>CM002530.2:17250537-27250537 GCA_000338895.3 Oryza meridionalis
TCATAAGCGAAAAGCGCCCTCTCCCCACGTAGTGCAGCCACGTGGCGCGCGGGGAAAGGGGAGATAGCGGAGCACGTGGGTATGCGATAGTTTTTCCTTTTTCTCGTGTTTTAAGGTATTTTTAGTTTTTACTAGAAAAATACCCGTGCGTTGCAACGGGGTAAAAACGTTTTTTATCCTATACATTATACTCCCTTTGGTTTGGGACCGAACGCTCATTCCTTCCTTTCTAGCTCCAGTCCTAACCTAGTCCACTACCTCCCTCTATTCAACCTATCTTTGGCTCAGCCCACAAGTGAAACTGTATGCCCAGCTCGAACAATCTCGTGCCTGTACCATAAAGCCGATCCTCCCATCAAATCCGATACTCCGGTCAAGCTCGGATAGTAGCCGATCCTCCCATCAAATCCTGTAATCCGGTCAAGCTTACATAGTCTCGTGTCCGTACGATGACGGAGCCGATCCTCTCCATCAAATCTGGTCCAATCTTTCTCGATCTCCAAAATTTAATCTGGTCGAGCTCGTATAGTCTGCATAGTCCTGTGCCCGTGCGATGACAGAGCCGATCCTCTCCATCAAATCCGGTCCAATCTTTCTCGATCTCCAAAATTTAATTCGTTTGAGCTCGCATAGTCTTGTGCCCGTGCGATGACAGAGCCGATCCTCTCCATCAAATCCGGACAGAGCCAATCCTCTCCATCAAATCCGGTCCAATCTTTCTCGATCTCCAAAATTTAATCTGGTTGAGCTCACATAATCTCGTGTCTGTACGATGACAGAGCTGATCCTCTCCATCAAATCTAGTCGAATCTTTCTTGATCTCCAAAATTGTTGAGGGATTTTAATCCACTCGATCTCCTTTTTCTTTTTTTTATTAAAATCTCCAAATTGTTGAGAGAAAATGATGAGAGAGTAGTGAGGAATCAATTTTTGCTATTAATTGGAGAAGGAAACACATGGGGAGGCAAAACAACATGGCGGTGACGCTGGGTTTGACACGACGAAATAAACCGCAAAAAAAAGTGACAAAAGAAAGAAAGGGAAAACGGTGAAAAAAAAAAGAAAAACGGCGAAAAGAAAATAAAACGGAAAAAAAGGAAAAAAAGGAAATGGAAACGAAAAAAAAGGAGACGGACAGTGAAAGGAAAATAAAACCGAAAAAAGGAAAAAAAGAAACAGACGGAAATTGTTGGCAGAAGCCTTATGTATTTTTTAATTAGGTATATAGATATGTAGTATACATACGTATACAAAGTTTGTATATGTGTATATATTTTTTATACATCAAAAGTGTATGCGTATAAATACATATATATTGTATATATATATATGTTGTACTTTACATATGCGTATAAAAATTTATACATATGTATATAAAGTATATACTATGTATACACGTAGAGAGGAGAGACCAGGGTTTTAAATTTCGAAAATGACATTTCTGCCGCAGGTGGGTGATAGAACCGAAATTTCGGAAATTTTGGAAAAATTTCGTATGAAATTTTTTAAATTTTTGATAGATTTTGAATAAAATTTGACCAAATTCACAAAATATTAAAAAAAACCGAAATTTTCGGTCGAGATGTTAGGATTTTGGTGAGGGGCGAAATTTCTGAAATTTCAAGCCCTGGGAGACACTGGAGGGGGGAAATCCACTGCGCGGGAGTGCAACTACCCGTGTAGTATCCCCCACACAATGTCTTATAAGTCGGACTCATTCAAGAATAGTGAAAAAGAAACAACGACTGAAAACCTATGCGGTACAGTAACTTTGAACATTGAAAAAATCAAGAAAATGCCAACAACTCCCATTACACAAATATAAGTATTTCTAAGATAAATATAAGTATTTTTAGGTTATTTAGTACATGGTAGGGATTAATAGTTAGAAGAAAATATTTTAGGTTGCGTTCTGTAGCCGGTGAGAGAAGATTTCTCTAGTTCTCTACGTGCACGCTTCCCAAATTACTAAACAATGTGTTTTGCAAAAAACAACCTATAGAAAAGTTGCTTTAAAAATCACATTAATTTGTTTTTAAAATTTAAAATAGTTAATACTCAATTAATAACACACTAATGATTCACTTCATTTTACATATGTTCTCAATCTTCCATTTTCATGTCAAATCAAACATAGCCAGTGTCCGTTGTCAAGCAGATATGTTAGGGCATTATGGGGTGAGAGATGGTTAAAGTGCGACAGTGTTTGGAGGTAAAATATGAAAAAGATATAAATAAGAAGTGATTTGATGTTATAAGTAATACCGTATATATTTTTTATATTTGTGAATAAATTCCAAATACTTTAAAATATAGGTACAGCCATATGGCGGATTCCCTACAAAAGAGAGAATACTCAGATAGGCCAGGGTACAGGGTTCCCTATAAAGGTATGGCGCATTAAAGACGCACAATCGACACAAATCAAATTTATACTTCTCCAAATTAAAATATGAGAAAAATCAAAGAATTGCACAAACGTCCTAATCCAAGAAATACCATCGACGAACCCAACTTGAAAATATCATCGTACAAACGCTTTTGTCACAGAAATACTGTCACCGTTAGATTTCCGTTAATAAAACTCCACTTAGTGCTATAAAAGACTATTTTACCTATATGAATTGTTGAAAACCAATTAAAACTTTTGCTCTTTCCATCAACTTAAAATAATTTAGAGCAACCTACAAATTGTAAGCTGACGGAAAAAGAAAAACTTTTAATTAACTTTTAACAATTTGTTGAGATAGAATCGTCTTTTTATAGCACTTAATTAAGCATTGCTGACGGAAACCTAACGGCGATTGTATGGCTATTGTACTTGATGTGATTTGATGATATAACTAGTACCGTATAATTTTTTAATATTTGTGAATAAATTCCAAATACTTTGAAATACAGATACAGGTAGAGTTATTTGTTTTTAACTTTCAGGTACAGGTAGAGTAGATTCGATTTGATGATGTGAGGCTGAGATCCAAAGAACAGCCCTATTTTTTTTTGTCTAGTGATAAGCCTCCGCAGCCCTCGGTCCTATATATATCCATGCATGGTACGGTAATAATCAAGGAAGCAGCAAGCTAGCCCAGTCATGGAGAAAGAGCAGCAAGCCGGCCATGGCAAGCTCCCTCACGAGCAGCTGTTGCTGCAAGCCAGCACGGAGCTCATGAACCTCAGCCTGGGCTACGCCAGGTCCATGGCCCTCGGGTGCGCCGCCAAGCTCGGCGTCGCCGACGCTATCCACCGCGCCGGCGGCCGCGCCACCCTCCACGACCTGCACGCCGCGCTGTCCCTCCACCCGACCAAGCTCCCCTTCCTGCGCCGCGTCATGCGCGTGCTGGTCGCCTCGGGCGTCTTCGCGCAGGTCGAGGAGGAGGAGGAGGAGGATCACTACCGCCTCACGCCCGTGTCGTCCCTGCTCGTCACCGCCGGCGACGGCGGAGGCAGGAGCCTCCTGCCGCTGGTGCTCTTCCAGCTCTCGCCGCTATGCGTGACGCCGGCGACGAGCATGGCCGAGTGGCTCAGGAGCGGCGGCGAGGAGGAGACGGCGTTCGAGATGGTGCACGGCGTGGGATTGTGGGGCGCCTGCAGCCGCGCCCCGGATCTCGGTGAGCTCTTCAACGACGCCATGGCGGCTGACTCGCGGTTTATCATGGACATGGCCATCAACGGCTCGGGCCGCCAGGTGTTCGACAAGATCACCTCGATGGTGGATGTCGCGGGTGGCACCGGCGCGGCGGCCAGGGCGGTGGCCGCCGCGTTCCCGCATATCAAGTGCACCGTGCTGGACCTTCCTCACGTGATCGATTCCATCCCGGCTGATCATGGCGATGTTGTTCAGTTTGTTGCAGGTGATATGATGGATTTCATCCCCAAAGCAGATGCCCTCCTGCTTAAGGTCAGTTATATCCAATATATATAATGTAGTGTTGCTGACAACTTTTCATGGCGGACGCAGCTTCAAAATATAGATGGGGCGGAGAACGGAAATGTTCACTCGATAAAAGCAACCAAACACAACACATATCGTATTTATAGTTTAATCACATAACTGCCTCGATCATTATTTGTGGCGTGCGTGCATTATGAAGAGACGGACTAATTTGTTGGACGTTCACACCTTGTCATATCTAATTTTGATGGCCCATGACTACTATAAGGGGGCAGAGGGTTCTTGGGGATGTAGAGCGACACGGGTCGTAGCTGGATCGGTCGATCCACCCTGTCTAATGGGTAGATCCGCCCCTGTTTTCATGTATTGGATAGCAAGCTAAGCTAGTACAAGATTTAAGACATTTTAGATTATAACATTAATTCTTGATGATTATAGTTTGTGCTACATGATTGGAGTGATGAGGACTGCATAAAGATACTAAAACGGTGCAAGGAAGCAATTATTCCTTCTAGAGCTGCAGGAGGAAAGATCATCATTATAGATGTTGTAGTTGGATCTTCTTCTGAAGCAATATGCCAAGGAACCCAACAATTGTTTGATCTGATTATTTCGGTTCTAACACCAGGGAAGGAAAGGGACGAGGAAGAGTGGTGCAAGATATTCAAGAAGGCAGGATTCACTAAATACAAGATTAGCCCAGTGTTAGGTTTTCGATCCATTATCGAAGTATTTCTATAGGTTTCCTAGTATATGGGAACTCCACTTTATATATATTCTTGCACTCTTGGGTGTGGTTGTCTTCTTTTATCATTGTCTTATGCTTCATGGACGCGCTATATATCGTTATTTTCTCTGTAATATATATGCGAGGATGTCCTTTCCCCTTTTTGTCCAAGAAACCTACTAGCTAAATACCCGTGCTTTGCTACGAATTAAAGTAAATTATATGTGTGCTAATATTGTTTAGAATAAATTAATTGTGATGTTTTTGCACATTGTTGTTCTTGTTGATGTTTTTGTATGATAAACTTGTATTATAGGAATAATTGTTAAGAACTATTTTGTAATATTAAAGCACATGAAGTAGTAATTGGTAAAAAAAACATGTAGGAGTAGTTGGTTAAAAAAAATCTATACTAGAGTTATTGGAGTGACCTATTCACTGCCGCCACCATTGCCTTTTTTTAAAAGGAGCCTACAACTAATATTAAAGTAAATCATGCCCTTTTCCATCTCCTCATAAAATTATCTTTTTACCCTTTCTATCTAAGTACATATATCAATACTTAAATATTTTTTACGTGATACCTTTTATTCTAGAACATTATATCTTTACTATTTCTGAAGTGCAAACACCGTAAAACTTCTCTTTATTCATTTCAAATGGAGAGTCTTTTGTTTGGTACCTTGGAATATAATGGCCCTGCTCGAATCTCCAACAAAAGTTGGATAAACTTTTGGATAAAAGTGGCACGCTCTTCAAACTGCTAAACGTGCGTTTCGTGCGAAAACTTTTTATATGAAAGTTGTTCTAGAATATCAGATTAATCCATTTTCAAGTTTATAATAATTAAAACTCAATTAATCACATGTTATTACCACCTCGTTTTACGTGAAACACTTGATTTTTATCTTTATCTTCAGAAGATTCAAACACCACCAATATCGTAATCAGGACATCGCGGTCGTGTCCACATTATGAAGATTTGTGAAATCTGAAATTGGAACGTTACCTCAAGTGGATCAGTCTCCCCATCAAGCTCTTGTTGCATAGCAATAGATAAGCTCGAATTTATATGATTAATTAACTTAATTGATGATATACAGGTTACATTTTATAAAAAGCATACCTTATCTGCAAGGCAGTGTACCAAGGATGCGTGCACGCTCGTATTTTGTCATATACATTGATGTTTTCTGTGGGCGAGCCGTCTTTTTCATATTCCTTGTCATATACAGCATCCTCATTGTTACTATTTCTGGAATACAAACACTGTAAAGATTCTCTTTATTCATTTCAAGTGGAGAGTCTTTTGTTTGATACCTTAGAAGATAATGTCATAATCAGGACATCGCGGTCGTGTCCACATTATGAAGATTTGTTTTTTTCCGTACCTTTTGTCTTCAGCTTTTGTGATTAATGTATTCTCTGATGAAAATGTATTTGCAATAATGTACATTAAAGGAGAATGGTAGAGCATGAATACATAGTTTGCAGTAAGATTTTTGTAACAAGCATATCCTATTTGCCACAATTACCCTTCCTTGAATATTCCTTGTTATGTAAAGACAATATATCTTACTACAGATATATGTATACTTTCTTTTGTGATTATATGAAAGATCCCCAACACCCGCATATATTGCATAGACACAAAAGTGTACCCTCTTTTAAAAAAGGCTCGAGAGGGGATGATAGGAATAAAACCCTGAACCACACCAAGTTTCTACGAAAAATAACTCACAGTTACATGTGTGGATATTGGCTTAATTATGATACCTTTGAGGATAATGCGGCCACAACTTCACCAATACAAAACAAAAAAAGTTGTTTCCTAGCCACACAAACATAAGATTTATTCTTAAAAAAAGAACGTCATGTGTTTGTTTCCCTATTCTATGAAAAAGTTCACACAAAGTATATACCATTTATTTTGTGCACAAAATAAAACCAGGTCTTAGCAAATTGTCACGTCAGTGTATACACATTCATCACAACCAAAAATGGGCATGTCAGCCAACATCTCTACGCATGTAGTGACAAATGAGAAAGCTGTTAGAATAATTGGGCTAGGCCCGATTTATTCTATTAAATCTCAAAGGTCCATAATAAGTGTTAAGGATAATAATACCACCTCAGGAATTAAGCGAGGAGTATCTCAACTTAAATAGGGAGTTATTGGAGGCTCCCTGTTGACCGGTTGAGGTGGGAATCAGAAAGCCACACGCGCATGCCGGGCAAGGGCGAGGCTGGCGTGCATGCGTGCCGTCACGTCTCTATCCTGTTTGCAACCACGATCCCACGTTCCCACGACTGCCTCCGTAAAGTAACGGCGCGTGCACGATCCCACGACGTGTGTGCGGCAACTGGCTAGTCCGATCAGAACGATTCGCTCCCACGACTGCCTCCGTAACGGCGCGTGCACGATCCCACGACGCGTGTGCGGCAACTGGCGGAATCTCTCCTGCTATATAAGGAGGCCGCTAGTCCGATCAGAACGATTCGCATGCTTTCCTCTCCCTGGTGTTCTTCCTCCTCCGCGTGCGCCTGCTGCTTTTGTTTTCGCTTTCTCACTTTTGATCGCTTGCACTTACGAGAGATCGGAAGGAGCAGGGCCTCCGGAACCACACCTTCGCCTGAGATCTGCACCGGGTAGGCGGGTGATCAGGTTTTTGGGGAGTGCTTCCTGCACGACTGCTCTGTTCGTTGTTGCCTCGTCGTCCACCATGTCTACGCCTGGACACCTGGAGCCGGAGCTGCCGCCGACGCCGGTGCTGTGCTGCTGTCTCTGGAGATGGCACGCCGGGAGCCGGAGCCGTTGCGAACGTCAACACCAACGGAGGCAATTCTGCCTCACAATCCAGCGGAGGGCCATTCTCGGGGTATGTCCTTCTCCTGCTGTTAACTCATTCGTTCATAACGCTGTTAGTCATGTTAGTCGCAAGTCAGTTGCATCCTTGGTATGTGCATGATGCTTATGATACCTTAAGCATGCTACTGGTTATGCTACATGTTGTCACTAGATCACCCCACATTGTTCATGCCATGATTATTGTCTTAATATTTTGGATTAAAATATGCCGATATATGACCATATTTCCAACAATCCAAAAACTTGATAGGTTATTTTTGGTAGTTGGCTTTGCTGCTGCACTGAAACCATATGCATTTGATGGTTCTAACTATAAGAGGTGGAAAACATGTGCACTATTGTGATTGACAGCGATGCAATGCTTCTATGTTTCACGGGGCAAACGAAGTGAACCACCTCTCTCTCCCGAGGAAGAGGCTAAGTTCGAGGCTTCGGATTGCCTGTTCCGTGGAGCATTGATCAGTGTACTCGCTGACAACATAGTGGACGTGTACATGCACATGCCTTCCGGGAAGGACATGTGGGATGCACTTGAGGCCAAGTTCGGAGTTTCCGATGCCGGCAGTGAGCTGTATGTCATAGAGCAGTTCTATGACTACAAGATGGTCGATGACCGTTCTGTAGTAAAACAAACTCATGAGATTCAGATGCTGGCTAAGGAACTTGAGAACAACAACTGTAAGTTGCCGGACAAGTTTGTGGCGGGTGGCATTATTGCCAAATTGCCACCTTCTTGGTCAGACTTTGCCACTTCTCTAAAGCACAAGAGACAAGAGTTCAGTGTTTCTGATCTCATTGGCTCTTTGGGTGTTGAGGAGAAGGCGAGGGTAAAGGACAACCGGGGCAAAAAGGTTAAGGGAGGTTCTAGTGCCAATATGGTACAGAAGAAGAACCCTCATGCATCCCACAACAATAAGAAAGTCAAGCCTGATGTCAAACCCAAGGCTGCAACCAACTTTAAGAAGAAAGGCAAGGGAAAGGCAAAGGGAAGCTGCTTTGTGTGTGGCAAGTCTGGGCATTGGGCCAAGGACTGTCCTGAGCGCAAAGACAGGAAGTCTTCCAACATGGTTATTAGCGAGGGTGGAGGAACATCGGAATACGGTAAAATATTACCTACAGTTCTCTCTGTTTTTCACTCACCTGATTGGTGGGTGGATACTGGCGCTAATATTCATGTATGTGCTAGCATTTCTCTGTTTTCTTCTTATCAGGTCGGGAGAGGTTCCTCCTTGTTGATGGGAAACGGGTCGCTTGCGGCTGTTCATGGTGTTGGTATGGTCGATCTGAAGTTTACTTCGGGAAAGACCGTGTAGCTGAAGAATGTGCAGCATGTCCCTTCAATAAAGAAGAATCTTGTAGCGGCTCTCTATTGTGTAGAGAAGGTTTTAGACTTGTGTTTGAATCCAATAAATGTGTCGTATTTAAATATGGAACTTTTGTTGGAAAAGGTTATAACAGCGGAGGCTTGTTCCGCTTTTCTTTGAATGACATGTGTAATAATCATAATGTTGTGAACCATATTAGCGAGAATGATGAGTCTAATGTGTGGCATTCGCGACTCTGTCATGTGAATTTCGGTTGTATGACGCGCTTAGCTAACATGAGTTTAATTCCAAAATTCACTTTGGTCAAAGGTTCCAAGTGCCATACTTGTGTTCAATTGAAACAACCTCGCAAGCCTCACAAGGTATCTGAGGTGAGGAATTTGGCACCTCTAGAACTTGTTCATTCCGATTTGTGCGAATGAACGGCGTGTTGACTAAAGGGGGAAAGAAATATTTCATGACACTGATAGATGATTGCACTAGATTTTGTTATGTGTATCTATTGAAAACAAAGGATGAAGCATTGCATTATTTTAAGACCTATAAAGCTGAGGTAGAAACCAACTTGAAAGGAAAATCAAACGGTTGAGGTCTGATAGAGGTGGGGAGTATTTTTCCAATGAGTTTGCATCCTTTTGCGAAGAGTTTGGAATTATTCATGAGAGGACGCCTCCCTATTCACCCCAATGAAATGGGGTGGCCGAAAGAAAGAACCGTACTCTAACTGAGATGGTGAATGCCATGTTAGACACTGCGGGGCTTTCTAAGGAATGGTGGGGTGAGGCAGTTTTGACTGCGTGTCATGTCCTAAATAAAATTCCAATGAAGCATAAGGAAGTGACACCATTCGAGGAATGGGAAAGGAAGAAATTAAATCTCTCATACCTATGAACATGGGGCTGTTTGGCCAAGGTAAATGTACCTATAGCCAAAAAGCGAAAACTTAGACCAAATACTGTTGATTCACAGTGTGGGTTATAGATTCTTAATAGTAAACTCTGGAGTACCCGACATGCATGTTGGTACAATTATTGAGTCCAGAGATGCTACATTCTTTGAGAATGAATTTCCCATAAAACATACACCTAGCACTTCTAGTCAAGAAACTGTCATGCCCCATGAGCACTTTGCACCGATAGAACACAATGATCAAACGCCTGAGGAAAATCCTGAGGAGGACAACATTGTAGATACTCGTAAGAGTAAGAGACAAAGGGTTGCAAAATCCTTTGGAGATGACTACATTGTATACCTCGTGGATGACACCCCAAGAACCATAGAAGAGGCATATTCATCTCCTGACACTGACTACTGGAAGGAAGCAGTACGCAGTGAGATAGACTCGATTATATCTAATGGTACTTGGGAAGTCGTTGAGCGTCCATATGGGTGCAAGCCTGTAGGATGCAAATGGGTTTTCAAGAAAAAGCTTAGGCCTGAGGCGTCTGCGATACCCCAGATCTCCGATCTACCGAGTGAGACAGTGCGAGTCTGTTTGGGAGGCTCGAGTCGAGGTTCACACGCGAGTCCCATCAGAGTTAGACTACTGCTTCCTGACACCCCACCGTCGCGACTTGCCAGAGACCGTGATGCAGGATGCAGCACGGGAGGCCTTCCTCCGACTCAGCTCTATTCACCGAGCTAAGTTGGCGAGTACTGAGTTTGCTCACCACCCGTTTCGAGAGGAGAGCAACTCCGTCTGCACTGTTCAGGACACACCTTGCTGCTACAACCCGATAGTGACCCGACTGTCACGATGGGCTGAGGCAGCGGACGACTTTTACGAGGAGGCTCTATTAGAGATCGACGACCAACAAAGACGTGTGGGAGAGCTAGAGACCGAGGTGACTGACCTCACAGCGCAGCAGCTTCAGCTGGAGGAGGAGCACCAGGCATGGGGCAGTGAGATAGACTCACTGAAAGCACAGCTTCAGGCCCACGGCGACCAGTTCCAGCAGTTATCTGACCAGTACAACGATCGCCGCGGGATGATGGATACACTTGAGGAGCAACTGAGAGAGAGTTAGGAGCACGTCAGTTAGCTGGAGGAGCAGCTTCGAGCAGCCACGGTCAGCACCACAGGGGCTTCTACTTCCACAGCAGTAGGGCGTGACCGCTACTTTTTCCTCACCCCGCCGTACCCACCAGCGTTTCACGCTCTTTTGGGAGAGGTTGGTATGCTGGCTACTGAGTCAGCACCTTACTTGGTGGACCCGACAGTGACGCAGCCACCTGCCCCGGAGATTGTGCACACTCCACTAATCTCTACACCTTCTCCGCAGCTGGGTTCCAGTTTAGAGACTCCGATCCAGGTCGACTCCGAGACAGAGGGGACTAACACTGAGCCAGAGAGCGAGCCAGACCTCACCGACCCCTCAGAGGATGAGACCCCTGTTCCCCGCATCACCTTCCTCGGAGGCCCCCGCACCCTCAGCACTGCCCGCAAGAGCACCCGACCTCCGGGCAAGAAGCCCAAGCCAGATTCTGAGGACGCTACTTCCGAGCCATGGGGACTCAGGTTTGCCCGTGCCCGCGACCACCCTCTACCTGCCCCAGGATCCTGCGGATGGTTGGATGACTAGACTGGAGGATTGTTGCAGCTTCGATCTCGCGTCAGATGGTTTTTGGATAGTATGCAAGACACACCCCCCCCCCCTTACCTAGTTTGACGAGTAGCTTGATGGTTAGTTCGATGTATCTTTTGATGAACCTTATTTGGACTGCATGTGTGCGCAGTCGATTGTATCATGATTTATGTACTATTTGTGGAACTCTGTGATGTTATCACGATGTTGTTGCTGTTGTGTTATAAATGAGTTTATTCCACCATGCTTGCAAAACAAGTTCACATCAAAACAACTCCCTTAATGGGATGAAACCATAGAAGCTAGTTAGAAAATTAGGATACTTATTCCATCATCCTACACAGATGACAAGCCGACGTCGGGCATCAACCAGCAATGAAGAAACTCAGACACCTGACCTAACCACCCTGGCCGGAGTTATGGCCACTCAAACCCAACTCTTGCAAGCCATTGCAAACAACCAAGGCAACCGCGGAGGATCGAGCTTTGGAGAGTTCATAAGAACCAAGCCACCCACGTTCACTACGGCAGACAAGCCTGTGGAGGCAGAAGATTGGCTACGCATTATAGAGAAGAAACTGACCCTTGTCCGGGTACGCGAAGCCGACAAAGTGATTTTCACAGTAAACCAACTGGAGGGACCCGATGGTGATTGGTGGGATACCTACAAGGAAGCTCGAGAAGAGGATGCTGGAGAACCCACTTGGGAAGAGTTCACTGCAGCATTTCGCGAGAACTTCGTGCCTGCTGCGGTAATGCGTATGAAGAAGAACGAGTTCAGAAGGTTGCGACAAGGGAACACAACGGTGCAGGAATATTTGAACCGGTTCACTCAGTTGGCCTGCTATGCAATTGGAGACCTCGCAGATGAAGAGGAGAAGATCGACAAGTTCATAGAAGGGCTGAATGATGAATTACGTGGACCTATGATTGGGCAAGACCATGAGAGGTTCTAGAACCTGATCAACAAAGTCGTTAGGCTGGAGAACAATCAAAGGACTGTAGAGCATAACCGCAAGAGGAGGCTTGCTATGAATCGCCCACCTCAGGGGGTGCCTCAGAGACTCAAGGGAGCCACTTCGTCTGGGTGGAAGCCCCCTATTGTGGCAACTAACCGACCCGCCGCGCCTAGCAATTTTAATAGGCCGGTTGTGATTCAGTACCGCACCCCTACACCAACTCTGGCTGCCCCTGGAGCCAAGAGGAATGTGGACTGCTTCAACTGCGGAGAGTATGGGCACTACGCCAACAACTGCCCTCATCCACGCAAAACTCCTGTCCGTACTGGCGCTAATACAATGGCTGTTCGTGGGACTGCTACCCTTGCTGCCGGACGAGGACTATTCAGGACTCCGCAGACTAACAAGGCTGCTACCGGATTTGGCCGCGGACAAGTGAACCATGTGCGAGCTGAAGAGGCCCAGGAGGATCAGGGCGTACTGATGGGTACATTTTCTATCAACACCACTCCAGTTAAAGTTCTTTTCGATTCAGGAGCATCGCATTCATTCATATCACTGAAGGCTAGTCAAAAACACAACTTAACCTTAGTGGGGCTTAGAAAGCCTATGATAGTACACTCACCTGGGGGCGAGATAACTGTGAGTCATGCTTGCATAGACGTACCTATTCGTCTTAGGGATGTGGTGTTTCCCTCCAATCTTATGGTGTTGATACCCCAGACCCTGGATGTCATATTGGGTATGGATTGGTTAGCAAAGAACAGAGGGGTAATCGACTGTAGACGTAGAGAGGTTACCCTGACCACACCCTGGGGATCGGATATGAGAGCAACCATGGATCAAGATCCTAGACTGATCGAACGTGCCGGAGGCATATTTACCATGCTACCCCTGAAAGGAATGCCTGTAGTGCAACGATTTTCCGATGTATTTCCAGAAGATTTACCTGGGATGCCACCAGATCGTGACATAGAGTTCATTATTGATCTGATGCCCGGAACTACCCCATATCCAAGAGACCTTACCGGATGCCAGTTAATGAGTTGGAGGAACTTAAAAAGCAAATTAGAGAGTTGCAAGAAAAGGGATTTGTACGACCCAGTTCGTCACCATGGGGAGCCCCAGTATTATTCGTCAAGAAGAAAGATGGTAGCATGAGGATGTGTGTAGACCACCGTTCACTGAACGAAGTAACCATCAAAAACAAATATCCACTACCACAGATTGATGATCTTTTTGATCAACTCAAAGGAGCTAAGGTGTTCTCTAAGATTGACCTTAGATCAGGATACCACCAATTGAAAATTAGGACCGGGGATATACCCAAGACCGCGTTTTCAACACGCTATGGATTGTATGAGTTCACAGTAATGTCGTTTGGGTTAACCAACGCCCCGGCATACTTTATGAATCTTATGAACAAAGTGTTCATGGATTACTTGGACAAATTTGTGATAGTATTTATCGATGATATTCTGATCTACTCCAAGGATGAGGAGGAACATGCGGAACACTTGCGATTGGTACTCGAGAAATTACGGAGGCATAAATTATATGCAAAGTTTAGTAAATGCGAGTTCTGGCTAAAAGAAGTCGCCTTTCTAGGCCACGTAATCTCAGCCGGTGGAGTAGCAGTGGATCCTGCTAAAGTGGAGGCTGTTACGGAATGGAAAGGACCCAAGTCTGTGACTGAAATTTGGAGTTTTCTAGGCTTGGCCGGATACTACCGAAGGTTCATTGAGGGATTCTCTAAGATAGCCCGACCGATGACACAACTACTCAAGAAGGAAAAGAAGTTTGTGTGGTCAGAACAGTGTCAGGAAAGCTTTGAGCAGCTTAAAGAAAAGCTGACCTCGGCACCCATTTTAGTTCTTCCCGACATCAGGAAAGACTTCGTTATATACTGTGAGGCATCAAGGCAAGGACTAGGAGGAGTACTGATGCAGGACGGAAAAGTTGTGGCCTACGCGTTGCGACAATTGCGACCACATGAGGAAAACTATCCTACCCATGACCTAGAACTTGCAGCCGTGGTTCATGCGCTAAAGATTTGGAGACATTATTTGATTGGAAACCATTGTGATATCTACACTGATCACAAGAGTCTGAAGTATATTTTCACCCAATCAGACCTAAACTTAAGGCAAAGGCGATGGTTAGAACTAATCAAGGATTATGACTTAGAGGTTCACTATCACCCCGGCAAAGCAAACGTTGTGGCTGACGCTTTGAGTCGGAAGAGCCATTGCAATCATCTGAGGGCGGAAGGAATGGCTCCTGAGCTTAGGGAGGAAATAGCCCAACTAAACCTACATATAGTACCTCATGGGCAGATAAACACCTTGGACATTCAACCTCTTCTGAGAACCCAAATAGAAGAAGCCCAGAAGGACAACGAGGAAATCCGAGAGGTGAAGGAACGCCTAGCGGCAGGATTTGCAAAGGAATTTTCAACCGACGAAAAAGATGTCCTATGGTATAAAAAGAGGATTTATGTACCCGAACAGGGTGGACTGAGAGGATTAATCCTAAAGGAAGCTCACGAGTCAGCATATTCATTGCACCCCGGAAGTACGAAGATGTACTAGGATCTGAAGGAAGGATACTGGTGGCCCAATCTGAAGAGAGATGTGGCAGAATACGTAGCACTCTGTGACGTGTGCCAAAAGGTGAAGGCTGAGCACCAGAGACCAGCAGGTTTGTTGCAACCCCTTAGGATTCCCGAATGGAAATGGGATGAGATAGGTATGGATTTTATTGTTGGATTGCCCAAGACCGCAACAGGGTACGATTCCATCTGGGTGATTGTGGATCGACTCACCAAGACGGCGAGATTCATCCCCGTTAAGACAAATTATAGCAGTGCCAAGCTAGCCGAGTTATACATGGCCAGGATAGTATGTCTTCATGGTGTACCTAAGAAAATTATATCTGATCGAGGCACACAGTTTACCTCGCATTTCTGGGAGAAAGTACATGAAGCCCTAGGAAGTTACCTAGCATTTAGCACAGCTTATCACCCACAAACGGATGGCCAGACAGAGAGAACAAACCAGGTCTTGGAAGACATGTTGAGAGCTTGTGCTCTGGATTTTAGCAAAGACTGGGAGAGATGTTTGCCCTATGCCGAATTCTCCTACAACAATAGCTTTCAAGCAAGCCTAAAGATGTCACCCAATGAGGCATTGTTTGGTCGACGATGTCGAACTCCACTAATGTGGTCTGAGACTGGAGAACGGGCAGTATTTGGACCTGACATTATCCGAGAAGCCGAGGAAAAGGTTCGCCTGATTCGAGACCGTCCAAAAGTAGCACAATCATGACAAAAGAGTTACGCCGACACTCGAAGAAGAAACCTGGAATTTAAGGAAGGAGATTATGTTTATCTGAAGGTTTCTCCGTTGAGAGGCACGAAAAGGTTTAAGGTCAAAGGAAAACTAGCGCCAAGGTATGTGGGACCCTTTCAAATCACGGCTAGATGAGGAGAAGTCGCATATCAGTTACAGCTACCAGAGAATATCGTCGATGTGCACCCAGTCTTCCATGTGTCTCAATTAAAGAAGTGCTTACGAGTGCCGGAAGAACAAGCTCCGCTGGAAGAGATTCACATTAGCCATGACCTTACGTATCCAGAACACCCGGTCCGGATATTGGATGAAGCCAAAAAGAGGACTAGGAGCAAAGAGTGGCGTATGTACAAGGTACAATGGAGTAATCACACTGAGGATGAAGCCACCTGGGAAAGCGAAGAATTCTTGAGGACGGAATACCCGCATCTATTCGAAACCTGGTAAGAAATCTCGGGACGAGATTTATTTAAGGGGGGTAGGTTTGTAACACCCTGAAAATTCAACCGACAAATCAAAACTCTAAAAATTCGGATTTTCAAAAACTTTTTAAAATAAATTGCATCATGCCGATTTTATTCGCCGTTCCATTGAATTTCGATTTCGGAGTTTGGAGATTTCGAATAAAGAACTAAATCAATCAATTTACATCAATATTATCGCAAACATGCTCGTATCAATTAAATTTAAATGTGATGGAATGGAATTAACACTAAATAAAGATTTAAATAAATCATATAAAAATGTGAGCAATATTAATTTAGGATGAATTTATTAGTGGGAATAACACAAATATTGGGTAAGAATCATATATGCAAATATTAGGAATTTTAGAATCAAATTTATATAATAAATAAATAATAATAATAAAATATAAATAAAAAAATAATAATATAAAAAAATAAAATAAAAAAAATAAAAAAATAAAATAGGAAAAATGAGAAGGGCACTGTTCATTGTACCTAAGGTGCTCGACGGGGTCCCCTAGCCCTAACCGTGCCGCCCCTGCCGCGCGCCGCGCGCTGCGCGCCGCTCCGCCTCCCCTCGCACACCGCCGTCCCGTCGCCGTCGTGTCGCCGTGCAGCCGTCCCGTCGCCGTCGCGTCATCGTCCCGCGCCTCGCGCCCCGAGCCGCCGCGCGCCGTCGCCATCACCGCCTCGCGCCGCTCGCCCGCCACTCCGCCGTCCCGTCGCCGCTCGGCCGTCGCCCTCGCGCCTCGCGCCCCGCACCCCGCCGCGCCGCTCGCCCGCCGCACCGCCGTCCCGTCGCCGCTCGGCCGTCGCCCTCGCGCCTCGCGCCCCGCGCCATCGCCCGTCGCGTCGCCGCCCGTCCCGTTGCCGCACGCGCGTTCCGTCGCCGCCTCGGGCCCCACGCGCCCCGTCACCACCTGCCGAGCCGCTCGCCCGTCGCATCGCCGCCTCGCGCCCCGCGCCGCGTCGCTCGCCCGCGCGTCACCGCCTGCCGCGCCGCGCGCCGCCCGTCGCCATCGCCATTGCCGCCGCCCCTCTCCCCCTCTTCTTCCCCTCCCTCCCCTATAAATCCCCTCCCCCTCTCTCCATTCTTCCCCCCCCCATCCTCACCTCCTCTCCTCAACTCCACGCCGCCGCGCCGCCGCCTCCACGCCGCCACGTCGTCGCATAGAGCCGCCGCGCCGCCGCCACGAAGCAGCCGCGCCACGCCGCGCCTTACGCCGACGTCGCCGCCGTCGCCGCCGCCGTCGTCGCCGCTGCCGTCGCCGGTGAGCCGCCCTCTTTCCCCTCGCGTCCGCCGCCGCCGCCGCTCGGGTGAGGGAGAGAGAGAGCTGAGAGGGAGAGAGGGAGAGGAAAAGAGAGAGTCGGCCGAGAGAGAGAGAGAAAAAGAAAGAAAGAGAGAGGAAAAGAGAGAAAAAGAAAAAGGGAGAGAAAAGAAAAAAAGAGGGAAAAAGAAAAGAGAGAAAAGAGAGAAAAAAAGGGAGAAATAAATAAAAGAAATATATATATATATAATAAATATAATATAATAATAATAATAAATAAATAAATATAAATGATAGTAATAGTATAAATAGAGGGAAATTAGGAGAGTTTAGAAGATTTAAAAATTAGAATTTAAATTATAGATTAATTTCTCGTCGTAGGATTGCAAAAATTTAGTATAAATTATGGGTTATTCTGGGTAATCACTATAAGTAATCAATTTGCGGTAGTAATTTAAATGTAATCAACAACTAATAAACGAAATCTTATAAATTATTAAAGATTACTTTGGATAATCCCTATAAGTAATCGATTCACGGTAGAAGTTTGGATTTGATCACTAGTAATTTTAGACATATAGAATACTTAATCAGTTAGTCATAGACTAAGTTAAATCGTATGATATCTCTAGGATTTTGTCCGATATTTAGCTCGTGGTAGAAATTTCTAACCTATTACATGGATATAATACTCGGGAATATTAAATTAAAAACTTAAGACAACAAAATAATTATACTCATAAATAATTTACACCGAAAATGGGTTTGCCGTAGTTCGCGAGCGAATAGTAAAGTTAATATAAAAGAATCGACTTTCGCACTCGATTTTTCATTTGGATTTACTTGGATGTTTATTGAATTCTAACCGAATTCAAATCCATTTTCGCACGTAACTATAGAGCCCGAGGAAGCTGCTGATCCAAGCGAAGGTCAAGACCCGCAGGACTTTGAGCAAGGCAAGTCATCACTACTCTTTGAACATATTGATCCCAATTGCGAAATTGTTTGTTTACAAATAAAATTGCATACAATGATAAACCTCCTACTTGTGATTATGCCATGCCTGGATTATTGTTTACCCCATATTCCTTCGTAACCATGTTTACGTATGGGTCCCTAGTCAACTATGACAATTGCTTAGCAACGCTATTCTAGAATCATGCATACTCATAATTATCAAAATGCTCTATGCTTGGGCAATTGCCTTTGGGAAGGTAATTGAGATGCGGCATGTGGAGACATGAGCGCCACATTGCCATGATGTTGATGACATGATTTGTGAAAAGAGAAATGAAATTAAACAACTGTTTTTGACTGGGGCGGACGGAGGATTTGGGTGGTATCCGGGAAAAGGCAAGTACCGTCCCCGGTCAAATAAGGACCGAGCCATGAAGTTAAGCATGAAACGACTCCCGTACAACCGCACTTCTCGTATGGGTATAGACCTAGCGGAATAGATAGCTAAGCAGAGGCAGTATCCATGCATAGTGGTTTCTTGATGTGTGAGGCAGGGGCTCTACGATGGGGCAGCCATTGGTAGAACCGCGAGGCGGGTGTCTACAGTGGTGTCGCCATCGGTAGGACTGCCATGTGAGAATTTAAACATAATTATAACTTAATGCCTGTGTGAGTCTTTCCTTCTCGGGTGCGCCAGAACTCCTCTCACTGCTAGAAACTGTGTACGCCTAGAGTGCATGAGGATGTAAAGTTCATGGAGCGGGTACTGCCAATGCGAGGTTATCGAAAAGCTTTGTCGTGACATGTCTCATGTGTTGGGACGAGGCTCATATGTTGGGCAGTCGCGGAGTGCGGGTACAGTGTACATCCACTGCAGTGTGAGTAAACCCAATCTATTCGAATAGCCGTGCTCGCGGTTATTGAGCATCAGGACGTGTATTACACTTGGCTAGACTCTAAATTCTTAACTTGTGTGGGATGGGATGTTGCATGATGATTTCTATGCTGATGGAGCCACTTCCTGAGAGGAGGGAAGGTGGACGTCCTCAGAAAACCATGACGACTCGATGGCGGGAAGCTATCCTTGGGATCACAATGGATGGCGGACAGAACCGTCATTGTTTAATATGAACACTGGTACTAAAATTTGATCAGTCTATACTAGGTCTTAGGCTTTTGAAAAGAATTGCAAAACTTGCTTTGTGCAAAAGAACCATAGCCATTCCTTGAATACCCTTATCATATGCATTGTTGCTGTGGTGGCTTGTTGAGTACGGTTGGTACTCATCCTTGCAAACATAAACTTAATCAGAGGCCGAAGATGAAGCTTCGGAGGATCCCTATGCCTATTACTAGGAGGGTGATGAAGACGAAGGCGCTCAATAGGTCTTAGTTACGGTCGTTGCCTGTGGCAATGGCGTGCCGCTGCCTTAACTCCGCTGCCTTACCTATTTCTGTTTTTGGATGTATTCTGGACCGCTCGGTCCGATGACTTAAGACTATGCCTGCGGGCTATTGATGTAACAATTCGTATTAGACACTCGTGTATGTGCACTGGTTACTTCAGCTATGAATTCGTGTGTACCAGACTACTTGATCCAGGGAAATGGTACTGTTTACACGATTGATTCCTGTTATAAAAACGGGGGTCCATAATTATTTCCGGTTTTGTAATTCGAGGGTGTATTCTAGACAAACACAAAAGTTAGAGGGTGCAAAATGGACTTTTCCCTATTCTTAACATTAAGCTACAAAGAGGAGATGAGGGTGGGATTACACTTGTGCAATCCCACTATGTGGACAAGGTTTTGAGTCGCTTTGGATATAGTGACTGCAAGCCAGCTCCTACTCCTTATGATCCTAGCATGCTATTAAGAAAAAACCGAAGAATAGCAATGGATCAACTGAGATACTCTCAAATCATTGGTTCATTGATGTACTTGGCTAGTGCAACGAGGCCTGACATCTCATTTGCTGTAAGCAAGCTGAGCCGGTTTGTCTCAAATTCGGGAGATGATTATTGGCAGGCTCTGGAAAGAGTAATGCGCTATCTAAAGGGCACTATGAGCTATGGAATTCACTATACCGGGTATCCAAAAGTACTAGAAGGGTATAGTGACTCAAACTGGATATCTGATGCTGATGAGATAAAAGCCACAAGTGGATATGTGTTTACACTTGGAGGTGGCACTGTTTCCTGGAAGTCTTGCAAGCAGACCATCTTAACGAGGTCAACAATGGAAGCAGAACTTACAGCACTAGATACAGCGATAGTTGAGGCCGAGTGGCTTCGTGAACTCCTGATGGATTTGCCGATGGTTGAAAAACCAGTGCCAGCTATCCTAATGAACTGTGATAATCAAACAATGATTATTAAAGTGAACAATTCAAAGGACAACATGAAATCATCTAGGCATATCAAGAGAAGACTGAAATCTGTCAGAAAGCAGAAAAACTCCGGAGTGATAGCATTGGACTATGTCCAAACGGCTAGAAATCTGGCAGATCAGTTTACCAAGGGGCTACTACGTAATGTGATAGACAATGCATCGAGGGAAATGGGCTTGATACCCACCTAAGGTTGCACAATAGTGGAAACCTGTCCATTGTGATCGGAGATCCCGTGAATTTGGATGGCGAAACAAACTATTGTGTGACTGAGAGAAGAGACCCTTGAAAAAGGCTCATTTTCATGATGTATTTCTCTTCTTTTCTACATGGTAGGATGGCTCATGCTTTAATGTGATCCGAGTGGCTTTTCCAAGCAGCGATGTTGACCTGCAGAACATCTCAGAAGGAACACACCTATATGAGTTCGACTGCTAGTCACAGTCTATGAGATTTGGGCGATCTCTAGATAGTCATGAAAGGCCTGGAGTTTGACTTATATGCTCCAAACAGAGGGGATGCGAACGGCAGCCCAGTACCAGTCAGGGGTTTGAGTGAAACCTGATCATACAAGACTGACAATTCAAGACATAGTCCATTGTTCAGTTGTGGTCTGATGTAGCTCATTTCCTAGGTAGAAGTTCAACTTAACAGTCTCCACCAAAACACTGGTATATCAAACAGGCACAACCTTGAGAACATTTGTTATGAGCCTTGAAATTTTGGTGGGGATTGTTAGAATAATTGGGCTATACCCGATTTATTCTATTAAATCTCAAAGGCCCATAATAAGTGTTAAGAATAATAATACCACCTCAGGAATTAAGCAAGGAGTATCTCAACTTAAATAGGGAGTTATTGGAGGCTCCCTGTTGACCGGTTGAGATGGGAATCGTAAAGCCACACGCGCGCGCGCGCGCCAGGCCGGGGCGAGGGCTGGGCGAGGCGTGGCTGGCGGGCGTGCGTGCCGTCTGGCGGAACTCTCCTGCTATATAAGGAGGCCGCTAGTCCGATCAGAACGATTCGCTTGCTTTCCTCTCCCTGGTGTTTTTCCTCCTCCGCGCGCGCCTGCTGCTTCTGTTTTCGCTTCCTCGCTTCTGATCGCTTGCGTGCACGAGAGATCGGAAGGAGCAGGGCCTCCGGAACCACACCTTCGCCTGAGATCTGCACCGGGTAGGCGGATGATCAAGTTTTTGGGGAGTGCTTCCCGCACGACTGCTCTGTTCGTTGTTGTCTCGTCGTCCACCATGTCTGCGCCTGGAACCGATGGCGCGCCTGGAGTCGGAGCTGCCGCCGGCGCCGGTGCTGTGCTGCTGTCTCTGGAGATGGCACGCCGGGAGCCGGAGCCGTTGCGAACGTCAACACCAACGGAGGCAATTCTGCCTCACAATCCAGCGGAGGGCCATTCTCGAGGTATGTCCTTCTCCTGCTGTTAACTCATTCGTTCATACCGCTGTTAGTCGTGTTAGTCGCAAGTCAGTTGCGTCCTTGGTATATGCATGATGCTTATGATACCTTAAGCATGCTACTGGTTATGCTATATGTTGTCACTAGATCATCCCATATTGTTCATACCATGATTATTGTCTTAATATTTTGGATTAAAATATACCGATATATGACCATATTTCCAACAAAAGCAATATGTGCCCGGATAGCTACTTCTAGTGTTAAATTTTGTCTCAAAATATAACTACTTTTCTACTCACTTCCTCATCTCAATCAACCATATTCATCTCTCATTTAATTTCTTCACTTACTACTCATCTCAACCAATTACAACCATTCCCATTTAATTCCATCCTATCTCCAACTACAAAATAAAATGCTTATATTATAATAAGACAGAGGGAGTAACTCCCATTGTACGTTAATAGGTGGTGACAGGATAGACGACTGGTGTTGCCTTACCTCTCACTCCAATTTCAGTAACATTTCAATTTTTCCTAAAAAAAACTAAAGAACTTCAAGCTATCTAAATTTCAGCAAAATTACTTAACAAACACAGTGCAAAGCAGCCTTAAAAAAAAGGCTCAAGATAACAATACCCTTATTTCAGTGTTTAGCAAATTAACTTTGGTCACTATTATATATATTACAAAAGATAATACCGCTATTTTCCAAAAAGGGTACTATTATATACTCCCTCCATCGATCTACTTTTGATAGTCATATTTCTAAATCTGAAAAATTTATTTTTGATAGGTATATTTCAATCCAACAACTTATCATCTTAATGACTTTCTTGGATTTAATATGTGACCCTCCATTCTTCCACACAAGATTAGCTACATGGACATTGAGAAATATAAATATTAATGAATCGCTTGTTTACGAGGAATGACTAGCTAGTAGCATGTTTAAATTGATGATAAATAGAATCACTTATCCTTGATCTGTGTACTAAGATAAAATATGACCATCAAAAGTAGATAAAAGGAGTATTACAGAAGATAATACCGCTATGTTCAAAAAGGGTACAGCCTGGTCAAAGCCCCTACCCCCAACTCAAAATGTAGGTTTGTCTGGTTTTAGTTCGACGCGGTAAATAATGTGACATATACATGGCATTAGGCTGACAAAGCCACCGCCACGCCCCCTGCCCCCTAGTATGAAATTAATAAAGTTAGCGAGCATGCGTGTGTGTATGTGTATATCGCTAGCTAGCACAAACACACAATGATGCTTTCCTCCTCTCTTATCCACCCTTTCTCGTTGATGCTTTCCTCCTCTCCTATCCACCCTTTCTCGTATGCCGTCAATGTCGGCATATCGATGCCAAGGAACTTGAGCATGTAGCTAGTGATTTGTGGCAAAGGTCACAAATTTCCAACCACGGCCCAAGCAAGGGTCAAGGCACGAAGACACCACCCGCGTCATTATCATCCGGCATTTGTAAAGTGCACCAGCGGTCCCTAAACTTGTCCGGGTGTGTCATCTGGGTCCCTGAACTCTCAAAATACATTTTTGGGTCCCCGAACTTGTCTTGGGTGTTATATAGGTCCATCCGATGACGTGGCATGCCACGGAGGCGCCTACGTGTCGGTGGGGACCCCACATGTCATTCATATGTATAAAAATAAAATTAAAAACCATATTTTCTCCTCTCTACCTCCGCGTCGAGCTCCGCTGCCTCCACTCACCGGCATGCGCGCGCCGGCCTACGTGCGTCGGCTCCGCCATGCTGGCCTCCTCGCCGCAGGCGATGCCACACCCGCCTCGGCCCGGGCAGCCTCAGCTGGCCCTCCGCGTCGAGCTCCGCCGCCTCCGCCGGTTGCACCGGCTTCCGTGCACCGGCCTCCGCGCCGCAAGCGACGCCGCACTCGCCTCGCCCGAGGCCGTTTCCTCGGCACCTCCGCTGTCGACGTCGCGACCTCGCGCAGCTCGGCGCCGCCACCACCACGTGCGACTCCGCCGGTCACGCGCGGCTACGTCGCCTCCCCACCCAGGTGCGACACGACGAACCCCTCATGCGAATGCATGTGGGTCCCCACCGAGGCGCCAGCGCGGCAAGGCGGCGTTGTCGCGCGCGGCCAGCTGTTAACGACCAAATTTAGTAATCTGAGTATCGGGGATAAAGATTAGATCGAAGCGGAATCGAAGATGAAGATCGTTTCGGAAACAGAGTAAGAATCGGCTGGAGTCCAAATCGGCTACGACAAGAGTTGGTTGAGTTTAAGTCAGACTTGATAAGCCGATACAGCCGATTCCGACAATATGACTCAGTGTGCATCATCGGGTTGAGTTAATGTGCTTCACATGAATTGCCACATACGGATTGAGTCCTAAGAAGGCAATTGTATCTATTAATTAGGATATTTTATGTAATTTTCTTAGAGATATGTTTGGGCAAAAGTCTGCCGCAAAGACTTATGGTATCATAAAATTTGTTAGAGATAAGAGGCACGTCCGAGATAGACATATCTTGTAATTCTCGGGTATAAATAGACCCGAACCCCATGTAATCGAATTAACACACGTTCAATACAATCTTGGCGCATCGCCACCCTTTTTGCTTTTGTTTTATTTCGACGAGTTCTTGCTTTCGGGTTGAGCTGCATCGGTTTTGATCTTCAACAAAAGGTAAAACTTGTTATGGCGGCTTGCGTTCTCGGGATTAGTGCTTCCATCTTTATGATACTCTAATTTTGTTTATGTAATTCGTCGAGTTATCATATATCTTACATAATCTCCGGCAATATCGTTATCTAACCTACAATCGGCTAACATCTGCCAGTAGAGGGCAGCCGATTAGGTTAAATACTGATGTTGGCTTAGATTATATAAGGTATCTACCACTCTATGACACTTTCAATGGCTTGATTGTCTAGATATTGTCTTTCTTTTCATACTTATAGCTGCATCAGTTAAGTTTGATCTTATGAGTCGTGAGTAGAATCTCAATCTCTAGCCTACTTCTTGGTTGTCGATTAGGGTAGTATCGGGGTTTCAGCCGATCTTACCTAATTTAACCATATTTTCCTCATACGCTTTATTGAAATGTTAAATCTGCCCTTTATGTTAAGATCTTGTCGCATTTAAATAAATTAGGCTTTTGTTTGGTATATTTCACTTGCTTTAATATATTAACATAGAGTGGTATCGAAGTATTAGCCGATACATGCTAGATCTATCTGATCGGCTATGCTATGAACATATATGGTCTCTTGTTAGTATATATTTCGATCTAAGTGATTTAAACTGTCTCGGCATAGCGACCGATCTATCCCAATCACTTGATTGAAGTATATATCGACATAAGGATTGCATATCGTTAATATCTACAGCCGATCGAGTAGATTTAGTTCTTTCTTACCTATTAATGACTGCCGATCGATGCATTTATGACATCGGCTCAAAGATAAATGATATGTCATCGGCACCTAGCCGATCGGCTATCGTTTATAGGTTTAACCGCGGTTTCTTTGTCCTTCTTTCTTGTTGATTGTAGAATCAAATCAACTGGCACGCTCATACACCCAAAGGCAAGTTTTGGACCTGCACTGGAGTTAAGCAGATCTCCCAGGCCTTGTGTTTTCACGCCAACACCAGCAGATCGCGGCGACCGAGCGAGACCACAGTGACGGTCTCGGAGGCGGAGTCGTCCGGGGCCTTGACGCAGACGCAGAGGTGATGCGGCGGAAGGTGGCTCGCATGAGACCGCGCGTGTCTGGCGTCATGGCGGAGTTCAGCGGAATCGTGCGAGGCCACGGCAGTACCTCTCGGAGGCGGAGCCGCGGTAGACCTTGCTCATGACGCTGGAACCGGCTCCGAGCACCACGGCCAACCGGGGGAAACCGCGGCGGCGGAGCGAAGCTGACGAGGAGGTGGCCTCGCGCGAGCACGCAGGCATGGCTGCAGGTTGCCTCGCTCCTGCACCTTGCGACATGAATAGGGCCATGCACTGCATGCATTTATCCACACGTGCTACCGAGCAGAGGCTGCGGAGTCGCGTGGTGCCAGCGGAGGGTACTGGTTGCCGCTCATGGCGGCGCCGCTAGGAGCTCGCGCAGGCGGACATAAACGAACTCGGCTGCAGTCGACGCGGAGGTGGCTCCGCACGGCATTGGTTGGTGGCGGAGGCCAGCGAGTAGTTGCGGCGGTCTGGCCACCGTGTCACGCGGAGGGGTTCGTCGTGTCGCGCCTGGGCGGGGAGCCGGGGAGGCGACGTAGCCGCGCGCGGCCGGTGGAGTCGCACGTGGCGGCGGCGGCGGCGAGCCACGCGAGGTCGCGACGTCGACAGCGGAGGTGCTGAGGAAACGGCCTCGGGCGAGGCGAGTGCGGCGTCGCTTGCGGCGCGGAGGCCAGTGCACGGAAGTCGGTGCAACCGGCGGAGGCGGTGGAGCTCGACGTGGAGGGCCGGCTGAGGCTGCCCGGGCCGAGGCGGGTGCGGCATCGCCCGCGGCGAGGAGGCCAGCATGACGGAGCCGACGCACGTAGGCCGGCGCGCGCATGCCAGTGAGCGGAGGCGGTGGAGCTCGACGCGGAGTAGAGAGGAGAAAATATGGTTTTTAATTTTATTTTTATATATATGACTGACATGTGGGGTCCCCACCGACACGTAGGTGCCACTGTGGAATGCCATGTCATCGGATGGACCTATATTAACACCCAAGACAAGTTTAGGGACCCAAAAATATATCTTGAGAGTTCAAGGACCTAGATGACACACCTGGACAAGTTTAGGGACCGCTTGTGCACTTCACTCTTTCTAATAAAATGAAAAGTCTAATATAAATTGTACACGATAAAACGTAGCAACGGGGCAAACTATCATGTCAGCATGTGCATATTATTCATCACAACCAAAAACTGACACGTCAGGCCAACATCTATTGACTGGGCAAGTGTATTTCGTTGTCAGCTAGCAGTATTATTATTAACTAATTTTTACGACGCAATGCATAAGTGTTATGCAAAATCATATGGACCTGTTCGTATAGGGTGCACAGACGGAAGTACACCAGACCAGAGTTTCAGTTGCATATATACTTCCCCATCCAAAAAAAAAAAAACAGCTCAAAACTCAACTTAGAAAGTGATATGACCCCTCCTATTACAACGATTCTAGATAACCCTTTGTCCAAATTCATTGTAACATTAGAGATCACATTTTTTTCTAGGTTGAGCTTTTTTTTAGACAGAGGAAGTACACTAGACCATAATCTAAGTACACCAGACCAGAGTTTCAGTTGCATACCATAATCTATGGCTAATAAATGAGCACCTCGCAACCTCTCATCAGCCATCAAACAATCATCCAAGACAACCAAATTCAAATCAAATGAAGGCAGGCGCAAACAAACCAAAAGTTTCCCTAAACGGCTAAACCAGTACCATGAAGTATGAACTCACAAAGTCACAATGAAGGGCATGTTTCTCATAGTGTAAAGTTAGTCAGAAAAATAGGTCAACAAAACATATCAAATTAAGTCAAAATTTACATGTAAGTCATTCAAAATATCAAACAGTTCAAAGACGACTATTAAAATGTAAGTGATTGAGCATGATCACAATAATCTGAAAAAGTCCATGAAACCAGACAATTATAGTTCCAAAGTACAGCGCAATCATATGCGGCCACATAACTGTGCATTACATCAACCTTCTGTCATAGAAAGTATCATGTTAACTTGCCCGAAAAAACTAAAAGCTTTGGCCATACTACATCAAACATGGGTATCCAGTTATTTAGCCCCCACCAACTTGCCGTTTCCAGGAGTCCTCTACAATGAGCTCATCAACTCCCCAGTCCTCATAGCTATTTCAAAACAAAAAAAATAACAGTCAGCCTACAAAGAATGTCAAGTTGCCTGGTTAAAGTTTCTAATTTTGTCATCTCAATATCTCACCTTCCATCAGGTAAATACCGCCTGATTGTGAAAGGGATCTTGCGTGCTCTCAATTCTTTCATGGCAATCTGAAATTTCATCATCAGATGAAGATAATTAACATTTTTATTTTCAAATGAAACTTGACCCCTCCAAAAAAAGAAAATCAAAGGGCTCCACAACTTTGTTTTATTTTTGGTTGTGCAATGTTGTTTGATGGCTGCTTTGATGATTTTATACAAAAGTATGAGCCATTTAAATCCATAGTCCAACCCAATAAAACAACATGTTTTATCAGAGATACGATAAAGTATCAGACATAAAAAAATTAATGAAAAAAAGGCAATCAAAAGAATACTTCAAACAACGAGTATAAGGTTCCAGGGAAAGATAGTAAAATAGAGGCCACAATGATGTTCATAAACCATGTTAATTTGTAAAATCTACTATGTACCAACTACCGCCTAGGGCGTTACTAGCACCCTGTTCTTTACAATTGCATGGGGACACATTTATACTTCAAAAGGCATATTTACTATCATGGAAACACGTTTACAGCCATGGGATGCATTTACTACTTTGCAGGAATGTGTTCACAGTTGTTGGGGACAGGCAGTACTGCGCCCAGGGTGTCAATAAGTTACAACAATAAACTTATAACCATTTCTCATATTTTCATACACAAGACTTATCAGTCAGCTTAATTTCTATTATCCTTACAGATTCAAACTATAGTTGGTAACTATTGCAGAGCAATTAGAAATACAGAACTGGTGCTGTAGCTTATGAACATGTAAACCAATGCAACGTACACCAGAACGAAAAGCAACTGTTAAATACCTAAGAACATGATGAAACCACATGATAAATGCCAAATTGAACTAACAAAATGGCGTAGTTATAAGATTCAGCATGAGAAAGAAAGGTTGTAGTTCGCACAATATATTAGAATGAAAAGAATATATCACTATCTAAATGACTCAAACTATCATGAAACTGCTACAAAATACTTCCCACAGTATAATTAGGTTTTCAACTAAGTTGACAGGATCACATCAATGACAACTCTCAGAATCATATTGTAAAGACAAACTCCATAGTTCCATCAACATGTGCACATCATCAGCCAGTTAAACATCGCCACTCCCATCAAAACAATAAAAGTACTAGTATGTTATATACATAGCATGAGAAGGCAGTCACATAAATATTAACTATTTTTTCTAGCTCTGCCCCTCACTCTGGTCTTACCTTGTACGTGCTACATAGAAATGAAGAGCTCAAGGAAATATAGAAGGTGACATTTTGTGCAGACTTGTATTAATTGAAGTGAAGTCTATGTCTAGAAAACTGAAATCGGAACTTTACCTCAAGTGGATCAGTCTCCCCTTCAAGCTCGACCATAACAGGAGCATTCATGCTGCATAACAATAGATAAGCTCGAATTTTACTTAATTGATATGATTAATTAACTTAATTGATGATATATGAATTACATTTTATAAAAGCATACCTTATCTGCAAGGCACGTGTACCAAGAATGCGTGCACGCTCGTATTTTGTCATATACTTTGATGTTTTCCGTGGACGAGCCGTCTTTTCCTGCTCCTTGTCATCTTCAGCCCCAACCACATCATCCACAGCATCCTCATTGTTATTCTCAGGCTCTTCCTCAGCTCCTTCCTGTTCAGAAAAGGTAAATAAGCCACATAGCTCTTCCTGATAAAGTAAAGTCCAGAAATAAATAACAAAGCAGCAGCTCTGTACCTCAATCTCAGGTTCTGGGGGCTCATCCTCGTACCTGTAAAAAAAAGTACAAGCATCTTTAGTTCATAAATTTATATAATACTAAAATGATTCTGCAGCCATATATAATAGGTGACACTAAGCATAACCAAAAAAAAAAGAACATAACAATCAGCAAAGATAGGTATTTTTCAAGCAACATATCTACAATGTCTCATCAAGCTAGACATGAACTTAAAACTATGCTCCCTCTGTTCTATATTGATCATCATATACGTTGAAAAAGCTAACTCTAAAAAGCAACCAGCACCTTGAAAAAGTTCCATTATTTTGATCCATCAATTAAAATAGTTGGGACCAATTCTTAATTGATACAAAAGATGTGGATTATACTTAAGCCAAGAAACATCAAACATCAACATCTTATCCCAACAAAGACAAATATCATAATGTGCATTCTCATTCCAGAAGGATGCTGGGTGAGCTAAACACAAGAGTCCATCTAATGGCTAGGAATGCTCAAACCCCACATAATTCATGGACACCTGGTCACCTAGAAATCAGCATAGTTTCTTACATTCCGTATTAAACCTGATTGACCATAAACCTGGCAACAGCTGCACCATTTAGCCATCCCATTAAAGACTAAGAAAAAACCCACCTTTTAACAAGCACATAAGCAATCAAGCATGGGATTTACTGAAGAATTAAAGAAGTCACCCGACGATCAGCAGCCAAACATCAGAATGAGGCATGATGATTTGAGAAAGAGAGGAAAAAAAAAACGATGTGTCAATCAAAGCTCAAAGACCCATCCATCTCCCAAAAAAACATCATACCCCCTCGTAATCCATGCCAATGAGAGAGAATAGACCAAATACTGGCCTAAAGAAAAACTCCGTACTGCCACCAAACCAGCAGCTAGAGGCAGAGCCCTCCCTTGAGAAAGGAGAGCTCCCCCCACGAATCCCCCATCAATCAACGTGCCCGTAACCCACCCACGAAGATATCGGACTCCCTCCTAACCCCACCTCTCCGCCCGCGCCCCCGAACGTACCAGTAAACCCTAAGCTAGGTGCGAAACTGTAACGGCGGAAGCGAGCGAGGGAGGGTGGGGGAGAGGCGAACCCCATGTCCATGTCGTTGTAGTCGTCCTCCGCCATGGCGCTCGCTCCTCCTCCGCCGCCGCCGCCTCGGCGCTCGCTTCGCTAGGGCTTCCGAAGGCGGCGATGAGGGGAGGGTAGTGGAAGAGGAGGAAGGAAGCTGGAGAAGGCGGCGTTTGGTCGGGTCGGGAAGGTGTGTATGTGTAGCAAAATCCAAGGGCTGCGCTGTGCATTTGGGCCGCTCGACCTGATCTCTGGCGGTCTGGCCCTCTGTCGCCGTAGGATTAAGTTCACTTTGACTCCCTTTACTAGTTACTCTGAATCCGATTCTTACCCTTAAACCGTAATACGGACATCTCGACCCTCCAACTATTAAAACCCGGTGTAATTTTATACCCTCGATGGTTTTGGAGGGTGGTTTCGCTGACGTGAAGTCTACGTGGTAAGGTTGACGTTGATGTGGCGCTTAGGTAGCATTAAAAATAAAAACATATACGTGGGACCCATTTGTCATTAACACAAATTTTTCCGACGCCCACATGTCATACACACACACTCTCTCTCTCCTTCTTCCTCCTCCCCCTCCCCCTTCTCTCTCTTTCAATCCCCTTCGGCCGTCGGAGCGAGAGGATGGGCGCTGGAATAGCGGCAATGACGGTGGGCGGGTGAGAGCCGGAGTGACGGGGCGGCTCTCCTTGGATGTTAGGATCTCTAGGAAATCGCATGGCAAAGGAGGGAGAGGAGCATCGGCCCCATCCATCACGAAGCACGACAGCTCGAGCTCGCAGAACCCATCTAGGCAGGAGGTGGAGGCAGAGGAGAGGTGAAGGCGAAGAGCTGCCAATCCCCTAGCCCCATCTCCAACAGTGGCAACACACCATTCCCCGTTCCCCGATCCCCCAGCGGCACGCCAATTCACCATCATCCTCTCCGCACTGACGGCACACCATTCCCCTCTCTGGCAGCAAAGGAGGGGCCACCGGCAGCGTCGTCAGCAAAGCCGGCGACGGAGTAAAGGCCTCACTCGGGCCCCTCCGTCGAGCAGCGCCCAGCTACCGCCCGCTACTGCCCTCTCCTTCAACTTCGCCACAGCACTGCTTGCCAACGGGCGGTGCCCTACTGCTGCTCACTGTTGCCCTCTCCTCCACCTCCCGCCCTCACCGCCCAACTGCACAAGGAAGAGAGAATGGAGAAGATAAGGAAGGTGAGGGAGGAGAGGATGACAAGTGGGCCTACATTTTTTTTAATGACAAATGGATCCCATGTATATGTTTTTAATAGTAGAGATCAGCTGTTAAGATTGTTGTGAATTTTTTTGGAAATGGTGGTGAATATACATATGCGATGGGAAAAAATCGATATGTCAGATTTAAAATTAGACATGGAAGCTAAGGTCTAATTCTTTTCAATTAATTGCAATTTAAAAAGAATTAAACTAATCACATGTACGTACAACCGAAGCCGTTGGCTCATCATACTCACATGAGCCTTCAAAGTTCGTCACCACGCACGCGCACAGTCGCCGCTCTGGAAGCGGAAGGTCGCGCACCATGGCGGCCACGGGGTGGTTTCTAGCGGCAGCAGTAGCCGCCATGGCCGTCGTCGCCTGCTTCGCTGCGACGTCGTCATCGTCGTCGTCGCAGCTGCACTGCGGCACGGTGACGTCGCTGCTGTCGGGCTGCGCGGCGTTCGTCCGCGGGCACGGCGGCGGCGCCCAGCTGCCGTCGCCGGGCACGCCGTGCTGCGACGGGGTGGCCGGGCTGTACGCCGTGGCCGCCGACTCCGCGGACAACTGGCGCGCCGTGTGCCGCTGCATGGCGAGGCTGGTGCGGCGGCACAGCTCCAACGCGTCCGCCATCGCGCTGCTGCCCGGCGTCTGCGGCGTCGTCTCGCCCTGGACGTTCGCCGCGGGGAACACCAATAGTAATCGTCCCTACTGCAGAAGGTATGGAAGAAATCAGGTTGATTTTAAATGGATTCGTTCAATTTGGTTGCATTGAGAATAATTGAGATTTGAGAGAAGTATATTTTACAACAATGTTAGTTTTGGTTTTTGAAGCTGATTAATATCGGTTTTCATTCCCTTTTTGCAGCCTCCCCTGACAGGCATGAGAATTTGGTTAAGAATTGTGAGCAAACACGCGCCGATCGATCATGTAGAGAATAAATTTAGTTAGGTTCGGAGTTATCATATCTTGTTGTTGGGCATAGTTACGTTTACGTGTGATTTCTTTTCTCTCGAATCAATAACATATTCATGCTCAATGTAAATATGCAATTCTTGGATTTGATCGGTTAAAAGAGCATAGTTAGCAGACAGAGCAAAACGTATAGATTGCCATGCCATATAGGCATCATGGTTTCAAATGTCGATATTGAAAAAAAAAATATTGGTACTAATAAACAAGAATATTAGATATATCGGAGTTATATTGATGATTTGGAAAAACAATAGGATAAAAATTATAAAAAGGGCTCAAACTGTTTAGAAAATTACACAGATTGTATCTACAAAATTTTGATATAAATAATTATATTGGGATTTGCTAACTGGCTGCCTGCTGATTTATTTTTAGTTGTCAGCCGAATTTTTGTCCATCCGATTCTGCCCAAGATTCGTGCGTCCAATCTTCACCACGGCCCACTTGAGAAAATCTGGCCCGGCCCATCTCTTCGCGCAAAATCACACATCCGGTCTCGGCCCATCTCTCTGTGGGCTGTTCTAGCACTCTCGGCCCATCTCTCTGTGGGCCACACCAGTGAAGTATCAATTTTTGTTTCCCATCCATCTACTAGAAACGATTTGGGCAAAATTATGATGTGTGCTTTTGCTTGTTTGTGGCTGAAATTACATTCTGAAAATTTTATGGACATGGAATCCTATTAGAACCGGTTTTGTCTTGTTTTGTTGTATACTTGTAGGGTTTGTTCAGTATTGTAGCTCTAGTTTCCTTTGTCAGATCTGATCACTTGTGTGGGTAGATGTCCATGCTGGGTTACCCAGTGCTGCAAATTTTGTACAGATTACAATTTAGGGTGTGTTTAGTTGACGTTAAAATTAAAATTTTGGTTGAAATTGGAACGATGTGACGGAAAAGTTTGAAATTTGTGTGTAGAAAATTTTTGATGTGATGGAAAAGTTGAAAGTTTGAAGAAAAAGTTTAGAAATAAACTCAGCCTTAGAGTTTTCCTCACAAGACCCTGTACTAGTGTTGTGGTAGAAGTACTCCCTCCGTTAAAACATGTTTGACCGTTCGTCTTATTCAAAAAATTTAAGTAATTATTAATTCTTTTCCTATCATTTGATTCATTGTTAAATATATTTTTATGTAGGCATATAATTTTACATATTTCACAAAAGTTTTTAATAAAACGAACGGTCAAACATGTGCTAAAAAGTCAACGATGTAAAACATTTCGAAACGGAGGGAGTACCTCGAAGAGGCGAGCCCGGAAACCACTCGTTTATTTTTACCTGCATCAACCAACAGCATACCCCCAACGAAACTGAAGGCGATGCTATTGCTACACTGCAAGTTTTTTATTTGTTTTTGTTACTATTTTAAAATTGTCAAAGAAGTGGTTGTCATTTTGTATTTTTTTATTTTGTTTTTGTAATTTTTTGAATTTTTCAACATATAGAGAGAGCAAACCTGATCCTTTTCCTTCCCTCCTGGCTCCTGGCTCCTGCCTATTGCACTTGACCACTTGCGATATGACCGAAGTGTCTATACTTTTGGTCGTTGATTTCTATTTTTGTTTCTTTTATGTAAGATGTAATAAAAGAATTATCGGTATAAAGGAAAAGAGTGAGACAAATCGTGCAAATTGACTCCTGGATGATAGAATCAAGCCGACATAGTTTTGGATCATATTTAATTAGTACTTGTTTATTTGGGAATATTCGGGAAGTAATTATATGGGTGTGATGCAAGAAAGAGAGATCTCGCCTCATCGCATCAGTTCGTTGTTAATTACCACATGAGGGGAAATTAAAGGGAGATTATGGTTAGTCTCACTTCCTTTTTTTTTTTCTCGAATGCACCCATTGTTGATCAGACTTGAGAAATCGAAGATTTTTATCAGGGTAGGGCGTGCCAAATTACACCGACAGGAAAAACTGCTCAGCATCTTTCGATTTCTCAAGTCTGATCAACAATTACGCCGCAAATTGCGTTTGGTTTTCAGTTACTGTATTAATTATTATAATTACTCTGTAAAACGGAGCTTGTGAAATAATCGTCGTTGCGTGTTGTTCCCAACCCCCTGCCACGTGATGATACGGTTGCACCTAACGGTCAGATAGATCGGTTACGTAGCAATCGTGTTCGCTATCTCTTTTTATTAGCATGATTTTTAAACTATTAAATATTTCATGCTCAAGATTTTTAAACTATTAAATAGTATATTTTATATAGAACTCTTGTAATGTAAAAGTATCAAATAATTTCTTTAAATTTATAATAATTAAAACTCAATTAATTATATGCCATTGGCTTTCTAGCTCGTCACGTGCTTCCTTACTTCGTCATGTTCATCATTTACGAACACCATAAATCGTACAATTTCAGCGGTCCTTTTGAGCACACAAAGTAAATTATTCTTATATGCTCTTTGTTCTGAATCCACTGTGCCCACAGAAATGACACAATGTTAATTAATTGAATTTTTACCTGAGGCACGCGTGAAATATGTGTCCTATTGTATTTGACAATGAATCAATTTTCGGGAATGGAACTATTCAAATATTAAAAAACTTGTAAGATTTCCTCAATTTTTTTAAAAAAATTCTAAGAGGCTTTTGTGCTTACAAATTACAATCTTTAGTGGTTCTTTTATATAAATGAAAGTCCACATGCACATAAGACTGTTTCTTTTTTTTTTCATCAACCCAACTCAACTCCCTTGTTTTTCATGCCCACACTTTATAAACTGCTAAACGATATATTTTTTTTTGAAAAATTTCTAAAGGTCCTATTGATCTTTTTTTAAAAAATAAGTATTATTTAATTAATCATACGCTAATAAATCACTCTATTTTATATGCGTGAGGACTAGTACCCATCCCTTTTAGCCGAAGACAATTTATGTTCAATGGCAATCAAGTTCCTTTTATATTGTCCGTATCTATATAGTAATATAACGTATATAGTTCATCCCACTAATAATATTTCTCTGCATCCACAATAAACCACGTCGTCAAATTTGCACTGCCACTATATATTGCTTTCCTCTCCAACACAGCTCCACCAAGGCCATTTCAATTGCATAGCCATGCATTCGACACGCTCACACTTGCTGTTGCCCCATCAATTGCACTAGAAAAATGAAACGATCTCTGGCTTCTTCAATTACTCCGTACCTCCGCGGCACTAGCTACTGGTTCAATTTAGGCCCTGTTTAGGTCCTATTTTAAAATTTTTCACCCTGTCACATCAAACATTTAAACGCCTACATTAAGTATTAAATATAGACAAAAAAAATAACTAATTACACAGATTGCGATTAATTTGCGAGACGAATCTTTTAAGGCTAATTGCTCCATGATTTATCAATGTGGTGCTGCAGTAAATATTTACTAATGACGGATTAATTAGGTTTAATAAATTCATCTCATGGTTTACTGACGAATTCTGTAATTAGTTTTTTATTAGTACCCGAACACTCCATGCGACATACTATATAATACCCGATATGACACGCCAAAACTTTACACCCTGATCTAATCATCTAAACACCCCCTTAATATATGTTGGACGAAACTGTTGAGGAGCCAGGAAGTCTACCACTCCATTACTGGTTGCTTGTATGCTCTACCGGTAAAACAAATCTGCATATTCATTCAGCGAGCAAAGCATGTTATTTTCACCTTCATCATTGTCATACCTAATCACCACCGGTAATTCAACAAAGTAGACGCACAAGGTGTTAGGTGTTAGCGTGGCAATTCAACAAGTTCATACTCTTTCCATATTCATTTTCTTTTCCCGTAGCAACAAGTGGGGCATCTAATTAATTCAATCTTCTAGTCTGTTTGCACATGAACACCCTGTTGTGACAAATCAACCTACCGGATCTATCCGTACACCTACTTCTGTTCAGTTGTGCCCTTTTGACAGTTGTCACATTTTCACTGTCTCATTGATGATGCTTGCTAGCTTGTCGCCTAAATTTGCAGGAGGTTGTCTTAAAGAAAAAAAACCTTTCAAATGCAGTCGAGTGATGTTGAATACGGATTCATATGTATAGTTTTTCCCCATAATAGGAACTGAATACGATAAGTAACAAAAATAATAGGAATCATCAATTGAAACGAATGTGTTTGAACTGAGTATATGTAGAAATCGCTCCAAACAAAATGATGCTCAACATCATATTGATACTGGTTTAGGTGAAGTAGACCGATATTTATGTCCAGATAAAAGGTAAATGCGTTAAGAAACATATACATTTCAATAGAAAACAAATAGTGATCCAAGAGTAGTGTATGATTTTTTTAGTTGTTTTTGCCATTTATGGAGGTTTTCCCATCTTTCAAAAGTGGATGTCTTGTGAAATATCAAATTGGAGTTGCATTATTATATGGAGTACTGTTTGTGCATACTTAAAACTACTTACATATTTTTTACCAATAAATTCCTCAACCGTTTGATTTAATTAATTGAAAGTTATAGGAGGAAAAAGATTCAACCACAGTTTGCAATATCAACGTTTCCAATATGACTAGTGACCGCTTTCTAACAAATATACTTTGTCCGGTTATAAATATTTGATGATATGATTTGATCGAACTTTTGAAACTTTAACCATCAATAATTCCTAGAACGCTTAGTTCAAAAAGAAGGAAAATAATATGCACAGATTTGCCCAGAAAAGTACGATTTTTTTAACTTTTGTAAAATAGATTTACGATCAAAGTTATGGGCCGGGGGATATGAGAACGGCTGGGTCCCCATCTCCCTTGGGTCACTGGGGCACTATGGAACACATCTAGACATACAATATCTATATCTTCAAGGCACTAAGATCAATACATGTGATGAGAACACCCCTGGCTCCAGGGGGTGCCCAAAGTAGGTGAGGTGCCCCGGTACCAAGGACGACCAGGCACAATGGCCACCCAGAGGTGAAGCCTAACAATCTTCAGATCCCGAGCACTCTTCATATCCCGGGAGGGGGCCTGAGCTTGTCCCATGCCCCAGGCACCACATGAGGAGCACAACTACTTTAAGGAGAAGCTGACAGGACTAGGGGTAGCTTTAACCACTCCCTTGCATTAATGACGATATGATGTACGCCTTGTACACATCCCGTTGACAACATGGGGAACGTAAGGGTATGTCACGAAGGAGGGCCCATAAAATAGTAGGGGCGAAGGTGCGTTTTTCACTTCGGCGCTCCTCTTCCGTTAGTCAACAAGAGAGAACATTCCCCTCAGTCGGATTGAGGGACATCAACAAAGACCAACCATGACAAATTTAATGGAGTAGAGCCTACTCCCGCATATATATATCGACATTGTAGACACCCCTAGGGTATAAAAAAGAGAATCGATGCCAACGGAAAGAGGGTTCACATTCCAGCAAGCTAGCATACGCCCTTATATTTTCAGTTTCATGCATTGTAACTCTATTCCACCATCCATCCATAATCCAAGCACAGGAGCAGTGTATTACACACCCGTGCGACCGGAACCTGTATAATCCATGGGGTTAATCCCTTGCACGTGATTTGGACCATGGCTTGAAACCATCTCCTGGCTGAATCTCTTAAGGGGGAGTGCTCACTTCCCCGTTAGGGAAGTTCCATACTCCGACAAAATCTTCAAAAGTTTAACCAAATCTTTGTCCTAAACATTTTTTAAGGGCCTTATATATATGACTAAAGGGAGTAAAAAAGATTCACCCCAACGAAGTTTTCTCATGTGTTTAATTCTCTCTCTTTTTTAAAAAAAAAGTCAAACCAATATTTGCTAAAATAATTGTAATTTGGATCACCGTGGATTTTACAAATTTATAATCTATTACCACAAATTTCAAATTTAGCAACATGACAACTCAAACTTAACAATTTTGGACCTACACACTCCGTAGAAAAAAAAGAAAAAAAATCCTTAATGTGAATCTAAAAAATGATTGATTTATAGTTAGAGGTTGATTCTTTTTTATAGGGTTAATTGGATACATGCCACCGCAAATGTGACAAATAAAAAAAACGCCACTACTATTTACGTTATTAGCTGGATGGCACCGAAAATTTTTAAAATTGGAACTATGCCACTACGTGACTCTTTCCGTCCTCCCTGTCCTCTCTCACGCCACCATCCTCACCGTCACGCTGCCCTCATCCTACCACCACCGCCGCGGCCAACCTCGCGCTGCCTCCTTCGTTGACGACGATGGTAGGGGCAACGACGCGCCGACCAGCGGAGCACGGCGGTGGCAGCATGCGGGATGGCTTGGCGGCGGCTCCGGACTCCGACGAGTCGGCGGCGGTTTGATTCCCTCCAAGACCCGGCGTGCATGCGGATGGTTCTCGTTAGTGAGGTCACAAGGATGGTTTATGCACAAGGAATCGACACGAAGCTCACCGAAGCAATAGGAATCGAAGATTGTGGCCGTCGGTCGGAGTCGAGGAAGAAGACGCCGATCTCCCTCCTTGGTGCACCGATCCATATGGTTCTTGGGGCATCTTGAAGAGGACATCGGGGCTAGGCTACTGGCGAAGGAGCTCAGCTTGGTTAGGTTCACATTGGCCGGAATGGCGACGACGTCATGGAGGCGGTGTTCGGTGCGTGCTCCTGAGCCGCGGTGGCGTGGTCGCGTTTGCGATCATCCACAGCATGAAAATGGGCGAGGTTAGCGGGGATGGAACCGGTGTGGTAAGGAGATGATGGAACAAGGAAAAGATGAAGGCATCCACGGCTTAGTGGCGATGGCAACGGCCGTCGTCTTCACGGCCGGTGGTGGTGACGAAGGAGAATGGAGACATTGGAGCGCTCTCTCCCTCGACTTGCTCGGTTCGGGAATGGAGTAGGAGATAGGACGACACGACTAGGAGGAGATGAAGGCGAGCCTCCCCGTGCGTGCGCTGCTGGGGCCAAGCTCGTGGAGCCCCATCTCGCTCCTCATGCTCCTCTCTCGGTGGCGACGGTATGCGGCGTGAGAGAGGACGGGGAGGACAGAAAGAGTAACGGGGAGGACGGAAAGAGCGACGAAGTGATATGGTTTCAATTTTAAAAGTTTTCAGTGGCATCCAGCTGATAACATGAATAGTAGTGATATTTTTTTTAATTTGCCATATTTGCAGTGACATGGATCCAATTAACCCTTTTTGTAGGGGAGTACACACAACGACACATTTTGCTATCTTCATAATAAATTGAGTTGTGAACATCATTTAAATACTATAAATAATTGCACCCATTGCTCCTCCTCTCGTGAAGTTCCTCTCTAATATAAATAATTGTTGCCATTGATTATTTTCCTTCTCAAAGTTACAGCCACGTTTAGAACCCGTGATTCCTTTTCGAATATTTACGTGTACATAACAAATTCCTGTAAAATTTCCACAAATATCTTACTATCAAATCTGGTGTGACCTGTCATCTGAAAAAAGAAAAAACTGCCGTGACCTGAAATGACAAGTGGACAAAAAGGCGTGATAAATAAACCCTGCCTAAATGGGAATTAAACAACAGCCAGCCAGCCAAGCCAGCCAGCGCTGGATGACGACTAGTCCACAACACCACGAGAGCACGAGCAAAAAAAACCCAACTAATTTTCTTTTCTTCTCCTCAAGAAATTGATCAGAAAGAGAGACAAGAGAAGAGCTAGGGTTTCATCTCATCTCCAGCCATGGCGTCCGCCGCCTCCCCGCCGCGCTCCGGCGACGCCTCCCCGTCCTCCCCTCTCCTCCCTTCCCCGACGTCCCCCGACCGCCGCAGCGGCGGCGGCGGCGGCGGAGGCGGAGGAGGCCTGCTTCCGGGGCTGCGCGGCGCGGCGCGGTTCCTGGGCCGCACGGGGAGCCGCCGCCTGATGCGGGAGCCGTCGGTGGCGGTGCGGGAGACGGCGGCGGAGCACCTCGAGGAGCGCCAGACCGACTGGGCCTACTCCAAGCCCGTCGTCGTGCTCGACGTGCTCTGGAACCTCGCCTTCGTCGCCGTCGCCGCCGCCGTCCTCGCCGCCTCGCTCCCGGAGTCCCCCTCGGTGCCGCTCCGCGTCTGGCTCGCCGGGTACGTGCTCCAGTGCCTCTTCCACGTCCTCTGCGTCACCGTCGAGTACAGGCGGCGCCGGGAGGCGCGCGGCGGCGGCTTTGGGGCGGACCAGGGGGCTGCGGCTGATGGGGATTTCAAGCTCAGGTGAGGGTTTGCTCGGATCAACCCCCCAAACACTTCGTAATCCTAGTAGATATGTGCTATTAAAAGTATCTCGAACTTATGCATGCCACTCTGGAATCAAGTCGATGTAACAGTTTTTTTTTCCCGTTGATTCATCATTGCTATAATTATCGTATTCCCATGTCAATTATGAATTCTGTTGGTTTTATATTTTTTATTCATTTCTGTCTTTGAAGTGCTGGTGCAGCCTGTAGTATTAGTTTTCGATTTACCTTCAATTCAACTAATAGTTTGGCAAATGCTACTGTGTCTACTTATATGGTAAATTCTTTCTTGGATTTTTAACAACAAATTTATTTGATGTGGCAATTCGTCTTTCGTAATTCCTTCAACTCATCATCCTTGAGTACATTACATTGCTCAAACGAAGATTATTCTATTAGTTTTTCACTTTTTTAGAACTATTCTTATGTGATCTTTCAGTGTGCTGTTGATACTATTGCATTTGCAATTTTAAAGTGGGCACTGTTAGGCAATGAATTTGTGGCATATGTTAGTATAGGATAACTGCAAATTGAATGGGCAAGAATGAATTCCATTTTCTTTGCATTGGGCTGTGGACACTGGACCCTATGGGAGAGTTATGAGCTAATGGGTCGAGCCCTGTTTTTTGTGATCTATTTACCACCCATGACATTGAGTTGAGTTGGTGTTTGAAATTGGCAACATGGAAGTACGAACTATGTCTGAATCAGGCAAATGATATGTATGGAAATTCTATTGATTTATAATTAGATGCTAAAAGGGTATCATCAACTACTTTTACTATCAGTAGATTTATGCTATTGATTTGTTTGCCATGTTCAACATTGTCATTTTCTCATTTTCTGTAAACTTGCATTAGGAGTTGGTTGCTTAAATACTTAAACTTAATTGTGTTTCTGTAAACTTAGTGTTTTATGTATATATTGTTCAGTATTGTGAAGCACCTGGAGTCCGCAAACACGATGTTTTCTTTCATATGGTGGATCATTGGGTTCTACTGGATATCTGCAGGTGGCCAAGCTTTGTCCCATGATGCTCCTCAACTTTACTGGTACGCACTTAGTAGCTGTGGCATGTGAATGATAGTATGTATTATCATTAGTGGCTGTTGTCTAAGATGTTTATCTTATTGCCCATTATTTTGCAGGCTCTCCATTGTGTTTCTGGCATTTGATGTTTTCTTTGTAGTCTTCTGTGTTGCCTTGGCCTGTGTGATTGGCATTGCTGTCTGTTGCTGCCTGCCTTGCATTATTGCTATCTTATATGCTGTAACTGATCAGGTATGCCAGTTCTTGTTTAGGACAGATATATTCTTCAAATGGTTGTGATGAGATTTAGATGATCATATGATCCTGTCTCTGCTTTGTGTTCTAGATACATTTTCTTCAAAAACAATTTTCCAAATGCAATTGCTTATGTTCTATTTGTGCAATTTAAGCATTATTACTATATTACACATACATCACTCTACTTTTGTCTACAGTTCATTTTATATCTCTTAAAGACATCCATGTCTTGAAAGAAAGAATAACCTCTTCTGCTGTGGTATAAATACTTTTTAGTAGAAGTATTACTTCAGAGTGGTTTTGCATGCAATGACCTGCTATCAACATCGTTTTGAACTCTTTTAAAGGTAGTTTTGTTTCTTTTCTCACTATGGCAGTTAGTTATCACTCATTATTTCTGAATGTTCCATGCTAAATATGATTTTCAAAAGTCTGGAACTGTTCTTGTTAATCAGTTATCTCCCCTTGACATAAGCCTAATAAAACAGTATGTGGACTGATACATCCAGAAATAATCATCTCACATTCATTGCACTGAGACTATTTGTTTGTTTTTAAGCAGGAAGGAGCATCTGAAGAGGACATCAACAACCTGTCCAAATTCAAATTTCGGACAATGGGTGATGCAGACAAGCTGGTTGCTGGAATTGCAGCACCTGTGGGTGGAGTAATGACTGAGTGTGGTACCAATCCTCCTGTTGAACACTTCCTTTCTGCTGAGGATGCTGTAAGTTTTCAGTTTCCCCCCTGAAATTCTGTTAGCACAACTGTATTGTTATTCTCACTACATAGCTTGTCATGGATACTTTGGAATGTCATGGCACTTGCCTTTGTTTATTGGACGTCAAGGATCTAATTTGTAACCACCGAATACTTCTGTACCAAGAGTGCTGCTTGAAATTTGTTCATTTAATCTTCACAAAATCATAGAAGCATTTCTTAGCAGCTAGGCATGTTAATGCGAAAAAATTGTATCGATTGATGCCTATCTATTGTTCATAAACTCACTAACCATATTTAGTACTCCCTCCGTCCCAAAATATAACAATCGAGTACTGGTTTGGACAACAACTAGTACTATGAATATGGTGAGGCCAGATGTCCTGGATTCATAGTACTAGGTTGTGTCTAATACAGTACTAGATTGCTAAATCCCTCGTGCACTTTATACATACTGCAGAAGATAAACATGGTTGTTTCAGGTATAAATTTGTTTAGAGCTTGAGATTTTGTTTTACCCCAACATAACAGTCTGTGACTAACCCCAGCCAGTGTCATTAGTCTAACCTAGCAGGCTAACTCTAGTTTAGTTTAGTAGCTTAGTTATCCCAGTTGGAATTATGTGAAGTAGGTGACTTAACAGATGGTGAAGACTCGTGACTTGGTCAAGTATTAACATGTTAGATTGTGATATTTTTTAAGCCCATTTAGGTATGCCTGAATTAAGGAAGCTGAACAGGCTTGTGGAATTGAAGCCATATGTATATTACTCTGTTAAGAAAAACTGTGGACAAATCACACGGTTCCCTTGCTGCTGTTGAAATCTATAATAGTATAATATGTAACTAACAATTAATTTCTTGGATCTTAATTTGATACCATACCAAACTGTACAAGTGCTATACGGCACTTCAAGTACTTTACCAAAACATAGCTTGGAACTGCTCTGGGGAAAAAAACTTGGAATGGAGCAAGTTCCTGTTAAGATATCTGAAATTGTATATGCATCCTGTAGTACTTTCCAATTCCAGCTTTTAGTCAAATTGTTACCTCATTTAGTTTGCCTTTCACCTGAGGAAAAAAAACTAGTTTAAGCTGGCCCTCCATACTGATGCTGGATATCGCAAAATTGACTTGAAAGATGGAGCAATGCCAATATTTTCATGGATGGCCAAAGTTATTGAAACAAATACAACTAGTGCCATTTTAAGAGGTATTGTATCTTATCGATCATTAACCCACTCTTGTACCTGTCAAATGCAGGAGTGCTGCATCTGCTTGTGTCCCTATGAAGACGGTGCGGAACTTCGAGAACTCCCCTGCAATCATCATTTCCACTGTACCTGCATAGACAAGTGGCTTCACATAAATGCAACATGTCCCCTGTGCAAGTTCAACATCATCAAGAGCAACCTTGGTCCAGAAGACGTCTAGGTTTCACAGGACGAGCAATCTGTTGAAGGATTGATATGCTCCAGTTGCGTTCTTTAGCTATGGGTTCCTTCAGGTGTAAGTATGGGGTATAGGTGATGCACAGCTGGTTGATCAGTATTCGCTCCTGAATGAAATGTTTTAGCAGTTTCTTGATGCCGGTAGAGATGTACATTCCTTCTCTCTAAGTCAATTGTGTCGCAGATTCTCATTTTAGCCTTGTAGGAAGTATTTGCATTGAGGATTCTCATGTACGTTGTGTTAGCAAGTGTTGAATAAATACATGGAAATGCAGAGGTTTGTAAGAAGAAAAATGGTTGTGGAATTGGAGCTTTGTTAACAGCACATGCTGTCTCCTTAATATGCAGTAGACGCACATTCTACCCTTTGGTGCTTGATACCCTTGTCTGCAATCCTGTTGAAGCAAATTTTGCACTTTGTTCGATGATGTTTAAGCGACAGCTGGAAATTAGAAAGGCAGAGTATGACGGTAAGCAACGCAGCCTTAATCTTTCACCGTCTCAAATCAGAGCAATTCGATATTTCCAGCAAGCTGTGTAATTACTGCTTAGGGGGTACAAACTGCGAATTTGGCTGATAATTACAGCGTTTAACTTATTCCGTCAATGCAATGGTACCCAATATACTCTACATGTTAAACGTGTAAACTGCACACCACAAATACAGTTATTGCTACCAATCCATGCAATTGATATTCACAGGCTCGCCACGGGCATGATGTAGAAGGTGGCTCGAGACGTGTAGCAGAGCTTATTGGTGCCCTTGAGCCTAAACTCAACCGTAGTAACCACCACGGATCTGCCCTTCCTGAGTATCTGCGCTTCGACTTCCACTTCAGACTGTATCAACAGAAAGAGAACATGGGCATCAGGAAATACACACTTGAGATCTAAAAGCCCCCCAACAAGATGTACCTAACACACTTGAGCTCTACCAGGAAATACTACTCCCTCGTATCCTTTTTACTTATCTCAAGGCATCGACTGAGTATCTAACACACATGTTGTACCATTGTTTTTCTAATCATATATCTATAAAAAATATTAAAAAGATAATTACATGAATGACTAGTCTAATAATCTCATTTTTGCATGTCAAAATCTTAATATTTTTAAATATACATACAGTTCATATATTGACTTTAAGATTTTGAGGTTTAATTGCACGCACGTATACTGGTATCTAAAAAAGAGCAGTCTGTTTTTTATGTTGTGCCTTGAATTGTATGTGCTTTATTGCATGATATATGATGGTGCGAGTTTTACAATGCTATCTTTTGCTGTGGATGGCTAATACACATTAAAGGAAACACGATGCATTCAAACCCAGCAGGTCTGAATTCTGAAATTATGCAACATCAGCATCCATTGGCTGGTAGGTTATATCAGGGTTCAAAATTCCGGAACAAAATTTCTGAAATTTCGGTTCCGTCGGATCCTCACCTTCCCAATATGATATTATTTCAATCGAAATTTTTAATTTTTTATGTGAATTTGGCAATATTTTGTTCAAAATTTTGGACCGAAATTTCCAAAATTTCGGTATATCGGCACCCTCCGATACAAATGCTGAAAATGAAAGATTGAACCCTGGGTTATGTCCATATCAAGCCAGTGTGTGATGTTCATTTCATCGTCTGTTTTGGTGACAAATGTTGCAGGCAAGTACTTTATTACTATATCTGTTGAAAAATGTGCTTGCTTGTGTGTAGATGATTTAGTTCATACTAGAAACAAAGTTCCCTCCCCTGCTCTAGAGCTGGATCATTTACCCTCTTGCAGTGTTGAAATATATTTACCACTAGTATCTTGTACAACATCTTCATCCTAGAACATCTTCATCCTAGAAGTGAGGCTAAAACTGTTTCCAGCTTCCATTCCGAAAAATAGCGCCTATTTATTGGGAGATTATTCAGCATCAAATTTGCCCCCAATTCCCCATGTAGGAAGCATCCAATAAGTGCAAGAAATTTGTCTTGAGGATGCAATTTTTTTCTGAAAAAATAAATAAATAAACAGGTTCGCCAGTTGGGTGAGGGAAGTGTGTGCTCACATTGAGGCGGGCGGCGGAGAGATAGGCGGCGCTGAGCTCGCCGAGGAACATCTCCTTGTCGCCCGCCGCGGCGCGCGCGCACGCCATCCCGACGGCCTCCGCCACGGCCGCCACCATGCCGCCGTGGAGCGTGTTGTACGCGTTCTGCAAGTCGCGGAATCGAGCAGCGACGACGTCATCACGACACGCTAGGGCAGGAATAGGATAGGATTCAGCGGAGGAGGAGATGTGGAGGGGTGGGGGGCGCGCTCACGACGGCGGCGGGGGAGACGGTGAGCGTGCAGGAGACGCGCGGCGAGGCCGGGGTGGCGGGGACGACGGAGACGGCGGCGGAGGAGAGGACGCCGCGGACGAGCGCGGAGTAGGCGGCGGGGAGCTCCGCGGCGGCCGGGAGGGTCCCGTCCACGCCGAGGCCGCGGAGGAAGCGCCGCGTCCACTGACGAGACTCCGCGAGCGACGGCGACCGGCGCTCCATCGGCGGCGCCATCTCCTGATCTCCTCCTTTCCCTCGCGTTTTTGCTTAGTTGGTTTGCATTAACTGCATGGGTAGGTGACAGTTTGAGGAATCGGAGCAGAGAATTGGGCCGGCCCAACGCAACGGCCATCGCCGCCTTCATGGCTTTGCGACGGTGGGTAAAACGGGACAGCATTAGTAAATAGTACTCCATCCATTCCAAAAAATAAGTCATAATCACCTCTAACCTAAAGATCAAGAAAATAATTATTATCATCTTGTAGTTTAGATCATCCTAATAAATATAATACATGCATCCAATAGAATTAGAGAACATGAGAGTGGATGTTTTAAAAAGTAATAATTTAATGGAGAAGAGATCATAGTTAATGATCTATATGCATATATGTCTTATATTATGGAACATCTAAAAAAAAGTGGTTGTGCCTTATATTATGGAATGGAGGGAGTAATATTACAAGAAAATTAATGGATTGCCACTTCTAACGGTGCGCTTCGATAAAATAATACTCTAAAATATCAGTTTTATTTTATGGAGGAGACTCGCGCCCAATGGGAGGAGATTAAAATCGGGCGCTGACGTCAGCGCCCGATTTACGTGCAAAACTATTTTAAATTGATTTTTCTCTTAAATTACTTATCTAAATAATGATTCGATTGCACCATTAAATTTGTTGCAATTAAATCAAACAAGACTACACATAGATATATTCCGACGAAAAAAAATTTAGCTTATTATTTAATTATTTTTAAATGTTGCACGATGTTCCGCCAAGTATATCGGAATTGTTTCACTAAGTAGATCGAAAATGTTTCACTCGTTTAAATCGGGTGTTGTTTCACCTTATATAAAAACAATGTTTCAGCAAATAGCGAAAGAATGTTTCAGTTCACCGCAACATTAGATCTATACATAGTGAAATATTGTGAGTATACTAGGTGAAATATTTTTGGTGAAACATTTTTAGTGGAACAAAAAATAAAATGAATTCGAGGGTTTCCAAAATATGTGGGTGATTTTTTGCAATGGAGTATTTCAGTTCACTGCAACATTAGATCTAAACATAGTGAAACATTGTGAGTGCACTAGATGAAACATTTTTGGTGGAACAAAAAATAAACCAAATTCTCTTAATAGAAGGTTTCCAAAATATGTGGGTGATTTGTTGCAATGGAGTATTTCAGTTCACTGCAACATTAGATCTATATATAGTGAAACATTGTGAGTGCACTAGATAAAATATTTTTGGTGGAACAAAAAATAAACCAAATTCCTTTAATAGAGGGTTTCCAAAATATGTGGGTGATTTGTTGCAATGGAGATGTGTGTGTGGATAAGTGGCAGGTGGGGACAGGTGACACGTGGTGGGGGCCAGAGGGAGCTGGTGCGCATGTGATGTGGCGAGGAAGGAGCGACCGATTTTTTTCCCCTCCCCCGGGCGACCGAGAAGGCTATTTTATTCTCTCTTTTTACGATTATTTTGATTTTTTTTAGTTTCTTGTCCATAAGAGGCCATGCGAGAAATAATGCTTTCTCACCTTTCTCCTTGACCTCACTCCGAGGCATCTCCTTGGCATCACCGAACTAGAGCTACCTTTTTTAGGCTACGAAAAATCTTAAAATATATTTTTAGTCTAAACCTGAAACGGATAATAATACGGATCCAAATTTACAATATATATTTAATACTCCTACCATCCTTACCAAAAGTCAAATATAATTTTTATCATGCTAGGGATTTAAACTCGAGAATTCTCCTTCACTTGTACTTATGCATACCAACTCACCTGCAAGTCAATCTTTTTAGCAGATGGATATGTTTCCTTTTAAGCATTTCTAATCGAGATTTGAATCAGGAATTTGAGTATATAAAATAATTCAAATAAAAAAAGTTGTCAACTACAAAATCATAAATCTTATCGAGATCTATAATTTTCATATAAACTTTGTCACAATCTATCATGAAAAAAATCAATACAACATATCCAGAATTAGCACTAATGTGATTAGGGCCATCAGTGCCAGATTATAAAAAATACCAAGCGCTGATGTGAGTGGCATTAGTATCACGTATTTGTTGACGAAAAATCCGTGCTTGGCCGATGATGCCTGCTTTGGGTTGGCACGAACTAAGTCGACGAACACAACGGTCTGGGAGATCTGCTTAACTTCAGTGCAGATCCAAAATTGATGAGATGCGGGCGTGCCAGTTAGTTTGATCATGCAACTAACAAGATATATAAATAACAGATCCAAGAGTTGATCGGCTGACAAGGCGATGGAATAGTTGCGACCAATGCCGATACTAGCCGATCCCGAAACCAGCTGATGTTGATAGGGTTTTGAACAATCGGCTATATATCGAATGCATATTCTGATACTTGAGCAAATAACGATATATAGACAATCTGCTGATGATAATAAAAACAATGATATAATCCAATAGAAACCAATCGGCTAATAATGATATGATAGAATTAAGTGAACCGATGGTTAAAGCATACATTGGCTGGAAGTCCGATATCATAAAATCCAAATGATTAGATAAATAATAAAACCTTTGTCGCAATGGGCTAAATCCAACTTGTATGCAATCCTTATAAGTCGATGCAATATCCAAATAACTCATCGGCTAAAACCCCGATGAAAACCTTATTATAATCAAAGACATATTAGCTTTTATGATTCTATGCACGACTAGGGATGATGCATCGCAAAGTATGCAAAGAAGAATAAAGTCTAAACAATAAAGCCTTTGACTAATTTTTAGGGTGGTGGATACATTAGTTAATATAATCTAGCAAGATAATTTAGCCGATACCAGTATAAACCCTAAAACGAATCTCAGCCGATATGATCAAATTAAGATGTTAAACTAGATTAACTAAGATATATGATAAATAAGTAGACAAATATACCAACCGAATCAGAGCGATCCAAGAGGTCGAATCGATGCAGCTTTGAACAATACCAATACAGCCGATATAATTGCTAGGACCGGTGAAACATAGGACTTACCCCTTCGCCGAAGATCGAAAGCCGATGCAGCCCTGCATCAGGTGCCAAGTTCCGCAGGTGATAAGTAAAAACCTCGGAAAAGAGAGTGGCGAAGCGGCGAGAGTAATTGTATTAATCTGTGAGATAGTTTACAATGACCACGGTATAGTTTACAATGACCACGGGTGTACATATTTATACCTATGGGTATATACTAGTTCTTTCTTTGACAAGAAAAAAAATTTCCTAAAGATAAAAGGAAAACATAAAGTCCTTATTGGACACTAAACACACTTCCCTAAAAATAAAAAGGAAACCAACAGATTCTTCCTAATAAATAGATAAACTGCCATACCGCATCCTCCTTGAGCTCGGTATTTTCTGGATAAACTTCCTTTAATTGATTAATTTCCTTAACCGAATCTACCAAGAAGCTGACTATTATATTGGCGACGATATTTTCCATCGGCCGATTTCAAGATGCTGAAACCGATAGTGACTCTGAGCCGATGATGACTTACCAAATTGTTACGTTAATGGTATTCTAATTAATCACCCGGCACTGACGTCTTTTCCTGCCAACAGGCCAACCCATCCCCATTCCAATCGGTTTAAACCGACATTGATTGGTTAATCATCCATGCCAGATATTCTTATAAACCAGCAATGATCTCTTCTCATCAGTGCCATCTAAGCATGAAAATGTCCAGGTCCATATACTACAACATCAATATTGATGTTTGAATAGCATTCACTGTCTGTTCTTCGCTTCAACCAACAACGATGTATAATTTTTTTCAGCGAAACCAACAACGATTATTTTTGGCTGAAACGAACAACTGTATTGACATGTCTATATGTCACTCATCCATGCTAGTATGTCTATGTGTAGCTTAGGCATACCAAAGTTAATAAACTTATTCTCCCCAGTGGTAAACATGTAGGGCCAATCGTAAAAGTGGCAACCAGAAAGTGGCAAGTAGTCAAATATCCCTGAGTAAATGCATGCTTCGTCGATAGATTGTCATCTGAGTGAAATCATGACTTCATTTTTTTTTTCTCACTACACCATCGCAAGGAATTGAGGGTGGCGGTTGAAGATTTAATTGTTGCAAAGTACTTAGACACTTAGTTATGATTAATGAAGAAAATACACCTTTTATCACCAAGGCTGCAAAAAATAGAAGGCGAAGAAATCCTTTCATTCGCTAGACGGCACTACTGGAAAACTGATCTTTGCTCGGTCGCCCCAAAACCACAATAGTCCCGGTTACAAAAAGAACCGAGACTAAAGATGATCTTTAGTCCCGGTTTAAAACCCCACAGCCATTCTACGATCTTTAGTCCCGGTTCAACCACTGTCAGTCGCTTGACAGAGGGGCGGGATCTTTTAGTCCCGGTTGGTGTTGAACCGGGACTAAAGATCACTACTTTAGTCGGGGAGTAAAGATCTCCTAGATCAAATCACGCGTAGTATATAATCCCTATTCCCTATCCTTTCCCCCACAACCGGCCTCAATCTCCTCAACAACCGGCCTCTCCTCTCCTTAGATTCATCTCCCTCTCCTCCTCCCCCTCCTCCCCTTCCTCCTCCCATCCCGGCCCTCTCCTCCCCCTCCTCCCTTCCCATCCGATGCCCAGCGAGGGCCGCCTCCTCCCCCTCCTCCCTTCCCGTGCCCAGGGCCGCACGCGGCAGGCGGCTGGCGGGCCCGCGCCCGGCGGGGCCGCACGCAGCAGGCGGCCGCACACGGGCCGAGTAGCGAGCGGCGGCAGGCGGCGTTACTGGCATCCATTCTGTTTTCTTTTTCTTTTTACAATTTGTGATTCACTGAGATGTATAATTTTGTGATTTGTTGTATGGATCTGAGATGTATAATATGTGATGTATTTGGTTTGTGTGTAATTTTTTTAATATTTGTGATGTATTTGATTTGTGTGTACAAGTAACTTAAGATTTGTGATGTGAATGTTTTGGGATGTTACTTTGATTTGGGGTTTGATTTGGGAATATGTATCCCACTCGATTTGGGAGAAAATACATGGATTAAACTCTGGCTAAAAAACAATGAAAAAAAGAAAAGGAGACCTAATGGGACTGCCGCTGCCCTCTCTCCTTAGTCTCGGTTGGTGTTACCAACCGGGACTAAAGATAGGTATATTTAGTCCTGGTTGGTTATTTCAACCTGGACTAAAGATGGGTATCTTTAGTCCTGGATTACTAGTCCCGGTTGAAAAACCGGGACTAAAGGGGGTTACCAACCGGGAGTATAAATGGTTTCTCCACCAATGCGGGAATACAAATCTTCATCACTAATATGACTTTAGAGACAAATATTAATACACAAAGTAATTATGCAAGAGAGCTATATACTCCCTCTGTTTCTAAATGTTTGACACCGTTGACTTTTTAGCATATGTTTAACCATTCGTCTTATTCAAAAACTTTTGTGAAATATGTAAAACTATATGTATACATTTAAGTATTTTTTCAATGAATCAAATGATATGAAAAGAATTAATAATTACTTAAATTTTTTAAATAAGATGAACTTTTCAATGAATCAAATGATATGAAAAGAATTAATAATTACTTAAATTTTTTAAATAAGATGAACTGTCAAACATATTTAAAAAAGTTAACAGCGTTAAATATTTAGAAACGGATGGAGTATTCAATTCCCGTATTATGAGATTGCCCTATGGAAAGACTTCGATAATGGATCGAATACCTAACACAGGGCTTATCTTGTAATCAGTGAATCCTGCCTCCTTGAATACCTTGCACCATTCTTTCTCACCTCTCTGCATGCCTGGTAATGTAGTCGAAATAAGCAGATCAAACAACAGTTGGGTTCCATGGCACATTGCTTGAGTGGAGGATCCAACCACAACATCTATGACAATGACCTTCCCTCCTGCTTCTCTGGAAGGAATTGCCTCCTTGCATCGTTTTAGTATCTTCATGCAGTCCTCATCACTCCAATCGTGTAGGACAAACTGCAATCAAGAATGTTGTTAATTACCATCTAAAAATGTGGTAACTAAGCTAGTTAATTTGATATATACCCTGTACATCAGAAGATGTCAATACACATACTTTTGAGCGCTTTTCAACGCAAAACCGGTTGGATTATATGACCATTAGGCATGTTCAAAGGTATTTCTATTTAGAGACTATCCTCATACAACAATTGAGTAAACAAAATACTCTCAATAAATGCACCGAGCCAATTTTTGTATTATCTACTCCCTCTGTCGGAGGGTGATCCTCTCTAGCGGGAGGCTGTGAGACCCCCCTTTGTGAGCTCGGCCGGGGGACCGGGTGCAATACCGAGGAACGTGTTCTCGCGCGAGCGAGGTGAATCTCCGGGAATCAAGCTCACAAGGTGGAAGGCGAGAGAGTGAGAGAGAGGGTTTATACAGGTTCGGGCCGCTATCAAGCGTAATACCCTACTCCTGTCTGTGTGATGACCTCCATATGGTTACAAAGATTTAAGATCCTCGGAGTACAAGCTAGGGCTTGGCCAGCCTCTTCCCAGAATCTGGTTTTCTAAGAGATGTCCCTTTACTCGTAGGGCAGGGTCCTCCTTTTATAGACGAAGGGGATACCACATGCATCGCCCCTACGCTCTCCCCGCGGGATAGGGGCCCACATTGCCTACATAAAAAGCGTCTTGTGCCTTGGGCCGGAAGCGATCCATGCGGCTAACCTTGGGTGGCCCGCACCGAAACTTTACGGCTGACACGGGGGACATCCCCCATCATTCCCTATTAAATGTTCGGCGACTTCGTGGGCACACACACATTGGGCGGACCAACCTGCAGGACCCGCCCCTGTGCATGATGGGACAAGGCATACCTGCCCCCACGCCGTCTGACACGAACCGGGACGTGGGTGGACTGCCGCCTGTCCCATCCGTCCATCGGCGGGTCACAGACCGGTCAAAAAGCGGCCGCAGGCGCACGTCGAGCGATCTGTGGCGCACGCCGAGCCATGCCGCATAAAACGCGGCGGGGGCGGTTGCAACGCTGCTCATAAATGCGCCTGGCGGACGGCGCTCCCGCCCGCTCAAGCCCCCACATGGGCCCTGGGGCGATCCAACCCCTCGGGCCCGAGGGGTGTGACGAGGCACCTCAAGCCCGAGGGGAGCGGAAGAAAGCGGCCGCTCTCTTTCCGAGGGCGTGGCCCATTCAGGGGGACTGGGCCCACCGTATGCGCCACACAGGAAGGGCTTTCTTTCGCCCTAGACCAGGGACCCCCAGGGGCTTTCTTTCCCTCCTGATATTATGACTTTTTTCTATAAAGTTAGTGAAACTTAGAGCAGTTTGACTTTGACCAAAGTCAAAACGTCTTATAACCTGAAATTAAGGGAGTAGTTAACAACTTAAGCCTGCTACTAATTGCCGTGCTATTAGTTGTCATCGTACATACCTTTACCGGAGGATCAAGGGTGAATAGCCAATACGGTCCCTGAAGTTTTACTTCGGGCTCAGTTTAGTCCTCGATGTTTTAAATCGTTCAAACAAGTCCACCAAATTAATCATTTGGGTTAATATAGTCCTTGGACCTAAAAAATGCCACGTGAGCATGCTAAGTCATTCTCGCAAGCAGCGGTATGAATGATATGAGCATTCCACTCTTATATACCATATAGAAAAGAAATAAAAGACAAAAAATATAACAGGCTAGCCTAGGCCCAGCATTGTTGCGGATGGGTGGCCGACAAAGGAATTTATGCGAACAGTGCTTGGCTGAGCAATCATAAGTGACAATTATAAAACGATCATACACGTGTGAACCATTTTATCTTCTTTTTTTTTTCTTTTTTTTCTATATGGTATATAAGGGTAGAATAGTCATTTCATTCATACCATTGCATACGAGGATGACTTGGCATGGTCACGTGGGACTTTTTGTGGGTCCAAGGACTATGTTGACCCAGATGATTAATTTGGAGGACTTGTTAATTTGAACGATTTGAAATCTGAAAGACTAAACTGAGCCCGAAACGAAACTTCAGAGACCGTATTAGCTATTTGCCCAAGGATCAATGATTTAGATCTCCTGCTTCACCACTCTATAAATGTTTAACCGTCATTTAGGAACATCCAAGCATGCATGCCATGTTACTTTTTTGACACGTCTTAATTTTATGGTATCTCTTATATAGTATACATCTGTAAATATTAAGGACCGCAAAATGTCCATAGAGAGAAGAACACTTCGGTGTCCAAACCACAAATAGTGTCACAAATTAAAAGGTTAGATAAAAAAAACTCATTTGTGGTCTAGCAAATCCTTTTCACAGTTGTATTGTGTGGTTGGCAATTCATTATATAATCCCGCCATTTTTAAATATGTATCACTGTCAATGTTTTAAACATGACATTTGACTATTCATATTACATAGAAAAGTATATAAATATTATTTACTTTGTTGTGATTTATTTTATATTAAAGATACTTTAAACCCGACTTATATTTTTATACATTTGTACTGCATTGAATTAAAACATATTTACACTAAATTTTAAATAAGACGAATGATCACATTTATATTAATTCAAAAGTTTATTAGCATCGTTATTAAAAACGGAGGGAGCACATTTCATATAACTCACCTTGAGCAGGAGTGCATCAGCTCGGGGGATGAAATCCATCATATCTCCTGCAACAAACTAAACAACATCGCGGCCGCGATGGTCCGCCGGAATGGAATCGATCACGTGAGGAAGGTCCAGCACGGTGCACTTGATATGCGGGAACGCGGCGGCCACCACCCTCGCCGCCGTGCCGGTGCCACCTGCGACGTCCACAAGAGAGGTGATCTTGTCGAACACCTGGCGGCCCGCGCCACGGATGGCCACGTCCATGATGAACGCCGAGTCGGCCGCCATGGCGTCGTTGAACAGCTCGCCGAGCTCCGGGTCTCGGCTGCAGACGGTCCACAGCCCCGCGCCGTGCGTCATCTCGAACGGCGTCTCCTCCTCGCCGCTCGTGAGCCACTCGGCCATGCTCGTGGCCGGCGTCACGTAGAGCGGCGGCGAGAGCTGGAGGAGCACGAACGGCAGCAGGCTCCTCCCGCCGTTGCCGCCGGTGGCGGTGACGAGCAGGGACGACACGGGCGTGAGGCGGTAGATATCATCGTCGTCCTCCTCCTCGTCATGCGCGAAGACGCCCGAGGCGACCAGCACGCGCATGACGCGGCGCAGGAAGTACGGGAGCTTGCTCGGGTGGAGGGACAGCGCGGCGCGCAGGTCGTCCATGGTGGCGCGGCCGCCGGCGTGGTGGATGGCGTCGGCGACGCCGAGCTTGGCAGCACAGCCCAGGGCCATGGACCTGATGTAGCCCAGGCTGTGGTTCATGAGCTCCGTGCTGGCTTGCACTAGCTGCTCGTGCTCCATAACTTGGCTACTTGGGCGAGCTTGGTTCACTACAATATCTATAAGCTAAAAAATTACGGGTAAGAATGGGCGTTTGGTTACCCGTCTCACTCTCCTCACATAATTATATTACCATATAGAAGGGTGTGCGTGCGTGTATTTATAGGGATAAGAGCGCGCACGTTATGAGCATCTATATTTGTACTGTGTTTCTAAAAAAAAAGTTGACACTAATCTACTTGGCTGAGTTGGTCTGTATGGTTCCCAACTTCCACTTCCTCATTAAACGGTGCAATTTTTGCAAAAAAAAAATTACATGAAAAATACTTTAAAAAACACATTAATCCATTTTAAGTTTTTTAACAAATACTTAATTAATTATGTGCTAATTTATTTTTTTTTCGTGTATGGGAGATTAGTTTCAACTCACACCGAAAACTATGATCTTAGACCCGACCACAGGACGTACTGATAGTACAATATGCCAACGTCAATGGAGTTACACGACTTTTCCACGTATAATATAGTGTTAGACATTTGGACAGTTGCAGATAGCAACCAAAACCATCGCTTTGGGGTGCTAGATGTCATCGTATCTGATACTGATTGTTTTGGGATCGGTATCATACCCTTGTCTAGAAGGTAGGGGCGACGAGCGCAGCTAGGGATCCTTCCGAAAATTGCGGGCCACGCACCTCCTACTTTTCCACCGCCCACTACTTCCTGCCACGTATCCATCTAAGATTAAATAAGAGTAACTGGCTATGGTTATATCTGTTCTATACGACGAGTTTTTTTTCCACAAAACACACGCCATTTTTTATTGTTTGAACAGATATGAATACACATGTATACCATATTCTTATAAGCACTTTCAGAAGGACGCGACTAGACTACACGTGCTAGCGTAATACCTCTAACCAGCGATGCGCTATTTTTTTTTTAAAAAAAGGTTCATTCTTTTCCCCACGTGAGTGTGTCTTGCTAAAAAAGACATGCGAACGTACACTCATTAGTACTAAGCAGAGCCCACGTTATTTAAAAAAAATAGTATGATATCCTGTCTTTCCTCATGTACATCCTTCCAAAAAAGGCACAAGCAATTTTTTCACCATTGCATTAATATTTTTTAAAAACCACATGTATCTTTTATTGTTTTAAATATTCGTTTGAATCATCATACTCCACTTAAAATTTGTGACAAATAAAGTCTATTAAATATGTTCTAATTATTTTAAATTTTTATTTTTGTTCTTAGCTCCGACAGCAGCATATTTACTTCAAATACCATGAAGAATTACTTTTCTAAAGCAGTGGAATTAATTCTAGTATCGTGAAGAATTACTTTCCTATAACAGTGTATTAACCGTAAAGAGTTACTTCCATGTAGAGTGTAGCTACTTCTAATATAGCAAAGAAATTACTTCTATATATTTTTATGAGTTACTTTTATAGCAGTATAGTTGCCTCTTATATCATTGAGAGTTACTTCTATTTTTTTCGTAATTACTTCCCTACAGTATAGTTACTTCTAATATTATAAAGAGTTACTTCTTATATAAAATAAAAATAATATAGTGATTACCTCAAATAAGAAAATCCTTGTTTTTTACTTGTTAATCTTCTCTACAATTTATTTGTGAATTTACTTCACATAGTTCCTTAATTATTTTAAACTCAACCCCTATGTAACTAATTTAATGTTATTTTATGAAAAGTTAATTCCTTTCAGAATTGAGTTACTTCTATAATGTGAGCAAATTACTTTTAAATATTTGAATATATTTAATATTGTACTCATCTTGTCATACATTTTAAGTAGAGTAAGTGTTAACAGTAAAATTTGGTAAGCTCCGAAGTCATTATCGGCCGATGGGAATTATCAAGTCATCAATAGTCGGATTATTGCTATATTCGGTTAAGGAAATTAATATACCAAAGGAAGTTTATCCAGAAAAGACCGAGTTCAAGTAGGATGCGGCATAGTAGTTTATCTATTAATTAGGAATAGTCTGTTAATTTCCTTTTATCTTTAGGAAAGTGTGTTTAGTGTCCGTTAAGGACTTTATCTTTTCCTTTTTTATCTTTAGGAAAGTTTCTTTTTTATCCAAGAAGGACTAGTATCTACCCATAGATATAAATATGTGCACCCGGGTCATTATGAACTATCTCTACGATCAATACAAATTCGGCGCATCGCCATACCTTTTACTTTTCTACCTTTTCGACGAGTTTATACTTGTCATGGTTGCTTTGCATCGGCGGGGCTAGGGCTTCGACACTCTGATCTCGTCAATGTAAGTACATATTTATCATATATATTAGTTAATCTAGTTTGGTAGTTGAATTTACTTGTATCGGCTAAGATTCGTTTTAGGGTTTGTGTCAGCATCGGCTAAAATGTTGTACTAGATTAAATTAGCTAGGGTATCTAGCACTCTGAAAATCAATCAAGGGCTTGATTTTCTAGATATTATGTTTCCTTTCATACTTTGCGCTGCATCAGCCCTAGTTGTGCTTAGAACCATAACCTCTAGCCTGCTTTTTGATTGCCAATACGGATTTCATCGGAGTTTCAGCCGATGAGGTATCTAGACGTTGCATCGGCTTATAACGATTACATACAAGTTGGATTTAGCCGATCGTAACAAAGGTTTCATTGATTATATAATCGTTTGGATTTTATGATATCGGACCTCTAGTCGATGTCTGCTTTAACCTTCAGATCAATATTTATTCTATCATATCATTATTAGTCGATTGGTTCAATGGATTATATAATTATTGTTATTTATCCTCATCAGCCGATTGTCTCTATATCATTTATTTACTCAAGCATCAGACTCTGCATTGGACATACATCCGATTGATCAAAACCCTATTAGCATCGGCATCGGGTAGTATCGACATCGACTAGAATTACTCCATTAGCTTGTCAGCCGATCGGCTCATTGATCTACTATTTGTATATCTTGTCAGTTGCGGGATCAAACTGACTGGTACGCTCGTATCTCATCAACCTTTGGACCTACACTAGAGCTTAGCTGATCTCCTAGACTGTTGTATTCGTCGATTTAGTTCTTGCCCACACGGTTCTGGCACCATTGGCCAAATGCGGATTTTTCGAAAGGGGACTGTCTAGCCAATAGACAGCTGAAAATTTTTATGGTTTCAGCCGGATTTTTCCACCACACGATAAAACACGTGTCATGATCTGCCGCCTGCCGCCCACCTCTCGCGCGCCAGAGAGCCTGACGCTGTTTTGTACGGGTTCTTTCAGACTCTAAGCTTTGTCCCATTTGTTTGGCACACAACAAGTCCGGCAAAACATAATCTTTAGCAAGAAAAACAAGGGCAGCTCAAAGTACCAACAGTGCAACATGAATACCTCTGCCTCTGTCTCCTTATCCTACCAAAACACAGCATCCTTATTCCATAGCAATGAAGATCGATCATATGCACACAACAAGCATACACACAAAAATCTATGGCCTTGTTTAGTTTTAAACTTCCAACTTTTCCATCACATCAAAACTTTCCTACACACATAAACTTTTAACTTTTCCATCACATCGTTCCAATTTCAACAAAACTTCCAATTTTAGCGTGAACTAAACACAACCTATATTGGTTTGCTGGTAGCGTTCTGCAGGCTGCTCCAGTCAATCCCAGCAATGCCAATCCGCAACATCCTCTCCCAAACGATCTTCTTTGACCTCCGTTGTTCTGTAGTTTAGAGCATAAGTAATATTGTCAACTCAGATGTGTTGCATTCTAAAGTCCAAAACCTGAAACATACCTGAAAACTTACTTTTCTCTGTTGATCTTTTATATGTTTGGAGCTAGTACTCAATGTGTCAAAGGTTGATAACTTTTTATTGTAAAACTAGGATCGTGGTGAGCGTCAGGGTCCAAGAATAACATCCCAGTTGTGCGACATCATGCCCCCATTGAACACTAGGGCCAGAAGAAAAAAGATCCAAGTATTACTGCAATATAGTAATAGTTATAATGGGTAAATTTGATCCATGTCATTGAGAAATTGTCGTATTGAAAAAAATGGCATTACTATTTGTGAAATGTACCGAATGCCCCTGAAATATCCTAAAATTTGAACCGTGCCATTATCACCAAGATTTTCCAAACCCATTCCATCATGATCCCACCGAAGCATCTCGTTGTCTTCTTCGTCAAGCCTAACGAGCAGCAGGCCAGCAGCCGGAGCATTTCGTCATGGATAAACTCGTCAGCGAGGCGCGGGTGGGCGGCCTCGACGGCAAGGCAGCAGCGACCAAACAACACGTGCATTTTGAAAGTGAACAAACAATTACACAGTTATGTGTTTCACAATATTTTTTGGCTTGATTAATATGTAGCAAAAATTTTAAATTATTTTGTTTATTATGGAATTAAAAAAAATGTAATTTCATAATATGTAGCATATTAAAAAAAAAACTCTCTAGTGCCCTCGCGTCGCCCTCGCGCGGCGGCTCGGGGGCGAAACCCTAGCCACCGCCGCCCCTCCCCCTCCCTCCTCCTTGCTTCGTCGCCGCCGGAGCTCGTCGCCGGCAATTCCGGGCGACGCGCTGGGATGGTGGTGGCGGGGCCATCTCTCTTGGCTCCATCTCGCCCCGGCGCGGGCGTGGCGACAATGGCGGCTGGGCGGCGAGGTCGCGGCGGCGGGACGGTGAGGTCGCAGCGACGGCGTGGTGGTGGGGCTCTCTGCGGCGTCGGCGGCGCGGCGGTGGGGCTCCGCGCGGCTCCGGCGATGGCGTCGCCAGCTCCGGTCGCCTCGCCAGATCTGGCCGGGGTGATGACGGCGGCGCGGCGGTGGGGCTCTGCGCGGCCGGCGACGGGCTCGGTCGACGCCGGCGCCCTCGGGCGTTGGCAGGTGGCCTGCAGCTCCCGTGCGGTTTCGTCGGCGACGACGGCATCGGGTCGGCGGTGGCTCGCATCCGGTCGGCGGCGGCTCGTTCGGTCGGCCGGCGGAGCGCGCCCCGGCGCCGACTGCCGCGTGGTCCTGGCCGGGGGCAGCAGGCCTGCTGCGGCTTTTGCCGGCGGCGGGGACGGCGCATCCATCCTCCTGTTCCTCCAGATCCGGTTCTCCCCTTCTTCAGTGGTTGTTCTTCTGGTGCTCTCTGGCAGTGCGGCGCCCGCTCCTTTCTTCTCAGGTGCTCCTCCTTTCTTAGGCTAGGCTGCTTCTAGTCGATGCCGGGGAGCTCCTTGGTAGGGGTGGTGTGCGGATTTTCGGCGTCCTGTTCGCTGGTCGTCGGCCGCGCTGTTAGTTTGCTGCAGCTGGGTTCCTGGGTGTGAGGTGGTCTCAGGTCGAGCTGCAGGGTGATTGGCTGTTGAGGCGGAGTCGGAGCTGCTTGTCTTGCAAGCTCGGCAACGATGACCCTCAATGAACGTCCCGGCAACACGGCGAGGCTTTGGAAGTGGAGCATTTTGAGAGAGCCTCGGGTGAAAACCTTGCCTAGTGCTATCCTAGGTTGATGATATCGACGCTTGCGGGTGCCGTTTCCTCCTTGGAGGTATTGTCATGCTGGTTCTCTCTTCCTTCAGGTGAAAACCGGGTTCCTTTTGGAACGGGCGTTGACAGCAACCTTGATGTTGCTCCCTTGTTGAAGGCTTCGCTCAGAAGGTTTATGCTCCATTAGAGGATGTTTGGTGGTTCTGGAGACCTCGTTTGTATTATGTTGTTGAAGCTGCTTGCCTTTTGGTAAGCTTGGTAACGACGACTTTTGTGGGGTCTCTTTAGTTGTTTCTTTTCCTTTTCTGTATAGGTTTTTGCCGGTTTTCTATTTAATTAACCATGCTTGTTTGGTTTTCGGGCTCGGTTTCTCTTATTAACTGGGCCAATTCTCTTCTTCTATAAATTCCGGCAGGAGAAACTCCTGACGTCGGTTCCTTAAAAAATAATATGTAGCATATTGATCAAGATAATTTCACTTCAATTTGCCACTACACCTAAAACAAAATTACAAATGGGACGCACAAAAATACATTTTTTTGAAAAAAATTAAAAGTGACAAAAACAAAATACAAAACTACAAAATACAAAATATGAACTACTTCATTAATATGTAGCAAAATTTGGCCATCACTGCACTGGCAAGCAAATAACTATAGTAGCTTTTTGCAGAAACAAGAAAGAGGAACACCTTGAGCCTTGGCACGACGGTGCGCCCCTGCTATCGAAGAGCTCCTACAGCGTGACTGCGACGTCTCGCTGCCCTCCAAAAACGTCGCACCGTGCTCGTCGAGGTCCCTTGTCATCCAACCATACAGCTCCACCCGCCGCGACGACACGGAGCCACCTAAAACAAACAAACATGACCAAAAAAAAAACTTCAGCGTTTGTTGTAATTTTTTAAAATAAAATTTAAAAAATTGACAAAATTAAAAAACAATAATAATTTCACATTAATTTGCCAGTACACCTAAAACAAAATTACAAAATGGACGCAAAAAACCACTAGTTTTGAAAAAAAAAAATTAAAAACTGACAAAAACACACACAAATATGACAAAAACAAAAGGAACAAACTAAATTACAAAAATTATAAAAACTAACAAAAAAACAAAATACAGATTACAAAAATTTTAAAACTGATTAATATATAGCAAAATTTTAAAAACTAACAAAAACAAATATGAAATACAATGACAAAATACAAAATCATAGTTGCTATCAAGAAGATAGCGCATCGACTTGATATGTAGTAAAATTATAAAACTGACAAAAACACCTAAAAATTCGCTAACAAAATTACAAATGGGACACATAAAAATATTTCTTAATAAAAATTACAAAAACTGATAGAAGAACAAACACCATTTTGCTAACACCCAGTAAAATTTCCTGACAAAACTAGCCTCTGTTGACTGAGAAAGGTGAAACCATTTTGCAGGCAAAACAAAACTAATGCCCACAGCTAGAATTCTACTCACAAAACTAACCTCTATTGACTGATAAGGTGGTACCATTTTGAAGACAAAACAATACTAACATTAGATACTTGATTGTAAAACTAACAAAACAGAACATTTATGGATTATTGCAATAAAGCTCCAGTGAACTATTTGTAAACAAAATAGTTAAACATATCTGTAAACAAAATAATGTCCCCAATATGCTAGTGATTGCATCAATTTTTCAAAACAGATATTATAGATTTGTTCATGTCCACCAGATTTAATAAAAAATTCCACTAATTTTATCATCTAAAACGACAAAGATTAATTCCCAAAAGGATAAAATGCTGAAATAAAAGATGTGCATATACATCGGTCCAAACCATGGGATTTAAAAAAAAAGATAATTTATATCAGGTCGAACTGTGCCTAGGGAGACAAAGCAGCATGGGGAAAAGGTACGCACAATCCCTAATTAAATTCCATTTGCATATGAAAATTGAGAGCACAGGCATTCAAGAAATAGAGGATATATTATATGAAAAAGTACGAATTACCCCACCGAACTATCGCGGTCGACCAAATTACCTCCTGAACCATAAAACCAGATATTCTTCACCACCAACTATATATGACGGACAAATTACCCCCCGACCTAATCTGCGGTGGTTTTGGTTTACGTGGTGTACGCGTGGCAGTCCAGTCAGCATTCTATTTATAAAAAGAATGTGGGACCCACCTGTCATCCACTATTCCTCTCTCTCACTCTTCCCTCTCTCACTCTCTGTCTCACTCTTTCTTTCTCTCTTACGCGCACGGCGCCACGGCGGCGAGGACGGCGGCACGCACGGCAGAGCACCCGCAGCACGCGGCGGTGCGCGGCCTCGGCGCGGGCGAAGTCGCGGCTCACGAGCCTGCACGCCTTCCGGTCGCGCGGCTCCCTCACCCGGTCGAGCACCTGGCCAAGCAAATCTAGCGACAGCGCCGATGTATCGAGGAGGCTCCGACGACGACGACGACGACGACTCCACCGGCTGGCAATCCTTGCACGCGGCGGCGCACGATCCACCTCGTCGCCGCACTGGCAGATCGGTGGGAGAGACCTGTTGCAGATGGCGTTGTCGCAGCAATCTTCCCACGGCCTCGGGGTGCAGAAGGGGCCCGGGTCGGCTCCCCAGTAGACGTCGCCGCAGATGAGCAGGCCCGACGGCGACGACGCCTCCTCGACGTCGTTGCAGCACTCCCACGGCCTCTTCTTCGTCGGCATCTTGGGCGACTCTGCTCCGTCGCTGGGGAGGTGTATCGATTTCATTCTAACCACTATTGGATATTGCATTGCATTATAGATCAGGCCAATCAAATGTCACTCAAATTACGGCGCCGGATGATAATCATGAGAACAACCCGGTGGTCTATCGTTGGATCGCTGCAATGGATGGGAAAATCGTTTGTACCTTGGAGATCGGGGATAGACTGGGAATGCCGGAAGAGAAGCAACTGCTAGTCGTCGGTGGCGGAGGCGGTGGAGCGGAGGAAGCCGAGGAGGCTGCGGAGCCCCCGCGCGCGGAGGAAGAAGAAGTCGGCCTTGGCATCGCGCAGCCCCGTGCGCAGCGCCAGCGTCACCTCTGACCTCCCGGTACAGACGCCGCCGCGCCAGCGCCTCCGCGAGCTCCCCGCCGCCGCCGCTGCCTCCCGCAGACGAAGATCCCTCCGCTCCCGATTTCGCACCCGTGCTACCTCCAGCCGCCGCCGCCACCACCACCATCTCCTTCCGGCTCATCCCCGCTGGAGACACCGACGACGACGCGGAACTCGGCGTGGATGGGGCGGCGCGTCGAGGACAAGAGCGCGCGCGGCGGAGGGAGGTCGAGGCCTTGAGCCTGCGACCGCGTGCGTGCCGCCATCCTCGCCGCCGCCTCCGGCCCTTGTCCGCGTGCGTGCGCGTGTCGGCCACGCTGCCGTCCTTGCCGCCGCCTCCGTCCCCTGTCCGCGTGCGTGCGCGCCGCCGTCCTCGCCGCCGTGCGCGTGTCGGCCACGCCGCCGTCCTCGCCGCCGCCGCCTCCGGCCCCGTCCGCGTGCGTGCCGCCGTCCTCGCCGTCGTGCGCGTGAGAGAGAAGTGAGAGGAAGAGTGAGAGAGAGGAAGAGTGGATGACAGGTGGGTCCCACATTCTTTTTATAAATAGAATGCTGACTGGACTGCCACCCGTATGCCACGTAAACCAAAATCACCGCGGATTGGGTTGAGTGGGGTAATTCGTCCGATTTGCATAGTTAGGGGTGAAGAATGTTCGATTTTGTCGTTCAGGAGGGGTAATTCGGTCGATCACGATAGTTCGGGGGGTAGTTCGTACTTTTTCATATATTATAAATCACATACTGCATCTCCATTCTATGCGCCAAATAGGATGTATTATAAAACCATCGATATAGCTAAATCACTTATATCATTGCACGGAACCAGTAGAAAAAACACAGATCTAATAACAAGGTGCGATAATCACATCAACGGTTCTGTCAAAAAAGGATTCACACCAACGGCAGCGGTGGAGGAGACCTTGCTTGCCTCGTCCCTGCCATTGGAAAATGCCTTGCCTACCTCTGTTGCTGCTGTAATCTTGCTGCGGCGGCGAGGCTCCAGACGCCGCCGTCGATGGCACCGCGGCGACGCCGACGATAATCGCCGTCTCTCTTCTCTGCGTGAGTGGGGGAGAAAAATGGGGACTCCAATTTTGAACAGTTACTGCGTGTTTGGCTTTGGACTTGGACCCGCGCAGCATCGCAGCATGTCAGTCCGAGGCCTATCTTGGATTCAGATCTAACAAAAGAAAACCGGTTCAGGTCCGGTTGCCTGGCGGGCCCGAAACCCCAGCACCAATCTTGAAGATTCCTACATTCCTACGATCTCAAATTCGGCTGATAAAACACAAAAAATCAGCAGGCCGTTATATAGCAAATTCGTAAGTTTGTTTTTTTAAGTATCTCTACATATGTACTTATCTGGTTGCAGGTTCCATCTCTACCACGTCCGCATCCGTACACACAATCATCACGTAGTTTGTGACGATCGACAGCTCACCGACGCGTCAGTAGTTAACACTAAATCATACGTGCACACTAATTAGATTTTGTGCCTCCAAAGACCGGGTCGACATATCTTCAGACGGATAAAATTACCACAAGTGTTTCTACTGTTGATGGGATAATACGTCGCCTAGCAGTTAGAGCTCGGGACTTAATCTAGACCAGGTCCCAGGGCCCTCCTTACCATCCTAGGTCTTATATTCCTCCTTAGGAAGAGTGTAGAGACCTACAAAATTTACATCGCCGACCTATATAAGAAGAGTAGGAAGCCCTTAGAGGGCATAACCACAATCAGATCAATAGATCAATACACCAGGCGGATACAATCCACCAAAATAAAAGTAAGGTATTTCCTCTAATCAATGGGGCTTGAACCTGTCTAAACTTTTCTCTGCGCATGTATTCACTTTTAGATCTCGTGCATAGCTCTATAAATTAATATTGATAGTTGGCATTCTAGGTAGGGGTTGTGTCAAAGTATCTCGTCGACAAGCGCAATGGAATCAACTTTAGGAGTCGCTGGATATTTCTTCCCTCGAGACAAGCTTTTCGCTTCAGTGACTTCGATTTATTCGCTGATGACTACGTACAGCAAGCTTTCTCTCGCCGACTCGGATCCAAAAGGCGAGTTCTATGAACCACTACCATCTTCAAACCCAATTCTCACATTTGGTTATTGTTGACGGTCGTTAGCAATCAGTTTCGACCGTCAATATTACCAAAATAGAGGAGAACTAGTGATGCTTGCAATGCATATATCTATTAAAATAATAATATTCCACTAGTATTGGGTATACTAACCTTTTGCAGGGAATGACAATAAAGTGAAGGAGAATCGACATCAACTCAAACGATAAATCAATCGGACGATGTCGAGAACCAGACTTATGCATGAATGGGCCAAGAACTCAGAATTGACACGACAAACTGGGCCAAAATTCACAAGTCTGCGAAGAGAAGCAACAGAGAAGGCCGCCAGCCGAAATTTGGCTGGATCGGGCCGGCCCTAGGTTTGACCGAACCAGGGGGTTCGGCTGAACCCTCCTTAGTGCCACCCGATCCAGGGCTTCGCCTGGACGGTGTGGATTAGCCCCCAATGACGGTTGGAGGGCATTTCCGACAATTCCAACCGCCACAACCGTCATTGGGAGGCTATAAAAGGAGTTGCCATTCTCACTTCACTCACACACCTCAAGCAATAGCTCTTTCATTTCTCTCAAGTTTAGTTTAGTAGTATCTAGCTGGTGGAATAGAAATAGAATAGGAGTCAGGAGTCCGGAAGCCTTCGGGAAGAGTTCGGGTAAGGCTCTAGCAACTTTCCTTTCATCTTTTGTAAGCTTTGTACTTTTATTAGAATACTCTTCTTTATACATTTATGGTATTGAAATATTTTCCGAGTATATGAGTACCTACTTTACATTATGTTCATGTTATACTGAATATACGGCTAGCTTATCTAGGAGATGCTTTGGTGCGGGTATAATGTTTGCTTATGCAATTACTCTGTCATGACGATGATATTAGAGCAGTATCTGGTAGATTAGACGTGGTGTCTAGATTACGAGATAACATTATTTTGGGTTATATATTGCGGATGAGAGGTAGGCCGCTGATGGTGACAGCTCAGTACGGGTATTCCTCCGCGCCTATATATAATCCTAAGTTAATTCCCTGGGGAGGGTATTCCTCCATATTTAGCCCCGGTTGTATGGTCATGACGGGCTGTCGTAAGGAACTCGGTAGTCAGGGGTGGCTTCTCGAAGTACCAGGAGGGCATCGGATAGAGGGTATTAGCTAGTATACCAGTTAACTAGAATGTATGTATACTATGTATAATTGTAGTATAGGAATATATTTCCTTTCTCTTTTCTTTTCACTTAGTTTAGATGACATATTATGAGGATGAGTAGTTATGCTTGTGTGTCACTCTACCCTTGGATTATCTTAACCCCTGCTAGAATATGATTATCACAAGTAATATATAAATTATTAGCTGAGTTCTCTCTACATGATCTTCCCACGGGATAAAATAAATACGATACCCTTGTAATACTCTCAGGTGAAATGTTACAATGGTATATCCGTGCGCTTGCGGATGATCTCTGTAACCATAATATACTAGAAGTATTTCTGCGCCATTGCTGGAAATTATATTTCTAGTAATGTCGTTAAGAAATACCAACAATTATGAACTCCTCCCTAGCTTTATAGCCATGGTTCGGGACCAATCTGTCACACCCTGAAGTTCTTTCCCAAGCCTAAATTAAAGTTATAAATGGTCTCAAGAAAATACCAGTGTAAAGCAAGAGTAAACCTTAATAAATTAATGCAAATAACAATCGGAATTGGCATGTGGAATTTTTCTTGAGTTCTACATGTCGAAATTCGCTAACAAGATTTTTAGTGGAATTTTCAGAGCCCTCGAAATAATTTTAACCAATTAAAAATGAGCACAAGCAATATTTAATCCTAGGAAAATCCTTTTTCCTTCTTTTTCCTTTTTTCTTTCTTTTTCTTTTCTTTTTCCTTTGAATGGGCCGCCGGCCCATTTTTCTTTTTCTCCCCCTCCTCCCGCTGGGCCGGCCGAAGGCCGAGGCCCAGCTAAGCCCGCGCGAGCCGGCCGCTCGCCTCCTCTCACCCGGGGTCGCCGACAGGTGGGGCCCACCTGTCGGGCCCGTCTCCCACCTCGCGCCCACGCCGCCGCGCCCGCAACCGCCACCGCGCCCACGTCCCCGCCTCCCCCAGGTCACATTGGCCACGCCCGCGAATGCGCCGCGCCTCCCGCACCCACTCCTCCTCTCTCTCGCCCGCGCCCGCGCCCGAGATGGCCGGGATTCGAAATTCGAATCCCGCCTCTCTCTCCACCTCCACCTCCCCCACGTCGGCCGGCGAAATGGGGCGCCCCGGGCCGTTCCCGACCTCTCCGCCCCTATAAAATCCACCCCTGTATCCTCCTCCTCACTTTTCCTTTTGCCTCCGATCTCTCCCGAGTTCTCCACCGCTCCCGCGTCGTGCACCCATCCGCCGCCGCCGCTCCCGCTGCTCCGGCCGCTGCTAGCCGCCGCTAGGCTCGCCGCCACACCGCGCCGTCGCCGCCGTCGGGTTCGCGTGGCCAAGGTCCACCCCATCCGCCCCTCCTCCATCGAGGTCCGTCGCCGGAGCCCGCATCCCCTCGCACTCCGGTGAGCACCGCCTCCACCGCCGCCTTCGGCCATGGTTCCCGATCGCCGTGGTTCATCTCCCCTCCCCTAATCTCTCCCTTTTCCTCTCTTAGGGCATCCCGGAGCTCGTCCGCCCGCCGCCGTTGTCCTCCCGTGGCTTGCCGTCGCCGTTCGCCGTCGTCCTCCTCCACGCCGGCCACTCTCGGTGAGGCATCCCTCCTCCTCTATTCCCCTCCCTCTCCCTCCTAGCCGCGTCGGGTCGAGCCGCCGCCCCGGTCGTGCGCCGCCGCCTTTGCGCCGTCGGTTGCCGTCACCGGCAGCGCGCGCGCTCATGCGCCGCCGCCCTTGCCTTGGCCGGTCGGCCGGCTTTGTGCCGAGCCGGGCCGAGCCAGGCCGCCGCCGCACCGTCCGATCGGCCCCGGGCCGATCCGGGCTGTCGATCCCGTGGACCGGCGGTGGACCACCCGCGTGGTCCCGGTCCACGGTAGACCGGCCACCCGTGCGCCGCTGACATGCGGGTCCCGCCTGTCGGCGCCGCCCCCCCCCCTTTGATGACGTCAGCCCTGGGATTTATTGCGCAATAAATGATTTAAGGGCTTTTTGTTATAGTAATAAACACAGTGAATCTTCTAAAATTCATAACTAATTCATCCGTGCTCCGTTTAAGCCCATTCAAGTCTCAGTAAATCAAGAAAAATGTGTAGAATCCGTTAAAAATGGTTTTGTTCTCTGTTTCAGTAGTCTTATAGCCTATTTGCATTGTTTGCCTTGTATGTCGCTTAGATTCCGGTTCTTCCGACGCTCCGGTGTACTTCGAGATAGTCGCCGAGGTTCCTCCCGCAGCAAAGTAAGGCAAGTCATGCTTGTCACTTGAGCATGTTGATCCTATATTGCAAATGCTCTATTGTTTTTCTTCCAAATACTGCATTGTTTTATAATGTTACTATGGGATGTTTACCTACTGTCATAGCCGTACTATTTTGTACCATGTTCCTTTGTTAGCTTGGGAAGTAACATGACTAGAGATTGGACTAGGGATTGCTTAGCCATGCTTAGTTCAACTAGCACACAATGAGGGAAATCCTATTAATGTTTAGACTGTAGGTCCTAATGGTAAGGTTGGATTGGTACCACCGCTTTGGTGTTGATTAATTAAAAGGAATCACATGGTGGGCTGTGGGTGCATGGTTTTGCTAGTCGCACCCATGGCAATTAAGGACCGGTTCGCGGGAAACCCTGGAAGAATTTATCGTGCTTACCACAAGCCAGCGTGGGCAACAGCTGGGCTTGTAGTGTAGCTTTCCTCTAGCTGACGCATCCAGGCAAGGGTGGGCGTGATGGAGCGGGGCGGGCCCTGCGAGGGGACTGCCCGCTTCCAGATTCACCTAGGCATGAGAGGGGACTGCCCGCTGCCTTGCGAGGAGTGGGGGTGAAACCTGAGGTGTGGTGTGCTTGGTTAGAGGGGGTTATGCGAAGGGTCCTGTCACGGCCTGTTTCCGGTATGTCGTGGTGGCATGTCGGCGCACGGAAACGTGTCGTGGGGCTGTGTCTTGTGGGTACAGTTGTACACCTCTGATCAAAGTAAAACTATTCGAATAGCCGTGCCCGCGGTTATGGGCGGTCAACCAGATTCACTGTGATTAGTTTCAGCCTAGTTTAGTCTAATGAAATTGGATAGTTTAGGTGGATGATTGGGCCTGTTGCAACGTGGGATAGCGTTGGACAGTGGATGATTAATATTGAGTAATTATTACAACTGTTTTCTTCTTTCATCTCCTGTTTATAAATGCTCGCTTTATGCAAATGAACCAGTCTAGCTTTCCGTTGATAATTCCCTGCATTATACTCCTATTCCGGTATGACTTGCTGAGTACAGTGGGTAGTACTCAGTCTTGCTCTTCTTTCCCCAACCCCAGAGTGCGAGTATGTGTCAGATGGTGGTTTCTCCGAGGAGTAGGCTTCGTCCGTGCCGTCGAGGATGCCTGTGTAGTGGTGTTCCCGCTGCAGTTCAAGTCAAGGCTTAGCTCCTGTTATCTCTCGTTTTTCCGCTGCATTTATGTAAGACTTTTATGATGTTTGTAAGACGTGGATCTGAATGTCAACATTGTCGTTTGTGTACCCCGGCCGGTCCTGGACGGGGATTTGAATGCACATTCTGCTTGGAATTCTATTCGGGAATTTCTGGGCATGACACAATCCTTCTCCAGACTTGACCATGAAAAATCTATACCACCATCTGCGAGAGTTTGAGCAACCGTGCTCGTGCATGATGATTTCAGGCATGACACAAGAAACTCTAAATAGGAAGTTGTTCCCGTTCTCTCATAGAGCGCAAAACAATGGTATATTATTTCCATAGTTAGTACAAATGGTAATTGGGAGGAGCTAAGAGACAAATTTGTCTTGGTTTTTTCCCTTTGTCCCATGTCTTCCCCTAGCGAAGAGAGATTCTTTACTTTCGACAAAATGAGAAGGAGTCTATTGGTATAGCTTGGGCTAGGTTCTCGCTTTTGGTGTGATCTAACCTAGACTTGTCCATTCCTGATCATGTGTTGCTACAACACTTCTGTTTGGGTTTAGACAAGGAGTTTGACCATTATCTTGACATTACGGCTGAAGGATCTTTTGCCCATGAAACACTAGCTAGCCGAAGGAAGGGAAACCTTATATCACATCTTAGAAAACACTTCCTTCGTTGCCATATATGAGCCCCTCCAAGAGGTAAGCACGTCCAGCAATGAGGTGTCCAAGCCTATACAAATTGCACATTACTCTGCGCCTCCATAATACATTTTGCACATTTGCCTGTTTCTAGTCTAAAATTCCCATTCTTGCTCCTCCCTTTTCCCATCTCCTCAACAACTCCAAACCAGAGTCCCCATTCCATAGTTCCCCATTGCTCCCAATCCTAAGGTTAATGTGAGAAGTGATGTGAGTGAGGGTGAGCTAGCTTGGGGCTTCTAGCTACGTCGTCTTCCTTGTAGCGGAGACGGCCACAACGGCGACGCCTCCCATAACCCATCAGGGGCGGCTGCTGTGTCGCTGTCGGCAGCAGCTGCTACACCGCCCTCAAGGTTTTCGACAAGACTCAGCTACTGTCGCACGCACTGGGAGCTGTCTGTGCTCTACTGCCTCGCATGCCCACAAGCACAGCTGCAGGCTTGCAATGAGGAAGAAGAAATTTGTTGGTTGTTTGACTTGTTTCCTTGAAATAATGTACATACACTACTAGAAAATCGATTTTTCATGGCGTTTGGAAAATATTTTTCATGGCGGCCATGTGGAAAAACCGCCAGCGCAGAAAAAATCGTAGGGGTGGGGGGTCAAGGGCCGCCAGCGGAAACACATCTTCGCCAGCGGTCTACTTAAGAAGGCCGCCAGCGAAGATTGGATATCTTCTCTGGCGGCTCTCTTAAGCTCACGCCAATGAAGGTATTGTATCTTCGCTGGCGGTAAGGGGATGCGGCCCGCCAGTGAAGATGTAGGTGTCTTCGCTGGCGGCCCTCTTAACTTAACGCCAGCGAAGATACCATATCTCCGCTGGTGGTGTGGTGACGTGGACCGCCAGCAAAGATACCTATATCTTCGCTAGCGGCGTCCTTAAGCCTCTGCCACCTCAAATCATTTTCAATGACGGTTCAAACGAACAGACATATGACGACCGCCAGGGAAAATATGCTGAACTATATGAACCAGCTACAGTAACCTCGAGCACCATTAGGAGCATGATTTTCTCTCTCTTAAGAACACATATATAGGGGGGAAGGTTTTGATCTCGAATCTTTTGAAAGATTTATTGTACCAGAGGTTAGTTATACTTTGTCCTACTCTTTTTGTCAACTTTTTTTTCATTTTTATTGGTTGTATGTTGAGATTTTTCATCGCAAAAAATACTTGACATGGAGAAAGAAAATTATTTTATATTTGTTATTTGGAGCTCAAAATGGCAAACTTTGCAAGAAATATTGTGTATGATCGATGTTCCATATATATATATATCTAGTTTTCGATAGGTTTATTTTTAGCAGATTTATATATTAGTTAACTGCAAAAGAATGAGCTAGCTAGGAAGAGAAGAAGAGAAAGAAGGGTAGTTTGGTAATTCGTTCGAGGGATGTATGTTTTATATATGCAGATTTTTGGCTAGCTTTAATTATCTTGTTCAAAATATTTAAACTAACTAAAGTTGTATTATTTTTTCCGCAATTAATTAATTAATGCATAGATGGTGGACAGGGCATGGATGAATAAAGAGAGATATCGTGCGTCGTACATTGAAGGAGTCGACATATTTATGAAAACAGCTAAGAAGAATGCTGCATCTAAGAAGACCAAAGATATTAGATGTCCATGCGTGCACTGCAAAAATCAGAAAAGTTGGAACGATCCATCTGTAATTGAGCAGCACTTGGTGACGCATGGATTTGTTGAACGCTACACAAACTGGTCACATCATGGAGAGATCCCAGCAAGCAAGTGCCGAACTAGGCTACAGTACGCGACGAAGTGTTGAGCTGGGACGAGGATGTCATTGTAGTAGCTGAAGAAGAAGAAGAAGAAGTGCATGCAGTAGAACCCGTTGATGATGATGATGATCTTGTTGGTGGCAATGGTCAGCACAATACAGTTGATGATGCCGATGATGGTAATGTCAGCGTAGATGATGGTAATTTTGCAGATTTGGAAGAGATGTTGCGTCATGCTGAACCTGAGGTTGTTGCTGGGTCCGCTCGTGGGTTGGATAACTTTGATGCATTGAAAAAGGCAGCGAATGATCTTTTGTACGATGAGGCAAAGGGCTGTGAGAAGGATTTCACATTGTTGCGGACGGTGCTTGAGCTTATGAGATTGAAGGCCAGAAATGGTTGGTCCGACAGTAGTTTTAACGACTTGTTGGTTCTATTGAAGAAACTTTTTCCGCAACCCAACTCCCTGCCAACAAGCACATATGAAGCGAAGAAGCTTATATGCCCTTTGTCACTGGGTGTGCGAAAGATACACGCGTGTGTTAACCACTGTATCCTATTCTGTAAAGAGTACGAGGATTTGGATAGATGCCCAACATGCAAGAGTAGTCGATACAAAACAAGCCGTAGCCAGTCCGAGGGTCTGGATGTTGCCCTTGACGATGTAGAAGAGTTTGATCCATGCAAAGACAGTAACAAAAAGAAGATTCCCCAGCTTGTCATGTGGTACCTTCCGGTGAAAGATCGTTTGAAGCGTTTGTTCTCAAACCTGAGGGATGCCGAATTGATGCGCTGGCATCACGAAAAGCGAAAAAAAGGATGGGATGATTCGACATCCTGCAGATGCAAGACAGAAAGTATCATAAGTTTGCAGAGGATCCAAGAAACATAAGGTTTGCATTGAGCACCGATGGAATGAATCCATTCGGTGACTTGAGCAGCTCACACAGCACGTGGCCAGTACTCCTAACCATGTACAACCTCCCAACATGGCTGTGTCAGAAATGGAAGTATATCTTGTTGACCATCCTTGTACAGGGACCACGACAACCTGGCAATGACATGGATGTTTTTGGAGCCTTTGCTGGAGGATATGCGCGATTTGTGGGAACACGAGATCCAAGTTTGGGACGAATTCCTGCGGGAGTACTTCACGCTACATGCAATTATCTTTGTCACTGTCAACGACTTGCCCGCACTGTTTTCCCTATTGGGACAGATCAAGGGATAGACGGGTTGCGTTATTTGTGTGGATGGTACCATGTACAGGTATCTTAAGGGATCGAAGAAGCTAGTGTACATGCGGCACCGGCGTTTCTTGAGAAAGAATCACTCGTACCGCTCCCAAGCAGAATATTTCGACGGTATTGTTGAGGAAGGTGATGCACCAGAACCATGGAAGGGTGATAAAGTGTTCAGAATGACAAAAAACCTGAAGGTTGTTTTTGGGAAGGTAAAAAAGAGGGAAACAAATAAGCGGAAGAGAAATGATGCCGAAGTGCCAGCAAGCCCTAGCGTGCCATTCAAGAAGCACTCCATTTTCTTTAAGTACCTTCCGTACTGGAAAGATTTAGACATACGCCATTCTATCGATGTCATGCACCTAGAGAAAAATGTCTTCGATAGCACCATTGGGACTATACTGGACATACCAACTAAGACCAAGGATGGGCTGAAATCACGTAAGGACCTCGTGGATATGCAAATAAGGAAAGAGCTTCATCATGTGGATGAAGGTAATAATGGAAAAGTGTACCTTCGGCCTGCTTGCTACACCTTGACAAGGGAGGAGAAAATTGCATTGTGCAAATCCCTACATGGGGTGAGAGTGCCTACTGGCTTCTCCTCGAACATTAAGCGACTAGTGTCGATGAAGGATCTGTCGCTTTCAAGCTACAATTTCCATGACTGTCATGTAATGCTCACAGTATTCCTCGCCATTGCAATTAGAGCAGTCGAACCAGTTCACGTAAAGCTGGTCATCACTAAGCTGTGTTATTTCTTCAATTCCATATCTCGGAAAGTAATTGATCCTGAAGAGTTAGGTCCTCTCCGGGCTTTCGCTATACAGACAGTGTGCGAGCTTGAGATGTGTTTCCCTCCATCATTTTTCGATATGATGCAACACCTCATAGTTCATATCGTGCCTCAGATAATTGCACTTGGGCCCCTGTACCTGCATCAGATGTGGCCTTTCGAACGATACATGTCCATTCTAAAAGGCTACGAATGGAACCGCGCCTACCCAGAGGGATCCATGATAGAGGGTTACACAACCGAGGAGGTCGTTGAGTGTTGCATTGATTACCTAAAAGATGGGAAAGCAATTGGTTTACCGGTACCTCGACATGAAGCTAGATTATCTGGGAAAGGAACAAAAGGGAAGAAAAGAATCCACGACAATGACTACAAAAAAGTGAAAGATGCTCATTTCACTGTGCTGCAGCAACTCGCAATAGTGGAGCCGTACATAGAGCAACACTTGCATGAATTACAAGCAACAAATGTGGGGCGATCTAATGCATGGATCATGAAGAAACACAAGCATCACTTTACTGAATGGTTCAAGAACCTCGATCTACCAGATGGCCATACCATGGAAGAAAGAACAATTAAAATGCTGACTGACGGGCCATCAAGTGTGTATACCTTGTGGCAAGCATATGATCTGAATGGATACACGTTTTACACAAAAGCGAAAGACAAAAGGAGTGCATGCCAAAACAGTGGCGTTCGAGTAGAAGCAATCGACACAACTGGGCAAAAGAGCACATACTATGGATTCATAGAAAAAATCTACGAACTAGACTACGGGCCAAATATGCAGATTCCACTGTTTCGGTGCCACATGGGTGAAACACCCAGCTGGCGTGTCTGTGGACAACTTTGGGCTGACAATAGTTGACTTTGACAACGTAGGCCACAAGGATGACCCATGGGTGCTTGCCGATCGGGTCGCTCAAGTTTTCTATGTGACATACCCATCTCATTTGAAGAAAGACATAGTTATTTCGGGAAAACAAAAGATTTTGGGAGTTGATGATGTCGAAGATGTCGAGGCATACAATCAATATGAGAACATGACACTATTCACAGATTTTCGAAACAAGATATTACGCGTCGAAGTATCAATTGGTGAATCGCCGAAGCCATACATAAGAAATGAAGGTGTAGGGAAAAGTGTTAGATGCTAATTCATTATATATGTATATCATGTTGGACGTATCGATGAATTTTAATGTATTATAATGCGTGACAATGATGGATGATAAAATTTTGTATATGGAATATGGTGACATGATAATTATAGGATCAAGAAATAGTTTGGTATAAATTTATTTGTATACATGCATTAAAAAATATCAGGCGCAAACATTAAAAAAAGTGATATTTTTTTTGATAAATTAATCATATCTGTGTAGAAATAAATAAAATTATTTTTTCAGTTGAGAATGACATGTGGGGCCAAAGGGTTTTCGCTGGCGGCTGGCTTTGCCCACCGCCAGCGAAAACTGTTTTCGCTAGCGGCCCACATAAGCTTGCGCCAGCGAAAACCCTTTTCTCTAGCGGCCCACAGAATCCTCCGCTAGCGAAAATGTTTTCGCTAGCGGTCGGCGCGTTCCTCCACCAGCGAAGATGTCTTCGCCTATAAGTAGCTAGCGCACGCGGCTGAAAATTTCCTATGTCACGGAGGCGCGCGAACCCTAAAATTTGTTCCGCCAGGCTGCTAAAATTTCGAGCGCCGCCGCCAGCGATAACACTAGCGCCCGCCACTGCCGCCGCTTCCTCCTCCATTCGCGCCATCCACTTTTCGGACATAGCTCCTCCATTCTCTCCACCTCCTCCTCTCCGCTGTCTTCACCGCCGCCGCACCAGATCCTCCTCCTCTCCGATCGACGGCCGTCGCTGCCTCCTCCTCTCCACCGGCTCCTCCTACTCGGGCCGCCGTCTCCACCACCGCCGCCGCCGCCGCCAGATCCACCTTCACCTCTAACCCGCTGCCACCACCGCCGCCAAATCCAGCTACCTCTCCTCTGCCGCCTCGTCGACACCGCAGGTCTTCTCTCTGCCACCGCCAGGACCGTCGTCGCCGCCTCCGGGACCTCCTCTCGGCCGCCTCTTCCCCCTCTCGGTCGCCGCGCCAGTACCGTCGTCGCCGCCACCGAGATCTCCTCTCCGCCGCCTCCTCCTCTCGACCGGGACCTCCACGGTGAGCCCACGCCCCCTGCCTCCTCTCGTTTACTATTGGTCGTCGATTAACCCCTCTCCTCCTCCTCAGCGCCGCCGTGCCAAGAAACCGCCTCCACGCCGCCGTGCCGAGAAGCCGTGCGCCGTGTGCCGGCTGGGACTCGTCGTCGCTGTGCGCCGCCTCCTCTGCTCATCGTCTCCTCTCTAGGTACCCCTCTCTCTCTGACGTCGATGAATGGAATGGTGCAGTGGATGGATGAATGAATGAATGGAATGGATGAATGAATGATGAACTTTGGATGAACGATGAATTTTGGAATGGGTGGATGAATGATGAACTTTGGATGAATGATGAATTTTGGTATGATTATGAATGAATGATGCAGCAGCAGTCCATGGAATTTTGGATGAACTTTTGGATGAAATTTTTGATGGAATTCTATGTGAATTGAAAATGCATATGTATAATTGTGCGCTTTTTTTGTCATTCCGTTTAGATTGTTGCAACTGTTATTTAAAACTTGAATGTGTAGCTAGTTTGAAACTTGAATGTGGATTTAAGTGCCATTTTGACATGTAACCATTCATGGAGTGTATACTGCTTTATATGTTGTTTTGTTCCCTTTTGCTAGAACTATTGAATTTTGGGGGATAATGTTTACATTTAGCTGAAAAAGGATGGATTGATAGATTGGCAACAGTGTGGTTAGCTAGGTAGGGTAGCTAGCTAGAAACCTAGCTAGTTAGGGGTTATGTTCCCTTTTCCTATAAATAAAGCATATACAGGGTTTGAAGTTTAGTTCAAATGGAAGAATTGAAAGATTGGCCACATATTTAATGTAGTTCCGAGGTTATTAAACCATCACAGAATACAAAATGCATGGGGAATTTTGGTGGATTGGTCAGTGTAGTCCATGGACGGAACCAACCTAGACACCAAAATTTTCCATGCATTTTGTATTCTATCATTCTTTGTTAATTAAGGAACTTTAGGTTTAGGGTTTGAAATTTAGTTCAAATGGAAGAATTGATAGATTGGCCGTAGATTTAATGTAGTTCCGAGGTTATCAAACCATCACAGAATACAAAATGCATGGGGAATTTTGGTGGATTGGTCAGTGTAGTCCATGGACGGAACCGACCTAGACACCAAAATTCTCCATGCATTTTGTATTCTGTCATTCTTTGATAATTAAGGAACTTAATTAGGTTTAGGGTTTGAAATTTAGTTCAAATGGAAGAACTGATAGATTGGCCGCATATGTAATGTAGTTCCGAGGTTATCAAACCATCACAGAATACAAAATGCATGGGGAATTATGGTGGATTGGTCAGTGTAGTCCATGGACGGAACCGACCTAGACACCATAATTCTCCATGCATTTTGTATTCTGTCATTCTTTGATAATTAAGGATCTCAATTAGGTAGTTTGAAATGGTCAGGGTTGGTGGATTGTAATATTGATGTCGTTACCAATCTCAATGATTGTTTTAAGCGATCAAGGAGTTTGCTAGCGATAAAAATATTTATAGTTGTAGTACAAAATTAGTATCTAAATTTTGCCTTCTTTTTGGATTTACAATAATAAAATGATTCCATTTCGCAACTAACATAAATTCACCTTCAAGCGATATCAATGGACAAACCCACCCAAGAGCAACCCACGGGTGACAAGGGCAAGGAAACTCAGCTAGTCATGGAGGAAGATATTTGCACGCAAGTAGTCGCGGAGGAATCTTCGTCGTCTAGCTCAACTCAACTTTATTTTCCTACGGGTTATAATTTGATTAGCATGAACCTTATATATTGGATTGGTTCAGCTAAATGCTATATATAGGTTTGCTTAGCCATGCTTAGAAACATTAGCTAATTAAAAGGGGTTAAATATAAATTATATTACATAATTATTATTGATAATTAGGGTTATATTTCGGCCGCGGCGCCGCGCCGTCTCCGCCGTCGCCGCCGCTTGCCGTCACCGCCGTTAGGTGCGCCGTGGTGAGAGGAAGCCCGGCCGCCCCTCCTTTTTCGCCGCCGACCATCGGAGCTCGCCGCCGCCGTCCAACCCGAGCCGCCGCCGCTTTCTTCCTCGTCGCCGGTCGCCGTCGTGCACCGTTTGACGTCGTGGTGAGTACCAACGGGTTCGCCTCGTTGTCCTCTACGCGTAGGTGGTCTCCAAATCCGCGGCCGACCAACCAATCGCCGGCGAGCTCGCCAACCCTAATCGGCCGGCGTCGGGTGACGTCATGCTGACGCCATGATGACGTCATCTGTAGGGCTGACGTCATCCCTCTCTCTTTTTCCTTTTTCCCGATTTTCTAATAGATTAAAACTTTGGAAAATCATAACTAAATAACCGTAGATCCGTTTTAGGTGGTTCAAGTTTCTAAATTCTTCTAAAATCAAGATCTACATGTTAAAAATATCCACATGTACTGTTTATGCTTGTTTTTGTACTGTTTTGTTGATTTTGTTTATTTGCTTTAGTTTCCGACGTTCCGGAGGAGAGCGTTTCCGTTGAGGAAGGTTCCGAAGCGTTTGCGGAAGCCCAAGGCAAGTCACACAGATCCCAAACAATCCTTTGAGCATGTTGATCCCGTTTAAAGCTATTATTTTATTTCAACTATGCATTGTTTTCGAATGTCATCGGGTGGTGAACCTTTCCCAGTTAATTAATGGCCGAAGATGACTTTATTTTCCTACGGGTTATAATTTGATTAGCATGAACCTTATATATTGGATTGGTTCAGCTAAATGCTTTTTGTAAGGTTGCTTAGCCATGCTTAGAAACATAGCTAATTAAAGGGTTTAATTATAAACTATGTCACATTATTATTGATAATTAGGGTTATATTTAATGGTAGCTCACGATGGTCAATCGTGTGATGTTAATTAATTGATAATTAAAACCTGGTTAAGGTGGGTTGTGAGCATATGGTTTTGTTGGTTGTGCTCATGACAATTAAGGACCGATTCGCGAGCTACTGTTGTGAAACATTTATCGTGCCAACCACAAGCCAGCGTGGGCAACGGCTTTATCTTTTGTATAGCGTGATTCTTTATAGTGCGCCAGACTGAGAAGTGGCGAGAAGTCCATGGGGGTCGCTGGGGAGTCCATGCCTTGTTTATAAGGGGGTGATTATGATCCAGGAAAGGTGCACTGTAATGGGTTATGTTGTGCGAGGGGTATTGTCACAACTCCTTTCCGAGGTATCGTGGTGGTACTGAGGCACATGGTGACATGATGTGGGGTTGTGTCTTGTGGGTACAGTGGTACACCTCTGATCAGAGTTTAAACTATTCGAATAGCCGTACCCGCGGTTATGGGTGAGTTGAGCAATGTTTTTCGTGATTAGTCTCACACTACTCATTAATGGTAATAAGGTGATAATTAATTTAATTCCTGGTTTGGAATGGATAATTCCTGGTTTGGAGGTTTAATTTGTTCAACCGGGGTTGGTTGTTCAAATGTGGTTGGGCCTATGCAACACGGGTGTGTTGTATAGTGTTTATCTAATATTGATTAATTATTCAACTGTTTTTACTATTCTCTTAAATGTTTTGCTAAATGCTGCATTTGCAAATGAGCCTATATTATGCCATCCTTTGTTATCCTGTGCACTTGCATATTTGCTGTGTGGCTTGTTGAGTATGTTATATGCTCATTCTTGCAATATTCATTCATCAGAAGAGGAGTACTTCAGTGAAGGTGATGATCTGGAGGATTAGGCTTGTTCTCGGTTAAGATGCCTGTGGAGTGGAGTCGCCATAGCTGTTCCGTAGTTTGTTATAGTTTTTTTTTTCCGCTGCGTAGAATGTTATTTTTGTTTGAGAGGAACTATCCACCTCTGTAATATTTTAATATTTGCGAATATTAAATAGTTACTCATTTGTACTCTATTATCAATATTGTCATTGTGTGCCTCGGTTGATTCCTGGACGATGGTTTAACACACATGTAAGCGTTTGGAATTTTGGATAGAAATTCCGGGCGTGACAAGTTTGCTTCACCCCCTAGACCAGAGCCACTAGTTGCATCACCTCCAGGACCAGAGCCACCAGTTGCATCACCTCCTAGACCAGAGCCTCCTGTTGCATCACCTCGGAATGAAGAGGATGCAGAAGAACAATCGGTGCTTGCAAAGCAACAATCACAGCTTGCAATACGGGAAATGTCTCCCGCACAATCATCAGAGCCTGTACAAGCAGAGCCTACAAAGCTAGCGGCGGGTGAAATAGAAGCGGTGCCTGAGCAGCCAATGCCCGACCAACCAGAGCAATCGCAATCAGAGCCATCGCAACCAGAGGAACCTAAGGGTGCCGATGTGCCAGTGATGGTAAGGACGCACAAGCACAAAGCAAAAAGTGCGTCCAAGAAACATTATATGGTAACGGCATTCCGAGGAAGGGACAAAGATATCGTAAATGAGAATTTGATAACAGAAAATTAAAAGGGTTCAAGTAGACCTTTGATTACTATCTCAACTGTATCAATTCCCCAAACGTGCCACACGAGTTTGAGAATAGCAAACCATTCATTTACGACTGGCAACTAAGAGAAGGACCGTAGCAACTAAGAAGGTGGTACGATTGGTACATTAGGGCAAGCACCATGAAAGGCATCGATTCATTCACAGTTGCCGTGGGGGATGTCACACCCTAAAAATCTTAAATATATAAATTGTGGTTTAATTGGAATTTTTAGAAATTATTTTAAAAGCCTACAAGCTAAACCCTAATTTTCTAGGAAAATTTTCAATATAAAAATGAGCTAGATAAAATTTTATTAAATACTATGCTTGCTCCTCTATTTTCTAGAATTTTCTGGGAATTATTTGAGCAAGAGAAGTATTTTTAATAATTGAAACAACATTTCACAAATTGTTTTATTCAAAAAAAGTTCTAAAATCCCCCTCCTAGGCCGTTGGGCCGATTTCGGCCCGACTCTCTCTTTCTCTCTCTCCCCGCGCGCGGCCCATGCCGGCCCAAGCCGCCGCCGCCCGCTCTCCCCTCCCGTGGAGGCCGACAGGTGGGGCCCACCTGTCGGATCCATCCCCTACCTCCAGCCGCCGGCCGAGCCCGAGCCCGAGCCGCCGTTTTCCACCTCCAAATCCGCCCCAATTCGGTCTCCTCGAGTCCGATTGTTAGAGGGGTTTTGTTCCTCTCGTTCTCCTCTTTCTTTTCCCCCAAGAATCAAAGAGAATCGTTGAGTATCTTGCCCGAATCGAATTCGTTTTGTTTTATCCCTAAAAAACCGAGTTTTAATCTTTCCCGAGCCGATTCCTCTCGTTTGGAGTTCGATCTCTTCAATCCGAGCTCATATATAGCTTCCCCTCGTCGTCCTCTTCCGTTTGCCCCCTTTCCCGACCTCTCCCGTGCCTCCTAGCCGCCGCGCCGCGTGTGTTTAGCCGCCGCCGCCGCCGGCCATCCTTCGGCCGCGCCGCCGCGCCGTCTCCGCCGTCGCCGCCGCTTGCCGTCACCGCCGTTAGGTGCGCCGTGGTGAGAGGAAGCCCGGCCGCCCCTCCTTTTCCGCCGCCGACCACCGGAGCCCCTTCGCCGCCGTCGACCCGAGCCGGCCGCCGTGCTGACGTCAGCATGATGTCATCCTAGGGCTGACGTCATCATCTCCAGGGCTGACGTCATCGTTTCCTTTTCTTTTTCTTTTTCCCGATTTTCTAATAGATTAAAACTTCGGAAAATCATAACTAAATAACCGTAGATCCGTTTTCGGTGGTTCAAGTTTCTAAATTCTTCTAAAATCAAGATCTACACGTTAAAAATATCCACATGTACTGTTTATGCTTGTTTTTGTACTATTTTGTTGATTTTGTTTATTTGCTTTAGTTTCCGACGTTCCGGAGGAGAGCGTTTCCGTTGAGGAAGGTTCCGAAGTGTTTGTGGAAGCTCAAGGCAAGTCACACAGATCCCAAACAACCCTTTGAGCATGTTGAACCCGTTTAAAGCTATTATTTTATTTCAACTATGCATTGTTTTCGAATGTCATCGGGTGGTGAACCTTTCCCAGTTAATTAATGGCCGAAGATGACTTTATTTTCCTACGGGTTATAATTTGATTAGCATGAACCTTATATATTGGATTGGTTCAGCTAAATGCTATATATAGGTTTGCTTAGCCATGCTTAGAAACATTAGCTAATTAAAAGGGGTTAAATATAAATTATATTACATAATTATTATTGATAATTAGGGTTATATTTAATGGTAGCTCACGATGGTCAATCGTGTGATGTTAATTAATTGATAATTAAAACCTGGTTAAGGTGGGTTGTGAGCATATGGTTTTGTTGGTTGTGCTCATGACAATTAAGGACCGGTTCGCGAGCTACTGTTGTGAAACATTTATCGTGCCAACCACAAGCCAGCGTGGGCAACGGCTTTATCTTTTGTATAGCGTGATTCTTTATAGTGAGCCAGACTGAGAAGTGGCGAGAAGTCCATGGGGGTCGCTGGGGAGTCCATGCCTTGTTTATAAGGGGGTGATTATGATCCAGGAAAGGTGCACTGTAATGGGTTATGTTGTGCGAGGGGTATTGTCACAACTCCTTTCCGAGGTATCGTGGTGGTACTGAGCCACATGGTGACATGATGTGGGGTTGTGTCTTGTGGGTACAGTGGTACACCTCTGATCAGAGTTTAAACTATTCGAATAGCCGTACCCGCGGTTATGGGTGAGTTGAGCAATGTTTTTCGTGATTAGTCTCACACTACTCTTCAATGGTAATAATGTGATCATTAATTGGACTCCTGGTTTGGAATGGTTAATTCCTGGTTTGGAGGTTTGATTTGTTCAACCGGGGTTGGTTGTTCAAATGTGGTTGGGCCTATGCAACACGGGTGTGTTGTATGGTGTTTATTTAATATTGATTAATTATACAACTGTTTTTACCATTCTCTTAAATATTTATTAAATGCTGTTTCTGCAAATGAGCTATATTATGCCATCCTTTGTTATCCTGTGCACTTGCATATTTGCTGTGTGGCTTGTTGAGTATGTTATATGCTCATTCTTGCAATATTCATTCATCAGAAGAGGAGTACTTCAGTGAAGGTGATGATCTGGAGGATTAGGCTTGTTCTCGGTTAAGATGCCTGTGGAGTGGAGTCGCCATAGCTGTTCCGTAGTTTGTTATAGTTTTATTTTCCGCTGCGTAGAATGTTATTTTTGTTTGAGAGGAACTATCCACCTCTGTAATATTTTAATATTTGCGAATATTAAATAGTTACTCATTTGTACTCTATTATCAATATTGTCATTGTGTGCCTCGGTTGATTCCTGGACGAGGGTTTAACACACATGTAAGCGTTTGGAATTTTGGATAGAAATTCCGGGCGTGACAAGTTGGTATCAGAGCCACCTTGACCTTAGGATAAGCCAAATGGTAAACCTTAAGTAGCCTTCAAAATATTTTGAAAATAGAACTGCTCTTCTCTATTCTCTTATAAATTAATTAAGTTGGCAGCACATGCAAAGGTTATGCACAAAATTTATTTAATTCAATTTCTTTCCTTTTAAAAGCAAAAAGTCGTCCTTCTCAAAATGTTTCTTTCTCTCTTTACCAAATTTTATTGATTAGTCGGCACTGTACATTTATTATGGTATCGATTTAATCATGTTAGCACTAGTACTACTCATCTTTCCTATGGTGACACTGTACCGTGCTTATAATAGATCATAAGTATTTTAGTTTTATTTTTGTTATTTGTCGAAAAAGATATTTGTCCCTGTCCAAAAAAGTTAAATTCTACAAAATATTTATAAAATAGCTTTGTATGTGTCTTTTCTTTTATTTTTCTTCCTTTTGGTCAAAAATCAGTTAAGTCTAGTTGGTGCAGCTAACTTAGAAAAATATGCACTAATTCTTCTCTTCTATGTTTCTTTAGATGCCGCCCCATCCACCGAGAAATTTGATCGAGGTGTTAGGTTTCGTCAGGGAGCTGAGGTTGATGGCTTTTGAGGTAGGCTATGAAGTTGCTCCTGAGTATCGCCAAATTTCCCATGACCCCGACGAGGAGAAATGTCGTGTTCGTGTGACGTTGGCTAGTGATAGCGAAGACCTTTCGTCTTTTAAGTTCGAAGCTGGAGGAAGATCGTACAGCCATGCTTGTCAAGAAGTAGCTTTGGTGGCCATTGGAGAGTTGCGTCAACATTTTGAAGAAGAGTTGGATTCATCAGCTTTCCAGTATCATCCTCGCAAGCCTTATGGTCAAGACTATGGAACCTATATCTGTCCTGACGGTGAAGAGAGTGCCACTCTTATGCATGCGGTGCATATGCTTAGTGCTATGGATGCAGTAAGTGTGGAGCGAGACAAAGCAGCTCATGACAGGGAAGACTGGAATCGAGGCAAGATTTGCAAGTTGGAGAGCAAGGTGTACCGTCTACAGAAGGAATTAGCTGAACTTAAAGGAGAAACGCCGCCGCCAACACCCAAGTGTCGCCTCACTGCAAGAAAGAGAACCTGTCCGCCACCTCGTCTCCAGTTAGCTTCGAAGATTCGCGTGATGGGTGAAGCTGTGCCCGATCGTGCTGAACCGGTCATCGACATCATAAGTGATGAGGAAGAAGAGGAAGACCCTGAAGAAAGAGAGCCAGCTACTCCAGAGGAAGAAGATCCATCGCTTCGTTCCGACGCAAGGCGGAATTAGTCGCTTAGTTAGATCGTTGCCATAGTTCGTTGTGTTAGATTGCTTGTTTAAGTTTGCTTGTGAGTGTGTGGGTTTTAGTTGTTGCTTACATCATGGGTGGGATGTAACAGCATGAGTCTAGTTCTTTTGCTTGTCAGAGTGTAAGATAGCTGGTGAGATAGTGTTAATGCAACTTAAATGTAATCATACAAAGTTAAGAGCAATATAGAATTTAAATTAATTAAATAACTCCGTTCTAAGGGTGTCTCTCTGTCGTTCTTTCCTGTTGTCTCTGCTATCGTCAGATGGTGAACACGCGCACCGGCACTGGAAGTGGAAGTGGAAGTGGAGCCAATAACAATGAAGGAGATCCCACGCTAGCTCAGATTCTGGCCCAACAAACCCAACTGATCAATCTGTTAGTGCAGCAGGCACAGAATCAGCAGGGGAATAATCAGAACCAGAATCCACCCCCACCTCCCCAAAACAAGCTGGCAGATTTCTTACGTGTGAGACCCCCTACCTTTTCAAGCACCACCAATCCAGTAGAAGCAGGAGATTGGCTGCATGCGGTGGAGAAGAAGTTGGATTTGATCCAGTGTACTGAGCAGGACAAAGTTTCTTTTGCTTCGCATCAATTGCATGGTCCTGCTGCTGAATGGTGGGATCATTTTCGCCAAGGCAGGGCTGAAGGAGAGCCTATTACGTGGCAGGAATTCACGGCCGCTTTCAGGAAGACACACATACCGTCAGGTGTTGTGGCTTTAAAGAAGAGAGAGTTTAGAGCACTCAACCAAGGAACTCGTTCGGTCACCGAGTACCTCCATGATTTCAACCGTTTAGCTCGTTATGCTCCGGAAGATGTCCGCACCGATGAAGAACGTCAGGAGAAGTTTTTGGAGGGACTGAATGATGAGTTGTCTTATGCTTTGATGTCTACGGATTTCCGGGATTTCCAGCAGTTGGTGGATAAGGCGATTCGTCAGGAAGACAAGTACAACCGGATGGAGCAGAAGAAGCGCAGGGCTGCCCAATTCAAGACACAACAGGGCAGTAACCAGAGGCCGCGTCTCGTTACTGGACCTCAAGCTTCATCGTACTCTCAAGGAGGATCTTCATCAGCTGTCCGTCCCCAACGCCAGTTCTACAACAACAATACTGGTAATCGTGGCAATGATAACCGCAACATGGTTGCTCGTCCTGCAGCAGTTCCAGTTCAGAACCAGCCCGTCAGGAAGGAACAGGGAAGCAAGCCAGGGGTGTGCTTCAACTGTGGTGATCCAGGACATTATGCTGACAAGTGTCCTAAGCCTCGGCGTGTGAAGAACGCTCCAGCCCCGATCAACTCCAATGTTCCAGCACCGAAGGCACGTGTTAATCATGTTGCAGCAGCAGAAGCTCAGAATGCACCAGATGTTGTTTTGGGTACGTTTTCTGTTAACTCTATACCCGCAACTGTGCTTTTTGATTCCGGTGCTACACATTCCTTTTTGTCTAAAAGTTTTGCAAGTAATCATGAGATGGAAGTTGTTAGTCTTGGGAGACCTTTACTAGTTAATACCCCAGGCAATCAAGTATTTTCGACACAGTATTGTCCTTCCGCTACTATAGAAATAGAAGAAGTTCCTTTCCCATCCTCGCTTATCTTGCTAGAATCCAAAGATCTAGATGTTATCTTAGGGATGGACTGGTTATCTCGTCACAGAGGAGTTATAGATTGTGCCAACCGTAAGGTGACTTTAACCAATAGCAATGGGGAAACTGTTTCTTTCTTTGTGTCCTCTCCTAAATCTCATGGTGTGATCTTAAACCATGTTGCTCTACGAGAGATTCCCATAGTACAAGACTACCCAGACGTGTTTCCCGAGGATTTGCCAGGTATGCCACCTAAGAGAGACATAGAGTTTCGGATAGATTTGGTACCTGGAACTAACCCAATCCATAAGAGACCATACAGAATGGCAGCTAATGAGTTAGCTGAGGTGAAGAAACAGGTGGATGATTTGCTTCAGAAAGGATACATCAGACCCAGTACTTCGCCATGGGGAGCACCAGTCATCTTTGTGGAGAAGAAGGATCATACTCAGAGAATGTGCGTGGATTATCGAGCGCTGAATGAGGTCACTATCAAGAATAAGTATCCTCTACCCAGAATTGATGACCTGTTTGATCAATTGAAAGGTGCTACAGTTTTCTCCAAAATAGATCTCCGTTCCGGATATCATCAACTTCGAATCCGTGAGGAAGATATACCAAAGACCGCCTTCACAACTCGGTATGGTTTGTTCGAATGTACCGTTATGTCGTTTGGACTCACTAATGCCCCAGCCTTTTTCATGAATCTGATGAACAAGGTGTTTATGGAATATCTGGATAAGTTTGTCGTGGTGTTTATTGATAACATTCTTATTTACTCCAAGACGAAGGAAGAACATGAAGAGCATCTTCGTTCAGCTTTAGAGAAACTACATGAGCATCAGCTTTATGCCAAGTTCAGTAAATGTGAATTTTGGTTGTCCGAAGTAAAGTTTCTTGGTCATGTCATCTCGTCTGGAGGAGTGGCAGTAGATCCAAGCAATGTGGAGTCAGTGTTAAGTTGGAAGCAACCCAAGATGGTTTCAGAAATTCGTAGTTTCCTTGGACTTGCTGGGTATTACCGCAGGTTTATTGAGAACTTTTCAAAGATCGCTAGACCAATAACTCGTCTTCTTCAGAAGGAGGTGAAATATAAGTGGACGGAGGATTGTGAACAAAGTTTCCAAGAACTGAAGAAAAGGCTAGTGACTGCGCCTGTGTTAATTTTGCCTGATTCGAGGAAAGGTTTCCAAGTGTATTGTGATGCATCCCGACACGGTTTGGGTTGTGTGTTGATGCAAGAAGGAAAGGTGGTTGCTTATGCATCTAGGCAATTACGTCCTCATGAGAATAATTACCCAATGCATGACCTAGAGTTGGCAGCTGTGGTGCATGCATTGAAGATTTGGCGTCATTATCTTTACGGTAATCGTACAGAGATATATACGGATCATAAAAGTTTGAAGTACATTTTCACTCAACCTGATTTGAACATGCGTCAGCGAAGATGGTTAGAGTTGATTAAGGACTATGACATGGAAATCCACTATCACCCGGGGAAGGCAAATGTTGTAGCCGATGCTCTTAGCAGGAAAAACTACTGTAATATGTCAGAAGGTCGACGTTTACCTTGGGAGTTATGCCAAGCATTTGAAAGGTTGAACTTGGGAATAGTCAGCAAAGGTTTTGTGGCCGCTTTGGAAGCTAAACCTACTCTGTTTGATCAAGTTAGAGAAGCTCAAGTAAATGATCCTGATATACAGGAAATTAAGAAGAACATGCGAAGAGGAAAAGCCATCGGTTTTGTAGAAGATGAGCAAGGTACTGTGTGGTTAGGAGAAAGAATTTGTGTCCCAGAAAATAAGGAGTTGAAGGATACTATCATGAAAGAAGCTCATGAAACTTTGTATTCTATTCACCCTGGAAGCACTAAGATGTATCAAGACCTAAAGCAACAATTCTGGTGGGCCAGTATGCGACGTGAGATAGCAGAATATGTGGCTCTATGTGATGTATGTCAGCGGGTCAAGGCAGAACATCAGAAGCCAGCTGGTCTGTTACAACCGTTGAAGATTCCAGAGTGGAAGTGGGAAGAAATAGGAATGGATTTTATAACCGGTCTACCCAGAACGTCGGCAGGACATGATTCTATTTGGGTAGTGGTTGATCGGTTGACAAAAGTCGCTCACTTCATACCAGTCAAAACAACTTACACGGGAAATAAGCTTGCAGAATTATACATGGCCAGAGTGGTATGTTTGCATGGTGTTCCTAAGAAGATAGTGTCAGATAGAGGTAGCCAGTTTACTTCGAAGTTTTGGCAGAAATTACAATCAGAATTGGGTACCCGTTTGAATTTCAGTACCGCTTATCACCCTCAAACAGATGGTCAGACGGAAAGGGTAAACCAAATTTTAGAAGATATGTTGAGAGCCTGTGTTCTAAATTTTGGTGGAAGTTGGGATAAGAATTTGCCGTACGCGGAATTCTCATATAACAATAGTTATCAAGCTAGTTTGCAAATGTCTCCGAATGAAGCATTATATGGTCGAAAGTGTCGTACGCCGCTCCTTTGGGATCAAACCGGTGAGCGTCAAGTTTTTGGGACAGACATATTGCGAGAGGCGGAAGAAAAAGTGAAGATTATCCAAGAAAGGTTGCGCGTTGCCCAGTCGCGTCAGAAGAGCTATGCCGACAATCGTCGCAGAAATTTGGTTTTCGAAGAAGGAGATTATGTATACCTTCGGGTCATGCCGTTACGAGGTGTTCATCGGTTCCAAACCAAAGGGAAATTAGCACCGCGTTTTGTGGGATCTTTTAAGATTGTGAGTCGAAGAGGTGAAGTAGCTTATCAGTTAGAGTTGCCTCCGTCAATGGCGGGAATACATGACGTGTTCCATGTGTCTCAGTTGAAGAAATGTTTACGTGTACCTACGGAGGAAGCAGATCCTGATCGTATAGAGCTTCAAGAAGATTTAACTTATGTTGAGAAGCCAGTCAGAATCTTGGAAGTAAGCGAGAGGAAAACCAGGAATCGCGTTATACGGTTCTGTAAGGTTCAGTGGAGTAATCATTCAGAAGAAGAAGCCACTTGGGAGCGAGAAGATGAATTGAAGTCAGCTCATCCTCATCTGTTTGCCAGTTCTTCTGAATCTCGAGGACGAGATTCCGTTTAAGGGGGGTAGGTTTGTCACACCCTAAAAATCTTAAATATATAAATTGTGGTTTAATTGGAATTTTTAGAAATTATTTTAAAAGCCTACAAGCTAAACCCTAATTTTCTAGGAAAATTTTCAATATAAAAATGAGCTAGATAAAATTTTATTAAATACTATGCTTGCTCCTCTATTTTCTAGAATTTTCTGGGAATTATTTGAGCAAGGGAAGTATTTTTAATAATTGAAACAACATTTCACAAATTGTTTTATTCAAAAAAAGTTCTAAAATCCCCCTCCTAGGCCGTTGGGCCGATTTCGGCCCGACTCTCTCTTTCTCTCTCTCCCCGCGCGCGGCCCATGCCGGCCCAAGCCGCCGCCGCCCGCTCTCCCCTCCCGTGGAGGCCGACAGGTGGGGCCCACCTGTCGGATCCATCCCCTACCTCCAGCCGCCGGCCGAGCCCGAGCCCGAGCCGCCGTTTTCCGCCTCCAAATCCGCCCCAATTCGGTCTCCTCGAGTCCGATTGTTAGAGGGGTTTTGTTCCTCTCGTTCTCCTCTTTCTTTTCCCCCAAGAATCAAAGAGAATCGTTGAGTATCTTGCCCGAATCGAATTCGTTTTGTTTTATCCCTAAAAAACCGAGTTTTAATCTTTCCCGAGCCGATTCCTCTCGTTTGGAGTTCGATCTCTTCAATCCGAGCTCATATATAGCTTCCCCTCGTCGTCCTCTTCCGTTTGCCCCCTTTCCCGACCTCTCCCGTGCCTCCTAGCCGCCGCGCCGCGTGTGTTTAGCCGCCGCCGCCGCCGGCCATCCTTCGGCCGCGCCGCCGCGCCGTCTCCGCCGTCGCCGCCGCTTGCCGTCACCGCCGTTAGGTGCGCCGTGGTGAGAGGAAGCCCGGCCGCCCCTCCTTTTCCGCCGCCGACCACCGGAGCCCCTTCGCCGCCGTCGACCCGAGCCGGCCGCCGTGCTGACGTCAGCATGACGTCATCCTAGGGCTGACGTCATCATCTCCAGGGCTGACGTCATCGTTTCCTTTTCTTTTTCTTTTTCCCGATTTTCTAATAGATTAAAACTTCGGAAAATCATAACTAAATAACCGTAGATCCGTTTTCGGTGGTTCAAGTTTCTAAATTCTTCTAAAATCAAGATCTACATGTTAAAAATATCCACATGTACTGTTTATGCTTGTTTTTGTACTGTTTTGTTGATTTTGTTTATTTGCTTTAGTTTCCGACGTTCCGGAGGAGAGCGTTTCCGTTGAGGAAGGTTCCGAAGTGTTTGTGGAAGCTCAAGGCAAGTCACACAGATCCCAAACAACCCTTTGAGCATGTTGAACCCGTTTAAAGCTATTATTTTATTTCAACTATGCATTGTTTTCGAATGTCATCGGGTGATGAACCTTTCCCAGTTAATTAATGGCCGAAGATGACTTTATTTTCCTACGGGTTATAATTTGATTAGCATGAACCTTATATATTGGATTGGTTCAGCTAAATGCTATATATAGGTTTGCTTAGCCATGCTTAGAAACATTAGCTAATTAAAAGGGGTTAAATATAAATTATATTACATAATTATTATTGATAATTAGGGTTATATTTCGGCCGCGGCGCCGCGCCGTCTCCGCCGTCGCCGCCGCTTGCCGTCACCGCCGTTAGGTGCGCCGTGGTGAGAGGAAGCCCGGCCGCCCCTCCTTTTTCGCCGCCGACCATCGGAGCTCGCCGCCGCCGTCCAACCCGAGCCGCCGCCGCTTTCTTCCTCGTCGCCGGTCGCCGTCGTGCACCGTTTGACGTCGTGGTGAGTACCAACGGGTTCGCCTCGTTGTCCTCTACGCGTAGGTGGTCTCCAAATCCGCGGCCGACCAACCAATCGCCGGCGAGCTCGCCAACCCTAATCGGCCGGCGTCGGGTGACGTCATGCTGACGCCATGATGACGTCATCTGTAGGGCTGACGTCATCCCTCTCTCTTTTTCCTTTTTCCCGATTTTCTAATAGATTAAAACTTTGGAAAATCATAACTAAATAACCGTAGATCCGTTTTAGGTGGTTCAAGTTTCTAAATTCTTCTAAAATCAAGATCTACATGTTAAAAATATCCACATGTACTGTTTATGCTTGTTTTTGTACTGTTTTGTTGATTTTGTTTATTTGCTTTAGTTTCCGACGTTCCGGAGGAGAGCGTTTCCGTTGAGGAAGGTTCCGAAGCGTTTGCGGAAGCCCAAGGCAAGTCACACAGATCCCAAACAATCCTTTGAGCATGTTGATCCCGTTTAAAGCTATTATTTTATTTCAACTATGCATTGTTTTCGAATGTCATCGGGTGGTGAACCTTTCCCAGTTAATTAATGGCCGAAGATGACTTTATTTTCCTACGGGTTATAATTTGATTAGCATGAACCTTATATATTGGATTGGTTCAGCTAAATGCTTTTTGTAAGGTTGCTTAGCCATGCTTAGAAACATAGCTAATTAAAGGGTTTAATTATAAACTATGTCACATTATTATTGATAATTAGGGTTATATTTAATGGTAGCTCACGATGGTCAATCGTGTGATGTTAATTAATTGATAATTAAAACCTGGTTAAGGTGGGTTGTGAGCATATGGTTTTGTTGGTTGTGCTCATGACAATTAAGGACCGGTTCGCGAGCTACTGTTGTGAAACATTTATCGTGCCAACCACAAGCCAGCGTGGGCAACGGCTTTATCTTTTGTATAGCGTGATTCTTTATAGTGCGCCAGACTGAGAAGTGGCGAGAAGTCCATGGGGGTCGCTGGGGAGTCCATGCCTTGTTTATAAGGGGGTGATTATGATCCAGGAAAGGTGCACTGTAATGGGTTATGTTGTGCGAGGGGTATTGTCACAACTCCTTTCCGAGGTATCGTGGTGGTACTGAGGCACATGGTGACATGATGTGGGGTTGTGTCTTGTGGGTACAGTGGTACACCTCTGATCAGAGTTTAAACTATTCGAATAGCCGTACCCGCGGTTATGGGTGAGTTGAGCAATGTTTTTCGTGATTAGTCTCACACTACTCATTAATGGTAATAAGGTGATAATTAATTTAATTCCTGGTTTGGAATGGATAATTCCTGGTTTGGAGGTTTAATTTGTTCAACCGGGGTTGGTTGTTCAAATGTGGTTGGGCCTATGCAACACGGGTGTGTTGTATAGTGTTTATCTAATATTGATTAATTATTCAACTGTTTTTACTATTCTCTTAAATGTTTTGCTAAATGCTGCATTTGCAAATGAGCCTATATTATGCCATCCTTTGTTATCCTGTGCACTTGCATATTTGCTGTGTGGCTTGTTGAGTATGTTATATGCTCATTCTTGCAATATTCATTCATCAGAAGAGGAGTACTTCAGTGAAGGTGATGATCTGGAGGATTAGGCTTGTTCTCGGTTAAGATGCCTGTGGAGTGGAGTCGCCATAGCTGTTCCGTAGTTTGTTATAGTTTTTTTTTTCCGCTGCGTAGAATGTTATTTTTGTTTGAGAGGAACTATCCACCTCTGTAATATTTTAATATTTGCGAATATTAAATAGTTACTCATTTGTACTCTATTATCAATATTGTCATTGTGTGCCTCGGTTGATTCCTGGACGAGGGTTTAACACACATGTAAGCGTTTGGAATTTTGGATAGAAATTCCGGGCGTGACAAGTTTGCTTCACCCCCTAGACCAGAGCCACTAGTTGCATCACCTCCAGGACCAGAGCCACCAGTTGCATCACCTCCTAGACCAGAGCCTCCTGTTGCATCACCTCGGAATGAAGAGGATGCAGAAGAACAATCGGTGCTTGCAAAGCAACAATCACAGCTTGCAATACGGGAAATGTCTCCCGCACAATCATCAGAGCCTGTACAAGCAGAGCCTACAAAGCTAGCGGCGGGTGAAATAGAAGCGGTGCCTGAGCAGCCAATGCCCGACCAACCAGAGCAATCGCAATCAGAGCCATCGCAACCAGAGGAACCTAAGGGTGCCGATGTGCCAGTGATGGTAAGGACGCACAAGCACAAAGCAAAAAGTGCGTCCAAGAAACATTATATGGTAACGGCATTCCGAGGAAGGGACAAAGATATCGTAAATGAGAATTTGATAACAGAAAATTAAAAGGGTTCAAGTAGACCTTTGATTACTATCTCAACTGTATCAATTCCCCAAACGTGCCACACGAGTTTGAGAATGGCAAACCATTCATTTACGACTGGCAACTAAGAGAAGGACCGTAGCAACTAAGAAGGTGGTACGATTGGTACATTAGGGCAAGCACCATGAAAGGCATCGATTCATTCACAGTTGCCGTGGGGGAGAACATCTTCTGGAGCGGTCCTTGTCTACTCCAAGTCCATTTCTCTAATATACATTCCCTCTACCGTAGGAAGAGGCTGGACGCCAATTTGATTGCCATCTGGTGTCTGTAAGTGCTACACTTGAACGTGTTAATAGATCACTACACCTATATGCGTAGCTCATTTGATATCTATTGTTGGCAGGATGAATTATGTGGAAGCCGAAGCGATGAAAAAGCATGTCGCCTACCTAAACCCATGCAGGATAAGTAAGCCGAACCACATATACACGGTAGACGGGAAGAAGCTATCGGAACACATCAAGGCGATGACTCTCGAAGAGAGGAAAGCTTACGTAGCACAAAGGCATCATGAAAAGGTGCTCGATGTCGCTACGTACGTAGCTATTGCGCTTGAATCTACGTAGGACAAGAAGTGTGTTTATGCCCCATATGCCTTTGAGTAAGTTGTAATATATATGCACTGAGAGTATATACATATAATCATGGCTCGACTAACAATTTCGTTTGCAGCGACCATTGGATAGTCTTTCTTCTCTATCCAAAGTACAATGAAGTCATCGTCTTGGATTCCCTCGCAATGATAGCAACACCTATCAGGAATTTCTAAGAATTCTTGATCTGTAAGTAAGATATTAGCATGACGTGTTTTAACCTCTGACGAATGTAAATTAATTATATCTGCAAATAGTGCTTTTAAAAGGTATTACCAGCGAGGCGGACAACGCAAAAACTCAAGAGAACGCATATTCGTCCGCAATAAGTGGCCGGTAAGTACATATGGATGCCAAACAGTACTAGTTAATTTTCATAAATGCTTGTGTGTTTCCATTTAATAACCTAATATACCTTATAATCATTTTGATGTTGAAAGTGTCACAAGCAACCGATGGGAACAGTATTATGCGGATATTACTGCTGTGAGTTCCTAAGGGTTAATAGGAAATATTGTGCGAATTACGACGAGGTAAGTAATTACTTGTTAAATTAGTCGCCTAACTTGTATTATAATACACACTTGTTAAATTAGTCGCTAATTTGTATTATTGTTAATAATTAATTTCCTTAATTCTGTCATGATGTGATGCAGCTTCCAAAATTCCCCAAGTCTGAAAGACAGCTCGATGATACTTCCATTCAGAACATTCAGGCAGACATGTGCTACTTCATCGACCTTGAGTGCGCACATCAGCTTGGGCGATTTTTCGACAATGAAGGAGTCTTAGCCCTGTAAAAACGGAGAATGAATCCCTGTCTAACTGGACCAGGCGTATAATATAGCTAGGATTTTGTAATTCATTCAAAATACTTGTAAATGTTATGTCGTCGGTCGAATTTAATTTATCAATGTACATATATATATATATATAGGTGTTTCCGAATTACTATATGTATATTATTCTGCTTCATACTCAATGTGTGGCTCTAACATACGCGAAAGAGAACATACTCTATCGATAGCTCGATTAGTTATATCAACCACGTGTAACTCTGAAACACGCGCACGAACAAAAGAAAAAAAGTATATATAATAATGTTTTAAATTTTTTTTAAAAAAATTTGCATCTTCACTGGCGGGCCACATGTCAGAACTAGGACGGTCCATATCTTCGCTGTCGGGCCACGTGTCCATCCACATAAGCCTTATTTTATTTTTCCTAGTATGCCACGTGGCCTAAAATACTGAGCCGCCAGCAAAGAATTATCTTCGCTGGCGGCCGACCTAAGGCTACCGCCAGCGGAGATACTTCTTTGCTAGCGGCTGCGTTATGTCCGCCGCCAGAAAAGACATGTCTTCGCTGGAGGCCGTCCTAAGGCTACCGCCAGCGAAGAGTTCTCTTTGCTGGCGGGCGTTCCTTTCTTGCCCGCCAACGAAGATGCGTTTTTTCTGGCGGTAAATAACCGCTAGCGAAGATCGACATTTTCACTGGCCTTTGCTTTGTGGTGGCTGCGATTTCCACTAGCGGAAATCCAAAATGGGCACCACCAAAGATGGTTTTCGTACTAGTGATAGTGACAAGTATCGATGTGTTCTCAAATCACACCATAAAGTTTCAAATCTGTCGAATCATAGTCGAATTGTAGTTGTCAAAATCGAGTTCCAAATCTTTATATAGAGAAATTAATTAAGTATTAGCCTAAAATTTTTTTTAAAAATCAATTAATATGATTTCTTAAAGCAACTTTCCTATAGAAAACTTTTTAAAAAACACACCGTTTTACAGTTTGAAAAACATGTGCGCGAAAAAAGAGGAAGGTGGGTTGGGAAAGAAGGGGAAGAACACAGTCTTACATACGTAACAATCCTTTCTCTAATCTAATCTGTTCCTCATCTACATGCTATAATGCATTCAAACTCTGTTGCAGCTGTACAAGTACACAAAGCCCTTAAGGCAGACAAATTTGGAACTCTTTGCTTCGAATAAAAAAAAATCTGAGAACACTAACACAGATTGCACATCACCGATCGAAAATAATAATAATAATAATAATACAAGGGAACTATTTCAATTCCCATCCTATATTGCTGCCTTATGGAAAGACCTCGATAATGGATCGAATGCCTAACACAGGACTAATCTTGTACTCAGTGAACCCGGCCTCGTTGAATATCTTGAACCACTCTTTCTCATCCCTCTCCATGCCTGGTGTTAGCATAGAAATGGTTAGATCAAACAGCAGTTGGGTTCCATAGCACATTGCTTGGGAGGAGGATCCAACCACAACATCAATGATAATGACTTTCCCTCCTGTATCTTTAGAAGGAATTGCCTCCTTGCATCGTTTTAATATCTTTACGCAGTCCTCATCACTCCAGTCGTGTAGGACAAACTGTAATCAAGAATATTTGTTACCATCTAAATCACTGTACTAAGTTCCTACTGCCTAATATATACTATACACTACTACAAAACCCCTCGTAGCACTAGTGAAGAAACAATCTTTTAACACCGGTTGAAAACCCTCTTTAGTACCAGATATAGCAAAAGTGATAAGCAAATTAGGACTAAAGATCTTGATCTTTACTGAATACCAAGTAAAAAAAAATGAGTGGTATATGGGATTCGAACTCAAGATCACCCACCTCAGCCCTCACGCGTGTTACCATCCACCAACTACACACATCTAACATAGATAGAGATGCTTTCTTTTCAAACTAACCTGGAGGCATTTTTAGTACCGGTTAGTAACAACCGGTAATAAAAATTTCTTTAGTCCTTACCAACCGTAACTAAATTTAAATTTTTAATCCGGGTTACTATTACCAACTGGGACTAAAGATCCTCCAGCATTAATCTCGGTTGGTGTTACCAACCGGTACTTGAGTAGTACCAGTTGTTAACATCAACCGGTACTTGTTTAGTACCGGTTGTTAACACCACCAACCGGGACTAAAAATGTTTTCAGGGACTGGGACTTTTAGAACTGGTACTAAAGTATTTTTAGTACTGGTTCTTAATATAACCAAGATATTTTTGATTTTGTCTACCACAACGAAAGATCAGTTCTTCAGTAGTGTAGGTATCGACTCATAGGTGTCAGTTTATTTAGAACCGACACCTATGAACCTTTCCCACCTCCACGCGATCACATATGGGTTGGTTTTTAGAAAACCAACTGAGCCGAGCCATCCTTATCCGGCCACCCATCCTTATCCACACTGATACAAGCATATCCCACCTCTCGGCTTCTTCTTCAACATCTACCGCCACTCCTCTTCCTCCTCCCTTTCTATTCGCTGCCACTCTTCCTCCTCCTCTCCCCGGTGGCGCCTGTCCAAGCTGCGCTGCCCCTCCTCCACCTCACCGCCTCTGAGCCGCGCCATGCCTGATCTGGCCGCCTGTAGGTCAGGAGCCGCTAGATCCAGCTTCCTTTAGGTCGGGGCTCGCCGGATCTAGCCACCTGCGACCTCACCGCCGTGGATCAACTCGTCTAGCTCCACCGCGTCCATGTTATAGTTGATTCGAGCATCAATACAATCTTTTTTTTTTTAAGATTATAGGTGTCGGTTGAACTGGCACCACGCGGATGGGCAAATGTGCCCTAAATTGGTATTGGTTGGGCAAGCGGCTCATATAAAAGGGTTTCCAAACCAGGGTTTCTAAACCAGCACCTATGGGGCCTTTTGTAGTAGTGATTAAAAACGTTGTCAAAGCAATAGGAGGGCATCACAGATAGTATGTTGCATTTGCATTGCATATTGCTAAGACACTGACCTTAAGCAGGAGGGCATCTGCTTGGGGGATAAAATCCATCATATCGCCTGCGACAAACTGAACAACGTCGCCATGATCAACAGGAATGGAATCGATCACGTGAGGAAGGTCCAGCACCGTGCACTTGATATGCGGGAACGCAGCAGCCACCGCCCTCGCCGCCTCGCCAGTGCCGCCTGCGACATCCACAAGGGAGGTGATCTTGTCGAACACCTGGCGTGCGCCACGGATGGCCGCGTCCATGATGAACGCCGAGTCGGCTGCCATGGCATCGTTGAAGAAATCGCCGAGCTCCGGGGCGCGCCTGCAGGCGCCCCAAAATCCAGCGCCGTGCGCCATCTCGAACGCCGTCTCCTCCTCGCCGGTCTTGAGCCACTCGGCCATGCTCGTGGCGGGCGTCACGCAGAGCGGCGAGTGCTGGAGGAGCACGAACGGCAGAAGCGTCCTGCCGGCGGTGACTAGCAGGGACGACACGGGCGTGAGGCGGTAGTGGTCCTCCTCCTCCTCCTTGACCTGCGCGAAGACGCCCGAGGCGACCAGCACGCGCATGACGCGGCGCAGGAAGGGGAGCTTGGTCGGGTGGAGGGACAGCGCGGCGTGCAGGTCGTGGAGGGTGGCGCGGCCGCCGGCGCGGTGGATGGCGTCGGCGACGCCGAGCTTGGCGGCGCACCCGAGGGCCATGGACCTGACGTAGCCCAGGCTGTGGTGCATCAGCTCCGTGCTGGCTTGCACTAGCTGCTCGTGCTCCATGATAGACTAGGCTTGGGTGAGCTAGCTGATTCACTGGTAAGTGAAGGCTCGTTCGTTGTATATGGTTGGTACGTGGCCTCGCATTGCTATCGATGTCACACTACAAAATTCCTTATCTGGGCAAGGACTGTATGAGCGACTGCTTATCAGGCGTCCTTCCTAGGATCGACCTTAGCCTCACATTACTATCGGTATCAGATTATCAATAAGACAAAACTCCTTGTTTGAACAGGAATATGTATGAGCGAATAATTTGGGGCCTTTCATTTTTTTAGGTCCCGTTCGATCGCCTGGTCACTTCACAATTCTTGTGGGTAATGTTCCGATCACCCACTTAGGATTGCCTCGTTCATGGGCCTGGCGAGATGTAATTAAACTTCTCTTGATGTTTTTTTTTCTCTCCTTTGTTTTGTGGCTAGGAGAGCCAGCGCTCTACGTCGTATTTTCTTCTACGTTGTAATTCTTTTGTATGTTAGGAAAAAAAAGTATGAGCAGAAGGGTATTATACTCATTTCTGTAAAGAATATATCTGTCAAAGCAAGACCAACTACATATATAGAGGACAATAGTGATGGGCAGTGAATTTGCCACTCCATCCGAGCATGCTAACTCACTCCAGTCATTGGGAGGTGATCTTGTACGTCACGTGGAAGCTGAGGATCAATGACTCAGATTGGGGTTTGGCCGAACCTTAGCTGTCACCTCAGCCTGTCGGCTTCCTCATTCGTCTAGCCCGTCACTACCTGTTAATGTACATTGGGAGTTACTCCCTCCATCCCAGAATATAAGCCCTCTCGAAATTCTTCGTGGGGATTAAGGAGATAGGGTGGAATTAAATAGGATGGTTGTAATTGGTTGAGATGAGTAGTAGTAGGTGAAGAAATAAAATTAGAGATGACGTGGTTGATTGAGATAAGCAAGTGAGTAGAAAAGTAGCTACATTTTGAGACAAAATTTAACACTTCTCATTTGTCATATCTTCTTTTGATAAAGCTAATGCCCACTCAACACTTAAATCTCAACATGCAAGCATAGTATTATTAGCACTCCTAAAACTTACATGCAAGCATGCCACATCAACTTATTAAACACACAAAGCTCAACGTGCAAGCATATAGTAATTATATCTACAATTTATTTTATTTTAAAACTAAACATACACATGCTAAATCGTCATTCTCAAATCATTTTCATAATATTTCAATGCAAATCATTTCATCATTTCTCCATTATCAAATATATATCCTACAGTAAAGCACGGGGCATCATCTAGCTACATGTATAGATGATGTTGGTTGACATGTCAATTTTTGGTTGTGATGAATGTGTAGATGCTGAAGTGACAGTTTGCTGGAATTGGTTTTATTTTGTGCACAAAATAAATAGTATATACTTTGTGTGATTGTCTTTTTCATAGAGTAAGGAAGCAAACAGTTGGCGTTATTTTTTTAAGAAGAAATCTTATGTTCGAGTGGCTAGGAACAACCTTTTATTGTATTGGTGAAATTGTGGCTGCACTATCCTCGAAGGTCTCGTAAGCCAATATCCACACATCTGAATATGTGAGTTTATTTTTCGTAGAGATTTTTTATGGTTCAGGATTTTATTGATATCATCCCCTCTCGAGCCTTTGTTAAAAGAGGGCACACTTTACTCTCCACCTTTTGGCTGAGTTGAACTTATGGAGAACATAAAATGGACTTGTCATGTGACCCAATTTCTTCATATTTATTTCCTTGGACACATGGATTGATCCTCCACCAAGAAGATTGGTCCAATATCTTGATATCTGTTTCCTTAGTCATATGGATTGGTCATCCACCAAGATTGACCCACTTGGCCTAGAGTATTTTCTGGCTTACTTCTTACTTGCTTCTAGTCACCTTTCATACGTGCATCAAATACAAATTAGTACCCTTGAATACCACGTACATCTCATTTATGGATTTTACTTCCAACATTTTATCATCTTGATGAGGAGTATATTTATATGTGTGTGTTGATATTTCTTAATGACATTACTGGAAATATAATTCTGAGCAATGGTGCCAAAATATTATTGATCTATTTATGGTTACATATATGATCCGCAAGTGCATAGATATACCACTGTAGCATTTTACCCGGGATCAATCTAAGGTATTTTATGTATTTAATCCCAAGGGAAGATATGATAAGAGAGTACTAAGCTAATAATTCATATATTACTTGTATAAACCAAAGTCTAAGCAGGGGTTAGTCAATTCATTGGTAGGATAAGGTTGACACACAGAATAAAGAACCAATGTATTCTTCACTAAAATATAATCTAGGCTAAGTGGAGGAAGAATAAGAAAAGAATCATTCCTATACTTCCTGTATATAGTTAATTTAGTTTACACTTGCTAGTATACAATCATGCAACCAATACCTCGTAATTATGCTCTCCTAGTGTTTCAACAGACCATCCCTGATTGACGAGTTCCTTACGACAATCTGCTATTGCCATCCAACCGGTAATGAATACGGAGGAGTATCCATACCAGGAAAGTGACTTAGGCTCCGTTCGCCCTTCCAGGATCCTAACCGGGAATAGTACGCACGGAAAACGGAGCGATCCATTAGCACGTGATTAATTAAGTATTAGCTAAATTTTTTTTCAAAAATGGATTAATTTGATTTTTTTAAGCAACTTTCGCGTAGAAACTTTTTTGCAAAAAAAAGCACCGTTTTGCAGTTTGAAAAGCGTGCGCGCGAAAAACGAGGAAGAGGAGTTAGGAAAAGGGTGTGCCAGACACAGCCTTAGGAGTATATACTACGTGGAGGAATACCCATACTGAGCTGTCTCCATCAGCGGCCCACCTCTACTGACCCACTGCATATAACCCCAATTAATCGTATGTAATAATCTAAGCACCACGCTCACATTACTAAATATTACTCTATATCGCTGCAGCAAACATAGAATAATCATAGAAATAAACATTAAACCCACACCAAAGCATATCTCTGATAAGCTAGTTACACAATTATATCGAGACAAGTACAAACTAAAGTCGGTACTCGAATAATATGACTTAAGTAAAAGACCAAAATTATATAAAAAAGAATATTTCATTAATACTATAAGTCTTATAATAGAAGGAAGAGTTGCTGGAGCCATACTCAAAATCTCCTGAAGACTCAAGGATTAAGAAAATGATTCTATTCCTACTCCACTAGCACTAATACACTAAACTAAACTTCAGAGGGCTTCTTTTGTCTTCTTCTTGAGTGTGTATGGGAGAGTGAATGAGCACCCCTTTATATAGTCTCTCAATGACGGTTATGGCAGTTGGAAATAGTGGAAACGCCCTCCAACCATCATTGAGAGTGCATTTGGAGCATCCACATGGAAGGCCGGGATGAGTGGCCGCGGCTAGGGTTCGGCCGAACCTGGGCTAGCCTATCCGGCCTCCACTTTTGGCAGGCGCGTCTTTTGTTGGGCTTTATTCTCCATGATGATGGTTAGGCCTATTTGATGTTATTTTACTGGTTTGTAAGCCCATCCACCCATACGTCTATCTCTCGACGGACGGCGATCGATTGTTCAGTTATTTTCTGTCGATTATCCTTCGATATGTAGAGCTCTCTGCAAACGAATAAAATTCCAAGTACAAGTGGATATAGATTATTCTTAAACAAAATATGCTTGCAAGCATTGATAATTCTCCTTTATTCCGGTTATATTGATGGTTGAAATTGGTCTAAAACGACCGTCAACAGTGTAGAAGTGTCATGTTTTCACCTAATCACCTCAATATCAGTAGAATAGCCATTTGCCAAACATTTCCAAGAATTAGTACCTGTAGGATCGAATCACAAGAACTAAGCCAACCAGAGGGGGGTGAATGGTTGATATACCCAAAAACCGAAAACTTTTAGCGGAAATAAAAGTTACCCTCGAAATCGATGGATCACGGTCTGACCGAAGTAGATGCACCGGTCTGACCGCCTGGTTGCCGTCGGTCTGACCGAGATTCAATCTCCGGTCTGACCTCCGAGATCAGCTGCCACTTGCTATCGCCGCCGCCGGTCTGACCGCCCGTATGCCGCCAGTCTGACCGCCGCTTGTCGCCGGTCGGACCGCCGTTGAGTCGCCGGTCGGACCGCCGCACCCGATGAAACACAAATCGAAGAACTCTCAAAGTAGATGACAACTTTATTTCTTCTCTCTGTGTTTACAAAGTGCAACAACAGCACTCCTTACAAAAATCTGGACTAAACTCGAAAACCTAACTAAACTAGCAACTCAATTGAACCAAAAACATGCTTTTCTCAAAAACTCCAAAAATTATGTTTCTCCCAAAATTCATCTCTTCTCCCCCTTTTGACAATGATTTCATCAAGTATAGAAATTATGTTCATTAAAGTATAAGAGCTTATTATACATATAGCATATCATGTCATGTGTTGCAATAAAAAGAAGATGAACCAATCTATAACATAACAAGCATGCATTAAAGCATAATCATGAACCAACGATTTTACAATTAAGCTTGAATCAACAATCAAAATTCATGATTTCGTACGATTTATAATGCAACATCTTAACAAGCACATAGGTTGAAAAATAAACACTAAACACATATACCTATTGCATTTATCACTCTTTGTCAAATTAGCTCTAGCACAAAACAAGAGAATTTTTTAACCTTTTTTTTCAAGCCTTTTTGCTCATATTTTTCTCTCTTATTCCGGGTACGTCCCTGTCGTCAAGACTGTTTCCAGGGATTCGGCACCCATTATTTTGCTCACATCGAATACGTCATTGTCGTCAAGACTGTTTCCAAGGATTCGGTATTCATTTTTTGCATATTTTTTATTCTCTTTTCACAATGAGCAATTAAAGCTATTTGAGGAATAACAATTCAATAAAGCATAGATATAGAGCATTTACAAATAAAACCATATGCTAGCATCAACATTGCATATTTACTTAATTCAAGTATAGAATTTAAGTGTCATGCATCATCTCCCTTAAAAGTAAAATCTAAATCTCATGAAAAGACTAGAATACATGCAAGCTATGCTAGAGACAAATAAACCTTCAAAGTATTGGTAGCATGCACAAGAAAATACCATATGTATAGAACAAAGCTCTCTTTTCTCAATTTTTTCATTGTCATATTATTGCTTGATAAAACCATGAGGTAGAAACCCCCCCTCAAACCATGCCAAAAGAATTCACGAATAAGAACTAACTCCCCCTCAAAATAACCTCCAATTCTCTTCGAGCAAAAATCAAGAAGAAATCAAAGATTTTGAAAAAAAAACATCCAATAGCCAAAGATATCACCAATACTTTCAAAATTGACATACATCCATTAGTATTAACCAAAGCTACTATCTCAAATACTAGCATATGAAAAAGCTAATAAACTAGAGAGTAGAACAAAATTATGTCAATCCAAAAGTAAAGTGATGTTACCTTTCAACGCAATCGTCATCTGAAAATTGAACGCACATGGGGAGTATGCCACCAAAATACCTACGAACGAGAAGATGTCGAGGCCTCCGTGTTGGGGTTAGAAATAAGAAATTTTGGAATCCAACACTGAGTCACATGACCAGTAGAACCGGTAGGTACAAATGCACTAACAAAATCAGAATCAGACTTACCTGAAAACTTACCTTGACGCTTCACAAAAGTCTGATTTGAATTATGCGAAAACTTGCCCCGAGGCCGGTCTGACCGCCGCTGAGACTGCGATCTGACCGGGCCTGGCAATCGGTCTGACCGCCCGTTCACCAGCGGTCTGACCGCTGGCTGGTCTGACCGACTGGACAATGTCGGTTTAACCGTGCTCCTCGAATTAAAACCCGATTTTTGCCAACGTCGTTTTGCAAAAGCAATTTCTCTTTCCTTTTTCTATTTATGGGCAAGTCTAAAACAAAAACCAACCAAATGTCCATCTTTTCCACAATAAGAACAAGTGTACTTCTCACGACAAGGCTGTGAAGTAGATGGTTTTGAAATTGATGGTTTTGCAACACAAGTAGTAACAGAAGGTTTTGCAAGCACAACATTTGATTTCGAAGAAGATGCATTCAAAGAAGACATGATGCCGGCAGATTTAAACACAGTGTTCTTAGGTTCAGATTCAATCAAAATTTCACCTCTCCTAGCAACACCCAAAACAGTAGGAGGATGTCTAGTATGATGATCATAAGAATCAAAACCTAAACCACGGTTGTGCGTGCTAACTTTGGATTGATCAAGAATCATATTGAGGTTCTTTTTACCATCAGAAAATCTTTCCAAAGAACTTTTCAAATAAGAAACCTCTTGTGTAAGAACAGCACAATTTTTGCATGCATCCAAAAGATCTTTTTGTTTTCTACAAGTTGAGCAAGAAAACACCTCATCTTGTTTAACAATTTCTTCCATGTGTTTAACACGCTCTAAAGCATCTTCCAACTTCAACTCATTCAAACCACACTTTGAACAATCTTGAGAAATCAAAGCACCATTGTTTTGTTTTGCCTTATTTGCACATGAAGCATTGACCAAAGAACTTGCACAAAAAGCAACTTTGTATTTTTTTCAAAACGTTCTTTGTCAAAATCAACTCATCAACAACATGAGCATGTAAAGCAAATCCAAGAGCAAAAGAAGACTCCAACCTTTTAGATTTTTCAATCTCAAATTCCAATTTCTTGCAACTAATAGAATTGACATCTCGCAAAGCATTAATTTCAGAAAATAAAACTTCACAAGATTGACAATTATCAGCATTAGGAATCAAAGATTTTAATCTAGCGATTTTAGCATTAAGAATCTCAATAGTATGATCCTTCTCATCAAGCACAATAGAACATGTTTGAAGTTTCTTAGCAAATTTATAAGCAGCATATTCTAATTGATCATAACTAAGCTTTTCTTCATTATCATCATCAGATTCATCAACACCAGAACTTGCATTACGAGCAATAAAAGTTAGATCAACAACTTGCTTACCTTTGCTCTCATCTTCATCTTCCGGTTCATCAAAAACTTTTATTAATTCTTGAATTAGCCACTGCATGCAATGCTTCTTCTTCTCCTTTTCCTTCATGTTCTTCTTCTTGTTCAAGTCATCTTCTTTGACTCTCACATCATCTTCCTTATTGCCTCTCCCAAGCTTAGGACAATGCGAGCGAAGATGATCAAGTGCACCACACTCAAAACAACGATTCGGTCCACCTCTTTTCCTGGTCCTAACATTATTCATAGCTCGAGAAAATTAGTTAGATAGCAAAACCAAGTCCTCCTCCTCGAACTGTTCAAGTTGATCATCGAACATGACATTAAATAAAGCAAGAACAGAAGACTTCGATGAAGAAGCATCAACATCCAAAGAAGTTGTAGACAAAATGTAACATCCCGCCCTAGGGCTTAAAAGGATTAATAGAATACTAATATCAAAAAGTTGCAACTTCTTTTCCGGAAGCCAATCTCCAAAGAACTCCAGGGTTAAGCGTGCTTCGCCTGGAGCAATTTGGGATGGGTGACCGACCGGGAAATTCTTCCTGGTGCACACGAGTGAGGACAAAGTGTGAGTGGTCACACAGCATGGCATATGCGCTGGCACTGGACACATGGACGTGGCCAAGAGAGGACGTTCCTGGCCTAGAGTTGATCGACGGGGGCGTCGATCTCTCTTAAGGGGGTGAGGATGTAACATCCCGCCCTAGGGCTTAAAAGGATTAATAGAATACTCATATCAAAAAGTTACAACTTCTTTTCCGGAAGCCAATCTCCAAAGAACTCCAGGGTTAAGCGTGCTTCGCCTGGAGCAATTTGGGATGGGTTTCCGACCGGGAAATTCTTCCCGGTGCACACGAGTGAGGACAAAGTGTGCAGAAAAGACATGTGTTGGTCTGTGAGGGCAGTCTATGACCTATGAAAGCTATCAGATGTAAGTGGGCTATCAGAGCCGACTCTCGCGGTTTCACGGGCGCGTGTGTCGCAGTTGCGCAGGCATGGTGCGCATGGCTGGTGTAGACCGGGAGTGGTCACACAGCATGGCATATGCGCTGGCACTGGACACATGGACGTGGCCAAGAGAGGACGTTCCTGGCCTAGAGTTGATCGACGGGGGCGTCGATCTCTCTTAAGGGGGTGAGGGTGTAACATCCCGCCCTAGGGCTTAAAAGGATTAATAGAATACTCATATCAAAAAGTTACAACTTCTTTTCCGGAAGCCAATCTCCAAAGAACTCCAGGGTTAAGCGTGCTTCGCCTGGAGCAATTTGGGATGGGTTTCCGACCGGGAAATTCTTCCCGGTGCACACGAGTGAGGACAAAGTGTGCAGAAAAGACATGTGTTGGTCTGTGAGGGCAGTCTATGACCTATGAAAGCTATCAGATGTAAGTGGGCCCGGCCTGGGGAAGGCGGGACGTTGACCTATGAAAGCTATCAGATGTAAGTGGGCCCGGCCTGGGGAAGGCGGGACGTTACACGAAACCAAAGCACTATACTTAGAATCACCTTTACGAGAAAGAATATTCATCTCATGAGTTTTCAGTTTAGTGTAAAGCGAATCCAAAGTCAAAGTAGACATGTTAACAGACTCCTGAATAGATGTAACTTTCATCTCCCAAATAGACATGTCAAAACCATTCAAAAAGTGACGAGAAATCTCAGATTGTGGATAATTAGCATCATAAGAAGAATCAACAGATCTAAGATCACTCAAAATTTTATTAAACCTAGAAAGATAGTCATCCAAAGCTTCTCCAGGTTTCATCTCAAATTTAATGTACTCCTTTTTGAAAAGACACGACGAAGTTCTTTAATGTTATTTGTACCTTGATGAAAATTTCTCAAAGCAATCCAAATCTCATGAGCAATTTGAAGATGAGCAACACGATCATAATCCGAACGAGAAATCCCACTCAAAAGAATATTGTGAGCTTTGCAATTTAGTTCAAAAGCAGTTTTTTCAGCAGCAGTATTAATAGCTTCAGGAATCACATAAGGAAGAGAAATTTTTCTCCAAATATCATAATTCTCAGCCATAATGTAAGATTGCATCCTACTACACCAATGAGAAAAATCCGTTCCATCGAAATCATGAGGCTTAGTTGTAAACTTATTAGAAGCAGCCATAGCAAAAACTTTAGATCGATTAAAATCCAAAGAAGCAAACAAGATTCTGATACCACTTGTAGGATCGAATCACAAGAACTAAGCCAACCAGAGGGGGGTGAATGGTTGATATACCCAAAAACCGAAAACTTTTAGCGGAAATAAAAGTTACCCTCGAAATCGATGGATCGTGGTCTGACCGAAGTAGATGCACCGGTCTGACCGCCTGGTTGCCCTCGGTCTGACCGAGATTCAATCTCCGGTCTGACCTCTGAGATCAGCTACCGCTTGCTGTCGCCGCTGCCGGTCTGACCGCCTGTATGCCACCGGTCTGACCGCCGCTTGTCGCCGGTCGGACCGCCGTTGAGTCGCCGGTCAGACCGCCGCACCCGATGAAACACAAATCGAAGAACTCTCAAAGTAGATGACAACTTTATTACTTCTCTCTGTGTTTACAAAGTGCAACAACATCACTCCTTACAAAAATCTCGACTAAACTCAAAACCCTAACTAAACTAGCAACTCAATTGCTCTAAAAAAGATACAAAAGCGATACCGGAAAGCCTCACGCTCCCCCTCTATTTATACATGAGGTAGGTAGCCTAAAGCCACGAACCAAACTCATACTAAGAGTCCTAATCCCCATAGGAAACCTCCTAGTACAAGAAACAAACTCTTCATAACCAATCATACCAAATTTGGACTCCTTCCAAATTCGACTCCGCATCCCATACGCACACAATACCTCCATCGTATGCCATATGGAATCTCCATCAACCACGTGCATCAACTCTAGCCTTAGTATCCCGCATGATATCTATCCACCACGGACATCGTCTTACCACCAAGCCGACTCCCGGTCCATCACCGCAAATACTCTCCCGAGGCATCGAGTCACCTACACATGAAACAAACAAAGAAACCATATTCCGAGACCAAGCTATCACCAACTTGACTCATTGTTAGCAAACAACAGTATTACATACGTATAGTATCCATCTAGAAGCCATAACCATGAAACAACCACGGATATCCAAAGAAACAACCCGAAACCGAAACCGACACAGCGTCGGCCGGTCAGACCGCGGGCCGGCCGGTCTGACCGCTCAACACAAGCCGGTCTGACCGGCAACCACCGCCCGGTCTGATCGGTCCCAACACACCTGAAAATCAATTATCTCCAAAACCACTTCAACAGTAATCTCCAAATATCAAAACCAATAATCACAGATGCCAATTGTTCATCACCGAATAAGAATCAAAACACACGTTGATCTTACAGTACCAGCAACTCTACATTCTTGAAATTCACATCACTTCATTGCCAATATCTGTACTCCTTTTAAAAGAGGGCAATGGTGGTGACAGTGAATCTGCCACCCCACTAACTTTTGTATAGAGTTTTTTTAACCAACTACTCCTTCATGTTTTTTACCAATTACTACTTCATGTGCTTTAATATTACAAAAAATTTCTTCACAATTATTCCTATAATACAAGTTTATTATACAAAGACATTAACAAGGACAAAATTGTGCAAAAACATCACAATTAATTTGTTCCAAACAATATTAGCACACGCATAATTTATTTTAATCCGTAGCAAAACACGGGTACTTAGCTAGTAACATTATATATTTCTTTGTAAAAAAAGCAGAAAGGACATCCTCGCATATATATTATAGAGAAAAGAGCGATATATAGTGCATACATGAAGCACAAGACAATGATAAAAGAAGACAATCATACCCAAGACTGCGAAAATCGAAACTGGGGTATTTGATTCCCATATACTGGGAAACCTATGGAAATACTTTGATAATGGATCGAAAACCTAACACTGGGCTAATCTTGTACTTAGTGAACATCTTGAACCACTCTTCCTCGTCCCTTTCCTTCCCTGGTGTTAGAACCGAAATATTCAGATCAACCAAATGTTGGGTTCCTTGGCATATTGCTTCAGAAGAAGATCCAACTACAACATCTATAATGATGATCTTTCCTCCTGCATCTTTAGAAGGAATAATTGCTTCCTTGCAACATTTTAGTATCTTTATGCAGTCCTCATCACTCCAATCATGTAGCACAGACTATAATCATCAAGAATTAATGTTATCATCTAAAATGTGTTAAATTTTGTACTAGCTTAGCTTGCCATCCAATACACAAAAATTTGTTAACAACACTACATTATATATATTGGATATATATAACTGACCTTAAGCAGGACGACATCTGCTTTGAGGTTGAAATCCATCATATCACCTGCAACAAACTGAGCAACGTCGCTATGATCAGACGCGATGGAATTGATCACATGTGGAAGGTCCAGCATGGTGCATGCACCACGTCTCGTCTGGTTACCAATCGTGCATTGTCCAGTTGACTTTGCCGAGAAGGCTAACCCCTGCATGCGAATTGAAGAACACAAACAAGAACAAGGTAGACTATAACTCAATTTGCAGATGAATGATTAAGATCTCACAATTGGGGTTCCACAAACCGAACTAATGGTGAAACTGCAATTACATAAATAATCTAAGCAAAACCCAACTCTAAATTATGATGACTACTGAGTAAATATGATTAGGGGTGTTCTAGGGTTAGCCCTAGGACGTCCAGCTATTGGGTTTAGCCCACAACATAATTACAAAGTCCAAGGCTTAAATCAGACTCGGACTGGATGTGATACGTGGCTTGTTTTACAGATTCCCAATAGTTGAGATGGAATTTTAACGTGGGACCAAAAGCATCAAAAAGTAGACTACATCAGTTTTCCAACAAGTACTCATGAGCCCTGAAATTCCTTCTAAATCAACGACGGTCCGTTTGAATTTGATGTTGTTAGGATATCCGAATCCGAATAAAAAACGTGTTGAACTTCATCTTTTGCCTTGTATGGACCAAAAGTGACGCGGTAATGATGGAGTAGACTTGGAGAAGGCCTTGTATTGGTCCCCAATCAACTTTATTGATCATCCGAGCACTTCGTGAGTCCGTTGTTCATTCCTTGACCCATGCAATTATTTCTGCGAACGAGAAGATGCAAAACTCATAGTGCAATAATGTTTGTTCAAATATATAGCACGTAAATCTCACATAGAAAGCATGCACCTTTGGTCGATGCATACATAAGGTAGTCATGATCATATCTGAGCTAGCTAGTGATGTCCTCATCAACAATGAAAGCTCTCCTCCAACACCGCCAACGCTGAGGGACACTCTCCAGCGAATCCCCTCGTCCTCCCCTGCCAAGCTCGCTCTAAAACTAGTGGTCAGTTATTCCTCCCACCCACCACCGTACCACCACAACACCTCGCCAATGACGAAAGGCATTAATGTAGTGCTACCACCCCACGCGGTAAATCTCCTCACTCTCTCATTCATCTTGCTTTGTCTATGTCACCAACAATAGCACACCGCTCGTTGTCGACTCCTCCCCCACCCTACCCCCAAAACTATAAACCTAACCCTAACCCTAAACCACACCCCTAACCGGCCTAACCGGTGCTTGTCGTCACGCCCTAGGGACCGTGCGCATGACCTAGCGTTGATGCACCGATAGACCCCCCGTATAATTACTTATGATACTCTTCGATTCCACCTTACTCTTATCCCTTATCCTCTCCCACATCTATACATTATTAGTTCTTATAGATAGCTCAACTTACTCTACCATAGCATTTACTGAATCTGCATGCCTAAAATCGAATACTGAAGATCATTTCAGATCTTTTAGAACCATATCTTTTTTGACAATTATTCCAAGGACTCGCTAAATCTTCCTTACTGATCTGTTTATGTTCTATATCTAACTACAACCATACGTTCTGCAGATACAATCATGGATTCACCAATATTCTATGTGATCATGTTGGACGCAACAAATCAAGACTATCTGGTAAATTTAGGTCCAAATACCTTATCACCCTGTACAGTCTCCTGCCAAACACCCATAATAATACACTACTCGGTTTGTACAGCCGGTGCCTCTTACAATTAGAACATGTCACCTATAGGCATGCACACATTCTAAGCTTAGTCACATCACATGGCTTGAAGATAAAAACCAAAGTGAGAGAAGCATCCAACATGCTCTACATGACAACAGGATGGAAGCAATTCATAAGGCAACTGGATTAAAAATCGGAGAAAAGGTTGTTTTCAGACTGTTATCATACTCAAAGCTGCATGTTATGATACTTAAAAAAAAAGAACCCACTAGATGTCCAGTCACAGGTTACCCCAACAGCCCACCGCCGGTGAAGAAGGGATTAGTTCCTAGAACAAATCATTCTGTCCAGGGGCGGAGCTAGGTAGGAGAGGGGGGCCAGGGTGCCCAACAATCTGGTCAAGAAAATTTTTAGCTATAGTTCATCTATTTTCACCATATGTGTACCCCTCTCAATCCAATTTTAAGCACTCATATCAGCCTAAATTTGATCTAAAGTAGAGTAAAGCAAGCGAGTAGCACCCTTCTCCATTCCATTCTAGCTCCACCCCTGATTCTATCGAAAGAGGCACATCTCGTATCTCACTAGACAGTGACATAGGTAAACATCTTACATTTTCAAATTTATTCACTTCACCTATAACTTTCATTATCCGTTCATCATTGTTTCGCTTACAGATACAACCTGCAGATTAAACCGCGCATGCACCACCACATCCGCACAAGACAAAACACAATATTGAATCAGCTCCTATAAATCCAGGTACTTCAATTACTGTTTTTGATGATATTGTTAACGCCAAAATTTGGTAAGCCCCTAGGAGAATTATCACATCGCCAATAGTCAGAGTCCTGCTATATTCGGTTAATGAAATTAATTTATCAAAGGAATCTTATCCAGAAATGACCTAGTTCAAGAAGGATGCGGCATGTCAAGTTATCTATTAATTAGGAATAGTTTGTTAGTTTCCTTTTATATTTAGGAAAGTGTGTTCAGCGTCCTATAAGGACTTTATGTTTTCCTTTTATCTTTAGAAAAGTTTCTTTCTTCTCCTACAAGGACTAGTATCTACCCATGGGTATAAATATGTACACCCGAGGTCATTGTAAAATATCTCTCGATCAATACAACTGCTCTCGGCGCACCGCCACCCTCTTTCCCGAGGTTTTACTTATCAACCGGCAGAATTTGGCACCTGACGCAGGGCTGCATCGGTTCAGTTCGATCTCCGGCGAAGGGGTAAGTCCTACATTCCACTAGCCCCAGTGAATCTATCGGCTACATTGGTGTTCTTCAAGGTTGCATCGCTTCGATCTCTTGGATCGCTCTGGTTTGGTCGATAAATTTGCCTACCTGATATCTCAATTCTATCTCTAATTGCATTGTGTTTAGAGACGCATCGGTTTTGTTGGAATTGTCTCAGTTAGGTCCGATCTTCTGTCTTAGCCGATATATCTCTACAATCACAATGTTGTTATAAATAGATTTGCTATATCCATCACATTAGACAGATCTATTGGCTCATCGAGTATTAGATTACCACATATAATCTCGTGCTGCATCGGTTAGTTCCGACCTACTAGATTGTTGTTGATAATATAAATCTTGTTAAGCTGATAGGTTCATGCTAGTGTTTTATCGGGGTGCTAGCCGATAAGTTATCTGGACGTTACATCGGCTTATAAGGATTGCATATACATATAAGTTGGATTTAGCCGATGACAACAAAGGTTTCATTGATCTATCTAATCTTGTAGATTTTATGACATCGGATCTTCAGCCGATGTATGCTTTAACCTTTGGATCAAAGCTTCTTCTATTATATCATACTGCTAGCCGATTGGTTTCTACTGGATTATCTTGCTATACTATTGTTATTTATCATCATCAGCCGATCGCCTTTATATCATTATCTACATTGGACATATAGCCAATAGCTCAAAACCCTATCGCTATCGGCTGGTATCGGCATCGGCTGGAATTGCTCCATCGGCTTGTTAGCCGATCGGCTCATTGATCTGCTATTTGCATATCTTGTCAGTTGTAGGATCAAACTGACTGGCACGCTTGCATCTCACCAAACTTTGGACCTGCACTGGAGCTAAGCAGATCTCCCAGGCCAATGTGTGTTTTTTGCGTCAACAGATATGCATCCATATTTCCTTTCATGCACACTAAAAATACTTATCCACCTTTTTTAGAAAGCAAAAAACAAGCACAGCCTAAAGGATATGTGCTTTTGCAGCAAGAACGTCAAGCTATCGGTTGAGCTGAAAAACTATGTCAAAGATATTGCAGAATTCCTGCACCACTCAAGCAAATTCTATATTGTCGCTATGAACAACACATTCATGAAACAAGACAGAGTGGTCAAATCCTTCACCTACTACTAATCTATTTATAGCCACAATAAACACCTAATATTCAATTTTCTTGACAGTACTTCATAAAAGAATTTTCGAAGAAATATGTGGAGAATATGGGTACCGGATACCCACACGGCCTCCATATTCGACTAGAGATAGGAGGTGGGCCAGATTCATATATTATGTAATAGAGTAGAACTCGGTTGCTATGTTATCTTGTACCTTAAGGCAGGGTATAGAGCCCCGACAGGTACTACCATGTAATAGATTAGAAAACTGATGTCGTTTCCGGCTAGGTTTCTACTTCGTAACCCTGCCCCCCAACCTATATAAGGCAGGCAGGAAGCCCCCTCCAAGGGCACGAACACATAATCACACTTGAGATCGTCAGATCAATACCACAATCGACGGAATATTTCCCCAGACAAGAGTAGGGTATTACTTCTCATCGAGAAGGCCTAAACCTATATAAACCCTTTCTCTCATAACCCATCCACTTTCATATAGCTTGTTCACCACCCCCTTTCAATATTGCTGAAATCTAGTTTCGACAAAATACATAGCAAAATCTTGTGCAAAGCAAGACAGAGAGCATTCAAGTACAAACTGCATGCAGGAGGCCCCTCAACCGCCATGCTTCTTCACAAACCAATAAATGGTCGCTACAACCTCACAGCAGGATGGACACATTTTGCAGCAACCAATAACATACAACTACAGACGATATGTATCTTCCACTTCTACAAAACAGATCGATTTCAGGCAACAATATATCTTCTGTGAAGGTTATTTCGATGCCTTGTGCCATAACCATCCATCTTTGCCATCAAAGTGCAATGCCAGGCTCCACGAGAAGACCACTGCTATACTTATTGCTTTTACCCTTTATGTGCTAAGCTATGTGCGCTGAATTTTCCTGTAAATACTACACCTGAACCACCATGTCTACTTACCTTATCATTTTCCTCTGCAGTTTTCATTGTACTTATGCCAAGTGAACGATGCACCATGTTTCCCACAAACAGCTACCCTCTTATGTTCTGTTTGTGATGTGCTTATTTACTCTTCCTAATTTCAAGTTGCTACTGGAAACAACATCGTCATCTTTTAAACTACCTGTATACAGGCGGTGTGCCAATGACATGCCCCGACATGTAGTGCAGATAACAACAGATATTCTATATGAATGGTTGGCGCACAAATTCGTAGTCATAGGAACCGGCAATGTCCTCGACGAGGTTGATAAGGTGACCTAATTTCTGTAAGAGTAGTCCTCCTTCCATCCTCCCCCTCCCAATATATATGTGTACACGAAAAATAACCAATATCATCTCTAATTATATGGGTCCCCTCCCAATATATATGTGTACACGAAAAATAACCAATATCATCTCTCTAATTATATGGGCCTGACTCATTAACATACAAACTTCCAATCTATCCCTAATTATATAAGCTTGACCCGTTACAATGCATGAACATGTAACTAGTAAAAATGAAAGTAGGAGGTTTGGTGATAATTGGCTTCGTCATCCTCTGCAGCTGTTTTAGAAGATGGATCAGTCGACAGCAAGGCTCCCAAACCACTAGTAACCGCACATAAAGTGGGGGTACGGTGAGGGTTACTGGTGCTAGGGTTTGACAAAGAAAAAAATTTGACCACAAATTTTAGAAAAAAAAATGAGGAAAAAATCCCCCCAAAAATTCCTAGAAGTAGTGTATGATTTGTAATGATATCCGGTGATAAAATTTTGTGAAAAATACTAAGCTAACTCCATGTGTTGGCTGGACTATAAGGTGGCATTACTTTGAAATCAAGGTTTTGATAGTCGTGGGCATTATTTTGGTAGTATTGGACATTATATTATGGTATTTCTATTGTTGTGTTATGTTTTTTTTATGATTTTCTTTATTTTCAAGTCAAAGACAATGGTTATTGTGCCTTACCACGAGATTACTGTGACCTTACCATGGGATTTAAAATTTTTGAATTCATTTTGAAGATAAAATTCATGTGGTTTTCAGTGGTTACTACGGTAACTGTGTTATTGTGGGGAGGGGGAGGGGGGTGACAACCTCCCCACAGACAGTTTGGGAAACCCTAGTCGACAATTGTTACAAAATGGTAAGGGAATAATGAGTGGCAAGGGAGACAATTGATGATCCAATGTTATGCAATGGGGAATGGAAAGTAAGCGGCGCGGCTACACTAGTTGGGCATAAAAGCGGCATGTCCAATTCGCGTAGATTTGCTTTTAGAAAAAAGTACGAATTACCTCCCCCCCCAAACTATCGTGGTCGACCGAATTACCCCCCCCCCCCCCGAACCACAAAAGCGGACATTGTTCACCTCCAACTTTGTAAACCGGACAAATAACCCCCCCCCCCGGCTCAATCCGCGGTGGTTTTAATCCTACGTGGTAGTCCAGTCAGCAATTCATTTATAAAAAAAAAATAGGTGGGCCCCACCTGTCAGTTTCTCTCTCTGTCTCTTCTATCTCTTTCCCAATCTTTCACTCTCTCTCTCTCTTCTCCATCAATGGCGGAGGAGGCGAGGCGAGGCGGCAGCGGCAAGCGCGGCTGGGTGGCGACTGGCGGCACAATGCGGCGACGTCGCCCCTCTCCCCCTCCCGCCAACCGCCTCGCCGCCACGCTCGCCTCCTCCGCCACCACGCTTGCCTCGCCGCCGGAGAGGACAGAGCTCAGGGCGGCTAGAGGAGGGGAGGCGGAGGACAGAGCTCGGGGCGGTGGGAGCACAGGGTGGCGGAGGGAGCTCGGAGCGAGTTCATGGTGGTGCTCCACTCTCACCTCGGCCAAGTTCTTGACGACGCTCGTATTCTTCCTCACTGCCATCACGCTACTCACCCTCATCCCGCAGCTCACCCACGAGATCCGCAAGTCGCTCGACCGCCACACCATGCTCTACACCACTGTTGACGGTCGTTATCGACCAGTTTCGACCATCAATACTACCCAATATATGAAGACTAGCTATGCTTGCAATGCATTATTCCATAAATAAAATATTCTATTCCACTATATGCTTGGAAAAGTAACCATGCAGGAGAAGCTATCAAAATGGAGGAGAATCGACAGTACAACAATCGATCAATCAAACAGATGCTGTCGAGAATCAGACTTATGGATGGATGGGCCAAGAACTCAGAAATGAGCTATCATTTTGACAAAACATTGTGTACCATAAAGTGGGGCCCACATGACAACATCCTGAAGAAGGTTGTGGGCCAGGGGAGCCAGCCAGGGTTCGGCCGAACCCCCTAGTTCGGCCGAACCACCAGCTGGCCCAATCCAGCCCATCTTCGGCCAGGCAGTTACTACCAGCATCCTATGACGGTTGGAGCTAATTCTACCTGAAGAAACCGTCATGGACACATGGCAAGAGGAGATGAAATATGCCCTTTGGATGCTTGACCATGCCACTTGTCATGATGAGAGCAAAGATGCTCATAGGATGCTTGGAGCATCTCCACTCTCCCAAGGCACCTCATGGCCTATAAATACCCCTCCTCTCATTCATTCCCTCAAACACCTCAACAAGAAGATCAAGAGCTCTCTGAAGTATTGTTTAGTAGTTCTAATATTAGTGGAGTAGGAAATAGAATAGTCTTCATAGTCCTCGAGTCTTCAGGAGAATTCAGGTATGGCTCTAGTAGCTTTTCTCTCTTCTTTTGTAAGACTTATTGAATTAATAGAATATTCTTCTTTATACAATTTCGGTAATTTATTCCATTCATATTACTTGAGTGCCGACTTTACTTTATACTTGAATCAATATAATCGTGTAACTAGCTTTCCAGATAGGTGTATTGGTGTGGGTTTAGTGTCCGATTATTCGGTTGCTCTATGTCGGTTGCAAGGATGTAGATTAGTATTTAGTAATGTAAGCACGGTGCTTAGATTATTAGATACCATTAATTGGGGTTATATATTGCGGATGAGAGGTGGGCCGCTGATGGTGACAGCTCAGTACGGGTATTCCTCCGTACTGGTATATAATCCTAAGTTAATTCCCTGGGGAGGGTATTCCTACGTATTTAGCCCCGGTTGTATGGTCATGACGGGCTGTCGTAAGGAACTCGGCAATCAGGGGTGGCTTCTCGAAACACCAGGAGGACACTGGGTACGGGGTATTGGTTGCATGACTGTATAATAGCAAGTATAGACTAAAGATGTATGTATACTAGAAGTATAGGAATGATACTTTTCTTATTCTTTCTCCACTTAGCTTAGACTATATTTTAGTGAGAGTAGTTCTTAGTTCTGTCTTCTGTGTGTCACCCTACCCTTTGAACTGAATTAACCCTTGCATAGACTTTGACGTATATAAGTAATATATAAACTATTAGCATAGTACTCTCTCATCATATCTTCCCTTGGGATAAAATAAATACGATACCTTGCAATACTCTCGGGTGAAATGCTGCAATGGTATATCCGTGCGCTTGTGGATCACGTCTGTAACCATAGTATACCAGGATTATTTCTAGTGCTATTGCTCGGAATTATATTTCCAGTAGTGTCATTAAGAAATACCAACAACCACCCTCATCGAGCTCTCCAGGGTGCTTGGCCTCACCAACTGCGTCGTCTGGATGCCCGCCGCCGGCGAAATGTGCTTGACGCACGAGCTCCGGCGGGGCGGCAGCGACGATGGCGTTGAGGTCGGCGGCGTCGACAACGCGAACATCGTCGAGGTGCGGGGGAGTGATGGCGTCAAGCTGCTCGGGCCAGACTCGATGCTAGCCTCGGTGAGCGGCGGCAAGGTGCAGGGCTCTGGCGCGGTGGCAGCGATCCGGATGCCGATGCTGAAGGTGGCCGACTTCAAGGGTGGACGCTAGAGGTGATCCAGACGAGCTACGCTGTGCTGGTGCTCGTGCCCCCAAGCGGCAAGAGCTGGGGACAGCACGAGATGGAGATCATTGTCACATCCTGATTTTTGTTTTAGGATTTATAAATTATTTAATAAATTATTATTAGAATTTATATTAAATGTTCATTAATTTACAAGTGAAGTTAGATGTGGGAAATAAAATTTCCTAAATATAAAGCATGGATGGATTTAATTTTTATTAAATTCTCCATAGTTAATTATACTCTCTGGAATATTCTCGGATTTTTCGGAGCTCAATTCCTAATTTTTTAATCATACAAAGAGCATTTCAGTAATTACCCACATATTAAATTAATCATTAAATGGTCTAATTATAATTTTGTTAAGTACTTTGAGTGTCCAAGTATTTTCAGGATTTTTCTTGAAATTATTTGAGCATTGGAAGTATTTTTAACAATTCAAAGATCATTTAAGTGATTATTTTAATTGGAAAAGTACTAAAATTCTCCTCCCTTGTCTTAGGCTGAATCGGCCCATTCCTTTCCTTCCTCTCTCTTCCGCCGGCCCAACCCGAGCCTGCATCCTCTCTTCTTCTCTCAGCCAAAGTCCGGTTTTGCTCCCTCTTCTAATCAGGCTGAGAAAAGAAAAGCCCGGAAAGAAGTCTACTTTCCCTCCCTGCGCTACTGTTCATCTTCCAGCTCAGGCAGAGCCCGAGCCAGCCGTGCCGTGCACAGTGCCGCCGCCTCCTCCTTCCAAATCTCGCCTCCCCGTTGCTCGTTTTTCCAATTTAGTTGAGGGGAAATATTCCTCTTATCCTCCTCTATCTTTACCCAAAAAAATCGGAGCTAATCGTTGAGTATCTTATCCGAATCAAACTCGTTTTCGAGTTTATCTCTAAAACCGAGTTTTTGATTTCCCGGATCGATTTCTTGCGGGAGGAGTCCGATCTTTTCAATCCAAGGCTATAAATAGGACCCCCTAGTCCTCCTCTTTCGTTTGCCCCCTCTCCCGTGGTCTCCCGTGCCCCGTAGCCTCTTCGCCGCCGCCACCAAGTTCGCCGCCGCCGCCGGCCGAACTTCGGCCGTGTCGCGCCGTCGCCTCCGCCGTTGCCGCCGGTCGCCGTCACCGCCGTAAGGTGCGCCGAGGTGTGGGCAAGCTCGGCCGCTCCCTCCCCACTGCCGCCGGTCACCGGAGCCCCGTCGCCGCCGTCGACCGAAGCCGCGCCGCCGCTAGACCTCGTCGCCGGCCGTCGTCGTTCGTCGTTTGGTTCGAGGGTGAGTACCGTTGGGTTCGTCTCGTCGTCCTCTACGTGTACATGTCCTCCAAAGTCGCAGCCGACCATCCAATCTCCGGCGAGGTCGCCATTTTGGTCTGGCCATTGATGAGGTCATCATGACGTCATCATCGGTTTTTCTTTTTCCCCTTTTTCTAATAGATTAAATCTTCGGAAAATCATAACTAAATAACCGTAGCTCCAAGTGGTTCAAGTTGCTAAATTTTTCTAAAATTGAGATCTACATGTTAAAAATATCCACATGTACTGTTTATGCTTGTTTTTTTACTGTTTATTTGGTTTTTATTAGTCTTTTTCTTCGTTTTGCGTGTTAGCTTGTCGTTTCCGTCGTTGCGAAGGTTCGTGAGTGCGTCGGGAGTGTTCAAGAAGATTAATTGAAGACCAATTATTACAAGGCAAGTCACACAGATCCTAAACACAATCCTTGAGCATGTTGATCCTATATTTAAATTCTCTATTTATTTCAACTGTGCATTTATTTTCGAATGTCACTGGGTGGTGTGAATCTATTCCTTTGTTATGGCCTGTTTGCATTGATTACTCTATTCCTTGATACCTTGGGATATTATAATTTGACTAGTTGAGCTTTATATATATTGGTTCAACTAGATGTTAGATATAATTGCTTAGCCATGCTTAGAAACTTTAGCTCACTAATGGGATGAATCATATATACTACATTATTATTTATGGTTATATTTAATGGTAGCTCACGATGGTTAATCGTGTTATGATAATTAATTGGTAATTAAAATATGATTAATGGTGGGTTGTGAGCACATGGTTTTGAAGGTCGTGCTCATGGCAATTAAGGACCGGTTCACGAGCAACTGTTGTGAAACATTTACCGTGCCAACCACAAGCCAGCGTGGGCAACGGCTTTATCTTTTGTATAGCATGATTCATTATGGTGTGCCAGACTGTGAAGCGGCGAGAAGTCCGTGGGGGTCGCTGGGGAGTCCATGCCTTTTTTATAAGGGGGTGATTATGATCCAGGAATGGTGCACTGTGGTGAGTTGTGTTGTGCAGAGGGTATTGTCACAGCCTCTATTCGGGTACTTTCCAGTATCGCGACGCATGGTAGACATGATGTTGAGGCTGTGTCTTGTGGGTACAGTGGTACACCTCTGGCCAGAGTAAAACTATTCGAATAGCCGTGCCCGCGGTTATGGGCGAGTTGAGCAATGTTTTTCGTGATTAGTCTCACGCCACTCACAATAATTATTGATGTTATACCTGGTAATAATTTGCTTAGCTCCTGGTTTGGAGTTAGATCTGTACAGCCGGGTATGGTTGTTCAGGATGGTTGGGCCTGTGCAGCATGGTGTGTTGTTCAGTGTTGATTAAAATTTTTGATTAATTACTCCACTGTTTTATTTCTCTTAAATGTTTTGCTAAATGCTACTTTTGCAAATGAGCCTATATTATGCCATCCTTTGGTATCCTTGTGCACTTGCATATTTGCTGTGTGGCTTGTTGAGTATGTCATATGCTCATTCTTGCAATAATCAATCAACCTCAGTTGAAGAAAAAGGATCCAGAAGGAGAAGACGTTTGGCTTATACCCCAGTTGAGCTGCCTGTGGGAGTGGAGCTGAAGCCAACGCTAGACCGTTATTCCGCTGCTGTTTTCTTTTCTTTTGTAAGTGTGTAACGTTATTATTATGATGGATTTGTATATTAAATTGTCAGTTTGTGTACCTCGGCTGATTCCTGGACGAGGATTTTATGCACAAATAAGTTCGGAAATTACTAGTGAATTTCTGGGCGTGACAATCATCGAGGTGGTCGCTGGCCAGGTCGCCGTCGCACTGTCGCACGCGACTCTGCTGGAGGGGTCGCGGGCGATGCGTGTCCGGCTGGCAGAGCAGAACCGCGAGCTGCTGTAGGCGCAGCGGGACGCGCTCATGGCGAACGAGGCGAGGCAGGCATTACAGGGCGTGATGAGCCAGGGGCTGCGCCGCCCGATCCACTCCATCCTCGGCCTCGTGTCCATGGTGTAGGAGGAGACCCTGGTGCCAGAGCAGAGGCTCGTCATCGACACCATGGCACGCACGGACAACATTGTCTCCACGCTCATCAATGACGTCATGGAGATGTCGGTCGACAGCCGCAAGCGCTTGCCACTCGAGACGCGGCCGTTCCACCTGCACGCCATGATAAGGGATACCGCCTGCGTCGCCAGGTGCCTGATTGCCCGCACCGAGCTAGGGCATGTCACGCTCCGGGTGCACGTCGCCGCTGACGATGTGCTGGAGGGTTTGGAGAGGGAGAGAGGGAAAAAAATTGGGGACAGATAGATCATAACTAAGGATAAGACCTTAAAAGATCTAATCTTTTACTGATGTGATGTTGGTACATTAATTCTGCAAGTTGATTAAGCAAGCAACCTATCATGGTTACATCACAACCCATCGATGTAAACCACGCGCTACACACACAAGCAAGAAACAAATGCCTAAAAGAAAACAACGGAACTCTTGGTAGTGTAGGTTCAACTTGAGGGTTCTTCGGGATCTTCACTCCTTCTTGGCACTTAGAGGGGAAACTTTGGAGGCAGGTTCCTTCTTCACAACTGGCTCCACTGCTTCCTTTGCTTTCTTGCCACCTCGTTCAACTATTATGTGTTGAATCCAAGCAAGGGAGGGAGATATGAACACTTTGCAAATAGCATATGGGAAGAAGCGGAAAGGGATTTTGCAAAGTCTTTTACAAAATAAGTCCTTAGGGTTTGTCCGTTTGGCTTATCCTACAGTCGAGATGGCACTGATACCAACTTGTCACGCCCGGAAAATACCTTTCCCGAACGCTAGTGTATTAATCCCCGTCCCAGGAGAAGCCGGGGTACACCACAACAAACTTGATACAGAAGACACATCTTTATTATTTATCACGATAATATTTACATTATTACAAAGGCACATTACGCCTGACAACAAAAGAAAAACAACAGCGGACTAGCGGGCCTACGGCTCCATCTTCACAGGCGCTCATCTGGGGTATAAGCTAGCACTCCACCTAAGACTTCTTCTTCAAACAACTTCTCTAAATAGAGGGGGGGAAATTGAGCAAGAATATAACCACCGTACTCAGTAAACCATGCTGAGAAATGAATTATAATGCAAAGGGGAACAAAGAGTTGGCATAATAGGGTTCATTTTTGCGTAAAGCCAAAGTTGCAATATTTTAATGTTTTTAAAGCATAGTTTTAAACTCGGTCCTATATCTAAGCAATATTATCACGGTTGTGAACCCACGCATACCAGCCTTAAACTCAGGTTAACCACCTGTCCAAAGTGTCATGAATTCCATCCATCGCTTAGAAGAAAAACACTAACTTGGGTACATTGCTAGGCTTGCCCATAACCGAGAGCGCGGCTATTCGGATAGTTTTACTCTGATCAGAGGAGTACATCTTTACCCACAAGACACAATACTTGACTTCATGTCAGCCATGAATCGTGATACCTCAAAGGTACCCGAAAAGTCAAGATTGTGACAAGACTATCCACCTACCTCAACCCAAAACAGAAGGACCTGCTAAGGTTTCGCCGCCCGCCGGTCCCCGACAAGGTAAAGGTTGCCGGATCCCCCGGGACGAGACAGGCCCCCTCTTGCGCTAGGTCAAAGTCGGCCTCCCCTGGCCCCAGACCTATCATACCAATGGCCTTTGTTTTGAGATGATCTAGACTTCTAGTCCGGCCTTACCAATTAGACTTGTGGTTGCACTGTTATGTTTCGCAACAGAGGCCCGAAGACTGGTCCTTATAGTGACCGAGGTGCTTCTAACAAAACCATGCACCTCGCGCCCCACCAAAAAAAATAGGTTTAGGGAGTTTTGAATGAGATTCCACCATGTCCAAGCTCAACCAGTCAGCTAATCATCATTCTTACATATTTTAGTTGTTACCCACAGTCTAATTTATAGAAAGGGATTCTATGTTAGATCTAAGCATAGATAAGCCCAACCTAGAGCAACTAGTAAGTCCATCATATAGGGAACCATACTAGTCATTTTATCATTTTACTAAGGTTGACAAGAGCATGGGTAGCAATTCAATAACATGGCTATATAACGAGGATCACAGGAATATTAACTATTAAATAAATAATAGTGAACGTTATATAATTTATAAAAGTGATGCATATAGAAGTAAAACAACATAGTTTTTTTGCAAAAATGGGATTCAATATGTTCAAGGAATATGGTATGACTTGCCTTGCTCGAAGAGAAGGTCTTCTGACAACTTGACCTGCACTTCGGGAACTTCCGAAACGACGACAGCTACACGAAAAAAAACAGGGCTACAAATCTAAGAAAGAAACGATAACAATACATAACAACATCAAACACCGGTTCCTTAAGTTATAACAAAAATTAAACAATTTGAACGGGTCAATTAGGAGCTCGTATGGCCGAGAAACGACCAACCGAATTTTAAGTGCAATTAAAATGGATATTTCAGAGTTGTTTAATTATTATTATTATACCATTAAATTATGTGCAATGAAACATCGCTCGTAGAAAGAAAGGATCAAGCGAAAGGCAGCCGGGACTACCACGTGAGCTGTATACGTGGGCAATCTACACGTCGACCACACGGTGAGGACGAGGATAGGGCAGCGAGGGAAGAGGTTCTCACCATGGGCACGACGCGGCAAGGGAACAACGATGGCGACCAGCAACAACCTTGGTGTGGTGACGACGAACGGAGGAGGGCGACAGAGATGAACGGGTCGACGACACGGGGATGGCTCCGACGGTCTTCAGGCTTGGCACAGAGGCGGAGGACAACGGGCTTGGCGCTGTGGACTTGACAACGATGAAGACAGGCAGCACTTCATCTTGACGGGAACGACGACCGGAGGGAGGCGGGGCGATGGGGCGGCGTTCCAAGAGTCTTCGGGCAGCGGGGAGACGTGGTCGATGATGAAGGTGATGAGATGAAGCCGACAGCAGCGACGGCGCAGTGAGGCAATGCTCCGGCGAGGAGGGAGGGCTACCAGAGAGCAAGGATGAAGGCTACGTCACCACTGCTCACCAGCGAGGACGAGTTTTCGGCGGTCTCCAGGAGAAACAGAGGTGAGGCCGGGGAAGAGGAGGCCGCTGCGAAGCCGATGGTGGCGACGCCGGGCTCCGATGAGGTCCCGACCGCCGGCGAGGGGTGGCCGGAGTTGCACGATAGCGGCGGCACGGGAAGAAGGCAGCACAGCGGCCAGGGAGAGAGGAGGGGGAGGGCTGCGGTGTGTGGGGAGAGAGGAGGCGGTCAGGGCTCCCTTTTATACGCCGGGGTGGAGGAGGGGGATGGCCGGGAGAGGAGGGGAAAGACCAGGGAGCTCGCTGGCTGGTCATCAATGACGGCCACAAATTTTACTCTTGGTTGATTATCCAAAACAGGGTGTGGACTGCAGATAGACTCCAAGCGAGATAGTGGCCAAACCAACTCCTGTGCCCTTTATGCCGCTCTGTGCCAGAAACGGCAATCCACCTACTAGCCCACCGTAGGTTGTCGAAGAGAATTTGGAGTTCAATTGAAGCCTAGCTGCAGTTTGATCTCCACCTCTCTGAATGGACCAACTTCCTCACTGTGCACGACTGGTGGTCCTTCCTACTAACAATTCCAAGCAGCTCGAGGAAAGCCCAAAAATCTCTTGTCATTCTTGTTTCCTGGGAACTTTGGAAGGAGAGGAACTCTAGAATTTTCAACCACTTGGCAAATACCCCGACCAATATCATTGCAAAGATTAAGGAGGAGGCTAAAATGTGGGTGACAGCGGGGGCGAAATGCTTGACGGAGATACAACTATTGGGAGAATAAAAACACTGCTTTCGGTCGGGGAATGACCTAAACTCCCATAATGTATATATTGTTATGTACTCCCTTCTCTATCAATATATAAGGCAAATTTCTTGCCTTGTTTTCAAAAAAAAAATGACGGCAGTTCATCGGAGGGTAAATTCGGCGAATCAAGGCCGAATTAAGAGGGGAGAACGTGGGGGAATTGATGATGAGGAGGAGAGGGACCGATTTTTGGTAGAGGAGAACGAGTGGGGAGGGAGATCAAGAGGGGCCGCGACGCTTCTGTTCTTTGGCTGGGAGAAGAACAGGCGGCGGTCAGCTGGAGGAGGAAGACGACCGGCTGCTGGGCCAGCTGGGCCGCTGGGGGAAGAGGAATGGACTTTGTCCGAGGGAGAGGAAGGAGAGTTGGGCCGAGCAAGGGAGGGGAGGAGATGGGCCAAGGAGAAGGAAAAAGGCCCAGGAGGGAGGGAGAGGAGGATTTGGGGCCGAAAATGGCCCAAAGAGAAGGAGAGAATTATTTTTAGCTTTTCATTTTTAATTAACTCTTAACTTGGTTTTTGTTGCATTTAAATTATTTTTTGTGCTCTGAAAATTCAAGTAAAAAATTGAGGGACCAATTTAGAGCATGGAGGATTTAAGAAAAATACTCCAAGCCATATTCAGATTTTTCTTGTATGCATTTTAATGTTTGCCTATTTAACTTCGAATTTTAATTAATTTTATTATTCCTTTTAGAGAATGATTTTTAATTTAGGATGGATTTATCAGGGCGTGAAAAATTCACCCCCTACAAGAATCTCGCCCTCGAGATTCGAAGGGTTAGAAAGAAGGTGGGTTCGGAAAGTCTTTGATTTGCCTTCTCATTCCTTGAACAACTTCCACTTTTATCTTGAATGATCTAACCAGATCCTTCAATAGTGAATCATGTAATCTTTCAATACTGAATCATGCGTTCCTTTTCCGTTCTATGTTTCTCTAGTACTCGTGTCGATTTTTGTCATAGTCAATAGCTTGGTTTCACCCTGATTCTTCCATTTTTAGCTTTTATCTGAGTTGCGAGCACTTGGAGGTGTTGCTTCAATTCTGAGTCTGAGATCTACAACATTTGTATATGTCTTTGATTTGGACAGGGGAGGAGGAGATGAATTAGGGTTAAGGGGTCTGCACGAATCTTAAAGCATATCTATTGGTCTAAAATTTGAAAGATAGGAGGTGGAATTTTTTGTCAACAGATATGTAGATAGTTTCTTTTTAGTATGGCCCGGCCCATATGTTCCAATGAGAGATGTTGACAACGCATCTGCGCGGAATAGGCTTTCTCACTTAAAAGTGATAGGAGTCGGTACAAGTAGGATAGAGAGTATTGTATGCCCTGGATTTTGCGCACGAGCCCCGAGCTACGGTTTGCATCATGTTCAAGTTCACATATGGTGAACACAATTTACCCTACAAATAAATTATGATAAAAATCCGAGAAATGACATTGACAAGCGTCCCAATCCATGAAATGCCATCGACAAACCCAACTTCCTAGAAATACCATCGTACAAGCGCTTATGTCCCAGAAATACCGTCGCTGTTAAGTTTCCATTAGTAGACCTCTGTTAAGTGCTATAAAATATCATTTTACCCCTACAAATTGTTGAAAGATGATTACAACTTTTACTCTTTCTGACAATGTACAATAATTTAGTTTAAAGAGCAAACTACAAATTAGTATAAGCTAATGGAAAGAGTAAAAGTTTTAGTCAACTTTTAACAATTCATATGGGTAAAATGATCTTTTTATAGCACTTAACGAAGGGATGCTAACAGAAACTTAATGGCGATGTCATTTCTAGAATAAAAACGCTTGTACAATTGCATTTCTAGGAAGTTGGGGATAACATTTCTGAATTGGAGCGCTTATCAATGATATTTCTTGGATTTTCTCATAAATTATTTAAAAAACTTCACATACAAAATATAAATTACTTTTGGTTACACTGTTATTTTTATGAAATTTGCCATTGGACCCACCTATCAAGGCTCACATGTTATATACAGCGAGTGACAAATTCTTAATTGCCACGTTTTAAAAATGGCAAATAGTTAAATGTCGCTATTTTTATACGGCAATCAGTTTTTAAAACCGAAGCGGCTGACAAGGTGTACAATATTTCTTTCTTTTATAAAACTGGCTAATGGAAGTTCACTTTTGTTTAATTTAATGAAAAAACAGAATTACTTTAAGAAAAAGGAGATTCGGTGTTCGAGCCTCAGTGGCTGAACTGAACTGAACTTACAAAAACTGACCGTTATCTCTTCTCCGCCTCACCTTTCCCCCCTCTCTCTCTCCCACGCACTCTCGCCTTCTCCACACAAAGCTCGCAAATGGCGATCTCCACCTGGAGCACGCGCCTCCTCCTCTCCCCCTCCGCCTCCGCCTCGAGCCATAGACCTAACCCTACCCGCCGCCTCGCCTTCCCCTCCCCCATCTCCGGCTCCACCCGCGGCGGCGTCCACGCCCTCCGCCGCGGCCCCGGCCGCCAGGCTCCCCGCGCCTACATCTCCGCGCCGGCGTCCGGCCCCGACGCCTACCCGTCCCCGGCCCTCGACGCCGCGGCGGCGGCGGCGGACGTCGCCGCGGCCATCGCCTCCTCGGACGCCGTCACGTGGGCGGGGGTCTGGGCCCTCCTGTCGCCGCACAGGGCCCGCATCGCGGTCTCCCTCGCGGCGCTCCTCGCGTGCACCACCTGCACCCTCTCCATGCCGCTCTTCTCAGGTTGGTTAGGTTGGGGTGGTTGGTTCAGGGCACACACACGCCTCTTGCGCGCTGATGCTGGTTTGGTTGTGAGATGTGTGATGTGGGCGTGTGGCTTGGTTTGGATGGCAGGGAGGTTCTTCGAGACGCTGATAGGAAGGGGCTCCGAACCCCTGTGGAGGCTGCTGTCCAAAATCGCCGTGCTGTATACGCTGGAGCCCATATTTACAATCGTATTCGTGATCAACATGACCGTGATCTGGGAGAAGGTGATGGCGAGGCTCCGGAGCCAAATATTTCGCAGGATTCTAATCCAGAAGGTAATTTTGCTTTAGCTCATTAGCTGTGTAACGGTTGCATTGCACCTACAAGTATTTACAGTAGCAATTACAATTGCCAGACTTGGGGTAAAAAGATGTTGGGTTATTCCATATGATCGCCTAAGTTCTGTTTGCTCATTGGGTATGCAGCTGCTTCAATCATGTCCAAATAACTAATTTTAGGCATGGTTGCGCTTACACACGAGTCCTTTGCTACTACTGTATCATTTGTATGATGAATAAGTTAAAAGCTGCTAAGTGGGTAGCAACTTAGTTCATATGCTTGTTTTTGGATTGTTTACAAATTATGCCCACATTAGTTTTAATACCATTATGAAATTATTCATCCCATTCTATTACCAGGTTGCATCAACACTTAGTAGGTTTTACTAGGGTGAAGTTGTTTGTTGAGGTCTCCTATGCTTTGCACATTGTACATTAATGAAATATGAAGGACTAGGGACATACTGTGGAGTTAACGTAGGTAGTACTAATGCATCGTGAAAATATTTTTTTTTATTGTGCATGATTGTGTAGCCTTGAGGGGCGATAATGCACTGCTTCTTCATCTTAGCAATTTGGCATTCACCAACATGGTTATATCAGTTTTCATTAGTCATTTCATAGTTTATGTTGATAATGAATGATTTATTCTGTTTGGTTGTTTGCAGATGGTATTCTTTGATCGTCACAAGGTACCGACTACCAGTATACCACATTCATATTAAATTGTCACAATTAGTTAGAGAAAGATAACTTCATTTGTAAGATATTATTCCTACTAAATTGAAAATCTTTGTATTTTTATGTTCAGTGTCTGTATTCAAGTTTTCAAATCATCCAACATGGATTTTGCTTTGTGAAAAATATAGTTGAGCAATGTAGATAGGTAGCTTGGTAAGCCACTTTTTCCTTCTTCCATTATGGAAGGCATGTAATTAATGTTGGGTTAGGGTTATGCAAAAAAAAATGTTGGGTTAGGGTGTGTGGATAGTGATAACAGTGAAAGATTTACTTCTAGGTTAAAAAATAACTAGATCTAATTCAATTTACCAAGAAAAATGGTGGCTATGATCAGTGTATTATGCATTATCTGAATTAGTAAAGCAGTCATTGTTTAGCTTGGTCTGTTATACAAGTTATAGAGAATTTTCTTTCATACCAAAGTACATTTTTTCTGAAAATTATGCAAATGAAAGGATACACTGCTGATTATTCCTTGCGTGTGTTCTATGTTGCTTCAAAAATTTTACGAATAAAAGAACCTTACTATCATTTGATGGCAGGTTGGCGAGTTGACTGGTTTGTTGACATCTGATTTGGGTACTTTGAAGAGTGTCGTAAGTGACAACATATCAAGGGATCGTGGGCTAAGGGCACTCTCTGAGGCAAGAAACTTTACACTATGAGAATGTAAGCTTGATACTGCTAATGGCCTAGAATTTGCGCTATACAATCACTGAATCACATATTCTCTCTGTGCTATTAGCAATGCTTTCAAAATACTGACATCTCGAAGCATTATTGACCAGTTAGTCCATTTATATCATATACTTGATTATTTGGAAATCATGCCATTACCTGTAAGGTCAATTATCTCAGCATCTTCTAAAGCAGTTTTTCCTCTTTTCTTTTTCTCCAGATCACCGGTACACTTTGTATACTTTTCACATTATCCACTGAGCTAGCTCCTGTACTAGGACTCCTAATGGTCTCTGTCTCCGTGCTAGTTGGTAATTATCCAAATGATGACTGATGCCATTTACTATTCATTATTCTCTATATCACATGTCTTTAAGCGTAGAATAACTTTCAATCTTTCATCATCCTGAGGTCCATCATATGTTCTAGAAACAAGCTGATTTGTGGTAAATATCACACATTAGTTTTGTCAGGTCCTTACCGTGGAAGCTGGTCCCTCATGTCTTATGCGTTTCTAGTTAGCTGTTGATAATGAATTGGGCCTAAATTTAATCATCACACTTGATTTTTTATTTCTCTGTGAAATATATGGGTGCTATGCTGAACCATCCCTGGTATTTTGCTAATGCAAAATAGAAGTCCTATTTAGGAATTTGCATGAGCGGAATGATATTGAATTATTGATTTGGGAGCTTTTGATGCAAATGTCCATAATGTTATTTTTTAGTTTGAAGTAATTGATTAGACATATTTGAGATGATACAGAACTTTGCAAATAAGAAATAATACCTTTTTTACTGGCTCGTAAAGTTTCACCTTTTGCTCTGCTTTTATTTCTTTTCTTAGATCATTGCCGCGGATATTTCCTTCATGTTATTCTTGAACTTATATATGTTCGATGTTGTTTGATTATAGTATTTTACAATTTCATTGAGTGATTTGTCTTCCAAATATATTTTTGTCTTGAAGGATTAACATAGTGTGGCCTTCTAAAAAGATATTATTTACTGAAGTAGTGTTGGCAGTTGTATGTCAATTTTCAAAAGCATTTATGATCTGACAAGCTATTTTTATTAAATCAGCTCTTTTCAAGAGGTCAACTGTTCCCACATTTAAATCTTATGGAATTGTCCAAGCACGTATATCAGACACTGCATCAGAAACATTTTCAGCTATTCGTACTGTGAGTATTTTTTCGTCAGAATTGTATACTTCCTTGAAATACTTGCATTAATAGATTTTATCTCCTTTATTCTGTTAAATACCACATACTTGGGGGTTATCCTTATTTTAGTCAAAAATACATTTGCAGGTTAGGTCATTTGGGGGTGAAAAACGACAAATTTCTATGTTTGACAATTTGGTAAGTCTTATGGCCTTTCACCTATGCACTTCTCGGGCCATCCATTAGAATATTATTCTCATTGTTCATTTCTCTATTACGTAGAAGGAAATGTGTCATTCTACCGATCGTTATTTATATTAACTGGAGATTTGTAAAACTCCACATTAATCCTAGGAGGTAAAACGATGATAAATCCCCACTATGTAAAATAAAAGGGTAGATATGCCCACATTAATTGGAAAAAGAGAGAGAGAGAACATCATATCCATCCAAGTTATTGCACAGACATCATGAAGCGTTAATTTGACTTATGTGTTATTGTAGTATTGTACTGGTCCCCTTATAATGTGTTGAAAAATGTCCAAGTCTTTATCTGATTTGGATTTGGCAGATTCTGGAATGAAGGCCACATGTCTAACATACACTAATAGAAAAGCATTTGTAAAGTAGCTAACTATGTTATTTTCTTTCCTACAATTTAGTCTACTATATATGTTATAGACACAATACAAAAAGGGTGACACATTTGTTCTTGAGGGCTAAATTTTTTTATATCAATTGGTGGAAAAGAGAAAGATTTACATCGTCTTTTGTTGTGAGCCCAAATTATAACTATGCATATTTCATGTTAGATTAATAATAATGAATTCCATGTTTTGCTCAGCTAATAATACTAACCTATACCAAAAAGTCAAATAGTTTACAACAAAATCAGACTACTTTATGTATTTGAGTAGAGTTATGATGGGTGGCTCTAAATTCTCTAAACCTGTTTGGTTTGCTCTCCATGCATAGTCACATATCCACAAGCTTGATAATAGTTTCTTTTTATGTTTTTTCAACATATTTTCTTCAAATTTTTAAACAAACTCTTCAAATACCTCTTATTAAAAATAAATCTTTTGGCAGCTTTGCTAGCAAATGTTTACATGCTATGAACCATGGTGTGGCAAGTCTCTGTTGCCACAGTGACTTGCCACACCAACGTAAGTGCTGTGCCCAAATCCTTGCCAAGCCATTGTTTTTTAATCCTTGGCATTTTATGTGGCCATAAGGTTCAGTCTGGAAATAAGTTTCAAGAGGGTTTTGACAATTACATTCAGAAAAAGTACAAAAAGTAATAAAAATTTGATGATACTTATCAGTCATGACCTGCACTTACTACACCCATGAATCGATGCACAAGCTGTAGTGCCGCACCACGATCCAGTAAGGCATGATGTGGCATAACTTGGCATGGTTGCTAAGTGCTTGCTAGCTGTGTTGTCTGACCATGGTAATGCGTGCCGCTGCCAATTTGTGCTTACTATAAAAGGATCTTGAAACTGTAGATTTAATGCCATAAAAATTTAATGCATCTTGTCTATCAAATCCTGTTAGACAGGATAAGGTAAAACAACTATATTACAAAGGTTCATGTCTTTGTGGATGTGATCTTACCCTGTGAGAGCTCTTTCTTATATATATAATTGTATGAACCCATGCTCTAAAATGGTGGTAAGTAGTAACCAAACTTTCACCCCACCTCTTAACACTTAAAGCTATGTTAATCATTTGAGTTTTGTAAAAAAGTGTGAGCATTATATTTTGAAGGAAAAGAAGGTAATATTTGTAGCTTCTACATTGCCTTCGATATCTTGTTAATTCAAGTTTTTGTTTGGCAGGCACTTGCTTTCCAGAATAGTGGCACAAAACTAGGCGTGCTGAAATCTGCCAATGAGTCATTGACTCGGGTGGTAGTCTATGTTTCCCTAATGGCACTTTATGTTCTTGGTGGAAGCAAGGTTAATGCGGTAAGCCTCTGAATTGCTTGGAGTGTGATATTTACGTGTAACCTCATTTTCTAAAGCTGCAACACATTTCATGTAGTTTGGTTCTGCCATAGAATAAGTTCCATGTTATCCTGTAAAACATCCTGATAGTTTTTACAAGTACAAAACCCGGGGGGGGGGGGGGGGGGTTGCGCTAGATTTCTGGTGGTTTTTCTGAATAGTAAAGCTATTCTATAAAGCATAATGGCCGTGTGAAGTGTCCTGAAGTATTTCCTTGTACAATGTAGAATGATCTACACTTTGATAGATGTCCCATCCCACCATACATGGAAATCTTAAAAGATGCATGAACAGTTCTTTAGATGTACAAGTGTGACTCATACAACAGCACTGAACCCCTGGACAATGGCTATCCAATGCTGAAATTTGCATAGATATTTTGTTGCTTCTGGGTTCTGGCCAATTCCATGGAACTTAGGTGCCCTCTAGTTTCTCCCTATGCGCAACACTAGGTCAGCTGCAGCCCGGAAGCCCTTTACCATGTGAATTTGTGCTATATGTATTGAATAAAATATTGTTAACACTTCTGGCAGCAAACATAACCACAGCTGTAGGATTAAGGACCTGCCTAAAGCTTCTCTTCCTTTTTGCCCGTAACTTTTGTTTAAGAAAATAATAAAACCACTTCAGCTTTTAGATCTAGCATGTGTTATACAAGAATTACCCTCAATTTGTACCATTGATATTCAGTATCTACAAGTAAACCAATTCACATCAGATACATCATCCAAATATTTCAGTATCAATACTAAAAATTGATTCTCTTGTATGCGCCGGTGCTCTCGAGTTGAATATCTATAGAAGTTCTCATTTTATTTAGGACCTCAATTTTAACTGTTGGAAACACATTTTATGCCTATCAAAAGACCACATGCATGCAACCATGTCAATTTTACTAACCTGTATGGTCATTTAGATATTTAATAATCATTTGTCTTGTCATTGAAATCTGAAAATATGATACACATGTATTTCAGGGAAAATTGTCTGTTGGAACCATGGCATCTTTTATTGGTTACACATTCACACTGACATTCGCTGTAAGTATCAGATTTTACTTATTGCATGACTTTTTGTAGCTTGATGTGTTTATTGTATTTTGGTCATCTTACTTGTCAGAACATGCATTTTAGGTTCAAGGAGCTGTTAATACTCTTGGTGATCTACGTGGGACATTTGCTTCTGTAGAAAGAATAAATTCTATTCTATCAGCAGAGGACGTTGATGATTCACTTGCATATGGTTTAGCCAAAGAACTAGAAGATTCAAATGGTGCAGTGCACGAAAATGGCACTGCTAACAAACATTACATGTCAGCACTAAAATCATCAAGCAGCTGTAGTAATCTTGCCTGGTCTGGTGACATTCACCTAGAAGGTCTGCTCGCCACTATTCATATTTGTTTTATACATGCAGTTCTTTTTCCATTTCAAAATATTTTTATGCATATGCATATTTCTTTCATACTATAATCTTCTATACAATAATTTTTCTTAAGTAATTTGTCTCTAGTTCCACTAGGCAAGATGAAGAAGTTCAGAACTGGGATGCCAAAAAGAGCCAATTTGCATCTCACATAATAGGTTAATTTCCTTTTGTATCATAAAAACTACTAGATTAAGACAACAAAGGGGACACTCTCCTCTTCAAATGTTGCTGGAGTCATATCACTTGCTTGCCTAAACTACATTTGTTTTAGCTTATGTAGCATTTACATGGATAAGTTTATGTCGATGTGGCATCCATGTAGACAAATAACTCAGCAAAGCTCAATGATATAAAATAGCTCTGGCTGTCAGCTATTTCAGCCAAAACTCATGGGGCTTTACTTTGGTACTGCCTACACCCAGTTAGCTCTGCACTTGAAAAGCCAAATCAGCCACTGAACTCTTTTGTGTCAGTTGCCCCTGTTTGATTTTTCTATTCATGAAGCTTTCATCTTCCTTGAATATTGATTCATGCAAATGCGTAGCGCCATGACAGAGCAACCAGAGTAGGCAGGTCTAGTCTGTGAGCCTCAAAACAACTCCACTCATGTACATGTCACAGGGGCAGGGTAGTATGGGGTTGTGGTGGCTGGTAGTTTTGAGCTATAGAGCATAAGGCAAGGACATCAAGCAGTCGCACTGAAGCTCTAATGTTTGTGCAGAAGGGGCACAAAGTAGGTAGCCTTGCTATGTCCAATGAGAACTAGCTAGTATTTCTGAATTGTAAACGTCCAGGCAACAGGTTGTTTAGCGTGGAAACAAGCTCCTCCAGTGCCTAATATCTAAGTAAGAAGAAAACTCCATGAAAAGCAAGAACGAAAACAAATTGAGCTGTATGAAGCATAAAAGTCCACATCTTTATTATCAAAGACAGAAATTTGTCAACACCTTCATGTGGTGTAGCTCAAAGTTGCTGAAGCCAAGCAATTTTGCAAATGATGGCTCGAGACATGCACTGTAACAGGATGAGGCAACAAGTGAGGTGTAGATAGAAAAGAGGGATGTATATCAGTGTGGAGATTATTATGTCTTAAGATATAATTTCATCTTTGAATGTATCGGTACTTTTTTTGTGTCCATTTTCCTTGTGTTTTGCCTTTTTTGTGTGAAAGCCTAACATAAGAGGTGTTTCCAAGAGATACTTAAATGAATAATGAAGTGCACACTTATGAACATTGGCCTTTTTGTGTAAATCTCTAACTTATATAGATGTTTCCAAGATGTACTTCAATGAATAATAAAGTGTGTAGTTATGAACTCTATTTACTAAAAAAACAGAAAATATGATTAACTAGATTATTCTTGGACCATTGGCATGCAACTGATGCTCATCTATATTTTGGCAGGTGTCCACTTTTCTTACCCACTGAGATCTGATGTGGAGATCTTAAATGGGCTTGATCTTACAATTGAGTGTGGAAAAATTACAGCACTTGTTGGACCTAGTGGTGCTGGAAAAAGCACAGTGGTGCAACTTCTTGCACGGTACTATGAGGTACTTCTGTGTATCCACATTAATGTTACAATGTTTCATAATTAGATCAACATCTCAGTTTTTATTCATTTCCCGCAGCCAACTCATGGTCGCATCACTGTGGCTGGGGAAGACATCCGTGTATTTGATAAAAGAGAATGGTCTCGAGTTGTATCCTTAGTGAATCAGGTATAGTGGTACATTATCTGTCTTTTTACACCACATATCATCCTCCTGTCCTACATATTAATTGAGGTACACAAGTTTTAGTTTCTCTGGTAAAGTAGCATTTGGAATAGTATTTTGTTCTGGTGATATTCATTATGTGGTTGTAAGTTCATGTGAGAAGGGGGAACACAATATATTGTACCCAGTCTTTTGGTTTGCCATTAATTATTCTGATTAGGTATAGAGAACAGCTCTGTTAGTGGGATGTGTGGGACTGTCATCTCTAGCATATAGGTTTCAGTCCTTTTATTTAGAACTTGGGTGCTTGATCTTTTATTCATTTTGATGCAAAATTTATCATGGAATGAAAGATGATTCCACTTTTCTTTAATTATATTATTTTGGTATGAAAATTTCAGGACCCTGTCCTATTCTCAGTTTCTGTCGGAGAAAACATCGCTTATGGTCTTCCGGATGATGTTGTTTCCAAGGATGAGATAATAAAAGCCGCTAAAGCTGCCAATGCTCATGAATTCATTGTCTCTCTTCCACAGGTTGAAACAATATTTGTCATACATGTTAGTTGTAGTTCCTGGTGTCCAAATGATATGAGATATGACAGTAGTTTGATTCTCATAATTTTTTTGGGATTTAGGGCTATGACACACTTGTTGGTGAACGTGGCAGCCTCCTAAGTGGGGGACAGAGACAGGTAATTTGCTACTCCCTCCAATTGGACACATTGGTATAGGAACAAGATCTGTTGTACTTTCTAAACTTGGCTATCAATATCTTGGACTGGACCGTTGAAAGTGATACATGTGGATTGTTCTGAAAATCTCTTTTATAATACTGTAAATTTATTACTCTATGTAGATATATAACAGTGGAAGTTTGTAGTTTTCTTGGGCACTATGTCAGTGTCCCAAATATCACTCACTTTGTGACTTGAGGATACCTTAACATGTAAACACTCTCTTTGACCAGATATGTTCACTTGGGGTCCATATGCTCAAGGTTTCAAAATATTGCCCCTGGGTATATGTTAAAATATGTAAACTCACAATACAAAAACAGTATTGTTGGATTTGTTTTAGAAAATACATTCATTGTTTGTTATCATTACTACTTTACAATTATTTTGTTGTTTTGCAGAGAATTGCTATTGCTCGTGCTCTTCTGAAAAACTCTCCTATTCTAATACTTGATGAGGTATGTCCTACAAAAAGTTCGCAATTTTGTTGTTAGTTACTGTTCAACGTGTCTTATATCATACCTACTTTTTACTGTGATGTCTTATACCCTACATAGCTATACAACATTTTATCTTGATAGGAGGCAAGCTTTAATTTTTGTGTAGTACCATTGACAGGCCTTGCAAAATGGGAACCCAGGCATAGCACATTTGGGCACGGCCTGATTAACCCACTTAATTAAGGCCATGTTTGATTCAGCTTAGGATTATTATAATCTAAATTATTAGTAGTAAGCTGAAACAAACAAGTAGATTTTTATGATAGATTATTATAATCTGTAAACCAGATTACTATAATCTAATAATCTCCTTTGAAGGAGCTTTTTCCAGATTATTGGGTGGCTAAAGACCCACTACCCTCAGATGCCTTCAATAATCCAGAGAAACAAACAACTCGCAACTTATTTTATATTAGCTTATTATAATCCAGGTTAGAGTAATCTGATTTAATAATCTAGATTACAATAATCTTAAGCTGAAACAAATAGGACCTAAGTGCATTCTTTTTACCGTGATGTCTTATACCCTACATAATTATAGAGCATTTTATCTCAATAGGAGGCAAACCTTAATTTTTTTTGTATAGCACATTTGGCCACGGTCTGATTCACGCGCTTAATTAAGTGGGCCAAGTCGCGCTAGCCACCAAGGTCATCCTTCGGCTTTTTTTGGAGTAGCCAATTCTGCTTCATGGGCTTTGTCATGCTCGCACAGCCACTGTTATATGCTCTATTGGAGTAGCCAATTCTGCTTGTCTGGACTAAAAAAATAGAACATACAAAAACACCTTGAAAATTATATGAAATCACAAAATAAATGTTTTGAGCTTATAAAATGCTGCGGCTCACGTTACACTAGTCTAGTTGGGCAAGGTTGTAGTGCAACCACAACTGATTAATCGGAATATCCTCATTAGGCTATGGACTATTCTTTCTTCCGCTGGTCCAACAGTAGCACACGGTGCACACCCTTGACCAGTCTGGCTAGCGGTCGCCCATTAGGTCATTTCTGGGCCCTGGCCATTGAAGTATAATCATGGGATGCCATCAGTGCCTTCAATGGTTTGCCTTCAACTGATGTTCAGCAAGTTTGGTTATTTTTGTTTAGCCAAGCAAATCAATGGTAAGTTGCATCAAACATACCAAAGAAATTAACAAAAACTGCCCTTTTGAGATTAATGATTAATTTGGTGTTGACTACTTAGTCACCCAGACCACAACGCATGCTAAAATGTATATCACCTTGCATTAAAATAAAAAAATATACTTACAGGAACAGTTAATGCCTGCAATGCTTCATCTGCGGCAAATTTCTTAGGTTTGGTTATATGTTTGTGACTAGGGAAACTCAGAGAACATTCAAAACATGTGTTAGGGCCAAGATTCAGGTAAGCTGCTGGTCAATTTAAGCTGGCATCAAGTTTCAAGTTCAAAATTATTCTTGGGCTGAGGCCCTTGCTACCTGCGAGCCTCTAGTTTTAGTTTTGGACATGAAACTATGGGTTAATGTGACTGTGTGTTTGTAGTTGTACTAGAACAGTGGGGACGGAGACAAACTGACCAATATTGATGAACTTTGTTTTTGTGCATCCCAATATTTTTAAATTCAGAAGCTAATGGCATGCATTATTGTGTTGTTTTTGTCCAATGTTTTTGGATAGGTCTAATTGCATGTTATGCATTAGCTTTTTATCCCTCGTTTTTGGTCTGTCAGTGTTCATTTTGTACTCATTGAAGGAACTTGTGATGTTTTACAGGCTACCAGTGCACTTGATACGACCAGTGAACGGCTTGTACAGGAAGCTCTCAATCACTTGATGAAGGGAAGGACTTCTCTGGTGATCGCGCACAGATTGAGCACCGTGCAAAATGCGCATCAAATCGCTGTCTGCTCAGATGGCAAGATAGCAGAACTTGGGACTCATGCTGAACTGGTTGCTAGCGGTGGCCGATATGCGTCACTTGTTGGTACACAGAGGCTCGCATTTGAGTAAGCAACTTCAGAAAATTTCTGTTTCCCGAAAGACGTTGCCGACGAGCTCTCTCGACCATATTTTACATCATCTGACATAATATACGGTGATAGGTTTACGAAACACATGTACATGAATTACGAAAACCACATGTATCAAAGTTTACACTCAAAACACCGAAGGTCTCAATAGGCTGTGCTCACAAAATCAATGTTGTGTTCTGGAACCGCAGTTTCCCCTATTGTCCTGGGATGGCCAGCAATATTTTGTTTACGTTGTATTTACCTGATCTGTTACAGAAGATCCAAAAGAAATAACACCTCTTTTCCTTTTGGAAAGGAACAAGCGTTATTTCTGTCGGATTTCTCGTGAAGTTATCATGAGTACAGATGTTAGATAATAATGCAAGACCAATAATACAATTGCTGGTGAATTATGATGATGTTCAGATTCGTTGTAGTAGAATATATCATCACATTCGGTACGAGATTAGTTTATTTACTGACGGAGGGAGTGGTCATTTGAGTTGTTCTGTGTAGTAAAGAATAGACTACATTATGTAACTGTTGTATTGTCACTATACTTCCCTTTGACCACCTCCGTGTCAAGCAAGCAGTATCATGGCCATACCCAAAGGAAACGATGTAACAGTTCTATTGTCTCATTGTCAGACTTGCTTCCATTGGGCGAGAATCTGTATGGCACAAAACAGATTTGTTGTCTCTTTGAAGCGAAAATCTGTATGGCACAAAACAGATCTGACTAATTTAATCACGCTCAAATGATTTAGACTTATCCAAACAGTGCGTGCGCACTATTTAATCTAATCGCGCGGCCAGTCTAGTGAGATTCAAGCACTGTTTCGTGCGAGCCGGACAAAAACACATTGATTGAACGTGCCGCACGCTATAGCTTTAAACTACGAGAGCATCCACAATGTAACGATTAGGTAGTAAGCATTAAATGTTCCTCTATTATCTAATATAGTAACTATTCTAAAACTAGTAAATAAATACTATTGGGTAATAATAGACTTGCTATGGACGATAGTGAAATAAACAAAGCTATTTTCATAATTGAGAGAAAAAAACCGAGGCTTGGAAGCATCTACCTCTCCTTCCAAAAAAGAAATCCAATCCTTGTTATGAACCTGAATATATGTGTGTTTAAGTTCGTGGCTAGGATTTTTTATTTTCTGGAACGGAGTAGTAGCTCACGAGAGGGTGACTGATGAATATTTAATTTGTGGATTCCGCCTATATTTCTCTATATACATTATACATTGTGAAATATGGTTACAACAACTACTATATCTGAAAAATGATTCTGATCCTATTACCCACTTCGGTCAAATACCTTCTTGTTGCTATCACACGTAAGCAAAAAAAAGGCTGCACGTGAATTGATTTGATCTACATGAATACATAATATCATATTGCAGCACCATTACTAAAAACTCATTGCACCTCGTGCTCTTTTTTCGTGATGCCTACTGAAAAAATAGAACACCAAGATTAATAATGATTCTGTTGCGTCCCTCGGATGCTGTCCACAAAGGTACCTCCAAAATTTATATGAATTACTTCTATACTTTATTAATTTTATTTCCCAGATAAACTTCTGGGATGATTCCTCGATATCATGTACTCCTAGTTACCTACTTACCTTTGTTAGAGTTATCCAGCTTTGTGTTTTCATAGTAAAAGTAACTTTGGTTTTAGATAACAACTTTGTGTTATCATATCTTACTATAAAGCTGATGCCTATTAACTTCTAAAGCTCAACATGCAAGTGTGTCACATCATCACTTATTACTCCCTCCGTCCTAAAAAGTAAGCATTTTTAGTTATGAATCTGGACACTTGTGTGTCCAGATTTATAGCTAAAAATGACTATATTTTGGGACGGAGGTAGTAGCAATTAATTTTAAATATCATATAAATATGGCATATCATTTACATTTTTTTATATTTTTAGAACTCAATATGCAATTTATGTCAAATTATTATCTCCACATCATTTTCCAATTATTTAAACATGTACATATATCATTTCTGTATAACATACATTCATCCACATGTCCCGCGGCAAAAGCGTAGGGTATCAATTAGTAATAGAAGTAACTTTGATCATAAATAATAAAAGCAAGTTTATACTCCCTTCGTTCCAGAATATAAGAAGTTTTAGAGTTTGACATAGTTATTAAAAAAGTAGGTAGAAGTGAGTGGTGGAGGGTTGTGATTGGATGGGTAGTAGAGGTAGGTGGGAAAAGTAAATGGTGAAGGGTTATAATTAGTTGGGAAGAGAATGTTGGTGGAGAAGTTGTTATATTTGGAACAAATCTAAAGAGTTAAAAGTTGTTATATTTTGGGACGGAGGGAGTAACTTGTTAATTTTATATAGAAGTAGCTTTGTTTTAGATGTAAGTAACCTCTAGTTACCATTCACCAAAAGCAGATCTAGAGATTTTTAGCAACAATTATATTTTGGGAAAATAATAAAATCAATACACTACAGGATTATGCATAAAGAAAAGAGATTGATGATCAGTATAATGTTTACATATTTTTTTTAAACAACATGCACCAAGATAGTGCTTTACCATCCTATCCGATCCATATGTGCCATAGTACTGCACATAATAATACTTTTTTTTAGTGAAATCATACACCAGGCAAGGAGCTAGTATGGTACAACAAAGGATAATCTGCCTAGGCGAATAAAATTTGCTGCTGGATACCGGAGTAATAATGGACTTTGTTTGCAGGACATCATAATATGTACTATAGGACACCATGAAAACTACTTTATATATATATATATATAGATATATATAGATTTATTAATATATATATATATATATATATATATATATATATAGATTTATTAACATACATATGAATGTGTTAAATGCTAGAATGACTTATATTGTGAAACGGAGGAAGTAGTTTTCATGGTGCCCTATAGTACATATTATGATGTCCTGCAAACAAAGTCCAATTAATAAATCTAGATGAATCTATATATATATATATATATATATATATATATATATATAGATTCATTAACATCAATATAAATATGAGAAATGGTAGAATGACTTATATTGTGAAACAGAAGGAGTAGGTAATTAGTTCCTGGATACCGGAGACATTATTTTATTATATCCATGCAAATTAATAGAGAAACACCGTGGAAAGTACAAATATGCCCCCTAGGGATATCCGTTGGGAACTGTCCTTCTTCCTATTCTCCTTCGTGCTCCAGCTCAATACTGAGTGAAAGATGTGATGGGTTTAGGCGGCGATGCTCCGGCAGCCAAATGACAATTGTGGCAGCGGTAGGGTGCGTCCCATAGGATGACGCTCCCATGGGAGGTGGCAATCGACAAGGAGGATGATGATTGCGGCCGAAATAAGAGCACTAGGGTTTTGGCCTTGGAGGAAAGAGGGAAAGGGCCGGTGATCTCCGGTGAGGATCTCGGCTAAGTGAGTACATCAAAATGCGTTCCCGGCAAGGGGGAACTCATTTTTCTGGGAACTTATTGATGGAGTGTAAGTGGCTGGTGGCTGCATGAATTTCATAATTGAATTTGATTTATTTTAATTTTTGGTACTGGCACAAACAGGAGAATAGGATGTTTGAAAAATCCAATAAATACCAGCATGATGCAAGTTAGAAAAGGGATTTGATTATTCCAAAATTTTGTTTCTAGATTTTAAATTTAAATTATTTAGGATGTTATAAGAGATAGGCCATGGTGGCGGCGACGCTCACTGACTTGGGAGAGAGCCTCAGTGGCAGCAACGCTCGATGGAGTGAGGCAAGAGAGGGGCGGCACGTGTAAGGAGAGAGGAGGCGAATGAGAAGAGATAAGATCGAGAGAGGAGGCTCGCTCGGATCATTGGCTTGGCTACATCCTCATCGGTGCCTGTTTAAAATTAAAAACCGACAACTATATCTTCTTATAAATATCGGTTTATTTTAAAAACTGGTACATAGTGCACCACGCTAGAGCAATTTGGACAAAGGGGATAGAGAAGAGAGATGGGAGAGCTGATATGTGGGTCCATGGATATTTTTTATATTTTACACGATTTCTCTGTCCCGTTCAACAAAAATAAATATTTTAATGGATACAGTATTTGCCAGTAAATATCTTAGTGTTTTGAGAGTGTCTTCCCTTTATTTTTTTTACATTGTCATACATCTAAAACCACGATGTACTTTCATACCTTGTGTTGTGTGCTTCACCACATCATCACCAGCCGTCGTCATACATATTTGGGGAGTTAGTGAGTGGATAGGGAGGGAGATCGAGAAAGAGAGCTACGTATGGGTTGGCTAGTTGTCACATTGAATTGCCGATCCAATCTATTCTCCATAGTTCTAAAAAAAATAATCTATTCTCCATCCCTTAAGTTTAGGCAAGTTTCCTCGATTTCTTCTAGTAAAAAGCTATAGGCTCAATCAGGCGGCAGCCAATACTCGCTGGAGGAGCTTCTGTTTAAATAGCTTAATTAATTGTTTAAATATCATAGTTGTTAAGACTAGTAATTGGCATATGCCTAAATCTAGTATATTTATGTTGGTATTATAAGACATTTTGAGTTTTTAATAGATTTATGTATGGATCAATATATGTAATTTATATGTGTCCAAATTCATATGGATGTTTATAGAATTTAAATTATGCACTTCGTAGACATTCGTCCGTGTGAGGAGTGAGATTCTCTACCATAATGCCACTACCTTTGTAGTTACTTATATATGGGTCCAACTCTCCTATTGCACACACATCAGTGCCTGTAATGGAAGTACCATTATGGTAGAGGATGTGAACCCCTCACGCGGATGGATGTCTACTTATTGCATAATTTAGATTTTATGAACCTCCGTATGAATTTGGACACATATATAAAATACATATATCGATCCATACATAAACCTATTCAAAACTTAAAATGTTTTTATAATAGAAACATAAATATACTAGATTTAGGGATATGCCCAATACTAGTCTTAACAAAAAAGCTACTTAAACAATTAATTAAGCTATTTAAATATAAGCTCCTCCAGGGAGTATATATTGGCTGTCCCCAGATTATTGAGCCTACAGCTTTTTCCTAGAAATCGAGGAGACACTGGTCTAAACTTAAGAAGGGATGGACAATTTTTTTTAAGTGGTCCAACTGTTCCAACAAAAAACCAATCAACAAACTAGCCACGTACGCTAAGCAATAGGACACGATAAGGTGCACAGTCGCACAATGCCTAAACCCACAGCCACAACCCCTTCTTTCTATAATTAGGCCATTCCCAACCCAAGACACTAGATATAATTTCCATAAACTCCATATTATCAAGAAACTAGTACTAGACACCACTCTTCCAATGCAAACACCACTATTCAATCCTTAAATTTAATGCTATTTATCTCACATGATGTCTTAGATAGACATGGTTTCTTTCTCTTTCATCATTTATTCACTTGCCACATCATTTTTCATCCTAGGTGCAGCTTATTTAATGCTATGGACACTATTCTAGTCATTGGGTTAGGAATAACCTTAGCATCAACTTAACTTAACCGAAGCTTGCCCGCTTCCCAAAACCAGAAGCGCTTGCCGATCCCTCATTAGCCCTTTCGTACCTTTTGTCGCTAGCTAAACAAAATTCTAACAAAACAATATGAGATGATAACACGTAAACATTTTATGGAGTTGACAGTCAGTACTCACCCCCTCCCCCCGCGTTGTCCACGCGCGGGCGACATGGGAAAATCCCTAGCCGCCCCGTTTTTCTGATGGAGCACACCACCAGAAATCGGGCAACATGCTAGAATGGCAGGGGTGGGGTCATAACCCGACGATGCTTAGTCTCTAGTGTGGGGCAGAATGAGTTAAGCTAAAGCAGCGGCGACGCGCCCCAGCAGAGGGTGGTCGTCGATACGGCGCTGAAGCCACTAGATCCGGTCTCCTTGGCTCAGATCTGGCTAGGGCTGTAATCTGGGTGGCACGGCTGGTAGCGGTGCGACTAGCACTGCCAGTGGCAACTGGAGGTCACATGACACAGAGGTTGGTGCAGCGGGAGTGCAGGTCACGTGTGTCCACTGGTGGGAGGCAGGCGTGGCACGGGAGCTAGTGACGTGAGGCAAGAGTTGCCATGGCATGGGCAAGAGGATGGAATGGCTCAGACAGTGCTCTGGTAGGAGTTCCAATGGAGTCAGGGAGTAACGAGGTGAGGCGACAGTGATGGCGATCCAGACGGGCGGCCAGAGGCGGCGATGATGCAGCAGTCGGGCGTCGGTGGCGATGATGATGGCGCCATGAGGTGGGCATTGCAGGCCTGCAGCGGGCTCTGATTTAGATGATAGTCCTCTTGTGGCTTCACTTTGCCACCACAAGATGGTAAAGTTAGGTGGGCTAGTACGAGAGAGAGGCGATCCATTCTTCTCTCTCACCCTCTCCCTCTCCAACCAATTGCTTGGATGGATTTGGAGCGCACCGGATTGCGAGCTCCTAGCGATGAGGCACTAGCATGGTGGCCGCACACCGAAGGTGTGCATTTGGTCGTGGTCACTGTTTCTGGGAAGCAACCTCAACAAGGGAGGGCAAAAAGATTACGGGCGAAAGCCCAACCCTTTGGGCCAGCAATGACGACGCGTGTGGGCATCCCTTTCCTCTTGGGGCATTGTTTACGTGAACTTTCCTGCCCTCTTAGATAGATTTCTTCAGGGGAAAACCATGTCCTGGCACCTCAAGGCGAGTGGCGGTAGCACTCTCGATATTGCATCTTTCGTGGAGGTGTCACTCAGAAGATCCTTTCCGATGTCGTGTTCTGCTTTGATCTTCAGTGGCGGGTTTAGGCCTTAGATACGTGGTGGCTGTTTTTTTCCTTTTCTTGGCTATAGCCTTATAGGGCTGTGGACCTATATTTTTTACTGCTCTATCAATATGAAACATAATTTTTATTTTCGCACTCTGTTTGGTGTAACCATCTTATGGAAGATAAGAAAAACGAGGTGAACCAGCATATGATTAATTGAAGCTCCCATCGAATGGCCTATTCAGCCAAAGAAAAAACCAAAATTTGAATTTTCAAACTTAATTTTGACATTGATTTTGAGATATTTTCAACGTAGTTTCTTTTTCAGCATTTGCTTTAATTTTAAGTCACCGAGAACACATATATAAAAGTTTTACCTACAAATTCATTTTTATTCTCTAATAAGCCGTTTTAGCTTATTACGGAAAAAGCCAACCGATGAGGCCCTGAGTATTAATTATTATAAAATTAAAAAAATAGATTAATAATATTTTTTCAATTAACTTTTCTATATGAAATATTTGGAAAATAATATGAAAGCATCAGCAAGGAAAACGAGTGAATTTTTTTCCTTATCTTCTCCTAAAGATCGAACGCTAAACATAACTATTTAGTTGTTCAAGTCATGTTGTGACGGTGAAAGTTTCTGGGTCATTTTTCCCCTCAATGAGATTTGACTCATCATACAATAATGAATCTGAACAGATGCCCTGTGCAGATTCGTTGTCCTAAAATGAGTTGAATCATATTCCATATAGCAATATTTTGGGATGAAGAAAGTAGTAATTAGCCGTTCTGAAAAGCTTAATAATAACGCACCAGTCTAGCTTGGCATGGCTCACGACAACGACATAAGATATGCTATAATTGTTTAGTTTGGCTAGCGGAACAAGGTACTATCTGAGATTTGTACAAATTAAAGCTCCAATTCATGTGGTAAACGTGCATGCATATTCCAGCTACCCTGTCAATCATTTCCAGGCTTGTTGGCCGGCCTGTTCCAATATCCCCTATATATATATGCGTATTTCTCTTATCCCATTATAAGTGAGTTCGCGCTTCCTCTAGTCATGAGACACTTCCTGATCAAGGTAAGCTCAGTTGGTGGGTTCTTCAATTAATTATATATCAATGTGCGTGCTCTATCCATCCTGTGCAACACAAAACATTTTTTTTTCTTTTTATCGGAAGTACAACCTCCTACGTCTGCACTAACTAGAATTGTGCATTGTCACAAATTTGTAAGCATCGGAAATTTAAACTCTGGAGGCCGCACATACAGATCATATATTTTAAACTAGGAATGAGTATAATGCATAATGCACCCTCCTGACATGCCTATTTGTGTTTTTGTAAATGTTTCAACTAGTTTGAACATCTGAATGATTTGCTATTGGAAGCAAAATGTTGCAGCAACAATTTCAATCGTTGCAACATTTTCCAAAATCAAGTCCATAAAGGCAGTTACCAAAACCGAAACAACATTTCCAAGTTCCCAACAATTTGCCCATTTTAAGATATACCCCCCCCCCCCCGCCCCCGGCCCTCCCCAAACTAAATTTAAACCAAATAACCTAGACCTAATTCATCTTCATTTGTGCAATACACAGCTAACTCGACGCTCAATTCCATTGGCAAGCATGGATCAGCTTACAAGTAGCACCGTGTTCTGGCTCACCACCGCCGTAGCTTTCCTGCTGATCAACACGGTCATACTGAGAGCGTTGCAGAAGAGAAAGAGCAGCCCGGCCGCGGCGGCGGCGGCGTTGTGCAGGGAGTCGGTCTTGTACGGTTCGTGCGCGCCATGGCGAGGGACGGGCCACTGGAGGCGATCCGCGAACAGCAGGCGAAGCTGGGGAGCGTGTTCACGGCGAGCGCACCGTTGGGCCTCTTCAAGGTGACCTTCCTCATCGGGTCGGAGGTGTCGAGCCACTTCTACGTGGCGCCGGACTCGGAGATCAGCATGGGCAGATTGTACGAGTTCACCGTGCCCATCTTTGGGCCCGGGGTCCTCTATGGCGTGGACCTGGAAACCAGAAAAGAGCAGATACGCTTCAACTGGGACATTCTCAAGCCACGTAGCCTCAAGGCCAGTGTAGGTGCCATGGCTGAGGAGGTCGAGGTAATTTAATTTTTAATTAGTTTTTACCTTCAACTTATTAACCAACGTGTGACTCGAGGTAAACTCCGAAGTCAACATCGTGTCCCTTAACATTGTTTTATAAGTCATTCGGGAGTTAGTGCATGTCAACTTTTAAACTGGAGTAACTCCTGATGTAAAATTAATAAAACTTGTTTTCTTGATTGGGTTATATCATTTCGTCCTCTTTCATCTTTGGATGAATGACTGTTCTTTATTATTGTAGAACTACTTCTCAAGATGGGGAGATCAGGGTACGGTCGATCTGAAGCACGAACTGGAGCAGGTACTGATGCTGACCGCAAGTCGGTGCCTGCTGGGAAAGGAGTTGCGAGAGAGCGTGCCAGGCAAACTATGCGAGCTCTTCGGTGAGCTTGACAATGGCTTGCATCTCATCAGCGGTCTGCTCCCATACCTCCCGATCCCGGCGCACCGTCATCGTGACAGGGCACGCCAGAGGCTTGGGGAGATAATAACCGAGGTGATCAGGTTACGCAGGAACTCCAGCCGTGGTGCTGCTGGCACTGACGAGAACAACGATGATATGTTGCAATGCCTCATCAACTCCAGATACAAGGACGGGTGCGCCATGACGGACGCGGAGATTGCCGGTCTGGTCGTGGCGCTCATGTTCGCGGGGAAGCACACGAGCTCCGGTGTAAGCATCTGGACCGGTGTCCACCTGCTCTCTAACCCAAACCACCTCGCTGCCGTCGTCGCTGAGCAGGATAGGTTGATGGCTTCGTGTCCTGGAAGAACCGATGACTATCATCGCCTCGACTACGACACAGTGCAGGAGATGAGATCTCTGCACTGCTGCGTCAAGGAGGCGCTCCGGCTGCACTCGCCGGTGGCAGCGGTCCGTCAAGCTTACAAGCACTTCACTGTGCAGACCAAGGAAGGTAAAGCGTACACGATCCCAGGAGGGCACATGGTGGTTAGCACGATCTTGGTGAACCACTACTTGCCCCACATCTACAAGGACCCTCATGTGTTTGACCCTCAAAGGTTTGCGCCTGGTAGGGAGGAAGACAAGGTTGCTGGCCGCTTCTCTTTCCTCTCCTTCAGTGCTGGGAGGCATGCGTGTGCAGGTGAATCCTTTTCGTACACGCAGATTAAGGTGTTATGGAGCTATTTGCTTAGCAACTTTGAGATCAAGATGGTATCCCCTTTCCCTGAGACAGAATGGAGCACGGTTATTCCAGAGCCTAAGGGAAAAGTGATGGTTAGCTACAGGAGACGTACGGCACCTAAATAGTAAATAAGGGCGTAGGTAATTGTTTTAAGCAGCCATCACTAGTAAATAAAGAGAATTCATAATAGTTCAAGCGACGCTTATTTATATAACGTAATCTCCATATTATGTATAAACAGCACTACTAAAGTTGTAACTACAATGGTCCTAATTGTACTGGTCTACAAAATAAATGAAATAATTCCCCTTTTCTCATCACCTCTTTTACTCCCATGACCCTCAAACTTCAGAACACCTTTCATCTATTATATATGGCCTTTGATTTGTCACACCTAGGACCCTCAAGACCATCATGGTCCTTCCAACCTTGGTAACTAATTAAGAAGGCACAACTAATTAAACAAATTGCAAGGATATGGGAATTGAACTGATCTACGTTCACCATGTGAATTACTTTGTGATTTGAGAATGACAATACAAGAAACCGTGCGCATGTAAATCCAAAATTGATCATTTGAGCTATGGATGGAACATGCATTATTACTTAATACCTCTTGCTCATTGACAGCTTCGATGCAATATTATTTTCACCCTACTTCAATAATATATATCAACGTCACTCTAAATTTGTCATATACTCCCTCCATTTAAAAGTTATAGGTGTATTTCACTTGTCACCAGGACTAAGGAGAAATTAACTCATCCTTCATGTAACAACAACTAAAGAGTTGTATGCATGCATGAAACCAACAAGTATTAACATGGCTGCTCAGATCAATAATTTAATCTAGCACTAAAAAACGAAAATATAATCTTTTTGTTTGTTAAGTATTGAATGCATTGAGACTACAAATATGACCATCTTACTTAGAAAAACATTCCACTGGATCAATACTTGAAATGCACCCTTCAAGAGTCACACCGGTAAATATTTATGACTGGTTACAAACCTTGTAAATTCTTTCTATTCGATTGTTTCTCTGTAACTCTGTAAATATTTTTTGAGTTTTATAAAATTAACACTGCTGTGCAAAGCCCTGGCAGTATTCCCAGTGAAAAAAAAAAGAGCCGCACTAGTAAGGGTTTCTTAGGCGCCAATGCCAGCACGCCATTGTGTATCAAGGGCAACATTGGTGGCAACTCTGGTGACGATCCGACAAATGGCTTCAGGACACCCACATGGAACACATCATGCATGCATGCTCGAGGTGGCAGATGAAGATGTACCGTGACCTTATTGAGTTTCCCCTTCTTGTAGGGTTCATAGAACCTGGGCTTTAGTTTCCCCTTCTGGCCTTCGGTGAGTGATGTCGGCATGTGGTGGCGCAGGCATGGCCATGCCCAATCACCAACAGAAAATGGCGCAGGGGCCGATGGCCACGATCGTATGCCTTCTTGGCCACCATATGTGCATGTTCAAGTCTGCTGTGGACGTCGGCCAGGAGTTCATCATGTGCAGCCTTGCTGTATGCCACCACAGCCACCTTGGTGTCCACGGCCTCGTACGAAAGGATGGTCGGCGGATCACGATAGTAGACGATCTTGAATGGCGTTTCCTTAAGAGCCGTCCGTAGGAGATGTTGTACATGTATTCTAACAAAGGGTGTGACCGAAGCCAGTGTCGCAGCCGGTCTAGTGAAGGTACACCATGATAACTTTGTTCACCTTCTCAGATTGGCAGCACGTTTGTGGATGGAACGCTGTGCTCATGCGTATCTTGGTGCCAGCTGCTGAGAACAACGTCCTCTAGAATGTTGAGGTGGAGACGGGGTCATGGTCGCAGACGATAGAGATAGGGATGCTGTGTAGATGAATGATGTCGTTGAAGAATGACGTGGTGACAGACTCGATTGGCATAGTATAGGTGCAACATCAGGATGAAGTGGGCATACTTGGAGAACTTGTCGACAAACATGAGGATCACAGACTTGCCCGCCACCTTTGGTAACCCCTCAACGAAATCATGGCAATAGTAGTAGGCCAGCCAGTGGGAACTGGCAATGGTAGCAGTCAACCAGATGGGTGTAGTTGATTTGTCTTATTGCATTTATATGGGAGGCACACAGCGATTTCATCCTGAATCACCCAGCGAGCTTGCGGCATGTGGAAGTTCTGGTTGAATTGGTGCAACATCTTCTTGATGCCCTCATCCCTGTCTACATGAATACCGTCCACAATCGACACTAGGAGGGGCGACGAGGATGGCACATATAGCCAGCATCGGAATGTGACAAGGCCGTCAACTAGCGCCCATGGTGCGGCGAGAGAGCTAGCCAATAGTTCATCCATGAGAGCGTAAAGCACTGGGTCGGAGTTCATCTCCACTTGGAGCTCGTTGACGAGGTCAAAGCTTTGTGGGGACACACCATGGAGGGCTGGCATGTCATCGTTGTGTGCGTGGCGTGACAGGGCGACGATGGCGGCATAGAGGCGACCTAGCTTGTACTTCACTATAAAATCAAATCTGAGAAGTTTACTCACCCAATGGTGCTACAGGATTGTGGCGAGGCATTAATCAAGGAGGAATTAAGGTTGTAGTGGACCATTTTCACCACGAACATCCGTTCCCACAAGTATGGCCGCTAGTGCCGAACTGCCTGCACCAAGCCGATGAGTTCGCACTTGTATGCCGCCAACCCCTGGTGTCGTGATAAGATCGACCAGCTGAAGAAGACGACAAGCCCAACACCTTGATGGAGGATTGCCCCAAAGACCGAGCCCGACATGGCACACTAGATGACTTACAACATGGTAAAGTCGGGCAGCGCTGGGATTGGCCCCAACATGAGCACCATCTTGAGGGTGGGCAGAGGGTGCACGGTTTTTCCTACATAACTGTTGATGCGAAAAAAACACACTGCCCTGGGAGATCTGCTTAACTCCAGTGCAGGTCCTAAATCTTGCTCTTGGGTTCAAAGGCGTGCCAGTTGATTTGATCCTGCAATCAACAAGAAAGAAAGACAAGAAAACCGAGGTTAAATCCATAAACGATAGCCGATCGGTTAGGAGCCGATGACATATCATCAATCGTTGAGCCGATGTTATTGGCATTAGATCGGCAATTGAGAATAAAGCAATATGAAGTTAGGTCTACACGATCGGCTGTAGAAATCAACGATATATAATCCTTTTCTCGAAATATATTTAAACTAAGTAATTGAGATAGATCGAACAGTAAGTCAAGACAGTATAAATCACTTATGCTTAAAAGTACTTTAAGATAACGATTATACATACGTTTATAGTATAGCCGATCAAATAAATCTAACATGTATCGGCTAATACTCCGATACCACTCTATATTAAGATATCAAAACAGACAAAATATATCAAACAGAGGGCTTAATATACTTTAATGTAATAAGATCTTAATACAAAGGGCAGATTTAGCGTATCAAGCAAGCATATAAGGTATAAAATAGCTAAATCAAGTAAGATCGGCTGAAACCCCGATAATATCTCTATTGGTAATCATAAAACGAGTTAGATATTGCAGTTATGAATATTACTTAATAGATCGAATACAACTGATGCAGCATTAAGCATAAGAATAAAAATACAAGATCTGGACAAGATGATGAAAACCTCTAAGAGATGGTAGATATGCCCTATAATCTAAATTAACAGCAAAATCTAACTATATTGGCTACTCTCCAATGATAGATATCAACCGACTACAGGTTAGATTGTGAAACTAATGAAGATTATGAAGCATATATGATAACTCAACGATTTACATAAATAAGATTAGAGTATCATAATGATGGAAGCACTAATCCCGAGAACACAAGTGTTGGTATTTCTTAACGACATTACTAGAAATATAATTCCCAGCAATGGCGCATAAATAGTTCTGGTATATTACGGTTACAGAGTTCATCCGCAAGCGCATGGATATACCATTGTAGCATTTCACCCGAGAGTATTCGAAGGGTATCGTATTTATTTTATCCCGTGGGAAGATCATGTAGAGAGAACTCAACTAATAATTTATATATTACTTGTGATAATCATATTCTAAGCAGGGGTTAAGATAATCCAAGGGTAGAGTGACACACAAGCATTAACTACTCATTCTCATAATATATCATCTAAGCTAGGTGGAAAAGAAAAGAGAAAGAAAATCTATTCCTATACTTCTAATATATATAGTATACATACATTCTAGTTAACTGATATACTAGCTAATACCCTCTATCCGATGCCCTCCTGGTACTTCGAGAAGCCACCCCTGACTGCCGAGTTCCTTACGACAGCCCGTCATGACCATACAACCAGGGCTAAATACGGAGGAATACCCTCCCCAGGGAATTAACTTAGGATTATATACCGGTACGGAGGAATACCTGTATTGAGCTGTCACCATCAGCGGCCCACCTCTCATCCGCAATATATAACCCCAAATAATGATATCCCGTAATCTAGACACCACGCCTAAACTACCAGATACTACTCTAATATCATCGTCATGACATAGAGTAATTGCATAAGCAAACATTATACCTGCACCAAAGCATCTCCCAGATAAGCTAGCCGTATATTCAATATAACACGAACATAATGTAAAGTAGGTACTCATATACTCGGAAAGTATTTCAACACCATAAATGTATTTAGAAGAGTATTCTAATGAAAGTACAAAACTTACAAAAGAGAAGAGAAAAGCTACTAGAGCCATACCCGAACTCTTCCGAAGGCTTCCGGACTCCTGATTTCTACTCTATTCCTATTGCACCAGCTAGATACTACTAAACTAAACTTGAGAGAAATGAGAGAGCTATTGCTTGAGGTGTGTGAGTGAAGTGAGAAGGTGAAATCCTTATATAGTCTGCCAATGACGGTTGTGGCAGTTGGAATGGTCAGAATTGCCCTCCAACCATCATTGGGGAGTGATCCACGCCGTCCAGCCAAAACCTGGATCCAACGGCGCCAGGAGAGGTTCGGCCGAACCAGGAGTCGGCCCATCCTGGCCCGAAATCGGCAGGTGGCCTCCTGAACTTCTCCACTCCACAGACTTGTGAATTTTGGCCCAATTCATCGTGTCAATTCTAAGTTCTTGGCCTATTCATACATATGTCTGGTTCTCGACATCGTCCGATTGATTTATCGTCTGAGTTGATGTCGATTCTCCTCCACTTTATTGCCATTCTCTGCAAAAGTTTAGTATACCTAATACTAGTGGAATATTATTATTCTAACAGATATATGCATTGCAAGCATCACTAGTTCTCCTCTATTTTGATAATATTGACGGTCGAAATTGATCGATAACAAACGTCAACAACAAGCCGCCATGACAAGTTCACCTCTTGTTGAAGATCAAAATCGATGCAGCTCAACCCGAAAGCAATAACTCATCGAAATAATGAAAGTAGAAAAAGGGTGGCGATGCGCTGAAAGTGTTATTGAACTGTCATTGTAAATTACATGGGATCGGGTTATATTTATACCCGAGATTCATGACTGGTCCTTGCCGGACACGACTCTTATCTCTAACAAACTCTAAGATACGAACAAGTCTTTACAACAGACTCTTGCCGAAATATATCTCTAAAGAAACTATTTAAAATATCCTAATTAATAGATACAATTACCTATCCGTGAGCTTATCTCCATAGTGGCAATCCTTGCGTAGCACGTTGATCGATCCCGGAGACGGTTCTATAACCATCTCAACGAAATCGGCTACATCGGCTGTCTTCTGTCCAATCCATCTCAGCTGACGCGGCCTTCAGTCGATGCCCTCGCAGCCGATGCGCACTCTGTTCTTTGAACACGATTCTCCGCCGAATCCACTTCGATTCTGATGTTGAACCTAGTTCATGATTTACCAAATTTGGTCGTTAACAATGACGTGAGCTTACGTCCCACACCCATCGATGGGCACAGTTCGTGACAAGGCCTTTACAAAGCACTCACAGGATAGCTGGTCGACAACTGAACAAGTCCAAGACCAAGTATCGGGCAAGTCCCAGACTTCCCGTAGTTAGGATCCCGCGGGTGCATCCCAAATGCCACCTCGGCGATTCAATGTCCAAAGATTTCCTCACTAATCTCAAGTCCACTAATTACATGGATGGGGATGTTTCATTCTACCCATATGATCATACTATGAGATGCTCGGAAGGAATTCTCGAAACAGTCCTTATATGCAAATACAGAGCATCACCACAAAGGTACTTACTTGGCATCACCACAAAGATACCACTTTGCATTACGGGTTTTCACAAACTCGCCAACACCTTGTATTCGTTTTTCAAAGGTTTAGTAACCGGTTTTCCCGTTTTGACAAACAAAATGTGAATTGAGTTGGACTATAAGTACTATGATCAAGAGCATCGAATCTGCAGGGTGCCTTAGTTTATCATTGGCATTTCGATTTATTGCATGCAAGAAAACTAAATTAACTTCGTTGTTATTTGCCAATGTTCAATTGAAACGAGGCGTTAGGGAGATACAACACAGCCTTTATAGGACCACCCATCTTTGATTTTTTTCCCTTCATCATAACTATTCTTTCGCTTGTATTGAGAAGCCTTGCATACATGACACGCATCTATGTCAGCGTATTCCTTATAGTATAATATGTAATTGTTTGGACATTCGTGAATTATTGGAATCTCCAAACCCAATTGGCATAGCACATGTTTTGATGAGGATGTTAGGTCTCGATCTTCCGATAGGTATTGATAACTCTCGATTTGTTGGAAACTTGCCACACACCATCCGGCTTCCGATCAACATGATCCGAACCCTGCAATCGCAGCACCACGTATCCTCTGGTTAGCAACAGTGCACTACCCAGTTGACCTCGCCGAGAAGGCTAATCCTTGCATGCGAATCGAAGAACACAATTAAGAACAAGATAGATTGCAACACAATTGCATATGAATGATTAAGCATTCGAATTTGGGGTTCCACAAACCGATCTAGCGGTGAAACTGCAGTGGTAGAAAAAATCTAAGCAAAACCCACCTCTAAACTATGACGTCCTAGTGTTGCCCAATGGCGCACACCCCATTGGGCCAAGCCCACGATACAATTACAAGGCCCAAAAACACAAATCAGATTCGGACTGGATGAGGTACTTGGCTTGTTTTGCATATTCTCGATAGCTCGGTGGGAATTTTGACTTGGGACCAAAACCCCTGAAAGTAGGCTCCATAAGCTTTCCAACAAGCTAAAATTCCTACTAGATCAGTGGCTAGTTCCGTTTGAAGTTTATGCTGTCAGCAGGCCCGAATCTGAATCCAAAACATGTAGAACTTTATCTCTTGTCTTCTATGGCCCCAAAGTGACGTGGAGAAGTAGTAGTGGACTTGGAGAAGGTCTTGGTTTGGTCCCCAATCAACTTCTTTGATCATCCATGCATTCCTTATGCTCGGTCTCTTTTTCTTCACCAAAGTAAGTACCTCTGCAAATGAGAACACACGAAACTCATTGTCGTAGCAATGTTTGTTCAAATATACAACAAGTAAATCTAATATAGAACTTATGCACCTTTGGTTGATGAATACATAAGGTAGTCATGGTTATATCCGAGCTAGTTGTGTCATCATCATCCTTCCCTTCTTGATTGGAAACCGTCCCCGGTTTTACCTTGTCATTGAACCTATTGAACTTATTTTTATTTATCATAACATCAGGTGAGTAATATTTCTTAATGGCCATATGGTTGGATCTCAAAATCTTTGTAATCGAAAATCACAACACTCCCCTTCTTGCAAACCGACCTGTAACTCATTTAAACAACTAGAGGAACTAGATATATAGATAATTACTTATACACTTGCGGCTCTCTAGACAATACATCCCATCAGGAAAAAGAGGTATAGCCAAATTCGAACAAATATATACTTGGTGCACATTATATTCTCCTTTACTGTCGTAATTGCCATTAACATGAAAAATCACATCAAAAGGTCATGGCAATTCAAATCTAGCAAATAACCCCAAGTATTTAAAGAAGATAGGAATTTAAGCTCTTTATTCTTACCAGCAATGTGAATAACATGTTTAAACTCAACACATGGTGACTCAAATTACTTATACGCATGTGGTCCTCTAGACAATAGATTTCATCATGAAAAGGAGGTATAATGAAATTCGAACAAATATATATACTCGATGCACATTATATTCTCCTTTACTATCATAATTGCTAATAACATGAAAAATCACATAAGAAGGACGTGGCAATTCAGATCCAGCAAATAATTTCTTCTCTAAACAGATGAGTGGACAAAAATCATCAAATTGAATATATCCCAAATATTTAAAGAAGATAGTAATTTAAGCTCTTCATTCTCACTAACAATGTGAATATCATGTTCAAACTCAACATATGGTGGCTCAACCATAGAACTAACATGTCCATTCACTAGTTGTGGCATGGATATAAGTGAAACATCGCATAACTGTTCTTTATCATAAGAAATATCAAGCAAATTTTTTTTGTGACAAATGTATTTCAACAATTATTTCCACTACGGGTTGCTCTAATGTAGCACAAGTAGTGGACATATTTAACACATCATAACTATGCGTACCTTGAGTCGATGTAGCACCATTATTATCTTCTTTGTTCTCATCTTCAGAAATTATAGGTGCTTGGTCAATTAAAAATTTCAAGTATGCATGGAGCTATGGATAGGTCTATTTTCTCTCTGCCATTCTTCTCTTCCTCATTAGCTTGGTTGCTCTCAGATACCTGCAAAATATTAGTATCCAAAGAAAGAGGCACAACAATATGTTCATTTTGTAATAACTCAGATTTAGTTGAAGGCATCGCAATATTAGTATCATTCCAGATATCTATAAAAATCTCGTTGATTCCATTCTTCAACCTTTCAAGATTATCTTTGAAAATTTCAGCAACACTCATTGGTACCAATTTTATTTTTTGACCATTATATCAAAATGTTTATATTTTAGAAAGATCATTATGCAAAACATCATTATCATATAACCATGGTTGACCAAACAACAAAGAACATGCTTGCATAGGCACAAGATCAAAATTTGTAGTATCATAGTAACTTCCAATCGAAAATTTTACTCTCACAATTCTATTTACCTTGAACTTACCACAAGAGTTGAACTCTTTAATGTAATATGGATTACGATGCGGTTGTGTTGGCAACTGAAGCTTCTGAACCAAATTTGAACTCACAATGTTACTGCAACTCCCACTATCGATTATGACATGACATGCTCTATCCTTAACCACAAACTTTGGTTCAAATAAATCATGGTACTACTTTTGCTCCGCTTTCTCCATTTGAGAACTTAGCACTTGTTGCACCAAAGTACTTACATAACATGCATATGTGGAAGGTGATGTAGCAACTACTGGTATTTCTTACGATTACAGATAGAATCCGCAAGCGCACGGATATACCGATGTAGCACTTTCCCTACGGAGTATTCCAAGGGTATCGAATCCAAGGGAACGTGTGTGATTAACTCTTCCTGCGGTTCATCCAAGGACACCAAGCAAAGGTAGGCTAGGATAGAGAGGATTTACTGGTGAGAAACAGTGTCTAGGGAAAGCTTAATTTTAATCCTAACGCAATACTTCAGGCACTGGCAACCCGTTGTTCCCAGATGTTGCTCTACTACGTACCTAGACAGGGATGACTTAAGTGCTATCAAGGGCTATCACCACCTCTACACCCACCTCAAACGTACCGTGGGATACACATCGGTTACTGGATAATAATTACCTAAACACCATGTCTAAGCAATTAATATCTACTTTAGTGTTTATAACTCACCAAAGCAATCACTATATTTTAGTTGATTATAGTGAACGATAATCCCGTACGCTGATTAGGAACTAACCAAGAAATAATTCTCATAAGATAAATCTAAGTAACTCAAGAAGATAATTCTATTAATATCAGAGTAATAAACAGAATAAAAGACATAGGAGAATATTACCGATAGCTCCGGAATTCTTCCGACTTCTTCTACTCTGCTCTCTTCCTAATTCTAGTATACAAATAGTATAATAGAGCCTCTTATAATTCAGCTCAAGTTTGAAAGTGTGTGAAGAAGTGAAGGAGTGAAGTCTATTTATAGGACAGATATGACGGTTGGAATGATGCGACTTGTCTGAACTGCCCCTCAACCGTCATCAGGAGCACATCCGGAGCGTCCACACCAAAACCTGGATCCAACGGCGATCACCAGGGTTCGCCGAACCTTGGCTGGGCCAGATGGCCTCCAAACCTAGTATGGGCCTCCTCCTCGTCCTGCCTTATCCAATTTTTGTAACTTTGGGATGTTTCTTGGGCAGTTTAAAAGCCCATTCTTGCATGGATAGATTTCTCCTTCACTTTTAGTCTGGATTTCCTCCTAACTTCGGTGGTTTATGTCCTGCATCGAATAAACACCAACACTCATGGAATATATTAGAAATAAGTCCTATCACTATGTTGGATGTTTTGTTATCTGAATATTATGCAGGTGTTGGCGGTACAAATTTGGCACTTAACAGCCGACAACAACTATGGTTTGTCTCCCATCCTACTTTATCTCATATCCACAAGAGATGTAACCTGCCATTGTCTGTAGAAAACAGAGAACAAGAGAATAGTATTATCCCTATTAACTACAGAACATGTATTGTAGTGGAGGCTAGCAAATGGAAGCGTCTTACCAAGTTCTTACAAGTGTCTTACCAGTAATGCTATCCAACGAATGTATGGGTTGAAATTATACTGATCATAAATGTGTATGTGGAGCTTGGGATGCACAATATATAGTATAGCAAAGGAACGCAATTGTGCAAATCAGAAAATGATAAGTTCAATAATAGTTCAAAGTACTAGTCGTTGTGCTGGCCTAGCCTAGACTCAACTCTAACTCAAGCAAGCACCCGACAATACTAAGGATTAGATATGAATCAATGCATAACTCTGCACTCTCAAAACGTACTCAAAAGATGAATGATTTGTTTTTCTTTTTCTTTCTTGGTGCGGTTTTTTTAAGCACCTTCCTGCCTTTTTTTTTCTTTTTTTAGGTGCGGCTTTTTCTTTCTTTTTCATTGCACTTTTCTGCCTTTTCTTTTTTATTATTTTTTTCAATAGGAACCGATCAATGACATCGACCAGGGACTCAAACGCAAAGTTCAAGACTAAAACTGGATCACCTAAAAAATGGAATGCTCATATCATGTAGGTTCCATTTTTACAAAAATATCTCAAATCCGCTCCTTAACGATTTTAGTGCAACAATACTAGATAGAGCAAAATGCGGACGAAGAGGTGGGACAGTCACGGCATAGATCTGATCTGATCCGCTCCTCTCCCCTCACGCGGACTAGCACGACAACATAGGAACTCTAGAAATGGAGCAACTCCAAAACCGTTGGACAAAAATTTCTCCAAATCACAAAAACGGAAACCCGACGATGATTAGATTCGATTTTTCAACGTCTTGACAACAACCGACGAGATGCAAAACTAGACCCAAATTGATGGACTTAAGTAACCCAAAGTGATGAATAATTGAAATACTCAAAACTAAAAATTAAATCTGAAACTAAAGCAGCACTCGACACGACGATGCAATCTAAAATTCAACAACGTAGAAAGTAATAGAACAATGCAACGGCTCAAATTGGCTAGGTAATTGATGCAATATTTTTGTGTGGCAATTTTCTTGTTATGGATAGATAAATTACCTAACGGTCAATCTGGTGCTCTGACACCAACTGATGAGGATGCTAGATCCCGATCTTCCGATAGGTATTGATAACTCCTGATTTGGTGGAAACTTGACACACATGGTCCGGCTTCCGATCAACACGATCTGAAACTTGCAATCGCAACACCACGTGAAACTTGACACACACGATCCGGCTTCCGATCAACATGATCCGAACCCTGCAATCGCAGCACCACGTCTCCTTTGGTTATCAACCATGCACTACTCGGTTGACCTCACCGAGAAGGCTAATCCCTGCATGTGAATCAAAGAACACAAGCAAGAACAAGACATATTGCAACACAATACAGCTACTGAATAAATATGATTTGGGACGTCCTAGGGTTGCCCTAGCGCGCATACCCCCTGGGCTAAGCCAATGACACAATTACAAGGCCCAAGACCCAAATCAGATTCGGATTGGATAAGGTACGTGGCTTGTTTTGTAGATTCCCAAAAGTAGACTCTATAAGCTTTCCAACAAGTACTCATGGGCCCCGAAATTTCTTATAGGTCAGCGACAAGATCCATTTGAAGTTAATGCTGTCAGGAGGCCCGAATCCGAATCCAAAACATGTAGAACTTTATCTCATATCTTCTATGGGCCAAACGTGGCGTGGTTAGGTACAAGTAGACTTTAGAAGGTCTTGATTTGGTCTGTAATCAACTTCTTTGATCATCCATGCATTCCTTACGCTCGGTCTATTTTCCTTTACCCAAGTAAGTACCTCTATAAATGAGAACACACGAAACTCATTGTGTAGCGATATTTGTTCAAATATATAACAAGTAAATCTAATATAGAACATATGCACCTTTGGTTGATGAATACATAAGGTAGTCATGGTTATATCCGAGCTAGTTGTGTCCTCATCATGTTTTGCTTCATCTGTCGTCTTGGGCAGCGAGTTCTCCTCAAAAAACAAGGCATTCAACAAATCCATCAGTTGAATCAAACTCTTGTCTATCCATCCATTACTTGCCTTAAGCTTCACAAGATCCAAGACAACAAATAACTTTGTGTGTTTTGCCTTGCATTCAACATATAGAGGTGTCTCTGAATCAAACACTAACCTAGTGAACTTATAGTATCTCTCGTAATAAGCTAGCTCCTCAACGCCATTCATCATTGGGTTAAAACTATCATTGTAGATATCAACCATACCACCACCAAACGGAGAAGAAAAAAACATGTAATCTTCATCTTATTCGTCATTCGATCTACCGCTCACTTCATCCACAATATTCAGCAACTTTTGCTCCTCATACCTAGTCCAACATGTATAACCCTTCATAGATCCTCGACGTATCAAATGAGGGTGTATCTGTACTCTTTCGATAAACCTCTTCTCATTTTTTAATCAACGCATGCATAACCGATTGTCGATTTATAAGATCGACAATAAAATTTATAGGGTGCACAAGATCAAGGAGATATGGTGACACAGATGTTTATACTGGTTCAGGCCCTCGATATGAGGTAATACCCTAGTCCAGTTGTATGTGGATTGGATCTGTGTCCGGTGTAAAGTGGAGAATGTGTATGGAGTCCGACTCTAATTGCTTCCCTCCTCCTGTTCTCGGGACCCCTACCCCATCTTATATAGGATGAGCGGGGAGGGTTATAAGGAAAGTATCTAGTTCATTGCAACTAGATCTCCCTATTCTATCTATAAAAGATATGCATGATCCCCGAGATTTATATTTTATCCCGGGAATCTCTCTTTCTTTATTTACAGGATAGCCGCATAGAACTAGGGCTCTTGGCCCAACCTATGCCGCACGGCCCAAAGGCCTTCTGTGGACTACTTGGGTACCGTAACATCCACAGTAGCCCCCCCGAGTACTGAGCTTGATGAAGACTCTGAGGTTGATGACGTCAGCCTGAAGATGTAAGACTAGCTAAGTAGTTAGCCCTAAGATTACCTAGTGGAAACATCATGTAACCCAGTTCTTATCCGGTTGATCAGTCAAACAATTGTTTTGCTGAGGAAATATCGCATCCGTCATGGTGGCGAAGGCAGTTGGCTTGGAGATATAGCTGCTCCCAGTTGGTGACGAAATGGCCATCCTGCACGGGGACGATGTCACCCGGCAGCGGCGAAGACGACTAACCTAGAGGTATAAATCTCTAGTCAGCAATGGGGTAGTGGCTGTCCTGCAGGGGGACGATGTCACCCGGAGGCGGCGAAGGCGGCCGAGTTGGAGCTATAAGCCCCCAGTCGACGACGAAGTGGCTGTCCTGCTCGGGGACGAAGTCACCCGGCAGCGGAGTAGACGGCTAGCCTGGAGGTTTAAATCCTAGTCGGTGACGAGGTGGCCGTCCTGCATGGGGATGATGTCACCCGGCGGCGGCGTAGGTTTCGGCTCAGAGGTGCAAGCCCCCAGTCGGCGACGAGGTAGCCATCCTGCACGAGGACAATGTCACTCGCGATGGTATAGGCGGCTGGCATGGAGTTGCGAGCCCCCAGTTGGCGACGAAGTAGCTGTCCTGCACGGGGACCATGTCACCCGGTGACGGTGTAGGCGGCTGGCCTGGAGTTGCGTGCCCCTAGTCGGTGACGAAGTAGCTGTCCTGCACGGGGACCATGTCACCCGGCGATGGGGTAGGCGGCTGGCCTGGAGGTGCTAGCCCCTAGTCGGTGACGAAGTGGCCGTCCCACACAGGGGGCATGTCACCTGGTGGCGGCGTAGGCGGCCGGCCTAGAGGTGCAAGCCCCCAACTGGTGACGAAGTGGTGGCCGAGTAAGATGGCCCTCTAGAGCACATCTCCGAGTAGTTGACTCCTTACGTTTAAACACTCCGTTTTAGTCATACGGTGAATATTGAGCCACCCTTTTAGGGCCAGGCTGAGAAAGTTGGGCCACCCTTGTAGGGCCAAGACAATAAAGCTGGGCCACCCACGTGGGGCCAGGCCAGGACCGCTTGAGCCGTTAGAAGGAAACAGAGCTTCACGGATCAGAGTTTGTGCTACTCAGGTACTTTTGCAACCGTTAAGAGGAGGAAACGAACGAACGTGAAGTATGAACAACTCTTAGGTGTAGCCCCTGACTTTCTGCTTAGTTAGGTGATAAAGTAAACGGGAAGTCAAAAGCGAAGTAAATTACTCAAATGAAAATTCATATGAAAAGCGACTTAGCTTGCTTGGTACTCCATGAGTTGAAAACAACCAAAAGAGGCGTAGCCGAGTCCGCATGAGCTGCGCTCGTGTGTATACGCAGATGCAAAAATTGAAGCATGCATGTAGTGTTTCCCTGCTCCTGGTGGTCTTGGCATGTTGCACACATGCATGCATGTAGATTGCTCGATCTCATGCGTGGACTGTGTAGCTGCAGGCCGTCGTACACGCGCACGGCACCTGGCCAAGTCCAAGCACGTGGCTCTGTTGTTGGCAGCATATACAGCTCCAGCGGCACATACGCAATCAAAAGAACAAATTAAATCAATCTGCTAGCAAACATATATATATATATATATATATATATATATATATATATATATATATCGATGTATGGGGTGATTAATCGGCTTGATGGCCATGCATGCCGACGGATGCCGACAGATGCCGACGGCGCTCCAAAGCCTTCGATTGATCGGTGCACCGAAACAATAGGGTAGACCGATCGACCAGAAGCCCTCGCACGAGCCGTGCACTGACGATGCCGCAAGGCTCGCTCCTAGGCGGGCGTCGGCTTGCCAGTGAGCGGCTCCTGATCAATTGCCGTCGGTACATGCGAAAACACATAGAAGCAACCGTGCAATTCAATCTATCATAAAAAATAATCAATCTAATGATAATAGATTGGAACAATAAACTTGTGAAGTCGAAGATTGGATCCATCTCCTCCTTGAGAAAAAGATCTAGCGCACCCCTACCTGGCGCGCCAACTGTCGATTTATAAGATCGGCATTAAAATATATAGGGTACGCAATATAAGGAGAGATGGTGACACAGATATTTATATAGTTCAGGCCTTCGATGTGAGGTAATATGGATTGGATTTGTCTCCGGTATAAAGTGGGAAATGCGTATGGAGTTCGGCGCTAATTGCTGCCTCAGGACCTTTACCTACCCCCTCTTATATAGCATGAGGGGTGGAGTTATAAGGGAAGTATGTTGATTGCAACTAGATCTCCCTATTCTATCTATAAAAGAAATGCATGATCTCAGAGATTTACATTTTGTCTCGGAATCTCTCTTTCTTTATTTACAAGATAGCTGTATGGGCCTAGGGCTCTTGGTCCATCCTATGCCGCACGGCCCAAAGGTCTTCCGTGGACTACTGGGTACCGTAACATCCACACCCATATATTAATTGTTCCTTCTATTTTTCTCCTCCACAATATTTAAGAAATCCGCAACAACAGTTCTATACTCTTGGTTCAATCGACCACTTATATACATTTAACTTCGGTGCATCGTCAATTGTGAAAAATATTAAATATAATGTCTCTTGTGATATATACTAGAAAATTTTATGTTGTGATATATATTTATTATTAACTATAAAGCCTATTTTTATACTTTTTTCTTCAAGTAAAGAGCAAAATTATGTCTCCCTAGCCCTCCCACCCCAAATGTCATAGTACACTGGATTGGGATAACCATTTTACCCAAGGTTTGGGGTATATATAGTCATAGCTACCTGTGACGGTAGTGAACAGGATCCTGTCAATGTTGACTATAGTCATCTTTAATGGATGGTTAGCTCATAGCCGTAACTGATCACCCCTCATCGGTGACTAAGGTTTTGTGGTGGCCCATCACAATTCACAAATGTCATGTATTGCACCGCAAATTTGCCTGCCCGTCAATTATGCAGGGTCATCGGTGATGGGTGCGGCCGTGAGGCCATGTCTTCAATAGGGCGTATGATAGCCCATCACAGGTGAGTGCCTATATGATGGGACACAGGGCTCTGTCACAGATGGACCATCCACAGTGCCTGGTGTTAACAAAAAAAAAATGGTACGATTCTTTAGTAGATTCAGTTAAGGAAACGAATCAATTGATAGATGGAAATTTCTATAGATAAGACTGAATTCAAGGCGGAATCGTAAAGACCACGGTAGGATAGTTTTATATTTTCTTAGTATGTCTCTTAAGTAAGCATGATCAATTATTTTCCTTTTCTTGTGAGGATATCCTATCTCGTGTACGATAGAGACTTGTACCAACCCGAGGGTACAAATATATACACCCAAGGTCCTTTGAAATCATCATCCATAGATCAATACAATCATATTTCGGCGCATCGCCAACCTTTCAATGGGTTCTTTCTTTTGAGCAGGGTTGCATCAGTTAAGTTTGATCTCCGGCAAGAAATCAAGTTCGGAGGCTTGCTCTCGAATTGGGCTACATCGATTTTGCTATATATTTGGTGTACAGGGGCTTTACTAGTACTTGGTAGAATTCTATAGCGGCAAATCGTTCATGAGAGAATCGAATTTGGAACTCATAATAGATTCTATCTTCCTATAAGAAAAAGTAATCCTAACGGCCTCTAGATTATTATTGAAAGCGGTGATTATAGATTGATCTAGGAAACTCGCTACAGGTTGCTAAATATATATGAAGGGGTACGCTATCGGTATTTACCTCATCGGAGATGATTCGAGGTAGAGGACTGGTCTTTCGTGAAATCTCTTGGCATGTCTTTATGTAGCTTGCAAGGACCGCCTCCCCCAACTCATTTGTTTGCTTCTGGAGTTCTTGAAACACCACTCCTCAGACAAATCCTCCATGGTGACGGGCATGATGTTACTGGGATATAACACATTGTGCTTGACCATGATATCGATGTTGTCGTTACCTATTGGAGTAAGCAAAAATTGTGTTGGCAACTTTTTTTTTCACGCGGCCAATCATGATGACAATAATGCTTTGCAGTGATATGGAGTCACCAGCCACCTTGATTAGACAAATCTCGTGTAAGTCAAGACCGGCTAGATTTAGATGAAATAGGGATAAACACTCATCTCGTAGTTGGAATGGATCGAAATGTTTTCACCACAAACCTATAAAGAGAATTCACACTCTCACGGTGAGAACATACGGCTTTCAGTGTGAACCTACCAAGATGGATATAAATTAGACTAGAGTTAGGCGAAAAGTAGATGTGATATTGAAAAAGCGATTCAATTGGTTAATTATGTTGGGAGTAGATTGTATGATCAATTAAACCGGCCATAGCCCTTATAAAGAGGTTGGTTTTTCCTTCTATAGGACCTTCTCCACGTCTTACTTGGGAGAACACCGAAAACCTCAGCCCAAGTAAGAAAACTTGAGACCCGATAAAATTTGACTCGTAATCGGACCGGTCTTATCGGTCACATGCTACCAGTTTGACCGCACCATATCAGTCTGACTAGCCCACTGGCAGCGATTAGATTAACCCTGTGAAGGAATCCTGTGCTTTTCAAATTTGACTACGTTTTTCTATTTCGTGTTTAGATGTTAATTTTGGGTGTTCACACTAGGATTTCGGGCCGAGTTGACACCGTTTCTGAGTCAGTGATGAAAGCGGATTGATTGATAAGATCGCTCATCAAACGTGTGGGCGTGCGGCCGAAAATTATATTTGCGTACCAAATTTCAGAGTCATGCATGGCTGCGAGACAAAATGGCACAATTTAAAATCATATGCATTTGTGATGAGCGATGAATTTATAATTTGATTATTCTGCCGCATTCCTATCAGTGAGCGTACGAACACTAGTACAGATCCTTCTATCTGTGACAGGCTCTAATATGCCTAGAAATAGCGGGCCGTCACAAGGAAGTCATCTTAATCGGGCTGAAAAGTATCTGATTGAGATATGGTCGCACAGACATATTAGATGGGCATAAAAACTTAAACCCGTCACAGATGACACCTATCAGTAACGGGCCGTAGTTTAGACCCGATTGAGATAACATTCTATATCTCAAACGGGACTAAAGTTGTGGCCTGTCACATATGATCTGTGACGGGCACTAACTTTAGGCCCGATTGAGATAGCATTCCATATCTCTAACGGGCCTCAAGTTATGGCCCATCATCTGTGACGTACACCAACTTAAGGCCCGTTTGAGATAACAACTAGACCCGTCACAGATGACTCATCAGTGACGGGTTATATACTTAATCTCTATCGGGTATTAACTAAAGCCCGTCACCGATGACTATTTTTTCATTTTTCATATGAAATGTTTATATTTGTAAGTTGAACTATAGCAAAATAATTAAGTGCAGTATAATAATTCATTTTATGAGTCAAAATAATTTTACGGGTAGTAAATGATTTCAAATGGAAAAAATGTCAACAATAAAGTTTTATAACTTATCAAGATTTACAACTTTTAGTTTGGTCATTTTTCTATATAACATTTTTTTTTGAACAGTTTGATTTTGAATTTGAAAATATGATAACTTCAAATAATATTTTCAAATACTAAATGATTTCAATTGAAAAAGTCATCAACAACAAAGTTGAATAACTTATCAAGATCTAAAACTTTTATTTTTGTTATTTCTTCATCCGACGAAATGTTAGTAATATTATTCACAAATTTTACATATATGTGTTAAAGTTTATAAAACCAAATAAGAGATATGTCAATTTTGTAAATAATGTTACCATCACTTTGTCGTATGAAGAAATAACCAAAATAAAAGTTTTAGATCTTGAAGAGTTATTCAACTTTGTTGTTGATGACTTTTTCAGTTGATATCATTTAGTATTTGAAAATGTTGTTTGAAGTTGTTATATTTTCAAATTCAAATTCAAACGATTCAAAAAATGTTATATAGAAAAATGACCAAAATAAAAGTTATAGATCTTGATGAGTTATACAACTTTGTTGTTGATGACTTTTTCAGTTGAAGTCGTTCGCTGATCTAAAATTCTATTTGAACTTTTCAAACCTTGAATTTCAAATTTCAAATTGTTTAAACTGAGTCATATGGAGAAATGACCAAAATAAAAATTTTGCACCTCGATGAGTTCTACAACTTTGGTTTTGGTGACTTTTCCATTTGAAATAATTTAATAACCCCAATTTGACATCCTGGCTTAGGGGTTAATAAGATTAATAGAATACTTATACCAACAAGTTACAATTACTTTTCCGGAAGCCAAGCTTCGAAGAACTTTGGTGCTAAGGGTGCTTGGCTTGGAGCAATTTTAGGATGGGTGACCGACCAACTTCTTGGGTTTTTAGGATGGGTGACCGACCGGGAAGTTTAAACTTCTCGGGTGGGTGCACACGAGTGAGGAAAAAAAAGACTAGCCTAGGAGAGGCCCGAGGCTAGCCAAAAAATAAAATTTATTTATTTTTATTATACTCATCTGTGACGAGCATTAACTTAGCCCCGATTGAGATGAGGGTCATCTGTGACGGGCCATAGTTGGCCCGTCACAAATGAGTCACTGTGACGGGCTATAGTTAATGCCCGTCACATATAAAGGTCATCTGTGACGGGCGCTAGTTGTGACCTGATTGAGATAGGTCATCCGTGATGGGCTATAGTTTGACTGGTCGTCTGGATCAAAACTATCGGTGACGGGCTTTAATTAGGGCCTGATTGAGATAGATTCATCCGTGACGGCCGTTTGCCCGATTGAGATAACTCTTCACATCTGTGACTTCTAGTCTGTGACGGATGCCGTGCCCTATTGAGATGGGGTTTACCTCCCGATTGAGATGATAGTATCCCTTCTAGTGGAACGGAACGGACGCAACTGCATGTGGTAGTTGAAGGTGATGGTTACCTCTGAACATACATAGTCATAACAAGAAAATCATAAACCGAGTGAGAGTCCGTAAGTAGCTAGAAAACCAAATTAAGTTGGAGAGAGATGTTCTAATACTGACAAATCTACCCTATAATTCACCAACTACGGCTTACATCCTTCATACTTCATTCATCAAATCCAACGAATAGACCAGATTATGTCCACCCCTCCCGCGGCCTCTTCCGCGTAATGTCCACAGGCCACGGTCCACCACCAGCAGTCACGCCTGCACATCACGCCGCCCTCCCATCTACACATCGCGTAGCCCCACCCCTCTCCACGCGCTGCCCCCGATCTTCGCAGGGCGCCCGCCTCTGCGCCGCTACATCACCGTCGCCCGGAGTTGCCAGGGTCATCGTCCTCCGATCTCCTTCGCCCGAGCCGATCTCTCCACCGATTTGCTTCGCCCGTGCCGATCTCTCCCGTCCGCGTCGGCAGTGACGGCCGCCTCGCCGAACTCCTCCATGCCACCGTCGGTACTCCCTCACCAATCTGCTCCGCCCGCGCCAATCTCTCCCATCCGCGTCGCCAGCGAGGGCCACCCCACCAATCTCCTCCGTGCCACCTCTGGAACACCCGCGCCCGCGTCGCCGATGACCTAGAAGTAAGTAGTAGTTGCTAGGTCTGGTTGGCAGCACATACACATTTCATCGAGCATGTCTTGTGTGTTCTAGATTTCTTGAGTGCTCTATATTGTGGTTAGATCAACAAGGTATCCATCTGGCGTGCAGTTTTCTCATTTGTTGACCATCCAAGTGATTGGACCAATCTTGTATTTTGCAATTTGTGGTGTTAAAAAAATTATCATTCAGTTTACTTACTATAAGCAATCTATCTCTTCTGTCATGCAGATGAGAAGCCTCCTGTGATTTACCTGTAGGATCATGTCAGAATACACCAATCTGCAGGTGGTATACATTCATTCCTCTGTTTTTTCTGCATATCCTATAGGAGATGCAATTCTGTCAACATAAGTGTGTATAGTGTGTTGTGGAGTCTAATCGAAGTGCTAAGCATTCATACTCAGTTCTGTGTCCCTGAAACTTAATTTTGTATGTAGATTAACTATCACAATTGTCTCTGAAGTGATGATACACTTCTTTTTTTTAAATAAAAAACTTATATCTCGCAAACTGACTTAACCTTTGATATCAAATTATTTAATATGTAGGAAAAAAAAGTTCAGATTGTCGAAGCAAAGCTGACTGGACACCATGCCAATTGCTATTGTTTACTGCACAATCAAGGAGATTTTTGACTGATTCTACTAAATTTCTGTTTGGTAAAGGTAATTTCCTTCCATCATGATTACCCCTTACAAATAGTGCAAATGTCTCTTGCATGGATCAATCTTCGCTAAATGGTCTATAAACATTTCTACTGCACCATGCAAAGGATTAAATTGTAGCCATCCAGTGAAGAATTTCTTTCTTTGAACCTACAGTACCTTGGACATACAAATAGATTTCTCTTTGTGCTGATGTCATGTGCCGAATACTTTGTAACAAGGGAGTTGTGTGGGCTGTTAGGATTCACGTCTCAGTCATTCAGTTTCTATTCTAGATAGCAAAATTTGCTATAGGGCATCCAAAAAACGTGTAATTTCACAATGTGTCTGTGATTAAGTTAAACTGATTACTCCAAATAAATTACAAGAACTACATCCACGCAGCTTATTAATTTGCTTAGGATTACAAATGATTCCGAGCGCCACTGTCAGTCCTACAAGATCAGCGTCGGCAGTCCTCTCTGCCCTGGTACAATGTGAGCTCCTTCCTCTTCTTGATCTATCCTCAATTGGACTGAAGTCTTAGAAAAAAATGCAACTTGTTGATCGTGCAGATTAAGGAGTGCTTGAACAAGGTTTCCTAGACGGTGTTTTTCCTCACTCATCCTGAAAGCCCTGATCCTGAAGGTTCATTCCTTCTATTACTGACATCATAACTGAAGCTTGCAAAAGTTTATGTGTCATATTAATGCCATTGGTATTCAATCCATTTCCTGATAATATAGAATTGCTCTTATTTTCCTTGTAAAATTATGTGCAAGCAGTAAGATTTTAAATTGGTTATTGTCTTCATGATCATTGGATCTTTTTTTTTCCAATGAAGTGTATCAAACTAGAGCAAACTGTTACTCTAAACATGTCAAATCGGTCATTTATCTGAATTTATAAAATAGCGTTAACTTCCTTTTTCGTTCACAAATTTCTTGCTTTGCAATCAATATAAATTCAGACAAATTTACATGCTGTTAATATATCAATGACCACTACTTATCCTATAGCAACTAATTAAAGCTTCTAATAATGGAGATATTTACTAAAAATAAGATGGTGTTACTTATTTCAGATTCAGCACATGATTTATATTTCAGATTTTGTATATAACTCAGTTTAAAGTTTAGAATGTAAATAGGCACAATATTTAGTTGAATCATTTGGAAATAAAACATGCTTATGCTGAACTGCTGGTATCCCTATAGACTGAACAGCTAGAAAAACATGCGTACACTGAACTGCTGATAAGTCAGTTTAAGTTCAAACATTTATTAAGTATACTGAATCATTGGGAATTCCTGTAGATTGCTTCCCCATTTAAATTTTACTGACATTACCCATGACTGTATCAATGTTAAATTTTGGTTGCATCAATAAATCTTCTACTTGTTACCAGCATCCTTGTCGCACCTACTTAATTTGTTTGATATAACGAAATGAACAAGGATGTGAACTACAGTTGGTACACTGAATTGCTAAGAGAAATGCTTGTAACAACATGTATATTGTTGATAATATTAAGGTGCTTTCAGTGAATTTCACATTTGCTATTTACAGCTCAGGTACTTTCAGTGAACAGGAAGCTTACTCATAAGGAATTAAACCAATCGTGAAGATAGGGGGTACTCTGAGAATTGACAGATGAGAGTCTGGCTAAATAGTCAGCCATGTGAAATGCCTTAATGAACTCTCTATTTCGATAGATGAGATATGTGAAATGCCTTAATGAACTCTGTATTTCGATAGATGAGATAGCTCATTTAGGCAGTACATACATGGCGTGGGTTCTTCGATCCATTCAACTCTGTAGTGCTGATCCATTTATAGATATTTCTCCCTTGCATATGCACTTTTCATTAACTCCCAACCATATAACATTGTGGGGCCCTAAAATTTATATTACTACCTACACAAAATCAGTGTGATGCACAATTTATTTTTTATGTAGATATATTGTACTCTTAAATTTGTTTTATACAAATGATTTTTATTGTTAGGTAATACAATATTGCTAAAGTACCTAAATGAAATAAATGTGACATGATATCCAACTAGCAATTTTCAATTAGATGAAATGTTATGTGATTTGTTTGTAAATCACATTATATGTTTGTTGTGGACTAAGGTAGATTGATATTTTATCGGATAGGAATGGATCCAAATGGATCGGCGTTTGAAGAACGCGCCCCATTTCGAGACAGCTAATATTTCTTCAGGTGCTGTGACATGTATATATTTTGGACTTTCTTTGTGATCTCTACATACTCCCATCGCATATATTCATATACCTTGTCTGCTGGTTTTTCGATAATTATAGATACAAGAGCTGGAAGTACAACTTCTACTAAGCTTCAATGTAAGAAGGAGATGCTTATTAATATCATATTATTATATGCATTATGACATGGGGGAACATATATATGCACTATATATGTGCATGAATTGGCATATCATATTATTATACTTTATGTTAAATATATTTGATGCACGACATAAATTGAATTAAAGCTAAAATGTACCGTTCATATAGTAATATTTTTTTGCTAACATGAAAATTTTAAAATTATTAAAGACAAATAGAATTACACCATAGCGTTTAGCACGGGCATATTACTAGTAGATATATGACACAAAAAGGATAACTTAATTTATACACATGTACATATACAGGTACAGGGTGAGCTTGATGACATTGCTAGCTAGGGTGCTAGGCTGAATATCTACAATTAAGGAAGTGCAGCCAAATAGAGCATTAATCAGGAGAACCACATCTGCATGTGGTAGATTTGAAGGTGTATAGCTTAATCTCATGAGGAGATATGTGTGATCATCTACATTAATGTCTCCACTGACGAGTGAACACGTATTTCAATATACTTTCTCAGCCAAACTACTACTAAATACTCCCTCTGTCCAAATATATAAAGGACATTGTCATAATTCTTTATCCAAATATATATATATATAAAAGGGATTTTAGATCCCTAGACAATATTTTATCTTTCATCCATCAACTCATGTACTAGTTTAAATCCATATAACAACTTATGTACTATAGTTTATTTCTCCAACCTTTACTTTTTTTAACTTATTTATTTTCTCAATCACCAATTTTTACTACGATTTGACCCGCTTCCACTTTCTTAATTCTTCCTAAAATAACGTAATCTCCTATATTTAAGGACGGAGGGAGTACTTCGCAAAGCGCTGTCCTTTATGCTTGAATTCATCTTATTCTATTTGTTATCATCACTAGATATGACCTTCCGACCCTGCCCTTGTGTGATTTGCCAGGGGCTTGAAAAGGCGCAGCCCCAAACTGAACCAGAGGTACCCCACCAGCCTAACTAGCTATCTTGATTAGCATCAGCACCTACAATACAGTTTGTAAGCACTGACCTGAGGAAAGAAGCTACTCCCTTCGTCTCAAAATATAAATATTTCTAGTTATATATATATATATATATATATATATATATATATATATATATATATCTCCAAAAATACTTATCTAATTCGTAGCCAGCAATGCTTGTATATTGGTAAATAGCTTACTGTTAGTTATTAGGGCGCAATGATACGGTAGGCTTGATGAACCAGCTTGCTTCCTTCTTCGCCTGTTAGTCGTAACCCTCAACCAATGAGCAGAAGCTGTAGAACATCAGATGTTCTCTGATACGCCAATTCGATCGATTTTTTTTTCAGTATTCGTAGCTTCAAAGGTGATTGATAAATTTGGAGTTAAGTTAGATGGTTGCATCATTGGTATTGCAACAGGTTGAAAAAACAGGTTTAAATTGCAATTCGGTTTGACAATACATATTTGTTTTCATTACATTTATGTATTAAATTCAATTCAATTAGCAAATGATGGGCATATATGAAAACAGATTTATGGGTTGAATTGGTGGCTAGCCTATCAAACGTGTATCTATCAAATATCAATGGACAATGACCACTCTTTTAGATATATAGGGCTTTCAAGGTAATATTATCTTCTTTGTTCACTCCATATATGATTCTCTTTTGAATTATGGAGTATGTCATTCCCTTAATAAGAGGATCTGGAAATATAAGACCCCACTTGGAGGTCTTCATGTAATTTCTTAAAAAGAGAGTCATATGATAACAAGAAAAAAACACCATTTTGCTCGCCCTCATCCCCCGAAACAATTCCACCTGATCACTTAAACCCCTAAACAATTTTTTAGCTAAATTTACATCCTAAGCTATTGAAAATGATTCAGTTCACTCCCGGCCTAAACACTATTTCTCTTTTTCTCAAAATGAGTTAAAAAAATAAGGAGTTTAAGGGGTAAAATGAGTTAAAAAATAATCCAAGGGTTAAGTGATCTATTGAATTAGTTCGGAGAGTAAAATTAACTTTTCTCTACAACAAAAGATAACCTTGCAAAACGGAAATAGAAAAGCAGCAAACTTTTTTGTTTGTTTAACAATAAGAGATTGTCCATCATCTTTTTCTCAAATGAATTTACTTATGTATAGAACTAGTGCTTTTATGTTGGGCGTAATTTGGTAAATATTGTTTTACAAATCTGATGTTGGTCACCTTCTATTATACCAACTGCATCATTTTCTGGTATATGATGCTTTCACTAGAAGAACATGTAACTACATGCAGTACTGTGGCACACATGGAGTGGATAGTAAAGACGGCTATCGCACTTTAGAAGCTATTGAGTTGTTCAATTATTACAAAATTGTAACTTAATTTGTGAAATGATGAGCAAAAATAGAATGAAATAATAAACATTGTAATACAAATCTATGAGATATCAATGCAACTAGCACAAAATCATAATACAAAATCTCCATTCATGTGTAGAAAATATTTCCATGATCGTCATCACAACAGTACAACTGCCATTTTGATTGCTACTTAATCTATCATTTTTATTTTATAGAAATGAACCGTAACAGAGCCAATAGTAGAAGCAAATTAAAGGCCAGCCATCTACACAGTGTACTCTCAATCATTTATACACAGTACTAAAGATAGCAACTGCAATAAGGGTGTTATGTTCCAGACTATACAATTAATGCAATGTACAAGTGTATTTCTTTCTTCTCATAGTACTGTGAGGATATCAAAAGCGGAAATAATTAATTCATTGTCTACTATTCAGGCTTGATTCTCCGTATCCAATCCACAATTTTCTTTTAAGTATCGTGACGATATCAATGAAAAGAAAACCCTATCTACTTTGATCTGTCACAACCAGGGTGATCGACATCGCTAACCAAGCTAATTGGTAATTGCATGAGCTAAGAATTTTTATTCATCGTCCTCATTTTGTAGCAACGACCAGTATGAATCCCATATGTTTCCCTGTAGATGATCTGCATACAACTTTGAATCATTTTCGTTCAAAAACATGTCATTGCAATTTTGTTAGATCGCCCAACGTATAGTAGTGGTACCAATTCAGACTTATAAAATGAACTTTTTATAGGAAATAGTTGTGCTAGCTAGTTAATTGGAAAAGTAAAGTAATTTTTATATCCCAGTTTAATTTGTCAATCTTTCATAATCTATAGTCCTTAAAAAGAAGGTGATGATGGTGGCAGGAATCTGCCACCCCACCTACTCCTTTCATAAATTTTACAAGTTACTCTTGAACTTCTTAATACTAAAAAATGTCAAATCTAAATGGATAGCCACATGAAAATTAGATTAAGATGAATATTCCCTATAGCGAAAACAGGGTAACTTTTATCCGAAGCAAAGCACGGGCATTTAGCTAGTTCATTTTAATTCTAAAATTCCATAATTTTCTGAATCTGTCCAGGAATAATGAAATCAAATTGAAATTACTATATTATGATAAAGCAATGGCCTTGTTGTACTCATCATCTGTTGGATGTCTCACCACTACAGAAGTAAGCATTCCAGTTGGTTCATTTCCAGTATCACTATCACATTTTGAGCTATCACTGGTGCTGCCAAGAATGATACTCTACTGTATCACTGTTGGTTGTTAGTATCACTACCGGTTCAACACATGAAATCCCTTAAAATTAAGTAACCACGAATTGGTATTGTGTTACGGAACTGCTTTTAACTCTTTCTGCTCCGCAACAACTTTTGCAAAACATTCCTTGCCAATGTATAGCATGCTTGTTTGATCCGTGTACATCAAACTCTGATCCTTTGTACTAAACCCATATACAAATGTTTGAATAATCATTTAAAAATTAAAGAAAATGTTATTTCACCCCACATTGCCAGACAACATTTTCTCAGGTGGCTAATATACCATTTTAACAGGCGTTTCTTGACCCACCTCGGCTCTAGCCGAAGGCTTGTAGAAATAATTGTACAGTCGCACGATAATATCATCCGTGAAAATACATTTACATAGGCGGATATTTTAAGTTTCTGCATGCCAAATATGTTTATATAGGCGGATTTGTAGAGGAAACCGCCCATGAAAACCATTTTGGCAGGTGGTTATGACTTATGTCGTGAAAACCACCTGGGTTGTTGGATTATGGAAAAAATCCAGCTCCTATGCTTATCAGCATTGCACACGTTCACAAAATTCAGAGTCATACTTTTTGAAAAGAAATTCGGAGTCATATTCACGTTCACTGAGCATTAACGCAGGTCGAGAGTGAAAATGAAGTTGATCATACACATTATCCACATCTAAACTTGGAAGCGAAATACATGCATATTGACATACACAGTTTTAATTGACAAAATCTAAATAGGAGTAGCTATATTTATAGCGCTATATTTTTCATAAAAAATAGTCGTTGTATTTACATTGTAATTCCCTAAATTACGTATGTAATTTTAGTGTATTTACAATGTAAGTTTTAAAATTACATATGTAAGTATCTAAATTATATATGTAATTTTAGTGTATTTACAATGTAAGTTCCAAAATTACATATGTAAGTCCCTAAATTACACATGTGTAATTACTGTGCAAATAGAGTAATTACATTCGTTGATGACCAGCACGTGTCATGCAAAGCAAAATAAGAGTCGCCAACTCAGGAGCAAGTTGTTCGATCATTATCAGATGCACTTTGCACGAATCGTGAAGATCAGATGGCAGACAAACTGACTGTATTTGGCCCAGAAATATGTCGACATAATTTTAGCAACGCCGATCTAAATAGTGCATACGTACTATTTAATCTAAATAGAGAAGCACCCCTAATTAACTACAAGTATGCAAGCTAATTAAGTATCTCTTTGACTAGATCATGCAAGTCTTTTTGTTTTTCTTGTTGTAAAATTTTCTCCGCAATTACTTATCTAATCTACGATCCGATTACTTATCTGATTAGAAAATGTCCCCTAAAATTACCTCAACCTATACCTGATTTATCTCCTCTCGTTTGTCCACACAGCTAATTAACTCTCGTCACTCAAGTCGATTGGCAAGCATGGATCATCTAACAAGTAGCAACCATCAGTGACACCATGTGGCTCACCACCGTAGCTCTCCTGCTGACCACCGTCGTCATATGGACAGCGCTGCAGAAGAGAAAGCGTGGCGAAGCCTGCCCAGCCGCGGTGGCGCCGCCGCCGATTGTGCAGGGAACCGCTCTTGTACGGTTGTTGCGCGCCATGGCAAGGGACGGGCCACTAGAGGTGATCCGCGAGCAGTTGGCGAAGCTGGGGAGCGTGTTCATGGCGAGCGCCCCGTTGGGGCTGTTCAAGGTGACCTTCTTGGTCGGGGCGGAGCTAGGATTTTTGATTGATGGTGTCACAGCAAAGCCAGCTCTTACCAAGAAGTGATTTGTACTAAACTACTAATATATATGAAAAGCGTATAAAGAAAGGATAATCAACAAAGTTAAGAAGGCGAACCAATAACTCGCTTGTTAATCCAAACATCCAATCATTAATTAAGCATAACAGGGATAATCATAGTACTGTGATTCAAAAGCTGTAAAGTTGACACAAAAACTCGAACATGGCTTCAATCCTTCAACATGGAGACATGGAGTAACCTGAAAACAGATAAATACAATATGTCATGATAATTAAACTATATTTAATATTAGTACTAAGAAGAAGTAAAAATAATTTTTGCACTGTTTGTTACCTCTCATAGAAGCATTTTACGTTTATGATCTTCCATATTCTGAAAGGTGCATGACAATATAATTTGGGATTGTGGCTAGAAAGTCTGGGTCAACAAAGCAAATGATGCATTCATTCATGATCTCATTGCCAATACAATGCTAAAAAGCATCTCTCAACTGATGCGGTGGCAACAGGCAAAACAAGTACAAGCTTCAAAAGATGATATACCAAAGGAAAAGCAAGATGTTTCTTTCTGTCCACCATCAATTTTGCAAGTGAAAGGGCATGTAGCCTAGTGATTGCAGTGACCTGAGTAGCACCCCGAGATCCTGAGTACAAATCTTCATAGAAACAAAATTTAGATTGGGTTATTTGAGGACTAAATTTCATGTTTGATAGGCTAAGTTCTTAATTTGAAAAGGCTGCATATATCTGGTTGGATATAGAGGCAGGGTAAAAAATACCCTTCTAAAAAAAATCAATTTTGCAAGTTCAGTAATGGTCTTCAAGTTCGAAAATCTTTCATCGGATTGTACATTGTCAATGTATAACTGAAGTTCATGGGCAAGATCCTTCAATTGAACTGAACTAAAATCATCAGGATAAAGCTTAGCAAGTTCCATGCATGAGGCTATTCATTTTGAAATCAGCAAAAGAATCCTTAGGATTGAAAGCAGCCATATAAGTAAGCAAATTAGAATTTGTTTCAGTAAAGCGATCATTAAACTCAATAAGTAGCAAGTCCACAACAGGGTTCAAACAGTCCCATCTATACTGTTGGTAATTAGTGTGATTTATCTTTTTCCTTGGTTTATGACGGTCAATATACTCCTCTTCCATATCTAGCCTAAGAATTCCATGCTCATCATAAAATGAATACATTTTCTCCAATAAAGATTCCCAGCCATCATCTCTAATCGCCTGAAATTTTTCCTTAGTTGATTTCACCTCTAGCATGGCCTCCAATATACCTCCATCTTTCCTTTGTAAACAAAGTGACAGAGCATTTGCATACCCCAGGATCATCAACATCAAGTGCAAATGAAACACAAAATCAAAATCTTGAAGATAATCCATGAGCCCACGGGCTTGACGTCTTTTGCCAATATTCGGGCCCTCCTTCTCCACATATTTCAGCACATCCATAACAAATGAGATTGAAAATAACCTATTTAGACCCTTAAGAGTCTTATAATGGGAACACCACCGAGTGTCTCCAGGTCTTTGAAGTGTTTGCTCTTGGTTTAGTCCTGTTCCAGTACAAATCTTTCTGCCCACTGCCTATTGCTTTCTTTAGTTTCTCTTCTTCACTTTCTCGTATCATGTCTCTCTTTGCAAGAAGCTCCCGCTGCCATGTTAAGAAGAAGAGACCAAAGAAATCACTCACATCATCATTATTTTTAGCTATTGACACTAACTAACTGGAGTTGGTGGGGCGAAGCAATGAACATAATATATCTGTGTGTGTGATTGCTCTCTCTCTCTCGTATATATAAGTATAGTTATATCTTACCTATCTACTCCTTTCAGTAAGTAAAAAATTACTTTTAATCCAAATTATCTTATATATCATTCTGTGTTATATAAGTTACAATACAAATATTGAAACTTACAATGTAATTACAGTATAATTTTTAGTGGAATCTTTTGTGTAATTATAATATACAGGCTAGTGTAAAAATGATGTGATTATTTTTTTTAAGTAAAAAATACGAAGCTATGGTAAAAACTACTCCTATGAAGCTAGTGTTTAAGGCCATGTGTGTAGAGGTGGCAGGGGTCTCGACTCATTAATCCTAAAAATCTTATTAGTTAAACTCATCTATCTGAACATGGCACACGACAATGACGGAAGATATGCGAGTTTTAATTGTTGCCAGGTCGAAGTTACAGATTTTTCTAAGATTATTATTATTATCATTTGAGATTGATCGTATAGTATTAAACTCCACATAATGCATCTGAGTACACGTGCATACATACTCCTGCTACTTTTCTAGCCTGTTGGCCTCTTCCAAAATCTCATTCTCTATATAAATGTATCTCTCCTATCACATTTTTAAGTGAGTTCGCACTTCCTCTGGTCATGATCGAAAGCCTTCCTGTTCAAGGTAAGCTCATTTCGTTACTCTATCTCTCTCTCTCACACACACACACATATATATACAACACACACATATATATGTGTGTATTAATGTGTATCCTTTATCCATCCTATGCAACACAAAGCACACCCTCCCCCTTTAAATTACATCCCAAATTAATTCATCTCCTCGTTTGTGCACGCGGCTAATTAAACTCTGGTCACTCAAGTGGACTGGCAACAAGCATGGATCATGTAACAAGTAGCACAATCGCCAGAGGCGCCATGTCGTGGGTCGCCGCCACCGTAGCTCTCCTGCTGACCACCGCGGTCATACTGACCGCGTTGCAGAAGAGAAAGATCAGCAGCCCGGCCGCGGCGGCGCCGCCGGTTGTGCGGGGAGCCGGTCTCGTACGGTTCGCGCGCGCCATGGCGAGGGACGGGCCGCTGGAGGCGATCCGCGAGCAGCAGGCGAAGCTGGGGAGCGTGTTCACGGCGATCGCCCCGTTTGGCCTCTTCAAGGTGACCTTCCTGATCGGGCCGGAGGTGTCGAGCCACTTCTACCTGGCGCCGGAGTCGGAGATGGGGCAGGGTAGCATCTACAGGTTCACCGTGCCTTTGTTTGGGCCCGAGGTTGGCTACGCCGTCGACCCGGACACTCGTGCTGAGCAGATGCGCCTCTTCTGGGACGTCCTCAAGCCACGGAGCATCGAGGCCAGGGTAGGCGCCATGGCTGAGGAGGTCCAGGTATATTCATCTCTGCATATCCGATCACTTGCGGTTGTTTACTTACTTTTTACATTCAACTAATTAGCCATCGTGTGACTCCAAATTAAGTCAATTGTCATGTACCTAAACTTTGTTTTGTAAGTCTAACAGAGACTTTCAGCCCCATTGTTTGATTTATTGGTGGAATAAGCCAAACAGCATATTTGCAAAAAAAAAATAAAAAAGTAATTTGTTCATAAAACTTTTATATATACTTTCTGTTCTTAGTTATCTAAAAGCAAAGGCTAAAAAATAAACTTCGATGAAAAAACCCCAAAATCATATTCAAATTAAGGTTGAAAATTGAAATTTTGGCTGATAAGTATAAGCATAAGCGAAAAAATGAGGCCATTTGTTTTAGAACGGTTCATTTTTCCTTTACAGGATATATGAGAGTTCAGAGCGCAAAAAAAAAAAAGAAACATGTTCTCCGCTTCATACCATACGCGCTTACGCATTTTAAAATTTAACCTTGAAAACATTTTAATATGAATTGAATTTTTTTTCTGATAATTATGTTATTAATTGGATTGACATTCAAATTTATTTTCATATGGTTATAATTTTGTTAGTACAAACCTTACCTTACCTTACAGTACTTATGAGAAATTAAAAGCCAATGATTAGTTTTTGAGACTATATTGAGTTTGACCGCATCTTATATTATGTGGTGGAGGTACTATTACCAACGTAAAATGGGCATATTTTTTATTACTAGTAATCATATAGGAGTGCATTGAAAATTTGAAAATTATTGTCTACCAAAAAAATCTGTTTAACCAAAATATATAAAACGCATATCCCAAAGTAACTGTAAAAATAAAAATAACCAATGTTATGGGTACATGTTATTCTCTTAGCACTTCATCAAGATAAACTTGCATCTACTCTCATGCATATTGCCATTATACGAACCACACCCAAATAAATGAAGCATATCTTAGCATTTGTAGGACCTTGAAATGGGAGAAACACATAGATTATATATACTTCAATTTTTTTTGTGTGGTTGTATACGCCATCCTAACAAATTCAGCGTTGAATAAATTAAATAGCACGATATCGCTGCTTCTTATTGTCCATAGTTTGAATACATCAAATAGCATGGTATCTATGTTGGGGGACATTGTATAAGTAAATACAATATGATACAGACATGCAAAATAAATCCCTATGAATAAAACATATGCAATAATGGATTATGTAAATTATTACAATCATAGGAAATAATATGCATCAAACAATATTAGTAAAGGAGAAGGAAACCTGCACTACCTAAATTGACAACAAGACCTTGTTTTTCTTGCTCCAAGACCATGGAACAAAAGTAATCCTATATATATATATATATATATATATATATATATATATATATATATATATATATATATATAGCTCCCACTTTAGCTATTTAAAAATGCTTCAAGCTCAACATTTTTTATTATTGAGAAGTGAAGTAAAGTGAAAAGGTAGTACAGGAGTCGCATTAACATGTTGTAAGTAAAGCACCCTGAACATGTATATGTGAAAGAAAAAAAACTACCCTTTGAAATAACCTGAAACTTAAGGTGGGAGCACGCATGAACTGTGTCCAGTCCAATAATCATATGTCAGCTACAAAACAAAGTGAAAATTGAAGCATAACAAATAGGCTAATATCAGGAAGGTGTGCGCGATATGATTCGATGTAAATGGAGGGGGCATAAGAAACTCACTTCCAAAGGAAAATCAGCTTGAGATAAAACATTTACTAAGCAGCATTTTGATATATCTTTGGGCAGCAGGAGCATCAATGATTTGCCATTTTCCTCCTTTTCTACTGTTGCAAATACAACAATGATTTACCATCTTTTATAATTCTTGATGTTTTGAGAAAGGTTTAAGTCAAACTTTTATAACGTTGACTATCAATAACTTTTAAACTAACAAGTTTAAAGACACTAGAACAACATATATAGATTTATTACTATACTAAAAGTAAAAAAAAAATATTGATTTATTGCATAAATTATACTAGAAACACATAGTCAAAGATATATTTTGAACACCGTGTCAGCGTCCAAAACATAAAGGATTATAGAACCAAAGAAAGTAGCAAAGAATCCAACTCCTTTTTTTATTAGTATAAATGTGATATTATTTCCTTCTCTTTAATTTTTCGATGACTGTTTTCTAATGTAGAACTACTTCTCGAGATGGGGAGAGCAAGGGACGGTTGATCTGAAGAAAGAGTTGGAGCGGGTACCGATGTTGATCGCGAGTCGGTGCCTGCTGGGAAGGGAGGTGCGGGAGAGCATGGTGGACGAAGTATACGAGCTCTTCCGTGATCTTGACAACGGCTTGCACCTCATCAGCACCATGCTCCCCTACCTCCCAACCCCGGCACACCGCCGTCGTGACAGGGCACGCCAAAGGCTCGGGGAGATATTCACCGAGGTGATCAGGTCACGCAGGAACTCTGGCACTGCCGACAACGGCGACGACGTGCTGCAACGCCTCATCGACGGCAGGTACAAGGACGAGCGTGCCTTGACGGATGTGGAGGTCGTCGGTCTACTCGTGGTGCTTGTGTTCGCGGGGAAACACTCGAGCTCCAGCGTGAGCACCTGGACCGGCATCAACCTGCTCTCCCACCCAAACCACCTTGCCGCCGTCATCGCCGAGCAGGACCGGCTAATGGCATCGCGCGCTAGAACCGACGACGACCATGATCGCGTCAACTATGATACCATGCAGGAGATGACCACTCTGCACCGCTGCATCAAGGAGGCGCTCCAACTGCACCCACCGGCAGTGGCAATGTTCCGTCAAGCCCGCAAGCACTTCACCGTGCAGACAAAGGAAGGTAAAGAGTACACGATCCCAGGAGGGCACACGGTGTTAAGCACGATCTTGGTGAACCACCACATGCCCAATGTCTACAAAGACCCCCATGTGTTTGACCCTTCACGGTTTGCACGCGGTAGGGGGGAAGACAGGGCCGCTGGCCCCTTCTCCTTCCTGGCCTTTGGCGCCGGGAGGCATTCATGCGCAGGTGAGTCCTTCGCGTACACACAGATAAAGGTGATATGGAGCCATTTGCTGAGGAACTTTGAGCTCAAGATGGTATCTCCTTTCCCTGAGACAAGCTGGAGAATGGTGACGCCAGAGCCAAAGGGGACAGTGATGATTAGGTACAGGAGACGGAACCTAACTTGTAAATAGGGAAATGTGCAATGGTGGAAGAAACGGTTATCAATAATATATAAACAGTACTAAAGATATCACCTATATAATAATGTAATAGTTTTATGTACCAATCTACAAAATAAAAGCAATCCCCCTCTCACTATCGCCTTTGATCTGCTATATGCCTATTAAGCTATATGTAACTATGGCAATTAAGGAACTAAACAGAACTAGGAATAGGAATTCCACCACGTGAATTATACTTTGTGACGTGACAAGAAACCATGTGCATATGTCAGTGAATCCAGCTGAAGAAAAACTAAATAAGTGCCGGAGTAGGTAAAACCGACAACTATGGTGCCTTATCGGAGGGACTTACCTACTCCGGCACTATGATAGTGTAAAATCACTACTATAAAACATCAAATAGATGCCAACACTATAAGTGCCGGAGTAGATAAAACCGGCAACTATAGTGCCTTTCCCACCCACGTGCCCACCCACGCGTCCGTCCACGCCGTAAAATCCAATGAATCGGCACCTTTATCCTCAAATAGGTGCTGGTTTTTAAAAAGAACCGCAACCTATTACTGGTGTCAGAGAAAGATGCCGGTTTTTGAAGAAAACCAGCACCTGAAATAATCGGGCCAAGCCGACCGCATCTTATCCACTCGCACCTGTCCTTATCCCTTGCGAGGACCGCGAGGACGTCGTCCTGTCCTTATCGTCGAGCACGCTAGCTCCACACCCGCAAGCGCCGGCAGCGGCGTCCTTCCCACCGGGGGAGACCGGCCGGATCGCAGCGCCACGTACTCCTCTTCACAGTGGCATGGCAGGCAGCCTCCCATGGTGATGGAGCTTCAGGTGGCCTCCCCACAGTGTGGGCTTGGCGTGAGCCCTCCACGACGGCGTGACGGACGGTGCAGTGGACGGCCTCTCCTGGTGATGTGATGGTTGAACTCACCCAACGATGCGAAGGGCAGGCTCACCATAGAGGGGCGCAGTGGGTGGCAGACGGCCAGGTCCGGCTAGCGTGCTTGACGATGATGGTGAGGTGAGTGGCCTATCCTCTGCGGCAGGCAGCTTGATGACGGTTAGAGCATTTGCGGGAGGATTCACCACGGTGTACTCGTTCTCTTCCTGGTTGATTTTTGATTTTGTAATTTCGGTCTCTTGTTGGATGCATGGTGATGATATTGTGAGAAAATTGTTCCTGATTCTTGGTACATGGATGATGATGAATGTGTTTTTGGATTTGGGATGGATGGTGATGGGATTGTGAGAAATTTGTTCTTGATTCTTGGTACATGGGATGATGATGAATGTGTTCTTGGATTTAGGTGATGGGAAGCTGCTTGATGAATCGAGCCATATTTTTTTTAGCTCGTGGAACTTCTTAGGTGCCGGCTGCGGGGTTCTCATTCGGCACCTATATGTGTAATAGGTGTCGATTCTACAACCAGCACCAATGACTGGAGTCATCTGTGCCGCCTGTGGGGTGCCGGTTGGGAAAACAAGCATCTAAGGGGGTTTTCAACCGGCACCGAAGTGCTTTTCTGTTGTAGTGAATGTACTCCCTCCATTCAAAAATAAGCTGATTTCTAAAGTGCAAAATTTGTCCAAATATAAGTTGATTTCTAGCATCTTACTAATTACCACTGTTTCATAAATCGATATGTTTTATCGTTTAATAAATCTTAGTTAACTACCAACCAAATACTATTTTCATATTAAGTAGAAACACTTTGGTTCTCTCCCAATTATTATACTGTTCTTCGTATGTGAGGAATCGATAATCTTGGGATAGAGGAAGTATTTTTGGTAGAGGGAGTAATAAGGACATAAAGCATGTACTGATATATCTACAGTAGTGAAAAGTGAATTTCAATATGCGACCAACATAACTAACATCATACGATAATTGCCGTAGGATTCAGAAGCTGATAATAGTATAGGCGTTTCTGTTGGGTGGTCCCGAGACATCCAAAAATACGTGCATATATGTAAAAGGAAAAGAAAAAACATTTAAAGAGAGGATATACATTTTTTGAGACAAGTGACAGATAGCAAGTTGCTTACTAATATACCGTGATACACTTTTGATCAATTATTTATTTCTAGTATATATTATCTTTGTATATTTATGGTACCATAAATTGGACCATTCATATTTAAAATGTTGGATACATCGCTGGATAAAAGGCTGAATGAAACTTAATCGTCTGATGAAAAAGAGTGAGCTTGTAAAAAGAAAAAAAAAGTGCCAATCAAACCACCGACCAGAGGGTTCCAGATAATTCCGCAGCACCTTCTGACCTTCCCCTTTGGACTCCTCGGTCAGGGAGAGCGGAACAGGTGCAACAATGGGGGGCGCTAATCGGCGCCTTGGGTGCACGCCGCTCGATCCCCACGCACGATGCGCCCTCTCTGTTCCCTGCTCTTATATGCCGTATGTATATCCTTCATCCGTTTCATAATTTAAGTCATTCTAACATTTCTCATATTCATATTCATTTAATGAATTTAGATAGATATATATTCTAGATTAATTAACATCAATATAAATATGGAAAATGTTAGAGTGATTTACATTGTGAAACGGAGGAAGTACTTTATACACACTGCTGCACAAGCCGTTTATAATCCCGGTTTGCAACCCCCTATATACAGTCCTGGGTAACAAATCGAGACTATGAATTCAGGACTAAAGATCGATTTTTAGTACCGGTTGGTAGATCACATAATCTCCGTTGCTCAAACCGGGAAAAAAAAATCATTTTTAGTCTCGGTTTCTATTCAAACCGGGACTATTATGGTTTTAGCCGACCGAACGAAGACGGTTTCTCCAGCAGTGACGCATTTGTATAACTTTATATAAAGTATATACATATACAAACATATGTACAAATTTTATGTGTACACATATACTTTTTATGTATAAAAGAATACATGTATACAAACTGCACTCACCATTTTCTTAAATCGAGAGAAGAGTTGGCATTAAATGTTTGGTAAACTATTTATTTTTATAATAATACTTTTAATTGCAAATCAATACAAATATGCTACTTTATCTCTCCATCTTAAATATAAATCTATCTCTCCGTCCTGAATATAAGTGATTTTACGTTAGATTGTAAAAATACCATTACTAGTGTACTCTCTCCGGTTTCATATTAATTGACGTTTTGCACAAAGTTGAGGTCAAACTTTTATAACTTTGACCATCAATAACTTTAAAAATATTTAGTTTGAAGGAACTAGAACAACATATATAGATTTGTCTTTTAAAGCACTATAATAAAAGTAAACATATATTTATTTATTATATATATATTATAATAAAAAAATAAGGTTAAAGATATATCTTGTAGACCATATTATTGTCCAAAACGTCAGTTAAAATAAAATCGGAGGGAGTAAGGAGCTAAGAGCATGTTCAATAGTGCAGCTAGCTAGTGGCTGCAAAAATATCCACATCAGCCTAAGCTAATATTGCATACAAAAAGCAGGTTTCTGCCAACGTTTTATCTACTTTTTCAATCTTCAGATTTCCCCGTCCAACTCATTTTCTTGTTACTGCTCTACCTATTTTCCCCGCCTTCTGCTTGATTGGGTTGTTGCTATGGACGTACGCAAGCAGCCTAGCGAGGATGAGTGACCACAAGCTACGAGCATGACACAGAGCAGACGCCAGTGGTTAGCGGATTGCCGGTGGGCAAAGCCAGCGGATGAGGGGAGCAAGGGTGGAGTGGGACGTCGGGCAGCTGCCCTGAGCAGTGAGCATGGAACCAGATCATCTGACGTAGAACTCTACGTCAGGGGGACGTCCGGTCCTGAATCGCCATCCTTTGTGCATCGGACGGACAGCAGCTCTTCCACTCCATCCCCAGCCGCAGGCCCATAATTCTTTGTGGCTCGATGTCCGGCTCACTTGCATGAGGGATTGGCGGCGCTCAGCGGTCGGGATCTCCGGCCGCCATCACCATTGTCCGCCGCTATCGCGTGATCTCTCGCTGGTGAAGCGCATACGGAGTCGATGGTCCTCAAAAACCACATCATGTTCATCGCGCTCGGTTTTGCCCAGTTGCAGAGGAAACTGAGGGGAAAAAACAGCACTGGTTCATTTTGACATCGCCGCCGCTTGTCCGCCATGGTCGTCGGCTGCTTGTCGCCTCCCGTGGTGCGGGCACAGGTGGAGCGGGTACTGGAGGCAGCCCCCTCTGTCGCCGCCCTCCTCAGCTCCTACCCATCCCTTGTCCCTACGTCCTTCCCTCCGGGGAGCTCTGCTGCCTCCGACTTGGAGAGTTGGAGGTCGAGGCAGAGCGGCCTGAGCTCCTGGGCCTTCTCCCACTGCTTGGCAATCCACAAACCCTTAAGCACGGTGTTGTGTGTGTATTTATCGGGGGGCCATGGGCATGGATGTGATGAGGTGGAGGACAGAGTCGAGGCAGCCGGAGCGGCGGTGCCCGTCGATCGTTTAGGTGATGACTGCATGAACCGAACCGGACGGCTTAGCAGCGTCGAAAGTAGACGAAGCGGCGGCGACGACGACGATGCTGAGGGCAGCAGGCTCGGAGGACGTGGGAGCAAGGGACAGGGAGGCGACAAGCAGCCAGTGACCATGGCGCGCGGACGAGCGGCCGGCGGCGATGGCAAACAAATCAACGCTGTTTCTTCCCCTCGTTTTCATCTCCAGGTGGGCCGAACCGAGCGCGATTATGGACCGAACAATAAAGAACGAGTTGCGGCCATCGGATGCGAATGAACGGCGATCTGAAGTGGACGTCTACGTCAGAGGAGCCAGTTCCCCTGAGTATGGGCTCGGCGTTGCTGTCACTCCGGTCATAGTTAATTTGACCTCACAACTTCTATAATTCTACGCTGCCACAACCTTGAAGCTCAATGCTTCCATCGCCGCCAACAGTGCCGTCGTCGTCCCTCGAGCTCAGCTTCCATCTCCATCAACAAGCCCTCTGTTATAGTTCTCATTGTCTTACCGGCGACCTTTCATTTCCACTCCGTCGTATCGCCGTCCAGGCGTCCAGTATGTCGCAAATTATTTTTACTATTTGGACTAATTAAAAATTTAATTTTAATAATAGACCCAGGTTTATTTTTAAAAATAAATTTTGGGAGGGATTATTAAAATTAAATTTTTAATTAGTCTAAATAAGAAAAAAAATTGTATGTCACACTCAGCTCGCGACGGTGATCGCCGTTCTACTGCCTATGCACTCTTGGACGGATGCCATTGCTTCGTCCTGGCGTCCTGCCATTCCTGCTTCACCTCAGTTTGCATGCACCCCACCACTGCATGGCCCAGTAGCTTGTTGCTGCACTTGTATTAGAGCGCATGTGTAGTCTCCGGTTCATCACCAAAATCAACATGGCAGTATTATCGCCAGCAAGAATATCCTATTGTACTAGCTGTAAGATAAGAAGAAATTTAAATGGGTGATGAACTGATGATTGATGAGATAAGTGGTACTCTCCAATCTCTTACATTGAAGGACAAAATTTGAATGCTCTGATACCTGAAAAAAATTATAGAGTAAAGTGCGTGAGCGGTCTCTAAACTTGTTAGGGTGTGTCATCTAGGTCCCTAAACTCTTAAAATATATTTTCGGGTCCCCGAACTTGTTTTGAGGTGTCATCTAGGTCCAAACGTGCTCTAACCCGCTCTATGCGCTGATGTGGCATGCCACGATAGCACCTACGTGTTAGTCAGACCCACGTGTCGGTCACATAGAACAATAAAAGAGTAAGTGTACGGCCGGTCCTTGAAGTTCTAAGGGTACGTCATATAAGTCCCTAAACTCTTAAAATGCATATTCAAGTTCTAGAACTTGTCATAGTGTGTCATCTATATCTCAAATCGTCACAACCCCTTCAGGATCCTATGTGGCGTTGATGTGGTATGCCACATGAACATGACATGGCATTATTTTGACTGACAAATAAAACCCATTTATTTTTTCCTTTCTCTTTTTTCCCCTTTCTTCTCCATTCTCCGTGACCCGTGCAGAAAAAAGGAAAAAAAAGAAGAATGAGAAGAAACCGAAAAAGAACAAGAAAAGAAGAAAAAAAAAGAAAAGTACACGTCATGTCCATGTGTGCCACATCAGCGCCACGTAGGATTCTAGAGGGGATGTGTCAATTTGGGATCAAGATGATACACTTTGACAAGTTCTGGGACCTGGATATGCATTTTGAGAGTTTAGGGACCTATATGACGCAACCCTACAAGTTTAAGGACCGCCAATGCACTTTACTCAAAATAAAATTAAAAGAAAACATATTTTCTCCTCTCTATCTTAGAAGTTTTTTCCTTTTTCTATTTACCTAAGAGGAGAAACATGGATTTTAATTTTATTTTTTATATATGCTTGACATGTAGGTGCCACCGTTAGGACCTATATGACGCACATAACAAGTTTAGGGACCTAAAAATGCATTTTCGGAGTTCAGGGATCTAGATGACACATATACTTCACTCAAAATTAGATGGCACCAGTCTATGGCACCCATCGCCAGCTGAAAATACGTGTTGGAATACAAATCTCAAAGCATAATCTTCTCATTCTCTCCTTTCCCTTTAGTTTTTCTTCTTCGAACCGCGATTAACGGCCGCCGCTTGTGCCAGCATGGTCGATCGTGAAATTGCTCATAGGCGATCAGTGTCAGCCCTAGTTTCTAATATTGGCCCACATGACTTGGGCCGTATTTTCATTTTTTGCCTGTTTGATGGTCAGCCTTTTTTTATTTTATCTTTATGGGCTTTTGGCCTTTTATCATGTTCATAGAACGGATCGGATTCCATCAAGGCAGGCTAGTCACTTGGTGCTACGACTTACTAGAGCACTTTGCCAGAGCCTCAGCTGGCGTGAGTCCAGTACACCCCGTTCCTGATGCCCATTAAGCGAACCCTATTCCAACTACCTCCTCGGTTTCATACAAACTACCTACCTACGAGGATCAAGTCTATCAATCGTATCAATTATCTGGTTTCTAAGCTCACTTTTCCTATGCCAACTCGGTAGGGATGCGGGAAGCCATTGGAAAAAGATATGCGAATCCGCTGGTTAAACCCTTTCTTCAACCCCTTGGTATGATACCTCCTTTCCCTTTGCTTTGCTAAAAGATACCCGTTCCGCTGTTCCATTGGTGCTGTGCCTTGTAGGAGCCGTCATCTTCTTTTTTGCTTCGGAAAAGTCATCTGATTTATTTGCTTCGGGGATAGGAATGTGCACTTTTGTTCATGTGCACATCAACACAATCCGGGATGAATCAAAAGCATGGACAGGTGGACAACGAAAGGAACATCATGCGCATGAAATCGATCGGCACCAGTGTAACCTTGTTGGTGATGTCGTTAAGGCCATGACAGAGCCAGATAGTACGTGTCCAGATTCATCTCTATGATTTACTATCTCCATTTGAGGTTATAAGATGTGTTGATTTTGGTCAAAATCAAACTATTTTAAATTTAATTAAGTTTATAGAATATGAGTAATATTTACATTACCAAATTAGTTTTTATTAAATTAATATTTAAATATATTTTTATAATAAATTTATCCTGGGTAAAAATATTATTATTTTTTCCATAAACTTGGTCAAACTTAAAACAGTTTGACTAAACATCTTATAAGCTGAAACGAAGGAAGTGGTTTTTTTATGGGACGAAGGGACTAGGTGCCTTCTCTACGAGCGCCTTTAACCGTTGTAGCAGATGGCTGGAGGCGCCGCCACGGCGCTGCTAATGAGGTACTCCTCCATCATGGCAACACCTCCATCAACAATGAAAAGCACCCCGTTGGTTGTGGCATCATAGGCGCCGCTGGTTCTCTCTGGGAGCTAGTAGGCACTCGCCGGTGATCTAGAAATGGCGTGAATTAATTGATGGCAATTGTGGCAGGCAATAATGGGAGCCCTTGTATTCGGAGAGTTAGAGGAGATGGCAATGGTGGGAGCACTGGGATTTGGATCGTTGGAAGTGGTGGCAACGGCGGGACCGCTGAAATCTAGATAGTTGGAAGCATGAGCCCAAGGATTTTGATAGTCGTTGGAACTTGAAAGTAGTGGTGTAATAGTGGGAGCACTGAGATTTGGATAGTTCCAAGTGATGGCAATGGCGTGAGCCCCAGGATGTGGACGTCTACAGAAGTGATGGCAATGGTGGGAGCTGTGGGATCTGGAACTGCGGGATCGCCGGATCGGTGACAGCGGAAAGAACTACGATAATGTGGCAATAGTGGAAATAGCAGCAAACCTGGCAATCTAGGTGACTAGGCGAGGATGTCAATGGCTGGATCACGTCATCAAAACTAAGTTCATTAGGACTCTTATGTCTCAAACAAAATGGCTTGTGATAATGTTGGCATTATAAATTTACTTTTAATGAAAAAGCATTACTTCGATCTTCGCAAGTTTTGTTAGCAAAGTGTTTGCAATATATATTCTAAATTCGAATTTCTAAATGAACTTCTTTTTTGCTATCGCCAATATATTTGAGTAGGTTTGATTATCTTAAATCTAGAAGCATTAGATATATTTGTGAAGACTTTTATACGTACTCTATTTGTGTGCTCTGCGCATATGATCATATGCTTCTAGATATTTGCTACGGTATGTATAAAACGCGTATACAGACGGTTTTTGAAATTATATGTATATGTAATTAACGATGTGTCTATAATTTCTACTACTGTTAATGCTTTCATCATCCACCGCCCATATACTGTGCGGATTTTCGCGATCGGTTCTAGTGGTGTGAGTTGCAGGACACGGTGTACGTTGCACTGGCAGTCAGGGCAGGAGAATGATGCGGCCGCCGGTGGGCAAATCGCCCCGATGGAGGGGATTCCTGATTCGCGATCGCGACTGGCCGCGCGGTCGGTTCCTCTAGTATTCAATACGTATATATTTATATATAAATTTATACTTATATTTTTGACGTACAATTTTTTTTTATATTTGTCCATACGAATTTTGTATATATGCGTTACAAACTTTATATGGTCATTATGGTCCTGAAGTTTCGCTTTGAGATCATTTTAGTCTCTAACCTTTTAAATTGTCGAAGCTCAAGCCATGTCATCTTTCGATGCAAACATGTGATGCAATGTCCAAATTGCCCTTAAACATATCATAGGGAAAAAAGAGAGAAAGAAAAGGAGAAAAATAAAAAAAGTAGGTGATCTTGTATATTAAACATCCGTTAGAGCTTAAACATTGAAATGCAACTACGTACATGAAATTTATCTAGCATGGTAATTATATATTTAGTGATTGTAGCTAATTTAACTTTGTATTAGCATAATCCAGTGAAAAAAGATTGTCATATATCCATAGTCACATTGAACAAAGTTTGTAAACCCTTTTCATTATTTTTTATGGTATATGGAAGGGTAAATTGGACATTTCACCATATATTTTGCATGAGAAGATAACATGGCATGTTCATGTGGTGACTTAAGTGGGCCCAAGGACTATATTAGCCTACATGACAAATTATAACAACTCGTTTGGATAATATAAAAGGTTAAGGGCAAAATTGATCCCGGAGCAAAACTTCAAGGATCATGTTGGTATATGTATAAAACTATATATGCCTGTATATCAATTTTATTTTTATGTATATATGAATAATTTTGTATATATATTATATAGCCTTTCTATATATATCTACGTGCATAATTTTTATATATTCCTATGTATACCAAGTCTATTTTTTATATTTTTCCATATGAATATATGATTTTTATATATTCCTATGTTCGGGTTTTCTTGTTGTTTTCCTTCTTTTTCAAGTTTTCTTTTCTAGCTCTTTCTCTTTCACCTTTGGTGAATGTGTAAATAATTTCTAACCTACATAATATAACACCAGCAAATGCTGGCTTCATTTTAAAAAAGGTTGCATGGGAATGACAACATGCATGTTATTGTCAGGCGTGGGCTACGCGATGTGAAAGCATCTAAACCCAATGTGGTATTTTAGTGATTAATGACAATATAATCATTGGAACTAATCTTGGTTATTAAGTGTTGAAAAAGGATTAGGGTTTTGGTGATGAAAGAATGGATATTTTGCATATATACCCTCCAATAATGGTCAAGACGAGTTCAAATTACCGCACTCAAACATTGGTAATGCATTCAAGTCGTTGGGGCAAAAGCGATAAAATTAGGTTAAAATACCGTACTATAAAGAGGGGTTGAAAACTAGGAACTTGAACTTTCAAAAGAACTAGTAGAATCTAGGTGTGGTGCACACAAGGTTCTTAGCCTCTCAAATAAATTACTAAAATAGGTGGGTAAAAATCAGGTCCTCTTGCAACCCTAAATTTATACTAGCCGGATAGTCCGAGTGTTGACGAATAATCTAGGCTAGTACTTATCTAAGTTGCTAGAGCAACTCAACCAGATAATCCGGTGCGTTGTCGGATCCTCCAGTTAGATCATTGTCCGACTGTGATCATGTGTTGACTACATAGTATGAAAATGAACGAGCTGGATTGTCTGCACCCCATGAATTGTTCGAGACCAAGTTGATTTGGCAACTGTCGGACAATCTGACTCGGCATTGGACAATCCAGCCTCATGGTCATCCAACTGCTGCCAAACAGTGGTTTTAAACGAGGCGAATTATCCGGCACCATGCCGGACAAAGGATTTTGGGCAATTCAGGTGGTACCGGATTGTTTGGCACTTAATTTATGGCCCAGCGGCTATATGCACAGTTACCATCGGAAAAGCACAATTGGTCAGACAAGCTAGTTTGGTACTGGATTATCAGACCTTATATAATTTCGGCTCGATTTTGCCAAGGGTAACAAACGGCTTATGAGCTCAGTTGAGGCTATAGCTTGCTTTGAACTCCCTAGTGTCTCTTTTGGAACCTTATTGAGCTGAGCAATTGTTAGAGTGCGCAGCCCGGCCCATCAACCGTGGGCCACCCAGATCACATTGGCCTGCTCCACCACAGGCCTAACTGGAGTCACAACTTTAGGTCCTGGGTCTACACAACCCAAAAGAATAGTCTGATGGGTGAAGACCGTCCTCATCTTTTAAGTCGTGCTCCCCTATCATCAATTACCGATGTGGAACTGAACCCAATAGCAATTGAAGGGAGAGTCCAAGAGCACCATCAAAACAATCGAAGTGATCATTTTCTTCACTAGTTTGGTCCTAGTTTCAGTTGAGAGTAGCTTAATATGTACCATCCAAGAGGCTTGTTCTAAAGAGCCTAAAGTGAAGATTTCTTCATGTCACTCTTGGCATCTCCATGTGCTTTCCCAGTCTCAGAGGTGATTAAGTGAACTCTCAAGAAGTTTGTGAGAGACCCAATGTGTTCACAAAGGTTTCGAGGCTCACATTCCAGAGTGGAGAAGAAGCACCATGATGCATGATGAGAGTGCTCATGGGCTTCATGGCTATGGGAGGTAACTATACTCTTGTATAGAATGCCCCAACGAGTATTAGTGGACATTGCCGGATCTCTGATACCTTGGGGAAAAAAACTCGTCGTGCAATTTCTCAATTTTTCCATTTTCATTTGTAGCAAAGATAATAATAGTCCATCTGACTATCTCAGCCAAAGAGTTATCAATCATCTAATCAGGCCTTTTTGTTGCAGCGTGAAAGGAAATATGTATAACCAATTATTGATTTCTCCTCTGAAATGTCCACAGTGTAATAGAACTTGAGCTCTAAGACCGTCGTCAGCAGTCGAAAGAATATATACAAAGATGCATTTTTGATCCTATTCTAACTCGTAGGATTAATTTTGATACATATTAATCTCTCTAAATGTCGTGGGAGTGCTAGAGAATTAGAGCGCCACGTCATCGATTTTTTTCAGAAAAACTCTTGCTCTTTCCGCTAATAGCATGTGCATCCCCGTTAACGTGGCCCGTCGGATCATGTGCTAAGGTCGATCTGGCCGTCCACGTGTCCCAGCCTGGCTACCCTTCCATCATTGTCAGATCGTTGGATTGGGAACGGACGGTATGGATTTGCCAAAAACCCTAGCCACCTTAACCTCGCACCACTGAACGCACAGCTCGGCCACCCGACGCTCTTCTCACCCACGCCGCCTCGCCCTCCTCTCCTCGCGCGCGTCGCCGCCTTGCCCTCCTCCCGCTGCCGGCAGCTCGCCCTCGCCTCTCTTCCCGGTCAGGCCACCGCAGCTACCAATGGGGGAGGCCAGCCTCCCCACAGATGGATCCGACTGCCCAGATGAAAGAGATGTGAGCCGCCTCCACTTTCTTCTTCGCCCCTCTTGGTGTAGCGCCAGATCCGCTGGCGGGCCGTCGATGGTTTGGTCTCCCGCCAGTGGATCCGGCTGCTCGGGACCTTGGAAGCGAGGGAGCAAGCCGTCGCTGCCACCCTCTACTACTCTCCTTCTCTACACCTCCACCACCCCTCTCCTCTCAGATCCACCCGGTGTTAGATTCGGCTTATAGAGGTCGCCGGATTTGGTAGGAGGAGAAGGTAGGAACGGTGCAGCTGTTGGGGAGAAGGAAGGAGGAGGGTCGCAGCTTGGCCATTACTGTGATGACGACGACCGTTGCTCAGTCAAGTCGATGGCTAGGGATGGCGACGGCTAGCGGCATGGTCAGGACAACGGTAAGGAATAGCAAGTCAGCAATGGCTCAGTCATTCCTGCGTTTCTTTGCTTTTTGTTTTATTTTTCTTTGGGAGAGGGAACCTGATATTGATAGGCAATTTGCGCAGAAATAATATGTCATCTCGCCTAGATCACCTGGTGATGCTTGCATTGGAGTCACATCAAGGAGCCCAGAGTAATTTTCCATTCTCTCTCTAAGCAATATGTGGTTCTTAATTCATTGTGAATTTGTCTAATTTTATGGATCTCTGAAATCCCAATTTGCATGTCCAAGATACACAGACGAAGCATGAGCTGTTCATGAATGTGAAACATTCATGAAGCATCTGCTATATATGCCAAATTGGTAATTTTCGCATCACATTATTTGTTCTTAATTGTAGCTGTCTCCACTCAGAATGCACATGGTTCCTTCGTTTTCTATGTTATGAGGTTCAAGCCGGTTAATACATATGTTTGTGTTTCAGACTTTTTTTTCACAATCAACAATGTCGTTTAGTGACATACATTATTGTCCCCTATGCTCGTTTAGTTTGTTATGAAATACATTTCTCATATATGTCATTTTGTTCATAGAGGTAATAGTGTGCTGACAAACTGAGTAGGTTTTCTTTTCGAGCTCTTTTGAAGTGGCTAGGTGTTTCTATGTGCTATCTGCAAACTACTGATTCTATAATGAGTTACGTAAATATGAAGTTATAATACTTTGTATATTCCACATACATTGTGGAACATAGTAAATGTTCTGACACTACAACAAAAATCTCTTGGGGAGACGCTTTATTAGCAGTTTAGAGATGTTATAGAACGTCCTTAAGGAGATTTAGAGGCGTTTTAGAAAAGCGTCGTAGAAGCGTCTCCATTGAGACCGTCTCAAAATTTTGGAGACACCTTATTAAGCGCATCTACAATATTAAAGACGTTTGAAGAGACGACTCTACACCAGGTTAGAGACATTTTAGAGAATGTCTCCATCCAGAGAGAGACGGTGTGTAGGACCTATCAAAACGTCTCTATAATCTGAGAGGAACCTTCCTGTAAAGCATATAACTTTGTAATATTTTCGCTCTTATGTGACAAAAATGTAAAATTGACATGATCAAAACAATTTTTTTATATATTCAATATAAAACATCAAAGTTACAACTTAACTGTACATTTGAAAAAAAAGGTGCAATGGCACAAAAAAAAATCCTGAAGTCCACATAATTGTCTCACTAATTAAAGCTAACTACAACTTTTTACAGGTAGAACTGATTCATCCGGTTCCTCTTTCCCTCGTAATCTGTAAATCCTTAGTCTTCTATATTATTCTGTAAAAAAAAAAAGCAGGCAAGGTATTAATGATTCATTTTAGGCAGTGACAATGTCAAAATCAGTGTGCACATTTCAACAGAAATATTCAAACTCCAAGTAAAGACCAAGTGTTCTAAAATCACATGCATGTCATCAAGGACTTACTAGATAGCATGCTCTATACCAAACTTCTAGAACTATTCAACTACTGAAACTTAACTGTTCTTGATGAATATTCTCTAGACAGGATTGGATGCTATTGCTTGAGCTCTTCATAATTCATCAACACTTCATGACTGTTGAAACTGAATTGCATCAATACGTTATAAGTACTACTCCTAACCTGTAGAATTATCAATATGTGGCAATCAACCTCAATGAATTATTATCTGACCTGCAAGCAGAATGAGAAACCAATATAATATCATATAGCTGTAAGACATGATCTTTTGAACAAGAGACTTGCATTATGTAGTGTTTTATTTATCCATTACTTGAGTAGTTTTCACAATTCCTATATATCGAATGGTAAACTCTACTTCAACGTACTTTCAGAAAATATGAAATATATAAATGTTAACAGTAAGATGAAATCAAAAGTACTAATCTCCAATAGTCAATATATATCTGGATCATATCCACCTGAAATAAAAGATTGCCACTTTTTTATGTACTGCAATTTGTAATTAGCAATTAAACATGTGCATGTTGCAAAAATATTCTACAAAAACAGGACTAGCCATCTTTCCTTTTCCTTTTAACAAACAGTAATAGCAGACTATCAGTCAAGTGGCCTAACCTTTAATTACCAGGCATTCAAACTATTAGCAATCAAAACTCATAATTAAACCTTACCGTAATCTAATCTAACTTTCTAGTTAGACTGTACACCGTCCATTAAACAGTCAAGTAACTTTTTTTTTTCTGAATCGTGTCACGACCCGCACAATCCGTCGCCGGCGTCACGCCTAGCACGAGATCGTGAGACGGAGAGTTGGTGGATTTCAGAAGGAAGCAGAGAGAGAAAGAGCAGAGGAGGAAGACGAGGTAGGTGGGATTTAGTTTCTTCTTATTTCTTCATTGATACCCCAACTCATTAGGCTGAGGGTTTTAATAGACTTTACATGGGCTTAGCCCAATTCTCAGTACTAGCCCAACAAGGAAGGAAACCAGCATTTGACAAATGACAGCTGTAGACAAACAATACATGCCCATGGCGTGACATTTCCTCCCCCTTAATTTCCAGCTTGTCCCCAAGCTGGGGCTGATGGAAAACGCTGGTGCAGCTCCCGCAGATTCTCCTAGGTAGCAAGTTCTTCAGGCATGTTTGTCCACTGAACCAAACCTTGAGGAATAGCCGATCGGCTGCGTTTGATCAAGCGACGGCGGAGAATCACTTCAGGTTGCACCTGCTCTGCAGTGTCCAAACAATGGGCAGGTAAATTAGAACAAACCGGCGTACCTGGGCGAATGGCTTTCTTGAGCAAGGAGACATGTACCACCGGATGTATTTGACTGCCAGGAGGCAACTTAAGACGATAAGCAACAGCACCAACTCGCTCCAGAACTTCATAGGGACCAAAGAAGCGAAAACTGAGCTTTTGGCAAGATCTCTTGGCCACAGACAGTTGAACGTATGGCTGTAACTTCAGATAGACCAAGTCACCAACTTCGAACTGTCGTTCAGATCGATGCTTATCTGCTTGATGTTTCATATGCTGTTGCACTCGTGTAAGCTGCTGATTGAGCAACTCATTTAGTCCAGCTCGTTCTTGCAACCACATTTGCACATCAGGAACAGTACATTGCCCCAAATCAGCTATGCCAAAGTGACCGGGCTTGCGAGCAAACAGAACTTCATAGGGGGTCTTACCCAGTGTGCTATGGAAAGAAGTGTTATACCAGTATTGTGCTTGGGAAAGCCACTGAGACCACTTGGTGGGGCAAGCATGGACTGTACAGCGAAGATAAGCTTCCAGACACTGATTCAAACGCTCGGTCTGTCCATCAGTTTGAGGATGGTACGACGAGCTCATATTCAGCTTCACATCTTCCAGTTTAAACAACTCCTGCCACAGTGCGCTTGTAAAGATGCGGTCCCTGTTAGAAATGATGAACTGAGGCATGCCAAATGTGTCATACATGTGGGTGATGAAAGCCTGAGCCACTGTTAGAGTAGTAAAAGGATGAGAAAGGGGTATGAATTTGGCAAACTTGGTAAATTTATCGATGACCACCAACACTGTGTCGAATCCCCCAGACTTGGGCAAAGCTTCCGCAAAGTCTAGGCTAATTGTATTCCAAGCCTGCAATGGCACTGGCAAAGGTTGGAGTAGGCCTAGTGTCTTACAATGTTCCACCTTAGCCTGTTGACAGATGTCACAGCTCAAAACATACTGTTGCACATCCTTTTTTAGTCCCTTCCAACTGAATAACCCCTTAATTCTCTGATAAGTAGCATGAACTCCCGAATGACCCACCAAGCCACTGTTATGTAAGGCCAACAGGACTGCTTGCTTGGCTTCCTGGTGATTACCCAACCAGATTTTTCCCTTATGCCTTATGATGCCCTGTTGCAGCTGAAAATCCCCCATTCCCGACTGACTCAAACTAAGTTCAGCGAGCAAATGTTTAGCTTTATCATCTCTTTCATACCCCTCTTGGATTATTTCTAGCCATTTTTGCACACTAGTAGAAATGGCCATATTCTCCTCTTCATTTTTGCGTGAAAGAGCATCAGCGGCCTGATTCTCCTGTCCCTTCTTATACCTCAATTTGTATTGCAACCCCATCAGTTTAAGAAATGCCTTGTGCTGCATTCCAGTAAGCAACTGCTGCTCCCCCAAATGAATGAGACTTTTGTGGTCGGTCTGAATGGTGAAGACATTGTGCTGAAGGTACTGTCTCCATTTTCTGATAGCAAGTAGAATTGCTAGACACTCTTTCTCATAGGTTGATAAACTCTGAGATTTACTACCCAATGCCTTGCTGATATATGCCAGGGGATGCCCATCCTGCATGAGGACAGCTCCAATACCCTTGCCACTGGCATCTGTCTCAATTACAAATTCCTTTTGGAAGTCTGGCAATTTCAGAACAGGTGCATGAGTTAAGGCATGTTTTAGGCAGTCAAAGGCCTCCTATTCAACACTGGTTAGTGAGTGGTTTTGCCAGTAATCCATAATGCTGTATAAATTTTCGATAATATCCTATGAGCCCCAAAAAACCTCTCAACTGTTTGAGTGTCTTTGGAACTGGCCAATCTGTAACTGCCTGAATTTTAGCTGGGTCAGTTGCTACCCCTGTCACCCCAATTATGTGCCCCAAATACTCCAACTGTTGTTGTGCAAAAGAACATTTACTGGCCTTAACAAACAGTTGGTGTTGTTGAAGTAATTCAAACACTTGCTGCAGGTGATAGACATGCTCCTGCAGGCTGGAGCTATAGACCATAATGTCATCTACAAACACCAACACACCTTTTCTGAGCATGGGGGCAAAAATGGAGTTCATGAGTCCCTGAAAGGTGGCAGGTGCATTGGTGAGTCCAAAAGGCATCACTCTAAATTCATACAATCCATGATGGGTTTTGAAAGCCGTTTTGTGTTCATCTTCATCCAACAGCCTGATTTGGTGATACCCTGACCTCATATCGAGTTTGGTGAACCATTGAGCTCCAGCTAATTCATCCAACAACTCATCCACCACTGGCATTGGAAATTTGTTCTTGACCATCACCTCATTCAAACCACGGTAGTCAACACAAAACCTCCAGGTTCCATCCTTTTTCCTGACCAGCAAAACAGGTGAAGCAAAAGGGCTGGTGCTAGGTTTGATAATTCCTTGATGTAACATCTGTTTTACTTGTCTTTCTATTTCATCCTTCTGTCCTGGAGAGTATATGTATGGTTTCAGGTTCACAGGTTTGGTTCCTGGCATCAATGGAATGCCATGATCAAATTGTCTATGAGGGGGAAGGGTGTCAGGTTCCTGAAATCTGTTCTTGTAACTCTCCAAGACCTGCTGAATTTCTGGGGGTATTTGCTGATCTAATTTTGCTTCCTCAAGTGAACAAAGCTGTACCAGTTGAGCAATTGCCCCTGACTTGGCCAACCCTTTGAGTTGCTTAGCTGTCACTGGTTTACACTGATCCAACTGTTCCTTAACCCCAACCAACGTAATTCTGTTGCCTGCATAAGTGAACCTCATCTTTTTGCGCTTCCAGTCAATCCACATGGGGCTGAAATCTTCCAACCATTCCATTCCCAGTATCATATCGTAGCTGCCGAGAGAAAGAAACTTCAGATCAGTACTGAATGTATGTCCTTGACACCACCATTCCAGGTTAGCAACAACTTGATTGCATAATATTTTTCTGCCATCAGCAATGGTAACTTGGGATGGTGCACTAGTCTGAGTGGGTAGTTGTAACTTGGACACCAATTGCTCAAAAAGAAAGTTACTGAAACTTCCCGAGTCCACTAGAACAAGAATCTCCTGATTCTGCAGCAACCCTTGTAGCCTTATTGTTCTTTTCCCAGTGGTACCTGACATTGCACATTCAGATAGCACGAGTTTCTCATCACTAGTACCTTCAGTCTCTTCCTCATTGTGACTGTTGCCTTCTTGTGCCAGAAATACCTCCAGCAGTTCTTCTAAGACATGTAACTGCACAGATTTAGGACATTTGTGTCCAGGCCCGTATTTCTCCCCGCACTTGAAGCATTCTCCTCGAGCCCTTCTTGCTACCTTGAGTGAGTCAAACCTCTCCTCCCACCTTGGCTTTTCCTCCACCTTCTTGTTCTCATCTGGTGATGATCCCAGAGTTCCCTTGCCCGAGAATGGTGTCTTGGAGCTAGGCTTATAGGGCTCTCTGAATGAGGTCTTGCCAGACGACTTCACATTAGTTTCTCCAAGTAAGTCGTCCTGCGTTTTCGCAAGGGAAAAAGCCGTATCAACAGTTCGAGGTTTGTGCAGCTCAATAGCTGCTTTGATTTCATTTTTCAGCCCCCCAACAAATTTGGTAACAAAGAAAGTTTCATCAAAAGCCTTGTTATAAACTAGCACCTTATGCATCAAATCCTCAAACTTAGTGTGATACTCATCTACACTCCCTAGCTGCCTAAAATTTTCCAACTCCTCTAAGTGTTGCTGATATTTGTCTCGACCAAATTTGCTATGGACTGCAACGACTAACTCTGGCCAGCTTTCTACACAGTGCAACTCCTCATAAGTTTGCAGCCAAAGTGCAGCAGTTCCAGTAAAGTGCAAGGTTGCAAAGGATGCCCAAGTTTCATAGGGAACATGATACATGCCAAAATATTTCTCACTGTTGGTTTTTCAAAGCTTAGGATTCTCCCCATCAAATTTGGGGAAATCTGTCTTAGGCAATCTAGGTCCACCCAATTTCTCAAAACTTTGAGATCCCCCACTTTCTCTCTCTGAATTCTCCCCCAAATCAAAATTCACTGGAGATTGAGGAAATTTGGACTTACACTTTACCAGGGGTCGCTCTTGGGCAAAACTTGCCCCAGTAGCATTCCCCTGGTGATTCTCTTCAACGCAGTGCCCTTCGGGCATTTGTCCCTTTGGAGTTGTAATCTCCTGGCTTCGGTTCTCCAGGATCGTGACTTGGGAGTTGACTTGATCTACAGCTTGTTGTAGTTCCTTCACGCTAGCGTCCACCGATGGAATCCACTTCTCCATCCCCTGCAGCGACCCGAGGATGGCGTTGAGGTTACCTGTGAGCTCAGTAACCTTCTCCGATAGAGATCCGACTTCGCCTTCCGCCATCTCCACACGATCGGTCAGAGTTGGATTTCCCTTCTTCCTCGCCAGCACGCCCACAGATCGGTGGCTTTGGTACCAAAGTTGTCACGACCCGCACAATCCGTCGCCGGCGTCACGCCTAGCACGAGATCGTGAGACAGAGAGTTGGTGGATTTCGGAAGGAAGCAGAGAGAGAAAGAGAAGAGGAGGAAGACGAGGTAGGTGGGATTTAGTTTCTTGCTATTTCTTCAATGATACCCCAACTCATTAGGCTGAGGGTTTATATAGTCTTTACATGGGCTTAGCCCAATTCTCAGTACCGGCCCAACAAGGAAGGAAATCAGCATTTGACAAATGACAGCTACAGACAGACAATACATGCCCATGGCGTGACAAATCGGGAATCGAGAATAAGGAATCAAGTTAGATTATAACATACCATATATATCGGCTGCAGCTTCGAGTCCTAGAGCTGCTGCTGCGATCCGTGCCTTATCTGCCTCCGCTGCATCCAGCCCACATGGGCGCTGCCGCTGCCACCATAACATTGAGTCCAAGCCCTAGAAACTGAAACGGAGATAGTACCATGGCTGTGAATTAGAGAAGTCGGGGGGAGAGATGCGGCGCGGGGCGACAGGGGCTAGTCAGTGGCGAAGGATCAACCGATCAGGCACCCGCGGTGGTGCTTATCAAAAGCAGCGGCAGTGATGCTGCAATGGGGAGAAGAGGCTGTGTTCGGTGGCGAGCAGAGGAAGTTGCAGCCTAAGGAAAACGGAGAAGGGAGGAGTCAGATCGTGGGTTCGAAGTGGGCTGGTGGGCCGCGCGCAAGGCGCAATGGTGATAAGTACGGGCTTTTAGGGATTTCTCCCAAATAAAAAAAGAATAAACATATTTTAGATATGAGACGAAATTAAAAATGTCTCGAGAAGCATCTTTATTGGTGGAGTGGTTCTGGAAATTGAGACGACTACCATACTGTCTTCAGTAGAACGTCTTACTAGCACTCTTTTGTTGTAGTGTGATTGCCATTGTGGAACATTCATGAGCTAAGAAAAAAAGAATCTGAACACAACCTACCTGTTATATGTTGCTCAAATCACATTCATGAACAGCTCTGATTGCTATTGTAGGCCAAAGTATATAGATTACACTCTTATTACCCCTTATGGTTCCCTTCCTTTCCTCCAACCCAACAGGAACCCGTGCATCGCTTCTTTCTGGAGTTCAATTATCACGTTGGTGCTTCATTTGCAACATCATATGGACCAGTTTAATATGCCATGTCCTAAGAAAGTCGTGCATGACAAGAAGGTATATAAGATAACACTCTTTCGGTAATGCCAATTGTTAAACATAGAAATCAAAGTAATTTATTTTGTTACCGTTTCCCTTAAGTGGCACTCGCATATTGTTCAACTATAACGGGGACATTAGGTTTTCTTACTCTGTTGGTTTCCTCATGGCTGTGTACACAAGCAGTTTTAGATTATAAAATAAATATAATGGACCCATGTTTGCAGCTACTACTTCCAGTCTATGTCCTTTTTATTATATGCTACTTCAGATTTGGTATTTGATCTAGGCTACCTATAATATCAACAAGAACTAAAATCGAAAGATTTCAACGAGAATCATGTACTTGCAAACCATTGGTCAAGATCCAAGATTTCATCCTTGAAGTGTCCATTTCAAAGTTAAGGCAACTTTCTATTCTAGATTAGCCTTTTGGCTTGCATCAAAGGTTTTAATTAACAATCTGGTGGGATTTAGTTGCCCTATGAGTTACTTTTATAGTATTGATGAGGCTGAAAATTTACCCTAAGTTCTATTGGGTTCTAGGTTAATCCACGGTGCATTCATTCAAAGTTAGCATCTCATACCGCACACAACTGAGATATTATATATTGTTAGTTTGGTTGAACTATTTTAGTGATTATCATATGTCTGAGATATTATATTATTGATTGCACATTTTTGCAAATGGCTGAAACAATTCTATTTTTATTTAATTGCTATGCCTTCGAAACTACATTATTGTTGCGGACTTTGTGAACTTTCTTGCAAGATATCAGAAGTTCATCTCCAAGTTGATAAGTTCTATACTAATTTCAGTATTATGTTTGTTTTTGTCAGGGCTACATAATATATGCATTGTGTACTTGAAGCAAACAAGGATAGAGTGGCCCAATAGCACTATTTGCCTTTCCAAATTTCCAATGCTTCGGTACAGAGAAACAAACAGATGTTTGATCATCTGTATATGGTTTAGATTTTTCAATAATATTGTATCAAAGTAGTATTTATCTCATATCTTGGACCGTAGTATTTCCTTACAAAATATAAATGTTAACATAAGTTACTAATAGCTTCGATAGAATCTCTGTATATATTACATCTCATGAGTTTATTTGAATCTCTTTCATGTCCAGACGTAGTGTAGCGCGTGTCTATTGCTAGTTATTTTTAGAGAGTTATCATCTCAGAGGTATAGGAGGTACATATCTCTCTAAGGATAAGAGAAAACTTGTGTACATGATGGTACGCATTATATTACTTTAACTAGAAATATCTTCATGGATGTGGATGTGAACTGCTAAATGTGAATATATCTTTCAGAGAATGTATCTTTCTATCAATCTGGTGCAATGTATCTAGATATTTTTGGCATGTTACAACTGTACAGTTTCTCGGCTTAGCAAACCGTCCGTGTGAAACTATTTACATAACTGGTTATCCTGACTGAACCGTTTGTAAAAACTACAGGGTTGTTGACTTTATTGTCCTAATTAACCATAGCAAATTGTGGTAATACTTGGTATTACCAAGGTAGTGTTGGCTTTGTTCGTGTTGATGTCTTTGTTAAATTTTGATAGAGTTTTAAGACATGAAGTTTGGTAAGGTAATAATGGTTGAAATGCGTTTAGTTTGTTATCTTACTAAAATTTAAGCAAGGCTGAAAGCGGCAAGAAACTAAACATGCCCTACATTTTACACGGGCAATTCACTGGTGGAGAAACCATCTTTCGTCGGTCGGCTGAATTCTACAATAGTCCCGGATGCAATAAAAACTGGGGCTAAAGATGATCTTTAGTCCCGGTTAAAAAGGGTAACGGGCATATTTGATCTTTAGTCCTGGTTGGTAACACCAACCGGGACTAAAGTCCCGGTTCAAATGCTGTCAGGGCCTATCAGGCCCCCCCGGGATCTTTAGTCCCGGTTGTAACTTTAGTCCCGGTTGGTATTAATCTCGGGGATCTTTAGCCCCGGTTGGTAACACCAACCGGGACTAAAGTCCCAGCCCTATATATATATATGTCTTCTTCCTCCTCCAGCTGCCCGAGCAAACTTCAAAATTTCTTCAAAAAATAGGGGAGGTCATGCCAAAATTTGTAGTGAATTTATTTTGGTGATTACATACAAATCGGAGGTGCCTAAAAGGTTTACAACTTCATCCTCCAATATTTTTTTTTGTCATATTACATTTGGAGCTATGTTTTGCACACTTTTTTATCTCCAAAATTTAGTTGTAAGTTGATGAGAGAGAAAATTTGTGTGGGGAAGAAAGAATATATAGAAATTTAGTTGATTTGCTAAAGAAGGTTTTATAAAATAGTTGAGAAGGAAAATATAGTGAAAGTTAATCTTAAATAATAGAAAACAGACTAAAATAAAAATTAAAAGAAGTAAAACACATTAAAATTAGTTTAAAACTTTAGAAATAGTAAATAAGAATTATTTGGTGTAATATTTTATGATTTTTGTATGAATAAAGATATGTCATTATTGTATGACTGTTGAAAGAGTTTGTAATTATTTTATAATTATTGTATGACTGTCATTATTGTAAGAATAATTATTTGTGTACGATTTTTTTCGACTCATGTAGATGGATCGGCAATGGATGTACGCTGACCGGCGGTCCAAAGAGTTTATTGACGGTGTGTATTATTTTTTGAGAGTGGCCGAAGCTAACAGGCGAAAGGGTTTTATTTGTTGTCCATACAATAAGTGTAAGAATCAGAAGAAGTATTCTGCATCCAGGACTATTCATTTCCACTTGTTTGAGTCGGGGTTCATGCCAAGCTATAATTGTTGGACATCCCACGGAGAGCAAGCTGTTGAAATGGAAGAAGATGAAGTGGAAGACAACAATATTCCGGACTTTGCTCAGTATGTTGGATTTGAAGGAAATCAAACGGGCGAGGAGGAAAGGGATGCTGATGGTAACGACGTTGCGGATGATCTTGGTCAGATGTTGCAGGACGCCAAGGAGGACTGCGAAAGTGAAAAGGTGGCCCATAAATTGGACAAGATGTTAGAGGACCACAGAACGTCGTTGTACCCAGGTTGCGAGCAGGAGCACAAAAAGTTGGATACCACTCTGGAGTTCTTGCAATGGAAGGCAAAAAATGGGGTTAGTGACAAGGCATTTGGCGATTTATTGAAACTCATCAAGAACATTCTTCCGGAGGGAAACAAATTGCCCGAGACAACGTACGAGGTTAAGAAGATAGTCTGCCCTCTAAGACTGGAAGTTCAGAAGATTCACGCATGTCCGAATGATTGTATCCTATATCGCGGTGAGGAGTACGAGAACCTAGAAGCATGCCCTGTTTGCAAAGCACTACGATACAAGATTAGACGAGAAGATCCAGTAGAAGTTGACGGGTAGCTAACAAAGAAGAGAATTCCTACTAAGGTGATGTGGTATTTCCCTATAATACCACGGCTAAGGCGCTTGTTCAGGAACAAGAGGAATGCTAGAATGATGCGGTGGCACGCTGAAGAGCGTCAACAGGACGGGATGCTGAGACACCCCGCCGATGGTTCGCAGTCAGAAAATTTAAAGACTTTGGAAAGGACGCACGAAACATACGGTTTGGTTTGATTACGGATTGCATGAATCCTTTTGGAGAGATGAGCAGCGGCCATAGCACTTGGCCCATTACGATGTGTATCTACAACCTCCCCCCTGGCTATGCATGAAGAGGAAGTACATAATGATGCCGATTATTATTCAAGGCCCCAAGCAACCTGGTAACGACATCGATGTGTACCTAAAACCACTGGTCGAAGATCTTAAACTGTTGTGGAAGAAGGAAGGTGTCCCCGTGTGGGACGAGGACAAACAGGAGGAGTTTAACCTACGAGTGCTGCTGTTCGTAACCATCAACGATTGGCCTGCGCTTATGCAACCTATTCGGACAGTCCAACAAGGGGTACAAGGCTTGCACTCACTGTATGGATGAAGCAGAAAGTACGTATCTTAAGCACTGTAGGAAGGTTATATACATGGGTCATCGTCGATTCCTTGCAGCAAACCACCCGGTACGGAAGAAAGGCAAGCACTTCGAACATAAGGCTGACCACCGTACGAAGCCTAAACATCGCAGCGCGAAAACAGTGTTTGCTATGGTTAAAGATCTTAAAGTAGTGTTCGGAAAGGGACCTGGAATCCAGCCTATAGAGAGCGAAGATGGTCACGCGGCGATGTGGAAAAAGAACTCTATATTTTGGGAGTTACCCTATTGGGAATTCTTGGACGTCCGCCACGCAATCGACGTGATGCACCTCACTAAGAACCTTTGCGTAAACCTTCTTGGCTTTCTAGGTGTATACGGAAAGTCGAAAGATACACTGGAAGCACGTAATGATCTGAAGCATATGGAACAACGCAGCGACCTTCACCCGAAACCAAAGGAGAAAGGAAGCCATTACTTGAGTCCAGCCAGCTACACTCTTATCAAGACAGAGAAGAAAAGTATGTTTGAATGCTTGGAGAGCATAAAGGTACCGTCTAGATACTCCACGAATATCAAGCGAATAATAAGCACGAAGGAGAAGAAGTTCACAAACCTAAAGTCTCATGACTGTCACGTGTTGATGACACAATTGCTACCAGTTGTAATAAGGGGTATCCTTCTAGACAATGTCCGGGCAACAATAACAAAGCTATGTGTATTCATGAACGCAATTTCGCAGAAGGTCATCGATCCAGATAGATTAGAAGCCCTTCAGAATGATGTGGTGCAATGTCTCGTCAGTTTTGAGTTGATATTTCCGCCTTCATTTTTCAATATAATGACGCATCTGCTTTGTCACCTTGTCAGAGAGATCAGTATTCTCGGGCCTGTGTACCTACACAATATGTTTCCTTTCGAGAGATACATGGGTGTTCTGAAGAAGTATGTTCGTAACCGTGCTCGTCCAGAGGCAAGCATTGCCAAGGGTTATGGAACAGAGGAGGTCATCGAATTTTGCGTAGAATTTATTGAAGACCTTCGCCCAATCGGGGTACCTGAATCACGCCATGAAAGGAGACTACGGGGAAAGGGAACTCTCGGAAGGAAAGCAATAATGACGGTAGACAATAATTTATTCCGTAAAGCCCATTTCACGGTTCTGCAACAATCTTCATAGGTAGCTCCTTACATCGAGGAGCACTTGGCTCTAGTTCGCGCCAGGAACATCGGTAAGTCCGATGCATGGATTACACGGCATCACATTGATACTTTCCCCGCGTGGCTATGACAACATCTCATGGGTAACGAGTTGATCAACCAACAACTTGCCTTCCTGGCAAGGGGACCATCTGGGTCGATCGCGACATTCCAGGGATATGAGATCAATGGGTACACATTCTACACGAGAGCCCGAGACATGAAGAGCACGAAACAAAACAGCGTTGTTCGTGTCGATGCCATGGGACACGATGGAACAACTGGCACGTATTACGGTGCCATCGAGGACATATGGGAACTTGACTATGGTCCTCTCAAGGTCCCTCTGTTCCGGTGCCAATGGGTTAGGTTGACTGGTGAAGGCGTAATGATTGATGACAGTGGGATGACAACGGTTGACCTTAACAAGGTTGGATACTCGGACGAACCTTTTGTCCTTGCCAATGATGTAATGCAAGTCTTTTACGTGAAGGACATGTCTAGCAAAAGAAAGAAGGGCAGAGGGCCTGACGAGCCTAAGCGTCACGTGGTTCTCCCAGGCAAAAGAAAAATCGTTGGAGTTAAGGACAAGACTGACGAGGATTACGATCAGTTGGATGGGCAACCCCCTTTCATGGTGATGATTGACCCTAGCATCCTCCTATCAAATGAAGACACCCCTTACTCACGTAGCGATCACAAGGAGGGAACAATAGTGAGGAGAAAGTACGTACGGTCAACCATCACCGCCGATGTATTGCCGTAATTATTGTGTACACGATGTAAACTATTTTGGATGTATTGATTATCCATATAAATCAATTGTTGTATGGCATATGTTAATTACGCACGATTATTAGAGGTTTTAACAATTTTAAATCATGTATATGCTAGTTATATGCGATAATTACAATTTTTAAAAGTTTTAAATCATGCAGGTGGCATTTTCATATGTTAATTAGAGTTTTTAACAATTAATTTACTATCATTCATATGCTAATTATATATGACTATTCGAATTTTTAAAAGTTTTAAATCATGCATGTGGCATTTACATATGTTAATTAGAGTTTTTAACAATTAATTTACTATCATTCAAATGCTAATTATATATGACTATTCGAATTTTTAAAAGTTTTAAATCATGCATGTGGCATTTACATATGTTAATTAGAGTTTTTAACAATTAATTTAATATCATTCATATGCTAATTATATATGACTATTCGAATTTTTAAAATTTTTAAATCATGCATGTGGCATTTAAATATGTTAATTAGAGTTTTTAACAATTAATTTAATATCATTCATATGCTAATTATATATGATTATTACAATTTTTATTAATTTTAAATCATGCCGTATGTATATACATATGTTAATTAGAGCTTTTAACAATTTAGTATCATTCATATGCTAAGTATATATGATTATTAGAATTTTTATTAATTTTAAATCATATATTTGCTTATTACGTTTTATCCACTTAATTTATTACAGACAACAATAATTTTTCGAAGTAATTGTCATTAATTTTTGTACTTTAAATAATTTTAATGCATTATTTTCTATTTTAGAAACACATATGTAATGGAAATTAATATTCAGTGCGCTTATCAGTAGTCCCGGTTCTTAACCCTAACCGGGTTTAAAAAGAATTTGGAAATAGCGGGAAAATATCTTTAGTCCTGGTTAATGAGAACAACCGGGAGTAAAGATATCTTTACTCCTGGTTGTTGAGAACAACCGGGACTAAAGAACTTTTCTTTAGTCCCGGTTGTTCTTTAGTCCCGGTTGTTCTCAACAACCAGGAGTAAAGATATCTTTACTCCCGGTTGTTTTCATCAACCGGGACTAAAGATCTAGGGGTATATATATTCCCGATGCGCGCCCTCGTCTTCTCCACCAACACTTAGAAGTTTTTGCCCGATCGATCTCTCTCGGCTTCTCCTTCGCTGCCACTGCCTAGGGCATCCCCGCACCGACGCCGCCGTCTGTCTCGCCGTCGTCTCGCGCTCGTCGTCGTCACCGCCTCCACCTCCTCCGCCACCGCCGCATCTCTGGGGTGAGAGCCGCCGCCGCCTCCCTCTCAGCTCTCTCTCTCTCCGATCTTGATCTCTCTCTCTCCCTCTCGGTTGCCACCGGCTGCCTCGTTGCCGATGCCGGCGCCGACGTCGTCACGACACGACGCCGCGCCACGACGCCGCGGCGGCACGACACGCCGAGACGCCACGACGCCGCCGCGCAACACCGCCGCCGTGCCGCGCGCTTCGTCGATGCCGCGCAACGCCGCCGCCGTGCCGCGCGCTTCGTCGATGCCACGCCGCCGCTGGGCCATGCCGATGCTGCGCGCGCCGCCACGCCACCGCCACGCCGCCGCCGCCGCGCCGCCCCGCCACCGCTCCGCTGCCGCCACACCACCGCTCCGCTGCCGCCACGGCATCGAACGAATTAACGTGAACGTGAACGAATGTGAACGAGCGTTAACGAACGTGAACGAGAACGAGCGAACGAACGTGAACGAGAACGTGAACGAGCGAACGAACGTGAACGAGAATTGAACGTGAAAGAACGAACGAACGTGAACGAACGAGCGTGAATGAACGTCAACGAACGTGAACGTGAACGAACGTGAACAAACGTTAACGAACGTTAATGAACATGAACGTGAACGAACGTGAACGTGAAATGCAATATATGCAGGTGAATGAACGTGAACGAACGAACGTAGGTGAATGAAACGTGACCTTAATGAGAACGCGAACGTGAACGATCGTGAACGAAACGTGAACGTCAAATGCAATATATGTTACTTCGCGTTTATCCTAATACATCTTTTTGTATGTTGCAGAAAAGACGTTGTCGGAGTCGTCCCTCAAGCCGGAGTGGTAGCTAGCCCTCGAAGGAATTCGCGTAGGCAAGTGACGTAATTATATATATGATTGTTATATTTGTAATGCAATTAAGACTATTAGATTTAATATACGACACTTAGACTTAGTTTTAATATAAGATTATTATAGTTTTAATATAAGATTATTAGATTTGTAACTAGACTTAGCATATAAGATTGTGTAGGGTTCTAATATACGACAGTTAGACTACGCATATATGACTATTTGAGTTTTAGTATAAGATTATTTGAGTTTTAATATAAGATTATTAGATTTGTATTAGACTTAGTATATAATTATTGACTAGCTAGGGTCCTATAATATACGTCACCTAGACTTAGCATATATCACTATTTGAGTTTTAGTATAAGATTATTAGATTTGTAATTAGACTTAGCATATAAGATTGTGTAGGGTTCTAATATATGACAGTTAGACTACGCATATATGACTATTTGAGTTTTAGTACAAGATTATTTGAGTTTTAATACAAGATTATTAGATTTGTAATTAGACTTAGTATATAATTATTGACTAGCTAGGGTCCTATAATATACGTCACCTAGACTTAGCATATATCACTATTTGAGTTTTAGTATAAGATTATTAGATTTGTAATTAGACTTAGCATATAAGATTGTGTAGGGTTCTAATATACGACAGTTACACTTAGCATATATGACTATTTGAATTTTAGTATAAGATTATTTGAGTTTTAATATAAGATTATTATATTTGTAATTAGACTTAGTATATAATTATTGACTAGCTAGGGTCCTATAATATATGTCACCTAGACTTAGCATATATCACTATTTGAGTTTTAGTATAAGATTATTAGATTTGTAATTAGAATTAGCATATAAGATTGTGTTGGGTTCTAATATACGACAGTTACACTTAGCATATATGACTATTTGAGTTTTAGTATAAGATTATGAGTTTTAATATACGATTATTAGATTTGTAATTAGACTTAGCATATACGACAGTTAGACTTAGCATATACGACCAGTTAGACTAAGCATATATGACTTCGCATATACGATAGTTAGACGTAGTATATATGACTTAGCATATATGATTGTTAGCATATAAGATTATTAAAACATAAATGTCTCATGACTTAGCAGCTGTTTCCTGTATGAACAGATGGCTGATCACGATGAGGAACAGATATTGTACGATACAATCACGGAGGGAAGCAGCCAGTACTGGAACGAAGAAGAGGGGAACGAGGATCCAATCCAGTATTTGAACGAGGAAGGGAACGTGGAGAGGGATGCGGAGGGGAACCAGGAAGGGCACGTGGAAAGGGATGTGGAAGGGAACCAGGAGGAGGAGGCTAGTGGAAGTCAACCCTCCGCTGGATAAAAGAGGGCACGCGGGCAACGAGGTGCTGCGAAGAAGCTTGAGGGTCGGCACATCATAACGGAAGTGGACGAAGATGGCCGACCTAGTGCCCCGGCAGAAGCCGCCAAGAACTATGTACGTCACAGCGGTTGGGTTGTGCGGGATAACGTGCCTGTCAGTACGATGTACTGGCGCAGAACAAGAGCACGCGGAGATCATGAGAGCTTTGTCCCAGATTCGGAGAAAGAGATGCTGTGGACCACAATGCTCGAGACATTCACCCTTCCCGCGGGTACAGAGGACAAAGTGAAAAGGTGGACTCTGAAGAAAATGGCAGAACAGTTTCAGAGCTTCAAGGGAGATCTGTACCAGAAATATATCCTGAAGGGGCAGACACTGAACTTCGACACATTCCCAAAGCTAAGGGATCACTTGGATGAGTTCGTTGCATATAAGACAGGTGAACAAGGGCAGTCGATGATGGAAAGAAACAAACAAAAGGCGGCTATATCGTCGCGATGCCGAAGTGGGAGGAGATGGAGGCTAGCTTGCTTGAGAGGGGTATCGAACCGGCCACCGCTAATTGGCCGGAACGATCGAAGTTCTGGTACTATGCTCACGGTGGAACGCTCAACCCAGCTGATGGCTCCTTGGTCTTCGGCGATCAGATACGCGAGGCTGCGCGTCGACTAACAGACACAGTGGAAGCCTCTTCTCAGGGCACGTTCCGACCGAACAGAGAGAAGGACGAGCTGTCACTCGCCCTGCAGACTCCAGAGCATCCAGGACGAACACGAGGGAAAGGGGTGATTCCTTGGAAGATTGGGTTCAAGGAGGACATCCACACGTACAGGAGTCGGATGAGGAGCAAGAGAGATACCGAGGCGAAGATTGCAGATCTTGAGTTCAGGGTATCGAGCTATGAGCTCAGCATGCAAGAGGAGGTGGCAAGGAAGGTTGATGAACGCATGGCTACACATCGGTCCCATGATCCCCAGCCGACCATTCCTCCTGCAATGGTGAGCCCGTCAGGAAATCGTAGCAGCTGCGCCTCAATGGGGCAGGTAGAATCACAGAGCATGGACGCCATGCAAACCCAGGACGAAACCACCTGCCCCGTTGATGACATCACTCAGCGGACATCATGTGAGCTGCATATTCCCTTCAAGAACTTATCAATAAAGGTAAGCTCGTAGTTTATAGATTTTAGATTTGGCCATTCCGCTAGTTGCTGCTTATATATGTTAATTACTAATAAATAACCTCTCACCACATGAAGGTGGCGTCGGGCATGGCCATCCCAACGGACCCTTCAGGTACTTACCACTGCAGGCCGATTCCAGCAGGATACTCCAAGGTCGAAGTTGAGTGGGTCAAAGGCGCGTACGAGGACCTCGAGCTGGATTACCCTGGAGGAGGCGGTGAGACGCATCTACGAGACACAAGCTACGCCATTATTCTATGGCGCAAGCGGTACATCATCCTCCCTGGGCGACAAGCGGCGTCTCGTGCACCATCTCCTCTGGCTCCGCCATCTCCTCCTCAGGCTCCTGCACCATCTCCTCCTCAGGCTCCTGCACCGTCTCCACCTCAGGCTCCTGCACCGACTCCTCCTCAGGCTCCTACACCGACTCCTCCGCAAGCTCCTCTTCCGGCACCTTCCAAGTCAAGGGCCCCCCAAGCTCCACCGCCTGCCCCCACAAGGGCAACGAAGAAGGCGAAAGTTGACGCCGCCAAGAACAAGGACCCGGGGTACGATTGCACGCAAGAGGAGCTTGACGCTTACATGGCATCAGAAGTCAGGAGACAATTCAAGCCTCGAAGTCCAGAAAAGAAGATTCCTATAGACCCGAGTGTCAGGAACTTCTTCAGGGGTATGTCTGCACCTGCCAAGGATGCCATAAAGCTATCGGACTATGAGCGAACACTCAAGAAAGCATCTTCTGGAAAGTCCAAACCAGTCCCTTAGCTTGGAGAGCAACCAAACCAGGAGATCGAGCCGTTGGTGACCGGTGAAGATTTTGGAATACAAGACTTTATTAATGACACCGGGCTAACTACGGATCAATTGCTACGAGACGCACCAATCGAAAAGGCAGAAGTAAAATACATGTATGAACTCGGTAAACCGCTTGTCAAGCCTGAGCTGCTGCAGTCCCTACCCACACAAATGTACAAGTTCCATCAGCTGTACATGGAGATGAGCGCCACCGGTAGAGAGATGATCGGAGCGAGGAACAGGGACACGGACTTCTTGCAAGGAGATGACATTCTCTGGATCAATTTCAAGGGAATCTACGAACTATACTAGCTGGACGCCCTCGACGTCTCTATTATGAGTTGCTGGATTTTGTAAGTATATCGTTCAGTTAGATTTCTTACTACGTCTCCTTTAATTAATTAGGTCCTTGTATATAAGTAGACTATATATAATATATACTCCCTTTTATCGTTGTAGAATGGAGATTCAAAGGGCCCGACGGCGGGGGGTTTTCGATACTGGATTCATCGATGAAAGTAAACGTCGTAATGCTCGACCAATATCCGCAAGCCACAGAGGACAATCTCGTCCATCTCCTGAAGGTGCAGCATTACAAGACGTTCATACTGTTGCCGTACAACATAGAGTTAGTTTAATTTTACTGTCTTCCTATACCAAATTTCATTCCCGTACGAACATGCTAAGTATTTCATATGTAATGCATCCCACGCACATTGCAGATTCTACTGGGTGCTTTTACTCTTCGACCTGGAGGCCTGCACCGTCAACGTATATGACTCAATGGATAAAAAAGAGTCTACGTTTGACAAGGTTTTTGAACTTATAGACAGGTACTGTCATAAGTTCCTATGTTAATTAAGAATCTTGTTATAGTTAATTGCTACTACGAATCATAGCTTTAAACTCCATGTAGGGCTTGGTATCGGTTCCGTCATTTGATCCGCGGCAAATGGAGAGAAAGAATTAGGCGGAAGTTCAAATTTCCTGTGAGTACACATGCTCTACATTTATATTTCTCCGATTCAAATACATACAAGTGTATATTAATTAGATCTCTCGTCATTTGTCATTTATTTATAGTGCGCAAAGCAAAAGTAGGGAACTAACTTGTGCGGCTACTACGTGTGCGAGTATTGCCACTGCCTTGCAGACCAAATCATCACCACAAGAGAGCTCGATGTACGTACAAATAAATTCAAATTTTCATTACGTATCGATTTGTTGTTTAATTACTAATCAATTTCATACATTCATATAGTTTATTCGCATGAGGGATAACCTGATCACACACAAGAAATTTATCGCGGCGGTTCAAGAACAACTCATGGGATTCATCAACGAACAAATCCTTGATCCCAAGGGTGAATTCTACTACGACGAAAATACAATTCATAGGTCCTTAGCTTCTGAGATAGCGACTACTACTACGTCGAAATTGTAGCTAGCTAGGACATATAATGGATTGTAATTAGTACATGACTATGTTTCTATATGCATGTGTACACATTTTCTATAATGTAAATATATATTTTGGTCATATATATATACATATGCATTTGCATGTACATATGTATTGAAACATATATAAATATAATATAATATATATGCATATATTATATATCCATATATATGTATTGAAACATATATATGCATGGTTTACAGCAACAGGGCCATGCAAAAAAAAAGGTCAGCTCGATCTTTAGTCCCAGTTGGTAACACTAACCGGGACTAAAGATGGCTAAAGATGGCTCAGCCGGCCACGTGGCTGAGCCATCTTTAGTCCCGGTTGGTGAAGATCAATCTTAAATAACCGGGACTAAAGATAGCGATCTTTAGTCCCGGATTGGTAGTCCCGGTTTCCAAACCGGGACTAAAGGAGGTTACGAACCGGGACTACAAACGCTTTCTCCACCAGTGATTTGTCAATATTTCTGCTTTGGTAAATTATTTTTTTTATATTTTTTGCGCCAGGCCCTGAACCATGGGTGGTTAGTTAAACGCCCGCATAAACTGGGTATCTGCCACTTGGTAAAATCATTAGTATTGTCTCAAAGTCAAGTAATACAATAGTCAACTACATGTAAAACCGACATGCTAGCTAGACAGAAAGCATGGCCCAACTCACGCCCTATCAAACATCTAATCACATGCAACTAAACCTTAACAGGATTCTTGTAGTGCTTGACACCACTAATTAATCCCAAACTTACGGCTCCACTTGAGCCCAACTACTTCGACAGCTTCCAAGCACATGGATGCAACGAATTAGCTAGCCCTCTATGCAACACGGAGGTGGTTTTTTATTTCTTGCGACAAGGAGATGGCCTACGTTTATTTTATACAATTGAGTTATAAAAAAGTTTTTTAAAAATACAAAAAATATAGGTCATTATGTGAACTCCACAAGCATAATAATAATAATAATTTTTTTTTATTATTATTATTAGAGAAGTGTATTTTACACCCGGCCTATATATCCAAATTCGCTACTATAAAGATTTGAAACCTTGGATGCTACTCAGGTCATTGTAACCACTATACTACATGCCCTTTCAAAAAAACATATAACTTGATTCCAACCTATATAAATTTGAAAAAGCAAATATAATTGTGAATAGTGCACTTGTTTTAGAAGACGGTTCGATCAAAATGCGACATGTGGCATTTTCGTTGCACGCACGATCGACATGTTAGGACCATTATTATTAGAAGATGGTTCTGCTAAATAAGATATCTGACATTTTTCACTGTGCAAGCGATCAAAAGTTTAGCATCATTATACCTATGAATTGAGATCCTCTAATTTAAGTCACGTGACTTTGATTCACTAACATGTGGACCCTCTTTGCTATGGACACACATGTCGATGACTCTAAAATCACCTGACTTAAAGTAGAGGATCTCGATCCTATACCTATACCTATATGAGGGGTGGCTCGGTTCTCTCTCCTTCCTGTAGGACAATGTTAATATGGATTTCTCTAAGGTGGTTGAGTCAGCCTTAGAGTACTTGCTCTTATGTAATACATTGAAAAGGAAAGTTCTTGATAATCAGAACTTTTACGGTATTTGCATATTAAAAAAGTTAAAATTCAACACTCCGAAAGAACAAAAGGTAACATCTAAAACATATTTAATTATTGATATAGATAGGTAGAAAGGGTAAAATGATAATTTTGTTGTTAGATGGATAAGAGCGTGATTATCTTTGATATTAGTTGTAGGTACATTAGTGCCCCGTAGGTAATTCTTCCCCGTCTGCAGTCTATGCGTTAGGTAATCTTCATCTCCATTATGTCATTTGCTTGTTTTTGTCACTAGAAAAACTATTTTTCTAGACGGTGGTATTTTTATTCCAAGCAGGTAGGTCGCTCGAAGCTAAATAAGCCACCTATGAAAATGACAACCATGGGGGCGAGAACGTTATCCGCCTGCAAAAATCTATTTTTACAAGCGGACCACTTAAGAGGTAAGCCTGCAAAATGGTTAAACATATTAAAAACGCCACCTACCCACCAAAATCATTAAGTCAGCCTCTCGGCTCTCCCCTCCCACCTCTCCCTCTCCCTCTCCTCCCTCCCCTCCCTTCTCTCCAGATCTCCTCTCCTCTCCTCTCCCGGCGCGGTGGCGGCGGCTCCAAGCGGTGGCGTCGCGGAGGGTGGAGGAGGCGGTGGCTCCCTCCCAGATTCGGTAGAGACGACGGCGGCACGAAGGGTGGAGGCGGCGGCGGCTACCAGCGGTGGCAACGTGAAGGGTAGAGGAGGCGGTGGCTCCCTCCCAGATCCGGTGGAGGCGACAATGGCACGAAGGGTGGAGGCGACGGCGGTAGCTCCCCTAGCTCCCTCCCTCCCTCCAAGATCTGGCCGGAGGGGGGAGCGGGGAGGGCGGCGGCGCTCTAGGCGGTGGCGGCGCCCTCCCTCCACGATACGGTCTCCCTCCCTCCCGGCGGTGGCGGCTCCAAGCGGTGGATCCCCTCCCTCCCTCCCTCCCTCCCAAATCTGGCCGGAGGGGGGAGGGGCTGCGGTAGCGGCGGGGCTGAAGGTGGGTAGGGCGGGTGGTGGGGGTGGTGGCTTTTTCTTATTTACCCAAAATATTTTCGCGGGCGGGTGGATATGATGCCTGCGAAGATGAAGATGACACCTGCGAAAATGATTTTTTGTAGGCAGGCCGTTGGGCCACAAGCTAAAATCATCTATTTTCGCAAGCTGATGCATACAGGCGGACCTTCCTCCTGCCTGGGAAAATGATTTTTTTGGCCGCCTGAAAAACGATTTTTCTAGTAGTGTGGTTTCTTAGATTTATAAATTGTGACGCAAAAGCATGATCGGTTAAACTTGGTGTGTGTTGTGTGATAGACATGTATAGATTCGTAGGTTTGTTCCTAAAAGACAATGCTCATATATTAGTAGTTAATTAATCCACTACCATCGTGATCCACGTTACTTCATCTCTTTAGGCAATCTTAACCCAAAAACTATCTATTAGTTCTTATACTTAGCATACTTAGCATATAAACACTATGTTTAGAAACAATATGCATATATAATAGGTGGTTCCTTTAAAATAAATTTGCTTCCAATCATCTCTCCACTCTCTTTTCATCTACCTATTCTCTTGTTTTTATTTTTGTTCTTGCGTAGAGCTAGTTTCTTGCACTACTAGAAAAAACCATTTTTCCATGCGAGTTTCTTTTCCAGGCGGGTATGGTCATCGGAGAGAAAATATGTTTTTGCAGGCGAACCACATAAGGGCGCCGCCTGCGATTATTGCTGGCGGATGCCTTACATGGTCTGCCTGCCAAGATTATTTTCGCAGACGCACCATCTGATTCTGCCTGCAAAAATAAGGCTATATAGCCTTCTTCCTCCCCGAACACTGTTTTTTTCATTCGAAGTTTCTCTCCGAAAACAATCAAAATATAGGGTGGAAGGTTTTGAATTCCAAATCTTCGAAGGATTTTTCTATATTGGTTAGATCTATGTCTTTCCACTTTTGTTACATATTTCTTTTATAATTTTAAACCTCCTTTTGTGATGGATCTATGCATGTAAAATAGTGAAGGAAAAGCACCATGTTTTTTCCTTTCTTTTATTTTTAACTTTCCTTTGATATGGTTGTGTTGGATTTATGTATACTCGTTGATGCCATGTGGTCCTCTCATCCTCTAGTGGTTGCATGAGAAATTGTTTCATCTTTTCCCTCTTTTCTCATTAACTATCTTGCCACTTTAGTCTTTTCTTACCTGCTAGTATATTTCATACTATGGAAAATAGCTGATTGGAAGTGTTGGGATTGCCCTAAATTATCGCTGAGAATCAGAGATGTCGACAGTAGCCTTTGATTCTCAACAGAAAAAAAAGGGACCGACGCGACAGTATGATTCTTACTACAAAACCGGACCGATGGACCGGACATGCATATGAACCATTGAACCAACCAGTTTTCAGTGAACCGGCCACAAAACCGACACGGGTCAGACTGTTGTGGCATTGTCCAGTCTGACCAGTGTCAGTCTTTTGGCCCATATAGCCTGCCAACTGCCAAGCATGCTCACCCCTGTTTTGGTTGCCAAAAATTGAAGGAAATATGCTCGTGAGTGGGTTCGACCTCGAGTCTACAGGCTACAAGCAAATCAGGTTTCCTAATTGGAGCGGACAAGCAAGTCTGTTTCCTAATTGGTGCATATGTGTCCCGGGTGCGCACTTATGGTAGACACGGTCCAGCCTCTGAAGACCGAGACCTAATTTCTCGTTCCCCACTTCCTATCTCACTTTGATTTTTTTTATTTTAGAAATTGATTCTTCCATCTCTAATTTCAGTTGCAAGTTTTGAATTTTGGTTGAAAGTTTTTGAAATTTGAGTTGAATGTATTGAATTTTGATACAAAAGTTTTCAAATTTGAGTTGATAGTTTTCAAATCTTGACTTGGTTTTTTTAAATCCAAGTTTAAGCTTTCAAATATTAGTTAAAAGTATTCAAGTTTGAGTTGAAAATTTTAAATCTTGAGTTAAGAGTTCAAAATCTTCACTTGAAAGTTTTCAAATATGAGTTTAAAGTTTCAAAAAATAACATATAAGTTTTTGAATCTTAACTTGAATTTTTTTTAATATGTGTTGAAAGTTTTCAACGAGGGAAGAGAATGGAGATTGGATAAGGTGTGTGTGCTATTTAGCTTGCTAGCGCATATGCGCGAAATAGGAACCATCGAATTTCCTAACGCGCACAGACGTGCCGGCAATCCAAGATGCTCGTGTTTTTTTTGGCCCACATCTTCGCAAACGGTTTTGGCCCACTAACGAAATTTTTCGCGCAATGAAACTACTAGAGAGGCACATGTTCGTGCGCTTGACTCGGGAGATAAAAATTGTGATTTGCTTAACTTTTACATAATTAATTTTTGATAATCGTGATGTCGAGTGTAGATATCCTGACCATGGTATTTGTAAAGTATGGGGATCGTCGGTGCTAGGGTATATGCGAAATTGAGGTAAAAAAGACGGGAGCATGGATTTTTATACAGGTTCGGGCATCTTAACTAACAGGTAATAGCCCTACTCCTGTTAGCCGAAGTCGGTATTGCCTTTATATATCAGAATCACACAAGAACAAGATTTGGTATGACCTAATCTAATCTCTGTCGGCTTGGTGATATGGAGCTATCACACGTAGTCGACGGCTAGCTTAGTCTTCGTCCTCGAATATGAACTTGGCGAGATTGTAGGTAGTGCTAGATTTCTTATGTCGGTCTTCGTGGCTCCGGATTGGGTATGTCTAGACTTGCATTCCGTTAGCTTGTTGGCGTGTCACCCCTCCTTCTAAAGGGTCTTGTATTTATTCCCTTGGGCGTCTCCTTGTCTAAGTAGAACTAGGGAGACAAGTGTAGATATGATCCGAATAGTCCTTGTAGTGCTAGTAGAGCTCCGTTTCTTCTTCCTTATCCGGAACAATTTCTATATATATGATATGATTCTGTATAGTACTTGATATATGATTGGCCCCACCGAGCCTAACCTAAAATTATTACCTTATCTATAACACTTACACATAGTCTTAGTTAACCTTTTCTCCTTTTTCCGTATTAGGTTGTTTCTTTTTTAACTAAAGCTAGACAACATGTACGTTAAATTTGTAGCCTTCAAATAAAATTTAAAACTTTATATAAAATGATTAAAAAACGTATCCAAAATTTAAAACTTCCAACTCGAAATTTAAAAACTTTCAATTTAATTTTTGAAGATTTTCAACTCAAATTATGAAAACTTTCAAGTCGAATTATGAAAACTTTCAACTCGAATTAAGATATTCAACTTGAAATTTTAATTTTGGAAACTTTCAACTGAAAATTTAAAATTTCAACTCAAAATTTAAACATTCAACTTAAAATTTAAAACTTTCAACTCAATTTTGAAAACTTTAAACTTAAATTTTGAAACCTAATGATTGGCCCCACGAGCCCAACCCAAGGCTATTGCCTTATCTATACACATCGTTTTAATTAACCTTTTCTCTTTTTGCCGCATTAGGTTGTTTCTTTTTTTTTTTACTAAAGCTAGACAACCTGCCCGTTAAATTTTTAACCTTCAAATAAAATTCAAAACTTTCTATAAAATAGTTAAAGACATACCCAAAATTTAAAACTTCCAACTTGAAATTTGAAAACTTCGAATTCAATTTTTGAAGATTTTCAACTCAAATTATGAAAACTTTCAACTTGATATTTTAATTTTGAAAACATTAAACTGAAAAATTAAAATCTCAACTCAAAATTTAAACATTCAACTTAAAATTTAAAATATTCAACACAATTTTGAAAACTTTCAACTTAATTTTGAAACCTTTCAAGTCGAATTTGAAAACTCTTAACTTAAAATATAAACTTTTAAGTTAACTTTTCAAAAGTTTTCAACTCAAATGTCAAAAACTTTAAACTCATATTTTAAAACTTTTCAAATTATAAAAACTATAACTAGCGTAATCATTAGCGCTAATGAGGCGCGAGCGCAGGGCCATGGGCATGGCTGCGCTAGTTAATAACCAACCATGCTGCAGGACCCCCCCCCCCCCCAAAAAAAAAAAAAAAAAACCATCCAGCAGCCCAAGAACTTGTGATGAAATAATAAGTATTGAAACCTAAATAATAACATATGTTGATATAAGTATTGAACCGCGGTTCGACCGCTTGGTTGACGGTTGGATAGGTAGATGTGAACCAGGATATCGACCGGGTTATCCCCCGGTCCGATTTTTGTTATACAATGATTTGATCGGGCTGCAAATGAATGTGTACGTTATTAGTTATCGACGATGGGAGTTTAAAATTTGAGTAACCCAGTGCGAGGAAAGAGTCAGCAAAACGTGGGTGCTTGATCCAATCTTGTTTCAGCGACCAAGTTTTGTATGCCTATACATATGCAGTGAACATTCTTCCTTGCTAACCCAGTGGGTTTATTTTAGAAGTCAATGCTAAGTTTCAAAAAAAAAAAAGAAGTCAATGCAGCTTAACTAAAGGATGCGTTATTAACTTATTACCTCAGCTACCTCTAATCCAGTATAAATACGAGCACATTAGCACTAATCCTTTCGCGGCAAAGTACGACACAACAACCAGTCGAGCACTTGAGCACTTGAACAGTGTCCCTTCTTGAGCTCTCATTCCGTCTGCTTCCTCTAGAGCTAGCTCGATTGATCGCATTGGCCGATGGCCTCATCAAGCGACGTCGACCTCGCCGACCGCTTCGACATGTCCGGCCCGACGCATATGATGAAGGAAAAAATTATTCATTGGTATGCAGCATGCTTGTGCATATAGTACTACCTTCGTTTTTTAATATATATAACTTTTTACATCATGTTTGACCATTTATTTTATTCAAAATATTTAAGTAAATATATTTTCTTTTGTCGTGGTTTGATTTATCACTAAATAAACTTTAAGCATGACTAATATTTTTTAGATTTATACAAAATTTTTGAATAAGACGAACGGTTAAAGGTCATAACAAAAGTTAACAGCGTCATATATTAAAAAGCAGAGGGAGTATATACATACGTGCATTCATGATGAGATCATGAGCTATATTGTATATTGGCGGCTGATCTGCAACATCGATCGATCAATGCCACCCGTGTGCAGGGACAAGGAGGAGCACCGCCGTTGCGTCGCTGCCTGCCTTGTCAAAGGCGCCTACGTAGTGGAGAACGACCTCAACAGGCGCAGGATGTGGGGCAAGGAGCTAGCGCCGGCGTGGTGGGAGAACTTCGGCTTCCGCACCGTCGACGTGATCAACGACGACGTAATCGACGATAACGATCAAATCGTCACAGGTACAATATACGAGCACGAAACGCCACCTGGTGGTGGCGAGCCCCGACACCCGTTATCTCCCCGCTATGTGGTCGCCTTCCGTGGCACCATGACATGGCACCCCAAGGCGTTCGTGGATCTGTACCTCGACCTGCAGGTCCTCTTCAACACCCTGCAGGACTCCCAGCGCTTCCGCCTAGCGAAGGCGGCGGTTCAGAAGCTAGTTGACACCATCCACAAGGGCACGGGAGTCTGTGATCATGCTGTTGGTGGTAGATGCGTTGTCTGGCTCGTGGGTCACTCGCTCGGTGCTTCCGTGGCGCTGGAGGTAGGCCGGGTCATGATGACGGAGCAAGGTTACAACCTCCCGACCTTCCTCTTCAATCCGCCGCAGGTGTCACCGGCTCCGGTGATCAACTTGCTGCACCCGAATGAGAAGGCAAAAAGGCACCTGCACGCCGCGAGCTCTCTCCTCAAGGTAGGCCTAGGCAAGATCATGAACTCCCACGAGGAGCACATGGAGAAGCTATTCGAACGGCTTTCTCCGTGGACGCCGGAACTGTACGTGCACGAGCGCGACCCCATCTGCCAGGGTTACATCGACTACTTCGAGCAGCGGCAACTAGTGCAGGAACGCTTCCGTGGCATCGGCAATTCGGCAATGAAGCTGTCGTACCGAGACATGTTCTTTTCAGTGCTCGGGAAAAACAAGGAGCGGCCACACCTCCTGCCGTCAGCACTGCTGTGGAAGAACTCGAGGGTGGACGATGACGTGGAGGATCACAAGAAATTGTCCAAGTGTAAGATGCTCCAGGAACAACTGCACCAATACAAGAAGCTGGCCTTCAACGCGCACAGCCTCGAGCACTGGTGGAAGCCGGACAATGAGCTGAGCTTGACCAAGACGCAGTACATGTACAGCTATCCTTCAGCATAGCATTGGAGGCCAGCTCGATCGGGTTCGAATTGCACCATACCTTTGTATCGTTCATAAACGTGTGTGATATGCGTGTCTTTCCTTTCTATTAGCGTACCTATATTGCATCATGTTTCCTTATTTCATCTTGCTATTTTGGCACTTTGTATTCCCACAGAGAGTTTGTACGAGCCACACGCGTGCGTGTTCACGTCCTGGTGAAGTCTAGTCGCTCGCTCCGTGTTCTGATCATGTGCGATGGCACGCGACGCTGTGGGACTTGGGGCACGCATGTAGGCTCTGAAATTAATGGCCACTTCCATTCAGTTTGTAATAAAATTAAGGAGAAAGAAAGCAACAAAAACGCTGCGCAAGTTAGCAGCACAAACACCTTGCGAGCATTCTGTACGTTCATGGTTTAAGCGAGTTTGAAAGCAAAGATCAAGGATCCTGGCTGTCAACTGGTATCATAGCCATGTTAGCTTTGATGCCACGCATGTTGTTAACTTGTTATTACTTCCACTGCAGACATTATTGTGAAGGACTACTTATACATTTGTTGATAAATTTTCTTCTAAAAATTTGGCAAATGCAATCGTAGTATAATTATGATATAATTACATTGTAATTTGTATGTAACTACGATGTAATTTTTTATGTAACTTCCAAAATTCCTCCAAAACATGAGATTTACTAGAAGGGGCGTTGTGCGCGCTACTAGTCCAGTCACGCGTGTCTACGTCCATATCGCGCATCCCATCCCACAGTCCCACCCCCATGCCCCCTCACATGTTTTCACCACTCGCCTATTTTTTTTCTCGATACATCTTCTTTTGATTTCCCTATTTTTTCTGGATCATGTGGAATCTGGATAAGCAACTGCCCTACTCCTCCCTGACCTCCATTCTCCTAGTCGCCCACAGCAACCATCCCTCCCAGTCGTTCCCGACAGTGGGAAGCAGGGCTGCCCACCTCTACGGCAGATATGTTGGTGGGGGAGAAGCGAACTCGTCAGTGGAGAAGGTAGGTGGGATTTCAGCTATAGCCTCTTCCCATCGAGAATGGAGTGGGGACAGGCAAGGTGGTGGCTAGCCCACTCAGAGCATTGAAGTCGCATCAAATCATATCATGAACATGGGACAGAAATAAACCATGGGACAAAAACGGAAATCATACACTGAATCACCCTTGAGGAACATATCTGGCCTCTCCAAAATCAAATTGGACTTCACCCAAGCGAGGAGAAAAAGGACAATATGGCACTCTATACTCGTAGTTTCAACAAAATGACACTCATTTGGATGCAAAGGATTAAATGCCACTCAATAGGTTGTCTTTAGGCTCCGTTCGGCACCCCAGGTTCCCAACTTAAACATCCAGCACGGAAAACGGAGCAATCCACTAGCACGTGATTAATTAAGTATTAGCTATTTTTTTAAAAAAATGGATTAATTTAATTTTTTTAAGCAACTTTCGTATAGAAACTTTTTAAAAAAAATGCACCGTTTAGCAGTTTGAAAAGCGTGCGCACGGAAAACGAGAGAGATGGGTTGGGAACATGGGATGCCGAACACACCCTTAGGATAGTTTGACACTTTAGAGAGTTTTAGCTATTTTATTTTCTTTTCTCCTCATTTTAGGGCTGTTCAGATTGTTGTCATTTTGAACCATTCCATTATTTGGCAAGTTGTCAAAATTTGGCTTCATTTGGTTTGCTACTAAATATTGGTAATACCCATAGAATTTGGCAAGATTCTAGAAACTACTCCTCACAAAATTATGTCAATATTTGGTAAGGTAACAAATTAAACATTACATTTACATTTTCAACTTGCCAAAATTTTGGCATTGCCAAAATTTGGCTTTACCAACAAATGGTAAGGTTGATTTTGGCAAGAAACTGAATAGGCCCTTTCTTTCATGAACTGACCAAAACACCCCTAGCTGCTCCTAAATAGATCAGATCGATCCTGTGTCCATCCAAATCAAGCGCCACTTCTCCAGCACCGCTCGCTGCCTCACGCTTGCAATGTTGCTCTTCTAGCACCTCGCGACGCTCCTCCAACTCCCTCACCTTGCGTGGCTCCTCCAGGGCTGCTCCCCCAACACCACCACCTCGCGCGCGATTTCTCCCTCTCCCTCTTCCCCTCTCTAAAAGAGGAGAGTAGGAACAGAGATAATGGATAGTAGATTAACCACCCAAGGGTGAGAAATTAATGAGGTTATGTAGTTTCAAGAGAAGAAAGAAATATCACCAATTATACTTAATGGAAGGCAACTATGTAGGTATACTAGTGGATACCCCCTTTTGCAGCGGAGAATTTAGAAATACATCAAAAGGAGCTAAAAAAAACAATATGTATGTCGTGTACTCATAATATCTAAATGGATAATATTTGTTCCATAATAGTTGATATGAAATCGCAATTCTACATGACATATGGATGAATACGTATCAAACATGAGAGGAATCCAATGGCTATTAATTTTCTAGTGTCTGATTTCAATGCGTATGGAGTTTTATAGCAATAACTACACTTAATGGGTTCTAAACGCATATGATAAAAGGATGATTAAGATCAATGTATGAACGGGATCCAAATTTTACTAATTTCTAGATGATCTGGCTCAATGCATGTTAAGTTTTTTATTCAACTATATATGATATATACAGAAGTATATAGAGTTCGGGATTGCTAAATTTATAATGCCACATTTTTCCCTTAATTCCACTCACTTTTCCCCCCTTTGATTGCTCTCTCTCGTATGTTTCTATCTCTCTTATCTACTCTTTTAAGTAAATAATGAATCACTTTTGAACATAATTCTCTTGTATATTATTGTGTATTAGATAAGTTACAATATAAACATTAAAACTTGCAATGTAGTTACAGTATATTTTTTAATGAATTTTTTTGTGTAATTATAATATAAGTGTAGGCTAGTGTAAAAATGATCGGATTATTTTTTTTAGTAAAAAATATGAAGCTATGGTAAAAACTACTCCTATGAAGCTAGTCTCTAAGGCCATATGTGTAGAGGTGGTAGGGGTGGATAACATACTAGTTGGCATCGCTCAAGTCATTAACCCTGAAAATCTTATAAGTCTAAGGGCCCCTTTGAATCATAGGAATGAAAAAACGAAGGAATAGGAAAAACACAGGATTCTCACAGGAATACAAGTGTAAAACAGAGGATTACAAAACATAGGAAAAACATAAGAATGACCGTTTGATTGAGCCGTAGGAAAAACACAGGAATTTGAGGAGAGATAAAGACTCAAAGGATTCTTAACATAAGGTTCTACCTCATGCTAAATTTCCTCCAAAACTTACATGGGAAGAGGCATTCCATAAGAATTTCATAGGATTTCATAATATTTATTCCTTTGATTCAAAGGGCTATATAGGAAAATTCCTATAGAAACGAAATCCTTTAAAATTCCTATGAATTTCCTTTGAATCAAAGGGGGGCCTTACTCATCTTTCTCAGCATGGCATACTGTTGGGATACGCGTAGGCTATGATAACATAAATCAAAATTTTCTATCACGTAAATCAGGAACCATGCAAGTATTAGATTATAGATCGTTACCACTCGACGTGCTGTGCAGCGGAAGAAGACGCTGAGAAGTCGAAGGAACTCTCACGAAGTAGCGCGCGTCGATGTAGAGGAAGTAGTCGATCGCACCGGCTCGACCTTCTCCACCTCGTGTGTTCTCCTCGCTGTACTCCCACGCCGATCAGCACCGCAAACCAGCGGCGCCTCTACCGGTATCCAACGTACAGGGACAGAACGCCACGCGCAGATGTGCTAGCACTCGCGCGCGGCTAGGGTTTTGCTCGAGGAAGGAAGTGACGGCTAGGGTTTCTAACGTGATGCAATTCCTCTGCCGGTCACACCCCTCAAGAATATATAGGATCCATCACTCGAGCCTCCAAGGCCCGTAGGACTCCTATTCGGATCCCTATCCGAATTAAGCTTATATTGGATCTCCATCCAATCCCCTTATTCTGGCCCATTAAGCGTGCGACCCTGTAGGTTCATATATACTCGGTTGTAACCCGAAAACTCCTGTTCGGTCCACGCGTCAACAGCGGCCCCTAGCAGAACATATTAACCCACCGGGCATATATAAAGATCATATCGGCTGAACCTCTAGCGTATACTTGTATGAACCCCTTTGCCTCACGATATCGATTAAGCTCAAGGCAAGATATGTGCCATCCTCTAATAGCTCAATCATTCACTCGAACCTGTTGGTAGATTATATAACTTGTGATTGACTCCTCAATCACCTTTGGCATGGCCATGCACTTCCATAATCTACAACATCGAGGGGCCCAGAGATATCTCTCCATAGGAGGGGCAAATCCCATCTTGATTATTCATATTCCACTACATGTTTCATAGCATACCTGAAAACTACTTTTATAACTTACCCAATTACAGAGTAGCGTTTAGCAGTCCCTAAGTAAGCTACTACACATGTTAGGAACCATGATAATCTCAGGTCTAAGGATTCAACACCAATACTAAATGAGATCACTGATGACACAACACACATGGCTCTTGCAGTGCCTCATGTTGGGTCTATCCAACAACATGTTCACTAACATATGTCCACATTATTAATTTGGTATCTCTATACTATGATCCATGAGACATGATCATCAATTAATACATGTGCTGATCATTTAAATATATTTGTTCCACATATGATATTTGATCAGGAATTCTTTAGAAACAGCAACACATGACATAATAAGTCTCATGAAAAAATCACATATTTATTAACCAATAATGAGTTTATCTATTTTAAGAAACAAAGTCAGATAAATATGTGGAACAAAGTCGGATAAATATGTAAACATAGTGTGTGATACAATCATCTCTATGATTGCCTCTAGGGCATATCACTAACACATACGACAATGACGGAAGATATGCGAGTTCAGCGTAAATAATTAAAGATTCAAATATTAACAACATAAAGTACGGTCACATCTATCCCTATACCAAAAATCATATTGAAATTTGATCAACATAATAAAAAATGGAAAAAAAATAAATTCAGATGTGAATAATACCAATACTACCATTTGTACGATGGGTTGATTGTCTTTTTTATTTCTCAATGTATTAGTTAATTTTTGACTTGTTCGTGAATCTCATCAATTTTTCTTAATTTTCATAATTATATATTTGGATTGGCGTTTGAACGACGTCACCTCCTCCGGAGCTTAAAATACTTACCCGAACTTGTGCATTATATTCCGATGCACACTGATTTTTTTCGTAGCTTTTCCGTAGAAAGTATGCCCGACACAGAACTACCTTTACAGTTGGTACTACGACCTTATTACTAAGTATTCCCTTCGTACTATTAAAGGAAGCTGTTTAGGACAATATTTAAGTCCAACTCTAGAAATATAAATCAAAAATAACTCTCAAGTTGTTGGATTTAAAAATATAAAAATTATACAAATAGATTTGTCTTGAAAAATACTTTCATAAAAGTATAAGTATATCATTTTTCAATAAATATTTTTATAGAAATAAGAAGTCAAAATTGTATTTTGGAGACCATATCACTGTCCAAAACAACTTCCTTTACGATTACGGATTACGGAGGGAATTCTAACGTTCATCATCTGAAAAGGAAGTTCAATTAGATGCTCGACTGGCTGCACAGCAACAAACAGTGTAGTGATTCTTCTACACCGGTGATGCTCATTTCTTTTTAACTAGTGATTCCCCGCGCTTTGCTGCGAGAATTAATAAATAATTTTTAATATATTTTTTTTGACAATTAAGCAAGGAGTAAAAATAAAAAAAATGAAATATCAGGGTTTATAAGTACTTATCATAAAAAACAAATAATACCCGCACTTTAATGTGGAACATGTTGATAAGTATATGTTAAATATTATAAAAATAATAGCTAGATTTATTAAAATATTGTGGAAATGATGTGAGAGATAATGATTGGATATACTTACATGTTGATTTGTAGAATTAAATAGATTGTAAATGATGTTTCATGCTTGCATGAGGTTAAATATACTGTATATTATTACTAGTGGGTGATGACGTGGCATTGTTACATGTTAAGCTTTATAGTTATAGCCAGTGGGTTGTAACTTTAAAATATACATTCGCAGGCATGCATTGTAACTGTATAGAAAGTATACATTCGCAGGCATACAGTGGCAGGGGATATGTACTTTTGGAATTTCGTATGGTGTGCTGCAGCCTCTCTATAATTATAGTATTACATATCTAGAGTAAATTTCATACTCCTCCCTCTGTATTGGAATATGTTTTTTTTTTCTTCCAGTTATTCCAAATAAGTTCATTTTTAAGCTATCATTGTAATAAAGTTTGTGAGATTAAGGAGTGAATGTATTGGAAGTAGATAAATTATTAAGAAATAATTACATGAAAATTTAATAAATTAAAATGAGGGTATTTTAGACTTTTTTATTTTAAGTTGCTGTTTAAAACTCAGACTTGGATTATTTAGAGGGTTCAAGATTTTAGAAGTAGCTACAGGGTACTACATTATTATGAAAAACAAGAAGTAAAAAGTCCGTTTGATTACAAGAAGTAACAAGACGATAGTGGGCGGAAGATGAGTCAGGTGACCGTGAGATTTTGGTGTCGTTTCGTTGGATCGCTCATTACATGATGGATGAAGCGGTAAAGAGAATGTTGTTAGTAGTATATATTGGGTGAAGGGATTTAGGCCCTATGCAAATTCGGGTCGATCTTGTTGGACAGGGAATAAGTCTATTTTTCTTGGTTATTTTTTTTTTTTGCTTTTGGTTGAATTGTATCGTTCAGGCCTTATATATTTGGGGATAATTTTAGGTTTGGTTGTCATATCAGATATATAGACACACATTTGAAAGTATTAAATGTAGTCTAATAATAAAACAAATTACAGATTCCACCAGGAAACTGCGAGACAAATTTATTAAGCCTAATTAATCCGTCATTAGCAAATGTTTATTGTATCACCACATTATCAAATCACGGCGCAATTAAGATTAAAAGATTCGTCTCGTAATTTACACGCAAGGTGTGTAATTAGTTTTTTTCCTACATTTAAGACTCCATGCATATATCAAACATTTGATGTGACATCGTGAAAATTTTTATTTTGAGAGCTAAACAGGGCCTCAATCATAAGAAAGCAGCCCCAACTTTTGGATTCACCTTTGATATAAGGAAGCTCAACCGAACGGCTTAGCTTAAAAAAATCACACTAACTTCAACTCCAACTCCAACCAAATTTCAAAAGTAAGGGATGTTTAGATCCTACCCAAAATTTTACACCATGTCACATCGAACATCGAACATCTGCATGAAGTATTAAATATAAGCTATAAAAATAACTAATTGTACAGATTACGACTAATTTACGAGATGAATCTTTTAGGCCTAATTACTTCATGATTTGACAATATGGTGCTATAGTAAACATTTACTAATGACGGATTAATTAGGCTTAAAAAATTGTCTCGCGGTTTATTAACGGATTATATAATTAGTTTTTTTATTAGTACCCGAATCCCTCATACGATACCCTATATAATATCATATATGACGCGTGAAAGCTTTACACCGCGACACCCCAAATTCTACACATGAACCAAAATTACCCACGAATGCCATCCAAGTCCGACTACCCCTCTATGTCAGCCCGTACCGCTTCCCCGCCACCCGTCGCCCCTGTCTCGCGCGGCGCAGCTGCGAAGAGGAGAGAAGAGCGCGCGGTTTTGGCGGAAAAAACGAAGCATCGGCGGCGACGGCGAGCAGGTTCCTTTTCCCCTCCTTTCTCTTCTCCCCTCCTCTCGTCTCTTCCCTCTCCTCTCCATATGTTGAGTTGTTGACCTCCGGCGGCCCTTGTTGCAGACCAGGGCGGCGGCGATTCGCGGCGGCGGAGGCGCGAGGAAGCCACTCCCCATCCCCCAGCCCCACACGGTATCCCCTCCTCAAACCCTAGAAATCCCTCCAAATATTTCCATCAGATGTGCATGGTTTTTGTGGGATGGGTTTTTTTTTTGGGGGGGTTGATGATTGCTTGGTATTTGCTCAATCTTGTGTCACATAGGAGTTGTAGACTCTGATCTATTGGGTACATTACATTGTATCACAGCAGGTGTTCTCTTCACTATTTCTCTTGCAGCGTGAGAGGATAATGTATATAGGTGGATTAGGTTGTATGCTTGATTTATCTCTCTTGATGACAATGCTACCGGTTATTATTTCTAAACATTTTTATCATTACCTACATGTCATGCAGCAACAGGTGGCAGCGTCCCGTCTCCACGCGGCGTCCCGTCTTCCACTTCTTCTTCATTCATCTCCTGTGAATGTGAATGTGATCCTGTCCTGCTGCTTCTTCCATTTCCAGTTCCACCCCTTCTCTCTTGTGCATGCTTTTGTTCGTGCAACACCCAACAGGTGGTGGTGGAATCAATCAAACCAATCAATCGTGCAAGAAAAGGGAAGAAGGGAATCAAAATCGATTCTTTTTTTTTTTTTTTTTTTTTTTTTTTGCTTTTTGAAGGGAGGGGAGGGGGGCGATCGACATGGTGCGAGCACCGGCAGGGGCAGATCCACCACCATTCCTCCAAACACGCATGGACATGGCCGCCTCCTCCTCCTCCTCTTCCCTCTCTCAATCTCACTCTCAGTCTCAGGTTCTTCTTGATTCTATCTACTCTTTGTTTCTTAGTAATTTCCTTGTTGATAATAAGAGTAATTCATTCCTCACTCTCCCAATCCGATTCGCATGCAGACGCAGGCGCACAAGGTGGAGGAGGAGGAGCACGCCGCCGACCCACCCTCCCCATCCCGTAACGCCTCCTCCAAGTACGACTTCGTCAAGGTCAAGGTGTGGCTTGGCGAGAATGCCGATCACTACTACGTCCTCTCCAGGTTCCTCCTCTGCAGGATGCTCACCGTCACCAAGGTCACCTACTTCCCCTCCCTCCCCCTCTTTTATGGCTGGCTGGGATCTTCTCATCCCCCATGACGGATTCCTCTTCTTTTTTTTTTCAGATTCCTAATCATGTTGCCATTAAGATTGCCCTCGAACTCAAGAAATTGCTTGTCGACAACAGCCTGCTTGATGTGTATGCTCATCTCCACCCATCCTTCTCCTCCCCTTTCTCACTATCTTTTCTTTTTCTCTTCTTTTTTTTATCATACATACATTGCACTCACTGCTTTCAAGTTGCGCTTTCAGCTGTTACCCACATGTATGATATGTATTCATCAATAAAAAAAACACCATCTTTTTATTAGTTTTAGTTTTCCTTTGTCTATCATTTTGACACACCATTGTTGTTGTTTTTGTTTTTGTTTTTGTTTTGGGACACTCCACTCATTCCCCTTGCCATCTGTATAATATACTATGCTCTACCTCCTGTTTTTAACACTAATGTGTATGGATTGCCTCTTGGGCTTACACTAATGTAGCTTGGAATCTTGCAGTTCTCAGAGTGACTTAGAGGCTAACCTATTCAAGGTGATTTCTCTTTTACTTTCTTGTTATTATCTCTTCCTGTTCTGTGCATATCTTTTTCTTTTCCTGCGGGCTCGAGTGCGCGTGTGTGTTTTGGGTGTTAAAGATGCTCGTCAATTTCAAACTCAAAAGGCACTACTTTTGCAGCTGATGGAGAAGCGGGGATACGGCGAGGATTATATTAATCGGTATAAAATGATGACCAGGTATTTGCAACATGATGTTTGTAACATCACTATGATAGTCCTGAACTAATGAAAAAGATGCATATAATTTGGTTTATCCGTAATCCATACTCTTATCTGTGTAACTGCTCCATTTTGCACCATTATGACATTCATGTTATGTTTACTCTCGCAAACTTCTACTTCAATTGCATTTGGACAGTATGTTTATGCTCTATTTGTCTTGCAGATTCCATCATCAAAGAGTACCACTAGTAGTTTTAGTGTGTGGAACTGCTTGTACGGGAAAATCAACAATTGCTACGCAACTAGCTGGAAGGTTGAATCTACCAAATGTTTTGCAGGTTTATTTTCCTTTTCTGTTGCATTTATGATATTTTGCGTTCCAATATTGTTATCGTTTCTACCTTGACCACCTCATTTCCTGATTGTAACATGTAGACAGACATGGTGTATGAGTTGCTACGGACATCAACAGAGTAAGTTGTTTCATTTCTTTTGTCTCCATTATCCGTTGCTATATGATATCTTTGTTTCACTCTTGGCCCCCACCTCTCTTTGCAGTGCCCCTCTTACTTCGGTGCCCGTGTGGGCTCGGGATTTTGATTCTCCTGAAGAGCTTATCACAGAGTTCTGCAGAGAATGCAGAGTTGTTCGCAAAGGTATGTGATATTTTGTGGGGATTTTTGTTTTGTTCACAATAAATTGTTCTCTGCATCAAATATGATTGGATACTGGTTGTTCACTGAGTTGTTTTCTGGTTGTCTAAATATTGACTAGGTTTGGCTGGTGATTTGAAGAAGGCCATGAAAGATGGGAAGCCAATTATCATCGAGGTATGATGTCTTGCCTCTTGATTACTCGGTCAACCATGGTCCACGCGTCATATACGCATGACTGACAAATCCCCCAATAACCCCATCAGACCACACTACCTCCTGTACATGTCATTGTGTGACATGGCTACGAAGGTCAGGAGGGGTGTCGGTGCTGCATAGATCCACTGGTAGTACTTATCTGCATTTTGATAGTGCTGCCTCACAAGTAAGCACAGGACATGTAACCATCAATTTCTTTTAACAGCATGAGCCCTGTGCCATATTTGTATATAGATTTTACCTAATATTAACAAATATTTTCATTGCAGGGAATTCATTTGGATCCAAGCATTTATTTTATGGACGAGGAAAAGAGAGATGATAATTCAAAAATGGAGAAAAAGGTAGCTGAATGTGAAAAGTCACCAGCATCTGTAGAGAGCAAGACAGAAAGGCAACAAGAAAACGAACTACATGAGAAGAGAATGGATGACAGTCAGGAGTGCATGTCTGAGGAGGGAGGAATAAGTGAAGGGCTATCTTGTGCTAAAAGCCACGTAATTAGCTCTTCTGATTCTGCATATTCTAAAGAGAAAAATCCCAGAGCTGAAGGTAAGCCAAATGGAAGTAAATTTTATTTCTATTACTAGGGGAAAGGTCAGTAAAAACACCACTAGGTTCATGCAGACTCAAGCAATTTTAATTGTATTACTATGTAGTATGCACTAGTTGGACAATATAATCTTGGTGCAAGTAGGGAGAGCGCCCAATATAAGAAAACAAATGTGCAAAAGACCCAATCCTACACTATTCGAGTATTCCAAGATACCTGACACTAACCAGGCCAGTTTGTTAGTTCCAGTCTCACTGCTGAGGGGAGATCACCGTTTGTGATGTTTTGTAGATGAAGGACATAAGGATTTGGACCTACAGAAAAACAACACCACCAAGAAGGACAAACCTGCTGCTGAACCAATAGTAGTCCCAATTGTGTTGAGGATGTCTGATTTTGATCACAAGGTCTGTTTTCTCTGTCACAAATTTAGATACTTTTATGCTCTTTGTTTTTATTAAATTAAACCTAGTTCCATATTGGGAAAGAGGAGTTTGCATAAGATGCGACAATGATAGGCTCAAGGCAAGTGATTGTCCTGCTTACTGTGGTAGGGTTCATTCCCAGCCAGCCAGCCAACCGTGACAGGAGGCTCCGATCCCCCAACTTTGGATTTAATTTGGTCTTTGATGATCCACCAAGAGACATATGCCAGCCTTATAGTTTATCTGCCAACTAACAAACCAGCTAACTGGAGAATCCTATTTCTAACCAAGCAATAACCTAGTAGAAACTTGACTAACAGCTAAATCATTCCTTGGCATCAATGATGCTGGATGCTATCTGTTCTGGTTTGTCCTCCCATTCTCCCAATGAATTCGTCCACTAGTATTGAGTTTTAAACCCATCTATTTTTATTTCACATCAGTGCCACCTCTGAAAACTATTGAGTAGAATAAGGGAATGGATGCACGCTCCCAATAATACTGATGTCATGGATGCTTGTTTTTTTATATATTCCACACTTGTCATTTGTTTCATTTGTTTATATTCACTATTCTCATTCAGATTGGTTTTGTTGTTTTGTTCAGGCATTGCTAGAGGAATGGACAGCCACCAGGGCTTCCAGGGATAATTGTCTTCCTCAGGTACTCATATAAGTTAGTGCACAAATGGTATCTTGTTTCACACCAGGAAAAATGCCATGTAATCCGAATGCTTATGATCTGCACCTGTCATTGAATGATTATTGACATCTTGCTCTATGTTAGACAGCTTATAAAAATAGGACCTAACAGTGAAATGCCACATGTGGTGCTGCACATTGTGTGACTTTTAGTAGTATTGCTGCCAGTAAGAATTGATTCATTATAAAATTGTTGAAATTTTTGTCTGATATTGTGGCTATTGACTAATATGTGTACTTCTCTTAATGTTCTCGGTTTTGTGAGCTCATTTGAGTAATATCTGACTTTGTGTAATGTTAACTTCCCATTATTCAGGATCATCGAAAGCTTATAAACAACCTTAAGCTTATTCAGGACTATCTTTGTTCTTTTGAGTCGCAGGTAACTTTTCCTTCATTACTGAAAATCATGAATTCCGTTCCTCCAAAAAAATCTACCTACTACTGCATGCAGTTGCCTACCCTTGTACTGGTGCAATCATTTTAATGGAGTAAATATGTTCTAGTTCAAAAAATGGTTTGATGTATATTTTTTCATATACCCCTCATGTGCTACTGTTTTTTCCCAGTAAGATGCTGCATTCATTTATCTCACATTGGATTATCATTTGGTTTCAGTATTTTCTTACCTTTTGTAAAATGTTATTCAGGGGTTGACCGTTGTTGACATTTCAGCGAACTCATTCCCTCAGACACTAGATTGGCTTCACAGCTATCTTCTTCAGGTACCTGAGAAAAGGGCATATCCTAATGTGCTTTCCTTATAGCGATTGAATCATCGCGAGCTATTTCCATTAAACTATGCATTGCCAATCTATGTAACTTTTTTTTTACGAATTATTCAGTTGACATGCACAACAATATACCAAAACATTAACCAAATGATAAGTTCTAAACCATTATTTATCTGTAACAGGTCTTTTCTCAAACTGTCATATATGAGTATATGATCTGATCAAATTTACTTAATGAAGCTTCATGTTTTTTTAAAGAAAAATCTTATAATCTTGATTTGACAATATACTATCTAGTGGTGAATTGGTCCTTGATTTTGTTATTATTTACTTGACAGTGCATCGAACGTGGCCTTTTGGCTGCATGTTCAGAAAGTCCCAAGCAAGGTGGGAGCTAACGGATACAGATGAGCGAGAGGGAAGCCCGCATTAGTCTTGCTTAACATATACTCACTTTGTTCCAAAATAAACCAACATTGTACGGATGTGCCACATCCTAATACATCTCGACACAAGTACTAGTATGTGTCACATCGGGTTTATTTTGAGATAGAGGGAGTATGTCACATATGTGATGCTTGTAAAATTGTGCTTTTAGTGGGTTGATAATCAGGAACTTGTGCGTTGCCGCCATCCATAAACGTTGGCAGTGGAAATGTAACCGAGTAGAGAACTCCATAGTTCGATAAAAAGCCTTTTAGAGCTGGAATAGGAAAAGGAAAATTAAAAAAAAAAAAGCTCAAAAAAGGTTGACAACCAAAGTTCAGAGCGATGTGCATGCGCTAAGGCCCAAACGAACAAAATGCGAATATAGGAGGTGTTTAGATCTAGGGGTGTGTAGGGGTGTGAAGTTTTGGCGTGTCATATCAGGTTTATATAGGGTGTAGCATGGGTATTCGGACACTAATAAAAAAATTAATTACAGAATCAATTAGTAAGCTGTGAGAAGAATTTATTAAGTTTAATTAATTCGTCATTAGTAAATGTTTATTGTAGTATCATATTGTGTCAAATCATGGAGTAATTAGGCTTAAAAGATTCGTCTCGCAAATTAGTCGTAATATGTGCAATTAGTTACTCTCTTCATTCCAAATTGATCACTATAGTTTTTTTTAAGGTTATTTCTAAATGATCTACATATTTTTGTTCCTTCTATGCACACAAGTATTTATAACCCACATGCAATATCTTGATTTGCTATTAGTTAGGAAATAGTGGGGATGGTGCATGCTGCTATTGGCTAGGAAATAGTGGAGATGGTGCATGTATCGAGTTTGTTGCTAGAGTAAATATAGCATTAGAGAGTTATTAGATTTTCTTGGTTTTGGTGTAACATGTAGATCAATTTGGAATGGAGGGAGTATTTTTTTAAGCATATATTTAATACTTTATGTATGTATGTGTTCAAACGTTTAATGCAGGGTGAAAAATTTTAGGGTGGGATCATTCACAGATGATGCTAACGATCCATCCACAAAAGTTCTGTTTCTCCCAGAGCTAGTACATCTCGCAGAATTGAGACGAGTATGCTTAATTAATTGAGAGAAAAGACGAGTATAAAGAGGTCAATCTCGGGTCATCCAACATAGAAGTATCAACAAACTCGATCAGCACATCAAGGTCGTCCAAAGTAAAAAAAAAAAAAAAAAAAAAAAAAGAATCAGGTAGTCGAAAGCCAAACTTGCGCAAAAATAAATGTGGCGCAAAGTGGCCCCGATGAAAGCGGAGACGTTAAAGCCGACGAAATGGCCGGCACTCCTGCGGCGTCGGCTTCGCTAGCTAGCCGTCCCCCCTTGTCGCTCTCCGCGACATCCGGAGCTTAGACTTGCGGCAATGGCGGCGGCCACGCATGTCGCTGCCCTGCTTTGCGTTGCCTCGATCGCTGCCTTCCCTTCTCCGCCCCGCAGGTAACTGACCAAAGAAGTGTGCAGATCTGGTATATGTGCTACAGTGTTAATTTGTGATTGACCTGTGGCATCGGCTGGTAAACACAATATCATTTCCCTACCTTGATTTGGTGAGTCTGTCCACTCCTGATTAGATCTTGTCACTGTGCTTCCTGTTATTTGGGGTATGAATATGATTAGGCCTTGATTTGACAGCGACAGATACACAAGTTGCCGCCCAAATCATCAATGCAATGTAGTGTGCTTCACTTGGAAAAGCTTCCATTGTACCATATGCTGTGTGTTCTTCTACGACAAATCAGAGGAGCTATAGAGCAAATAATCCTTCTGACCATCTCAAACACAGGGGTCAATCAATCATCTAATTAGGCCTCTTTGTTGCAGGGGAAAAAAGGAACATGTATACCCAATTATTGGTTCCTCTGAAAATGTCCACAGGGTAACAGAACTTAAGCTTTAAGACCGTCGCGAGCACTTGGTTAATGTTCCAGTGTTAGTTCCAACCTGAAAAGGTATGGTTGTGTGCTTCTATAGTTTCACTGCTAGTGTTAAAAATTACATTGGAATTCTGTGAGGGGGTGTATGTGGTTCATCGCCAAACTTTGTCACACTTAAGTTAGGTAAATTTTGCCTTTTATGGCAGTTGTTTGATTCCATGCTACCGTTGTGTCATGCCAAACGTTGCTACATCTATGCCCCAACATATCATAGGCTCATCAACTAGCCAAAATGTGCCACAACAGCCAACTATTTTGGCACCACAAAAACTACGGCATTGCTACATTTTTGGCACAAAAGATTGGTGAAGCGAGGGAACCATCCAAACAGGTACGACACACTATGGCCAATCAGACTAGTCATCTCAAACATTCGAGTGTTTAGTTGCTTTGTCTAACAAACTTTTATTTCATTCTTGTCCTGTACTTTTTGTGAACCTGTAGTTTAAACATGGTTCTGATCATTGTGCATCCACTCTTTGAATTTTACAGCCTGATATTTTCTTTTCTTCACTTCGATCGCTCATTTTGCTATCTTTATTTAGCAGTTGCAATTCTATTAACCAAAAGCATGTTACTGTTATGGATTCCTAATGGGACTTGCATAGTTTCGTAATTTCATTTGGGGCAATGATGATGGATGCATGGATTGGTTGTAAAGTACAACCAACCAATTACTGATTGAAGTATTTTCCACCAAGATCCCTGTATTTATACAGGTTGTCATGGCAGGCATCCATTCCTTCCTTTCTTCCTTCCTTCCTTCCTGCCTTGCCTGCCTATATGTCTGTCTGTCTGTCTATCGATCATCTGTTGTGCGGTTTAAGATGAGAATGGTCATTGAATGACTAAAACACCATCTGAGCCCTAATTTTATATTTCAAATGTTGAGAATTATTGACAAATGGATCTTTTCTCCATGTACAATCCCTTTCTTTAAACCATAATTCATTTCTTTTCTTAAACAACAGAGCATATGGCTATACTCCACGACATTCTTGATTTGGCACTTCCAATCTTTTTTTTTTCCTTTTGACCAAATACTTCCAATCTTTTCAGGTTCTGATCTGTATTTCAAATGGATCTTTATTTTATTAATGTGGCAGCATCATCAGAAGTAATTCTCAGACAGTTTTATAACCTTGCTGATTATTAGTATCGAACAACACTCCAAGCATGAAGCGAATGGTGCTACTTTGTTCAGTTAGCACAAATGATTGATTTATTGAGCTGGAGTATGTTTTGTTATTATAGCAATGCTTTTTAAAGAACATCGCTAGTTTCTTATTAGTACCAAGGATTGTTTTACTCATGCAACTCAATATGACAGTATTCTCATTTATATGTTTTTTGTCATCCAATAATTTCTGTGTCACATACTGATGGTGAGTAGCAATCATACTGATGCACACTGCTATTGGACAATGTACTGATATCATGGTTTTGTTTCAAGTGATATCATGGTATTAGCTCCACTGCGAACCTTCATGTGATCGTCTACTCTCTCATGTTTCAACTAATTCTCTATATCTGCATTTTTCTTTGGGCATATTTTATGTATGGCAAATTTCTGTTTCCAATAAATGTGATATACCATCAATTCTATGCAGATGGGCAACTGTCAGCAGAAAGAAGAATTGGGCAAAGAGGTTCTCTACATGATAGCGTTTGAGATTAAAAGAAAAAGGAAAAATTGTATATAGTTTAGTCCACGCAAAAAGATGTGAAAATGATCTGAATGATAGTCAACAAAACTTAAGCTACTTATCATATTGCCGAATCGACAAGGCCTTGAAGGAACTCATGTTTTGCTCACTCAGTGATACTGTTGTAATGACTGATGAACAGAGTTCACAAAATTTGCTCAGTAATTTTTCAAGCTTGTAACCATGGTACTGGCTGGCTGTAGTAGGTAGTATTACTGATAGTCTGATACTAATGTACCTCGATCACACGATGAGCCCATTCAGATTTGCCATTTTTGAACCATTACCATTTTTTGAAAAAAAAATTGACAAACACGTGAATGCATTTAGTTTGTTACCAAACATTCGTAATACCTAAAACATTTTGGCAACAGCACACTTAATCTATTCTAACAAAGTTTTGGTATTGCCAAATTTTGAAAAGGATCATTGTGGCAGCAATAGCCACGCTTACGATTGTTTTCATTTTTCACCCATGCTTTCCATGCTATATATGTGCACTAAGTAGATTAAGATTTGATGGCAACACCATGTATGAGGTTTTATTAATTGATCCACAGAGCAGGGTAAAAGCAAAGTCGTGGATGCTTGGCCTAAAAATATCTAGTCATCGACATTTCAGACTTCAGATAACGCCTACGATAGTGATGGATGCAGAAAAGCACAGCAGCATTGGAAAATACAGGATCAGTATACTGCAAATCTGTGATATTCAATATTCATAACTGACAACTGCCTTTTCATTACAGAAATTGACCATATCAACTTCAGCAGATTCCTCTCCACAATCCATTCTCTCCAGAAATTTATGGCACACAACCTCTGTTTCTGATGGTACAAGATGCATTTAGCAACATGATATCAGTGGTGATTTCGGTAGTCCTAATAGTTGTACTAACCACCGTGTAATGTGGAGATAAAAACAACAACATCCTTCTCCTCCAACTCCGCGTCAAGGCCACCGCATAGCTCCCAGTCACAATCATTTATAAGTACGAGAACACCAGGCCTTCTGCAAGCACGAAAAGAAGCACCTCATCAAGACTAATGGACTTAACTTTGTCCACAAATTAAAGAAAGAGAATTTCTAAATTTCCTTCAAGTTTGACATTGCAAAAGTTTAATGATATCCCCCAGCTTATTGCGCTAACAAAAGCATCCACTTCTCTGCAAAGAAAACAGCAAATAACCTGTATACCACCCAAAGCATTCATAAGCACATACCAAACTGTCATTAGAAGGTTTCCTTATTCAAGTAAAATCACCGGATCAATAACCCTAGTTCATTATGCATATTTCTAATGAAATCAACTAAACTGTCATTAGAAGGTTGCATATTCAACATTTACTCCATCCGTTTCACAACGTAAGTCATTCTAGCATTTCCCACATTTATGACTTACGTTGTGAAACGGAGGAAGTAGCTCCAGAAACAATGACACATTTTTAACGAAATCACAGAAATAAAATATTTGAGCATTTCTCCTATAACTTAAGTTTGCATGGTTAAGTTGAAATTTAGCAGAAATAACAGCCAGCATCACCAAAGAAGCGACACCACTCATCACCTAGCAATATCCATACCGAAGTGGACCGAAAACAAATAAAATGCTTTGGACACACCATTGATCATTGAAGCGGATCAAATCATATCATGCACATAAACCATGAGAAGGAAAGGGAAAATCATACACTGAATCACCCTTGAGGAACATCTCCGGCCTCTCCTTGATCAGATTGGACTTCACCCAAGCGAGCAACCCTTTCACCACGACCTGCAAAACGAAACAAACAACAAAGAAAATGTTCACACACAAACAGCTCAGAATTCTAAGTCCGCGATTAGCCAAGCAGTAGCTGCACGCGGCGCGGCTCCGTCGAGGCGGGCGTCACCTTCCCATCGCCGTCGTTGGGCTGGAGGTCCACCTTGTGCACCTTGGTGGACTTCTCCAGGAGCAGCTCCAGCCCTCCCCTGCAACCACCACCACCATCAATCAACCCACACAGCTCATCAGCAACCACAAAATACACAGCAGCAACACAACGATGGAAGGCATCGAGAGAGAGAGTGAATCACCCACCCGAATTCGAGGGTTAGATGCATGGCGGAGAGGATTGGGAGGAGGCGAAGCGCGAACAGCGATCGAGCGTCGACGCGGCGAGGGTGCGAGCGGCCGAGGAGGGGGGAGTCGCGGGCGGCGGCGAGAGCGAGTAGACGGCGGCGGCGGCGGTGGGGAATAATTGGCTCAGCTCGCGGCGGAGAAGAGACGAGAGCGATGGGCTGTGGCCTCTCCTGGGTTTCTGGCTGTCCAGAGGAATAAGTTCACTTTAGGTCCTTCAAGTTGTCGTTGAGTATGTAATTCGTCCCTAAACCGAAATACCAGAATAGCAGGTCCCCCGCTTCACAAAACTGGATCACCCGAGGTTCTAGGCAGTATTATATTCGGTTTTAAGACAATCTAAGTCAGCGTGGGACTCACATAGTGTCCCCACATATTAGTGACACTTATCTCTCTTCACCTATCTCTCTCTATCCCTCCCCTCTATTCCCATCTCACCAGGGCGGCGGACGGTGAGGAGCAGCAGCCGACGGCGGCATGTGAGGAGGACGATGCTGGCAATGGCAGGCGGCAACAACTGCACACTAGAGCTCGAGCTCAGTATAGTAGCCAAGCTAGCTTATTTCTACTGCACAAGCGAGTGAAATCCTACCATGATCACAGCCTACTCATCCATGACCTCATCCTCTTCCGCCTCTGAACCCTAGTGTTGGGATACGTGTAGGCTACGATAGCATAAATCAAAATTTTCTATCGCGTAAACCAGGACCATGCAAGTATTAGATCATAGATCGTTATCACTCGGCGCGCTGCGCAGCGGAAGAAGACGCTGAGAAGTCGAAGGGACTCTCGCGAAGTAGCGCGCGTCGATATAGAGGAAGTAGTCGATCGCACCGGCTCGACCTTCTCCTCCTCGTGCGTTCTCCTCGCTGTACTCTCACGCCGATCAGCACTGCAAACCAGCGGTGTCTCTACCGGTATCCACACGTACAGGGACGGAACACCACGCGCAGATGTGCTAGCACCCGCGCGCGGCTAGGGTTTTGCTCGGGGAGGGAAGTGACGGCTAGGGTTTCTCACGTGATGCAATGCCTTCGCCGGTCACACCCCTCACGAATATATAGGATCCATCACTCGGACCTCCAAGGCCCGTAGGACTCCTATTCGGATCCCTATACGAATTAAGCTCATATTAGATCTCTATCCAATCCCCTTATTCCGGCCTATTAAGCGTGCGACCCTGTAGATTCATATATACTCGGCTGTAACCCGAAAACTCTTTTTCGGTCCACGCGTCAACAGCGGCCCCTAGCAGAACGTATTGACCCACCGGGTATACATAAAGATCATATCGGCTGAACCTCTAGTGTATACTTGTATGAACCCTTTTGCCTCACGATATCGATTAAGCTCAAGGCTAGATATGTGCCATCCTCTAATAGCTCAATCATTCACTCGAACCTGTTGATAGATTATATAACTTGTGATTGACTCCTCAATCACCTTTGGCATGGCCATGCACTTCCATAATCTACAACATCGAGAGGCCCAGAGATATCTCTCCATAGGAGGGGCAAATCCCATCTTGATTATTCATATCCCACCACATGTTTCATAGCATACCCGAAAACTACTTTTATAACTACCCAATTACGGAGTAGCGTTTAGCAGTCCCTAAGTAAGCTACTACACATGTTGAGAACCATGATAATATCAGGTCTAAGGATTCAACACCAACACTAAATGAGATCACTGATGACACAACACATATGGCTCTTGCAGTGCCTCATGTTGGGTCTATCTAACAACATATTCACTAACATGTGTCCACATTATTAATTTGGTATCTCTATACCATGATCCATGAGACATGATCATCAATTAATACATGTACTGATCATCTAAACATATTTGTTCCACATATAATATTTGATCAGGAATCCTTTAGAAATAGCAACAAACAACATAAAGAGTCTCATGAAAGAATCACATATTCATTAACCAATAAGGAGTTATCTATTTCAAGGAACAATGTTGGACAAATATGTAAACATAGTATGTGATACAATCATCTCTATGATTGTCTCTAGGGCATATCACTAACGCCTAGATCCCCTCACCTACTGTATAGAGAGTTGGCTTGCCCCGGCATCGGAACCACCCCCACCCATGGCAAACGTGCGCAGCACACCAGCACCTCTGCCGCTGCAACAGCACCGCGCTCCCCTGTGGCTAGTGCTGCTCCTTCACCGCCACCCACAGGGCCCTGAGCACCATCGCGCACTCTCCGTCGTGTCAGGAGGAGGGGAAGTCAAAGGCAGCACACGCAATAAGCTCCCGCTCAAGTTGCCCTCGCTGCCATCCTTACAAAGCCCCCCGTCATTCATTGTCAGCTGTGTGTCCCCTACAAACCTAGACAACTCGCCCGTGGTGGCGGTTGGAGTGAATTTGGAGGATGCACCACTGAGACCGTTGGTGCCATTCGTGGCAGTGCGTAAAGAACCGGAAGAAGAGGGGAGAGGGCTGGATCTGTAGCTGTGCCTCTAGGGGAGGGATGGGAGGAGCGTGGCGATGGAGCTGCCATGGCACCGTCGGGGGCCACTGTTGGCAGCGGGACCAAGAGGATTGAGGTGGAGAACATGGAGGTGTTCAAGGAGACCGTGGAGCTCATGTGATTTTGTAGCAACTAGCTAAAGGCCATTTTATTGCAATGGATATTATAGAAATAAAAGCAAAAGTAAAAATTATAAGTTAATAATACAGTTAGTTGATTAGGCATATAATAACATATCAAAAGTAAAAGCATTCACGTGTGAGGACCATATGGCTCCATATGTTAGCTTGTCATGTTGGAGATGGACTCGGACACCACCACTAGCATCATTTTAAATTATAGTTTAGATTGTTACTTGTGTTACATGTCGGACGGCAATATATTACGAAATCATAGCTTAATTAAAAATAAGAAAACTACTTAGACTTAGAGACTTAGAGTGACAGTCTAAATACTTATGTAACATATTGCTAAACCTTGCTGAGAATTGGCATAACTAAAATGTTATGACCATCAGTTTGTAAGTTATATGTAGTCCTTATCTGTCTCGAACCAGAAAACTGAAACTTCGACATCAGAGACCGATCCTTTGCTGACTGAATTTTGCTCATCTAACCACTGATGACTGACATTGAGCCACAACGGAAGATAACATCAAAGTGTAACTAGTTGTAAATCAGTCGTCCGATCACTTTTTGTCACCACCAAAACCATGGAAGCTAATCCGGTGGGAATAAAGCCAGCAAGAACACTGCACCAATAGAAGACTTTCAATTTGATCACTACTGGAGAAACGATCTTTGAAGGATCGAGCGATTTCCACAATAGTCTCGGTTCTAATAAGAACCGGGACTAAAAACAATCTTTAGTCCCGGTTAAAAAAAATTGATCTTTAGTCCCGGTTGGAGTTATCAACCGGGACTAAAGGTCCCGGTTCATCCCCTGTCAGAAGCCTGCGAGAGGGCCGAGGATCTTTAGTCCCGGTTGATACTACCAACCGGGACTAAAGATTACCACTTTAGTCCCGGATGGTACTATCAACCGGGAGTAAAGATCATTTAGATCTTTAGTAGTACCAACCGGGAGTAAATATTTATCTCCCATCTCTGATCGGTTAAGTCCTAGATAAGATCAGATAAGTCCCCTCGATCTCTCTTCCCCTCAGATCCGATCTCATCCTCTCCCCCTCCCCTCTCGTCCTCACCTTCTCCCCTCCCTCCTCCTCCCCCTCCACTCCCCCTCCTCCCTCTGCACGGGTGAGCGGCGGGCCAGGCGCGGGCGAGCGGCGAGCGGCGGTGGGGGCCGGCGGTGGCGGGCACGGCGGGGGCCAGCGGCGGCAGCGGGCGCGTGGCGGGCCAGGCAGCGGCCGGCGCGGGTAGGCGGCTTGCCGCCGGCGGCGGCGGGCGCCCAGCGGGGCCGCGCACTCAGGCGGCAGCCGGAGTCCTTCGTTTTCTTGCCTGCAGCCGGAGTCCTCCCGTTTTCTTTTTTTTTTTGTGATTTGTGATTCACTGGATGTATAATTTCTAGAATTTGTGATTCATTGCATAGATCTGTGATGTGTTTTATTTTGTGTGTAATTTATTTAAGGATTTGTGATGTATTTAAGGATTTGTGATCTGAATGATTTGGGATGTTACTTGATTTGGGGATATGCATCTCACCTGATTTGGGAGAAAATACAGGGATTAATAGTAAATTAACAATGAAAAAAAAACAAAAGGGGATCAACTGGGACGTGGCTCTACTATCTTTAGTTCCGGTTGTCAACACCAACCGGGACTAAAGATGAATCTTTACTCCCGGGTATCTGAACCAGGACTAAAGACTATGATCTTTAGTCCCGGATTCCTTCTCCCGGTTTGCTACCCAGGAGTAAAGGTGGTTGCGAACCGGGAGAGATGTGGGGTTCTCCAGTAGTGGATGCCTCGAGAAAAGGTCGCAAGACCTAGTATGTCACCAATTCACCATTATTGAGTGTTTACCCGGAGAGTCCACCCTGATTCACGAAAGTGAGAAGGGTGTCGCGATGTCGTGCCCAGGAAGGTCTGTGGTGCCAACAAACGTCAGCAATGCCGTCGAATGTAATCGTCGCCCCAGTTAGATCCATGCTGTCATTGAAGAGAGTTGGGGGCACCCACCGGCGCCATCGCTTCCACCGGTGGCGGCCGGCATCACCCACAGCAGTGAGGGGGAGGTAGTGCCGACACCATGCCTCCAAACCAAGCCACCCTCAGCCACTCGGTTGTCACCCTCATCGTCGTTCATTTCGGGAGCGGCCAACACCGTGTTCCTTGTCGCTGCTCCACATGCGATCCAGATCTCTGTATGAGGATCTCACTTACAAGACGAGGCTGACCAATGACGAGACAACTCAAAAGCCATGGTCCATGGAGGAGCAAGTGTGGTCGGAGTCGGAGAGGAAACCTTGGTCATCAACCCTGTTGCCGCCTTACTTGCACACGCGTGAGGTGGTGCACTTGGGCCACGATGAGACATGGTTGTTGTGAAGCCCACCAATCCCGGTACTCACAACAATCATCCGCGAAAATCAAACATACTATAATATTTTCTTAATAATAAAATAGTAAGGATGCCCCTACAATAAATATATATATTTACAATTATAGTGTGATTACAGTATAATTATACATTAACTATATTATAACTTTTATATTACTTATATGTAAGTATTGAAAACATACGTCACTTCCATATAACTTGTACAAGTTCTATAGAAGTTTCAATACAGTTACAATGTAATACCGCTACAACTATACTATAGTTATAATGTAATATAGCACTATCTTATAGTTACATTTGTAAGTTTCCAACCTTGCAATAGTTTTTAAGCAATTCCCATCTTTATTCATATTCATGTATTGTACATAGAGTTGTGGACTGTAGAATCAATTGTATACATCCATCCAAATATAATAATAGGCTAATAGCACAAGAGCAACAGTGGCTAGTACAGAGTAGAGCTAAAATGCGTGTGCACTGTGGTACATGAACAATAAAGAAAGTACTAGCTCATCTAATCTCAGTTTCTACCAGATTGTTTTGTGAAGGAAGCCCGAATCCGGTCGTACAAGCGGTCAGAAACCAAGAAACAAATGATTCTCCATCTCTGCATGAACAAGAAGGTGCATAAGACAACCCAGAGACCAACTACCCATCCTATGCCCATGCCAAGGTACAGGAAAACCCCATCGCTCAAACTTTTGTCTTCATCAACGGCGTCTGGCAGTAATTTCGACGATTCCGAACAATTCCTTGAGAGTGGTGGGCCACAAAGTCCCGGATTGCCGATATATATAGATGCCTGATCATCAAGTGTTCGTAGCTGATTACCATAAGGTATTTGTCCTGACAAATTGTTATAGGACAAATTCAAGTGGCTCAGTGACGCAGGGGCTGATAAACTTGTAGGAATTTGGCCAGAAAGTTCATTGTGTGACAGGTCCAAAGATTCTATTGATTGTAGTGCTCCAATGTTTGTTGGTATTACCCCGCTTAGATGATTCCAAGATAGGTTCAAGTTTTTCAGTGCAGTGAGCATGCTAATATCCTCAGGAATATGGCCTGTTAAATTGTTGCAGGACAGATCAATATTTACCATATAAATGATTCCGCTTCTAAATTCAAGCTGTTGCCCTTTGGTGACAACCAACAAACTCTCATTAGTGGCACTAGTAATGTGGCTGAAGTCAGGTCCAGATTCTTCAAAATTGTATGGTCCAAGATTAGCCAACATAATTACTACAACATTTGACGTCGAGAGTGACCATCCGTAATAGACAATATATGAAAGTGAATCATTGTCAGCAGGCCTGTGGGACATTGCCGTCAAATTCACTAGTGACCATGGTATTGCCCCTGAGAAGCTGTTATAAGCTAGGTCCAGATACTGAAGCTCCTTCATCTTGGTAAGCTGGGGAGGGATTTCACCGGTGAACATATTTGATCGTAACCGTAAAAGTGCTAACGCTGACAACTCATCTATCCATGCTGGTAAGCTCCCAGAAAATCGATTAAATGCGAGATCAAGAAATATTAGGTTTTGGCACTTTTGGAGAAATAAAGGGAACATTCCAGAAAGATTATTGTCATTTAAGTTCAACATAATGATGTTTTGGTGAACACCTAGCAGGTCGGCCCTTGACGTGTTGCCTGCTTGTGAGATACTCAAACAATTGGGAAATGGCCCTTGTAGTAGATTTGCAGATAGGTCTACAAATTCTAGATACTTCAGTTGACAAAAAGATTGTGGAATTTTACCAGACAATGAATTTTCGAAGAGAATAAGGGACTCTAGAAATGGAGCTCCAAAATCAAGTGGTAGTGGCCCTGATAGATTATTTTTTGAGAGGTCAAGGTATGTTAAATTTTCTGGAACCTTTTGTAATTGACCTTCCAGAAGGTTGTTACTGAAATCCATTACTTCGGCTACCATTTTTTCGTTCATCATTGCTGGTAGCACTCCACTAATCTGATTTCCTGATAGAACAAAATATCTAGTGTTGGAGAATGTGGTCCAGAACCAATCAGGTATAGAATCAGCTATGCTTGTATTTGAAATATCCATCATAGTAATCGTATCTTGAGACCTTAGCCATCCTGGGAATTTAGGCCCTAGTCCACAAGATTTTAAACCGGCTATCATCAGTTTGAAAGGAGGAACCCAATTATGGTCAGCCACTATTGCTAGAGTGTTATGGGATAACCCTAGAATTTTCAAACTAGCTAGATTAGCCAAGTGGAATTGTGTAATCACGCCATGGAAGTTGTTGGAATCAAGCTCTAGACTTGTGAGGTTTGTGAGTTCTCCAATCCAAAGTGGTATATCTCCTGAGATTTTGTTATCACTGATACGAAGGTTATAAAGACTTCCCAATCATCCCTTTTGAGCTGGCAAGCTTCCCTCTAAATTGTTCCCGTACAATTCTAGTACGTGCAATCCATTATCGGGCAATTTATCTAAGAATTTTTCTATGTCACCACTGATATTATTCTGTGCAAGGCACAGCAACTTCAAGTTGCTTAGTCTCTTGAATGTGGTTGGCAGCCCTGTGAGATCGTTGAAGTTAAGGCCCAAATTTACAAGGGATGTGGAATTTCCCATATACTCGGGGAGGATACCCTGAAGCCCACAACTTTCTAGAAAAATGGTTTCAAGTCTAGGAAAATCCCAAAATGGCCAAAAGAGTTTTTCGACTGCAACAGGTGAGTTGAAGGGGTTACCATTTAGGTCAATTACCTCCAGAGATGTAAGGTTCATGTGTAGCGGAGGAGGGATAGCGTTGCGTAGGCCACATTGGCCAAGGCTCAAGTGCTGTAGAGATGGAAGCATGTTGAGAGAGTGAGCCCAGTCGAATGCTGTGCTGAGGTTCACGCCGTCCAAGTAGAGATGCTGTAGGTTTGCCAAGCGTGACAACCATGCAAGATTCGTTGAGTAGAGTCCTGGACCCTTGTAGCTTGTGAGATCCAGATCGATCAACCTGGAGAGGTTGCCGAGATGAGGAGGAACCAGCCCACTGAAGTTGGCATCACTCAGGGTGAGATGCTGCATGTTCTTGAGTTCACCGAAGAACTCCGGGATCGGTTCACCTCCGAAGTCATTGCCAGCAAGGCTCATGGACTTGAGATGTCGTAGAGCAAGCAGGGATGGGCTTATCTTACCTCCGATGCCAGCGTACTCGAGCGTAAGCGTCGCGACATGGCCGTTTCGCTTGCTGCATACGACGCCTTCCCACTCGTCGCAGCAGTTGTTGCCTTGCCAGGATGCCAGGTAGTTGCTGGGATCTTGGAGTCCTGCTTTGAGGTCAAGCAGAGCATCCCGCTCGTGGGCGATGCAGGGATTGCTTGGTGGATGTGCAGGTGCAGGTGCAGGTGCAGGTGCAGTTTGGGGAAGGGAGGAGGAGCCTGCTTTGAGTAACAGAAGGCACCATGCTGTTGCTATGACTGGAAACACAAGATTTAGCCTGGTCATTGTGGCAGTTCCTTTTTCGGATTGTAGTTGCTCTGCTAAGTTGGCCTTGTTTTTATGGAGGAGAAAATTGGAAAAAAACGCATCCACCAGGTTCCCTGAGTCCGAGGGAAAAAACAGGTGCTCCATCACACCGTACATCCCGGGCGAGGAAAAACAGAGTTTGAACGCCATGTCCCATGTGTGAGTACGTACAGCGCGGGCTGCATGCTATACAGTCTATTTTGACTGCTGTATTCAATGGTCTAATTTCAAAGTTGTATTCATTTCAATTAAATATTTATAGTGAGATCTCATGTACTATATTCTGATGTAAAAATGTATGTGTTTTAACTATTAAAAGTCGATGTTTCAAACGCGAGAAATGAATGTTTTATGTGAAATTCGACTTTATTGCATATTAGTGTCTGGTTTTTATAAATTTTAAAGTTGATTTAGTCGTTGGGATTGGATATTTCATGCAGTGTTGCAATCAGTATTTAAATGTCGCATCTCTTTGAAGTATTTGATCGAGTGTGTTGAAACAATCAATATCTTGATAAGGATGCTAGGTCTCGATCTTTCGATACGTATTGATAAGCAGTCGATTTGGTGGAGTCACGACACAACTCAATCCGGCTTCTGAACAAATACGCTCTTGAGTCCCACAATCACAACACCACGTACGTCTCCTATGGTTATCAACCGTGCCGAAACCCGGTTGACATTGCCGAGAAGGCTAATCCCAGCATGTGAATCGAAGAACACAGGCAAGAACAAGATAGAATTGCATATGAATGATTAAGCACTCGAATTGGGATTCCACAAACCGATCTAGCAGCGAAACTGTTCTTGACAGATTAATCTAAGCAAAACCCAACTCTCAACGATGACGGATACTGAATAAATATGATTAGGAACGTTCTAGGGTTGTCCTAGGGCGCACACCCCCTTGGCTAAGTCCACGCCACAATTATAAGGGCCAAAACTAAAATCATATTCGAACTAGATAATGTATGTGGCTTGTTTTGCATATTCCCGACAGCTTGGTGGGAATTTGTACGTGGAACCAAAACCATCTGAAAGTAGACTCCATAAGCTTTCCAACAAGTACTCATGGGCCCTAAAATTCCTTCTAGATCAGCAGCTAGGTCCGTTTAAAGTTGATGCTGTCAGAAGGCCCGAATCCGAATCTAAAACGTGTAGAACTTTATCTCTTGTCTTCTATGGACCAAAGTGACGTGGTGAGGTAGAAATAGACTTGGAGAAGGTCTTAGTTTGGTCCCTAATCAACTTCTTTGATCATCCATGCATTCGTTATGCTCGGTCTCTTTTTCTTCGCTCAAGCAAGTACCTCTACAAACAAAAACACACGAAACTCATTGTATAGCAACATTTATTCAAATATATAACCAGTAAATCTAATATACAACATATGCACATTTGGTTGATAAATAAATAAATTAGTCATGGTCATATCCGAGCTAGTTGTGTCCTCATCATATCTAGTATATAAAAGTGCATTAAACTTCATATAATCACTTCTAGACCGCCACGTGGCACTCTACAAACGCTTCTAAACCGTCACGTGACACGAAAAGTCTTAAAAGTTATGATAAAAAGCAAAATATCTAGCTTTTAATTTTCATTAAAATTAGTGGGTCTAATATTGTAAGTCGTTAGATTAGATTTTCTTAAAACTTGTGTTTGGATGTTTCGGCGACCATCTTTTTTTTAAGATAATGGAATAGAATCATGGCTTTGCTCAGAGAGCAATAGCCAATTATTATAGCAATTCAACAAAATAAAGAAACATAGTCTTAAAAAAATAGGAGCACACCAACTACTAAACAGGCAGACAGCTTGAGAAGTTCTCAAAATTATTGAATTCTATTTGTAAATCTCCATTCAAAATTAACAAAAACTATATAACTGTTGACTCAATATTGCGATATGCAGTCTTCCCTAAATTTATATCTTCATCACACTTTAGTAGTTGAGCCCATGACCGGAGCTGGTATGTTGCCCTGAAAAGAACCTGCATGTAAGATATAGATAGTGACATGTCAAAAATCATATCATTTCTACACAAACATATAGCCCAACAAATAGCGGATGCTCCAACAAGAATAAGTTTATTATTTTTTTATCAACCCACACCAGCCAATTACATATGAGATATACTAAGCGGAGTACTTAAACCAGAAGAAAATTGTAGAGCTCTCTAAAGAAATCTTGCATAGTGACATCTATCTATTAGATACTAAAAGTCTAGTAAACTTCCTACGAACGCTCATAAGCCGCCATGTGGTATCCTACAAACACTCATAGATTACCACGTGTCACTCTAATAAAATAGAAAAGAATCGAATGAAAATCTGGAAAAACAAATCGGTGGATTTTAGGTTGTTAGATCTATCTTGTAAAAAAAAAATCCCAAACCACCCTTTCACCTGCCCCTGTGCGGCTTAGGCCATGTTTCTTTCAGCTTGGGATTATTATAAACTAGATTATTGAGTCAGATTACTATAAGTTAGATTGTTATAATCTGTAGTAGAATAAGTGGTTAGTTGTTTCTTTCCTAGATTATTAGAGCCTAGATTATTGGGTTTGCAAGTCTAAAGAGGGAGTGGGGTGGCATGGTGGGTAATTTTTCACCCAATAATCTAGAAAAAGCTCACCTAAATGAGCTTCTCAGATTATAATAAGCTGGGCTCCAGATTATAATAAGCTACTTCAATAAGTTATCTGTTTCTTTTAGCTTACTCTCAATAATCTGGATTATAATAATCCCAAACTAAAAAAAACCAGGGCCTTACTCATGCCTCCGTTCCTTTGCTTTTTTCTTATCTCCATGACAATTAAACCTGAATTATCTGTGGTGGCAAAAAAATAACGCCACAAATCAACCTCCACCTGCCAGGTTTAACCTGTTCTTGCTCTATTCCATTTTTTTAACTTTCTCCTCTAGCTTTTTAAATCATATATTAAATTTATGATCAGTTTGAGCAATTGTATTTTTAATTAAACCATTAATTCAATATCCATATTGAGTATATTTCAATTCTAACAGAAGCATTTTTTTTTCCAGAACCAAGTCCATCTTGAGTCTCCACTAAATAAAAGAAAAATACTAGAATTTCTCAATCATATATTAAATTTATGATCAGTTTGAGCAATTATCTTGCTCTATTGCACTTAAGAACAATAATAGACTTTAAAATATTCATAACTTTTTAAATCATATATTAAATTTATGATCAGTTTGAGCAATTGTATTTTTAATTAAACCAATAATTCAATATCCATATTGAGTATATTTCAATGCTAACAGAAGCATTTTTTCCAGAACCACGTCCATCTTGGGTCTCCACTAAATAAAAGAAAAATACTAGAATTTCTCAATAAAATTGAAAATACCCCCACCTTAAGTTATTTAATAAAATTGGTGGACCTATTGCTCACCGTTAGACATCTCACAACTTTCTACGAGCTTAATTACTTTCTACAACATACATATAAGGGCTATTAACCTATACAAATTATCTTGATGCTTGTCTAAAATAAACGATCTTTTTAGTAGATAAATAAATGCCTTTCTAAATAAATGATCTTCTTAAGATAATCTAGAATCTAAATTGTATATATAACATATAAAGTCACTAATAAATTAGCTAAAAAATATTTAAATGATATCATCTTTTTACGTCATAATGTGTACCTATATAGCCTATTTTTATAGACAAGAGATTAAATATAAAAAAAACATGATCAATTGAACATCATATCGAATCGTACCAAGCGCGTGTGTTGTACCCAGCAATCTTAGCAGTGAAACAACCCTCAACAATGTACCAGGTCAATTCCATATTGGAATTAGAGACCATGTAATTTTATTTATTTTTGGTAAAACTTGCTATATTATATTATAAATTCATGTCATTTATTGTAGAACACTCTAGAAATGTGTTTCAAGCAGTATATGATACCCAGTGCAAATGCAAGTGATATATAGTTTCATTGGAACCAAAAATTCATTGTTGTGATACAATATTTTTTTCATAAATTCAAAACTACACTGTTTCAAGTCATTTTAGTTTAGAATTTATATGCTGCAAGAAGAATAGAAGAAATTCATAACAATAGTTGAGAGCAAACCCAAACAAATTATTGACAAAAAATATGTTTACAATAGAGTAAAGGAAAGTTTTAATAAAAATTCACTTGCACATAAAACATTCAGAACAAAATTTCAAACATAGTAAATAAGGTGCCAGCACATGTGCGCAGGCTTCTTACTAGTTCCACACAAATAAATGTTGAAGAAGCTATGCACGTTAAGTTGTAAAAGTATGTTTATGTGTCAATCTCAAAAAAACGTACCAAGGTATATGTCTCCATACGTGATGATATACGTACGGCAATCTGAGAATTATGAGTCTTCCTCCAACATTTCCAACTATATGATAAATATTGTTTTCTCCCAAAGTTCACGTGATATATATTGAGTCTACCTTAATTTAAAAGAGCCAACTTCAAAACAAATACAACTCAATAATTATAAATTATGCAATCAAATTGCAGGAGTTACAGGGTCCGTCCGCGTCGCTCCCACCCCAGGGGCGACCGGACGGCAACACGAACTCCACCACTGCCGCGCCCCTCCCTTCTCCCCTCCGTCTCGCCACCGCCCCAGCGGCCGTCGGCAAAGCCAGACGGCGGCAAGGACGGCAGCGGCGGGGCGCTCTTCATCTTCCCCAGGCAGCGTTGAGGTTGGGGCACCGAGGCAGCCTGTGGCACGAAGACGGTGGCGCTAGCGCCGGGCCTCCCCGGCCGGCTGGCGAGGTGTCCGGTAGGCGGCGGAGTGAAGGAGGCGGCAGTGGGGCGGAGGAGGTAGCGGCGGCAGGGGGGAGGTTGTAGCGGCGGCGAAGGGAAGAAGGAGGCGGAGATGGTGGTGGGGTAGAGGTCACGACAGCGCCGAATCTAGCTCCCCCCTCGCCGGATCCGGTGCCCCCCTGGATCTGACCCCCCTGCGTTGGTTCCTGGTGACGACGGCTACAGGAGTTGTTAGTGGTGGCGGGGTTGAGGGCGTGGGGTGGGCATCGGGTTTTGGCTGCGGACGGTGAGGCAACGGTGCCGGATCTAGCGTCCCTCGCCGGATCCGGCCTCCACAGCGCGGGAGACCGCCCCCCGAGCTGCTAGCGGCGGCGAAGTGGCTGGGTACGGTGGAGTGGAGGTAACGGTGAGACTATGGAGGCGGCGGAGAGGAGGTGAAGGCGGAGGGGTGATGATAGAGGCCATGGATACGGTGACGCAGGAGCTGGCTGGTTGCGGCGCGGCAAGGACGGCGTCGGCAGGGAGGCCAGCGGCTGAACGGCGCGACGGCGGCGACAAGGGGCAGCCAGCGGGAGGCGTGGCGGTGACTGGCCGGCTGGTGCGGCCGGCGGCGACAGAGGCGCGGCTGGCGATGGCGGAGGCCGGTGAGGCGCGATGAGGCCTCGTTCGGCAGCAGCGGAGGCGGCCGCGGTGCATGGTGGCGTGGCCGAGGCAGGTGCCGATGCGGCAAGACGAGGTTGGCCGGCGTAGCGAGAGGCGATGCCGATGGAGACGGAGCCCGGTGAGGCGCAACGGTGGCAGTGCGTGGAGACTGGCCTGCGAGGGGCGCCATTGCAGTGGTGCCCACGCGCCGGCAGAGGTTTAGATGGCGGTGAGCAATGGTGCTTCAGTGGTAGATCGACAGACGATGGACGGCGGGTGAAAACCCAGCCTAGCCTTGCCCAAACCGGCAACAATGGCGTTCGAGTGTCATTCCCCTCCTGAGGGCATTGTCGTGCCGTCTCACCACCTCAAGTGTGGCTGCCGGGCGAAAGCCCAGTCTCGGCTACTCTTTGAGACCTTGACGGATGGTGGCGATGGTGCTTTCATTGCTTCTCTCCTTGGAGACATCGTCTAGGCACCCCCTTGTCGAAACATCCCAAGCAATTGGTGCAAGCTCGCTCTAGATTCATATCCTCTTGTGATGGCGCTCTAGCTTCTGCAAGTTGGCCACGTCGGAGGGCCTAGGGGGAGAGCGGTTCCATTCTTCTCTCTTACCCTCTCTCCCTCAATCCCAAAGATTTGGATAGAGTGGGGTATTGTATTGGTTGTAAGGGTCGGGTTTTGGACGATCTCGGTTGTGTTCCGTTGTTGGCCTAGCGGCGGTTGGTCATCTTAGCGGCGGCCGGTCCGGTGCTAGCCTTCTCCTGGGTATGTGTGTTGGCGCTGTCGGTGTGTGGGTGGTGGTATATTTTTTTTATTTTCCTGGTTACGACCTCCAGGGTTGTAATCTTGTAATTTTTTCCTGCTATATTAACAGAAGTTCGCACTATCGGTGTGATTCGTTCAAAAAAATAATTATAAATTTCGAAATCATTTAATCATAAAAAATCTATAATTGAGAAACCAAACCGAGGACAACTCTATATTCATTAATTGTAAATTTTAGAACTATTAAACCATGGAAAACTATAATTGAGAATTTGAACTGAGTACAACTTAATATTTATTAATTACAATTTAGGAATTATTATATCATGAAACATATAATCCAGACTACAAAACAGTACAAATCAATATTTATTAATTATGATTCAGGAATTATTGTATCATTAAAGGATATAATTCAGACTACAAAACCGAGTACAACTCGACACTTATAATTTCCATATTTCTAAACTAAATTATATAACATACTAAATTGAGAGTACAACATGCAGCATGAGTCCAAAGTAGTAATATTTAGTAATTTTGATTTTGAAAAAAAAATAATTTAATGCGACAGAAAATAATGGAATAAATATTAGGACAGATTATATAAATTAATTACAAATTATTTTTTAAGTATAAATAAAATAAAATTGTTCGGCTATTAAACCTTTAACAGAGTTACGTATTTAACAAATATTTAAAATTTTTAATATTTATAATATCAGTAATAATAACTACTCGTATGAAAGGATCCCTTTAGGCACACATGTACCTCCTCTCAATTACTTTTTCTCCTTTTTTCTCCCTATGGAAATATTTGCAACAATAACTTTTAAATAACCATAACTTCTAAATTATATATTATTTGTAACAATATATTTTAAATCATCATATTTTTTTACCTTTAAATCATGCAAATGGACATCAAAACTTTTGAAAAAAGTGATAACTAGATTGTATCGAACATTATGTATCACTTTACAAACATTCGTAGCTAAACTAGATATAAGATGTCAAGAATGTAAAGCTTGCACTATTGTATTCTTTATGATTAAATTAGCAGTTAGACACCAGTTTACTTCCTTTAAATTTAAAAAAGAAACTGTCTTGGTTCATATTTTAACTCTTCAAGTCATTTAAAGCCAGCTCCAGTGATCTTTTGACTCTCTAAGAAATCATTTGAGATATTAATCAAAAGATAATTTTTTTTTTAAAAAAATAAACCAAACCAACACCTAGAAAATGCACTAAGTGAAGCACAAAGAAGCAACCAATACCCTGACAGTGAGAAATTTGCCATGTAAAGCTCGATGATGATTTATGGCTTAGCCATCATGGTGAAGCACTGCATGGCAGCAGGAGCACAACCATGGATGTATATTGTGGCCAAAGCTAAGGGTGCTCATCACTAGCAACTTGTCGAACATGGAAAAGAGCAATATGATCGACTAAATTAAATTAGCTTTAAGATTAGAAGCTATAAGATGATAAAAGAGGATACGGGAGATGACATATATATATAGTACCAGGGTACTATATATAGGGGTTTGTTTTTCGGTGGTTGACAATGGAATCCATCAGAGGATTGTATTTGGTAGAGGCAGCAGCATAGTTTAATTGTGTGAGAGAGAAAGTGATTTATTGACTTTGGTTATGAGAGATGAGTCCTCCACTGAGGAAGATGTATGGTGATTTGGATTATATATCAAACAACAAAACTATGACAACTCAAATATTTATATATATTGACTACACATGATATTTGATTCTATGTTTGGTTAATGAAGGAATACAATTCATACTAAACCAATATATTATATAATAGTAGTTCATAAGATAGAATATACTCTCCTAGAATTCACGCAACAAAAGAAGACTAATTCAAATGACGGAAATCAACTTTAGTTTATGGCACTCTAGCATTTATAAGTGCTCTGCACAAGTAATTATATTATACAGTTGCAATATTATTACATATTAAATTCATCTTCAAATAAAATAAGAAAGATGATGAAAAAAAGAAATTTAAATCCAAGATATGCTAACTAGCTAGCCACAGAGTTATGTGGATCTTTATTTACTTACGTACTTTTTATGTATATGGAAGTCCATACAAGGACTTTGAATTAGATGGGGAAAAAACAAATTGTGGGAATATTTTATAGAGAAAAAAAAAGGCAATTTTAATTTTGTATATGTGGCGTGGGCGTGAAAAGACAGTGCAAACTAATATGAATGGTTTTAGAGAATAGTGATTAAAAGTGACAACATCTAAACATTCATGTAGAAAATAACAGCATTAATTACATCTTTACTTCAAGAGAAAATTCTCTATATACCACTCAAAATTTCATCAATCCCTTCAATACCCCTAAATTTGACATCATTCTTTATATACCCCTAAATTTTCATTTTGATCTCCTCTATACTCATCTCCATTAGTTGACCATTAGTTGACCGTTAAATATTTTAAAATGACTATATTACCTATCCTATATATATGTGGTACCTACCCAATAAATTTTCATATGAAAAAATAACTTATACAAAATACAAGCAATATAATCATTTAGTGCCCAACTTAAAAAATAAAACTTATTATTTTTTATTTTTTAAAAATTATGATTAAATCCATACATTAGTTTCACCAAAAAATTAAGAGCAAAAACTAAATGTTATTTAGGTTTAAATTTTTGGGAAGATATACGAAATTCATCAAATTTGATCTGAAATTTATTTAAAAATTTTAAATTTGTTTTCTAATTTGTGATAAACTAATTACATCCCCTTTGTTTTTTCACAACGAATATTTTTTCACTAAATATTTGTTGAAAAGTAATTTTCAAATTTTATGCAGAACTTTTTTTACAATAAATCTTTTTTATTTTAATGAAATAATGTTTTATTTTTAAAATTCATAACAAATATTTAGTAATTTATTCCTTATTGGTTTTCACAACTCAAATAATTTACACATAAAACATTTCTAGCTTTTAACAATATACCAAAGACAATAAAGTAATTTCTACAATAACTAATGGTCAAACTAATGGTCAACTAACGAAATGGGTATGTAAGGGATCCAAATAAAAACTCAGGGGTATATAAGAGATCAAACAAATTTCAGGGATGTAGAAGGGATTGGGTAAAATTACATGGATATGTAGGGAATTGGCCCTTACTTCAATGTAAATTTGTTAGACCAACTTTTTAAGCCTTAACAGTAAGAAGAACGTCCGCGTAATTGTGCGGGCTATCTTCCTATTTTGTTAAGTGATGGAACATATATTTTTTTTTAGTCCCCAAGCATACTTCAATAGTATGTGTTTACGTATTCTTTTTTATAAAATACTATTTTATAAAATTAAGTAACGTGTGAATTTTCCCTCAAAAAAAAAGTAACGTGTGAATTTGGGAAGGTGTATAGTGACAGCGTGAGTCAAACTTACTGTATATTTATTAGTCAGTGAATCGATATAATGTCAACGGTCAAATATGGAGTACACGGTGAGAGCGTATAGGCCGGGCTGCTAACATACCTTTTAGGGTACGGCATAGGCGGTACATAGGCCGTGTTTAGTTACTCCAATTTTTTTTTACATATATGAACAATTTGAAGTGTAAAATATAAACTAATAATAAAACAAATTATATATTTCGTCTGTAAACTGTGAGATAAATTTATTAAGCCTAATTAATTCGTCATTAGCAAATATTTACTGTAGCAACACATTATCAAATCATGGCGTAATTAGGCTCAAAAGATTCGTCTCGCAATTTACATGCAAACTATGCAATTATTTTTTTCCGTCTATATTTAATACTCCATACATAGGTCCAAACATTTAATGTGATGGAATTTTTGGAAGTTTGAAAGGAACTAAACACAACTATACTCGTCCAAGTGACTGGGATAGTTGATTGACATGTTTCTAGAAATACATTGTCACATATCAGGGGTGTGTTTAGATCCCAAAAATTTTTGACCAAAAATGTCACATCAAATATTTGGACATATGCATGGAGCATTAAATATGGAAAAAAAAACCAATTGCACAGTTTGCATGTAAATTGCGAGACGAATCTTTTGAGCCTGATTGCGCTATGATTTGACAATGTGATGCTACAGTAATCATTTGCTAATGATGGACTAAGTAGGCTTAATGAATTCGTCTCGCAATTTACAGGCGGAATATATAATTTGTTTTGTTATTAGTCTATGTTTAATACTTTAAATGTGTGTCCGAGTATTTAAAAAAAATTGGCCAAAGAACAAAACACGGCCTAGGAGTAGAACCATGTTCAAACATACTAATGAGATGAAATTGTCATGGTTATGAATACCACATACCTAACAGTAGTTGACTAAGCTTGGCAGGGCCTATCACATACCATGTCTTATACGGAAACAAACCTCTCGTATATAGAAGGAGTTCCGAATAAAGAAGGACAGAAAGAGTTCTACATGGAAACGGCAAGGATTACTTGTATTGTATCCATATTGGTCTCCCTAATTCTACTTGAACAAGCCACAAGACGCAACATATACACAAACCAACACACGCCGCCAGATCTCGACATCAGAGATTAGCCTAGACATACCCCCTCCGGTACCTACAGAGGCCGGCAAGAGGGATCTAGCGCTATCTCTGATCTCGACGAGTTCACGCTTGAGGAAGAAGATTATCATGCCGTCGACTATGAGTTGGTTATCCATGCCACAAAGTCCACGACAGCTACATAGGTTATCCCAATTATTGTACTTGTGTGATTCAGATGAATAAAAAGCAACACCGGTTTCGGCCAACAGGATGTAGGCTATTACCTGTCAGATAAGGGGCCCGAACCTGTATAAAAATCCATGTCTCCATCTCTTTTACCTCAATCTCGCATATACCCTGTTACCAACCATCCCCCGTACCATCCAAATACTGCAGTCTTGGTCTCAAACGTCGACAGTGACATGCCAGGTAGGGGGATTTTTGGTGCTTTAAGGTTTCGACGAGATGGGTTCAAGAGATGGATTCTCCAATAGCAAGTTACTCGACAACTTCCGCTGTGGGGAGATCTAACCCAATTGGAGTATGTCTTCCGACGAGATCGGAACCATCATCACTAACAATTCAATCTGTCAAGATCGCACGAGTTACGAGACATCACGGTCACGGAGGACATTAATTCAATGTTTTTTTTGCCACGATGTCCTCACCAAACTTTCTGCCGTATTACCGCCAAACGAGTCCGATTGCTTTGAGGCCAAGTGCTGGAGTGTTCCGTCTCAGACACAAAGTGCTACTGACAAACAGAATACTATTAGGGCAGTCCTAACTCATAGTGTCCATAAGTAGTGTCTATGGTGCGATGTCAATAAGACATCACAATAGAAACTAAACTCTACAACCCATAGTTTCTTAAAGTGGGCCATTAATAAATATATCATCTCTCTTCTCTACCAATCATATTTATTCTTCATCTATTATAAAGACACTATTCTCTTCCAATGCAAAACTTGATAGTGTCTAGTATATAGGTTCTCGTGTTGAAGCTGTGTCTTGCATGAGACCCAGTTTCTTCCTCTCTTCACTCTCTCTCTTAATTAACATAGTGCCACATAAACTAAAAGTTCTACATAGCAATATAGTTAATACCATAAACACCAATTTAGATGGATGGTTAGGATTGCCCTTACATGTCGCCTGTATTGTCTTGCCGTGGTCGGATTGGATTGATCTCAAGTACTGCAGCACGACAGCCAAGCAAGAAGATGGCCGACTACTTCACGAGTTGACACGTATGTTAGCATGCATGCGGTGGGACCCATGTACGGTATTGCATGGTGTGTACCGAAGGCTATGTTAGCCACAGTATGCACACATACGTATATTAAGCAGGCCATCCACACGTGCTAATCGCTAAGGATAATTTAGTTTGGCTAAAAGGTAATTAGCGGAGGGACTAGTTATCCATCACGCGATAAGATATTTTGGGTTCAAATCATACAGATTTTAGATAGTTGGATTAGACTCATTTGATCACTTGATTAGAAGAGTCTATACATGTATCAACATATATGCTTACATATATTTTATTTGTTACATCTTTACATTATAAAAAAAATATCACCAACCCATCTACTAAAAATTACAGTGTAATTACACTATAGTTACACTGTAATTTACAGTGTAACTATAGTGTAATTACACTGTAACTTTAATGTAGCACACTTACATATCATATCAAGTAAACTTAAAAATATAATTTTAGTTATATAAGACTGTAATTTTATATTTTAAAGAAAATTACAAATATATATTTACTTACACAATACTTTTACCAAAATTACAGTGCACTTACATATCGTATCAACTGAATTTACGAATGTAATTTTAGATATATAGGACTATAATTTTATATTTTAAAGAAACATAGTACAATCATAGTGTAATTATATTATAACTTGTATGTTACTACAATATAATTATAGTGTAACTTGTATATAACTTTCAAAGCTCATACGAAATAGACATAATAGGAGATCTCTCACCTGTACTTATTAAAATAGTTTTATCGTTTTATCGCTTTTACCCGTATATTGAATTAAGGGAGAGAGTCAACAAGAAGAAACAGACACATAGGAGTCGAGTATCTGATCCCCTCCCTGGTCTTTCCGTAAATAATGGGGCTAGCTAATCAGACGGTTGAAAATCCGTCAAATTTTAAGGAAAAAAATTTGACGACAGATTTATAGCAAAATCGATTTTGATTTTATATATGCAATTTACCGTACATATTTTTTCAGATATATACAATATTGTCAGATCAATAATTTATTATGTTTATCTAGAGCGTGTTTTTATACAATATCTATTATGCGAGAGTTTTCAATGTTAAGCCAACTACGGTTTAATACTAGAGGCTTGCTCTATTTTCTTTAATATAAATCATGTTTGTTTGCGATTTACATAATACCTGATATTTAATCTACTCAATATATCCTGATAATACTAGAAGATTCATACATTTTTTTAGTACATGCTCAATATTCTCTGCTATATATATTGTCTTGTAGAAAATATTTTTCAGAAACAATTGAGCACTCGAGTAGGATGTGGTCGAGTACACCCCATTATCGAGAACGTTCTCGAAAAATGCTGAGTTGTCGCACCCAACCTACCAACGAAAACTGACGACTTATCTTACGTATAGCGCTAGCTATGACTGGACTATTTGAGAGAAGGTTGTTAACGGATAATTCCTCACGAGTGTTGTCGGCTTGATCACCCGACATGATTGTGAACAGACATCCGGATATGCTATAAGTTGAATATGTGAGTCATGCTGGCCACATAAGATGCACGTGTAATAACCAACTCTAGCACCCCTATAGGTGATTGAGAGATGCATATTGCTGGTTATCGACCAGACAGTTATAGCGACATCTCGCCGCCTATCAATTTAAATTCACTTGTGGACCGTTGAACTCCATCTATCGTTGTCGAAAACTCCATGTCTCTACGGTCTTGCACCGGGATCGACCAAGTGAGTATGGCAAATATTGATAAGGGGAGTCGCGGATAACAAGAGATGCTTTCGTGAATACGGTTTGTTTCCGTATGCCTATCAGTTGCCTATAGGTGATCGAGATACGCCTACACCTGGTCCTCGACCAGTAGATCATAGCGATCTCTCACTACCTAAAAATTCATCTTCAGGTGATCGAGATACGTCTACTCTTGGTCCTCGACCAATCGGTTACAACAATCTCTCGACATCTAACGCGACAATCAACATGATCGTGATAGCGACAACCAAAACCGACTAGATCGCTGTTGTCACCAGGACGACAACGTCCAGGACTAACGACATCAGGACGACAATGGACAAGGTTGATGACTTCACGACATCACACGACAACGATGAAACTCGAGATCCCCAGACTCCTAGAGGGCCCGAGGACGAGGCCGTAGGTTTAGGAGCCGAACCTCCGACTACGATAATTTCTCATTGTCTTCGTCATCATCAGGAGGTAGTTCTCGCAGATCACGTGAATGCCGTCCATCTATTACTCTAGATTCCCTTCAAGTAGTCGAGGTACGACTACGACTGGTCTTCTACCAGCAACGTAGCGATCCTCGCACCACGACTTCTAATGGTCGAGGTACGACTACAACTGGTCTTCTACCAGCAATGTAGCGATCCTCGCACCACGACTTCTAACGGTCGAGGTACGACTACGACTGGTTTTCGACTAACGTAACTGTTGGTATTTGATACGGTTATAGATAAAATCCGCAAGCGCACGGATATACCGATGTAGCACTTCCCCTATGGAGTATTCCAAGGGTATCGAATCCAAGGGAACGTGTGTGATCAGAGCTTCCTCCGGTTCATCCAAGGACACCAAGCAAATGATAGGCTACGATAGAGAGGATTTACTAGTGAGAAACAGTGTCTAAGAAAAGCTTAATTTTAATCCTAACACAATACTTTAGGCACTGGCAACCCGCTGTTCCTAGATGTCGCTCTACTACGTACCCGGACAGGGAGGACTTCAGTGATCTTGAGGGCTATCACCACCTCTACACCCACCTCAACGTACTGTGGGATACGCAGCACTTACTGGATAATAATTACCTAAACACCACGTCTAAGCAATTAATATCTACTTTAGTGTTTATAACTCACCAAAGCAATCACTATATTTTAGTTGACTACAGTGAACAATAATCTCGTATGCTATTTAGGAACTAACCAAGAGATAATTCTCACAAGATAAATCTAAATTACTCAAGAAAAATATTATATTAAATTCAGAGTAATAAACAGAATAAAAGAAATAGGTGAAGATTACCGACAACACCGGAATTCTTCTAACTCCTTCTACTCTACTCTCTTTCTATTCTAGTATACAATATAGAACAATAGAGCCTCTTATAATTCAACTCAAGCTTGGAAGTGTGTGTGAGAGTGAATGAAGTGAGGTCCTTTTATAGGGCAGTTATGACGGTTGTGAGAAGGGGAAATGTCCGAACTGCCCCGCAACCGTCATTGGGAGATCATCTAGAGCGTCCACGCCAAACCCTAAGATCAACGGTAATTAGGGGGGTTCGGCCGAACCAGGGGTTTCGGCCGAACCTGGGCTGGGCCCTCCTGGCCTGGCCTTTGGTCGGTAGACTCCCTGGACCTTCCTTTATCTATTTCCCGGAGTTTTGGGTTGATTTACTGATGTTTCAATGAAGTTCACAACCCCTCCTTGTATGGATACATAATCTTCCTCACTTTAGTCTGATTCTCCTCCCAACTTTAGGGTTTATCATCTGCATACAAATATACACCAACACTTGTGGAATATGTGAGTTTAAGTATCTATCACTATGTTGGATGTTTTATTATCTGAACTTTATGCAGATGTTGGCGGTAGGGAATCGGCATTTAACAGCCGCCAACAGTAACGATCCTCGCACCAAGACTTCTAATGGTCGAGGTACGACTACGACTGGTCTTCAACCAGCAACATAGCGATCCTCGCACCACGACTTCTAATGGTCGAAGTACAACTATGACTGGTCTTTAGCCAGCAACGTAGCGATCCTCGTACCTCAACCTCAAAACAGTCGAGAGACTCCTACTCCTGATTCTCAAACCAGTAAGTCGTAGCGATCTCTCGTACCTCCACTTCAAGTGGTCAAGTTATAGCTACAACTGGTCTTCGACCAGTGGTGTAGCGATTCTCCCACTACTTCTGTGATTTTTTGAGTACAACTATACACCTGGTCTTTGCACGGCATGGTGGTCGTCTCATCATCTACATCAATTTCTGTAAGTGTTTATCTGTACAATATTTATCTGTTGATCTCCTCTTCTTATATCGCCTCATCTTGAGGGCGGTCCTATTGTCCCTTTACGCTATTCTGACAAGCCTCCGATAAACCTAAGGAAATTTCGGCTGGAGACGCCCAGAGCAGATAAGGTCTTGTCAGATTCTAATAACCGAACGACCATGTAAAACATAGTCATGTAAGAGTGCTCAATTGGTGCGTATTAACCAAGCTGTGTAATCGGAAATCGACCTTTTCAATTTCACGGCTGGGGGCTAGGATCTGTCAGTTTCAGTATGGTTTGTTATAAGATTTAAGTTGCCTTTGTGGAAAATGGCTTTTCCATAAAAACAGCTGGGGGTTAAAAAGAGTACCAAACTCCGTTTGTTGAGGGCAACTCTAGTGAGTGTACTCTTTTATTGTCACACACAGATTCAATTTATTTTTAATTTTTCCATACATAGTATAGCATGTTACCCTTGCGCGTTCGCTCGGGGGCTATTTCCATCTAACAATCTATTCATTTCAGGAAAATCATATATCGGAACAATCAAGTCAAATTTCAAGGTTTTGTCGTAGACATTGCACCTCCTCGATTATCCGAGAACGGTTGGTGGAGATCGACAAGGAATATGGAATGAAACGATGGTGTGCCTGCCGAGACGAAATTTCTTAATTTCAATCCAAATTCTCGATTACAGCAAGACGGGAGAGTTAGTCGCATGCTCCATACCTTCTCGGTATGCATAGTACTCCCTCCATTCTAAAATATAAGGCATAACCACCCTTAGCCCAAAGACCAAGAAATAATTATTATCACCTTATAGTTTAGATTAATCTAATAAATGTAATGCATTCACCCAATAAAATTAGAGATCTTAATGGTGGAGAATTGAAATAATAATATTTTAGTGGAGAAGATGTGTTAATTAATGGTATGCATGCATGTATGCCTTATATTATGGAACAACTCTAAAAGATAGTTGTGCCTTATATTATAGAATGGAGGGAGTATGTAATAGCTAACTAGTATACTTTTCCAGACGTAACCAAGCGGATCCAAATTAGGGATGAAAATGGAGCGGATACGGACAGATAATGCTCATACCATATTCGTTTTCATATTTTTTATCGGATACGAAAATGAATACGGATAGCTCGAATACGGAAACAAATACGGATTATCTCGAATACGAATAAGAATCGAATATGATCGGACACGAATACGGAAACAATTTTTTCTCGGAACACAAAAACCAACTCAACTTCTAATAGAAACAAATATCAACATATATAATTAGCTCATTTTATATAAAATGAAGTATAATTTATAAATATTTTTTAAAATTCAAATAATATTAATAGTATGGACTAGTGTTAAGAGATAAACTACTATAAAAATCTATAAAGGTATATTGAAGGTTATAGAGTTAGAAAGAAATGGGGTATGTCTCATGGGTCCTGCGGATATCCAAATAGCACTGTTCACCGGATATCCGAATTATTATCCGTATTCGACAGAAACTCTGATACATATTCGTATTCGTATCCGGGAGTAAATATCCGTATTCGTATCCATATCCGAACTATCCAAGAATTATCCGATCCGAAAGGTATCCGTATCCATTTTTGTCCGGAGCGGACGGAAACTATCCGCTCCGTTTTCATCTCTAATCCAAATTAAGAAGCTTCTAGTTTTCCACATCGAATTAATGATACAGCCACGGTCACAGTGATTTTTGCCATCGAAGTCGAAGCGCCGTAATCGCACAAATGTGTTGCAGATATAGAATTGTGTCAGCAAGAAAAATAAGGGATTTATAGCTGGTTATATAATCAGTTAGAGCATGACAGACACAGGTGAAAAATTATTGACTCTCATACAAATGTCAAATTTACACACGTGGTTCAAGAGATTAAATAATTACATAGAGAGCAGATAAAACTTGAGACACACCTTTTATACTAAACTATTATACTACCGTTCACAATTATAAGAACATTCAAGCTTTATATACACATAGCTAGACAAATAGTACTTACTTAGATGTACAAACTTTAATTCCTTATTTGTGCACGGGTAACTCTAATAGTATTTGCTAGCTCTAACACCCATATTTAAATAGCCTTATATAACAAGTTAAATAGTAGAGCCAACTATTAGACATGGAGTATAAATTATATCGGTGTTATCCAAAATTTGTACTAGTATTAGCTACTGCAGAATCGATTTTTACATGCGGTCAAAATTGATTTTCGTAGACAGCTAGGTGACTCGCTTGCACCCATGTGTCTGCGAAAATAAATTTTTACAAGTGGGTAGTTCAACCGCTTGCGAAAATACAATTTTTACAAGCAAAACCTTCTGTCTGCAAAAAATAATTTTGACAAAAAAAAATCCAAAAATGAAAAATCCAGAAACCCCGGAATCTACCGCCGCCATCACCCTCGGATCCGCTGCCATCATCGTCGTGCCAAAGCCACCACCGTCGTCGCATTGGGATCCACCATCATCGTCGCTTGAAGCCACCGTCATCGTCATCGCTCGAAGTCACCGGATCCGTCCCTCCCATCGCACCGTTGTCGCTCGAAGTCACCAGATCCACCCCTCCCGTTGGTGGATCCGCGTGAGAGGGGCAAAGAGACGACGGGGGAGGGGGAGGAGCCGTCGGATCTGCCCCTCCGATCATAACCGCCGGCGGATCCACGCGCATGGGGTGTGTAGAGGTGATGGGATCCACGCGGGAGGGGAAGGGCCGCCTATAGGATCAAGATGTTGATCAAAGGGGGTGAATAGACGATATAAAAAAATAAATGACACATAATCAAAACTAACCTAAATTGCTAGGCTTGATGAGAGAAAATACTAACTAAGCAACTATATTAAGTTTTGCAATCCTAGAATGATAAGGGCTCGAATAGTCCCTATAAAACAAATTGCATAAATGTAACTGCGATAAGTAAATGAGATATGAGACATGGAATTTTTCACCCGAGATTCAAAAAATTGACAGTTTCCTAATCCCTGTTGAGGCGAGCCTAACTTCACCACTGAAACCACGATGCCTCCGAACCCCTTCATCAATGGGTGGGCAAGGTGGAAGCCAGTCTCGAAATAGACTACCCAAGCCTCGATCAGTATTGTAGAAATTCTTCACTCCGAACAGGCCCGGCCCTGGGGCAGGGCGAGCTATGCAATGGCCCTGGGCCCCTAGGAGTCAGGGGCCCCCAAGCACAGCCCATATACATATACAGTACATGCATACGGAATAGGGAGCCCAACACACAACACGTCAGCCACTGCACTGGTTCTTCCGGATCCTTCGCGCGAGTAAATAGGGTCGAGAATAAATAGGGCGTGCGGCAACGCCGCCTCGTTTTTTGTGTTGGTGCGTTAGTTTCAAAAACAAAAAAAAATGTTTTGTTTTCACGTAAACTTCAAACAGCAAGCACCAAAAGCTTTCTTAACTTGGTACTAATTGATGAACATAGATAGTAACCACAATTATATAATACTATTTTTAAAGTCATACTCTAACCATTATTTTTATATTATATTATCAATAACTTTAAAAATTTAAAAATAAATACAGTAATATAGCCTGCAATAATACTTAGCACTATCACTAGTGTGATTATTGGTCAAAAGTTACTGAGTTTGTTGATTTTTTTTAAAAAAATAAGTGTGCCCTGTAATTTATGACGAATGGATTAAGAAATTAGGTTTCATGATGATTAAACATATCATTTGCTACTTGTATAAAAAAATTATCTTAATACTTGTATTTAATTAAGGGGGCCTCTATTTTTTATTTCGCCCTAGGGCCTCTAAAGTTCAGAACCGGCCTTGACTCCCAAGGTGGTTAACTATAAACCAATCACAACCAACACCGGGACTCATCCACAACCTTCTCAGAGAGGTCACCGGGCAACTCCTCCAAGCCGTCTAGGAGGTAGCAAAGTAGCAACCTGGCTCGGAGATGATCATGTAGCACACTAGCCCAATCAATGATACAATGCACTTGTCTTGGCTCAACCTACCGTCAAACACCTACAATGAATGCACAAGTGCTCAAGTGGTGTAGAAGTGGATACAGGGGGTTTATACAAATGAATAGAGTGACAAGAGAACTCGCTTGCTGCTTGTGGCGGAGTATTTATACCTCTAGCCACCAAAACTAGCCATTGGGACTAAAACATGCACCAATTCATATGACTATACATACCAGCCTCCAAGCAGTCAGACCGACCTTGGTTTGGTCAGACCGGTATAGGCTCTAGGGGCTCTAGATTGCCAAGTCATTTGTGGCCGCCTAACTGGCTCGCTAGGCACCGATTAGACCGAGCCCAGCTCAGTCAGACTGGTCCAGACACTACGATTAGACCGGTCGGATCCTCCGATAAGACCTACCAGGGACATAAAAGATAGATGAATGAAAACGAACCAAGCACCCTCTCGAGAGTACGTCAAAACTAGAAATAAAACCTAGCAAATTCAATCCCTCAACATCTCGATCAATAAAAACGAAAAGCAAGATTAATCAACACCACAAATGGCTCTCCGTTGACGGTTTCTGTTTGAAGCCCGACACTGATGGCTATTAATACTACACGTACTAAACTTTTACTAACAATCATCTCAACCGTTTTATTTAAGTAGATGAAAGTTACAAAAAAAATCTAGATACACTCATAGCATGACACATCAGTGTTAATAAGAATTTAGTAAGCCAAAGTTAGTACGTATAGCCTTTTCCTATTGTCAGTGACGGCGTGAAGTACTACCCTGTAACGGAGGTGTTTTGCCCGAACTAAGACTGAAGTCTAGGATTGCATCATTCACTATTCAGATCTAGCTATTGGCTGTGTTTGCAACCCCATGTTCCTAACCCCTCTCCCTCATTTTCCGCTCGCACGCTTTTCAAACTACTAAACAGTGTGTTTTTTGCAAAAATTTTCTATACGAAAGTTGCTTTAAAAAATCAAATTAATCCATTTTTTAAAAAAATTAGCTAATACTTAATTAATCATGTGTTAAAAGACCGCTCTGTTTTATCATCCTCCAGCCGACGCCCTCGCCACCCTCGCTTCGTTCTCCACCGAGCTCGGCCGCCGCCGTCTCGTCCTCCACTGATCCTGACCGCCACTTCCATGTTCTCCCTTGAGCCAGCCCCCGCCACCTCGCTCTCCACCGACCCCGGTCCCCGCCACGTCGTTTCCACCGATCCTCAAGTCAATGTGCCACGTGGGTGCCTTTAGCTCACACCGTCATCCAAAACCATCTTGGGACTATATTTGCACTAGTTTTAATAAATGAGGGATGTATTATACCCAGTTTTATGGTTGAGGGATGAGATCCAATCTCGAGACTTAGACGAGAGGGACCTCCAGTGGACTTATTCCTTGTGCAGATGATTACCTATCCTGAACTGCTGGGCCAGACCTGGTAACTTCATATGGACCGGTTACTTGGGCCACCACTCATCACAGCGGATTGTTGTAATCCAGCAACTTTCACTAACGTGTAATCCAATTTATGCGCGCACGTTTTCTCCTAACCAGCGATCAATTACCAGTCGTCCGATGCACACATATATGTTGCTTCCGGAAATCTAACTTAATTAGTACACAGTCCATCAAGCAAGCAAAATATATACTCCCTCCGTATTTTAATTTTTAATGTATGACACCATTGACTTTTTAACTAACGTTTGTCCATTCGTTTTATTCAAATTTTTTATACAAATATGAAAATATTTACGTTATGCTTAAAGAACATTTGATGATGAATCAAGTCATAATAAAATAAATGATAATTACATATATTTTTTTTAATAAGACGAATGGTCAAACGTTAGATAAAAAGTCAACAACGTCATACATTAAAATATGGAGGAGGTAGTATAATTCTACCACATAAGCTTCAAATAAAATTTTCTCTTAAACTACTTATCTAATCTACGATCCAATTACATCATGTGTTAGTTACAGGTAAATTTTTATAACAAAATTTAGATGATTATATTTTAATCAAAGATTAGATGTTACTTTTATAATATATCTACATTACTTTTTTATATATAAAAGTAAATTCAATAAAGTCTAAAAGTAATTTACATATATAATAAAAATAACTTAAAACAAAATGAGAGTACATTCTTACGGTACTTAAAGTAAATCTATTGTGGGGGCTAAAAATATGAGTCTATCTAAAACTTAAATTTAATTAACAAATTATATTACTAACCAATAAAATAAACTATTCACAACATTATCAATGTCGAAAAAGTAATTTAATCAAATATAAAAGTAATTTACATATATGATAAACTAGTTTTGTATATAACAAAATTAATTTAATATTTTGTTTCTTTTATTAGAATATAATCATGTTTTATCTTTTTATAAAGACTTATTTATACTGAATATGATGATGTAATTGGATTGTACATTTGATAAGTAATTCATAGACATTTTGTTTGAAATCCCAGGTGTTAAGAATCTTTTCCTTATTATATGAATGTATACTCTCACTTAAGAATGTACTCCCTCCGTTTCACGATGTAAGTCATTCTAACATTTCTCACATTCATATTGATGTTAATGAATCTAGACATATATGTCAGGGTTACGGATAAGGTATACCCTCTACCCTTGGATACACGTCATGTATCGATATGGTATATCTGCACGTATACGGACGTTCTCTGTACACGCTAAGGAAATTCATCACGGAGTCCACAGAGGGGAGGATTCCTACTCAGATAGAACTGGGTCGTCACTGTATCGTGTAGGGTCCGATGTCTCCAAGTCCTACTTGGAGACCAACTGACCTGCGGTATAAAAGGGACCCCCCGGGAGGACCTAAGGCATCGGATCTTATCGCCAACATACTTACCACAGCCTACGAAGCCGGAGCCGACAGGAGCCAGTCGCCGGGTGATCTAGTCGAACCAACTCGACTACGATCTCGTCGGTATCATCGAGTTCCACTATTCCCTTTGTAATCTGTGATTTCCATCATATAATCCCATATCAACTGGATTAGGGCTATTACCTATTAAGGGGCCTAAACCAGTATAATCTCTGTTTTTGTTGCTTGATGTCGTACTACGTAGATCCTCGTACCAGCGTACCCCAATACCCTCTATATCCGGTCTACGGGTATCCCCCGTCGACAATATATATCTATCTAGATTCATTAACAACAATATAAATGTGGGAAATGCTAGAATGACTTACATTGTGAAACGGAGGAAGTAAGAACGATATACATGTTAACTTTATTATATATCAATTGTTAGGATAGTAGTTGGTTAACACAAATTAGTGCATATACAACCTGTCACTTCACTAATGAATTAATTACCAATCTAAGTAAAACCAAAAAACGAGAAGGAGAAATTGCAAAATACTCACTTGTAATTTGATATTCCATCCCATAAATCATTTTGTTACAAATACTCGCTAGTCCCTACTCAGTTTTGTTGTTAAAAAAACATCCTAGGAGCCAAGTCGTCGGGTGATCTCGTCGAACCAACTCGACTACGATCTCGTCGGTATCATCGAGTTCCACTATTCCCTTTGTAATCTGTGATTTCTGTCATATAATCCCATATCAACTGGATTAGGGCTATTACCTATTAAGGGGTCTGAACCAGTATAATCTCTGTTTTTGTTGCTTGATGTCGTACTACGTAGATCCTCGTACCAGCGTACCCCAATACCCTCTATATCCGGTCTACGGGTATCCCCCGTCGATAATATATATCTATCTAGATTCATTAACAACAATATAAATGTGGGAAATGCTAGAATGACTTACATTGTGAAACGGAGGAAGTAAGAACGATATACATGTTAACTTTATTATATATCAATTGTTAGGATAGTAGTTGGTTAACACAAATTAGTGCATATACAACCTGTCACTTCACTAATGAATTAATTACCAATCTAAGTAAAACCAAAAAACGAGAAGGAGAAATTGCAAAATACTCACTTGTAATTTGATATTCCATCCCATAAATCATTTTGTTGCAAATACTCGCTAGTCCCTACTCAGTTTTGTTGTTAAAAAAACATCCTAGGAGCCAAGTCGTCGGGTGATCTAGTCGAACCAACTCGACTACGATCTCGTCGGTATCATCGAGTTCCACTATTCCCTTTGTAATCTGTGATTTCCGTCATATAATCCCATATCAACTGGATTAGGGCTATTACCTATTAAGGGGCCTGAACCAGTATAATCTCTGTTTTTGTTGCTTGATGTCGTACTACGTAGATCCTCGTACCTGCGTACCCCAATACCCTCTATATCCGGTCTACGGGTATCCCCCGTCGACAGTGGTGCGCCAGGTAGGGGGCCTTGGTGCTCAAGGTTCTACTACTATGTCATCAAGCTTCGTCGACAACAGCGTCAACCTTGGCTTCAACCAAGGAGTTTCTATGTCAACAATGCTGGCGTGGACTCAAGTCGGCGAAATCGTCTTTCCAGTTTACACCACGGTGACGATCTCGACTGGTCCATCAATGGCCGGAAGCGAGAACGCCGTAGTGACAACTCTAGACGACTCCATGTTGAAGGATCCTCCCGTTGAAGTGGAGAACGGAACGTCGACAACATCTGAGCCCGAGAAGGATTCTAGTGCGGCCAAATCTTGTCCCTCTGACGAGAATCACGAGCCGACAAGGACAACTCCCGAGGCGACAAGGTCCTGGTGTCCTATCCACAAAACCAGGAAACACACCTTGCAAGCTTGCTGGGATTTTCTCAATGTACAAGCTGAGATCCACGCTTGCAAAAGAGCGTGGAATTCAGCGTACTTCTCCAACCCGTGATGTCTATTGTCCTATTCACAAGACAAAGAATGACGACCTCTCAAGCTGCAAGGTTCTTCTCAGCGCCATGAGGACGTCACCTCCTAAGGTCCAGCAGTCGCGAATCTCGCTTAGAGATACGGACAAGGAACGAGGAGCGACAGTTATCTCAGATCGATTCGTTGGGGTAATCGACATTGATCCCCACGAGCCGTCAGTTCTACACTTGCTCGAAGACCAGGCCTCATCATCGACGAGCACGCCACGCGATGTGTTTGCTATTGGTGGGACCAGCACGTCTGCGCGTGCCGGCGCAGAAGCAGAGAATCAAGTGGCAACACCGGCCCAGCATATCAGGGCCATCAACACCATACTGAGGGAAACTCCTTATGATCCCATTCTGAACGATGATCTCGCGCAGTGGACAGAACGACTACGGGAATCAGTGGCTAACCTCATCAACCCGTTCGAGGAGGCCGCTGCCAGGGTACCGCTAGAACAACCGTCAACCAGCAGCGTTAATGGCGAACTGCCTGAGCAGCGGGCATCACCTCGTCAAGCCACCCCTCCACCTTGCGGCACCAGCGATCTCCGTGACCATCTGAATGGACACCGAGAAGCACGACACGCGCGGGACAACCAAAACCGTTCCTGACATCGCGACTCTTCGCGGCGTCGCAAAAACGAAGAGCGAGGAGGACGCCCGAGCAAAAACCGAGACCGTGATAACCGCCACGACTGCCATGATCACGACGATCACGAATAGCGGATGCCGGGCGATACTGGTCGAGGACGTCGCCATGACGATGACGATGATGGAGATCGGCGCCGGGACAACAACGGGGGGCGACGACAGGATTCTCGAGAACCTGAACGTCATCCTCGTAATCGTACACCAGAACCAAGTGACTCATCGTCATCGTCATCATCCTCTTCATCCTCATCGTCTGATAGACATCCACGAAGGATGTACGATCGCCGACAACCCACCGCCTCCAGCGGCGGGAGTAGAGCTTTCAGTCGTTCGCTACGTGATGTCCGATGGCCTGAGAGATTCCGACCAGGAGCAATAGATAAGTACGATGGGAGTACGGACCCAGAAGAATTCCTTCAGGTCTACTCCACGGTACTCTACGCTGCCGGAGCAGAAGACAACGTGGTGGCGAATTATTTGCCGACTACATTGAAAGGTTCTGCGCGTTCATGGCTGATGCACCTCCCGCCATACTCGATTTCTTCATGGGCAGATCTGTGGCAGCAGTTCGTCGCTAACTTCCAAGGAACTTACAAGTGCCACGCGATCGAAGACGATCTACACGCATTGAAACAGAACCCGGACGAATGCTTGAGGGACTATGTTGGCGCTTTAATATGTGTAGAAATACGATCCCCGAAATCACCGATGCTTCTGTGATCCACGCTTTCAAGACCGGTGTCAGAGATCACTATACTACCCAGGAGTTGGCAACAAGGCGCATCACGACTACTCGAAGGCTATTCGAGATTGTCGATCGATATGCACACGCGGACGACGCACTGAGACGCAAGAACGACAAGCCGAAGGTAGAGGGAGATAATAAACTAGCCAAGGACACACCTGAATCAAGCAAGAAGAAAAGTCGCAAGAGTGGGAAAAGGAAAGCCCAAGTGGAAGTCCTCGCGGCAGAATACATGGACCCTCCCAAGCACCCAGACCCACAAGGCAGCGACACGAAGAAAATATGGTGCCCTATACACAAATCGGACAGACACTCTCTGGAGGATTGCCTCGTCTTCAAAAAGTCGCTCGCAAAGAAACTGGCGTTGGAAAAGGGCAAGCGAGTACGTGTAGTCGAGAAGGCCACCGAGGCAACTACTTAGGACTCGGACTCAGCATACCCAGAATCCGATCTCCATGTCTCGCACATCTTTGGAGGTTCTACGGCGTACTCCTCAAAGCGAGAGTACAAGAAAGTGGAGCGCGAAGTTTGTTCGACGTGGCAGGGGACTGCGCCCAAGATGAAGTAGTCTGAATAGAAGATCGAGTTCTCAGAAGAAGACCACCCCAAGACTGCTGTCATCCTAGGACGATATCCGATCGTGGTCGAGCCCACCATTCGGAATATCAAGGTCGCGCGAGTTCTCATCGACAGCGGTAGCTCCATCAACCTTCTCTTCGCCAACACCTTGGACGTGATGGGGATCCCACAAAGCGAGTTGACATCCACCGATCAACCCTTCCATGGAATTACTCCTCAGTCATCGTCCAAGCCATTGGGCAAGATTATGTTGCTGTGACTTTCGTCCAAGTAAATAACTTTCGAACGGAGCGGATCACCTTTGATGTCGCTGAATTTGATACAGCATACAATGCCATCATCGGGAGAACTGCACTCGCGAAGTTCATGGCCGCATCTCACTACGCGTATCAAGTGCTCAAGATGCCCGGGCCGAAGGGAACAATCACTATTCAAGGGAACACAAAGCTGGCGGTGAAATGCGACAAGCGGAGCCTCGACATGGTCGAGCACACGCCCAGCCCACCCGCCACAGCTGAGCCACCCAAGAAAGTGAGTAAGACAAACAAGACGCCGAAACCAGACGGCGCAATCAGGATCGTTCCGCTCTCCAGTGCCAACCCCGACAAGACCATCAAGATCGAGGCATCACTAGGCAAGAAATAGGAACTCGCGCTCATCACCTTCCTCCGCGACAATGCTGACGTGTTCGCTTGGCAGCCGTCCGACATGCCGGGGGTCCCCATGGAGGTGATTGAGCACAAACTCATGGTGCAACCCGATGCCAAGCCAGTAAAACAAAAACTGCGGAGATTTGCACCAGATCGAAAACAGGCCATACGAGAAGAGTTCGACAAACTTCTCAAAGCTGGCTTCATCAGAGAGGTACTCCATCCAGAGTGGCTAGCCAACTCAGTCATGGTGCGGAAGGCCAACGGGAAGTGGAGGATGTGCGTCGACTTCACCGACCTCAACAAGGCGTGTCCCAAGGATCACTTCCCTCTTCCTCAACAACTGGTGGACTCAACAGCTGGTTGTGAGTTGTTAAGTTTTCTTGACGCTTACTCCGGCTACCACCAAATCAGCATGGCGAAAGAGGACGAGGAGAAGACAGCATTCATCACGTCGTTCGGTGTATTCTGCTACGTTAAGATGCCGTTTGGACTGATAACTGCAGGAAACACTTTCCAACGCATGGTCTAAGGAGCACTTAACGATCAGCTTGGGAACAATGTCGAGGCCTACGTCGATGACATTGTTGTCAAGACCAAGACAAACGACTCATTAATTGACGATCTGCGGGAAATGTTCGACAACCTCTTACGATATCGCCTTATGCTTAATCCAGAGAAGTGCAAGCTGCTCGGGTTCCTCGTCTCTGGCAGAGGAATAGAAGCAAATCCCGAGAAGATCAAGGCAATCGAGAACATGAAGTCGCCTACAAGACTCAAGGAAGTATAGAAGCTAACCGGATGCATGGCAGCACTAAGCAGGTTCGTCGCTAGGATGGGAGAATGAGGACAACCTTTCTTCGCTTTGCTGAAGAAACAAAACAAATTCGTATGGACACAGGAAGCCGAAGAGGCATTCATCGCACTCAAGCGCTACCTGTCAAATCCCCCTGTACTTGTTGCTCCCCCAACCTAATGAAGAATTATTCCTCTATATTGCCGCCACGCCATACTCTGTTAGTATTGTTATTGTTGTCGAGAGAGAGAAGGTGCAAAGACCAGTCTACTACGTCAGCGAAGCTCTCCACGACGCGAAGACACGATAACCACAGATCCAAAAAATGCTCTATGCAGTAATCATGACGTCAAGAAAGCTACGCCACTACTTCCAAGCCCACAGGGTCACAGTTGTTTCCTCCTTCCCTCTTGGTGAAGTCGTGAGAAACAAAGACGTTGTCGGCCGCATTGCGAAATGGGTAGTCGAGCTATGCCAGTTTGATGTCCACTTTGTGCCACGAACAGCCATCAAGTCCCAGGTCCTCGCCGACTTCGTAGCCGATTGGACTATGCCTGAAAACAGGTCAGACAGTCAAACCGACAACGAGGCATGGACAATGGCGTTCGACGGAGCACTCAACAGCCAAGGAGTAGGGGCAGGATTCATCTTGATATCACCTTCGGGAGATCAGTTCAAGCATGCAATTCACCTCAAATTTAGGGCGACCAACAACACTGCCGAATACGAAGGACTACTCGCTGGGATAAGAGAAGCAGCCGCACTTGGAGTCAAGCGACTAATCGTAAAAGGGGATTCTGAACTAGTCGCAAACCAGGTGCACAAAGACTACAAATGCTCTAGCCCCGAGTTGTCCAAGTATCTCGTAGAAGTCAGGAAACTGGAAAAAAGATTTGATGGGATCGAGGTCCGACACGTATACCGCAAGGACAACATCAAACCAGACGATCTAGCACGGCGTGCGTCCAGACAAGAGCCAATCGAACCCGGCACCTTTCTGGACGTCCAGTCACCCCCGACAGTGAAAGAGGCAAACGACGAAGATAGCCCAGTCACCCCCGACATCAGCTCGGGGGCTACAGAGGAAGAGCGCGCCGTTGCCGACATCGAGACCACGGACGACTGGCGGATCCCACTCATTAAATTCATAAGCAGAGACGAGTTGCCGGAAGACGATGCAGAAGCCGAGAAAATAACCCGTCAAGCAAAAATCTACTGTATGATCGACGACGATCTATACAAGAGGCGCCAAACGGGGTACTTCTCAAATGCGTCTCATCCGACGACGGCAAACATCTCCTCCTCGACATACATGAAGGGATCTGCGGGTCACATGCCACCGGTCGCACATTGGTCGGAAAAGCTTTTCGACAAGGGTTTTTCTGGCCGACCGCCCTTAAAGACGCTTGCGAAATGGTTCAGCGGTGTGAAACCTGTCAATTTCATAGTAAACACACAAAGCTACCAGCACAAGCGCTCTAAACTATCCCTCTTACTTGACCGTTCTCGTGCTGGGAACTCGACATACTCGGACCATTCCCACGAGGACAGGGCGGCTACAGATTCCTATTCGTGGCGATCGACAAATTCACTAAGTGGATTGAAGCGACACCCATGGGGGAAATAAAGGCCAACAACGCCATCAAATTCATCAAAAGGATATTCTGCAGATATGGATTGCCTCACCGCATCATAACGGACAACGGCTCCCAGTTCATCAGTGCCGACTTCCAGGATTACTGCATCAGGCTGGGAGTTAAGATCTGCTTCGCCTCGGTTTCTCTCCTTCAGAGCAATGGACAGGTCGAGAGGGCAAACGACATAGTACTACAAGGAATTAAGACCCGTGTCTACGACATGCTCATGTCACATGACAAGAAGTGGGTCGAAGAACTCCCATCGGTGCTATGGGCCGTGTGTACCACACCGACAACATCTAACAAGGAGACACCCTTCTTCCTCGTGTACGGCTTAGAGGCCAAGCTCCCCACTGAGCTACGACATCAAAGTACACGAGTACAGAAGTACTCCGACGAGAATCAGGAGGAGCAGTGAAACGACGACGTTAATCTACTCGAGGAACATCGAGAAAGAGTTGCCGTCAGAGAAGCTAGCTACCAACAGGCCCTTCGTCGATACCACGAGAAGCGCATCAGAGCACGCACGCTTTCGATCAGCAACTACGTCCTCCGACAGGTTCAAAGCCAAGCAGGGCGAAACAAGCTCTCACCCAAATGGGAAGGACCGTACACGATCATGCAAGCCTTGCGGCCAGGTGCATTCAAGATTGCAGATGGCGATGGTCGCGAGTTAGCAAATTCTTGGAACATTGATCAATTACGTAAATTCTATGTATAAATCAATGGTATCCATACTTGTAAGACATCTCACAGCTTCAATAAAGTTTATTTTCAGGTAAAGATCACAATCAAAGTGTCCCTTCCTGACGATCCCTTACCACGATGACACCTAGCGTTGAAACCTATCCTACTGTCCCTTTACGCCGTCTTGACAAGGCCTCCGAGGAACCTAAGGGAACTTCGGCTGGGGACGCCCAGAGCCGATAAGGCCTTGTCGGATCCTGTAGAGACAAAAGACCATGTAAGATCTGGTCGTGTAAGAGTTCTCGCCGTGCGTATTAACCAAGCCGTGTAATCGAAAATTGGGTTTTCCAACTTCACGGCTGGGGGCTAGGATCAGTGCTTGTTCAACCAAGGCAGGTCAAAGGTCCAAGAGCCTTATCTTCCGAGAAGAATTCTCCGATGACAAGGCTGGGGGCTAGGGAGAGTGTATGACTCAAGTGACTGATCGAAGTCGCGAAGTGAGAAAAAACTCATACACACCGCGTCTAGAGTAAGAAAACTTAGTTAGATAGATTTCTTTTCTATTTCACAAGTACTTCTTACAGTCCGTAAAAATTCCAAAATATATTACACTTCTCCCTGAGATATTTGTCACAGGATATAAAGACTACCAAGAAGGCCAACGCCAGTCCATGGACTGGAAGACTTCCTCCGCAAGCGGCGCCATCGACTTCGCCAGGTTATCTATCTCTGCGGGAGTCCTCCGAGAACGTGAAAATCCTTCGTGGAGGAACTCGAGGTACAGCTGCGGACGGTGATCTCGGATACAGGCCAGCACATGCCCTCCGGCATATCGGCTCGACCGACGGCACTCCTGCTTCAGGGTCTCATCGATACGCTTGCCGATGCCTTCAAGCTAGGCGCAGGCCCCATTCAGCCACGAGATGTATCCGGCCACCGACTCCTCGGGATCCCCGCGAGGTACTCGGAGTTCCCTGCAGACTCTAGCCATGGCCGTACAACAACTCCTAAGGTACGAGTTGAACCACACCTCGCGACCTCGGAGCGCCTCCACGGCCCGATCCTTCTTCACTTCCACCATAGTCCTCTCGAGTTCGGCCACCTCGAATTTCGTCCTCCAGTATTGGATTCGACGATCTCGGTCGGCCATCGCGCTCTCGAGGTCTGCTCAGCATGAAAATGACTTAGTCAAGCTGTCTTTCTCTCTCGAAAACACGGCAAATTAAGTCAATCCAGACAGAAGAGCAAAATAGATTAAGACAAAAAAAAACCAACCTAAGGAAGTCGTCGCCATGCCCGCTGCCACGGACAGGTTCTGATCTACGTCGTCCTGCGGCACATACAGCTCAAGCGCAAGTACCGGAACGATTATAGGCGACTCAGGCTGCCCGCACTGCTGGACATCCTTGACATCGACATCTCTACAACGACAATAAAGTACTCGGGATCAATATGCTAAAGAAAACGAAGGTGATGATTGCACACACAAAGGCAGTTTGAACCAACAAAAGTTTTACAAGCACGATTGATTAAGGAGTACAGGGGAACCGAAATCCTACTCTTCAAAAAGGGGGAGAACAGACTCCCCCAGATCACCGACTTCTTCCATCACGCCCTTACGCGCGTCGTTAGCAGCCCCCTGATCCAAGATCCTCTGGAAGTCGAGTTCAGGGTGCGCCAACCTTACGCACGCGAGGACGTAGCACGCCCCGGTGTAGATCCCGTTGGACGTCTCCTCCCCGATCCTGGCCGTCTGCTTGGAGGGGATCTCCTCCATCGCCGTGGCCAGTTCCGCGAGCGAAGTCGTCAGCGAGAACTCATCGGGATTCGCCGGGATGGTGGTCGTGACGCCGCACTCCCCGGCTAACTGATGCAAGCTGGTGTAGGTAACCTGTAGCGAGCCACGGATCTCTGACAGATTGTTCTCGAGCTCCGACATGCGGTGCTCGAGCCCCTGCCGCTGCCGCTCGTTGCCGGCCATCAGCTTCCTCATCTTCTGGAGGTCCTCACGGACCTCCGCCAGGTCACGTGCCAACTTGTCGGCGCGTTCGTTCACCGACGACGCCGCCACCGCCTTCGCCTCCTCAATCTCGCGCCCTATGCTGCGAGCACCGGTCTGGAGGATGCGCTCCATCTCGATTTGGAGCTCCCCCCCAGGTAAGGACATCAGCGGGCAGGCCCCGAGCAGGCACAAGGCCACCGGCAGGGCCGCTGGGCGTCGCCTCACGGCTCCTGGGCATGACCACAACATATGTCGAAGCCGCTGCAGGAGACGCGTTGGAGTTTCCTCCAGACCTGTCTTGCGCCGCCTTCGCCCGCACCGCCCTGCAAAGGATTTCTGTGATTTTCATAAAAGCAGGCTATTAATGTTTTGGAAATCAAAAGACCTTAAATTCATCCACTTACTTCTCACCAAGCGTTACAAGCCGCTGCCGTCGCTGGGGCGGGGGAGACGCGTCTGAGGCCTAGAGTAAAACGAGCATGATGTGAGGTCAAGATCTTCCGACTACGCGATGAAGGACCAAAGAACCTTACCGATGGGGTGGGTGCCTTCCGATGATTTCCGAGCACGGAGGAGAACTTCCTCCCCCTCTTCAGAATGTTGCTGCCACTCATCGTGGCAGCAGCGGCAGCAACGTCGGACGCCTCCTTGACGACGTCCTCCTTCAATGACGCCGCCGCCTGATGGTCCACAAGCGGCTCGATCATATCAGTCAGAGAGAGAGCCTGCACTACATGAAGTCACAATGCGATCCTGGAAAAAAAAAGATAAAAGGGTCGTCGAGTACACTCACGTTGATTGCAGCTTCACGTTCGGCTGTCCATTTCTCGCAAAGGGGGACAGGGACGTTGCTCGCCGTCGTGGGGCCGCTGATCATCACTTGACCGACGCGGCGCTCCACACTTTCATTGTTCAAACCTGTAGATCGAGAACCAGAATTTGATAAGTCAGGAAGAACACGCACATAAGGAATGGAATCCGAAATACAAGATAAATACCCCGAGGAGAAACCCGGGTCGCGTCCTCCGGCCCAGAATAGTAAAAGGCTGGGTGGGCTCGAGCCTGGAGCGGCTGGATCCACCTACCAGTGAAGTCGGCAGCGACTTCATACCCCGACAACCCCCGTACTTGGAGGTCATCGACGATATCGATGAAGGACTGAAGGGAGGGGGTTAAGGCGGGTTTGGCGGTCCAAGACAAAATCTTGTCTGGTTGTTCCTCAGAGACAACGAAGACTAGATTCGAATTCTCTATCTGAAGATAGAACCACCTCGCCCGCCATTTGCTACGAGAAGAGGGGCACTGGAAGGGGATGTATCGTGACTTCAGGCCATCCCAAAGTCGAAAACCGACACATCCGGACACCTTTTTAGGTTCCATCCAGCGCAACTCGTAGTAGAAATGAAAGAGATCAAGAAACGGCTCTACCCCAATGTAGGCCTCACAAAGATGGGAAAAAATACTGAGAAAGGCGATGGAATTGGGGTTCAAATGGAGCAAAGAAAGACCGTAGAAATTCAAGACGAGAAGAAGAAACTCGGAAGGCGGAGGAAGAAAACCACAAAGAATATAGTCCTCAACCACAACCATGCGGCCCAGGACAGGTTCGGGTTCAATACCTCCTGGTTCTCTCTACATGGTTCCGCGACCGGGGAGAGCGTCGTCCTCCTGCAACTTCTTTAGGGATGCGCCGGTGGAAGTGGACTTGTCGAGATCCATAGCCACCGGAGATCGCCGGAGAAGGGACTGAGATGAGCAAGCTAGGGTTTTTGCGGGAGCGGAGAAGACGAGGGGCGCTTGGAGGCTGGAAAGTTTTTCGCAACAGGCGAACTTCAAAATGGATCCCCAAAACTCCCTTAAATAGACGTACTACCGACGGTACGAATTCTGAGGAAAGGGGAGAGATAGCCGCCGGAAATTTCTGGGTCCGTTACGCGCGGCAGTTTTTGGACTTCAATTTAAATTCACTCACGACCGTTGAACTTCACATGGTGTTGTCGATTACTCCTTGTCTCTACGGTTCTCACACCGAGATCGACCAGTCGAGAACGACAACAACCCCAACATCAAAAGTCACGATCGGTCACATGAGTTCATTTAAGAAGAAGTCGGGGGCTACTGTCAGGGTTACGGATAAGGTATACCCTCTACCCTTGGATACACGACATGTATCGATATGGTATATCTACACGTACACGGACGTTCACTGTACACGCTAAGGAAATTCATCACGGAGTCCACGGAGGGGAGGATTCCTACTCGGATAGAACTGGGTCGTCACTGTATCGTGTAGAGTCCGATGTCTCCAAGTCCTACTTGAAGACCAACTGACCTGCGGTATAAAAGGGACCCCCCGGGAGGACCTAAGGCATCGGATCTTATCGCCAACATACTTACCACAGCCTACGAAGCCGGAGCCGACAGGAGCCAGTCGCCGGGTGATCTAGTCGAACCAACTCGACTACGATCTCGTCGGTATCATCGAGTTCCACTATTCCCTTTGTAATCTGTGATTTCCATCATATAATCCCATATCAACTGGATTAGGGCTATTACCTATTAAGGAGCCTGAACCAGTATAATCTCTGTTTTTGTTGCTTGATGTTGTACTACGTAGATCCTCGTACCAGCGTACCCCAATACCCTCTATATCCGATCTACGGGTATCCCCCGTCGACAATATATATCTATCTAGATTCATTAACAACAATATGAATGTGGGAAATGCTAGAATGACTTACATTGTAAAACGGAGGAAGTAAGAACGATATACATGTTAACTTTATTATATATCAATTGTTAGGATAGTAGTTGGTTAACACAAATTAGTGCATATACAACCTGTCACTTCACTAATGAATTAATTACCAATCTAAGTAAAACCAAAAAACGAGAAGGAGAAATTGCAAAATACTCACTTGTAATTTGATATTCCATCCCATAAATCATTTTGTTGCAAATACTCGCTAGTCCCTACTCAGTTTTGTTGTTAAAAAAACATCCTAGTGCGCGCGTGCTTAACTGAATAAGCTCGGTGTAGAGATAGAATAGGCTAAGCTAGCCAAGTCAATCTTGTCGAAGTACTTGTATTAGATTTATTCTTCATGTTTCATTGAACTTTTTTATATATATATAGCGAAACTCAGTTCGACAGCATTTAAACTCTCGTCAGCATTTATATGTAAGTAATCTCTAAAAAAGTGGCAAGACTATGTTGCAGAAGTATTAAATTTTGACAAAGACCATATTGACTGCTCATGACTTATGAAAGCGTGTTGATGGTTTTTGCACAAAATGAAATAGGTGGGTGGGTATTTACAATAAAATTACTTATGGGTGAAATGCCAAACTTTAAATGACTTGAGGGATGATTTTTTGCAATTTTTACAAACGAGAAAGAAAAAAAAAAGAAAAGAGCATGCAAATCATGCGGGCAATGAAAATTAACCTTCGGAGGGGCCACCACGAGCAATTTGCACGGCAAATTTTGCCGACTGCGCAGGACAGAATTAGGACAGCCGTACAGGTACAATTAAGCATCTTTATCGCTGTCCATTTTACCGTACCTCGTACAATTTTAATGCCAAATTATGTATACCTACCCACGGCCTAAAAGCTGATACGACTGATGCTTCTTGTTAAGGAGAAAATCTAGCGATTGCATCAGTGAACAAGAAAAACTATACTTGCTTCTTGTTCAAGATCTGTAGGCATTGGTGTATCCCTCTTTTATTTTTTTTCTTTTAGTTTTGAGGAAAAAAGGAAGCCGTCTAATTAAGCGGTTATATTTTGTAAATGAAGAAGAGCACTCCCTCCGTCTAAAAAAAAAAGACAACCTAGTATTAGAATGTGACACATCCTAGTACAATAAATCTGGACATACTCTAGGATGCGTCATATCATATTACGAGGTTGAGTTTTTTTGCATATTAAAAAGACCAAAGAGAATAAAAGAGGAAGAGATAAAGAGGAATTAGAGGAGTTCGAAGAACCACTTGGACAGAAGCTGAAATAAGGGGATATATATTTCATCCTTGACAAGTATAGTAGCAAATTCTCCCTGAAATTACACTTCCAAGGATCACCATGTGGCTGATGAATATATTAGTATGAAAGTAAGAGCCCTGCTTCCAAATAACGTCAGGAAGTTATTAAGAAGATTTTCCTAAACCCTTTCACTTTGGATCTTATTTTCTGTAGGTCGCTTTTGATCTTTTTTTTTAAGTATGGTATTCTTTCGCTAAATAAAGATATAAGAGGTGTTTTTTTATGCCATCACAAAATACGCACACGCATGCACACGACTACACACCCACTCACACTCGCACACCCACAAATTCACCTACAACACACACTCAAAAACAGATTGGAAATAGTGTGATTTAATTACTCTGGTGACATGTTGTGATACTATATACAAGATGTGAGCTGCACATATGGTGAATTCTTTCACTGTAGGATTGCTTAAAGAGAATTCATATTGTTGGACAATCGCCATCATCAATAGTATGCTAGTTAACCATGCATAGCTAAGGGAATATCATGTGTACTTTTCCCACGGCACTATTAGCAGGCACTAATAGTGCAACTGTAATTACTCCAAATTAAAGGCCATGTGCGAAGTACAACGGTACAAGGTCCTCCGTAAGGCTCTGATCAGTTTGTTGCCAAAATCAACCTTACCATTTGTTGGTATAACCAAATTTTGGCAATACTAAAATTTTGGCAAGTTAAAAATGTAAAAGTAATGTTTAGTTTGTTACCTTACCAAATATTGGCATAATTTTGTGAGGAGAAGTTTCTAGAATCTTGCCAAATTCTATGGGCATTACCAATACTAGGAAACGAACGGCCAGATTTTGTCCATTCGTGGGAAACAACGGCTCTTATCAGGTGGATAAATCAGAAATACTAAAATAACGAGGGGTTTTATGCAAAATTCGATGGCATGGATCGGCTGAGCTCGCGGCGAATCTAGCACGTTTAAGATATCTAATATTTGGTAGCAAACCAAATGAAGCCAAATTTTAGCAACTTACCAAATAATGAAATAGTTCAAAATGACAGCAGTCTGAACAGCCCTAAATTAAACGAGATCCGACACGCTAGAATCACTGAATTGAATCGTGTCTGTCGCTCGACAAAATTGCTATGCAACCATCAGCTGCTTTATAATCAGTGTGTATCGTACAGTCCTCAAAGTATTTAGATTTTACACTAAAAATTTTACCTCGTGTACCCGAAGGTTCCAAGTTTTACGCTATTACCTCATGTACCCCAAGATACCAAGTTTTACGCTATACTACTGGTATTTTCTAAAGGATTGTAAAATTACCTATTTGATTAACTGAAAATTGTATTGACAAAATCAAATCAAAGGAGTTATCAGGCTGTTACAGTGCAAGACTAATCACTTAATTCCTTTATTAATACAGCATAGACATGGCTGAACACAATTTATTTTGATGAACCCCCAAAAGGACCAACTATGATTGTCCATCTCTCTGATTGTTATATATGCAAATCCATTTGGCATCTACTGATATAAAAAGAAAAAACTGATTTTGTAATACTACCGTTTCTTGTTTCATCTCGGTTGAGGGATCAATAAAAGTTATTTTGACACAGCATTATCTTTACATCTGACAAAATGATCATACAAACTATGACATGCAAATACCGTTTGACTCAACATGAGGCCAGGATGAAGAAATTCATTTCATCTTCTTATTTTTTTAACAAGGAAGAAACCCATTCTACTTCTTAACAAGTAAGGGCCCCACATTATCACCCGTTGCTTTGTTGTGCTTCACATGGCTTCCATCACAAAGAGGAAATGTGCCTGATCTCCAGCACCTGTAACGTGACAACGAAACCAATCTATATCAGTAATTCAGTATAATACCAGTTGGAACTTGGAACTGGAATGCAAATGAAGTTCCTCAGACTCAAAAGAAATATAAGGTTTGTATTCTGAATCACTATCGCCATGCAGAATTTTCACAAATGCATAAAGCATGCATCCACAGAAAGAGCATTGCAAAGTGTTCTCTCTATCACTCTGTGTATGCGAAACCATAAACAGGGCAAAACTCATGAATTCATAATAGTACGATTCAGTAAAACTATTGGTACGCGTGATTATGGTTGCTGGCAGTTACAAACTCCAAGGGAAACATCATGATCTGATGTCCTTACCATCCCAAGATCGAAAGGATCATTCATATGAATGCAAGAATACTTTAGAGATCTAAGGCCTTCTCGGCTGGCTGTGTTGCGGCAACTGTCTAGTACTATACTGGCGAAAAAAAGAAAGAAAACACCTCATAGTCACAGATTCACAGTAGATGAAGTGACAAAAAAAGATGAGGTCTACTTTACTTTGATCATTATAACTTCTAAGATATAAACGTATATACATAGAAGATGGCCAGTGTATTTGTTGCGGAGAAAAGGTGTTGGGACTTGTAAGTGAAAGTAAAACTAGAAATGTCTTTAATATAATAAATCAGAGTACCATACATAAAACAGTAGGAAGAAACATTTAACTACCGTGCTTAAGCAAACTAGCAAAGCAAAATAACAATCACGTTCATAGTAAATGTTATTTGAAGTTGTATGAAATTGTGTACATTTGTTATCAATTATTAGCTTTGCCCAGGCTCAAGAAAATTTTTTGATCCGCCACTGAGACGAATGATCAAACGTTATAAATAAAAACTTAAAGCGACAAATATTTTGGTACGGAGGTAGTATGTTCGAGTACTGGGAGCGCACTCGGTTCAAGTGGCACTGAAAACAAACGCGCCTACAAACTCTGATTATCTTACGAGCCAGCAATTTGCTACGAGTACCCTCTATCTTTGAATTCTCGATTAATTAACCAAGCGCTCTGATTTGTGATTTAGTCATTTTAAAGAGGAAAAAAACAGAGCTTAGAGATTAGATTATACAACAGGCTCATGTCGAATGGTTGGTGATTTTAACGAGAACGAAAACATTCCGATTTGACGAACTGGAATGCACCGCGAAACTATTGTAAGACCACAATTCACCGAACCCCACCCGATTGGTGCACCAAAGAGAGCGAAGCGAGGAGGGTGGGGTGGGGAGGGCCGTACCGGCAGTACGGGGTGAGCGGCTTGGAGAGCTCGGCGGCGAGGACGGTGTCGACCACCTTCTCCTCCTCCTTCCGGATGGACGGGTTTATCCCGCCGACCCCCGCCTCCGCGCGCACCGCCACCACCAGGCCCCGCCGGGCGCGGCAGGGCGCCGCGGCGGGCGGGGAGACGGAGAGGCGGCACGCGGCGGCGCAGAACGGGGTCGCCATGGTTGGTTGGTTGGGTTTCTTGGGGTTGGTGGGTGGATGGACTGATGATGATCGGTGGGGGGAGACGAGACGTGGATGGGTTTTGTGAGTAGGCGTGGGCGTGGCCGCGCGCGGAGGATTTGGGGTGTGTGGCGAGCACGGGCCGCGGGAGAGGCACAGAGCCAGATGGATGGATTGGCGTCGGCTTCGTCTCCCATCACCACGTGTGTTGTGTACCTGCTGCTATCGTTTGCTTCCAGTGGTATACTAAAAATATTTGTTTGATAGTAAAAAAAATCAAGAGAAAAAACGAATCTATGAAAAACATGGCTTCACAAGTGGAGTAGTATACTGCTTGGCGGTGGACGAAACTCAGCTGGTTAGTTTTTTTTTTTATCGGTTCATCTAGGTCTAAGCTCTAGATTTTATATGGGCACTCGTATTTACGATTAGTTATTTTTCAGTGGTAGATAGTGAGTTATCTATTGTGACTTTGTTAGAGTATGCGCATGTTATAAACTTGTACTCACTCCATCCCATAAAAAAATCTATCTATTATCAAACGTGGCATATTCTAATATTAAGAATATGGACATATCTCTATCCAAATTTGTCCAAATTTGTTACAGAAACCAATTTCAATTTTTATTTTGAGTTTTATCTCTACTAAAGTAAAAACAGAGTTGTCATCCTCCTCTCCTCCCTAACCATCATACTTCCCCAAATTACAAACAATGATACCTAAATAAAAAGGGTCAACTAGGCCTAGAGTAGGATGAATAGGTGATTAAAACTTTTAAGTAAATGCGGAATTAGTACTTTTCATAAGTTCCAAAATGGTATTTCGAAAATTCCGAAAATCATAGATAAATAAATAACACAAAGTCAACTAGATATAGCTACACACAAATAGTAAGAATGCACAAACAGCGTCTACATGCGGCAGAAGGGAGCAAAGCAAGAGGAGTAAGAGAAGGATTTCACCAAGATTGTTGTAAGAATATGTGTTCTCGAAGTTCGAATTTTTGAGGGGATTCTACTATCCATTGAGGATCTCACAAAGAGACAGGTCTTCTCTAACATTTTCATGGAGGTTGCACAAATGTATTCCTCTTCCACCAGTGGTATCTCTTTTCCTTTCGGATGTGAGATCCGGCCTTTACAAACTTCTCTGACCAACCACAACTAGATCGGTGGCTCAAAGGTGACACCTAGTCACCTAGGAGTTCTCAACCTCCAAGACTATAAAAGATGAAGCAAAGATCTCGTGGAGATAAAAAAAACGCAAATATTAGGGAAGTACCTGATATCAAATAATTAGAATGGGTTAGGCTTCGAACCCAGGTCGTCTAGCCCACCACCTTGTGGAGCTAGCTGAAAGACTCCTGGGCGTTTCTCAAAGATCTCGTGGAGATGAATCAAGTGATTATTAACAAATCTTCAGGAAATCAATACCAAGCATTCACACAATCTCAAATCAACCACTCACACACACAAAGAACCTAAAAGAGAAAACAAGCCTCAAAATGAATCTCAAAGCAAAGCAAGCCAACGACAAAAAATTTTCAACGGTAGCAGCAACCTTAGCTTGGAAGTGGAGGGGACTATTTATAAGCCGTACCCTCAGTCAGATCTGCCTATTTTGTGGGGGACGGGGGTGATTCCCTTTTTGGAAATTCCGATCAGACTCAGAACCTAGGCAAATCAGCATTTTGAAAGTTCCAAAAATATTTTCAGGGATTTTGAAAATCACCAGTAGCAAAACCGCACTTCAAAAATTCTGAAATGAATTTTCAAAAATTCGGAAAATCACCGGAGAGCATTTTCATATTTTAGGGAATTTCAAAAAACCTCTTCTAAAAATCCAAAAATCACTAGAGAGCAAGTTGTTGGCCACGACATTTTCAGAAATCTGAAAAGCACTTTCTATCTTCCAAAAATCACCCGAGAGCAAATTTTATGGTGCAACCCTATTCGGAGCTTTCGAAAATCACTTTTGGAATTTTTGAAAATTACCGGAAGCGAAATTTCATGAATGAGAAATACTTCAACAAAGGTTTTGAGCACCAAACTCATTCCTAGACATCAAGGCAACATTCCCCTTAATAATACGACTTTCCTATTGATTGTAGGAAAAAATTTACATTTTACCATTTGAATATTTGCCGCTTTTCATATCCTTGCAATACAAACAGTTATTGCCTTGAACATCAACTCATAGAGGACTAAAATTGCTTCACATATACTTAAAATAAAAAGTTAGTCCTTACTAATCGCATTATCATAAACCACCAAAATGATTAAGAACCTAGATGCACTTGCAATAACCAATCCACCAAGAAAACTGGTAATCCTTGTGAAAATCGATCCACCAGAAAATTTGGATAGAAAAATTGAACACCCTTAAGATCATTTGTTAATCTTTCCCCCGACCCTGTTGTTACACACGAAAAATTGAACACCCTTAAGATCACTTGTTCATCTTTCCCCCGTCCCTTGTTACACACGGACATGGCACTAGGGATGAAAACAGATGGAAAAACAGCTCTCTACCATTTTCGTTTCATTTTTTAATCAGAATAGGAATCAAGAACCCCGGATAAAAAATGGAACAAATATTATCGAATACAGATACAAATCGAATACAATAAGGAATATTTATTGGAACATAACTCTAACTGGCCTTCTCAAATCAACGATGAGATGTAGCTCATTTTTTAAAAAAAAAACAATATATCAACATTTCTATTTTTTATTAATTCATAATACAACTAGTTGTACATTTCACTTTACATGAGAACTACAATATGCAAGAATTATATTCATAAGTATGGCATGGCTAATTAAAAAACTCAATGGGCAAAAGAAAAACATATCTAAAGCACCGGACTAGAAAAAATATTTCCATTCAACTGACCACCTTAATACTTACTACAAATCGAAAACTTTCCGAACCATTTTCATCCCTACATGGCACTTGTTTTTATACTACATATATCCTAAAATAATTATAATCCTAGGTTATTTAGCATATAGTAAGGTTTGAAAAGAAAAACTATGGTGCCCCTCGTAAAATAGATAGTGTATAGATAGGAGTATGAGGGTAATTAAGGGTGCCCCTCGTAAAATAGATAGTGTATAGATAGGAGTATGAGGGTAATTAAGGGTAGAATAAAAATAAATTTGGATGAGAAGTAGCTGTTGGGATAATTAGTAGTCTATTGTGACAACTGTTTTAAAACAAATTTGAATTCTAGAAATATAATTATTAGAGTTAATTACGTTTAGGGCCACCTTTTATTATCAAAGTTTCACTTTGGACCACCCTTTAACATATTTTTTCACTTTGGGCTAGGTTACTTTACCTTTATTTCACTTTGGACCACCCCATAAACTTTTTAGGAATACATAAATGACTTTTCCAACTTTAAACACATCCGCAATCCGTAAACCGATAATCTTTTTCAACTTGCATGGGCAATTCTTTACAAAATTATAGAGTAGATGCAACTACAGAAAATGACTTGGGGTGGTCCAAAGTGCACAAAGATAATTTTACCTAATCTAAAATAAAAATATGAGTTAGATGATAGCCCAAAGTGAAACTTTGGTAACAAAAGGTGGACCAAAATACAATTAAGGGTAGTAATGGACTAGAAGCGTATTGGGTCTGCTACTTTGTATCTCGAACTAGGGCATGCCATTCCACTTTTTTTTTAATGAGTACTCCATCCGTCTAAAAAACGAATCTAGAACTATAATATGACACATTCTATTATAACGTATCTGGATAGAAGTAGTATGTTTAGATTCGTAGTACTAGAATGTGTCGCATTCAGTACTAGATTGACAGAGGGAGTAGGTATATACACCCTTTATGCCAATTGATCAAAAAATTAGTGAAATGATGTCCATATTATCTCTGGTCCTTAGTTGTTTAGTCCGTGACTATATTCAAAGCATCCAATAGTGTATACTGATTTGTAGGGTTGATTAGATGTAAACTTCAATATCCATTATTATCCTCATGTTTAATTAGCTATTTGCGGTATTGAGATCTGGCCTATGGTTTATACGATATTGCTTATTGTGTAGCATTATATAACGTGTTATACTTGTTCTGTCCACTTCGTCGTCGACGCCGCGAAAGTTATCCCCTCGTGAAAGATTAAAGGCAATGTTTATTTCAGCTTAGAATTATTATAATCTAAATTATTAATAATAATATGAAACAAACAGATAAATTATTATGATAGATTATTATAATCTATAAGCTAGATTAGTATAATCTAGTAATATACTCTAAACATGTTTTTTTAATTATTGGTGGCTAAAGACACACTACCCTTAAAAATTTTATGCAAATTATCCACCGTCACCGTCGAACCCAATAGATGGAGCGCATCCGCTTCCTCTCTCTCCCTCGACCGCGCGTGCATCTGCTTCCCCTCTCTCTAGTCGCGCGTGAATCCTTCCCCAAACCCCCACCTTGCGCCCCGGCTCCTTCCCCAAGCCGCGTGCCACCGTCATTGTCGCGCTGTCTCATCCTCCTCCCACTCCGCAATAGCTGCGGGCATCCAAAATAGCTGAGGACATTATAGACATTAGACTTTTAAACCAAATAATCCATGCCTCCAATAATCTAGAGAAACGAACAGCTCATAACTTTTATTCTACTGTAACTTATTATAGTTCAACTTATAGTAATATGACTCAATAATCTAGATTATAAGTTGGAACAAACTGGGTCTATGCCACGACAGTGAGCACGTCATCGCTAAAAAGGAGAAAGAAAAGGCTTGAGCCGGACTAATATTTGCTGAATTTACTCTTGACGTTTGATCTGTATTTGTAGCTGTTTCCAGCACTGCCCGTCCATGTTTATACATAACGGTGGACGTGTATGTAGAGAAAAAAAAAAGAAAACCAAAAGCAGTAGAACATTACAGCGTTGGTGGCTTTGGTGCACCGCTATCTCAGGCCGTTTGCGCCACTCTCCAAACCGCCCAGCAGAGGCCTCTACCTCTCTCCGCTCTGGAAGAAGTAGAACAGATCACCCCGTGTGTGGCACAATAAAGAGAGGTGGGGGGCCCGAGTGCCCAAGTCGACACGTCCAACTCCTCGCGCTCGCTTGTTGTGTTGATGCGAATCACAGGCGTCACGCACGCTAACGGAGAGCAGCCTCTCTGCCCGTGCCGCTCTGCGTGTGCGGGCTGCGTGGGCGCCCCACGCCATCAGCAGGCGCTCCACCAGTCGATCGCCAGGCACGGGCGGACGCCCCCGCGCGCAGGGCAACCGGCAAGCAAACCAGACGTGGTGGTGGACTGTGTCTGGCGACGGGGCGCTGCAGCGTGCGCGTGGCTTGGCTGACGGCGCGGACCCCGTTGCGCAGGGAGACAGGCTGGCTGGCAGCCTCGGTCGCGTCGCAGCAGGCCGGCGTTTCCCGCGCCCTAGAAATGCGTCGCCACACGTGTGGTCACTGGCAGGTCGGCTCTGTTGACCGGACCTCTTCCTACTTGACTAGACGGATACGCACATGAAATCCGTTAGAGCGACTACAATAAAAAGCTACAAATCAACCGTAAACACGGAGAAGAAAAACGGGCTACAGATTTATAGCCAGCTGCAGCACGGACTCGTGTGTATGAGAGGTGAGACCATATATTAATGGTGTAGTATATGTTTATAGATAACTATCATATAAATAAGTTATTAGATTAGTTATAGATGAATTAGAGCCAGTAGTTGGCTAAACTATTAAACTTGCTCTTAGGAATAAAGTTTGTTCCTACTTTGTTGATGAATGATGATGCGAAAAGTTCGAATTAAACCTCTAAATTATTGGGTGAGTACGAGTTACCCTAAATTCGAAAATCAAATATTTTTCACCATCAAATGTCAATACCGGATGCCCCCATTTTGCAAGCTTTCGGTCAGCAATTCTTTTATTAAAAACAATGGGTCCACATGTTAGATCTCTTTTCTCTCTATCTCTTTCCGCCGCGCCGCCTCACTATGAGGGGACGGCCGCCACGCTGCCTCCTCGTCGTTGTCGTTAGCAGCGGCCGCTGCCCCATGACAGGCGTGAGAGAGAGAGTGTGAGGAGAGGTGTGCGAGAGAGAGGAGAGGAGAGGCAAGCGTGAGAGAGAGAAGAGTGAGAGGCGAGAGAGAGAACTGAGGCGCCGGATAAATTAAAGAGAGAGAGGGACCAAGGAAAAAGGGAAAATTTTGAAATGGATAGGAGGGAAAAGAGAGATGAGTATTTTTGCGTGCGGCTCTCTTAATATGTCCGCACGGAAAAATCGGCTTATTTTTACGTGCAGTCCATTTAAGAGGACCGAACAGAAAAATATCCTCTTAAATGGACCACACGGGAAAATGAGCCAATCTTTCCGTGCGGACCGAGTTACCACCCGCACGCAATCTAAAAGGCTCACTGTCCAGAAAAATCGTTTTTTAGTAGTGTTCGTACTCACCTAATAGTTTAGAGGTGTAATTCGGATTTTTCCCAACGATGATTAATAAGTGCGTTAAGAATCAAGCACGGAGTACAGATGGGACCAAATCCTACGATTATAGCGTCATCTTCTACCCCTACCGTAAGTTAGAGAGCACAATTACTCCTGCATAATCCTTTATTTGTAATTGATCGTCTGTAACGGCTCGGGTAGCATCCTTCATGACGAATGTCATAATTTGATGGTTCAGAACCGACTACTACAAAAATCCCTGATTTGATCAGTATCTAACCTATTTTGTTTTTTATGACAAAATGATATCAAAGTTACATACAATTTATTTAGTATGTGAGCATATGGCGCATATCACATATAGGTTATGTGTAAGGCATGGCATGGCATATAGTGTCGATATTGAAAATACAGACGTGCGCTAAGAGGAGGCGTGTTTCTGAACATTTGCTTATATGTGTATATACCTATGCGGGTAAGTTAGAGCGGCAGAGACGTCGGGTTATTTGATAGGATTGTGTGACATCACGACCTAATTAGGGTGTGACCTATGAGTGATTGTGTGCATTTAATAATTAGTACCATATTACTGGTTGGGTAAGAGTAACCAACTTATATAATATCTTATCCCTCCAATCATAATTTTTTTTAGTTAACCTTCTTACACAAAAACGACAATAAAAGTATAAATAAGTAGTTGTTGCCGAGATTGCTACTGGGCGAGCGATCGCCCAGGGCGATCAGGCCGATCCCCCCCCCCCCCCTCCCTCCACGTGGTTTCCTCTTTTGGCACCATATTACTTTCCTATTTTAGTAAATTTATACACCTAAAATTTGTACACCTCAAGTTTACACATCTAAAGTTTAGAGACCCAAAGTTTATAAGTCAAAAATTTATATATCCGATTCAAATTTAAATTTGAATTCAAATATTTTTTATATATATAGTATTTCTATACATCTAAAGTTTATAGACCCAAAGTTTATAAGTCAAAAGTTTACATACCCGTTTCAAATTTGAATTTGAATTCAAATATTAGTTTATAGACCCAAAGTTTATAAGTCAAAAGTTTACATACCGGTTCAAATTTGAATTTGAATTCAAATATTAATTTATAGACCCAAAGTTTATATCAAAAGTTTACATAGCCATTCAAATTTGAATTTGAATTCAAATATTAGTTTATAGACCTAAAGTTTATAAGTCAAAAGTTTACATACCCGTTCAAATTTAAATTTGAATTCAAATATTTTTATATATAGTATTTCTATATATAAATTTTTCCAACTTTGTTTTCTTTATTTTTTAAAAAATTTTATGGTGTACTGTAGTAGAAAAGGAAGAAGGAAAGGAGTAAGGGGGAGAGAGCATATAGGAGTATAGAAGAGGGGCGAGCGGATGATTGCTCCCGCAATCACCTGCCCTATTAGGTGCACCCGTATGTTGCTATGTATCAGTGGATTTGAATGTTAGATGGGTTGGACTGTCTGTACTGAATTACGGGCTGTTACAATCCATGTCTAACAATTCATAATTTCTGAACCGTTAGAGCAAGTTTAATAGTATAGCCAACTACTAGCTCCAATTCATCTATAGCCAATCTAATAGCTCATTCATACCTGATCCCACCTGCCATACACACATTGTGTCTTGGAGTCTGTACTACAGCTGACTACAAATCTGTAGTCCGCTGTCCTTCTCTCTCCTTATTTATCTCCTTAAAATATATTTACAGCTGGTTTATAGCCTGCTATTATACCTGCTCTTATATGGTCTTAAACCATTATAGACGACTGACTAGCTAGTTGAATGCAACAGGCCAACTGTTATAGGCTTTTCACTGCAACCCAACTAAACTGCAGGATATACTACCACAACCAAAACCAAATATTTCGTTGCAGTCACATACATTTTGATGTTAGTACGTCAGTCACAATGTTTATGGTAAACTACTTATCAAAACATACATATAATTGCACATTTAAATATAACCGGGTGTCTAAATAGTATCGGATCAATATTGTAATCATACATGGCTGAGTTTGAATCAGCTTTTCGATCTGACTACTATCTCATTATCCGTAAGCATGTTTTTCCAACCATGAAACGATACGCCTTTTATAAAAACATTTTATGTAGAAAATTATTTTAAAAAATAAAATTTGTTTTTTAAAGTTTGTAATAGTTATTACTCAATTAATATATGTTAATGACTCTTAAAGTTTCTTCTAGTTTTACGTGTCATTGGAAAGATCTCGGCCCAGTCCCCTAATTGAACACAGCCAATGCAAGATCATGGCCCTGCATTGCAAATATTCTTAGAACATATATGATAATCCTAGCTCGGTTGATGATTACTCCAACCCTACATGAATAACAGAGATGAGAGAGAAGGAAGTGGGGCTTGCATGAGCATCAGGCACACAAAAGGCAAAGGCTTGCCCATGTACCGATCTATGGCAAGGTAAGGTGAAGGGCGGAGAGTGAGAGAGATTCTAGGAAATGACATAAGATACTAGCAAGGGAAGAGAAATGTCATCAATCTGAATGTGCTAAAATAAACATCACCATAAACCAATAGTGAAGGAGAAAACGGTGGTGATGATAAACGGGGTGCAAGAAACAATGGTAGAGAGAGTGTGTGACAATGGTGGTCAAAATGGGGAAGAGGGATGGTGGCAGCTGACGAGGGGAAATGTCATGGCAACTAATTGACGTGTGTAAAGAGGGGGGGGATGCGACATTAGCCGAAGAATCTCCTTTCTCCTTCGTTTCCGTTGGCTCTAGTTGCCGATGGGGAAGGAGGGTTGAAAAAGCAGTCGTGTTGGTCCCATGGTCGAGTTAATCCCATTGTTTCATCACCATCTTTGTTAATCACTATTTTTGTACAAATCAAAGTAGTGGTTGTCATCCATCATCTTTGTTGGTGTTTGGTTGTCACGCTGGAGTAGCTAGAGGCCCTTTTGTGCACATCAACTAGCTGGAGGTCTCCGGATCTACCAACGCAAGCCAACCTTTATAGACAGTGATGTGGAGCCCCATCGCCTCTCCCCCTCTTCATGCTGGCATAACCTTAGAGCGACCGCCACCATTGTGGCTGCCCAATGCCACTTTCCTCATGTCGCTTTCACGTCATACCTCCCTCTCATCACGGCAGCTTGACGTCTAAGCAGCCATCGCTGTTGTGGCCGCTCAGTGTTGTGATTGCCGCATAGCTTTTCCTGTTGCACCTCCCCTTCTCCATGTTGGCTCGAGCTTAGAGCAGACGGATCCGACAGGCCCAAACTTAGCACCAACAGTTCTTCGGAGAAGGAAGGTGAGGTAAGACTAGCAAGATGGCTTGGGGATGCTATGCTTCTTGTGCTGCTTTGCTGCATGGATGACAATGATGAAGGCATAAGCAATTGAGAGAAGGAAGAGGCGGAGATGATCGATCCGCTGCCTCGGCGCCCGTTCATCACCTCTGCGTGAATCTTCATTGTGGCAAGCGTGGGAGGGGGAGGAGAAAGGGATGGTGACACTCGATGCTGGTCTCTGAGGAGTGAGGATCAAGAAGACTAGGGCTATGGGAGAGACAGAGGTAAGAGGAGTTGGGGGACATCAAATGAGAAGGAGAGGTAGTAATACTATGTGGATATTATCTATAACGATTAAAAATAAAAGATATGGAACCGGATCCTATAATACTATACAAGTGATCCCCACTTAGTGTAGTTAATAGGAATTCTCTGCATTCTCAATATTCCATGTCACCCTATTATCTGTCAACCGTTAGATCTCCATCAAACGATCGACCGGCCTTCCATCCGCACCACACCCACCCAAATCATGTCCCCACACAGCAGCAGCACGCCTGTGCCGCCCACCGCATCGCCTCTCCCTCTCCCACCGTGCTTCCCCAGCCCTGCGACCGCATCGCCTCCCCCGCCCCAAGGCCCACAGCGCCCATCTCTTCCTCTCCTGCGATGCATAACCGCACCAGTCGAAGGGGCTTCGGCAGTTCCGCTGCAGGAGACCTAGTGAGATCCCAATATGCGTCCGTTCGTCTCCGTCTTACGATAACCGGTGCTTCTATTAATTAGTTTGCCACCTCCTCATCCCATCTTCATATATGTCACAACGCACGCTGTTGTTTGCTGCTAATGACGATGCAAGAAGCAAAGCTGTACAAATATTGGTGTTGTTGCCCATCTAAGCATGGACGTTCTTGGATCCATCTGTTGGGCCAACAAGGAGGATGTTTCACTTCATGCCGATTTAGGTTCATCTCTAATCTAGCTAAGTCTCTCTTTCGAAGTAATATTGATTGACATAGTCTGATCAGTCAATCTAATATCTTCGCAAATTAAGCTATCAATTTCGAATATATTTCAGTATCCTGATTTGGCCCCCCTTTTTTTCCTCTGTATATCAATTTTTGCTCCCGCAGATTAATTATTCACTTCCTTCAATTTCTTCACAGGATTAATTCCTCATGGTTTGTTTGCAGATTTATTGCTGGATTTAGTACCTAAGATGTTAACAATTGCTGGATTTATTCCTCATGGTTTGGGCACATTTCTTTTCATGGTATATATGCATACATTGTATCATTTTCTACTCGATGCATACATTGCATTTGATTGCTAACTATATATTTCCTATTATGGTCATTTGTTTTCCATATTTTACCTTGGAGCTGTGTGTTCGTAATCTGGGGTTGGCAACCCATCTCCCCGTACGGAAAATGGAGCAGTTCATTAGCACGTGATTAATTAAGTATTAGCTATTTTTTTCAAAAATGGATCAATTTGATTTTTTTAAACAACTTTCATATATAAACATTTTGCAAAAAACACACCGTTTAGTAGTTTGAAAAGCGTACGCGCGGAATACGAGAGAGAGGGGTTGGGAACCCCCTCATCCGAACACAACCTAATACTATATGTTTTATAATTGTTTCAGTTGTATTGCACAGGGAAAACTCTTGAGTAGTGAACATCCTATTAAATCTCCGCAAATAAATTCCTATCACCAACCAAGTCTCGGTGAAGTTATTTGATATGCAGATCATTTTGTAAACACGGTGTATATTGAGGTAAACAACGAGGGGAAAATCACTACTGATAATTCCTTGAGGAAAAATATTATCAAAAGTTATGTGATCCTTCAGGCAGTTCGGGTGATTTCACATGGAATTTTGTGAATCAGTGAACCAGTAATTCGAACGGAGATATTATTCTATCATATCAAGCATGGTGATTTCATACAAAATTTTCTGTGTGACCCTTCAAGCTTCAGTTGGTTTTTATATACTGATCAATGATAGGTGCTAGGGTCCGTCCTGCTGGATTTTCTTTACCAATATTATACCAGTTCGGAGTTCATAATTGAAGTGATAGTAGTATGATCTCAAAATTATCTTGAAGTAAGTTTACTGTTTATCCATCTTACTTTCATTTTGATTCATCTATCATTTTATCTTCCATTTTATGTATTGAGAAAACTGCAGAATCAGTCAAATAATCCATGAATCCGGTTTCTCATATGGGATCTAGCGCCAGGTCAGCCAAACAATATGCTGAACCTTTTCTCCTGATTTTGTATGTATATTGGGTGACTCATATTTGTTTTTATTTTTAGTTATGCAGATGATCTTCCATCTGTGATACATTTGCACAATAAGCTTCGTATCATTAGCAAACCTAATAACTCTATCAAGTATCTTCAGCTTTGTTCTTCTCGATGCTCCTTTTATACATTTCTAACATGGCTTTTCATCTTTAGAAATTTTGTTCTGTTAGGCACTAGCTATAGCTAGTCTACAGTACTTGTAATCAAAATACGTATATGAAAGCATTAGTTAATTTTTGCCTAAGCAAGATGTAAAGACTATTATTGGCTTTAACCTTATTGGTTCATCATGTTTGAATAAGCTCCAAGGACCTCATCCTATTGTTTTCAAAGTGATGCATCGTGTTTGTCGTTGTTGTATTCTATTTATTCTTAAATGTGATATACCTATGCCTATAATTTTATATGCCTTCTCTCATATTCTTCTTTTGTTGCTTTCATTTCTCTCACCAGTGTGTATATAAAAAAAATTAAATATGTATTAATACAAATATCCCGCAGCAACGCGTGGGGTATCATCTAGTATCTATAACAACTCATAACAAAGAACTGTTACAAATAACCTTCTATCCACAGTGACTCTTTGTTATGAGCTGTTATAGATAAATGGCTCCATATTTGTAACAACTCCACACATGCATTAAGAGCCATCACAGATGTGCGGTACGTCATCACTAATGAGTATTAGCGCCTACCACTATCTTCAACATTCAGTATGCATCCGTTACAGATTAATTAAGTAATATGTAATAAGTTTTATTGATCCGTTACAGATGATTAGATGAAGGGATCTATAGTAGTGACTGGTTTAGGCATCAACTATCCAACTATATGGATATTATCAGATGATAGTTTAAAAAATTGGCGGAAGATAATACTCACCATTTGATCGCTAACTTGAGCATAACAGTATGCTAATGTTTATAATAAGAGAGTAACTTGGGACACAATGCCTACTACACAACTTTATACCATGAGACGTATATTAAGGAGGTTGGTACACACACTCGTAACTCATTGCGTTTGTTGATTATCAACGGCAAAAAATAAATTAAATTTTAAATCTTAATGGCAGAGTTGTTTTGGGGTTTTTTTCATCATATTCTATTTTCCCATATTAGCTTTTAAATAATGCATAACCATATATAAAAGTTTTAACATAAAATATTTTTGTTATTCATTCATGTTTTTACCGCTTATCAACCGTAGCTTAACTAATCAAATAGAAAACGAACATGTGTAGCATCTTAAGGCTGATTTCATTACTTCATGTTCGCAACTCACTCTCTCTCGTTCCCCGCATACACACTTCCCAAACTATTAAACGGTGTGTATTTTAAAAAAATTTCTACATGAAAATTGCTTTAAAAAATTAATCTATTTTTTTTAGAAAAAGCTGATACTTAATTAATTATGCGCTAATGAGTCACTCTGTTTTATGTGCACTGCACATTAGTTCCCAACTACTCCCTCCGTCCCAAAATATAGCAACCTATGAGGGGTCCCCTCCTAGGTTGATGTATGTGGATACACATACAATATGTGGATACATATACATCAATCTAGGAGGGGTCACATCCCCTCTTAGGTTGCTATATTGTGAGACGGAGGGAGTAGGAGTCACTCCGTTTTACGTGCATTGCACATTAGTTCCCAACTAGGAAGAACGAACACAACCTAAAATGGCATACCTAAGTGCAGCCTTTACTCTTGGAATGGCATACCTAGCCAGTAGCCATCCGGCTATGCACCTGACATCTTACCAAATACTATATCCCTTCTAAAATACAAAGTACTTGGATTAATTCTCTTGTATTTTGAGATGGAAGTAATATTTGTGCCTTATCACTATTGTGTAAAACTTTTTTGTTTGTAATAAAATATTTAAAATATGGCATGACATGTAGTAAAAACTATATACACCAGGGCTAATGCAGACCCTAATTATTTTTGTTGAGCTCAGTGTAGAATTTAGAAACAATTGTGTAACTAGAAAAAGAACAGGAACTAGTACAATCTCTGAAAGGTAGGGGCACTGGGCACCGGTTGTTGCTTTCTCTCCTTTTCTTTATCGGGTTCGGGGCTGGCCATGAAGGCTGACGTGTGAGGCCAAAATTCGCAGACACCTAACCCTACTCCCTCCGTCCTAAAAAAAAAGACAAACCCTGAGTTTCCGTGTCTAACATTTGATTGTCCGTCTTATATGAAATTTTTTAATAATTAGTATTTTTTATTGTTGTTAGATAATAAAACATGATTAATACTTTATGCGTAACTTGTCTTTTTAATTTTTTTATAATCTTTTTAAATAAGACGGATGGTTAAACGTTGGACACAGAAATCTAGAGTTTGTCTTTTTTTTAACGGATGGAGTAGCTCTTAAAAACAGTTCGAGTTTGACTACGCTCACACCGAGTAGCTAGGAGGGGAAAGGGATGTCACTCTTGTGAAATCAAACCTAACTTTGCTGTCCTAAAAAAAAGACCTAACTTTGGTAGCTTCTGATCACGGATGTTTTCAGTTTATGATAACGTCCCAACCCATAACACTAGATATGATTTTCATAAATTTCACATCATTAAAAACACTAGTACTAGACACTACTCTTCCAATGCAAACACCACTATTCCATACTTCAATTTAATGCTACTTATCTCACATGATGTCTTGGATATTGTGTAGAAACCATGTCTCATGCAAGACATGGTTTCTTTTTCTTTCCTCATTTATTGACTTGCCACATCATTTTTTGTCCTAGGTGACAATTTATTTAATGCTATGGATACCATCCTAGTCATTGGGTTGGGAATACCCTAAAAGTACTTCTTTTTAGATGGTTTGACTGATCCTAGCTATCTAGAACTAGAACTGTAGTAGTTTCTTTTTTTCTTTCTTTGAAAAATCTGAAGTCACTCTAAAATTCAACATGAATTGTAGTTTTGTTCTGCAACTGTCTTGTAGGTGTAGGCATCATCACTCTAAAAGTCCTATAAGGTTTCTTTGATAATTTATGTACTATATAAATTACCAAAAAGATGCAAAGTAGAAATTGCTTATGTCAGCATACCATATTGACAAAAGGATGGTTTATGTATGTATCTTTCATGGTTTGATTTGATCTACAGATTCCCCACACACAAACATTAGATAGAATAGCGGTGCATCGCCCGAACCATCAACAATCTAGCCAAAAGCATTATGAAAGGCTTGAACTTACAATAAAGCGGCACAATCAATTAAGCAGTAGTCTCCATTATTAACGTCACAGTAGGTGTGAGATGATATATACAAACCATTGCATGCATGACGTACACGATGCCAATATTAAGATTGTCTACTTGTCTGCCCTAAGGTGTAATATTTTCATGATATTTGTCGACAATACTAATTCTTTTAAAAATAATAACATAATTAACATCTCCCTAGAATTCGACGTGAGCTACTGTATTACTTTGTTCTTTATCATTATGTTGTAGGTATGATTTTTCTTATTATCTTTCTTTTTTATATATGACCCCCTACAAAAAGAATCAAATTCTGGCTATGAACCTGGATAAATGCTTGTCTAGGTTCATATAGCTAGGATTTAAGTTTTTTTAGGACGGGTGGAATATATGATACTTCCTTCGTTTTATATTATAAGTTGTTTTGATTTTTCTTTAAGTCAAACTTTTTTAAGTTTGACTAAGTCTATAGAAAAATATAGCAACAATTACAATACCAAATTAGTTTCAGTAAATCTAATATTGGGTATACTTTTAATAGTATAATAGTATATTTGTTGTGTCGAAATATTGCTACGTTTATTTATAAACTTAGTCAAAACTTATAGAAGTTTGACTTAAAAAAAGTCAAAACGAACTATAATATGAAATGAAGGGGTATAATTTAACACCCCCACCCCTCCCCCAATAAAGTAATCCAGTTCTAGCTTACATCAACATACCATGTTGAACAAATGATTTATATATGTTTTTTAATCACCAGATTCTCAGTATGCAAACATTAGATATAATAGCAACTCATCGTGCTGATAATCAGACAAATATTCCAAAAGCATTCTAAAAAGCTTGAGACTACTATAAAGCAACATAATCAGTTAAGCGGTAGTCTCCCATATTGATGTCATGGTAGGTGGCAGACGTTGCATGTTTTGATATGTAACGCAACCACTTGTATCAGTGTACGCGTGGTACAATGTTACGCTTTGTCTTCTCTAAGGCGTCAAATAGAGTTAGTTTTGCAAAAATTTTATCTACATACGTAAATCTTGAAAGAACTAAGAAAATGTAACAAATAAAATTGATGGTGTTTGTTAGTTTTATTAGCACTATCTGATCTGAAGCAAAATATTGAGTACTAAATAGAAATGAGAATCCTTCACCATATATAATACAAGTTTAGCTAAGAGCAAATTTAATAGTATAGCCAACTACTAGCTCCAATTCATTTATAGCTAATCTAATTGCTCATTTATACAATAGTTACATACTACACTATTAATACTTGGTCCCACCTGCCATACACACACTGCGTCTTAGAGTCCGTGCTACAACTGACTACAAATCTGTAGCCCGCTGTCCTTCTCTCTCCTCATTTATCTCCTTAAAATATGTTTGCAGCTGATTTATAGCCTGCTCTAAGTAATACTCTTATATCACTTGTGAGTGAAATATAAAAAATTAAACAGAACTTACTATAAAAAAATCTTACATAATTATACAACACAATGTCAAAACAATTTTCTAAATCACATGAAAAGAATATTAAAATTTACACGGGTCCTTAAGCAAAACACATGATTCTATAGAGCTTCACGCCATATATGAGTCATCAATACTAAGTACTACTAAACACAATACCGCAATAATCTATTTTATCATGAAGCACGTTATTACATATGAACCGTGCCTGAAACCTACCATATTGAAAACACATACCAATTAAACTGGCTCGCACCAACCACTGAAAAAAACATTCAATATAATCCCACAAAAATATTCCTCCATCCCCCCTCCCAAAAGTAGCAACTTCTAAACCCTGGTGTCAAGTGTCAACGAAAGCACAACCCCCCATCAACCCCCAAATCCAGCACCTCCTCCTATATACACACCCCAACCCCAAAGGGCGGTGTGCCCATACCAATTTCGCCTGCACCCACACCTGATACCACACCACCACAACCCACACTCCCCCCCACCTTTTTTTTTTCTTCCTCTTTTCGCCCCCAAAAAAACCACCACGCTCTTCGACTCCTCCCTCCCCCACCCCCGTCAAAGCGAGAGCTCCGTATCACCGGCCTCTTTCCCTTCCCTTCCCTTCCCCTCCGATCCAATCCCCCCTTCTCCTCCTCGCGGCGCTCGCTGAGCATGGCGGCGGAGGGGGAGGCCAAGAAGGACAGCGCCAGCAACCCTCCCGGGGGAGGAGGCGGCGGAGGAGGAGGGGAGGAGGAGGAGGACAGCAGCCTGGCTGTCGGGGAGGCGGCGGTCGGGGTGGGCGAGGCTGGTGGAGGAGGAGGAGGGGAGAAGGCGGATCGAGAGGGGGAGGAGGAGGAGGAGGGGAAGGAGGATGTGGAGGAGGGCGGCGTGTGTAAGGATCTGGTGCTCGTCGAGGACGCCGTCCCCGTCGAGGATCCGGAGGAAGGTACGCTCCTTGCGCTTGCGCTTGCCCTCTTTGCGGGATTTCTTGGTCGCGGTCGGGAAAATCTCGCGGAAAATCGAGTGAACTAGTATTGGTCTTTCATCTTGTGTGACGTCGTGGAGCAGGAAATAGTTGCAGTACAAGCAGAACAGCAGCAAGCAGCAGGAAGAGGAGGGGGGAGGGTTTGGTTTGGTTGATGCTAGGGTTGGTACTAGCTTTTGTTCTTGCGAATTAATTGTGCGAATGCGTTTTTTTCTCTCTCTCTCGCGAGGCTGAAAAAAAACTGTCTGTTCTGCAGTGCGAGTGCTGTTTTGTTCGCTGCAGATTTATAAGTGTACTTCGGAGTCCAGTAGTATGGGGGGATTTAGACATTTAGTGATTCTTGTTTTGTTCGTTTATACTAGCTTTTTTTAACTTGCTGCTAAATGCTAACGAGTCATTCAAAGATTGTGGATACTGTCTATCCGAAATAAAAGATTTGGGGATACTGTTAGTCCACATATCAGTTTTGGAGCAAGTCTTTTTTGAACTTTTGCTCCTTTGTTAACTGTGGTTGACTTGTAATCCTGCAAGAAACCAAATTGAAACCAAATGTCTCGTCTCTCTTTTTTCTGCCTTTACCTTTTGTTGTTTTGCTAATTTTTATTAATACTAGCCATGCAAAAAGGAGTAGATTTGGACTTTGTTATTTTTTTTCTATCTTAATTTTGTCAGTACTTGTCAAGCTGCTTTACTGTTCATTAGACTTAAGTACTCATGCCTGCATCTAGTTATTTCAGGGCTTATGCTTGATTGACTGTGCAAAGTTCTTAGCTGAAAAAAGTTTGTGTTTGTTTGGTTCACAGCCGCAGCGACTGCAGCACTTCAGGAAGAAATGAAAGCGCTCGTTGAATCTGTCCCAGTTGGTGCTGGGGCGGCATTCACCGCGATGCAACTACAGGAGCTTGAGCAGCAATCTCGTGTCTACCAGTATATGGCTGCCCGTGTGCCTGTGCCTACTCATCTCGTCTTCCCAATATGGAAGAGTGTTACTGGTGCATCTTCTGAAGGCGCCCAGAAGTACCCGACATGTAGGCTCTTCTAACTTGTACAATAATCTATGTTCCTTTTGCAAAAACTCAGATACATTTTTTTGTATGTTCAACCATGCATTTCTCAGTAAATATGCTAGCTATGTGCAGTTTTTAGGGCGAGTTTTTAATGTAATTTCAAGCCCGTGATTTTACAGCAGAAATTTAATTTTATACATGCAGTAATATTAAGGTATTAAAGAACTTATTGAAGCAGACCTTTACAACGTCATGTTAGATGCATATAAGATTCAAATTCTTCCATGTGCTGTTTAGAGTTATTTGAGGCATTTCTAATTGATTTACAATGCTGAATTGAGCAGTGATGGGGTTGGCAACACTCTGCTTGGACTTTGGAAAGAACCCAGAACCAGAACCTGGGAGGTGCCGGCGAACTGATGGAAAGAAGTGGCGGTGCTGGAGAAATGCAATTGCGAATGAGAAATATTGCGAACGCCATATGCACCGTGGCCGCAAGCGTCCTGTACAGCTTGTTGTCGAGGATGACGAGCCTGATTCTACCTCAGGGTCGAAATCAGCATCTGGCAAGGCCACCGAAGGTGGCAAGAAGACTGATGACAAGAGCTCAAGTAGCAAGAAGCTTGCAGTGGCAGCACCAGCTGCTGTGGAGTCTACATGATTGATGCAGCATTTAGGAGCTGCATAAAGAGCATAACTGTGCTGGCAATTAGAGTTCGCTTCTTATTGTAATCCTGAAAAGACTGTAGTCTGGTCTAGCTATAACCTCATCAAGCAAGAAAAGTGTCTGTGGAAAGAAGCCACAAAAACTTTCATTTAGCTGTCACTGAAATTTTCAGTTTAGGTGTATAGTTTGATTTAGCTTTGCCGTGCCCTCTGCCTTCAGGCAGATGAGCGGCATTATTGGATAAATCCTCTCTGACTGACAATATCGCATTGTGACTCAAGAAGCCGATGGAAGGATCTGCGAGACTAGATACGAAGCTATTTGTTGTGTATCATTTTATATGGCCTGCACAATTGTGTGATTTTGTCAGTTGCATAACATGTGGAAGATCCATAATTTTATGCACTATGGAGATTCAATTACCTTCCTGAATGTCTGAGCTTCGACATGTTATTGGTTATTGTAACTTAAAAGCAACCTGAGATTCAATGTGAAAGGGTTTTAGATTCCAGCTTCTGAGGTGTGATTTCACTTTATGTTGCTGTCATTCTTACAAGAGTAGTGCTTCAACAGTTTCAGGTATGATATTTGATATCCATATATGATATGATTGTTTGGTGTGTGAGATCCATCATGGTTACTGGATGAAATTCTGAAAATCAAACCAATTAAGGTGAATCATTTGGATTTCACTCCCCATGATTGGATCCTCTTGGATGCATTTGCTCATACAACAAACACAAATGTCTCCATTGAGCATTTATTTTGTTAGTTCTGTACTGGAATCGAGTTCAATGCTTTTGGTTGCATGGGATTCTAAGGTCACTCTTGAATAGTAGATTGTTTGCAGACAAGTCAGTTAATTTGGCAGAGAGGAAGTCTGGTGCTTTTGCAGCATCATTTACCACTGTGGCTGCCAAAGTGAAACCTGTAATTTGCTTTGGCTGTGTTTAGTTCAGCGCAAAATTTGGATTTTGGTTGAAATTGGAGATGATGTGACTGAAAAGTTGTGTGTATGACAGGTTGATGTGATGGAAAAGGACTGAAGTTTGGATCCAAACTTTGGATCTAAACACAGCCTTTGTTTGGAGAGGTACTACAGAATCAATGGAAGCAAGGGAGATTTATTTCAGTACCTGGTACTTGTTTTCTTGGAGGTTAATGGTGCCTGATTTCAAATAATAATAATAAGTGATCCACACAGGACGCTCATAAGCTGCCTAGTATGGATGGATTTTGTCAGGGAACTGACGTCCAATCTGTTCGGAATTTTGAAGAAAAACGACGGCCAGGATTGAGTAAGATGGCTATGTATTTAAGTGTTATAATCAATTGTTTCTTGATAATGGAAATCAAATAAAGCCTCTACATTTTCTTTTAAAAAAAACAATGCTCTACATAGAAATTGTATCCGGCCAAAGGTTTTTTTTTTTTTTTAGAAGCCAAGGATGTTATAGTCATTGCGAACTCCATATCTATTGACTTCCTTCACCTTTAAAACATTGAGATGACACTTGAAATCAAGGGCAATGGCGCTTGATGATTGCTTCATTGATCCGAAGTTCAGTTTTGAGGTTCTGTACTTTAAAGCACCCGTCACAAAACAAGAACAGTAGGGTAAATTATTGCAAAAGTTTAGTCGTAGCCAGTAACTTGATTTTGAATTGAACTTATTCCTTTTATAATGGTAGTGTAAATTTTGCTGTCTACAGTCTACACCAACCAAAAATGTACAGCTTGGTATGGATTCATGCGTCCAAAACTCTATCACCACATTCCAGATAGAACTTGAAAGACTTCAAACCTACCTTGAGATTTGATTAGTCATTTCACTTCTTACCTAAAGATGCCGATGTGGCAGTCCATAAATTTAATTGGGTAGTTAATTACATGAAATGCATTTTATGACATTCTACTACGAGATGCCATTGCCCCTGCCTCCTGAATCACAATGCCAGAGCGGAAGAACTAGGGTTATGCTCCACTACTACCTAAAACTAGGAGGGCAAGTTGCATTGCACCCTTGCCTACTTGCGATTTGCATTAGTAGAGGTCCTATCACCAAAGTTACTAAATCAGTTATTTGCCACTAAAAAAGCTAAATTATTCATAATGTGTAGGTATTGATGATATTTCCCTTCACCCTTCTTCCTCATGGCTGGAATGTCAGATCAATGCGCATTTCCACTCTTTTTGGTGAAAGATCAGGGAAGAAATTGCAGCACATCTGTCTTTGCTTGTATCTAGTGCTTGTTGCCTGCTGCTAACATTATTCATTTATTATTTATGGTGTCCGTTCTGAGTGCCTGAATTTATGTTTGCACTTCTGAGCAGTTCACAAGTACTGCACAGTGAGGAGTACTCCCTCCGTCCCAAAAAAAGACAAACCCTGGTTTCCGTGCCTAATATTTGACCGTCCGTCTTATTTAAAAAAATTATGAAAAAAATTAAAAAAACAAGTCACGCATAAAGTATTAATCATGTTTTATCATCTAATACCAATAAAAATACGAATTATAAAAAAAATTCATATAAGACGGACAGTCAAAGTTGGACACGTAAACCCAGGGTTTAACTTTTTTTTGACGGAGGGAGTAAACCAAAAATGAAGTGACAGATACTTGTCCTGCAATATCCTCATTTGATTTTACTCGTGAGACATGGAAATACCAGACTGTCATTTCGACCAAGCGATCCTGATAAGAACATATGGATGCATTAAGAGCCATGTTGGCAACTTGGATCACGTATTGAACAGTATGCAAGGAGATGCTGCCTGTCAATATTGATGCTAGTACTTTCTTCTGATAAGTGCATTTTCTGTTCTGACTAGGATCACAATCAAGAAACAGAGTGGATGAAGTTACATTACACGGACCACGGTTCAATAAATTGATGGAAGTTGATAGTTGTAGCAGCGTTATCTACAAACATTTCTGTTCTAATTAGGATCACAATCAAGAAACAGTAACAGATGTTTCCACTTGAGAAAGCAGCAGGTTACGAATTTACATTGCACCACAGACCACGGTTCAATACATTGATGAAATTGATAGTTGTGGCAGCACTTTCTCTACAAGTTAAAAACAAAAACAAAAAGAGAAAAAAGGGGGAGTGTTTTTCTGGTTCTCTATTTTCTCTTTACAGTTGTTGCAGTACCCTCTCTCAGATCAAATGTAGTCAGGTAGCAGACACTAGAAACCAGATTAGTAGCACCTCTGTATATATATAGTACATTTTAAGGAAAAACTAGCACCAAGGTCTGATCCGGAGTAGGATCTCCTGTGCTCATCAACAGTCAACACAGCTCATCATCTGCTTGGAGCTTTTGAAGTGCTTTCTTCGCATAAATAGTTATTGCAGCGGTAGAAACTGCAGCAACTGAGAAGCCAAGGCCGTTGTAAATTATCTGATCTACCGACAAGAATGAACCTTGGGTAGTAGCTACGGCTAGGCTTTGGAGAAGTTTCCCACTGTTATCACAAAATTGAACTGGTTAACACTAGATAATAATTCAGTAACAATTAACAAAGTGCGTCATATCTGAATAACAGAACAGGGTGCAATGCAAGAGGTACAAACCTGTATATTGCAAGGAAGGTTTCATGTACCGTTCCACCCATTGAACCAGCAATATATGGCCCATACTTAACATTTGTAGCCACAGAGGCATAGTTAAAAACTATATATGGAAATGGAGAGATCCTAAGTAAGGCAACTGCTCTAAATTGATGGAACCAATCCCCTTCACCAGCAAGTCTAACAAAAGCTGCTTTCTTCGGCCACTTCTCCAACCACCTCTGCAGAACAAATACCATTACAATTTTGTAGAAAAAAAGAAGCTCTTGAACTTATATGTGTAAAATGTGAAGGAGGTTAGATACTCACGTGTATTTTAGAATGGAATGCGGACCCTATAAAGAATGGCAACGACATGCCCATGCTCATCGCTGCTGTAATTATCAAAAAGCCATAGAAATATCCAAAGGACATCCCCGCCATCCACATAAAAGGAGAAGAAGGTAGCAACACACTTGGGAAAAAAGCGATTGCGCCGAAACATATCAGAGCAATGACTGGCCTGCTGAAAGTTCCTGACTCCCATTCAATAACCGGAGCAATCACCTGCCAACGACAGCAACATGCAGAACAAGGTCAGCAAGACAACAGGAGACTTGCAAAATAAATATCACAGCATCACAATCAACATAAGCATAAGTAACAAGGCAATCATAAGAGTTCCAATATTCATTGGTTGGACCTAGTAAAAATGATAGGCCTTTCTGGTTTCCTGTCAGATCATGCAACAATATCTTGATAACACAATATCAAGAACCAGCAGCAATTTCAGATTATTCCTATCAGTTCCCCTTTCAGCAAAAGCACACAGAGCATCAACCAACACAGACCACTTGTTAGCCCATGTCAAAATGCCATCCACAAGCACCGACTGGCATTTAACTGAACATCTTGGCTCATTCTGCCCATTTAACAGACATCGCCATCCAACATCCTGATATTCCTTTCTGCCACGAGTGATATCCTTGAATACAAATGAATAGATAAACTAGCGAGCCAGCTATATAACCAAACAGAAAACTCGTCATCCAGCACCAGTGCGATATATAGGAGCCATAAAATACATCTCATTTACTCTCCTCCCCCTACAATAGCCAAAAACATGACCATGGAAACAGACCAGGGGAAATATTTTCCTTGCAACTACTTCTGGGCAACAGGCTGGCCCCAAGAGATTGCTTTCAAGTAACACCAACCTGCGGGTCCAGCCCCCAAACACCAGCATATACTGAACTTGCTTGTTGTGTCCATTCCATGTGCTCTTGTAGGTATGCTTTTGGAAGAGGTGGGCTGATATAATTTCCATGTTATTGAGACTAACGAACAGTTCACTTCTTGACAGCCAAAAATATCAGGAACCAATTGCTTTGTGATATTATTCCTACCCATCCACCTAGTAGTGAAAGCTCCTAGGCCACCAAAGCACCAAAAGCTTGCAGACCCCACATATAGAGCCACTGTGCAGGCCCAGCATACCAATTGACAGGCTCTGGCCAGTATTAGCTGATTGATATCTGATACCTCCGTTCCTTGCAAAGAATATTTACTATATATTGCGCATGGCACAGTGTATATAATCCATATCCCCAATTGCAACGTTCCCATTTGATCCAGCCGTCCCCATAACTTTATGAGAAAATCTATGAACATTCCATATTCCACTAGTAATAGTTCAGATCCTGGAGGTCGCTATAACTTATTTACTTTTGTAAAACTATGTGGAACTAATCGTCCAGCACCACCACCACTAATCACTTCCTCCAATCCATACGGTGGTAAAATTGAATTAAACATCTATAAATTATTCATTTCGAACTAGACAGAACTGGGCTAGGATAACAATCCAGGCAAAAGAATAGAATCAATCCTTAAGTAGTTCAAGGAAAGAACATCGCGAAATCAAGAAACATGTGCAAACATCAACGAGCGAGAAGCAAAGTAAACTAGGAGGGGGGTAAATTTGCGAACGTTTTGCTAGCACAAATCAAATCGATTCTACAGCAAACATCTCGAGCAGAATTGAAGGAATAGAAGAGAGATCTGAAACATCCGTGAAGAACCCCTCTAGTCGGCAAGGAACCTTTCCCCAACCAAAAAGGGGAAGGAAGGAAGGAAGGGGGGAGGGAGAAGAAGGGAAAAAAGCAAGCTCGCACGCACCTTTTTAATGACGAGGGGCCCGAGGAAGACGACGGCGGCGGCGGCCGCACCGGCGAGGAGGATCCCGAGGGCGGCGACCTGCGCCCACCACCGGATCGCGCGCCACCGCAGCACGGCGGGGCACTCCCCCTCCCCCTCCCCCTCCCCCTTCCCCGCCTCCTTCCCCAACCCGGCCTCCACATCCTCCGGGATCCTGATGTACTCGCCGGCGCCGCAGCCATTGGTGGCCCCCGACATCCCCATCGTCGTCGGTGCGGACAAGGGGCGATCAGGCGACGACGACGACCATGCCCCGGAGGGAAAAAAAACGCGCAGCTCGCTCCCCGCCGCCGGATCCCCGCTGCCCCGCCGGTGTGGGTGGGTGGGGAGGCGAATCCGGCTCGAGCTGGCGGATTCCGGCGGGGCTGGGAGGCTAGGGTTTGGGTTGCGGAGGCGAGGGCGAGGGCGAGGCGAGGCTCGCACGCGCTTATGAGGGGGAGGAGGAGGAGGAGAGAGACAACGGCATTGGAGCGGAGTCGGAGAAAGAATACAGTACAGCCTTTTTTTTTTCTTTATTTGTTTTCTTTTATTTCTTCTGTGGATATTTTAATGGCGTTTCGGTTGGAAAATCGGAAAGGGGAAGGGGAAAGGGAAAGGGAAAGGGAAAGGGATTAGAGCTGTGGATTGACCAGTTTACCCTTTAGTACCTGTATTTGTACCCATGTTCATCCCAAATTGAAGGGGGAATTATTAAAAAAAAATCCAAAATACCATTGTGAGTTTGAGATTCTAATTACTCCTAATTTACCTTGGTTTAAGATTTCTTTGTAGTTGGTGTTGCTCGTGTAATTTTTTTTCTTTGTTCCGCATGTGTTATATGAATTAGTATACCTCTTGATAGACATGACTCTTAACACAGCTGATCCATACGATCACGGCTACTCGCCAATTAGTATCCATAGACCCATGTGTGGGGTTTGTAGCTACGAGAATAGCCGAGCAACGATAATTGGGAGAATCTCATATAAAGATTAATTAGAAGGGGCTATTCACAACAAATACTCTTGTAAAGAAGAATCTCACACTCACGATAACATTCGAGGTGGTTTTGTAATTTTCTCCAATAAATCTTTTTTAAGTTTAAACTTTGTTTCATAATTTAATTCCCACCTAATTATTTTTGAAAGAGGGAGTATGTCCGAGGTCCATTCGAATTTAATGAATATTTTACTCGATTATACAGATAAATTAAATAGTACTAATATTATAAACCAAACAAATAACTTAGATAAGTGTCTAAACAATGTAATATAGGAAAGATCTTTTGAGAAAATGTATTTTTGGAAGCATGGCTCAAATGTATTATAAAACATATGTTTCTGAAAATACCACATTACTTTTACAAATGTTTTACAGATATATATTGTCAAATTTGTGTGGGAAAGGATGAGAAAAACACTATACAAATATTCTATATATGTTGATGTGTTACAATGGGATTGACTCTTATTTTCTTATATAGCTTCTACCAAATCAAATCAAACGGCTAAGAAATAGATATTTCTTAGTATGAGTTGTGTACCAATGTTTTAATTATGTAAAACACTGCTTTATTCGTCGCTAGATATTGTTCATCCTTGAATTTGATCACTTTCTTTGATTATTATTAAGTTTATATTGTTGAGGTGATATGTTTTGAATTTTTACCGTCTAACTCAAGTTGTGTGAGTTGTGACACAAAATATCTATATCTTGTGTTAGGTAGTACTCCCTCCGTTTTTTTATATTTGACACCATTGTTTCTTTACAAAAGTTTATCTAATTATTACATTTTTTTTATTTGTTTTATCTTTTTTTTGAACTTATGTTTTATCATTACAATTACTTTAACCCTGACTTATATTTCTACACATTTGTATGATTTTTTTAACTAAAACGAATGATCAAATGTACAATTAAAGAGTTAACAATGTCAAACACAAAAACATGGAGGGAATGTATGTTTTGATGCGAAAGAGAAACATAAAGGATAAATACAGATCTGCCAACCTAATTTACCTATCGAATAAAAGCCTAGCTTATTTTTGGAATTGTCACACGTGTATAGTGCAAACCCCACGAGTACTTATATAGGAGTAGTTTAGTTCGTGGTGACCGTTCCATTGACACAGCCAGGGTGCCAGCATGAAGTTTGCATGACTTGCACACATGAGTTATGGACGTCACATGCTTTTTTTTTCCAGGTGAAAATACAGGGCAGACTTAACCAAGAAAAGCCCATGGCCACTTTCGTAATTTCGAACGATTAATTACCAGCCAGCCATTCCCATTAATTAAACAATCACCCTCAAGGCCTCAATCACCATATATCCTACTACTACCACTGACTGGGAACGCCCCCAGTCATGAGGTGGGCCCACGAGTCCAGCGACGAGGACCTCCTACCCATGGGCCCACCTGTCAGTGGCGGTGGGCAGCTGTCCGCCCGCGTGAACGAAGGTCGTTTGGCCCGGTCGGCCGAAAGCGACCGCCCACGAGCCGCGCCGGGTTGGTCACGGAGGCGGAGTCAGGCTCAGACCACCCATCCGTTGGCGATTTTCACTTGGAGTCTAGCGCTGAGTGGATGACATGTGGGTCCGGATAGGGCGGGCCCGCTGTTGTCAGTGGCGCTGGGTCGTTGCGTTGCGTTGCGTTACCTCGCGGGATACGGCGCGGTCAAAAGTCGGATTCGTTTCACTTCGCCGGCTCGCTCGTGCGGCCGTCCAAAAAAGTGATTGAAACAAAATATATTTAAATTTTTCTCATGAATTTCACTCGGTTTTTTTTCTTCTTTACTTTTGAGATTCGATTCTATGGCGGTAGGGTAGAAGCCAACACGAAATGCACCGCCACGATACACATGGCTGGTTTATTTTATCGCAAAATCTAAACCAAGAAGCCTCTCGGTTTAGTCTTACAGCGCGACACCGCTGAAGCTATTACTCCACTCAAAATATACTAGTCCATCAAGCAAATAGTAACTATCTATGCTTCAAATAAAATTTTCTTTTAAACTACTACTCATCCGATCTACGTTCCGATTACACCGTTGTGTTCGTAACAATTAAATCTTTATAACAAGATCTCACATGATTATATTTTGATGAAAAAACTTGCTCTAATATGGCATCTCTTCTTCCTTTTCTCCTGCAAGCCAATGGTGATAACTTTTGTACTCCTGTGCCCCTTTGAATTGCATGAATAGAAAAAAATAGAGGAATAGAAAAAATATAAGATTTTTAACATAAATATAAGTGTAAAATAGAGGATTACAAAATATAAAAAACACTGAATGATCGTTTGATTGAACCGTATGATAAAGAAAAAAGAGGAGAGATAAAAACTCAAAGGAAATATTTCATGAGGTTCTGACTCATGTGAAATATCCTCCGAAACTTACATGGAATGAGACATTTCATAGGATTCCATATGATTTATTCCTACGAAAAAAAATAAAATCCTCCAAAATTCGGGACATTTAACTTCTTGCCACTTTTAAGATGTGGCAATTAATTATTTGTCATTCGCTGTCTATAACATGTGGACCCTCATGTGTCTATGATATGTGGGTCGAGTGGCAAATAATTTAGCACCACTCATAAGAGTGGCAAATAGTTAATTATTCCCCAAAATTCCTATAATTTTTCTTTGAATCGAAGGGGGCCTAAAAGGAAACTTTCCTTGAGATTTTACCTCATGTTAAATTTCTCTCAAAACTTACATGGAAAGAGGCATCATAGAAAATTCATAGGATTACATATGGTTATTCCTTTGAATCAATGGTTTTATAGGAAAAATTCCTATAAAAATAAAATCCTCTAAAATTTTCCTTTGAATCAAGGGGCCTAAAGGTACAAAGCACTGTGCACATCAAGTGCAGGCTGTGCACACAATTTTTCCACAAGTCCTTTTCAAGCTAAGAATCAATGTCAAACTCCACCTGATAAAACTCCACCAAAAGCATCGGGTACATCCTTGCTTGGAAGCAAGATAATTTCGTCTTTAAAAAGAAGGAAGCAATCGGATTTCATATTGAAAAAAAGAAGCAACCTAATTAATTCTGATCCACTTTTTCGCTGGATCTGAAACTGAAACGGATGGTTGGAACCTAATTTCCTCTGCGCCTAACTCGTTTTTTTTTATTATTTTTCCTACCAGTTGAAGCATCAAGTGCCAACTCCATCAGGCTACGTGTGATGTGAGATGGCATGGCTTAAAACTACAGGAAAATTTGGGTCCTGAAAAAGAAAATGTAATACTAATAATGAAAAGGGACGACACCAAATCATGCCCTGGCTGATCAATTGATTGAACGTGCTGCAGATCATTGTTTCAGTCTTCATGACGCCAATCCATTGTTAATTTATTTATTGATCAATATCCTCTCATATAAAAAGGGACAGTATTCATTGTACAACTTAGTTTCGATGATGACACCATGTGGCTTCCAATGATATGGAACTAACAAAAAGAATGTTGGCTTTCATGGCAAAATAATGACCGAACTGAACTTGAGGACTGAGCTTAATTACTTGCAACTTGACTAGTTGTATGAATTAGAAGTTCAGTCATCAAGTGCAACTCCCTTCGGTTGTAAATATTTAACATGTAAGACAAAAAATAGAAAAAAAAAGTCAAAACTCTTCTCAAACGATTAGTTAAAAAAGAACATATGTACACATTTATCTTAAAATATTCTATCAGGATAACATAAATTTATCTCAATAATCAACTTATATATTTTTATTAACCATCTTGGTTGGTTTGTAATTGTTTTCTGTGTATTTGAGCAATTCTGATTCCTTCGCTGTTAGCTCATACTTAAGGCCTCATTTGAATTGCATGAAAAATATAGAAGCATATAGTAGTAGAAATTATCTGGGCCAATGATTTGTATGGATACATCAGTATTTTGCTAATTTATAGTTAGGGGTAATTTTATTTTCATTAATCGTACTGTTAACAACCAAATTTGGTACCTAGATTCGAGATATAAAAATATTGCTAAAATTTAGAAAGGACCAGGTTTTCTTTATGAAGCCGGTCTAACCGCCGCCTATAGACTGATTTGACCGGTGATATGGGTCTGGTTTGACTGGCAGTATGTGGCCGATCTGACCAGGTAAGTCCGAGCCCGAGTTGAATTTTGTCGGGTCTCAAGTTTTCTTGCTTTCGAAGGTATTTGTTCGAGTTATGATTGGTCTCTACCCTGAGTTTAACATGGAGGAGATCCTGTAGGAGACAAGACCAACTTCTTTATAAAGGCTAAGGCCGGTTCAATTGGACACACAATCTACTTTCAACACAATTAGCCAATTGAATCATTTTTCCAATTTCACATCTACTTTTGCCTAGTTCTAGCGTAGTTTCATTCATCTTTATCGATTTGCACCGTAAATCGTCCGCCTTCGCTACGAGAGTGCGAAATCCTTTTGTAGCTTTGCCCCGTAAACCTTGTTTATCCCTGTCTGCCCCCGAAACTGGTGTTTATCCTTGTTTCATCTAAATTGGCTTTGCTAGCCGGTTTAGTTTTAAAAAACCCATCTTGATTTAGTTTTTGTTAGATTGAGGTGTTTGGCAACTCTATATCACCGCAAAACGTTTAGGTGTCTCGATCATGATTGTTAACTTGCCAAAAAAGTTACCAACACGTATCGTAAGTCACCCGTATAGCAGTGATGGCGACTCTTCATTCTCACGTCGCCTCTTCCGTCCGTCGCTGCCATTGCTATTGCCATTTGATCTCCCTGTCTAGACGACCCGAGCGCCCAATCCCTGCATAGGAACCATGACCGGCGTCTTCGTATGGCTTAAGCTTGGATTTGCATGGTTAAGTGGTTTTGCCCTGTTGGTCCATCCCAAATTCGTGATGGCTTCATGTTAGGGTTGTGGTCAATTTCAGGTAGCACATCTAAAATTTGGTTCATCTCTCAAACTTGTTTGCACTCATGTGATATGTTAATCTTCTAAATGGCTGAAAAAAAACAGTTATTTCTATCTTAGCCCTTGTCTAAAGTCTGAACTTGTTTTAGAACAAATCATGTTGTTTCTAAGGCTTCTGCAGGGGTTTTGCTCTAGTATGACTTAATTTGGCCTTTGTTGATGATTCTATACCTAAATGTGGCACTATAAATTGCTTCACAATTACCGCCGTGGATTGGTGTTATAAAGGGGGCAGTAATTCAGGATTAACGTCTTGTTAAGATGGTTGCTGCAACACTACTTAATTTCATGCTCAAAGTCAGAGACAAATGAGACGCTAACTTCTTTGGAAAGTACCAATCTCTTCCCTCCCAACCTCCAGTAGCCGATCCGCCGCCACCGAGTGCACCACCAGCCACCGCAACTATGTGATTCATTGCATTAAAGCGCACGCCGCCTTCCTCTCTTCGGCTCCTTGCTTCATGCATCCATGGCTCAGCAGGGCCTAACTTAGGGTTTCCAACTGAACTGAGACATGTAATATTACTTTACCCCTCCAAGTCAACATTTCTACGGGTGATTCTATCCTCCTATGTTTCTACCAGCGTTAATCAAGGTAGTAGTATAAATAGATTTGAAACTTCCGATAAAAAATGATCAACGGCTTAAATTTAACTTAAAATACCAGTAGAGAGCACCGTAGCAGGCTTTTCAAATAAATGATTGAGTCCTATCCATTTATTTAAATATTTATGGAATGTATAATCCTATAGAAATTTTGAGAGAAAATTAGCAAGAGCTTAGATCTCTTAAAAAAGAAATCTTTTGAGTATCTCTTAAAAAAATATTTGCGTCCATTTCTCTCTATCATATTTTTTTATGTGGGCTAATCAAACAATTATTTCTGTAATTTTTTTCTGTGGTTTATAATTCATTGTTTTACACATTCTATGTTTTTTTCTATATATTTCTTTTTAATCTTGTGTTTGGAAGGAGCTGCCCTTGAAGGAAATTCCGGTGATCCCAGTAGTGCGAGCATAGCGGATTTCCCAGGTTGCAACGGGCCAACGGCACCACAAAGTGGACACTGGACAGTGACACAGACACACAGTGGAGATCTGGCAGCATAAGTGCATAACCATTACTACGTCCATTCTGTACGGTGATCGATCGAGAATGTACAGTACACCGGACAGCGAGCCACATGATCGAGCAGATGTAGCGTACAATCCACGTACCGTCATATCCGGCTCCAGGTCCCCTGGGCCTCCGTTAAAGTTGGCGATCACAAAGGAAGTTTTCCACTTAAAAAAGAAAAGAAAAGGAAAGAAAACGATCAGACAAGGAATCACTCATCGGCAACCAAAACCAGACGCAAACGCCAACCCCGGCCACAACGAACGAGCGAGCGAGACAGCTGCTATCTTCGTCAATCTCGTCATACGCCTGGTGAGTGCGCGTCGTTGCCGTTTTTGCCCCCCAAAATCCGCATGCAAGCAAGCAAAGCAAAGCAAAGCTAGCGTGCGTGACGTCGCGGCTCGGCTCAACGGCCACCACGAGCACGAGCACGAGCGAAGGTGGCAAGGCAAGAGAGCACGATCGCGTGGGCAACTTGGCCGCGCCGGCGCCGTAGCCGCAGGACGCATGATTGGTTTGCGCGTTTCGTTCCTCCTCCTCGTCAAGCCAGGCTGTGGCCGCGCCGTAGGTTGGCGAGGCCGCGAGATCCACCGGGGCTCGTGTCGTCCTGGCGTGGTTGGTTGGGGGGTTCCGGTGCCGGTTTGTGACCCACCGACAGGGACGCGTTGCCGATCCAATGGCATATCCCCCGCCCCCGGTGTGGTTCTAGGGGCCGCTCGGATGCTATACTAAATTTGTCACCATTCACCATACTTTTATGCCACACTTATCACTTTAGCTATTAAAATAGAATTGTGCCACACTCTGTTGAGTTGATGATATGTGGGGCCATAATAGATGAGTAGAAATCTTACCACAAATATGGCTATGAACCAAACAATATGCTAACTTGGTCAAACTTGCATAACATGAGGTGTGGTAATCTTTGTCAAACTTAGGGAGCAAACCAAACAACCCCTTAGACCGGTCTACCATCTCATGTATAGTACGACGATCAACCGGGCCGGGTCAGTCTGTCTGCTTCGCACATGTAAGGAGCGTGCTACTCCATCCGTTCTAGAACTGGATGTGACACATTCTACTATAACAAATCTTGACATATGTATATTCAAATTCATAGTACTAGGAATTGTCACATCTAGTACTAGGTTGGTTTTTTATGCGACGGACAGAGTACTAGTATAGTACATAAAATGGGCCATGATTGATTGAAACACGGTACAAACATAGGCGTTCACGATACGTGTACGCTCACCTCAATAAACGTATACACGTACACCCTATTTCTACGGGTAGTTGTAGTATGCAACTGTTACATTTACTTTGCTATGCCAAATGATGAAGCAAGGTATATATGTTCTGAAATGAACAAAAGCACGTGTGTTAGATGCTCGAGGGAGAGCGGTCAAAGGTATCAACGCGAGATTAAAAGCCAAAATTTTTGGCGCCGGACAAATTCATTTTGTAAATGCAGTTAACGTTTCTCAAATTTGGTGAATACCTCTGTATTAACATTCGTCCGAGTCTACTGAAGCATATCACTAATTTACGACTCAATGTTAAACCTCGTTATAGCTACTAAATCTGTAGAGGCTGCTGGAGGGATTGTCGACAGGTCAGGCAATGTGCACATCTCAAAAGGTCCTTGGTGCAGTCATCGTTGTATTTGCCCTGGTTCCCCATGATTTCATCCTCCAGTAATGTGTTATCAAAATTGCATGTTTGTGTTCTTTATATATCTTTAATTACATCAAGATCAATCCTAATGAGATGTGTACCGGGGAATTTCGATTCCTCCTATATATACATTGTGCTCAACCTTTAATATTCTTGAAAATAAATTCCACTATCCTTTAGAATTTTTCACACTTCATGTTTTATCCATTGCTTATGTATTCTTTGTGGTAGAATGAAAGTACTCAAGATCGTGGTGTTTTTTTGTACTTGATAGTAAAATAGAAGGGATTTCCCATACTACTTTAAAAATTTACTGCTAAGAGATGAGTGGACAGAGTAGAAAAGTCACTCATTTTTCATGTGTACGTGTTTGAAGCATCTAGGCCCCCGGTGTTAATTTTGGTAATTAATGACAAGCACTAATTGTCGACTAACCGTTGTCTTTGAGCTATACATTTTAAGTTAGGTCCACGTCATATGTGCGCATGGATGATTATCGATGGATTAAAATTGACGGCGCAAAGCAAAGGGGAAGAAGACGGTAAAACTAGCGCTTTAGTTTAGAATTGATCGAGGTGTAGGGCGATCAAATTTGCTAGTTTAATTTTAGTTTCGCCGTACTATTAAGAGGGGTAATGACCTAGCAAAGAGATGATTTTAATTGCCACATTAGGTCATTGCATTTTCATTTGTGCTCTTTTTTTCATTACACACACATTCACTTGCAAATTCACTGGGTTCGGCCTGACCAGGGGCGGTCAGACCGGCCACATAGTGGCGGTCTGACCGGCGTGCCCTGCCCGGTCAGACCGGCTACATAGTGGCGGTCTGACCGGCGGCACTTTCTCGGTCAGACCGGCCCCCTGGAGGCCGAGATGGTGCTGCTCGGGATGGCCGATACAGAGCCGATGGAGCCGTATTCGGTCAGACCGAGCCGAGGCCAGTCTGACCGGCCACCCCATGCCGGTCTGACCGAGCCGAGGCCGGTCTGACAGGGCTACAACGGCTAGTTTTCTAGCCGTTGCAGAGTAGCACGGTCTGACCGGCCACATACCTCCGGTCAGACCGGCAGAGCACAGAGTTGGGGGATTTCGCCCCCAACGGCTAGTTTTGGTGGGTGGGAGTATAAATACTCCCCCACCAGCAGCAAGGGGGCTCTCTTGGCACCCAATTCAATTGCATACACCCCTTGCACCTCTCTCACACTCACTTGAGCTTTGTGTTCATCCATCTAGTGTGTTAGAGGGTTGTTTAGCCAAGAGTCAAGTGCATTTGCTTCCATTGTAGAGCTAGTGTGGCACTTGATCATCTCCACACCGGGTCATTGCTTGTTACTCTTGGAGGTTGCCGCCTCCTTGACGGCTTGTGGAGGAGTTGCCCGGTGACCTCTCCGAGAAGATTGTGGAGGAGGCCCAGCGCTGGTTTGTGAGTGGTTTGGAGTTCACCACCTTCGGAGTGAAGGAAGAACTACCCCGAGTGATTGAGGCTTGGGTAGTCCTCTCCGTGGGCCGGCTCCTGCCTTGCCCACCCCTTGACGAAGGGGGCGCGCGGTGGCTTCGTGGTTGAGCGGTGGAGTTGGGCTCGCCTCAACGGGGAGTAGGAAACCGGCGAGTTTCCGAACCTCGGTGAAAAATCTCTTGTCTCATTGTCTCATTTGATTGTCGCATTTACATTTGTGCAATTTACATTTCTAGAGATACACTTGAGATCATATCACCCTAGGATTGCAAAACATTGACATAGGAGCGTGATTTACTTTCCTAGAGATATAATTGAGCCACTATCACCCTAAGTTTGCAAACTTAGTTGCTTAGTTAGAGTTCACCCTCACCAAGCCCAGCAACTTAGGTTAGATTTGATTAGGTGTTATTTAGTTTTAAATCGCCTATTCACCCCCCCTCTAGTCGACATCTCGATCCTACAGTGTTCCAAACTACTAAATGGTACCATTTGCAAAAAAATTTTATAAGAAACTTCTTTTAAAAATCATATTAATCTAATTTTTCATACACAATTAATCATACACTAATAGTATATATATCTCGTTTTACGTATCTTCTCAATCTTCTTTTTCCCACTCCTATCAAACTTAGCCTTAGGGCCTCTTTGATTCGTATGAAAAATCATAGAAATCTTCTAGGATTCAAATCCTATAGGAAAATTTTCTATGAAAGCATTGTAAAATCAAAGGTGTTTTTAATTATTATTCTGTGATGAACAATTGGGCATTGAAGATTATTGGTTTTGTTATTTGGAAATAATTTACGAAGTGGTTTTGGAGAAGATTGGATTTCACAGGTGAATCACAGGTTTGTTATTTCATATGACCGGTCAGACAGGGCAGTGTGTGCCGGTCAAACCGGCGGTGATCGAGCGGTCGGACCGGCCGACGCTGAGCTGGTTTCGGTTTCGGGTTGTTTGTTTGGATATCCGTGATTATTTCATGATTATGGCTTCTAGATGGATACTATACGTATGTAATACTATTGTTTGCTACTAATAAGTCAAGTTGGATATAGCTTGGTCTCGGAATATGGTTTCTTTGTTTATTTCATGTGTAGGTGACTCGATGCCTCGGGAGAGTATTTGCGGTGATGGACCGGGAGTCGGCTTGGGGATAAGATGACGTCCGTAGTGGTCAGAGATCATGCGGGATACTTAGGCTAGAGTTGATGCACGTGGTTGATGGAGATTTCATATGGCATACGATGGAGGTATTGTGTGCGTATGGGATGCGGAGTCGATTTTGGAAGGAGTCCAAATTTGGGACGATTGGTTATGTAAAGTTTCTTTCTTGTACTAGAGAGTTTCCTAAGGTGTTTAGGACTCTTAGTATGAGTTTGGTTCGTGGTTTTAGGCTGCCTACCTCATGTATAAATAGAGGGGGAGCGTGAGGCTTCCCAATATCACTTTTGAGAGCGTTGAGTTTTGAGTTAGGGTTTCGAGTTTAGTCAAAATTTTTGTAAGGAGTGCTGTTGGTGCACTTTGTAAACACAGAGAGAATCAATAAAATTGTCATCCACTTTAAGAGTTCTTCGATTTGTGTTTCACCGGGTTTCGGCGGTCTAACCAGCAACTCACCGGCGGTCAGACCGGCGACAAGCGGCGGTCAGACCGGCGGCGGCTTCAGGCGTGGCAGGCGACATCGGCGGTCAGACCGGTGGCATCCACACGGTCAGACCAGCAGATCAATCTCAGTCAGACCGATCTCCATCGATTTCGAGGGTAACTTTTATTTGCGCTAAAAGTTTTCAGTTTTTGGGTATACCAACAATTCACCCCCCTCTGGTTGGCTTAGTTATTGTGATTCGATCCTACAAGTGGTATCAGAACCTTATTTTCTTCTTTGGATTTTTATCGATCTAGAGTTTTTGCCATGGCTACTCCCGCTAGGTTTTCAACTAAGCCTCATGTTTTCGATGAAACGGATTTTTCTCATTGGTGTTGTAGGATGCATTCTTACATTATGGCTGAAGATTACGATATTTGGAGAAAAGTTTCTCATCTTTATGTGATTGCTGAAGCTATTAATACTGCTGCTGAAAAAACTGCTTTTGAACAAAATTGCAAAGCTCGCAACATTCTTTTGAGTGGTATTTCTCGTTCTTATTATGATTGTGTTGCGCACTTTTGAACTGCTCATGAAATTTGGAATGCTTTGAGTAACTTTCATCAAGGAACAAATAACATTAAAGAACTTCGACGTGATATTTTCAAAAAGGAGTACATTAAATTTGAGATGAAACCTGTAGAAGCTTTGGATGACTATCTTTCTAGATTTAATAAAATTTTGAGTGATACTAGATCTGTTGATTCTTTTTATGATACTAATTATCCACAATCTAAGATTTCTCGTTACCTTTTGAATGGTCTTGATATGTCTATTTGGGAGATGAAAGGTACATCTATTCAGGAGTCTGTTTTAACATGTCTACTTTGACTTTGGATTCACTTTATACAAAATTGAAAACACATGAGATGAATGTTCTTTCTCGAAAAGTTGATTCTAAGTCGAGTGCTTTGGTTTCTTCTTCTTCTTCTTTGGATGTTGATGCTTCTTCATCTAAGCCTTCTTTTCTTGCTGTTTTTAATGCCACATCCGATGATCAACTCGAACAGATCGAGGAGGAGGATTTGGCTTTGGTTGCTAACAGAATTGCTCGAGCTATGAGCCAGGAACAGGAAAAGAGGTGGTCCAAATCGTTACTTTGAATGTGGTTCAATTGATCATCTTCGTTCACATTGTCCTAAGCTTGGGAGAGGCAAAAGAGAAGACAAAGATGGTGAGAAGACCAACAATAACAAGCCAAAGGGTTCATCCCAAGGAAGGAAGCTGGACAATCTCAGGAAGGCTTTTCAACAAGTTTGCGCCGCTTTCGAGCCACTAAGTGATGTAGATGGTGAAAGTGGAGATGATGATAAGGGAAAGAACATCACCGATGTTTGCTTCATGGCGCGTGGTGAATCTGACATAGAGTATGAAGATAATGAGGCTTTGGTGGCAAGGAAGGAGAATGTGTGGATCGTGGATTCCTGTTGTTCGCGGCACATGACCGGTGATAAAAATTGATTCTCCTCACTCAAAAAGGCATCCAAGACTGAATCGATTATCTTTGGTGATGCTTCTACAGGTGCCGTTCTTGCTACATGTTTGGTTAAGGTAAATGAAAAATTTGAATTGAAGAATGTAGCTTTGGTTGAGGACTTAAAGTACAATTTGCTTTCAGTTTCACAAATTGTTGATGAAAATTTTGAGGTTCACTTTAAGAAAACTGCAAGTAAAGTTTTTGATTCTTGTGGTGATTCTATGTTGAATATTTCTCGCTATGGAAGAGTGTTTAAAGCTGATTTTGAAAATCATGTTTCACATGTGATAACATGTTTGGTTGCTAAGTTTGATAAAGATGTGATGTTTTGGCATCGTAGACTTGGACATGTTGGTTTTGATCATCTCACTAGGTTAAGTGGTTTGGATCTTGTTCGTAGTTTGCCTAAACTTAAGAAAGATCTTGATTTGGTTTGTACACCGTGTCGTCATGCTAAGATGGTTTCTACTTCACATGCTCCTATTGTTTCTGTGATGACTGATGCACCGGGACAGCTATTACAGATGGACACTGTTGGTCCAGCTAGAGTGCAATCTGTTGGAGGAAAGTGGTATGTGTTGGTTATTGTTGACGATTTTTCTCGATATTCTTGGGTTTTCTTTATGGCAACTAAGGATGAAGCTTTTCAACAATTGGATCTTGAATTTCCTGATTCTTTGAAAAGAATACGAAGTGATAATGGTGGTGAGTTTAAAAATACTTCTTTTGAACAATTTTGCAATGAAAAAGGTCTTGAACATGAATTTTCTTCTCCTCGTGTTCCTCAACAAAACGGTGTTGTTAAAAGGAAAAACCGTGTTTTGGTTGAGATGGCTAGAACAATGTTGGATGAATATAAAACTCCTAGAAAATTTTGGGCTGAGGCAATTAACACTGCTTGTTATATTTCAAATCGGGTTCTCTTGAGATCTAAACTTGGAAAAACTTCTTATAAACTTCGATTTGGACATCAACCCAAAGTTTCACATTTGCGTGTTTTTGGTTGCAAGTGCTTTGTCTTGAAATTTGGAAATTTGGATAAGTTTGAGGCACGTTCTACCGATGGATTGTTTCTTGGTTACCCCGCACATACTCGTGGCTATCGTGTATTTATTTTGGAGACTAACAAAATCGTTGAGACTTGCGAAGTTTCTTTTGATGAGGCTAGTCCAGGTACTAGACCCGATATTACAAGTACACTGTTACAGGTTCAGGGGGAGGATGGTCGTATTTTTGAAGACGAGAGCAGCGACAACGCCGACGACGAGGTCGGCTCGGCCGGTCAGACCGGGCGCCAGGCCGTTCAGACCGCCAGCACACCTCCGGTTAGACCACCACAGGAGGTGCGGTCAGACCGGCCAGGATCGTCGGCTGAGGGTTCTGTTGATGCCGTTCGAGATGGTCCTCCAGAAATTACTACTTCGACCAGTACTGATACAGGACGTGGATCAACTTCAGAAGTTGCTGCTCCTTTGCACATTCAACGACGACATCCGCCGGAACAAATTATTGGTAATATAGGTGAGCGGACTACAAGGTCTAAGGTAATGACTCATGATGTTTGTGCAAATTTTGCATTTGTTGCTTCTTTTGAACCCAAAGATGTGTCACATGCATGAACTGATGAATCGTGGATTAACGCCATGCATGAAAAACTTGAAAATTTTGAGAGAAACAAAGTTTGGACTTTAGTTGAACCACTTTCTGGACATAATATTATTGGAACCAAGTGGGTTTTCAAAAATAAAGAAAATGAGGATGGTTTGATTGTCAGAAATAAAGCTAGACTTGTTGCTCAAGGTTTTACCCAGGTGGAGGATTTGGATTTTGATGAAGCTTTTGCTCCTGTTGCTAGAATTGAGGCAATTAGACTTTTGTTGGCTTTTGCTGCTTCAAAAGGTTTTAAATTGTATCAAATGGATGTGAAAAGTGCTTTTCTAAATGGTTTTATACAGGAGGAAGTTTATGTCAAACAACCTCCAGGTTTTGAAAATCCTGATTTTCCCAACCATGTTTTTAAATTGTCTAAAGCTTTGTATGGTTTGAAACAAGCTCCTAGGGCATGGTATGCTCCTAGGGCATGGTATGATAGGCTTAAAATCTTTCTGCTTGTGAAAGGTTTTACAATGGGAAAGGTTGACAAAACGTTTTTTTGTTCTTAAGCATGGTGATAATCAACTTTTTGTTCAGATTTATGTGGATGATATCATCTTTGGTTGTTTAACTCACACTTTGGTTGTAGATTTTGCTGAGACTATGCGCAGGGAATTTGAGATGAGCATGATGGGTGAGTTATCGTACTTTTTGGGATTGCAAATTAAGCAAACACCTTAAGGTACTTTTGTGCATCAAACGAAGTATACGGAGGATCTTTTGAAACAGTTCAAGATGGAGAAGTGCAAGCCAATTTCAACACCAATTGGTTCTACAGCTGTGTTGGATCCTGATGAAGATGGTGAAGCTGTTGATCAAAAGGAGTATAGAAGTATGATTGGATCTTTGTTGTATCTAACTGCTTCTAGGCCAGACATATAATTTGCTGTGTGTTTGTGTGCACGTTTCAAGCTTCTCCTCATGCTTCACATCGTCAAGCGGTCAAGCAAATAATGAGGTATTTGAATCATACACTTGAGCTTGGAATTTGGTATTTTACTTCATCTTCTATATGCTTAAGTGGATATTCCGATGCTGATTTTGGTGGTTGTAGAATTGATAGGAAAAGTACTAGTGGAACATGTCATTTTCTTGGTACATCATTGATTACATGGTCTTCTAGAAAACAGTCTAGTGTTGCTCAATCAACTGCTGAATCTGAATATGTTGCTGCTGCTAGTTGTTGTTCACAGATTCTTTGGCTTTTATCTACTTTGAAAGATTATGGTCTTACTTTTGAGAAAATAGCTCTCTTTTGTGATAATACTAGTGCTATTAACATTTCTAAGAATCCTGTTCAACATTCACGCACAAAGCACATTGATATTCGTTTTCACTTTTTGAGGGATCATGTTGAGAAGGGAGATGTTGAATTGCAGTTTTTGGACACAAAGTTGTAAATTGCTGATATTTTCACTAAACCTTTGGATTCTAATCGTTTTGCTTTTCTTCGTGATGAATTGGGCATAATTCATCCTTTTGGCATGGTTTAGGGGCAGTTTGTACCTCATGGTTTTATCAAGCAATAATATGACAATAAAAAAATTGAGAAAAGAGAGATTTGTTTATGCATATGGTATTTTCTTGTGCATGCTAGCAATACTTTGAAGGTTTATTTGTCTCTAGCATATCTTGTATGTATTCTAGTCTTTTCATGAGATTTAGATTTTGCTTTTAAGGGAGATGATGCATGACACTTAAATTCTACTTGAATTAAGTAAATATGCAATGTTGATGCTATCATATTGTTTGATTTATAAATGCTCTATATATATGCTTTATTGAATTGTTATTCCTCAAATAGCTTTAATTGCTCATTGTGAAAAAGAGAATAAAAAATATGAAAAAAATGAATACCGAATCCTTGGAAACAGTCTTGATGACAAGAACGTATTCGATGTGAGCAAAATAATGGGTGCCGAATCCTTGGAAACAGTCTTGACGACAGGGACGTACCCGGAATAAAAGAGAAAAATATGAGCAAAAAGGCTCAAGAAAAGAAAAGGTTCAAAAAAATTCTCTTGGTTATTCTGTGCTAAAGGTTATTTGAGAAAGAGTGATAAATGCAATAGATATATGTGTTTAGTGTTTATTCTTTAACCTATGTGCTTGTTAAGATGTTGCATTATAAATCGTATGAAATTATGAATTTTGATTGTTGATTCAAGCTTAATTGTAAAATCTTTAGTTCATAGTTATACTTTAATGCATGCTTGCTATATTATAAATGAGTTCATCTTCTTTTTATTGCAGCACATGACTTGATATGCTATATGTATGCTAAGCTCTTGAACATTAATGAACATAATTCCTATGCTTGATGAAATCATTGTCAAAAGGGGGAGAAGTAATGTGAAAATTTTTGGATTTTTGGAGAGTTGTTGATGAATTTTTGGAGAGTTGTTGAGAGTTGTTGAGAAGAGCATGTTTGGTTCAATTGGGAATTTCTTTCTTTTAAAAAGGGGAAGAAGTTTTCTTTTGGATTTTTCGAGCACGATGTGTACGTTTGTACGAAGTGTGCTTTTTACCACTTTTGTTTTTATTTTTTCCAAACACCAAAACATTTTTGATGAGTTTGCCAATGTGTTCATCAAGGGGGAGATTGTAAAACAAAAGGTGTTTTTGATTATTATTCTGTGATGAACAATTGGGCATTGAAGATTATTTGTTTTGTTATTTGGAATTTATTTACGAAGTGGTTTTGGAGAAGATTGGATTTCACAGGTGAATCGCAGGTTTGTTATTTTATGTGACCAGTCAGACCGGGCAGTGTGTGCCGGTCAAACCGGCAGTGATCGAGCGGTCGGACCGGCCAGCCCGCGGTCTGACCGGCCAACGCTAAGTCGGTTTCGGTTTCGGGTTGTTTGTTTGGATATCCGTGATTATTTCATGATTATGGCTTTTAGATGGATACTATACGTATGTAATGCTGTTGTTTGCTACTAATGAGTCAAGTTGGATATAGCTTGGTCTCGGAATATGGTTTCTTTGTTTATTTCATGTGTAGGTGACTCGATGCCTCGGGAGAGTATTTGCGGTGATGGACCGGGAGTCGGCTTGGGGATAAGATGACGTCCGTAGTGGTCAGAGATCATGCGGGATACTTAGGCTAGAGTTGATGCACGTGGTTGATGGAGATTTCATATGGCATACGATGGAGGTATTGTGTGCGTATGGGATGCGGAGTCGATTTTGGAAGGAGTCCAAATTTGGGACGATTGGTTATGTAAAGTTTCTTTCTTGTACTAGAGAGTTTCCTAAGGTGTTTAGGACTCTTAGTATGAGTTTGGTTCGTGGTTTTAGGCTGCCTACCTCATGTATAAATAGAGGGGGAGCGTGAGGCTTCCCAATATCACTTTTGAGAGCGTTGAGTTTTGAGTTAGGGTTTCAAGTTTAATCGAGTGCTGTTGGAGCACTTTGTAAACATAGAGAGAATCAATAAAGTTGTCATCCACTTTAAGAGTTCTTCGATTTGTGTTTCACTGGGTTTCGGCGGTCTAATCAGCAACTCACCGGCGGTCAGACCAGCGGCAAGCGGCGGTCAGACTGGCGGGAGCACGGCGGTCAGACGGGCGGCGGCTTCAGACGCGGCAGGCGACATCGGCGGTCAGACCGGCGGGAGCACGGCGGTCAGACCGGTGGCATCCACACGGTCAGACCGGCAGATCAATCTCGGTCAGACCGATCTCCGTCGATTTCGAGGGTAACTTTTATTTTCGCTAAAAATTTTCGGTTTTTGGGTATACTAACCATTCACCCCCCTCTGGTTGGCTTAGTTATTGTGATTCGATTCTACAAGCATTTGAAACAAATCATTGAATCATATCATATCTTTGAAATTCCTATGGAATGGACTATCTTATAGAGATTTTAAAAGAAACTTAGCAAGAGCTCTGACCTATTGCAAAATTTTCTTTTTTGTCTATCTCTCTTATCCGATTCCTATGTTTTTCCTATGTTACAATCAAATAATTTTTCTTATATTTTTGTATTTATCTGTTTCGCACTTGTATTTCAATAATGTGTTTTTTCTATTTTTCTGATTTTCCATTCCTCTATAATTTAAAGGACTTAGTTTATGATAGTGATGGGTGTAGATTTTTTTTTCCAAATTCTTTGTTCGAGAATATGAGATGTGAGATATTGCTACCGCTATGCAGCGATAAAACGGATCCCATCCGATCACCTGTCCTTACAAAGTGGGCCCAGGATACAGCGACCCAACCAAACCCCGCCGCACACGGTTTCCTCCTTCCCACCCGCGCCGCCACCGACACCTCCCCTACGCCCTAGCTCCTCGCCCCCCGCCGCCGCCGCCGCCGCCGCCGACGACGACGACCGCGCGTGTCCCTCCCTCGCCGGAGTAGTGAGGGGGGCACCGCGAGAATGGATTGCTGCCGGCGCGTGAACCCGTTCCGCGCCTGCTCGCCGCTGCGGGGGCTCGGGTACCTCATGCTGGCCTTCGTGGCCGCCATCGTCGCCGTCTCCTACTACGCCGTCGTCGTCTACACCTGGGGCCCTCTGCTGCTCGGCGGCGGCGGCGCCGCGGCCGGGGCCGCGGCCGTCCTCGTCGCCTTCCACCTACTGGTAAGCGCTGCTCGCCACCCTCTCCTCTCTCTCTCTGGGTGCCTATTTTTAGTACGCTACGCTGCGAGCGGAATCTGCGATATGTGGCGCTAGACAGAACACTTTAGATTCGATTTCCGTTGAGATCGCGATCTCCCCGCTTCCTCATTGATCACGCGGTGGAGTCCTCTGCTACTGCGGTTTTCGCTTTTCAATTTAGGAATTCTATATGTTACTTCAGCCATTCTTGCCAAATTAACATCTCAATTACACCATTGGATGTCAGGACTCAGAAGAATTGATTCTAACAAAATATTCCTTTTACACATACAAATTACAGCTTACCTTTACTCTTCACACATGCAATGTTTCTTGCTTGCCAAATTTAACAAATTGTGGCACAACCCGGTAATTATGTGAGAACTAGATTGAATACATTGAATGACAATTCTTATTGGTTGATCAATAGAATTAAAAGTGTTGTTCGGTTTGAAGTGTTGTTCGGTGACTGAGCTATGTGGCACTATGTGTTGGATGTGGTGGTACATATCGCTGCAGGATGAACAAATTGCCAGTTTATTTATTTATTTGGTAAGGATGGGGTCACCCATTGGTGTTGAGCATAAGTTAAATTAGAAGAAAGATGGTTTCACTGGGTCTCGTGATAAGAAAAACATGGTTTTTCTGGTTATGGATTGGCGTGCCACCAAATAATTGAACATTTCTAAACGTGATTAGACAACGTTTGACATTTGGTCTTAATTTAGGTGAAAGTGCATTTCTGTAATTAGAGCGGACTCATGGTTTAAAGGTAAAACCTAGTTTCAGAAGCTGTAACTGAACCCTGATGACCCTGTCCCAATTTCCATTAAGAAAACAGAGTCCAATAAGGTTCACAGCAGTTTGAGTTCCAAGAGACACCATACCATGAGTACACGGCAGTACAGTATCACTGTGCCTCACAAAATCTTGACACTAACCCAGGAACAAAACAGGCTCCCAATCAGGTTGGTGCAGGACTGCAGGTATATGATTTTTGACAGCACTGCCCATTTTTCCTCCATTGTCAAGACCATGATTCCTATAAATGATTGAGGATCCTTTTCTACTGTTGAATTTGTGCACTAAAATATCTGAATATGTCTGCATATATAATCATTTTGGAATGTATTCATTGCACATAGTTTCCTCTTCCATGCCATTTTTTGTTAGATGTTATTATCTGGCAGAATAGATATACCAAATTTGATGGTATGACTTGGTTGACAGTTTCCCTAGTGTTAGATAAACCACATTTGATGATATGACCGGTCTGATAGTTTCATTAATCTTTTTGAAGAATTCTTTTAGTCCTTTTACTCATCATACTAGTATTTTGCTTTTAGTGTTTTCTACTCCCTCTGATTCCAAATGTAGATCACTTTAGAATTCTCTACTCTTCTCTAATTGTGAGTTGTCATATAACCTCGAGATACTCGTCCTCTATTTTTTCTTTTTATGCCCTTGCTAATCAAGCAACTACTCTCATGTATGAATGAGGTACCATTTCCAATGTATAGTAACTACAGGGCAACAAGTACATTTTAACACTTTCTTAATTCCTGTGCACAACTCTAAAGCAACCTATATTTGAAATCAGAGGGAGCATCTTATAAGCAAGGAGTTTCGATTCCTGGAAATTTTGAAGGCAAAGAAAATATTGATTCATCCAACTATACTGAGAACAATTCATTTATGCATGACATCTCTAAATGCTATTTAGTTGTTATCATGGACTTTTCCTTTTCTAGAAGGAGAATAATTTACCATGATTGTGTTTGATTGTTTGTCTTAAAACTTCTTCAGGGATCTTGTTTCTTCTGCAGCTTGCAATGATTATATGGTGCTACTTGATGGTTGTTTTCACCGATCCTGGTGCTGTACCTGAAAACTGGAGACATGCTTCTGAAGAGGATGGCATAGGTGTGAACACTAGGACTATATCATATAATTGGGATGCTACATACCCCAATCCAGAAGGGCAAAGTGCACAAAAATATTGTTCTCGCTGCCAAAATGGCAAGCCGCCTCGTTGTCACCATTGTTCTGTTTGTAAGTCAGCTTTCCTGATAATGACACTTAATCTATAAACTTATACTCACTGTTTTGCATATTCCACATAATTCCTTTTTTACATTAGGCAATCTCCATTTTTCATCAAAAAAATACATAGAATGTTGTCTGTGATGCACATGATCTAAATTATCTGATTTTTGCAGTACTGTGCTAATTATTGCCCCCTGATCTATATCATTACTTCTCTTGTCATTGTCTTTGCAATGATTGAAGAAATGAAAAATCTGTCAAGTGTCTGTCATAAAACCAAAAGTTAGTGGAAGAAAACAAAGAGCAGTAGCCAGTTATAGTATAGCATATCTAACCGATCACATGTACCATCCAGAAGTGTGGAAGATCCAACATTAAGATGATATATGCCTTGAGGCAATAAGATTTGGGCGCACCAAATCCAATAATTCACTGTAACCGGTTCACACTGCTAATTTTCCTTTTTGTAGAATGTAGTTCCCTCTGGTTTTCCTCTCCAGTTTCAACCTGGCACTGAGTTCTTCTACTTACAATTTAAGCACTTTTGAACTTTCCAATTGAGATCGAACACTTTCAAACTGCACAGTTGAAACTCTGAGAACTGAGATTGAACACTTTAAAATCGAATAATTCGTGCTACTAAAAAATAAGAAAGGACTGGAAACACCAGTTTTAGCTAAAAGAAATGCACAAGTTTCATCCAAAAACTTTGAACTTCAAACATGATAAATTAAACCTCTTGTGCTTGGAGATATAAACTTCCAACTCAATTACTGAAAGACACTCTAGGATACACTTCCATTTCATGCTAACCCGAATAACACAGGTATTTGATTTCTGAGAGTAAGTGGGTACCTTATAAGTTACAACTCCATGAAAGGTAAAGATCAACAGTAGCCAAAAAAAAATCTGATTTGAAGTTGTTCATATTATAAATAATGTGCTTGTTCACTTTGTTGCCACTTTCAACCTACCACATTGTGGCAATGTCAAATTTTTGCTTATTTTGTCGTTACAAAAACTTGGCCGTGTTGGATGTCTATTGGTTTAAAGCCTTACCAAATTTTGGTAGTGTTTGAGAGTGGAAACTTCCCGAATTACCAAAAGTTGGTAGAGTAGCAATGGTAAGGGTTGAAAGTGACAAGAAAGTGAACAAGCCTTTAGTCTGTATCATGCTTGACTGATTATCTGCCATCTTTTATGCCTTTACTACTAATTTGTCCTTGGAATTTACTAGGAATAAATTCAAGTAATATGTTCATTCTCCTTATTCTTTTTCTGAGCGTGAGATGTTGCCTACGCAGGTAACAGATGTGTGCTCAAAATGGACCATCATTGCGTTTGGGTGGTAAATTGTGTTGGGGCAAGGAACTACAAATATTTTCTCCTTTTCCTGGTACTTCCGAAACACTTTGATTTGCAATTTCTTATCATTTGCATTCATGACAAGTTTTCTATAAAACATCTGTGTTCGGTGAAAGAGAGAAGGTTTGTTTCATTTTCCACGCGCACGCTTCCCGAACAACTAAACGGTGTGTTTTTTTGCAAAAATTTTCTATATGAAATTTGCTTAAAAAATAATATTAATCCTTTTTTGAAGTTTAAAATAGTTAATACTCAATTAATCACGCGCTAATGGCTCACCTCGTTTTGCGTATCTTCTCAATCTTCTCTTTTCCTCTCCTCTCAAACTCAGCAGTCCCTCTGTGTCCACATAGATTTCGATTTTTATAATGCTATAATTTGTTTTATCCATGCTCAACCTATCACTGAATACATACACATTTAGAAAAGTTGGGCAGGGTGCTAATTTCTTCCTTTCGTATTTTGTAGACAACTTGCTTATCTGAACTATACATGGAACATAAATTCCTTGCTAGAATAGACGTAGGAATGTACTCGGTAGTATTGGTTTAGAAAGTGTGCAGTCAAACCTTAAAAACTTTGGCTTCTAGGTATGAAAAAAAAGAAACATTAAGATTTTTTGTGAAAAATATTTTCATAGCATCATATTTTTCATGGATAATGGTCCAATATTTGTGTTGGAGACAAGTGAAACAGAATGGAGGGAGAATGTCTTCAACCCTCTTAAAATATTTTTTCCCTGTAATTTGGGGACCTGAAAAGTATTTATAAAGCCTTAAAGGCTTCAAAATTTTACTCCAGGTTCCACTTTTTTGCTGTACTTTTATTTTATAGTTAGCATGCTCACAAGCTAACAATCAATGTATGATATGCTTGGTGTGTGAGCACTGGCTTCTGCTACTACATAAATTTATAAATTTCATATCAATGAGCAAGACATTCTTCTTCTCTAGTCTCAAGTGCCAAAACATCAAACAAGTCACTGAAGACTATTTTATATTTTCTGTTTACTAGCATCTTCTATAGTATATACTTTATAGACCATTTCTATTTAGCTTCATTAATTCTTTCTATTTTCTATGTAATTGCATTTTGTCTGCCTTTTAGGTATATACATTTGTTGAAACAGTGTTGGATACATTGGTACTACTTCCTTACTTTATTGAGTTCTTCCGAGATGAAAGCAGACGTTCCAGCTCACCTGGGGATATTGCTATTCTATTTGTTACTTTTGGTATCCTCTGCCTTCGAAGCATTTTAACTCGCCTCAAAATTGTGCAAGTTACTTACTAGTAGACCTTTATTGCAGTTCTTAATTTGGCATTTGCACTGAGCCTTCTATGTTTCATTGGAATGCACGCATCTCTTGTTACAAGTAATACGACTTCTATAGAGGTAATTCGGTGAACTATAGATTTTTGCCTTAATGTTTGTAATGCTTATTATCTTAAGAAATGCCTCCATGAAACCTCTAAATTTCATGCTGTCATTTACACTGGAGGACCTGTTAATCAGGATTTAGACACTGTTCTGAATATGTCCACAATTTACTACTAGATTCAAATTGCAATATTTGTTTGTAGGACCATGTATGTACAAATGTTTCAGAACTGTACAATTATTTCAAGTGAGCAGCTCGGTTTGGATAATTTACTCTGTTACCAAAGTGGTAAAGCTAAAGAACTTCAAGTAGTTTATGCATGCAATTCTCAAAGATCAAAGGCATAAATTTCATGAATTTCCTTGCTTGTGATCTGGAGAGCTTAGGAGAGCTAAGATAGCCAAGCTCATGTATGAAGTTGTTACGCACTGATTGGTGTTGAATTTCTTGATCTCTTGGTTGTAAGGGTGCTACTAGGTTGGGTTGAAATGGACTGAATTGGTGGATTTAAGAGTGGATTGATTTTGGGTGGGTTTAAATGGGTTGATGTAAGAATTGGGCTGGTTCGATTTGGTCCTGCTAGTGAAATGGTTTGGATTTTATTGGTATTGGGTGGAGTTTTGTTGGTTTTAAATGGACCGAACGCATGGGCCCAACCAATTCCTGGACCACGGATACTCTTCTGTCCATAGGAGAAGGCGCTGCAATACGCTTTGTCTTTGAAGCATCTAGCTGCTGCCAGCGGCCGGTCGCCTGGTGTGATTCCTGCTCCGCCTTCACCCTCAGGCACCGCCTCGCCACTATAATTACAGCTTCCTGTTACTTGAGGGAGTTTCAAATTACAACAAATGTAAAATAATTCATTAGTAATTTTATGTTGAACTTATACAATTCATTTCACATAATGTTTCTTCTAAGTTGAGATTAATTAAGAAAAGAAAAGTTGGTTGTTTTTTTACCATGATCTTACTTTATTTTATCGCCAGTCCAGTGGTACAAGAGCACCCTGGCTTTTGGTTTGACTTTCTTCAGAATCTGGCCTAGATCCCAATTGAATAATAGCATATCATATTCCTTGCTTGTCATGCCGATGTGTGTTTGATCGAACTTATTTCAGGTCCATGAGCGAAGGAATTCAGTCTCATGGAAGTATGACCTGGGATGGAGAAAAAACTTGGAGCAGGTTTTCTTTACTGCATTTTGAGTTCTCCATCTCCCCTTGTTACATTCCTCATATCAGCAAAATAATTTACTGCAGGTTTTTGGCACCAAAAAGTTGCTCTGGTTTCTTCCATTGTACTCTGCTGAGGATCTGCACAACATTGGAGCACTTCATGGCCTTGAATTCCCTACTCGATCTGATGCAGTCGTCTGACTACATGTACTTCCACCAGCATCGTGTTCAAAATATTCCATATTGCCGACTCACTTGTAGATTAAGCTACCTGATTTCTGTACAGAAATCCATCGTCGTTCTTTCATAGGAAGTGTGAAATGCAATATCATTCTTTTTGTATAGTTTTGTGGTACTTGATCCATGGACCATACTAAATTACACAAAATCATGTTAATTCTTTGGTTGATTTAAACGGCGTGTATCATTTCAATTGAAGATCTTCACAAGCTCATTATGAATATGTCAGCTGACTCGGTGTTATTTGCATGCGTAATGGATGTTCATGGCATTGTTCATGTTCAGTGGATAATTGGATACCGACATTTTAAAATTGGATGTTTTTAAGATAACTGAATAACTTTTTGTCCTCTATTTCAATTATAGATGTCATCAGGCAATAATAAATTTTAGTTGGAACCAACATACAAGGAGTGAAGGACAAAGCTTGTAGAGTTGTAATATGTACTCCTATATGTGATGCATCGTCAAACAAGTGAATAACTCCTGAGCATCTTCATAAGCAAACTCAACTCGTTTCTGCACATCAAATAGAAACAAATAGGAGTATGGTTTGATACTTGGATGCCACAATATTCCAAGGATTTCTTTCTCCTTATTAAACCTCTTTGGTTCACAGAAAAGTAAAGGCGATATTCCATGACATGACATGACATTTTTATGGCTTAACTTTATAGGAAAATAAACAGCCCAATATCTCGGAAATTTTGCTTTGTGTTCCTTTTTTTTTTCTTTTCGAGCAGAAAAGAGCTTTCCATTAACTTAAGACGCAGCGTAATCATGGGCCACTGGGTTATAATGGGCCTAACATTTTGGCCTACAAAATTTATGGGCTAGATAAAAAAGGTTATACTGAGATTTAATAGATTTTTGAGTATTTAGCATGTGTTTGGTTTGGGGATAAATCAGACAATATCGTGGGGACACTTACAAACCAATGCCACTAAGGCGTGAGCAACTTTATTACATACTCGAAGAGCAAAAATAAAAGAACAAGAAATGAAACTAATTCTGATCAGGTTCTTCGATTTGTAGATTAGCCCACTAGTGATTGCCAATCGTTTAGTTTATTTGGTACCATTGAATTAGTTTCAAACACCACATGACTCATGGCATGTTCACTCGCAGCTCTCCGGTCAAACACGCCATGACTTCTGCCTGGAAAGCATCCAACAGGTGAGGTAGTCTACCTACAGCTGCGTTAATCACGTCTCCCTGCGGATAGGCAAAATTGCAGTAACATGGATAATCAACTAGATAGAGCTTAGATTAAAGGACATGTGTCGCGTGGGCTAGAGGCACACAAATGTGTTCCTAGCCCATGTGCATATTTGCACCGGCTGAATTTTTGGCATAACCAGTATACAAAATTGTCATCTTCCTCTTGCTCGATTTGTTTTCAACCAATGCGGCAAAGCACCATGGCCTGGCAAGGTGATTCCTTATGTTCCACAACCCGATCTGTCCCCTCCTCTGGTCCTCCCTCGTCCCCACCCACTCCGTTGCTTCGCCATGCTGCCTCCTACCTCACCCACCGCCCTCATCCGATTCACCGGCGGCAACACGCCAACCGCTACTCAAGACCAATCAACCACTCCCTCGGTCATCCCTTCCAAGCCTTAAGAAAACCCCACCTCCTCCTCCCAATGCCCCGTCCCTCCCACCCACCCCACCTTTGAACCCTAATTCTATACTAGTCGGAATGCACATTAACCTTTTTCACCGGATAGGTAACTTTTTAAGTACAAACTTCCATATCTTATAATTATATTTTTAATATATAATCATGTATGCCAAACTTTATAATTTAGTAGGTGATTTAAGTAATAGGTACCCTACCAAATTACTTCTTGCTACCGAAGTATGTGAGATCATGTCCAAAACCCCAAGAATTTTGGAACCAAAGGGATTGATTGTTATTAAATTTTCACATGAGTTAAAAAGAAAATCATATTTAAAGTCAGAGTAACATAATATATATTTTTCATTGACAAAATTTGCTACATGATACTCGAAAAGTTTAGTTAGCTATAAGACATCGTAAGAATCTGAATTTGTTGTTGGGCAATATAAATTCGTAGTATTTTGCTAGTGGACATGCTTCTCGTTAACATAATATTAATCTATCTGAGTGATCAAAAGATAAACATAACAAAGAATGACCTAAGTACCCTTCTCATTTTCACTTCTTTTTTTAAAAGAAGGAATTGGTTCACTTAATCGGAGACAGTCACACATCTCTCCCTGGAGCATTCGTGAATGGGGAGGGAGCCACTGGCTAGCATGTTGGTAGCATTTCGGTACTCCGGCTAGTCTCGCTCAGTGGCTTGCAGGCTCTCCTCCTTTGTCACTGCAAGTTGCTCTGCATGACAGTCTAGCTTCTCCATGCAACAATCCAATCTTCTCCACAGCCACCAAGGCATTCTTCTTCAACTTCGATGAAAACTCCAGCGAGCCTGATCTCTTCATGCATAGCTCTATTTAAAATTTTCTTTCACCCATGAGTTCTTATATTAATACTCGCTATATTTCTATTCAAATGGCTTTTATTTCCTTTTATCGTCAATCAAATTGTTGTCTTGGCTTTCGTTCGGACCTTGCACTACTGACTCCATTGGTGTCGAGGGAGATGAAGAAGAGCACGTCCAACTGCTCTCCTGTGGCCTATCCGGTCTCCTTGGCCTCCGCGAGGTTGCAAACTTGGATGATAACCAGTCGACCACAAGCAACAGACTCTCCAGGTGCCGACATGGTCGACGAGGAGGCTGAATGTGACTGCATGAGGATCTGAATCCTGAGGCTCCTCTTTAACGGACACAAAACAACCATGCCTTGCCATTGGACAGTAGGAAGAGAGGCCATCGATCTATAGAGTTAGTGCATCTTGCGTCCGGCGATCTGCATAATATGAGAAATGGGCTAACCATACAAATTTAGTTTGGACATAAGGGTAAAATGGAAAACTCATAAGGCTTCTCTCTCCTCAATCGTATGGAAATAATATAATAATGCTCGTGGTGTCTAGAAAGAAAATATCATAATTTTGTAATGTCTAACAGCACTATATTTTCTCAATATGAAGTAGCTAATACCACATCTTTTGAGTTTTATACATACAAATTTTGTCATTTTTATTCCGTTATAACGGCGAGACACACTGCGAATGTAAAAGAGAACGAAAACCAATTTCCCGCCCACAAGAATCTGTAACTAGCGCCCCCCGAAATCGGTTAAACCCTAGAAGAGATCGCGAAGAAGGCAAGCTCGCATCGAATCCAATCCATGGCGGCGCACGACCCCAAGGACGACGTCGACCGCCTCTTCGCCTGCTTCAAGTGCGGCGTCTCCCCTCCCCGTAAGCTCCTGGACCTCGAAAATGGCGATTTCTTTCCCTTCCCCCCCCAAATTTCTGATCCGGCTTTGTTCCAATCGGGTGGATTCAGAGTCGGCGTTCAGGGAGAGTTCGCGGCGGGCGGGCAAGAGGTCGCGGGTCGCGTCCACGGCGGATGGAGGCGGCGGCGGCGGCGGCGGGAGCTCCTCCTCTTCTACTCCTACGCCGGACGCGGCGGAGAAGGTGCGCGTGATGGGGTCTCCATGAGGTTCTAGCTTAGAATGTACGTAAGAGGCAAGTGATGAACTGCTACGATTGTTTTCCCTATCCAGCATGAGGCGCCGTCGTCGGCGGTGATCAAATTTACTGGCCGCAAGCAGATGTCCCCGGTTGTGTTCTACGGTTCCCCGCAAGGTGTCCCGGTGAAGAAGCCGCTCAGCCTGTTGCGGTTGTTGCGGGAGATCCGAATTGATCTCAAGAAGCAAACTGATTTGGTCCCCAGGTCTCTGAACCTCTGATCTGTTCTGATGTTGCATTTGTTCAAAGCAAATGAGCCCCCATTTGTTCTGAATTTTGTTTGTTGGGTGTGCAGTGCCGGTGTTTGGGCAACCTTCCCTAGGCAAGAGGAGGCAATCAGGTTCTGTAAAGCACATGCTTATACCAATGTCTTTAGCTACCAAGATCATTTAAGTGGGCAGAGAAGATTCCTCGTGTCTACATACGATGAGTTCTGGAAAAGGTTGTGACCATGATACATTGTGTGCCTCTGCATTTCTGACATACCTTGTTGATTCCTAATTTTTTCTTTTGTGTAATGGCCTATTACTAGAGTTTGGAACATGCCACGCATTCTCATTGATGAAACTAGTCAAATTTCTTGCACAATTGTGCAGAATTATTTTAAACAGAATTATATTTTGTACATTCCCTTATCTCTATATATCCTTTTCTCTTTATCCCTTCCTTTTCTCATTTTCCCCTTATTCATGCAACTTTGTAACTTATCATTTCTATCAACGAAATGGCTATAAGGTAGAGCTGGTTCTACCTTCTTATGTCCGTCCCAAAATATAAGAACCTAAGACTGGATGAGACATTTCCTAGTCTGTCCAGATACATTGTACTAGAAAACGTTTCATCCGATCCTAGATTCTTATATTTTGGGACGGAGGTAGTAAAAAAAAGAAAATTCCATACAAATCTATCTCTATTTGTAAAAATATAATTGTAGCTATCCATCATTCCATCTATAATCTGGTCCTACCAGGTGTAGGTCTTTCTCTTTTTCCTCCAAGTAACAAAATATTTTAATTTTTAACTAATTTCTAGCCTTGAGAGTGAACGTGGTGGTTCCTTTTAGCCCTCTCTTAATAATATAACATATTAGAATGTTCATCACTTCTTGGCTAATTTAAGATGCTTCTTTTCCTTTTATCTCCATGGATTTATTCTGTTCTATGTTGTGACCTTCTCTAGGTACAATAATATGGATCCGCAGATTCGCCATCACTATGAAGTTATACAGGATGTAAGTATCCATATCTGTATTTTGTTGAAATGGTAAAAATATTATATGCTGCCAAGTAGTAGTTGCATAAAAACGCTTTTCATATGCTTGTTCTTTTTCCCAAACCTGATGGTAATGATGTGATCAAATATTTGGTAAAGCACATACTTGATACCACAACTTCTCTTTTGACGGGAATTCTCCTTCTCTAAGGGCCTTAATTTTGGAATCATGTCCATAGAATCCTGGCCTCAAATTTGCAAATATATTTGTTTGTGCATATCCTCTTAATCATTATTGTTTGGGAATTATTCTGTTACATCATGAAGATAGTGCTATCTTTTAGGATGAGGAATCAACCTGCATATAGTCGTACAAACAAATGTCTGAAAAACGGTCATACCCTAGATAGCCAATAACATGTTACATCAATTTTGATGCTACAGGGTTCACCTTGCCATATTTACTTTGATCTTGAGTTTGACCCAAGATTGAACAAGATGAGAGATGCAGATGAAATGGTGGATATATTGGTTGCAGCCACATTCAGTGCTTTGCATGATAAATATTCCATTGAAGGACAGGAGGAATGGATAATAGAGTTAGACTCGTCTACTGAAGGTGCCTTATTACCTCCTTTTGCATGTGTGTTTAACCTATAAAATTATGTCAATAAGATCAGTGGGATCATTTTATGATGAATAAGATTAGCCTTTGCATCTTCTGGATGGCTAGTTGCCTAATCCTACACAAGGATTTTGTTTTCTATAATAGTCTAATACATTTGTACTGTAGGGCGTTTCTATGAATCATATGTTTTAAGTGGATGCTATGCATGATGAATGGAGACATTGTCTCCGTTGAGCCTAAGCAGTTCTCAAACTTCAGTCTTAAGGTAGGGTTATTCATAGAAGCTGAGGGATATCCAAGTTGAGAAGATAGGAAAAGGAATACTTACCATATTGAACATAGGCCATATTTGAATAAGTTTTAAGAAGAGTTGTAGCAATTGTTCAAGAATTAGTTTGGCTTTTGTGCACTCTATATATGGATTTCATCCACAAGCTAATCCTACATGTGAGTGGGGGGAGAATGAAAGGAAGTTACCTTTTTAATTATCAGGAAGGATCTACTATGCGACCCCCATACCCTTTTTACATTATGTATTGGTCAATCTCAATCGTTGTGACAACCTTATGTGCTGCATACTGGTACTCATATGAAAACTTCTGTTGTTTGCTTAGAAAAGTTCTCACGCCATTTGATCATCCGCATACCGAAGACTGCATTCAAGGACAACTCCCATGTTGGTGCATTTATCTCTGAGGTACTATTCGATCTCAATCTTCAGTTTTATTATCATCAGTAGATTTGTTATTTTCAAGTGCTCTATGTTTTGTTGAGCTAGTTATATTCAAGCAAGGAACAGTTCTAAGTCTATATCTTTCAGCAATGCTCCAAAATAAAACATAGAAGAAATATATGAATGAAAATGTTTTGTACCATGGATACATAGTATATGACCCTGACCCTGATAGCAGATACATGGAACATGCTCTCACCTACACTGAGAATAGGATCTAGTTACTCAGTGGAGCATGTTCACCTATTTAATAGTTTCTTTAACTCTTTAGTCTGTCTTCATCCTCCCCATGACGATGGACACAAGTTTTATTTGTTTATCCTTGAAGAGAATCCAGGCTTGCAACTAATCTATTCACTCCAAAATTGAATTTACTTTGTCTTCATACGTCAAGTTTTTGAGGAAAAAAAAATCAAAATGGAATAGGTCTATAGTACGCAGTAAGGCCCATATGAAACACAATGTATTTATGCTAATGAGTTGTTATCTTCTACACTAGAGGTGCTTTGAGCACTTGCACATTTCTGTATTGATGCCAAGTTACAAGTAAAGTAGAAACCTATCTTTGTTCTTGCCATACTTCTGGGCCTCCTGCGTTAGTCAATTCATCTTTTGGTAAAATGAAATGCAACTCTGAAATTAGAAAGAACCAGAATAAATTTCTTCTACTTTACAGGTGTGTACATCAACGCTGACTAGCAATTGATTTGCAATATATATGTTCTGCATATATGTTTGCCAACAAACTTAAGATGTGTATCCTTTTTTCTGGCCATGGGATTTATGTTCAGAACATTTGCCTTTTTTGCTTTGCTTGGTTCAATATAGAATCGACGTGGTTGATTGGAATTTTTTTTCTACACTGAAGTATTGCTCTTCTTTGCAGATCTGCTCACGGATCGCATCTCAGCGTGCAGCTAATCCTAACTTTGATAAACTGTACATTACGAAAGATAGCAGTTGTACAGGTCATGCTGATCATCTCTTTATGGATATTGCTGTTTACTCCCGGAATCGTTGTTTTCGTTTAGCCTTCTCATCGAAGTCTGGGAAGAAGTCATTTCTTGTGGCTACTGAGCGTTTCAAACATAAAAACATGGTGAGACCTTGATCATAAGTTCTTTTCTTTGTTCTCGATAAATATTCCTAATGTCAAGTTTTTGATTTCACATGCCGACTTGTTTCTGTTCTTCAACTACATTAGAAAATTTAATTTCTTCTTGGAGATTTGATGTAAATAAACGTCTCCTATTTCAAATGGTAGAACAATTTTTTGGGGACGGAGAATAATTGTAAGCCTGTAATAGTGATAAAAAGTTGATGGTTTATTGTTTCATGCCATGATGCTGAAATACAGAAATAGTGAAGATGTTCACTTAAAATAGTTGTTTCTTGCTTTTTAAACTTAAAAAGGCTATTTTATATGGCCTTGGACCTGTCAAGTTTTCCTGAAATCAGTAAGAGAAGTACTCTACTAGTTGATCTGGTCCTCGCTAGTGTTGTATTTGTTGACACTTGTAAGCAACACCATTTCTGAAAAAAAAAACATGCGTCTACACAGTGGGAAAGTGATAGTTTTTTCATTTGCTTGTAAATCAGCTCTTTTTGGCACCCCAGTTCTGATAGACTACATAAATTTTGGACTGATGAACCGCCATCAATTTTATATCTATTCCAAGGAGGCTTTTTAGAATAATATCACATTTGTTTTGATAGTCCATAATTGCCCTGTTTTTTTTTTTTCTTGAACAAGCCAGTTTATCAACACCCTAGTTCAGGAGTAGTTACTAGTTAGTACTGCTTGGTTTCCAGAACCTGATCCATTCTTGAAACCTTTTGATCCATCGGTTACCACAAAGGAGTGTATCACAGATTGTCCTTTCGGTAGTAGGTCCTTGTATAATTTCTAAAACACAGTAGATGAATTTTAATTTAGATCTGCACTGCAGTTTGATATGCCTGCTGGTATGGCTAATCTGCTCAGTACAGCGATCCTAATACTTTATGTTATCTTTTCTGTGTTGTATGTCTTCTTTGCCTTATGTTATCTTCTGTTGACTGCATGTGAACATGGAACATTTTGTCTGAGGAGTTATGACATTTGGATATATGTCACCCCTGCACTCCGACAGCTTGTTTGTCTTAAGGAGTTATGAGATTTGGATATATGTCCCCCCCTGCACTCTGACAGCTTGTTTTAAATGTTACAGAGTGATAAGGAGCTCTTTATGGAGTCACTTATTTGCAGATTAGATGATGACTGTCATAAACTTTTGACATGCAAACTTGATTTAGATTGCAAGAAAACATTGCATTTTGACTCGGAAGCCAGCATGATACGAGTAAGTATATATGCTTTCTTGTATTACCTTGCAACTTTCCTGCTTGGGCATTTTCTGGAATACCCAAAATAAGTTTATTTTTCATCCATCCCACACATACCAATACAAAACCTAAAAGACTCTAATACCCCTACTCTGTCAAATTCCAATGCAACTATTTATCATTTTATCTATTTCCAATATAATTATTCCCTATTTTCACAAACTCTGATGCAGGTTTTGTTTGACGTATTTTTTGACCAGCTAGCTATGTGGCTTAGAAGTTGCAATAAATGACTCATGCATTTTGAAGCTTCACTATTTCTGAATTTTGTATTGAAAATTTACAAATATATTGGTTGTTACAAAAGTGTCCTACATTTTGATCCTTCACTAATTCTGAATAGTTTATTGAAAATTTACAAAATATTGGTTGTTACGAAAGTGTCCTATTGGGTAAATGTGTCACGTGCTTCTTATAAGTCCTGTACCAAATATACTTAAATATTCTGTTGATTTTTTTATATTAATTGGTTGTCTAATGTGCTGTGGTTAGATTCAAGGAAGAAACAGCAAGGACTCCATTGGTACCTATCGAAATGATTTTCCTGTTTCAAATACTTATGGGATATCTCCTTTTCCAGCTCTGGATGTCTTTATTGAATCTATAGCTTCTTTTGGAAATGTCTCAGGTGGTTTATCTTCCTCTCAATTATCCCTCTTTCTTATTGATAATCAATCAGTCATCAGGACTCTGTTTCACTATGTTTCTCTCGGTCTTTCTGGAATTCGAAGGGTGTATTTATGTGCATAGTCAGCTCAAATAGCTTGGTATGGGTCAAGTGGTTTGTTAAATTTTTGTGTGAAAAACATTAGTGAAGCCAGAGTAGTATACTCCATAAAATTCTTGAACTTTCCCTATCTCCACTTGATGCAGATACTACTCTACATTATCTAAAAAGGATGCCATTATGCATTATCTACCCAGGATCCCTCCACCGTCAAAATTTGACTCTGCACATCAATACTGATGACTTTCTGCCCTGCTCCAATTATGTTATTAGACAATATATTGTATTGGTCTTATTTCTTGTAGTACTGTCATTACTTGCATTTTAGGCAAAAGATTAACAACGCTGCATCCCAGGAAATACGAGCTGCACACTTTCACTAGATCTTAAAGATTTCTGCACCCATCTCTGCAGGAAAAATTAGATGCTGGTACTGGTTTTCACATTATGGTTTGATGATTTATAGTATGTCAAGGAGTAGATACTGTGAGCATATTGGAAGAGAACATAAAAGCAATCATGGTAACAATTTACTTTTGTTCTGTTCAATCTTCTTGTACATTAGTGCATTACTTCGTTAATGCTGATGGAAATTTTGTGCAATGAGTAGAAAAAAGGAGAGTTATATTTATGCTTCTACAGTCTTATTATGATACCTACTTCACTATTTGCTCTTGCTATCACATGCTTTTGTTATTTCTTTATTCCTTGTCAGTATTTTTTTTGTAAAAACGCATGCACCGTATAGTGGTTTTTATCTTTTTCGTTTTCTTCTCTTATATCTTCTATTTAATGTTTGACACTTTATCTGGAAATGTTTTACATGTCTGTTAAGCAAACCAATCTTGTGTTTTGTTTCCTCACCTGTTTACTACGGTGCAAAATAGTTAACTGCATTGTAAGTTGATTTCATAATATCTCTATTTATTTGAACAGAATAACACTGTGATAACAAAATTATGCAAATTGTTAGTTTATGCTACCATGATATCCGAATCACTGACATGCAACCTCACTCCATGCCGTTCTATCGTTCGAATATATTATTGGTCCTATTCACATTAGCTAATCACTAGCCGTGCTTGTGCAACAGTAATGTATATTGTTGAATTCCAGAGAGCTGCATATTACCAAAAGTGTTATGACCCTGACTGCCAAGGTAAAGCACGGGAAGATACTCCATAAGTTCTCACTTATACATGATCCTTTTTTCTCTTATCATCATCACTTTGGAATAGGTTACCGTTCTCCATTGCGCCCTGTTCCCTGGGACGTGATTCCTGAGCTCAGCTCGATATCCGATTCAGCCCAGAGGGAATATCAGGGGGAAGTTGTAGAGATCAACATTGAGGGGAGGAACAGGAATGATGAGTACCTTTGCAATGGGACGAAATCAGTTACAGAGAGCGGTGAGGATGATCCGAGCTGGTGGGAAGAAGCGGTGAAATTTGCTGACAGCATCGAGAACACCGATCATGGTCTTGACACACGTGACCAAGTTGGTAGTCTCTTCTGTTGTCTTTTTCTTCTTCTTCCCGCTAGTATTTCCAAACGTGCTATCACAGAAACTGCCATCCATGTATGCGCGCAGGAGGACAAGGATTGTGATGACGCAGACTGGTGGATGGATGCTGAAAGGATTATGGTGCAGATTGAGGAACAGATAGGGTCACAGAGCAACGCATAGCCGTCCCTTCAGGTACGCGTCCCTGAACACGTTTGTGTTATAGTGTAGCTGCCCAGAAGAAAACACGATGTACATAAAGGCAATCATGATGCATATTTGTACTCCTAATCCTGTGGTGGTGCCTTCCATGTTTACTGGATATAGAAATTATAAGAAATTTCTGACCCTCTAGCAGTGGAGGCAACAACCTGCAGATGTACTGTTCTTCTAGTCTGCTAGGATATGGCCAAGCTATGAATATAGCTGTGGCGGACAGCCATACTGTTGTTTAAGTTCTAGGCTTCTAGCAAAAAGCTAGAGTGCTACTCTCCCCGTCCCAAAATATATATACGGGGTATATATAGTATAAATTTGAACTACAAAATTAGCTATATTTTTAAGGACGGAGGGAGTATTAGGATGGTTTTCTCTGAATTTTCAGTTTGCTCGTCAAGAATCAAGATGCGAACTGAATGAGGCGGGTCGACCGTCTCGAGCCGTAGAAGTGTCGATCTTTTTGCCCCCAAATTCTCCATTCCACACTTGCGATCTGATATGTAACCGCCTGATGGTAGTAGGAATAAAAGCTGTCGTCTTCGCATAAAAAATAATCTTAATCCTCTAGGTAAAGCAATAAATCTGATCAATCCGGTGAATAGCTGAGCTGTCCAAATTGAAGGGTCACGCCCAGCAGTTAATTTTGAGGGACCCAAACTTTTAGCAGTTCTCTCGAACTCTTGATGAGGTCGATCCCGATGAACTGACTGGTTTATTACTGGTGGTTACTTCGTACTCCATTACACTGGGGAACTTATCCATGACCAATTTCTTGGGCAAACTTTTTATTTAGACAAAAGGCAAGATGCCCTGCTTTTGATTGAAAGCAAAGTTTGTGGCTGGGGAGACCAGCGTTCATTTTAGCACAGTTCACAGAGACAGACACAGCAACCAACTCACATAAGTTCATTTTGGGACAGTGACTGGCTAATCAAAACTCAACTCACTAACAGAAGAGCAAAAGGAAATGGAAAACACATCAGGCCAGCGATGACTTCAACGCTCACTTTGTGGATGCATCCGGCCTGCCGCTTCAAGCAACCAGGATATTACGCACTCCAGCTTCAGGGCCTTCTTTTGCTTCATTAGAATCCTCCACTGTTATAACAAGGAAACAAGTCCATAGATCACAGTTAGAGGGGTCGAAACATTCTTATCTCTAATCAATTTAGTTATCTTAGCTCTTTCAGGGAATCTTCTCTAGAGCCCTACCTGGAGTACTAGGATCTTTCCTTATTCCTCCCAGAGACTGATCATGTCATTCCAGGTAATGCACAGCTGCCAGCTGATCGCAGCTAAGATTACAAAACTCATTCTATTCACAGACACATCAGAAACATGTAACACTAGAGAGAAAATAACTTTCAAAGCATCCCTGCAAATGCACCATACAAATCTAGCAATTGGACATCTAAAAACTACATGCTAAGCATTTTCTATATTCCCACACAGCTCACAATACTCAGAGCCCTCCCAGTTTCTTTGTTTCAGTTGTTCGGTGGTTTGGATCCTGTCCTTCATGGCTAACCACAGGAAATGCTTTTGTTTTAGAGGGACAGGGGAAAGCCAAAGCATAGTTAGGCTATTGGAGCTTGGCTGGCGCGAAACATATTGCGAGATTATTACCATGAGGAATAGAAAGGTGGTCTGGCGTGCAAGCTTGTTTGTAGTTAGAATTGTACAGTTTTTTTTTCCTTTTCTATGTAATTTAACTCCTATCAATGTAACGTCATCCAATCTGTTTGGTCGTTCGGGAAAAAAAAAAGCCAAAGCATAGACATCGTAGGATTACTAACCCCACTAAAGGTAAAGGCTTGGTACATTGCTTGGTAAATTCTTGGCAAAATGGGGAACTGATCCACGCACATCGCCTGATCCTGATATTCCCTACCACAAGCTCACAACCGATAGCATCGAAGATAACCCATTTTATTAAACATTACCCTGCAATCAAACACCCCCTCTCCAAATAATCGTGGCAGGTCTAGCAGCATCTCTACAAGAACAGGTGATCAATTTAAAAACATTAAGATCTGATTATATTGCTGCCAAACTCAAGAACATCTGGATCACCAGATAAATCTTTTATATCGTCCTGCCACAACCTGACGGGAATTTGTCCTCGCATCATTGCTCATGCTTAACAATTTTTAAATCGTCAACCTTTTAGTTTGGGAGAAAGGCATCCTCGTGTCCCATGCACGATGATATATATCGTGCATATGAACTTCAAACTCCATTTTGGCAATGCATGGTAAGGGGAAAAAATAACATATCCATCATCATGGAATCTAGGTTGGGCAGCCAGCCAATATAATCTCTTAATATCTTAATATAAGTATGCGTGCTCGTGTTCCTTACATAAGCATGAAAATTGAAGTGTGTCAACAGAATTGTACATTTAACGTGACACCAGCTGTATATTTGCTTTTTTTTCTTTGACATCCTCTAATTTTGACGATAAGACGAAATGTTTAGTTAAGAAAAAATAATTTCGTAATACCTTTGTACTTAGGCCGAGTTTAGTTCCAAATTTTTTTCTTCAAACTTCTAACTTTTCCATCACATCAAAATTTTCCTACACACATAAACTTCCAATTTTTTCGTCACATCGTTCCAATTTCAACCAAACTTTCAATTTTGGCATGAACTAAACACACCCTTATTACTATGTTATTTTAGGTGCCAGATATATAATGATATTATTTTAGGTGTATCGAAGATACATGCATGATGATAGAAGTTAAATTAGTTCCTAGAGTGGAATCCTGGTAAAGCATCCTTTTATTTAACTGCTATCAGAATATGATCATCATCCTACGTTATAGAATTTTAATATTCTCCTGACTACTTTTAATATTTAATATTCTGTAAACCCAAGCCAAACCAGGAGAACGTGCTTTGAACCGAGCTGCGGAGCCACTAGCCGGCGACAGTCTGCGTCTCGTCGGTGAACACATAATTAATTAATATATTTTTTTCAAACATGGTACAAACATGCACTCATATGGAGTAAATTCGTGTGCACTCACTCATATAGCGCACACGCGTACTCGCTACTCTTACGACTACCTCTAAAGAACTGACATATTCTAAGATTAATAAAATCATAATTAGGATCTGTGTAGACTGTAGCTAAAATAAACCTTACCAAATTTTGATAATGCCAAAATTTTGGCAAGTTGACAATATTACCAAAATTTTGGTAGGATTTCTTATGTATTTACTAAATTTGACAACAAACTAAATATAGATATTTTTTTGACAACTTTGCCAAAAAATGGTATAGTTGAAAATGACATCAATCTGGCCACTTAATATTACTTTGATATTGTTATGAAAATTAAAAGCATATACTTCTTTAAGCAAATACTTAACCGGGCTCTGTATATTTTTGGCCCAGTCACTAACCAAGCGTGAGCAATACTCCATCCGTCCTAAAAAAAATAATCTACATAAATAATTGATCCATTGTAATACAACGAATATGAATAGGGACTATTTAAATTTGCTATATTAGGATGGATGACATAGGTGGTGTTTGAAAGTCCTGAAGATAAAGATGAAGATGAAGATTAAGTGTTTTACGCAAAACAATGTTGTAATAGCATGTGATTAATTGAGTTTTAATTATTCCAAACTTAAAAAATAGATTAATCTGATATTTTAGAACAACTTTCATATATAAAGTTTTCGCACGAAATGCACCGTTTAGCAGTTTAAAAAACGTGGCACGAGTATCCAAAATTTAATCCAACTTTTGTTGGAGAAAAAATAGGGCCATAGATTAGGTTTTATGTGACGGAGGGAGTAGCTAGTAATCCTACGTCTAAACCAAACATTTTGGTTCGAACCAACGTGACGGCCAGATGGAGCATCCAGGTGAGGGGGCGGCACCATGTATTCGTACTAGAGAAAATAGAGAATTATTCTCGTGGGTCTCATCATTCCTAAATTATGTGAAAAAGCGTTGCTCAAAGAATAATCGAACAGGTATTTTTTTGTTGTGGGTCCATGGCCGATCTTTGGTACGTGAACTAGCATTAGAGATTCCCTTATTAGGATGATAACTAGGATTCTCTCGTCGTAATTTCCAGAATGCGACAACGGCAATACTATTGGGTATTGGATTTTCTGTCAGGATTCTGATTTCAACAGTAAAATGATATCTTTAGATTTTATTTCCGAAATATTTCGTGATACAATGGTATAAATTATAGGTGTTTTCGAGGTAAACTTTGAGAAGGGGGACATGGAGTTCCTGTTTCATATTAAGAAGAACAAAAAATTAGAAGAAAAACCATACAACTATACAATTTATTGATGAAAAACCGTCACAAAACCCAACTCTGGTCATCTAAACAACAGACCATAGCAAAACAAGCGAAACCGACAAACCACCTATGCGCATGGCGATGGAAATTAGTTGTCAGAAAAGTATTCTTTAGCACTCTGTGATGTAAAATAGCACATATCTCCTCTTTTCTACCAAGGATTTTTTTTTGCAAAAACTGCTAAATCTTCCCTGCCACACAGTAATAGAATCTCATATCCACAGTTTGTCTAAAGTCAAAACTGAAAACGGCCTTTTATTTCCTGTTGGTAGCTTCTATGCCTCATGTTTCTGCTAAGGCATATCCGTTTATTTCAATAGAAATGGGAGGGGATAATCTCTCTAGTTTAAAGAGGAATGGAAGGTTATGCTATTTTAGAATCAAATTTGAAAATATACTTTGTTTTTTCATATTTTACGTTTATATACATGTCTGGGATTAATTTGCAAAAATATACCTAATCCGCAGAACGGTTGCGCAGGAGCGAGGGCAAACCGCAGACTGGGAAAGCGGGAGCGGAACCCGAGCCGGTCGCGTGGAACCGGGATGCGCGACCGAGCCGGTCCCGCAGTGCCGATGTGCGGGAGCGATGGCGCCCTCGGCCGCGTGGTGGTACCGCGGAACGGCTACGCGGGAATGCGCAGGCGGCTGTGTTATTCCCCCAATTTTTCTAACTCATCTCCTTTTTCCGCACACGCTTTCCAAAGTGCTAAACGGTGTATTTTTTACAAAAAGTTTCTATATGAAAGTTGCTTAAAAAAACATATTAATCCATTTTTAAAAAAAAATATCTAATAATTAATTAATCACGTGCTAATGGACTGCTCTGTTTTCCATGCGGGAGATGTGTTCGCTGTTTGGGGGAATGATGCATGCGGAAGAGTCGGTCCCGCGCATCCGGCGTGCGGGAAAGAGGCTGGTCCCACTCATCCATTATGCGGGAGTGTGCCAGCTCGGGCATCGCCCAAAAAATCACGTTGCTCCTGCGGGACTAGCGCGGTACCGCATCCCCGGCCTGCGGGACCGGCTCGGTCCCGTATCCCGGTTCCGCGGGACCGGCTTGGGTTTCGCTCCCACATCCCCATTCTGCAGGTCGTCCTCGTTCCCGCGCAGCCGTTCTGCGGATTGGGTATATTTTTACAAATTAATCTCATGCATGTATATAATCACAAAATATGAAAAAAAGAATATATTTTCAAATTTTATACATACGTCCCTCTCGGAACGATGCTCGTTGCACGCATTAGCTCTAGAATCACTATAGTTATCCGATTAGCACATACAATCAAACAAACTACAACTGATTTATCGATCGATGTAGAAGCCCTATATATAAAAGCAGAGCCCATCCCTCATCGCTGAGCCACACGCACAAACTGCACAATCAAATCAAGCGTTGGAGAGAGGAAGAAGGTAAGCTAAGCAAAGCAAGCAAAGCTAGAGAGAAAGTGACAGCAGCAATGGCGGGGGGCGAGCTTGTGCTGCTGGACTTCTGGGCGAGCCCGTTCGGGCAGCGGTGCCGCATCGCGCTGGCGGAGAAGAAGCTCCCCTACGACTACTCCGAGCAGGAGCTCCTCGGCGCCAAGAGCGACCTCCTCCTCCGCTCCAACCCCATCCACGCCAAGGTCCCCGTCCTCCTCCACGGCGACGGAGACGGCCGCGCCGTCTGCGAGTCCCTCGCCATCCTCGAGTACCTCGACGACGCCTTCCCGGACGCCACCCCTCGCCTCCTCCCCTCCGCCGCCGACGACCCGTACGCGCGCGCCCGGGCCAGGTTCTGGGCCGACTACGTCGACAAGAAGGTGTACCCGGTGGGGACGCGGCTGTGGAAGGTCAAGGGGGAGGAGGGCGTACGCGCGGCGGCGGGGGCGCGCGGCGAGCTGGTGGAGGCGCTGCGGACGCTCGACGGCGAGCTCGGGGAGAAGGAATTCTTCGGCGGCGAGTTTGGGTTTGTGGACGTGGCGCTGGTGCCGATGATGCCGTGGGTGTACAGCTTCGCGAGGTACGGCGGGTTCAGCGTGGAGGAGGAGTGCCCGCGGGTGGCGGCGTGGGCGCGGCGGTGCATGGAGCGGGACAGCGTCGCCGGCAGCCTCCGCTCGCCGGAGGAGATCTACGACTTCATCGGCCTCCTCAGGAAGCACTACGGCATCGACGACTAGCTACGCTATTGTGTGTACACCTTAATTTGGTTGTTATTATTACTGCTATTTACTCATTTAACTACTTGTCGTAATTAATCAAGGTCGTTCAAAATAACTTGTTTAATTTCGCCGGCTGGCAGGTTCAAGTAATTTGTATTTGAAGTTTACAAGCGTAAACTGTACTCTCCGATCATTACTTTACACTTTAAAAGAATTAAGAAATAAGAAAGATAAATTCACCTTCCTGTTCCATTCATCTCATCTTCTTTGTCCTCACTCTCTCTCTCACGGTATCGAATAAGGCCTTATTTAGTTAGGAAAAAATTTAGGTTTGTTTGTCGCATCAGATATACGGATACACATTTGAAGTATTAACCGTAGTCTAATAATAAAACAAACTACAGATTTCACCAGGAAACTGCGAGACGAAATTATTAAGCCTAATTAATCTGTCATTAGTAAAATATATTTCCTTTCTCATTCAGAGCCTCTATCCTACCTACATGTTTTATGAAGTTTTAAACTACAGCCTAACATGTATACTACTAATTTATATATGTAACTTTATCCGTATAAACTTTATATATACTAATTTTGTACATAGAAACTTTATGTATGCATATTTGTAACTTTTTATATATAAACTTTACACGTGTAAACTTTCAACGTAGATTTGTTTTCTAAAAAAAATATATAACTGGTTTTTAAATAAAATAATAAGCTCAGAAAGAAAAAATATTCAATAATCCTTCTACTGTATTAAAGTGGGCCAAAGTAGAAAGTAGAATTTATTCAAGTATATTTGTAATATAGTTTTTGAAATAAAACAATTTAGACACATGCAAACTTAAAAAATGGTGTGGACCTCCTTACGTACACAATAGAAAAGTCAAGAAAAACAAAGAAGTGCATGGCAGCATGGCATGGGGGCCTCCGATGATTTATATCCCCTGGGTCCCACCTTGAAAATGATGTGACATATGCAACCCGGACAAGTAGTGCTGTAGTGGAAGACTGGAAGGAATCGGAAGAAAAAAAACGCAGGAAGTGTTTGTGCAGGGATAACTCTCACCAATTAGCTTTTCCATCTAAGGTGTGTTCACGTCACGCTAAAATTGAAAGCTTGGTTGAAATTGGAATGATGTGACGGAAAAGTTAAAAATTTGTGTGTGTAGGAAAGTTTTGATGTGATGTAAAAATTAGAAGTTTGAAGAAAACTAAACTCGGCCCCGGTCTCCCCATCTCCCATCCTTTTAAGGGTGTGTCTAGTTCACACCAAAATTAAAAGTTTGGATGAAATTGGAACGATGCGACAGAAAAATTGGAAGTTTGTGTGTGTATGAAAGTTTTGATGTGATGGAAAAGTTGGAAGTTTAAAGAAAAACTTGGGAATTAAACCCGGCCTTATTCAGATATTTTGTAGGTAAGAGAATTCTCATCACACAAAAAGTAATTATTGCTTTAAAATCATTTATCACTTTTTATTGTTCTGTATCATTGAATTCATTCAGATTGATTATTCGTTGAATTCATTTGTTGATTAGCTATGTTTAACTCATAAAAAATACGTTCTTCAGTCCTATCATGACCCGCATGCCATCCAAACTATCAAAAACAAATTCAATTAAAATCGAGAGTACACACAATATCATCACTTCACGAACTCATGCATAGTTAAATTATATCTACAGTGTTGAAAAAAAAACTCTGTGTGAATAACATTCCAAATAAAAAATCCCTCCATAGTTTTTTTTGCCATATTCTCACCCTTTACATGCCGCCCAACTATTGTAGAAAAATTACCAAAGACCGGTAGGTATTAAACTACACATCCGGTTATCAGAGCATCTAAGAAATTAAACAAAATTCTAAAAGTTCTTAAAATAAATTAAAAAAAATCAAACCTTAATTCATTCTTGAAACCAGTGGTCCCACCATTTTAGCATGCGAAAACGTTCCCTATCTTTTATGTTAGTTCATTGTATTTCATTGTAAACTTTAGCAACTAGCAGCACAAGAAGATTGATTGATCAATATGCACATTGAACGTTGATGTTTGACAAACCCCCACTCTTTGTCGTGGGGGATCCATGACTAGCCATCATCTTCACTCTTCTAATAGGACCTCAGGCTGATGCCATCAAAGTAACAAATCAGTGATCCAAACCTTAAGGACTACATTGCCAATTGGACCATGAACAACCCGACAGACAAGACTCTCTAGGTCCTCAACCTCACAAACGAAGAAGCCACTAACAAAAAGAAAGAAGACGAAAGACAAATCTAAACTCTAGGCTTGCAAATAGATATAATTGAAAAAACTTTGTGATGAAGAAATCATAAAGCTTACTAAACCAGAACAGAGACAAGATCCCCCTCTCCATCGTCATCGGTGCAGGCATCGGAGAGAGAGGGGATCAAAGCGGCTGCGAGTCTGGGGCTCCATGTGAGGACGTCATGACTTACGTCCCCAAGACTCCACCAGGCCCGGAACAGAAATAATGTTCCATAGTTTTAATAACTTAAGTTTGGTCCTTTCAACAAAATTATTAAAGAATGCTCGAAAAACAAATTCATAATAATTTTTGTGGGAAAAGATCGGAATTTTTAACTCACCTAAAATTAAATATTCAATTATTATGGTAAATTATTTTATGGAACATTAATATGGTGCCCGCGCAAGTGCGGGGGCTTCCGTCCTAGTTGATCCAATAGCCATATACAAATTATAATCGTATGTCTAAAAGCGAGTTGTATATTAAATTCAATCCTTGGGGAATGTATTTTAAACCTTTGAGGGGATGTCCCCTAAATATTTTTCACGCCACACAAATAGATATTATAAAAATAATTTTAACAAGATAGATTAATATGTACTATATCACTTCTATCAGCGTACGCATGCCAATATTGGGAATCCAGCGGGACCTCCTTTTGTGAGTTCGGCCCGGGGTGGGGGGGGGGGGGTGTCACGCTAGAGTGGGAGCTTGGGTTTATACATGTTCAGACCACCCAGAGGTTAATACCTTACTCCTATTATGTTGACGATTTCTCTCTTGGTGGAGACGGATCTTACAAGTTTTATACAGACTCGTAGCAGTTCCTCTTCCTCTCTTACGGATTTCCTAAGAACTTCACATCTGGTAGCTATGGATTTCTTAAGAACTTCGCAGCAGGTAGCTATGGATTCTATTTCTCTGGGTTCCAACCCCCTTTTGATGGTCATGGCTCTCCCCTTATAGTTTTACAGGCGGACACCATGTTGATGGCTGTTAAATGCCAAATTTACGCCATCAATACCTTCATAAATCTAAAAATATAAAACACCCAACATAATGGTAGGGTTCAATTCTAACAATTTTCATGAGTGTTGGTTTATATTTAGATGCAGGTAACAAACTACCAAAGTTGAGATGAAATACACATGAGGGAGGGAAATATTATTTCCATATCCAAGCCAATGGAGCCTTGGGCCCATAAACCCAACAAAATACCTATAACTGAACTCAACCACCTTGCCAATGGAATAAGGACCTACATGCCAAAGCCCACAAAAAGGCTAGGGCCAATTGGGCCACCGAGGGGTGCTGACCCAGGATTGGCTCCTCTCAGCCTCATTTTCCACGGGCTGGCAGTTACTGACATGCTAAGTCGGTTGGGACCGTTTCTCACGCAGTAACCGTCATCAGAAGAGACACATGGCAAGAGGAGAAAATATTCTCATAGGATTCCATGGAGGAACTCAACATGCTCAAGCTTCCTCTTCCTATAAATACCCCTCTCTTCCATCATTCACAACACACTAAGATGTAGAGCTGAATTATAAGAGGCTCTTTGTATTCATTTGATGCATACTTAGAATAAAGGAGGAAGAGTGAAGGAAAAAGAGTTGGAGGAGTTCTGGTGTTGTCGGTAACTCTCTTTATTTCTTTTGTACCTTAGCAATTACTATGCTCTAATTGAAAATATCTTTATTAAGTAGTTGAGATTTATCTTGGGTGGTATGCTTCTTAGTTAGTTCCTATTCAGATTGCTGGATCATTGTTCACTATTGTTCATTAAGAGATAGTGATTGATTTGGTGAGTTATAAACACTACCGTAGTAATTAATTGCATAGACGTGGTGCCTAGGTCGTTAATTATCAATGTTTGTTGTGTATCTGTTAACAATGGAATTTTGCATCAGACTCGGAGAAGAAGGAACAAGATCGAAGCAGATTGATGCAAGATCAAGTTAGATTTGAAGTTGGACTGCACATCAGCTGGACATCGTATCGGCTGGAACGAAGCTTAACTTAGCCGATATAGTAAGTGGCCGATACTATATGGCTTGGGCTCGGAAATTGCCAATTAGAGATAGAGCTCGAATAAGACAATTGCATCAATTAATTAGGATATTTAAGTTGGTTTATTGAAGATTTGGTAAGAGACCGCCATGTGGTCTTGTTTGTATTTTATCTTTAGGAAAGTTTGAGTCGTGTCCATAATGGACTGAGTTTGTACTCGGGGTATAAATATAGACCCCAGATCAATGTTATAAGGGACAAAAAAAAATCCAATACAACTTTGGTGCATCGCTAGCCTTTTTGTTCTTCTTTTCGGTGAGTTCCCTCGACAAGAGGTAACTTGTCTCGATGGCTTGAGCTATCGGGGCTATTATGTCGCTTTAGATGTTTTAGTCCTTTTATCACGACCATCTGCTATCATATGTCTTAGTTAATCTAGTCTTAGTATCTCGATTTAGCCTTATCGGCTGGTTGCCGCTTTAGGGTTCTTGTTGATATCGGCTAAATCATCTTACTAGAATAGATTAGCTAAGGAATCTACCATCCTAAAAATTGGTTAATTACTTGATTGTTTAGACTTTAGGTTTCTTTACATACTTTGCGATGCATCATCCCTAGTCTTGTCTTGAACCCTAAAAACTAACCTGCAATTAATCATAATTAAGGATAGTATCAGAGTTCAACCGATCTTACCTAATATACATGCTTCTTTACTAGTTTTATGTATATTTGCCACTTATATAGACAGATCACCTTATATAAATATAGGCAAATTTTCCTGCAGGACATCGCAATTGTGTGGTTTTAGCTCAGGGACACTGCGAAAGTGAAGTTTTGGGGAAAGACATACCATAATCGTGGATATTTGCCGATGAACACCGCGTCGTCTTGTCGGGTCCCAAAACTAATGATTCGGAAACCGACATGTTTAGACTGTATCAAGCCCTGGATCAGTAGATTGATACAGGTTCAATGATCTGGATCTTCATTGCATACATTTGATCAAGGTTTCAAAGGAGATAATATTACAAAATATAAGGGTATTTACAAGCTTGTGGCTAACTATTACAGCAGAAGCTATACGATGACTCAACTCTAGTGTTTTGCTATAGACTTAAACCATCTATCTAATCTATACTTGAGAACTAAGCTAAAATGAGATTAACTTATATGATTGAACTCCCGGCTTCAGTAAGAACATCAAACGGACTCTGAAAAAAATGTGGGGTTGAAGCAAGGGTGAGTACAACGTACTCAGCAAGCTATTATATTAATCAACAATGAATGCATGAAATAATAATATTTGAGTAGGGTTAGATTTACTTGCAGAAAGCAGAGAATATAGAAGGAAAGTCTATAATGTTTTAATGCAACATTATTTAATAAAGTTTGAAATTATGTTTCTAACCAAGATACCATTGTGAGTCCCAATGCCCGATAACCGTGAGCACGGCTATTTGAATAGTTTTAATAATATTCATATTGCAGTAGATGTACGCTTTACCCGCAATCCATGACGTGCCAAACACATTAGCCTTGTCATGGCAAAGCTTTTTGGTCACTAACATCAGTGGTACCTGTTCCATGAACTCTAGTCCCCATACGCTCTGAACGTAACGTTATCAGCAGCGAGAGTAGTTCTGGCGTTCCCGGGGTTTTTAGAGAGAACTGGTTGAGAGACCCCTGTCATCTCAATTAGGTTTTCATAATTCACACACACAACTCGCGAGATAATCAAGATATTTACCTGCGCCTCGGTAAATATCACAATCGCCCTGCTCGGTGTAAGTTTGCCTCCTGCGCGAGGACTTAAGAAGAACCACTATACAGAGGTACCACCTTTGCTAGATAACTTAATCAGCTAGGTCTATGCCCATACGAGAATTGCGGTCGTACTCGTATGTTCTTCACATGTACTTGGCAGTCTTATGTCGGTTGGAACAGTACTAGCCACCCGGAAATCAACCATTTCTACCGTACTGTCCCAATCTAAGTTCATTATATTTTATGCATAATCTAACTAGGCATGGCTAAGCAAAATCTAGCATATATCTGGTTTGCTATATATTCAGGTTATGCATTTAAAATCATGTATGGCTAATGCACAAGATACTGGAGATATAGAATATAGGATTATTATGCTCAAAGGAGAGGAATAATAATAACTTGCCTTGCTCCAACGCAAATAAATCCAAAATAGGCAACCTGATTATCTGATGCTTGAAATACCACAGGTTGCTATCCATATAAAATAGACTCTACTGAAGAAGAGGAAGATCCAAATTCGATAAAAGCCATAAAATAGCAAGAAAGAGATAAACGGTTAGGAGGACTAGGGTTTAGGGTATAGCTTATCTCTTTTATGCAGGTATATGGATTACTGGGCTGATATTTTATGTGCAGGTTCTAAAGGGTTGGGGGCTAAGGTGGATAGGAGATTAAGCAACAATTGTCGCTTATATTTCTTGTGTGGGTTTTGGTTTCTTGGAGAGTAGGAGATATACCGAATAATCTATCTGGTTAAGTGGATATGTGGCTAGTATTGGTCGAGGTTGGGCTTTGGTAGAAGAATGGCTAGGATTTAGTTGTTCTCGAGTTGATGTTGAAATAGGATAAATGGTTGTAGGAGGGTAGTAGGAGGGTAAATGGTTGTGATTATAGCTGGTGAGGAGTCTAGAAAATAAGCTGACTAAGGTTTCAGTTGTCTAAGCTGATATCGAGGCAAGATAAATATCGACTAGGGTTTGGGTGTTCGCTAGTCGTCTCTAAAGCATGACGACTAGGTTTGGTATCTTTTCTAGCTGGTGTCGATAGACAATATAACGGCTAGAGGGATGGGAGGTTTGTGCAGGTTTAGCGAGGCGGAAGTGTTACTCCGACAACCGTGACTGGCGGCGGAGCGGCTAGGATCACACAGAGCTCAAGAGCTAACTATGCGGCGTGCTATGGAGGTCGAGGGAATAGTGAAGCTCCGACCGTTGTACGCATCAAGGCGTGGGGTGCCAGGAGCAGCACTTCGACCTTGGGTTTGGTTTTGCCGGGCTTTACAACCAACGATTTGACGTCGGGGCCAATAGACCGCAAACGTCCCCATGGAAGGCGTAAAGTTCCAACCGGCGGCTTTTTAGTGGATAAAGGGTATTTTGGGGTAAAAGAAAATATTTGAAAAAGGCAAATATAAATTCAAATGATATTTGAATAAATTCAAATAAAATTATAAAATAACAAATTAGGCATCAAAACGAAGCATTTGAATTTAGATGAATTTAGGTCCAGGTTTCACTGAGATCGGATATGCGGTTTAGGAGATATGGGCTTCTAAATATTGGAATTTGAATTAAATAGAGTAAATTGCGAAAGTATACTGTTCATGGGCCCACCTGTCAGGGATTCCTTTTTCTTTTTCTTTTTCTCCTCTTCTTCTTCTTCCCGTCTCTTTCTTCTTTTTCTCCTCGGTCGAACAGAGAGGAGGAGGAGAGGGGGCGCCGGGCTCCGGTGGCGAGGAGGCGGTAACGCCGGCGGCCACTGGTGTTCCCGACTGCAACCCACCTAGGGATGGCAGTGGCTGGCAAAGGGAGTAAGGGAAATAGCCGGAACGGCGGATGGAAGGTCGTGAACCGGGAGGAGAGAGAGAGCTCCGGTGAGGTTTGATTCAGAGGTGGAGGAAGAGGGGAAAGGGGAAAAATGGATTCCTCTCATCGAGGCAAGCTCGATGGCGCGAGGGATTGTCCGGTATTGCTCCGGTGAGGGAGATCGGCCGACGACAGTGAGAACCGGCCATGGCAAGGAGAGAGAAAAGAGAGGAGAGCTTCAAGCTCGGTTTGTGGGGGATAAACAGAGGGGGTTCATCCTCTTATATAGGCGATGAGAGGCGGTTCGAAGAGGAGGAAGACAAGGGAGAATCGGCGACGGCGATGGCGTGGAAAGAAGGATGACGGCGCCGACTTGATTCCTTAGCGGCGACGGTTGCGGCGGCGTGCGCCGTGCACGGCACGCGCACTGGGAGGAGGGAGGCGGCTGGGTTGTGGGCCGAACTGGGCCGGCTCGGCTTAGCTGGGCCGGCAGCCCAAGAGGAAGGAGGAAAATAGAAAGAAAAAGGATTGGGCCAAAAGGAAGAAAGAACGGAGTTTCGGCCCAATGACAAAAAGAAAGAAGTCTAATTTGTATATTTAACGTTGTTTTGCGAAGAATTTGAATTAGGAGAGAATTCACAAAGGAGATTTTCTAATTTATTTGAGTGCAATATTTAGAGGTGGAGTTTGAGGGAATTTATTTGGAAGCACTCAAATAGGAAAGTAAATTAATAGTATTCCTCAAAATATTTTTGGGAATGTGGTAGGAAAATAGGTGGAGGCAAAAGGATAGGATTTGAACCCTAAAATATATGGCATGGGTTTCAAGGAATTGTTTGAGGCTAAAAGGAAATTTAGGTGACAAGGATATAATTTATTTTCTTAGCACAAGAGCAATTATTCAATAATATTTGTAATAATATTTTTCTTGTGCCGAGAAGGAAATCAAGCCACAGGAATTAAATTAGTGGCTAGATCAAAAGGAAGAATTTAGATATTTGGCGATAAATAAGAATAGGTTTGGAATCAAAGGATATGTTTAAAATCAAAGGATGGGTTGACAATTAAATCCAATTGGAATTGTTTGGTTTAGGTTCTAGGACAATAGTAGAGAATTTCTTGGACCATAATTCATAAAAATACAAAGGGGTTTTCAAACTAAATTTGAATAAAAGAAATTTTAATCAAAAGAAGGTTTTACACCAAATCAAGAAATACCTCAATTTAACCAAATATATATTTTTAAATGAAAAACACAAAAGAGATTAAATACCAGAGAGGTTTTGTGCGAGTTAGTTCTAGGAGGTCCCTCTAATTATATTATCCTAGGTTTAGGAAGTTATTAAGAACATAATAATCGGCATGATGCAGGATTAGAAAATGACGCATTTTCAGGATGTTACACGTCGAAAGGATACTTGCCGTGCTAACGGGGTGGACGGGAGGCCGTTTTTTGACGTGGTCGGACGCAAATACCCCTGCACCACATTAGCAAAAAAGGGCCTCCCGTTAGGCCACTCGCCACCGCCGCCAGCTACCTCTTTCCCCTCTCTGCCGCCACGCCAAGCCATCGCCACGCTCGGCCGCATCTCCCGCGTGAGCACCACCCGCCGTCTTCGTCTTGCTCGGGGCCACCACCACGCTGTGAGCGCTGGCCCTGCGTGCGGCTCCTCCGCGACCACCCAGCTCCTCCACCTCCGCCTCCTCTGCCCGGTGCTGCCCCGGCACCTCCTCGCTGCGCCGGCCTTTTCTCCCCATCCACTTGACGCCGCCAGGTTGCCTTCAGGCCGCCGCCGTCGCCTCGGCCCACGCCGTCGCGTGCCTGCCGCATCCTGCTCAGGCACGCACGCATGTGGGGAGAAAGGGAAAGGAGAGGGAGAGAGATGAGGAGAGATCGAGAGGAGAAGAAATCGAGAGAGAAGAAAAAGAAGAGGAGTGGGACACTGTCAAGTGGGCCCCACATAACCTTATTATCTCTTGCGCAATATTTATTCCCTCCTCATCCCTTCCAATGTCTCAATGGCAACTGGGCCCCACTGGGGTAAATTTCTATTTCATCCTCCTCTTAACCAACACAACCGCTTCAACGTGGGACCCACTACTCCCTCCTTCATCAGCACGACATGGTGTAGGGGTATTTACGTTCGACGGAGTCAAAAAAGGCCTCCCGTCCGCCACATCAGCACGGCAAGTATCCTTTAGACGGCGCGGTGTCCATCGGCAAATATCCACGATTATGGGATGTCTTCCTCCAAAACTTCACTTTCGCGGTGTCCTTGAGCTAAAACCACACAATTGCGATGTCCTATGGCAAAATTTGTAATAAATATATCAAGTCTAGACCAGTATCGGCTGAGTTGTCAAACTTGGTAACTGATCTTTATTTGATATATTTCTATCGATTGATTTGTTTATATAGGTTTGTACTAGAGTATTAGCTAGTACATTATCTTTATTTATCTATCTTGCTCTAAATACTGTTCCATCGGCTATTTCTATAGTATCGTCTGAAATACACTTGATAAACCAAACAAATGATACTACAACCGATGAGGCATATTTAGGGTTTGTGTTTAATTTATATATCAATCCATAGTCGATCTGGTCTAACTACATCGATTGGGATCACCAATGATACGTCTTCGGCCTATCGGCCGATCGGCTATCGGCTGACTCACTTTGTTTGTTGTTTTCCTTGCTGGTTGCAGGATCAAACCAACTGACACGCCCTTGACTCACTCAAGGCTAGCCTTGGACCTGCATTGGAGTTAAGCAGATCTCCCAGGCCACCGTGTTTTCTATCAACAGTATCCCACAGCAAGTTGGAGGTTGGTGTAGAGGTGGTGATAGCCCTCGAGATCACTGTAGTCCTCCCTATCCGGGTACGGAGTAGAGCGCATTCTGGTAGCAGCGAGCAAGCCAATGCCTGAAGTATAGCGATATGATTAAAGTTAAGCTTTCTAAACGACCCTGTACCACATTAGAAAATCCTCTCTACCCTTTGGCCTACATTTATCTTGTGTCCTTGGATGAACCTAAAGAAGAGCTAAACACAAACGTTCCTTGTGGAAATTTGTTACCTTGGAATACTTCCGGGTGAAGTGCTACAGCAGTATCTCCGTGCGCTTGTAGATTTTATCTAGTAAACATAAGAAATACCAACACACCACATGACCAAACTATGAGGCAGGTGTCTAGCGTATAGAGATGTTATGTAAGGGAAGTCTTGTAAGAACCTCCCTGCTATGCTTGCTTTGCTGAGCTCGGGTTCCCCCCATGGGGCCCACCTGGGTCAGGACATGGCGAGGGGCGTGGCCAGGCGCCCCCATCCATTCCACTCGGACATGTAGGAATAGGGTTATCGCGTTGCCTTGGCCGTGGGCCCACTTGTTAGTGTCAGGTAAAGGCTAGTAAAAAAATTGGGGGGTGGGGGTGGGGCATGCAGAAGCAAGGTAGTCAACCGCGTCTTTCGCCTTCCCACGCCCCTGTTAGGGTGGATCGGGGCCAAAATAACGGGCTGCAACAATAACAGTTGTCGCCCTCTCTCCCACGGTCCTCACCGTTGGTAGATATTTGTCTTGTCACCCTTAAATGGGAAGACGTTAGAAACCCGAGGAGAGATGGCTGGCATCGTCCATTCTCCTTTAGCAGGACGGTTTGGGATTTGCCCCCGAGCATCTTGAGGGTGACTGTTAACAACCAAATTTGGCAATATCAGCATCGGAGATGAAGATTAGATCGGGGCGGAATCGAAGACGAAGATCGATTTGGGAACAGAGTAAGAGTCGGCTGGAGTCCAGATCGGCTACGATTAGGATCGGCTAAGTCCGAGTCAGACTGGGTCAGGTGATACAGCCGATTCCGACAATACGACTTGGTGTACGACATCGGGTTGAGTTGATATGCTTCAAGGTGATTGCCACGCATGGATAGAGTCCTGAGAAGGCAATTGTATCTATTAATTAGGATATTTTATGTAATTTCCTTAGAGATATGTTTGGGCAAAAGTCTGCCGTAAAGACTTATGGTATCTTAGAGTTTGTTGGAGATAAGAGTCGTGTCCGTTATGTACATTGTTTGTAATTTTCGGGTATATATAGACCCCGAATCCCATGTAATCAATTAACACACACGTTCAATACAATTTCGGTGCATCGCCACCCTTTTTGCTTTATTATGCACAAGCTAATGGGCAGGCCGAGGCACCTAACAAAAGTCTGATCAAGTTGATTAAGAGAAAGATTGGCCGAAGCATTGTGGTCTTATCGGATGGCTTGTCATGGATCGATCCAAGTCCCTCCTTATAAGCTTGTTTATAGACATGAGGCTGTTTTACCATGGGAGGTTAGAATCGGCTCAAGGGAATGGGGTTGCAAAATGATTTAACAGCCGATGAGTATTATAACCTTATGGCCGATGAAAGAGAAGACTTGGTCCAATCCAGATTAAGAGCCCTTGCAAAGGTTACCAAGGATAAAGAACGAGTTGCTCGGCATTACAACAAGAAAGTGGTGCCTAAAGATTTTTCGGAGGGAGAACTTGTATGGAAGTTGATTTTGCCAGTTGGAACTCGTGATAGCAAATTCGGCAAGTGGTCTCCGAATTGGGAAGGACCATTCCAAATCCACAAAGTTGTATCTAAGGGAGCATACATGTTGCAAGGACTCGATGGAGAAGTTTATGGAAGAGCACTAAATGTCAAATACTTGAAGAAGAAATATTACCCAAGTGTTTGGGTTAATGCATGATCGGCTGATGTTGCCGATACATGATAGCCGGTGTGTTTACATCGCCTTGAGATGGCCGATATGGTTATATCGCCCTTAGTTGTTTTCATATTGTAATCGGTTGTGGTTTGCCGATGTACAATGGCCGGTATGGTTATATCGCCCTTAGTTGTTTTTCTATTGTAATCGGTTGTAGTTTGCCGATGTACAATGGCCGATGTTGTTATATCGCTCTTAGTCGTTTTTATAATTTTATCAATGCTTTTGACATTGTAAAATTAGTGGGGCACATATATGCAAGAAATGAAAGTTTTTGAGTAAATTTAGAAGTTAAATTAATCAGCACAAAAGATTGTCAAGACAGTAAAGTACTAGAATATCTTAGCCGATTACAAAAATTTCTAAGACCTATTACACAAAAGGTCACCGAGACAAATAGTGCTGGATAGCCGATATAGCCCTTTGCCTAATTTGTTCTACTTCTTCAATAGCTTGGGCGTCTTGAGCATCGGTTCCAGGGATGATTTTCAAAGACTTGGTCAGATCAACAACATTCTTGATAGCCGATTTGAGTCTTGCTTTCTGCTCTTCGACAGACTTTGGGAGATCGGCTAGCTTTTTATGTTCCATGTCCAGCTCGGCGTTGCATTCTTCAAGTTGTGCCAAGAGCTCAATCTTGCGAGCCTCGAGCCGATCAATATTAGATTTGATTGGGCCCTCAGACAGCTGATCAAGCTTGGACTTCTCTTCATGCACAAGCTGCCGATTGGCTTGGATTGTGGCTTCGATGTCCTTGCGCTCCTGACGTTCGGCTAGTCTTAGCTTAGCTTTCTCCAGCTTGAATTGATGCTGCTCAAGATAGACAGCTGGGGTAAGGATATCGGCTAACTCATCTGGGATTAGAGCTTGGATCTCATGTAGCCGAGTCCTAATCGGCCCACAGTTTACCACCAAGTTGTCCAATAATGATGCCTCTAGCCGATGAGAGATATCTTCAAGCGTTTTCTTCTCATCATTGGATAAGGGGGCTAGGGCTTTGCTCGAAGTATCATCTTCTGCCTCATCAAGATAATCTCTAATGTCAAAAGAGAAGAGATCGGCTAAAACCTGCAGAAACAATTTTAGGAAGATTGAGAGCTAAGTAGATATGGCCGATCTAATTTCTTGCATCAAGGGGAAACTTACTGGGATAGCAGGAGCAGTTGGTTGTACTTCTTCCTCAATATGGTGACTCTCCACAGCTGATGGAGATTGCTGTACAGAAGGAGAAGGAGGAGGAGGAGGCTGTAAAAGAAATAAGTGTTAGGCAAAATCGACTGAAATCAACTAATAAAAATTAAGAATGTCTTACTGGTGGAGCCGGTTTGAGAATTGTTGCTGCCGATTTCTTCTTTGCAGCAGTTTTCTTCTTCTGTAACTATAAAGTCTGTGAGCAATCGGCCGAAAAGAGAAATGATCATAAAAGAGATCAAAGAGGAAATTGCTTACCCTTGAAAAATGGGCTGGAGCAGACGGAGTTGGAGGAGTTTGCTTAGGAGAAGCTGATGGAGTTCCCTCGGTGTCACTTACTTCATCTGTGGCTTGATCAACATCTTCGCCAATTTCTTCTTCATCCAGAGCTTGTTCAATAGATAGCTCTAGGGCAGGCAAATCATTAGTTGGTGTAGGCTTCTTTAGTTTGGCCTTCTTCTTTGGAGCAGGAGCTGATACATCTACAGTCGATGATCTGGTTCTTTTCTTTTTGCCAGCATCGGCTGGTTCTCTGATGAGTCCTTGAAGAAGAGTTGAAGTCTTGGGGGCATGAAAGCCGATGATAGGGGGAGATGGTCCGCCTCCATTAGGAATTAGACCCGGAGCATATTTGATATTTCTGCCACTATTGCTCTGGTGAGGAGGAGAAGATTCTGTTGTCTATAGATCAAAAGAAAATTTGTCAAGTTATGAATCGGCTGAGCAATTATTTACACAAAATTAAATCAAGACATACCTAAGGGATAACGTCTGGAAAGAGATCTATCATATACATGGAGGCCGATTGATGGAATAGGTGCAGTTTCCATTCGCCCCACCATCTGTCAAATGTTTTGCTCCTGAAGGTTGCCAGCTCAATGTTTTCAATACTTCCTAGACGGGGTCCTTGGAGATTTAGCAGCCGATCCATCATCAGGGTTGATGAGATTTCTCCTCGGCATTGGATCTTATCAGCGAAGAACAAGCTGATTGGGAGCTGACCCATTCCCAATTGTCTGGCCGAGCTCATTGGGTGATAGAACTCATAAGAGACCTTGATATTTCTTCCTTGATGAATGCCGACAGGAAGGATACATGGGCTGATTGCAGCTGAAAAGACTTCTCTAGACTTTTGGTATCTTTCATGGTTGATATCCTCGAATCTAAAGTCTGATGGATTTTCCAGAAGTGCTGAATCTTCATAGAGAAACCAAATTCGAGTTTCTTTGAGAAAGCCATCAGATAAGCTGCAGAACCAGTCCTTGAGCAGTTCGGCCGAGAGTTTTGCTCCTGCATCGGCTGGTGTGGAGGCGTATTCCCCATAAGATGTGCACCTACGATGGGTGCGTTCCTCTCCATCATCGTCTACGATCGGCTCCAGTCTTAGGAATTCGGCTTCTGTTATAGATGGCCGATTGACAAACTTCATGACAATTAAATTCAGCCAAGATTGTAATAACCACCATGGTCCACCTGCTCCAACTACTGAGCCGACGACTATCTTAGCCGATGCATTGTTCATCATTTGGTACAAGTAGCCAAGGAGGATCTTGCCTAAGGGGAATTGTCTTTTTGATTCCAAGGCTTCGGCTACAAACTGCCAGTTGGTCGTAGGGCCGCAGCTTGATCTACAGAAGAGAAATTTCTCCAGCCAAATTAGAAGAAAGGCTACATGCTCTCGGGGGGTTACCAAACCTTGGCCCATATATGCTGCCACGTAGCCTGACCAACCACCTATGCTTTTGGTCCTGAAGTCATACTGGTTCTTCGTGTTCAAACTCATGGGGTTAGCCGATGAGGTAACATCCAAACCGGTGATCATGATGATGTCTACTAGAGTTGGGGTCATCGGCCCTTGGTTGAACAAGAAGGCATTAATGGTGTTGGACCAAAAATAAGAAGCGGCTGCCATTAAGGTCTCGTCCTTAGCTGAGTTGGCTATGGTTAGGTCAAGTGCTTGGCCGATTCCAATTTCGTCCCAGTGAACTCTTTTGCTAGCCGACATGCGCTTGAACCATGTAATCCAACTTTTCTCGGGTGGAGTTTTCTCGAGAGATGGCCAGGATTTGAAGGTGTTTTTCCAGTGACCTAGATCTGGGTTGGCCAATCTGAAGGGAATCCTATTGGTTTCACCAATGATGAACTCGGTAGGATCAGGGTTGCCGACTGGACCGAGAAAGTAGTAATTTTCGTGCGACAAGCTTGGAATTGCAACTAGGTTGGAGAGATGCTACAAATCCAAAAGAACTGAGAAGGGGAAAACAGGATGAGGGGCTAGAAGATCGATCTAATGTGAAGAAAAGAGATCTGGCTGATGAGAACTTACCTCAGCGTACTCAGCCAACGGCGTGGCAGACGGGCTGGCAGAAGACGACATCGCCGTAGGCGGAGATCTAATTGGAGATGAAGTCGCCTAGGGATCGCCTTATGCGTCGGAGAAATCGTCGAAGAGAGAGAAGACAAAGTTAGCTTCGGCGGTGAAAACGGAAGAAGACGGTGTGAGGTTTCTCGGGGGCAACGATTAGTATTTAAAGCGCTGGAGTAACGGTCGGGAAACGACAAGAGCGAATTTTGCTCGAAATCGATATATGGCAAATCCGAAACATTACCAAATATTCCGGACTTGGGGGGCATGTGTTAACAACCAAATTTGGCAATATCAGCATCGGAGATGAAGATTAGATCGGGGTGGAATCGAAGACGAAGATCGATTCGGGAACAGAGTAAGAGTCGGCTGGAGTCCAGATCGGCTACGATTAGGATCGGCTAAGTCCGAGTCAGACTGGGTTAGGTGATACAGCCGATTCCGACAATACGACTTGGTGTATGACATCGGGTTGAGTTGATATGCTTCAAGGTGATTGCCACGCATGGATAGAGTCCTGAGAAGGCAATTGTATCTATTAATTAGGATATTTTATGTAATTTCCTTAGAGATATGTTTGGGCAAAAGTCTGCCGTAAAGACTTATGGTATCTTAGAGTTTGTTGGAGATAAGAGTCGTGTCCGTTATGGACATTGTTTGTAATATTCGGGTATATATAGACCCCGAATCCCATGTAATCAATTAACACACACGTTCAATACAATTTCGGCACATCGCCACCCTTTTTGCTTTAGTTTATTTCGACGAGTTCTTGCTTTTGGGTTGAGCTGCATCGGTTTTGATCTTCAGCAAGAGGTAAAACTTGTTATGACGGCTTGCGTTCTCGGGATTAGTGCTTCCATCATTATGATACTCTAATCTTGTCTATGTAATTCGTCGAGTTATCATATATCTTATATAATCTCTGGCAATATCGTTATCTAACCTACAATCGGCTAACATCTATCAATAGAGGCAGCCGATTAGGTTAAATATTGACGTTGATTTAGATTATATACGATATCCACCACTCTATGAAACTTCCAATGGCTTGATTGTCTAGACATTGTCTTTCTTCTCATACTTATAGCTGCATCAGTTGTTTGATCTTATGAGTCGTGATTAGAATCTCAATCTCTAGCCTGCCTCTTGCTTGCCGATTAGTGTAGTATCGGGGTTTCAGCCGATCTTATCTGATTTAACTACATTTGCTCTATATATTTTATTGACATGTTAAATTTGCCCTTTATGTCAAGACCTTATTGCATCTAAGTATATTAAGCTTTTGTTTGGTGTATTCTGCTTGTTTTAATATCTTAACATAGAGTTGTATCGGAGTATTAGCCGATACATGCTAGATCTATCTGATCGGCTATGCTATGAACATATATAGTCTTGTTGTTAATATATATTTCGATCTAAGTGATTTATACTGTCTCGGCATGGCGACCGATCTATTCCAATCACTTGATTTAAGTATATATCGACACAAGGAATATATATTGTTAATATCTACAGCCGATCGAGTAGATTTAGTTCTTTATTATCTATTTATAACTGCTGATCGATTTACATATGACATCGGATCGAAGATAAATGATATGTCATCGGCATCTAGTCAATCGGCTATCATTTATGGATTTAACCACGGTTTCTTTGCCTTTATTTCTTGTTGATTGCAGGATCAAATCAACTGGCACGCTAGCATACCCGAAGGCGAGTTTTGGACCTGCACTGGAGTTAAGCAGATCTCCCAGGCCTCGTGTTTTTCATCAATAGTGACCCGCTCGGATATCGCAGGGATTGTCCCCGAGCTGAGCCATCGTGGCCAAGGGCTAGAAGCTCTCAATCAGTTCATGCAGATCTCGCTCTCCTTTTTATGGAGGGCCACGTGTCGACCCAAGGTTGTCCTACTTCATGTTAAGTAGTAGCTGACTTTAAGATTTTAAGCTTTACTGATTTCATTTGCGATTTTTGCTCCGACAACCTTAACTCCTTCTCCTCCAGCTCCGGTGACCAGTGACGGCTGAACGAGTTAGGGTTAAGGGTCCTAGGTTGTTGGGAGGGGAGAGGGTAGATGAGGGAGATTGGTGGAGTGATTGCAATGAGAGGCAATGGCCTGACAGTGGACACGGGCGGGAGACGAAGTGCTGGCGGAGGCATCTATGCCGTGAAGGATGGAGGGGGCGGTGGGGTGGCGGTAGCGGTAGGGACAAAGCGAAGAGGTGGTTAGGAGGCAGCGGACAAGGGTGGTGGATCTAGTGGTGCGAAGCCACAAGAGACAAGGGAGACGATAGGGTGGGGGCACCTGACCGCTGCGGGCTTGAGGAGGAGGAGGAGGCTTGCTGGGGGACCTCGTTGGCGTTGTTGATGCATTCACTACTACAGAAAGGGTAAAAAGTGCCGGTTGGGAAACCCTAATAGGTGCCAGTTTTCCCAACTGGCACAAAGGAGGCAGCACTGATGATACTTGTCATCAGTGCCGGTTTTAGAACTGGCACCTATTAGGTAATAGGTGCCGGTTTTGAGGTTAAAAGCAGCACCTATATGGTACTAATAGGTGCATGTTTTAAGACAAAGAGTCACGTGGCTGTCAAATAGGTACTGGTTTTGACCTCAAAACCGGTACCTGTATGGTCCTAATAGGTGCCGGTTCTAAGCCGAAGAGCCACGTGGCTGTCAAATAGGTGCCCTTTTTAGGTTAAAACCGGCACCTATATGGTCCTAATAGGTGCTGGTTCTAACCTAAAAACTGGCACCTATTTGTTGGGTAAAAAAAAATTACAGTAAATTCATCCATACAACCCCAATTCCATATAAACCCAAATTCATCTCTACAGCCCCACATCCATACAACACATTCATTCACATTCACATTCAGATTCACATTCACGTTCACAACAAATAAAACATTCACATTCAGACTAACATTCACATTCACAACAAATAAAAACCTACAAGACTAAGTCAAAATTCGGTAAGTCTAAAAATTCGTAAGTCTAAAAATTCCTATCTTTAAATCCTAGAACATTTGCATATATATCTTGACGGCTGTTTTGGTACTCTCCTATTCCTACATTTTGGTGCACATGTGATGGGTATAGCCATTTTCCAGATGGGCCATTCAAGGTGAGATATGGAAACTGAACCTTCTGATCTTCATCAATGGTTCAGTTCCCTCTAATCCTCATTTCAAATGGCACATATAAATATGGTCCTAGCTGCTAAAACCCAACACTAGCTGCCAATCTGTTCATGTGCTGCCCAACTAAAGTATTCCATCAAGCAATCAACCTGAAGGTGAGATATTGGAGAAAAACAATCTGAATATTAATTGTTTGCCACACTGTTGCAAGCATCAACCAGCAATCAGTTTGTTTTCCTCCAATTCTCACTTCCAGTGCCTGAACAAGCACAGCATATCCAACACTGAAGCTAGTAACTACTCTGAAGCGCTAGAAATTGTAAAGCAGTTGGGTTCAGGACTTCAGGTAGAGAGAGATTTATAGCCGTGGTTGATAGAACACAAATCATTCAGATTCAGCAGCAGCAGCAACAGAAGCATCTGTTTCTGTTACACCTGCCCTTCATGCCAATTGTGTGTTGTCTGTGATGAAGAACCTTTCTACTCCCATTTTCAGAGGACTAGCAGTACAGGTAATAGCCAAAAAAAAAAAAACAAAAGCAGCTTCAGAATGTGATGGGTGCATAGTGGCTAGTCACTAGTGACATGACTGCCCTACACATAGGTGCCGGTTTTGGGTCTAAAACCAGCACATTTCTCTTACACAGGTTTTAGGTGTCGGTTTTATTTAAAAACTGACACATATTTGGACATTAAGGTACCGGTTTTAAATATTTGGCGAGTGGGGCTAGGTACATGGGTGGAAAATACATTATACTATTATAGGTGTCGGTTTTAGATTTTCCGGCACCTACAGTGACGACACATATTTATCTTTTTTAATAGTGATTTTGGCCAGCCAGCGAGGTCGGGTGTTGGTGCGCTGGAGTGCTGGATGTAGGAGGGTGCAGCGGCATGCTAGGTGAGATCTAGAGAACTTCAATGAAATCGACGTGCATCGGTCGGTGGGGGTGAGAGCATAAGGTGGAATCACTAAGCAACACAGATCTTAAAGTAACTAGCATGGTAGTCAGAGTAGATTGCGCGGATAGCATCATTATATTTTCTCTCATATAATAGCATATATGTTTTCTCATTATATTATTAATATATATTAAAATGACAACATAATTTTAAATTTTGCAATAACTTTACAAAACTACTAAAGTGTAATATTCATATTGTATTTTATATACGTGTTAGTTATTAATTATTTTTAATATCAAATTTTAGTTATTTGTAAATTATATATATTCCTATATGGACTCTAGACTTGACTTTAGGCTCTTCTTCCAATATTATTTATTTTTATTTCTGAATTTTTATTATTTCTAATTGTATTTCTATGTGGGCTCTAAACTCATCTTTCAATATTCTTTAATTTTTAATTTCGAATTTCAGTTAGTTCTAAATTGTATTCCTATATTGACTTTAAACTCTTCTTCCTATGTTTTTCTTAATTTTGAATTTTAGTTATTTGTAAATTGTATTTTTATACAGACTCTAAAATCTACTTTTAATTTTATTATGTTTATTCCGAATTTTAGTTAGTTTTAAATTTCTATATGGACTCTATACTCTACTTCTAATATTCCTTATTTTTAATTCTAAATTTCTATTATTTCCTAATTGTATTTCTATATGGCCTCTATACTCTACTTCTAATAGTCCTTATTTTAATTCTGAATCTCAGTTATTTCCTACATGTATTTCTATATGGACTCTAGTCTCCTTTTCTAATATTCTTTATTTTTTAATTCTGAATTTCAACTATTTCTAAATTGTATTTTGATATGGACTCTAGTCTCTTCTTCTAATATTCCTTATTTTTTAATTCTGAATTTCAGCTATTTCTAAATTGTATTTCTATACGGACTCTGCTTTTTCTTTTTTTCGATTAATGTGAGAATTTCTAGGCCGTATTTCTATACGGACTCTGTTTTTTTTCTTTTTCTCCGATTAATGTGAGAATTTCTAAGCCATGAGAACGAACGTGGAGGCTCATTTTTCTATTCCTTTAATAATATAATAGATAGATAGATTGGACGGTCCGTGATACGCAAGATTCTAGGTTTTTTTGTGTGAAATGATATTTAGACAGTCCCTTAATCAAAATTTGACAAAGAGTCAAACATAGGACCACTGGTTGTCTGGGTCGAAATCACATACCGAGGACACATACCAAGGGCCTGTTTAAATCACACCTAACGTTTTTACAATATTTCACATCAAACGTTTGAACACCTGCATAAATTTATAAATATAGACTTAAAAAATAACTAATTGCACAAATTATGAATAATTTGCGAGATGAATCTTTTTTTTGGAGAATTACACAGTACAACTTAGACACTCACAATGCACGCATACTCACCTATATGAACGCACGTACGCAAATCCTACCCCTATGAGCATATTCAAAGACTGGCCGGCAAATCCTGGAAAATTCGCTCTCGGTAGAGACGAATCTTTCAAGACTAACTGCTCCATGATTTAACAATATGGTGCTACAGTAAATATTTTCTAATGACAGATTAATTAGGCTTAATAAATTCATCTCGCGATTTACCGAGATATTTTGTAACTAGTTTTTTTATTAGTACCGAACACCCTATATAATATCCGATGTGACACGCTAAAACTTTACACCCTGATCTAAACACCCCCTGACATATCTCTGTCACTAAGGGCGAAAAGTCCAGTTAGATGTCCAAGATCAGTACGTAAGTGAGGACTGAAGACCTAACACCATCGACACATCAATTAGTTCTGATTGATTTTACCAACGAAATGACTTGAAAGTATGCCGCGCCTTCCGTCTCCTCTGTGGTGTGTGCGACTTGTGAGAGACATCCAGCGCCAGTGGTAAAGTTCGGCCATTATTATATCAAAAGACCCGCCCATATATGAAGGCGGCATTTGCGTTTGTGATGCTTGCCTGAATCTCTACCTTACGCCCATGCATGCAACCATGTTAAAGAGATCGGTGCTTCCGAGTATGGCAGAGCCCGGGCACCTTGCCCAGCTGAGCGCTCTCACGACGACGGTGATCACCTGCCTGATTCTCATCACCCCAACACCAGCCGCCGCGTCGGGCGCGAGCTGCGTCGCGAGCGAGAGGGACGCCCTGGCCGCCTTCAGAGCGAGCCTCCTGGACCCCGCGGGCCGCCTCGCGACATGGAGCGGGCACAGCTGCTGCCGGTGGCGCGGGGTTCACTGCGACGGCTCGACCGGGCACGTCGTCAAGCTCGACCTGCGCAACGACCTCACCGTCCACAGTGACACCGACTGGATCTTGTTCTACGAGGTCCGGGTTGACATCGACAGTAGCTGGGTACACAGCGCGTTGGCCTTGCGAAATACAGGTGAGATGATCTCCTCCTTGGCTGCTCTGCACCATCTGAGGTACCTAGATCTGAGCTGGAACAACTTCAACGACTCGAGCATACCTCTGTTCATGGCTGACCTGAAGAACCTGAGGTACCTGAACCTCTCAGGGCCGAGCTTTTCGGGGAGAATTCCTCCACAGCCTGGGAACCTGTCCAATTTGCAGTATCTTGATCTCTCATATGGACCTACTATTTCTTCAGACCTGTCATGGTTGCTAGGGCTGTCATCTTTGAGGCATCTTGACATGAGTTGGGTGGATCTTAGTGCCGTCAGGGACTGGGTCCATACCGTCAACACGCTCTCTTCCCTGAAAGTTCTTCGCTTGAGGGGCTGTAAACTTGAGAGTGCCATCTCTACCATGTCACATTTCAACCTCACACGTCTTGAGGTCCTCGATCTTTCAGTCAACAAATTCAATGCTTCAATTCAGCAGAAATGGCTTTGGGATCACAAAGGCATCAAGGAGCTCTATCTGACAGAAGGCCATTGGTTTGGGTCCATTCCGGACGCATTTGGTAACATGTCTGCACTTCAGGTTATGGATCTTGGCCACAACAACCTAATGGGGACCATACCGACAACCCTGCAGCATCTGTGTGATCTGCAGGTTGTTAGCCTATATGACAACTATATTGATGGGGACGCAACAGAATTCATGGAGAGATTACCGAGGTGTTCATGGAATAAGTTGCGAGAGATGGACCTGCATTCTACGAATTTGAGCGGTTAGCTGCCGGTTTGGATAGGAAAGTTGAGCAGCCTGAATTTTGTTGATCTCTCACACAACACACTGACTGGTGAGCTGCCTGTGGGTTTTGGAGCACTTAGAAACATGATTTACCTAAATCTCGGTTGGAATAATTTCACCGGACAGATTTCCGAGGAGCATTTTTCAAGTTTACTGAACTTAAAATATTTGTACCTCTCTGGGAACTCTTTCAAGCAGATGGTCTTCGAGGAAGATTGGATTCCTCCAGTCAGACTGAAGGTAGCACATTTGCGGTCGTGTCGATTAGGTCCCAAGTTCCCATCATGGCTAAAATGGCAAACTGAAATCAGGGTGCTTGATGTCTCAGGCACGTGCATAAGTGATTCTTTGCCTGTTTGGTTTAAGACCGTTTTTTCTCAAGCTTACTCACTGAACTTGTCGGACAATCAGTTATGTGGTACCTTACCCAGAACTCTAGAGGATATGTTGGCAATGGTGATGGATCTTGGGTCCAACAATTTGACAGGTCAAGTTCCACGCTTCCCTGTAAACATCACCTACTTTGATCTCTCAAATAATTCTTTGTCCGGGCCACTACCATCTGATCTTGGAGCTCCCAGGTTAGAGGAGCTGCGTCTTTACAGCAATTACATCACAGGCACCATCCCTGCTTATTTCTGCCAGTTGCGTCGATTGGTATCTTTGTATCTGTCAAGCAATCACCTGACAGGAGAATTCCCACAATGTTCAGATAACTACAAAGCACTACCACCGGATGATCTGGATCCGTTCTTCTCGCCTTATTTTGGCGCCGCATGTCTACAATAGACCTGAGCAACAATAGCCTCACAGGCCCATTCCCACAGTTTCTTGAAAATACCACATATTTGCGTTTTCTTGATCTCTCACACAACATTTTTTCTGGGAAGCTGCCAACATGGATAGCAAAGAGAATTCCGTACTCACGGTTTTTGCGGTTACGGTCGAATATGTTTTCTGGCCACATTCCAGAGGAATTAACCAACTCTTTTGGCCTTCATTATTTGGACCTTGCAAACAACAACATATCAGGAATAATGCCTCAATCTCTAGCAGGCATGAAGGCCATGAGGCGCACTACTCCGGATGGGAACAGGGGCGATGTCTACGAGGGCAGCATATCATCGTTCACCAAAGGCCAAGAGCTTCACTACACCTTCAGCAACTACAATCTGGTCGTCCTCCTCGATCTGTCAGGCAACAGCTTGACAGGACAGATTCCAGAGGAGATATCACTGCTCCTTGGGCTCAAGAGCCTGAATCTCTCCGGCAACCACTTGGGTGGAAAGATTCCGAACACGATCGGCGATTTGAAGGGGTTGGAGTCACTGGATCTCTCTCGCAACAGGTTGTCCGGTGAAATACCGTCAAGTTTGTCGGAATTAACTTCCTTCAGCTGGCTGAACCTGTCCTACAACAATTTGTCGGGGAGAATACCATCAGGGCATCAACTACAGACACTCAATGACCAAGAGTACATCTACATCGGCAATCCTGGCCTTTGCGGCCCTCCTCTCCGCAAGAATTGTGCAATGAGAGGAAGACACGATGAAGTTGACGATGTGTCAGATGATTTAGCAGTCCTGTATCTTGGTATGAGCATAGGGTTCGTAGTGTCTCTCTGGTTGGTGTTTTGCACTTTGCTGTTCAGGAAATAATGGAGAATCGCATACTTTGTGCTCTTTGATAGGCTATGTGACAACATATTTGTGCAGGTGGCGTGCAAGCTGGGCAATAAGTCGAGTGTTACAGGTCCCAAGAACAATACTTAAGATCAACTGATAGGAAACTTGGGAGTCATTAATATATGATGTTTTGGACAAGTAAATGAACCTAAGTTGTTTGTCCTAGCAACAAGTATCTTTTGGACAAGAGTATGCTGCAAATCGGTTGTCATTTCCTCCTTTTTTTTGTGTGTTTTCCTTTTGAGGAAACTTATACACGGTACTGTAGATGCTTCAGCTACTTTATATCAAGCCATGTACTTCTGCAACACAGTTTTTGCGTGCACTTACCCCCTCATGTTGTTCCATTTGCTAAATACATATTAAATCTATGATCCCAATTTCTACTAACAATATATTCAGATTTAGGTTAGTTTTCTAATAGAACTTCAAGTCTTCCCACATTAGAAGTCTTATCTTTTATCTCCGATATATATCTCTTGTAAACTGCATAAGAACGGTGATATTCCATTATTATTCCCTACATTTGTAGCCAAATTCTCAATAGTGATCATTGTTGTTTGGCGCTTGTGGTTTTTCCCGCCAGAGTTTTTCATGTAAAAATTCGTGTCTCCTTAATTTTGTGCGTTTATTTTTATAACAAATGATATAAGAGCAGTGGAGATCTAATGCCCAGCCACTGGCGCTTTTGTCCTTGGGCGAATCCATCTGTCTGAACTACGGTAGGCGCACATCATCGATCTGTTGGCCACTGTTAGGGGTGCAACTGCCACCAACCGTGAGCCACCTCTAGGTTAGATTGTGCCTGCTCCACCATAGTTCCAACGGGAGCCACAACTTTAAATTCTAAACCTACATAACCCAATAAACTAGTCTAACAGATGAGTATTGTTTGTCATACATCGGGCCTAACAATATCCTCCGTCATATCAACACATCTAACCCCGAATATTTATTTCAGTGCCAAGCCTACAATCTCACATGTCGCATCAAAGCCCATGCGATCGGAGACACTTGTTACCAAGCTCTCCTACCATGCGACCTAGGGCTCTAATATGGCTTATTAGCTGGATTTTTCACATTTTAGTCCTTTTGAAAAACTTATTTCGCAAATAGACTCCTGGAAAAACTTATCCCAGAAATGGTCCTTTTTGGGGCGCCAGAGTGGTTGGCGCCATTGTCCAACAGGACGGAACCAGCCTTTCTGGCGCCGTCCCCCTGCCGACATGGCGGGGCGATGCTGAGTTGGCTAGGGGAGCGCGCCAGAGTGGCTGGCGCCCTCCCCCCTCCCCCCGAAATTTTTTATTTTTCTTTTATTTGTTTGATATTTTTTTCACGCTTAAGGATACACAAGAACCAACCATAGAAAAAATGAACTCAAATGGACATAATATGTAACCTGTAGAATTTTTCCTCTTCTCTCCTCTCTCTCCGAACTAGTGCAGAGGAGAGAGATGTGCAACTTTTTTATTTTTATTTTATTTTTTTGATATTTTTTTCATACTCAGGAACTCAAAAGAACCAATCATAAAAAAATAAACTCAAACGGACAAAATATGTGGTCTGTGGAATTTTCCAAAGCTCTACCAAAAAACTTCTCTCCTCGAAAACACAATCTTGCAAGCTGAATTTGGAGGTTTTAATATTGGCTAAGCCAGGAAGTATCGGATGTAACTTTTTCTGTAGATGTCCGTGGATATATTATTTGTCTGATTCCGAGTCCGTATGAGAAAGTTACGCCTATTTTAATAAATGATATATTTTGTCCATTTCGCTAGAGCTTTGGAAAATTCTGCATGTCACATATTTTGTCCGTTTGAGTTTATTTTTTCTATGGTTGGTTTCTATGTTCTCCTAAGTATGAAAAAAATATCAAAAAAATAAAATAAAAATAAAAAAATTGCATCTCTCTGTACTGTTTAACTTATAAACTTATAGCTATCATTTCATGTGGTTATATTTTGAATTAGATTAAGTAATTTCATATAGTGGTAGAGTGCATTATGTTTAACATGCTGATCAAAGGATTTTACTAAAGGAGTTATGGTCTAATTTTGGTGAAGGTGCAAATTAGGCTAAGTGGTATGCTAGCTATATTCAGACTTAGCTAAGTGGTAGTTCGAGTTTAAATTTTTTTTGTGGTTGGTTGTATCGTGATCCTAAGTGTGAAAAAACATTCGAAAAATAAAACAAAAATGACACCGTTGCAACTTCATACAGAGAAACTGGAATAGAGGCGAGGGGTGGGTTGGGGGATGACGCGCCCTCCTCCCTGGGGCGGCGCCAGCCATACAGGCGCCCTCCTCCTGCCACGTCGGTTCGCGTGTGCCACGGTGGCAGGAGGTCGGCGCCAGAGAGGCTGGCGCCGTCCCGTTGGACGGCGCCGCCAGCCACTCTGGCGCCCCAAAAAGGACCATTTCTGGGATAAGTTTTTCTAGGGGTCTATTTGCGAAATAAGTTTTTCAAAAGGACCAAAATGTGAAAAATCCAGGGCTTATTAGAGTGCAAACCTATGCTTTAATACATGTCATGAGAGCGCACAGTCCTACCCACCAACCTTAGGCTTGCTCCACCTTAGACTCAACTAGAGCCACAACTTTAGGTGATGGGTCTACACAACATAAAATATAGTCTGATGAGTGATGATAGCCCTAACATTTTAAATCGTGCTCTTTCATCATAATTTTTCAATGTGGGACAAAAACCAATATCTGCTTGGTGCAGCTAACCTGAAATGATGTCGGATCTCCAGGCTCTATTACATAAACGATTTTTTTGGGCGAACCCCCTCTATCTTGCAGGTGGGTTATAACATTGTCTGCCTATGATAATTTTGCCCCAGGAGGAAGATAAGGCCAACGGACCTCTTAATAGACCCACCTGTGAAAATAGGTTTATTTTCACAGGCGAACATATTAAGAGGTCTGCCTGGCACCCAGCCAGCTGCCCCATCCGCTTCCTCTCTTTTATTCTCTCATCTCTTAAAATATCTCTCCCCACTCCACTCCTCACCCCCTTCTCCCCCGTCCCCTCCTCCCCTACCTCCACCGCAGCCATGGCGACGGGAGCTGCCCTGCGACAGGTGGATCTAGCACTAGCTAATGAGGTGATGACAACGTTGGCGGCAAGCCGCACGGTGGCGGATCCCTGGCCCCGGCCCCAAGAGGGGTGGGTCTAGTGGTGCTGGCCTAGAGAGCGGCGGATCCAACTCCACAGACCTCGGCGATGATGACAACAATGACAACGGTGGCTAGGGTGGCGACGACAATGGCAGCAAGCTGCGTGAGGGCAGATCTGGCGGCGCTAGACTCGAGACTAGCGGATCCCCCTCTGCGGGCCTCAGCGACGACGACAACGATGATGACAATGGCACCAATGGCTAGGGCGACGATGAAGACCGTGGCAAGCTGTGCGAGGGCAGATTCGGCGGGACTGGTCTCGGGAGCGGCCGATGGTGATGAGCGTGTCGATCGACGGGTGCCTGTGCTCCGCCTTGTCGCGCCTCGGGTCCTCCTCCACCACCAACAACCTCAGGATGCGGGTTACAGTTTTGGGGATGCGGTGCGGCGGTGGCAGGCTGCGGGCTAGGGTTTCACAATTTTTCAGAATTTTATTTTATTTTTTGACAAAATTCTAGTGCAGGTTGGCGGCTTAACATGCCTGCCTGCTAAAAACAATTTTTGCATGAGGGCGTGGTGCCCGCATGTGGAAATCTTCATTTTTAATACACGTAGTTGCAGGCGAGTGGAGCCGTGCCTGCGAAAATTGAAGATAGCCACATGTAAAAAACATTTTTTATTAGTAGCACCAGCGCGAAGGAGAAAAAATCTATGCACATAGTCTACAATACGGATGGATATCAAGCTGGCTCGACCTGATCTGGCTTTAATTTGATTTGTTATCCTAAAGAAACATAGCTTGGCTCGACTTGCTTACCAGCTTGTTTAGCTTGCGAGCTAGCACATTAATAACATGATGGCAGTAGCGTATGTGCTCGCTCCTCATACTCCAATGCCCCGGCATCGCCATCTTGCTCGTCGAGCCCTCCAATGCTCACACGACCCGGACGAAGGATGCCGGCTTATGACTGGAAGGAGAGATCGAGAAGGGGACAACAGTAGGCGGCGGCGTTGCACACGCACAACCGGAGAGACTAGAGGGGGGAGGCACTAGCTAGGCGGCGTGTGGAGCGCCGACGCTGCACATTGCCGCATTGCGTGCTCAAGCGCGAGTGCGCGACTACTGCTTGGTCGACCACTATGAGCTGATGTGCATGTGGCTGCGTCGCCGTTGTGTTGTGGTTCCGGCTTAGGCTGTGTTGTTCTCCCATTTTTCTAACCCATCTCTCTCCATTCCACGCGCACATTTTTCAAACTGCTAAACGATATGATTTATGCAAAAACTTTTTATATGAAAGTTATGTTAAAAAAATTTATTAAAAAAATCATATTAATCCAACCCCTCCACTAGAATTTTGTGGCCTGAGGGAGATGTACGGCTTTACTGTGTTGGTGTGGGACTTATATGGCCTAGGAAAAAGTACACCGAAGTTCCCTCGACTTGTCATCGAGTTTAAAAATCGTTCCCCAACCGCAAAACCAGGTATCCAGCATCACTCAACTAACCAAAACCGGTGACAATAGGTCCTTAGGTGGTTTTGACCCCGGTTTTGTCCTACGTAGCGGCTGAGTCAGCGTGAGACCCACATGGGCCCCACATGTCAGGCTGCCACACCAGCCTCCCCTCTCACTCTTTTCCCCTCTTCTCTCCCTTCCTCATCTCTCTCTCTCCCTTCTCTGACTCAGCCGGTGGGAGGAGGAGGGCGGCGGCGGCCAGCAACAGGCGACGCGATGGCGGTGATTGGGAGGGGCGGCGCGCGGGCGGCGGGGGAAGGAGTGGCGCGCAGGCTCCTCTGCCGGCCACCGCCCACGAGGCTCACGAGGCATAGGAGCAACGCATGGGCGGGCGGCGGGGGGAGGAGCGGTGCACGGGCTCCCCCGCCGGCCGCCACCCACGAGGCCCATGAGGCAAAGGAACGGCGGCGACGGCATGGCGGTGAGTGACATGGCCTTAGTAGTAGTAGATCTCTCGCCGTCGCAACCTCCGCACCTGGAATCCCCAGCAACAACCCGCCGCCGCGATGTCTCATCGATACGACAGCCGCATGACGATCTTCTCACCGGAGGGGCGGCTCTACCAGGTGGAGTACGTGATGGAGGCGATCGGGAACGCCGGGTCGGCCCTCTGCGTCCTGGCGGCCGATGGCGTGGTCCTCGTCGGTGAGAAGAAGGTCACCTCCAAGCTCCTCCAGACCTCGTGCTCCGCCGAGAAGATGTACAAGATTGACTCCCACCTCGCCTGCGCAGTCGCCGGGATCATGTCCGATGCCAACATCCTCCTCAACACCGCCCGCCTCCACGCCCAGCGCTACATCCTCTCCTACCAGGAGCTCATCCCCGTCGAGCAGCTCATCCAATCCCTCTGTCACACCAAGCAAGGGTACACCCAATTCGGTGGCCTCCGCCCCTTCGGCGTCTCCTTCCTCTTCGGCGGGTGGGACAAGCACCATGGCTTCCAGCTCTACATGAGCGACCCTACTACAGTGGCTGGAAGGCCGCCGCCGTCGGGGCCAACAGCCAGGCGACGAAGTCCATGCTCAAGCAGCTCCTCCCCCTACCGTCGCCGCGTCACCCGTCGCCGGCCGCCGATGCCCTCATCCCGCCGACTAAGTCTGAGAAGGGAGAAAGAGATGAGGAAGGGAGAAAAGAGGGGAAAGGAGAGAGAGAGAGAGAGAATTGGCTGATGTGGCAGTCTGACATGTAGGTCCCACGTGGCTCCCGCACTGATTCATCCGCCACGTAGGATAAAACCGGGGTCAAAACCACCGACGGACTTATTGTGACTGGTTTTTGTTAGTTAATGGACGATGGATACCTGGTTTTGCGGTTGGTGGACGATTTTGTAACTCAATGACAAGTTGAGGGACCTTCGGTGTACTTTTTCCTATGGCCTATGAACTGATTAATGGGCTTGCTTGGACGTGGCTGGGTTGATGGATTGGATGGTCCAGGCCTCCAGCTCATTTGGCTCACGAGCATAGCCAGTGAGCTCCTATACATACATCAATTTTTCCCCCTATACATTGCTGCAAGCCTACAACCGTGGCTCAGCTTGTTAACAATTGTGAACGACTCAAGCACATCCGAACCGAGCCACATCACGAGCCGAGTGAACTAGCAGGCCAGAGTTTTTCTCCGCTCCCTAGTTGCCTGATCCAAAATTATAGTGAATTTTTGCTATGCGCACACATCTAAGCTACCTGGAGATCGATTTCCATATCTTCTCTTCATGCAGACAGAAGTGCACTAGGGTTTCTCGTTTCTGCTATGTTAACATAAATTAACATGAATGCTTACAAATACACGCAGAAAAGAAGTTCACCTTTTGGCTTTTCAAGGAATGATTAATAGAAAGGTATGCTGACTAGATATCGGTGTAGTCCGCTAATTTCCGGCATCTAGCAATGAAGTTACCGATGCAGTCCGATGATACTCATCGATCTGACTCTAATCATCGAGATAGATTAAAAACACGTAGACATTCCGATCACTAATGAGAGCCGCCACTACTAGAAAACTCATTTTCGGCGTCATAGGGGTTCGATTTTCGCAGGTGGGCATGTAATTCGGAGCTAAAACCCCGCCGGCAAAAAATGTACCCGGGGTGGAGGGGGTGGTCTGCCTACGAAGATCGATCTTTGCAGGCGGAGCATATAAGCGGCGCCTACGCGGACCATATTAAAGAAATATGGGAAATCGACTATGGGCACACAATGCAATTCCCCATATTTAAGTGCCAGTGGGTAAAATACCCGAACAGGATCAATGTTGATAAGTTTGGTCTTACTGTTGTTGACCTTGCGAGTGTGGGTCACAAGGATGACCCTTGGGTACTCGCCAATCACGTGGTACAAGTGTTTTATGTGAAAGACCCTTCAAATTTGAAGAAAGACTAGTTAGGTGCCCGTGCGTTGTAACGGGAAAAAAGATATCTATTAATTTCAAATCACACCAGGTGAAAATATGTTAAGTAATCATTGCGTATAAGTTTATTGTAACAAAAACCTTAATAAAGCACAAACAATAATTTTGTCACAATTTTGTTGTAAGGGAAAAAAGTATGCATCAATTGCAATTTTGCATGTCCCTAGAAACATGACTTTGCCTCAACCCATTTAGACCAATCTTGCATCTCTTTGGAAATACCTGTCATTATTTAGCACTTGCGCCTAGTAAGATTTTTGTTTGATTTTCCGCTATCGTTTTAGAGCTCTCTAAATTATCAACCCACACGCTGAATACATATTGCAAGAAGAAAATTAATAATGTGTCTCCAGTGCTAAACCATAACTTGGACTCAGCAAAAAAAATGGTAGTATTTTCTTTGATCCTTGGTGCCATTACTGCCAATTTACTGCAAATTTCTCAAGAGTATATTCACATTCAGTCTCTTGAACGGGGTGGCCTCAGCAGCCTTGAGGGAGTGCCTCCGAGACAACTCCACCACCTTCTACTCCCTGACAATGAAGTAGACCATTCTAGGTTCCAGCAGCTGCAAGTAACAATCATTAATCCTCCTTTTCAAGTTCTATTAGTTGGGAGCTATTAACTTGATTGTTTAGATAGCATCAGATGTTTATCATAGGTAATGATGACTGTCTTCGCTAATGCCTACTGGATTGCCCAGATTTGTAACAAAAAAAGATTCAAGGGGAAAAAACAGAACCCATGGAGGATATATATGTCATATAATCAGTTTTATCAAAAAAAAAGCACTTGACAACTATGTAAAGGATGCCGATGTTGGTCATACTCAACATGGACACCAGGGTAGTTGAACTATCCTTTCACTTGGTAGCTGTCAGTAGAAGATAAAAAATAGTTAATTATTCAGTGCTCTCTAATCTGATACTACCTAACAAAGCTGAGTACAAAGCATAGATAAACCGTTGATTTGATCACAAACAGTGAAGCAACTAAAGAGAAAAAAGGGCGAGTTTAATTGGCAGTAATAAAGCAATGTTTAAACAACTAAACATTCACCTACAGAAACCAATATCAGATTATATGAGAATCTTTTTAGGTGATGGACGAATGAAGTATGTGATGCTAATTTCCACCCACAGATTATCATTGATGCATTTTACTTGTCAAAAGGAGAACAAATGAGGAAACATTCTGCACAAGATGCCAACTCTCTGCTTCTATTTAGAAGGAAAATATTGAACCTCCATCCTGGAATACAAATCGTTGTCCCACAGCTTATATAAATCTCTTGCATTAGATTTAAAGCACAGTGTTGTGCTCAGGACAGGCTCCTTCTGAAATTTGGTTCTACTACAAGTTCAGTCCAAGTAGAAAATTAAGCTAATCCTGGTTTTCTATGTGAACTTATATCTAGCAAAGACCCTCATCTTGATTTTATAATCTCCTTAACCCACACCTCATGCACCGATTTTTAATTTTGACCTTAGTATTATGTTCCACAATTCTGAAGGGTAGTTGCCACAAAAAAAAAAAACTTACCCAACTTGAACACAATTTGGAACCATGATGCCATAGATTAAGGTACCATTATTGTCCTCCATGAAGACATGAAAGGGAGAAATTTCGTTGTCTCACATCCTAAATATTAATATACACCGAATACATCCAAGTTTCTGAAAACATCATGAACTCCCCAACTATGTTATATTTTGTGCATGATTGTTGGATATGTGAAAAGAACTGTTGTTACCATTATTGTCCTCCATGAAGACATGAAAGGGAGAAATTTCATTGTCTCACATCCTAAATATTAATATACACCGAATACATCCAAGTTTCAGAAACATCATGAACTCCCCAACTATGTTTTATTTTGTGCTTGATTGTTGCATATGTGAAAAAACTGTGGTTACCATTATTGTCCTCCATGAAGACATGAAAGGGAGAAATTTCATTCTCACATCCTAAATATTAATATACACAGAATACATCCAAGTTTCTGAAACATCATGAACTCCCCAACTATGTTATATTTTGTGCTTAATTGTTGCATAGGAATGAAACCGATTTAAGTACAGGAGCTAACCCAGCCAATCATTTCATTGAGCAGTAGGGAAGCATAGACACAAAGCAATGTACTTGTTGTCAAACTGCATGCTCCAGCGCACCTGAGCCCTGAGGAGCTAGCATTTCAAGCTTCAGTGAGGAGTAGAGATTCCATGGTAAGGTAGGGAAAAATGATTACCAACGGAAATCATTTGTATGATCACCCCAATGTATCAGCTATCAATCTAGACCATAAGATTCAGCAATCTGAAAGTTGAATTAGGGAAACCATTATTGATGAACCTATAACAGGAAAAGATAATCTGCAGCATATCATTTTATACCCACAGTTTTTTCACATATGCATTTTAACAAACACAAAGCGTGCACACACTAGATGGGGACAGGGAAGCAGCAGTCCTCCACACTGCCACAGGAGTAGGCGTCGACGGCGGTGGCGGTGGCGTTGGCGGCGGGGGATTCGGCGTCGGTTGCAGTAGGCGTCGGCGGCGGTGGCGTCGGCGTCGGGGAGGAGTCACTGCCAGGGGCGGCGGCGTCGGTGGCAGGTGGGCGGAAGGAGGAAAGGCGGGGTATCTGGGGCGGCAACGGCGGTTGCGGGTGGGCAATGGCGGTTGCGGGTGGGCAGCGGCGGCGCTAGGCATCGGCGGCGGGGAGGAGGTGGAGTCAGCAGCAGGGGCAGTGGCGTCGATGGCAGGTGGGCGGAAGGAGGAGGAAAAGCGGGGGGATCTGGAGCGGCGGCGGCGGGGGAGAAGCGCGAGAGAGATCGGATCGGTGCGGCGGCGGTCGAGGGAGGTGCGAGGATGGATTGAGGGGCGGCGATGGTGTGAAGGAGGCGGGATACAACGACAGCGGAGAGGGAGAAGTCTGCGGTGTCGGGTGACGGGTGAGAAGAGGAGGCGCCGTTTCTTTTTTTTTCGCGTCGCGGAGGAGTAGCATGTGCAGTTTCTTTCTTTTTTTTTTCTTTTTGTTTTGCGTTGCGGAGGTGGAGCGTGTCGATCTACGTTTCTAATTTGGATCGCACGTCTATGTTGGCTTCACCATCCCTACTACGAATTTTTTAAGTATTATTAAAGATAAAGATATAGTGCTACCAGGGAAACAAAATATATTGAGAGTGGATGGGGTTGAAGATGTCGAAGATTATAACCAATACGATAGTATGCCACTTTATAGTCAGTTTGTACAGAAGATTAAGAATGTCGAGACATCTACTCAGAAGACCGTGAAGCCTTACATGCGCACGGACGGTGTGGGCAAAAATGTTAAAGGGTAATGATTGTTGAGTGGCATATAAGCATCTAACAAGTTAGTAGTTATGTAATGGTGGTATGTAAGGTGATGTGTGATCATATCGCAAAATGACGAACAATTGTACTCAACATTTGTAGTGATCAATTAGTTTATGTGCAATTACCATTTGTAGTGTAACATTTACAGTTTTTTATATTTTAAAAGTTTTTTAAAAGAGGTTTCAAAATTTAGTAGCAATTTTTTATGTGCACTTACCATTGTTTCAAAATTTGTTAAAAATTTTTAAGTAGTATGTACATTTAAGTAAGATTTACATTTGAAAAGTATGGTTGTATGTACAATAACCATTTTTATTAAAACTATTGTAGACATTTTCAAATTACAAAAATAATTTTAAAAAGATTTTGAAATAATGTATATTCACCTCTGTAACAATCTTCGTAGGCGGACGGACCGCTTGCGAAGATTGTTATGCCGAGTGCAGTTTACATCTTCGCAGGCGGACCGTCCGCCTGCAAAGATAGTAAAAACGATCTTCGTAAGCGGACGGCCCGCTTGCGAAGATCGTTGTCCTATAAAAGGGCAAGCCCGCGGCGCCAAAATTTCTAAGTCCAGGCGGGAACCTAGAAATTTTGGCGCCGTCAGGCTGTCGAATTTTTTCACCGTCCCACGCCACCGTCGTCCTCCGCCGCCGCCCGCCTACGACCATCGCCCTCCGACCGCCATCCTCCGCCGCGGCCGACCGTCGTCCTCCGCGCGCCGACCGTCGAGCTCGCGCCAGCTGCTCCACCGCATCGGCCGTCGAGCTCCATCCACCCACCGCCGCCACCGGCTGCTCCACCGCCGAGCTCCATCGTCACGGGCCGAGCTCCACCGCCACCGGCCACTCCACCACCGAGCTCCGCCTGCGAGCTCCACCGCCACCGGCCGCTCCACCACCTCGCGCCGGCCGCCGGCCCGCTCCACCACCGCTAGCCACTCCAACGCCGCCTCTCTCTCTCTCTCTCTCAGTCGCGGTATCGCGGCCGAACGGCTTCTTCGGCCGGTCGTCGTCCACGAGCGAACTCGTCCTTGGCCGAACGACGTCTTCGGCCGGTCGTCGTCCACGGTCGAACCTCGTCGTCGGCCGTTCGTCGTCCACGGACGTGTGTGCATGTGGGTGCTTGCTTTTTATATGTGTGTGCATGTGGCTGTGTGGGGGTTTATATGTGTGTGCATGTGGGTGTGAATGGGAATGAGGGGTGGGTGATATGTAAATGTTTTGATTGTGAATATGAATGTGGGACTGTGGGTGATATGTGAATGAAATTGGGAGGGTATGTTCAATTTTTTTTAATAACATGTAGAGGATATGGTCGCCTTATTAATTTTTTAGCAAATTAGTACAAACTAATTTTAGTTTGTACTAATTTATCAAATTTGTTTGTACCAATTTAGCAAATTAGTTTGTACTAATTTTAGTACACAATGGTTTACACAAGTTTTTATTATAACCTTGTGCAATTATGTACACAAGTTTTTATTATAACCTTGTGCAATTATGTACACAAGTTTTTAATACATAGTTTAATATACAATTTTTTTTGTTATGTTAGAAGTTTGAAACGATGGCCGATAGTACTAAAGGGACCGAAGAGAAGGGTTTAGGGGAGCAAGAGCAGTCCCTTGCTGTTGTGGTTGCTCCGGAACCAACGGTCCCACCGGAAGATAGTTCCGACAGCGACGTAGCTGACGAAGACGATGAGTACTCGTCGCCAAGTGATCCTTGTCCAAGCCCAAGCCCGAAGAGAAGGAAAATGGGCGACTGTGAAGAAGGCGATAAGGACTACATTCCCCCTAAAGAAGGGGTAAGTAAACTTAATATGTAAACTGTTCACCATGATAACTATTAGCCCGAGCTAATTCGAAACTTTCATATATACCTTCTCGTAGGAAACGGCACCACGGCGATCAAAACGGCAGCCGAAGAAAAAAGTTCCGTCGAAAGACGACGAGGCACCAACTAACACACCGGCTCAAACAAAAGCGAACGGTCAGCAAAGGCGAAGAAAAGGAAGGGCGAGAGAAGCGTGAATAAAAAGGATGAAGGGTTCCATATTGTTACCCATGTTTCGCCAAAAGGAGAGCCGCTCGCCCCTAAGACGGCACGTGCGAAATTCAGTTCACAGTGTGGCATAATAGTAAGGGAAAAGATCCCCATCACGGTCAAGGACTGGGATCATGTATCGAACGGGGATAAGGAAGTCCTATGAAAAGAGTTGAAGAAAATTTTCCAGTTCCCGGATGGATCAGAGGCAGCAGTGAGGAATTGTGCACTGCAAACAATGGCCAAGTCTTGGCGTGGTTGGAAAACCACTTTGAACAAGAAATTTGTAAAGACGGGACGTACATCGTTTTTGACGTATGCCAACATAACCCCGAATCAGTGGGACGACTTTCTGACGTTGAAAAACTCCCCGGAAGAAATTCAAAGGAGCCAAAAGTATTCAGAGTTGGCCAAGAAGAACAAATTTCCTCATCGCTTAGGCTCCGCGGGATACGCACCAAAGGTGGAGCAGTGGACAAAAGAGGAGGAGGAAATGAGGAAGAAGGGGCAACCGGTACCAATGGAAGAATGGACACAGAGATCAAGGAACTGGGTAAGAGCTAGAACTCCGAAGATCACGGATGAAGGCAAAGTATCGTTTGAAGATCCGGAGCTGCAGGGCGTTGCCGATAAAATAGAGAATTTTTCCAGTTCACAGAAGAAAGGATTTTTCAAGCCTAAGAGGGAAAAAGATGTGCTAAGTACGGCGCTAGGTACTCCTGAGCATGGGGGTAGGATTCGAGGTGTGTCGAGCAAGATGAGTTGGAAGGAAGGGTTCAAACATGACCCCCACAAGAAGCGTGAAGCGTACAAGGATAAACTTAGAGACGGAGGGGTTGTGGATTTTGAAAGGCAAATAATGGATTTCTGCGTTAAGCAAATGATTTTGCCTCGCCCCGAAACCAAAGAACCTGAGCCAGATTACCCCTTTGATGACCTCAAGGAGAATACACCCTGCAGATTGCACGTTCCCATTGGACGCTCTGGGAAAACTCTTGAGGCCGCTACAGCCATTGCTATCCTTGGGAGAACATATAATGAAGAAGAGTTCATACCCGATGCGTACGCCAAAGTGCAGCCGCAAGTGGTTCACGAAGGGTTTGAGTCCTATGACATTGACTTCCCTACTGCAGATGGTGTATCCGTACTTGGGGATGCGATCGATCTTGTAATTCTCTGGCACAAGAATGACATATCCTTTGGATTGGGCACCGACGCCACGCGAAAACCTGTGGTGCCAAAACCGGGGTTGGGAAAACCTCCGAGACCTCCTAAGAAGAATGTGACTGATAAAGCGGAGGAACCCGAGATGCATAAGGAAAATCCATAGCCGGAAGTGCCACCGAAGATTGAAGTGCCGGAGGTGCCCATGGAGATTGTAGTGCCGGATGTCCAAATGGAGATTAAAGTGGCAGAACCAGAGGTGTGGCATCAGTCGAGACAAAAATAGAAGAAGTACTAGGATTGGAATGGAACGGTACAGAATCAGAAATATTTGAAGACCCTTCTCCTGCGAAAGACCCCGAGGTGCAAGAGACCACGGTTCTGAGGTGCCTAGAGTGCTTAGGAGCCACGACTCCAAGTCCAAAGATGAGAACAAGGAGAAGTTCATGGTAACCGTCTTCAGAGGGGGTAAGGAACGTGCCAAGCTCAGAGATGATGACCCCTAGAAGACCGCTGAACTAGCTGGGCCAACATACTTCACAACTCATGATTGCCCGGAAAAGTACGAACATGGGAAAGCACTCTTGCCTGAATGGGCACTGAACGAAGGACCATGGGAGATGAAAAGGTTACATACCTTCTACATGGAGGCCAGCAAGAAAGGCTTAGCAATATAACAGCTCGATCACCGGCAGATTGTTTCGGCGAAGAAGGTTACGTATGGCTAGATTTCTTAGATCTCCACGCCATATATCATCGGGATAAGATGGACGTCAACTATGTCGGTGTTTGGTGCATGTGAGTATGAGTTTTAATTAATTATATGAAAAATATGTACAATACAAATCCATGTGATTGTTACTAACAAACTTCTTCTGTAGGATGCAATACATGGATGCTAAGAAGAAAAAAGAACCTATCGGCTTCTTGGATCTAACTCGGATCTTAGGCTAGCACCAGGGTCTGACCAGCTGAAGGGCAAGAATCCAAAAGAGATAGCTAAATACAAGAAGGGCTTGCACAAGAAGAAATTGATTACTGTCGCACAGAACATTGGACGAGCCTTCTTGCACTTTCAAAATAAGAGAGTCGTCATGGCCGCTTATAATTTTAAGTAAGTCCTGCACATTTATCTTGTACACATGTGTCTTGTTTTAGCTGGTACTAACTAACTATGCTGTTGTTAATATGTAGTGATCATTATATCTGTTTACTCATCCACCCTGAAGACGGAACCGTGGTAGTCTTGGACCCTCTCGATTATAATCACAAGCAATACAAAGAATTTCTAACAATCTTACAGTAGTAAGTGATTATGACTCTTGCATTTTTATATGAATGTATTATAAATAAATATCCTCCTTAATGTGAAACGGTACGACATCCATACAGTGTGTACCAATACTACAAGTTCAAGGGTGGAGAACAGACCCGAACAAGGGAGAAGCTGCTAGTACGTACGTATTGGCCGGTAATACTCCACTCACTTAATGTATTCCAATTGTTTCACTAATTGCAAATTTTAACTATTTTTTATGATATGTCCTGAAGTGTCACAAGCAACCGCGAGGAACGGACCTTTGCGGGTTTTACGCGTGCGAATTCCTTAGGGTTAATGGGAGGTACAGGACTAACGCGGAGGATGTAAGTCTCTATACTATGTGCTAAACAGCTTCACATATTTATGATACTAATATATTGTCTATCTTCAATGCATGCAGTTGCTAAGATTAGAACATCGAACAAGCTTTGACGATACAGGCATCAAAAATGTCCAGCGTGATCTGTGTCACTTCATCCACCATGAGTGCTGTCATGTGAAAGTAGATTTCTTCGACCCAGAGGGTGCCTTAGCCACAAGTGACGAATTCAAGGATCTTCGGGAGTGGAACAGTGCTATGCTATAATGTATTAACTAGATGGCGTATTTGAAGTGACAATGTAAAAAAAATATTGTAATATATATATATATATATATATATATATATATATATATATATATATATATATATATTGGCAACACTTTTGAGTTATGTAATATATGTATATTTATCAGTACCAAATGCTTGATAATCTTCCAATATATGTATATAATAATCTACCTGCAAGAATTTTTATTAAATAATTTAAAAGTAATTTACGGGCAAATTATTATTAAATTTCAATATTTTCTACCTATCTTCGCAGGCGGAATTTTTTTTTTTGCAGGCGGCCGGTTCCTATTTTCGTAGGCGGACCGGACTAGCCAACGTCCGCCTGTGAAAATTATCTTTGCAGGTGGACGGCCACCCCGCCTGTGATTTTCACAGTCGTTGGCTTACAAGCGGACGTCCGCCCCGTCTGCGAAGATCCTTTTTGGCCGTTTGCGATACTGCTTTTCCTAGTAGTGACATCTACTATGTTTAATCTAGGAAATTAATGTGCTCCAGCGCAAATGTCTTGCCAACGGCATGTTGTCGATGATGAAGCGGCTTGACAAAGACGCTGGGTGCGGTGTTTAATTATTTTCTTCGCGGCGGCGCAGGCTTGCTACTGTTGCTACCTCCCTGTTGCTAGCGCCGGCGGGCTTTGGTCTTCTGGATTTCCTAATCTACCACCTCCGACTCTCCGAGTTTCCAGCACTCGGGATGATGAGATCACGCATTAATTCTCCTGATAAACCGACGCACAGATAAGCTAATCCATCGACGTGCTGGAGATAAAAGTAAAACCAACCACGCGTACGGAGTCCGGAGATAATCATGAAATTATCTCTACTAATGACAGTGGCCCCACCTTTAATTTAGTTGGAACTGCATCTCTGATCGCTACCAACAAATCAATGTAATCTATACCTAGTACTAGTCAATCTCCTTTGTTTGAACAGCTCAAATCTTCAAACCATGTATTAAAGTCGAAATCCATTTGCACCATTATTTTCTATTCAAAATATGCAGCGAAACGAGTCCAATATTGATTATATTATCGTATAATATTTGAATTTTCCGTGCCTAAACGTCGTAAAGACACGCTTCACATCTATTTTATAAAATTGGGCTGCAAATTAGTGCCCAATGATTTATTATTTTTTCTATGAACAAACAAATGATAGAATTGAGATATCAAGTAGGCGAATTATGCCAATATTGTAGGGTTCATGTGCGAAGCAACAAGACTCGACTCGGCGAAATGACAAAAATGAGCCCAATATTGTATGTACATTGACATCATTTATTACTTATACTTTTGGCCCACATGTCATTGAGCCTTATATGGGCCCAAGAAAATATTATTTGCATAAGAGAATGATACCAAATAATTTTAGTATTATTTAATTCGATGAATTTTTGCGTACAACGACAATATAAAAGCATAACAATTATTAGTGCTTTCTAAAGCTTAATTTGTAAAAGTATACCACATCAATCTACTAAGCATTCAAAACATAGAGCTCCTGCACCAAGATAGAAGATTGTCACTTGACGAGTGAATTTTTGGACGACGACAATATAAAAGCATAATACTCCCTCGGTCCTAAAATATAATAACATTTAGCACTCAGAATTTGTCCCAAAATATAACTTCTTCTCTGCTAGCATTCTCTTTCCAACCAATCACAACCATGCACCATTCACTTTTCCTACCTACCTTTACTACTCATCCAATAACAACCCTACACCATTCACTTCTACCTACTATAAAACTTATTATATTCTGGGATGGAGGTAGTAATTATTAGTCCTTTCTAAAGCTTAAATGGAAAAGTATACCACATCAATCTACTAAGCATCAAAAACATAACATGCAATCATAAAAATTACTAACATCAACAATTTATCACATTCTAAAATTCAATATACACACATGCCAGCAAAATCATCGTCCCCACACCATTTTCACAATATTCTAACCCAAATCCATCCATCATTTCTACCACATCTAACATATAAGCATTCCTATATTTTGCAACAAAACGCGGGTGTCATCAGTTAATATTGATTGTGGCTAACACATAAGTTGTATTTTCAAAGACTGCGTCAATGTCCGAAACTACTTAATTTGTGATGGGAGGACGAACCTTGCACAGCCACTATTTTGTCCCGGCCACTCTGCTCCAAGCTTTGTGGGCTCGTGGGCCACAGAACCTATCGCGATTGGAACTACAGTTGGCACCTATCCGTAGCGGGATTCCCGGTGGCGCAACGTGTGGTCTCCGCCGCGCCCAAATCCAACCCAAAATCCTCGCCCCCGCGCCCGCGTCGCACCACCACATCACAGGACAGACAAACAGATCACCGATCGATCACGCGTCCACCGCCGCGCCACCCGCTCGGTCACCCCACCATGGCCGCCACCACCTGCCGCCTCGCCGCCGCGCCGCTCGTCCTCGCACCGCTGCCTCGCCGCCCCACCACGGTCGCCTTTGCCGTCGCCGCCACCGGCATCAAGTACGGTGAGACCTCGCACCGAATCGTTGGCTCGCTTTCTCGTGTTTTATTCGCAAAAACTGAATCATTGGCTCTCCATGTCAGTAGGTCTCAGGGCGTCGAGGGGCGTGGCGATCAGGGCGGCCGACGGCACCGGCAGCGAGACGGAGGTGCCGGAGGTCGTCAAGGCAGCCCAGGACGCGGTCAGCATGCAATCCTTATCTTCTGCTGCTGCTGCTAGCTGCTGCTTCTGCATCATCATTTCAGTCTCAGTTTCTGCTTCAGTTAGTTGTGAGGCCATTCCTGTGCAATGTGCGTAACTGTGACCACCGTTGTGTCTAGGCAGTGGGCCAAAGTTGAGGACAAGTACGCCGTCACCGCCATCGGCGTCGCCGCGCTCGTCGGCCTCTGGACTGCCATAGGCGCCATCAAGGTATACGACGCGACACATATGCTTCCATGCATATGATCTCTTGCTCCTTCAAGTTCAGATATGATGCTTAATTTCATTTTCTTGGTAATCTGCATATCGGATAAGGCCATCGACAGGCTTCCACTTTTGCCCGGCGTGCTTGAGCTCGTTGGAATCGGGTATACAGGGGTAAGTTATAGGCATTCAGTTGCAAATTTCGTTGTCACATAGAGAGTGAGGTAGTGTAAGATTGCTTCTCTTACGAGCTCCAATTAACTGCTGCTTTGTGTTCATGCAGTGGTTTACATACCGGAACCTCATCTTCCAGCCAGACAGGTTAGACATCCTGTTTTAATTTTTGCTCTTCACATCCGGTTCTACAGTAACATGATACTGCACCGTTGTTACAGAACTGACAATTTCTCTGGTTTAAACTCGTAGAATTTTACATGTATAAACATTGTGGAGAGGAGTTCTGTTTTGCAATCCGTATGAATGACAATGATTTCGTTAAGACTGAAATACTTGGTAACCGTTGGAATATGTGTTATGTGTGATTTTTAGTCCTTATTGATAAATCAATATACTCAATTGACTTAGATTGGAAGTTGAACCCTGCTAATTAAAAAAAATCTTATGTTAAAGAAATGAGGAGATACATGGTTCTATCTATGGCTTCGAATATTTGACTTTTAAGACAAGATTTGGTTGAGCTTTTCGAATTGAGACCAAATATTTAGAAGTGATGGCTCAAGTCCAAGCTCAATGTTTTATTCAATAATATCCATTAATACACTTCAATTAGTAACAACATGTAAATACACTTCAATTAGTAACAAATGTTCATAATTTGGTAACCTTGGATAAGGTTATGCCTTAAATATCCTTTTGTTCTCGTATATAAAATTACTATTAGCCTTTCATATTCTTATCATGTTTGGCACTCTAATGGATTTGCAGGGAAGCTCTGGTGAGCAAAATCAAGAGCACCTACAATGAAATCACCGGGAGCAGCAGCTAATTTCATACCATTTTCGAGAAGATTTCTGTAAATCAGAGAGCAGCAGGACTGCATCTGTCGGCAGCCATGCCAGTGAAGAGGAGGTTGCTAACGTTTTGAGACTGGTCCCTCCATTATTTCCATCTTATCCCCTGGCTCAAAGCAGACAAAATACTATTATTGCTGATGAGCTGCTCATGTACCTATTCTAATTCAACAATAATGAAATATGTTTTCAGTTTCCGCTCCAGACAACTGCGTACTACAAACATCATTACATCAATGTGGGGTTCCCAATCACCTGTATTTTCTTTTATCGAATTCAATTTGAAGCCGTTGGCATGAGAAGTTGATGATAATTAAGAAACACTCTTTGTTGTCCAAGCTCGACGATACTGCTGACCTAACCATCTCTCTGATGGAATCCTTAACTCTGTAAATACCATAAATTGTTGTAGTTCTACAGGGTTGTTTGGTTGGTTCCTATTACTTGTTTAAGTTGTCACGCCTTAAGTTATACAAATTTGACTGACTTAGATGGCTGTTTGGTTCTTAGCCAATCTTGTGACAAGATTTCCTCTCTTATTCTCTACCATGTAGATCCTACATTTTATCGAGATAAAAAAAGTGTGGCAAGAGTGACTCATGTTAGCTAAAATGTGGTTTCAATTTTACTAGCCTATGATATCGCACGTTTGCACGACTTTAACCATTGTGTTATATGTGTGTGTGTGTATATATATATATATATATATATATATATATATGAGCATGTAATTTAAATTGGCATCAGTAAACAATGTTTTATTCTGTTAAGTATGTGCTTGGGAGAAGTGTAATTGATCAGCCATGACCTGCAAGCATATAGGGCATATAGGTAGATGAAACACTCATTCTTAAGGCCAACCTATTAACTTTTACACTAAAGAGGTGAACCAAAGTAAAACATTAAAATCATAGAAAAATTTATTGATATGTTTATGTGATAACAAATTTTGTGACATTAAAGTTACAGTAGTAATTTGGAATTAGTCGGTTGTAAGGATTGTATATACATATAATATAAATAATTTTGAATGATTATTTGTAAAATAATTTTTACTGAGTGCGTATAGTGCAAAATTATATCACATGCCATACGCCAGCCAACGCCCCCACTCTCTTACAAAGCTACTTTTCTTGTTTGCTCTTTCTCTCTCTCATTTCTGAATTGCTGGAATGCTTCGGTAGTTCATCGTCTTTTTTTCCCTAATCAATGGCTGAACTCTTTAGCTTCTCTCTATTTTGTCTTTTTCTCGATTCAATGGCTATTGTTTATCTAATGATGTGGCTCATCCTAGTAGCATTTTGAAATTTACTTTTCACTAGGTAAGATTAACCACATCTTTGATAAGTTAGCTTTAAATCTTAAATAGCGAATTTTGGATTGGGTTGGATGTAGAGGTGTAAAATATATCTTTCTTAAAAAATAAAAAAAGATTAAGTAATTTAAAGTACTCAATCAAACAGCCCTTTCATCTTCCCCTACCCGGCCCTTGTCCGTCTACCCGGTTTGGACTCCTTCCAGTTAAGCTAACAATCCGTTCAATGGAATGGACTCAATGGATAGTGACCGAAGATATTACAGACTATCTGTAAGTGCAGTGACACGTCGACTGCAGACGAATCCAAAGACCTGAAGTCTGCCTGGCTGCTTTTACTGCTGTCACTGTACTCTTTTCCCAACAATTCTGCAATTACCAAAAGCGACGCATCCAGGGAAAATATCCTTTTCTCCAGAGAATCTACAAATCGTGGGTCCTTGCTAAAATGAAGTGCGTACTACCTCTGTCCCACGTAGAGGCAATTCCTAACATCCGAGTGCAACACTAAAAGAGAGGATAAATATCCAAACTACCCCTTATTATTAGTAAATTAATATTGGTGGGTAGATATGTAAGGGGTATTGAAGGAATAAAAATTTTTAATTTACGAACCGAGGGTAGATAAGAAGTAGAAGTTGATTTATTTTGAAAAAAGTTTGAATGGTAAAAGTTGATTTATTTTTGGACGGAGGGACTACACAGCAACCGAGCACCAACCGTCGGTTCTTGCTAAATGGCAGAGAACTACTGTACTGTCGTTAGTTAAGTAAATATCGCTACTGCTTGTCTTTGCTAATAAGTGCCTAAGTGTCAGTCACGTTCAAATGCTCTTTTTTTTGGACTTGTCGATACACACCCTACTTTTGGTCGATCGATGGTCACGTCGGAGAGAAAGAGGAGACATGAATTAGGATATTGCTATGCACGCTTGTGAGGAGGTTACCAACACTTCATGCTTGCTGGTGTAATGGTGGTCACCGGTGAGTTAACTAAGACATTTTCGACGAAATTTTTAAGTCGTATGATAGAAGGGAAAAGTCTTGTTAAACGGCTGTTAAAAGAAATTAGACTAAAATCTTACACATTTTTAATCTTAGCATTTGATTCACGATTCATGCTTCAATGAACCTAGCTCATCCTCTAGCTGAGGCGAGCTCCGACAATCAGTGACAAAGCGACAAGTTATGGTTTAAGGTCCTGGGTTAGGATAAACGTGAGACGAGGAGGGAAGGAAGATCGTCGGGCTTAGAAGGATGGCCTAGGAGACAATGACATGACATGCCGGTGGGTGGCGAGGCGCTAGAGGTGTGTGTGTGCGCGGCCAGGGGGAGGGGCTAGGATAGTGTGGGTGGCAGGGCCAAAGCAATGCTTCTAGTTTGAACGCGGTGTTTTGTGATGGTGATCCAGCGGCAGGGAGCCGTTAAAGACGAAGAAGAAGGCGGGACGGGGGCACCTCGCCACAGTTAGCTTAGGGAGGGGGTAGGTGGTGGAGAAGGGAGGAGGAGGCCAGCTTCGTCAGCGTTGTTGAGTGTTGATGCCTTTCGGCCGGTGGTGGCGCAGCGGAGATGGCAAGACAATTTTTTGGTCGTTTGAGTCACGCCCTCTAGTGTGATGTAGTGACTACGACTAGGAGGTAGGAGAAGAGTAAAGGTTATTGTTGAGAGTAAAGCACCAATCTAAAAGCAATATAATGGTATGAAAATTTTTTCCGAGATATACGTTTCCAATTGAATTACTTATCTGTAAGACCCATATAACTAGTTGTAAGTCTGTCAGTGTCATACTGTCATCGACATATAATATTCCCTGCATCATCTTATAATATAAGATCTAGAACTGAATGTGACATTGTATTATGTAATGCTTTATTCGATCCTATGTATATGTAGGGATTAGGGATTGTTTGTTACTTTGTACGTCTCCTAATATAAGGGATTTTGACATTTTACTTGTACTGTTTGACCATTCATCTAATTCAAAAAATTTTGAAATTATTATTATTTTTGACTTACTTTATTATCCAAAGTACTTTAAGCATAGCTTTTCATTTTTTATATTTGCACAAATTTTTTTTGAAAAAGACGAGTAGTCAAATAGCCTAAGCTACAGAGAGGGTTTTTTTTTTTTTGTGCGCCCCCATTTCCATGTACACGTAGCAGTTTCTCCCAAAAGGTTCCATAGAAGGCCCAAGCGTCGGCCCCCACACCATGGCATCGGATAAGATCCCCATTCCTTTACTTCGGTAAACAAACAAAAAGAATAGTACAATAATAATAAAAAATAGAAAATGCTCAGCAGAAGAAACGAACGGACATGGCATCGCATCGCATCGCATCGCATCCATCTCTCCAGAGGCCTCCATCCAAAGCCGCGCAAAACGCCACCACCCACACCACGCTGCACTCGCGACGCGAGGGACCCCGCCGGCGGCGGCGCGAGGAGGAGAAGGAGAAGGAGAGAGAGAGAGAGAGGATGATCCTGGTGGCGATCGTGGCGGAGCTGCTGGAGGAGTACACGGCGGCGGTGGCGCGCGCCATGGAGCTCCTGCTGTCGCGGGCGCCGCCCCGCATCTTCCCGCGCCGCGTCCGCTTCCTCGTCCTCCGGAGCCTCCCCTTCGCCTCGCCGCCGCCGTCCCCGCTCTCTCCCCCGCCACCCTTCACCGTCGCCGCCGGCACCCGCTGATCGATCGATCGATCGGTCCATGACGGCTCCACGTACGTACGGCAACCAGCAAAGACAGTACGCTGGCTGCTGAAGTAGTCTCGCCTTCGAATCATGAATTAACCTGCTCGCGCGTGTGCATAGTTCAACTCGTGATGTTTGTAGCAGCGTGCTAGATTACTAGCTAGTTGTTGTGTTCTTGCAGCTTAGTAATTAATTAATCATTTGCTTAGCTTCTGATCCTGAAAAAGCTTGCATGTAGTTGTAGCCCAGCGACTGAGTTACGGTCACGGGCTCACGGCCAGTTGACTCGGAGCGAGAAGATGTGTGTAATCTGTGTGAGGTTTTGAATTACTTGAAGAAAATTTGGAGATCTTGTTTGTTTTTGGCTGCTGATGTGTTAAATTGGATCAAATTCGTTTGAAATTTGGTCCTTTTTCTATATAACCGCGCTTCCGCAGGCTGGCGATTCGCAATTTTTTTCTCGGATCATTTCATTTCCCAGCACACAATCTTCTGTGCTAGTACTACCGTTTGCAGAATTGTGATCAGTGTGGGCCCACCCTCTCTGAACTCTGATTCACTAGTATATTTTTGGGTCGACACATTGAACCGCCGATTGGACTTACATGTGTGTCTGTCTGGTGTGGTGGCGGTTTAACTTTAATCAAATACTCCCTCCGTAACAAAATAAACTAACTTATGATTTAAAATTTATTTTAAAATAAACCAACTTCTACTCCCTCCGTCCCATTTTAAGTGCAGTCATAGTTTTCCGCGCCCAACTTTGACTATCCGTCTTATTTAAATTTTTTCTGAAAAAATTAAAAACATAAGTCACGAGTAAAATACCATTTATATTTTATCATCTCATAACAACAAAAATACTAATTATAAATTTTTTTCAAATATGACGGATAATCAAAATTGGGCGCGAAAACTTATGGTTGCACTTAAAATGGGATGAAGGGAGTACCTTCTTACCTACCATCAATCCGCAAATCGAGAAATTTTATTACTTCAATACCCCTCACCTACTCATCGACAAATACAAATTTTACATTAATTAAGGGTAATTTGTTCTTTTGTTTCTTTCCTTAATAGTTTTTTGAGATTCTAGGATTTTATTTTATTAGGGACAGAGGATTTGATTTTATTAAGGACACAGGGAGGACACGATGGTGATTGATGCGATGAAGTTGAGAATGGACACTAACCTTTTCTTTTTCCCGCCAGGTTGGTGGTAAAGATCCACGGTCAGTTTATGAAATTTGGAATAAATTTGGAGCAATAATAATAAACAACCCACCTCCTGCAAAGGAGGTGATAATGGGTCTAACTAAAATTTCCACGCCATCCAGAATAATAGAACAACTGCCGTGCCAAAAACATAACGGAGCACTTTTAACGAAATAAGAAATGAAATAACGAAACAATGTAGAAAAGACAAAGGCAAAAATGTACGGGACGTTCTTGCCCCCATTTTGATGTTCAATATTGATTTTGCCCCTATTTTTTAGGTTTTCGTTTTTACCTCTACTTTTTTTTTGAAATGAATCAACCGTTTGCCCCTATTCAATTCTTGTTAACGGTGTTAAATGTGGGTGTAAAAAGACAAATATACCCTTAGATATATTCTGGTACTTTTGACATAATCAAAATAAAAATCTATTGATGCCATACTATAGCAATAATTTAATTGTCCAAATTTTGTGAAAGTTTACCAAAATTTGGGTCAAAATTGAAAGTAGTGTACAGAAGTACTGGAAAATATCTAAGAGTATACTTGTCTTTTTTACCTCACATTTAACACCGTTAGCAATAATTAATGGAATATGTGAAAACGGTGGTTTCGTTTCAAAAATGTAGGGGCAAAAACGAAAACCCTAGAAAGCAGGAGCAAAATCAGTATTGAACATGGAAATAGGGGTAATAACGAAATTGCCCCAAAATGTATCTATGGTTTATTAAAAAAGGAATATCGCCTGTTACAGAAAAGAAAAAAAAAGACCGTTAAAACAAATCAGGGATTCCGGGCGGCTAAAAGTAGAAGCTTGAATAAACATGAGCCTCCGAAAAGAGAGAAAGGATGAAAACCGCCTAAGCAAAAAGGAAAAAAAAAGACTGATCAGACCATAATCTCGCGATCGATCGCCATTAGTCTATTGATCACAAACAATTATACTATGTATGAATTACTATTGGACCTTCTTATGCGTTCAAAAAAATAAGCTGTAAATCTGCAATACGTACGTACATGTAAATTTTTTGCAACAACATTCTCCGGTGAATTTGCGGTGGGCTCCTGCAGAGATTTCTCTGGGCCGTAAGGTAGTGTGAGGCTTTATTTGAAGATGTGGCCCTTCCAAATAGATGTCTTGGAGTCCAACATAACTGGTAAATGTCCCTGGCCCAAACCTAACACCCATAGCAGGCCGAAAGCTGAACTTCCAAACGGGCCCTTAATCTATATGATCCATACGAGTAATTGTCAAAGACTCAAAAACCGAGTCAACTTTATACGGACTAAAAATATCAAATTAATTAGTTGTAGTTTGTATCTAGAGGACATAATTACCATCTTCAAAAAAGTTTATAATTGTGTGTTCATGCAACGTATAGCGCGTTTTGACACAGGATTTTTCACACGATAGTGGACTATAAAAGTCCCAGGTTATTACAAGAAGTGTTTTATGCTCAAATAACTTGGAGACTTTCTGCTTGACGAATCCTCAAGTCGTCAGGAAAATTTCGTTGCTCGCAATTCGTAGAAACTCTCTCTCTGCAAGAAAAAGAAAAGGACTACAAGTTGCTCTTGATAGATCTCCTGACAAATATATATATCTCCAAGGCTCCAAGCACGTTACGTCTTGTGCCATCGATAAGATAAAAAACCTACTACCACGTCATTGACTTTTTTTTCGACGTTTGACCATTCGTCTTTAAAAAAATTTATGTAATTATCATTTATTTTAATGTGACTTGATTCATCATCAAATGTTTTTTAAACATAACATAAATATTTTTATATTTACACAAAAATTTTAAATAAAACAATGGTCAAATATTAGTCGAAAAGTCAACGGAGTCATACATTAAAATACGGAGGGAGTTTCACTAAAGTTTAATATTGTTGTGCATATGCTTAATCATGCACGAGTCCATGAATTCATCAAACCGACAAATTAAACAAGTCCCAGGTTATTACAAAATCCTCCATCTATACACAACTCCACTATATAAACTGGTGGAAAAAGTACACCGAAGGTCCCTCAACTTATCATCGAGTTGTTAGCTGAAATGGAGGGGAATTGGGGAGATTAGGTTGCGTGATTGATCGAATTTTCCATTCTGCTCACGTGATTAGTCCCAGATTCCAAATTTCCAGTTGTTTTATCACTTCATTTCCACGAAATTTCACCCATAATCTGTTCCTTCATCCTACGCATGACCTATATTTAATGCATTTTTACGAATTAGCATCTGATTTGGGACTAATCAGAGAAAAAACTGCACTGATGCAGGTATGCTACCCGGTCCCCTTCTCCCAACTCCGCCGCCACTGCCACCGGAGCTCGTAGTGTATCCCTCTGTGCCAGGCCTGCCGCCTTCAGCCACGCCGCCGCCGTCGTCGTCCATAGGCTCCAGCATTGCCATTGTCGTCCTTGTCATCATTACCACGACCATCATGATCGTCTCCATTGTTGTCATTCGATGCAGCTACCGCCGCGGGTTGATCCATGGGTCGTCGTCGACACCGGTGGTCGCCGGGCACACGACGCTCCACATCTTCACCACATTCTCCGCCATCGCCGGGTCCCAGTCCTCAGGGTGGTCGGTGAGCCAGGCCGTTGACTTTGCCGCCGTGGGGGAGCCTCTCGGAGCCGGCGCGCATGGCCATGTTGGAAATAAGAGAGGTAATGAGGTGGCATCCTGGTATGTGGGGCTCACGTGAGTCCCACGCTGACTCAGCCGCCACGTAGGATAAAACCAGGATCAAAACCACCGAGGGACCTATTGTGACCGGTTTTGATTAGTTAAGGGATGCGAGATATCTGGTTTTGCGGTTTTGCGGTTTGAGGACGATTTTGTAACTCGATGACAAGTTGAGGGACCTTCGGTGTACCTTCCTAAACTGGTAGCCACCTTAGGGAAAAGTACACGCAAGGTCCCTCAACTTGTTAGCCAGATACAAAATTGTCCCTCAACCGCAAAACCGGACATCCGGCGTCCCCCAACTTACAAAACCGGTCACAAAAGGTCCCTCAGCGGTTTTGACCCCGGTTTTGTCTCACGTGGTGGCTGACTCAGCGTGGGACCCACGTGAGCCCCACATGTCAGTAAGCCATGTCATCACCTCTCTCTATCTTTCCTCCCCCTTCCTCTCTCTCTCTTTCTCTCTCTCACTTATCTCCTCTCGACAGGCTGGGCGGGCCGGGCGGCGGGTGGGGATGTCGCCAGGGTGAGGCGGGAGAGGAGGTCCGACGACCGCCGACCGGCGACGCGGCGGCGGCGACACGGGAGAAGGGGAGGGCGGCGGCAGCCCAGCGCGGTCGCGACGGCCAACAGACAGGCATGGGACGGGCGGCGCAAAGGGCGGTGGCGGCGCGTGGTTGTAGACGAAGCCGAGGAAGACGGCGTCGACGTCTCCCCCAGCCTCAGCCACCGGGGAAGGAGCTGGGCGCGGGTGGCAACCGTCGAGGGCGTCGCGGCTTCGGTCCTCGAGCGCCGTCATGGCGTCGCCGTCATCGCCGCGTTCCTCCCGCCTCGCTGCCACCGCCAAGCCGACGCCGACGCGTTCCTCCTGCCTCGTCGCCACCGCCCAGCCGACGAGCTCGCCGGCCTCCCCGCGCTTCCGCTACCCCGCGTGTGGCTCCAGCTCGGCTGCCGCGGTTGCCCGCCACTCCTCCTCGTCGGTGAGCATGGAGAGGAAGCTGACGTCGCCGCCTTGCTCCTTTCACCGCCGCCACCGCCGCCTTGCTCCCCTGAGCCAACGCCGACGCATTCCTCCCGCCTCGACGCCGACGCTGGCCTCCCCGTGCCTCCCCGCTGTCGTCACCGTGTTCCTCCCGCCTCGCCGCCGGATTTGGACTTGGGAGGAGCACACCGGCCTCCCCGCGCCTCCGCCGGCCTCCGCCGCTGCTCCTCCTCTCCGCCGCTTCTTCCCCGTCGGTCGCGCCGACCCTCTTCTCCACCGTGTCGGTGACGCCGCCGCCGCCGCCACCGCATCGGCCCTCCTCTCCGCGTCAGTTATGATGGCCACAGCCGCGCGCCGCCATCGCCGACCGCACGAGGGGGACGGGGAGGCCGGCGAACTCGCACCGCCCTGAGCCCGCGCGCCGCCACCCGGGAGCCGCCGTTGCCGGCTGCACCACCTTTCGGCCGCGCGCACCGCCGCCTGTGCGAGAGCAGAGAGCGAGAGGAAGGAGAGAAATAGAGAAAGAGAGATAGGGTGCTGACGTGGCTTACTGACATGTGGGGTCCACGTGGGTCCCACGCTGAGTCAGCTGCCACGTAGGACAAAACCAGGGTGAAAACCACCGAGGGACCTATTGTGACCGGTTTTGTAAGTTTGGGGACGCCGGATGTCCGGTTTTGTGGTTGAGGGACGATTTTGTATCTGGCTAACAAGTTGAGGGACCTTGCATGTACTTTTCCCGCCACCTTACGGCCTCGTTCGGTTTGGGTGTAAACCGGCCTTTTCCCCGGCCCTTTCGGGAAAGCCCACCACGAGGGGAAAGAATTCCTGGGTTGTCAAAAAATGCATTCGGCTTGGCCCGGGAAGGTGGATATCCCGGCCCAATACCCCCAAACCCTAGGGATATTGGTCCACCACCCTGAGCAACACGCCGCTGCCTCTTCTCGACTGGAGCGGCGCGCGAGCTGCCGCTGCTCGTCCCGTCGCGCGCCGGCGCGGCACACCGCATCTGCTCGCGCCGGCGCCTCACGTCGCTTCAGCCTCCTCCTCTCGCCACAAACGACGCCGCCTCCTCTCACCGTAGATGCCGCCTCTCGTCAGATCTGACGGAGCTCAACATCGGTGCGGCCTTCTCCGTTCGGTCTCCACCATCCGGCCACTGCGTCTTCCCCATCAAGAACCTCAAGGACCTCGTCATCTTCTACTACCTTGTCTAGGTATGTCAAATTCCATCCTTCTCCTGAATTGATTGGTTTGGTGGTTGGGAAGGTGAACTCTTGGGCTAGATCTGATCGATTATGTTGCGGGATAGTTAATCTTGGGCTAGGTAATCTTGTGCTAATTTTACTTGTGAAATCTCTAGGCATTATCTATCACATCCTGTTCTGATCTCTCTGTTTTTTTTTTTCATTATCAATCTGTGCACGGTTAGCTTTTACTTTTCCTTTGAGGTCTATACGCTCAGTATGGATTTAGGATATTACTTTTGTTCATATACATTAATTAGCTCTGTTTTTCAATGCAAACGATTTCCTAAGTTTTGTTTTCTGTGTGTTTTTATTCACATGTTTTATACTCTGCTCCAAAAATGCCATAAATGGATGGTAGCCTGATTTTACTACTCTGTCATTGTTTCTTTTTAATCTCAAGTACTGATTCCTGCAGTTACATACTGTTGAGTTTATCGTTGAGAGAGTCGGTGCTGCTTACAGGTCATAACTCATATACGTAGTTTGTTTTTGTAGGGTATTTTCTGAAATACTCCAGAGATTTATGTATAAAAATGAATTTATTTTGTGACATACTAAGTAGTATATATATAATTTTTGCAGGATATTGAACTGTGCCACCTGCTAAATTTGTTTAGGATACGTATGAAAATCGCCTTTGCTCAGTATGGATTTAGTATATATATTTAGCAGCCATCCTAAACCTTGCTTTTTCATTATCAAAGGAGATTTTACATATTGGTTTGGTGGTTGGGAAGGTGAATTCATTGGTATGGATTTCTGAAAGAACATGCATCTGTTCTGGCATGATCACATCCTGCATTATGAGAAAGTGAGCTGCACGCCCGGGCATTAGTGTGTGTTTGGGTTAAGCTGAGTGGCCAATAGTGATCAGCTCCATTATATATATCTGAATCTGATGAGTAGTGAACTAGTGATAGATCACTAGTGTGAGTAGTCAGTGACATACATATGATAGAATCTTAGCTGGGCATGCATATGCTGCTACTGTTGTGCTGTTGTCTGAAGATATGAGTATATATAGTAGCTGTAGTGTGGTGTAGTGCGCGCGAGTGGGGTTTTAATTGGTTAAAGCATGTTGGTTGCTGGTAGCTAGGTGTCAGGTTCTCTCACTAGTTGATTACATGATTCAGGGCTTTTTCGAAATGCATGATGTTTAAAACATAGGAACAAAAGGAAATACATATAATTAAAATACTCTATGGATTGAAAAAATGAATAACTGTATGAATGATCATTTAAATGGAGCACAGGAAAAAAAAACACAGAAGATTCTTTTTTATGGTGATAAAAAGATATGCTCTGCTGTTTATCTTTTTAATGCTTTGTAATCTAATCTACAGAAGTACAGAACAGCCATTACTACCTTTGACATTAACTGCAACCTTCTGTTATCTGTTAATTTTTTGTAGTTTGGTGCTTAGAAGATTCTTTTTTTTTTGTTAACATTTGTTTGCTTGATATCACACTTTTATGTGCTTAGAAGTCATCTCACACATGTCAACAGTTCCTGGAATTAAAATGGGTTCAAGGGCTAATCATTAACATGTCAGCACTTTTATGTGCTTAGAATAACATGTGTTTGTTCAGAGTCATTAGCTGAAATTGGACAGCAAGTATATTCCAGTCAGTTAGCATAGAATCTGATATTGTTCTGAATTTTTCCTTTAATTCTGCAGTTTGGGTGTCTATCAACTGCTTTGACCATTGGATTTGTTAATACAACACGTGTTAATACAACATAAATTCCATCTATACACTCTGAATGTGCTTGTTTCTTGCCCACTGACTGCATTAGTGCAGTGTATATGTTGGGGACCTGCTGAAATTGAGCTCAATTATGAATTCTGAAATTCTGAAATTATGGTTCAGGTTGAGGAGCTGGCTGGCTGACAGAAACATAGTACCATGGTAGAGACTGAATTTAACTGTACTATTTAGTTCTTGTGAACTTTGAAAATTATAGGATCTCTTCTGGAGATTGATATTTTGGATATATGAATTAGCTAGATCGATCAACTTTGTTAAGGTTTTAGCTAGAAAATGACATGTTTGCATTAGTAATAGATAATAACATGTGTTTGTTCAGAGTCATTTGGAGAGCAAGTATATTCTAGGGCCCCATCGTTTGGCTTTTCTTTTAATAAGCCAAAACGGCTTATTAGAGAATAAAAATAAATTTGTAGGTAAAACTTTTATATATGTGTTCTCGGTGACTTAAAAGCCAATGCTGAAAAAAAAAACTACGTTGAAAATATCTCAAAATCAATGTCAAAATTAAGTTTGAAAATTCAAAATTTGGCTTTTTCTTTGGCTGAATAGGCCATCCGATGGGAGCCCTAGTCAGTATATGCTGAGTTTGCATATCTGAAAAAAAAAATCATTCTTTTTCTTGTTTGAATAGTAACAAAAAGATCTTTCTTTCCATGTACTTGTTTGTAAAGTGTCTCCATTGGCTTCTTGCAACATGAATAGCATGATGATAGGTGATCAGCCTCTTTTCATTTCTCTTGTAGTCCTGTTGAGCTCACAATGCTCTTTTTTTGTGTTCTTTGGCATTGATTTTAATATTTTCTTGAGGTCACAATGCTCATCATTTTCTCCTCCCAGGTCATGGAGCTACTATTATTTGGTGAAGATCGAATGGTGGCAAAGATAGGACAACAATGCATGCAGTTACCATCTTCATTTCTTAAATTTATGGACAAATCAGATTTTGGGACCTGGGAACTTAGTTTGTGGTTGTACTCAATGTTCTAGGTGTTGATGTCCTTTGCTTCCGATTTTATTTTACCTTACTGTGGTGATGTATAAGAAAAACTTCTCAGTGGGCTCTTTGCTAAACACTAAAATTTAAATGCTTGTAATATTGTTTGGAGGGCACAGATTGACTTACCACATGTGAATTTGTCAACTGATACAATGCATAGCAGTGTTAATTATCGTTTTAAAAACTTGGCAGTATTTTTATTTTCTTTATTTAATGAACTGTTTTCTTAATTTTGGTTTTCTTCTATATATGCCATTGTAGAAATTAGTTATCAGCTTTTCTTTTTGAAATTTCGGATTATTTTGTGTGATTTCGTAGTTTGATTCTATTTCTAAGTTGAGATGTGCTATCTATGCTCGTTTTTGCTCAGTTTTTATTCAAAGAGATGCGTTTTCCCTGCTTTTTCCCCTGTTTTCCCCATCCGAATAGCATGGGGGTTTAACACCCAACGTGGAAGTGGATTGGGTGGTGGGTGGGGATCCACCCAATCCTGGACTGGTGGTGTTTCCCCCTGGGAAATCCCTACCCACGTGCCGAAGGAGGCCTTAGTGATCGTGGTAGTAACTTATGTTATGCGGTTTTAATTAGGAATAATGATACCTGGATCAGTATGATATCATGTATACGTATGGAGGAGAACCATTTTATGCTAAATGAAATGGCGAAACATTACCAGTAGCAGCTAGTAACATTTATTGAATATAATCTTTTGCTTAAGCCATGTGTCGCGCAGTCTTTTTTGTCTGATGTGTTCAATCTATTTTGCGTGGTGCAACTACGCGCGGCTACAGCACTTCTAGTACTCCTACAATATATCCTATAGCAATAAGAAAAAAAATGCCCAATACATTCTTGTTAAAAAAAGGGAACGGCTTTGTGCCATTACAGGGGGGATTGAATCGAACTTTTAACATTTGAACCGATGAATGCCATACGCCCCTTCTTCCATCTAACAAACAACAACGATCTCCATGAACCCTGATGTTATATGTGGCTGTATACAACCAGGTTGTTGTAGAGGCCGGATTTTTCCCATTATCAATGTGGTACGATGAACCACTCTCTTTGATTTATGACATGATCCATGTTGAATTACCGATGTATTTGGGGGGGGGGGGGGGGTGAAAAACGGTCGGAAACGGTAGCATCTCTTCGGAAACGATATTCGATCTTATCATTTAGACTACTCAATGTCGACATTAATACGATACAGAAACAAATTAGAAAAAAAACAAAATTTTTAAATAGCCAAAAATACAAAAATAGCACGGCCGGAAACGGTACCCCTTATATGGAAACGGCGCTAAGTCGATCGAGAATTTCCGTGACCGTTTTCACCCCCTATATTGGTACCATCAATTTACTAATTTCAAGCCTCCGACTATTTTGTTCTGTTTGGTTGGTACCACATCAATCAATACCGAATACTTTTATTTCTGTTTGCTTGGTTATAACACATCAATCTGACTACTTCTGAAATATAACAATACTTTTATTTCTGTTTGCTTGGTTAACACATCTGATGTGATCATGGCTACTACGGATACAACCATTGCTCACATCATGCATGAACAAGAAGACATCAAGATCAAGGCCTCCAAATGCTGGAATCCGATTCGGCCACCTGCTGCGCTGTTGATTTCAAACGGCCGCCGAATCTGCATACGACCTCTGTTTTTGGCCCGTGAGTACTTGATGGAAAGCCCACGGAGTCCTCTTTCCAACGGATCCAGCCTCATCTCCGAATTCCATTTCGTGTGGCCACAATCACAGGAACAAGGTGCTGCGTCACCTATAATGGGCCTATGGGCTTGTAACTTCATTTGGGACCCCGGCCCAGGTGGGGCCCATGTGGGGTGCGCCCCAACCAGGTGGAGCATGACCCTAGGGTCCCCTTAGGTCGTCCTCCCACCTCCTTAAATAGTTAGGTACCCCTTTAGAGTTTCTTGGGTTTTGATAGATTAAAGTTTAGCCATTGCTACTTGCTGGCAGCGCGTGTGTCGGTTAGACCGTCCGTCTGCTTGTTCTTCGGAACCCCAACTTATCATTTGTATTAAATTCCTATTTGCAATATTAGATTGCTTTTATCTTGTTCTTGCTTGTTTCTTCGATTTGCTTGTAGGAATAAGGTTGATTTGCATCGGCAAGATCAACATCCCACGGAGAGGTGTATCGATCGCTAAGGCGCAACGCAACGTCTTGTACGGTTGTAGTCGGATCATCAACGTTTCTCCCAAATCGTAGTTATCTCAACTCACCGAAAGATCGGGCCAACAACAGCCTTGAGTGTCGAGTGGAACTCAGGGTTCATCAGGTGGTATCAGAGCTTTCGTTGCTCGGTGAGTTTTTATCTTCCTATAACCAGAAAATAGCCATAAAAAAATTCGTATCATTTACTTAGCCATATTGTGCCATTGCATTGTTCTTTTCAGTTTTTGCTTTGTTGAATTTTGTGTTGCATCGTCACGTCGTGTTGCTGGTCTTAGCGTCTAGTTTGTTTAGAGTTTCGAGTTCTGGTCACGTTTTGTACCACAGTCGTCGCTGCCACCGTGTCTCTATTGTTGTCGGGACCTACGAAAACAGAATCGGCTCGCTGCCACGGTTCTATTTCTGTAGTTTTCAGAAGTTTCTGTCGGTTAGTTTTGGAGTTCTTGAGTTGCATCTAGAGTTTGCCGATCCTTGTGTGTGTTTGTTTTGGCCGTGCCTGTGTCGTGCACGAGAGGAGGAAGGTGAATTACCATATCTGATTTTGGAAGTAGTCAAGTTTGTTTTGGAAAGATATAGTAGATTGGATTGGTTAAAAATCAGTTTCCTTTTTATCCCATACACCAAATTCGGCTGCCATCCACTCCATCTCCTGGCCGACTCCCACTCGCCCCTTTGGCCGAGTCCGCCTGCCTCCCTCCCTTTCACGGTTCCGAGTTGTGTTAAACACCTTGGTGAATTTTTGTTTATTGTCGGTTTCGAGATCTGTTTGGAAAAACGGAACCGGCATAAATTCAGCATTCCATTTTTGTATAATTTTAATTTTGGGTTTAGACTTTTACATTTGAGTCCCTGTAAATTTTATATTTACATTTGAGTCCCTATGACCTTACATTGAGGTCCTTGAGTCGGTTTTTGTTAAAAAAAAGGCAGAAAGGTGCATAAAAAAAAGAAAATAAAAGCCGCACCCAAAAAAAAAAGAAAAGAAAAGGAAAGGAAAGAAAAAAAAAGAAAGAAGAAAGAAAGAAAAGAGAAAATATTGTTATGTTTGAGCTGAACTTCATATATCAGAGTGTGCTTGAGTTGTTTCTTGTGCTATATTGTGGTACCGTTTGTGTCTAGGCTCGCGTCTCTAGTACGTTCTAGCCTAGGATCAGCACGGTACTTGACTTTGAACCATTATTCAACTTTGCATTCTCTGATTTGAGCATTTGCTATCCCTTTGCTACATATTTAAGCCTACCCAGAGCTCCACAGATCTGATTGCAGCCATACAACAGGTGTTTGCCAAGGCATCGATACATCCAACCTCCATTGGGGTGCTTGGTTGAGTCGGTGTATGTCACCATTCCGCTTGCATTGATAAGAATTTGTAAGAGCTCGATATAAAGCTTGAGTGTGTGTGATTTGTGAGCTTCCACTATCTAGTAGTTGATAGGAACGTATATATTCTTGTATATGTTTCTTGTTTTCTACTAACTATGGCAGGGTTACACAAAGAGTTAGGAGCTGTTCGTGTTCAATGTGGACATTTTCACCTGCGACGACACATGGCAAGTGACCAACATGACGCAAATAAGGTACATGATCATAATCTTGCAAGAGTAGAGTCTGTTTTGCCATCTTTTGATGGAAAGTATGATTCCGCTGCATACATTAATTGGGAGCTAGCAGTAGAAAAACAATTTGATGAGTATGATTTTTCTAATGCTCAAATGATTAAGGCTGCTAGTAATAAGTGTACCGGTTCTGTATCTTTTTGGTGGCATACTGTGGGAAATAAGCTTGAAACTTGGGATGAATGCAAAATACTGATGAGAAAAAGATTTGTGTTTTCATACTATAGACGTGCTCTCCTTGAGAAATTTGAACATCTAAAATAAGGTGACAAAACTATTAGGGAGTACTTTCATGATTTTAAAATTTATATCACTTATAGTGTTTTACAAGAATCTAATGAGAATCTAATGAGAATCTAATGAGAACACAATGATTAGATTTTTCAGAGGGCTTAATTCCAATATTCAGGCTGGGCTTGTTAATGTGACATATAATCATATAGGCCAATTGTTCATGCTTGCTTGCAATGTTGAGCGCAAAATTTTGGAGAACCCAATGGAGCAACAAGCTATGCTTGTGCCTCCTATCACTGATGTTTTGCAGGAAGTTCAGAACAGTCCCCAAAATGAGAAGAACGATATGTTTGAGATGTCACTTCCATCACTCGCGAATGAGGAGAAGGCTGATGCACCTACATTATCTGAAGACGGCATAAAAGGTAAATTAAATGGTGCAGAAATTACTCAAGGTGAGTATGCTTCTGATGAATTACATTTTTCCACTTTCCATGCTGACCTAGAGCAAACTTTAGTGGAACCTACTTCTGAATTGCCTTTGTCACAAGTTGATTTGCATTCTGTTCCTTGTGGTAAAGAAGAGTTGTGCGACAGTACTTCACTTATATCCATTCCACAACTAGTGAATGGACATGCTACTTTTAATCTTGATTCTCCATGTACTGAATTTAAGCATGTTATTCACACATCCAGCGAGAATGATGAACTTCAATTGCAATCTTCTTTAAATACATTGGGCTATATTCTGTTTGATGATTCTTGTGAGCTCAATTATTTGAAGGCCAAAATATTTGCTCATTCTGATTTGCCATGTCCTCGTAATGTTATTTTTCACATCTTTGGCAAATATAATGATAGCGACATTTATTTGGTGCACAAAGTTTACATTTGTTCAGATATGCAACCCTCTGTTGTTGTGCCAAGAAAATGCAAACTGGAGAGTAGTGTTAGGACCACTGATATTACTTCAAGTTTGTTTTGCTTTTGTCCAAAGACACAGGTCGGTTTTGAAGAAGGGGAGCAAGATTTGCACCACATGGAAAAACCGAGGACGGTTTTCCGTGAAGAAGGGGAGGATGATGTGACCATGGCTACTACGGATACAACCATTGCTCACATCATGCATGAACAAGAAGACATCAAGATCAAGGCCTCCAAGTGCTGGAATCCGATTCGGCCACCTGCTGTGCTGTTGATTTCAAACGGCCGCCGAATCTGCATACAACCTCCGTTTTTGGCTCGTGAGTACTTGATGGAAAGCCCACGGAGTCCTCTTTCCAACGGATCCAGCCTCATCTCCGAATTCCATTTCGTGTGGCCACAATCACAGGAACAAGGTGCTGCGTCACCTATAATGGGCCTATGGGCTTGTAACTTCATTTGGGACCCCGGCCCAGGTGGGGCCCATGTGGGGTGCGCTCTGCGTCACCTATAATGGGCCTATGGGCTTGTAACTTCATTTGGGACCCCGGCCCAGGTGGGGCCCATGTGGGGTGCGCCCCAACCAGGTGGAGCACGACCCTAGGGTCCCCTTAGGTCGTCCTCCCACCTCCTTAAATAGTTAGGTACCCCTTTAGAGTTTCTTGGGTTTTGATAGATTAAAGTTTAGCCATTGCTACTTGCTGGTAGCGCGCGTGTCGGCTAGACCGTCCGTCTGCTTGTTCTTCGGAACCCCAACTTATCATTTGTATTAAATTCCTATTTGCAATATTAGATTGCTTTTATCTCTTGTTTCTTCGATTTGCTTGCAGGAATAAGGTTGATTTGCATCGGCAAGATCAACATCCCACGGAGAGGTGTATCGATCGCTAAGGCGCAACGCAACGTCTTGTACGGTTGTAGTCGGATCGTCAACGTTTCTCCCAAATCGTAGTTATCTTAACTCACCGAAAGATCGGGTCAACAACAGTCTTGAGTGCCGAGTGGAACTCAGGGTTCATCAACATCTATCTGAATACTTCCGACATATGCCAGAGAACTGAAGAGACATCAAGATCAAAGAGGGATCCTCTTCCGCGGGAAGAGGGATGGTAGAAACAAAACAAAGGAAATAATATATTCGAGACCAGATTTCCATAGGAAATAATATATTCCAGTACCGATTACTCTTTGATAACCCACAATCCGAACAATACTAGAGTTCCATTATAGATAGCTAGCTAAGCATAAGGAACAACTCTAACAAATTTGGACAACGAACAGACCAAATTAAAAATTGAACGACGGACTTAAACTAACCAGACCACACCTACATGAGCTTAAGATACTACCAGTACTAGTTCCGCACGGATGAATCATAAAAACAGAAACAGTAGTTTAACACTTTAGCATACTCCTGCTGGGTATATCTCTGGAGGTTGGTTGGTACGGACTCGGCCAGAAGTGGGCGGCTAATCAAGCAAGATCACACCCCGGCCACGGCCACCGCGGCCGCCACGGCCGCCACGGCCACCACGACCGCGACGACCGGCACGGCCGCCACGGCCGCCGTCCCCGCCGCGGCCGCCGCCGTCCCCGCCGCAGCCGCCGTCCCCGCCGTGGCCACCGCCGAGGCCGCCGTACCCGCCGTTCCCGCCGCGGCCGGGGATACCGCCGGGGCCGGCGTCCCCAGCGGGGCCACCTTGTCCGCCGTACCCGCCGGGGCCGGCGCGCCCGCCGTCGCCACCATTCCCGGCGCGTGGTATTCGAGGAGGCCGGTCGTCACCGACGTCGCCCCCGGCGCCGCCGTCGCCGCCGTAGCCCCATGCGCCGCCATCGGCGCCGTCGCCCCCGTTACCGCCGTCGCCGCCGTAGCCGACGTAGCCGACGAAGCCCCCGTCGCCGCCGCAACCCCCGTCGCCGCCGTATCCCCCGTCGCCGCCGTAGCCCCCGTCGCCGCCGTAGCCTCCGGCGCCGCCTGGTCCGCCGCGTCCACGGCCGCCGCGACCGCCGCGACCGCCGCGACCGCGGCCTCCGGGCTGGCCTGGCTCTCCCGGTTGGCCATGCACCGGAAACCTTCCTCCAAACATCCTCTGATCTGAGTAAGCAGCGGCGCTAGTTTTTTTTTTTTTTTTTAGCGAGTTGGGGTAGAGGCGGAGAGAAAGGTCAGGGCAACAGGATTTTATAGTCTGGTAGGAGGGGAGGAGGGGTAAACCCTAGTCCAATTCGGGATTTCTGTTGATTTTATTTATTTATATACTTTTTTTATTGAAAAATTACAAAAATAAAAAATAGAATACCCGTTTCGGAACAGCTATCCATCTGCTGACAGATTTTGTATGGCTTAGTCTTACACATTTTTTTTTTACGGTCGGATGTATTTGAGATTTACGCTACGCTGAGATTCGTGCATGGCATGAGAAACAAAGACTCTTACACGTACCTTACACGTACCAGGACTCGAATCCATGATTTTTAACTCATCATATTAATTACATATGTAATTTTAGTGTATTTATGATGTAAGTCTGAAAATTACATATATAATTTTAGTGTATTTACGATGTAAGTCTGAAATCTACTTGAGTCTATTTGAGCCCACGTGAGTTTTAGATTGTCCACGTGGCTCGTTTGTTTATTTTTTTTGTTTGTTGTTTATGTATATTGATGACAACCGTTAGATGTTAATCTAAAGGGTAAGAAATCTGCATGACCTATATCTGTCACATGATGTATATATAGGCAGTCCCTAAAAGTTTTGCAGACCTATACTCTCCTTCCGTCCTACAGTAAGGATGGAGAAGAATATTTCTGTAATTTTTTTTCCATTATTTGTTTTCTAAATTGGCGGAAGGAACATTTTTTTTAAAAATAACATTCATTCTATTATTTATTTTTGAAATTTTTAACAGAAAAACATATAATAAAAATGATTCCAATTTCCTTTCAGCCGCAGCCCGGGATCCCTGCCTATTATCCGAGAGACCTGCCCCAGGCAAAAAAATAATTTCATGGGCCAACTTTTCTTCAATTTTGCTATATATTTGTCGACAGATTTTTTCCTAAAAATTTAACAGATGTAACCAAAGTATACAACTATAGTGTAACTACAATGTAATTTGCATCTAACTTTCACGTAATTTTGAACCGTTAGATTTGTTTCAAGATTTGTGCAAGTGGAGAAGAAAAAAAAACTCACTGCACGCACATAAGTAAGAGGATTCTGTCAATGAATGATACTCGGGGACCGGATGAGTAGAGTAGTGGGGTACGTTAGAACAAAGGTCTACGTAGTACGATATCAAGCAGACAAAAGACAAGGATTATACTGGTTCAGGCCTCTTGTCAGGTAATAGCTCTAATCCAGTTTATATGGTATTTATGATGATGAGAACAGATTACAACGAGAGTAGTCGAATTAGATGATACCGACGAGATTGTAGTCGAGGAATTCGACGAGATCTCCCAGCGACTTGGCTCCGCGTACTCCGGCTTCGTAAACTATGGTGGGTGTGTTGGCGATAGAATTGGATGCCTTTCACCGCTCCCTGGGGGTCCCTTTTATACCGTGGATCATCTTGACCCCAATAAAGATTTGTGGATATTTGATCTGGTACGGTATAACAGAAGCTCTATCCCTTTCGAGTAGAACTTTGGAAAGAGATATTTTCCATAATTTGAAGCGGATTCCATACGATATTCATGGGGATGATCCGTGTATGTGAAGGTATATCTTATCGGTATATTCCATAAGTCGTAGGATAGAAGATATGCCTTATCCGTAACCCTGACAGATTCGTTTACATGATCTCCATTTTCACCGAAATAGCATGTTATGAAGAGATTTTTGAAAGTTACATGTAAGTTATAGTGTAATTACTATCACGATTGTACTTTAATTATATCTGTAAAATTTTTAGTAAAAAATTTATCGACAAATGTATAGGTGATCCCATTGTAACTGGATATACTATTATTTTCAACTACTATTGTGTATTATTGTTATATATAATATGTGTTCTAAAGGGTGATATGTTTTTTTTCTTTCACACTCGAACTTGCTCGACTTGTAAACAGATGGTCGTAGGAATTTTAACCGACTTTACAGCAGAATTATTTTTACTTTTATATTTTTATTAAAATATTTAAAATTATTTTTTGTTTCAAAAACTTACAAATCTAAACGCCTCACGCAGTCCTAGATGGCTTTTAAAAAAAACACCCTTTCGAAAAGCGTTAATGTTCTAAATGTAGCTTTCTTCGAGTCTTTTCACCATTCACCAAAGTAGCCTCATGCGTCGTACACTCAAACATAACAAATCTCTTAACTTGTTTGTCCTGTTTGCTAATGCTGAAACAACTACAAACTACAACTTGCTCTCTTTTTTTTTGTTAGTACGTTTTTTAAACTGTTAAGTAGTAGATTTTTTGAGAAAAAAATATGTATAAATTGTTTAAAAAGATCAAATAAATCCATTTTTAGTTTATAATAATTAATTAATCATGTGCTAAAAAGTTTTCTCGTTCCTAAAGCAGTTGAAGGAACGCAGCAATTGGCATTGCTATCTCTGTTTCCAGCATAGATTTATGCGTAATTCTCTGGCATATCTTATACTTTTTGTCATAAAATAAATCAATTTCTAATCTAGAAATCTTATTCCTCCCGATATCCCTTATATATAGATACGCCCATATTTTCCTATAACTAATACCGTACCCAATTTGAATAAACAAGGAGGAATAATTTTATAAAGTTGGTTTTTTATCTAGTTCATTGGTGGTATCATTTTACGTTGGAACATTTTTTTAGAGTGTTTTTTTTTACTCGGAGAAGTGCGAGGACGATGCTTAGATTGGGGAAGAGAAGGACGTCCCTTATCATAGCAAAGATAAGAGATACTACAGTTCTTTTTCTCTCACCATTAAAGCAGTCTTGGGATGAAGGGTTTGATTGTGTATGTTTGGAAGGGAGGTTTTGGGTGGATAGGATATGGCGTCCCCTTTTTTCGTGTGTATGTGTTTGGTTGGTGGGCGAGGTGGGATACAATGGCCTGGAAGGGAATATTCCCCTTGGATGCAACCGGGCGAGCGCGGTGAGCGGTCGCGTCACCCCATGGAGAGGGGGGCGACAACGATGAAGATGTGTTGTGGCTGATGCAGGAAGTGAGCGCCACATCAGCGGGAGGAGGGAGTAGCGTCGAGCCCGGAGATCCGGAGCAAAAGATGAGCGTGACGGCTGCAACAACGACGCCCGACCGGTGCGACGACGACGATGCTAGCCCGGCGGCGACGACGACGATTCACTGCTGCCGGTGCGGGAAGAGGACGTGGCGGTGTGCCCGAAGATCTGGCACGAGAGATGAGCGCAGAGGCGACGATGCGAGCCCGGCCGATGACGACGACAATGATGACGATTCGTTGTGGCCAGTGTGGGCGGCGAGCACTGCATTGATGGGAAGAGGGAGCAGTGGTGAGCCTAAAGATTTGGCGCGGGAGGCTTGCGGCGGTGGCAAGCCCGGAGATCTACCCTACTTTTTTATTTTTCCTTTTATTTTTATTTTTCTTGTTTTCTTTTTTTTCCGTGTATTTATAATGGAGGTAGTGGTGTAAAATTGTTGGGGGGAGTTTGATGGGGTATATCACCATCTTAAGTGAAAGGTAACCACACCAACAAATCCACCTTACTCTCTCCAACCAAAGAAAAATTTGGATCATCAAATCCACCTTCATTCCTTCGACCAGACAAAAAAAATTCGCCATATCCATCCAACCAAACAAAAAATTAAATCACCATATCCAGCAAAATATGAGCGGCTAAATCACATCCACTTTTGACAGTGAACCAAACGCACCTAGCCATCAATTGTTCTCGAGCTGGCGGCTTGGCTGCTACAGTACGTGATTGGACCACGTGTCGTGGTTAAACTTGAAGATAAACGATCTCATCTTTTCGCTTATACTTATGCATATAAGCTAAAATTTAAATTTTTAACCTTAAATTTGGAGTTGATTTTAAATTCTTTCATCGTAGTTTATTTTCTGGCCTTTGCTTTTAGATTGTTATGAACATGTACGTAAAAGTTTTATTCAGAAATTATTTTTGCTTTGTAAATAGGTTGTTGCAAACGATGGGGCTGAAAAGTAGGGGTCCGGACCCCTAGAGTTAATTCCAACTCCAGCAGGTAGATTTGGCCAAATCTCTGCCATCTACTGTTCTCTGAGGCTGAGATGAAGCCACCTCAATTTCAACTATTTTTTTTCTTCTGAGAAATTATTTCATCTAATCTTTATAACTAACAATTAGTTGTCCAAAGAAAGAAGATATATAGTGCTTTTTGGCATAGTGATTCCAGTTCCCGGCCAACATTTTTTTTCGCATAAGAATGGCTTTATCTCTATTATATAAAAAAGAAATATTGTATACGATTAACAAGGTTATGTTAACAGTGAAATTTGGTGTTTTTCATCAACAGGTTCTCTTGTGTTATTATATGTATACGAGGAAACATTCCGTTGGCACATTATTGTTAATTTTGAAGAAGAGAACATCTATACTCCGTTAACTTGGTTGCAACGTTATCATTGCTAAATGTTAAGAAAATAATTTTCCTTTAAATCCATGTGATTAACTGAATTAATTAGGAGACGTGGCTTGTTATCAGCCGTAGAAAAAAATAGATGGCAGAGATTTAGCTAAATCTAACCGGTGGAGTTGAAGCCAACTCTAGGGGATCAAACCTGAAAATTAGGATTTTACCGAGGAAGAAAAGATCCAGTGAAGATTGTCTACAGTACTGCTGATGCAGTAGCAGACACTGACGTGTGGGTCCGGACCCATATGTCAGCCACTGCTACTGCTCACCTACAAGCATTCTCAGCGCTGTGGGCCACACGTGCTTCACGTCCATATGTTGCAATTGACAAAAAGTCACTCGCTGATCCAAATGCTCCACGCAGAGAGAGGTTCTAGTTTCATTGAATTTGCTTTAGGCTCGTAATTTGACTTTGATCGTTATGGATTGGTACCAAACCATGATTAAGTCCTAGGTAAGCGGACTTTGGTGAGATTATATGAGTAAATGCCTGAACCAAAATATGTCATTGTTATGGGAGCTTGTACTATTAAGGGGGAATATTCAATACGGATTTGTTGGCAACTTTTTGTAACAAGTTGACAACCACGATCGCAGCACCTAAAGCTTTGTGGTGATAGTAGAGTCGCCAACCACCCTAATCTAGTAAGCAAAGATGGGTTTTGATAAGCTAAACCGGCTAGCGGAGCCGATCTAGATGAAACCGTAGATAACTACCCATCTGTCAAGGGATAACCCTCTCTAGCGGGTGGTCGTGAGACCCTTCTTTGTGAGTTCGGCCGGTGGACCGGGCGCAACGATCAGGAGCGTGACTTTGCTCTAGGTGGAGTGGGTGAAGTGGAAGGCAAACGAATTCGAAACGGGGGATTATCCAGGTTCGGGCTACAGAGAAGCGTAACACCCTACTCCTGTGTGTGGATTATCTTGAAGTGGTTACAAGGGAGCTCAAGCTCAAGAGAAACTATCAGCTAGTCTTCTCCTAAGGTTCAAGCTTCTGGGAGTCGTCCCCCTGCTCGGTGGGCAAGGTCCTCCTTTTATAGTCCAAGGGCATACCACATGCACCACCTCCATACGTCTCTTTCCCAAAGAGGGGCCTACCTCAACCTGGTGGGACCGCTACCCATGCCTTAGGCAAAAAGTAAGGCGGCCACGCGATCCCAGGCGGGGCCCAGCGTCGTCCTCCGCCTAACACGGGGGACGTTCCTTGTCATTCCCTCATAAATTCATGGAGACTTTTGTGGGCTTGGTGCGTGGGATACATCGGTCCAACATCGATCCCCTGCCATAGATGGGACGGGGCATACCTGCCCTCACGCCACCTGACACAGGGCGAGATGTGGGTGCGCTGCCACCCGTCCCATTCGCTGGTGGCCGGTCACAGCCCGGTCAAGGCGACTGGGGCACGTCCAATCGCTGAGCGGCACACGACCAGCCACGCTGCATTGAATGCGGCCTCGGGGTGGCGCAGCCCCTCGGGCCCGAGGGGTGCAACGAGCTACCCCGAGGCCCCTAGACGAAGTTAGGCACCTCTTGGCCGTTCGTTGCCTACACGTTTGGCCTGGAGGGGCATGCGACCACGTGGCCGGGGGAAAGGACTTGATTCCCTCAGCGTGGGTACCCCCGGACCCATATCACCGACACCGTCTCGTGGGCAAAACGGAAGGTTTTCAGGACAAACCTAGAAAGAGGTGTCGCACTCTCGCAGCGGCGGCGAATGATTTACAGCGCAAATCGACAAAGATGGACAAACTAAACTAGAACTAGAAGCAAAAGCAAAATAACGATTCGATTGATTGATTATAGATTGATTAGTTACAATTGAACTGGCCATGTCTCTTATATAGGGGTTGGTTCTTCCCTCTATAGGCTGTCCTCCACGTCCAACTCGGTATAGAATTCAAAGGAAACCCGAAACATGCCTTTTTGAGCAAGGAAACCTCGAGACCCAACGAAACAGACCCGGACTCGGACTCTGCGGTCAGACCGGCCACACACCGCCGGTTTGACCGACCCACTGTCGGCGGTCAGACCGGGGTCGGCCAGACCAGCCAAACAACGGCGGTCAGACCGGCCTAAGCAGAGGAAAACTGGCAGACTTCCAAACTTTGGTAATTTTCCCTATTTTATTCCTAAGTGCCAAATTTGGGTGTAAACACATGCCCCCTGTCTTTTTGATGAACAACGTGAATCTAAAAGCATAGAACATATTTTGGTCTTAGAGCGATAATTCAATTACCGGTCATAGAACCTCCTAAGTGCCTTGCCAAACACTCGGGAAGTATTTCTTCAAGTATTTCCCATTGATTGCTCGCTGAAAACGCTCTCCTTGAAGGGTTTCCAAAAAATATGCGTTCCCTCGAACAATGCCGTATACTTGATAAGGACCTTCCCAACTAGGAGACCACTTACCGAACTCTCTGAATCGAGTACCCAAAGGCAAAATTGTCTTCCAAACCAAGTCTCCAACTTGAAACAACTTTGCTTTCACTCTTTTGTTGTACGCCTTGGCCACCCTCTACTTCTCTTTCTCTATCTCTTCCAAACCTTTCAAACGCTTGTCGATGACTTCATCAAGATTGTCTCCCATCAATGTCCTGTAATCTCCACTTGATAAATTATCTTGTTTGATATATCAAAGAGAGCCAAGATTCACCTCAACGGGCAAAACGGCTTCTTGACCATAAACCATCTCAAAAGGTGTGACTTTAGTGGCACCATGTTACATATCCTATGCGCCCACAATGCTTCAGAAAGCACTTCATGCCACTTCTTTGGGTATTCCTCAATCTTCTTTTTTACTAACTTCAACAACGTCTTATTACTTGACTCGGCTTGTCCATTAGCCCGAGCGTAGTAAGGAGAAGAACTCAACAGTTTAACACCATAAGATTCGGCAAAACTCTTCACTTCCTTAGACATAAAAGAAGCTACTTGATCCGTAGTCAATATTTGCGGAATACCGAATCTATGGATAATATGCTTCAAAATAAAGTCAATTACCTCCGTATGAGTCATATTCTTGAGCGGCACGGCTTCAGCCCACTTGGTAAAGTAATTCGTTGCAACTAGCATGAACCTATGCCCCATTGATGACGAAGGATAAATTTGACCAATGAAATCCAAAGCGCAACCTCGGAACGGCCATGGTTTGACGATAGGATTCAACACGGTGGCGGGCGCCAATTGAACATTGCCGAATCGTTGACAAGCTTCACATCCCCTATAATATTTGAAACAATCTTCAATCATCCTCGGCCAATAGAAACCCACTCTCCTAAGTAAACAATTCATCTTATGGGCCGATTGATTAGTTCCACAAATTCCTTCATGCACCTCTCCCATTGCCACTTTAGATTGATCATCATCTAAGCACTTCAATAGAACTTCATCTATATTTCGGCGATATAAATCTTCATCAAGCAAAGTATATTTGAGTGCTTGCCGCTGAATCTTTCGATCAACCTTAAGTGTAGGATCTTTCAAATATCTACTCAAAGGAATTCTCCAATTTTCTTCTGTTTTCTGGGCACAAATGTCCGAATTTATAATCAATTCGGCCTTTGAATCAATTGCATCGTGCCCCCCAGCTCTCTGCCCAACACCGGTCAGATCGACCGTGCAAGGCCTGTCAGATTGCCCGAGGTGGCCGGTCAGACTGCCCCTGGTCACCGGTCAGAACGGCCGTGCAATGCCGGTCAGACCGCTCTGGTCTACAATTTTGCCAATTTCGCACAAAGGTTTAAAATCAAGCACCTGCTCTTCTAATATCAAAAATACTCCCCTCTTCACATTATAGCCAGATGCTTGTTGTGCTAAATCATTTACTCGAGAATTATCATGCCTAGCAATATGTCTAATAGCAAAATCATCAAAATTGGCAATAATATCCAAGCATTGATCAAGATACCTATTTAGTGATCTGTCCAAACATATGTAAGTTCCGGTAACTTATTGCACCACCAATTCCAAATCACTAAATGCTTCCATGTGCTTAGCTCCAACCATCTCCATCACTTGTAAGCCGAATAATAAAGCATTGTATTCGGCTTGATTATTTGTACAATAATACTCCAAACGAACCGATGACTCATAACACATGCCATTAGGTGAAAATAAAACTACTCCTATGCCTTGACCCTCCTTGCAAGAAGAACCATCAAAATAAATCTTCCAAGGTATAACTTCAACCAAGCAAACCTCTTCCTCATAAGCATTATCTACATAATAGTCTACTATAAAATCAAATATAATTTGGCCTTTCATATATTTTAATGGTTCATAAGCCAAATCATATTCAATCAAAGCATATGCCCACTTGCCAATTCTCCCGCTTAAAATTGGCCTTTGCAACATGTGTTTAATAACATCGGCTTGACAAGCAACTATGCATGTACTAGATAACAAATAATGAATCAATTTGGTACAAGCATAGTATAGGCATAAACAAAATCTCCCTATGAAAACATACCTCGTTTCGGCATGCAAAAGACGGCGGCTCAAATATGTAATGATATATTCCTTGCCATCTTCCTCTTGTGTCAAAACGGCACCAATGACTTTGTCTTCGGAAGCAATATATAACCGAAACGGTATTCCGGCTCTAGGCGCTCGCACCACAGGTGGAGTAGACAAATACTTCTTCAACCCCTCAGACGCCTCTTGTTGTTTTGCCCCCCAAGTAAAATCGGCTTCTTTTTTCAAGCGAAGTATAGGAACAAAATCATCGATTTTACCCGCTAGGTTAGAAATAAATCCCCTTAGATAATTCACCTTACCTAGTAACTTTTGAACTTCTTTCTTGCATGTCGGCGCTTTGAAATCACGAATCTTTTCTATCTTCTTAGGATCAATCTCAACTCCTCTCTCATGCACCATGAATCCTAAATATTTTCCCGTCGACACACCAAAAACACACTTGAGTGGGTTCATCTTCAAACCATACCGGCGCATTCTCTCAAAAGCTAACCTTAAAACGGCCATATGTCCCTCCATGCCATCCGATTTGACAACAATATCATCAATATAGATTTCTAAGATAATACCTAGTAAATCATGGAAGATCAAATTCATTGCCATTTGATATGTTGCACCGGCATTCTTCAATCCAAAAGTCATAACCACCCACTCAAATAAGCCAATAAATCCCGGACATCTAAAAAGCGTCTTGTACATATCCTCCTCCGCCATAAAGATTTGATTGTAGCCGGCATTACCATCCAAAAAGCTAATCACCTTATTACCCGAGGCATCATTAATCATCATGTCGGTTATAGGCATAGGATATTCATCTTTTGGAGTAGCTTTATTTAAATCTCTAAAGTCTATGGAAACCCTTCTTCTCCACCGGGACTATACTAGATACCCACTCCGCATAACGACATGGCCTAATAAACCCCGCTTTCAACAACCGATCAATCTCCTCCTTGACCCGGTCATATAGCAAAGAATTGAAATGACGAGGTGGTTGTTTATAAGGCCTAAAACCCGGTTTAATTGGAAGCCGATGTTCGACAAGATCACGGCTAAGACCCAGCATCTCATGATACTCCCATGCGAAGCAATCCACATACTCCTTAACTAGCTCGATTATTTTAACCTTATAATCAGCTCTCATGTTTTTGTTTACAAAAGTCGGCCTTGGCTTAGTTCCATCACCTATGTCTACTTCGTCCAAAGGATCGGCCGATGTAAACCCTTGACCAAGCTTCTCTACTTCATCAAAATCTTCAATGGTTTCACCAATATCGTTCTTTGTAGACCGATATTCTTGCACCCTCTTTTGCAACCACTCTAAATTAGCTTCTTTACTCATTACATAAAGTAATATGGCCTAACCGTGCTACACTAGCCAGCTTTACAGAGATAGGTACCAATTTGCCATCGGAAATACTAATAAAATCATAGCTAGAAAGATCCATCCCCAATAAGCATTGAATATTCCCACTCAAATGTTGCTTTGGCCATTGCAACCTCGGCCGATGTATCCACTTGAACAATTTCAATATCATCGCCGTCCCATTGAATTAAACATTGATGCAAGGTAGAAGGCACAAAAAAATTGGCATGGATCCAACAACGACCCAAAATAACATTGTAGTTACCTTGCACATCGACGATGTAGAAAGCGGTTGGTAATGTCTTGTTTCCCACGGTAAGCTCCACCGAAAAAATACCTTTCGCCTCTGTTGGTTCACCATTGAAGCCATTGAGAATCATGTTAGTCTTCTTCAACTCGTCATCTCCACGCCCCAACTTCTTGAACAACGAGTACAGCATCAAATTCACGGCGGCACCTCCATCTAATAGCATCCTAGAGACCAGCTTCCCATCAATATGACCTTTGAGATAAAGAGGCTTCATATGACGATTTGATTCATCGGGCTTCTCAAAAACCGCATCTTTAGGACCTAGTGAAAATTGAGCAACTTCGGCTTCATCCATAGCACAAGACTCCATAGGCAACATGCACACCATGTTGACATCCATGTCTTCCTTTGGAGATGATTCGTCCTTAGTAACCGATTGTTCTTCCTTCTCTTTTTGCACAACAACCGATTCTTCTCCCTCTATGGATTTACGCCTCCACACCTTTGTAGGCGGTGGTCGCAACTCGTTGAACCTTCTATCCCTCCGCTCTTCGGCTTCTCTCTGTTTTAATTCTTGGGCCCGAAGACGTTGCAACCTCCTCTTTTGGGTAGTCGTCAAATACTTAGGCATCCACCTTGGTTTCGGCTCCGTTCCAGGAGGTAAATAATGTCCCCTGTTGATTCTACCTGAAGACAATGAAGCCCCCGAGCTACCCTTTGTAAACCTCTCATCAAACCAGCGCTGGAGCCCGGTCAGACCGGCCAGAAGGCCCGGTCAGACAGGCTTGAGACCGGCTGTAGGGCTGCGGTCCGACCGGCCAGAGGGCCTAGTTAGACTGGCCGACTGCGACAAGCTGGTCCTGGCTTCGGATTTGTTACTCGAGGACTCCCCAACTTCATCCCCAGATGGTACTGGCACATCGTGAGATCCCACTTTAATAGTTATCACCTCCAAAGTCCTCGTCTCCACCTTAACGCGCTTTCCTTCCCTCTTTCCTTCATTGACCCGATTTTTAACATAAAACTGGCCATTGTTTGGTGAAGACAAATGCTCACGAGCTGGCCTCCTTGGTCCTCCCCATCCTTGGTTGTATTGCATTGGAGGCATATGATTGAACATTGGCGGTGTTACCCCCCATGGCATGTAGAAAGGAAAAGGATAACCCGGTGGCGGCATTGGATAAGAACCCCATGATATGTAGGTGATTCCGACCGTCTTGGTGAATGACCAAATCGCTCCCTAGGAGGTGATCTTGGTCTTTTTCCTTTATTGCGAGCTTTCTCACTACCTTGCTTCTCATACTTATTCAAAAACATATCGATGGTTACTTTAGTCTTCTTAGGAGCTTTAGAACTTGAAGCTTCACCCCTATTCTCTTTCCAAACACCAACCTCCGGATTCTTTGGCACCATCATCTTTGGCCTAGGCTCTCAAATGATCACTCCTTTCCCTTTAGTAGATTCGGCTTGCTCCGGCCGAATCTACACCTTCTTATCAATGAAATTAATTGTGTTCACCGGAAAAAGATCATTATCAAGCTTCATCTTGGAACCATCGGTGAATTTCAATCATCCTTCATCTATGGCCGATTGAGCTTGTCGTCGAAACACATTGCAATCATTAGTAGAATGAGAATGAGAATCATGCCATTTACAATAAGCTCAACGTTTCAATTCCTCTTGAGATGGTATGACATGGCCTATAGGTAATCTAATTTGTTTTTCTTGCAAAAGATAATAAAAAATCTTATCACATTTGGCCACGTCAAAACTATACTTAATCTCACTTTGCCGATCTTTACGAGGAGTCGGCATTAGATTAGAACAAACAAAAGGCTTATTTTTGTTAGTCCATGACCACTCAGCACCATACATCCCATGATCACCCTCATCATCAGAATCACTAGCCTCAGGGTAATCAATCAAATTAAAATTATGCTTTTTCTCATAGGGTCTAACAAATTTCTTACTATCCTTAACCCGATTTTCCTAAACCAGAGCCTTTTGCATGAGTTGATTAACATCAAGAAATTGTTGGCCTTCTAATCTTTCTTTAATAGGAACAATTAAACCATTAAAAGCAAGATCAGCCAAATCTCTATCAGTTATATTCAAGCTATAACATCGGTTTCTAACATCCCTAAATCTCTTAATATAATCAATGACAGATTCATTATATTTTTGCCTAACCGATGTCAAATCAGTTAGCCTAAGTTCAGTTTCACCAGTATAGAAATAATCATGAAATCTTTGTTCTAATTGAGGCCAAGTATGAATATAATTTGCCGGTAAAGAAGTAAACCATGTAAAAGCAGTACCGGACAAAGAAAGAAAACAAGCGCAGTTTAAAAATATCAGAACTACTAGCCTCACCACATTGCGCTAAGAATTGACCTACATGCTCCCATGTGGTCCTACTATCCTCACCACTAAATTTGGTAAATTTGGGAACTCTATAACCACGAGGGTATGTGATGTTGTCATAATAATCAGGATACGGCTTTTGGTAAACCTTAGCACGATTCCTAGATTCAACCCGAATTTATCCCTAATAATACCACTAATCGATTCCTCCATATTCTCAGGCCTATGTTGATTTGGTGGTGGGTTTGGTGGCCTAATTGGTTATGGTTGCGGCGCAATTAATTATATTGGCCATATCTAGTATCGGGAGGATATCCTCTAGTAGGATCATTGTAAACATTAGGGATATGTGGGGGAACTTGGGGATTAGCAGTAGATACATGGGGATCATGGGCTCGGACAAGGTATAAAAGCCCGTTATTTGCCATTGGATCTACCCCCTGTATTGTGATAATTGCGCCGGTCTAACCGGTCTAGGGCCTGATCTGACCGGCATCCAGAGGCACGGTCAGACCGGTTTGGGGTCTGGTCTGACCGCCGGGGGAAAACCCGGCCTCACCAGCCATCTGGCCGGTCTGACCGGCGGCGAACGTGCGGTCTGACTGGCCGTTTGGCCCGGTCAGACCGGCTGATTGCGCAGCCACTCCCTCGCCGGTTGTTTGCATATTCACTCCACCGGTTTTGCTATATATTTGATATACAGGAGGCTTGCTAGTAGTGGTAGAGGCTTTATCTTTGGATGAAAAATCGGCTAAGAAAGAACCGAATTTGTTCCTCAAAAAATCATCAAAACGAGATTTAATAGATGCATCTAATTTACTATTTAGAGTAGCAATGGATGAATCTATTGTACTTGCTATTTGTTGTTGGATAGGAAGTGATACCTCTTCAGTACTTACCACATCGAAATTAGGTTTAGGCAACTGTCCAGGCTTGAGCACCACACCTTGACGAGTCCTAGTGCATGTTCTCATCAATGCCTCCTGTGTGATCGCCTTAATGTACTCCTTCATGGCCTTGTGCGCTTCCCCATCAAGATCCTCCAATGAGATTGGCAACATATTAGATAGTTCCACCTCCGCCTTGGTTGATGGTGGCTTCGTCATGGCGGCGTCGAAGTTGAGATGTCGTTGAGCAGATTTCCCCAGCGGAGTCGCCAAAAATCGTGTTGGCAACTTTTTGTGACAAATTGACAACCACAATCGCAGCACCTAAAGCTTTGCGGATAGTAGAGTCACCAACCACCCCAATCTAGCAAGCACTAGATCAAGATGGGTTTTTATAAGCTAAACCGACGAGCGGAGCTGATCTAGATGAAACCGTAGATAACTATCCTCTCGTGGGCAAAACGGAAGGTTTTCAGGACAAACCTTGAAAAGGGTATCGCACTCTCGTAGCGGCGGCGGACAATTTACAGCGCAAATCGGCAAAGATAAACAAACGAAACTAGAACTAGAATCAAAAGTAAAATGACGATTCGATTGATTGATTGTAGATTGATTAGTTACAATTGAACCAGCGATGTCCCTTATATAGGAGTTGGTCTTGCCCTCTACAAGCCCTCCTCCACGTCCAACTTGGGATAGAATCCAAAAGAAACCCGAAACATGCCTTCCCGAGCAAGGAAACCTCGAGACCCAATGAAATAGACCCGTACTCGGACTCCAGCGGTCAGACCGGCCACACACCACTGGTCTGGCCGACCAATTGTCGGCGGTCAGACCGGCCCAAGCAGAGGAAAACTGGCAGACTTCCAAACTTTGGCAATTTTCTCTATTTTATTTCTAGGTGCTAAATTTGGGTGTAAACAGGATTCCTATAGTACTGTTTGGGGAGTCGATAAGTTAATTCCTATGGATGTCTACTTGCTGGGCTGGTGTGTTGTTCGGCCTGTGGCTGAGTTTAGTTACCTTCAAACTTCAAACTTTTCTGTCACATCAAATGTTTGGCATATGCATGGAGTATTAAATGTGGACGGAAAAATACCAATTGCTCAGTTTGCATGTAAATTGCGAGACAAATCTTTTGAGCCTAATTACGCCATGATTTGACAATGTGGCGCTACAGTAAACATTTGCTAATGATGGATTAATTAGGCTTAATAGATTTGTCTCGCAGTTTACATGCGGAATCTATAATTTGTTTTGTTATTAGTCTACGTTTAATACATCAAATGTGTGTCCGTATACGTCAATTTTTTTTGCCAAAACAACTAAACACGGCCTGTATTGTCATGATGAGGACACAACTAGCTCGGATATAACCATGACTACCTTATGTATTAATCAACAAAAGGTGCATATGTTTTATATTAGATTTACTTGTTATATATTTGAACAAACGTTGCTACACAATGAGTTATGTGTGTTATCATTTGCAGAGTTACTTGCTTGGGTGAAAGAAAAGAGACCGAGCATAAGGAATGCATGGATGATTGAAAAAGTTTATTGGGGACCAAACCAAGACCTTCTCCAAGTCTTCTTTCATCTCACTACATCACTTTTGGTCCATAGAAGACAAGAGATAAAATTCTGTACGTTTTGGATTCGGATTCGGGCCTCCTGACAGCATCAACTTCAAATGGACCTAGCTGCTGATTTAGAAGGAATTTTGGGGCCCATAGTACATGATGGAAAGCTTATGGAGTCTACTTTCAGATGGTTTTGGTCCCACGTCAAAATTCCTACCGAGCTGCCAGGAATCTGCAAAACAAGCCACGTATCTCATTCAGTCCGAATCTGATTTAGGTTTTGGGCCTTATAATTGTGTCGTGGGCTTAGCCCAAGGGGGTGTGCGCCCTAGGGCAACCCTAGGACATCCCTAATCATACTTAATCAGGTGGTGCCACGGTTCCACTTCTACCTATTTGGTAAAATCAGGTGGCGCGGGGCATGTTCGACACGCATCCAAGGCGTCATCAGCGCTAATGACTCAGCGCTGGTGTCTTGTCCACGTCCTTTCAATCCTAGACTGGCTGGCGCTCCCCATAAACCTATTTCATTTATGGCCATCTCCTTAGCCGGTTCTGAGGTCACGCCCTCACGCTTTTTGCCCCATAAACCTATTTCATTTATGGCCATCTCCCTAGCCGGTTCTGAGGTCGCGCCCTCACGCTTTTTGTGATGATAGTTCATCTGTTCTTAGGCGAGCTTCTCGAAGATGTCTTTGATGAATTGATAATGTATTTAATTTGTATGTTTCGACTTGCAGAAGAAAGCGGAAACTACAAGGACTAAGGTGTGCCCAGATCTTAGGACGGGGTAGTGTTACTTATAAGGACTAAGGTAAGGTGTGCCCGGATCTTAGGACTGGGCGGTGTGCCCAGATCTTAGGACGGGGCAGTGTGACTTATAAGGACTAAGGTAAGGTGTGCCCGGATCTTAGGACTGGGCGGTGTGACTTATAAGGACTAAGGTGTGCCCGGGACCCAGGATAAGTGTAACAGCACTCTCTCTAGAACCGAATAGCTAGCACATCCGACGGACGGGCCCACTTACACATACCACTCCACTTACACTTTTGTCCTCTCTTTGTGTAAAAGGGTTAACCCGGGAGTGATATGGTTGGAGCGAAGAGGCCTTATAAGTTGGTTCCACTCGTGATAAACTAGCAAGGTGGTACTAAACATGCACACACAGCTCACATGGGCCACCCAGGCCTCATCCTAATTGGGCCAGGTTATCACATACACCCCCCTCAAAGGACTCGACGTCCCCGTATGCCCAACTTACCCATGTAGCCACACAAGCATATAGGCAAATGTTCAGGAACACGCCACTTCTTAGCGCACGTCCGTACATCTAGTGTTGGCACTATATGCCATGCCATGTGCCTCACACAGAGTCCACATGTGCCATGCGCCATATGTCCGCACGCTAACCCATACACGCAACCGCGAGGGTCAGCTCTGATACAATTTGTAACAGCCCTCCCTCCAGAACCGCATAGCTAGCCCATCCAGCAGGCGGGCCTACTTACAAATACCACCCCACTTACACTTTCGTCAATGCTTCATGTAAAAGGGTTAACACGGGAGTGATATGGTTGGAGGGAAAATGCCTTATAAGTTGGTTCCACCCGTGCTAAACTAGCAAGGTGGTACTAAACATGCGCATATAACTCACATGGGCGATACATGCCTCATCCTAATTGGGCCAGGATATCACAACAAGGTCGGGTCTGAGGCAGACCTTAGTATATTTCTCTTAAGATGTAGATCTTGTATGTCTCTACGCCCCTCTGACCAAGTAGCGCAGGACTTACAAGGGCCAAGGTGAGCCCGGAAGCCAAGACAAGACTGGGTCCGAGGCAGACCATAGGTTACATTCTTAAGATATAGATTTTATAGGTCTCAACACTCCTCTTCACAGAGCAGTATGTGACCTAGATGAGCTAAGGTGAGCCCGAGACCTAGAGCAAGGTCGGGTCTGAGGCAGACCTTAGTCTACATTCTTATCCCGCAAACAGATAAAGGTGTGCCCCTAGCCACATCACTCTAGGGGTAGCTTTTTATTTTTAGGGATGGTTTAAGTATGCCATTTATTTTACTTCTAATCGTTTTGCCGGGTGAATGGGTACCCTGGTTCCCATTTCACCTACAGATGCACAATCCCAAACATTAAATCTATAATGAATCTAAGTAAAAGAGACTCAGGGTCTGTTTGGTAGAGTTCTAGCTCCCAGATCCATCTTACCTTGAGCTTGAGCCCAACCAAATGGTCCAGATTAAACAAAAATAGGAGCGGTGTGGGGTAGAGCGATCTGAAAAAGTGAATTAGAGTGATGGAGCGGGGTTAGTCCAGCTCCACTACTCCACTCCGAACCTAAAGATAGCGCTACACATCCATTTTCTCATAAATTACAGCAAATTACCATCGAACTACCCTTCCATCCCCCCATCCAACACCGTTTCACATGAACCCTTCCCCGAACTCACTCGAGGAGAACAGGAGGCAGAGAGAGGGGTGCTAGGGCAGGACTCACCGACGCTGGCGGAGGAACCCTCCACCCCGGTTTTTCCCACCTATCTCGGCTATGGCTGCGCACGGCGGCAGCAGAGTAGGTGCCCTCCCTCCCTGCGTCTTCCCACCCTTTTCCTCCCAATCCCAATGACCCGTGGCCAAGGTTGTCATGCTGAGTGAGGAGCACACAGGGCGGTGGCGGCGCTTGGCTGTGAGGCTGGAAATGTTTTTATTTTTTAGACTTTTTTATGTTTTAATTTTATTAATAGACCATTCCCAAAAGTATTTTCAAACTGAACCTTTTGGCCATACCAGCCCGTCTGGCGTGGCCAAACAACTCTATCACGCCACGCTTAGCTGGAGTGGCAGTGCTGCCCTGCCACGCTAGCCTCTTGTCACACCACCACTGCTGGCTTCAGTTTTCGGAAATACTTTTGGGAATGGTCTATTAATAAAAATAAAACATAAAAAAGTCTAAAAAATAAAAAAAATTCGCGAGGATGTTGAGGACGAGCATGACGACTAAGGTTGCGAGCATAATAAAAAAACCGGACTAGGACTGGGCCAGCGGTCCAACCGGAAAAAACCGAACCAGCACTCCCACCGGTTCGGTTTGCTTTAAGGACCGCTCATGCAATCGACCCGTGTCCCGGTGTGAACCGGACGGTTTTTCGAAAAACCGGCGACCCGGGCTATATTGAACCGCTGGTTCGCGAAGCAGATGGGCTGGCTTCTAAAGGCCCACTTGGATTGTTGTGGCCCAACTACCTTTTATTGTATAAAATGAGAAAAATGGTGCGCCACATGGGATCGATGCTTGGCTGATGGGATAGAAGAGCATCAACCACACCACCAGGCTAAATTGGTAACCTTGTTTAAGCAAAATAATGTATAATAAATATACTGTCCGGTTCAAAAATTGAACCGGTCGGCCCGCCGGTCCAACAGGTGACCCGGTGAACCAAGAGCTCAAGCGGTTCAGTGCCCGGTCCGGCTTTTTCTACTACGGTTGCGAGCGGCGCTCAAAGGTTGGTTTTTCTGATCGAATCACTAATTTTTTGTTTGACATAAATCAAATTCTAAATTTTCCTCACATATTGAGTTTCAATCTGGTTCATTTATGTATGAATGATTTTACATTTTGATTTATTGCTTGGTATTATGCAATGAAAACTTGGGAAACTTTCATATCTGAAAATTTGCCCTTTAGGTGTGTCAAATTTCAGATTTAAGCATTTGTGACCATGAGCATTTTGTTTCACTGACCAAGTCCAATGTCCATAATTTCAGTTTGCATTTGAGAAGTGATTGAGAAATCTCAGATTTAGCGCATGTTTTGTAGAGTTCCAACTCTCAGATCCTAGCTCCAAACTCCAACTCCAACGGGAGCTAGCTTCTATAGGAGCTGGAGGTGGCTCTAAAGTGTTTGGCTATCTTGATCAACTCCAAAATTCCTGAAAGAAAGGAGAGGAGAAAGATGTACAATATTACCCTTAAGTATTTTGTTGTTTACTTGATATGTTATTACTAATAGTTGATTGTAGGACTTGCTATGTATATGTTTAAAATTTATAACCAATAAATCAATGTTAGTTCCCGTTAAGAACATGAACACGACAGGTATGTCCGTATGTAAGGTAAAAAATATATATATATGACAAATTGTAGTGTACACTCATCATTTCAATTCAGTACACGATGAATCATGTACTTCAACATCAAGGAAGTACTGACAAGCATACAATAAAGAAAAACTTGAGCTCAAATGCCTATTGATCTGAGTAATACTGGCATCATTTAATTATGAATAAGAAAACTTGGAGCAGAACTTTTACACGAACCCATAGCTGCATAAAATCACCAAAAATTACTAGTGTTGTTTGCTCAAAGGTACAAGAAAATTATCCACAGCACAAGTGTGTATATAATTCCAACCAAATTGCTACTAATGGCCTGTTTGTCACAGCTCCAGCTCCAGCTCCACCCCTCTTGGAGCTGGAGCTCAGCCAAACAGTTTCAGCAACACCAAAACTGGGAGTGGAGCTGGGTGGAGCTCTCTCACAAAATGAACTAGAGTTGTGGAGCTGGGTTTAGGCAACTCCACAGCTCCACTCCAGATCCAACTCCTGGAGCTAAATTTAGGAGTTGGAGCTGTACCAATCAGGCCGTAACAACTAGCCCAGAAGTTGAAGCCATCAAAGTATCTGACCGTGACCGACAATGAACTGGAGAAAATGGTTGTAGGACTTCCGTGATGCGGTGGCATAGCTGGAATTGGAAACAAACCTTTATCAGCGAGAAACTAGAAACAGTTGTAATGAAGTAAAACAAAAAACAAGTGAACTTCCTAGCCATGCAAGATAATAACGAAAGAGTTTTAGCCCTAAATTACACAAAAATAGGTTTTCTAAGTTTCTCTGATGGCTCTTGTATGATCACTCTGTACTAAGAACCGAGCTAGATGGATACTGTCACAAAAACTGAACTAAAGATGTCAAATAATAGTGCCAGAAGAGATGATTCATCCAGCGATCCAAGATAAGAACACAGGGATTTCTGAACTTCAAACTTCAGAAAGAAACCTGAAAAGAGTTTCAGCTGTAGTTGGAGTTTGGAGCTATAGGATATGGGAATTGGAGCTCTAGCTACCAAACAGACCCTCAGTAAAAGAGGAGTAAAAGCCAAGACTCTGGGTTACTCCAATCCTCCGGTCCTCCTGTTAGCTCCAAGACACTGCGGTGAAATACTCTAGCTAGCGTAAAACTTGTAGTACCAGTTAAGGCGCAGAAACGGAAAGGATATGTGTTTTACATGCATATGCAAATATCTTGCAAACAATTTCGGTAAGTAAATATTCTCTTCATTCTAAAAATATACTTAGTATTGTTTTTACATGGTATTTAACATTATATTTTGATAGTCGATTTCTTACATAATATTATCAATAACTCCGAAATCCACATTGTACGAAAATATTTTTAAATCTAATATAATAATACTACATGAATAACACTAAACACGAATATTTTTACTTCATTTATTGGTCAAAGTTTTTGAGTGTTAATTTTCATGAAAACGAGAACGCATTATTCATTTACCATATAATAATTTACTCCTGTTTATCATAGACAATCTATATTGTTTGGCTATTTTCCCGTGTTAAACTTTCAAATTTCTATCTACCAAGAAAGACTTAATAATTGAGCACTGTGATTCCAACCTATATAATTAACATACTTCTCGAACAGGTATTAGGAGTCCTGCAATGCGCGGCTAGTTACATGGAAGGGCAAACTAGAATCTTCGATTCACATAATCACATTACAGAAGATGGTAAAAATGTGAAAAAGGTAAAATCAATCATCTTGAAAAGAAAGTTTAGTTAAAATATGACAGCACACAGCAGACATCCGGCAAAATCCCAAATTACTAGCCGGATGTTGCAAATGAGTAAGCAATAATGTTTTTGCAAGTACATTGCATTAGCAGGGAAACACATTGCCACGCGAACTTTACAATAGACACACACATTACTTATTCAAATGGAATGGAACCAGTAGACACCACGAGCTTCACACACACGTTTAACACACATTATAACGATTGCTACTACATGATTAGACGACATGCACTCTACTAGTGCTTTATTTACCCGAAAACGGACACAGATAATAACGGTCATCGAAGATTCAAGAGAAAATTGAGGGATCAATTCCACACTAAGGTGTGAAACAAATCTATATCTTCTCAAATCCTCTTTAATCTCCGAGAGGAACTAAACTAACCTAGCGATCATAACCGGGTCCCGACCTACCACCACGCCCGCCCACCCCTGCGCGCCCGCCGCCGCGCCCACCTTGGCCGCCGTGCCCACCATCGCCGCCGTCGCCCCAGCGACCACCATGGCCGCCATCCCCTCCTTTTCCTCCGCGGGCGCCATGTCCGCCCTGACCGCCGTCGCCGCCGGCGCCACCGTGCCCGCTCGTTCCACCGGAGCCGCCGTCCCCTCCTTTTCCGCCGGGCTGACCCCGGCCGCCCTTCCCGCCTTGTCCCCCCTGGCCGCCCCTTGGGATGCGCGCCCACGGTGGAGGAGGCTGCTCATTCGCCATTCGATTGGAAGAAGTGAGGTGTGAGACGTGGGAGGAGGATGAAATGAAATGAGTGAGAGCGAGAGAGATGATGAGAAGGGAGTGAGGGAGCGCCCCATTTTATAATGGTGGAGTGCTACGGGCGAACCCAGCGGGTAGCATCAGGCCTACCTATCAGCCTCAGGTAGAGGGAAGAACAGTAACGACGCTGATTCGGGGAGATGGGACTTGGTGGCGGAAGCGAGAAGCGGTGCGCGAAACCATCCCCGTACTCTTTTCTTTCTTTAAGAACAAAGTTTGTTAGATAACTTAGAAGCACAGTACATGGATCAGTTGTACATCGTCAGCTATAGAAGCTGATTGGAGAGCTGCCTTAGTAGGACAGCCACTTACATGCAGAGAATGTGAAGCATTTTGACAGACTTGCTGGATAGGTTCATGAGCATTCGTTTGTCTTGCTTTTATTTCTCCAGGAAAAATGCCATTTTGTTGAGCTTTCTTGATATCCAAACTATATTAATTGGTTCTCCTTGAGTGAGGAGTATGTTGTAATTTCAAAAGTAGTGGAAGCAGACTCCAATGATGTGGCTGGGAAGCAAAATTCCCTTGACGAAGTAGCTTTACTAATGGCAAGTTATCAGAAAGCATGACCATACCTGCAATGTTAAGCATTCGGCTTATGCAAATGGCAAAGTATGTACTTGCAAGTTTTGCTTGGAGAGCATTAGTATAAATTCGTGAACTTGCTTGGACAAAAATAGCTTTGTGAGTTTGGAGGGTCATGAAAAAATATTCCAAATCCTGATTGATCTTCTTTCCAAGAGGCATCAACAAAACTGTTAGGAAACCGGCCGGCTGGCAAATCCGGCACCTATGCCGGGTTCCCAACCGGCACCAAATAGGGTTTTTGTGGTAGTGGAGGCATAGGCATCACGCAGTGAAGACCCAAGGGGGAGTGTTAGGAAACCAGCCGGCCCATGAAGGCCCGGCTCAGGTTACACACTAATGGGCCATCACTAAATATGGAAGGTGAGAGAGGGAGATGGCTACAAATAGAGGAGTAGAGAGGAGAATTGTACACTCGAGCAATGAAAGGATTAATGAGAATATGGCCACACCCTCATATCTTTGTGTCTCCACTTTTGTAGACATTATGCAACCCCTCTGAACTACGGATGTAGCACAGGGGTTGCGTAATACGTTAGCAGCACGACGTTCTACCGGAGACCGAGTAAGAAGAAGGTTAAAAATTTGTAGATCCATTTAGCATCTAGCCGATCTAATCGCGAAAATGAATCCCTCTCCCAATCGCCGTTCCGTTTTTGCTTTTCCGGGAGAAATCCACAAACACCAACTTGGAGTAGCCGGTGAAAACCGATTTGGGATTTTTTTTTTGGGGGGATTGCTAGCTGGCCGTGCGCGTTTTTCACCGCGCCTCACCGGCCACGGACATTGCATCTCACACAAAACCAAGCCACCGGCAACCGGCACACGATCCGCCATGCATGGATGCCACCCCGCAAGGGCGCCATTGGAGGCGTTGGCCGGAGATGATAAAAGGACGCAGATACAAGGAAAAGAAGAATCAGAAGAGGAGATCCGCAAGCCAAGTGCTGGCTGCCTGTCGCGCCGCGCCGTGTCGGCTGTTCTCCGACCGAGAGCAATGGCCACTGGCAGCGCCACAACCCTCATCGACTCCCCACCGTCGGCATCGGCTCACGCCGCGCTGCACGACCGCATCAACAGGAGGAAAACACACCGAAAAAAAAGGGCAAAGCAAAAAAAAAGGAAAAGAAGGGGAACACGCAGCTGCCGCGCCACGTCCCCGCTGGCCGTTGGCCTCACCGCGCGACCGCACCTCGCCACCGCACGTGCGCGCTGCCGCCGCACGGCCTTGCCATTGCCCGCTCGCGCCAAGTGTGTCTGTCTGGCTGAGCCACGCCGCTACCAGACCACGGAGCACCGTCGCCCGGCCACAACACCCATGGTGGCTACCCAACCTCGCCTCGCCACCACACCGCCGCTTCGTGCCCTGGCCGCCGCGAGCGGCGTTGCTTCGGCAAGGCAATGCGGTTGCCGCCGACCATGCTCATGCTGAGCCGCGGCACGGCCGTGTCTTAGGGTCAAGATGTCGACTAGAGGGGGGGGGTGAATAGGCAATTTAAAACTAAGCAACTAAGTCATGTTTTGCAAACCTAGGGTGATATGGGATCAAATATGTCTCTACGAAAGTAAATTGCACACCGAAGTTAAGTTTTGCAATCCTAGGGTGATATGGGTTCAAATATCTCTATGAAAGTAAATTGTACAAATGTAAATGCAATAAGTAAATGATACAAGAGACAAGGAGTTTTTCGCCCGAGGTTCGGAAATTCACCGGTTTCCTACTCCCCGTTGAGGCGAGCCCAACTTCACCACTCAAAACCACGAAACCACCGCAAGCCCCCTTCGTCAAAGGGTGGGCAAGGTGGGAGCCGGCCCACGAAGTGGACTACCCAAGCCTCGATCACTAGGGGTAGTTCTTCCTTCACTCCGAAGGTGGTGAACTCCAAACCACTCACAACCGGTGCAGGGCCTTCTCCACAATCTCTTTGGAGAGGTCACCAGGCAACACCTCCACAAGCCGTCTAGGATGTGGCAACCTCCAAGAGTAACAAGTGATGACCCGGCTCAGAGATGATCAAGCGGCACACTAGCTCTACAATGAAGCAAATGCACTTGACTCTTGGCTAATCAACCCTCAATCACACCAAATGGATGAACACATGCACTAGAGAGTGTGAGAGAGTGTGCAAGGGGTGTATGCAAGTGAAACAAGTGCCAAGAGAGTCCCCTTGTTGCTGGTTGGGGGGTATTTATACCCCAACCCACAAAAACTAGCCGTTGGGGTCGAAATCCCCCAACTCACTGCACTGCCAGTCAGACCGCTGAAGGGTGGCCGGTCAGACCGGACTACTTTGCAACGGCTAGAAAACTAGCCGTTGTAGTGGATTAAATGCACAGACACTCGGGGGCCGGTCAGACCGGCCGAGACTCGGTCAGACCACCATCAGCTCGGTCTAACCGGCTGTGGCTCTAGCGGCTCGGGTTTTTCCCCTAGAGGCCAACCAACCAGCACCAGGCCGGCCGGTCATACCGGCAAGGTCCCATCGATCAGACCGGTCAACACCTGCTGGTCAGACCGGCAGTAGGCCCTCGGTCAGACCGGCACTGGACAATGAAGCAAAACAATTTTAACTGTGAACCAAGTCTAAATGCAAATGACCTAATGTGGCATTTTTATCATTTCTTTGTTTAGGTCATTACCCCTCTATTGGTATTTCTTAATGATATTACTATAAATATAAATTCCCAGCAATTGCACCAGAAATAGTCCTGGTATATATATGGTTATAGAAGGAATCTGCAACAGCACGGATATACCATTGGTAGTATTTCCCCCGGAAGTATTCTAAGATATCATATTTATTTAATCCCAAGGGAAGATTGTAAGAGATATCAGAATCTAAGAAGGGGTTAATACATTCATAAGGGTAGAATGACATGAAGCAAAGAACTCATATCTCTCATTAATTAATCCTAAGCTATGTGGAAGAAGAAATAGAAAAGCAATCAATTCCTATACTTCTAGTATACACTCAGTCTTAATTTACATCTGCTAGTATACAGTTGTGCAGCCAATACCCCCTAATAGTGCCCTCCTGGTGTTTCGAGAGACCGCCCCGGGTTATCGAGTTCCTTACGAGAACCCGTTATGGCCGTCCAACCGGGGTTAAATACGGAGGAGTACCCTCCCCAGGAAATTGTCTTAGCAATATATACTAACGTGGAGAAATACCCGTACTGAGCTGCCACCATCAGCGGCCCACCTCTACTGTCCCGCAGCATATATGCCCAGATAATAATACTTAATAGTCTAGACATCACGTCTACATTGTCAAATACTACTCTATATCTCCATGAATGACATAGAGCAACCAAATAATTGAACATTAAACCCACACCATTGCACCTCTCTGGTAGGATAGCTACAGAACAATAACGATACAGATATAAAGTAAAGTCGATACTCAGAGAAACTAAAGTATCGAGAGCATATAAAGAATAATATTCCATTAATTCTGAAAGTCTTATAAAAGAATAAAGAAAAGCTACTAGAGCCATACCCGAATTCCTCCGAAGACTGAGGACTCCGAGAGCTATTCTATTCTACACCACAAAGTACTAGAGTACTAAACTAAAGTATAAAGAGAAATCTTAAGCTTGCTTGAGTGTGTGTTGGACTGTGAATGAGCTCCTCCTTAAATAAGCAGGTACGACGGTTGTAGAGAATGCGAAATGTTCGAAATGCCCTGCAACCGCCTTCAGCAAGTGATCCTGGACGTCCACTTGTAAGGCTAGCCTGATGCCTGAGCTGGTGCTACTAGGGTTCGGCCGAACCTGGGCCGGCCCAGCAGGCCTCCAAACTTCTCTTGGGCACTGACAGGTGGGTCCCTATGACTGTTGTGGCAGTTATGGCAGTTTCCGGGACGGTTACACCTGACATGTGGGTCCATCTTATCTATAAGATTGCTTAGGAGCGAAATGTCCTCATTTCTTCTCCATTTATGTATTAATCTCTGCAAATAAATAATACTCCAGGTACAAATGGAACTATACTATTCTGAAACAAATATGCATTGCAAGCATAGCTAATCCTCCTTTATTTTAGTTATATTGACAGTCGAAATTGGTCTATAACGACCGTCAACACCCTCTTGATAGTACGTCAAATCTATAAACAAATCCAACAAATTTGATCGCCCAAACTCCTCGATCAATTAAAATAAAACTGCTAGTTTTACCGTCTTTGTTCCTTTTGCTTTGCGCCATCAAATTTAGTCATCGGTGGTCATCCATGCATATACATCATGTGGCCCAGATGCTTCAATCTCCCCATTTTTGGTAATTGATGACAAACACCTCAAACATATATAATCAATATGGATCACACGGATATATTGAACAAATGCTCCCCCTAAACATGTGCATAGCAATTACAATAAACAAATATGATAAAATGCACTATGCCAAACTTCAAATAGAGTTCATTCAATTACATAAGATGGTCACAAATATAGCAAAATGACATCAACCATCCATCATAGCAACAAGTTCACATCCATTCAACATAAGTCTCACAAATCATCCAAAGGGCTCACAAAGATAACTTAGGCTATTACATGACCACGAAGGGTCCAAATGTCACAAGAGAGTTCAACGAAACGATAAAAACACACAGGATACAATAATAGCCCATAACCGTACATAATATAGAGCCCATCCACCTTAACCTATTAAATATAGGGTGACTAACCTGAATATAATTTGCGTATATTTTGAATAACCGAAGATGACTGGCATCACGAACTAGGAGTTCGCCGAATCTCTGGCATGTGCATTCAATGTCGAAATTATAATGGAACTCACAGCTCCATGACATCATTAAACCAAACGCTTTATTCATTGATTCAACGTGATTGATCAAGCATTTCAATCCCTCGTCAGTGCCTCCAAGCTGCTCTCAGGAATGAGTATGCTAGATGAATAAGCGCATTAGTACTCTTTTGACCGCGCGGAAGAAGTAGCTTAGAAGACTATGGTGCAACCCAACCACTCATGGTATGAGCAAGAATGGGTATTTTTCGACCGTGATTCACCGAGAAATTGATCCAGAGAGTACGGTAATACGCATCGAATTTGTATCGAATACCGCAGAAACTCTTAATGTTCTACCCAAACGTGACGAAAGTCGCATGCAAGTATCACTAGTGCACACACAAGAAATATGTCTAACTAGTTGATAATAGAATTGCGCATCGTTTGGGATAATGTTCACTAGAAGAACATTGTCTTCCTAAAATGCCTGCACAAGTTGATAATGAAATCAACACGAGCAACTAGCCTGGTGCATTTACCTCAACGAAAGAAGAGGAAAAGGGGGTGTAGAACTTAGGTCAAGGTGAACAACCTAGAACTATGAACATGAAAAGAAAAGGACAATCCTAATAGCACACCCATGGCTATGGACGTAGAATCTCCTATACTAGATTGAATTGGCCCTAAAATTTATGTCATAATAGTATATCATTGCCATAGCTGTTGAGCAAGAAGCTTGCTTTGAAGTTAATTGAATCCAATGTCTGGAATACTTCGTTGAATCAATATACTTCGTCATCACGTGTTGCAATTTTTGTATAGAATATTGAATTGAATAAATGGTTTTTCCCAAGTAAAGCATGCACTTTTCCCTGCAATAAAGGATTATTCTAGTATAAAATAGAATATTTAAGACATTTACTATTTTGTTGCTCTTTTCTAGCACATAGTTATGATGCTTTGAATTTTGTGTAGCGCCCAAACATAAAAGAAAAATAATGAATTGTGGTCCGCATAACCACAAATAGCACTTTAAGAGAAAGAGGCATTTGCAGTCGCATAGAACTGGAAATATTCTGACCCCTGCTAGCAACAGCAGTTGGAATAGTTGGCCTAGAAAGTACCATGGTCATATTATCTATGGAACAATTATGCACACCTTTTAGCAATGGATATTCAACCATTTCAATCTTAGAATTATAAAAATAAACACTACAACCAGCATGATCATAGCATATATATGCATAATATTCCTAAATCATGAAGATTTGTGTGCCAGTATGCACCAACAGGAGATTAACGCATAAACCGCATTCCTTGAAGGTATAGTTCCAGCATCCCTGAATTGGATTGCGAGGAATATCTGCAGCCCCATTTGGTACTATATGGATAGATGCGCTTCTGAAGTAGCGAACACCCAGTGTCTCTTAGACACCGTGTCTTTGCCAAAATTGGTCCAGCAAGATCATAGGAATTCAAACGAAATTCACCAAACCATATTTAGAAGTCCGCGAGGACAATGCTACATTGCATTGATGATTGGTGAACTTGCAGCACAAAGTACCAAATATCCGCATGAACGGATTAAGTATAAGCTATGAATTGCAATATTTGCTATGTCATTGTTGTAATACCCTCAGTAGAAAAGGACATGTAGTCCTCAAAGCAGTGTTATTTCATTGGCATGAAATTCAGACCATCGGCATGAACATCCACCTTGCAACTAGAGTTATTACATCTATTTGGTTTATGTGCATATCCCACTATCATAATGCGTTGCAAAAGGCTCTCTCTGAAAGTCAGAAACCTTTTACGGAGATAGTTATGAAGCCTAAATTCCTTGACAAAAAAGAATTATTTCCAGTCATTTAGGGGGAGAGAATGAACCCATAGATAGGAAATGATGTGCACTAGGGTTCCCGATCTTCCTAAAGGAGTCGCGACATAAATCGATCCGGTTTCTTGAACGCACACGCTCTTGAGCCCCGCAATCGCAGCACCACGTCTCCTCTGGTTATCACCCATGTCGAAACGCGGATGACCTCGCCGAGAAGGCTAATCCCTGTTTGCCAATCAAAGAACACAAACAAGAACAAGATAGAATACAACCAAAATTCCAGATGAATGGTTAAGCTCACAAGTTGGGGTCTTACAAACCGATCTAGCGACGAAACTGTTCTCGACAGAATAATCTAAGCAAAACCCAAACCCTAAAGATGACGGTGGGTACTGATATATAGAGTTTAGGGTCGTGCAACCCCCTCTCGATGCAACCCTAATGGGTTCCAACACGATACATGGCCCAAAGGCCCAAATACGGTGACGCAGCACCGGAACAGATTCTAGATATCAACTTGTTCGGTCCATTCCCGTTGACTTGGAAAGAATTTGGATGTGGGACCAAAACCATTGGAAAGGTTATCTTCTTAGATTTCTATCCATATAAAGAACGCCCCAATGTGAGCACGTATGCAACCTGGGTGCCCGTTTTATTGCAGACTGGTCCTGGACTCCGAATTGCACTCGAGGTCGACTTGATTTGGGCCTCCACCTTGACTTGGACGTCCTCGATGATCCTCCATGACTCTAAGTCCTCCAAGTGTCTCCTTGTCTCCTCCATTATTCCTAATCACAATATAATCATTAGGTAGCAATCTATTCTCAAATTCGTACAAAGAAGAACATAGGAACGAGCTCACCTCTAAATTAAATTGTCGTGCGCGAGCTCTTGTTACTAGTCCTTGAATGACCGTTGGAGGATTGTTGTGTATATCCGAAGGAGTGATGTCCGCATCATCCTCCCCCTCTTTAATTGAAGTCATCCTCGACTTAAGCTCATCTTCTTTTCCCAAGTATGGTTTCAAATCTGAAATGTTAAACGTGGGACTAACCCCAAACTCAGGAGGCAACTCAAATTTATATGCATTATCATTAGTCTTCTCAACAATTTTGAAAGGACCATCAGCGCGAGGCATCAACTTAGACTTTCTCAATTCTGGAAATCTATCCTTTCTCAAGTGCAACCAAAATAAATCACTCGGTTCAAACTTCACTTCTTGCCTACCTTTACTATCAGCAATTTTATACTTTTCAGTCATTTTTTCAATATTGTGCTTAATTGTCTCATGCATTTTCAAAATAAATTCAGCACGTGCTTTAGCATCATTGTGAACCGTCTCACTAGTACGTAAAGGCAATATATCAATAGGGGCACGGGGGTTGAAACCATACACTACCTAAAAATGACTTACCTTGGTAGTAGAATGTGGTGCCCGATTGTATGCAAACTCCACATGAGGCAAACATTCTTCCCACATCTTCAAATTTTTCTTCAAAATAGCCCTCAACATGGTACCCAAAGTACGGTTGACTACCTCCGTTTGTCTATCTATTTGTGGGTGACATGTTGTAGAAAACAATAGCTTTGTACCTAACTTGTTCCATAGTGTGCGCCAAAAATGACTTAAGAATTTTGCATCGCGATCTGAAACAATAGTAGAAGGCATACCATGCAAGCGAACAGTCTCATGGAAAAACAGATCAGCAATATGAACAGCATCATCACTTTTATGACATGGTATGAAATGTGCCATCTTAGAAAAACGATCCACCACAACAAAAAAAACTATCCCTCCCCCTCTTAGTCCTAGGCAAATCCAAAACAAAGTCCATATAAATATCTGCCCAAGGAATAGAAGGTACAGAAAGAGGTATATACAAACCATGTAGATTCAAACGAGACTTAGCTTTCTGACAAGTGGTGCAATATGCCACGAACCTCTCAACATCTTTTCTCATCCTTGGCCAAAAGAAATGCAAGGCCAAAACATCTTCCGTCTTCTTAGCTCCAAAATATCCCATCAACCCTTCTCCATGCGCTTCCTATATCAACAAAAGACGAACGGAACCAACTGGAATGCATAGACGGTTAGCTCTATAAACAAATCCACCATTGATCAAAAATTTGTTCCAAGTACGTACCTCTTTGCAATTCAATATCACTTCTTTAAAATCAATATCAAGCGCATGTTGTTATTTAATTGATTCAAGTCCAAAAATCCAACAATCAAGTTAGGACAAGAAAGTATAGCGCCTAGACAAAGCATCAGCAATCACTTTATCTTTCCCTTTCTTGTGTTTGATAACATAAGGAAAAGATTCAATAAATTCAACCCATTTAGCATGTCTACGATTCAAATTATTTTGAGAGCGACGATACTTAAGCGATTCATGATCGAAGTGAATAACAAATTCTTTAGGCCACAAATAATGACGCCACGTCTCTAAAGAACGTACAAGAGCATACAATTCCTTATCATACATGGAGTAATTCAAAACTGGACCATGCAACTTTTCGCTAAAATATGCAACAGGCTTACCATCTTGCATCAAAACACCCCCAATGCCAACTCCACTAGCCTCACATTCTAACTCAAAAGTCTTACCAAAGTTTGAAAGTTGTAGCAATGGTGCGTGTGTAAGCTTGTCCTTCAAAGTGTTAAACGACTTCTCCTATGTCTTTCCCCAATAGAAGACCACCCCTTTCTTTGTCAACTCATTCAAGGGTCCAACAAAGATGCTGAAATCTTTGACGAAACGGCGATAGAATCCTGCAAGACCAAGAATACTTCTCGCCTGTGTGATGGTTTGGGGAACCGACCAACTCTTTATGGCTTCAATTTTCGTCTCATCCACCTCAATTCCCTGTGGAGTAACAACATATCCAAGAAAAGAAACTCGTTCCATGCAAAAGATGCACTTTTCAAGGTTAGCAAACAAGCGTGCATCACGTAAAGCATTAAAAACAGCACATAAATGATCCACGTGTTCATCCAAAAACTTGATGTAAATCAACATGTTATCAAAGTAAACTACCACAAATCGTCCAATAAAAGGCCTTAAAACCTCATTTATTAAGTGCATGAAAGTATTAGGTGCATTAGTCAAACCAAAAGGCATTACTAACCACTCATACAATCCAAACTTAGTTTTGACAGTTGTTTTCCATTCATCGCCAAGTTTCATTCTAATTTGGTGGTAGCCACTTCGCAAGTCAATCTTTGTGAAAATTACAGAACCACACAACTCATCAAGCATGTCGTCTAACCTATGAATAGGATGACGATATCGAATGGTAATATTATTAATGGCTCTACTATCAACACATATTCGCCAAGAACCATCTTTCTTAGGAACCAAAATTACAAGAACTGCATAAGGACTAAGGCTTTGACGTACATACCCGTGGTCCAAAAGATCTTGGACTTGCCGCTGAATTTCCTTAGTCTCCTCGGGGTTGGTTCGATAAGCAGCACGGTTTGGCAATGATGCTCCCTGAATCAAATCAATTTGATGCTCTATCCCTCTCATAGATGGCAATCCCGGGAGTATCTCAGCTAGAAAGACATCCTCATACTCCTGCAAAAGGTTAGTAACAACAGGAGGTATCGAACTAGCAATATCATCTAGAGAAACCAAATCTTGTTTGCATATCAAGAAATAGCAAATATCATCATCTGAAATTTCAGCAATGTCACATTTTGTTGCAAGCATAACACCACCCTTCAATTTAATTCCCTCAACCTTAGAGCTAGGTGAAAGCTTATCCTTTTTAGGTGGAAAAACATATTTAGCAACTTGTTGATTTTCAGATTCATCAAGTTTCAAACTAGCAGCTCGTTCTTTATCAGCTTCTACAATTTCAACAGGGGTCAAAGGTAGCAAAGTAATTTTCTTTCCATTATGTACAAAAGTGTATTTATTACTCCTACCATGGTGTGTAGCATCATTATCATGTTCCCAAGGATGACCCAACAAAAGTGAACAAGGTTGCATAGGAACCACATCACAATCAACAGAATCTGCATATGAGCCAATGGAAAATGAAACCCTACAAACCTGTGTTACCTTTGCTCTTCCGGAATCGTTTAACCACTGAATATGGTAAGGATGTGGATGTGCGCATGTGGTCAAGCCAAGCTTCTTGACCAAATCAGAACTCACCAAATTGTTGCAGCTACCTCCATCAATGATCACACGTGCACGACGATTGTTGATGACGAAGAAAATTTGAAACAAATTGTGGCGTTGCAATCTCTCAGGCTGCTGTACCTGCGTGCTGAGCACCCGCTGCACAATGATGGTCCTGTAGGCCGTTGTGTCATCACGACCAAAGACTTCACCATCCTCATCCTCAACTTCTTCTTCCTTCTCTTCCTCGTCATCTTCAACGTCGGAGGTGGTGACTTAGCCATCTTCTGTAGCATCATATGCATGTTGACTAGGGCAATCTTTCTGCACATGCCCAAACCCCTGGCATTGGTGGCACTGAATGCATCCCGTGGAGGCGATGAATGAGTCACTTTTGGTGGGTACCTGTGAAGAACTTTTACCTGACTCTGCTAGTCGCGGGGGAGGTGGTTTTGGTGCCGTAGAAACTCCGAAAGCAGTTGGTCGCTTGCTCGCTGGTGGAGGTGCCCAGAAAGAGGCAGCCTTGGACAGTCCCGCAGATGGCATCGTGCGCGGAGTGTATGTGCTCGCCTTGTTCTTGCCCTGCTGCTCCCGCCCCTGCAATTCCTTCTCTGCAAGAATAGCAAACTGAAACAACTGGTTGACAGAGTTAAATTCTTTATAATCAACTATGTTCTAAATTTCCTCCCTCAAATCAGAATAAAAATGACAAATAGCATCCTCGATCCCCTCCACTATGCCACAACGCCTCAAACCCTTTTGTAGCTCACCATAGTAATCCTGTACAGATTTATCCCCTTGTTCTAACGCATCCAGTTTCTTGCGTAAATCTCTATGATAAGATGGAGAAACAAATCTATCACGCATAGCTACCTTAAGTTCTTCCCAAGTAGTAGGTAAAGCTCCCTCATCAGATAACCCAGCCCACCACATGATAGCAAAATCTCTGAACTCACTACTGGCTTGTCGAACTCTATGTTGCTCAGGCACAAGGTGGGCATTAAACTTTTGTTCTACTGTCATCTCCCAATCAAGGTATTTCTCAGCATCATAATATCCCGAAAAAGATGGTATTTTAAACTTTACCTTAGCATAAGGATCATCGGGCGCACGATTATTATTACCTTGTTGGTGGTGGTGAGTGCCACCCATACTTGTGCGGTTTGTGCGTAGACGACGTCGTAGCCGTGCTTGCCTTGTAGCTTGTGCATTAACATTGCCACTAGAATCATACACCGTGTGTTCAGGATGACCATCGTCATTGTTGCCGCTCACTTCCTCATTGGAAGGTTGTTGTGTCTCCAACGCAGCAACCTGATCAGTTAGCGTGGATATCCGCTTGTCCAGCCTCTCCATGTGGTTCAGGAAGCCGATTTTATTGAAGGCATCTTGGACAGCCTTTGCAACGGCCTCCGTCATGTCCTTTTGACTATTTTCTTGGAAAGTTCGTAGTTGCTCTTGACTGACACTGTCAGCAAAATCCTGGGGAGACCTCTCACCATCGTTGCCTGCCATTGAAACACCAAAACAGCAACAAACGGTGAAGGTTACCCCTAATAATCTACTGCGCAGGTGTAGTGGTGCTTCTCAACAATTCTCAGCAATATGGAGTACCTAACCACGCTCTTATAAGGTTCTTACCAGCAAAGCAAAAGATACCTGGAAGGTGTAGTCAGCGATTGCAGGGATCAAGAACCTGTGTTGTCTAGAAGTAATATGTGGAGCTAGGAAGGCCAAATATATGTATATGAGTGGTACACAATCCAATGACAGATAGTAATGCTAAATAAAAATCCCAAGTCACTTGCCCTTAGTTGCTGGTCTACTCGTGTACTAGACAGTAGTGATAACAATGATGGCTCAAAGGAATATGACACTAGTAAACAGCATAGAAGGACTGGCAGGCAAGCTTTGGCAAGTCTCAGCAAAAACAGCAAAACCGAACTGGTAGTAGATAAGCTCAACGGAGCGCGTCGTGAGCTCAATGCGCTAGTGGAAATCAACTTTTCTTTTTTTTGATATTTTTTTCTTTTCCAGGAGCACGAAAATAGGCACACCACCAAGTTACAGCTCAATCGGAGTTGATATGTGGCCTATGGAATTTTCTGAAACCACTATAGACAAAGTGCAGGAACTTGTGAGCTCGAACGGACAATTTTGCAAGCCAAATTTCGGAATTTTGGATTCGCCAAACGCGCCGAAGGGGAGAGAAACAGATGTAAATTTTTTTTTATCTTATCCGAAAAGTTAAAATTTGGCTGATTCCAAGTACGTATGCAAAAGTTATAGCTGTTTGAAGTTTGGGCTTCCGGCTAGGTTTTCCAGAAGGGATATAACCTAGTCTTTTGTAGTGGAATTGCGATATGGTGGCAGCGGAGTATGTAGGGTGTTCTGGTGATGCGTGGTGATCTGGATGGGTGTTTATGGTGGCAGAAACGGCTCTCAAAGGATGAACCCTAACACACGGTGAAAGGTGGCGGCTAGGGTTACAAAAGAGCTAGCTAAATGGTGTCTCACTTTTAAGATGGAAGACCTAAAAGCAGATTTAGCAATATTTGTTGGAGCGTTCAAAAGGATTGATTAGGAAAATACTTACTTTTAATTATTTGGGAAACAAGATCAGATGGGCTAGAAATGATTTTCCAAGCAGATTGGATTAAAACACTTTGATTGACAAGAAACATATCTCTGATTCCCAAGCCACCTAGAGAAATTGGTTTGCAAATATCAGCCCAAGACCTCCAACAATACCTTTTCTGTCCTCGTCATTTTGAGTTCTGGCCCACCAAAATTTTCTAATGATAGCAGTAAGCTTGCTAAGAAGATTTTTTGAATGCAAGATAGTGGACATGTAATAAATAGGAATTGAAGCAAAAACAGATTTAATCAAAGACAAACGACCAGCATGAGAAAGAGTCCTCACTTTAATCCAAGTACGATGACTTTTGAACTTTGCAATAATAAAATTATAAGCAGAAGCTCTAGCTCTAGTGTTAATAATCCAAGGATGACCAAGATGTTTTTGTAGAGTTGTCCATTAAAGAAACAGGAAAGATTTTTAAAATATCATGTCTAATGTTCGAAGGAGTATGCAAGCTGAAGTGAATAGAAGACTTGTTCCAATTAACAGCTTGACCAGAAGCATTACAATAGGATCGAATAATTTGTAAAACATTGTTAGCTTCAGCTGGATTTGCTTGCCCTACTATAATCAAGTCCTCAGCATACATTAGAGAGTGAAGAAGTACCAGTGATCAAACCCGAATGAATTGCTTGAGAAAGCATTTCTGAAAGCTCATTAATTGCAATAACAAATAAATAAGGTGATAAAGGACAACCTTTATCATATTCCTCTTTGACCAGAAAAGTGACCATAAGTTTGACCATTGAGATTAACTGAAAACCTGGCCGAATTAATGCATGAAAGGACAATATTTATAAAATTACCATGAAACCCTTGACGACAAAGGGCATAAGCAATGAAATCTGATTCCAAACGTTTAAAAGCCTTAGCTAGATCCAATTTAAGCATAAAAGCATCTCAGTTGAAAGACTTAAGGCTAAAAGAGTGAATAATTTCTAGGGCTATAATTAGATTATTCGATATTTTCCTACCTTTAATAAAAGCTTGAGAATGCATTTCTGAAAAACAGCAGGACAAGCAAGACTGTTTTTCTTAGGTATGAGAGTTATGTTTGTATCATTCATACCTTTTTGAAGACAACCTGTTAGGAAGAATTGTCAAACCATATTTGTAACATCCTGCTTAATCCATGGCCAAGCTGATTTATAAAAACCCACATTAAGTCCATCTGGTCCTGTAGAAGCATATGTTGCCTGCATTCCTTCAGAGTTAGCTGAGGTGAAGAGGTTAGTGAATTAGGAAATGAAAGTAGTGGCAATCTCATCTGGATTATTAGTCCAGCCATGATCAGACATAATACCATCAATTCTATTTTTTTTCTTTTCCTTTTAAGAACAACATGAAGGAAAAATGAAGTATTTCTATCTCCTTGCTGAATCCAGTGCTTTTTAGCCCTATGTTTGTAAAAATCAGATAACTTACCCATGAGCTTATCATGAAGTTTTTCAAGTCTTTTTTTTTCATGCAAAAGAATCTGTCTATTAGGAGCTGCTTGAACATTAAGAATTTGCACTTCAACATCTTTCAGCTGAGACTGCAAAGGTTTTTTTTTCTTTTTACTCCAAACCATGAGATGCTTACCAAGGAGCTCTCCCGCCCACTGCCGCCACTGCTCCAACGACCGACCGACCGATCGCTCCAAGGGAAGAGAGAGAGTGAGAGATAACGAGGAGAGAGGGAGAAGGAAGAAAGGAAGAAGAAAGAGGATGGCATATGGGCCTTATATGTCAGTGGGTCTCAAAAATTTTTTGTGTGAACGACAAAGGGGTCCCACATTTTTTAAATTCTAATGCCACATAAGCGTCGTGTTAATGTCACATGGGCCAAAGACTAGGTCAACACCATCACGTAATAGAAAAACCACCCTCCAAAACCGTCGAGGGAGTTAAATTGCACCGGTTCCAATAATTCGGGGGTCAATATATCCAGTATCATAGTTAAGGGAAACAAATCAAATTCGACCACTAGTTAAAGGATAGAAATGGACTTATTCCTTTAATTTCTTTATTGGCTATGGGCTTTTAACAGAGATACATATACATGGGCCTAACTAGACAACCCCATGGGGATTTGGGGATGGGGAGCGAATGTCCCTGACCCCGATCCACCCATGTAGGGTGGGGTGTTGTCCGTCATGGGAGATGATACGGGCCCATTTAAAGTCCCCAATGAAGGTTTTCCCGTCAGGGTTCGGGTCTTCATTGCCATCCCGTACGCATACGCACATAACAATGGCCCACTCCAGCAGCAGTTGGGTCATCTGTTTTAGCTCAATCCTAATAGCTCATTCGGCTAGGGCTGGTACTAGGCAGCAGGACTCGGCTCGGCCATGGCTTGCGACCACGAGTTGCGGCGGCGGCCGTCAGGGAACGAGCCATGTAGGGCACGTGTAGTGGCAGCCGACGGCGACACGGGCAGCGGATAATAGCACGATGGCAGAGCGCGGATGCCCGGTTGGCCGGAGGAGGCGCAGCACTGATAAATGCTAATGTGAGTGTGATTGTATCGCTTTCACTGATAATCTGTCTCTTTGCCTTCTGAATAAAATGGGTTCCATAAGAAACTGAGCCTTATGTTTCGGAAGAAAATTTGGTAGGACGTCCGTCCTATGCTGACTTCACTTCTTAGCGTGACTGTCCGCACGAATCTTGAAGCAGCAAATCTCTCCCCACCATCATCCCCTTTTTTTCTTCCTACTGCCTGGTGACTCGCTTTGGCATCGAACTCACCAGCCGAGTCCGTCATGGCGCCATCTCCAGCCGTAGGCCACAGCAAGAAGGTCACGGGAGCTGGGAGGAGTAGAGTTGCCACTGCCCTCGTAAATTCGTAATGCTTCTTCCTTGGATACTATTCAATGAACTTGGAATAACATAGAATTTATGGATGTAGACTTGAGGAACATCACACACACACACACTTGTCGTTGCACCCGTGGTGATTAACTGATTAACCGCTGCACCCATGGTGATTAGGCACCCTGACTCCAAGGCTGCTCGACTGGCGGCCGAATTGAGTATGAGGTCAGGTCAGTCGCAGCTCGCCGCGTTGTCCCGTTGTTCGTGGTGCCCAAGCGCATGGTTAATGCTGCCGCGACCTTGCTGCGGTCGGAGATGCCTTGCCGGGCAGGAGCCAGGAGGTGGGTGGGAGACCGGGAGAGGACAAGGGAGAACTGCTGGGGAGAAGAGTGACTCGCCGCTGTGAGATTGGTGTGGACAGGTGTCACGCGAGGAAGTGAGGTCATTCGGATAAGCGTAGGACGGAAGTCCTACCAAATTTTCTTCCTCATGTCTCGAAGTTTTATTGATCGGTAGATTTGAAATTGAAGAAAGTAAAATTGCTTAATTATTTTACAAAAAATTCAAATAACATCACTCCAATTGATGAGAGCACATCAATGAAAGAGTTGATGCGGCCTGGCGCGCCCGTGTTATTTTCGCCATATTTTTCGCTTTTTTTTTTTCACCCCTCTCCTTCCGTGTTTTCCTTTTTTTTCATCTTGTTCCTATGTTTTCAATAGTTAGCACACGTGATTTAAAATATATTGAGTTGAAAGTTATCAAATCTTAACCTGAAAGTTTTCCAATATGAAGAAAGTTTCAAATCTAGAATTGTAAGTTTTCAAATTTTGAAATGAGAGTTTTAAAATCTGAGTTGAAAGTTTTTCAAATCTCGAGTTGAAAGTTTTCAAATTTTGACTTCAAGGTTTAAATCTTGAGTCAAAGTATGAATTGTATAGTTTAGTTGTTTGCAACGTAGTAAAAAAAAAGGACCGGCCTAACGGTTGAACTAGAAAAAACCAGAACCAGTGCTAGGTGCGGTTCGGTTCGCAGAAAAGACTGTCCATGCATGTGCTATCGAACCGGGGTAGTCATGCAATCCGTTGATAACTGATTGAACCGAACGGTTTTCTATTGAACCGGGGTAGTCAGACCGTGAACCGAGCCGGTCCATGCATGTGAACCGGTGAAAATCAGTCGAACCAGACAGTTTTCTATCGAACCGTCGTAAAACTGGAGTGAACCTGAATAAAAGAAATTAATTTCAAGGTTGCAAGAGTGGGAAGTTGAACCCCTGACCTCGTGCAAGGCTTGTGGTATGCTGCTTCCCACCCTTCCCCTAACCATCTGAGCAATTGAAACTTGCTATTTTGAAGAGTAAAACCGGGTCAGTCTTTGGTCCCTTTTTTTAGAATAAGTTCACCGGCCATCCCTCAACTTTACGAGAATTTTTTAGGTCCCTCAACCATAAAACCAGAAGTCTCCACCCTAAACTATACAAAACCGTTCACTAGGTCCCTAAGCAGTATATATATGGGTGGTTTCGCTGACGTGGCATCCTAGTCAGAAAAAAAAATTAAAAAGTACATGGGGCCACATGTTAGTAAGAGGAAATAGTGTGGGCCCACATTTCTCAGTTCTTTTCTTTTTATCTTCTCCTCTCCTGATTCTCTCGACGGCGGCGGGAGAGGAGAGATGGTGGCTGGCGCGACAGCGAACTTGGCGGCAGAGAGGAGTAGCGCGTGGCGCACCGGCGGGGGAGAGGAGCGGCGCACGGCATGGCGGCGGGGGCGGCAGCGGGCACAGCTGCGGGCGCGGATGAGCGCCAGATGCGGCTGTCATGGTGGCCAGCGGTGGCTGCGAGGAGGTCAGCGCCGGCGGAGAGGAAGGAGATGGGGAGGCCAGTGAGCAGGACGGGGATGCCGTCGAGGAGGTCGGCGAGCGCTCGGAGAGGGAGGCGGGCGCCGCGCCGCAGCGCGCGCCACTCCTCTCCTCTGGCCGAGCTCGCGGTCGCGCCGACCGCCTCCTCTCCTCCTCTCCCGCCGCCACCGTAGCACCGGCCGCCTCTCTCCCCCACTCCCGTCGTCCACGCTCCGACGCCGGCCGCCTCTCTCTCCCTCTCCCGCTGCCTCCATCCCCGCTCTTCCATCGGTCCCCTCTCTTCTCCTCTGTCACCGTGCCTGCTCGAGAAAGGAGAATTGTGGGACACAGCATTTCCTCTCACTTATACGTGGGACCCACGTACTTTTTTATTTTTTTTCTGACTAAGATGCCATGTCAGTGAAACCACCCATAAATACTGCCTAGGGACCTTGAGTGAACGGTTTTGTATTGTTTAGGGGTGGAGACTTCTGATTTTGTGGTTGAGAGACCCCAAAAATCTCGGCGTAAAGTTGAGGGATGGCCGTTGAACTTATTTTTTTTTACTATGGTTTCGAACACTTGCTAATGAAAAACGATGGAGAAGTCAAAAGCAGCCGCACCTTCAAATGAACCCGGCCTGTGATGTCTCCTACTGACGAGTGACGGCATGGTTACTTCGTCCCCACCCGGGGCTTGGGATTTCTCTTCTCGGAATTTTTTTTCTCCAATGATGTTCATCAGCGCTTCAAGTCTCCGGTTCATTTCTCATCTTATTTTGGTTCTCGTCCTTTCTTCTCGGTGGTGGATTTCACTCGTTTCAATTTTCGTCTCACAGAGAAATCGGTTGCTATTGCTATCCAAACCTGTCTGGGAAAAAGTGCTTTTGGTTTTGCTCTCCTCAAATTTTTATCAGGACATTAATTTATTGATATTAATTCAAATATTTTTTTCATATTTTTTAAATCAAAAATAAAATAAATTTACAGATAAAACATATCATTTTATAAAGAGTATTAGGAGGGTGTGAGAAAAGAATAAAAGACCAAAAAATATAAAAAATTGCAGATGTGCGGCAACACAGGGGATCGGACCCTGCACCTTAGGTTGTACTAGTAGGTGAAGAAGTCCTCCACCATCAGCTAGCCTGGATCGGTAAGAAAGGGCAAACATGGGATCGGACCCTGTGAGAAAGGGCATGTAGAAGCAGTTATATCCCATATCTCAGAGCCAGCATAGGAGATATTTTAGTACCAATAACGTTATATCCCAGCGCTACCGGGGATGACATTGAGTTCATTTTTAAATTAGTTTTTGATGTGATCCATTTTTTAAATAAGTTTTGTAAAAGTAGTTGATTAAGGCTCTGTTTAGATCTCACCTAAAATTTTTTCACCATGTCACATCAAATGTTTGAACACCTGCATAAAGTATTAAATATAGACTAAAAAATAACTAATTGCAGAGATTGCGACTAATTTGCGAGATGAATTTTTTAAGCCTAATTGCTTGATGATTTGACAGTATGGTATTACAGTAAACATTTGCTAATGATGGATTAATTAGACTTAATAAATTCGTCTTGCAGTTTACGAGCGAATTCTGTAATTTGTTTTTTTATTAGACTACGTTTAATATTTCAAATGTGTGTCCGTATATCCGATGTGATACGCCAAAAATTTTCGCCCTGGATCTAGACACAGCCTAATTTCAAATTTTGTTCAAAGAAGAAATGATATCTTCTATCCCCTTACTTTACTCTTAGTTTTAACGGTTTTCATCCCTAGCTGAACTTTTGTTCATCACCCCTATCTAGGCTTGCTTCTCCACCTAGGCCGGACATCTCTTCACCTCTTCCGTGAGTGATGCGACAAACAATCTAACAGAAACCCAACCAGTACTCCAGTCCCACTGTTATTTAAAAAGTGGATCTATTACCTCTTCTATTACATTGTTATTAGTAACACATCGATTTACCTCATCTCATCAGTCTCCTTTTAGACGGTGCATATGTCTATCATGTCATGTGTCTCAGTTTTCATCCTACATATTTAGTAGACCAAATAACTACCAGGAATACGTTCTTTTGTAACATGACTCATTAGTCAATATAAACACGCGCGCCCAACTACACGAGAGAACCTACAGTAGTAACTTCAAAACTATACAACGTGTATGAACAATACCAATTTTCCATCACAACTCATTGACCACAACAGGTGATGGACCAATAGCTACAACAGTTTGTGACCATGAAAACTTTAATATATATAATGCACTGCAGATTCTTTACTCCATCTAGCATAAATATTTGACATTTAGGATAAAATTTAAGATTTAGTTAGGGTAACTTTTAAAATTCCAACTATCAATTTTACATTAGAATATTACAAGAAGTTAGTGATATTATATGTTATGGCAGTAATTTTCGAGACAAATATATGTTAACCCAATTCTTTTGTTTTTAAACTAAATAAACATCTAAGTAATTATTGATGATCAAAATTTATACTAAACGCCAAATTATTTATGATCGGAGGGAACAAATTTTGTACAGTATTTTTTAAAATTATCTTCACCCGTTGTAACACCGAGCATTTTTAATAGTAAATAGAATATATATATATATATATATATATATATATATATATAGCTAATTTTTAAATCCGAACCGACTCGAAGTCATATTACACAAACAAATACCAACACTAGCATTTTCTTATTATTCTCAAGCCAGCAGTTTTACCGGATTGTGATTGGACCACATGACACTATAAAAACTAAGATAAATCAAGCAATTACAAATAGAAAAAAAGAAAAGAAAAACTCATTAGTGCTGCACCAAAAACAGAGAGAAGGGGTTAAGAAATGGAAGTCTAGAACTTTCTCAACTCTGAACTAAAATGAAATAGAAACCAGCCCTCTTATTCTTCATCGGTTGTTTCAATACCCAACTAGCTCACTGATCTGATTATGCACTAAATATATCTTTATATAAAGCTTAATTTATTTATATGACCATTATTTTATACATGAGTGATTTTCATGTTATGAGGAACTCGGCGAAATGTTGCAAGTATCAATCTATATTTTCCGATGAATTTCTTATTTATAAACACAATCATTATAGTGGTGATCATCATTTCATGTGTTCTTATATTTCATGTGAGATTGGATTCAAATGAATTAGATTTGATTTTACCATTTCTTTTAGCTAATCATGGCATCAGGCATGGTTCGAACATTTAATATTTGATCTATGATTTATAATAGAAATTAATATTTGACTTATACTTGATTTGGCTTGCTTTCTTGTGCACTAATATTTGTAGGGTTATTAATAAATAACATATTCTCGTAAATTATATTTATTGCTTAAATTTAGATCTTTTCTTTACTTTCTTTGTGATCATTTACGGTTTGGCAAGTAATAGCAATCATAACAAACAGCATGATGCAAAGGTTTTTAAAAAGTTCAAAATTTTAGTGATTTTTATTATTGGGAATTTTCAGGATGTTCCAAGTATGCTCACATGCGAGAATACTCACCGGAGCTGCTAAAAAAGATAGGTATGGATACTGAATTTCACGCTATTTGGAAAGCTGTTGGTTGGCAGATATTTGCGGTGGTAGATGAGCCTGGTTCTCGTTTGCTTACTTTGCAATTTCTGTGCACTTTGAAAAAAATAGAAGATGGAATTTCCTTTCGTTTTTTCCATGAAGAGTTTACACTTACATGGAAAGGCTTAAGTACACTTCTTGGTTTTCACGATTCCTGCAAAATAGATCTCCAGAAAGGAATTTCTGGGTTCGAGAAAAATAGGTTTTGGGAAGACATTTCTGGTGCTCCAATTTGTATGAAACCTAGGACGAATGATATCCATAATCCTACACTTAGGCTCATGCATAAATGGATTGCTATGACTCTATTTCCTAGAGGTGATCTAAGACCCATTAGGGGAGATGAATTGATTATCATGTTTTACATGGTTAGAAAGATCAAAATTGCTCCTATGAAATGTATGATAAGGCAATGGTTGGAAAGTATAAAGTTCTCTGCTCCTGTTGAGTGCACTTCTCTGATTACTCGGATAGCAAAAGGGCTAGGGGTCGTTAGCGACCAAATTGTTTTTATCTCAGCCGCTCATCTGCGTATTGATGAGGCTTATCTAGTGTAAGGGCATATCTTGAAACATGGAGTAGATGGATCTTTAATTTACTTTTTCCCCGGTTGTACAAATGAAATCCCGTTGCCAAATGAGGGGTATCATTTTTACAACTGTCGTGAACTAACCATTCCCCTGCAGACCATAGAAGAATCTCGTGCAGGTGGGATATACAGGGAGACGCGCAACATGACAAGAAACAAACAAGAAAGTTCATCATCCTCAACACCCGTGCAGATGTATGAGGCAGGTTGGGAACCAACTGGGATGCACCCGGATGGACCCAAGCTCCACGCCACAGCATCGGAGTCTCAGGCTGGGCAAGTGCCAGTGAGGACCGGTGGTGTGCGCCTCATGACATACATTGGGGTGACAACCAACCCTCCAGGTCAAGTGGTGTGCCTCAATCTCCAAATGAATGGCGCTCGAGTTCCTCTCGTTGGGACCTGGGTGAAATCACTAGGAGATTGGACACCCTTGATGTGCAAACGGGGGAGATCCAGTACAACCTCACGGAACACATAGCACAAACGCAAGAATGGCAACTATCTGCTGATGCTTAGTTCGCCAACATCTACAACATGATGCAGCAACAGCATGATGACCTTCAAGCGTACTTTCGTTTTCAGGGGTTCAATCCTTATCAAGGACCCTGAGCGAACGCCAAGCTTGGGGGGAGAGACATCTCTCCCCCCACTGAGGTAACTTGTATCACATTGCATATTTCCTTTTCCAATTGCATGTTTGCTTTCCAATTGCATCTTATAACATGAAAACAACATAAAAATTTGCAAAATAGAAAATACCAAAAAGATAGGATAGGTTTGAGTCATGCTAGGTAAGACAAGTTAGTTCTTGTTTATTGAAATGATGAATAGTTATTTTGTTTTATATTTCTTATATATGGGTTCTTGGTAAGTGCTCTCTCAAAGGTTAAATATAAGTAGCCAATAATTATCCGGGAACCTGAGGTAAATGAGCTGCACTTTCTAATCTAAGTCTAAGTTGTTGCAAGATATGAGATAGTAAAAATGAGTTGCTGTGATCCTGATACTAGTTTGACTTGAATTTTCGGATGTTTTGTTTTTTCAAAATGATAAAATTGAGAGTCCCTCATTTGATAAAAATTCCTACCAAAGCCAAAAATGTGCTATCATGATTAAACCATATACATTTTGGTTGCTTGCCATTCCATTGAACTTCGTCAAACTCTTGTGACTTGTGTAGATACTTTTCATGCTCTATGATCAAGATCATACACCCACATATATGCACATGCTAAATTCCTACACTGGGAGCTAAGCAATATTCCATTTTATTTCCATATTACCACCAAAATAAATTCTCCTGTAGGGTTAGGATATGGCGGATCACGAGTGGACTTACCTCCCCTCGTCGTGATCGCCTTGACATTTTCAATGGAGGAGTCGGGTTGCCCTGGAATCCTCCCAGTTTCATTTGCATAGACTAAGGATGCCAACTGAGCTAGCTGGGTTTCTATCATTTTATTAAAGCTCAGCTGATTTTGAAAAGCAGACGCAAAGCCATCTAGCTTGACATTTACGTTTTCTAGGACCTTGTCATTGGCCGCAAGCTTTTTGCTTAGCGCATCAGTGGTTTTAGCTTGCGCAAAAACGAGATCCTTCAAGTAGGGTTGGTTAGAGAAGTTACCGTTCTTGTTACCTCCTTGATAATATGGGTGTGGTTGGTTCCACCCCTAACCTCCTCGTGGACGATGCCCGTTGTTGTTGTTGCCCATGTACATCGCCTCCTGACGGGTTTCGGTGCAGTCATTCCCAGAATGACCCATGTTGCCGCAGACTTCACACGTAACGTGTGAGTCCAAGGCCTTGACGGTGCCTTGTGGCTGTTTCTTGTGGTCGTCCAATCGCTTCATGATGAGGTCTAGCTTGGCAGCAAGTAACTCCGTCTCCTTGACGGTGTGCATGCCTCGCTGACGGGTCTAGAGTCGTTCCTCGCTCCAACCCATATTAAAGCCACTATTCCTTCTCCCGTTCGGCCATTCCCCATCCCTCCTCTCCCACGAGCAGCACCACTCCTCTCATGGTAAGTAAGATTTTTGTTCTTTGATTCATATTGTGCAAATGCCAAATATTTTATATATATATATGTCATGTGCTATATTGTTCATGTAGAGTTCAATTGACCATGTGACAGTAATGTGTCATTGTTAGCCCAAATTTTGTCAAATTTTTCAATTTTTTTCCCTAGTATTTTCCAAAACCGCTATATTGCTTAGCTGCTGATATAGCCTGCTATAGATTTTCTTAGCTATTGGAGAGCTGATCCGCTAAATGTCTTAGCCCACTATTTAGAACATTGGTTTTAATCAGGCAATGTCATTGTTTTGTCGGCGTGTCCTTCTCAAAGGCTTCATTTTAGTGGTTTCCTCTTGTTGGACCACTGTTCTTAGGTTGAGTGTCTCGGTCCGCATGTTAGCTCGCTTTTGTCAGTGCTAGGGTTTTTCTATAGTTAATCATATTGTTGGAAGGATGTTGGGTTCGATTTTCCTTATAAACTAAATCAGATATCTTCTTCTAACGGTGAATCACAGGAGCTTCCTGCCTGTTCCATCTAATTTGAGGAACTGCACACCGGTCAACTTGGAGGTTATAATTTCCTAGAAATTATGGCGGACACCTAGACCTGATATTCTGTGTAATTATCCATGAGGGCATAAGCATGAACATGCAAAAGCAGTACCCATCAGGCTTTGGATGTTTACCCAATTATTGAACTATGTTTAGGATTAGATACAACAAAAAGATCTAAGCATTATTTTCAAACACAATGCTTTCGAAAAAACTTTACAGCGTAATATAATTTTATATAGGGAATACAAAACCCTCTTTGATGAATATAGTGATAAGAGAGTGAGAAGGGCATTTCTTGGATTTCAAAAGATTAACAGAAACTATTTCGTGGGTCACCACCGACCTTTTTTTTTTCTATTTTCACATGTAGGAGCATTGTCACCTCATAGCAGTCCATATGCATAAGCATCGAGAGAACAAGAGATTTCATTTCTTTTTCTCAGGCCTGTAGTTTGCAAATGCATAAAAAGCAATGGCAACACATGGTTTTCCAATGAGTTAAGACAATGAAAGAAGAAGTATATTAAACAAAATAAAAAAGGCGCAAGACCATGTAAGAAATGGAGTACCAAAATAATGTCCATTTATGGCCTGAGGTCCTAGGGTGTTGGCGGGCTCAGATGGCCAACAACACAATGAAGAAAAACAGACCAACAGTAGGCACACCAGGCCTCCTATAATGCGCTCCATGCATTCCATCAGATAAAGAGTGTTCTGATCTCCCCTCTTAGATAAATGTTTCCAGAGCTTCTTTAAAAAAAATATGGGAACGAGTTTCTATAAATTATTACGTGCAAAAAAGGTTATAGTAATTGGGAATGGGCAGTATCGAGAAAATTGCATGCATAAACACTTCTAGTTCTAGCAGTAGAACCTAACAAAAATTTGGAGAAATAATTGAGCCCTGTAGTTCAGGACATGGTAGGCACTCTGCGGTTGAGAAAGGCAGCTATTGACATGCTTGTTAGTGTTTAGATCTTCTTCGCTGTTTGTAACAATTCATGGCAGTAGAACCGATTGGCTCAGGCCACAGTGCAGTGCTCTCTTTAAAGACAGTGAGCAATACACCTCAAGGCTCAGATCAGTAGCTACACATTTCATTCGAAGCTTCAGAAAATCTCATGCAATTATATGCTCGAATTGAATCATATCATTGTTTCTTTGCTTTGCTTCAAGATCACATGGAGTCATGGACCAGAGATCAAATCGAACAAAGGGAAAAAAAAAATGGGGGAAGAGAAACAGAGTGGTTACCCCCAGGGCATGCCGAGTTGTCGACTAATCTTGGTGCCACCGCCGGGTGGAGATCCCCCTACTCCGGCGGATCCCGAAGGCGGGGAGCGCGTAGAGCCACGCCACGGAGGCGCACAGCGCCACGGCCGCCGCGATCTCGCCCGGCGACGGCCGCTCCCCGAGGCCGGACCCACCGGCGCGCCACCGCCGGAAGAGGATGTAGAGGGAGGCGAGCGCGAGGGCCCGGAATACGCGGTCGGCGTGGCCTCCCGTCGCCGCCGCCGGCGCAGGTCCAGCCTCGCCGGCGGCGACCTCGTCGTCGTCGTCGTCCATGCTCAGACGACGAGGTGGGGAACGGATTTACCGGTGTAGTTGACTTCGCGAGGCCCAAGTCCATCTTTTTTACTTGTGCTGAAGCAATCGGGCCCAAATTTGGGAGAACTATTGAAAACTCAACTTAGGCCGTGTTTAATTCCTCCTCCAAAATTTTTTTTTTTTTTGACGTATACGGATACACATATAAAGTATTAAAGGTAGACTAATAATAAAACAAATTACAGATTCTATCTGTAGACTGCAAGAAAAATTTATTAAGCCTAATTAATCCGTCATTAGTAAATGTTTACTGTAGCACCACATTGTCAAATCATAGCATAATTAAGCTCCAAAGATTTGTCTCGCAATTTACATACAAACTGTGCAATTAGTTTTTTTTTATCCATATTTAATGCTCCATGCATGTGTCTAAACATTTGATGTGACGGAATTTTTGAAAGTTTGAAGAGAACTAAACACAACATTATATTTGATTTAAGTTACACAAAACTATAGGAATTTCTGCACGTGATATATAACCTTGGGTATTATAGTCCTGAAGCTTTAGAAAATAACGTCGTTAATCATTTCTTATAAACTATTGTATCAAAATTATAAAAAAAATATAACATTTGTATTATGGAAAAAAATCCTTATAAATGTGAGATAAATTGTAAAACTCAGAAGTGTGGTGAATCATAGTTAAAATGGTCAAATAGTGTGTTTTTAAAACTTTAGGACAATAATATCCGAGATAAAGTGTCACATGCTAAATATAACTTGGATCATAATAAATAGGGTTTTATAAAATTTACTAAAGAATCAAAGCAGATCTATCATGTACATTGTTTCTTGATGTTTGAAAGCCGTTTAGCTTTGAAGTTGTTTGGCAAGACAATTTCACATTCTCTCAGCGCACTCAAACAAACAAATACAGTAACTTTCCCAATCCACTGAGCTTTTTCATGACATGATTAATCAAATCTTAAATATTATATATTTCAAAATTAGATTTAACTTGATTTATATATAAAATATAAGAAACGTATCGCAGTTTAGAAGCGTGCTAATAATAAACGAGAAAGTAACCTACTTTTAAGTTGTTTAGAACACAGCTTTAGAGCAATTTTAATAGTATAGCTAACTGATGGCTCCAAATTATCTATAGCTAATCTAATAGCCCATTGATACAATAGTTAACCATAGAAATATACTACACCATTAATAGCCGGTCCCACCTTTCATACACACATAATATTTTTGGAGTCCATGTTGCAACTGGCTACAAATATGTAGCCCGCTTTCTTCTCTCTCTTCTCTTTTCTTCTCGATATGTGGTTATAGCTGGCTTCTATCTTACTATTGTACCTGCTCTTATAATCCTTGCAACAAAACGAAACTTTACGATCTTTATAGGGCCTGTGTTTGGATCCAGAGGGCTATTAAATAGTCCTCCTGTATCTTGCTATTTAAGAATATTAAACGTAGATTACTGACAAAACCCATTCCATAACCCCTAGGCTATTTTGCGAGACGAATCTAATGAGGTATATTAATCCATGATTTGCTACAGTGATGCTACAGTAATCAGCCGCTAATTATGGATTAATATACATCATTAGATTCGTCTCACAAAATAGCCTAGGAGTTATGGAATCAGTTTTGTCAGTAATCTATGTTTAATAATCCTAAATAGCAAAATTTTAAAGGGCTATTTAATAGCCCGGAGGATCCAAACGAAACCATAGTCACTAACTTTCACTCTCAGCAAACTACGGCTAGATGTCCAAGAGAAAGGATAGACACAGTACTACTCCAGTACTTTAAAAACAAGTAAACAACAAATGAGCCAACTCGATTTGTGTGTTCTTTTTCTTGTAGTTGATGCCAACCAAAAATAGCTTTCCAATTTGGACAAATAACTTCAGCACGGATAAAGTGAATCTTTTTTTTATCTCAAATGATGAGCCCTTAGTAGCCATTGTGTCCACCTAACTAACCGGTGTTATGTACACCTATCTCTACTGCTCTTAAAAGATACAACATGTATGTAACACTCTCTTATAGCCCCGCGTCGCTCCACTCCAGGAAAACACGGGCAGCGAACACACCAGCCCCATTGCCACCCCCTCTCCCTCCTTTCCTCAGCATCACCGTCAGCAAAGTCAGGCGGATGTAGGGACGGTGGCAGCATCACCGTCAGCAAAGTCAGGCGGATGTAGGGATGGTGGCTGGTGCTAGAGCCATCATCCTTTAATTTTGCTCGTGGCCACGACGGTTGGGGCACTGACGAGATCAAGGCAGAAACATGCAGTGGGCAGGGCGTCGGTGGCTAGATCCGATGTTCCTATCTGCGGATCTAGCTCAGGCTACGCGTGCACTAGCGAGGGTGGCAACGGACACGTGGGGCTGGTTGACGCCGTGTGTAGCAATGGGGATGGCCAGTCTTCGGTACCTCAGCCAGATTCATCGTCCTACACCGACGGCGAAGGCGACCACAACAAGCCGTGGAGGCAGGGAGTGGCCGGGGAGGTGAAGCAAGTAGGGGAGTGTGGCATGGTGAAGAGCCAAGGCGGCGGTAGATGATTACGTGTTGTGGACGGCAGCAGCGGATGTCGACGGGAAGCTGCGGCCGGCGGCAGCATGAGGAGGCACGACCAGCGGCTATGGGAGGCCGACGCGGGGGGTCGGTGTGGGTGACAGCAAGGAGGCTGGCCCGGCTAACGACACGGGAGGATGTGGCGATGCATTGCAGGGAGGCCGATGTGGCGGTGTCAGGGAGGTCAATGATGGCTGGTGTGCAATAGCCATTAACTGTTATAAACTTAAAATTTTGATTTAGTTCATTTTTTAAAACAATTTCTACATACATATTTTTTTTCAAAAAAAGTAACAATTTGAGAAACATGGTAAGGGAATACGAGAAAGTTGAAGTTGGCAGTTGAAGATAAGAACAGAGCCTAAAGTGACAGGAGCGTATGCCTATGGAACATGCACAAATATGTGTAATCCTAAAATTGCTAATTGGTGTCAACAATTGTGGAACCAATTCGTTCCAAGTGTTTAAGTAAAGGAAAAAAAATCCAAATTACCCCTATTAACTATTACTGACGACCAAATTACCCTGTTAAACTCAAAAACTACACATTTTACACTCAAAAACTAGACAAATACCGCATTCCCCCTCCCTAGGTTATTTCGGATGGTTTTTGTCTATGTGATAGTCCAGTTAGCATTTTTTTTAAAACAAATGGTCGGGCCCAACTATCAGTTCTCTCTCCTTATCTCTTTGACTCTTTCCCTATGGCCACAAACAACATTGCTGCACTCCTCTTCCTCTCTTGCATGGTGGATAAGGACCATTTTACATATTTGTCTACTATCAAACTCTCTATGATTGTTGAAGAAAAACAAATATTTTCACATATGCTCCAAATCTCATTGAATTCCTTTCACTCCCTAGAATTTTGTTTCATCCTTAATGATGACTATCTCTCTCGTGACCTGATCTTCTAGTAAGGGGATAAGTCTCGTTTTGATCGAGTGCGATGTTTGCGACGTGGTTGTCAACTAGAACAAGTCCAGAACGCCATGCAATCGCTACACCACAAACGATATCATACCAACCGTGACGCGCAGCTGATGATCCCTGCAATGCAAACGAGAGAACACTGTAAGGACAAAATAAGATACAATCTAAATATTGTGAATAGGTAATTAAGCGCAAAGGAGTAATAACGATTGAAGTGGTATATCTAATCAACCTGACAAATCAACACACAAATTATTGGGAGCTCTAAATTTGTAGTCGTTGGCTAATCGAGCGAGGCCTAGGGAAAAGGTGAATGGCGCTTGGCAAAATTCTAACTAAATAAAAATCAATTGTTCTAGAGGGTATACATAAACACTTATAGAGGAAAATAGATGTAGGGTTAAGTGTTGGTTCGTAGAGATGGAGGGAGACACTTCCGAGATAGGCCTAGTCTATTACAAGGCCCAAGGATCAAATACGGTTTCAGCAACAACACTATCTTGTGTGGACATTTTCCATTGACCCGGGATGAAATTTGATATGAGACCAGATGCATTTGAAAGGTGACGACATAAGCTCTCAACAAGTCCAAGATTACCTAAATCAGAGTTGGCATGAAGGCGCTAGGTCTGTTGAAGTCAGTGTTGCCTCGGAGACTGAACTGAATTCCTAAACTCATTGGACTTGAATATATTGTAGAACCTCCATTCGTCTGATGTATTCTTTGGCAATATTTTATATTTCTCATGTTTGGTTGTATGCCTATATTTAATGGTCACAACACGTAATGAGATGTATCACCGTCTTTTTCATCTAATTTCACTTTTTTATGTTAAATTTCTTTAATTTTGATTAAATTCATAGAAAAATTTAGCAACACTTACAATGCCAAATTAGTTTATTAAATCTAACATTGAATATATTTTTATGGTATACATGTTTTGTGTTAAAAATGTTAATATACCTTTTTTTTATATAAACTTGGTCAAACTTCTTTAAGTTTGAAATACATCTTATAATATTTTCATAAGTTTTTTTTTGTGGGGAATGTTTTCATAAGTTTGACTAGAGAAAAATGAAAACGTCGTATACTATGAAATGAAGAAAGTACTTTTTTTCCTTCACCTTACTCTTAAAAAAATACTTAGAAATACAGATGGAGAGAGTTGGTATGTAGTATTACTCATAAGTCGTAAGTAGCTATATGCGTGGTATTTTTCTCCATTTTTTCCTCTCTTTTTTTCGCGTTTACCACACCTAACACGGCAATAGAACATTAATTGGCCCAAGCACGTGACCAAAGCACTGCATTCCGCCTATATATAGGTATCCATGTTCATTTTAACTTGTGCCTTTAATTTCCAATATCCATGTGTGCGTGGCTATGAAAACTTTATTTTAATATCATTAGATTTGTTGTGAGAAATGCTACCCCATATCATAATTACGTTATTATATATAGTAATATAAAGTAATGAAATATGATAGACATAGTTGTATCTCTAATATTGAAAACAGCCTAAAACGAATAGAGGCGGTACATCATAATTACCTTTTGGTGTTATTTTCTCTTACAGCTCTATATGTTTGCAGAAAAACTTACAGAAAATAACATTTCTGGGTAAACAGCATGAACCGACACTTAGTTGAGAATGGGTGGCGATAGGAATACATACCAAAAACTTAGGGATGTGGCTCGAGGTTAGTTACAGAAGAGAACTTAGGGCGTCATTTGCTGCCCTCCATAGCTAAAAACTACTTGAGAGGACCGGAAGGATGCATCATGCATGGTTGAAGGACTCTCTTGTGTTGCTTTCAAGTTGCAACGGTGGGGATGGGTGCGGATGGATCATCCTGTTTAGACCCCTGTTTATATGAGACTAAAACTTTTAATTCCCTATCACATCGGATGTTTGAATACTAATTATAAATATTAAATGTAGACTATTAATAAAACCCATCCATAATTTTGGACTAATTCACGAGACGAATCTATTGAGCCTAATTAATCCATGATTAGCCTATGTGATGCTACAGTAAATATTCTCTAATTATGGATTAATTAGGCTTAAAAAATTTGTCTCGCAAATTAGCTTTTATTTATATAATTAGTTTTGTAAGTAGTCTATATTTAATACCCTAAATTAGTGTCTAAATAAAGAGACTAAAGTTAAGTCCCTGGATCCAAACACCACCTCACTCACACATACATCCATTTTGTTGTAATGGGCGTGTTTTCATGGGGCAGCCCTCACTTTTTGCTTGCATGAAGCACCGATGCTGTAGCAAGCTGCACCGAACATATGCCCAATAGGATTATCTACCGTCTTTTCTCATTAATATTTTCTTCGACTTTATGCTTCTTTGCTGAGTTTGATCAATCTATGCGCGCAATGAGCTATACCCAAATACTGTCGAACGGAGCGGCGGGTTGCAAAAAAATAAAACCTTTATTTAGTACCACACCAAATTATATATTTGCGACTTACATATTTAACTTTTTCCCCACACGTTAATTATAAATTATATGTACACAAAATGAATAGCCAGCTGCTATATGTAAGGTATACTATCAGTATTTCTTTATTTGCTGTCTTTTGCTACTCCTAAAGGGAACACAGAAGAAAGAAAGCTAAAGCCGGGCCAAAGCTTAGCCAATATTACTGCATACTCGTGAGTCGTGACCGCACACAAGTTAATTAATGGACATATTTGTGCTGTTCTCCTGTGTTAGATTTTTTATTTTTTATGAGTGGATTTAGGAGAATTAATTTCTTAGCTTTTTGTTTGGCGGAGAATGGGTGGCACCAGGAATAATCTTATCATGTTGGCATCTCAAAAAATGGCAACAGTACAGAACGTACCAACAAAATAGTCCTTTGTCCTACATCAAAATTATAGCAACAAGAGAGTACGGTGTAGCAAAAACACAGTTGTGATATTACTCCTTATGGCTATAGGGATCTTATATATCCCTCATACTATATAAAGTTATCATCCACTGACTGTAATTATGATCCTAAAGCTTAAATATCAATGCTCCACATCATCGTCAATTCTCAGCCATTAAATAGGTAGATTAGATCGGCTCTGAACCGTTGGATGGAAAACTGCAGCTTATGGTCAGATTAAACACAACCCAACCCATCTCACACACAGCCACCACGTGAGGCCCATGTATAGCTTCCACCACGGGAAGCCCATCTCATTCGATCGCGGCCCAATTTAATAGCGAGGGATATAGGGATATAATGTTGGAAATTTGGTCATAATTCGGTATATTTTTATCCAAAATATTAAGACAATAAACATGGCATTTGCAATTTAAGTATATCTAGTGACAGTGGTGGATGTAAACAATTTGAGCATGCTTAATATAAAATAAGCATCAACATAGATATGAGAACGCAATAGCACTGCACCTGACAGTAACAGGAAACGAAGAACGAACAGTAACAGTAAAGGATTATACCCCGAGAATGGCCCTCCGCTGGAGTTTAAGGCAGTATTGCCTCCGTTGGTATTGACGGGAACCTCTTTCTCCTTATCTCCAGTGTTGCTGTTGTCTCCAGAGTTCGACATGTTGATGCAGAGGAAGAACAGGAGCAGGCGAAGACGAACAAGAACGAACAGTAGGAGCAGTCGCGCGTGTAGCGCTCCCCAAAAACCTGATCACCCACCTACCTGTGCAGGTTCTCAAGTGGACGGAGTTTCGGAAGCACGTACACCTGTGCACGCAGGTGAACGGAACCGGAGAAGCAGTAGCAGCGTAGGAACAAAGGAGTAGGAGGAACCCAAAGTGCAAGAGTCTGCGGGAAGAACTGATGACTTGCCGTCCCTCTGTGGAGTTGGTATGCAAGCGAGAGTAACGTTCGAATCTGTTTAATTCCGTAAACAACACGCTCGTGTTAACAGTGAAATTTGGTAAGCCCCTAAGAGAATTATCACGTTGCCAATAGCCGAATTCCTGCTATATTCAGTTAAGGAAATTAATCTGTTAAAAGAATCTTATCTAGAAGTGACCGAGTTCAAGGAGGATGCGGCATAGCAGTTTATCTATTAATTAGGCAGTATTTGTTAGTTTCCTTTTATCTTTAGGAAAGTGTGTTTAGTGTCCAATAAGGACTTTATGTTTTCCTTTTATCTTTTAGGAAAGTTTATTTCTTATCCTACAAGGACTAGTATCTCCCCATGGGTATAAATATATATATGTAAACCAGGGGTCATTGTAAAATATCTCCACGATCAATACAATTCGGCGCATCGCCACCTTTTACCATTTCTACCTTTTTATTTATCATCCGGCGGGACTTGGCACCTGACACTGGGCTGCATCAGCGTTCGACGGCAAGTCCAATGTTCCGCCAGCCCAAGCAATTGTCTCGTCTACGTCGGCGTCGTTCAAGGCTGCATCAGTACATTCGACCTCTTGGATTGCTCCGATTTGGATGATATATTTGTCTGCCTATTTATCATATGTCTTAGTTAATTTAGTCTTAGTATCTCAATTTAGCTTTATCGGTTGTCTCTCGCTTTAAGGTTTCTACCGTTATAAATTGTTTTACTAGATTGGATTAGCCAAGGCATCTACCACCCTTAAAATCAGTCAACGGCTTGATTGTGTAGATATTGTGTTTCTTTTCATACTTAGTGCTGCATCAGTTAAGTTTGATCTACTAAGTTGTGTTTAGAACCATAATCCCTGACCTGCTTTCTGACTGCCAATAAGGGTTTCATCGGGGTTTCAGCCGATGAGGTATCTGGACGTTGCATTGGCTTACAAGGATTGCATATAAGTTGGATTTAGCCGATGATAACAAAGTTTTCACCGTTTAATTTAATATGTGAATTTTATGACATCGGAACTCCAGCCGATGTATTCTTTAACCTTTGGATCAATACTTGTTCTATCATATCATTGGTAGCCGATTGGTTTCAACATGATTATATTACTATTTTATTACATCAGTATTAGCCGATTGCCTCTATAATGTTATTTACATGATGTCAGAATCTACATTGGATATATAGCCAATAGCTCAAAACCCTATCGATATCGGCTAGTATCGGCATCGGCTGGACTACTCCATCGGCTTGTCAGCCGATCGGCTCATTGGTCTGCTATTTGTATATCTTATTAGTTGTAGGATCAAACTGACTGGCACCGTGTTTATTGCCATCCGTTACAAAACGAGAGAGAGAGAGAGAGAGAGAGAGAGAGAGAGCAGCAGCAGCAGCCGTCGCCTGCCTTGTCTCGCCCTCACCGGCTCGGCGCGCGCGCTCATGTGGCTGTCCGCCCACCATCTCAACCGGTCGATAGAGACACTCCACTAGCTCCATATTTAAGTTGAGACCTCTTCACTTAGAATTCCAAGATGTTATTATTATCCATAGCACTTAATATGGGCCATTGGAATTTACTAGGATTTGATTGGGCCTAGCCCAATAATGTAACAATCCCCACCAAATTTCATGGCTCACAGGAAATGCTCTTGATTCTGATCGTGTTTGTTATACCAGTGTTTCGATTGAGACTGTTAAGTTGAACTTCCACCTAGGAGAAGCAGTAGCAGCGCAAGAAAAGAGGAGTAGGAGGAACCCGAAGTGCAAGAGTCTGCGGGAAGAACTGATGAACTGCCGTCCCTCTGCGGAGTTTGTGTGCGAGCGAGAGTAACATTCGGATCTGTTTCATTCCGTAACCAACGCGCTCGTTAATACGAAATCAAATCTCCATGTTTATTGCCATCCGTTACAAAACGAGAGAGAGAGAGCAGCCGCTTGCCTCGCCTCGCCGTCACCGGCTCGACGCGCGCGTGGCTGTCCGCCCACCATCTCAACCGGTCAATAGAGTCTCTCCACTAACTTCATATTTAAGTTGAGACATCTTGTGGACCCCCGTTTTTTTATAACAGGAATCAATCGTGTAAACAGTACCATTTCCCTGGATCAAATAGTCTGGTACACATGAATTCATAGCTGAAATACCCAGTGCACATACACGAGTGTCTAGTACGAATTATTCCATCATAAGCCCGCAGGCATAGTCTTAAATCATCGGACCGAGCGGTCCGGAATACATTCCAAAAACAGAAGAAGGTAAGGCAGCGGAATCAAGGCAGCGGCACGCCATTGCCACAGGCAACGACCGTAACTAAGACCTATTGAGCGCCATCGTCTTCATCACCCTCCTGGTAATAGGCATAGAGATCCTCCGAAGCTTCATCTCCGGCCTCTGATTAAGTTTATATTTGCAAGGGTGAGTACCAACCGTACTCAGCAAGTCACCATAGCAACAATGCACATGATAAAGGGTATTCAAGGAATGGCTATGGTTCTTTTGCACAAAGCAAGTTTTGTAATTCTTTTCACAAGCCTAGGACCTAGCATAGACTGATCAAATTTTAGTACCAGTGTTCATATTAAACAATGACGGTTCTGTCCACCATCCATTGTGATCCCAAGGATAGCTTCCCGCCATTGAGTCGTCATGGTTTTCTGAGGACGTCCACCTTCCCTCTTCTCAGGAAGTGGCTCCATCAGCATAGAAATCATCATGCAACATCCCATCCCACACAAGTTAAGAATTTAGAGTCTAGCCAAGTGTAATACACATCCCGATGCTCAATAACCGCGAGCACGGCTATTCGAATAGATTTGGTTTACTCACACTGCAGTGGATGTACACTTTACCCGCACTCCGCGACTGCCCAACACATGAGCCTCGTCCCAACACATGAGACATGTCATGGCAAAGCTTTTCGATAACCTCGCATTGGCAGTACCCGCTCCATGAACTTTACATCCTCATGCACTCTAGGCGTACACAGTTTCTAGCAGTGAGAGGAGTTCTGGCGCACCCGGGAAGGGAAGACTCACATATGCATTAAGTTACCATTATGTTTAAATTCACCCATGGCAGTCCTACCGATGGCGACAACACTGTAGACTCCCGCCTCGCGGTCCTACCAATGGCTGCCCCACCGTAGAGCCCCTGCCTCACACATCAAGAAACCACTATGCATGGATACTGCCTCCGCTCAGCTATCTATTCCGCCAGGTCTATACCCATACGAGAAATGCGGTTATACGGGAGGTCGTTTCATGCTTAACTTCATGACTCAGTCCTTAATTGACCGGGGACGGTACTTGCCCTTTTCCGGATACCACCCAAATCCTCCGTCCGCCCCAATCGAAAACAGTTGTTTTGATTTTATTTCTCTTTTCGCAAATCATGTCATCATCATCATGGCAATGTGGCACTCATATCTCCACATGCCGCATCTCAATTACCTTCCCAAAGGCAATTGCCCAAGCATAGAGCATTTTGATAAATATGCATGATTCTAGAATAGCATTGCTAAGCAATTGTCATAGTTGACTAGGGACTCATATGTAAACATGGTTACGAAGGAATATGGGGTAATCAATAATCAAGACATGACATAATCACAAGTAGGATGTTTATCAATACATGCAATTTTATTTGTAAACAAAACAATTTCACAATTGGGATCAACATGTTCAAGGAATAGTGATGACTTGCCTTGCTCAAAGTCTTGCGGGTCTTGACCTTCGCTTGGATCAGCAGCTTCCTCGGGCTCTATAGTTACGTGCGAAAATGGATTTGAATTCGGTTAGAATTCAAATAAAAATCCAAGTAAATCCAAATGAAAGTTGAGTGCGAAAGTCGATTCCTTTATATTAACTTTACTATTCGCGAACTAAGGCGAACCCATTTTCGATGTAAATTATTTATGAGTATAATTATTTTGTTGTCTTAAGTTTTTAATTTAATATTCCCGAGTATTATATCCATATAATAGGTTAGAAATTTCTACCGCGAGCTAAATATCGGACAAAATCCTAGAAATATTATACGATTTAATTTAGTCTATGACTAGATGATTTAAATAAAATCCTTAGTAATTAAATCCGAATTTCTGCTGGGAATCGATTACTTCCAGAGATTACCCAAAATAATCTATAATAATCTATAAGAATTCGTTTATTTGTTTTAGTTATTGATTACATTTAAATTACTACCGCGAATTGATTTCTTATAGTGATTACCAAGAATAATCCATAATTTATATTAAATTTTTGCAATCCTACGACGAAAATTAATCTATAATTAAATTCTAATTATTTAATTTTCTAAACTTCCCTAATTTTCCTCTAATTCCTTTTATTATATATTATTATTATTATTTATATTATTTATTTATTATTATTTATTTATTTTATTTTATTTTATTTTTTATTTTTTTATTTCTTTTCTTTTCTTTCTTTCTCTCTCTCTCTTTTCTTTCTTTTCTCTCTCTCCCTTTTCTTTCTTTTCTCTCTTTCTCTCTTTTCTCTCTTCTCTCTCGGCCGGCCTCTCTTTTCCTCTCCCTCTCTCTCTCGGCTCTCTCTCACCCGAGCGGCGGCGGCGGTGGATGCGAGGGGGAAGGAGGGCGGCTCACCGGCGGCGGCAGCGGCGACGACGGCGGCGGCGACGGTGGCGCACGGCGGCGCGGGAGCAGCGGCACGGGAACGGCGGCGCGACGGCACTGGAATGGCGGCGCGGCGGCACAGGAACGGCGGCGTGGTGGCACGAGAGCGGCGGCGCAGTGGGGAGGGAAGAGGGGAGGAAGGGTGAGATGGGGTGGGGGAAGATGGAGAGAGGGGGGTATTTGTAGAGAGGGGAGGAGTGGGGAAGGGGCGGCGGCGTGATGGCGATGCGACGGCGGTGCTCGGGGCGGGACGACGACGACGCGATGGCGGCGCGGTGCTCGGAGGGGCGATGCGACGGGCGGCGGTGCGGGGCTCGAGGCGGGCGACGCGACGGGGGAGCGTGGGGCTCGACGCGGTGATGGGACGCGCGCGCGGCGACGGGACGTCGACAGCGACGGCGACAGCGGCGACGCGACGGGCGGCGACGCGGCGGGCGAGCGGCGCGGCGGGGCGCGGGGCGCGTGGCGGTGATGGCGACGGCGTGCGGCGACAGCGGTGACACGACGGCGACGGGACGGCGACGCGGCGACACGACGGCGACGGGAGAGGGGAGGCGGAGCGGCACGCGGCGCGCGGGGCGCGAGGCGACGGCGGCGCACGCAGCACGGGGCGCGAGGCGGCGGCACGGGGCTCGGGATGACGCGACAGGCGGCAGCGGCGATGCGACGGCGGGCGGCGATGGCGACGGCGCGGCAACGTCGGCGCGGCGCGGCAGCGGGGCAGGGTTTGGGCTAGGGGACCTCGTCGAACACTTTAGGTGCAATGAATAGTGCCGTTTTCTAATTAACCCGATTTTGGCCCATTTATCATTTTAAATTTGATTCTTTAATTCCCAAATTTTGCATAAATGAAGTATACTCATTATTTGTGCCATTCCAATCCATGGATTTATTCTAGATTAATTTATTCCATGTCTTATATATTATTATTGTAATTTACTTGGATCTAATTAGAGTTAATTCTCATTCCATTGCTTTTTTTTAAATTTGGTGGATATAAATATGGTCGTAATAATATTTTACTCATTTCTATCCTCACCAAATCTTATTTTAAATTGCACTTTAATTATTTACTTTGTCAATTTACTTTTTAGGGTTTATTCCTAACTAATTACCCATTATTCGCGATTTATAAACTCCGAAATCAAAATCCAATAAAATAATCGAATAAAATTGGTATGATGCAATTTATTTTAAAAAGTTTTTGAAAATTCGTATTTTTAGAGTTTTGATTTGTCGGTCGAATTTTCAGGGTGTTACACATCTTCACTTAGAATTCCAAGATGATATTATTATCCATAGCACTTAATGTGGGCCAATGAAATTTATTAGGATTTGATTGGGCCTAGCCCATTAATGTAACAATCCCCACAAAATTTCATGGCTCACAGGAAATGCTCTCGATTCTGATCCTGTTTGTTATACCAGTGTTTCGGTGGAGACTGATAAACCTAGGAGAAGCAGTAGCAGCGCAGGAACAGTCCTAGTAGGAGGAACCTGAAGTGCAAGAGTCTGCGGGAAGAACTGATGAACTGCCATCCCTCTGCGGAGTTTGTACACGAGCGAGAGCAGGAAAGTCTGCGGGAAGAACTGATGAACTGCCGTCCCTCCGCGGAGTTTGTATGCGAGCGAGAGTAACATTCGGATCTGTTTCATTCCTGCGGAGTTTGTATGCGAGCGAGAGTAACGTTCAGATCTGTTTCATTCTGTAACCAACGCGCTCGTTAATACGAAATCAAATCTCTGTGTTTATTGCCGCGTCCGTTACAAAACGAGAGAGAGAGAGCCGCCACCTCGCCACGCCCTTGGCCCGGCTCGGCACGTGCGCACGTGTGGCTGTCCTCCCACCATCTCAACCGGTCAACAGGGACTCTCCACTAGCTCCATATTTAAGTTGAGACCTCTTCACTTAGAATTCCAAGATGGTATTATTACCCATAGCACTTAATGTGGGCCAATGGAATTTATTAGGATTTGATTGGGGAATGGGTGTTGATGTGAAAACATGAGGCCTGGGAGATCTGCTTAACTCCAGTGCAGGTCCAAAACTCGCCTTCGGGTATGCTAGCGTGCCAGTTGATTTGATCCTGCAATTAACAAGAAACAAAGACAAAGAAACCACGGTTAAATCTATAAACGATAGCCGATCGGCTAGGTGCCGATGACGTATCATTTATCTTTGAGCCGATGTCATATATGCATCGATCGACAGTCATTAATAAGTAAGAAGAAACTAAATCTACTCGATCGGCTGTAGATATTAACGATATATAATCCCTATATTGACATATACTTAAATCAAATAATTGGGATAGATCGGTCGCCATGCCGAGACAGTATAAATCACTTAGATCGAAATATATATTAATAACGAGACTATATATGTTCATAGCATAGCCGATCAGATAGATCTAGCATGTATCGGCTAATACTCCGATACCACTCTATGTTAAGATATTAAAGCAAGTAGAATATACCAAACAAAGAGCCTAATATACCCAAATGCGACAAGATCTTAATATAAAGGACAGATTTAACATGTCAATCAAGCATATGAGGAAAAAATAGTTAAATCAGGTAAGATCGACTGAAACCCCAATACTACCCTAATCGGCAACCAAGAAGCAGGCTAGAGATTGAGATTCTAATCACGACTCATAAGATCAAACCAACTGATGCAGCTATTAGTATGAAAAGAAGGACAATATCTAGACAATCAAGCCATTGGAAGTTTCATAAAGTGGTGGATATCATATATAATCTAAGCCAACGTCGCTATTTAACCTAATCGGCTGCCTTCTACCGACAGATGTTGGCCGATTGTAGGTTAGATAGTGATATTGCCAGAGATTATATAAGATATATGATAACTCGACGAATTACATAAACAAGATTAGAGTATCATAAAGATGGAAGCACTTATCTTGAGAATGCAAGCCGCCATAACAAGTTTTACCTCTTGTTAAAGATCAAAACCGATGCAGCTCAACCCGAAAGTAAGAACTCGTCGAAACAAAACAAAAGTAAAAGGTTGGCGATGCGCCGAGATTATATTGAATGTGTGTTAGTTTTATTACATGAGGCTCGGGGTCTATTTATACCCGAGAATTACAAAACATGTCCATATCGGACACGACTCTTATCTCTAACAAACTCTAAAATATCATAACTCTTTGCGGCAGACTTTTACCCAGACATATCTCTAAGGAATTACATAAAATATCCTAATTAATAGATACAATTGCCTTCTCAAGACTCTATCCATGCGTGGCAATCATCATGAAGCACATCAACCTAAACCGACGACATATGATGTATCATATTGCCGGATTCGTCTCAATCAGCTAACCTCGTCCGACTCGAACTCTGCCGATCTTAGTCGTAGCCGATTCGGATTTCAGCTGATCCTTGCTCTGTTTTCGGGACGATTTCCATCTCGAATTCCATCTCGGTTTCTTCTTTATCTCCGATCCTTGGATTACCAAATTTGGTCGTTAACAATGGGTTCAGTAAGGTAGAAGGAAAGGGCCCCTCTCGACCTGGAAAATTCACATTAGGAAAGACTGGCGTGGATACCTCAAGACTAAATATGGCCCGTAATAATCCAGCTTCCGTGATATAGGACGATTCGCTCGCTATCTGAGACGTTAATTTACCTACTAAAATATCGCCAGCCCATTAATCTACAGTCTCCTCCTCCCGAGTCTGAGTTAGGATTTGATTGGGCCTAGCCCATTAATCAAACAGTCTCCTCCTCCCGAGTCAGAGTGGCAGCGGCGGTTGGTTCTCTCGGTCTCTCCATCGACGGTAGGCGGGGCCAGCGCGCACCGCGCGTGGTGCAGCGCTGGCTAAGGGTAGCGCGCAACTCGCGTCAGTGACAGCGCGCGGCTAGCTCTGGAGTGCCGCTCATCCGTTTGGGAGGCAGCTCGGTCGCGGGAGGGTTTGAGCGCGCTATGGCGAGCCCTGGAGCGACGCGCCAATGGAGAGACACGTGGATGTTTGTTTCTTTCTCGGCGCAGATCCCTGCAATGCCTAATGTTGAGCCACCTATCAAGCCATCATGCAGTTCATGATGGATTGCAAGTTATGGTCCAGACTCATATGACCAGGTAAGGTACTTTGTATAAAGTTTAATCAGGCATCTAAAGAACTGATTTCCAACAGCTAGATCAAAAGACGTTTACACGACGCCATATTCATATTTAAAAAACCTTGAGAGTCGTGATATATTTTGGGCTCCTTTGAAATGCATGAAAATTTATTGCATTTTCATAAGGAATAGTTTAAATCCCATAAAATTCTTGCGATGTTCCTCCGTTGCAAAGGTGATCAGGATTAAGCGTTCAGTTGTGCTATTTCAAGGCATAAAGACTTGACTCCGACATAGTTATGTCGTGCTTCCATTCTATTATGGATGACTTTATTCGATTTGGAACCTAATAATGATTGAGTAGTGTTTTGCTGTTAGCCATGGTTCTGTCCAAGCACTTCTGGTTGAGATGTCAAAGAGAGAAACGATAAACAAATAATGTGAAAAGTTTTCCATCTACGGATGTTTGCTTAGGGATGCTGCACCATGTGAAACACATAATGCCAAAGGTATTGTCATTTTGAGATATATATATAAGGTTCTCTTTTTTTTTCTGGTTGACAGTCATTTAATAAATATATTGGTTACAACTTCAATATTGTGTGCATAATATTCCATATCTTTTTATTTCCTTCTCTAGAAGTTTTAACCATTACATCTTGCACGGTTGGCTACAATCAATTTTTGATTTAATTTGTGATTTCTCATCATTGAATATGATCGAAGAAATAATTTATAAAAGCTCTTTTACCCCAAAATGTCACAAATAAAACTTTTATTATGATTGCTTCTTAGTTATTATAATTTCCGCAACAACGCGCGGGGTATCATCTAGTCATCTTAATATTAAGGACCCATAATTTTATTGGGTAGATAGATGGGAACTTTTAATGGCATGTGATACTTAATAAATAATTAGCATGTGATTAATCGAGTATTAATTATTATAAATTTAGAAATAAATTATTTGTAAAGAAACTTCATATATTTTATCAGAAAATACATTGTTTAATGGTTCAGGAAATGTGATCTACCACTCTAAAAGACTCTAATGGTAGTGGTGAGTCTGCCACCACCACTCACTATCACATGGGTCCTTGTTGCAGTGTATCAATCATATGTTCAAAATTCAAACAACTTTAGAGTTGATCAATACCCAATATACTTATGCATAACTTCTAAATTTTACATGATTCTCCAAGATAGCAAGTGACCGTCCCCTCCGTAATGAATGAGGTCTCTTAAAAAGGTAAATAGGTTTTTTTTTTGTTTTAGATAAAGTGAAGTTTCTCAACTGGTGTATGTATCAACTATCAGCTCTAACATGTCCTAGTCAAAACTCCTACGAAGTCTATAAGAAGGCACATATTTTTTTTGGCAAAATTTATTACAGACACCGAAAAATTATGGCCTTTGCTATGAGATACCCGAAGATCGTAAATTTTTTCGTGGACACCGTAAAAAAGTGGTAATTAGCTGCTGGACACTCCTCCCATTATTTTATTATTTCTAGTTAAAATGGAGAGAGAAAGAGTTGTGTAAGTACCAAAATGCCCCTGCTCTCTTTCTTTTCTTTTTCCCTTCTTCTTCCTCGCGCTTGCTGCTGAGCTGAGCTGAGGCGCGACGCGCGCGGCCAACACGGCCAGCCCGAGCCTGGACGGCTCGGCCACGGCGGGGTGGCGGCGGCGGTGGTGCATCACCGGGGTTCACCGCCGACGGCGACGACGCACGGCGGCATCCCGGTGCACGGTGCCTGGGAAGAACTCGCCTTTGCCGCCCAGCAGCCGGCGTCCAGCGGCACGTTCACGCTGGAGTGCTTGCCAACGCCCTCATGGATTTCGTTGATGGCGCCGGTGCCCGGGAGCGGAGGCGCGAGTAGCTGAGCATGCAGTGGAGCATGGCGCGCGTTCCACTGCCTGTCGATGACCGCGCACGCCACCTCGCTCCATCCCCCGGCCTGGCCGCCGCCGCGCCGCACCACCCACCGGAGCGCCTTGCGGAACGGCTCCTCGCAGGCGGTGTTGAGCGCCAGCATCTGCTCGACCAGGTCGGCGCGGGGTCAGTGACGGCATCGGGGAGGAGCTCGTGCATGGGCGGCGCGTGGCGTCGGTATAAAAAATAGAAGCGAGCAGGAAAACATCACTGTGGACGCGGGTTTCGTGTTAATTGAGATGCGCCAAAACGCGCGCGCATCTTACAAATATATATGCATGTGGTGGCGCTGGTTCAGGATCCTAATTACAAGGGATTAGATTAATCCTATCTTCTATCTATCTGAACAAACAAACCATCCGTACATATCCACATATGAGATGACAAGATAATTCTAGTTTATCTAACAGTCGGGGGAGTTGAAGGTGGTGTGGACGAGGCGAGGTTGCGGTCGCGGAGGAGCTCGGTGAGCTGGAGCATCGGGGCGATGCGGCTGCGGAACAGGAACGGGAACATCACGACACGGCGGTGGCGAGCTACGGAGGCGCCGTCAACGAGCACGAGCAACGCGGGCGGGCACCATGACATGAGAGGAAGAAGAAGAACAGATAAAAAGAGATTGATAAGTGGGCTCATGGGTAAACTTGTCTTTAACTAAAGTTTCTCTCTCTATTTTCACCAGAAATAATAAAATAATGTGGCCGATGTCCATCAGCTAATTACCATATTCTTTAAGTGTCCACGAGTAAATACACGATTTTCGAGTGTCTCACAGCAAATGCCGCAATCTTTTGGTGTCCTGTAGCAAATTTTGCCTTTTTTTTCTTATAGCTTTGCTAGGTAAACTTTTACACTTAGTGAGCATAGATTTTCAAAATATTTTCAAATATCTGAAATTTCCAAATCTCATTGTCCTCGCAAAAGAAAAGAAAGAAACAAAGAAAACCCACCAAGCCAAGGATCAGCCACAGAAGTGCAAATTAACACGCGCGGGGGCGAGAGACCAGACAGAGGCTAGAGGGGATAACGGTCGCCGAACTATCCTCCGTCCACGTGGCACTCACCTATTGGTCCACGAATCGGCACCGCTCATCCATTCTCTCTCTCTCACCTCTTCGCTCGCCGCCGGCCACGTCATGGCCGCCGCCGCCGCAGCAGCAGCAGCCGGAGGCTTCCTGCACCTGGGGGCTTCTCGCGTGCCGTCGCGGCAGCACTCCGCTGGCGCTGCGCCCCGCCTTCGTGGGGCCTCGTGCGCGCGGGGCCGCCAGCATCGGCGGCGGGCGCCGCCGCCACTCGCGGTGGCGGCCGCGGAGGAGGCGTACACGGGCGCTGAGGCGGAACTCCTCGAGGCTCTCGCCGGGGTCCAGGGCCGCGGGCGAGGCGTCGCGCCGCGCCAGCTCGAGGCAAGCAACGGAAGCGCCTCGTTTGGGGAGAGCAGCATCGCGGTGGCCTGTGGCGCCGCGCACTAGGTGCTTGTTGAAATGCTTGTGCGGTGTTACTGACATTTCGAGTTGTTGCGTGTGTGCAGGAGGTCGAGAGCGCTGTGCAGGCTCTGGAAGCACTGGGAGGTTTGCCCGATCCGGTGGGTGCCTTTTCTTTTCTTTTGTATTTGTCTGAATTATAGTAGTATTTAACTAGGAAATTGTTGGGTGGCTAGAGAATATAGCAGTAGTTAATATTGAATTAAAGATTTTAGCAGGTGAAGATTTTAGGTGAGGTGCATGCATCTCAATAGTTGACGATCTGAATTTAATTGAGAAACAAGCTGTTTTGCATCTTTGATCAGTGCAAGGTAAGCTTGAGTTTCTTGCTGAAATAAGTTGAAGCTAAACAGAGAACTTCTGGAGTTTGAATCGTAAGATTATATGATAAATATGTTACAAGTGAAGCTTGCCAGTTGCCATTGAAGTGATTCATAGAGCATAGTAGAAAGTACTTTCTGCTGAACGAGCTAGATGGCATCTTGGACTTACGGTCAGAAACTCCATAAATGTGATGATGTTAGGGTGTTACTTTTACTTACTATGGGAAAGTATGTTCTTATCAAAGTTTGATATGATTGGCTTATATACAAAATTGAACATAGCTAGTGCTCCCATTATCATACATGTATTTGACGTAGCTGGAAAGTTTCTATGCAACAAAGGCTGTCGTCTTATCTTTCATGGTTCATATGCAGACCAACTCAAGTCTAATTGAAGGTAGTTGGCAGCTCATATTTACTACAAGACCAGGGTCGGCATCCCCCATTCAGGTAAAATACCAGCAGCATGCCCCACTGAAAATAATGTTCAGTCTCCCATTTATTTCTATTATTTTTTGGATTTTCAGGCCGACCACATATAGATAAATGACTAATTTTATTCTTCATTCACATGGCCTGCAGAGAACATTTGTTGGAGTTGACTCTTTCAAGATCTTTCAGGAAGTATACCTTAGAACAGATGATCCCAGGGTGATTAATGTAGTGAAGTTTTCGGAATCAATTGGTGAACTGAAAGTAGAGGTATTGATTAGCCTACAGTAAACTTGCAAGAGATACATTACTAGGAATGATTGAATCAATAGTATGACAAAAAGAAACACATGATTTGCAAACAGAAATTCTGTTGACCACTCCTGTTTGTTAATGTTGTGCCCATGGATTAACCTAGCCAGCACACAGCGCCAGCAACTCATCAGATTGTGCCATGACTGGTCTGGAACAAAGCTATTGGCATGAACCGTGCATGAACAGAGTCCAATTCAATAATAAAGTCCTCTTAGTCTACATTTAGCATGACTCGTGCAGCGCCTCTGGTTGTCTCGTTGGTTGTTCAAGTGTGGATATGTTTGCAGGTAGAGTCTTAGTTGCATTACTTGGGGTTTGTTTGTTTGCTACCTTCAATCTGCCTGAGGATTGTTTTGGTTGGTACCCTGAGATCCTCCCTGACCAGGCAACTTCATCTAACTTCCACGAAGATCCTCCGTTGCATCACCTCCATGGACAAGAAAAACCTCACCCAATTTCAGGTTCTCGCAAGAGCACTGCTATCTCACTGGTCTTCTTCGCCAGCACTGACCGCACATTGCTACCCTGTCCCGAAGCACCTCCACCTCAGCCATCTTTACTGGGAAGTTCGACAGGTCACACTGATCCCTGTTCACCCTTTCCTTGATACCTGCCAATGAGTTGTCTCTGTCACCAGTGTTCTGTCTCAGCCGCTGCGTGTAACCATTGAAGTGTCACCGTGCACCTCTGGGAGAAGACCATCACACTACAGGATGCCCAACATACTGTTGCATCCTGTAGGAATCTGCCTACATTTGCAAAAGGGCATGTAGCCTAATGGTTGCAGTGACCTAAGTAGCACCCCAAGATCCTGGGTTTAAATATCCATAGGAGTGAATTTCAGATTAAGTTGTTTGCGGGGCTAAGTTCCCAATTTAAATGGCTGCATATATCCGGATGGATGTAGAGGCTAGGTAAAATATTACCCTTCTCTAAAAAAAATTAAAAAAAAACATACTGTTGCATTCCTCTTGTTAGGGATACACTTAGATAAATAGAGTGGGTCATCATCAGTAACAAGTTCTTCCAACTAGATATCTATAGCACACTCTCTATTTCTCTAGTGATCCTCTAATTGCCTATTGCTTCCCCATTTTGTAGTGTGCCCTCCTCCAGCTCCATTTCTTCTCAAGCCATTAAATTTATCATCTAATAAATAGTAGTTATCTTGTCGGGAACAAAAATCCTGACAACCTTAAGACTGATAGTTCTGGAGGGCTGGGCATTATATTGAAGAACAATATATTGTACATTGCTCCGACTACTTGGTAAAGACGAAATCAGAAACATCATTGGCATTTTTATCTTTTGGGAGACTTCATTGTTTAATTAATCCATTCCATAGTAAACATGGAATAAGTTGGTAAGAGCAGTCTCTTACACTCCTAAAGAGAGTTGACAGAACAGTGTGCTTATTCTGTATGAAGGAGGATAAATAGTTCTACTAGTCAACTAACTTCGATTACTGCTAGTTGCTAAATTTATAGTGCTTTTACAATGTTCTACATGACTTTATGATGAGATTTATTTAAAATATACCAGGCAGAAGCAACTATTGAAGACGGAAAGCGCATTCTTTTTCGTTTTGACCGAGCAGCATTCAACTTCAAGTTTTTGCCATTTAAGGTTCCATACCCAGTGCCATTCAAGCTTCTTGGAGATGAGGCAAAGGGTTGGCTTGACACTACGTACTTGTCTCAAACTGGGAATATACGTATTTCAAGGGGAAACAAGGTACATGCTACATAGTCTTGATGTTATTGTACTGCCTAACTTGCAGTATGGTTTTCACAACTGAAACCATGCAGCAACGCATTTAAAATTTTGAATTGTATAATTGATTTTCTCTTTTTTTTTATGAATCTACAGTACAGAAAATTGTAATATCTTTATAGTTTGTAGAAATCTTTGCTTTTTCCCAAGCCTGTTTGTACTTCATTAGCTTTTCAAAACAATCTGTAGTGCAGGGAACCACATTTGTTCTCCAGAAAAGTGCAGACCAACGGCAATTGCTGTTGTCAGCTATATCTGCAGGAACAGGAGTAAAAGAGGTATGTTATTATAGCTTGAATTGTCCATTGTGGCAGTACTTTGACAAAGTGGTATTTACAACATATTTGCTTGCTAAAAAGGCTATAGATGATCTCACTTCAAGCAGACAAGGAACTGAAGCTGATCTGAAAACTCTAGCAGGAGAATGGCAGCTATTATGGTCCTCAAAGGTTAGCATTTACATCTTCATAAACAACTGCAAGCAATATTTCATATTTCTAATGTCTATGCATCATTTGGCAATATTGTTTTTGAGCAATGGTTGGTTATATTGTGAAATATTTGACATGCGAATCAACCACATGGCAATACCAGATCATACCTGCACAACTAACCATGTTTTATGTATATTTGTTCTTCTTCCCTGTAATTTATCTTGCACAAGTTCTGATGCCAACCACCTGGGCTTTAATCGTTCAGGCAGGCATCTCACAGTTTTCTATATTTTGTTCAGTATTATTTATATTAGGTTTACTATCAACTGTTTTATAAAAAAAATCTGACTGAGAGAAGTATTTCTCTATGGAAAGGAAATTAGGGCTCTTGGCAGCCTTTTCTGGTTTGTGAAAGGACTTGACAACTGCTGCAAATGTAAATGAGAAATGGTTATTCCTGCATACATATTATTGGACCCTTCAAGCGTTACTAAAATAGAATCCCATAGCATGCCACGAAGATGAAATTTTTCATCCAATTCCTATAGCAGAAACGAACGGGACATATAACCAAATTTGTATGCAGACTGAAGATGAAAGCTGGTCATCTGTTGCATCTGCTGGTCTGAAGGGTGTCCAGGTTAGTTTCAGAACCACCTCTGAAGGATTTGTCTGAAGACTGAGCAAAAAGATGAAATGTCACTGTGGTTTTTTACTTGAATACGATATGGCTTACAAATGATATGGGCTTTTCACTCAGATCATAAAAGAAGATGGGCAATTGAAGAATTTGGTAAGACCCTTTCCAGGTGTCAGCCTCAATGCAAGTGGCAACATATGGTAAGCTCGAAGAGCTGTATGAATGCTGTACTTCCTGTTTGGGAGAGTTTGCAGCTTTCAAAACCATATATATTAGAACACAGTTTGTTACCACCTACTTATCTACATATAAAAATCCACATTACACTCTTGAAATTGTAAAATTTGATCATATACCCTCTCCTTGGATTGAAATTGAGGATTCACCCTCCTGACCCACATGTGACCTTAAATGACCCCACATGTCATTGGCTCAAGAGGGTAAATCCTCAATTTCCAATCTAAATTTAACCTCCTTGAAATTTCCTATGGGATCTTGATTGTTATCTTTACTACAATACTACTACAACTGCCAAATTGATTGTTCATGTGGTTTTTTGTGCAATACCGAGCTTGCGAGCTAAGTATTTTCTTTATTAAACTTGCAGTAAAAATGAGGATGGCAATAACTTTAACTTGTCCATAAATGAAGGAGCTATTCAAGCTGGTGGGTTACAGTTTCCCTTGGATGCTCGAGGAGAATTTGTCATGGAAATATTGTAAGTTTGGGTTCACATTCCAACAACTGAAACAGAATTGATGCTTGTCTGATATTTGTGAAATTCCATGCAGGTATATTGACAATAAGATAAAGATATCTGATATTAACCAACACAAGCTTGTCCATGTACGCATTGCAAATAGAACATAAAACTAAAATGTAGGGATCTGTGAAGAAATCGCTTGACTTCATTACTGAGAATCCTTGGATTCAATGAGCAGATGTACACGTTGTAGTTGACCGCTACCAGTACAATAGTAAGATTCCTGTAATTATAGATTCGCATGAGGTTTGCATGCTCAATCCTTTTCTCCAATGAAACAACATTACACATGTTTTGGTGATGACCATGTTAATACATATTATAAGAATAAGGTTCTGCATTTATGATTTTGGAAACCTTTGCGTTCACTCAGTTCTTTATATAAATATCAACTAAATTAATTAAGAATTTGATAAGGGTAGCAGCTGTGCTCATTAATCAGTCAACAAAAACCATGAGGAAACTGTTGAGAATGCTTATATCGTAACAAGAGATCGTTCAGAACCTACAAGCAAACTAAGTTCATATGTACACAGGAGTGCATTCATTCAGGCATAAGAAAACGTGCACAGTATACAAATCTTAACAGGTGGATGCGTGACAGAAGAAAATCGCAGATTCCAGATTAACCAAAACAGCATGATTACTTCTGCATCAGCAACAATGATTGTAGTATACTCAACTAATATTAATATTCCAAATAAACTAACTGAATTGGGGTACCATAACCCAGCCATAAAAAAAATCTTGGGTGGTACAAATAGTTTCTTCCTAGCTCTAAAAATACAGCAATGACCCTGTGAGAAAAATGTTACATGGTACAGTTTCCTCCATTATTGATCTAACTTTTGGTTCTATCGATTTGTTCAAGAACAAAGCAGTTCTTGGTGGCAAGTTGAGTTTGGAGGCTGATGTTGATCGGCGGGTGACAAAACGTCCAGGGAATTTGCCAATATAGAGTTAATCTGTGGATGAAAGAGACCACAGTAGCAAGGATTTATCACAATTGTTTATGCAGAGGCCAAACTATCACATAAGGTTTGGTATGCTGCACTGCAGTGCTTGAATTTTTCCTCTGCAGTAGCCTGTCCATTTAAGGAAAATCATGAGTTACATAAACAAATAGGTGTAACAGTATAAATGATTCTGGTAGTTTTAAGATATAAGCTCAAAACATCAAACAAGACAATATTCCATTGCCAAGAACTGCATCTGTTCGTTCAAACCAGAATTTCATACCATGCCTTCTATTGAATTAGATACAGGTACGTTCAGAGAAAGAAAAAAAAAAGGAAGGAAGATGGTGGAAACTGGTAAACTTGTCTCTGTGTGAGCTAATAGCCAATCCTTCATATGAAGGTTGGAGATGCAAATGAAACGCTGAAGATATAGGGGATTTTGGTCTGTAATTTCCATTCCAGCCTTCTATTTATATAATCATATCCAATTCTCTTGTGTGAACTCGAGATACTTATGGCAAGACTATCTAAACAAGTGTATTATTCACAGAACAGCCTGGCATACAAAAAACATGCAAAGAGAAAAATAGAATAAAGTCAGATGTGACAAGTTCACCTTCGTTGAGCCATTGTGATGATCTGGGTGCCATCTAAGTGCACATGTCCGGTATCTAGTATGAAAACAAACAAAAATAAATAAAGGATAAAATAATCTTGAAAAGGAAAATAACTGAAGTCTACTAAGGTTCATGGCTTCATGGTCTAATATCACAAAAAACACATAAATCTTGGAAAATGTTCAAAGCTTGAAAGATCTTACGCGCTTTTAACATCTTCGAGTTTCAGTGGACCAGAAGTACTCAATCCAAGTGCCTGACGTGCCAAAGATACCTCTGTCTGTGCGGGTGTTTCATCCTCATCATCTGTCTCATAATTCCAACGTCTGGAACTTTCTGAATGAGAACGTCTGTGATTTCTCCGACAAAAATCATCAGAGTCAAAAGACCAATAAAATGTCTGTTGCCCACGGAAAGCATTGCGAAACACCGTTTCCGGTTCATCTTCATCACTTGTGCAAAACTCAAATCCACCTGTTCTCGAAACAAGAAACAACAAAATTCTATAAGGTTCACCTTATGCATTATGCACATGTCATATCCAGCTAAAATATTTCTTGTAACTGAAATATTTATAACATAAGCAGACTACATTAAAAATATGTGAATTCTGAAAAGTGCTAAACAGGACAATAATTTGCTAATAAGATAGAGAAAATGAATAAAGTAATGTACCCCTGCTTCTGAAGTTTCCAAAATAAAAATCATGTGGGCGGAAACCATTATTCTTTGGATTCCTGACCCAACGGTGTCCCCTGAACCAAGAAGGTCCACTTGATTCATCATTCTTGTCATCTTCATCCCGCCAACTCTGAAAATTGATATAAATAAAACTGTGGTCAAGAGCTTTCTACATCAGCATTTAATTATGGGAATCAATTGGATTAAAAAACTGTAACCAACATTACAGTAAGAACAAAAGTGAAAAGGAAAATTGCATTAAAGGCTGAAGAAAAAGGTCTATTTTACAGCAAAACAAAAGACAAAAGGTAGTGGAGACTTGTACTAAATAGACTGCCATGACAGCTGAAAATATGTTTTGTCTGTTAATGTGGCAAAAACAACTAGTGGCTATGGATGAGAAATGATGGTTTTAACAGTTTATTGTAATAAAATGCTTTTGTTGTTCAGATTTTGCAATAGTTAAATGTTGTAAGGTAGACTTTTCCAAAGCTGAAATGGTGCGACTTATGGTGACAGAATCACAGACAAATACAAGTAACCAATTCAGTTCTTATAATCCTTAATTCCTTCCAAAATGCCAAGGGAACAAAAACAGAAGTCATATACCATTATCTGATTTTTTCAATCCTGCGTGCCACGACTGTGTTTTTAATGGCACCAATCCTAGAGTTGCGACAGTCTTGCAAGTGATAGAAAATGAGGGTAATCTTTGGTGTATTGCGGGAGCTTTTGCCCTTCAAAAGCTCCTTAGTGGGACGGCAAACCTGGGCAGCTAAGCTCTCCGAGTGGTCTTGGGTGTGTGGGTCGTAGGAGGGCTCGGGTCCTCCTACTTTGTAAATATCTTTGTTTTTTTGTTTTTTTCTTCCCCTTAATGAAATGAAACGCAGCTCTCCTGTGTTTTCGAGAAAAAAAAATCCTGCGTGCCACATAAAGCTTAGTCTAAACTGTAGAGTGTTAACATAAAAACCTTATCCACTGTAATCTTCATAACATCTAAACAATATTGCAGGGTTTCACATGGCACTTATATTGTTCTTATGCTTTCCAGAACTATTTCTTTAGACTTTAGCCTTGTTTCCGTACTACGTAAGATGGAATTAAAACAAGATAACAAAGGATAGTAATAATGTGTTGATCCAAATTTAGTAACCACAAGACCAGTAGATTTAGAGGATTTGTGATGGCTAAAAGTCCTCATCTATTTACTTCAGTTACACCGAAAAGAAAAATCAAAGCTAAAAGATGTGTCAAAATTTTAATTATATTGACCTGGAAGAGGTACTCGGCATATTCAGACATACTCCGTAGCATGGTCCTTTTTGATTCTCTATTTCTCCTGCGCTTCTCATAATAACTGAACCTCTGTGGGGGAGCAAAAGAAAATAATGTTAGCTCTATTCATCACATGAACTACTTTGCGACAAAAAACAATAATCCCTTGTCAATTACTACTACTTTAAACATCGAACATAACAAAGGGATAGAGGATAGTAAAACTTAAAGCATGATTACGTGATGACCAGACAAACTGAAACAAGCAAACTAAAAATAGCATCAAGAAAAACCAATCATTTTAATAAGCGCAACAGAAAATTAACCACGCTCGAGCCTCTGCAATCAAGTACAACTAGCTAACAAAGTCACCAAATTATATCATATTACAAAATGTACAAAGTGCAGATCGCAATATCAATGTTCTAAAAGGTAATGCGATGTTTTGTTTCAGGCATTCCACTTTATAGCGCTCATGCGATACCTTAGGGGTGGTACTAGGTCAGGACAAGCGTTCCTTCAATCTATGCAACCTTGTAGACCATTTTCTAAGAACACTGAGCAATACACAAAACAGCCTAACAATTTACGGGAACACACAAGCACACTCACGATAAAATTCCTCATTTTTCGCATGCATTATCCCCTGCATGTCAATTATAACGAGAATCAAATTCCAATGCCAATCAGTTCCACATCCAAAACCCATCCCAGCAGATGAAACGCAGGAGCTACACAGCGCGAGCTCACAGATCTCCTCGCGCAAAATTCATCACGAACGCACGAGAAACAAAACGACTGAATTCGCAAGGCTTCCCCCCCCCCCCCCCCCCCCACACACACACACACAGGCGTTTCATCGAACACCTTACCGACCAACCCAACCCACACCTTCCGGCAGGTCAAAACAAAAAAGGGAGCAATCTTTTTTCCTCAACGGAGACGAGGATCCGCTAATAAACACAACAGAGAGAGAGGGGAGGGAGGAAAGAAGGCGGATTACGTGGTGCCACTGCGTCTTGCGCTTCCGCTGGAGGGGAGGGGTGGAGTGGAACGACGCGGCGGCGGCGGCGGAGGCGGCGAGGTGGTGCGGGCCGCGGTGGCCGGAGAGGAGAGCCGATTTGACGTGGGTGATCATCGCGGCGGGCCGGCGGACGGCGGCGGCGGGAGGCGGCGGGGGGCGAGCAGCGTTTACCTCCTCACGGGGCAAAAGGCCGCCGGCGATGGAGGGGACCTCGTGAGGTGTTGTGGTGGTGGCGCTCCGTGAAAGGAGGAACGTGGACCCAGCCCAGCCCAAACGAGCCCTACGGCAGCAGGGTAAGGCCCAGTTTGATTTGCATCACTGAGCAAATTATTACCAAGGTTATCTACTCGATTATAATAAATTAAAAGGTAAATATTAGTTTGGAGTACCCTTTAATAAATGTTTTTTTTACTTTTGATTCGAGTAAATTTAACTTTGTGGTATTTTATACCACGTTTAACTATTTTATCCATATGCATCAACTCGTCATATGTTAAGTCAATTGTTTAAGTATAGCTGTGGGAGTTCATTCGATCTACTTGAAATTGTTTATATGCTTGATAAAAGAGTCAGGTAGTCCAAAGTGGAACAAAGGTGAAATTATTCGATTCAAAATAAAAACAATGGTTAAAGGGTTGATCCAAAGCCAAACACTAGTAATAAAAGGTAATCCAAAGTGAAATTTACTTTAAATATTTATTTAAGAGATAATTTGTTTTATTCCACAGAAGATATACACACACACACCATTACACGCGTAACATCACATTCACGCACCCACAGATATGCCCCTAACACACGCTCGAAGAGATGGAAACCAACGGTATATTCTTAGTCTTATTAAAATTCTGTTGAAAGTTCCATATACATATGTGTCATTAATTTGAACGGAGAGAGTATATAAACTTAATTTTGTAAAAGGATAGACCTTTGTAGCACCATATCTTTTTTTAAGGGACGATGAAGGTCTATCCTATTATGTCATGTTCATTTCATCTAGCTGCGGTCGGCGGCTGTGGCTAGCGGCTAGTTAGCAGACACAGTACTCACAAGGCTCAAATGACTCAGAGAGAGAACTAACCCAAGGGCAGATAAGTTTGCAATAGGAACAATAGCCCTCTCAAGGGGAGAGATGAGGATATTTATAGCCACAGCACAAATTTTTACACGTTGGAGCGCAATAAAAGTGATTTTCAGAACTTTTGAAAATCATTTTCGGAACTTTCGAAAATTCCATATCTGAGAAAAAACAAAGTCAACGCAATTTTTCGGAACTTCTGAAAAGTACTTTCAGATATTTCCGAAAAATATCCAGAACCCAAAATACCTTATGTAGATTTTTGGAACTTCCGAAAAATATTTTCGGAAACTTCCGAAAATTTCCAGGAGCATATTTGGCTCGCAGACATTTTCGGGAACTTCCGAAAATTTCCAGAATTTGTTCCGTGTATTTTCAGAATTTCCAAAAATGCTTTTCGGAACATCCGAAAATTTACAGAACACACCAAACAAAGAAATGCTTCCAAGAAAAATAAATTTTGAGCACACGCATCACTCCTTATATGTCTATGCATCATCTCCCTTAATAGTACGGCTTTCCTATAACACAATGCAAGGTAAAAGATGCAATATACCATTTGATCATTGCCGTATTACATCCTGACATCGCATTCAACGGGGTGTGCATCACATTACAACACGTCGAGAACATATCAACCTTCACATTTGCTTGAATAGAAAAGTTAGTCCTCCCTAATCGAATTGTAATTAATCATCAAAATCATTTGGTGCATAGATGCACTTTCAATCTCACCCTTTTTTTTGTGCTTGATGGCAATACAATTAGATGACAAGAGATAATGAATATAATAGATGATTTTGGTACAGAGGTTTAGTGAAAGCTCTCCCTAGAAGTGTGCATTAAAGAAAGTGGAGAGCTCCCCCTAAATCTTTGCATCCACATTTAAGCTCAAGAGATACAAATCATTTCATAGCATATACATCTCATTTCATGACTCATTCATCACATGCACAATATAAGAAGGAAATAAGAATATTTGCACCATATGAATATAACACATAATTGTCATTACATCTCACACATCCATAATTAAACAATAAAATCTTACAATATGGCAATAACTCAAAATCCACACATAGTCTCATAAAAAAAAAGCCAACCATGTTCGACCAAGATAGCTAAAGCTAAATGAGATAGATAGGTATTCTCCCCCTTTGGTATCGAAGCACCAAAAAGGAAGGATGACGAGATAAAGACTCAAGCGAAGGGCGCCTGAGAAGGATCCTCTGGAGGAGGATAGCCATAGCCATGGCCAAAACCAAAGAAATCGTAGTCTGGAGGTATCCCAGCAAAAGGATCCTCGATCTCTTCCTCCTCAGGCTCATCGGGCTCGGCCTCAAAGCCCGGAGGGGAGGGAGGGACATCCACGTGAAAATGCTCATTGAGCCGCGCCTGTATGTTCTTGATGCGCCGAGCCGTCTTCTTGATCCCATTCCGTATTCTGCGGTTCTTTTTGGCCTCAGCGGTGCAAAGGTCAAAGAGACTTCGCAGAATGCGGAATAAGGGAGACGGCTCACGATTAGCCATAGGAGAGGGACGCTCACGAGTGGGAGGAGGCTGAGTGGAACCCCGAGGAACACGTGCCACCTGAGGGCCGGTCTCCTCTTCCCCTTCCCCGGACCAAGCATGGTCTGAGTCCTCCGCGGAGGATGGAGAAGGAGTGGAAGACCGATCCCGAGCGCGTTCAGACTTGTGAGTGAGGGACTTGCGTGCAGGCATCCTAGAGTCAAGAAAAAGAATGACAATAAGAATAAGGAGGCTAAAGAGATGAAATACAAGCAATTTGAGACAAGAATCATGCGAAACCAAGGTTGGAGGGCTCAGACACGAATTTTCAGAACTTCCGAAGATAATTCCGAAAATTTTCGGAAGTTTCCGAAAATGCCTAGCCGAACACTACAACTCAGATCCCGCACAAATCCTCCAACAAAAAGTTGTGAAATTGAATCTACAAGTCTTATGACACTAGAGGAACAACTCCACGGAAAGAAATTGCAAGATTTAACTCGAGGAATCGAGGGATTTGATTTTGAGATGGATACCTCAAGAACACGAAGAACACGTGAAGAGCTCGGTGAAGAACGACAATATAGCCTCCAAGAAGTGCCCCAAACTTGCTCCCACAAGGATGGAGTGAAGAGGAGCACCGGGGAGCCGCCGGAGAGGAGTTGGTCGCCAGAGAGGAGTGAACTCGCAGGAGAAACTCGTGGAAAAAGGAGTAAAAAGAGAGAGAAAAAGAACCCACAGGTTGGAAGAAGGTTTTATACCCTCGAGATTTTTCGGAAGTATCCGAAAATTTTCGGATGTATCGTTTTCAACCTCTAAAAAAAAACGTTTTGACATTCTCTGTACTTGTTGGCTGTCACGCACGCACGCGTAGGCGCGTTGCAAAGCGAAGCAGCGAATCCGGCTTCACTAGTCTTCTTCCCCCCCTGCCGCCGCATTTAATCCCCTTCCCCTCGTCTTCCTTCCCTTTCCCCCAATCAGATCGCTTCCAGAAGCCTCCTTCCCGGCGAAGCAAGCAAGCAACCAACCCCTCCCGGATCCCGACTCCATCCAAACCCCCCATCCCCTCCCCTCTCCCCCACGCGCGAAACCCTAGGGAGATCCATCCACCCCTCCACATGCCGCCCCGATGAGGTCGCTCCGCCGCGTCCTCCTCCAGCTCGTGCTCCTCGCCGGCGTCGCCTTCCGCGGGGTCCGCTTCGACGACGCCGCCGACGCCGCCGCCTCCGCCCAGGGGTCATCGGACCTCTTCGACCTTCCTTCGCCGTCCCCGACCCTCGCGCTCCCCGGCGGCGGCGGGGATGAGGGGGCCTCGACGGAGATCATCGCCGCGCCGTGGCCCGGGCGCCACGGCCTGTTCACGCCGGCGCGGAGCACGTCCCAGCCGGCGAGAGCGGTGGTCCAGCCGGCCGCCGACTTCGGGTGAGCTTCTTGGTCTTCTTCCAGTTGCGATGCTGTTCAGGAGGAGGCTATGGAGTCTATCTATAGGAGGTGGATCGATTGGCTTGTGCAGCGGGACAAGGGGGGGCCTTTGCCTCCTGTTCTTATCCTTGGCTTTTGGAGGAGCGAAATGGAATCCCATCCCGCCAAGTGTTAAAGAGGGTTTCTTGTAGTTAGGGAGACTTGCTAGGTTCATTTGTCACTTTCTTGCTTTCGTGCTGCAATGGAGTGGGGAAAGGCGGGGAAAAGAGAGCTCTCTAGCTGCTTAGGTCAGGCATGATCCATGGTTGGAACAGCATCTTCTTGGTGCTTTGGTAGTTCTCACTAGTATTAGTAATGACATGACTTTGCTTGATTGCATTGTACTTCAATTTTAGTATTAGTTACGAATTAATTGATGGAAATGAGCAGCTTTTGCACTTACTATTCCTAGTATAAGAGGTGCTACTTATGATTCAAATTGAGCTGTTTGGTTCATTTCTTATGTGTGTACTTTCCATTTTGTACCGGCATTTGAAATTGCAACTTATTTGCTTGTTTTTATTGTGAACAGCTCCCAACTCCAGTTTTACGACAACGGTACCATTCAACTAGTGGACCTTCTATCAAAATTGCCTCGGTGGCAGTTCTCCACCGGACCCCCTCTTTCGAAGCATATTACTACTTCGAAACCTGATTTGAACTATGTCATATACCTTGATGGGTCAGAAACATCAGACCTTATAGAAGTTCATAATGGCAGTGGTGTGGTATGCTTTGCAAAATTGCGTTAGTTCTTAACATCCTGTCTAGTTTTGCTTTGTTTCTCACCTATCACTGGCTTATTCCTGTAGAGACTTCCCTGGAAACTGGAGGAGTTTATTGCTGAGACTCCATACATACGGGATTCTTTTGTTACGATTGGATCAAAGGTTTCAACTACTTTTGTGGTCAATGCTGATAGCGGTGAGATCATTTACAAGCATAGCTTGCCAGTGGCCTTGAACGAGGTAGGTGGCCCCCTGGTTGAGGAAATTCCATCCAAGTTAGATGCTGCTAGAAGTGGTACAAGTGCTAATATCATAGTGGTTGTGAGAACTGATTATTCTATCAGTGCATCGGATCTTGGGGAACATTTGTTCAACTGGACAAGAACTTCTTTCACTGCAAATTACTATGCGAGGTATGGCCACCAAGACATGCTTGCCCAATCGTCCTGTCTGCGAGGAAATATTCCATGCATTAGGACTGAGGGTCCGCCGATTAAACTTTATTTACCTGATTCAAGTTCAGATAATGCAATTGTCTTGAGACCTGTGAACGAAGTTTCTGCTGTGGATGCTCTGGGACCACTTCTACCTCCAAAGAAGTTACCACAACCTGCTGGCGAGTCTAATGTGGCCTTGGATAGTGCTCAAAACCAGACTGCTGACAGTGCCCTAGGTCATTTTGTGCCTGCTGACACTGAATTGACCAACAGTGCCACTAAATTTTCTTACAGATGGTTATTCCCCACGTTTCTCGTGTTGTTGATCATGGCTTGTCTAGTGAAATTGGCCGATGCAAGCAAATATTGCAGGCAATTTGTGATTCGATTTGTGAAGCCATTTATGCGTGATGAGAAATTGATGGACCCAAGAGGCAAATCAGAGGGAACATCAAAAAGAAGGAAGGCACGGAAGAAAGATGGACTTATCAATAGCACTGAGATCTTTTCAGCATCTGATAAAGAGGGGAATGGAACTGGTGGATCAACTGAGGCACAAAGTAATAAAGCACATGATTCAACAAATGTGGAACTCCCTAATGGCCTCAATGGGCGTCAGATTGGTAAGCTTCGTGTTTACAGTAAAGAAATTGGTAAAGGGAGCAATGGTACAGTTGTCTTTGAAGGCTCCTACGGTGGTCGGGAAGTTGCTGTGAAACGTCTGCTGCGCTCTCACAATGATATAGCCTCAAAAGAGATTGAGAATCTGATTGCATCTGATCAGGATCCTAATATTGTTCGAATGTATGGTTTTGAGCAGGACAATGATTTTGTTTATATCTCCCTTGAGAGGTGTCGCTGCAGCTTGGCTGATCTAATCCAACTGCACTCGGTACCACCATTTTCAAATACTAAGGGAACAGACATTGAACTTTGGAGGCAGGATGGACTTCCTTCGGCACAACTTCTAAAGCTGATGAGGTATGTGACAACTGGTCACTGGTGCCCTTTCATGTTGTACACCATGTCTATCAGTATATGCATGTGCTGTTTACTTTGAGATTAATTGACTAAGGTCACACTTATGCATAGCTTAACTTGATGCCCTTTTGCTAAGAACACTTTGCCAACAACCAACATCCACCTTTTGCTATTACAAGTTCCTTAATGGCTGATATTATTTGCCTGCCTATTCTTGGTATTGTTGCTAGCGTGTCCACCACTGATGTTGCCCTTGTGAATTTTCATGTGCAGAGATGTTGTTGCTGGCATTGTGCATTTGCATAGTTTGGGAATTATACATCGTGATTTGAAGCCTCAGAATGTTTTGATAAGCAAGGAAGGACCTCTCAGAGCAAAGCTTTCAGATATGGGTATCAGTAAGCGTTTGCAGGAGGATATGACTTCTGTTAGTCATCATGGCACCGGTAAGGTTCAAAGTTGCTTGCGAATATGCAATATGAGAAATTACTTTCTGTATCTTTTTTAGGGTCAAGGTCAACTTTCTTAAGTGCATTTTTTAGTCATTGCAATGCTCTCTGTGTGTGTGTGTGTGTGTGTGTGTGTGTGTGTGTGTGTGTGTGACTAGCCATTTCATCCTTGTCAACTTACTGCAGGATTTGGAAGCTCTGGTTGGCAAGCACCTGAACAGCTTCATCATGGTCGTCAGACTCGAGCCATAGATTTATTTAGTTTGGGCTGCCTTATATTCTATTGCATTACTAAAGGCAAGCATCCGTTTGGTGAGTACTATGAACGGGACATGAAAATCATAAACAATCAATTTGATCTCTTCATAGTGGATCACATACCAGAAGCAGTGCATCTTATTTCTCAACTGTTAGATCCAGATCCAGAGAAGAGGTAAGAGTAATTTGGTTGTTTGACATCGTTAATGCCCTGAACATTTAAAAAGGCTTCCTGATTTTCTGAATGCATTTTTTTATTAATGTTAACAGACCAACGGCCATGTATGTGATGCATCATCCTTTCTTTTGGAGCCCTGAGTTGTGCCTTTCATTTCTACGAGATACCAGTGACAGAATTGAGAAAACCAGTGCAACTGATCTCATAGATGCTTTGGAAGGCATAAATGTTGAAGCATTCGGTAAAAATTGGGGAGAGAAATTAGATGCTGCCCTGCTTGCAGACATGGGGCGTTATAGAAAATATAGTTTTGAGTCCACTCGTGACCTTCTAAGATTGATCAGAAACAAATCAGGACATTACAGAGAATTTTCAGATGATCTCAAGGTCTGTTGCTGCATTTCTTGTTTTGTTTGCTTTGTTTTAGTTTTCCTGCATACAGCTAAACTATGGGTCAAACAAGAGGTGGTGCTATAGTATGCATGAATGCTGTTGTGTGTTCGATGGATGTTCATGTTAGTTACTGTGCATGAATGTAGTATAGGAAAAGTAGTTAGTTGCAGTCATGAATGTTATATTAGTTGCTTCTGTATCATCTAACTTAGGAGTAGATAGTTTCTTAGTTTACTTCTTTTATGTAAGGTTCAACTAAACTATGTAGTGTGCTAGTTTGCGATGATTCTGATTCTACAGTCTTATTTTCCTCACAAAGGGTGGGCACTACTGCTGACCTCCTAGGAGTTAGGATATATCTCTGCCTTTCCGGTTTTCTGGAGAATATTAAAAGTTTGAGATACTATTTTATACATTTTCAGTTTTCTGAAGAATATTATCAAGTTTGAGATACTATTTACAGATTGTGACCATGCAATCATCATCCCAGACGCTAACATATTCGTGTTAATAAAATTCCAGGAGCTACTTGGGTCGCTGCCGGAGGGATTTGTTCGGTATTTCTCAAGCCGATTCCCAAAGCTGCTAATTAAAGTCTACGAGGTCATGTCCGAGCATTGCAAGGACGAAGAAGCTTTCAGCAAATATTTCCTTGGAAGCTCGGCGTAGCTGTAACCTGCAGGAGGGGTGAAGGCCCTGCCCTGCCTAGTGTGTACACTAACACTCTTCTAGCAAAAATGTATGTACATGTGATTTGTACCATATATCATAGGGTAAAGAAAGTTCAGCCTGTACATTGTATTCCACAGAATTGTGTATTACTTACTAGTAAATCAAATCTTTTACCTGACTATATGGACCGCATTATCAAGGTTTTTTTCTTTCAATTTTGTTTCGTCTTGTGATTGTGTGCTGTTAGTCCCCTTGAGTTGTTCCAGAAGATGAATTCATCCTTTTCATGTACGTTTGCAAGATTTGATTCCGTTGTTAGATTCGTTTAGACACGAGTTCGGCTGCTCTCTTCAGCTTGTTAAAAATCATGAGTTGGTCTATGTCACAGATTGTCAGCATGCAACATCTCTAGAACTGGTGTAATGAGAACAACTGGTGTCATATCTTTTGTTTCCTCGTTCTCCTTCCGTATGTTCCATCATTTCCGGCAGTGCGGGTAACCATAATAGTATCATTATTTTAATTTTGATTTATCCCCCAAACCAATCTTAAAATATACGGTTTTTGCTTATTTATTTCCAATCCATCCACCTAGCTAATCCTCGATTATATTATATGGATCTGACTCGTTACAAGGCACAAACATAACATTTTCTGTAAAAGTGGAGTCGTACTTCTTTCCTTTTTTTTTCGATGGAGTCGAACTTCTTTCCTCCCATAACATATAGCCGGGGGTAGATCTAGCTTTGAATTTGGAGGGTTTGCTCTGATTCTCCAGTCTTCTTCCTCCCCTTTCTTTTCTTATTCTCCATGGTGATCTAGCGGCGGGATAGAGGGACTTGGGATCGAGATCCTCTGACTTTGAGTCACTTATATATTCTTTGCTATGGATCCACATGTCAGTGATTTTAAAGTTACATGACTTAAGATAGAAGATCTCAGTCCGAAGACTTAGCCCCAGCCCAAATAGAAACGATTAGTTAAAGAAAAAATATTAGTGGAGAAAAATAGAAAGAAAAAAATATTGATGGTGATGTGGACATCAACACCAACGATACATCTACGCCTACACAAGTACAACTTCATGGTCCTATTACCCGCGCTCGTGCACGTCAACTCAACTATCAGGTGCGTTCATTTTTAAATTCATATGATTTTTATTTATACCCCGGAGACACGTGCACTCTTGTTTTACTCAGGAACAATGGAGAGGATCAAACGGGGAGAGGATTCGCGCGGGATGGATTTGGACTGCAGCACAGCACCAACTTCTGACGGCCGCCACGACTTCATACGAACTCCGATTTGGACGTGCAAGTACTTCATGGAAAACTTGTCAAGTCTACTTTCAAATGGATCCATCCCCATGTCAATATCAGTTCTGGAGCGGCCACAATCTTCATTTTACTACCGAGTCCTTTTCTGTCCACGGCGCCGCGTCACCTCTTTGGGCCCAATGGGCCGTGTATCAAATTGGGTCCATTGGGGACGCGTCCTAGGGTTAGAGAACGACCCCAGCACCCCTGTGGTTGTTTACATCAAAGTATAGCGTCGCTACTTTGCGGAGTTGATCCCGTGATCGATTAGATCGCCGGATTGCTTGTTACTGACCCCACTTGTTACTTCTGTTGATTCAATTCAACATCTTTGATTTACAAATTTAGTTGCTTGTTCATCTTGTTCTTGCTGGTTCTCGATTGCTTACAGGAACAAATACCCTCGTGGTTGGGCTGATCATGCATCCGTCGAGATTCACGACCGCCTCTGGAGTTGGTGTAACGATTGGTAAGGCACAACATTCCTGGATAGTTGTAGTCGGATCGCCAACGTCACTCCATCCAATCGACTTATCCATCTCATCGAAAGATCGGGACACCCTCGAGCACATCAGATGGAGAAAAATAGAAAAAAGAAACGGTTAGTTCAGAAATATCATGTGCTTTTAGGATATATCACAAATTTACGACTAACCCACTCCCAATAGTGTTTGGCCATGCAATACATGGCATATTTAGTTATTTACTGGTCCAAATAACAAGAGAGTTAAACGCTCATAAACAACCAACCAGTGCAACAAAACGAGAAAAAAAAAGATTGCAGCACTTAAAAAAAAGGGATTTGCTAAGAAATCGTTCAGCTTTTTTCACCAAAACTTTCAAGATGTAGACTATCGGATGCATTGAGATTTGTGCAAGAAAGGGTGAAAAAAAATATTTTAGTCACACGTACAAGGCAGGTATAAAACCCATTAACATCTTCGGCGCAAGCATGCTATTCTAGACTACTACCTAGATGTAATTTTTAGTTATACATACTAGTTGCATGCACATAATTTGCAATGTAATTATAATGTTATTACATTCTAAGCATACTATACTTATAATTTGAAATTTATTTTTTCAAAACCTGTCAAATGTTATATAGCTACTAGAAAAATGATATCTATTATTTAAATTATTTTTATTAAGTTTAATATGATAATTTCCTTCTCATTTCAATCAATTCGGCTTAATCCAGTCCGTTAATTTCATAATTTATTTATTATATCTAAAAGATCGGAGATATTGAGCTTGTCTGTTTGAGCTACTTTACAGTCAATCGTGTGTGTGTGTGGCTTTGCTACAGTACAGTACAAAGCCAAAGCCAATACACAATGCTTGCTGTACCAGTACTACTCCCATGTTTACCAAACACAACCATTACATAGCTCCCTCCGTTTCAGAATATAAGACGAACGGTTAAACGTTGCAGGAAAAAAGTCAAAGCGATCACTAATTTAGGATGGGGTAGTAATATTTACATTACCAAATTAGTTTCATTAAATTAATAATTAAATATATTTTTATAATATATTTATCTTAGGGTAGAAAATATTACTATTTGTTTCTATAAACTTAGTTAAACTTGAAGTAAGTTTGACTTTGATCAAAGTCAAAACATCTTATAACCTGAAACGAAGGGAGTACTTCATATCCAATTTTCGAAACTACTAATGATAATCAGAATTTTAAAAGTTTAAGTAAATCTTATTGAAATATCGAATATTTATAACTGTAGAGTACTTCATATAACACATATTAGAGTTATCAAAATAATTCAAGGTGGAAATTACAGTAGTAGAGTAGAGCCAACAACCAAATAATTCAGCTTGCACAATTAGTAGTAGTGACTAATGGGCTTTACACAGCCAAATAATTCAGATTACCGTAAAACCTCAGCCCCCAGCTAGCGGGCTGGTGTTTTCTCCGCCGCCGCCGCCGCCGCCGCCGCAAATGGAGGCCCTCCTCCGGTGGGCGGCGGAGCTGGGCGTCTCCGACTCCCCATCCGCGCCCTCCCCCTCCTCCTGCCTCGGCCGCTCCCTCCTCATCGCCGACTTCCCCGACGCCGGCGGGTAAAAACCCTCCCTCTCCCTCTCCACCCAAACCCTAATCTGCCTCTGTGTTCACCGCCTTTGCGCTTCTCGCGCCGTTTGGTTTCCCACCTCAGGAGGGGTTTGGCGGCGGCGCGGGACCTCCAGCGCGGCGAGCTGGTGCTGCGGGCGCCGCGCACCGCCCTGCTCACCAGCGACCGCGTCATGGACGATGACCCCAGGATCGCCTCCTCCGTCGCCAGCCACCTCCCCCGCCTCTCCTCCGTCCAGGTAATTTCATATGCCTATGTCAAGCTGTCTTCGAATTGACTTGAGTTGTGGATGGTTTCGATTTGGAGTGCATTGCTCTCGTCGTTTCCGCAACAATGGAGTGCGTTGCTCATGGAGTCATGGTGGTGGTAGGGTAATACCATATTAAATCTTTGGATGCACCGGAGAATTCGCAAAATGTGCCGGCACGATAAAGGCGTCATGAATACTGGAGTTGGAATAACCATATGCTTCTCACAATCAATCTTGTGAAATAATTTTTTTGCAAAGAGGCACGGCCTTGGCTTTAAGAAGACCAGAAACAAGTCTGGCCTTAAGCGCACGCAGTTGCAGGAACCAAATGCTGCAGACAGTTGGTGTGCTAATCCATTAGATTGGCTCTATATATGTTGAATTGTTTTTGCTACTATGTTTCAGTTTGGACAAAAAGATTGGATGGATTTGGCAATTTTGGGGAGGGTAAAAAGACCACACTAAAACTTAGTAATTTACTAGATAAAATGAAAATGAAAATCTTCTGGTTTTATTACAAGCAAATGACACAAATAACTGTATCGTGATGTCTTGATGATTCTATTTTTTATTTGACTTTGAAAGTGTCAACTCAATCTTGGCCTTTCTATGCCCCTTTTGATCTTGTAAGGGCAATGAAAGAAACTTTCATGCTTGGTCTCCTTATCACATTTTTTCAATTGCTTCAATGCTTTCACTGATTTTCCCTTTGTATCTGAGCAGACCCTGATCATATGTTTATTGTCTGAAGTGGGAAAAGGGAAGAGTTCAAATTGGTATCTATATTTGTCTCAGCTGCCCTCCTACTACACTATCTTGGCTACCTTCAATGATTTTGAAACTGAAGCTCTCCAAGTACAACTCGGTAGTTCTGTCTACAAAATTTTAGTTTTCCATTTCCATTGCTTCATGTTACATTCAGCTTGCTTCATATCAGGTTGATGAGGCTATTTGGGTTGCTCAAAAGGCTCTTCGTGGAATAAGATCAGACTGGGAAGAAGCAACACCACTGATGAAAGGGTTGGGATTTAAACCTAAGCTTTTGATGTTTAAATCATGGATCTGGGCTTTTGCGACGGTATAGTTTTTGAATTTTAGCTCAGTTTATTCCAGTTCTCTTTCTTGTTTGACATACCAGCTTTGCTGTCTAGTTTTTTGTAAGGGAGTTCGTTGTCTAGTTTAGTTACTGCATATAATGAAAGTAATGGAACTCACCTTACCTTTTGTTTTTTTAACATGGCTCTGAGTTTTGTAACATTACATTATATATTCCTTGCACTGGGAGAGCCTCTCTCTTTCATATTTGACATGCTAGCTTTGTAGCCACTGCAATGAATCTCTGCTGACTCAAGAATTTTATAAGTTCGTTAGCCTTAATTTCTGTTCTCTATTTTCATGGTGGAAAGGTGTGAGGTGTCTGAAGTTTCTTTTGACAACTTGAAGGTATCTTCAAGAACATTACATATAGCATGGGATGATGCTGGTTGTCTATGTCCTATTGGTGATTTGTTCAATTATGCTGCTCCTAATGATGACAATTCATCAACGGATGAAGGTAGAGATGATATGATGCATCAGGAGACAAATAAGATGTTGAACCAGACAGATTTTGATTCATCTGAGAGGTTGACAGATGGGGGATATGAAGATGTTAATGAATACCGTTTGTATGCTCGGAAAAGATATAGAAAAGGAGAGCAGGTTTCTTCTGATCCTTGCCAAAATATGTGCCCTTTTTTGTCCATAGGATGCTCATGTTCTCCCGTATCAAATTATCTGCCTTCTTGTTGTTCTGTACTTTTGAATTAAATTTTGTCCTTTTGTACAGGTACTTCTGGCTTATGGAACGTATACAAACTTGGAACTTCTTGAGCATTATGGTTTTCTTTTGGGTGAGAACCCTAATGAGAAAATCTACATTCCATTAGATTTGGATTTATGCATGATCGGTTCTTGGCCAAGAGATTCCTTGTATATTCTGCCAAATGGACATCCCTCATTTGCATTGCTGTGTGCATTAAGGCTTTGGACAACTCCCAGAAATCGTCGGAAAGCCTTAAGTCATCAGATCTACTCTGGATCATTTTTATCTGTTGAAAATGAGCTGGAGATTCTGAAATGGTTGGTCAAGAAGTGCGAGGAAACTTTGCAGCAATTACCTACGACTATAGAATTTGATGATAATTTGCTCCTGCTTTTATGCAAGCTACAGAACAGCACTAGCTGCATAACAGAAATGAACCGGTCAATCTTTGAGCAAAAATTTGCTGCATTCTTCAGATTTCATGGCTTCGAGCTGGATTGTTCTATACACAGTAAACTCCCAGTTCGTCTTCTACAATCCCTGGAAAGATGGGGATTAGCTGTCCAGTGGAGATGCAACTACAAAAGAACCCTAACCAAGTGTATTGTGCACTGTAAAAGTTTAGTTCATGAGCTTTCGTTGCAACAAAATCAACAATAGCTCAAAGATTCAAGCTAACTATGTTCTTTAGAACGCAGAAGTTCTTGATACAACAAAATTAACAATAGCTAACTATGATTTTTAATGCAGAAGTTTTTTTGATACATCTTTGCTTAAAAGCATGCCACATTGTCAACACTCAATAGCAGGTGCCTCACACTTTTTGGGGTTGCATAGTTTAAGCAAAACAAGTGTTCTGTGGAATGCCGCTGAGATACTGATAATTGATTATCAGGCATGCATATGATCTTGTCAATTACCTCATTTCAAGTGTTTTATGGCGTGCTTATTTTGTTTTCTTTCACTGCTTAAACAGTTATTTTTATGATGTTGCAAGCTTTTTAAAACACAATACTGTAATGGGGAGTTTATTTTTTGAAGTGAACTTTGGATATTGCACATACAAACAAAAACTTGTGTATTTTAGAAAATATTTAATTTTCATCTAAAAAGATAGAAGTTATTTAATAGTATGCTTTACGATTATAAACAAATAAAAATTAAGAGGTTCTACATTTTGCTATCGACAAGTGTCCAGTTATTGATGAAATCAAGTTATACACAATGGTATGGTACAAGCGTCTTTATCTTGTTTTTGCCACCATCAGGTTTCTGTCGCTTTGACATTAGTTTGTTGTTGTGCTTGTGGACACGCCTGACCTGAGGCCCGATGTCCTAGCACTATCAGGCACAGTTGGATTTATTTTCTGCGTATGAGTACCCGATGGATTTTAGCCCATTCTTACATCTTGCCCTATTTGATCCATGATAGTAGCCATATGTCCATATATATGCTATTGTGATTGGAACCCTAGCTGGAGCCCCTCCTAATCCCCCTCCCTCCCTACTTGGTCCCATTTGTAGTCTCCCTCCCACAGCGACGGCCATTGCAGCGGCGCAGATGGGCCACGTCGAGCCACGGATGCATGGATGAATATCTTAAGATCATTTGAGTTTGATAAATGTATTATGTCAAATATGTGGCCGGTACCCATCGGTTTCTAGGAGCTTGACGGGCACAAGCGTAGGTTCTATATTGTGCCATCAAAGGTGTCAGGTTTGGGCCGAGCACAAGTACAGATATGTTCGTGTTTGACCTGAGCCTAACCCAACTCTTTTCCATCTCTAATCCTGGCGCTATCGAACAAACCTAAACGTTTTGGATGACCTCACCATAAAGACCAACATTTCAAAAGGTAAGTGGGGACCACTTCAGGACCCTTGATTCTTCCCTTCCTAGCTATAAATACCACCCTAGTCTAGGACTCCATGGTGCAAAACTCCAAGCCACAGAGCTAGCGACAGATAGAACGCCTGCAAGGCCAGGAGCGGAGGTGCTCTTTGACCAGTTCGACCGCACGCTCTCCCTTAGGCTTCGGGCCAAGGTGACAATACGCTCACCTCAAACCCCATGTTTCCATCGTTCCCTTTCTTTTTCCTACCTAATTTGTTTGATTCTTCATGTTCTTTTTATGTGGATCCATGTTGTTGTTCTTGGATGATGCATATTTCTGCATCAAAAGTGGATTCCTCTCGTTTAGTTTGATAGGATTTTCTTGATTATACTTTAGAAGGGTTGGACTGATTAGGTTTTTTTTTTATGATGGAAACAAGTTTTTTTTTCCTCTTGTTTTTCATAGTCCTCGTTGGTTCCTAGGGTGGTTTTTCAATCGTCTAATATATATTTGGGAATCTTGAATTTGGTACATAGTTTGTTTATGTCGATTGGTTTTTTTATAGATCTATTTATCCCTTTTTTTGAAAGTAAAACTCGAGAGGAAGGGCATGATTTGTATTGAGATGAATAGATCTATGTATTGTTACGGTTGTTTGTACGTTGGTTATGTCGTAGAAATGATAGCTTGGCTTGACTCTTAGGTGAACAAGATTATGGGATATGTGAGGTAGTTATATTTTCACGGTATTAGATTGAACAAGGATGCACCAAACAGTTTTAACCAAAGATGTTGGAAATTTGGAGGGCAACGACAACCATGCATGGTAGATGAGGCCATCATAATCTGTGGTGATGGTGGTAGCAAAGGTGAATGTAATTTAGGAGGAGAAAACTTGCGGCAATAGAATATGGATATATGGGATGAGGAAATTAAGTGTTGAAAAATATGGTGACGGCCACGGTGGTGGCGGCGGCGGCGGTGGAGGTGGAGGCGATGATGAAGAGATTAGGAAGGGGTGGGGATTTTAGGGTTATGGAGGGGTCTTGTTGGGCCGGGCCTAATATCTATGCCTAAAACGGTAGGTTCACATTGGTCTCGGGTTATGAAGGGTTACAAATCTCAAAGGATGATCAAACGGATCAAAATACACTCGAACAAAAATTGAAGGCCCTTCATTTATAGAAAATTATAAACAAAGGACTCCCGATATATGACGGTAGCCTAAAATATACTTCTTCATTTATCAAATGAGCTAGATGGATTAGATTGTGGGATATGTGAGGTTATAATAAATTCACCATATAGTTGTAGTTAAGGCGTAGGACAGATGGAGCAACACCAAACATGTACTCCATTAATCGAAGGAGTTACGCAAATTAAATTATGATTATATGAGAAAATAATATTTTATTGTTTAGTTATAATAAGTTAAAAGATGACACAACCAATAGTTTTGGTACAAGGATGGTGCAAAATTAACGACAAACACCATGAATAAAAGATAGAGGAGACTAGGAATGTAGGGAGAGGGTCTTTTGTGGGTTGAGCCTAACTTTTTACTCCTCGTAATAGTGATCTTTACTAGAGTTGTCGTGTTAGGGGGTCATGATGTATGCAAACATCGTTTCCGCTATAGTCTCGTACACCTCACAGTTTAATCACTAGTAAACACATGCATAAAACTATTTAATAGGGATATATAATTGACCACATAAACCCCAAGTCCCTAACTAAGTGCTGCCATATACCAAACATGCCATACATCAAAGAAGGCGAAGAGGTTTGACTTCACATATTGACTTCCTTCCCTTCCTTTTTCTTTTCCTCGTTAATTAATTAATTAGTTCCTCAACCAAGATGAGAAAGAACAAGAAGAAAGACACCAACATGAACCTGATGCTGACGTAGTCGTGCCAACCGTGCACACATGACGTCTTTAGATTTGGAAATTATTGGAAGGCCTTTTCTTCCTCTTTTTTTTTTGAAAGAAACTTATTTGGAACTTGGAAGGTCTTTTCGCTCGTTAGGAAAGCGCGCCCGTTTCCATCCCAGAAAATTTTCCTGTATAAATAAATAACACCCACACGAAGTCCACGACCCGCGTCGCGTGGGACCCTTCCAGAAGCAGAGCAGTTCGTCGCTGCCCTTTCTGTAGTCGTCGTCGTCTTCGTCGTCTCATCTTCGCGTTGGGTTTGATTCCTCTTCTCATCTCTCGCAGCGGCAGCCGTCGATCGGAATGGCGAGCCGTGGCGGGGGCCAGCACCAGCGCCACCAGCAGCAGCAGTCCGGCGGGTACGGACGCGGCGGCGGCCGCGGGCGCGGCCGGGACGGGGCGCCGTACTCGGGTGGTCGCGGGCGCGGTCAGGACGGGTCGTACCCTGGCGGCCGCGGTGGGGGTTATGGCGGTGGTGGTGGTGGAGGTGGGCCGCCGTACTATGGCGGAGGTGGTGGTGGAGGAGGAGGAGGAGGAGGAGGCCAAGGGCGTGGGTACTATGATGATGGCGGCGATGGCCACGGGTACCAGCGGGGCATGGAGGGAGGCGGAGGTGGAGGCGGAGGCCGTGGAGGTTATCGCGGGGACGGCGATGGTGGCTACGGACGAGGCGGTGGCGGTTATCAGGGGGACGGTGAGCGTGGCTACGGCCGAGGCCGTGTCGGTGGCGGTGGAGGCGGCGGCGGCTATCGTGGGGGTGACGAGGGTAGCAGCTACGGCCGAGCCCGTGGCGGTGGCGGCTATCATGGGGACGGCGAGGCTGGCTACGGCCGTGGACATGGCGGCAGGGACTACGATGGCGGCCGCGGTGGCGGAGGAAGAAGAGGAGGACGCGGCGGCGGCGGCGGCCGTGGTTCGAGCTACCACCAGCAGCCGCCCCCCGATCTGCCCCAAGCTCCGGAGCCGCGCCTCGCCGCGCAATACGCCCGCGAGATCGACATTGCCGCGCTCCGGGCGCAGTTCAAGGGGCTGACCACCACCACCCCCGGCGCCGCGTCGTCGCAGTTCCCGGCGCGGCCCGGGTTCGGCGCCGCCGGAGAGGAGTGCCTCGTGAAGGCCAACCACTTCTTCGTCGGCCTCAAGAACGACAACTTCCACCACTACGACGTAAGCCTCCACACTACTACAGTCCACAGCATCTCCATTCCCATCTCGTCGTCGATCACCTCATCACCGTTTATTTTGCAGGTGGCGATCGCGCCGGATCCGGTGCTGAAGGGCTTGTTCCGCACGATCATCTCGAAGCTGGTCACCGGGCGGCGGCACACCGACTTCGGTGGCCGCCTCCCCGCCTACGACGGCCGCGCCAACCTCTACACCGCCGGCGAGCTCCCCTTCAGGAGCAGGGAGCTCGAGGTGGAGCTGTCCGGCAGCAGGAAGTTCAAGGTGGCCATACGGCACGTCGCGCCGGTCAGCCTGCAGGACCTGTGGATGGTCATGGCCGGCTGCCCCGCCGGCATCCCGTCGCAGGCGCTGCAGCTGCTCGACATCGTGCTGCGAGACATGGTCCTCGCCGAGCGCAACGACATGGGGTAGAAATAACTCGATCAGCTGCCTCGATTGATCTCCTGATGATTTCGTGAACTGGGAATTGATGAATTCGTGTGTTCCTTTTGATTGTGCAGGTACGTTGCGTTTGGTCGGTCTTACTTCTCGCCGGGGCTCGGGTCGAGGGAACTCGACAAGGGTATCTTTGCGTGGAAGGGGTTCTACCAGAGTTGCCGGGTCACGCAGCAGGGCCTTTCTCTGAACATAGGTCAAATTTGTGTTTCAGTTTGTCTCTGAACGTGTACTTGATCGAGTTTACCTGCAATTCATGAGAATGATTACATGATGGAATTTTTTTTTTGCAGACATGTCTTCGACTGCTTTCATTGAACCTGGTCGGGTGCTGAATTTTGTAGAAAAAGCTATTGGACGTCGAATCACTAATGCTATTACTGTGGGATATTTTTTGAACATTTACGGGAATGAAGTGTGTAATCCAAATGCTTTCCCCCATGATTTGTTTGCGTGGAGTTGATCTTTTGACGTGTTTTTTTTGCGCTTTGTGAATTTGCAGTTGATGAGGACCCTTAAGGGTGTTAAGATTGAAGTCACTCACCGAGGAAATCTACGCAAGAAGTACCGAATTGCTGGCTTCACCGAGCAGTCTGCAGATGTTCAGACGTAAGGAGCCTTACCTTCTCCCTGATCTTAACAGTTTCTGTGTAATGTTGCTATTTGAATTCTCTTGCATAGCTTAAATCTTATCAATTATTTTGTTGGATCGCAAAACTATTAAGGTTCACATCATCTGATGGTATCAAGACTGTCAAGGAGTATTTCAACAAAAAATACAATCTGAAGTTAGCTTTTGGTTATCTTCCATGCCTGCAAGTTGGCAGCAAGGAGAGACCGAATTACCTGCCCATGGAGGTTCGTGCATATACTTCACATTTAACTGAAATGTTCGATTCTTTTCTACATCCTCTGCCTTTACACATGCTAATTCTTTGTGTTGAAATTTGATTTGGATTTCAGCTTTGCAATATAGTTCCTGGACAACGATACAAGAACCGGCTCAGTCCGACGCAGGTTTCCAATCTGATGAACATAACCAACGATCGTCCTTGTGACCGTGAGAGCTCCATTCGTCAGGTTCCTGCTTCTGCTTATTTTCTGTGATATTTTGTCAGGTTATTACTTGGTGGGTAAATACGTTTTTTATTTCTCTCTAACCCATGTTTCCTTTTTCTTAGACTGTTAGCAGCAACCAGTATAACAGTACGGAACGTGCAGATGAGTTTGGCATAGAAGTTGACTCTTATCCTACTACTTTAAAGGCTAGAGTTTTGAAAGCTCCAATGGTAATCCTACTTATTTTTTTCCCATCAGTATCTCCTTTTGTTTTTCAGTTTTTCCGTACTTCTGTCCTTACATTTGTGAGTAATGTTGTAGCTGAAGTACCATGATTCTGGAAGGGTGAGAGTATGCACGCCAGAGGATGGGGCGTGGAACATGAAAGATAGGGTACATCATGTTGAACTGAAACATTTCTTAAACTTTTTCTATAATGTTTTGTAAATTTATTACTATATCACAGAAAATGGTTAGTTTTAGTGATGGGGTTATTGTTCTTCATCTCTCTAGTTTTCAAATAAAAGTATTGATGACTATTACTGTTCCATTTTGACACCTAACAACTCTTAAATTATTAAAATGATGAACTACCGAAGTTTCATGCTTATATGTCTAAGATACAATACACTTCGATTATACTACTATAGCATAAGCTTTCTTTTTTCTAAAAGAGATAGTGGTCTCGATGACAGCTATTTACAAATGGAGGGAGTACGTGTTTATTGCCTATAGTTGAGTGTTGATATGTTGCCAGACAAGCTACAGTTGGTTCAGAGTCTTGGTTCCCTCAAACTTCTTATTTTGCTTAAACAAAATTTGTAGAGCTCTTGTGGATTGTTCCCAAAAACAGAAACTGGTTGGAAGATCCTGGTCTACCAACCCTGTGCAATATTTTGAAGTTTGCGCAAATAGTTTTAGGAACTGATTTCTTTTTAGGTTGTATGCTCTGTCTATTCCATTTACCCCCTGCTATATTCTTGTCTTCTCTCCACACTGTTTGAACAATTCTTTTGATGCGCAGAAAGTAGTTAACGGTGCTACAATTAAAAGCTGGGCATGTGTCAACTTGTGCGATGGTTTGGATAATCGTGTTGTTGAAGCATTCTGCCTTCAATTGGTCAGAACTTCCAAAATAACTGGACTGGTAATTTAGCTTTTCATCATCCTCTTTTTGCTGTTTTGATCATTTTATTTGATGTACTCTTAGCTAATTTTTTACTTTGATTTCAGGACTTTGCGAATGTGAGCCTTCCAATATTGAAAGCTGATCCTCATAATGTTAAAACTGATCTTCCTATGCGCTATCAGGAAGCATGCAGCTGGTCGAGGGATAACAAGATTGACCTCCTACTTGTTGTAATGACAGATGATAAAAATAATGCCAGCTTATATGGTAACTAGCATCCAAATTCGCTCTAATGTGTGGAATAATATTATTCATTAATGTCTCTTTATAGGTTAGAGTTATATTGGCTATTAAATATAGTATCTTCTTCTACCATGCATCTACTCTGTTATAATTTTAGCCCCAACAAAGTTCTTAAAATCTCTCTGATTAACTTGATGTTTTTTTTTTTTGCTTTTTTTAAAGGAATATGCAAGCCCAGTTTAACAAAATTAGAATTCGAATAGCAAATATATATTTCTTGTCTTGAAGAAAATTCTCACTTGTGCCATGCCTGATGACACTTATAACCACAGGTGACGTTAAAAGAATCTGTGAAACAGAAATCGGTGTATTGTCACAGTGTTGTCGAGCGAAGCAAGTCTACAAGGAGAGGAATGTTCAGTACTGTGCAAATGTTGCTATTAAGATCAATGCCAAGGTAAACTTGATCACCTCCCAGAATCTTTGTTTCGCAAGCTTATTGAACCACAAGATTCAAGATGTAATATATATTCACCATGTCTGCAGGCTGGAGGAAGGAACTCGGTATTTCTTAATGTAGAAGCAAGTTTACCGGTTGTTTCAAAGAGCCCAACTATTATATTTGGTGCTGATGTTACCCATCCTGGGTCCTTTGATGAAAGTACCCCTTCCATTGCTTCGGTAAGATATATATATTTCTTTCTATCAGAAAATATAATTGCATCTATTACTGTAACAGCTTTTCATCTGACGGGGTTCCATTTAGGTTGTTGCCTCCGCAGACTGGCCTGAGGTGACCAAGTATAATTCTGTTGTTCGTATGCAAGCTTCTCGTAAGGAGATTATACAAGATCTTGAGGGCATTGTTAGGTCAGATCTTCATGCTGCTCAGCTAACTTCTATAATTGCATGCTAGTGTCCCACCATTTGGCAATTCTTTAATTCCTAAAATATAAAATTGCAGGGAACTTCTCAATGCATTCAAAAGGGACTCCAAGATGGAGCCGAAGCAGCTCATTTTCTACAGGTTCATATTCTCCATGTTTGTTTTTTTTCTTAATTGTACGTGCTCCTTTGTTGATCATACCGAGACACTGATAAATGTCCTGTTTCATCAACAGGGACGGCGTAAGCGAGGGTCAGTTCCAGCAAGTTGTAGAGAGCGAAATACCGGAAATAGAAAAGGTATGATGAGCAATTTGATGACTGAACAGGGCATAAAGTTTCATCAACTATCTGGTTAAATAATATTATTTATCGTAATTCACTGTTTCTTTAGGCATGGAAGTCTCTGTATGCTGGCAAGCCACGAATTACCTTCATAGTGGTGCAGAAGAGGCATCATACAAGGCTGTTCCCCAACAATTACCATGATCCACGCGGCATGGAGGGGACTGGAAATGTTCGTCCAGGTTGAAAATTGATATCCTCTTCCGTAAACTTTGTTTAATTACCCTGTTTGGTCAATTACCTAACTCGTTTTTCTTCTTCTGTAATTAAATTCCAGGCACAGTAGTTGATAGAGTGATCTGTCACCCTCGAGAGTTTGATTTCTTTCTGTGCAGCCATGCCGGGATCAAAGTAAGATGCCTATAGCACGCTGCAGAGTACAAATGAGTGAACTGTCCTCTAGTCTAATTACTTAATACAAGAGGGTGCCCTAACGATGTGTAAATTGTAAAATTGCAGGGGACAAGCCGTCCTAGCCATTACCATGTGCTGCGCGACGACAACAACTTCACCGCAGATCAGCTTCAGTCTGTCACAAACAACCTGTGCTACATGTAATTGTGCTCTGCTCTTCTTTGCCGTGATTGTTGATGTCTGCATTTTGCACTCGCGTGGTTGAATGATGACTTCTTTTTTTGCTGTTTACTCGACAGATATACAAGCTGCACTCGCTCGGTGTCCATTCGTAAGTCACTTCTCTCTTAGCTATGAGCTCTGTTTTATCACAGAAGAGTCTTCAAATAAGCTTTTCTCCTAAAAAAACATGAATGCCTGCATTTTTGTTTCTTTTCTTCTAAAAATCCATTGTGCTGCAAAGAACTTTAAGTTTGTACAGTCATAAGTCGAGTGAAATTCTATCAAACTCAAGAGTAGTTAAATAAATGATAGAACGATTGGGCTTTCCAAAGAACATAAAGAGGGATTTAGGAATGCATGAATGGAACTAGAGATTTTTTTTTTAAGATAGTTGATAAAATCCGGCCTTTACTATTGTTGCAACTATCTCAATTTGTCATGCTGATCTGTCTTAACATTGCGTTGTTCTCTGTTGCAGCACCTCCTGTTTACTACGCTCATAAGCTAGCATTCCGCGCTCGCTTCTACCTCACCCAAGTTCCCGTCGCCGGTGGAGATCCAGGTGCTGCTAAGTTCCAGTGGGTACTTCCAGAGATCAAGGAAGAGGTGAAAAAGTCCATGTTCTTTTGCTAGTCGTCCTTGTGCCCCCTGAAACTCAAGCCTGGAGCCAGCCGGCAAGCTCTGGAAATGCTCTGAATAATCAAACTTGAAGAATAAGCACCTGCCCAGGTTGCCATTCGTTTCCATGTGGCATGGAGGATGGCATCCTGAAAAGGATATTGTCATGTTTGTGTGGCTTTAAACGACATTGAAGTTTATCTCCGGTGTTACTATCTCAGCACTTTGGATGTTTTATTTTGTTATGTGCGAAGATATAGATACAAAACTTCATTTTTGTTTCTGTTTCTGGTGATTCTGCTTGCCATTTATTTTTCTCGATATGCAAGCTAATTTATGCGTACCACAAAATTGTTTTTTTAAAATATAAAACCTCAATTTGTATTTAACCATCTACCCTTGGCACCTCGATTGTGTTTAGTATAAGTAATTTATAAAATTTAAATTCTTTAGCCATATGGAGAGACCTAATAACAGGCAGCAATATGGTCAAGATGGACTCTTGTAGAGTTGTCTGTTGTGAAGACAAAGGGCTCCACCAACGTCATTTCCTATTGATACTCCTTTATTTATTTTCCCCTTCTTCAGTTAGCAAGAAAGTGGCAGTGACAGCTAAAGATAAAAAGCCTGCTTGTATAATTCAACCGTTTGCTGCCTTGTAGTCAATTATCACTTCAATCTCCTGACTTTTTCTCTTTGATTTTTCCTTAGATTTTGTCTCTCTTTAAGAAAGGAATGCTGGGCCTATCCTTCACTTTGGCCACGTTTGTCTTCTTGGGGGTGAGCTAGCATGGCAGCTCCAATTTAAGCCCTTCTCTTTTCAATTTTTAGCAGTAACATAGCTACTGTAATGAAGTAGCATATCATTTTAAATATAACATCTAACAAAGGTGAAAAGATATAATCGTGCCTGTAAAGAACATTGAGATAGATGCATGAAGATGTTAAATCAAAGTGTGTTTGATTCTTATTAGGATGCAATTGGCATATGAGATTAATGGTTTTGATATTTAGAAATTATTGGCGAAGTGGTTTTGGAGATGATTAGATTTGTAGGTGTTAAATCGGGACTGCTGGATAGTTGGTCCGGTCAGACTGGGCAAAGGTTGCCGATCAGACCGGAGGTATACGCGCGGTTAGACCGGCCAACCTACGGTCTGACCGGCCGACTCTGTGTTGGTTTCGGTTTCGGGTTGTTTCGTTGGTTATCCGTGGATAGTTCATGTTTATGGCTTCTAGATGGATACTATGCGTATGTAATACTGTTGTTTGCTAACAATGAATCAAGTTGGAGATAGATTGGTCTCGGAACATGGTTTCTTTGTTTGATTCATGTGTAGGTGTCTTGATGCCTTAGGAGAGTATTGCCGGTGATGGATCGGGAGTCAACTTGGAGATAAGGTGACGTCCGGAAGGTCAGATATCATGCGGGATATTTAGGCTAAAGATCAATGCACGTGGTTGGTGAAGATTCCATATGGCATACGATGGAGATATTGTGTGCGTATGGGATGCGGAGTCGAATTTGGAAGGAGTCCAAATTTGGTACAATTAGAGTTTGTAAAGTTGGCTTCTTGTACGAGAAGTTTTCCTAGGTGGATTATGACTTCTTGTATGAGATTGATTCGTGGCTTTAGGCTGCCTACCTCATATATAAATAGAGAGGGAGGGTGTGGCCTCCCTGTATCGCTTTAAAGAGCATTGAGTTGAGAGAATAGTTAGGGTTTCGAGTTTAGTCGAGATTTTCGTAAGGAGTGCTGTTGTTGTACTTTGTAAATACAGAGATAAGTAATAAAGTTGTCATCTAATTTGAGAGATCTTCGATTTGTGTTTGCTCGTGTTCTGCGGTCTAATTGGCGAGACACCGGCGGTCAGACCGACGGCAACACAGCTATCAGACCGGTGGGACAACGACGGTCAGACCGGCAACGGCTTTAGGTGACTGCAGCTTCTTCGGGGTAGTTACACCGGACGATCTACTCCGGACAGACCGACGACTTCCAGGCGGTCAGACCGGCCGATAATCTTTGGTCAGACCGCAGATTATCGATTTGAGAGTAACTTTTAATTTCGCTAAAAGTTTTGGTTTTAGGGTACTACAACCATTCACCTCCTCTGGTTGGCTTAGTTCTTACTGTTCGATCCTACGGAAGATAGCTTAGGTTGCACTACATGCATACACACGAATACAAGATACTCCCTCCATTCCAAATTGTTCTACATATTTCATAGGTACACTAAGACCAAGAAAAGCTAATAACTCTCTCATACTACATTTACTCTAGCAACAAACTCAATGCATGCATCATTCCCACTATTTTCTAGCCAATAGCAAATCAAGATATTACATGTGGGTTATAAATATTTGTGTGCATGGATGCATGCATCAATGTCCATTTACTCTAATGCACAAATAACGAATAGACTTAATGAATGAATACAAATATGTAGATCATTTAGGAATAACCTCAAAAAAAAAACTATATGTAGATCAATTTGGAATGGAGGGAGTAGTGTTTAAGGGTAATGGGGCCGGGTTTCTCAATCCGTCAGAGCCAGGGTTACCGCGCCTCGGCGATAAGCATGGTTACCACGTGGTAACTGCGGTTACCGTGGCAAACCGTATAAAATTTATCAAGATTTTAAATTATTTTTTAAATTTATTTGAATTTAAGGAGGTTATAGTTTTCAGATAAAGTGATACTTATCTAAAGTTATAGCAAATTAGTATCCTATGGATGAGGCATATATAGGTGGTTTTTACAACAAAATGACCAAATCTCTCTTCATAATCGACATACTATACCTTGAACGTAAATCTAATTTGTCTACTTTGGACATTCAGCGTAATATTGCAAATCGAAGTGTTTCCTGTTGTACTAATCTGTCTAAAAAAATAAATCCTAGCTACAAACTTTAGATAAGATTTGAATTTTCTTGGGATGGAGGGGCACTTCTTAAGCAGACAAATCGTTTTGTATTGGGAGTTGTACCTGTCACTAGTGGTGGTAAAATTCTATCCATTGAATCCTTAAAATTCGTATATCAGAGATACTTGCCGCGTCGTCGAATAGATATCATTTCAGAGTGCATATATATATATAGTCAAATTTAAAATCTTTGTCCCCCTCCCCCTAACACGTTTGGAAGTACACCAAATTCAAATGTGCATACTAATGAAAGATGACAAAGAGACATTTTCTTGGACCACATCAACCAAAAAGGAGATACATTCTTAGGAAGTTATCCTATTGATAAATCTTCATCCAAAATCGACGAAGATTTTCATGACCGTTCTCTTAACTCCGAGCATGCAAAAAATGTATGAATTTCTTGTCGTTATCACACCTTAATTTGTTATATGAGTATATTATTTAGATAATGGATAATTCGACGTTTACTTCAAAAGAAGATATAGCCACTCTTATTGCAAAGTTCTTAGATAAACCAAAAGCAAAAGTTCAACCCAATCAAGTTGACGAGAAGATATACTTAATTAACCACAATCAACCACAAAAGGAGACAATTTGTTCAGGAAACAATCCTATTATTATATTTATGAATATATATACTGAGAGAGTGAGATAAAGTGATATATGTGAGTGCATCACCACTACAGATTCTATTTTTCCATACAGCCAAAATCGATTTTTTAGGCGAGTGGGTGGCCCGGTATTTGTGAAAATCATATTTTTGCATGTGGGTAGAGACGATTTTCGCATGAGGTCACCTATAGTGACCACACAAAAAAATAATTTTGGTGAAAAAAAATAAAATTCCAAAAAAAAAAACAGTCGAAACCCTAGCTTCCAAGGCGCCATCATCGTCCTCGCCGCAACAACAGTCAACGAGGGCTGGTGCCGCCAGATTCGCCACCCCCGCCCCCCCCCCCCCGCCGCCGCTGTCGTTGTTGTCGTCCTTATCCTCGTCACTCGAAGTAACCGATGGATCCTCGCGTGAGGCAGGGTGGAGTGGCGGCGAGATCCATGCAGGTGGGGGAGGGGGCACCGGATCCGCCCCTGCCGTCGTTGCCACTGGTAGATCCACACGCGTAGGGGCCAGAGAGGCGGCGGAATACCGGAATACACGCGGGAGAGGGAGGGGGCGCCAGATTCGTCCTTCCCATCGCTGTTGCCAGCGGATCCGCTCGGGTGGGGGGGGGGGGGGGGGACAGAGCGGCAGCCGGATCTAGGTGGGAACTGAAGGGGGCGGGATCCCTCTCATAGTCAACCGCTGCTGCCGCCATTGCCCTGGCTTGCTGCCCTCGCCCGCCATCGCCCGAGCCTGCGAGGAGAGGGGGAGGTGCATGGGGGAGAGGTGGAGTGGAGGAGAGGAGAGGGATGGCTGTGAGCAGTGGGGACACAGTGAAGTAGTGAGGTGGACGAGAGAATTTACTGGGGGAGAGAGAGGAGAGAAGAGGAGAGGAGAAATAAAGAATGGGAAGAGAGAGGAGTATTTTCACATGCACGCCACTTAAGAGGCCCGCATGTGAAGATAGACTTATTTTCGCATGCAAGCCTCTTAAGAGACCCACCTTCAAAATTTGATTTTCACGCGGTCTTTAATCTCTGCACGGGAGATTGAGTTTTGCAGACGGGAATTATGATCCGCATGTAACCTAAAGGGGATTTCGTTCAGAAAAATTGATTAATACTGTAATACTGCATTGTCAGATGGGGAAGGTCAATAGGGAATCTTCAATTTATACCTTCCATATATTGGTGTTATCAATCAGCAAGGTATGGCAGAGGGGTTGTCGCGTTGTTGTCACAAGTTCTTCCACATTTATAGTTAGAGAAAAAAGATGAGTAGTTTTCCTAAAAGAAAAATACTCAACTACCGTATCTGAATGGAGCAATTATATATCCGATGTGTCAGTTTTTTTCTTGGGTTGTTACACAAAGCACAGTTTTTCTTATTAATTAGCAATCAAAAAGGAACATATATACATATAATGTACACCTCACCCACACTAGAAGCTTGAACCTATTATTGATGTTCATGAATCTTCTCTCCACAGCTTTCCCTCAAATTGTTAAAAGTCATGCAAAAAGAGGAACTCTAATCCAATTTGTTCTTTTAAAAATTCCTACTTTTTAAAGACATGGTAAGTTGATGATTAATATCGATGAAACGTACTAATTGGCTATGTAAACAACAAGTAAAACTTGCTCTTTGGGTTCATTTTAGTATGCATCTGCTACCAAAGATTAAAAAAAAACTTGAGTCTTTTTGTGTGCATCCTTACTACCAATTATTGTTTTTTTTTTACAATTTAAAAAGTTAAAGTTCACTCTTCCGTATGGTAAGGGGTCTTGTCCTTGTCAGAAAATGAGGGCATTTGGATTATAGAGGGGTACCCCTTTAGAACAAACGAAAAATGTGGAATGCTAGCTAGTGCCTAGAAGATGATTTAAATAGTATGAAAATATATTCCTTTTGAGATAGTCCTTTAAAACAAAGAATTTATTCCTAAAAATTCCTTTGAAATCTTATAAAATGAGCTATATTATAAGGATCTCAGCCAAACAATTTTAAAGATTTATGAGTTTCTAAATAATGGGACATGTCATTCTATTCCTACGTGTTTCGTATGTTCCTATGTTCCGATGATCTTCCCGTTCCAAAGGAGCCACTTTTAGAGCCATAGCATCATGGAGTTGGAGTTGAGAAGATGAGTCATAATTGACAAATTTTTCATCTCTATATAAAATATTAGAACCCAAGCACCAAACATGCATCAGCCCATGCCTACTCCACCCCACCCCACGTCCCATCATCCTACTCCTACAGTTGCCGAAGTAAACGATTTACTCCTATCACGTGGCTCTAGCACCCACCTTTATTCGAGTAAACGATTTACTTCGATAATAAAAACAACTTCCATGCTTCTGATCCCACCCACGTCCCGCATCGTGCTCCCACCATTATCGGAGTAAATGATTTACTTCGATAAAAACAACTTCTCTGCTTCTGGTATATATTCTATTTTTCCTGTACCCAACCAATCACTCTCGCCCCCACTTACTTTTTTTTCCTTTTTTTGGGACCTGAATCATCCACCATCCCAGCCCATAGATCGACGACACACCATGGAGGAGGACGGCAACACCATGACGGTTGATGGCGGTAGCCGGCGGCGGTTGAGGCGACGGCATTGCTTCGGGCCTCGCTGCGGACGCTGGGCATCACCTTAACCAGCAAGGAGATGTTCACCTGTGCCAATAGCAACAACCAGCGGCTGCTCTACGTCGGCGACATTGATAGAACAAGCAAGTAAGGAAATGACACTCTGATTTGCATCTGCATACTCTCCTTCAACTTCACGCATGAAGCCTCATTTTTTTTTGCAAATCAAATTAACGTGCAATCTCCAATATTACCTGATCTCAATTGATGGGCAGCACCAGGTCCTACATTTGCACATCGTACTCCATGTGGCTGGCCGTAGGGGCTAGGGTGGAGTCCACCGGTGATGGAGATTGTTTGCTATTTTTCTTTTGCTCGTCATCTCTATTGATATGAACGAGAATGTTTTTGCATGTTTTTCGTGCTTGCTAGATGATGGATGGCTGTTACTGCGCAACGTCGAGCTCATCTCTAGACCACACCATTACATCCTTCCATGATTTCATCGTCGACTACTGCTCGTCACCTAGTTGCCCTCTCCACTACCAGTCACAAGACACAAACCATCCTCTTCATCCTTATAGCAAGATCTAGCAAAGCCACCAGATGGATTTTTGACTAAATCATTTTTTTCTTTTATAGTTTGATTCATAAGTGAGTAATTTTATCGCTTGTGTGTGATTGAGCCTGTATTTTTTTCATTTATTCATACGACTATTTTGTGATACAGATCAACAATACTCTTAATATCAGTTTTTACTCTTATACTGTATATTGAACACATCAGTAAACATATTACTACATGGTGGCTACGAGATCATGGCTATATCAAGAGGAAGGTGGTAATTGTTTTACTCGCAGACCACGAAATCTCAATTTTTACTCTTATACTGTGTATTGAACACATCAGTAAACATTTTACTACACGATGGCTACGAGATCATGGGCTATATTAAGAGGAACACTACAATAAATATACCTTGTAGAGACATTTTCCTAATACTATAGAGACATTTTTAAAATGCCTTTACAGTGCTATAGAGACATTTTGAAGAGTGTCTCATAAGTGCTATTTGGTGAATTGTCTCTACGAACTAAGCAGCATTTTATAAGATGTCTCTATGCAAATAGAGGCACTTTGTAGAGGCATTAATATGTTGCGGCAACTATAGCAAATCAATATGAAAACAAATATACCTTGTAGAGACATTTTTAAAATGCCTTTACAGTGCTATAGAGACATTTTGAAGAGTGTCTCATAAGTGCCATTTGGTGAATTGTCTCTATGAACTAAGCAACATTTTATAAGATGTCTCTATGCAAATAGAGGCACTTTGTAGAGGCATTAATATGTTGAGGCAACTATAGCAAATCAATATGAAAAAGAAAGAAAAATATTATCCATTACATATCCTTGAACCCATGACCTCTTGAGTTAACCATTTTTTATCTTCAATGCACTAACCATCTCAACTTCATATAATTACATGTGTAAATATGTAATTTGTGTTACTTATATCTAGTTACTTGACATATATTAATATTTGGAAAAATGTCTTTACATCGTTTTAAATGCCTTAAGAAAATGCCTTTACAAATGAGACAAATTTTAATGTGCCAAAAAGATGTCTCTACAAGATAAATTTAACAAAGTATGCTAAAAATGTCTCTAAAGTGTCTATAGAGTAAAAATATTTTAGGCAATTTTGAAAGTGCCTCTAAAAAGTGTCTCTAGACTATAGAGGTTCAAAACTTAGAGGCATTTTAAAAATTGCCTCTACAAAAGAGCCTCTACATAATGTTTTTATTGTAGTGGAAGGTAGTAATTGTCTTACTCATAGACCACGAAATCTAAACAATATTTATAATATTGGTAAAAGAATTACTAGCATTGTAAGCTAGTAGTAATTATTTTACGACCATCTAGATATGGCGTCATACGATGTGGAGGCATTCATGCGCGTAAATTTGTTACTTTTGAATGAGCAGATGTGGGAGGCTGGGAGTAACGAAAAACTCCACAGAGTAAATTCGTTACTTTTGAAATGTGGGGAGATACTAGAAAAACAAAAGACGGTAAATATTTTACTAAAACGCAAAAACAGAATAACTACGTAGAAGGAACGAAAAATAGAAAAATCTAGATGGTTAATATTTTACCGGGCCTATTGATGAAGCATGGATGAGACGTAAAAGAGAAAAAAGAAACACGGAAGGTGGGGAGGTAAAATATGAAAAAAACAAACTGAGAAAAGGTGGGATGCAGAGAAAAGGTGGGGTGGTAAAAAAAAGGGAAAACCGGACGGAGAGGGGTGGGATGCATAGGAAAGGTGGGGTGGTAAAAAAAGAAAACCGGACGGAGAGGGGTGGGATGCATAGGAAAGGTGGGGTGGTAAAAAAAGGAAAACCGGATAGAGAGGGGGTTGTGCGGCGCTCGAACTAATATTCCGCGCTGTAGCGCGCGGATTAGCGCTACCGATAAAATATTACTAATACATGTAATATTAGTGCGTACGTACAGGTGAATATATGTAGCAAATTAACTTTTCCATATGCAATCAACGAGGCACACTTGACATTCTCTGATGTGTAGGAACTTGCATGCGTCGATTAAATATATGTGCACATCCACATCATTTAGACATTTACTTTTCTAAATTTTCTCATATTAATCCTTTTTTTATTACTTGCATCAAATGGCTCTTTGTGTGGTCTTTAGGAATCAGGCTATATTCTCAAAGTTAAAATTTCAATTTAAGGACAAAATTTGAGGACAACAATGTGTTTTTTGCCAAACTTTTAACTTCATACATATGAAATGAAATATTTTCCGGTGTTATAATTTTAATATATAGAACTAAACAAATAACCACAATAATAGCTTCAAACAAACATAGTTGCTATTTTTCTCTTCATAAAGTTAGTGCATGACTTGACGTGAAAGAATGATTCAACATTGGAATAGAATGTTATTCTTCGCAAGAAGTGATTGGTGCAATAACTTTGTTTCCTTACGAACAAGGAGCTAACAATAAACAGAGGGTATTAATTCCATCTCTTGATATATATATGACGATGGCCAGCACATAAGAATTCCTACAAAGTTTAATAGAAAAGTATTAGCTATATATGACAAGTAGTAAAAGGCTCAAAGGTATGCACATGTCTTAGTTAAACGATATGCATGCTATAGAAGGCTTCTTTTCTCATATCACAAGATTTGCTAGTTTGTGGTTAGCTAGCCATAACCTAGCTTTTCCATTATCAAGAAAAGTCATAACCTAGCTAATTAATTAACTGTGGCCTGAAGAACACCCTACCATTGGATTGCCTCCAGAACCCATCATAGCCATCTGATCTTTAGTTTTTCCTAAATAATATTTAGTTATATATATGATTGTTATGTTTTTATTAAGTAGCCATTGACGGTCCTAAAACTTGTGCATAGGTGTCATGCATCTACATCTATAGACTTGAAAAATGCATTTAAGCCCCTAAAGATGCTAAATACATTCATGCCTCCAAAGTTCGACATGGAATGACACAAATGCTAACATGAAGCCTTCATCAACCCAACGCTGCTGACAAATAGGGCCAGCCACTTTTTCTTTCTTTTTCTCTTCTCCCTCCTCCCTTCTTCCATGGCTAAAGGCAGCTGGTGGACCTGGGCTAGTGGCTTGTGGGAACAAAAAGAGTATCTCAAGTTGGTGAACCCGTGGGCACGTGAGTGGCCTCTCCGCCGCTCGGATCTGGCGGCGGTGCCTCTATCCCGCCCTCCGCCCCCCGGATGCGGTGGCGCCGCCCCTCTTCCACCCTCCCCCGCACGATGGCGGCAACAACGACGACGACAAGGTGGCCGGGATCCGGCGGCGCGCGTCTCTCCGCCGCTCGGATCCGGCGGCGGCGCCCCTCTCCCGCCCTCTGCCATCCGGATCCAGCGGCGGCTCCCCTCTCCCGCCCTCCCCCGCGCGACGACGATGATGACGAGGTGGCCGGGATCTAGCGGCGAGGCACCTCTTCGCCTCTCCCTATGTCGCGACGGCGACTACGACGAGCTATGGCGACGGCGACGACGAGACGAGCTATGGCGGCGGCGATGGCTACGACCGTGGTGACGACTACGATGACGACGAGCTGCAGTGGCAGTTAGGGTTTCGATTTTTTTGTGATTTTTATTTTTTTGGATTTTTATTTTCGCATGCGGGCGACATAACCACCCCGGTGCGCCACCCGCATGCAAAAATCGCGAATTTTGCAGACCCTTGGGTGCATGCGGGCCACCCACCGGCACGTGTAGGTAAATCCTTTTCCTAGTAGTGACAGGAGCACATGCATGAGGTTAGTGTTAACGACCAAATTTGGTAATATCAGCATCGGAGAAGGAGATTAGATCGAAGCGAAATCGAAGATAAGGACTGTCGTGGAAACAGAGTAAGAATCGGCTGCAACCTGAATCGGCTACGGTCAGGATCGACAGAGTTTGGGTCAGACATGGCTAGCCGATACAGCCGATTCCAACAATACGACTCGGTGCACATCATCGGGTTAAGTTGATATGCTTCAAGATGATTGTCATGCATGGATAGAGTCCTGAGAAGGCAATTGTATCTATTAATTAGGATATTTTATGTAATTTCCTTAGAGATATGTTTGGGCAAAAGTCTGCCGCAAAGACTTATGATATCTTAGAGTTTGTTAGAGATAATAGTCGTGTCCGGTATGGACATATCTTGTAATTCTCGGGTATAAATAAGACCATGAGCCCTATGTAATTAGATAACACACACGTTCAATACAATTTCGGCGCATCGCCACCCTTTTTGCTTAAGTTTTATTTCGACGAGTTCTTGCTTTCGGGTTGAGCTGCATCGGTTTCGATCTTCAACAAGAGGTAAAACTTGTTATGGCGGCTTGTGTTCTCGGGATTAGTGCTTCCATCTTTATGACACTCTAAACTTGTTTATGTAATTCGTCAAGTTATCATATATGTTGTATAATCTTCGGTAATATCGTCATCTAACCTACAATCAGCTAACATCTGTTAGTAGAAGGCGGCCGATTAGGTTAAATAGTGATGTTAGCTTGGATTGTATAAGATATCTACCACTCTATGAAACATCCAGCGGCTTGATTGTCTAGATATTGTTCTTCTTTTCATACTTAACGCTGCATCAGTTGAGTTTGATCTATTAAGTCGTGCTTAGAACCATAATATCTAGCCTACTTTCTGGTTGCCGATTAGATTAGTATCGGAGTTTCAGCCGATTTTACCTGATTTAACTTCTTTTACCTTATATGCCTGATTGATATGTTAAATCTGCCCTTTATGTTAAGATCTTGTTGCATTTAAGTATATTATGTTTCTATTTGATATATTCTACTTGCTTTAATATCTTAACATAGAGCGGTATTAGAGTATTAGCCGATACATGCTAGATCTAGCTGATCGGCTATGCTATGAACGTATATAGTTCTGTTGTTAATTTATATTTCAATCTAAGTAATTTATACTATCTCGGCATGGCGACCGATCTATCCCAATCACTTGATTTAAGTATTTATCGACATAAGGGTTATATATTGTTAATGTCTGCAGCCGATCGAGTAGATTTAGTTCTTCCTTGATTATTCATGATTGCCGATCGATGTACACATGACATAGGCCTAAAATAAATGATATGTCATCGGCAGCTAGCCGATCGGCTATCATTTATGGATTTAATCGTGGTTTCTTTGTCTTCGTTTCTTGTTGATTATAGGATCAAATCAACTGGCACGCTCATACATCCGAAGGCGAGTTTTGGACCTGCATTGGAGTTAAGCAGATCTCCCAGGCCTCGTGTTTTCTGTCAACACGCTTTTGGCACGCCTGGTGGGATAGATTAGAAGTCAGAAAGCAGTTTTCTTCATGGCCGAGAAGCCGCCACCATCGCCGTCCTCGGCTAGCCCAGGTTCTGTTAAAGAGAAGATCCAGCAATTAGACCAATCTGACGTTAATGAGGGCAACGTCATGACCATTACTCCGGACAAATTGACACCTGATCAGAAGAAGGAGTTTGAAGCAATGATGCAGCAAGCACGGAACCAGTTCTTGAACTCATTCATGCAGACCCGCAAGGGGACAGTGGTGCAAAAATATCAGGTGCGAGTAGTGGCTGATGTCCCTGGGACCGGTTCTTCCAAGGATGGGGGACTGAAACAAGCCCTAGATGGCTCGGCTCAACCGAGCGACAAAGGTGCTACAGATGGATCGGCTCAGGAGAATCAGGGTGACCACTCTCAAGGAGTACATGGAGTTCAAGGTGATGGCACTCAGGGACCACAAGGAGGAAATCTTAATCAAGATGGCAGTGCGTCACAGGAATTTTTCAAAGGGGTAGGATGACACGAAGAAAGAAGAACTAAGATACTCTCAATAAATAAAGTCTAGGCTAGGTGAAGAAAGAATTAGAAAAGAATTTATTCCTATACTTCTAATATACAGGCATCTTTAGTTTACGCTTACTAGTATATAGTCATATAGCCACTGCCCCCTAACTATGCCCTCTTGGTATTCCTGATTGCCATCCAACCGGAAATATATGGAGGACTACCCATACCAAAAAGGTATCTTAGGACTATATACTAACATGGAGGAATACCCGTACTGAGCTGTCACCATCAGTGGTACACCTCTACTGTCCCGCAGCATATAACCCCAAATAATAATATCTAATAATATAAGCACCATGCTCACATTATTAAATACTACTCTATACCTCTCGGCAAGACATAGATCAATCATTCACATGAACATTAAACCTACACCAATGCGTATCTCTGGTAAGCTAGCTACATAATTTATTGGACATAAGTATGAAGTAAAGTCGATAAAATACAGAAGCTGAATAAAGAAGAATATTCTATTAATTCCATAAGTCTTTGTTAACGACTAAATTTGATAATATCAGTATCGGAGATAAAGACTAGATTGAAGCGGAATCGAAGACGAAGATCGTTGCGGAAACAGAGCAAGAATCGGCTGCAATCCGAATTGGCTACAGTCAGGATCGGCAAAGTTCGAGTCAGACAGGGCTAGCCGATACAGCCGATTCCAAGAATACGACTCGGTGTACATCATCGGGTTGAGTTGATATGCTTCAAGATGATTGCCACGCATGGATAGAGTCCTTAGAAGGCAATTGTATCTATTAATTAGGATATTTTATGTAATTTCCTTAGAGATATGTTTGGGCAAAAGTCTGCCGCAAAGACTTATGATATCTTAGAGTTTGTTAGAGATAATAGTCGTGTCCGGTATGGACATATCTTGTAATTCTTGGGTATAAATAAGACCCCGAGCCCTATGTAATTTTTAACACACACGTTCAATACAATTTCGGTGCATCGCCACTCTTTTGCTTTAGTTTTATTTCGACGAGTTCTTGCTTTCGGGTTGAGCTGCATCGGTTTCGATCTTCAACAAGAGGTAAAACTTGTTATGACGGCTTGCGTTCTCGGGATTAGTGCTTCCATCTTTATGACACACTAATCTTGTTTACGTAATTCGTCGAGTTATCATATATCTCACATAATCTCTGGCAATATCGCTATCTAATCTACAATCGGCTAACATTTGTTAGTAAAGGGCAGCCGATTAGGTTAGATTCCGACGTTGATTTAGATTATGTAAGATATCTACCATTCTATGAAACTTCCAGTGGCTTGATTGTCTAGATATTGTTCTTCTTTTCATACTTAATGCTATATCAGTTGAGTTTGATCTATTAAGTCGTGTTTAGAATATCAATCTCTAGCCCGCTTTCTGGTTGCCGATTAGGGTAGCATCGGAGTTTCAGCCGTTCTTATCTGATTTAACTACATTTGCTTTATGTGCCTTATTGACATGTTAAGTCTGCCCTTTATATCAAGATCTTATTGCATCTAAGTATATTAAACTTTTGATTGGTATATTCTGTTTGTTTTAATATCTTAACATAGAGTGGTATCGGAGTATTAACCGATACACGCTAGATCTATCTAATCGGCTATGCTATGAACATATGTATTCCCATTATTAATGTATATTTTGATCTAAGTAATTTATACTGTCTCGGCATGGCGACCGATCTATCCCAATTACTCGATTTAAGTATATATCGATATAAGGAATACATGTTGTTAATATCTACAGCCGATCGAGTATATTTAGCTCTTTTTAATTTATTCATAACAGCCGATCGATTCAAATATGACATCGGCTCAGGGATAAATGATATGTCATCGGCACTTAGCCGATCGGCTATCATTTATGGATTTAACTGCGGTTTCCTTGTCTTTGTTTCTTGTTGATTGCAGGATCAAATCAACTGGCACGCTAGCATACCCATAGGCAAGTTTTAGACCTGCACTGGAGTTAAGCAGATCTCCCAGGCCTCGTGTTTTTCATCAACACACTTTTGGCACGCCCAGTGGGACCGATTAGAAGTTAGAAGTCCTCTCATGGACGGCAAGCCGCCAACATCACCATCCTCGGCTAGCCCGGGTTCTGTTAAATAGAAGATCCAGCAATTAGACCAATCTGACGTTAATGAGGGCAACGTTATGACCATTACTCTAGACAAATTGACACCTGATCAGAAGAAGGAGTTCGAAGCAATGATGCAGCAAGCACGGAACCAGTTCTTGAACTCATTCATGCAGACCCGCAAGGGAATAGTGGTGCAAAAGTATCAGGTGCGAGTAGTGGCTGATGTCCCCGGGACCGGTTCTTCCAAGGATGGGGGAATGAAACAAGCCCCAGATGGCTCGGCTCAACCGAGCAACAAAGGTACTGCGGATGATTCTCAAGGAAACCAAGGTGACAACTCTCAGGGAGCTCAAGGAGTTCAAGGTGTTGGTGCCCAAGGAGTTCAAGGTGAAGGCCCCAATCAGAATGGCAATGCATCACAAGAGTTTTTTAATAACTTCCAAGATCGGTACACAATGCTTTGATCAATCAGTCTGGGGTATTAGTCAATACCTTGTCAAATATGATGAAGTCAATGGTCGATGGTACGATAGCTGAATACTAGGCTGCGGGCCCAGTTTATTTGCAAGGAGGTGTATTTCCACATAATCGGCCTTTGATCACTAATACTCATCCACCCGTTCAAGCAATTCCTTCTATGGCACCATCGGCTCAGCCGATGGCACCAGCATCGGTTCCCGCACCTACTGTACCACCTTCGGCTCCAGGCCAATTGGTCAATCCCCAATTGCTAGTAAGAGAACAACCACAACATGCTGGACAGAATGTGGATCGGCTAACACAAGACCAGGTTGCATCTATGTTTTTGCCTCTTCAAAATACTGTTGATCGAACCCAGCAGCAGCCGATTCAGCAAACACTGCCAAGGCAGCAGGTTGTGCAACCCATTCAGCAAACACCGCCAAGGCAGCAGGTTGTGCAACCCATTCAGCAAACATCCCCAATTCAACGGGTTGTCCAACCGATTCAGCAGCAAAGTTCAGTGAATGCGTCGGCTGGGTTCGCAACACTTGGTGGTCAGCCCGTGCAACATGCTGCAAATCAGGTTGTCCCAGAACACATAGTTCATCACGTACAACCAGATGGCATAGTTGTTCCTCAAGTTATTCCTGAACATTTGGTGTGTAGTATTCAGCCAGACCTTCAAAATTATCAGGGGGGCAATTTGAATTATCAATATCAGCCACCGTCACATCATGCTCAGTACCAGCAAGCAGGGTCGGCTCAGCCCCAATTTGTCCCTGAATACAATCAATTTGAGCCTATGCCACAACAATCCCAAGGGACACCTCAACAGCGGCCATGGGCCGATTTGATTGCAGATGTCATGAAGGAGCAGTTCGGGCAAGCCAAAAGATGCTGGAAATCTATATCGACAGCCATATCCTGAATGGTTAGAGAGAGTTCCTTTACCTAACCGGTTCAAAGTCCCAGATTTTTCAAAGTTCTCAGGGCAAGATAGTACATCAACTTATGAGCACGTTAGCCGATTTTTAGCTCAATGCGGTGAAGCATCGGCTGTGGATGCCTTGAGGGTTAGGTTATTCCGGTTGTCTTTGTCTGGATCGGCCTTTACTTGGTTTTCTTCTCTACCATATGGAACAATCAACAGTTGGGCCGATTTGGAAAAACAGTTTCACAGCTACTTTTATAGTGGAGTTCATGAGATGAAACTGTCCGATCTAACATCGATCAAGCAAAAGCATGATGAGCCAGTGCGCGAGTATATTCAGAGATTCAGGGAGATGAGAAATAAGTGTTACAGCTTAAGTTTGACTGATGCCCAGTTAGCCGATTTGGCTTTTCAGGGTATGATTGCTCCAATTAGGGAGAAGTTCTCATCTGAAGACTTTGAAAGCTTGTCACATCTTACACAGAAGGTAGCCTTGCATGAACAAAGATATGCCGAGGCTAGGAAAAATTCTAGAAAGGTTAATCATGTTTGCCCTTATATATATGGATCGGATGATGAGGATGATGATTCTGAGATAGCTGCAGCCGAGTGGGTAAGGAGGAAAAAGGTTATACCATGCCAATGGGTAAAGAGCTCAGGCAAAGAGGAGAGGTACGACTTTGATATAACCAAGGCTGATAAAATTTTTGATTTGCTACTGCGAGAGAAGCAGATTTAGCTTCCTGCCGGTCATACAATTCCATCGGCTGAAGAATTGGGCAAGAAAAGGTATTGCAAGTGGCATAATTCTGGGTCTCATACGACTAATGATTGCAAGGTCTTCAGGCAGTAGATCCAAGCGGCTATTGAAGGAGGCAAGATCAAGTTTGACGATTCTAAGAGGCCGATGAAGGTTGATGGTAATCCTTTTCTTGTTAATATGTTGCATACAGCTGGCCGAACAGCCGTGCAAGGGGTTTTCAGGTAAATTCGGCTAAAATTATCAGCAAGTATCAGAAGAGGTATGACAAGCAGCAGGAGGAGCATTATGAGGCAGATAACGATGGCTTTGATCCTCATTGGGGTTGCGAGTTCTTTAGATTCTGTTGGAATGAATGTATGAGGTTGCCATCTATTGAAGACTGTCCTAGGTGCAGTGATATGCCCGAGAGCTCGAGTCGATCATATAGTAGGGTCAATCGGCTAAGGCAGACAAGAGTTCCTGTTCATCAAAAATTGGGTCCAGTGAATCAGGATTGTGACCAAGAGGACAATGAGAACAGGAAAAGTCGATGGTGTCCTCCTAGTATTTTTACAAAGAATCAAAAAAGAAGGGTTCAAAGGTTGAGGAGCAGGGAGCGCTTTCAGGAGGTGGAGCAGGAAATTAACCATCGGCTGAAGAAGACAAAGCCGAGGCAGGAGTGGCGTGTCAAGAATCAAGTTCCTGTAGCCGATGAAGCCGCAGCCGGTGAGGCGAAAAGGTTGGCTAAAGGAAAAAGTGTTGTAACTGCGTTGGTCAACATGGTTTTCACATTGCCTGCTGAGTTTGGGATCAAGCAAGCCGACATTGATAAAGTTGAAGAAGAATCGGCTAAGTTGATTTTGTCACCAGAGCAGGCAATTTTTGAGAAGCCAGAGGGGACAGAAAATGGGAAGCCGATGTCCAAGATGATGGTCGATGGTGGGGCCGCAGTGAACTTGATGCCTTACGCTACATTCAGAAAGTTGGGCAGAAATGCTGAAGATCTCATAAAGACAAACATGGTGCTCAAAGACTTTGGCGGCAACCCATTAGAAACCAAAGGAGTTTTGAATGTGGAGCTGACAGTTGGCAACAAAACCATCCCTACAACATTCTTTGTCATTGATGGGAAGGGTTCTTATAGCTTGTTGCTTGGAAGGGATTGGATTCATGCTAATTGTTGCATTCCTTCAACCATGCATCAATGCTTGATTCAGTGGCAAGGCGACAAGATTGAAATTGTGCCAGCCGATAGGTCAGTCAATGTTGCCAGTGCTGATTTAGCTCTTTGGGAGATGGATGGTCTTGATTATTTATCTGGCAAAGTTTGGGATGGAGATTTTCTAAAAGTGTCCGATTCTGATATACAGCCAATTGAAGATGGAGAGCCTAAGCTATTATTTTGAGGGCGTAGTAGAGGGTTCAGATGTCTACAGCGAGGACACAGTAGATGATCTCGATGCCAAACAAGGACAGGGATTTATGTCGGCTGATGATTTGGAAGAAATTAATATAGGTCCAGGTGATCGACCAAGGCCGACATTTATTAGTAAGAATTTATCTGCAGAATTTAGAAATAAGTTGATAGGGCTGTTGAAAGAATTCAGAGATTGCTTCGCTTGGGAGTATTATGAGATGCCTGGACTCAGCCGATTGATTGTTGAACATCGGCTACCTACCAAACCAGGGGTTAGGCCACATCAACAACCTCCGAGGAGATGCAAAGCTGACATGCTTGAACCTGTCAAGGCAGAGATTAAACGATTATATGATGCTGGTTTTATTCGTCCCTGCCGGTATGCTGAGTGGGTTTCTAGTATAGTTCCTGTTATCAAGAAAAACGGCAAGGTCAGGGTATGCATTGATTTCTGAAATTTGAATAAGGCCACCCCGAAAGATGAATACCCAATGCCAGTAGCCGATCAACTAGTTGATGCTGCTTCGGGACATAAGATTTTGAGTTCTATGGATGGAAACGCGGGATATAATCAAATCTTTATGGCCGAAGAAGACATCCATAAGACAGCTTTTAGGTGTCCTGGTGCAATCGGCTTGTTTGAGTGGGTTGTGATGACTTTCGGCTTGAAGAGTGCTGGAGCTATATATCAAAGAGCTATGAATTACATTTACCATGATCTAATCGGCTGGTTGGTTGAAGTCTACATTGATGATGTGGTTGTTAAGTCTAAAGAAATAGAGGACCACATAGCCGATTTGAGGAAGGTTTTTGAGAGGACTAGAAAATATGGTCTAAAGATGAACCCGACAAAATATGCTTTTGGTGTGTCGGCTGGCCAGTTTTTGGGATTTCTTGTTCATGAAAGGGGGATTGAGGTGACTCAAAGGAGTGTTAATGCGATCAAGAAGATTCAGCCTCCGGAGAACAAAACAGAGCTACAGGAAATGATCGGCAAGATAAATCTTGTTAGGAGGTTTATTTCTAATCTGTCGGGGAGGTTAGAGCCTTTTACACCATTGTTGAGATTAAAAACCGATCAGCAGTTTACTTGGGGGGTAGAGCAGTAAAAGGCTTTGGATAGTATTAAGGAATATCTTAGTTCTCCTCCTGTTTTGATTTCTCCGCAGAAAGGAGTACCGTTTAGATTGTATCTATCGGCCGGTGAGAAGTCAATCGGCTCAGTCTTGATTCAGGAGCTGGAAGGGAAGGAGCGAGTTGTATTCTATCTCAGTCGTCGGCTCTTGGATGCCGAAACTAGATATTCACCTGTGGAGAAGTTATGCTTGTGCCTATATTTTTCATGTACAAGATTGAGGCATTATCTACTATCCAACGAGTGTACTGTCGTTTGCAAGGTCGATGTTGTCAAATACATGTTATCGGCTCCAATTTTAAAAGGAAGGGTTGGAAAGTGGATATTCTCTTTAACTGAGTTTGATCTTCGGTATAGGTCGCCGAAGGCAATAAAGGGACAAACTATAGCCGATTTTATTGTGGAACATCGTGATGATTCAATCGGCTCGGTCGAGATTGTGCCATGGACTTTATTCTTTGATGGGTCGGTATGTACTCATGGTTGTGGCATCGGATTGGTTATAATTTCCCCTCGAGGGGCATGTTTCGAGTTTGCTTATACTATTAAACCTTATGCAACTAATAATCAAGCTGAGTATGAGGCAGTGCTCAAAGGGTTACAATTACTCAAGGAAGTTGAAGCCGAAACTATTGAAATCATGGGGGATTCTTTGCTGGTAATCAGTCAATTGGTAGGAGAATATGAATGCAAGAATGATACATTAATGGTTTATAATGAGAAGTGACAAGAATTGATGAAGGAATTTCGGCTGATTACTTTGAAACATGTATCTCAAGAACAAAATATTGAAGCTAATGATTTGGCCCAGGGGGCATCGGGGTATAGGCCGATGATCAAAGATATTAAGGTTGAAATTGCAGCTATGACAGCCGATGATTGGAGGTATGATGTGCACCGGTATTTACAGAATCCATCTCAATCGGCTTCTAGGAAATTGAGATATAATGCGTTGAAGTACACTCTGTTGGATGATGAGCTTTACTATCGGACGATTGATGGGGTGTTGCTCAAGTGTTTGAGTGCCGATCAGGCTAAAGTTGCAATCGGCGAAGTTCATAAAGAAATTTGTGGCACTCATCAATCGGCTCATAAGATGAAGTGGTTGCTTTGGCGTGCAGGGTATTTTTGGCCGACAATGCTGGAAGATTGTTTCAGATATCCATTCCGAAGTTGGGGAATTGATATGATCGGTATGATAAATCCATCATCGAGTAAAGGATATAAGTTTATATTGGTGGCGACCGATTATTTTACTAAGTGGGTGGAAGCGATTCCTTTAAAGAAAGTTGATTCTGGGGATGCAATCCAGTTTGTTCAAGAGCATATAATTTACCGATTTGGTATTCCTCAAACTATTACAACTGATTAAGGTTCAATCTTCGTGTCCGATGAGTTTGTTCAATTTGCCGATAGCATGGGTATCAAATTGTTGAATTCTTCACCATATTATGCACAAGCTAATGGGCAGGCCGAGGCATCTAACAAGAGCTTGATCAAATTGATTAAGCGGAAGATTTCTGATTATCCTCGGCAATGGCATACTCGGTTGGCCGAAGCATTGTGGTCATATCGGATGGCATGTCATGGATCAATTCAAGTCCCTCCCTATAAGCTTGTTTATGGACACGAGGCTGTTTTGCCATGGGAGGTTAGAATCGGCTCTAGAAGAACAGAATTGCAAAATGAGTTAACAGCCGATGAGTATTACAACCTTATGGCCGATGAGAGGGAAGATCTGGTTCAGTCACGATTGCGAGCCCTTGCAAAAGTTACCAAAGATAAGGAGCGTATTGCTCGGCATTACAATAAGAAGGTAGTCCCCATAGAGTTTTCGGAGAGAGAACTTGTATGGAAATTGATTTTGCCGATTGGGACTCGGGATAGCAAATTCGGCAAGTGGTCGCCGAATTGGGAAGGACCGTTTCAAATTTATAAAGTTGTGTCTAAAGGAGCTTACATGTTGCAAGGACTCGATGGAGAAGTTTATGGCAGAGCACTAAATGGAAAATATTTGAAGAAATATTACCCAAGTGTTTGGGTTAATGCGTGATCGGCTGATGTCACCGATACATGATAGGCGTTGCATTTTCATCGCCTTGAGATGGCCGATATGGTTATATCGCCCTTAGTTGTTTTTGATTGTAATCGGTTGTGGTTTGCCAATGTACAATGGCCGATATGGTTATATCGCCCTTAGTTGTTTTGGTTGTAATCGGTTGTGGTTTGCCGATGTATAATGGCCGATATTGTTATATCGCCCTTAGTTGTTTTTATAATTTTATCAATTCTTTTGACTTTGTAAAATTAGGGGGGCATATATATACAAATAATGGAAATTTTTGAGCAATTTTGAAGTTGTATTAATTGGCACAAAGGACTATCAAGACAGCAAAGTAATTAGAGTATCTTAGCCGATTACAGAAATTTCTAAGGAAGTCATTAAGACAAGTATCGCTGGATAGCCGAAATAGCCCTTTGCCTAATTTGTTCTACTTCCTCAATAGCTTGGGCATCTTGAGCATCGGTTCCAGGGATGACTTTCAGAGACTTAGTCAGATCCGTAACATTCTTGATAGCCGATTTGAGTCTGGCTTTTTGTTCTTGATAGACTTCGGGAGATCGGCTAACTTTTTGTGCTCCATATCCAGCTCGGTGTTGCATTCTTGAAGATGTGCCATGAGGTCAATCTTACGAGCTTGAAGTCGATCGATATTTGACTTGATCGGGCCCTCAGACAGTTGATCAAGCTTGGACTTCTCTACATGCACAAGCTGCCGATTGTGCTGGATTGTAGCTTCAATATCTTTGTGCTCCGGCGATCGGCTAATCTCTGCCTGGCCTTCAAGGTAGACGGCTGGAGTAAGGGCATCGGCTAATTCATCTGGGAGTAGAGCTTGGATATCTATGAACCTTGCCCGGATCGAGCCACAGTTGGTCACCAAGTTGTCTAGTGATGCTTCTAGCCGATGAGAGATATCCTCAAGCGTTCTCTTCACATCATCAGACAGAGGAGCTATGGCTTTACTGATGGTGTCTTCCTCTGTTTCATCGAGATAATTCTTGATGTCGAAGGAGAACAGATCGGCTAAGATATACAAGAGATAGTGTTATAGATGGTTAAGGATCAAAACATTATTGGCCGATCTCAAATTTGTGTCAACAAAACTTACTGGAATAGTAGGAGCAGCCGGTTGTTCTTCCTCTTCGACATTATGACTGTCTGCAGCCGATGGAGTACGGTTGCTTGATTCTAGCTGCACAGGAGGTGAAGGAGGAGGAGGAGGCTATAAAAAAGACAAATGTTAGACATAATCGGCCGAGATCAGTTAATGAGAGGATTGAGAATATCTTACTGGTGGAGCCGGTTTGAGAGTTGGTGCTACCGATTTCTTCTTCACAGCAGTTTTCTTCTTCTGCAACTAGAAAATCAGTGAGCAATTGGCTATAAGTGAAGTGATTGCAAAAGAAAGCGAGGAGAGCTGCTTACTCTTGAAAAATGAACTAGGGCAGAAGGAGTTGGAGGAGTCTGCTTGGGTGAAGCCGATGGTGTTCTTTCTGTATTGCTTACTTCGGCTGCAGCTTGATCAATGTCTTCTTCAATCTCTTCCTCATCCAGCGCTTGTTCGATAGATGGATCCAGGGCAGGCAGATCATCAGCTGGCTTGGTTTTCTTCTTGGGAGCCAGAGCTAATGTGTCCATAGCCGATGATCTGGTTTTTCTTTTCTTGCCAGCATCGGCTGGTTCTCTAATGAGCCCTTGAAGAAGAGCTGAAGTCTTGGGGGCGTTATAGCCAATGACAGGAAGAGATAGTCCACCTCCATTTGGAATTAATCCCGGAGCATATTCAATATCTTTGCCACTATTGCTCTGGTGTGGAGAAGAAGATTCAGTTGTCTGCAAGACAGAAGATAAAGGTAGTCAAATTATGAATCGGCTAATCAATTATTCAGACAGTTAAATCAAGGCATACCTGAGGAACAACATCTGGAAAGAGATCTGTCATGTACATGGAAGTCGATTGATGGAATAGATGCAGTTTCCATTCACTCCACCATCTGTCGAAGTTTTTGCTTCTGAACATTGCCAGCTCTATATTCTCGATGCTACCTAAAGGAGGCCCTTGAAGATTGAGCAGCCGATCCATCATTAAGGTTGACAAAATTTCTCCTCGAAATTGGATCTTATCGGCAAAGAATAAACTGATTGGGAGTTGGCCCATTCCGAATTGTTTAGCCGAATTCATTGGATGATAGAACTCATAAGAAACTTGGATGTTTCTTCCCTGATGGATGCCGATAGGAAGGATGCATGGGCTGATTGCAACTGAGAAGACTTCCCTGGACTTTCGGTATCTTTCATGATTGATATCTTCAAATCTAAAATCCGATGGGAGTTCAAGGTCTGCTGAATCTTCATAAGGAAACCAAACTTGAGCATCTTTTTGAAAACCCTCGTAGAAGCTGCAGAACCAGTCTTTGAGCAGTTCGGCTGATAATTTTGCTCCAGCATCGGCTGGTGTGGATGCATATTCTCCATAGGACATACATCTGCGGTGGGTGCGCTCTTCTCCATCATCATCTGTAATCGGCTCCAATCTTGGACACAGATGGCCGATTGACAACTTTGATGACTACTAGATTTAGCCAAGTTTGCAACAACCACCATGGCCCGCCTGCATTAACAATTGAGCCGACAGCAATCTTGGCCGATGCGTTGTTCAGTGTTTGATACAAGTAGCCGAGGAGAATCTTGCCTAAAGGAAATTGCTTCTTTGTTTCTAGGGCTTCAGCTAAGAACTGCCAGTTGGTTGTAGGGCCACAACTTGATCCACAAAAGAGAAATTTCTCCGGCCACATCAGCAGAAAGGCTACATGCTCTCGAGGGGTGACAGGCCCTTTGCCCATATATGCTGCTACATAGCCTGACCAACCGCCTAAGCTTTTGGTCCTGAAGTCGTACTGATTCTTTGTGTTCAGACTCATGGGATTAGCCGATGAAGTGATATCCAAACCGGTGATCATGGTGATGTCTAATAGAGTTGGGGTCATCGGCCCTTGGTTGAATAGGAAGGCGTTGATGGTGTTGGACCAGAAATAAGTGGCGGCAGCCATCAGAGGTTCGTCCTTAGCAGAATTGGCTATGGTAAGGGCAAGCGCTTGGCCGATCCCGATCTCATCCCAGTGAACTGCCTTACTAGCCGATACACGCTTGTACCATGTGGTCCAACTCTTCTCAGGGGTAGTTTTCTCAAGAGATGGCCAAGATTTGAAGGTATTCTTCCAGTGACCCAGATTAGGGTTGGCTAATCTAAAGGGGATTCTGTTGGTTTCACCGGTGATAAAATCAGTGGGGTCAAGGTTGCCAATTGGACCAAGAAAATAGTGGTTCTCATGTGACAGACTTGGAATCGCAACCAGATTGGACAGATGCTACAGATGCAAATAGGAATAGAGAAGAAGAAAACAAGATGAGGCGAGAGAAAATCAATCTGCTGCGAAAGAAAGAGATCTAGCCGATGGGTACTTACCTCTGCATACTCGGCCGATGGCGCGGCGGATGGATTGGCGGAAGTCGACATTACCACGAGCGGAAAATTGGCCGGGGAGGAGGTCGTCTTGAAACCGCCTATGCGCCGAGGGGATCGCCGGAGAGAGAGAAAAAACGTGGTTTGCTTCAGTGGTGAAAACGGAGGAAACGGTGTGAAGTTTCTCGGGGGTAATGGTTAGTATTTAAAGAGCTGGGGTAACGGTCGGAAAACGGCAAGTGCGATATTCACTCAGAGTCGATGTATGGCAAATCCGAAACATTACCAAATATTCCGGACTTGGGGGGCATGTGTTAACGACTAAATTTGGTAATATCAGTGTCGAAGATAAAGACTAGATTGAAGCGGAATCGAAGACGAAAATCGTTGTGGAAACAGAGCAAGAATCGGCTGCAATCCAAATCGGCTATGGTCAGGATCGGCAGAGTTCGAGTCAGACAGGGCTAGCCGCTACAGCCGATTCCAAGAATACGACTCGGTGTACATTATCGGGTTGAGTTGATATGCTTCAAGATGATTGCCACGCATGGATAGAGACCTGAGAAGGCAATTGTATCTATTAATTAGGATATTTTATGTAATTTCCTTAGAGATATGTTTGGGCAAAAGTCTGCCGCAAAGATTTATGATATCTTAAGAGTTTGTTAGAGATAATAGTCGTGTCCAGTATGGACATATCTTGTAATTCTCGGGTATAAATAAGACCCCGAGCCCTATGTAATTTTTAACACACATGTTCAATACAATTTCGGCGCATCGCCGCTCTTTTGCTTTAGTTTTATTTCGACGAGTTCTTTGCTTTCGGGTTGAGCTGCATCGGTTTCGATCTTCAACAAGAGGTAAAACTTGTTATGACGGCTTGCGTTCTCGGGATTAGTGCTTCCATCTTTATGACACGCTAATCTTGTTTATGTAATTTGTCGAGTTATCATATATCTCACATAATCTCTGGCAATATCGCTATCTAATCTACAATCGGCTAACATTTGTTAGTAAAGGGCAGCCGATTAGGTTAGATTCCGACGTTGATTTAGATTATATAAGATATCTACCACTCTATGAAACTTCCAGTGGCTTGATTGTCTAGATATTGTTCTTCTTTTCATACTTAATGCTGCATCAGTTGAGTTTGATCTATTAAGTCATGTTTAGAATATCAATCTCTAGCCTGCTTTCTGGTTACCGATTAGGGTAGCATCGGAGTTTCAGCCGTTCTTATCTGATTTAACTACATTTGCTTTATGTGCCTTATTGACATGTTAAGTCTGCCCTTTATGTAAAGATCTTATTGCATCTAAGTATATTAAGCTTTTGTTTGGTATATTCTGCTTCTTTTAATATCTTAACATAGAGTGGTATCGGAGTATTAGCCGATACACGCTAGATCTATCTGATTGGCTATGCTATGAACATATGTATTCCCATTATTAATGTATATTTCGATCTAAGTAATTTATACTGTTTCGGCATGGCGACTGATCTATCCCAATTACTCGATTTAAGTATATATCGATATAAGGAATACATGTTGTTTATATCTACAGCCGATCGAGTAGATTTAGCTCTTTTTAATTTATTCATAACAGCCGATCGATTCAAATATGACATCGGCTCAGGGATAAATGATATGTCATCGGCACTTAGCCGATCGGCTATCATTTATGGATTTAACTGCGGTTTCCTTGTCTTTGTTTCTTGTTGATTGCAGGATCAAATCAACTGGTACGCTAGCATACCCAAAGGCAAGTTTTGGACCTGCACTGGAGTTATGCAGATCTCCCAGGCCTCGTGTTTTTCATCAACAGTCTTACAAAAGAGAGAGAAGCTACTAGAGTCATACATGTATTCTCCTGAAGACTCGAGGACTATGAAAACTGTTCTAATTCTATTCCACTAGCACTAGAACACTAACTAAACTTAAGAGAGAGCTCTTGTTCTTATTACTTGAGTGTGTGAGGGAGAGAGTGAGGTAGCCCCTTTATATAGCCTCCCAATGACGGTTAAAACGGTTGGAATTATCGGAAATGCCCAGCAACCGCTATTGGGAGTGCATTTGGAGCATTGACCTAACGCCATGGCATGTCTGGTACACGCTCATGCCGGGCTCCTAATGGCCATATTCATGAAGATAGCAATAACAAGATAACAATAAAAGAAGAGGAGGAAAAAGAAAAATAGGAGAAGGAAATAATAAAAAAGAAATTGTGTAAGTGAATCCCACTTGTCAGCTGATTTAGGGTTAGTGTGATATCACATGAGCGTCCTTGTCGTATGTCGCATTGGATTTTGGACGGGTGTTAATACATTCAGCAAATCGGGTTTAAAGATGCATTTTTTAAGCTTATGGATCTTGATGACAAGTACACATAATTTAAGGACCGTTGGCATATTTTACTCGTTTTTAGTTTCTATCCGACCTTTGGTTTTTCACAACTGAGGGTACCTTTGAAACATAGGATTGTCAAAACACGGAATAGGAAAAACGTTGAATAGAATGTCATGTTCATTGGATTCCTACATGATTTGAAATCACATGAAAGTTTCCAAACTACCGCTTGATAGTCACACAGGAAAACCGTAGGAATTTAAGACACGGGAAGAAGAAGACATAAGGTAAGACTTAATGCTAATGTTCCTCCAAAATTCCTCTACAATAGTTCATTCCATAGGAATTTCAAAAAAATTGATAGGAACCAATCAATCCTTTCTTTCAAAGAATTTTATAGGATTATTTCCCATAGGATATAAATCCTTTGGAATTTCTATGTTTTTCCTTTGTTTCAAAAGGGCCTGAACTTTTCATTTATCTAGATCTTTTTACTAGCGATGGTTACCTTTTCTTTTCTTTTTAGTTATTGTTTTCAAGGTTTTGCTGCCACCTGTAGGCATGGGACTTGGGAGGGGGAGGGGGGGGGGGGGGTGTTAGACAGCTACAGAGACAACGACCTAATATAACCCTAAATGGCTAGGGACCTTAGTTTCATCCTGACAAGGTTAGGAACTTGCAAAGTACGTTTTCATGTTGTTTGCAGTACAATTTTCCAATTATTATCTTTCCAGTTAGTGGTATGTGCTAAGTGCACTCTCAGTTCATCAATCTTATCAACAAAGTGACACAGATAATCCAAATATATAAGTAACTAGGTAGCTAAATTAAATGCATAGCTTCTCCTTAGTGGTGGTTGACTTTGTTAATTACTTAGCTAGCATGCATGCTTGCGCATGATATTGCAGATAAGTCACATTGACAAGTCAACTAATTAATGACAGTCTCTAGCTGTCGATCATGTAGTGCTATACAGAGGCGGTTAAGTTTTGACACATCGAATTGACCCCTCAATTAGTGAGACTTGAAGGAGGAGTCTAATTAATATAAAAGCTTTTAGCTTTTAATTAATCAACCACAGTGGTGTACCGTACATAGTTGCAAGGTAGGAATGCGATGCCATGCACGCTGCATTATCATCTAGGAAAAGTACACCATATGAATGGGCTGACATGGCACAATATTATACTGCCGTTCTTTCTTTTATATACCACCAAAGTAGGATTATGTTGGGTATGAGTGCCTGTTGTAATATTAATTTAGGACAGAATTAAATTAGGGAGGAAGAAAGGTTGTGGCTAAAAAGTTCATCAACATTTGTTTTACAAAAAAAAAAGCAAATGGTAGAGTGAGATTGATATCCTTCTCACAAACATTCCTTTTGGTTACGGAATGTCTTTCGTATACCTAATTAAAGGTGTTTGTATAATTAATTTCTCACTCTCTCTTGTACCAGAGGATTTTGAGGTCTATTACTGTGTTTTTTTTTCTTGCTGGAGGGGTATATTACTTTTACTAGATATACAGACTTTTAACTAGGAAAATTAATTTAAATCTGAAGTATGTCAATTAATATTATAACCTTGTATGACTTACCATTGAAAAGTTCAGTTGCACATAGTGTTTGTTTTCCACTCTACCAAGAAAATTTGGGCACTTCTTTCACACGATGAATATTGAAATGTCTGGTGAAGAGAAGCAAAATTAAATATGATACCAAAGCTAGAGAGCATATGTAACAATTAAAGTGCAAGCTCATAGCGACAGGTGAGTATTGTTGTAGATAACTAGGACCTCCGGATTAATAATTGAGAGGAAAGAATTAATTGGCGTGAGACGGTGGTTAACGATGAGCGGAAAGAGATCAAAATTTTAGGGGGTGTTTAGATCCATGGACGTAAAGTTTTGGCGTGTGTCACAGATATACAGATATACATTTGAAGTATTAAACGTAGACTAATAACAAAACAAATTATAAATTCCGCATGTAAACTGCGAGACGAATTTATTAGGCCTAATTAATCCATCATTAGCAAATATTTACTGTAGCACCACATTGTCAAATAATGGAACAATTAGGCTTAAAAGATTCGCCTCGCAATTTACACACAATTTGTGTAGTTAGTTTTTTTTTTATATTTAATACTCCATACATGTGTCCAAACATTCGATGTGATAGGGTGAAAGATTTTACCAGGGGATCTAAAAAGACCCTTAGGGGAAGAGAGGCCAGAGAGAAGAGGAAACTAAAAGTTAGACTTGCAAAGTGATCATCTGCTCACCAAAAGCAAAGCTCAAGCTATAGATAGTGGAGAAAGATGTCACACAATTGCCTAAGGCTGGGGCTAAGGTTGAGGCTGGGGTAATGTGGTGTGGGGAGCCACCACTCCCCATACCACAACCACCAACCACATCTATATAGCTCTGGTCTCAAGTAAAATGCCAAGCTTTCAGCAAGAGTGTGAGGAAGCTTATGTGATGGTCCAATTAAAGGAATGCACTGGTTAATTAATTAAAGTAATTCAAGTGAACTCCTAGAAAGCATATGGAAGTCTATCACTTTTTGGAGAGGGGCTCATTGCAAGTAATCCATATTCAATTCTAGTGTGTTGACAAAATTGTCATGATTATCAGTGTTGCTAGATGTGTATAGTTATATGAGTGGTGTTTTGAGCTTGCCTATCACTTCTGTGCAAACCTAACCACTATGATTGGAGCAAAAGGAATGTTCTCTATGGCTAGGAGAAGAACAATTTGTCAATGTGGGATGGAAACAAAAAGTCATGTCATCAACCTCCCCATGATCTGAGTCCAGATCACATAGAGGTAATAACAACACAAAGTAGATTTACTGGTCAATTCACAATCAAGTGCAAGCATGCAAAGAACCATATATAGGTTAATAAGATAGTTAGGGAACTAGTCTAAACATGCCCCACATCTTTATTTCAGCTTAATTGGAGGCAGTTTCAATACGAAACCTAACTACGAGCTTTATCGCCTGTAATTCTCCAAAATTGTCCATGCATGCAGAAGTTAATTAATGGCAGACGGCTTGCCTACATGGCAATTGATGGAGTCAAGATCAGGGCATATATCATTGGTGGGGGCCTAGTGGTGCCATTTACACATGGCAGATAGCCGCTTGGATGCAATCCATCTTTTAAGTTGGGATCCAGCAATGATGCTGCACTAAAGGAGTTGTTTTGGACAATCGGATATATATGACAGTATCTCCAGTAGCAGGACCCTAAACAGGTTGTGTTGGGACTAGCTATACACATCTGTCGAAAAATTTGTCAGGTTTAAATATAATTCAATCATAGAATAGTTACATTGTAATTTGTATGTAACTATAATACAATTTATATGTAGCTTTAAAAAATTCCACGGTAACACACAATTTCACGAAGCGAAGGTTACGAGACTGAATCTCCTAACCTGTGTGCGTACTATGATTTTTCTTCTTTCCAACTCGCACGAATTTTGAAGTAAATATAACGGTTTGTAATTATGTGAAAGGTATATATAAATTACGTTGTAGTTACATATAAGTTATAATGTAATTATACTACAATTATATTATATTTATATTTAACAAATTTTATCAACAAATATATAGCAATATCAACACCAAATAGTTTTTAGGTTGAGGGCCCAAAACTATAGCCCCAATCCGCAGTTATGTTGGCGGTGGTGGGAGGACATTTCCACTAGCCCCCGCCCATCCTCCCTCATGTGCAGGCACCAGCGCACCGTTCCTACTCCAGCGGTTTCATGTCTTGTCCTCCCTACATAACCAACGTGCCTCTTGAGCTCGACCGATGACGTTCCACCATCCTAATGCCACTCTAGGAGCTCAGGTGGATGTGCTTCTAGGAATCATCCCCAAGCAACTTCACCTCCCAAGCTCCAAGCCAATCAGCCATGCATGTCACCGCCCTTACCGCACTACTACAAAAATGATATTTTTTTCGATTGAGACTCCCTCTAGATTACAAGCGGACCATAACTGCCCCAATATGCAAAAATCACTCCCCAAGGATGGTTCAAGGACACATGACAAAATCAATTTTCATATATGGGCATCTGAATAGGGCCGCATGCGGGCCTCTTAAGACACCCCAATGCGAAATTGCCCCTCTCTCTCTTCCCACTCTTGTTTTCTCTCCTCCTCTCTCTCTCCCACTCCCACGTCAAGTCCACTCCTCTCTTCTCCCCACTCCTGCCACTCCCTCTCCCTACCTCTCTCCCTCTCCCAACAACAGTGGGCGGTGGTCTCAGGCGATGGCAGGCGGCAGCGTTGCCATTAAAGGATAGACTTCTCTGATCCAGTCTCTAACCCCCCCTCTCTCTCTCTCTACTCCTCGGCTTCTCTCCTGATGGTCGATGGGCACAAGATCCACAACCACCAGCTGAGGAGTGGTGGGCGGCAGGGTGGAGGGTAACCATGACGACGTACCAGATCCGTCGGCTGCAAACTCTGCCGGCGCGGATCCAGCAGCGATGGGAGGTGATAGATCCTGTCAGGACGAATCCAACGGTGGCGGATCCAACGACCGCAGCTCCTGCTAGGGTGGGTCCAGTAGCACCTGTGATGGGAGACGGCGGATCCGTCAGCTGCAGTCCTGGCCAAGGTGGATCCAACGGTGGCGGCATCCCTTTTGCCCCTACCACTCTTCATCTCCTCGACAGGGACGGCATCTGCGACCACGACCTCCTTCTCACGACGACGGTTGGCGGTGGCGTGGGCCTATCCCGAGTGGATCCAACAGGCTTTGGGTGGCGATCGAGTGGCGGAGAATCTGGCTAGGGCTTTGATTTTAAATTTTTTTTATTTTTGTAGGGATTTTTTTTGTTTTTGTATGCGGACGGCTTAACTGACCATCCACGAAAATACAATTTATGCATGCGGCTAATCTACCCGCATGCAAAAATACTGATTTTCGCAGATACTTGGGTGTAGGCGGGCCACCCACCTGTCTGCGAAAATTAATTTTGACAGCATGGAAAAATCGATTTTGTAGTAGTGTCATAGTAATCCCCACCTCCACCATCGCACTGCCGACCACCTCCTGGTGCCTCTCCTTAAGCTATAGACATGCCGCTACTCTCCCTACCCTAGTATTTGCCATCTAAATTTATAAAAAAAATTATTGTGGTTTTGAAATTTCGAATTTGAATATGCATGGTTGAATCCTATGCGTTAGATATTCATATTTGAATTAGTGTGGTTGAATTGCCACATACTGATTACCTTGGCCAACGCAACCGCCAAAGCGAAGAAATTAAAAAGGACAACGATCGATATATGTCTATATACACCCTAATTAATTTTAATCAACTTAACTATTGTTCCATTAGTTTGATCTGGCTAACTAAAGACGAAGACGATAGTCAAGCAACTGTAGGATCGTAAAATGTCTTTCTCACCAAAAACAAAACTAACCAATGAGATGATGGGTTTTTTCCTGCTTATATATTAGTTATATATTAGGTATCTCACCCTTCACTAGTAAAACAAGATTTTTCTAGACGGGGAGCTATTTAGATTACAGACGGATCGTTTTTGCCCTTCACTAGTAAAGATCGGCCTCTCATTTTCGCGTGCGGACTCTTAAGAGGCCCGTACGTAAAAAATAGCGATTTTTACAGATACTTTGTTACAAACGGTTGGAAGATCCGCACACGGAAATCGCTTTCGACCACACACGAAAAAATCGTTGTTGAACTAGTGCTTCTACAATCAATTAATGTGAGACTATTCAACAGTAACTAAGACCGATATATGGAGCGCTAAGCTATAGCTAGCACAAGACATAAATTTATATATGGTGGCCGTCTCGTGGCCGGGCGGGGGCGGTAGGCGCGTAGAAAAAGACGGGCGTGAAAAGACGGCGGGTGGTCGCGCGTGCTCCGGGCCGCCACCCACCAGACATGTCCTTTCAACCCAACCCCCTCTCTCCATCTTCTTCTTCTATTCGATCGTTATTTGTTAGTTTCCCCGGTCGCCACCACCTACTAGCTGCTGCTGCTGCTGCTTTCAAACGCCGATCGAATGCATCCAAGGAAATAATCCTGGATAGCTAGCTAGAGCTTCGATCGTCAGTATTCCGTGGACCATGCAGCAGCGGCAGCATGCATCCACATCCGTTTCATGCACTAGCGTTTGTTTCCCGCCCTCCACACGCTAGCGCGGTCAATTCTCGCCTGGCCATCATCATGCCACACGAAAGGTTTATCTTATATGCGATATACTTACAAATTAAGTTGTATATACTCACGCATATCTTTATCTCTACTATTATAAAAATTGAAGATATTTTTGCCGATACTTTGGTACGTTATCCATGTATGAGTTGGTTTTTAATTCCGTTCGCTTTTGGAAGTATGTGAGTTAGTTTCTAAGTTTGTTCTTTTTAGAAATACAGAAAGGACTCCTAATTGCAGCTCATATATATATATATATATATATATATATATATATATATATATATATATATATATATATATATATATATTAAATTTGTTTGGTGCTCCATGGTGCCCGGGCACCATGTTTGAAATTGAGTATATACCCAATTCAAATGAGTATGAAACTTTTTTAAATGTTTAGGTATTAACATTAACTACTTTACTAACTAGTTCAAAGCAGATTTGAACTGAATTTGAACTTGTTTTTGTTAGATTTTGATTCTAGGTATATAGTATCCAAACATATAATTAGTTAAGTATATAATTATGGATTGTGAAATAAAACTAAATTTAAGTTGTTTTGTTGATAGGTATAGGTATGAATTGAATTTTTATAACTAGATATATACTCACAATTTGAAAATTTTGAGTGAATTTGTGTATTTGATACCATGGTGCCCGGGCACCATGGTGCCCCATATGGGTGTCATATATATATATATATATATATATACTATAGAAATTTCATTGGATATATATATATATATCCAATGAAATTTCTATAGTTAATTTCATCTTAACTAAACCATATATACAATAATAAGATTAAAATAGTCTTCATCCGTTGCATCGCACGGGCATTTTCTAGTATATAAACATATATACCTTGTGTATATTGTTTGAATTGGAACGAGACCGATCGAATTCATTTATATGGGTACACACACAAGGACTTCAATTTATATTATTATCTCCCTTTTATGATAAATAACCAATTAGACAAATTTTGCTACAGGACATCATAACTTTGTAGTTTTAGCTGTAGAACACCGCGCGAAATGACTTTTAGGGGAAGATACTGTGTAAATGTGGTTATTTGCCACGAGACACTACATCCATGAAATTAGTATTTTTGTGCTGATGAGGCTAGAAGGGGCCAACTTTTTTACACATCGTGACCGAATTGCCCCTCTTCTCCTCTTCCTCCCGTCTCTTCTTCCTTAGCTCTCTTCCTTTCTCTCTTCTCTCTTCTCCGGCAAGGCAAGCGGCGGCGCGACCACCAGAGCCGCAACGGCGCGGGGAACCACTCCTCGCGGCGCCACCTGAACATGAACTGCAGGTACGCCGCGAGCAGCAGCCAAGCCACTGCGTGCACCGCCTCGACAACGGCCTCCAACGGTATGTTCCCGGCGGTGAGGAACACCGCAATGTTGCTGAGCACGACACGGAGGTACGAAAACGAGCCACTGGCGGATGGGATCTCCGTGGCGAGCAGAGGTTGACATGGAGCATCGGTGGCACCAGATCCAGCGCCCCGGCTGATCTCGGACCAAGGAGAAGGGGGCAGGCAACGACGGCGAAGACGCAGCTACCGCTGAAGTGGCCACAGAGCTCCCCGCCGCCGCTGAGGAAGATGAAGATGACAACGGCAACCCCGCATCGATGAGCAACGACCTAAGGCGGCGAGCAGCGTGCTGGCCTCCGCCGCCTCCGATGAGCGGCTCCCAAGGCGGTCAACCTGCCGCGGCACGGTGGCTATGTGCGCGCCGTCATATATAGGACCACTAGCTCACGAACGACGGCTCCAGGAAGGGCTCGCGAGCGGCGACACAAAGGAGATAGAGAGAGAAGAGAGATAGGAGAGCTAACATGTGGGCCCAAGGGTATTTTTGACATTTCATGCGATTTCTCTCTCCTCTTCAATCGGAAATTATTATTTTAATGAGCGCGGTGTCCACAAGCAAATATCTAACTTTTGAGAGTGTTTTCCCCTAAAGTCACTTCGTGCGGTGTCCTATAGTTAAAACCATGAAGTTGTGATGTCTTGTAGCAAAATTTGTCAAACAATTCATACTGTCTATGTGAATATAGGCTTGTATAGTATCATGCATTCTAATTTTTATGATCGTTAATTGAGAGGTACCAAAAGGTGCCAAACTTTTTAGAGTAAATCATGGTAACTCTTGGCAACTTTTGATAAAATCCCTCTTGGATAATATAATGGATTGATATAATTAATGTGTAGTGTTCCCTTTTAAATAATAATAAAAAACTTAGGTTTATCAAATTTTGAGTTTCTACGAAGACTAAGGTTATGTATGTTATACCATGAATTATATATGGCATACTTTCTAAATTTCTAAGGGTGCGATCTATTGAAAAACATTCTTCAACAACATTTCTTCGAAAACTTTTTTTAAATCCACCTTTCTTATTTTCCTAATATATAACTTATTCGTTTCTACTCTCAAATAATATTGTGATAACCATTCAGCACTTTACACTATAGGAAACTCTCTAGACGTCGAGAATCAATTGGGGCCTGCCGACGATCGAACTGCAAGCGAAGTTGAAAAACCCTAGCTGAGCTCCAAACCAGCACTACCTAACACTAACAGCCACACGTGCGCTCGGCTCGCATTCAGCCAGGGCTGCTCCTCTAGGTTGGTCCAAAGCCAAACAGTGCCGAGAGGGAAAATGACTGTGCCTAGATTCCATTACGATCCATACGATTTGCTGCTGCTGCTGCTGCTGCTGCTGCTGCTGTGGTAGGTGATTTTGACACTGGCCACCAACAGAGCATGCAGCAGCTAGCAGCTGCTTGGCCGGCCAATGGCGCAGGTGCATGGGTGGTCCTTCTTCCATCCCAATATTCCTCAAGCGATCTGCAGATGCTGATGCTACTGATGGCGATGTACTCCATCACACCGAAGAAAACAAAATTTTACAGCGCACATTCAGCTAGCTCAGGGTCAGGGTCAGGGGCATATGCATATATGCACATTGCAGCTGCAAACAAAACAATGCTCAATCGCACTACTGGTGTGTAGTACTGCTGCAAGGACATTCAGTAGGGTGCGTGTGGGCTCAAACGCAGGTCGTTTATATATGGGTCCCATATGTCTGCAGCTGCAGGTGTTTATAATTCAGGCTATGTTTAGTTCACACTAAAATTGGAAGTTTGGTTGAAATTGGAACGATGTGACGGAAAAGTTGAAAGTTTGTGTGTAGGAAAGTTTTGATGTGATGGAAAAGTTGAAAGTTTGAATAATAACTTTGGAACTAAACACGGCGTGAGTTGGGCTTTGCCTCCATGGTGTTCATAGTTGGTAGTACTCCCTCTTTTTCTAAATAACATATTTCAAGTTGTCTAGTAAATATTAAAGCTATTATAAAAAAGATTACCTTTCGATATGTCTTAGTGATAAAATTTTGAATGTTGAATTGTTGCTTATATTCTCCTTCCAATCATCTGGTTGGTTAAATTTGCAGAGGGTACACTGTGAAAACAATATGATGATTGATATATCACACTGAACTTAGTAATAATTAAAAGGCATCAATTTTCATATATTCATACGGCGAGCGTGTACGTGTAGAGGATAAAATAACCAAAGACCACTAGCGAATCTAGAAATTTTATTCTGATCCAGAGATCTGCTTATCTTACAAGAGTGATTTTGGCGCACAAAAATGGGCAGATTTTGAAGCAATTCCTGCTACCTGTTCTCTCATATATAAAAACCTAAAAACTAGGATAGATTAAATTTTTGAACAGCAGGGATGGATTATATTAGCCCTAGTTGACTCTGAAGAGTAAGTGGGTTTGTAGAAAAGAAAAAAACAACACCCTTTTTCCTGTCATAGTGAGGTCAAAATTAATTGTGTGCCGCGTGTTCATTCCATGGTCTCAGATTTTTCTTCTCTCCCTGGGGAATCTGATTAACCTGCCTTTTTGGCGCCTGCATATCCATGAAGTGGCGATCGACATGAGTATGCGTAAAGACTAATCTTGGATGTTAGCGTATAAGGTCAGAGATCAGTCAAAAGGAATTTCAGCTTTGCCGCAAGATTCAATGCAAGCCCACACACACTACTGATGACTACTGCATGCAGCTACACACTCTACTAGCAGCTACTAGCTGCTTCAGTGTGCTGAGCTGCATGTGGTCGCTTTCATGGGCACATTGTTTGCTCCTTTGACATTCTTCTGTGGTCTTTGCTGCACAATACCTCACCTTTAGTCCAAATCACATCCATATCACTCGGCCCTTTTCTTTTCTTTTTTTTTGGTCTTTGCAAAGATGTGATACACCAACACCACATCTTGCACACACACACAATAAGTGGCATCTCCCTCTCAGAGATGAAATTAACTAACGCCTTTGTACAGTACAATATTGACTTTTCATATATAGCTGGTAAATATCAATGCTAACTATATATGTCAACCACACCAACCTCCTCGATCGTTCAAGACTGAGAGTCAGAGAGTGTGTGCTAGCTTCCAAAGAAATTGTGGATATGGAATTAACACATGCACAAAATATATACTTTTGGAAGTAATATTGCTTATCAAAAATCTAATTTATAATAAATAAAAATTGATTCTTAAACTAAGTTTAGGAAAGGAAAACCGTAAAGAGTTGACATATAAGATGCCTCGTTGCAACCTTTTACCTAGCTATAGTACTAAAACTAGCTAGGTGCTTTTATAATGTCAATACTTTTTTTAAAGAACATATATGTATGTAGCGAGACTACAGTCGCTATTTACTTTAGAATTTTGGCTAGTTGGAGTACGGATTATATCTGAGTTCACACACTAAGGGCCTATTTAGTTCGTGAAAAGAAAATTTTTTAGTGTCACATCGGATGTTTGACCGGATGTCGGAAGGGGTTTTCGGGCACGAATGAAAAAACTAATTTCATAACTCGCATGGAAACTGCGAGACGAATCTTTTGAGCCTAATTAATCTGTCATTAGCAAATGTGGATTACTGTAGCATTTATGGCTAATTATAGACTAATTAGGCTCAACAGATTCGTCTAACAATTTCCTCCCTAACTGTGCAATTAGTTTTTTAATCTATATGTAATACTCTGTGCATGTGTCAAAGATTCGATGTGATGTTTTTGGGAAAAAAATTTTGGGAACTAAACTGATATAAGCGGGCGACAAACAAATGCGCGAGGGGAACGAGGATGTGGGACTTTACAAGGCTTACTCGAAAACGCGTCTGAAATTATTGCAGAGCATGATGACAAGCAATAGATGGCAATGTTGAAAAAATCTTGTTAAGGTTGAAGTCTCCACTTGAGCCACTACCACAACAACCTAGCATGCTTCAGCTCACTTGCCTTTCTTTTTTCCACTGCGCCTTTCGGATTCCACTACATATATGAGTTGAGCCCAACGACAGAGAGCACTGGTGGAGAAACCATCTTTCGTCGGTCGGCCGAATTTCACGATAGTCCCGGTTGCAACAAAAATCAGGACTAAAGATAATCTTTAGTCCCGGTTAAAAAGGGTAATGGGCATATTTGATCTTTAGTCCCGGTGGGTAAAGATGATCTTTAGTCCCGGTTCAAATGCTGTCAGGGCCCTCCCGGGATCTTTAGTCCCGGTTGGTAAGTCCCACCCCTTTGTATATGTCTTCTTCCTCCTCCAGCCCGAGCAAGCTTCAAAATTTCTTCAAAAAAGAAGGGAGGTCATGCCAAAATTTATAGTGAATTTACTTTGGTGATTATATACAAATCGGGGGTGACTAAAAGGTTAGCAACTTCATCCTCCAATGTTTTTTTTGTCATATTACATTTGGAGCTATGTTTTGCACACTTTTTTGTCTCCAAAATTTTGTTGTAAGTTGATGAGAGAGAAAATTTGTGTGGGAAAAGAAAGAATATATAGAAATTTTGTTTATTTGCTAAATAATGTTTTATAAAATAGTTGAGTAGGAAAATATAGTGAAAGTTAATCTTAAATAAAAGAAAACAAACTAAATTGAAAATTAAAAGAATTTAAAACTTAAAAAATAATAAATAAGAATTATTTGGTGGAATATTTTAAAATTTTTGTATGAATAATGATATGTTATTATTGTATGACTGTTGAAAGAGATTGTGATTATTTTATCATTATTGTATGACTGTCATTATTGTACGAATGATTATTTGTGTACGATTTTTTTTCATTTCATGTAGATGGATCAGCAATGGATGTACGCTGACCGGCGGTCCAAAGAGTTTATTGACGGCGTGCATTATTTTTTGAGAGTGGCCGAAGCTAACAAGCAGAAGGGTTTTATTTGTTGTTCATGCAATAAGTGTAAGAATCAGAAGGAGTATTCTTCATCCAGGACTATTCATTTCCACTTGTTTGAGTCGGGGTTCATGCCAAGCTATAATTGTTGGACATCCCACGGAGAGCAAGGGGTTGAAATGGAAGAAGATGAAGTGGAAGACGACAATATTCCAGACTTTACTCAGTACGCTGGATTTGAAGGAAATCAAACGGGCGAGGAGGACATAGATGCTGATTATAACGACGTTGCGGATGATCTTGGTCAGATGTTGCAGGATGCCAAGGAGGACTGCGAAAGTGAAAAGGGGGCCCATAAATTGGACAAGATATTAGAGGACCACAGAACGTCGTTGTACCCAGGTTGCGAGTAGGGGCACAAAAAGTTTGATACCACTCTGGAGTTCTTGCAATGGAAGGCAAAAAATAATGTTAGCGACAAGGCATTTGGCGATTTATTGAAACTCGTCAAGAACATTCTTCCGGAGGGAAACAAATTGCCCGAGACAACGTATGAGGCTAAGAAGATAGTCTGCCCTCTAGGACTGGAAGTTCAGAAGATTCACGCATGTCCGAATGATTGTATCCTATATCACGGTGAGGAGTACGAGAACCTAGAAGCATGCCTTGTTTGTAAAGCACTACGATACAAGATTAGACGAGATGATCCAGGTGAGGTTGACGGGCAGCTAACGAAGAAGAGAATTCCTGCTAAGGTGATGTGGTATTTCCCTATAATACCACGGCTAAGGCGTTTGTTCAGGAACAAGGGGAATGCTAGAATGATGCGTTGGCACGCTGAAGAACGTCAACAGGATGGGATGCTGAGACACCCCGCAGATGGTTCGCAGTGGCGAAACATCGATAGAAAATATAAAGACTTTGGAAAGGACACACGAAACATACGGTTTGGTTTAAGTACGGATGGCATGAATCCTTTTGGAGAGATGAGCAGCGGCCATAGCACTTGGCCCGTTACGATGTGTATCTACAACCTCCCCCCTTGGCTATGCATGAAGAGGAAGTACATAATGATGCCGATTATTATTCAAGGCCCCAAGCAACCTGGTAACGACATCGATGTGTTCCTAAGACCACTGGTCGAAGATTTTAAACTGTTGTGGAAGAAGGAAGGTGTCCCCGTGTGGGACGAGGACAAACAGGAGGAGTTTAACCTACGAGCGCTGCTGTTCGTAACCATCAACGATTGGCCTGCACTTAGCAACCTATCCGGGCAGTCCAACAAGGGGTACAAGGCTTGCACTCACTGTATGGATGAAACAGAAAGTACGTATCTTAAGCACTGTAGGAAGGTTGTGTACATGGGTCATCGTCGATTCCTTGCAGCAAACCACCCGGTACGGAAGAAAGGCAAGCACTTTGAACATACGGCGGACCACCGTACGAAGCCTAAACATCGCAGCGGGAAAACAGTTTTTGCTATGGTTAAAGATCTTAAAGTAGTGTTTGGAAAGGGGCCTGGCAGCCAGCCTATAGAGAGCGAAGATGGTCACGCGGCAACGTGGAAAAAAAACTCCATATTTTGGGAGTTACCCTATTGGGAATTCTTGGACGTCCACCACGCAATCAACGTCATGCACCTCACTAAGAACCTTTGTGTAAACCTTCTTGGCTTCCTAGGTGTATATGGAAAGTCGAAAGATACACCGGAAGCACGTAATGATCTGAAGCATATGGAACAACGCGGCGACCTTCACCCGGAACCACAGGAGAAAGGCAGCCATTACTTGAGTCCAGCCAGCTACACTCTTAGCAAGGCAGAGAAGGAAAGTATGTTTCAATGCTTGGAGAGCATCAAGGTACCGTCTGGATACTCCACGAATATAAAGCGAATAATAAGTACGAAGGAGAAGAAGTTTACAAACCTAAAGTCTCATGACTGTCACGTGTTGATGACACAGCTGCTACCAGTTATAATAAGGGGTATCCTCCCAGACAATGTCCGGGCAACAATAACAAAGCTATGTTCTTTTATGAACGCAATTTCGCAGGTCATCGATCCGGATAGGTTAGAAGCCCTTCAGAATGATGTGGTGCAATGTCTTGTTAGCTTTGAGTTGATATTTCCACCTTCATTTTTCAATATAATGACGCATCTGCTTTGTCACCTAGTGAGATCGGTATTCTCGGGCCTGTGTTCCTACACAACATGTTTCCTTTCGAGAGGTACATGGGCGTTCTGAAGAAGTATGTTCGTAACCGTGCTCGTCCAGAGGCAAGCATCGCCAAGGGGTATGGAACAGAGGAGGTCATTGAATTCTGCGTAGAATTTATTGAAGACCTTCGCCCAATCGGGGTACCTGAATCACGCCATGAAGGGAGACTGCGGGAAAAGGGGACTCTCGGAAGGAAAGCAATAATGACGGTAGACAACAATTTATTCTGTAAAGCCCATTTCACGGTTTTACAACAATCTTTATTGGTGGCTCCTTACATCGAGGAGCACTTGGCTCTAGTTCGTGCCAGAAACATCGGTAAGTCCGATGCATAGATTACACAGCATCACATTGATACTTTCCCCGCATGGCTGCGACAACATCTCATGGGTAACGAGACGATTAACCAGCAACTGGCCTTCCTGGCGAGGGGTCCATCTGGCTCGATCGCGACATTCCAGGGATATGAGATCAATGGGTACACATTCCACACAAGAGCCCAAGACAAAAAGAGCACGAACCAGAACAGTGTTGTTCGTATCGATGCCATGGGACACGATGGTACAACTGGCACGTATTACGGTGCCATCGAGGAGATATGGGAACTTGACTATGGACCTCTCAAGGTCCCTCTGTTCCGGTGCCAATGGGTTAGGTTGACTGGTGGAGGCGTAACGATTGATGACAGTGGGATGACAACGGTTGACCTTAACAAGGTTGGATACTCGGACGAACCTTTTGTCCTTGCCAATGATGTAACGCAAGTTTTTTACGTGAAGGACATGTCTAGCAAAGGAAAGAAGGGCAAAGGGCCTGACAAGCCGAAGCGCCACGTGGTTCTCCCAGGCAAAAGAAAAATCGTCGGAGTAGAGGACAAGACTGACGAGGATTACGATCAGTTTGATGGGCAACCCCCTTTCATGGTGACGGTTGACCCTAGCATCCTCCTATCAAACGAAGACACCCCTTACTCACGTAGCGATCACAAGAAAGGAACAATAGTGAGGAGAAAGTACGTGCGGACAACCGTCACCTCCGATCTATTGCCGTAATTGTTGTAAACTATTTTGGATGTATTGAATATGCTAGTTATATATGATTAATTACAATTTTTAACAATTTAATATCATGCATATACTAATTATATACGATTATTAGAATTTTTAAAAGTTTTAAATCATGCATGTGGGATTTACATATGTTAGTTACAATTTTTAACAATTTAATATCATGCATATGCTAATTATATACGATTATTAGAATTTTTAAAAGTTTTAAATCATGCATGTGAGATTTACATATGTTAGTTACAATTTTTAACAATTTAATATCATGCATATGCTAATTATATACGATTATTAGAATTTTTAAAAGTTTTAAATCATGCATGTGGGATTTACATATGTTATTACAATTTTTAACAATTTAATATCATGCATATGCTAATTATATATGATTATTAGAATTTTTAAAAGTTTTAAATCATGCATGTGGGATTTACATATGTTAATTAGAATTTTTAATGCATTATTTACTATTTTAGAAACATATATGCAACGAAATTCAATATTCAGTGCTATTAACTTTAGTCCCGGTTCTTAACCCTAACCGGGTTTAAAAAAGAATTTGGAAATAACGGAAAAATATCTTTACTCCCGGTTGGTGAGAAGAACCGGGTCTTTACTCCCGGTTCCTAACAACAACCAGGATTAAAGATCTTATCTTTAATCCCGGTTGTTGTTAGGAACCGTTCCTAACAACAACCGGGATTAAAGATAAGATCTTTAATCCTGGTTGTTGTTAGGAACCGGGAGTAAAGATATCTTTACTCTCGGTTCTTCTCACCAACCGGGAGTAAAGATCCGGGGATATATATATTCCCGGTGCGCCCTCGTCTTCTCCACCAACACTTAGACGTTTTTCCATCGAGATCGAGCATCGGCTTCTCCTTCGCCGCCACTGCCTAGGGCAACCCCGCGCCGACGCCGCCGTCGTCTCTCACCGTCGCCTGGCGGTCCTCGCCGCCTCCGCCACAGACGCCGCCGCCGCGTCTCTTGGGTGAGAGCCCCCGCCCTCTCTCTCTCTCGATGTAGCTCTCTGTCTCTCTCTCTTTCGCCGACGAACACCGACGACGCCAACGCCGACGTACGCCGCCGGGCCGCTACGTTACGCCGCCGCCGCGGAACGCCGCCGCCGCGCCCCCACGCCCCCACGCCACCGGGCCCCCATGCCGCCGCCGTGGCTCGCCGCCGCCGCGCCCCCACGCTGCCAGGCCCCCACGCCGCCGGACCGCGCCCCCACCGCCACGAGACGCCGCCGCCGCTGCCACGCCGCCGGGCCGGCCCACGGCGCCGGACCGCGCCCCCACCGCCGCGAGACGCCGCCGCCATGAACGAACGCTTAACGAACGCGAACGAACGCGAACGAACGTGAACGAACGCGAACGAAACGTTAAAGAAACGTGAACGAACGCGAACGAAACGTGAACGAACGTGAACGAACGCGAACGAACGTGACTGAAACGTGAACGAACGTGAGTGTTAGTGAACGAACGCGAACGAAGGTGAACGAACGTGAACGAACGCTTAACGAACGCGAACGAACGTGAACGAACGCGAACGAAACGTTAAAGAAACATGAACGAACGCGAACGAAACGTGAACGAACGCGAACGAACATGACTGAAACGTGAACGAACATGAGTGTTAGTGAACGAACGCGAACGAACGTGACTGAAACGCGAACGAACGTGATTGAGCGTTAACGAACGTAAATGCACTTGAACTAAAAGTGTGAGAACAAACGCGAGCGAAATGTGTACGAACGAGATAATTAAACTATTGTTGAACTTAGCATATATATATGATTATATATACTTGAAATCGTGAAATACATTATATATTCCTTTGCATTTAGACTAATACATTTTTTTGCATGTTGCAGAGAAGACGTTGTCGTCGTCGTCCCTCAAGCCGAAGTGGTAGCTAGCCCTCGAAGGAATTCGCGTAGGCAAGTGATGTAAAGATGTGATTGTTAGAGATATAATATAAGATTGTTAGATTTCTAATATAAGATTATTAGATTATTAGAGTTAGCATATGTGAGTGTTAGAGATTATTAGATTATTAGACTTAGCATATTTGAGTGTTAGAGATAGTTAGAGATTTAATATAAGATTATTAGAGGTTTAATATACGAAACTTAATTAGACTTAGCATATGTGAGTGTTAGAGATTTAATATAAGATTATTAGAGATGTAATATTCGAAACATATTTGATTGTTAGAGATTTAATATAAGATTATTAGAAATGTAATATTCAAAACATATTTGATTGTTAGAGATTTAATATAAGATTATTAGAGATGTAATATTCGAAACTTAATTAGACTTAGCATATATGATTATCTACCGTACAAATACACGACACTTAGACTTAGCATATATGATTATTTGAGTTTTAATACAAGATTAGTAGAGTGTTAATATTACGCTTAGCAAATATTTCTTCTATGAACAGATGGCTGATCGCGATGAGGATCAAATACTGTACGATACAATAGCATCGGGAAGCAGCCAGTACTGGAACGAAGAAGAGGGGAACGAGGATCCAAACCAGTACTTGAACGAGGAGGGGAACGCGGAGAGGAATGCAGAGGGGAACGAGGAGGGGAACGTGGAGAGGGATGCGGAGGGGAACGAGGAGGAGGCTAGTGGAAGTCATCCCTCCGCTGGACAGAAGAGGGCACGCGGACAACGAGGTGCCGCGAAGAAGATAGAGGGTCGGCACATCATAACTGAGGTGGACGCAGACGGCTGACCTAGTGCCCCGGCACAAGCAGCCAAGAATTTTGTACGCCACAGCGGTTGGGTTGTGAGGGATAACGTGTCTGTCAGCAAGGTGTACTGGCGCAAAACAAGGGCACGCGGGGGTGATGACAGCTTTGTCCCGGAATCAGAGAAAGAGATGCTATGGACCACAATGCTCGAGACGTTCACGCTCCCTGCGGGTACAGAGAACATAGTGAAACAGTGGACTCTTAAGAAAATGGCAGAACAGTTCCAGACCTTCAAGAGAGATCTATACCGGAAATACATCCTGAAGGGGCAGACACCGAACTTCGACGTATTCCCGAAGCTAAGGGATCACTAGGACGAGTTCGTTGCTTACAAGACAGGTCAACAAGGGCAGGCGATGATGGAAAGAAACAAAGAAAATGCCGCCAAGAAGAAGTACCATCACCACTTGGGGTCAGGCGGCTATAGCGTCGCGATGCCGAAGTGGGAGGAGATGGAGGCAAGCTTGCTTGAGAGGGGTATCGAACCGGCCACCGCTAAATGGCATGATCGATCGAAGTTCTGGTACTATGCTCACGGTGGAACGCTCAACCCAGTTGATGGCTCCTTGGTCTTCAGCGATCAGATACGCGAGGCTGTGAATCGACTAACGGACGCAGTGGAAGCCTCTTCTCAGGGCACGTTCCGACCCGACAGAGAGAAGGACGAGCTGTCACTCACCCTACAGACTCCCGAGCATCCAGGACGAACACGAGGGAAAGGCGTGATTCCTTGGAAGATGGGATTCAAGGAGGACATCCACACGTACAGGAGTCGGATGAGGAGCAAGAGAGATACCGAGGCGAAGATTGCAGATCTTGAGTACAGGGTATCGAGCTACGAGCTCAGCATGCAAGAGGAGGTGGCCCGAAAGGTGGATGAACGCATGGCAGCACATCGGTCACACGATCCCCAGCCGTACATACCTCCTCCAATGGTCAGCCCATCAGGCAATTGTAGCAGCTGCACCTCAACGGGGCAGGTAGTATCACATAGCATGGACGCCATGCAAACCCAGAACGAAACCACCTGCCCCGTTGATGAGATCACGCATCGAACACCATGTGAGCTGCATATTCCCTTCAAGAACTTATCAATCAAGGTATGCTCGATGTAATATATGATATTTGACTCGTACGTTCCACAAGTTGCTGCTTAGGTTGATTACTAATAGATAATCTCTCATCACGTGAAGGTGGCGTCGGGAATGGCCATCCCAACGGACATTTCAGCGACTTACCACTGCAGGCCGATTCCAGCAGGATACTCGAGGGTCGAAGTTGAGCTGGTGGAAGCCGTGTACGAGGACCTCGAGTTGGACTACCCAGGAGGAGACGGTGAGACGCATCTACGAGACACAAGCCACGCCATTATACTATGGCGCAAGCGGTACATCATCCTCCCTGGGCGACAAGCGGCGTCTCGTGCACCATCTCCTCCGGCTCCTCTGCCACCTCCTCCTGCACCATCTCCTCCGGCTCCTCCGCCTCCTCCTGCACCATCTCCTCCAGCTCCTCCGCCACCTCCTCCTGCACCATCTCCTCCGGCTCCTCCGCCTCCTCCTCCACCGTGTCCGCCTGCACCTCCCAAGACAAGGTCTCGCCAAGCTCCACCTCCTGCCAGCACAAGGGCAACGAAGAAGGCCAAAGTTGACACCACAAAAAACAAGGAGCCACCGTACGGTTGCAGTCAAGCCTCGGAGTCCTGAAAAGAAGATACCTATTGACCCGAGCATGAAGAGTTTCTTCAAGGGAATGTCCACCGCAAACAAGGAGGCCTCAAAGCTATCGGACTATGACCGAACAATTAGGAAAGCCTATTACAAGAAGTCCAAACCAGTTCCTCAGCTTGGAGAACAACCACACCAAGTGGTCGAGCCGTTGGTGACCGGCGAAGACTTTGGCATAACGGATTTCATTTCAGACACCGGTCTAACCATGGCTCAGTTGGTTGGAGGCGCACCAATCCCGAAGGCGGAAGTGGCATACAAGTTTGAACTCGGTAAACCGCTTGTCAGGCCTGAGCAGCTGCAGTCCCTACCGACACAAATGTACAAATTCCATGAATGGTACATGGAAATGAGCGCCAATGGTAGAGAGATGTTCGGAGCGAGGATCAGAAACCCCGACTTCTTGCAAGGAGAAGATGTTCTATGGATCCATTTCAAGGATGTCTTCGATATGTACCATCGGGACGCTCTCGACGTCTCTCTTCTGAGCGCATGGATTTTGTAAGTATCTTTGAATTCGATTTGTTTCGTTCAATAATTAGCTCCTGGCATATATGTAAGCAATAATAATTTCCTTTCATTGTTGTAGAATGGAGATTCAAAGGGCCCGATGGCGGGGGGTTTACGATACTGGGTTCATCGACCCTCGGAAAATCAACACCGACATTCTCGACAAGTACGAGAAAGACACAGAGGACAATCTCATCCATCTCCTAACGCAGCAGCATTTCAAGACTTTCATACTATTGCCGTACAACACAGAGTGAGTTTTTATTGTCGTTCGAACAAATTTCATTCCCATACATATAACATGTACATTCTGATATTTATCCCATCTCACGCATATTCCAGATTCCACTGGGTCTTATTCTTTTTCGACTTGGACGCGTGCAGAGTCACTGTGTACGACTCAATGAATAAAGAGGAGAAGGTTTTTGACAAGGTCTTCCAACTGATAGACAGGTAATATAATGCCATCTATTACAAAGTCACGGGACTCTGTTGCTATTATGTTGATCTCGGGTAATATTTAATTAATCATAGCTTGCAACTGCACATGTAGGGCTTAGGATCGGTTCCGTCAATTGGTCCACGGGACTTGGAAAGAAAAACTTGGACGGAGGTTTCATTTTCCAGTGAGTACATGCATGATCCAAAATTATATTGAATTGAATCTCTAGTTACAGTTAATATAAAGAGTATATTAAATCTCTCATCGTTTCTCATGTAGTGTGCAAAGCAGGACAAGGGAACTAACTTATGCGGCTACTACGTATGCGAGTATGCCCACTGCCTATCAAACCAAATATACACCACACGAGAGCTCGATGTACGTATACATAAACCATTCAAAATTTCATTGCGTATCGATTTGTTAAGTTGTTTATTAATTTCATATATTAATATGTCATTATTTTTCAAATGATAGCGTATTCACATGAGGGAAAAACTCCCACACAAGGATTTTATCACGGCTGTTCAAGAACAACTGATGGGGTTCATCAACGAAGAAGTCCTTAATCCCGATGGTGAATTCTACTACGACGGATCGACAATTCGTAACATCTGTCCTTCCTTTTCCGACGTAACGCAGGCGTCGAAGTCGTAGCTATAGCTAGCGAGCAAATGAATTATACTATACATGCATGTATATATATATATATATATTTATATATGTACGTACATTTACTTTAGTGTTAATATATATTTTGGTAATATATATGTACATAAAATGGTAAGTGCTTTAAATTATAAATATGTGTGTAATATATGTATTTATACATATATACATACGCATATATATATATATATGTATTCTATATACATGCATAATATATATATTACAATACATATATATGTATTGTAATATATATATATATATATATATATATATATATAATCAACCATGCAGCAAACAGGGCCATGCAAATAAAAAAAATGGTACATAGATCTTTAGTCCCGGTTGGTAACATCAACCGGGACTAAAGATGGATCAGCCGGCCACGTGGCTGACTGATCTTTAGTCCCGGTTCGTGTTACCAACCGGGACTAAAGATCGATCTTTAGTCCCGGTTATTTCACCCGGGACTAAAGATCGCTATCTTTAGTCCCGGATTCGTAGTCCCGGTTAGATAACCGGGACTAAAGGGGGGTTACGAATCGAGACTACAAACGATTTCTCCACAAGTGGAGGTAGGTCAAAAACTTAGGTAAAGATTCAAAATATTCAAATAAAAGCACTTCCGAAATCAGAGTAAACCCAAATCCAAATGCCTATCATGCCTTGTGATGTGGACCACCATTAATTGTTTTGTTTTGACATGATAAAGGGAAACTGAAAAAGATAGATATGCTGACTAGCTGCTGAAGGAGATATTTACATGGGTGGACCAAAGTTAACTCTCATTCTGGCTATGATTGGCTCCATGACCAACTTGTGACCAATTGCAGAGAACTTTGTTTTTGCCTGAAATGCATCACACGACTCTAAACTTGGCATGTAGCACAGCTTTCACTGGTGGAGAAACTATCTTTGGTCGGTCGACCCAAATCCACAATAGTCCCGGTTCCATTAAAAACCGGGACTAAAAACGATTTTTAGTCCCGGTTTATAAGAACAATAGGACTAGATGATCTTTATTCCCGGTTGGTGTTACCAACCAGGATCGGTTAGTAACATCAACCGGGACTAAAGATGTTTTTTAGTCCCGGTTGGTTCCCTGTCAGACCATGTCATGCGCCTAGGATCTTTAGTCCCGGTTTGTAACACCAACCGAGACTAAAGATCTAATTTTAGTCCCGGTTGGTGTTACAAACCAGGAATAAAAATCTAACACGTACTATATAATCCCTATTACTTATCCTCTTCTCTCGTCCACACAACAAACTCCCTCTATCTCTTTTTTTTTCCTCTCTAACACCCTCCCTCTTTTCTGCCTTATCTCTTTCTTTTTGGATAGATCAAGCGAGAGCGCTAGCGCTGAGAGCGAGAGCGGGCCGGCACGGAGGGCCTACGAGGCGGGGCGGCGGCCGGCGCGGCGGCACGGAGGCGCGGAGGGCCTGCGCGGCGGGGCGGCGGCCTACGCAGCGGGGCGGTGGCCGGCACGGAGGCGCGGAGGGCCGGCGCGGCGGCCGGTGCAGAGGCGCGGAGGGCCGCCGGCACGGAGGCGCGGAGGGCCTGCGTGGCGGGGCGGCGGCCGGCGCGGTGGCGCGGAGGCGCGGAGGGCCGCCGGCGCGCAGCGCGGAGAGGAGGCGGCAGTGGCCGGCCGGCGCCTCTGTGATTTTTTTTTGAATTTGTGATTTATTGCATGATCTTGTGATGTATTGTGATGTATTTGCGATGAATTTTGTAGAACTTGTGATGTAATTTGATTTGTGTGCAATTTTTTTTAGGATTTGTGATGTATTTGATTTGTGTGTATAAGTAACTTCAAAGATTTGTGATGTAGATTTGGGATGTTACATTGATTTGGGATTTGGGGTTTAATTTGGGGATATGCATCCCACTTGAAGAAAGGGGGCATCTGGACTACTGTTATCTCCTCTTTACTCCCGGTTGTTAACACCAACCGGGATTAAAGATAGGGATCTTTAGTCCCGGTTGGTATTAACAACCGGGACTAAAGATCGATCTTTAGTCCCGGTTATTTCACCCGGGACTAAAGATAGCAATCTTTAGTTCCGGATTCGTAGTCCCGGTTGGATAACCGAGACTAAAGGGGGATTACGAACTGGGAGGAAAGATGGTTTCTCCACCAGTGTTTGTTTGTGTTCTGTTACTTAGGTTTTAGTCCCTTTTTCTGCTGTAACATAGGGTGCATGCATGCATGTAACAAATTAGTTGTGGCATGGAATCGTTAAAAGATTGTGTGTCCTGGTTAATTTGGTTGGCATGGCTTCCCTCAACAGAATTCCCATGATCGATCATGAGAAGCATGTACAGCTGGAAGGGCATCACCAAGGAGGGCAGAATCAATGGTGATTTCTCTTGTAGTTGCAATAATGTTCCTTCCTTTATCCTTGTATGTGTGCGTGTGGTATGTGCGACTGCGAGAAGTAAGGCTAAAGGTCGTATGTCGACAATTTCAAGATTCTGGGGGTGCTTTCTTTGTTAAAAAAAAGTTATATGTGTATAGTACATGATAAGGACAATACTTGGAGTATTTCCTTGCTTAGTCCAAAAAAATGTTGATTTTGACTTGGCTTCTGGACCTCCAAATTGAAATTGTATTTTGCAATTAATCTTCGCCATTTCATGCATGGTAGGCAAGATTTATAGAACTGTACTATATTAACAAAGTATTTTTCAGATTTTTGGTGGCCTTTATGTTGTCCTTTTACTTAGGATTTGTCCACTGGTTGAAGTTACTATTTAGTTCTTTCTCGCCCTAGGGTCTGTGGGCATGTGCGCCATGCCTTTAATTTGTCTTTTTTTTACTAGCTAAATACATATACTTTACTACGGGTAAAAAGGGAAAAAATCATAATATTGTCTAAAATAAATAAAAGCATATTTTTCAGGAAATATGTTGGCCACCTTTTTACTATAGAGAATACTTACCTTAGTTTGATTTTATATATAAGCTATCCATTTAGATTTAGCTGTTATATTAATTTAGGTGAGACGACACATTCATTGCCATCACAATTAGGGTCTTTTTTAAAGGAGTATAGATTTTGTTTTGGTTGTGTGTGTACTTCGTGCAGAGGCTGGTCTAGGTGTAAAATGGCATTCTCTTAATTATTTAAAATTAATGAAAGAATTTCTTTAGACTGATTTTGCATGTTTAGGTATCTACTCCCTCCGTTTTTTAATAGATGACGCCGTTGACTTTTTCTCGCATGTTTGACCATTCGTCTTATTCAAAAATTTTATTTAAACGTATAACATATAAATCACACTTAAAGTACTATGAGTGATAAAACAACTCATAACAAAATAAATTATAATTATGTAAATTTTTTGAATAAGACGAATGGTCAAACATGTGAGAAAAAGTCAACGGCATCATCTATTAAAAAACGGAGGTAGTATCTTGTGTGCAATTTCATTGATTATAACACATCAATGGTGAAGGACTTGAAATGTTCTAACAGATGCAAATAATCGAGAAATTCACTTTTGAACTGGAATGGTATATATAGTTCACCTAAAAAAATAAAACTACAAAAGAAAATAAGGAAATTATAATCCATGTTTTCCTTATTCTCAAAATGGCATTTGTTTTTGTCACGTAACATCAAGATTACTGGCCTACATCCGCTCCTATTATCTTATCAATTAAATTTAAAAATATAACTAGCATTGCCTTCGTATCTTGACTTATACTCCATCCATTTTTTAATATAAGAAGTAGTTTATTTTTAAATAAATTTGACCATTTATTTTATTCAATAATTTATATGCAATTATCATTTATTTTATTATGATTTGATTTATCGTCAAATGCCTTTTAAGCATGACTTATTTTTTATATTTACAAAAAAAATTAATTTGAATAAGATGAATGGTTAAATGTTTGTCAAAAAGTCAACAACGTCGTATATTAAAAAATGGAGGCAGTATATCTTTAGTAGCGCGCATGCTCTCTCTCTCTCTAACCTCAATTGACATGAGAGAATAAGTTAATCCTAAGCCCTACTTTGATCTTCCTCTTGACAAGGTAAACAACACCCTGAGCTCATGCATGCGTGTGCGTTGCACCGTGCGCTTGCAATGATGCCACAAATCTCCAGGATCTCAGGCGCAAGAAATTGTAACGGCTGATATATATGTGTATCATGCATGCATGAGCGGTAGGGTCAGATGTGAGAGAGAATCCGATGATAAAAGGAGTGCTCCTGCAGCCATCTGATCGAAAGGAGATCCATGGCACATTGCAGCTTTGCCTTTAATTTGTCTTTTCTTCTGTCAATCACACACCACATTTATATTTTCATGCATTAATTTCAAATATCTATAGTTAAAAGTCGTCACACTACTTAAAACGCATAATATATACTCACTCCATATTTAAATACATAACATTGTTGACGCTATTAATAACAACTAGGAAGGTAGCCCGCGCATGCGCATGGGCATGTTGTTTAATCTTGTTTGAAATTTTATTATTACGAATGTTTATGTGTGGATGATATTTTTGAAATATTTTTTTACTCTATTTTAAACGTATGTTCGTTAATAACTGTTGGGCGTATTACTTAAACCTGTATATCTTTAAATTTATTAGAAAAAATATGTCCCAATAATGGAGTTAGTTCATATCTATTTATATTGTGTGTGATTCTTTTTTTAAAATTTTTGGAGTTTCCAAACTTTATATAACATTTTTTGTTTTGTATGCTATAGATGACTTTAAGTAACATTTTAATTTTATTATATATTAATGAAATATATTTTCTATTAAAAATATAACTAATGATACTACTTCATCTAATCAAAGATAGACTTATATTACTTATATTTCCTCTGTCACATAAATCGAATGAGGTAAATTTTATCCCAAAACAATAGAAGAATTTATACATAACCAAGACAGTGATTTTCTAAATACTACCACAATAATCTCCAAAGTACCGTATCATATTTTGACAAATATATATACTGTAGTGCATATTCGTTCAGTGTCCAGTTTGTTTTCCACACCTATTGTTTCTAATCACATGAGACACCTTTACTAATTTGGAGAATACATATGTACATTTAAATTAGTGTTGTATATTTGTCAAGTGTTTTTCACACCTAAAATATGATGTGAAATTATTATCATAACATTAATTATTACATGTCGGCTCCATATTTGTGATGTATTTATGGCTATAGATATTAGTAGTTTATTTATTTAGAGGAATACAACCGGATCACAAATTGGATATATAATTTTAAAATAATTTAAAAGATAGAATGCTTAAAAGCATTGATTGGATATTTTATATTTACATTTGTGTAAATTTGAAGATTATTATATTTTAATCCTTAAATCGTAGAAAATTATGTTTTAAGGACTGCCAATTTTTTGGGGTTTTATCATAAATACGTTTTATGTTATTCTGGCAAACAATATGTAAACATTATTGTTTTTTTCAACCATATGTACGTATGGAGTATTTTTTCCGGTCAACAGTTATATATTTCTCATATATCCGTATATAGGAGAAACAATTAATCTAACGGTGTAAAATAAAACAACTAAATTGTGTTGTTTTCATTTTCACAAATGTAAATTTAAATTAGCATTGTATATTTGTCGAGTGATATTTGACACCCTAAAATATGATGTGAAATAAGAAATTATCAAAACAACTAATTATTATGTATATCAGCCTCATATGTTAAGATCGAACGAACAAAGATCATTGATGGGATATTTCATATTTATAATATATATTTAGTTTAACTACGTATATTTACGTAAATTTATAGAGTAATATATTTATGTTTAAATAGTAGATAATACTATTTCAAAAGACCATCAATCTTTTTCGAATGATACGCTTTTTTTGTTTTTTTGTTTTTATAGTAGGGATTTTGAAAATACTATTTCAAAAGACTACCGTGCGTAGATTTTTCTTTGTTCCGAACTTTCGATTTATTTATTTTTCCAAGTCATATGTACGTAGGGACTACTTATGTTCTTTTTCTTTTTCTAGCCTAATTGTTGTATAGTTTTCCCGTATACATACACAGAGTAATAAGTTATTAGTTTTTAAAATAAAATATATCTAATGGTTTAAGCTATTGGGTTCACCAATTTAATTAAAAATCGGCGGTGATATTTGCTTAAATTTATATAGTAATAGATTTTATCTTTAAATATTAGAAAACTCTATTTTAAAGATAATCGATTTTTTATGGTACTACACACGTATGTTTTTTTCTTTGTTGTTTTTACAGTAAGTCTGTGCATAGTTTTTTTCTTTCAATAAACAGTAGGTAATATATTCATTGTTTTTTATTCTTACGTATGTACGTACATATGGAGTACTCGTGTTTTTGTTTTCTTTTTCCGGTGAATTAAGGTATGAGTTTCTTTTTAAATAAAATACATCTAATCTAAGGTAAGATTCATTGTTTTCTATTCTTACGTATTCTTACGTATGTACGTTAGTACGTTATCTGTACATACGTATATACAGGGATGGATGCATATGTCCGCGCGGGGTAAGGGGAGGACTAAAATCAGTTTAATTTGTTTTCTTTTTCCGGTGAATAGTAAGGTATTAGTTTCTTTTTAAATAAAATACATCTAATATAATCTAATGGTACAAATTATCGGGTCCACCGATTTAAGTGAAAATCGACGGTGAGATTAGACATTGCCATGTGGCGGCCTAGAAGTGTTTGTAGAAGTGCCACGTGGCGACTTGAGAGCGTTTATAGGAAGTTTAATGGACTTTTATTATATAATAGATAGATATAGATATATAACAAAATTATAATATTGTAAAACTACTATATATAAAGAAAAATCGATCTAACCATACGAATTTTTACATTTTCAAACTAAATATTTTTATAGTTTTAAAGGCACCACTGAATATATACTCAGATGCATATATGCACTAAAATTTTTCATGTAATTTTAGGGGGGTGATATTGTATTGGATCCTGTTCCAAAATAGCAAAATATTATATAGGTACCAAGTACATGTTAGATACTACATAGATATCAGTTAGTTCCTACGTGGTTCAGTCTTGATAACCCCAATATTAGGGATTCGGTTCCAGTGCAGTGGCCACTGTGACTGCAAGTTAAGCGGTCACAAGAGCATCATTGGATTTAAAACGGATGGCCCAGATAGCACTGTAGCACTATAGCGTGTTTTAATAAAAATATACGGCTCCAATTTTACTGTAGCTCACAATTTAGACTATTTGATCAATAAATAGAGGGCTGAGATTGTGTGCAGTTGCTATTGTGCCGTCGCAATAGCAACTGCACTGGATCTCAATTCCAATATTAGGTTTAGGGTTAGTTCCTGTGATACCAAGCATGCTACCCTTGGTGTAGGCATGATATCCTCTTTGTATCAGGCTAATACATATTTAGTGTGAAGGTAGATCCAAGAAAAAAAAACTTATCGACATAGACGATGAGACGTTTGAATAAGGACAAGATCTTTGACAATACGGGTCATGGCGCCTCGTGCCCCAGCACCGCTGTGCTATATATAGGTTGTTGTAGCCACACTTCTCTGTATCTAGCCCATCGCTGATAGAGTCAAGCAGTAGGGGTTCTGGCAGCCAGACCTCGTAGACAAGATCCTCCATCACCAAGGCCAATGACCCCTTATATGAGCCCCTCCACCGCCGAGTCGGTGGCAGAGGCAGCGTGGGGGCTAGAGGGTCTTTAGACCCCCCCCCCCCCCCCCCTCCTACCCCCTAATGAACCATTAGAGGCCCCATTAAGACCCCCCTAAAATTTAAATCCATATATCTAGTACAAAGGGGCTAAAATAGACTTTGTCTGAGATTGTTATAGGGTCCAAAAGGCTAAGGAGCTCCCACTATAATTTTATCCTGGCTCCGCCACTGACCGCCGACGTCAACAACCTCCTGGACGAGCTCCTCCACCACCAAGCCGACGAGCTCCTCTGCCGTGGCAAAGTCCATCATCAAACCAAGAGAAAGAGGAGGCTTCTAGCAGTGATGTGTGCTCGGTGGACGGGGATATGGCTATAGGCGGTGACGAGCAGTGTGCCAAAGCGCATGTGGAGGAGTGGAGGAGATATCGTGTGAGGGCCACTAGCATTTCCGATGATCTCATTGTTTTTCTTATACTTATACTTATAAGCTAAATTTTGAATTTTAAAACTTAGTTTTGAATTTGAGTTTTTGGGTTTTTTTTAATCGTAGTTTATATTACATCATTTGCCTTTGATCGAGTCGCTAAGGGCACATATATAAATGTTTTACTCACAAAATATTTTTTAATAAGTTATTTGGATAAGCATATGAGTAAGCAAAACAATGGGGTTGCTAGTATGATTAATTTCGGCCAGGCATATGTCCAGGGGCGGAGACAGGAGTAGGGCAGCTAGGGTTGCGAGCCCTACTCCTGATCCTAAATATTAATTGACTAGAAAATAGAGGAAAAACTATATAAATTCAACTAATTCAACTAATTGAGTCCGGTTTAAAAAAATTATGGCTCCGCCACTGGTATGCCTAGCCTCCTAGCTGGTCAAATAACAGCCTTCATTTTGACCGGACTTACGATAAACAGATGACTGAACTCCTACCAAATTTTCACGCAGTAAATAGATGTCAGCAAGGCATGCAGTAATTAAGTAGCAATAGTAGTACTCCCTCCGTCCCATAATATAAGGGATTTTGTGTTTTTGCTTACACTGTTTGACCACTTATCTTATTTAAAAAATTTAGGAATTATTATTTATTTTTTTTGACTTACTTTATTATTTAAAATACTTTAAGTACAACTTTTTGTTTTTTATATTTGCACAAATTTTTTGAATAAGACGAGTGGTCAAATATTGTAAGAAAAAACTCAAAATCTTATATTATAGTACGGAGGGAGTATAGTACACTGCCACTGCATTCACTCTCACAGATTACATATATACTTCCTCACTAAGCATACACACACAGTACACACATTACATAACCCCAGCAAGCCCCAACCTGAAGATGAAAACTAGTTAAAGATTGAGATGTCTACAGATGAATTAATTTAATCAATTAAAGGATGATGAGGACAGACAAGGACAAATTCCACAGTAAACCATTTGGTGACATCACCCTCACGTACCCATCCATCCCCCCTCCTTTTAAAAGCCCCTCACACTCACACACCCACAAACTCCTATCCCTTTTACTTCTCCCTCTCCTTCATTTCTCCTCCTCCTCCGGCCAGCTTAGCCGCCGCCACCACCACCACGCGCATGCAGTGCATGGCGCAGGAGGGCTCCGAGGCCTCCGTCGCCAGCTCGCCGCCGGCGCCGCCGCCCCCGCCTTCCTCCTCCTCCTCCTCCTCCGCCGCCGCCGCGGCCTCCTGGTGGCGCGACATGCACCAGCACCAGCACAATCACCCATACGGCGCAGCGGCGGCGCCCAGCTGGCTGCCACCGCCGTCGGCGGCGCCGCGGTGGCCTCCGACGATGGTGGCGGCGCACCAGCACCACCGGACGTCGTCGTCTGGAGCCGAGGACGACCTGTCGGCGTCCAACGCCACCATCACCTCCTTCACCAACACCTCCACCACCAACCACTCCGGCCTCAGCATGGACTCCTCCGGCGAGGCCGCCGCCGCCGCCGCCGCCGCCGCCGCAGCCGCCGCCGAGAGCCACCTCATCTGGAACCAAGTACTCATGTGAGTAGAGTACACGTATATAGATGTTTATTTGCATATATATCATATAAAACAATTAATTACATGTAAGTATATAAATTTGCATATTCGAAGAGGGCGTGAAAAGAAGGCATGCGTCCACTACCCTTTGTCCCAATGCGTCCAAAGCGCCCTCACTTTGCTTAGATTCTAATTAATTTAAAGAATAAATTTGTGCATGCATCTCTCGCTAGCTAAGCTAGCTAGCTACTGACATCAATCCCTAATAACCCTGCTTAATTCCCAGCTAGCTAGGCTAATAAAAAATGAATTAAAAATGGAACAAGAATATGTGCAAGTATATAAGAAGTGAATATATAGTATAGCCAACCAAGCAAGATAGTTAGTTTCTAGTACTAGAGAGATAGAGAGAGAGCTAGTGGCAAGGGGAAAGATGAGAGCACAAGAGGGAGAGAGGAGAGAGCTAAAGCAAAGCAAAGCAAAGCCAAGCCAAAGAAAGGAGCTTTTCAAATAGTGTGTGATATAGGGGAGGCTTACATGTGTGTCTAGGCATCTATTATGATTCTTTGGCTATAAGGTTCTCTAATTCTCTCTCTCTTTCTCTGATAGATTTTTTCCTAGCTAGCTAGCTAGCTAGATAGGTAGATAGATAGATAGGTTCTTTGGAATTGGAATTAGCATATGTAAGATATCTTGCATGGGATAAGATTTCCCCCATTAAAGAACTAAACAAAGTAAATTCCATGGTGTAATATATGCATGCTTGCATGGTTAATTAAATTCATGCCTAGCTATCTAGGCTTTTAATTTGGTAGAACAAACCTCTAGGCACTCTAGCTTAGCAATGCCAAACTAGTAGGCTGATTAGAGATAAATAATTAAGTGCAGAAGCAAGCAACTACTAATTGCAAGGATTTGTTTGGTACGGATCCCAAAAAAAGTGGAACCATATCAACAGCATCCATGTCTCCATATAACTTGCAAGTACTTTAATCCCAATTCCCAAAGATGATCTCTCTCTTTACATTCTCCACATGTAGTAGTAGCTAGCCAGATACTTTAATTGATTGCCTAATGATGCAATGGATTATCATTAATTAGCAAGCATAATAATAGTATGCAATTATAATTTATATGTGCAACTCGATGGCTAGCTAGCTTGTTCACTTCAGCTCATATATAGCTCATCTGTTCGATGATGGCCAGGGGCGCCGCCGGCGGCGAGGTCGGGAGGAGCATGCCGGCGGTGCACGACGCCCACGACGACAGCGAGAACTTCCTCGAGCTGCTCAACTCGAGGACGCTCGCGCCGGAGCTCTTCGCCGAGCCGCCGGCGTGCGACTACCTCAAGAAGATGGAGTACGGCGGCGGCGGCGGCGGAGGAGGGGGAGGCTGGCCGGAGCACCAGTTCACGGCGGCCGCGCTGGAGAAGCACCTGAGCTCCGCCGCCGCCGCTGGCTACGGCGGCGCGCTGGCGCACCACCACCACCACCACCACGCCGCCGCGGGCGCGCCGGAGCGGCTCACGGCCAACCTCTCCGACCTGGTTAGCAACTGGTCCATCGCGCCGCCCAACCACGGCCACCACGTCGGCGGCGCCGCCGCCGCCGCATGCGATAACCCAGCGGTGGCCGCGGCCATGGCAGCAGCCCACGGCGGCGGGAACGTGAAGCAGTCCGGCAGCTTCCTCGACAGCGGCGGGGGCGGCGGCGGCGGCGGCGGCCACGGGGCGATGCTGCAGCAGGAGAGCAGCAGCAGCACGGGCACCGGCGGCGGCGGGCAGGACTTCCTGAGGCCGATGGGGCTAGCCGCCGGGTCGTCGTCGTACAGGATGTACGGCGGCGGCGGCGGCGGCGCCACGGCCACCATGGACGTGCAGTGGGGGAGCAGCAATGCCGGCGCGGCGAGGAGGCTGTCGGACCTGATATCGTTCGGGGGAGGCGCGCTGGACAAGCCGCCGCCGCCGCCGCCGTCTTCAGCGCCGGCGAGGACGTCGTCGGCAGACTACAAGAAGCAGCAAGGGCAACAGGAGATCTCGTCCCCAGTACGTAATATATATACTCCATCCTTTCATAGGTTACGAGACGTTTTGATTTGGGTCAATGTTAAACTGTTTCAAGTTTAACTAAGTTTATAAACAAATATAATAACATTTATAATATTAAATTAGTTTCATCAAATCAATATTTAATATATTTTCATAATAATTAAATTTGTCTTGGGTTAGAAATGTTAATACTTTTTTTCTACTTGATCAAACTAGCATTTTAACTTTTACCAAAATTAAAACGTCTTATACCTTGAAACGGGAGGAGGGAGTACATAATATTCCATTGGTCTTATTAAAAATTTAACATAAAAAATATAAGTTAAGTTATATTTTTCAATAAAAAATTATAACCGAATAAATAATATTTATATTTTTTAATAAAACAACGGCGGTGGCATAATACGAATGAATAGTCAAACGTTCATCAACGGCATACATTTTAGGACCGGAGAGTAATATATATGGCTTGTCACCAGTGATCGAGCGGAGCATGCACTGATGAGCTGAACGTATACGTGTTGCATTCACGCAGGCGAAGACGAGCAGCGGCGGCGGTGGCGGGAAGGAGGGGAAGAAGAAGAGGTCTGAGGAGGCGGCAGGGTCGGAGGGGAGCACGAAGAAGTCCAAGCATGAGGCCACCTCTCCCACCTCTTCTCTCAAAGTACGCCCCCATGCATCATCTCTCTACATATGCATGCATTCCTCATGCATCCATATATCATGATTTCTAAACACACTATTCGATTATTGTTTTATACGAAAATTTATTACGAATGTGTGTAAAATATTAGTCGATCATTCTTAAAATTCTTTATTGCACATTTTTTTTAAAAGATGAATGATCAACAGTACCATATATAAAAACAGGGTAACACATACTTTATCCTAGCTCTTACGCATGTTGCCATTGGTTATCCTTCACGTGCTTGAACAAATTGCAAGTTGATCATTGATCAGTCAAATATGCAATGCAGGTCAGATGATGGGGTTTACCTAATTAATTTAGTTTCTGCCACAACAAATGTGCAGTGATTAACAAAGTGAACTCTACAAGTTATTTGACCTGAAAAAATATGATGTTTCAATCGATCAATTATCCATCATCTAATAGTACTATCCTGTAGGACTTTTCTTTTTGAAAAAAAAAAAGACATTAAGGCATCGTCAAGAACATAAATTTTACATATATCAGAATTTCCATAGAAATCTGGAAAAGAAATCCCATGTTTTGAGGAGGGTATTATATTATATATCCTGAGAAATCTGAGCCTTGTACCCGCTTGTGTAGATTATATTGTTCATTTCTACATGTGTTTTGGTAGAGATGGACGTGTTGCTTGCCTTTAAAAATGTATTATTAATTCGTCCCTGGAAATAGTTTTCGTATAGTAGCGCAAGCTCATCGACATGTTACCTAGTAGCTCATAGCCTCATACCATGCACGCATGCTGCAGACCTTTATTAATTTGTATAATGGAATTCCTAGATAACTTCTACAAGTTTTTTGCCTCCAAAACATTCAGATTTGTGACCATCAGATCACTTTGAGATTTGTGCATGAAAAAAAAAATTGGTAGAAAGAAATCTTCACACGTGTCACCCGTAAGATCCCGATGCTAACCAGCCAAACCATAGTTGAATAGTATATCAAAGTTATAGTACAGTTACCTACGAAGCACTGATACGGCTAACAGGCAGCGTATCCGTATCGGATACTCCATCGGATACGGATACGTATCGGATACGCTCCGATACGTATCCCGTACGTATCCTCATTTTTTCTGATTTCCAAATAAATTAGATAATTCGGATACTTCTTCGATACGGCTAAGTCCCAACCCTAATACACATATCAATCGCCGCATATCTTCATCTCATCAATCGCCGCGCGGCTGCGCTGCCTCCGCAAAGCCGCTGCCGCCAACGACGGCAAAAGGAGAGCTGCGGCGGCCATAAGTCGAGCGGACCACCGCCGTGCCAGACTGTACCACCTCCACTGCCGGGGCGCAGCGCCGCCGATGGCCGCCGTCGCCAGGCACAGAACCACCACCACTGAGCAATACTGGGTCCTTCATTCCCACCGAAGGAACCATTGATGGATCTGTTTTGTGTACGTTCTTCCCTTTTTTTTTTCTAAGAACAAATGCATCTTGTTTCATATGTCTGATGGGTTTTGGAATTGCAAGTTCAGAGTACTGCATCTATCGTTTCTAGTGCCTAGTGCGGTGGAGTTTCATCAAGGCTGACTGGGCCAGCAAGGAAAAAGCATCAACTTGTTTTCATTTTGGCACTGCTTACTGTCTTACACTGATTTATACATTATCTTAGGTCCTCTTTTATCCGGGGGCTTTGGTGAGATGGTATAAGCCAGTCAACGAGTTCATTATTTCAGGCTAATCTCTTTAGCTACAAGAAAGTGTTATTCTTTTTTTACAGGGATTTATTAAATTTCTATTTTTAAAATTAATTATGTACATATATATATATATATGTATATATAGACGTATCCCCGTATCGGTGTTTTTTCAAAAGTGACGTATCTTCGTATCCTCGTATCCTCGTATCGCGTATCCGTATCCGTATCCCCGTATCAGGGTAACATAGACAGTTACAATACAATTGCAGTGCAATTACAATGTAATTACAATTCAATTATACTATAGTTACAACTCAAAAAACCTATGATAGTTTTTTATACTCCATTTAAATTGTATAATGTCCAACTAACAGATGAACAGCTTAATTAATAGAAGAAAATAATTAACAGTTGTCAAATCTCCTCGCAATGACACTCCTCATTATACATTAATTATATACATCCTTACTGAAAAATTAGTCCGAATTGTAAATATACATGTGTAAGCAGTTATCTCTATGTACAGCACTGCAACAGTACATATATAAGGTGCTCTTTTTATATAGCTTTTATATATCTATCTTTTAGGATTCCTGATGCTGCTTGGTTTATTAACAGTCGCAGGTACCGAAAGTAAAGTTAGGGGACAAGATCACTGCACTCCAACAGATAGTCTCACCATTTGGAAAGGTAATTAAAGTTCGATTCCAATATGTACGATTCGTTGTTTTTCTTGTATAACTTTGATGTATAAATTAAAATGTGGTGAAATGATGCAAATTATTCATAAACTGATGCAATAAGTTTGACCCGCGGGGGGGGGGGGGGGGGGGGGGTTTGGGGGGGTTTACTCATTCTGTACAATATTTAATGATCTGTTGGCATACAAAGAAAGAAAAAATCTATCAATTCATTACAAATTCTTGTCTGTTTTTTATGTGTTCAGTTAAACTTACAGACTATACATAAGTTACCTCAAATATGGATCCCATCTGAGGAACCTAGCATTTATTTTTTTAGGGGACCTATAACATTTATATTTATATGTTTGTGAAATCGACTTCTTTATAGTGAAGTTTGCTATTTATGATTGTTTCAGACTGACACAGCATCGGTGCTATATGAGGCGATAAATTACATTAAGTGGTTGCATGAACAAGTGCAGGTAAATTGCGGAAAAATTTTCTATTGTTATTTCTTCTCAAATGCAATATATATACATGTGGTCACTTTTTAGGTCAGTCCTCAAACATAATTGTGAATATTTAGAAATAACCCCTCATGATTGTCAAAAGAAAGGGTAAGTCAACTTTTGGCTCTCAAACTCCTCTTGGAGTCCAATTATCCCTTAAACATAAAAGCCAATTATTGCTCACAGTTAACTTTCAAAACCAGGCAAATAACACCTCAAAACTTGTTTCATGGTGGTTTTGATTGATATGACGATAGTTTTTGCTAACATGAACTCCTATTAGGTAAGTTCTGTTGATGTAAACCTAACTAAGTGACATCCACGTCAAGAAAATATTTATAGTAGGAATTTGCACTAGCAAAAACTACCATCATGTCAAGAAGAAGAAGAAGAAGCAATGCATGTCAATAGGGTCTAGCTAGTACTATAATGCGTTATTTGTTTGGGTTTAAAAGTCGATGGTGAAAACAATAGGTATCATTTTAGGGCCGGTGAAAAATCGACTTTAGGACTCAAAGGCCAAAAGTCAAAATTTACCAGAAAATACATTTTTTTTTGTTTTTAGAAATTCCTAGCTATGGAATATACTGTAAAGAATGTGGATTAGATCAATAGCTGGGTTTCCCCTTTTTATGTTATGAGAAGAAAGAAAGTATGGGCTTAGCTTTGTGTCATTGCCTACATTTCAATTTGGTAATGGAGAACTTTACACAACCTTTTTATGACTTGTGTAATATAATGAATGCAATTATTGCTTTGTCAAAAAGGATGTTTTTAAGAAAGGCCCCATATATATTTGATATTTCCATTGGAAAAGCCGCATCTTAATTAAGATTATATAAGATGAATTGCTGCATCACCAATTATTGGGAGACACGTGTCGAACCTGCAAAGCCTAGCTCAGCTCATACCCTTCTTAGAGGGCCCAGGATAGCCTTCCTTTTGTTCGTATTTTGCACAACATGAGTGTTACTAGTGCTGCTGCTTTTGTGTAATGGAATTCTTTGTCATGGCCCCGTTACACACACCCTTTTTGCAGTTCGGCTCTATCAGTTAGTTATTCATTATATGCAACATGGAAAAGTTTCTAAGAATCAGTTTGTGCGACCAGCTATATACAATTTAATTTGACTCCTTATTTCATGCTTAATTGTTGCAGTTGTTGAGTGACCCATACATGAAGTCGAGTAGTAGCAAGGTAAGCTACAAACCTTCTTAATTGTGCACTCCTCCACAAACATGTAATTTTAATTTAAATACATGTATATATCACGTCGAATATGTGCCAGCAAACTTTTTCTAGATAGCTAGAATTTTCATCACACTAAGAGTCAAATTCTACGTATGCTCACTCCGTCTTAAAAAGAATGCAATTTCTGCATTCAAATTGTACATCAGAGCCATGCATGCATAATAATCTATTCTTTACACCAATCAAATGGCCCAATTAGAGACTAAGCTATAGTCACCATTCCATACCCCAAATAAGAAGTGCCTCCATTATATTTTTCAAAGGATATAACACACCACAAGACACATAATTAATTAGATTATCATCCAATTAATACCTTGTTGATGAAGTGGTTTATATATATTTTTCAGGATTACAATGCATGGGGAGGGTTGGATAGGAAGGAGAAGGCAGATGCAGAGGTTGACTTGAGAAGTAGAGGGCTGTGCTTGGTGCCTGTCTCCTGCACCCCTCAAGTGTACAGAGATAACAATGGTCCGGACTACTGGACGCCACCCTATAGAAGCTGCTTATACCGATGAATTTATTATTGTTGTTGTTCATTGTTTATTATTATTAATTACTGAATAATTTGTGGTGGATATAAGATTAATTATTAGAAGAGAAAGGATATTCATAGCCAAGTAAGTTTAATTAATTAGAGCTCTATTTGTGTACGTCCACAAATTAATTGAACTTTCTCAATGTATCTTCAGCTGGTTTGTTGTTGATTTGTAGGTATATATGGTTCGTGTAGGCCGGAATGCATCGTTCCATTATCTAAAAAACATATGGTTCGTGTGATCAGCATAGAGCTATTAATCGATTGCTTTCCTGTGCTGATTTAACCTTTTTTTTTACTTGCTATTTGATCAATTTAATTGAGTGATAGTTAAGTGTATATATTGTTTCTTTATTTGTGCATATGATACAGCACAGGTGGATACTAGTATGCCACACATGATTCATGGCTTCATGCAGCGTGATGATATCTGTTTATTTGGGACGCCCTAAAATATGCTTCGCCACTTTCAGATCATCGATAAAGGGATAAAATTGATGTGGATGCTTGATTTGGAGAGTTTACGGATACGGATTATATTCACCTGGAAGTGAACTTAATTGATCAGTTTCAGGTTATAAGAAGTTCCTTTAAATTTAACTAAGTTTATAGACAAATATAGTATTATTCACATTACCAAATTAGTTTTATTAAATTAATAATTAAACATATTTCATAATAAATTTATCTTTGGTCGAAAATATTATTATTATTTCTATAAACTTGGTTAAATTTGAAGCAGTTTGACTTTAACCAAAGTCAAAACATCTTATAACCTGAAACGGTGAAACGGAGGAAGTAGTCATTTATTTTTTAACCGAGTATGGATGCAACAATAATATTATCCAGAAAAACAAAAATGTGGATATGGATTATCAGGAGTTTGACGCACTACTAAAAAAGGTTTTTTTTTCATACAAGTGGTTTTGGATAGCCCGCCTACATACAAGTGTCTGTGGAAATCAGCGTAGTAGCCAGTAGACCAATTTTCGTAGCAGGCCTCTTAACATAGTCGCCTACGGAGATAGATTATCGCATGTGGCCGCATTAAGAGGTCCTCCTGCAATAATGAGTTAATTTTCATATGCGGTCTTGTTTGGGAAAATTACGCCCGCTATCTAATTTTGCATTCCCCGTTAGTTTTAATCGAAATTTGAAATGCTACACCAGGATCTAACCGAGTTATAGCTCTTAGCACAGCAATTAGAATCTACAATAAATAAGCTTTCAATATATATAGAAAACAGAAAACATTTATATACGTATAAATATGTTGATCCCATATACTACAAACGATCAGTGATGTCAAAGCTTATATGAGCAGTAATGTGAGAGAAGAATGCCACGTAAAAGTTTTTTGATGTGGAGGCGAGAGAGTGGGGAGAGAAAATATTGTTTGTTAATTACCAATCTAACTGGCAAAGTGGCAATTATACTCTCCGTATAACTAAATCATATGTATATAACTTATTATTATACGGTCGTCTGTATGTTTGTCTAAGTATAACATGAAAATATTACATAGAGCGGCCCTCTAAACCATTGTTCATGTTGTTAACTCGTAGGCTTATCTTACTCTAGCCTGATTTTTTTAAGTTTTTTTTAGAGAGTGGGAATTCAGAATATTATCATTAACAACATGTCAGAAGGTGAGTCGCCGGCAACAACCAAATCAAGCACACGATGTTTTTTCTTAAACAACCACAAGATAGTGTGATATTTCTATTGATATAGCAGGGAAAAAATAAAGTCTATCGTACTGGGAGACTATAGTCGAAAAAAAAGACAACCACACCACACGTCTACGTCTGATCCTATTGCTAAAACAGAACAAGCACACAACACCACTAAGGAATGGGTATTCTAAACAACGCCTCCAAGGAGGAAAATGACGCTAAAAGCATCGCCGCCTTCCATCCTAGAGACAGGGGCTCGATTTTCACCTGAATAATCCATTGGGAGAGGAGAGAAAATGCAGCAACGCTCCAAGGGGAAAGCGGCACCCGCAGGCATCACCATTACCGGCCCGAAGGCTAGGCTTGCGTCCATAGTTCCTACTCTCCCGCACCTAAGAGTGCATGTTAGATTCAGCAGAACCATCAGCTAATCCCCTTCAACACGCAGCCACCTCGTCAATGCCTCACCGCCGGCCAGCCATCAAAGTAGAGTCTCAGCCTCCGGCACGCTTCAACTTAGTCCACGTGGTTGGGTTGGAGAGGGAGAGGGTGAAAGAGAATAATGGATCCCCTCTCCCCCGCACTAGAGCATCCAGCATGGCCATCTTCCAGCGATAAGCCACCGCCGTAAAAGGACAAACGACTGGAAAAAAAGCTTGCCGCAGGCTTCAACGCTCCCTCATGGCGCTACCGCCATCGCCGCCTCGACCAGGTTGCTCGTGTTCTCCGCAACGAGCCGCGTAGTCACATCGCCGTTGCCTCCATCCTCCCACCACGGCAACCTCACCACTGCTGCGCACCAGCCATGTCGTGCTCACACCACGGCGTTGTCCACGCCAGCCTTCCACAGCCCCCATCAGTCTTCCACTGCCGCCGCTCACGCGCCACTGCCCACTCACCGCTCCGGACTCCCGTAGCCCTATCGTCTTCGGGTGCGCTTCCTAGAGCCACCGTGCCTGCCTACCACCACCATCCGCCGCTCCCAGCCGAGCTTGCTCACACGACAAACTCGTCAACACCAAGCTACTCGATATACTTTCAACAAATTCAAAAGCTAATTAATTTACTACCCTATTACAAAACTTTGGCCTGAATTTGCTACCTGATCTACTACCGACGCTATTTAATAAGTTTACTTTTTATTATGCTTATAGGGCGCAAATGATCAGTACATATTCTTTTCTTTTTGAATGAAGGATCAGTACATATTCTTTTAAGTAAAGTCCATCACCGGTCCCTAAACTTGTACCGTTGTGTCATCCCGGTCCCTAAACTCACAAATCGACCGTTCAGGTCCTCAAACTTGTTCGATTGTGTCATCCCGGTCCCTAAACTTGTAGATCACTCGTTTAAGTCCTCCAACTTGTTCAGTTGTGTCACCCCGGTCCCTAAACTTGGATTTGAATATCATCTGGGTCAAATAGGACGGTCTAAAGACTTTATATTTAAAAATAATTTATAACTTTTTCATGTGAACTCTAATAAAGACAAACTTTATATCAAACTTGTAGCCCTCGACGCGATCTACAACTTTGTAGTTGAAATTTTTTTTATTCTAAGTCATTTTTGTCCCAAAATGTAATTTTAAAATTAAAATTTCAAAATCTATAAACATCCAACAATATTTTGGGACCCTAAACAGTTTTAATTCAAAAACTTTTCAACTACAAAGCTCTAGGTCGCGTCGAGGGCTACAATTTTAATATAAAGTTTGTCTTCATTAGAGTTCACATGAAAAAGTTATGAATTATTTTTTGATATAAAGTTCTTAGACCATCCTGTTTAGGGACCAGGGTGACACAACTGAACAAGTTGGAGGACCTAAACGAGTGATCTGCAAGTTTAGGGACCGGGATAACACAGTCGAATAAGTTTGCGGACCTGAACGGTCGATTTGCGAGTTTAGGGACCGGGATGACATAGCGGTACAAGTTTAGGGACCGGTGATAGACTTTACTCTACTGTTTTTAAGAGGAGACACGCCCAGGGGTTTTCCAGCTAGCTCCACAAGATGGTGGGTTAGCCGGCCTAGGTTTGAAGCTTAACCCCTTCTATATTTATTTGATATTAGATTCTTCCCTAATATTTGTGAAGACATGTGCATGTTGCGGGTATTTTGTTTTTCTTCTCACCGCTCATCTTTTTTTTTTTTTTTTGAAACGAGACAGTAGTATTAGCTTGCAGGTGCATATATGTGACAATATTTGCTGAAAATGTTAGACATTTTTCTTTTGCATAAAATATTTTATTTATCTCTGTTGATTTGGCGGTACAGTTTAAAAAGTTTAATGTTCCACAAAAATATTCATGACTATATATACTATTTGTTTTCATTCTTATATCCAACATTAGTATCTGTATCAAAAAAAAATATTTGTATCTGTATGCGCACAAAAAAAATGTGAGAGCAAATAATTATTCTTTACATCTCTTCTCTAAGAAGATAGCTCCAAATAGAGCATTTCCTAGTACTACATATCTGCTTGCTTCTCTAGATTTATAGTACTCTGAAATATACTATTCGGTTCTAGATTTTTATATTTTAGGACGGACGTAGTACCTTGAATAAAACAAAAAAAATCACTACCTTCTGGAGAGAGATACCTCATCTCATGAATTACTGGCAGCATTTATCTTCCTCGTTACGCCCATTGTATGCTCCAGGTCCAGGATGTTGATCCTTGTTCAAATTCATGTATTCCAGTTTCCAGATGGGAACTGAAATTTTGTTATGTAGCTCTTCTTGTGAAAGCTATAAGCACCGCAAAAATTATAGCTATGATTTACAATTAATCATGTGTAACAACATTTGTAAACCACCAACTATATATCTTCACTGAATCAGTAAACTTGTCAACTATTCTATAATATCAACACCGGCTGCTGATTGTAATATCACTTCTGCCAAACTTTCTGATCTGGAGTGAAGTCTTACTTGTCAGTCTCTTACGACTCGCATCCATAGCGTAGAAAAGAAGCACGCAAGCCAACAGAACAATCTTAATTCTTTCTTGTAGAGGTATAATTAACTGACAAGACTATCTGACGATCCAGTATTATTGCAGCTTATGCCAAGTTGGATAAAGAAGCATCACTTGGCCTTAGTGAGAAGCAGACCGTGGAAACATGACTTGCCAGCATAAGTGAAAGATTTGATATTCAAGATAAAACCATACTACGTACCAAATGATTTTATAGTAGATTTCACCAGCAAGCTGACAGTATGATGGTCCATTATATTCCAACCACGGCTGACCAGATAAAGGTAATAGCATGTCTAATGGCACCAAACCATCATATCACAATGCTGAAGGTTTCCTAGCTCGGGTCAATGACGGTACATATATTCTGTAACACTGTCAGGGATAAGGAGTGATAGCTTGCGAGCTCAGTCTAGCAATATCTGAAATTCAATTTGGATAAGACATATCTAGTCCCTGTTGTTCGCTGAGGGGATCAAGATACCTCAAGTAGTTGAGCATTGCACTCCAGAATGTCTGCACCACCAAAGTCCTGCTCTCCAGGATGTTTTGTCGCCTTTCGATAAGATGAACTAGTGCTATCATAATTTGATGTTCTGTCAGAAAGGCACAAATAATGAACAAAGGAGTAGGTGTCAAGGACAGATACTTTTGCTGCTGATATTTTACTAAAACCTTATCCAACTCCAGAAAGGCAGAGACCAACTGACAACAACTTGTGGCAGAAAATCACCTTGGATCACTTGCAGTTTCCATGAGGCAGCTGTCAACACTTTGCATTTCGCATGGAGCCATGGGCATTCCGAATTCCTTTGCAGCACAGATAACAAGTTATCAGAAATGTTCATCGGATGATAGGAGGGCAGTGGAATACTGGAACGAATTTCTGTCAGCGTTGTTGACAAGGATGAAGGATAAGTTAACAGTCCCATTCCATCAATATCTGCAGGAAATTGCATGCAAGTCTCAGTTGTAGAAAGATCTAAAGGAAATGGCCTCATTTAACATACAAAGCAATGAAGTTTTTCGCATCTTCCATAGCTCCCACATTTATTTGATCGAAAACACTATTTAGAAAAGCTAAAACTAGAGGCGGACAGCCAAACAACAGCAACAGATAATCATGGTTATATGACTATTATTGAAAACTGGTAAAAGCCATGAAGAAATTGGTTGAAAACTGGTCAAAGCCATAAAGCTGTTGCAACGATACTATTTGCAAAAGGGAAAAAATAATCCATAGTTTTATGGATCTTATAAAGTAATTTTGCCTATATGCTGTTAATCGATATCAATGAGGAAATAAGTGAACTGCACTTAAAGAAAATAAAGTATTAATAACAGAAGACATTAAAGACTGAAATATCTGGGTTATCAAAATATAGAGACACTTACACAGTATTTTGTATCCATCTTGCATTATATATCTTCAATTGATTGTCTCCAATCAGTATCATCCAGTTTCAGAGCCCAAAACAAAGTCAACTTCACCTTGTGAGCATATGTGATTGAGTGAACTGTATCAGCATCTCATTTCTTAACTGACTGATAAGCAAGAATATTGCTTTCATTTTCCCTGCAGGAAACCACTGTTTTATGTAGGGTAATATCATTGTTTTGGTGTCTGAGAAAGCCATTTACACTGCTAAGACCTCCCAGCATTCCATATTCCCCATAGCAAGTTGTCAAATGCATGCCAGCTATCAAAAACAAGAAAGCGATGACAGCTTGCCTAGAAGAGCTCCTGTTGTCATTATATGCTGATTGTAACTGTGAAATTTCCTCAGGTGCAATCTGGCTTTTCTTCATTATAGAAAATATCATTCCAAACGTTGAGGCATCTGGCAAAATGTTGTCTTCCTGCATTTGTTGCACCAATTCTGCACATTCTCTTAGCTTGCCCTTGGCCACAAAACATGCCATAACAGCATTGTATGAAGCACAGTCGGATAGTAAGCCTGAATTCTGCAAGTCATGAGCAACCCTAACTGACTCATTAAGCAAGCCCATGTTCTTGTACAGGGATATCATGCTAGTATATGAAACATCATCGGCCTGATTATTTCTCCTCAAACAGTCAAATATTTCCTTAACCTTAGTGACCATCCCAAGATTTGCATAAAGGTTAAGCATGGAATTAGAGGCAACAATATCAGGGCCACCATCCATGTTCTTCATCCTTGAATACAAATCCTGTGCTTCCTTCCAGCAATTGGCTTTACTGTAGGCCTTGATAAGAGAAGTTAAAACAATTTGATTAGGAGCAATTCCAGATTCTTCCATCAAGTTGTTATAATGCAATGCCTCCTCTAGTTGCCCTGTCTCAGCAAATGTATCAATCAGCACACCATAAACAACCACGTTTGGCTCAACACCTGAGGCCTTCATTTCATTGTACAGATCTATGGCTTCAGATACCAAATAGTTGCGGGAGAGAGTTGTAATAGCAGCAGCATATGTCTCGCACTTTGGTTTAAACCCTGCATATTTCATTTTACCTAACAGCTTCTTAGCCCTCTGTGGATATCCACCAGTAGCAAACATCTGAATTAAAGAGTTAAAGGTGCACTCATCTGGTGAAATACCAGACTCATTCATGTGCTCAAGTAGAGGAGAGACTCTATCATACCGTTTTGCTGCACCATAAGCCTTGACCATCACATTGTATTCAACTATGCCTCTGCTCCTAACTCCTCTATGAGAGTAGAAAACATGTTCGGCTTCCTCCCATAAACCCCTCTCAGCAAAAGCATCCATGATGGCAGCAAATGTCTTGGAAGAGATCTCATCACCTCTGCAATGTCTATCGAAGAATGCATTTGCTTTATCAAGAAACCCCTGATCAATATACATCTTCATGACAACAGGCAGAGACTGTTCAGGAACACAAGTCCCAGACCTCATAATCCCCACAATCACATCTTCTGCTTCATGTACCATCTTTCTCTCACATAACACCCGGATAACAATCCTATAGCTCATAGTATCCGCAGATAAACCCATTTTCCCAATATGATAGTAGTGCTTCAAAACTCCCTCAACATCACCCTTGGATGCAAACAATGTCATCATCACATTAAACGTCTTAACATCTGGATTAGTTCCCCTAACTATCATGCTAGCAAACAGTGCCTCTGCCTCCTTCACATTACCACATGACCCGAATATGTTGATCAATGTATTGAAGGTACATGTATCCGCCGTAACCCCATAATCTTGCATACCCATAAACATGTCCATCGCATCCTTGAGCTTCCCGGCCTTCCCGTAAAGATCAATCATCGTGTTATATGTGACAGCAAGCTTCGGAGTTCTAGCAACTCCCTGAATGCCAGATGCACCAGCATCGTCGACATTGCCATGGCACATCTCCTCAAGCAAGAACTGCATCGGTCCACCTGAATCGAGCGCACCGTAGTCAAGATCAATGAACCCAACCTCGAGCCTGCCGTTGCACCAGTTATCGAAGAGAGTGGCCGCGTCGGAGTAGCGGCCGACGTCCTTGAGGATGCGGACGAAGGTGCTCATGGAAACCTCGTCGGGAGCCACACCTCGGGCGCGCATGTGGCGGAGCAGCAGGAGGGAGTCCCGCGCCTGGCCGGCCTTGGCGAGCGCGTCGGCGAGGGCGGCATAGGCCTGGTTGGTGGGCGGGAGCGCGCCCTCGCGCGCCATCCGCGCCCACACGCGGCGGAGCTCCCCCCACCGGCGCGCGCGGGCGAGGTGGCGGAGGACGACGCCGTAGTGGATGGCGCTGGGCGCGTACCCCGGGAGCGCGCGCATGCGGTCGAGCAGGTCGCGGGCGCGGCGCCAGTGCCGCTGCCGCGACAGCAGCGCCGTCTGCTCGCGCGGGGACATGGTGGCGAGGTTCTCATCGGACGGATCGAGGTCAGCAGCCTCTCCTGCGCCGCCGCCGCCGCCGGTCGGGGTGGGGACAGAGGGGTGGCTCCTGGAGGAGGACAGCGCAGGCGGGGCGGGGAGGAGGTAGGGCAGGTGGACGCGGGAGGCTGAGGGGAGGAGTCTGGACTGTGTTGCAGAGATCGATAGCTCGCCGGAGACGGCGACGGCGGCGGCGGCGGCGGCGGCGGTAGGAGTCAACATGGTGGTGGGGAAAAGGGGAAGGGGAAGGAGACAAGAGAAGGGAGGTTTAAGTGTGTGGGACCCACTTCTCAGTGGAAGAACTAAAGTTTTTTTTTGAGAGAGAGAGGAAAGTGGAAGAACTAAAGTTATTTATTCTTTTTTTTTCCTTTTGTTTTTCTGGTGGCCTTAATTTGCCACACCAAACCTTAGGCGTGCTATAATTTTTTAAGGCTACTGTTTGGCTGTGTGCCGCAGTTGAGTCAAGCCACACTTTATTAGTATATTGGCCCACGTGTCATACTCTTATTTGCTAGTCAAAGTTTGCTATAGTTGTGGCCCAACAAATTGTTGGCCACACTTTGTATGGCTTGCCACAGTTATGGCAAAGTTAGTCTCCATCCAAACAGGCTTTAAGAGCATGACCAACAGGCACCCAAAATTTAATCCCCTAAATCATTTTTTTAGATCTCCAATTAGGATTTAAGGTATGTGCATAGCTTTATCTCCAAGAGATACCCAAAATTTAAAAAAAAAAAAAGTGGGCCACGTAGACAACTACCAACAGAATCGTCATTCCTCTCCTCCACCCACGCTCACGCGCGTTGCATTCTGCCCCGCTAGGTGAGTGTGCGACTCCCTCCTCTCGGCTCCCTTCAGGTCATTCAATGATCAATTTCCTTGACATCATAACTGAGAGTTGAAGAATTGAACAATGTTTCCATTGGCTTCAGCTACCATCTGAGTATTTGTCCCCAAATAATATTTCACTTGATTATCACCACGATCTCCTGTATTTTACATGGAAAAAATATTGGTGCTGCAATCATCAACAGTAAATATGGTCACCCCAGAAAAAAATTTCAGCATTTTTTAGTGTGAATGGTGTTAACAACATGAAGTTTTCAGCAATAAGCAGCAAGATATTTCAGCGGCTGCAACAGTAGTTTTCAGTACCAGTAAGCAGCAGTTTTTTTTCGAATAAGAACAGCAGTTTTTAGCGGCAAAGAACAGCAGTTTTCCATCAAGCAGCAAAAAAACAAATTTCCAGCACCAAAACCAAAGCAGTTCCCAGCAACAGCAAGCTCCAGATTTGAGCAGCAGCAACGAAAATCCATGTTCCATCATTGAATTGCAACAAAAAACCACTGACCAACAGCACTTAATCATCCAAGGTACTAAAATACTTAAATAGCATCCATTTGTCGACCGTCATATATTGGGGAGAATGGAGAAAACAACTATCTTAATAATGGACAGGAATAAATCTTTGAATGCCACTGAACCTACCTTTGAATGGAGAAAGCAAGTTTGAGCAATACTGCAAGTAGTTTGGGATCATTGACCTGCACTGCTGAAGAAGTCGATGGCAAATTGTTTCGACGGACGAACTCCTCTTCATCTGGGCATCACCGCCAGAGATCAATCTGTCCAGAAATTGACTCTGGCCGAGGTGCAAGATGAAGGCCAGCGACTGGGCATCTCCGGCGGTCGCTGGCTGGTCGGATGGGGCCTTTGTAGCCTGCACATTTCTGGATGGCGCCGGCCGCCGGGAGCCCGGGACAGCACGGCGTCAGTCTGACACGAGGGACAGGCTGTGCTGCGAGACGATTGGAGGTGAATCGGGGTGGCGGCCGTATCAAGTCGGTGGTGGTGCTAGGGTTAGCGCCGAGGAAGGTCCATCCAACTAGGGTGGAGATGGGGCCGGCTCTGGGAAAAAAAATGTCCACGCCGAGTAAGCTTGGGGGAGCCATGGCTGCTTTCCAGACAGCTGCGGGGAAGATGAGGAACGAGGGACAAAGAAGAGTCTGGTGGGAAATTTTTCACCCAGTGCGCGCGAAGGGCATGCGATCCAAGGATTGGGAGCCGCGTCTCTTCCCTACAAATCGAGAACGAAATATGCGGGATTGGAAACGCCAAACTTTTAGGAATGATTTAGGTCTTTCTGTTGGCGCGATTTTTTCCTGCAAAACTCCTCAAAACTCTGGTATTGGGAAGAGTATCGGGGAACTGTTGGCCATGCTCTAACAGGCCTAGTGGGCCGAAGGGCCCAATACATTATTCGGTTATTTGGGCTTAATATAAATTGTACTACTCGCTCGTTCCTATTTTCTGTTTGTCACGTAGTCCGATTACAACCTCACTACTAATAAATCTCAAATGGTAGAATTAATAGTACGACATCCTTTTAGCATTTATATTTCTTCTCAAAAAATATTAATAGTATCAGGTGCTAATCCCTTCTTTCTATAAAATTAAGACCCAAAGCTGTCTCCTCAATTCGCCACGTCACCAACATTATAATCTCTTCCATGTGCACGTCCTCAGCCATCCGATTGTTCTAACGTCAGCTTGGATTCAATCAGAGAGTTTGTCCTTCCGAGAAAGCATGGCCCACTTTCGGTCAAAAGCGGGCGAGATCCGAGGGGACGCAAGATTAGCCGATCAAGTAGCTGACGAGCTCACGATCACGAGGATTAACAAAAATCCTTAGATCCAATCAGCACTAGGGAGGTCAGGAGTCATTGCCTGAAACCAGTCGACTGCTTTCTCCACTACAAGAATCTGTACGGGCATGAAATTAAGTTGTGCCAAGCTATTTACTACCACTTTTATTCATGTTTAATCTCCTATCCTCTCATCTCACATTCTCACTTCCACTCCTCCCTGTCAAAGCACCAAGCCCTGTAGCTAACAGGTTGCACCTTCATATCGCTTTGCCATGGAACATCATCTGCTGCCGCATCACTGTTCTCGATTACCTGACGAGACGAGGGGCTTACTCTATGAGCTCTCCGTACAAACATGCCAATCTAAATATCTAATATTTTCGTCAAACATCATGATTCATTATTTTTTATGGTGTTCTTTCTTCTTTCTGTTTGAGATTGCAGCTGAATTTTCTATGTTAGATGGGACAATTCAGTAAAAAAGAGTAGAAGACTGAGGTAAGTTGGCTTTGACACTTCACATTCTAATTAATACTAATGAACATACATTACTATCAACCTATTTTTACTACGGTGGCTGTCTGCCCGCATGTGTGGCCAGATCTTTGCCTTCACCCACCAGACATCCTACACTCCAATCCCAGTAGGAGATGACAAGCCGAGGAGCTAAAGACTGCAGGCAGCAGTGGCTTCATGGCATTCCAATCCCAGTAGTCCAGTACCAGTCCCTTACAGGAGATTTTTCAAGGTATCTTTAATTCTCACGTTGATTTGAGGTTTTTCTTCTACTCTTAATTTGTTTCTATGCTTCTCATTTTTAAATAACCATACGAACAACGTGACAAAGAAGATGATCATACGCTTTTGTATCCAATTTGATTCAGAAAGGAAAAGGTAAAAGCTCTGAACTTATTTCAGGGAATACTTTTAGTTATATTATCACTACTGATGTTTTGCTATAGCTCTTTCTATGTTCGCAGGCTTCCACAGTTTTTAAACCTGAGATTTTAATTGGTATGAGGACATTAGCAGATTCTACAATTTGTTTATTTGATGTATTTTCTTTTTTGGTAATGGGTTAATTACTCTGATTAGTTCCTCAAGGAATGTTCACAAACCTTCTGTTTGTAGTGAAATTATTAGCTTCAAATGTAGTCTCTGCAATTATTAGGATTTGTCCTTTGCTTGATCATCCATGATAACACAATAGGTGAACTATTTCCCCGTGGTTTCTTCACGATAACAATGCGCATACTTCAACCTATATTTATTTTTGTAACTCCTTTTGCAGGCTACATACGTTGTCTTGCTTCATTTAAACTTATGAAATTAGGAGCCAAGATATTGCAGTCAGATATCATTTCCTGATTCCGTTGTTTCTCATATGACTTAGAATATTAATGTTGACTATATGCATATATGTCTCAATTAAGATGTACATGCGCAGGCAGAAAGTATATGAGATTGTCTCTAAGAAATTAGAAAAGTGGCTGAACTAAAAGCTAGGTAGTTCTATCAAGTACTAATAACAAACTCTTTCTGCCTTAGAAACAACTTACACATAGCAGTTTTATGTTAGTACAAGCAATCTCTGAAATTAACTCCTGTCACTTTTTGCACATCTCCATTTGTCCAACTCTTTTCAAGCAGCATTCATATAAGTGGTTCTTGCTAAAAGTCCCGCAGCAAGGCGCGAGGTATCACCTAGTTATTTAGGAACACGCGGATTAAGTACTGATGCATCTTATTTTTCTTAGAAGTGATTTAATTAAAAAAAACTCTACAAACACCAAATTCCCGTGTGAAAATAAAGATTTTATGTGTGTTGGCTATTGCTGATAGCAGCAAAAATTTAAATAATGTGTAAAGATAGTAGAATGTAATTTGCACCATACTGACCATAAAAATCCATCCGTACCTCAAGCATTTGTTTGGTAAGAGTACTACAACGGCTACTAGTACTGTAGTGCTCCTTCCGTCCCAAAATATAAGCATTTTAGCATAGTGTAAAGTTAAACATTTTTAACTTTGACTATTAATAGCAAAAAAAATATAAAAAAAGGATCAATTATATAAAATCAATATTACTAGATTTATCATTGAACAAACTATCGTAATATTCAATTTTTTTTTTAGAATTACACGGTACAAAATGTCTTACTTTTATAGATATTAGTATCTCGAAAACCATGATGAAATCCAAAAATGCTTATATTTTAGGACGGATGGAGTACACGTTTTCTCTCCTTCAAGAAACACCAAAGTAGGTGTTAAACTTCGGGATAATGGGATGGCTAGAGGTACCAAAGGAAAAACAAATGTGGTGTTGGTTGCTACCATCCCCAAAGTTGTGATAAATATGGGGTTTTTTCTCTATACAATATACATATGTGTGTACAAAACTGAAACTGTAATTGAAGTAACACAATCCTTTCTTAGAAACTTGACAATTCTGAAAATAGTTTACACACTAAGCTGTCAAAAAAACATATATTCCAATTTCTGACCAATAAATTAAGTACTAATGGCTTGACAATGGCACACTCAGGCAAGCTTTTTAAAATAGAGGCACTGCATAAACTAGAAACACTCAGCTAGAAGGGTATTTTCACTTCTGTTCATGTTCCTAAAGTGCCTGACAATTTCAGATAAAATTTGATGGCCTTGAAGGTATACACATATGGAACCACCAAAACTCTTGTATCTTTCCATAATCCCATTTGTCACATGAGTTAAGCATCAATGCTAATTTTGCAGTTTTTTTCCTGTACACTCAGATTATACAGATCAAACAGATAATCCAATCCTTCTGGTCCCTTGAGTATTGAAAACTCTCTTTGCCTCCCATTACTCAACAATTTGTGGCCAGGGTGCACTTTGCCTCCGATGGGCTTAGTCAAGAAGCTTACAATCAGGGTCCCCTGTCATTTCTTGAAGAGTCCAAAAACTGCCTTTTTTGAGGATGATATCATTTTACTGCCAGACTTAACTGCTGAAAAAGAGAAGAAACCAAAGCAAATAACGCAGGTTAAATTCTCAAATCAATCAGGAGAAGGGATTTTTTTTCCGGAATGACCGAAAGAGGTCATCCAATGTAATTAAGATAGGGAAAATCAGGAGAAGGGAATTGAAGCATTAGTGTGTTGTTTTGGAACTTAATGGGTAGTTAGCGTCGGGAATTTATCTTTAAATGTTCAGATAACATACAAGTTAGCATTCCAAGTTTATGAGCTGAATTACTGCGGTCATATAAATCAGTTCAGATGGATTCGTATGCGTTCGATCATTATAACGTAGAAAAATGATCCATTGCATTTAGTCTGACTTTTGAAACTTTTTGTACTTGTATTTTTGTATGGCCATGATGGCATGATTTAATACCGAGAAAATTGACATTGTGCCATCCTCAAAAGTGGGTTTCGCCCAAATGCCACGCTGGGAGTGGGCTTCGTTAAAATGCCACTTTCAATCGAAGACTACACGCTATAATGCCCGAACGGACAAAAATACCCCTGTTACTACCTTCTTCCACCTCTGACAAGGGTACCTCGCCGGCTCGCCTCTGCCGCGCCCACCTCATCCGTCTCCACCTCCGCTCCCCTTCCTCCCCGCCTCGACCGTCCCCAACCGACGACCCCGTGGTTACGCTCCACGCCATCCGCGCCGCCGACGCCGACGTCGGCGGTCTCCTTTCGTGCCAACCCGTCGTCCCAGCCACTCCCGTTCTTCCAGGCGGCGGAGGCGCGCCCGCACGGCGGAGTCGTTGGTGGGCATGGCCATGGCGAAGGCGCGGCGCGGTGGTCATCGGAGGTGGAGGCGACGGCGGCGGCGGCCGGGACGGGTGCGGGGGCTCGCGGAGGGCGGGGCTGGGATGGGGGCAATGGGAGGGGGCACGAGGAGGGGAGCCATGGGAGGGGTCCCCGCAGGGGCCTGCGGCCTGTGGTTCTCCATGGAGGAGAGCTCGCGCGAAGGCGGATGGTGGCCGCCGGCGAGAGCTGATGATGAAGGAGGGAGGAAGAAGATGAGAGGAGGGTAATTTGGTCCGAGATAGTATTTTAGCGTGTAACCATGTGTTGAAAGTGGCATTTTAACGAAGCCCACTCCCAGCGTGGCATTTGGGCGAAACCCACTTTTGAGGATGGCACAATGTCAATTTTCTCATTTAATACCAGACAGTGGCATTTGATCATTAGGTGCATCTAGAATTAGGGTGGCACTGTATTTGCTTTAAAACCACATTATTTCACTATTTTGGAATATTTAACAGAACTGGCTAGAACTGATGGAGGTGAAAAAGAAGTTTGTCACACTGACTTTCAGAAGCAAAAATGAAATGAGCATTTTTAACCACTGCATCATAAATAAACTAGTGGCAAAAACAAGTTTCCCTCAATAGAATAAAAAACTATTACCTATTTCCAGTCATGGTCTAAGGTAATATGCCAGTCACTCACAAAGATGACCAGAAAAGAAATGTTGATTCACCCGACCAAGTTATGTATGATAAAAGCTGAAACTAACCAAAAATACTACTCCCTCTGTCATAACTATTTGACATTTAGGACGAGGTTTGACCAAACTTTTAAAATTCCAACCATAAATTTTATATTAGAATAAGTTTATAAAATCTATTAAGTTTATGATATTATAATAATGTTTTTCGAGGCAAATATACGTGTACCATTTCTTTTGTTTTAAAACTTAGTATTTTAGAAAATATTGATGGTTGGAATACTAAAAGTTTGACCAGATCTTGTAAATGTCAAATATTTATGACCGGAGGGAGTAATAATCAATTTGCTAGTTGATTGGTCCGTTCAAAATTTATTATCCACAGTTTGTTTTGTTATATTTTTGCAACAGCATTTAAAGAACCCATGATAGAATGGTTTTGCCAATTAGTATATGGTAGAATATAGCTAATGTGTGAATGTAAAGGTCATAGTCATAGAACTTACGATTACTTAAACCGCTAATGCTTGGCTTAGAACTAATCGCAGGTACTTTTGAGTTAGCATGACTGACAGAATCCTGATTGCCTCCATCATGGCCACTATTATCTTGCTCCTTTACTTCAGAGGTTTCTTTTTCTCTGGGTTTGCTTTCCTGCACAGAAGCCAAACTAGGTGCGGGTATCTCACTCGCCTCAATTCTTGATACTGAATCCTCTCCATCCATACTCATTTCGACATCAGAAGTATGAGTATTACCTGAACAATAGTTATCTACTTAGGAAAAGGAAGAAATGTTATGCTCACAATTGAACTAGATAATTCCTTTCAATCTTGCATTACCTTCTTGCAACAAAACTGCATCAATAGTTGAACCAATAGATGCAGGCTTCTCGCTTCTTGATGGACTTATATCATAAATGGGATCAGCAATCGGGATTTCGTTAATAAACTCCACTTCGTTAGCTAGAAAGAAGAAGACCATAACGCATAATATTTAGTATGTTTTGTAGGCATATGTTCCTATATAGCATCAAGAAAGTGAGATTGTTTCTGAGATTACCTGGTAGTTCAATGCTATTCAATTCAGAAGGTTCAGTTGCTTCTGTTGATGATGAAAGTGAGTCATTATCATTTGAATGTGGGGATAATTGGTGAAATTCATTGCTTATCATCTCCATTTGATGAGGGTATTCAATAACACTAGGGTCTTCCAATGACGCATTTTGTGACAAATTCAAATTTCCATTCTCTTGCGCTTCTTCACGATCATTTATATTTCCACCAGGAAGTGATATGTCATCATCTGAGGAATCACTTATTAGTAAAGGCGGCTCGATGTCAAGTGCAAGAGGAACCTCTCTAGCATTTTGGGAACGATGAGGTTGTTCATCCATTTGACTCATCTGAGGTCCGAGATTTTGGTTTGGGCTATCCTCCAATACTAGTTTATGGTTTTCTTGATCAGTAACTGAAGAAGTGCTATCTGAGTCTTCAACAGAACTCTTTTCACTTGCTTCTCCCTCAAGATTAGGAACTGAGATTCCCTCATTAGCCATTTTTTCTGTCACAAAGTATGGTCTGAACCGAGAAGGCTGTGTATCTTGCCAAAAGTCACTAAGGAATGGTGCTCCTGGTGTGAAGCTTTCATGCCTCCTAAACATTGTATCTTTTTGTGATTGAGAAAAAACAGTAGTAGAGTCCACATGGTTTGAGTTAGCTCCACCAGTGGAGCTACTCTCATTTGCTTCGTCAAATGGAAGATTGAATTTATTTAACATATTCAATGGCGCAGATGGAGCGGATTCCGGGAAGTTATCTTCATTGTAGGGAAGATCAAATGGATTTTTCCTAGGAGCAAATATGGCTGGAATTTGAACATTGAACTTTGAGAGCTCCTCAATTTTTGGGAGGGAGTCACTGCTGCCAAAGTCAATCAGGTTCCTATCAATATATTTCCTTGCTCTGCGTCGTGCAATCAAGTTCTCTAACCTCTGGTTCCTCTCAATCTCCAAACACCCTATATTTAGTATGTTCTTTTGATCATCGGCAGTCCATGCCACGACTTTACCGTTTTTCTCTTCATGTTCATTGTCATCCTTGCCCTCTTGGTTTTCATTTCCATCTTCAATACTGCTGTCATTGGAGTCCCCGTCTTGAGAGGATCGCGATGAACTTGTAGCTGACCTAAGATGGTGGAATGTGTGGAGCATTGGATGGGTATCAGTTTCTGATCCATCCGATTCACCTGATCCTGATTCAGAAGAAAAAGCTCCAATATGAGATCTTCCGTTGGTTACCTTTTCCGTGTTGTTGTGTTTGGCCAATCTCTCTTCACTAGATGCAATACTTGGAAGAGTTACACCCCCAGCTGATTTACCGTTGTCCCGGACATTCCGATTGTAAGCTTTCTCAATCTTTTTGTAGACGTGGTCATTTTCCGGAATGTTTGGCTCACCATAAGCTAGGATGATTCCAAGAAAAAAACCAGCAAATAGGAAGATGGGTGATGTTGCCAGGAGGAAGGTGAACCAACCAAAGAAGAACTTGTACAATATGACTAGAAACACAAGTGAACCGAAGATCGAAGGATATCGCCGAAAGAATCGGCCTACGGTATTCAACACTGGCATTTCCTTTAACCTTTGGCAGTTTCAGTGTATGCTTTCCCAATATCTGTAATATTGTATCAAATTTATTCAGGTATTCAGGTTCTATGTTAAGATCTTTGAAAAAATATATAAAATTATGAGAAGCAATCTTTCTTTCATTGGAATTTTGTGTCTTTAACTTGTGGGCAAGCAACACATATAAATGAACATCCACTCATTATGCTTATGCAAATACTGCTTTTTGTCCCAAATAAGAGGTCAACCAAGTACAATTGTACAATAATTCTTCTTAAGAACTATTCCGTTATTGAGAGAGGAAAAAAAAACATTGTTGCGTACTTACATTCTAGTTTCCACCCCACTTCCAAGACATAAGTACACTTCAGTTTAGAGTGTCCAATTTTCTACTTTGTTCTGAACCAATTCACACTGTTGGCACATGCAGATATTTACATAATATATAAAATCTCTCCAATCAATTTATATGCCTCTTTAAATCTCGGTCTAATCTGTCAAGTATCAAGACATTATAATGTGTCATGATCTCAGCAGCTTCACACCTATCAAAATGGGTATTTTTTTTTTCCAAAAATCTCCATCCCCAGCACTAAAAAGAATTCCAATCATCATAAAAAAGTGTTTGCCCTTCATGCAAAATTCTATTCTAATTCGTCTTCTACCAAGAAATCCTATGGATTTGAAGAATGGCTTGAAAAAAATCCCCCACTGATTTGGGCATCCCCCCACCCAAACATTGACCCAGAAAAATGATAAAAGTTTCTGAAATACATGAACTGAATGATGAGATGATCCGTCTAATTACCTGGATTGGGGGATCAGGAGATTGGAGTTGTTCTCTTCATTTCTTCCCCTTTCTTCTCCTTGGATGGTGCTCCGCCTATCTCCTGCCTTTTGCTGGTTTCTTGGAATTTTTCTCTCTCCTCCATGCGAGCAAGACAAGAGTGAGCCCACGGAGAAATAGGAGGGGAGTGTCCTGTGGCCTACCACTTGTATAGGTCAGAGTTTCTGGGATTCAATCATTTTTAAGGTTTTTTTACTGCCTAACAAACATTCGATAGAAAAATCCTCCTTAAAGTCTTTCAAATATAATTATATTACACTTATAATATGATTACATTATAATTAACATGTAATTACAAATATAACTTAGATGTAAGTTATATATGGACCAATAAAAGTGAGTTAACTCATTGGTAGGGATAAGCGCATGCGACACGCAGGAGTTTTTGTTTTCTTGCCATGCACCAATCTCAGCACGAATCGAATGGCTGGCGTGAATCTCAAACATATCCAATGGTCGAAAAGGTGTAAGATTTGGCAATAGAAAATCTATCAGCAGATGGGTAGCAATTCTTTTTTTTTTCAAGCGTGAAAAAATCACCAAAACTGAAAACCCGTTGGGAACACCAAAATTTCATAGGATTAGTGCTAAATATTTTATCTTGGACCACTCCTAAAGACTGTTGGGACATATGAATATTGTATCAACTTCGTGGCAGTTTATAGCAATTCCCATGTGTATTTTTTTCTCCACTGCTTACAAAGGCGGGCGCTCTTTCCACCGAAAAGAAAAAAATGAGGTTGCTAAAATAATCACGTGATTTAAGTTAGATCACACCCGGCCCATACCCATCCCAAATCTCAAGGGCATGGGACTGTTGTTGTAATGTATAGGCATATTTTAGTTTTGATTAAAAAATAGAGCAACATTTTCCTCACTGGCTTCAACTACAAGCAATTATCTACTTCTCCATCCATCTCAAAATATAGCATTCCAGTGTAGGATTATACATAATATATTACTGTGGATCTAAACAGACTATTTATCCAGATTCATAGTTCTATTTTGTGTCTAATGTAGTACTAGGTAACTATAATTCGAAGCGGATCTAATACTTTCTAAAGTATCATCAAGTGCTATGAAATTTAGGGATCAATGTGATCCACGGAAAATATAGCTATACAAATTGTAAAATATAAATATACACGTGGATAATACTTATCGTGTTGGACAAGTATATGTTTTAAAAATAATTTTGACCAAGAATTTGTTATTAGAATATAAAAATATCAATAAATATATAATTTTATTGAAGTATCTTTTAAGACTAATCCATACATATACGTAGAGTTTTAAAGTTTAGATGTAATTTATAGTTAAGGTTTAGAGTTTAGTTGTTCAAAGCGACAAATATTATCAATGCGAGGAAATAGGTGCACTTTGCATATGTTGGAAAATGGGAATTGGAAAATAAACAATATGATATGTATTTTGGGTGAAAAATATATTTTATTAAAAATATTCATTATGGTTAACTGATCTGTTTTCCCAAACACTTGAGTTATCATAAATATAGATGAAGTGGTTCGCTCGCCTGGCTAGCTAGCAACGTACCAAAGCCATCACAACACTGGAGTCAGGAAAGAAAAAAAAAACATCCGTCCTTGCTTCTTTTATTTAGTAATATTCTCGTTAGTTGATTACGGTGTGGTGTTTTAGGAACAGCTAATTGAAGGTTCAATTCCAACGAACCCAACCACACTACACTTGTGACTTGTGTGACCTTTTAAGTACATTGGGTTCTCTGATCCTCTGTGGCGCATACATTGTGGACAAACTAATCTCTTTCCTCTGATTCAGCTTGGAATATTGGAGTATATGATTTGCACAATAGTTACTCTCCCGTCTCAAAATATAATAACTTTTAGTATTTTAAATTTGTTCTAAACTATAATAACTTTTTCACCTACATCCACTTTTAAATCAATCAAAGTCTTCCACCATTTAAATTCTTCATGTACCATCTTTTCTCAACCAATTACAATTTTCTCCTATTTAATTTTACCTACTTTTTTATTACTCATGTCTAATTCTAAAACTATTTATAATTTAAGACAGAGGTAGTATATCAAAGGGGACGGATTGTAGCATTCTGTCATCTCATCTCCTTTAGCAGGGGGTTTGGATGCTTGGTAGAGCAATGCTATAGCCTACAAGATGGCCAAGATAAATGGTAAGCTAACATATGGTTTGTTTTGGGAGATTGAGATTCTGAGAAGCAGCTAGTCAGAATCCGGCTTCTAATTTATTTTCTGGATTCTACAACTACAGATTTTCAATCTGGACTGTTTAGGAGAGTTTCTAGCGGCAGAAGATTCTATGAGAAGGTACAGCTGTCAAAAACTCCCTTGAATAAACCCATAGTCGATCATCTCCATATGAACAAAGCCCCACGATTGGCACAACTAATCTCGTTAAGGCTGTGCTCTTTTTGAGGTTTGAAATGGCTAATTAGCTGCACGTAAAACGAGAAACATAATTAGTATATGATTAATTAAGTATTAATATATAAAAATTTGATGAATAAATTTATTAGATTTTTTAACAACTTATATATATAATTTTTTACGTAAAATGCACCATTTAACCGTTTGAAAAACATGCTAACAAAAATTGAGGAGTTGCAATAGCTGAAAAGAACGCAGCCTAAAGCAAACCAAAGGTCTACTCTGTTCACGTGTAGGGCAGTGTGGCAAAAGGATGGGCAGGGAGAAAGAAAAAAATTGAGGGAGAAGAGCTTTGAAGGAGGAAGACATGGAACAACTTGACCAGCCATTTCTTCAAAGAGAAAACAGACGGACAACATTGAGACCACTAACAGTCATGTGAGTCGGTGGTGAATAAGAGAACAATAAAAATTCAGTCGGTGACAGGCTGACAGCTAAGGTGATACCATTTTTGTATGGCAAGTAAAGAGTTGGTTGATATTCTATTGTGCTAGAGAAATTCTCTCAAACATGAACATAAAAAGGATGCCAAACATGCGTGTAAACCTACATACTCTAGTTTTAGTTTCCATTGAGTATATTAATTTCCCTAGATTCTTTTAAAAACAAAATGACAAACAAGAGACGAAAACGATGAAAAATAGCCCAATAATAGCACGAGGCAACATTACCAGGCCCCATTCGTTGATGATGCCTCCAGTGCTATTCGTTCCTGGGTTTGCAAAGCTGTACAGTGCAAGTGCTGATGCCCATACCATACCAGCAGCTGACAAAACTGTTTGCTTTTTTTTTTGGTTGAAATTTGCAGGATTTCCAGTAAAGAAAAATTCCCAATTTGACAGATCACTATATATCAGGATATGGTTGATCATCATCAATCAGAGATGCTCAGCAGCGAATGATGGGGGGCTGCACTACCTACAGCTGCAGAGGATCCGTCAAACGACGCTTTCTTGGAGGATGATGTGGCGAAGGTGCACGGCACCAACCTGACCTGAATCCCCTAAAGCATCAAAGCAAAGACACGTCTGGGGGTACCTGCCACAATATTGAACCCGTTTGCACATGGAACCTCCTGCTTCATACTTATTGCATAAATGTTGGTGCCGTAGTGCCGAACGAACAATTTTTTTAGAAAGTGTTCTCTCTTTTTTTTCTTAAAAAAAAAGTCAGTCCGCTGAGATTATTGAGATTTATCAAACAAGATTTTGAATTAAAGCAATGTTTACCGGCCAGCGTAACCAACAATAACAGGGATAGTTGTTGTCGAGAAATTTGCCTTCCCGGCTAGGAAACCACTTGAAAACCAGCGTGTTTAGGAAAAATGTGTTCATAATAATGATAAAATCCATTGTGCATTTCACAAGATGGTTTTTTCAGCCCGCCTAAGCCCTGTGATTTTGCTTAGGTTCAATACGTACACGGTTTTAAAAAAACTCTATATTTAGACTAGTAAACTAGGGTTGAATAATCATATGTGAATTAATCGCTTTGAACTGGTCATTGACTGGTTACCACTAATATGATGAAACATAGTGCAACCCTATTATTATTTCAACTTTCTTAAAAATATAATGATAGTGCAATAACATCAAATACTCCTATTGAAGTTTAAAACATCTAGGCACAATTACCCACATATTCTGATATCCAAATGCACATCTCCATCGTGATCTTCTGATGAGTAAGTTTTGGTTAGGATTCACTTAAATGGGTAGGGTTCAAACGATACAAAAGTAAGTTGATAAAGAGATGATGACAAGAGGGTGGCTAGCATACCCAATAATCCAAAACATGCTATTACGTTAAATAAAATTCTTGATAGCATGAAACGCCATTAAGAAAAAGAACCATAAAATGCACACGTCTAAGCACCATCACCAAAGTTGTATTGACGTAAAAAGTTAAAAAGAAATACCAAGAGGTGCTAATGTGAGAGGAGCAAGAGATGTTAACCTATGCACGAATCTTAAAATGGTTGGTTGTATTTAGAACGAATTCAAGGTTAAAATCTAAGGGTTGTTTGGGGAGCTTCTAACTGTAGCAGCTTCTCCCAGAATCAGAAGCTCCCTAAACAGTTCAGCTTTTAGTCCAAATTCTAAGAAGCAGTAGTTGTAGAATCCATAAAATGAACTAGAAGTTAGAAACTGAAAAACTCAGTTTTTCTATATTCTTAGAAACTGTCTACCAACTAGGCGACCAGCTGATTTTAAGAATCTTAAACTTTTTCAAAAGAATCCTAAATATATCAGTTTAAAAATGGGCACTTAACCATCTAAAAATGACATATGTCGAGACGGTGCGGAGCCAGGGAACACATAGAGGGAGATACAGGTAGCCCATGCAAACATATGAAATACATCAAAAATAGGAGGGGGCGAGGTGGGAAAAAGGCTCTCCCTCCGCGTTCCCACCCCCCTGAAAAAGTAAACCAACCAAACTCGGCACCACCGTCGCCGCCGCCGTCGTCGCCTCGCCTCGCATCGCCTTCTCCCTCCCGCGATTCCCAAACCAACCTCCCCGCCACCGAACGGAGCAACCAACCACCACCCCATCTCCGCCGCCGCCGGTGAGGTCGCCGGGGGAACGACGCGCGCCCGCACGCACGCACGACCGCCGGATCTTGGGAAGGCGGGGGAGGACATGTCGCAGGCGTCGCTGTCGCCGTCGTCGTCGGGGGACGAGGAGGAGGAGGACGAGGGCGTCGAAGGGTACCGCAAGGGCGGGTACCACGCCGTCCGCCCCGGGGACCAGTTCGCCGCCGGCCGCTACGTCGCCCAGCGGAAGCTCGGGTGGGGGAACTTCTCCACCGTCTGGCTCGCCTTCGACGTCCACACCCAGGTATATACCCTCCCCCTCCCCCTCCTCCATGATCCCCGCCAAGATCGCGCCTCCGCTCTTCGCGGCGCCGCGCCGCGTGCCTGATCCCTCCCTCCCTTCCTCCCCAAGATCGAGGAGAGATCGCTTCTCGGCGGCGATCCTCCGTGGAAGATCTCGGCCTTTGTCGATCAGGAGGAGGAGGTTGATCAAAATGGAATTCGATTTCCGCCGCCGCCGCCGCCATCTCACGGGTTAGCTTGCTCGGGGTCCCCGCAAGGGGGAAAGGGACCGATGCGATGCGGCCAGTACATATATGGGATTTCGTTTTGATTTTTTTTTCTTTGACTAGGTTTCGATTTAGTTTGTCATTTTTTGCTTCGTGGAAATTCGCTTATCCGGTATTGGAAAGTACCCTGCTTTTTGATGACGGAATGAAATTACAGTTTGGATGTTTTCTTGTTCTTTTGTGTGCGGTGGAATAAAATGCATATAGCCAAATATGCATGTTCTCATTTAATAGATGGTGGATAAAATTTTTTGGCATGTCATGGCCGGCTCATTTAAGTGCTGTGATAAGGTGATTCTGTTTTTTTCCCTCTTAATTGTGTGGATGAGATTACAATTATTTCTTAATTGGATTCTAGTAACAGTTAATTAAGGATAATTTTGGTCTGATGTTTTTTTTTTTTTTTTGTTGTTGTTGTTGTTGTTGCTTACTGAATAATGGCCAGTAAATTAGAAGAGATTAGCTTCATTGCTTCATTGTTCCAGAGGAATGTTGGTATTCATTATTCTGATCCCTTATGCAGAAATTTGTGGCTCTTAAGATCCAGAAGAGTGCACCAGAGTTTGCGCAAGCTGCCTTTCATGAAATTGAGTTCCTTTCTGAGATCACCAAGAGAGATCCATCAAACTGTAAATGCATTATTCAGCTGATAGATCATTTTAAGCACGCTGGGCCAAATGGGCAACATATTTGCCTCGTTTTTGAATTCCTTGGAGATAGCTTACTTAAGCTGGTACAATACAACCGTTACAACGGCATTGGATTTGGACCGGTGAGGGAAATATGCAGATCAATTTTGATAGGTCTTGATTACTTGCATAGAGAGCTTGGGATCATCCATTCAGATTTAAAGCTTGAGAATATTCTTCTTATCTCAACAATTGATCCCTCAAAGGACCCTATACGCTCTGGACTTAAACCTAATCTTGAGAGGCCTGAAGGGAATCCTAATGGAGAAGTTATGCTTAACCCGATTGAGAAGAAATTGAAGATGAGAGCGAGGAGGGTGCTCGCAAAGCTTGCTGAGAAAAAGAAATCAGCTGCAGAATATGCACGTGCAGAAAGGAGCTTGGATGGGATTGATATGACATGTAAGATTGTGGACTTTGGAAACGCTTGTTGGGCTGACAAGCAATTTACAGATTTTATTCAGACAAGGCAGTACCGGGCACCAGAGGTCATTCTAGGTTCAGGATATTCATTTCCTGTTGACATGTGGTCATTTGCATGTATTGCTTTTGAGCTTGCAACAGGGGAAATGCTATTTACACCCAAGGAAGGGCAGGGGTATAGTGAAGATGAGGTACGTATCACATTTTTCACGAACCCAGCTCATGATGTTTGTTCTTGAACATTAAATTTCCGTAATCATATAGTGCATTTACGCCACAGAAAAGAGATTGAATGAAATGAAGTTAAAGGGAGGTAGCAAAGGTAGATAAATATAAATAAACCTTAAGACCGACGCATACTTTTTATCATCTGTAGCATGAGAATGATTTTGTCAGAAGGTAGTCATCACTCATCTGTAGCATGAGAATGATTATGTCACAAGGTAATCATCTGTAGGAAAGAATATTACGTGAACTATCCTGTTTATACTGAATAGCTCCAGCACACCGTATGGAAAATTATGTCGATAATCCAAAAAGGTGGAAGATCTTTGATGCCACACCTTGATGTTTGCTATTATTAATAGTACCTGTCAAAATAACCAAACAAATAGTAGTAAGTACTAAAGGCTGCACTTCTAATACATGAGGCTAATGTCCAATTTGTTTAAAATATCATGGCATAGAGGTAGACAGTTGAAATTTCATTACACTTGGCATGCTAGCATTTTCATGAACTATAGGAGAATGGTTTTTATTTGTTTTTGCGAAACAGCCTCACATGGAAATGAAAAAAAAGAAAAAGAATAAAGAATAAATACACACACCTGAAACAACCCCTTTTCGCTTATGTGTGATTTACTGATTTCTCATTGTTTATCTAATCATGTTAGATTGTAATGCTATAGCTAGTGCAATTTCAGGAATTAATCTATGCAAATCCAGTGTAGCTTAGCTGTCCTTTATGCAGGACAATCTGCAGAATGTAAAGAATAAATATTTGGAACTACTTGTGTGATGTGTATGTGTATTGATTGTCTCTCTGGTTAATACTTACAGAGTTCAACCTCATTTTGGAACTAGGCAGCTAGGCCTGGCAGTTGAACCATCTATTTTACAATAATTTGCCTTCCAATTAAGGACTAAAGGTCTGTTTTTTCAGGATCACTTGGCTTTGATGATGGAAGTCCTTGGGAAGATACCGAAAAAGGTATACATATCTTTTTTGCTGGTCAAACTTTTTTGTTAGGACCGTGAATCTCACCAGTGTAATCTTTTGCAATGAGCTCAGATTGCTACCATGGGAACAAAATCAAAGGAGTATTTTGACCGTCATGGAGATCTGAAGCGGATAAGAAGATTGAAGTTCTCATCTATTGAACGTGTCCTAGTTGACAAATACAAAATTTCTGAATCCGATGCACGGGAATTTGCCGAGTTTCTTTGCCCTTTGTTTGATTTTGTCCCAGAGAAGCGTCCAACAGCTGCACAGTGCCTACAACACAAATGGCTTCAATATAGTGATGGCAAGAACTATGGGACTCTCAACATTAGTGATGCCAAAAATGCTAGTGTTACATGCAGCCCTGGAACGACTGCCAGCAGTGATTCTAAGAGCATTGATGTAACACGCAACATTGGAGACAAGCCTGACAGTTATGCCGAGAGAGCTGATGCAAAGTGCAATACTAGCAAAAAAAGCACCATCAACAGTAATTCTGAGAATTCTGATGTACAACCCAATACTGCAAGCGTTGGCAATAGAAATTCCAAAATTGATGATGTAAATTCTAATACTGGGAGCATCACGAACAAGGATTCCAAAAACACTGTTATAAAGCCCAGTATTGGAAGCTTCGCGAACAGAAATGCTGAAACAGTTGATGTAAAACCCAACATTGGCAGCATAACCAGCAGAGGTGACAGTAGTAGTGACACCAAGAGCAACATTGGAAGCGTTGCCAGTAAAGATGCCAAAACTATTGATGCAAAACCCAGCACCAGCAGCATCACCAGCCAGGATAGCAAGATTGGTGACGGAAGGAGCAACATTGATGGCATTGCCAACAGAGATGCCAAGACCACTGATGTGAAGCATAACATTCGAAGCGTTGTTAACACTTATTTGAGGAATTTTGATGTGAAGCACAACACTGGAAACATTGTTGATGGTGGTGTCAAGCACTCAGATTTGAAACCAGGCACTGTAAGTGCTGCCAATGTCGATTCCAAGAGTATAAGTGCAAAGCCCAGCACTGGAAGTTTTGAGAACAGTGATGCCAAGAGTATTAGTGCAAAGACCAGCACTGGAAGTTTTGAGAACAGTGATGCCAAGAGTATTAGTGCAAAGACCAGCACTGGAAGTTTTGACAACAGTGATGCCAGAAATATTATGAAGGCAAACACTGGAATTGTTGCTAACAATGATGTCAAGGATACTGATGTACAGACTAATACCGAAAGTGTTACCAGCGGCGACGACCTAAACGACATTGATAGAAAGCCAAACATTGGACGTGTTGCTGCAAGTATACAGAGGCTGGAGAGCAGCATAGGCAAAGTGCAAAGTGGAAAATATCGGTGAGAAAAATAATCCATGCTAGTGCTGATCCAGTTACCTATTTTGATCGGCTTGGATCTGTTTTCTTTTTGTGGAGAGGCATATTCAATTTCATTAGATTTGTGTCATTGATTTGATTGCTGAGGTTAATAACTACCCTTTGTGATGGAGCCAATCTTCAAGATTTGAGGATTTGGCAAAAGCACCAGCTGATGCTTTTTACATATCTTATATGTTCCTGCTAACTGTAAAAAAGTTTTGTATTTGCACACAGAATACACATGGAGGTACATATTTCTTATTTACCTTTGTTAATGCTCACAGATTTTATTGACATTCAAGGTACATAAACATTCTTTTGGGCTTGATCAGATTGTCTTGTACGAATGGTTTTAGTTCTGTCGAGTGAAACATGGAAGAGAACCATTTAACTCAAACATCCTTCATTAAAATGATTGCTTTCCTTGTGTTAATCTCATTGGATTTCTCCCATGAAAGTTTATAATGAGGTTCAACGTTATACTCAAGATGTGCCTTTATCTACCGGTTGTAACTGCTAGGTTTTCGGGAGTTATTTATTTTCGATAAGGTTTGGGAGGAGGTTTTGATTATGCATATAAGCATGGAGTTGGTCAGTTTGATTGATGGTAAGCGCTAAAGAGGCCTCACGGGAATTCCTGACCGACCAATGTTTATTTCCGATTTCTGCAGTGGTAGAACTACCAAAAAAATATGCCCCCATCATTTTCGCTTATTGACGGAATAAACCAAATAGTATATTTGCAAACGAAAAATAATTTATAAATAAAGCTTTTATATATGTGTTTTTAACGATTTAAAAGAAAAGGCTGAAAAATAAACTTCGATGAAAATTCAACTCCAAATTTAAGGTTGAAAATTCAAATTTTAACTGATAAGCATAAACGAAAAAATGGTGTCTCAAACTATTTTTCTTCACTATATCCTTGTTTTATCATATTCATCTATATTACTATCTGTAATTTCTGAATTCCAAATGCCTCCCCAACCGCGTAGACTATGATGTCCTTAGCCCGACCTCAGCTCAGAAGTTCATGTTCTATGATCCATTTTCTCATAATAAACGAGAAAAAAAGAACTCGTAGCATCTTGAACGGACCTCTTCTTTGTAACATGTTGTGTATAATAATTTATGTTTTTTTTTACTATACGGTGTGATTTCCCTATGATATTGTTATTCGCGGTAAGAGGATAGTAAGATGATAATATTGGTTGAAATGATTCTGAACACAACGGTCACAGAAATAGTAGCTGCGAATATTTCATTGTGTGCCTTTTTAATTTAAGGCTTTTATTAGTAAAATTTTTTTTAAGGCTTTTATCCCTGTCCTGCTGTCCCCCGCAAGGGGTATTGGAACCAAGTTGGAGAGAAGTGAAAGAAAAATAAAGACGTTTCTCCAATTTGTTTTAAAAGAACGATTTTTTGCCGTTAACTTGAATCCACTGCACCGACTGATAACATGCTATGGATCTTATGTGGCACTAAAACTTCATAATCAATCAAATCTTGATCATAGCTAGAAAGAAATTGTTAGGAACCCTCTTCTCCCAATCAATAACAACACGCTTGAATACAACTCACAAGTATTTTGGGGAAAAGAGAGAAGCAAACTAGCTAGCCGATATAAGTGTCTAGAAGTTTCTGGAAAGGAACGAGAGAGGTTGGAGGTAGAAGAGGGTGGGAAGAGATCGCCAGCATTCCAGCTAGGAACCAAGACGCCTTCGTCGTCGCCACCACCGCCGCCATGGCTGAAGCCGCCAATGCCTGATCTATGCCTCCCCATGGTTGTTGTTGCTCTGTAATTGTATCCTCCATGGGCCACAATTGGATATTAGTGCAACATCAGTCCAAGAGCCCATCAAGGTTGAGACCCTAACAGGAATGCTAGCTTCCCAATTATTTGAATGTACGATATCATGTATTTACATTGAATAAATTATGACTTACGCAGTGTAAGTACAACGAACTACTCCCTCCGTCCCATTTTAAGTGCAACCATAAGTTTTCGCGTCCAATTTTAATCGTTCGTCTTATTTGAATTTTTTTTATAATTAGTATTTTTGTTATTATGAGAGATGATAAAATATGAATAGTACTTTACTCGTGACTTATGTTTTTAAATTTTTTTAAAAAAAATTAGATAAGACGGACGGTCAAAGTTGGATACGGAAAAGCATGGCTGCATTGAAAATGGGACGGAGGGAGTAATATACTTGATCAAATACACGAACCTATGGTATCATGGTTGGTGTTTCTTTAGTTTTTAATCAATATTACCATATGTTATAATAAGAGTAAATTTCACAAAACTACAAATACTTTGATCAAATTATCACAAAACTACAGATTTAAGAAAATGTTTCACAAAACTACATATTTAACACTAAAGTTCTCAGAGAACTACATATTTAAGGTTGAGTATCGCAAAACTACAGATTTAGTAACAAAATTATCACAAAACTACATATATTGGAGTTTAAATCCTTACCACTAGTGTTATATAAGTTATAAACGTCTAAGTTTTGTGATTGAATTGACACTAAACCTATAGTTTTGTGATAATTTTGTTACTAAATCTGTAGTTTTGCGATACCCTATCTTAAATCTGTAGTTCTCTAAGAAATTTAGTGCTAAATCTGTAGTTTTGTGATATATCTTCTTAAATCTATAGTTTTGTGATAATTTGACCAAAGTATCTGTAGTTTTGTGAAATTTACTCTTATAATAATTATGTCTCTGATTTTCGAGGGTCACTTTGCATATTCGTATGTGCACATATCCCAATCAAGCATAAGCTCAGGGTGACACTAGATCTAACATAAGCTCTCGTAACAACACCAATAAGGGCGTTCACAATGCGTCACCGATTTTTTCCGTTCCTCGTATATCACGAGACGAAGAACCTCACAAGCTTTATACTCCATTGTGCAAAATACTAGTAGTGGGTCCCACCGGTACATTTTTTCACTTTTCATCTCCTAATCTCTCTCCTTTTTCTTTTCTCACCCAAATGAGTTCTCTCTCCCCTACTAGTAGTACTTCTCTCTCCCGAGTCCCCACACCAGGGCTGAGCAGCGGCGCCCGGCGGGGGCAGCCCGAGTTGCCTGGCACCGGGCGGGCGGGGCAGATCAAGCCGCCACCCACCACCACCCCTTCCTCTCCCTGTCCGGCTTCCTCCCTCGGTGGCGGTCGAGGAGTCTTCGGCGGCGCGGCGGCGCAGGCGGATCAAGCTATGACTGTGTGGGCAGCGTGTGACGGTTCCGGTCCCGTCCTCGTCGCTGGATGCGAGCGCCGTGGCCTTCCACCACGGCGGGGTGGTCGAACGGAGAGGCGGTGTGGACCCCCGTCTTTATAACAGGAATCAATCGTGTAAACAGTACCATTTCCCTGGATCAAGTAGTCTGGTACACACGAATAGCTGAAATACCCAGTGCACATACACGAGTGTCTAGTACGAATTATTACATCAATAGCCCGCAGGCATAGTCTTAAATCATCGGACCGAGCGGTCCGGAATACATTCCAAAAACAGAAGTAGGTAAGGCAGCGGCACGCCATTGCCACAGGCAACGACCGTAACTAAGACCTATTGAGCGCCATCGTCTTTATCACCCTCCTGATAGTAAGCGTAGGGGTCCTCCGAAGCTTCATCTCCGACTTCTGATTAAGTTTGTATATTGCAAGGGTGAGTACCAACCGTACTCAACAAGCCACCACAGCAACAATGCACATGATAAAGGGTATTCAAGGAATAGCTATGGTTCTTTTGCACAAAGCAAGTTTTGTAATTCTTTTCACAAGCCTAAGACCTAGCATAGACTGATCAAATTTTAGTACCAGTGTTCATATTAAACAATGACGGTTCTGTCCACCATCCATTGTGATCCCAAGGATAGCTTCCCGCCATTGAGTCGTCATGGTTTTCTGAGGACGTCCATCTTCCCTCCTCTCAGGAAGTGGCTCCATCAGCATAGAAATCATCATGCAACATCCCATCCCACACAAGTTAAGAATTTAGAGTCTAGCCAAGTGTAACACACGTCCCGATGCTCAATAACCGCGAGCACGGTTATTCGAATAGATTTGGTTTACTCACACTGCAGTGGATGTACACTTTACCCGCACTCCGCGACTGTCCAACACATGAGCCTCGTCCCAACACATGAGACATGTCACGATAAAGCTTTTCGATAACCTCGCATTGGCAGTACCCGCTCCATGAACTTTACATCCTCATGCACTCTAGGCGTACACGGTTTCTAGCAGTGAGAGGAGTTCTGGCGCACCCGGGAAATGAAGACTCACTTAAGCATTACGTTACAATTATGTTTAAATTCACCCATGGCAGTCCTACCGATGGCGACACCACTGTAGACTCCCGCCTCGCGGTCCTACCAATGGCTGCCCCACCGTAGAGCCCCTGCCTCACACATCAAGAAACCACTATGCATGGATACTACCTCCGCTCGGCTATCTATTCTGCTAGGTCTATACCCATACGAGAAGTGCGGTTGTACGGGGGTCGTTTCATGCTTAACTTCATGGCTCGGTCCTTAATTGACCGGGGACGGTACTTGCCCTTTTCCGGATACCACCCAAATCCTCCGTCCGCCCCAGTCGAAAACAATTGTTTAATTTTATTTCTCTTTTCGCAAATCATGTCATCAACATCGTGGCAATGTGGCGCTCATATCTCCACATGCCGCATCTCAATTACCTTCCCAAAGGCAATTGCCCAAGCATAATGCATTTTGATAAATATGAGTATGCATGATTCTAGAATAGCATTGCTAAGCAATTGTCATAGTTGACTAGAGACTCATACGTAAACATGGTTACGAAGGAATATGGGGTAAACAATAATCAAGGCATGGCATAATCACAAGTAGGATGTTTATCATTGCATGCAATTTTATTTGTAAACAAAACAATTTCGCAATTGGGATCAACATGTTCAAGGAATAGTGATGACTTGCCTTGCTCAAAGTCTTGCGGGTCTTGATCTTCGCTTGGATCCGCAGCTTCCTCGGGCTCTATAGTTACGTGCGAAAATTGATTTGAATTCGGTTAGAATTCAGATAAAAGTCCAAGTAAATCCAAATGAAAGTCGAATGCGAAAGTCGATTCTTTTATATTAACTTTACTATTCGCGAACTGGGGCAAACCCATTTTCGATTTAAATTATTTTGCGAGTTTAATTATTTTGTTGTCATAAGTTTTTAATTTAACATTCCCGAGTATTATATTCATATAATAGGTTAGAAATTTCTATCGCGAGCTAAATATCGGACAAAACCCTAGAAATATTATATGATTTAATTTAGTCTACAACTAAATGATTTAAAAATCCTTAGTAATTAAATCCGAGTTACTATTTACTATCGTGAATCGATTACTTGTAGAGATTACCCAAAATAATCTATAATAATCTATAAGATTTCGTTTATTTATTTTAGTTATTGATTACATTTAAATTACTACCGCGAATTGATTTCTTATAGTAATTACCAAGAATAATCCAGAATTTATATTAAATTTTTGCAATCCTACGACAAAAAATTAATCTATAATTGAATTCTAATTATTTTAAATTTTCTAAACTTTCCTAATTTTCCTCTAATTATACTATTATTATTATTTATATTTATTTATTATTATATATTTTTTTCTTCTTTTTTTCTCTCTTTTCTCTCTTTTTCTTTCTTTTTCCCCTCTCTCTCTTTTTCTCTCTTTTTCTCCCTCGGCCGGCCTCTCTTTTCCTCTCCCTCTCTCTCTCGGCTCTCTCTCTCACCCGAGCGGCGGCGGCGGTGGACGCGAGGGGGAAGGAGGGCGGCTCACCGGCGGCGGCAGCGGCGACGACGGTGGCGGCGACGGTGGCGCACGGCGGCGCGGGAGCGGCGGCACGGGAATGGCGGCGCGGCGGCACGGGAACGGCGGCGTGGCAGCACGGGAACGGCGGCGCGGTGGCACGAGAGCGGCGGCGCAGTGGAGAGGGAAGAGGGGAGGAAGGGTGAGATGGGGTGGGGGAGAATGGAGAGAGGGGGGGGGGGGGGTATTTGTAGAGAGGGGAGAAGGAGAGGGGAAGGGGCGGCGGCGGCGCGGCAGCGGGGCAGGGCGACGGCGACGCGATGGCGGCGCGGGGCTCGGAGCAGCGATGCGACGGGCGGCGGTGCGGGGCTCGAGGCGGGCGACGCGACGGGGGGCGTGGTGCGCGACGCGGCGATGGGACGTGCGCGCAGCGACGGGACGTCGACGGCGACGGCGACAGCGGCGACGCGGCGGGCGAGCGGCGCGGCGGGGCGCGGGGCGCGGGACGGCGCAGGGCGCGGAGCAGCGACGGCGACGGCTCGGCAGCGGCGACGTGACGGCGGGCGGCGGCAGCGGGGATGGGACGGCGCGACGGGATGGCGGCGAGCGACGCACGGCGGCACGGGGCTCGGGATGATGCGACAGGCGGCAGCGGCGATGCGACGGCGACAGCAGAGGGGAGGCGGAGCGGCGCGCGGCGCGCGGGGTGCGAGGCGGCGTGGCAGATGAGGGGCTAGGTTAGGGGAACCACGTCGAGCACCTTAGGTGCAATTAACAGTGCATTTCCTATTTTTCCTATTTAATTTCTTATTTTATTATTTTATTTTTTTATTTTTATTTATTATTTATTTATTATATAAATTTGATTCTATAATTCCTAATATTTGCATATATAAATTTTACTCAATTTTTGTGTTATCCCAACTAATGAATTCACCCTAGATTAATATTGTTCACATTTTTACTTATACAATTTATTTAAATTTTTAATTAGTGTTAATTCTTATTCCATCGCATTTAGATTTAATTGATATAATTATGTTTGTGATAATATCTTATTTACCTCTATCCACACCTATCATTTATTTTAAATTATATTCATTTTACCAATTTATTTTTAGGGCTTATTCCCAATTAATCATTCTTTGTTCGCAATGTTCAAACTCCGAAATCAAAATTCAATGGAACGGGCGAATAAAATCGGCATGATGCAATTTATTTAAAAAGTTTTTTTGAAAATCCGTATTTTTAGAGTTTTGATTTTGTCAGTCGAATTTTCAGGGTGTTACAGGCGGCCATCCTCCCCAAGCCGGCGTGTCGATGCTCGGATCTCGACGCCCCTCCCTTCCCCCTCCGGCCTCTGGCCTCCGCGCCGTGGCCCGAGCGGCGACGGCGTCGGGTGGCTGTGCTTTTCCCGCTCTCTCTCCTCTTCTTAGTTGTGCCTGTGCACTTTTCAGCCTAAAAGCGGATGACCAACATTGGCTACTCGTCCTCATTTGGCTACACATGTGGAGGAAGTGACAATAAGTATGCCGTTCCCTCCTCTGAAGCTGAACGCCATGTAGATGTATTGTAAACGCTCTAAAAGTGAAGAGGTGTCGTTGTCGTAGGAGACAACTATGGCTACCCCAAGGACCAAGGGAGATAGGTGATGATGGAGTTGTGCGTCGGCAAGGCAAATCTGTACGTGTAGTAGAGTGGAGGACTGGAGAGTGGAGATGGGAGTAGCGAACGAGGTCAACCATTTCCACCATTTCTAACCAAAAGTCACAAATTGACCTCGGGATTCCACCCGGATCCAGACGCTTGGCTTGTACTGTACTCCTCTGTTACACTGCCATGTGGTCCCCCCGGTCCCACCCGTCAGCCACAGCCTTCCTTACCCGAAAGTGAGAATCGCTCGCTGCCTTGCCTCACCTGTCCGGCTGTCCCCCTCCTCCCCTTCCTCGCCCGCCCACCGACGGCGAACCCCGCCGCTCCTCCGCCTCCGCTGCTGGCTGAGACTCAGCGAGCCATCGGAGGAGTGGAGGAGATCCTCCCCTCGCAAACCCCCCACTCCTCTCCTCCTCTCCATCCGCACTCGCCGTCCCCCGATCCAATCCCCCACCCGCCTCCCCGATCCCTCAAGGCGGAGCAGATTCGGATCCGCCTCGTGTTCATGGATCCCGATGAGAGCCCCGCACCGACGCCGCCGGAGGCCGACGAGCAGCCTCCACCCCGCGTAGAGGAAGAGCAGGCGGAGGCGGCGCATGAGGAGCCAGCTGAGCCGGTTGAACAAGGGACGGGGGACGCGGGTGCGGCGGCAGCGGCAGAGGGAGGAGGAAGCGATCGCGCCGCGGGCGGGGAGCGGAGCCGCGAGGAGCTGGAGCGGGTGGTGATGGAGCTCGGCTTCCAGAACGACTACCTCAAGTCCCAGATCGCGGCCGCCGCTCCGCCCGCCGAGGGTGGGAGTGGGGCGGAGGAGTCGGAGCTCGTGAAGGGGTTGAAGGAGCAGGTGGAGAGGCTGAGGAAGGAGGTGGAGGAGCACAAGCAGACGCAGAAGGCCACCGAGGCCGCCCTCGAGCACGTCAATGTCGCCTACGCCGAGGCGGACGCCAAGGTCCAGGACCTCACCGCCAAGCTCACCCAAGGTTAGTTTCTACTGTCCCTCAGCCTTTTCACCGCGCCGGAAGTTGTCAGCCGCCGAGATTGGAGTGACGGGCGTGCACCACTGTAACATCTCACTGCACTCGAGAGCTCAAGTAATTTGCTAACATTTTTTTTCTCGCTTCTATTTAGCTAATTGGTAGTTAAAATTCTGTATGGCAGGTAATTTGGATAATCTAATTTACTAATATTTGATAGTCTAATTGGTATGAAACTTGTTTGTTGGCCCATTTGGTCAGTTAACCTGTACCCTCCAAAAATATGACTAGGGTGATGTTGCAAACATGCACAATACAAGTACCGAACTGCCGACGGATCACGCCGGCTGGGACTGTTGATTTTATAAAATAGCATTGAATATGGAAGGGAATCAATAGACAATTGGTGATCGCCAGGTGTTTCATACCAACCAATGCTAGTAACTGTATTCAACACAAAAATAGGAATGAGGATGTAAAACTTTTATGTTGGAATACATCATTACTGTTACATTGAGGAAACAACTCTCCTGGTGAAATCCATGTGGATGAGAAGAGGCAAAAGAAAGACAGAGGAGTGGGGGTTAGCAGTTGTTACCTGTAGATTTCTTTTGAGTAAATTGTAAGGTGGGTGCAACTCGGTACAAAATCTTGCAAATTGAGCAAGCCTGTTAACAAGTTGCATGGCGCGTGCGAACCAAAACCAAAATAGCTCATGTGGCTAATCAGATAATTTTTATGTTGGCTAATAAATCATTTTCATGCTGATTACGTCTCCATGTACGCTAGCAGGTAGTAATCGAGATCTCTGATTTTAGCAATAAACTGTTCCCTGCATAATGCTGCCTCTTTCAAACTGATTTTTAAGCAGACCTCTCTTTAAACTCTTTTGTGGCACAAACAACCAACATGTTCATGCTTTATGGTGACATTAAAATCACACACCATATTGAAGTTGCTTAATCACAAACGGGTTCAACTCGTTTGGTCCCGAGGAAGATTGATCAGAATAAAGAGTGAGAATTGATTTATCTAGGTAGGGGGATAATGGCTGATCATACATGGCGGTGCAAGGGTGAGAATTCGTCCTAGCCAAAGAGAGGTTAATGAATTTGTCTCACAAAGAGCAGATGAATCTTATAGCTAGGCATGTATGCACCACTCAAATTTTGCATACCTCAAATGATGATCCAAAACTTAAATACTAAAATTTCACATAAATTACACATGTAACTTTGTTTTTTTTTTTGGCTTCAAGCTAGCCATTAAAGGGCAAAATCATCCATGCTTGCTGATGGGACAGCCCAATGAGTGCAAACATGATCTGTGTAACCACTGTGCACCATTTTGGTCTTGGTCCACATGCACCATGGAAGTTGTTACACTATTTGTTTGTTCTGCAAGTTGTTGCACTAAGTTGCACCCACCTCACAGGTTTATGTACCCACCTCACAGGTTTATGTACTGTGAGTGTAATTTACTCATTTCTTTTTATATGGAGACATTTGATAGGTGATCTGAACCAATTTCTAGCAGACTTACAGCTTAGAGCTTCTATGACTGCATAACAAAAGCATACTCTCTGCTTTGATGTACCATTTCGTTCTCCCTCTATGATTCCAGTCCTCCCCACCAGTGGCATTGTCAGATCAAGCAACTTAAGCCTGAGGATGAACGAATATTTGTTCGACCTATCTAAAGTGTCAGACTCAGCATTTGATCGCATGGAGAGCAGACATGTACAAATATTCCGACACACCATGCTGAAGTTTCCTGTATAATATCGAACTGAGTCCGATAATTTTTGTAAAACACAGTTTCTTAACTGTTTTTTGCTCAGTTGTTTGATAACCCAATATTTTCTGATTTGTCCTTTCCAGGCAGTAATAAGTATATGGGGTCTTTATAGTTATTGGCAGTGACACAAAGTGTTTGGGTCTCCGCTTCATAACCTTCATTTTGGATATTTTAAAGATATCAATATTATTATTTTTGGATGATTGTGCTCATTATAATGATTACAATGACATTGATGAATCTTTGTTAAGACATTCAGTTAACAAGTTTTGGAAAATGGTAGTAATGAAAGGGAACTGAATGTTTCCAAGTAAATCACATGCTGACATTTATGTGTGTAAGAAAAGAGAGACTACCCTTGGAAAAAGGGTAAAGTTCACCAAGTCCTCAGAACTTGCACTATTTGCAAGTCAGAATCCATGAAAAAACTACCATTTTCTAGTTCTTTTTTTATGCTGGCACCCCATCTAGATCTGCAGATTCGTAGTGGTATTGTACAGATTACTGTAATTGCAGATAGGATCACAGGCTTACGTGTGATTCCTCAATAGGAAAAACTAGTGCAAACCATTTATCACCATCATTTTTGAAAAAAAAGCTCTAAAGTTGCTGCAGTTTAGTTTGATCAGGATACACCTTATATTATGATGCAAACTGTTCTCCTTTTGCTGCTCTGCTATGTACAAACATTTGCTTTTCTATTTAGAATCTAAATCATCATTAGTTCCATGTATGTAGCTCAGCAGAAAATGGATAAAGAACTAAAAGAAAGAGATGAAAAATATGTTGAGCTGGATACCAAGTTCCAGAGGCTTCACAAGCGTGCTAAACAACGCATACAGGATATACAGAAGGTGACCAACTTGAGCTCTCCTTGTACATTAATTTTGGTGTGGGATTAGTTGATCGATCACTTAGCAGTCTTGATTTTCTTTCATTAGTGTGGAAGTCAATGAAGAATTTTGGGTTTTTACTATTCTATTCAACAAGTGATATGATGTAACTGTGTAAATGACTTGTTCCTACCTCTTGCCTGTAGAATGGTACAAATAAATATATGCTGTACACCATCATTTTACATTTCAATGCAATCCAAATATAAATCCTTTGAAGTCAGTGACAGTTGATTTTAATATCTATCCTGACACACTTGTGTGATCTTTGCAGGAAAAAGATGACATGGAAGCTCGCTTTAATGAAATTAACCAGAAGGCTGAGCAGGCTTCTTCTCTGCAGTCAGCAGCACAACAGGAACTGGAACGTGCTCGTCAGCAGGCTAGTGAGGCTTTACGGTCAATGGATGCTGAAAGGCAGCAATTGCGAACGGTGAACAGCAAGTGAGTTACTGTAGTAATCACACTGTACAGTTCACTCACTATATTTTAACATGCTGCTATAAAGTTTATATTCTCTTTTCTATTCATGATGGTTGGTACAAGTGATCCATCATGACAACATGAATGCTGAGATGTGTTGGATTGCCTACTCCAGTTGGTCCTTTGTAGTTATAGTCTGATGTTTATATGTTGAGCACTTGTATAGGCAACTTGTGATGAAGTTTATGACCTATTTTTCTGCAATAGACATGTTAATGATATACAATTTATTCTTACTAGTGGACACAAATCATTGTGTAGGTTAAGAACTAATCTTGATGAGGCACGTGTTGCCTTGGAGGCCAGGAATAATGTCCTTGAGAAGTTGCGACAATCGATGTTTGAAAAAGAACAGGTATGTAAATGCAGGTCTTAGAGTGTTTTTATGAACTGCGATATTTTGTTTGAGAGGTATGAACTGCAGCATTGCTGGGCACATAGTCTTAAACTGGAAATAAAAAACAAGAGGATATTTCACCTAACCCCACCTATTATGGTCTAAATTGCACAAAACCACGGGGGTTTTGGCACGTGACAAATAGCCCCAGGTATTATGGTTATAAAGTTTCACAAAACCATATTATTGACTTTGATCTACCACACTTTTAAGTTCTACAATCACATCTCAAATTTATAGGTTCTTTATCCATCATATAAATGTTACATCCATATAAGTAAAGTTTTTTTAAAATATTTTTTGATATAGGAGTATGTTAAATTGGTTAACTGTGTGGTTTTGTGAAACTTTAGTACCATAATACCTGGGGTTATGCGCCACGTGCCAAAATCTCCATGGTTTTGTTCAACTTGGACCACAATAGTTGGGGTTTTATGAAATTTAACAAATTGTATGGACATGATAATACAAAAAAGAGAAATAGGGGTTAAAGTTGTCATATTTCAAATGCTGTAAACTGTATTAGGACGTTATCTAAATGGCAAGGTCGTACCATCTCATGCTTATGTCTAGTATTGCTGTTGCATTGATGAAATTTGAGATCATATTTGTCACATCGCTCAAAAGTCATGTTGATAGTCATGATAATAGCTAACCATTGTTTGTTTCTATTAGCTAAAATAATGTGGAAAACACATAGCTATAAATCTAAAACCTTTTCTAGTTATATAGTATAGCAATTATAACTTAAATAGACTGATCCAATCTTTGTAAAGTTGTTAGAGCAAACCCAAACATCACTTCAATCTGCAGAAGAAAAGAGAAATGCATCAATTGCGGAGCTTACTGCTAAGCATCAGAAGGTAAAGAAAACAAATGCAGAAAAACAGTTTTCCGCACATTAATTATGTTAACTTGGCCTTTTTTCCCCTAGCAATTAGAAAGCTTGGAGGCACAGCTAACTGAGGTTTCTGCGGAGAGGACAAAAGCATCTGAAACAATCCAATCTCTTCAGGTATGATTTGTGGCGGAAGTTTTCTTGCATATTTTTTTGATTATCACATGCCCTGTTCTGTTTGTGTCCTTGCTTGCTGTTGTGCTTTTGACTTAAGCTTTATTGTTAAAAAAGTCCATTAGCTGAAGAAGATTAATCTCATTATGACGGGAATCAGTAATGAGTTAAATGAAACATCAAACTTTTCCAGATGTTGCTTGTGGAGAAAGATTCAGAAATAGCTGAAATTGAAGCAGCTTCTACCGGGGAAGCTGCTCGAATTAGAGCTGCCATGGAGGAGCTTAAAGGCGAGCTTGCTCATCTGAAGGACCAACATGTAAGATAATTTCTTTGTACAGATTCATGCTATTCGGTTAGAATGTTGAACCATGTGATAGATGCCAAAGTGATTTACATATTCAATATTTATAGTTATTGTGGTGGTTAGTATCTATGGTTACCTGATGGGTTGGATGAATGCGTAACTTGTTTATATTTAGTGCATCATTACAAATGAGCAATTTTAAAATGTTTTTTTCCCTTTGACTAGCTGGATGGCATTCTTAATTATTTAAAATGAAATAATCCATATATCTCAAATAGATCTAACATGTTACACACCTGCTTGTTCTGTCCATGCAACCATGTTTCCTATTATGATCTATTGATTCAGCCTTTGACGTGTTGATTGACTTGCGTATAATTACATATTTGCATTTCATTCTGTTGATTTGGGAAGTGACTGATTTCTATAGAACTAATAATTGACATTGGCTCTTTTATTATCATCACCAGTCCATCACTTGAATATTTTGGATTTGTAGTTGAAACTTTCCTTTAAACAGCCTCTACTTCTGTTTCCCTCCTTTTTGGCACTTACTGTTGTTTGGTCACCATGTTTTATGAAGTCCTTGAGACTAAATAGATTGGTTCCAACTCGATATTTACTCAGGAAAAAGAAAGGCAAAATTGGGAAACTACTTGTGAATCGCTTAGGACAAAATTGGAAGCATCAGAAAGTGCATGCCATATATCTGTGATAGAATCTACTAAAGTTAAAAGTAAGTTTGCTTTCCAGACATTCTATTTTGACTTCAGAGATATCGCACTCATACAAATATTGGACTATTGCAGGTCAACTGGAGTTGGAGTTATCAAAGCAAAACCAATTACTACAAACCAAAGACTCTGATCTATTGGCTGCAAAAGACGAGGTATACACTTAATGTGATTGTGAAGCCTAATTGTACATAAAACCATGTTTCAAATTATATGTCAAAGACTCATAATTCGAAGTTCATGTCAAAACTCAATTTATCCTCAATGCCATTTTGACTTAGAAGGATTGAGTATCTTTTTTTTTTGACTTCATTCTTGTAGTATATTATATGAGCTAATAGGCTGGCAGAATCCTCTCTCTGTCTCTGTCTGTCTCTTTCTCTAAGAAAAGGCTGGCATAATTTATTCTAGGCCTGAGTAGCAATTTTTATAAGGTGATCAAGCTACCAGTTATTGCCACTATTGAGTGAAATTGCTTTGTCATAATAGTGGCAATGTTATTGTGTACATGCACATCTTTGTTATTTGAAATGCTTTTACTCGAGGAGTTTATACTGTTAGTTTGTGTGCTGGCGAGAATACAGTGGCAGCACTATACAATTAACTGAGAATTCCTTTGAAATCTTTTAATATATGCCACTGTATTAGGAGGTGCCCTAACAGCTGATTCGACAGCATGTATAGTCGAATTGTTGAAAGGCATGTCGACATGCTTTCGGTTGCAACTCCAATTTAGCCTTTTGAACTTTGCAGATTAGTCGGCTGGAAAGCGAGTTTTCTGCATATAAGGTCCGCGCACATGCACTTCTGCAAAAGAAGGATGCTGAGCTGAACACGGCTAAAAACTCAGATTTGATTAAAGCACATGAAGAAGCAATAAGGGTATTACATTATATTTTAAGATATATACTATAACCAGAGATTTGAACTGGCTTGATTGATTTTGCTTTGCTCCAGGAAGCTGAAAAGGAAATTTCAGCTGCCTTGGCAGAAAGAGATAAAGCCATCCATGACCTTCAAATTGCTCAATCCAAATATGGTGAAGAGATTGAAGCAAGGTAAAATTGGTTTCACATTGTAGCCAGATATTGTTTTGTGTTCTTTTGATCTGTTCATGACATGGAGCTCCAAAATTAAAATGATGTTCTACACTTGTAGATTGTAAAATATGCTATGAACACTGTAGGAAGGTCTTTAAATATAGGTACTTCCTGGTACTTGTAGCCATATATTCGTAACTTGTCATTTAGACACGAACTGGTTGCAATAGCCTGGTAGCAATATGCAATGTAGCAATATTGCCATGTTATTATATTTGTACCCTGGTGGTTGCTATTCACATTATATTCCTGTAAGCTGATTAGCTGATGCACTATATTACTATAAGTCTTTTTCTTGCAAGTTTCATTTTGTACTTTATTTTCTTCTCAGGGATTTGGCTCTTGCTGATTCTGACAAAAAGTTAAAGAATGTCATGGCAAAATTGGATTCTCTTACTTCTAAATTCCTTTCCGAAAAAGAATCATGGGAGAAAAACATGGCAAGTGTAGAGGAAAGCTGGAGATGTAAGATGTCCATGATTTACTTAGAATCCCCCCCCCCCTTTCTCTCTCTCACAAAAAGGTGTGGTATCTGATGGTAAAATTTGTCAATCGGATGATGCAGTGAAATGTGAGTCTGTGAAGGCTGAGAGCAATGGGCATGCTGGAGATGAACTTAAGAAGAATTTAGTGGAGTTGACAGTAAAACATGAGAAACTAAAGGTTCCCCTGTGACATGGGTCATTTTTATCTCCATACCAGTCTAATGTCTTTGACACAGTATTTTAATATATGATTGCCTTCTTAGGAAGAGCATGATTCTTTCCGTGATATTGCTGATAGAATGCTTGAAGAGAAGGACCGGGAGGTGGCTAAGCTCCTCAGGGAAAACAAGGATCTACATAACTCTTTAGAGGCTAAAGCGGCAGTAAGTCATTTTCTGATTACTATCTTGGTTTCCTGTATGGAAGTAATAAAACACATTGATTGCTGTTCACTGATTAAATGCCAGTTGTGTCTTTTGTGAGATATTTGTATTTATTCATCTCTCTTATATATTTGAAAATTCATATCTAATCACTAACAAGTAATGGCTCGTAACATGCCATTTGTGAAGCTGATACCAATATTACAGGGAAATTCCATTGATATCCTCCAATCCAATCTTCTACCATATATAAATTAACATATGTTCTTTTGGTGCCATGACCATCTCCTGACATTCTCTGGGAACACATTATGTGCACAGTACAGTTTCCACTCTGCATCAGTTCTGTCAAACAAATGTCTAAATCCTACTCTATTCCTTTTTAATTTTTTGGTTGTAGTTTGGGGTAGATTTGGTGAGTGAAGAGATCAGTAGCAAAAAAGGCCGCAAAAATGAGTTTTTGTGAAAAGAGAAAGTCAGCAGTAAATTTTGTGCAAGTGTGCAACTTCTGTGTTATTTTCGCCACTAACGATTATAGTCACCCCTTCTTTCTGTGGTACCATGTCCTGCCACTCGCTACAATATGCAATGTCCTGTGTGCAGTCACTTGAAGCTTCTGCTGGCTGTTTCCTCACAGTCACATCCTAGAGAGCATACTACAACTCGCAACTGCTGCATGCTGTCAATGAATGCATTTGCAATCATCACATGCATGTTTCTTTTTGTCTGTACTGCATGAATGTGTAAGTAAATGATGACTGAACAGAGGAACATTTTATTTTTCTGGTGTATCCTTTTGTGACTAATAACAACTACAGGCTATGTGAGGAAATAAGTAATATTTTACTCTTTCCTGGGGATATATCATTTGGAGTGGTACAGCTATGCAGCTAGAAGTAGTCGAGTATCTGAAAACCCATGGCATGCAAGTAACTAGCAATTTGAATGTTGACCAAAACACCCAGAATATACATTCACCATGGTGTTGGAGAATGATTTCTTTGACACTTTACATTTTCATACTCCCTCCCTCCCATAGTATAAGGCGCACACACATTTTAAGATTCAACTTTTAAAACATTTTATTTTATTTGCTAAAAATAATATCATTGGATTGACATTGAATTTACTTTCGTATGGTTATAATCTTGTTGCTAAAAATCTTATAGTATATGAGAAACTATAAGTCAAAGATTAGTTTTGGAGATCGTGTCGAGTTTGACCGTGCCTTATATTATGGGATAGAGGCAGTAAATGATAAATAGTAAGCAAAATTTGGTTTTGAGATTTCGTTAATAAGATTATTTCACTTGTCACAGGTTAGCATTAATGGTGATCAAAATCCAGGTAAATGGTTGTGTCAGTGTTCTTTTGCATTTTGTTATCTTTCCTATCCTATATTCTTCCCTCAGTTCAATGGTTACTTTGGAATTTGTTGACATGTACTTGTTTTTGCAGGACCTGCTAAACAGGATGCAATGGACATTGAACTGGCTGAGCAGCAAATTCTGGTAATATTGAGTTTGAAACAATGTTGGGCATGCCTTTAAATGTTAAGACAAATTCATGGATATTGTAATCATCATTCCAGTCATTGGTAAATTGGTTGCATGAATTGAATTAAAGTTCTACTGTACTTTGCATTCTTCGTAGCATCACTTGCCTACTTGCCACTTAATTTTGCCAAGGTTATGTTGCGATTTATTATAATGAATCATAATTTCCAATTAGCCAATTAAACCAGAATATTTTCGACCTAACAATATTGTTGAAGTAAATAAAAATGGATGGGGGCTTCTCAAGATTCTCAATTTAAAATGTGATATCCACATTTTCAGCTCCTTGCACGGCAACAGGCACAAAGAGAAGAGGAATTGGCTCAATCACAGAGGCATATATTAGCACTTCAAGTCAGTTTTGAGCTTAGCAATCATTCTTTTGTTTGTTCATTCTGTTATTAAAGTACTAATGATATTCCATTTCTTTCCTTTCTGTAGCAAGAAATTGAGGAGCTTGAGCGTGAGAACCGCCTTCATGATCAACAGGTTCGAGTTTCTTGCACCTACCTGTAGTTTCATATCCAAGATTAATGATTAAATGTCCTGATTTATTTGAGTAATACAAAAATGTCTTGTGAATTTTCTACTCAAGGAATACTTAGCTTAAATTATGCAAAAAAGTGTACCAAAGTCTTTAATTAGATTTTTATGGTCAATGAATGCTAACCAGGATTAAAATTTGCAAGATGTGCACAAAATATCTTCATTTGAAGAAATGGAGCATATATTATGCATTTTTAAGTAATAAATTTCTGTTTCAGGAAGCAATGTTGAAGACTGAGCTCCGCAATATGGAGAGATCACAAAAACGAGAAGGAATAGATATGACATATCTAAAAAATGTTATCCTAAAGCTTCTGGAAACAGGTTAATGACACTATTGTCTTTGACTACAGTAAGTTGACTGTTGATCTAAAACATTATTTGGTTTATGCTATCACAGGGGAAGTGGGAGCATTGCTGCCTGTGGTTGCAACATTACTGCAATTTAGCCCCGAAGAGGTAAATGCTCACTTGCTCAGTATAAAACTGATTTCCATTGTAGATGATTGCATTCTTTCTTAGCATCTGATTGGTTATTTTTAAATGGTGAAACACTTTCTCTAAACTATCTTAAAACCTCAGCTTTGTACAATGACATGTTGAACCATGTTAGCTAACAATGATAGAAAGGGAAAATTAGGACGGTAATATTGGAAAACTTGAAACTAGAGAAACATAAACACCAAAGAAACATAAAAAAGGCTAAACGATATGGAAAGCGACACTCCAGATGATTGCATTCTTTCTTAGCATCTGATTGGTTATTTTTAAATGGTGAAACACTTTCTCTAAACTATCTTAAAACCTCAGCTTTGTACAATGACATGTTGAACCATGTTAGCTAACAATGGTAGAAAGGGAAAATTAGGACGGTAATATTGGAAAACTTGAAACTAGAGAAACATAAACACCAAAGAAACATAAAAAAGGCTAAACGATATGGAAAGCGACACTCCAAGGATATATTCCACCCCAAATTCCAAAGAAAGAAAAACACAATTACCCCATTTCACTCCCAATTTGAGGCATTATAAAGTTGCCATCACCCCTGCACCCATGGGCCACAGTTTCCTCTCCTCCCCCATACCCCCACTATGTCACTTCAAAGCAACCGATTGGTATCCTATGCTTCTCTCTGTCTCCTTCACTAGTCTGCCTTGCAATGTGTATCCTTGTTTGCCAAGGCAAAGAAGTATTGAGCAGTGCGACAGCGATGTCAACCTCAGAGGCACATGATGGCACATGATTATCTCGTGATGGAGGGCTTGGTGGCACTGTTGACTGTTGTTCAATCGTGCTGTGGTGGTGCCAGTGGCAACCGAATCCTCTTCTGCAGTCACCATCATTTAGCCCATTGACAGCTGGCTACCATATGTCGCACCATACCTGTGAGGGGGCAAATGGTGCTCACTGCCCTAGGGTAAAAATGTCATTTTAATCTCCTGACTGTTATTACTTATATGTGTCTGTCCAGAATTTTATTGGACAGTAAAAAATTCCAAAGATTGGGATGTCCCTGAATTATCCCTGTGAGAAACGTTGAAAAGATGCATGCTACATGTCTCTGAATGTATGCAACATTTTATATTATATGTGCATTTCGACTTGGCGATTGTAACATTCATTTTTTTACTACATTAGAAAATCTTAAATTTAGCTTTAGGGCAAAACGATGGAATGATTAGTGTAACTTTCTTCTGCTTAAGGTTTACCCGAACCATTTGTTGAAATCTAGAAATAATCCATAGTGATTGGGCTGGCTCTGTAATACAGGTGGCCAAGTCAAAGTGGCCTGCTTTGTGATGGAAGTTCACGAACTTCCTATCTGGTGCTAGATAGTAGAAATACTATGGTGCAAGAAATATATGAGTGTTGCACTCTAGCGTAGCTGATTTGCATTTTAATGTTCAAGAATGTTGAACTTGAACCTTGCACATGGCTGATGTGTCTAAGATTCTGCCTGAAATCTAAGACATTTAGACGAATACCGAGTCTTAGAATACTGGTTTTTGGCTGTTGGGAATAAAGGTCAGCCATTCTTGAAAATTTTGAAAATATATTTTGTAAAAATAATAGATCCCAACATTAAAACAAATTCTTAATTCCTGATACGATCCATCCTTTCAAAAAGACATAACTTGGCCTTACATTTCAGACCTATACTTGCAGCATAAGCAGCCTCCTATTGTACATGTGACCAGGGTAGAGTTGTTGGCTAATTTGGATTGTGGACCACTGCCTCAGTCCTCTTGACAAAATAAAGCCACTAGGCCAATGCCTGTTTAAGATGTTTCCAATCATTAGCATAAATCTTAATGAAACGTTTGTGGAATGTGGATCATCTCTGCAGCAGTACTATTTATTGATGAGTGTTGTACTCTTGAGTCCTGACATTGAGAACTAGATCATCTTGAGTTTTTGTCTTTTTGACTATAATTCTCACCCTGTTTGTTTGAAACTTGGCAGCTAACGAAATGTCAGCATGGCGTCCTTTCAACTGTGGCTTCATCGCCAGCAACTGCGGTACCAGACGGTGGATCCACGCCAAATTCATTCTTCTCAAGATTCACATTCTAGTAGAGGTACATAGATTGACATTCTAGCTGGGAGTAGCCGGAGAGGATGCTGTTTGCACGAAATCCCAGCGGTTTTTCTGGCCATAGATGATTCTATTTGTTTATTATTTCTAGGTCGCCACTTCCTCTCGTCACATTTTGTAAAACTAGTGTATATAAAATTATGAACATTATAAGCAATTTTATGCCTAAAGTGGAAGGGATAATGAAATAGTGGGATCGGCAGAAATATGTTATGTATTTGCAACACTTACTTCAAAGGCAAATGAAATGCGCCAATTTTGCCTTCAAGGATGTTAATTTTGTGCTTACAGGTGGTCAGCGTTAATTTTGACGTGTGTGCAGTGTGCTTCCCTGCTGATTAGCACCATATTTTAAGCGTGTCAGCTTCTATGATTTCTTTTTTTTTTATCAAGGGCACGAGGCCCCCATTTCCATTACTAGAAATGTGCATACTACAGAGTTCTTACATAAAAGGAAACAAAGACTGCCAGCAAGCTAGTTTCTGAGGAAACTGCAGCCAAAATACGGTTTTCCAGATAAACTCCAAACCAGAACCTCCCCTATGACATAGCAAAGGTCCAAACTCCCTGCAGATTTAAGATAAAGCTAAGACACCTAAGAACCCAAAGACCACAGCAAGGACAGCAGCCACCACAGGTCTTCAAAACCAAGCTAACTTTCACAGTTCAATCCTTCTCGCGCCTCCTCCCCATCCATGCTTGTCTTATGAGCCTGCCCCCAATAGCAGCCTTCTTTGATCTACCTCCGCTTTCTGCAAAGGAACCCAAGATTCAATCCAATGGCAAACAGAGAAGATTACATCAGTTGGGTCATTAGGGAATTTTTTGTCAAAACAAGCTTTGTTCTTTGTTTTCCAAATAGCCCAAAACACTGCAGCCACCCTAGTGACTACCGATTTTTAAGTTTTTTTTTCCCAAACGCAGAGAGCCATGTGCCAAAAAGCTGATTACAGTTCAAAATAGGTCCCATATTGAAAGCACACATGACAATGTTCCAGATCAACCTAGCAATAGGGCAATCGAAAAAAAGATGTTGGATAGTTTCCTGTGAATCACAGAATTGACATTTTGTGTCCCCCTTCCTCCAACCTCTCTTAAATAAATTGTCTTTAGTCAAAATTCTGCCTCTTAGCAGAAGCCAAATAAAGATTTTAATTTTCAAAGGGAGTTTGAAATTCCAAATTTTCTTATGAGGAATATCTGTCTGCTGAACACACATAGCATTGTAGAAAGATTTAACAGTAAAAGTCCTGATTTCGTTAGGTTCCACCACAGTTTATCTCTGCTTCCCTCTTGGAACTGCAACTCAGTAAAGCCTTGTTTAATTTTACACCAATCACTCAGCTTGTCTCCATTTAGAGTTCTCCTGAATTTAATTATCCCCCAACCTTTTTCTTTAATCTTGCTCAGGGTGATGTTTTTGGTGAGTGTGATATTATAAAGAGTGGGAAATTGAATTGTCAAGGGTCAGCCACCAAACCAGCTATCCTCCCAAAACATAATAGATTTCCCATCCCCACTTTTTTTGAGCAAAATTTATATAAGTTTTCCTTCACTTCCATCAGACCATGCCAAAAATGAGAGTTCCCAGTTTTGAAATTTAGAATGGACATCGGTTTTTTCCTTAGGTATTTATCTCTCAATATCTCTTGCCACCATCCTTCCTCATTCTCCAGTTTCCAGATCCATTTCCCCAACATAGCTTTATTCATGATATCTAAATCTAAAACTCCCAGGCCACCTTGATCCTTAGGAGTACAAATCACTGGCCATTGCACTAGATGGTATTTCCTAATGCCTTGATCCTCTTGCCAAAAAAAACCTCCTTCTAAAAAAGTCCATTCTCTCTTTCACACCTTGAGGGAGTCTATAGAAAGATAACATGTAGAGGAGCACATTGTTCAAACTAGCATTAATTAAAATCAGACGCCCCCCAATTGACTAAAATCTCCCTTGCCAACATCCCAACTTGTGTTCCATCTTATTTTTAGCTACCTTCCAATCTTTTTTAAGAATCCTTTTTTATCTATGGGGATACCCAAATATCTCATAGGCAAATCACCTATGTTGCAAGTAAAAAGTTGGCTGTAAACCTCCTGTCTCTCTTTTGCCTCATCAATACAGTAAACTTCACTCTTATCAAAATTTATTTTGAGCCCTGACAGTTGTTCAAACATATATAAGATGTATTTCAGATTTCTAGCCTATTCTAAGTTGTTAGTGTTGAGTTGTGATCCAAATTCATTTGCACTTAATAAAGGCCAGCTTCTGCCGTAGTGGAGCGGAGGCCCGTCGCTGGGAGGCTTGGGCCGGAGCGTAGCGGGGACGCACCTGGGGACGCCCGGGGGTGCGGGGGCGGAGCCCCCGCGAAACGGATCGTCATCCCTTTTAGGGTTCCACCATATATATACCTCTTGTAAGCCGCCGTGCGGCGTTGTAATCTCACCCCAGATATAGTGAAGATATTTTACTGGTTGGCGCCCGTGGTTTTTTTCTCTCCTACTTTGGGAGGGTTTTCCACGTTAAATCTTGTGTCTTCTGTGATTGATCTATTGTTCTTTATCGTTTGATCGCTTATCGTTTCCTAACAGTCAGGGAACAAAAAGATGGTATTATCAGCATATTGCCAAATAGTAACCTTGTTCTTTTCATTTACACCTAACCCTTCAATAAGGGAATTTTCCTCTGCTCTCTGCAGTAACAAAGTGAGTGCTTCTGCTACCAAATTGAATAGCAATGGAGAGAGGGGATCCCCTTGTCTAAGCCCCTTGTGTGTTTGAAAGAAAGGACCAATTTCATCATTGACTTTAACTGCTACTTTCCCACCCCTAATGACTTTCATCATCACACCATTGATCTGGGAATCCTTTTGATTCCAACATTCTGTGTACAAACACCCAATCCACTTTATCATAGGCTTTTTCGAAATCCACTTTGAAGAGAATGCCACTTTGCTTTTTATGATGTAAAGAGTTCAGAATCTCATGCAAAATAACCACTCCTTCCAAAATGAATCTATTTTTTAGAAAGGCTGACTGATTTTTAGAGATAATATAAGCCATCACACTATAAATTCTGTTCATCAATACCTTGGTCAAGAATTTGAAACTCACATTTAGCAAACAGATGGGCCTAAATTTCTGAATTTGGGCAACCTCTTTTGTTTTTGGGACCACCATAATTGAGTCTTTTCACATTCAGAGTCCCATTTTGGAAATCATTAAGTAATTCAAGAAGATCTTCTTTGATTATATCCTAGAACTTGGCATAAAACTCCCCAGGCATCCCATCAGGGCCAGGAGCCTTATTGTGTTTTAAATCAAAGACCACCTTCTTAATTTCATCTATACTGAAAGGTTTGATAAGATTAATTTTGTCCTCCTCAGTCACTTGACAAATCCCATCCAGATCAATGGTCATGGTGTTTACTTTTGAATGACCAAATAAATCTTTGAAAAACTGAGTTATGTATTTAACTAGATCACTTTGACCCACTACTTCACCCTCCTCCTGACTCAAGGAATGAATATGACTTTTCCTCCTTCTTCCATTAGCTTTAGCATGGTAGTATTTCGTATTGCTATCAACCTCCAAAAACTTCCCTTACTTTGTTTCTCTGATACCATTTCAATTTTTCTTCTCTGACTACATATCTCAGTTTCTGTTCTAACACTCTTCTTTCCTCCCTATCAAGACTTGTCATACCAGCAGATTTGATCGTGCTGTCAATTGCATCAGTTTTCCTCAGAATGTCAGCTTTCTCTCTTCTGTATAAGCCTTCCCAGTTTTTATTCCAGCCATTCAACTTTTTCCTAAGAGCTCTTAGTTTCTTCTGCCATCTTTCAATGCTACTGCCAGAATAATGATTGTTCCAAACTTCTTTCACCACAAATTCCAAGTCCTTCCTGTGGAACCAACTTAATTCAAATCTGAAGATTGGAGTCTTAATTTCCTTACGTCGTGTTTAGTTCCAAAATAATTCTTCAAACTTCCAACTTTTCCATCACATCAAAACTTTCCTACACACACAAACTTCCAACTTTTCCGTCACAACGTTCTAATTTCAACCAAACTTCCAATTTTGGTGTGAACTAAACACAGCCTTAGTTTCAGTTTCCATCAAGATAGGATTATTGTCAGAGATGACTCTTACCAAACCCTTGGTGGTGGTGAGAGGAAAAGATGCTTCCCAATCACTGTTTATAAATACCCTATCAAGTTTTTCCAAAGTGGTTGGGATTGTACTGTCTGTTCTCTAAACTTAGCTCCCTGAGGTTAGACTGCTCAATTATGACGTTAAAAAGAAAAATCCACTTGTTATACCCCCCAGGCTTGTTGTTTTCACTCTCCTTCCTGAGGATATTAAAATCACCTCCCACCACTAAAGGTCTGTTTTGTGACTGCACTCCCTATGCCAATTCAGTCAAAAAGATTTCTTTGTGTTCATACTGAGCTGCCCCATAGACCACCATTAGGTCCCATATTTTTTTGTTACCATTATTCTGCAATCTTAGTTTCACAAAATATTTCCCAAGAGAAGTATCCAGAATCTCATTTTTTTCATTATCAACACCTACCAGGATCCCACCTGACCTGCCCTCAGCAGGAATCCACCTCCAACTCATGCTTTTATTACCAAAACTAGCATAAAAGTCCCGCTTTATTGTTTCTATAATCCCTACAAAGTCCAACTTGTGTTCTTTAATTAGGTCTTGTAAATGACCTATTTTTTCTGGATTCCCTAAACCCCTAATATTCCAAAACAGACCTGACATTTAATTTTTGAGTTTTTCTTCCCTTTTTTCCTGCCAATTTTTGGAGTTACCTTGACAATTTCAAGGTTTTCTTTTTTCTGTTTCCTTTTCCCACTAGAGGAATGAATGTTTTTAATCAAGAATTCAATCTCATCAAGCTCAGAGTTATTTTCCTCCTCAGAGGAATATAGCTATTTTCCTCAGCGGAATATAGCTCATTCAGAACAGAGAGTTCAGGGGAATCTGCACCTGATTTACTCTCACCCTTTTCATCTAGATTAGGAGATTGTTTTTTCAGAAAAAGATTTATTCTATCATTTTCAAGATCTTTAATCAACTGAAGGTTAGCTTCTACATCCTCCAAAGCACAACCAAGATTTACTCCTAAGGTGCTAGCCATATTTACAAGAGAAACATTGGGTTCATCAATGATAGATGGTAATTGAGTCTGACCTTTGTTGATGAAGGCATTTTGTGCCTCCTTTCTCTCCATGGCCATATCCTGGGGTTTCTTGTCTTCTTCGTCTCTTAGCCTCTTGCTTCTTCTTGTCTCTTCCTCCTAACTATCTGTGATCTCCTCAGGCAGTACCACTCCCACCCTTTTGGCAAAGTTCTATTCAGATTCTTGGGAATCCAGGAATTCTTCACTGTCATCCAGATTAACCCTCTCTTCATCTTCTCTCATTGGCTCTGTATCTGCCAAACCCATTTCTTCTATACCACTCTTCCCCATCCCCATCACTGGATAGACCTTTGATCATTTTAACTATATCTTGATTCACCTGCACATCATGAATCAGTGTATCAACACCTTCCTCACTAGCATTTTTCTCTCCTTCAGCTGCTAACAATTTGTTAGACCCCTCATTCTCCTTTTGCAACTCCTCCACTTGAATCTGTATAGCCATGTCAATGTCTTTCAAACTTTGAGCACACTTGTTCTTATCAGAATCTAATATCATCTCAGGTATCAGCACTTGACCATCTTCGATCCTCACACCAGCCCCTTTGCTCAACCTACCGCAGCTAGAACCTTAACCATCATCTCCACTTACATGTTGCTTCCCTTCTCTCTGACCAGCTTTAACAGGAGTACACCCTTTCTCTTTCAGTTCTTCCAACATCTGCTCTCTAAACCAGCCATGTTCCACCACTTCTTCCAGTATAAATTGTGCCTGAAACAGTAGCTCTTTTGGTGTTGTCAGAACCAACTTTAAAGGAAGGGCTTCCAACTCCATCATACCAACTTTGATTCTGATCATGTTACTTGCCTTGAATGTTGCCATGTCAACCTCCATTACTGGACCCAGATTTGAACCAATCTCATATAAGGCTTGATATCCCTTCATCTCATCAGGAATTCCAGACACCCTGACCCAAACTATATGCAGTTTGCCAACGGCTTCAGACTCTTGTGTCCATTCCTTCACATTAACCTGCACAAAAGTCCCTTTTACATTGAAATAGTCAAAACTTGACAATTCTTCAAATCTCATCTTATTGGGGAATCTCATCTGGAAAGTCCCATTTGGCATTGCCTTCACTTTCCATGTCCAATTCCACCTGAATTGTTGTGTAAACCCCTGCTCTAATTGTGCCACTGCCAGACCCTCCCCAATGACAACTGAAATCGCAGCCATGGGGTTTGCATGATCTCTAGCTGGTTTGTTCTCTATGATTGATTTCCCTTCTGTGTTAAGAGTGCAATAAACTATCTGATTGGCAGCCGAATTTTCATACAATTTGTATGATTAATTTTATTTCTGTGTACGTTCAGTGTGCAAGTGGGCATCCGAAAATTTCCATGGTTTCTTAGCTAAAGTTAAGGCATGTTTGATTGAACTTAAAATTTGTCTTGGCAGGCCATAGTTTAAATATACTCTATTTTCTAACTTTGCAGGCAAACTGGTAACATTAGATGCTAACCAAACATGACCTTAAATTCTGCCACCACATCAAATGAAAACAAAAGCTCCAATTGCAACAGTGAGTGGAATATAAAAAAAATGACATTTGTTCTCATCTCAATGAGCATAACATATAAGATTAGTAGATAGTCATCGATATATATGACATTAGATATCCTAAAATCCCCAGGTAGATAACACAACATGTCCTCGATAGCTAGATAGTAGTTGATTGCTAGATAATCCTCGATAAATAAGACCTAAGCTAAGATTAACAGATAGAAAAAAAATACTAGACTAGGGGATCATCTTCGTGCTCGTCTACCTCGATGTAAGTTTCACCGGTACAGTTGTACTCGTCGATTATCCTGAGATCCTCACCACGTTTTCGCTAGATGAAGTCGGCAGCTCCGAAAAGTAGGGCCCACAGACTGTCACGGAATTCCCCATCACAAAGGCGGAAAGGGATCCTCTGACTTAACTGCTGTGCGGTGAGCCACTGACATATGAGCCATAGCAAAGTGGGACTCATATGTTAATGACTCAACTGCATGTGCACTTAAGTCAGGGGATCTACTTCCCACGAAGGCCGGAGGGGAAGTCGTCTAGGAGGGAGGGTAAGGGCACCTTCGACGGTGGAAGTGAGAGCACGTAGTCGATGTAGGATTGGCTCGCCTTCACCATCACCTTCTTCTTCTCCCCTCCGCCCAAGCCACCGCCTTGCTGTCGACCGCCGCCCCCGCCGCCTACGAGATGCTCATGATAATGCCTCATGGCAAGATGATATTCATATATTTCTTCTTCTAAAAAATATATATTCATATCTTTTCCTGCCTTTTCTTCTTTGGAAATATTGCAGGGAGATAAAGAGAAATTTTAATGTTACATGATGCCATTGTTCAATAATGTGGAATGACATCATCAGTAGTATATTTCAAGGATTTCTAATATGTCAAAGGAGTGAACAACTGTTGGTGTATGATACTCTACGTGAAGGAGTGTAATTTTTGGATTTGTTAACAGGGAGCTGCCAAGCACAAGAGAATATGCTGGCACCTCATCGGGAGTCGAGGGTTGTCGACATAGTCACTGACGATGATCCACCGTGGTCCCCGCCGGTGGTTCACTGGTATGCCTTAAAATTTCCTTAAATGATTGACCATCATAGTTTGTGTCTAAAGTGTTTAAAATAGCTTATATCCAACAAACTGCTTAACTTTTACTCCCTCTGTCCCATAAAAAACCAAACTAGTATTAGATTTGATACATCCTAGTACTATGGATCTGGACATACTTTTGTTCAGATTTATTGTACTAGGATGTGTCACATCCAGTACTAGGTTGGTTTTTTATGGGACAGAGAGAGTAGTATATCACTGTATACTAGTAGCACGACATAATTATTGCAATTGATCAATTTGAAGCATATATACGGGAGCACCGCTTTTCACTTTGAATCTTGCGTACTGTATGTGGGTATACACTGTAATGTGCGTATGCTTGTGTAGTTGGATAGGTGTGCATATGCTGTTGTGATGGCAGTGATCTTTTCACAAGGACTTCTACGACGACGATGACGATCTCATTACTCAATGATGGGATCAAGAGGAGTTATGTGACGATGATGACTACTATATTGTAGTTGTTCTTCTTACGGACATAGAGCATGAGAGCACCAAAAGAAAGCATCGTGGTTTAGTATCGGGTCGTGAGATAATTCATAGGGACAGGTTTGCTGGCATTTACGCATAGTGGCTGATTATTTTGCAGATCTACCTGTATATAATGCAAAATTATTTAGGAGGAGATTCAAAATTTCAAGGGAGCTATTTTTGAACATCGTGACTAGTTTGGAGGCCCATGATGACTACTTCAGGCAGAGACCAAAAGCAATGGGCCTTCTCGGTGTCACTGCATTGCAGAAGGTGTATGGCACATTTTGCATGCTTGCATATTATATTCCAACTAATATTCTTGATGAAGCCGTGAGGATTTCAGAGAGCACCATGATAGAAGCTTTCAAGCACTTTGTCAATGTTGTGGTGGATGTGTTTGCTAATCAATATTTGAGGGCACCAACTGCTTGACGACATTGCAAGGTTGATGACTATAAACACTCCAAGGGGGTTTCTAGGGATGCTAGGTTGTATTGACTGCATTGGAGGTGGAAGAATTGCCCAATAGGCTGGAAAGGGCAATACTCAAGGCCTGTGGATGGGCCAACTATGATTCTTGAAGCTGTTGCATCTAAAGATTTGTGGATTTGGCATTCCTTTTTTGAACTTCCAGGTTCTCTTAATGATATCAATGTCCTACAAAGATCACCACTCTTTGAAAGGCTTACTTTAGGGACAACTCCAGAGTTGGAGTTTATGGTGAATGGCAAGAAATATACCATGGGTTACTATCTTGCTGATGTCATATACTCTTCTTGGGCCACTTTTGTGAAAACCATTTCCAATCCACAAGGTAACAAGAGAATCCATTATTCAAAAGTTCAAGGAGTGAGGAAGGATGTTGAAAGAGCATTTGGTGTTCTACAAGCCTGCTTTGCAATGGTGAGAGGTCCTGCTAGATTTTGGGATACAGAGACCCTATGGTACATAATGGCAGCTTGTGTAATCATGCACAACATGATCATTGACAATGAACGAGATGAAGATGTAGACTTCGACTATGATTAGGGAGACAGTGAGGTGTCGAGGAAGGAGTACCAATGACGCAATAAACTTGTGTTAGATAAGTCTTTAAAGATACACGAGGAAATTGAAGACCGATGGGCACATGAGCAACTTCGAGATGATCTTGTGGAACATTTGTGGGTGCTTCATGGTACTCGGTAGTTTGTTCAATTGCATTTTTTTATCAACTATGGGTTTTGTTCAATATTTGCTTGTAAGATATGTCATTTTAATGTTTGAAAATTTTGAATTCAAATTTGTATCATGGTGTTTGATATTGCAAATTTAAATATGATTGAATTCCATGCGCTAGAATTATTTATGTTTGAATTATTGTGGTGTTAAACTAGATATAAACATAAATTCTATACTAAAATAAAAGAGAAAAAGAAATAGGGGTTAAGGTATGGGGCTACTACTAGAGTTAAAGACATATTTATGGTCCTAAAGATTTGGGGGCAGCTCCCATTTAACCTTTAGGGGTTCTACAGTAGGGGCTAACTACTGGAGATGCTCTCAGGGAGGGGGTAAGGAAGAAATGAAGTATGCCCCCATCAAGCGAGTGAACACACCTTCACCTTCAAGGCCTGTTTGCCTGAGGATTCCATAACGTCCCTGAAAAACCTTAGGGCAATTCCACCGCATGTCCCTAACAAATATTTGAGCCAAAAAAATAACCTACTTGAGCTTCATGCTCGCACTTAGAAATCAAGTAGGAGTATGGTTTTCAGACGTAGTAGCTTGGATAACACCGTGCCAAATCTGATTAGCAACGCAAACAAGCATAAATTGGATATGTTTTCTAGATTATGTTGTGCTTGCATGTTATTTTGGGAAAAGAGAGTGTTATTTTTTTAGTGTTGGTTGGAGTGCAATCGCTATAATGGAAGGGAACATCTTAAAATTGCAACTGAGGTGTCTTAATTGATCTCATCCATATAAACATAAGAATGCTATGACTTTACCAAATCTTCCTATAGGTTGTCATGCATGGGTTAGGTCTTTCCATGTTCACTTGAGCCCGCATGTACAATTCATAGCCCAGGAACAACATGAACCGTTTCGCTGTGGATTGTGCAGCACGACCTGTCTAGCCATATCGTCAGCCCGGTGTGCCAACACGACAAGTATATGTAACGAATCAGCACGACATGTCCTAGGAATGGCATGACACGCCCTGACCCGTGCGGCATGACTGCCGAACAGTCGCCAATCGAGCAACTACCATCCGAGCAAAAGCTAGGAGTAAAGGAGAACGGAAGAATCGAGGAAGCTAGGGGCTCGGGGCAGAGGAAGCAATGCTGGCCGCTCGTCGACGTAGGCCTGCACGACAACGTGGTGGTGCGACCAACCACATTTTTATTGCTTATCTCATTGGTGAAAAGGAAAATATTTTCTCATTAAATCAACAATGATTAAGAGAGTTAATTAGGATAAATTAATCTCAATTGGTAGAAACAAAGCGATATGGTAGACATTTTTGCAACTACACCAGGTGGTTTTAGCAACAACTCTAGGACATCAACACCACACAAGGAATCAGAGTCGACGCTGAGCAGATCGGGAAATAACCTCAAGACACCCAGGACAACAATTTTCTCTTCCTTCTTTAGCACAATCACGCAGGGAGACTTGGTCACCTAGGAATAGGAAATATTGATACCTTTCATAACCTTTCTCATTAATTTTTTTCCTTTTATTTACTCCATCCGTTTCAGGTCATAAGACGTTTTGACTTCGGTCAAAGTCAAACTATTTCAAGTTTGACTAAGTTTGTAGACAAATATAGTAATATTTATAATACTAAATTAGTTTTATCAAATCAATAATTGAATATATTTTCATAATAAATTTGTCTTGGGTTGAAAATGTTACAACTTTTTTCTATAAACTTGGTCAAACTTAAAGCAGTTTGACTTTGATCAAAATCAAAACGTCTTATAGCATGAAACGGAGGGAGTATATGTTATTTTTTAATCAAACATATTAAATGTTAATTTTAATGAAACTAATTTGGTGTAGTAGATGTTAATAATTTTTACATAAACTTGGTCAAACTTAAGTAATTTGACTAGGGAAAAGTCCAAACGACTTGTAATATGAAACGGAGGGAGTAGTAATTATCATGACATATTAATAATATTAGTTAGTAATAATTTTTACACGAGTTAATAGTAACTATAGTTATTGTGACATCAAGTCGCTTAACAATTTTTTAGAATTTAGGAGATATTTTTTGCTTAACATAATCTAGAATTCTCTTAACTAATTATATGTGAAAATAATATTTAATGCTACATATAGTCATATAAATATGGGACAATTGCATCTGTGCCCCCACTTTAAAAGCCAATTGCTGTTTTGCCCCCACTTTTTAGGGTTTGCATTTTTACACCCACTTTTTGAATCTAAAGCAGTCGTCTACCCCCACTTGTGACAACCGTTTGGTGGGTCCCACATTGTGTGTTAAAGAAATACAAAAGGAAATAAAAAAAGGTTTTAGGAATTATGTAATGGCATTTGTACCCCTGAGGGAATGGATAGGGTCAATCTTCCACCGTGCGTCTCCCACCGTGCATTCGGGAAAGGCTGGATGGGTCGAAACCCTAGCTAGCGCGGTGGCGGCGGCGAGCACGCGCGGCGGGGATGCGGCGGCGAGCGAGTGCGGCGGGGAGGCGGCCCGCGGCGTGCGACAGCGCGGGGCGGCGGCGGTGGCCGCCGGTGCGCCGTGCGCGAAGCGGCGGCGGCAGGTGCGTGAGGGCGTGCGCCGGTGCCCGCTCGCAGGAGGTCCACAACCGGCGGCCGCTGCTTTTCAACGTGGAGGCGGCCTCTCACAGAGACGCTCTATCCGGCTGGAGGGCAAGACAAGGCAGAAAAGAGGAAGTTGTTGGCAATGGAGGAAATCCTATCAATGGAGCTAATTTTGATGGAAGTGTTTGACAGGTAATTTGTTTCTTGTCATGCTATCTTATGAAAATGGACATGAAAACTTAGAACTAGCTAAACTAGGATGCTCTCACGTAATAATGAATTGAAAGGAACATGGCTAAGCAGGGTTTGATACTTAGATATACTTGAACTAGCAGCTAGTATGCATTTTAATTCTTGGGGCTGCATTCAGTATGGTTGCTTTTTCGTCTCTCTATATAACTTTGTTTCTCCATTGAGAAGTTCAAGAAGGCATATGCAGGGACTTTCAATCCAATGACATCGAAGGATAGATGGACACATGTTGATCTAGGCTACAAAATAAAGAAGCCTAGATTGAGAAGGAAACATGGGGGGCCACGAGTGGCTAGGGTGAAGGCAAGTGATGAGGCTGGGACTAGTAAGAGGAAGAAATGCACTGAATGCAATGAGTTAGGCCACACGGCCAGGACTTGCTAAGGAGGTCCCACGACAAGTCAAAAGAGGATGCACTCATCTTCAGAAATTAGGACAGGAGATGGGAACAACGACCCAAGTGCTGCAGCCACTTCCAAGTGAGTCATGCATCCCTTGTTATTTCCTTCTATTTATCTTCAAATTTTGTTTATTTTGTTATTGCTGATTTCTTTCTGTGCCTATGAAGTGCAAGTGGAAGTGCAAGTGCAAGTGCAAGGGGAAGGGGAAGGGGAAGAGGAAGGGGAAGGGGAGGAAGAGGAGGGAGGCTAGCTTTATGGCTTGCATGATTTTTTAGCAACAACCCAAGTGCTGCAGCCACATCAAAATGAGTCATGCATTACTATTTCCTTCTATTTATCTTCAAATTTTGCTTATTTCGTTATTGCTAATTTATTTCTTAACAACCAAGTGCAAATGCAAGGGGAAGGGGAAGGGGACGAAGAGGCTACCTTCATGGTTTGCATGCTTTTGGACATCTATATGTTGTGCACTTTTGTGCTTATATGGACTTGTAATATGACATGGACTGTAATATGTGGCAATGTGCCCTAGATGTTGTGGACATGTGATGTGTGCAATTATGTTTGTGGACACTTGGTAATGTTTGTGGTCGATGACTTATATGCATCGTGGCTTATTTCTATGGAACACTTTGTAATGCTTGCTTTATATGTGACTTGTGCTAGTTGTGTGAAAATTATGTCGAAATGCTGTCCAAATTTTATTTAAAATTATGTCAAATTTTGTAATTGTCTAGTTTTTGTGATTTCTTTTGTTAAAAATAACAAAAACATCACAGCAGATTCTCACGTTTGAATTATTTGCAACCTGAAGTCACAAAGTAGGGGTAAAAATACAAAAAACATCACAGCAGATTCTCACGTTTGAATACATTGAGTGAGATTAATTCCACATCAGATATGTAATAAATCACCGCCAAATCCCCATAATTTTTTTTGGTGGGAACGATTATCCAAACTAGGGTCGATCTGTCGAGAGGAGGTGGCATTGGAGAGTAACCATTTCCTTGTGGGAACGATTATGCAAACTAGGCTAAAGAGAGCTATATAGTGGCATTGAAGAGTAACAAAGGTTAGTAAATCCACAAAAAAACGTTGTGGATGCCGGTGACAGAAACTCTACAACACCACAACTTATCGCCGTTTGATGATGGTGCAGCATGTCGGCCGGACCTCATGCCACAATCACATAACGGCTAAAACGCTTTACCTATTTTTCTTCATTCGTTGCTCCTTCAACTTCCTTAATTGCTTCTTCAATAGAATGGAACGACAGCCTTTACAGGAGAAAAGAGAAGAGATAGAGGATGAGATAATACTTGGTCTATCTTCTGACTTGGAGTATATAAATAACACCGGTTGACCCGCGGCATTGCCCCCAAGTTACGAAACTCACCGACACGTGGGGTCATGATGGAGGTTTGAGTATATTCAATTCTAAGATCTCCTTCCTATGGTGTATTGACTACCACATATATCCTAAAATAACTTAATTTAAAAATTAGGATAGATCACAATTAAATTATTTTCGGATAGGGTAAGTATTATTACTTTACAAGCAAAACAATCTACAGTACTGAGCCATGCCTCCATTGAATATGTCGTGCTTTGAACAATGTGGTCCTTTTCAAAAACTTATTTCATATATAGACCCATGGAAAAACTTATCCTATAAATTTTTGGGGCGCCAGATTCGCTGGTGTCGTGGTTCGATGGGACGGTGCTAGCACCCCTGCCACCGTGGCGGGCTGACACTGACGTTGCTGCCCCCCCCCCCCCCCCCACGCGCGCGCTAGCGACGCTGGTGCCCCAAAAAGGACCATTTCTAGGATATGTTTGAAATAAGTTTCTTGAAAAGGACCAAATTCTAAAAAATCCAGTCTTACTATGAAGTTGATGCCCACTAACTTCTAAAGCTCAACATATAAGTATGGCTTCCCTCCAAGGCAGGCTTACCAAGTCAGCGACCTTGACTTTATCACCGACAACTTCGACAAAATTTCTCTCATCAACTCGGATTCAGACCAGTTATGAGGGATCACGTTACTCCGACACCATTCAGCCTCCTGAACACGGTTGAGATCTACTCTGAGGCGTTTTCTTCCGATGTGGCTTAAAACCACTTGGGGGATCTTCAGCTGCAACTTAACAACACGGTATCTCCAACACTTTGGCGACCTATCCTCATATTGCCATGCGACTCCCTCCACTCCTCGTCGCAACTTTTGGATGTAGATCACCCCCCTCCCCCAGGGTTCGATCTAGGCATGTTTCGGTCATGTTTGGACTAGGGCTCAGAGAGGTGGGCATCATGATTCAACCAATTGATTCCTGTAGCGTCATAGAGATCGTCAACGGGCGTCGATTATTCAGAAGGCTACAACGACCTCGACACTATAAGCATGAATAACTCCGAGTCCACCAATGACTATACTCCGATCTTCTTCGAAGTCTTCATGGCCAGTGCACCGATTGAAAGCAAACAAGCCCGTCTAGCAAGGGAAGCCGACGAGGAGTGTGCCCTCCTGGAGGAAGAACGAAAATGAAAGGATTCGTAGTAAGGAGGATCTGCACGAAGGTAGCACGACTTGATTCGAAGCAATCGTGTTGTGCACAACAATATTATCCAAACTTGTATCGATGACATCAACATCTTTCCACCCATCAACAGAACGCCGTTGCAGCTGTTACTCTGTTTGATACTCTCGTCGACGCCGCCTCAGAGAATATGACTCCAACGCTAAACAAGATCAAGACCATGGTTGTCACCATGGCCGCTCAACAAGACAAAGAAGCTGAGCCCAATCGTCGTGCAGATGAATCTTGTGCCGAGACACCAAAGATGTTAGCCAACAGTCATCTAACGTCATATCGCTGAACACAGTAGAGGACATACAACATCCAGTTTGCATTGTCGAGAAGGTGGAAGCCGACGATCGAAACAGTTGGTCGGCAACCGTGAACCTAACAATGGTCATCATCGTGACGGTCGCAGCAACGATGACGAGCACAGACATCACAGAGACTTGAGGGATACGCTAAACGAACAACATCGAGTAAGGCAGAACCATGGGCGTCGTGACGACCACTCACCACACAACCGCCGTTCTCCTGACGGCAATGATGATGAAGTTTCAGCTTTCACCCGAGAACTACGTTGAGTGGATTAGCCGACTAGTTTTAAACCAACTGGGATTGAAAAGTATGACGGCAAAACCGACCCCAAGTCGTGGCTCACTGTCTACACCGTAGCCATCTGCATAGCAGGAGGAGATAGCAAAGAGGTGGCTAAGTATCTACTTGTGGTGCTTGTCGACTCAACAAGGAGCTAGTTATCGGGCTTCCGAGGGGGCTTCAGATCCGGTTCGTCGCCAACTTCCAAGACACCTATGAGACACCGGACCCTCACTTCGACCTATATCACGTCGTACATTGCAATAATGAATCCCTTAAGGATCACATCTAGTATTTCTCCGAGGCCCACAACAAGATCCCAGAAGTTACCGACGACATTATCATTGCTGCTTTTCAGAAAGGGAATTCAAGACAAGTTGCTCGTCAACAAGTTTTCCTGCAAACCTCCTTAAACAGTCATGAAGCTATTCGAGACAGCAAACTCTTACACAAAGTCAGCGGAAGCCGTCAACGCTTCACGTGAAGAAAAGCAGTTGGGTGGTAATTGGCATCCCAAGAATGACAATGGCAGCAACAGCTAGAAGAATTGCAAGTGAAAACCTGACGACCTGGTGGCTAAAATGTCGAATTATCAATCTCAACGTCCTCATGTCAGCAATTACGAGAAGACCATGAACAACCATGCCCACACATCACCCCGACTCCAAGCACGTGGCCAAGGATTGTTTCATCTACAAAAGGTTCGCTGAGGAACATGCGGCGTAGCTGAATCTCAAGGCTGGCGATGGAACTTCGACAAAAATCAAAGATAACAACAATGATTGCCAAAGGTAACATGTAATGTTTTGTCTTTTGGCTTTATGCAGCACCATCGGCAGCTTCTTCCCCACGAGGTGATAGACGATTTCTCTGTGCTGTAACATTTCTGGATAATATAGTTGTACCATATGAAGTTGTGTAACCTTTAGCGGTGAAGTATATGAACTTATCCGATCACCTCAGTTCCGAACATCAGCTCTGACTATAGGCATGCTTAGTTTTTGTGCTTTTTTGTTTTTAGGTTGTTAATCTTGAAGAATTGGGCAACGGAGTCACTCTTATATATTTGTCGTCTTTACCTCCATGGAAGATAAAAAAAAGCAAAAAAAAATGGAAAAAAATATAAAAACAAAACACCAAAAAATCAAAAAAAGAAAAATGGTGCATTTTCTCAAGATGCTGTAAAATACATGTTATGATTTTTTTAAGATCTGTATGTGTTTCTTCTTTTTATTTTTTCCTTGTAGGTGCGTAGGTAACTCGGCCTATGTCATCTTAGGTGTAATTATATGACAAATGACATAGCCGGTCCCAAGCCCGGAAAAAGGAGGAGGGGACAAACCTTGTATACATGTGTATTGAAACGATGCTCTGCTACTACATAGGTCATTAGGATTTGTCATGAAATTTTCTGCACTTTTGGCAAGCTAATTGTATTTTTTATTGATGGAATGACAGTTAAAAAAACACGTCTGAAGGCACTTCTCAAGGCATTAAAACTAAGGCTGATTGATTGATTAATCTGACTAGACTCTTTGTTATACCATTTAAGCACTGAACAGAAGAGCTTTTCTCATTGTTATACCATTACATTGTTTTAGTTAACCATAGTTTTAGGGGTTAATTGTTGCCTAACATAATTCAGCAAGTCAATTTTCTTGTTGTTTAGTTGCGGGTTCATCGATTCTGACATCAGGACAAGCAGCCAACAGACTGCTGAACCCTGGCTTAGACTCTTTCGCCAGAGACAGCTTGTAGTCCTTACCTTCTTTTCCCTTATCAGGGCCATTTTAATGGATTAGACTCAGCATTAATACACTAGATGTCCCAAGCCCGGAAAAGGAGGGAATAATCTTATATACATGTATAGTAAAACAATGCTTTATTGATATCTGCGGAGTATAACGTTGAAATTTTTGTAACGTACTGTATTCTGTTCAGATCTCACTAAATTTCAGAAGTTGTAATTCCTACTTCCTGTTGTCAGATTTCACCAGATGGCATTTGATCGTAGTGTTCAGAGATACTGTCTCCTAATGCTTTGGAGTTCACTCCCCAAATTCTCAACACTGTCATGGACTCTGAAATTAGAATCGAGTTGTGCGTTCATTACTGTAATCATCAGTTATTCAGTTAAGTGCTCTTAGTGTCATCGCAACAAGTTGATCTAACAGGTACAAACTTTTCTTCCCCTGAATGATAAAATGCAGCAGAAAGAAAAGCAAAACTGAATCACATTCAGTGACGGGAAGAGGAAAGGAGGAGAGAAGGTGTCGCATACCTGAGTTGAGCCCGAGTAGTCAACCTTTCTCTTGCATCTCCTTCTCACCCTCTCACCGGCTTCTCACGCCCTGCGGCCGCAACCCGCCCTCCGATCAGGTCTCCGGCGCCATCGCCGAGGTGGGCGCTCGCTCGACGGCCGATTGATTCATGGAGCGCTCGCTCGCAACAACGCCCGGTTCCCTTCTCCCCATCGCCGGCGGCGGCGGCTCGCCATCCCTTGCTCCCGGGTAGAACGAGAATACGAGATAATACGAGGGGTTATACGAAAAATCAACACAGGATTCCCAGCTTTGCTTAATCTCAGCCGCCTGTATAAGATCGGACGGTGCAGAGAGTCTGGACAATGTAACATAAACGAATGGCTTGGCTCGCTGACTCATGGGGCCCACTTTTGGGCGAGAACGCAAGTACTGCCTCTCTCTCCGGCAGCCGCTCGCCGGAGCTCCGACGACAACCCTCACGTTGAAGACGCTGGTTAGCATTTGTACCAGGTGCAAACCAGCGCAATTCGCTTAGGGAATCGCTAAACTTGAACGAAGAAAATCATATTAAGCTCGTGTTCGTTCGATGGTCTGTAGCGTTGAGTGATTCAGATCAGCATGTCAACACCTATTGATGAGAGATGTTGTAGTATGTACTGCTGTTTAAGCTACAGAACCTATTGATGTTATACAGATCTGAGTACATTTTTTTTCTTTGATAATGTCAGATGTGAGCTGATGAAACTGGGATTGTGTTTAGTTCATAGCATCCTTTCTTTGCAGTGAATCAGTATTCAGTACGCCACTGTTGAAGTCACCAATTGGATGCTTTCTACTCTATGTTCTGCAGCTGGATGAGCAGATAAGATTCAGTTCAGTTCTTCAATCACTGTATCAGAAGATTCTGAACACGTACAGAGTGAACCATATGGTTTCAGATCAGAGATATTCTTCTCTGACATGGTTATCAATCACACTGCAGCACAAAGTTGCAGTGGTCTTTCGTTCTATGAAACTGGAGGGAACAAATTTTTGTCAGATACAAAAAAAATGCGTGAAAACAAGTATAGTTGTAAACAATTAACTCGGTATACTCCAATATTTGATGAAAAATCTTCTTAAATTTACAATGGCACAGCCTCCAAGAGTCTTTGCAGAGTTCCCAGATTCCATCATGGTCCAACTTCTGTAGGTTACTTGTGAAACCTGTCCATTGGATTCACAGCTGAAAGTTTTGATCCTAGGATGCGACAGCACTGGCAAGACCCAAAATCTCTTAGAAACCTCTGTCCTTGTCTCTATCACCTGGCTCCTTGGCACTGCAGAGGCTAGCTGAAGCAGAGAACGAGTTGTCGTCAGGAAGGCCATTCTCTAGACACTTCGAGATAGAAAGATTCGCTCTTTCTCATCTTTGATCTCCTTCTTGAGAGATACTAGTAGCATCTTTAATCTTTAATCAAAATATTAATTAAGATTGTCACCAGCATGAAAAATATTTTGACAGATGGCCGAAACATGTTTCTACATGCGCCGCCCCCTAATATTTTGACGAGGGCTTGTTCTACTAGTATATACTCGTATGTCTCTGTCTTGGGTTTTATCTAAGTACGTTCTAGGTATGGGGTATGGTTGGTTATGCTATTTCAAAGAATCAATATGTCGATGTCTTATGTATATACTTCCTAGTAGGAGTAGTAGTTATCAAAGCTGACGTCATACGAGCTGTTAAGGAATTTTTCTCCTCAGGAGAGATGCCGGAGGGTGTTAATGACACTGCTATTGTGCTTATTCCGAAAAACCAACAGCCGTTAGAGTTGAAAGAGTTTCGTCCTATAAGTCTGTGCAATGTGTTGTACAAGATTGTCTCAAAATTCCTAGTAAACAGACTCAGACCAATTCCGGATGTTCTTATTTCACCAAATCAGAGTGCTTTTGTTCCGGGGAGGTTGATTACAGATCATGCCCTCCTCGCTTTCGAGTGCTTTCGCTTTATTCAAAAGAACAAGAATCCGGGCAAGGCTGCTTGTGCTTACAAGCTTGACCTCTCGAAAGCATATGATCGGGTGGATTGGAGGTTCTTGGAGCAGGGTATGTACAAACTGGGTTTCGCTCATCGTTGGGTTAAGTGGATCATGTCTTGTGTAACCACGGTGAGATATGCGATTAAATTTAATGGAACGCTGCTGAGTACATTTGCTCCAACTAGAGGACTTCGTCAACGGGACCCTCTCTCCCCCTTTCTCTTTCTCTTTGTGGCTGATGGCCTATCCTGTTTGATGGACGAGAAAGTGCGAGAAGGATCCCTTTCACCGGTTCATATCTGCCGTAGAGCCCCTGGGATTTCGCACCTTATGTTTGCAGATGATACTCTCCTATTTTTCAAGGCGAACAATAATCAGGCTCGAGTGGTCAAGGAAGTACTTCAGGACTATGCCCTGGGTACAGGACAGCTCATCAACCCGACGAAATGCTCCATGCTGTTCAGTACTGCCACCCCGGTAGAGGTTCAGAACTCTATCAGCAATACTCTGCAGTTAGTTAATGCATCGTTTGAAGACAAGTATCTTGGTTTCCCTACTCCCGATGGGAGGATGTGCAAGGTAAATTTCAGAGTTTACAAGAAAGAATCTGGAAACGAATAATATGCTTTGGGGCGAGAATTTTCTTTCGTCTGGAGGGAAGGAGATCATGCTTAAATCTGTGATTCAGGCCATTCCGGTATATGTAATGGGTGTGTTCAAGTTGCCAGACTCGGTGTGTGATGATCTCAATCGGCTGTCAAGGAATTTTTGGTGGGGTGCAGAGAAAGGCAAAAGGAAAACGAACTGGAAGGCATGGGGTTGCCTGACGAAGCCGAAACAAAGAGGTGGGTTAGGTTTCAGAGATTTCAGAGTGTTGAATCAAGCGCTGCTTGCCAGGCAAGCGTGGCGCTTGATAGATAACCCTGGGAGTCTGTGTGCAAGAGTTCTCAAGGCAAAATATTATCCTAACGGCTCCCTGATTGACACATGCTTCAGTGGCTGTGCATCTCCGGGTTGGCGTTCAATAGAATATGGACTAGAACTCTTGAAGAAAGGTATCATTTGGCGAGTCGGCAATGGACGTTCAATCCGTATATGGCGCGATCCCTGGATTCCGAGGGGCCATTCACGTCGGGTAATTTCGAGGAAGGGCAGCTGCAGATTGAAATGGGTTTCGGATTTAATTACACCAGAAGGCTCCTGGGATTCAGATCGTATTAGCTAAGTTTTCTTGCCCATTGATGCTGATCTCATTTTGGGTATTCGCCTGTCAGCTAGGCAGGAAGAGGATTTCCTTGCGTGGCATCCTTACAGACTCGGTCGGTTTTCTGTCCGCAGTGCATATCATCTTGCAATATCCCTGGCAGAATCGGATAGTAGCTCCAGTTCCTCGGGAGTAATTCTCAGCAAAACGTGGGACTGTCTATGGAAGTGTAAAGTTAAAATCCATGCTTGGAAGGCAGCCTCCAATTGCCTCCCTACGATGGAGAATAAGAAGAAAAGGAATCTAGAGGCCTCTGAGGTTTGCAGACTCTGTGGCATAGAGAAGGAAGATACTATCCATGCGCTATATCGCTGTCCTCAAGCTAGACAACTCTGGTCACTGATGCGAGATGTCATTTTATTTGGACCCTGCTGTTGTCGGACGATGCACAGGACCGAACTGGGTGCTAGACTTGCTTATGCATCTGCCGGAGGACAATCGTATGTTCTTCCTGATGACTCTGTGGCGGGTCTGGTTTGTCCGGAATGAAATCATCCATGGGAAAGAACCTCCTCCAGCTACCGTTTCAAAGAGGTTTTTGCTGAGTTATGTCCAATCGCTGCTTGATTTATCGCAACATCCAGTTGGAAGCCTGTAGCGCCGTTCCCCCCGCAATCTACTGGCATGGTTAAACCTGTCAAAGTGCAGGAATCTGCTCCCTGGACCAAACCGCTGCTGGGTTGGATGAAATTAAACATTGATGGCTCCTTCGATGCGTCTCTGAATCAAGGTGGCATCGGTGTAATCCTGAGGAACAGTACTGGTTCAGTCATTTTCTCGGCGTGTGGCTTCATTGATCGATGTAACTGTGCCCTGGAGGCAGAGCTCCTTGCGCTTAAGGAAGGCATCATTCTCGCGCTTCAATGGACATTGTTGCCGATCTGCATCGAGACGGATTGTCTAGAAGCTGTGAACCTTGTTCAGTCTGCAAGCAGCGTGAGATCGGAGTTAGCACACATGATTCGGGATATAGGTGCGCTGATCTCAGGGAATAGGGAAGTGCAAATTAAGAAAGTGTTGCATTGCCAAAATACCGTTAGTCACTTTCTAGCTAATAGGGGTCGGAGTGTGGCTCGCTCTGAATTCTGGCCGGACAATAGTTGTAACCTCATTGCACATCTTGTGTGTGAGGATCTTTCAGTTGCTTAATGAATTTCCCCTTCCCCCGCAAAAAAAAAATATGACATAAAAATTAATGGGCTATATTTATATCTGCTTTTTTGCATTACTATTTCATTCATTCCTTAATGTTTGTTTGCTTTTTGCACTGGTTGCAATTCGAGCCGTGACAATACCCACCGCCTGTACTTCAGAACGGAGACTCCTGATACTCATCATTGCAAATTCAGTAACCTCTTTCAGCATTGCGTTGATTGTGAATGGTAAAAACCAGGAAATTTACCGGCGTTTATTTGAGACACGCAGTGACCAAAATGCAAAAGTACTGAGAGATTTTTTTTTTGGGGGAAAAGTACTGATCAGATTGGTATGGTCTTGACACTAGTACAGATCCTCTCATCTGTGACGGCCCATCACATGCCTGGGCAACGTGGGCCGTCAGAACGAAGTCATCTCAATCGGGCCTAAATTAATACCGTTGTAGATTATTCGTTGGGGTGCATATACCTATAGCCCATCACCGATGACACTCATCAGTGACGGGCGCACAGTTAGGCCCGATTGAGATGACTTCGTTTATTTCAATCGGACCCAACTACTAGGCCCGTCAGCGATGAGCGTCATCGGTGACGGGCACCAAAAAAGGCCCAATTGAGATGGCCTTTAGGCCCATCACCGATGACTCTTATCGGTGTCGGGATTCTATTTATGCCTGTTAGAGATTAGTGTGCGCCCGTTAGAGATGTCATTTTTTTTGGCCCGATTGAGATATATTTTGCACAGTATATATACTCCAGCAGTCTGTTGTCTGTAGTTATCCCACTGTTTTCACTATTTTGGTGGGAGGTTGAAGGGGGCGAATTTTTGTAATTTTTTTCCAAACAAGAACAGGGAAATCATAAAAGTATGTAACGGGGTACTAATCATTTCCTATTAATTTAGTAGTACTTATGTTATCAAATGTTAAGTAATATTTTGTTCATTTTTTAGCAATGGATCGAAGTTGGATGTATACGACTGCCTTGAGGCGTCAGTATAAGGAGTATAGAGATGGTGTATTAAGTTTTATGAATGCCGCGGAGGAGGATAGGAGAAGAAGAGACGACAAGTACATGTGTTATCCATGTAGGGATTGCAAGAATGAGACTTTGTGGGAAGACAAAGGGAAAGTACACGCTCACTTGATACGCTGGGGATTCATGGAGAGTTACACATCTTAGGTGAAGCATGGAGAGTAAGATCCGGGTACTGATGGTGCAACTGCATACGGAAGTGGTGCAGACAATCATGAATAAGGAGATGAAGAAGAGCATGACATGTTTGTCCCATCTCCATTGGGCGATGAAATGGTTGATGTGGACCCTGATCTGCTGCAAGACATGTTACGTGACGTTGATGACCCAGCTATGAACGAGAGAGATTCCATGAAGTTCACCAGGTTGGTCAGTGACTCAGAGACTCCTCTATACGCCGGATGCAAGCCAAAACACACCAAATTGTTAGCAACATTAAACCTAATGAAGTTGAAGGATGGACAGACAAGAGTTTTACAGAACTTTTGGGAATACTGAAGGACATGCTTCCTGAGGAGAACACATTGCCTGAGACGACATATGAAGCAAAATAGGTCCTGTGTCCCCTGGGGTTAGAGGTCCGGAGAATTTACGCATGTCCAAATGACTGCATATTATACCACAAGCAATACACGGACTTAGATGCTTATCCTGTCTGCAAGGCTTAAGCGAAAGAAGAGCGCGGTGGAGGGAAAGAAGTCAAATCGGAGTGGTCCGGCGAAGGTTGTGTGGTATCTACCAATCATTGATCGTTTCAAGAGAATATTTGCCAACCCCAACGAAGCAGAGTTAGTACGTTGGCATGCCACAGAGAGAAGGAATGATGGTTTCCTAAGACACCCTGTGGATTCGATTCAATGGAGGAATATCGATCAAAAGCACAAAGAGTTTGCGGCCGACCCTAGAAACATGAGGATATGTTTGTGTACGGATGGCATGAATCATTTCGGAGACGAGCAGTTCTCACGGCACTTGGCCAGTTCTTATTGCGAACTATAACCTCCCGCCATGGTTGTGCTTCAAAAGGAAATATACTATGTTGTGCTTGTTAATCCAAGGTCCGAGACAACCTGACAATGATATCGATGTGTTCTTGGAGCCTGTTATCGATGACCTTGAGATTCTGTGGAAAGAGGGTGTGGAAACTTGGATGCATATGGTCAGGAGAACTTCACGCTACAAGTTCTATTGTTCTGCACCATTAATGATTATCCCGCACTGGGTAATCTTTCTGGACAAACCGTGAAAGGAAAGAAGGCATGCTCTGACTGTATAGAATATACACATAGTAGGTGGCTGAAGAAATCAAGAAAGATGGTTTACATGGGTCATAGGAGATGGCTCCCCCTACGACACGCCTTTAGAAGAAAGAAGAAAATTTTCAATGGTAAGAAAGAACTTGGGTCTGCCCCTGAGGATTTGTCCGGAGATCAAGTACACAACATGGTGAAGGACATTACTAATGAGTTTGGGAAGAAAAGAAAACATAGCAAGGAGGACAAGAAGAGGATGTGGAAGAAAAAAAAACATATTTTGGCAGCTACCTTACTGGAAAGATCTTGAGGTCCGTCATTGCATTGATCTGATACACGTAGAGAAGAATGTGAGTGATAGCTTGCTGGGGCTATTGCTAAATATGCCTGGCAAGATAAAGGACGGGTTGAATGCGTGTCTTGATCTACATGAGATGAACATTCGCAGTGAACTTCAGCCTGTTACGGATGATAAGACAAGAAGTACCTCCCACCAGCTTGCCAGACATTGTCGAAGGATGAGAAGATCGCAATGCTATCATGCCTGGCAGATATTAAAGTTCCTTCGGGCTATTGCGCGAGAATAAGTAAGGGTGTGTTTGGTTGGGCTTTTCAACCTGCTTTTGCTTTTGCAAAAGCCAAAAGCCAACCTAAGGGCTCAAAAGGCACAGCTACTTTTGCCTAAAGCCAGCTTTTGGTGTAGTACAAATTGAAAGCAGCCCTCCCCCCGCTTTCAGCTGCTTTTGGGTTCAATATTTACCCACCTGCCACAGGTTAAGTGGAGAAAATAACGTTTCGCTTGTTCTATTCCGCATCGTGCGTCTGCTCCGTCGCCTCCTCCCGCATCGCGTCCGCCACCTCCCTCTTCCCCATCGGCGCTCACCCGCGTCTGCCGGTCATCTCCACCGCCTCCGCTGCTCCCGAGGGATGGGCCCCTCACCGGGAGCCCGCCTCTCCACCGACCGACATCAAGTTCGCCGCCTGGGCTCTGCCGCCGACGCCGCCCTCCATCACCTCTACTCTTTTGACGCTGCCGGCCCGTTGCCCTGCGCCGACCCCGTCCACACCGGTGCACGGGGCCATCTCCACCAGTCTCCCCCGTCTCCCCCGCGCCTCACCTCTCTCCGATGCCGTCTCCCCCGTGCCTCGCCCTCTCCGGCGCCACCTCCCTCCGCCCCACCGCTGTCTCCATGGCCTCCCCGTGCGCCCGCCTAGCTCACTCACCCCGTCGCCGCCGCTCCTCCCAGCGACGGAGACGAGGGAAACGAGGGAGGCCGTCCCCGACTCCACCGCCCCCTCCCGTCGCTGCCGCTCCTCACCTTCTTCCCTCCCTCTCTGCATCGCCGGATCGGCTCGCCGCCTGAGCACTCTGCATCTCTGCCGCCGAGGCCTCCTCCACCGCCGTCGCCCGAGGCCACCCCGCTGCCGCCGCCGAGGCCTCCTCCACCGCCGTCGCGAGGCCACCCCGCCGCTGCCGCCGAGGCCTCCTTCGCAGCCGGCCACTAACGTCCGTGTCCCCCTCTTTTTTTCCTCTTTTTCCCCTCTTTTCCAATGTGTATGACATGTGGGGCCTGCTTGTAAGCGGGACTACTTATTTCAAAAGCCATAGCTGTTGAACCAAACGAGCTTTTCCATAAGCCAGAGCCCATATTTCACAGCTGCTTTTCGAAAAGCCACAGCCCACAGCTACTTTTTCAAAAGCCATAGCTCAACCAAACACACCCTAAGTACGTTAAATTGGAGGATCTAAAACTGGTTGGAATGAAATCTCACGATTGCCACGTGCTAATCACACAGATCTTGCCAGTTGCTATCAGAGGCATTCTACCACCACAAGTCCGATAAGGGGCCCGAACCTGTATAAAAATCCTTGTCTCCATCTCTTTTACCTCATTCTCGCATATACCCTGGTACCGACGATCCCCATGCCATCCAAATACCGTAGTCGCGATCTCAAATGCCGACAACGTCATCGGCCGGCTTCTCATAGTCAACGACCATCCGGACTCCAACGTGGAAGCTACACAGGCCACACACTCTTCAGCAAGAAGGAGGGCTCGGCCCGCCCCAACAAGATAGTGGACACTCTTCCCACGATGCAGGCATCGGGGAGAGCGCCCAGGCTCACGACAATGTGCCTGCGGCGGGCACAGGCGTGATGGTAACAGAGGTGGCGACACTACTACTGAAATGATTTTCCTAAACAAAGACCCTTTTAGATTGTGTGCGGGCGGTAACTCGCACCACACGGGAAAAAGGGCTCATTTTCGCGTGCGGTCCATTTGAGAGGACCACACGGGAAAATCGATTTTCCCATGCGGTCCACTTAAATGGACCACACGCGAAAATGAGCCCTTTTTCCCGTGCGGATCTATTAAGAGAATCGCACGGGAAAATAGTTTTCCTCCTCCCCACTTCAAAATTTTCCCTTTTTCTCTCCTCTCCCCCATCCACGCGCGCCTATGTCCCCCCCTCTCTCTCTCTCTCTCTTTTATTTATCCGGCCGATCTGTCTCTCTCTATCCTCCCTCTCTCTCTCACTCCTCTCTATCCTCTCTCAATATCTCTCTCACTCCTCTCTCCTCGATCTCCTCCCGGTGGGCGCAGGGGGCAGCGACAGCGGCGGTGGCAGACCACGGCGCGCAGCCCCTCCCCTCCGCTCCCCTCCCTTCCCCTTGCAGATCCAGTGAAAGGGAGGCATGGGGGCGGCGGTGGCGGCGGCGGGCGTAGGCGGCAGCGACAATGGCGACCCACGGTTCCTCCCCTCCCTCTCCCCTCCCTTCCCCCCTCCCCGATGGAGACGGGAGCGGGCAGTGGATCCGGCATCGACAATGGGAGCGGGCGGCAGATCTGTCGCCGGCGACCGCGGGGATGACGGATCCGTCACATGCGCTTGGGGGGGCGATGGCTGGATTAGGGTTAGGGTTTGGTTTTTATTTTTTTTTTTGTTTTGATTTTTCATTTTCCCGTGCGGGTGCGTCGCCCGCACGAAAAAATCGTGATTTTCGCAGACACTTCCTTCCAGACGGTCGAATGCTCCACACGCGAAAATTGAATTCATCCGTAGGGGAAAATCCTTATTGTAGTAGTGCGGCAAGTCTGGGAAATCCCAAACCCCGGGCCGTGACGTCTCCAAGGACAAGTGCTGCTGCTATGGCAAACTCGGCCACTGGGTCAAGTACTGCCGCTAAGCCAAGCGCTATCGCGAGAAGATGGCCCTGGAGAACCTTCTCGTTGTTGAACCTGAACAGGCCGAGGAGGATGGCGAGCCCACGCTCCTGATGGTGCAAGTGTGCCAGCTCCTTCCTGCCAACGAGCCGGGAGTTGGTCAACGCCGAGGTGAACATGGAGAACCTGGACGAGGAGCGTGTGTTGATGAAAAAATCAAACACACCGGCCTGGGAGATCTGCTTAGCTCCTGTGCAGATCCAAATCTTGATGAGATGCGGGCGTGCCAGTCAGTTTGATCCTGCAACTGACAAGATATGCAAATAGTAGATCAAAACAGCCGATCGGCTGACAAGCCGATGTAGTGATTCCAGCCAATGCCGATAATAGCCAATGCCAATACCAGCCGATAGCGATAGGGTTTAAGCTATCGGCTATATGTCCAATGTATATAATGATATAAAGGCAATCGGCTATGATGATGTAATAAAATAACAATATAATCCAGTATAAACCAATCGGCAAATAATGATATGATAAATAAGCATCGATCCGAAGGTTAAAGCACACATCGGCTGGAGGTCCGATGTCATGAAATCCACAAGATTAGATTAAACAGTGAAACCTTTGTTGTCATCGGCTAAATCCAACTTATATGTATATGCAATCCTTACAAGCCGATGCAACATCCAGATAACTCATCGGCTGAAACCCCGATGAAACCCTTATTGGCAGTCAAAAAGCAGGCTAGAGATTATGGTTCTAAGCACGACTTGGTAGATCAAACTTAACTGATGCATCACTAAGTATGAAAAGAAACACAATATCTAGACAATCAAGCCGTTGACTAATTTTCAGGGTGGTAGATGCCTAGGCTAATCTAACCTAGCAAGACGATTTAGCCGATACCGGCAGAAACCCTAAAGCGAGAGACAGCCGATAGAGCTAAATTGAGATGCTAGGACTAGATTAAAATAGACATATGATAAATAGCCAGGCAAATATATTATCCAAACCAGAGTAATCCAAGAGGTCGAATGTACTGATGTAGCCTTGAACGACGCCGACGTAGACGATACAATTGCTTGGACCGGCGGAACATTGGACTTATCCCTTCGCCGGAGATCGAAGACGATACAGCCCTGCGTCGGGTGCCAAGTTCCACCAGAACGCAAAAACAAAAGTAGAAGTAAAAAGGGTGGCGATGCGCCGAATTGTATTGATCGTAGCGATAGATTACATAGACCCCGGGTGTACATACTTATACCCATGGGTTGATACAAGTCCTTGTCGGACAAGAAAGAAACCTTCCTAAAGATAAAAGGAAAAGATAAAGTCCTTATAGGACACTAAACATACTTTCCTAAAGATAAAAGGAAACTAACAAATTATTCCTAATTAATAGATAACTTGCCATTCCGCATTCTCTTTGAACTCGGTCTCTTCTGGATAAGCTTCCTTTAGTAGATCAATTTTCTTAACCGAATATAGCAAGAATCCGACAACTGACGACTTGACAACTCTCATCGGCTAATCTCAGGACTTCGAAGCCGATGCTGACTCTAAGCCGATGACTACTCCGGGCTTACCAAATTTCACTGTTAACAGCGTGCCCTCGCCTCTCTCCGTGACGAGAGGGAGCCGGTCTACCCCGACTGGATCTCGGACACGGACACCTCCATCCACATGACCGGTGCACGGGACGCCTTCTCCAAGCTCGACACCTCCGTGCACGGCACGGTCAATTTCAGTGACTCGCGCGTGCGCAATGAAGGGCACGACACACTGCTCTTCGCTTGCACGCTCACCAGTGTTTACTACATCCCCAAACTTCACAGCAACATGGTGAGCTCCATAGGAAAAGTATTTTCTAGACCTTAGGTGCCATGGCATCTAAGTGTATGCATGTAGTTCAAACAGTTATATAAAAAATTCATAAAATTTGATAATTTATACTATGATAATATAATGCACTATACAAACATGCAAGTCTAAATTAGATCTACACGTGAAGAAACAAAAATGACAAATTTTATTTGCGCTGTACGGATACTATTCACTTTAAATTTAGTCTTGCATGTTTGTGTATAGACTTATATTATCACAATCGATGTTGCTAAATTTTTTCAATTTTTTCTATAACCATTTAAGTCACATGCAAATGATGGGTGGGTGCCATGGCATCTAGGTGTAGAAAATCCTTGTCCGAGCTCGATAAGGTATGTTGCAAGATGGTGATCAAGGACGCGGTCCTTAATCCTCACCCTGCACAACCCTCAGTGACGCTTGATGTGCCGGGTGCGCCGGGGAGCGGGGCGCCTGTATGTGCTCTACATTGAGCCCGCGCAACCCGTGTCCCTCATGGCTAAGAGATCCTAAGATGCCTGGATTTGGCATGCCAGGTTCGAGCACCTCAACTTCGACTCCCTCCGTGCGAATGAGGGAGTCACGTGACAACTGACGGCGCTATATTGTCCCCAACAAAACAGCATCATCAAGCACCTCAACCAAACGGTTGTGGCCTTGGCAAGGTGTATGATAAAAGCCAAAAGCATGCCATGGGAGTTTTGGGGCAAGGTGGTGACGGCGGCTGTGTTCATCCTCAACCGATCGCCAACTAAAAGTGTTCGTGACAAGACACCCTACGAGGCATGGCACGGTTGAACACATGTTGTGCACTACTTCAAGACCTTTGGCTGCGTCGTCTATGTCCACGCACGAAATGCCTCACTAATTTTAGTGAAAATCAAAGGCGAGATGTTTTTTTTTCAGAATTTCTAAGATTTTGTTTAATTTATTATAGCGTTACATGACGGTGTAGTTTAGAGGAAGTTTGATGGACTTTTAATATATAATAGATTATGGTTTTTAGCATTTAAAAACCATTTATAATCTGGATAAGTTTATTTTATCGAAAGTGAAGGATGATTAGTGTCAATTTTAAAGTTCATGTTTGAATTTTAGACTTCGACTAAAGTTTAGTTATGTGTTATAAATGGAGTTTTACTATTCATTTTGCCACATCTAAAATTCATTTTTTCCATGGTCCTATTCACCGCAGTACATGCAACAAGTTGACATATATTCATCAATTACATTTTACCATACACTTTGATAGAATGCGAAAAAAATATAGGTATGCTTGGTTTGATGCCAAATTTCACCATTCCAATTATTTGACAACTTTAATAGTATATACTAGCCATTTGGATTGATGCCAATTTTACTAAAATCAATAGAATTGATACTACTCTTATATATATATATATATATATATATATATATATATATATATATATATATATATATATATATATATATATATATATATATATAAAGTTTTGGCACTATTTAGTACGGCTTCAAATCAAATATGCCTTATATCTTAATTGGACTTTGACTTCGGGCCAGAAGTACAATGTGAGGCGAATCGCCCGATGGTGTTTTATCACTAGTCAAAAAATGTCTCAGTGTCTCACCAAAATATTGTTTAACATAATTTATCACTCGCTGAATAAGATACTCTGTTTCAATTAGATGTAGCATTTTAAAAAAGAGACCAATACGTAAAACGTATTAAAAAAAATACCTACGACGAGCACCAATAAACGTGGACGTGACGAGAGCAGGACCTATAGCAGTAAGCGCAACGAGAATGGGTCGTCGGGATTTTCACTCTTCATGAGTTCATTTTTTATTTTTATTACGATTAATATTTCCATCTACTATTAATATGGAGTAAATATAGCATACTAGTAATGACTAATTACATCCTTCCCTATTAGCACTATTCCCTCAACTCATTAAACATTTTTCCATCCATTATTTGCGCCCTTCCTAAAGTTGGCTTCAAAACAGGCCACACCGCAATCCATACCCATCAACTTCCCACACCCACATCCACCGGGAGGCACATCATCCAACCATACGCCGCCACGTGTCCGGGGGCCCCGCACGTCAGCCAGCATCCAACGGTCGACGGGTCGAGTCGGGGATCTCGGACCGATCCAAACCCTCGACTAGGGCCCACATGTCAGCGACCACAAATCCGCGATCCGACCGTTGGAGCGTGTGCCTCTTCTCCTTAAAAACCTCGCACCATCCCGACGAGGAGAGAGAAACCCCCCCCCCCCCCCCCCCCCCCCGCGACCAAATCATCCTCCTCGCCGCGCCGCCGCCGCCGGAAGCAGGTTGAGGGGACTCCTCCCTCCTGTGCTACTACGTCTCGTCTCGTCGTGTTCTTGTTCTCGATCTGAGGGGTTTTTTCGTTTTTTTTTTTTTTTTTTTGCTTTTCAGTTCGTCTCCCGTTGGTGTTCGACCGGTGCTTAGATCCATGGACCGCCGCCCGCCGCTCGCCGTCTCCCCGCGCAGGCTCCGTCCGCGCCCGCACCGCGCTGCCGCCGCCGCCCCGCGCCCGCCCGTGGCTTGCTCCGTCCAGACCCCGCCAGGTACGTGGTGGTCTGGTCATCCCTCTCCCGGTTTCTTGACCTTTTCTTTTCCCCTTGATTCGGCTGGGATGGATTTTGTTGGTCTCGTCCACGAGTTTGGTTCAGATGAGCAGATCCGCGGTTTGTTCTTGATTTACTCTGATTTCACCATTCCCCATTTCCCTTCCCTACTCCTGAAATCGGTTTGTTTCCTTGTACGAATCCCCGCCCGAGTTCTTGATGCCAAACATCTGATTATTTCGCTTCGATTGGTTCCTCTGTGATTTCCGATTTGATGATTCCTAAATCCTAATCACCGCCATTTGATTCTGTTCTTGATGTGTTCTCTCCACCTGTGCTTTGTGCAGGATCGATCAAGAAAGCAACTACCCCGATGCGCTCCTCCTTCTGCGCGCTCCCGACGTCCCGCCTTGAGCCGACGCCGCGGGCGAAGCTGGACTTCGCCGCGGCGCCCTCGCCGGCGAGAGCGGCGGCGGCGGGGAAGGAGAACCGCCACGTCGACGACGAGGTGTCCCTGGACCTCACCGCCATGGCCATGCCCACGCCCATGCCCACCTGGACGGCATCTCCGCTGCCGCCGCCGACCAGCCCGCTGTTCGAGAGGGGCAGGCTCTACGACCTCTACTCCGCGCGGCGCAACGAGCGGCTCAAGCGCAAGCACGGCTTCCCCGCCGGCGAGGAGGAGGCGGAGGCGATGGCCGCCGACCCCTGCGTCGCCGTCGAGCTCTCCAAGCGCCGCGGCGCCAAGAAGATGACCGGCGCCGAGTCCGTGAGGCGGTCCATGCCGGCAGCGGCGGACTTCTCCGCCGCCGCCAGCCGTGCCACATCTACTCTGGGTCTCAGATCCTCCCTGCGCAGCAGCAAGGAGATGAAGAAAGCCTCCGCCGCGTCCTCCTCCTTCGCCGGCGCCAAGTCGCCGGCGGTCAAGGAGAGGAGAGCCAGCACTCGCTCGTCGGCTAGGAGGTTCTGATCTTGTGCTTGGATGAGTCTCTGATCTCATCTGAATGGAATTGATAGAAACAAAAAAAAACAGTTTGATCTGGTTTGATAGGTGGAATGTTGATATTCTGAAACTATCTGCTTCAATGTCAGTATGAAAAATGGCTAGGTATTGGCAATATTGATACTGTTGGTACTGAGTTTGGAGTTGGTTTTGGGGTAGGGAATATGGCTTCATATCTTGGATTCTTGATATAGAATTGCTGAATAAGTTGGACCATATTTGTAGCAATTTTTTGTTGCTTTGGGGTGTACATCCATTTTGTGATGCTATGATTTGAGGATTGTGATCATATTCATCCTGAGTCCTGATGAAACTGCAGTGCTTGATGTTTTCATTTTCCAGGCTAATGGTGATGGAATTGCAGTCCTGAGATATGATTGGTTTGTCCAACTAGTTGTTAGCTTTACAGTTGTTGCCTTCCTGTTTCAGGCCCCCTTCGAGGGCCACTTTAAATCACAGGAATGAAAAACCGGAGGAACAGGGAAAATATAGGATTCTGACAGGAATGAAAGTATAAAACAGAGGATTGCAAAATATAGGAAAAACGTAGGAATGGCCGTTTGATTGGACCACAGGAAAAACACAGGAATTTGAGGAGAGATAAAGACTCAGGCCCCTTTGATTTGGAAGAAAAACATAAGAATTTTAGAGGATTTCAATCCTATAGGAAAATTTCCTATGAAATCCTTTGAAACAAAGGATTGAATCCTATACAATCCTTTGAAATTCCTATGTAATGGACAATCCTATAGAGATTTTGGAGGAAATTTTGCAAGAGCTTCAACCTCTTGCTAACTTTCCTTTGAGTCTATCTCTCTCACCCAATTTCTGTGCTTTTCCTGTGGTTCAATCAAACGGTCATTCCTGTGTTTTTCCTGTATTTTGCAATCCTCTGTTTAACACTTACATTCCTATCAAAATCCTACGTTTTTCCTATTCCTACGTTTTCTCAATCCTGCGATTCAAAGGGGCCCTCAAAGGATTTCTTCCATCAGGTTCTACCTCTTGTTAAAATTCCTCCAAAACTTGTATGGGAATAGGCATTTCATAGGAATTTCATAGAATTCCATAGGGTTCATTCCTTTAATTCAAAGGGCTTTGTAGGAAAAATTTCTATAGGAATAAAATCCTCTAAAATTCCTATAAATTTCCTTTGAATTAAAGGGGCCTGAATTGGATGAAAAATGGAGGAAAAACAAAGGAATTGAAATCCTACACTATTCATGCCTTTGATTATTCATGCCTTTGATTCGTACGAATGAGAAAAGGAAAAACGTAGGAAACTTTCCTATTCCTAGAATTCTAGAGCAAAAACGTAGGAAAGTTAGCATCCACTCTAACCTCTTGGAAAACTTTCCTTGAGTCTATCTCTCTCATCTGATTCCTGCATTTTTCCTGCGGTCTAATCAAACGGTCATTCCTATATTTTTTCTGTGTTTTGTTTGCACTTGCATTCCTACCCAAATCCTGTGTTTTTCCTATTCCTCTGTTTTTTCAATCCTACGATTCAAAGGGAGCTTGATTCAGTTCCACTGTTACTGAGTTTGATCCAACTTTGCAGTCGATTTGGTGAGCAGTATAGCTTATGTTGGATTCTTGGTATCGAATTTTGCTAACCCTTTGAATCGTAGGAATGAAAAAACAAAGGAATAGGAAAAATACAGAATTCTGACAGGAATACAATTGTAAAACAGAGGATTGCAAAACACAGCAAAAACACAGGAATGGCCGTTTGATTGGACCACAGGAAAAATGCAGAAATCAGATGAGAGAGATAGACTCAGAGGAAATGTTCCAAGAGGTTAGATCTCTTGCTAACTTTTCTCTAAAATGTGCATAGGATTACCCATTCCATAGGAATTTTAAAGGATTGGATAAGATTCAATCCTTTGTTTCAAAGACCATTCATAGAATTTTTTTTTCGTAGGATTGAAATCCTCCAAAATTCCTACATTTTTCCTACAAATCAAAGGGCCCCTGAATATGTTGGATCATCCTTTACTAAAATATGTATAACCATTCTTTTCATTGCCTCCGATGTGCTATGATTTGTGAGCTTACTTATGAATTGCAGTGCTTGCTCTTGTCATGTTCCAGGGCATTGGTAACTGGGATATGCTTGATTGCTCCAATTTGTTAGTGTAGCTTTACATATGCGCATTCCATTTTCAGAGTAGTACACAGTTTACAGAAAGGAGGTCGTCACAACTACTGTAAACTGCGTACATACACTTTAGCTGCCTGACAAGTGACAATAAATTTTTCTCCTTTGAGGCCTTAAATAAAAAATTCTGACACAACAAATACAGCTAAATAGCATATTTAATTATGATTGGCATGACTACTTTTTATTTGTAGTCATTTTCTTACCCTCTACAGTATTTTTTCTGAGATATTTATTAATTTGATATTTTTTCTAAGTCAAATTGCCTACCATTTTTTTAGTTCATGAAAGTATTCGTTATTTCGATTTATGTTTTTTTAGTTCTAGCATACCCGAAAATCTACAGATAGCACGTTTGAATTTTACATTGCAATTTTTGAAACTTATTGTGGGTTCATATAAGATTTATTGTGCTATTTTGGGTTCATGGTACGTAGATTTTTCATTTGTGTGACAATTTCCGACTGTAATTGGAAAATACTGCACGTACTTATATTGCTCTTACTAAATTTTTGCTAACATCGATGTGTCATGTTATGGGTACAATTAGATTTTCTATAACTTAAAACGAAACGGTTAACAACATTGTTTTGTAATAAGAGTACGGTAAAAAAGACAGTGGTATAGCAGTGTTCACTGAAATTAGGCTCTTTTGTCACATGGATTGTAGCCCAGTGACCAACACAGGGGTTAAAAACATTACATGTAGATATAAACCACCACAAAATGTATCGACACATGCTTGGAACCTTAGATAGTCCAAAAGGAAAAAATAATCGTGATGGCGTATTTTGGTGACATTTAGATGCGTGTGATGTTTACCTTACGACGGGTGGAAAATTTAGGTATTCAGACTGACTTCTCAAAGCTATCGACTATGAGAAAATTGGGGCCATATAACCTCTTCCATATTCCGGTCAATCCACGTTACAGTGACCATCCAAACAAGTCTTAAAGGATATCATGGCCAGTCCATTGAAGTCCTAATCTGCTACGTGTAAGTTGTACGGAATTTGGGATTGTAACTCTCAATGCAGAAGTTGGACATTACATATTAAGAACCCTTTGAATCGCAGGATTGAGAAAACGTAGGAATAGGAAAAACGTAGGATTTTGATAGGAATGTAAGTGTAAAACAGAGGATTGCAAAATGCAAGAAAAATACAGAAATGACCGTTTGATTGAACCACAGGAAAAACACAGGAATTGGATAAGAGAAATAGACTCAAAGGAAAGTTAGCAAGAGGTTAAAGCTCTTGTAAAATTTTCTCCAATATCTCTATAGGATTGTCCATTCCATAAGAATTTCAAAAGATTAGATATGATTCAATCCTTTGTTGCAAAGGGCTTCATAAGAAATTTTTCTATAGGATTGAAATCCTCTAAAATTCCTATATTTTTCCTCCAAATCAAAATCAAAGAGGCCCTCATACTTTGGCTCACATGCATGGTTGGCTATCACGTTGCGGTCGCTTCATCCTGCTATATCTAATGTAACCTACTAGGTTTCTCTACTAGATTTGCAGGAGGTGATGGCAATTAGATACTTTATTGATTATATATAGCATATTGCTGGTGCGTGGTAACATAATTTTTTTAAGAAAAAAACATTGTCAGTTATATATTTTCATTTTAAAGCTCCATTTTGCCATCACCTCCTGCAAATCTAGTAGAGAAACTTAGTAGGTTAGATTAGATATAGGTAGAGATTAGAGATAGAGAAGAGAACCAATTTCATTGTTTAAAACGAATAACTGTTTACGCTTTACACAGAAAATATCTTGTACAAGAGATAAACCCAGATTATATTAGAGGCTAAACAGAATATCGAATAAACATAAACTAAAAAAATCCTCAATGATCAAATTGCATCGCAAAAGGACTCGATGAATTTTCAGAAAAATGAATTTCAGTGATATGGCTAGCGTCTGTCATCAGATCCGTGATGGAATGAGCTTGTTTCAGCAATCAGGGTAGTTAACCAATGTTTTCTATAAAGTTAAAGCCCATTAAGTTTAAAGCTTAACATGCAACCATGCTACACATCACCCATTAACAATAATTACATATTTAATCTCACGCAAGGATATAACATGTTCTACAATTTATTTAATTCTACAAATCAAAATACAAGCATATTCAATCGTCACCCTCATATCATTTGCACAATATTTTAACAAATGTATATATTACTTTTATAATATTTAACATATACTTATAATTTTGTTCACACTAAAGCACGTGTATCATTTGATTGATAAACCCTGATGTTTCCTTTTTTTTACTCTTAGCTTGATTGTCAAATATATATATATATATATATATATATATATATATATATATATATTGAGAATTGCTTAGTAATTTTCGCAGCAAAGCGCGGGGAATATCACCTAGTTAAACACATGAAGGCAGGCTAATAAAAATAGCACCGCTCGATCGGATGATTGGAATTTAGAGGGATCTTCTCATATGATTAGACTCCGGCTAGTCTTCCTGACTGGTGTGTGCTGCGTGCAAACTAGCTGTGAGGGGTGAGGCGGAAGTGCGGAACGTGAGTGGGAATGGTATGCGGAGGCGAACACACGCGGGAAGCAACTGTGCGAAGGGTTGAAGGGAACGACGTGCCAGAAGCACGGGCATGTGAAATGGAAATTGGAGTAGGAGTTGAATATTATGAAATAAATATGGAAAAAAATATGCTTCATTTTTTGAAATGGTTGGAGAATAACACTTGAAACGGCTAAGGAAGTGTAGACTCCGACGAGTCGTAGGGTGTTCGCTCAGAGACTTTCTAAGGGGCTTAGAATGTATGAGAACCATTAATTAATTGATCACCAGTAATCTAACGATGTAAGATGAAAGGTACATAAGGTATGGAAAATGTGGGTCAGGTATTAATTTAAGTGGTTTTGTGAAAGGCTAGTTTAGTAATTTTTCTTCTAAAGCCAATTCAAAAGAATAAGAGAAAATCATTACGTTTTTGTTTTCCGGTGGTTTCAAGACAAAAAGAAAAATCATTGCGTCTCTCATTCACTTGTTTTTACCAACAGCCACACTGATATGGCGAAAGGGATGGTGCATTCTTCATCTTCAGTAATCTGAGTAATTGATGTGAAGATTCCTATTTATATCCACGAGAACACGACTTCCTAATCCTATCTTACTATAAAGTTATCTTTCACTAACTATTTAAACTTAACATGCAAAAATACCACACCATCATCCACTAACAAGATGCCACATCATCATCCACTAATTAACAAGATGTCACATCATCATCCACTAACAATCATCACATTTAAACATCATGAAAACATACTATATCTTTATAGTTTTTATAACTTAAGAGCTTTTCAAATACAAACATGTTAAATTATCATCCAACATAATTCACATAATGTTTCAATGTATATCTTTATTATGTTTTATGATATCCTATATACTTATATAGTTCATTTCACTTAGTTAGTGCTTAAATGATTGATCTATGGTCCAAATTATCTTTCTTCTTTTTCCCTTCTAATTAAGTCATATCACATCAATTGTTTTTAGCCTTTAGATGATTAATCTACGGTCCAAACTATCTCTCTACTTTTCTTCTTCCATAAAGTCATATCACCTTACTTTTTACATTTGAATCACCATTCTACATACTATTTAAATTTAAATTATCATAAACTACATTAATTTACTTAATCTGATGTTATCTAGCTATCTTACCTATTTTTTTATTGTTATCATACTAAATTTCCGCAGCAATGCGCAGGGTTTCACCTAGTCTAACAGAATTTGATTACCAGAACTGAGTAATGAGCATCACCCAATCATTACCTAGTATTTAATAATTGAAGATTTTGTAGATGAATATAATTCTCGTATTTATACATCCCTACACCGATACATGATCAGAGGAAAATATAGAGCTAATTATATATCAGTAATACAAATGAACAAACAGATGGAAAACATGGTGAACATATACTCCCTTCGTAAAAAAAAGGTTGTAGCAATGCTGATGCCAAAATATGATGCATGTGTGAAATTAAGACGCATGAGAGTTACCATGACAAACAATTACTAAACTAGCCATGATGTCATGATTAAGTTATTTTCTAGGTCTAATTTATCATTCAAAATATTGAACGGTGGATACTTGTTGACCAGACGCTGAGAGGTACCTAGGTACCTTTCAAGCACTCATGTTAATTTTTTCCTAACTCAAATCGAATGGTGGTTAATCGCCGGAAACTTTGAATTAAATTTTGTCAGTACATCAGTTCGAAAAAGAAAAGTTCCTACTTTTCAAACACTGCTATTTTCTTCGGTTACATAATTCTTGATATTTTGAATAAGGTTGAGATTAAACTTTTATAACTTTAACCATCAATAACTTTAAAATTATTTAGTTGGTATTAAAACAACATAAATAGATTTATCTTACAAAATTTTACAATAAAAATTAAAAAAATATTAATTAATTGTATATTTTATAATGAAAAACATAGTAAAAGATATATTTCGGAGGCAAACAAACACGGGAAGCGACTGTGTGAAGGGTTGAAGGGAACGACGTGCCAGAAGCACGGGCATGTTAAATCGGAATTGGAGTACGAGTTGGTATATTATGAAATAAATATGGGAAACATTTGTGCTTTATTTTCATGAAATGGATAGAGAATAACACTTTAATCGGCTAAGAAAGTGTAGACTCCGATGAATCATAGCGTGTTACTTTCTAGAGTCGTAAATTCACAAAACTACATGTATTTTGATCAAATTATCACAAAACTATATATTTAAAGTGTTGTATCATAAAACTACAGATTTAACATCAAAATTATCACAAAACTATAGATTTAAGGTTAAGTACCACAAAAATACATATTTAATATTAAAGTTATAGTAAAACTATAACTTTTGGAGTTTAAATCCCTAGCACCATTATTATGTTCGAGCTATAAACATTATTGCTTTATGACTAAATTAGTTCTAAACCTGTAATTTTATGATAATTTAGTTACTAAACATGTAGTTTTGTGACACTTCATCTTAAATATATAGTTTTGTGATAAATTTGGTGTTAAATGTATAGTTTTATGATACACCGAGTTACATCTGTAATTTTGTGATAATTTGGTCATAGTATATATAGTTTTGTGGAATTTACTCTACTTTCTAAGGTGCTTGGGATGTATGAGAGCCATTGATCATCGGTAATCTAACGATCTAAGATGAAAGGTACAAATGAAAATGTATTGAAAATGTGGGCCAGGTATTAACTTAAGTGGTTTTGTGGAAGGCTAGATTCAGTAGCGGATGTATGTATAAGCTGTGGGGCCAGCTAACCCCATAGCTTTTTATAAAACACCCCCAATAGACCTTGGATTTATAATGTGTAAATTTAAAAAAATAGAGAAATGATGACTCAACTTAAATACAAAGTGGAAGTAATTGATCCTATAGGGTTAAATTTCTAGCTCCGCACCTGGCTGGATTAGTAATTTTTACGCTCATTCACTTGCTTTTACCAACAGCCACACTGAGATGGCGAAGGGATGCTGCATTATATTCATCTTCACTAATCTTAGTAATTGATATGAAGATTCCTATTTACATCCACGAGAACACGACTTCCCAATCTAACATAATTTGATTTCCAGAACTGAGTAACGAGCATCACCCAATCACTGGCTAGTGTTCAATAATTGAAGATTTTACAGATGAATATAATTCTCGTATTTATACATCTACACCGATACATGCATGATCAGAGGAAAATATAGAGCTAATTATATAGAAGTAATACAAATGAACAAACAGATGGAAACAGGGTGAACGTATAGGTGGTAGCAACGCTGACGCCAGGATATGCTGCATGTGTGAGAAATTAAGACGCAGGGAGAATTACCATGACACACAATTACTTCATCCATTTTATATTGTTAATAAATCTAGACATATATATATATATATATATATATAGATTCATTAATATCTATATAAATATGAGTAATAATAGAAAGTCTTATAACATTAAACGGAGGGAGTACTAAACTACCCATGATGCTATGTTTAAGTTAATTATTTTCTAGTTTCTAAATTTATCTTTCAAAATTGAAGGGTAGATACTTGTTGGCTTGAGAGGTACCTGGGGTGCCTTCCAAGCACCGTAAAAGATTTTGTTGGGAGAATAAACCAAAGCATTCATGTTAATTTTCTTCTAACTCAAATCGAATGGTGGTTAACCGCCGGAAGACTTCGAATTAAATTTTGTCGGTACATTAGTTTCATAAAAAAAAAGTTTCTACTTTTCAAACACCGCTACTTTTATTTGGTTACATAATTCTTGATATTTTGAATAAGATTGAGATCAAACTTTTATAACTTTAAACATCAATAACTTTAAAACTATTTAGTTTAATAATACTAAAACAACATAAATAGATTTATCTTACAAATTACTCTCTCCGTTTCAGGTTATAAGATGTTTTGATTTTGGTCAAAGTCAAACTGCTTTAAGTTTTACTAAGTTTATAGATAAATATAGTAATATTTACATTACCAAATTAGTTTTATTAAATTAATAATTAAATATATTTTTATAATAAATTTATCTTGGATCGAAAATATTACTTTTTTTCTATAAACTTGGTCAAACTTAAAACAGTTTGACTTCAACTAAAGTCAAAACATCTTATAACCTGAAAAAAAAAAGTATTACAATAAAAATTAAAAAAATATTAATTAATTGTACATTTTATAACGAAAAACATAGTAAAATATATATTTCGGAGACCGTATCATTCTAGGAAGCTAACTACAGAGTATATATAAAGTTGTACACAAGACAGTAATTCCGATGAACAGCAGTAGTAAAAAGGGTGAAGAATTGGACGGCCCGGATGGCCACTCCTGCGCTTATAGCCTTATCCATCCCACCCACCCCGTTTCGTCCTCGACACCCCGCCCGCCCGCTCGCGCCTCCTCCTCCTACTCCTCCCCGCGCCACCGCTCCCGCCCGTCTCACCGGCGGCGCAGCCGCAGACGCCGCCGCCGCCGCGCCACTTCGCCGGTGCCATCGCGCGCGACGACGATGACGAGGGTGGCAGTGGTGGGCGCCGGGGTGAGCGGGCTGGCTGCCGCGCACGAGGCGGCGAGGGGCGGCGGCGTGCGCGTGACGCTGTACGAGAGGGAGGAAAGCCTCGGCGGGCACGCCAGGACGGTGGCCGTCGACGGTGACGCCGGTCCCGTCGACCTCGACCTCGGATTCATGGTCTTCAACAGGGTACGTACTACTATACGAACTACACATTTTCTAGCTAGCAAAATATATACTACATGCACTTCCGTCAAAAAATATATATATACATGCAGCATTCCCAGTATTTATTTGCCTCTACTGATTTCTTGCGTCAATCTATACATGCTAATCTTGTTCGAACAATCATCTACTGCCATTTCATTTCCCAAACGGACATACATTTTTCCTAGTTAGACTCTTTTGGAACAAAGGAAAAACATATGAATTATTACGTTTTTACTGTATGATCGTGATCAAACGACAATTTTAAACCTTTCCTGTGTTTTCAAATCCTACAGGAAAATCCAAGTAACACCATATTCAAATTCTACGTTTTCTCTATTCTCCTGTTTTGACAATCCTACATTCAAAAAGGCAGTTAATCTTCTCTATTTTACCTCATTCATGCCATTTATTTGGGCATCACCAGCTATAGGGATATCAGTTAAGTTAGAAAGGAAATCAAGACGCAAGGTCATATCAGTGGGATTTATTGCTGCAGATATTTGGATGGTAATCTGACGAGGTTTTGAATGGTCGGCGGGTGGGGGTGTGTGTTAAGGGGGCTACGTGGAGGCAGCGATCGCCTTACGGTTTCACGCGGCCAAAACCATGGCGACGACCCGAGTTAGACAGGCAAGACAGTGATAGATTATTAACCAAACTGGCCTCTCTTTAGCATATCTCACCTACTTCTACTTGTCAAATTGGCGACTAGCAAATAGCTGAAAAATAAGCACGACACGTCGATCGATACATGCCTGCCTCAAGACTGTACTACTACTTTTACACGCGTAGCTGATTCGCCGGATTTTGTTTGCGACCAAAGCCATTAATCACGTGTTTCTCGTTAACAGTACAAATGCTGTACTAGTAGCTAGTAATACTTCTTGTCCAAAAAATACCTGGCCCAATTAAACCTGAGATGAATCTGGACTCCCAACAAATTTCATCTCTAGGATTGAGGTTTATTTTGAAGGTACAGATAGACTACTAACTAAACAGTGTCAGTGTGGTAGGCTAGTGAGTTACTGTAGCTCCAACTTAATTTGTGCAGTGTCCTCCGGGATTCTGTACTCTTTTTTTTCGAGGTACAGACAAAGCATGGTGCCGAGCCCATGCCATATCCAGGCCATCCGTATGCTGCCGTGTAGGACGATCTGAATGCGCCATGGCCCATGGGCCACCGGCACACTGTATTGTCCTTTTTTTTTTTTCCTTTTCCATCAGCTCGATCGCACCGCGGCATTGCTGATAATAATGGAATAAAATGTTCTCTTTATTTTACTATCTGTGGAAAAAAAAACATTAAATCTTGGTTTGCTTAGTGCAGCATGTTATATTTTAGGGACAAAATGGTTTTCTCTTATGACGCAATGGCAAGAAAAAAATGGAAATAAGAAAATGCTTATGTAACGTTACATTATAGACGTCACGTTCGTCAACTACAATTGTATAGTATATAGTACTACTATTTAAAGAACTCAACATTTTTAGCACTTTTGATAGTTATTAGAAAAATTACTTTATTTATTATTATTACTCTAATTTTTTCTAAAAAAAATCAATATAACGATTAAATACATTTTTGTGCCTTTCTGGGCTTCAAGCAGGCTTTTAGGAAGAAAATCGAAACCCTATAAGGATATATGTCTACCAACTACTGTTAGAAAGATATGCCTATTTTTAAAAGCGAAACAATTTTCATATGTAGACGGGTTTTATCTATTGGGCATTATTCTTCCTATTACAAACGGATCTTTTAAAGCCGACTTTTAAAAGCAAAATTATCCATGATACTAACAAAAATGTTTTTTTTAAAGTAGCAGTGATTTGTGGCCCTACTAGTTCCTCCACAGGTAACACACCCTATGGGCACGGATAAAAAATTATGAAATTAAATATAAACTCAAAATTGGAACACATATATTATAGCACGATGGATGGAGGAGGGAAACCATGAACGATTTTGCTATATATTTCTCGACAAATTTTTCTAAAAATTTGACGGATGTAAATGTAGTAGAATTTCAGTACAATCACATTGCAACTTACATGTAAATGCAATGTAATTTTGAACCATTCGATTTGCTTTAAAATTCATGCAAGGGAGGTAGGAAAATAATCACAACCCACGCACATGTCAGGAGATCCGATACCATTAAACGTTTATTTTTCACGAAAATATCATGTTACTTGGAGATTTTTAAAAGTTAAATACAAGTTACACTATAGTTATAGTTATGTAACTTACGAATGCAATTACATCATGATTTACATATGTAAAATTTGACGACAACTAGTCCTATGAACGATGATATATTGATGGCCCCCGGGCGGTGGATATGGATGTGTGTGGGTGATGCAGGTGACGTACCCAAACATGTTGGAGTGGTTCGAGGAGCTGGGCGTGGAGATGGAGCGGTCGGACATGTCCTTCTCGGTGAGCACCCAGCTGCAGGACGACGAGCAGACGATGGAGTGGGGCAGCCGCAACGGCCTCGCGGGCCTCCTCGCCCAGAAGACCAACGCCGTGAGCCCCGCGTTCTGGCGCATGATCCGCGAGATCCTCAAGTTCAAGGACGACGTCCTCACGTACGTATACGCGTCCCCATATTATTATTTCAGATTGTACGAAAATGCTTGTCACCGGTCGACTGGCGCGGGGCGCCAGGATCGGTCGCTCGCGTGTGTCTCCCCCATGGGGTCCACCCACGTGTCCTCTGCCCTCATCTGTCACTTGTCCACACATGATTTCGTTGCAACAAATTACCCACATATTTTGGAAACCCTCTATTAAGGGAATTCGTTTTATTTTTTTTCATCAAAAATGTTTTATCTAGTGTACTTACAATGTTTCTTTCATCTAGAGTAATCACAATGTTTCACTATGTATAGATCTAATGTTGCAGTGAATTGAAACATTATTTTGCTATTTGCTGAAACATTGTTTTTATATAAGGTGAAACAACACCCGATTTAAACGATTGAAATATTTTCGATCTACTTAGTGAAACAATTCCGATATACTTGGTGTAACAGCGTGCAATATTTAAAAATAATTTAATAATAAGCTGAAAAAATTTCCGTCGGAATATATCCATGTGTGGTCTTGTTTTAAAGATTTAATTACAATAAATTTAATGGTGTAAGAGAAAAATTAGTTTAAAACGGTTTTGCATGCATGCGTGGGCTATCCGGATCCGTAGTCTCTTCCCATAATGTACTATATGTGAAGTGTACATGTGTATATATGTATGTACGACTGTACTGCAGGTACCTGGAGGAGCGCGAGAAGAACCCTGATCTGGACAGGAACGAGACGCTGGGGCACTTCATCCAGTCGCACGGTTACTCTCGCCTCTTCCAGCAGGCCTACCTTGTACGATTCGATCACGCATCCATATCTCGATCGGCTTTGATGGGTTTCCTTCTTTTTCATGCATCCATATCTTCAGTTTGTTGATTATTAGTTGATCCAGCAGGGAGATGGATTTTCATCTTCCCACGAAACATCCTCAATACCATTTTGACAAAACATCCCAAAATATAACTTCACAAACATACAAAATCAATTTTGACATGTATAATTTAGAAAAAAGAATATATTAAACTGAAACATGTTGTTAACGTACACGGTTATTTTTTTTATAACTTATACGAAATCGAATTTGGACTTATGCGAAATCGAATTTGGACTTGTATATTTGTGGAGTAATATATTTGTTATTTTTTTACAACTATTTTAGTTAGATTTGAAAACAATTTCTGCACGTATATGTAGGTCCCGATCTGTGCGTGCATATGGTCGTGCCCATCACAGGGAGTTCTGGGCTTCTCTGCTTTCTTCGTCCTCTCCTTCTGCCGCAATCACCATCTCTTGCAGGTAGCTGCAGACAGTGCAGACAACAGTGTTATCTCCTGCTGTTGTCTCGCCACTAATGCTCCCTCCGTCCTATAATATAAGGAATTTTAAGTTTTTTTACATTGTTTGATCACTCGTCTTATTTAAAAAATTTATGTAAATATAAAAAATAAAAAGTTGTGCTTAAATTACTTTAGATAATAAAGTAAGTTAAAAAAATAAATAATAATTTCAAAATTTTTAAATAAGACGAGTGATCAAACAATAAAAAAAACCTAAAATCCCTTATATTATGGGATAGAGGGAGTACATTGGAGAATTAGTACTCCAGTACTACTCCTATTCTTGCTTAATTTAATTATCATTCCTGCAAAAACGTGTTATCTTCTGTTTCTGTGTACTTACGACAAAAACGTGTGGATCTGCACGTGCAGCTGTTCGGTCGTCCACAGTGGCTCACGGTGAAGGGCCGCTCCCATACCTACGTAAACAGGGTATGCATCAACTCACTATTAACTATACTCTATCCGTCCTAAAAATAAATCAACTTATAGTATTCAAACTTTGTCCTAAAATAGATCAACTTCTACCTTCTCATTCATACTTGATTCGCAAATCGAAAAAGTTTATTCCTTCAATACCCCTTACCTACCTATCCACCAATACTAATGTGCTATTTATAAGGGGTATTTGGTCCTTTATCTACCTCTTTAACTTTGCATTAGGAATCTAGAAATTGCTTCTTCATGGGACAGAGGGAGTATATGTAGCTACTTACTGTATTAATTACTCTATTTATTTCAAAATAAAAAAAACTTAGAATCGGATAAGATATTTCTATCCAGATTCGTACTACTAGAAAATATCCCATCCAATTCTTAGTTTTTGTATATTGGGATTATGGCTGTGTTTAGATTCAAAGTTTGGATCCAAACTTCGGTCCTTTTCTATCACATCAACCTATCGTACGCACACAACTTTTCAGTCACATCATCTTCAATTTCAACCAAATCCAAACTTCACGCTGAACTAAACACAGCCTATGTAACTAGTGCTCCTTCTATCCTAAAATATAATGATGCTTAATTGTTGGATGATGTAGGTAAGGGAGGAGCTTGAGAGCCTGGGCTGTCAGATTAAGACCGGCTGTGAAGTCCAGTCTGTTTCAGCTCTTGAGGGAGGTGCGTGTACTTATAAGCCTATAACTAGCTGGATGCATATATATGCACAAATGCAAATCATTAATTAATCATAGCTAAGTATCACTATTATTGTTATTAGTATCTGTTATTATACATATATGCAGGAGGGTATAGGGTCGTTGAGGCAGGGGGTTCAGAGGAGGCGTATGACAGCATCATATTCGGCGTGCACGCGCCTGACGCTCTCAACATCCTGGGAGACGAAGCCACCCACGACGAGCGCAGAATCCTCGGCGCCTTCCAGTACGTCTACAGGTAAAATTAACACCAGATTGATCGCAACACAGCATTCAATTCTGCTACTACTACTAAGTACATTCTGTTAATTTGTTCTCAAGAACAGTGAAGCAGATCCTCTAACACGAACTTTTTCTTTGAACCGTGGTCGGTGAGACCCACATATTAGTTACAACGTCTCTCTAATTTCACGTCAAAATATTTTTGATCCTAAAATTATACCCATGCTTTTATAAAATTTAATGCAAATTTATAATATATATATCATGTTTAAAATATTTTAAGTGATAAAACAACTCATTCAGAATAAATTATAATTATGTAAATATTTTAAATAAGATGAATGATCTAACGTATATAAAAAATCAATAGCGTTATCTATTAAAAAAAAATAAAAGTCCCTATATACTAAATCAGATAAAATCTCAACCCACTAATTAAAGTACTAAACACCATGATGGATATAGGCATCTACGAGTAAGATCATATCGATATCTTTTGAAAACAACAAGTGAAAGAGGAATCAAATTTACATGCAAAATGCTGTTGCACAGTGACATATACCTCCACTGCGACAAGAGCTTGATGCCACGGAATCCGTCGGCGTGGAGCTCCTGGAACTTCCTGGGGACCACCACCACCGGCGTCTGCGTCACCTACTGGCTCAACCTGCTCCAGGTACATAAAACCCATGTCAAAATCTCGACAAAATTCATCCGTAATTTCAACAAAATTTTGATTGAAATTTCAAACCAGAACATCGAGGAGTCGGCGGGGAGAGGGAGGCGTCCGTTCCTGGTGACGCTGAACCCACCCCGCGTCCCGGACCACGTCCTGCTCCGGTGGAAGACCAGCCACCCGGTGCCGTCGGTGGCGGCGGCGGCGGCGGCGGCGGCGGGGGAGCTCCGCCGCGTCCAGGGATGCCGGGGCCTCTGGTTCTGCGGCGCCTACCAGGGCTACGGCTTCCACGAGGACGGCCTCAAGGCCGGCATGGCCGCCGCGAGGGGCCTACTGCTCGCGGAGAACGGCCGCGGCGGCGCCGGCGAGCGGCGGCTGCTGGCGAATCCGAAGCAGATGGTGCCGTCGTGGACGGAGGCCGTGGCGCGGCTCCTCGTCGCCAGGTTCCTCGCCGGCTACGTCTCCGTCGGTAACCTGACGTATGTCGACCGTATGCGTATGCGTATACGTGTATTCCTCTTCTGTATTTTTCCATTTGATTGAGCAAATTGATTAGTGGTAATTACTTCCAATAGAAATTAGTATACTAATCTCTGTCTCATTGGTTTTTAGGATGATTTTTTACTTAAGTTAACATGAAACGGCAATGGGGAAATTTTGTGTTTATATATATGCAGATTGCTGGAGGAAGGAGGCACCATGTTCAGTTTTGGTGAGGCAGGGAAGAGATGTCAGGCCAAATGTGTGATGCGAGTACATGACCCCCTCTTCTACTGGAAGGTTTATATTTTCTTTATTAACTAACTACTACGTACTTCCTCCATTTCATATTATAAAACTTTTTAGCATTGCCCACAAATATATATATATATATATATATATATATATATATATATATATATATATATATATATATATATATATATATATATATATATATATATGAATCTAAATATATATGTGTGCCTAAATTCATTAACATCTATATAAATGTGGGCAATGCTAGTAAGCCATATAACGTGAAACGGAGTTAATAGTAATTAACTCGCCTGTTATTAGTTACAATTAAGTACAATGCCATGCATCTCACTCGCATATTGTGTTATTGTATAATTCATCTGGTGAATCAATTAATCGATCATTTTGGCTGCAGGTGGCGACGGAAGCAGACCTTGGTCTGGCAGATGCCTACATCAACGGCTACTGCTCTTTCGTAGACAAGAAACAGGGCCTTCTCAACCTTCTATTGGTAATTAAATCAACCATAATCATTCCACTCATTGCATACTTACTCCACCTTAAATTATATACGCAGCTGCAACATATACTTCTGCATTTTATCTGTTTCTGAGCATATAATCTGAAGTGGTCGATGTTCTTTTTTTTTCGCTGCAGATTCTGATTGCTAACAGAGACGCCAACAAGCAGAGCAGCACCAGCACCAGCAGAATAAGGTTAACCAATTGTACTTGTACAGTACTAATTGAAATCTTCCGGTTGTAATTAATCAATTTAAAGAAACAAGAGAGTGAATCGAATGACACAATACAATTAACCAACTGATGCTGAATTATCCAGAGGGTGGTGGACGCCGATGCTTCTGACGGCCGGGGTCGCGTCGGCCAAATACTTCCTGCGCCACGTGTCCAGGAAGAACACTGTCACGCAGACTCGCCAGAACATCTCCCAGCACTACGACCTGGTGAGTTACTGCAGCTTATTACTAATTCTTTAACTACCTAATCACACGTAATTAATTAACTAGTAACCTTGATCTGTTAATAATTAGCACTGCGTCTGCATTTGTGTGAGTGCAGAGCAACGACTTCTTCTCCCTTTTCCTGGATCCGTCAATGACCTACTCTTGTGCCGTCTTCAAGGTTGGTTAATTCCTTTGGTTGGTTTTGCAATTAATTAAGGTTTAAATAAAACAATTAATACCGTCCAGTAAAACAGCTATTTAATTAACAAAATGTGAGCTTGATCATATGATAGGACGAGGACGAGAGCTTAGAAGCAGCCCAGCAGCGCAAAGTTAGCCTGCTAATCCACAAGGTACACACGCATGCAAATATGCAGCATTCTGCTGCATTCACATCATTAAGCTACTAGTAGCTCAATTAGTTTAATTTCTTGCAGTTACTACTTAATTAACTGACGAACATGATGTGATTATGAAGGCTAGGGTGGAGCGAGATCACCATGTTCTCGAGATTGGTAGTGGCTGGGGCAGCCTAGCGATACAGGTGGTCAAGCAGACTGGTTGCAAATACACTGGGGTCACACTGTCTGAGGAGCAGCTTAAATATTGCCAGAGAAAAGTGAAGGAAGCTGGTCTAGAGGTAATCTTATACTCCTATGTGTTATTTTCATAAAGTTATTTGCCATGTAAGTATTTCTTTTATGAAAAATATTCTGATGGCATAGTTTTCAGATATAGTCCATTTACAAGTGCAGTTAATTAGTTCTTTCTGTAGGGTGAAAGTATAGTTAGTTGAAAGAATATATTATTGTCAAACTTTAAAATGTAGACAACGCAATTATAAGACATCAGATAAAAAAAAGAAATAAGGTAGTAAATATATGTATACCTCTTCCAATAATTTTCTTGTTTCATTTTGGTTACTTGATTAATAATCTTGGTCTCCATCTGTTTATTTTCTCTGCCAGGACCACATGACTTTCCTGCTGTGCGACTACCGTCAAATACCAACAGCTCGAAAATATGACAGGATCATATCTTGGTAATTAAGTCCAAACAGAAACGCGTACTATCAGTACCACTTTGATCTCTGGAATGTTGACAAAAACAAACAAATTATAATTTCCTGCAGTGAGATGATCGAAGGGGTAGGCCATGAATACATGGACGATTTCTTCGGCTGCTGTGAGTCTCTCCTGGCACATGACGGCCTGTTCGTCCTCCAGTTCATCTCCATCCCTGAAGAACGGTACGAGGAATACAGGAGGAGTTCAGACTTCATCAAGGAATACATCTTTCCTGGGGGTTGCCTTCCATCCTTGTCTCGGATAACATTCGCCATGTCCACATCGTCGAGGCTCTGGTAAAATTAATTCCCTCACTACGAATTTTATAAGACATTTTTTGATTTGATATAGCTCTGGAATGTGCTACATTTTTCCCTTTAATTTCTCTTGGATTGTGTTGCCAATGACTAGAAACATCAGTATGGTATAAAATCGTATATTTTTATGTATGAATCTATAGATATTACTTTTTGTAGAATAAATATATGCATACAGCTTGACTGATAATTAGTCAATGTGTAAAGAGTTTAATAATAAAGTTTATTGGAAGGAACAATTTTATAGCAAAACTGTCGCGAAACTAATAATGCTTTTAATTATGAGAATTTTATCTACACAATACTTTTTCTCTTCTTGCAAAAGAAAATTTAAAAAATGCATATACGCAGCATCGAACACTTGGAGAATATTGGGTATCACTACTACCCCACGCTGATACGCTGGCGGGACAACTTCATGGCTAACAGAGAGTGAGTTTTCCTTTTCCTTTTCTTTTTCTTTTTCTTTTTTTTTCTAAATATACAGTAGTACTGTGAATTCAGAAAACTTGCATGCACAAAACATGACAAGTACTATACATACCCTACTGTATTTTCTACATGTATAATTAGAAATCTTAATGCTGTCACATGATGATCTTAATTAATCCCCAATTGAACTGCACGCAGAGAGATAAAGTCCCTGGGATTCGACGACAAGTTCATCCGCATATGGGAGTACTATTTCATATACTGTGCAGCTGGGTTCAAGTCACGTACACTTGGAAACTACCAGATTGTGTTGTCTCGGCCTGGCAACGACAAGCTGGTGCCCTTTGCCGACAACCCTTACGCCACCTTCCCGGCAGCCTAGCCAAGAAACCAACTTGAAAATATGTTTAGTCTAGCTAAAGCTTCCATTGATTGTGTGCGAATGTGCAAACAGCATGAAACGATTCATTTGATTGGCATATGCATTTGAATAACACTCCATTTGATTGATATATATATATTTGTATAATATTCCATTTTCAATAAAAAACACTACTCCCTCCGTCCCAAAATATAAGCATTTTTAGCTATGAATCTGGACAATTGTGTGTCCGGATTCATAGCCAAAAGTTGTTATATTTTGAGACGGAGATAGTATAGAGGTAAACTCCATGAGATTTGCTCCGGTCTAATAAAAAGTACCTCGAGGTACCGGTATCTCACATTATCAAATCATTTCCGATCTTTAGATCTAATAATGTCTATCTAGATCTAACAATTGGAAATGATTTGGTACCATGAGGTACTGGACTACCGATACATCGAGGTTTTTTTTTGGACCGGAGTTCTTTCAAAGCAAGAGAGGATACATATCCCTCTCTATTTCAAAGCAAAAAAAAAAGCAAGAGAGGATACATATCCCTCTCTATCCTAGCAGAGGATCCCATTCCACGATCAAAGGGGGTAATGAGGCTTTTTTTAAAAAATGAAATGCATTCCCAATAGAAACTTTTTTACAAACAATATTTGGCAAAGTATCAAGATATATTTTTTAAGATAATAAAAATAGTTTACATATCTATCCAGCCTTTTCTACTGGGAACACAATCAATAAGTAACTTGCTAGAAAAGAAAAAGAAAAAGAAAAGGTAATAGAACAAACACCCAACTCTCTCCAATAAAATATTAAATGATACTCAATATAAGGCATAAGCCTTTTTTTTTGATATTTTATGCTTGGGGTAACGCCCTTGGCGTGAGATTGGAGGGTTTTGCTCGATCCCATGAGCAAAGTTTTTGGCTTCGCTCGCAACCTTCCCCCATCGGAAGTGCCCATAAGTCCCCTTCGCTCTTCGTATTTCATACTTCGTTTGTCGTGCTCATGCCTCACCACTTCCTCTTTGCTCGGTGCAGTTTTGCCGTAGGAGCAGGCTATGGCGGAGGCGAAAAACCTCATTGCGGACCTCAACCCGAAGGAGTAGCAAGTCATGCTCGCTCGCCTGACTGACGGGCGAGCAAATCGGATTTTTGAGAGCGAACCCCCTCCGTGCGAAAACCCCATGAAGGAGATTGCTATGGGCAATGATGTCGGCCCTTTGTGGAAGCGAAAACACGCAGTTGCCAAAGGTGCCGCTTTCTCCCGGGTGTAGACGCGCAGGGCGCTGAAAGCCGCCGCCGTTGTAACGAGGACTATGCGATCGAGCCTGAGGAAGAGGCCAGTGATGAGATTGGCGATGGTGGCGGCGAAGACGTTCAAGATACCATACCACTGCCGGGCCACCGCCAGTGGCGGTTTTTCACCAGGGTATACTCCCTCGCTTGGGACTTTGCCCTCCCTCAAGGATGGGGTAGGCTTTGCCATGCAACCTCAATTCGCTTCTAAGTGGCCCGACTATGTTTTTGATCCATAGTCCACATACACATAGGAGTAGGGTATTATGCTTTTAAGTGGACCAAACAAGTCTAAAAAATCTTAGCTTTCTTGTTTTAGTTCATGCGATATGTCGCCTCGTCATCATGCACCTGCTTTCTGGCCGAATCTTCAAAGGGGGTCCCTTGCTTCCCCGTTGTAGGAGTGCTCCAACACATCAAGAGCTATATTTTTCAGATAAATATTTTCTTAATTTGAGTTTGTATAAAAATATTACATTCATATCCAAAACTATCACTAATTGATAAATAGAACTGTCACTCATAACCCTGACCAAAATTTTAAAATTTTGCCACTGAAGGTTTTATTAGTGACGGTTCTTGCCCTATCAGAGCACACAGGGCTGAGCAAGTGGGCCGGCCCTAGGGGGTCAGGCCGTGTGGCCGCCCAAGGCCCCCAAAATCTAGGGGCCCCCAATACATATACAGTATATATACTACATACAATATAATTCTAATCTATGGGTCATGGATCTATATTAAGTTATACAGCTGAATAGCCCAATATAGAAAATGAATTTTAGTCCATCGTTAGGCCTGTTTCAGCGAAGTCAAAGCGATCTTCATCTGACTCTCATCGCTTCGCCTCGATCACATCACGCCACTCACGTTGTGCCGCCTCGATCACGTCACGCCGCTCGCTGCTCCTGCGCTCTCGGCATCTCGCAAACGGAAATAGCAAGTCGGCAAATCGCGACTTGCCAGTAGCCACGATCGTGTCGATCGTCCGCCGGTCGCCTTCTCTGCTCGCTACTGCTAATTTATTTCTCTTTGAAGTTTTACAATGTTATATATAGATAATTTTATCACATCGAATATTAAATACTATGTGTTTATAAGACTATACCCCCCCTGCAAAACCCCTGGACCTGGGAGACCACATCGCGTCGGATTTTGTCTAAATGGCACTGACGGGGAGGGAGCTTCACATTTAAGAAATTCTTGATTAAAAGGAGGTCCAAATTAAGAGAGAGATAGAGAGGTTTAAAAGCTGCAAATGACAAGATAGGCAAAAGGAGTTCGATGTGAAACTTTGGTAAATAAAAAGAATCTAAACTGAAATTCACCATGTTGTTATAAATTGATATAACACACTCCTTAAAAAAATTATCACAAGATTTCGGGAAAGTTATACCCTATGCTTAAAACATGAGTTAATAATTAGACATTTTTTTAATGGATTAAAAACCTATCCTCTAGTCCTCTACATTGATGAACTTGGATTCACACAGCCCATACATATAAAAAATCTAAGAGTGCTGAGAGCCTTACGCCAACGCCATCCGGTGATAAAAAGAGTTTACTAAGAATCCAACTTCAGGTGTTATGTCTGTAATAATTAACCATATATACGTAGATTAACCCAGCCATACTCTTTTAGTTAATGAATTGAAGTCTCCAATCCTTGTCAAACTGTAAATTTTTAGAAATATCAGAGAGAAACAGTGCGCGTTAAGACTGAGATAACCGGATAATAATGAGATAAAGATGTACTACTATATACTCCCTCCGTATTTTAATGTATGACGCCGTTGACTTTATAACCAACGTTTGACCACTTATCTTATTCAAAATTTTTATGTAAATATAAAAATACTTATGTCATGCTTAAAGAACATTTGATGATAAATCAAGTCACAATAAAATAAATTATAATTATATAATTTTTTTGAATAAAACGAAAGGTCAAAGGTTTGTCAAAAAGTCAACTGCGTCATACATTAAAATATAAAGGGAGTATTTGCTAATTAATCCACACGTGAGAGAGAGAGATCGATGTATATACTTGAAAGGTAAACAGACCGGCGTCATTACAACAAGTGTTTAAACTCTCTTATCTGCAAACCGTAACCACTATATAACCAGCTGTGCCATGGACCAACGAACATCAAACCACGTACTTTCGCAAGCAGATGAAGATGGCGCCTTCCAAGATCCTCCTCCTCGTCGTCTTCTTCGCCCTCGCAGCCGTCAGGGACGCCCAGAAGGTGTTCAAGCCTACCGTCGCCATCGTCCATGATCAGGAAGGAGTCCAGGAGAAGGCCAATGCCGACGTGACCCAGCCATCAGCTTCACTGGTCGGATTGCCAGGTCTTCCGCCATTGCAACCACTACCCACAATCCAAATCCCAGGTCTTCCACAACTGCCTCCACTTCAAACCATCCAAATCCCAGGGCTTCCGCCATTGCCACCACTGCCGTCAGTCTCCATCACACCGGGATCACCAGGTGCACCAACACAAGTCCCCATTAGCTCCCAGAGCGCACTGGCCGCAGCGCCTACCACGGAGTGCTTGTCGTCGTTGATGGCGCTGATGCCGTGCATGGAGTACGTCACCAAGGCCGATGTGCCGGCGGCTCCCCCAAGCGTCTGCTGCGACGGATTCAAGTCGCTCGTGGAGAAGGCGCCCATATGCCTCTGCCACGGCATCAATGGCAACATCAGCAAGTTCATGCCGGCGCCGATCGATCTCACACGCATGATGTCTCTTCCGGCCACCTGCGGTGTGACCCCTCCTGTTGAGGCTCTCACCAAGTGCTTCAGTAAGTCTTAGCTTCCTTTCTCTTTTCTAGCTAGTAGTTTTTTCCCGAATTTTGCGTATATATCTTTTTAATTAATTAGGTGTATTCTACTTTTTGCAATTCTTTTTTCTCAATCTATACATAGTATAGTGGAGTAATGTTTATCTACGGGGAAATACTGATTTATCGATGTTGTGTTCATTTTGACAGCGGGACCAGTGCCGCCGTTGATGCCTGCTTCTACTCCTGCTGCTGCTCCATCTCCATCTCCCGGTAAACATGAATTAACAATTCTTTATGAAAAAAATAAGACATGTTATCTTCATCAATCCTGAATTTATCCTCTCCGACGAGTTCTGTTTTCTGATTTGTGTTTTTATTTTTTTTTTCTTCTGCAGAACCATCAACGTAATTGATAGCAACAAGAGATGGATGCTTATTAATGTTAGGAAACGATAAGCGAACAAACGATAAATAAACAATAGATCAATCACAGAAGACACGAGATTTAACGTGGAAAATCCTTCCAAAGTAGAAGAGAAAAAACCACAGGCGCCAGCTAGCAAAATATCTTCACTATATCTGGGGTGAGGTTACAACGCCGCACGGCGGCTTACAAGAGGTATATATATAGTGGAACCCTAAAAGGGATGCTCCGCCCCCGCATTCCCGGGCGTCCCCAGGTGCATGGCCCAATGGGCCAGCTTCTGCCTCCGCTACGCTCCGGCCCAAGCCTCCCGGCGACGGGCCTCCGCTCCACTACGGCAGAAGCTGGCCTTTATTAAGTGCAAATGAATTTGGATCACAACTCAACAAACTCCACCTTGAGACAAATTCCTTCTTGCAGCATGAAACAATCCTTCACCCTGAACACAACAAAGACAAAAACACTTTCGGCGCCAAATAGCCTCTTGGGCTAAACCACTATACCAACTAAGCTTGAGCAAAGCAACAGGAACAGGCTTTATCATCATATCAGCAGGATTATCATGAGTACTTATCTTGCATGCCTTTAGCTTACCTTGCGCGACTACATCACGAACATAATGGTACTTGATATCAATATGCTTTGTCCTCTCATGAAACATCTGATCTTTAGTGAGACATATAGCACTTTGACTGTCACAAAACAAGTTAATGCAAGAATCAACTCCACGAAGCTCAGCAAACAATCCTTTCAACCAAACTGATTCTTTACATGCTTCAGCAATAGCCATGTATTCTGCTTCAGTGGTAGACTGGGCAACAACAGGCTGCAACGTTGCCTTCCAACTCACAGCACAACTACCAATGGTAAACACATAACCTGTGAGTGACCTTCTCTTATCCAAATCTGCAGCAAAATCTGAATCCACATATCTAACAAGCCCCTTATCAGTCCTGCCAAACTTCAAGCAAGCATCAGCTGTGCTTCTGGGGTACCTAAAAATTCACTGAACAGCTTTCCAGTGTTCTTTACTAGGATTAGCCATGTATCTACTAACCAAACTCATAGCATGAGATAAATCTGGATTAAGCTTTCCAGTGTTCTTTACCCAAGCCTCCCGGCGACGGGCCTCCGCTCCACTACGGCAGAAGCTGGCCTTTATTAAGTGCAAATGGATTTAAATCACAACTCAACAATTAATTAGGTGCAATCAAGAAGAAGATTAGAATTTTGATCTTAGATATAATACCCCAGTACTTATGAGTGCATATATGGCTGCATGCCTGCATGCTGCCTAGCTAGTTTGTTCTTAGTTTTGTGTAATTAGGTCTAATCTGGGGGATCAGTCTAATTAGTTTATATCAATGTCATTTGTACTCTGGTGCATGCGAATATATATATATTAAGTACCAAGTCGTTCAACATATTTTCCTCATTGCACCGTATAGTCGGTTCCGTTGTCAATACATATATTTATTACATGCATGTTTCATGTCATTACTCATTAGTACTCCTTACTGAGATAATTTTACGTTTTAAATCAGATATGCTAGAATTGTATGTTCAGTAAGTTATTAAAATCTAATAAGATTATGCGATTATCAAAGTACTTTTCAACACAAATCAACATGTACTATCTTTTCGAACAAAGTATTTAAAAATGATCAAAGTTTCAAAATATTGGCTGCTAGCGGAGAGAAAAAAAAAAGGAAATATGAAGAGAGCAGAAAAGAGAAACTTTGCAAATTTGCAAGAGTGCATAATGAAGTATTTAAAAATGATCAAAGTTTCAAAATATTGGCTGCTAGCGGAGAGAAAAAAAAAAGGAAATACGAAGAGAGCAGAAAAGAGAAACTTTGCAAATTTGCAAGAGTGCATAACGCAACAAGCCAACAACACCAATTAATTGATCGAAACTTGTTTGAGCATTGTAATTCTCGTAGAGTCAAAATTCATCATCTTCTCGCTAGTCCTTGTTAATTAGCTAGGAAAATTTTGAAGGCATTCTCTCTCTTTTCACTGACAACGGGTAAAGGCACGCGCGTTGTAACGGGTAAAGGCTATTTTAATATTATTATTATTATACTTTTAATTAAGGTGAAATATATTATGAGAACTTGTTTGGATATATTTTTTTAGTTATGAGCTGTAATTAGAAGTCCAATCGTTTCAAATTAGCATGCGAGTTTTTTAAAAAAGATTTCTTATACATTTTCTTCTGTATTTACGAAAGCAAACGAATTTAAAAACCAACTTAAACTTAAATATGAAACTGTATTTCCAAAAACAAACAAACTTAAAAACCGACTCATGCTCGGTGACGTATCAAAGAAAACATCTTTAATTTTTATAATATAGTAGAGATATATTTATATACAAGAATTGTCCACGGTTTCTACCATCTTCTTACTTCCTCTCTACATGTCGTCACTCAAAGAAGTTGATCAAACATCCTTAATCCATATACAATCAATCATAAATTGTAATCCCAGGAGCCGAATAACCAAGGACAACCTAAATTTACCAAAATTCCTATAATTAATTCTTATACATCTGAAGGGACCTACCACTATATATAGCATGCTATGACACATGCATGTTATAGCTGACCGTCGTCAGATTACTCTCAAGTCCCCATTGCTAACTGCTAAGGATTATCAGGTCTGGATTTCATTTTCAATTCGGCCCGCACGAATGCGCTGCATTTTTTTTTGGGCTTCGTTTGATAATCGGGTTTTTTATTTTACTAAAAAAAATACATGTGTGTTGCAACGGGTGATTCTATTTTAATCTTATTATTATTATACGGTTTAGCTAATTCACTATACGAATTTGCTTGGATAGTTTTTCTTACAAAATCATAAGCTGTAGTTAGGAGTCCGAAGTCTGATCAAGTTAACATGCTAGATTTTTTTTAAATAGATTTTTTATACGACTCCTTCTGTATTTCTAAAAGCCAACAAAGTTAAAAACCGACTAAAATACGAATATGTATTTCTAAAACCGAATGAACTTAAAAACCAACTCAACCATTAATGACGTATCAAAGTACCGATAAAAATATATTTAATTTTTATAATAGTAAAGATAAATAAGGATAGTTAGGGTTTCATTGCCTTTTCTCATGTTTATAGAGCAGGCCGAATTAGACTCGAGGTCAGTCACGTGGGCCTCACAGCCCAGTTTGTTTTTTTTTTTTTTCGAAAAACCTTTTAATTCATTTTGAATTTGTTTTTAATCTGTACCTACATAGTTTGAATGCATATATGTGTAAAACACCGATGTATAATTTTTTTTACATGTTTATATAGGTACGTATATTGTACACAATTTATAAAATTTCTAGGTATAAAGTTTGTACGTACGATGTTTCAAACGTATAAAATTTCTATGTATAAAATATTCACTCATTTTTTAATAGATAACGCTATTGACTTTTTAACATGCATTTGACCATTCGTCGTATTAAAAAATTATATAAATACCATTTTATTTTTTATATGTTTTATCATTAATGAAAATTTTATATTTGACTTTATACTTTAGCATATTTTCACTACTTATTTAAATAAGGAAAAGTACGAATTCCCCCCCCCCCCCCCCCCCGTCCAACTATTGTGGCCGACCGAATTACCCCCCTAAACTCGAAAACCAAACATCGTTCATCCTCAACTTTCAATACCGGACAAATTACCCTCCTCGACCTAATCCAGAGCAGTTTTGTCCTACGTGACGTACACGTGACAATCCAGTCATCATTTCATTTATTTAAAAAAATATGGGATCCACCTGTCATACTTATTTTCCCCTCTTCCTCTCTCTCTTCTCTCTCCCCTCTTCCTCTCACTCTCTGTCTCATACGGGAGCAACCGGCGATGGCGCGGCGGGTGACGGGTGTGGCGAGGGCGCAGTGTGTGACAGGCGCGACGGGGGCGCGGCGGCCGGCGGCCATGGCGGGGGCGTGGGGGGCGGCAGGCCACTGCGAGCAGCGAGCATGGCGGATCTCCCTGCCACTAGTGCCTCTTCTCCCGCCGCCCGCCACCGACGCCACCTCTCCTGTCCGCCCCCCGCCGGATCTCCCTGCCACCGAAGCATCCCGGAAGCCGTCGCCGACACTGCTTCTCCTTCGCCGACGGGGTTCGCCTCCATCTCTGTCGGGCCATCGTTATCGACCGCCCTACCCAAGCCATCACCGCTCGTCGCCGGCACCATCCTCCGCATCCCTAGGTGGAGGGCAAGCTCGATCCCGCCGGCTGCGCCCCCGCCACGTCCGCTGCCCACCATGCCCCCGCCGCGCCCGCCGCCGGCCACCGGGTCGCGCTCTTGACGGGCGTCCGAGAGAGAGATTGAGAGGAAGAGGTGAAAGAGATAGGTGGGAGTGTATGACAGGTGGTTCCCACCATTTTCAAAAAGAAAAATACTGACCAGATTGCCACGTGTGCGCTACTTAGGACAAAACTGCTTTGGATGGGGTCGAGGCGGTTTATTCATCCGGTATAGATAGCTCAGGGTTTAAAATATCCGGTTTTGTGGTTAGGGGAGTAATTCATACTGCCGTTATAGTTTAGGGGGTAACATACTGTCGTCAAAGTTTAGGGGGTAATTCGTACTTTTTCCTTTAAATAAAACAAAAATATTATTCAAAAGTTAATGGTGTTATCTATTAAGAAAAAAACATGTAGTATTGTATAGTTGCATAGGACCGAAACATGCAGCCGTTAAAGAAAAGTTTGATCGTAAAACTATCGTACGCAAAACATGGTACATAAGTGAGTAAGTGACTGACCACCACCCAACACAAAAGGCGACACACGCAGATAAGATTTTTGTTGCCGCCACCAACCAAACCCAAGGCCCATTACGCACGCACGGCCATGGCGCCCACCCGGTGGCCACCCCTCCTCCTCCGCCTCTTCCTCCTCGCCGCCGCGACGGCGACGGCGACGGGCAACGCGCCGCCGCCGGAGCCGAAGCCGGCGCGGTGGCCGGACGTCTTCCACGCGAGGCTGTTCACGAACCTGACCAACCACTCCGCCGCGTCGACGGGGCCGCCGCTGCGTGTCGCCGACCTCTACTACGACTGGCCGCGGCGGCGCAACCTCAACCTGATCCGCTACCAGCTCGCCGCCGCCGACGACCCGCTCTACGACGTCGAGTGGGACAACGGCACCACCTTCTACTTCGACTCCCGCTCCTGCCGCACCGAGCGCTTCCCCGTCGGCGTGATCCGCCCGGGCTGGCTCGCCGACGGCGGCGGCGTCGTCTACCTCGGCCGGTGGCGCACCGGCGGGATCGAGTGCGACGTGTGGGACAAGCTGGGGTTCGTCGTCTACTACCAGGAGGTCGCCACCGGGCGCCCCGTCCGCTGGAACTTCCTCGACAGTAAGATTTCGATGAATTTAACTTCATTTTTCATATCGTATTTAGTGAGTGTTTGGTAAAATTCTCAATTTTTTGTATGGAAGATAGGGAGTAGGAGTTGTATCTTGTGAGAGTTGTGTGTAACAGGGTTCACAATTTCGGAACATATGACAAAAGAATTGAAAATTTGAACATATTTTTTTGTTGAATTTAAACAAAATTTTGCTAAATTCACACAAAATTTTAAATGTTGGCTGGTGGGAATTCCTACTGTTACCTGTTGATGCAGAATTCCTTTCCAAAATTGAATTCTGTAACCCATCCATACATAATCATGTAGGATCGAATAACAAGAACTAAGCCAACCAGAGAGGGGGTGAATGGTTGATATACCTAAAAACCAAAAACTTTTAGCGGAAATAAAAGTTACCCTTTAATTCGACGGCGGAAATAAAAGTTACCCTCTAATTCGACGGAGATCGGTCTGACCGGAGTAGATTAGTCGGTCTGACCGAGTGGATGCCGTCGGTCTGACCGGTATAGATCGACCGGTCTGACCGCCGAAGTCGTCTGCCGTGCCTGCTGCCGCCGCCGGTCTGACCCCGTACTCCCGCCGGTCTGACCACCGGTATGTCGCCGGTGAGACCGCCGAAAGCCGATGAAACACAAATCGAAGAACTCTTAAAGTAGATGACGACTTTATTACTTCTCTCTGTATTTACAAAGTGCACCAACAGCACTCCTTACAAAAATTTCGACTAAACTCGAAACCCTAACTCAAAACTCAACTCAATTGCTCTCAAAAGCGATACAAAAGCGATACCGGGAAGCCTCACGCTCCCCCTCTATTTATACCCGAGGTAGGCAGCCTAAAGCCACGAACCAAACTCATACTAGGAGTCCTAAACACCTTAGGAAACCCTCTAGTACAAGAAAGAAACTTTACATAACCAATCGTACTAAATTCGGACTCCTTCCAAATTCGACTCCGCATTCCATACGCACACAATAACTCCATCGTATGCCATATGGAATCTCCATCAACCACGTGCATCAACTCTAGCCTTAGTATCTCGCATGATCTCTGACCACCACGGACGTCGTCTTATCTCCAAGCCGACTCCCGGTCCATCACCGCAAATACTCACCCGAGGTATCGAGTCACCTACACATGAAATAAACAAAGAAATCATATTCCGAGACCAAGCTAACTCCAACTTGACTCATTAGTAGCAAACAATAGTATTACATACATATAGTATCCATATAGAAGCCATAATCATGAAATAATCACGGATATCCAAACAAACAACCCGAAACCGAAACCGACACAGAGTCGGCCGGTCAGACCGCGGGCTGCGCCGGTCTGACCGCGCATTATACGCCGGTCTGACCGGCAGCACAAGCCCGGTCTGACCGGTCCACATAAAATCACAGCAGTATCCTGTAGATTCACCTGTGAAATCCAATCATCTCCAAAACCACTTCGTGAATAAATTTCCAAATAACAAAACCAATAATCTCTAATGCCCAATTGTTCATCACAGAATAATAATCAAAAACACCTTTGATTTTACAATCTCCCCCTTGAACACATTGGCAAACCCATTAAAAAAATGTTTTGGTGTTTGGAAAAATAAAAACAAAAGTGGTAAAAAGCACACTTCGTACAAACGTACACATCGTGCTCAAAAATCGAAAAGAAAACTTCTTCCCCTTTTTAAAAGAAAGAAATTCCCAATTGAACAAAAACATGCTCTTCCCAACAACTCTCCAAAAATTCATCTTGCTTCTTCCAAAATTCCAAAAATTTTCACACTACTTCTCCCCCTTTTGACAATGATTTCATCAAGCATAGGAATTATGTTCATTAATGTTCAAGAGCTTAGCATACATATAGCATATCATGTCATGTGTTACAATAAAAAGAAGATAAACCCATCTATAATATAACAAGCATGCATTAAAGTATAACCATGAACCAAAGATTTTACAATTAAGCTTGAATCAACAATCAAAAATTCATGAACAATCCAAAATTCATGATTTCATATGATTTATAATGCAACATCTTAACAAACACATAGGTTGAAGAATAAACACTAAACACATATACCTATTGCATTTATCATTCTTTCTCAAATAACCTTTTAGCACAAAATAACAAAGAGAATTTTTTAACTTTTTCTTTTCTTGAGCCTTTTTTGCTCATTTTTCTCTTTTTTTATTCCGGGTACGTCCCTGTCGTCAAGACTGTTTCCAGGGATTCGGCACCCATTATTTTGCTCACATCGAATACGTCCTTGTCGTCAAGACTGTTTTCAAGGATTCGGTATTCATTTTTTTTCATATTTTTATTCTCTTTTTCACAATGAGCAATTAAACCTATTTGAGAAATAACAAGTCAATAAAGCATATATATAGAGCATTTATAAATCAAACCATATGCTAGAATCAACATTGCATATTTGCTTAATTCAGGTAGAATTTAAGTGTCATGCATCGTCTCCCTTAAAAGCAAAATCTAAATCTCATTAAAAGACTAGAATACATACAAGCTATGCTAGAGACAAATAAACCTTCAAAGTATTGCTAGCATGCACAAGAAAATACCATATGCATAAATAAAACTCTCTTTTCTCAATTTTTCTCATTATTATATTATTGCTTGATAAAACCATGAGGTACAAACTCCCCCTCAAACCATGCCAAACGGATGAATTATGCCCAATTCACCACGAAGAAAAGCAAAGCGATTAGAATCTAAAGGTTTAGTGAAAATATCAGCAATTTGCAACTTTGTGTCCAAAAACTGCAATTCAATATCTCCCTTCTCAACATGATCCCTCAGAAAGTGAAAACGAATATCAATGTGTTTCGTACGTGAGTGTTGAACAGGATTCTTAGCAATGTTAATAGCACTTGTATTGTCACAAAAGAGAGGTACTTTCTCAAAAGTAAGACCATAATCTTTCAAAGTCGATAAAATCCAAAGAATCTGTGAACAACAACTAGTAGCAGCAACATATTCAGATTCAGCAGTTGATTGAGCAACACTAGATTGTTTCCTAGAAGACCATGCAATCAATGATGTACCAAGAAAATGACATGTTCAACTAGTACTTTTCCTATCAATTCTATAACCACCAAAATCAGCATCAGAATATCCACTTAAGCATATAGAAGATGAAGTAGAATACCAAATTCTAAACTCAAGTGTATGATTCAAATACCTCATTATTCGCTTGACCGCTTGACGATGTGAAGCACAAGGAGAAGCTTGAAAGCGTGCGCACAAACACACAGCAAATTGTATGTCTGGCCTAGAAGCAGTTAGATACAACAAAGATCCAATCATGCTTCTATATTCCTTTTGATCAACAGCTTCACCATCTTCATCAGGATCTAACACAGCTGTAGAACCAATTGGTGTTGAAATTGGCTTGCAATTCTCCATCTTGAACCGTCTCAAAATATCCTTCGTATACTTCGTTTGATGCACAAAAGTACCTTGAGGTGTTTGCTTAATTTGCAATCCCAAAAAGTATGATAACTCAACCATCATGCTCATCTCAAATTCCCTGTGCATAGTCTCAGCGAAATCTACAACCAAAGCGTGAGTTGAACAACCAAAAATGATATCATCCACATAAATCTGAACGAACAGTTGATTATCACCATGTTTAAGAACAAAAAACGTTTTGTCAACCTTTCCCATTGTAAAACCTTTCGCAAGCAAAAAGTTCTTAAGTCTATCATACCATGCCCTAGGAGCTTGTTTCAAACTATACAAAGCTTTAGACAATCTAAAAACATGATTGGGAAAATCAGGATTTTCAAAACCTGGTGGTTGTTTGACATAAACTTCCTCCTGTATAAAACCATTTAGAAAAGCACTTTTAACATCCATTTGATACAATTTAAAACCTTTTGAAGCAGCAAAAGCTAACAAAAGTCTAATTGCCTCAATTCTAGCAACAGGAGAAAAAGTTTCATCAAAATCCAAACCCTCCACCTGAGTAAAACCTTGAGCAACAAGTCTAGCTTTATTTCTCACAATCAAACCATCCTCATTTTGTTTATTTTTGAAAACCCACTTAGTTCGAATAATATTATGTCCAGAAGGTGGTTCAACTAAAGTCCAAAATTTGTTTCTCTCAAAATTTTCAAGTTCTTCATGCATGGCGTTAATCCACGATTCATCAGTTAATGCATGTGACACATCTTTGGGTTCAAAAGAAGCAACAAAATCAGAATTTGCACAAACATCATGAGTCGTTACCTTAGACCTTGTAGTCCGCTCACCTATATTACCAATAATTTGTTCCGGTGGATGTCGTCGTTGAATGTGCAAAGGAGCAGTGACTTCTGAAGTTGATTCACGTTCTGTATCAGTACTGGTCGAAGTAGTAATTTCTGGAGGACCTTCTCGATCAGCATCAACAGAACCCTCAGCCGACGACCCTGGCCGGTCTGACCGCACATCCTGCGCCGGTCTGACTGGAGGTGTGCCGGCGGTCTGACCAGCCTGGCGCCCGGTCTGACCGGCCGAGCCGACCTCGTCGTCGTCGTCGTAGTCGCTCTTGTCTTCAAAAATACGACCATCCTCCCCCTGAACCTGTGACAGTGTACCTGCAACATTGGGTCTAGTACTTGGACTAGCCTTATCAAAGGAAACTTCGCAAGTCTCAACAATTTTGTTAGTCCCTAAGATAAGTACACGATAGCCACGAGTATGTGCGAGGTAACCAAGAAACAATCCATCGGTAGAGCGTGCCTCAAACTTATCCAAATTTCCAGATTTCAAGACAAAGCATTTGCAACCAAAAACACGCAAATGTGAAACTTTGGGTTGATGACCAAATCGAAGTTCATAAGAAGTTTTTCCAAGTTTAGATCGCAAGAAAACTCGATTTGAAATATAACATGTAGTGTTAATAGCCTCAGCCCAAAATTTTCTAGGAGTTTTGTATTCATCCAACATCGTTCTAGCTATCTCAACCAAAACACGGTTTTTCCTTTCAACAACACCGTTTTGTTGAGGAACACGAGGAGAAGAAAATTCATGTTCAAGACCTCTTTCATTGCAAAATTGTTCAAAAGAAGCATTTTTAAACTCACCACCACCATCACTTCGACTTCTTTTCAAAGAACCAGGAAATTCAAGATTCAATCGAAGAAACAAACAACGAAAATGTTGAAAAGCTTCATCCTTAGTTGCCATAAAGAAAACCCAAGAGTATCTAGAAAAATCGTCAACAATAACCAACACATACCACTTTCCTCCAACAGATTACACTCTAGCCGGATCAACAGTGTCCATATGTAATAGCTGTCCCGGTGCATCCGTCATCACAGAAACAATAGGAGCATGTGAAGTAGAAACCATCTTAGCATGACGACACGGTGTACAAACCAAATCAAGATCTTTCTTAAGTTTAGACAAACCACGAACAAGATCCAAACCACTTAACCTAGTGAGATGATCAAACCAACATGTCCAAGTCTACGATGCCAAAACATCACATCTTTATCAAACTTAGCAACCAAACATGTTATTACAGGTGAAACAGGATTTTCAAAATCAGCTTTAAGCACTCTTCCATAACGAGAAATATTTAGCACATAATCACCATGAGAATCAAAAACTTTACTTCCAGTTTTCTTAAAGTGAACCTCAAACTCTTCATCAACAATTTGTGAAACCGAAAGCAAATTGTACTTTAAATCCTCAACCAAAGCTACATTCTTCAATTCAAATTTTTCATTTACCTTAACCAAACCTGTAGCGAGAACAGCACTTGTAGAAGCATCACCAAAGATAATCGATTCAGTCTTGGATGCCTTTTTGAGGGAGGAGAACCAATTTTTATCACCGGTCATGTGCCGCGAACAACCGGAATCCACGATCCACACGTTCTCCTTCCTTGCCACCAAAGCCTACACACAAACAGAAGTCGAAGCCTCAGTACTGGGGTTAGATAATAAAAATTTAGGAATCCAGCACTGAGACACACGACCAGAAGATCCAATAGGCATATATCCACGTGCAAAATCAATTTTAGAATTTTCAGAAAAATTCCTCCGAGGCCGGTCTGACCGAGGTACAGTGGCCGGTCTGACCGCCTCTGTACCGCCGGTTTGACCGGTGCCCGGTCTGACAGCCGCTCAGTAGCCGGTCTGACCGGTCGCCGGTCTGACCGCGAGACCCACTGCGGTCTGACCGGTTTCCTCGAGGGAAAACCAGATTTTTGCCATTTTGATTTTGCAAAAGCAATCTCTCTCCTTTTTCTGTTTATGAGCTAATCTGAAACAAAAACCAACAATATGTCCATCTTTGCCACAAAAAGAACAAGTATATTTATCATGTTGTTTAGACACATTGTTAGAGCAAGAAGATTTAGCAACACAAGCAGAAACATGAGGTTTTGCATGCACAACATTGGATTTTGAAGAGGATGCATTCATGGTAGACATGATACCAGCAGATTTAAACATAGTTTTATTAGTATCATGCTTAATCGAAATATCACCACTTCTAGCACCAACACCTAACGCAACAGGAGGATGTCTAGAATTATGAGCATAAGGATTAAAACCCAAACCATGGTTATGTGTGCTAACCTTAGATTGATCCAAAATCATGTTAAGGTTCTTTTTACCATCAGAAAATCTTAGCAAAGAATTTTTCAAACAAGACACCTCTTTTTCCAAATTAGCACAATTTTCACAATCTACCATGACACCTTTGCTTTTACGATATTTGGGGCAAGAAAGCACTTCATTGTTTTTCACAACATCTTTCATGTACTCAACACGACCTAAAGCATCTTTTAGTTTCATCTTATTCAAATTACATGTTGAGCAATCCAAACCATCATGAGGTTGTTTTAACTTTTTAGCAGAAATCATGTTAAACATCAAACTAGCATGAAAAGCAATTTGATATTTTTGCAACAACTTTTTAGTTAAAAACAACTCATCCAAAGTGCGTGTATGCAAAGCAAAACTACAAGCAAGAGAAGATCTATTTTTCAAATCATGTGCAACATTAACATCTCTAATTTTTGAAATCTCATTCATCAAAACCTCACAATTTGAGCAATCATCATCATTAGGAATAAGATATTTTAATCTATCAATTTTAGATTTAAGAGATTCTATGATAAATTCCTGTTTTCTATACATCTTCTCACACTTTATATTTTTTGCACTCAAGATATTAATAGCTTCTTCAAAAGCACTTACCACATAATCTTCATACTCAATATCCGATTCACCACGCGCCATGAAGCAAAAACCGGAGATGTTCTTTCCCTTATCATCATCTCCACTCTCACCATCTACATCACTTGATGGCTCAAAAGCGGCATAGACTTGATCAAAGGCCCTCCTAAGATTCTCCTTGAACTTCCTCGCTTGAGATGAACCCTGTGGCTTGTTGTTGCTTGTCCTATCACCATCTTTGTCTTCTCTTTTGCCTCTCCCAAGCTTAGGACAGTGCGAACGAAGATGATCAATTGAACCACATTCAAAGCACCGATTTGGACCACCTCTTTTCCTGTTCCTGGCATTATTCATAGCTCAAGCAATACGGTTAGCAACCAAAGCCAAATCCTCCTCCTCGATCTGTTCAAGTTGATCATCGGATGTGGCATTAAAAACAGCAAGAAAAGAAGGCTTAGATGAAGAAGCATCAACATCCAAAGAGAATGTAGAAGAAACCAAGGCAGTCGACTTAGAATCAACTTTTCGAGAAAGAACATTCATCTCATATGTTTTCAATTTTGTATAAAGTGAATCCAAAGTCAAAGTAGACATATCAACAGACTCCTGAATAGATGTAACTTTCATCTCCCAAATAGACATGTCGAGACCATTTAAAAAGTGACGAGAAATCTCAGATTGTGGATAATTAGCATCATAAGAAGAATCAACAGATCTAAGATCACTCAAAATTTTATTAAACCTAGAAAGATAGTCATCCAAAGCTTCTCCAGGTTTCATCTCAAATTTAATGTACTCCTTTTTGAAAATATCACGACGAAGTTCTTTTATGTTATTTGTTTCTTGATGAAAGTTACTCAAAGTATTCCAAATTTCATGAGCAGTTCGAAGATGTGCAACACGATCATAATCCGAACGAGAAATACCACTCAAAAGAATATTGCGAGCTTTGCAATTTTGTTCAAAAGCAGTTTTTTCGGTAGCAGTATTAATAGCTTCAGGAATCACATACGGATGAGAAACTTTTCTCCAAATATCATAATCTTCAGCCATAATGTAAGATTGCATTCTACTACACCAATGAGAAAAATCTGTTCCATCGAAAACATGAGGCTTAGTTGAAAAACGAGCAGGAGTAGCCATGGCAAAAACTCTAGATCGATAAAAATCCAAAGAAGAAAACAAGGCTCTGATACCACTTGTAGGATCGAATAACAAGAACTAAGCCAACCAGGGGGGGGAGTGAATAGTTGATATACCCAAAAACCAAAACTTTTAGCGGAAATAAAAGTTACCCTCTAATTCGACGGAGATCGGTCTGACCGGAGTAGATTAGTCGGTCTGACCGAGTGGATGCCGCCGGTCTGACCGGTATAGATCAACCAGTCTGACCGCCGAAGTCGCTTGCTGTGCCTGCTGCCGCCGCCGGTCTGACCGCCGTACTCCCGCTGGTCTGACCGCCGGTATGTCGCCGATTAGACCGCCGAAAGCCGATGAGACACAAATCGAAGAACTCTTAAAGTACATGACGACTTTATTACTTCTCTCTGTGTTTACAAAGTGCACCAACAGCACTCCTTACAAAAATTTCGACTAAACTCGAAACCCTAACTCAAAACTCAACTCAATTGCTCTCAAAAGCGATACAAAAGCGATACCGGGAAGCCTCACGCTCCCTCTCTATTTATACCCGAGGTAGGCAGCCTAAAGCCACGAACCAAACTCATACTAGGAGTCCTAAACACCTTAGGAAACCCTCTAGTACAAGAAAGAAACTTTACATAACCAATCGTACCAAATTCGGACTCCTTCCAAATTCGACTCCGCATCCCATACGCACACAATAACTCCATCGTATGCCATATGGAATCTCCATCAACCACGTGCATCAACTCTAGTCTTAGTATCTCGCATGATCTCTGACTACCATGGACGTCGCCTTATCTCCAAGCCAACTCCCGGTCCATCACCGCAAATACTCTCCCGAGGCATCGAGTCACCTACACATGAAATAAACAAAGAAACCATATTCCGAGACCAAGCTATCTCCAAGTTGACTCATTAGTAGTAAACAACAGTATTACATACGTATAGTATCCATCTAGAAGCCATAATCATGAAATAATCACGGATATCCAAACAAACAACCCGAAACCGAAAGAGACACAGAGTCGGCCGGTCAGACCGCGGGCTGCGCCGGTCTGACCGCGCATTACACGCCGGTCTGACCGGCAGCACAAGCCCGGTCTGACCGGTCCACATAAAATCACAGCAGTATCCTGTAGATTCACCTGTGAAATCCAATCATCTCCAAAACCACTTCGTGAATAAATTCCAAATAACAAAACCAATAATCTCCAATGCCCAATTGTTTATCACAGAATAATAATCAAAAACACATTTGATTTTACAGATCGATCCATCCATCCTAGCTACCTGCTCGTACTCTAAATAATTGAAATGTACAAATACCACCGATGATCAATTAAGTGGCAAGTAAATGATAATTTTATCATCCTTGAGAATATATCACGAGGACCATAAACCTTCTGAAATCATAAATTAAAGATATTATTAGACTACTAGCCAACAATCTTTTATGGTTTTTAATTGAACTCCGGTAATTAATCTTTTTTTTAACTAGGAGAGTCAAGCTCCCTCCATTTTCATTAATAGAAATGAGAAACTACATGCTGTTCAGACCTTCCAACATTTTCAGCAACAACAGGAATACACACTATCCCTCTTCACGGAGAAAATTGCATATGTACCATTGCATAAGAATGGCTTAGCTGAAATACCATTAAAAAACAGGCTTCGCTGGAATACCATTCTCAACTCAGCGTAGTTTGCTATTTTACCATTTTCTTCATTTTGGGCTAACGAAAAAGATTTTGCTCCTTTTTACAACTTTTTGTGCTGAAACTGCCCTTGGATTTTTTTTCCCGTCCTCTCTTTATCCGAAACCGAGCGGCATCATATTTTTTTTTGGCGCACGTTTTTTCGTTGTGCTCCTCTCCTGTCGACGAGACCGAGCGGAGGCGGAGGAGGTCTCCCCGGCATCGAGCCACCTCACCGCTGCCGGCCTTCCCCTCTTTTCCTTCCGCCGCCACATCTGGTCCTTTTTTTTGTCGGTCGCTGAAGGAGTAAGCCAACCGAGTGGCGCCGGAGGCGGAGGTGCGGTCTCGCCGGCGTCGCCGTCCCTCAGCTCTGCGATGCACACCACGCACTCCGCCTTGTCCCCGCCGGACAAGCGCACGACGAACACGGACAAGCAGCGATGCCAGGACGTCGTCCTGGGTCCTCGTAGAGACGGCCGCCACCGCCGGAGCCGAGGCGGAGGACGACGCATCGTCGTCGTCATCGCTGGGCGCGGAGGCTGCAGCGGCGGCGCGCTTGCGCGAGAACAATCCCAGAAGTAGAGGTAGACGAGGAGGACGATCGCAACGTTGATGACGACGAGGCAGCCCGTGAGCGCTACGCCGTGCGGCGCCCAGAGCGGGGCAGCGTCGGGGCTGGCGGCAGCTAGCAGCGGGGTGGCGGCTCAGTTGGCGGCGGGCGCAGGTGGCGGCGGGGTGCGGTGTGGTGGGGAGCGGCGAGGTTGGGGGTGGCGGTGGGGAATAGGGAGAGGCGGCGCACTGACCGGCAGAGCGGTCGTGGGCGACAGCAGCGGTGCCGGGAGAGGCGGTGCGCTGGCCGACATGGCGGTGGTGGGCGGCGTCACCGCCCCTTCTCTATGTCTCCTTTCTCCCGGTGATTCAACGTGTTGACCCAGGGGTATAAGCGTCCTAGAAAATTGTAATTAACGAAAAGGTATATGTTAGGAGTGGTATTCCAGCGAAGCCTGTTTTCGTAATAGTATTTTAGCGAAGCCACTCTTATGCGATGGCAGATATGCCATTTTCTCGACAGGTATTACCCTGGCTAGGAGATGGTACAAAAAAAAAAAAACAGCCTTAACTTCTCTACCCTTACAGGCAACATCCAACTCTAGGAGAACAAAACACATCATCTAGAGAAATCAACTTGACTAGAAGACCCACTACAGCCACATATCACAAGGTATTAATTAGCACTACGATGGCCCGGCGATGTTTTCAGCATCGCAGCCTCCCTTGACCTGAAACTCCATCCATTTTGAGCCCCATATATACTTCACTTCCCAGTTTCCCACTCGCCTTTGCAATGTGCAGCGCCCCCCCCCCCTCCCCCCCCCCCCCCCCGGCGGGTCTTTCCTCAGCAGGTTATTTCTCTGGTAATCAATCTGGTCAGCAACAGATTAGATCTACTTGCATACACTAGAACGGATACCATCATCTCAATCGAGTGGTAAGTCCCATCTCAATCAGGCATGGTGTCCGTCACAGGCTAGAAGTCACTGATGTGCAAAGTAATCTCAATCGGACAAATGACCGTCACTGATGAACCTATCTCAATTGGGCCCTAATTGAAGCCCGTCACCGATAGTTTTGACCCAGTCTACCAGTCAAACTATAGCCCATCACAGATGACCTATCTCAATCGGGCTACAAATAGAGCCCGTCATCTTCCTGATTATGCGCACCACTTCTGTCTGCTGCTGCTCCACTTCCTGATTCTTGCTCTCCATGCTTTACCCAACATGTATAGCTCTTCATGAATCCTCGTTGTATCAGATGACCGTGTACATCCTCTCCGCTATCAAACATATTCTCATTCATGCAATCTGCACATGGACAACACGTGTAATCATTGTTTCTTCTTTTCTGATCCTCCTCCGCGGCGTTCATAAAATTTATTACGCCCTTTCTGTACTCCGTAAAATGACGTTTCAAATTTTTCGCATACATCCAACTTCGATCAATTGCTACAAAATAAAAAAACAAATTAGAGGCACATCTTATAAGATCATTATTGCAAAAGTAAGATGTGATGAAATTGCTTAATTAATGATTAATATTACTCACTTGATTGCTCCATTTTGATCACTTTTGAGAATTTTTTGTTTTTCTTGGAAAAAAGACAAAAAATCGCCCCCTACAGCCTCCCACCAAAATAGTGAACAGTGGGATACAGTTACACTAGGTGGAGGGGGTATTTATACTGTGCAACAAATATCTGTAACGGCCCTAAAACAATCAACCGTGACGGGCATACAAGTAATCTCTATCGGGCCTTAATAAAAGCACGTCAAAGAAGAGTGTCATCTGTGACGGGCATTAAACTTATCTCAATCGGGTCTCTAGTTGGTGCCTGTCACAGATGACCGTCATCTATGACGGGCTTCTTTTAGGGCCCGATTGAGATATGGAACCCTCATCTCAATCGGGCCTCAACTATAACCCGTCACAGATAAGTGTTATACGTGACGAGGTTTAGTTTTATGCCAATCTACCATGGCTGTGCGACCATATCTCAATCGGGCGAAACTTGGGCCCGATTGAGATTACTTCCTTGTGACGGCCCGCAAATTCCAGTCTTGTTAGGGGCCGTCATAGATGAAATGATATGTACCAGTGACAGTGTTCTGAAATGCGTAATTAACTAATTAATTACTAACACAGTGCATTAATTGCTGCATTTGGGGGTGACTCACATCACATGCAGAGACAGGGATACAGCAATTCGTGATGAGCTTCGAGGTCGGCGTGACCCTGGAGGACGATTCCCAATGGCAGGCGCCGGCGCACTGCTTCCCTGCGGCTGCCGCCGCCGCCGAGGAAGATGAAGATGAAGAGCAGGATGAGATGATCAAGAGCAACTCTGATCACATTGAGGGTGTGGATGACGGGCTCGAGGCCGCCAGGTTACTCAGGAGGCTCGCAGGAGGTGCGGCGTTTTAGTTACTCAGTGGCTCGAATTTTCGTGCAAACATATACTGGTACTGTAATGTACTGGAAAGTGTAGTTAAGAGCGAGTTTAATAATATAGCCAACTACTAACTCCAAATCATTTATAGCCAATGTAATAGTCAATTCATATAATAGTTGCTTACTATATTATTAATATATGGTCCTACCTGCCATATACACATTACGTCTTGGAGCCGTGCTGCAGCTAGCTACAGATCTGTAGCCCGCTGCTTTTTCCTCTCTTCATTTCTCTCTTTAAAATATATTTATAGCTGGCTTATAGTCTGCTATTGTACTTGCTCTAATTTGGGGATTTTTGAAGAAAGCATAACTTATTTGGGACTTGGATCGCTGCAAAAATGTCTCACCTTCATTAATTTGTACACCATCTGCATATACAAGATATCTCGACCCTGAACTACAGAAACTGGTGTAATTTAACTCCTTCAATGGTCTTGGAGGATATTTTTGCTAACGTGACACTTATAAGGCGGTCTTGACCTGGTTTTCGTCCCATGTACCGTTGACGTGGTGCTTATATGGCATTAGAATTAAAAAAAATGTAGAACCTATTTGTCATTAAAAAATTATGGGACTCACATGTGGAGCCCATATACCATCTTCTCTCTCCTTCCCTTCTTCCTCCTCCCTCTCTCTCCCTTATCTCTCTCTTTCTCTTCCCCTTCGGCGAGCGGGAGCCAGCGGCGGGCCAGCGTTGGCTAGAGCGGCGACGGTGGTGGCGGGGTGGCGCTTGCGGGAGTGTGGGGTCGTGGCGGCGGAGGAGGAGGGGAAGTTGAGCTTGGTGCTAGTGCCGTGGAGGTTGCAGGCGGCGGTGTCGTAGGCGTGTGCGAAGGTGCCGAGCCAAACGCGAACGCCCTCGACGGGATCACGGATCCTGACCTCCCACTTGCCCCACAGCCGGTGCCGCATGCCCCAATACTTGCTCGAGCTAGCACAGTCACCGGAGACTTGTCGTCAGCTGACAGCCTTCCTTCCTCGTGCCTCTCTTCCCCACGACGGGTTGCGCCGCCGTCGGCAGACAGGGTGGCTGGGAAAGGGAGCTGGAACAAGTTGAGAGAGCCGGGGTAAACCAGGTCAACGGCGGAGGAGGCGCGAGAAGGGGTTGGATAGGAAGGGGAACGCGGTGTTTTGGGGTGGTTTCACCTGTGAAAGGCAGTGACGGAGGACGGAGGAGGAGACGGGGAGAGAGCCAGGCGCCGCAGCGGTTGGCCAAGTCTTGTCACTTTGGAGGGGACCACCGTCCTCCTTGGCTTGACGGCTGCAACCTCCTCATAAGCCGCCATGGCGTGAGAAGGAAGAGGGGAGAGAGCCGGGACAGGGATGATGGCGTGGACGGCTATGGGATTGGAGCCGGGCATGGGGATGAAGGTGCTTGCCGTCGCCGTCGCTGGCACCCGCTCGCCGAAGGGGAAGAGAAAGAGAGAGAGAGATAAGGGAGAGAGAGGGAGGAGGAAGAAAGGATGGAGAGAGAGGTATAGGTCCCACAATTTTTTTTGTGTGGATGACAAATAGGTCTCACTTTTTTAAAAAATACTAATGCCACATAAGCGCCACGTCAATGCTACGTGGGACGAAAACCAGGTCAACACTGCCACGTAAGCACCATATCAGTAAAACCACCAAGGAAGTTAAGTTGCACCGGTTTCTATAGTTCGGGCCGAATATCCGGTATTGCGGTAAGGGATACAAATCAGATGCGACCACTAGTTAAGGGAGTTTAAGTGCACTTATTCCTAAGCCCAAACCACACAGCCTATGACACGCTGACATTGCACAAATCGATAATTGGGCCAGAATTGTTCCAATACGCTTCGGCCTATCAAGGATTTAGGCTCAGGAACAGGCCCGGAACTGATCAATTAGCGGCTGGGATGTTGGTACCTGGTTTTCTGAAACCGCCTGCGGTTTTGAGCAGGCATGGAAAAGTAGAAAACCACCTTCGAGCTGTCGAGCAGTAAATCCTTAGCAAAGCTGGTTTTCAGGCCGGGAAAACCACCTTCGAATAGCAGCGCGTACAGTCTGAAAACTAGGCTCTGAGTTCACGGATTCATGGAACAATACGGGCGTTCCAATCACGCCGCGGGTGCGCGCCACGCGCACATGCATGATGCACACACGTCGTTGTCCACGAAGAACTAATCAGCAATGGCCGTGTTTAGTTGTTTTGGCAAAACTGTTTTTAAAATAAATTATAGAGATTTCGTCCGTAGTTATAAACTACGAGATGAATATATTAACCTAATTAATCCGTTATTAGCAAATATTTACTGTGCCACCACATTGTCAAATTATAGCGTAATTAGGCTCAAAATATTCGTCTCACAATTTACATACAAACTGTGCAATTGGTTTTTCTTCGTCCATATTTAATGCTCCATACATGTGTCCAAATATTTGATGTGATGGAAAAGTTGGAAGTTTGAAGGAATTAAACACAGCCATTATGATAGAGCATTTTGTAAGGCTCATTTGAAATGAAGGTTTAAGAAAAATGGAGAAATATGTTAAATATTTTATTTTGATAGGAATATAATTGTAAAACACAGATAAAAATAAGAGGAACCGTTCGATTAGAGTACCGGAAAAACACAGGAAATTGGATAAGAGAGAGACTTAAAGAATTCTTTTCTTGAGGTTATAACTCATACTAAAAATTCTTTAAAATTATCTTATATGGATTGCGGCATTCTTTAGAAATTTGATAGGGTTCAATAGTTTTTAATTCTTTGTTTTAAAGGACCGTATAGAAAGAAAAATCTTATACGATGTAATCCTACTAAATTATTATATTTTTCCTTGATATAAAGGAGGCCTTAATTATGTAGTAATTCTGAACTAATTTTAAATTTTAAACTTTAATTTTGGGATTAGTGTTAGGGAATTTCTTTGTTACTTTTGTTGACCGGCTATCTTTTCATGATCACTAAGAAGACCTGTAAAAATCTAACAAAATATGTTCTAAAGAAAATCAAAATTCAAAATAGCCGTCAATTAATTCTAATTCAAAGGTGTGCAAACCAGTTGCGGAGAAAGAATGGGCAACAGGATCCAGCCTCGTGTTGTTTCCCTTGTCTCTTGGCCGATTTCTTCAACGAGACTATCCTACTAACTGATCTCCTTGATCCTGCATTCATATATGCTAAGCTAGCTCTAACTAGGTTTCAGGCAGATATCATATCCAAAGCCATATCTAAATAAATAATTAGTGATGCCAACTTAGCTTCCAACTGGTTCTCAGTAATCTTAATTAATTATAACTTGGCAAGTATATCAAGCCAAACTGGCGATCAACTTCACCTAACCGGTCGCATTTGGTGAATCCAGCTATGGATATCACACATGGGCGTGATCTAATTAACAAGCTATACAACTGTGGCGACACTCAAGCAAATTAAAAGTTCGGGGAGAGGTAACAAGTGTTTGGATGAAGTGATCACCAGATGTACTATAAGCCTTTTTCTTCACCATCCCATGCTTGTGTCGTTTGACGTTGACTGCCCTGGCCGCCAGGGGTGTAGATCGACTAGAATAAGCCAAGAGTCAAGAACAGTGTGAGTCCATTTAACTTGTGTGATTTCCTGGTAAAAATGAGTACTAGTGGTGAAATTATGGGTACATAGCTCTCACCAGCATACTTTAGAATCTAAAGTTTAGATCCTGCCGTCCACAAATATATCTGTCTATATATACACTGCGCCCGAATCATGTCACCACAGACGCGTACCATACCACCATCCTCGATGGCTTTGGCTCTCATCAGAGATTATATTAGTGCTCAGTCATGATTCCACCTCATATCTAATGTTTGGAGGCTATATGATCAACACCTCTGACAGGCCACATACTTGTCCATCATAGATGAGGCTGACCATCATGATCAGGTGGTGTTACACCACTCGAGTGGCACTTTTCAGACCCATCACAGGTGATTTAACCTAGCACAAAGTCACAGGTATTCTCTCCGTTGATGGGCTTTCATTAGTACTCGTCAGTGATGAGTTTTCTTTTAAAGAAAAGAATTAAAATTTAGCTAGCCTCCGAAATTGTTAGCCATGCCCTATGGGAAACGGCACATATGTTCCCAGACCTAGTTTCCCCCTAATAACTCCTAGCCAATAGACAATAGTTACTACAAAATTTCATACATACACATATATTCCAAAATCCCAACAAATTACATATTCACAATGCACATATGTTCCTTACATGAATTTTTTTACTTTTGAAGTCACTGTCATGGTTATGGATACCACATGCATAATAGTAGTTGACTAAGCTCGACAGGGCCCACCATATACTAAGTCTGGAATCATACCTCGTATATAGAAGGAGTTCCGGATAAGGAAGGACAAATAGAGTTCTATATGGAAACGATAAGGACTACTCGGATTGTATCTATATTGGTCTCTCTAGTTCTACTTGGATAAGGGGACACCTATGGGTATAATCATCCCTAGGAGGAGAGGGAATAGGACACAAGACCAACACAACATACACACAAGCCAACACACGCCACCAGATATCGATGTCAGAGATAAGCCTAGACATACCCCATCCAGTGCCTACAGAGGCCGGCAAGAGGGATCTAGCGTCATCTCTGATCTCGACGAGTTCGTACTTGAGGAGGAATACTACCCTGTCATCGACTACGAGTTAGTTATCTATACCGCCATGTCGACGACAGCTAGATAGGTTATATATCCCAAATATTGTACTTGCGTGATTCAGATGAATAAGAGCAATACCGGCTTCGGCCAACAGGAGTAGGGCTATTACCTGTCATATAAGGGACCCAAACCTGTATAAAAATTCCTGTCTCCATCTCTTTTACTTCAATCTCGCATATACCCTGGTACTAACGATCCCCATACTACGCAAAATACCATAGTCAAGACCTCAAACGTCGACAGTCACAAACTTATCTAAAGTTATACACGTAACACCCATACATTTTTGAAGAAGAACGACGACCTATCATGTTAAAAACTGGAAAGAAGAATTGGATATAATATATTGTCATCTTTGACGAGTAAGTAATTAAATCCGTCGAAGATGACAACTATTCACCCGTGACGAGCCGGCATGTGCTCTCGACAGAGGTTAACTTTGTCGGGTACACATTTAGGCCCGTCACAAATAACCCCTTACCGAGCCTTAATTAGCCCACAACCTCATTTGTAATGGCCTTCAATTCAAACATATGTGACGATGCACTTTGGCTCATCAAGGCTAGGTTGATAGTATGGTTAATAGTGGTCTCTAGTGGTAGTAGAAATTAATATAAATCATTGATATTTTCTATCCAATTTGGTAGATCTATTTATATTGCTATCTCGATTTATAGCATTAAAAACATGGAAGGATAATCATCTGTAAAAATAGATGTTGCGCCTATTCATAGGTGAGCTAGGCCCGTTCCTGTTGACAGCTCCAAGACAAGGTTGTGGGGTGGTGTTACCATCACCTCTGTATTTAGAGCCAGGCGTAGAACTTTAATGGTGGGTATTCAAAATTTACACTATGTGAAAAAGAAAGAAAGGGGTAAAATGGTCGATATTGGCTCTCACTTGCCCTCTGCCTTTTCCTCTTTCGATGGCGACAACAACCCTCCTACCTCTGCCAGCAACCTCAAGAGGTGCTAGAATTGGCTGATCGATAAAAGGGAGATGAAGGATGACCAATTGTAGAGGTGGGGAGATGGAGGAAGGCGACATGACCGTGGGTGGCCGATGATGGGCATGACAAGGACGCGACCACGGTGACGAGCTCGGCAAGCTAACTCCTAAGTTCTCTATAGGTTCTTCTCCTTTTTTCACTCTAAGCCTTCTCCCTACCCATACAGAATCTGGGAGGTTGTGGAGGAAGGTCGATGGCATGGACCGGGCAGATCTAGCTAGCAGTCGTTCATAGCAGTGGTGGCAGGATCTATCATTTCTTGGACTATTCGATATTTGTTGAAATCTAGAGTGTACTATAGGATGATTAATTTGTTGTGAAGCTGGATGTTTGTAGGATGATCTGTTGGCAAATCTTTGTATGGGAAATGTTGGTGAATTTGTGATCTATTTGTGAAACAGGAAAAAGGGTTGGAATACTAAGGAAACAGTGAGAATTAAACTTGTATTGGACTTTCCTTTTGTTGGGTAATGTATTTATGGTAGTAGAGAGAATATATTTTATTTTTAAAAAAGTTATAAAAATTGAATGGCTAGGATTTGCCATGGCTCTCTTACCTCTAGACTTAAAGGTAACATGAAGCACCATAAAAAAACTCTAATGATTTTGGAGAAATTACACAAACAAGCCCTTTTTTTTTGAATTTCTCCCTTGACATGCCATGAGATGAACATGCCACTGGTGGAGAAATCGTTTGTAGTCCCTGTTCGTAACCCCCCTTTAGTCCCGGTTATCCAACCGGGACTACGAATCCGGGACTAAAGATCTATGTACCATTTTTTTTATTTGCATGGCCCTGTTTGCTGCATGGTTGATTATATATATATATATATATATATATATATATATATATATATATATATATATATATATATATATATATGCGTATGTATATATGTATAAATACATATATTACACACATATTTATAATTTAAAGCACTTAACATTTTATGTATATATATGTTACCAAAATATATATTAACACTAAAGTAAATGTACGTACATATATAAATATATATATATATATACATACATGTATAGTACAATTCATTTGCTCGCTAGCTATAGCTACGACTTCGACGCCTGCGTTACGTCAGAAGAGGAAGGACCAACGTTATGAATTGTCGATCCGTCGTAGTAGAATTCACCATCGGGATTAAGGACTTCTTCGTTGATGAACCCCATCAGTTGTTCTTGAACAGCCGTGATAAAATACTTGTGTGGGAGTTTTTCCCTCATGTGAATACGCTATCATTCGAAAAATAATGACATATCAATATATGAAATTAATAAACAACTTAACAAATCGATACGCAATGAAATTTTGAATGGTTTATGTATACGTACATTGAGCTCTCGTGTGGTGTATATTTGGTTTGATAGGCAGTGGGCATACTCGCATACGTAGTAGCCGCATAAGTTAGTTCCCTTGTCCTGCTTTGCACACTACATGAGAAACGATGAGAGATTTAATATACTCTTTATATTAACTGTAACTAGAGATTCAATTCAATATAATTTTGGATCATGCATGTACTCACTGAAAAATGAAACCTCCGTCCAAGTTTTTCTTTCCAAGTCCCGCGGACCAATTGACGGAACCGATCCCAAGTCCTACATGTGCAGTTGCAAGCTATGATTAATTAAATATTACCCGAGATCAACATAATAGCAACAGAGTCCCGCGACTTTGGAATAGATGGCATTATATTACCTGTCTATCAGTTGGAAGACCTTGTCAAAAACCTTCTCCTCTTTATTCATTGAGTCTTACACAGTGACTCTGCATGCGTCCAAGTCGAAAAAGAACAGGACCCAGTGGAATCTGGAATATGCGTGAGATGAGATAAATATCAGAATGTACATGTTATATGTATGGGAATGAAATTTATTCGAACAACAAAAAAAACTCACTCTGTGTTGTACGGCAATAGTATGAACGTCTTGAAATGCTGCTGCGTTAGGAGATGGACGAGATTGTCCTCTGTGTCTTTCTCGTACTTGTCGAGCATTTCGGTGTTGATTTTCCGAGGGTCGATGAACCCAGTATCGTAAACCCCCCGCCGTCGGGCCCTTTGAATCTCCATTCTACAACAATGAAAGGAAATTATTATTGCTTACATATATGCCAGGAGCTAATTATTGAACGAAACTAATCGAACTCAAAGATACTTACAAAATCCATGCGCTCAGAAGAGAGATGTCGAGGGTGTCCCAATGGTACAGATCGAAGACATCCTTGAAATGGATCCATAGAACATGCGCTCAGAAGAGAGACGTCGAGGGTGTCCCAATGGTACAGATCGAAGACATCCTTGAAATTGGCTGCTTGTGCCGGGACACTAGGTCGGCCGTCTGCGTCCACCTCAGTTATGATGTGCCGACCCTCTATCTTATTCGCGGCACCTCATTGTCCGCGTGCCCTCTTCTGTCCAACGGAGGGATGACTTCCACTAGTTGAATATTACATCTCTAATAATCTTATATTAAATCTCTAACAATCAAATATGTTTCGAATATTACATCTCTAATAATCTTATATTAAATCTCTAACACTCACATATGCTAAGTCTAATTAAGTTTCGTATATTAAACCTCTAATAATCTTATATTAAATCTCTAACTATCTCTAACACTCAAATATGCTAAGTCTAAGTGTCATGTATTTGTACGGTAGATAATCATATATGCTAAGTCTAATTAAGTTTCGAATATTACATCTCTAATAATCTTATATTAAATCTCTAACAATCAAATATGTTTCGAATATTACATCTCTAATAATCTTATATTAAATCTCTAACAATCACATATGCTAAGTCTAATTAAGTTTCGTATATTAAACCTCTAATAATCTTATATTAAATCTCTAACTATCTCTAACACTCAAATATGCTAAGTCTAATAATCTAATAATCTCTAACACTCACATATGCTAACTCTAATAATCTAATAATCTTATATTAGAAATCTAACAATCTTATATTATATCTCTAACAATCACATCTTTACATCACTTGCCTGCGCGAATTCCTTCGAGGGTGTCACGCCCAGAAATTCACGAACCAGAATTTCTAAGCTGAATATGTATTAAACCCCTGTCCAGGACCAGCCAGGGTACACAAACGATAATTGTTGACATACAGATCCACGTCTTACAAAAATATAAAAGATTACAAATGCAGCGGAAAAGATAAAACGAGCTCGACTAGGAAACTTGACTTCTGTAGCGGGGCGACTCCACTCCACAGGCAATCCTTGACGGCAGCAACGAAACCAACTTCGACAAGACAGCTCCCACTAGAAAGATCTTCAGCTCTGGTGTGGGGGAAAGAGAGCAAGACTGAGTACGACCCACTGTACTCAGCAAGTCATACCGGAAGAGGAGGTATGATGCAGGGTATATCCAAGGGAGGCTAAAGGTTCTTTTGTATAAAGCTAGCATTTAAAAGCAGTAGTTGAAAGCAGAAAAACACCTGTAGTGATTTATCAATATTAACCAATCATTGTCCAACGCTACACCACGTTGCAACAGGCCCAAACCCCTCCTGAACTAACCAGTTCCATTAGCTAACTAGGGGTGAGACTAATCACGGTGAATCTGGTCGACCGCCCATAACCGGGGGCACGGCTATTCGAATAGTTTTACTCTGATTAGAGGTGTACAACTGTACCCACAAGACACAGCCCCACGACACGTTCCCGTGCGCCGACATGCCACCACGACATACCGGAAAGAGGCCGTGACAGGACCCTTCGCATAACCCCCTCTAACCGATCGCACCACACCTTAGGGTTCGCCCCCGTCCCCAGCAGGCAACGGGCAGCCCCCCTTTCGTGCCGCAGTGAATCCGAAAGCTGATCAACTGGACACCCCGGCCGACCCAACTCCATCACGCCCACCCTCGCCTGGGTACGTCGGCTAGAGAAAAGCTACACTACAAGCCCAGCCGTTGCCCACGCTAGCTTGTGGTAAGCACGATAAATTCTTCCAGGGTTTCCCGCGAACCGGTCCTTAACCGCCATGGGCACAACTAGCAAAACCATGCACCCACAGCCCACCGTGTAGTGTATTTTAATAAGCCCACACCATTACGGTGGCACTAATCCAAAGCTATTGCCAAAAATCAAAGTCTATGCTTTAATGTGATTCCCTTTTTGTGTACTAGTAGAACTAAGCATGGCTAAGCATTTCCTAAACCAACATCTAGTCATTTTAATACCCGAGTTAGCAATGGCATAAGGTAAACAATATATGGCTGAGTAGGACCCATCCCACGTGATATTGTAAAACGATGCAATATTTAATAGAAAAGCGGGACATTTGTAAATTGGGTACAATATGATCAATTGTAATGCATGACTTACCTTGCTCTCGCACTGATGAGACCACAGCAACGTCTTCGAGAAACCGCGGATCGACGAAACGGCTGAAAACTACGCGACAAACAAAGCACACAAGCAAAACAGGCTATAAGACTACAGAAACAGGAAACAAAACCATTTTTATTGGATTCTATGCATTTTTATGAATTTATTGAGACTTGAATGGACTTAATCGGAGCACGGATGAATTAGATATGATTTTTAGAAGATTATCTCTGTTTTTACTAATAAAGAAAAGGCCTTAATGTATTTATTGCGCAATAAATCCCTAGGGCTGACGTCAGCGAAGGAGGGGGGCGCCGACATGCGGGACCCACGGGTCAGTGACTCAAGGGGGAAGAGAGGTGGCGCCGGCTGGTGGGCCCCACAGGGCAGCGGCTGCAAGGGAGGGGAGGTGAAGCCTGGCTCGGCTCGGCTCCAAGCCGGCTGGCCATGGAGGGGCGGCGGCATGCGCGAAGCTGGCGGTGGCAAGCGGCCACCGACGGCAGCGACCGGCGAGAAGACGACGGCGGCTGGCGGCGTGACGGCGAAGCGCCGGAGGGCGATGGCGGCGCGGCTCGGCGCTAGGCGGGGGAGGAAGGGGAAAATCGGGGGAGGGGGTTCCCACCGAGGGGTTCGGCCGGCCGGAGGGAGGCGACGACGAACGGCGACGATGAGCGACCGAGAGACGGCGGCGAGGGGCGGACAAGCTCCGGAACCACCTAGGGAGCACAATGGGAGGGATTAGAGGGAGAAGGGTGGTCCACGGCGAGCGGAAAACATGGCCGAAGGCGGCGGCAATGGTAGAACCTCACCGGAGCGCGGGGAGAAGCGGGCTCCGGCGGTGGAACTCGACGGAGGGGAGGTGGACGAGGTGGACCTCGGCCGTGCGAACCCGACGGCGGCGGTGGCACGGTGCGGCGGCGGCCCTAGCGGCGGCTAGAGGCGGCCGGAGTAGTGGAAGAGTCGGCGGCGAGTGGGTGCACGGTGCGGGAGCGGTGGAGAGCTCTGGAGAGGCCGGCTAGTGAGGGAAACGAGAGAGGGGGTTGCGGGGAAGCTTTATAGGGGCTCGGGTAGGGTGGACGCGGCCGGGAAACCCCCCGATTTGGCCGGCGACGAGGGGGAGTGGGGAGAGAGAGTTGGGGGGGGGATTAAATCGAATCCCGCCCTTTGTGGGTGCGCGGCGCGGGCGGGAAGGCGAGGGCGGCGTCGCGGCGACGTGGGCGCGGAGTGGGGCGCGGGGTGGAGTGCGGGGGAGTGGCGAAAGCAGCGACGTGGGCGGTTTCGGCGGCGGTTGGTGCCGGCGTGGGCGGCCGGAGGTTAGGGAAAGGGCTGACAGGTGGGCCCCAACTGTCAGCGCCCGAGGGGGAGAGGGAGGCCGGGTGAACTTCGGGAGTGGGAGGGAGGAGCGGGCCGGCGCGGGAAGAAATGGGCCGGCGGCCCAAGAAAAGGAAAAAGGAGGGAAAAGAAAGGAAAAAGGATTTTCCCAGAGATTTAATATTGCACTTTGCTTATTTTAATTGGTTAAAATTATTTCCAAGGCTCTGAAAATTTCACTAAAATTCCTGTTAGCATATTTTGACATGTAGAATCCAAGAAAAATTCCACATGCCGATTCCGATTATTATTTGCATTTATTAATTTAGGGATTCAACTCTAGGTTAAATTAAACAATTTCTTCAGACGATTTATTTTATGAATTTTAAAGCAAGAAAGGGGAACTTTAGGGCGTGACAGAGGGCTAGCTACCACTTCGGCTTGAGGGACGACGACGACGACGTCTTCTCTGCAACATGCAAAAAAAAATGTATTAGTCTAAACACAAAGGAACATATAATGTATTTCACGTTTTCAAGTATATATAATCATATATATATGCTAAGTTCAACAATAGTTTAATTATCTCGTTCGTACACGTTTCGCTCGCGTTCGTTCTCACACTTTTAGTTCAAGTGCATTCACGTTCGTTAACGTTTCAATCACGTTCGTTCGCGTTTCATTCACGTTCGTTCACGTTCGTTCGCGTTCGTTCACTAACACTCACGTTCGTTCACGTTTCAGTCACGTTCGTTCGCGTTCGTTCACGTTTCGTTCGCGTTCGTACATGTTTCTTTAACGTTTCGTTCACGTTCGTTCGCGTTCGTTAAGCGTTCGTTCGCGTTCGTTCACGTTCGTTCGCGTTCGTTCGCGTTCGGTCACGTTCATTAAGCGTTCGTTCGCGGCGGCGGCGTCTCGCGGCGGTGGGGGCGCGGTCCGGCGCCGTGGGCCGGCCCGGCGGCGTGGGGGCGCGGCGGCGGTGTAACGTAGCGGCCCGGTGGCGTACGTCGGCGTCGGCGTCATCGGCGGTGGCGGCCACGCCGAAGTCGTTCGTCAGCGAAAGAGAGAGAGAGAGAGCTACATCGAGAGAGAGAGAGGGCGGGGGCTCTCATCGAAGAGACGCGGCGGCGGCGTCTGCGGCGGAGGCGGCGAGGACCGCCAGGCGACGGTGAGAGACGACGGCAGAGTCGGCGCGGGGTTGCCCTAGGCACTGGCGGCGAAGGAGAAGCCAATGCTCGATCTCGATGGAAAAACGTCTAAGTGTTGGTGGAGAAGACGAGGGCGCACCGGGAATATATGTACCCCCCGGATCTTTACTCCCGGTTGGTGAGAAGAACCGGGAGTAAAGATATCTTTACTCCCGGTTCGGAACAACAACCGGGATTAAAGATAAGGGTTGTTGTTCTGAACCGGGAGTAAAGATATCTTTACTCCCGGTTTTTCTCACCAACCGGGAGTAAAGATATTTTCCCGCTATTTCCAAATTCTTTTTTAAACCCGGTTAGGGTTAAGAACCGGGACTAAAGTTAATAGCACTGAATATTGAATTTCGTTGCATATGTGTTTCTAAAATACTAAATAATGCATTAAAAATTCTAATTAACATATGTAAATCCCACATGCATGATTTAAAACTTTTAAAAATTCTAATAATCATATATACTTAGCATATGCATGATATTAAATTGTTAAAAATTCTAACTAACATATGTAAATCCCACACGCATGATTTAAAACTTTTAAAAATTCTAATAATCGTATATAATTAGCATATGCATGATATTAAATTGTTAAAAATTATAACTAACATATGTAAATCCCACATGCATGATTTAAAACTTTTAAAAATTCTAATAATCGTATATAATTAGCATATGCATGATATTAAATTGTTAAAAATTCTAACTAACATATGTAAATCCCACATGCATGATTTAAAACTTTTAAAAATTCTAATAATCGTATATAATTAGCATATGCATGATATTAAATTGTTAAAAATTGTAACTAACATATGTAAATCCCACATGCATGATTTAAAACTTTTAAAAATTCTAATAATCGTATATAATTAGCATATGCATGATATTAAATTGTTAAAAATTGTAATTAACATATGTAAATCCCACATGCATGATTTAAAACTTTTAAAAATTCTAATAATCATATATAATTAGCATATGCATTATATTAAATTGTTAAAAATTGTAATTAATCATATATAACTAGCATATTCAATACATCCAAAATAATTTACAACAATTACGGCAATAGATCGGCGGTGATGGTTGTCCGCACGTACTTTCTCCTCACTATTGTTCCTTCCTTGTGATCGCTACGTGAGTATGGGGTGTCTTCGTTTGATAGGAGGGTGCTAGGGTCAACCGTCACCGTGAAAGGGGGTTGCCCATCAAACTGATCGTAATCCTCGTCAGTCTTGTCCTCTACTCCGACGATTTTTCTTTTGCCTGGGATAACCACGTGGCGCTTCGGCTTGTCAGGCCCTTTGCCCTTCTTTCCTTTGCTAGACATGTCCTTCACGTAAAAAACTTGCGTTACATCATTGGCAAGGACAAAAGGTTCGTCCGAGTATCCAACCTTGTTAAGGTCAACCATTGTCATCCCACTGTCATCAATCGTTACGCCTCCACCAGTCAACCTAACCCATTGGCACCGGAAAAGAGGGACCTTGAGAGGTCCATAGTCAAGTTCCCATATCTTCTCGATGGCACCGTAATACGTGCCAGTTGTACCATCGTGTCCCATGGCATCGATACGAACAGCACTGTTCTGGTTCGTGCTCTAAATGTCTTGGGCTCTTGTGTAGAATGTGTACCCATTGATCTCATATCGCTGGAATGTCGCGATCGAGCCAGATGGACCCCTCGCCAGGAAGGCCAGTTGCTGGTTAATCGTCTCATTACCCATGAGATGTTGTCGCAGCCATGCGGCGAAAGTATCAATGTGATGCCGTGTAATCCATGCATCGGACTTACTGATGTTTCTGGCGCGAACTAGAGCCAAGTGCTCCTCGATGTAAGGAGCCACCAATGAAGATTGTTGTAAAACCATGAAATGGGCTTTACGGAATAAATTGTTGTCTACCGTCATTATTGCTTTCCTTCCGAGAGTCCCCTTTCCCCGTAGTCTCCCTTCATGGCGTGATTCAGGTACCCCGATTGGGCGAAGGTCTTCAATAAATTCTACGCAGAATTCAATGACCTCCTCTGTTCCATACCCCTTGGCGATGCTTGCCTCTGGACAAGCACGGTTACGAACATACTTATTATAACTGGTAGCAGCTGTGTCACAAACACGTGACAGTCATGAGACTTTAGGTTTGTGAACTTCTTCTCCTTCGTGCTTATTATTCGCTTTATATTCGTGGAGTATCCAGATGGTACCTTGATGCTCTCCAAGCATTGAAACATACTTTCCTTCTCTGCCTTGCTAAGAGTGTAGCTGGCTGGACTCAAGTAATGGCTGCCTTTCTCCTTTGGTTCCGGGTGAAGGTCGCCGCGTTGTTCCATATGCTTCAGATCATTACGTGCTTCCAGTGTATCTTTCGACTTTCCATATACACCTAGGAAGCCAAGAAGGTTTACGCAAAGGTCCTTAGTGAGGTGCATCACGTCGATTGCGTGGCGGACGTCCAAGAATTCCCAATAGGGTAACTCCCAAAATATGGAGTTTTTTTTCCACATCGCCGCGTGACCATCTTCGCACTCTATAGGCTGGCTGCCAGGCCCGTTTCCAAACACTACTTTAAGATCTTTCACCATAGCAAACATTGTTTTCCCGCTGTGATGTTTAGGCTTCGTACGGTGGTCCGCCTTATGTTCAAAGTGCTTGCCTTTCTTCCGTACTGGGTGGTTTGCAGCAAGAAATCGACGATGACCCATGTACACAACCTTCCAACAGTGCTTAAGATACGTACTTTCTGTTTCATCCATACAGTGAGTGCAAGCCTTGTACCCCTTGTTTGACTGCCCGGATAGATTGCTAAGTGCAGGCCAATCGTTGATGGTTACGAACAGCAGCGCTCGTAGGTTAAACTCCTCCTGTTTGTCCTTGTCCCACATGGGGACACCTTCCTTCTTCCACAACAGTTTAAGATCTTCGACCAGTGGTCTTAGGAACACATCGATATCGTTACCAGGTTGCTTGGGGCCTTGAATAATAATCGACATCATTATGTACTTCCTCTTCATGCATAGCCAAGGGGGGAGGTGTAGATACACATCGTAACGGGCCAAGTGCTATGGCCGCTGCTCATCTCTCCAAAAGGATTCATGCCATCCGTACTTAAACCAAACCGTATGTTTCGTGTGTCCTTTCCAAAGTCTTTAAATTTTCTGTCGATGTTTCGCCACTGCGAACCATCTGCGGGGTGTCTCAGCATCCCGTCCTGTTGACGTTCTTCAGTGTGCCAACGCATCATTCTAGCATTCCCCTTGTTCCTGAACAAACGCCTTAGCCGTGGTATTATAGGGAAATACCACATCACCATAGCAGGAATTCTCTTCTTCGTTAGCTGCCCGTCAACCTCACCTGGATCATCTCGTCTAATCTTGTATCGTAGTGTTTTACAAACAGGGCATGCTTCTAGGTTCTCGTACTCCTCACCGCGATATAGGATACAATCATTCGGACATGCGTGAATCTTCTAAACTTCCAGTCCTAGAGGGCAGACTATCTTCTTAGCCTCGTACGTTGTCTCGGGCAATTTGTTTCCCTCCAGAAGAATGTTCTTGACGAGTTTCAATAAATCGCCAAATGCCTTGTCACTAACACCATTTTTTGCCTTCCATTGCAAGAACTCCAGAGTGGTATCCAACTTTTTGTGCCCCTGCTCGCAACCTGGGTACAACGACTGTGGTCCTCTAACATCTTGTCCAATTTATGGGCCCCTTTTCACTTTCGCAGTCCTCCTTGGCATCCTGCAACATCTGACCAAGATCATCCGCAACGTCGTTATAATCAGCATCTATGTCCTCCTCGCCCGTTTGATTTCCTTCAAATCCAGCGTACTGAGCAAAGTCTGGAATATTGTCGTCTTCCACTTCATCTTCTTCCATTTCAACCCCTTGCTCTCCGTGGGATGTCCAACAATTATAGCTTGGCATGAACCCCGACTCAAACAAGTGGAAATGAATAGTCCTGGATGCAGAATACTCCTTCTGATTCTTACACTTATTGCATGGACAACAAATAAAACCCTTCTGCTTGTTACCTTCGGCCACTCTAAAAAATAATGCACGCCGTCAATAAACTCTTTGGACCGCTAGTCAGCGTACATCCATTGCCGATCCATCTACATGAAATGAAAAAAAAAATCGTACACAAATAATCATTCGTACAATAATGACAGTCATACAATAATGATAAAATAATCACAAACTCTTTCAACAGTCATACAATAATGACATATCATTATTCATACAAAAATTATAAAATATTCCACCAAATAATTCTTATTTATTATTTTTTAAGTTTTAAATTCTTTTAATCTTCAATTTAGTTTGTTTTCTTTTATTTAAGATTAACTTTCACTATATTTTCCTACTCAACTATTTTATAAAACCTTATTTAGCAAATAAACAAAATTTCTATATATTCTTTATTTTCCCACACAAATTTTCTCTCTCATCAACTTAAAACAAAATTTTGGAGACAAAAAAGTGTGCAAAATATAGCTCCAAATGTAATATGACAAAAAAAACATTGGAGGATAAAGTTGCTAACCTTTTAGGCACCTCTGATTTGTATATAATCACCAAAGTAAATTCACTATAAATTTTGGCATGACCTCCCCTCTTTTTTGAAGAAATTTTGAAGTTTGCTCGGGCTGGAGGAGGAAGAAGACATATATAAAGGGGTGGGACTTTAGTCCCGGTTGGTGTTACCAACCGGTACTAAAGATCGGGGGGGGGGGGGGGGGCTAACAAGCCCTGACAGCATTTGAACCGGGACTATTTGATCTTTAGTTCCGGTTGGTGTTACCCTTTTTAACCGGACTATTTTTAGTCCCCGTTTTTGTTGCAACCGGGACTATTGTGGAAATAGCCCGACCGATGAAAGATGGTTTCTCCACCAGTGTGCACTATCAAGTGAAAAATGACGCATGCCCATTTACTCCTTTCGATTAAAAATCAAGTTATTTTGAACGTAAAGTAGGTTACATTTTTAAAACACTGAGCACGGTACAATTTTCATACATATATTACGAATTTAAGATTAATATTATTAAACTCTAACGACCATGCATGCCAACATCTCGAAAATGAAGGGCATATGTTTCTGTAGCTAGTGACCTGTCTGACTAATGCTTAATTAATTATTATAGTATTAAAAGACAAAATAAATCACTTTCCCGTTGGATCAAATTTCTGGCACGGGGGCTTTGATTTCTACAGTTGGACGTACGTCTGTTTCCGCATGCAGTGTCTTTTTGCCAGGACGTATACCCTCCTTTGGCGTGTCTGGACTGGAAAAGTTATTAGTCGAGCTAGTGAGATTAATTATTTGGTAGTACGTTTTTTGCTTTTGTACTGATAGAGAGGCATGTTATTTGACGTCGTCGTCTTTTTGACCAGGCCAACACAAACAATTAAGACTAGGGAGTGTGAGCTCAGTTATACCTATGACTACTGCGTTTAATTAGCTTGCTAGCTACTCCCTCCGGATCTATAATAATTGACATTTTAGACAAGATTGGAATCAAACTTTTATAACTTTGACCATTAATAACTTTAAAAATATTTAATTTAAAAAAACTAGAACAACATATATAGATTTGTCTTTTAAAATACTATAATAAAAGTAAACATGCATTTATTTATTGTATATATTATAATAGAAAAATAAGGTCAAAGATATATTTTGTAGTCTGTGTCAATGTTTAAAACGTCAGTTAAAATGAAACCGGAGGGAGTACTCATTTCGGATTATTAATTTATTACGTCATGACTTAGATCTTTACTCACGACTGTCACAAATAGGTGTTACCCTATTAGAAATACATATATATTTTTTTCTTATATTTTTGGATGGCGTTCATTGGTCAGTAATAAGTACACTCTCGGAACTTGTATGTACAGAAAAAGTTACCAATACTGAATGTTACTATATTCGTTTCAAAATATAAAAGACTATATAGCACTACTTATCCATTTTAACCAGCTTTGATTTAATTTTTAACTAAATTTATCCCACTCTCTACATACCTCTCATTTAATAAGAGCATCTTCCATAGATACTAGATTTAGCGTTGGCACCATGAAAATGGCACTGATAAGAGATCTCTTAAAACATATATAGGATGCCAAAGCTATTATAAAAGAGAAATAACTAATATGTTTAGGTGTGACATTTTACCTATTGTTTGGCTATACTTCGTTATTTGCTAAAGACAGCTAGCTATCCCTCACTTAATTACATTAAAAAGAGAAGACATACAAATAATAGAAATTTGGTGGAAGAGTAACCTATCCCCTAATTAACCCACTCTAAGGTTTCCGGATAGTACAAAGTACTTCCTCCATTATATTCCAAAATAAAAGCAATTGTAGCATTTAAAACTTATACTTAAATATATACAAACACTTCTAGCACTATTCTGAATACTATTTATTCCATAAATCACCCACCTAATTTTTTTTTATCTTTTATCTCCCACCACCCTCCCACCCTCATCATTTATTCAACGGGTACTGATATTTTTTCCCCTTAATATTTATCTCTACTAAACAACTAAGAGATGCTAGCTTAATATTTATCTCTACTAAACAACTAAGAGATGCTAGCTAGTATATATTTCGAAACGGAGGGAGCAAGTGATACTTATGTTTTTTCCCTTTTCTGCACAATAGAGTTGTTCGTATTGGTCCGTGATATTTCTTTTTTTTTTTCAAATTATTCATGCAATTTAACTCTTTTCTTCACTACGGTCCTTAGGCTCGCACGATACAGAGCTCATCAACATGGTGAAAAGATGTTTTACCCTTCTACCACCAAGAATGTCATCATTTGCTCATTGGCTTATCAGCTGTAGCCAAAATTTAAATTTAAAACATAAATCCATAGTTGGTTTTAGATTTTTTTTTCTTTACCATGGTATATTTTCTAGCCTTAGCTTTTAAACCGATAATAATACATATCTAAAACTTTTACTAATAAATTGTTATTGGTTTTTCTGTTTATTTCTTATGATTTATTTCTCGCCATACCTTACATTCTCGTATATAGTGCTTATAAATTCTTGTACCAGAAACAGGATTCATCAATCTGTATATAGAATTTATAGTATTTTTAGTAAGTACTATTCATTTCATACTGCATACACCCAACATCTCTTTTGTAATTTGTTGCAATATAAGAATAGATATTTAATTTTCCACACTGTGGAGTGGGTGTGGTCGACGGCTGGACGTTTGCATGCATGCAGAGGTTGCAATCAATCAGCTCCTCTGTTAAGATGGATGTCGGTTTTCCATGGCAAAGACATTATCTTTTGGCTGTAAAAGGCCCGGAGACCACGCCTAGAACCGGACGCCCTAATGCATATGGCTGTCATCATGCTGTTTCTTTTCCTCGTGAAAACAACCACCAACCCATGTTACACGCTCCACTGTTCAGAGTTCAGACCATGTCAAACTTGATCCTAAATCATTTTCATTGATGTTATGTTTGAGGAAAAAACATAACATGGGATTTTTATGTTAATGATGGGATCGGATTAAATATTTACTTACCCTAAATATCATGTTACTTACTTAGAAGGTGCCATTTTTATGTTTTCAAGGGTGTCATGTAAGCAACATGATATTTAATTGATGGTTAAAATTATTTATATAATGTATTATTTTATTTTTTTTTTATTTTATAAACAATACATGTAAGAGACATGTTGTATTGGAAACAGTACTGTGGATATGATTAATTCCTTGTCCATCATCAAAAATATTAACATGACACCATATTAATTAATAAGAATGAAACTCCCATCAAGGGTGACCTTAGGATGCAGACATGCCGTCTAGATTATTATTTTTGTAATCCCTCCATTCTAAAATATAAGGTGCAATTACCATTTACGCAAAGACTAAGAAAAAAATATTATCACCTCCATATTTGGATCATCCTAATACATACAATGTATACATTTAATGGTATTAGAGATCTGGATAGTGAATTATTTAAAGAAAACGAATTTAGGGAATGAATAGGTGCTAGTTAATTACATGTATGTATGTGTGTCTTGTATTATGAAGCATCGAAACAAGTAGCCGCACCTTATATTTTGGAATGGAATGTGTATGAGTATAAGATGTATCCCCTTCATTTCATATTGGAAGTGCTTTATTTTGTTTTAAGTTGATATTTTTTTAGTTTGATCAAGTTTAAAGAAAAAAACATCAGTATTAAACACCAAATTATTTTTGTTAAATTCATCATTGAATATATTAGTAGTACACATATTCTCTATAAGATTTCTTAAACTTTTTAACATAAGACAAATCTAGCTATAATGCTTATACAATATGAAACAGATTAAGTAGCATTTAGGATGCTAGTAGCTCCATGCCTACTGGAGCTGTTTCACTCGCTGCTATAATCGTGTTTCAGAGCCCCTTAACTATATGTTAGTCGCTTGTCATTGAGAGAAGATTTCTCTCGTTCTCCGTGCGCATGCTTCCCGATATACTAAATGATATGTTTTTTGCAAAAAATTTTTATAGAAAAATTGCTTTAAAAATCATATTAATCCATTTTTCAAATTTAAAGTAGTTAATACTCAATTAATCATGCGCTAATGGCTCATCTTGTTTTGCGTATCTTCTCAATCTTCTTTTTACTCTCCTCTCAAAGCCTTAAGCGATATAACGGTAGACAAGCCTAAGAGTTGGGGTTTCTTCTAGAGCCGGTATTATCTTTTTTTTTAAGTCCTCCCCCCTTTTTTGGATTAGTGTATCTCTCCTCTTGAAATAAATGGCAGAGCTGCCTTTATTTAAAAGGAAAAGAAGTTACATGTTGGTTCTATCCCTTCAGGACTACTATTACATTACATATATGTGCCCTACAAAAAAGTAACCTACCTAGTACCTACAAACAACAGTCCCACACCAGCATGTGTTTAGCTCAATGAAGATGACAAAGGACCAAGGGATCCCAGTCTAACTTTATAGGTTAGGTGGGCATGTGAACTTTGAATAAGCAGGGACACAAACACACTCACATGCCAAGGACAAAACATTGGAACTATGTTCATTATTCTAGCAATTAGTATGGGGGTAGCTAGGTTACATTTGTTTACATTCCCCTGAGCCCACCACCAACACCATCTCATCAGATCCTGATGACACATCTCTCATATGCATATGCATGGTTCAGTGAACACACATGCATATTGGAAGAAGAGACCAAATCAAAGGGCTAAACAGGGAGATCACAGCTATCCCCCAAAAAACATTGTATCTCTTTTGTTTTGACAGGGAAGGGGAGCATCTGTTTTTTCCAACCCCAGCGCTGTCCCTTCACCCTGTGAGGACTGTATCTACATGTACCTGGTCTTTGCAGTGCCAGATACGTCAGGTCTAGCACACCTTTCACTTCCAGTCCAGCGTGGCGCAGTCTAGGCAGCTTTCCCTCGCCACGTCGGCGATCCTCGCACCGGTGTCGTACACCTGGCCAGGCTGCCAGTTGGCGGGAAGAACCTCCCGGTCGGCCCAGACCCACTTCCCGTCGTAACCACCGGTCACCACAGCCCGGAACTGAAGCGGGCCATAGGGGGCCCGGTCGATGCTCCAAACAGGTCCATAGACACGGGTCATGAACCGCCAATCCGATGATCCCACCTGCATGGACCAAGTCCACAATGTTGTTTATTAGACGCTTTCTTTTTTAGTTGTTTGTAATTTAGATGAAAAAAGAAATTCAATGAAAAAAAATACATGTTATTATTCTCTTCTGATTCTGTTTGATTCAAGTCTTCATTTTACCTGAGCAACATCAACCGCTAAGATATCAGTTTGGCCACCTTGGTAAAGGAACTTGATGACCAAATTGTTTGGCCTTTTGCTCTGCTGTTCCACTAATATGGACAGGTTCTTGTCCTTGTAGTCGCAGGGAATTCTGCAAGGAAACAAGGGAAAAGATATAAGAAGACTGCAGTGCTAACCATTAATTTGTATGTATCTCTAGGCTCGTTGAAAATAAAGTTGTGTCTTTGCCTTGTGAAGCATTTGGAAAAATCTCTTTCAGTCTCACTTTTGCAACATTTCAGCCTAAATAAATATATGTTAGCATTTGGACCAAGACCAAGTAATATCAAAATAGTTATGGTTGTAAACATCAGTAAACAGGAATTTGTTGTGTTTGGAATTCGGTTATTCTTTTCTGATTCTGGATTTTCGTTTGTACATTTCCAAGCTCCTAAACAGTACATTTTGTGTAAGTTTTATATATAAATATTTTTTGGAATAATATTCTAAAGCTATTTTTAACTTTGTAGTAGTTAATTTATTCCTTTATATACTCAAATAGCTATCACAAATATTATATCATCAATCTTAGCTATCTCAAAAAGGCCTTGGTACTTTCCAGTGATGAATATTGAAGTATAGAATTTGAGTTCAAGAGTAACATGGAGTAAGATACATATTTCATTTAAATAAATATGTGGCATCTGTGTCTATCTAATTTAATATGAAATTCAAAAAATTTAAATCGTTAGCTTTAAAATTCAATATGAAAATAAACTTCTTTTGAGAATACCTAAAATTCAAACCATATGAACCATTTTCCTTTACCATGCATTATGAAATTCCAAAAAGATACTACCACTTTCCTTAAATACTTGATGTTGGTTAAATCAATTTTAAGCTAACCAACGGAAAAAACAGACTACATATTTACTCGTCTTAGGGACATCATCCCTCCAAGTAACTCTACCTAACGAAATGACCTTCCACTGCTTTTTCTAATACATACAAATCTCCTCAATATTTGCCTGGACGTATCTGATTTAAAATATTGAATTACCAGATAATTAAGAACAGCAAATTTTCTCTAAATAAACAATAATTAGGCTTGAAAATTAACATGCCAGACAGATATTACTCCTACCTTCTGTACTCTACTGACAGAGCATCAAGCTTCTTCAACTTGTGGGCCATCCCGGGCTTGGCCAGGCCCGAGAAAGCGGGCCCACCGAGCAGGAAGTCCGTACTGTTGCTCCTGTGAAAGTCGGTGAGCACGACGCGGACGCCTGCGTTACTGCACACCTCTGCATTTCTGCATCTCATCTTTTCTCGCAAAAATAATAATAAAAATAATGGGGTGAATAACAAGTGTGAAAGGATCAAAGGACAAAAACACAACTGAAATAAATGCCATTTATATAGTAATAGTACGGTTTAGCCACTTTAAAAATCAAGAAATCTTAGGAAACAACCAAGTCTCTTTCAGAATTTTTTGTACAGAGGCTTCATTTGGTAAATGGAGCAAGTTAGAATTAAGCTCTTATTTGGCCTTCGAAGCCCGCTTGACACTGGTTTTTTTTTCCCGAAAAGCTACTGTGTAGTATTTTCAATTTTACTATTTGATTCTTAAATCATTTTGAGGGGATTTTACTTCGCCACTTTCATTGTCTAGTATTATTTTTCATGATTGCAAAAAGGACTACCTGAATTATTCTACAAAACACATTTTATAATATTGTTTTTTTTTGGAAAAAGTTGTGCCAATCGGAATCTAAGTATCTTACTAAGTACAAACAAAACAAGCAAAAAAAAATTTAATAGATGCTCTTACAATTAGTTGATTGTTTGCTTCTTCTAGAGGATATTTTTTTTTTAAAAAAAAAACACCCCCTAAAAAGTAAAAAACATGAAGAAACTACCAGTCCTACCACCAATTCCAGAAACTAACTAAAACCTTTTTTTTTTTTTTGCAAAGCGTCGATCCAAACCTCAAGCTCTTCATCTGAAAAGCAAAAACAAAAATCCCACAAGTTCTTGAACAACAACCAGCCCCATGTGAGGAACAAGCAAGCAAGAAGGGACATTTTGGTTAAATCAGAAAAGGACATGGCCAGAAATGGGAGCAAAAAAATTAAAAAGAAAATGAAGACAAGACAGGAAACAAATTAGGCCCTCTTTGTCCCTGTAGTACCTGAAAGCACCTTCCACATCCAAGCCCTCCCCTGTGCTGCCTTGGACCCCCAGCTGCAAGGAATCCCCCATTCAGCTCCATCTCCATGGCCATGGCCCCATACCCACATCCTCCTCCACCACCTGAGATCCATCCATCCATCACACAGCAAGATTCACACATCTTGTTAAGTTCTTTGCAGCATGCATCCTCAACTAATCAATTGGATCAACCAGTTCTTGGTCACAGGAGTGAAGTGTGTGCTTACCAGGTGGGAGAGGGGAGAGCGACGGCGAGTAGGCGGCCTTGCCGTTGCGCACGCACCTCTCGCACGCAGTCGCGCGTGGCGTGGAGGAGGAGGCTGCCGCCAAGAGCAGCAGGAAAGAGGAGGAGAGGATGGAGAGGAGCACTGCCATGGTGGTGATGATGGTGATGAGCAGCAGTAGAGTGTGAGAGAAGCAGAGAGAGAGAGGAGGAAAGACTTGCTTTCCCTAGCACATGGCTTCTGCTTAGGCCACTGTGCTAATTAAGTGCCAATATATAGCAAACGGAAGAGAGAGAGAGAGAGAGAGATACTTGAGAGTGCGTGTGCGTGTTTATTGTGTTTGGGCTTATATGAAATGGGGTGAGCCCATTGCTATAGCCACAATTCGCTTCGTACACAAGGCGGTCGGGAGTTAGTCGCTGACATGTGGGGCCTCACCAACATTAGGCCAGTATTAGTATATAATACGGTCGTAAGTAGTCGTTGATACGTGGACCTCACCGATATTAGTTATATTTGTTACTAACTAATGTGGTTTGTGGTTTGTAATGATCTCGCGGAACTAGATCGGCACATGTGTTGAGAGTCTATCTTCTTGGGTGTGGGGTATATGTTGTTTTGTGCTCTTTATGCGCTTTTCTAATCACTTTTTTGGGAGTATCCTTTGTGTGGAGAAAAGGGGAGGCATTTGGACTGAGGACAGTGGAAAAGCGTGGGGGCCAGGCAACATGCTTGAGAGGAACCAGTCAAATGGAATTATGGGGGTTAAACCGACATCGACCCGGCTTGATACGCAATTTGAGACCTACAAAATGTGTTTTGGTTTAAAACATTGGTGATATTTGAACAAGATTGGAGCAATGGTTTTAAGGGAGAGGGCATTTGTTCTCTTGGTTTCTATTTGTTGTGACTCAGATAGCAAGTCAAACTACAAGTGTGTGCCCTTGCATGATTTTAGTTAAGCAATGATGATTTTGCTATCTTAAAGATGTGCCAACTGCCAACACTTCTTCTCTCCAGACAAGTATGTTATGTCAGCTCTTCCTTGTGTAATGTTCTCCCCGCTTCTCAGTTGCATGCCTTTGTCATCGGAACAATATCTTCTAACTTACTATCCCATGACTTAAAGTGACTGACATGTGGGTCCCATATCTAGTGGATTCACATGTTAGAAACACTCATCAAAGAGTAATACGTCAGAGAAGTTTCTTCTCTCGTCGTCAATATTATACCATCACCATTGCTAGGAGTCCAACATCACCACACAAGAGATGTGCCATTGACTACCACTGATTTTATCGCCAACTCATGTTCACTACGTCATGGACTATGCTATATTTATTAGCTACCTATATTTATTCATTTAGTAAGTATGGAAACAAGTTGTTGGCCTTGTAATAACAAAACAATAAGTATTCCATGTGAAGGGTATTTGAATCCTGTTCTTTCAAAATAGTTTGGCTCGCAATGGATACGGGAGATGCACATGTCAAAACTTGTGTAATGATTAATTACAAGGTTTCGAATTTTGGGTTTAATCCCCCGATAGGATATTATTTTCGCTGACATACTTATTTTTCTAAAGGAGTGGCTATAATAGATTTTATGTGTCTAGTTTTTTTTCTAAGCTAAATTAGGTAATGGTGAAAATTGAAGGATGGAAATAATAATCATGGCAGGACAGGATCGTATTGCATTCATTCTGTATACCACACATAGGATCCCATTTCTCCGGTCTCCCTTCATAGAAGGCAAGCCTGCAGTAGACTCGTATGACCTATTCTGCTTGATCTTCCAATATGCAATTTGGAAAGCGACACATTTATTTATTTATTTATTTATTTATTTATTTATTACGCGTAAGGAGAGAGCTACATGTAGCAGATGAATGCAGGGGATATAAATGTAATTCCCTGTATACCTGTAGGAGAAACTATTCTAAACTCTCGAGTAGATGTCCCATTGATATTTATACACGTCGCTCAAATGATTATAAAAACAATTCAACAATATAGATTAATATAGGATAGATGACTCCATAAACATGTAAAATAAAATTTAACTTATACATGTTGCAACGACAAAACAAATTTGGCTGTGAATATAAATTAACTAGCTATGGTTTAATTTGCTTTTTTTGGTAACTTATAAAAGTTAAATTTTAACTAGCATAATTGTAGAGTGTATATCACATGTCAACACATCTTCTTTTTTTTTTAAAAAAAAAGAATTCATAACTATTTAATTGACATGCAAATAACAAGAGGATATGTCTTTGAGAGTTTAAAATCCACTCAGATATCTGTAGCATAATTTCTATAATGTACTCCCTCCGTACTCGTAAAGGAAGTCGTTTAGGACAATGTTTAAGTCAAATCTTGAGAATATAAATCATGAATAACTCTTAAGTTGTTGAGTTTGAAAATGTAAAAATTATGAATAGATTTGTCTTGAAAAATACTTTCATAAAACTATACATATATCACTTTTCAATAAATATTTTTATAGAAACAAGAAGTCCAAGTTGTATTTTGGAGACCGTGTCGCTGTCCAAAACGACTTCCTTTACGAGTACGGAGGGAGTATGTATGGTTTTCTCTTTCTATTGATAGAGGGCATGGTAGTTTTTTTTTTTACCCTTTGCTTGATATCCCAGCGAGATCCAGCTAAGGTAAGGAACTTCGTGTCGCGGCTGCTCCACTCCGCTGCGGTCTTTTGAACAGAACTTCGTTGCCTTCCCGCGCGCGAAACGAATGGGCGCAGTGTTGTGGGTCAGTTTTGGGGGGGGGGGGGGGGGATAACTTTTCTATTTTTAAAATTAATAACAGTCTTTTTACTGAGAGAGTATCTAATTAATACAAATAATAAAAACCTCTTAAAATATTTTTGTGACACATAGTCAAACATTGTTTCGACGACATTTACTGTGAGTTGGTTGCATGTTCGAAAGTTGCATTAAAGTAATTGATCAATGTGGTAAGTTAGAAATTTGGAGGTCAACGTTGCTCCCTTTTTTTCAAAGCAGTAAAGCAATGTTTATTCCGACAGCATGTAAACAATGGTATACCGTGTTTTTTATTTCTTACTTTTCCTTTTGGATGAACAATAGGGAATGGACCCCTAGTAGAGTAATCACATATGCCAATTAGTGATTACAATATGCATCGGGAGACGAGTCAAAAATATAAAACGGTTATACGAAAAACATAGATTTGTTAGAAAATAAATAAATAAATAAATGGATGTTAAGTGGACAGCTTTTTCAATCATTTCAAAAAAAAAAAAGAAGTGAATTATGCCTAGGGATCAACACTGAATGGGGAAAATGCACAGGGCCGTTGCAAGACTGTTCACGGCACAATTCCCGATGTGATACATCTAGAATGAATCTTTCTATTTAGATTTGTTGTATTAGAATGTGTCAAATCGAACCGAGGGAGCAATGTACTACTCCTACCTACAAACAAATGTATTCAAATCTGAGTCCTGATGTCAACACATAAATTGGTTTCTTAACTTATCTCGACATGAAAAGCATTAAAAGGGCATGATTTAAAGGCTTGTTTAGTTCCCAAAATAATTTTTTTATGCTATCACATCGAATATTTAGACATATGCATTGAGTATTAAATGTAGAAAAAAAATTACACATATTGCGTGTAAAATTGCGAGACAAATCTTTTAAGCTTAATTGCGTCATGATTTGACAATGTGGTGCTGCAGCAAACATTTGCTAATGACGGATTAATTAGGCTTAATAAATTCGTCTCGCAGTTTTCTGACGGAATCTATAATTAGTTTTGTTATTAGACTACGTTTAATATTTCAAATATGTGTTCGTATATCTGATGTGACAGATTAATGTAAAAATTTTCTAAAACTAAACAGGGCAATTCAGAGAGTTTGCCAGAAGGGAAGAAAAAAAGAGCGAGACACAACAGAGAAAGTAGCGACAGAGCGGGACACATGGAGCCTTTCTGCAATATATGGGCTTCCACTATCAAAGGCTCTTGAACTCTTCGAGTTTCACAAGCCACAAATGGGGGATGAACTGCTGCCGTTGCGCAACAACACAAACTCCCTATTTTTTTTCTCTCTGTATAAATAAATTAAAAAGTGAAACACATGCAACACTTCTGTGTGACTTGAGCCTCTGCTCACCAGACAAATTGCCAAGGAAATGGCTAACATGCCTATGGACTTCCATGGCCGGTGCCATGCATAGTGACATCCAACAACCGGGCACAAAGCCTGAAAAAATGCTTCAGTACGCTCCAACTATTCTTTCTGAAAACTCGGGGGGTCCACCTGTCAACACTGTCGAAAAGGCACTGCTCTGAGATACCAAGATACAAATTGTAACTATTACTAGCATTTTATGCCCATTTAAAATGAAGGAATTGGTCTGGTTCTCATAGGAATCACACAAATTTCTGTATTTTAATTAAACATGTACTAGTAGTCTAGTACCCACTCTGTTATAAAATATAAGCGTTTTGGATTGTTTAACGAATACTAGGGTTAAGGAAAAAATTCTCCTTTTAATGGACAATTTTGATTTTTGGATGGCTTAGATTCTCCTCCTAAGAATCTAATTAGTCCTCATAAAAATATTTACATTGTGGTACATATTTTATATTCTAGAAAAAATACTTATATTTTATAACAGATGGAATACTAACTTTTCAAAACCAATCAAATACTATTCTATACACATAGAATTGGCGGTGATATAATAAACAACAGTGCCCCCACCAACCGTAGTACACTGGTTCATTGGACATGGAGAGTAGCTGCAGTGCAGTGCTTCCTGCATTGTTCATTCACACAAAAATACCGACAAAAACTGCACTTGATCAGCCATTGGCCATTGCTGGGATTGTTGGGTAGCTTAAGTTTTGGTTGGTGTGGCAAAGAGTCTAAACTCCTAACATGCTCCATCTTTTGTCCATTCTGAAGATTTCATTAATTAATTGATTAAGGAATCCGTTTGTGTGTGCATGCTCCTTGGCTGCTCTCTGCTCTGAAACTGAACATGATCGACCGGTCAGACAGGATTTAATTAGATATTGTGACAGTATGCTAGATTGAGGACTTTGGCTTAGCTTTGACAGGGACAGGTCCATCTCGATCGTAGCATTAGTTGGGGAGAAAAGAAAAGAAAGGAAAACGTTGTCTGAAATTCTGCTGTCCCGATGACACTTAACTTTTTTTAGTCTGAATATTTTCAGGCCTTGGAGATATCGCTCGCTGTGTTGGAATAGAATTTCTGTTGCATTTTAGTTGCAAGTGTCGTGCCTTTGATTCTGATGCGAGGACGTGTATAGTATTTTGTTAATGATGGTGTGGTTAATTATCATTACAGTAGCTCTGTAAGATTGTATTTTATTCTTGGACTTTCTGCACAGACAACAGGCAAGAGGTTGTGTAGTTGTGTTGTTTCTGAACAATAAGAAAATCAATTGATCATCATCTCATTGAGTGTTGTATTGTACATTAGCAGATTCTGCAGAATCTGATGTATGTTCAGTTGTTGAAATTATAAGCACATAATGATTTAATTTATTCTATAAATAAATCATGACATTGCAGATATAAACTACCATGAACGCATCATTAGATCTACACATATAAAATAAACAGTAAAACATAAACAGATCAAATATGCGCAACATGTCGAAAATGTACCGAGGTGGCGAAAAGACCGGTTGCTCGGCAGGAACTATTCGTGGTTGCGTGCGTCGACGAAGGCGCGCAGCACGCGAGCGGAGAGGAAGACGAGCCGTCGCGGACGAACAGGGAGCAGTCGCGCGAAGCGCTTCCCAAAAACCTTATTGCCGCCTTCTCCCGGTGCAGGACGTCGAAGACAGATGTTCCAGAGACCTGCTCTCCCGATCGCCGGTGCACACCGGCGAGCGGGATGGAGTAGTCTACGAGCGACGGAGCAGCATAGAGGAGGAGGCAAATCCTAGATTGATTTCGCGTGTGTTGCGTGAAGGCGGCGGCTCGGTTTATATAGAGATAGGTCGCTTGATCAGGGCGCCCGCACGATCTCCACTCCGCGTAACCGAACCGGATAAGTCGCGCGTAACTTATCCGGACTCCACGCCGTTTTCACGCACCGGATTTTTCGGAATGTTTCCAAAACAAAACAAATCCGAATTTCCTGCAGCAAAACAAAACTACAAAAGGAGGCTGCATCTGCGTAAGGGTGAGGAGCCAATTTTGCGGACCATTCGACGCGTACGTCGTGCACGCGCGTCGCCTGCCCTGCCCTGCAGGCCAGGCGAGCGAGTGCGCGCGTGTGTTTCCCCTCTTCTCTCCACCACACATGCTTCAAGTGGCTAGGAGAGCATCCTCCCTTTTAAGGAGGTCTCCCTCTCCTAGAATAAGCAAAGTGGTATAAACTCCACATGCATGCCATCCCATGAGATGGGCTTTTGTGATTTTCCAAAGAATTAATCTTCGAATGGGCCTTAGCCCATCTATTAATTCCAACAATCCCCCACCAAATCTTAAAATCCCACTGAGATTCGACTTTTCCAATATACTGTTTATATACCAGCGGTTCGATGGAGACCGATTAAGGTTGAACATCCATCTAGAACTCCAAGCTACACTTACTCACAACTTGAACAATGGACTACGCCTTAAATTGCAAGTCTTGTGCAAGCAAGATTCACTCAGAGTCTTATCTGGTACTAGACCGTCTGTAGACTACCCCTCGGGTGGAGCGTATAAGTTATACTCCTAGGTCTTTAGTAAGCTTCCTAGAAGATTCACCCAAAATCTTCATAGACTACGACCAACGATCAAACTCACAAATGTGAGTTCTTTCAAGAATGCTCTGCAGGACAACATTTTCGCTAATTAAAGCCAACAGAACTCATTAAGGCATAGCCAACCTGTCTTGCAGCTCACGAGAGTACATGCATCTTCACTTAGAGAGGGTATAGATTGGTACTCTCCTCTAGTTTACTAATGGTTTGTTCTTCCCAGGTTCTAATTCACGGGATCTCCGATCACATAGATTGGGTTACCACCATAGTATAACTCACATAGGTCTCAAACCCATCTCCTTCGATGCATTGTTTATCACATTTCGTGATAGTCCCTTCATGAAGGGATCTGCCAGGTTTCTAGCTGTTTGGATGTAATCCAACGTAATAACTCCGGAGTTTCTCAATTTCCTGATAGACTTCAATCGTCTTTTCACATGTCTAGACGATTTCATATTATCCTTAGAACTATTCACTTTGACAATTACCGTTTGATTGTCACAGTTCATAAGGATAGCCGACACCGGTTTTTCAACAATAGGCAGATCCATTAATAGATCACGCAGCCATTCTGCCTCAATAGTAGCAGTATCCAGTGCCGTCAACTCTGCTTCCATGGTTGACCTCGTCAAAATGGTTTGTTTGCAAGACCTCCACAAAACAGCACCACCACCCAGTGTGAAGACATATCCACTAGCGGCTTTGATCTCATCCACATCAGAGATACAGTTAGAATCACTATAACCCTTCAGTACCGCAGGATACCCAGTATAGTGAAGCCCTAATTCCATAGTACCTTTCAGATAGCGCATTACTCGCTCAAGTGCACGCCAGTGATCATCTCCTGGATTAGAGGTAAACCGGCTCAACTTGCTCACAGCGAAGGAGATATTAGGCCTAGTTGCACTAGCCAGGTACATCAGCGAGCCAATGATTTGGGAATATTCCAGTTGATTTCTAGCAATTCTCTTGTTCTTGCGAAGCAACAAGCTAGGATCATAAGGTATTGGAGAAGGCTTACTATCAATGTAGCCAAAGCGATTCAAGATCTTCTCCACATATTGGGATTGCAAGAGTGTAATCCCATTCTCACCTCTAATTAGTTTAATGTTTAAGATAACATCAGCTACTCCCAAATCCTTCATATCAAAATTTTGAGACAAGAATGATTTAACCTCATTTATCACCTCAAGGTTTGTCCCAAATATCAGTATGTCATCAACATACAAGCACATAATAACTCCCTCACCCCCACCATGGCGATAGTACACACATTTATCTGCCTCATTGACTGCAAAGCCTGCAGATGCCAATGTTTTGTAAAATTTCTCATACCATTGCTTAGGAGCTTGTTTCAGACCATACAAAGACTTCAACAATTTGCACACTTTGTCTTCTTGACCTTCAACTACAAACCCATCAGGTTGATCCATATAGATCTCCTCATCCAGCTCTCCATTAAGAAAAGTTGTGTTAACGTCCATTTGATGAACGAGAAGACCATGTGAGGCTGCTAGGGAAAGTAGCACACGAATTGTGGTCAATATAGCAACAGGTGAGTAAGTGTCAAAGAAATCTTCGCCTTCTTTCTGAGTATAGCCCTTAGCAATAAGCCGAGCCTTGTACTTTTCAATAGTACCGTCAGGCCTAAACTTCTTCTTGAACATCCACTTGCACCCCACAGGTTTACACCCATAGGGTCGCTCTGTCACCTCCCAAGTCCCGTTAGCGATAATGGAATCCATTTCACTACGGACAGCCTCCTTCCAGTAGTCTGCATCAGGAGATGCATATGCTTCTGAAATTGACTTAGGAGTGTCATCCACGAGGTACACAGTGAAATCATCACCAAAGGACTTAGCCGTCCTTTGTCTCTTACTCCTTCGAGGAGCTTCACTGTCATCCTCCTCAGTGACATGTTCATGTGTATGTTCAGTTTGTTCTGGTGGTGTGATTGAACTGGGAATTATTTCAGAAGGTTGGCTAGAACTACTATGTGTATCCTTCATTGGGAAAAAGCTCTCAAAGAAGGTAGCATCACGAGACTCCATAATTATACCAACATGCATGTCAGGTACCTCAGATTTAACTATTAAAAATCTATAGGCAACGCTGTGATGAGCATATCCCAGAAAGACACAGTCCACAGTCTTAGGTCCAAGTTTGCGCTTCTTCGTTATTGGTACATTGACTTTCGCCAAGCACCCCCATGTGCGCAAATAAGAAAGTGATGGTTTTCTCCCAATCCATATCTCATATGGTGTTTTGTTCTTATTTCTGTTAGGAACTCTGTTTAACACATGATTCGAGGTCAACAATGCCTCCCCCCACCATGCCTTAGGTAGTCCCGCGGTGTCCAACATGGCATTCACCAAGTCAGTCAGTGTGCGGTTCTTCCTTTCAGCAACCCCATTAGACTTGGGAGAATAGGGAGGCATCCTCTCATGTATGATGCCATGTTCCTCACAGAATAAGTCAAACTCGTTTGAGAAAAACTCTCCACTATGATCAGACCTGAGTCTTTTTATCTTTCTGTCAAGTTGATTTTCAACTTCTGCCTTATAAATTTTAAAATAGTCTAGAGCCTCGTCTTTCGTTTTCAACAAGTACATATAGCAAAATCTAGTAGCATCATCAATCAACGTCATGAAATATCGTTTTCCACCCTTCGTCAACACCCCATTCATTTCACAAAGATCTGAATGTAGGAGTTCTAGTGGTGCCAAGTTTCTCTCCTCGGCAGCCTTGTGAGGCTTGCGAGGTTGCTTCGATTGCACACAACTATGGCACTTAGAACCTTTGACAATGGAAAACTTAGGAATTAAACACATGCTGGAAAGCCGAGACATCAAGCCAAAATTAATATGACATAAACGTGAGTGCCAAACATTAGCCTCATCATCCACACTACCACAAATATGGTTCACAGACTTATTGCAGAAAACAGAAAGGGAAAAGCGGAACAAGCCTCCGCACTCATAAACTTTACCAATAAAATATCCATGTTTAGACACGACTACTTTATTAGACTCAAAAACTAACTTAAATCTGTCTCTAGTCAGACGGGAGCTACTAACAAGATTCCTGTCGATAGAAGGGACATGCTGCACGTTCTTCAGCTGCACGATCTTTCCCGAAGTAAACTTCAGATCTACCGTGCCAACACCATGAACAGAAGCATGTGACCCATTCCCCATTAGGACGGTGGAACCCCGTGCGACCTGATAAGAAGAAAACAATGAGATGTCAGCACAAACATGTACATTGGCCCCAGTATCAACCCACCAATTAGTAGACTGATTAACTGAAAAAACAATAGGTAAATTACCATACCCGCTTCCATCTCCAGTGTTGCCAATGGTCACATTAGTAGACTTAGAAGTCTACCCTGCAGGTGCCTTCATCCCCTTGCGCCGTGGACACTTCCTAGCCAGATGACCAGGTTGGCCACACATAAAGCAAGTCCTCTCATCCTGATTAGGATTGTTGTTGTTCTTCTTCTGCTTCTTGAAGTTGGTGGTCTGTTGAGCTTTGTATTTCTCCTTGCTCTTGTTCTGGGCCATGTGCATAACATTGGCACTGAACTGCCCACCATTGCCCTTAGACGCGGCGTCCTTTTCCCGAGCTTTCTCCTCAACATCAAGAGACGCTATCAACCCCTCAACGGAGTATTCCTGTCTCTTGTGTTTGAGTGCAGTACCGAAACTTCTCCAAGATGGAGGTAGTTTCGCAATAATGCACCCGGCCACAAATTTGTCAGGTAAGACACACTTAAGGAGTTCGAGTTCCTTAGCCATGGTTTGTATCTCATGAGCCTGTTCGACTAGAGAACGGTTGTCAGCCATCCTGTAGTCATGAAACTGCTCCATGATGTACAGATCATTGCTAGCATCAGTAGCACCGAATTTAGTATTCACTGCATCCCACAACTCCTTAGCGTCGGTCATGTGCATATACACCTCGACCAGACGATCGCCAAGAACGCTAAGAATACATCCCACAAAGAGAGTAGTGGCTTCCTCAAATTGCTTCTGCTGATCAGCAGTAAGAATTCCTTCAGGTTTGCCAGTATTCACCTAGAAGCATTTCATAGCTGTCAGCCACAGAGTGACCCTGATCTGCCATTTCTTAAAGTGCACACCGGTGAATTTATCCGGCCTCAGTGCATCGGCAAAACCAGCCATAGTAAAATCACAACGCCTATAATAAGATTTTTGGATTGTTGAAATTATAAGCACATAATGATTTAATTTATTCCATAAATAAATCATGACATTGCAGATGTAAACTAGCATGAACGCATCATTAGATCTACACATGTAAACTAAGCAGTAAACATTAACAGACCAAATATGCACAACATGTCGAAAACGTACCGAGGTGGCGGAAAGACTGGTTGCTCGGCAGGAACTATTCGCGGTTGCATGCGTCGACGAAGGCGCGCAGCACGCGAGCGGAGAGGAAGACGAGCCGTCGCGGACGAACAGGGAGCAGTCGCGTGAAGCGCTTCCCAAAAACCTTATTGCTGCCTTCTCCCGGTGCAGGACGTCGAAGGTAGAGGTTCCGGAGATCTGCTCTCCCGATCACCGGTGCACGCCGGCGAGCGGGATGGAGTAGTCTACGAGCGACGGTGCAGCATAGAGGAGGAGGCAAACCCTAGATTGATTTTGCGTGTGTTGCGTGAAGGCGGCGGCTCGGTTTATATAGAGATAGGTCGCTTGATCAGGGCGCCCGCACGATCTCCACTCCGTGTAACCGAACCGGATAATCCGAATTTCCCGCAGCAAAACAAAACTGTAAAAGGAGACTGCATCTGCGCAAGGGTGAGGAGCCAATTTTGCGGACCATTCGACGCGTACGTCGTGCACGTGCGCCGCCGGCCAGGCCAAGCGAGCGCGCGTGTGTTTCCCCTCTTCTCTCCACCACACATGCTTCAAGTGGCTAGGAGGTGGCTAGGAGGGCATCCTCCTTTTTAAGGAGATCCCCCTCTCCTAGAATAAGTAAGGTGGTACTAAATTCCACATGCATGCCATCTCATGAGGTGGGCTTTTGTGATTTTCCAAAGAATTAATCTTCGAATGGGCCTTGGCCCATCTATTAATTCCAACATCAGTAACTACCCATTGCCTACTCAACTGATGCCATAGGATAAAAAAGAAACAGCTTTACCATATTTTTACTAGATAGTTATGTTTTTTTCTCCCCATTTTTCTGGTTTTTTCCTCATTGGTTGTTTTTCTAAAGAAACCTTTTTTTTCTAGAGGGATGGAGCTTCCTCACATACACGTGGGTGGGGGAAAAGATGCGAGGATGAAGAGGAGAACAACTCCTCTTTTAATGTAGTAGAGAAAAAAAATATCAATTTCTGAACTATTAGATTGACGTTGAGATTTGTGCTAGTGGATATAAGAAAAATAAAATCGTGACATTATTAGGTAAGGAATCGACCCCAAAACCTTCTATTTCATGCAAGGCACGCTCCAACCAAAAGAGCAAGCAACCTTTACTATTTTTAATTGAAACTACGGTCTACTTACACTACAGTTACAGTTGACATGTTTTTTAAAGAAAAATCTGTTCACATATTTTTAGATACACCCAAGAAGAATTTGAGCGGATTGACCACTCTTGTCGTGTACATTACCCAAACTCTGATGGCAATGGCAAACTGAAACTAACATTGCAGGAGATTGTTTCCTCTTTGTGTCCATTCACTTGGTGCTAACAAAAAAATCACCCAAAGCCCCTGCAAAATCGAACCCATGCTGTGTTGTGTGTCCATTTGGCAATTCACGTCGCGGTATGTGCCGTTGTGCCGTTAACCGTTTCCCGTTGCGTGTTGCCATCAACGCTGTCCAATCGGGGTTGTTTTCTCTGATGGTATAAATGTGATTAGAAATTACTAATTTCTTTTGGCCAGAAATCGGGAATTTGTAGAGAAAAGGTTCATCGTTCTCAAAATAATATAAGCCATGAGCTCGTAAATTATGCTTGTTGTGAAGCAAGCTCAGAATTTTGATGCGCTAACTCTTGTAAACTCATTACACATGTTATGAAAGAGGATTTATCTTCTGATTAATGAATTTCCCGTTTCCCGTTTCTGGGCTGAATTCATCGAGTAAAATCTTCCCTCTGTCAGCTTTCTTTTCTTTCTTCCGGATGCATGACAGTATTGGTTTTGCAGGCCTTGGAATATACTATGCAGTTGAGTGCTACGGCCCAAGAGAAGGCACGGTGCATGATTAGCAAGTTAGTTAGGCCAGATGGGCTTTTGTAGGTGAGCCAATTTTGTGACTTTTTTCTTTTTCTTTTTTGTTAGGTTTTTTTTGTTAGTGCTCTTGCCCTGATAAGCCGTTGCAATGTTAGCCCTACTCAAAATTGAGCCAACACAAAGCTTGCCTCAATCCCTTGGTCTTCCTCTGTAAAGAAGAGAAGTGGAGGGAGAGATGTAGGAACAGGATGGAGGATACAAAAATCAATGCACTTCAAGATTGTTTTTTTTTTTAGAAATCCTAAGATATGTGGGTGTCCGGGAAGGATGGTTTCCAGCTCCCCCCGCCTCGTTTTCGACGCACACGCCTCCCAAATTACTAAACAATGTGTTTTTCAAAAAAGTTTTTATACGAAAGTTGATTAAAAAGATCATATTATTCTATTTTTGAAAAAATAGCTAACACTTAATTAATCACGCGCTAATAAACCGCTCCGTTTTCCGTGCGCACTATGTTGGTTGCCAACACCGGGCCGCTGAACACAGCCCACAGGTTAAGCATGAAGACAAAATATTTTGATGTCTTTCATTTAATTAACCCTTTTCTAATTGTGCTTCCTTCCAGGCAGTACTGCCAAGTTTGTAACCGCATAGGGAATAAACGGCCGATCGTTTCGCTTATTCGTGGAATAAGCAAAACGATATATTTGTAAACGAAAAAAGATCTGTAAATAAAACTTTTATATAAGTGTTCTTAGCAATCTAAAAATAAGAGCTGAAAAATAAACTTCGATAAAAAAAATCTCAAAATCAACTTCAAATTTTACGGAACTAGGGGCATATGTTATCGCTCCAAAATCTCAAATCTCAAAAATCAACTTTATCGTTAGATACTTTATCGCTCCGATCAATTTTACGGAACTAGGGGCATAGGTTCATTGTCTTGACATAACGATGATAGATCATATCGCTGCTCGAACACCCCCCTGATGGCTTTTGCAATAAGGTTGGCGTCCTGCCACCTGCTGCAGTGTCATGGAGCTCTGATCACTGCTCCTTTAGTCCCATAAAAACTAAAGAGTAAAATACATGGCCAGATCCTAAGCTTGTATGGGGGTGTCACTTAGCTCCGTGAACTTAAAATTTATACGTTTAGATCCGTGAACTTGGTTTAATGTACCAGCACGGTCTAAACGTCCTTTGACTGCGTTTGACCGCCAATGTGACATGCCACGTAGGCAACACTTTTGCTCTCAGCCCCTCCACATCACAACACGTCGCATATAGCTCCTTGTAGCTATATAGTAATACCAGAAATAAAAAAAAAATCCTCAAATCATTCTTCCCTTTCATTTTTCTCTTTGCATGTATAGAAAATATGGTCCTAATTAACAATTGCCATTGCTCTGCGCTCCAAAATGACCTTATCCTTGCATAACAGGTACTTGATCAATAACACTTTCTTCCGGTGACTTCAAGACGAGGACGAGCTTAGAGAATCCATGGGGATGCCTAGCATGGAAGCCGCATTGCGTTGCCTCCCGCCGCTAATCTGGCCACACTGTGTCACCGCTAACCTCGCTGCACTGCTCTGCCTCCTGCCGCTAATCTCACCGCCGAGGCCACCACAGCCGCTATCTCTTGGCCTCCTTCTGCTAACCTCACAGTTGAAATTCTAGCCGATTTAAGGATATTTTGAGGGATTTGGGTTGAAATACGCTGGTCAGTGCAAATTATGTGCGAAGATATATGTAGAGGGGGCTGAGCACAAAAGTGTTGTCTACGTCGTATGCCACGTTGACGGTCAAACATGGTCAAAGGATGATTGGACCGGTGGTGGTACATTAAACCAAGTTCACGGATCTAAATATGTAATTTTTAAGTTTATGGATCTAAGTGACACCACCCTGTAAGTTTAAAGACCGCCCATATATTTTACTCAAAAATAAATCTAGTATAGAATGTGACACATTAATCTGATACTTTTATTAAAATTCGTAATACTAGATTGTATCGCATCCATAGTAGGTTTGTTTTTTATGCGATGGAGAATTTTTTTTTCTGCCTAGCGATTGTCAAGTTGTGCCGAAAGCTTATATAGAGAGCATGACGCATGCCAGGCCACCCATGGCTAGCACCATCGCGGCATCGTTTTCCTTGTAACATAGCTTGATTTCCAATTTTTTGATAATTTAGTTTTCACAAAATTATTCAATATTGATCAGAGCAACAGTGCATCCCTAAATTTTGTTATATTTATTGCTGGTATGAAATATATTATGGAGTTGTATAAATTATTATCATATTATTTTAATTTTATCACTTTAAGGTTAGGATTCGATTACAATATCGCATAGAGTTCCCGAATTTCACCGAACGGCCCAGCCGTCATTCACGGCCCAGCGCTTTAGCTAGCTAGCCAAGGCCACAAATATAGTGCCAAATCCTGTTTTAATAAGCAAAATGCTAACATTGTGCATCAATTCTTGGGTTAATTGGATCTATGCTACTACCTACAAATATGCCGATTCGGAAAAAATACTACTACTATTCGTGATATATGTTGTTTGTGATTGGAATTTTGTAATATTGGAACAATGACATCGCCGTCACGTTTTCTGTCATCGCCCCGTTACATCCGTAAACTACATTGGCTTCTCCATCTCTGGCACCGATACAAACCACCACCACCACCACTAGAAGTGGCATCAGCACCCCCATCCATCAGACCTCGCCGCCATGCCACCGTTCCACGCCAACTGCGTGCCACCGCTGCCCCAACCGCCCCACCGATGGCCCCACCTTGGCTTCCATGCAGCTTCTGCAGCCTCGAGGTCATCGCTGCCATATAAAGGGTCGAAGACAGTGGCGGCGGCCGTGGCCAAGCCCTCCTGTCGTGGATGGGGTCAAAGACGACAGCGGTGGCTGCCAAGCCCTCCCACAGCGAAGGAGGTTGATGACGGCCTGCTATGAAGGAGGTCGATGACGGCCCACTGCAAAGGAGGTCGACGACGGTAGGGGCTCCCGAGCCCTCCCGCCGCAGATGGGGTCGAAGACGACGATGGTGACAGCAGCGAAGGCAGTGGCTCCCGAGCCCTCCACCGTGGAGGTTGACAACGGCAGCAGCGGTAACTCCCGAGCCCTCCCGCCAAGGATGAGGTCGACAGCGGCGGCGACGGCGGTAGGGGAAAGAGGAGAAGGGAGGAAAGTGAGGAGGGTGGAACTGACAGGCTGGTCCCACATGCAGTTGGGGCTAACGGAGATTTTTAACAGATATCGTGACAGATTGGCATGGTTTCAATATTTTCAATATCGTGAATAGTAATGGTATTTTTCTGAAGTAGCATATTTGCAATGGCATGATCCAATTAACCTTAAATTGGAAATGCTAGTGATGCTAGCATATGATGGAGTGAGTACGAGTAACTATGGATGGAAACGGTCAGGAATTCTTATAGTTGTAAATTTAACCGTCTAGCGATAACTTTAATACGATGCAGACATAATTATTTTTTAAAAAAACTAAATTGTACCCTAAAAAACAATCCACTGCTACAGAAATCATCTTCCCAAGCCAAAACTAGTTTTTACAGTCGGCCAAGCCAACCGTCTGGCTCTAGGTGTATGTAAAAATCATGATTTCCTCGCGCGGGCGTCACAACTGCTTGCGAAAACCAATTTTTATAGGCAGGCCTCTTAATGAGACCACTTGCGAAAACTGATTTTCACAAGTGGGCATGTTAAGGCCCTCAATTGCAAATGCTTTTTTTTCTAGAAAAAAATCAGAAACCCTAGCCACCACCACACGTTGGAGCCCTCGGGAAGGGTGGATCCATTGCTCCCATGGCTGCAGGCGGCGGATTTGCTGTTCCCACGACCGCCGCCACTGCACGATTCCTTGCCACCACGGCACGAAACCCTTGCTGGGCCACCATCGGTGGATCCACCCTTCTCGAGACCACAACCACATCAAAATTGATTTGCAAGCCATCAACCTTCGTATCTCACCCCCTCTCCTATATTTTCTAGATGAGAGAAAAGCTTTCCATATCTAGAAGATAGGAGAAGCCACAAGGATGTTTACATGGGTGCTCATCAGATGTGTAGAAAGCAGCAGTTGGCGCCCACTGCATGGTCAATGGAGGGGAGGCTATGGCCTGGTGGAGGCCATGGCGCGGCAGGCAACAACACCAGATCCACTTGTCCCGGTCATCGCCGGTGGATCTGCCCTTCCCTTGGTCATTGGCAGTGGATCTGGCCTTCCCGCAATGATCGCTGGCAGATCCGCCCCTCCTGTAGTGTGCTGCTCCAATCGCCTTGGTTGCCACCTGCAAAACCCACCGGTCTTGTGTCCTTCATCGCCGTCTGACATGTGGTGCCGTGTGCGAAGGATTTGGAGAGGCGATTGAGTGGGAGAGAGGAAAGGAAAAGAAGACTAGAGAGGAGGAGAGAGAGTTGGTCAGGGAGGGCGGCCTAGAGTGGGAGAGAGTAGTGGGAAGGAGGAGAGGGAAAAGTGGAGGTGGGGGAGATGAGGAGAGAGAAAAAAAAGAGACAGGTACCAACGAGTACGACCGATACGGTCGAGGCGGAGAAGAGAAACCACCGTATGTGAAAATTAATTTTCACGAGTGGGCTTCTTAAGAGAGCCGTTTACAAAAATAGCTTACTTTTGTAAACGGGCTTCTTGACAGGTCCACCTGTGAAGTGTCTCGATCGAACATTTCTCGTACATTTTGACAGATGGTTCTCTTTGTAGCCCATATGTAAAAATAAGGGTATATATAAAAAGATGTTATTTATAGTGATTGAAAATAATATCATGTACTATTATTTTTTCTGAAAACACCATCGAAATGGTAAAAATGAATTCTTGCACCGTTTTCATCCCTAGAAGTAAACATATAACGAGTTGACGGTAACAATAGGAGACAATCAGGAGCTCACCCTGTACACAACTAGGGGAGAAAACAGTCGGAATTGATAGCATCTCTCCTAAAAGGTCATTCCATCTACCAGTAATTAACCATATTTATCATTTAAACTATTCAGCGTCACCATTAATACAATACAGAAAAAAAGAACAAAACTTATATACAGCCAAAAATGATAACCACCAGAAACGGTATCCCTCCTTGGGAATTTCCATAACCCATTTTCACTCCTTGTAACACAAGACACGCATGCGATGCGAGTGAGCGATGGAGACGCTAATTAAGCCGTCGTCCACGCGATCCAGGGGGTTCGCTCGTACGTACGGCAACGGCCGGGGCCCCTGCCTGCCTGCCTGCCTGCCGCGCGCCGAGTGCGGGAGAGAGAGATCTGGATGGCTAGCTGGGCGGAGGCCCGGAGCAGAGCAAGCAGGGGCCATGCCCACGCGGGTGCCACATGGCCCCGGCGCAGCAACGAGTGGCTGCCAATGGCGCACATGCCGCTGCACGCCGGCGGAGGGGGCAAACGCCCATGGCCGCGCCCATGCGATCCGTCGAGAAAGACGCCCTAAGCCACCGGAGCCATCCATCCATTCGATCGTCCTTCCACGCCCCACCGCCGCACAATCACTACCCCTCTGGTTAGTTACTAGTAGTAACTTGCAGCCTCTGCCTCTACATGATGCAATGCTCTCAGTTTCTTCTGCCTGGCCAAGAGATTATCCTCTTAGGTTATCCATAGGAGAGGGGATTTTTCGAAAACGAATTCGGAAAGCTTTTTAGTCATAGTTTATCTATTTTCGCCACATTTGCACCCTTCTTAATCTAAACTCGGACACCCATAATTGCATAAACTCGGACTAAAGCAAAGTAGAACAAATGAGGGGCACTCCCCTCTATTTCGTTCCAACTCCACCCCTGCATACAACTAAGTAACTATTACAACATTATACTCCCTCCACTTCAAAATATATGGTACCGTTAGCTTTTCGCATAATGTTTGACCATTCGTTTTATTAAAAATATATATAAGTATTATTTATTTTGTTATGGCTTATTTTATTATCAAATAAAATATAATATTAACTTATACTTTTATATACTTATATTAAATTTTTGAATAAGATAAATAGTTAAACGTTGTGAGAAAAATTAATGACGTCATATATTTAAAAAGGAGGCAGTATATATATAACTTATATGCTCCTGTATGCACATGTCAGGAAATGTAATGTATATATTTCTCGACTATCATATAATAAATAGGTAGCAATAAAAACAAGACACACAAAGGTTAAGATGTATATGAACGCCTATGTTTATACTATGAGATTTGCTCTGGTCCAATAAAAAGTATCTCGAGGTATCCGATACCTCGAGGTACTTTTTTTTAAAGACCGGAGCAAATCTCATACATGTCATGTAAATATATATTTTCTTCTATCCATGAAAACAAGATTTGCCGGGCTTGATGACGTGGACCACCACCATTGACACTTGTGATGTCCATATAGGCAGGCACATATGGAGTGCCCAGATCACACTAGCTGGGACTGCCTACCTGACAGTACGGGATCGCCATGATGGATTGTGCTGCAGATCGTACCCATGGGTCGCATTGGCTGCTGCCGGCCGGTCTCTATCCGGCCAGGGGATCATCAGATAGATCAGCTTATACCTTGAATTTCGTACGCACAATTCGTGCTATCTAGTACTGCACTCTCGTACGTACCCGCCTCTCATCAGATTTACTATACATCATTCTCTCTTGTACGTATGTACGCGTGCAGTACGTATACCATGGATTTGGATTTGCCCTGTATACCAGTAGTAGTGGCTGTGGAATTGTCTCCATGTATGTATGTGTCTCTGCGTTTCACTGTCGATCACGATACGCTAGCTAATATAACATGCGTGTAAGGGTGTGGTGCTCGCCAGTGCACACTCCATGCTCAAAAATGTAACCACATTCAATTCGCAAATAGGAGAGTATATATGTAGCTAGCTGTGATGTGAAGCCAAAGCACATGCAAGGGAGCTATCACATTAATACTTCGTTTATGGTTGTTATATGTATGTCGCTATAGTTTTAAAATTATCGCCGTGACATAAGCATAGCTTAACATATTAGATTTTTTGTGCGATGAAACCCTGTTCATCCAAGTACAAGATATGTCCGTCAGTCTTTATAAGACAGCGTGTCCGTGGTAAATTCATCAACCTAGTGATATTCTACTCCAATATTTCGTTGATGTGCACACGTGCGTCTATGGAAATAAGTGTTTGCGCGTTGTAAGCACCTAACTTTCTAACTTTCTAGTGTGTTCTCAGGAAAAAAAATGCTGTGAAAATGAAGCTTTATAACCTTTTCTAGTTTATTTTACGGCACGTTAGACAAGATATATATGTTGCCAATATTAGATCTGTCTTCTCGTTATATAAAACAAAAATAAATCCATCTTCTATTTTTTCATATATTCTTCCGAACTTAATGTTAATATTATTGTATGCAATATAAATTAAAAGAAAAAGGCTTGCAATTTAATTTGCCAAATGCTGAAATATCTAAAATTAAAGTTGTTGCACCAAACGAGACTATCATTATCAGTAGTAGTAATGCCGAACGAAGCCCAAACCTGGGCCTGTACCAGACACGTAGCAACATATATATCCAGGCTTTGCTTAATCGCGTGCATGCTTTAGAGCACCATCGGTATCTCATTATGCAATTGATGCAACATTAGCAACTACAATGTTGATAAACGTTTCCACTAATTTTTTAAGCACGCTAATCACGAGAGATGGCCATATATGATCCAAAGTCCTAACTCATGACCTTAATTAGTTAGTTATAGCTCTTCCTGATATATAGATACCACTAGGTGGAGCCCTTGCGGAGGTGATCGATCAGGCGGCAAAATTTCCTAAAGTATTGATAGTTTTTTTCCCTTCCAAAAATATTGCTACTTCCAACCACACAAATGTAAGTATATAGTACTTCTAGTGTTGAGAAATTTGAATACAAATATAATATAAGAACTTTTAGAATATTACTCCCTCTGTTTTAGGTTATAAGATGTTTTGACTTTGGTCAAAGTCAAATTGCTTCAAGTTTGACTAAGTTTATAAACAAATATAGTAATATTTACATTACCAAATTAGTTTTATTAAATTAATAATTAAATATATTTTTATAATAATTTTATGTTGGATAAAAAATATTACTATTTTTTTCTATAAACGTGAAACAGTTCGACTTTGATCAAAGTCAACACATCTTATAATTTAAAATGGAGGGAGTATTTCTCACATATAACCACCTCTCATTTAATCTTCATCCAATCTTACCTCAACCCTCCCACTCCCAAAACAATACGGAGTAGCTATTAAAACACCGCAAGAATATATTGGCTTTGCCAAAATATCATCTCCAATTAATATGGAATGCTACAATACAATTGTAACAATGTACTCTCTCCTTTATTATTACTATAACAAATCTGGCTTCCTTGACAAATTCCTTATAATGAACAGGGAATTCGTCAGTAATCTGTGATGGGTTCATGAAAAAATCGTCACAAAGTTCACCTTTGGCTGATATATTTCTCGCGATAAACAGGATCGTCGCAAACATTAGATTTCGTCGTTAGCAGTTGGGCTATCGCACGGTAATAATAATTTTCTTCGTAGAACTTGGTAGGCAGGGTCCTCATAGGTCCACGACACGATAGTCACATTTATAAGTATAAGATTATATGGATAAATTTGTCATAATATAAGCTTAACTCATTATAACAGTAGTGCTAATCCACGATGATAAAATAGTTTTATCATAAAACCAACAATAGATACCTTGTGACATGGTGTGTTTTGCACAGAAGCCAGATATTTCATCTACTATATACTAAAAGTCCATTAAACTTCCTCTAAATGCTCTTATGCCACTACGTAGTCTTCTACAAATGCTTCTAAGCTATCACATGGCGTTCTAATAAACTAGATAAAATCATAAAAAAATCTTATAAACCTCTAACCATTGATTTTTCATTAAATCGGTGGACCCATTAATTTTAACTATTAGATCTCTTGGAGAAAATATCCGGTAGCTGTTGACGCGAAAAACACACACTGGTCTGAGAGATCTGCTTAGCTCCAGTGCAGGTCCAAAGGTTGGTAAGATGCGGTCGTGCCAGTCAGTTTGATCCTGCAACTGACAAGATATACAAATGATAGATCAATGAGCCGATCGGCTGACAAACCGATGAAGTAATTCCAGCCGATGCAGATACCAGCCGATGTCGATAGGGTTTTGAGCAATCGGCTATATGTCCAATGTCGGTAATGATATAAAGATAATCGACTAATGACGATGTAATAAAATAACAATATAATCAAGTAGAAACCAATCGGCTAACAAGGGTATGATAAATAAGCATCGATCCGAAGGTTAAAGCATACATCGGCTGGAGGTCCGATGTCATAAAATCCAAACGATTAGATAAACAGTGAAACCTTTGTTGCAATCGGCTAAATCCAACTTGTATGTAATCCTTGTAAGCCGATGCAATGTCCAGATTATTTATCGGCTAGCACCGCAATAAAATATTAGCATGAACCTATCGGCTTAACAAGATTTATATTATCAACAACAATCTAGTAGGTCGAACCTAACGGATGCAGCACGAGATTGTATATGATAATCTAATACTCGATGAGCCCATAGATCTATCTAATATGATGGATATAACATATCTATTTAGAACAACATTGTGATTGTAGAGATATATCGGCTAAGACAGAAGATCAGACCTAACCGAGACAGTCCCAACTAAACTGATGCGTCTCTAAACACAATGTAATTAGAGATAGAATTGAGATATCAGGTAGGTAACTATATCAACCAATCCAGAGTGATCCAAGAGATCGAAACGATGTAGCCTTGAACAACACCAATGTAGCCAATAGATTCACCAGGGCCGGCGAAACGTAGGATTTACCCCTTCGCCGGAGATCGATCGAAAACCGATGCAGCCCCGCGTCAAGTGCCAAGTTCCGCCGGATGATAAGTAAAAACCTCGGTAAAGAGGATGAGGATGCGCCAAGAGTAGTTGTATTGATCTGTGCGATCTTTTACAATAACCCCGGATGTACATATTTATACCCATGGAGATATACTAGTCCTTGTAGGATAAGAAAAAAACTTTTCTAAAAATAAAAGGAAAATATAAAGTTCTTATAGGACACTGAACACACTTTTCTAAAGATAAAAGGAAACTAACAAACTATTCCTAATTAATAAATAACTTGCCATACCACATCCTACTTAAACTCAGTCACTTCTGGATAAGTTTCCTTTAATAGATTAATTCCATTAATTGAATATGGTAGGAATCCGACTATTGGCGATGTGATAATTCTCTCGGTGACTTACCAAATTTTACTGTAAACAGTAGCCTAATTCCCACCATATGTGGCCATTAATTTTAGTTGCCGGCCGATGACTTCTATGGTTGTACCCATATTATAGCTAGGCCATCAAGTCTTATAAGCATGTTATGAGAAAAAAAAAAACATATAGGTATCGTACAAGGTCGTATTAAGCCGGTGCAAAGTGAATAGGGTTGTAGAGATTTTGACTAGCATCAAGTTGCACTAGATTGCTAGCTAACCAACCATATAGCACTAAATGAGTCCGATAGAGGTCACAACGAGCCACCAAGACAAGGGAAACTTCGTATCGTATGAATCAATATCCTCCATATTTAGTTAAAATTTATCGAAATTGATATTAATATTATGAACAACCAATTCGGTACCACTATCAGCCATGAGAAAGACGCTAGAGTTGATAAGGAAAACAGAAAAAAAAATCAAATTTGAAAGAATAATTAGTTTTGTATTATCTAATATCTCGGTTTTAGGATTGTATCTCAAATTTGATACAAGTTCTCCAATTTGTCCCTGCAAGCAAGCCTTGAAAGACTAACTAAATGTTGTGGGACTAACTTCAATATATAAACATCTTACGGGAGCTTTATTTAGAAATGCGTAGTTACTAATAATTTTTAGTCACCAAAAAATAATTTTACATTTAAAAAAACAATGGTGTCCGCGCAATAGCGCGGGCTACCTATCTGGTTTTCTAAAATGAAGAAATAACACAATCAAATTGTAGTCGCAAAACTAAAATTCATTGATGACATAGTTTATGTGTATAGCGAGTATTCTCGTCATTCATTTGTATTATTTGTCATGGTGGTCTCATGGATTATGTGAAATGGATTATTTTCACACATACACATACGGATAGGATATACCATCCGTGGTCCAAGATGATCTAGCAAGTGAGCCACATGCACAGGCACACTCTGCTGTAGCCAGGCATCACACGCCTGCTTAATTATAGTGCAGTCCTCTGCTGCTTGTGTGACCACTTGGATGTATGTTTGATAATGTTTAATTTATACTCTCTCCGTCCCATTTTAAGTGCAAGCATAAGTTTCCGCGTCCAACTTTGATTGTCTGTTTTATTTGTAATTTTTTTATAATTAGTACTTTTTGTTGTTATGAGTTGATAAAACATAAATAGTACTTTATATATCAATATTACTTTACTCGTGACTTATTTTTTTAAAATTTTTTAAAAATTTTTCAAATAAGATGGACGGTTAAAGTTGAGGGCAGAAAACCATGGATGCACTTGAAATAGGACGGAGGGAGTACTTTAGGAGTAGATGACTATATCTATCAAGTATTTATGAAGTATGGAGAAAAATATCCCATACTTGAAAATTCATGCAATTCCAGCATCAGGATGTCGTGATATCATGGGGTGCAACACTGTAATGCTGCCATGGCCTACCGCCCATCAAGTTGATCGACCTCACATGCAGTTTTTTTATTTTGTGAGTACACCCCTAATACAAAAGAGTTAGTGAGAAATTGGAATGTCCACAAACAATGAAGATTTATAGTACTCATATAATATCGTATGTTGTTTCAAAAAAAATAAAATCGTACATTGCAATTTTAATCACTTATATATGTCAGGGTTATGGATACCACATACCTAATAGTAGTCGACTACATCTCAGCAGGACCCACCACATACCATGTCTTATACGGAAACTGACTTCGGATATGGAGGGAATTCCGGATAAGGAAATACAACCAGAGTTCTACATGGAAATGACAAGGACTACTCGGATTGTATCCATATTGGTTTCCCTAGTTCTACTTGGATAAGGAGACACCTATGGGTATAAATACAAGGCCTCCTAGGAGGAGAGGGGACACGACCACCTCAATCAACACCCACCACAATCTACGGAACAACAGAAGCCACAACATAGAAGCCTACATACGCCAAGACAAGACACTGGATATCGACTTCAGGGATAAGTACGGCTAGTCCCCTACGATGTCTTCGGATACTATCAGAAGAGACGAAAGCGCTATCTCTGATCTCGCCGGGCACGAACTCGAGAAGGAAGACTACCCTGTTGTCGACTACGAGTCAGAACTACAGACCACCATGTCAACAACAGTTAAATAGGCTACCCCAAATATTGTACTGGTGTGATTATGGTGAATAAGAGCAATACCGGCTTCGGCCAACAGGATGTAGGGTTATTACCTGACAACTCAGTGGCCCGAACCTGTATAAAAATCCTCGTCTCCGTCTCTTTTACCTCAGTCTCGCGTATATCCTAGTACCAACGATCTCCATACTATCCAAATACCGAAATCGTGACATCAAACGTCGACAGTGGCGCGCCAGGTAGGGGGCTTTTGGTGCTTCAGGATTTCGACGAGATGGGTTCAAGAGATGGATTCTCCAAGAACAAGCTACTCGACGTCTTCGGCTATGGGGAGATCCAACCTGTCCAAGTACATCTTCCGACTAGATCGGAACCATCATCGTCATCGACAACTTGGTCTATCGAGATCATCCAAGCCTCAAGATACGCAGCGTCCCAAAGGATGTCAGATCATATGATGTCAAACGAGTACGCAATAAGGTAATTGGTAGATTGTTTTTTAAATTGATCTACTAATTTCATAGATACATCCGGCATGTATCTACAAAGGTACGCAATATTTTATATGCAATTTACCATACCTACTTTTCCTATCTATACAGCATTGTCAGATCAATAATTTATTATGTTTACCCAGAGCATGTTTTTTATACGATATCTGTTGCGCGGTTGTCCCCGATGTTAAATCGACTATGATCTAACGCTGGGGGCTCGCTCTGTCTTCTTCTGTATAAATCATACTTGTTTACGGTTTACATAATGTCTGATATTTACATTTGCTCGTTATATACTGATAATACTAGAAGATCCATGCAGTTTTTTGAGTACATACTCGATATTCTTTGCTATATATCTTGTCTTCTAGAAAATATCTTTCAGGAATTATTGAGCACTCGAGTAGTTTGTGGTCGAGAACACCGCATTATCGAGAACGATCTCGATAAATGCAGAGTCGTCGCGCCCAACCTACCAACGAAGATCGACGACCTATCTCATAGCACCGGCCGTGGCTGGACTATTCGAGAAAAGGTTGTTAACGGATAATTCCTTGTGAACGTTGTTGGCTTGATCACCCGACATGATTGCGAACGGACATCCGGATATGCTAGAAGTTGGGTGTGTGAGTCATGCTGGCCACATGATATGCACATGTAATAAACCAACTCTAGCGCTTCCGTTGGTGTTCGAGAGATAATTCTACTCGCTCGTTGGTTCTCGAACCAGTATGTAGCAATCTCTCACACCGAAACTTCCATTGGTGTTCGAAGAGATGATTCTACTCGCTCGCTGGTTCTCGAACCAGTACGTAGCAATCTCTCACACCGCAACTTCCGATGGTGTTCGAGAGATAATTCTACACGTCCGCTGGTCCTCGAACCAGTACGTTGCAATCTCTCACACCGAAACTTCCACTAGTGTTCGAGAGATAATTCTACACGTCCGCTGGTCCTCGAACCAGTACGTAGCAATCTCTCACACCGAAACCTCCATTGGTGTTCGAGAGATAATTCTACACGTCCGCTGGTCCTCGAACCAGTACGTAGCAATCTCTCACACCGAAACTTCCATTGGTGTTCGAGAGATAATTCTACACGTTCGCTGGCCCTCGAACCAGCACGTAGTAATCTCTCGCACCGCAACTTCCATTGGTGTTCGAAGAGATGATTCTACTCGCTCGCTGGTTCTCGAACCAGTACGTAGCAATCTCTCACACCGCAACTTCCGTTGGTGTTCGAGAGATAATTCTACACGTTCGCTGGTCCTCGAACCAGTACGTAGCAATCTCTCGCACCGCAAACCTCCATTGGTGTTCGACTACTACCTGGTCCTCGACCAGAGGTGCAGCGATTCTCCTATTACCTTTACCTCAACAAAGTTGATGTCAGGTACACAATAATGCCAAGTGTTTTACCCAGAGATCCCTTACCCAGATGACACCTAGCGTTGAAACCTATCCTACTGTCCCTTTACGCCGTCTTGACAAGGCCTCCGAGGAACCTAAGGGAACTTCGGCTGGGGATGCCCAGAGCCGATAAGGCCTTGTCGGATCCTTCAGAGATGAAAGACCATGTAAGATCTGGTCGTGTAAGAGTTCTCGCCGTGCGTATTAACCAAGCCGTGTAATCCGAAATGGATTTTCCAACTTCACGGCTGGGGGCTAGGATCAGTGCTTGTTCAACTGAGGCAGGTCAAAGGTCCAAGAGCCTTATCTTCCGAGAACGATTCTCCGACGACAAGGCTGGGGGCTAGGAGAGTGTATAACTTAACAAACTGATTGATCGAAGTCGGTAAAAGAGTAGACGCTCATATACAAAACATTGATCTGTAAGTTTAATTCATTTTTCGGCTTTCCATACATATTATAACATGTCTCCCTTTCAGCATTCGCTCGGGGGCTATTTCTATCTAATATTCTTTTCTAAAAATTGATTTCAGGAAAATTCTATTCGACATTATCGAAGGCTCCATGTCTCTATGGTTCTACACCAAGATCGACTAAGGCGAGTACGACAAATGTTGACAAGGCTCCATCGCAGACTCTACGCCTACTCGATTACTCGAGAACGGTTGGTGGATCTCGACAAAGAATATGGAATGAAGAGATGGTGTACCCGCCGAGATAAATTTATTGACTTCAATCCAAATTTCTCGATTACAGCAAGACGGAAGACTTAGTCGTATGCTCTGTACTTTCTTGGTTGACGTCGGAGATTGACTCAGGCAAACCCTTTAGGTGCCCGCACAACGCTGATAAAGGAAGTCTAACGTTATCTCTGAACTCATCGAGAACGGTCATGTAAACTCGATAACAGTTACTCCAAGGTCTGCGGTTGAGAATATAAACTCGCTCATTTGCATTGAAGTCGGGGGCTACTGTCAGGGTTATAGATACCACATACCTAATAGTAGTCGACTACATCTCGGCAGGACCCACTACATACCATGTCTTATACAGAAACTGACTTCGGATATGGAGGGAATTCCGGATAAGGAAAGACAATCAGAGTTCTACATGGAAACGACAAGGACTACTCGGATTGTATCTATATTGGTTTCCCTAGTTCTACTTGGACAAGGGAACACCTATAGGTATAAATACAAGGCCTCCTAGGAGGAGAGGGGACACGACCACCTCAATCAACACCCACCACAATCTACGGAACAACAGAAGCCACAACATAGAAGCCTACATACGCCAAGACAAGACGCCGGATATCAACTTCAGGGATAAGCACGGCTAGTCCCCTACGGTGTCTCCGGATACTGTCAGGTGAGACGAAAACGCTATCTCTGATCTCGCCGGGCACGAACTCGAGGAGGAAGACTACCCTGTTGTCGACTACGAGTTAGAACTACAGACCGCCATATCAACAACAGTTAGATAGGCTACCCCAAATATTGTACTGGTGTGATTATGGTGAATAAGAGCAATACCGGCTTCGGCCAATAGGATGTAGGGTTATTACCTGACAACTCAGGGGCCCGAACCTGTATAAAAAACCTCGTCTCCGTCTCTTTTACCTCAGTCTCGCGTATATCCTAGTACCAACGATCCCCATACTATGTAAATACCGGAATCGCGACATCAAACGTCGACAATATATAATTAAAACAATATATCCAGTAAGACCACCCTATAGTTTTATTGTTTGCTATCACACTAAGGTCCAGTTTGAAGTAAAGTTATATTGTGTTGTTCTTATTTTTTTTTAGTATTGTAAAAAAGTATATAATATTTATAGTTCAATTACATATCAAATTAAGGTTAGATAAATATTTTATGCAATTATCATGTCTCTCCTAACTGTTTCATATTTTTTTAATGACTAATATTATTATTCGCAACATTTATTAAAAGAACACTTGACAAACACCAAAATATCTAGAAATTACTCCACAAAATAAGATTATCATTATCCACCTCAATGGTCAATTGATAATAATATAACGAGGGTACATCTCTGGCAATGGCGGAGCCAGAAATTTGCTAAACCTAGGGCTCGAGTAAGGCTCAATTAGTAGGATATTGGTTTTCTAAAAAAAATGCATGGTGGTTTAAAAGGTTATAGGCATGTTTATGGAGGCAAGCCTATGGCTCAAGCCTTGCCTCCACCCCTGATCTCTGGGATACTTTTTATTGGTGGTAAGTCTAATTTTAAATCATTTTTATCAGAAGAAAAAAAGGGCAATCATTTTGTAGCACCAAAAGTTTGGAAAATTGTAAGGTGGCATTTTTTTTAACCTGGTAAATTACAAGATATTCCGTACATGTACATCACGCGGGAGTACGTATTCTCATCATTTGTACTTGTCATGGAATATTTTCAGATATATCATATTATATCAGTGGTCCAAGATACTCTAGCAAGCAAGCCACACATGCAGAGTTGCAGACTCTGGTTCTTCAGGCCGCTGGCCATGTTGCTGCCTCTGTGGCCACTTGGACCGAAGATATTATATACTCTATATTATTTGTGGATTTTGGATCATACTCCCTCAGTATAAAAATTACAATTCTTGTAAAAAAGTATAAAAGTTACAATTGTAATGTATTAAAAACAAATTAGTATAAAAAACGACTTATATGCCCTCATTAAACGATTGATGATTGGGAGAGTGGATGTTGGTTAGGGATAAGATGAGAACTTTGAATAAAGGCGGCCGGTTGAAGGGAAAGATGCATTCTTTATGGACAAAATTTAAATACTAAAATTATAATTATTTTTTAAAGCAGGGAGTATATTTCTAGTAACCAACATGGATGAATTATGCCCAAAAAATATCCAACGCACCAACATTCATGCAACCACATTGCTATCGTGCATAAAACCATCATACTTTTTTTCCCCGATAAGTGTGTTTTCAACACACGTTTCAAGAGGTGGAGACCAACTATAAATCCATGGACAGGAGTGAAACTTCATGTAGATTAAAGTAATTAAACAGTCCTATTACGTAGTTCAGTGATTTTTTTTAGCGATCGATTAAGCTCTCAATTCTGATAGGAAAAAGTACGAATTACCTCCTCCCCGAATTATCACGGTCGACCAAATTACCCCCCTGAACTTCAAAACCAGACATCATTCACTCCCAACTATACAAACCGAATAAATAACCCCCCTGAGCTCTGTTCTAAGCTGTTTCCGACTTAAGCTTGCACACGTGGCCACGTGACAATCTAGTCAGCAAAGAAAATAAAAAAAATAAAAAAACTTTCTGGACCCACATGTCATCCTTCTCCCTCCCCAATCCCCCTGCGCTTTCTCTCTCTCTCTCGCTCGGGCGGCGGGGTGCGCTGGAGGTGGCGGCGTCACTAGGAGGACGCTGCTCCAGTAGCCTGGTACCGGTGACGGGAGGGCCTCTCAGACCGCGAGGAGAGAAGGATAAGAGAGAGAGGGAGAGAGGAGCTCGGGTGGCCGGCGGTGGAGGCGGAGGCGGAGCGAGCTACTTCCCTCAAATCCGGCCGCCGCGGCCCTCTTCTCTCCTTTGGCCGTTCGCGAGAAGCTCAGGCGGTCGGCAGTGAAGGTCCTCTCACTCCTCATCTCACTCGCGTCGAGCAACGCTCAGCGCGGTAATGCGGGGGCAGTAGTGCTGGCGATGCTCAGGTCATGCAACTCACCGTTGACCTCGCCGCCTCCACAGCTTGCTTGAAACCACCCATCGCACAACTTCTCTCCGCCAATATCGCAGCGCCCTGAGCGGAAGAGGTGACGGTGGCAACGAGATCTGCCCCTCTCCTCCATTGCAGCCAGATCCACCACCAACGCCTAGAGCTCCGCGTCTGCCCCTCATCATTGGTTGCATGACCCCTAGCTCCGCGTCCTCCGCCTACGACCGCCACCTCGGCGGACGGTGGATGGGACACCATGCCAACCATCACCTCCTTTGCCGCCAGGTCGTTTCGGGGAAAGAGGGATGGCGGCGCCACGGCGGCTAAGACCCCGCCTCATCGAAGTCCGCAGTCGGAGGCCACATCGCCGGAGCCCGCGTTGCCTGCCGACCTGGTGAAGAACGCCTCTGCGGCTCCGCTAGGGATCGAGAAAGAGGGGAAGGGGCGAAGAGAAGAGGGGAAGAAAAGAGACTGGGCTGACAAGTGGGTCCCACCATGTTTTATTTGTTTTGGCTGACAAGTGTGTCCCATATCTTTTTTATTTGTTTTGCTGACTAGAGTGCCACGTATGCATCCATGTAGGATCAAAACTGCTCTGGATCGACCTAGGGGGGTAATTCATCTGGTTTGTAAAGTTTAGGGTTTAAAATAACTTGTATTAGAGTTTAGGGGGGTAAATCGGACGACTGCAATTGTTCAGGGGGGTAATTCGTACTTTTTCCATTCTCAAATTGCTCCTTCTATATATGTATAAACCATTTTCTCTTGCACTCTGAATATTTTTTTTAAGTCAAGCTCTGGCATTGCCGTGGACCTCACTAAATTTTATAAATATCCAATAGGGCCATCATATAGCTAAGCCCTACATTTCATAAATAAAAATAAGGTCACATTCACGGCCATCATATGGAATATTTTGACATACATACACATACAAATCTTTGAAACAATATCTGCATCTTACACATTTTAATATATAAGATGTAATAATCGACTTAATTGCGTGCCTTCCAAAATAAAGGTCCAACATATCACACGTTATTAGCGCCCAGCATGTACATGCACGTATATGCATGTGCGAAGCAGGTTGCAGGTATGCGTCATGGTCGGTATAACATGTAGGAGTACATCTGCATGTTTAGATATGGTTTCAATGAAAAATGAGGTATGAAATAAGTTGACCAAAGAAATTAATTCAATGAGTATCGTTTCATTTGTCATTTGAGGAAGAATAGAGGAGACAGGGTGACTTATTTCAATTCGGTAGTTGCTGCAAACACGTTAGACATCGGAAAAAGCGTAAATTGCATGGGTGCAATTCGATATATTAACTTGTAGAAAACTTGTTTTGATAGCATGAAAACTGCCAAGATGTGCACTACGTAAAACCAAAACCGCTCTAGAGTCTATTAAGGAGGTAATTCGTCTGGTATAAAAAGTTAAGAGTGAAGATATCTGGTTTTTTAATTGAGGGGATCCGTACTGCCACAATAGTTCAGAGCGTAATTCGGACTTTTTTCTTAAAAAAATGCTTCGTCAGACTATCTGGCGGCAAAAAAAAAAACATGGCATACTATATGCCAGTAAGCAGCTCTACTAACTCAATGCTTCTCGGTATATTGAGAGGCATCAATCAAAATTGATACCATATGAGCGGGACCAACCGACAGAAAGCGTAAAAAAAGTACGTGAGGTGAAAATTTTCTAGTGGCAAAAGTAGGTAAAATATTTCACCAATTCACCGCTAACAGTTGTTTCTTCCAACAAACCAATTGCTTATAGATATTTATGTTGTGGTGTATAGTGGTAGCGGGGGAGGAGGAGGACCTGGCGGTAGAGACATGGGGGTGCGGCTAATCTGTTGGTTATATGTGCCAAGGCTGTGGGCCATGGACGAGGTGCCAAAAGCGAGGGCCCTGTTACCGAAGATCACTGAATTTGCGTCCTCTATTGGGTCATCACATGGGAGATGCGTTGTGACATCATGCCTAGTCTATCAACGATGGGGCTCCGTCCGCTCACCATAGTGCATATAACCGATGTATCTCTAGTGCAGTATAAGGACGGGGCTTACTTGCCTAGTACTCTGCCCTGACCTCGACATTATGCGTGGGCTGTGTAGAATCGTAAAGGGCATTTCCCACCCTCAAAAGCTAGCCATTGAGGTGAGGGGCTCCCCCACTTATATCTTAGGTCATTTGTCCTTCCACAACCAATGTGGGAACTATTCAACAATCTCCCCCTTCACACATTGGTGTCCCTCAGCCCTTCACCGTATACGGGCCTCACAGGACAGGCCCACGATCCATCAGGTATACGGGTCCCACAGGCACCCATGGTCCATCAGGCCTTCACACACTGTGTCCAGGCCCACGGTCCATCAGGTATATGGGCCCCGCAGGCACCCACGGTCCATCAGGCCTTTACACACTGTTATCCATTGGGCCGGAGATGTTAAACTAGCCAGGCTTTGATACCACTTATAGGATCATAAAGGGCCTTTCCTACCCCAAAAGCTAGCCATTGAGAGGTGAGAGGCTCCCCCACTTATATCTTAGGTCCTTTGCCCTTCCACAACCAATATGGGACTATTCAACAGGCTGAAGTGATATGGTTCTTCTACATCCTAGCTTCCCTCCCCCAACAACCCGCGCTCATCCGTATGACCACTTCCTCACCGACTTCACTGAGAAGATTGGGCATGTGGCTGATGCCGCCACACTCCTTGGCTGTGTACCATGGGGAGGCCATTGTCACGCACTGGATGCACCACTGCCTCTACAAGGAAGAATCTGACAAGCGGGGCCAGAGTCATTTCTAATCTTCCAGCTGTTTGTCTCTCCTATTTAACCATAAATGGATAGTTCAATGGGTGTGATGTGCCGCAACAAATAGCAACATTTCGAGAATATCTTCCCCATATATTGACTTTCGCTGTGCTCTATTGCTAAACCCACTAAGTCACGATATCGCAGAAAAACTTGCCCGAACTTAAATATATAGAACTTAGATTCACATCTACAGTATGAAGCAAAACCAGTCTCTCTTTACGAATCACAGGGGGGAAATAAAAGGCAATCTTTTTAGGTATAGGATCAACACAGTTTATTTTGGGACAACAGCAGACGACCACCACTCCTCTCAACTCTCATATACATGATTGACATGAGCTGGACCACTTGACTGGCCACACATCCTAACATGCAAAATACAGATATACTGGCAACTTAGCAATGATCAATGCATTCCTCTTCTTCTTCTTCTTCTTTCATCTTCATTTCATTTCACCCTGTAGCTAAGCTAGTACTCTCTCTCTCTCTCTCTCTCTCTCTCTCTCCATATAGCTATATCCATCCCTATCCTCTCCATGCAAATGCAACAACCCACATACCTAGCAACCTAGCCCCACACACACCATAGGCCATAGCTAGCTTCTCTCCTCTATTTATACCCCCTTGAGCTCCACTGCTCTCTCACACACCTCACCAGCCACAAGAAGCTCTCTACTACCTAGCTTAGCTTCTCCAAGCTCCAAGAAGCTTTAGCTTAGCAACAATTAATTTCTCAGTCATTTATTTGTATACATACATACATACATATATCGATCGATCATGGTGAGCTCGCTGAGGCTAGCCGAGATCTCCAGGAAGTGGAGCGGGTCAGGGTCGAGGAAGGTGACGTCGCCGACGGCGGCGGCGGCGGCGGCGGCGTGCCCGCGGGGGCACTTCGCGGCGTACACCCGGGACGGCAGCCGGTTCTTCGTCCCCATCGCCTGCCTCGCCAGCGACACCTTCCGGGACCTCCTCAGCACGGCGGAGGAGGAGTTCGGCTCCCCCGGCGGCCGCCCCATCGTGCTCCCTTGCTCCGCCGACCGCCTCCACCAGATCCTCGCCGCCTTCCGCTCCGCCTCCGGCAAGAACAAGTGCTCTCCGCCGTCCGGCTCCGGTGGCCGCGCCGGCGGCAGGACCAAGATTTGGTAGTACACATATATATAGCTCTGAAAGTCTGAACTCTCTCTCTTTCTCTCTCATGATGGATTGATGATCCTTTTGGAGATGGAGGAGAGAATGAAGCTGATCATTGATCATCTAATTAATCTAGGTATTTGTGATCGGATTGGTGATCCATGCATGACTTAATTCTTGGGAGAATTGGTGATGTTTGATTTGTTGCTGTTGATCGATGTTCATTAATTTTTTTGTATGCCCTCCTGGTGAGTTAACGCGTGCCTGTATGAGCACGTTACATGCGTAATGTTTCATGTTTTCAGGAGGGCATGTACTGGCTGCCATGATGTAACATATCTTCTTAATTAGCTTTACATCCGGCTTTGAATTTTCTAGATGTGAGTACGTACTTTGTAATATCATCAGTGTGTAATTATGTTTGCAATGTATGATCTCTGTAATATGTGTGCACATTTCCTTCTTTTGTGTTTATAAGATGAGACAGTGCAAATGGAAATGAGGCCTTAATTGATTTGGAGGGAATATTAGTTGTATTTCTCTTTGTTGGCTAAGCTACTAGCTAGTAGCACTAACAAGTACAGTTTATCTCCAGCTGTACTAGATTGTGAAATTTTAGTATTTCAATCATTTTCTGATAAGTATCTCTCCGCTTTATCATTATTATATTGTAGAAACATACTTAGTAAGTTTAATGAATATGCAATTAACTTCCAACCATCTGGCAGATGAACCATGGACCATACATATATATGATTACTTGTCGATCCCATTCCAGACATCATTTAGGTTGGGCTAGGCTTACTGTTGCAGTCGATATAATAAGAAGTATGACATTTATATGCACTCTCTACGTCCTAAAATATATCAACTTTTAGTATTTTTCAAAATATAATAACTTCTTGAGCTACATTCTCTTGTCAGCTAATCACAATCTTCCACCATTCAATTTTTTTTCTTCTCAACCAATCACAACCCTCTCTTATTAAGTTCCACCTATTTTTTTAATATTTGTGTCCAAGCTTAAAACTTCTTATATTTTGAAACGGATGCAATACTTCAAAAATGTATTTAATTATTTCTATGCTAAATCTTACTTTTAGTAATATTCAATAAATGGAATCATATATAAAAGGTATAACCTATAATTTACCTGGTATCTACATATGTAATCAAACCACTATTATTAAATAATGTGCTAGCAGGTTCCTCTGAAAAAAACCGGTAGCAGACAATATTTAGACCTTTTAAGGGATTTTACAGGGAATGCAACTAAGTTTTATGTTTTTTTTCTATTGGTGTCTTCCAAAGAAAACTGGGGCTGGAATGGAAACGTCAACATTCTCTATGTCATTCTGTGTGATGGAATGGTATATTTGGCTACGTATTCCAGCCAGAATCAGAATGGACTGGTGAATACGGTTTGGCCTGCTTCACTCTAAACTGTGTTCCTGGAGTTAACTTTATGAGCTAAAGCCGTATCAAACAAGCTTGTAAATATTAACACGCATGTACATATATTAACCTAAGATCAAGATATGCATTATAACAATAATATATCATTATTATTTTGTTTTTTCGTGAGGAGGATATGCGTGCAGATGTCAACTATAGCTAGCTAGCTAGCAAGATTTCAGGTGATACATTGCCTTCAACCTGGAGCAGAGCACATGGGAGCTGCCTACTCTGACTGACCAACAAACTAACCAAAATCAAAGCCCAAGCTAGTCTATAGTTTATCAACATCATCCACACATATATATCAATATATATGACCTGCTTCCCATATATGTACATTATTTAAGGCGAATTTTCTGTAGGATGTCACTATCCTAAGTGGATCATATTTCCTCCTCTTCTTTTCTTTTTTTATGAAATGGATGCATGATGGGTAGAGAGAGAGAGAGAGACTTATGGGGCTCAGCTAGGAATGTGGTGAGAGTGAGATACCATTTAAGATTGTTGTTGGTGTGGCTTTCCTTTCAGATTTGTAATTGAACATTGTCGTTAGCTTCTGCCTGTGCCGGGCCCACCTTCACCATTCAGGAGAGGAACTATGCTGGGACAAAACAGGGCACATATGTATCACTACATCGACATATCCAACTTGGGACTATATCGTGGTAATTCTTTGTAATCAAAGTGTCGATGGATGTGGGGTACATTAATAGTCACATTGTTGCTCCATTTTATAGGACGATAGTGATATATACTTTGTACCAAGCATGTATTTTGGTACAGTACAATTTGTCGCACGTACCTAGCAAACACGACTATAACTACGCCAGGACACCTCATCAGTGATGTTCCGTAAAAGCTTGTCGGTACTCCAAAACACGATAGCATGCCCCTGGATGTTGTTTGAAATAATCATACATAGAAGATCTTTTTGGAGAATGGGCATCCATAAATTATTAAGTATGTATGTTTTTTTTTCAAATATAATAATAGTCAAATTTTAAATATAAATAATATTTGGTGTCAAGTATTTAGGAACATATGGCGTATTAGAGGATTAGACTCTTGAATAGATGTTTTGAGATACTCTCTTGATGCTCCTTTGGATTGTATAATTTATATAGAAAAATGGAGGCCTTTGATCCTTATGTTTTCCAATAGGGGTCTTTTGGATCATTGAATTTAAACTTGTAAAATTCAAATGGAATGCATTCCTATACCTCAATTCCATAAGATTTAGAGTATGTCGTCTAACCTCAATGTATTTCTTTCGTTTGAGAAGTCCAATGCAACTCTCTCTTTCTCTCTCCACACTCTCTCTATTAATATATCTAACAATTAAGTACTGGCATATATGTAATCTAAAAATTCTTGTATTTTTCCAGCAAGCCATTGAAGCATATGTTTTGAGTAATTCCTATAGCATTCAACATGCCATGGCAGTCTAATTAATCCTGCATTTTTAGATCCTAAATCATACTAGATCTAAGAGAGCATGTTGTAGTATTGTACATATGCCCTAAAGGTGAATGCGATTGTGCCATTCAAATGGATGGACATCAATATCAAATTAATCAAGGCCTGCTTCAAACCATAGCAGGGGCTAAGTTGCTCATCTACACCTTTAGCCGTCATGACAAGCATTTGGGAACCCGTACCTTAGCCCCTTTCCTTGTGTGGGCATGCATATGCAGAGATCGATCTAGCTATCGAGCCTGGAGATCAGTCAGGAGCGTCACAATCTTTTTTTTTTGGAAGAAAGGTACTCTGTATTAATTTGCAAATTGTTATCTAACGGAATTGGCAGCTGGAACATGAAAGGTGACACATTGTCGTGATCCTTGATCGATATATATCGTTCTTGGGAGAGGGAAAGGAAAATTATGAATATGATCGATGGCGACTCCATCACAAGGGTAGCATGTGCTCGCTCCCCAATGGCGACGTGCATTGCTTAGGGCCATTTGTTTCATCTGCTCTCTTCTTCTTGTTGTTGTTCGTATCATATCTATTTTTCCCCTTTCTCTCCTTTTTGTTTTTGTTTTTGCTTCCAAGCTCCAACATGTCAGGACAGCAGTACTATCTATCTGAATTTAGTGGAAATTCAGAAACCATCAAATGTTCTGGTGCGCCCAACCTGCTTAATTAAGTTGTGTGTTTATTGTTTGTAGTATTTTAACTCCACGCTTTTCTAAAACATTTATATATATATATCTATGCTTCTTTAAAAGAAAATAGTGTGGTAGTAGTGAGTAGTGAATATGCCACCATCCATACCATCAACTTCTTACTTTTATTGAAAAGGAAAAGTGCTATGGAGCTACAGGGCTCACATGTCAACCCCCTTCATCAACTCCCTATTTTTTTTAAGGGAAAAGTATAATATGGGTCAAAGAGCCTATATTATTAGTAACAAATATATGTAAAAATTAAGATGTAATATATGTAGAAAATTATGGTAATAATGCGGTAATAGATTCATTACAACACAAGGGTAATATGCTAGCACTGGTGGAGAAACCATTTTTGGTCGGTCGGCCGAAATACACAATAGTCCCGGATCCATTTAAAACCGGGACTAAAGATGAACTTTAGTCCCGGTTGGTGGCTACAACGGGCATATGTGATCTTTAGTCCTGGTTGGTAACACCAACCGGGACAAAAGATCATCTTTAGTCCCGGTTGTAGAGATGTCAGACGTTGTCAGGCCCCCCGGGATCTTTAGTCCCGATTGGTGTTACCAACCGGGGCTAAAGATCGCAGCGATCTTTAGCCCCGGTTGGTAACACCAATCGGGACTAAAGATCCCCCTCTTTATATATGCCTTCTTCCTCCTCCAGCCTGAGAGCAAGCTTCAAAATTTCTCAAAGAAAGAGGGGAGGTCATGCCAAAATTTATTGTGAAATTATTTTAGTGATTATATACAAATCGGAGGTGTCTAAAAGGTTAGTAACTTCATCTTCCAATGTTTTTTATTGTTATATTAGTTTTGGAGCTATGTTTCACACAATTTTTTTTGTCTCCAAAATTTTGTTGTAAGTTGATGAGAGAGAAAATTTGTGTGGGGAAGAAGAATATATAGAAATTTTATTCTCATAGTTTAAAATATGATGAAAATTAATCTTAAAAAATAGAAAACAAACTAAATTGAAAATTAAGAGAAGTACAACATTAATATTAGTTTAGAACTTCAAAAATTGTTAATAAGAATTGCTTGTCGAAAGAGTTTTTAATTATTTTATCATTACTGTTTGACTGTCATTATTGTACGAAAATTTATTTATGTACGATTTTTTTTCATTTCATGTAGATGGATCGGCAATGGATGTACGCTGACCAGCGGTCCAAAGAATTTATCGAGGGCGTGCATTATTTTTTGAGAGTGACCGAAGCTAACAAGCGTAACGGTTTTATTTGTTGTCCATGCAATAAGTGTAAGAACCAAAAGGAGTATTCTGCATCCAGGACTATTCATTTCCACTTGTTTGAGTCGGGGTTCATGCCAAGCTATAATTGTTGGACATCCCACGGTGAGCAAGGAGTTGAAATGGAAGAAGATGAAGCGGAGGACAAGAACATTCTCGACTGGGCTCAGTACGCTGGATTTGAAGGAAATCAAACGGGCGAGGTGGACAGGGATGCTGGCGATAACGACACTGCGGATGATCTTGGTCAGATGTTGCACAACGCAAAGGAGGACTGTGAAAGTGAAAAGGAGGCCCATAAATTGGAGCGGATGTTAGAGGACCACAGAACGTTGTTGTACACAGGTTGCGAGCAGGGGCACAAAAAGTTGGATACCACTCTAGAGTTCTTGCAATGGAAGGCAAAAAATGGTGTTAGTGACAAGGCATTTGGCGATTTATTGAAACTCGTTAAGAACATTCTTCCAAAAGGGAAACAAATTGCCCGAGACAACGTACGAGGCTAAGAAGATAGTCTGCCCTCTAGGACTTGAAGTTCAGAAGATTCACGCATGTCCGAATGATTGTACCCTATATCGCGGTGAGGAGTACGAGAACCTAGAATCATACCCTGTTTGTAAAGCACTACGATACAAGATTAGACGAGATGATCCAGGTGAGGTTGACGGGCAGCTAACGAAGAAGAGAATTCCTGCTAAGGTGATGTGGTATTTCCCTATAAATTGGAGCAGCCAAGAACTACGTACGACACAGCGGTTGGGTTGTGCGGGATAACGTGCCTGTCAGTACGGTGTACTGGCGCAGAACAAGGGCACGCGGAGATCATGAGAGCTTTGTCCTAGATTCGGAGAAAGAGATGTTGTAGACCACAATGCTCGAGACATTCACCCTTCCCGCGGGTACAGAGAACATAGTGAAAAGGTGGACTCTAAAGAAAATAGCAGAACAGTTTCAGAGCTTCAAGGGAGATCTGTACCAGAAATACATCCTGAAGGGGCAGACACCGAACTTCAACACATTCCCGAAGCTAAGGGATCACTGGGACGAGTTCGTTGCTTACAAGACAGGTCAACAAGGGCAGGCGATGATGGAAAGAAACAAAGAAAATGCCGCCAAGAAGAAGTACCATCACCACTTGGGGTCAGACGGCTATAGCGTGGCGATGCCGAAGTGGGAGGAGATGGAGGCAAGCTTGCTTGAGAGGGGTATCGAACCGACTACCGCTAAATGGCCGGATCGATCGAAGTTCTGGTACTATGCTCACGGTGGAACGCTCAACCCAGTTGATGGCTCCCTGGTCTTCAGCGATCAGAAACGCGAGGCTGCGAGTCGACTAACGGACGCAGTGGAAGCCTCTTCTCAGGGCACGTTCCGACCCGACAGAGAGAAGGACGAGCTGTCACTCGTCCTGCAGACTCCCGAGCATCCAGGACGAACACGAGGAAAAGGGGTGATTCCTTGGAAGATTGGATTCAAGGAGGACATCCACACGTACAGGAGTCAGATGAGGAGCAAGAGAGATACCGAGGCGAAGATTGCAGATCTTGAGTACAGGGTATCGAGCTACGAGCTCAGCATGCAAGTGGAGGTGGCAAGGAAGGTGGATGAACGCATGGCCGCACATTCCTCCTGCAATTGTCAGCCCTTCAGACAATCGTAGCAGCTGCGCCTCAACGGGGCAGGTAGGATCACAGAGCATGGACGCCATGCAAACCCAGGATGAAACCACCTACCCCTTTGATGACATCACTCAGCAGACACCATGTGAGCTGCATATTCCCTTCAAGAACTTATCAATAAAGATAAGCTCGTAGTTTATAGATTTTAGACTTGTCCATTCCGCAAGTTGCTTCTTATATATGTTGATTACTAATAGATAACCTCTCACCACGTGAAGGTGGCGTCGGGCATGTCCATCCCAATGGACCCTTCAGGGACTTACCACTGCAGGCCGATTCCAGCAGGATACTCCAAGGTCGAAGTCGAGTTGGTGGAAGCCGCGTACGAGGACCTCAAGTTGGACTACCCTGGAGGAGATGGTGAGACGCATCTACGAGACACTAGCCACGCCATTATATTATGGCGCAAGCGGTACATCATCCTCCCTGGGCGACAAGCGGCGTCTCGTGCACCATCTCCTTCGGCTCCGCCATCTCCTCCTCAGGGTCCTGCATAGTCTCCTCCTCATGCTCCAGCACCGTCTCCACCTCAGGCTCCTGCACCGTCTCCTCCTCATGCTCCATCACCGTCTCCACCTCAGGCTCCTGCACCGATTCCTCCTCAGGCTCCTACACCGACTCCTCCTCAAGTCAAGGGCCCCCCCAAGCTCCACCGCCTGCCCCCACAAGGGCAACGAAGAAGACGAAAGTTGATGCCGCTAAAAACAAGGACCCGGGGTACGATTGCACGCAAGAGGAGCTTGACGCTTATGTGGCATCAGAAGTCAGGAGACAATTGAAGCCTCGAAGTCCAGAAAAGAAGATTCCTATAGACCCGAGTGTCAGGAACTTCTTCAGGGGTATGTCTGCACCTGCCAAGGAGGCCATAAGCTATCGGACTATGAGCGAACACTTAAGAAAGCATCTTCTGGAAAGTCCAAACCAGTCCCTCAGCTTGGAGAGCAACCAAATCAGGAGATCGAGCCGTTGGTGACCGGTGAAGAATTTGGAATACAAGATTTTATTAATGACACCGGGCTAACTACGGATCAATTGCTACGAGGCGCACCAATCGAAAAGGCGGAAGTGAAATACATGTACGAACTCGGTAAACCGCTTGTCAAGCCTGAGCAGCTGCAGTCCCTACCGACACAAATGTACAAATTCCATCAACTGTACATGGAGATGAGCGCCACCGGTAGAGAAATGATCGGAGCGAGGATCAGGGACACGGACTTCTTGCAAGGAGAAGATATTCTCTGGATCAATTTCAAGGGTATCTACGAACTATACCAGCTGGACGCTCTCGACGTCTCTATTATGAGTTGTTGGACTTTGTAAGTATCGTTCAGTTAGATTTCTTATTACGTTTCCTTTAATTAATTAGGTCCTTGTATATAAGTACACCATATATAATATATACTTCCTTTTATCGTTGTAGAATGGAGATTCAAAGGTCCCGACGGCGGGGGGTTTTCGATACTGGATTCATCGACCCTCGGAAAGTCGAAATGATCACCAAGTATGCGCAAGCCACAGAGGACAATCTCATCCATCTCCTGAAGACGCAGCATTACAAGACGTTCATACTATTGCCGTACAACACAGAGTTAGTTTTTACTATCTTCCTACCAAATTTCATTCCCGTACGAACATGCTAAGTGTTTCATATCTAATGCATCCGACGCACATTGCAGATTCCACTGGGTCCTTTTACTCTTCGACTTGGAAGCCTGCGTAGTCAATGTATATGACTCAATGGATAAAAAAGAGTCTACGTTTGACCAGGTTTTTGAACTTATAGACAGGTACGACTCTCATAAGTTCCAATGTTAATTACGAATCATGTTATAATTAATTGCTACTACAAATCATAGCTTTAAACTCCATGTAGGGCTTGGTATTGGTTCCGTCATTTGGTCTGCGCAAATGGAGAGAAAGACTTAGGCGGAAGTTTAAATTTCATGTGAGTACACATGCTCTACATTTATATTGAATCTCCAATTCAAAAACAAGTGTATATTAATTAGATCTCTCGCCGTTTGTCATGTACATATAGTGCGCAAAGCAAGCCTAGGGAACTAACTTGTGCGGCTACTACGTGTGTGAGTATTGCCACTACCTTGCAGACCAAATCATCAACACAAGAGAGCTCGATGTACGTACAAATAAATTGAAATTTTCATTGCGTACGTATCGATTTGTTGTTTACTAATTAATTTTATACATTCATAAGTTATTCGCATGAGGGATAACCTCACACACAAGGAATTTATCGCGGCGGTTCAAGAACAACTCATGGGATTCATCAACGAACAAATACTTGATCCCGAGGGTGAATTCTACTACGACGGAAATACAATTCATAGGTCGTTAGCTTCTGAGATAACGACTACTACTACGTCGAAGTCGTAGCTAGCTAGGACATCATAATGAATTGTAATTAATACATGTCTATTTTTCTATATGCATATACACATTTACTTTAGTGTAAATATATATTTTGGTCATATATATATGCACATAAAATGTTAAGTGCTTTAATATATATATACATATGCATTTGCATAACATATATGTATAAATACATATATATTATACATGTATATGTATTGAAACATATATATGCATAGTTTACATATATATATATATATATACATATATATATATATACATATATAGATGTACATATATATATATGTATATATGTATATATGTATATACATACATGTATATGTATATACATATATGTATATATATATAAAAACCATGCAGCAACAGGGCCATGCAAATATAAAAAAAAAGGGCAGCTCAATCTTTAGTCCCGGTTGGTGTTACCAACCGGTACTAAAGATCGATTTTTAGTCCCGGTTATTTCACCCGGGACTAAAGATAGCGATGTTTAGTCCCGGATTAGTAGTCCTGGGACTATAGGGGGTTACCAACCGGGACTAATAAGGGTTTCTCCACCAGTGTAGTTTTTTTCATAAAGAAGACAGGATATGTGTTCCCGATTAAAGATACTTCCGCAAAACCAAATTTTCGGACCTAAAATACTATATATGATTATTTTCTCCTTCCGATCATCTTTTTATGTTTAGGGTTAGATTCGATTATACTTTTGAAATTTGATCACTAACTTTGTATTACAAAAGTTTATAAAAATCTCATAAGTCTCATGGATGTTCTTAAGAAAAAATTTGAGCAGTTATTAATGGTATAGTACATTTTTAAAAAAAAAAGTTTGAACAAACATCTTGTTATAAACATTTAAAAATATCAATTACACAGAGGACGTGCACGCGCACAAAAACACCACTGCGAGTCACCTTGTATATGCATAATATTACGATCAGATCGAGTACGTGCATGTAAGGACATGTTCAACGTACGAATTAGCAAGGTGCAATGACAGCTTTGCTTGGATCTTGAAGATCGCGAGAAGAAGAAAATGGACTCATGATTTGGTTAGGCCAACGCTAGGGGGCGTAGAAGAAAGTGAACCGTACGTGGTCCATCTGAAAAAGCCTAGCAAACCGTCTTTATTCGACTACTCTGATTCTCCAATCCCCATCATTTGATGGATAAATACAGCTACCCTGTTTGATTCCATCAAGGAATCAGACCATTAATATAATTAAGATGAGTTCATCCATATCACAAATTATCCATCAATTTTGGGTTTTGGATGGGATGACCCTCTTCTTTTTTTAAGAGAAATTTTATAGTCCTAAAAAAGTATCTCAAGTTACCTAAATTTTTTATATCTGGAGGTACCAAATTTCACACTTACCAAAATTTACACTATAAAGTGTGGTACCTCCTAATATTTTCTAGAGGATAGTAAAATTACCTCTCTCTTTTTACAAGTATGTATCATTGAACAATGAAATGGCAATATAGAAGAACTCACTCTGTTTCTCGTACCAAATAAATCATACTATATGTTATACATAGAATTGGATCAAGTGATCAATTACCCTTACACCTTCATAAATATGGCATAAGTATGATATAGTCGTGAAAGCATGACTCTGTTCATCAGAGTATAAATCCCGGCGTATAGAAATATAAATGGTTGGGTGTATGTTTAGTTAATGCATAAGCCAGTTCGTCAGAAGTTATATTCCTTTGTTCAAACAAAAGAATCTAAACCTCCCCACCTGGTCATCAGAAATAGAATAAATTATACGCAAATACTATTGACGGTGTGGAGATGTATCAGCATTGGGGGCGGCTAATGGGCGGAGGCGATCAGCCCCCATCCCCCTATACAGGATACACTACTCTCTTCCTTTCTCCTCTCCTTCTCTTCCTTCTACACCATAAATTTTTAAAAAATTAAAAAACACAAAGTTAAAAAAATTTATATATAGAAATAATATATAAAAAAATTGAATTCAAATTCAAATTTAAAAGGGTATGTAAACTTTTTACTTATAAACTTTGGGTCTATAAACTAATATTTGAATTCAAATTCAAATTTGAATCTGATATAATTTAAATTTAAATTTGAATCGGATATGTAAACTTTTGACTTATAAACTTTGGGTATATAAATTTTAGATGTATAGAAATACTATATATAAAAAATATTTGAATTCAAATTCAAATTTAAATTTGAATCGGATATATAAACTTTTGATTTATAAACTTTGGGTTTCTAAAATTTAGATGTGCAAACTTAAGGTGTACAAACTTTAGGTGTATAAATTTACTAAAATAGAAAAGTAATGCGATGCCAAAAAATAAAACCACGTGGATAAGAGGGGGGCGCTAGGGGCGATCGATCGCCCCTTAGCAATCTCGATCAGCATTGAGTTACCTTCATACATCAGTGAAATACATAGTAGACAATCAAACCAAACAAAATGATCGAGACCAAGACACAGAACTTTGAACCATATAGTATACTAACGCAATGTGGAATGACGATAGTTTTATTATGTGAACGTGCATGTCAAAACAAAATGCCTGGAACACAACACAGCATTACTGTTCTATAACTGATTCTTGATATGGAACAGATGTGTACTCTCTTGGTCCCAAAATACTAATCTCAGAGATCCCAAAATACTAGGCTGTCAGATTCGTTGTGTATTAGATTAGATTATGTCCCATCACAATCTAAGTTGGTTTGACCGGTTTAAATTCACTGTATTAGATTATGTCCCATTACAACCTACAATTTATTTGAGAGTATATCTTATCAGTGCGCATAGTTCTGTAGAGTGTAGACTGTTGAAGTGAAAGGAATCTGTCAAAGGGAAGTTCTCCCAGCATTAACTGACAAATGGGTCCAACATATGCAACTAAACACACTTCATAGTTCTTGCCAGAAAGCATGTATAACAATAACAATAGCAATCTTTTCCTTGCTCATAAATCAAGAAGATTATATTGGATCAGGTGCACTGTTGCAACTTGAGAAAACATCCAGAAAAAATTTTGAAGTCTATGTGGACAAGGCACAGGGAGCTCAATTATTTTGTTTGGTCGGATCCTAAAGAAGTTGGCGTGACCAAAAAATAATACTAATTGCCAAGTGTGCATCCAGGCAAGTGGTAAGTGATATAATGCACAGTGCCACCAGATTACTCGCCAAAATTATACTCGCTCTATTTCAAAATATAGGTTGTTAGGAAAAGAATTTGACTAACAATTACTTCCCTAAAATATCTTTTATGTGATAAATATATAATCATACGAAAATACTTTTGAAGACAAATCTAATAGCATCAATTTTGCTTCATAAAAATTATTAATAAAATAATTATTGGTAAAAGTCATGTCCTACTCCTAATAAACAAAAATACACCGTATACTTTAAAATGGAGATAGTAGAATAAAGCATCCTCTAGAATAATAAATTGACTCCCAATTCTACATGTAGGACTTTAGGCAAGTCACCCTCCCAATGCTTGATAACAATTAACCATGATTCCAGGTGCATCGACTCAAACTCTAATGAAAAAACACTCTACTGAAAAAGCAAACACTCAAGATGGAAAATATATAACAGATACGCCATATATAACTTCAAAACTACTCACCATTAAGGTTAGTAAAATAGTTTCACTCACTGTTAAAACAGGTGATCCATGACTGGATACTGGCATTTCTATTAAACACTTACAGGTTTACTCATGAGAAAAGAGGTTTAAAGCATGCAAAGAAGTAGCTGTATCACAAGAATAACAAGCCATGGCATGCATGATGCAATCTAGTCTTCATCACATATAAACTTGGATACAAACAAATAAATGACTGAGATGACATAGGATAGAAATTTCCTCCACCTTAAATGTACGGTCAAGGACTATCAAAACATTCCCCCACTTCATAATCTACTATACTACTATAAAAGCGCCACTAGTGGTGATGGTTCTGCCACCACTACTTACAATTTTTACAAATTAGACCCTAATATTTTGTTATATTATGCAATACTCTAATATTTGTTTGAATCAAATAAATACCATGTATTTAAATAAGTAAACAAGCAATACTAATAAGAAATATTTTTTATCTATGACATATTATTGTATATTTTCTTTTACCTATAAGAGTATAAGGACTGTTCGGCTGCGTAGTAAAGCATGGGCATTTTGCCAGTTCGCATAAAAATTTCTATCAACATGATCGGACAGATAATATACAAGAAAAAAACACATCACAAGAATTATAGTAACAGCTTCTTAACGCACTACTGCATTATATAATACTAGCAGATATTTTCAGAGGATATGTTCTAACATGTAGTAGGCAATTGCTTTCAAATCAGACAACCATCACCAGCAAAGAAGCAACATAAGCATGGGCTTCCATGCATCAAATCACTATCAGTATAGCTCATTCCAAGCTAAACGAGGTGAAGACCAAAAGGACACTGTAGCTATAATGCAAAAGTACTACCATATTCACCATCTTAATGGGAAATGGTATCCACTCCACATGGACATGCACATCCACCATGAAGAGCAAGGAAGCATCAGAATCAAATGCCGTACAAAAGCAAGCTCTTTCTGAAATTCCGTCACAACTAATTCAGTGAGGAAACTCACAAATGATATCATTCACTAGAAACTACAGGGAAAGAAACAAGGTAACCAAATGAGTTATGCTGATTGGAGAGTATAATCTAAGATAGAAGAGAGGGAGACTTGACTCACCAATAAACAAATTTACAACACAATAGGAAAGTGTTGTCTCCTTTTCAGTTTTGTTGCATCAATATAAAATAACGGTGAGAAAGATAACATATCAAAACAGGAAGTGCACCAAGCAGCCTTAAGACACTCTTAGGATAACTCCAGGGTAAGATTGATTCTTCCACATCACACAACGAAAAAGGGCCATCACCAGATACATGAAAATATCTTGTGGAGAACAGCATAGTAAAAACATAAAATGGTCTTTTGTTTTAACTGCCTCCTACAATCTATCTCAACTAACTTTCGCATCTAGCAACGATGTACTGCAGTAAAATAAAGTTACCAAAAACAAGTAATACGGCTCAAGGAAGCAGACGCAGATTCTTACAATCGCATCAACCCATTTTTCTCCTCTTGTTTTGTGATTTGTCCATCTGGTTGAATCCTCTGAAGTCATTTGTCGTCTCCGCAGTGTTTTGCTTCTTCAGCCCTTTCCGACCACCATGCCCAAACTTGGAATCCCTTGATTTCCTGTTCTTTCCTTGTTTACCCTTCTTAGCAAGACCACCAGACCTATCACCAGGAGAAACACCAGGCCTCTTTTTCTTTGATTGCTTGAACCCTTCGTCACCTTCGAAATTCAGGTCTGGCCCATCATCATTTCCCTTGGCAAAGCCCCCTTGCTGCCTCTGCTTCCTCCACTTCTTGACAGACTCAATCTGTTCTTTCTTCTGCTTGGCCCTCTCCTTTTCTTTCTGTGCCTGCACCTCCTTCGCCCTCTTCTTGGCCTCTCTCGCCTTCTTCCTCTCCTCAGCCTCCTCAATCTTCTTCTTCTCAGACAAGAGCCTCCCCTTGATCTTGTGCATGTGAGCGTCGGTCTTAACCATCTCAGCATAGTAATCAGCCGGCCTGAGAAACCGGACCTTCATAGACTGCAACTTCTCAAAGGCCTGCCTCGTACCATCCAAAGCCTGCGTGTAGAACGCAAGCTCACGAGCAAGATCGTCATTGACATCGACTTTCTCCCCCTGGTCATGTTCGATAGTGAGCTTGTGCCTCCAGTCCACATTCTCAGGCCACGCAATGTCCTCGAGCTTCTCGAGGATACCCTCCTTGTTGTAGACAGCTTTCTTGGAAGGCTCGGCATGGAATTCCTCCCCTGAATCATCTTCCGACTCGGACTCTTCCTCATCGGTATCAACATCATCATCATCATCCAATATGGCTTCATCACGAACCAATGGGTCTTCAGCTGCGAGCCTTGCCATTGTCACTGCAGGATTGATAAATCAATCAACACAATCCCATAAATGACAGGCACCACTGAATGCAATACATACAGATAAATCAATCGAAACAACCATGCAGCACGAAGCTAAGAAAACGATAGGCACAATTGAATGATAATAACAATCTTGTTTTTTTTCTTATTATTATTATAATTTTTACAGAAGGGTCTTCCACTCCTTCAAAGGAGGAGTCGGGAGCGATTAGGGTTTATCCATTCGCTCGCTCCAGATACTTCATTACATGAATCTCAGTGATTATGTCTATATACTCGCGGCGGCATCAACGGCGACTCCGAACGGCAAAAACAAACACGCACGCGGTTCCCCTTGCCTCGGAGAAACCCAAACCATGGGGGAAAACGGGGAGAGGGAAACTTGCTCACCTGCCGGCCGAGGTGAATAGCGCGGAGCGGGCGGGAAGGGGAGGCCGATGGGCGACGGCGACGGCGACGGCGCCGGAGGAGGAGCGGAGGCCGGCGGATAGGGGCGGCGCTGCGCGGGGATGGAAACCACGCGGAGGCAGGAGCACACTACCTTTGTATATTGGATTTCTAGGGTTTTAGATTGTTTGGGCTATTGGGCCTTCGTGTGTTTATTGGGCCGGGCTGACCATGGATCACAACAACATGGTGGTATAAACAGGAGGGATAAGTCCACCGGCCAACCCTTAACTTTACGTCGAGTTTGATCAACATCCATAATCCCAAATACCAGAAGTCTGTACCCCTAAACCGTATAAAACCATGCACCTTAGATCCATAGCAGTATAGATCATATTTTTCCTTGTTTTCGCTTACGTGGTAGATATTTGGGCCCACTTATCAGCATGTTGTCACCAATGTCGTGTCAACGGAGTGAGCTCTCTCGCCTGTTTGCTAGCTCCCGACGGCAGCAGCGCTTGCATAGAGGTTGATGATGACTCAGCCGTTAGCGCCAAGTTCGCCATCTCAAGCGGGAGTAGTGGCTGGGCAGCCCCAGCCTCATGGTCGAGCCACGGTGCAACCTTTAGGTGGAGCAACAGCGCATCGGTTGGTTGGCCCCGACATGTAGAATCGGATAGCATTGAGGCACAGTCGCGTCTGGGCGGGCCCAACGTGTAGCAGTGGCCCGCCCACAAGGCGCAACAACGGCACGCCGGCTAGGCGGCTTGGATGTGTGTGGCGGCGTGGCCTTGAGCGTAGTGGTGATGGCCCTGGAGGTAGAGTGACGGCCCAGCACTAGCCCGCTCGTTGCGGCGTGAATGATGCAGTCCAGCACTAGCCCGCTCGTTACGACGTGAATGATTGGATTTGACCTTGATGAGTTGAGAGAGATGCAGTTCATGCACACCATCATCGCAGCGTCGATGCGTCTCTATCAATCGATGTCAGTGGACGTGCTGCAGGCGTAGGAGGACATCTTGCCAAACAGCCAACGAGAGCCTGTTGAAACGGCATGGGTGACTCAGCATGCTGACATGTGGACTCAGATATCTGCCACGTAAACAAAAATAGGGGGAAATGGGGTCTATACTACCATGGGACCCAAATTGTACGGTTTTGTATAGTTTAGGGTCGAAGATTTCTGATATTTGAAATTAGAAATGTCAATCAAACTAAGTTAAGGGACGACAGGTTAACTTATTCCTAAACAAGATTACAAACAGGTGGGGCATGGACCTCACGAATGAACAAACGCAGCATTTGAATTTGAAATTTGAAACAGGCACTTGAATCGATTTGGACTTTTTGTACCCTCAGAAAAAGCCACTCTTCCTACCTTTTTTCTTTTCCCTTTTTTGGTATGCCATTTGTTAGACATACGTGGTTTCGTTCTCGAAAAGAAGGTTCATCAGACCTCTCCTCTTAACGTTCTGGAAACAAACCTTCGAAACTTAAATCATCAATAACTTTTAATAAAATACTTAATTTCAAGACGTAAAAATGCTATAGGTTTGCCTCCTTCTTTTTAAGAAAACTATAGGCTTGCCTTGATAAATATTATTCTCTCTTAAACTTATCAGATTTATCCTAATACAAAATTATGGTCAAAGTCACACATCAAAAGACCTGAGAGAGTTAAAAGGATGATTTAAAAAAAAAAAAGAAGCCATGACATCTCGTGGTTGAACTGAAAGGATTATAATCAACAATCGTTTACACCAGCTCACGACATGAAAAAAGAAATACAAGAAACTCACCAGATTATATTCCAGCGTTACCGCTGAGATACAACCAAGTAAAAATTGCTCGCCGTGGAAATGACCATAACAAAAGGGAGGGTGTGGAACGCTAAACAAAACCTGCCGCATTTCAGAAACTAAACCGAAACAAGATTTTTCTTTTTTAAAAAAAAAGAAAATTGCTGCATCAACCGCTTCGTCTCTGCCTGGAATAAGATCGACCTGAGTGTCTCTTCTGATGTCCAGAACTTCGAACAGCCTGCTGATTGCACAAAATGAAAAAAAAAATCAAATGAAAGGAAAACACAAATCGAACTGAGAAATTTTATAGACATCCCATCAAATACACAAACCTCCTTTATAGAATTTAGTATATCAAGAATCTCTGAAAAAGTTGGTCTTAGAGCTGGATCTTTCTGCCAGCATTTCTGAAGTAGACCAGCAAGCATAGGATGAGTATCAGCAGGAATGATAGGTCTCAGATCCTGCAAACATGAAAGTGCAATATCAAGGATCATTTCTCATCCCCCGCAAAAAAAAGAAAAAAGAAAAAAAAAGAGGATCATTTCTCATCTACTGTGTGTGTATATATGTATATATGCTTCCTTTGGGCCTTCAATGAATCAACTGTTCAATCCCCAGATTCCTCTTCTCTAAACTTACAGCAATTAGTGACTCGTGTATTGCAGAGTGCATATTTAGTTGCATGCCAGGTCCCAACTCAGCACAGTTTCTTTCTTGGGAGAACTATAAGATGGCAAAAGTAAGGTTTGTTATCTCGTACCTTTTGGACAACGGCAACGGCTGCTTGAAGAGGCGTCATATCTTCATAAGGAAGCTGAGAAAAAAGTAGCAGAAAACAGAAAAGCAAAAGTTCAGCACAGATGTCAAGTGCAGAGAATCTAAACATAACCGCTTGGCATGTGTAACAGAACCTTTCCAGTCAGCAGCTCCCAAATAACTATCCCGAAACTGAAAACATCTGCTCTCTGATCGTAGGGCAAGTGTTCGATAACCTGCAATGATTTCTATTAAAACATATCTCAAAAACAACAACAATAACAAGGAGTTGCTCCGTAAGAGATTAAGAGGCAAAATGTAAACTGCATAATGAAGATGACACATGTATGTAGCTTTAAGAAGATATATGCGCCATCAAATTAACGGACTTCTCATCCCAATATCTTAAGAAACTTTTTCCAAGTCTCCAACATGCAACACAGACCTCTATTGTTATATGTATATATCAGTAAGTTATAAATTTGCTACTTTATGATAATATTTTTAATTGCAAAATTAATGATATATTTCTGAACATAGGTTATGTGCGAACTGCCAACCTAGTTTCTTTTCAATAGGCAATGCACTAGTTACTCTTAACAAAAGTCTCTTTTAAAAGTTCCAGGGGTGCAAACCCACAAAAGTCTCTTAGAATTTTTCGTACTTCTGATAGTATGAGGATTTGATTCTACTATCCTTAAAAACACAACATCGAACAGCAACACATGGTGCAGTCAGTAAACAAGCTATATTCAAGCACATTATAGGAGTCTGTCTTGTTGTACAACAAGCAAAGTAGCAGTGGGAAGGGATTGATCACAAAAGGCTTAGGTTAGGGTTATGTGCTAGCATAAAAGTACCCCAGAGAACAGAGTAGGTTAGTCATTGCTCTTTCAATCTAATTATATATGATAAGCCCCCAATGACTTTGCCACTTGAACCAAAACGTTCAAAAACCTCTCGGTAGTGTGAGCAAGCAGATTGCAGAAGGGATTCTGCAGTCCTCGCGTTCAGTATATAGCTCACCGATTTGTGATAAACTACAAGCAATGAAATGAAAATTCACAAAGATTCTTCAAAGAAAATGACAAAAGGCAACCTCAGGAGCCATCCATCTATAGGTTCCTGTTTCTGCAGTCATAACTCCTGACTGGTCTTTAACTCTGGCTACTCCAAAGTCTGCAACCTTGACAACCTGCAAATTATGAGGGGAATTAAATACCTCTTCTTTATTAAAGCATAGATGCATGCTAATTCATGCCCAACAAGAAGTGTCACACTAGACATTACAGATTCAAGATAATCACTAATCAATTATGCAGCTTGACTCAATCTTTACTTACAGGCGTTGCCCTAAGTCCAGTATGTACGTCCATGTGTTAGCAGTATAGTGGCTCAGTTGTGGCACTAGTCAACAGCAAGGGGCAGGAAGAAGGAAAAACAAAAAAAAAAGACAAATGGGCAAGTGGCCTCTTTGCAAACATATAAGAAACAACAGATACTGAGTTTGACCATCTTCGATCTTATTTAAAAGTATCTCAACAGGATCAGGGTATCAGAAATAATAGCTTATGCTACAAGCCTAAGATTCAAGTGATCAATTATATCAAGATGTGGGGACTGTAGTTGACACGTATGTTGCAAAACAGGACAAGAAAACAAGATGGGCAGTCAAAGTACCTGGTCATCCATAAGAAGATTAGCAGTCTTTAAGTCCCTGTGGACAATGTTAATTTGATGCAGGTAGTTCATCCCCTTGGATACATCAGAGGCAATTCTTAACACATCAGGGAGCTGAAAAGTTCCTCTAAAATTGTAAAGAAAGTCGAAAATACTTCCTCCACGCATGAACTCTGGGAATGAAATAGAATAGAACTAAATAACTTACATTAATCATGATTCACGGTAGAAATATTGAACAATTTAAACAGAAAAGTTTCCACTTTAAGGCCTATTCTGCACAAGTACTATTACACATTAGACCTGTATACCTGTAACTATACACAAAATAGGTGGTCTGGTGCATGCACCAATAAATTGCACAACATTCTTGTGACGAACCTTTCTGCGAAAATAGGATTAAGTAAAGAAATACATCAAGTAGAAAGGTGGCAAGTCTTATCAATTTGAAAAAACAAAAATTGAGTATATTCATTGTGTCTTAAGACTATTCCAGTAATAATCCTCTAAATTTGAAAAGTTTTGGCTAAGTACCTAACAATAATATTGTCCCTGGTTAGTAAACCTAAAATCTGCGTAATAAACTATGAAAAGAATTATTCATTTCCTAAGAATATAACCATGGAACTACTTTAACATATTTATTATTCTCGAGAGTGCAGTTTTTATCATCAGTAAAATGAATGTCTTACAGATGTATTTCATGACTAAAGTTTATTACTCCCTCCATGACATCTATAAGGCATATTTTAATTTCATTAAGATCAAACTTTGTTGATTTCGACAAGCAATTAGTCAAATTACCAGTACATTCAGTGTACTAAAATCATACGTACTAGATTCATATTTGAAAGTACCTTAACATAATATTAGTTTTATAGCTGCTAAGAATATGTTCTACAAGAAATTAAAGGTCAAAGTTTAATCTTCATACCCTACAGAAAAGTTTTTCTTGGAAAACTTTTTGAAATTAAAATGCGGCTTAAAATAAACTAACAGACAAGATTCAGCATAAGCAAAGCTCATCACTCACTTCATTATATATACTTCCTGTGCAAATTCACGCAGCATATCAACGCTGACCCGCTCAGGCTTGAGTACTTTGATTGCTACATCTTGACTACAGTATGTCCCATGGTATCTGGTGATTAACACAGCCATAATTTAGTTACATGAAAAGTGGAGTTGTTAATTAAGATTATAGAACGTACAGATCACCAAATGATCCAGATGCTAATTTTCGTTCAAATTTTAGAAGCCTTGGATCAACTTCCCAAACATCAGTTGCATCAGCTGGAATCTGGACAAAATCAGCTGGAGGAGAATCCTCCATTAGCTCGTGGCCTGTCCTAGTAGGCATGGACTGAACCAATGGCCATGCTTTGTACTGCATTAATATTTAAAAAGAACTTAGAAGACGCAAATGCACACAGAAATGGACTTTAAATACTAAAGTGCACATAACATGACCAGGGGTTATTTTATTGTACGTTTGCAGATTGGTCCTCATGGTTATTTAAAGTAAAAAAAAATCTACAGCCATCGACCTACATTCCAAAGTCCAATTTTCATCCTGAACTCAGAACCATTTAATTTTCACCCCCTAAAGTATACTAATTATTATAACAGTTACACTGATGTGTACGCCAATTATATGGGTCCATGCTAATTCAGTTTACCGAAGAGTCTAGGGTGTTATTTGTTGAACCAATATAATTGCTGAACAAAAGTAACAACTGAGAACAAGATCTTAATCACTGGTGGTGCTCTGTAGGCAAAACAGCTCAGACCAAATTAGAGGAAAAGCATTCTTTGATCTTGTTACCTTTATCTTTTCAACTCCTCTCCTTAATGCATCTCGTAGAACATCGACCTGGTCATTTTAAGAAACAAGTATGAAAAATATAACATAATTTGCAAACATAGGCTCATATATTTTTGTTAGTATTTAAGTGGCTGCAATAGTTGCATCTTTGCTACAGTATGAGTCATTTCTTATAAGACAATTATGACAAATATGAGAAACTTGATTTGCTATAGTACACTAGAGGGCCCAAAGCATTACATGTAACTGAGTATGCCAACTTTATTTTGCTTCCTTCGTGCCATTAGCATGCTGTCAAACAATAACTACAACATAGATACCTGGTGGTGGCATATTTCAAAAGGGTAACAAGAGCATTAGAACAATGGAACGGAAGAAATTTTTAGGTTAGCTTGAACACAGTTGCTCAATTGGTAGCAACACTCAAATTTGCATGCCTTCTTTACAAGCTAATGTTCAAATAGCATTACCATTATATTAAGATAGATACAAGTAACATTTCAGCTAATTTTAGAAAATGCTAACAGTATACTGTATATAGCATAACGTGACAATTTAATGTGGTTCCAAAAACATCCAGTATAATGAATAAACTACTAGCAACTTTGAACATAGAGCTAAAAGTATAATACAAGTTCCTATTACTAAAATAAACTATACAGTGGTTGTGCAAATTAGTTTAAAAAATCAAATCAAAATGGATTTATGACATATTCATTGCAAGATCATTGTAACACGCAGATATTTAACTAGAATCTCAAAAATTTTAAATATCGAAGAAAATAATATTAATTTTTGTATTTGCAACTGTTCAAATATATATGTACAGTTTTCAGAAATTTTATGGCTTTCCATAAAGGTTTATAAAACTTCTGAACATTTTCTTGTTTTAAAATTTAACAATTTTCGTATGCTCTAGGCTTTTGTAAGTATCTGATATTTATTGTACAGATTTTAGGTTAGAAAAAAAGTAAGTGTAACGCACTATCTGAATTTAATCCACAATCTTACCCTGAGAATATACAATATTACTTGACTAAATATTTATTTACATTGGTAGAAATTGTAGTTGAGCATTACAATACCAATTTAAATGGCCAGACATTCAAGATGAATAAGAAATATATACACTTGGCAAGCAAGAATAGAGATGGTTCCTTTTTTCATTACAGGAATTACAATTGATAAATATTAAGTTACCTCATGATTCCAGCCATCGACAACAAAGATGTCAAGAGAATAGCCATCACTCGTTGAAAATGCATGTGCTTCTTGGATGTTAAGGCCAAGTTCTCCAAGTAGAGCGGTTAGCTGGATGAAAAACAATCAGATCTTTTGTAAATTGTCCCCAAAACAAAGTAATTAAGTAAATAACTTGGGCATAATGACATCAGTACTGAGAATCATGCGGAGCTAGCGAACAGAACCAAGTTTATCGATAATATAACTTTTGAACATAACGGCCCTTTTTTACTCTTCCCTTGTGTTGCTTGAAGCTGATGAAGTTTCATAATTATTATTTGCAGAACAATAAACTGTTACTGTCATGCTTTCAGATACAGATGAACAGATTCACACTGCGGAACTGAGGCAAAACAAACAAAAAAAACACAACTTTATAAAACCATAAAGTCTGCAATGTGATATCATGATACACACACAACTCCACATATAACTGGATATGCTTTGTGAATTCTGCAAAATGTGAGCAGCTGAACCACAGATTTGGCTATTTGGGTTTAAAATGATGTGAACGCATTGTTGGGGAAAAGCAGATAAAAACATGCAAGTCTTCAAATTAAGCTGGAAATAAGTTCAGGTGCAATAAAACTTAATTTCTTATTTGGGTTTATCTTTAGAATGGACAAGTGAACTTTCAACCCACCTAATATTACCTTCACTCATGAAAATACTGAACTCTCATGCAGAGTGTACATGTGTTTGCCAATTAAGTGTCCTTACAGAGCAGAACCTATGGATAACCAGGTACTTTCTATCAAGTGCTTAGCATACTTTGACTAGCACGTGGACAAATAGATCAGTATTGAGAAGACATATTGTTACCAACACTAAAGATGGCAGCACACAACATAAAAGCACCAGTCCAACACAACTAACAGATGAACGCAAAAGGGACCACTCTGTTACAACTTTCTATAGTTGACCTTCTATAATGTACCCATAATAATCCAATCTCCCTGTCAACTTATGTATGATTGTATCTGACTGAACTCTACTTTTTCAAGGATCTTCACAATCATACTAATCCTGTTGTCCATAGAAAATCATGCTCACCTCGCTCTAGCAGCATATTTAACGTCCAAACACATCAGTACATCAGAAATGTGCAACATGATATAGGACCCAATGCATGTTAGTGGTGCCTGCATGTCATTCTGCATATTAGACTGAACGAAACTGTATATCCAGGACCTAGGTAACATCAACAGACTACACGTTGGCTGTAGCCTACAAATGCAAGTACCTATTTCATTGCTAAGAACCTGAAGTTCACAACAACATCAACTGCATGCATTAATGGCATTACGTGGGCAGAATTTTCAGCAATTTGAGGCTCAACCTTATTGGCCATAACAAATTGTCACATAAAAAATGTAATTCACATACCAATAGCACAAATTGATATGCTACTACTAAAGAAAAGATATTTTCCATCTCAAAATAAGAATTATTACTTTACCTGGCTAAGAAGCTTAGGCTTATCGTCACATGCAAATATAATTTCATGGAAACACCTGCAATGATATCACATATCAGAAAATACTGACCCTAGGATCAGTACGACCAAAAAGCTACTTAAATGCGAAGAATCCCAATAAGGACATCAAGATGCAACAGTTTTTAAGGAATCATACAAGATATGTTTGTTTGTGTACTTTCCTCAGAAGCATGACAAAAGGATACCGAAATTATATTTCAAAAGGGGAAATAGGACACATCAATAAACATCTGTACTGATGTGATGCTATCCAAAACAATTTGTAACTCAACTCAATGACAAAAATGCTGGAATCAAAATCACCTTTGGTCTCTCGATGTGAACGATGAGCACTGAGGATCTTGTACTTCATGCTTAAAGGAAGTTGATTGCTCAACTTCAGTGCTTCCATCCAGAGTAGCAGCCTAAAAGGTGCACATTCACGTAGTTGATATGAAATATGTTCTAATGAGATATCAAACTATGTTCAACAAAACACATAGGGTAGTAGATCCCATTAATCAGTTCATAAGTTTGTGCTTCTCATATTATAATCCGATAATAATCTCTATATATGTGTTAAGTCAAACTGTAACAAATTAATGGCGTATGAAAATATTAAAGAGATAAATGCACAAAAAGGAGGAGAAAAAAGTAGTAATCATCGTCCTTTTCTATTACTCTGACTTGCAGGAACAGGAACAAAGTTATAGCTCAGTAACTTTCCAACAGAACAAATTGAAACAGTGAGACAAGCTTTAGAAAAGCAAAAGCAGCTGTTGTACATAAAATAAAAATAACCAGCAGTTAACAAATGCAGTTTCAAAATCAAGGATATGTGATTTACACTTCTACAGGATAGTGATTAACTGATTATTGTAAGGATGGCACAAAAGGTACATCGTATTACACAACACGTCACATGGTACTGTGGTATCTAACAGCACTTGGTTATGAAAATGTTGAGGTCTTATCCTAGACACTAGCCAATATACGAGCATGCGACGGTCATCAAGCGATGCCTAGTCGGTTTCAGAAAAGAGGTAGACAGGTCATGTTATTCATTAATCACCTGCGAACGACGAACATCGAAGACCAGCCCATTCATTGGTTCACGGGCCTGGTCAAGCAACCTCTTGTGCAGTAGAACATCATCAACCCGCTCGACATTCACATCCAATGCATACCTGTTCAATGCATGAAGCCAAGCATGTCTGCAATTAGATCATAATGACATGCATGGCTTATTCAAGCTAATGCTAGCAAGTAACAAGCTCTCAGCTTGTCGCTTATTCAAGCTAAGGGCTTCGGAAAGGCATGTGTATGCAATGCTGCAGCACTTTATCTAACAAGCTTTGCTTACTTTCTTGGTTTAAGGCTCTACACTAATGACTAATGCTATGTACTGTGGCAGTACAAGCCCAGAATTTAACACATGGAACAAAGACAAAATGGCCAAAGGAAGTAGAGACGAGAAAGGTTGTAATATTACGCCAGAAAGCAGTGACAATCGTTACGAGGAATGCAGAAAGCAGCACACATGTCTCGCATGAAAGCTAGCTCAAAATATACTTGATACGAAAGAACAAACATATACAGTCACAGGAGGAAAAATAAAAAGAAGTTTTGTTTTGATAAACAGTCAATATCAAACATCTTTTCATTTTCTTGAGAGGGATGGAATATCAAACATGTATGCCGACAAGCATAGCTCAGTCTTCTACTCTTCTTATCCACAGAGAGAGAGAGAGAGAGAGAAAAGAAAGAAAACAGTATGGTCCTCCTCACGTGGTTGCAAAAAGGCAGCAACTTGTACTACGAGGTGTTGTACTGCTTGTACTAGTGATAGAGCAACACGACCGAGCTAGCTGCTACTGCTGCTGATGGAGCTGCTGGTGGTGGTAGCTTGGCCTGATGGCCATCAAACAAACAAGAAGAGCTGGAACCGAAGAGGAGAGAGAGAGAGAGAGAGAGAAATGCCAGCGGGCGTATCTCCCCGACCTCTGAATCCCTGATCCGCGAGTGGCAGCAGCAGCATGCGTGGACCACGGCGACCTACGGCACGACCGCCGATGCAATCTTTTCACCACCACCACCAGCAACAGCAACAGCAGCAAAGGGAAGAGGAGGGCATAGACAAGCCACACACCCACACGCTGTAGCGGCCATGGATCACAGCTCCTGACCTCCAGTGCGATCCGCTGGACCCCCCCCCCCCCCCCCCCCCCCCAAAAGAATCCACAGCACACGCGCAGTAGCAGCTAGTGCTCCTTCCTTCATCGCGCACGAAACCCGAGGCGTCGAAATCCCAAAGCAGCAGCAGAGACGGCGAGAGCGAGAGAGAAGAAGAAGAAGAGGGTATACTAGGTAAAATAAAACCAACCTGGCGGGGAGGCTGTGGAAGTGGGCCCAGAGCTCCTCGTCGTCGAGCGCGCCGCCGCCCCCGCGGATCCGGCGGAGAACCTCGCGGTAGGCCTCCGCCTTCCGCCGCCTGCCCCCCGCCGACGCCCCCCGCGTCCGCGGCGGTGGCGACTCCCCCCCGCGGCTGCCGCACGACTCGGCGCCGCTGGCCATGGCGCCGTATCCGTATGATACACACAAACAAACAAACAACCTCCACCTCCCTCCTCCGCCCCCACGCAGGCTAGGGTTTCCGATGCTGGGCCCCGGCGGCGAAGGCGGCGGAGGCGGAGGCGGCGGAGGAGGAGGAGCGAGGCGTCATGGAGGGGGGGGAGCTTGCCGGAGAAGCGGCCGCCGGCTTTATACGCGAGGAGAGAGAGAGAGAGAGAGAGGAGATTTGGGGGGGTGGGGATGGGGGTGCTGAGTCATCACCCCCGCTGCGACGGGGAGAAGGGAAGCTGCGAGCGCGGCGCTGGATTCGAGGACACGCACCCACCTTTTTGCATCCGCACCCCTGCGTTTCTCACGTAATTCCACCTGTTTTTTTACATCCAGACCCCTGGATTTTTTTATGTGATTATGGCCCTGTCTAATCTCACCCCAGAATTTTTCACTCTGTCACATCGAACGTTCGAACACCCGTATAAAGTATTAAATATATGCTAAAAATAATTAATTGCACATATTATGATTAATTTGCATGATGAATCTTTTAAACCTAATTGCTCCATGATTTGACAATGTAGTGCTATAGTAAATATTTGCTAATGACGGATTAATTATGCTTAATAAATTCGTCTAGCGGTTTACTAAGGGATTCTGTAATTAGTTTTTTTATACCCAAACATCACATGCTACTCTCTATATAATACCCGATGTGACATGCCAACCCTTCATATACCCTGTGTTGCGTCGGAGCCCCTCTGTTTTTTTTTTACGTACAATATTCGTAAACACGGCGACAACGGTGGTGGCATCTCGGGATCATCCGTCCTCGCCTTCTCCTTCGTCCTGGAGATTGGCATCGCATTCGTGGATACGAACTAAGGAGGACAGGGATTATGACACGTTTGACTCTAGGAGGATAGATTGCTTTCGCTCGAGCAGATTCTAGTTCGGGGTGATGGATGAGATTGTGAAAAAGCAAGTTTCAAGCACATGTTTGATTTTACTTTATAGGGTGTGTTTAGTTCACGCTGAAATTAAAAGTTTGGTTGGAATTAAAACGATGTGACGAAAAAGTTGAAAGTTTGTGTGTGTAGGAAAGTTTTGATGTGATTAAAAAGTTGAAAGTTTAAAGAAAAAGTTTGTAACTAAACTCGGCCATAGTCATCTTTCTCTTTGGAATAAAACGCACAGTATAAAGTTTCATATCAAGCTACTTCGTAGCATGAAAAAAATATTAGACTAGCTATAGGTGCAGGGACTAAATTATCGGATGTTTGGATACTAATTAGAAGTATTGAATGTAGACTAATAATAAAACTAATTACATAAATGAGAGCTAATTCACAAGACAAATTTTTTAAGCCTAATTAATTTATAATTAGCACATATTTACTGTAGCATCACATAGGATAATCATGAATTAATTAGACTTAATAGATTCGTCTCGTAAATTAGTGCAGGGTTATGGAGTGGGTTTTGTCATTAGTCTACGTTTAATGCTTTTAATTAATGTTAAACATCCGATGTAACAAAGGACTAAAATTTAGTCCCTGCATCCAAGCAGGGCCAATATAGTCATGAAAAACTATAACCATGCAGAAAGGGGAAAAAAGACCACACCTCTAGGAAGGAGATAGCATAGCACAAATTTAGGAAACTCTATGCGAGACCAACCATCGCCGGCCTACATCACACTTAAAAAACATAGGGCTTGTTTGGTTTGAAACCCTCACTGGTGGAGAAACCATCTTTGGTCGGTTGACCCAAATCCACAATAGTCCCGGTTCCATTAAAAACTAGGACTAAAAACGATTTTTAGTCCCGGTTTATAAGCGTAACAAGACTATATGATCTTTACTCCCGGTTGGGGTTATCAACCGGGACTAAAGATCTAACTTTATTCCCGGTTGGTGTTACTAACCAGGAATAAAAATCAACACGTACTATATAATCCCTATTACTTATCCTCTTTTCCCGTCCACACAACGAACTCTTTCTCTATCTCTTTTTTCCTCTCTAACTCCTTATCCTTATCCTTTCTTCTTCCTTCTTCCTTAGTTCTTCTTCTTCCTTAGCCCGCTTGGATCGGAGCGAGAGAGGCCAGCCGCTTGGAGCGAGAGCGGGCCGGGCGGCAGCCGGCGCGGCGGCGCGGAGGGACAGGCGGCGGTGGCCGGCCGGTGCGACGGTGGGCAGCAGCGCAGAGGGCCGCGGCGGCGACGCGGGGGCCGGCTGGTGCTGAGGGGAGGCGGCGCGGCGGCGGGCAACGGCGCGGAGGGCCGCGGCAGCGGGCGGCGGCGGCGCGGCGTCGGCCGGCACGGTGGGGAGGCGGTGCGGCAGGGCCGCGTGGCGGTGGCCGGCCGGCCGGCGTGGAGGCTAGGCGGCAATGGCCGGCCGGCTCCTCTGTTGTTGTTTTTTTTAAGAATTTGTGATTTATCGTAGGATCATGTGATGAATTTGATTTGTGTGTGATGTGAACTTGTGATATATTTGTGATGAATTTTGTAGAAACTTGTGATGTAATTTGATTTGTGTGTAATTTTTTAGGATTTATGATGTATTTGATTTGTGATGTAATTTTTTAGAACTTTAAAATTTGTGATGTGGACTTGGGATCTTATTTCGATTTGGGATATGCATACCACCCATATTGGGGAGAAAATAAAAAAGGATATGCATACCACCCAGATTCGGGAGAAAATAAAAAAGGAAAAAAAAACCTGGCTTTCCTCTTTAGTTCCGGTTGGTAACAACAACCGGGACTAAAGATACCCTATCTTTAGTCCCGGTTGGTGCTGAAGATTCATCTTTAGTCCCGGTTATTTCAACCGGGACTAAAGATGTGCATCTTTAGTCCCGGATTGCTACTCCCGGTTGGAAACCCGGGACTAAGGGGGGTTCCCAACCGGGAGTAAAAAGGGTTTCTCTACCAGTGCCTATTAAAATATTGGTAGTATCAAACCTTGGGTAAATTTGGCACTACCAAATTTTTGGTAGTATAGATCTGGCTCCACTCTATTGATTTGGTAAAAATTGGCTCCAATCCAAAATACTAACTGTTCTATTCAAAACTATCCAAGAATTGGTAAGACAAGAATTGGCACCAAACCAAAATGGCTCGTATCCTCCAAATCGACAACACCAAGAAAGTTGCGACGTTGAAGACATTATTATTGCCCGTCCAAGGATATCTGGATATCATTTCATCCAAAATTTTCTGTCGAATAGGAAGAAGGGCACCTCAACACCACCTTGAAGATAGTTGCAGCATCGGAAAGCATTGCCACTGCTATCCTAGAATACTATAGATCGGGCTTTCTCCTAGAACTCGTATGTCACCTTGTACTTGTGTCATCAACGCCCACAAGCTTAACAACCACCAAACAATGCAAGCACGTGTCCACCCTCATACCAATTTTCCTTCTTTGCCAGCCAGCCCCTACCAACCTCAATACTAGATTAACGAGGTCTTTCACTCAATACCACCACCTTTCACCAACAACCCTTATTGCCTCTGTGCATTGCCACCTTGTAAAAGATATATCTTATCATGTTTGTAAGTCAAAAAATTAGATAAGTCAGTATGTTTGATTTGTTCAAAAATACTGGTAGGGTGTGCGGGGTGTTGTTTTATTTGAGGTTGATTAATTAATACAAACCAATGCACATAACTTTCGTTTGCAATGGAATGGGTTAGGGACTTCTTCGCATTTTTTTAAAAAGAAAACATTGTTCGTAAGGCTTGTTTCAGCATCAGATCAAATAGAATATTAGATCTTTAATTTGATTCACATTATCTACCTATCAAATAGTACAATTTGTTCAACTCACTAAAATGTGTAGTATATACCGTTCTAATGTTTTATAGTAATTTATTTTCTTCCTTTCCATTTCCTTCTCAGAGAGCGTAGTCTATCCTTTTCATCTTTCTCTTCACACCCCTTTTGTTTTCTCCCCCTCTTATTTCTCCGTTCAAAACATTTCTATCTTCATTCTCTCTCCTCTCCTCTCTCTTCAAAGTTCAAACTGATCATGAATTCAACATGGTAGGCCGATGATAGCCTAGAAGCATTTTTTTTTAAAATATGGAAAACATTTTGATTTTGTTATATATTTGTTGATAAATTTTCTTCCAAAAAATTATCAAATGTAAATACAGTTTAATTATAGTGTAATTACGTTGTAACTTACATAACTTTAATGTAACTTGTATGTAATTTTTATATAATTTTAAACCGTTTAATTTACCTCAAGATTCATGCAAGTTGAGAAAAAATCATAGGGTGCACATGGGTCAGGAGATTCGATCTTGTGACCTATAGTTCATGAAAATAACATCTTATCGTGGAATTTTGAAAGTTACATATAAATTATATAATAAGTACATACAAGTTACAATGTAATTATAATATGATTATATTATATTTACATTTATCAAATTTTTAAGAGAAAATTTATGGATAAATGTATGGCTTTTTATCAAACATTTTTGTTAAAGTTTTGATAGCAAATAATTTTTTTTCGTAGCGACATTCCCTCGAGTTCCAACCAGAGCCTCGTTAATTTACGAGAAAATTCTGAGTTGGTCTTTTGGGTTTATTAGTTAGAACACTTGAAGGTATGATCTCCGTCATCGAAAGATCAGGTTTGACCCATGAACACATCTAGTTCAACCAAAAAGTCACGGCATAGTGGTCAAAATAGTTGAGAACTACTGAAAGAGACAAATTAAATTAAACGACACCATCTTGCAGTTGGCACTACTAGAAAAAGTATTTTCTCAGGCGGCCAAAAATAATTTTTTCAGGGGAAGGGCAGGACCGCCTACAGCCCAACGACCGCAGTCGGGGCAATGGCCCGCCTGCGAAAATCCGTTGAGCGAGAAAAAAAAAAATTGCGGGCGCCTCGCCGTCGTTGTCGCCGTCCACGCCGCCGCGCGTCGTCGTCGCCGCCGTTGTTGCCGCCGCCCTCCGCCGTCGTCGCGCCGCCGCCCCCGCCGGCCTCCACCCCCTTCCTCTGGCCAGATCTAGGAGGGAGGGGGGAGGAGAGCCGCCGCGCTGGATCACGCCGGCCTCCGGTCCGCACTTCGCCGCCGGCCTCCGGCTTCCCCCCTCCCACTACGGCCAGATCTGGAGGGGAGGGAGGGAGGGGAACCGCCACCGGCTGCCTCGCCGCGCCCGGCCGCCGTCCACCCTTCCCAGCCGGCTGCCAGCCTCCCCCTCCCCCCTCCGGCCAGATCTGGAGGGGAGGGACGGAGGGGAGTGTTAACGACCGAATTTGCTAATATCAGCATTGGAGATAAAGACTAGATTGAAGCGGAATTAAAGACGAAGATCGTTACGGAAACAAAGCAAGAATTGGCTGTAATCCGAATCGGCTACGGTCAGGATCGGCAGAGTTCGAGTCAGACAGGGATAGCCGACACAGCCGATTCCAAGAATACGACTCGGGGTATATCATCGGGTTGAATTGATATGCTTCAAGACGATTGCCACGTATGGATAGAGTCCCGAGAAGGCAATTGTATCTATTAATTAGGATATTTTATAAATTCCTTAGAGATAAATGTGGGTAAAAGTCTGCCGCAAAGACTTATGGTATCTTAGAGTTTGTTAGAGATAATAGTCGTGTCCGGTATGGACTTATCTTATAATTCTCGGGTATAAATAAGACCCCGAGCCCTATGTAATTTTTTAAGAACACACATTCAATACAATTTCGGCGCATCGCCACCCTTTTACTTTCGTTTTGTTTCGACGAGTTCTTGCTTTCGGGTTGAGCTGCATCGGTTTCGATCTTCAATGAGAGGTAAAACTTGTTATGGCGGCTTGTGTTCTCGGGATTATTGCTTTTATCTTTATGACACTCTAATCTTGTCTATGTAATTCGCCAAGTTGTCATATATCTCGTATAATCTTGGTAATATCGTCATCTAACCTACAATCGGCTAACATATGTTAGTAAAAGGTGGCCGATTAGGTTAAATAGCGACGTTAGCTTAGATTGTACAAGATATCTACCACTCTATGAAACATCCAGCAGCTTAATTGTCTAGATATTGTTCTTCTTTTCATACTTAATGCTGCATCAGTTGAGTTTGATCTATTAAGTTGTGATTAGAATATCAATCTCTAGCCTGCTTCCTGGTTGCCGATTAGTGTAGTATCGGGGTTTCAGCCGATCTTACCTGATTTAATTATAGTTATCCTATATGCTTGATTGACATGTTAAATCTGCCCTTTATGTTAAGATCTTGTTGCATTTAAGTATATTATGCTTCTGTTTGATATATTCTACTTGCTTTAATATCTTAATATAGAGTGGTATCGGAGTATTAGCCGATACATGCTAGATCTATCTGATCGGCTATGCTATGAACGTATATAGTTCTGTCGTTAATCTATATTTCGATCTAAGTGATTTATACTATCTCGGCATGGCGACCGATCTATCCCAATCACTTGATTTAAGTATATATCGACATAAGGGTTATATATTGTTAATGTCTACAGCCGATCGAGTAGATTTAGTTCTTCCTTAATTATTCATGACTGCCGATCGATGTACACATAACATCGGCTTAAAATAAATGATATGTCATCGGCATCTAGCCGATCGGCTATCATTTATATATTTAATTGCGGTTTCTTTGTCTTCGTTTCTTGTTGATTGTAGGAAATCAACTGGTACGCTCACACATCCGAAGACGAGTTTTGGACCTGCACTAGAGTTAAGCAGATCTCCCAGGCCTCGTGTTTTCTATCAACACGCTTTTGGCACGCCTGGTGGGACCGATTAGAAGTCAGAAAGCAGTTTTCCTCATGGCCGAGAAGCCGCCACCATCGCCGTCCTCGGCTAGCCCAGGTTCTGTTAAAGAGAAGATCTAGCAATTAGACCAATCTAACGTTAATGAGGGCAACGTCATGACCATTACTCCGGACAAATTGACACCTGATCAGAAGAAGGAGTTTGAAGCAATGATGCAGCAAGCACAGAACCAGTTCTTGAACTCATTCATGCAGACCCGCAAGGGGGACAGTGGTGCAAAAGTATCAGGTGCGAGTAGTGTGAGGAAGCTGTAGTCTGACTCTGAAGGAACTCGTGGCCTCACGTCAGCTCGTGCCTCCCATCCAAATCCACACTGCCTCACTCGGTAAGTAGGGAACCTCGGGTATCTCAAACACCTCATCATTCGCTGCAACTCCAAAACGTATCCTTCTACCCGTGGTACTCCCTTCTCCCAGGTAGCGTGCGAATCCTGATCTGCCATCTAATTTTAAGAAAAAAACCAAAGTCAGCTAAAGTAAAACTCACTTTGTAAAGAAAATAGTCAAGAATAAGATGAAAATCGTATAGAGTTTTGTAAACATAGTGTTTTTATTTTTGAAAGTATTGCTAAATGGGAATTTCTCCCTTGGCCAACTAGAAAGGGGTGGGGTGCCAATTGGTCTTTCCTACAGTCGTATGGCTCTGATACCAGCTCTGTGGACCCCCGTTTTTATAACAGGAATCAATCGTGTAAACAGTACCGTTTCCCTGGATCAAGTAGTCTGGTACACACGAATTCATAGCTGAAATACCAAGTGCACATACACGAGAGTCTGGTGCGAATTATTACATCATAGGCCCGCAGGCATAGTCTTAGAACATAGGATCGAACGGTCCGGAATACATTCCAAAAGCAGAAGTAGATAAGACAGCGGAGTTAAGGCAGCGGCACGCCATTGCCACAGGCAACGACCGTAACTAAGACCTGCTGAGCGCCATCGTCTTCATCACCCTCCTGGCAGTAAGCGTAGGGATCCTCCGAAGCTTCATCTCCAACCTCTGATTAAGTTTTGTATATTGCAAGGGTGAGTACCAACCGTACTCAGCAAGCCACCACAGCAACATGCACATGATAGAGGGTATTCAAGGAATGGCTATGGCTCATTGCGTAAAGCAAGTTTTATAATTCTTTTCACAAGCCTAAGACCTAGCATAGATTGATCAAATTTTAGTACCAGTGTTCACATTAAACAACGGCGGTTCTGTCCACCATCCATTGTGATCCCAAGGATAGCTTCCCGCCATTGAGTCGTCATGGTTTTCTGAGGACGTTCACCTTCCCTCCTCTCAGGAAGTGGCTCCATCAGCATAAAATTCATCATGCAATATCCCATCCCACACAAGTCAAGAATTTTGAGTCTAGCCAAGTGTAATACATGTTCCGGTGCTCAATAACTGCCAGCACGGCTATTCGAATAGATTTGGTTTACTCACACTGCAGTGGATGTACACTTTAGCCGCACTCCGCGACTGCCCAACACATGAGCCTCGTCCCAACACATAAGACGCGCCACGGCAAAGCTTTTCGATAACCTCGCATTGGCAGTACCCGCTCCACGAACTTACATCCTCATGCACTCTAGGCGTCCATGTTTCTAGCAGTGAGAGAAGTTCTGGTGCTCCCAGGAAAGAGAAGTCTCACACACATATTAAATTATGGTTCAAGTTAAGTTCTCTCTCTCACACACTCATGGCAGTCCTACCAATGGCGACACCGATGTAGGAGCACGCCACGCGGCCCTACCTCAACGGCTGCCCCACGGTAGCGCACCTGCCTCACTCAGGGGTGAACCATCTATGTAGGGATACTGCCTCCGCTCGGCTATCTAATCCGCTAGGTCTATACCCATTCGAGAAGTACGGTTGTACGGGGGTCGTTTCGTGCTTAACTTCATGGCTCGGTCCTTAATTGACCGGGGACGGTACTAGCCTTTTCCAGATACCACCCAAATCCTCCGTCCGCCCCAGTCAAAAACAGTTGTTTAATTTTATTTTCCTTTCACAAATCATGTCATCATTATCATGACAATGTGGCGCTCATGTCTCCACATGCCGCATCTCAATTACCTTCCCACAGGTAATTGCCCAAGCATATAGCATTTGATAAATATGAGCATGCATGAATCTAGAGTAACATTTCTAAGCAATTGTCATAGTTGACTAGGGACTCATACGTAATCATGGTTACAAAGATTTAAGGGTAAACAATAATCAAGGCATGGCATAATCACAAGTGGGATGTTCATCATTGCATGCAATTTTATTTATAAATAAAACAATTTCACAATTGGGATCAACATGTTCAAAGAATAGTGATGACTTGCCTTGCTCGTAGTCCTGCGGGTCTTGATCCTCGCCCGGATCCGCAACTCCCTCGGGCTCTAAAATTACGTGCGAAGAAACGATTTGAATTCGGTTAGAATTCAAATAAAGATCCAAGTAAACCAAAAAGATATTGAGCGCGGAAGTCGGTTCCTACATTATCTATTTTTGTTCGTGAAATATAGCTAATCCGATCTTAATTTATCCATCCTAAACTATTTTGCGGGTATAAATATTTTATTAGCACAAGTTTTTAATTTAATCAGCCCGAGTATTATATCCTTGTAATAGATTAGAAATCTCTATCGCAAGTTAAATATCGGACGAGATCCTAAAATGATCTTATAATAATGTACGATTTAATTTAGCCTATGACTAAACGAAATTCACGATCAAATATAACACACGGCTAAAATTCCTTTCTAATTCAATTTCCAAATTTCTCCAAATTTCTCTCCTGTTTTCTTTTCTCTTTTCTCCCTCTCTCCTTTTCTTTTTCTTTTTCTTTCTTTTCTCTCTTCTTCCTTTCTTTCCTTATCTCCCTCCCGGCTTCTCCCTCTACCTCTCTCTCTCTCGGCTCACTGCCTACCCGGGGCGGCGACAGCGACCGAACGAGGGAAGGGGCGGCGGCTTACCGACGGCGGCGGCGGCGACGGCGGCACAAGGCGGGCGACGCACGGCGCGGCACTCGGCGCGGCGTGGCGGCACCGAAGGCGGCGGCGTGGTGGAGAAGAAGGGGAAAATGGAGGGGGTTTGGCGTGGGGAGAATGGAAGAAGGGTGGGGGTTTTTATAGGGCGCGGGGGAGGGGTTGGATGGCCCTAATGGCGACGCGATGGCGGTGCACGGGGCTCGGGGCGACGGTGACGCGCGGCGACGCGACGGCGTGGCGGCGCGGGGCTCGGGGCGACGGCGACGCGCGGCGACGCGACGGCGTGGCGGCGCGGGGCTTGGGGCGACGGCGACACGCGGCGACGCGACGGCGTGGCGGCGCGGGGCTCGGGGTGACGTCGACGCGCGGCAACGCGACAGTGCGGCGGCGCGGGGCTCGGGGTGGCGACGCGACGGGCGGGCGGCGCGGCGCGGAGCTTGGTGCGGCTCGGCACGGGGCTCGGCGCGCGGGACGATGACGGGCGAGCGGCTCGCGGCGACGGCGGCGATGGCGACGGCTCGGGGCAAGGGTGCGGGGCGCGAGGCGGCCGGCGCGCGGCGCGGCGACGGGAACGCGGCGTTGCGATGGGACACGATGGCGGCGCGGCGCGGCAGGCGGCGATGGCGACGGCTCGGGGCGCGAGGCGCGCGCGGCAGAGGAGGAGGCAGGGCTAGGGACGCTCTCGAACACCTGGCGCGCAATGAATAGTGCCAGATTCTAATTAACCCTATTTTAGCCTATTTCCTATATAAATTTTATTCTATAAATCCTAATTTTTGCATAAATGAAGTTTACTCAATATTTGTGTTATTCTAGCCAATGGATTCACCCTAGATTAATATTACCCATATTATATCTATAATTTATTTGGATCTTTAATTAGGGCAAATTCTTATTCCAACGCATTTAAATTTGATTGTTACTAATATAGTCGCGATAATATTTTATTTATTTCTATCCTCACCTAATCTTTATTTTAAATTGTATTTGAATTATTTATTTAGCCAAATTAATTTTAGGGTTTATTCCTAATTAGTTATTCTTTATTCGCAATTAATGAACTCCGAAATCGAAATCCAATGAAATAGGCGAATAAAACCGGCATGATGCAATTTATTTAAAAAGTTTTTGAAGGTCCGTATTTTTAGAGTTTTGATTTTTGTTGGTCAAATTTTCAGGGTGTTACACTCTCCCTAACCGGTTTAAAGTTCCAGATTTTTCAAAGTTCTCAGGGCAAGATAGTACATCAACTTATGAGCATATTAGCCGATTTTTAGCTCAGTGTGGTGAAGCATCGGCTGTAGATGCCTTGAGGGTTAGGTTGTTCAAGTTGTCTTTGGCTGGATCGGCTTTTACTTGGTTTTCTGCTTTACCGTATGGGTCGATTAACAGTTGGGCCAATCTGGAGAAGCAGTTTCATAGCTATTTCTATGGTGGGGCACATGAGATGAAGTTGTCCGATTTGACAGCAATCAAGCAAAGACATGACGAGCCCGTGCATGAATATATTCAGAGGTTTAGAGAGATGAGGAATAAGTGCTTTAGCTTGAGTTTAACTGACGCCCGGTTAGCCGATTTGGCTTTTCAGGGTATGATTGCTCCGATTAGGGAGAAATTCTCATCTGAGAACTTTGAAAGCTTATCACATCTCACACAAAAGGTAACTTTGCACGAGCAGAGGTTTGCTGAAGCTAGGAGGAATTCTAGGAAGATTAATCATGTCTATTCTTATATATGTGGATCGGATGATGAGGATGATGATTCTGAGATAGCTGTAGCCGAATGGGTAAGGAGCAAAAAGGTTATACCATGCCAATGAGTGAAGAATTCTGGAAAAGAGGAGAGGTACGATTTTGATATTACCAAGGCTGACAAGATTTTTGATCTGTTACTCCGGGAAAAACAAATTCAACTCCCTGCTGGTCATACTATTCCATCGGCTGAGAAATTAGGCAAGAAAAGGTATTGCAAATGGCACAATTATGGATCTGATACTACCAATGATTGCAAGGTCTTTAGACAACAGATCCAAGTGGCTATTGAAGGAGGCAAAATCAAATTTGGTGATTCCAAGAGGCCGATGAAGGTTGATGGCAATCCTTTTCCTGTCAATATGGTGCATACAGCTGGCAGAACAGCCAATGAGGGCCGTGCAAGGGGTTTTCAAGTGAATTCGGCTAAGATCATCAATAAGTACCAAAGGAAGTATGATAGACAACAGGAGAAGCACTATCAGGAAAATGATGGCGGCTTCGATCCTCATTGGAGTTGTGAGTTCTTTAGATTCTGTTGGAATGAAGGTATGAGGCTGCCATCTATTGAAGATTGTCCTGAATGCAGCAATGTCACAGAGAGTTCAAGCCGGTCATATATTAAAGGCAATCGGCTGAAGCATGCAAGGGTTCCTGTTCATCAAAGATTGGGCCCGGTAAATCAGGATCATGACCCGGAGGATGACGAAAAAAGGAAGACTCATTGGTGTCCTCTTGGTATATTTACAAAGAATCAGAAGAGAAGGGTTCAAAGATTGAGAAACCGTGAACGCTTTCAGGAAGTCGAGCAAGAAATCAATAATCGGCTAAAGAAAACAAAGCCGAAGCAGGAATGGCGCGTTAAGAAACAAGCTCCTGTGACTGATGAAGCTGTGGCCGATGAAGCAAAGAGATTGGCCAAAGAGAAAAACGTTGTGATTGCGTCGGTCAACATGGTTTTAACCTTGCCAGCCGAATTTGGGATCGACCAAGCCGATGTTGATGAAATAGAAGAAGAATCGGCTGAATTGATTCTATTACCAGAACAAGCAGTCGTTGAAAAGCCCGAGGGTACAGAGAATCGGCATCTTAAACCATTGTATATAAATGGCTATGTTAATGGGAAGCCGATGTCTAAGATGATGGTCGATGGTGGAGCTGCAGTAAATTTGATGCCTTATGCTACGTTCAGGAAGTTGGGCAGAAACGCCGAAGATCTCATCAAAACAAACATGGTGCTCAAAGACTTTGGTGGCAATCCATCGGAAACCAAGGGTGTTCTAAATGTGGAGCTAACAGTCGGCAGTAAGACTATTCCTACTACATTTTTTGTCATCGATGGGAAGGGTTCTTACAGTTTGTTGCTTGGAAGGGATTGGATTCATACCAATTGTTGTATTCCTTCAACCATGCATCAATGCTTGATTCAATGGCAAGGTGACAAGATAGAAACTGTGCCAGACGACAGGTCAATCAATGTTGCTAGTGCCGATTTAGCTCTTTGGGAGATGGACAGTCTTGATTGTTTATCCGGCAAAGTTTGGGATGGAGATTTTCTAAAAGTGTCCAATTCTGATATATAGCCAATTGAAGACGGAGAACCCAAGCTATTACTTTGAGGGCATCGTGGAGGGTTCAAACGTCTACACCAAGGACACAGTAGATGATCTCGATGATAAGCAAGGTCAGGGTTTTATGTCGGACGATGATTTGGAAGAAATAGATATAGGTCCAGGCGATCGGTCAAGGCCGACATTTATTAGTAAGAATTTATCTTCAGAGTTTAGAACCAAGCTGATAGAGCTCTTGAAAGAATTTAGGGATTGCTTTGCTTGGGAGTATTATGAGATGCCTGGACTCAGCCAATCGATTGTTGAACATCGGCTACCTACCAAACCAGGGGTTAGGCCACATCAATAACCTCCGAGGACATGCTTGAACCTGTCAAGGCTGAGATTAAGCATTTATATGATGCTGGTTTTATTCGTCCTTGCCAATATGCCGAATGGGTTTCTAGCATAGTCCCTAAACGGCAAGGTGAGGGTGTGCATTGATTTTAGAGATTTGAATAAAGCTACCCTAAAGGACGAATATCCAATGCCAGTGGCTGATCAGTTGGTTGATGCTGCTTTAGGACGTAAGATATTAAGTTTTATGGATGGGAATGCAGGATATAATCAGATCTTCATAGCTGAGGAAGACATCCATAAGACGGCTTTTAGGTGTCCTGGTACAATCGGCTTGTTTGAATGGGTTGTGATGACTTTCGGCTTGAAGAGTGCTGGAGCTACATATCAAGGAGCTATGAATTACATTTACCATGATCTAATCGGCTGGTTGGTTGAAGTCTACATTGATGATGTGGTTGTTAAGTCTAAAGAAATAGAGGACCACATAGCCGATTTGAGAAAGGTTTTCGAGAGGACCAGGAAATATGGCTTGAAGCTGAATCCGACAAAGTGTGCTTTTTGTGTATCGGCTGGCCAGTTCTTGGGATTTCTTGTTCATGGGAGGGGGATTAAAATAACTCAGAGAAGTATCAATGCGATCAAGAAGATTAAACCTCTGGAGGACAAGACAGAATTGCAGGAGATGATCGGCAAAATTAATTTTGTTCAAAGGTTTATTTCTAATTTGTCTGGAAGGTTAGAACCTTTTACACCATTATTGAGATTGAAGGCCGATCAGCAATTTACTTGGGGGGGCAGAACAACAGAAGGCTTTGGATAATATTAAGAAATATTTGAGTTCCCCTCCAGTTTTGATTCCTCCACAGAAAGGAATACCTTTTCGGTTATATTTATCGGCCGATGATAAGTCAATCGGCTCGGTATTGATTCAGGAGCTCAAAGGAAAAGAGAGGGTTGTGTTCTATTTGAGCCGTCGGCTCTTGGATGCAGAGACTAGATATTCCCCTATGGAGAAGTTATGCTTGTGTTTATATTTTTTATGTACGAGGTTAAGACATTATGTACTGTCCAATGAATGTACTGTCATATGCAAGGCTGATGTTGTCAAGTATATGTTATCGGCTCCTATTCTGAAAGGAAGGATTGGAAAGTGGATATTTTCATTGACCGAAGGCGATCAAAGGACAAGCTATAGCCGATTTTATTGTTGACCATCGTGATGATTCTATCGGCTCGGTTGAGGTTGTGCCATGGACTTTATTCTTCGATGGGTCAGTCTGTACTCATGGTTGTGGTATGGGCTTGGTTATAATCTCCCCTCGAGGGGCATGCTTTGAGTTTGCCTATACTATTAAACCTTATGCAACTAATAATCAAGCAGAATATGAGGCAGTTCTCAAGGGGTTGCATTTACTCAAGGAAGTTGAAGCCGATATTATTGAAATCATGGGGGATTCTTTGTTGGTGATCAGTCAATTGGCAGGAGAATATGAGTGCAAGAATGATACGTTAATAGTTTATAATGATAAGTGCCAAGAACTGATGAAAGAATTTCAGCTAGTAACTTTGAAGCATGTATCTCGAGAACAGAATATTGAAGCTAATGATTTAGCCCAAGGGGCATCGGGATATAAGCCGATGATCAAAGATGTTCAGATTGAAGTTGCTACCATAACAGCCGATGATTGGAGATATGATGTCTATCGGTATTTACGGGATCCATCTCAATCGGCTTCTTGGAAGTTAAGACATAAAGCGTTGAAGTATACATTGTTGGACGATGAGCTTTATTATCGGACAATTGATGGGGTGTTGCTTAAATGTTTGAGTGCTGATCAGGCAAAAGTTGCAATCGGTGAAGTTCATGAAGGGATATGTGGTACTCATCAATCGGCTCATAAAATGAAGTGGCTGCTTCGACGTGCTGGATATTTTTGGCCGACGATGCTGCAGGATTGTTTCAGGTATTATAAGGGTTGTCAAGATTGTCAGAAATTTGGAGCGATCCAGAGAGCGCCGGCATCGGCTATGAATCCTATTATTAAACCATGGCCGTTTAGAGGTTGGGGAATTGATATGATCGGCATGATCAACCCATCGTCGAGTAAAGGACATAAGTTTATATTGGTGGCAACCGATTATTTTACCAAGTGGGTAGAGGCGATTCCTTTGAAGAAAGTTAATTCTGGGGATGCTAAACAGTTTGTTCAAGAGCATATAATCTATCGATTTGGTATCCCTCAAACCATTACGACTGACCAAGGTTCAATTTTCGTGTCTAATGAGTTTGTTCAGTTTGCCGATAGCATGGGAATCAAATTGTTGAATTCTTCACCGTATTATGCACAAGCTAATGGGCAGGCCGAGGCATCTAACAAGAGCTTGATCAAGTTGATTAAGAGGAAGATTTCTGATTATCCTCGGCAATGGCACACTCGTTTGGCCAAAGCACTGTGGTATTATCGGATGGCTTGTCATGGATCGATACAGGTTCCTCCTTATAAACTTGTTTATGGGCATGAAGCTGTTTTGCCATGGGAAGTTAGAATCGGCTCTAGAAGAACAGAATTGCAAAATGATTTAACAGCCGATGAGTATTACAACCTTATGGCCGATGAGAGGAAGGATCTGTTTCAATCACGGTTTGGAGCCCTTGAAGCTGTTTTGCCATGGGAAGTTAGAATCGGCTCTAGAAGAATGGAATTGCAAAATGATTTAACAGCCGATGAGTATTACAACCTTATGGCCGATGAGAGGAAGGATCTGGTTCAATCACGGTTTGGAGCCCTTGCAAAGGTTACCAAAAATAAAGAGCGAGTTGCTCGGCATTATAACAAGAAAGTAGTGCCCAAAGATTTTTCGGAAGGTGAACTTGTATGGAAGTTGATTTTGCCGATTGGGACTCGGGATAGCAAATTCGGCAAGTGGTCGCCGAATTGGGAAGGACCGTTCCAAATTCGTAAGGTGGTATCTAATGGAGCTTACATGTTGCAAGGACTCGATGGAGAAGTTTATGGCAGAGCGCTAAATGGCAAATACTTGAAGAAATATTACCCAAGTGTTTGGGTTAACTCATGATCGGCTGATGTTGCCGATGCATGATAGCCGATGTGTTTACATCGCCTTGAGATGGCCGATATGGTTATATCGCCCTTAGTTCTTTTCATATTGTAATCGGTTGTGGTTTGCCGATGTGCAATGGCCGATATGGTTATATCGCCCTTAGTTGTTTTCATATTGTAATCAGTTGTGGTTTGCCAGTATGCAATGGCCGATATAAATATATCGCCCTTAGTCGTTTTTATAATTTTATCAATGTTTTTGACATTGTAAAATTAGGGGGGCACATACATGGAAAATTGAAAACTTTTGGGCGTATTTGCAAGATATGTTAATCGGCACAAAGGATTATCGAGACAAGTTGAATAATAGTACTAGGGTATCTTAGCCGATTACAAAAATTCTTAAGGTATACAGAATGTCACTGAGACAAATATCGCTGGATAGCCGATATAGCCCTCTGCCTAATTTGTTCTACTTCTTCTATGGCTTGGGCATCTTGAGCATCAGTTCCAGGGGTGACCTTCAAGGACATGGTCATATCAGCGACATTCTTGATAGCCGATTTCAACCTCGCCTTTTGTTCTTCGATAGCTTGCGGGAGATCGGCTAACTTCTTGTGCTCAATATCCAGCTCGACGTTGCATTCTTGAAGTTGTGCTATGAGATCAATCTTATGAGCTTCAAGCCGATCAATATTTGACTTGATCGGGCCTTCAGACAGCTGATCAAGCTTGGACTTCTCTTCGTGCACAAGCTGCCAATTGTGCTGGATTGTAGCTTCGATGTTTTTGCGTTCCCGACGATCGGCTAACCTCTACTTGGCCTTCTCCAGCTTGAATTGGTTTTGCTCAAGGTAGACAGCTGGAGTAAGGGCATCGGCTAGTTCATCTGGGAGTAGAGCTTGGATATATGTGAACCTTGCGCGGATCGAACCACAGTTGGTCACCAGGTTGTCTAGTGATGCTTCTAGCCGATGAGAGTTATCCTCAAGCGTTCTCTTCACATCATCTGACAGAGGAGCTATAGCTTTACTGGTGGTGTCTTCCTCTGTTTCATCGAGATAATCCTTAATGTCGAAGGAAAACAGATCGGCTAAGACCTGCAAGAGATAATGTTATGGATGATTAAGGATCAAAGCATGATTGGCCGATCTCAGAGTTGTGTCAATAAAGAACTTACCGGAATAGCAGGAGCAGCTGGTTGTTCTCCCTCTTCGACATTATGACTATCTGCAGCCGATGGAGTACGGTTGCTTGATTCTAGTTGTACAGGAGGCGAAGGAGGAGGGGGAGGCTGTAAAAAGATAAGTGTTAGACATAATCGGCTGAGATTAGTTAATGAGAGGACTGAGAATATCTTACTGGTGGAGCCAGTTTGAGAGTTGGTGCTGCCGATTTCTTCCTCACGCAGTTTTCTTCTTCTATGGTTATAAATCTATGAGTAATCGGCTGAAAGGTGAAGTGATTATAGAGGAAATCGAAGAGAGATGCTTACTCTCGAAAAATGTGCTGGGGCAAAAGGAATTGGAGGAGTCTGCTTGGGTGAAGCCGATGGTGTTCTTTCTGTATCGCTTACTTCGGCTGCAGCTTGATCAATGTCTTCTTCAATCTCTTCTTCGTCCAAAGATTGTTCGATGGATGGATCCAAGGCAGGCAGGTCATCAGCTGGCTTGGTTTTCTTTGATTTGATTTTCTTCTTGGGAGCCGGAGCTAATGTGTCCACAGCCGATGATCTGGTTTTTCTTTTCTTACCTGCATCGGCTGGTTCCTTGATTAGGCCTTGGAGGAGGGTTGAAGTCCTAGGGGCATGATAGCCGATGACAAGAGGAGATGGTCCGCCTCCATTGGGAATTAGACCTGGAGCATATTCAATATCCTTGCCACTGTTGCTCTGACGATGAGGAGAGGATTCTGTTGTCTGCAGGTCAGAAGAAAAGATTAGTCAAGATTCAAGTCAGCTACCAGTTGTTCAAGCAAGATTGATAAAGTAAAGATTTACCTGAGGGATAACATCGGGGAACAGATCTGTCATGTACATAGAAGCTGGTTGATGGAAGATATGTTGTTTCCATTCACCCCACCATCTGTCAAAGTTCTTGCTCCTGAATCTTGCCAGCTCTATGTTCTCAATACTGCCCAAGGGGGGTCCTGGGATGTTGAGTAGCCGATCCATCATCAGAGTTGATGAGATTTCTCCTCGGCACTGGATCTTGTCGGCAAAAAATAAGCCGATTGGGAGTTGGCCCAATCCAAGTTGTCTAGCCGAACTCATTGGGTGGTAAAATTCATAAGAGATTCGGATGTTTCTGCCCTGATGGATGCCAACAGGAAGGATGCATGGGCTGATTGCAGCTGTAAGAACTTCCCTGGATTGCTGGTATATTTCATGATTGATGTCTTCAAATCTGAAGTCTGATGGAAGTTCAAGATCTGCTGAGTCCTCGTAAGGAAACCAAACCCGGGCATCTTTCTGAAAGCCTTCATAAAAGCTGCAGAACCAATCCTTAAGCAGCTCAGCCGACAGCTTTGCTCCAGCATCAGTTGGCATAGATGCGTATTCTCCATATGACATGCATCTACGATGAGTGCGTTCTTCTCCATCATCTTCCACAATCAGCTCCAACCTCGGAAATTCAGCTTCCGTCACAGATGGCCGATTGACGACTTTCATAACCACCAGGTTTAACCAGGTCTGCAGCAACCACCATGGTCCACCTGCCCCAACTATTGAGCCAACGGCTATCTTGGCCGATGCATTGTTCAACATTTGGTATAGATAGCCGAGGAGGATTTTGCCCAAGGGAAATTGTTTTCTTGATTATAGGGCTTCGGCTACAAATTGCCAGTTGGTTGTAGGGCCACAACTTGATCCACAAAAGAGAAATTTCTCCAGCCACATCAGCAGAAAGGCTACATGCTCTCGAGGAGTGACAGGCCCTTTACCCATATATGATGCTACGTAACCAGACCAACCACCTATGCTTTTTGTTCTAAAGTCAAATTGGTTCTTGGTGTTCAAGCTCATAGGATTAGCCGATGAAGTTACATCTAATCCGGTGATCATAGTAATGTCGATCAAAGTTAGGGTCATCAGCCCTTGGTTGAATAGGAAGGCGTTGATGGTGTTGGCCCAGAAATAAGTGGCGGCAGCCATCAGAGGTTCGTCCTTAGCGGAATTGGCTATGGTAAGGGCAAGCGCTTGGCCGATCCCGATCTCATCCCACTGAACTGCCTTACTAGCCGATACACGCTTGTACCATGTGGTCCAACTCTTCTCAGGGGTAGTTTTCTCAAGGGATGGCCAAGATTTGAAGGTATTCTTCCAGTGACCCAGATTAGGGTTGGCTAATCTAAAGGAGATTCTGTTGGTTTCATCGATGATAAAATCAGTAGGGTCAAGGTTGCCGATTGGACCAAGAAAATAGTGGTTCTCATGTGACAGACTTGGAACCGCAACCAGATTGGACAGATGCTACATATGCGAATAAGGATAGAGAAGAAGAAAACAAGATGAGGCGAGAGAAAATCAATCTGCTGCGAAAGAAAGAGATCTAGCCGATGGGTACTTACTTCTGCATACTCGGCCAATGGCGCGGCGGATGGATTGGCGGAGGTCGACATTGCCACGGGCGGAAATCTAGCCGGGGATAAAGTCGCCTGGGGATCGCCTTAAGCGTCGGAGGAATCGCCGGAGAGAGAGAGGACAAAGTTTTGCTTCAGCGGTGAAAACGGAGGAAACGGTGTGAAGTTTCTCAGGGGTGGCGGTTAGTATTTAAAGAGCTGGGGTAACGGTCGGAAAACGGCGGAGTGCGAGACTTACTCGGAGTTGATATGCGGCAAATCCGGAACATTACCAAATATCCCGGACTTGGGGGGCATGTGTTAACGACCAAATTTGGTAATATCAGCATCGGAGATAAAGACTAGATTGAAGCGGAATTGAAGACGAAGATCGTTACGGAAACAGAGCAAGAATCAGCTGTAATCCAAATCGGCTACGGTCAGGATCGGTAGAGTTCGAGTCAGACAGGGATAGCCGATACAGCCGATTCCAAGAATACGACTCGGAGTACATCATCGGGTTGAATTGATATGCTTCAAGACGATTGCCACGCATGGATAGAGTCCTGAGAAGGCAATTGTATCTATTAATTAGGATATTTTATAAATTCTTTAGAGATAAATGTGGGTAAAAGTCTGCCGCAAAGACTTATGGTATCTTAGAGTTTGTTAGAGATAATAGTCGTGTCCGGTATGGACTTATCTTATAATTCTCGGGTATAAATAAGACCCCGAGCCCTATGTAATTTTTTAAGAACACACATTCAATACAATTTCGGCGCATCGCCACCCTTTTACTTTCGTTTTGTTTCGATGAGTTCTTGCTTTCGGAATGAGCTGCATTGGTTTTGATCTTCAATAAGAGATAAAACTTGTTATGGCGGCTTGTGTTCTTGGGATTATTGCTTTCATCTTTATGACACCCTAATCTTGTCTATATAATTCGCCAAGTTATCATATATCTCGTATAATCTTCGGTAATATCGTCATCTATCCTACAATCGGCTAACATATGTTAGTAGAAGGTGGCCGATTAGGTTAAATAGCGACGTTAGCTTAGATTGTACAAGATATCTACCACTCTATGAAACATCCAGCGGCTTGATTGTCTAGATATTGTTCTTCTTTTCATACTTAATGCTGCATCAGTTGAGTTTGATCTATTAAGTCGTGCTTAGAATATCAATCTCTAGCCTGCTTCCTGGTTGCCGATTATTGTAGTATCAGGGTTTCAGCCGATCTTACCTGATTTAATTATAGTTATCCTATATGCTTGATTGACATGTTAAATTTGCCCTTTATGTTAAGATCTTGTTGCATTTAAGTATATTATGCTTCTGTTTGATATATTCTACTTGCTTTAATATCTTAATATAGAGTGGTATCGGAGTATTAGCCGATACATACTAGATCTATCTGATCGGCTATGCTATGAACGTATATAGTTCTGTCGTTAATCTATATTTCGATCTAAGTGATTTATACTGTCTTGGCATGGCGACCGATCTATCCCAATCACTTGATTTAAGTATATATTGACATAAGGGTTATATATTGTTAATGTCTACAGCCGATCGAGTAGATTTAGTTCTTCCTTAATTATTCATGACTGTCGATCGATGTACACATGACATCGGCTTAAAATAAATGATATGTCATCGGCATCTAGCCGATCGGCTATCATTTATAGATTTAATTGCGGTTTCTTTGTCTTCGTTTCTTGTTGATTGTAGGATCAAATCAACTGGCACGCTCACACATCCGTAGGCGAGTTTTGGACCTGCACTGGAGTTAAGAAGATCTCCCAGGCCTCGTGTTTTCTGTCAACACGGAGCCACCGCCGGCCGCGCCCGGCCGCCGTCCGCCCCGCCATGCCCGGCCGCCCTGCTAGTCGCCGCCGCGCCTGATGCCGCGCTCGGCCGTCCCCGCGCCCGACGCCGTGCCCGGCCGCCCCCACGCCCGACGCCGCGCCCGGCCGCCGTTCGCCCTTCGCCTCCGGCGGGGAGGTGAAGGGGAGGAGAGGAGAGTGAGAGGAGAGGTGAAGGGAGAGGAGAGTGAGGGGAGAGGTGAGGGGAGAGGTGAAGGGAGACGAAAAGACACTTAGAGAAATATCAGCCCATGTGCCTCATATATATACCTCGCTAATTTTCGCAGGCGCACCTTATGTGGTCCGCCTGCGAAAATGATTTTCGCAGGCGCTGCTTAAGTGGTCCGCCTGCAAAAATCGATTTTCGCATGCGGACGGCGAACTTCACCCCGATTTGTATTTTTGTAGGGAGCTATTGGGCTCTAAGTGCTATGTCCGCCTGTGAAAATAAATACCCAACGTTGGCGAAAATGCTTTTTCTAGTAGTGTGGTCCGGTCCCACCTCTATGTTATAATTCAACGAAATTGCATAATCTCGTGGAGGACATACCTTATTGTGCTGAGCAATGCTCTACAATCAATTAACATGTTGTAACCATAGCAACATTTATGAATACTACTTAGCCATATTCTCACAAATTAGGGACAAGAGCAAAGGGGAGAAAAGGCTCTCGTTTTCCACATCCATGTTTTCCGAACAGTTATACGGTTTGTTTTCTTACAAAAGTTTTCTTTAAAAAATTGCTTTATAAAATTATATTAACTTATTTTTCAAGTTTAGAATAATTAATACTAATTCATTATGTGCTAATAACTCATCCCACCGTTTTATGTATTTCTCAATATTCCATTTCCCCTCCTCTCATATACACCTTAAATTATGTACTCCTAACTCCTAAGCATAATAATATTTTAGAGTAGTTTCCAATCAGAATACCATGTGTGTGCCTCCATCAACTATTTATATATGATTCCATCCACGATAAGGACATGCTATCGAGGTTGCTGGTTCCAACCTAACAAGCTTGGTTTGGAACCATATGATCAACATGACACGTGGAGCATTTCATTTATATGCTAATTATAAGCAGTACAACTTATTATATATAAAAGAAATAATTTATAGATATATTTTTTAAGTACGTATTAGGCTGTGTTCGAGAGGTGAGGTCAGGAACTCACCTCCCGCGCACGCAAAACAGAGCGACCATTTTCTTACGATTCATTAAGTATTTACTAATTCTTTTTGAAAATAGATTAATATATTTTTAAAACAACTTTCATATAGAAAATTTTTGTAAATAACACACCGATTAGCAGTTTGAAACATGTGCGTGTGGAAAATGAGGGATGTGAGTTAGTGATTTAAAAACATATACTTATTTATCCTGAAGGACACCCGCGCGCTCTCCGTTGGAGCTACAGAGCATCTGCAGTAATCCTAGAAAGCATGATTGGTTTTACATGCTCTTTTGTGAGTTGTGAAATGCAGGTGGGAGCTAACTTGGCCTGAATTCCCTTTGCACTTTCACTAAAAGTTGATTTGGCACGTTTAATTAATCATATATATAAGGCACTTGATTGGTTGATGTCCAAGTCATTCAGAGACCATTTAAATATTCTTAGTATTTATAAAAGTTATGTACTGTATAAGAGGTTGGTACTACCTATCTTTTAATATATATGCAGTTGATTTTTTTAATTTGTTTGACTAATTGTATTTTATAAAAATATTTATGCAAATAAACAAATAAAGCTTAAATTATTTTTAGATCTGACTATACTCTTTTCACTTTACGTATACCTGACTAATTGAACAAATATGTTGATTACAGTTTAAAAAAATAGTCGTTATATATTTAAAAACAGAGTTAATACAACATTTCAGGTAGCTATGTTTGCTCCTAACTCATGCTCGAGTTGCTCCTTTCCCTCTCATCCTCAGCAAAATAAGCCCAAACTATAGAATGGATTATGAATCATCATCATTGTACATGCTCTGCATACACTTCCGTGTTTCAACGCGAAACCTAAAGTATATAGTAAGAATAATTGCTACCTTTTCTTCATGGACAGAAAAAAGTATGTCCTACTAATTGTTGAGTAACAAAATCCTTTAGCAGGATCCACAATGGCCACGTGCAAGTGTCCCTGAGTCCATTTGTTCTTCCACTAGGACATTGGCATCTTCGTGGGCATATCACTTCGATTACGATTAACAAGGGTACAACCGTGTCGATTGCAACTTAGAAAATAGGGATGGATGATTTAATTTTGAATAGGGGTTCTAGGCTTCTAGTAGAATTTGTGAGGATATTCTCAGTTTATCTTGTCGTTGTTTTGTACACTAGCTCTTTTTGTTAGGTTAATCGTAGTCGTAGTTGTATTACCAATAACACTTTGAAACTGATAGCAAAGACTAATTTTAGTAGCCACTAATAGTTTTTAAGTATTTTTGCTCCGATCGGCTTCCTGACCAGATGGGAGGAACTCATGTATGAGGATCTTGATGGTGATGGCACTACTCCTTGTTGTTGATGTCGTGGCTGTCCGAGATTGGTCCTGGCACCCAGTTCTATCGTCAGGGAGGAGGCAACCTCAGCCAACAGTGGTGATAAGGAGGAGGGCCATCGAGATGTGTCAGGATGAGTACGGTGCAGCCGTCAAAAAGGAGAAGGTGGTGCAGTCAGGGACGACGCTAGAGTCGGAGATTGATTTGGAGGCAGCAGCCGGCTGTGGATCCTAGATGCCGATTGGGGAGGGCACAAGAGATGGAGCTCTCGAGGCTGAGGCAAATCTAGGAGGGCACTAAAAGCATATCTCGATTTGGAGACGGTGACGTCCACCTCAAGCTCCTACTTCCCAGTGATTTTTGGCTTTGATTCGACATGATTCTCTAGTGCAAGACAAGGCAAAGAAGAAGAACAAATAAGAAGAAGCGCCACGTTAGCTAGCTGGCTCCATCATCTGTTCCCGTGATGACGGTTGTGGCAGCCGTGGTGAAGTCACCACCATCGTTGTCAGCGTTGATGTGGTGCCGACTAGGCGAGCCGATCACGAACAGGGGGAGTGGTGCTAGTACCAGTACCACCAACATGAACTTCGAGCTCTGGCATTGGCGCTCAACTACCACCAAGTGAGCGGGGTCTAGGATGCGAAATGGTGGGCACCACCGGCAACAACATGCGTGGACTCACCTCAAAAAAAAAAACAACATGCGCGGACACAAAGCATAAGGGTAAAAAGTAAGTCCAGCTCACCCATCGACAGTTGCAACGACAGGTCGACGTCAGCTAGGACATGGTGCGCCGAGGTATAACCACTAACGTGTGGGACAACGTTTTTTTTGACTGGACTACCACGTTAAATCAAAACCGCTTTAGATTAAGTATATGGATAATTGTCTAATTTAAAATATTTAGCGTGTAAAATGTTTGGTATTTAAATTGAGAGGGATAATTCTTTGTTTGTAATTTGAACTTTTTTTAAAGAATATTATAGGAGGACGAAGGGAGTACAAATAGTGGAGAAGCACACACGAAACACTAGAGTAAAGCAGGCAGCTTTTGGTCGCATTATGCGGCGAAATGTGGCTGAAGGATCTGCACCTAGCATGTGCCAAACTGCCAAAGTATATACTCCTACTCCTACTACAGGCTAATTAGCTGCACGTGGACGCCATGGTTGTCTATGTACAGACACCATCACTGCCACTGTTGCTCCGGCGAGAAAACAAAGTGATCGATTGATTGCCGCCCGCCTAGTCGCTGCCACGGCGGCTGCACGACGGATGCTTAGGCCTGTTTAGTTTGAGGTTAAAAAGTTTTCGCGTTCATATACGGATATACATATAAAGTATTAAACGTAGATTAATAATAAAATAAATTACAAATTCTGTCTGTAAACTACGAGACAAATTTATTAAGACTAATTAATCCATTAATTATTAGCAAATGTTTACTGTTGCACCATATTATCAAATCATGTAGCAATTAGGTTTAAAAGATTCGTCTCGCAATTTACATGCAATCTGTGTAATTAGTTTTTTTTTCTATATTTAATACTCTATATATATGTCTAAACATTCGATGTGATAGGGTGAAATTTTTTTCCTAAAAACATCATATCAAATCTTTGGACACATGCATAGAGCATTAAATATAGATTTAAAAAAAAACTAATTACACAGTTAGAGGAAAATCATGAGACGAATCTTTTAAGTCTAATTAGTCTATGATTAGCCATAAGTGCTACAGTAACCTAAATATACTAATGACGGATTAATTAGGCTCAAAAGATTCGTCTCGCGGTTTTCAGGCGAGTTATAATATTAGTTTTTTCATTCGTATCCGAAAACATCTTTTAATATCCGATCAAATATCCGATGTTACCTGAACTTCTTGCCTATGTCGAAGGCCTTGATTGGCACTCCAATGGACGATTCTCCCCATCGTTATAGAAACAGACTGCATGTCAGTGGTTAATTTGACGCTTTCAAAAAGTCCAAGATCGCTCCGCCTTCTCGCATACTGTCAGTGAGATTAAATGTTTGCTAGAAGATGAGAGAGGAGCAGGGTTTCCTAAACCGTCGGGGACGGGGTTATCGTGCTCCGGTGGTAAGCACGGTTACCGCGCGGTAACTGTAGTAACCGCGAAAAACCGTACGAAACCGTATAAAATTTATCAAAAATTCAAATTATTTTTAAAATTTATTTGAATTTAAGGAGATTACCATGGTATTTATATTACCGTACAGTAACCGCGCGGTTACCGATAGTAAGTCGAACCCTGAAGAGGAGTCACCATGAAAAAGATAAGATACAGAGATCCCAGAATCAAGCCAGCCATGTGTTAGCTTGTAAAGCTCATGTTGATCATATATCTGATTTCTAGTTAGGAGATTCTTGTAGCCTAATCTTTCAGATTCTCCGTAAGGACTCATTGGTTGAGAAATATATCTTTGCTCTTCCAGAAAAAATATCCGATGTGACATCTAAAAGTTTTCTTTTTCGAACTAAGGCCGAGTTTAACTTCTAACTTTTTCGTCACATTAAATTTTTCTATACACATAAACTTTCAACTTTTCCGTCACATCGTTTTAATTTCAATCAAAGTTTTAATTTTTAGCGTGAATAAATACACCCTAAATAAGTCTAAGGCCTTGTTTAGTGGGGAAAATAGGCCCTTATCTTTTGCTGCCTCCTCCTCCTGCTCCCTGCTGCCGCTGCCGCCAACATCACGTGATGCGACACGTCGTCCATACAGCCGCGTGCCGTGCAGGTGCAGGTGCAGGGTGAGTGAGAGCGGTTGGCTTGCTGCCGGCCGCCACACGTACGCCATGCGAGTTTGCGACGCGGCGCTCCATCACCGCATTGCCTAACTTTACTGAAGTAGTACTAGTATAATACTGATAATCATATACAAATGTTTACTTCATTGTAAAATACTTGCTCCGTAAAAAAAATTCAACCTAGAAATGATCACAAATCGAAATTAGACAAATCAATTCGTCTTATTGAGTTACGTTTAATCCGATCATATATTACTATTTTAAGATATAAAAGGAGTAGTAAATTGTTCCAGACGAGAGAAAAAACGGTTATAAGAGTAAGACAAAGCCAATTTTCATTTTTAGAGCCAATTTTCAGTGTTGATTTAGAGTTTTCTTAAGTTAGTTTTATCACTAGAACCTTTTCTTCAAAATAAAAAAAAGAATAGAACGTTCTCATCATCTTCTTTGTAGCATATAGTCACAACCAAAATTTAAATTTTGAAATTTAAGTTGGTTTCATGGTTTTTAATCATAGACTATTTTTTACATCGGCTATTAAACCACTAACAAACACAGATATACAAGTTTTTTTTTATGTAAATGATGTTTTGTTGCTTCATTTATGTTTTACATGTTACCAATTGTAGTTGATCAACCTATCAAGCATAAGCTTATTCAGAACCATTTTTTAAGCTACATCTGACGTCACTCACGACTTATATTTTCTCTGTTTTAAAATATAAGCATTTCTATGTTATTTAGTGCTAGATATTAAAGTTGAGGAGAAAAGACTTGGATGCCTCATCAATAAATGTGAGAGCCTGAGAGGGTTAAGTAAAAAGGTGATTGGGGGTATAGTATGAGAAAAAATTTGAATGAAAAGTAAATGATATAATAAGTAGTGTAGATGGTGATAGGAATACCTATATTGTAAAATAAGATTTAAATTTTGAAATGGAAGTACTAAGTCGCAACATAAATATATCTTTTAAGCAGACTTCACGCTCATATCAGAAGTTTTAAGTTCAGCTTTATCAGAAACAATAAATAAATAGTAGTACATCCGATCCTCGGTCCTAAAATAACAAATCCTACCTATAAACTCGGACAAACACTTATCCAGATTCGTTGATAGGATTTTTTTTTAATGCAGCAGTACTTCCTAAGTTTTACTGTTGGCTTACAGAGTTACAGTAGTACTCCACTAGTCTGTGGGCTGATGAATCTTAAAAATTTTTGACGGGATCCGATGGACCAATTGTAGGGAATCTTAAAAATTCGGGCACTTTTGTCGTACAATTATCAAAATGAATTGAAGTGCTTGAAAAGAAAAGGAGTCATAAGTCAAATTAATGCGTGTACCAAATTAATGATGTTTAGAAGGTTCAAGCTGCAAAAGTGCCATTTCACGTGCTGTGCGCTGTTTTTTCCACTTTCAGCCCCATTGTTTCGGTATATTTGCAGATGAAAAGTAATATGTGAATATAACTTTTATAAACGTGTTTTAGCGATCTAAAAGTAAAAGTAAAGACTAAAAAATAAATTTTAATTAAAAAACCCTAAAATCACCTTCAAATTTAAGATTGAAAATTTAAATTTTGATTGATAAGTATAATCATAAGCAACACAGTTTGTTTTATCCCCTGTTCCTTCAGCTTTGTTTGTTCTCCTGATCTTTCATTCATTTTCAAAAGATTTGTTAATCACCTGTACTTAAATAAACATCGTTTCATCCATTGATAACTTTGCTTCAGTACTAACTGTTGTCGTCTGCTAGACTATAAAATATGCCAGGTAGTACTAATAATAAGAACTGTTTTAAAAGGACATTCATCGGTTTATTTATTCAACATGATTGTACTAAACAATGTAAAAGAAAACATAATTGTACTAGTATAAAGTTTTGTAACCTGCCGCACAATGGACAAATAAAGATCCAATAAATCGTTCTCAAAATAAATCGTAGGTAGAACAAGTTGAATCCAATTCAACCGATGTCTTTGTTTGTGAAACTTTATTCCATCTCCATGCGAAAAGTTGTGTTGTTCCCCTTCTCCACAACTCCACAAGAACATGGTGAGATATGAAAGTTATACATGAATCAGAATGGCAGGTCGATTTGTAAGTACAGTTCTAAAAAACTTCACTAAAAAAAGTAGTATATATGCCTTCGTTATAAAATATAATAACATTTAGCTATGAATTTGAACAATAGAAATGTTTATATTTTGAAATGGATCGAATGAGTAGTAAATACATGTTGGCATTTTAACATTACCAAGGATTATTTAAGGCAACATTATCAATAGTAAATAGTAAAATCGTTTTATTTGACAAAAATATTTTAAATCTAGATAACCAGGATATCAGTTAAAAAAAACTCTTATATACTCCCTCCTATGTAGTGTCATTATCACTATATTCGACTGGTGAAATTTACAAACAAACGACTCGAACATGTGTAATTGGACCAGCCCTTCCTCCAGACTTAGATATTTGATGGTTACTGCTTGAAAAGTTTATATAAATACTAACATAAATATGATTGGATGGAATAATTAATACTCCCTCTGTTTTATATTATAAGTCGTTTGACTTTTTTCCTAGTCAAACTTCTTTTAAGTTTGACCAAGTTTATAGAAAAATATAGTAGTATTTTCAACATAAAACAAACATATTATCAGAATGTGTGTAATTTTGGATTTAGTGAAACTAATTTGATATTTTAGATGTTGCTATTTTTTTCTATAAATTTGGTCAAATTTAACAAACTTGACTAGGAAAAAAAGTCAAATGACTTATAATATGAAATAAAGTGGGTACTAATTAACCAATAACTTGGATAGTGTAGAATGAATCATTCCATTATTTGGATGGGATAATTTTTTGAGAGAATATATGGGATAATTTAAATCCTTCTTTTTAGGGAAAAATCTAAATACCCTCTACAAATCACTTGTGTTTCTAAAACTCATTTTCATACACAAACCTATTAAGTCAATTTCTCTTTTAACTTCCCTCCACATGCTATTTTTATCGATTCCTCCTTATTGTTTAAGTTTATTATTTCAATTTTTCGTGCATCTATGCCTTTGGCGTGGTGTTGTTGGAAACCTCCTTCCTCATGTTCCAGCTTGTTGCTTTCCCAAATCCCGCATAAGCGAGATCGATGATAGCAAAACACGATGGTAAACTTGTTGAGTTGTACATCATCTGTAGTTTATATGATCCCAGCCTCTCGAGATGGTATGAGTTCCTATTATCCTATGACGCTAGAGGCCCATGGAACACAAGAAATTGAAATAACTAAATGGAATATATAAAAATGAGATGTTGAGGGGAAGTTAGAAGAGAAATTGACTTTAAGGAGGTTAGTGTATGAAATTGAGTTGTACGTAAAGGAAAAAAAATAAAAATAGCATTGAGTTGTAAAGGGTATTTAGAATTTTTTTCCTTCGTTTTATACTAAGAGTACATAATTAGGGTGTGAAGTGATAGGTCAGAAAGATAAGAAGGAATGGATGGAGATACTATCGAAGCCCGAGCATATAAAGTGGTGCAACAAAAGCGGGGAGAAGTAGTCCACTATCCAATTGAAATTTATGTATTCCAACTGATCAGATCCAATCACAAGATCAATTTTATTAGGCCAAAAGTCCATGTTTTTTTAATGAAGAAGAAGAATGACAACGATGCAACGAACATATTTCTATTACATGCATGGTCCTACATTTCATATCGTCTATCCTCTTCTGACTAAATCATCCTCCCTCTATCCACAAATATAAATGTTCAAACAATAATAATTCATCCACAAATATAAGAATTACTAAAGTATTACTTTAACAATCATATTGTATTCTGATTTTTTTTCATCTCGACCATTCTCCTATATCAAACCATCCCTCATTTAATAAGAGACGTAAAAGTCTTTTTACCTTCACCTAAAACATCTGCCAAACAACCTCGAATGCTTATATTTGTAAACCAAGGAGCACTGAGCTAATTTCATTCAAATTTGTCAAAAGAGTTTATGGTGAGGTGTAATTTGGAATATGGATCCAAGTATCTAACCACAGAAGCATGTGGGCCCACTTAAAATACACCTGGCCCCACCAAATAATGTACTATGTGACGACTGACGAACCATTAATTTCAGCCGAGGAACGTGCGTGCTTTGCTGCCACACTGTTCTTTCAAGTTTCAACTCATTGTTTTCCTCTCTCAAACTAGGAAAGGTGTTGCATTATGTTCAAGTGGATAGGGTAGTTTGTCCAGCTGCTGGACAAGGGTTTCCAATGCTGCAATATCCTAATACCTTTCCAGCCAGGTTCAGCGTGAACCTGGACACACTGCATGCCTAGCTATATAGTGTACTCTCTTCGTCAAAAAAATTCCTAACTAACATAGAATGAGACCTATTCAGTTTTATTATACTACTCCGTCCGTTTTATATTATAATTCGTTTGACTTTTTTTTCTAGTTAAACTTTATTAAGTTCGACTAAATTTATGAAAAATTTAGCAACATATAAATATCAAATTAGTTTCATTAAATATAACATTGAATATATTTTGATAATATGTTTGTTCTGTGTTAAAAATATTACTATATTTTTCTATGAGCTTTAAGTTTGACTAGGAAAAAAATCAAACTACTTATAATATTGAACGAGGGAGTAGATTATATATCATTCTATTTTAGGCTGCGTTAATTCTTTTGGATAACGAAGAGAGTACTTCTATTTCTATATGTTCTATGGATAAAGAAAAATGAGGAATAATTCATATTTGAAGGAGTTTCAGCACCCCAAGATCTCATCCATGATGAGAAGAATGAAGGGCTAAGAGGTGGGCCATGCGTCTGGAGGGGTGTCCTCGAGTCCCCGGCACTTGCGTTGGATCTGCTCTTGATCCAGTCTTCATTGTGAACTTTATAGTAGACCCTGTTTAGATCTCACTCTAAACTTTTTCACCCTATCATATGGAATATTTGAACACCTATATGAAGTATTAAATATAGGCTAAAAAAAATAACTAATTGCATAGGTTGTGACTAATTTGTGAGACAAATCTTTAAGCCTAATTGCTCCATGATTTGACAATATGGTGCTACAGTAAATATTTGCTAATAATGGATTAATTAGGCTTAATAAATTCGTCTCACTGTTTATTGATGGATTCTGTAATTAGTTTTTTAATTTGTGCCTGAACACCCTATGTGACACCCTATATAATACCCGATGTGACATGCCAAAACTTTGCACCCCTGGATCTAATTAAACACCCCCGTAATCAATATGCATAAGTCATTGAAATACTCCCTTCTTCCATAAAAGTTACACATATTTCTTTTGTTACCAAGACCAAGAAGAAATTAATTCATGTTACATGTAACAAAGATCAAAATGCATGCATACAACCAATGAGCATTAAAATGGCTAATCGGGTTCCGATCAAATATTTAATTTATCTCTCCATTTAAATTTTGGATGTATTGAGATTACAAATAGAAACAACTTATTTGGAAAAACTAAAATATGAAATATGTCTAACTCTTCTAAATGGAGGGAGTAGTTGTTAAACCTACCGGCTAGGAAAATGAATACGGGCAAGCAAGTCAAAGGTATTATTATAGTCAAATATATTCAGCATATAATTGATAATGGGCTCGTACAGTGGCAAGTGATACTAATATAGATGAATTTGCATTTTTGCACCAGCCAACTTACAGGGAATCTCTAAATGAGACTATCTTAAGAAAAACTGCCACAAGTTTTTTTCAAAAACTTTTAAATATAACCTTAAATATAGTGTAACTATATACTATAACTTTTATATAACTTATATTTAAATATTGAAAACACATATAACTTCAATATAAATTTTAAATAACTTTTAGTTTTTTTATTAAAGTTATAATGTAGTTACAATATAATTACACCATAACTATAAAATAGTCGTATTTGAAAGTTTTTTTCCAAAAAATATTTACTAATTCCCTTTTAGAAAACTTTAGCATAAGATACATCATCTATAAATAATACTAATGACTACAGGTAAATTCTTTCATATAAACCAATATAATTGATGCGAGTTACACTTTTTTTTTCTAGAAAAATCTGTATTTGAGGTGTTTTTTCCCTGAAGAGACAATATCTTTATCTCATCACTTCTATCCCCTCCACGTAATAAAAAAATTCAAAAAGTTTATTTGACAGTAGTAGAGACAATTTTATTTATTGTCTTTGCAGTACAGTACAGACCTGCCTTGTGTGTGATGAGAAGTCAGAACACAGCCTGTATAATTAAGGTAATTTTATCGCGAATAATCTAAGACCTAGTTACTCGTTCGGAATTCGGAAAAAGGACCTTGACCGCTACATCGACCATTAATTAATTAACTTGATTAATCATTATATTACTCCTCGATTGTACCACTCAAAGCTTGTGCTAGCTGTGGATGATCAGTGGATAAGATTATGCACGCTATAATATTAGTAGTAGCGAGCACCAAAACAAATACTAATTAAAAATTTGTATATGATCCTGCAAGGCAATATTATTAATTAATTGTGCTAACTAATTAATTACAACCCGGTCCCTAGCTAGCAACATTGATCACCCGGCATCCGGCAAGAAGATCAGAAGGAACAAATGTGAGGGGGTAGATGACAAAAAAGACAATTAATTATATCAACATGTAGTATCATTGGTGATTAGTACTATATATAATAGCTAGAGTACTACTAATAATAATATCGAATAGAATCTTATACGAGATCAAGCATTGCTAAAGCTAGGAGAGGAGATGGTTACGTACTGATTAGTTAAGTAAATCAAGGGGGGATATGCTTGTTTGGAGGTCGTACTCGTAGCCTCGCGCAGATCACATCAGGTTAGAAAAAATATGATTACTTGTTATTTTTTGAAGTATGCCGGCATGCAACTGCAAGAATATGCCTTGGTACCCGGTGGCCCGAGGGAGAATGGAAATTTTAGTTTAGGGGGCCATCTCTTCTAGATTGCTACAAAATTTACTGATATCTTATATTTAATTTTGTTTAGGGGTCATCTCTTATAGATTAACTGCTACATGAAATAGTACACGAAGTGTTCAATCTACATGAAATTTTAGTGGAATATAAGAAATTCTGTCCTTTAGATATTTCTCTGTTGTTTTTCTTGCCATTTGGCTATGTAACAATGTGACTCACAATTAATTAATCCAATGGATATAAGGTAGATTTTCTATCTTTTGCGTAAAGAAAACTATCATCTTTGAAATACATCTTTGATCACAGGTGTGCCCTGAAGTACAATTTCAGACAAAAGAAAGAGGAACCAACATAAAGAGAAATTGAGAAAAGAAATACAAATTCTGCTAGAGTCAAACCTGGTTTTCCATTAGAGCTTGAGCTCAAAGCTCTGAAGGAAGCAGAGGCTCTAGAGCTATTATGTGAACAGAGACATAGCTCAAGCTTAAGCAATGAGGCACGCTGACAATGATGACGACAATCGTCTTGAACCAAAGGTGGAGAAAGAGAAAAGATAGTCAGAGAGATGAATAGAGAAAGAGTAAACTGATACTTGTCAGAGCTTCGGCTATTTGTTGGGCTCTATGGTTGAGTAGAAATGATATGGTTTTTGACAAATCACCATCTATTTCCTATATGCAGGTAATTTTCAGGGCAACTCATTGGCTCCGGTTTTGGGCACAATTACAAAGGTGTGATGAAGATGGAGAGTTTCTGAAAATTGCATGTCGCAAGTTGGAGACAATGGTTCTGCAACTTTATGCCAACTATGGATGGAGATTCACAAATAGGCTGGAATAAATGGGTTCTCCTTATTTTGGCCTTTCCTATTTAAGTGTGTTCTATTTTATTTGAACTATACTATTATCTCGAGTGCTACTTTATAATAATTGGCTGTAGCTCTTCTTGAGCAAAGGGCAGGATATTATATTCCATTATCTAAAAAAAGGAGAGATGAATAGAAGGTGGTACAAGGTGCAAAAGATCGGTAACAATACCTAACATTATAAGTGAAGAAAACATTAGATATGTTGTGGTACAAATGAAACTTGGTAAAATAACTACTACCTCCGTTTCAAGTTGTTTCGACTTTTCTCATTTTTTTTTTAGTTTGACTAAACTCATAGAAAAAATATAGTAATATTTTTAACACAAAACAAATAAACTATCAAAATATGTTCAATGTTAGATGCAATAAAATTAATTTGGTGTTATAAATTTTAATATATTTTTCTATAAGCTTAAGAAGATTGACTTGAAAAAACAAAGAGCGTATTTCTACTCTTAGGTATTTTCCCTTGTATTTTCTTCTCAAAGAGCGTATTATTTTCTTATCATCTTTCTCCTTTTTTCACTTTTTTCCCTTTTTTCCCTCCCCTCTTCTTTCTCCCTTCGAACCACTTTTAATATTCACTCTCTCCTCTTTATTAACACCTAAATTTAGCATCTAGAAACGTAATAGGAAAACATTGCTGAATTTGAAAGGGATTAGGTTTCCTTCATGGGGTCAGCTTAACCGCCGCCTATGGGTCGGTCTGATCAGCGGTGTGGGGCTGGTCTGATCGAGGCATGTGGCTGATCAAATCGGCTAACTCCGACTCCGAGTTTATTTTTCGCGTCTTGGGTTTACTTCCTTGGGCTGAGGTTTTTCGAGTTCTAATTGGTCTCTACCCTGTGTAAGACATGGAGAAGACCCTATAAGAGGCAAACCAATTTACTTTTAACACAATTAGCCAATCGAATCTTCAATATCGCATCTATTTTTTGCCTAGTTCTAGTCTAGTTTTTGTCCGTCTTCATCGGTTTGTGTTGAAAGTTGTCCGTCCTTGCTGTTATGGTCGGTTCAATTATGCACACAATCTACTTTTAACACAATTAGCCAATCGAATCTTCAATATCGCATCTATTTTTTGCCTAGTTCTAGTCTAGTTTTTGTCCGTCTTCATCGGTTTGTGTTGAAAGTTGTCCGTCCTTGCTGCAAGAGTGCGAATCCTCTTTATAGGTTTGTCCCGAAATTCTGCAAGAGCGTTTATCCCTATTTCATCTAAATTGGCTCTGTTAGCCGGTTTTGACTTACAGAATCCATCTTGGTTTAGATTTGTCTAGATCGAGGTGGTTGACGACTTTGTATTACTGCGGAGCATTAGGTGTTCTCATCGTGGCGGCGCGACCAAAAACGTTGCCAACACTCACTTCTTTCTTCAAACTGATCATGAATCTAACATGATAGGTCGATGAAGGAATACACTTGCTATAGAATTTAAAAGATATGAAAAATATATTTTTTCAAAATTTGATTAAAAAATAGTTTGCTTTCCATAGTGACATGAAAATCCCCTCTACTTCCAACCAGAGCCTCATTAATTTACGAGAAAATTCTGAGTTGGTCTTCTGGGTTTTATTAGTAAGAACACATAGATTGAACGTATGATCCTGATCATCGAAATATCGGGTCTAACCCATGAACACATCTACTAGTTGAAAAAAAGTCACGGTATAGTGGTCAAAATAGTTGAAACCTAGTGAAAGAGACAAATTAAATGACACCATCTTGCAGTTAGTCCAGTCCACCTATATGTTAATTCGATAAAACTGCAAAATCTCGGCGAGGACATTTGTTGCTGATATAGAGTTGTTTGTTTGTACCTTATTGTACCGATCGAGCAATGCTCTGAAACCAATCAACATTAGTTATTGTAACTCTAGCAGGGCAGCAGTGTATAAACATGTGTACCCTCATCTCTAATCATTCATGAATACACTGATTATAGTTTCAAGAAACTATTCAAAAGTAAATTAAATTAAAAGTGAATTTATTTTGGGACGAAGGATGTTCCGTCGACCTCCCCCTCCTCTACCTCCTCCTTCTCCCCTCCTTGGCGGTGCCTCTCCTCCTCGTCACCTCCAAGCTCTCTCTCCCCACTGGATCCAACTGTCCGGAGGTCGGGGGCCGCCGGATCCGGCCTCCTTGAATTCGGGGCTCATCGCATCCAGACGCCTCGGACCTCACCACCGTGGATCACCTCGTATGCGCTCGAGAGTTGGTGCGGTCTAGCTAGAAGGAGATGATGGTGATGGCGGCGGCTCAAAGGAGACGAGCAGCAAGAGAATCGATGACGGCGGTGACAGATCCACTGTAACGATGAGTCCGATATATTGAACATGTAATGGTTGGTCATGGCGGAAGATCTTGATCTATGATGTGAATTGTTCTGATCTGCAATGCGATTAGCTTGTTCTTGTCTTCTTGATCTGTGATGTCTTTGTTGTTGACGTGTGCATATGCTCTTGTGTTCTTGTTGATTTGTAATATGGATGGGGAAATTGCATATGGGGCTGGGAATCAGGGGGTGCTCGAAGCATCAAGCCGACGCTTTGAGCCGGGTCACAGTTGATTCGAGTATCAATGCAATCATGTTTTTAAACGATTATAGGTACCCAGGGGCGGAGGTAGAGTATCTCATGGGGTGCCCAGGAACCCGGTAAAAAAAATTAGAGCTATACCTCACCCATTTTCATTATATGTGCACTCCTTGGATACAAATTTAGACACCCATATCAGCTTAAACTCGATGTAAAATAGAGTAAATTAAGCAAGTGGCGTCCCTCTTCATTTCGTTCTAGCTCCGCCCCCTGTAGGTACCAGTACCTGTAATCTCGAAAGATGCAACGTAGTAGTGTATCTATATTCAAACAAATTAAATCACGTACGGCTAACTCCTAAGTATAATGTTTTAGTGGAGTAGCTTCCAAGCAGAATATTATGTGTACTTTTGTAAACTATTTATGATTCCATCCGCGATAAGGACATATATACTACTCCGTATCAGAGAGGTTGCTAGTTCCAACCTAGAAAAGCTTGGTTTGGAATTATACTAGAATATCTGTACATAGCCAAAAGTGTTCTTCTGTGTAATTCACGTATTCTGCAGGTCCTAGACAACGACAAGCATCACATCCTCATTCTCCATCCCTCCCGACGACACTACTCGCGAGCACGCATACAAGGATACACCCATCGAAGCCCATCCCAACTCCCAAGGACTTGATTCGCAGTTGATGTGGGTGAAATGGAAATTAACGAACTTGCTTCTTGCATTTTTTGTGCGAACTTGTTGAATGCAATCTTGGGCTTGGCTAGCGATGTAAAAATTTGAAAGGAATTGGTGCTAAAAATCCGTCTGGTTTAGATTACTAGTTTGTGAAACGACATTATTTTTCGCTTCCACGGCATAGCCATCCGAATAGTAAGTTTGCTATGTTCGATCAAAGGAGTCGGATGTTGATTTCTGGCAAAAGAAGGGCGTGGCTTAGCTATGCAACGTACTCATGGTTGACGAAAAAACCTTTTTTATAGAAAGAATAAATATTGTTTTGTACTCCCTCCGATTTATATTTCATATTATAAATCACTTCGATTTTTTAAGTCAAACTTCTTGAAAATTTTTCCAATTTTATAAAAAGATAATACCATTTATAGCACAAAATTAATTTTATGGAAATCCTCTAATTTATATTGTAGGCCGCTTTGATTTTTTAAGTCATATTTTTTAAAAGTTTGACTAAATTTGTAGAAAAAATTAGTAATATTTATAAGAACAAATTAATTTATTAAATCTAATATTGAATATATTTTGATGTTTTTGTTTTATGCTAAAAATATTTGTTGTATTTTTTTCTATAATCTTTGATCAAAGCTTAAGAAGTTTAAATTAAAAAAGTCAAATACAACTTATAATATGAAACGATAAAACGAAATGAAAGTAGTGTCAAGACTATTCGTATTCTTCGTCTTTCTTCTCGCATTCACTCTTCTGCTGTCCGAATCCATTCGTATTTCCTCTTATTACGTAAGTTTTTAATAACGAGACATTTAACTCTTTTCATTCTGGATGCAAGTATGCAACTGAAGCATCGAAGGACATTCTTCTTCCTTCCTTCCCTACTTCACCAACAGAGATTCTCAAATAAATACATGAATGCAACATATACGCAGACATCAAGAAATCTTTTGGCCCAAGAGGTGCAACTTGAAAACAAATCGCATGAAAAATTCCGTTACTTTAGATCTTTTGTATCCATTACTTTGATTGGAGAACAGGGCGATATTAGCGAATTCCAATAAGCACGTACAATTTTGCCCCCCAAACCTTAGTATATGAAAAATTAGGTGCAAAGTAGGAGATCAGCTACTTTTGGAAATCTTTTCTTGGCACGCTTGCCTAGCAGCAAAGAACAAAGTAGGAGATCAGATATCCTTACTTAAGCCTAGAGATGCAAGTCAGCTAAAATTGGTACAGCGTTAGAAGCTCACAGGACAAAAATCTGGCTGATTAAGCGTAAACCAGACATAAATTACAAATTGCCTTATGTTAGCTCCACCAACCCATGGCATGTCTAGAATGACGCGAGATTAATTGTTGAATATCAGTGACTGCTCTGCTCCCAGATAAAATCTTTTAACACTTCTGGTTCAACCATCTGTCTGAGCTCCATTTGAACATCGAATTATCCACAAGTGCATATGAGCACGCCCTATAGTTGATTCCGCATCCCAGGAGCCATTCTTCGTCACAAATATATGAAGTGATCACAAATTCGGCCATAATCTTCACCGTCTAATTCAATCACTCAGATCGTTCTCGCCTGCGCTAGGTTGCACTGGCCTCTGCACTGGCTCATCATCCTCAGATTCTGACCAGGCTCGTCTCTTCCGTTCTATGGCAGATTGAGGGTGTCCCTACAGCCAGGAAAAGACAAAATAAGGCAACTTTGCACCAGAGCATCTAAAAATGTTATTTCTAGTGAAGATAAATAGCAAAAGTAATACAAATGAACATAAGAGTGCGCAGGCTAGATCTAACAGGCAAACTAACTTTCAATGCAAAGCTTGGAAAGGAATTAAAACTCAGTGGCAACAATGATAAAGCAGACAAGCAAATAATTTGTAAATAGAAATGAAGGGATACAGGTTATTTATGAAAAAGAAAAAAGAACACTAACCATGTCATCTTCTTCAGCATCAGAATCTTCAAGACCTGCAGCAGCAAGAAGGTGACCTGGGGCTTTCTCTGAATCGCCACCATCGTTACTCCTCGCCGTGTTTGCGTAATCATCTTCTGCTTCTGGTTCATCTCTATATTCGTCTTCTTCCTCTTCCCCATAGTGTGCCTTTGTCTTCTGATCCTTCCTTCTCCTACCACCCTTCTTCCTCCTCTTTTCACTTCCCCCCTCTTCATCTTCATGCTTAGACCTATCTTTTCTCTTGCCAGGAGTGTTACTTGAGGTTTTCCATTGCTCCTAATGAAAGATGGTCAATATCAGAATAATCTTCTAAGTTGTCATGCATAGACCAAATATATTTGCAGTATTCCAATCTGAGAAACAATCCTGTAGTAAAATGCTTAGGTTGCAATCTCTTTTAGAGGTAAAGTTACTAATCAAACAACACCACAAAATCTGCCAGCTAATAACACTGTTTAGGGACTTGGCTCAAAGTGACTCAGAAAAAACTAAAGCCGTTTTATCATAGGTTTGCCTGAGGCCCATATAAAAGAGACGTTGACATTTTTCTAAACTACAAACATAAGGTTGGCAACTGGCAAGTATCTGAAGGCTTATCTTCAGCTGACTTGTAAGTTTGTTAAACCTAATACCCATTCTATGTAGAATGTGCATCAATCTCTTGCCAGACTAGTACCTGATTTCCTGAAGATTATCAGGTTTCAAAAGAGCCTAACTGAGTTCGTTTGTGTTAGTTCCCAACTCACACCTCCCGTTTTTCGCGCGCACGCTTTTCAAACTGCTAAACGGTGTGTTTTTTGCAAAAATTTTCTATACGGAAGTTGCTTAAAAAATCATATTGATCCATTTTCCAAAAAAGAATTAGCTAATACTTAATTAATCACACTCTAATGGATCGCTCCATTTTCTGTGCGGGAGAGATTTGCTCCCAACTACAAGTAACGAACACAGCCTAAAGGTTCCTTCAAACTCATTCGATAGAACATGGCAAGAAAGTAACCAGTTCTCACCAAAAATGGGGCAAAGGAACAAACAGTTTTATCTTTTCGAACAGCATAGAGAAATCTGTCTTTCATGGGAAACAATATTTTTTTTACATTTGAGATAGATATCTTTTATATACTTGTGCAAGTTTTTTTTAAAAAAATATTATACACAATAACGAAACTACGAGAAGAGGCCAGGGTTGATGAGACCATATGTCATGGTAATCAGTGATAGATGAAGCTCTAAGTAAAGCAAAAATCCTGTTGATCCTTGGGAAACAAGAAAATATCTCTAAAATATGAATAACATGTAAAATACCTTGACGCGCTCAAAGTGTTGCTCCTGTTGCATTACTTGCTTTAGCTCGTCCTCTTGCTTCCTTCTTTCTAACTGTTAACACCACCCCCATTAGACATAAACTTGTAATCTTATCATCAGCATAGACATATTGACAATGAAGTAAATACAGCAAGACCTATACCTGGGCCTTCCTCTGTTCTTCAGCCTTGCGGCGAGCTTCATCAGCCAAAGCAATTTGTCGAGCAACTTCCATTTTTTGCTTATTCTGCTGCTCAGCCTGCTCAGCTGCATCACGATGAACCTTAGCAGCATCAAGCAAATGTTTGCAGTACTCAATATGAGTTTCTATTTTTCTCTCATCAAAACCATGGGAATGGTATGTAGATGCAACAGACAATAGACTGAATACTCTAATAGCATTCTGAAGCTCAGAGACCGTCGCACGAACCTGGAAATAGAGAAAAAAGAGTAAACAGATAAGGTTTTCAAAGTAAATATATAAGATGACACATTTTTCAAATATCAATCAGAATGACAAGTACTCATTTCTTTCTATATTACAACTCTAATTCATAATCTCATCTCTAAACACAATCAATTCAGATATATAAGTAACTATGGCTGAAGATTCCCCAATTCATTTTACCTAAAATAACATAAAGGTCAATTTGATGAGTTTTTGCCAGTTTAGTTATTTATTTCAAAAATCAAATAAACAGACCAACTATAGGAAAGCAGCAGTACTGACTTCATCAACTGTTCGTTTTGTCTTCTGTAGAGTCGAAGCTGAGAATTTCTGCATCGAAACACCTACATTGAATCGCAATAAATAATTTGATGGAGCCAAATGAATAGCTCTCAGCAATGTTTTCCTGCAGTCTTGCCATTGTTCAGCTTCATAGTGTGTCCGGGCAAGATATAGAAGTATAGTTGCATCTGTGTTGTAGAACTTCCGCAGGCAGTTTTGGTACTGCAAGAAAGAATCAGTAACTTTTATCAACTTCTTTCCTGTCTTAAATATTTATGTGCCCATGCATGTCTGTCTATGTGGAGAGAGTAGTACCATTTTCACAGCTTGCTGAAAAAAACCTTGAGCAAAATATATATGAGCCAAATTTATCCATACATCAGGCATCTGGACAAATATACTTCCTGAAGCAGCTTCATGTACCTAATTCATTTCAAATTGCTAATGTAAATTTCTCATAATTCACAGTAATCATATAGAATGATGAATAGTAGTCTCCCCTGACCTGTGTAAATAACTCCTTGGCAATATCCCATTGGGCTTTCTCAGCATATAAGATCCCAATACCATTTGCAGCAAACATATTACCACGGTGCTGCTTTAGTACCTGCATCAGACATTGAGATCTCAAAAGTGAGCAAAACAAGCACTTAATGTGGCCACACTATCCCCACCAAATGCTTCTGCTACCAAACAAGATTTGGTTGTAAGCAATACTTGCTCATGTGTACAACAAATCAAACCAAAGTGCATCCAAACAATGAGTGCACATATTATCACATCGTGCCATATATTTTATTGAAGTACTACAATAGCTCCAAATCAAGCTATTCATTTCCTTGATTTTCTATAGAGTACATAATTGCATTTCAAATGGAAGTGACTTTTATGATTTCCCAAATTCAATGAGATACCACCTTACCCTCTAGTTTTTAATATCATATATTTAAAAGAATATATTTATAAGGGTAGTATTACGGAAGTACTTTTATGACAAATTCACTCACCATTTTCTTGAATCCCAGAAACATATTGTAGATGATGTCTTTGGACATCATCATAAATTGACTACACCAATTCTATTATTTCATTGTTTTCAATTGGGGAGAGTAGTTGCAACTTCTAGGAAACCATGGTTTCAGGAGTCGATGATTTAGCATAGCAAGAAAATAGAAGTTAAACTAAACATTAGACTTTACCCAAAAAGAAAAAAAGAAAAGCTAAAACTGAACTTTTTGCTAAATTCCTAAAAAGCTACTAATAGTTAAATTTGCTCCTTTGACCAAGTAAACAAATTAATCAAACCGTTAAAGGCAAGATTAATCTGAGCAGGTGATCGGGTATATTTAATCCGCCAACCTACACAAAATATAATCCTGATCCTTTGAAATTGGTGTTGAGCATAAAGCAACATACATTTAAATACAGTTCCTTGGCTTTCTCCCTATGAGTGGCCTCAAATTTTGGGGCCTTTTTCTCAGGGCGATTAGCAGCAAAGTAATTCCAGTTCCCCTGTAACAACATGGAAAAATCGTTTTTAAAATAGAGAAAAAACAATTGATTAGTTACATAAAATGATTGCATCAAACCAGCAGATGTAAACCTATTGTGGGAAAACATCAAACTAGATTATGCTAGCATGCCCTAACTCAATGGTAAATTTGGTGATATGCTAGTGATTCAAAATATATAAAGCTCCATGCATCATCTCCTGCCAGCTGGTAGCACTTGTCCAGACATTACACGCCAAACAAAGTTATCAGTAATTACAGGCAACTAATTCATAATGAGGAGTTTACTTCTTCACTTTAACCATAACAATTCTCATCCATATCTTCCTGTGTAATTTAAGTCCCCATTTGGGCTTTAGTTTTCAAAAGAAAAATAAGAACAAAGTCTATAACAAGTTTGTTCCCAATTTGGTACACAAACCATCTGCCTTTTTCGAACAAAAGGTTGTTAATCAAACCAGTAAAGTGATAAGTAGATAAATGTACTAGAGTTAAGTAAGCTCACATACCAATTGAAGCATAGAGTATGTGTCTTTTCCCTCAGAAGCATCTTTAGCTTCACGGAAATGCTCCTTTGCAGTAAGCCAGGTTTCATCACCTTGGAGTTCAAGACTTCCAAGCATAGAAAGTGCATTTGGATACTTATCATCTATCTTTAGAGCATCACCTATCTACAACAAATATATTATAGTTATTCTTAATAATAAGAAGAAGAAAAATGCAGAAGCATTCATACTCACCAGCTCAATGCTCAGTTGGAGATTGTTTTTTTCTTTTGCAATAGCTGCTAACCTAAGATAAGCATCAATGTAGTCTGGATACTGTCATGTAAAAATAAAAGGAGTTAAAATTAGAATGTACAGCACACAGTACCCTAAAAAAATAGTTTCAAAAGGGGTCCTGTTGTTTTCACATTTTCAGGGAAAATGTACAACAAATACCTATGTACCAAATATATTCTCTGGAACAATTATTTGGTACATATATTTGGAAATAATGGGCAAATGGTTATGAAGGAAGTATATATCTTTTCAAGCATAACAGTATCTATAATAGCTTGTGACATGAGCTATGACAATTGACATATAAACATACATGCAAACAAGATGGAATATAAAATAATTGCGGTCATTTCACAAGCCTTGGCATTAAACATATCTTAAATTTTTCTGTAATAATCAAGACAAATCAAATTACTGAGGAATATAAATCATTCTTAACTGTCATAATTGATGAACATGGAAATTATATCTTAATATCATGAGTTTTCAAACCTTGTGATTGATGCAATCTCATCTATAAGCATGGAAAACACATCAACTAATTTAACAAGGGAAGACTATAAAGCAGAGACCACCACTGCATATATCAGTGATGCTACACAAACAAAATAAAATGCAAAGGTATGGAACTCCATGCAAACATCACAACGTAACAAATAAAAACATTTGGAGGTTGCAACGCCAATAAACATAAGGATAGGATGTGTGAGCAAAGGTCAGAATTTAAATATGTTCACATTCTTTTCAGTGCATGCTCCCCTGCTTGGGTAAACTTAATATCGTAACATGACTATATGAAAGAACATACTCTGTCGAGCTGCATGATGGCACACATGTGGTGGGAATAGCAGTACCTTGAAAATAATGAGGCGGTAAAAGAGACTGGCTTTCACAGTATCATGGAGCTCTTCAAACAATCTTGCATAGTTAAACAATGTAGTGACCTTATCCCAAGTTAATTCAAGAGGTGTTCCCTCTTCTTCAAGTTGTTGAAAAAAACTCTGGTCCCTATACTGAATACTCCAGTTAACCACGGAGCTACCTACACTGCCATCTATAATTGAAACCCAAAAGCCATCTCCAAGTGCTTCCTTAAAACTTTGTTCAGCCATCTGAAAAAGCGAACAATAAAAATACCATCAGTTATAAATGACTGTAAAGTATTTTATATGGAGTGTGCAGTAACAAACCTCAAGCTCTCCCTTCTCAAAATGAAGTAGTCCAATTCCATTGAGCAATTCAATGGGTATTTTCTCTCCTGCCTTCTTTAGGAGATTCCGAGCCTGTGAACTGCTAGGTAAGATTTCATATTTTCAAACTGAAGCAAGACCCACGCTAATTGGATCAAAAAACAAAGCAGTACACATTTGTATCAACAACAAATTAAATAAACAAAATTTATATGCTAAACTCTATGACTGAAACATACATCCAAGGTAGAATCTGATACAGGCTAACAGAATAAACTTCTAGCGAAGTGAATAGCCTTACTGTTTTTAAGTATTCCATAGCAGTAGCCCAATCAGATTGTACCAATAATTCACCTAGTTCCATAAATGCCTGCAAAATGGATGAACAAGATTATATACATAATATTGAACATAATGGGCTACAAAATCAGATATGTGCCCAGAAAATAGATTGTAAGTTTGTTTTTTTTTTCACAATGCAAGAAGTGTCAAACACAAACACGAAGTAACTAAATAATATGTCCTACTCTAAATAAGTGGATGATCAGAGGTTTGAAACAAAACTACCAGCCTGCCAGCACATTGCAATGGGTGCCAAATAAATATATTGTAAGATCTACAGTAAAAGGTGAATCAAAATAATTTTCAATATATATACATATATATATATATATGTATATATATATATGTATATATATATATGTATATATATATAAACATGACTACATGACAGAAAAAATATAATACACACATATGCAAAGAATGCACTTTTTACTAATTATATCTAGTCACAACTCACAGAAGACCTTGATGAGGGGATGGGTGTAGTGCACACCATAACCCAAAATTCCTCTTTTTAAGAAGGGAAATAAATGGAAACCTTTTTTCGGGAATATGTAAAAAAGGCTTGCATATCATTGAATTAAGGAAACTTGAAGGTTACAAGTTTCATCTAGATTGTATGACCATGACCAGGAACAGAAGTTCAAGAGAGCAAAAAGAAATTCGAACTTTCAGCCACTTTAATTAATCTTTTTTAGTCATATCTAAAACCCATTAGAAATAAATGCACATGCTTTTCTACGATAAACAGACAAGTGAATTGAAATAATATAACATTTCACAATATTGATGTAACATTCGGAACATTTGCTCTTATAAATACATTTAGCATATTAAAAATGTAAACCAGAATAACTGTACATAAATTAATAGGTAGGGTAAGTAGATTGAGAATAAAATTCAATTTCAATTCTAGGTTATACAGAGCATCACAGATATACAATGAACTTATTATGGAGTATTAGTTAAGGGCGGTAATTTTCAATAATAAATACTCTAGGATCATCACCATGCTAAAAAGCTAAGACATGCTTCCCAGATTTAAAATAAAAAATGGCCATGTGCTCTGCCGTTCACCTAAGAAGATAGGCACCAGGTGTTGAGCCCAGGAAGGTGCTCAAAAAGTACACTCAGACAACCTAGCAGCACTCAGTTCCTATGGTTTACAGATTAACATCCACATTTTTTAATCAAAAAAGTCTGAAGATTGAAAACTGGGTACGGATTCAGTGGTGTTCCTCTCACATGGACAGGGCCTTATTCTTTATATGTACAGAAGAAGCATGATAAGATTATATTGAAAGAATGTTTCTTATAATAAGTGAGTGGGCAAGAGAGAGAGAGAGATCACCTGATGATCTTTTGGATCAATCCGGGTAACCTTCTTGAAGGTTTCTATAGCTTTGTCATTCTCACCTGACTTTGCATATATGTGCCCAATAGCCTTGACAGAGCAACATAAATTAATTCATACAGATAGCCCCTTCTCAAACAAATGAAATTGAATGGAAGCCTCATCTCACCTTTAAACTTTCACAATTTTCTGGGTGCACCTCCAACACTTTCTCAAAGCTAGCTAATGAACTTTTGTAGTCTGCAAATTTTAATTGTATCTGACCAAGTCCTGGTTCAAAACTTCAAATCATTATTTTGTAACAAACAACATAAGAAATGCCGAAAATTATTCCCAATTGACCTAAAAAAATATCTACTAGAACTGCTAGCACACGTTTGACAAACCTCAATCAGAAGAAAGAAGGCAAAAAAGAACATAAAGTGATTCAATAGATAGCATGATTTTATTTACAATTGTCAAACAAAAGGTAATCAATCAAGGAAAAGATAAGAAAACATCAACACTCCACATGAAAGTGCAAAATAGACATTAAGAGTTTGAAGTCTTGGTTGGACAAAATCTGAAAAGGCTATTAGTGCTATGATGATGACTGCAAAAAGGAATATTGATATTGGGTAGCATGCACCAGCCAATTCAGCCAGAAGTTTATGTTGATAAGGTAGCAACTCATTTTATACTCCATCGCTCCCCCTACCTATGAGCTCCCTTGCAAGTGGAATAGAAGTGGGATGCCATTTTATATTTAAATTGTCACTAGGTAGGTGCCAATCAGTTCAACCCATTAAGTTGATACAGAAAGATCGGGAATCACTTACAGTTCAACAACAGCTTTGCGCATATAGAAATGGCAAAAGAAGTATAATAACTTTTAAGTTAGTGTAGTGCATGCGCATTGTGACTGGATCATAAATAAAAGTACCATAGGTTATAAAGTTAGAAGTGCAAAATAGACAAATTGACAATCGAGATTCACCTATCCGAGACAAAAATAAAATAAAATCTACATTTCTCAATTGAAACAAGTCATACAATGCCTCATGGGAGTTTCAAGGTCAAAATGACACGAGCAACTGTCATATCGTTCAGCTTCCACATACAGCTCAGAAAACCATAGTCCAACATTATACTAATGAACTAACCATTAGACAGTCAGCAAAAGGAAAAGAAATATATCATGGTATCCTCAAGAAAATACCAGTTCAATCAATATAACTAACAGACCCAAAACAGAAACTGCTAAACATGATCCAATGCACCCAAAGCATCACACAGGTCACAATCACAACTCACATGCTGATCAAGTAAAGGCTAAAATAAAGACAACTTGTAGTTGGTTTTGAGTGTTTTAGAGTTGGTGGTGTATGTTTGTTGAGATACACAGCAGCACATGACCAATTGGCTTGTGATGTCATAACAGTCCCTAAAATGAGAATATACTTACCAAAGAATGGCAACACAAAGTCCTGTGGCTTACTGATTTCATTGACAGATGCCATATAATACCTTCCAGCAGTCTCAATATCACCCTGAATTTGGTAAAAGTTTGATTGAGGGTTATAAACAAGAGTAGCAACCAAAATAATCCAAGGTTTCAACAGAGAGAACAAGTAAAAGAATAACCAAATAGTTCCCTGGGTGTATGAACAGAGTATATCACCTTACTGTGGTACGATCTGGCTAAGTTATAGAAAGCATGTGATTTCAGCAGTCCATGATTACTTGAAGAGAGAGCAGTCTCAGTCAGTTGTTCAACCACAAAATGCTGGCCAGTAAAGAAATAATGGTTTGCTAGGTGGTTGAGTGCCAATGTGCAATAAGGATAAATTTCAAAAGCTCTTCTCATTTTCTCCATTCCTCTGCGAATTCCACCAGCTATATGCAAGTTGCGAGACTTCAGGGGAAAATTTGTGAAAAAAGGATTCTTGTTAGTACTTAGGACAGAGCATTTACCTTCATTTGTTTGCAAGTCCATGATTGCCAGTGCTACTAAAGCATCAATATTTTCAGGGTCCAACTGTGAAAGGTTAGTTTAGTTATAATTAACCGAGGTAAATCTTCTATACAGCTATAAAAGTGCCAGAAATAGGGCTTGCCTGCAGAACGCGTTGAAAAGCTTGTCGAGCTTTATCTGACTGACCAAGTTTGTATCGGCAAAATGCTATACCAAGCCTTACAGCAGCAGGACAGCTGGTATAGGCCCGCAGGGCTCTCTACGAAGTTTATAAAAGTTAAAATATTATCACAGCAAATAATATGGCATTGTCAAAAGGAACTCAAGTGCTGAGTTATCACCAACCTTATAGAGATCCAGTGAGTTCCTATAATAGTCCAGAGCTTTCTTGTGTTGCTGCTCTGAGTCACCCATCAGGAAATAAACAGAGGCCTGCACAGATAGGATTTATAACTTGAAGGTTACAATCATTGGAAGAAAGATGCTGGAGTTTACAATGACTACCACATTGTACTTTTTAGTGCCTTCAATAGGTTGTTACGATCTTTATCTGCTGCATGCTAAAGAGCAAAAATACAGGGCGCAGTACAAAGATAAACTAATGTAGGAGATCTAGTAAGCATATGAAGAAATGGTGTGAAGCCATCTAATCCAGGTTGTCATATTTACCTACAGTAGTACAGTGTAGAATGATAGCACTTGCTTTACCCCCACCACTTCTCTTCGACAATCTTTTTTTAATGTACTTACGCACATTCTCTTATTTTGTTATTTTGTGTGTATCCAAATGGCCAGTTTAGCTAATATTGATTATCTGTACAACTTTTTAGATATTTGATGATAATATATTTTGCATTGAACATATTAAGAACTTATAGTTTATTTGTTTGAGATCTACCGCAATGCACAGACACTATGATAGGATAATACTTCTGTTGGCTGCTGTCATAGGTTTATCCATTCAGTGTTCATATCAAGCTCAAAATTCAAAACTTGAATAAATATTATAGTGTAAACCATTACAAGAAGCAATCTGTGGCCATTCAGAATTTATACATACTTAATGACAATCACTTCAAGTAGTTACTGGACACATACCAAGAGGACGCGTACTGCAGTTCCAATCACATGAAATGCATTGTGGTACACTTGCGACTCAGATCAATAGGGAATGACATCTTATTGCCACAGATTGACCAAATCAGCAACCCCATGGACAGCAAAGGAGAGGAGTGGAAAGGGGAAACCAACCAGAGTAACCACCAGTGCTTCTTATCGTCAACATCACCTCTGCCACCATTACAATGGCCACTTGTTTACTGAAGATGCTGCTAGATGCATCTCTGTCGGTCCGGGAGAAGAAAGATCTCTACTGAGAAGGCGGCAAAGAGCAACAAGAAGGGAAAGGGCGAGAAGACAAGGATGAGGGAGCATGGCTGGCAACGCTAGGGTTGACGGGAAAGTCAAACCAGCTGTTTTGCGCCAATGATTGAGATAGAGAAGGTACAGCGAGGAAACAATCCGATGTGCCTGGAGGACTGGGCCCATTACATTATCTTCCTTAATAATCCTAATATCAGTTTTTTCACAATTTTTTTGACCATTTGGTCCTTTAAAACTCCCAATCCTTTTGAATGTATTTGAATTAAGTAAATATTGTTATTTGACTTTAATGATAAGGATGAATTGGTTGACTGATTCTCATCCCTACCAAAGAATTGGTAAGTTTTGGCACTACTAAAATTTTGTAGAGTAAAGCCGTCTTGCCTTACGTTTGGTTTGCTACCAACTAGTTGTCAAATTTTATAGGTCGTGATTTTGTAGGGTAGATGAGGGCACTACCTTGAGCGTGGGCACTGCCAAACAGGCTTCAATCCAAACAGTTCATAAATACTGTCCATCTTGCCAAAAAAATTGGTAGGACACGTTTTGGTTATTTGGTATCAACCCCCATAAATACCCAATCCAATCTCTGATTCATGACTTGATTTTTTTTATTTGTGAATCACATAGGCGTACCCAGTGAATCTTTTTTTGGGGGGTTAAATGGTGAATTGCGAACCTCAAACCCCATATACCATGATTCCACCCAACATACCACAATTTTGTTATTATATTTTTGAAATCCTCAAGAAAATTACCTGACCAAGTAAAGCTGGAAAATTGCTTCCATCTTCATCCAATACAATCTTGAATGAATCAGATGCCATTTGCAAATCGTGCTTGACCACACAGAGTTGACCTGAAGAACAACATCAATAAATCAGCGTACTTAAAACCATACTTGTTAGGAAAAAATCATGAAGTGTTATGCTGGTAATCATTCAAATGAATTAATATGGTGAAGAAATGGCATTAACTGCAGAACTCGTATGAGTGCGCTAAGCTCAAATCATGAAACTTAAGCTGTGAAAACAAATAGTGTACTAAGAAATTAAACCCAAAATCAAGAACGCCACTGGAACACATGATCAAAATAATAATATGTGCTCGATCTGATTAAGAATGAATCGTGGCCACAAGTTTTTGCTTAATAGTTGCAACTATGAAAGGATAGTTTTTCCTCTTCCCCATGTGTTTGCAATGCAACAAGATAGTTTTCCATGACATGCACAATCGAAATTCCTACTGTAAGATGTTAGCATTCACCTAACAGAGATTATAAATAATGTGACCTTCAAAATAAGACATGATTGTTGAAAACAGCTATAAAGCAGTCTGAGGAACCAAACTTTACATCTTACACCACACCTTTATCATACCATGTATATAAATCAATGGAGGTAAATATGAACTAAATATATATATATATGTATGGTTGTCACTATGCAAAACTACATCAAACTCACATCAACTCTTAGGCTTCCTCCATTGGCTCCTTGCTTTGTCTAAAAGGAGCAACATATTTCTCTAAACACTATATTAGACTGTGGAACTAATCCAACACTAATAGGTCTCGAAGAGCCAAGATATTCACAAACAAAGATGATTTCCACAAACATGTTGTGTGACATCAACAAACACATGGAAAATAATATGTTTTTAAATAGATTAGACACACATGAAAACGTTCTTTATGAATATTAGAAAATGATTATCACAGTCCCATACTTGTTGCTGCATCTCTTTGAACCAAATTGAGCTTTGTTGGAAGAACATTTTTTTACTGAAATCGTTGGAAGAACATTTTGAAATAAATACAATCAACTAAGTACAGTATTATCATATTTAATAGATTAAATTTAAATGCAAAAATGACAAAAACATAAAACTTCCACGGGATTAACCACACAATCCCAAGATCAAATGAATATGCAGAAAATCATAATAGAACCACAGCAGTGGTAAAAGAAGCTGTGCATAACATTCACTAAGCCATAAAAGACAATAGATGAAGATATTTGAAACTCTCTAAATAATAGAACCTCTTCCGATCCATGTTGAAGGTTCAGTTTCATCTATCCTTGATGCCCTATTGTAGCATTGAGTTGCTTCTTTGAAATGGACTTCCTTCTGTTGTGCTCTCTCAACCTTCCCCAGGAAAGTATGGAAAGCGCCCAAAGCATTAAGGATAGCTATTCTCTCATATTTCACATCAGCATAATATTCATCAATTTCTGCAAGGGAGAAGAACAGGCATTCAAGCAACAATGAGAATCTAAATTAGTGTAAGAAATAAAAGATGATGTGGTTGACCAGTAGTCCTACAGGTAGAGAAATAGAAACTAAAAACAAACCTGGGCCTGATCCTTCCTCTAGAATCTGTCGGAACTGATCTATCTTTCCTTGCTTGAAGTATTCTCTCTGTGTCAACACAAGATTCACAAGTGAACAAAACAATACAATTGACTGTTTCCTCCAAATTTACAACAGTTAAATCAACCACTCGGAAAGGCTCAATTTGTCAAGACTCAGGAGAGCAATTGAAAGAGAGGGTCCCCGCAAGTACAGGTTTCATCAGAAGGCTAGTCCTGGATTAAGTGCGCAAGCACTCAACTTGTGGGAGATGAACATCACTAATTTCTGGCACCTCACCAGCATGGTCGTTCACTTTGAACAACCAGAGAAGAACAAAGCTAATCAAGTACAACATCACGTAGTTGAGCGAATAAACTGAAAATATGAACCAACATTGACAAATCTATCAAAAGGCCAACACTGGAACAGGAATAGATGCGCATCTGCAGGCAAGATTAAGCGAGAGACCGTGGCCCTAGAAACCCCAAGGGAAGATTTTCAAGGAAGCGATAGCCGAGGCCCGAGGGTAGTGGACCTCGCACCATGACGCGCCGAATCACTCCTAATAATCACGCCTCCGACGAGCTATAACTCCGAGCGATTAATTGCAGGGAATGTTGATGGTTTTCGTCGCGAGGACTAGGAACTAGGAAGGGAGGGAGTGAGGGAGAGCGTACCGCGATGATGAGCCAGAGGTGGAGCGGGGCCTGCTCGGCCTTGAGGATGTCGAGGATGTCGGAAGCGTCGGCGGGGAGCTGGTCCAGCGCCACCCGCACCTCCTCCTCCGTCCCCTGCACCGGGATGTATACGCTAGCCATCTTCCCCCGCAGCCTAAATTTACTTTCCCCTTGCCTTGCCGCCGCCGCCGCCGCAGCAGCAGGGGAGAGAAGCCCTACTCTGCGGCGGCTGGGCGCGCAGTAGTAGCACGGGGGACGGGGGAAAGACGGTGGAGGAGCGCCGCCACGGGTCCGATCTGTGCGGGGGCTTGGGGGCGAAACGGGGCTCGTGGCGACGAGGGTACGAGACGGAGGCGGAAGTGGCGGCGCTCGGCGACGGCGACGGCGGTGGCGGAGGCGGAGACGGCTGCGCTCGGCGACGGCGCGAGGGGGAGGAGGAGGCGCTCGAGACGGCGACGCGACGACGGCGGCGGGAGAGGGAGCAGCGCGGCGGGTTTGGGTGGGGATTTATTTTCGAAGTAAATTTCACTTTGTTCAATAACCGAAGTGGTATATTGGACTAGTGCTACGTCTCTCATCTAATCTATAATTCACGAACACAGTTCTACATCCTTTATACTTAAATCATCAAATCTAACGACCGAAAATCATCCATCTCATCCCATCCAACGACAGAATCTATCTACCCTATAATTCACCAACACAATCCTATATCCTTCATACTTCATACTTCATTCATCAAATCAAATCTAACGACCGAAAATCATCCATCTCATCCCATCCAATGACAGAAGGCGCACACGGGATCACTAGCAGAAAAATGTGCACGCGGGATCACTGGCAGAAAAATCACGCATGCGATCGTCGCACGCCTTCCTTCGCACATCGCCCTACAGCGCCCAGATCGACGCTCGCCCTTCTCTCCCGCACCCCTTCCAAATATGTGCTCCTCCATTTCTCTCCGGCTCCTTCTATATTCGCCCAGACCATCACCGCCGTCTCTAATCGAGCAGGGCAGCCGCCGATCGCCATCCTCTCCCTTACCCTCTCACAAGTCGCAGCCGCTACCTCTGCCTGCCCGTTAGAGGACGCCATGGGGTTCTTCGAAGCCCTTCCTCAACCGGCTCCACTCCACATGTACATTCACTATTGAGTAGGATTCAGCTACTTAGGCCATCCTCAACCCAGAAACTATCTAGTAATTTCAATACTTGCCATGTCATATAGACACTATGTGTAGAAACTATGTATTCAATGGATGGTGTCTTCAAATTAAATTTTTATCCAATCACCTCTCTTCTCTCTCCTTTTATCCACCTATCCCCTTAATTTTATTCTTGGTTCTTGAGTAAAAATGGTTTCTTGCATGAGAGCAGGTACAATAGCAGGCTATAAGCTAGTTATAAATATATTTTAAAGAGATAAAGGAAGAGAGAGAAGAGCAGCGGGCTATAGATCTGTAGCCAGCTGCAGCACGGACTCCAAGACGTACTATGTGTATGACAGGTAGGACCATATATTAATAGTATAATAAGCAACTATTATATGAATTGACTGTTACATTGGCTATAGATGATTTGGAGCTAGTATTTAGCTATACTATTAAACTTGCTCTGAGAAATGGTTTCTTTATCTTTTTACCTCTCTCATCATTAACTCTCTTGTCACATAGGATTTTTGCTTATGTGTCAATGTATTTAATGCTATAGAAACTAGATGACATGGAGGGTTGGGGATGGCCTAATTTTGATCTGCTGTGCATTGATGGGTAGGAGAGGGGATCGATCGATGTGTGGGGATCTGTGAGTCATGGCCTCGGTTTAGGATTAGATAGTTTTATGCCGTGTGAATAAGTAAAGTATTGGGATAATTTTTCTTTTTGCAACGTCAACAAACAGGCTAGCTACGGTGATTCGCTTAATTAATCACTTGTGAATGTCATTGCTGTATGTATCAGTTGGCAGACCATAACTGCCCCCCTAATTTTGACTGCAGATTCATGCAAAACGCTAAGTAGTCCTTTTTGTGCAATTTTGAATAGCTATATTATCTTTTTAAATTTAGTCATCATGCCCTTTTCTCTTGTGAAGTCGTCATGAATTATTGGGACGGGAACATTTGGTTGTGGAACAATTATTTGGCGGAGAAAGATTTCATTGTAGAGAATGCCACGTTTGACAACTCAGCTTCTCCTTCTCAGGTGCTTAATTTTTACTTGTTCCTTCTTTTTTTTTTAACCAAAACTACGTGTTCCATAGAGAGATTCATGTGTGATGAGCCCACAAAGCTAATCTACCAATTGTGGTGCAGGGGTATGGGCAGATAGATGCAGTCTGAGTTGTTAGTATAAGTGCCTTCTACAATTGCAGATTCCTTGATTGGCAGGTATGCTCATTTATTCAACTCTTGGTTAAATCACTTCATTAGTTAAGTTAATACACCAGCATTACTTTTGTTAATTTATAATTTATGAGATTTTGGCTTCTCTCCAATAAAGAATCAGGGCACATAATATTTGTACTATGGAAAACAATAAGTTTAATCATTTTTGCCCCACAAAAGAGGAATGGATGTGTTCTCAGAAATATTTTTGCACACTCATTTCTATTTTATGCTTAACTTTGTGCATCAATTTCCCTTGCACTGAATTTTTATATATCAGAATCATATGTTTATTTTCACCATCAGTTCTCTGTTTATCCTGCACATTTTTTTAGAACTTTGGGTCTAATACTCTAATTTCTTTTGAATCTATCCAAGTACTACTTGGCCAAAGCATTCACGGGTCACCGGGGATGAGCAAGCCTTACTTGGCCAAAGCATTCATGATAGAGGCTGGTTCCACTCTCCTGAGGCGATTCTTGTGCCCTGTCCAATATAAGATCAAGTTATGTATTTCTCCATAGTCCATACTTAGTTCATACTAATTTGGTGGGAACCGAAAAGAATTCAAATTAACGAGGATATAAATTGAATGTATAAATGCAAAGTGCACTTATGGTTGAATCTAGATACAATCTTGAAACTGTATCGAGCTTAGACTGACGAGGTCCTTGCAATGGTTACATGTGAACATAGTTGTACCACTCTTATATAATTTCTGCAAGATTGAGCACCTTTAGTTATAAACATTAATCGGATGGCACCATTAATAGTAACATCTACATTTTCTAGCCCAAAAGTCCCATCAGCCAAAGATGTAGATGTCCTCAGTATATTCATGTGATTGATCTCATCAGCTCTGTAGATACATTTCTTTCCATAGTGCAAATATTAACCACAACCATTCTTGAATTTTAATCACATGCTTCAGTTTATTTTTCTCTTAAACACCATGTTACTTTACACCTGAGTCCAGATGTCTATGTTAAGAAGGTATTTCATGTTCTAATGGACTAATAATGTCTATTTCTTGCCACTTATTTTCAGGTAAGTATATAGCTGTTGGAAAATATCATTGTTCTTTGATAGCTCGTAAGTATTTTCTTGTTGGCTTTTATGCAGCTTACGAGAAAATAGAAGGCACCATGTCTTTGGTATTTTTCTAACAACCTTTTACTGGGCCTCTAAGAATGATAAAGTCCTGGAATTGGAGACAGTATGATGTAGCTCTCTTGTACTTATGCACCTATGCATAGGTTGGTGTATCCGAGATAAAGAGCCACCCACCCATATTCTGCCTTGGATTGGCTGGCATGGTATGTGACTATTGTTTATTTCTTATGAAGAGTGTGACATTTTTTGTGGGTGTTGTGAAGTTCAAATTTTGAACTGTTTCTTACACCATTAAATTCCTGCAAAAAAATACATATATTCTATTTGTAGCAAAACTATATGTAGCGAAAGGTAAGGCGGAAGAAGCTTTTACATAAACATGTTTCGAGTTTGATATGAAGTGCTATTGTCCTTCAAGAATTTGACAACATGCCAGTGCCTTCGATATAGTGCTTCTTGATTTATGTGTTTGATAGAGCAGTTTACGTGGATCCGTTTAATCTTGGGCTGTTCTATATAGAGGTAGGTGATCAGTGAGCAGCAGAAGCTGTTGAATGTTTCCAGGCTGCTAGATTTATTGAGGAAATAACACCTGTAGAACCTTTCAGCTGATATTTGTATCTATTGGTGCTATAGAAAGTTAGAAATCGCCAGCTATTGTTGTTTGTCTGTTAAAATGTTTCACCTATAGTGATGAAAATATTGCAGAACTCCATTAATGACCTACTTTGGGATGCTATCATCACTATAATAACATTTATGACCAAAACAATATAAATCTCTATATCGTTCTTTTATTCGTGAATCTTAGATACTCCATCTGTCCCAAAAAAGACAAACCCTAGCTACGAGCATAGACACGTACGTGTCCACGTTCGTAGCTAGGGTTTGTCTTTTTCTGGGACAAGGTAGTATATCTTATTCTATGCTTAATAACTAAAACAATATCAACATTTGTGACTGAAAACAATATCAACTTTCGGCTATTTGCATTAATAAGTATCGCCGTTGTGTTAGCATTAGCATATTTAGTTTCACTTGAAACATCATCTAATTTTAATTGTAGATTGGATCGGGTTTACTCATTGTATTGTATTTAGGTCTAATTTACAAGCCGCTTCGGTTTGCTCGTAGTGACACGTGCGGGAGAGCGACACCAGGGGGTCATCGTTGACCTGGACGGCTGGACCACATGCATCGTCGTCAGGTACGGCCGCGTCTCCAGCGCTAGCGTTGATGCTATGATGCTAACATTCTTTTGTTTTACTCTCTCAAGATTGTTTTTTCTCTGAATGGCATGCTCCAAGATTGAGTACCATATGATATGATAGCATTGAACTATTTGTCTAGCTATCTCCACAACCAGGCATCGACCTCGGTGATTTAGTACCCTCCAGAAGCCATCGAGGTGGCGTTGGCTAAGACCCTTGGCCCTGACGCTGGCAACATGACCAGATGCTTGGATGACAACGCGTGATGACCACCTGTTGAACGCAGCGAAGGCCTTGGTGGAGGTGGACATATCATAGTGTTATATGCGTACCGACGGCCGAGCTCACGTACGCCATGGCACAACGGTCACAGCCACGTGCGGAGGGGTCGGTCCCTTGAAATAGTGTTTTTGTTGGATGTGTGGAATCGGGTGTGTTTGGGAGCATGGACGGGCGCAGGAGCCTTCGAGGCTCGAGGGAGCCCTTGTGTCCACGGCTACCTAGCTACCACGCACCGAGCGCCGGCGGCCAGTCTCACCAAAGACTACCAACCAATATGGCTCAAACATGAACAAACCTAGAGACCTAATCCAACATGTAACATATTGTAAAGATTAGTGGTGCTAAGTGGAAATAGAGATATACCCCTAGTCCAATATGCCTCTTTGGTCAATATATGTGCACTAAATTGAAATTTACCTTTTTTTAAGTACCGGACAGAGGTAAATGAAGAAGAAAATTTCACTGTTCCTATCCGACGTGCCATCACTCCCTATGCATCGTCTTTATGGCATATTCCATAGTATAGACAAGTATAATCTCTTAGCCAATACTCCCTTCTTCCTAAATTAAGGACGCATGAGTTTTAAGAAAAATCAAACTCGATAAGTTTTGACTAATAATTATATTAACCATATATATGTTAAGTATTATGTATGTTATATCGCTGGTTTCATATTTGTTGGGAACATAACATGGAATAAATCAATGGTCAAAGTATATTACTGAAGACTATGTAAAAAATATAGATCTTATAATTTGGGACAGATGGAGTACAAGATTATTTAGAGATAGTTGAGATAATTAAGGCTCTAACCATTAACTGAAAAATATTCCTTTTACTATTATTCTATCTATTTTTTTCACCCTCACATAACCGTGTTTTCATATTATAGGGGTGAAGAATCGTTGTTGAGTCATTGTTACCCATAGCAACGATGTTTTATCTCTTCTCTTTCTCTCCCTTATATGTCAGCAAATATTCCCAATTAATAACTCTGAAAGACCGCTATTAATCACCATTGTACATATAAAATGTCCTTAAGTTTTTAATGATCAACATGGACACATGATACATTTTTTATATCATAGTAGTTCGGCCCTATAGATTGCCATATGTTAATTATAAGCCATACAGCTTATTAAAAAAAGCTACTCCCTCCGTTTTATAATGTAAGTTATTCTAGATTCATTAACATCAATATGAATGTGGGAAATGCTAGAATGACTTATATTGTGAAACGGAGGAAGTATGATTTAAAAATACCTTTGATCATAAGTGTGACTTAAAGTATAATTTCAGACAAAGAGAAAGATCAACCAACAAAAAAAAAACAAAATTCTAACGTGACAAACCTAGCTTTCCATCAGATCTTGAGCTCAAGCTCTGAAGGAAGCAGAGGCTCTCAAGCTCCAAGAAGAGCAGAGACATAGCTCAAGCTTAAGCAACAAGACACGCTAGCGGTGATAACAACGATCATTAGGAATCGAAGGCGCAGAAGAGAGAGTCAGAGAGATAGTAGAGATAGTTCAAAGTACAAGATTAGTAACAATGACTAGCATTATAAGTAAAGAAACATTGCAAAAGTGAAACTTTGGTAAAATGATTAGTCCAATATACTATATATAAGTTTTTCTTTTCTTTATTTTTGCATACTTAAAAGATTCATAATGTTTTTGTCATCCCGACCCTGAAAATGCAATAATTTGTCCCCAATTTTTTTCATATCCTTACTATTATAAAAATTGAAGGATATTATAAAAATTGAAGGTGTTTTTGTCAAAAATATTCGTACGTCGTCAGTTTTTGCTTGTTTCCTGATCGGATTCTGTTCATGTTTAATTTGCTTGTTCCGTTTATTACCGAGAAGAAAAAGAAAAGGTATCACATGTGTCGGATAGATGGGCATATGACAGACAACGAGCGGGCTAACATCCTCGTGGCTTGCATGGGCCACGGCTTGCCCTGTTTCTTTCAGTTTGGGGTTATTATAATTGAGTTTATTGGGAGTAAACTGAAAGAAACAGACAACTTATTGAAGTAGCTTATTATAATCTGGAGTCCAGCTTATTATAATCTGATAAGCTCATTTAGGTGAGCTTTTTCCAGATTATTGGGTGAAAAATTACCCACCATGTCACCCCACTCCCTTTTTAGACTTACAAACCCAATAATCTAGGCTCTAATAATCTAGGAAAGAAACAACTAACCGCTTATTCTACTACAGATTATAACAATCTAGCTTATAGTAATCTGACTCAATAATCTAGATTATAATAATCCCAAGCTGAAAGAAACAGGGCCATATTCTTAACAAGCAAGGTAACGTGTAACGACCAGCCATAATCTTTCAAATGTGATAGACCATAGAGTAAATTATTAGGTAATAAAAACTTACAGTTATTCTATACCTATCTTAATCTTAACTAAATTAAAGATTCGTAATTTTTCTTTCGTCACATCAAATTTCGTCTGTAACATCAAATTTCCGTCCGTAAATCTGATTGAAATCCAATCGGACAGCCAAAAAAGGAGAAAAGGGACGGGAAAAATAATAAAAAACACACAATTCTTATCTTAATCCCGCAGGAAGCCGCCGACGCCGCCGAATCCGCCTGTGGGAAGCCACCGTCGCCGCCGGATCCTTTCGTGCGCCGCCGCCGCCACTCCTAGGGAAGGGCGTCGCCGCTGTCGCACGCGGTATGGGAGGTCGCCGCCGCCACCGTTCGCACGCCGCCGCCTCTCAGGAGAGAGAAGGAAATTTGAGGGTTAGGATTAGGTTTTTCCCCGCCCGCATCTTCAGCGGCGCAGAGGCGATCCAAGCTGTCCATCAGATCGGACAGCTCAGATCGCCTCCGCGTCGGACCGCCATCGCCGGGCCGGGTCGGGTCGCGCACGCTTGATGGGCCGAGGGAAGGCTGGCGGGTCCAACAAACGCAATCCAAGGAGGAGTTGGTAAATTAGACTTTATTTGTGGGATGAGATAGTAAACTGTCAGGGTTACGGATAAGGTATACCCGCTATCCTACGACTCATGGAATATACCGTATACCTTCACGTATACGGTTGGTTTCCATATACGCCATTAGGAATTCGCTTCAGATTACGGAAAATATCTCCACGAAGTTAAGGAATTGCAGAAGTCCTACTCGGAAAGGGTAAAATCTCTAGTATATCGTGTCGGTTTACATATCTCCAAGTCTTACTTGAGGGTCAAGGTATTCCACGGTATAAAAGGGACCCCTATGGAGAGGCAAAGGGCATCGCATCTCATCGCCAACACACCCACCAAAGTTTACGAAGCCGGAGTCCACGAAGCCAACTCGTCGGGAGATCTCGTCGAACCCCTCGACTACGGTCTCATCGGTATCGCCTGTTCGGTTACTCTCTTTGTAATCTGTCCTCATCATCATCAATTCCATATAAATTGGACTAGGGCTATTACCTTATAAGGAGCTTGAACCAGTATAATCCTTGTCTTTTGCCTGTTTTAATGTCGTACTACGTAGATCCCTGTTCCAACGCACCCCAATACCTTATTCTTCCGGTCCGCGAGTATCACTCGTCGACAGTGGCGCGCCAGGTAGGGGGACTTGGTGCTCAAGGATCCACCAGTATGACTTCAAGGCTTCCCGACAACAGTCCCACCACCAGCGCCAATCAAGGAGCTTCTATGTAGACCCCCGATTTTGGAAATCGGAAATCTTCTGTGTTTATCCGTACCAATCCCTGGATCAGTAGTTGGTACACACATACATAGTTGGATCACAACATATCACGAATGAATTTAGGCTAAAAGAGTTAAACATTTACATTAGAGCCAGGTAGGCCAACAACTATCAGAGAACAACAGCGGAAGACAAAATAATATAAGGGCCTGGTTAACATGCCACAGGCAGTCAACTGGGGAACGAGACCTAGAACAAGACCGTACTCCGATCATCTTGTTGGATACGCAAGCGTACCGACAAGGGCTTCTCTTCAACACTCTCCTAAAAGATATATAAATAGCAAGGGTGAGTACCAACCATACTCAGCAAGCCACCACAACAGCAATGCATATGATAGAGGGTATTCAAGGAATGGCTTCAGGTTTTTTTACGTAAAGCTGCGTTTTGCAAATATTTTCACAAGCCTAAGACCTAGCATAGACTGATCAAATTTTAGTTCCAGTGTTCACATTAACAACAACGGTTCTGTCCACCATCCATTGTGATCCAAAGGATAGCTTCCTGCCATTGAATCGTCATGGTTTTCTGAGGACGTCCACCTTCCCTCCTCTCAGGAAGTGGCTCCAACAGCATAAAAATCATCATGCAATATCCCATTCCACACAAGTTAAGAATTTTGAGTCTAGCCAAGTGTAATACACATCCCGGTGCTCAATAACCACGAGCACGGCTATTCGAATAGATTTGGTTTACTCACACTGCAGTGGATGTATACTTTACCCGCACTCCGCGACTGCCCAACACATGAGCCTCGTCCCAACACATGAGACGCGTCACGGCAAAGCTTTTCGATAACCTCGCATTGGCAGTACCCGCTCCATGAACCTTACATCCTCATGCACTCTAGGCGTACGCGGTTTCTAGCAGTGAGAGGGGTTTTGGCGCACCTGGGAAGGGAAGACTCACACATGCATTAAGTTATAATTATGTTTAGGTTCTCACATGGCAGTCCTACTGATGGCGACACCACTGTAGACACCCGCCTCGCGGTCCTACCAATGGCTGCCCCACCGTAGAGCCCCTGCCTCACACATCAAAAAACCACTATGCATGGATACTGCCTCCGCTCAGCTATCTACTCCGCTAGGTCTATACCCATACGAGAAATGCGGTTGTACGGGGGTCGTTTCATGCTTAACTTCATGGCTCGGTCCTTAATTGACCGGGGACGGCACTAGCCTTTTCCGGACACCACCAAAATCCTCCGTCCGCCCCAGTCGAAAACAGTTGTTTAATTTTATTTCTCCTTTCACAAATCATGTCATCAACATCATGGCAATGTGGCGCTCATGTCTCCACATGCCGCATCTCAATTACCTTCCCAACGGTAATTGCCCAAGCATATAGCATTTGATAAATATGAGTATGCATGATTCTAGAATAGCATTTCTAAGCAATTGTCATAATTGACTAGGGACTCATACGTAAACATGGTTACGAAGGCATGAGGGATAAACAAGAATCAAGGCATGGCATAATCACAAGTAGGATGTTTATCATTGCATGCAATTTATTTGTAAACAAAATAATTTCGCAATTGGGATCAACATGTTCAAGGAATAGTGATGACTTGCCTGCTCAGAATAGTCCTTATTCTTGATACAATCTTGATCAACCTTCACCTCCTGGAAGTTGCAGACGTTGCCTCACGACTGACCGATACACAATTTCTATAATACGCGAGAAAAACCAATATTCAAGCAACAATCAAATATGCACAAACAAAATATATTTGTTGAGGTCGAACCTAGGGTTGCTCATATTATTCGCGCTTGCTAATGGATTCTAATCAAGGTAAGAGCTAAAGTTTCTTAGTCTTTCTGTTGTCATGGTGGTTTAGTCTAGCTAATGGCTATGGAAGGATTATGGTTACACATGCATCTATCTAAATAAAATGGTCATATACTAGAGATTATGTTGTCAGATGGATTTAGGATCAATCAAATAATTACAGTGAATCATTTGTATTATTATTTTATTGCTGGAAGCTTTACTTTGATTATGAACATATTTTACTTGTCACAATAAATTAGAAAAGGTTAATAATTATCCATGCTTTGTATGTTAGAGTTGTTTAGGTTAATCATATTATGGTTACAGATTATCCCATCACATAGTTTTACAATGAATAATCCTAATTGAACTATAATTATATGAGATCAAGATTTATAACTAGTATTTATCTAATATTCCTGTTTATCATATAGTCCCTCTAATTTAATATATGCAACAAGCAAATTAATACTATACCGTATAGCTATAATGGGATGTACAGTATAGGTGTGTGCACAATATCTTAATATTGAATCATTTATTTGAATAGTTGCTATTTACTACGAGCTACACAGTACATGTGATTTTAAGTGGATTTATGAGTGAGTTACCGTCTATACAACTTAAGGGTCGATTTCCAACCTAAACATATACTACTGTATAGGAAATGCCGTTAATTAATTTCGTACGGGTGATTTTAGTCACACTAGCTCTGTTATTATCTCTCATAAACAAGTTAAAGACTCATCTACGTGTGTTCAACTTTTAGTCACAAAGTATGAGGCTAAACATTATTTATACAATTTGGACGTCATGAATATAAATATATATTGACATATATTAATAATTGGCACTAGTATTTCCTATGCTTTAATTAATTTGAAACAATGCTCCTAATTAGTTTACATAGGTTTTACAGTGAGAAAGCATGTTAAGGACAATTATTTGACATCTACTTTACAGTACAATATCAATTTTATTTATTAGCACATTTTTAAGTTGACTATTATGCATCATCTTGGTATTAATTATTTAATAATTATAAATATATTTTATTAAATAGTGAACTATATACCATTGGAAAGCTTATGAATTTACATGAATTTAGGTTCAAGTTTCACTCAAATCGGAGCTAAAATGAATAAGTTATGCTAGTGTAAAGATTCAAATTGGAATTAACACGAGAAATTGTAAAAAGCTACTGTTCATAAATGATTTATTTTTAATCCAAAATCTAATCCATAACCCTAGTGACCGACAGGTGGGTCCCAAGATTCCTTTTCTTTCCTTTTTCTCTCTTTTTCCTTCTCTCTCTTTTCTTTCTTTTCTTTTCCTTTCTTTTTCCTTCTCTCTCTCTTTTCTTTTTTTTCTTTTCCTTTCTTTTTCCTTTCTCCCCCCGGCTTCTTTCTTCCTCCCTCTCTCTCTCGGCTCACGGCCTACCCGGGCGGCGACGGCGATCGGACGCGAGGGGGGGGGGGGGGCGGCTTACCGACGGCGGCAGCGGCGGCGCAAGGCGGCGACGCTCGGCGCGGCACTCGGCGCAGTGCGGCGGCTTCGAGGCGACGGCGCGGCGGAACGAAGGCGGCGGCGCGGCGGCACAAAGGCGGCGGCGTGTGGAGGAGGAAGGGGGAAACGGAGGGGAATGGGTGTGGGTGGAGAAGGGGAGGGGGCCGGGGTTTTATAGGGCGCGGGAGAGGTGTTGGATGGCCCTAACGGCGACGCGACGGGCGGCGCGTGGGGCTCGAGGCGCGACGGCGACGGCGCGCGGTGTGACAACGGCGACGAGACGCGACGGCGACGGCACGCGGCGCGGCAGTGGCGACGCGACGGGACGGCGCGCGGCGCGGCAGCGGGAGTGGCGACGCGGCGCGGCATCGGCGGCACGGGGCTCGAAGCGGCGAGGGGACGGGCGCGCGACGACGGGACAGGCGACGCGACGGCGAGACGGGGCTCGAGGCGACGGCGGCACGCGTGGCGCGGCAGCGGGATGGCGACGGCGATGGCGCGGCAGCGGCGGCGCGCAGCTCGGAGCGGCGACGCGACGGGCGGGCGGCGCGGCGCGGGGCTCGGCGCGACGGCGACAGGCGATGCGACGGCGACGCGGCGCGGCAGCGGCGCGGGCGCGAGGTGGCGATGGGATGGCGTGCGGTGATGGGATGCGACGGTGACGGCACGCGGCGATGGGACGTGACGGCGACGGTGGCGCGGCACGACTGCGGCGACGGCGACGGCGACGCGGGGCGCAAGGCAGCGGCGCGGCAGGGCTAGGCTATGCGTGGCAGAGTGGGGGCAGGGCTAGGCACGGCAGTGGGGAGGAAGAGGGCTAGGGTGGCTAGGAACTCCATCAAACACCTCATGTGCAATGAATAGTGCTATCCCTAATTAAACCCTATTTTAGCCTATCTCCTATACAATTTTAATCCTACAAATTCTAATTTTACTTAGTTAAATGTTAACTAAATTTAAGTGCTAAATCCTCATGAAAATTTATCCAAATTATTACCACCCATATTTATTTATTTATCATACAAATGAATTCTTTTTAGATTAATTTGGGTTATTGACCCTAAGGTGAACTTATATATTTTTGAAGACTTTGGGGTAATATTGAATTTAATATAACGACTTGTCATGATTAATACATTAGCAGATTGGTCGAGTTTAGTTGTATGGCAATATATTTTACACGGATGGGTTCAATCTATTTATTCTATAAATAGTAAATTGAGACTCGGCACAATATTAATCTAATTGTTTAATTAGAAACTCACATAATTTTATAAAGCTTAATTTAATTATATGACCATTATTTTATATAAGTGACTTTATCAAGTGTTCAAATATTAATGTATATATATTCCCATGAAATTCTCATTTGTTAATAGGATCATTATAGTGGTAATCATCATTTCATGTGGATTTATAATACTTCATGTGAGATTGGATCCAAATACATTAGATTTGATCTTACAATCCCATTAGTTAAACATGACATCGAGCTATCAGCATGGTTCGAATATTTAATATTTGATCTATGACTTATAATAGAAATTAATATTTTATTTGGCTTGCTTTCTTGTGCACTAATGTATATATTTATTGTTCAGGTGTACGCCATTAATTTTATTCTCCATTGTTACAATTTATATTTGGCAAGCAATGACAACCATAACACCCAGCATGATGCAAAAATTTTTAAAAAGTTCGAAATTTTAGTGATTTTTATTATTAGGAATTTTCAGTATGTTACAAACCTACCCCCCTTAAAGGAATCTCGTCCCCTTAAAGGAATTCCTCCTACTCCGGTGGAGAACGGAACATCGACGGTCCCAACACCTGGGAGGAACCCTCAAGTGGCTGAATTTCACCCTCCATGTGAAAGATCGAAGCCGACAAGGATAACCACCCTAAAACCAAGAACTTGGTGTCCTGTGCATAAGACAACCAAGCATACTCTCGAGGACTGCCCGGTGATACTCCATGTGCGAGCTGAACTCTACGCCTGTTGGGAATGAGGGATACAACGCACTTCACCAACGAGTATCACCTATTGTCCTATCCACAGATCTAAAGTGCATGATCTCACCAACTGCAGGATCTTCCTCAGGACCCTCAAATCGGCGCATCATCATGTCCAGCAACCACGAGTTCAAACCCCGTGCGTTGCCAAGGAACCAGATGCGGCCCTGATCCCAGATCAGTTTGTGGGATTCGTCGGCACGAACGAGCCATCCGTGTTACACCTCTTAGAAGGCTACGAGTCCTCTTCACAGTCACCTAGAGATGTGAACGTGGTCGACAACACTGAGACAAGCACGTTCGCAGCTGCGAGAACGCCGGCTCATCAATTGCGCAACCTGGACGCGATATTGAGGGAAAGTCCTTTCGATCCGGTAACAAACCCAGACGCCAGCCGATGGGTAGAGCAACTACGGGAAACCGTGACCAACCTCAATACCGCGTTCGCTGAAGCCGCAGGCAGTCCAGAGCCAAACAGGAACGGAGAACGGCCCACCGGGGATACGGAGGAAGAAAATCTCGATGGAAGATATGTCACCGGCAACCGCTCCCCTCCAAGGCATGACCCTACACCACCACGCTGTGAAGATGGCGACCTCCGCGAACATCTAAACGGACGTCGGCGTAATAGGAGGGAACGCAACAAGAACGAGCGTCGCCGCCATCGTTCTCCTTCTCGTTGTGAAGACGGCGATCCGCACCGACAGCACCGTCATCGCTCTCCCTTGCGGCGAGAACGGGATGACGGCCTAAGGAACATCCCCGACGAGAATTGCGACCGTCGACCCTGCGATAACCGACGCGACGACGACAACGACCGGGATCGGGAGAACAGTCCCCGGAGAAAGGAAAGGGACGATGCCAACAGACAAGATCGAAATTCCCAATCTCCTCATTCGAGTCGAGATCGAGGACGTGATCATCGTTCGAGAAGCCGGGCTCCTAATCCGAGCGACCCCTCATCCTCGTCTTCGTCATCCTCTTCGGATCGGCCTCCACGACGACGTCGCGACCATGGACCACATCCAGCCCCGGGCAACGGACGCAGGGCATTCACACCCGCACTCCGCAACGTGCGATGGCCTGAGAAGTTCCGACCAGGATCGATTGAGAAGTATGATGGAAGTACAGACCCAGAAGAATTTCTGCAAGTCTACTCCACAGTTCTCTATGCCGCTGGCGCAGACGACAATGCCCTGGCAAATTATTTGCCGGCCGCGCTGAAAGGTTCTGCTCGTTCATGGTTCGTCCATCTCCCACCAAACTCAATCTCTTCATTGGAAGATTTGTGGCAGCAATTCGTCGCCAACTTCCAAGGGACATACACGCGCCACGCGATCGAGGACGACCTACATACTCTAACCCAGAACCCGGGCGAGTCATTGCGGGACTATATTCGGCACTTCAATGAGTGCAGAAATATGATCCCCGAGATCACCGACGCTTCTATCATCCGAGCATTCAAGTCTGGCGTCCGAGATCGATACACCACCCAGGAGTTGGCAACGCGCCGGATCACATCCGCCCAAAAACTATTCGAGATCATCGATAGGTGCGCCCACGCAGATGACGCTTTGAGACGCAATGAGGAAAAGAGCAAAGCGGGAGATCAGAAGAAGAAGTCGACTGATAAAGATGCACCAGAGTCAAGCAAGAAGAGAAGTCGCAAAAGCGGGAAGCGCAAGTCTTCAGGAGAGGTCCTTGCCACAGAGCAAGCAGAACCATCTAGACGCTCAAACCCTCAAGGCCACGAGTCCCTCAAGCCATGGTGTCCGATCCACAAGACAAGCAATCACGCTTTGGAGGATTGCTACGTCGTCAAAAAGGAGTTCACGAGACAACTAGCGATCGAAAGAGGAAAGCGAGTACGTGTCGTCGAGACGGCAGAAGAAGCTACCACCGACAACTCTGACTCTGCCTTCCCGGAGTACGATCTGCATGTCTCCCACATCTTTGGCGGATCCACCGCGTACACCTCAAAGAGGGAGTACAAGAAAGCGGAACACGAAGTCTACTCCACTTCGCAGACGACTACCGCCAAGATGAAGTGGTCCCAACACAAGATCGAGTTCTCGGAAGCGGACCACCGCAAGATCACGACTACACCTGGCAGATATCCGATCGTGGTTGAACCCACTATTCGGAATATCAAGGTGGCAAGAGTTCTCATCGACGGTGGAAGCTCGATCAACCTACTCTTTGCCAGCATTCTAGACGCGATGGGAATACCTCGAAGCGAGCTGACGCCTACAGATCAGCCCTTCCACGGGATTACCCCGGAGTCGTTGTCTAAACCGCTGGGAAAGATCACGCTACCCGTCACTTTCGGACACACCGAAAACTTCCGGATAGAGCAGATCACCTTTGATGTTGCGGAGTTCGACACCGCATACAACGCCATCATTGGGAGAACTGCACTCACGAAGTTTATGCGGCCTCGCATTATGCATACAAAGTGCTCAAGATGCCAGGACCGAAAGGAACAATCACTATTCAGGGGAACGCCAAATTGGCAGTACAGTATGACAAGCGGAGCCTCGACATGGTCGAGCATACTCCCAACCCGCCCGCCACAGTAGAGAACCCTAAAAAAGTGAGCAAAATCAAGAAGACGCCAAAACCAGACGGCGCCATCAAGATCATCCCGTTGTCTAGCGCTAACCCTGACAAAATCGTCAAGATCGGGGCATCGCTGGACGGCAAATAGGAACTCGCGCTCATCACCTTCCTCCGAGACAATGCAGACGTGTTCGCTTGGCAGCCGTCAGACATGCCGGGAGTACCTAGGGAGGTAATTGAGCACGAACTAATGGTGCGACCCGATGCCAAGCCAGTTAAACAGAAACTGCGGAGATTTGCACCCAATCGAAAACAAGCCATACGAGAAGAGCTCGGCAAATTTCTCAAAGCTGGCTTTATAAGAGAAGTTCTCCATCCAGAGTGGCTCGCAAACCCAGTAATGGTACGCAAAACCAACGGGAAATGGAGGATGTGCGTCGACTTCACCGATCTCAACAAGGCGTGCCCCAAGGACCACTTCCCTCTTCCTCGATTAGACCAATTGGTGGACTCAACGGCCGGTTGTGAGTTGTTAAGTTTTCTTGACGCTTACTTCGGCTACCACCAAATCAGCATGACAAAAGAGGACGAGGAGAAGACAACGTTCATCACACCTTTCGGTGTATTGTTATACCAAGATGCCCTTTGGATTGATAAGCGCAGGCAACACATATCAGCGCGGCATCCATGGAGCACTCGGTACTCAGCTTGGACAAAACGTCGAGGCATACGTGGACGGCATCGTCGTCAAAACCAAGAAGAGCAACTCATTGATCGACGACCTCAGGGAAACGTTTGACAACCTCTGAAGATACCAAATGAAGCTCAACCCGGAGAAGTGTACGTTCGGAGTACCGTGAGGGAAGCTGGTTGGTTTCTTTGTTTCAGGACGAGGAATCGAGGCAAACCCCGAGAAGATCAAGGCGATCGAGAACATGAAGTCGCCCACAAGGCTTAAGGAGGTCCAGCGGCTAACAGGATGCGTGGCTTCGCTAAGCCGATTCGTCGCAAGGATGGGAGAACGAGGACAACCCTTTTTCGCCCTGCTCAAGAAGCAGGACAAATTCGAGTGGAACCAAGAAGCCGAGAACGCATTCATCGCGCTCAAGAGCTACTTGTCAAATCCCCCAGTACTCGTTGCTCCTCAAATCAATGAAGAATTATTCCTGTATATTGCTGCCACACCTTATTCTGTGAGTACGGTCATCGTTGTAGAGAGGGAAAAAGTACAACATCCCGTGTACTATGTAAGCGAGGCCCTCCGCGACGCAAAGATTAGATACCCACAGATCCAAAAACTGCTCTACGCTGTAGTTATGACATCAAGAAAGCTACGCCACTACTTCCAGGCTCACAAGGTCACCGTCGTCTCCTCCATCCCTTTGGGCGAAGTCGTCAGGAATAAACACGTGGTCGGCCGAATTGCCAAATGGGTAGTCGACCTAAGCCAATTTGATGTCCACTTCGTGCCTAGAACAGCCATCAAGTCACAGGTCCTCGCCAACTTCGTAGTCGACTGGACTATCCCAGAGGACAGACCAGCCGCCCAAACGGACAACGAGACCTGAACCATGGCATTTGACGGAGCACTGAACAGTCAAGGAGCAGGCGCCGGATTCATCTTGACCTCCCCTACAGGGGATCAGTTCAAGCATGCAATCCATCTAAACTTCCGGGCAACAAACAACACGGCCGAGTACGAAGGACTACTCGCAGGGATAAGAGCAGCAGCAGCACTTGGTGTCAAACGACTAATCATGAAGGGAGACTCTGAGTTGGTCGCGAACCAAGTACACAAAGACTACAAGTGCTCTAGCCCCGAGTTAACCAAATATCTCGCCTAAGTCAGAAAACTAGAATGCAAGTTCGATGGAATCGAAGTTCGTCATGTCTACCGAAAAGACAACGTCGAACCAGACGACCTCGCACGACGCGCTTCCAGGCGAGAACTGCTTGAGCCCGGAACGTTCTTGGACGTCCTGACAAAGCCATCCGTCGAGGACACGCATGACGAAAGCACCACAGCCGATACCAGCAACTCGTAAGGGGTTGAGTGGTACCTGACGTCGTTGCAAACATAGAGACGACAGACGACTGCCATACTCCGCTAATCAGATTCTTGGAGTCAGATTTGCTGCCGGACGATGACACATAGGCTGAGAAACTGTCCCGTTAGGCCAAGATATATTGTATGATCGGCAACGATCTATACAAAAAGGCCCCTAACAGAATCCTCCTCAAGTGCGTATCATCCGACGACGGAAAAGCTCTTCTCCTCGACATCCATGAAGGCATTTGCGGATCTCATGCCGGTGCGCGTACTCTGGTCGGAAAAGCTTTCAGACAAGGTTTTTTCTGGCCAACTGCTCTCAAAGACGCATGTGAAATAGTGCAACGATGTGAAGCTTGCCAGTTCTTCAGCAAACACATCAAGTTGCCAGTACAAGCGCTCCAGACTATCCCTTTGACATGGCCGTTCTCGTGCTGGGGGCTCGACATACTCGGGCCGTTCCCACGAGGACAAAGGGGCTACAAATTCCTATTTGTGGCGATCGACAAATTCACCAAGTGGATCGAAGCAAAGCCGACAAGAGAAATTAAAGCCGACAACGCCATTAAATTCATCAAGGGGATATTCTGCAGATATGGGTTGCCTCACCGCATCCTTACGGACAACGGATCCCAGTTCACTAGCGGCGATTTTCAAGATTACTGCATTGAACTCGGGGTCAAAATCTGCTTCATCTCAGTGTCCCATCCTCAGATTAATGGACAAGTCAAGCAGGCCAACGGAATAGTACTACAGGGGATCAAAACTCGCGTCCACGATAGGCTCATGGCCTATGACAAAAAGTGGGTCGAAGAACTCCCTTCAGTCCTATGGGCCGTACGAACCACGCCGACTACATCCAACAAGGAAGCATCTTTCTTTCTCGTATACGGATTTGAAGCCATGCTCCCAACGGAGTTACGACATCAGAGTACATGCGTACAGAAGTATACCGACGAGGAACATGACAAAAGGCGAAGCGACGATGTGAACCATCTCGAGGAACACCACGAATGAGTTGCCGTCCGAGCAGCCGCATACCAGCAGGCCCTTCGCCGATATCTTGAGAAGTGCATCAGAGCTTGCACACTCACCATCGGCGAGTACGTCCTCCGACGAGTTCAAAACCAGGCAGGGCGTAACAAACTCTCGCCTAAGTGGGAAGGACCATACATGGTGGTTCGAGTACCGCGACCAGGCACGTTCAAAATTGTAGATGGCGATGGCCGCGAGTTATCCAACTCACGGAACATTGATCAATTATGTAAATTCTATGTATAAAGTCAATGTATCCCAAACATGTACAAATCAAATATCCAAAGGTATTTTGATCTTCTTATACATCAGTGTCTTTTCCCGGAGATCCCTTACCACGATAACACCTACTCTTGAAAACGAACCTATTGACCCTTTACGCCGTTTCGACAAGACCTCTGAGAAACCTATGGGAATTTCGGCTAGGGACACCCAGAGCAGATAAGGGCTTGTCGGATTCGAAGAGCCGAACGACCATGTAACACCTGGTTATGTAAGAGTGCTCAAAAGGTGTATTCGCTAAGCCGTGTAATCAGAAATTGGTTTTTCCAACTTCACGACCGGGGGCTATGCAAATCGCAATTTCAGATAGGCAAGTTACGGGTCATCGAGCCTTCCCCTCCGAGAATGGACTTCCCCGAGGACAAGGCTGGGGGCTAGGGAGGGTACCTTACTCGACAACGGGCCAGAGGCAGCCTGTAAAAAGAGTAGTATTCACATATGACACGACCTGTTTACGCATTCAGTAGATAGGTTCTTTCCGATTACAAACCCTTATAACAATAATATATTACAAGTTTCTGTCAGATGTTTCTTTTTACAGGGACTAAAATCTACCACGACAACCATTGCCAGTTCATGGAAGCAAAAACCTCCTCGGCTAGAGGAGCAAGGGATCGCGCCAAGTGATCAACCTCACGCGCCGACAACCGAGAACGGCGAAAACCCCCACACAGGAACCCGAGATCCATCTGCGGACGACGATCTTGGACGCAGGCAAGGATGTGGCCTCCAGCGTAGCGGCTGGCACGACGACACTCCTCCTTGAGGCTGGTGTTGATGCACTGTCCTATGCCCTTGAGCTGAGCACACGCCCCCCTCATCCAAGACAAGTAGCCCGTTGTACTCTCCTCGGGCTCCGCATGCTCAACCTTCAACTGGCGACAGACATCTGCCATGGCATTGCAGCAGCTCTTAAGGTACGAGTTCAACCAAACCTCGCGACCTCGAAGAGCCTCCATGTCACGCCCTAAAAATCGCCTAAATTAATAATTCATATTTTAAATCATTTTTAGAAATTATTTTAAAAGCCTACAAGTTAAACTTTAATAATCTAGGAAAAATTTTCAACATAAAATTGAGCTAGATAAAATTTTATTAAATACTTGGCTTGTTCCTCTATTTTCTAGATTTTTCTGGGAATTATTTGAGCAAGGGAAGTATTTTTAATAAATGAAACAACATTTCACGAATTATTTTAATTGAAAAAGTTTTAAAAACCCTCCCTTAAGTCGTTGGGCCGAATTCGGCCCAACTCTCTCCCTCCTCGCGCGTGGCCAAGCGGCCCACGTCGGCCCAGTCCAAGCCACCGGCCCCTCTCCTCTCAGCTAGCCAAAAGTTTAATTTGCCTCCCTGCTACAGTGTTGTCTTCTAGCTCCAGACAGAGCCGAGCCGCCCGTCCTGTGCCTTGTAGCCGACGTTGTTTCCTCCCCAATCCCACCCCAATTCGGCCCCGTTTCTTCCGATTGTTTGAGGGGTTTTGATCCTCTCATTCTCCTCTATCTTTACCTCCAAAAATCGGAGCAAATCGTTGAGTATTTTATCCGAATCGAACTCGTTTTCGAGTTTATCTCCAAAACCGAGTTTTGATTTCCCGGGTCGATTTCTTGCGGGAGGAGTCCGATCTCTTCGATCCAAGGCTATAAATAGGATCCCCTAGTCGTCCTCTTTCGTTTGCCCCCTCTCCCGAGCCTTCTCGTGCCCCGTAGCCTCGTCGCCGTCACCGCCTAGTTCGCCGCCGCCGGCCGAGTTCCATCCACGCCGCGTCGCCGCCTCCGCCGTCGCCGCCGCTTGCCGCCGCCACCACTAGGTGCGCCAAGGTGTGGGGAAGCCCGGCCGCACCTCCCCCTTCGCCGCCGGCCGCCGTAGCTCGCCGTCGCCGGTCATCCCGAGCCGCCGTCGCCACCCTCTCGTCGCCGGCCGTCGTCGGTCATCGGTAGACATTGTGGTGAGTACCGTTGGGTTCGTCTCGTCGTCCTCTACGTGTACATGTCCTCCAAATTCGCAGCCGACCATCCAATCTCCGGTGAGGTCGCCAACCCGGGCCGGCCATTGATGATGTCATCATGACGTCATCGTCGGTTTTCTTTTTCCCGTTTTTCTAATAGATTAAATCTTCGGAAAATCATAGCTAATTAACCGTAGCTCCGATTCGAGTGGTTCAAGTTGCTAAATTTTTCTAAAATTGAGATCTACATGTTAAAAATATCCATATGTACTGTTGCTGCTACAACCTCCTCTTCTATTCAATTGTATCTTTATACCTATCCTTCGATAAGGGGTAGGTAATTAGAGGGGAGAATGTTATTAAACATAGGAAAAAGTTTACACTAAACGATACTCAACGTATGCATTTATGCTTGTTTTTGTACTGTTTTGTTGATTTTTGTTTATTTGCTTTAGTTTCCGACGTTCCTGAGGAGAGCGTTTTCGTTGAGGAAGGTTCGGAAGCGTTTGTGGAAGCTCAAGGCAAGTCACACGGATCCCAAACAACCCTTTGAGCATGTTGAACGCGTTTAAAGCTAATGTTTTATTTCAACTTATGCATTATTTTCGAATGTCATCGGGTGGTGAGCCTTTTCCAATTAATTAATGGCCGAAGATAATCTTATTTTCCTATGGGTTATAATTTGATTAGCTTGAACCTTATATATTGGATTGGTTCAGCTAAATGCTATATATAAAATTGCTTAGCCATGCTTAGAAAGATAAGCTCATTAATGGGATGAATCATATATATTACATTATTATTTATGTATTCAATGGTAGCTCACGATGGTTAATCGTGTTATGATAATTAATTGATAATTAAAACCTGGTTAAGGTGGGTTGTGAGCATGTGGTTTTGAAGGTTGTGCTCATGGCAATTAAGGACCGGTTCACGAGCTACTGTTGTGAAACATTTACCGTGCCAACCACAAGCCAGCATGGGCAACGGCTTTATCTTTTGTATAGCATGATTCATTATGGTGTGCCAGACTGAGAAGCGGCGAGAAGTCCGTGGGGGTCGTTGGGGAGTCTATTGCCTCTAGTTTTTGAGGGGGAGATTATGATCCAGGAACGGTGCACTGTGGTGAGTTGTGTTGTGCGAAGGGTATTGTCACAGTTCCTTTCCGAGGTACCGTGGTGGTGCTGAGGCGCATGGTGATATGTTGTGGGATTGTGTCTTGTGGGTACAGTGGTACACCTCTGATCAGAGTAAAACTATTCGAATAGCCGTACCCACGGTTATGGGTGGGTCTAACAATGTTTTTCGTGATTAGTCTCACACTACTCATTATTGGTGATAAAATGTGATAATTAAATTGACTCCTGGTTTGGAATGGTATATTCCTGGTTTGGAGGTTTGATTTGTACAACCGGGGTTGGTTGTTCGATGAGGTTGGGCCTATGCAACACGGGTGTGTTGTATGGTGTTTATTTAATACTGATCAATTAATCAACCGTTTTACTATTCTCTTAAATATTTACTAAATGCTGTTTATGCAAATGAGCTATATTATGCCATCCTTTGTTATCCTGTGCACTTGCATATTTGCTGTGTGGCTTGTTGAGTATGTCATATGCTCATTCTTGCAATATTCATTCATCAGAGGAGGAGTGCTTCAGTGAAGGTGATGATCTGGAGGACTAGGCTTGGTCCGGGTTAAGTTGCCTGTGGAGTGGAGTCGCCATAGCTGTTCCGTAGTTTGTTTTATTTTCTTTTTCCGCTACGTAGAATTTTATTCTCTGAGAGGAACTATGTACCTCTGTAATAATTTATTATATCGCGAATATTAATTAGTTGTTTATTAGTACTCTATTATCAATTTGTTATTGTGTGCCTTGGCTGATTCCTGGACGAGGACTTAACACACATGTAAGCGTTTGGAATTTTGGATAGAAATTCCGGGCGTGACACTCCACAGCCTGGTCCTTTTTCACGACCACGAGTGATCGCTCGAGCTCGGCGACTTCAAACTTCGTCCTCCAGTAGTCAATGCGCCTATCCCGTTCAGCGATAACACCGTCAAGGTCTGCAGAGGGTAGAAGATGTAAGGGAGGCTACCTCTTAAAGAAAATCACAAGTTTAAAAGAGGAACTTCTCTAAAACATCGCACCCGAGCTCTCGCGTGGGAGTCCGACTTCGCCGGCCTCAGGCGGGCAGGAAGTCGCATTCAACTCCCCGTCCTTGACGACATCGCTCGAGGGAGGCAAGTCGATCCTCTTGACATCAGGATGTCTGCCTTGCCGGACGTCCTCAGAGTCTACATGGCTACGGAAGACAAAGGAGCACGACGAATCAATGAATAACGCAGAGGAAGGAAATTGCTGCGTCCATAGAACAACGAAGGTATTTGTACAAAAACCACAATACAAGACGGGAGAAAATTACTCCTCAAAAAAGGGGAGAACACTCTCCCCGAGATCCGATACGCTCCCCATCACGCTCTCCTGCGTAGTGTCAGCTGCCCCTTTCGCCAAGATGTCCTTGAGGTCGGCGTCAGGAAAAGCAAGCTTCACACACGCGAGGACGTGACACGCCCCCGTGTGGATCCCGTTGGAGATCTCCTCCGCAACATGGGCGGCGTGCCGTGACGGGATGGTCTCCATCTCGTCCGTAAGCTCTGACAACGCCGACGTCAGCGACGTCTCGTCAGGGTGCATCGGGATGGAAGACTTCGCCCGGCACGACAACGCCAGTTGGTGCAGTCGGGTGAAGGTCTTGCGGAGGGAGTCGCGGAGGGAAAAGAGGATGTCCTGTGTATCGTTCATCCTCTTCTCCAAGCCTTGGCGCTGTATCTCGTTGCTGGCCACGATTTCCTTCGTCTTCTGAAGGTCCTCATGGGCGACATCGAGCTGCACCTCCAGCTGCGCCACCCTCCGTCCGCCGCTGTCACGCGGGCCTCCGCCCTATCTATCTGGGCTGCCACCGCCCGGGAACTGTTGTCGAGGAGGCGGAGGCACTCCGCCAACACGTCAGACCAAGTGGTCACGGCGGACGGTGGCGCGGCCACAGGAGCAGCAGCAGACCCCGCGGACTCGGTGACGGTGGGAGCAACCTCCGCGCGAGGGATCAGAGCGGCAGGAGATCCGCTCGTTGCCGCCTCACTTCCGCTCTGCGAGGAGACCACTGCTTTCCTACCAAGGTCAATAGACGTCATCAGCGAGAATCAGAAACACGACAACGAAATCGGTCAAAAATTTCACTTACCAGCCGACGGGCAGCTTCAACGTCCTCCTCTTCGGAGGAGGGGCCAGACTGCCCGTGTCCTATGTAAGATAGCAAATCGTGACCCCGTTTTCGACATCCTCGGAAAAGAAGCTAAAGAGCGAAGACAGCGCGCCTTACCTCGGAGCCGGCAGACTTTTGCCGAGAACCGGCGGGAGCGCTTGATCTCGCCCACGGCTTCCGCTTGGTACCGCTCCCCCCGGCGATGGCGGGAATGGAGGAGACCTTGGCGACTTCGTCGTTAACCTTCTCCTTTAGCGAAGCGGAGGCCTGGTGATCGACAAGAGGACCGATGACATCCGTCAGAGGCAAGACCTACAAGAGTTGAAGTCACTTGCGCCCTTTAAAAAAGTAAAGACACAAGGTGCCCCGGTTCTCGCTTACATTGATGGCGGCGGCCTTCTCGGCTGCCGACTTGTCACAGAGCGGGGCCGGTGGCTCGGCAGGCATGGTGGCGGCGCTGATCAAAACCTCCCTGACCCGCTGCGTCACGATGTCGTCAGGAAGATCTGAAATAAACAAATATGCAAGGAAATAAGGTTAGATCTCGTCTACGGTTTCAACATAAAAAACAAGAAGAAAGTGCAACGCAAGGATGAATACCCCCCTCCCCGAAGAAATCCGAGTTACGTCCTCGGTTCCGGTGTAGTCGAATGCGGGGTGAGCGCGGGCTTGCAGCGGTTGGATCCGACGGCTAACGAAGTCCTCAATGACTTCATAGCCAGTCAGTCCTCGCTCGCGAAGACCGCTCACGATATCGACAAAGGCTTGGAGAGAGGGCGTCATCGGAGGTTTGGAGGCCCAGTCCTCGGAGCGATCTGGTTGAACCTCAGGCACGATAAGAACCGGGTCGAGTTCTTTTATCTCGAGGTAGAACCATCTCGTCCTCCACTGGCTCCGAGATGAGTGGCATTGGAGTGGGATGTATCTCGCCTTCATGCCATCACGAAGGCGGAATCCACAACATCCTGAAACCCTGTTGGGTTCCATCCACCGGAGTTCATAGAAAAAGCGGAAAAGATCAAGAAAAGGCACTACCCCAATGTAGGCCTCGCAAAGATGAACAAATATGCTCAGAAAAGCGATGGAGTTGGGGTTTAGGTGCAAAAGAGAAATGCCGTAGAAGTTTAAGATTAGCAAGAGGAATTCGGAAGGAGGAGGTAGAAAGCCAAATCGGATGAAATCCTCTACCGCTACCATGCGACCTAAAATGGGAGAAGGGTCAGTACCTCCTGCCTTCCTCGCCATGGTTTGCTTCGGAGGGACGGCTCCTTCGGTGTATAGCTTCTTTAGCGCGGCGGCATCGGAGGAAGATTGCTCGAGGTCCGCCATTGGAGAAGGATCGCCGGAAGAGGATCGCTGGTGGAGGGTGCAGAAGATTGGGGAGATGGAGAGTCCGGGGAAGCTGGGGAACAGTGAAGGTTTTTTTGGCAAGCGGACTCAAAATGGATCGCAAAATCCCATTAAATAGGCGCACTACCTGACGGTTCATATTTCGAGGAAAGAGGAGAGATTGCCACCGAAAATTTCTGAGGCCCGTTGAGGACTGTTGTTCAGACTTCAATTTAAATTCAAAACCCGCACAGATAGGCTCCCTGAAAGCGTTGTCGATAGCTCTATGTCTCTACGGTTATATAACCGGGATCGTCCCAACGAGTATGATAACGCTTCATCAGGAGAAGTCGCATGCGAGGACATGAATTCATTTAAGTTGAAGTCGGGGGCTACTGTCAGGGTTACGGATAAGGCATACCCTCTATCCTACGACTTATGGAATATACCGATAAGGTATACCTTCACATATACTGTTGGTTTATGTATACGCCGTTAGGAATTCGCCTCAGATTACGGAAAATATCTCCACGAAGTTAAGGAATTGCAGAAGTCCTACTCGGAAAGGATAAAAGCTCTAGTATATCGTGTCGGTTTACATATCTCCAAGTCTTACTTGAGGGTCAAGGTATTCCACGGTATAAAAGGGACCCCTAGGGAGGCAAAGGGCATCGCATCTCATCGCCAACACACCCACCAAAGTTTACGAAGCCAGAGTCCACGGAGCCAACTAGCCGGGAGATCTCGTCGAACCCCTCGACTATGGTCTCATCGGTATCGTCTGTTCGGTTACTCTCTTTTTAATCTGTCCTCATCATCATCAATTTCATATAAACTGGATTATGGCTATTACCTGATAAGGAGCCTGAACCAGTATAATCCTTGTCTTTTGTCTGTTTTGATGTCGTACTACGTAGATCCCTGTTCCAACGTACCCCAATACCCTATTCTTCCAGTCCGCGAGTATCACTCGTCGACATAAATGGACTTAAAATGCCCATAGAGAAATTGGGATTGTTTTTAGATTTTTATTTAAATAAATGGATGTTTGTATTATCAAAATTAGCAATTAAGCTCCGAAAATTCCAAAACAATTTCAAAGAGTGTTATTAATCAAGGTTATTTTAATAAAAATTAAATCCAACCATATCATATTATTTCACCGTCCGCGGTGAGGAAATGCGCAGGAAGGGGCATTGTTTATGTCCAGAACAATCTCTTATAACTCCCATAAAACTATAAAATAACTATAATCATTATCATAACATTAGTTTTTTTTCCCGTTATAACGTACGGGCATTTTTTCTAGCACCTATTATAAAAATTCAAGATGTTTTTGCGTAGCAATTTCGTACGTCGTTATGTATGGGATGTGGACCATGAATCGTATCGTTATTCAAATCGGTAAAGTAGCTGCATAATTTATATCCGATTCACCACATCAAATGAAGGAAAATATTGACATGCACGTGTAAATGGGAGTAGCATTGAACCTAGGATTCCACGGGAGTAAATATGATGGCTTCAGAGACAGAGAGCGCGAATGCAAGATTTAATTTGTTGGAGATTGGTGACTACCCAGAAGATTCTCTTCCCCACAGCTGCTAAGTGCTCTATGGTGAATATTTCTAGGACTCTATAATACCTAGCAGATAAAATCCTAAGATGCACACAAAAATCAAATCCGCTTTATGGATGCCGCATGCTAATAGGGAAAGGTGCTACTCTATTTACTTTAGTCTTTTAGAGGTATAAAAATTACCACCATAATAGGAGAAAAAGAAAATATTGTCTATCGTTCGATTGTCTTGGGACCAAATAATAAATGCTTGACATTAATCTAAACACCTTGGGTATCTATCTATATATATTATTTATCCATTGTAAAAATTTAAGATGTTTTCCCAAGAATTTTGCACGTCATCCCTATCCGTGTTGTGCTCTTGTCCATGTCATTCCCGTGTCGTTCATCCGTCAAACTGAAACCGTGTATTTTCATCCGACTCCCTTCTTCCCCACGCACATCCAGATCGTGAAGAGTTCGTAAGGTTCCCGCAAGAAGCAAAATATGTCCGATATTGCTTCCAATCCGTTCGTGGCTGACCCAGAACCTTAAAGTTTGAGGAAAACGAACGAGTATGCATGGTAGCCGACTAAAAACCTTCAAAATTTGAGGAACACAACCAAACATCCGGTAGACATAAGAGGTGAAGCTGCAAACAAAATCAAGCCATACATACTTTTCACTATAATAGAGGATGAGAACTTCATAAAAAAAAAACCAAAAACCCAAACAACTCAACAAAAGAAGAAAGCAGAGCGCACCAGCATCTTAGCAAACCTCCGCCTACACCTGCCATTGTCGTATATGGAGGATGGGGGAGCACTGCCACCCTCACTGCCTATGGAGGTTGCTACCAAGCCATTGCTGTCTAGGGAGGACAGGGGAGCGTCACCGCCCTAGCTGCATAGGGCATTGCTATCCTGCACCGAGGGAAATTACCCGTGATCTTTCCTTTGTCACATCCAACGGTCAGGTCCTCGCAGGACTCGAATCGTTGGACCTCTGCTCCTCGGCCTCAATCCCCGCCACTACCCAACAAAGTTTTCCTTTCCCTCTCTCCAGGCCTCACGAGCGTTCTTAGCTGTTGAAATCCATGGCTCGTCGTGACCACAACGAGAGGAGGAGGAAGGACAAAGATGTGGAGGACAAGGATGACTACACGGAGGAGATCCCCCTTCCCTCCATGCCCTTCCTCGCGATCTCCCTTCATCCCACCCCGTCGCGGCCTCCCTCATCCTCTTTTGCTCAATAGTTGTCGTCTCCATCGCTTCCCCTCTTCTTGATGGCATAGCCGCTAAATCCGAGAGCTCAAGGCTGCCAAATCTAGCGTTCCTAGATCACTCTCCGCCAGATCCAGTCATGGATCATATATCTCTCTAAATGACATGCCCACCGCATAATCCATCATGCCCTCGGAAACCACCACCGCGCGAGTGGGGTCGCCTCAACCAGATCAGATCAAGACTGCCTTGCTCAGGCCGTCCGAATCAGTGACACCTCTAGATCGGGGGGCGGGTAGAGTGGGTAGATCGGAGGCGCGGGGAAGGCAGGCGTCACCACTCTTGGTGGCCCGTCGTGGAGGAGGCGGCGGAACCCTAAGCGGTGGCGACAACGAGGGGAGGGCACTTGCACAATTGCTAGTTTTTTTAAAAAAAGTCATGAGGTAGATGTCGGGTCAAAGTCAAAGGCCACAAGGCCCATCGGAGAGACAAAGACGGTTCCAGGGCCTGATTATGGAAGCCCAACAAGCCCGCAGCCTTGAAGCCCATCAGAGCTAGAAAAAAATACAACGAAGGTCCCTTAACTTGTCATCGAGTTACAAAATCGTCCTCCAACCACAAAATCAGATATCCGGAGTCTCTTAACTAATCAAAACCGGTCACAATATATCCTTCGGTGGTTTTGACCATGGTTTTATGGTGGCAACTCCGGCTCGGACGTTCGATGTTTAGGGAAAAATCGGATGCTGACGTCAGCGCCGATTTACGTGAAAAACTACTTTAAACTGATTTTTCTCTTAAATTACTTAACCAAATCATGATTCGATTGCACCATTAAATTTGTTGCAATTAAATCTTCAAAACAAGACCACACATGGATATATTCCGACGAATTTTTTTTAGCTTATTATTGAATTATTTTTAAATGTTGCACGATGTTCCACCAGGTATATCAGAATTGTTTTACTAAATAGATCGAAAATATTTCACTCGTTTAAATCGGGTGTTGTTTCACCTTATATAAAAATAATGTTTCAGCAAATAGCAAAAAAATGTTTCACTTCACTGCAATATTTGATCCATACATAGTGAAACATTATAAGTATAATAGGTGAAATATTTTTTGGTGGAACAAAAAATGAAACGAATTCCCTTAATAGGGGGTTTCCAAAATATGTGATTTTTTTGTTGCAATGGAATATTTCAGTTCACTGCAACATTATCTATACATAGTGAAATATTGTGAATACACTAGATAAAATATTTTTGGTGGAACAAAAAATAAACCAAATTCCCTTAATAGGAGGTTTCCAAAATATATGGGTGATTTGTTGCAACGGCGCATTCCATAGTATCAAAATCCACTGCAACATTTGATCCGTACGTAGTGAAACATCGCAAGTATACTAACTGAAACATCGTAAAACTACTTGTTGAAACATCGAAAGAGATCATATGCAATATTAAAAAAAAATATCAATAGAGAAGCTAAAATATTTTTTAGTCGAAATATAATCATGTGTGGTCTTGTTGTAAAAATTTTTTACAAATAACGGTGTGATTGGATCGTAAATTGGATAATTAGTTTAAGAGAAAAATCGTTTTAAAACTAGTAGCGGCAGGAGGCGCGGGCGTCCGATTTTTCCTTCTGACATCGGACGCCCGGCGCGCAGCATTTACCTGGTTTTATCCTGCGTGGCGGCGGCTGAATCAGCGTGGGACCCACGTAGTCCCACGTGTCAGGCTGTCAGGATGCGCGGATAGAAGCGGCGGGAGCAACGAGAGCCGTCGATTGAAAGGCGCCCCGTCATTCTCGCGGATACCCAAGCTCGCCCTTCCTGCGCCGCCACCGCCACCGCCGCCGCCATCCCGCCCAGCCACCTCCTCCCCGACCGCCGTCGTAGCCCTCCGCGCGCTGCTACCGTCGCCATCCCAGCCCAATACCCGTCGCTCCATCAACACCCCAAACCACACCCCGCCTCCCAAACCTCGCCGCGACGCCGCCGCCGCCGCCCCCCCCCCCCCCCCCCCCCCCCCCCGCCCCCGCCCCCGCCCCCGCCCCCGTCGGCTCGGCCTCGCCGCCGCGGCGCCTCGACCTCCTTGCCTGGTTGGGGGTGTCCAAGTACGTACTACCAGCGATTCACTCGCCGCCGGTGGGCCTGTGCGCTCCTCTGCTCCGGCGGCACAGCAGGGGCGGCGCAGGCGCGCGGCGGCACGGCCGCACGGCAGCGGTAGTCCTGCTCTTGGCTTCCCGCTTTCGGCGCATTTGCTTGAGGTTAGCACTTAGTATAGTCTGTATAGAGGCCTGCTGCTTTGCTCTTAGTATTTGCTTTGCTGATTTTATCTGAAGTTCTATTTTACCGATTCGACTAAATGATTAGCCTAGTTAGCAACCAGGAATCGATGATTCATTGAACCACTTATTGTATCTAGTTAGCTAAGGGGATTCAACTAGTAGAAAAAAACCCCTGTTATTTTGAATACACAGCTTCTAAATCCTGGGCCCGCCACTGCAGCGCAGAGATGTTTGTGCTCAGCCAGATCGAGCACAACCTGCCGATGCCGCCGCACCTGCTGAGCCGGCCACTCGTCGACGCCATCAAGGCTGAGCTCGAGAGGCTCTTCCTCGACAAGGTAATCAACTACCACGAGCTCAGTCACCCATGTTGTCGATGCATGTCTCGCTCACGGACGGTTTCGTACAAGAGATGATGATGATGATGTGTTGGATGCTTCTGCTTCTCCCCCCCACCTGCGCTGTATGTAGGTCGTCGCGAACCTCGGGCTCTGCGTCTCCATCTATGACATCCGCTCCGTCGAAGGAGGCTTCATCTTTCCGGGAGAGGGCTGCTCCACTTATAAAGTAATTTGTGCTCCCATTGTTTTTACCCGTTTGTTTTGGTGATGGAATTGTGATATATGTATGATACATGTCTGCTTGGTGGTGTACTTCTCTCATAAGATTCTGTAGGAGGTGTATGCCTGAAAAATATTTCAGCACAATTGGAAGACTTATTTGAGCTCTAAGTTGATTAATTCTGTTACTCATGTTGGTAGTGTATTTCGAGCCTATGTACTAGTTACGATCGACTTGATGACATGTTCTCAATGACCCATTGTGATTAGAGTTGTGTCTATTAACATCAATGCTCTTTCTTACAGTATTGCTGTTAGTGTGGTGTGTGCAACACGTCGTCTCAGTGAACTTATGCATTTAGTTCTGATGATTCCTACAATTTGCAAATCACTCTTAGATTTCCTTATTTTCCCCGTCCTGTATAGGTTTCCTTTAGGTTGCTGATGTTCAGGCCCTTTGTTGGGGAGGTTCTTGTCGGGAAGATCAGTGGATATGATGAAAAGGGTCTGCATGGTGAGTTGCTTATTTTCTCATTGACATTTAAAGAGCTGGTTCGTTGGCAATCTCTTATCTAGTTATCTTGCCTGTTGGAATATTCCATTCCTTTTGTAGCAGTTGTCTATAATATCGGATAACATTTTGTACTGCATGGAATTTTTATGTTCATATTTCCATGTCATAGTATGTCTTATGTCTTCTAAACATAAGCTACGAAATTTGTATATGATGTTTAATGCTGTATCTGTTGCACTATTTTATCCTGAGGTCATGCTGTTCGAAACAATGGATTAATTTACTTTCTCATATATCCTTTCGTTTGAATGAAATAGATGTTGGTTAATATCCTAGTATGTTTCTTTGCCACTGTAGACCTGATTACTAACCTGGAATCAGCATTCCCAGTTGCATAAGAGTGATTTTACATTTCTTGGGGTACACAAATCATTGCTAGCTAAATATCTGGAGGGTAGTGCTGAACTATATAGTTATTTATTTTCAACATGGTACTGTTAAACTGAATATATAAATTTTATCTTTGACAAGCGTGCACTCTTAACTAATTCCTGTTCTTTACTGTTGGGACTATTTGTGCCTCACATGTGTATAAAAGTTACAAATGGCCCCTTCCTCTTCTGGTAGTACTAGTTAGTAGGTAAAGCCGCATTCACAAACAATTGGTTGAGCTGATATGGCTACATCTGTTTGGCAGTTTCACTTGATTTCTTCAGTGATATAAGCATTCCCGGGCACTTGATGCAGTATGGCACGGCTAGGTAATGTTTTGTTTTGTTGTTCCTGTACAGCAGTAACTACTATAATTTGAAAACTTGAGGTGCTTACTCTTCTCTGGAGTTATATCATGCATTTTGATTTTGATTCCTCTTAGCTTAACTTGTTATGTTTGCATCTGCTTGGCATGTACTTCAACCAGATTGATTATTATGAAAAAAAAATACTATTGAAATTTAGTTCAGTCGGGAACTAAAACAGAATCAGAAATACAGAATCTTTGCGATGGCTTAAGTACGTTCTGGATTACTTTATCTGTGTTTAAAAACAAACTCTACAACTGCTGAGGACAGTGGATGTCACCTGAGACTGCTGAGTACACACTGCTACCTTGTTCTGTTTGTCATGAGGAAAGTACTTTCTACATAAATTTATGTTGCTTTATTTTCTTTGCTGATCATTTCCCCCAGGGCGCTAGATGGTAGGTGGATGCTGAAGACTGAAGATGGTGATGAGCTCTATCTTGATTTAGATGATGAGGTATACAAAATCTGTTTTTTTTTCTAAAAAAAATTAAAGCAATTACCATTCTCTGTATGCTCATGATCAACTTGATTGCTACGCAGATACGATTCTTGGTATCTAGCATAAAATACCCGCCTATCCCAGTCGAGCAAAAGGAGACTGACGGGGCATTTGCTCCAATGCAAATTATTGTATGCCTTGAGAATTATGCTTAATTATTTGAATTCTGGCTTAGTGTCCTTTGATGAGTAACTAGGCTGACTAATGCTTTCACAGGGAAGCATTAAAGGAGACGGTCTTGGTCTTCTTGCTTGGTGGGCTGCAGATGAAGAGGAAGGAGAGGCCGAGGCAGAGGCAGAGGAATAGTCCCAAGCTACTCCTTTCTCTAGGTTGCTGTTTTGTGCAGTAAGAGATTTATAGTAGCATTTAGCTAGAATGTCAGTAATTTATATGTTGTGGTATCTGCAACTTGGTCATCTTCTGTTAGGAGCTGTTCCGTTGCTGTGACATAACTGATGCTGACAGCCGCTAATTTATAACAGTACCAATGAACAGAAGATCATTTGTTTTTTTTACGTTAGGGCATGCACTAATTGAGCAGTTTCTGAACTGAACCCTTTTGTGTCAACTATGTAAATCTAGTGATCTGGATTGCTTCCTTGTGATGACATCTCCCAGGACCAGCAGTCAGCAGAGCAAACCAAGGAAGGCAATTTTGTCCAGTTTTTGACCGACATTACCACCTGCAAGTAGTGCATAAGATCTGGAAGTGAAAGCAACTTGCTGTGAGATGATGTGAACTTGTGGAGGACAAGCTGCCATTGCTGTTGATCTTTTATTTACGGCGTAGGCAGCTTCCCTACGCTACCCTCTGTTTCTTTCCGTCTGAAAATGGAAGCCTGTAAATATCTTCAGATTCAGTTTGGGCATTTGACAAATGTTTGGCAAACCTGGCTTCCTGGTGAGAAGTTATTCTTAATTTTGTCATCTTGTGGCTTCCATTGCTCTTGGTGAGCAGATCATTGATAATTATCTTCTTTTTGAGACATGGGGTAATTAATTAAGAAAGAAGGTAATAAGAGGATAAATTAACTGGGCAATCATCAAGCTATACATAGATAGATGGATACAGATACAATCGTAGGCAAAATCAAGTCTCGAACTTGCAATTGATGTTCCAAAATTCTAGTATTATTACACGGGACCAAATCAACGAGATGGTGTGATCAAATCGTCCCCAGTAAAACAAGTGTAAAAACATCGATCAGTAGTGATGATCGATGAATTCTTTTTTCTTGTTCTTCACAAGCTAGTGTGGTGGTGTAAAATTACAATCATGGTCAAGAGAGTAGTACAGTAATTAATTTAATTATGGTCGCTGCAGCTGTAGTGATGAATGAGTATATATCTAGGTGACCTTGACGCCGTTGTATCTGAGGATCTCGCCGATGAGCTCCCCCCTGCCGGAGCCGACGTAGCGGCCGACGATGTCGCCGTCCCTGATGAAGAGGAAGGTGGGCACCTCGACGACGTCCATGTCGCGGAGGAACTCCATGCAGCTGTCGTTCTCGTCGCCGTTCATGCGGGCGAAGACGGTGGTGTCGGCCATGGTGCGCGACAGCTTGACGACGGTGGGGTACACCTTCACGCAGGGCCCGCATCGCTTGAGCCCCACGTCGAGCACCACCAGCTTGCCGCCCTCGCCGCGGTGGGCGGAGATGAGGGACTCGACGTCGGCGCGGGAGTGGAGCTGGACGACGGCGGAGTGGTGGTCGCCGTAGTAGAGGACGTCGCCGGCGAGCTGGTCGGGGCCGATCCCCTCCTCCTCGTGGACCTTCTCGGTGCCCTTGTAGAAGGTGAAGTGGGGCACGGCGGTGATCCCCTCGCGGCGGCAGAGCTCCCGGGTGGCGTCCGACTCGTCGCCCATGACGAGGAGGAAGTCGACGTCGCCGCAGGTGCGGCTCAGCTCCACCATGCACGGGTAGATGCGGCTGCTGTTCACGCTGTGGCTCGCCGCGAACTCCACCACCACCAGCCGCTCCTTCGCCGCCCGCAGCGCGCCGTCCAGCTCCTCCGCGCTGTGCACCTGCACCACCCGCTCGTCGCCGCCGCCGCCGCCCTTCTTCTTCTCCCCCGACGCCGGCGACGCCGCCTGCTCCGTGCCGGACACCGCCACCGCGGCGCCGCGCCGCCGCCGCCTCAAGAACCTCGCCGTCTTGCTCCTCCCGCCGCCTCTGGCCGGCGTGGCGCCGCCCAGGCTGGTCGAGCCGGCGAGCGTGGACAGGAAGGCGGCTGTGGATGCCATCGATGACACACAGCTGCTAGCTTAGCTAGCTACTGGCTACTGGCTAGTGATGAACTGATGATGGCTAAGCTATGCTTGCTGCTGAGGACAAGAGAGGATGAATTAAAGAAGAGAGAATTCAACAAGAAATGGATGGCAAATAGTAGTAGCTGGAATCCAATCAGAGTTCATCCACACAGCCACTAGTTCAGGATTGGGTTTGTGGCTGGGGTTTCAAGCTGCAGAGATTTTTCAAGTGGGGGGGGGGGGACTGATTATTTTGCCCATGCACTTTTGTTGGTTTCTTGCCTTGTCAATATTCCTGTGTTGTTTTTTTCCCTTCTAAAAATATATAATCATGGTTTGTTGGTAGCTAGCACAAGCCCTGATTTTTTCCCCCCACATTTAATTTATAGTCATGGTCAGAATTTGTTTTTTCAACTTTTGGAGAATTGGGGGCTGGTATTGGAGTTCATGCATGCATGTAAACTTGGATATTTTTGATTTATTGTGATCAAGAACAGCAATTGGGTCACCCCAGATTTTGTTGTGAAGGTCATTCCTCCAGGTAGTGGATTTTTACCCCCTATCCCAGCCCTGCTGTAGTTCAGCTTCTTAAAGACAAGACAAATAGTGATAAAAATTCTGAAAAAAAAACAACAATATAGAGTACTATATTGCATCTACTGCTACTTCGTCGATATTTAAGTCTAAACTCAACCAACTAAACGAGGGAAAAAGAAGGCAAAATATACCCATGAATAGTGCAATATTTACAATTTGAATTTGTCATTTACGTTTCTCATCGTGAGTCGAACTTAATTAGTCCTCAAATCTTCTAGGATAGTAGATATACATTTATTATACCAAAGCTATCGTTTTTTTCATAACTATTTGCATGTATTTTGATAAAATGATGAGACACCTCTTAAGGAGTGAATAATTTCTCTATCCATTGTGCATCTTATCACAACTAGTTCCTTACTTTAAAAAGGGGTTTCAGAATTTCTGATCTATAAATAGTTGCAATTTAAAATTTACCACTCACGCATCTGTTACTGTGGGATGAGAACAACCACCATATCATAGACACGGAGGATGGGGGGAAAAGAAATCCCGAAATGCCACCTTGATGAGTATCAAGTCCTACATATCCCTACTTATAAAATTATGAAATAACTGATCATCACGGATGTTAGATGGTCCCTGTAGTTTCAATCAATATATTATAGCAACATTCACAAAATGATTTAAAATTTGTTTTGTGATAATTGAGCACTTGTAGTTGCAATTGCATAATATGAGACGGTTCATCTCAAATTATCTCTAAGGATTCTGATGATTGACCTCCTATTATATCACATATATCTTTCACACGCTTCTATGATTTGTTTTATTGTGATAGCAATATCTGAAAAATTATCCATTGACAGGCTACAAATATATGGAGAATCTCTTTAGTGTTTTGTTAAATTGGTGATGGGCCTTATTTATGTATATCAATGGTTGTCGGAGTATGGAGCTCCTGTAGCGGGGAGGAGTGGCACCTCCCTAGGGAGATTCAGCTAGGGAGTGGGTGAGCGGAAACGGTGCGATCAAATCACGTAAATAAGAACATATGGTCTTTTAGACAGGTTCGGGCTGCTCTGAAGCGTATCACCCTACTCCTATGTTCTTGCTATGAATGAGGGTGATAAAGTTTACAATGTGGATTGGGTGGATGTTGTTCTAAGTGGGATAGGATGAACCCTTATTCTCTTAAGGTGTGAGTTTGTTCTAACTTGACTTAATAAATCTAACTCTGCGCAATCTAAACCCCCAAGAAAACCCCTTATCGATGATGTGGATCCTCCTTTTATAAACAAAGGGAAATTCATAGTGTCTATACATACACGTTGGAGTGGGCCCTACTCCATTAAGTTCGACATACATGCTTAGTCTTGTCTATGTCCCTCAGGCCTAGCGGAGGTGGTTGTTTCATCTGCCGATTGACGAGTGAAGTAAAGAAATCAAAAGTTTCTTTAGGGTGACATGCTACAGGGGATAGGTGTGCTTTGTCTTGTCGTTTGTTGTCTGGTTGCACACCAGGTTGGCATATATCACCTCGCGCACTGAGTGCGAGGCTTGATAGAGTATGCGCATGAGGAAGTATGAGCTTGCGAGAGTTAACAGTGCACCATTGCTCCTCCGAGCACTTGGGGGCGAAGCGTAGTCATGCCCCGAGCATAGCTCACAAGGGGTCATCCCGAGGAGTGAAGTGCCCTGAGCACGGCCCATGGGAGACAGCGCCCGGGGGGCAGACGTGCCTCGAGTAGCTGGTGATGAGGACCTTGGTTTTCATTTCACCGACAATGGTAGTTCTAAACAAGATGCTATATTTTGAACATTAGTAAACTACCGAGGATAATATTATCTGGCTTTTTCATCAGCAACCAATGGATACTTTTTCTTTTATATACCATCTTCATGTTAGTAAAATTGTCGATTATGAACATGTGCTTGGACGGTATCATGATGACTTTGATGGAGGATCAGTGGATGACACATTTACAAGGTTACACCCCACAGGACCTTGTTGCAAGAAGATAGAGGCATGCAAAAGCTTGGACTTTGGCATCGGTTTTACTTCACTTTGGGCCTGTTTGGGGGAAGCTTCTGGCAGCTGTAGCTTCTCATGAAATCTTCAGCTGCCAGAAGCTCCCCCAAACAGTTCAGATTTTTCACTCAAATTATGATACGCTGTAGTTATAGAATTCAGAAAATGAACAAGAAGATAGAGGCTAGGTTTTCCAGCTTCTCTAGATTTTTCACCGACTCCTTCTCAGAATTTTAAGCTCACCAAATAGGGCCTTTGTATACTCCAGATTAGCTTACATGTATTTATAATCGTTGTCAGCATTGAAAATTAAAAATACTAAACCAGTTGCATAATCATGATTCTAGAACAAAAGATTTCACCATCAATGAGTTATAATACTTCCTAACATTCATAAGTTCATAGAGATGGTTTTTGGCATCACATGCTTATACATCACAACACTTACTCTTTATTCTTACCTCGGTTTTCGTTAGCATGTATTTAAATTACTAAATGGTGCATTTCGTTAAAAAAACTTTTCTATATAAGTGTTCTAAAATATTAGATAAATCTATTTTTAACTTTATACTAATTAAACTAAATTAATCATGTATTGTTTTTTCGTGCTAACATCATCATCATCTTCATTTTCAGAAGAAACAAACATCACCTAATGATAATGTGCAAAATCAATGTGAATGGTGCCAGAGCTCCAAGAAGCTTCATATCATCACATTTCTAATTGATTAATTGGTTCGTAAATCAATCACAAATCAGGATGGATTAGCTTCTATTCTTTTTTTCTCTTAATGTTTTTTCCGCTTTTAAAAAAAACTTGTGTGATACAGTTTTTATTTTTATTTTTTAACGAGTTTACTCCTGTGACTCTCATGACGTTTGGCCGGCGGCCGTGCCGAGAAAAAAACATGCCGGCCACGGTCAAATCTGGTGAAAAGCCCGGCCCCTTTCCGTTCCTTCTCTTTGAATTCCAATTTCCAATTGAATTTCTACTTTTCCAACCCAACCCCAAACACAACCAATCCGCCTCGGATTCCTTCCTCCGCCGCCACCGCCGCCGTCGCCGCCGCCGGGATCCCGCCCGCAACCTCACCGCGGCGGCTCCTTCCCTTCCTCCAGGTACCAACCAGGTGCGTGCGCCGCCGCTCCCGCGGAGGCTTGGCGGGGAGATCCCCCCAACCTCGGCGTCCTAGGGCTTTGGCTGCTGCTTGTGCTTCGCGCTCTGCCGATCGTCGTTCGTGCCTGAGTTTTTCGGGGCCCCGGGCTCGTGGCTGTCGGTACCTTGGGCGTGAGGGGGAGATGGGAGATGTGCGTGAGCGACGAAGGGGGAGACAATTTTGGGGGTGGGGGGCAGTTGGAGCACACGCTCTTCGTGGGTGGGTTTGGCTGTTGTTGCTCCAGCGCAGCTCATCTGGAGGAGGCGAGGCGGGCGTGCCCCCACACTGTGTGCTATGGAGAATTGGGGAAACTGGGAGAGGAGGAGGAGGGGTCTTCACCTCCCTCTCTTAAGCTAGCGTGATGGATTGTTAGGGTTACCTTAGCTTATAGCTGCTAGGTCTCGGTACCGTACCTCACTTTGAGGTTGAGGTTGCCTCAAGTTGTCGCTGGATAATTGCCACTGCGAAAAGGTTAGAGAAGCTACCGATTCTTTGGGTTGCTTCTCAGATAGATTATGGTATATCATACTACTTCAGATTGCTTGCTGACAACGCCTAAACGGCGGCTTTTTAGCTGGCCTAATGTTGCAATTTTTTGTTTTTTTTAAAAGCTCTTGTTGCTGCCTGCTTCTACTGAACAATTGTTTTTTTCATTCCTAGATTGTGGGATCTTCCTAGAGAGTGCTGTTGTCCTGCACGAGTAGAATAGCAGATGGCGAGGATAAAGCCGAAGCAATTGCTAATTCAAAGCAAGACGAAGAAGGCCCCTACACGGATCAGTTACTCCACTATCGTTACTTGGAACCTAATTGTTATCTTGGTTGTGCTATCTCTCTATGCTACCTATAGGCATTGGCATCACAGGTTAGTGCCCTTTCTTGCAACATTTGTTGATTTGCTGATTTAGTAGCTAGTCCCAAGCACAATTGATCTAGCTTTACTTGCTTTTTGACTTCCTTCACTGATGAGATACCTCACAGGCCAATGCTCGAGACTGAAATGGATCTCCCTCGTGCTGAGGTACGCTAAACAATCTAGTTCATGCCCTATATGCTCTTCTTGTCTTGCTTTATCTCCAAGTACTTCCTCCTTTATGCCAATGACATGACATGTTTGGGTCTTGGAAGACACCCTGTCTCTGCCTTCTCTGAATCATTGATCCTAGCATTTTGTTTTCCATCTGTTTTGAAAACCATCTTGTTCTATATTTAATATCCAAATCATACGTATAGTTAATGACCATTGGAACTTCTGTGTTACTGTTGTAAAATGAGCCATGAGAGACCTTGTTTGCAGCAAATACATGTGTCTTCCTTTTCTTATATAGGTTCGATAATATGCTATGTTATAAATAAGGCATTTTCTATGGACTTGCAATGCCTTCTGTAGGTGATTTGTGTCCTTATATACATTTTTTTTTTTAGAATGACGATATCTGCTGATACGAGCCTTACTCAACCTGACATCAAATTCGTTGTTTTTATTCTCTTATGTGTTCTCTTCCTGACTTCCAGCATGTTGGAAGATCTGAGGATTCCACAAAGACAAGTAGACCAAGCTATGCGGTAAGTTGTACTATTTTCCTTTCACAGGACAAGATTTCTGACCAACTTAGCAGCATATGATGTTAATGACAATTATATGCCCGATTGTCCTTTAGGTGTGTTGTTAGTATATATCGGGTCAACTTACAATTGTACATGATATGTTAATTATGTCTTGCTCTTCTGGCGGTCTCGTAGTGACTGCTATACCAGGTTTTGATCTGAATCTTGTGTTATGTTATGCTTTGGAAATGTTGAATCAACTATTTGCCTGCTTAAAGTAGAATCGAAAATAAGTACACCATGCATGGATATAAACAAATTATCCTTAGGGTAGTCCCTTCCTTATGCACAAACCCTGAACTCCTGAAGGCCTTAACAAGATAAAGAAAACTATCCTTGCCATTGTTGGATTAATCATCAAGTTTTAAATAATCAAAACTCCATAAAAAGACGATGAACTAGTGTCATCCGGAATTTAGTAGGTTAAGTAGTAATAGTTTTACAGGCTTGAAATGCTTCAGCCAAATGTAGTTAATACTTTCATATCTTAAACATTGTGGCTTTATGCTGCAGAAGACCTGATGCACATCCTTTTCTTGTTATGAACTTATGATGTTTGGATGCTAATTATTAGCAGTACAAGCATACAATTAGTAAGAGAAGTAGATTGTATGCTATTACCTGTAAATATAGGAAATTAAATCTGATGCATATAACCTTTTTTTATGGGAATTTGTGCATATGACCTTACTGAGTAGACATAAAATATTTAATGCAACAATCTTAAGCATTCACTGAACATAATGCTATTGTAATTTTCTTCCTCCAGGTTATTGATACTGCCAAAGGCTCAATTACTATAGAAATTTACAAAGATGCTTCTGCTGATGTTGTGGATAGATTTGTTAGCTTGTGGTGAGCACTGGAATCTTTGCTTAATCTTGTTTTATACTTTTACATGATAATGCTACATGGATTGTGACTTGTCTATGATCATTTTTGGGGCATTATTTGCTTGTGTTGGACTCTCTGGCTATCCGTAGTGGTGCAATTCCACACAAACATGTCATATTCAGTCCATCTGATGATTTCATGAAAGATACAATTAGAGTATAAGTTTACTCCATCTAGATATGTAATCCATATAATTTAAAGGTCCTTTTCCTATCATGCTCCTATTGATATTAACTTGCATAGTCCACCCATACAAAGCATCCATTCTCTTCTTTTCCAAAACAGTTACTAAAATGCATTTTTAGTTCCAAACTCTCCTACTTTCTCAATTTTGTAAGCTCCTTAATTCTTACTCAAAGTCAAATAGAGCCCTATTGATTTATGAAGGGAGCATGAGTTATTAAACTTTCTTCAAGATTTTACACAAGAAGTTTTCAGCAAAAGGGTGTGCACTTCTCCCTCTAGTGTACCTCTTTTTGTGGACAGATTCTTCTGTGTTCCCTATTCCTTTTCTTTGCAAAATTTCTTTCTTTTCTTGTGTTCTTGGCATCAGCTTTATTTCTTTGAATACTTTGATCATAATGGATCGTTCTATTTTATTGATAACACATCACACATTGCAGTAATGAGTTAGACAGCTAGTGATAGCAGCATCATGATACTATTAATATGGTTGATAATCTAGGCACTGTGTTTTGGATCCAAATAGAAGTAGTTGGTTGCTTGTATCTTGCATAAATGAATGATACCTTAGAGTTTGCAGCAGAATATATAAACCTTTATGGTTGCATGCAAGGGTCTAAGAGTAACTAGTACAATTTCTCTAGGCTTACATTGCTGGAAGGAATCATGTTTCAAGGGAGAATAGCACACATGTTAAGAATTCATCAAGATAAATTATCCTTTTGTCCTCTTTGGATTATCATCTAACATTTGTTTCAATTGCCAGCAAAAGTAACCATTTTAAAGGAATGCCGTTTCGTCATGTCATCAAAAACTTTGTAATTCAAGGGGGTGATTTTGATTTCAATGGTGCTGCCCAGGAATGGATACTGAAAGCCAAAGCCAGTGGAGAAAACGCTCTAAGGTTTGTCCCCAAATCAATGCACATATAGAATTCTGTTGAAAAGTCTTGGTTTTGTCAGACTTATTTTACACTACGTGTATTTCTATGATTTTGCAGTCCAAAGCACGAGGCATTCATGATCGGGACTACGAAGAATCCTAATAATAAAGGATTTGATCTTTTTATCACAACTGCTCCAATTCCTGACTTGAATGACAAGCTTGTTGTATTTGGGCAAGTTATTAATGGACAAGATATTGTTCAGGTACTTTATATTGAATTCTCTCTGGATGCATTCATTTACTTGCAGTTGCCATACGTAATTGGAACCTTTCATTTTTCATTAATCTTTAATATCATTTTTGTAAAAACAATATATTTCATGCTGAGCTGTTCATGTCCTTACCTCATGATTAGTATTGTTACATATTTGTTCATTATTTTGAGTTACAGTAGTGCTATATGCCAATAGGAAATTGAAAGAGTTAGACATGAGTTTAATAGGAGTGCTAATGGAGAGGATATGAGCTAATTCAATGTCATTATCTACAAATGTATCAGACGCATGTGCTTCAACTGGTTGAATTAGTATTTTCTGAGTATGTTCATTTTAATGAGGCTTGTTCCTTGTTTGATGACTTTTTTAATATATAAACAGGAGATCGAAGAAGTTGATACTGATGAGCATTACCAGCCAAAAACCCCTATCGGCATACTCAACATCACGCTAAAACAGCAAGCTTTGAGCTGATTCCTTGTTGTCCTTACCTGAAAATGACTTATCTGTACTCCAAGAGGGTCCATACATCGCCTCCAATTGCTGCTGAAATTGATTATGATTATGGCTTCCTCCAGAAGCCCATGGGTTGCAAAGAAGGCGCTCTAGGATCTTGCCTGGCAGCTAAAAGCTTCTTCCATCTCATGGAGTAGTTGTGTATAAATTTATCCCTGGTGTCATTCGGCTGTCGGTTTTTGCAGGCATTACAGTGTATTTTGATGCTTGGTTGTTTCATTGTAAATTTGAAGCCCATTTGGATCATGAATCATAGAATTTGGAATTCCTAGTTAGTTATGAGGAAAAGCACGAATGTTGTGAAATCTTTGATGTTCTATGTGCAAAGTTGATGAGTGCTACTTTGGTTTTGAAGATTTAGGATTGGCAATCGAGCCCTTCTGTTCCCAAACGTATTATTTGTCCACTGTAGTTCGTTATGCGATGCTTTAATTACTTAGTCCATCGTTCAGTAGAAAAACGTAGAAAATATTACTGAAATTTGAAGTAGTATTTGATCAAAAAAAATATTGAGATAGCAGAATATATTTGTTTGCAAAAGTTAGACTAGGTAGTAGTATTAACCGTCGAATAAAAGGTTGAGCTCATGCGTAAATTAGATTTTGAGAAAATAATAAACAATCTATCTGTAGAGATCACTAAATGAAACATACAACACTTTCTATCCAAAAAAGATGGGCATGTTTGGCTGGCGTTTTCTGCAGCTGCACTGCAGCTAGCTACAGCCGCACAATACAAGTGCCGCAGCCGCAGGAATGGCAGCTGAACAGGCCCATTACCTTGACATCCTTTTGTACTACATGTCAAGCTTTCAATACAAACATGAGTGTTCGCAAAAAAAAAAAAAAATGCAAGCAGAATAAAACCAAAAAGACCTTTTTCTATAGGTGAATGATCCACCGTCAATCCACGACTCATAAATAAAACAAAACTTTCAACCCTATAAATAACATAAAATAAAAATGCACCGTCTCAAATGCACCAACACCCAGCCATTGCGCGCGGCTGAATTGGCCTTCTTTCGTGCGCCACCGCTCGCTGCCGCTACCCGTACCCCTATGCCAAACCCCTTAGCAACGCTGCTGGCCCTCCAATAGTCGCCCCCCATGTTGCTGCCGTTGCCGGCCATGGATGCTATTCCTCTTCCTCGCCTTCACCACTTCCGCCCGCCCTTCCCCGGTCCGGCTCGCCACCGCCGCCCTCTCCGGGTTCCGCTCGCCAATGTTGCTGCCAACCATGCCAGCCTGAGGGTCGCATGCCGTGGGATGGTTGGCAGCAGTAACATTGTTGTCGTTCTCGATGATCTCGACGACAAGGTTCGATGATCTCGACGACAAGGTTTGGGACACCATCGATTTGGGGATTTCTTTGCCTGTGGATTCGCAATGAATTGACGACGAGATGCCTGTGAAGTCCAGTATGGTGAGGTAGCATAGCGGCCCTCCTAAGTTTTCTTCCGCACGCCGCTTCGCCACCCCCGGCAACGTCACCCGGTGGCAGACGCTTTTCCCAGCCTATCTCGCGCTACAGTGCCTGCGAGGAGAGAGGGAGAGGTGGGGGAAAGGAGAAAAACGTGTACTGACATGTGTGGCCCACCACTAAATCCGCTTACGAAACCACCTAAGGCTGTGTTCTTCCCCATTTTCCTAACCTACCACCCTCGTTTTCCACGCGCACGCTTTTCAAACTGCTAAACGGTGTGATTTATGAAAAACTTTCTATATGAAAGTTGTTTTAAAAAATCATATTAATCTATTTTTTTTAAAAAAAGGTTAATATTTAATTAATCATGCAATAATACGAGCCTCATTTTGCGTGCCAGGGAGGGGTCCCAACCCCTCCTCCCAAATACAGCCTAAGAAGTCGATACGCACCGGTGTTTGGTGTTGGGGGAAGTGCTATATCCGGTTTTACGGTTGAGGGATACGATTCGATAAGGGCATGATATAAGGAAGGTAAAATATACTTATTTCTATTTGGGCCTGTGCCGGCGCGGTACGGCCCGTGGCCTTCATGGGCCGTGCTTAGGCCGAGGTGCCTTAACGGGCCGTGCCTAATTGTTCCTGGGCCGGGCGTGTGATGTGGCCCATTTGGCCACCTATATAGGGATGGGATGTGCGGGCGGATTGAGTGGCAGGCGAAATTACTAGATTACCCTCGCCATTTTTAACGCCGCTGTGATGTGGTGCATCTCCTCGTGCAGTTTGCCCTTGATTTGATCCCCCCATCCCCGCGACCAAGCTCGCCGTTGCCGTCGTTCGTCCGCCGCCGCATCCTCCGCCACCGCCGCCTGCGCCGATCCCCCATCCATCCACCCAGCGAGCGACCGACCGAGCAGGGTCGCCGTCGTTCATCCTGCTGCTTCCTCGCCGCAGCATCTGTCCTGGTGAGAAGACCATATCCTCTTTTCCATCTCTCTCTCTCTTTACCCACGCACTTCTTTTTTTCTCGAATTTGCGTTAAACCGCTTCTGTTCTAGAAATTTGCCCTAACCCTTAATACTAATAACAGTTTGATGGTTCCCGAAAAGGTTTGTTTTTTTTTTTTTTAAAAAAAAAGAGGTTTGGGTTTGGGGGTTCAACTGAAGTGAACCCCCATGTCCCATGTTAGATCCGCCACTGCTTCGTTTGAACTAGTGAAAGCTATGCCATTCTCTTGATAAAAATTGAAATTCGGGGTAAAGAAATGATCTTTACTCTGTTGGGAGCCGGTTCCACCCTGTTGTTCCTTGTTGTACCAGTCCGGCTGGACACCGCACAAATGGCAACACATGAAATTGCTGAGAGAGAGGGTGATGGGCTGGCATGGAAATTGACGAGGGGGCTGCACATAATTTGTTTGAGAATACATTCAAATCCATTTTTTCATGACTTGTCTTCCTGTAGAATTGAACATTTACAAACTTGAAGATTCTCCCTCATTCTGATAGCTACAGTAGCTTAGTCGATAGCAGGGAGCTTGGTGCAATATACAGCTGGATCTTGTTTGGTGAACTAGGAACAGATTACTGAGGTTTGGTTTGAGCCTTGTTGCGCTAATGGCACAATATGGAATGCTGTGTATCGTTTACTCCCCAAGGGTGCTTCCAGCCCTTAAAAACCTTGCAAATAGTGATGATAGATTATGGGAAAAAGAATAGTAAGGTAGGGCCAAACTGCATCCAGATATCAAGAAACAAAGGAGATTCTTTTTAAGCAGAACGCCTTCCTTTTTGTTTCTTATTGTTTGGATTGAATTTAGATTGACGTTTTGTGGATTCTGGATTGTTAGATGCCAACATGCTCTTTACTACTAAATTGTTCCACATTTTATTATTACTGCACATGAGGTTGTAGGGGGTTATTTTAGATGTGCCCATGAGCACCCTTAAATGTTCTTGTTGTTGGTGAAATACCTTATACACCATGTCTTACTCTAAATTACACAATCTGGTTATGTGGAAAAAAGAAAGTAACTGATGTGTTCTGACCCAAATTTTCATTTTTTTTGGCAGTGCATTGTGCCAAAGGCAGTGGGCTATATCCTTTTGTATTTGTGTTTCTTGGTTCATATTGAGGGACTATTGACATTTTTGAGGGAAAATGAGTGGTGCACCCAAGAGGTCGCATGAGGAGGGTAGTCACTCAACACCAGCAAAACGGCCGTTGGATGACAGCAGCTTGTACTCAAGCCCTTCTGGGAAAATTATTCATCCAGGCAGCAGTGATTTCCATGGTTCGTTTGAACATGATGGGAGATTTGCCAAAGTTCAACGTATTGAGCCCCGGGATGATAAGAGGCCCTCTCTGGCACATAGGATGCCTATTGGCCCCTCCAACTTTGTGGACCACTCAATCTCATCTGATGGCAGATTAGAATCAAAGCAAAATAAAGATCCACGGGACACTAAGGTAGATGTTCGGGAGGCAAAGGCTGACACTCGAGATGTCTACAGTGATCCCAGGGTTGAATTTCCGAGCAATAAAGTTGAGACTGATGTAAAGACGGACAATAGAGCAGATGACAATGACATAAGAGCCGACAGACGGATACATGCTGACTACAAAGGTGATGCCAAACTGGACAAAGATGGTCATCCTACAGTAATTTCAAACATAGCCTGGAAAGATAACAAAGAACATAGGGGTAAAAGGAATATTGAGCAGCCATCTGATAATGCAGATTGGCGTTTTCCCCGCCCTGGTTTGCAAGGAACAGATGAATCTTCCAAAGGTCCAGTTCCTGCAGATGAGCGGTCTAAGGATGCTCATGAATCTACTGGTGAGAATAAAACTGAACCTAAAACTGAAGATAAGTTTAGAGATAAGGACAGGAAAAAGAAGGATGAAAAGCACAGGGACTTCGGCACAAGAGACAATGATAGAAATGATCGCCGAATTGGTATTCAGCTTGGAGGCAATAGTGTTGAACGAAGAGAGAATCAGAGGGAAGATAGGGATGCTGAAAAGTGGGATAGGGAAAGAAAAGATTCCCAGAAGGACAAGGAAGGCAATGATAGAGAGAAGGATTCTGCAAAGGAGTCATCAGTAGCAACTGAGAAGGAGAATGCAATACTGGAAAAAACTGCATCTGATGGAGCTGTTAAAAGTGCTGAGCATGAGAATAAAATAGTAGAGCAGAAGACACTTAAAGATGATGCATGGAAATCACATGATAGGGATCCCAAGGACAAGAAAAGAGAGAAGGATATGGATGCAGGAGAAAGGCACGACCAAAGGAGTAAATATAATGACAAGGAATCAGATGATACTTGCCCTGAAGGAGATATAGAGAAGGATAAGGAAGCCCTTGGAAGTGTCCAACGCAAGAGAATGGCGCGATCAAGGGGTGGTAGTCAAGCATCCCAACGAGAACCTCGATTTAGGTCTAGGATGCGTGATGGTGAAGGGTAAGTTTAACACTACATCTTGCTATGTTTTTTCATCATTGATTCAAATGCATAATGGGTGCTTCCTGACCTTGATTTAACAGGTAAAAACATTATTTATTTGATATGTTTCTGTATTTGTTTTCTTGCAGATCTCAAGGTCAGTCAAATATCTTGTACTACAGAAGAATAAAATGGAATAGGGATAGTGACATGTCCTTCAAAACTGTCACGGAAAGCTTTCCAGCAGACTTATAAGTTTGCATTTTCTTCTCAGAATATTTTAATGCTATAACCAATCCATTTAAAATTTTGAAACCCCTTTACATTTCTCACTTTTAGGATGATATTTTTTGTTACACTGCATGTGCTAGTGTGTGTGTTTATTTTGTGGACAAAATCCAGCCAGAGAGGATAAATAGGGTAATCGGGGTGTATATTTATGAGGATTCCGTTTTAACTTTCAAATTGAGCATAATGATAATTTATCTAATGTAGGCTGGTAGGGAAAGTTGCTGTTTTTGTATTTTGCTATCTTAGTTTCATTCCCATTGCAGGTAAATCTGAGGTATCAGCCATTGTCTACAAAGCTGGTGAGTGCATGCAAGAGCTTCTGAAATCATGGAAAGAGTTTGAAGCAACCCCAGAAGCTAAAAGTGCTGAAAGTGTGCAAAATGGCCCCACTCTTGAGATTCGCATACCCGCAGAGTTTGTTACGTCCACTAACCGTCAAGTAAGTGTTGACTTTTACAGGTGGCATATGTTAATCCCTTCATCAATCTCCAAGTTTGCATTCCAGAATGTTAATATATTAACACACCTAATACTGAATGATTGTGTAATTCACTTGCAAGTGTGCATTTGTAGATTTATATATTTACAGGAGATTATTCTATTGTGATCTCTTTGAACCAGAGATGTATATTCTATTTATCTTTCCTCTTGAAACCATATATGCCAATTGCTATATATTTGCTGCTCATGTAGTTGACAAATTGCTTCATAAATTAATGAAGCTAATTACTTCCTTTGATTTTGTTTGTTTCTTAAAATCACTGTTGTGTAGGTAAAAGGTGCTCAACTTTGGGGAACGGATATTTATACAAATGATTCAGATCTTGTCGCTGGTAAGTTCCTGATTATTTTCCATGCGTGAAACGAACCTCTGAATGCTGATTTCTAAACGGTCTTTCTTTTAGTGCTTATGCATACTGGTTACTGCTCCCCTACATCATCACCTCCACCATCTGCAATCCAAGAGCTACGAGCAACTGTTCGAGTTCTACCGCCACAAGACAGTAAGCCTTCATTCTTTGTCAGTCCAGTTATTAGACCTAAAACGGTCAGAGCAATATGGTTAAATTAGTAGTACTTGTATAACACTTGGATAACACTTGGTCTACCTTCCAGGCTATACTTCAACTTTAAGGAACAATGTCCGTTCACGTGCTTGGGGTGCTGGTATTGGTTGTAGCTTTCGCATAGAACGCTGCTGCATTGTTAAGGTATTAAGACTATATAAGATAACATATAAGGCTACTGTGTTCTCCTTTTGCTTTGAGCAAAATTTCAGTGCTTTCTTTTGTTTTAATTTGCTGATGTAAAAACCTTTTATTGACCACTGCTCCATAGATTGTTTGCTTAGTTTGTATTACATGCTTTGCAGAAAGGTGGTGGTACTATTGATCTTGAGCCTCGCCTCAGCCATACATCAGCTGTGGAGCCTACACTTGCTCCGGTTGCGGTTGAGCGCACGATGACAACAAGAGCAGCAGCTTCTGTAATTTTCTACCTCCTCTTTCTGTTATCAATGTTTTCATTTCAAAGACATTTTGCTTCACTTTGCAACATTTAGTTTTTGTTATCACGAGCTATCTTTGTCTATATTCTGTACTAAGGTTTTCTCAATATAATCTATGCAGAATGCGTTACGTCAACAAAGATTTGTTCGGGAAGTCACAATACAGTACAATCTCTGCAACGAGCCATGGTACTTTCCTGACCTACCTTCTGATGCTACTCATTTGCTCATGAAAGTTCCATCCAGCACGTACTGCAGCCTTTTCTGTTGCATATGACTGCTTGTTTGCTTGAGCGTTCACCTCCTCAGCTTTTAGAAGCTTTTGTCTAGGTCTTTTTTGAGCTAAGGTTGCTCCTACTAACCTTATACTTGATTACTTCACTTCAGGTTGAAATACAGCATAAGCATTGTGGCAGACAAGGGGTTGAAAAAGTCATTATATACTTCTGCGAGGCTGAAAAAAGGCGAAGTCATATACTTGGAAACACATTATAATAGGTAGAGCTGTTACCGTTAACTATTGGGCCATCACCCAAAGTTCTATGTTTGACTTCTGTGGAGCTTACAGTTTCTTCATTTCCCCCTTCCTGTTACTGCAAGTTTTCACAGGTATGAGCTGTGCTTCAGTGGAGAAAAGGCTCGTCCTGTTGGATCAAGCTCCAACGCGTCAGATGCAGAAACTGAGAAACACCAGAATAGTAGCCACCATCATTCGCAAAATGGGGACAGGACCTCTTCAGAACATGAACTGCGGGATTTGTTCCGATGGTCCCGCTGTAAGAAGGCGATGCCTGAGAGCTCTATGCGCTCCATCGGTATCCCGCTGCCAGCTGATCAACTTGAGGTAACGTCCTGCTTTTTAACATCAGAATGGTGGATAATTCGCGATACAGAAACCACAATTCTCACACGGTTTTCTTGTTACCTCAACGCGATGCAGGTGCTGCAGGATAATTTGGAATGGGAGGATGTGCAGTGGTCACAGACTGGTGTTTGGGTTGCTGGAAAGGAATATCCTCTCGCCCGAGTGCATTTCCTATCATCAAACTAGCCTCTGCAGGTCCTTCAAGTCGTCGTAGCAGCCGGTTCATGAACTAATTTCTGGCAACAATTTAAGGCAGGAGCTTCTCTTTGGTCCATGTCGCGGTTTTATTGTACAATGTACAATGCATCCATGCCATGTTTGTGTATAAATCAAGAATGCTCAGCTTCTGTAGGCTGTGTTGTGTGTTGTATTTTTTCCCCCTTTTTTCATAAACTATTTGAGTTCTAGTTGGGCTGCTTCTGCCCATGTCACTGAGATGTAGCTGTTGCTTCACAATTTAGCTAACCTGATGATTATTGTTGAATGGTTGATGTGCTGTAACTTAATTCAGTGCTGTGTTCATCTGGGGTGTTTCCTGACCGGGCAGATTCAGACGTAGGCTATTTGACTGAACTTCTGGAAATTACATGTGATCATTCCTACAAGAAATTTAGCTGAACCTGTCCAAAACAGGAAGTTGCACTGATATTGCTTGCTTCAAAAATTTTCTCCTGCAACTGTAGCTGGAGAATACATGTGGTGGAATCCTACATAGTAGTTCGTAAGAATAAGGGTGTGTTTAGTTCCACGCTAAAATTGAAAGTTTGAAGAAAAAAGTTAGAAGTTTTATGTGTGTAGGAAAGTTTTGATATGATGAAAAAGTTAAAAGTTTGAAGAAAAAGTTGGGAACTAAACAAGGGCCAAGATGGCCGAATGGATATTTTCTGACGAAGCGATAGACATCCATGAGTGGTGTAAACAATAGCTTGCAAATTTTAGACGCACACATCATGGCTATGAACTTTGTTGTGTGCGCTGCTGCCACAGCAACATTTACTGGTGCATTCGTGTCTCATGCTCGGGCGGTGCTAGTCGTACTTCCATTTTCCAGTAGCCCTGTTTATTCTATGTACTACTGAGCTTCGACATATTTCTGCATCTCTCTCCTGAGTCCTGAAACCTCTCATGCCGATCGAGACCAAGAGGTTTTTTGCTGACGAGCTCTACCCAAAGGCAACAGTTAAAAGATGAGCAAGAGAAGAGAGGAGTAAACACAGGCCTTTGGCATGTATGCAATATTAGCGGTATATACAGCCCTATCGTTTGGTATATTAGAGAAAAAAATGAAAGACATTTACAAATGAGACATAGTTTGTGAATAAAACGTTTATATATGTGTTCTTTACCATCTAAAAGCAAAAGCTGAAAAATAAACAACAATGAAAAGAGAAAAAACCTAAAATCAACTCTGAATTTAAAATTGAAAATTTAAATTTTGGTTGATAAGTATAAGCATAATTAAAAAGATGAGGTTGCTAATCTGGATTAGGTGTGTAAGGAGTTAAAGCTCCAAATCACCACGACGACAGGAGAAAGCGAACGAACCATGGCTACAGTTTCTCTTTTGTCTTTCCTTGCACAAACGAACTAGTGCAATTGTGCCTCCGGTAGGCCAACTGTGATTGCTGCACTTCTTTGTTTGCGTACTCTGCCAGACAAAGCAAATAAATTACATCATTGTTTGTTTTTTTTCCTCCCGATTTGTGTTGTTATCCTGCATCTATATCTCCTGACGACTCCTATGCCCAAGAAAATCGGAGGAAGAGGAAGAAGAAGGCTGGAAGATATATGCATATGATGCGTCCTTTATTGGAATTAATAGATGAGTCTTAGCATATTCGAAGATTAAATTTTTGAAAAATTACAAACCTCATGGGATGGCATGCAGGGGGAGTTTAGTACCACCTTACTTATTTTAGAAGAGGGGAACCTCCTTAAAAGGGAAGATGTCCTCCTAGCCACTTAATGTATGTGTGGTGGAGAGAAGAGGGGGAACACGCGTGTGCTCGTCTCGCCTCGCCGTCGCTCGTAGACTACTCAATCCGGCTCGCGATCTTTTATTATGTGTTTATAATTTCAACATCCTTCCGGTGATGGATGGTAGGAGATAAGTAAAAGTGCATAGCTTTTGGTTCTTCAGGTTTAAAATGATGGGAGCTTATTAGAGATGAGGCAGAGTATAGAGGAGTAAATATAAGTGATGCATTTAATTTGGCATGTGCCGATATGGCAAGATGTAATACTCCCTCTTTTAAAGATGTAATACTCTCTCTTTTCCATTTTAAGTATAACCATAAATTTTTATGTCAAATATTTGACCGTTTGGTTTATTTGAAAAATTTGTGATTTTTTTTAAAAATTAAGTCATGTATAAAGTACTATTCATATTTTATCATCTAATAACAATAAAAACACTAATCATAAAAAAATTTCAAATAATACGGGCGGTCAAACGTTGGGCTCTTACTACACTCCACTAGCTGGATTAGGTATGGAGATCAGCTAGTACTCTTATCGTTTTGGATAATGACAGTCTTTAAAAAATTACTTTGACCACTATTGTTTTATAATAGTATATATAGAAATATCAATAAATATATGATTATATCAAGGTGTTTTCTAAGACAAATATTTTATATGTTATTTATTGTCAAAGTTTTTACTCGTTCAAAACGACAAGTATTATTAATCCGGAGGGAGTATTCATCCACCTGCGAGTAGGCTGCATGTCGATCTGAGCTTCTGTTTAACTGAGTGAACTTGTGGGAACTAACATGGATTTAGGTGGGTTTTAAACTGTGGCACTTCCAAAATCGCCATAGAAGGTTAAAGGTTTATACAGCACGCAAGAAAAGTTTACTCAGACAAATTTTCTTCACACATTCATGATAATTTCAAACGTCTAGATATGATCCGAAATTAAAGGTGGCTGGACAATTGGGAAGTCATCAGGAACCTCCAAATCTTAATAGTTTCCCGTAGTCTCAGGAGTATCATTACATGAGATTAGTCTTTCAGAGAGCGAACAAACCATGGCTGTGTGAACTTTGTTTCCTCCTCTTGTCTGTAAAAATTAAAAAAACAAATTAATGTCTCAGGTGCACTAGTGTCTTCTGCATTTGTATCTCCGGTAGCTAGCCACACGGACGATTGCACTCATACTTCCGTCATGAATCGCTTCGCGGAGAAAGAAAATTGATCGAAGCATTGCTTATTCTACCTTGCTCGTAGGCTTTAATATATTTGTGTATTTTTATCTCCTAACACCAGTACACCACCCATGCCGGTCGAAACAGTGGGTTTCACTAATGAGCTAGACCCAAGAAGAAGAAGAAGAAGAAGAAGAAGAAGAAGAAGAAGAAGAAGAAGAAGAAGAGGAGAAAGAGAAAGAAGAAGATGGAAGGCATGCATGATCAAGCTTGGAAATTTCGGACCGAAATTTCGGTGACCCCCGATACGATATTAATTCGGCCGAAATTTTTGAAATTTTGAAATTTTGAATTTTTTCATGAATTTGGATAATATTTGTTCAAATTCAACTAAATTTTGTTCAAAATTTTGGAAATTTCAGACCGAAATTTCGGTGACCCCCGATAGAAAACCCTGAACCGATATAGTGAACCCTGTGCATGATACATCCTCCCAGTGAAGGAGGGATAAGAAGTAAAGCGGAAATATGCCATATGAATGTGAGGTAGTGCAATTGCGGCTAGAGAATTGAAGTCATATAATACATGTGGTGAAATGCTACATGTATTATATGATGGCCGAAGGGGATATTTTCTGACGAAGCAATAGGCATCAATGAGTGGTGTAAACAAATAGCTTGCAACTTTTTAGACGCACGCACACATCATGGCTATGAACTTTGTTGTGTGTGCTGCTGCCAGGAACATCTCCTGGTGCATTCTCGTCTCAGGCTCGGGCAATGGTACTCGTACTTCCTTGTTCCAGTAGACTCCTGGTGAAATCCAACAAATCACAGCACTGTTTATTCTATCTACTACTGATCTTCAGCATGATTCTGCATCTCTATCTCCTGACACCTCCCATGCCGATCGAGACCAAGAGTTTTTTTTTTCTTTCTGACGAGCTACCCAAAGAACGAACAGGATGACGATCGAAGAAGATGAGGAATAGGCAAGTGAATTGGCTGTGTACGTACGTAGATATCAGCTGGTTCAGGTTTAAAACGATGGGAGCAAGAGCAACAGTTAAAAGATGAGCCAGAGAAGACATGAGTAGCATGCCCTGAATCGAGACAATTATGGTGGTGGACGCTTCAGGCGATAAGGAGTCCGAACTGCTTACCTGTCAACGAGCCATCCTTCCACAATTGGCTTTGTGAGAGCCGAATGAAGATTGGGGAGCAGCATCGTCGAGGGTTCGACACTGTCGTGACACTGGTGGCTTGGGACAATTTGGAAGGAACGGAACAACCGAATCTTCAATCAACAACAAAGGTCTTGGACCGAAGTGGTGAAAGCAATGGTGGAGGAGGCCATGCTTTGGAAGTCGGCTAATCACGGGATCCCCGCTGTTTGGCCTTTACGAGGTCGTGGTAGCCAAATTTAGCGTGAGATATTCCTATAGTTTTTCATAGTGTTCTGTATCGGTCCCCTGCTTGTTTTCCTTTTATCCTTGTAAATAACTTTTATTTCTATTAATGGAAAAAATGTGCTCCTTGCGTATTCCCGAAAAAGGAGTAAACACAAGCCTTTGGCATGTATACAATATAGCGGTATGTAGTCTGGATTAGGTGTAAGGCTGTGTTCGTATGTAAGTGTTCAGTGCTGTGCACGGAAAACGGAGCGATCCATTAGCGCGTGATTAATCAAGTATTAGCTATTTTTTTTAAAAAATGGATTAATTTATTTTTTAAGTAACTTTCGTATAGAAACTTTCAAAAAAAAGCACCATTTAGTAGTTTGAAAAGCGTGAGCGCGGGAAACGATAGAGGAGTGCTGTTGGTGCACTTTGTAAACATAGAGAGAAGAAATAAAGTTGTTATCTATTTTGAGAGTTCTTCGATTTATGTTTTCTCGGATGCGGCGGTCCAACCGGCGGGACACCGGCGGTCAGACCGGCAGAGCAACGGTGGTCAGACCGGCGGCGGTGACAGGAGCTGGCGGCAGATTTCGGTGGTTCGACCGATCGATCTATATCGGTTAGACCGACGTGTTCCAGGCGGTCAGACCGGTGCATCTACTTCGGTCAGACCGCTATCCACCGAATTTGAGGGTAACTTTTTATTCCGCAAAAAGATTGGGTTTTTGGGCATACCAACCATTCACCCTCCTCTGGTTGGCTTAGTTCTTATGTTTCGATCCTACATAAAATAATCTCTGTAGGCAACATAAGCTACTCTGCAGTTGATATTTTCCTCTTCGTTACACATGTGATACTCGTTCTCCTTTTCTTAGTTATCTCTAATTACTATATATCTCTCAATATGTGTGCAGTAGTTGTGCTTGCAACACAAACCTCAGTATACCGATGCTGCTACGTGAACAATGAACCCGTTGATTCCATACCAAATATTCAGCTGTCTCCATGTCTAGATTGTTAATTAATTCTCCTCCATGAATTCGACAGGGGGCATATCTCCCAATGTCTCCCATACCGAACTAAGGATCGAGACATTGACGTGCTAGCAAACGAATGTAAGGAAGAATATATATAGGAGGTGAATTAGGGAGGAAGGAGGCCAAGACATGGCAACGACCTACATGAACATCTATCTGATCTCTACCCTCACTGTGCCATGTATTCTGATCGATCATTCTGCATATATATATACGGTAGCTAAATGGTAAGGATGATGCAAATATATGAACGTTTAAAGAAAGAGGAGAGCGAGGTATTGCAAATGCAGGTAGGCCGTAGGCAGGTGAGAATGGTTTTTATTTACCATCTGTATTCTGTGGTATAGTTCAGGTTTAACATGGCCAAAGTAAAAGTTTGAGTACTGGTGACTAGAGAAGACGTAAAGAAATGCATAAATGCCAAAATGTACTCAAGTGGCAGCATTGTCAGTGGTGATAAAAAAAAGGATCATCTTTTTTTTTTTCAGCGTCTTGAAGTGCAGGGCAGCCCAGTGAAGTACTCTTGACTGTCTGCAGCTATATATCTTGGATGCTTGCGGAGTGCAGACTTAATTATTACTTGAGATGTTCAATTCGATCAATGCAGTTGCATTGCACATCAAACTTTGGTTAATTTATGTCTCAGATGAAGGAATGATATGATCCACATACTGCTTTGGTTAATAGTGTAGACCAAGAAGCGTGAGGTTAAGATGTTCCATGTCTTGAAAAAAAAGGGGGAAAACCAGACAGTCAATTGTACTAAAATAAAGTTTCCGGTAGTATATATTTGAAACTTACCAGGATACAACACAGCCATAGTTAGAACATTACAAACTAAACATGAAGTTAAGTTAGCCAAAACTTATAACAGTGTCTGGTGTTGGGATTAGCTTCTTAAGACACAAATCATATGCCAATTAATTAAAGAAAAGCTTCAATATCCTGTGGAATGAGAACACACCATGCACAACCACAAAATTTCAAGAATTTCATAGAGCGGTGAAGTTAGTCACCGCAACGATGCTTGAAATTTCTCCCTGGTCCTTCCTACAGGATGCAGGTACTACACAAGCACGCAGCACTGATACAGAAGACAGGAAGATCGATGTGTGTGTAGCTGCAACGCTGCAAGCCGCTCAAGATTTAATTGGTGGTGAATCACTGCATCCGTGCTACTCCCTCCTTTTTTTGTTTGATGTTGGTTAGCTCAAAATTGAACTAACCGACGTCAAACATTTGTGCAAGGAGGGTAGTACTTAGTTACATGTCAAGACGGAATATCTTAGAACTTTTTTCCGGTTAGGTACTCGGGGATAGGGGTGGGTGTGCACCGAGACGGTCCAACGCAGATTCATCTCATGCGACCCACCTAGATTGTAAATTAACGGTGTCAACGGGTCGACCCAATGGGTTTCAGTGGGTACAATGAGTCGATCCATCAAAAAGAAGATCATATCCTGATTTTAAAAGAGACACTAACATGCCAAACAAAGTAAAAGAATGTAGTAGTAAAACATAACCTGTTGATTTCTTGATCAGAAATGTTTGATTTCAACTGATGTTAATTAATAGCTAGCAACGACTTGAGATTATCTTTTCTATCACCCGACGCATCATCAGTGCCAGCACATACAACTACAGTAGCTTCAGAAATTACAGCAATGACAAGAACACTTAGTACCAGAATACCTCAGGAGCACAAGGAAAGCTACGAGTAAATTGAAATTAAGAAAAACAAGTGCTTTCTGGATCAAAATCGATAAAAGAGGAATAACTCAGAACCATGAGCAAGCAGCAGATCGAGTAGATCGAAATTAAGAAAAATAAGTGCTTTCCAATAGATCGAGTAGATTGATTTTTTTTTTTTTTGAAAACAAGTGCTTTGATCTTGATCATATATAAAAATAAAAGAGGAACTCTAGGTTAATTGGCTACCTACAAAGAAGAGCCCAAGTGTTCTCTTCCTTGTCAAATGGTTGTGTCAAAGTCGAGGGGGCCGGAGAACTGATAGGATGTAGATGAGACGCTGTTGCACCACTATAGAGGAAAGTTGCAGGTGGCGTCCGCATGGAGGACTATACTAAACGGGAGGCACTGCCATCATGTAGGCACGGATGCGTGGAGGACAATAGGAGGGAGGAGGCGCTGTCATGCCGGTGTTGGTGACATGAGAAGGGATGAGGAGACACCACTGCTGCATGCTTGTACGAGGGGATCGATGGAGGAAGACCTAGTGAAGATGTGAGGTTTGATTAATTCAGTCAAAGTTGTTACCCATTAGAGCCAGAATTTTGGGACCATGCCCATCCCAACTCGAGAAAGCCAAAGGGCCATCACCTTTGCATGTCTCGGTGCCTCCCATGCCAATCTACTAAGCATACACGTTTTGGTTGGAATGATAGGTTAGGTCGGGTTAGATCGAACCTATTTTTTAAGGGTGTTTGGTTTAGCTATGAACAAGTTAACAAAAGGAAAGGACTATTCCTCATGTGTCGTGGTGATGATTTATGTGTCTATCTATCACCCTAATCCGAAACGATTGATAGTAATTAACCAACAGCATTGCACCACCAGCATGTAGCTAAGGGAGAATGATATAGCATGAAACTTGCAATATATAAAGGATCACAAATGAGGGCAAGAAGACATACGGTTGGTTATGTGAACTATAAAGAGGGTGTAGCGGTGTAAATTAAAGATCTGAGAAAGTCTTATGTTTCCGAAAAAGTGCAGTATCAAAAAGCTGATTTGTTGTACGTATCACTGCTATTTGACTTAGACCTGTTAAAAAAAAGTCTGATTGAGTGAGAAGGTTTGGGACTTGAGAGGAGTAAATAAACACGGTGCGCATCTACTCTCCAATGAGCAAGGACAAATTAATGGGTAGACAGATAATGAGCCATCTCTCGGCTCATTAAAGCTCAACTTGTTTGAGTTTGTTATCTTAACGAGCTAGCTAATTCGGCTCATCTCGTGAGTTGGCTCATTAAGCTCGTTAGGCTCATTAACGCAACTATACCACCGTTATTATCTCAAACTTACCATTATATCATAGATAAACATAATAATAAACACTAACTAGTAAAGAATTAACTAAACACAAATAATTTAGATGTAAATAAAAGACACTAGATAAGAAACACTAACTATATAAAGATATATGATGATATCTTATACAATATACAAACGAGCTAAATGAGCAACCTACTACTTATTAAGACTACGAGTTTGAATAACTACGAGCCGATCTGAGCCATGAACTTCTAGCTTTTTTTCCACCTCTATGTGCTGTAGCGTCAACCTAGTGCTCCTCTTATGGCTCACTTAGAGCCATCACGTCAGAATACTTGCACATCCGGTGTCTCCCGCCGGAAGCTGCAAGTGGAAGGTGATCGAGGAGGATCTCAATTCTTGATATGTTCAAGCTTGGCTAACTAAAGAAAAAGCCCCCAAAAGAGTACAAAACAAATTAATAAAGAAAATATACACAAAATATTGCAAATATCTATTCAAAAGTTAGCCATTGAGGAAGTAGGACAAGTCGTTGCTTGCGGATGAGGAGTGGAGTACGTGGTATCCTTGTACCAAGTGAGGAACACGTATGCTAGACGCTGAACCAGAGGGGGGCGACGGCATCGGCAACGTGATGCCCACTGTGAGTAGTACCGATGAGCTCTGCTTTTTGGCGTTGTGATCAGTGTCCATTGAGGAATAGGTGCAGGGCTTCTAGTTGTAGGAATCAGACGACCATGTCTCTGTTTACCTCTGGTTTTTGGTTTCATGGAAGGCACTGTGATCTCACAGATAGGATGATTTCGGTTGAATTACTTGCAAGAAAAGAAGAACATGTAGTGTATGGTCCTTTTCTTTGTGATAGATTATGAATGAATGGCGACTTCTTTTTATAAGCGAGTGGTGTGTTTTATCTATGTAATCTCATAAGCGATACTCAATGTTATCCTTGTGGTTTAGTTTAGCCCAGGTGCTCAGGTCACATCACGCTCCTCTGTCTTTTAAGGAATGTTTTCAATTGTTACAATTCTTTGTACTAAGTTATATCTTCGAGTCATTTTGGAGTGCTCCATCTTATCTCTCTAGGGAGAAGGTAAGAGCCAGTATACAATCATAGACATCGATTATTTTACTCCCTTAATTTTATATTGTAAGTCATTTAATTTTTTTCTAAGTCAGACTTTAGTAAGTTTGACCAAGTTTATGAAAAAATTCAGCAACATTTAATACCAAATTAGTTTTATTAAATCTAGCATTGAATATATTTTTATAATATGCTTGTTTTGGGTTGAAAATACTACTATATTTTTCTATAAACTTAGTCAAGCTTAAAGAAGTTTGATTAGAAAAAAATCAAAATGACTTATAATATGAAATGGAGGGAGTATATGATTTATTGTTCTAACAAAAAAATATTTTCTCTTTCCCCAAATACAATTATCAAATAAATAATGTACTAATTTCCCTTTCTAATCAGAAAAGTACTAATTATCCATTTTCTATAATGGACGGTACGCAAAAGTTTGGAAAATGCTTCACATCAGCCGTCTGGGTGGAAAGAAGAAATCGAACGTTCACATCAGTTGGTGACTTGGTGTAGGTGCATCCGTGCATGCAGTCAGATTTAGGAAAACTGTTCATAATGGTTGAGAATTCAAATGTTTTTTGTTCTCCAACTATTTATCCAAACTATAAATAAATTATGTAGTTGGATTCATTATAATTAAATCTTCGGAACAAGATCTCACATTATTGTATTTCGATGACTTTTTTCTGACTCTTTTTAGTGCTGCACACGGTGTTATTGGAATGTTTCAATAAATATTGGTTGATGTTTCACATAGTTATTTGTAATATTGTATATGGTGTTTTTCTATGTTGTAGCAAGATCATTGTAATAAGATCTCATATGGTTATATTTTTGATGAAAAAAATTATATATATGTGTGTGTGTTTTTCAGCAGGTGCAATTGGATTTTTCACGTCTGAGAAATAAACGTTTCAAATGGAATTTCACTTTGTAATAAATTTTAAGTTTACTGTTGCAGCAAAATGTTGCTCATAGTATTATTTAGATGTTTTAATAGATATATATTTTCTTATGTTTCACTAATTCTTTGTAACTCTTGCACACAGTATACTTGATGAAATTAACATTCAAATAATATGATGTGCAACATTCACAAACAAGTAATGAAACATCTTAATATATTTATTGATCCCGTGTGCAATAGTAAAACAACATCTATAGAATAAAAAACTTAAAATGTGCAACATAATCAAATTCTAGATGAAACATTTAATTTATTTCTAACATGTGATACATTAAATCTTAATGAGTGAAACATATATAACTTTTCAATCAAAATATAACCCTGTGAGATTTTGTTATAAAGATTTAATTATAACGAATACAATCATAAAATCAGAATGACAATCAAATAAATGGTTTGAAAAATAAATCATCTCAAAAGTTACTAGTATGTGTTAATCAATGCATGCATGTAGTATCATCATTTAGCAGTTACGTGATCAGCTTGCTGACGTAGTAGTCTGGTAGCGTCCGATATTTTGCGTTGCATCGGACATCCGGGCGGTAGTCTCTGCACAATAGCGTTGATGGGCCAGCCTTCGGATCAAAATTTCCGAAATTTCAGGTCTTTCGGTGTGTCCCGTTAGCATATATATACATGCCGGTCTAATATTTCTGTCAACATGTCAAAATTGGTTAAAAATTTTCATCCTTTTCCTTCCCGATACCCATATCTCTAGCAACCATGGCAGCTGCCCGGAGACCTTGATGGTGGTTGCACGGCACAGCGCCCCTCCGGCGAAGTTGCAAACGCTCCTGCGACGGTGTAGGTGCAGGTGTGCAGAGACGTCAACAGCAACGGCCGAGGCAGCATGCTGTTCCCCTCACCGTTTCAATTTCCCTCAAATTTGTTCTTCAAATTCAAAATTTATTTAAATAATTCGTTTGAAATTTCATCATCAGTGAGTTCTGTTGTTGCTTGGGCGCATGTGTTGGTTCACACACCACACCGCGTGTCTGATACGAACACACAAATCCAGCAGCAGCTTGAAGCAAAGAACATGGATTTTGGTGGGTCTTAAGCTTTGTGCAATATCTCAAAAAAATATTGCCTGGCAAAAGTATATACATCAAGCAAGATAAAGTTATATACTCAGAACAATCCATTGCCTGAAGGAATATTACCTGGCTAAGGAATGATGGCTGGGTAGGGTGCGTTTGGATCTAGAGCAAGGATAATCCTATGGTGTTTGGTACTTGGTAGACGATAAAAATCCTTGCTTTTGATGGCAATCTAACCCATAACATTCTGGAAAAGGTTGATCACTGAGGAGAGCCAAATCGGCTCTCTCCTGCGACGGCAAAAATACACCGCTTACACAGCAGGTGCGGCAACCACCTATGAGGCTTGGTCAAAGCTAGATAAACCAAACAATGAGCCTTGCAACCTGTCTTGCTTGCAGAGACAACTTCGTGCGATTGTGTCCTCGGTAGGCTCAGATGGTGTTCGCCATGCTTCGTTGTTCGAGTAGCATCCCAAACAAAGCAAATAAACCACATCATTGTTTGTTTTATTTCATCCTGTGCTCTGTTGTTATTCATAATCTACATCTCCTGACAACTCCCAAGCCGATCGAACCAGCAGTGCTTGGCTGATGAGCTATGCCCTAGAAAATTGGAGGAAATTAAGTGGAGAAAGAAGGCAGACAGGCTAGTTATAGTTAACAATTAAGATTTAGTCCAACGAATGAACTGACGGCAGCAAAGACTTGCCAAATTGTGTAATCGACCTTGTCCTTGTGTTTCACATGTGGTGGTGATATATGTATCGGTCACCCTAATATGAAACCGGTTGATAGTGACTAAGAATCACTGAACCTTTAAACAGGGAAGTGAGACGGAGAAAAGAGGGGAGGGCGTGTGAACTATAAAGAGGGTGTAGTGAAAGTTTGAGGGTTAAAAACAGGGGTGTGTAAATAGGAGCAGAGAAGATAGGAGGTTGGGAGGAGTAAAGAGATGTGATACATGGTCCTACACACAAGTGAGCTACATGCATGTAACGCTATAAAGAGTGACGCCTCTCTACAATATAGGCACCAATATAAGATATTCATCTTTGTATCTACTCTTGAGTTTTTCTTTGGACTTTCAGAGTTATCTACTATTCCTATATAGTTAGCCACATTATCTACAATTACGTGTAGCCACATCATCAAAAGCGTAGCCATTGGATCGTTCTTCATCTCAAATATTAGCCATTAGATACAGTAGGATTTCTGCTAACGTTAGGCCTATTTTATACATTAACCACTACCTCATTAAAACTAAAACATATCTCCTTTATTCCTTATGTTGATGGCTCCATACATGATCAAGTAATGATACCACTCTCTCTCATACCTAGATCCACTGTAGGAGAGAAAGAGGTTAGGGGATGTCGTCGATGTTGGGGATGATGGTCTAGGAGTCGAGGGAGGAAGGAGGAGGATGGTGACTAGGGCAAAGGAGTTGACGAGTGGAGAACGAGGAGGACAAAGCAACTAGCTGCTCGGTGTGGGACAGGGTTTCAAATTTCGGTCCAAAATTTCTGAAATTTCGGCCCCCACCGAAATGCTCATATCTCGCCCGAAACTTTCGGTTTTTTGCAAATTTTTGTTAATTTGGTCAAATTTTATTCAAATTCATTCAAAATCAGTCAAAATTTTTTAAAAAAATTTTACGAAAAAAAATCCAAAATTTCCAAAGTTTCAGTTCTTTCGCCCCTAGAAACCCTAGTTTCGAAAATTGAAACCCTGGTGGGGGAGAAAATGGAATCGATGGGGGAAACGGATCTGGAAGAGATAGCGTTCACCCCTTATTGTATCCCCTATGCCAGTTTTTCTGTTCATGGAAGGCACTGTTGGTCTCTTATGTAGGATGAATTCTTTCGAATTATTTCTTCCTTATTTTTGTGAGACGCACTTATATATGTAACCTCTGACCAATGCACAACGTTATCCTTGTGGTTTCAATTGCTACGATCCTTTGTCCAAGGTCTTATCGTAAATTGGTTAACACTCACTACTAGAAAAAACATTTTTGCAGGCGGCCAAAACTAATTTTCCCAGGCGGGAGGGAGGTCCGCCTGCACCACAACGAGTGAGCGAACGAAAAAAAAAATCACGGGACACGCCTCGCCAGAGCCGTCACCGCCGCACCGGAGCTGTCGTCGTCGCAGCCCCGCGCCCTGCCGGCCATGTGCCTTGCCGCCACTGCCGCCACGCGCCTCCCCGACCGGATTTGGGAGGGGAGGGGAGGGGAGCCACCGCTGCTGCACCGGAGCCATCGACGTCGCAGCCCCGCGCCCCGCCGGCCACGTGCCTCGCTGCCGCTGCCCTCCTCCGGCCTCCCTCCGGCCGGATCTAGGAGGGGAGGGGAGGGGAGCCGCCGCCGCCGCAACTGGAGCCGCCGTCGTCGCCATCGCGCACCCCGCCGACCTCATGCCTCGCCGCAGCTGCCCTTCCCTGGCCTCCCTCTGGCTAGATTTGGGAGGGGAGGGGAGGGGAGGGGAGCCGCCGCCGCCGCCGCCCGGAGCCGTCGTCGTCGCCATCCACGCCGCCGCCGCCGCCGCCGCCACGCGCCGCCGGTGGAGGGAGGGAGGGGAGAGGGGAGCCGCCGCCGCTGCCGGCCGGAGCTGTCGTCGTCGCCGCCCCGCACCCCGCCGACCACATGCCTCGCCGCCGCCGCCGCCGCCCTCCCCCGGCCTCCCTCCGGCCAGATCTGGGAGGGGAGGGGAGGGGAGCCGCCGCCGCTGCCGCCCGTAGCCGTCGTCGTCGCCGTCCACGCCGCCGCCGTCGCCGCCACGTCCGCGCCGCCGGTGGAGGGAGGGAGGGGAGGGGACGGCCCGGCCGGTGGGGAGAAGTGTCGTTGAGGGAGGGAGAGAGAGAGTTGAGAGAGGGAAATGAGTGGTGGGGAGGGGGGGTGGAGGAGAAGATAAGGACTTAGATTTTTTTGGGGTAGGTACGATTTTTGCAGGCGGACCATATAAGCGGCACCTGGGAAAATAGATTTTCGCAGGCGCCGCTTATGTGGTCCGACTTCACCCCGATTTATATTTTTGTAGGTGGTCATTTGGTTCCAAGGGTCATGTCCGCCTAGAAAAAAGGACCCCACGTCGGAAAAAATGCATTTTCTAGTAGTGACTCAATAGAGAGTTCTCAATTGTTGCAAAATCTTGGTTGACAGCTTTGCACGTGTCCAGTAAAATCTTGAAGTTATCGGTGAGTTGAGTAATAAGTCGTAAATCCAGCAGCAGCTAGAGCAGTGAACATGGATCTTGGTGGTCATGACCATATTTCAAGGGTGTGCCATCTCAAAAATGGCCTGACAGGGTCGATCTATACACTATACACAAAGCAAGATAAATTTATTCAGGAGTGAAAGGAATGCTTTGTTCATGTTCAGAAAGATTTCAAACATCCTCGAGATGGAGATGGCCACGAAGTCCCTTCCCTCTTCCTCCAAGAAACAACCTCGTGCAGGAATGTCTCAAATAGGCTCTGATTGTGGTAACTGTTCTTCGTTGTTCGAGTAGCCTCCTGGACAAAGCAAATAAATTACAGCGTAGTTCATTCTACTTCGTCCTGGGCTGTAACATTCACCTCCATCTGTATATCCTGACAACTCCCATGCCGATATAACCAAGAAAATTTTTGGAAATTAGTAAGAGGAGGAAGAAGGCAGACAGCAGGATTGCTAATTGGCGCGCGCGGCCCCACCACGTCACGCGTCGTCTTTTGTGTCTTTTTCTTTTTTTTCGCGATTCTTTTTCTTTTTTTTTTGTCCTTTTTCTGATTTTTTCGCGCCAATTAGCAAGTTGTAAATCATAACTTGAAAATTTTTAAATCTTAACTTTAAAATTTTCAAATTTGGATTTGAATGTTTTCAAATTTTGAGTTGAAAGCTTTCAAATCTCAAGTTGAAAATTTTCAAATCTCAAGTTGAAAGTTTTCTATTTCAAATCTGGATTTGAAAGTTTTTGAATCTCGAGTTGAAAGTTTTTAAATCTCAAGTTGAAAGTTTTCAATTTTTTTCAAATCTGGACTTGAAAGTTTTCGAATCTTGAGTTGAAAGTTTTCGAATCTGAGTTGAAAGTTTTCGAATCCGAGTTGAAAGTTTTCAAATCTGAGTTGAAGTTTTCAAAATTTGACTTTAAAATTTAAATCATAAATCGAAAGTTTTCAAATCTAACTTGAAAATTTTCAATCTATTAGTAAATAATCTCCCGAAAAAAGAACAATCTTCCGAATCTTTTCTAATTACCCGTTATTAGCGTTAAGTGTTAACTAATAGAGTAGTTAAGCGGGAAGTGCGCGCTAGCGGCTCACACGGGCCAGCTTGCCGCCCCCGGCATACAGGCCTGCAAGACACATCCTCCCTATGACGAAGGGTAGGAGGTAAGTAAAAGTGGCCGGGTACTTAGCTTTTGGTTGTTTATGTTTATTATGATAGAACCTATTAGAGATGAGCAAAATGTGTTACTTTACTTGCTGGATTTGCTATGGAGAATTAAAGCACTTACATTCGTCCACCTACAATCAGGTTGCATGCATGTGAGAATGGTTGAAAATTTTCCTTATCAAATCTCGAATAAAGCATTTGAAATAACCATCAAAATTGATGTTTGGATTTAAATTCAGCTACCTACTATGATTAGTAAACAATGCTTTCTGTATAGGCTATATGTTGTGTAATGTTTTTTTTTACCATAATTACTTGGGTTTGGCTGTTGCCCATGTCTGATGCTGTTGGAATATGCGTAGGCTACGATAGCATAAATCAAAATTTTCTATCGCGTAAACCAGGAACTATGCAAGTATTAGATCATAGATCGTTACCACTCGACGCGCTGCGCAGCGGAAGAAAGTGCTAAGAAGTCGAAGGAACCCTCGCGATGTAGCGCACGTCGATGTAGAGGAAGTAGTCGATCACACCGGCTCGACCTTCTCCTCCTCGTGCGTTCTCCTTGCCGTACCCCCACGCCGATCAGCACCGCAAACCAGCGGCGTCTCTACCGGTATCCACACGTACAAGGACGGAACGCCACGCGCAAATGTGCTAGCACCCGCGTGCGGCTAGGGTTTTGCTCGGGGAGGGGAGTGACGGCTAGGGTTTCTCACGTGATGCAATACCTCCGCCAATCACACCCCTCACGAATATATAGGATCCATGACTCGGGCCTCCAAAGGCCCATAGGACTCCTATTCGGATCCCTATCCGAATTAAGCTCATATTGGATCTCCATCCAATCCCCTTATTCCGGCCCATTAAGTGTGCGACCCTGTAGGTTCATGCACACTCGGTTGTAACCCGAAAACTCCTTTTCGGTGCACGTGTCAACAGCGGTCCCTAGCAGAACGTATTGACCCACCGGGCATACATAAAGATCATATCGACTGAACCTCTAGTGTATACTTGTATGAACCCCTTTGCCTCACGATATCGATTAAGCTCAAGGCTAGATATGTGCCATCCTCTAATAGCTCAATCATTCACTCGAACCCGTGATAGATTATATAACTTGTGATTGACTTCTCAATCACCTTTGGCATGGCCATGCACTTCCATAATCTACAACATCGAGGGGCCCAGAGATATCTCTCTATAGGAGGGGCAAATCCCATCTTGATTATCCATATCCCACTACATGTTTCACAGCATACCCAAAAACTACTTTTATAACTACCCAATTACGGAGTAACATTTAGCAGTCCCTAAGTAGGCTACTACACATGTTGGGAACTATGATAATCTCAGGTCTAAGGATTCAACACCAACACTAAATGAGATCACTGATGACACAACACATATATATGGCTCTTGCAGTGTCTCATGTTGGGTCTATCCAACAACATGTTCCCCAACATGTGTCCACATTATTAATGTGGTATCTACCATGATCCATGGGACATGATCATCAATTAATACATTTGCTGATTATTTAAACATATTTGTTCTACATATGATATTTGAAGATCCTTTAGAAATAGTAAACAAACAACATAAAGAGTCTCATGAAAGAATCACATATTCATTAACCAATAATGAGTTATCTATTTCAAGAAATAAAGTCGGATAAATATGTAAACATAGTATGCGATACAATCATCTCTATGATTGCATCTAGGGCATCACTAACAGATGCCTCTGGGGTGCAGTAGCTCTTGTTGATAATTTAGATAACCTGATTATTGAATGATTGTTTTTATGTAATTCAGTTCAGTGCTGGTTATCTGGCTATATGCTGCTCGATTAGGATTGAGCTGTTTTATGTGAACTTCCCATGTCTAATACGAGCAAATAGCCACAAATCCAGCAGCAGCTTGATGAGTAGGCACAACGACTTGCATGAGCATCTCTCTACCTTGTGTGATGGCATTCTGATCGAGCTACATATGGTAGCTATAAATGGGAAGGAAGACACATGAATGTGTAAAGAAAGAGGTGAAATGAGTTATTTCTGGAGTTTTTACAAATAAACCCCTAACATTACTTATTTCAGGAATGGACATCCCATCTCACCACTGGACTACACGTACTCCGTTCTAGATTAATCATCACATAACCAAAAATCAGATTTTCCAAATTGATCATCACATAACCCTGGACCTTTGTTAATTTGATGCACAACATTATTGCATCTATGCATGCATATTGGAAGGCATTTGGGGTAGTAAAGCCATCGTTTCTTGTGAATGTGGGGAGAATTAAAGTCTACAAATTTCTTAATTCTTTCCCACCATATACTCACATTAAATAAAATATAGGAAAGTTAAACATTCCTTAGTCTTGGTGAAAAAAACTTATATGATGATCAAATACAATCGTGGAGAGTATCCTTTTATGTTGAATGGGTAATTTCTTAAGTATATGTTAGCTACTGTAACATGAGGGTGGGTTTCGGTGCCAATGTCGTTGGCGAGACATCAATTGGAATCGTTGGCGATGAACTAGGAGTCCACTCATGGAATATGTTCTTTTAAGGATATATTTATAAGATGAGTTTTAAAAATGAGTTACAAAGTGAAAAATGCATAAAGAGGCCGTGCAAATGTAGGTAGGTAAGTAGGTGAGAACGGTTTTGCTATCTGCACATGCCGATGCTTAAAATGACTGAAGTAAATTAAGTTGACCGGTGAGCCGAGCAGAGAGAAAAACGTTAAAGCTATGCATTTGGTGCCAGCAAAAGTGTAATCAACTAGCTGCAATTCAATATGTTCAGCTGCAGATCTATCTGAGTAGGCACACAGATTAAACTTCACGTAAAAACTACTCCATCCGTTTCACAATATAAGTCATTCTAGCATTTCCCACATTTATATTGATGTTAATGAATCTAGACTTACATTGTGAAACGGAGGAAGTATGTTAGTGGTGATAAAAAGAAGTGATGATTTTTAGCTGATAAGTCGCTGCCAAATTTTGAATTTTAAAGTTTATTTTGATATTTCTTTAACGTAGTTTATTTTTCAGTATTAGCTTAATTGCTAAGGATATATATGAAAGTTTTACTCAGAAATTAGTTTTTGTCGCTAATTAATAAGTAAGCTATTACATCTCTTGTCCAACCAATGGGGACCTATGTCACAGGTGATAACAAGTCATGGATTTTTCCCAAGATAAGTATATATAATAAACGTTAGTTTTCTTATGACTTCGTTTCACCATACAAAACTCACTGCGATGCTTTATGTGTATATGAGACTTCCATAGCGTATGCATGCATGCCACTGTCCACATGTATGTCTATGTAGTTCAGACGTTAATGGAAAATATCTCTCCTATAACTATTAGTACTAAGGAGTGTTATATCTCTCCAAAATCTCTTATATTATGGGACGAAGGTAGTAGCCTTCTTCAGCCCTCAGACAGGATGACTACTGCACACCCGTTCCTGAAAGAAATTAAAAGAGTTTCCTCGCGCTTCAGCGCAATCAGTTTGACTTGCAGTTTTCAGGACACCATATGCTAACCCCGTTAGTTCATCTCTTGCCGTACATTTGTACGTCCTAATACCTCTCAATTCCAAGCGAGCCATCAAGCTAATCAACGAGCTTGTAAAAGAAAAGGCTGAATCACATGCACATCCAAAATCGGCACGGCCGTTTGGGACGAACGCAGTGTTTTTGTCACAGAAGGGGCTTCTGCGACAATGTTCTCGATCATTCGTCATAAGATCGTCACAGAACACGGCTTGTGATGAAATTTCACTACTTCTTGTCGAAAGTAGCTCGTCAATGGAAGCCCAAATTAACCGTCGGGGGGGGGGGGGGGGGGGGGTGGGGGGACAGGATATTGAACAACATATATATACTCCAAGACATGCAAAGAGGCGAGTCTCATATATAGGTGATGGCTGCAGAAGAGAGGTTAAAAGAATCGGGAGTTGTCTGAAAAGCTATATATATATATATATATATATATATATATATATATATATATATAATGAGGGGTGGATGAGGATATATAGTAAAAGACCATGTGAGTGTTGAATAGTCCCACGTTGGTTGTGAAAGAGCAAAAGACCTAATGCTTTGTTTGGCAAATAGGATTGGGAAATAACATCTCACCCTCCAAAGGGCAATATTGAAATCCTGGCCATCCATTTTTCACACCTCATTTAATTCTATCCATTCATCCATTTCCCTTTCCCAATCCCACCTCCCATATCCCATTTGCCAAACACATCCTAAGATATAAGTGGGAGAGCCCCTAAACTCAATGGCTAGCTTTTGGGGTGGGAAAGACCCTTTACGATCATATAATTGGTATCAGAGCCTGGCTAGGTTAACATCTCTGGCCTGATGGACCGTAGGCCGGTGGGGCCCGGATACGGTGAAGGGGCTGAGGGGCACCAATATGTGAAGGGGGAGATTGTTGAATAGTCTCACATTGGTTGTGGAAGGGCAAAAGACCTAAGGTATAAGTGGGGGAGCCCCTCACCTCAATGGCTAGCTTTTGGGGTGAGAAAGGCTCTTTACGATTCTATCACTACTAGATGCTGGGAAGCTACTGGGTGCTGAAAACTCACGGCAACAGAGAAAAAACTCTGGGTAAACATGCTTACCGAGAGCAGCCTCCCGGTAACACACAGCCGGCAGCTTCACACCTTTACCGTGTGAAGTTTCCTGTGCAGTAGCATTTTTGTGCCCGGGATGATGCCAAAATTTACCGTGTGAAAGCAAACTCCCGGTAACAATCCAGCGATCAGCACAGGAGTACAGATGGACGGAACAGGACGGGACGGGACGGAACGGGGCATTACCGAGAGGTAGTAACTCACGGGAAGTAAATCAAAGTTACCGAGAGGAAATTGCTACCGTGTGGGAGTGTGCACGGTAACATGAGTAATGTTACCGAGAGTTTATTTGAGATTTACACCCAGTAACGTTGTGCACGTGATTTATATAATATGCACATATTGAAAATAGTACTGCACTAGCTGATATGAGGCAAGCAACAGATAAATAAGCATGTTTCATTCAAACGAATTGGCACCACATAATAATCACTAAACGCAGCAGATGAATAAGCATGTTTCATGCAAACAAATTGGCACCACATAATAATTAGTGAACATTAGTGCAGATTCTCGGTGCTAAGAAGAACATGATATGAATATATCCACCAACTAGATACACATGATGCCATAGAAACTACAATGGTTCTTACACCTCTCCTAGGGAGGCAATAAACACTAGTGGCTGTCTTAACCGGATTGATGGTAAAAATAAACTCCAGTCCTTTGCCATAGCATTATATGCCTGAAAGTATGAAAAAATAAGTTAGCTGTCAAATAATATTACAGTACACAGTAGTTTATGAAAGCTCAGTCATGGGCAATTTGACAAAAATAAATATGTATTTGCAGATGTAGGATATAACAAATTGGCAGTGTGGCCTCCAATTCAGAAGTGAGGTCTTTACCTTAGAAATATTCATCATATAAGATATCTCTATTGGTGGGATATTCATCATCTTCATTGGATGAGTCAGCATAATAAGACTCGTCATCATCGTAGTTGACATCTTGAATAGATGATCCATTGAGAAGCTCCAAGTCCTTGCCATTGCAAATATCTTCAGTATCCCTACTGCTGGCAGCCTCTTCAGAATTATTATCAAAGTTCAGACCAAGATCAATTACAAAACTGCCAAGCAGGCCATCTTCTTGGAAATAGTGGACAACATCAGTGTTGGGGACAAAATCATAATCTTGATCAGTGGGTACTTCTAATCTACCAATTGGCTGCACCTTATATACAACCCACCAATTAGTGAGATCTTGTACAGATTTGCATGGATATGGCATGTAATACACTTGTGTCGCTTGATGAGCTATAACAAATGGCTCAAACTTGGGAAGGATTGATGCATGAGCAACTTCAACCAGGCCATATCTTGGCGAGTACCTGACTTGGCTTGGGTCAAACCAATGGCAATTGAAGAGCACAAGTGTGAGAGGTTTGGTGCCATCAAAGCTGATTTCTATTATTTCTTTGATGTAACCATAGTACTCAGTCATTTCACCATTTTCTCCCTGTCCTATAGTCACCAAACCACTGTTTATTGTAGTTGCATTTGGCCTCTCCTGCTCATATTTATGTGTCCGAAATCGATACCCATTTACATCATATATATTATATAACAAGACTCGAGTGTGGCATCCTCTAGCTATTTGCTTCAAATCATCACTCATAGTCTCATCCATCATACTCTACATGTGAAAAAAAATAGGACATAATGTGTCCATAAGTTGGGAATGATAGACCCAATACACAGAGTTTTTGCAGTAATATGTTTTCATGGGGATTACTTTGATCGGTGGCATGAATATTCATGAAAGTTTTTTTTGTTCAACAGGTAGTACAACATATATACACACATGCATGATCTTACAGCAAGCAAAGTAAGGTAGATTTCCTAATCTGATCTGAAAGGATATGCATGGCTAAGGACATTGTCATCTTTTTATTCGATGTAGTAATTAAATTACTTGTCACCATTTTCTTCAGTTTAAATAAAGTACGGGATAAAGAAATTACCTTCTTACAAAACCAAGAAACAAAATTAGGATGATCTCTCCCAGCACCATTCTGTAAGATGTTCTCCTGCTGTTGCCTAGTTGGAACACCTCGTGAAGTCCACTCCTCATCTATAAACTTCCTGCAAGGTAAAAAGACAAGCAGAAGGTAAAATTACATGCAGCTATGAACAAGATGCAACCCATATAAACTTCATACCTAATGTAGTCATCCACTTCAGTAAGATTTGTAAGCACGTACAACATGGTAGCATCCCACTCTTCAGCAGTTAAGTGTCTAGGGACTCCTCGGCTAGTAGAATCTCCCTTAATAGAGAAGAGACTAAGGGAACAATCAGTGGACTGAGCCACATTGTATCGAGGGACAGGATTATGAATTGTCCGCACTTGATCAGCAAAATATATAGATGTGAAATTTGAGATTTCATCTAGTATGTAAGCCTCTGCTATGGATGCTTCAACACGAGCTCGGTTTCTAACTTTGCTCTTAAGATACTTTTGGCCTCTTTCAACAGGGTAGTTCCATCTGAATTGTACAGGTCCACCCATCCTAGCTTCATATGGTAAGTGAATCATCAAGTGTTGCATTGGATTGAAAAATCCAGGTGGAAAGATTTTTTCTAATTTGCAAACCAAAACAACTATTTGACTCTCCATGTTTTCCATCTCTATGGGATCGAACTGTTTTGCACAAAGTTTGCGATAAAAGAAGCTCACCTCTGCTAGCACTTCCCACACATGTGTTGGCAAGTAGCCACGAAACATCACCGGGAAGAGACGTTCCATCATTATGTGGTAATCGTGGCTTTTTAACCCATTAATCCGCATGTTTTTCAAATTTACTCCTCTCCTTAAGTTCGACCCGTACCCATCAGGAAATTTCAATGTCCGAAACCATTCCAATATTTCTTTCTTCTGAGTTCTGTTCAAGCAAAAATCCGCTCTTGGTTTTACCCATTGACCAGATGGTTGTTTTTGGACAAGGTTCAACTCAGGGCGGTTACAAAGTGCAGCTTGGTCAAGGCGAGCCTTGACATTGTCCTTCGTCTTGTCTGGGATGTCAAAGCAAGTATTGAATATTGCCTCAGCAACATTCTTCTCATTGTGCATGACATCGATATTATGAGGAAGTACTAGCATATGAAAGTAAGGGAGTCTCCACAAACTAGACCTATGTGTCCAATTGTGACTTTTGCCATAGTTTACAAAACCATTTCCATTAGGAGCAAGGACAAGGCTATCTAACTGAGCTTTTATCTCTCCACCCGAGAGACGACGAGGTGGCTCAGTACTAACAGTAGTGTTTGCCATAAAAGAGTTTGAATCAGTTCTAAAACTGTGATCACTTGGAAGAAACTGGCGATGACAATCAAAAAATGAGTACTTACCCCCATATTTCAACCTTTTTCCTTGGAGCACCTCCATACAGATTGGACATGACATCTTCCCGTGCACACACCAACCGCGGAATATGCCATAGGCTGGAAGGTCATGGATAGAATAAAGGAAGGAGACTCGCATGATAAAATTTGTCTTGGTGGCACGATCATATGTCAACACACCTTGCTGCCAAGCATGTATGAGTTCATCAACTAAGGGCTCCATGAATACACTAATATCTTTACCAGGATAGTTCGGCCCAGGAATTATCAAACTAAGGAACATGTTGTGCTGCCGCATGCAAATACCAGGTGGAAGGTTCAGAGGAATGACAAACATAGGCCAGCAAGTGTATGAAGAGGCACCCATACCAAATGGACAGAACCCGTCTGTGGCTATTGCTACTCTAACATTGCGCATTTCCATAGCAAAGGCTGGAAAGTCTCTATCAAACTTCTTCCAGGCTTCACCGTCAGCTGGATGTACAATCTTGTCAGGATGGTATCGATGACCAGTTTTGTGCCATGTCATTTGCTTGGCCTGAGATTCTGACATGTATAGCCGCTGAAGTCTTGGGATGATTGGAAGATAACGAAGTACCTTTCTTGCAACAGTTAATTGTCTCTTCTGGCCCTTACTGTTTTCGACCTCCACATACCTACTCTCTCCACACTTATCACAGTGTGTCTTATGTTCATTCTCCTTCCTAAAGAGCATACAATTTTTAGGGCATGCATCTATCTTTTCATACGGCATATTCAAAGCACTAAGGAATTTCTTTGCCTCATACAAGTTGGGTGGTAGCTTATGCCCTTGGGGGAGGAGAGCACAGACCACATTCAAAAGTGCATCAAATCCAGCAATTGATATAGCATACTGAGACTTCACTGCTAGTAGTCGTGTGGTAGCATCAAGTTGTGATACCTGTGTATGTTCGTGGAGAGGTTTAGTCGCTGCAGACAACATTTCAAAGAAAGCTTGCGCTGTGGGCTCTGGATCTTCCTCCTCAACTGAGACATAAGCATCTCGGATATCATCCACCATATCATCCATCCGATTGATGTCCACAACCCTATCTTCATCTTCAGTGCTTTCACATACCACCTCTTCACGTGTAGGGTGTGTCTCACCATGATACACCCACACAGTATATTCAGGCCTAAAACCATACTTGCAAAGGTGTTTCATCATCACATCTCTTGTTTGGGGACGTGTGTTGTTGCAGTAGTTACAAGGGCACAATACATCAGCACAGCGTGTGTCCCGACTGAATGCCATGTCAAGAAATTCTGTAGTCTTCAAAATCCATTCAGCAGTAACCTCGCCGCGGTTTCGATGGCCCTTGTACATCCAATTACGATCAACTAGCATTGTACCTGGTTATGACAAAGTGGCAGAACGATTTTTTTGTTAGGAAATGCATGGCTGTTATTTTACTGCAATACTATTCTTTTACTTCAATATTGTCTCAATTTTACTTTTGATGACTTAGAAATAATACATCGAGCATCACCTGACAGATAAGCTGAAACTCAGGTTTTCAGATGTGGAATTTGCAGCAGTTTGATGTGCATATATATATATATATATACCAAAGGAGCAGAACATCGGTTAGAAAGGGAGCAGAAAGAGATTTGAATTTTGTACCTGAAATTATCTCTGTTTCTAGAAACAAGAAAGCAGAATATATATCTTCTGCTCCAAAAAACAAAGTCCGTTTACTTATAGGAAGCTTTGGCAAGAAGAAAGCAGAATACCTTCTGCTCTTTCAAAACAAACTGATCCTCCTAACTAACTGATGTTCTGTTCTTTTTGGAATTGATTTTCTGCTCCTAGCCGACAGAAGATATATACTAGCCGGCAAACGAAAAAACAGGCTAAAAATATGGTAGAAGCTAATCTGCATAACAGAAATATGTATACGCATGCAACAGAAGCTAATCTCCCTGTTCCTATAATTATGAATATGTAACGGAATAGTTTCTGTTCCTTCAAAAACAATTCAATCTACTATTAGAGCAAAAGGCCCCAGCAGAAACAAGAGCAGAACATTTTCGTTCTGGTCCCCATATCAAGTTCTGCTTGTGTAATTGAATACCAGCATGGATACGTTCTGCTCCTCCAGAACTTGAAAATGCAGAACCTAGAAAATGGGCAGAATGTGAACCGGGAGCAGAAACTAGAAAACTGCATGTTCTGCTCCATTCAAAAAGAATATCTTCTTCCCATCCATGAAAGGTAGCAGAATATGTGCTGCCTTTTTTTATTATTCTTTGAATCGGTATATATAGAGAGGAAGAACAGAACATCTTCTGCTCAATTTAATTATCTTGTTCACAAGGCTATAGTTGGACAGTACGTAATTACCACACGCAGTGTGCCAGCAGAACATCATCTGTTCATTTTAGTTGTGGTTGATGATATGCTATAGATGCGAAATACATGCGTGGACGAGCAGATCATATATATATGCGGCCGTCAGGCAGATAATGCAAACATCTGACGTGCATAATACATTCAAAAGTTTGTATCCCACGAAAATAGCGATCGGCATATTCTAACGGGTTAATTAACCCGCTAATGACAAATTCGAATTAGCAGAAAGCTGCACAAATCTTGAAAGCACGTGCACAAATCGAAAACAATTTAACTTGAAGGGTGAAAGAGGAACCTGAGGAGAATGAATCCGAGGACAGGACTGTTCGATGAGCAGGCAATCCTCGCCTATGCCTGTTGATGCCCTGGCGGAGCCGGCGCGTCGAGGGAGGCAGTGAGGCGTGACGCTAGGTCGATGGAGATGCGCGGCTCCCACGGCAACCTTCAACCAGACGGGGCGCGGCGCGACGGCCGTGTGGCGGTGGCCACCGGCGGCGGCGGCTGTGGTGCGACGGCCTTGCTGCGGTAGCCCGGCGGCGGCAGCGGCTGTGGCGGGGAGGCAGCGGCGGCGGCGGCGGCGGCTGTGGAGGGGCGGCGGCGGTGGTGGCGGCGCGGCAGGTGGGTCTATGGAGGCCGGAGGGGAGGCATGCCGATGCGGATGAGAGGAGTAACCTAGCCCGCGATTTTTTTGGGGGGACGACAACCCTAGCCCGCCATATTTTTGGGCGCGCGGTTTCTGATATGCGGGCAGCGATACTAATAGTACTTGGTGCTTTTTTCCTCCAGATGATGATGATGACCCCAGCCCGATTTAATCCACTAGGATTTATTTCTTGTATAATATAGACAAAATTCATTCAATTTTCAAGCTTGGTCTGAAACTTTTGTTAAGATGTCTACTTAAAAAAATATTCCCATATATTTGAAAAATAATAAACTTTGGCTCTTTAACACTAATGAAAAATCATTTAATGAACACACGCAATTTTTACTAGCGGATACTAAAAAGCACCGCCTAAAAGGGATGACGATCCGTACCTCGGGGGCTCCGCCCCCGCACCCCTGGGTGTCCGCTTCGCTCCGGCCCAGCCTCCGGCATCTACGGGCCTTCGCTTCGCTCCGGCAGAAGCTGGCCTTTATTAAGTGCAAATGAATATGGATCACAACCCAAGCATATTCTCCCTTAACCCTCATTTAATTGAGAAAATATGATCCATAGCATAGGAAAACTAGTGGCTAGCAGAGAACTCCCGCCGGCGAAGGCCAAGGTAGACGGGGCCGGTGGAATACAATGCTCTATGGAGAGGAGTAAGGGCAAATATGACGGGAGTGCTACGAACAAAAGAAAAACTAGTGGCATGTGGTTCTAGTCTAAAGGTGGAATTTTTTGTGCTATTTTTTGGTTCCGATCCTTTTTCAGTGATATGGATTGAATTTTCTCCATTCAATTCCGCCCTTAACCCTCCAGCGTTCAGCAGCCACAACGAAAACCGGTCGAATTCCACAAAATTTTGAGGTTTCGATGAGGCTTGAAAGTAAAAGCCGTCAAAGGTTTCGATGAGTTTCATCCAAATTCAAATTTATATTGATAAAAATGGAAAAAAATCAAATAAAATCTTTTAAATAGTATGATATTTATTGAACCTATTGGATACAAATTTTTGAAAAATAAAAATGATGTATTCCGTCTATTTCCTGAAATTTACATGAGAAAATCTCGGAATCGTAAACTCTAAGGGTGACGGTGGCCACGGCGGCGAAGGGATCCGATGGAGATAACACAAATTGGCCATAAAAAACACTTCGTAGTAGTGTAATATATGAACTAGAGAAGTGCATTTGGTAAGCAAAATTTATTTATTCTTTAAATTTACTCAAATTTTTCTTCAAACTTTGAGCCTATTTTGAAGGGAACTTTTACCATCCTTTTTGACCTCGCACTAGCAGGTACCAGTCAAGGGGTATGATTTGTATGTTGGATCTAATTATTAATGACATGAGCTTACGCAATGCATGATCACCAATTTTTGCTTAGGCGGAATTCGACGGTACACTAATCGGTGTTTGATGTAACCATTAGCCAAACGAACATAACTTACAATTCACAAGTTCCAGTGCATGCAAATATAGATGACCAAAGTATGGAACTTCCAGTTCACAAGTTCCAGTGCATGCCAACATATATGACCAAAAGAACCGAACTTCCAGTTCACAAGTTCCAGCGCATGCCAACATGGCAACATATATGACCAAAAGGCAACAGGCAGCCAACCTAAGGCAACAGACACAGCGAACATCTACTAGAGTTCCATGTGGCCTAAAGTTCAGGTAAACCTACATAATTAACAAAAGACTACTTAGTGAGACAACCACAACCAACAGCTATCCAAGTTCATGGCCATGACCATCCAGGTCAGTTTAGTTACAAAATATATCCATAGTTTTAGGAATGTACAACTAGTCCGCTGTCATGCTAAAAGTTGACAATTGCACCAGATGCAGCACCAACCCCAACATGGTTGGGGCCTGAGTTTCCATTCGAAGCCACAGATCCAGACGAAGCCTGTTTTATATTTCAAACCAAATGATTTAATATTAGTCCTCTCATAAGTTAAATGGGAAATAATTACTCATGCAAAAGATATTACAGACTACAATGTATCAAATACTTACTAGGTGAGTCAACATGACAGGTAAGGGAGGTGTGCCTGAAGCTGACAAGTCTATGTTCAGCTTACTTTGTATCACCTGCAATCCATTTCACATGTACACTAGTGAGTGCGACCAACCCAAAATTCAAATTCTATAATGATAAAAACACTACTAGCTGTGTCTTATAAGCAATAGCAAACAAATTCAACTTGACCAAGTAAAGTTATACCACTTACCCTTAAAGCAGCTTCAAAGAATGCTGATTTCTGTTGAGAGGCTATCTTTTCCAACTCCCTCTCCTTGCGCTCTTCCTCCCTCTCCTTACGCTCCTGCTCCTTCTCTCGCGCCCTCTCTTCACGCTCACGCTCCTTCTCCTGCTCCTTCTCCTGCCGCTCCCTCTCCTTCTCACGCTCCCTCTCTTCACGCTCTCGCTCCCTTGCCTCGCGCTCCTCTTGTAGTTGCCGCAGAAGGTCTTCAACCTGGTTTGTGTTGTCATGATCTGTCCTCAATCTTCTGCGAGGGCGTTGATCATCACGCGAATTGTCACCAAACACTGCTGATGAGTCAATGAGTCCATCACCAATCATGAAACGGCCATGTTTCTTTCCACCACCAGCCATGTGCACAGCGACAGGATCAATGGGAGAAGTGCGCCAATCATTTTCTGGCCCATGCAACTGAACATAAGCTGCAGCATAGGCCTCCTGTTGCAATCAGATCATATCTTAAATTAGTTCTAATGTAAAAAATGATGAACTACGTCTATGATTCATCATCACTCCTGCTCAACTTGCATAGATGATACACGATATAAAATACTCATATATATGCATCAGCACAACATTTGCAAGTTCCTCCACTTATTCCAATATAATAGCAACATGCTTTGCAAAATTTCCAAGTGTATCACCATTTTTGGGGCTCATTGCTAGCTATTCATGCATAAGTGTTTTGACAACCATTACTGACAACACATAATCATGATAAGTAAAAGACACTATCTGATTTGCACCACAAAATATTTAGCACTTACAAGCTTCTCAGCTACACGCGGGTCACAGCTGAATTGTCCATCCTCTCGATTTTCCCTCCTTCCTTCTGTGTAGGCCTCTAGTGGAGCAACCGGCCGCTTTTTCTTCTTCTCCTATATGACATAGATAGAATATAAATTATGTCAGATTTTCTTTGGCCAGAATCTCCTACATGTTTAAACAGAGATGCACATACCAAATTTTTTTGGTAACGGCTCAAGTTAGCACTGCCTTGGCGGTGAGATGGCCCTTTCATTTTCTCCCTCCGTATCCTATGAGCACGTGAGACAGCCTGCCATTTTGGATTACACCACCGCAATCGTATCAACTCCCGCCATGCATTTTCTGAATTCAGGAACCACCATGGTTCTACCTATAGGAGAAGCACAGACATATTCATTAATTACTAATCTATTTAGCAAACAACAATAAATTATAAATGTTCAATCATATCACCTTTAGGTACTCACTCTCTGTAAGATAAGTTCTGCATGCGATTTCTCTGGAAGTGTTCACCTTCAGGATTTTCCTTTGGTAATTAAGCACAGCTAGGATGCGAGTTTCATAAAACAAGCGATCAACAAGGCCCTTGACACAATTGTGGACAACCTTTCTAGCTTCTTGTTCTTTTCCCTCTGCCCACCTGAAGTAAAGCTGCAGCTATGAAAAGTTAAAGGCCTGCTTGACACTAAAAACTATGGTATTCAAATATTGTGGCATATCGATATTTTACTATCCAAACAGGCCCTAAACTAGGAAAAATACAGATATAATAAAATGTGCGATGTACTCCAAATTAGAGAAGGAAATGTTCACAAACAAACCCAGAAGTCTTCCTCAACACGATGGAGACAGCTTGGCAGCCGTATTTGATTGCTTCTTGGAGTATCCGGCGCTATCCTGTAATGTTTCCAACTCCATGCTGGCTCCTCTTTACCCTTCAATGTGACAATGCCAGGGAACCATTGTTTAAGAAGTAATGTCAGGATGCTATTGGGGACCCTAATGTTGCCTCCATAATCATTTGCTCGCCATTGCCTGTGCATATCAACAAACAGGTAGATCAGTCCTTCATATTCAACATAATGGAAAATACAAAAATAGCCTTTTTACCTGTCTCCTACTGGAGTCAGCACAGGTTTGTCCTCCTCTCGGGTAGGTTGTGGTGGCACACGTGTAGGACCACGAAACCAGATTTCCTCAGATGTTTCTTCCTCCTCCAAAATCTCCTCATCCAAATTAGGAGAATGATTAGGTTGTTGGGAACATGAGGACCTTGTACTGCATCTGGGCAAGGTAGCACCACTCACTGCCTGATCTGAACAATTGGAAGCCTCCCTATTGCCTAAGCTCAAGCGCCGCATATTCCTAGAAAATTAAGGTTTGAAGTATTATATGAAACAGATCAAATGGCAGTACATAGCAGTGCCGCAGCAACATGGTTCATGGTATAATAAAATGTACATATAAGGTTACAAACAATGTAGCAGTTCAGATGATCACAAAATATGGAACGAATCATCCCCATTCAACATCCAGCAACAAGCTAAACAAGTAGGGACGTGGCTAACTCTCAGCCTAACCAATAATATGCATCTATTGACATGTACAAAAATTTGAAAACCGTTTAGTCTGACGCTACAAGGACTCTCACCCACATCATTTTGTAGTTATCAGGGTTTGCTTTTTTATTTACACAGCACTGCAGCTTATTTCATAGCGATCATGGTGTTGATATAAACTAGATTTTCAACTGAGATGCAGTCCATATAAATCAGACAACGAACTCTTTCTGGATTCAGAAAGAAAAGGACGTCTATTTCCCAGAATCAAGAACCATCATTGCATAAGATTCAAGAACCACTCACACACCACGCCGGATAGGAGGATGTAGCTGTGTAATACCTCACCCTGCTCAGCTGCTTCTTGATCGGGGACTGGGGAGCCTTGCTGCACAGCTTGACGAGGATGTACTGGTCAGCGCAGTGGATGCCTGGATGGACGTGGACGTACAGGGCCTCGTAGATGGAGTGGGATGCGACCCCTCGTCGACCGGGGACGCGCCGCCGCCCTCGCCGGCCTAGCCGGGGACGCACGGCCGGCCGTGAACGGAGAGACCGAGAGGGGAGAAGTGAAGCGGCGGGGGTGGGGATGGGGACTGGAGAAAGAGGAACGGTGGAACGGGAATCGATCGATTATATAAGGAGTAGGGTTTTGCTGTGCCTCTTGTTTGGGCCCACAGGTGGGCCGTGGCCTGTTCCCGATAGCAATTACACACGAACTCTCGAGAATTTACTGTTCCATGCGCGCCAAAAAAAACACCCCGCGCCAAAAAAAAAAAAAAAACACCGCGCGCCATCCGCCGATTCTGCCCGCGCCAACGGAAATCACCGCCCGCCAAGCAAAAAAAAAAATCCGCGCCAAGCCACGGTAGGAACGGTGGGTCCCATGGTTACCGAGCGGTTTGGCGTACTTTTGGTCTTCCCGAGTTTTTTTCATCGCTAACACACGGTATATTTGCAATCTTACCTGGTGCAACGTGATACTCTCGGTAAGTCACCGAGTACTAGCAAAAACTCCCGGTAACAGGGTGAGGCACACGGCAGCTTCACAAGCTCTGGTAGTGTATAGTGAGTAAACTCGTTAAGCAATATTATGGGAATAAAAAGACACTCCATCAGTTTAGTCGACAACAGAGAGGACTCATTGAGCTGAAAACTGAAAACTGGTAACTAATGTTTTTGGTGAACACACAAACACTAGAAATTTACTAGTAATTATTGAAACATTGGGATGATTTTCGCCATCAGAAACAAATGTAGAACAAGTAGTGCTTGAATCTATCAATGAAAAAAATATTGAACAGTGTATAATATCTCATGGTTCTTTGGAGCAAACCCGATTGAATAAATTACAACCTCCTTGAGCTTGGCAAACACAACACCTATCACTCATGGAATCCTGTTATCTGATTTTGAACTAAAAAATGAATCTCACTCAGTGTCCTTTTCATGCATGTTTTTTTTCTATGCTTGCCAAGAACATCGAACTAATCCCTCCAACCGTAAAACGGATCGACTTATTAGCGCATGATTAACTAAGTGGTAGCTAATTTATTTAAAAATGGATTAATATGATTTTTTTAAAGTAACTTTCAAAAATATGTTTTTAAAAAACGTACCTTTTAACAGTTATTTTTTACAGTTAAATAATAGGAGAGGCTCTTACTATGATGCATTAAAGGAAACCAAAGGTTTATACACAAGAAAAAGTAGGGGGCGGGGTAGGGAGAGATAAAGAGAGATTACAAATGTTCAATCCATGATTGCCAAGTTAAACGGTCTTGCTCTTTTACTGTATACAAAAGTAGAGTTAACTCCTCTTTGTAAAATAATTTCCAGTAACTAAAGGAGGGCTGAATGTTGTTAAAGATAAGATCATTTCTCCTCTTCCAAATGTTCCTGAGTGCTGTAGCAATTGCTTTAATGAAGAAAGGATATCCAAATTTTTGTTTAGCTATGACCATGTTCATGAACTCTTGGTCTCTTTGCAATTGTATGCCAATAAAAGACCAACACTGTGACGCAAAGGAACAATGAAATAAGAGCAGGTACAATAGCTGACTATAAGTCAGTTATAAACATATTTTAAACAGATAAAAGAGGAGAGATAAGAGCAGCGAGCTACAGATTTGTAGCCAGCTGCAGCACAGACTCCAAGATGCATTTGTATGACAGGTGGAACCAGACATTAATTTTGTAGTACATGTTTATAGGTAACTATTGTATAAATTGGCTATAGATGATTTGGAGCCAATAGTTGGCTATACTATTACACATGCTCTAACAGCCAATCTAATAGGTCATTCATACAATAGTTACCTATAAGCATATACTACACTATTAATGTATGGTCCCACCTCTCATACACACACAACGTATTGGAGTCCGTGTAGTAGTCTGCTACAAATCCGTAGCCCGCTTTTCTTCTCTCTCTTCTCTTCCCTCCTCCACATGTGTTTACAGCTGACTTGTAGCCTACTATTGTACTGCTCTAACAAACCGTTTAGCAGTTTGGGAAGTGTGCGCACGGATAACGAGAGAAGTGAGTTGGGAAAGGAGGGGGAAGAACACAACCCTAGTTCCCTCTCGCTTTACTAAGCCACCTTCTCTGCATGCTTGCCAACTTTTTTTTTTGAGAGTTATTATTAGAAGAGAGAAAAGGTGTTGCATCCAAAAAGTTTGGGTTGCGCTAAAATAATAAGAAATTAAGTTACATCAGTTAAAAGCTAGGAAAAGAACTAAGTTACATCAGTTAAAGGCTCTCTGCTTTGGAGGATGGTTTGAACACAATCACGGACTAGGGGACTAGCCAAGAACAAACGTGCAAACCGGTTTTGTTCATGTGATCTCCGTGCGATCTTCGCAGCTGCATGTCTACATCTCCCGACGCTTTCCATGCCAAGCTAACTATGTATATGGCTATGTCTAAGAAAACAACAATGAGCCAGCAAAAGAGGATCGATTACGATCCAAGCATGCATCAAGGTCTCCTAGGATGTGTGTCACAACCATGCAATAGGGTGTTCAACCACGTATGTTAATTCAATGAGTAGAAATGAACTTTTGAGTTTGAGCTATATAGAGTAAGGCACCGCATCGCTCTGACATTGCATAAATTCTCGGTTGTGACTCGTTTCATGGAGAAGCTCATCACCGAACAACACCAAGAACTTGGCTGTGTGAAGTGCATTAGAGTTTGTGTTGAATATATATACTTAGTCGGTATAGTTTAGAGCTTGAAGTTATAATAGGTGCCGAATAGAGTTAGAGTTGAAGTCCGTCAAGGCTATCTCTTAAATAAATAAGCATACCTGTTGTTACCGCACGACGACGACTTAGTGTAGATGAGAGGGAACAGTTGCCGACACTATCCAGCCAAGAGTCATCGTAACTCTTGTATACTTTAATTACATTGGATTTGGGAGAAGCGCTCGTAATCAGTGGTCTGTGGATATAGGTTTCGGGTGAACCTCGTTAACAAATATCATGTTCTAGTGTTGTCATCAGTTTTAAATCTCCTATAATGCTTTTTTGTGTTTGGTTTTTGATGGATTTCATAATCAGTCTTATAACAAAGTGCATTCTCCTCTGCACACCATTGGGACTATGGGACAGTCCATTTATGTTGTTACTATATCGAAGGGGGAGTCAAGATGGTGTCCCCTATGTGCCATAACGACTTAAATATGGTTGATGACAGTATCATTCGCAGAGCACCAATAAGTTATTCTTTGCTTGTCCCAAATCCAGTGAAATGGAAATCCTAGAAACAAAAGGGTCGTGGCATTATCATCCCATGAAACAGAGTATATTGTGGCCCGCGCGATGGTGGTGTGCCAAGCAGTCTTGTTGTCTCATTTCCTCGCCAACCTCAGGGGTCCCTGAGTGGCGCATCGCCATCAAGCTAGGTATCAATATGACAAAATTGTTATCAGCACACCACTAGCAAGAATCCTATATACCATGATCAAAGCAAACACATTGATACAAGTTATCATTACAATGGGGGAGTATTCACGAAGAAGGTAAGGTTAGATTATATCGATAGGACTATCTAGTTGCTGTGATCCATAGCATTAGTTTCCGTCTAAGGTTCAATACAATTGACCACTTTGCAGTGTAATATCCTATAATCTCGATTACACAACAATTAGTCACCCATGTCATATTGAGTCCACTATATTACAGGCTCGATCAAAGCCACAACTCTAGATCATGAGTCTACCCAACTTAGAAGACTGATCTAATGGGTGAGAACTGCTACTATCTTATAAGCAGTGCTCCCACCATGAATTTTTGATGTGGTACTAAATCGAATAAATTGGACACGTCGAGGTAAGTGCAAGGCACAAAGTTAACAGGAGGGTGATTTGAGCTTGATCGCTCCATCCTCTGTTTTCCTCTGTTTCGGTTTATTCTCTTGTTTTCTTTTTTCACTTGTATTTTGTGAAGAGCTCGGTTGGGAAGCACTTTCGTGTCTATGAGCCTTTGAGCGTCAACACAATGGCGTCCATGGCTATACTCTGGAGATCCTGGAGACCAGGACTTTGGCTAGCAGCTTGGCACCTGTTGAGTAAAATGTGCTGACAACTTCGTCGCTTCGTCTCATCAGGGCAAGTTACGCAAGTGCTATAAGGCTGACTCAGCCACATCTAGACAAATCCACATCAGCATTTTTCTAGGTGGAAGGGAGAGAATAGAGGAGAGAGAGAGGAACCACCCCTCCTGCAGGGGTCGACCTATAGCACATCGCACGATGAATTGTGGGCCTTCACCAATATTTTCTTGATCTCGTATGCCCGCAGCCCCTCACCTTCCTCCCCACATTTTGTTGGAAACATATCAAGTTACTGTGCACCACATAGTGCCACAAAGATGGCACCTGTTGCTGATAAAATAAACTGATGCATCCATATAAGTATTAAATGTTTGAGTGCTAAGTATAATAGATGCAACTTATTATATTAGTTATATTTACCATCCGCCCCTAGTACTTTTTTTTTGCTGAGTTAGATAGTTTTAGGTGCGGCAGTCTCCTCCATAGAACATGCCCTCATCCCAATCTCAGTTCCGAGAGGTGTCAAATCACGGACTCTGTATGTTCCACTATTTTAATTAGAATTGGGATGTGACGTGAGCTACGGATCTCAGCGGCTGAAGCACTAGTGCTATATTTGCTTCCAATGGCTAAGATAAAAGTGCCCATGTTTCAATAATTACTGGTACCTTCGTTTTACCTTTTCTTGTAGTCAAATTTGTTAAAATTTGATGACCATTTTATATTTTAAGACGGATGAGTAAGTCAAATTTGTTAAATTAAGACGCACCAACTCTAAGATACTTCTAATTTGATTCTATGTTACTATATTTTAAGATGAAGGAGTAAGTAAATTAACGTGGTAGGGTAAATGTCACTTTTGCCTTTTGGTTCTTGAGGCTTAATATGATGGGGGAATGTTAAAAATGAGCCAGAGCAGACAGGAGCAAAGATAAGTGATACATTAATTTGGCATGTACCAATATGGCAATATGTGCTATACTACACCTACTGGATTAGCTAGGAAAGTTAAAACTCTTATTTGTTTAGGCTATATATTGGTCTGAGCTTACTGGTTAAGTTGAGATATCGATTAGGATTTGTCTGTTTGAGTGAACTTCTGGGCTACAGATCGGGCAGCAGCTTCAGTAGGGAACAGCAATTTAGGTGAACTAGTTGGCATTTCAAAAATCACTAGAATGGTCAATACGGTAGGAAAGATAAATTTACTCAGATCATGTTTTCTCCACTGTCAGAATTTCAAATACCATTCAAATTAGGGTTAATTGGATACATACCATCATGAATTTGCTAGTTATTGAAAAATGCCATTACTATTTTTATAATTGGAACCATGCCACTATACTATAAAAATTGAATCCATGCCATGCCATGCCATGCACCTGATATACGTTTTGAATCGTTTTTTTTCTATTGTATTTTTTATGAACCAAAATACCATGGCCTTCCTCTTCTTTTTGACCTTAGCCCAAATCCAACACTAGTCCCAAATCGATCGATAGCCCAGCAGCGGCGACGAGCCAACGACGCTGAGCGAGCTGCAGCGGCAGCATTGGCGGCGAAGAAAGTGGCGGCCGGCAGCGACGTGCGGCCCCATGGTGGCGACGAGCTCAGCGCGAGCAGATCGGCGATGGCAAGATTTCGGCCGGCTTAGGTGGTCTGCTGATGTAGCGAGCACAAAGTCGAGCAAGGCGTGTCCAGTAATTGCGACGACAAGCTCCACGCTGACCACTGGTGGAAGCTGCCGGTGCCGGCGATGGAGGGGATGTGCGGCGGCTGATCGACCAGCTCGTGGACGGCGACCCCTTCACACCGGCTCCATCCATCGTCGGTGGCTGCCGGTGGTCCGGACCACACTCCATTTTTCTTCTCTTCTTTTCCCTACCTTTTTTCCTTCTTTTTCATGTGTAATTTTTGTGCCCTAGATTTAACCATTTAATGGAGTGGCCGATGGCAGCAATATGTTGCAGCGATTAAAAATTTAGACTTTAAAATTTTGATTGGATTCGAAAGCATCAAGTTGTGGGGTTGACGGGATCAAGGTTTGTGCTGTTGTTCAAAGTTGTAAGAGGCAGGGGTATTTTTGTCTGAACGAAAATACAATAGCTAGAAAACGATTCAAGATGAAGTGGCGCAGATCCGGTTTTGAATGTTTTGCAGTGGCATGATTCCAATTATGCAAATTATAATAATATTTTTCAAAAGTGGTAAATTTATAATGGTATGTATCCAATTAACCGTTCAAAATAATATGGTCCGAAACTGCATGTATAATAGTAGGGTCACTAATTAGGAACCTCCGAATCTTAGATGGCTTCCTTGGTCTCAGACCCACCAATTTACTTGAGTGGTCTTCCAGAGAAAGCAAATGAAATGAGCCCAAGTTATGGTGCAGTACTATTTGGCCATAGTTGGTCGTAGTCCTTTTCTTTCTTTGTTTTTTTTTTTTGGCAAGCCACTTTGTACTCAAGCTCATCCAAATGGGATTGTTTGAGTCTTTTGTATTATTTCCCTTCCTTTCAATACAATGACGTGCATCTCCCCCATAAATTAGAGAAAAAAAAGGCAAGAGAATGAAAGCAAACGAACGATGGCTGTGAACTCTGTTTCGACTTCTTCCCACCGGTGAGATCCTTGTGCATCAGTGTCTCCGACCGGCCCATTGTCTCAGACAACTATAGCCATACTTCCTGAGTCATGTAGCCTCCTTGACAAAGATTTTTTATCTTAACGAGCCGGCATCAGTATATCAGTTTCATTGAATATAGATGGGGAATAGGCATATATGTAAGGAAGAAAACTGGGAACTAATATGTTCAAGAAATCGGCAGGCTAATGCAACATCTCCTCGAGATCTCGATTCTTGGCTTTGACATCGTACATTTATTCTATCTAGTTGCTCCAAGGCTGTGACATTTCGTGCATCTTCATCTCCTAACACCTCCTATGCCTGCCGATCGATCGAACCAGTGGGTTTTGCTGATGAAAGCTAGCCCAAAGAAGAAGAGGAGGAGAAAGAGGAAGAAGGCAGGCAGGCATGATGCACACCGTCCTCTCCCAGTGACGGAGGGTAAGAAGAAGTGAAATGGATGGGTTTGTAGCTTCGTAGTTCAGGGTTGAAAACTTGAAATGATGGGAGGGAGCTGGTTAATGATGAGCAAGAGCAAATTAAGAGGGAGTATAAAGGCTAGTGATGCATTAATTTGGTGTAAGAGTACTGTGTGTTCAATACCTCCATCCCGAAATGTATGGCGTTGAAATACATGTAAATTTATATCCTAGTCATTACTTGCTGAACTAGATGGAAGGAGTTAAATCTACTATTCGTTCAACTGTGATTCGGATGCACGTCGAGCTTAGCTTGCTTTCTAAAGTTAATCTTGCCTTTTAGAGCAATTTTTTTGGAACTAATTCTCTTGTCACCATGAGCTTGATCAGTCAATAAATCTTCTAGCAGTCCAAATTTCAGACTAGTTTGATACATCACACTAGAAAATTCTCTGGCAACATTTAATTTGCTACTTTGCACCAGGGTTTTAATTTTACTCAGCACAAATCTACTAGAGGACCGAAATTTTCTAATGTGATTTCGCTAAATTATAAAAAATATAAAATATGTTTTAAATTTTTTTGGACGAAATCATTTCGTGCCGCGAAATGTTGATATTTCAAACTCTGCTTTGTAGTTTGCAGTCAAAATTTTCCTTCATATAAGACACTAGCAAATTGCCTATGTGTTGCAATGGCACACACACAAAAAAAACAATCATGCTGTGCACTCTTCACGTTTATCATTTGAAGAATATGTAGACTAGCTCTTTCAACCCCATTAACTATATAGACTCCTTCCCTGTAGATCTTACCAAATAATATGGACATTATTCTTTTGGGGACGTTTAAATTTATTAAGTATGTGGGGTTTCACCACTACGGAGGGCCCATCCGTTAGTGATAAAGGTAATGCTGGTAGACTCATTGTCACCATCATTATTACCTTTTGAAGGAGTATAGAAGTGATGATCATACTCCTTTTCTCGTCTACAATATAATTTATTATTTCATTCAACACAAATCCATATCTATGTTTGATGGAACAACTCACATCCCGTGATCTTGTTAATTCTCCTCCCCGAATTAGACGATGCATATCTCTCCCATACCGAACTAGGCTTGACCCATTGACGTGCTATTTGTTAGGAAACTTTTGGGCTTAGGCCCATGAAGGCTCAACCCATGTATATTTATTGGACTTACACCTAAACATTTCATATATGAAATAGGAATATATAAGTAGGAGGCGAGCTACTCATTGTATACTTGGTGCTAGAGAACTGAATGAGCAGAGAGTTTCACCCCCTATATCTTATATCTTCACCTTTTTTTTTTCGAATTATGCAATCACTCTTAAACTACTATGTAATAGGAGGGGTTGCATAATATGTTATCAGCACGACGTTTTTCTAGAGACCGAGAAAAAAAAAGAAGGAATTCCGACTCTACCGACTTGCTGACTTGGAGCTGCTGGTGAAGGACAATTGGGGATCTCTTGATGAGGACATCACTAGCTCGAATCTGACCATGGCTACCTTTTATATTCATTAACCAAAGGTACATGCTTATTATAGAAGATATACGCACATGTTATATATTTAACAAACATTATTTCACCATAAGTTTTGTATCTTCTCGTTTGCAGAGATACTTGCTTGGGTGAACAAATAAAAGAGATCAAGTGCAAGAAATGTACGGATGATCAAAGAAGTCGATTGGGGACCAAACCAAGACATTCCCCAAATCTACTCCTACTTCACCACATTAGTTTTGGTCCATAGGAGGCAAGAGACATGTTCTGGTTTTAGGTTTGGGCCTCTTAACAGCATCAAATTCACATGGACCTAACTGCTGATCTAGAAGAAATCTCGGGGCCCATGAGTACTTCTTATAAAAATTTTGGAGTCTACTTTCAGATGATTTTGGTACCACGTAAAAATTCCTAACAGCATGTCGAAAATCTACAAAACATGCCACACACCTCATCCAATCCGAGTCTTGTTTGGGTCTTGTAATTGTGTCGTGGGCTAAGCCCAAGGGGTGGACGCCCTAGGACTAACCGTAGGATAACCCTAATCATATTTATTAAGTAGCTGTCGTAGTTTAGAATTGAGTTTTGCTTTGCTTATTGCTATCATTACAGTTCCGCCGCTAGTAAGGTTTGTGTAACCCAAACTTCGAGTGCTTAATTATTCATCTGCAATTGACTTGCAATCTACCTTGGTTCTTGCATGTGTTCTTCGATTCGGAAGCATGGATTGATCTTCTTGGTGAGGTCAACCAGGCAACGTACAATTAATAATCAGAGGAGACGTGGTGTTGCAATTGTAGGGTTCGGATCGTGTTGATCGGAAGTAAGAACATGGATTTTGGTGGGCGTTTGTGCATCTCAAATCGCCATGACAAGGTGTATACATGCATCCAGCAATATAAATATAGTCACGCTCCAAGATAGTTTTCACCAGGACAACCGGAGAAAGCTAACGAATGATGGCTACCTTGGTAGTCTTTTCTGTCTTCCTGGAATTGACAACATCGTGCACTTGTGTGTCTAATAGGCTTGGATTGTGCTAACCATACTTCGTTGTTCGAGGAGCCTCCCAGACGAAGCAAATGAACTACATCATTGTTTATTCTACTTCCTCCTATGCCGTGATGATATCCTGCATCCGTATCTCCTGACAACTCCCATGCCGATCGAACCAACGGGGGTTCGGTTGACGAGATAGCCGAAGAAAATTGGAGGAAGAGGAAGAAGAAGGCAGGAACGCATGATGCATTCTCCTGGTTGGTGACGGACGGTAGGAGGTAATTAAGTAAAAATGGCTGGGTATGTAGGTATATTGGTTCTTCAGATTTACTATGATGGGAGCATATTAGAGATGAGCCAGATTAGAGAGAAGTAAAGACAAGTGATATGTATTGATTATATATATTGACACAAGGTTAGCTATATATGGAGAGTTTAAATTCTTATTCACCCACCTGTGATTAGGCTGAATGTCAATCTGAGTTGCTGTCTAAAGTTGAGATTAGGATTTGGGTGAACATCTGGGCTGTGTTGAGTGCACTCTCCATGTGTGTAATACGAGCAAGCCACAAATCTAGCAGTAGCTTGAGTAGGGAACATGGATTTAATTAGGTGGGGGTTTAAATTTTGGGGCACTTCAAAAAAGGACAGAGTAGGTCTATTCATCAAGCACGAAAAGTTTACTCATATAAATTTTCTTCACGTACAGAATTTCATACACCGTCCAGATATGACGACCCAAAACAAAAGGTGCATGAACAATTCTGAAGTCAGTGGGAACCTCAAAATTTTAGATGATTTCCCATAGTCTCGGGCGTAGCGCACCAGTTTACGAGGCTGGGACTTCCAGAGAGTGGACGAACCGTGGCTGTGAATTTTGTTTCCATTTCTCCCTTGTGAGACCATCGTGGATTTATTTCTCCGGTAGCTTCGAACAGTTTTGTAGCCATACTTCCTTTGCCGAGTCTCCTTGTGGAGAAAGCAGATTGATCGAAGCATTGTCTTTCATACTAGCTCGTACGTTTTGATAAGTTCATGTATTTTTATCTCCTAACGCCTCCCATGCCGATCAAACCAGTGGGTTTCACTGACAAAGCTAAACAAAAGAAGAGTAGTAGAAAGAGGAAGAAGAAGATGGATAGCATGCGTGTGATGCATCCACCTGGTGACAGAGGGTAACAAGTGGAAATGATATATAAATGCCTAAGGAAGAGGTGAGATGTGGAGTTGAGGAGAGGTAGTCTAAATGCAGATATAGGCAGGTCAGAATGGTCTTGCTATTTGCAGCAGCTTGAGTAGGGAACATGGATTTAGGTGTGCTTTAAACCCTGTGGCACTAGCTTCTAAAATCGCTAGAGGAGGTTTATACAACACGCAAGAAAATTTTACTCAGATAAATTCAAACACCGTCTAGATATGTTCCAAAACTAAAGGTGCACGGACAATCTAGAAGTCACTAGGAACATCCAAATCTTAGATGCCTTCCTGTAGTCTTGGGCGTATACCAAACTACTCCACCAATTAACTTGGTGTGGCCTTTCACAGAAAGAGAAGGAACCATGACCATGAACTTTGTATCCTCCTCTTCCCGGTGAGACTAAAAACAATTATGTTGGATCAGGGAGTCAATAGTACTAATTTTTTTTTCAAAATTTGCCAAAGCTACAATTGTGAATTTTCCAAATTATGTAAAAATTGAACGCGTGGGGGACACCAAGCCACTAATCGCAGCCCCTGTCTCCGCTCCTAGATGAGATTATCAGAGTACCCTTATGCACTTCTATCTCCAATGGCCACGGACGATTGCACCCGTACATCCATTGTTGAATCCCCTCGTGTAGAAAGCAAATTGATCGAAGCATTGTTTATTCTACTTGCTCGTAAGTTTCGATAAGCTCGTGTATTATCATCTCCTAACACCTCCCATGCCGATCAAACCAGTGGGTTTCACTGAGGAGCTAGACCGAAGAAGAGGATGAGGGGAAAGAGGAAAAAGAAGATGGAAGGCATGCATGATGCATCATCCTAGTGAGAGAGGCTGAGAAGTAAAGTGGAAATGACATATGAATGTGTAAAGAAAGAGGCTAGATGAGGAGTTGGTCTTGCTATTTGCACACGCCGGTATTTCTAAGCTTAAAATGGCTGAAGTAAGTTGACCGGTGAGCAGAGAAGAGAGAGAAAAATGTACCGATTCATCAACGCATTTGAACCCCACTGGCCAACATGTATTCAAATGGTAGCATTAGATGCAGGAGCTAGTAACTATTGTTCAGGCTACGGATAGATCTTTTTTTAAGGGAAAGCAGCACGACACTGTGCCTTTCCATTAAATATAGCAGAAGAAAAATACAGTCCCTAAGGACAAGAAAAGGGGAAAAACTTTATACACTATACAAAGGTCACGTAAGCGCTTTGCTCCTGCGATTGCCCAAGTCCGCGCCTCTTCCTTGATTTTGGCGAAAAGGAATGACGATGTGTGATGAGGACATCCCAGCTACACTTGACGTAAACAAGGGTGATGGCATACGTCATACATCACATAAAGAAAATGAAGATGACGTAAACCAAGTTGATGGATTACGTCTCAGCAAGATCGATCAAGCATATCATGGTCCAATTACGCGCAGCCGTGCTAGGAAAATACAACAAGAGGTGAACTTAACCTAAATGCTCTACCTAAATTTTAGTGAGAATTTATACTACCTAAATGCTCTACCTTTGTATTGCTAAGGTGTACGCTCGAGGACATCATCACTACGCTAAGAAGGATGGGTTACGTTGAGAATGACAAGGGATACGCCGAGGAGGAATCAGCCCATGCCCAACAAGCAGCTGTTTATGCCAACAAAAAGATGGTTTACGCTGCAAAGGCTCAAGTTCCAAGGCTTGTGCGACCCAACCAGTCAAGAGACAGGGTGCATGGCATATATTGTTGGAAAGAGGGACAAGTCTAGTTTCCAACGCATCAAACTCCACCTAAATATCATTTTCCAATAAGAAGTTATGTCATTTTTACTGAAGACTGTGCAGGAGCTGAAGGGCTGTACGCGAACCCGAGAAAACTCTTTGCATTCTCATTTATGTTAGCCTTGACCACCAGAACGTGGCTTCTTATGTTCACACCTCAGTTAGGAGGGATGTTCCTAGTATAAATACCCCTCTACTCCATCTATTAGACAACTTTTGTTCAATTAAAAACCTCATATATGAGAGATTGCTGAAGACTGCATAAGTGTCCCCCTTTATTCTTGTGAGTTCTTTTGGACATGTGAGAAGGCTCCTCTGGTGCCCCCTAGTTCGTGCTCTAGGGCTTCTAGTTCGGCTGCACCGTATTGTGTTGTTTAGTCCCGGATTGTGATTCTGTGATTGCTCGGTTTGACGGGTCGGAGTCCAGGAGGCTTCGGATCGTTCTCACCCTCACCACTTGGTCGCATCCAACCTTGGCAGGTATAAAGCTAGTTATTTTGTATCGTGGTTCTGTGATTGCTCGGTGTGATGGATCGGATTCCAGGAGGCTTCGGATCGTTTTCACCCTCACCACTTTGTCACATCCGACCTTGTCAGGTATAAAGCTAGTTATCTTCTTGCTGCTCGCGGCTACCCTCTTGTGTTTCGGTTTACGCCGGCACTCTCTGTCTTGAACCTTCTGTCGTGAAGATCGGACCACCCCTCGCGAGTGTGTTCGCATATCCTCATGATACTGGGTATGGCCAGTATAATAATATTGTGCCGCAACAACCACCTCTTAGGCCACCAAACCCGCCACATAGGCCTAAAAAAATGGAGGAGTTAACTAGTATCATTATTAGGGATAAATTTGGGATTAAAGCGATGGATCGTGCTAGGGAGTACCAAAAGCCGTATCCTGATTATTATGACAATATCCCATATCCTCGTGGTTATAGAGTTCTCGAATTTACCAAGTTTGGTGGTGAGGATATTAGGACCACATGGGAGCATGTAGGTCAGTTTTTAGCGCAATGTGGTGAGGCTAGTAATGTGGATACATATAAATTGTGCTTGTTTTCTTTATCTTTGTCCGGTGCTGCTTTTACATGGTTTACTTCTTTACCAGCAAATTCTATTCATACTTGGGCTCAATTAGAACAAAAATTTCATGATTATTTTTACATTGGTAAAACTGAGCTTAGGTTGTCTGATTTAACATCGGTTAGGTACAAACATGATGAATCTGTTGCTGATTATATTGAGAGATTTAGAGATGCTAAAAGCCGATGTTTATGTTTGATTATAACTGACAAAGATTTGGCCGACATTGCATATGATGGATTGCTTGATTCTATTAAAGAGAGATTGAATGGCCAGATATTTCTTGATGTTGATCATGTGTTGCATGAATCTCTGGCTCAGGAAAGCCGAGTGGATGACAATAGCTTAAATGCTAACTTGGATGATAATGCAATAACTAGTATAGTTGGACTAAGTGTTGGTTCGGATTGTGTTACTAGTTTAGACAATGATGGAATAGCCGAACCAAGTGATGGTTCGGATTGTGTTGGTAGTTTAGACAATGACGCCGTTGAAAATATAGCCGAACTAAGTGACGGTTCAGATTGTATTACAAGCGAAAGTGAACTAGTATTGTCACCTAAGACCGAATCACAGATCGGTCATGTGAATGTTGGAAAAGATAGTGACAATGTCTTGCGGGATAGTAGTGAAATAGAATCCAAAGTAGCTATGCATACATATCAAAGGCCGTATCTTGAACACATAGATTCGGTTTCATACCCACAAGGATTTGAGGTACCCAACTTCACAAAATTCACAGGTGAGGATGCTAGAACAGCAATGGAGCATATCGGCCAATTTATTGAACAATGTGGTAAGGCCGGTAGTGATGATTTACTTAAGTTAAAATTGTTTCCTCTTTCTTTGTCAAACTTTGCATCTACATGTTATAGTTTACTTGCTCCTAAATCAATTTCTACATGGTCACAAATGGAGCGTGAGTTTCATGACTATTTTAAAGATGCAAGTTTGATGGAGCAAAGACCGATTGACAATTCATCTGTCACTTGTGATACTATTTCGGTTACACCTATTGCTTAGACCGGAATTGTTAGTAATCCCCTCCCTATTAGTCCTATTGATTTAGACAAAGAGAAAGTAGTGATTCGGCCTAGTCAAGCCGAATGCACAAAAGGGAAAAGTGTTATTATTGGGGATTCTCGACCCAAGACTAGGATCAATAATGAGAAGGCCAAAGATCATAAAGTTGCAAAGGATGAGTCATTTAGTTTCCAAAAGACCAAAAAAGCCGAAGCTCACTTTTGAGATGCTTATGGCTAAGTACAAGAAAAGACTAGCCTATCAACGATTTGATAATCGAACTAGTGATTCGAAAAGACCAAGATCATCTCGTAGGAAGAGATTTGGTCAAACGCCAAAACAATCGGAGCCAAACCTCCGGTTGCGATGCCATGGTATCCATATCCAATGTCACTATACGGTTATCCTTTTATGTATTATATGCCATGGATGCCTCAATCACCTATGTCGTTTCATCAAGAATGGAAGGAATCACCTAGGACAGTACCAAGTCATTCATCTAACTCAAGACAAGACCGTTTCCCACAAAAGAATCAGTCCGGTGGATCAAAGGTGAAAAAGGTGAAGAAGGTGTGGGTGAGGAAAGAAGCCAAAGCTCCGGAGGTCGTTACTATCAAGGAGGAGTCCCAAGATGTTCAAGTACCTACTGGAGATGCGATGAAAATTATACAAGCGGAGAAGATTGGAGCCAACACCGTCTTCGGGCCATAGGTCAAAAAGAAAAGAAGGCCGAAGACATAAGGGACCAAACATGTAAAGATTTAGAGCCTCGAACAGTACATAAGGAAGTGTGGAGACCTAAGGAGGTAAAAGTTAAGAGACCGGTGATTTCCCAAAGTAGTGATAAATCCAATTTGATGAGAGAAAAATCATCGGTCATTAGAGATAAGTCTCCTTCACATGATGCTATGGGTGTTAATGCGGTATTCATCTTGCCTTTGAAGTCGCGCAATCAGGAAAGCCGATTTTACTTGGGGGGGCAAGACATTAATATACTCATGAAGAAATCAAAAGAGATGAACAACGACGGATACAACATCACATCTTTGAGCTGCCGTTTGTTGGATGCCAAGGCAAGGTATGAGTTTATTGTGTTCATCATTATATTATATGCCTATGCCATGTTAGAACATTGCTTGCTATCTAGCACATGTGTGTTTTGCTTATCAAGTTGATATTATGCATACATGTTGCAAATGCCAATTCTAAGTAGTGGAATTGGCAAATTGGCATATAATTTATTTGAAGTATGATTTGGCTAATTGATCTTTGATATTTATTAAAAAGCCAAATCATGTATGTTTTTATGGATCACCATATAAGATATAGATTTCATAATTATTGCACCATGAAAGTTTTGCTTCTTAGTAATTCGGCTTATGTCAATGGCCAATGTGATGATTTGTTATAATATTTCCTAGAGTTGTTATCTTTTGGAACATTGGCCTTGTTTTAATATTTTGCATACATGCTCAAGCCGATTACTTACATTTGTAGTTTATTGGAATCTATGCATGTGACATATATGACTTTGGTGATTCATTATTGATCATACTTCAAGTGGCTGAGTGTTTTTGATGCCTTGATGATTATTGTTTCAAAAGCCACTTGAATTAGTATTCATCTAGACATATTAGTTGGATGTTATAATTTTTCACATGTCTAGAAAGAAGAAATTTTGGTCCAATAATTTGATACACCAAGCATCTAGCTATAATATGATAGGCCGGTGCTTGATTTTTTCTTTGGGTGAAATTGGTAGGATCACAGACCACGGGCGGTCTGACCGGCATTGCATGGCCGGTCTGACCGGTGGTGACCGGCGGTCTGACCGGCTCTGCATGGCCGGTCTGACCGTGCAAACAGGGCGGTCTAACCGGCATTGCGTGGCCTGTCTGGTCAAATCCCGGGCAGAGAGCAGGGGGGCATGTCACAATTGATTTAAAGGCCGAATTAATTGCAAATTTAGACATTTGTGCCTAAGAGTTAGAAGAAAACATGAGAATCTCTTTGATGTAATATTTGAAAGATTCTAGTCTTGGGGTTGATCAGAAAATTCGGCGGCAAGCATTCAAATACACTTTGTTTGATAGAGATATATATCGCCGAAAAATAGATGGAGTACTTTTGAAGTAGTTAGATAATGATCACTCTAAGGTTGCTATGGGAGAAGTACATGAAGGGATTTGTGAGACTCATCAATCGGCCCATAAGATGAATTGTTTGCTTAAGAGCGGGGTTCTATTGGCCGAAAATGATTAATGATTATTTCAAATACTATAGGGGATGCAAAGCTTGTTAACGGTTCGGCAATATTCAATTGGCACCCGCCGCCGTATTGAATTCTATCATCAAACCATGGCCGTTCTGAGGTTGGGCTTTGAATTTCATTGGTTAAATTTATCCTTCGTCATCAAAAGGGTATCGGTTCGTGCTAGTTGCAATGGATTACTTCACTAAGTGGGCCAAAGCCATGCCGCTCAAGAATATTACTTACACGGAGGTAATTGACTTTATCTTGAAGCATATTGTTCATAAATTCGGTATTCCTTAAACTTTGATTACGGATCAAGGAGCTTCTGTTGTGTCCAAAGAGGTGAAAAGTTTTGCCGAATCATATGATATTAAGTTATTGAGTTCTTCTTCTTACTACGCTCAGGCTAATGGACAAGCCGAGTCGAGTAATAAAACATTGTTGAAATTAGTCAAAAAGGAGATTGAAAAACACCAAAAGAAGTGGCATGAGGTGCTTTCGGAAGTATTATGGGATCATAGGATATCTAAACATGGTGCTACCAAAGTCACTCCTTTTGAGTTGGTTTACGGACAAAAGGCCGTTTTGCCAATTGAGGTAAATCTTGGCTTTCTTTGGTATTTCAAGCAAGACGACTTGTCGGTTGAAGATTACAAGACCTTGATGAGAGGCGATTTTGAAGACGTCATCGACATGCGTTTGAAGACTTTGAAAGAGATGGAGACACTTCAAGACAGTGTTTTCAGAGAACAATCAATGGAAAATACTTGAAGAAATACTTCCTTAACGTTTGGCAAGATACTTAGGGAGTCCCGTGGCCGGTAATTGAATTATCGCCCTGAGATAATATGTTCTATGCTTTTAGGTTCACAATGTTCACTAAAAAGGCAGGGGGCATGTGTTTACACCCAAATTTGGCACCTATGGACGAAATAGGGAAAAATTGCCAAAGTTTGGAAAGTGCCCGGTTTCCTTAACAGGACCGGTCAGACCGCAGGTATGTGGGCTGTCTGACCGGCTAGTAGGGCCGGTCTGACCGTAGGTGTTGGTATTTCTTACGATTACTGTTAAAATCCGCAAGCGCACGGATATACGGATGTAGAACTTCCCCTACGGAGTATTCTAAGGGTATCGAATCCAAGGGAACGTGTGTGGTCAGATCTTCCTCTGGTTCATCCAAGGACACCAAGCAAAATGATAGGCCAGGATAGAGAGGGTTTTCTAGTGAGAAACAGTGCAATACTTCAGGCACTGGCAACCCGCTGTTCCCAGATGTCGCTCTACTACGTACCCGAACAGGGAGGACTTAAGTGATCTCGAGGGTTGTCACCATCTCTACACCCACCTCAAACATACTATGGTATACGCAACAATTACTGGATAACAATTACCTAAACACCACATCTAAACAATTAATTATCTACTTTAGTGTTTATAACTCACCAAAGCAATCACTATATTTTAGTTGACTATAGTGAACAATAATCCCGTATGCTATTTAGGAACTAATCAAGAGATAATTCTCACAAGATAAATCTAAATTACTCAGGAAGAATATTGTATTAAATTCAGAGTAATAAACAGAATAAAAAAAATAGGAGAAGATTACCGACAACTCCGGAATTCTTCCGACTTCTTCTACTCTACCCTTTTCCTATTCTAGTATACAATATAGTACAATAGAGCCTCTTATAATTCAGCTCAAGCTTGGAAGTGTGCGTGAAAGTGAAGGAGTGAAGCTCCTTTTATAGGGCAGTTATGACGGTTGTGAGAAGGGGAAATGTCCGAACTGCCCCGCAACCGTCATTTGGAGAGCATCTGGAGCGTCCACGCCAAACCCAGGATCAACGGTGATCAGGGGGGTTTGGCCGAACTAGGGGGTTCGGCCGAACCTGGGTTGGGCCCTCCTGGCCTGGCCTTCATTCGGTGGACTCTCTGGACTCTCCTCTATCCATTTCTCGGAGTTTTGGGTTGATTCACTGATGTTTTGATGAAGTTCACAACCCCTTCTTGTATGGATACATAATTCTCCTCACTTTAGTCTCGATTTCCTCCCAACATCAGGGTTTATCACTTGCATACAGATATAAACCAACACTGTGGAATTTGTGAGATTAAGCACCTATCACTATGTTGGATGTTTTATTATCTGAATTTTACAGATGTTGGCGGTATAGAATCGGCATTTAACAACCACCAACGGTAGGCACATGGCCGGTCAGACCGTCAGGGTCCGAGCCTGAGTCTGTTTTCGTCGGGTCTCGGGTTTCCTTGCTCGGGAAGGTATGTTTCATTTTGGATTGGTTTCTATCCCGAGTTTGACGTGGAGGAGGGCCTGTAGAGGGCAAGACCAACCCCTATTTAAGTGACAAGGCCGGCTCATTGTAATCCCCCGATTACAATATACTTGAATCGCTTTTTTTTTAATTTTAGCTATGTTTTCTACTTTACCCTAGTTTTAGTCCATCTTTGCCGATTTGCGCCATAAATCGTCCGCCGCCGCTATGAGAGTGTGACACCTCTTTATAGGTTTGTCCTGAAAACCTTCCATTTTACCCACGAGACGGGTCGTTATCCTCATATCGATCTAGAGGCTGATTTTGATCTCTAAATCGGCTCCGTTAGCCGGTTTAGTTGTTTTTCTGCAAAACCCATCTTGATTTGGCTGTTTGGCTAGATCGAGGTGGTTGGCGACTCTGTATCACCGCAAGACGTTTAGTTGCTGCGATCGTGCTTGTCGACTTATCACAGAAAGTTGCCAACAATTTGTATTAGTTTTTTAAGTTGGAAGATGGCCTATATCCGGTTTCGCGGTTGAAAATTGAAACTGGACCAATAGCTGAGGGGCGTCTAATGGACTTTTTCTACGTTTGATTGAGGTCGGGGAAATGTTCTGGGCTGGTGATGAAAAAATGTTAGGCCCAATAGTTACTGATACCATAATCAGTTCGGATGAGGATGACACCATTAATTATGTAGGTAGTTGTTGCTTTGATTATACACGTTTTTTATGTCCTTCAAATAAACATGTATCGAAATTCGAACACTAAGTACTTCCTCGGTCACAAATAAGCGAGTTTTTGAAATCAATGCATGCAGTTGACATGTTTAAATTTCATCATCGGTTTCTCTTCTGAATAATTTTATTCAAGTTTCGAATGTAACATACTGATTTGGTTAATTAGATTCGTCTTTAAAGTTACTTCTAAATATTACTATAATTTGCTATCATTTCAATAAGTTTTATACTAATACATGATGACTTTATCACTGTCTAAGACGGCACTTGGTGGTGTCCTTGATGTTAGAACACGAAAGAAAACTATTAATGCATGATTTACTATGTTTTAATTTTTATAAACTTAAAAATAGATTTATTTTATATTATTTGAGCAACTTGTTTTCACACGAAATACACCATTTGACTGTTCGAAAAACGTGCTAACAAAAATTGAAACGAAAATCGAGTTAAAATCAACCAATCAATCCATCGTGAACCGGTCCGTATGTACGTGCCGCCGTGTGGGCGAGGTATTAGGAATCAATGCGAGCATTATTAATCTAAATCAAAGCAGGCAACAAGCTCCCTACGTCGACTGACAAACAAACATACAGATAGATGCTCATTTCCACATTCAATTCATGCCTTGTTCGTTCGTTCAAGGCTGTGTTTAGTTCAGCATAAACTTTAGATTTTGTTTAAAATTAGAAATAATATGACTGAAAAGTTGTGCGTGTATGACAGATTAATGTGATGAAAAAGAATTGAAGTTTGGATCCAAATTTTGGATCTAAACACAGCCCAAATTGTTTCCCAGAATCATACTCCTAAACGGAATGATCGAATCAATTCACACGCTAATCAATCAATTAACAAGAAATGCAGGTAGCTAGCAGGTGCCATCACGAACTTAACAAATGCAAGCACTTGCAACATTAATTCACACTCACACACATCATGCATATACGCATATGGTCCATTTGGTCCTAGCTGCTTCCCTTCCCTTCAATTCCCCATCGCCATCAGATCACTAGATCATCATGAAGATCAATTAATCAAGCTACTATACTAGCATTATATCGATCATGAGTTTGTCAGGAACAAGAACTAACAAACACAAGGCGATATTTCGGTCGATATATCAGTGTAATCAGAATCAAGAACCGCGTGTTTGCGCGGATTGATCGATGCGATGGGTATAGGGTAGCCTCGATAGGTGATACAGGATATTATATTATGCTCCTGTCTGAAATTACATTACTAATCATCATGCTGCTGCCGCTCGATCGTCGTCAGGCTTAATGCGGCGTCAGATACAGTTGCCCGTCGCCGTACTACAACTCCAACTCCAAGCAAGAAATATATGGATCGGTCGCTGTCTCTGTACAAATTGCTTCCTAAATTCATTAATTTGGAGAGACGAGATTGGTCAGGATATTATGGTATATGTCTCGTTCGATCGTATTAATTAATCTCGATCATCGGATCATATAATTAATAATTAATTAACCAACTATAGTTAGATAGTATATGAACATTATGATATAACAGAGCGCTTTGTAAAACTAGCCTGTCCTCTATCTGTTGCACGATGGAATTTTCCTATTAACTGCATGCACACAAAAAGAAATGCAAATGCAGGAAGCCTTCTCAAAAATGCTGTAGAAGATGTAGTGAAAAGGAAAATTCTAAGACGCTTGAGAAGCCCACATTTACCATTACTTATGGGCCTTGGCCCACAAGCCGTTATTACTTGCCATTGCCAGCCCATGGTCTCATGTATTCGTATTCCTATCGCGTTTTATGTTAGTCAAAATCAACAAAACCATTCTTCATTGAAAGGCAAATTAGAATATTGTTGATATCTCTGGTTTTTGTTGTAAGACACACAACTAATAAAATTATTGTAGAAATAAAAAAGAATACTACCCAACTTATTTTGTTTATCATCTAGCGCTAATAGAGTCACATAGACAAGCCAGTAATCATAATTATCGATGGATAAACACCGGTAGCCAGGATCCGCTGAAGACCCCTTTGGGTTTGCACAGGGGATCAAACACCTTGAGTCGCCTCAAAACAGGAAGAAAATGGACACCGGAATTTTACTCCATCCGTTCCAAAATGTTTAACACCGTTGACTTTTTAGCACATATTTGACCGTTCGTCTTATTAAAAAATTTGTGAAATATGTAAAACTATATGTGTACATGAAAGTATATTTAACAATGAATCAAATGATATGAAAAGAATAAATAATTACTTAAATTTTTTGAATAAGACGAATGGTCAAACACGTATAAAAAATCAACGGTGTTAAATATTTTAAAATTAAGGGAGTATTAGACACTGTTCAGGGATAATACCCTACTCTCATATGTGTTGTGCTATTCTTTGTTGGAGTTCAAGTGGAAAAAACTGATACCCTTCGCATTATCTCTGTCCTCTGGTTATATTTCTCAGATGTCGCCATGTGGACTATGATTGCTCAGGGGCAAACTTCTTGGACCGCTCATTTTGAGTTATCCAGGACACGACCTCGACGCGGGCGCCATTTATATGGTGGTGTGAGACTTTGGCTGTCAGCGGACCCAATAAGAAGACATCCAAATAATTTAGGTGGGTTAGATAATTGTTTACCATTAAAAATTTGATTATCACGGTAATGCCAGATTGATCAACATAATGTCTTAGTCCCAATTAAAACCATATTTTTGATAGACCTAGTTACTCCATAAACCAAATAGCAAATGCATTTTTAGCATTAGAAGTAAGAGGATATTGAAAGAAAAAACACAGACATCCCAGCAATGTGCCGCAACATGGAAAACACTTAAATAAAATGTACTCACTCTATTTCATATTATAATACTTTCTAACATTATCTACATTCATTCATATAAGATGTTAATGAATTAGACATACATATATATCTAGATTTATTAACATATATATAAATATGGGTAATGCTATAAAATCTTATAATATGAGACGGAGGAAGTATCAGATATGTCTCTTGTGAATAGTAGGACCAATAATTAATGTTTGTCCTCGCCTATTTCGTTTAGCCAGGCTATCCTTCATTATTATTATTATTATTTTCTTTGAAAAAACCACGTAAAGATCAGATCTTGTGAAACCTTTTAATCGCATACATATATATATTACTCTCGCTGATCCTAATTGAAGTTCATCAAAATTCTTCTGTTGCAAAATAAAGATTCCTTGTGGTCAATCTCTCCAAATTAATTTATTCTCCATTTTTTCAAGTATATATGCTATAGCGGTTTTTGATGCACGTACATTTTTTAAATGAAATGGTGCATACTGCGGTGTGCCACGAAAATTACATTTTTTTAAGGGTAAAGAGAGAGCTTTATTAATGCTTAAATAAAGGGTTACACTCCTGATTTAATAAATCTAGAATTCTTGCAGGAGCACATAACCTCCACTCCGCGCAGGACCTAGAACACATTGCCATTTGTGCTAAAACATGTGCTACCCTATTTGCTTCTCTCTTTATCTTGTGCACTTGCATTTGCCGAAGGCATTGCATCACTCCTTTAATCTCTTCAATCGTCATCGCCCATGCCGATTTCAGCTGATCATGCCTCATTAAATCTCTAACAATTTCTGCATTGTCCATCTCCAGCACAATGGGCATGTGAATCAAGTCAACCGCCGCTCTGAGTCCCTCCATACATGCTAGCGCCTCTGCCTGGGCAGCTGAGCCACATTGATGCAGGGTTCTATGGGCCACCAGTAGCACCAAACCCCTGCAATCTCTGAATATAAACCCGACACTAGCATCCCCGGTTTCTTCCCTAAACCCTGCATCAACATTCAGTTTAGCAAAGCGCCCCGGCGGTGGACACCATTTGTCAGTCAGTTTGTTGATACTACCGTATTTTTTTTATCCAAGCACATACACACACAGTATTTCTAAATTTGAGCACGCCAAACTCACATTTTTATTTATAGGCAAAATGCAACGGTGATTCTATTCAACCGGATGTCAACAATCTAATTGGGTGCTGAATTGAGTAAGTACGTTTACGTATAGACCAACAGTCCACCTCCTCTTAGCCGGTTAGCATTTGATTTAGAAATTGGAATAACATAGTAGGTATAATATTTTTCTACATTTCAAATCTAATTCATCCACGAGAATCATCAAAATCATAATTTGTGCTAATAATCTTCATTTGTTTTGCAGAGCAGTTTTACTTATCAGCTTTTACAAATCATTGTAGCATGCATATAATTTTTTTTCAGTGAATCTGAATATAGCTAAGTAAGAGACCAACACGATAGCCGCAAAGAAGAGAGTTACCGAGGCTGCTGATTTCCGCATGTTACTGATAGTAACAAGGCAGCTAAAAGCCCGTTAATCTCTTGGACATTTAAGTAAACAAATTATTTTGTTCAACATAAGGTTAATCTGATTGACTTGGGCATATGGACATGTCGTTTAGAAATAGAAATTCAAATATCGTGTGCTTACATTTGTAATTAAAAGGTTTCATGTGCTTATATACCACAAAATCGGATGATACTACGATTATTACGATTTTAGAACCTCTTCCTACGTGTGTGTGTGTCTCTCTCTCTCTTTATATATATATATATATATATATATATATATATATATATATATATATATATCCTGGTGTGATGTTGGATCCCCATAAGCTTGAGTATGAAATCAATATATTGTGGTTGACCTCGAGATTTCTATATAGCATCCGTATTTGTCAACAAGGTCAACTCTATTTTGTTAGTTACAAGTGGGATTCAGAAGAAGTGTCGTTAGACGAAACTGCACAGTGTATGCGTAATACTGCACACGACAAGATTTGTTTATTGATTTTAAAATATAGTTACATGGTTAAATTGAAGCTAAGGATTCATCGACCGAGATACGTGATTTTTTTAAAGTACAAGGTATGTTGGCTAATTCACGAGCAACTTGCTTTTCTATTTTTCGCGAACGCACAAAAAAATTACGCGTCAATATATTAGAAGAAAAAAATTATAATTACACGATGCAAACAATCAGACCGGCTTATATCAAAGGAAGAGAAAAAACGCAAAATAAAAAGCTGAGGCTTAAAAAACTACGGCGGCTAAACACAAACTCCAAGCAACGGGAAGGGAGGGAGCCATGCTACACTCCCAACAAGTTCTCAAAAGTGGTAACGCTAGTTAAAGACCACAGATGGCCCTCTGAGTGGATGGACTCCAGAACCACTGAGACCGAAGAGAGCGCAGAGTCGAAAACCCTAGAGTTCCGCTCTTTCCACAGCTGCCAAGAGACTAGGAGCACCAGGGAGTCGAAGCCAGCGCGAAGATGCTGAGGTAAGCAGGCCCTATAGGACGGCCACCAGTCTTAGAACCAGCTGCCACGAGGGAGAGAGGGCAGCCTAACCAAGAGGCGACAGCACACGGAGCCAGACCTGCCGAGCAAATACACAGTCGAGGAGGATGTGGTTCGCCGTCTCAAGATCCTGAACGCAAAAAGGATAGGCCGAGTGACTACCAATGCCATGCTTCTAGAGGGCATTAGTTATCCAGTGGCACTGCTGGAATGCAAATCAAATAAAGAACCTGCATTTAGCAGCAATAGAAATCATATCACGAGTACTTCAATATCATTTGAAATTAATTTGCATTCTTCGTATATAGCAGCCACCGCCACCGCCAAAAAGCCCTGCTAGTTCCATCTAATTAACATGCTCGATGGTAGAAAGAGAGGATTAATAAGTTCTTTTTTTCTTCGAGCACAAGGAAATTACAGAAATTAAGAGAGATAATTGTACAAATCACCATCGACGACCCTGACCGGCCGGTGTGCGTCCACGTCTTGGTGAAACAACGGGCGTGCGCCTCGTGAGCAAGCGATCGAGCACGATCTCAAATACAGGATATCACATGCCAACTCTGCCGCTGCTGTACACAAGCCTCGTTTTCAAACCTTTTCCTTCAGAAGTTCAGATGATGATATGATTGAAGAAAACGAGAGAGATAAAAACAAAAGGCTGAAAATGAGACTTAGGACCTTTAATTTCGACTTTAATTTGTCATGTCTGATCTTATTGGTTTCAAGACGTCACCCCGGCCGCCATTTGGCTGCATATGCCAGTTCAGCTGGAGATTGACCTGGAGCAATGCAGTCCAACTATATATACATCTTGTGGCCTGATTAAGCCGGAAAAATACTTAATTATTACGTAACTTAACTGGTTAGACTTTTTTTGGTGGAACTAATCCAATAATATGTGACGTACCCATCAATAAAAGGATATGCATGATGGCTTTATCAATCTAAGATAGGTCAGTCCAATCTTTCATAAGCACTCTTAAATTCGTTGTAACTTTGTCAATTTTAAAATATGCTAGCTCAGTCTTTCGGAAATACTCATAAAGATAGGTAGGGTAAACATATGTGCATATATACAGGTGAGTGTGTGTACGTTGTCAGTCTACTTTTATACCATGTTTAAAAACGATAACTTAATTATCGATTAACTAAGCACGGTATAAAGATCATCTCTTTAGTTTTGGTCAATGGGCTGCGTTAAGTTTTTGACTAACCGGATAGCATAATCAATTAAGGGAAACTTGCAGATTTTGCTTCTTAACGATCAAGTGCTGATCGCTCCGAGCAAACGCGGTTGGGCTTGCAAGCAAATGGTTCACTTGAATGCCAAGTTGCCAACGGCATATGGCTTCACTAGATCAATGTGGCATGGTCCTTTTCTCGAAAAAGGACAATACGTCTCGTTCCAAGTGATAGCTCAACATTGTGAGAGACCTGACATATACAAACTGATCTAGATGTACTCCTCCGTCTTTAAAAAAAAAAAAAACTCAACCCTTACGATAACAAATCTGGACAAAAGTATCTAGACAAAAGTAGTCTAGATTTATTATCCTATGAGGGATGTCACATCCTCTTCTAGGTTGCGTCTTTTTGGGACGGATGAAGTATTATACAAGACCTGACTGATGGAACAGCATTTTAACCCTTACGGGTACGTGTCCTACCACTGGTGGAGAAACCATCTTTTGTCGGTCGGCCGAATTCCACAATAGTTCCGGTTGCAATAAAAACCGGGACTAAAGAAGATGATCTTTAGTCCCTGTTAAAAAGGGTAACGGGCATATTTGATCTTTAGTCCCGGTAGTCTCGGTTCAAATGCTGTCAGGGCTTGTCAGGCCTCCCGGGATCTTTAGTCCCGGTTTGTAACACCAACCGGGACTAAAGATCGTAACTTTAGTCCCGACTAAAGATCCCGGCGATCTTTAGCCCCGGTTCATAACACCAACCGGGACTAAAGTCCCACCCCTGTATATATGTCTTCTTCCTCCTCCAGCCCGAGCAAGCTTCAAAATTTCTTCAAAAAAGAGGGGAGGTCATGCCAAAATTTCTAGTGAATTTATTTTGGTGATTATATACAAATCGGAGGTGTCTAAAAGGTTAGCGACTTCATCCTCCAATGTTTTTTTTGTCATATTACATTTGGAGCTATGTTTTGCACTTTTTTATCTCCAAAATTTTGTTGTAAGTTGATGAGAGAGAAAATTTGTGTGGGGAAGAAAAAATATATAGAAATTTAGTTTATTTGCTAAAGAAGGTTTTATAAAATAGTTGAAAAGGAAAATATATTGAAAGTTAATCTTAAATAATAGAAAATAAACTAAAATGAAAACTAAAAGAAGTACAACACATTAATATTAGTTTAAAACTTTAGAAATAGTAAATAAGAATTATTTGGTATAATATTTTATAATTTTTGTATGAATAATGATATGTCATTACTATACGAGTGTTGAAATAGTTTGTAATTATTTTATCATTATTTTATGACTGTTATTATTGTACGAATAATTATTTGTGTACGATTTTTTTTCATTTCATGTAGATGGATCGGCAATAGATGTACGCTAACCGGCGGTCCAAAGAGTTTATTGACGGTGTGCATTATTTTTTGAGAGTGGCCGAAGCTAACAGGCATAAGGGTTTTATTTGTTGTCCATGCAATAAGTGTAAGAATCAGAAGGAGTATTCTGCATCCAGGACTATTCATTTCCACTTGTTTGAGTCGGGGTTCATGCCAGCTATAACTGTTGGACATCCCACGGAGAGCAAGGGGTTGAAATGGAAGAAGATGAAGTGGAAGACGATAATATTCCGGACTTTGCTCAGTATGCTGGATTTGAAGGAAATCAAACGGGCGAGGAGGAAAGGGATGCTGATGGTAACGACGTTGTGGATGATCTTGGTCAGATGTTGCAGGACGCCGAGGAGGACTGCGAAAGTGAAAAGGGGGCCCATAAATTGGACAAGATGTTAGAGGACCACAGAACGTTGTTGTACCCAGGTTGCGAGCAGGGGCACAAAAAGTTGGATACCACTCTGGAGTTCTAGCAATGGAAGGCAAAAAATGGTGTTAGTGAGAAGGCATTTGGCGATTTATTGAAACTCGTCAAGAACATTCTTCCGGAGGGAAACCAATTGCCCGATACAACGTACGAGGCTAAGAAGATAGTCTGCCCTCTAGGACTGGAAGTTCAGAAGATTCACGCATGTCCGAATGATTGTATCCTATATCGCGGTGAGGAGTACAAGAACCTAGAAGCATGCCCTATTTGTAAAGCACTACGATACAGGATTAGACGAGATGATCCAGGAGAAGTTGACTGGCAGCTAACGAAGAAGAGAATTCCTGCTAAGGTGATGTGGTATTTCCCTATAATACCACGGCTAAGGCGTTTGTTCAGGAACAAGGGGAATGCTAGAATGATGCATTGGCACGCTGAAAAGCGTCAACAGGACGGGATGCTGAGACACCCCGCTGATGGTTCGCAGTGGCGAAAATTTAAAGACTTTGGAAAGGACACACGAAACATACGGTTTGGTTTAAGTACGGATGGCATGAATCCTTTTGGAGAGATGAGCAGCGGCCATAGCACTTGGCCCGTTACGATGTGTATCTACAACCTCCTCCCTTGGCTATGCATGAAGAGGAATTACATAATGATGCTGATTATTATTCAAGGCCCCAAGCAACCTGGTAACGACATCGATGTGTACCTAAGACCACTGGTCGAAGATCTGAAACTGTTGTGGAAGAAGGAAGGTGTCCCCGTGTGGGACGAGGACAAACAGGAGGAGTTTAACGTACGAGCGCTGCTGTTCGTAACCTATCCGGGCAGTCCGACAAGGGGTACAAGGCTTGCACTTACTGTATGGATGAAACAGAAAGTACGTATCTTAAGCACTGTAGGAAGGTTGTGTACATGGGTCATCGTCGATTCCTTGCAGCAAACCACCCAGTATGGAAGAAAGGCAAGCACTTTGAACATACGGCGGACCACCGTACGAAGCCAAAACATCGCAGCGGTAAAACAGTGTTTGCTATGGTGAAAGATCTTAAAGTAGTGTTTGGAAAGGGGCCTGGCAGCCGGCTTATAGAGAGCGAAGATGGTCACGCGGCGATGTGGAAAAAAAACTCCATATTTTGGGAGTTACCCTGTTGGGAATTCTTGGACGTCCGCCACGCATTCGACGTGATGCACCTCACTAAGAACCTTTGCGTAAACCTTCTTGGCTTCCTAGGTGTATATGGAAAGTCGAAAGATACACTGGAAGTACGTAATGATCTGAAGCATATGGAACAACGCGGCAACCTTCACCCGGAACCAAAGGAGAAAGGAAGCCATTACTTGAGTCCAGCCAGCTACACTCTTAGCAAGGCAGAGAAGGACAATTTGTTTGAATGCTTAGAGAGCATCAAGGTACCATCAGGATACTCCACGAATATAAAACGAATAATAAGTACGAAGGAGAAGAAGTTCACAAACCTAAAGTCTCATGACTGTCACGTGTTGATGACACAGCTGCTACCAGTTGTAATAAGGGGTATCCTCCCAGACAATGTCTGGGCAACAATAACAAAGCTATGTGCTTTCATGAATGCAATTTCGCAGAAGGTCATCGATCCGGATAGATTAGAAGCCCTTCAGAATGATGTGGTGCAATGTCTTGTCAGCTTTGAGTTGATATTTCCACCTTCATTTTTCAATATAATGACGCATCTGCTTTGTCACCTTGTCAAAGAGATCGGTATTCTCGGCCCTGTGTACCTACACAACATGTTTCCTTTCGAGAGGTACATGGGCGTTCTGAAGAAATATGTTCGTAACCGTGCTCGTCCAGAGGCAAGCATCGCCAAGGGGTATGGAACAGAGGAGGTCATTGAATTTTGCGTAGAATTTATTGAAGACCTTCGCCCAATCGGGGTACCTGAATCACGCCATGAAGGGAGACTACGGGAAAGGGGACTCTCAGAATGAAAGCAATAATGACGGTAGACAACAATTTATTTCGTAAAGCCCATTTCATGGTTCTGCAACAATCTTCATTGGTGGCTCCTTACATCGAGGAGCACTTGGCTCTAGTTCGTGCCAGAAACATCGGTAAGTCCGATGCATGGATTACACGGCATCACATTGATACTTTCTCCGCGTAGCTGCGACAACATCTCATGGGTAACGAGACGATTAACCAAAAACTAGCCTTCCTGGCGAGGGGACCATCTGGCTCGATCGCGACATTCTAGGGATATGAAATCAATGGGTACACATTCTACACGAGAGCCTATGACATGAAGAGCACGAACCAGAACAGTGCTGTTCGTATCGATGCCATGGGACACGATGGTACAACTGGCACGTATTACGGTGGCATCGAGGACATATGGGAACTTGACTATGGACCTCTCAAGGTCCCTCTGTTCCGGTGCCAATCGGTTAGGTTGACTGGTGGAGGCGTTACGATTGATGACAGTGGGATGACAACGGTTGACCTTAATAAGGTTGGATACTCGGACGAACCTTTTGTCCTTGCCAATGATGTAACGCAAGTTTTTTACGTCAAGGACATGTCTAGCAAAGGAAAAAAGGGCAAAGGGCCTGACGAGCCGAAGCGCCACGTGGTTCTCCTAGGAAAAAGAAAAATCGTCGGAGTAGAGGACAAGACTGACGAGGATTACAATTAGTTTGAGGGGCAACCCCCTTTCACGGTGACGATTGACCCTTGCATCCTCCTATCAAATGAAGACACCCCTTACTCACGCAGTGATCACAAGGAAGGAACAATAGTGAGGAGAAAGTACGTGCGGTCAACCGTCACCGCCGATGTATTGCCGTAATTGTTGTGTACAAGATGTAAACTATTATTGATGTATTGAATATCCATACAAATCAATTGTTGTATGGCATATGTTAATTATGTATGATTATTAGAATTTTTATCAAATTGAAATCATCCATATGCTAGTTATTTATGATTATTAGAATATTTAAAAGTTTTAAATCATGCACGTGGTATTTACATATGTTAATTAGAATTTTCAACAATTTATTATCATGATATGCTAATTATATATGAATATTAGAATTTTTATTAATTTTAAATCATGCATGTGGTATTTACATATGTTAATTAGAATTTTCAACAATTTAATATCATCATATGCTAATTATATATGATTATTAGAATTTTTATTAATTTTAAATCATGCATGTGGTATTTACATATGTTAATTAGAATTTTTAACAATTTAATATCATGCATATGCTAATTATATATGATTATTAGAATTTTTAACAATTTTAAATCATTCATGTGCTAATTATATATTATCCACTTAGTTTACTACAGTCAACAATAGTTTTTCGAAGGTTTTGTCATTAATTTTTCGACTTTAAATAATTGTAATGCATTATTTACTATTTTAGAAACACAAATATAATGAAATTCAAAATTCAGTGCTATTATCTTTAGTCCCGGTTCTTAACCCTAACCGGTTTTAAAAAGAATTTGGAAATAGCGGGAAAAGATCTTTAGTTCTCACCAACAGGGACTAAAGTTCTGGGGGTATATATATTCCCGGTGTACCCTTGTCTTCTCCACCAACACTTAGACGTTTTTCTATCGAGATCAATCTCGGCTTCTCCTTCGCCACCACTGCCTAGAGCAACCCCGCGCCGACGCCACCGTCGTCTCTCACCGTCGCTTGGCGGTCCTCGCCGCCTCCGCTGCAGACGCCGCCGCGGCATCTCTTGGGTGAGAGCCGCCGCTGCCTCTCTCTCTCTCTCGATCTCGATCTCTCTCTCTCTCCAAACCGCCGCCGCCTAGCTCGTTGCCGACGCCACTACCACGCCGCGGTCAACAGCCACCGTCGACGACCGACTTCGACGCGGCCGCCACCGCCGACGACGCCGACGCCACTGCCACGCTGCCGCCCCCGCCTCGAGCTCGCCACGCCGCCGCGCCACGCCGCCGGGCCGCTACGCCACACCGCCGCGACGCCACGCCGCCGCCGCGCCCCCACGCCGCCGGGCCGACCGACGGCGCCGGACCGCGCCCTGACGCCGCCGCGAGATGCCGCCGCCGCGCCGCCACGCCACCGCCGCGCGCCTCGACATCGCCGAACGTGAACGAACGTGATTGAAAGGTGACCGAACGCGAACGAATGTGAACGAACGCTTAACGAACGCGAACGAACGTGAACGAAACGTTAACGAACGCGAACAAACGTGAACGAAACGTTAACGAACGCGAACGAACGTGAACGAAACGCTTACGAACGTGAATGCACTTGTACTAAAAGTGTGAGAACGAACGCGAGCGAAATGTGTACGAACGAGATAATTAAACGATTATTAAACTTAGCATACATATATGTTTTTATATATAGGTTAAAACGTGAAATACAATATATGTAACTTGGCCCGTTTAGATTAATAAATTTTCCTGGTAATGTTGCAGAGAAGACGTCATCGTTGTCCCTCAAGCCGAAGTGGTAGCTAGCCATCAAAGGAATTCGCACAGGCAAGTGATGTAAAGAAGTGATTGTTAGAGATTTAATATAAGATTATTAGAGTATTAATATAAGATTATTAGATTATTAGAGTTTTAATATAAGATTATTATATTATTAGAGATTTAATATAAGATTGTTAGAGGAATTCGCACAGGCAAGTGATGTAAAGAAGTGATTGTTAGAGATTTAATATAAGATTATTAGAGTTTTAATATAAGATTATTAGATTATTAGAGTTTTAATATAAGATTACTATATTATTAGAGATTTAATATAAGATTGTTAGACTTAGCATATATGATTATTACAATTTTAATATAAGATTAGTAGAGATTTAATATAAGATTGTTAGACTTAGCATATATATATATATGATTAATACAATTTTAATATAAGATTAGTAGCGATTTAATATAAGATTGTTAGACTTAGCATATATGATTACTACAATTTTAATATAAGATTATTAGAGATTTAATATAAGATTAGTAGAGTTTTAATATTACGCTTAGCAAATATGACCTATAGACCTAACAAATATTTTTTGTATGCACAGATGGCTGATCGCGATGAGGAACAGATACTGTACGATACAATCGCAGAGGGAAGCAGCCAGTACTGGAACGAAGAAGAGGGGAACGAGGATCCAAACCAGTACTTGAACGAGGAGGGGAACGTGGAGAGGGATGCGGAGGGGAACGAGGAGGAGGAGGCTAGTGGAAGTCATCCCTCCGCTGGACAGAAGAGGGCACGTGGACAACGAGGTGCCGCGAAGAAGATAAAGGGTCGGCACATCATAACTGAGGTGGATGAAGACGGCCGACCTAGTGCCCCGGCAGAAGTAGCCAAGAATTTTGTACGCCACAGCGGTTGGGTTGTGAGGGACAACGTGCCTGTCAGCACTGTGTACTGGCGCAGAACAAGGGCACGCGGGGATAATGACAGCTTTGTCCCGGAATCAGAGAAAGAGATGTTGTGGACCACAATGCTCGAGACGTTCACGCTACCCGTGGGTATGGAGAACATAGTGAAACAGTGGACTCTGAAGAAAATGGCAGAACAGTTCCAGAGCTTCAAGGGAGATCTCTACAAGAAATACATCCTGAAGGGACTAACATCGAACTTCGACGTATTCCCAAAGCTAAGAGATCATTGGGACGAGTTCGTTGCTTACAAGACAGGGCAACAAGGGCAAGCGATGATGGCCAGAAACAAAGAAAATGCTGCCAAGAAGAAGTACCATCACCACTTGGGGTCAGGCGGATATAGCGTCGCAATGCCGAAGTGGGAGGAGATGGAGGCAAGATTGATTGAGAGGGGTATCGAACCGGCCACCGCTAAATGGCTGGATCGATCGAAGTTCTGGTACTATGCTCACGGTGGAACGCTTAACCCAGCTGATGGCTCCCTTGTCTTCAGCGATTAGATACGCGAGGCTGCCAGTCGACTAACGGACGCAGTGGAAGCCTCTTCTAAGGGCACATTCCGACCCGACAGAGAGAAGGACGAGCTGTCACTCGCGGAAGTGGCACATTCCCCAGCCGTACATTCCTCCTGCAATGGTCAGCCCATCAGGCAATCGTAGCAACTGCGCCTCAATGGGGCAGGTAGGATCACAGAGCATGGACGCCATGCAAACCCAGGACGAAACCACCTGCCCCGTTGATGAGATCACGCAACGGACACCATGTGAGCTGCATATTCCCTTCAAGAATTTATCAATCAAGGTATGCTCGTAGTTTTATGATTTTTTGACTTGTACATTCCGCAAGTTGCTGCTTAGGTTGATTACTAATAGATAACCTCTCATCACGTGAAGGTGGCGTCGGGAATGGCCATCCCAACGGACATTTCAGGGACTTACCACTGTAGGCCGATTCCAGCAGGATACTCGAGGGTCGAAGTTGAGCTGGTGGAAGCCGCGTACGAGGACCTCGAGTTGGACTACCCAGGAGGAGACGGTGAGACGCATCTACGAGACACAAGCCACGCCGTTATACTATGGCGCAAGCGGTACATCATTCTCCCTGGGCAACAAGCGGCGTCTCGTGCACCATCTCCTCCGGCTCCGCCATCTCCTCCTGCACCATATCCTCCGGTTCCTCCGCCACGTCCCCCTGCACCATCTCCTCCGGCTCCTCCGCCACCTTCTCCTGCACCATCTCCTCCGGCTCCTCCGCCTCCTCCACCTCCACCGTGTCCACCTGCACCTCCCAAGACAAGGTCTCACCAAGCTCCACCGCCTGCCCGCACAAGGGCAATGAAGAAGGCGAAAGTTGACGCTACCACAAACAAGGAGCTGCCGTACGATTGCAGTCAAGAGGAGCTTGATGCTTATGTGGCAAGAGAAGTGAAGAGGCAACTCAAGCCTCGGAGTTCTGAAAAGAAGATACCTATTGACCCGAGCGTGAAGAACTTCTTCAAGGGAATGTCCACAGCAAATAAGGAGGCCTTAAAGATATCGGACTATGACCGAACACTTCAGAAAGCCTATCACAAAAAGTCCAAACCAGTCCCTCAGCTTGGAGAACAACCAAACCAAGAGGTCGAGCCGTTGGTGACCGGCGAAAATTTTGGAATAACGGATTTCATTTCAGATACCGGTCTAACTGTGGATCAGCTGATTGGAGCCGCACTAATCCCGAAGGCGGAAGTGGGATGCAAGTTTGAACTCGGTAAACCGCTTGTCACGCCTGAGCAGCTGCAATCCCTACCGACACAGATGTACAAATTCTATGAACGGTACATGGAAATGAGCGCCAAGGGTAGAGAGATGTTCGGAGCGAGGATCAGAAACCCCGACTTCTTGCAAGGAGAAGATGTTCTGTAGCTCCATTTTAAGGATGTCTTCGATCTGTACCATCTGGACGCCCTCGACGTCTCTCTTTTGAGCGCATGGATTTTGTAAGTATCTTTGAGTTCGATTTGTTTCGTTCAATAACTAGCTCCTGTCATATATATAAACAATAATAATTTCATTTTACCATTGTAGAATGGACATTCGAAGGGCCCGACGGCGGGGGGTTTATGATACTGGGTTCATCGACCCTCGGAAAATCAACACCGAAATGATCGACAAGTATGAGAAAGACACAGAGGACAATCTCGTCCATCTCCTAACGCAGCAGCATTTCAAGACGTTCATACTACTGTCGTACAACACAGCGTGAGTTTTTATTGTCGTTCGAACAAATTTTGTTCCCATACATATAGCATGTACATTTTCATATATATCTCATCTCACGCATATTCCAGATTCCACTGGGTCCTGTTATTCTTCGACTTGGACGCATGTAGAGTCACTGTGTACGACTCAATGAATAAAGAGGAGAAGATTTTTGACAAGGTCTTCCAACTGATCGACAGGTAATATAATGCCATCTATTCCAAAGTCGCGGGGATTCTATTGCTATTATGTTGATCTCGGGTAATAATTAATTAATCATAGCTTGCAACTGCACATGTAGGGCTTAGGATCGGTTCCGTCAATTGGTCCGCGGGACTTGGAAAGAAAAACTTGGACGGAGGTTTCATTTTCCGGCGAGTATATGCATGATCCAAAATTGTATTGAATTAAATCTCTAATTACAGTTAAATATAAAGATTATATTAAATCTCTCATCGTTTCTCATGTAGTGTGCAAAGCAGGACCAGAGAACTAACTTATGCGGCTACTACGTATGCGAGTATGCCTACTGCCTATCAAACCAAATATACACCACACGAGAGCTCGATGTACGTATACATAAACCATTCAAAATTTCATTGCGTATCGATTTGTTAAGTTGTTTATTAATTTCATATATTGATATGTCATTATTTTTCGAATGATAGCGTATTCACATGAGGGATAATCTCCCACACAAGGATTTTATCATGGCTGTTCAAGAACAACTAATGGGATTCATCAACGAAGAAGTCCTTAATTCCGATAGTGAATTCTACTACGATGGATCGACAATTCATAACGTCGGTCCTTCCTCTTCTGACATAACGCCGGCGTCAAAGTCGTAGCTATAGCTAGCGAGCAAATGAATTGTACTATATATGCATATATATATATATTTATATATGTACACATTTACTTTAGTGTTAATATATATTTTGGTAATATATATGCGTATAAAATGTTAAGTGCTTTAAATTATACATATGTGTGTAATATATGTATTTATACATATACATATACATATACATATATATATACATATATATATATATACATACATATATATATATACACATATACATACATATATATATACATATACATACATACATATATATATATATATATACACATACATATATACATACATACATACATACATACATATATATACATACATACATATATATATATATATATATACATACATACATATATAATCAACCTTGCAGCAAACAGGGCCATGCAAAATAAAAAAAAATAGTACACCGATCTTTAGTCCCGGTTGGTAATACAAACCGGGACTAAAGATGGTTCGGCCGGCCACGTGGCTGACCGATCTTTAGTCCCGGTTATTTCACCCGGGACTAAAGATAGCTATCTTTAGTCCCGGATTTGTAGTCTCGGTTAGACAACCGGGACTAAAGGGGGGTTACGAACCGGGACTACAAACAGTTTCTCCACCAGTGTACTGTCCTTGTTTTTCCATCTCCACATGTGCAGTATGATTGTGGAGTGGCCTACTATACAATAATCTACTAGCTAAATACCAGTGCGTTGCAACATGTGCTTATCAGAATATCACGGTGTATAGATATATAATTGTCACTTAACAATATTGTACTTTCAGAGGCTTCTAGCTGTAATGAAGCCGTTTGACATGCCAATGATTATAGTGCTACAAATCATCTATATAGACTTTGATTGTCAAGCATGGAGAAAATGTGTATTAGGGCCTTCATAAATAAATTGATATTCTAAAAAGTTTATTTGGCTATTATATTTCGGTACGAAGGGAGGGATTGATATAGTAGTGCATGTAACGAAGCATTCAGCAAGAAGGCTAGCTGCTCGCCTTGAGCTCGCCACTATCAGTATGTGCAGTGAGCGGCCAAATGTGAGCAAGATAGTAGAGTACATAAGAACATAAAGCGAACAGTTGAATTTGAAAGGCACATGCTACAACCTACTCCTATACTCTTACTCCCTCCGTCCTATTTAAAGTGCAACCATAAATTTACGCGCTCAACTTTAACCGTCCGTCTTATTTGTAATTTTTTATAATTAGTATTTTTATTGTTATGAGATGATAAAACATGAATAATACTTTATACGTGACTTATTGTTTTAATTTTTTAAAAAAGTTTTTAAATAAGATGGATAGTCAAAGTTGTACACGGAAAATCATGGCTGCACTTAAAATAGGACGGATGGAGTAACAATTATAACCTACAACCTACTGGACGTTAGTAATAGAGTGGTGGTAGCAGATTCATTAGTCTTTTAATACGTCAAAAAACATTGCATATATCCTTGTAAAAAATAACTTTAAAGGATGAATCTAAACAAATGTTTATCGAAATTCATCCTTGCAAGTGGTTTTTTAGGACAATGGAAGTAAGTCATTAGTTTGTATGAGAAAAACATCGGTTCTACTTAGGAGTATATGTTGCAGAAGGTGAAAAATGAACCATAAGATATTACGGGTCAATTTGTGGATCACTAAATGGTTTGTCACTCCTAATAAAACCGGCATTAATTAGATAGCGATACCGGAGCCAGGACTGCCTCACCTCCATTTCAAATTTTTAGATTTGTCCTAAGTAAAATATTTAAAATATTTTAATCTTTTGACCACCAATTTATATTAACTCATATAATTTAACACTATAATATCTATATATATATTTAGATTTGTCATGAGAATAATTATATATATAATATATAATTCACATGTTGTTAAATTATGTTAATATCTATATAAAAGTTAATGGTCAAAGATAGACATTTTAATTTAAGACAAACCTAAACAATTTGAAAAGGAGGAATAACATATACCTAAATAGTAGACGAGACACTATTTTTTTCTCTCGTGAACTTTGCTCCAAATGCGGGTGCTTTCGGTGCAACTTTCATGGATACGATGACAATCTAAGCCATCGATAACACTATCAGAAGAACTATCAAAACTATGTCTTTAATTTGGAACACACACTACTAAAAATCATAGTTAAGACATGTAGAAGGTATTTCCAAATAATCCACCTGCCTCTAATACAATACATACATATGTAGAAATAACCATATAAAAATAGACCATACATATAAGGGAAAATTAGAACCATGCCATTATAATTTTGCAAAATTTGAGATATGCCATCCTGACCCACATGTCATTGACTCATGTGGGCTCTACATGTCATTGAGATACCAATGACATATCTTAAACTTTGCAAAATTATAATGGCATGTTTCTAAATTACCCTACATATAAATAGAAGGGTAAATGACCGTGCGCGAATGACTTGATATATTCCGGTGAAACCTTTTCACCGGCGAATGACTTAACATATTCCTGTGAAAACTTTTTTCATAGGTGGACCACTCCGTGTAGCTGCCTATAAAAGTATTTTTCCCAGTCAAGCGTGTTAAGGATCATCCCTCCCGCAAAAATCGATTCCTCATAGAGGAGTACTGCCTCACAAAACATTTTCTAGAGGTGGTCAACTTGATTTAGTGGTCCACCTGCCGAAATTATTTTTGTAGTAGTGATCTATTGAGTGCTTTCTTAAGAAAATTGAAGGGTTAGATTAGATAGAATCACACATTGCATTGCCATGAAACCTTGCAATAAAGAAGCCACATATAGTTGTAGATATAGTATTGGACCACTGAACAGGGCTGCCTTGATATACATGAAACGGCAACTCACAGTAGGGGCGTTGTTCTAAGTTCCTTTCCCATGTTTGCATCCACTTGAATTCCAATGGTCCTAGCTAAGGGCACTGTGCCAGTACTTGAAACGTACGGTGTACTATACATGTGTAGCGATTGGAGGACTTATTAGTCATGTTAATTATATATCCATCCAGATTCGGTGATGGTTATGCACATCAATATAGAGTAGGTTGACCTAAGAGAGTTCAATAAAACTTGTCCAATTTTCCTGCATCTCCGTGAGTTTAGATTTATACACTACTAAAAATCTGGATACCTTTATACTTTTCTCATAACTTCTCGATTTTATCTCTGTTTTGACACCAAGTATTTTTGACGTAATTTGTCCTGGTTTTTACATGAAAATTTTCACATATCAAGTTAAAAAGATAAGGGTGAGCATAATTTGCCTCTATTTTTATATGAATTTTCACACCGTTAAGTCCTCTTAATAAATGAGGCAGAGCAAGCTTTAGTTTAGAAGAGTGGGGGTAAATCATAACATTGAAAAGGTAAGGATAAAATTATTACGTACTGGAGTTGAAAACAGAAGAATGTAATTTACTATTCTGTTAAGACTGTACGTAACTCTGATTCACATACAGCCGAACTGTCGAAGTAGACCGTAAAGTGCATCAATTCTTCATTTAAGTACGATTTGAGGATTAGCCGAACTTTAAAACAACTTAAATGAAGATTTGAGGATTAAGTGAACTTAAATGAAGATTGATGCACATTAATATTTGATGAACTGTCCAATGTGTTTTAAAGTTACATTTGCGTGTATTTTGGTAAAATAATAAAAGAACTTCTGACTATCGATAATGTATTCCTTCCATCTTTTAAATAGAGTAAAGTGTACGGGCGGTCCTTAAACTTGTAGGAGGTATGTCATATAGATCTCTAAACTCTCAAAATGCATATATTCAAGTCCTAAAACTTGTCATAGTGTGTCATCTAGATCCCAAATCACCACAACCCCTTCAGAATTCTACGTAGCGTTGATGTGGCATGCCACACGGACATGACATGGCATTATTTTGACTGACAAATGGGACCCATTTAATTTTTTTTCCTTTTTCTTTTTTTCTTTTTTTCTTTTCTTTTTCCCCTTGCTTCTCCTTTCTATGTGACCCGTGCAGAAAAAAAGGGAAAAAAAGAAAAATGAGAAGAAAACGAAAAAGAAAAAGAAAATAAGAAAAAAAAACAAAATGACACATCACGTCTATGTGGTATTGTCACATCAGAGCCACGTAGGATCCTAAAGGGGATGTGTCAATTTGGGACCTAGATGATAAACTTTGATAAGTTCTGAGATCTGGATTTGCATTTTGAGAGTTTAGGGACCTATATGACACAACTCTAGAAGTTTTTACTCTTTTAAATATAACAAGTTAGGACCAGATTTGACATAATAATACTATGAGAATTTGGAAAAAAAAGTAATTACATATAGATAGAAACAAGTCATACAATCAAACCACTTGCAAATGATTGCTTATAAACTGTACGGGGCATAGTAAAGGATTCAGAAACCTCTGCTACTTTCTTTTCTGAAAGAAAAATATAACAATTGGAAAACTCTGGTACTTGTTGGAAGAAGCGTGATGCATGTAATAGGGCCTTTGCACTGTGCCAGAAGATCGGTCGATCATTATTACATCTCAGATTAGTATGTCAGGCAATAACTCCTGTATATTATATTAGCCAAAAACATCTCAAATATTCATTTAAGTTGACATAAGTGCATCAATCATGTGGAGTGTTCTTTTTACTGTTTGCCATCACAGTGATGCATGAAGATGAAGAAACCTCTGGTGGTGCCTTTGACAAATTAATTAGGAATCGAAATCTCTGGCACCTGTTAGAAGAAGTGTATACATGGATTAGTTGAACTGATGATATATTCTATTCAATCAACCTGCTGGCTGCAAATGGAGCAAGGATATTCCGATGTGACCGATCGATTATATATATATAAGCTCGAAGCTTATGATGATTCACTCCTCAATGATCAATTTCTGTGCTGATTAATTAACTTCCAAGCGACTGAACTGTATATACCAGTGATTAAATAGGTTAATTACATTAGGTCTCACTTTTAGCAAGGTGGGGCCAAATCAAATAAAATTTAACAATGTTCAGTTACACATCGAATTTTAAAAAGGGAAAATTAGAGAGAGAGAATTCTTGCTGACTTGTGTATATTTCACTGATGTAACTAAGCAACATAATTGTAGGACATTGATAGCTACATATATGCAAGCACACTAACTGACTGTGTTTTGTTATACTAACTAATCATGGACAAAAGCATGCGTGAAATCCCAAACAAAAATAGGTAAGCAGAATAAATTAATTCCATGTTGTTGTTTGATTGTTAACTACAAGTTATCCATCACCAGAAAAGGAAGCCAAGTAATTAATCCAGTTACATTTGTTGAATCTAGTACCTCAGTGGTTACTCTGATCTGAAACCTGCAGCCTTTTTTTATCAGTAAGTAAATCAGCAGTACTCCATTAGCTTCTAATTTTTTAAGCAAGGGGGACAATTTAGCTTGTAACTAATGGTAATGGTTGCTGCTCATGTATAAATATCCACGTTAATTGTCCAGCTGTCTAGAAGACAGAATGTGTACCGTGTGAGAAATGACAGAATGAGCACATGTACAGCTGTGTCAGAAGATTTCAGGGTTTTGATCATGCAAATTAAGGAAGACGCAAGACATTGATACTCCCTCCGCAACTTAATACAAGCTGTTTGAGCATTCGCCTTATTCAAAAAAAATTTAGAATTATTATTTATTTTATTTGTGACTTACTTTATTATCCAAAGTACTTTAAACATAACTTTTTGTTTTTTATATTTACACAAATTTTTTGAATAAGACGAGTGATAAAACAGTATAAGTAAAATGTTAAAATCTCTTATATTATGGGACAGGGGGAGTACATCACAATGCCAAGCAGATATGCAGCTAATTAACAGAAAAATGGATATATTTTTTTTTGCGACTGAAAAGAAATGGATCTGTTTTAGACCGAAAAATAGGTGGTTCAATGGGAGTGTAACGAGGTCTTTGCTTTGAGGAACCAACACATTAATCCTCAATTTTGTCCTAAACACACACTGACAGCTGGTTGCGCTTTTCAAAGAAATGATTTGCGTTGGAGCGGATAGTATGGAATGTTTTTTTATGATCACATAAGTGTTCTTCTCAATGTGTCCTCTTAAAAAATTTATAAAATTTTAATAAAACATAAATATACACAAACATTTGATATCTCTCGATATCTTAGGTAACATATATAAGATATCGATTTTGGTATATATTTTTCGATAATTTTTTTTCTAAAATTTTAACAGATGTGAATACAGCACAATCGTAGTTTAACTATATTGTAACTTGTATATAACTATCATATAACTTGCATATAAATATAATATAATTTTGAACGGTACGATTTGCTTTAAAATTTGTGCAAGGGAGGTAGGAAAAAAATCCACATGTAAGTGGATTCAGTACCATTACCTCCGTTTTCACAGAACTAGCATATAAGATTTTTGAAAGTTATATACAAGTTACACTATAGTTACATACAAGTTACGTAATAATTACATCACGATGGTACTATGGGCTAATTTGGTTTGAGACCTAAATTAGGCTTACCAATATTTGACAATTTCAATAGTTTTTAGTGTCTATTTGGTTTGAAGCCAAATTTTGGCATGCTTAAGAAAATAGGCCATTTCAATAGTGAACTTAGGCTATTTTGGCTTCAATCCAAACACAACTTTACCTTACCAAAATTAGTCATACTAAATTTGCCAAAATTTGGCATTGACAAAATTTGGTAAGGCCTATTTTTTTTGAATTACACAGTACAACGCAGACACTCACAATACACGCGCACTCACCCCTATGAACACACGCACGCGAACCCTACCCCTATGAGCATCTTCGAAGACTGGGCCAGCAAATTCTAGAAAGATTGACGAAGTCGCCACAGGCGACTCGCTGTCGACGGGTACGTTGCCTACCAGGCCACAAACCAAACCAACCCTATATTTACATCTATCAATATTTTCTGCTAAAATTTGACAACAAACGTATAGCTAATGCCATAAGGTACATACAAAAAAAAACATCATTTAAAAGATGAGTAACTCTTGTCGGTACCTCTTAAATACTTCTACCATAAAATAGCTCGGCAGATAAACGTATATCTGTATGCAACTGTGGGACATCAGAATATAGACCTTATAGAAGGAATCATACACCTAGAATCCTATCTCGACATTTAAAAAAAAATGAAAACGGAGCACTTCACCACGATCGAGCACGTACTTGAATGCATATGCCTGTCGGTTGCTCGACCAATCTCGCAATATGCACGATCATATCACTGTTCACTAGTAGCAAGTATGACGACAATAAAGAGCTCTACTTTCAATTGTACTGATGACGTACGGGGTGATAATATCCTGATAACGATTACGAATTATACCATTTCGATCTTTTCTGACTTTTGTTCCTCTGAACTTAATTTGCTCTAATTTCTTTAGCACGACGATCGTGCATCCGTGCCACCATGAACTACATGTCTCTAGTGGCGCTTTCTCTATCACACACACTTTACTTACTCTATTCGTAAAAAAAAAAAGACTACGTATTTAAATATAATATAGTGTAGACTATTTTTTTTTTCAAGGGAATATAGTGTAGGCTATGTTTAGATTTTTAGTCGGAAGTTCTATTTTTTTCTGCTAACTCTGTCCTCAAAAGATTCAAACCATAGCATTGCAAGATAGCTTTAAGGATAAAAGCAAAATACCACAACACGCTTAATTAATGTGAAAGTTATATTGGTTGATGGGATGGTGAGGGGTATTAAAGTAATAAAATTTTTCGATTTGCGGATTGGAGATAGGTAAGACGGTAGGAGTTGGTTTATTTTAACATAAATTTTAAACTTAGAAGTTAGTTTATTTTGAGACAGAGAAAGTAGGTATATATTAGCTATGAATTTCGCGGTATTTCTTTGAGGCACCCTTCGGCTAAAATGTACTGGTCACCATTTAATTTGGGCCTAATCTGCGACGTATGCTTTTCTCAAGCTCCATATGCCTAATTATTAATCGCCGATATTTTTTCCAGCACGGCACCCGTTGGATCAATCGAATCGACAGCCAACGACGTACGCAGCTGATCATCATCTAGTTAGAACATGCTACACATATACAGTACATGTAGGAGTATATCATTTCTTCCTCCTGACGATCGAGGACGTCGTGCCGTCAAGCAACCGGCTCCTTAATTTAATTTGCTTCTCTGGCCTACTTGTATATTTCTCATGCATGTCAAATATCATCGACCCATGCATGATCCATTACTCATTATTATCTATGAGAAAACCATGATCTATTATATAACCTAGCTATCACCCAGGTCTTGTAGTGAACCTGCCAAACCCAAATGTTTTCATCCCTCTATTATTATCAAAACTGGTGAAAGTACATGATATGGTGCCTAATTAATAAGAGATGTAAAGGGAAGCTACCAAAAAAAATAAAACATATATTATTTACCATGTAAGCTAAGTGACTCTATTTGTAGTTATCTATTATTTTTTTTTCATTTTCGTTGTGAGGGTGCTTGGTCGACATAGAGGTTAGGTACGGTGTAATTTTATATCTTAATAAACTCCTCCCATTTTCTAGAAGACATTTATTTTGATAAAAGTCATGATAATCACCTTTCAAATTAACCAGATTGCTGAGAAGCAGAAAATGTTCAATGTCATAGTTGACGGATGATTTTTTAGACTCAGGTGAGTGTTGATATTGGGTAAAATGGACTTTTGTACGCACACGAAACTTGAACTTGAAACATGAAAATATTACTCAATTATTGAGAAACTTTAACTAAAATAATTCTCTACCTATTTAATTCAGTAGTTTGAATTCTTGATAAACATCTTTTTCTTGGTGATGGAGGAATGTTGGAATTAATCATGACTCAGAGAATCATGGTTCAACCCCTCGTTCCCATATTTATGAACACTTTGGGTATATCTTCCTAGGAAAAAAAATATAGAGCTCACATTGGGCATAAGTTAAGGGTGAGCACATTTTTTTACTGAAACCATTCCAGATGAGGCCTCCACGGTTAATATATTAAATCGAAAAAAGGAAGAAGTTTAAAATCTACAAGGCAGACAACCAGAAGCTAGAAGTACTCTCTCCGGACCTTTTAGGCTGTGTTCGGGAGGTAAGGTTGGGAACTCACCTCCCGTGCAAGCAAATCGGAGCGACGCATTTTCTTATGATATCATAATTAAGTATGTATTAATTTTTTTAGATGGCTTAATATGATTTTTTTAAAGCAACTTAGGTACAAATTTTTTTTAAAAGAAACGTACCGTTTAACAGTTTAAAAAGCGTGAGCGCGGAAAACGATGGAGTTGAGTTGGGAAAGTTGGGGAAAGAACTCACCCTTAGTCGATCTATACATACCATAGGTGCATGCGTGGTGGTTTACATATATGAGTATGCATGTGTCTTCCATATAAACTAGAAAAGGGGTTTTCAACCTAGTATGGACTCTGAAGTTTATTGCGTAGAACACGAACTTATTGCAAACCTAAATTTGTAACTCTCACATGACTGTTTTGAAGTTCCATACGATTTAAAATATTCAACATTACCAATTAAGCATTGGAATATTTAGTTAGTTAAGTAAATACTCATCATATAACAAATACATATAAAAGCCTATGCTCCCTATCACTCAACGATACCTTTACAGTAATATCTACCGGTAATATTCTATTACCAGTACTATCACCATCTCTCGGTCCGCCCGTCCTTATCTATAAGTCTTCCCGTCTCACTCGCTCTCTCCGTCTCTCTCTTGCTCTCCCTCTATCGCTCTCTCTCTTTCACCTCCCTCTATCGCTCTCTCTCGTCTCGGCGGCAGCTCGACGGCGGCCCGGTGGAAGCGGGAGCGACGGCGGCCCGGCGGAAGCGGGAGCGGCGGCGGCGGCAGCGGCCCGACGGAGGCAGCAGTGGCGGTCGCCCGGCTGAGGCGGCAACGGTTGGTAGCGGACCTCGGCGGTGGCCCGGCGGAGGCGGCAGCGATTAGCGGCAGCCGCGCCCTCTCCTCCGCCGGATCCAGCCGGAGGGGAGGTGGCGGACCTTGGCGGTGGCTCGGCGGAGGCAGCAGCGGCGGCTGGGGGCAGTCCGGCGGAGGCGGCGGCAGCGCCGCGCACTCCCCTCCGTCGGATCCAGTGGGAGGGGAGGCGGCGGGCGGCGGTGGCAGGTGGCTAGGCCCGAAATTTTTTGGGATGTTGTAGATTCTTTTAAGATGTTTTTGTGATTTGTGGATGATTTTCTTGTTTAATATGTTTTGATCTATGATTTGTGGATGATTTATGGATGATCTGTGATCTGTGATGTGGGGGATTTGGGGATTTCAAACAAGACGTGGGGGCATGGCGCAGTGAAGGCTTGTGAGTTCGGCTCGATTCGAGCCGGCTCTCTTTTTTTTTTAAGCTCGTGCAAACCTATAGGTGCCGGTTATATTTTTGTATAGGGGCCGGTTGCTTATATTGGTGCCGACTAATAGGTGCCAGTTGGAAAACCGGCACCTATAGCCAGCTGGGAACCAGCACCTTTCATGTTTTTTTTACTAGTGTGATCTACTGTTAATTGAAAAAAAATCTATTACTAGTACTTGAGGTGATAGTATAAAATAATACGTTCCATTAAATTAGAAAAGATGAACATATTAGATCGATTTCTATTACTAGCAGAGACCACTGTAAAACATCTCCTTGCTCAAACACTTCCATGTTCATGTATACGGATGCTCTGCGTGTGTCGCTGGTGTGCACTATGCACACCTAATTCCGGTAGCATGGGTTCTATTTTATCCAAGTATAATACATATGCATACTGCATATACATATAGTTGGCAGTTGATGATAAAATTATACTTACATGATTTTTAAAAGCTACAACATGTGATATATTTGCTCGAAATGTGTGTTGCAACCCAGGACACATGATGCTAATCACTTTCTAAATTCATCAATATCAACAAGTAATTGTCAATATGAATGTTTCCATGCCATTAGGATTTTGTATGATTCTTTAACTTATTTTTTATATGTGCATACATGACATGTCTATGTCCATATTTCTAGTGCGTATAGTTTTTCCAGGGGTATGTCGATATTTTCCATGCATGTCAGATCATCAGATACACTAGATCTCAAAAAATTGAAACCAGTTTTGATGACACGTATATATTTAGCAACAATACTAGCAAAACCAATTTTATTAGTATGATACTTCATCCGTTTCATATTATAAGACTTTCTAGCATTGTCCATATTCATATATATGTTAATGAATTTATACATATATGTGTGTTTAGATTCATTAACATCTATATGAATATAGACAATGCTAGAAAGTCTTATAATATTGCTAACTTAATTGTTAGCATGTCTTACTGTTAGCATGCCTTGAATATTTTGTTTGGATCATTAATGTCCACCATGAAGGGTTTTCTTAGCACCCAGCTGAAAAATATTATATATATATATATATATATATATATATATATATATATATATATATATATATATATATATATATATATATATATATATAGTCTCTAGCCTTTATACGAGGCTCGGTTTTGTGAAAAACTACAGTAGTTTTCCACCAAAGTTATTTTTTGAGTAGTTTTCCATAAAATTCGTTTTATTCCACTTCTTTAGGTTTGATCAAATTTCTTGAAAAAATTAGCAATATCTACAACACCAAATCAGTTTCATCAAACATAAAATTGGATATATTTTGATAATATGTTTATTTTGTTTTCAAAATGTTGCTATATATGTTTTTTATATAAGCTTAGTAAAACTTAAAAAAAGTTTAGCTAGGAAAAAAAATCAGAACGGGTTATAATATGAAATGGAGGGAATAGTACATATGAAGGTTAGATTGCTGGCACACATAAGCATTCATGCCAGGGTTCGATGCTCTTCATGCGAATAAGTAGCAATATGCCATGTCGAGCATGGGATGCCTACGGGATTCATCTGATAGGACACGTACCCCATTGCCGCCGGCCGCCACTTCATTGAGTTCGCCTGAGGCGAAACATATATGTGGAAAAGAGGAATTTATCTTAAAGGCCTAGGAACACTTTACAGGACTTTTTTCAGCCCAAGTTTTTATTATTGGCTAGTTACACCCAACTACTATTCTTTGAGTTGGCAGTAAAATTAGATAAAACTTTTGGGTGAAAAATGGAAGAGAAGGTCTAGATTGCCAGTAGAGAGCATCGTAAATTAAGACTCTCATGTGATTAATATAGGACACGCAAACTTCTTAATTTTGTCTCCCATCTCTCGCATCGCATTATGTCTTGAATATGACATTGCCTTTATGTCTTCATCTTTATTAGCTATATCAATTTTTGTTATCAATGATACCAATTTATTCCACAAACACTATCGTGACATAGTGGCCGTTCTAAAGTGTGTTTTGATTAGCCACGCACAAAATGTGAAACATGGTTGAAACATGATTCGCATATGGTTAATTGATTATTACTTATTAAAAATATGAAAAATGGATTTATTTGACTTTTAAAGCAACTTCTATATAATAAAGTTTCTATACGAAACACATCGTTTAATAGTTTAAAAAGTGTGCTAACAGAAATTGAGGAAGTACCAAAGCCAAAACGTAGTTTAGAACGGGCCCATAGAGTAATGTAAATGCCAGCACATAAATAAAACCATTCTTAGAGCAATTATAATATTAATATTGTATTATTGAGAAGTACTATTGGTGTTTGTGGTACAGTTATGAGTGTGTGACTCTATATATTTAGGTTCAAATTTATAAATATAGTTATGTATATTCTTAGTTTGGATAGAATTATTTTTCCTTTGGAAGAACACAAATATGTACTGCCATAATAAATAAACTTTTATAAACGAATTTGAACGTGGGCTATATCCAGATTCATGTATAAAAGTTATTTTTTTTTGATAGGGAGTGTATTCCCATATCTTCAATGTAAAAGCGGAGTCGTCCTCCTCTCTCCCCACTATCATACTAACTTTCCCTACCAGATAAAAAAAGCCACATGCCTAGAAAAATCGCCCCATTGAAAAACAAAATTTCCATATGAAATCAACACACTAGAAAAACTGGATAAATAAAATTGAACCTCATGGTATCATTCTTCCATATTTGTTTTAATCTCACCACAAAGCACAGATATATAGCACTATAGTTGATTAAATAACACATGGATAAGAGAAAAATATGTAGTGCAAATCACACGTGTGATGAAAACTTACAAACTACCATTGGATCTTAAAAAATGAATGTCATAACATTGGATCTTGAAAAATGAATAACTGAGATTTGTCCACTTCACCAAAATCTAAAATTTTACTCCCCAATTCAAGTATGAGTGAATATTTTAATGGGAGTAAATTTTCACATTTTTTCATGATGTGGATAAGTTTCAAACGTCCATTTTTAGATCCAATATAGTTTCCAGGTTTTCAATATATACAATTACAAGGTGATTCACCGCACTTTGCTACGGGAATTACTAAGCAATTTTCCATATGTTTTTCTTTCAACAATTGAGTTAAGAGTAAAAAACAGAAAATTAAATTAGTTTGCTAAGCCATGTTTGAAGAGAAATAAATTCAGTAGCCTCTGCAGGGGATTGTATAGATTAAATATTAGATTATTGGCCAAGATTTAAATTGCAAGATTTATCAGTACAAATGATAGATGCACTTTAATGTGAAACATATTGAGAATTATATGTTAATTAAGTATTATAAAAATGATGAATAAATATGTTGATATAGTGCGGAAATAATATGAGGGGTGATAACTAGATATGCTTAGATGTTGATTTGTAGATCCAGTAAATTGTAGATAATACTGCATGCTTGCATGAGATTTGATATATGATTATTGCTGGTGAATGATGATATGGTATAGTTGCATGTCACTACTAGAAAAAAATGTTTTTTCAGGCGGGCTAAACAAGTTTTCGCAGGCGGACAACTGGTTCGCCTGCAACTCAACGCCTGTAAAAATACTTGATTTTCGTAGGCGAGCAAACTGGTCCGCTTGCGAAAAGAGTTTCCAGCGTTAAAAAAATGGGCAGCCAACGCCATTTCGGCCGGCTACAGCTGATCTAGTTCCCATTTCCCATCCCAGTTAATCCAAATTCACATAAACATCACAAATTTAACATAGAAGCAACATAGTTCATAATCAAAACAAATAAATCACAATCGTCGCCGGAGAGGAGGACTGCCACCACCAGCCAGATCTGGAGCGGAGGTCACCGCCACCGGCCAGATCTGGAGGGAACGCCGCACCAGATCCAGCGGGAAGGGCCGCCACCGTCCCCCGCGCTGCCGCCCACCGCCGCATGGCCGCTCCCCGCCGTCGTCCACTGCATCAGCCTCCCCCCTCCCCCCTCGGCCGAATCTGGGAGGGAGGGGCGGGGAGCCGTGCCCGAACGTCGCCGTCACCGACATCGGTCTTCGCCATCACCACCCCCAAGCCTCACTGTCGCCGACCCCGGTCATCGCCATCGCCTCCCCCAAGCCTCGCCTTTGCCGCCACCGACCCCGCCGCCCCCACGCCTCGCTGTCGCTGTCGTCCAGCCCACGCCGCCGGCCACTGTCCTCCCCCCTCCCCCCCTTCGGGCGGATCTGGGAGGGAGGGGAGGGGAGCCGCGCCGAGGATTCCGCTGGCCACTGCCGTCCCCCCGTACCCCTCCGGTCAGATCTGGGAGGGGGGAGGGAGGGATGGGCTACGCTGCCCATCGCCGGGAGCACATGTCGCTGCCACCGGTATCCGCCGCCGCCTTCGGCTGGCGGGCAGGGAGAGGGGAGGTGAGGGAGAAGAGGACTTAGAAAAAAAAAATCGCTCCTATGTAGGCGGTATTTATATTCCAAGTCTATTTTTGCAGGTCGCCTGAAAAAATGAAGGATATTTTTGCAGGCAGACAGCTAGCTTCACTCTGGTTTGTATTTTTGTAGGCCGTTAATTATTTGGTTCCGAGGGTCATGTCCATCTGCGAAAATAAATACCCAACATCGGCGAAAATGCTTTTTGTTGAGCTTCAGATTTAATGAATTGTAAAACTTTATAAAATGTAGATATAATGTTTTTTCCATATATTTTCTCCGGTTAAGAGGGGGGCAAACCGCCGTATAGGCCAGATAGGAGGCCACCTGACCCACCGCCGTATACGCGCCATGCAGCCTAAATTTGTTCATGATGAGATAATTAAGAAGATGCATCGTCCATGATGTTCCGTTGCACATACTAGCACACGTATAATACACACACACGTACATATCTTCTACCTACGTGCATACGAAGTACGTCACGGGTCAGTATATACGCGGACACGTAGGCAAAGGAGCGCCGCGCCCGTGACACGCGCACGCGGCGGTGTGGTCGATCGATCGGATCGCGTCGCGGCACGGCGCCGGTCACGTGGGAGGTGGGGCCCGCGCGCACGTGACGCTGCCGGCCGCCGCTCTCTCCGGCGGCCCGGCCGGCGATCGATCGAGATGGATGGATCATCAGATGAGAGAGGGGACGATGGATGTTAGCAACAGAAGGCGGCAGGATTAACTAGCGGACAACCGTTCCAATCTAGTGACTGAATATATCCGCCTAACCATCGTGAGCCGAAGCGGCGATCGATCTTAAATGCACCTAGTTTGAAAATATTGTGTAAAGCAATCATCAAAGTATCAAAATAATTACATCGAAACATATATGAATCGTGATAAAAATTGTTAACAAAATATTAAGAGGTAGATTATACAATTATAATGGATCTATATATGAATCCTACCAATTTTTTTTGCAAATATGACATATATATATATATATGACTTATACGTAGAGAGATATAAAAACAAAAGAGAAATATTTATTGTTAATCAGTAAGGGAACCGTTTCTAATAGTTCGGGGGTATGAAATGAAATAAAAAATTATTTGGGGAAGGGGGTTAAGTGCTTTGCCAAAATAGTCTAGGGGAGTGTCGAGGAGTGATCCTCTCGAGCGGGAGATCGTGAGACCCTCTTTTTTAGTTCGGCCAGGGGAAAAGGCTTGCCTCTGAAAATCACGTATCCGCCCCCCTAGATTATCAGCTAGTATGAACGCAGCAAGATTATACAGGTTTGGGCCGCTTAGGAGTATAATACCCTACTCCTGTGTGTGTGGGATTTAGATTATAGTTACAGAGGTCCCATCGTTCTGGAGATGGCTTTTTTTTCCCTTCTCCTAGAGCTTAGGGTTCCTGAGAGTCGTCCTCTTTCTCGAGGGGCAAGGTCCTCCTTTTATACCTCAAGGGGATACTATATGCACCGGCTCTACCTACTCTTCTCTCGGGTAGGGGCCTACCCTATCTTGATCGGATCTCGACCCGTGCCTTCGCCTGGAGGCTAAGCCACGATTTGTCCTTGAGTGGGGCCCAGCGCCGTCTCTTGCCTGACACGGGGGACACCCCTGTCAATCTCCCATTAATGGATGAAGAATTTTGGTGTACGTCCTCTGACGGGGAGGATCTCGAATGACCATCCCGATGGGACGGGTCATACCTGCCTCCACTCTGCCGAAGGCAGATGCGACGTGGGGGCACAGCTATCCGTCCAGTCGGATGTGACTGGTGACAGGCCGGTCACAGACCGGTCATTCTTGTCCGCCGCGCGCCAGTCGTGCACGCCGCACGTCTGCCCCTACCGTATTGAATGCGGCAGGGGGCAGTTGGGGCGCTGCGTTCATTAAAGGAGGCTCGGCTTGGGCTCCCTCCCCGCTCGCTCCCCCCACCAGATGGCGGACAGGCGGGGGCCTCGGGGCAAAACGGCGCGAGGGCCCGAGGGGCATGACGTGGCACCCCGAGGCCTCGGGGCAAAATGGCGGGAGGGCCCGAGGGGGCACGACATGGCACCCCGAGGCCCCCCGACCGCTCCTACGACCCATGGGGTACGGGGGTAGGGCCAGGCTGTAGGTCATGCGCCAGGATAGGAAGGTAAATTCCCCTCATTCCACATACCCCTGGGCCCACTTCACCAACAGTAGCCCCCGGCACCGCGTCGGACGTTGGCCTCCTGAGGTTGGTCTGACGTGGCGCCTCTTGACCTCCCAAGCTGGGGTTGTGGGCCGGCGGAGAATCTAAACGGACGCTGCCGAGCGGCCAGATTGGCGTGCTGATAATAACGGCGATTTGACCGCCACTAACCGCGCTGATGATGGAGGCGCTTCAGGCACGAGAATCGGGGGGTCGGCTGGACCACACCTCGATCTCCTCATCCACCATATACGCGGCGATACTGATGGCGGCCCGCCTAGTCTGCGCTTGTGAATGTTGCACGCCCTACGCCGAGTGCGCCTGCTGACAGGCGCACTAAATGCGGGGCGCGGATTCAACGAGTGACGTGATGAGTGGTCGCGGGAAACGATGAAGCAACTGCAGGCGCAAGAATCATGGGGGCAACCGTGAGGGCGTGAAACGAGGACGCGGGCGCGGGCGAGGCAGGGATAAAAGGATACGGAGGCGGGGACTTCGCCTCCTATCTTTCGCCGACTGCTCACCCGCACTCTCGCTCCTTAAGCCCTTACAGTCTCGCCACTCCACGCTACTCCACACACCAAGCCCCTCATCGTTTCACTGCCAGTCATCATGGCCCAAGATGCTGGCGACGTTGTGCTTCCGGCATCGCGCATCACGGCGGATAGGCACCTTAGCCTCCCCCGCAAGATCATGCCGGAGGGGACCGCCGTGAGGGCGGGGGAATCGCGATCGCGACCACGGTACCCAGAGCGATCCGTGCACCTCCTGTCCTTCGCCATGGCGGGGTTGGTCCCGCCATTCTCCAGGTTCTTCCACGAGGTTTTGGATTTCTATGAGATCCACGCCTTGCATCTCGCACCCAACGCCGTGATGACGCTAGCCATCTTCGCGCATCTGTGCGAGATGTTCGTTGGGGTACGGCCGACGATGCGACCGTTCCAGTTCTTCTTCGTTCCGCAGCAGCTGCAAGGTGCGGTGGTGGGGGATGCTACTTCCAGTCCCAGCCCGGCACGGCGGGGCAATACATTGACAGTCATCTCCGCAAGAAGTGGGAGGACTGGAAGAAGGACTGCTTCTACACCGCGCTGCCGGACCATCCACGAACGATCCGCCACATGGTTGGCGGCTTCGAAACTGGGCGAGGAGTACGACGCCGTGCGGGACCGCCTTAGGGGCCTGCGAAGCCAGGGCCTTATGGGGGCGATGGTCTTTGGTGATTACTTCCGCCGCCGCATCGCACCTCTCCAAGAGCGGTCCCGCGAGGCATGGAAGTATACTGGACCCAACGATCCCATGCGCACTCATGTGGGCGAGCGTTGGGACTGGGGCGAGGAGGACGCGAAGACGGTGATTCGGCGGGTGCTGGGTCTGGACTCCGCCGAGCAAACATTGATTCCAGACGGAATCCTTCCCCTCTGTAGCGACCGCGACCGGGAGAGAATCCTGGCGGTAATGTCGGCCGTCGGCGCCGGCGGGGATCGGTCCCGTCGGAGCAGTGCAGGTGGGGGTGCCGTTGGTGCGGGCAGTAGCGGCGCAACCACAGGCAGGAGTCGGGCCAGCGTCCCCGGCGGGGGTGGTAGCTCTAGGGCACCCGGCCAGAGCTGCGAGCCGGAGGGAGATTCGGCCAGCGACCCGAGAGGGAAGCGAAAACTGACCGAATCCCGACCACCCTCTCTCCCACGCGGAGGGGGTGCCGAACGCACGGCGGACTGACCACCGGCGGGGCGCAAGCGCCCTGTCGCACCCAAAGTTGGACGGAAGAAGAAGCGGCTCCGGAAGATAGGCCAGACAGAGCCGTGCCGGGGGAGCTTTATCGAGCCCCTAAAGTGAACCTTCAACCCCCCCCCTAGGTATGATTGCCGGCATCCGCCTCGGTGCTCTTTTACTCATCTCGGCCCCTTGTTGCTTCTTCTTCTTTTCCTTTGTTAACGCGATCAGGGATCTTCAGCAACGAGATTCCTTCCCAGGGGGTGTCGGCGTCCGACCCCTTGCAGGGGTCGAAGTCCGAGCGACCGGAGCGGCCCGGGCTCGGCCGATCCGGCGCCGCGGGGCCTTCGTGGCCTTCCGGCGGGGCCCACGGGCCGCACGCCAAGTCTGGCTCCAGGTCCACCTCAACCGGAGCACGACCGGCCGCAGGCGATAGCGGTGGTGGCGTCCCTCCCGGGGGCAGCTCCGAGGGACAGACCCGCGCGGAGCGCCTCCCTGGAGAGGGGGCCGAGGGGGATCGCGGCCCGGGAGTCGAGGTTGGAGGCAGCCCTGAGCCCGAGGCCGAGGCCGAAGCTAGGGGCGGGCCCGAGCCCGAGGCCGAGGCCGAGTCTGCCCGAGGGCCCGAAACAGGAGGTGAGAGGGACAGCCACTCCCCCTTGCGTTTGGGGCGCCCTCGGGGCTGGCCACGTGGGAGGGGGGTTGAGAGTAGCCCCCAGTCCCGCGGGGGATCCAGTTGCACCCCATCGTCCCGGGGGCGGACCGTAACCTTCTCTTCTTCGGCTCTGGCAAGCATGGAGCCACTCCTGCAGGTGCTCGCCGCCGCCGATTCCACTGTCCGGGAGGGGCTCAACGCCCAAGTTCAAGCCCTGGCGAAGGAGCGGGCGGCCCTGGAGGCGGAGTGGACGCAGATCACGGCAGACCGCGTGCGGGTTGACGAGGGGCGCCGCGCCGTGGATGTCATGATGGAAATGGGGCGCAAGATGCGCCAAGCCCAACTGGAAGAGATCCAGGCGCGCGAGGAAGCACTGGACTCTGTCATGTGGGAGACGGAGGAAGAGCGGCAGGCGGCACTGATCGCCTCAAGGGTCCTGGATGAGGCGCTGGACGACATCCGCCTGCAGTACGAGGCCCATGCCGAGGACCTAGCGAATAGGGCCGAAAACGCCCGCGGTGTCCTTGAGGCGGCTGCCGCCCAAGAGCGGCGGGCATTGGAAGCCGACGCCTCGCTGCGGGTTCGGACGGCGGCACTCGAGGCCGAACGCAAGGTCTTGGACGAGCGCACCCGTTCTGCGCAAGAGTTTGAGGCCACGATTCGTCGGCGAATCGAGGTTCTCGACTCGAAACAGCTCGAGTTGGCTCGGGCGCTGAAGGAGCGAGCACGTATGCTAGACCAGCGGGAGTCCACCTTGGCCACCCACGAGAGGGCGGCGACGGAGGCGGAGACCTCCCTTCGTCTCCGTGAGGAGGTCGTAGCTGAGCGCGACCGGAGCACCCTTGCCGCGAAGGCTTCGGCGGCCCGTCGCTCGGATGAGCTAAGGCTCCGGGAAGAGGCGTGCCGGGAACGGGACTCTGCGCTCGCCGAACACGAGGCCGAGGTGAGCCGCCGTGAGGTGGCAGCGCGCCGGCTGGGCGAGCAACTCGCGAAACGCGAGGAGGCTGTCGCCGGGCGCGAGGCTCGGCATTTGGAGAGCGTTCGAGCCGAGCGCGCGGCGTTGGCGGCAAGGGCCTTTGAGCTGGAGGCCCGGGAGAAGGTCCTGGTGGCGGGCGGCCAGCCCGGCGGCGCGGAGTTGGCGAGCCGGCTTGCCGCGGCTCAGAGCGCTCTTGCTGACCTACGGCGCCTGGTGCAAGATCAAGCTGGGGAGATTGCGGCCCTTCGCCTTACCAACGAGATCGGGCCTGGGCAACTCTCCGATGCCGTCGCCCGATTGGAGCGCAGGGCGCCGAGTGGGCATCTCCGTACGCCAGGACAGGAAGCTCCCGCCCACTCAGCCGGCACTCGCGCTCCGGCTGGATGGGCTGGCGGCTGACCTGGAGAGGCTGGAGGAAGAGGTCGGCGAGACCATCAAGTCGTCGTCGGCTTCGTTGGCGCGGCTGCGGTGCAATTAGTCCTCGCCAGCTACCAAGCCAGCTACCCCGACTTCGCCCCATGGCGCGCGCTCGAGGAATTCCCCCCGGGAACCGAGGCCGGGGCTCGGGAGCAAGTCCGCTCGAGGGGTCGGCCCCTCGGTTCACCTCCGGGCTTGCCTCGGACGAGGAGAGCGGGATCGAAGACGAGGGGAGCGGGAGCGGAGACAGTGGTGACGTTGTTGGTGGCGAGGATTGGGACGACGTGGTCAGCGGCGTCGGCCTCGGGAGCTTGGGCACTCCGTGACTATCCCCGCTTTTAACTTCTTTTTGTTATGTGCCTGCATCAGACACCTCTTATCTTTAGGCAATCGTGCCTTCTTACCTATAAATAAAGCTCTTTCTTCGCATTTTCTACCCTTTCACTTTCTCCATTAAATGCCTGCGGCACAGAAAGAAGGAAAACCAGAGAAAAAATATTCAATTAAATTCCCTATGATTGAATAGCCGTTTTTACCCCTTCCCCCCCCCCCCCCCCGGGCTCGTCCTTGAGAAAAGGTAAACTCACGCTTGGCCCGTGGAACCTAAATGGTAAGGGGTGAGGCTACCGTCCCGAGGGAGCCGCCCGGCGGGTCTGGCCAGACCGAGGCTACGACGACCGGGGGTCGGCGACGGCCGTGTGTAGGCCCTTCCGAGCTCCCGGGGTTCGCCGCAGCCCGGGGTGCTGCCCGCGCTCGGGCTCACTTTCGGCGGTTTTCAGGTTGCCCAACGCCACTTAGGGTTCGGAGCAAGCGCGAATTATCCTTTGAACCAGGACGAGCCAGAGGAAAGGGCAGAAAAAAGGGTGCGTAGCAGCGTCCACCGAATTTATTGCTTGGAAAGGGAAAAAGATACAAAGTACTGCACATTGGTAGCCCCCGGCCAAGTCCGCGCAAGCCGAAGGGTTGTGCGGGGCTTGGCCCGAGCTCCTGGTAAGCAAACAAGAAATGCGACGCTATGGATAGAAGCGGCGGAGGTGTTCGATATTCCATGGATTAGGCAGCTCCGTGCCGTCGTTCGTGGCTAACCGAACAGAGCCTGGCCGGAGAACCCCGATCACTTTGTATGGCCCTTCCCACATTGGTGAGAGCTTGCTCAGCCCCAAGCGCGACTGCACGCGGCGTAGGACGAGGTCGCCAACTTGTAGTGATCGGGCCCGGATGTGGCACTGGTGATAGCGCCGCAGGCTTTGCTGATAACGCGCCGCCCGCAGGGCCGCGCGCCTACTCCTTTCTTCCAAGTAGTAAAGATCGTCGCGGCGGAGGACATCCTAAGTGGCCTCATTGTACAGCGAACACGAGGCGAACCCAGGGAAAGCTCCGATGGCAGGACCGCCTCGGCGCCATACACCAAGAAAAAGGGGGTTTCTCCTGTGGCGCGACTTGGAGTTGTCCTGTTTGCCCAGAGCACGGCGGGCAACTCTTCAAGCCACGAATCTCCGTGCTTCTTCAGGACGTTGTATGTCTTAGTCTTGAGGCCCTTGAGGATTTCTGCATTGGCTCGCTCAACTTGGCCGTTACTCTTGGGGTGGGCAGGCGAGGCGAAGCATAGCTTGATACCCATGTCGTCGCAATAGTCGCCAAACAGTTCACTGGTGAACTTGGTGCCATTATCTGTAATGATACGGTTGGGCACCACGAACCGGGACGTGATGCCCCTGATGAACTTGAGGGCGGAATGTTTGTCGATTTTGACGACCAGGTAAGCCTCGGGCCACTTGGTGAATTTGTCGATGCCGACATACAGGTGCTAATACCCGCCTCGAGCCGCTTTGAACGGCCCAAGGATGTCAAGCTCCCAGACCGCGAAGGGCCAAGAGAGCAGGATGACCTGTAAGGCCTGGGCCGGCTGGTGGGTTTGCTTGGCGTGGAACTGGCACACCTTGCATCACTGGACCCATTCCTGTGCGTCTTGCAACGTGGTCGGCCAGTAAAAACCTTGCCGGAAGGTTTTACCGACAAAGGTGCGCAAGGCAGAATGCGCCCCACACTCACCCTCATGGGCGTCGGCAATGAGCTCGACGCCCTGTTCCCGAGAGATACACTTCAAGAGCATCCCGTTGGCGGCGCATCGGTAGAGGGTCCCCTCTACGAGCACGTACCGCTTAGAGATGCGTGCAAGCTTCTCAGCATCTGCGCGATCCTTGGGAAGAGTATTATTGTCGAGGTACGCCCGGATGTCAGTCATCCAGGCTACGTGCGACGGGGGTCGGGGTCGACCCCCTCGGGCCCCGTGGCCCGCGGGTTATCGGGGCTCGTGGCGGAGGTTGTGGCGCCGGGGTCCTTCGGGGGGCCCAAATGTGTCAACGGCCACGCGAGCCTTTCCTCGAAGGTCCCCGGGGGGAGTGGGGCTCGCACCGACGCAATACGCGACAACTCATCAGCAGTTGCGTTGTCGCGTTGGGGCACGTGCCGGACCTCGAGTCCGTCGAAGTGGCGCTCCATACGCCGCACTTCACGTACATACGCCTCCATTTGCGGGTCGGTGCACTGGTATTCCTTGGAGACCTGATTCACGACCAACTGGGAATCGCCTAAGACTAGGAGGCGGCGGATGCCCATTCCGGCCGCCGCCCTCAAACCTGCGAGGAGTCCTTCATATTCTGCCATATTGTTCGTGGTTCGGAAATTGAGCTGAACGACGTACTTGAGGACATCCCCGGTTGGTGAAGTTAGTATGACTCCAGCCCCCGCACCATGAAGGTTGAGGGAGCCATCGAAGTGCATAACCCAGTGCCCGGCGTGAATGTCGGCGCTCGGGTCTTTACCGTCTCCGGGGAGGGAGGGGAGATCATATGGGGGAGGTTCATCCACCGGCGTCCATTCTGCGATGAAGTTAGCCAGGACCTGGCTTTTGATCGCGTGCCGCGGTTCGAAGTGCAGGTCGAATTCAGCAAGCTCGATGGCCCACTTGTCCATTCTGCGATGAAGTCAGCCAGGACCTGGCTTTTGATCGCGTGCCGCGGTTCGAAGTGCAGGTCGAATTCAGCAAGCTCGATGGCCCACTTCACTACCCGACCGGTGCCCTCTCGGTTATGTAATATCTGGCCAAGAGGGTACGACGTTATGATGGAAAATCGATGCGCTTGGAAGTAATGGAGCAATTTCCTAGAGGCCATCAAGACTGCATAAAGCATCTTCTGTGCCTATGGGTATCTGGTTCTCGCGTCTCGGAGCGCCTCACTGACAAAGTAGACAGGCCGCTGCACCTTTCGGTGGGGCCGGTCCGTGGTGTCAGGGGCAACTGCTCCGGGGCACTGGCGCTCGGGAGTCCCAGGGGGATCTCGGACCATGTCACGATTGTAGGCCTCGGGGGCGCCTGCCAGAGCCTCTCCTCTTCCCGTGGGGGCCTTGGGGCCCTCCGAGGGGTTGTAGGCCTCGGGGGCACCTGCCAGAGCCTCTCCTCTTCCCACAGGGGGCCTCGGGGCCCGAGGGGCTGGGGGCTTCGGACATCGGGCCTTGGGGGGACGAGGGGCCATCACCAGTTGAGGCTGCCCCTGGCCTACTCTCGTCGCGTTCGACTACTAGGGCGGCACTCACTGCGTGGGGGGTCGCAGCCAAGTAGAGCAGCAACGGCTCCTCTGGTCCTGGGGCTACTAGGATGGGGGGAGGTGAGGTAAGCTTTCAGCTGATTGAGAGCTTGCTCTGCTTCCTCCGTCCATACAAACGGCCCGGGGCGCTTGAGGAGCTTGAATAGGGGCAGCGCCCTGTCTCCCAGCCTCGATATGAATCGACTTAGGGCGGCCATGCATCCAGTGACGCACTGCACATCCCTGAGCTTGCTGGGGGGGCGCATCCTCTCTATCGCGCGTATTTTCTCAGGATTAGCTTCTATGCCTTGGGGGGAGACTAGAAAACCAAGGAGTTTGCCCGCCGGCACACCGAACACACACTTGTCGGGGTTCAGTTTCATGCGCGTGGACCGAAGACTATCAAAAGTCTCAGCCAAATCATGCAACAACGTATCCTGGTGGCGCGTCTTTACCACCAGGTCATCAACATATACCTCTACATTGTGCCCTATCTGATTACTCAAAGTAATACGAGTCATACGCTGAAAGGTAGGGCCTGCTTTTTTAAACCAAAAGGCATAGTTGTATAACAAAAGGTGCCCACAGGGGTGACGAAAGCAGTTTTTTCCTCATCTTCCCTAGCCATGCGGATCTGGTGATACCCAGAGTAGGCATCTAGAAAACACAAAAGGTCGCACCCCGCAGTGGAGTCGACTATCTGATCTATGCGTGGCAAAGGGAAAGGATCTTTGGGGCAAGCCTTATTGAGGTCCGTGTAGTCGACGCACATCCGGAGTTTGCCGTTGGCCTTCGGGACAACCACCGAGTTTGCCAGCCACTCCGGATGGATCACTCGTAGATGAAGCCAGCCTCCAGGAGCCGCACCACCTCCTCTCAGATGAAGGCTTGCCGCTTCGAGGCTTGACGCCGCACTTTCTGCCGGACGGGCCGCGCGTCCGGCCGCACGGCGAGGCGGTGCTCGATCACCTCCCTAGGGACCCCGGGCATGTCCGACGGCTTCCATGCGAAGACGTCGGAGTTTGCCCGTAGGAAAGAGACGAGCGCGCTTTCCTATGCGGCGTCCAAGGTCCCGCCAATTTTGGCGGTCTTGGATGGATCATCGCCAAGGGGGATTTCCTTGACGGTTACCTCATCGGCCGAGGCGAGGCGCTTCTTGGAGGCGCGGGACGCGGAGGCCTCCAGGTCCTGCTGCCCCGTGGCCACCGCCAGGTTGTCGGCGCGCAGCTCCGCGCAGGCGAGGGCGACCTTGACATCGCCAAAGACTGTGATGGGACCACTAGGGCCCGGCATCTTCATCTGGAGGTAGGCGTAGTGGGTGGCAGCCTTGAACCTTACCAATGCCGGCCTACCCAGGACCGCGTTGTAGGGCAGATTGAGGTCCGCCACGTCGAAGTCGATCCGCTCGGTGCGGAAGTTGGTGGAGTCGCCGAAGATTACTAGGAGATCAATGTGGCAGAGAGGCCACGTGTGCCCCGGGGTCACGCCGATGATCGGCAAGGACGGCTGGAGCTTCATCCCCTGGGCCTTGATCGTGTCGAAGGCGGCCAGGGAGATGATGCTCAAGCTGGCCCCCCGTCGACCAGGACTCGCTTCATCTTGACGTTGTGGATGGTCGGGAAGACCACAAGAGCCAACTTCCCACCCCGAGCGAGCACCGTCGGATGGTCGCTCTGATCAAAGGTGAGCTTCACCTCCGACCAACGCGCCTTCCGTGCTGCCTCGTGAGTCGGGACGGCGGCCAGAAGCTCCCTTCTCATGGCCTTGATTCCACGACGGGATGTGTAAGCGCAAGCCCCCCCCCCCCCATCGAGAGTGGCGACAGTTCCCTGAGGTATCTGGAATTCCAGACTCTCGCTGTCATCGCCATCGTCGGCAGGGGCCTTCTTCTTAGACTCCTCCCACCGATCATTGGCGGGGGTCGCGGGGGCTTTGCCCTCCCGTCGACTCTGCCGCTTCTCCTCATCGGCTTTTCGAAACCGCTCGGCCAAGTTCTTGACCGAGCGGCAGTCGGCAAGACTGTGCCGATAAGTATTATGCACCGAGCACCACTTGTCTGCCGACCGACCCTCACCGGAAGGGGCGGTAGAGCTCAGCTTGCCGTTGGTGGCCCTTTCCTTGCGCGGGGCCCACGAGGGCCCGTCAGCCACAAGGACATGGCCCTCGTCATCAGAGCGGGCTGACTTCCGCTTGCCCCTTCTGTCCCACCGCTTGGAGTGGGGGGCAATTCCGGGGGCGGCCGCCGCCGCCGCACCGGTGCTGGGGGAGTTCCAAGCCCACGCCTCCTCTTTCCGAGCCACCTTGTCCGCTAGCTCGAAGAGCTCGGCGGTGGTCTTAGGCTCCTTGGAGGCGATTTTCTCCAGCATGCGGTTGTGCCGCATGCCGTTCCGAAACGCATAAACGACCGCGTGGGCCAGGATGCACGGAATAGTGTTGCGGACCTGGCAGAAGCGCTGTATGTATGAGCGGAGGGACTCATCGTCCTTCCGCTGCACAGCGTGTAGGTCCGCCTCCTCCCCTGGACGGGGGTATGTGCCCTGGAAGTTTGTGATAAATTGCTGGCACAGGTCCTCCCAGGAGTGGATGGAGTCGAGGGGCTGGGTCATAAGCCATCCGTGCGCCTGACCCTTAAGAGCCATGGCGAAATAATTCGCCATGACCCGGTCATCCCCTCCCGCCGCCACGATGATCGTGGTATAGATCTGGAGGAACTCGGAGGGATTGATGCTGCCATCATACTTCTCCGTGAGGTTGGGGCGAAACTTCGGGGGCCACCGGACATTCCGGAGACTCGCCACGAAGGCCCTGCAACCAGTTCCCCCTGGGGTGGACGTGAGGGGCGGGCCGCCGCGCGAGGAGGAACACGGCACCCCAGACGAGGAGGCGCTTTCTCCCATGCGGGCAGCGCGGCGCTCGTCTCGACGACGCTCAATGTTGACTCGAGCGTCCTGCCACCCGTATAGGCCATCGTGACGCCTCCGGCTTTCTGAGACCCCTGACGACGTTGGGGTCGCAGATCGCCTCGAGGCTGTGGCTGTCCGACGGGCCCTTCTCCTTGCTGACGAGGAGAGGGTGGAGGTACGTGACATACCTATGGCGGTGGAACGGCCACTCGCGGCCAACTGCCGCTGGGTAGTGGTGACCAAGTTGGCGACGTCGTCCAACCATCGTTGGACGGGGGCCTCTGGATCCGCGTCCACCGGAGGATGGCGCAGGAGGGCTCCCACCGCATGAAGCGCGCCCTGAGGTGAGCTACCGTCGCGGTAGGTCAGGCGGCGGCGCGCTCGGACGTGCCGTGGCCTCCCCCCGTCCAGAGGCGGGGAGAGGGCCGAGCCTCCCGATCGGTCGGGAATCTCCCTCCACGGGGGGTCGCGGGGGGGGGGGGGGGTGGAGTCCGCGAGCCGCGTCGGCGGTGACGCGGGTTGCGACTCCCGCTGGCACCTTCACTCCCGAAAGGGGTAGGGGTGTGCACCTCCACCTCTTCCTCTAAAACCTCGACCATGATCGTCGGGGCCGGAGGAAGGCTTGGGGCGGAAGGAAACGACTTCCTTCCGAAGCGCGCGAAATCCCCCTACCTGGCGCGCCAGCTGTTGAGGAGTGGTCCTCTCGAGCGGGAGATCGTGAGACCCCCCCCTTTTTTAGTTCGGCCAGGGGAAAAGGCTCGCCTCTAGAAATCACGTATCCGCCCCCTAGATTATCAGCCAGTATGCACGCAGCAAGATTATACAGGTTCGGGCCGCTTAGGAGCGTAATACCCTACTCCTGTGTGTGTGGGATTTAGATTAAAGTTACAGAGGTCCCTTCGTTCTGGAGATGGCTTTTTTTCCCTTCTCCTAGAGCTCAGGGTTCCTGAGAGTCGTCCTCTTTCTCGGCGGGCAAGGTTCTCCTTTTATACCTCAAGGGGATACCACATGCATCGCCTCTACCTACTCTTCTCTCGGGTGGGGGCCCACCCTATCTTGACCGGATCTCAACCCGTGCCTTCGCCTGGAAGCTAAGCCACGATTTATCCTTGAGTGGGGCCCAGCGCCGTCTCTTGCCTGACATGGGGGACACCCCTGTCAATCTCCCATTAATGGATGAAGAATTGTGGTGGCCGTCCTCTGATGGGGAGGATCTCGAATGACCCTCCCGATGGGACGGGTCATACCTGCCTCCACTCCGCCGAAGGCAGATGCGACGTGGGGGCACAGCTGTCCGTCCAATCGGATGTGACTGGTGACAGGCCGGTCACAGACCGGTCATTCCTGTCCACCGCACGCCAGTCGTGCACGCCGCACATCTGCCCCTACCGCATTGAATGCGGCAGGGGGCAGTTGGGGCGCTGTGTTCATTAAAGGAGGCTCGGCTTGGGCTCCCTCCCCGTTCGCTCCCCCCGCCAGATGGCGGACAGGCGGGGGCCTCGGGGCAAAACGGTGCGAGGGCCCCGGGGCAAAACGGCGCGAGGGCCCGAGGGGGCACGACATGGCACCCCGAGGCCCCCCGACCACTCCTACGACCCGTGGGGTATGGGGGTAGGGCCAGGCTGTAGGTCATGCGCCAGAATGGGAAGGTAAATTCCCCTCATTCCACATACCCCTGGGCCCACTTCACCGACAGGGAGTAAAGTGGATTTTTTTATATATTTACCAATTTAACTATTTACTTTGGACTGTAATATGTGCTAAAGAAATAGAAAAAATAAATAAATTTTATGTATAGCCAAAATCAGAAATAGTCAAAAAGCTACTAGTTACATAGAAATAATACTCGGTCACGAATTTTCATAAATTTTTTATCATTAATTAAAATAATTAATTTATCTGATCATTTAATAGTGAATTGATGACTAATATGCTACAAACAGTACTAAAAAAATGAGTTTTGGGGGTGTGGGGTAACATAGACTGTAACGGAGCTGGCCGACCCATCCTGACTAATGGGTGTGTCCGCTATAGTTATTTTTATAATAGTAGAGAAATAGAGTGCTATTTTCTAAAAACTTGGGTTACTCAGCTGAATATACCCATGATCCCCTCTAGAGATAGAGACCGTGTGAAATCTATCTATTGTTCTTTTGGCCTATCAACTATAGCTTTTTTTTTCACAACTTGCCATTTTATTCAGTTAACAACTCGTTACTCATCTTAATTATACAGTAGATGTTGGGCACGTAAAATATTTTCGTGCATGTTTTTGAAATATACCTTACAAATCCCCAGACATTACGAATAAATACATGCAGAATAGGGAAAAAGAAAAATATTACAATAAATATAATCTATATTTTTTTCTATGCTATAGGAATTCACAGCTCCCTCTCTCCGTACTAAATTATACTAATGAAGAAGAGTTTGACAAAAATGATAAAACTATTAAAGCCAAAATTTAGTAAGCCCCTAAGTCATCATCGGCTTAGAGTCATTATCGGCCTCAGACTCTTAAAATTGGTCGATGGAAATTATCAGTCACCAGCAGTCGGTTTTTTTAGTGGATTCGGTTAAAGAAATTAATCAATTAAAAGAATTTTATTATGGTAATTTATCTATTAATTAGGCAGAGACAATTAATTTCCTTTTTATCTTTAGACAAGTTTGTTTAGTGTCCGATCAAGATTTGTTTCTTTTCTTTTATCTCTAAGAAAGTTTGTGCCATCCATGAATATAAATATGTACACTAAGGGTCATTATAAAATATCTCTAAGAAAGTTTGTGCCATCCATGGATATAAATATGTATTGATCAATACTTCTCTCAGTACATCGCCACCCTTTTATTCGAGGTTTTATCACCGCGGAACTTGGCACCTGACGCGGGGCCGCATCGCTTCGATCTCCATCAAAGGGGTAGGTCCTAAGTTCCGCTAACCCTGGCAGTTATATCGGCTATGTTGGCGTTGTTCAAGGTTGCGTCGCTTCGATCTCTTGGATTGCTCTATCTTTGTCTACCTAATATTTTAATTCTATCTTTATTTGCATTGTGTTTAAAAATATATCAGTTTAGTTGGGACAATCTTGGTTAGGTCCGATCTTATGTCTTAGTTGATATATCTCTAGAATCATAATATTGTTTTAAATATATTTGTTATATTCATCACGTTAGCATTTAGATCTATCAGCTTATCTAACTTATTTGATTAGATGTAATCTAGAACTATCTCGGTTGAGTCTGATCATCTATATTACTGTTGATAATCTAAGTTTTGCTAAGTTTATAGATTTGTGCTACATTTTATCTAAGTGCTAGCCGATAAGTTATCTTTATATCGGACCTCCAGTTGATATATGCTTTGACCATCAACTCTACATTTAATATTTTATATCAATACCGGCAGATTAGTTCATTGGATATCTACTTCATAATGGTATCATCGGCCAAATGGACTGTTTGTTCAAGTTCTTTTAAGTGTCTTTATCAAACTGTCAGAATCTACATCGAGTATAAAGCCGATTGTTTAAAACCCTATCAACATCGGCTTATTGGCCGATCAGCTCTTTGATCATCAATTTATCTATCTTGTCAGTTGCAGGATTAAACTGGCTGACACGCCTGAATCCAATATTTAGAAAATCTCCCAGCTCTTCATGTGTCACGATGAAATTTTATGTTAACAAAAAACATACTTCCTCCATTTTATATTATAAGTCGTTTACTAGTCGAATTTCTTTAAGTTTGGCTAAATTTATAAAATAATATAGTAATATTTTTAAATATATATATATAACATATTCAATGTTAGATTAAATAAATTAATTTAGTATTTTAATTGTTGCTAAATTTTTCTATATATTTAATTAAACTTAAAAGGTTTGATTAGTTAAGCGACTTATAATAAGAAACGATAGTACCAAAATTTACAAGAAGGTCCCTTAAACATTGTTGAATGTAATTAAGAGACAAGCAGAGAACCATTTCAATCAGGTTGACGAAGCATCATGCGGCTGTCACCTTCTTATTCTCCGGCATCACCATTTATAAACAAATCGAACTCGATTAATCATATATGAATAGCTTAAACTAGTAAGCACTAATGCCTAAGTAGAGAATTCCACTATCCATGCTATCGCCGAAACAGAGACGAGGGGGAGTTACCATGGAAAAAAAATAAATTAACTGTTTACTAATATCGTTCGTATGCATAGCTAGAAATAAAGTTTTTTTAGGTAGCAGTACTAGCTAAAAAACTTGTATAAGATAAAACCCCTCCTCCACATGGTGCTGGATTATCTAAGCAGACGAGGTTAATTGGCAGCAGAAAAAAAATGCTAAACCTGAAATCAACAGTATCATCCTATATAAGCATGAAAAAAAAGTGTCAAATTCATATAGAAGCACGGCAACAAAAGTACCAGACATAATTAATACAACTAAAATATAAGGCAACCGTCACTAAAAAAATATTATTATCTTTTTGTTTGATTACCACAATAAATAGAAAAAAAAGTCCATTTTACTTTCCCAAACTATTTTACTAGAGCACATAATCCGTTAAACTATTTTTGTCTCATTTTACACCCCCCCCCCCAAACTATTAAAAAGGTTCACATCACTCCCCTAACGCTATTTCTCTTCTTTAGTTCTCACTGTATAAGTCACTGAAATTTTGGTAGAATATAGATTCATCCAAAACATACATCTCAACATTTTTTTTGATTTTATTTCTCACTGTTTACATAGGTTGAAAGCACTTCAAACTTATTTAAACATCAAAATTTTAAAGTTCAAGCAAACGCCATGAAAATTTTCAAAATATTTTTAACTTTGGTAATGGCGTCATCTATGGCTCTAGCAAATTTCAGCTTAAAATACAACTTGTATAAATAGTAACAAAAATAAACAAAAACGTTCATTTTTAATAGTTTAGGAGATAAAATAAAGGAAAAAGTACGAATTACCCCTGAACTAATGTGAGAGTATGAATTACCCCCCCCCCCCCCTCCAACCACAAAACCAGACATATTAAACCTCAAACTATTGAAACCGGACGAATTACCCCCCTGACTCAATTCGGAGCGGTTTTGGTCCTACGTGGCATACGCGTGGCGCTGCCGTAGAAATCCAATCAGCAAAATTAGGTGGTCCCACATGTCATGCTCATGTATTTCTTCCACTTTCCCCTCTCTTCATCACCTCCAGGGCAGATAGAAAGCGGCACGGCGGTGGCGTTCTCCAGGGTGGCCGGGGAAAGCGGTGGTGGCTGTGACGGCAGCGTCCAGGGCGGGTGGGGGAAGCGGCGGCGTCCAGGGCGGGCTGGGTATGCGGCGGCGTCCAGGGCGGGTTGGGTATGCGGCGGCGTCCAGGGCGGGTTGGGGATGCGGCGGCGTCCAGGGCGGGTTGGGTATGCAGCGGCGCCCAGGGTGGGCTGGGGAAGCGGCGGCGGCGGCGACAGCAGCATCCAGGGCGGGTTGGGGATGCGGCGGCGTCCAGGGCGGGCTGGGTATGCGGTAGCGTCCAGGGCGGGCTGGGGAAGCGGCGGCGACGGCGGCGTCCAGGGCGGGTGGGGGAAGCAGCGGCGTCCAGGGCGGGCAGGGAAGCGGTGGCGATGACGACACCCTCCAGGTCGAGCGGGGGCGGCGGCGGCGGCACCCTCCAGGGCGGGCGGGGGAAGTGTCGGTGGCGACGGCGCCCTCCAGGGCAGGCAGGGGAAGCGACGTTGGCGGGCGCGGGGGGAGTGGACGCTCGTGCTCCTCCTCCGTGGTGCCAGAGATGGAGCGGGTGCTCGTGCGCGGGTCGGCCGCCGCTGCGACTCGCCGTGGAGGCGGCGAGATCGACGGCGAGCTCCACTACCTGCCAGAAATGGAGAGAAGGGAAGGGGCAAAGAGGAGGGGGAGAAGAGGACTAGAGGAGGATTGGGCTGACAGTGGGCCCCATCATATTTTTTTGTTGTGGCTGACAAGTGGGTCCTATATATTTTTCTTTTGTTTTGGCTATTCAGACTGCCATGTGTGCGTCTATATAGGACAGAAACCACCCTGGATCGATTTATGGGGGTAATTCGTCCGGTTTGTAAAGTTCAGGGTTAAAATAACTGGTATTAGAGTTCAGGGTTGAAAATCATACGACCATAATTGTTAGGGGGTAATTCGTATGTTTTCCTAAAATAAACCATAAAATAGTTTAGTAGGTTAAGTGATCCATTAAATTAGTTTGGGGGAGTAAAATAGACTTTTTTCTAATAAATATAATTCATGCATTCAATAGTATTAGACATCTTGAGAGTACAACATGTTTAATTGCATGTATACGCTTTTATTATGGGTTATAAAATAAAATAGTTACTCCTATATATTTTAGTATGGAGGGAGTATAACATATTCTATTTTATGCCATATCATATACTCCCTCCGTATTTTAATGTATTACGCCGTTGACTTTTCGACCAACGTTTAACCATTTGTTTTATTTAAATTTTTTTTCAAATATGAAAATATTTATGTCATGCTTGACGAATCAAGTTATAATAAAATAAATAATAATTATATAAATTTTTTGAATAAGACGAATGCTCAAACGTTAGACAAAAAGTCATAATGTGTACATGTATGTATGTGTACACATTATTTAATGTCACATTAAATAATATTTAATGTCACATGTATGTGTTTAAATATTTGATGTGATGGAAAAGTTAGAAATTTGAAGGGAACTAAACGCAGCCTAAATACATGCCATAATGTGTACTACAATATATGCACAGCACAAATCGCCGGATTTGATGGTACATATGTACGTCGAATTGAATCATTCTATGTACTATGCAGAGGTGGGGTTCCCTCGAAGCAAAGGAAAAGAAAAATCATCAGAGAAGAAAAAAACACCAGTGCACTGTGCACCGCGTTCTGCAGACTGAAGCATTTTTGTTGGTGTGTCGCCATCACTCTCTTCAGATTCTGGTAACAGGTTAACTAATCAGCCCCGTTGAGAAGATCGACCGATGGACGGACACTAGTTCCGGGCAACTCGCAACAATTCCTGGCTTCCAAATTAAGAAGCTAACTCGGGGATCCCGGAAGAACTACTGGCTAGTATCTATGTATACTAGCAGATCTAGAAACTTGATACACCATATTGCTACACCATAATCCCATCATTTTATAACATAAGGTGTTAGATATTAGCGGTAATTCCTCATTTGACCCCACTCTGAAGCCTAAAAATTAACCTGGCCTTATTTTTTTTAACTTGCTCATCTGATCAAGTTTTTTAAAACTGAAAATCAAGGCTGACCCTACTGCGTTAAGGCAAGGTAACCGTGTTAACTAAAGAGCAAATTATCCTGTGTCTTTGCACGCTAGCGCTGCCCCTTCCTCTGCACCGGCGAGGAAGACCCTAGCTCCAGCCAGCCACACCGCCGAGGAATTGGTCAAGACTGGATTGTTCGTTTGAGATAGGACTATGTATAATTAGGAGTATTTTGGTTAGTTCGCTCTAGCAAATTTATTTATTATTTTTCCTAAATGGAAGCTGACAGTGTAGTGAAACAAGAGACGGTGACTTAGAATTTGAAAAGAAATGTTAAATGAGAAAACTTAAGAAGTAAGATCAGATTGATAATTCGGCTATAAAATCGGGTCTAATCGGCAATTTTCCATAGATATTAATTACCAGTAACACATCTATGTTATACACTAAGGTGGTTGTGACGTGTAGCCCACTAATACGTCCAAAGTTTGATTCCTTGTGATTTCCTCTTTTCTTCTCTTTCCTTTTTTTGAGAAATCGTTCTTTTCCATCCCTCAGCACCTCTCTGCTCTATTCAAGAACTTTTCCCTTCTTCTCTTTTCGTGAGAAACCATTATTTTCCCTCCCTCAGCAGTCTTTGTTCTACTTCCTCCGTTTCAGGTTATAAGACATTTTAACTTTAGTCAAAGTTAAACTGTTTTAAGTTTGACTAAGTTTATAAAAAAACAAATTTATTATGAAAATATATTCAATTATTAATTTGATGAAACTAATTTAGTATTATAAATATTAGTATATTATTTTAAAACTTAGTCAAACTTGAAACTTATAATCTGAAACGGAGGGAGGATTTAAGAATTGTTTCCGGTTCTATTCAACAATTGTTCTCGGCTTGCGCTCTCTCTCTCTCCTAGGATTCATTAGAGTTAGTATTATTTAACATATATGTTATATTATCTTTAAGAAAAATAGCTCTTTTGAACCTAATACTTCTTCAAACTTTGTCTTTAGTTACTGACATGTTATTTAACATGTACTACTCCCCCGTTTAATCCTATCAGTCACTTCAATTTTTTTTCTAATCAAACATATTTGGTTCGACTAATTTTGCAGAAAAAATTATTAATATCTACAATATAAAAATTAGTTTTATTAAATATAACGTTAAATATATTTTGATAATATGTTTATTTTGTGTTAGAAATGTTGCTATAGTTTTCTTTACTTAAAAAGGTTTTGACTTAAAATAAATCAAAACGACTTATAGAGGGAATATCTTTTATGAAAATAGCTCTTTTAAACCTAATGATTCTTCAAACATATTCAGCCTCATCTTTTAGCTTATACTTATCAGCCAAAATTTAAATTTTCAACATTAAATTTGGAGTTGATTTTGGGGTTATTTTATCGAAGTTTATTTTTCAGTCTTTGCTTTTACATCGTTAAGAACATGTATATAGTTTTTTTCATAAATTATTTTTTATTTGCAAATATGTCGTTTGGCTTATTCACCCAATAAGAGAAACGATGGGGCTTATTGTGTTTTAAGTTAGTGACATGTTTCAATAGTTGGCCCCTACAAGACTTTTGATCAAGCTCTGTCACCAGGGGCCTGTTTGACATAGCTCCAGCTCCTCAGCCAAAACAGTTTCAGCTCCACTTAAAGTATGAGCGAGCTGAGTGGAGCACTCTCACCAAATAAACTAAAGAGGTGGAGCTAGGTTTAGGTTGCTCCACAACTCTATTCCAGTTTCAACTCCTGAAACTATATTTAGGGGTTAGAGCTCTACCAAATAAGCCATAGTCTTCTTAAACTTTGACCAGATTTATAAAAACATTTATAATTCCAAAAAAAAATACACTATCAATATATATTTTATGGTGAATTTAACGAACCTAATTTTATGTCCTATATATATGTGTTGGTGTATAGTTTTCTATAAATATGATAAGTTTGACTAATATACCTTAAAATATGGAGGAGAGTATAAATAATGCTTAGGCAATAGTTTTATCTTCTAGTACAAGCAATTTCGCTGCGTGTTTTTGTCAAAGGTTGCCGGTGTAACAGCACTATTTTTTAAAAAAAAAATAGTTGGTAATAACGCTGTTGATCCAGCCTGATCTACGTATAAAAAGGGACGTCATATATAGGAGAGCCTGATCGATCTGATCGATGGGGATGCTCCAACGGCTGGCATAAGCAAACCGGATATTTGGGACGACGAAGGCCCCATCGTTTTGTTTTTTTTCTAATAAGTCAAACGGCTTATTAGGAAATAAAAATAAATTTGTAGATAAAATTTATATATACGTGTTCTTATGACTTAAAAGCCAATGTTGAAAAAGAAGATGCGTTGAAAATATCTTAAAATCAATCTCAAAATTAAATTTAAAAATTTAAATTTTAACTTTTTCTTTGGCTTAATGGGTCATCTGATGGGAGCCGATGTACTGCGATATGACCATCGTCGTCGTATACCGTTGGGAACACTGCACTCCAGGTTAGGCCACTACGGCAATATATATCTGGATGAATGCCTCTTTCTGTACGTACGTACGTTGCACACCCAACGACACAGAGTAGCTATAGATTGTAACTTTGGACTAGTATATATTCCCATGTCCATAAATATTTAACGCTGCTAACTTTTTTAAACATGTTTGATCATTCGTCTTATTAAAAAAATTTAAGTAATTATTAATTCTTTTTATATCATTTGATTAATTGTTAAATATACTTTTATGTATACATATAGTTTGACATATTTCACGAAAGTTTTTGAATAAGATGAATAGTCAGATATATTTAAATAAGACGCCCAAAATGTTAGTAAAGTCAAAACTTTTAACAAGCTAATAATTAGACTTGTAATATGTATTTATGTTCAGGGCCTTGCAGGTAGCTAGTACTATACCATTATATTTAATTGAAAATAAACTTTTATATTGTGTCAAAATTATAACGGTTGATAATATATTATATGAAAAAATAATGGTGAAAATGCAATATCCAAGATCACGTAAGAAAATATAAACCTTATGTTTTTTTTATATTTTAGGACGGATACTGGTATTTTTATACATAGAACACTACCGTACCATGCATATTGGAACGGCAACAGCTCTACTGCTCTAGTTGAATGCTCCCGATCCGTTGCACAAAAGGGCATTCAAAATGTGCATGAGAAGTATTGTTCAAAATGTCTCGGTTGTGTATCACACATATATAGCACACGCAATGTACAAAGTTTCAAACCATATATAGGGTGTGTTTAGTTCAAACTAAAATTAGAAGTTTGGTTGAAATTGAAATGATGTGACGGAAAAGTTAGAAGTTTATATGTGTAGAAAAATTTTGATGTGGTGGAAAAGTTAAAAGTTTGAAGAAATAGTTTGGTACTAAACTCGGCCATAGTTGTAAATTTTGTAATTATCATGATAGCATGCATGTACGTCCAAAAGTTTGAATGTACATTTTGTTGAAATGGTACGTACATCCACACCGTACCCTCCGTTTGTGTCAATGTTTTATAATGTCAATTACATACTACAATGCATGTATAAACTATAAAGGCCTGTTTAGGTCGCGAAATAAAAATTTTTAGGTGTCGCATCTAACACTTGACCGGATATCGAAAGAGATTTTCGGACACGAATAAAAAAAATAATTTCATAACTCGCCTGGAAACCGCGAGACGAATCTTTTGAGCCTAATTAATCCGCCATTAGCACATGTGGGTTACTATAGCACTTATGGCTAATCATGGACTAATTAGGCTCAAAAGATTTATCTCGTGATTTTTTCTCTAACTGTATAATTAGTTTTTCTTTTAATCTACATTTAATACTTCATGTATGTATCTAAAGATTTGATGTGATGTTTTTGGAAAAAACTTTTTGGGTAAACGGGGCCAAAGTGTATCTCTTTTGTTCTTTTTGACTGGTCAATTAATGTACCACGATGCTGCATCGAACGGCAGGGCCGGCCATCCGTACTTGCTTAAAATTCTCGATGTGAAAAACGAACTCCTTGCAAAGTCCGTTATTATAGTGTACACCCGTGCTTTTTTTTTCTCTGTACCATAGACTACTTTGATGTTGTTCAATTCAAACAATCCCTGCTGAATGCCTGAATGGTCACCATGGTTGGTCATTATTTGACTTCCAGCTCTCGTTCTCGAACCAAATAGGCAGGGCCATATGGGGGATATATGGGTGGCGGCCCTTGGCGGGTTCGACCAAGGACAGATCCAGCGTAAGTGATAGGGGGACTTGAGTACCCTCTACCCCGCTAGATCATCATGGATAGAAAGAGAGAAGGAAGGAGAAAGAAGAGGAAGAGAAGGGGGTTTGAAGGAGGAAGAAGAAGATGAGTTCTCCCTCTAATCTCCCTCTAATCTTGTTTTGGATCATCCCTGGTTCGATAATAATGAGCAACCATGCCCAGCTGTCAAAAATCGCCACAAGATGACCACAAGTAGGAGCAAAGGATGGTTGAGAGTGTGCTCAATTTAATTTTATCATCTTAATGTAATTAGCTAAATGCAATAAGGGCTTCCATTATCCAAAACTAGGAGCAAGCATATCTGTTTTGAATAATCAATTGTTTTCTAAAGTTTGTTTGTTTTCTATTTTAGAATTTAATAAAGAAATTATGAAAATAAGTTACAAATTATGATCATGTAACTATAAGTTTGGAAATTTTAAATTCGGATTTGTAAGCTTCAAAATTTTGTACATGATATGTTAATAACTTATATAGTAAGTTCAAGTTCCAAACTTCAAATTAGTCGATTTGACACATTTCGAGTAATAAATAAATTGAAATTTCACACAACTTAATGACATCTACACATCGCCGGCATGACGTACGATGTCCCGTATCTCTTCCTAAGTTTACGAGCCTACCATATTAGACCTATTCTCTTTTTTTTTTAATCAAACGGGCCACCGATGCTCGAGAAGAAGACCTACCCGTTGTCAGGAGCAAATCGTGATGCGAAATCCCACAATGAACAATTACAGAGATTTTTTTTATTGATTTACTATTTCTTATCACTACTACGAAAGGATTTTTTTCCCAAACGGTCCAAATTGCTTTTCGTGTGCGGTAGACCAACCGCCCGTCTGGAAGGGTTTGCAAAAATAACGATTTTTTCATGCGGATGGCGCGCCCATACGTGAAAATAAAAAAATGCAAAAAAAGTAAAAATTCCAAAAATAAAAAATCTAACCCTAACCCTAGCCAGCCACTATCGTTGCCACCGCCATCGTCGCCAACGGATCCGCCTCTCCCGTCTCCACTGGTGCCGCCGCACCTCCCGTCATCGCCAGAGCCCACGCTTACCGCCACCGTGTCACCTGCCGCCGGATCCGCGTGAGGAGGACGGGGGAGAGCCGCTGTCGGCCTCCCGCTTGAGCCCGTCACCAGATCCGCACGGGGAGGGTGGGGGAGAGCCACCACCGGAGCCCGCGACCTCGAGCACTACTAAGTAAATTTAAAATTACCTATATTTGAAATCAAAATCGGAGCGTCAGCAAGTAGAATTGCTCGGTTATTCTGTCCACGATTTAATTCTTCTAAGTAAATTTTGAAAAAAGTGACGGCCATAGCATAATTTAATTTTATAAAATTTCAATGACAACTAACCAATAAGATAATAAAAATAAATTTCACTTTAAAAGCCACCATTTACCTAGTGTTTTCACTTTGGACGGAGTAAACTTACCTTGTTTAACACTTCAGACCACATGATTCTCTTCTAAAGCATATAAACACTCTCGATTACGTCAACTTCTACTTATCAATAAACGCCCACAGCTTTATGTAAGACCATCTCTTCGGCATATAACAAGTTGGATGCAAATGTATAAAAAGAGTTGAGGATGGTTCAAAGTGTCACAATGATAAAAATACACGGTCCAAATGAAAAGTCGGTTAAAAGGATGGTCCAAAACGGAACCTCGGTAATAAAAGATGATCTAATGTAGAATTTATTATGATAATTATATGGTTCAAAGTGAATTTTACTCTAATAATAATAATAGTAATGATGCGTTTCTAATACGATAGAATTTTGTAATAGTATATGGATGAAATTAACCCCCCCCCCCCCCCCCCCCCCCCCCCCCTTTGGGTTGTGTTGCTCCCTCTGCTGCTGCATTAATTGGTCCGCTCCTCCTCCTCCTCTTCCTCTATCCCCTCCTCCTCCTCATCGCCTTCTTCTACCTCGCGTCGACTCCTCCTCCCGCTTAGCCGCCGAGATTTCCTCACCACTTTGTCCTCTTACCCCGCCACCACCGCCGCCTATATATACGCGCCCATCCCACCGTCCTTGCACTTGCGCACCCACGGTGGTTGTTTTCTTGGATGGTTGCCGCTGCGCGCTGACCCATGGATTACTCCGCCATGCCTTCTCCTTCTCCTTCTCCTTCTTCTTCTTCTTCTGCCGCTGCGGCGGCGGCGTCGTCGGGGTGCTGCCTCGACAGGCTGTGGAGGGCGTGCGGGAGGTGCGGCGCCGCCGCCGCCTCCGCCGCCGGGTGGACAGTCTGCGCGCTGCTCACCTGCGTCTTCGCCGTCGGTACGTCCCCCTCTCCCGCCCGCGGCTTCCTCCTTCCCATTGCTTGTCGCGCAAGTGCAATCTTGGGGTGTGGTGGCGGCGGTGGTGATTTTTATTTGATTTTGTATATGTTTGCCTCCTCGGATTCTTGCTTCATGGGAGTCTATTGGTCCTACTAAGTTCTTGGATTGATTCGGTGGGTGGTGTGTTCTGGAAATTAATCGAATCACCGTACATAGATTCCTAGGCTCTGCTCACTCTTGCCGCCCTCGGAGACTCTGTAGTTGATAGTGTTCTTGGGCTCTCCTTGCTTTACGACTTTTACACGTTGTGGTGTGGTAGGCTGCTGCTTGCTCAAATTGGGAACAATTCAATCCTGCAAGCAAAAATTTTGGAGGTTCTTTGCCACTTTCGTCTCAGGATTTAGTATATACTTCACTCAGACGCTTCTACCTTTTTCTTTTACTCCCCCCTTTCTTCTTTAGGTTTTATGGGCTTCATGGTTCATCAGTTTCTTCTATTTTGTTTGTTCCCATTGTTTTTGTATCTCTCCTTCTTGCAAGTTTTAGTTCACAGAATTTTTGGGTTTTCCAATGAAGAGTAGGTGCATATCAGTCAGCAATTTTATTATTAAAGCTCCCATTGATGTTTTCATCTCTTCTGTTGAATGCAGTGGGCTCATTAGTTGGAGTCTTCATCGGCGCGTTCATGGGGATGTCCACAGAAAGCGGCATGCTACGAGGCGCAGGCGTCGGGGCGGTCTCCGGTGCGGTCTTCTCCATTGAGGCCGTCGAATCGTGCATCGAAATCTGGAGATCAAGTGAATCAGGAAAATACAGCATTATCTTCGTGGTGAGTGTGCAAGAATCCAAGACCCAACCTTCCCTTTTACTTTTGTGTGTTGAGAAAGGTGAGAGATCATTTTCACACAACTACTCTAGAGCGTGCATACATCACTTTGATGTAAGCTTGACATTTGCATGTGAGAAAAATATGTGCTTTACTACTAATAATTGCTGAGAAAATGAAGAAAGCAAGGAAATTTTGCTCGTAAGTCGTAAAGCAAATGTTTTGGACTTAATTATCTATAGTATGTCTATAGTATGTCACAATTTCTTGTGTGCACAAATACAATAGCAGCAGGTGATGAGTAGAGTTGGTTTTTATTTGCTCTGATGTACTCTGTCGGTTGTTTCAGCTTGACATCATCTCTAGCCTCTTCAGTGGAAGGATTGTGTGGGAGAAGGTCAGCCCAGCACTGCAGCGCGCGGTGCAGAGTCAGGTATGCAGCTCTTTTTGTGAGCTTTCGTAATGTTTGATCATGTAAGAAACCATTACTCTCTTATGGCTCAAATGATAGTTTGCACCGCAAGCTATTTCGGTTTTTAAAGAGTTAGATGGTTTTAATGTATGAAAAGAAAATATTTTTAAACACTACAATTAATCAGTATGGAAATGATTTTAGGGGAGAATGATGCCCCATACTGCAACAGGAAGACCTCTATAGCAACTGGAATATCAAGAATAGCATTTTAATGCTAAAGACATCAACCCCTAGAGACGTTGAATGGCTTCCTGTGGACATGTGACAGAAAGCATTACTCCATCCCCTATATATTAGTATGGATGGTCAAGTAATACTTGGGAACACTGCGAGTACAACTAATATAGGGTTGTGTAACCTGGCCTGGTAGGAACCTTGTTAAAAGCGTTTGGAATTTTGAAACTGAACTATCCAATAAAGGTAACAAGACACGGAACCATAACTTTAAACATATATTAAAAGGTGTTATGCATGAATTTTAATGCTGTAAGTAAGTATGGTGTAAAATTAAAAAAAATGAAAACAAAAAACTTCGTACATATACTATCTCCGTCCCTAAAAGAGCATCCTTTTTGCTATGAACCTGGATTTATGAATGAATACAACCACCCAACATCCAAGGCCTACACATAAGATTTTTTGTATTGGACCAGGTGGTGTTTCCTTCTGTCCACATACCCTTGTCAGATTTTATAGGGCAGGATATTTATCCATTATATGCAAAACTCAATTGCCGGAAGGAACAACTTTTTAGGCATGATAAACATATAATTGCATTTCGTTGATTTAACTTTGCAAGGTTCTATGCGATTGCAACATAGTCTATGTATAATTCTAAGTCTGATTCATTATCCTCTCTAATGCAGATGAGTCTGCTGAGTACACCATTCATCGACAACAATGACCTTTTTGAAACCGGAAATACAGGGGGCATGTCAAGAGATCTAATTAACAGAATCCCAAAGACCACATTCAGCGCTGCAACCAATCCTGATCAGGAAACTGATAACTGTTGTGCAGTTTGCCTTCAGGTTAGTGTGAACCTAGAATGCTGCATTCTAACCACAGATGCTAAACAGATTAGTTTCTTGTACTGATGCACCAAAACTTCTGATTGCCAGGATTTTGGAGCATCGCAATTTGTTCGGGTCCTGCCTCATTGCCAGCACACGTTCCACGCACGATGCATCGACAACTGGCTTTTCAGGCACCCATCATGCCCGCTATGCAGGGCTGGTGTGCATATAGACCATATGCATATGTAAAATAGAACTCGCAGCGCACCTGGTGTATTTTCAGTCGAATACCCGTGCCCGCGGTCCGTATCATAAGTATAGTCTTGTACACATAGGAGGCCTTTTTTTCTTCCCAGTTTTTGTGTGGAGCTATGTTCCAGCCGCACGTTTTTTTGTTACAGCAATAACAAGTTATGTACTAATGTACATTCTGAAAAAAAGAACTAAACTAACAGTCTCTTTGAATTATGGCTGTGTACTGGAGCCTCAAGAACTCTGGTGTGTGCATTCTGAGAATGAGCTAACAATCTCTCTGAATTTGATCTGTTTTTCTTTGCTGTTAGCTGCTGACAATGATTGGCTTTAGGTAATTGTTTGCTACTTTGCAACTGCTGCAAGGACGGGCAAAGAGTCAATTACAGTGCAATTGCAGAAGGTTGGTGTTCATGGCTGAAACTCTAGTTATTGTCTGTTTCCTATTAGAGCATTACGTTTCAAATCAGCTACTACTGCATCATTAAATTAATCTTGAGATTTAGATGGTCAAAAGCTTCACCATGAAGAAGCCGAGAAAGAAGATGGAAAAATCTGAGGCTGACAGCACAGTCCTGTCACGTTGGATGACACATGAAAGAAATGGAACACCTTTGCTGGGGGCTGAAACTGAAGCTTTGTGGGCCACCCTTTCACTGTCATGTTTATAAGAGAAAGTGACGTGCCTTCTTACATACAGAAAAAAAGAAATCGAAAGATGCAAAGCATGACATAAAACTGATTGACACAAGATGCTAGCTACAACCATTAATCAAGTTTTTAATAAGCATGGATGTGGCAACATTTTCATTTTTTTGATGGAGATGTTTATGGCTACACACCTACAAACTGTGTGTATAATCAGCTAGCTAACCACTTGTGCGGTTCTGCCTCCTGTGGATGATCAAAGAAAATCATATAGTTCTATTAGAATAGGAAAGTCTAGTATTTCTTATCTATGGTAGAGTGTACGTGTTGTGAGCACCTACGTTTAAACCGTGTTTCACAAAAATTATAGAAAAATATTCATTCCTTAACTTGGTACTGTGCCGGATCCATTCCCCTTGCTTGTTTGATTATGGTTTTGCCACGGGGTGTCCATGTAGAATCAAAGACGTGCCTTGGAACAAAAATTTAGGAATAGAAAAAAAGACACAGATGTTATTATAGGAAAAATGCAATAAAATTAGGGTAATATGTTCATTTGTTAGAGAAGGGAGAGAAAAATAAAGGTGTATTGGGATTTTCAAAGGACATTGGAAACATGGGGGTAGACTTTTTTTTTTGCTTGAATTCTGCCAAAATGCGAAAAAGAATTCCCCTATACTATGAAATTCTTAAGGAATCATGCAAATCAAATGAGGCATGGTGGGATTATTCCTATGAATTAGAATTCCTCTATATCTTTTCCCTTTGGAACACATGGTTTTGAATTTTAACGTTGTTCTTAATTCAATATTTATCCATTTAAAATCTCCGTTCAAATTCGACTTGCAGTTGGAATAACAACAAATTCGACTCGGAACAAACTTTGATGTTCAAAAACATGGCGCAACGTTCTCCATTCCACACCCCAAAAAGAAAAAAAAAGCATCTTTCCAAATTTATGTTCCTCATGCAATTTCTCGGTTTAAACTAACTTTTCCCTAATCCCTCTCTTGTGCCCAAAGAGGCCCAAAGGCCACACAGCCCACACATAGGGCCCAAAACCCACATGACAACACGAGGCCCACGCAACCGCGCGTTGGTGGGTTCGGCCCAACACGTCACGCATCTGGGCTTTCCTTCCTCCTCCTCCCAGCCTCCGGCAGCTGACGTCACGGACACATCTCCCCCCACACCACACGCCATCGCCTCCCTCCGCCGCGGCGACGTCGAGGGAATCGGGGCGGGGCCGGAGCTAGCTAGGTCGCCGCCGGCGAGACGCGTGTGCCATGGTGGCAGCGGCGGGGAGGATGGAGCTGGAGATCCTGGGGATCAACTTCGGGTGCGTCCTCGCGGCGCTCGCGGACGCCAAGATCCCGGAGAAGGACTGCCTGCTCCCGCTCGCCTCCAAGCTGCTCGGCTACGCCATCGTCGCCGCCTCCACCACCGTCAAGCTCCCGCAGGTTTCTCCCGCTCCACACACACACACACGATTCGCCACCAACGATGAGATGAGATGCGTGCGCTTGCGTGTGGCGTACTGATCTGTGTGCTCGACAGGTGAATTTCGTGCTGGGTTGGAGGAGAATTAGCGATAGGTGGATTTTGTGCTGGGTGAGAGGAGAATTAGCGTGGCGTGTGAGATTTTGCACAAAAAAACGCTGCGGTTTCTAGTAGCTTTGGCTGTGATCTTGGCGCGGCGTGGCAAAAAGAACGGAGGAATCGACCAGTCGCCAGTGGAGTTCTTTGTTTGTTTGTTGGATAGCTGTGGGGGGTGGGGGTGGTGGTGATCCTCGTGGTGCTCGTGTGCAGTGCAGGGCATGAATTCTAGCGATGTTTTCTTCCCCATGAGAAATATTAGCCCTCCTTGCTCAAGAATGGCCTGCAATTCTCACTTCTCAACCCCTCCTCTCAATCTACAAGTTTGATTGGTGAGCATGGCTTTCGGGCTTTCCGTGCTCTGCTCTGGCACCGGCGTTAGCGCATTGCAATCTTGGCCAATCAATCGAACAGCATGTCGTAGAAAGCCCTCGCCTACAGTGGTAAAACTATCGAGGAAACCTTTGTCCTTGATAGTTTGTTTCTTGCGAATGCCTGAAGCAAGAACCCAGTCACCGCCAATGCGACAACGTTTGGGGGCCTTGCGGATGAGCAAGAGGACGAGGCCAGCCACTGGGACATATGTGGGAATCATGTGCAGGAGCTCAGGGCGCATACTTTCGGTTCCTTTGGATTCCAAAATTCCATCCAAGGAATGCCTGCTTCGTTTGATGTCTAAGGTCCTCGGTTACCACGTTGTTGCTGCATCTGCTATCGGCAAGCTCCCTCAGGTGCCTGTATCTAGGGTCATCACTAACAAACTAGTTTGATTTGTGTGCAGGAGTTTGCCTCTTCTCATGGTAGTGCAATTATGCATGTATAATTAGGTCCAGTAGCTTATGATCGTAGCTGTATTTTTGTGCCAATTTTTGGAAAGGAATTTAACAAAGAAAAACATGTTATTTCTGTTTGTTAAATTGCTACGGTTCACATGATTCTTGCTTTGTTTTGTGTAATACATGGACAGTTGAAATATCAGAGATCAGTGATGCAACTATGCTTAGGGGAGATTGGGTTGCTACTTTGCTCAAATTGTTAAGTGGAAGAACTTGCAGAATTTACTTATTGGCTTGGATTGTTAGTGTCAATGAGGGGAACTAGGGAAGGGTAGTGCATGATCTGACTACTTGAGAATGTGTGCTGTACAATTTGTTCAAGATTGGAAAGGAAAGCGGTAGACTGATAGTAGCCTAACAAAATCTGTAACATATATTAATCAATCAGTGAAGTTAAAGAATGGGGCATTATAGGAATATGCTATGGTCATTCTTTATAGCATGTAGTGGTATCCGTAGTGGGCCTAGCGGCAAAGTGTTCCTTTTACAGAGAATAAGGTAGAACTGAGATGTCTCAAGTCCAACAAGCCCAGTTATGTATGCAAAACCATGGACTCACTCGATCAACGTATACTGAAAATAAGGCTTCCAATATAAAGAAGTCTGATGAAATCATTTATGCCATAAAAAAACATTGAAACTTACACATAATAAATTTATACAATCTTCAGCCACCCATGAAGATGTTGGATAGAATCATACCTCTTCTTCCTTTTTTTTCTTTTCAAGAATCTGAACTTGAAGCTTATTTATTTTCCCTCCTGTTACCTTCTATCAGTATCACTGGTTCACATGCCTCAAAGCTTCCAGAAACAATTCAAAATAATAGATTTATGGAGTATGCCATGAATGTATCATATGAATACCTGAAATATGTTTGCCTTGTGTAGGGAAGCACACAGTATACGGTAGTGAGTGGTTAAGGGCTGGTTTGGTTCCTTGGTAGGAAAAAATAAAGGATCTTAAGATCTTTTTTTTTCCCTCTTAAGCAAAATCCTTCTTTTATTATAGGACAACCTTTTTTTTTATGTTTTAACATAACTACAAATTTCTTGTTGCAGATATTAAAGATTTTGAAGCATGGAAGCGTAAGAGGACTTAGTGTAGCATCCTTTGAGCTTGAGGTTGTCGGCTACACAATTGCTCTAGCATATTGTATTCATAAAGGACTGCCATTTTCTGCGTATGGGGAACTAGCTTTTCTGTTAATCCAAGGTTTGTGTTTCACCTAATGTCCAAATGGACTGCATATTGATATCTGAACATCCTTTTATGTTACGAAAGCTGATTTATTTAATGTCTGCCTGGTATGCAGCAATTATTTTGGTTGCAATCATTTACTATTACTCCCCACCAATGGGAACCAAGACATGGATGAAAGCTTTACTGTATCCTTCAGTTTATCTGTTTATTTTAAATTATTCTTTGGGTGCTGACAACAACGATGCCCTAATCCTCAAGGAAACATCAAAAAGATCCACATAAGGTTATGCGAACCTTTCTACTTCTGACCTGCTTTTCCTAAACAGTGCTTGTCTAGATATTGTGGACTGGCTCCAACAGTATTGGGTGGGAAAATTGACCCTGCTCTTTTTGAAGTCCTCTATGTAAGTAATAAATGAAAGATTATTTTGTGTAGCACTTGATATAGTAGTATATACTTGTCTTTTGATTGTGTGTAATATATTTTGCAGGCTTCACAGCATGCTATCTTCTTCTTTGCTAGGCTTCCACAGATATGGAAGAATTTTATGGTTCGTTGTTATATTTCTGTACATATCTACATTAGGTTTATCTTTTCATGGAAAGTTGCTGTAACTAGGTGTACTGAGGAGTAAAATGGTAACCTTAAATTTAAATGAACCTTATGATCTGGACCTTAGAATAAATAATTCGAGATTGACTAGTATGGCAATGAACTTCAAATCTATCAGCCAGCATTTTGTACAAATTTTGTGAGTGGAGGCTTCTAACAAGTTGTTTGACAATTTGCATGTGCAAACTTTCTGACCTGTTGCTACAATACGCAGAACAAGGGCACTGGCGAGCTGAGCTTTCTGACCTGTTTCATGAACTTTGCTGGTTCCATAGGTAAGCTTAAGTACATGCCAGATTAGTTACCAAGGCATTACTTTTTGACTTCACAATCCATTTTATTCTCTTCGTTTGAAATTAAGTAGTATTAGCACAAGTAGTTCACATGTTCTAAATACTGAATATCGAGCATGACTTGAAAATAATCACATCCTTATTTGGCTAAGTAGATCTTTCTCAGCAGCCAGTATACCTGTCCTGTGTTGTACTTTTTCCTTTTATATGATGTGTTTAAAGCTAGCTAAACTTTATCTCATATTCTGTTGCAGTAAGAGTGTTCACCAGCATCCAGGAGAAGACTCCCTTAAGTGGTATCCTTTTGGTTCTGATTACAGTTCATTTACATTCTTAAGGATCCTATTTTTCTACTTTCTTCCAAGTGTGCATATTATTATGTAGGTGCATTGCATATTGCCGACAAATTTATTTCTTTACCCTAATACATGATAGTTTCAGAATTTCTTTAATGAAAAAAAAAAAGAGCCTATAGAATCATCCTACATGTCAGTTCATTCTATTAAAATCCTCCGTAGTTCAGTTGATCTGAAAAAAACTGCTCAACTGAACATGCTTTTCTGAAAGAATACAGTACCGTCAGTGTAACATTGATACTTGTCAATTTGCTGCCTTGCTGATATTGTACATCAGCGAAATATTTTTCCATAAATATTTGCCTACTTCCCTAATATTTTGTACTCTTAACTCCTTGAAAGTGATACTGGGATCTGCAATTGGCATTGTGATGAATGGTACGCTCTTGGGTCAGATAGTGTTGTACCAGAAGCCTGCTCCAAAGAAAGAGAAGAAGAGAGATTGAGCACAACTGCACAACACAAGAAAATGGCAGAATGTTCATTTTTGTGTCCATCTTCAGACAAGCAAAAGGCTCCAGTGTATGAATTTCTAGTGTGATGATGAAAAACGATGGGCACCATATACAGACTAGATATGGATATCTTGCGTTGTTAGTTTTAGCATTTAGCAGTGTCATGACTGATGTTGTTAGATTATTGTTAGATTGCTGTACTGTGCAAGCTACTGATGGTGGAAAAACTGTTTTCTTAACTCTATGTTTGAGACTCTTTTTTATCGTCTGTTTATTTTTCAGGCATAAATATTGTAAGCACGGGGCCACTGACGAAATCCAGAAAGTTATTTCTCAATCACCGCATCCAATTATCTTTTTTTCTTAATATGTCAAATAAAGTCTCATAATTCTTCAGTTTGCAACTGGCTGTTAGCATGAATTTCCACTCATGTAGATTTTTCGTTAAAAGAAAGGTGAAAGGGTAAGGGCACTGACTCAGTTTGATGGATCTTGCCATTCACATTTTTATGGGTAAGAAAATTGAATGGACTTTTCTTGTCACATATAGCAAAAAACTATGTCTAAACACTTCATCCAAGCTTTTTGGAACGTCCAATTCCTGCAAAAATATTTACTGTATAGTTTGGAGCACAGAATACCATCCATAGCACAAGGAAGCCATCGTAGTATAATAACATACAAGACCTGGACATAAACAGCCCTCATAACAAAGAGATTGGCTTCTGTCCATAACAATTCTAAGCTTTATTACATGCTAATAATCGAGTAGCATCACCAATACTTCGGTGACTCGAGCACCGTACAAGGGAAATAACATCTGTACGGTAGCAGTGAGCTTGTCATCACCTAAGATCATTCTGACGTGCGTACTAAGCACTTTATACTAGTTTATGGAGAAACCATGTTCCTCTGATCGTGTCACATGAGGAGAGAGTGTGTATATCACATGGTAAAATCGAGCCTCTGGAAGCTCGAGGATGCGTCGGAAAGGTTTCCTGAGGTCCACCTCTTTAGCATCTCAAGAGCGGCCTTCGGTTGATCCATTGGTACCATGTGACCAGCATCGTGGACCTGTTCACAAAATCTCTCTACTGAGTTTGGCAGTGCGTCCAAATTTCTTTCTTTTGAAAAAGATAATGAGTGCAAATCGCTACAAGTCTCTGGTTTATAATTTTGTTGCTATATTTTAATGCATTTCTATAAACAATGTAATCATGTATGCCTGCATGTGTTTTTGTCCAGTATTATAGAGGGACTTTCAGTACGGATTGTAGAACTGACCTTCAAGAAACTCAAAGGTCCATAGCTTTTCAGAATACCGGCTTCTTTTCCATCAACTGTGAAAGGTTCCTCAGATGAGGACACAAAAGCCTCCTTTCCAGACCATTCCATAGAATTCACCCATCTTGAGTTTCCTGCTCAAATCAAGAAATTGACTATGCATACACATTTGGCAGAGAACAGCTAGAATTTGGAAAACCAAATACAGACAATTTAGGAAAGTACAGTCTAATATGGTACTAGGCTGCTATATTTTGGGACAGGAGTACATTATTAATATACCTTGCCATTCTAAACAATATAAAAGGTTTATCATCATTTCTTATTAGATTAATAGACAGCCTACAATAGGCCAAATGCGTTGCTACAACATGTTTTCCACATTGTACTTCCATAAATATATAATAAACACAGAGAATGGAGATCGTGGAATTTCTTAATGTATCTGTTTCACAAATCAGAGGAGCACAAGTTACATTGTACAGTGGGATTTGATGTCACAACCTGTGACATCACAGATAAACTACAGCACAGGGTTCTCCATGCTTGCCATCTCTACTCTGTCTCTAAATATAGGTCCCCATGGGATCCATGCAGTCAATCTTTCAGAACTTTGAAAATTAATTTAATATATGTAAAAGCATATAATGACTAGATGGAAATATTGCCATTGGGCCACACAGCAAAATGCTTCTTAACAAAGTAAACTTTACTACTTTTGCTGTTATATTACAGGAAAACAACTCATATACAAAAGGCTTGAATATTGCAGACTACAAGTCAAAAAACAATAATATTCTGGATGTATGAAGGAAGTAGCAAGATACTCACCTAACCAGTTGCATATGAGGTCATACTCTCCAGCACAAATCAACACTTTGATGTCATTCTCAAGGAGTTCAGGGATTCCAACTTCAAGGTTCCTCATCCAATCTAGCAGCATGGCCTGATATACAGTTGGGCTGCATGATACAAACTGTATGTCTCCAACACCTAGGCTCTCTCTGACTGATTTCAATTGGAGAAACTTCTCCATATTAGAGAAGTCATAGCATAGGCTCCCCACACATGGCTTCCTGATGTCATAATACTGCCAGGAAGCGACGAACACAGATTAGGTTGTTTAACATGGAAACAAAGAATTAGTTATGTAGTTAACCCTACATTTTTCTTCCCAATTATTGTCTCGATGGAAGAGAATATTAGATTGCAGACAACATATGCGCCAAGGCAAGATATAGTGCCAGAGGTACCTACATCATAAAACAGAAAGCGAGATTGATATACATGTTATAAGGAATCAGAAGTAGCCTTGGAGCTTTTTGAATAAAATGGAAAAAAAATAACATTGTCATAACAAAACATACAGGCAAAAATGCTAACTACATTTCTGAACAACACTTCAGGTTATGTTTTACTGTGCAAGGCCAAGAGGCTATGTTACTAAAAAAGGGGGAGATTTTTAACAAGGAAACCAGGACTTACCACAGAGCTTGATAGCAAGTTCACAAGTTGGAACAATTTTGTTAATCCTGTTAAACTGTGATTTTGTAATTAACCCCATATCCAATGAATAATCAGTGTATGCCTTGTATTGTATTGCTGGATCCGTTAACCCATTGCCAATAGCAAAACCCTGGAAAATCACGAAAGAGAGGTTTTCACCATGACTGTAATCACATATAGGGCAAAACCATTAAGATAATTCCAGAAAGAGAGAAAAACAAAACCTTCAAATTGATGTGAATGCCATCACTGTTCTTGTTCCCCTTGTACACTCGACTTGCAAAGGCGGGAATATAGTGTCCAGCATACGATTCCCCAGTAATATAGAAATCATTTTTAGCAAAATTTGGGTGCTCAGTGAAGAAGGCCTGTCAATACAGTGGAAAGAAAAGCTTAAGGAGCTTACTTTATGAAAGAGAAATTAAAAAGGCAGTTTTCCATATAGTTCGTTGCTATGTAGTTTGCCTCATTTTCTTGCCTATTTATATCCTCACAACACAAATACACGGACACTGCTATTTCTGGTTCAAACAGGTGAGTAGTGTCCTGTCGATGTCCGAAAAAGCTACAACTTTGCTATATATAACAAAACAAATTTACTAATTCAATGCACGAAGATGATACATGATGCATCTGTACAGTGAACATTCCACCTAGGAATGCATCATGTTCTAGTAAGAAGAGTTCCTACCTGAAGAAAGGCATACAGGTCGTTGCTAACACCAGCTTCATCGTGACGGGTGTCGCGCGGATCGGAGCTGTAGCTGAACCCAGTCCCGGTGGGCTGATCAACATATATCAGATTCGACTCCTGCGATTGAAAAATTTTACACAAAGATCTCAACAATCAACAAAACAAATGGCATATTGAAACAATATAACAAAATTTCCACTAGCTTTATGATTGATTAGCAGAGGGGAAGAGAAAGGTTGGTGTACCTGATCCCAGCCGAAGTCGTTCCAGACGAGCGACATGTTGTCGGCGATGTGGAACGGCCCGTTCTCGTAGAAGAGCGCGAGCTCGCTGCTGCAGCCGGGGCCCCCCGTCAGCCAGATCACCACGGGGTCGTCCTCCCCCTTGCTCCCCCTCGACTCGAAGAAGAAGTAGAACAGCCTGCGAGCGCGAGTCAGCCGCAGTTGAGGAAACAGAGCTCGTCGGAGGAAGAGGAGGGATGAGATATCGAGATGAGCCGATGAGGTCACCTTGCGTCGTGGGTGTTGGGGAGGCGGTAGTACCCGGCGTGGTGGCCGAGGTCTTCAGCCGACGACGACGAGCCGCCGCCGTTCCCGGTGGCCATGGAGGCGAGGTGGATGGGCCTCTCGACGAGGGTTCCGGCGGGGACGTCGTCATCGCCGCCGCGGGAGGGGGAGGCGTCGCGTGGGTGGAGGTTGAGGGCGCGGATGAGGCCGACGGCGGCGGAGCGGGGGAGCTGCCCGGCGGGGACGGGGCGGTCCGAGGCGATGGGGAGGCGGAGGAAGGGGCTCCCGTCCTCCGGCGAGGCCGCGGCGGCGGCGCCGACGAGGAGGAAGGTGAGGAGGAGGGAGTGAGACTGACGAGTGGGCCCCATGGCTGATAAACCGGGGAACGAGCGAACCGAGGGGAGAGTGAGAGAAACGACGGATATTTATCGCGTGGGGAAAAAGGAGGTGGGTGGGCGGTGGGACCACCCTGTCAGTGAAAGTGGGCGCGCTGTCACGTGCTACGTCACGTGCGAGAGAGGTGACAAAGATCTAAGCTATAAATGGAGAGCAACTGGCAGTCCCAACCCATAACACTTCCATAAACTCCACATCATCAAGAAACTAGTACTAGACACTGCTCTTCCAATGTAAACACCACTATTCCATACTTTAATTTAATGCTACTTATCTCACATGATGTCTTGAATGTTGTGTAGAAACCATGTCTCATACAAGACATGGTTTCCTTCTCTTTTCTCATTTATTCACTTGCCACATCATTTTTTGTCCTAGGTGGCAACTTATTTAATGCTATGGACACCATCCTAGTCATTGGGTTGGGAATGCCCTAAAAGACTTAAGACTTTGTTTGTAGGACTATTCACTATTCCTGCCTACTGTAGTACGAATACTGTGTGTTCAATAGCATAAGAGCAGGTACAATAGCAGGTTATTAGCCAGCTATAAACATATTTAATGAGATAAACCATAAGAGAGAAAAACAGCGGGCTACAAATCTATAGCCAGCTATAGCACGGACTCAGCACAGACTCCAAGACAGCTGTGTGTATGACAGGTGGGACCATATATTAATGGTATAGTAAGCAACTATTATATGAATTAGCTATTAGATTGGCTATAAATAAATTAGAGCTAGTAGTGGGCTGTACTATTAGACTTGCTCTAAGAGACCAGATAAGCTACAAGATTAATTATTATAAATTTGATAAATAAATTTATTTAATTTTTTAAAAATCTTTTATATAGAATTTTTTTTTCACAAAACGTACCATTTAACATTTTCTAAAACGTACTAATGAAAGAAAGTTGTTTGAATTTCTGGAAGAGAAGCAGTCTAAGACTTTACCCAACATAACGAGTATATATGGTAAGTTTGGTAAAGGCAACCACTCCAAAATTTTTGCACTCCTCAAAATAATTTAGATTCTTCCTATAGATTTCAAGACTCACATTCTGATCTTCTGCCCTTCCACTTATTAAGAGCCTCCCTCATCCATTACCCATATTCCCTCATAAGCAAAATGGCTTATTAGGGAATAAAAATTAATTTATAATTAAAACTTTTATATATTTGTTTGTAACGATTTAAAAGCCAACGCTAAAATGAAATAAAGCTGAAAATATTTCGAAAAATCAAATTTTAACTTTTGCTTTGGCTTATTAGGCCATCCAATGGGGCTATAAAATTTTAATTTTATAACTAAATTATAGAGTTGATTTCTAGTTTATTTTTCAGCATCGCTAAAAATTTTGCCCATAAATTAGTTTTGTCACTAATATGCTTTACAACTTATAATTAGTTATAGGCGAAACAATGAGGCCATTAATAGCCGCCATAGAATAAACTCTAGAATTTGGTTTTTTTTTTAAGGTGGAGAGAATGCATATGAAATTGGTTTCTAAATTGTATGAAATTTTGTGTATTATATTGGCTTGGCTTATATATAATGTTGTCCAAAATCATAAGTTGGCCTAATGAAATAAGCCCTTAAAAACTAATGGACCGAACTAACCCACTCTTCTCTCTTATATATGATCCATCCCTTAAAAAATATTACCATCCCATCCCCCATATGGTCATACCAAAAGAATGAATGGGATCATCCATCTCAAAAAACAGGGATGAGTCCACCACATCTCACCTCCCAAAAACAACCACATGCCGAAGGATCGCATGAAGTCGTGTATTCAAAAAAAAAAAGAAAAAGAACAAAAAAAACTCCTGCATGGCAACCCAAACTGGTCTCTAAAGTTTCTATTGGGGATTCCGGATTCATCGGCGGCAACAACAACAAGAGGCGAAGGGGAGATGGGAATCAGTCGCCTCCTAGTCCAATCTAGGTTTGTGTCAGAGAATGCAAGAGAGGGGGAGCTGAAGTTCGGTAGGAATGGCACCCATGGCTTGTGTCACTGCGGTGGATATAGAGAGAGCTTGAGTTTTCGTGACCGTGCGATACACCGTGAGCCGCTGTTCCATTTCTATGAAAACCAAAGCCTAGCAAAATAAATATGTTTTGACTCCCCCATCTCTTACCCTTGATCAAATTGCCCCCCTCAATTCCCCATCTTTGAAAACTGGTGCAAATCGACTTCTTTGGCGGTTTGGGAAGCGTACACGTTGTTGTGTTGTTTACCCATGGCGAAGTAATGACTTTATTTTATATTTGTATTAATGGAGAAAATATTTGTTAGCTCACATAAGATGCCTAGCTGTGAACATGTCATGTACTCCCTCTGTCCCAAAATATAAGCATTTCTATCATTGTGTCAAGTCAACCATTTTTAACTTTGACTATTAATAAAAAAAGATTAATCATGTATAATTGTTGTTACTAGATTTATTATTAAACAAGTTATCATAATATGCACCTTTTTTTATTTAAAACATTTTATTTTTTTAGATATTATTGGTCAAAGTAGCATCTCGAAGATTATATCGAGGTCCAAAAATGCTTATATTTTGGGACGGAGGGAGTATATTTTTTCTTAGGTTTCTTGGGAAAAAGAAGTTGTATAGGAAGATTGATGTCGTGGTGATTGCAAATACATTCTTCATAAAATGTTACCAATAAATTCCAAAAATAATAATAATTTAGCTAGCCACATAGGCAGCGCTGCTTATTATTACTGAGTAAATTTTACCTAACCACAAGTATTATGGCGTATAAGTTAAAAAAAACACAGTGGTTTTGGCATGTGGCACATAACCCTATGTATCAACCATAAAGTTTCAAAAAATCACACTATTTGTCATTTTGATTTTGAGTTACTACACCTTTGAGTTCTACAATTATATCTTAAATTATGTAAATTTATGAGTTCTTTATCTATCATATAAATGTTACATCCATGTAAGTATATCTTTTCAAAATTTCGATACAAGAGTATATTAATTTGGCTAATGGCGTTGTTTTGTGAAACTTTAGGATCATAGTACCAAGAGTTATTATTGTCATGGTTACGGGTAAGGCATACCTCCTATCCGACGACTTATGGGATATACGGATACGGCATACTTTCGTATGTATGATATACTTCCGTATACGATAAGGAAATTAACAAGAAATTATGGTAATTATCCTCACGGGCAAGTAAATAGCAGAGTCCTACTCAGAGATGATTGAGTTTATGCTATGGGGAAGAAGATGGAAAACGTGACGGCGATTGCATGGTTCCAATTTTATAAAAATAGTAATATGCCCGTGCTAATGCTACGGTGTCATTGTATTTTTATAATATTCAAGAAACCTTTATCTCTTTCCTTGGTTTGTCAGTTTGGCCAAAATCCATGTTATTTGCCTTACATGCTCCTTGACAAAGCATAGTAAAGCTGTCCATGCAAGGAATATATATATTATCGTTTGAAACCATGAACACCATCACTCTATGTCAGCTCATAAACGTGACAACGCCGATGTAATATGTTTCCTAAAAACAGCAGTAATGATCTTTAATAAACATTCTGAATGCCTTCGGAATTAAGAAATATGTATTCAGTCCGTCTTCCTGAAATAAGTATCCCTTCTTTCTTTCTATATGGTTAAGACCAAAGCTGATCTGTGGTTAAGCCACATCACCATTTAATTATCAGCCGTTCGATCTAATCTGAACGGTCGCAGATGCGTGAAGCCCAACGCGCTTCTCTTTCCAGGTTTCTACTACCCCATCCGCATCGCTCACAGGCTATGCCGCACCGGATGCGGCGCTTACCCTCCCTTCTCCTTCGCCCCTGCGGCCCGCGCTTGCTTCTCCACCCCCGTGCGTGTGGACCCCCGTTTTTATAACAGGGATCAATCGTGTAAACAGTACCATTTCCCTGTAACAAGTAGTCTGGTACACACGAATTCATAACTGAAATACCAAGTGCACATACACGAGTGTCTAGTACGAATTATTATATCATAAGCCCGCAGGCATAGTATTAAATCATCGAACCGAGCGGTCCGGATTACATCCCAAAAACAGAAGTAGGTAAGGCAGCGGCACGCCATTGCCACAGGCAACGACCGTAACTAAGACCTATTGAGCGCCATCATCTTCATCACCCTCCTGGTAGTAAGCGTAGGGGTCTTCCGAAGCTTCATCTCCGACTTCTGATTAAGTTTGTATATTGCAAGGGTGAGTACCAACCGTACTCAGCAAGCCACCACAGCAACAATGCATATGACAGGGGTATTCAAAAGATGGCTATGGTTCTTTTGCGCAAAGCAAGTTTTATAATTCTTTTCACAAACCTAAGACCTAGCATAGACTGATCAAATTTTAGTACCAGTGTTCATATTAAACAATGACGGTTCTGTCCACCATCCATTGTGATCCCAAGGATAGCTTCCCGCCATTGAATCGTCATGGTTTTCTGAGGACGTCCACCTTCCCTCCTCTCAGGAAGTGGCTCCATCAGCATAGAAATCATCATGCAACATCCCATCCCACACAGGTTAAGAATTTAGAGTCTAGCCAAGCGTAATACACGTCCCGGTGCTCAATAACCGCAAGCACGGCTATTCGAATAGATTTGGTTTACTCACACTGCAGTGGATGTACACTTTACCCGCACTCTGCGACTGCCCAACACATGAGCCTCGTCCTAACACATGAGACATGTCACGGCAAAGCTTTTCGATAACCTCGCATTGGCAGTACCCGCTCCATGAACTTTACATCCTCATGCACTCTAGGCGTACACGGTTTCTAGCAGTGAGAGGAGTTCTGGCGCACCCGGGAAGGGAAGACTCACATATGCATTAAGTTATAATTATGTTTAAATTCACCCATGGCAGTCCTACCGATGGCGACACCACTGTAGACTCCCGCCTCGCGGTCCTACCAATGGCTGCCCCACCGTAGAGCCCCTGCCTCACACATCAAGAAACCACTATGCATGAATACTGCCTCCGCTCAGCTATCTATTCTGCCAGGTCTATACCCATACGAGAAATGCGGTTGTACGGGGGGTCGTTTCATGCTTAACTTCATGGCTCGGTCCTTAATTGATTGGGGACGGTACTTGCCCTTTTCCGGATACCACCCAAATCCTCCGTCCGCCCCAGTCGAAAACAGTTGTTTAATTTTATTTCTCTTTTCGCAAATCATGTCATCAACATCATGGCAATGTGGCGCTCATGTCTCTACATGCCGCATCTCAATTACCTTCCCAAAGGTAATTGCCCAAGCATTTTGATAAATATGAGTATGCATGATTCTAGAATAGCATTTCTAAGCATTTGTCATAATTGACTATGTACTCATACGTAAGCGTGGTTACAAGGATTTAAGGGGGTAAACAATAATCAAGGCATAGCATAATCACAAGTAGGATGTTTATCATTGCATGCAATTTTATTTGTAACCAAAACAATTTCGCAATTGGGATCAACATGTTCAAGGAATAGTGATGACTTGCCTTGCTCAAAATCTTGCGGGTCTTGACCTTCGCTTGGATCCGCAGCTTCCTCGGGCTCTGTAGTTACGTGCGAAAATTGATTTGAATTCGGTTAGAATTCAAATAAAAATCTAAGTAAATCCAAATGAAAGTCGAATGCGAAAGTCGATTCCTTTATATTAACTTTACTATTCGCGAACTAAGGCAAACCCATTTTCGATTTAAATTATTTTGTGAGTATAATTATTTTGCTATCATAAGTTTTTAATTTAACATTCCCGAGTATTATATCCATATAATAGGTTAGAAATTTCTATCGCGAGCTAAATATCAGACGAAATCCTAGAAATATTATACGATTTAATTTAGTCTATGACTAAATGATTTAAAAAAAAATTCTTAGTAATTAAATCCGAATTTCTACCGTGAATCGATTACTTATAGAGATTACCCAAAAATAATCTATAATAATCTACAAGAATTCATCTATCTGTTTAGTTATTAATTACATCTAAATTACTACCGCGAATTGATTTCCTATAAAAATTACCAAGAATAATCCATAATTTATATTAAATTTTTGCAATCCTACGACGAAAAATTAATTTATAATTAAATTCTAATTATTTTAAATTTTCTAAACTTCCCTAATTTTCCTCTAATTCCTTTTTATTATTATATTATTATTATTATTTTTCTTTTTCTCTCCCCTTTTCTCTCTTTTCTTTTCTTTTTCCCTCTCTTTCTCTCTTTTTCTCTCTTTTCTCTCTTTTTCTCTCCTCTCTCTCTTTTCTCTCTTTTTCTCTCCCCTCTTTCTCTCTCCCGGCTTTTCCCTTCCTCTCTCTCTCGGCTCTCTCTCTCGGCTTGCGCTCCCCGGTGGCAACGGCGGCGAACCGAGGGGGGGGGGGGCTTACCGACGGCGGCGGCGGCGACGACGGCGACGGCGGCGCAAGTCGCGGCGCGGTGCGACGGCACCGAGGGCGGCGGCGCGGCGGCTCAAGGCAGCGGCGCAGCGGCGCAAAGGTGGCGGCGCGGGGAAGAGGGAAGAGATGGAGGGGAATGGGTGTGGGGGAGAAGAGGAGGGTGTGGGGGATTTTATAGGGCGCGGGGGAGGGGAGGTGGAACGACGTGCGGCGGCAGACGGCGACGGCGACGCGGGGCGCGAGGCGGCACGACGGCGCGCGGCGGCAGCGGCGGGGTGACGACGCGACAGCGCGCGGGGCTCGAGGCGGCGATGGCGATGGCGCGCGGCGATGGGACGGGCGGCGACGCGACGGGCGGCGATGCGACGGTGACGGCGACGATAGGACGGCGCGGCGCGGGGCTCGGCTTGGCTCGGCATGGGCTCGGCATGACGGCGACGGCGACGCGACGGTGACGCGGGACGCGAGGCGGCACGACGACGCACGGCGGCAGCGACGGGGTGACGACGCGACGGCGCATGGGGCTCGAGGCGACGATGGGACGGCGACGGGACGGCACGCGGCGCGGGGCGCGAGGCGACGGCGACGGCCGAGCGGCGCGCGGCGCGGCAGGGCGCGAGGCGACGGCGGCGCACGCGGCACGGCCACGGGATGGCGATGGCGACGGCGCGGGCGGCACGGGGCTCGGGGCGGCCAGGCGCGTGCGGCAGAGGCGAGGCTGGGCTAGGGACCACGTCGAGCACCTCGCGGGCAATGAACAGTGCCATTTTCCTATTTTTCCTATTTAATATATTTTATTTTATTTTATTTTTTTATTTTTTTATTATATAAATTTGATTCTATAATTCCTAATTTTTGCATATATGAATTTTACTCAATATTTGTGTTATCCCAACTAATGAATTCACCCTAGATTAATATTGCTCACATTTTTATTTATATAATTTATTTGAATTTTTAATTAGTGTTAATTCTTATTCCATCGCATTTAAATTTAATTGATACAAATATGTTCGCGATAATATCTTATTTACCTCTATCCACACCTATTATTTATTTTAAATTACATTTATTTTACCAATTTATTTTTAGGGCTTATTCCCAATTAATCGTTCTTTATTCGCAATCTTCAAACTCCGAAATCAAAATTTAATGAAATGGACAAATAAAATCGGCATGATGCAATTTATTTAAAAAGTTTTTCAAAATCCGTATTTTTAGAATTTTGGTTTTGTCGGTCGAACTTTCAGGGTATTACAGTGCGCCGGCCACATATGCGGTCGCTTCCCCTCCCCGCATCGCACTGCCTCCCCCATCCCCCACGCACCAGCCACGCCGCATGGCCTCCGCTTCACGCTTCGCCTTCCCCCTTCCAGCACTGGCCCCTGGCCGCATCGCCTTCCCTGTCACTGCACCGTCCCGTCTCTCCCGCGATGCCTCATATTCCCTTCTTACGTCCTTTGGTATCATCCTTCTCGCTTCCCATCTTTACTGCACATTGCCGTCTCTCTTCCCATTTATAAGATCCAAATCGCCAGTTGCCTACGAACCACTATTCAACATCCATAGCCAGAACCAAGCTTCAGCATCCATGGCCCTATAGCACGCAAGCACTTGCTGATTTACTCTTTCTTTTTTTCTCTATTTGATTCAGGCAATCAGCTCATCTGCCTGTTGCTATTTTGCATACCTTTTTGCCGCACCTATTTCGTTTTTATGTCAGCCTAATCCCAATTTATTTTTTCTGCAAATCCATTTTTCCTTTGTTATCCAATCCTTCTAACCGGCAGCAATACATTAGGTAATGCACTTCTGTTAATTTTGATGTTTTCCTGTTTCCTGATTATTCTCTTCTCCTGCTTCTTTTCCTAGGAGCAATTCTCTGCTTCTTTAACAGGATATAACTATCTCTGCCAAGTTATAGGTACTTATGTTGTTGAATGAAATGTTGGACAAGATCTTTTATGTGAGACTTTCTATGCTATAGTTTTGCTGCTGCTGGTATGGAATTTGAATGGCCTTGCTCAAATGGTCTGGTGTGCAATTTTTTTAGTGGCTATCGATTATATTCAGTGATTCATCGTATAGCCGTGTACAGGAATACAAGTATATGACTATTCCTATTCCAATATCCCCATTTGTTTTTATAACCTTTTAGAGCAAACTGCCGCTAATACATACTTCTAATCTCTCTTCTGTAAGTGGATATTCACTTCTATTTCATATTTACCTGATACAAATGTACACAGGTGTGTGTTCAATATTGCAAACTATTGAGTGATGTATAAATCCATCATTCAGTTCATGAATCATGAATCATGATGGGTTCAAAGTTAGTCCTGACCTGCTACTCCAGTAAGGCATTCTGTATTGAAAATTTTTATACTTATATCAGAAATCCAAAGGTCTGACAATAATTCCAAGAACCAGATAAAAATATTCTTTTACTTACAATTTGCCATATTTATCTGTAAACGAACTTCAAGCGGGATTTGATACCCAGGAATTTTGTGCTATTTGCCTATTTCAAGGCATACCAGATTTGATACCCAGGAATTTTGTGCTATTTGCCTATTTCAAGGCATACCAGATTTGACTCCCAGGTATGCTTTACTTGCATTCTACATATGTACCGATGATTTGGTTTACTTTGGAACCTAATCAAGTAGTGTTTTGCTGTTAGTCATAATTTATTTTCAAGCACTGCTCACTGAGATGCCAAGACTTGACATGTACACAGGTATGCAAACAATTCTGTTGTCAATTCAAGATATATGCAATCAAGGTTGGTATGCAGAATTTAGGGATGTAGCATAATTACACAGATATAATGCACAAAAGTATTAGGCTTACAAAGAAATTATCATCTTGAGAAATAAAATTCACTTTTTTTGCTGACCGACATTCATTCAATAAAGATGTGCGTACCTGCACAACTTTGTTTGTCTTACTTACATTAATATTGGAGTAGACTTTCTGTATCGGGTGCATTATAATCTATGTTTCCTTTTTTATAAAAACGAAATTGTTTTTTCCTTCATACAAAGTTTTTGGGACTATCTTTACAGATCACTATAGTTTTCTTGATCTACTTAATTCGTATTTTCTCATCACTGGTACTCCAAATATTGCCTATGTAAAGAAACAATGTCATGTAAACAAAATATTGGCTTATTGGTCCACTCTAAAAGTTTGATAATCATTGTACAAGCCTCTTTTATTTTCTTTTCAAATATAACCTTTGTATTTTGTTGCCTCCAACCAATTTCCGCAGCAACACGCGGGGAATCAACTAGTTATGTATATATTAAGGTTCACAATTAAGGTCCAGAATTACATCACTTCCTCTGTTTCCATTATGATATTTTCTCAATACCTTACCTGCAAAGGACTAAGATACAAATCATACAATTGAATGCAGTTCTGGTTGTCCAGCAAAAAGGGAAAAAATCTACCAAATTATTTGTATGGTTTTAAAAAATAATAGTCAATAATATGACACAAAATTTGGAGCAAGATTCAGAAAAAGAAAACAAGTTGTTGGATAAATGAACAAAGCTCATTTAATTTGTCAACAGAAAGCTCTAATGGTCCATTGAACCAGTTACAACCAGAAGATTGATGTAGTGTATTAGTAGTAAATTCATTTAGCATATCAAATTGCATAAATATGTGAATGTCCACCAAAACACTGGTAACCTGCAGTTTTTTGACGAACTTTCCCTCGGAAGTTCCCCACACTTTGAACAATCTTCAGAACTGTACAGTACACACATATTAGTCATAGAATACTCCATAGCATTGTTTTAAGAACTGTGCAGCAGACACACATTAGTTTTAGAATCTTGATATTTCAGGTTCCAACTGTGAAAAGTAGAAACGGTATGCATTGTTGTACATATACTTATGTTGAGAAAGTGATTACCTAGGCAGTGTGTTAGCATTTGAATAATTTTCTGAACAAATCAATTATCGTTCCTATATTTTCACGCTTTTACTGTTATACAGAATTGAGTGTGAACTGAAAGGTGTACATTTGAGTCCCCATAATACCTATACAAAGAATTTGCAGTTTTGAAATTTAATGGAAGAAACAACAAGAGCAAAGTGCACCCAGTAGCTGCTAGGAAACTCAGCAGATTTTCTTAATTTAAAATACCCCACATAAGTTATTCGTTTTTTCTTTTTCCGTGTGTCATCCTAGAACATGAACAACAACAAGAAAAGTTTACTCTCACCCGTTGTAATTACATGCATTTTGCTAGTTACCTATTATAAAAATTAAGGTTGATTATGTACACTGCTGTCTGATGATCTGATGCAGAGAGGGGGAGTTGGTTTGGACGTTCATCCGCCATGATAGATCATACTACTACACAGTGGCGAAGCCAGGATTTAGTGATAGGGGGTGCTGGCCACAAAATGTAAGAAATTGCCAGCGCCTCGATAGACAACGGTGTGGATCTTGATGGCTCAGTTCATGTTGAGTGGCATATTGGCCTCACCTCACCTCTTGTTCGCTCTAATATGCGTAGTCGTCCCTCATATAATTATATTTTGAATTTTGTGGTTAATTTGCACTAATATATAAATAAATTGATTGTTGATATGACTTTGGATATATTTCAACACATTCTTCTAGATTCATGTAAAAAACTAAACTTATTTTAGGATGGAGGGTGTATATCCGAATGCACATTAATATAACATAAAAGAATCATTTTTTAAAATTAGGCAACTAAATAGCACCAAATTTACTGAATACATAAGTGACAATACATCATTTCTATTCATCCGTTTTAGTTTTGGAGACTTGCAACCATATCGCTTAGTTACATTAATTAACTCAGATAATCACGTAAAGTTAAAATCTATTGGTCAGTTATGTATAGGCTCAACTTGCAACTAACTAATGAGTTAATTGTATGGATTAGATGGCTAATCATCCGGGGGTTAATTTGCAGCGCATGGGATGGGGGGTGCCAGGCCCACCCCGGCACCCCCGGTGGCTTCGCCACTGCTACTACATGGTTATGCTGCTCTTTTCTTTGCTTCATTGCATGCATGCTTCATCCGGCATCAGGATACACAAAGGTGCACCAAAGCTTACAAAAGTCAGAATCGACTTGGCAGGATTGCTATACTGTGCTAGAGTATGTAGCTACAGCTACAGAATTACAGAGTATATGCACTGCAGAGTTTACAATGCTTTCGACATTCTTAATTAATTGGCCAACGATTTATTAACTTGCATGTGTTACCATTTTATATATTTTAGGAATTATATGGTTTTTGCTCTGTTATGTTTTTTGGCACACATCTCGGCATCTGTATGTCTCTTGTAGTCATAGAATCATAAAGTCACAAAATCGTATGGCAATAGAGATTTCGATAACCTTTTTATTATTGCAAACTTAGTAATCTATAAAATGTAATTTTATTTCAAATCGGTAATAATATCTTCGATGTAATCATACATGGGACTGGATTTAACATCTACAATTAAAATTGCCATTGTCATTTTTACCCGTTGCAATGCATGGGCAATATGCTAGTTAGACCAAAAAGTATAATATTGCTGAGCCATGATTTTTGCGGAACAGGGAAGACACCCTACTCCATTTTTTTTTTCATTTAGGAAATACGGAAAATAATAGTCTTACATCCAACACATAATCATGGTTCAAATTAGATAAGTAGCAAACTAAGCTTAGCAGGTTGATAAAACTAATTGCGGAACAGAGTAGCACGAGCTTTAAGAGTACTTAGGCAATACAAATTAATAGCACAAATAATCGCGCGATAATTGAGTAACATAAGCACGGGGAGGAATTAGGTTCTTGCTTCTTATGCAGAGTCGTAGCGGCCGGTTGTCGAGATTCTTTACTGCAGGTAAGAAACAATCGCCCTGTCCAAAAGTTCAATAACACACAGATATAAAACTTGAAGACACAAGCAAATGCATGCATGCATATGCAAGAAAAAAAAACTGTAAGTCCTAGAATGGCACATTAATTGGCACTCCATGTATGGCATCGATCGAGCATGCAATTGGACATTTGAAAAGGATATATATGTACAAGCATCAGAACGAGTTCATCAAAAGAACAGTACAAACACATTTCTTTTTCATACCATGCCAATTAATTTATTGAATAATATTATCTAGCTAGGATAATATTTTATTGAATAATATTATCTAAAATCTAGCTAGTGACTAGGATATGGAATTAAAAAAAGACGCGGATATTAGGATATGGAATTATTGTCGACTAAGTACTAACCAAAGAAAAAAAAATGTTTACTTATATTCATGTTGATCTATACGCTACGCTCCCGATCTTATATTATTAATTAATTGTAAAGATGATCTATACTACATTGCTAATTGCTTCGCTCGTATGATCCCATTGCGCCTACATCTCCTAAATTAAAAGAACTCCAAGTGAAGTTATAGCTAGCCAAGGGTGATCTCCATTATCATCGCATTAACCAAGGAGCATGCAGGCAAACGAGAAGAAAGACAGCCACTCCAAACATGTTCCCATTGACCGTTCAAGGGAAAAAAATGTTTCCAGTCTAATTACATGTTCCTATACCATTAATCCCTGCATACACACACTTACATCACCCACTATCTCTTATATTATGGGACGAAGGAAGTATATACTAGGAGGCATATATACATCTCCTCGACAGAAATTAAATCAGATCGACCGACCGCTTATATGTTTAATTTAGGGAGCAAGAAGCTAAGCTAGATCAGTCAGTTTGCTTATACTACTATGTTTTAGTGCAACTTGATAGAAGGCAGAGATATTTGCCTCAATACGTATACATATGTGCGTGCAGGGCTAGCTGTTTTATAAGTACTACTCCAGTTAAGAATATAAATGCAGACGGCAAGTATAATATCTTCAACACATAGAACTAATAGCTTGTGGACACTGATGCATAGATGAAATTAAAAGACAGGGAGAACAAAACAGAGTGTCATGCATGGGTCGTTGAATGAAAAGGTAAAACTCCCTAAATTGTGTTTATGCATGGGTCGTTGAACAAAACAGAGTGTCATGCATCCATTCAGTAAACATTGCCAAAAAATGATTATCTAAAAATAACCATTTTGGAACATTATAAATATCTGATGTTAATCATGGGCACACATGTAGTTATTCAACAAATATATGCTGAATCCACTAAAAACACAAATATATGATGAAAAATGCAGTACGTAGTAATACTCGTAGATGATACGTACCCTATGATTGTTCTTGAGCAAGTAACGCACATGTGGGGCAACCAGTGCACACAGCAAAAGCCGACAAGCTACAAGTTATGACATGTCACTATGTTAGGACTTGAATTCAGAAGATTGACTAAAAATACTATTTCTACTACTAAGTTTAATTATATCATACTCCTGAGTGATGTCAACTCCCTCCTTGATTATGTTTGCAACAATGTGGGGAATAAATTCTTCGAAGTGACAAGGTATCATAAGTTCAATTCCACTATCCTTTGGGGAAGAAAATTTGGTAAGACTGAAGTCTTACGCTCCTGCAAAAGACTTAATCCCCTGTGCAACACGTGTCCCGTCATAATCTCAAAGCACATAACTCCCTCAAACCCTCTTAACTGCATCCTGACGTCGTTAGCACGTGAGAAGACGAACGGACGCGGCGCGCGCGGCTGCGGGGAGATGGACGAGCGCGGCGCAGGAGATGAACCGGTGCTCCTCGATGCAGTGGTGATTGCCCGGCGTGCTGGTGATGGCGGTGAAAGCCTTGGCAGCGGCGTCAGAGTCCCTGCGGTAGCTAGGGCAACGACGTGAGATTGAAGCTCCCACGCCGGCGATGCCTGAGGGACGGTGCGCGGTGGTAGTGGCATGCCGGCATATGACATTGAACAATATGGCTGTGACTCCTAACAGTTACATCAGCATCATACATACGATGAGCTTATATGGTGATTAGATAAATTAAGTACAGAGCTCTGCTATTGAAGCTCCGATAACAACTTGATTGTTGGTGATTATATAAATTGGGAATTAAGATAACAAGCTCCAACAGTGAAACAGAACAAGAAGAACAAGCTTAAGCACTTGTACATAACTTCAGCAGATTAGAAGATGTCTTAATATCCATATGCAAAAACCCAAAATAACAAGACAACTAAACTTACAGAGAAGCTGATGCTTGTGTCTCTGACAAAGTAGAACTCAAAATGATTCTAACATCAGTCATATGATGTCGATTAATTGGGGTCTTGATTTTCAAACTCTAAACACCGAGAAGCTAATGCTACTGCAGTAGTTTCATGATGAGCTTGAAATAATAAGATTTGTGAATTCTCCTCGAATTGGCGGAACAAACATCATTGAAATGTCACCAAATGGCATCACAGTATTTGAGTCAAGTGGTTCCTAAACCTATTCATAACAAGAAAAAATTTAAGGTACACTCACAGATAAATTATGATGGAGATTTAATTCTTATCGATCTTACTGTTGGCTGTGAAGCTCCAGTTATATTTATGTTTGATGGCTGTGTGGTTTCTTCTCCTGCAAAGTTCATATGGCAAAATTTGGTACTTAATGAACAAAAGGAAAATGAAAAAAAAAGACAAGCAGGTTAAAATAGAGTACCTTTGTTTGTTGTTGTTTTCTTTCCTCTGTCAAGCAAACTTCTAGATCTTTTTTGCAGTGTACCTTTTTTGTGAGGAGGAGATCTAATTGATATGCGCTCTTTTGCAACTTCTTCTGTACACTCAAGAAAACATTGTGGAGCTTCATTTTCATCTAGATTGACCTTGCTTAGTAAATTTTCTACTTCTATGGTCAGTTTATCAAAACCATGATCCAAGTGTTGGAGGACTTCATTCGAAACTCCACATTTTAGTGTAACAGATATCATTTTTTTGCAAAGATATGTACTTTGTGATGCTAAGCTGTCACTTTGGCCTTTTCTCTTGCATGTAAAGATTCCTCTTTTTGCATATTTTGTCCATCTACTCAATATATACTGAGGAGGTAAAACAATAATATTGTTGTGGTTGAAGGTCCGTAGTACATGCTTGCATAAAATACCTGCATGATTCAGAATTTGTTAGAGGTATATTAATTCCAATTCAAAATTTGTTATAGGTCAAATATTAATTCCAACTAGAATGGGTAATATGTCTGGAAAATACACTTACCAAGACAATTATACTTCCTGCAAGAACATGATATATTCATATCAACTGAATTAAAGATGACTCTTGCTTCGTCCTCACTGTGATCCATAGTTACTACCTTGTATGTGTTGATTGTCCCCTCTTGAATTATCAATGTGCATGATAGAACAAATTGTTTCTGAAATTCCTCCTCAAAAGCAGAATACATATTTCTCGTATATGATTCAGTGGTTGTCTTCAACATTGGCAAGTTACGAATACAAAGAATTGGATCTAAATTCCGTGATTTATGATCTTCATACAACTCTTTCCGGCGAAGACGTGCAATGCACTTATCATATTGTACCAAAAGTTCTGAAATGGAAAGTTTCCTACGAAAAGTTTTTTTGAATACATTGTTCATACCTTCACTCCTTTGAGTGGATGTCATGTCTGCACAAAATGAATCACGGCGATATATTGTGGCCCACTTCTCACGCAAATCATACAAGTTCTGTATCCAGGCATTGTCTTCAAGGTGGTAATCAGATATCAACTTTTGCCAATTGAAGTTAAAGTGTGCCACTGACCTTTCTTCATACACACATCTTTTAAAGTCACGAAGAAAATTAGGATTATTGGAGATTACATGGCTTAGATGCTTTGCAGCATTTTGGTATATATGCCATAGGCAAAGACGGTGACTTGAGCTTAGGAATACAATCCTAATCGCCTTTGCCATTGCAGCACACTGATCTGTGAAAATTGTTTCAGGTTGCTTTCCAGACATTGCTTTCATAAAGTTTCTAAATAGCCAAACAAATGAATCAGCACTTTCATCGAATAATAATGCAGCTCCAAAAAGATTAGTTTGCCTGTGATGATTTGTTCCAATAATAGGAGCAAATGGCATTTCAGACTTGTTTGTTTGAAATGTTGTGTCAATGGAGAGAACATCCCCAAAACAAGCATAATCTTCAATGGCCTGACAATCTGTCCAGAAGAAACTACAAATTCGACCATGATCTTTGTCCAATTGCACAGAATAAAAGAAAGAAGGGTCTTCTGCTTGTTTGTTATCCAACTACTCCAATAATGTTTGTGCATCTTGTGTTTCCAAATATTTTTTGCGCTCTCGACCAATAAAGCTATTGCAATCCATTTGTAAGAATGGCACATTTTCATCTCCATCGGACCACCGTTGAAAAAATTCAAATATCTCAGCTGGGTTAACTCTTGCTTGTTGCATCATGTTAATTATATGTTCATCGGCATTTGACATACGCCGTTGGGATCTAAGCATGTGTGCCTTGTCATGACTTACAAAAGGGTGATTGTGTGCCAATTCAACTTTCTGCACCTTCCAAATACCTTCCCGGGAAATAAAGAACTGAACACGAGCCTTGCAATCTGTTCTTGTACAAGCACGTTCTTTCTTAGGCTGGTGTGTTGGATTACTGTTCTTGTGACCTTCATTACTACAAACCATATACTTGGATGATAAAGTACCATCTGCTCTGTAGTTAACATGGCACTTTCTTACACTAAAGCCCACTCTTCTAGCATATGAATTGTAGAAATTGTATGCATCATTCTCAGATTGAAAGGTCATGCCAACCTTTGGCACTTGCTCGCAAGGAGCATTCTGATTGGTAGCCTATAAGTACAATGGAAGCATATATTAAATCAAATATTTTCTTGAATGAGTTTATAGATGACTTCTACACGGATGTGGTCAATTTGTTATAAAAAGAGCATCTTACCTTTATATTTGATTGAGCAAATTGTTCAGATTTCTCACAATCTGATCTGAACTCTACATTATGACCCTTAAGATTGCAATCCGAGCTTTCACCCATAGTATGATGGCCAATAGAGTTGAACATAAAATCGGTTCCTACCAACACTAGATGGAATCAAATTGAAACAAAAATCGTGTTTAAGTCATCAATCTATTAGCCATATGGAAGAATCAACAGCAGATGGATAGTAAAAACAAGCATCTTCTCACCTTGGCTTGCTTCGCCGGCTTCAGGGTTTGATTCGCCCACTTGCCGCACCTCACGCAGGAGCACCGGTTCATCTCCTGCGCCGCGCTCATCCATCTCCCCGCAGCAGCGCGCGCCGCGTCCGTTCGTCTTCTCACGTGCTAACGACGTCAAGATGCATAGTTAAGAGGGTTTGAGAGAGTTATGTGCTTTGAGATTGTGACGGGACACGTGTTGCACAAGGGATTAAGTCTTTTGCAGGAGCGTAAGACTTCAGTCTTACCAAATTTTCTTCCATCATTTGGAAACCTCTCAACTATTGCATTCCTTCTACCCTGCAAGAAAAGGAAAAAAAAAGAGAAGCAAACAAACAACGTCAAACAAAGAAAGAAATCTTAACTACTACTGTACTCTGTTTAATTGTATTATGCACAGAAAATTAACCAGAAAGTTAGCAAGAGAATAATAATAAAAACACTAATCGATCAATTGCACAGTAATATATATATAACCAGTAGTACTTACATCGAATCGATATTCTACAGCATGCATGGCTGCATTTCTAACAAGCCTGAAGGCTTCAAACCTTGTCGATCCATATGGTGATTCAGCTTTGTCAGCTCTAGCAATAAGGTCCTTAAAGATGATCACTCGAGACACGGTTGAGCGCCATTCACTTGAACAACGAGCATCTTGTATTGCAGTCGCCCACTTGGGTTCATCAGATTCATTGGCACCTTCGTACTTGCAGTAGAGTTTAATTATGAATGATACCCTGGAGCTTGAAGTCATAAAGCACATGTGTGACTCGATGAGTAGCTTATGCCGAGGCGATAGGGCATCAGAGATGATTTCCATGTTCCCGAGACGATAGATGAAGTCTCTGAAGTAGGGCGGGTGCTTTGAGATGAGTCGACTGTCATCGTTTCTGAAGATACGCTCTATCTCTTCCACAAACTTGCTCACATCGTCCTGCATCTCCTCCCTGCAGCAACACCGCTTGGGCTTCTTGATCCTCCGAACGTGGCCATCCACGATCTTGAAATCAACCAGCGTGAAATCTCCCTTCCAGCTCATGCCCCTTGAGAATGCGTCCGTGAAACAACGGGTCCATGTTGAAAGGAAGAGGCACCCCACAGTGGTCATCTCAAGAGAATGCTGCTTATCAGGAAGAGCAACCACTTGCATAAAAGATGCCCGTGCAGCAACCAGGTATTGTTTTAAAGTGAAGATCCTGTAAAAATGTGTAAATAATAATAATCATCATCATCATCATTATATATATATATATAATGAACGTAGAATGTTTATTCGCTTTTCAATTGAGCCACGTCTATCCTTCTAAAGCTGGCATGGAAGATGCAAGATGATTGGGCCACTTGGCATGGCTAAAATTTAAGATAAATTAGGAGAACATATGATAAAAAAATTCCAAGAAAAAACAAGCTTTAAACATTCTATCTATATTCCATAGGCTTCCAAACTTTAAACATTATAGCTAGATTCTAGAGACTTCCAAAGAGAATTTGTCATGCATTTTAATATAGAAAAAGAAAGAAAAATGAAGTAATTAAAAAGGCAAGATAGAGAAGATGGAAAAAAAATATGAGTTTAAACCTTTCATAATGAAAAGAATCAGCTAAATGTTAGATGAAAATCGAACAAAGTAACATCATGATGATAATATCATATGTTTAAATGCAAAAACAAATCGTAGCAAGGACTACATTACAATCACTGATTCTTTTTTGGATAAATACACTACTATATGTGTATAATAAAAAAAAAGTAAGCAATACATATAACTAAATGAAAACGATAAACAGGAAAACTAGATTTATAGAAATGATTAGTTACAGAAAAGTGCTAGGATCGTTGGGAATATTTGCATAAATTAAAAAGGTAGTCCAAAGTTGTTTCCGTGCAATTTTAATGCAAAATGACGAATAGAAATCGACATTCTAAGATACGGTTATTTTAGGACATATAGTTTCTACTATTTATGTTACTCACATGTGGAACTATCTATTCTATTACTCACACATAAAACTATCTATTTTATAGAAATATCCATAACTTTTTTTTCCTCAAAGTTAACAGGTGTATATTGCACAATAAACCCACTAATCAGGATTATATTATTAATCGTTTGAGCTAATACTGGTAAACCATAGAAAAATGAACTAAGAAAACAAAAATAATTTATGATAATATATCTATGTTGGTAATGGTTTTAAAAAAGTGCTGGAAAATAATCTGTGATGAAAAGAAAACTAAAATCACTCTAAATGGATTTGGAAAGGACAGTTAGAAATGTAGAGGGCAGGAGAAGAGTCATGACACTTCCAATGGAAGGATTGGAAGAAAATATGGAGTAATAAAAACACGATGTGTACCTCCGATTAGAAAAGGGAATACATAAACAAAATCTAAAGTTAAGCTCGAAAAAATATTAAAAGAAACTAATGCTTTTTGAAGCGCAGTTTCAACGGTACAGAACAAGGTTCTTCAAATGTTCAGAAATTAAAGCTTTAAAATAAATGTTAAAAATTACTTGGACTAATTAATAATTAAAATATAATACATGCTAATAATATATATAGAGTTGAGAACATATGCTAATATAAATATTTACGATAAATTTTACACGCTAGGCATGTTAATTATTTTTTCACGAAAATATTGTTTATTACAAGAAAAAAACTGTAACTTCACTTCCTATAAACTTTGTTCATTAAGAACTTAACATTTAACATGTGAGAGAATATAGTCGTGCGAATGCACGACTCTCTACTTGCTAGTAATAATGAAATGAAAATCACAAAACCCAGTCACAGAAAGAAAGAACGAACGAAAGAAAAGCCCAAGATCGATCATACATACATACTGTATGATTTCGTACTAGAGAGCATGAACGAACGAATGAAGGAATAGTATTGTATCACACATAGGAAAGACAGAGAAAACAATTAAAATGCTACTCTAGCTAGCAAGTGAGTTTCCGACGGAGAGAGAAATTAATCCAACATCTGGAGTTAGCTAGCTAAGAAATACTACAACTATACATCCTATATATGCAAACTCACTGTGTTGCTGACATGGCGATCGAACGTCTTCTCTCCGATCCGATTCGCTGCTGCTGCTCCTGGCGACGATCGACAACTTGTGTTGTTGGTCTCTGAAAAAAACAACAAACAAAGACACTATACTAGTATTAGATCAGTTTGCGTCGATCGGTGCGTGTGGATCAACACATTATATTGTGATCAGAGAGTGATATGTGTGTAGTTAAGTAGAACTACTACTAGACTAGAAGACATTATGGTAGATTACTCCTACCAGTGCCAGCCTCGCTTGCTCCGTGAGCCACAGCGAGGAGAAAGAAGCTGAGGTTTTCAAAAGGATTCTACTCATCTTTATGTATGTGAGCGCCTGCCTCCCCCTTGTGACCCTCTCCCAACTCCCATTCATTGGTTCTGCACTGCAGCTGCAGGAGTAGCTGGATTTTTTCACAGTTGGATCCTTTTGAAAAATATTATTCTATAAATAGACCCTACAAAACTTATTTTAGGAGTGTTATCTTTTTCTCTTCGCTAACGTTATTGACGATGTGGTCCAACATGATTTAGGCCTTGTTTAGTTTCAAAAAATTTTGCCCAAAAATGTCACATGAATCTTTGGACACATGCATGGAGCATTAAATATAGAAAAAAAAATAATTGCACTGTTTGCATGGAAATCGGGAGACGAATCTTTTGAGCCTCCGTGATTACCCATAAGTGCTAAGTAACCACATGTGCTAATGACAGATTAATTAGGCTTAATAAATTCGTCTCGTGTTTTCCAGGCGAGTTATGAAATTAGTTTTTTCATTCGTGTCCAAAAACCCCTTCCGACATCCGGTCAAATATCCGATGTGACACCAAAAATTTTCTTTTCACAAACTAAACATGCCCTTAGTTTTTTCATTAGTGACTAAAGTTATTCTATAAATAGTCCCTCTTCACATTAGTGACTTGGCTTCCACGATGGACGAAGGGGATGAGGCTAGCGTTATTGACGGTATCACGTTGAACCACGGCGCCAATAACCCCGCGAAAAGGATCCATTATTAGAATAAGGGCCCATTTGAATCGCGGGAATGAAAAAGACAAAGGAATAGAAAAAACACAAGATTCTAATAGGAATTGAAATGTAAAATAGAGAATTGTAAAACACATGAAAAACATAGAAATGACTGTTTGATTGAACAGTAGGAAAAAACATGAAACAAAATAGAGAGATAGACTGAAAGGAAAATTTCTAAGAGCTTTGAACTCTTGCTAAGTTTTCTCTAAAATCTCTGTAGAATTATCCATTCAATAGGAATTTCAAAGAATCAGATAAAATTCAATCCTTTGATTCAAATGCACTCATAGGAATTTTTCTATAGGATTGAAAATTTTTCAAAATTCCTATGTTTTTTCTCCAAATTAAAGGGGCCCTAAGTTTTTTAAGGGTCTATTTGTATAATAAGTTTTTTAAAAGGATGAAAAAGGTGAAAATCCCAATCAGGGGTACTATGTTGCAAAAGGGTCAGGATGTAGTAAAAGTGATGCAACAGTAAAAGCGAGATGAAAAAGTGACTGGTGCGAGTATTTACTGCTGCTACTCCTATTCCTACTCCTACTCCCACGGGGCTAGTAGTAGTAGCTATAGCCTACAGCTAGTACAACACCCACGCGTCTACTACTCAGAGGTCAGTTGGCATCAGCTCATCATCACTTTGCTGAGCAAAAAGAGACCCTTCTCTTTTCCCTAACTAAAGAATCCAATGTTTAACCGTTTATCTTATATAAAAATTATTTTAAAAAATTAATTACACATATAAATACTAATTATATTTTATCATTTAATAATAATAAAAATATTAATTATAAGAAATTTTTAAATAAGACGAACGATCAGATATTAAACATAAATAGTGTAACTTTTCTCCGTAAAAAAAAACTCAACCTAGGATAAAATGGGATATGACCTTTCTGTAAGTCCAGATTTATTGTTCTCAGAGGGGTTATATCTCCTCATTTATAGGCCGGAGGGAGGGAGCACTCATCTATAGGCCGGTAGGCTAACAAAATGTGAAATTCAATTGTAAGGGCCTATTTAGTTCGCGAAAAGAAAATTTTTGGGTGTCACATCAAACGTTTGACCGGATATCGGAATAGGTTTTCGGACACGAATGAAAAAACTAATTTCATAACTCGTCTGGAAACCGCGAGACGAATCTTTTGAGCCTAATTAATCCGTCATTAGCAAATATGAGTTACTATAGCACTTCTGGCTAATCATGGACTAATTAGGCTCAAAAGATCCGTCTCGCGATTTCCCCCCTAAGTGTACAATTAGTTTTTTAGTTTATCTATATTTAATACTCTATGTATGTGTTCAAAAATTCGATGTGATATTTTTGGAAACTAAACAGGGCCTAAGGCTGTGTTTAGTTCCCTTCAAACTTTCAAAAATTCCGTCACATGAAATGTTTAGACACATGCATGGAGCATTAAATGTGGACGGAAAAAAAATCAATTTCACGGTTTTCATGTAAATTGCGAGATGAATGTTTTGAGCCTAATTACGCCATGTTTTGACAATGTGGTGCTACAGTAAACATTTGCTAATGACGGATTAATTAGGTTAATAGATTCGTCTCACAGTTTATAGGCGAAATCTGTAATTTGTTTTGTTATTAGACTACGTTTAATACTTCAAATGCGTGTCTATATACGCCAAAATTTTTACACCTAAACAACTAAACACAGCCATAGTTGATATTGCAACGTAGGCCCTGTTTAGTTCACGAAAAGAAAATTTTTACGTGTCACATTGAATGTTTGACCAGATATTGGAAGGGGGTTTTCGAACACAAATGAAAAAACTAATTTCATAACTTACCTGGAAACCACAATACGAATTTATTAAGCCTAATTAATCTATCATTAGTACATGTGGATTACTGTAGTACTTATGGCTAATCATGGATTAATTAGGCTCAAAAGATTCGTCTCGCGATTTTCATGTAAACTGTGCAATTAGTTTTTTATTTTATCTATGTTTAATGCTCCATGTATATGTCCAAAGATTCGATGTCACGTTTTTGGAAAAAAAAATTGGAAAGCCGTACTCAAAACTAAAACACGTCAAAAGACCATCACGTAAAATCAGTTCAGGAGGATTCTTAAATTTAATTATCTCATTTCTCCTAATCTTCTCCTGATACCTTCTTCGCTTCCTTCCTGTAAGCACAAGAAGCTAGAAAGGGACGAAGGGTTTTGCAAGGTGATCCTAGGGTCGGACCGTCGGACTGCCTCTCGATTCTTTCATGCATTTTTCAAGTAAATATATTTAAAGTTTATAGTAGTTACTCTAGTACTTAATTAATCATAAGCTAATAACCTACATCGTTTGGAACACTATCTTAGATCTTCCAAGTTAGTACATTGAACTTGAACCCATGAATTTCAGATGGAATAATTAATGTCAAAAGTCCTTAAGAAAAAAAGTTTAGCCTGAAAATCAAAATCCTAGTGTAAGTTGTCACATCCAAACAGATACTGAAAATCAAATAAAAAAAACAAGTTGAATCATACAGTATTCAAAGACGATTTAATTATGGAATTTTCCATTATCATCTAGAAAAGCATATCGAAAACAGACACTATGGGCATTGCTTTTAGGGTTTAACCACTGAACAGCACTATCACGAATTCCACTACGTACTCTCTTGCAGCGACCAAGGAATCTTGTCGTTTTGTGATGTTGAAAAACCGAGGAAAAGGGGTTGTCTCATCCTGGAAGAATCTCACAGAGTCATGTGCAACTGTGCTCTTGAGTCTTGACGACGCAGCTACAGTCTACTCCTATACGTTGTATACCATGTCAGCAGGCTCAAACTCCACCCCAGAAGAAAATGAATGCACTGTGTGTTGAGTGCTGGGTGATACTATTACAGTAGTTCTTTATTACTGTACAGAACTACGGGTACTGGAGTAAAGATGAGGCCAAACACACACTGTCGTCTTGTGAAAAAGTTACTACTATGACATATACACCCTTCGTCCGAACGGATAACATTTTTAAACTTCGACATAGGCCCAGTTTAGTTTTTAAAATAAAAATTTTCACACTGTCATATCGAATATTTAGATACATGCATAAAATATTAAATGTAGAAAAAAAACAATTACACAGATTGTGTGTAAATTGTGAGACGAAGCTTTTAAGTTTAATCGCGCCATGTTTTGACAATGTGCTACTACAGTAAACATTTGCTAATGACAGATTAATTAGGCTTAATATTTTAACTCGTAGTTCCTTGGTGGATCTATATAATTTGTTTTGTTATTAGACTACGTTTAATACTTCAAATGTGTGTCCCTATATTCGATGTGATAACCAAACCCAAAAATTTTCCTCAACTAAACAAGGCCACACAGTTTTCGAGATGCTATTTTGACTTACAATATCTATAAAAGTAAGATATTTTAAATGAAAAGAGTTACATTACATATTATGATAGTTTGTTGAATGATAAATCTAATAACATCAATTTTACATGATTAATGTTTTTCTTTTTTTATTTGCTATTAATAGCCAAAGTAAAAAAATGTTTGATTCGACACTATTCTGAAAGTGCTTATATTTTGGGACCGATGGAGTAGGATAGAGCTAGCTACGCATATACTCCATCTGTTCCTAAATATAATAATCTAAATCGGATGGGAGATTTTCTTATACTACGAATCTGAACAGATAATTTATCTAGATTCGTAATTATAGAAAATATCATAGATTTATGGATCTGAACAGATAACCTATACAGATTCGTAGTTATAGAAAATATCATAGATTTTTATATTTTAGGACGAATGCATTATGTGCATGTCAATATGGGTTTTGTGATCAGCCCATACACTTTTTTTCTATAATTTTCTAATTCGTTTGTAGTCTTAATTTTGTACTCTTCATCTGTACACCTACCCCACGGTCCCACCTTGACCTCTCGCCCTAACCCCTCTTGCTTCTCCCCCAGCGTCGTCGATCAGCAAGCATTTGCTGTTGCGCCGGTGAAGACCTCTTTGCCTCCTCTCCTCTTATCCGGCCACCGCCACCACCACTGCCTCTCCACCACATTGGTCCTCTCTTCAGCACGGCCCCGCCGTGGATTTCATCGCCATGACACGAGACCACCGCCCAGTCGCTGCGCGCAGCCAAATTGGCCTCCACGCATGCGCGGCGGTGGCGGCTGGGAGAGAAAAAATAGAATGGACGAAGAAGAGAAGGGGAATTGTCACTGACACGTGGACCTCACCTTTTATTTAAAATTTTTAATTTGTCACTTATATGTGAGACACACTTCTATTTTCAATTCCTTTGATGACTAGGATACCCGATGCAAAACGAAGAGTAAAGAAAAGAACAGAATATATAACGTTATAGCCGTGCATGTAGTAGGAAGAGGAAAGAAAGTAGTACATCACATTTATGCATTTACAATCTACGTGCCTGTAGTAATACTTTTTAAAGGTATTATATTTGCTCACAGTTCCGGCCCGTTTGATACCCGATAAAGCAAATCTTGGTTTCGGTTCCCTTACGATGGGCCTGGGCGAGGGGGAACATGTCAAGTATCCGCCTGGGATCATATTTTCTTAGGTCTATTCTAGATGTACAATTCCATTTCGGTAGTCATTTTCCATTTTAGTGGGAAAATGCAGTTGGATGTTTGGGGTACTATAAGTGATAAGGGGGTGGTAACTCATATCACAGGGGAAAACTTTGCATGGAGTTCCATTACGATTAATGGGTGGCTCCGAGATTTCTTGTGAGCACAGGTCTAACTTATTCAACGGAGAGAGTGGAGCCTATCAAAGTACTCTTGAGAGTAAGGGCTTGTTTGGCACAGATTCAACTCCTAAATTTAACTCCAGGAGTTGAGTCTGGAGTGGAGTTGTGGAGCTGCCTAAACCCAGCTCCACAACTCTAGTACATTTTGTGAGAGAGCTCCACCCAACTCCACTCCCAGTTTTAGTGGAGCTGAAACTGTTTGGCTGAGCTCCAGCTCCAGGAGGGGTGGAGCTGGAGCTGGAGCTATGTCAAACAGACCCTAAGATCCTTGCCTCCTCTTCATTCTCTACAGGGGTCTCTGCCAATTTGGAAGCAGGGCAATGATGGATAAGATCATTTTAAATTCCTTTTTTCATCATTTTGATATAGGGGGATGGATATCCATCATTTTAAATTCCTTTTTTCATTATTTTGATATAGGGGGATGGATAAAGTGGGAAAAACATATTCACATTTTTGAACTGAAAAGACTTTTTTTCGTCTCGACAAAGAAAGAATCATCTTGAAAACGCTTCTAACCCCTTCGTAGGGACGTAAGGACACTTGGACCAAATCGACTTGTCACATCAGTAGAAAGCGCTTTCCATATCATATAAAGAGTTAATTTGTACCAGTTTTTAAAGTTGGAGGAGATATTATACCCGGTTTTATAGCTGAGGGATGCGAATTATCCAAAGACAAGAGATGAGAGGGACAAAATAGACTAATTCCAAAGAAAAATGGACTCTTTAATTAATGTAGGCCATAAAAGTCCACTGTACTCATCCCTCAATTGTAAAACCAACCGAGTATAGAGTATCACTTAACTATCAAAATTTAGTCCCTTAGCAGTTGGGATGATGATTTTGTCTTACGGCCGTGTTTAGTTCCAAAGTTTTTTTCCAAACTTCCAACTTTTTCATCACATCAAAACTTTGCTACACACATAAACTTTCAACTTTTCCATCATATCGTCTCAATTTCAACCAAACTTCCAATTTCAGTATGAAATAAACAGTCTTCTTGGCTTTAGAAGGCGACAGTACGGACGAGCCATGGGCCCTTCACGTTCTTGATGTGGTACGCGTCGTCGGCTCGTTGCCACGGACGACCAGCGAGCTGTCTGTCCGACGGGATGAGCGTCTCTGTCGCAAAGTGTAGAACATCACGGGTGTGTTTAGTTTACGTTAAAATTGAAAGTTATCTGATAGAAAAGTTGAAAATTTGTGTGTAGCTAGAAAAGTTTTGATGTAATGAAAAAGTTAAAAATTTGAAAAAAAAAGTTTAAAACTAAACAAGAGCCACGTTGCATTTGATGTCACGTTACTGGTTTCTATAAACATTAGTTGGGTGGGGTCTTTGTGCGACAAGAAGAGGTGATTAGGAAAACAGAATGGCAAAATTAATTGGTGCCCGTGTTCTGTGAATAGGAAACAGTATTCGCGTCACCTGATCTGAGGCCGCCAAGCCCTAGATCCAACCTCATGGCTGACATTTTCTTTTTAGAGAATCTGATCTCTGCATTTAAATAGATATATGTATTTTTTAGTTAGTGACTTAGCCTATCAAATAGAGAACTAAGCTATTAAATAACCCAATATATAGTTCGCTCATATGGAGGTTTGAGGTTTGAACTCATAACCTTATAATGCTACTCAGATGACTACAATCACTCGTCCACCGATGGATGGCGACATGGATGGCCGGAGACGACCGCCGCAGTGCCGGACCAGATGATGTGCCGCTCGTCCGGCCGGCGCCGGCCGGCTGGCTGCCTAGTATTTACTGTCTGTCCGACGGGACGAGCGCCTCAGCCGCAAAGTGTAGAATACCACGTTAATTTGATGTCACGTTACTGGTTTCTATAAAGACTAGGTGAAACCCTACGTACTTGGTGCTGCAGAAATTAGTATGATAACAATAAAAAAAAATAATGTATAAAATAGCTGGATAACATAAGAGTACATTGACATGGTTTATGATAATTTAAATTTAAATAGTATATAGAATAATGATTCAAATGTAAAAGTAAGGTAATATGACTTTATTAGAGAAGAAAAGCAGAGTGACAGTTTGAACCATAGATTAATCATCTAAGAGCTAAAAATAATTGAGGTGATATAGCTTAACGAAAAAAGAAAATGTGGAGATAATTTCAACCATAGATTAATCATTTAAGCACTAAAAACTATTGATGTGATATGACTTAATGAGAGAAGAGAGAAATATCATTAACTAATTGAGGATGAACTATATAGGTACATAGGATATTATTAAAAATAATAAAGATATATATTGAAATATTATATAAATTATGTGAGATGATGATTTAACATGTTTATATTTTAAAGCTCTAAAATTTAATAAATTATAAAATTATAGATAATATAGCATATTTGCATGATATTTAAATGTAATAACTGTTAGTGGATGATGATGTGACATCTTTGTATGTTAAGCTTTATAAGTTAGTGGGTTGTAACTTTATAATAAAAGAGGACTAGCGTATACTTACGGTTTTGCATGCGGCTGAATGGCGTGCACTACTAGAAAAAGCATTTTTCCCGATGTAGCGGTCTTTTTTTCGCAGACGAACATGACCCTTGTAGTCAAATGACCGCCTACAAAAATATAAATCCGAGTGAAGTTCGATTTTCGCAGGCGGACAACTAAGCGGCGCCTGCGAAAATAATTTTCTCAGGCGGACCACCTATTTTCGCAGGCGCACCTTATGTGGTCCGCTTGCAAAAATCGTACCTACCCAAAAAAAAAACTTTAATACTTATCTACTCCTCCAACCCCTCCCCACCACTCATTTCCCCAAACTTATCTTCTCAACTCTCTCTCCCTCCACCGAATTTCTCCTCCACCGGCTTCTCAGCTCCCCTCCCCTCCCCTCCCTCCAACGGCGGCGGCGGAGCGCGCGGACGCGACGGCAGCGTTGGCTCCCCGGCCTCCCCTCCCAGATCCGGACGGAGGGAGGCCGGGGGAGGGCGGCGGCGAGGCGATTTTTTTTTTGTTTTTTATTGGATTTTTGCAGACGGGCCATTCGAAAATGAATGATTTTCACCGTCGTTGGTGTGCAGGCGGTCCTTCCCTCCGCCCGCAAAAATTGTTTTTGGCCGCCTGCAAAAAATACTTTTTCTAAGTAGTGGTGGATGAAACTCTACTCAATTCATAGTTATAAGGGGTGTGTAAACTGAACTATTTCCAGTTTTGTATCCAAAGGACGCGCATGCAAAGAGGCCCAAAAAATTAGACCCAACAATAACTCATTAACGTGGAACAATGGATGCCTTTTCTTTGCGTGTGGTGGGGTGGGGTCTTTATGTGACCAGAAGAGGCGATTAGGAAAATAAAATGGGAAAATTGACCTAGTGGCGACAATTTCTTTTAAAAAAACCTGACCTCTACATCCAATTATATATACCGCTTTTTATAAAATTAGAAACTTTGCCTGTTAAACAAGGACTAAGGCTACGTTCGTTTCCAGAGTTCCTAACCCCCTCTCGTTTTTCACGCGCACGCTTTTCAAACTGCTAAACGGTGCGTTTTTTGCAAAAAAAAAAATTCTATACGAAAGTTGCTTTAAAAAAATCATATTGATCTATTTTTAAAAAAAATCTAATACTTAATTAATCACGTGCTAATGGACCGCTCTGTTTTCTGCGCAGGAGGGATTAATTCCCATCCTAATAAAAGGAACACAGCCTAAGCCCTAAATAACCCGATCCAAAATTCACTCCTATATAAAATTTTGAACTCAGGACTTTACAGTGCTATTCAGGTAACTGCAACTGCTAATCTAGACCTCGTGGCGACATAGATGGCCAGAGACCGCCGGCGCCGGGCCTGATGATGTGCCGCCCGCCCGCCCGGCTGGCTAGTTCTTGACCACTTCGTCCACTGCATGGTCAACGCGACGCAGGGCACGTAGCTGAAGGCGATGTCACGACGCCAGAGACCTAGCTCTTACTTCCTCCTTACTAAAGTGTAAGTATTTTTAAAGTTAATATAAGGATTAGGAAAGTAGGTAAGAATGATTAAAAAAAGTGTGTGATTGATTGAGAATATAAAATTGATGAAATATAATGGTTGTAATTGGTTGACAGAAGAATATTGGTGGAGAAATAACTTTTATTTTAGAACAAGATACCGTGTAAAAAATAGCTATATTTTTGGAACTGAGGTTGTACATATACATGCAATCCGCGTTGCCGACACCCCTGGCCGCCTCTCACTCCTACTCCCTCGAAATCTAAATGTTTGACGCCGTTGATTTTTTTAAATATGTTTGACCGTTCGTTTTATTTAAAAACTTTTGGGAAATATGTAAAACTATATGTACACATAAAAATATATTTGACAATAAATCAAATGATAGGAAAAGGATTAATAATTGCTTAAATTTTTTGAATAAAACGAACGGTTAAACATTTTTAAAAAAGTCAACGGTGACAAATATTTTAGGATGGAGGGAGTAGCACAAAATACAACACGACGCATGTATCACGGAACCGATCGGACGGCGGATGCGCTAGGTGCCGTTGCAGTGTACCTAGGTCTAGAAAGCGAGACCGGGGAAAGCAGCTGCCGCCGCCGCCGTGCTCATGCTCGAGGAGGAACAGGTTGCTAACTGGCGACGACGACGACCTGAACGCCGTCGAACGAACGCGGCGGCCGCGACGGCGGCGGCATTTGCTCGATCGAGTTAAGAGACATCAGTGGAGACTGGAGAGAGACCCGGTCGCATACGTCATACGTCTAGGCTTCCTTTTTGAATGGGCTCATTTGAGAATCGAAGCCCATTTCTGTACTCGACAATGTTGGGCCAACTATCTTCCGGCCTATGTGGAATAAGTCCACTTTAGGTCCCTCTATTTGTCGGCCAGTCCGATTTTCGTCCCTTCACCACAAAACCTGGTACGACCCGTCCCTCAACTTATAAAACCGGGCAAACGAGGTCCCTCGGCAGTATGGAGGGCGGTTTTGGCCGACGTGGCATCTACATGGCGCCTACGTGGCTCCTTTGACTAGGTCTTCGTTCCACGTAGCAATGACGTGGCATTTACGTGGCAATTTTATCCCAAAAAATAATAAAAATAGTGGGACCTATATGTCAGCTACACAAAAAGTAATTAAAAAAGGTAAGGCCCATGTGGTCCCACATGTCAGCCTCCCTCTTCTCTCTATCCCCCCTCTCTCCCCCCTATACACTGCCAGGAGAGAAGGTTGAGCGACGGCGCCGAGGGGGCGATGGAGCGAAGCGGCGCGGCGGCTGGCGGTTGGACGGAGCGACGGTGGGCGGCTGGCGGTGGGCAGCGGCGGGGCGAAATGGAGCGGCAGCGGACGGTGGGCGGAGCGACAAGGGCGAAGAGGCCGGTGAGCCACCACGCCTCTTCCGCCCTCCCATCGGCCGCCCTCTCCACCGGCGCGACGCGCGCCACCGCTCTTCTCTCTCCCACCCGTCGACTGGTGTGCGCCGTGTCACGTCCAGAAATTCACGAACCCGAATTTCTAAGCTGAATGTGTATTAAACCCCTGTCCAGGACCAGCCAGGGTACACAAACGACAATTGTTGACATACAGATCCACGTCTTACAAAAATATAAAAGATTACAAATGCAGCGGAAAAGATAAAACGAGCTAGACTGGGAAGCTTGACTTCGGCAGCGGGCGACTCCACTCCACAGGCAAACCTTGACGGCAGCGACGAAACCAACCTCTCTGAGACAGCTCCAACTGAGAAGAACTTCAACTCTGGTGTGGGGGAGAAGAGAGCAAGACTGAGTACTACCCACTGTACTCAGCAAGTCATACCGGAAGAGGAGGTATGATGCAGGATATAACCAAAGGAAGCTAGGGGTTCTTTTGCATAAAGCAGGCATTTCAAAACAGTAGTTGAAAGCAGTAAAACAGCTGTAGTAATTAATCAATATTAACCAATCACTGTCCAACGCTACACCACGTTGCAACAGGCCCAACCATCCACCTGAACTACACCAGTTCATTAAGCTAAACTAGGGGTGAGACTAATCACGGTGAATCTGGTTGATCGCCCATAACCGCGGGCACGGCTATTCGAATAGTTTTACTCTGGCCAGAGGTGTACAACTGTACCCACAAGACACGATTCCACACATGTTGCCATGCCCCGAAGTATCACCATGATACTGCAAAGGGGGAAATCGTGACAAGACCCTCCACATAACCCTCCCCTAACCATCCACACCACGCTAAGGTTTCACCTCCACCCCTCAAAAGGCGGTGGGCGGTCCCCTCTTGCACCGCGGTGAATCCGGCAGCTGGACAACCGAACACCTCGGCCGACCCAACTCCATCACGCCCACCCTCGCCACCGGTGCCTAGGAAAGGGTCGAGCTATACTTCAGATCAAGCAGTTACCCACTCCCGCTTGTGGTAAGCACGGTAAGTCTCCCAGGGTTTCCCGCGAACCGGTCCTTAACTGCCATGGGTGCGACCAGCAAAACCATGCACCCACAACCCACCATTCAGTGTATTTTAATTAACTAACACCATCACGGTGGCACCAATCTAAAGCTACGCCAATAGTCAGAGTCTATATAATAATGTGATCCCCATTTGTGTACTAGTTGAACTAAGCATGGCTAAGCATTTCCTAAGCCAACATCTAGTCATTTTGATACCCAGATTATCAATGGCATAAGGTAACTAATATGTGGCTGAGGAATAGGACCCATCCCACATTACATTGTAAAAGAATGCAACATTTAATAGAAATACGGGATATTGGTAAATTGGGTACAATATGATCAAACGTATTGCATGACTTGCCTTGCTCTCGGACTGATGAGACCTCAGCAACGTCTTCGAGAAACCGCGGACCGACGAAACGGCCGAAACCTACGCGACAAACAAAGCACACAAGCAAAACATGCTATAAGACTACTGAAACAGGAAACAAAACCATTTTTGATGGATTCTTTGCATTTTTCTTGATTTACTGAGACTTGAATGGACTTAAACGGAGCTCGGATGAATTACTTATGAATTTTAGAAGATAAACTGTGTTTTTACTAATAAAGAAAAAGCCTTAATCATTTTATTGCGCAATAAAGCCCAGGGCTGACGTCAGCGAAGGGGGGGGGGGGCGCCGGCACGTGGGCCCCACGGGTCAGCGGCTCCAAAGGGAGGGAGGTGGCGCCTGGCAGGTGGGCCCCACCAGGCGGTGGCTCAAAGGGGAGGCGAGGGAGGCGCCGGCCGGGCTCGGCTCGGCCTCAAGGCCGACCGGCCGACCAAGGCGAGGCGGCGGCGAGGCACGGCCACCGACGGCGGTGACCGGCGTTGCGGGAAACGGCGGCGATGGCCGAAAGGCGGCGGCGCATGGCCGGAGCAGCGGCGTGGCCGGCGCTCGAGGGAAGGTGAGGAAAGGAGGGGGAGGGAGGACTCACCGGCGACACGGCGGCCGGAGCGGAAGACGAAGGCGGCGACGACGACCCGAGGAGAGGAGAGGCGGACGAGCGGCGGCGACACCTAGAGGAGGGGAGGAGAGGAGTTAGGGATGGAGAGGGCGACCGCGAGGACCAAAGTGGCTGGCCGGAGACGGAGGGGAATGGATAGCTCACCGGCTCGCGAGGGAGATGGGGTTCCGGTGGGGTTCCGGTGACGCGAGGCGGTGGCCGAGATGGCCCACACGGCGGCGGAGCTAGCGGCGACGGCGGCTTGGCGCGGCGGCGGCCCTAGTGGCGACGGCACGCGGCCGAAGATGGGCGGCGGCGGCGGAGCTCGGCGAGCGCGGCGCGACGGTGGTAGAGGGCGTGGGAGAGGACGGTGGATGGGGGAAACGAGAGAGAGAGCTCGAGTGAGGGTTTTTATGGGCGAGGGAGGGGCGGAAACGGCCGGGGATGGCCCCTATTTGGCCGGCGACGTGGAGAGGTGGAGGAGAGATAGAGGGTGTTGGGGGATTTCAAATCCCCCACCACTTGCGGGCGCGCGCGCGCGGGAGATGCGGGGAAGAGGGTGGCGACGTGAGCGCGAGGTGCGGGCGCGGAGTGGAGGCGCGACGTGGAGCGGAGAAGGCGGCGGCGCGGGCGGTTTCGGCGGCGGTTGCCGTCGTGGGGCGGGCGGCTGGAGGAAGGGGACAACCTGACAGGTGGGCCCCACCTGTCAGCGTACCGGAGAGAGGAGAAAGGGGAACGGGCCGGCCCAAAGGAAGGAGGCCGAGCGCGGGAGGGAGTGGGCCGACGGCCCAATAGAGAAAAAGAAGGAAAAGAAAAAGAAAAAGAAGAAAGGATTTTTCCTGGGATTTAAAATTGCACTTTGGTGATTTTTAATTGGTTAAAATTATTTCCAAGGCTCTGAAAATTCCACTAAAAATCTTGTTAATGCATTGGAGCATGGGGAACTCAAGAAAAATTCCACCACGCTATTTCCGATTATTAATTGCAAGTGCGGGTGGGTGGCCTTCAACTCATCTTCTCTTTCCCAAGTGGCCTCTTCTTCTGAGTGATGACTCCACTGAACCTTGCAGAATCTGATTACTTTGTTTCTGGTCCTTCTCTCGCTGGTTTCGAGGATACGAGTCGGCTTCTCCACATACGTCAGATCTTCCTGAATTTCGATGTGATCCGGACTTGCCTGTTCCTCAGGAACTCTCAAACATTTCTTCAACTGAGAGACGTGGAACACGTTGTGGATGCCAAGCATGTTGGAGGGAAGCTCAAGCTGGTAAGCAACTTCACCTCTACGTTCCAAGATCCTGTATGGTCCCACAAAGCGTGGTGCCAACTTTCCTTTGGTTTGGAAACGATGTACTCCCCTGAGCGGAGTGACACGGAGATACACATAATCCCCTGTTTCGAAAACGAGCTCCCTTCGGCGGTTGTCTGCATAGCTTCTCTGCCGAGATTGCGTGATCCTCAATCTTTCCCTGACAGCTCTGACTTTCTCTTCTGCCTCATTTAAAACTTCTGTACCAAACAACTGGCGTTCCCCTGTCTGATCCCAGAAGAGCGGAGTACGACACCTTCGTCCATACATTGCTTCAAATGGTGCCATCTGCAGACTAGCTTGGTAACTGTTGTTGTAAGAGAACTCAGCGTACGGTAAGCTTTTGTCCCATGCTCCACCAAAGTCAAGCGCACAGGCTCTCAACATATCCTCTAGTATTTGATTGACTCGCTCAGTCTGGCCATCTGTTTGTGGATGGTAAGCAGTGCTGAAATTCAACCGGGTTCCCAATTCTTCTTGTAATTTCTGCCAGAACTTTGAAGTGAATTGGCTTCCTCGATCAGACACGATCTTCTTAGGTACACCATGTAAACACATAATTCTTGCCAGATAGAGTTCTGCTAATTTCTTCCCTGAGTAGGTAGTGTGCACCGGAATGAAGTGAGCCACTTTGGTGAGTCGGTCAACGACTACCCAAATAGAATCATGCCCCGATGATGTCCTGGGCAAACCGGTGATGAAATCCATTCCGATTTCTTCCCACTTCCATTCTGGAATCTGAAGTGGCTGTAGCAAACCTGCTGGCCTTTGGTGTTCTGCCTTTACTCGTTGACAGACGTCACAGAGTGCTACGAATTCAGCTATTTCCCTTCTCATGCTGATCCACCAGAACTTCTCTTTGAGGTCTTGGTACATCTTAGTACTACCGGGATGAATGGAATACTGAGTTTGATAAGCCTCGGTTAGTATCAGGTCTTTTAATTCCTTGTTTTCGGGTACACACAATCTTTCTCCCATCCAGATTGTTCCTTGTTCATCCTCAACAAAACCTCGGGCTTTTCCAACTCTCACGTTCTTTTTGAGCTCTGCTATTTCAGGATCACTTGCTTGAGCTATGCGAACCTGCTCCACCAGTGTGGGTTGTGCCTCTAGGGCAACCACGAATCCGTGCTCAACTATGCCAAGGTTCAGATGTTCCAAATCGCGTTGAACCTCACAACATAGTTGCTCTACCCATACAACATTGCAGTAGCTCTTCCTGCTCAAGGCATCTGCAACCACATTAGCCTTGCCAGGATGATAATGTATCCCCATATCATAATCCTTGATCAGCTCCAACCATCTTCGCTGTCTGAGATTCAAATCAGGTTGAGTGAAGATGTACTTTAGACTTTTGTGATCTGTATATACCTCACAACGGTTACCGATGAGATAGTGCCGCCAAATCTTTAAAGCATGAACAACTGCGGCCAATTCCAGATCATGCGTCGGGTAGTTGCCTTCATGAGGACGCAACTGCCGTGAAGCATAAGAAACCACTTTGCCATCCTGCATCAACACACATCCTAGCCCCTGGCGAGATGCATCACAATAGACCTGGAAATCTTTCATCTGATCAGGTAGGATTAAGACTGGTGCAGACACCAACCGTCGTTTGAGTTCTTCAAAACTCCTATTGCATTCAGCAGACCAGATAAACTTTTCTTCCTTCTTCAATAGCTGTGTCATTGGCTTAGCAATTTTAGAGAAGTTCTCAATGAACCGGCGGTAATAGCCCGCAAGTCCTAAGAAACTCCGAACCTGAGTGACAGTCCTTGGTGGGGTCCATTTGGTAACTGACTCCACATTTGCTGGATCCACAGCTACCCCTTGAGCATTCACGATGTGACCGAGAAACTGAACTTCCTTAAGCCAGAAGTCGCACTTGCTGAACTTGGCATATAGCTGGTGCTCTTTTAACTTTTCAAGTACCAGCCGGAGATGCTGCTCATGTTCTTCCTCGGACTTGGAGTAGATAAGTATGTCATCGATGAAAACCACGACAAACTTGTCTAGAAATTCCATAAACACCTTGTTCATCAAATTCATGAAGAAGGCAGGTGCATTAGTGAGTCCGAAAGACATAACTGTGCATTCGAACAACCCGTACCGAGTGATGAATGCTGTCTTTGGAATATCCTCTTCGCGGATCCTCAACTGGTGATAGCCTGATCGCAGGTCTATCTTAGAGAACACAGTAGCTCCTTTCAACTGATCAAACAGATCATCAATCCTTGGCAAAGGATACTTGTTCTTGATGGTGACCTCATTGAGTGCGCGGTAGTCAACGCACATCCTCTTGGTTTTGTCTTTCTTCTCCACAAAGATAACCGGAGCACCCCAAGGCGACGTGCTCTGGCGGATGTATCCCTTCTGTAACTGTTCATCAACTTGCTTCTTGACTTCCGCCAACTCGTTGGCTCCCATTCTGTAAGACCTCTTGTGGATCGGTGCAGTTCCAGGTACCAAGTCAATCCGGAACTCGATATCCCTTTTTGGTGGCATTGTTATCAGATCATCCGGAAAAACCTCTGGATACTCTCGGACTATGGGAATATCCTCCAACTTCTTAGTGGTTTTCTCCACTGCTACCTCTTGTTCTTCACCAGCAGCCTGGTTTAAACTGATCCCTGGCTCCTGCGGCACTAGAGACTGGAAGGTTACCACCTCTCCTTTTGCATTGGTCAACTCGATGGTGCGGCTGGCGCAATCAATCACTCCTCTGTGCCTTGTCAACCAATCCATTCCAAGTATGACATCTAGGTCCTTGGATTCAAGAAGAATGAGGTTGGCTGGAAAAATCAACCCTTGAATTTCAACTGTCACAGACGGGCAGTAGTGAGTTGTGGTCATGCCACCTCCAGGAGTATGAACTCGCATTGGTATCTTAAGCTTCACTAAAGATAACCCATGTGCATCAGCAAAACGCTTGGAAATGAAGGAATGGGTTGCACCAGAATCAAACAATATTACTGCCGGTGTCGAGTTGACGGGGAATGTGCCCAATATAACCCCTGGTGCTGACTGCGCCTCCTCTGCAGATGCATGATTGACACGGGCCTGAACGAACTTGGGTCCAGCACGTCTTGGCTTCGGGCACTTTCCAACCGTGTGTCCGGGCTCGTTACAATTGAAGCAGAGTTTGGGCTTTTCTCCAAACTTCTTGGGCTGTTCTAGCTGAGCTGGCAGAGCGGGCTGAGCTGGAATCATTAAAGGACTTAGGGTAGGGTTGAGGCTGTGCTGCTCACTATTTCTGTGACTGCCACTGTTGTTGTTCTTGTTGAAATTACCCGGATGGTAGGGACGGTGCTGTCGGATAATCATGGTGGAAGGTCCACCGTGATGTCCCATCGTGAAACGAGGCTTCTGACTCTTCCCTTGGGGAGTCCTGAACTGAGCTGCCTTCCTCTTACGGTTTATTTTGTTACAGTGCTCCTCCTGACGGATAGCCTTATCCACCAGCTTCTCAAAGTCCTCATAATCTCTAGAGATCAACTGGTTAGTCAATTCATCATCAAGACCAGACAGAAACTTCTCCTGCCTCCTGTCATCGGTACGCACGTCCTCAGGGGCGTAGCGCGCGAGGCGGTTGAACTCATGCAAATACTCTATAACTGTTCTGGTTCCTTGTTGCAGGGAACGGAACTCTCTCTTCTTTTGTGCCATAATTCCCTCGGGAACCTGTGCTTTATTGAAACTATGACAAAACTCTGTCCAAGTAACCTCTGCCCCAGCTGGACGGGTCACCATGTAGTTGTCCCACCAAACAGAAGCGGGACCTTGCAGCTGGTGTGTAGCAAAAGCAACCTTCTCTTGCTCGTTGCATTGCAAAAGATTCAGCTTCTTCTCAATGGTATGAAGCCAGTCGTGGGCCTCGATTGGGTTGGTGGTGCTTGAGAAAGTGGGTGGCTTGACACGAAGAAATTCTAACAGTTTGGACTGAGGAGGTGGAGGACCAAACTGCAGGTTCTGCTGCTGTGCTTGCTGCTGCACCTGCTGCAACACCTGATGGTACTGTTGCTGCATCTGCTGCATCATCATTGCCATCATCTGAGTCTGATTGTCCAACACCTGAGCAATTGTTGGGTTCTCGGGCGGTGGGGTCGGACTGTTGTCAGATGCACTGTTGGCACGTGCTCCATTGATCGGCTCTTCGCTGCCACTGGCGTTGTTGGAATCGCGTGAACCATTCCTTATCTCCATCTGAAGGGGATAGGTAGAAATATGAGAAAAGGAAGAAAAACAGGGGGCTCAGAAACTAATCTTGCTTATGAATTTAAGTGCAATTATCTTAATCTTGATTAAAACGCTGAAAAAGAGGCACGCAACTCCTAATTGAGGCAGTCATACCACTGACACATGATATCGACCGCCGACTAACCCACAAGCAACAAACCTAAACACGAAAACTAGCAAGCAAACAGACTAAGAAGGCGATAAAGCTAAGGGCGGCGACTCTGAAGCTTGGGGCGGCGCTTGCAAACAAGCGATAGGACTGACATCTAAAGTAGACAAGGGATAGGAACCAATTCATGCTCAAATCCAAATTAAACAAAGCAAAAGAAGACTCAAATAAATAACCGAGCATGATGATTTTTATGCATAGAACAACATTTTCACGAACCGAGACAAAAGACACTAATGCAACTGACTAAACAGTAACTTAATGCATGAAATAGATGCATAGTCATACTGATACGCATAAACTTACCCCACTGAACATAGACACGACCTAATGCATATCACCCGACAATTCCCGACCGACTGCCGAATAAATTCCGAATAAACTTTTACTAAATCCCTAGACTGTCCCTAGTCGGGAAATCCAATTAAATAAGCGACCAAGATTTTTCCCACAAACCAAAAGAACAAACCCCAAAATTTTCCCGAAACAAAATCAAAGTGCAAAAGGGCATATGCATATAAAAAAAAAATTCAGAGGGCTCTTAGGTTTCCAGTTGGCTTGTCTTACGGTCAAGGTCGGCTCTGATACCAACTTGTCACGCCCAGAAATTCACGAACCCGAATTTCTAAGCTGAATGTGTATTAAACCCCTGTCCAGGACCAGCCAGGGTACACAAACGACAATTGTTGACATACAGATCCACGTCTTACAAAAATATAAAAGATTACAAATGCAGCGGAAAAGATAAAACGAGCTAGACTGGGAAGCTTGACTTCGGCAGCGGGCGACTCCACTCCACAGGCAAACCTTGACGGCAGCGACGAAACCAACCTCTCTGAGACAGCTCCAACTGAGAAGAACTTCAACTCTGGTGTGGGGGAGAAGAGAGCAAGACTGAGTACTACCCACTATACTCAGCAAGTCATACCGGAAGAGGAGGTATGATGCAGGATATAACCAAAGGAAGCTAGGGGTTCTTTTGCATAAAGCAGGCATTTCAAAACAGTAGTTGAAAGCAGTAAAACAGCTGTAGTAATTAATCAATATTAACCAATCACTATCCAACGCTACACCACGTTGCAACAGGCCCAACCATCCACCTGAACTACACCAGTTCATTAAGCTAAACTAGGGGTGAGACTAATCACGGTGAATCTGGTTGATCGCCCATAACCGCGGGCACGACTATTCGAATAGTTTTACTCTGGCCAGAGGTGTACAACTGTACCCACAAGACACGATTCCACACATGTTACCATGCCCCGAAGTATCACCATGATACTGCAAAGGGGGAAATCGTGACAAGACCCTCCACATAACCCTCCCCTAACCATCCACACCACGCTAAGGTTTCACCCCCACCCCTCAAAAGGCGGTGGGCGGTCCCCTCTTGCGCCGCGGTGAATCCGGCAGCTGGACAACCGAACACCTCGGCCGACCCAACTCCATCACGCCCACCCTCGCCACCGGTGCCTAGGAAAGGGTCGAGCTATACTTCAGATCAAGCAGTTACCCACTCCCGCTTGTGGTAAGCACGGTAAGTCTCCCAGGGTTTCCCGCGAACCGGTCCTTAACTGCCATGGGTGCGACCAGCAAAACCATGCACCCACAACCCACCATTCAGTGTATTTTAATTAACTAACACCATCGCGGTGGCACCAATCTAAAGCTACGCCAATAGTCAGAGTCTATATAATAATGTGATCCCCATTTGTGTACTAGTTGAACTAAGCATGGCTAAGCATTTCCTAAGCCAACATCTAGTCATTTTGATACCCAGATTATCAATGGCATAAGGTAACTAATATGTGGCTGAGGAATAGGACCCATCCCACATTACATTGTAAAAGAATGCAACATTTAATAGAAATACGGGATATTGGTAAATTGGGTACAATATGATCAAACGTATTGCATGACTTGCCTTGCTCTCGGACTGATGAGACCTCAGCAACGTCTTCGAGAAACCGCGGACCGACGAAACGGCCGAAACCTACGCGACAAACAAAGCACACAAGCAAAACATGCTATAAGACTACTGAAACAGGAAACAAAACCATTTTTGATGGATTCTTTGCATTTTTCTTGATTTACTGAGACTTGAATGGACTTAAACGGAGCTCGGATGAATTACTTATGAATTTTAGAAGATAAACTGTGTTTTTACTAATAAAGAAAAAGCCTTAATCATTTTATGGCGCAATAAAGCCCAGGGCTGACGTCAGCGAAGGGGGGGGGGGCGCCGGCACGTGGGCCCCACGGGTCAGCGGCTCCAAAGGGAGGGAGGTGGCGCCTGGCAGGTGGGCCCCACCAGGCGGTGGCTCAAAGGGGAGGCGAGGGAGGCGCCGGCCGGGCTCGGCTCGGCCTCAAGGCCGACCGGCCGACCAAGGCGAGGCGGCGGCGATGCACGGCCACCGACGGCGGTGACCGGCGTTGCGGGAAACGGCGGCGACGGCCGAAAGGCGGCGGCGCATGGCCGGAGCAGCGGCGTGGCCGGCGCTCGAGGGAAGGTGAGGAAAGGAGGGGGAGGGAGGACTCACCGGCGACACGGCGGCCGGAGCGGAAGACGAAGGCGGCGACGATGACCCGAGGAGAGGAGGGGCGGACGAGCGGCGGCGACACCTAGAGGAGGGGAGGAGAGGAGTTAGGGATGGAGAGGGCGACCGCGACGACCAAAGTGGCTGGCCGGAGACGGAGGGGAATGGATAGCTCACCGGCTCGCGAGGGAGATGGGGTTCCGGTGGGGTTCCGGTGACGCGAGGCGGTGGCCGAGATGGCCCACACGGCGGCGGAGCTAGCGGCGACGGCGGCTTGGCGCGGCGGCGGCCCTAGTGGCGACGGCACGCGGCCGGAGATGGGCGGCGGCGGCGGAGCTCGGCGAGCGCGGCGCGACGGTGGTAGAGGGCGTGGGAGAGGACGGTGAATGGGGGAAACGAGAGAGAGAGCTCGAGTGAGGGTTTTTATGGGCGAGGGAGGGGCGGAAACGGCCGGGGATGGCCCCTATTTGGCCGGCGACGTGGAGAGATGGAGGAGAGATAGAGGGTGTTGGGGGATTTCAAATCCCCCACCACTTGCGGGCGCGCGCGCGCGGGAGATGCGGGGAAGAGGGTGGCGACGTGAGCGCGAGGTGCGGGCGCGGAGTGGAGGCGCGACGTGGAGCGGAGAAGGCGGCGGCGCGGGCGGTTTCGGCGGCGGTTGCCGTCGTGGGGCGGGCGGCTGGAGGAAGGGGACGACCTGACAGGTGGGCCCCACCTGTCAGCGTACCGGAGAGAGGGGAAAGGGGAACGGGCCGGCCCAAAGGAAGGAGGCCGAGCGCGGGAGGGAGTGGGCCGACGGCCCAATAGAGAAAAAGAAGGAAAAGAAACAGAAAAAGAAGAAAGGATTTTTCCTGGGATTTAAAATTGCACTTTGGTGATTTTTAATTGGTTAAAATTATTTCCAAGGCTCTGAAAATTCCACTAAAAATCTTGTTAATGCATTGGAGCATGGGGAACTCAAGAAAAATTCCACCACGCTATTTCCGATTATTAATTGCATTTATTAACTAGGGATTTAGCTCTAGGTTAATTAAGATAGTTTCTTCGGGCAATTCATTTAACCAATTTTTAAAGCAAGAAAAGGGGGAGAAACTTCAGGGTGTGACACGCCGCCAACCCTTTCCGCCGGTAGCCACGCGCCGCTCCCCCTCGCCGGTCCCCGCGCGCCGCCGCTCCTCTCTCGCCCTACCGCCGGCCGCCGACCCAAGCGCACTGCCATTCCTCTCCCTCCCTCCCGCCGGTCGGCGCGCGCCGCCGCTCCTCTCGCGTCGGAGGTGCGCCCAGCATCCTTGGCGAGGTCGCCGCCGCTTCGCCCGCCCCGCGGCCTGCCGCTGCCACCGCTCCGCCGCAAGGACGAGGGAGAGCCGAGAGGAAGAAGAGGAAGAGCTAAGAATGGAGAGGGATAGGGGAGGGGAGCCGGCGAGCTCAGCTTGGGGGGCGGGGGGAGCGGTGTCGTCGGCGTCGCTCCGCCCACCGCTCGCCGCCGCTCCATTTTGCTCCGCTGCTGCTCCGCTTCCTCCCGCCGTCGCTCTGTCCACAGCCCGCCGCCGCGCCGCTTCGCTCTGTCGCCGTGCCGCCCACCGTCGCTCCGCTTCCTCCCGCCGCCAACCGCCCACCGTCGCTCCGTGCACCGCCGGCCGCCACGCCGCTCCGCCCGTCGCCCCCTCGGCGCTGCCGCTCGCCCTTCTCTCCTGGCAGTGTAGGGGGGAGAGAGGGGTGGATAGAGAGAAGGAGGCTGACATGTGGGACCACATGGCCCCACCTTTTTTTAATTATTTTGTGTAGCTGACATATGGGTCCCACTATTTTAATTATTTTTCCGAGATAAAATTGCCACGTAATCGCCACGTCAATGCCACGTGGGACGAAGACCTATTCAAAGAAGCCACGTAGGCGCCACATAGATGCCACGTCGGCTAAAACAACCCTCCATACTGCCGAGGGACCTTGGTTACCCGGTTTTCGTAAGTTGGGGGACGGGTCGTACCCGGTTTTATAGTCAAGGGACGAAAATCAGACTACCGACAAATAGAGGGACCTAAAGTGAATTTATTCCAGCCTATGTTGGATACTTGCCCTGTGGATTTCCGGCCCATCCTGTGTACAAAATGGAACATGAGTACACATTAGGACAGTGATCCTGTGACTTCGAAGTCAGAATAACGTTATCATGGTTTTGTACAGCTTGCACAATAATAGGTAGGGTTTTATTAAATTTACTCATTACTATTAGGGATGCAACTACAAATTGGGCGTCTGAACTTTTTTTTTTAAAAAAAAAATGGGGCATCCCCTCCCTTTCCCCCTCCCCTCCATTTTTGCAAGCTTCTACACAAAACATACTTCATTATCTTCATGCATCAGTATGCACGTACTTCACCTCCCTTGTCTTCATGCATGCACGTCGTCTCTCTGTACTGCATGCATGCATCGATCTATATCTTGTTTCACCGCATGCACAGAATCTCAATGTCGCTCTTCTCTTCAACTCTCATGTTTATAGCAACTTCATTTAGTAAAAGTTTAAATTATTTATTCTATTTGCATTCTGATTGCACCACTATATTCACCTCAATTAAAACTTTATAACAATATCTCACTTGTAATTTAAAAAAATATATGATCATTTTTTAAATTGAAACATTTTTATATTATATATAAAACATTGAGTTATAACTGTTGAAACACCACAAAATATTGTCTGAAACATTAAAAAAACACTACATGCAACACTTGTGAAATAATTAGTGAAACGTCACAAAATGCTTATTGAAACGTCTTAATAACATCATATGCAACATTTGTAAATGAACTACTAAAACATAAAAACAATACTAATTGAAACATATGATAACATGGTGTGCAACATTAAAAAGATCCATTGCAACACAACTTAAAATGTACAAAAACGATGAAGTCTAGTTGAAGCATTCGCATGTTACACATGAAACATTGAATTCGCACCGTTAAAAAAGTTATATTATTTTCATCAAAATATGATTGGATAAGTAGTTTAAAAATTTATTTTAAATCTCTCATCTAAATATTACTCCCTCCCTTTCTTTTTCTTTCTTTTTTTCTCCCTGCGCTAGAAATCTGCTCACATGTGGGTGGGTTTTCATTGTAGCATCCGATTCCATTGGACGCACGATGCAAAGCATTCACCTATTATTAGATATAGAGCCTTATGCATCACAAAATCAGTTTGTTATTTTATTCACATAACATCAAACCATATAGCATCAATTAAAAAAGCCATCGAGATGAGGTGGTCGCTACGGTTAGATCACCACGGTTCGTAGGTCTCTCATGCAATACCCTAAGTCCTTGTTCGGCAAGTGGGGAACGTTTCACACATGGAAAATAGTCTATGGGGAAATTGGGTTAATCCCCCTCCCACCATTGGTTTGAGAAGAGTTTACTAAAGCTTTGAACGAGATTGATCTGCCAAAAATACCGAACATCCATGGCCTCGCCGTTCTTTGACAGGGGGAGGATGAGAGCATCATTTAGAAGATGAAAACCTCTACCGTTGGCCAGATAGAGCTCTCGGAGGGCAGCCATAACTACATTCTTGATAGTCGGCCAGCAGCTCTTATAAGTCGGCACATGAAAGCCATCCAACGCCAGCGCCTTGACAGAAGGCAAGTCCCCGATTACTCACCAAACTTCTTAATTCAAGAATGGTACACAAGGTCCTCAGAACTAATTGAGGTCTTGAGCTCTAACATACTCACTCTGTTTTAAATTACTCGTTGTTTTAGCTTTGTGATAAGTCAAAAATTTCTAACTTAGATCAACTACTATAAATTTATATAATTTAATACCATAAATATCGAGGGCAGATAAAGCCATTATCCTCTAGGGACAATTTCGGATACTACATCTATCCCAAAATATAACAATTTCTCGCTCTGTATCTGGACAAGGGTATAATCAGATACAGCGCCAAAAGTTGTTATATTATGGGACTTGGCTCTTCTTAAGCTAGTCAATCAGTCGAGTGAGGTTATGTTGTTGGTCGGGGTTCACAAGTCAATTAGTATGTCATTAAAACAGAGGGTTTCGCCCTCCTAAACCGTGCGAAAAGAGCTATCATTTCGAATATTCGAGTCTCTATCACTTGATATCTATCTGGAGAGAATCCATTATATGCCACTGACTTTATCACAGGTGCACGATTTGCCACTGATTTGTTATACAACATGCCATCGAGTTTTACTTAACTTTTACGATTTACCATCGCCGTTCGGTTAGCCTCCGTTAGCACTGTACAATATTATCCAAATGACCAAAATATCCCTGGGACAAAAATTTCTGAAATTTGGATAAAAATTCCAAAAATATCGTATTATAAATATAAGATTGTAAATATCCATATTTTGGCCAAACAAAAATTAGAATCTGGATCCTCCATATGTTTTTTATCCAGTTAGTAAACATCCATTTTGTTTTAAGAAAAGTTAGGGTTGTCTAAAGGTCGTTTAGCATAGTCCTTTTATGTTCATACCTTCAAATCGAAAACCAAAGGAGTGCCTTCAAGATAGAGCTACAACAACACTTGACGTTTTTAGAGATATGTGCTTTTCCTTTTTTAGGAAAGTATATTTTTGAAAGGAAGGAATTAAACAAATAACTCGATTTTAGAAAATAAAACTACGAGCTAATATATATTTCACTTGTTAAATTATATGAATTTCTAAAAATGGATGGTTAAAATTAAAAAAAATTATTTGACTTAAAGACGAAGCTAAAAGTGACAAGTAATTTGAAACAAGGGAGTCCTACAAAAGTCGATACTCGATAGAGCCACCAGATTACATTATTCATTTTTTTTTTGTCTCTAGACAGATCAAGATACAGGATGTTTACTATACAAGTATACAACAGTACATTGCTAGTTCAAACTTGCTCAACCGAGGCCAATCTATCATAGATTGGTCTGGATGTTATCTAGTGAACTCCCAAAGTTAGAATGTTATGACCTCACTTTAGCAAGCCGTGCTCTGATCTCTTCCAGATCTTCCTCATCATCATCAGCGCCCTCTGCAACAGCTTGTCGCTACAAAATAGAAAAAGAAACATAATTGCTCTTAATAATTTAAATAATCAATGGTCCATAACACAAATGGATATTTTTGTCAGATAAAATTGCTGAGTTCTTACGAATCTATTCATTTTGGTATTATTAAGTGACTAGAATTAGGATGTTGCTGTCTATATAGGACAGCTTAACTACTCAAAAGCATCCTTCCAATAAATAGCTTCTGGAGGACTACTATTTTGCACAGTTGATTTTTCATGCCATCCTAACAATAAAACGCACTAACAAAAGTGTGAAGCATCTACCTCTTCTGAGACCCTGCTTGTTGAAGCTTGGTTTATCCTCTGTTTCCTCACAGCATCAGGTAGTTGTGAGGCAGTCTCCCCAGCTACTGAAGCAAGAACCTTGTCAACCTCCTCTTCAATTTCCTCCTCCATGTCCTCAGAGTCCAAAGCTGAATCAACTGCATCGTTGACCATCTCTTCCATCACACCAGCCTAGAGTGCGAAAAGGTCAGTGAGTTCAAGCACATGGCTCAATGATCAGTTTGCCAGTTTAACACAAAGATCAATATCAGTGCAGAGTAACAGACCTGACGTCTTTAAACTATGCACAAGAAATGGAAGAGATGGTTGATATGGTACATATTGAACTAATAGAACAGAAATAGCGGATTACCTTTGTCATTTCTTTACTAAATTCTTGCATGGTGGCAGCCAATTCTGGAGCTTTCATTAGATTGTTAACGATTTTCATAACTTCAGCACTTTTTGACAGATGACCGACAGTTCTTGCCGTTGCTGAAATTGCATGAACAGAAGTTAATAGTTTGTAATAAACAAAACAAATAAATGAAGTACTACTCCTTAGTCATGTTTGGAGATCTCAACAGAACAAAAGTGAAATGTATTAAGGTAACAAGAATGGTTCTCTCATTCCTGGCTTCGACCTAAGTTCGCTCACATGCTAACAACTAACAAGCAAACCTTTATAAAATATACTGCATTACATATCAAATGACATGAGCACAGAAACTGATTTTGTCAGGTGCTACACAGTTACTAAAACAAGTCCAAAATTAACAATTTTATGTCCCAATTCTGTAGAAAATGTTACAATCAGGTGCTTATGAGGTGGGTGAGGTCCTACATACCAGTGAGGCACCAAACTTTAATTACAAAGGGATAAAACTTTTCAGTGGCATATGCAAATTTCAATTTAAACTGTGACTGAATCCTTTCAGTATTCCAGTCCAGTATCAGCGCGAACAGATAAGTAGTGAAGAAATTCAGTTAGCTCTAACAGATTGTAATGTAATTGCCTGCAAGGAACCTGTGGGCTGATACGATGAAGGTTAGACTGAATTGCTAATAAATCCTCTCTCTATCAGCTCATAAAAAGAAAAAAGAACATACCAACAATTTCTCCAAGATGCATTGATACTGAATTTAGTTGAGCCTTGTTTTCATAGAGACGATTAACAGCACGTCTTGACCTCACTAGTTCCTTAGCAAGAGCCTGACATATAAAAAAAGAAATATTCACATCAACAGTACAAAGGTCTTCACCTTACTCTGCCAACTGTAAAAACTTGGCACTGGATAATGTGTGCTGAAACTCTCAACATCATATGTGGGACGAAAACATATATTGATGTATAAGAACTAGTGCATGCTCATCATGAAAATTAATGGGAGAGCTTTCAGGAACTAATAATTTATCCTATGTAACATTGTAACAATTGAAATGTGTATGGACAGATCTGTGTATACAGAATGAGTTGAGTACTTGAGTGTTCAAGAAACAACATAACCCAAGAGAACTCTACATGTGCATTAACATCAGAGTAGTAATTGCAAGATAAATGGAGACACATATACCACAAGACAACATAAAGAGAAAGTGACAACATAAAGTGACAATATAAAAATTTTATATTGTGAAGTGCATGAAAAATAGAAACCAAAACAGTAGAGAAGTGGAACCAACCATCTATCTAGGATTTAGTAAATTTGTGATTATACCATTATGGTTTTGGATGCATGTACACTGATGTTTTGTCTCAATTGACCAACATACACATGGACCCACTCTAGTGCAACAAAATTACTATGTCAATTCCTACTGTAAAAAAACATGGAAGTTAAAAGAATGATATCATACAGTCATAGTATGCATTTATGGTATGCCATGTGGGACTGTTCCTGCACCAGGCATAGCGCCAAGGCCCAATGATGTCAGCTCCATCTTGGCTCCAACCATTATCCATTTGATTCAGTTTACTAGTCCAATGGTAAGCTATCAGATTTAGTTTCGCATTGTTAGGATCAGCACACCTCTTTACAAGTGGCCTGAAGAATTTAAGTTAATCAAACAAGCAAATAGCTAATCTCCCCCTTCCTCTGTTTCTGTTCTTCTCGTGTACCATGTGCATGCTTATCCCATGACAACAGCTACTATTCACCGTGGCCCTGGTTGGCGGCTACAAACCAAAGCCTCCAGTCAACCACTGCTACAGTTTGTGCTCTGGCACAAGGAATGACAAGGCATGTTTTACTGGGAATAAGAATATTTATGATTTTACTCATCAAGTCATATACTCATGTGCTGTTCATTCTAAAATCATTTTACTGAATTGTTGAACTTCTAAATGGAATTTTATTTTATCAATCCAGACTTTGGTTTTCTTAGCAAGCTTCACATGAGTATGTCAATAATGCAGCCTGCAGCTAACATCAAATGACATGGAACAAAGGTCTGAGGAGTCAGGATAGCGCTCACAGTTACTCTCTAACTTACCATTGTGGGATACAAGACCAAAAGGGTACGTTGTTGATAGTTGGATAGCAACTAAACAGCAGAAAGAAAAAAATAGTATGTGTATTCCACATGTCAATGAGATCAAAGCGACATGGTTCTGAGCACCTGAGGTATAGCACATGGTAGGTCCAAAAGTTTTAGCGAACAATTACAATCTAAGCGGTGTCCACATCCCCCTACCAGGTTCGATGTTCGCAAAGCCAAAGGAGCAGCATTTTGCTCAACGGACTAGAAATAAATCAACTTCAAACTTGCATTAACAGATGAATGGGATCAAACCAGCCATATACAGAACGGGGGTAAAAAAAAAATGTTGTTCGTCTGTACTGCATCACAAACCGGAGTGTTTAAGCAAAGCGACAGGATTTGTAGTAAAGCATACCTTTGCGGATCCAATGTCATTGCGCTTTGCAGCCTCCCTGATAGACTTCTCCACGTTCTTCTCCTCCCTCTGCACATCTGCGAACACAAGACAAACACTATTACTAGTAATTACCAACATATGTGGCACGAACACAAGACTATTAATTAACAACATATGTGGTACGAATGAGTGGGAGGGTTAGGAATTTGTCCCAGCGATCGCAGAAACGGGCGCTGCTAACGCTAATCAAGCCGCGATTTGCTCGCTGAGGCAACGCAAATGTTTACCGCCGCCGGCCTAATCAGAGGCACCAACAACGAGGAAAACAATCTTGCCCGATTCAGAAGTATAAGCCCCGCCCCGATCATACGGAGGAGAACACACCTAGACGACAAAGACCTCGCGTGAAGGTCGGGTCGCGCGTCAGGGAGGAGAGGAGAAGGAGATTGGGGAGCGAACCTCGGATCTGGCGGTCGAGGACGCGGCACTCGTTGCGGAGCTTGCGCTGCCACTCCCGCAGCTGCTGCTGCGGCGTCGGCCGCGGCTTCAGCAGACCCTTCACCTTCTCCATCGGCGGAGCGCCGCCGCCGCCGCCGCCGGATGAATCACGCGGTATCTACCGACGCCGCCACGCGGAGAGGAGACACAGGACGAGGAGCGAGGAAGGGGAAGGGGGAAGAGGCAAAAACCGTCTATGTCCGATAGACTTCCATTTGTTTTTGACCCGAACAAAACAAATTTCACAAAACTATGGTATCTTGTACTCCTCCCGTCCCCTAACATAAGAGTGTGTTTGATAATAGAAAATAGAGGATAGGATTGGAATTGGGAAATGGATAAAGGATTAGAATTTAAATATGGGTGGGAAATCATTCCCCTTTCGTATTTGCTAAACATTGTCTAAGGGATTTTAACATTTTGCTTGCACTGTTTAACTATTCGTCTTATTCTAAAAAATTTGGAATTATTATTTATTTTATTTGTGACTTACTTTATTATCAAAGTATTTTAAGCACAACTTTTCATTTTTTATATTTGCACAAATTTTTTTAAATAAGACGAGTGGTCAAACAGTGCAAACAAAATGTCAAAATCCCTTATATTAGGGGACGAAGGAAGTACAAATTATCGTAAAACTATAAATTTAATAAAACGTATCACAAAACTATAAATTTAACACAAGACTAATCAGAAAACTACAGATTTAACTTTAAGGCCCAATATCACAAAACTATAAATTTAATATTAGAGTTATGACAAAATTATAGATTTTGCAGTTTAAATCCTCACAACTAATATTATGTTAGAGTTATAAATGTTGTAATATTGCACTTAACATGGTATAAAACATGTAGTTTTGTGATAATTTAAAAACTAAATATGTAGTTTTGTGGTTGTCCATCTTAAATTTATAGTTCTTTTCCCCGCAAAAAAAAATTATAGTTCTTTGATAAAATTGATCCTAAATCTGTATTTTTGTGATAATTTTGTTAAAGTATATGTAATTTTGTGAAATTTAAAATGAGGATTGGAGGGGATTGTAAGAGGGATTAACCAAACAAGATCTCAAAGATAGGGTTTGAAGGGAATAATTCCACACTATAATAGGTGCAAGGTTGTTAGTATCTCGATACGAAGTCGAAACGATATCGATCTCACATAATATCTTAATAATCATAGTGTTTACTATTCATTTCCATATGATCTTACACAATCTTATATGGTATCCCGACACTACGCTAAGATCTACGATTCTACGAAACATTATTTTTAAAAAAGATGGATTGAATATGGGCTCAGTCCCCTTATCGGAGGGATTAATAGAACAAGTTCAAAAAGTAGGGGGGCGGGGGAGTATCTTGATACTGATTGTCTTGAATATGTGCTCAATCCCCTTATGGGAGGGATTAATCAAACAAGGTCAAAGAGTGGGAAGGGGGGGGGGGGGGGGGGGGGGGGGGCGGCGGCGGGGCTGGTGAGGATTCGAACCTAGCCAGGCCACCATCTTGTGGTGTTACCATTCTGAACATGATGAAAAATCTTCACAGCTTGGATTTCTCATCCAGACAATTCACAATTTTCTGTTTTTGAAAGCTTTTTCCCGCATTGAAAACATCAATCTGTAAATGTTCCTAGCACATTGAGCTTGTATCTAATACCCATCATATAAAACATCACAACTATACTTCGTTTGCTCTCTTAAAAAAGAAAAGAACACATCAGTTCTGTATTACAGAAGCACTCCTCTGCATATGCACAGCGCTTTGCTAATCGCCAATTTGCATACGCCAGGTGCAGGTAGTGGCGTTTTTACCCCTGTTGCTGTTTACGGACATGTGAGAGGCCAACATCGGTCATAGAAAAACTTTCTGGCATTTGGGAAATTTTTCAATGCTCCTCAAGACCTCAACCTCAAGAAAATGGATGTTTGCTGTGAAGTTGCCGTGTTTACAAACAATGTTAATGTGCCTTTCAGTTTTTACCTATGACAATTACATGTCATAGGGTCATTCAGCAGATAGCAACACATCTGAGAGCTTGAGGTCCAACTAGCACAAAATCATATCAACACCATTTTGTAGCTTTTACAATTACAGTTTTCTTTTCCAATACCCAATTTGAGATTAATCCTGCTTACTAATTTGTAGTTTCTTTTCTTCTTTTTTTTTCAGGATAACTATTAGAAACAGTCAAACCCAACTAATCATAGAGCCCTTCTTCATGCCATATGTCAACCAAAAAATCAACCATCTCCTGCAAGAATTTTGTAGGTCAGGAGATCACCGCGTAAATAATCTATGGAATATAAGAAACATTTTGGTTATGGATCTTACAGATAACGGGATTGGTTGCGGAAAACGCTCACTTGTCGACAACAGATCATCATATGTTGTGCACCAGCTGTGATAAACATAAATAAAGGTGTTAATCATTGTACCTAATGGCTGGTGTAAGAAAAGAAGTTGGTGGCGTGGAATAAGAAATCAAGAACTTATTACAGCCTTGGCAATGAATATTTGGTAAGGCAGCTACAATCTTTATTTACAGCCTTGGCAAAGAATATTGTGATGAAATTATGCGCTTGTTTGCAGGGGTAGTTACAAACCATACCTAAATAACTAGAACTCACAACTGGGAATGAACAACCCAGTTTATGAAAAAACTTTCCATATCCACTAATGCAAGTCACTTATGAGCAAACTGCAAACAGATGGAAGATGAAACCGAACCTTATTATTGGCTCTTGTGATGCCTCTTTAGGAACTTTCTCCTGGTCTCCGGTCCATTGCCTTCTCATCTCAGCCCATGCTATAGCCGCTGCAGAAAGAAGATTTTTATAGAACACATACACATAACTACAAATAGAAGCTATTGAACTAAGCAACTCAAGAAACTAAGAAGTTAAAATCATGCATACCATGGTTGATGAATGAGGTATCTTTCCCATTAGAATCATTGATGATAGAGTTGGGAAGTGATGATATATTCCCCTCAAGGGACACGGATACACTAACATTGTTCTCCATTGCTTCTAGGCCTGATGAGCATTGCCTTCTTTTTCCAATAGATGAATGGCGAGGCTTCTTTCTTACAGATGTTTTTGGTTTATAATCTGGAAGTGGCTGGGACTTGCTCAAATTACCTATGCAGCAACTGTACTGCATGAAGTAAACATCAGAAATGCTTGAGGTGTGAATTGCCCCAATGATAGCATTGAAAATAGTAGTCCTTCATGAATAAGCAAAGGATATAATGTGGCCTAATTTGAATTGAGAATGGAAGGAGATATGAACATGATACTAAAGTTTCCCTTAAAAAAAACATGATACTAAGTTTATTCCAGTAAACACGAGGAGAACCTACCCCATATAAGCTTGAAGATGAGTTCGTCTGAACAAAATCAGCCAAACAGGGTGGCAATGGAACCATTCAACTAAGGCACATCGCTAAACTTTTCATTCGCCACAATTCATTTGTTTCTGAAATAAAAGATAGAATATTATAAAACTTTCACTTAAATAAAGTTACTAATACTGAGGAATGAACAACTACTAGTCATTGTAATTTGTGCAGTTGCGCAGTAAGATAACCTTGTTGCAGCTATATATGGTATGGGCAAACAATGCACGACTAAATATGTTTTCAGCAAGTAGCTAAACAACTCACCTCAAGATGAAGTTAAAAACAGAGCCTCTCAACTTGGCATTAAAAATAGTTTGCTGACATATAGATCAACTTGACATGACATACACTTTATGGCTTTCATCTTTCAACACAGAAGTATTCCATTGTATAACAACCAAAGATTTTTTTTTGTCCAAATAAACAGATGAGACTTTTAACAAACGAAAGGAGGGACTACACTTATCAATTAACTCATTCACTCTAAAGCTTCCATGCTATGTCCAGTTCAATCACTTTGGCATCGCTTACTGGATGCTAGTTTTGACTACTCAGATGCATGGTGCATCACCACAGACAAAGTTAATCTAAAGCAACCAATCTGCAATAGGTCACATCGTTACAAGAAAACAGGTGCCTCTAACACTTTAGAATAATCCAATTGCTGAGAAATCATAGTTATCCAGTTCCATAATGTTCCAGTAGGTATCCCAGGTGAGACATTTGATAAGGAGGGAGGCCATTACCTGAACAAAATACAGCTGATTTATGAGGTTCTCGATAAACCTATAGCGCTAAATAACAGATTGAGTTGAAGCTACAACTATCTAGGAGGAAATGGATCCAGCCAGTCGTGATGTCAAATTAAACAGTAACCATCCTTGAAAATATATAGTTACATAGAAATCGGGACTTGTATATTAAAAAAAGAATGCTAATAAACCAAAAATTATAATCACTGCTCTGACAAAACGCTCCCTGAGTTCGACAATATTTCCCTCAATTGCTCAAGCTGAGAAGCTGCATTCCAACACCATGGAAAATGAGAAACGAAGCTTCACCCCAACCATGGCACCATCACCCCCTCATCCCCCGCCTATCCCGAAGAAGCCGTGAGCTCAGCGAAGCTCTCCATACGCCCGCTCCAACCTCTCCACGCATATGTACAGGGGGGGGTTTACACGTAGCTCAACAACAAATTAAACGCCTCACCTTCTCAAGAATCGATTCGAACCATCCGTGTGTGTGCGGGGGGGAAGCAGGACGGACACGAAATCGGACGGGGAATCAGATCGAAATGCACCGGAGAGAAGAAACAGGCGGCCGGGCACGTCGCGGCAGCGGCGGGGCGAGCCTGGTGGTGGAAGGGGAGAGGCCACCAACCACGAAATCCGGCTTAGCTGCTTCGCCGCCCCTGTTCTTGGAGGAGAGAGAGGGAGATTCAGGTGGAGGAGGAGAGAGAAAGGGATGAGAGAGAAAGAGATTGGAGCAAACGCGGAGGAGGAGGAAGAATGTGTTGGGTTGGGTTAGGTTAGGTCGGCTTCTTCTTCCCTCCGTGGACATGGTCCACGGGGCGTGGACGCCGTGCACCGCGCGGTCGAGGTCCGTGCGGGCGGAGGTGTGTGGTGGACCGGGCGCAGCGTCTGGTCGGTGGAGCCCCCGCCTCGAAAATATACAGGGGGAAAGGATGATGGAAGTGACACGAAAAATGGGAACGGAAGATTTGGGTGGTCTTCGTTTTGCCTACCTGCTGCAATGCAAGTGCAAGTGCAGACAAACGTTTTGACCTTTTGATACACGTTGCACAACGGACTTGGCCTTCAACGAATTTTTTTTTCAGAAATGGCTACGCATAAAATTTTTATTTTTGAGTTTCATATCGGATGTTTGACTGGATGTTGGAAGGGGTTTTCGAACACGAATGAAAAAACTAATTTCATAACTCTCTTGAAAACCGCAAGATGAATCTTTTGAGCCTAATTAAGCCGTAATTAACACATGTCGGTTACGGTAGCACTTATGGCTAATCATGGACTAGTTAGGCTCAAAAGATTTGTCTTGTGATTTCCATGCAAACTGTGCAATTAGTTTTTGTTTTTGTCTATGTTTAATACTTTATGCATGTATCCAAAGATTCGATATGACGTTTTTGGAAAAGAATAGATGGCAAAAAAATTTGTTTTGGGTGTCACATCGGATATAAGTATTAAACGTTATCTACTACCAAAACATTCCGCTAGGAAACTGCAAAACGAATTTACTAAGCATAATTAATCCGTCATTAGTAAATATTTAATGTATACTGTAGCACCATATTGTCAAATCATGGCGCAATTAGGCTTAAAAGTTTCGCCTCGCAATGTACACACAAACTGCGTAATTGGTTTTATTTTTGTCCACATTTAATACTCCATGCATGTGTCCAAACATTCGATGTGATGGGTGAAAAGTTTTTGTTTTAGGAACTAAACAGGGCCCAAGAGCCAGTTTAGTTCCCAAACAAAATTTTTCACGCTGTCACATCGAATGTTTGGACACATGCATGGAGTATTAAATGTAGAAAAAACCAATTAGACAGTTCGCTAGGAAATTGCGAGACGAATCTTTTAAGCCTAATTTCGCTATGATTTGACAATGTGATGCTATAGTAAACATTTGCTAATGACGGACTAATTAGACTTAATAAATTCGTCTCGCAGTTTCTTGACGGAATCTATAATTTGTTTTGTTATTAGACTATGTTTAATACTTCATGTCGACGAGTGATACTCGTAGACCAGATGATTAGGGTATTGGGGTATGTTGGAACAAAGATCTACGTAATATGACATTAAGCAAACAGAAGACAAGAATTATACTGGTTCAGGCCCCTTATCAGGTAATAGCCCTAGTCCAGTTTATATGGGATTGATGATGGAAAACCACATAATACAATGGAAGTAGACGAATTCGATGATACCGACGAGATCGTAGTTGATATATTCGACGAGATCTCCCAGCCACTTAGCTCCGCGTACTTCGGCTTTGTAGACTATGGTGGGTGTGTTGGTGATGAGATTCGATGCTTTGCACCCCTCACTGGGGTTCCCTTTTATATCGTGGATCATATTGATCTTCAAGTAAGACTCGGATACATCAGACCTCGTACGATATAATAGAAACTCTATCCCCTCCGAGTAGGACTTTGAAAATCGCTTGACTCGTAGAGATACTTTCCGTAATATGTAACGGATTCCTATGACGTATACGGAAACGACCCGTGTACGTGAGGGTATACCATACTCGTATATTCCATAAGTCGTAGGATAGGAAGTATGCCTTATCCGTAACCATGACAGTAGCTCCCGACTTCAACTTAATGAATTCACATTTTCGTCCACGACTTCACCTGTCAGTGCCTTATCGTGCTCACTTGGTCGATCCCGGTGTAAGACCGTAGAGATATGGAGTCATCGACAATGCTAAAGGGAGTTCAACGGTCCAAATATTAATTTAAATTGAAGTCTGAACGTCGTCCGTAAAGGGCTTCAGGAATTTTCAGCGACAATCTCTCCCCTTCCTTGAAATGCGAACCGTCAGGTAGTGCGCCTATTTAAGCGGGTTTTGGGATCCATCTCAAGTTTGTTTGCCAAAAAACTCTCCAGTTTCCAGCGCCCTCGAACCCTTCGTCTCCCAAAAACCCTAGATTTCTCCGTCTTCCTCCAGCGATCCTCCATCGATGGTGGACCTTGGCAAGTCTTCTTCTGACGCAGCCGCCCTGAAGAAGCTTTACGCGGACGAAGCCCTCCCTCCGAAGCAAATCATGGCGAGGGGGGAAGGAGGTATTGATCCTTCTCCCGCCCTAGGTCGTATGGTAGTAGTAGAGGACTTCGTCCGTTGCGGTTTTTCGCCACCCCCTTTTGAATTTCTTCTATTGATCTTGAACTTTTACAACCTTTCCCTCTTGCATCTTAACTCCAACTCCATTGCATTTCTGAGCATTTTTGCTCATGTTTGCGAGGCTTTCCTTGGGGTGATACCTTTCGTCTATCTTTTTCGTTTTTTCTACGAGCTCCGTTGGATGGAACCCAACAGGGTATCGGGGTGTTGCGGGTTTCGCCTGCGTGATGGCATGAAGGCTAGGTACATACCTTTCCAGTGCCACACATCCCAAAGCCAATAGAGGTCCAAGTGGTTCTATCTTGAGCTTAAAGAACTTGATCCGGTTCTTGTCTTGCCCGAGAACCAACCAGAGCGCTCTGAGAGCTTGACCTCCAAGCCCCCGCTAACTCCTTCTCTTCAAGCCTTCGTCAATATCATCAGTAATCTGCGAGAGCGAGGGTTGACCGGGTACGAGGTTTCCAAAGACTTCATTACCCAGTGCATTCAACCTCTACAGGCTCGCACCCACCCCACTTTTGATTACACGGGGGCGACCGATGTGACACAGATCTCGTCACGGGGTACTCGTTCTCGTGTCGTTGTTCCTTGTTTTTCCTTAACTGTTGTTTTGGACACTTGGCCTGACTCAAGTCGATTTTCTCCTTTCCAGTTCTTTCCGATGATGTCGTGATGCAGCGGGTGGGGAACGTGGTGATCAGCCCCACTTCCAAGGCTGACATGATCCCTGTGCCCGTCTATGACCGGCTGTCGACAAGGCCGCAGCCATCAACATGAGTGAACTCGATGTCTTTTATGTTTTATTTTCAGGGAAACGAAGTGACCTTAACTCTTGCAGGCTCTGCCTTTGACGGATGTCATCCGTCCTCTCGTGGATCACCAGACCTCCGCCTCCCTCAAGGAGAAAACCACGCAGGAGGTCGCCGCCGCCGCCATTGCCACCGCTGCTGCCGGGGGCAGCGGGGTAAGGAGGAAGGGATGGGCACACACGAGTGGTGGCTCCGGGTCGCGCCATAAGTCCAGCGGCTCCGAGGTAGGCTACTCTCAATCGATTTTCAATGCATTTTTCTTTGCAGGAAAGACGGAGATAAATTCTAATCTGCTGCCTTACTTAGGACGCGAGCAATCTCCCCCCTCCTCCGAAGTGCAGGCTGTTGAAGAAGGCCGCGAACAAGTAAGCGAAATTCTGAATCACTCCTTGTTGTCGTTCTCGTGTTGGTTTTAGTCATTCTCACGAACTCATCTTGAATATCGGTAGGGCAGCCTCAGCGACCTCTGCACAGAGCGGAGACAAAGTCGCGACCAGCGCAACTCCTGCCGCCGCTTCCCCTCGTGCCGCTAGCCGCTGCCGCGCTGGGCGCTGTCGAGGCTGCCCCTTCCGTTGTCGTTGCCGTGCCCGCGCCTCCTCCGCCGGCTCTGACCGGGCAGTTGACCTGGTCACGGATGATGGCCGAAGGTCGACGCCTTCTCGAAGCCGGTTCTCGGGAAGTGGCTGCCAAGAAGGTCGATATGGAGGACCATCTCGCCTTTATCCGTGAGTCGCTCTGGAAAAGCTTCACCAGCCTCTACCAACTCGCATTAGCGTGCGGTGTTGAGGCCGCGATCCCGGAGCACCCCGACGAGACCTCGGTGGTGTCCTCCCTGTACGACTTGGTGGGTGCGATGGAGGTGATCCTCCAAGCATGTCGCAACCAAAGTCTCCGCGGAGATTGCCAACAGGATCCACACGGGCGCCTGCCACGTGCTCGCGTGTGTGAAGCTTGCTCACCCTGACGTCGATCTGATGGAGATCTTGTCGAAGGGGGCGGCGGCCGATGCCACACGCGAGGAGCCGAGGACATGATGTCGAGCGTGGCTGATCTGGGAGAGATTGTTCCCCCTCTTTATGAAAATTAATTTTATCTGTAAACTTTGTAAATTCCATGCTCTTGAACACTTTAGGCTCGCGTCGTCTTTGCTAAAACAACTATCCCTTTTGGTGTTGTACTCAATTTGTGTGATAACACTTATGCCTTGTAGATGTCTAGACATCGAGGACGTCCAGCAGAGCGGATGCCTCGACGCTCCGACGACTATTCCTGCCCTAGCGCTTGAAACCACCATCCTTGATGTCACCCAGGATGTCGCGGTGACTATAGGCGGTGGTGGTTTCACTGGTCCGCCAAGTTCAAGTACGGTCTCGCTCCTTCGAGAGAACTCAGGTGGACTGATTTATAGCCTCCTTGTTTATGGTTTCGACCATTTGTATGAAGGATGAATATTGCTAAGTCCCTGCCTTTTGTAGATCACAAGAATCTAGTAGGTGAGCGAGATCGCTAAGTCCTCTACTGGAAAACGAAGTTTGAGGTGGTGGAGCTCAAGAGGTCTCTTGTCGTGTTGAAAAAGGAACAGGCTGTTGAAGCTCTCCGAGGTCATGAGGTCTGGATGAACTTGTACCTCAAGAGTTGTTGTGACGTCATGACATAAGTCTGCCGTCAATTGAAGATCGATCGTGCGGCGCCCGAGGAGACTACGGCGGGGTACTTGTCATGGATGAAATGCGCGTGTGCTCAGCACGAGGGTATCGGGCAATGTATCGACACCAGCCTCAAAGAGGAGCGCCGTGGAGCTAGCCGATTCACCGGGAGCCACGTTCTCGCTTGCATCTGAGGCTATTTGCCCCAGATGATCCTCGAGTTTCTCAAGGACAGGTGCTGACGCTCGTGTCTCTCGGCGAACGAGATTGATCACCTGGCGCGGTCATTTGCTCCTCTAGCCGAGAAGATCTTCATGTCGATGAACTGGCAATGGCCATCGCGGTAGTATTTGTATCGTAAAGTATCTAAGAAGAGTTTGTAATATATAGACATCTTATGCAAAACTTTTATAAATAGAATTGAACTCTATCTATTGAGTGTTGTGTAAAATGTCATGTGTGCGAGTACTTCTCTTTGTACAAGCTATCATTTGCCTGTTATCGAGTTGGGTACTCTCCCTAGCCCCCAGCCTTGTCCTCGGAGAGAATTGTTCTCGGGGGAGAAGGCTTAACAACCCGAAACTTGCCTAGCTTAAACTGCGATTTACCTAGCCCCCAGCCGTCAAGTTGGAAAAGTCAATTTCCGGTTACACGGCTTGGTTAATACGCAACCATTGCGCTTCCAACTCTTTCAACTTCTCTTCTTGCTTGACTTTGGTGCGTCTTTGTCGGCATTTTGATGTAGCAGAAAACACCGAAGGGCGTAATGAATGTTGTCTTCTCCTCATCCTCTTTTGCCATGATGATCTAGTGGTAGCCAGAGTAAGTGTCGAGAAAACTCAAGAACTCACAGCCGGCTGTCGAATCTACCAGTTGGTCTATTCACGGGAGAGGAAAGTGATCATTGGGGCACGCTTTGTTGAGGTCGGTGATGTTTATGCACATCCTCCACTTCCTGTTGGCTTTGCGCACCATTACTGGGTTAGCGAGCCACTCTGGATGGAGGACTTCTCTGATGAAGCCAGCTTTGAGAAGTTTATCGAGCTCTTCTCGTATGGCTTGTTTTTGATCGGGTGCGAATCTCCGCAGTTTTTGCTTAACTAGCTTGACGTCGGGTCGCACCATAAGTTTGACTCTCGGCATGTCTGACGGTTGCCAAGCGAACACGTCTGCATTGTCGCGGAGAAAGGTGATGAGCGCGAGTTCCTATTTGTCGTCTAGTGTTTCCCCGATCTTGATAGTCTTGTTGGGGTTGGAGCTGGTCAACGGTATGATCTTGATTGCGCCGTTTGGTTTCGGCGTCTTGTTGGGCTTTCTCACTTTCTTTGGTGGCTCAGTTGTGGTGGGCGGGTTGGGAGTATGTTCGACCATGTCGAGACTCCACTTGTCGCACTACACCGCCAACTTGGCATTTCCCTGGATAGTGATTGTCCCTTTTGGTCCTGGCATTTTGAGAACTTGATAAGCATAGTGGGACGCTGCCATGAACTTCGCGAGTGCGGTTCTCCCGATGATGGCGTTGTATGCGGTATCGAATTCCATGACATCAAAGTTGATCTGCTATGTTCGGAAGTTGTCGGCTTGTTCAAAAGTTGCGGGTGACGTGATTTTACTTAATGGCTTAGATGATAATTCTGGAGTGATCCCATCTAAGGGTGGGTTCCGAATAGTGGGTTCGACCACAATCAGATATCTGCCAGGTGTGGTTGCAATCTTCGGGTGGTCCGCCTCCGAGAACTCAATCTTGTGTTGGGACCATCTCATCTTGGCAGTAGTCTCCTATGACGTGGAGCAGACCTCGCGTTCTATCGTTTTGTACTCCCTCTTTGAGGTATATGTTGTAGAACCGCCGAAGATATGCGAGACATGGAGGTCGTAGTCTGGGAATGCAGAGTCGGAGTCGGGAGTGGTTGCCTTGGTAGCTGCTTCGACAATACGTACTCGCTTCCTCCTCTCGATTGCTAGATGTCGTGTAAGCTCCTTCTTGAAAACGTGGCAATCCTCCATGGAGTGATTGTTTGTCTTGTGTATAGGGCACCGTTGTTTTCGGGAGTCATCGTTATGGGGGTTTGGGCGCTTGGGTGGGTCCGTTTGATCTGTGGCGAGGACCTCTCCCGAAGGTTTGCGCTTCCCACTCTTACGACTTCTCTTCTTGCTCAACTCTAGTGCGTCTTTGTTGGCTGGCTTCTCCTCATCCACCTTGCTCTTTCCCTCCTTCCGTCTTAGGGCGTCGTCTGCATGAGCGCATCTGCCGATAATTTCGAACAACTTGCGAGCAGATGTGATTTGTCGTGTCGCCAGTTCCTGGGTAGTGTAACGATCTCGGACGCCTGACTTGAACGCGCGGATGACAGAAGCATCGATGATTTCGGGGATCGTATTCTTGCAGTCGTTGAAGCGCCAGATATAGTCCCTCAATGATTCACCTGGGTTCTGAGTTAGAGCATGTAGGTCGTCCTCGATTGCGTGGTGCTTGTATGTCCCTTGGAATTTGGCGACGAACTGCTGCCATAAGTCTTCCCACGAGGAGATTGAGTAGGGTGGGAGGTGGACCAGCCATGAACGAGCAAAACCTTTCCTCTTTTGCCAGCGCGTTATCGCCTGCACCGGCAGCGTAGAGAATCGTGGAATAAACTTGAAGGAAACTCTTCTGGGTCTATGCTTCCATCATACTTCTCGATTGCTCCTAGTCGAAATTTTTTGGGCCATTGTACGTCTCGCAATGTTGGTGTGAATGCTCTGCACCCGCCTCCTGGAGCAAAGGTTGTCCCGTGGTTGTGGCGTCGTCGAGGAGGTGTGCCTGATGAAGAAGATGACGACAAGGGATCGCTCGGGTCAGGAGCTCGACTTCTCGAGCGGTGGTCACGTCGTCGGTCTCGTCCCGTTGCTAGAGATCGAGAGTTACGTTCCCGTCTGTCATCACCACCTCGTCTCTAATCTCGATTGTTATTGCCCTGAACTCGTCCGTCAACTCCCTGATATTGCTGATTATCATTGCCATCGTTGCGACGATTGTTATTGCCGTCCTCACGATGGTCGTTATGAGCCTAGCTATCTCGCTCTTCGTTAGGGCATCCTCCTCGGTTGTTGTTTCCTCCTCATCGTGAAGGAGAACGACGTTGTTGTCGGTGGTGGGTGGTGTTCTCTCCTCGTCGAGAGGGAGAACGACGTCGATGGCTCATCTGCCACTTCCGCAAATGCGCTATTGATATTAGCCATAGTCTGCCGTAATCGGATGCCCTTTGGTCGACATCAGAGTTTGTGACAGGATTGAAAGGGCTTACTCTCAATATTGCATCGAGGGTCTGTAATTGTTGAGCAGGCGTCCTAGCTGCCGTGGACATGCTAGTCTCAGCCGTATTGATCACGTTCACATCCCGTGGTGAACTTGACGAAGAGGACTCTTGATCTTCCAAAGATGCAGCACGGATGGCTCATCGGGGTCGGCACCGACAAAACCCACGAACCGATCTGAGGTCGTCACTACGTCTCGCTCCTTGGCAACGCACCGAGGTTGAACTCGTGGTTGTTGGACGTGAGGGTGTGGCAGCTTGTTTGTCTCAAGGAAGATTTTGCAGCTCATGAGATCTCGATTTATGAATTGGGCAATAGGTGACACCTGTTGGTGAAGTGCGTTGGATTCTACGTTCTGTGCAGGCGTAGAGTTCGGCCTTCACATGCAGTATCACCGGGCAATCTTCCAGAGTATGCTTGGTTGTCTTATGGACATGAGACCAAGATCTTGGCTTCTGGACGGATATCCTTGTTGGCTCTGGGTTTCTGTGCGGAAGACAGAATTTGGCCGCTTGAGGATTTCTTCCAGGCGTGGGAGGAATTGTCGGCGGGAGGTTGTTTCTCGAAGTCGTAGGCGTGCCATTCTCATTCCCGATAGTAATTGGGCCAGTCGAGATTGGCATAACGGTGTAGACTGGAAAGACAATAGATCCGACTTGAGTCCACACTAGCGATATCGAGGTAGAAACTCCTTGATTGACGCCGGTGCTGACATTTTTGTCGGGATGGCTTGAAGTCATATCGGTAGAACCTTGTGCACCAAGTCCCCCTACCTGACACGCCACTGTCGACGAGTGATACTCGTAGACCGGATGATTAAGGTATTGGGGTACGTTGGAACGAGGATCTACGTAATACGACATCAAGCAAACAGGAGACAAGGATTGTACTGGTTCAGGCCTCTTATCAAGTAATAGCCCTAGTCCAGTTTATATGGGATTGATGATGGAAAACCACAAAATACAATGGAAGTAGACAAATTCGATGATACCGACGAGATCGTAGTCGATATATTCGACGAGATCTCCCGGCGACTTGGCTCTACGTACTTCGGCTTCGTAGACTATGGTGGGTGTGTTGGCGATGAGATTCGATGCCTTGCACCCCTCCCCAGGGGTCAATTTTATACCGTGGATCATCTTGATCTCTAAGTAAGACTCGGAGACATTGGACCTCGTACGATATAATTGAAACTCTATCCCCTCTGAGTAGGACTTTGAAAATCGCTTGACTCGTAGAGATACTTTCCGTAATATATAACGGATTCCTACAACGTATACGGAAATGACCCGTGTACATGAGGGTATACCATACTCGTATATTCCATAAGTCGTAGGATAGGAGGTATGCCTTATCCGTAATCATGACACTTCAAATGTGTGTTCGTATATTCGATGTGACATGCAGGGACAATTTTTTGCCAACTAAACATGCCCTAAACAACTCACGCATGCATATAAAGGGGCTCTTCTTTGATTGATCTACGGCTGCTTGTCTCTAACTGTACATGAGTACAACTGGGTCGTACGTATAGTAGTACTATTTTTTTCTTTTCCAGAATAACAATGTAATAGTATTAAGATTGAGGGGGGGGAGGGTTATACAAGAAAAAATTTATAACGACAAAAGACAATCAAGGTTGGCCATGCATCGGAGCGCATACTTGAGAATCATGCATCGACCATACAAACACAAGCCATTGAGGGGGAAGTCTTAGCACCAAACTCATCACCACTATACGTGATCAATCGTCGCTAGACCAACGTTTGGATATAACTATATTGTGTTTAGACTGAATTGAGTTGGACCTTCAATTTAAATCCAAATGAAAATTGAATTTATCTTAGTTTAATGTTTGAGTTGGGTTGACTAAGAATAGGTAGTAACTTGGATTAAGGGTAGGGGTAGGGGTGGGCAAAAAAAATACAGAAAACTGGACACCAAACCGAGCCAAGCCGAAGTAGTGGTTTTTTCGATGTTTGGTTTTTCCTTCGGTTTTAATTTCTCCATTTGTTCCATGTTTTGTTTTTGTTTGGTTTGCTGTTCTTAAACCAACACAGCCAAACAACCGAACTATGTAGGAGCATTGCTAATTCAAAGCCCTTTCGTGATCTTTTTCAACGTGAAACTCTCAAGGCCCACTTAATTTGAGTAGCCCAAAGCCCATTAACCCAATGATAATACTAAAGTATCATGTGGAGGTTGTTTACTCCGTGCATGACACATGGGCACTCATCTCTTGCCACCCCAACGCCTCTTGGAACGTGTCACATGAGCATGTCAGTTTTCCCGGTTAAACATGAAACTGAACCAAAGTCATCGATTTATTTTGTGTGGTTTCCATTTTTTTTAGCGAGCACTTCAGTTGGTATTTTTAAGAAACCGATATTTCTATATAACCGAAGAAATCGAACCACTTTAATTGAATAAACCACCCCTAATTAAGGGTAGTTATTTGGTCCCACCAAAAAATTTGAGTTGGTATGTTGTTTAGGAAATTTCGGTTAACTAAAACAAAAGGCTGAAATGCATTGTACAATAGTAAAACGGAGCAAATCATTTTTTGTTAGTTCGGTTCATCTTTTATTCATGACTAAAATAGCTGCCAATTTTAGATCAGAAAATCACACAAATCGGCATGCTTGGTGGCCTTCTTGTCGGTGCCAATGGCCTTGTTGATGGTGTCAGGGATGAATGCCCTGGCAGCGGTGGTGATGGTGTCAGGGATGAATGCCCTGGCAGCGGTGGCGCCACTGGAGCCGGCGACATGCAGAGCGGGTGGAAGGGTGGGCAGAAAAGGGGACTTGAGAAGGTGGTGGTGAGGACCACGAGGTTGACGTGGTAGAGGCAGAGATGAGGACAAGCATGGACCCAAGGTGGTGGTTGCAACATCTTCGGTGCTTCACAGATCCTAGAGGTCGCTGCAGTCCCCATCTTTGTCTCCCACTCTCTACACCAAATCTAAGGAGTGAAGCACGTGGAGGAGGACGGAGCACCTAGCACGTGGGTGGCTCGAGAGGATTTTAGCTATTGTTAACAACAGTAGCATCAGAATCGGAAAAGGAGAAACAAATCGAAGCGGATTTTGTGCAGGATCGAGTCAGATTGAAGATGGACTGTGTATGATTGGAAACAGATTAGGATTCGGTTGAGCCGATATGGAAAGATAGCCGATATGGTTTGACTTGGGCTCGATTTGGGCCTAGATTGAGATGGCTGAGTGTTGCCGTATAGGGATAGAACCCATTTAAAGAAATGGCATCTATTAATTAAGATACCGATGTCGGTTTGAATTAGGGATATGGTAAGAGTTTGCCATGTGGACTTGTTTGTTTTTCCTTTTATCTTCAGGAAAGTTTGAGTCGTGTCCATAATGGACATGTTTTGTAATTTGGGTATAAATATAAACCCAAGACCATGTAAAAAAGAGAGGAACATGCAATCAATACCACTTTTGGCGCATCGCCACCTTTTTCTTTCAAGTTTTCAACAAGTTATTGCTTCAAGTCGGCGCATCAGCTGCGGTCTCTTAACAAGAGATAACTTGTCTTGATAGTTTGCTTTATCGGGGCTATTACATCGTTTTAGATGTATTAATCTCGTTCTTGTAACTATCATTTATCATGTCTAAGTTAATCTAGTTTAGTATCTCGATTTAGTCGTATCGGCTGAGATTCGCTTTAGGGTTTATGCTAGTATCGACTAAATCGCCTTGCTAAATTAGATTAACTAAGGTATTTACCGTCCCGAAAATTGATTAATTACTTGTTGTTTCCTTGCTGGTTGCAGATCAAATCAGCTGGCACGCTCTTGACACTCTAGGCAAGCCTTGGACTTGCATTGGAGTTAAGCAAATCTCCCAGGTCATCATGTTTTGCAGTAACAACTACCTATGTCCGGGCCATTGTTGGTATTTCTTAACGACATTACTAGAAATATAATTCCCACCAATGGCGTAGAAATACTCCTGGTATATTATGGTTACAGAGTTCATCCGCAAGCGCGCACACGGATATACTATTGTAGCATTTCACCCGAGAGTTGTCGGGTCCCAAAACTAATGATTCAGAAACCGACATGTTTAGTCTGTATCAAGCCCTGGATCAGTAGATTGATACAGGTTCAACAATCTGGATCTTCATTGCATATATTTGAACAAGGCTCCAATGGAGATGTTATTACAAAATATATGGGTATTTACAAACTTGTGGCTAACTAATACAGCAGAAGCTGTAGAATGACTCAACTCTAGTGTTTTGCTATAGACTTAAACCGTTTATCTAATCTATACTTGAGAGCTAAGTTAAAATGAGATTAACTTATATGATTGAACTCTCGGCTTCGGTAAGAACATCAAATTGACTTTGAAAAAGGTGGAGTTGAAGCAAGGGTGAGTACAACGTACTCAGCAAGCTATTATATTATTCAATAATGAATGCATGAGAGATAATATCTGAGTGGAGCTAGGTTTACTTGTAGAAAGCAGAGAATGTAGAAGTAAGATAACCAGCAATGTTTTGTAATGCAACAGTATTTAATAAAGTTTGGAATTAGGTTTCTAACGAAGATGCCATTGTGAGTCCCAATGCTCGATAACCACGAGCATAGCTATTCGAATAGTTTTAAGAATATTCATACTGCAGTAGATGTACGCTTTACCCGCAATCCATGACGTGCCAAACACATTAGCCTTGTCATGGCAAAGCTTTTCGGTTACTAACATCAGTGGTACCTATTCCATGAACTCTAGTCCCCATGTGCTCTGAACATAACGTTATCAGCAGCGAGAGGAGTTCTGGCGTTCCCGAGGTCTTTAGAGAGAACTGATTATATGACACCATGTCATCGCAATCAGGGTTCACAAACAATTTGTGCACAATTCATCTCATATATTTACCTGCGCCTCGGTAAATATCACAATCGCCCTTCGCGGCATAAATTTGCCTCCTGCGCGAGGACTTAAATAAGAACCACTATACAGAGGTATCACCTTTGCTAGATAACTTAATCAGCTAGGTCTATGCCCATACGAGAATTGCGGTCGTACTCGTATATTCTTCACATGTACTTGGCAGTCTTATGTCGGTTGGAACAGTACTAGCCACCCGGAAATAAACCGTTTCTACCGTACTGTTCCAATCTAAGTTCCTTATATTTTATGCAATCTAACTAGGCATGACTAAGCAAAATCTAGCATATATCTGGTTTGCTATATGTTCAAGTTATGCATTTGAAATCATGTATGACTAATGCATAGAATAGAGATATAAGAATATATGATCATTATGCTCAAAGGGGAGGCATAATAACTTGCCTTGCTCCAACACAAATAAATCCAAGATAGGCAACCTGATTATCCAATGCTCGAAATACCACAGGTTGCCATCCAAATATAATAGACTCCACTGAAGAAGAGGAAGAACCAAATTCAATAAAAGCCATAAAATAGCAAGAAAGCAAGAAACGGTTAGGAGGGCTAGGGTTTAGGGTATTGCCTATCTTTTTTATAGGGTATTGGGATTATTGGGCTAGTATTGGCTGAAGTAGGTTTAGATAGTATAATACCTAGGGTTTGGTGGTATTTAAGCTGATTGTGGAGTAGGGTAGCATATCGGCTAGGCTATATATTTTATGTGCGGGTTCTAGGTGGATGGAGAATATATGATGGGGTGAGGAAAGTGGCATATAGGTAATATTATAACTGGTGTGGAGTCTGGATAGTAGGTTGGCTAAGGTTTCAGTTGTCTAAGCCGATATCGAGGTAAGATAAATATCGGCTAGGGTTTGGGTGTTCACTAGTCGTCGCTAAAGCATGACGACTAGGTTTGGTATCTTCTCTGGCCGGTGTCAATAGACAATATAACGGCTAGAGGGATGGAAGGTTTGTGCAGGTTTAGTAGAAGTGTTACTCCGACAACCGTGAGTGGTGGCGGAGCGGTTAGGATCACACATAGCTTGAGAGCGAACTATGTAACGTGCAGTGGAAGTCGAGAGAATAGTGAAGCTCCGACCATTGTACGCATTGAGGCGTGGGGTGCCAGGAGCAGCACTTCGTCCTTGGGTTTGGGTTTTGCCGGACTTTACAACCAACGGTTCGACGTCGGGGATAGTAAACCACACGAACGTCTCCATGGAAGGTATAAAGTTCTAACCGGCGGCTTTTTAGGGGCTAATGGGTATTTTGGGATATTTGAAAAGGCAAATATAAATTCAAATGATGTTTGAATAAATTCAAATAAAATTATAAAATAGCAAATTAGGTATCAAAATATAGCTTTTGAATTTAGATGAATTTAGGTCCAAGTTTAACTGGAATCGGATCTATGGTTTAGGAGATATAGGCTTCTAAAGATTGGGCTTTGAATTAAATAGAGAAATAAGGAAATGGAACTGTGCAGGGGCCCACCTGTCAGTCTTTCTTTTTCTTTTTCTTTTCTTTCTTCTTCCTCCCGTCGTCTTCCTCCTTTTCTTCTTTCTTCTGCCGGACAACAGAGAGGAGGAAGGGAGGTAGGGCGACGGCTCTCCGACGGCCGGAAGGTGGCGACGCCGGCGTAGGGTGGTGTTCCCGAGCATCGCACACCCGGGGAGGGTGGTTTCTGGAAGAGGGAGTAATGGATATGGCCGGAACGGCGAGAGTAAGAGATCAGCTTCGGCCGGTTATGGTGGTGATGGTGGTGGCTTGTATCAGAGTGAAGGGAGAGGGGAAACTAGAAAAATGGGTTCACCGGAGGGAGGCCAATATAGTGGCGCAAGGAAAAGGATAGAAACGCTACGGTGGAGGAGATCGACCGTCGGCGGCGACGGCCGGACATGGGAAGAGAGAGAGAGAGCTCGAGTAGCTCGGCTCCGTTTTGAATAGAGAAAAGGGGAGGGTTCACCGGCTATTTATAGGCGGCGGACGTCGGTTCGCAAGGGTTGGTTTGCCGGAGGAATACGAGGAAGGCACGGCGATGGCTGCGTAGGGGAAAAGAAAACGGCGCCGACCTCGTCTCCTGATTGGTCGGCAACGGCGGCGCGTGCACGTGGCGGCCGCAGAGGAATTGGCGGCGGAGAAGGAGGAGCACGGCACGGCGTCGGCTTGGCGTGGTTGGCAAGGCAGCGGCGGCGGGATGTGCGTGTGCTACACGCACCTATGGCGCACGGCGGCGGTGACCTGGGCGCCTTGTGCGCCCACAGAAAGAGGAAGGCGACTCGGCTGCTAGGCTGGGCCGGCCTGGGCTGAGGAAGGGGATGGGCCGAAGGGAGAGAGAAGGGGATTTCAGCCCAATAATAAAAGGAAGTCTAATTTGAATAACTGATTTGGATGGCTGCAAATAATTTGAATAGGAAGTTTTGGAAGGAAATTTGGCAAAGGAAGGATTTTTCCAATTTATTTGAGTGCAATGTTTCTGGAGATAGAATATAATGGACTAAATATCAAAGCACTCAAATGAGAGGGGAATTAACAATATAATTCCTCAATATATATATTTGGAGGAAAATGGTTGGAGGTAAAGATAAAAAGGCTTTGAATCCTAGATTTGATAGCAGGAATATTTGAAGAATTATTTATGGCTAATAGGGAATCAATTTGGAAGAGGAGGATAAAATAAAAATCTATTCTTCTTAGCACAAGAGCAATCATTCACAATATTTGCAATATTGCTATTCTTGTGCCGAATAGGAAATCAAGCCATAGAGATTAATGATGGCTAGATCAAAGGGAAGAATTTGGATATTTGAAATTTGGAAAGGGAACTAAGGATATGCTTGGAATCGAAGGATAGGTTTAAGATCAAAGGATGGGTTTAACAATTAATTCCAACAAAATTGGAATTGCTTCGGTTTAGGTTCTAGCACAAAATGGGGAGGTTGCTTGGACCATAATTCATAAAGGTAAAAAGGGTTTTCAAAGTAAATTTAAATAAAGAAAGTTTTAGCGAAATAAAGTTTTAATCGAAATCGAATCAAGAAATACCTCAAAATAGGTTTTAAATAAAAGTCATAAAAGAGATTAAATAAAATAAGAGGTTTTATGCAAGTTACTTTTAGGAGGTCTCTCTAATTATATTTTCCTAGGTTTAAAAGGTTATTAAGAACATAAGAATCAACACAATGCAAGATTAGAAAATAGTTAATTTTCAGGATGTTACAAGAGTATTCCAAGGGTATCGTATTTATTTTATCCCGTGGGAAGATCATGTAGAGAGAACTTGACTAATAATTTATATATTACTTTTAATAATCATATTCTAAGCAGGGGTTAAGATAATCCAAAGGTAGAGTGACACACAAGCATCAGCTACTCATTCTCATAATATATTATCTAAACTAAGTGGAAAGAAAAGAGAAAGATAATCTATTCCTATACTTCTAATATACATAGTATACATACATTCTAGTTAACCGATGCACTAGCTAATACCCTCTATCCGATGCCCTCCTGGTACTTCGAGAAGCCACCCCTGACTACCGAGTTCCTTAGGACTGCCCGTCATGACCATACAACCGGGACTAAATACGAAGGAATACCCTCCCCAGAGAATTAACTTAGGATTATATACAGGCGCGGAGGAATACCCGTACTGACGTTGCTGCATTGTTCCGTCAGCTTGACCACCTCCGTTGTTGGGAGCGGTCTCTTGTTGTTGAGTATGTCCTTGAGATAACGAGCATATGTTGGTACTTGCATGGCATCCAACAACGGCACATTGATGTGGATCTTCTGGATTACTTCAACAAAATGAGCGAATTGCTCGTCCACTGATGGTTTCCTACTCCGTTGAGGAAACGGCAGCAACCGTGTGTCGCAGTACTCCTGCGGCACGGTCTTCTCTGGCTGAAGCTCTTTGTCAGCCGAGTCACTAGATGGCGCTTCCTTCGCAATTCCGTTAGTTCCTGCAGGGTTAGGATAAGGCGGATCACGAGTGGACTTACCTCCCGTCGTCGTGTTTGCCTTAACATTTTCAACGGAGGAGTCGGGTTGCCCCGGAATCCTCCCAGATTCATTTGCAAGGACTAAGGATGCTAACTGAGCTAGTTGGGTTTCTATCATTTTATTGAAGCTCGGCTGGTTTTGGAAAGCAGAAGCGAAACCATCTAACTTAACGTTAATGTTCTCTAGGATCTTGTCATTGGCAGCAAGCTTTTTGCTTAGCACATCAGTGGTTTTGGCTTGCACAAAAACGAGATCCTTCAAGGAGGGTTGGTTAGAGAAGTTACCGTTGTAATTACCTCCTTGATAATATGGGTGTGGTTGGTTCCACCCCTGACCTCCTTGTGGACGGTACCCGTTGTTGTTGTTGCCCATGTACATCGCCTCCACACGGGTTCCCGGGCAGTCATTCCTAGAATAACCCGTGTTGCCACAGACCTTACACGTAACGTGTGAGTCCAAGGCCTTGACGGTGCCTTGTGGCCGTTTCTCGTGGTCGTCCAATCATTTCATGAGGAGGTCCAGCTTGGCAGCAAGTACTTCCGTCTCCTTGATGGTGTGCATGCCTCGCTGACGGGTCTGGAGTCGTTCCTCGCTCCAACCCATACCGGAGACCATCTTCTCATTTAAATTAACGGCTCCTCGAACCGTTTTATAGAAGAACGCTCCTCTAGCTGCCGTGGCCAGGTGACCGCGGGACATTGGAGTGAGTCCATTGTAGAAATTCTGCAGGATTAGCCAGTCGTCCATCCCATGATGAGGACAGGCGGCCACGTATTCCTGCAGTCGTTCCCATGCTTCCAGAATGGACTCTTCCCTTGTCTGCTGGAAATTGGAAATCCTTCCACGAAGGGCATTGGTTTTGCCCATCGGGAAGAATTTCGAGAGGAATGCCCTAGAACATTTGTCCCAGGTGTTGACAGCAGCACGGTTGGCATAGAACCACTGCTTCGCTCTCCCAAGGAGGGAGAACGGGAACAGCCGTAGCCTGACGGCGTCGGAACTAACGCCCTTGATGGTGTACATGCTACAGATCTCCAGGAACTGTTGCAGATGAGGCTGGCCACAGTAACGGGCTAGCCTGCGCCATCGTAATGAGGCTGGACTTCAAGTCGAAATCTACGTATCCCATGTTGATCTGCGGCCCAATGGCCACATTGTCAGCAGAGGGAGTAGCAAACTCGCGAAGGGTCTTGTCAGCCATAGTCTTGAAAGTCGGTGGCGCTTGTACGGCTGGTTTCTCTGTCGGTAGAGTTTTCTGTGGAGCAACGACTCGCGGCCTGACGCTCCGGAAGAAAGCTTCTGGATTTTCTTTGAAGTTATTCCGGCAAGTTGAAACCAGTCATGCACTACCCTGTTTTCATAACAAAAGTGAAAACAACCAAGGTTAGCCTGCAAAGAAAAATGATTATATAGAGGTAAATATAAAGTATTAGTTCAGGTAATCTCTATTATTAATCTTCCCCGGCAACGGCACCAGAAATGCTTGTTGGTATTTCTTAACGACATTACTAGAAATATAATTCCTAGCAATTGCGCAGAAATACTCCTGGTATATTATGGTTACAGAGTTCATCCGCAAGCGCACGGATATACCATTGTAGCATTTCACCCGAGAGTATTCCAAGGGTATCGTATTTATTTTATCCCATGGGAAGATCATGTAGAGAGAACTTGACTAATAATTTATATATTAGTTGTAATAATCATATTCTCAGTAGGGGTTAAGATAATCCAATGGTAGAGTGACACACAAGCATCAGCTACTCATTCTCATAATATATTATATAAACTAAGTAGAAAGAAAAGAGAAAGATAATCTATTCCTATACTTCTAATATACATAGTATACATACATTCTAGTTAACCGATATACTAGCTAATACCCTCTATCTGATGCCCTCCTGGTACTTCGAGAAGCCACCCCTGACTGCCGAGTTCCTTATGACAGCTCGTCATGACCATACAACCGGGGCTAAATACAGAGGAATACCCTCCCCAGGGAATTAACTTAGGATTATATACAGGCGCGGAGGAATACCTATACTGAGTTGTCACCATCAGCGGCCCACCTCTCATCCGCATCATATAACCCCAAACAATGATATCCCGTAATCTAGACACCACGTCTAAACTAACAGATACTACTCTAATATCATCATCATGATATAGAGTAATTGCATACGCAAACATTATACCCACACCAAACCATCTCCCAAATAAGTTAGCCGTATATTTAGTATAACATGAAAATAATGTAAAGTAGGCATTCATATACTCGGAAAGTATTTCAATACCATAAATGTATATAGAAGAGTATTCTAATAAAAGTACAAAGCTTACAAAAGAGGAAAGGAAAGCTACTAGAGCCATACTCGAAGACTTCCGGACTCCCGATTTTGACTCTATTCCTATTCCACCAGCTAGATACTACTAAACTAAACTTGAGAGAATATGAGAGAGCTTTGCTTGAGGTGTGTGCGTGTGAAGTGAGGAGAGGAGCTCCTTAAATAGGCAGGTAATGACGGTTATGGTGGTTGGAATGGTCGGTAATACCCTCCAACCACCATAGGGAGTGAATCTGCACCATTCCCTCAAAACCCTGCATCCATCGGCGCTGAGGGATGTTCGGCTCGGCCGAACCTGGGGCCGGCCCGATCCAGCCCAATTTCGGGTGGCGGCCTCCTCTGTTGCTTCTCTTCACAGACTTGTGAATTTTGGCCCAGTTTGTCGTGTCAATTCTGAGTTCTTGGCCCATTCATGCATGTCTGATACTCGACATCGTCCGATTGATTTGTCGTCTGTGTTGATGTCGATTCTCCTCCACTTTATGGTCATTCTCTGCAAAAGGTTAGTAAACCTAATACTAGTGGAATATTATTATTTTAACGTATATATGCATTGTAAGCATAGCTAGTTCTCCTCTATTTTGGCAGTATTGACGGCCGAAACAGATCGATAACGACCGTCAACAGCCATCTGCTTCCCCTTGGTCCCCTCTACATGGTGTTGTTTGTTCCAATGAAATATAACCTATACAACAAAATCTGTATATTGTTTTCAGTTGTGAGGTCCATCAATCATTCTCCAGGTTAACAAGTTTCTCTCACTTCGGGTTCATTTTAGAAGACCTCACTTTGGATTCGGGTCACTTAATGTAACATTCATGTTGTATCAATTCTTCCCGCATGGTTTATCTTGCCATTGGTATCACACTAAACCATACCACCCCATGAGCACATTCTGGTTCTTCTCACACTAAGGTTAACTCACATGCACATAGACATACCCAACTAGTAACCAATTTTTGTGAAGAAATTTTCATCATCAAACCTACAATAGTCAAACCTATTCAAACTTGGTTGTGTACTTCTAGTCTAGGCGTACAAGCCAGATTATTCCTTTTTATAAGAATGAACACATTCAACCTGAGATAGAATCAAGTTAAGATATCCAACATGCTCTTACTCTACCCACCATTCACAATTGAGCAAATGACAAGAAGAAACCATGCTTCACAACATCAAAATACAAACATGAATAGTACCAATTTATCATCAAATGTGAATGAACACAAAATATTGTCTCAAGAGAAAGCTAAGCTAGTTGCTAACTTAAAGCAAGTGCGGTGTCATGGTTGGAAAAGTTATAAAGCATATACGAATTGTAGTGTTGTTGTAAAGATTTTAGTGGCATTGCACACACAACAAACACGCATGAACTATTCAACTAACTCTTATGAGATTTTATTTTTCAACTCTAAACTTTAAGTACCGCTAAACTTTAAGTACCTTCGTTTAGTTTTAATGTATAAGAACTTATAAGGGAGTGTGAATAATGACATCATTTTCCATTTCCATCAGGATATAGAAATGAGTATAGCTGTCACTTATTTCTCTTTTGCTTTGAATGGCAGGAAATTATCTATTCATAATAATGAGCTAGCTTTTATCTACAGAATGACTGGGAAAATTAAAGTTTTGCCAAAGACAAAATAAGAAAGATATTACTATAAAGTGCCCATTAATACTCATTATTGTTTCCTAAGTATAAAAAAATTCTCCCTATATATTGGTCACCATTCTCCTTTGATAGTATGTCAGATCTAACAGATCTCTCCCTTGTAAAACAGAGTGAACATTTGAAGAAAGGTCTGTGTGTGTGCTGAGATCTTCCAAGCTTTTGTTAATTTTTTTTTACTGTGCTTGCAACTAATATCTAGACTATCTTGTATCGTCTTGATTTGACCGCATATATGTTCTTCTGTTATAAGCATGATTTGTATTTGTTGGTTTGTTGGATCGTGTGCTAATATAAAGTGATCTGCATATATAAGCTAGACCTGCATGTTATCCATCTTTTGTAATACTTTGCTACGTACTTTGCATAACATGTTATTATACGTAGTATAGTTTCTGTATGAGGGAGGAACAAAGAGCCGGTAAGATTTTTTAGGTATATACCGCTGAAGTGTAAATATGGTATGTGCCATATTTACTTCACTTCTAGTTCATCCTAATTATGATTTGTCAATTTATGTATTAGAGAAAATGTTGTACATCTAACCTCAATAGATCTTGACTGATGTATCACTGACTTTGTTTTTCCTTCCATTTTCTATCTAGGCAAACAAAACCAACTGAGGGTCTTTCAAATGGGAAAGGATGAGCCTGAGGCGCCAATTGCCACAGTGGAAGATCCCATATCATCGCATGATAAGTTAGAAAACACTGAGATGGTGGCCAGCCTGGAGATGCTGGGTAATATGATTGATAAACCGTTAGCGCCATTGGAGATGCCACCCAAGGTCAAATTAAGCGTGGAGACTCCTGCTCCAATGAGTCCACCTATGAGGTTTGTCAATGGAGGTTATTACATTGATCTGAATGACCAACCACCAGAGGCAGAGAAGTTAGTTGATGAAACTCCGAAGATATCAGGAGAAGAGATCAAAGCCAACATGGAGCTGCCTGCTCCAGTTAGCCCTCCAAGGAGCTTTGGCACTAGGGGCTGTGGATGTGATCTCAATGAGATGCCAGGAGAGAATGATGAGTCCTAAAAGGCGGTGTTATTTCCTTAGGAACCATTGCTCAGGGTGCTCCAATCATTCATATGTGTGGTTATTCTCTTAGGTTTCGAAATTGTCTGGTGAACTGGTTGGTTAGCTTTTCTCCATTGTCGAATTTCATAGCCTTTGATCTTTCGAGGCTGGAATTTAGTAAGACTTGATGGGAAATAAATTATTTACAGTTGCTTTTATGTTCCTTTTCCTATGGGTTGTTTTTACTTGATATATATGTTCTTATGTGCAAAGAAAAAAAGACACATCTTGCATTAGACTCTGTTGCTACCATTTGAAAGGGCAGGGATTTCGGGATGAGTATTTGAAGTAAACAAATACTTTTAGTCCAGAAAAAAGCAAGATGCTCTTAATCAAATTAAAAATTGAAGTTTTTTTTTGAATGCGCAAAAGGATTGCATGTTATTCGATTAGGAGAAAACATTAAGGTTACACACAATCCATAGGCCGGAGTTATTAGAATTATATATAGCCCAGAATGCTCCCAGCGTAGGATATTCATCATGCACGTAGCAGGGACAGAAATCTTATCTTAGCTAAAAGGAGCTACGAGTATTACAGCAAGGAGTGCTACGAAGGAAAAAAAATACATTCCAAGGGGTAAGGAAGAAAGGTTCATATGCTCCCAACTAGGCTCCTAACTGATATGCATCGGACATGACCATTCTCGCCCCTCTTGCAGGATTAAATCGATGATGGCAAGCATTGAGAATAGGGTCCTATTAAGACACGAGCATTACACTCCCTCCACAGTTGCCAAGAAACAAGGAGCACAAATTGGTCGAAAGCACGTCGGAGGTTGGGTGGCAGCTGCTACCACGGATCATGCTGTCTTGAGCCCTTGACAAGCGACCAAGAGCAATGGCGCCCAGCCAAGTAAGGAAAACACCCTAAACCACACCTGGTGAGCAAAGACAAACTCCAAGAGGTGTGGTTGACTGTTTCCTGATCCTAGGCACAGAATGGACTTGCGGAGTAGCCATCCATACCCCCACGCAGCATGAGAGATAAGTGGTCCAACACCATCTTTGTAGCACCAACCAACGGAAGAACCTGCACTTACGCAGTCCTTGTGCATGCCATAGAAGATTGGCACATGTGAAGAACTGCTGCCCACGAAGGATGCTTGCAGTAGAAGAAACAGAGAACTCGGCATCGCTTGTCCATCGTCAAAGAAGGCAGTCCCCTACATCAGGCTGCAATTGGAATAGCTACACTCTTTAAAAATTGAAGTATTCTTTCAGATACATCCAATTCAATCATTTTACTTTATAGGTTACAGAAAGCCTGTTTAACTTTGTGATCATTCAAATATTGTTCCACATGATATTCCTTTGCTTATTCTTTACATATTTTATTCTATGTTTGATAGATCAAATGATTGATTGAGAAAATCCTATGGACACTAGCGGCTGCTACTAGAAGAAGAAATAATAAGTTAATAACCATTAGCTCTTCAACCAAAAATATTTCAACTCCATAAATCCATAAACCCAACCTTGTTTTTCAATTTGTACTAGATACTGCTGTTGTTATTTGAATTCAATGAGTGGTTGGTTGCTGACATTTAGATACAAACCAGCAATTGAAAATTATTTGAAGAACACTAGGAAATGGGAATTTACTAATTCATCTCTATGATTGTATGCCTATCAGACAATTCTAACAACACGTTCCTTGTGCAGCTAGAGGGTAGTCCCTAGGAGTGCTCAGGGGAATCCAAGCTCTTCTCTCTGCTAGATTGGTTCAAGTCCGGTTGTTTCTTGTCAATGTGCATGCCTTTCTTGGCAATGTATCCTATGCACACACCAAGGTTTATGCACTCATGCACTCGGCTAATGTAGACCATCCGATCCTAATCCAATGGATAAGATGCAGGCATGGGTGTTTTTTTCAGAAAGGTGCCCGCATCGACCATGCAAATTTGCAAATAAACCCTTGCTTTCTTTCTTCTTCTCTGAGCTCCTCCCCAGATTGATCCCCATCCCCAAACCTCCTTCCTCTCCATGTGGGTGTGGCAGGACTAGACAAAGCCAGCGGCGGGGTAGTGCCCAGGCCAAGCCGCGGCCGCCACGATACTGTCCATCGCCGTCCGCGCAGCCACACCGTTGCTCACAACGTGGTTCGTCTCTGGTTATAGATCGAGTCTGCGTGATGGTGGTCATGGCGATGGCGAGCCTCATGCTGGCGGTGTTCGATGTACTCAGGTCTCAGGGGCAGGGCATACACTTCAGGACCTAGAGTGTTTGATTGCCTCAAAGATGATTTAACTAGATGGCATCAGTAGTATGCATTGTCTATTTTTCTCCATTTGCTGTTAACAGCATGCAAAATCTTCTGCTTTGATTTCTCCAATCAAGTCTTAATGCTTTGTGTTAACTGATTGCAAACAATTCACCGTGTTGGTTCTCATGGTTTCAGGTGTCAATAGCATATGGTATTCAAGGGTGAAATGTATTGAATTTGTGCTTCATTGTCTAAGCCTCCATGCCATTTTGTTTCCTTGATTGGGCACCTCCGCAGCTTGCAAGCTACGCGTTTGCCCCCACAGGTGGACGTCAGGTACATCGGCAAGGCGATTCGAGATCGATGCCGCACATAGAGGAAGGGGGTTTGGGGATGGGGATCGATCTGGGGAGGAGCACGGAGAAGAAGAAAGAAAGCAAGGATTTATCTGCTAATTTGCATGGATGATGCGGGCGTCTTTCTAAAAAAACACCCATGTCTGCATCTTATCCATTGGATTAGGATCGGATGGTCTACATTAGCCGAGTGCATGAGTGCATAAACCTTGGTGTGTGCATAGGATACATTGCCGCCTTTCTTAGAGGCTATATATGGCTTATATACATTGAGATGCTCCCTTGGGGGCACCGACAAATCTACTATTACATACATCGTGGCTCTATTGTTTCTCGCACCATGCTCTACCAAGCCTGACACCTTTGGACATGCTCTACAGTGACCTCTTAAGATGTGTGAGATGGGATGCCTACTTTTCCCGCTCTTGATGGTACATGGAAGTTGTGAGAGGGGGCGAAAAAATATGCCTAATCAGTATTAAATGGGTGCGACCAGCCATGAGTACGCATATTAAATGAAGCTTGGCAATGCGACATGCATCATAAATAAGGAATGATAGGATGTAGTGTGCACACTCCCTATTGCACAGTATGCAATACCTCTAACCATGTCGAGACCGGTCAAAGATGGATGACTTCCACGCCTCTCTGTTTGGTGGTCGTGGGCCACCATGACATGTCATGGAAGCTTGATTTTTTAAGTTTTAATTTCTTGTTTTGTAAGTGATGGGAATAGGTAGAGTTTTGGATAGGGAACTAGGTTTTTTATTACGATGGAGTGCCAAAATTTGACATGATAAGATAAAGGGGATTGAAAAGGAGGGATTTATTTTCACCAGAACTCCTGTATGTGTTATAAGTAAAGGGTTCCCATCATACCTAGACTAATTCCAAGTGGGCAGGGGGTTAGCCCCTGAACTCTAAGGCACAAAAGACAGTCCAAGAATAGGCAGAGCACACCACGTGGTGCAGCTGCCCCCTGAGCAGGGTAGGTCCATTGGTTGCCAAACGGAGGCAGCTAGAGGTCTTGTCGATCGAGTGATAATGTGCCAAAGGATAACCATCTGATCTGCTAGGCCGAATAGAGGACAAAGCATTAAAAGGCCCATATGATCTCCCTGGTTGCTCTCTCGTAGCAGCGTAGGGCATCTGTGTCAACTACCGAGGGGTGGCTAGAAGTTAACTCTATACCGAGTCGAACGGGTTTCTTCGGTTTTGGTGAGAAGCTTCAGTTTTCATATGGACTTTCTTCAATTGTTGGTTTGCATCCTGTTGAACCGAACTCCTTGATAAAACTAAAAACAACATTGTCAGCGGCTAGAACTAGGGTGGCTGTTCTCGATCCGGTTTTCTTGGTCGGTCTATAAAAAGATCAATCTTTGCAAAGTAATGACAAAAGTTAGCATGAACATTTGATGGAACTCAAGTCTTGTCTTTGGTTTTTTCAGTCCGGTCTTCGGTCTTGACCGAGTAGATTGCAGTGAAGAAACTTCAACAAAATCAAACAAACAAATTGAACCCAAAAAAAACCACAAATCGACTACCACAATAAATGAATTAGAGTGAAAAAAAAAAGAGCTATGATGTTCTATATTTTGTTGTAGGGATGCCAAAGTGGCTGGGGAGACACCTGTCATCACGGGGAGGACAGCAGCATTATGCCTTTTGGCAGAGGGAGGCTAGGGAATTATTTGTCGTTGCGGACCACAGCGGAGCGGTGGTGGAGGTGTACGTAGTTGGAGATAGCAGCGCCGCCAATGCACGCCGCAGGTAGCGGCCTTGCAGGCCATGGGATCTCATGATGCCTTGACATGAGGCCTAGCGCCCTAACACAGGTAGGAGTGGCAATTTCCCCCAGGGCCAAGGACGAGGAAATTTGGTCCCATGGGTGGATTGGGACAGGGCCCCGAGGTAATATGGGGTGGGGATGGCGACATGATTTGGAATCATACCATGCACCTATGTTGGCCTGATAGCCCTATTAGAGGAGTTCACATACATTTGGAAAAACTCTAATCGCGTTATCATCTTGTTCCCTTACCACTGCCGCATGCCAAGTGGATACACGACTCAGCTTCCACTATGCGCGGTGACTCCGTTTCATTGTTGCACCAAATTAGAGGTGGGACTCGGTTTATTTGGTGTTCTATAAGTTCAGTTTGTCAAAATTTCTACTTGAATATCCTCATTAGAAAATAAAACCGAGAACAATAAACCTCGTTCAGTTTTTGTTTTCTACCGAACTTTATGGTATAAAACGGTTAGTATGCACACCCGTGATATAGTATGGATATAGCTGCCAATTATGTCTCTTTTCTTTTGAATGGTAGTAATTAAATTATCTGTTTATAATGAACAATACAGTTTTTATCTGGGGAAATTAAAGTTTTGCCAAAGACAACATAGAAAAGATATTGTTATAATTAATGTGTTCATTAATACTCATTATTATCTCATACTTAAAAACACATTTCCCCAATTATATAATGGTGGTCGTTCTCCTTTGATAGACACTTCAAACATCTATCCCTTGCAGACAGAGTAAACATTTCACAAACGGTTTGGTGTGCAATGATATATTTCAAGCTTTTTTTATCCTTTTATCGATGCATGTTATTGATTTTGTTTACTGTTCATGCAATTGATATCAAGAGGATGATTTTGTATCCCTTGATTTGACTGCATATATGTTCTTTTTACATAAACTTGATTTGATTATTTTTGTTTGTTTGGATTGTGTTCTAACATGAAGTGATCTGCATATATGAGACCCCTATATTATGCATCTTACATACTTTTGCCCACTGTATAGTTTATGTATGAGGCAGGAACAACAAGGCATGTTACGTTTTTACGTTTATGCCACCAAAGTGTTAATATATTACTTTACTTTGAGTTCAACGTAAATATGATTTGTTAATTTATGTACTTGTGAAAAAAGATTTATGTCTAGCCTCTTTAGATCTTGATTAATTTCACTTTGCTTTTCCTTTATTTTTTTATCCAGGTAAACAAAAACAACTTAGGACTTTCAACATGGGAAAGCATGAACTTGAAGCACCAATTCCAACAGTGAAAGATCATGTTTCATCACAAGATCATTTGAAAAACATCGAGATGGCCAATTCAGAATTGCTGGGTAATAAGACTGATAAGCCATCAGGACCATTGGAGATGCTCCCCAAGCTCAACTTAAGCATGGGGACTCCTGCTCCAGTGAGCCCACCTATGAGGTTTGGCAACGGTGGCTGTCACATTGATCTCAATGACCAGCCACCAGTGGAACAGAAGCTAGCTGATGAAGCTGTGAAGATATCAGGAGAAGAGAAGATGCTGATCAAAGCCGACATGGAGTATCCTACTCCAGTTAGCTCTCCTAGGAGCTTTGGCACTGGGGGTTGTGGGTGTGACCTCAATGAAATGCCAGAAGAGATTGATGAACCCTAAACCAATAGATGTTGTTTCCTTATGAACCATTGCTATGGATGTTGCATTTGCAATTTTCCTTTTAGGTTTTAAAATCATCTGGTAAAATGGATGGTTAGCTTTGTTTCATTGTCAAATTTTATAGCCTTTGACCTTTTGAGACTATAATATCGTAAGAATTGATGGGTAATAAATTATTTGCACAGTTGCTTTATGCTCCCTTTTCCTGTGGGTTGTTAGATATATGTTATGTTATGTTATGTCGCAAAAGGAAAAAAAATAAGACATCTTGCATTAGATTTTTTTTTAAGACTCATGCATTTATTTACAATAGCATGTGTTAGAAACAAAGTGTGTACATCATGACTTAGACTCTGTTGCTACCATTTCAAAGGGCAGGAATATTTGGGATGAGTATTTGAAATAATCAAATACTTTTTGATACAGGAAAAATCGAAATGGCCATAATTAATCACAAAAAATCAAACTATTCATTCAAATACCTCTAATTCATAATAGGTTACAGAATCCCGTTTAACTTTGTGACAATTCAAATATTGTTCCACTTGATTTCCTTTGCTTATTCTTTACATATTTCATTCTATTTTGATAAATCAATTGATCAATTTATTAATTGAACAAAATTGTATGAACACTAGTGATTGCTACACTAAGAAGAATTAACCATTAACTCTTCACCCAAAAAGATTTCAACTCTAGACTTGCTCTTTATTTTAATTTCCTAGCTTCCACTCCACAAATCCCACCTTATTACACTAGCGATTTTTCACTACGAGGCTCATAAATTTTACAGGCGGACCATACTTTTAGTTGTGATTATCCGCTTGCGAAGTTATGTAGAGAGGGATCCGATCTTCCCCCGCCTACAAAAATCCATTTTTGCAGGCGGATGACATAAAAGAGCTGTCAGCAATAATATTTTATTTTTGCAGGAGGACCTTTTGCAAAAATTTAATTTTCGCAGGCGAAACACTAAGATCACCGCTGATAAAAACCACGGCTGACCAACCCACTTAAAAAAATAAATTCCCACATCTGTTCTTATCCTCACGTCTCCACAACCTCCCTATCTAACCTTATCGTCTCCCTCCCTCCCTCTCTCTCTCTACTAGCCAGCGTCGTTCATGCTGACGATGAGGCAATTTGGCCACTGTTTGTGTGGATGATTATTTCTTGGATGCAATGATTCTCTCTCTCTCTCTCTCTCACCATCAGACCCTCTCCCTCTCCCTCTTCTCAGAGCGTGCAAGGAGGAGGAGGGCCGGTGACGGGGATGGCTCTGCGAGGCGAGGAGGAGCGGCGATGAGGAGGAAGAGGGCCGGCAGCAGGGGTGGCTGGGTGAGGAAGAGCGGTGACGAGAAGGAGGGCCGGCGGTAGATCGGCTCCTCTCCTCGCCTCCGATCCCGCCGGCAGCGGTGGCTTTGCGACAAGGAGGAAGGGCGGTGGCTTGGTAGAGACAGCGAGAATCACTGCGCGCGGCAATGGCGACGGCGACCATGCGGCAAGGGTGATGTACGGTGATGGCAACCACATGGGATGAGCAATGTCGGCAGTCTCTAGAGCTCCTCCGTTGTTTAATCTGCAAATGGCAGTTGAATGGGGATATTTTCAAATGTACTTTTTTTGCCGAAAATTATCTTCGTAGACGGTCTGCTTAAGGTGCCCGCTTCCAAAAATGTGATTTTCACAGGCAGACCGCTTAACGGAGCCGTTTGCAAAAAAAAAACGTTGATTTTTGCAGTCATTTATGTGCAGGCAGAGGTTTTGGTCGCCTTAAAAAAAATGTGTTTTGGTCACCTGCAAAAATATTTTCTCCAGAAGTGTTATTTCAATCTGTACTACTAGATATTGTTGTAATTCGAATTCAGTGAGTGGTTGGTTGCTGACAGTTACTACGAAGCAACAATTGAAAATTTGAAGAGCACTTGGAGTTGGAAACTTACTAATTCATCTATATGATCGTATGCCCTTCAATTAATTTTGATCGGCACATACCCTGTGTAGCTAGAGGGTAGTCCATGTGGACCAAATACTACCCTTCAGTTTTGGACCAGAGACCCCTCGAATCCCCTCCAAAAAATAATCAAGCCTATGTTTAGGTGCTGCAAGAACAATCAGGTTAAGTTAGAAAGTAGTTAGACTTTTCCTAATTCTTATGCCAATTTTCTAAGCTTCGGTGGGTCAAAGTAAGGCATGAGAGCAAGCCTAATAATACAGCCGACCTATTGGCTATAAGATTCTTTTTAGTCTTCTCTCAGCCTACCCATATAATAGTTAGCTCTTTACAGTGAATACAGGGCCCACTTGCCTCTCTCACAGAGTTTCTTGGTTCCTGTGTCCAAGCCGGCTATAAGTTTACAGCTCGCTTCTTCTCTCTCTCCTCTCTTCTCTCCTCCACCTCAGCATTTTGCCGGTTTATAGCCTACTATTTTACTTGCTCTGAGGTTCTTTTTCCTTTTACCCAAACTTAGTGTAAAATCAAAGGTGTTTTTTATTATTATTCTGTGATGAACAATTAGGCATTGGAGATTATTGGTTTTGTTATTTGGAATTTATTCACGAAGTGGTTTTGGAGATAATTGGATTTACATGTGAAATACAAGTGTTGTCATTTTATGTGGCCGGTTAGACCGGGCTCTGGTAGCTGGTCAGACCGGTATGTAATGTGCGGTCAGACCGCGCAACCCGCGGTCTAACCGGCCGACGCTGTGTCGGTTTCGGTTTCGGGTTGTTTATTTGGATATCCGTGATTATTTCATGATTATGGCTTCTAGACGGATACTATACGTATGTAATACTGCTGTTTGCTACTAATGAGTCAAGTTGGAAATAGCTTGGTCTCGGAATATGGTTTCTTTGTTTGTTCTATGTGTAGGTGACTCGATACCTCGGGAGAGTATTTGCGGTGATGTACCGGGAGTCGGCTTAGGGATAAGACGACGTCCGTGGTGGTCAGAGATCATGCGGGATACTTAGGCTAGAGTTGATGCACGTGGTTGATGGAGATTCCATATGGCATACGATGGAGTTATTGTGTGCGTATGGGATGCGGGGTCGAATTTGGAAGGAGTCCACCCTAAAGATTCTTTCTTGTACTAGAGGGTTTCCTAAGGTGTTTAGGACTCCTAGTATGAGTTTGGTTCGTGGCTTTAGGCTGCCTACCTCGGGTATAAATAGAGGGGGAGCGTGAGGCTTCCCGGTATCACTTTTGAGAGCAACTGAATTGAGTTTTGAGTTAGGGTTTCGAGTTTAGTCGAAATTTTTGTAAGGAGCGCTGTTGGTGCACTTTATAAACATAGAGAGAAGTAATAAAGTCGTCATCCACTTTAAAAGTTCTTCGATTTGTGTTTCACCGGGTTTCGGCGGTCTAACCGGCGATATACCGGTGGTCAGACCGGCGGGCACACGGCGGTCAAACCGGCGGCGACAGCAGTCAGTAGCAGGCAATCTCGGCGGTTCGACCGGAGTTCGATCTCGGTTAGACCGACGTTCATCAGGCGGTCAGACCGGCGCAACACCTTCAGTTAGACTGCAATCCGTCGAATTCGAGGGTAACTTTTATTTCCGCTAAAAGTTTTCGGTTTTTAGGTATACCAACCATTCACCTTTCTCTGGTTGGCTTAGTTATTGCTATTCGATCCTACACTTGGCTCAGTCTGACATTGATGGAGCTAGTAGTGCTAGAATCCTCCTATCTGGTTCTCACACCAATCCAACTAGGGCTGTTTGGTTTTCTAATTATCTCGTTGTCTAAAAAATCTGGTTAGGAATATGAAAAGAGAATATTGGGGATAGATTTTTTGGGCTTTTGTTGGTGAAGGTCCTTTTACATATTAGAATTTTTACGGAGCAGATAACGAATGTGCGTAGTGAGTCTGCACCTTCTTTTTTTTTTTTAACCTTCTCAGATGCAGTTTGAGACGTCGTTTTTTCTAACTACTATAAGGGCCCGCACGGAGACATACCGCGCACACTAAAATTGACTACGGAATACGTCCGTTGAACGCAAGCATTAGTTCAACTACTCCAAAAAAGAAACATTCAAAATGTACTTACACTAAAAAATAGGATCGCACATATAAATACTGTATAGCAATTGGTCTGTAAATAATTAACAGTCAATTAATATAGTATCAGCTCGATGAAATTGAGCAAAATTCAAGCACACAAAACGTGTAACAGTACAAATTGGCTCATGTGATAATTATTAATCAATGACCAATGAATTCAGCCAAATTTTACCAATAGAAATGAAATGGAATGTTCCTTTTTTTTTAAAGACCCAACGTGAATGAAATGATGAGCCTAAACCATGTGAGAAGGGTGCTTTGTTAGGGAAAGCAACTTTCCTTCCACACATCTTGGGTTCCATTGAGCAGAACAAAATTGATAACCATTAACCTGGTGTTCCACCTCAAAGTGGAAGACCAAATTTACGGTTTTCAGTCTAGTGAGCAAGTTCCCTCTTTGCTTCTTGCTTCAACTAATTAATGTATTTGTGTTTATGTCCTTGCAAGTCGAGTATACAACAAATTAGAGCGCGGAACTTTCATTGACATAGTCACATAGTTTGAAATTAAAGAGTAAGAAATTGTTCGGCTCCACCTTGAAACAACGTTTAAGACAACAAAATGACTTCAGTTGAGATTTTCAGACGCTGCCATGTCCTACCTATGTTAACAAAGTTTTGGGAACAAATTCAAGTAGCAATGTATCGCATTGCTGTCATAGCATGGCTAATCAAGAAAAAGGGGAGTAAATTCAACAGGAGGAAATTTTACCTCTCATTAGCATTAACACAGTACTACATGTTTATGCCAGCCATCAGCCCACCGTATGCTGGGCCTTGAAACGACGCATGCTAGGCCACAGCCCACTATATGATGGGCCTCTACTTAGTTATGACGAAATAATTTGTTAGGAATGGTTCGCCAACTCAGCATACCAAAAACCGCAAATTACACCACGTCGGGTCTACGTCATCAACTTGATTGTGACTAACGTTACTTTTTTTTTTTTTGCAATTGCAAATTTACCACTGCTTTGAATGAATCGTTATTGCAAGGCTATCACTAAAAAATAGCAAAAATGCCACTAGAACTGTCGTTCAAGTGGCATCCTTGTAAAATTGAAAAAACTGGTGGCAAAAATGCCTTTTTTTTCTGTCACAGAAGGTAATCCGTAATCCCAGACAAGAGTTTTAACGGCGCCCTTTCATCAGAAGGTCATCTCAGAACACAGTTTTTATGATATTTCGCAAGTTCTTGACGGAAGTACTTTGTCAACGAAGGACAGAAACCGTGGTAGTGATGGCCTCAGCTATATATTAACATATGTGGGCACAGCATAAAACCACCTTGGTAGTTATATAGTAGGAGAAGTAAAAAGGAAAACACAGCGATTGTGTTGTTCATCAAAAATTGAAAAAAAAATTACAAAGAAAACGATATATAGCTGGCACTTACAGCTGGGAAATTATTTCATACCATTTTCAAATTACTTTTATATTTAGTTAAAACAAGATGTTTATGATGTTTCTTTCCTTATTTTTCGTTGTGTCTAGTACTAGATATAGAAATAAGAAGTATGATTTTGGTGCTGAAAAGTAAGAGATAAATAGTAGAACAGATCTGCTAAATAATTATCGACAATTTTAGTTTTTCAACCAACAAAGTTGTATTAAGATGCCTGCATGTGAGATGGAAAAAACTGTCAGATTCGCATTAAGATGCTTGCAAGTGAAATAGTAAAACAGATTTGCTAAATAATTGTCAACAATTTGATTTTTCAACCATCAGAGTTGCATTAAGATGTCTGCAAGGGAGATGGAAAAAAAAACCATCAGATTGATATTGAGATGCCTGCAAGTGAGATAGAAAAAAAAAACAGATCATGTGAGATGTAAGCTGAGTGGACCTAGCCAAATGAACACACCAACTTTTTTATCATTTTATACATGAGTTACGTATGAGTTACAGTATACTACACTATAACCTCTATATAATTTACTTTAGATATAAAAAGGTACGTATATTTGGTTAATACTTATATATGAGTTATATTACAGTTATAGTATAATTTATGGTAGAATTATATTATAATTATAGATACATTTGAAAGTTTTTTAATCGAAAAAACTTACGGCTGTATTTTAGATAGTCACATACTAGAAATACCAACTAGCATGTTAGACATGAATCCTAAAGTTTATCCACACTAAGTGTAGTTAATACTAATTCCCTCTTCATTTATGAAGCCACGCCACCTCAATTGGTTTTAGTCTTTAGATGATTCATCAAAAGTGTAAATTGTATCTCTTCACATCACCTCAATTATTTTTAAGCCTTTGGATGATTTGAATGTAAAATTACATCTCTTCCCCTCCCCCCTCCCAACACACAAAGGATACACCATACAACCCAATTATTTATATTCTAAAGATAATTGGTAAATAAAGGTAAAAAAGAAAATTTTAGAACTCATATTTACTATATTATCACACAATTATCCCGCAGCAACGCACGGGGTACCCATCTAGTTATGCAAATTTCAAAGCCACAATTTGCATTTTGTCCTAGGACCCTAAATTCCTAAAGACCACTGCTGGGAAATTCATCTTTAGTCCCGGTTTGCAGCCCCCTTTAGTCCAGGGTTGCAAACCGGGACACCCAATCTAGGACTAAAGGTTTTTTTTTTCATTTTTTCAAATTTTTTTTGCTGCTTGCATATTGATTTTGAACCGAACTCAACAACAAAATCATCCACATTCACAAAGTTATCCACAAATTCACAAATCGAATGAACATACTCAAATTGATATCACAAATTCACAGATCCACAATTCACTGAACTTCTTCTTGCCTCGTTCTTCACGGACTTCTTGCCTCGTGGCCTCTGAGTCCGCCGCCACACAGGCCGCCGCCGCCCACCTCCTCCTAGTGTGCCGCCGCACGGCCGTGCCGATGCCGTCTCGCTCCACCGCCGCACAGGCTACCGCTGCCCGCTGCACAAGCCGCCGCTGCCTGCCGCCTCCAGCCCTCGGCCGCCCGCCGCCTCGTGCGCCACCGCATGGCCACGTCGACGTCGTCGAGCCGCCGTCTCGCTCCACCGCCGCACAGGCTGCCGCCGGATCCGTCTTGCTCGCTCACTCCACACGGTGGCGCGAAAAGGATAGAGGAGGAAAGGGAGGAGGAGAAAAAGATAAAAGATGGATGGAGGAGGAGAGGATAAGTGCGATGGATTATGTAAGGTGCGTAGATCTTTAGTTCTGGTTGGTAACACTAATGGGGACAAAGATAGTGGGGAGCCTGACACCTTTTAAACCGGGATTAAAAATGATTTTTAGTCCCAGTTAATGATCAAATGTTGTTGGGCTTTTAAACTAGGGCTAAGATTTTCTTTAGTCCCGGTTCCTTTTCAAGCCGGGACTAATGTGTTTTTTTTCATCCGGGTAAAGATCACTTCTGCGGTAGTGGACGGCCATGCAAAATAATACTATGAATAGTTTTAAAATGAGAATTCCATTTTTTTTCTGAGCAATCTAAAAGCTAATAAAACAAGTAGGAAAACAATAATAAGAACTAGAAGAATTCTAAAAATCAAACTCTAAAACATTATTACTCCGTAAATTGTTTGTAACAATGACGCCGTTGCACGTGTATATATACCTAGATACGTTTGGGAGCGGCGGCGACTGCACATGCAGGGCATGTGAGGTGTGAAGCGAGAAAGAGACGCTGGCGCTAACTGTGGCTGATCGCCGCTTTGAATTGGCTTTTTGGCTCGGCGCAGCTAGCCCGCGACCAAACCGTCCACGAGCTAGCGAGCGGCGCTTTTTCCACTTAACTAGCTTAAGTGCCAACGAAGATCTCCATGCATGGATGATGGATGGATGGATGGATCATCAAACTAACCACCCCACATGCCGCCGCGGGGGAGGCCTACACAACTACGTACGCGCGTGTCGCCGACGCGTGACGCGCCAACGACCTCATACTCACCGTAATCGTTTTCGCATCAAAAAAAAAATTTTGTTTTACTCGACATACAAATTAAATAAACTTTTTCTGCAAGATCCTCGATCTGCGATTCTGCATGCATTTTGGTACTTATTGCTGGTTCGCCTTAATTTGAATCGCAATGCATGTTTTGATGAAGATGATGAATGTCATTATATAGTGAAGGGGGCATCATTGAATTGGAAACTTTTCTGCAAGAACAGCTCGAGTTTCTGACCTGAGTATGATGGAGTAATACAGAATGTGCGTGTAGTGGAGAGATATATGCTTCGTGCTCTGATCTGGGGCCATCATGTCGTCTTAAGGCGCGCTCACGCGGAATCGGAACTTGCTGAATTTGGGTCTGGAGAGGTAGTGGCAGGAATGGTAGGGGGAATGCAGGATGTCATCAGGATCCGAGTAAAATTCATTCAGTTTGAAATTTCTAAATTAATTCTCACCAGTGCATTAATTCAACAATTGAGAGCAAGCAAACAACGACACATCCGGCACGCAATTACGTAGTACGTGCGTACTCCTCTTTCTGACCTTGTTTTTCATGCATGCACTTGTTTGATGAAGTGCAGAATAAAAATAGCTACCGCGTGACAGAGCGGCTAGCTGCATCATGCACCTGAGCCGAGCCAGATAGAAAAACAGGGTGATCAATTAAGCCTCTGGCTGGCTGGATGGCTTGTCCACCGACATGCATGCATGTACGTATGGCAGCAAGGGAGAGTACCGACGAACCGATCGAACGATGTCGTGGTAGAGTAGCACAAGCAAGCAACCACACCACACGAGAACATGTTACTGCAACATGGATTCGAATCGTGGATCGATCCATCCACCAACCGCACCAGGCCAGCAGCGGAGAAAAGGTACTACTGGAGTAGTGTACGTGCTACAGCACATAGCTAGGAGCAAGCTACTATACTTCAGTACTTCCGTCGGCAAATTTTTATTGTATTGTATCCCCCAATCAGCAGGACACATGGAACATGGCCCGCTCGCTCGCACGATCGATACCGCGCTCAGCTCGATCGGTCGGTCGCTCCATCGCCACCGCCAAATCCCGCGTCCCCGTCCGTCCGTCGCATGTGCGCGCGCATGCACCGCGCGACACCGCCGATCGAAGCTCAGCTCAGCTCTCGCGCGTGCAGGTGAGGGTGCCAGGGGGGAATGTCTGTCGCTGCTGCATGCGCCGCACCGACCGCGGTTGATTCCGCGCCCGCTACTGAATCACCTCATGACCTCACCTACCTATGCCCACAACGAAGGCGCAGTGGCCTCTCCATTCCATATGTCTCGCGGTCGAATCGAACCGGCCGGCGCGTATAGTATAGTATGCAACTCTCTCGTCAAAACATCGCGCTCGCGCACATGCAGGGACCCGGCCGCGTGCCATAGACTAGCTATAGTAGTCGTACAGGTAGCTCTCCTTGAATACTACTCTCACCACCACTGCAGAAATAATTTTCCTGTACGGGACTCACTTTACATTGCAGACGGATCCGTAAGTGGTCACGTCTGTAAAAATCGTGCTCCATTTTCACGTGCGGCTCTTTAAAATGACCGCACGGAAAAAAAATCCACCGTGGGAGGACGGATCCATCGCTGGCGACCGCGGGGATGACGTCGGCGGTGGGCCTCGGGCAGCAACAATGACTGCAGTGGCGACAGCGCTGTCCCAGCTTCGGGCGTCTGGATCCGTCACTGGCGACCGCGTGGACGATGGCGACATGCCTCGGGCATACCGGCGGCGGCTGGATTAGGGTTCCAGGGCGGCTTTTGATTTTCTTTTTTTTTATTTTTTATTTTCTCATACAGGCGGCTTAAGCACCTGCCCGCACAAAAAAATCAGATTTTCGCAGACACTTCGTTCCAGATGGGCGGAAGATCCGCACGCGAAAACCGCTTTCGACCGCACGGGAAAATCGTTATTGTACTAGTGTCTCTCACAATTAATCATTCCTCATCGACTTCAATTTTATTTTTTTTCTTTTAAAAAAGGTTTAGATGTGCTTGTGTTCTTAAAAGAGGTAAGAGGGAGTACAGTACATTGATGCCTGCCGCAACTATACATGGATCGGTGGCCTGCATATGCCGATATGCGTAGCCTAACGGTGCCGTTGGTGCCTTGTCCCTAGCTAATCATTTCCTTCTCAAGGCCGGCCGTGCTCTCTCTCTAGCTCTGATTGGAGTTCTGCAAAAGGGAAAAGCCGGCGCGTCGGTTGCTGCTGATGCTGATATCTGCCTCAAATTGTGGGTGGTGATCGATCATCATGATGATCGACCATGATCAGCTATAGGAGGGGCATGATATGCATGTTACGGAGCGTAAACCTACCGGACAGCCGAACATGCTTTGGCTGTTGTTCGTAGATTCGAGCCGGCCAGGGCAGATTCTCCTCCAAATATATATTTTCTTCAGTCTTTTGGATAAGTGAGAGGGAAATCATCGATAATCGATCGATCATATATACACACCTAAGTTCAATATATATATATATATATATATAAACACACTCACACACCTTGCTAACAGGGTCAACGACCTCCATCTGCCTTGCCCGTCCTGCTGTCTGATGATGCTGGTGAGATAAAATCGGCCCATTTTGTTTTTGTTTTTTTTTTAAGTAAGCACGGGACGCCATCTGTTGCCACCAAGCTTTAAATATATTAATTGTGTTGTTTGTAATTTCATATTCAAGGCTGTAAAGTAGAATGACGAAGAAAAAACACAAATTAACTCTAAATTAAGTTCAAATTTTAAATTTTGTCTACGGCTGATAAGCCAATAAGCAAACGATCAAAAGACAACGTCCACTACTAGAAAAAAGATTTTTTTAGGCGGGCTACACAAGTTTTCGCAGGCGGACAACTAGTCATAGTTGATTTTCGCAGGTGGACAACTGGTCCGCCTGTGAAAAGATCTCCCAGCATTAAAAAAATGGGCAGCCACCGCCCACCACCGTTTCGGCAGGTAGCAGCAGCTTCCCGTTTTCCGTTCGCCATCCAGTTCCCATTCCCCCATCCAATCTAGTTTCCATTCCCCATCAAACCAAATTTAATTCACAAAAGCATCAGAAATTAACATAGAAGCATCATAGTTCACAATCAAAACAAACGCATCACAAATTAACATTCACAATCAAAACAAACACTGCCGCCATCCGCACCGCCGGATCTGGAAGGAGGGAGGGGAGAAGCCGCCGCCTCCACCCTCCTCGCCGTCACCACCGGTAGCCGCCACCGCGACCGCCCTCCGCCCTCTGCGCCACCGGATATGGGAGGAGGGAGGGGAGACGTCGCCGCCTCCACCCTCCTCGCCGTCACCGCTGGTACCCGCCGCCGCTACCAGCGGTTGTAAAACTGAAAATAAATTAATCAGAAAACACCGTGGTTGTAAAATAAAGGAACATTGCAGTAACAACAAATAGGAACACGAACCGACATTCAGTTGATGCATAACACTGTATAAAAAAATTATATGATTTGAATTTAAATCTAAGTTATTCTTAACAGTTACTAAATTCTAGCACCGACAACCGCTTCAAGACCATTTCAATCACTTTTAATTGTTGCAACTCAACAGGATATATATCCATTTTTGCCAAAGTATGTTTTACGATTAAATGAAAGACACAAATGCACACATTTGCCACAGTCACGCCCTTAGCACATGCTGATCAGGAGATCGACATAGGTCCAACTATTACAAGTGATTTCTAATGTATGGTGTCAGGGTTACGGGTAACGTATACCCTCTATCTTTAGATGTACGTTGTATACTGATACGGTATACCCGCGCGTATACGGATAGTTTCCGTATACATTAAGGAAATCTATCACGTGATAGGGATGATATCTACGGATGGAAGGAGTTCTACTCGGACAACACTGGGTCTTTACCATATTGTTATGTACATATATGTTACCAAAATATATATTAACACTAAAGTAAATGTACGTACATATATAAATATATATATATACATGCATGTATAGTACAATTTATTTGCTCGCTAGCTATAGCTACGACTTCGACGCCTGCATTACGTCAGAAGAGGAAGGACCGACGTTATGAATTGTTGATCCGTCGTAGTAGAATTCACCATCGGGATTAAGGACTTCTTCGTGGATGAACCCCATCAGTTGTTCTTGAACAGCCGTGATAAAATCCTTGTGTGGGAGTTTTTCCCTCATGTGAATACGCTATCATTCGAAAAATAATGACATATCAATATATGAAATTAATAAACAACTTAACAAATCGATACGCAATGAAATTTTGAATGGTTTATGTATACGTACATCGAGCTCTAGTGTGGTGTATATTTGGTTTGATAGGCAGTGGGCATACTCGCATACGTAGTAGCCGCATAAGTTAGTTCCCTTGTCCTGCTTTGCACACTACATGAGAAACGATGAGAGATTTAATATACTCTTTATATTAACTGTAACTAGAGATTCAATTCAATATAATTTTGGATCATGCATGTACTCACTGGAAAATGAAACCTCCGTCCAAGTTTTTCTTTCCAAGTCCCGCGGACCAATTGACGGATTCGATCCCAAGCCCTACATGTGCAGTTGCAAGCTATGATTAATTAAATATTACCCGAGATCAACATAATAGCAACAGAGTCCCGTGACTTTGGAATAGATGGCATTATATTACCTGTCTATCAGTTGGAAGACCTTGTCAAAAACATTCTCCTCTTTATTCATTGAGTCGTACACAGTGACTCTGCATGCGTCCAAGTCGAAAAAGAATAGGACCCAGTGGAATCTGGAATATGCGTGAGATGAGATAAATATCAGAATGTACATGTTATATGTATGGGAATGAAATTTGTTCGAACGACAATAAAAACTCACTCTGTGTTGTACGGCAATAGTATGAACGTCTTGAAATGCTGCTGCGTTAGGAGATGGACGAGATTGTCCTCTGTGTCTTTCTCGTACTTGTCGAGCATTTCGGTGTTGATTTTCCGAGGGTCGATGAACCCGGTATCGTAAACCCCCGCCGTCGGGCCCTTTGAATCTCCATTCTACAACAATGAAAGGAAATTATTATTGCTTACATATATGCCAGGAGCTAATTATTGAACGAAACAAATCGAACTCAAAGATACTTACAAAATCCATGCGCTCAGAAGAGAGACGTCGAGGGCATCCCGATGGTACAGATCGAAGACATCCTTCAAAATGGATCCATAGAACATCTTCTCCTTGCAAGAAGTCGGGGTTTCTGATCCTCGCTCCGAACATCTCTCTACCGTTGGCGCTCATTTCCATGTACCGTTCATGGAATTTGTACATTTGTGTCGGTAGGGACTGCAGCTGCTCAGACCTGACAAGCGGTTTACCGAGTTCAAACTTGTATGCCACTTCCGCCTTCGGGATTGGTGCACCTCCAACCAACTGAGCCATGGTTAGACCGGTGTCCGAAATGAAATCCGTTATGCCAAAGTCTTCGCCGGTCACCAATAGCTCGACCACTTGGTGTGGTTGTTCTCCAAGCTGAGGAACTGGTTTGGACTTCTTGTAATAGGCTTTCCTAAGTGTTCGGTCATAGTCCGATAGCTTTAAGGCCTCCTTGTTTGCGGTGGACATTCCCTTGAAGAAATTCTTCACGCTCGGGTCAATAGGTATCTTCTTTTCAGGACTCCGAGGCTTGAGTTGCCTCTTCACTTTTCCTACCACATAAGCGTCAAGCTCCTCTTGACTGCAAACGTATGGCGGCTCCTTGTTTTTGGTAGTGTCAACTTTGGCCTTCTTCGTTGCCCTTGTGCTGGCAGGAGGTGGAGCTTAGCGAGACCTTGTCTTGGGAGGTGCAGGCGGACACGGTGGAGGTGGAGGTGGAGGAGGTGGAGGAGGCGGAGGAGCCGGAGGAGCCGGAGGAGATGGTGCAGGAGGAGGTGGCGGAGGAGCCGGAGGAGATGGTGCAGGAGGACGTGGCGGAGGAACCGGAGGAGATGGTGCAGGAGGAGACGGCAGAGCCGGAGGAGATGGTGCACGAGACGCCGCTTGTCGCCCAGGGAGGATGATGTACCGCTTGCGCCATAGTATAATGGCGTGGCTTGTGTCTCGTAGATGCGTCTCACCGTCTCCTCCTGGGTAGTCCAACTCGAGGTCCTCGTACACGGCTTCCACCAGCTCAACTTCGACCCTCGAGTATCCTGCTGGAATCGGCCTGCAGTGGTAAGTCCCTGAAATGTCCGTTGGGATGGCCATTCCCGACGCCACCTTCACGTGATGAGAGGTTATCTATTAGTAATCAACCTAAGCAGCAACTTGCGGAATGTACGAGTCAAAAATCATATATTACATCGAGCATACCTTGATTGATAAGTTCTTGAAGGGAATATGCAGCTCACATGGTGTCCGTTGCGTGATCTCATCAACGGGGCAGGTGGTTTCGTCCTGGGTTTGCATGGCGTCCATGCTATGTGATACTACCTGCCCCGTTGAGGCGCAGCTGCTACGATTGCCTGATGGGCTGACCATTGGAGGAGGTATGTATGGCTGGGGATCGTGTGACCGATGTGCTGCCATGCGTTCATCCACCTTCCGGGCCACCTCCTCTTGCATGCTGAGCTCGTAGCTCGATACTCTGTACTCAAGATCTGCAATCTTCGCCTCTGTATCTCTCTTGCTCCTCATCCGACTCCTGTACGTGTGGATGTCCTCCTTGAATCCCATCTTCTAGGAAATCACGCCTTTCCCTCATGTTCGTCCTGGATGCTCGGGAGTCTGTAGGGCGAGTGACAGCTCGTCCTTCTCTCTGTCGGGTCGGAACGTGCCCTGAGAAGAGGCTTCCACTGCGTCCGTTAGTCGATTCGCAGCCTCGCGTATCTGATCGCTGAAGACCAAGAAGCCATCAACTGGGTTGAGCGTTCCACCGTGAGCATAGTACCAGAACTTCGATTGATCAGGCCATTTAGCGGTGGCCGGTTCGATACCCCTCTCAAGCAAGCTTGCCTCCATCTCCTCCCACTTCGGCATCGCGACGCTATAGCCGCCTGACCCCAAGTGGTGATGATACTTCTTCTTGGCGGCATTTTCTTTGTTTCTTTCCATCGTCGCCTGCCCTTGTTGACCTGTCTTGTAAGCAACGAACTCGTCCCAGTGATCCCTTGGCTTCGGGAATACGTCGAAGTTCGGTGTCTGCCCCTTCAGGATGTATTTCCGGTACAGATCTCCCTTGAAGGTCTGGAACTGTTCTGCCATTTTCTTAAGAGTCCACTGTTTCACTATGTTCTCTGTACCCGCAGGGAGCGTGAACATCTCGAGCATTGTGGTCCACAGCATCTCTTTCTCTGATTCCGGGACAAAGCTGTCATCATCCCCGCGTGCCCTTGTTCTGCGCCAGTACACCTTGCTGACAGGCACGTTATCCCTCACAACCCAACCGCTGTGGCGTATAAAATTCTTGGCTGCTTGTGCCGGGGCACTAGGTCGGCCGTCTACGTCAACCTCAGTTATGATGTGCCGACCCTCTATCTTCTTCGCGGCACCTCGTTGTCCGCGTGCCCTCTTCTGTCCAGCGGAGGGATGACTTCCACTAGCCTCCTCCTCGTTCCCCTCCGCATCCCTCTCCACGTTCCCCTCCTCGTTCCCCTCTGCATCCCTCTCCGCATTCCCCTCCTCGTTCAAGTACTGGTTTGGATCCTCGTTCCCCTCTTCTTCGTCCCAGTACTGGCTGCTTCCCGATGCGATTGTATCGTACAGTATCTGTTCCTCATCGCGATCAGCCATCTGTTCGTAGAAGAAATATTTGCTAAGCGTAATATTAACACTCTACTAATCTTGTATTAAAACTCAAATAATCATATATGCTAAGTCTAAGTGTCGTGTATTTGTACGGTAGATAATCATATATGCTAAGTCTAATTAAGTTTCGAATATTACATCTCTAATAATCTTATATTAAATCTCTAACAATCAAATATGTTTCGAATATTACATCTCTAATAATCTTATATTAAATCTCTAACACTCACATATGCTAAGTCTAATTAAGTTTCGTATATTAAACCTCTAATAACCTTAAATTAAATCTCTAACTATCTCTAACACTCAAATATGCTAAGTCTAAGTGTCGTGTATTTGTACGGTAGATAATCATATATGCTAAGTCTAATTAAGTTTCGAATATTACATCTCTAATAATCTTATATTAAATCTCTAACAATCAAATATGTTTCGAATATTACATCTCTAATAATCTTATATTAAATCTCTAACAATCAAATATGTTTCGAATATTACATCTCTAATAATCTTATATTAAATCTCTAACACTCACATATGCTAAGTCTAATTAAGTTTCGTATATTAAACCTCTAATAATCTTATATTAAATCTCTAACTATCTCTAACACTCAAATATGCTAAGTCTAATAATCTAATAATCTCTAACACTCACATATGCTAACTCTAATAATCTAATAATCTTATATTAGAAATCTAACAATCTTATATTATATCTCTAACAATCACATCTTTACATCACTTACCTGCACGAATTCCTTCGAGGGCTAGCTACCACTTCGGCTTGAGGGACGACGTCGACGATGTCTTCTCTGCAACATGCAAAAAAAATGTATTAGTCTAAATGCAAAGGAACATATAATGTATTTCACGTTTTCAAGTATATATAATCATATATATATGCTAAGTTCAACAATAGTTTAATTATCTCATTCGTACACGTTTCGCTCGCGTTCGTTCTCACAATTTTAGTACAAGTGCATTCACGTTCGTTAACGTTTCAATCACGTTTGTTCGCGTTTCATTCACGTTCGTTCGCGTTCGTTCGCGTTCGTTCACTAACACTCACGTTCATTCACGTTTCAGTCACGTTCATTCGCGTTCGTTCACGTTCGTTCACATTTCGTTCGCGTGCGTTCACGTTTCTTTAACTTTTCGTTCACGTTCGTTCGCGTTCGTTAAGCGTTCGTTCGCATTCGTTCATGTTCGTTCACGTTCGGTCATGTTCGTTAAGCGTTCGTTCGCGGCGGCGGCGTCTCGCGGCGGTGGGGGCGCGGTCCGGCGCCGTGGGCCGACCCGGCGGCATGGGGGCGCGGCGGCGGCGTGGCGGCGGCGGCGTCGTCTCGCGGCGGCGGGGGCGCGGTCTGGCGGCGTGGGGGCGCGGCGGCGGCGGGCCGCGGCGGCGGCATAGGGGCCCGGCGGCGTGCCGCGGCGGCGGCGTAACGTAGCGGCCCGGCGGCGTACGTCGGCGTCGGCGTCGTCGGCGGTGGCGGCCGCGCCGAAGTCGTTCGTCGGCGAAAGAGAGAGAGAGAGAGAGCTACATCGAGAGAGAGAGAGGGCGGGGGCTCTCACCCAAGAGACGCGGCGGCGGCGTCTGCGGCGGAGGCGGTGAGGACCGCCAGGCGACGGTGAGAGACGACGGCGGCGTCGGCGCGGGGTTGCCCTAGGCAGTGGCAGCGAAGGAGAAGCCGATGCTCGATCTCGATGGAAAAACGTCTAAGTGTTGATGGAGAAGACGAGGGCGCACCGGGAATATATATACCCCCGGATCTTTACTCCCGGTTGGTGAGAACAACTGGGAGTAAAGATATCTTTACTCCCGGTTCGTAACAACAATCGGAAGATCTTTAATCCCGGTTGTTGTTACGAACCGGGAGTAATCCCGGTTGTTGTTACGAACCGGGAGTAAAGATATCTTTACTCTCGGTTATTCTCACCAACCAGGAGTAAAGATATTTTCCCGCTATTTTCAAATTCTTTTTTAAACCCGGTTAGGGTTAAGAACCGGGACTAAAGTTAATAGCACTGAATATTGAATTTCGTTGCATAAGTGTTTCTAAAATAGTAAATAATGCATTAAAAATTCTAATTAACATATGTAAATCCCACATGCATGATTAAAAACTTTTAAAAATTCTAATAATCGTATATAATTAGCATATGCACGATATTAAATTGTTAAAAATTCTAACTAACATTTGTAAATCCCACATGCATGATTTAAAACTTTTAAAAATTCTAATAATCGTATATAATTAGCATATGCATGATATTAAATTGTTAAAAATTATAACTAACATATGTAAATCCCACATGCATGATTTAAAACTTTTAAAAATTCTAATAATCGTATATAATTAGCATATGCATGATATTAAATTGTTAAAAATTGTAACTAACATATGTAAATCCCACATGCATGATTTAAAACTTTTAAAAATTCTAATAATCGTATATAATTAGTATATGCATGATATTAAATTGTTAAAAATTGTAATTAATCATATATAACTACCATATTCAATACATCCAAAATAGTTTACAACAATTATGGCAATAGATCGGCGGTGACGGTTGTCCGCACGTACTTTCTCCTCACTATTGTTCCTTCCTTGTGATCGCTACGTGAGTAAGGGGTGTCTTCGTTTGATAGGAGGATGCTAGGGTCAACCATCACCGTGAAAGGGGGTTGCCCATCAAACTGATCGTAATCCTCGTCAGTCTTGTCCTCTACTCCGACGATTTTTCTTTTGCCTGGGAAAACCACGTGGCGCTTCGGCTCGTCAGGCCCTTTGCCCTTCTTTCCTTTGCTAGACATGTCCTTCACGTAAAAAACTTGCGTTACATCATTGGCAAGGACAAAAGGTTCATCCGAGTATCCAACCTTGTTAAGGTCAACCGTTGTCATCCCACTGTCATCAATCGTTACGCCTCCACCAGTCAACCTAACCTATTGGCACCGGAACAGAGGGACCTTGAGAGGTCCATAGTCAAGTTCCCATATCTTCTCGATGGCACCGTAATACGTGCCAGTTGTACCATCGTGTCCCATGGCATCGATACGAACAGCACTGTTCTGGTTCGTGCTCTTCATGTCTTGGGCTCTTATGTAGAATGTGTACCCATTGATCTCATATCCCTGGAATGTCGCGATCGAGCCAGATGGACCCCTCGCCGGGAAGGCCAGTTGCTGGTTAATCGTCTCGTTACCTATGAGATGTTGTCGCAGCCATGCGGGGAAAGTATCAATGTGATGCCGTGTAATCCATGCATCGGACTTACCGATGTTTCTGGCGCGAGCTAGAGCCAAGTGCTCCTCGATGTAAGGAGCCACCAATGAAGATTGTTGTAAAACCGTGAAATGGGCTTTACGGAATAAATTGTTGTCTACCGTCATTATTGCTTTCCTTCTAAGAGTCCCCTTTCCCCGTAGTCTCCCTTCATGGCGTGATTCAGGTACCCCGATTGGGCGAAGGTCTTCAATAAATTCTACGCAAAATTCAATGACCTCCTCTGTTCCATACCCCTTAGCGATACTTGCCTCTGGACGAGCACGGTTACAAACATACTTCTTCAGAACGCCCATGTTCCTCTCGAAAAGAAACATGTTGTGTAGGAACACAGGCCCGAGAATACCGATCTCTTTCACTAGGTGACAAAGCAGATGCGTCATTATATTGAAAAATGAAGGTGGAAATATCAACTCAAAGCTGATAAGACATTGCACCACATCATTCTGAAGGGCTTCTAACCTATCCGGATCGATGACCTTCTGCGAAATTGCGTTCATGAAAGAACATAGCTTTGTTATTGTTGCCCGGACATTGTCTGGGAGGATACCCCTTATTATAACTGGTAGCAGCTGTGTCATCAACACGTGACAGTCATGAAACTTTAGGTTTGTGAACTTCTTCTCCTTCGTGCTTATTATTCGCTTTATATTCGTGGAGTATCCAGACGGTACCTCGATGCTCTCCAAGCATTGAAACATACTTTCCTTCTCTGCCTTGCTAAGAGTGTAGCTGGCTGGACTCAAGTAATGGCTGCCTTTCTCCTGTGGTTCCGGGTGAAGGTCTCCTTGTTTGACTGCCCGGATAGGTTGCTAAGTGCAGGCCAATCGTTGATGGTTACGAATAGCAGCGCTCGTAGGTTAAACTCCTCCTGTTTATCCTCGTCCCACACGGGGACACCTTCCTTCTTCCACAACAGTTTAAGATCTTCGACCAGTGGTCTTAGGAACACATCGATGTCGTTACCAGGTTGTTTGGGGCCTTGAATAATAATCGGCATCATTATGTACTTCCTCTTCATGCATAGCCAAGGGGGGAGGTTGTAGATACACATCGTAACGGGCCAAGTGCTATGGCCGCTGCTCATCTCTCCAAAAGGATTCATGCCATCCGTACTTAAACCAAACCGTATGTTTCGTGCGTCCTTTCCAAAGTCTTTAAATTTTCTTTCGATGTTTCGCCACTGCGAACCATCTGCGGGGTGTCTCAGCATCCCGTCCTGTTGACGTTCTTCAGCGTGCCAACGCATCATTCTAGCATTCCCCTTGTTCCTGAACAAACGCCTTAGCCGTGGTATTATAGGGAAATACCACATCACCTTAGCAGGAATTCTCTTCTTCGTTAGCTGCCCGTCAACCTCAGCTGGATCATCTCGTCTAATCTTGTATCGTAGTGCTTTACAAACAGGTCATGCTTCTAGGTTTTCGTACTCCTCACCGCGATATAGGATACAATCATTCGGACATGCGTGAATCTTCTGAACTTCCAGTCCTAGAGGGCAAACTATCTTCTTAGCCTCGTACGTTGTCTCAGGCAATTTGTTTCCCTCCGGAAGAATGTTCTTGACGAGTTTCAATAAATCGCCAAATGCCTTGCCACTAACACCATTTTTTGCCTTCCATTGCAAGAACTCCAGAGTGGTATCCAACTTTTTGTGCCCCTGCTCGCAACCTGGGTACAACGACGTTCTGTGGTCCTCTAACATCTTGTCCAATTTATGGGCCCCCTTTTTACTTTCGCAGTCCTCCTTGGCATCCTGCAACATCTGACCAAGATCATCCGCAACGTCGTTATAATCAGCATCTATGTCCTCCTCACCCGTTTGATTTCCTTCAAATCCAGCGTACTGAGCAAAGTCTAGAATATTATCGTCTTCCACTTCATCTTCTTCCATTTCAACCCTTTGCTCTCCGTGGGATGTCCAACAATTATAGCTTGGCATGAACCCCGACTCAAACAAGTGGAAATGAATAGTCCTGGATGCAGAATACTCCTTCTGATTCTTACACTTATTGCATGGACAACAAATAAAACCCTTCTGCTTGTTAGCTTCGGCCACTCTCAAAAAATAATGCACGCCGTCAATAAACTCTTTGGACCGCCGGTGAGCGTACATCCATTGCCGATCCATCTACATGAAATGAAAAAAAAAATCGTACACAAATAATCATTCGTACAATAATGACAGTCATACAATAATGATAAAATAATCACAAACTCTTTCAACAGTTATACAATAATAACATATCATTATTCATAAAAAATTATAAAATATTCCACCAAATAATTCTTATTTATTATTTTTTAAGTTTTAAATTCTTTTAATTTTCAATTTAGTTTGTTTTCTTTTATTTAAGATTAACTTTCACTATATTTTCCTACTCAACTATTTTATAAAACCTTATTTAGCAAATAAACAAAATTTCTATATATTCTTTCTTTTCCCACACAAATTTTCTCTCTCATCAACTTACAACAAAATTTTGGAAACAAAAAAATGTGCAAAACATAGCTCCAAATGTAATATGACCAAAAAAACATTGGAGGATGAAGTTGTTAACCTTTTAGGCACCTCCGATTTGTAAATAATCACCAAAGTAAATTCACTACAAATTTTGGCATGACCTCCCCTCTTTTTTGAAGAAATTTTGAAGCTTGCTCGGGCTGGAGGAGGAAGAAGACATATATAAAGGGGTGGGACTACACCAACCGGTACTAAAGATCACTGGGATCTTGGTAATACCAACCGGGACTAAAGTTACGATATTTAGTCCCGGTTGGTAACACGAACCGGGACTAAAGATCCCGGGGGGCCTGACAAGCCCTGACAGCATTTGAACCAGGACAAAAGATCATCTTTAGTCCCAGTTGGTGTTATCAACCGGGACTAAAGATCAAATATGCCCGTTACCCTTTTTAACCGGGACTAAAGATCATTGCAACCAGGATTATTGTGGAACCGGGACTATTGTGGAAATAGCCCGACCGACGAAAGATGGTTTCTCCACCAGTGATTGTAGTACTACCAATAGATATGATATAAGTCGTCCGTTTATAAGAACATAATTCTAGTAATTTGCTAATTCATTTAGTGTTTGCGTTTTCCCTTTGTTTTTAGTCTCTTATCACTCAGGGCTCTTGCCATGTCCCTCCGTTTCCGTTCTTGTTGTCAGCGATCGCTCTCGATTGGATGGCATTCGTCCATGTGTGTTGCTTCAGTTTGTTCTCCTTATCCTCCTCCGTTCGATCTCCCAGTCGATGACCCCGATTGTCCTGCCATCCCTACCCCTTGTAGTCTTGTCTTGCTGAGCCCAACCTAGCAACCATAATGGTGCCGATCGATCGACTCCTTTTCTCGTGATCTCGTGCACCTGCGTCAACCTCCTCAACCATAACCGAGCTCCCCGAAAAAAAAAAAAACATAACCGAGCTGACCATCTCCTCACCGCTAACCATGACCACGCTGACCTCTTCCGCCCCGAAGATCTCGTCCAGCGTTAGCTTCCACATCAAATAGCTTGACTCACTACTACAGAAACTGGCATTGGTGCCGGTTGGATGTTGGATCCCCAATAGACACCTAGAAGTTAGCACTGATATGAAGAAGAAATAGATACCGGTTTAGGAACCAGCACCTTTGAGGTTCCACGAATTAAGAAAAAAAAGTCGGCTCGCTCGGCGGCTCGATTCGAGCCGATGCATCGAGCATCTCCCCATCGTCCCCATCAACCAAACACAATCAAAGTCATCCAAACACAATCACATGAGTCTCCATCATCCCCATCAACCAAACACAATCAAAATCATCACTTAAATCATCCAAACACAATCACAAAAATGAATAAAATTACAAACACAAACGCATGCCACTGTCGCCGTCATGGATCTGGCCTCCCCGTCGTCAAGTCATCGATCTGGTCGTCCCCACCGTCGTGGCGGCTAGCGGCGGAGAGGAGGCCACACACGGCCACGGCGGAGAAGGCCACGCCGCACCGCGACAGAGAAGAGGAGATCCATTGGGGGAGAGGGAGAGGAGAAGAGCCGCGCAGTGGGGAACCCGCCGCCGCCTCCCTCCCGCCGGATCTGGTGGAGGGGAGAGCCGCTGTGAGGAGCCCACCACCGCTGCCCGTGGGGAGCCAGCCACTGCTGCTTCCTCCCCTCCCGCCGGATCTGGCGGAGGGGAGGGCGCCGCCGCCACCGCTGCTGCCACAAGAGAGGGGGAGAGAGAGAGGGAGGGAGAGAGAGACTGAGATTGAGACAGCGAGAGAGAGACCAAGAGAGAAGCGCAGAGAGAGAGAGACCGCAAGTAGATCGAGGCTACCGCTCACGCCTCGATTTTTACGGGTGTCGGTCTTTTAAAAAACATGACATCCATAATATATTGTAGGTGTCGGTTTTTTAATTAACCGGCACCTATGATAAATCAAAGGCATCCGTTTTTTTAAAAAAAAGGGCACCGTTTTTTATAAAACCAACACCTAAGTCGCTTAAAGGTGGTGGTTTTTTTTATTTTCAGTCCATGATATAGAGGAGGGAAAGATCTATAGGTGTCGGTTTTAACAATTCCGGCTCCTATAATGCCGATCTCAATGCGTCTTTTTGTAGCAGTGACTTCCCTAATCCACTGGATGTGATGAATTTAACTCGCCCCCTTATCCATGGAAGAGGCACAAGGCGAGAGGTGATAGGTGTTGGCGACGGGTGACAATGTTTGCAACTACAGGTGCCACCCCGTACGTTCAGCCTAAAATAGGTGCAAAATTACAGTTTTACCTATCGATGTTCGTATTTCTATTCGCGATTACGTTGTCTCATATTTCTGTAACTATTAATCTTTTTTGCGGGAAGACTACTATTAATTATGATGGTACAGTATAAATTCATCCAAGAGCTTGGATGTAAAGATATTAATGGGTTAGATTTATTTCTTCTACGGACCGCAAAGAGGCGTAAGGAAAGAAACTGCTAGGAGAATGCAGGGTATATCAAACAAAGCTTGAACAGAGGTGGGCGCAGGTGGCAATGTTGGCGCGCGGAGTCATGGACCTTCTTCCCTCCGATCCTTACCTTAACTTGACTACTACTTGGGCTTGTCGGTGAAGTGAAATCGGTTACTAATTAAACTGATCTCCTGATGAGTCACACGGCCTTTCCCCGTTTTTTTCTATGCAGCTGACCAACAAATAGTGGTGTGGCTTCGCCCATCTGAGGATCAGATCAATGTGCCGCTTTTTCTACAGATCAGGACCATCTCAATATATGTCTCATCGCATCGAATGTCCTATTTGGCGAATGACATGCATGTTAATTAATTTCCTGCTAATTCTACTGTTCTCTCGTGTATCGATCGAGCCCTGAAGAGATCAGATTAATTTAAGCGACGAGATGATCCGATCGAGACCAGTCGTCGCCAACGAACTCCTGCTCACCAAGTACATACGATCGAGCGAGTATACATACACGTACATTCATACGGCCTTGACGGCTGGGGCCCACACCAATCAACGCCGAAAAATACACCTCGTTCTACGTACGCGCCGGAACATGCCGCGATGTATATACATACCGGCCGGCCATTGTGATGCAAATACAATAAAGCAATAGCCGAGACGTCGACGCATGCATGCACGTTGCAGATCTCGGAAACATAACATGGCTTGTCAATTCTTAATTTCTCGATCACTGAATATATGTTATTCATGCCGAAGAATCTTTTTATATTTTATGTATATATATCCGAAACTAACAAACCATCATTGCGTTTGTGAACGAATGAAACCGATTAAACGAAAGCGACGGTCACGCACGCACGCAGCAGCTGCCAAACAAACATGTTAATACATACCGTACCTCACATGCCCTGCGTACACACACACGCGCACGCTGCTAGCTCGATCAGCTCAAATTAGGGCGCGATTGCCTCGCCATGCAAGCAACTGCTCCTCGACGACAACTACCACGATAACGACCGTTCTTTTGCTCCTTTTTAAGAAAAAAGAACATAATTACTCGTAAATACGATTATCTATACAGAGTCGGAGAATTCGAACCAATTAAGCTATGCGAGTAGGTTTCTACTCGCAAATATACAGGTCAAACCTAATCAAGTGAGCTACGCTTAACCGTCCCGACGACGACAATTTTTATGTTCTCCGAGCTTTGAAAGAAAAAGGGTTAGAAAAAGAACACACCAAGTTGTTAGTTTAAGGAGCTAGCTTTCAGGCAATTTAAGCCTAACACTTTCCATGGCATGTGCTGACAACGAGCTGAGGCGAGAGGCCCCCTGATTTGGATGAAGACTCATCCATCAACTTAATTTTTCTAATCCCTTTATAGCTGAAATGTTGGACTTGGCCTGAACTAGTCCATATACACACACACAGTGCGCACATATTTCTGCATGTTATACTAGCTGACCTGACAGCCTAATATACTGTACCTAATTTTGCTTTTGTGTTTGGGTCTAATTAATTAAAGTGGAGCCCTTTTCAGAGGGGGGTTTGGATGCATCTCCAGGAGTAGTCATCGTCTTTTGCTATTTGGATCCACTTCTACTTGGAATAATAACACAATACCACATTGTGTGTGAATTTGTCTGCTCTCATGCATTTCAGGCCACTAGGCATGTGGGATGTTGTCCATCTTTGCGTGTCCTCGAGTTCACATATTTATTTGGGTATTAATTCATTTGCAATATGAGGCTGGGCCCTATCAATGTATGTGTACGTATGGGCATTGCTCCTGCCGTACAGTCCCAGACTTTGGCTGTCTTAATTTGTAGCTTAATTCAATTTATTTTTGGATACGTCGACCACAAGCAAATTAAATCATATGTCATCATATATAAGCACACGGTTAATTTGTGATCAGTAGTGATGAAGAATGGCTGGTCAATTTCTTGACGATGGCTTGTTTGAACCGGATAAATTAGGACCAAATTGTTCGTAAATTGGTGCTGATTTCAGTCCAGTTTCTCCGACGACGACGACCCGAATCAAGTGGAAATAATGTATCCCCCCACTTGAGCGAATTCAACCAAAAGAAAACAGAATTACGTACGCTGCTGCATGATGTATCTGTTCTTCTGACTTTTTGGGGGAGGAAGAAGAGGAGGAATTAGCGGCTAAACTAATCATGGTGCTAACATGGCCGGCACATGTGCTTTTGTGGCCACACTAGCTATAGAAAAGTTATTCCCACTTTCATTTGACACCGACACTGGTAGTAGTAGTTTATCCTCATTCTTCCCCTTGTTGCAGGCCCAAATGATGAGCACGAAATTACTGCCAGTGATTGACAAACTCTGCTCTCAATTATTGGAGTACCCCTGCATCTTGCCTCTCTGCTTGGCAAACATGGGTGAGTTTAGTTCACGCTAAAATTAAAAGTTTGGTTTAAAATTGAAACGATGTGATGGAAAAGTTAGAAGTTTGTGTGTGTAGAAAAGTTTTGATGTGATAGAAAAGTTAGAAGTTTGAAGAAAAAGTTTGGTAAACTCGGCCATTGTATGAGTACGTACACTACAAGTGAAATATGATACTGCTCTGAATTCTATTAGAAGTTTAGTACTATATACCTTCGTTTAAAAAGAAAAAAAAACTTCATTTATGATAATGAACTTGAGCTTAATTAAAAGTCTTTATGGGATGGAGGTGGTGCAAAAGAGGAGTGTATATATATGTAAGTGAAAACATGTATACTCACTGTAACAGATAGTAGCAGGTAGTAGTCTCAAGTACACTAATCAATTAAACCAAAGTACATTCCGGTAAGTAACTGCTACAGCTACCACTTTTGGCAAAGATCTGATCACAAGGCTCACAAGCAACCTCAGCAGTTACACCTCCTAGCTAGCCCCTATGGTTGGTTGGTTGGCAAAGTTGCTTGTACTAGTTGCTACTCTATCTCTCTCACACACACACACAAACAAGAAACAACTACAGTACAAGCCCTATACCAAAAGCAAGATTGGCTCTAGGCTCTAGTCTAGCCACAATGCACTTGCCAAGGAAGCATGCAGCTGCAGGTAGTAACAAAGGTGAAAAGAGCAGTAATGCATGCATGGTGGTGGACCGATAGGCAAGATTGTCAATATCCCGATCCCTATCATAGTATTTTATCATGCTACGATTCTATCAAGCTAAAACAATACTGATCTCATCTAGTATCCTAATTTTCATAGTATTTCGATCTTTCTGTTCTTTTCCACGTAATCCTACGAAATCTTAGGTAGTATCTTGATTCTAGGATTCCTACTATCCTACAAAATATTATTTAAAATAAGATAGATTGATAATAATGTAAATAAATATACTTAAGTTTACATAAAAGCAATTAAATTTATCAAAATCAAAATTATATGCTTTAACTTTTCAATATATTATATATTTTATATAAGAATATGTACTTTGTAAAATCTGATAGTATCTTTATCCTATGATACTATCAAACAAAAAGGATGTTACATAGTATCCCGATACTGATTACCTTGCTGGTGGGTAGGGGCTGCAGCTGCACCATCTTGGTTGCCAGCATCTCTCTTATTAACTCCTATCAACTGATCCACCCTCACTGATCACTCTTGTACAGTCTTGGTGTACATTTACTCCTACTGCACTGCACTACCAAACTCTCCTTTGGCCCTCACCTCACACCTTCTGTGATTGTTAGTGGGCCCCACATTTGCAACCTTCTCTCTCTACCACTCTCTTGTGCAACTCCTCCTCTATCGATCTCCTTCCTATATATACATGCTCACTTGGACACAACACATTCCATCTCCCAAAGCAGCAGCTAGCATTATCAGAGAGAGAGCAACTGTGCTCTCTTCTTCCTCTTCTCTGGTACTAATCAAGCTAGCCAGCTAGAGACATCTATAGCTTGGGAGAAAGAAGAAAGGTGAGAGCTCTTTCTTGCTAGCTAGCTTGGGAAACATCTATGGCGGCTTCTGCTGCTCCGGCCACCGTGGCGGCGCTGCTGGCGGCGGTGGCGGTGGCGGCGGCGATAATGGCGGCGTCGCCGGCCGGCGCGCAGCCTTCGCCGGGGTACTACCCGAGCTCGGTGCACAGGGCAATGGCCTTCTCTCGTGACTACACCAACAAGTGGGGCCCGCAGCACCAGACCCTCTCCGCCGACCAGTCCTCGCTCACCATCTGGCTCGACAAAACCTGCGGTAATTTGTTTCATTAGATAACTAATTAATTATATTAGCTGCTAATTATTTGGGTTTAGTTTTAATTAATGGTAGTAATATTCTCGTCGGAGAAAGAGAAAAATTCTTTAATATGTACTTTTGTTGTGTCACAACTCACAACGACAACAGTCGCCGGGCCAATCCATGTGGGTCATTTGACGTGCCCAGACTTGTGTTTTTTTTTTGTGACAGTGACAACACTGGCGTAATGTTAATGTGGGTTTTTGTTTGTGCCTTCTGAAACTCTGAAAAAGGAGGGGGGAGCACACATGGTTTTCTCTGTCCTTTTTTACTGTTTCCAGTCTTGTGTGTGGTCCACGTCAGAAAAACAGAACTCTTTAACAATATCTCGTGTTTTTGTATGTCCTAATTTTTGTCCAAATCCTATAAAAAATTCTCTGGCAGCTTATATAAACTAATTAACCAAGTTCACCTTTTAGTTTACGTGAAAGAAGAAATGGTTAATTTGTTGGTTAATCCCTGCCGCTAATTGTGATGGTAATTGATGCACAGGGAGTGGGTTCAAGTCGAGGAAGTCGTACAGGAATGGCTACTTCGCCGCTCGCGTTAAGCTCCCCGCCGGCTACACCGCCGGCACCAACACCGCCTTCTACGTAAGCTTAGCATATTTCATCAAATCAGCCTCAAATTTCGTCCCAATTTCAAACGAACAACGGGTGAATTCAAGCTTAATTTGAACACTATTGCAGCTGTCGAACAACGAGGCGCACCCGGGGTTCCACGACGAGATCGACATGGAGTTCCTGGGCACCATCCCCGGCGAGCCCTACACCCTCCAGACCAACGTCTACGTCCGCGGCTCCGGCGACGGCCGCATCGTCGGCCGCGAGATGCGCTTCCACCTCTGGTTCGACCCCACCGCCGACTTCCACCACTACGCCATCCTCTGGAACCCCGACGCCATCACGTAAAACCCCTCCCGCTCGATCACAAATACTCGTCGGTTTTGACTATTAAACGTTCGCTGACGTGGTAATTGAATTGATTGGTACAGGTTTTTCGTGGACGACGTGCCGATCCGGAGGTACGAGAGGAAGAGCGAGCTGACGTTCCCGGACCGGCCGATGTGGGTGTACGGCTCCATCTGGGACGCGTCCGACTGGGCCACCGACGACGGCCGCCACCGCGCCGACTACCGCTACCAGCCGTTCGTGGCGCGCTTCGACCGCTTCACCGTCGCCGGGTGCGCCCCGTCGGCCCCCGCCTCGTGCCGCCCCGTCCCGGCCTCCCCCGCCGGCGCCGGCCTCACGCCGCGCCAGTACGCCGCCATGCGGTGGGCCCAGCAGAGCCACATGGTGTACTACTACTGCCAGGACTACCGCCGCGACCACTCCCTCACGCCCGAGTGCTGAGAGCCACGGCTTATTTTGATTTATAAGTGGATTCACGAGGCCAGCAACGCGGCCGCTGCTGCTGCGTTGCCGTGCTGATTCGTGTATGTTGTGTTCTTGTTTGGATTTTGGGAAAGGTAATGTGGGTGTGTGTGGACCGCTGCCCTACCGCTGCTGCCGCCTGTGAGGCCGGTGGTTGAGGCGTTGGTTGGTCGTTCGTTTCGTTGTTTTGGCATGTTTTTGCCAAAAAAGGCACTCGTCGTTTGCTATTTTTTCTTCTTCTTTCTTTTGGCTTTGTGTTTGTCCGTTTTCATTTCACATGCGTGCGTGCCCCAAAGGGGCAGGATTAAAGGTGAAGGTGCATGATCCGTGATATTCTCATGCCTGCTTGCTGTAAACACAGGATATATATATTTGTAATATTGATACGTCTCGTGTCGGTAATAATATTTATGAACCACTGGAATTAATGTGGTTGATTTGTGTAACATTGGCATTTTTCTCTCTCTCCAAACATTGATATATCCATTTTCGTCAATTCAGTTTAAATAGAAGAGTTACTTGTGTTCCGAGGTTGTGAAAACCATGTTTCCCTGTCTGATGCGTGCCTCTGGTGACTAAAACTTTCGTACTACTAATTAATTGTCTTTGTTGTATATGAATCAACTAATATTTTTTTTCAAAACATCATTTGATTGATCCTGGATTTTTGGATGTCTCGATGGCCAGACACCTTTCTTCAACCTCTCTTTTTCTCCATTTGCTCTATCTTCTTATCTGCCATCAATTGAGCTTTATACTAACCCTGTACGTTTCACTTACCTATGTCTCCTCAACCACTACTGATTCTTTCCTCGATGATGGCAAGCACCAAAGAAGTTAGGGCATTGGGGTGTTGCAGCTAAAGTACATGTCATATACATGCAGGCCTTGAGCAAGCGGTAAACTAGTGGCGGTCTGTGATGAAGACGATACAATGTGGAGAGGTGGTGCCACCGGAGCTATGAGTAAGGAGGACCGGATGTAGGCGGTGTTAGCGGCATATAAAATTCAAAACAACTAAGGAGTATATATTTAGTAGGAGATGGGTAATGAGAGAAATAGATCCAAGTTGATATAGAGAGATTAATTGAGTACGTGAGAGTAGCTCTAGTGTGAATCTAAAATTAATTTCAATGCTAAAAACCCGAACGGCACAATCTATTTTGACACTGTAGGGATCGAATAACCAAATTTTGATTCGGCTTTTATGAACCGAACTTGCCGACCCAACACTAGAGCTGATCTAGAAAACCTACCTATCAATTGAATGCACGTCCAACTGCCGCTACGACACATGGACAATCTCATTGAAGCAACATTGGTGTTGCTATAGCTAGATTTGCGGAATTTTCTGTTCTAAAACCTATTTGCATAATTCTATTGATTTATCCTGCAAATAGGAAAAATTGAAAAAAAAAGTGGTTGCATTGATATCGAGGGGACCAGGATACATGGGAAGAAAGGTGCACACGCGAAAACATTTGTTGACCATTTCCAGTGGCGGTGCCACTTGCTACAGTACAGGCGTAGGCCCTCATGTGTGGGCCCGGGCACGATGCTTCCGTGATACACTCAGGATGCTGTGACAACAGTAGCATCGTTATTATTGTTTCTTCTCCCTTTTGGTGAAGCAAACAGCTGCGACAGTAATAACTAGTCTAGATGAATATGATCGATTTTGGTTGGTATAACCCATGTCACGCATCTTGTGCTTTTGGCTATATATATATACAAGCATTGGCTATGGTGTTTTGTCTGGTACACATGTGTAGTAGTCGTGGCATGTACTGTAGGTGTCTCTACTAGCTTAGGGAGTGTTTAGAAGCATGGGTATAAAGTTTTGGCGTGTTATATCGGATATATGGACACACATTCGAAGTATTAAACGTAGACTAACAACAAAACAAATTATATATTTCACATGTAAACTGCGAGACGAATTTATTAAGCCTAATTAATCCATCATTAGCAAATGTTTACTGTAGCACCACATTGTCAAATCATGGAGCAATTAGGCTTAAAAGATTCGTCTCGTAATTTACATGCAATCTGTGTAATTGGTTATTTTTTTATATTTAACTAGGAAGGTAACCCGCGCATTCGCACGTGCATGTAAAGTAGATTACGCTTGAGTAACATGTAAGGTGGAATATCAATCGAATGACACCTGCTACGCTTGAAATTAAAGTACTATTTCTCTATAAATTTTTTTCATCAACATTGCTTAGATAATTTTTTACAAGATATTTGTAAGGTTTGAACTATATAATATTTAGTTCATTACTATAAGCAATTATCAATTATCTTCGTTATTTTCTTTGAGTCAATAAATACATAGTAGACATATATTGTATGCCTTGTTTCCCTATTATATATGTCATTTATGGTGTTCTTTTAAAATCAATACCTAGTCAATGTGAGTCCTAAATTTAAAGCTAATAGTAGCATATATATATATATATATATATATATATATATATATATATATATATATATATATATATATATATATATATATATATATATATATATATATATATATAACTTTTTGAGTGAATTACACATTGGACCATGTCTTTTTACCCATGTTACACTTTGGACTAGGGTTAAACTACACTTTTCACTTTAAACCAGGTTTCTTTGTAAAATGTTTTACATTGTACCTGTCTTCTTCTCCTCCAGCTGCCCCATCTCTCTCCTGAGATCTGAGCAAGTAACCATGAGCAGGGCACAACGAGATCAAGCTGCTCCTGCCCAGTGCCCACACAGTTCTGTTCATTGGCTCCTTAACGACTGGGAAAAATGAGCAGGTGGTCTCCACGCTCTGCTTTATGAAGGCTCCAACTCCTTCGCTGCCTTGAGCTCAAGCACCACACTGCTCATGCTTGTCCCTTGTTGCCTTCGGTCCTGTGCCCAGGTGAGCTTAAGTGCTTAACCTCTGTATGTAGGCTCATCCACCTGCACATTCACCTCTCCTCACCAAATTTAGCAGCATATGCTCTGGAATTGTCTTAGGGATGAAAGGCAGAAGAAGATGCTATTGGTGACTGACATGTTAGCCAACTAGTCCAAAATACAATCTTTAGTAATAAAACATGGTCTAAAGTGAAAAGACTTGCTACTACCTAGTCCAATATGCAAGATAGGTAATAAACACTAGCCCAAGATGCAATTCACTCTAACTTTTTTAACCAACTAAGTACTTCTATGTCATGCCGCCTTAGTATGTCTTATATATTCAATAATATATGAGAAACTCATAATACCACGATATAGGATAGACAGAAGGCCATTAATATCTAAGAACTTAAACATTATGGCAATGGAACATACAATAGTCGTTCCAAATCTTTTTTTTACAAATTTATTAGATTCTCTCTGATTGATTTAATTTAATCCGTATTGACATTATGGATCAGAAATTGTTGGTTTAATTATTTAATATAGCAACAATTGGATTTGAAATTTGATGTATATCTTAAAAATATGGTCTTTTCAGTATTATTCATAGTCTGGTTTGATTGCTAAAAAGTAGGAAGGGGGAGGAATGGAGAGCGGAGAGTGTGAACCAAGGTTGAAGGGGACCGGCAGTGTTGTGTGCATGTGCTGGGGAGGACGAGGTTTGGGGACTTTATTTTTCTTATTTTTTTATAAATAATTTAAGTAAACCGATGATCATTTGTTTTTTTCTTATAATTTGTAAGGTTTTTTTTTGTAATTTTGTTGACAGTTAAAATCAGATATGAATGTCCCCTTTAATGGGTGAAGCCGACCATATCCATCGAGGCTTTATTTCTCCACTGACTTTAAACATAGGTCCTAAGTCGACATAGTCATGCCCCGCAATGCCAGCATGAAGCATAATTTCAATGTCTAGTTCACTATCAGCACCCTCATAGATAATAGCATCAATAAGTATAAAGTTAAGTACTATTGTCAATAGTGGCCTTTGCTGGGGCGGCTTCAACTCAACCATATGCATGACCCTTGCTATACTTATGTAGTATAGCATGCTTGGTGCCCTTTAAGGAAAAAAAAGAGGGAATGTAGGTGATGAAAATATTTTTCCAATGATTTTTTAAAAGTTTTGTGTAGACAAAATTGTTTATGGTATTAATCAATAATGCTTTTTTTTAATGTGTAGATACAATACTATCTTTCGAAATGAGCGAGGTTGATAAAAAAAATATAGCTACACAGACATATGACCGTGACAATCTTGGAGTACCATATCATTCTTTATATTTTGACTAAGATATATTGTTTAGCGTCTGGTTTATTTTCATTCATGTATTGTTCATAGTTACATGTGACATCTTTACTAAGAATATATTTCCCAAAATTATTTAAAGTAACTAATTTGTTGGAGTACACTTATAGTCACTTCAGTGGGGTGTATGACATACACCATCAATTATGTTCGATATATTAGAATTTCTAAACTATAAAAAATATATGATGAATAGTTTAATGCACATGATTGTTTATTTGTTACCTAACCAATTTTGCAAAGAAAAACCATATAGGACCATAATTCTCGTGATGGATTAAGGGGTCGTATTATAGCAAGATCACTGCCTGGAAATTCCAATCAAATAGTTCTAATTTTTTTTAAAAATAGAGAATCTTAATCTCACATAAATTAAAATTAAATCAAATCCAATTGTAAACCACAATGATGTTTCACTTTTTCTTCATGTAGATTTGAATTAGTGTTATATATTTGTTAAGCGAATTTGACACCAAGTGAAATTATTTTAAAATTTTTAAAAATGATCATGACATTAATTATAATATGTTAGCTAAATTATTTGAAAATTAATTATGACATTACATATTATATGTCGGCACCATGTGTCGTAATGAATTTAGCAGTTCCATATAACTATTATAAGTGATTAGTATTTTATTTAATTAAAAAATACAAAGGATTATAAGTTAGATATATATTTGAAAAATAATTTAAAAGATGAGCATTTAAAGACAGCTGATTTGGTACTTTATATTAATCTAGTTTAACCGTGCATACTTGTGGAGTAATAAATTTTATTTTATAATATGGAAAATCCTATTTTAAAGACCATATTGTTCTTACAGCGTACATATGTTTTTTTTTTTTTGGCTTTTTTATCTTGCTACGTAAGGATGTCTGTTTGGTTTTTTTAGGAGAACATGTACGTTATTTTTTATGGTAAATAATTTCGATGAAGGTGAGACTTTTTTAAATAGATCTAATCTAATGGTCTAAAATAACGGGTCCACCAATTTAAGTGAAAATCGACGGTTAGATTAGAAAGTGCCACGTGGCGGTTTAGAAGCGTCTGTAGGAGTGTCATGTGACGGCTTAGGATAAAACATATGATCAAAAGTTAATAGTGTAAAAATTGGAGGTAATATAAATATATTTTGGCGGTATATCAAGGAAAAAAATTAAAAAGGGGTGAATGGGGGAGGAAAAAGAGGAATCAAGTATGTACGTACGTGCGAGATACAGGTACACGTCAGGGAGGGATTAATTCTTTTTTTAATCTAATCTAATCTAATTGTCTAAAATAATGGACCTATAAATTTAAATGAAAATCAAAGATAATGTATTAAAACGTCACGTGGTGGCTTAGGTGCGTTTGTAGGAATTTTCACATACAACTCCTCAAGAAGTCCGCTTATGCAAATAGACTTATTTTTTAGATGAGCCTTTTAAATGGATAAATGGAAAAATGTATTTTAGAAATCTAACTTACCTCCTATTTTCCTAGTCGACACTTCAATTTTTTTCAAAGTAATCACCCTTAGATCCTCACATTCTCTCTCGCATCCTCTCCTCTTTATATTATCTCCCACTCCTCTCTCTCCCTCGAGTTTCCCTCCCGAGCGACGGCGGCAGTTGGCTAGCTAGCGGTCGGTAGCAAGAGGCGGGGTGGCTCAGTGACCTCGCGTCGTAGATTGGATATATTGGTCTGGCAGTTTTTGAGACGGGGAGTTGACCCAGATGTTAGGAGTTTTTTCTTTTTCAAGGATTATCCTTTCTCATCTATCTCGAAACAAAATACCCTTAAAATGAGGCTTTTCCTAATCTTACCTAATCTGTTCCTCCAACCAAACACGTGTCAGAGTTTCGAAAAAGATACATGCATGGTTTGGTATACAGCATATTGGGCCTTGGTAAGGGACAGTGACATACTCGTGTACATGGCTGGGCCTTCAGTGAAGCAGGCCGTGCGCGTCAACGGCGGCGGCCGCCGAGACCTTCGGAATTGCCCTCTCGGGTGGCGCCAAATTGGAGGTCGCAGGATCGCAGCCTCGCAGTCGCAGGTGATAAAATCACCAGCCACTAGCGCCCCCACGTACGTGTCGCGAACTCGCGCCACGGCCGCGCCGCTCGCCGCCGTCGAGCGACAGGCGTCCACCCATCACGCCTGCATGGCTGCCACTTCGCCTCCTCCTGCATCTTCCAACGTTGATATAAAGACCAGTGTCATACCACGCCAAGATTCTCGATCTCTCCCACCACCATGGCTGCTGCACCTGCACGGCTCGTCGTCCTTGTCCTCGTGGCGGTCGTCGTCGTCGTCGTTGGCGGCGACGGCGACGCCGGCGTCATCCGGCAGGTGACGGACGGCGGATACTGGCCGCCGGGGCTGCTCCCGGAGGCGCAGTTCGCGGCGTTCGTGCGGCGGCACGGGCGGGAGTACTCCGGGCCGGAGGAGTACGCGCGGCGGCTGCGCGTGTTCGCCGCCAACCTCGCCCGCGCCGCGGCGCACCAGGCGCTCGACCCGACCGCGCGCCACGGCGTCACCCCGTTCTCCGACCTCACCCGGGAGGAGTTCGAGGCGCGCTTGACGGGCCTCGCCGCCGACGTTGGCGACGACGTCCGGAGGCGGCCGATGCCGTCCGCCGCGCCGGCCACGGAGGAGGAGGTGTCCGGCCTCCCCGCCAGCTTCGACTGGCGCGACAGGGGGGCCGTGACCGACGTCAAGATGCAGGGCGCGTGCGGCTCCTGCTGGGCCTTCAGCACCACCGGCGCCGTCGAGGGCGCCAACTTCCTCGCCACCGGCAACCTCCTCAACCTCAGCGAGCAGCAGCTCGTCGACTGCGACCACACGGTACATCACATGAACACACAACTCCTAATCTCATCTCTGAACTAATCGAGCTATGGCTCGTGATCGTTGAAGTGCGACGCGGAGAAGAAGACGGAGTGCGACAGCGGGTGCGGCGGCGGGCTGATGACGAACGCCTACGCCTACCTGATGAGCTCGGGGGGGCTGATGGAGCAGAGCGCGTACCCGTACACGGGCGCGCAGGGGGCGTGCCGGTTCGACGCCAACCGGGTCGCCGTGCGCGTCGCCAACTTCACCGTCGTCGCGCCGCCGGGCGGCAACGACGACGGCGACGCGCAGATGCGGGCGGCGCTGGTGCGGCACGGCCCGCTCGCCGTGGGTCTGAACGCGGCGTACATGCAGACGTACGTGGGCGGGGTGTCGTGCCCGCTGGTGTGCCCGCGCGCGTGGGTGAACCACGGCGTGCTCCTCGTCGGCTACGGCGAGCGTGGGTTCGCGGCGCTGCGGCTGGGCCACCGCCCCTACTGGATCATCAAGAACTCGTGGGGGAAGGCGTGGGGGGAGCAGGGCTACTACCGGCTCTGCCGCGGCCGCAACGTCTGCGGCGTCGACACCATGGTCTCCGCCGTCGCTGTCGCGCCGCCACCGCCGCCGTGATCGATCGATCGATCGGCCGCCGGCGATCTCACGTTACCGATGTGTTATGTGTGTCTCTGAAGTAATCGATCGTACTGGATGTTGTGCTTGATTAAGCTTTGCTTGGTTAGCGGTGGGAGACGCGGCGGTAGTAGGTGCTTACTACGTGTTGCAAATGGTTTTACATAGTTGGGTTGTATGTCGATCTACTACTAGTGAATACTCCTACAGAATAACAAAAAGTTATGGACGTGTACAGGTTAAGATAGGGTATATTGAAGTCATCTTCAAGGGCTTTATTATTAAACCAACGCCCAATTGTGTTGTGTATCAACTATCAAGCACTCATCGAGTTCACAATAGATTTTAAACATTGCTACCCCCTGAAAAAAAAATAAACATTGTAACACACTAGTACACAAAACATTTTATTTTTCTGGACACGGAGATTTAGATTGTAGACGGATTATAACTGGGCGTGTCTAAAAAAATCGTTCTCTCATTTTTACATGCGGACCCTTACCAAAAATCGTTCTCTTATTTTTACATGCGGACCCTTAAAAGGATCACACGTGAAAATTAATTTTTACGTGTGAGCCTCTTAATGGCCTGCACACAAAAATAAGCCTATTTTTACATACGGACCATGCGAAAATCGATTTTCTTATACTGGCATCTTAAGATCACCACACGAAAAAATACCCTCCCTTCCTTTTTCTATTCAACACTTCAAAAAAAAACTCCATCCTCATCCTTATCCTGACCACTCCTCCCTCTCCTCTCGCAGGCTGGCGCGGCTCAGCAGCGTGTGGGCGACAGTGAGAGGAGCGGGGCCTCGACCGCCGCCGCCGCCGCAACCGACGAGGTGGACAGGATCCAACGGCGCGACGCGACGCCTCTCCTTCTTCTGGTGGCGGCGCCCCTCTCCCGCCCTTCACCACCCGGATCCGGCGGCACTGCCCCTCTTCCGTCCTCCCCCACGCGACGGCGACGACGACGATGACGAGGTGGCTGGGATCCGGCGGCGCCCCTCTCCTGCCCTCCGCTGCCCGGATCCGGCGGCGCTGCCCCCTTTCGTCCTCTCCCGCGCGAAGGCAGCGACGACGATGACGAGGTGGCCCGGATCTGGCGGCGCGGCGCCTGTCCGCCAATTGGATCTGGGGGAGGCGCCCCTCTCTCGCCCTCCGTCGCCTGGATCCGGCGGCGTGGCGCCTCTCCGCCTTTCCCCGCGGTGCGACGGCGACGACAACGAGCTATGGCGATGGCTACGACAACGACGAGTTGCGGCGGCACCTAGGGTTTCAATTTTTTTTTGCGATTTTTATTTATTTTTATTTTTATTTTCACGTGCGGACGACATAACCACCCCGCACGTGAAAATGCGATTTTCGCATGCGGGTGCGTCACTCGCACGTAAAAATCACGATTTTCCCATACCCCTCAGTGCATTTAGAGATTCATTTGTAAAAAGTTTTTTATTCTGAGAATAACATTCAAATATTGGATTGAAATTTCATGATTTCGAGCGGAAAGTTTATGAATCTTTTGAATTTATTTGGAATTTCATATGTACAAAGTTTCTATACCAAAGTGTGTACAAAGTTCCTTCGCAAAAGTTTCTACATTTGAAAATTTACGTGGATAAAGTTTCCGCGGTGTTTCCGTGCACAACACTTCTACATTCACAAAATTACATAGATAAAGTTTTTGCACTAGAAATTTATTATTACTCCGAATCCGATATTCGCGTGTTCATGCGTGAGGATTCTCCGGATCGGAATTGCTAACCTTCTTTCGACAGAAATTGCATCCTCAAATCTTGTAGATTTTGAGACACTGGATGAGCTTCGAGATTCGTGCTTTAGGCCTTCTCCTCCAACTCCCACGACCTCCTCTTCTTCTCTCGCGCTGGCGACACCCTAGACTCCGGCAGAGGACCCTACGGGTTAGGGTCCCGAGGTGGGGTGGGGGTGGGAGTGGGAGGGGGAGGGGGAGGGGGAGGGGGAAGGGGAAGGGGAGGAATTCGCCGGCTCTAGAGGGATGGCCGGGGAGGCGGTAGCTCAGCGGTGGGCGGTGGATCGGACGGGCGGCGAGGCGCCGGAGCTGCGGGTCTGGAGAAGGGCGGTGGGCCGGTGTTGGTGGTGGAGGCATCTCGTCACCGACGCTCGGGGAGGAAGGAGGGGGAGAGGGGAGAGGGAGGAAGCTGGCCAAAGGGAGGCTCTCGCCCGTGCCGTTGGTGCCCTTCGGCCAGCCGGCGAGGGATCGGGCGGAGCAGAGAAAAACACGATGGTGGCAGCGGAACTAGCGATGCGAAGGGAACATAAGGAGGAGAGGTAGGGGTTAATGTGTCGAATCAATCGTGTAAACAGTACCATTTCCCTGGATCAAGTAGTTTGGTACACACGAGTTCATAGCTGAAATACCAAATGCACATACACGAGAATCCAGTGCTAATTATTACATCATAAGCCCGCAGGCATAGTCTTAGATCATCGGACCGAGCGGTCCGGAATACATTCCAAAAACAGAAGTAGATAAGGCAGCGGAGTTAAGGCAACGGCACGCCATTGCCACAGGCAACGAGCGTAACTAAGATCTACTGAGCGCCATCGTCTTCATCACCCTCCTGGTAGTAAGCGTAGGGATCCTCCGAAGCTTCATCTCCGACCTCTGATTAAGTTTGTATATTGCAAGGGTGAGTACCAACCGTACTCAGCAAGCCACCACAGCAACAATGCACATGATAGGGGTATTCATAGGATGGCTATGGTTCTTTTGCGCAAAGCAAGTTTTGTAATTCTTTTCACAAGCCTAAGACCTAGCACAGAGTGATCAATTTTTAGTACCAGTATTCATATTAAGCAATGACGGTTCTGTCCACCATCCACTGTGATCCCAAGGATAGCTTCCCGCCATTGAGTCGTCATGGTTTTCTGAGGACGTCCACATTCCCGCCTCTCAGGAAGTGGCTCCATCAGCATAGAAATCATCATGCAATATCCCATCCCACACAAGTTAAGAATTTAGAGTCTAGCCAAGTGTAATACACGTCCCGGTGCTCAATAACCGCGAGCACGGCTATTCGAATAGATTTGGTTTATTCACACTGCAGTAGATGTACACTTTACCCGCACTCCGCGACTGCCCAACACATGAGCCTCGTCCCAACACATGAGACGCGTCACGGCAAAGCTTTTTGATAACCTCGCATTGGCAGTACCCGCTCCATGAACTTTACATCCTCATACACTCTAGGCGTACACGGTTTCTAGCAGTGAGAGGAGTTCTGGCGCACCCGGGAAGGGAAGACTCACATATGCATTCAGTTATAATTACGTTTAGATTCTCACATGGCAGTCCTACCGATGGCGACACCACTGTAGACACCTGCCCCGCGGTCCTACCAATGGCTGCCCCACCGTAGAGCCCCTGCCTTACACATCAAGAAACCACTATGCATGGATACTGCCTCCGCTCAGCTATCTACTCCGCTAGGTCTATACCCATTCGAGAAGTACGGTTATACGGGGGTCGTTTCATGCTTAACTTCATGGCTCGGTCCTTAATTGACCAGGGACAGCACTAGCCTTTTTCCGGATACCACCCAAATCCTATATCCGCCCCAGTCGAAAACATTTGTTTAGTTTCATTTTCCTTTCACAAATCATGTCATCAATATCATGGCAATGTGGCGCTCATGTCTCCACATGCCGCATCTCAATTACCTTCCCAAAGGTAATTGCCCAAGCATATAGCATTTGATAAATATGACTATGCATAAATCTAGAGTAGCATTTCTAAGCATTTGTCATAGTTGACTAGGGACTTATACGTAAATCATGGTTACAAGGATTTAAGGGTAAACAATAATCAAGATATGCATAATCACAAGTAGGATGTTCATCATTGCATGCAATTTTATTTGTAAACAAAATAATTTCACAATTGGGATCAATATGTTCAAGGAATAGTGATGACTTGCCTTGCTCGAAGCTTTGCGGGTCTTGGTCCTCGCTCGGATCCGCAACTCCCTCGGGCTCTAAAATTACGTGTGAAGAAACGATTTGAATTCGATTAGAATTCAAATAAAGATCCAAGTAAATCCAAGAAGATACCGAGCGCGGAAGTCGGTTTCTTTCATTATCTATTTTAGTTCGTGAAATAGAGCTACTCCGTTTGCTTAACTCTATCCATCCCCAAACTATTTTGTGGCATAAATATTTTATTAGCACAAGTTTTTAATTTAATCCGCCCGGGTATTACATCCATATAATAGGTTAGAAATTTCTTATCGCGAGCTAAATATCGGACAAAGTCCTAAAATTATCTTATAATATTGTACGATTGATTTAGTCTATGACTAAACGATTAAATATAATACACGGCTAAAATTACTAGTAATTAAATCCAAATTTCTACCGTGAATCGATTACTTATAGAGATTACCCAAAAATAATCTATAATTTATATTAAAGTTTGCAATTCTATGACTATAATTAATCTATAATTAAATTCTAATTATTTTAAATTTTCTAAACTATTAACCTCCCTATTCTATTTCCTCTTTTCTTTTCTTTCTTTTTCTCTTTTCTTTTCTTTCCTTTTCTCTTTTCTTTTCTTTCCTTTTCTCTTTTCTTTTCTTTCTTTTTCTCTCCTCTCTTTCTTTTTCTCTCCCCGGCTTCTCTCTTCCTTCCTCTCGCTCTCAGCTCTTGCCCACCCGGGCGGCGACGGCGGTGGATGCGGGGAGGGGGGGGGAGACGGCTCACCAGCGGCGGCGGTGGCGACGATGGCGACGGCGGCGCAAGTCGCGGCACGGCGCGGCGGCTCGATGGCGGCGGCGCGGCGGCACGATGACGGCGACGCGTGGAGAAGGGGGAGAGGGAGAGGAGGAGGGAATAGAGTCGGGTGGAGAAGGGGGAAGGGCGACCGGGGGGGTTTATAGGGCACGGGGGAGGGGCGGCCGGTTCCATGGCGATGCGACGACGTGCGGCGCGTGGGGCACGAGGCGCGAGGCGTCGACGGCGATGGATGGCGACGGCGGCTCGGGGCGCGAGGCGCGGCGACACAATGGCGACGGCGACAGCGGCGATGGGACGAGCGCGCGACGGGGCAGGGGCGCGGGGCGCGGGACGACGCGACGGTGACGGCGACAGCGGCGATGGGACAGGCGCGCGGTGGGGCAGGGGCGCGCGGCGCGGGGCGCGAGGCGACGCGACGGCGCGCGGCGTGGCAGCGGCGATGGCGACGGCGCGCGGCGGCAGGCGGCGATGGCGACGGCGCGGGACGGCTTGGGGCGCGAGGCAGCGCGGCATGGGGCGCGACGTGGGGCGACGGGACGGCGCGCGGCGCGGGGCGCGCCGCGGCTAGGGCGGCGCGGCAGTGGCGATGGGACGGCGACGGCGTCGGACGGCAACGCGACGGGCGGCGGCGGCGCGGGGCGCAAGGCCGGCTAGGTCGCCGTGGTGGGAGAGGAGGGGGAAGGGCTAGGGAACGCGATCGAACACCTGGCGGCCGATGAATAGTGACTTTTCCTATTTTTCCCATTTTAGTCTATTTCCTATATAAATTTGATTCTATAATTCCTAATTTTTGCATATATGAATTTTACTCAATATTAGTGTTATCTCAACTAGTGAATTCACCCTAGATTAATATTACTCATATTTTATTTATATAATTTATTTGAATTTTTAATTAGGGTTAATTCTTATTCCATCGCATTTAAATTTAATTAATACAAATATGGTCGCGATAATATTTTATTTATTTCTATCCACACCTAATCTTTATTTTAAATTATATTTATTTTGCCAATTTATTTTTAGGGTTTATTCCTAATTAACTATTCTTTACTCACGATTAATGAACTTCGAAATCAAATCCAAATAAAATAGGCGATTAAGATCGGCATGATGCAATTAATTTAAAAGTTTTCGAAGGTCCATATTTTTAGAGTTTTGTTTTTATTGGTCAAATTTTCAGGGTGTTACAAACATACCCCCCTTAAATAAATCTCGTCCCGAGATTTCTTACCGGTTTTCGAAAAGATGCGGGTATTCCGTCCTCAAGAACTCTTCACTTTCCCAAGTGGCTTCATCCTCAGTGTGATTACTCCATTGTACCTTGTACATACGCCACACTTTGGTCCTAGTCCTTTTTTCTGCTTCACCCAATATCCGGACTGGGTGTTCTGGATACGTGAGATCATTGCTAATATGAATTTCTTCCAACGGAGCCTGTTCTTCCGGCACTCGCAAACACTTCTTTAACTGAGACATATGGAAGACTGGGTGCACATCGGCGATAATTTCTGGTAGCTGTAACTGATAGGCAACTTCTTCTCGTCTAGCGATGATTTGGAAGGGTCCCACATATCTTGGTGCTAGTTTCCCTTTAACCTTAAACCTTTTTGTACCTCTCATCGGAGAAACCTTCAGATATACATAATCTCCTTCCTTAAATTCTAGGTTTCTTCTTCGGGTGTCGGCGTAACTCTTTTGTCGTGATTGTGCCACCTTTAAACGGTCACGGATCAAGCGAACCTTTTCTTCGGCTTCTTGGATAATGTCAGGTCCAAATACCGCCCGTTCACCTGTCTCGGACCACATCAGTGGAGTTCGACATCGTCGACCAAACAATGCCTCATTGGGTGACATCTTTAGGCTTGCTTGAAAGCTGTTGTTGTAGGAGAATTCGGCGTAGGGCAAACATCTCTCCCAGTCTTTGCTAAAATCCAGAGCACAAGCTCTCAATATGTCTTCCAAGACCTGGTTTGTTCTCTCTGTCTGGCCATCTGTTTGTGGGTGATAAGCTGTGCTAAACGCAAGGTAACTTCCTAGGGCTTCATGTACTTTCTCCCAGAAATGCGAGGTAAGCTGTGTGCCTCGATCAGATATAATTTTCTTAGGTACACCATGAAGACATACTATCCTGGTCATGTATAACTCGGCTAGCTTAGCACTGCTATAATTTGTCTTAACGGGAATGAATTTCGCCATCTTGGTGAGTCGATCCACGATCACCCAAATGGAATCATATCCTGTTGCGGTCTTGGGCAATCCAACAATAAAATCCATACCTATCTCATCCCATTTCCACTCGGGAATCCTAAGGGGTTGCAGCAAACCTGCCGGTTGCTGATGCTCAGCCTTCACCTTTTGGCACACGTCACAGAGTGCTATGTATTCTGCCACATCTCTCTTCATGTTGGGCCACCAGTATCCTTCCTTCAGATCTTGGTACATCTTCGTACTTTCGGGGTGTAATGAATATGCCGATTCGTGAGCTTCCTTTAAAATTAATCCCCTCAGTCCACCCTATTCGGGTACGTAGATCCTCTTCTTATACCACAATGTTTCCTTCTCATCAATTCAGAATTCTTTCGCACGTCCAGTGGCTATGCGCTCCTTCACTTCTTGGATCTCTCCGTTGTTCTTCTGGGCTTCTTCTATTTGGGTTCTCAAAAGAGGTTGAATGTCCAGGGTGTTTATCTGTCCACGAAGTACTATATGTAGGTTTAGTTGGGCCATTTCCTCCTTAAGCTCAGGAGCCATCCCTTCCGTCCTCAGATGATTGCAATGGCTCTTCCGACTCAAAGCGTCGGCCACAACGTTTGCCTTGCCGGGGTGATAGTGAACCTCTAAGTCATAATCCTTAATTAATTCCAGCCATCGCCTTTGCCTCAAGTTGAGATCTGACTGGGTGAAAATATACTTCAGACTCTTGTGGTCAGTGTAGATATCGCAATGATTTCCAATCAGATAATGTCTCCAAATCTTTAGCGCATGAACCATAGCTGCGAGTTCTAGGTCATGGGTAGGGTAATTTTCCTCATGTGGTCACAATTGTCGCAACGCATAGGCCACAACCTTTCCGTCCTGCATCAGTACTCCTCCTAGTCCTTGCCTTGATGCATCACAATATATAACAAAGTCTTTCCTGATGTCGGGAAGAAATAGAATAGGTGCAGAGGTCAACTTTTCCTTGAGCTGCTCAAAGCTTTCTTGGCACTGTTCTGACCATACAAACTTCTTTTCCTTCTTGAGTAGTTGAGTCATTGGTCGAGCTATCTTAGAGAATCCTTCAATGAACCTTCGATAGTATCCGGCCAAACCTAGAAAACTCCAAATCTCAGTCACAGATTTGGGTGCCTTCCATTCCGTAACGGCCTCAACTTTAGCAGGATCCACTGCTACTCCACCTGCTGAGATTACGTGGCCTAGAAAAGCGACTTCTTTTAATCAGAACTCACATTTACTAAACTTTGCATATAATTTATGCTTCCGAAGTTTCTCGAGTACCAATCGCAAGTGCTCCGCATGCTCCTTCTCGTCTTTGGAGTAGATCAGGATATCATCGATGAATACAACCACAAATTTGTCCAAGTAATCCATGAACACTTTGTTCATAAGATTCATAAAGTATGCCGGGGCGTTGGTTAACCCAAACGACATTACCATGAACTCATACAATCCATAGCGCGTTGAGAACGCGGTCTTGGGTATATCCCCGGTCCTAATTTTCAATTGGTGGTATCCTGATCGAAGGTCAATCTTAGAGAACACCTTAGCTCCTTTAAGTTGATCGAAAAGATCATCAATCCGTGGTAGTGGATACTTGTTCTTGATAGTTACTTCGTTCAGTGAACGGTAGTCTACACACATCCTCATGCTACCATCTTTCTTCTTGACGAATAACACTGGGGCTCCCCAAGGTGACGAACTGGGGCGTACAAATCCCTTTTCTTGTAATTCTCTGATTTGCTTTTTAAGTTCCTCCAACTCATTGACTGGCATCCGATATGGTCTCTTGGATATGGGGGCAGTTCCGGGTATCAGGTCAATAATGAGCTCTATGTCACGATCTGGTGGCATTCCAGGTAAATCTTCTAGAAACACATCGGGAAATCGTTGCACTACAGGCATTCCTTTCATGGGTAGCATGGTAAATATGCCTCCGGCACATTCGGTTAGTCTAGGATCTTGATCCATGGTTGCTCTTATATCCGATCCCCAGGGTGTGGTCAGGGTAACTTCTCTACGTCTACAGTCGATTACCCCTATGTTCTTTGTTAACCAATCCATACCCAATATGACATCCAGGGTCTGAGGTATCAAAACTATAAGGTTGGAGGGAAACACCACATCCCTAAGACGAATAGGTACGTCTATGCAAGCATGACTCACCGTTATCTCGCCCCCAGGTGAGTGTACTATCATAGGCTTTCTAAGTCCCACTAGGGTTAAGTTGTGCTTTTGACTAGCCATCAAAGATATGAGTGAATGCGATGCACCAGAATCGAAGAGAACTTTAACCGGGGTGAAATTGATAGAAACGTACCCATCAGTACGCCCTGGTCTTCCTGTGCCTCTTCCGCTCGAACGTGGTTCACTTGCCCACGGCCAAATCTGGTAGCGGTCCTGTTAGTCTGCGGAGTCCTGAATAGACCTCGTCCGGCAGCAGGGGTAGTAGTCCCACGAACAACCATTTCATTAGCACCAGTACGGACAGGAGTTTTGCGCGGATGAGGGCAGTTGTTGGCGTAGTGCCCATACTACCCGCAGTTGAAGCAGTCCACATTCTTCTTGGCTCCAGGGGCAGCCAGAGTTGGTGTAGGGGTGCGGTTCTGAATCGCAACCGGCCTGTTGAAATTACTAGGCGCGGCGGGACGGTTGGTTGCCACAATAGGGGGCTTCCACCCAGACGAAGTGGCTCCCTTGAGTCGCTAAGGCACTCCCTGAGGTGGGCGATTCATAGCAAGCCTCCTCTTGTGGTTGTGCTCTACAGTCCTTTGATCGTTCTCCAGCCTAACGACTTTGTTAATCAGGCTCTGGAAGCTCTCATGGTCTTGCCCAATCATAGGTCCATGCAATTCGTCATTCAACCCTTCTATGAACTTGTCGATCTTTTCCTCTTCATCTGCGAGGTCTCCAATTGCATAGCGAGCCAACTGAGCGAACCGGTTCAGATATTCCTGCACCGTTGTGTTCCCTTGTCGCAGCCTTCTAAACTCGTTCTTCTTCATACGCATTACCGCAGCAGCCACGAAGTTCTCGCGAAATGCTGCAGTGAACTCTTCCCAAGTGGGTTCTCCAGCATCCTCTTCCCGAGCTTCCTTGTAAGTATCCCACCAATTACCAGCGGGTCCCTCCAGTTGGTTTACTGCGAAGATTACTTTGTCGGCTTCGCGTACCCGGACAAGAGTCAGTTTCTTCTCTATGATGCGTGGCCAATCTTCTGCCTCCATGGGCTCGTTTGCCGTAGCGAACGTGGGTGGCTTGGTCCTCATAAACTCTCCAAAGCTTGATCCTCCGCGGTTGCCTTGGTTGTTTGCAATGGCTTGCAGAAGTTGGGTTTGAGTGGCCATAACTCCGGTCAGGGTGTTTAGGTCAGGCGTCTGAGTTTCTTCATTGCTGGTTGACGCCCGACGTCGGCTTGCCATCTGTGTAGGCTGATTAAGTAAGTATCCTAATTATTCTAACTAGCTCTAATGGTTTTATCCCATTAAGGGAGTTGTTTTGATATGAACTTTGTTTTGCAAGCATGGTGGAATAAACTCATTTATAACACAACAGCAATAATATCATAAATAACATAATAGAGTTTCACAAATAGTACATAAATCATGATGCAATTGACTGCACACATACGCAGTCCAAATAAAGTTCATCCAAAAGGTACATCGAACTAATCATCAAGCTACTCATCAATCTAGGTAGGGGGGTGTGTCTCGCATGCTATCCAAAAACCATCTGAAGCGAGATCGAAGCTGCAAAAGTCCTCCAGTCTAGTCATCCAGCCATCCGCAGGATCCTGGGGCAGGAAGAGGGTGGTCGCTGGCTCGTGCAAACCTGAGTCCCCACGGCTCGGAAGTAGTGGCCTCTGAATCTGGCTTGGGCTTCTTGCCCGGAGGTCGTGTGCTCTTGCGAGCAGTGCGGAGGGTACGAGGGCCTCCGATGAAGGTAATGCGGTGGACAGGAGTCTCGACCTCTGAAGGATCAGTGATGTCCGGCTCTATCTCTGGCTCGGTGTCGGTCCCCTCTGTCTCGGAGTCGACCTGAATCGGAGTCTCTAAACTGGATCCCAGCTGCGGTGAAGAAGTGGAGATCAGTGGGGTGTGCCCAATCTCTGGAGCAGGTGGCTGTGTCACTGTCTGGTCCACCAGGTAAGGTGCTGACTCGGTGGCTACCATATCAACCTCTCCCAAAAGAGCGTGGAACGCTGGTGGATACGGCGGAGTAAGGAAGAAGTAGCGGTCACGCCCTACTGCTGTGGAGGTAGAAGCCCCCGTGGTGCTGACTGTAGCTGCTCGAAGCTGCTCCTCAAGCTGGCTGACGTGCTCCTGACTCTCTCTCAGCTGTTCCTCGAGTGTATCCATCATCCCGCAGTGATCATTGTACTGATCAGATAGCTGCTGGAATTGGTCGCTGTGGACCTGGAGCTGTGCCTTCAGCGAGTCTATCTCGCTGCCCCATGCCTGATGCTCCTCCTCTAGCTGAAGCTGCTGTACTGTGAGGTCAGTCACCTCGGTCTCTAACTCTCTCATACGCCTCTGCTGATCGTTGATCTCTAACAGGGCCTCCTTGTAGAAGTCGTCCACAGCCTCAGCCCATCGGGACAGTCGAGTCACCATCGGGTTGTAGCAGCAAGGTATGTCCTGAACTGTGCAGACAGAGTCGCTCTCCTCCCGAAACGGATGGTGAGCAAACTCGGTACTCGCCAACTCTGCCCGGTGAATAGAGCTAAGTCGGAGGAAGGCCTCCCGGGCTGCGTCCTGCATCGCGGTCTCTGGTAAGTCGCGACGGTGGCGTGTCGGAAAGCTATAGTCTGACTCTGAAGGGACTCGCGGATGAACCTCAATCCGGGCCTCCCAAAAAGGTCCACACTGTCTCACTCGGTAGATCGGAAATCTGGGGTACCGAAGGCGCCTCATCAGCCGATGTAGCTCTATGACGTATCCCTCTGAACGGGGTACGCCCATCTCCCAGGTGGTGGTGAATCCTGATCTGCCATCTAATTTTAAGAAAAACCCAAAGTCAGCTAAGAGTAAAACTCGTTTTGTGAGGAAGATAGTTAAGAGTAAGATGAAAATCATACAGATTTTTGTAAACATAGCGTTTTTATTTTTGAAAGTATTACTAAATGGGAATTTCTCCCTTGGCCAACTTAGAAAAGGGGTGGGGCGCCTTTTGGTCTTTTCCTACAGTCGTATGGCTCTGATACCAGCTCTGTAGACCCCCGTTTTTATGACAGGAATCAATCGTGTAAACAGTACCATTTCCCTGGATCAAGTAGTCTAGTACACACGAGTTCATAGCTGAAATACCAAATGCACATACACGAGAGTCCAGTGCTAATTATTACATCATAAACCCGCAGGCATAGTCTTAAATCATCGGACCGAGCGGTCCGGAATACATTCCAAAAATAGAAGTAGATAAGGCAGCGGAGTTAAGGCAGCGGCACGCCATTGCCACCGGCAACGACCGTAACTAAGACCTACTGAGCGCCATCGTCTTCATCACCCTCCTGGTAGTAAGCGTAGGGATCCTCCGAAGCTTCATCTCCGACCTCTGATTAAGTTTGTATATTGCAAGGGTGAGTACCAACCGTACTCAGCAAGCCACCACAGCAACAATGCACATGATAGGGGTATTCAAAGGATGGCTATGGTTCTTTTGCGCAAAGCAAGTTTTGTAATTCTTTTCACAAGCCTAAGACCTAGCACAGAGTGATCAATTTTTAGTACCAGTATTCATATTAACCAATGACGGTTCTGTCCACCATCCACTGTGATCCCAAGGATAGCTTCCCGCCATTGAGTCGTCATGGTTTTCTGAGGACGTCCACATTCCCGCCTCTCAGTAAGTGGCTCCATCAGCATAGAAATCATCATGCAATATCCCATCCCACACAAGTTAAGAATTTAGAGTCTAGCCAAGTGTAATACATGTCCCGGTGCTCAATAACCGCGAGCACGGCTATTCGAATAGATTTGGTTTATTCACACTGCAGTGGATGTACACTTTACCCGCACTCCGCGACTGCCCAACACATGAGCCTCGTCCCAACACATGAGACGCGTCACGGCAAAGCTTTTCGATAACCTCACATTGGCAGTACCCGCTCCATGAACTTTACATCCTCATACACTCTAGGCGTACACGGTTTCTAGCAGTGAGAGGAGTTCTGGTGCACCCGGGAAGGGAAGACTCACACATGCATTCAGTTATAATTACGTTTAGATTCTCACATGGCAGTCCTACCGATGGCGACACCACTGTAGACACCTGCCCCGCGGTCCTACTAATGGCTGCCCCACCGTAGAGCCCCTGCCTTACACATCAAGAAACCACTATGCATGGATACTGCCTCCACTCAGCTATCTACTCCGCTAGGTCTATACCCATTCGAGAAGTACGGTTATACGGGGGTCGTTTCATGCTTAACTTCATGGCTCGGTCCTTAATTGACCAGGGACGGCACTAGCCTTTTTCCGGATACCACCCAAATCCTCCATCCGCCCCAGTCGAAAACATTTGTTTAGTTTCATTTTCCTTTCACAAATCATGTCATCAATATTGTTACGCCCGGAATTTCTATCCAAAATTCCAAACGCTTACATGTGTGTAAACCCTCGTCCAGAAATCAGCCGAGGCACACAATAACAAATTGATAATAGAGTACAATTATTACTCTAATTAATAAGCGAACATAATGTCATTACAGAGGTAGATAGTTCCTCTTAAACAATAAAGATCTAAGCAGATGAAATTAAAGATAAACAGCGCAGGCGACTCCACTCCACATGCAGCTTGACAAGGATTACGCCAAATCCCCAACACCATCAGCATCACTGTAGAACTCCTCCTCTGATGAATGATTGCAAGGTGAGTATATGACATACTCAGCAAGCCACGCAGCAAATATGCAAGTGCACAGGATAACCAAGGATGGCATAATATAGGCTTTTTTGCATAAATAGCATTTAATGAATATTTCAGAATTTAATAAAACAGTAGAGTATTAATTAAATAGTATTAAACCAACACTATACAACATTCCCTGTTGTATAGGCCCAACCATTCTGTACAACCAACCCCGGCTGCATAGTTCTAATCTCCAAACCAGGAATATACCATTCCAAACCAGGAGATAATCAATTATTACCAGTTATAGCATCTTTCATTATGGTGTGAAGGGTGAGACTAATCACGAAAGACATTGTTAGACCCGCCCATAACCGCAGGCACGGCTATTCGAATAGTTTTACTCTGATCAGAGGTGTACCACTGTACCCACAAGACACAGCCCCACAACATGTCATCATGTGCCTTGATACCACCACGGTACCTCGGAAAGGAGCTGTGACAGTACCCCTCGCACAACACAATCCACCACAGTGCACCATTTCTGGATCATAATCACCCCCTTATAAACAAGGCATGGACTCCCCAGCGACCCCCGTGGGCTTATCTCCGCCACTTCTCAGTCTGGTGCTCCGCAATGAACTATGCTATACAAAAGATAAAGCCGTTGCCCACGCTGGCTTGTGGTTGGCACGGTTAATGTTTCACAACCGAAACTCGTGAACCGCTCCTTAATTGTCATGAGCACGACCATCAAAACCATGTACTCACAACCCACCATTATCAGGTTTTAGTTGGCAAATTAATTAATTAACCAATCACGATTGACCATCGTGAACTATCATTAAGCCATCATTAAATAATAGTGAATCATAAGTTATCCCATTAGTGTGCTAATGTTTCTAAGCATGGCTAAGCAATTACACCTAATATCTAGTCGAACCAATATAAAGCTCAACTAGTCAAGTTATAATAACCCAAGGTATCAAGGAATAAGATAATCATGGACAAAAGGGCCATAACAAACAATAGGCTATTTCCACCCAATGACATTCGAAAATAAATGCAATAGTTGAATAGAAACAATAGCTTTAAACGGGATCAACATGCTCAAAGGATTGATTAGGATCTGTGTGACTTGCCTTGCTGGCCTTGGAATTCTTCTAAATCTTCTCCTGCGAAAACGGACTCTCCGGAAACGTCGGAATCTAAACAGAAAAAGAGCAAAAACACCAAAACAGCACATAAGAAGTATGAACAATACATGTGAATATTTTTAACATGTAGATCTCAATTTTAGAAAAATTTAGAGACTCGAACCAACTAAATCTGAGCTAAGATGAATTAGTTATGAATTTTTAAAGATTAAATCGGATTAAATCATTTATATAAATTTTAATTGAATTATGACGCAATAATGAATTATTTTTGAAAAGGAAAAAGGGTTTATTGCGTCAGCGGGGCTCGGCTCACGGTGGACCGGGTCCACGGCGGCGACTCACGGAAACGAACGGCCGAGATCAATCCGACCGAAACGAACGGCCGAGATCGATCGGCCCACGGCCGGCTCACGAGAGACAACGACGATGACGTCGGCGGTGACGTCACCACCGGCGGCGGCTCGGGCGCGCATGCTCGCCGGCGATCGACGGCACGGCGGCGCGAATGGAGGGCACCAAAACGATGCGGACGGCACGGCGAACTCACCGTTGACCAAAGGAACGGCGGAGAGGCAACGGACGACGCCGGCGACGAGAAAGAAGCGGCGGAGACGATCGGGTTGACGGCGGCGACGGTGCTCCGGTGGTCTATAGCGACGGCGAAGGGGCGGACGAGGATGGCGACGCGACGGCGACCACGACGACGGTCTTCCCGAGCGACGGCGACGGCTGGAGCGACAGCGGCGCATGGCTGGAGCGGCGGCGGCGACGGCGGCGCTAGGCTACACGGCGCTAGGGCGCTACGGACGGCGAGAGGCGAAGGCAAAGGCGGCGACGGGTAGAGGGGAGCTCGGGGATCCTTTTATAGGGGTCGGAAGGCGGCGGCGAGGCCCACGGCGGCCCGGCGATGGCGATGGAAAGTTTAGGGTTCGGAGGAGAGAAACCGAATCCGATCCGAGCTCGAATCCGCGATTACCAAAGCGAGATAGACGACGATTCCATAAGAGAAAAGATAGAGGGGATCCCCGGGATCATTTCCCCTCAACCGATTTCACCGGAGAAGGAAAGGGGCGGCCGGATTTGGAAGGGTGGCGGCGGCGGCGCTCGGCTAGGGTTTCGGCGAGAGGAAGACGACGACTGACGGGTGGGACCCACCTGTCAGCGAGCGGGAGAGAGAGGAGAGCGGCGGCTGCGCGCGCGCGGCTCAGCTTAGGCCGACTGGGCCGACTTGGGCCGGGGAGGAGAGAGAAAGGGTTTTGGGCCGACTTTCGGCCCAAAGCCAAAAGAGGATTTTAAAAGCCTTTTTCAATTTAAATTATTCATCAAATGCAATTTCATTTATTAAAAATACTTCCTTAGCTCAAATAAATCCCAGAAAAATCTAGGAATTATAGAATTAAGAAAAGTATTTAATAAAATTTTATCTGGCCCAATTTTATATTGGAATTTATTATTTAAAATTAGATCTTTTCTTCTAAGCTTTTAAAAATCATTTCTGATAATTCCATTTAAACAATAATTTATAACTTTAAGATTTTTAGGGTGTGACAAATATCATGGCAATGTGGCGCTCATGTCTCCACATGCCGCATCTCAATTACCTTTCCAAAGGTAATTGCCCAAGCATATAGCATTTGATAAATATGAGTATGCATAAATCTAGAGTAGCATTTCTAAGCATTTGTTATAGTTGACTAGGGACTTATACGTAAATCATGGTTACAAGGATTTAAGGGTAAATAATAATCAAGGTATGGCATAATCACAAGTAGGATGTTCATCATTGCATGCAATTTTATTTGTAAACAAAATATTTCACAATTGGGATCAACATGTTCAAGGAATAGTGATGACTTGCCTTGCTCGAAACTTTGCGGGTCTTGGTCCTCGCTCGGATCCGCAACTCCCTCGGGCTCTAAAATTACGTGTGAAGAAACGATTTGAATTCGGTTAGAATTCAAATAAAGATCCAAGTAAATCCAAGAAGATACCGAGCGCGGAAGTCGGTTTCTTTCATTATCTATTTTAGTTCGTGAAATAGAGCTACTCCGTTTGCTTAACTCTACCCATCCCCAAACTATTTTGTGGCATAAATATTTTATTAGCACAAGTTTTTAATTTAATCCGCCCGGGTATTACATCCATATAATAGGTTAGAAATTTCTTATCGCGAGCTAAATATCGGACAAAGTCCTAAAATTATCTTATAATATTGTACAATTGATTTAGTCTATGACTAAATGATTAAATATAATACACGGCTAAAATTACTAGTAATTAAATCCAAATTTCTACCGTGAATCGATTACTTATAGAGATTACCCAAAAATAATCTATAATTTATATTAAAGTTTGCAATTCTATGACTATAATTAATCTATAATTAAATTCTAATTATTTTAAATTTTCTAAACTATTAACCTCCCTATTCTATTTCCTCTTTTCTTTTCTTTCTTTTTCTCTTTTCTTTTCTTTCCTTTTCTCTTCTCTTTTCTTTCTTTTTCTATCTCCCCGGCTTCTCTCTTCCTTCCTCTCTCTCTCAGCTCTTGCCCACCCAGGCGGTGACGGCAGTGGACGCGAGGGGGGGGGGGGAAGACGGCTCACCAGCGGCGGCGGCGGCGACGATGGCGACGGCGGCGCAAGTCGCGGCACGGCGCGGCGGCTTCGCGGCGGCGGCGCGGCGGCGCGGTGGCACGATGACGGCGACGAGTGGAGAAGGGGGAGAGGGAGAGGAGGAGGGAATGGAGTGGGGTGGAGAAGGGGGAAGGGCGACCGGGGGGTTTATAGGGCGCGGGGAAGGGGCGGCCGGCTCCATGGCGATGCGACGGCGTGCGGCGCGTGGGGCACGAGGCGGCGGGCGCGCGGCGTGAGACGTCGACGGCGATGGATGGCGACGGCGGCTCGGGGCGCGAGGCGCGGCGACACGACGGCGACGGCGACAGCGGCGACGGGACGGGCGCGCGGCGGGGCAGGGGCGCGGGGCGCGGGACCGACGCGACGGCGACGGCGACAGCGGCGATGGACGGGCGTGCGGCGGGGTAGGGGCGCAAGGCAGCGCGGCACGGGGCGCGACGCGGGGTGACGAGACGGCGCGCGGCGCGGGCGCAAGGCCGGCTAGGGCGGCGCGGCAGCGATAGCAACGGCGCGCGGCGCGGTAGCGGCGATCGGATGGCGACGGCGACGGCGTCGGACGGCAACGCAACGGGCAGCGGCGGCGCGGGGCGCAAGGCCGGCTAGGGCGCCGTGGTGGGAGAGGAGGGGGAAGGGCTAGGGAACGCGATCGAACACCTGGCGGCCAATGAATAGTGACTTTTCCTATTTTTCCTATTTTAGTCTATTTCCTATATAAATTTGATTCTACAATTCCTAATTTTTGCATATATGAATTTTACTCAATATTAGTGTTATCTCAACTAGTGAATTCACCCTAGATTAATATTACTCATATTTTATTTATATAATTTATTTGAATTTTTAATTAGGGTTAATTCTTATTCCATCGCATTTAAATTTAATTGATACAAATATGGTCGCGATAATATTTTATTTATTTCTATCCACACCTAATCTTTATTTTAAATTATATTTATTTTGCCAATTTATTTTTAGGGTTTTTTCTTAATTAACTATTCTTTACTCATGATTAATGAACTTCGAAATCAAATCCAAATAAAATAGGCGATTAAGATCGGTATGATGCAATTAATTTAAAAGTTTTTGAAGGTCCGTATTTTTAGAGTTTTATTTTTATTGGTCAAATTTTTAGGGTGTTACATAATATCTCTGCACGAATCTTAAAAACATATCTGATGGTCCAAAATTTGAAAGAGATAGTCCCTTCTCTGACAGTTCGGGACCCACATAGCCACACCCAAACTGCACAGGCCCAGTTTAGGCCCAAAAGAACAAGCCCTCCCTTGAGACGTCACCGAACTTTGGGCTCTATGGGCCTCACGAGCTCCACTTGGCCCAAATCACGATTGGGCCCATTTCCTCCCACTCTAGGGAACGCCTCCTTTCCTTTCCCCCTCTCCTCTCGTCGGAGGCGGCCGGGGAAGCTGGTGGGCAAATGGAGTGCGCGGCGAAGGGGCTGGTGGCGGAGCCGTGCGCCGGCGAGGCCCGCCGGCGCTGCGGCGGCTGCGGCGCCGTCGCCTACTGCTCGCGCGCCCACCAGGTAGCGCCCGGTGAAAACTTTCTACCTTTTCTCCCCACCGTTAAATCCGTTCAGCAGCTGTTGCAGTTCTAGGGAGGGTTTCGAATGGCGGGCGTATGCGTATGCGTATGCCTCGACCAAATCTGTGTTTCGTTAGTAAGGATTTCTGTTGGGATTTCTTGGAATCCCGGTAGGTGAGAGTATCCTAACGTTGTGGGTGAAGCTTTGAGTTTAATCTGAAAATTTTAAAGAGGAGTTATTTGTATTTACATATATTTTCTTTGCAACTGTGTAGCTATGTGTAATTTTGGAACCTACAATTTGCAGAATGTGCATTGGGGATTTCATAAAGAAGAATGCGCAAGGCTTGCAGAGCAGATGAGCCGCATCGATATGCTGAAACAATTTCCATTCACGTTCTCTGTAGAAACTCCTGCTCCGGTACTTGACTCATTGTGATCTCCATTTGTTTGCATCTGAAGTTCTCTCCGTGCATCTAAGTTTTTTCTCCCCTCTGTCATAAAATTGCTTCCACCTCTGCTTCCTGAAATGATTTGGTTACCCCATGTGAACCTTGTTTTGTCCCTTAGTACTTAGTAGTAATTATGTAGCTCTCTGATCTCTCTCACACTTAGTGTTCTTACAGAATCATACATTCCCTAGTCCAAGATGTTTCCTTTTGGAATCATTCAAACTTCACCAAAAAGGACTCTGGAAATCAGAATGCATATGTGATCCAGAGGTTACTTCAGTCAAGGACTTAAGGTTTGCTTTTGCCTTGAGATCTCATGATCCCAGCTACCAGCCAACTCGTTAATTCTATAACACTAGTATATTTGCTTGTGCGTTGTAACAGATCTCAAATAAACATGCCATAAGTTCTAGGCTTATACAAATGCATAATAGTTACCCTCACTTTTAAAGCATTTGCATCATATTGACCTATGACCATATATTTGTATGCTCTAAGAACTCAAACCTCTGGAAAATTATACGGTTAACGATATCAATGTCTTGTTGTGTATTATACAAACTACCTGGCTTTATGTCCTTTAATTTTTACCTAATTTTAGTCTCAGCTAATTTTACTTGGAATTCTTATGCTCTTTCTGCATATTATACAGCAAAACAACTGACTGGAGTATGGGAAGCGCCCTCTGCCCATGCACAGGTGGATATCAAATTGTAATGAGGTGGTTGGCACTATTTTCATTTCATGGCTCCTAAAAGCATTTGATTTTGTGTACAGAGCCTGAACATAATGTATCCACAGTCCTGACAAGCTGGAAAGACTACTATAGGTGGAGATCGCTTCCTTTGCAATCACCTGTTGCTGTTTTACTTCACTGGGTATGCACTCCACACCAAGTTTTGAGAAATATTTGGTTGTACGATTGTAGACATACGATTCTCTTGTTTGTTTTTGACGAAAATATGATTCTCTTGCAACTCCAGACCAAAGGTTCGAATTCATTTAGACAGGTGCACCAAGAAATAATCGTGTTACTTATGCTATGGAAGGACAGAATGAAAACAAGATGCAAGCTTGTATTGTCAGTATCAATAAAAAAGAGAATGATAATTTGTTCATTATCTACTTTGGGTGATGCAGCCATTGGTTTTTATAATTTGACATACTTCAAATTTACTGATTGATTTCATTATTTTGCAAATACATCCAAGCATGTTGTGCTTGTGCTTGCTATATCGCCTATATATGCAATCTTCTGCTTAAAAAAAAACAGTTGGCTACTACACTTCCTATACGTGGGATATGTTTTCCTTAAAATATTTAATTGAAGCAAATGTCAGCTTGGCAGAATTTGCGTTATTAAAAATATGGTGATGTTTCCTATCATGTCTTCAGTCTTATATCTACATTACTAGCTATTTCTTTGAAAACTTTGGCAAAGAACCAGTTTGCTGAAGCATTCTTTCCAGTTTACATTCCTGGTCCTCTTTTGTTGAGAAAATCGCCTTAATTTCCTTTGTAGATTCCTCTTGACCATGTCTCTTAATATGCTGTATACTGCATTTATAGCTCATATCATACATGTTGAGGTTATGAATGTGTATTGTGCATTACTGATTATTTTGAAAGGAGCATCACTTTTTTTTTTACTAATATCTGTTTACACCATTGACTAGTATATTTATCGCACTTCCAATTTTGCAGCCACTTACTTTATATCATTGCGTTCAACTATCGCACCTCCAAACCTCAAAATATGATGGCCAAGACACTCTATGTATTCACTATTTAGGTAAAGTATATTGTGCAACTCTCTTCTCTGTTGAAGTACTTATATACATATGTAGGAATCCTTTTCTAGACAGTTGGTCATTTGCTGCCATCATGGTTTTGGGCTGAACTATTTTTCAAGTTTTAAGATTATTATTATATGCCACAACTATTGAGGGCAATTAACTTTCTGGCAAAATTCTTGTAAGTGTTATGGTACTTGAACGCGCATTTCACACAAAGTAAAGCCGCTTGTTTGTGCCCACTGAATACTACTGGACACAAGCCAGTTCTTGGATTTGCTCGATGCAATTGTGTCTAATTGCCTATAAATAGTTTTGGCTGGCACAAGGTTCAGGGTCATTATCAGTAAATGTATGAGCACAGATATCAATCATTGACTAGTAAACAGTCTGGTGTGCACTGTGCAGTTCAGGACACGAGTCTTGTCTATCTGCACTCATGTATTTGTTGTTAGAATGCTTCCTGAGCTTCCTTAGTCTGTTATTATGGAGATCACATGAAGCATTGATAGCTCTAGGTACTGTCACATGAGAGGTTTTGTCTTCCATTGTTATAGAACAAGAGGAATTAATTCAGATGTACTCTTGGAGGCCCGTGTACATTTATAGTTGTATGTTTTACTGATTAAGATTGCAGGGAATTAACTAATGATGTTTCTTCTTCATGCCTATTTCTCTAATTAAATGTCTGAAGGACCTGAGAAAGAACTACATCAGCTTGCGGTGTTTGGGGAACTACGTGCACTATTTCCAGGTGTCCGTATTTACATTGAACTTGTGGGACCAGCAGTTCCAAAATCTAGGTTAGCAACAGACGCTGTTTTTTCCCCTCCAGTGTTTCATGAAAAAATTTTCAATTGTTTTTTATTTCCTGGTGTTAGCTCACAATTTGACTGGTTTACCTTTTTCATTTCATCAGATCTTATACCTTTGTATCAGTTAGTTAAATAAAAAACAAATCTAGGTTGTTTTTACTGCTGCACTAGGAGGCATATTTTGGTGACTTACTACTCCATCTATTGTCAAACAGATGACGTTCTAGAATGTGTGTAGTCAAAACTTGAAATCTTAAATCATTAATAGATGCAAAAATCTCAGGATTTTCTATGTGAAAATGATATTAGTAGATTTGCATGAAAAACACTTTCATATATTTTAATAATTTTATAAATATATAATCAGAAAAAGTAATGATAATTAAAAATAATGAAGGTAGTATTTATTACTGTGATCCTGGTTGAACATGGTTGTACATGTTCCATTATCTGTTAAAAATGTATAGTTGGTTATGTATTCTTGCTTTCCTGATTTTGATATTATACCGGCTTACAGGGATGGAGAGCTTGTAACTATTTCAAACTATGCACATTGTTGTGATGAGAGCTGCTTTTGTAAATCTTCCATTGGATCCAAAGATTTAAGTTGCAGTGCAGTGACATTCAAACTACGAAAAGGGCTGTATCATGAGAGATATAGTGATATTGTGAAGGTTCTATGCACAGTAACTCTTTACTTATTTATAATGTGAAGCTACCCATCATATATGTATCAAGCCTTTTTTTATTTGAATGTGGAGCGTTTTTTATAATGTGAAACTATAAACTTTCCTACTTGCTACATGCAATCTGTCATTTTGTAATACTCAATTCCGTGTGACAGGGGTATTTGCGTGTATTCCCTCTCACAAATCCAACTAACTAGGTTTAGAGCTACTAGGCTTCTTAATATTACTTGATCATGTCATTTGTAGCTTGAATTTCTTAATCTTCTGTTCAATGTTTTAGGAAATACTTACTGGAATGTTAGTTGTTAGGGCAGTCCCAACTCATAGTGTCCATAAGCAGTGTCTATGATGCCATGTCAATAAGACATCACAATAGAAACTACACTCTACAACTCATGGTTTCTTAAAGTGGGCCATTAATAAATACAGGGCCATTAATAAATACATCATCTCTCTTCTCTACCAATCATATTTATTCTTCATATATTATGAAGACACTATTCTCTCCCAATGCAAAACTTGATAGTGTCTAATACATAGGTTCTCGTGTTGAAGCTGTGTCTTGCATGAGACCCAGTTTCTTCCTCTCTTCACTCTCTCTCTTAATTAATATAGTGCCATATAAGCTAAAAATCCTACATGGCAATGTAGTTAATGCTATAGACACCATCCTAGGTGGAGGGTTGGGACTGCCCTTATGTACTAGAAGTTTCATTGATGCCATATATGATGCACTAAATCACAAAGAGAAGTTGGCATTTAATTCTATTGGCATGTGTATTGTGGTCAGGGAATACTAGAAGCTTTGACTTTTGTACTGAATATATATAATTAGCCCACCAAGCCAATTCATTTGGGAATTAATGATCGAGGTATTTTCATTCAGGATTGACTTTCTCTGCTAATACTTTGTTTCTTGGTAGGATTCAAAGCCTCATCTCATTGTTGCCCCAAATGCTGGTATAGCTGCATATCCTAGTTGGATTCCAACTATTGTAAGTATAAATGTTCTTGATTAACAACCTCCTCCCATTTTGGATATGAACATGATTGGCTATGAATTTCCTTGTGATACTACCACTCTTAACTTCACAAAGTTGACATTGTTCCAGCTAGTTTCATGCTAAAGCATACATCTGGAACTTAAAGTGTATTCTTCACAAATCGCAAATCATCCCTTTATCTCAGTTGATGATATTCAAGTAAAAATCGATGCATTTAATTGGTCATCTTTTCCTCTCTAACCCAGACAATTTTCAACAGACATGTTATCTATGGAAGAAAGTGTTAGCATTATATTATCCTCATGCGAACTTGAATTAAAAATACACCACACTATGACAGCTTTAACTGATGATTGCCAGTATAACACAGTATACTCTGTGTCTTAGCTTGTAACAGATTTCCATTTTTTGTGCTCATTCTATTCAATTTTCATTTGAAGGAAATAATTAGGAAAGTTGGGATTCCTGCAATTTTCACGGACTTCTGTGAAGAAGCTGCACATCTAGCTTCCTCCTGCATTACCTCCATAACTGGTCAACCCCTCAGAGTCCCAGTATGTGTTCTGTTTTTCCATCGTTTCCTTTTTGATTGTAGTTATGGAGTATCAAACTAATACCATCATCATCTATCATCTCCTCTCTCAGATTCAGGTAAATCCTTTCAGGCAACCGGTTGCAGTGGATAATAGTGCACTATGCTTACCATGCTACTCCAACTGCTTTGTTTTTGGGATGTAGAATTGCGAGTTTGTATCACCATGAAATGTTCAGAGATTCAACTCTTAACAAATAATATCACTAACTTTTTCAAAGAAGGCAAGGATAGCATGAAATATTTTCATGGACGAAATTGCAACCTGTTTTTATTATTTAGTCTTTCAGAATAGATGCCTTGGTTACTTGTAAGAATGTAAGATGCACTCATCAGCTTATGCTTGTAAATACAGTTGTCGTATAATTGTAGACCTGTAGTAACTTGTAAGATACTACATATATAATACCCTAAAGTTGCAGAAAAACTTGCTAGTAGGTAGTAGCAATCCCATGCTGGACATGGTGAAATATGGATCAGTTATCAACAGCTTTTGTGCCAAGGTGCTAATGAGGTAGTGCCGAAGAAGCTTGTTGGAGACAAACTTTCTGCAATAGTACCATTCATATGGTGAGTTTTCTGCTTTTCATCTAATTCAGTACCTTTAGTTATCTAAATGTCCCTATCACTGCATTTCATTTTAAAACTGACGCTTTCAAATTTCTTGTGGATGAGAAGTTTAGATCTAACTTTGATTCATAAATAGAATGACCAGCGTTAACGTTTTTTTGTCTATGAGAATCATTTCTTGCTATTCTTTGTTCCAAATTTTGGAAATATTCCCAATATAAAGAAAGGTCTTATGGTTTTAATGATAAAACGGTTAAGTTTTTTGGTCTCATCTTGCAAACTTTTCTTCTCATCCACATAAAATCTGCATATATGATGAAGCAGTCATAAATCCAATTACACACACTGCCTCATATAAAAAAACTAATATTGCACACGCCACTGCAGTGAAGTAAGGAGTCCAATCACAGAGAATCCTATATCACAAAAGGATCAACTCATTTTCTATGTTAGTTCATCATGCTCAGTACTGTTGAGGAGAAAGCTTGCTGAACTCCTGCTTCTGCATTCTGATGTTATGCCCTTTCCTGGCATTCCCATCTGCAATGAGAACATCATCTATCCATGAGACAATATTGTAGGCTAAACTTTCCAGCACCCTCGAGTAGCTTTCAAGTATTGCCTGCCCAATGTCCTGTAGCAAAGTAAAATGGAGACACGCCAGCATTAGCAATGATGAACACTCTTTGATCCAAAGGAGATGGCTCAATCAGTTTATTTTGTATATGTTTGTATGTTTGTACCATGTATGATAGTTCTAAATATTTTGTATTGGCATTCAGTATACTTCTGTCTCTTAAATTGTAGAATAAACACACAGTACACTTTTATGTTTTTGCTTCCAACATTGATCATATCTGGTGTAAGGAAAAAATACAGATGAACTCTGAGATAATCTGAAATTTGGGTATTTCTTATGTATAAGCATTACCTTGTTGTACTGAATCTTGCTTGTGTCCAGGGTAGTCTGTGACAAGCCTGGAAACCTCTGCTTCAAGCACAGCAACAAACTCCTAGCCCTACTTGCAAGGATCAGATTCTTGTCCCCATCAGCATTCAGCTCAGTAACATTTTCCCATTTTGACACCACATGGGTCATGCTTGCTTTTCTCCGCCATACGTACATCGCAGCCTCAACACGGTCTGCAATCTCAAGTGCCTCATGTTCTGAGCTCAAGTTGAGGAAGTTGAGGAGGTGGTCTGGTGAGAACTGATCCCCTGCAGACATGTACCGGTATATGGCATCACCCACGCCAACCTTCCCACTCTGTTGAGTAGTAGAAATGCATTTATCAGGGGGAAATGATACTTTCAGTAATCAGGACCATAGAAAGACTCAGATCAAGCAGTTTCTCTGTACCTTTGGCAGTGTTTCTATGTATGACAGTGGAACCTGCATTTCAGAGAGGATACCGCTGTTGATCTCCATGGCCATCTTGTGGATTTGGCTTGCTTGGTCCCTCTTTTGTTGCAGCTCGCGGTGCATCCGATCAGACAGGCCTGACTCTGGGACACATGGTTCAGGGAGCCACCACTTGTCCTCGCTGCGCTGAAACTTCATGCTGTCACTGAAGGACTGCTTTCTCTGATCTATATACCAGAAATCTGTCTTCTCAAAGCTATCCAATATTTCCTGCAAAAAAGGTGTGCAATTATTGGTCATACATTGTACTACAAAAGTTATTCGAAAGGAGCCTTCCAGAATTCCGCAAATCAGGACTTTACCAGGAGCATAGTTTCCAGTTTTTCAAGTGCTGGAAGGTTCATTAGTATGTCTGATCTTGGTGAGGTTGCCATCACCTGTAGAAAACAGACATTTGTGCCTAAGTAGACATGCCATGAAGATGAAACTTATCAGAGTGTGAAACGTGATATTCTTGGAATGGAATTACATCATGAGTGCTTCCATCTGGCATGGCCTGGACTTTTGGTGAGAATTCAACAATGTATTCGCAGATGGAGAGGAGGCAGTCCATCTCCCTGTTCCACATCGCCTTCTTCTCAGGAGGCAGTGGCTGCAACCTGTGGCAGGTTCCAAACACAGTTGCTGCAGCCAAGAACAAGCACAGAGGTCAACCCACTGTTGCCTGCATCAAAGACCAACTTAACAGAAGATTCATCTGCAATTCTCTGAACTACCATATAGATTGGTGATGGCATTGGAGATGGCCACAGCCGTGCAGACACCCTTCCCACTCCCAGACATGTCCTCTCCAAGGAGCAGCTTGGTGTACTTCTCCTTCATCAGCTCCATCTCTGAACAACACCCATCAATCAACCACCAGAAACACCAGAGGACACTACCAGAAATCAAAACAGGTTGGCATATCTATACCTTCATCCTCCAGGGACTTCTCGTTCACAACTTGCTGCAGCTTCTTCATGCTGAGCTTGCTCACCGATGGCGAGAGGCGTGGTGCCGCCGCCAGCGTGGACGTCGTGCGGCTCATGCTTCTCCCTCGTGGTGGCGACGGCGTATAGCACACCTGCTCCTCGCCACCGCCATTGTCGGAGAACGACGATACATGGAACAGCGGTCGCGCGTAGTCGCGATCGTAGCCGTGTTTGTGGAAGCCAGGGAAGCCTGAACCTCCACTCATGGTTGCAGCTGTTCTTGCTGCCTGCTTCTGAAGACCTGCAAGAAAGATGATGAATGGGAATGGCACAAGAATGGAGGCATGCCAAGAACAGAGAGGATAGGTACCTGGTGTTATTGACTTGCTTTCCCTTTTTTGGTGATCATATCATGGCTGTCACTTACAAGTGTATGGAACAATAATAAAGGCATAGGGGCTATCTTTCCTTGACATGGGCTGTTGCAATCAATATGGTTTGCCAATTATGAGGCATGTGAGCGATTTGCCCCCACAGTGTAGGACAATAAGGTTGGATTGGTTGGATGTCTTGCAGGTTTGGTGAATGTGTTAACTGTCAGGAAGGTACAAAATTTTGGCACTTGGTGCTGTCACATTGTACCCAGATTTTGACTCACATTTTCGGTGACCATCTATTTCTTCAATTTAAGTAATTGCCTCTCAGATTGTCTGGTGGATTTGGAATGTATTTATTGCCTCCATTTATTTGGAAATGCATGGTTGTTTTTCACCGAAAGAGAGTATGCAGTGTATTCATGTAATTACTTCACAAAAAGACACAGAGTGGCCTATGAATGGTTGGGACTTGGGAGTTGAAACGAATGGTGAACATCTTTAATTTCTAACCCATACCTAAGCTGCATTTATTTATTTTTACTTCAGTTTCCTTGCATAAATGACATTGTCCTCTGTTCCAGCTCATGGAGGCTGTGTCGGCATGTGAACCACGCTACACATATGGTATTGTTTTTCCACATTTCATCTGCCAATGTGTCGTAGAGAGATGTTATTGTCCTGGATTCCTGGTTATAAGCAGGGTTCAAACAAGACACAACCAGCACAAACCGGTTTCCCAAAAAAGAGAGTATAAAATCAAAGTACGTAGTACCCCTCTATGCAAATATTAGATGTAGATAAATATCAGAAAATTTTTCAGTCATCTTATACCCAAAAATCTCTATGAAAAAAAAAAACTCCTTTTGTCTGAAAAACCAACAGAAAATTTCCTCTGAACCGGTTCTTGGATCTAAATCAGCATGTTGTTTTAATTTTTCTCTCCTTTGTTTTTGTAACCAACGCCTATAGGTCATATAAATATGATCCTGTGGGCAAACAATCTTCCCAAATACGTTCAGGGACCAAAGGGATGATGCTTCTCAAACATGCAATCCATAAACCGGTCCATTTGATTCAGACTTCTAAGCAAAGCCACATCTATCTATCTATGAAACTTAGTGCTTGCCATGATCATCTATCATGATGTATTTTAAATGCTACCTAGGCAAACATAATGGCTGTCACGTAGTAGGATATATAAGAACTGCTCAATCTCTGGACCCCAAACATAAAATAGGGAAGGAGTGGAAGGCCAGTCTGAAGAAACTAACTAAATCTCTTACAATCTTGGAAGGCACATGAAAAGTAGGAAAAATCTCTCACGAGCTCATTAGAAAGAAGGAAAAATCTCTCACAAGCACATTTGAATTCTACACGTACGAGTACAATATATCAAGGGATGATATGATCTATTTGTAAGAGATTTTGGCTTTGAGAGCCAGTTATTATTATTCTTTTTGGGTTCTCACGGGGTATTACAAGGACACATAATAAATGGCATCATATATTAAAAAACAGTCATAGTACTATACCTCTTGATTATTGTTCATTCATTTTATTTAAAATTTCTGTGAAAATATAAAAAAATTAAGTCATGCTTAAATAACATTTAACGATAATCAAGTCATAATAAAATAAATGATAAATATATAATTTTTTTAAAATAAGACGAATGGTTCTGTCGGACTTTTTTTTTTTTTTTTGCCAGCACGAATTGGGCCGGATTTTCTATTTTGGCGTGTTTAACGATTGGGTTTTCTCTTTTCCCCCCTTTTTTAAGTCAATGTCCATTTTCTTTTGGGCTTTTGACCTTTTCTCATTTCAGGTTTCTAGAGTAGGCTGAATTCAAATGTTGGGCTAGGCATGCCGGCCTCACAGCCCACGTACCTTTTGTTTTTCTTTTCAAATTTTCTTTTGAATTCGTTTCAAATTAGTGGCTTTTTTACGTGTACTAAAAAGTTCGTAAGAGATTTTGGCTTTTGAGCCAGTTTATTTTTTTAGTGGTTCTGACAGGGTATTACCAGGTGATTTTGTCTGGCAGCAATAATCAAAAGATATAATATGATGGTAAATGAATCATAAGGAATAGCAAAAATTAAGGAGCCCATAAACTACCAGCTATTTTCGATGCTGAACTCGACTGATTATGCACATACACCGTAGCAATCGTTCAACCATCGGTCACACTTGTGCAATTTTACCTGAGGGCTGAGGCGTTCACTCGTTTCGGACTTATCAAAACATCACAATAATTTGTCAAACTCGATTCATATGTATCGAGATATTTCACTCATATTTTGTTACAAATTACTCTTATATTTTGTTACAAATTACATGATCATCACAACAGTTCCCATTATGATTACTAATTTGAATTGCACCAAATTTTAACCTACTAGCATTACATTGTCCAACAGCCTGACTAACATCATACTCCACTCCACTTCCTCCAATAGGCAGCACATCATTTGAATGCTTAAACCATGCATAGCATGCCTCAACTCAGCCTCAGTTATTGCGGAGAGGCAGTGCCCGCTTATTGCGGGTTAAGGCCCGGTGACTATGCGGTGGAAGGGTCGTAAGTTCGCAGCGTTGGTGGTGGTGGTCAGCAGCGGTGCCAAGAGGGGTAGGGGAGGTGGTACTGGCAGAGCAGGTCAACGACAATGGCGTGGAGGCGGCGGCTTGCTGACAAGATAGGCTGTGATGGTAGCTCAACAGAATCTTCCAGCGACGACGCCCATGGCAGCAACGACTCTTCGGCAGATAAGCTATGACGGTTTGACAGCTGTTGTGGTTTAAAATGACAACAATGTGTCAGCAGCAGTCCTCTGGTGAGATAAGCTTTAGCAACTCGGCGGAGTGGTGATAGATCACCACTTTTGGTGAGATAAGCTACGATAGCTCGGCATAGGTAGTTCTCTGTAGTGACGATGGCATGGCGGCGACGGAATATGTGAAGGAGTAGATTGGTCAGGAGGCGTGAGTTTTTTGCTTGGTAACTGCAAGGTAGTTGGGAGACTACTGTTATCCCCTTCCTTTGCTCAATGGCAGATCAAAGGAACTTTTGTAGTTGATGCAATGATAGTGAGAGGGTGTGGCAATAGTAATGCAGGCTAGCCCCGCATCTCCTTAACGTTCTAAGTGAGGAAGAAAAGTTTAGGGCTAGTCTTCTAGTTTTTCTTTCCAGTTATTTTGTTGGTTTATGTTTATCAGTTATGAGATTTAGAATGTCAGCACTCGTATAATCTTTGGCTGTTTATAACCATTTATGGATATAGAGGCCGGATTTCTATCCATTATCTTAAAAAAAATCAGCCTCTACTTCATCGAGAGCCTCACTTTCCCAGTTAACCTCAAGCATGCACCTGCAAGTGGTGCAACTTAGGTTCCGTTCGTTACCTCCCTTTCCCAACCTCCCTCCCTCATTTTTCGCTCGCACGCTTTTCAAACTGCTAAACGGTGCGTTTTTTGCAAAAAAATTCTATACGAAAGTTGCTTAAAAAATCATATTAATCCATTTTTAAAAAAAAATTAGCAAATACTTAATTAATCATACAATAATAGGTGCTTTGTTTTGCGTCCTCCCGAACACAGCCTTAATCCCCTTGTTTTGCCCATCCTTCATCGACAATCCACATTGAGAATTTCGAAGATTTAGTCCTCTATGAAAAGGGATGCAAATTGTGGTACCAAACTCCTAATCCAAGGTCACATGGTTCATCAAAATTATAGGTAACACAATTTTTTTAATTGTCCGTTATGACGTCTTTCATCCATTATTATTCCATTATAGGATAATAAAACTTTTTATGGTGTTTGGTAGCTACTTAGATATTCAGAGATGAAACAATGTAAACCATTCATTAAGATATGGATAAGGTACGGAATAAAGTTATTCTATTTTTGTCTCATTATTCATTATCGAGATATCTAGTTAGGTCACAACAAATGACATAGGATTAGATTTTACACATTGAACAATAGATTCACTTTCACTTTGTGAACAAGCCTCCCGGACATCAATAGAAGAAAAAAACCAATCCCAACGAATCATTCGAACTTTCTCCCCCACACTATACCATACCATCTATGAACAAGGGTGTTGTAGATTTTATAGATAGGGACAATTTCGTTTTCCCCTCACTTTCATCTCTAATATTGATTTTGCCCCTACTTTTTAGCGTTTTCGTTTTTGCCCCCACTTTTTTGAACTGAACCAGACGTTTACCCCTGGTTTGGATGAAAGTTTGTGGGACCGGATTTATGGAAGAAAATAAAGAATTTTTGAATTAGTGAATTACCGTTTTACCCCTATGAAATTCTAACCATACAGAGGTCCCATCCTCTCGGCTAGACCGCGAGTGAGCCAGCCCGTGACAGGAAAAAAACCCTAGCGGCGGCGGCGGCGGTAGTGGGCGGCGGCGGAGGAGGAGGAGAGCGGGCGTCGCCTAGCGCCGCTCCTCCCGGCGCGTGCAGGAGAGCGGCCGGGGAGAGGGCAGCGCCGCGGCGAGCGACCGGTGCCCTAGCTACGGCCCAATGGCGCGCTAGGTGGCGGCGGGGAGAGGGCGGCGGCCCAGCGGCGCGCTAGGTGGCGGCGGGGAGAGGCGAGGGCGGCGGCCCAGCGGCGCGCTAGGTGGCGGTGGGGAGAGGCGAGGGCGGCGGCCCAGCGGCACGCTAGGTGGCGGCGGGGTGGAGAGGGCTAGGCGGCGGCGTGAAGGTGGCTAGGCGCCGGCGTTGAGGTGGCTGGGTTGGTGAGGAGCTCGGATGTGGCTGGCATCGGCCCTGTGATGTGAGCTATTGGTGAGTCATGGAGGAAATCTTGCAAATGGAGGAGATATTCATGGAAGAGGTTAACAGGTAACCCCTTTTTGCTATTCTTGTGAGTGTAGTTGTTCTCAGTTTGGTTTATACACCGAATTAGCTAGTAGTAATACATTTCAATGTGGTTGAGATAATTTACCAATGTGGTTGAGATCATCCTTGTTCTGTTAGGAACCATTTTATATTTTTTTATTTCAATGATGGTGCCAAATTAGGAAAATTATTGGGATTTAATCCAGAGAAAGGTGTGAAATGTGAATGTTGTTTGCGCTGACTTGGGGTAGCTAGATGATTTGCAATGTTGAAATCTCTAAACCTCCCCCTCAAACAAACTTATATTTTTGAATTGTATTTTTTGTGGCTATTGGTACCATGCAACAATTAGCTAAATTTATATTTTTGTTGCCGTGATTTGTAGGACAAGTCACAGTGAGTTGAAATTAGTTGTTAGAGTTGGGTCGTTTTTCAGCTTGCCAGATGAAGGGCTAATTTTGTTTATTTTGTCATTGCTAATTTTTTGCATTACTTAGTGCTAGTGCAAGTGGAACTACAAGAGGAAGGGGAAGGGGAAGGGGAAGGGGAGGTGCAGGTGCTGCCCTTGCCCCTGATGGAGGTGGAGGTGGTGGTGCTGTTGGTGGTGGTGGGAGGGGAAGGGTAGGTGCTGGTGCTGCCCCTGGTGGAGGTGGAGGTGGTGGTGCTGCTAGTGGTGGTGGTAGTGGGAGGTAGGGCTGTCAACGAGCTGAGCTCGAGCGAGCTTCCATGTGTAGGCTCGAGCTTGCTATAGACTCGAGTCGAGCCTAGGTCTGCCGCGAGCTTGAAGTCGAGCTCGAGCTCGGCTCGTTCGAGCTTCGAGCTTTTCTCGAGCCTACCTGGTGTAGTGAAATACTAGAACTGTGATGCATGATTAGATAGGAAAAAGTAATACTAGTGCTCCTATGCAAGCCGCACAGTCGCACACTACTAGTAGTACTAGTACTACCAGCCATGCTCTTGTTGGGACTTGGGAAATGGGACAACAAATGCACTCTGCCATTGGCAGTACTAGTGCTCAGTACTACTAGTAGAGAATATGGCAGTACTAGTGCTCAGTATAGTAGAGAATTTAAACGAGTTAAGGCTGTGTTTAGATCCAAACTTTGGATTCAAACTTCAGTCCTTTTCCATCACATCAACATGTCATACACACACAACTTTTTAGTCACATCATCTTCAATTTTAACCAAAATCCAAACTTTGGATCCAACTAAACACAGCCTGAGAAAGGGGGAGGAAATATACAGGAGAAGGAACATGTGCTAGATGCTGAGGCTCGCCGAGCTATTCGAGCTCGGCTCGGCAGGCTCGCGAGCTTAAAGTCAAGCTCGAGAAAGGTTTGAATCTTAGACGAGCCGAGCTCGAATCGAGCTCGTAACGAATCAAGCTCGAGTAGCTCGCGAGCCTCGAGCTTTTTTGACAGCCCTAGTGGGAGGGGAAGGGGAAGAAGAGGAGGGAGGCTAGCTCAATGGTTTGGACCTCATATGTAATAGCTCTATTGGTGCTTTTGTTTGAATGCATGATCTGGACAACTACTTGTTACTATGTTGCCTATGATTTGAACCTATAATATGTGATACTATGTTGGTTATGATGTGAACTTAGCTATGTTGGTGCTTGCTATGAACTAAACTTTTCTATTTTGGTGTTGGCTATTATGTTGTCATGCTATGAACTAAAATGTTGTTGAAATTGTCATTGTTGTTCAATTTCTGTTGAAATGCTGCCAAAATTCCTTCAAATTCAAATTTTATCCAAAATGTAATGTCAAAATCTGTCATTTAATTTTAAACATATTCAATTTTTTTTTTCCAAAGCCATTGCATAATGGGGGCAAAAACACAATTAATGAATTGAATTGGGAGAGGACATACATGTCATATTTAACACCGTTAACTCCTTCATCCAAAACATAGGTAAAAGTATTTTTCAGTTCAAAAAAGTGGGGCAAAAACGAAAACCCTAAAAAGTAGGGACAAAATCAATATTAGAGATGAAAGTGGGGGCAAAAACGAAATGGTCCCTCATAGATACCATCCATTTCTATTTTTATGATAGTTTCTCCACAATTTACATCCCACCCAATACATACAACCACTCCACCAGTCCATCATCAGTACAGTACTGAACTTGGAAAGAAAAAAACAAGAAAAAGGTGAGCAAAACAATTTTCTAAACAGAAAGCAACCAACCGCAGTCCACAGCACACGTGGGACTCTGAAGAGCTTCTCTTCTCTTCTCTTCTCTTCCATGCCAAAATTGGATTTTTTATTTTGCTCTGCCTCTCTCTTTCTTTCCCCCACCTTGACCTGTAGTTGCCGCCGGCCGGTCATCCTCCCTGAGCTCACCTCAATCTTGCCTGACCTCCAAGAAAAGTAGCTAAACGCTGCTAGCTACCGTGGCCTCTCTCTCTCGCTTCGCTTCCCCCTGAGGCTTCACCTACTCCTCCTCGTCGTCGTCGTCTCCGATGCCTTCCTCCTCCCCACCGCTCCGAGGTAGTACTACTAACAAAGGCCGTACCTTTGCCTTCCCCTCTTCAGTCTTCTTTCTTCCCCTTGGAGGCTTGGGCTTCCTGGCTTCCCTTGCTTTGTGAGTTCTTGTTTCGATCTCTTGCCCTGGAAGTGAAGTTTTAGTTTTGTAGTTTGTTGTGGGTAGTTATTGAGAGAGGCGGAAGAACAGTCGCGGCAAAATCGGTGGTGTTTGGTGGAGAGGTTCTTGATTTTGGATTATGCGGTTGCGGCGGTTGGAGGATGGATCCCTAGCTTAATCGATGAATTTCTTGGGGGGAATTCGATCTTTTATTATCCCTGAAATTTCTGTGTAGTGTTTCTTGTTTTCAGATATATTTTTCAGTACTCTCTTTCTTGTTTTTTGAGGTAGGTCGTCCACCGTCAATTCTTACCATGGAATTCCTCAGTAGAAACACCCAAATTCCAATTTGTTTTGTGATCGAATGTAACAGCAATCTCAATTAATTGCTAGAATACTGAACCCGGTTAAACTCTTCTTGGAACCTCCCTGAATAACCCAACATTTTGTTTTTTGCAGGCCTTCCACTGTTCAGTGTCTCACCTCTGAACTCTGAAGCAACACTAATGTGATGTCAATCGCATGCTGCTTGCCTGTTGTCGAGTGCGTCTACTGCCTAGCGTGCGCACGGTGGGCGTGCCAGCACTGCTTCCACACCGGAGGCTATGACAGCGAGACCTGGGGCCTTGCCTCGCCGAATGAGTTTGAGCCGGTGCCGCGGCTATGCCGATTGATTCTTGCGGTGTATGAGGATGACCTTGAGCACCCGCAGTGGGCGCCTCCTGGGGGATACGGCATTGAACCACGGTGGGTGGTGCACCGGAAGACATACGAGCACACTGGCGGACATGCACCGACATATTTGTTGTATGTTGATCACCACCATTCGGATGTTGTGCTCGCTGTCCGTGGGATGAACATGGCGAAGGAGAGCGACTACGCCGTTCTGTTGGACAATTCGCTCGGCCAGAGGAGGTTCGACGGCGGCTACGTGCACAATGGGCTGCTCAAGGCTGCTGAGTGGTTGTTTGATGCTGAGTGTGATGTGCTAAGGGACCTTCTGGAGAGGAATCCTGGTTACACGCTCACTTTCACAGGCCATTCTCTTGGTTCTGGTGTCGTGGCGATGCTTGCACTGGTAGCTGTGCACAATAGAGACCGGCTGGGTGGTGTCGAGAGGAAGAGGATACGGTGCTTTGCCATGGCACCTGCCAGGTGCATGTCACTCAATTTGGCGGTCCGTTATGCAGATGTCATTAACTCAGTTATTCTCCAGGTGAGACTAATTCCAGCACTAGATTTTGCCAACATGTGTTAATTATATACCTTATTTGCATGTGCTTGTGCATGAAATTTCCTAGTTAAATTTCTTTCGGGAGTAAAACTGTAGGGAACACTTTACAATTTGCACCTGCTTTTATAATTTGTTAGATCAGCAAGTCCATCTGAAACCTTGTTAGAACAGGATGATTTTCTGCCTCGCACGGACACTCCTTTGGAGGATGTATTCAAGTCACTCGTCTGGTAATGGAACTTTGTCTTATGTATAATGAACACCTGAACTCATATTTGTAGGGATTTATGATCTCCTTAGTCTATCTTTTCAGGGTACCTGATGTAGTCCTTTGTGTACAGCTTACCATGCCTTTTATGTGGAAGGTGCCTTATAGACACATGTATACCTGAAAGTGTGATGTTGAGAGATCCAAGACGTCTCTATGCACCAGGACGTCTTTACCACATTGTTGAAAGGAAACCATTCAGGTACAACTTCCTGTCAGTCCTAACCATACAAGTAATTTTATTTCTGTAACATAGCAATAACTATGAAAACAACATCCTACATTATATGCTTATATTCATCTTCATAAAAACAATATAATATACTAACTGCAATACACAATTAAATGTTTGGGGAAAACATTCTTTTAGTTTTAACTTTTTCCTATGTTTGATACTTCAAGTTTGGAATAAATATTTCATTGAAACACTCGCTGGTTGCTGCAGATGTGGAAGATATCCCCCTGTTGTAAGAACAGCTGTTCCGGTGGATGGCAGATTTGAGCACATTGTTCTCTCTTGCAACATGATTTCTGATCATGCTATTATCTGGATAGAAAGAGAAGCCCAAAGGGGATTAGATGTAAGCCTGAATTTCTTGTTCTCTTACTACCATGAAAATCCATTTGAGATAATTGTTTCTGGCGTGCGTACAAAAATGGTAACTAACTCCAGTTCTCCTACATGGACTGTCATTATTTATTTCAGACGCTGGAGCTTAAAAAGATTTGAAACAAATAACGTTAGCTCTCTCAATCATCAAGACAGAAAGAATCTATAGTTTTACGTCAACTATAGGTTTTGTCATGAGCTTTCTTTACAGTGCACAAATGACGTGCAGACTAACTGTCTTGTCATTTCAGTTGATGCTGGAGAATGAGAGGACCATGAAGCCACCCGAGACGCAAAGGATGGATGATGAAATCGCCATCGAGAGGGATCATGATGAGGAGCAGAAGGCAGCATTGAGGCGTGCGGTTGCGCTAGGGGTCGCAGATGTTAATGTGCCATCGACATACGGTACTTTCAGCGAAAATATGACTCCTGAGGCTGATGAGGCTTCTCCAATATTGCCGGACAGCGGACGGCGAAGGACGGTCTGGGATGAGTGGATTGCGAGGATATTTGAGAAGGATGAATCTGGCAAAATGATTCCACGAACATGATTATGGTAGAACAGGGCATTATGCTATGAAATTAGGGGAAAAAATAATAAATAAATACGCAGGTAATATAATCTGAGCCGATTATTATTGGCATCAGTTCATCTTCCAGCCTGTTCAAGTCTGTTTTCAAAACCTTGAAATGGTGATGGAAGGAAATAGGAATTGTTGGCAGAGCAATGATGTGAAATCTGATGCAGTTTCAACCTCAGAAACAAAGATCCTAGTAGATGATGTGCTTGCACGGATGTAAATGACTCCATCCATCCTAAAACATAACAACCTATGTTCATACTACAACCTATAGTTTAGGACGAAGGGGGTAGGAATTAGCAAAAGGGAAGGAATATAGGCGGAAATTGATATAGGAATTAGCAAAAGGGAAGGAATATAGGTAAAAATTGATATAGGATTACATATATTTGTTGTCAGAAAATGTCCTTTATACACACAATTGATGAAGTAATTAGTTGTACAGTAAGCTATTAAGGAGAGTAAGATTTGTATGTAAACCATGAGATAAAAAATGGGGGCATCCTATCTTTTGGTAAATTTTCAGCCAGAAAGTACAAACTTTGTTATGGAGTATTATCAAGACAGTGGAATGCCGCAAATAATTTTCTCTCAATCTTTAATTATTAAGCGTACCATTTGTTCTTTTAGAACTAATGAACTTTATTGAAGGAAATGCTTAAAAGCATAGTACATGACTGATGTTAACTTCTCCCAATAAGGAGATTACAAAGGTTTCCTAAGGTTGGGCAACTTGCAAAATAGCAGGCAAAGCATGACAAGAAAACTATTATGACAAGAAAGTTATTAGGAGAAGAGGTTCTTGCTTTATGCCAGCATGTTTATTGGCCTCCCTTGGAATCCATCTGATTGCGATTTGTTTACCTGCAGATAAAGCATGTAATTCAAAGAGTAATGGTCTTAAACACCAATTGTCTTGGTTGAGCAATGAAATCTTGCTGCTGTAAGGTTGAGACTGGGCCCCTTTAAAACATCGGATTGAAAAAAAATACAGGAATAGAAAAAACACAGAATAGAATAGGAATTCACGTGTAAAACAGAGAAATGTAAAACCATAGGAATTGTATAGGAGTATGTGTTTGAATGGGGTATAGGAAAAACACAGGAATATTTACTAAGAACTTGGGCCCACTTTCTATTTCTAATAAATATACTGCAGCTAACACAAATTATATCCATTCATTGCTTATTCTCCTGCAGTGAAGAAAGAGATTAGGAGCTTGATTGCCTCGATCCTACGCAAAGCAAGTGAAGAATGAGCTCAGACTGGATGGAAATTTTCATGTGTTTCTCTCATAGAATCAGCAACGAAGGAATATTTCCTTCAGTTTTCCTATGACCAATTCCTACAAATCAAAGGCTGCTACAGTGAATGAATCCATAGGAATTCACATCCTCTGTTTTTCCTTTGTTTTTTCTTTGTTTCAAAGGAACCCTGAAGTTCTGTTGTCTGACAGGAAAAATGTATGAGCCAAGCAAATTTTGTAACCTGAAACAAAGGCTGCAAGCTCAACAAGAAGAGAAGTAAAGCTCTTCGAACGTGCTTTTATTAAGGTTACTGCATGTGAACCAGGATCATGTATATTAGGGCCCCTTTGAATCGCAGGATTAAGAAAACGTAGGAATAGGAAAAACGTAGGATTTTGATAGAAATGTAAATGTAAAACAGAGGATTGGAAAAATGCAGGAAAAACATAGGAATGACCGTCTGATTGAACCGCAGGAAAAACACAGGAATTGGATGAGAGAGATGGACTCAAAGGAAAGTTACCAAGAGGTAGAAGCTCTTGTTAAATTTCCTCCAAAATCTCTATAGGATTGTCCATTTCATAAGAATTTCAAAGGATTGGATAGGATTCAATCCTTCGTTTCAAAGGGCTTCATAGGAAATTTTCCTATAGGATTGAAATCTTCCAAAATTCCTATGTTTTTCCTCCAAATCAAAAATGCCAAAATCTGATATATTATTTTTCCAAGAAGCATCAACATAACAAAGAGTACAGTACCTGAAGGGATAGTCAAGTTAACATAAGGAGAATATTGTTCAGTTTGTGTTACCTCCGAAGAATCATGTTGTGTTTGATGAACACTATTATAACTTTGCACCATGGAGATGGTTGCATTACAAACCTGAAAAGGCTCCCAATTTTTTGCTTTAAAATTATGATCATTCATAGCTTTTCAAATTTGCCAAAGCATAATAGCAATTTTTTGAGGGGCATTATCTGTGGACATAGTAGCTAGAAGGTAAGAATAATATCATGCATAGATGTCATCAAGCTAAGAGCATCCGTTTTATGTTGAAAATCAAAGATAAACCAAACTAGTCTACTAAAGCAGCAGTGAAAAAAGATATGAGTTTCATTTTGTTGTTGACCGCATGTGGAACAAGTAGGTTGATAATGTCCTTGATTATAGAATGAAGAGTAGCAGCAGTAGGTAAAGCATTAATTTCTGAAAAGTCCCCAAAGAAGAGTTTTAACTAAGGCTGTGTTTAGTTCAGCGCAAAGTTTAGATTTTGGTTGAAATTGGAGATTATGTGACTGAAAAGTTGTGTGTATGACAGGTTGATGTGATGGAAAAGGACTGAAGTTTGGATCCAAACTTTGGATCTAAACACAGCCTAAAGGAGAAATTGTCTTATTTTTCCAAGCAGATTTAATAAGATTGATAACTAAGGAAGGAATAGGATGATGATTATAATGGAAAGACTTGAAAACTTCTTTGTAAGAACTTTTAGTATTACACTCAGCAGAAGAAGTGTGAATCCAACAAAGCTTATCTTCTGTATCCTGATGAATTACTCTTACATGGGACATAGAATTTGTAGCCTCCTTATCAAAGACTTGAGACATTTTATCAATGTCATAATTTTTGTTTTGACCCCAGATGCCATCTAAGGTAAATGATTAGGAAGATTAGTCGGATTTAAGGATCATGAATAATTTCTCAAATAGAACACTAGGGTTGATTCTAAATAGAAACCTGACCTTTAGAAATTTGCCAAATACATGAAGTGAAAAGGTATTTTCGGATTTTAGAAATGGAAGACCAGAGAGTTGACTTGGAAACATTGAAAGGAGCTTTCCAAAAGGAAGCATTGTTGAAATATTTGGTTTTGAGAAAGGAGACGAAGGCCCAGTTTTTTCTCTTAACTCCAAACTTCAATTTTCTCGTTTTCCGTTAGCATGTTTTCCAAACTATTAAATGATGTGTTTTTAACAGAAAATTTCTATATAGAAGTTATTTTAAAAAAGCAAATAAATCTATTTTTTAAATATATACTCCCTCCGTACTCGTAAAGAAAATCGTTTTGGACAATATTTAAGTCAAACCTTGGGGAATATAAATCATGAATAACTCTCAGGTTGTTGAGTTTGAAAATATAAAAATTATATGAATAGATTTGTCTTGAAAAATACTTCCATAAAAGTATACATATATCACTTTTCAATAAATATTTTTGTAGAAACACGAAGTCAAAGCTATGTTTTGTAGACCGTATTGCTGTTCAAAATGACTTCTTTACGAGTACAGAGGAAGTAATAATTAATACTTAATTAATTATATGCTAATGAGGTTTCTCCTTTTACATAGAACAAAAATCAATAAAAATCAGAACACCACATGGAACGGAGCCTAAATCATTAGGTTTAGAAACAACAAGCTGCACGATCGCTGTTAGGTTTGCTGACGTGGCGCTCCTAATCTCTCCTCGATCCCACGGCTCTTAGATAAAAGAATATTCTCCAAACAGACTGTTTGAGGTCCCCTCGTTTGGCTTATTTCTTAATAAGCCAAAACGGCTTATTAGTAAATAAAAATAAATTTGTAGATAAAACTTTTATAAATGTGTTCTTGGTGACTTAAAAGCCAATGTTAAAAAAGAAACTATATTGAAAATATCTCAAAATAAATATCAAAATTAAGCTTGAAAATTTAAATTTTGGCCTTTTCTTTTGGCGGATTAGGCCATCCGATGGGAGCCTGAATGAGAAGACTTCGATTAAACAGCCAAAAGGACGGACGGCCATTTATCGGTTACGCCGACCAAAAAAAATAAAATAAAAAAAATCAGGAAACAGTCTCTGCTTGCTTGCGTAAGCTGACGACAGCCACGACCCAATCTTCGTTGCGGTTGACTTTAAATTAAAACGACGTGGACGCCAACAAGCTCTCGTTTCCTCCGCTCCCACGCCGCTCGCCTCCCGATCAACCAGCGCGCCGCGGCGCCCGGCGTTGCCATGATCGCCACGGCGGCGCTGCCTTCCGCCGCGCGCTCGGCGGAGGCGCTCGCCGCGGAGGCCGGCGGCCACGCCCACGCGGCGGCGGACGAGCTGCGGGGGCTCGCGCGGAGGCTCGACGCCGCGGGGGCGGCCGCGGCGGGGGCCGAGGCGAGGGAGGCCCGCGACGCCGGCGCCAGGGCGTGGCTGCGGGAGCTCCTCGACGCGCTGTACGAGCTCGGGGACGCCCGCGACGACTTCCGCCGCGCCGCGGACGCCGCCGCCAGGAGGCAGCGGGAGGAGGGACGGAGATCGGTATGGTCTTCTTCTAATCTTTCGATCCCCTTGATGAATTGTGAATTTGAAAAACGCTTCTCTCAAATGAATTGGGAATTTGAAATGCTTTGCTCAAACGAATACATGTGCGCTGCCCGCTGCCGCCTTCTAGTTTGTACCTCTGCCGATAGAGCCATTTCCAGCTACTACTTTTAGATCATGAAACGCATTGGAAATTTCTTAACATTTCTACGAAAATCTTGGAAATGTATCATGCAGTCTCAGTTCTGGCCTCAACATACGCCTTGATTGACTTACTTCACACATGCAATTCTTTGGGGAGTAACTCGTTACTTCTAATATCACGCAAGTGCAAATCAAAAGTTTAGCCATTGTTGCAAGAACAATATTTTAAGTGCATAAAGCCTTGTCAAACAAGGCAATGGGTTTTTTAAGTATGATGCAAATGTGGTGCCATGAAAATTCAGCCTACTTGTGCTCGTTCTCAGCTAATTTGATATTATACTTCCTGATGATAACCTCCTGTGCTCAAGCCCTCAACTGTAACATTTCCAAGAATGAACAGATGAAATATTAGCATCTCCATGTTTTCTTTTGATTTCTTTAAACGTTTTACTCTTTTGATCACACTAACTATAAATGCGATCTTACTATCAACAGTTTCTCCACTGGTTTACGATACCACCAAACCTTTATGGGATGCGATACAAGACTTTAAAAACCAGTATCAACAGTCTGAATATGAAAATGGATGGCATTTTACAGAAGGGCTCTGAATTAGGTCTTCTACCAATCGATCAGGAGATCCTGAATGAAAGGTCTGAAATCTCTTTGGAAGTGATACCTGATGATTACATTGTGGGTGACATTGAAAATGAAGCAAACAAATTGATTGATATATTGACAGACAGGAAAAGTGCGAAGACACTTGTTGCCATAGTTGGTGGTAGTGGAACAGGCAAAACTACACTGGCATGGAAGATACATGATGATCATCGCACAAGAAATGCTTTTGGTATGATCGTGTGGGTTAGTGTTTTCAATGACTTTGATGATATTGGATTGTTGTCTGCAGTTGTAACTGCTGCTGGCGGAAATCCTAAAGAAGCAAAAAACAGGACGCAGCTTGAGTTAATGCTGGCTTCCATGCTTAAAGGAAAGAGATTCTTGCTGGTGCTCGATGATGTGCGGGGTCATCAAATTGAAGAAAATTCCCTAGAAGCTCATTGGCATGTTTGTGGTCATGGAAGTAGAATTTTGATCACTACTCGAGATGAGAATGTTGCAACAAAACTAAATGCTTCTTACATCCACCAGGTAAAGGAATTGAGTTTTCAGAACTGTTGGTCCCTGCTTTGCTGTAATGCATGCCTTGATGAGAACCTTCATGGAAACACTTTAAGGAATATAGGGATAATGATTATCCAAAAGTGTAAGAAGATTCCAATGGCTGTTAAGATTATCGGCGCTGTTCTAAGAAGAAAGGAGCAAACCCAAGAATCCTGGCAGAGAGTTTATGAGTTTGAAGGATGGTCTTTCGATGACCTTCGGGGTGATGTTCAAGGCTTAACTGGGGCCATATATTTGGGCTACCATGATTTGCCGTCTCATCTGAAACAATGTCTTCTTTATTTATCACTCTTTCCTGAAGGCTCTACCATCAGGCAGCAGTTTGTTACTCAACTGTGGATTTCAGAAGGTTTGATTGATCGACAAGATGACTGTAGTGCTGAAAAGATCGCAGAGGAGTATTATGAGGAGTTGATATCAAGAAATTTTCTGCAGCTGGAGACTGGAAATCGCGATATAACTAGGTGCACAATGCATGATCAAATTAGATCCTTTTTGCAGTTCTTTGTTAAAGATAAAATTTGCTCTGGTGAAGTGAAACCTGGCACCAATGGAACTTCTAGTGAAGGACTGAGACATGTGTGGATTAGCAGCACCAGTACAACAACTAACCTCGAAGAAATAGCAACTGTGACCAGCTTGAAGACAGTTATTCTCTACAAGAACCCATTGAGAAATCAAGGGTTAGACAAGCTATTTAAGGGGCTCAAATATTTGCATGTGCTGGACCTTGGTGGTACTGAAATTAGGTACATCCCAAGGACACTGGAATTTCTTGTTCACCTTAGGCTCCTAAATCTTTCATTAACCCGAATTATAGAACTTCCAGAGTCCATTAATTATCTCAGAAATCTACAATTCTTGGGTCTCCGGTACTGCAATTGGCTACACACCCTTCCGAAGGGAATTGGCAACTTGCATAGATTACAAACTCTCGATCTTCGAGGGACTAGTTTGCATCAAGTCCTGCCAAGTTTGGTAAATCTGAAGCAGCTCTCTACGCTGCACGGTTTCACAGTAAATCGAACACCCATACCTGAGGATGATCCGAGTGGGTGGCCTCTTGAACACCTAAAAGATTTGAATGCATTGAGAAGCCTGCAGATACTGAAGATGGAAAAAGTATCAGACTTTTCAAGGGTGAAAGAAGCAATGCTAGAGATGAAATCTCAACTTAAGGACCTTGAAATATGTTGTAGCAATGATGATAGACTGGCTGAAGCACGAGAGGATGATTCTAGGACGCTGAAACAGATATTTGATTCACTTTCTCCTCCACAGTGTCTGAAATCTCTCAAAATAGTGAGCTATTATGCAAAACACTTTCCCAATTGGCTTCCTTGCCTCACAAATCTCCAGCGGCTTGTTCTTAGTGATTGCAAATTCTGTGAGCATATGCCTGACCTGTCCAAGCTAAATCAGCTGAAGTTCCTTACCATAACTGGATGCTCTAAGTTGCTTACAGTGGAGCAAGAGTCCGCAGGTGTCACACAGGCATTTCCCAAGTTGGAGCAGTTGCACCTCAAAGATATGCCAAAGCTAGTATCATGGATAGGATTTGCATCTGGTGATATGCCCTCCCTTGTGAAATTTCGTCTCGAAAGTTGTCCCAAGTTGAAGTGTCTCCCAGAAGGCCTCAAGTACTCCAGAGTCCTAAGAAGTGTGCAAATACGACATGCTGATAGCCTTGAGGTCATTCAGGACTTACCTGTGCTAAAAGAATTGAATGTCCAAGCCTGCAATGAGCTCAAGATAGTCTCAAACCTTCCATTACTCGAAGTGTTAACAATCCGCAGATGCCCTAGATTGGATGATGTCAGTGGTGTTCACTATCTAAGTCATGTCTGCATCACAGATAAAGAACTGAGGAAATTACCAGATTGGTTGTCAATACATGCACCAGTGCTTCAGACATTCAATATAGTCGGCGTATCAGAATTGCTTGATAGATTACTTCCCAATGGTGAAGACTGGGAAATCATTCGTCAAATTGACAAAGTTTATGCTAACTTACTTGATGAATCACCATTCTTCACTTACACAAAGAGCTCTGGTGATTTCCATGTCGATCAAAGAATTGGAGAAATAAACAAACCACCTGTTGTGTTAGGACATGGAACTGCAGGCGGAGGCTTGAGCATTCCTGATCATTCTGTTGAGATAAGCTCTCAAATTGGTGTGTCTAGAGTACCTATGAACCGAATATCCACACTGAGGCGGGTCGTAAGGAGTTACCTTGTTCCGTACCTTATCATGGTTATGGTTGTTATGCAACTTCTTTCGTATTATCTACACAACAGGTCAACTAGGGAGATCTGGCTGGTTCAGACCCTTTTCATCTTCTTTGCGACAGTGTTTTTGCTTCTGCTTGTATTTCTGGACTGATGGTTTTCTCCTACCAAAATTGGAGAGATGAGACCAGTGAAGAAACAGAGTTTTTTTTTTCTACCATAATTGGGAAAATGAGACAGCTGGCCCAAGAGACAGATAGTTACAATGAACTTCATATTAGTGGGCATAATCATGTATCAACTTCATAATAGTGGGCATAATCATGTATCTCCTACAGTTGGGGGTGTGCTGCAATTGATTCATGCTTGCTTGGTGGAAGGAAACAATGAAAGCAGTGCCTTCAACAACAAAAATCAAGAGAAATGTTGCCTCAAATATTGAAGTTGTGATGTGAGATTTGTTAATAAAAGGGTGCAATATCTTATTGGCATTCTTAAATGAGCCAAGAAAAACAGATTCTGCCAGCCTCTCGCAGTTGGTTTGATTTGGTGTATACTTGTATTGTATTGTATTGTTGTATGCACAGTTTAGGTTCTAGTGCTCTTTCATATATAGTTTGTAGTGTTTGACTTGCCCTTTTTCAAAGAGATCATAGGGGGTTGTGATGCCTACAGAAATTGATTTGTTTTGTTTAGGGCACAGAAATTGATTTGTTGTATATTTGTATACAAAAATAAGGGTGAATAAACAATTTGTTCCTCCCAAGTTTAGCCCAGGGATGAATTTGGTCTCACATATTTGGAGGACATGTTTGGACAAAATAAAACATTAAGAGTCAAATTGACTATGGAGCAAAACTTAGGGGGGAGTAAATTAGCCATTCTCCCTAAAAAATAAAACAAAACCATGGAGAGCCTTGCAATTAAGTTGTCATCTTTTGTCCTGTGTACTTTCTGTTATTCTTCAATGTTGAATTCGATTCCGTCGATAATCGTGAGCAAATATTGTATGACATTGGATATTATTACCCGTCATCGTCACAGTGGTTTTCAGATTTTATATGACGTCCATATGCGTAGTTTTAATAGATAAATCTTCAGTATTTAGCTTGCTGCCTGTCAACAGTTATTTTCTCTCTATTACCTATAAGGCTTTATCATAGTAAGCAAAAGGACATGAGCAAAACTAAAACTCTTCATGGAGTTTTCTGTAACATTCTTTTTCAAGTTGTTCACACACCTCAAGTAAAACTCTGTAAATTTTAGCTCACAGATAACTCAATAATACAACAATTAATGTGTCAAATAGGATAAAGGTTGTAGTGACAAAACATAAGATTTTACAGTCATATTTTAAACCATTTCCATATGGTGGAATTCTTTTTCACCAATACATTAGCTTAGATTTTTATAAACCATGCCAATTCAAGCAAAACCTTAATATTTGAAAGCTGTAAGTAAGGGTCCGTTCACTTTAATGTCATTTTCAACCTTACCAAATTTTGGTAAAGTTGCTAAAAAAAAAGGCTACATTTAGTTTACTGCCAAATTTTGGTAACTATATAAGAAATCCTACCAAAATTTTGACAAGTTACCAAAATTTGGTAAGGTTTTTTTTGGCATCAAAGTAAACAGGCCCTAAATTGTGACAATCAGTGCAAGTTTCAGAAGTTACCATACAGTAGAGCCTGGAACCATGAGAACAGAAACAATGAAGGTACAGAAACTTGAGCTATTCTTTTCATCACAAAATATGGAGTCAAAGAAAAAGCACATTAATCAATCTCTTAGCTCCACATAGCAAAAATATATTACTTTACAATACAAAGATGCACTTGTTCAAACAAAGTATATGGTCTTATTTTATTTGCTCTAAAAATGAGGTAGAGGCACACAAACAATTTTCTAGTGGTGTAACCATTGACAAAAGTACATATTACACAGTCCAACCTAATGGGTGCAGAACAAATTGGAGCTTAGAAAATATTGAAAAGAAAGGAATATGGACTAGGTGAAACTATTTTTCAAATAGGCTACAAGAACAAACACAGGTACAAGATGAATTTTTTGCCAACAAAATGGTACATCAGAAGGTCATGGATATCATCAATATTTACTCTGCCTGAACTGACTGAATTCAATGTGAAGAAGCATGCGTGGTTGACAAGAAAAACAAGTGGGCAGCAACAAACAGAAGAACTGCGAAAAGTTCAGTCCTCACCCATGACTGACTCCTGGATCGGCCTATTTCTATTCGCTTGTTTCTCCTTATATTTTCTTCTGGTACAATAACATCATTGCTCGGCGTAATAGAAGGCATAACGAAGCTCTGTGAACTGTATAAAGATCGTGCAAGGGACCTTGCGCTTCTATGGAAGTTGCTGTTACTTTTGGTGTAAGAGAAGTAGAAAGTATCGTCTGGCAGATAGGCAAAGACATGATCGGCATGTTGAATGGCGAACCAATATGTGCTACTGGCAGAGGAGCATTTATCTAGTAGCTCTTCAGTCCCAATTATATCCAATCTCTTGAGAACGAATGGCTGTTGTGGCTGCAACCATTGTGGCAACTCAGTTGAATTTCTGTCATCTGAATGCACATCGCGTAATGAAGGGACACCATGTACCACTTTCAAAACCAAGCAATGCACAACTTTCAAATCTTCAAGACTTTCGAGATTTAAGATCCTCTTCAGTTTTTTGTTCCTGTGAACTTCAAGTTCTCTAAGTGAAGGCAGATTCTCAATTGTTTTGAGGCTGTCAGCATGATCTATGCGCAAGCTTCTCAGTGCAGTACAATGCTCAAGCCAGCGAGGAAGTGAATCCAGCTTGGGGCATCTTTCAAGCCTGAAATCCACTAGTGAAGGCATATCTCCTTCTTCGATACCTGACCATGACTTCAAGTTGCTCATCTCGCTGATGAGCAACTGTTCCAGCTTGGGAAATGCCACTCCATTATCTGGTTTTCCGCGAAGTTCAGGGCCAATGGTAGCTGACAAATTAGAATCGATTATTGCAAGGTATTTTAGATTACTCATCTGGCCCAGAGATGGCAGCTGCGAGCAATGTGAACAACCATCAATGGTTAGCCTCTGCAACGCTGATAGACCGGGAAAGGATAGCCAAGATGGAAATTCATGCCCATAATAATTTGCCATCTTGATAGACACAACAGAAGGTGCTGGCGCCAGTTCTTCAAAAACATCTTTAATATTCTCGGCTCTACCCATCTGTGTTGTTTGCTCATCAATGCTGCAGCATAACTCAAGCTCTTTGAGGTGACGCTTTTCCCGCAATGCCGATTGTTTTGCGCCTTCTGCATTTAATTCCCTCTCTATCCTTAACATCTGGAGGCTTGTCAGCTTAGATAAGGAACTCAGCTCCTGAAAAGGCCAGCCACTTTTATGTTGCGCACCACTTGGGCTTACAAGGAAACCTTGTAGGCAGTTGAGTTCTCTCATCTGGGAGAATTTAAATGAAACAATATTTAGTCCAGCACCTGACATGTCAAGGCTTCTCAAGTTTTTTAGCCGGCCAACAGATTCTGGGAGAGCATTAAGACGAATGCAGTTCCTGAGGATTAAGAAGTGCAACATCCTTAGATTCTCAATAGTACCAGGAATTTCTCTAATTTGAGTGTTAGCAAAACTAAGATATCTAAGGTGTGCCATCCGTCCCAAACTCGCAGTAACACAGTCGATCTGTGTATTTCCAAGGTCTAGAACTCTTAAGTGTGTGAACTTTAGGAAAATATCACTCAAGGCCCTGTCATTTAGCGTACCCCCAGATAGGAGAAGTGTCCTCAAGTTCCTGAGCTTTTTAAGACCATTTCTAATGGATTCTACACCTCCATTTGTAACAGACAAACGGCATGGTTTGAAAACATCACCTATATCTTGAGGGTTGCCAGTAAAGTTTTCATCTTGTGACTGAAGGAGTGCAAATGATCTGAAAAGGTGAGGCATCTTTGATCCCACCACATCGCAAGCTTCATTCTCTGGGAGAAGAAGGCCTCTACCTAACAATTCATCATAACATCTTTCAGCTTCTTCTTCAACTGTTGCAGAGTGCCTCTGTGTTGAGTTTGTCTGGGTCACAATGAATCCCTCCGCGATCCACTGCTGGGTGATGCACTGCCGCTCGATAACAGATCCCTCTGGGTACAACGCACAGTACAGAAAACACCTCTTAAGATAATATGGCAGTTCCAGGTAGCTCATGTTAATAGTGCTCCGTATCCTTGCAGAAATGCCACAGAAATCGCTCGAGTAGACTCTTCCCCATTCATCTTCCTTAGGATCCACATCCCGTAGATGGCATCCAATCCTCCTTATTGCCATTGGAAGGCCATTGCACTTTTGCACGATTCGTCTTCCCATGTCCTGCATGCTGCCAGCGCTCTCATCAAGAAAGGCCCTTGTACGAAGCAACCACCAACCATCATCCTCATTCAGCATCTTCACACGGTGAAGATGGATGGCCCCCATCCTCCTGGCAACACGCTCATCCCGGGTTGTCACAAGGACTCTACTGCCAGGAGCGCCATGTTGGGCTTGTATCTCTAGCCGCCCATCCCAAACATTCTCTCCCCATACATCATCAATGACCAGCAGGAACTTCTTATCTCGTAAATATGATAGCAACAATGCTTGTTGTTCTGCAATCTCTGCTTTACTGAACATCCCGTCAGACCACATTGTTAAGTGCCGCAAATCTTTGGAGACATGTACCCATAGCCTGGCATCAAACATGGCTGCTGCCTTATGGTATACTTTTCGAGCAAGGGTAGTCTTGCCTACTCCAATAGTTCCTATGATAGCAAACAAAGGGCAAGTAGTATTATAGTCTCTGGTTAGCAGCTGTATGAGACTATCAGAGTCATTCTCAACCTCTCTGCCTACGATGTCGGGCTCAAGATGTGGAGCAACATCAAGATCTAATCTGATTTGATCTTCTGTCACTGGATTTAGATGGAGCAGTGTACTCTCTGATCTAATGCTCTCCAGTTCCTGATTTAGTTCATGTATATCATTTGCTATAATGTAGTCAACAGCGACATCTCTGCAGCACTTAAAAAGCGATGAAGGATTGCACTCCTGCACAGAGATTGTAAATTTAATTCATGTTTGAATAACCAGATAGTGCAAAATATGAAGATAATATTAAAAATGTACTACAGAATTTTCTCCTTGAGACTGGAATCAGCAAGATAAGCACATTAGGCTATTTCCTGGTGAATAATATATAAATTTATGCAATGCAAATTAAGATAAGGTACTATCTTTACTCGCGGGTCATATGCCAATTCCAGTGATCTTGGCCTCTTGACAGGAGAAAGGAAAAGAGCACTACCAGTTCTACTGACTAGGACTGGTAGATGTCATACCGATTAAGAAGTGATTTCATACTTTCTTTTTTATGTGGTCTTAATGCTAATGATTTTATCATTTTAAAGGACCAAAAACAGTAGTTTTATCCCTTAAAGAAAAAACACAGTAGTTCTACCAAAAAAAAAAAGACGAATCAAATAAAAATAGAAAACCTGGATACCAGCTAAGGTCTGGTAATATTTCAAATAATCTTTCTGTCATCCAAACTATCAACAACATGTGGCCACAGAAGCAGATGTTAGCAGTACACATATATGTTAAGGTATATTTAGGATATGTAGCCCAAATTGCCTTTGATTAAATATTAGTTCGCTACCATAGGAACTATTGGAGTGTTTGTTGCCTTTCATTAAGTATTAGTTGTAGAGAATGTTGGTTACGACAGAGTGAATGGTTGTTTCTGCTAGACACATGTATATTCAGTACACAGTTCGTGGTCTTACATGTCTTAATAACCATTCATAGATTTAGAGAAACTCAAAAAAATGGGTGTACTGAATACTGATACTAATATCTGTTAAAATTTCAGCAAAAATAACACACTAGTTTCCTATATATCTGCAATAAGAAACTGGACTGAGAGTCTGAAATGTGACCAAAAGTCCATCATATTGTTTCAACTTTTACATTTGTGGTGATTGATTGGAGCATTCCTAGAAGGACTGAGACAAGCTGAATAATGCCCTTTGCCTCCAACCCCATCTAAAAGTTGAGGCTATACACATTATGTTGGCATATTTGAGTATCCTTAGACAACAGTGAGCCCTCAAAGGCTCAAAGCTCACAATATTCAAATACATTGTATGCAAGCATTTTTTTTTTTTTGGACAAGCATTGGAAATGGTCTTCAATGAAATTACAAATCTAAATAAGCTAAAAATAATTATCAACAAAAGCAGAAAGGAGAATAACAATTTGGAGAAATATGTTCCCGGGGTTAAAACAAAATTGATGAAGATTTGAGAAATATAACCTGTGGTTGGAACATTTGGAGCCTCTCTTGTTCAATCCTGCAGCGGTCAATTATGTTTTCTGCGTCATAAGCTATTCCTCTCAACTGCTTCAACCAATCCCTTGTGGTTTCATACTGCACAACTGTCTGCTCAGCATCCCTGATGATAGCCGACATGGTCTCAAGCTTCCTCTTAAGCTTGTTGATTTCATTTTTGACGCAGAGCACTTTGGCGATCTCGTTAGCAGCTAACTCACCAAGTGACCTGACAACATCCTTGGTGTAACCAGCTAGAATTGTCTCCATCAAAACTCACTTGAGACTTTCTCTACAGAGAGTCAATCATTCACGCATTATTTCCCCGCAAAAAGAATCATTCTTGCATTAGAAAACAGACATGCAGTAGCTTCTAGCCTTTCTGTTGATGTTCATCAATTATTGATTAACATGTGACAACTAGTAATTCTTTTTTTGAAGGAACTAGTAAAATTGATGCAATAATTAAACAAGCTACATGAGCATTAACACATCAAAGCAGGACAGCAGGTGCAGAGCCACAGCCACATTGCAAGATGCAACAAATGCACTACCATCCGAGATACAATCGTCAATTTCTCAACCAAATTTATTTGACCAATCCATAGCAACTAAAAGCTAGGTATAGCCGTATAGGTACATCAACAAGGAGAGAGTTTGGAGGGGACACCTTTCGAAATCTTGAAGCCCAGCTCCACCTGCAAACCGCGCCAAGAAACAAACTTGCGCGACGCAGCCGAATCTGCAGGAGGAGAGGAACGGATTGGAACCAAGAAAAGAGAGGGGAGACGATGCAGCAGCAAAGATCAAAGATTTCAGAGAAGAAAAAAAAGTTAAAAAAAGAAAATAAATCAGGCACACCTGGAACCGGAGGATCGGAACGGCGCGGCCGGCGGATCTCGAGACTACCGCCCGCGTTGTGCAACGCGGCGAGCAGGAGCGGCTCTTCTGCAATTTCCATTCGATCGCGTCGCCTCCTCGCCCCGCCAAAATTCTTTAATGCTCGGGGAAAGTTCTCCGTGGAGGGGAGTGGCCGGCCGGAGCAAGCTGTGTTCCTGCTGGTTGTTGCTTTCTTTAATTTCTCTCGGTTGACTTGCTTATGCACAATTAATTTGCAGTCCACCCCCCTCTATTTGGCAAAACCGCAAAAGGAGTCTAATTTGTGAATAAGCGAATTTATGGCCCCCTCTATTAGCACACCGCGCTACTCCCTCCATCCTATAAAATAAAATAATCCTAACTATAAATCTAAACACCTACATTGTAAAAATTGAGCTTTTCATGGGAGGACATAACCTGTGAAAACGAGCTAAATGTTAGAAACTCGCGAAAATCATACCTACGGTTTTGTAAATTCATGAAAACATTACTAGAGGCAGTCATAGATATGAAATACATTCTCACCAAATCTCAAATCCAAAATCAATTTCGTTTGAGAGAAAAAAAAGACAAATTTCAGGTAAATAGTATCGTGTTACTATTCACCTAAATTTGTTTTTTTTACTTCCAAACGGTTTGGAATTGAGTTTGAACTAGACATTTTATGAGAATGTATTTCATATTTACATATATTTCTAGTAGTTTTTTTCATGAATTTAAAAAACTTTTGAGAAAATTCCCTATCTAGCATAAAAAAAATGATCTTCCCTCTATAGCACCCAAACTTCAAAAGTTCCCTATCTATGCACCATCAAAATTTTTGTTCCCCATCTAGCACTTCCGTTAGTTTTGAGGGTGATGGTGTTAAGTAGCATGAGGAAAGACGGTTTTGCTCTTCTGCATTTTATACTTTTTTTCCCTTTCTCTGTTCACAGTTTTTTTTTGTTCTTTAGTTTTTTTCATTTAGTGTCCAGCCGTCAGCACATCTTTTTTTAATTTTGTTCACAGTTTTTTTTCCCTTTCTACATCTAATTTTTTTTAAGAAATTTGACAGGATGTCTGCAACAACAGCATGTATGCAACACAATAATGAACCAAATAAATTTTAGAGAGCATCCAAATTCACATCCATAGTAACCCGGGCTGGCAGGGCGCTGGCCATCCCGTTCATAGTAAGAAAACCCGAACCGGTCCTCGACCCGGTAGAGTGCTTGGTTCACCGGTTTACATGTTCAACCGCGGTTTATACATTATGTATATTTAGTATTTCCTCTTAGCCACAATAGCTGGTTTGGTCCAGTGGTTAGAAGCGTTAGCTTCAATCCTAGCAGTGAGGGATCGAATCCCACCGCCTGCACTATTTTTTCTCATATAAATGTCAAGTTGGGCCTTAACTCCTACAAGGCCCATACATAAAAATGCCATGAAGTGGCCCAGCTAGCTTGAGCCGGCTGGTTCAGGGTCTTCCGGTTCATCGGTTCGCAGGGAAAACCGCCCGGTTCAACCGGTTCATCCCGGGTCGATTGCTTGAACGATCTGAGAGCGCTGGTTCCGGTTGAACCGCCGGTCCGGTCCGATTTTTTCTACTATGCTCCCGTTAGCAGGCCTAGAGCTGGCCGCCCGGGCGCTGCCCTCCCGTGCCTGTCCTCCCATGCAGCGACGCCCTGGCTTCCCGTGCCGCTGGCGCTGGTCGTCCGGGGGAGCCCGCCAGCGCCAATCCTTGCAGGGGCGCGGCTAATTCGCCGTCCTCGCGCGCTGGCCACACTGCTGGCCATGGGGGCGGCGATCTAGGGTTTTGGCGGCGTGGATTTAGTGAGAGGCACGTGCGGGTTGGGGAGAGCAGCGTTCGCGCTCGGTCCTGGGAGAAAGAGCGACGAAAAAAAAAATCCTGAGGGTGGGTCCATGCTTGTTTTGACGGAAATTTTGATGGTGCATAGATAAGAAACTTTTAAAGTTTGGGTGTTATAGAGGGAAGAATATTTTTTTATGCTAGATAGGGAATTTTCTCAAAAACTTTTAGGCATGATTTTCACGAGTTTCTAATACTTAGCTCGTTTTCACCAGATATGTCCCCATTATTCAATCTATCTATATTATACAATCAATCAATCTATCTATTTATCTGTGTTATTCAGACAATATTAAAAGAAGGAACCACAGCACCACATTCGCTATGGAGGCTATAAAATCTCACATTAATTGAAGAAAAATTAAAAAAATGAGTTTTTAGTAGGAACATAATTTAGAGAAGTTAAAATTAGGAAAAAAATATATAGAAAGAACAATCCATTTAAAACACAACATGAGATTAATTAAAATTCAAAAAAAATGAAAATAATAATAATCAGATATCAAGTAGAAATACAACCTACAAATAATTAGAATTTAAATAAAAATAAAAAAATATTAAAAGATCTGGAACTCATCACGGAATTAACTAAAATTCAAAATAAACATTAAAACAATTCCGAAATTAGAAAAATAAATATGAGAATGTAATTGATAAATAACTAAAATTCAAAACAAAAGTTTCCATATTAATCAGAGAAAAACAAAATTTAAAGTTCAAATTCGAATGCTATTTAGAAATAACTTAAATTCAAAATAAAAATAAGGTATATCAAAAGAACCGTTTATCTATAACACAACAGGAGATCAAAATTTTGAAATAAAAAATAAAATTAAATATAAAATTATAAAAAGAAAAATTGAGAGTTAAAATTTAGAAATAACTTATAAATCATAATAAAATATAAGAAATATTGTAAAAAAGGAAAAAAAAAGAACCATATAGAACACAACATTTTTAATTAAAATTCAAAATAATAAATAAATTATATTATATTACGGAGAGGACAAGTCTAGAGGCGGCAAAGGAGTGGGGCAATGTCAGATAGCAAGACTTCTAAAATCTATAAAAAGGAAAACTGAACAACGATCAGGTTTGAGTTTTAAAATCCTAATGATATTAATAAATAGTAGGGGCAACATGCTGGCCATTAAAAAGTAAGGTGATGGCGGTTGATGGGACATCCAAAACTATAAAAAAAGAACCCTAATAATAATTAGGTTAGATGTTTAAATTCTAAAAAAATAAAGGGGATGGGTGGCGGGCAAGTCGTAAATGAGTAGGGTGGTGGCTGTTGACGAAACTTCTAGAAATTAAAAAATGAACCCTAACGATGATTATTATTATATGTTTAAAACCCAAATGACCATAAATAGGAGGGGTATCGGATGAGCCATAAAGGAATAGGGTATCGTTTGATGGAACTTCTAAGAACTATAAAAAGGGAACCTAACGAGACCATGAACTCTATAAATTACAAGTAAGTTTTTAAAGGTCTCAAGGAGAATAGAAGCCATGGCGACCAAGTAAGCAAATATAGGGAAGGAAAATGAGTAAAGGGTGATGGTTTGTGTGAAGCTATAAAATTGAAAATCTGATGATGATAAGGTTTGATTTTTTTAAAAAAATTCTAAGGAAACGAGATAACTATTTAAATAATGTTTCTAAAAAATCATGTGTAGAAAAATTAGATAATTTTGTATCGATGCTAGCCGCGCAATTACGCAGGGCACCTGCTAGTTATGATCATATGAGTATTAAAAATTAATGCGTCGGGATATCTTGAATAGAGTAAAACTCAAGCAGATAATAAGTTGCAGCCCGTTTGAACTAAAGTTGCACTTTTCTATATTATGTAAGTTTAGTCTACATTTTGTGAAATGATAGTACGTATACATATATTTGGGGTCCTCAATCTTTTAGGAATATTAAAAGCTTTATGCAATACTAGCTAAAGACCCATACGTTGCAACGAATATTATAAGAGATGAAAGTAAAAATAAAAAAATTACAAGTTTCTATATATAGCATAGTTAGTTGGTTAGGCATATAGCGTCACTACTAGAGAACTTATCATTGCTGGGTGGAGTAAAAACCATATTAGTCCTAGTTTGAATAGGAACCGGGACTAAAGATCTTTAGTCTTGGTTTAAAAGCCCAAGGGTACTTTTTGATCTTTAGTCCCGGTTCAATAGCTGTCAGGCCCACCCAACAAACTTTAATCCCGGATGGTATCACCAACCGGGACTCAAGATCATATATTTAATCCTGATTGGTGATACCAACTGGGACTAAATATCTCTCTCCCATGTCATCGACATCTCTCGCTCTCTCTCTCTTCCTTATTTCCTTATCTTCTCCTCCTGCACCCCTCATCCTCCACTCCTCCTTATCTTCTCCTCCTCCGATCCCCTCCTCATCCCTCTCCTCCGGTCCCCTCCTCATCCTCCAATCCTCCCTCTCCATCGTTGCCTCGCTGCGGGCGGTGGGTGGCAGGCGGCGGCAGCGTTCCCTCCGCCGAAGAGGAGGCGGCAGGCGGAGGCGCACGCCGGAGGGGAGGGGAGCCACCGGGGGCCCTCCTCCCGCTGCATTCCTCCCTCTAGGACGTCGGTCCGTAGAGGGCGGCATGCGGCGGCGAGCTGCTGCGGCAGGCAGCAGGCGGCTGTGCACGCCGAAGGGGAGGGGAGCCGCTAGGGCCGTCCTCATTTGTGATTTTTTTGTTTGTAGAATTTGTGATGTTTTTATCTGTGATATGAATCTGTGATGTAAATCTGTGATCTATGATGTTTTTTTTTTGAGAATTTCTGATGTATTTGATCTGCGATGTTATCTATGAATCTTTGATTTGGGGATGTAGGGAGCTACTCAATTTAGGGAAATCAATATGCAAGCAGCAAAAGACAATGAAAAGAAAAAGAAAAAAATACTTTAGGGACTAAAGGTGGTTAGTCCCGGTTATTTCAACGGGACTACATAGACATCTTTAGTCCCAGATTAGGTGTCCCAGTTTTTAACACGAGACTAAAGGGGTTACAAACCGGGACTAAAGAGCATTTCCCCAGCAGTGTGCCATCTCTAAAGACAGTCATAATGAAATATGCTGTTAGATCACTTTTTTTTATCATCATCTATTTCTACAAGCAATAATGTTAGATAATACAATATTGGACACTTATAATTTGTCTGTGGGTAAAAGGTGAATTTGAATGTTTTGCATGTAACACGTTAGAATTTCTATAATTAGGAATTCCACAGCCATTCACGTATTGTGGGGACGTTATGCTTATGGCCTCACATGCTAGTTTGTGGTGTTGGAGATAGCCTTAATTAGACACCACCTCTAACATTATTTAAAGTGGTTAAGTAGAATATATTTTTCTTTTCCCCACTCATATAAGCCTATTCACTCTTACGCCATCAAAAATTTACGCTTCTCTCTCTTTAACCAATACTCCCTCCGCCCCTTAAAAACCAACCTAGTACAGAATATGACACATCCTAGTACTTATGAATCTACATATACATCTGTCCAGATTCGTAGTATTAGGATGTGTCATATCCGATCCTAGATTCATTTTTTTATGGAACAGAGGGAGTATGTTCCTTCACTATTCCTTTCAATTTTGCCATCATCATTGGTCAAAATCAGTGGACCATACGATTTGCCAACTAAAAACATCATCATATTATGAAACTAAAACAATAAGAAAAATAAAAAAAAGTCGAGGATATTTTTTTTTTACATTTTAGTTTCTATAAGTTGAAAAAATTGTTGGCACAAAAATTTATATATACACATGTACAATCTTGCGTGCAGGATCCAAGCCTACAAATACGAAAATTACTCTGATACTGAGGGCTCCATATGCTCAAAGTTAGGGTGACCTCTTTGATGAAAAACACGCTAGAATCATCGTCGAATCTAAAAGGGACAAGGAAAAGATGTTGGAGAATGTAACAGCTGCAGCGCAAATGCAAGTCTTGGCTCTTTTCTCCGTCCTTATTACAACTGTGACATTTGCATCGGCTTTCATGTTGCCCGGAGGCTACCGATCATCCAGCTAGCGACAATGGTGGTGCCGCTGGCACGCCGCTGCTTGCTAGGCGTGGGAGCTACATTTTCAATACGTTTATCCTCGCCGATGCCCTGGCATTTGTCTGCTTTTTCGTTGCTATGTCCCTCCTGCTCTTTGCTGGGGTGCCTGCTAACATCCTCGAAAGACGCTTCGGAAGTCTCAATTCTGCATATAGCCTGATGGTAAACTCTGGAAGAAGCTTGGTGGTTGCGCTTGCCTTGGGCCTCTACGTGGTGCTGCTTCCACCAGTTGGCCGCACAATTGCGACTGAGATCGGTGTCGCGATGATTATGCTTGCAATAGTTGCATTCACCAAGGATTCGGAAGGCAGGGTTGAACCTACCTTCATAATCATTCCTGTTATGAGAAACAACCCGAAACCGTTACAAAGGGTTGTGTCATACTTCATTTTTTTTATTTCTAGGAACGTTATTGGTCCTTCGTACTAATATTCGGCCTTCCTACAATTCACATGTGGGCAAAAGCCACGCCTCCTCACGTGGGTCACACTGGCCAGCTGCTGCCACACCCGCTCCTCCACTGATCGCACGTCGGTCAGTCGTCACCCGCGCCTTCCACCGGCCAGCCGCAGCTGCCCACACCTCCTACCACCGTCGCTGTCGCCTGCATCTCGCTGCCGACGCTCGCCCGCATCCTGCCACCGCCGCGCCTCCTCACCCAGCTGTCACCGTCATCGACACGCCGGCCGACCACCATCGGGAGCCGACCGAGACCAAGGATCTGGCCTCCCACGCCGGAGAGGCCAGATCCGGATTGGAGGGGCCTCGATTCGGCGAGGGAGTCGGGCCCACCTCGTCCACGCCGCTAGCGCCGCCTCCTCCGCTCCGTCGCCACTCTGGATCTAGTGGCACTGGGACACCCCAGCCGCAGCGCCGTTTCGAGAGAAAGCCCTACCACGCCATCTTTGCGGCCGGCCGGCTTTCCGGCGGGCCACTGTTGGAAATTTGGTCATAATTCGGCATATTTTAATCCAAAATAACAAGATAATAAACATGATATTTACAATGGGATTTGATCCAGTGATAATGGTGAATGTAATCAACATGAGCATGCTTAACGTTGAATAAGCATCAACAATCACATAATGACACAATGTTGACATTGCGATGAACATTAACAGTAAAACTTCTAATTGAAATAATGTAATAAGGTTATACCCTAAGAATGGTCCTCCGCTGGAGTTTGAGGCAGTATTGCCTCCGTTGGTGTTGACGGGAGTCTCCTTCTCCTTGTCTCCAGTGTTCGACATGTTGGTGAAGATGAAGTAGATGTTGACGAACAGTGAGTAGTCGCGCCTTGCGCTCCCCAAAAACCTGATCGCCCGCCCGTCTGTGCAAACGTCGCAGCAACGCGTGGTTTCGGAGGCCTACTCTCCCAACGCGTGTGCACACACTCGTCGGGATGGGATTACCTTAGCAACAACAGCTTTGGAAAATGGATGAAAGTGTGTCTTCTTCTTCTCGCGGGAGATCAAATCCATTCCCATTTTATAAGAGGAATGGAAGATGAAGAGTAAGAGTCATGGAATAGGAAGAGGAATGGAGCAACTAATTGTCATCAACTAGCCATGAACCATCCTCCACTACACAACCATCAACCAACAATCAATTAAGAGTAATTGATGTAAGTTACCAATGGAATAGGAAGAGGAATAGAGCAACTAATTGTCATCAACTAGCCATGAACCATCCTCCACTACACAACCATCAACCATCCATCAATTAGGACTAATTGATATAAGTTACCAATTCCTTAATCAAATGGATTAATTCTCAAAACTCTTCATCCCATTGATATCCCATAGAAGAATGAATTCACATGAATTCCTAGCATAATGAGCCTTGGAATTTATTTGATTTAATTGATTTAAATGGATTAATTACCCAATTAAATCTAACAATCCCCACCAAATTTCAAGGCTCATGAGAATGCTCTCTATTCCATAGCAGCTTTTATATACCAGTGTTTCGGTGAAGACTGTTAAGTTGAACTTTCACCTAGAAAAGGAGCTACACCTGACCACAACTGAACAATAGACTATGCCTTGAATTGTCAGTCTTGTGCAGTTAGGTTTCACTCAATTCCATAACTGATACTAGGCAACCATTAGTATTCCCTCGGGTTGGAGCTTATAAGTCATACTCCAGGCCTTTCATGAGTATCTAGAGATCACCCAAATCTCATAGACTGTGACTAGCAGTCGAACTCATATAGGTGTGTTCCTTCTAAGATGTTCTGCAGGTCAACATCTCTGCTTGGAAAAGCCACTCGAATCACATTAAGACATAAGCCATCCTACCATGCAGGAAAGAAGAGAAGCACATCATGAAAATGAGCCCTTTTCAAGGGTCTCTTCTCTCAGTCACACAATAGTTTGTTTCACCATCCAAATTCACGGGATCTCCGATCATAATGGACAGGTTTCCACTATTATGCAACCTTAGGTGGGTATCAAGCCCATTTCCCTCGATGCACTGTCTATCACATTACGTGGTAGCCCCTTGGTAAACTGATCTGCCAGATTTCTAGCCGTTTGGACATAGTCCAATGCTATCACTCCGGAGTTTTTCTGCTTTCTGACAGATTTCAGTCTTCTCTTGATGTGTCTAGATGACTTCATGTTGTCCTTTGAACTGTTCACTTTAATAATCACTGTTTGATTATCGCAGTTCATTAGGATAGCTGGCACTGGTTTTTCAACCACCGGCAAATCCATCAGGAGTTCACGAAGCCACTCGGCCTCAACTGTCGCAGTATCTAGTGCTGTAAGTTCTGCTTCCATTGTTGACCTCGTTAAGATGGTCTGCTTGCAAGACTTCCAGGAAACAGCGCCACCTCCAAGTGTGAACACATATCCACTTGTGGCTTTTATCTCATCAGCATCAGATATCCAGTTTGAGTCACTATACCCTTCTAGTACTTTTGGATACCCGGTATAGTGAATTCCATAGCTCATAGTACCCTTTAGATAGCGCATTACTCTTTCCAGAGCCTGCCAATGATCATCTCTCGGATTTGAGACAAACCGGCTCAGCTTGCTTACAGCAAATGAGATGTCAGGCCTCGTTGCGCTAGCCAAGTACATCAATGAACCAATGATTTGAGAGTATCTCAGCTGATCCCTTGCTATTCTTCGGTTTTTCCTTAATAGCACGCTGGGATCATAAGGAGTAGGAGCTGGCTTGCAGTCACTATATCCAAAGCGACTCAAAACCTTGTCCACATAGTGGGATTGCACAAGTGTAATCCCACCCTCATCTCCTCTTTGTAGTTTGATGTTAAGAATAACATCAGCCTCTCCCAAATCCTTCATTTTAAAACTCTTGGACAAATAATCTTTGACCTCCTCAATCACATTAAGGCTGGTCCCAAAGATCAGTATGTCATCGACATATAAGCACAAGATCACCCCTTCTCCCCCACCATAGCGATAGTATACACATTTGTCAGCTTCGTTCACAACAAAGCCTGCAGATGTAAGCGTGGTGTCAAACTTCTCATGCCATTGCTTAGGTGCTTGCTTGAGGCCATATAAGGATTTCAATAGTTTACACACCATTCCCTCCTGACCTTCCAGTACATACCCGTCTGGTTGATCCATATAGATCTCCTCCTCCAGCTCTCCGTTTAGGAAAGCTGTCTTAACGTCCATCTGATGGACGAGAAGACCATGAGAGGCTGCCAGAGCAAGTAGTACTCGAATCGTGGTCAAGCGAGCAACTGGTGAGTATGTGTCAAGAAGTCCTCGCCTTCCTTTTGGGTATAACCCTTGGCCACAAGCCTTGCCTTGTACTTTTCGATTGTACCATCAGGCCTAAGTTTTTTCTTGAAAACCCATTTGCATCCTACGGGCTTGCACCCATATGGACGCTCAATGACTTCCCAAGTACCATTAGACATAATCGAGTCCATTTCACTGCGTACTGCTTCCTTCCAGTAGTCAGCGTCAGGAGATGAATATGCCTCTTCTATGGTTCTTGGGGTGTCATCCACGAGGTATACAATGTAGTCATCTCCAAAGGATTTTGCAACCCTTTGTCTCTTACTCTTGCGAGTATCTACAATGTTGTCCTCCTCAGGATTTTCCTCAGGCGTTTGATCATTGTGTTCTATCGGTGCAAAGTGCTCATGGGGCATGACAGTTTCTTTACTAGAAGTGCTAGGTGTATATTTCATAGGAAATTCATTCTCAAAGAATGTAGCATTTCTGGACTCAAGAATTGTACCAACATGCATGTCGGGTACTTCAGAGTTTACTATTAAGAATCTATAACCCACACTGTGGATAGCATAACCAAGAAACACACAATCAACAGTTTTTGGTCCAAGTTTCCGCTTTTTGGCTATAGGTACATTTACCTTGGCCAAACAGCCCCATGTTCGTAGGTATGAGAGATTTAATTTCTTTCTTTCCCATTCCTCGAATGGTGTTACTTCCTTATGCTTCATTGGAATTTTATTCAGGACATGACACGCAGTCAAAACTGCCTCACCCCACCATTCCTTGGAAAGCCCCGCAGTGTCTAACATGGCATTCACCATCTCAGTTAGAGTACGGTTCTTTCTTTCGGCCACCCCATTTGATTGGGGTGAATAGGGAGGCGTCATCTCATGAATAATTTCAAAATCTTCGCAAAAGGATGCAAACTCATTGGAAAAAGACTCCCCACCTCTATCAGACCTCAACCGTTTGATTTTCCTTTCAAGTTGGTTTTCTACCTCAGCTTTATAGATTTTAAAGAAATGCAATGCCTCATCCTTTGTTTTCAATAGATACACATAGCAAAATCTAGTGCAATCATCTATCAGTGTCATGAAATATTTCTTTCCCCCTTTAGTCAACACGCCGTTCATTTCGCACAAATCGGAATGAACAAGTTCTAGAGGTGCCAAATTCCTCGCCTCAGATGCCTTGTGAGGCTTGCGAGGTTGTTTCGATTGAACACAAGTATGGCACTTGGAACCTTTTACCAAAGTGAATTTTGGAATTAAACTCATGTTAGCTAAGCGCGTCATACAACCGAAATTCACATGACAGAGTCGCGAATGCCACACAATAGACTCATCATTCTCGCTAATATGGTTCACAGCATTATGATTATTACACATGTCATTCAAAGAAAAGCGGAACAAGCCTCTGCTGTCATAACCTTTTCCAACAAAAGTCCCATATTTAGATACGACACATTTATTGGACTCAAACACAAGTTTAAAACCTTCTCTACACAATAGAGAGCCGCTAACTAGATTCTTCTTTATTGAAGGGACATGCTGCACGTTCTTCAGCTGCACGGTCTTTCCCGAAGTAAACTTCAGATCGACCGTACCAACACCATGAACAGCCACAAGCGACCCGTTTCCCATCAACAAGGAGGAACCTCTCCCGACCTGATAAGAAGAAAATAGAGAAATGTCAGCACATACATGAATATTAGCACCAGTGTCCACCCACCAATCAGGTGAATGAAAAACAGAGAGAACTGTAGGTAATATTTTACCGTACCCCGATGTTCCTCCGCCCTCGCTAATGATCATGTTGGCAGACTTCCTGTCTTTGCGCTCAGGACAGTCCTTGGCCCAATGCCCAGACTTGCCACACACAAAGCAGTCTCCCTTTGCCTTTCCCTTGCTTTTCTTCTTAAAATTGGTTGCAGCCTTGGGTTTGACATCAGGCTTGACTTTCTTGTTGTTGTGGGATGCATGAGGGTTCTTCTTCTGTACCATATTGGCACTAGAACCTCCCTCAACCTTTTTGCCCCGGACGTCCTTTGCCCTCGCCTTCTCCTCAACACCCAAAGAGCCAATGAGATCAGGAACACTGAACTCTTGTCTCTTGTGCTTTAGAGAAGTGGCAAAGTCCGACCAAGAAGGTGGTAGTTTGGCAATAATGCCACCTGCCACAAACTTGTCCAGCAACTCACAGTTGTTGTTCTCAAGTTCCTTAGCCAGCATCTGAATCTCATGAGCTTGTTCAACTACAGAACGGTCATCGACCATCTTGTAGTCATAGAACTGCTCCATAACATACAGCTCACTGCCGGCGTCAGAAACTCCGAACTTGGCCTCAAGTGCATCCCACATGTCCTTCCCAGAAGGCATGTGCATGTACACGTCCACTATGTTGTCAGCGAGTACACTGATCAATGCTCCACGGAACAGGCAATCCGAAGCCTCGAACTTAGCCTCTTCCTCAGGAGAAAGAGGTGGTTCACTTCGTTTGCCCCGTGAAACATAGAAGCACTGCATCGCTGTCAACCACAATAGTGCACGTGCTTTCCATCTCTTATAGTTTGAACCATCAAAAGCATGTGGTTTCAGTGCAGCAGCAAAGCCAACTACCGAAAATGACCTATCAGGTTTTTGGATTGTTGGAAATTTGGTCATAATTCGGCATATTTTAATCCAAAATAACAAGATAATAAACATGATATTTACAATGGGATTTGATCCAGTGATAATGGTGAATGTAATCAACATGAGCATGCTTAACGTTGAATAAGCATCAACAATCACATAATGACACAATGTTGACATTGCGATGAACATTAACAGTAAAACTTCTAATTGAAATAATGTAATAAGGTTATACCCTAAGAATGGTCCTCCGCTGGAGTTTGAGGCAGTATTGCCTCCGTTGGTGTTGACGGGAGTCTCCTTCTCCTTGTCTCCAGTGTTCGACATGTTGGTGAAGATGAAGTAGATGTTGACGAACAGTGAGTAGTCGCGCCTTGCGCTCCCCAAAAACCTGATCGCCCGCCCGTCTGTGCAAACGTCGCAGCAACGCGTGGTTTCGGAGGCCTACTCTCCCAACGCGTGTGCACACACTCGTCGGGATGGGATTACCTTAGCAACAACAGCTTTGGAAAATGGATGAAAGTGTGTCTTCTTCTTCTCGCGGGAGATCAAATCCATTCCCATTTTATAAGAGGAATGGAAGATGAAGAGTAAGAGTCATGGAATAGGAAGAGGAATGGAGCAACTAATTGTCATCAACTAGCCATGAACCATCCTCCACTACACAACCATCAACCAACAATCAATTAAGAGTAATTGATGTAAGTTACCAATGGAATAGGAAGAGGAATAGAGCAACTAATTGTCATCAACTAGCCATGAACCATCCTCCACTACACAACCATCAACCATCCATCAATTAGGACTAATTGATATAAGTTACCAATTCCTTAATCAAATGGATTAATTCTCAAAACTCTTCATCCCATTGATATCCCATAGAAGAATGAATTCACATGAATTCCTAGCATAATGAGCCTTGGAATTTATTTGATTTAATTGATTTAAATGGATTAATTACCCAATTAAATCTAACAGCCACTTGGGCAGCGGCGAGGCGGAGGGGAGGGGGAAGGCGCAGCGGCGACCGGTGCGTGCAGGGGTGCTCGCGTCGCCCCTGGGGTTGGAGCGACGCAAGACCATACTCACTTTTGTTTTAGTCTGTAAATATATATACAATCCGTTACAGATGATTGATTAAAGATATGAGGATCTGTGCTAGTGTGATCCTTACATTTTGAAAGGGAGGGAAAAGTATGCGCGATGCTTGAGACGATGGAGCAGGAATTAATTCTTGGGTCCGATCCGTTACGCCCCTTTGGATTGCGCTTGCGCCCGCAGCACAAAAGTTGAATTCCGGTCCATCGATCGCATGCATCTCTTTCAGCTCATCACAGACAAAAATGCGTATGAAATAAAATCGTCGTGATTAACAAGGACCGGACAGCATGTGCACTCGCAAACTTTACCTTATTAACTTTGTTCTATTCGTTCCTGCATCTTTGCGTGCTGCTGGCCGCACAAGAATACTGTAGTTATAAAATTAATAGTAATTGATTAAAGCGCCGGCCGACACCTCGTGCGGCTATAAATAGGTACTACTCTACTACGTATACAAACGTAACACCTCGACATGCAATAATACAAGAGCTAGAGGTAGCGCCAAGGCCACACACAGCCCGTAACCTAGCTAGCCGGTAGATCATGGCCGTCGTCGGAGGCGTCGTCGTCGCCGCCGCTTACGAAACCGATAATGCACGCCCACGGCCAGGAGTAGATCCCCAGCTGCTGATGGCTGCTCGTCGCGGCGACAGCAAGCTGCTCGAGGAGAAGCTCGTGGGGCTCAACGACGATAGGGTGGAGGCGGCGGCATCAGAGGAGGCAGTAGTCGTCGTGGACGTCGTCCCGCCTCCTCCCCGGCGTACTCCTCCTCCTCCTCCTCCTCCTCCTCCTCCTCCTGCTGCGGCTGATGTTATACCGGCCTCCTCCTCCTCGCTCCCGGCGGCGCCGCCACCGCCGCTTGATGGGGTGACAGCCGAGGGGGACACCCTTCTGCACGTGGTGGCGGAGTGCGGCGACGGCTTGGAGTTCCGCCGCTGCGCCAGGCTGATCTACGACACGGAGAAGCGCCTCCTGGACGCGCGCAACGGCAGGGGCGACACGCCCCTGCACTGCGCCGCGCGCGCCGGGAACGCCGAGATGATCTCCTTCCTCATCGATCTCGCCGCGGCCTCCCGCGACGGGAAGGCGGCGACGGAAGCGGAGAGGAAGGTGGCGTACCTAAGAGTGCACAACAACCGTGGGGAGACCGCATTGCACCATGCGGTCCGTGCGGTTGCTACTGCCGCCGGCAGAAAGGGCGGCCGCATCGAGAAGCAGCTGGACTGCATCGACCGTCTGATAGCCGAGGATGCGGAGCTGGCCGCCATCCCACCCCCGAGTGAGAAGGCTGCTGCTTCCCCATTGTACCTGGCCATCTCACTGGGCGAAATTGGCATTGCAAAGCATCTGTTCGTTATAAGTGAAGGCAATCTATCCTGCTCCGGACCAAATGGACGAAACGTCTTGCATGCAGCTGTTTCTCATGACCAAGGTAGATAATACTCCTACTCAACTCCTTACAATATCAATCATCCTCTTCCTACATACGGAGTATATGTAGGGGATCAGTACGTACTGTATTATATTTATGGGAGTAATACTTCACTTGCTGCATGCGTTTTATGTTTTCTAAGAAATTAAAGCTCAGCAAATCCTGCTTTTTTTTTAATTGAAAGCAACAGCGACAGCAAAGTGCCTGATAATACTTCAGCCATTTAGGAGTACATGCTCCCCCGGTTTCATAATTTTTGACGTTTGACAATAATATGGTCTACAAAATATATCTTTAACCTTATCTTTTTATTATAATATATACAATAAATAAATGCATGTTTACTTTTATTATAACACTTTTGATACACACATACATACATATGTTGTTCTAGTTCCTTAAATCTAAATAATTTTAAAGTTACTGATAGTCAAAGTTACAAAAGTTTGACTTTAATTTTATCCAAAAAGTCAACAATTATAGAACCGAAGAGAGTTAGAGATTTTGGAGACATGTTTACAGTAATTAAGGTTTCACATAGAAGACTATAATGCCCCCTCTTTAAATGAGGAGTGGTTGGAGGTGGGAGGATAATTTACAGTAAGATCAAAATTAATTTGAATGTGTGAGGTGGTTGATTCAACAAATATTATTATTCCAAAGTCCTTTATATTTATGAATAAATGGAGAGGATCAAAATCCATTGCCCAAATTCCTTTATACCTTGAACGGAGGGGGTATAAATGACCATCATGATATGGAAAAAAGTTTTGTTAATTTGTTTTTTTTCCATCTTTGAAAGTTTGTAAAAATAACAATCAGTAGTTTTGCTAAAAATATGGCGCCATATTTTTGTACTTGATTTCAGTCACTCTTTTCTTATGTGATTGCTATAAGTTTTTTTTCTTATGTATGATTGCCATAAGTATGTTTATAGCTTAGCTTTTAAGAGTGTGTCTATATATATATATATATATATACATATATGTATACATACATATATATACATACTTATGGCAATAAGTATGTATACATATATACATATATATATATATATGTATGTATACATGTATACATATATATATATATATATATATATATATATATATATATATATATATATATATATATATATATATATACACATGTATACACACACACACACACACACACACACACACACACACACACACACACACACACACACACACATATATATATATATATATATATATATATATATATATATATATATATATATGTCACACTAGAAAAAATGCCCGTGTGTTACAACGGGTGAAGTCTATTTTAATTTTATTATTGTTATATGGTTTAGTTAAGATGAAATTCTTTGTAAGAGTGGATATATATATATTTAGAAAATCATGAGCTGTAGTTAGGAATCTGACGTCTCAAGTTAGCATGCGAGATTTTTAAACAGATTTCTTATATGATTCCTTCTGTATTACCAAAAGTGAATGATCTTACAAACCGACTCAAATACGGATATGTATTTCCAAAAGCAAACGAACTTAAAAACCAACTCATACACGGATGATGTACCAAAATACCGGCAAAAACATCTTCAATTTTTATAATAATAGAGATAGAGAAGAGATATAGATTAAAACCAAAACATAAAATTAATACCGACTCAAACACGGATGACGAACCGTGGAAACATCTTCAATATATATATATATATATATATATATATATAAAAGATGAAAATGCAGATATGCACTTGAGCTCACATGCATCAACAATCTACACCATTGATGTGTTCCAAGATTCGTGCTGCAAAATGTACCTAACCTTGACCAAATGAATTCTTACTATAGAAAGAAAAGATTAGGTTGGTACACAACACATATAATAAGTATGTTGCATTTTTTTACCAAATATTTTTTTTCAATAACAACCATATATGAAATTTGTGCATGGTATTTCTCTAACCCTTATTTTTTTATAACATGATATTTAGTCAACATAAGAAAATGTTACATCTATTATATCACCAAATTATCATCTTGCAAAAATTATATATCCTACCATGTAAAACTACATAAACGAGGTAATTATACAAACAAGATAATTTATATAAACAAGGTAAATTTGATCTGATAATTTGATAACCTCAATGTTTTACATATAAGGAAAAGAATTACATCAACAAGGTATTTTGCACTTGTAAAAAATATTGAATAAAGTAAACATCATATATGGTACATTTTGTTAGTACCTAATGTACCTGCCCTAAGATTCGTGCAACCTATATAGAGGGTACATAGGAGTTGGATTTTTTTTGCACTCCAGCTCACATGCACCCACAATCTACACCCTATATATATGTATCCCTATATATACATCCAACTGTCTGCATGCTTGATGCAGCACTGCAGGCTCTGCCTATGGTTTTGGAATGGCTCAAGAATAAGAAACTGAAGACGGCCGACGTCGACATGCAGCAGCTGACTAGCCAGAGGGACAAGGACAACGGGAGCACCCCTCTTCACTTGGCCGCATCATTGGCTGGGCTGCCGTCCCTAGGGTCGTCGTACGCAGGGCCATCGGCGACCAGGCTGCTGCTGGATGCCAACGTGTCCACGGCGTACCAGCCGGACAACCAAGGGCAGTACCCCATACACGCTGCTGCGTCGGCTGGCAGCCGGGAGGCCGTGAAGGCCCTGCTCGAGAAATGCCCGGACTGTGCTACCCTGCGAGATGCGAGAGGAAGAACTTTCCTCCATGCTGCCGTTGAGAAGACGAGTTTAAAAGTGATTAAGTATGTTCTTGGGTCGCCAGGGTTGTCATCGATCCTAAATCTGCAGGACGACAATGGGGACACCGCGCTGCACAGCGCTGTCCGTACTAAATATTCTCTGGCCGTCCTACGTCTCCTTAAACATCCACAGGTACGCTTGGATATGCCGAATAAGGAGGGCATGATGCCTGCCGATGTTTCATGGAGCATGATGCCTTTAAAGACTTATTATGCATGGGTAAGTAATAAATACTACTTGGGCCTATCTCCGTTTGTTAATTGACTCATCTTTTTCTGATCTCTATAAATCACTTTTTCCTATAATAGAGCATCTGTTCATATCAAACTGCTCTTACTATAATGTTCTTTTGCTTCTTGTTGTGTGAAACAAACAATTTTCTAATCTTCTAATCTAGACTTGCAAAGAATATATAATTAGTTGTTTATCAACACTGATAAAGATAAATAAATAAATAAATCAATCAATCAACCAATCTATCTATCTATCTATCTATTATTCAAGAGGATATATCCGGTAAAAACGAGCCAAGTGTTAGAAACTCGTGAAAATTATATCTAAAAGTGTGTAAATTCATGAAAAAAATTACTAAAGATAGTTAAAGATTTGAAATAAATTCTCACCAAATCTCAAATCCAAAATCAACTTCATTTGAGAGAAACAAAAAGACAAATTTCAGGTGAGTAGTAACAAATTTTTGTTACTCCCAAATGAAGCTGAGTTTGAACATGAGATTTAGTGAGAATATATTTCATATCTACACCTATCTCTAGTAATTTTTTCATGAATTTGAAAAACAGTAGGCATGATTTTTACAAGTTTCCAACAGTTAGCTCGTTTTCACCGGATATGTCCCCATTATTCAATCAATCTATCTATCCATCTATCTATTGGGAAAGTTTCAGGTGCAACCCACCTACTGAGTGCAAAAATGCAACCCTCAATCTCCATGGTTGTATCTAATATGTGTGGTCTAGAACAAGCCCCTTCTGCCCCACAATGCATTTTGCAAAATAACACTCACCTCCATTGGTGTTTTTGCATTTTAGTCCCTACATTCCTCTCTCTTCCTCCCGGACCTCCCTCTCTCTTCTCGTCCCCTCGCTCATCCTCTCTCTCTCAGTGGTGCATGGCAAGGCAGTGGAAAGGGGCGGGCTGAGGTCAGGAAGCCAATCCCTCCCAATCTTCATCTTCCTCCCCTTTCTATTCTCACTCCAGCCAGCGTCGCACGATGGAATCTATTCGCAGCCGGCGAGGCGAGGCGAGGTTGGGGACATGGTAGGTCCGGCAGCGAGCAGATCTGGCGCCCATGACGAGTGCGAGCATGGCCCCGTCGTCCCCGATCGGTAGGAGCGAGGAGAGAGGGAGGACAACGCTGGCAGTTGTGAGGAGAAAGGGGGAAGAAGGGGGACCGGTGCGCCGCTTGTCGTCGACGTCGGACCGGTTGCTTCCTGCTGTTGTCGTCGCCTCCTTTGCCATGCCTGCTCGCGCTCCTGCTTATCGTTGCGCCGCCGCACCTCCGCCTCTATCCTCGACATCGCCGCATCTATCTATCTATGTATCTATCTATCTATCCATCTATCTATCTATCTATCTATCTATCTATATTATTCAGACAACATTAAAAGAAGTAACCACGAAACCACATTCGCTATGGAGGCTTTAAAACCACATTAATTAAAGAACAATAAAAAAATGAGTTTAAGTAGGAACATAATTTAGAACAATTAAAATTTGGAACAAAATTCAGGGGTTTCTGTGACTTTCAAAAGTTATAAAATTGAAAATCTGATGATCATAAGGTTTGATTTTTTTAAAACAAAAAATTCTAAGGAAACGAGATAACTATTTAACAAATGTTTCCAAAAAATCATGCGTACAAAAATGAGATAATTTTGTTTGCATGCTAGTCGCACAATTACGTGGGCCATCTGCTAGTTATGATCATATGAACATTAAAATTAATGCGTCGGGATTTGTTGAATAGAGTAAAACTCAAGCAGATAATAAGTTGGAACCTATTTGAACTAAAGTTGCACTTTTCTATATTATGTAGGTTTAATTAGTCTACATTTTGTGAACTGATAGTATGTATACATATATTTGAGGTCCTCAATCTTTTAGGAATATTAAAAGCTTTATGCAATACTAGCTAAAGGCCCATACGTAGCAACGAATATTATAAGAGATGAAAATAAAAGTAAAAATTACAAGTTCATAGCATAGTTAGTTGGTTAGGCATATAAATTAAAGACACCATACTGAAGTATGCTGCTAGTTCACTTTTTTTATCATCATGTATTTCTACAAGCAATATGGTTAGATAATACAATATTGGATACTTATAATTCATCTGTGGGTAAAAGGTGAATCTGAAGGTTTTGTATGTAACACGTTAGAATTTCTATAATTAGGAATTCCACATCCATTCATGTATTGTGGGGACCTTATGCTTATGGCCTCACATGTTAGTTTGTGGTGTTGGAGAGACAGCCTCAGACACCAACTCTAACATTATTTAACGTAGTTATCTAGAATATATTTTCTTTTTTCCACTCATATGGCATGGAAATTTATTTATACACATGTACAATTCTTGCGTGCAGGATCCAAGCATAAACATACGAAACTTACTCCGGATACTGAGGGCTCCATTTGGTGAAAGTCGGGGCGACCTCTTCGATGAAAAACATGCCAAAATCGTCGTCGAATCTAAAAGGGACATGGAAAAGATGTCAGAGAATATAACAGCTGCAGTGCAAGTCCTGGCCCTTTTCTCTGTCCTTATTACAACTGTGACATTTGCATCTGCTTTCACTTTGCCCGGAGGATACCGATCAGCTGGCGACTATGGTGGTGCCGCTGGCACGCCAGTGCTTGCTAGGCGTGGGAGCTACGCTTTCGATGCGTTTATCCTCGCCGACGCTCTGGCATTCGTCTGCTCTTTCGTCGCTACATCCTTGCTGCTCTATGCCGGGGTGCCTGCTTATAAACTTGAAGTCCGCCTTAAAAACATTAATTTTGCATACGGCCTGATGATGAACTCTGGAAGATGCTTGATGGTTGCTCTTGCCTTGGGCTTCTACGTGGTTCTGCTTCCACCAGTTGGCCGCACGATTGCGACTGAGATCGGTGTCGTGATGATTATGCTTGCAATAGTTGCATTCACCAAGGATTCGGAAGGCTGGGTTGAACCTACCTTCATAATCATTCCTGTTATGAGAAACAACCCGAAACCGTTACAAAGGGTTGTGTCATACTTCATTTTTTATTTATGCGAACGTTATTGGTCCTTCATACTAATATTCGGCCTCCCTGCAATTCACACGTGGGCCAAAGCAAAGTAATAAGTAGATGCAAGATGTATGGATTGGTCGATATGCTCTGCAGACAATCACAGGAATGATTGTGTCACATGTTATGATTATGAATTTATAATACATTATCCCTTCATATAGATATGTAATAACTTATTATTAATCAATAAATATGCGGCTTATTCATTTTTGTTGAAAGAAAACACTGTAGAGGAGTCCCCACAGTAAATAAATTTATTAAAAGAACAAAAGAATAAATTTACAACATGCTTAACCAGTCTGAAAGAAAATTCCTATCTCCTACAGATAATCTATAAAGAAGGAGATAAAGGTCCTTCTTGATGAGCCCATCACTCATCAAGATGTTCATGGAGACATGACTAGCGATAATTCAAATACTGTAGCCAGTAATTCTCTAATATCATCTGCTCTTCAATTTGGAGCTATTTATTTTGATGAGAAATATGGCAAAAATATGGAGAAATTTACTAGCGCTGGTCTATCATCAAATATATTTTTTAGAGGAGTTAATTTTAACAAGGAAAGGGAAGAAAAGAAGCAAAGAAAATATATCCAAATGGTTGCATTCAGGTCGACGTCACATGAGCCATTTTTGGGACCGATTATGCTGGATGCAAGTGCTAGTACGAGGTTCATAATGCTAATGCTAATGGTGAGACTTGCATCGTGGCCGGATAGTTTAATATATGTTTCTATATGTTGATGGTATTAATAATGATTAGCTATATTTTAATTAACTAGAAATATGCCTGTGCGTTGCAAGGGTGAATGCTATTTTAATCTTATTATTGTTATACGGTTTAATTAAGGTAAATTCACTACGGAATACGCTTGGATATATATTCTTTTAGAAAATCAATCATGAACTACAATTAGGAGTCCGATCATCTCAAGTTAGCATGCGAGTTTTCTTAAAGAGATTTCTTATACGACTCTTTCTGTATTTCTAAAAGCGAACGAACTTAAAACCTGACTCAAATACGGATATTTATTTCATAAAATGAACAAACTTAATTAAAAATCGACTCATACACGAATGACGTACGAAAGTATCGGTAAAAACATCTTCAATTTTTATAATAGTAGAGATAGAGATATGGGTCGGACATGTCTGTAATGGGCCAGCTAATTGCTAATTAGAGCCTAGTTGGGTCATGGTAGAGTCCTGAGTGGTGTTTTTTGCCAACGTGCATATATATGGTCTAGGTCTGGCCTTGTAAAGGGGAGATTGATTTTTTTTGGTAATTCTTCGTGGTTCTATGCTGGAACACTAGGAACCCTGGAGGCGCATCCTCCTGCATCTATCTGCTGCCGATCCAACTTGGATTGAGAAGGTCGTGATCAAGCTACTGCTTGGGTTCAGATCGGAATTTTTGGAATTCCCTCTCTTGATCTGATCGTGGTTCGTCGAGACCACGGGTGGAAGATTTATCTAGGGTTTGGATTGCATCTCTGTAAGACAGATTCATCTGCTATCGTTACATCTATTATTGCTACTGCTCTTGTTTCATTTGGATAATCAGATTAGTTGGTCTTATTTTGTGTCATACGTGTGTCAATTGGGAGCCTGATATACGTGCGTATGACATTAATAATCTGATTTTGTATGGTCGCTGGATAATTTTCTCTAGCCGAGAACTACTATTGCTGGTTCGCGGGATATGGTAGTTGCGGCATGTCAACATTTGGAGAAGGTGGTCAAGAAGTTTTTTACCCAGGGATATGGGTGGCGATCTAGTCTTAGAATTGGTGGTCCTTAAAACTCTGTGCTTTTGGAGGAGATGGCCAAGGAGTTGTTCATGAGTAGCAATTTAGTCGTTGGATTGATGGTCCTCAATACTCCATGTCATTATTTTTTCTTTTCGAGTGTGGTTTTGTTTGTTCGGCTGTGTGCATCTTAGTTATGCAGAGGCCGGAAGTGTTCTCAGGATAATTGTATCACCTTGATGTAATTGACTGAGTTCAATAAAAGCTTCTATTATCTTAAAAAAACTATTGCTGAGTCACTGGATATACATTCTTGCATGCAGGATAAAAGCTTACGCATACGAAAATTACTCTGGATACTAAGGGCTCCATTTGGTGAAAATCGGGGCGACCTCTTCGATGAAAAACACGCCAGAATCATCGATGAATCTAAAAGGGACATGGAAAAGACGTCGGAGAATGTAACAGCTGCAGCGCAAGTCTTGGCCCTTTTCTCCGTCCTTATTACAACAGTGACATTTGCGTCGGCTTTCACGTTGCCTGGAGGCTACCGATCAGCCGGCGATGATGGTGGTGCCGCTGGCACGCCAGTGCTTGCTAGGCGTGGGAGCTACGCTTTCGATGCGTTTATCCTCGCCGATGCTCTGGCATTCGTCTGCTCTTTCGTTGCTACGGCCAATCTGCTTTATGCCGGTGTGCCTGCTTTTAGCCTCGAAAGCCGCTTCCGCAGTATCAATGCTACATACGGCCTGATGATGAACTCTGGAAGAAGCTTGGTGGCTGCTCTTGCCTTGGGTCTCTACGTTGTGTTGCTTCCACCAGTTGGCCGTACGATTGCGACTGAGATCGGTATCGTGATGATTATGCTTGCAATAGTTGCGTTCACCAAGGATTCGGAAGGCTCGTTTAATCTTGTCTTAATATTCACTCTATTTCGAGAAACAGCATGAAACTGTTACCACGGGATGTGAGACGCTCCACTATTTATTTGTTGGAACGTTTTTGGTCCTTCATATTAATATTCGGCCTCCCTGCAATTCACAAGTGGGCAAGGGCAAAGTAAGTAGAGATGCATATCGATCGACTTTCACATTATTAATTCATTCATTCCGATATATCTTGATATGTCCTACAAACAATATATGATAGGAGGAATAATTGTATCACATACTATATTTATATGAATTTGTAATATACCTATTGTTTTTTCGGTGCACACTATTCATTCCTCGCTCATTTACGCGCCTACGTCATCGATTTTTGCGAATCCGAGAGCAAATCGATGACTTCTTTCTAAAAAAAAAAAAATCGATCTCACTTTCCTGTCTCCTTTCGTCACGCCATGCACTGAATCCCGCTGTCAGGGACGTCGACCAAGCCGTGCCGCTCCGTGCATGCCACCAGCGAGAGTCAAGCTAGGACGCTCCATTATCTCCGATGAGAATTGAGAAGTGCGCCGCATCCCCAACCTCGCCGCCGGGGAGGGTCATCAGGAGCTAGGAAGAACAGGCAGACACCAGCTAGCGAGGACGGAGATGCCACGGCGCTTAATTCCTTTTATCTCCGATGTCTACTAGGACACGCTACCTGGAGCCATCGATCGAGAAGGCATAGGCGTCCGAAGTTGGTTGGGGCTTAAAGAAGAGGATCCAGACCAGCAGCATTTTGCACATTAGTTTTGTCTGATGTGTGTTTTCCTTTTATGTTTCCTTTCGGTCAATGTCTATTTCCGTTCTTTCTGTGCGCAGATTATCTTTTTTTTTTTTTGAAACCCCATTTCTGTGCAGATTATCACTTGCAAGTTGTTTCATCGATGTGTGGCAGGAATATGAACCCCATTTCAATTGATCAGCTTTCACTGGTCAACAATTAAAGGTGCGATCAGTTTTCTTCGAAAACATGTTTATTGTCATGTTTCATTTGCTCTGCTTCACCGCTTGGGTTGTCATTTTTTTTTTTAGACACGATCAAATTGATGGAGCCACTAGTGTCAGTAACAATCTTTTACTCACCTACATTGTTGTCAGCTCCTTTGATCAGTAGTATTATATGAACGAGCGTACTGCTCCCTCCGGATTGATAATACTTGTCGTTTTGGACAAGGGCACGGTCTTCTAAAAACAACTTTAACCATTATTTTCTATTATAATATGTATAAAAGTGTTAACAAATATATTATTTTATTAAAGTACTTTTTAAGATTAATCTATATATGTAGTCACCATATTTGAAAGACAAATATTTTAAAAATGTTTCATAATCAAAGATTCTAAAGTTTGACCTCGCCCTTATCTAAAACGACAAGTATTATCAGCCCCGAGGGAGTATCCATCACCATGAAACATGGCAATGGTGATCCAAAGCCAGATATCTTTGGGATAATTAATTATCCTATTAAGCTATGTTCATAAATCAAAACGGGTTAATATTAAGACTTAGATCGGTGCCAATGGATCACTGGTGGAGCGGGTGTGGGTACAGTTTCACTGTACTCATAACTCATGCCAATGACCCATGGGCACCAATCTAAGTCTTAATATGAACCTATTTTGATTTATGAACTATTCAACCCATCGCACTACTTAGTGTCGTCGACGGACGCGGTGCAGTTCTGAAGTTAGCGTGAGCTGCCGGCATGCAGTGCACGAGAGGTAGTCCCCAGGCCCCGGCCTCAGCAGCGTTGCGGCGACTCGATCGGTTAATTGGGCGCATCATGTGAAGGCTGTACATAGAGGAAAAAAATTCTCTAGGGGTGGAGCCGCAATCCTTAGCATGTGAGGCACCATCCTAGATATATGCCACATGTATTCTCACCAATCTTGAAGCATTAGAAAGAAGTAAAGTAATTTGGATTTATTTTCCTCTGCGTATACCCTCCCTCCGTATTACGAACCCGTATCGTATTTTTCTTCGCCCCAGAGAATTTTTTTCCGTACATAGATGGCCAAATGGGTGGGGTTGGGCCCTTGCGTGACAGCGCGAGCAAGGTGCTACGGTATCCGGCCTAGAAAGGCATGGGCACACAAGCTAGTGGGCTGGGCCATGTCTGGGAAAAAGACACAGCCCGTGGGCCAACACGGCGCGGCTCGACTTCTGTAGCAGGTTGGCACAGCACAGCCCGTCACATAGTATGGGATACCGGTGAATCACGGCTTGCCACGGTGTTGATGTTTATATCAGTAATACTAATTGGGGTTTATGATTCATCGAGCCTAATTCTAGACGATGGTGACAGAAAACAAGGATTTATATAGGTTTAGACACTCGCCGAGAGGTAATACCCTAGTTCTATTTATGGTGGTGTTGTCTATATGAGATTGCTTCCCTCGATGCCAGGATCCCGGCCCACGTTATATATTGGTCGAGGGGCAGGGGTATTACCTAGCCATATACAGTTTTCATATATTTATCTAATAGTAAATACACGAGTATGCTTAAAGAAGTTTATACCATGCCTTGTGCAATAAGTAAGAAATTCTATTGTATAGTTGTATCACGCGGCTTGGCCCACCTTCTTGTCTAGTCAGATAAAGCCTGCCGAATGATACCTAGGGTCTATGTTATCTATAATAGCTTCGAGTCCTTGCCTCTATCTTTAGTATTTTTCTGTTTGACTCCAATCTTAGCCTGAATGCTTTTTCTCTCAAAAGACTTTATTTCCGAGTCATCCTCGTACCATCCAAGTGGTTGTTCTCCGAAATGAATTTTCCAAATGTTTTATATGTAAACATTCTTAGAATACTCCGATTGATTACAACCAGAAAATCTGCGCATAACAGTGAATTTGTGAAGGACTTATTTATATTAAGCCATGTATACACTTGAGTGTACCCATTTTCTTATTTGCAATCATAGTTATTTAGCCCAATCATGGGGCACACCATGTTATAGATAAAAGTTTTGAAGATAGTTAGCTTTTCTACTTACCATAAGCATATCTTCAAATTTCAATAAAAAAAAATCAAGTGATACCTGATTTCACGCAACGCGCTTACCGAACAAAGCACAACACCATTGTCAGGGTTACGGGTCAGGCATACCCTCTACCCCTTGATATACGTCGCATATCGACAAGGCCTATCCGCGTGTACACGGATGAATCTTTTGGCGTCTAAGGCAACTCTTCGTAAAGTCAATGGATGAGGAGAGACCTTATCGGACAAGAATCGGGTTACCCACGTATCGTGCCAGGTCTGGTATGTTCGAGTCCTACTCGGAGTATACCCAACCTATGGTATAAAAGGGACCCCCCGGGGAGGGCATAGATCATCAAATCTCAGAGCCAACACAACCTACACAGCCTACGAAGTCGGAGCCTGCAAGGGGTCAAGTCGACGAGAGCTAGTCGAATCATCTCGACTACAATCTCGCCAAACCCCCCCAGTTCCGTCCTTTCCTTTGTAATCTGTGTTTTCCACTATATAATCCTATATCAACTGGATTAGGGCTATTACCTACCAAGAGGCCTGAACCAGTATAACTCTTGTCTTTTGATTGCTCGATGTCGTACTACGTAGATCCTTATACCAGCGTACCCCAATACCCTCTATATCCGGTCTACGGGTATCCCCCGTCGACAACCATGTCCTAAGAAACAAGTACAAATCGGGCGCGCCGTTTCACTCCTCGTAAAACAATGTTTCATCATTTAGTGAAAGAATGTTTTAGTTCTTAGAAATAGTGAAACACAATTGGATCCCCAGATGAAACAATTTGCTTCAACATATAAAACAAATGATTTAAAGCCAGTGAAACATCCACAAAATCCAAAGTGAAATCGATGACAAAAAAAATGAAACAACAGAAAAAACCCCACTGAAACAACTTCGATCTAACTAATGAAATATCCATATACATAGACTGAAACATCAAAAAATCACCCAAAATTCCATTTCTTCCTTCCCGCCGTGGTTAGCTAGATCGTCGGTGAAAACACCGCATTGGTGGCAAGGTCCCGCACCGCGCCGTGAGGGCGTGGTGGCCACGGCCGCCACCGCTACGATGGCTACCAAGTCGAGGCTAGGGATCTGGCTATTGCTGCTGTCGACACAGCCACTGGCAGATTCCAGCCAGGTGGGGAATGAGGGTGGCGGCGTTCGGTGACATCACCGCCGCGGAGGAGGAGTGGGAGGAGTGTGAGGAGAAGCGCGCCTTTCTTACGGTGAGAGAAATGATGGAGAGAAAGGAGAGGAATGGATAAGATCGATAGAGAAGAGAAAAAAAGCGGTGGGGCACAGGGATCGTGGGCGCTTGAGGCGTCGGACGTGAGGCGTGGGTGCCCGATATTCTTTCTCCCCATCGGACGGCCAAGCCAAAGGATTTTTGCATGTCCTAGTATGCTTTATTAGCAAATATAGGAAGAAAACCATACGGAACTTAAATGGAACAATATATAGAAATCAAAATTTGCACACATAAAAAGAAGAGGACTATGATGAAAATATGAAATATATTTAGTAGTAAGGCCAGCCTAGGGTCGTCCAAAGGCTGGTGCCCTAGTTCATGCCTATTTACTCCCATAATATTTCTTGACTCATGCAAACTGACGACATACTCACATACATACAGGATGATATTACAGTAGCAATAAGATGTGCAACAAAGTGTTTGGATTCACACATTTTTTTTATTACAGTCCTGGAATTAATATATAAGATAGGTATGTTAAGTACGAGGAATTAGTTGGATGTGATAGCCTTGAGGGAACATAATCTCTGAGATGCGCAATACTTCCCCTCCTTCAATCTCCTTCCATCTAAATAGAGAGTTCATCGGGCAAAAGATAAACAAGCAAAGTAATTAGAAATGTACATCAGTTACAAACTACTACTTGAGTGAGCTTAACAAGCAATGAGTGAACACCAGCATGCGCATGTACCTGTACTCGGTCAGCAAGATGTGGAGGAAAAGTGCGATAAAAAGCTTGCTAAACTCTGCGCCGAGACACAACCTGATGCCTCCTCCAAATGGCATGTAATTCCTCAGCAGTGAGCTTCTCTTCTCCTCCTATATTTTGCCATCGGTTTTAGTGAGTCAAGATAGAAGCATCGTCGTACACGTACTATAGCCCAAGTGAAGATGAATTTAACAATAATTCATCCTTGTGGGTACTAAAAAAAATGGAATATTTGAAATGTTTTCCACTAACCGTCCACCTCCATGGATCGAATTTGAGTGGATCCTCAAACAATTCTGGGTTTAGATGAACTGCCATGGGGCTAATCATGACTAACCACCCGGACGGAATTGTATATCCTGTGCAAAAACCTAATATTATTCTAATGACCAATCGTGTGTCATGATGTAATACTCATGAATACTAATGTTTTTTCTTATTGTTTGTGAAGTTTACCATTCACTTGCACGTCTGTCAGTGTTTTTCTGAAAACTCCAGGTGCAACATTACTAATTCGAGTAATTTCATTCGTAACCTTCACATAAAACAAGCTAAGTCAAATTAACAAAAGCAATTTTACCAAAAGCATCATTGTGGCATCAGTGATCGTTCAAACATAAGTATATTTTAAGTGAAATAACCTGAGTAGTGAATTTTAAGGACTTGTACTCCTCCCATGTAAACCCGGAATTCATGACCTCTCGTTTTTTCAGTATCACATCGTGCTCCTCCTGAAATGAAGGGGTGCTATCTTTTTATTCACCATGAGTCCAAAATTTCGATGTTTGTCTCTATGTTTCTCGAATATATGTTAACATGTACTCCTTCTGTTTCATATTATAAATCACTTTGCCTTTTTTTTTAAGTCAAACATCTTTTAAGTTTATCTAATTTATAGAAAAATATAACAACATCTTTGGCAACAAATTAATTAATTAGTTTTATTAAATCCAATATTGAATATATTTTAATATATGTTTGTTTTGGTTTAGAAAAATATTGTTATATTATTATATAAACTTGATCAAAGTTATAATATAAAACAGAGGACTTATAAAACTTGGTTTGATTAGTAAAAAAAAGAATCAGAGAGACTTATAATATAGACTTAATTATAATATAAAATGAAGGAAGTAACAAAACTATAAACCTTGAGCTCTTCAACAATTTTAGGATTGTCGTTGAGGAACTTTAAGGCTACAGTCAACGTCGATGATAGTGTTGCAAAGCTCGTAAACAAAAGCGCAGCAAGTGCGTCTATAGCAAAATTTTCATCAATCACTGGCTTTTCGCTTTGTAGCTCTTCAACAATCAGGTCAACAAGATCACCGTACTTCTTTTCAGGTGCACTTAGCCTCTCTTTCATTACATCAGTCAGTGTGTTCCGCACATTTTTTCTACCCTGAAAAGAATAATCAGATATATATAACTGAATCAGTACAAATTCTAGAAGTACAGGGTCCTATAGACTCCTAGTTAATATTCAGAAAATAGTTATTTCTCATAAAGTAAATGAATATGCCCTAATCGAGCTGGTTGGACCATAGAAATATATATATATACCTGCATGCATCGGTAGAACGATGTCCCTGGGAAATATATTGGGAAAGACACCATCCCCTGGAAGAACTCCTGAAAGTTCTTTCTCAATTCTCTTGACTGGGTCACATTGAGGCCGATCAACTTCTTCGCTACTAGGTCGAAGATCATCTGCAAAGTACAAATCAAAGTAAAACATTAGTACAGTGTGCACAGTGCTATCGTCTAATGGTTGCAAATCGAACAGCAGTGGATCGGAGGTGCCTTAATTTGTTGGAACATATATATATTGAACTATTATCATCACATAATTGAGCGAAAATTAATGCATCTGTTAATAGTAACTTACATCTGATACGCCGTCTTGCACCTCGATCCTAGGTTTACTAGCCCATGATGCGAAGCTCTCCCTCATGGAGTTTTCCAGCTCGGGAAGGAGCGATTCTTTCAGGTTTTCAAGCCCAAAGAGCTTGGACGCAAAGCTCCGGATGAACTTGTGAACGGTTCCATTGTACGTGGTGAGGCTCTTTTTGCCAAAGATGTTGTTTGCAGTTTCTGGATACCAGCTCCGGAACAACTTACCCTCCTGTTGAAATATGAACCGGTTCACCTCTGGATCTAGAGAAACGACCAGAGGCTGACCTACCAGGCTAGTCTTAAAGAGAGGTCCATACCTAATATAATAATGGTCATTACGTTAAATTCAGTTCAGTAGCAGACATATGGCCTAACAAACCTTAGATATATTGCGTTGTTCACATCAACAATAGTGTTAAGGGTCTTGGCTGCAAAAAAAAAAAGAAAAAAAAAAGAGAGTACAAAACTGTTTGATGATCTCTAATTACCTCTCCAGTCTCTGCTTGTAGTAGCTGGGCATGTCTACAGATGGACTTGCTCTGAAGAATTGGAATGTCTCACCAACAACAGGGAAGCCCATGGAGCCAGGAGGAAGCCTTCCATTGCATGGGGGATTCATCCATTTGTATACCCAGTGAGTTAACCATCCAATGAGTAGTGTGACAACGCAGAGAGCCGCATATGAATGTGACCCTAGCAAAATATCCTTCTCCATGCTCTAGCTAACTAGTAATCCGAGTATGGAATAAATCTCTGAGCTTGCACCGCTGCACATCGGTCGGGAGTATCTAGTTTATATAGGAAAACGGAGGTGTACTATCCATCGACCTGAACTGTATTTTATGCAAGTTTAGTTACAGACTATTTTTTTTATCGGACATGAAAGCTACATGTGCGTCTTCCTTTGAGAGAAAACAGTGGTGGAGCAGGAATTACTAAAGAGTATGGCTAAAATAGTGCTTAACTAGTGAGTTATTTATCTTTTCTTAAATTTACATGGTGATTTAACATAATTTGGCCATGATTTTGGAGGCAGGCCTAGGGCCCAAGCCCTAGCTGCCCTAGGCCTGCCTCCGCCCCTGAGAGAAAAGATATCCGCGCAACTAAAAAGGGTGCCTTATTACCATATGATTAATTAAGTATTAGCTATAAATAAAAACTTGAAATTGAATCAATATAATTTTTTTAAATAATTTTCTTTTTTTAAAGAATATACCATTTTACAGTTCGGGAAGCGTGCACGTGAAAAATGAGGGTGTCAAAGTACCCAGTCGTATATGTATCTATTTTGTTGTAAATCCACCACTCAAATCGATCATATTTATTAGCGTTACACTAGTGTGCTACAAATTCCTTGGTAACCAACAATTAATTAATTAAGTAAAATTATACGTACCCGTTTGTGGCCGGCCTGTATATGATAGATTTAACGAATATTCTCGTTCAAACAGTCGTGATAGGTACGTATTGACGGGTTATACCCAATTATATTTTAGAAGTACATAGACTGGTACAAGTCTCCGAAGTAGGTACGCAATAGCTCTAATCCAATTTATATGAATAGCAATTACTACTGGAGAAGTGATCTTTGCTGGGTCGTGAAAAACCATATTACCCCGATTGAAAAGCCTAACGTCACTTTATGATCTTTAGTCTTGATTGGTGTTGCCAATCGGAACTAAAGATCATTTTTAGTTCCGGTTTAAAAAGTGTTTGGCCCCCTACTATATTTAGTCTAAAAATTGGTGCGTCGTATATAATTCTTCGCACTTATTCTCTAACAAACTCCTCCCCCTTATCCTCCTCCTCATTTTAACTTCCTTCACTTTTTCTTATCCTCTCTCTTTTCTCTCTCTCTTATCCGCTCCTTTTCTTCTTCTTTTCTTGCAGCGAGGAAGCCAGCCGAGGGCTGCACGGCGGACGGCGGCCTGCACGGCGCACGGCGATGGGCTGCAAACCGGGACTACAAAGGTTTCCACAGCAGTATATGCGATATATCACATTGATTACAAAGGGAGAGCAAAGCTAATCTAGCCTACCAACTAATTTTTATCGACAATTGATACGACGACTTGAAGTCGGCGGCTAGCTATAGGCTTCCTCCTTGTTGGTCGTCGATGTGACTTGTGCCTATGACTTGTGATTTGATATCCTCTTCTACCAAAAGTCTATGTATTCATACGAGCAGCAACTTCTCCAAGTAGAATTGGATTGTTCATGTGGGATACAAGCATATAAGATCTTTTATTTCACGGGTCGGAGTCCGATACTTCTCTTATCGAGAAAGGAGTTTGCATTCTTATTTCCTATATTCCCATATTTGAATATACCTTTGCGTACAATATCGAAAACGCTTAGTATCTACGCCCGATACGAGACGAAACCCTGGACGATCGCGTAAGATGGGACCCACAGTCAAAACCCATTCTTTCCCCAACCTTATCCTCATTCCTCCTCGTCATTTTTTCGTAGCACATGTACAGGAACCATCCGAAAGAGATTGCGGGGCCATCACCGGTGCAAGCGGCCACAAAACGTGAAGAGGAAGGAGTCGTTGGCAGCCACGTGGGCGGCGGCAGCCGGCGGGGAATTAGCGTGAAGCGAAGAGGGAGGAGGGCGCCGGCGGCCACGTGGGCGACAGCGACTGGCGGGGAAGCGTGAAGTGAAGAGGGAGGAGGACGCTGACAACCATGTTGGCGGCAACGGGGCAGCATGACGGAAAAGTTTGAGACACCATCACCTGAGAGGGCTCTGAGCTCGCCGGCGAAGGTAAGGAGGCTTGTGGCAACGTCGAACTAGCGAGGATTGTTGCACACCACATGTTTTTTTCCACATAGTGTGTTCGTGATGTTGCAATCTGTCTTTTCTGGATATTTCTTAAATCGGTACTGGATGTTGCATATATTGGGTTTTTGTTGTTGTAGACAACATTCTTGAGTGTTGCATTCGATTGAAACATCTTCAATAAAGCAGTGAAACATTCTTTGGTGAAAGATGAAACATCAATAAACAATTCATGTTAAAACATTTTTTCGAGCGATGAAACATTGGAACATTCATTCAACATACAGTGAAACATCATCCGGAGATTTGGAAAACTCCGGACATCCGATGCGTAGCTCTCTCCATACAATACTACACATGTGATATTCTACGACCAATATATAAGTATAGAAGGTACATATAATTAATACGTAACAGTATGGATATCCGAATATTGTTGCTATACGAATATCCACATTACACATAATGTATCTCTTGCTCCTTTCTGCCCTTAGTCTTCTCGCATTTTCTTAGATTATTTTAGCCTACAAACACTAATCCAAGATATATATGAATATTATTTTAACATACACAAATTAATGGCTATCCAAATCAGACATGTATTTGTCACTCCGTCAATTTGGCATTTGTTTGCACTTGGCTAAGTCGTATGTGTTGAATTCAATCGATATCATCCAGTCTATTGATCTGAGTGTTTTATTTGTGTAAAATTAGCTAATTATACATGGAAATTATTTATGATCTGTACGAGCAATTTGAGTGGTTTCTATCTCCTGATATATATTGTTTTTCATATTTGGGGCCAATCTTATTTGGTCCTTATCTTTCTTAATTAGTTCATTCTTTTTCTGTATGCGAGTTATTTATATCGCTTTTTCCACGTGGCCGAACGTGTGATTTGGAACTTCTCAAATCTTACTCAAATTCATTTACAACTATATATTTTTTTTCAACAGTAGGTGGCGTACTTGTTGATAGCGACGTGATCATTTCGTTAATCTTAAAATATACTGGCCTATAGTCTATCTGAGATGCTCATGATAATAAAGTGTAAGTATATGCGTTCACAAACATGAGCTAAGCAAGTATTTGTGAGCGTCAGTACTGTTCTGTGTTTGTAACAAATACGTACTCCCTCCGTTTCTTAATATATGACGCGGTTGACTTTTTAAATACATTTGACCATTCATTTTATTAAAAAATTATGTAATTATTATTTATTTTATTGTGACTTGATTTATCTTCAAATATTCTTTAAGCGTGATTTAAATATTTTTATATTTGCAAAAAAAAATAAATTAGACGAATGGTCAAGCGTTAATAAAAAAAGTCATACATTAGAAAATGGAGGTAGTACAATCAGGAACGCTAAAAAATTCTCCCGTTAATTTTAAAAGAAAAGGAAAAAAATTACATGCGCACAGCTATAAAATATATTGTAACACTTTCCCACCACTAAATATGTGGATTTATCATATTGGAATTAATAAATATCCAATTATATTGATCAGTTTGGATTCAATTGTGTTGTTTTTCATGATTTCATAATTCTAAAAATAAAAATAAAAAATTTAGACCTGTACTTATTCTAGAGAAGTCCCCAATATAGTTTTATGATAATTTAATAGTTCCAAAACATAATATTTTTAGTATAATATGGGCGGCGCTCGGAAGTGCTAACTACGGCTGCACTGGCCAGCGAACAAATACCAAGCACGAGCAATTAGAAGAACGTGGCCATGGTCTGTAGACTCGATTAAAGTTTTCACGTTGATTTAATAATTCTGAATCCAGAATAAATATCATAAGGTCTATGACTCTAGGGTCTCAATTAAAGTTTTTAGATGATTAAATAATTCTGCAATTTATAGTTATTAAAAAATGATAATTGATTAATACATATTAAGTTGTACACTTGTACTTACTCCAGAGTTTCAATTAGTTATTTTCTATGATCCAATTATTTCAAATTTTAAGATTAATTAATATATAGCTTCGTTCTCAGTTTGGACTCCCAATTATTATATTTTTGATGATTTAGTAACTCTAAATTCTGAATTGATAAATATTGACCTGATATTTGAATATGTAGTTGTGTGGATGCAAAGTTGGTAAATTAGTCATACACTCATACTCATACCCTAAAATAATTAACAAGCAACTGCAGTACTCCCTCCGGGCTGATAATATTAGTTGTTTTGGACAAGAGTAAATTCAAACTTTAAAATCTTTGACTACAAATAATTTCTAAAATATTTATCTTAAAAATATAAAAACCATATGTGTAGATTAGTCTTTAAAAGTACTTCAATGAAACCATATATTTGTTGATATTTCTATATATATTATAATAGAAAATAATTATCAAAGTTACTTTTTGGAGACTGTGCCGTTGTCCAAAACAACAAGTATTATCAATTTGGAGAGAGTATTGTTAACAAGCAATTTAACTATATTTTGTTCTCCCAGCCGGCATAGGAAATTAGGAACGCCGGCGCTGAATTTATTATGAGAAAGAGACGAACACGCATGTTACGAACATCACCAAATGATGTTGTTGGCAATAAATGCACAGAAAGTCATCAAGCCGCTAAATTCTACACTGAAAAAGACCAGCCTCTGAAAGCACACTCGTAGCCCCCATGGCCCATGCATGTGTGGTGTGGCCATGTTAACGAAGATGGCATATCACCTCTTTAATAAATATCTACTACTCACTTTGTAAAAAAAAACAACGTAGGATTAAATTTAAAGTACAATAAATTTAAATAAACTTCTGCGCAGATTATACCAAATTCAATTCTTAATTTTTTTTTATGGAGGGAGGAGCCATGAAAATCTATGATACCATTATAACTGCGATGGCATGACAATGAGCAGTCACACATACTCCCTCTATTTCAAAATATAAATGATGATTTTGGACGGATCCGGGCGGAGGGAGTACATAAAAGTCTATTGGAGACAGCACATCACCTCTTTAATAAATACTCTCTCCGTCCCATTTTAAATGAACCACGAGTTTCCGCGCTCAACATTGATCGTCCGATTTGAAAAAATTTTATAATTAGTATTTTTTTTTGTTGTTATGAGATGATAAAACATGAATAGTACTTTACTTATAACTTATGTTTTTAAATTTTTTTAAAATTATTTTAAATAAAACGGACAATTAAAGTTGGGCGCGGAAAACCATTGCTGCACTTAAAATGAGACGGAGGGAGTATCCGTTAGTCATGAAGATAAAAGATTAGTCACGAAGATAAAAGATGCCATAATGACCGCGATAGAATGACGATGAGCGATCACACATATATAGAAGTCTCCTCGAGACGGCACATCATTTCTTTAATAAATCCAGTAGAAAGATATAAGATGCCATAGCAACATGATAGCACCAAACACAGCTCCTTGTGTTCTAAAGAGTCCCTTAGCAATGTTTTTTTTTTCTCAATCTTCTTGATGACTAGAACTAGAATATTTAGTAGGCTGATTGAGTGGATATTTTAATGTGATTTTCCAGGCTTCATAACCATAATCATCAGTGGCTTGTGAGCATTAGGATAACCGCACTATTGCCCTGCTGAGAGGAACTAAAGATTTTGAGAAGTAGTGGGTGAGCATCCAGCTAGTAATACTATTTAAAAAACTGTGATCTAAAAAGCTTATTTTTTTAATTCTACAACAAGAAGTTTCTTCCGTACTATAGCTTATAATCACAACAACATCAATTTAGGCAAAGATTTTTCCAATAACAAATGTATCCATAGGGTGTACATGTCTCATCACTTCACTTTCCAAAAACGTATCATATGAATTACTTGCTTCAAACTGTAGATAAACTTCTTGATCAATCTAATCTATGTACCTTTCCAACCATTTGCCTGCTCTTAATATATACAAGGGTGGCGTGTTTCGATATGGACATCTCCATTCAAAATCAACATCGAAGGTGATCTTCGCTGAATTTGCTACTCGTACAAGTGCAATCTTCTCGTACGACCATGGTTCAATCTGTGGGAAGCCGTTGTCTGAAACTGTTCACTCTGTTACGTGATGTAGGAGTATGTGCCTGTGTGTATCTTCTGTTGTATTGAAAGAAATTTCCTTGTACTATACCATACGACACTTTATTCTTCAGATAAAGCCAGTATTGCAAAGGACCTCCACAATTAATTTTACAGGAAATCGATACCCCTCGTTGTGTACTTTTTCTTAATTGATCCCATCACACTAGCTCATTCGTTTGACTACTTATGTAACCTTGTACTCACGCTCCTGCAAACACCATGTTATCTTTGACATTGGCTCATTCTCTAAACTAAAGCTTTTATCACTATTGCACACCAGGGGATAGAGAACACATAATTATTGGATCATATTTTGCATACTGTGTACGTAACAGAAGCGATCATTGCCCATTTTGATTAAATAATTATTAAATTTTGTGTCAGCTAGATATGTGTACGACAAATAGTATGAGACAGATTGGTAGTAGAGTATTTGATACACCTGGTGGAACTACAATATTACGAAATCACTTTACTTGTTTGATTTTCGGATATGTAAACGATTTTAAATGAGTGTCGTACATATCTTGTTGAGCTTCACAATTTTAATAGTACATATAGAACGTTATGAAGAAAATATACATATAAGTGACACCATTTTTCAGAGACTGATACAACTTAAGGCGATCGTCTCTAAAATTTAATTTTTCATAAGCTTTCGCTTGAGAGTTAGCATCATCAGAAGTGACCCAAACCGTTATTACATCGGCACCAAGGGGAATCGTTACTAGCTCATCCTAGTCTCATGTAACACATGGAAGGAGCGTAACAATGGAGTATTCAAGAGCGAGGAAACAGCGGTACCTGGGATCATCAATCGCATCATAGATAAGCTTTGCGAGAATCCTAATTAGCGCATACGCATGAGGAGGTTAAGTCGCGCGCGTTTTCTGGCCTCTACGCAGACGTGTGTTTTCCTTTTTTTCGCAACGAAGCAATCTCAGATAAAAACATTCTATTTTTTCGGCACAACAAATCTGCCGCATGTGCGGAAGGCTTAGAGAAAAATATGATTAACTTAATTTTTATACATAATTAGTTCCTACTAGTTGCCAACCCGCGCGTTGCACGGGTTACTGTTAACGATATTACCGTGACATTCAAATTTTGAATGATATATATCACTCAGATTAAAATAATTTTAGTAATTTTAACATAACTCTTACTTTAATCTTTATTACTAAATTGGTAGTCGTTACTAAATATAATTTTTTTACTTAGTTCGGAGTCTGAATTATCATTCCTCTATTATGGTTTATAAAACCCAAGTTCAAAATCAATATTAATACCCTTAATAATTGTAATATGCTTCATTAGAGTTTATTATTCTTTATAAAATAAAAATTAGAAACTATAATATTATTGGACTACAAGTCTAACCACTATTACAACTCACCCTCCTATGTTTAAACAAAATATGTTCTTTCGTAGTTTATGGTTGAATAATGAACTTTTATTAAATAAATTTACAGATGATAGAGTTTTTCATATTTAAATAAAAATATTCAAACATGGAAACAAAAATCTAGTAAAATGATACTTTTTATAAAATTGATGTGAAAAAAGCTAAATTTTTTTCCATAACATTGTATTTTCTTATTTTTATAATTCCAAAATTAAAAATTAGATAATGTGAAAGTTGATTGGGGCGATAAAAAGTCGACAAATTTAACATGCATATGCTCCATGCATAATCATGATGTAATAAAACTAAATAAAGACTTGATCTGGCTAAGTGTAAGTCAACAGAGTTTGTTCTCTTCTTCTATGTCGCTATTATAGCAGATTGAACGTGTGTGTAAAAAAGTAGGAAAAAAATTGTTGAGTCACACCATTAGGGCATGTACAAAGGCATTAATTAGTGGGCTCTCTTTATTGCCATGTAAGCATATTTGATTAGGTGGAAGAGAGAGAAAAGAGAAAGGAGATGCATCGATGTTTTGCATGCCATCGGCTTGACATCGGCTCTCATCGAGATGAACACGAGCACACGAGATAAACAACGAACCGTTGTATGGTCCATCTTCAAGAAAAGTCGCTTATTTAGATTCAAAGTGCAGAAAATCACGTAATCATTGCTACTAGAATTTAATTACTGCATATCAGTGGAGAGACGATAAAAAAAGCCAGCCTTTGTAGAACTACTGTTTTATTCTGACAAGGCATATCTATGAGCCCATAACGGGCTCAACCGTTGACCGTGCCCTTAGGGCACCTACAATGGTTATTTATAGGTTCTCTACGAGAGATCTATGTTAGCATATTTTTCTACTTGGAAAAGATTAAATGAAGAGAGAGAGCAAAACTATCTACTAACCTAGAGATAGTCTATAGAGAAAAACGAGGCAATGTATTAGAGAGCAATAGATACCCATGTAGACATATTATTGAGGTTCTTTACTATTAATCTAGTCTATTACTGAGATGTACGAGCACCTTACTTTACCATTACGGGTGCTCTTATAGCAGCACCGTATATATGGCTCTGGGACTTGATAGGCGTTAGCGTTCCATCAAACGGGCTGACATTAATTGTAGAAAAATAAAGGCACTACAAATCTTTAATCTTTTGAGAAGTCCATGCAAACACACCGAGTTAACTCTTCTCCAGATATCAACTGCTTGCATCGACAACAGGCCATGCCTCTTGCCGCAAGCTAAGATTGTTGACTTTGCCGTAGCTGCTCTAGAGTGCTGAGATTAAAATTTACTTTACCGGATCGTGTATTCGTGATCGAATAATTTGTCTTGGTCCATCCATGAGATTCAGCAAGGCAATCGGTATGGTTGATGGTCACAAATCAAAAAAGGAAAAAAAAAACCCAAACATATATATACATGATACACGTGGGTTAATAAAGATATTTGAACGTATATTTTTGTAGCAGAAAGTATATTTACTCACCAGGATTGGATGGCTAAATCAAATTACTGTAGAGTTTAGTTGGAACTGATCAATCGACCTAATCATCTTAAGTGCACAGAGAATTAACATGCATGTTAATTTAGATGCATAAGAGCACCCGCAATGGTAAAGTAAGGTGCTCTCTATAAAACATGTACATCTCAGCAATAGACTAGATTAATAGTAAACCACCTCAATAGTATGTCTATATGGGTATCTATAGCTCTCTCATGCATTGCCTCGTTTTTCTCTATAGACTATCTCTAGGTTAGTAGATAGCTTTGCTCTCTCTCTTCATTTAATATCTTCCAAGTAGGAAAATATACTGACATGGATCTCTTGTGGAGAGCCTATAGATAACCATTGCGGGTGCGCTAAGGTAGACGGCTATATCAGCCACCAGAGAAACTTGAAATCGATCATGTACTTTCCGCACTGGCTGCCTGTCACGCCCGGAATTTCTATCCAAAATTCCAAACGCTTACATGTGTGTAAACCCTCGTCCAGGAATCAGCCGAAGCACACAATAACAAATTGATAATAGAGTACCATTATTACTCTAATTAATAAGCGAATAAAATGTCATTACAGAGGTAGATAGTTCCTCTCAAACAATAAAGATCTAAGCAGCGGAAAATAAGATAAACGGCGCAGACGGCTCCACTCCACAGGCAGCTTGACCAGGGCTACACCTAATCCTCCACACCATCAGCTTCACTGTAGAACTCTTCCTCTGATGAATGATTGCAAGGTGAGTATATGACATACTCAGCAAGTCACGCAGCAAATATGCAAGTGCACACGATAACAAAGGATGGCATAGTAGGGTTTCATTTGCAAAAGCAGCATTTAACAAACATTTGAGAATTTAATAAAACAGTTAAGTAATTAAACAATATTAATCCAACGCTATACAACATACCCTGTTGCATAGGCCCAACCATTCTGAACAACCATCCCGGCTGCACAGTTCTATCTCCAAACCAGGAATATACCATTCCAAACCAGGAGCTAATCAAATTATTACCAATTAAAGCACCTTTTATTATGATGAGAAGTGTGAGACTAATCACGAAAGACATTGTTAGACCCGCCCATAACCGCGGGCACGGCTATTCGAATAGTTTTACTCTGATCAGAGGTGTACCACTGTACCCACAAGACACAACCCCACATCATGTCACCATGTGCCTCAATACCACCACGGTACCTCGGAAAGGAGTTGTGACAATACCCCTTGCACAACACAATCCACTGCAGCGCACCTTCCTGGATCATAATCACCCCCTTATAAACAAGGCATGGACTCCCCAGCGACCCCCGTGGGCTTATCTCCGCCACTTCTCAGTCTGGTGCCCCGCAATGAACCATGCTATACAAAAGATAAAGCCGTTGCCCACGCTGGCTTGTGGCTGGCACGGTTAATGTTTCACAACCGAAACTCGTGAACCGGTCCTTAATTGTCATGAGCACGACCATCAAAACCATGTGCTCACAACCCACCATTATCAGGTTTTAGTTGGCACATTAATTAATTAATTAACCAATCACGATTGACCATCGTGAACTATCATTAAGCCATCATTAAATAACAGTGAGTTATAAGTTATCCCAATAGTGAGCTAATGTTTCTAAGCAGGGCTAAGCTATTATATCTAATATCTAGTTGAACCAATATAAATAAAGCTCAACTAGTCAAATTATAATAACCCAAGGTATCAAGGAATAAAGTAATCAAGAACAAAAGGGCTATAACAAACAATAGGTTAATTCCACCCAATGACATTCGAAAATAAATGCAATATTTGAATAGAAACAATAGCTTTAAATAGGATCAACATGCTCAAAGGGTTGTTTGGGATCTGTGTGACTTGCCTTGCTGGCCTTGGAATTCTTCAAACTCTTCTCCGGCGAAAACGGAATCTCCGGAAACGACGGAATCTAAACAGAAAAGAGCAAAAACACCAAAACAGCACATAAACAAGCATGAACAGTACATGCGGATATTTTTAATATGTAGATCTCAATTTTAGAAAAATTTAGAGACTTGAACCAACTAAATCGGAGCTAAGATGAATTAGTTATGAATTTTTGAAGATTAAATCGGATTAAAACACTTATATAGATTTTAATTGAATTATGACGCAATAATGAATTATTTTTGAAAAGGAAAAGAGGATTATTGCGTCAGCGGGCTAGGGTTTCGGTGGACCGGGCGCACGGCGGCGGTTCACGCGAACGGACGGCCGAGATCGACTTGATCCAAAACGGACGACCGAGATCGATCGGTCCACGAACGGCTCACGGGAGACGGGGACGATGACGTCAGTAGTGACGTCACCACCGGCGGCGGCGGCTCGGCGGCTCGGACGGCGCACGCTCGCCGGCGAACGGCGGCGCTTCGGCACGAACGGAGGGCACCAACGGGTAGCGGACGACACGGCGAACTCACCGGCGACCAAAGCGACGGCGGAAGACCAACGGACGGCGACGGCGACGAGGAAGAAGCGGCGGCGGTCTTCGGGTCGACGGCGGCGACAATGCTCCGGCGGTCTCCGACGGTGGCGAAGCGGCGGACGAGGACGGCGGCGACTTGGCGACCACGATGGCGACCTTCCCGAGCGACGGCGACAACTGGAGCGACGGCGGCGCACGGCTGGAGCGGCGGCGACGACGGCGGCGCGAAGTCTCACGGCGCTAGGGCTCTTCCGGCGACGAGAGGCGAAGGCGAGGGTGGCGACGGGTAGAGGAGACACCGGGGATCCTTTTAAAGGGGCTAAGAGGCAGCGGCGGAGGCCCACGGCGGTCGGCGACGAGATGGAAAGCTCGGGCTCGGAAAGAGAAAAGCCGATCCGATTCGAACTCGAATCCAACGATTTCCAAACCGATTTAGCCGATGTTTCCAAAGGAGAAAAGGTAGAGGAGATCTCGGAGATTGTTTCCCCTCTATCAATTCGGCCGGAGAAGGAAAGGATCGACCGAATTTGGAAGGGAACGGCGGCGGCGCTCGGTTAGGGTTTCGGGCGGCGGCGGCGCGACGAAGACGACGATCCCGACAGGTGGGACCCACCTGTCAGCGACAGCGAGGGCGCGCGCGCGAGCGGCGGACTGGGCCGGACTGGGCCGAGGAGAGAGAGAAGGGTTTTGGGCCGACTTTCGGCCCAAAGCCAAAAGAGACTTTTAAAACCTTTTTCAATTTAAATTATTTCTTAAATGCAATTCCATTTATTAAAAATACTTCCTTAGCTCAAATAAATCCCAGAAAAAATCTAGGAATTATAGAATTAAGCAAAGTATTTAATGAAATTTTATCTGGCCCCATTTTATATTGGAATTTATTAATTAAAATTAGATCTTCTCATCTAGGCTTTTAAAATAAATTCTAAAAATTCCATTTAAACAACAATTTATATATTTTGAATTTTCAGGGTGTGACACTGCCGGTACGTACCAAAATTAGCTAGCTTGCATGTGCCTGTCCTTTTGATCAATCAGTGCCCAAGGTTTTGCTTTTTGGGCAGATGCGCTTCCCGATGAACTACTTCGGTCTAGCCATCCTTGCACTCTTTGCCGATCCAGATGAAGAGAGTACGAAGGAGATGCGACCCCCTTGATCAATTATTAGGATAGGTTTCGTCACTAAACGCCGCCGATCCAAACGAAGAGCGCACGAAGGAGATGCCGCCGTCTTGTTTAATTAGAGATTAGAGATATGGTGGGGGTCAGATCCATAAGGAGACCGAACGGGCTTTAATTGGCCCACAGTGTAAATAGATCTATTAGATAAATTATTTACATGATGTACGGTCAGGATGATACAATCGACATAATAGACGGTTAAGATTTTTCTGATTAACGTAAGAGCTCGTAGGAAGTGCCCAATTAGTATAGGTATAGATAGATAGATAAATTAGGCCAATCAAGATAAACCTTTTGTTCCAGAACATTATTTTCCTTTTTTACTACAAATTTGCAAACTTTAAACTCAAATTTGGAACTTTCAAATCAAATTTTGAAAACTTTTAACTTGATTTCGAAAACTTTCAACTCGGTTTTGAAAAAATTCAACTCGAGATTTGAAAACTTTCAAGTCAAGATCTAAAAACTTTCAACTCGGATTTTCAACTTGAGATTGAAAACTTTCAAGTCTAAATTTGCAAACTTTTTAAGTGAAGATTTGAAAACTTTCAAGTCAAGATTTAAAAACTTTCAACTCAAAAATTTGAAAAAACGTGTGCCGAAGATTAAAGAAAATAAATCAGAAAAAAGCGAAAAAGGAATATCAGGGAAAATAAACTGGCGCGGGGAGGGAGAGCCAGCTGGCGCACGCGCCAGTTAGCCATCCCCTAAAATTTGGTTTTGGTCGGCTACAGGGGAAAAGAGTCTCTTGGCCATAATGCGCACGAGAATAGTAGCCCAAACGATCCTGTCTAATACAACCAAACGTAGTGTGGACACGCTTAGCATGCCACTCTTTGTCACTACTTTTCGGATTTGCTTTCTGGGACATACGCGCGAGCAAACGAAATCACGCGTGTTTCAAATCCACGCGTTTTGACTTTTTCTCTTTTTTTTTTCTTTTTCCCACCGGATCCCCACACGCGCACACGCCGGCGCGCCGTTTCTCCTCTCCCGTAATTAATCGAGTGGCTGCGCGTGTTTTCTATTCTCCCGTAACGTAACGGAGTTAGTTTAGGATAATGACGATAATTAAGGAAATATTTCCAACTAAGATTTAGAAACTTTCAACATAAATTTGAAAACTTTCAACTCAAATTTAAAAACTTTTAACTCAAATTTGAAAACTTTCATTTCAAAATTTGAAAATTTTAACTCAGATTTGAAAAGTTTCAATAATTTAGAAACTTTCAACTCAAATTTGAAAACTTTCAAATTAAGTTTTGAAAACTTTTAACTTAAATTTGAAAACTTTCAAGTCAAGATTTGAAAATTTTCAACTCTAGATTTGAAACTTTCTTCAGATTGGAAAACTTTCAAGTTAATATTTAAAAACTTTTGACTCAAATATTTCGAAAACACGTGTACTAATGATTAAAAAAAGCTAGGAAAATAATATGAAAAAAAGAAAAACGTGCGAGGGGGGAAGAAAAAAAAGGAAAAAGTGAAAAGATGGGAAAAAACACGAAAAAATAGCAAAAAAAATAAAACTGCGTGCCTCCCCCACCTCTTTTCTCTCTTTTTCTTTTTACTCCATACATAGGCCATCCTCAAACACCTCGCCTGCGCAGGCAACAAGGTGTCGTTCGAGTGAATGCAGACGGCAACGGGATTGGCGGTGCCTAGGCAGAAGAAGGCGGTGGCAGTGATGATCTCAAGGAAGACGAGGGGGAGGAGCAAGAAGACTATGGCATCGTCGTGTTTGTGTCAGTGTGAAGGCGCAGCACGCTAGAAGCTAGCCCAGCACAATCAATCCATCACTCGCGTACTTGCTAGGCTAGCTCCTAGCATGGTAACGGCCTCACGTACGTCTCGCTACCCCGAAATTCTAACCCTACCCCGAGGTGTGTCGATATGAGTTCGCGAGATGCCTAGTTTGCGCACGTTTGCGAACTAGTGATTCTTTGACCCGGGCCAGTAACTAAGCACGTACATCTCACCTTGCCGCTGATAGCTCACTAGAGCGAAACGTATGCTGGAGCATGGATTCGGTAAGAGCAAGTATAATAGTAGGCTATAAGCAGGCTAAATGCTGAGGTGGAGGAGAGAAAAGAGGATAGAGAGGAGAAGTGGGCTGTAAACTTACAGCCGGCTTGGACACAGGAACCAAGAAACTATGTGAGAAAGATAAGTGGGCCTGTATTAATTACAAAGAGCTAACTATTATATGGGTAGGCTGAGAGAAAGCTATAAAAAACCTTATAGCCAACAGGTCGGCTATAAGGTGACCTGCCGGCGGCAAGGTGAGCGGTACCTACACACTGATACAAACACGACAATGACATCGTCTTCTTTCTCATATCCCTCGTCTTCCCTAGAGATAATCGATGCCGAATCCTTCCGCGTTCACTCGGACGAAAGGCAAGGTGTTTGAGGACGGCGTGGTAACTCTCTTTGTCCTGGCCATTTCATGCTCTCCAGATTATCCGAATGCATCCGCTTCCCGACGACAGGCCTCCTTGGCCGCTAGATGCATTGCCTTGCAGCTTCAAATTAACAAAATGTACGTGAGTCAGCAGTGTGTGTACGAAATGTTATGTTCGGTATATACTAGAGTACGTACGAGCCACAGTACAAAAGCAATGTACGGCAGGACAATACACAACATAACATACATGGCACATAGGCTGAGGAGGTCGGCAATGGGCTCCATCGCGGTGGCCGCAACGAGAACGAGGCCCGCGATTTAGACGAGTATATCATGGCAACAAAGCACATGACATGTCTCTGTGAAAGACGTGGCCACGTTGGTGTTTGTCACGTTCGACTCGCCCACATGCAATGTGACCGCGGCCTGGGCAAGCGCATTCTCGGCCGCTTCGTCCTTGTCCTTGAAGGAGGTAGCCATGGAGATAGCCCCGTGGTGGCTCATGGAACAAGGTTGAAGAAGAAGAAAAAGAAGAAGAAGAAGTGGTTGCTGAGCGAGCGATGGGAACTTACGGTTGTGAAACCTTGTGGTTCTATTGTTGATGGATGTAAATGATATAAGTATAACCCAATCACGGCGATTCGGAAAATTCACGCGGTGTGCGACGCTTCGTTAACCACATTTTAATTTGCACAACGTATTGTTTCACATCAGAATTTAATTTTCCCTTGCGGGCGTAAATGGTCATGTACTACGTTGCTTCGTTAACCACGAATGGCCTGGCCGTTCATTGGAACTCACGTAAATATTGTGCGGTTACCGAGAATATTGCAAAAAGAATGATGGAATGGAAGCGAAACCAATGGGATTTCCCAAACGTCCGTACTTCGTGGGAGGTGGTGGTTTGTGACCAGCGGTGTGAATGGGGTCGATATATATGCCCCCGCCCCGCACCACTCCGCAGTCCACACCTCTCAGATCCCCTACTCCCCCATTCCATCCCTCCCTCCATGTCCCACGCTGACATCCCCCCACTCCCTCCCTCTCATGCCGGCGCAGACGTTAATACATGCTCCTCCTAGAGAAAGTCAACGTGGACCTTAACATAGATTCAGTGCTATAATAAGTAAAGGAAGTACATAGATTCAGTGTCAAGCTGTAGACCTTAACATTTTGTTGATATGTTTATAGAAGGAAATCTTATGCTACTGATGTACATCGCATACTAAAAACTTGATGAAGATACCGTTTTTCCTCGATTTCCGTTAGCACGGTTCTTAAATTACTAAATGATATACTTCTTCATATGCAAAAACTTTTTGAATATAAGTTGTTTTAGAATATCATATAAATCTATTTTTAATTTATATTTGTTAAAACACAATTAATCAGTTGTTAATGACTCTAGTTTTATGTGCCATCACTTAATCTTCGTATTTCAAACGGGAAATAGATCATCTTCACGCGCGCGCGCTGCCTGTGCACACAAGCATATAGCTCTGATATTGCTCTGAAGTGAAGAATAATCTTGTGCAAGTTCAGAGCAAAGGTGCTGTTGAAAATTTGGTCATAATTCGGTCATAATTCGGCATATTTTAATCCAAAATATTAAGTCAATAAACATGACATTTGCAATATGAGTAGATCTAGTGACAGTGCTAGATGTATACAACTTGAGTATGCTTAATATGAAATAAGTATCAACATTTACAAAGTAACGCAATGCTGCCATTGCAAAGAGTATTAACAAAGAAATATCTAATAGAATCGGGAGAATGAAAGTATACCCCGAGAACGTCCCACCGCTGGATTTTGAGGCAGTATTGCCTCCGTTGATGTCGTTCATCTTCTTGTCTCCAATCTCCGTTGACATCTTGGTGAAGGTGCCGATGCAGCAGCAGTAGCCACGAAGAACAAGAGCAGTCGCGCTTGAAGCGCTATCCAAAAACTTGATCGCCCGCCTACCCATGCAAGTTCTCAAGCGGACGGAGTTCCAGAGGCACCTGCTCGTCCCATACACCTGTGCGCGCAGGTGAACAGAACCGGGGAAGGATTCTGCAGCTCAGGAACAGAGGAGGAGGAACTCGAAGTGCAAGAGTCGTGAAGAATTTCTTCCGTCCTTCTGGTCGTTGCGGAGTATACATATGCGAGCATGAGAGTAACGTTCGGAGTCATCAACCGCGGTGTTTAATTTCGTAACCGACGCGCTCGTTAATACAGAATCAATTCACGGCGTTTAATTCCGTAACCGACGGAATCAATTTACGACGTTTAATTCCGTAACCGACGGAATCAATTCACGACGTTTAATTCCGTAACCGACGCGTTCATTGATACGAAATCAATTCTCTGTGTTTATTACCGTCCGTTACAAAACGAGAGAGCGCAGCAGCAGCAGTTGTCTGCCTCGCCTCTCCTCGCCTCGCCCCGCCTGGTTGTCCGTGCACCATCTCAACCGGTCAACAGAGACTCTCCACTAGCTCCGTATTTAAGTTGAGACCTCTTCACTTAGATTTCCAAGGTGATATTATTACTCATAGCATTTAATGTGGGCCAATGGAATTTATTAGGATTTAATTGGGCCTAGCCCATTAATCTAACAATCCCCACCAAATTTCATGGCTCACAGGAAATGCTCTCGATTCTGATCCTGTTTGTTATACCAGTGTTTCGGTGGAGACTGTTAAGTTGAACTTCCACCTAGGAAAAGAGCTACACCAGATCACAACTGAATAATGGACTATGCCTTGAATTGTCAGTCTTGTGCGATTCAGGTTTCACTCAAACCCTTAACTGGTACTAGGCAGCCGTTTGCATCCCCTCTGTTTGGAGCGTATAAGTCATACTCCTGGCCTTTTCATGAGTATCTAGAGATCACCCAGATCTCATAGACTGTGACTAGCAGTCGGACTCATATAGGTGTGTTCCTACTAAGATGTTCTCTAGGCCAACATCTCTGCTTTATGAAAAGCCACTCGGATCACATTAAGGTGTATACCATCCTACCATACAGATTAGAAGAGAAGTGCATCATGAAGATAAAGCCCATTTTAGGGTCTCTTCTCTCAGTTACACAATAGTTTGTTTCGCCATCCAAATTCACGGGATCTCCGATCATAATGGACAGGTTTCCACCATTGTGCAACTCTAAGTGGGTCTCAAGCCCATCTCCCTCGATGCACAGTCTATCACATTACGTGGTAGCCCCTTGGTAAACTGATCTGCCAGATTTTTAGCCGTCTGGACATAGTCCAATGCTATCACTCCGGAATTTTTCTGCTTTCTGACAGACTTCAGTCTTCTTTTAACATGCCTGGATGACTTCATGTTGTCCTTCGAACTGTTCACTTTAATAATCACTGTTTGATTATCACAGTTCATCAGGATTGCTGGTACTGGTTTTTCAACCACCGGCAAGTCCATCAGGAGCTCACGAAGCCATTCAGCCTCAACTGTGGCAGTATCTAAAGCTGTGAGCTCTGCTTCTATTGTTGACCTCGTTAAGATGGTCTGCTTGCAAGACTTCCAGGAAACAGCGCCACCTCTAAGTGTGAACACATACCCACTTGTGGCCTTTATATCATCAGCATCAGATATCCAGTTTGAATCACTATAGCCCTCCAGCACTTTTGGGTACCTGGCGTAGTGAATTCCATAGCTCATTGTCCCTTTTAGATAGCGCATTACTCTTTCAAGAGCATGCCAATGATCATCTCCCGGATTTGAAACAAGCCGGCTCAACTTGCTCACAGCAAATGAGATGTCAGGCCTTGTTGCACTAGCTAAGTACATCAATGAACCAATAATCTGGGAGTACCTCAATTGATCCCTTGCTATTCTTCGGTTTTTCCTTAATAGCACACTAGGATCATAAGGAGTAGGAGCTGCCTTGTAGTCACTATAACCAAAGCGACTCAAGACCTTGTCCACATAGTGAGACTGCACAAGTGTAATCCCACCCTCAACTCCTCTCAGTAGTTTAATGTTAAGAATAACATCAGCCACTCCCAAATCCTTCATTTCAAAGCTTTTGGACAGAAAGTCCTTGACCTCCTCAATCACATTGAGGCTGGTCCCAAAGATCAATATGTCATCGACATATAAACACAAGATCACTCCCTCTCCCCCACCATAGCGATAGTACACACATTTGTCAGCTTCGTTCACAACAAAGCCAGCAGATGTAAGTGTATCGTCAAACTTCTCATGCCATTGCTTAGGCGCTTGTTTGAGACCATACAAGAACTTCAACAGCTTGCACACCATTCCCTCCTGACATACCCATCTGGTTGATCCATATAGATCTCCTCCTCCAACTCTCCATTGAGGAAAGCTGTCTTAACATCCATCTGATGGACGAGTAGACCATGAGAGGCTGCCAGAGCGAGTAGTACTCGAATCGTAGTCAAGCAAGCAACCGATGAATAAGTATCGAAGAAATCCTCGCCTTCTTTTTGGGTATAACCCTTGGCCACAAGCCTTGCCTTGTACTTTTCAATTGTACCATCAGGCCTAAGCTTTTTCTTGAAAACCCATTTGCATCCTACAGGCTTGCACCCATATGGACGCTCGACGACTTCCCAAGTACCATTAGACATAATTGAGTCCATCTCACTGCGTACCGCTTCCTTCCAATAGTCAGTGTCAGGAGATGAATATGCCTCTTCAATGGTTCTTGGAGTATCATCCATAAGATATACAATGTAGTCATATCCAAAAGACTTTGCAGTCCTTTGTCTCTTACTCTTTCGAGTTGCTACAATGTTATCCTCCTCAGGATTTTCCTCAAGCGTTTGATCAATGTGTTCTATCGGCACAAAGTGCTCAGGGGATAAAATAGGTTCTTGACTAGAAGTGCTAGGTGCATTTTTCATAGGAAATTCATTCTCAAAAAATGTGGCATCTCTGGACTCAGTAATTGTACCAACTCGCATGTCGGGTACTCCAGAATTTACTATTAAGAACCTATATCCCACACTGTGGATAGCATAACCAAGGAACACACAATCTACGATCTTTGGTTCAAGTTTACGCTTTTTGGCTATAGGTACATTTACCTTGGTCAAACAGCCCCATGTGCGCAGGTGAGAGAGATTTAATTTCTTCCTTTCCCATTCCTCGAATGGTGTTACTTTCTTATGCTTAGTAGGAATTCTATTCAGGACATGACACGCAGTCAATATTGCCTCACCCCACTATTCCTTGGAAAGTCCTGCAGTGTCTAACATGGCATTCACCATCTCAGTTAGAGTGCGGTTCTTTATTTCAGCTACCCCATTTGACTGGGGTGAATAGGGAGGCGTCCTCTCATGAATAATTCTATACTCTTCGCAAAAAGAAATAAACTCATTGGAAAAATACTCACCACCCCTATCAGACCTTAACCGTTTGATTTTCCTTTCCAGTTGGTTTTCTACCTCATCCTTATAGATCTTAAAGTAATGTAATGCTTCATCCTTTGTTTTCAATAGGTACACATAGCAGAATCTAGTGCAATCATCTATCAGTGTCATGAAATATTTCTTTCCCCCTTTAGTCAACACGCCGTTCATTTCGCACAGATCGGAATGAACAAGTTCTAATGGTGCCAAATTCCTCGCCTCAGATGCCTTGTGAGGCTTGCGAGGTTGTTTCGATTGAACACAAGTATGGCACTTAGAGCCTTTGACTAAAGTGAATTTTGGAATTAAACTCATGTTGGCTAAGTGTGTCATACAACCAAAATTCACATGACAAAATCGCAAATGCCACACATTGGACTCATCATCATCATCGTTTACATGGTTCACAACTTTATTACACATATCATCCAAGGAAAAGCGAAACAAACCTCCACTGTCATAACCTTTTCCAATAAACGTTCCATATTTAGATACGACACATTTATTGGATTCAAACACAAGTCTAAAACCATCTCTACACAGTAGAGAGCCGCTAACTAGATTCTTCTTTATTGAAGGGACATGCTGCACGTTCTTCAGCTGCACAATCTTTCCCGAAGTAAACTTTAGATCGACCGTACCAACACCATGAACAGCCGCAAGCGATCCGTTTCCCATCAAAAAGGAGGAACCTCTCCCGACTTGATAAGAAGAAAACAGGGAAATGTCCGCACACACATGAATATTAGCACCAGTATCAACTCACCAATCAGGTGAGTGACACACAGAGAGAACTGTAGGTAAAAATTTACCATACCCCAATGTTCCTCTGCCCTCACTAATAACCATGTTTGCAGACTTCTTGTCCTTGCGCTCAGGACAATCCTTGGCCCAATGCCCAGGCTTGCCACACAAAAAGAAATCTCCTTTTACCTTTCCCTTGCCTTTCTTCTTAAAATTGGTTGTAGCCTTAGGTTTGATGTCAGGTTTGACTTTCTTGTTGTTGTTGTTGGATGCGTGAGGGTTCTTCTTCTGCACCAAATTGGCGCTAGAACCTCCCTCGATCTTTTTGCGCCGGTTGTCCTTTGCCCTCGCCTTCTCCTCAATACCCAAAGAGCTAATGAGATCAGTGACACTGAACTCTTGCCTCTTGTGTTTTAGAGAAGTAGCAAAATCCGACCAAGAAGGTGGCAATTTGGCAATAATGCCTCCAGCCACAAACTTGTCCGGCAACTCGCCGTTGTTGTTCTCAAGTTCCTTTACCAGCATCTGAATCTCATGAGCCTGTTCCACTACAGAACGGTCATCGACCATCTTGTAGTCATAGAACTGTTCCATGACATACAGCTTGCTGCTAGCGTCGGAAACCCCGAACTTGGCCTCAAGAGCATCCCACATGTCCTTCCCTGAAGGTATGTGCATATACACATCCATAATATTATCGGCGAGCACACTGATCATTGCTCCACGGAACAAGCAATCTGTAGCCTCGAACTTAGCCTCCTCCTCAGGAGAGAGAGGCGGTTCACTCGGTTTGCCCCGTGAGACAAAGAAACAATGCATCACCGTCAACCACAAAAGTGCACGTGCTTTCTATCTTTTAAAATTTGAACCATCGAAAGCATGTGGTTTTTGTGATGCAGCAAAGCCAACTACCGAAAAAGACCTATCAAGTTTTTGGATTGTTGGAAATTTGGTCATAATTCGGCATATTTTGATCCAAAATATTAAGACAATAAACATGACATTTACAATATGAGTAGATCTAGTGACAGTGCTAGATGTATACAACTTGAGTATGCTTAATATGAAATAAGCATCAACATTTACAAAGTAACGCAATGCTGCCATTGCGAAGAGTATTAACAAAGAAACATCTAATAAAATCGGGAGAATGAAAGTATACCCCGAGAACGTCCCACCGCTGGATTTTGAGGTAGTATTGCCTCTGTTGATGTCGTTCATCTTCTTGTCTTCAATCTCCGTTGACATCTTGGTGAAGGTGCCGATGCAGCAGCAGTAGCCGCGAAGAACAAGAGCAGTCACGCTTGAAGCGCTACCCAAAAACTTGATCGCCCGCCTACCCGTGCAAGTTCTCAAGCGGACGGAGTTCCGGAGACACCTGCTCGTCCCGTACACCTGTGCGCACAGGTGAACAGAACCGGGGAAGGATTCTGCAGCTCAGGAACAAAGGAGGAGGAACTCGAAGTGCAAGAGACGTGAAGAACTTCTTCCGTCCTTTTGGTCACTGCGGAGTATATATATGCGAGCGCGAGAGTAACGTTCGGAGTCATCAACCACGGTGTTTAATTTCGTAACCGACGCGCTCATTAATACGGAATCAATTCACGACGTTTAATTCCGTAACCGACGGAATCAATTCACGACGTTTAATTCCGTAAAGTTCATTGATACGAAATCAATTCTCCGTGCTTATTACCATCCGTTACAAAACGAGAGAGCGCAGCAGTTGTCTGCCTCGCCTCTCCTCGCCTCGCCCCGCTTGGTTGTCCGCGCACCATCTCAACCGGTCAACAGAGACTCTCCACTAGCTCCGTATTTAAGTTGAGATCTCTTCACTTAGATTTCCAAGGTGATATTATTAACCATAGCACTTAATGTGGGCCAATAGAATTTATTAGGATTTAATACAGGTGCTCCCTTATTTTTGAGTGCAGATCACGGCAAGACAGGAAAAGGATTTGCTTAATGTTAAGATGTCACGCTAAGAAAAAAAAAAAGAAGCATGTGCTCCAACTCCAACGCTTTGAAAGAGAGTGAATTTTCTTTGTACGACCATTATATTGCAAATGTAAAAATTATGTTATTTGAGAATACAATAGTGTAAAAGATTGGCGCTCCTAGATTTCTAATGCCATTGGAAAGCACCCAATACTTAAAAAAAATAGGGCGTCTGGTTCTTGCCATTGCCATTTTATTGAGGTGTACGTGAGGCTCGAAATTAGGCCAACTAGCCCACCACTTAGACCAACTAGACCAAATAGCCGGAAAACTCCAACTCGAGCTATGCTTTAATCAACTGTAGAGAATGGTTCAATGAACTGACTTTGGCCTGATATATATGATCCCTCTAGTCAAACCAACCATGATAAGTACGATCTTTGGTGAACGTCATTTAAGTGTATCCAAACCAAAAAAAAAAAAGTGTATCCAGGCTTGGTTTAAGCACAGTAGGTGGCAAAATTACCAGTACTTACAGGAAATAAGTTAAATAAATTTAGTTATTTTGTGTGATTATTATCTAAAAAAAGTTATTTTGTGTGATTTTATAGATTTGTACTCCCTCCGTACTCATAAAGGAAGTCATTTAGGACAGCGACACGGTCTCTAAAACACAACTTTGACTTCTTGTTTCTATAAAAATATTTATTGAAAAGTAATATATGTATACTTTTATGAAAGTATTTTTCAAGACAAATCTATTCATATAATTTTTACATTTTCAAACTCAACAACTTGAGAGATATTCATGATTTATATTCCCAAGATTTGACTTAAACATTTTCCTAAACGACTTACTTAGTACGGAGTGAATATGTAAAATTAATTCAGGACGTGCAGTTCTATCAGTTGCATTTATGGGTAGCGGATAATATTCCACGCTAACAAACAGGTAGAGGTAGGGCACGCGGTAGGCTGTAGTTATAGGATTGAAAAATAGGGGGTCGGTAGTTGGCGCGTGTGTTTTCTCAAGTAAGGTAGAGATAATTTCGGTAGTAGTTAAGATTTTCTTTTTTTTTCACGAGACTTTTTTCAACTAACAAATTGAAAAGAAATCTATATTTGAAATTAAATTTTTAAAATTTTAAACCTATATTTGAAAACTTTCAATCCAAGATTTGAAAACTTTCAATTTGAGGTTTGAAAATTTTCAAGTTTAGATTTAAAAATTTTTAAGTTAAGATTTGAAAAATTTTAAGTTAAGATTTGAAAATTTTCAAGTCATGATTTTAAAACTTTCAACTCAAAACATTTGAAAAAACACGTGTAATAAAAAAAAAAGCAGAAAATAAAGAAAAAAATATCGCCAAAAGAAAAAGGAAAAAAAAGGGAAAATTGCAAAAAACTACCCCAAATATCACTATAAGTTTGAGATGGCCCCTATAAGAAGATCGTTGCAAATCCCCACCTCTCCACCTCCTAATTCACCTTGGTTCGATTTAGGCACCTTCTCTCTACACATGCGTGATTTAGGCATCTCATGGCGTAATTAGCCAAGTCCCGCTCATCGTGATGATTTGTCAACAGGTCCCTTTTTGCATTAGATTGTGTGGCCTTAATTTTCTGATTAAACCGTACTAAACTTGCTATTTTGGGTCATCTGATCAATTACAACATATGAAATCATCAGGTCTAATCTAACTATATGATTACTGCTTAATGTTCAAATGTAATGTTTCTATATGCTCATTACGTCCCTGGAAAAAAAACGGATATGTTGTTCAGTCCAAAAGATATCGGTTTGGAATATATAGCTATGATACCATAAAATACACAGTGAAATGGTCATGACATCACAACGAAATGATCAGTTTATACTGAACAAACATCATAATCTCTTGCACCCGCCAAGTGGGACTCGGTTGATTTTGCCACGAGATTCTTCAGGAATCACGCACGTGTAGAGAGAAGGTGCCTAAATCAAACCAAGGTGAATTAGGAGGTGGAGATTTGCAACAAATCTTCTTATGGTGAGGCATCTCAAACTCAGAGTGATATTTGAAGTGTTTTTTGCAGTTTTCCCAACGAGAAAAGGTCGTGTGTGAAGGAGCCGCCAGCAATGTTACTAGCGCGCACGTGCGAATTAGCAATCCTGAGAAAATAGAGCTTTTCGGTCCGCTCCGAAGAAAAATCAAATACGATCGTGACAAATCTCTGTTACGAATATGGATAATTTCTACCAAATATGAATAGGAATTTTTTTTGGGAGGAGATACGAATACGAATATACTAACATTTCTGTTCCTGGCAGATATGCGGACGTTGTTGCTATACAAGTATCCACGCGAACACAGCGTATCTCTGGCTCCTTTCTGCCAATTTTCTTAGTTCTTTAATGGTATTTTAGCCAACAACAATATGGTTGTGTTTAGTTTACCTGAAGTTTAGAAGTTTGGTTGAAATCGGTACGATGTGATAGAAAAGCTGCGTGTATATGAAAGGTTTGATGTGATGAAAAGTTGGAGGTTCGAAAAAAAACTTTGGAACTAAACAGGACCTATATGCTACAATTATATACTTAAACATCCATTAAACCTCCTACAAACACTCTCAAGCTGTCACATGGCCTTTTATAAACGCTCATAAACTATCGTGTGGTGTTCTAATAAATTAGAAAAAAATAAAAAAAAAACTTGATAAATATCTAACCATTGATTTCTTATTAAATTGGTGCATCCATAAGTTTTAACCATTAAATCTCTTAAAAATGGGATTTACTATAGTTGTGTCGACAGTTTTTTCTTCTATGGTTACATTCAGTACTCTAGCCGTTGGATCTGTGTTAAAGATCTGTGCTTCCATCCGACTTTTTTCTCGGGAAGAGTCCCGCTTGCAGCTATAGCAGCTAATTTTGTGCTACATACATGCATTCTAATCTAGCACTAACTTTCAAATACGAATTCCTATATCTTTTTTCCGATGTACTAGAGCATCACCGACAGTATTTCAATAATAAATTCCTAAAGTGAGAAAACCTATATAAGAGAAAGCCTAAAATTAATTTCCTATAATCAAAAGTGGGCCTTTTCTACTCCTCACGCGCGCACCACGTGGCCAGCTCCTCCTTCATCTCATTATTTTTTTTCCGTGCGCGGTCATTTTTTCTCCTTGCACGCACAAGAGAGAGATTGGGAAAAAATCGTTCTCTTGAGGTGAGGAACAAGATATCCGGAGCTGAGAACCTGGATCACTGGGAGAGGATACTAAATAGAATGGCTGCGCGCGTTCTTTTCTGTGGGTTGAAAACTATTTCCCTCCGCACAGAAAACAGAGCGATCTATTAGCACGTGATTAACTAAGTATTAGCTATTTGTTTTCAAAAATGGATTAATATGTTTTTTAAGCAACTTCCGTATATAAACTTTTTTAAAAAAACACACCATTTAGCAGTTTGAAAAGCGTGAGCGCAGAACACGAGGTAGAGGGGTTGGAAACAGTGAGCAAAGAACACAGCCTAAGGAAGCTGTTGGTCATGCTCCTCGGATTTAGGAAAGTTCAGTCAAAAATCGCATCCAACATAATCCCTAATCTGTCTCCCAATAATACTAGTTCCCAACTCCGGATATCTCGTTCCCCGCTTTAAGGGAGCGATTTTTTTTTTACGAATTGCTCTCTCCCGTGCGCACGGAGAAAAAAATCGCGAGGTGTAGGTGTAGGGGAGGAGAGAAAAACTAATTTTATCTGTTGGTAGTTAAAGGGAGTGCCCACTTTTCATTACAGGAATTAATTTTAGGCTATCTTTTAGAGTGAGATTAGTTTTCTCACTTTCTATATTCTGTTTAGGAGCTCTGAGAAAAAATAGTTTTGAGAATTGATCATTGTCAATCTCTTGGTGATGCTCTTAGCAGTACGTACGGTTGACTCTAACTTTCAAATAATTATTGTCAACGCACGCTAACATGTTGATCAACCGTTGATCTGTGAAATCCAAGGGCTAAAAAGCTGATTATTATTTTTTTGCCAAAAAATATGTCAACAGATTTATAGATAGTCCCAAAAACACAAAAACACAAGGTAGCCTCACCCCCACTGTGGGCAAGTACGTACGTACTCTCTCTATCCGGCCACCCTCCAACCCTCCTACTCTATATCTTCTCCTATTTTTTTAAGCTAATAACTATATTTACATTATACATATCATCTCATCTGTGACGGCCCCTCACATGTTTGAGTTTTGCAGGCCGTCACAATGAATTCATCTCAAACGGCCCAAAAAGAGGCCGACAAAGATATACTCGCATAGACATGTTAGATATGCATAGAAATCAAGCCCGTCACATATGACACCTATCGGTAATGAGCTCCAACTTAAGGCCCGACAAAGATAGCCGATGATATCTTTGTGGGCCCTAATAGAAGCCCGTCACCGATGTCCATCATTGGTGACGGGCTCTAACTTAAGGCCCGGTTGAGATAACTATTAGGCTCATCATCGATGACGAGCTTTTGCTTAGGCTCGACAAAGATAACTGAAACCCATCACTGTTGTAAGTTTTTTTTGGCCGTTATAGATATTTATTACACAGTACAAATACCCCAACTACCTAGTGTAATGGTTATCCCACTTCTCACTATTTTGATGGGAGTGTGAGCGGGGCGATTTTTGTCTCTGTTTTCCAAGAAAATCATAAATTGCAAATGGAATTGAAAAATAGTAGTCAATTCTCATAAATTTAGTAAATACTTACCTGCAAAATTTATATATAATACTTTTCCACCTTTTTCAGCTCAGGGATGGACCAAAGTTGGATGTATGGGAAAAACTGTATGACGTCATACCAAGGAGTATAGAAATGGTGTATTGGATATTATTAACGTCGCGGAGGAGGATAGGAAAACAAGAAATAGCGATTACATGTGTTGTACATGTGCAGATTACAAAAATGAGAATATATTTGATAGCAGAGTGGACTGTGGACGTACACGCTTATCTGATACAAAGAGGTTTCATGGAGGACTACACATGTTGGGTGAAGCATAGAGAGCAAGAATCAGGAAGTGGTGCACAAAATCAAGAAGATGAAGATCATGAGCATGAATCAGGAAGTGGTGCACAAAATCAGGAAGATAAAGACTAGGGTTCACTCTCACTTAGATCTAGATCGAAAATTTTTCTAAGCTCTGCCACTCTCTGAACCCTAGCGGCGCCGCCCTCTGGGAGCCCGCTGCCATCCCCGAGCCCAACACCGTCGTCCACCGAGCCCGGCGCCAACCCCAAGCCAGCGTCGGCCGCCGTCGACCTCCTCCACACCGTCCTTGCCCCCGTCCTTGCCACCACCGCATTGACGTCCCCCGCCGTCCCCGAGCACGCCCACCGCCTCACCTCCTCCTCCGCTGGTTAGAAATTTTTGTGAATTAGTAGGATTTTTAGGATATGTTTTTGAATTAGTAGGATTTTTTTTGAATTAGTGAAATATATTTGAGATGTTTGTGTGTGATGGTACTTAGTGAAATTGTTGTGAATTAGTGAATTATTAGGATATGTTTGTGAATTAGTGAATTATTAGTATATTTTTTGAATTAGTGAATTATTAGGATATTTTTTGAATTAGTGAATTTAGGGTATTTTATTGATGTTAAGGTGATTTAGTGAATTATTAGGATATGTTTGTGAATTGGTGAATTATTAGGATATGTTTAGTGAATTATTAGGATATTTTTATATATATGAATTAGTGAAGTATTAGGATATATTTGTGAATTAGTGAATATATATGTATGGATGATGGATTTTAGTGTAGATAGTACGCAGGTTATCAAATCATCACATAATACAAGGTGCATAGGGTCCGAATTTGGTTTTATCGAGTTAGTGCATTCACAGAACTGATTAAGACACCTTCGGACCCAGCGCACCTCGTATTCTGTCATTTTTTTGATAATTATTCATTTATGTATGGATTTAGTTCCTTGGTTATCAAATAATAACACAATTTGAGGATCATAGTGATTTTAGGATTTAGTACCTAGGTTATCAAACCATCACAAAATACGAGGTTCTTTGGGTGCCAAGTTGGTTTGGTCGGGTTAGTGCTTGGACGGAACCGACCACGACACCTTGGCACCAGAGCACTTCGTATTCTATTATTTTTGATAATTAAGGAACTTTAATAGGAAATATGTATGTTTAGGGTATTTTAGGGGTTTAATCCAAATGTATGAAATTCGTGATGTGAGTTACTAATTTAATTAATTTTGTGATTTTGTAAGTTATTTAGACGATGCCTCAGCAAGGCGAACCAATATTGATGACAACTAGTGGGTCCACAAGGACACGGACCCCTAGGATAGGAAACAAATTAAATCCCTAAGGAACGGTACACCATAATAGAGGTGAACCACCTAGGAGTGTTGATAAGTCCCCCAAATGTTCTGAAGAGGTACAAGTTGATCTGCGGGCTCATAGCGAGGGAGACCTTCATCATTTTGGAGGATGACATCAACCTAGTACCCGAAGCCGAGAAGAACGCTGCTTAGCTAAAATTCAAGGAGAGCTTCGACTATCTTGCAGCCGACGAGGATAGGCTCAAGAGGGCAGCTTTCAAGAATATGGGAAATTCTTGGAAAAACTTTTAAGTCCAGGATGGTCAGTGAGTACGTCCTCAACCCGGCTACTCTGGAGCCATTTGGGACCTTCCCGTTCATCACACGAACTGTGTGGGAGTAGTTCTAAGACAAGAAGTCGACCCCCGAATCCTGGGCCATAAGCGAGGGTTATCGGGCACTCCAGGGTAGGAACTTGCACCCGCACTGGCTTGGCACCGGAGGATATTCCTGACAGTACCCTCGGCATAACACAATTTACAGCAGCGCACCGTATCAGGGGTGGTCTCTCGAAACACCAGGAGGACATAATTAGAGGGTATTGGCTACATGATTGTATACTAACAAGTGTAAACTACTGACAACTATATATTAGAAGTATAGGAACGATTCTTTTTTTTATTCATCCTCCACTTAGCCTAGATTATATTTTGGCAGAGTAGTTCTTAGTTCTTTCTTCTGTGTGTCACCCTTATCATACTCACGAATTAATTAACCCCAACATAGATTTTGATCTATACAAGTAATATATGAATTATTAGCATAGTACTCTCTTATCATATGTTCCCTTGGGATTAAATAAATATGATGCCTTGGATTACTCATGGATGAAATGCTACAATGGTATATGCGTGCGATTGCGGATTATATCTGTGACCATAAATATACCAAGAATATTTCGGTGTCATTGCTTTGAATTATATTTCTATTAATATTGTTAAGAAATATCAACAGGGAGTTGGCCCGAGGAGGGAGGAAGAAAAATAGAGGGACGGGAAGGGGACTTTGGGCTGGGAAGGGAGAGGGGGGAGAATTTTGGGCTTAAAAAGGCCCAAAGGAGAGACAGAATTATTTTATATTTTTCTTTTTATAAAACTCTAAAAATTGGTTATGTTGATTAGAATTATTTATAGTCCTATGAAAATTGAAGCAAAATTTTAGGGTTCATTTTAGGCTATGGAGAATTTAAGAAAAATACATTCGAACTTTTCTTGTTTTATTGTTTGTTATATTTTTTAGGATTTTAATAAATTCTATTATTTATTTTAGAGAATGATTTATAATTTGGGATGAATTTATCATGGCACGCCAAATCTCCACTGCCGCAGAGGCCTCCTAGCAAGTTCTTTGTATTTTCCCTTTGCCTTCTTCCTCTTTAGGTAACATTTTGATTGGTGTGGTATGTGCTCGATGGAATCTCCTTATTAGAAAAGAGAAAAGGAGACGAGGGAATTTGTATGTGAAGGAAACAGTTCAAAGTCCCGTGTCTTTTATTACGATGTGATTTCCTCTTTTGTGATTGTATCCATGGACCTCCGAAAGGATTGCATCACTGGTATAAGCCTCTTTTGGCTTGACTATGTGGCATGTCCTTGGACTGAAACACAAGTGCGCAGTACTAGCCTAGAATTGTGCTCTTTCTTCTTGATGAAACATATACATAGAGGAGAGAAGGTAGGGAAAACAAGAACAAGGATGCCTCACACGTTCTCGGACACAAGGGTTCCATTTCAATGTTGTTGGAAGAAGGTTATGGTATGTGTTGACCACGACGATAGCGATAGCCATGGCGACAATAGGATCTTAGTGGGAGCCATTGAAGGTAGGGTAAAAATTTAAGGGTTAATTAGATCCATGCCACTGCAACTTTGCTAAATTTAAAAAATACCACTACTATTCGTCGTATCGGCTACATGCCACTGAAAAGTTCTAAAATTAGAACCATACCACTCCCGTTGGTTTTTCTGTCATCCTCTCTCACGTCTATCGTTGGTTTCTAGATTTTGGATGTAGTTTTTATTTATATTTTTATATCACGGCGTTCTATGACTACTCATTGATGGCCGCGATCGACACGGTCGTGCTCCTCATCATGGTCGCTGCGCTAGGTTTCCTCATGGTGCCTTATGCGAAACTGTAGATCCGGGGGTTGGGGCTCGGTGGTAGTCTCGACATGCTCAACTTCATGGCGCTCCTGGCGTGGACCGAGTTCGACCTTAACTGGAACAACTTCACCAGTGCAATCAGAGAGCAGCGGGGAGGCATTGTCAGCGCCGAGATTTGGGTCTGAGAGGAGCATAAGCAGAGAAAGAGGAGAGAATGAGGGAAGACAGAGGTAGAAGATGGGGACATTTTCATCCAATAAATACAAAATACTATCTTAGTGGCATTATTATAGATACGCAAATAGTAATATAGTAATAGCATATTTTGAAACCACCTAATTTCTAATGGCATATAGGAGTATCTAATTAACAAAAAAGGAAAAGGAAAATCACCTCACTCTCCCATCCCCCTTCTGTTCCACGACACGGCCTGCCCACACGGCACGGTAAACCCAACCCAAGATGGAAGAACCCGCCGCCGCCGCCGCCTCTCCCGATCCGCCGGAGGACCCCTCCCCCTCCCCCTCCTCCGCGCCTTCTCCGGCCGCCGCGGCGCCTCCTCCGGGGCCGAGGGAGCTGGCGGCGGCGATGGAGGCGGTGGAGCGGGACGCCGCCGCCATCTCCGACAGCTACGCCTCCCTCTTCGCCTCCCTCCGCGTCGCCCTCGCCAACGTACGTACGCACTCACGCACGCGTAACTGGACTAAGCTCCCGCGGCTTCTTCCACCCTCCACCCTTCGCTCGCTTCTCCCATTTCTCCGCCTCGCTTCGTTTGCTGCTCGTTCGCTTCGCTCACTGATATATTGTAGCCTAACCCTCTTGCCGCAAAATTGAATTTTAAAAAAAAAGGTCACCTCGACGTCGGCGGAGAACATGGAGTGCCTGGGAGACGTCGTCGGCCGCCTCCAAGAATCCGGTGAGGATGTTTGCTTACGAATCTGCAAATTTCTCTCGATTTCATCATAAGGGTAAACGATTGGGGGGAAACATTATGTTATAGGGGGGTAAGGCTGTAAGAGTGTGCGACATTTACCTCTGAATGCTAATTCTTGTATGGTAGTAGTTTGCATCCGGACATGGTGCCCTTATTTTGATATTGTAGTTGGCAATTCGATCATTTCGCCAGGTTTGCTTGCGCATTGGACTGTCATATTTTCTCTTTGTACAGTTGGGGTGTCTAATGTTGATTGTATCGTTGGTTGGTTGCTTTATTTTTTTGGATAAAAAAGAATGATTAGATTCGACCAGGTGGCGATTTTTACCTTTTTACTCTGTTCCTGCAGCACTCGAAGCTTCTTCGAAAGGAAATAAGTACATCAATTCGTGCTTGAGGTGATCACTTTCAGCTAATCTTCGTCATCTTTCCGTTTTCTGCTACATCTATTTTTTCTCTATGAATGTAGATGGGCTAATTGTAGTGATTTTATAGCTTATTGTATGGGTGTTCCCTTTCCTGTTTCAGCTGTAACTGTAAAAGCATTCATCCTTGAAACTGTGGACTGTTTATATATGAAATAGTAATTTTGCTTTCAGTTCCTTCACACATTATTTTAATGACCTATATTGCAGGTTGAATGAGGAAATGAGAGGTCTGGAAAGCCTAGCCATGCAACTGTATCCTTTGTTAGTTTTTATAAATTTGTTCTCCTGGATCTATGTCATATAATTAATCGAACACCATTTTGCTGTGCAGTTTTATTAGTTCTGAAGTATATTCTGTTATTCATTTTGTAAGCCTTAATATTTGTAAAAGAAAGATTTTACGGAAGAATGTTGATTCACTAGACTTGGCTGTCAATCAGTTGCTCCGCCTCCCCTAGTCAGTTGCTGTTATCCAGTAGGCAGTAGCTAATGCAAGGTAACTACCACTGCTATATGATTTTTGGGGTCATATGCTTTTAATTCTTTTTTAGTTTTTTAATGTGCAGTAAGTGTTTAATGCTTTCACAAAAAGTTAACAGCTAGAAATGGTTTTTAGATTTTCTGCAATTTGGTTTCAAAGCATGGACATGCTACTCCACATGTGGCCTATCTGATGATGGACCCCTTGTTACTACATCTCTTTTATAAATGCACCATTATCAGCTGTTGGGGAAACACGAGCTTTATTAAAAAGAGTTAAATTAATTGTTAACAGAGAGTGTTCATTCATGGCCTGATGGCCTCATGAATTGACTACCCGAAATATATATTTATTATGTATATCTGCATACTGATAGTTTATATTCTGGTATGTTGTGTTATGTACTGATTCTTTTATAAATCATGTACTGCAGGAACTTGTAATGACATTGTTTCAGCAATTATACATAATAACTCGCGCTCCAAGACAGCAAATGCTATAATCTGAAGTGGCACACACCAGCAAAGGAGAAGATTTACCTTGTGTGGCAATATAAAATACTACATCCAGTGTTTCACTTCATTTCCTCTTCTATATGTGTGCTTATGAGCTCCGTATTTGTATAGTGGGTTATTCAATTCAACCCATGGTGACATAATATCATTATCTGTAAATTGGCTATAAAGACTATCTTCATCACTTTGTTCTAACTCCATTCAAAAGAAAGCAATAAAGATCCTTTTTATTGTTTGTTTGTTTGTTTGTTCTACTATTACCCTGTCTCCGTTTAGCCATCATTTGATCTATCCTATGTGATCACTTGATTGTGTTAACACATATACAATTTCTTGACGTGTTGTTTGTTCGGTCAACTTATTTTAAAGTTTAAATATTCTCATATGAATAGGTCTGCACTCAATAGCTACGCTAGTTGCATTATGAAGGGAACTTAAAGAGTGTTATCTTATCATGGACACTTATTGGACGTGCACATAGTACCTTTTCATGCTACTTTTTGCTCTTCATGCTTATGTTTGTACTTAAGCAGATTCCGTGTGATTGCATGATGGAGCCAGAAAAGATGAAGGTCTGTGCTACTCTCAAATTTGTAAGGCTTGTATAGTGTTTTATCTGCTCCTAATTGCTATGGTTGATTTTTACATTTTTATTTTATTCTTTTACTTAACATGACTTGAGTATGTTAAAAAATGTGAATCATAGCTACCACTAGTTTGCAGGCAGCCTTGTAATTCCATCACTATTGTTGCTCTCCAATATGTTGGTTGATGCCATATATTTTTTTGGTTCTTCAGATCCTAGGAGGGTAAAGGTGCTGCTTCAAATGAAGAGCACAGAATGAATCTCCAGATTTTTCATAGGCAGTAGGTACTGATTCTCATGCTCGTAATACATTCAGATTTTTATGCTCAGATATGAAAAGACTTTATTTAAGCACGGCTATTTATTTGAAAGAGACTTTATTCAAGCATGAGTATTAATTTTTATTGAACATAGGATAGATTCCTCAGACGTATCAAATTCGGTACTCCTTGATTGTGCCAATGTTGATTCAATTGGACAAACTACTGTTGATAATGATTCTTGTAAGCTACTCATAGTATGCAATTTGAATTTCAATATCAAGTCAAGAAAATTATCTGTTGAACTGGACTTATTTTATCCTCTCAGATGAAGCAACAATTACAAATATTAATGTATTTCCCTTAATGCTATCATACAACAATATACTGAAAAACAAAAAATAAATACACAATTGGATATTGATCTCTGAAAATATTTATAGCAAAGAATCTGTCTTTGCAGGTAGCCTCCTGAAGAAGTTCACAGGTGCCGATGGAACCTTATGACGAAACCGTGGGTGCCTCATCCAGAAGAAACCAAGGCAGAGTGCAATCACTTGGAATGGTGTCACATACAAGATAACTGCAGTAAGCAGGCAAAACAATAGGAACATAGATGTTGCCCTTGGATCCCTCCAGCTGAGCAGCGACTGCAGCCTCTCTCCTTGAGTTGCAATGTCCCCAACAACTGTCTGTATCCTCCCAGCAACATGCCGTAGCCTGTCATACCTCATCCTAACCAGATCTGGACTCTTTGATGTTGGGAATGTATCAAATTCTTCATCAAGCTCATCTGGGTTTGTCATATCGGCATGAGATATCCTTGTGTTCATATGAGGTGGGAAACGCGGCCGGAACCGGTAATTCCACAATCCTATCAAGAACATGTAGAGGAAGATTGTTGGGAGGATAAGGTCTGGGTAGAAGACAAGCATGATAAATAGCACATGAACTAAAACTGTTGTGACTGGGTTTTTCCACTGACAAACGTCGCCAAACCACTTTCCTGCAGCAATGAATCCGGAGAAGACTTGCATAAGACGGAAGAAGTTAGCCTTGCTTCGCCGCATGCTCCACAGGTGTGAGCGGGCATCTGACATGAACTCAACAACTTCCCTGCGAACTGGTGGCTCCATGCGCCCTAGACGCTGTGCGACAAGTTGCACAGCTTGGTGGCGGAGCATTTCCTGCTGCACTATTGACAGTGGTTGCGCGTAATGCATCTTGGGCAAGAGGGGCCGAGAATATGTGAAGAGCACATTGAGAAGGGATGTGGCTGTGAACCTGATGGCCAGGTGGAGTTCTCCCATTTTCTTAACTCCTGATGGGTGGAGGACAAGTAATGGGTACGTGTGTGTGTACACCCTCCCAGTCTCAAGAGTTGAAAGCCGAATTCGCACTTTCCCGATGGGCTTGTCCATATGGCCGGGGGAACTACTGTGGTTGCTGTCTGCAGATATGTGGCAGTTGTCAAATAAACCAATGGTGAGCACTGTTCCATGGTCGAAGACATCCCATGTGTACTGTTCATTGAATCTAGGGTTCAAGTTGTCAACAATAGTACGTGTCCGCACCCATTTCTGACCATACTTGGCAACACAATATGCATCGCATGACCCCCGCTCATGCTTGGTCTTTGTTGGATTGAGCCCATTTGCACTTAGAATGCCAACTTCAAGCAGACCGATTGGTGGTTTCCACAGCTGCTTCATTGTTGGCCGGAGATCGCTACAGTACTGTGTGGACTCATCGAGCACATGGTAACCACCTTCAAGGCAAATACGAAGTTGCACCTTTGCATAGAATTTATCTTCCTTTAGTTGGTTCAGATCAATCAGTCCTGGCCTTCTGAGATCAAACCATGCTGGCAGCACTGGCTTATGGTCAGCCCTCCTTGGAAGCCTTGCGAGAGGTATCATAGTTTCACCAATCACTTCATCCTTGTTCTGAGCAACTCGATCCTCTATTTGTATGATCAAGTCCTCCTCGAAAGGCTCTGCCGCGACAAACATCATCTCCTCATTCCACATGAAGTTTCTGGTTGGTGAGCGAGCTGGCCTTGTCTTCAGCATTTGGTGGCCCAGCCTCACCTTAACAAATACATCAGGTATGTGGTTCTCCATTGGAAATATATCCTGTGCCCCAATTACATTGACCCTCACATACCACATTCTGGGTACAGGGTAGACCTTCCCACGGATGTAGTTGTGAAGATGGGAATCAATTGGTTCTGATCCTGCGTGGATGGCACTTGGGAAGCACTCATCTGCTTGAGTTCCATACCAGACAGCGAGCATCAGCTCCCCTTTATCCCTGCGCCCTTCCTTCCCCACAAGTCGATACCACTCTGGTGCCAATGGGCTGTCAGGAGGGACCCTTAGTGGTACCTCATTTAGATCTATTGACACCCGGCCAACATAATCATCCCGAATGAAGTCCTTATCCTTCACAATAACTTCAAGTGACGTTGACTGCATTACTTCCCTAGGGAAAGCAAACACCTCATCCCACTCAGGCCTCTGGTTCTTCTCAAAGTGCCTTGTCTTCATTTTGTAGTTTCCGAGGTGCACCTCAACATAAGGATCAAGACTCCCAGTGATGTCCATGTGGGGCAGATCACGGGCCTTAACCACACGCACAAATAGGTACTGCATCTTCTCAACAAGGTCGTATGCCCCTGCCTTTTCACCGGGGATCACCCGGCCGCCAATAACACGTCCGCCACCAAGTGTTGGGCTTGTTTCCTTCAGCTGGAATTCTACAGGCTGCTGCTGTGGACCTTGAGCATACATCCTCATGACTGGAGGTGGAGGACCTTCAGCTTTGTTCCCGACAGCAGAGTAGGTTTTCTGTTGCTGTTGTCCGTATGAACTTTCAGGGTAGTATGGCTGCGCAGTCATTGGCTGCGGACGGTGCTGGTGCTGTTCTTTTGGTAAGTGTTGGAATTGCCTCACTTGATCTGCTCTGGTCTCCTGGAAAGGATTTGGAATGGCATTGGCGGCTACCTGCTCTTGGGCAGTCGTAGGCGTGCTTATGAAGTCGAACTCCTGACCAGGAGCGGACACTCTGACTGATGGATCATCTGTAAGGAACACCCTGAGACCGAGCTCACCACGAGCACGGGATAAGATCGTGCGCTTCTCCAGGGGGTAGTGAAGAGGTGTGGCATCTGAGTGGCTGACAAAGGATGTACCGGAGATCCGAACCTTGCCAAGGCAAGTCTTGGAATTGCTGGCGCGGTTTGCGTGGTACACATACGCCTCGAGGTCTTTCTCAGTGAGGCGGGATGGATCAGATATGTTGAAGTAGAACTGCTCGTTCCAGACAGGGTTGATATCCCTCTCTTTGATGGCTGTGCGGAACTTCTGGTCATCGAATTCGATCTCGACATAGGGGTTGCATGTGCCCTGCTCTTTTGGTAGGAGGTCATGAGCACTGGTAACCTCCACCCCAAGCTTAAGATTGCTCATCATGTTCTGCCACTAGATCTTGTACCTCTGCAGCAGATTTTCTTTATCCTGAAATTAGAACAAGAACATGTATTTAGAAACCTGCCATTGCTGAAACCAGAGAGGTAGCTGGCAGCGTAACTACCACTTTGACAAATGTTCTTGGTTGCAACAAGAGATGAAAAAACAAAAGAAGGTTATTGCAGAAGAAAGTTGTGCCAGCTAAAGTTGGTTGGGAAAGTTTTGTTGGGATATCGAATGCCCACAAGATATACTTTTTCCCAAGGAATCATAAGATTGGTAGTAGGAATCATCAGGTTGTTTGAAGCATATCCCGCACAGAATGTTCAACAAGAAAAGTGTTGACAACAACATGAAAGGATAAAGAAGAAAAAGTATGTCTCCTTTCTGCAGATCTTTGTATTCACATCAGCTGGATATCAGTTTTTAACTCCCTGTCTGGAATTTACATCTTTACAGATGGAAGCTATCTATCATGATAGGAGTATTCTGCCTCAATTTCAAATCTTTGGAGGGTTGCTACATACGTGTACGCTTGAAATCTCTATTAATTACATCCTACAAGTATCTTTACTACAATAGAAGTATCTTTAAAAAATTCAATTATACCCAGATGATGACATGTTGATGCACACATAGTCATCAATCAACATTTAGACTCTAAACACATATTAAATTCAATCCAGATAGCTGCATGCATACGTATAAAATGTGCTGAAATAATAAGTTACAAGTAAACCCTCGGCAGCATTTGGTAGACCAGATGTGAGGGGTAGGGAAAGTGAGAGGCCACCGGCCACCCTCTTTTCTGATTGGGACATCCATTGTAACCACATAAACAATTGATCAAAAATATTATTATAACATAACAGAAACATCAATTTTTATTAAAACAAGAAAATAAGAAGCATAAGCCGGTATGAATACGATGCCTGTTTACTATTACTACAGCCTAATTAGCTTCCTAGAAAACGCTTTGATTAACAGTGATATGTGGTCAGATGACATAAATGAAGAAACAGGATTCTCAGGTCTGAAAGGTAGTATTTGAATTGTTCAATTAAAAGCACAAATGGGCATGAGCTCAGAATGGAGAAAAAAAAGTAAGAGAAACTTTTATGGATGGACACCATGGAGCATGGACCATTTCTTGCACCTTTATTGGAAAAGGTTGGCAGGTGATGGCTAAGAGATGGGGGAGGGTGTCACCATTGGAGTTAAGTGAAGTGCTCCATGATGTTGCATCCATCCATACATCAGATATCAAAATCATGTTTATTCATGTGATACTCTCTACTCTCTAGGAAGTTCAGGCACTTCATTAAATAGATGGAGCAAGGACCAAATGAAATTAAATTGGAGATCTCAACAGAGAAAATAGGATCTGTTTTCACATTTTTGTGCCTCCTTGGATGAACTTTGGACGGTTTTATAGGAATTGAAATTTCATCTCCCTACCTCAAATACTATGATATTTCCCAAATCAGAGTACCATAAACAAATTTGCAGCCCTCATAGTAAACAATCAAAGAATTCTTCCTCCCTTACCTAGTTACCTAACTAATAACTTTCATCCGTTCAAAAAAAAAAAGAAACTAATACAACTTACATGGTTCATACAAGTGAATACACGAGAAAAATGTTTTGGACCCACAAATTATCACCAGTTTCATCACCATACTCCTCTAGGCAACCAAACAAAAAGGGGGAAAAGATAAAAGAAAAGCCAAAACCACATACCAAAACTTCTCTCGAGTGCAAATACAGAACATGTTAAATTCCACCCAAAAAACAGACCAAATCAGCCACGCAGAAGCACAAGACGGACACTAGAAAAGAACTAAAGCAAATCCGGAATATTCAGAGGAAAGCAAAACATACAGAGGTGTCAGCAGGGAGGGTGGTAACCGTGAGAGCTACGATAGAAGCCGGCAGAGAAGCCTCTGCTCCGCGTGTTCTTGATGTCTTCTTCTTCTTCTCCGTTTTGATTGATTCAAAGTGGAGAGGAAAGAGAGAGAGAGAGAGAAAGAGAAGCATACGGGACTATGGGTTATCTATCCTCTTCGCGGCAACAAGGAGAGAGGAGGAGGAAGATGAGGACAACTGGCCACACGGAGGAGCAGCCGGAGAAAACCCCAACGCATGGTAGGGAAATGAAAACGGCAGGTAGCTAGCGAGAGGAGGAAGAAGAAGACGACGACCCCGAAGACGTAAGAGAGAGATGGACAGGGATAGATATAGAGAGGCAGATCATTACCCCAGCCTATAGAGCGAGAAACACATGCAAATAGTTGTTGCTTAATTGCGTGTTAAGGTTATTAAGATATTATTACACTGCTTGGGAGGAGCTGAGCCGAAACCAGCGTGTGAAAAGGGGTTAATTTAGAAACAGCAGTGCCTATTTAAACAAGGATTAAATGCTCTCTTAGGAGAAACCCAATCAGGATTGTGTTTTGTTGTCTGTACTTGCATTGCTAGTATAAGGGTGAAAACAGTCGAACATGGTCGGAAACAGTATATTATTTTTTATGGGAACGGTTTTTGGTTGGTCATGAATTTTTTCTATATACATCAACTTAACTATTTAGTGACGATTACAATATAGTTCTGATAGATATGTAAAAAAAAATCAAAATTTATATTTTCTCCGTTTCATAATGTAAGACTTTCTAACATTGTCTACATTCATATAGATGTTAATGAATATGTGTGTCTAGATTCATTAATATCTATATCAATGTAAGCTAATGTTTTACATTATGAAACAGTTGGAGTATATTGGTTGAAAATGGTACCACTTTTACGAAAATGATATTTCGAACGCTCAGGAATTTCAGCCACCGTTTTTGTTATAAATGAACAATGAAAGAGATTTCGTTTTAGGTAAAATTAATCAAGGATTGTTCTGTTCAAAACTTACTGTTTTTTAATATGATTATTAGATGTGATTAACCAAGATTTTTTTATGTAAATAATCAAAAGGATTGGGTTAACAGCGACAGGTGGAATATACATACACGGATCAGAAGCGTGGCGACGGATCAACGAGAGGCTGTCATTTCCGTCGCATTCCGACGCTGACCCTTCACTACTGTGGCTGGCCACTACTGTTTTGTCTGTTTATTTCTTGGTGTTTGCTTGCTTGATTATTATTCCCCTTTTTTCCTGCTTGCTTTCTTGCACACTAATACCCCCATTTACTTGTGGTCCTTTTGTGATAATTATCACGCTGAATCCCATCGTTTTTTTTAACAGTCCTTACCTATCATTGCAGTGCTAGTCAACCGTCAATGCACTGTCGTTTTTTGGGGGCATTATACTGGCGCTGATTTTTTTTTATTTGGTTTTGTTTTAACAATATAACTACCTACCCCACGATGTAATACTGCTAGTTTATAGTTTAGCAGATTTTATTAATTAGTCGTCGTATCATCACATGATAATTGCAGATCAGCTCTCGTTTTCTTTCTTGACTCGACATGCACTAACCAAAAAACTAGTCGGGGACTGCACGCACGTGCCGGTGCAACCAGCCTCTCTTTTTTTCTTCCCATTTAGCACCAGTTAATTTGTAAGAAAAACATACTCTTTCCGTTTTCAATATATTTGACACCTTTGACTTTATAGTACGTGTTTGACCATTCGTCTTATTCAAAAAAATTAAGTAATTATTTATTCTTTTCATATCACTTGATTCATTGTTAAATATACTTTCATGTACACGTATAGTTTTACATATTTCACAATTTTTTTTAATAAGACGAATGGTCAAACATATGCTAAAAAGTCAACGGTGTCAAATATTTTGAAATGGAGGGAGTAGAATTTAGAGGATTTTAATCTATATATGAAAATTTCCAAAGGAAAGGTCTTTGAAACGATTAATTAATCCTATCATTTTCTTGAAATCCTATCAAACAGATAATCCTATAAAATTTTAGAGAAAAGTTAACAATAGCTCCAACCTCTTAAAAGATATTTATGTGAGTCTATCTCTCTCCCTTGTCTCACAGTCTTTCCTGTGGTAGAGTAAATTGCATTGGTGGTACACAAACTTGTTAGGATGGTGCAATTTAGTACATAAACTTATAAAATGCCCATTTCAGTACATGAACTTGTCTAGTTCGTGCGAACGAGGACCTAAATATCATTGTTCGGTTTTTTTCATCTTTTTCTACTATCACTATATCATATTCTATTTTTTATTGAGAAGGTGTATGTCTAATAGCAACCTTTCTAGATATATGTTTACATAGTATATTAATCAGCCCCTGAATAATAAGATTAGCCATGTAGTTTCCTTTTCGTCTTCCTCCGCACGCACCAGACAATTTTATGCACCAAAACGAGTATTTTACAAGTTCATACACTAGATTGCACCCACCTAGCGTGTATCGGTGATACAATTTACATCCCTGTGATATATTCAAAGGACACTTTTTTTATTTTTCTTGTATTTTACAATCCTTTATTTTGCACATGCATTCCTATCCAAATCATGCAATTTTTTTTATATTTTCTTTTGTATAAGAGACCACTTCTCTTTTCAAAATTTATGAGCAATTGCTTAGTTTTGATTGACTACGATTTTGTTGCTTAGTTTTCGTCAAGTCAATGAGCACCAACAACATTTTGTCATTGACGCGTGTCATGTGGGTTTGCTAGTATAACAACCATCATTATTTTACAATCTCGGAAAAAAGGGCGTTTTCATGCTAATCTAGGATTGATGATTATGAGCTACTAGTATCTATCTATTGCAACGGATCCAATAGTTTTTGGTTCCATTATACTGCACCTATTAAAATGGGTTTATAATTTTTACAGGGATAACTAAAATTAAAATTGGAAGGCATGACTGTAGAACAAATATACTCCCTCCGTATTGAAATGTATGACGTCGTTGATTTTTTATGCCATTCTTAAAGAACATTTGATGATAAATCAAGCCACAATGAAATAAATGATAATTACATAATTTTTTTTGATAAGATGAAAGACCAAAAGTCGACAAAAAAGTCAATAGCGTTATACACTAAAATACGGAGGGAGTACTTTCAAATAGATTACACTATAATAGATTAATGGTTTAATTTATTCCTTTTAAAACTTTCAAATATTTTTTTAAAATAATTATGGAAACTAATGGTTAGATTTAGATTCCACTGCTCCCTCTATTCCAAAATATAATTACCTTTAAATTTTAAATTTATTTTAAATATAGCTACCTAATATTGCCACTCTTACAAGTGGTGCTAAATTATTTGCCACTAAACCCACATGTCATATACACATGAGGGCCCACATGTCATAGACAGTGAGTGGCAAATAATTAATTGCCACATCTTAAAAGTGGTAAGAAGTTAAATGTCCCAAAATAAAGAGATGATCTTACTTTCTCATCCTACCCCTAACCATCTATATCACACCGACTACTTAACTCTAAGAATATAATGAGGGGTAGTTTTATCTTGCACCATAATCCTTAATATCCTTTAAAACCTTCATAAGTAACTATAACTATTTTGATATGGAGGGAGTACTATCATTTCAGTTAGGACAGAGGGTACCATAAAGCAGGAAAAAAAAGGATTTGATAGGGTTGTGTTTAGTTCACGTCTGATTGAAATTGAAACGATGTGACGGAAAATTTAGAAGTTTGTGTGTGTAGAAAAATTTTGATGTGATGAAAAAATTGAAAGTTTGAAGAAAAAATTGGGAACAAAACCAGTACTATCATTTCAATTATCTGCTGAACAATTTTTGCAGGGGAGTCCTGGACTGGAGTAGTTCTAGTTTGCTGGTACACTGCAAAGAAAATTGAATATGGAGTGGCCTGGTTGAATGTGCTGAGAAAATAATGCAGGGTACAGCTAGCGCGAAGGAACAGGAGTATGGGTCCAGACTTGAGAGATACTCAACGTAAACCATATGGTTGACTGACTTGACGTTGACATGGACTTGTTAGAGTACAAGTCAAGAAAATAAAATTCGCATAGTACTCCTTATGTTTGTATTTACTGGTCGCTATTACTTTTACTGTTTAAATTTTGACTAGTATTAGATTTTAAACGGTAAGAACACCGGTGGAGAAATCCTTTTTAATCCCGGTTCACAACCCCTGTAATTCCAGTTATGCAACCAGAACTAGGAATCTAAAACTAAAACTAAAGATACCCATTTTTAGATCTGGTTGAAATAACCGGGACTAAAAATGAATGGTATAGTCCCGATTGGTAACTCCAACTGGAGTAATATTTTTTTTCTTTTTTTTCCTGCTAGTATGATTTCGAAATACACAAATCATTTATAAAATTATCCACAAATCATTCGAACACCACAAATCATTCACAAAATCCCCAAATACATCAAGCTGCATTTTCTATATATCCCCAAATACATCAGAAATCATTCACAAAATCACAAAAACATCTCCAAAATCTATAACAAAATTATCCACAAATTCATCCACACATCACATGTCGCACAGATGAGGAAAAAAAAATCCACATCGAACAGATCGGCTGCACACATCGCACAGATCAAGGAAAAAAATCCACATCGCACAGATTTTACAGATCAGGCGCTGGCCGTCCGCCGCCTCGCCGGCCTCCCGCCCAGCTGCCTCGGCGGCCGGCGCCCGCCCGCTGGCGCCTCCCCGGCTTCCCTCCTCGTGCGACGGCCCCACCGGGCGCAGCCTCTGCGCGCCAGCCGCCACCCTCCGCACACCGGCCGCGGCCCTCCGCACGTCGGCAGTCGCCGCCCTCCGCGCGCCGGCCCCGCGGACCTCGGCTCGCTCGATCTGCATGCAGCAAAGAAAAAAGGAGATGAGGAGTTGAAGGAGAGGATAAGGCAAAGAAAAAGATAAGAGAGAGTAAGAATAGGAGATGAGGAGTTTGAGAGGATAAGTCCTAAGGATTATATACGGTACATCAAATTTTAGTCCTGGTTTGTGATACCAACCGGGACTAAAGATCACGGTGATCTTTAGTCCTGGTTATTAACACAAATTGGGACTAAAGATCCAAACGGAGGGGCCTGACAGCCCCTAACAGCATGTGAACCGGGGCTAAAGATCACATAGCCCCATCCTGCTTATAAACTGGGACTAAATACCATCTTTAGTCCCGGTTTTTACTGCAATCGGGACTATTGTGGTTTTTGGCCGATCGGGCAAAGATGGTTTCTTCAGTAGTGGATGTGATACCAGAAACAAAAGTTTATGTGAAGGACAAAAGTCACAAAACACACTTTGATAATACTGTTGATAGTAGGAATCGGCAATAAAAAAAGGTAGCACACAAGAGCTAAAATAAATGGGTTGTGAGACAAAGTTTTACCAGATAGGTTCAGATCCTCTCTATCGACGGGGGATACCCGTAGACCGGATATAGAGGGTATTGGGGTACGTTGGTACGAGGATCTACGTAATACGACATCAAGCAGGCAGAAAACAAAGATTATACTGGCTCAGACCCCTTGGTAGGTAATAGCCCTAATCCAATTGATATGGGATTATATGATGGAAACCACATATTACAAAGGGAATAGTGGAACTCGATGGTATCGACAAGATCGTAGTCGACTTGATCCGACTAGATCCTCGGCGACTTGGCTCCGATAAGCTCTGGCTTCGTAGGCTGTGGTGGATGTGTTGGCTCTGAGATTCGATGCCTTAGGTCCTCCCGGGGGGTCCCTTTTATACCATAGGTCAACTGGTCTCCAAGTAGGACTCGGAGACATCAGACCCGATACGATACAATGACGACCCAGTTCTATCCGAGTAGGAGATGTTACAGGATATAAAATTTTGGGGTGGGATTTAAACATGGCCTAAATATAGCTTTTACGACACTTACGACATGGTTACATTTTGCGGTAATATTCTGCTAAGACCATGAGAGTGTGTCTCCGCACCTTTTTTTTTTTGGTAAATTTGCTTGATTTGATATCATACTTTCACAACCATGAGAAGAGCATAGTAATCCGGTGGTAAGAGAGCTACCAGTACTATTGACTACCAGCGTTTGAGTCCCCCCCACTGGTGGAGAAACCCTTTGTAGTCCTGGTTCGTAACCCTCCTTTAGTCCTGGTTTCCAAACCGGGAGTACCAATCCGGGACTAAAGATCGCTATCTTTAGTCCCGGGTGAAATAACCGGGAGTAAAGATCGAGCTGACCTTTTTTTTTTGCATGGCTCTGTTGCTGCATGGTTTATATATATATATATATATATATATATATATATATATATATATATATAAACCATGCATATATATATTTCAATACATATATATGCATACATATATATATGTATATATATATATTATATTATATTATATGTATATACATGCATAATATATATGTATTTATACATATATATGTTATGCAAATGCATATGTATATAGTATATATATGACCAAAATATATTTACATTATAGAAAATGTGTACACATGCATATAGAAACATATGTAGTCATGTATTAATTACAATCCATTATATGTCCTAGCTAGCTACGATTTCGACGTAGTAGTAGTCGCTGCTAGCTCAGAAGCTAAGGACCGGTGAATTGTGTTTCCGTCGTAGTAGAATTCACCCTTGGGATCAAGGATTTCTTCGTTGATGAATCCCATGAGTTGTTCTTGAACCGCTGCGATAAATTCCTTGTGTGTGGTCAGGTTATCCCTCATGCGAATAAACTATATGAATGTATGAAATTGATTAGTAATTAAACAAGAAATCATTACGTAATGAAATTTTGAATTTATTTGTACGTACATCGAGCTCTCTTGTGGTGATGATTTGGTCTGCAAGGCAGTGGCAATACTCACACACGTAGTAGCCGCACAAGTTAGTTCCCTGCTTTTGCTTTGCGCACTACAAATAAATGACAAATTAACGGCGTGAGATCTAATTAATATACAGTTGTATGTATTAATTTGAATCGGAGAAATATAAATGTAGAGCATGTGTACTCACAGGAAATTTGAACCTCCGCCTAAGTCTTTCTCTTCAGTTGCCGCGGACCAAATGACGGAACCGATACCAAGCCCTACATGGAGTTTAAAGATATGATTCGTAGTAGAAATAATTAACATAACAAGAATTTCTTAATTAACAGAGAAACTTATGCCAGTACCTGTCTATAAGTTCGAAAACCTTGTCAAACGTAGACTCTTTTTTATCCATTGAGTCATATACATTGACGGTGCAGGCCGACAGGTCGAAGAGTAAAAGCACCCAGTGGAATCTGCAATGTACGTGGAATGCATTACATATGAAACACTTAGCAAGTTCGTACGGGAATGAAATTTGGTATGTAGGAAGACAGTAAAATTAAACTAACTCTGTGTTGTACGGTAACAGTATGAACGTCTTGTAATGCTGCGCCTTCAGGAGATGGACGAGATTGTCCTCTGTTTCCTGCGGATATTGGTCGAGCATTGCAACGTTTACTCTCCGAGGGTCGATGAATCCAGTATCGAAAACCCTCCGTCGTCGGGCCCTTTGAATCTCCATTCTACAACGATAAAAGGGAGTATTTTATTTTATATAGTCTACTTATATACAAGGACCTAATTAATTAAAGGAGACGTAGTAATTAAGAATTATAATTGAACGATATACTTACAAAGTCCAGCAACTCATAATAGAGACGTCGAGGGCGTCCAGCTGGTATACTTCGTAGATTCCCTTGAAATTGATCCAGAGAATATCATCTCCTTGCAAGAAGTCCGGGTCCCTGATCCTCGCTCCGATCATCTCTCTACCGGTGGCGCTCATCTCCACGTACAACTGATGGAACTTGTACATTTGTGTGGGTAGGGACTGCACCAGCTCGGGCTTGACAAGCGGTTTACCGAGTTCGTACATGTATTTCAATTCCGCCTTTTCTATTGGTTCAACTCCTAGCAATTGATCCGTAGTTAGACCGATGTCAATAATAAATTCTTCTATCGTCATGTCTTCCCCAGTCACCAACGGCTCGATCTCCTGGTTTGGTTGCTCTCCAAGCTGAGGGACTGGTTTGGACTTTCCAGAAGATGCTTTGTTCAGCGTTCGCTCATAGTCCGATAGCTTAATGGCCTCCTTGACAGGTGCAGACATACCCCTGAAGAAGTTCCTGACACTGGGGTCTATAGGAATCTTCTTTTCTGGACTTCGAGGCTTGAATTGTCTCTTGACTTCTGATGCAACGTAAGCGTCAAGCTCCTCTTGCGTGCAATCGTACCCCGGGTCCTTGTTCTTGGCGGCGTCAACTTTCGCCTTCTTCGTTGCCCTTGTGTGGGCAGGCGGTGGAGCTGGGGGGGCCCTTGACTTTGAAGGTGCCGGAAGAGGAGCTTGCGGAGGAGTAGGTGTAGGAGCACGAGGAGGAGTCGGTGCAGGATCCTGAGGAGGAGTCGATGCTGGAGCCTGAGGTGGAGACGGTGCTGGCGGAGCATGAGGAGGAGACGGTGCAGGATCCTGAGGAGGAGATGGCGGAGCCGGAGGAGATGGTGCACGAGACGCCGCTTGTCGCCCAGGGAGGATGATGTACCGCCTGCGCCATAGAATAATGGCATGGCTTGTGTCTCGTAGATGCGTCTCACCGTCTCCTCCAGGGTAATCCAGCTCGAGGTCCTCGTACGCGCCTTCGACCAACTCAACTTCGACCTTCGAGTATCCTGCTGGAATCGGCCTGCAGTGGTAAGTACCTGAAGGGTCCGTTGGGATGGCCATGCCCGACGCCACCTTCATGTTGTGAGAGATTATTTATTAGTAATCAACATATATAAGCAGCAACTAGCGGAATGGCTAAATCTTACCTTTATTGATAAGTTATTGAAAGGAATATGCAGCTCACATGGTGTCCGCTGAGTGATGTCATCAACGGGACAGGTCAATTCGTCCTGTGTTTGCATGGCGTCCATGCTCTGTGATCCTACCTGCCCCGTTGAGGCGCAGCTGCTACGGTTTCCTGACGGGCTCACCATTGCAGGAGGAATGGTCGGCTGGGGATCATGGGACCGATGTGCGGCCATGCGTTCATCAACCTTCCTTGCCACCTCCTCTTGCATGTTGAGTTCGTAGCTCGATACCCGGAACTCTAGGTCTGCAATCTTCGCCTCGGTATCTCTCTTGCTCCTCATCCGACTCCTGTACGTGTGGATGTCCTCCTTGAAACCAATCTTCCAAGGAATCACCCCTTTCCCTCGTGTTCGTCCTGGATGCTCTGGAGTCTGCAGGGCGAGTGTCAGCTCGTCCCTATCTCTGTCTGGTCGGAACGTGCCCTGAGAGGAGGCTTCCACTGCATCTGTTAGTCGTCGCGCAGCCTCTCGTATCTGATCGCCGAAGACCAGTAAGCCATCAGCTGGGTTGAGCGTTCCACCGTGAGCATAGTACCAGAACTTCAATCGTTCCGGCCAATTGGCTGTTGCCGGTTCGATACCCCTCTCAATCAAGCTAGCCTCCATCTCCTCCCACTTCGGCATCGCGACGCTATATCCTCCTGACCCCAAGTGGTGATGGTACTTCTTCTTGGCGGCATTTTCTTTGTTTCTTTCCAACATCGCCTGCCCTTGTTCACCTGTCTTATATGCAACGAACTCATCCCAGTGATCCCTTAGCTTTGGGAATGTGTCGAAGTTCGGTGTCTGCCCCTTCAGTATATACTTGTGGTACAGATCTCCCTTGAAGCTTTGAAACTGTTCTGCCATTTTCTTCAGAGTCCACCTTTTCACTTTGTCCTCTGTACCCGCAGGAAGGGTGAATGTCTCGAGCATTGTGGTCCACAGCATCTCTTTCTCCGAATCTGGGACAAAGCTCTCATGATCTCCGCGTGCCCTTGTTCTTCGCCAGTACACCGTACTGACAGGCACGTTATCCCGCACAACCCAACCGCTGTGACGTACATAGTTCTTGGTGGCTTCGGCCGGGGCACTAGGACGTCCATCTTCTTCCACTTCCGTTATGATGTGCCGACCCTCAAGCTTCTTCGCTGCACCTCGTTGCCCGCGTGCCCTCTTCTGTCCAACGGAGGGTTGACTACCACTAGCCTCCTCCCCCTGGTTCCCCTCCACATCCCTTTCCACGTGCCCCTGCTGGTTCCCCTCCGCATCCCTCTCCACGTTCCCTTCCTCGTTCAAGTACTGGTTTGGATCCTCGTTCCCCTCTTCTTCATTCCAGTACTGGTTGCTTCCCTCCGCGATTGTATCGTACAATATCTGTTCCTCATCGCGGTCAGCCATCTGTTGATACAAGAAACATCTGCTAAGTCACGAGACATTTATGTTTTAACAATCTAAGTCATGTATGCTAAGTGTAAATGTCGTACATTAGAACCCTACACAACCTTACGTGCTAAGTCTAATTACAAATCGTGATATAAGCTAAGTCTAGGTGACGTATATTATACAACCCTAGCTAGTAAATAATTATATACTAAGTCTAATTACAAATAAAATAATCTTATATTAAAACTCAAATAATATTACATGCTAAGACTAAAATAGTCATGTATATGCTAAGTGTTTCGTGCGTATATGCTAAGTCTAATTAAGACTACAATAGTCAATTGCTACTTGTCGCACCAATTCCGTAGTCAATAATTACATACTAAGTCTAATTACAAATAAAGTAATCTTATATTAAAACTCAAATAATATTACATGCTAAGACTAAAATAGTCATGTATGCTAAGTGTTTCGTGCGTATATGCTAAGTCTAATTAAGACTACAATAGTCAATTGCTACTTGTCGCACCACTTCCGTAGTCAATAATTACATACTAAGTCTAATTACAAATAAAGTAATCTTATATTAAAACTCAAATAATATTACATGCTAAGACTAAAATAGTCATGTATGCTAAGTGTTTCGTGCGTATATGCTAAGTCTAATTAAGACTACAATAGTCAATTGCTAGGAGTCGCACCAATTCCGTAGTCAATAATGTCATACTAAGTCTAATTTGCAATAAAATAATCTTATATTAAAACTCAAATAATATTAGAACACTACACAATCTTATATGATAAGTCTAATTACAGGTCTAATAATCTTAATTAATTGCATTACAAATATAACAATCATTTATATTATTACGTCACTTGCCTGCTCCAATTCCTTCTAGGGCTAGCTCTTCCACTCAGGCTTGACGGACGACTCCGACAACACGTCTTTTCTGCAAGATACAAAAAGATGTATTAGGATAAATGCGAAGTAACATATATATATATATATATATATATATATATATATATATATATATATATATATATATATATATATTGCATTTCACGTTAACGTTCGTCCTCGTTCGTTCGCTCGTTCTCGTTCACGTTCGTTCGCTTGTTCTCATTCACGTTCGTTCCCTCGTTCTCGCTTGTCTTCGTTCGATCGTTCTCGTTCTCGCTCTCGTTCGTTCGATCGTTCTCGTTCTCGTTCACGTTCTCGCGGCAACGTACGTTGACGTGTTCGTTCTTGCTCTCGTTCGTTCGATCGTTCTCGTTCTCGTTCACGTTCTTGCGGCAACGTACGTTGACGTGTTCGTTCTCGCTCTCGTTCGTTCGATCGTTCTCGTTCTCGTTCGTTAACGGCGGTGTGGCGGCATTGTGGCGGCGGTTGGCGCGGCGGCGTGGCGGCGGCGGCGGCGGCGTGGCGTTGCGGGGCCGTGGCGGCGGCGGCGTGGCGTGGCGGCGGCGGCATTGCGCGCGCGGCGGCGAAGGCGGCGGCGCCGTGGTGACGGCGGCAGCGGCGTGGCGTTGGCATGCGGCGGCGGCGTTGCGCGGCGGCAAAGGCGGCGGCGTGGCGTGCCGGCGGCGGCATTGCGCGCGCGGCGGCGAAGACGGCGGCGTAGCGTGCCGGCGGCGGCTTGGCGCGGCGTCGCCGTGGCGCGTCGTCGTCGTGGCGCGGCGTCTCGTGGCGGGCGGCGCGACGGAGAGAGATCGAGATCGGAGAGATCGAGATGAAGGGAGATCTGGCGGCGGCGGCTCTCACCCCAGAGATGCGGCGGCAGCGGAGGAGGCGGAGGCGGCGGCGAGGACGACGAGCTCGAGACGACGGCGAGATACGGCGGCGTCGGTGCGGGGATTTGCCCTAGGCAGTGGCGGCGAAGGAGAGAGGCCGAGAGAGATCGATCGGCCGAAAACGTCTAAGTGTTGGTGAAGAAGACGAGGGCGCACCGGGAATATATATACCCCCGGATCTTTACTCCCGGTTGTTCTCAACAACCGGGACTAAAGATATCTTTAGTCCCGGTTGTTGAGAACAACCGGGAGTAAAGAAAAGATCTTTACTCCCGGTTGTTGAGAACAACCGGGACTAAAGAACAACCGGGAGTAAATATCTTTTCCCGCTATTTCGAAATTCTTTTTAAACCCGGTTAGGGTTAAGAACCGGGACTAAAGATTATAGCACTGCATATGATTTTCGCTTACATATGTGTTTATAAAATAGAAGTTAATGCATTAACATTATTTAAAGTACAAAGATTAATGACAATTACTTCGAAAAATTATTTTTGTCTGTAATAAATTAAGTGGATAAATCGTAATAAGCAAATATATGACTTATAATTAATAAAAATTCCAATATATATATATACTTAGCATATATATGAATGATATTATTATATTGGTAAAAACTCTAATTAAGATATGTATGTACATACTGCATGATTTAAAATTAATAAAAATTGTAATCATCATATATACTTAGCGTAGGAATTATATTAAATTAAATGCTAAAAACTCTAATTAACATATGTAAATGCCACATGCATGATTTAAACATTTTAAAAATTCGAATAGTCATATATAAGTAGCATATGAAAGATAGTAAATTAAATTGTGAAAAACTCTAATATATGAATGATAGTTTTAAAAATATATTAAATTTAATACTTTTAAAAATTAGCATATGAATGCTAGTAAATTAAATGTTAAAAACTCTAATTAACATACATATGAAATTGCCACCTGTGTGATTTAAAACTTTTAAAAATTGTAAGTATCACATATAACTAGCATATACATGATTTAAACTTGTTGAAACCTCTAATAATCATGCGTAATTAACATATGCCATACATCAATTGATTTATATGGATAATCAATACATCCAAAATAGTTTACATCGTGTACACAATAATTACAGCATTACATCGGCGGTGACGGTTGACCGCACATACTTTCTCCTCACTATTGTTCCCTCCTTGTGATCGCTGCGTGAGTAAGGGGTGTCTTCATTTGATAGGAGGATGCTAGGGTCAATCGTCACCGTGAAAGGGGGTTGCCCATCCAACTGATCGTAATCCTCGTCAGTCTTGTCCTCAACTCCGACGATTTTTCTTTTGCCTGGGAGAACCATTTGACGCTTAGGCTCATCAGGCCCTCTGCCCTTCTTTCCTTTGCTAGACATGTCCTTCATGAAAAAGACTTGCGTTACATCATTGGCAAGGACAAAAGGTTCGTCCGAGTATCCAACCTTGTTAAGGTCAACAGTTGTCATCCCACTGTCATCAATCATTATGCCTCCACCAGTCAACCTAACCCATTGGCACCGGAACAGAGGAACCTTGAGAGGACCATAGTCAAGTTCCCATATGTCCTCGATGGCACCGTAATACGTGGCAGTTGTTCCATCGTGTCCCATGGCATCGACACGAACAGCGCTGTTTTGGTTCGTGCTCTTCATGTCTTGGGCTCTCGTGTAGAATATGTACCCATTGATCTCATATCCCTGGAATGTCGCGATCGACCCAGACGGTCCCCTCGCCAGGAAGGCAAGTTGTTGGTTGATCGACTCGTTACCCATGAGATGTTGTCGTAGCCACGCGGGGAAAGTATCAATGTGATGCTGTGTAATCCATGCATCGGACTTACCGATGTTCCTGGCGCGAACTAGAGCCAAGTGCTCCTCGATGTAAGGAGCTACCAATGAAGAGTGTTGCAGAACAGTGAAATGGGCTTTACGGAATAAATTGTTGTCTACCGTCATTATTGTTTTCCTTCCGAGAGTTCCCTTTCCCCGTAGTCTCCCTTCATGGCGTGATTCAGGTACCCCGATTGGGCGAAGGTCTTCGATAAATTCTACGCAAAATTCGATGACCTCCTCTGTTCCATAACCCTTGGCGATGCTTGCCTCTGGACGAGCACGGTTACGAACATACTTCTTCAGAACGCCCATGTACCTCTCGAAAGGAAACATGTTGTGTAGGTACATAGGCCCGAGAATACGGATCTCTTTCACAAGGTGACAAAGCAGATGCGTCATTATATTGAAAAATGAAGGTGGAAATATCAACTCAAAACTGACGAGACATTGCACCACTTCATTCTGAAGGGCTTCTAATCTATCCGGATCGATGACCTTTTGCGAAATTGCGTTCATGAATGCACATAGCTTTGTTATTATTGCCCGGACATTGTCTGGAAGGATACCCCTTATTACAACTGGTAGCAGTTGTGTCATCAACACGTGACAGTCATGAGACTTTAGGTTTGTGAACTTCTTCTCCTTCGTGCTTATTATTCGCTTGATATTCGTAGAGTATCCAGACGGTACCTTTATGCTCTCCAAGCATTCAAACATACTTTCCTTCTCTGCCTTGCTAAGAGTGTAGCTGGCTGGACTCAAGTAATGGCTTCCTTTCTCCTTTGGTTCCGGGTGAAGGTCGCCGCGTTGTTCCATATGCTTCAGATCATTACGTGCTTCCAGTGTATCTTTCGACTTTCCGTATACACCTACGAAGCCAAGAAGGTTTACGCAAAGGTTCTTAGTGAGGTGCATCACGTCGATTGCGTGGCGTACGTCCAAGAATTCCCAATATGGTAACTCCCAAAATATAGAGTTCTTTTTCCACATCGCCGCGTGACCATCTTCGCTCTCTATATGCTGGCTTCCAGGCCCCTTTCCGAACACTACTTTAAGATCTTTAACCATAGCAAACACTGTTTTCCCGCTGCGATGTTTAGGCTTCGTACGGTGGTCAGCCTTATGTTCGAAGTGCTTGCCTTTCTTCTGTACCGGGTGGTTTGCTGCAAGGAATCGACGATGACCCATGTATACAACCTTCCTACAGTGCTTAAGATACGTACTTTCTGTTTCATCCATACAGTGAGTGCAAGCCTTGTACCCCTTGTTGGACTGTCCGGATAGGTTGCTAAGTGCAGGCCAATCGTTGATGGTTACGAACAGCAGCGCTCGTAGGTTAAATTCCTCCTGTTTGTCCTCGTCCCACACGGGGACACCTTCCTTCTTCCACAACTGTTTAAGATCTTCGACCAGTGGTCTTAGGTACACGTCGATGTCGTTACCAGGTTGCTTGGGGCCTTGAATAATAATCGGCATCATTATGTACTTCCTCTTCATGCATAGCCAGGGGGGAGGTTGTAGATACACATCGTAACGGGCCAAGTGCTATGGCCGCTGCTCATCTCTCCAAAAGGATTCATGCCATCCGTACTCAAACCAAACCGTATGTTTCGTGCGTCCTTTCCAAATTCTTTAAATTTTCTGTCGATGTTTCGCCACTGCGAACCATCGGCGGGGTGTCTCAGCATCCCGTCCTGTTGATGCTCTTCAGCGTGCCATCGCAACATTCTAGCATTCCCCTTGTTCCTGAACAAACGCCTTAGCCGTGGTATTATAGGGAAATACCACATCACCTTAGCAGGAATTCTCTTCTTTGTTAGCTGCCCGTCAACTTCTTCTGGATCGTCCCGTCTAATCTTGTATCGTAGTGCTTTGCAAACAGGGCATGCTTCTAGGTTCTCATACTCCTCACCGCGATATAGGATACAATCGTTCGGACATGCGTGAATCTTATGAACTTCCAGTCCTAACGGGCAGACTATCTTCTTAGCCTCGTACGTTGTCTCGGGCAATTTGTTTCCCCCCGGAAGAATGTTCTTGACGAGTTTCAATAAATCGCCAAATGCCTTGTCACTAACCCCATTTTTTGCCTTCCATTGCAATAACTGCAGAGTGGTATCCAACTTTTTGTGCCCCTGCTCGCAACCTGGGTACAACGAAGTTCTATGGTCCTCCAACATCTTGTCCAATTTATGGGCCTCCTTTTCACTTTCGCAGTCCTCCCTAGCGTCCTGCAACATCTGACCAAGATCATCCGCAACGTCGTTACCATCAGCAGCTATTTCCTCCTCGCCCGTTTGATTTCCTTCAAATCCAACATACTGAGCAAAGTCCGGAATATTGTCGTCTTCCACTTCATCTTCTTCCATTTCAACACCTTGCTCTCCGTGGGATGTCCAACAATTATAGTTTGGCATGAACCCCGACTCAAACAAGTGGAAATGAATAGTCCTGGATGCAGAATACTCCTTCTGATTCTTACACTTATTGCATGGACAACAAATAAAACCCCTTTGCCTGTTAGCTTCGGCCACTCTCAAAAAATAGTGCACGCCGTCAATAAACTCTTTGGACCGCCGGTCAGCGTACATCCATTGCCGATCCATCTACATGAGTCAAAAAAACCGTACACAAATAATTATTCTTACAATAATGACAGTCATACAATAATTATAAGATATCTTTATTCATACAAAAATCATAAAATATTACACCAAATAATTCTTAAAAACTATTTGTAAAGTTTTAAACTAATTTTAATGTGTTTTACTTCTTTTAATTTTCATTTTAGTTTGTTTTCTATTATTTAAGATTAACTTTCACTAGAGTTTTCCTTCTCAACTATTTTATAAAACCTTGTTTAGCAAATGAACTAAATTTCTATATATTCTTTCTTCCCCACACACATTTTCTCTCTCATCAACTTACAACTAAATTTTGGAGACAAAAAAAGTGTGCAAAACATAGGTGCAAATATAGTATGACAAAAAAAAACATTGGAGGATGAAGTTGCAAACCTTTTAGGCACCTCCGATTTGTATGTAATCACCAAAATAAATTCAATAGAAATTTTGGCATGACATCCCCTCTTTTTTGAAGAAATTTTGAAGCTTGCTCGGGCAGCTGGAGGAGGAAGAAGACATATATATAGGGGTGGGACTTTAGTTGTCACGTCCTGATAAATTCATCCCAAAATAAAAATCATTTTCTAAAAGGAATAATAGAATTAATTAAAACTCAAAAAGAAATTGGCAAACACTAAAATACGTGCCAGAAAAATTCGAATGTGGTCCGGAGAATTTTTGTTAAATTCTCCTTGGTCTAAAAAGAGCCCTCAAATTTTAGTGGAATTTTCAGAGCACAAATAATAATTATTAAGAAATAAACAAAGTTAAAATGATTTTATAAAAAGAAAAACTCTAAAAAGTCCTTTTTCCCCCCCTCCCCCTTGGGCCGGCTCGGCCCATCTCTCTCCCTCTCTCTCCTCTCCCCCGCGGCCCATCCGGCCTCTCCCCGCGCGCGCGCCGCTGACGGGCGGGCCCGCCCGCCTCCCTCGCTGACGGGTGGGGCCCACCCGTCATCCCCTTCCTCCCGCCGCTCCTGCCGCCTCGCCCGCGCCCTAGCGCCGCCGCCGCCGCGAATCCCGCCGCCCCCGTCCGCCCCGCGTGCAATCAAGAGGGGGGAAATATTCCCCGTGATTCCCTCCCTCTTTCCCCCCATTTTTCCCTCCCTCTCTCCCTCGGATTCGTTTGGAAACCTCTCCCCTAACCTCGCCGGCGCCATCAATGGCGGCCGGATCTTCCGCGCCCGTTTCCCCCTCGTCCGGCCGCTCTCTCCCCCTCCCAACCCTATATAAACCCTCCCCGTGCCTCCCTCCACCGTTTCCGCCACTCGCCGCCCTCTCTCTCCGCCGGAATCGAGCTTGCGCCGTCGCTCTCTCTCTCCGCCGTCGCCGCCGAGCTCCGGTCCGCCGCCATCGTCACCCCGGACCACCTCTCCCCTCGGCGCCGCCTCCTTCGGCTTCGCCGCATCCTCGCCGACCTCGTCCACCCCTCCGTTTCGCACGCCGACCGCCGGAGCACCGTCGACCCCGTCCACCCGAGCCGCGCCGCCGCCTTCCTCCGCTCCGGTCGCCGTTCCCTTCGTCGCCGTCGACCCGGGGTGAGCCGTGGACCGAAGATTCGTTTCCCCCTTCCCTCCCCTCTCTCGGCCGCCGCTCCGCCGTACCTATGGCCGCCGCCGGCGACCATAGGGGCGCGGGCGCGCTGCCTCTCACCGCTGCGCCGGCGTGGCCGCCTCCGGGCGCGCCTAGCGGCTGCCGCGTGGGGCCCGGCTGTCAGCCGCCCGCGCCCTTAGGTGCGGCTGACGCGTGGGGCCCACGGCACCGGCCGGTGCGAGCCCGGGTGCGCCCGGTCCACCGTGGACCGTGAGGCTGCCGCGTGGGCCCCACTTCTGTGGACCCGGTCCGCGCGCCCCCTCCCCCTCGGCTGACGCAATAAACCCTTTTTAAATTAAAATTTAAATGAAGAAATTCGCAAATATTCATTTAAAGAGCATATAAACTTCAAATGGCCATAACTTGGCCATTTGAACTCGGAATTGGACCGTTCAAGTCTCTAATTTTTCCTTAAGAAGTCAAGAACCCATTTTTGTGCTTTGTTCCTGCTTGTTATATGGAGTTTATTAGAGTAAAAGCCTTTTCTTTTCCGTTGGTCGTGTAGAGGCTGCAGCTTCGGAAGATCCGCTCTTCGTGGAAGTTGAAGCCGACGTTTGGGAAAGCGAGCAAGGCAAGTCACATCATCCTTGAGCATATTGAATCCCAGTTTATAAAATTATTTTTATTTAAATTAATGCATTACCGCTTTATTTAAATTCCCGCGTTATCACTGTTTTATCTAGCCATGCCTATTTACCTTTGTTATGACCTTATTATTGCTATTGTTATTATTATCTTGTTCACCCTAGGAAAATAAAACCCCAACTAGTGGGTACTCTATTCATGGTTCCACTAGTATGAATTTAGCTAGATGCTTCGCTGATTAATTAGGCAACATTAGGTGGTTTTATAACTTTAGACTTGGGGAATTCTCATATCATTTGGACACTATGGAATAGTTGGCTTATGTTGGAATTGGACACACACCTCCCCCTCTATTCAAAACCCCCAAAATGGTTTTAGGCTGGGCTCGAGGTGCGTGGTTGGGTTTTGCTAGTTGTACCTCGGGTACTATAAGGATTAAGCTCGGGCCTCTGTTGCAAAGCACTACCGTACTTCCACATGTCTAGTGGGTAAGGCTTAGTTTGTGGCTCAGCCTGGTTATAAACAAAAGTACACGGATGGAGATGGACGAAGTCGGGGGTCGATGGACATTTCTAGAACAAATGAAGGCTACACGAGCTGCGGCGCGGTAGTCGAGATGTCATGGCACAGGGCCGATGTCCTGCTGCTGGGGGCTCAGTCCTGCCTACCTGTCCCGGGGGTTCCGGCCGTAGGTGGGATTGGGTCGGTACTCTTGTTTATGGCTAGGACGGGTTGGGAACTATGTCACGTCTTCCGTCCGTATACCGTGGTGGTATGTGGCACGTGGTTACACGTGAGGAAGATGTGTCTTGTGGGTAAAGATGTACACCTCTGATCAGAGTATAATCTATTCGAATAGCCGCGCCCTCGGTTATGGGCAAGCCGAGCAATGTACCCAAGTTAGTGTTTAATTCTTAAAATTTGCTTAACAACTAAAATGTGGAATGGTTGGCCTGGGTTGGCTTGGGACGAGCTGGGACCCAGGGTCGGGTTGCCAGTTCGGTCTGAATCATCGTAGGCCTTGGGTTAAGACAGGTTCGTGAGGGTTCACGGCCTTGATTAATAACACTGTGTAACTCTAGGATCGTCTTTATAAAATGGCTTTGGGCAACTAAGTGACTTTTAAATGTTGTTTTCTGCAAAACTTAACCCCTATATTATTACCCCTTGTACCCCCTTGCATTAATCATGCATCTGCCGGTGTGGCTTGCTGAGTACTATGGTTGTACTCATTCTTGCTCAATCTTTTCCCCCATTCAGTAAGAGAAGCTTTGGAGAAGAAGTCTTAGGTGGAGTCCTGGCTTATACCCCAGTTGAGCGCCTGTGAAGATGGAGCCGTAGGCCCGCTAGTCCGCTGCTGTTTATTTTTGATTGTCAGGCCTTAAGTGCCTTTGTAATAATGTAAATGTTATCGATATAATAAAGATGTGCCTTTTTGTACCATGTTTGTGTGGTGTACCCCGGCTTTTTCTGGGACGGGGACTAATACACTAGCGTTCGGGAAAATGTATTTTTCTCGGTCGCGACATTAGTCCCGGTTGGTAGCACCAACCGGGGCTAAAGATCACCGGGATCTTTAGTCCCGGTTGGTATTACCAACCGGGACTAAAGTTACGACTTTAGTACCGGTTGGTAATACCAACCGGGACTAAAGATCCCGGGGGGGCCTGACATGACCTGACAGCATTCGAACCGGGACTAAAGATGATCTTTAATCCCGGTTGGTAACATAAACCGGGACTAAAGATCAAATATGCCCGTTACCCTTTTGAACCGGGACTAAAGATCATCTTTAGCCCCGGTTTTTATTGCATCTGGGACTATTGTGGAAATCGGCCGACCGACGAAAGATGGTTTCTCCACCAGTGGCCCGTACTGATTTTCACACCATTTCTTCTCTCTCTTCGCTGTTACGTAATCGAATTTTTCGGACAAAATCCCCAATAAATTATAAGCGGATCATAACCACTTCTATATGCAAAAATCACTTCCCAAATCAGATGTCGGTCTGCTATAATAGGTTATTCTCGCAAGCATACCGGCTGGATAGCAAGTGGGTCCCACGAATTTTACCACACCTCTTTTTCTCATCCTCCTCTTCCTCTCCACTGCATCTTTCCTCTCCCACTCATTTTATTCACTCCACACCTTTTCCCACTTCTCTTCTGCATTCCTCTCCTCATCTCTTCCCCTTCCGTATCCCCATTCTCTTCTCTGGCGGCAAGCGGGCGGCGACGGATCTAACACCGCTGCCCTCAGCCCCAAGAAAGGCAATGAAGATGGTGGGCAGCGACGGTGGAGTTCGAGGGTGGCTGATCCGCCTTCGCCATCCTCGGCCCTAGGAGAGGCGATGAAGATGTTGGGCAGCGACGTCGGAGCTGGAGGATGGCAAATCTGGCGCTGCTGCCCCTAGGCCTAGGGAGGGGCGATGAAGACGGCAGGTGGCGACGGTGGAGCTCGAGAGCGGCAAATCTGGCGCCACCACCCTCAACCCCAGGAGGGGCGACGACGAGCCCGAGTGCAACAGAAGCTAGGGTTTCAGCGGAATTTTCTTTTTGGTATTCTTTGACCAAAATTATTTTACAGTCGGTCGGCTTAAGCGTTCGTATGCAAAAATATCGAATTTAATTTGCATGCGGTTGCTATACCCGCATATAAAATTATCGATTTTCGCAGACACCTAGGTGCAAGTGGGCCACCCATGCACCTATGAAAATTGATCTTTTTTTAGAAACACATTACAAATGCAAGCACCCAACACCCGCACAGTCACCTCTATGAACGTGCACACACACATTACCTCTATAAGCATATCCGAAAGACTATACCGGCATATCTATCGATTCTATAGTTATATGTGAAAATCTTTTATGTAGTTGTGCTTATAATCGATTCTACTATCAGTATCCCATATTATCATCTTTCAAATTAAAATGGAGTATTTCGCAACTGTAGCAACCGTATTATTTCACACCACACGCGTTCGGTGTGCCGCGTACTAAAACTCCTTTTTCAGAGATCACGCGGCATTATTGATCGTTCTCTCAATGGTTTAATTTCGTCGTAATTGCGACATGACAGGAGTATTTGTCAGCAACTAGTATTGAAAAAGAAGAGCGCCTAAAAGAATCTGTGGCGAGCGCTGAGTGCTGCAAAAACATCATCATGAGCAATCTCCATCTAAAGCGCAAACAAACCACAAATTAATCACTTTTTAAAAAAATAGGATAGAGGGGTTATTTGAGAGGTCAAGAATCTGAAAAACTAGGTTTCTCAAATTCTAGGTTCTAATTTGTTTTATTTGTTTTATGGATTCTAATTTTTAAAGCTTACTCCATCCGTCCCAAAACAGACAACTCTAGTTATGTATCTGGATATACATCATGTCCAGTTACGTAGCTAGAGCTTTTTTTTTTTAAGACGAAGGGGTAGTGATAATTTTAACTGTTTAAAAAGGTTTCTGACAGCTAGAAATTCTGAAAGAAGGGTAGAGGTGTCAGAATGTTCCAAACAGGGCAAAAATAGAATATGCACTGAGCCGAGGGGAAAATCAGATAAATTGAGAGAAAAATAGAATATGCACTAAGCCGAGGGGGAAATCAGATAAATTACGGGCTCCCACGTGGACGTTCCGTAAACGACAATTCGCGTGCGGCACTGCGGCCCACCACCACGTCAGATACGTACTGATATTTTCAAGTGGAGTAGAGTATATGCATGATGCTAAAATCTATTCAGTATACGCTTTCTATTTTTTCTAAAAGAATTAAACAGTACAACATAGACACTTAAAACACACGCACACTAACCCCTATAAACGCATGCACGCAAATCCTATCCCTATGAGCATCTTCAAAGACTGGGCCGACAAATCCTCGAGATTGATAAAGTCATCACAGACGCCTCGTTGTCGACGGATCCATCTCCTATCACTGAAACCACAAAGTTGTTAAATCCTGAAAAATTCGCTCCCATGGAGAGTCGAACCCAGGACCTAAGGGGAAAATTTGCTCCCATGAGTATACGCTTTTTATTTCATCTTATTTAGATACCCTTTCATAAGTCCGATCAGTTAATGATGACTGAGGTACAAACACGTGAATATTATATAGATAAACAAGATCACTTGCGAGAAAAAGAGAACCACATGCTATCTATTACTACCTCCATCCCAGAATATAAGCATTTTTAGAGTTGGACACGGTTATTAAGAAAGTAGGTAGAAGTGAATGATGGAGGGTTGTGATTGGTTGAGTAGTGGAGGTAAGTTGAAAAAGTGAATGGTGGAGGGTTGTAATTCGTTGGGAAGAGAATGTTGGTGGAGAAGTTATATTTTAGGACAAATCTTGAATGCTAAAAAGTTATTATATTTTGGGACGGATGGAGTAGTTGTCATATTGATTCACGTGCATGTTAGAGCAGGTACAATAGCAAGCTATAAGCCATCTATAACCACATATCCAGAAGAAAAGAGAAGAGATAGAAGAAAACGGGCTACAGATTTGTAGTCAGCTGCAACACGGACTCTAAGATGTTATGTGTGTATGAGAGGTGGGACCAGGTATTAATGATTTTATAGTCAACTATTGTATGAATGAGTTATTAGATTAACTATAGACGATTTAGAGTCAATATTTAGCTATACTATTAAACTTGCTCTTATGAGGCTAACATATCGTTACACTAGCACATTTTCCTTTTATAGAATCTTTGATGACTTATATTTTTTTTATAGACAGTATATTATTTGTAAGATTCGTTTGAACTGTCCTATTTCACTTAAAATATGTAACAAATAAGTCTAATATTGAATATATTCAAATTAATTTTTTTTTCTGAACTGTTCTCGCTGGATAGTTAAAGAGTTACTTCCTCAGTGTCGTTACTTTCAACGCCGTGATAAGTTAATTCTCTAGCAATACAGTTATTTCTAATACCTTAAATAGTTATTTATGTTTTATGTTTCTTAGTTACTTTCCTCTAGAAGTGTATTTACTTATAATATTATGAAGAGTTCCGTCTATTTTTCAAAAAGTTAATTTCATCCAGTAGCGTAGTTACTTTTAATATAATGAAGGATTACTTTTTATATAACGTAAGATTTGATTTTTTTTTTAAATAATACAGTGATTACTTTAAATAAAGTTGGACATCTTCTCTACACTTTAGTTGTAAGTTTATTCCACATAGTTTTGTATTCCAACTCAGTCGTAATGTAATTACTTCTAATGCTATAGAGAGTTACTTCTATTGCATAGCTAGGTTACTTCTACAATTTAAATAAATTACTTTTAAGTTAATAAAATGTTTGAATATATTTAACATTGATCTTGTTTTATCTCATATTTTAAGTGGAGTACAATGAAGCAAATAGATTTTAAAAATAATATATAATTTAAGAGATACTCCCTCCGTTCTAAAATATAAGGCACAACCACCCTTAACTCAAAGACCAAGAAATAGTTATTATCATCTCCTAGTTTGAATCACTCTAATAAATATAATGCATACATCCAATAGAATTAGAGATCTTGAGGATGGAGGATTTAAAAAAGTAGAGAAGAGGTCCTAATTAATTGTATGCATGCATGTATGCCTTATATTATGAATCATCTTTAAAAAAAAAAAGTAGTTGTGCCTTATATTATGGAACGGAGGGAGTACAAGTTATCAAATAGGTAAGAAAAAAAAAATACAATTTAGCTAAGGAGATTTATACGTGGATGAAGTGATCGCGGCTTTAATCAAACCAACGACCGATCGTTGTGTACTCGTGTTCGAAGCAGCATCAGCTATCTTTCATATACGGTACAAATTTAAGCCGCCTTTTGAAGGCTAAAGCCCTGCAAAAATCGTTTTGTATAGTGTCAGTCGGATATCTTGGGCCACGTCTGCGCGAGGGCGACCGGCCGCGTCAGCGTGAGTCGGCTGACGCTGACGTGTCCGCACGCCTGATTCTTGGTCTAACTCATGTCCGGTGATTAAGGTTAATCTCTAGATATATCATCTGTTTACGTAATATCCTTCATTCACAGATATAAAAAATATTACAAATTAGGATGGGTTGGATTTGACTCTTTCTACGGTAACGAACCTGAATATAATCAGTTTAGGACTTGGTCAAATCCTATTATAGATTGTAATTTTTGGAGAAAAAAAGTAAGTACTCCCTCCTTTTCTAAATCTTTTAACACCGTTAACTTTTTTAAATATGTTTAACCGTTCATTTTATTCAAAAAATTTAAGTAATTATTAATTCTTTTCTTATAATTTGATTCATTGTTAAATATACTTATATGCATACATATAATTTTACATATTTCACAAAAGTTTTTAATAATAAGATGAATGGTCAAACATATACTTAAAAAGTCAACGGTGTCAAATATTTAGAAACGGAGGGAGTACTTGTTTTCTCAACTACCTATTTTGTAAATCAGTAGTAATATATTCATATGATATAACTAGCCATGCCTATATAAGTAGGGATATGTTATAAGCAAAATTAGGGATACAATTAATATTAGATCCGGTGGTTACATAAGTAAGCTACGCGAGTGAGCGCGGTGGGAAGATGGGAAAGGAGGACTGCTAATATATATAATATTCTTCAGCCGTTGGTCGGCTTTATCCATTTCGCGGAAGACAAAATTAACAAGTCCATGATGTCCCGTAGTTAATTATTTATTTACAGCTTTCACATACGTACAACTATAAATACCTTCCCACAACAACAATAATATAAGGGGCAATTTTATTTTTACCCCTACTTTGATCTTCAATGTTGATTTTACCCTTGTTTTTAAGAGTTTTTGTTTTTGCTCCTACTTTTTTTTTTAAATGAAAGCAAACCCTACCCCTACCTACTTTGGATGGACAAGTTGACAGTGTTAAATCTTTGGCGAAAAGACAATCATACCCTTATTTTGATAAATTTGTGGCAAAATTATATCAAAATTTTAATATTCTATCAAAATTATCATATTTGTAAAAGTTTATCAAAATACAAGCTGCATGTAAAAATGGGGGCAAATACACAGTTATTAAATAACCAAATTTGGGTATTTTGAAGAAAAAAAGACAGAATTTGGGCACAATTTCGGCATGGTTTTTACACGGCTAACAAAATACATGTAGCAATCATCACAAAATCACACAAAATCAAGCAAATCCAAATCATGAAGCCAAGCAAATACAGTCCAGTAGCATGTCGCTCCTCCCTATCGCCTGTTTACAGCCGAGCCAGGTTGATGCTGCTTGCCGCAGCGTGCACCTCCGTCGTGCCCTGCTTGCCAACAGCTTGCAGTGCCCCTGATAACTGCTTGCTGCGCGCGGCCTGCTGCTTGGCGTGCTCGCCGCCACCGCTTGGCCGGGCCACCTGCCGTCGCCTCCTCTCTGCGTCGAGCCGTCGCCGCCTTCCCGCATTAAGCCGCCGATGCCTAACCGAGACGCCGCCGTCGTTTGCTCCTCCGTCAAGCCGCTACCGTCTGGACAAGAGCCCACCTTCGTCTTGTCCCCTCGTCGAGCCGCCGTCGCCTGGCCTGCCTTGATACGCGCCGCCTTCTGCTCGCCACCATAGGTGGGATTGGGGAAGGCAAGAAGGACGGCATTGTTTGGTTATGGCTCACCAGGGGTACAAAGGTCCATCAACGAATTAAAATATCACTATTTCTTTTTCTCTCTACGTTTTAGCTCCATAATCCTAGGTCGGCTAACTTCCGTTAAAAATAGGGGCAAACGTCTACTTCATTTCAGAAAAGCAGGGACAAAAACAAAAACCACAAAAAACAGGGCAAAATCAATATTAGACATAAAAGTAGGGGGTAAAAACGAAATTATCCCATAATATAAAGTATCTTATATTAAAAGAAACTACAAAATATTATCTTTTCTTCTTTTTGTTTTTGAAAAGACTATATATCGTCACGATGGTCGAGATAGAGCATCATCACAACACCAACATGTCTAGTCGGTCATCAACAGATCGAACAGAACGTCCTTATCAGTACACTATTGAGAGAGAAAAGCACGTTTCGGCACATCGATCATTCAGCGTAGACCCCTGAGAAAGGATAAACGTGTGGCATCAGATCACATATTGCACCGACGATCATCACACACCTAATCTCTCCATCCCCAACTAACAGAAATATACTGGAGTAGTATCTATTAATTTTTCAAGTGAATTAATTAGTCCGTTACCGATTTGTTTGGTGAGTAGTGATTTAATTTAGAAGTACGTACACGCGATCGATCTCGGACATTTCAGCTACAAGTGCGTGCCAGCGGTGGTGTCAATATAATGAAATTAGCCGCTCCAGCCGATATATGTAGACGTGTACTAACACAAATACTCTCTCCGTCTTATAATATAAGGGATTTTAAGTTTTTGCTTGTACTATTTGATCACTTGTCTTATTCAAAATATTATAAAATTATTTTTCAACTTACTTTATTATCCAAAGTACTTTAAACATAATTTTTTAATTTTTATATTTACATAAATTTTTTTTGAATAAGACGAGTGATCAGATGATAAAAAAAACTTAAAAGGAGAGAAATGGCGTGTCGTCCTCGTACGCAGACAAAGCCATCCCCACTAGCTTACTGTACGTACAGGTTCACTGAGAACCAGTACATGTACGCCGCGCGCCATTAATTTTTAAAGAGTAAGGTATACGATCGGTTTCTAAACTTTCTCATAACGTTCTCAAACATCCAAATGTATATTTAGATCCCAAAACTTATATTATCAATGTATGTTATTTTGATCCTAAACTATCACGACCCCTCCAAAATTATACGTGGCGCTGACATGGCATGCCACATAAGTACCGATGTTGGACCATTACTATCTCTACACTGATAAATAGTGCCTCGGCCTCCGAAGGAAGAAGAAGAGAAAAGAAAATGAAAAGAAAGAAAAAGGAGAAAAGATAATTTCTAGACGAGCCCTACTTGATAATTGGTGTAGGATTGATGAATACTTCACGTCAACGTACACGTGACATGCCACATCATCATCACGTAGATCTCGGAGGGGCTATGATAGTTAGGGATTGGAATGGCACACTTTGATAAGTTATGAGATCTAAATATACATTTTAAAAGTTTGGAGACCTATATGACACAATCGTCCAAGTTTAGGGACCGGTCGTACACTCTACTCATTTTTAAATTTATGTTTAGCCATTTGTTTTATATTTTTAAAAATAAATATAAAAAGTTATAAGTAAAGCTTGAAGTAGCTTTAGTGATAAAAAAAAGTCACTGCAAAATTAATGATGTTTATTTTTCTGCTTAGCAAAATAAACTGAATTACTACAATACTAAGAAGTCATTTTGTGTTTAGTATCGAGCTGAAATTTTTACATTTTTACCCTTTTAGAAACTTATTTTACAAGAAGTTATTATACGAATGGACTATTTTTCTCGGCACTGAGTCCTTGCTGTTGCGGCCGGTGCTCGTTTGCGCGCGTGTGGCCAATGACACTATAGTCGACACCCTTACCATTCCGGTATAGCTATGTCACTGATGTGGAGAGGTTGGCTTCAAAGAGACTCGCGCTGAGGACTTGTTTATATAAAAAATGGAAAATAGTAAAAATATAAATATTTTTTTCTTACAAATAGGCCCTTGGTATCGTCCTCTTTGGAACTGAGGACCTATTTGTAAAAAAAAATTTATATTTTAACCATTTTTGGTGAAATATATTTTACAGAAAGCTCATCGGTACCAATGAGATTGGCTCATTGTAACCAACCCTCTATATATCTTGCTGCTAGGGGTGAGGGTGTTGGTCACGGACGCTAAGAAAATGATCCATTTCTGTAATAAGTTATTTACGGACCTATTTATAAAATAAGTTTCCAAAAATGGCTATTATTAAAAAAATCCAATAGTACGTATCGAGCCCCAATTTTTTATGTACGGTCCTAATAGCAAATTAGTGATGACACCGTGTGCGGAAGACTATCTTAAATGCGTGCTAACTACGTCTATTAGGATCCATGTCGCCCTAATTAAGGACGAGTTTATAACAAAAAGAGAAAACTCGCAGTATATCTGCATGAACAGTTTAATTTGACAGGACGCCGGAGACGGTACTTTATTAAAGAAGGTAATTGACAATTCACCTTTTTTTTATTTTTCTAAAGGTCCTCACGTCTTTGATAGAGAAAAGACTGGACTAGCATTTTTGAATGATGCAACAACGCAATATATGATGTTGTTGTTGTTTCTTTGCTTCCAAGTCGTAGGCCGGTCTCCTCAGTACGTGTGGATAGATATGCCACAATGAAGCTTTTTGGTTAAGACGTCACAACGAAGCTAACATCGGTATCTCTGGGTAGGTTTAGCTTGAAAACCAAAATTGTCCTACCAGAATATTGGCATTGTAAATAGTACTCTGGTAATGTTCAATTTGCTATATATATCAAAATTTGTGTAATATATATGGATATGGTGACTAAAATATTGGTAATGACAAAATTTTGATTTTAGTACGTAGCAAACCAAACGAGCCCGTTGCAGTCTTATGGAATGAAACAAATGAAAGAAGAAAAAATAATGTGCACAAGGAAGGCAAGCCCAGCTATAAAGGTGCTGGTCACCTCACATTCATATGCCTCAGCCCAAGTGTTTCTAGCGGTCGAGCCCGATCAGATGCAACGGCAAACTTTATTGAGGCCCAAGTTGAAGTTAGCAAAATGGCTTCTTTTAACTTTGTTAAGTTTTGAAGCACAACGTAGGCGAGGAGAGACAAAAATAGAGTGGATAGCAGAGAGGATAGCTTCCATCCGCTCTAAAGAAAAACAAATACGAATATAACTCGGATATGAAAATGAATGCGGATAAGTTTTTGCTAGATGCAAATATGTAATCATGGTATTCGATGGAAACAAATAATACGAATATCCAGTGAATAGTGTTATTTGGACATCGCCAAATGCATGAAACATGTCCCACATCTTTTTAACTCACCTTCGATATACTCCCTCCATCTCATAATAAAACCTAGGATGAGATGTGACACATCTAGTTCTATCCAAATTCGTAGTATTAGGATATGTCGCATCTCATCTTAGGTTTTTTTTATGGGACGGGGTATATCTTTAGAGTTTAATAATAGCACACCCCACTAGCACTAGCTCGCACTATTAATTGAGAGAATATACTCTTTGTCATTGAGTTTATCTTAGTTCAACGATTTACCATGGACATTATCTTTTCTATAATATACCGGTAAGTTTATCAATTCTCCTACAATATACCATTATCCATTGAGTTGGGCATGGTTTTCAAAAATAACACTAACACACTTATAGATATAAAAGGTTAACAATTGTTTTATCCTGTCATAAGTCTCAAAAAAAATTATGAATTTTTTTAGCCTCTTTACACAATGTATATGTTCAAGATTTTTGTATTTCTACTTTTTATAAAATATAATTTATCAGTTATATGTTATATAGAATATGTTTTGTGTTGTTGTTTTTAATGTAAATCATATTTCTTAGGCTACACAAAAATATTTTTATGCTATTATTTTTGCATAACTAATTTCTCTCTCATATACTCCCTCCATCTACTTTTGATGTGTATATCTGAAAATTTTACTTTTGATAGGCATATTTCAATCAACAACCTATCCTCTTAATGAATTTTTCGGATTTAATGCGTGACTCTCCATTCTTCCACACAAGATTGGCTACATGGGCATCGAGAAATATAAATATTAATGAATCGCCTATTTACGGGAAATAACTAGTAGCATGTTTAAATAGATAATAAGTAGAATTACTTATCCTTAGTCATTGTGCCAAGACGAAATATGACTATCAAAAGTAGATGGAGGGAGTATCAAACAAAAATAACTATGTTTTTTAAAAAATAGAAATACCAGAAAAAACATGAAACTTATATACACACTTGAGTAAGGAGGCTAAAAACTTCATATTTTTAAAAACTTCTAATGGGATAAATCATTTTTTTTAACTTTGTATGTCTTCAAGGGTATTTTTGGTATTTCCAAAAACATGACTGTCGACGGGTGATACCCATAGACCGGATATAGAGGGTATTGGGGTACGTTGGTACAAGAATCTACGTAATACGACATCAAGAAGGCAAAAGACAAAGATTATACTGGTTCAGGCCCCTTGATAGGTAATAGCCCTAATCCAGTTGATGTGGGATTATATGATGGAAAACACAGGTTACAAAGAAAACAGTGGAACTTGACGGATCCGGCAAGATTGTGGTCGAGTTGGTTCGACTAGATCCCCGGCGATTTGGCTCCTTGCAGGCTCCGACTTCGTAGGCTGTGAGGGTTGTGTTGGCTCTGAGATTCGATGCCCTAGGTCCTCCCCGGGGGGTCCCTTTTATATCACAGGTCAGACGGTTTCCAAGTAGAACTCGGAAACATCAAACCTTACACGATACATTGGCGATCCAATCTTGTCCGAGTAGGACTCCTTCCATTTGTTAACTCCGTGAGGGGTTTCCTTAATATATGCGGAGAGTATCCGTATACGCGTGGGTATACCATACCGATATGCGACGTATATCAAAGGGTAAAGGGTATACCTAACCCGTAACCCTGACAGTAGCCCCCGACTTCTGCTTAAATGAGCTCGTGTAACCATTCGCGACTTCTTGTGTCGAGACTGTTGTCGTTCCCGGTGCGAGGACCGTAGAGACAAGACATAGTCGAGAACACCGTTTGAAGCCCAACGGTCACGAGCGAATTTAAACTGAAGTCCAAAAAACTGCCGCGCGTAACGGACCCAGAAATTTCCGGCGGGCATCTCTCTCCGTTCCTTGGAATTCGCACCGTCGGTAGTGCGTCTATTTAAAGGAATTTTGGGGATCCATTTTGAAGTCCGCCCATCGTGCAGAAAACATCCCGCCTGCAAGCGCTCTTCAACTTCTCCGCTCCCACAATAAACCCTAGTTCGTCGACCTTAGCCCCTTCTCCGGCGACCTCTGATCGACGATGGATCTTGGCAAATCATCCTCCACCAGCGCGTCGCTGAAGAAGCTTCAGGAAGACAGCGCCCTTCCCGGTCGTGGGACCATGGAAAGGGAAGCAGGAGGTACTAATCCCCAGCCCGTCTTAGGTCGCATGGTTGTGATCGAAGACTAAGTTCTCTGCGGTTTTCTCCCTCCGCCTTCCGAATTTCTTCTCTTGGTTCTGAACTTCTATGGTCTTTCTCTGCTCCACCTGAACCCCAATTCCATCGCCTTTCTTAGCATCTTTTCTCATCTTTGTGAGGCCTACATTGGGGTAGAGCCGTTTCTCGATCTCTTTCGCTTCTACTACGAGCTGCGTTGGATGGAGCCCAACAGGGTGTCTGGATGCATCGGGTTCCGACTTCGGGATGGCCTGAAGTCGCGTTACATCCCCTTCCAGTGCCCCTGTCTTCAGATCAAAGATTCGGACCCTGTCTTCATTGTTCCTGAGGAACAACCGGACAAGATCCCGTCTTGGACCGCAAAGCCCCCTTTGACCCCTTCTCTCCAATCGTTCATCGACATTGTCGACGATCTTCGAGTACGAGGCTTGTCGGGGTATGAAGTCGCTGCAGACTTCGTTGGTAGACGGATCCAGCCGCTCCAGGCTCAAGTCCATCCAGCCTTTGACTATTCCGGACCGGAGGACGCGACCCGGGTTTCTCCTCGGAGTATCTTTCTCGCATTTATCCTAACATGCTCGTGTCCACGTTCCTCCTGATTTATCGAAATTTGGTTCTCGATTCACAGGTCTGAACAGCGAAACCGTGGGACGTCGTGTCAGCCAGGTGATGATCAGCGGCCTGACAACGGCGAGTAACATCCCCGTTCCCCTTTGTGAAAAGGGGGCGGCCGAATGTGATGCTGCCATCAACGTAAGTATTCTCGATAGGCATCCTGCGTTTTCCTTCTAAGATCACTTTATGACTTGATTAAGCGTAGGCTCTTCCTCTGACTGACATCATTGGGCCGCTCGCGGACCATCAGGTGGTGGCATCTCTGAAAGAGAAGGTCGCCAAAGAGGCGTCTGCTGCTGCTGCTGCTACCACAAGTGGTGGCAATGTTCGGACAAAGGGGAGGAAGTTCTCCTCTGTAAGCGGACATCGTCGCAAGGCATCAACCCCCTTGGTAAGCTATCCTGTCGTCAGATCATACAACCAGAAGAATTTCGCCTTACTTCGCATCGACCGTTTTTCAAGCCTCGGACACGTCTCCCCCGCCTCCACAACGACAACGTCTTGTGATGGTTAGCGAGAACTAAGTAGATGAACTTAAGTCTCCGTGATTTTGTTCGAGTGTTATCTGAACCATAGCTGTCTCATAGGGCGGCACGGGTGAAGGCGGTGCAAAACGAGTCCGGAGGGACTTTCGGCGCGTCTCCCGCTGCAGCCTCGACGGATGTCGTGCTTGCGCCCGGGAGCCGCGAGGCGACACCAAGTGGCCCAGTCAGCGATCCCGCGGCTGGTCGTGGTCCACCGGCTGTCGTCCTCACCTGGGAGGAGCTCCAGGTCGAGATGGGGCGCCTCCTCGAGGCTGGTGCTCATGGCATTGGCCGCGAGATTGCGGAGGCGAGGTCGGCGGCGGCGTCGGCGAACGAGCGTGCTGACCGGCTGGTACACGAGTTGGCGGAGGCTCGTGAAGACCTCAAGAAGATGAGGGAGTTGGTGGCCTGCAATGAGCGACAATGGCAGGGGCTCGAGCACCGCATGTCGGAGCTCGGGAACAACCTGTCGGAAATCCATGGCTCGTTGCGGGTCACCTATACTGGCCTGCACCAGCTCGCCGGGGAGTGCGGCATTAAGTCTACTATCCCGGCGAATCCCGACGAGTTCTCGCTGACATCTTCTCTTGCGGAGCTGGCGGCGGCGATGGGGGAGATCCCCTCCAAGCATGCGCCCAGGATCGGGGAGGAGACGTCGAACGGGATCTACACCGGGGCGTGCCACGCCCTCGTGTGTGTAAAGCTGGCGCATCGTGAACTCGATCTGCGCGAGATCTTGGATCAGGGGGCGGCTGTAACGCCCCGATTTTCGTTCGGGATTAAAAATCATTTAATAATGCACTTTCTAGAAATTAAATAAAAGTTAAAGCTAGTTAATCAAGTGAAATTATTGAGGGAATTAAAAATTTCCTTTAAAAATCATGGCCGAGAATATTTTGTAATATTCTTTGTGCCCTAATGTACTCTCCGGAATTTTCCGTGAATTTTCGGAGCTCAAGAAGTAATTTTAATAGCACAAAGTTCATTGAATCAATTAAATAAAAAGAAAACAAATTAAAAACTCCCCTTCCTCCTTGGGCCATTTTCGGCCCAAGAAACCTTCCTCTCCCCCGCGGCCCGCACGCCCCTCCCCCTCTCGGGCCTCTCTCTCTCCCCCTCGGCCCGCTCGTCCTTGAAGTCTGAATAACCCCCTACTTCCTCTCTCCCTCAGGCCGACAAGTGGGACCGCGGGACCCACTTGTCAGGTTCATCCCCAACCTTCCTCCATCCCAGCCAGCAACCGCCCGAAGCCGCCATGCCGCCCGTTGCCGCCCACGTCGCCGCCGATTCCGGCCCTCCCACTCGCGCCCTCGCGCGCCCAAACCGCATAAAATCGGTTCCCCTCCACCTCTACCAAATCCCCCACTTTTCCTCAATTTTTGGCACCAAATCGAACCCCACTTCGCCCACGATGTCGCGCACGTCGCCGGCCGTTGCCGCCTCAAATCCGCCACGTCCGGCCACGATTTCACCCTCCCGAGCCTTGCTCTCCTCTTCCGTTTCCCCCTCTTTCCCGAGCCCGGCACTCTCTCCCTCGCTCTCCCCACGCCGCTCCCGTGCACCGCCGCTTTCCGGCGAGCTCCGGCCGCCCGCCACCGCTGCTTCACCCACCGCCGCACAAATCCGCCACCACCGTTGGCTTCGCGGCGCCGTGCTGCAGCCTGGCCCCTACTCCATTTCCCCTCTCCGCCTCCGGAACATCACCGCCTCGCGCACCACCTCTCTCCGCCGCCGCCATCACCTCCAGCCACGCACCACCGCCGCTCCTGCCGCCGCTGTGCTGCGCCGCCTCCACTGCCGGCTTCACCGCCGCACGGGCAAGCTCGGTCTCCGCTCCGTTTCCCCGTTCCATCACCGGAACTCCATCTCCTCTGTCAACCCGAGCCACCACCACCTCGCCGCCGCCGCGAGCGACCTCCAACCTCACGCTCTCCTTCGTCGGCTTCGTAGCAACGATAGGGAGCCCGACATCCCCTCATCCAAGCTCTTCGTCGCCGGAAATCAGCTCCTTCCCTCGTCGCCGGCTTCCGGTCGAGTTTTCCCGCCGCCTTGCGCCTCCTCCCTATTCCCTAACTTTCCCTCCTTGTTCCCCAGATCCTTTCGGTCCCCGTCCGCTGGTTCCCGCTCGCGGAACACCGCCGGACCGCCGTTGCCGTGCCACCCCGAGGAGCGCCGCCGCCATCTCGCCTCCCTTCGGTGCCATGCCGCTTGGTGAGCATCCCCTCTCCGTTCTTTCCGCCGCTCTCCGCGTGCCGACCCGCGCCGCCGGTGTCGTCGCCGGTGGTCGCCGTCCGGCCGCGCGCCGCCATCGTCGTTCGCCGCCGCTCGGCCGCGCCTGTACTTTGGCCGCCAGTGGACCACTCCCGTGGTCTGGGTTCACGGTGCCGCCAGGCTGCGGTGGACCGAGTCCACCGTGCGCCCTCCCCTAGTCCCGCTGATGTGTGGGGCCCGCCTGTCGGCGCGCCCTTCCCCTTTGATGACGTCAGCGGCTCTGCCTTTTCTTTTGAAAAATTAAATAATAATTGCGCAATAAATCAGTAATAATTCTAGAAATTCATTTAATTGGCTCAAAACTTCTAAAATTCATATCTAATTCATTCGAACTCCGAATTGGGCCATTCAACTTGCAAAATTCATCTAAAATTGAGCTCTACATGTTTGTTTACTTTTTATGTACTGTTTTCTTGGTTTTTATTAGAGTTTTTCCTCATTTTACGTGCCAGCGTGTAGTTCCCGTCGTTTCGGAAGTCCGCGGTCGCGAGGAAAAGAGTTCGGAAGATCAAAGTGAAGAAGCAAGGCAAGTCACACATTCCCCTTGAGCATTTTGATCCTAATTTACAAATGTTTTATCGTTTGCAAATAAAATTGCATGTCTTGCTAATTACATGGGATCAGGGTTTTACCTATCTGCTCACTTGTGCCATGTTTACTTGATATCTGTCCTTTGTCAACATTGGGTAATAAATCGACTAGCTCATGTTATTTATGTGACCTAGCTAGAACTATATGCTTAGCCATGCTTAATTACCACTAGCTCAGTTGATGGGATAACTGCAGTATTAGACCTTTTTAGTATCATGAGGAGCTGCGTGCTCAAGACACCCGGCCATGCTTCATGGTTGTAATTGTCCAACTAAAATGTGACTAAATGGTGGGCTGTGGGTGCATGGTTTTGCTAGTCGCACCCGTGGCAATTAAGGACCGGTTCGCGGGATGCCCTGGAAGAACTTATCGTATTTACCATAAGCCAGCGTGGGCAACGGCTGGGCTTATAGTGTAGCTTTCCTCTAGCCGACGCATCCAGGCAATGGTGGGCGTGATGGAGTTTGGATGGGCCCTGCGACGGCCTATGCGGCTTCCGGATTCACCTAGGCACGAGAGGGGACTGCCCGCTGCCTTGCGAGGAGTGGGGGTGAAACCTGAGGTGTGGTGTGCTTGGTTAGAGGGGGTTATGCGAAGGGTCCTGTCACGGCCTCTTTCTAGTATGTCGTGGTGGTATGTCGGCGCACGGAAACGTGTCGTGGGGCTGTGTCTTGTGGGTATAGTTGTACACCTCTGATCAGAGTAAAACTATTTGAATAGCCGTGCCCGCGGTTATGGGCGGTCGACCAGATTCACCGTGATTAGTCCCACCTTAATAAATCGACTCAATGCACTGTAGTTCAGGTGGGTTGGTTGGGCCTATTCAACGTGGTATAGCGTTGATCAGTGGAGATTTAATGTTACTTTAATTACTCAACAGTTTTACTGTTTTGCTCAATAAAATGTTTTACAACCGCCTTTATGCAAATAGCCACAAACCGTCCATGTGTTCCCCTTGCACGTCTGCATCGTTGGTGTGGCTTGCTGAGTACGGTGGTTGTACTCAGCCTTGCTATTATTCCCCCTTTTCATAAGTGTAGTGCTTCTGAGCTGAAGACGAAGTTAGAAGACCAAGGCTCAGACCCCAGTTGAGTTTTGCCTGTGGAGTGGAGCTGAACCCCCGCTAGGATCGCCTTTTTCCGCTGCTGTCGTTCTCTTTCGTTGTGAGGACTAAGTACCTCTTCTGTAAGTATTTTACGCTTTATTTACGTTTGGAACTGTTTATTACTTGTCGTTTTGTGTACCCTGGCTGGTCATAGACAGGGATTTAATACACAAAATAGTATGGAAATTTGGGCTAAATTTCTGGGCGTGACAGCGGCTAGCAACACGCGTAAGGAGGCGATGGAAGAAGTCGGTGATCTGGGGGAATCTGTTCTCCCCCTTTTTGAAGAGTAGGACCTCTTGTACTCCCAAGACATGCTGTGTAAAACTGAATCGTAACCGCCTTTGTATGTGCAATTATTATTCTAGCTTACTCTTGCATATTGATCTTGAAAACTTTTGTCCCTTGTAGAGATGTTGATGACGAGGATGTCCAGCAGCGCGGGCAGCCCGAGTCACCGACGATTATTCCGGTTCTCGCATTTGAACCACATGCGTCGCCCGACAATGTAGACCAGACCCTTGCTACGGGAACGGAGATGGCGACGACTTCCTTAGGTTAGTAGTCCATTCATCCCTTTCCGCTCCTCCGACTAGATCAACTATGTTCTCGAAAGAGGCGCGTAGCTTGACTTAGTTGTTCCCACATTGAGCAGATCTCGAGAGTGCTCTTGCTGGCCAAGATCATCGTATCCAATATTGGAAGACAAAATTTGAAGTAGCAGAACTCGAGAGAACCATGCTTGCAGTGAAAAAAGAGCAGGCTGTGGAAACGCTCGAGGTCGTGAGGTGTGGTTCAACTCGTACTTGAAGAGTTGCTGCACATCCATGGCCAGGGTTTGTAGAGAACTTCGAGTGCCCCGTGGAGATCCCGAGGAGTCGTGTCACGTCCTGATAAATTCATCCCGAAATAAAAATCATTCTCTAAAAGGAATAATAGAATTAATTAAAATTCGAAAAGAAATTGGCAAACACTAAAATACGTACAAGAAAAATTCGAATGTGGCCCGGAGAATTTTTGTTAAATTCTCCTTGGTCTAAAAGGAGCCCTCAAATTTTGCTTGAATTTTCAGAGCACCGGAAATAATTATTAAGCAACAAAAACAATTATCAAGTTTATTAAAAAGAAAACCTAAAAATAATCCTCCTTTTCCTTTGGGCCAAGTCTGGCCCAAAGTCCTCTCTCTCTCTCTCGGCCCGCGGCCGAAGTCCCTCTCTCCTCCCTCTCTTTCACTCCCTCCTCTCCCCTCCCCTCTCTCTCCCGGGCCTCCCCTCCCTCCACTCCTCCTGGGCTGGCCGCCCGGCCCAAGCCGCGCCCAAGCCAGGCCGAGCCGGGCCAGCCGTGCACACGCGCGCCGCGCGTGCGCTGACCGCGCGCCCGACCGCGTGGGGCCCACGCGCCAGGTCGTCGTCTCCTTCCTCCCGCCCGGCCTCCTCTCTCTCTCTCCCGGAAACCTAGCGCCATTCCTCCCCAAAATCTGCCCCAATCAAGCCCGGGAATTCCAAAATTGATTAGGGGGAATTAATCCCCTTTCCCTCCTCTCTCTTTCCCCCTTAATTTCCCCTTGAATGGCGCCCCCAATCGCCGGGAACGGACGCGCCAACTCCGGCCACCTTCCATGGCCACCAGCCGTGTTTCCCGTCACCGTTCCGCCCTCTCCCGTGCCCGGCTCCCTCCCCCATCCTATAAAACAGAAACCCCTCGCTTCGTTCTATCGTTTTAGCCCCCTCCCGCGATCTCCCGTGGTCCCTAGCCACCTCCCCGCCGTCGTCCCCTCTCTCCCGTGCCGCCGGCCGTCTTCAGCCGCCCCTGCCGCCGCGTTAGCACGCCGGCCGGCCGTGCCGTCGCCTCCTCCAGCATCGCAGCCGCCTCCTCTTCGCCGGCCTGCCCTCTGTTTTCCGCGGAGACCTCCGGAAGTGCCTCCCCGCCGGCGACAGTGGCGTTGCCGCCACTGTTCCGCCTCCGGCCGCCTCTGCCGCGTCCCCTGTGCGCCGGCCGACGTCGCCATCACCTCTCCCGGCACCGGAGCGCCGTCCTCTTTCCCGGCCAGGCCACGGCGTCGCCTGAATTTCGCCGGAACGCCGTCGCTCGCGCCGGCCTCTCCTTCCTCCTCGTCGGCATCTCCTCCGGCAGCCCCTTTCGCCATGCCCATGCGTCAGCCGGCGCTGCCGTCCCCTCCCTCGGCATGGTGACGTAGCCCTCCACCTCGTCCACCCCTCGGTTTCGCCCGGAAGCCGTTCTTGTCCGTCGCCGCGAACCTCTCCATCCGCCTCACCGAAGTTGTTCGGCCGCCCGTCCCTCCTCGCCCGTGCACCGGTCGGCCGCACCTCCACCACCTTCGGCATCGCAGCCGCGACGTCGTCCTCGGCATCGCTTCCCCTTCGGCCGAACACCGCCGGTGTCCGTCGTCGTCTTCACCGTTCATCCTCGCCGGCTCGTCGTCTCGCGGCGCCGCCTCCGTCGTCGGCATCGCAGCGGCGTGTTCCACGCCATCCTCGCCTCCGTGCAGCCGCTGCCGGCTGCCCTCGTCGCCTCCTCGCCGGCCCCGGTCGTCGTCGTCGTCGTCCTCTCGTCGCTCCCGGTCGTCGTGGCGTTCGTCCCTCCGTCGAGCCGTTCTCGTCCGTCCTCGGTGTTTCGTCAAGGTCGCTGTAGCCGTCGTCGTCTTCGTCCTCGGCTCCGCGTCGTCAAGCCTCGTGCCGGCCGCGTCTCGCCTTCGTCCAAGGATCGCCGCCGAAGTCGTCCCCTCGCCGTTCATCTTCGTAGTTCCCGGCCGTCTCCGCCGCGCCCGTTCGTCGTTGTCGTTCCCACGCCTCGTCGCGTGGTGGTAAGGTCTCTCCTCTCGCTGCCCTGTCCTCGTCCTTTCGATGTCGCCCCGTACCCGTTGTGCGGTTGTCGACCCCGGTACCCGTGTACCGGTGTCGGTAGTCGTTCACGTGTGCGGGTGGTGACCGTGTAGTGTCCGTGTTAGTGTGTCCGCTCAGTAGCCGCGTGGTTTCCACGTGTGCAGCCCGTGTGGTGTCTAGTGGAGTCCGTTTGTTGGCCACTCGCCTCGGTTGACACACGGGGTCCGCTTCCGTCGACCCGTGGACCGTCTCTGTGTACTCGGTCTACCGTGGTCCTTTAGGTTGACATGTGGGGTCCGCATGTCAACAGCGCAGCCTTCCTGTCTCTTCCAGGCTAGCGCTTCCGCATGTTTTATAGTTGCAAAGCCTAATTATAATAATCCGTAAATCTCCAGGTAACAGCATTAAACTTCGGATGATCATATCTTGGTCATACGAACTCTGAATCGATCCGTTCAAGTCTCCTAATGTTTGTTATAACCTAAAGAACCGTGTGCTTTCTTTTTATGTATTGTTATCGCTTCTTTATAGGCTTGTAGCTTTGCTTGTGGCTTCGCGTAGCTTCTGTCGTTCCGGAGGTTCCAGAAGCGTGGTTCGCGGTCGTCGCTGAAGGTTCGGAAGGCCGTTCTCTCTGAGCAAGGCAAGTCACATCATCCTTGAGCATATTGAATCCCAGTTTATAAAATTATTTTGATTTAAATTAATGTATTACCGCTTTATTTAAATTCCCGCGTTATCACTATTTTATTTAGCCATGCCTATTTATCATTGTTAAGACATTATTATTGCTATTGTTATTATTACCTTGTTCACCCTAGGAAAATAAAACCCCAACTAGTGGGTACTCTATTTATGGTTCCACTAGTATGAACTTAGGTAGATGCTTCGCTGGTTAATTAGGCAACATTAGGTGGTTTTATAACTTTAGACTTTGGGAAATCTCATATCATTTGGACATTATGGAATTGTTGGATTATGATGGAATTGGACATACCCCTCGCTTCCTCTTTCAAAACCCCTAAAACCTGTTTTCCGGTGGGGTTTGGGTGCATGCCAGTTGTGGGAAGTAGCACCCCGGCCAATATAAGGATTAAGCTCGGGCCTCTGTTGCAAAGCACTACCGTACTTCCACATGTCTAGTGGGTAAGGCTTAGTTTGTGGCTCAGTCTGGTTATAAACAAAAGTACACGGATGGAGATGGACGAAGTCGGGGGTCGATGGACATCTCTAGGACAAATGAAGGCTACACGAGCTGCGGCCCGGTAGTCGAGATGTCATGGCACAGGGCCGGTGTCCTGCTGCTAGGGGGCTTAATCCTGCCTGCCTGTCCCGGGGGTTCCGACCGTAGGTGGGGTTGGGTCGGTACTCTTGTCTATGGCTAGGATGGGTTGGAAACTATGTCACGACTTCCGTCCGTATACCGTGGTAGTATGTGGCACGTGGTTACACGTGAGGAAGATGTGTCTTGTGGGTAAAGATGTACACCTCTGATCAGAGTATAATCTATTCGAATAGCCGCGCCCTCGGTTATGGGAAAGCCGAGCAATGTACCCAAGTTAGTGTTTTAATTCTTAAAACCTGCTTAACAACTAAAATGTGGAATGGTTGGCCTGGGTTGGCTTGGGACGAGCTGGGACCCAGGGTCGGGTTGCCAGTTCGGTCTGAATCATCGTAGGTCTTGGGTTAAGGCAGGTTCGTGTGGGTTCACGGCCTTGATTAATAATACTGTGTAGCTCTAGGATCGTCTTTATAAAATGGCTTTGGGCAACTAAGTGACTTTTAAATGCTGTTTACTGCAAAACTTAACCCCTATATTATTATCCCCTTGTACTCCCTTGCATTAATTATGCATCTCCGGTGTGGCTTGCTGAGTACTGTGGTTGTACTCATTCTTGCTCAATCTTTCCCCTCTTCAGTAAGAGAAGCTTTGGAGAAGATGTCTTAGGTGGAGTCCTGGCTTATACCCCAGTTGAGCGCCTGTGAAGATGGAGCCGTAGGCCCGCTAGTCCGCTACTGTTTATTTTTGATTGCCAGGCCTGAAGCGCCTTTGTAATAATGTAAATATTATCGATATAATAAAGATGTGTCTTTTATATCATGTTTGTGTGGTGTACCCCGGCTTTTCCTGCGACGGGGATTAATACACTAGCGTTCGGGAAAAGGCAATTTTCCCGGTCGCGACAAGTCGGCGGCCGGATACATCTCATGGCTGAACGGAGCCTGTGCTCAACTCGACGGCGTTGGCAAGCGTATCGACTAGGTCTTGAAGCAGGAGTGTCGTCGATCGAGCCGATATGCCGGAGGCACGTGTTGGCTTGCCTACGAGATCATCGCCCGCGCCTGGACCTCAATTTTCTCCGTGAGGGTTTTGCTCGTTCTCGGAGGACTCCGGTGGAGATAGACCACCTGGCGAGGTCGATGGCGCCGTTGGCGGAGAAGATCTTCCAGTCTATGGACTGGCGTTGGCCTTCTTGGTAGTCTTCGTACCCTGTGATAGATATCTCAGGAAAAAGGTGTAATATAGCTTTGGATTTGTGTAAAAATTGTAAGAAGTATTTTGTGAAATAGAAAAGAAATCTATCTTTAACAAATCTTTCTTACTCCGGATGTCGTGTGTAAGAATGTGTTCTCAGTTCACGACTTTAGTCAGTCGTTTGAGTCGAACACTCTCCCTAGCCCCCAGCCTTGTCGTCGGAGGAATTTTCTCGGAGGATAAGGCTCTTGGACCTTTGACCCGCCTTGGTTGAATAAGCTCTGATCCTAGCCCCCAGCCGTGAAGTTGGAAAGTTAATTTCCGATTTCGCGGCTTGGTTAATACGCACGACGAGAACTCTTACACGACCAGATCTTACATGGTCTTTCGTCTCTACAGGATCTGACAAGGCCTTATCGGCTCTGGGCGTCCCCAGCCGAAGATCCCTTAGGTTCCTCGGAGGCCTTGTCAAGACGGTGTAAATGTCACGCCCGGAATTTCTATCCAAAATTCCAAACTCTTACATGTGTGTGAACCCTCGTCCAGGAATCAGCCGAGGCACACAATAACAAATTGATAATAGAGTACAATTATTACTCTAATTAATAAGCGAATAAAATGTCATTACAGAGGTAGATAGTTCCTCTCAATCAATAAAGATCTAAGCAGCGGAAAAAAAAATAAACGACGCAGACGACTCCACTCCACAGGCAGCTTGACCAGGGCGACACCTAATCCTCCACACCATCAGCATCACTGTAGAACTCCTCCTCTGATGAATGATTGCAAGGTGAGTATATGACATACTCAGCAAGCCACGCAGCAAATATGCAAGTGCACAGGATAACAAAGGATGGCATAGTAGGGTTTCATTTGCATAAACAGCATTTAATAAACATTTCAGAATTTAATAAAACAGTTAAGTAATAATTAAACAATATTAATCCAACGCTATACAACATACCCTGCTGCATAGGCCTAACCATTCTGAACAACCATCCCGGCTGCACGGTTCTATCTCCAAACCAGGAATATACCATTCCAAACCAGGAGCTAATCAAATTATTACCAGTTATAGCATCTTTTATTATGGTGAGAAGTGTGAAACTAATCACGAAAGACATTGTTAGACCCGCCCATGACCGCGGGCACGGCTATTCGAATAGTTTTACTCTGGCCAGAGGTGTACCACTGTACCCACAAGACACAGCCCCACGACATGTCGCCATGCGCCTCAATACCACCACGGTACCTCAGAAAGGAGCTGTGACAGTACCCCTCGCACAACACAATCCACCCCAGCGCACCGTTCCTGGATCATAATCACCCCCTTATAAACAAGGCATGGACTCCCCAGCGACCCCCGTGGGCTTTTCTCCGCCACTTCTCAGTCTGGTGCTCCGCAATGAACCATGCTATACAAAAGGTAAAGCCGTTGCCCACGCTGGCTTGTGGTTGGCACGGTTAATGTTTCACAACCGAAACTCGTGAACCGGTCCTTAATCGTCATGAGCACGACCATCAAAACCATGTGCTCACAACCCACCACTATCAAGTTTTAGTTGGCAAATTAATTAATTAACCAATCATGATTAACCATCATGAGCTATCATTAAGCCATCATTAAATAATAGTGAGTCATAAGTTATCCCAATAGTGTGCTAATATTTATAAGCATGGCTAAGCAATTATATCTAATATCTAGCTGAACCAATATATAAAGCCCAACTAGTCAAGTTATAATAACCCAAGGTATCAAGGAATAAAATAATCAAGAACAAAAGGGCTATAACAAACAATAGGTTAATTCCACCCAATGACATTCGAAAATAAATGCAATAGTTGAATAGAAACAATAGCTTTAAACGGGATCAACATGCTCAAAGGGTTGTTTGGGATCTGTGTGACTTGCCTTGCTGGCCTTGGAACTCTTCAAATTCTTCTCCTGCGAAAACAGACTCTCCGGAAACGTCGGAATCTAAACAGAAAGGGGCAAAATCACCAAACAGCACATAAACAAGCATGAACAGTACATGTGGATATTTTTAACATGTAGATCTCAATTTTAGAAAAATTTAGAGACTTGAACCAACTAAATCCGAGCTAAGATGAATTAGTTATGAATTTTTAAAGATTAAATCGGATTAAAACACTTATATGGATTTTAATTGAATTATGACGCAATAATGAATTATTTTTAAAAAGGAAAAGGGAATTATTGCGTCAGCGGCTAGGGTTCGCGGTGAACCGGGTGCACGGCGGCGGCTCACGGAAACGAACGGCCGAGATCGATTCATCCAAAACGGACGGCCAAGATCCATCGGTCCATGACCGGGCCACGGGGAACGACGACGATGACGTCAGCGGTGGCGTCACCACCGGCGGCGGCTCGGGCGTGCATGCTCACCGGCGAACGACGGCATGACAGCGCGAACGGAGGGAACCAACACGTAGAGGGCGACGCGGCGAACTCACCGGTGACCAAAACAACGGCGGAAGATCAACGGACGGCGACGGCGTCGAGGAAGAAGCGGCGGCGACCTTCGGCTTGACGACGGCGACGGTGTTCCGGCGGTCGACAGCGACGGCGGAGGGGCGGACGAGATCGGCGACGGCTTGGTGACCACGACGGTGACCTCCCCGAGCAGCGACGACGACCGGAGCGACGGCGGCGCACGGCTGGAGCTGCGGCGGCGACGGCGGCGCACGGCTGCACGGTGCTAGGGCGCTACAGACGGCGGCGGGCAAAGGCAAGGGTGGCGGCGGGTAGCGGAGACACCGGGGGTCCTTTTATAGGGGCAAGGAGGCGGCGGCGAAGGCCCACGGCGACCGGCGACGTGAAGGAAAGTCTAGGGTTCGGAGGAGAGAGATCGATCCGAATCAAACTCGAATCCACGGATTTCCAAACGATTTTAGCCGACGATTCCAAAAGAGAAAAGGTAGAGGAGATCTTGAAGATCATTTCCCCTCTATTGATTTCACCGGAAAAGGAAAGGGGCGGCCGAATTTGGAAGGAGACGGCGGCGGCGCGGCGCTAGGGCTCGGGCGGCGGGCGGCCGGAGGTAGACGACGGCCTGACAGGCGGGCCCCACCTGTCAGCGTCCGAGGGCGCTCGCACGCGGCTACTGCGGCGGACTGGGCCGGCTTGGGCCGGGGAGAGAGAGAGAGAAGGTTTTGGGCCGACTTTCGGTCCAAAGCCAAAAGAGGATTTTAAAAACCTTTTTTAATTTAAATTATTCATTAAATGCAATTCCATTTATTAAAAATACTTCCTTAGCTCAAATAAATCCTAGAAAAATTTAGGAATTATAGAATTAAGCAAAGTATTTAATGAAATTTTATCTGGCCCCATTTTATATTGGAATTTATTAATTAAAACTAGATCTTCTCTTCTAGGCTTTTAAAATAAATTCTAATAATTCCAATTTAGACAACAATTTATATATTTGGGATTTTTAGGGTGTGACATGAGGATAGGTTTCAACGCTAGGTGTCATCAGGATAAGGGATCATCGGGCGGAAACACTTTGATTGTAATATGGGCCTAAGAATAGGCTTTATTGATATTGTAAGGTGTCTTATAGGTACGGATTGTATTGACTCATACATAGAATTTACGTAGTTGGTCAATGTTCCAAGAATTTGCTAACTCGCGACCATCGCTGTCTGCAATTTTAAATGCGCCTGGCCGCAAGACTTGTGTGATCGTGTAATGTCCTTCCCATTTGGGTGAGAGTTTGTTTCGCCCTGCTTGGCTTTGAACCCGTCGGAGGACGTAGTTGCCGATCGAAAGTATGCGTGCTCGGATGCGCTTCTCGTGGTAACGGCGGAGGGCATGTTGATAGCTGGCTGCTCGAACGGCAACTCGTTCGCGATGTTCCTCGAGTAGATTTACATCGACGTTTCGCTGCTCCTCCTGGTCCTCGTCGGAGTGCTTCTGTACTCGTGTACTCTGATGTCGTAGCTCACTGGGAAGCATGGCCTCGGAGCCGTACACGAGGAAGAAAGGTGTTTCCTTGTTAGACGTTGTCGGTGTGGTGCGTACAGCCCATAGTTACTGATGGGAGTTCTTCGACCCATTTTTTGTCATGTGACATGAGCCTGTCGTAGACGCAGGTTTTGATCCCTTGTAGTACTATGTCGTTTGCCCTCTCGACTTGTCCGTTGCTTTGAGGGTGAGAGACCGAGGTGAAGCATATCTTGACTCCCAGCCCGATGCAGTAATCCTGGAAATCAACGCTGATGAACTGGGAGCCATTGTCGGTTATGATGCGGTGTGGTAGTCCGTATCTGCAAAATATCCCCTTGATGAATTTGATGGCGTTGTCGGCCTTGATTTCCCCCGTGGATACTGCTTCGATCCATTTAGTGAATTTGTCGATCGCCACGAATAGGAACCTATATGTCATATCCTGATTTTTGTTTCAGGATTTATAAATTATTTAATAAATTATTATTAGAATTTATATTAAATGTTCATTAATTTACAAGTGAAGTTAAATGTGGGAAATAAAATTTCCTAAATTTAAAGCATGGATGGATTTAATTTTTATTAAATTCTCCATAATTAAGTATACTCTCTGAAATTTTCTCGGATTTTTCGTAGCTCAATTCCTAAATGATACAAAGAACAGTTCAGTAATTATTTGATCATTAATGATCTAATTATAATTGTTAAGAGCTTTTCTTGTTTAAAAAACCTTAAATTATAAATTGTTGTTTAAAAGGAATTATTAGAAATGATCTTAAAAGCCTAAAAGAGAAGATCTAATTTTAATTTGCTAAATCTCAATATAAAATTGGGCTAGATAAAATTTTGTTAAATACTTCTCTTGAATCTTTAGTTCCTAGATTTTTCTGGGATTTATTTGAGCCAAGAAAGTATTTTTAATAAATGGAATTGCATTTCATGAATAATTTAAATTGAAAAAGGTTTTTAAAAGTCTCTTTTGGCTTTGGGCCGAAAGCCGGCCCAAAACCTCTCTCTCTCCCTCGGCCCAGTCGGCCCAGTCCGGCAGCAGCCGCCCGCGCACGCGTCCGCCCGCTGACAGGTGGGGCCCACCTGTCAGGGCTGTCTTCCTCCTCCAGCCGTTGCCCGGCCGAACCCTAGCCGAGCCGCGCCGCCGCCGCCTTTCCTTTTTCTCTCGCCTCTTTCCCGATCCGGTGAAATCAATAGAGGGGAAATGATCTTCTCGATCTCCTCTACCTTTTCTCTTTTGGAATCATCGCCTAATTCGGTTTGGAAACTCGTAGATTCGATCTCGAATCGGATTCGTCTCTCTCTCCGAACCCTAACCTTTCCTTCGTGTCGCCGGTCGCCGTGGGCCTTCGCCGCCGCCTCCTTGCCTCTATAAAAGGACCCCCGAGCTCCCCTCTACCCGCAGCCACTCTCGCCTTCGCCCGCCGCCATCTGTAGCGCCCTAGCCCCATGAGCTTTTGCGCCGCCGTCACAGCCGTTCTTCCAGCCGTGCGCCGCCGTCGCTTCGGTCGTCGTCGTCATCGGGAAAGCCGCCATCGGGATCGCCAAGCCGTCGCCGATCTCGTCCGCCCCTCCGCCGTCGCTGTCGACCGCTGGAACACCATCGCCGTCGTCAAGCCGAAGGTCGTCGCCGCTTCTTCCTCGTCGCCGTTGCCGTCCATTGATCTTCCGCCATTGTTTTGGTCACCGGTGAGTTCGCCGCGTCGCCCGCATCGTTTTGGTGCTCTCCTTTCACGCCGCCGCGCCGTCGTTCGCCGGCGGGCATGCGTGCCCGAGTCGTCGCCGGTGATGACGTCACCGCTGATGTCATCGTCGTCGTCTCCCGTGGTCCGGCCGTGGACCGATAGATCTCGGCCGTTCGTTTTGGTTGGATCGATCTCGGCCGTTCATTTCCGTGAGCCGCCGCCATGCACCCGGTCCACCATGAACCCGACCCGCTGACGCAATAATCCTCTTTTCCTTTTCAAAAATAATTCATTATTGCGTCATAATTCAATTAAAATCTATATAAAGGATTTAATCCGATTTAATCTTTGAAAATTCATAACTAATTCATTGTAACTCAGTTTAATGTGGTTCAAGTTGCAAAAGTTATATAAAATAAAGATCTACATATTAAAATTATCCATAAATAGAATTAAATTTATTTAATTCTTTTTAAATGGGCTTTAATTAGATTAAATCTTGTAAAATTCGTAATAAATTCATATGAAGTCAGAATGAGGCCGTTCAAGTCTCATAATTCATCTAAAATTATGATCTACATGTTTGTTTACTTTTTATGTACTGTTTATTTGGTTTTTATTAGTCTTTTTCTTCGTTTTGCGTGTTAGCTTGTCGTTTCCGTCATTTCGAAGGTTCGCGAGTGCGCCGGAAGTATTCAAGAAGATTAATTGAAGACCGAATATTGCAAGGCAAGTCACACAGATCCTAAACACAATCCTTTGAGCATGTTGATCCTATATTTAAATTCTCTATTTATTTCAACTGTGCATTTATTTTCGAATGTCACTGGGTGGTGTGAATCTATTCCTTTGTTATGGCCTGTTTGCATTGATTACTTTATTCCTTGATACCCTGGGTTATTATAACTTGACTAGTTGAGCTTTATATATTGGTTCAGCTAGATATTAGATATGATTGCTTAGCCATGCTTAGAAACATTAGCACACTATTGGGATAACTTATGACTCACTATTATTTAATGATGGCTTAATAATAGTTCACGATGGTCAATCGTGATTGGTTAATTAATTACTTGCCAACTAAAACTTGATAATGGTGGGTTGTGAGCACATGGTTTTGAGAGTCGTGCTCATGACAATTAAGGATCGGTTCGCGAGCTACTATTGTGAAACATTAACCGTGCCAACCACAAGCCAGCGTGGGCAACGGCTTTACCTTTTGTATAGCATGGTTCATTGCGGAGCACCAGACTGAGAAGTGGCGGAGATAAGCCCACGAGGGTCGCTGGGGAGTCCATGCCTTGTTTTATAAGGGGGTGATTATGATCCTGGAATGGTGCACTGTGGTGAGTTGTGTTGTGCAGAGGGTATACCTCAGTTGAAAAAAAAGGATCCAGAAGGAGAAGACGTTTGGCTTATACCCCAGTTGAGCTGCCTGTGGGAGTGGAGCTGAAGCCATCGCTAGACTGTTATTCCGCTGCTGTTTTCTTTTCTTTTGTAAGTGTGTAACGTTATTATTATGATGGATTTGTATATTAAATTGTCAGTTTGTGTACCTCGGTTGATTCCTGGACGAGGATTTTATGCACAAATTAGTTCAGAAATTATTAGTGAATTTCCGGGCGTGACACTATAGCCGCCCTGTCCTTGTGGGAATGGCCCGAGTATATCTAGCCCCCAGCACGAGAACGGCCAAGTAAGAGGGATAGTCTGGAGCGCTTGCGCGGGTATCTTTGTGTGTTTACTCTGGAATTGACAGGCTTCACATCGCTAGACCATGTCGCATGCATCTTTAAGGGCGGTTGGCCAGAAAAACCCCTGTAGAAAAGCTTTCCCGACCAATATCCGACCGGCGGCGTGTGACCCACAAATGCCTTCATATATATCAAGGAGGAGGTGTCTTCCATCGTCGGACGAGACGCATTTGAGAAGTACCCCGTTTGGCGCTTTCTTGTATAGATCGTTCCCGACCATACAGTAGATCTTTGCTTTACGGGTTATTTTCTCGGTCTCTGTATCGTCCTCGGGCAACTCCTCGCTGTTGATGAATTTGATTAGTGGGATGCGCCATTCGTCTGTGCTCTCGGTATCAGCAACGGCTCGTTCTGCCTTTGTGGCCTCCGAGCTAATGTCGGGGGTGACAGGGCTAACTTCGCCACTAACCTCTTTTACTGATGGCTTTGTCAGGATGTCCAGAAAAGTGCCGGGCTCAAGCGGTTCTCGTCTGGACGCACATCATGCTAGGTCATCTGGCTCGATGTTGTCTTTGCGGTAGACGTGTCGGACTTCGATCCCATCGAACCTTTTCTCTGGCTTCCTGACTTCTGCGAGATACTTGGATAACTCGAAGTTAGAGCATTTATAATCTTTGTGTACCTGGTTCGTGACTAGCTCGGAGTCCCCTTTCACGATTAGTCGCTTGACCCCAAGTGCGGCTGCAGCTCTTATTGGTCACCCTAAAGTTGAGGTGGATTGCGTGCTTGAATTGATCTCCGGAGGGAGACGTCAAGATAAATCCTGCCCCTGCTCCTTGGCTGTTGAGTGCACCATCGAACGCCATTGTCCACGTTTCGTTGTCGACTTGGTTGTCTGATTTGTTATCAGGCATAGTCCAATCGGCTACGAAGTCGGCGAATACCTGGGATTTGATGGCTGTTCGTGGCGCAAAGTGAACATCAAACTGGCTCAGCTCGACTACCCATTTCGCAATGCGGCCGACAACGTTTTTGTTTCTCACAACTTCACCGAGAGGGAAGGAGGAGACAACTGTGACTCTGTGGGCTTGAAAGTAGTGGCGTAGCTTCCTTGATGTCATGATGACCGCGTAAAGCAGCTTTTGGATATGTGGATATCTTGTCTTTGCGTCGTGGAGAGCTTCGCTGACGTAATAGACTGGTCGTTGTACTTTCTCTCTCTCGATAATGATGACAGTGCTAACGGAATATGGCGTGGCGGCGATATAGAGGAATAATTCTTCATTAGGTTGGGGGGCAACAAGTACGGGGGGTTTGATAGGTAGCGCTTGAGTGCAACGAATACCTCTTCAGCTTCTTGTGTCCATACAAATTTTTCTTGCTTCTTCAGCAGTGCGAAGAAAGGTTGCCCTCGTTCTCCCATCCTAGCGACAAACCTGCTCAATGCTGCCATGCATCCGGTTAGCTTCTGTACTTCCTTGAGTCTTGTGGGCGACTTCATGTTCTCGATTGCCTTGATCTTCTCGGGATTTGCTTCTATTCCTCTGCCAGAGACAAGGAAACCAAGCAGCTTGCCCGACGGTACTCCGAACGTGCACTTCTCTGGATTGAGCATAAGGCGATATCGTCGGAGGTTGTCGAACGTTTCCCGCAGATCGTCAATCAATGAGTCGCCTGTCTTGGTCTTGACAATGATGTCGTCGACGTATGCCTCGACATTGTTGCCGAGCTGGTCGCTAAGTGCGCCCTGGACCGTGCGCTGGAAAGTATTCCCTGCGGTTATCAGTCCGAACGGCATTTTAACATAGCAAAATACAACGAACAGCGTGATGAATGCTGTCTTCTCTTCGTCCTCTTTTGCCATGCTGATTTGGTGGTAGCCAGAGTAAGCGTCGAGAAAGCTCAACAGCTCACAGCCGGCTGTTAAGTCTACCAGTTGATCTATTCGAGGAAGGGGGAATGATCTTTGGGGCACGTCTTGTTGAGGTCGGTGAAGTCGACGCACATTCTCCATTTTCCGTTGGCCTTCCGCACCATGACTGGATTGGCTAGCCACTTTGGATGAAGTACTTCTCTGATGAAGCCAGCTTTGAGAAGTTTGTCGAGCTCTTCTCGTATGGCTTGTTTTCGGTCTGGTGCAAATCTCCGCAGTCTTTGCTTTACTGGCTTGGCATCGGGTCGCACCATGAGTTTGTGCTCAATCACCTCCCTGGGGACCCCCGGCATGTCGGACGGCTGCCAAGCGAACACGTCAGCATTGTCGCGGAGGAAGGTGATGAGCGCGAGTTCCTATTTCTCGCTTAGTGTTGCCCCGATCTTGACGGTCTTGTCAGGGTTGGCACTGGAGAGTGGAACGATCTTGATTGCGCTGTCCGGTTTCGGCGTCTTGTTTGTCTTGCTCACTTTCTTGGGTGGCTCAATTGTGGCAGGTGGGCTGGGCGTTTGCTCGACCATATCGAGGCTCCGTTTGTCGCATTGCACCGCCAGCTTTGCGTTCCCTTGAATAGTGATTGTTCCCTTCGGTCCCGGCATCTTAAGCACTTGATACGCGTAGTGAGATGCGGCCATAAACTTCGCAAGTGCAGTTCTCCCAATGATGGCATTGTAAGCTGTATCGAATTCAGCGACATCAAAGGTGATCTACTCTGTTCGGAAGTTGTTGGTTTGGCCGAAAGTCACAGGCAACGTAATCTTGCCCAATGGTCTGGATGAGGATTGGGGTGTAATTCCATGAAAGGGTTGATCGGTTGGTGTCAACTCGCTTTGCGGAATTCCCATTGCGTCCAAAGTACTGGCGAAAAGAATGTTGATTGAGCTGCCACCGTCGATGAGGACCCGCGCGACCTTGATGTTCCGAATAGTGGGTTCAACCATGATCGGATATCGTCCTGAGATGACGGCGGTCTTGGGGTGGTCTTCTTCTGAGAACTCTATCTTCTGTTCAGACCACTTCATCTTGGGTGCAGCCCCCTGCCATGTCGAACAGACTTCGCGTTCCACTTTTTTGTACTCTCGCTTCGAGGAGTACGTTGTGGAACCTCCGAAGATGTGTAAAACGTGGAGGTCAGAGTCTGTCGACGGGTCAGATCTTTCGACATGGAGTCGTCTTGGTTTGTAGCCACTGCGTTCTCGTTTCCGGTCTTTGGCGGACCGGTTGAGATCGGCATTGTGGTGTAAACCGGGAAGACGATTTGTCACGACCGGAAATAACCCAACGGGCGTTCCTTACGTGCGTGTATTATTCCTTGTCCCAGGAGGCAAGGTACACCAAAAGTTGATACAATTCAGAGTTTAACAAGCGGAAGCGTAAATAGTTAATTTATTACATGGGCAGCGAAGGCCCAGCACACACAAAGACAAACGAGAAACAGCGGAAGACTAGGGCGACGACCACAGGCGCTTGACGGCAGGCACGAGCTAGACACCAAAGCCTTCATCCTCCAGGAACTCCTCTTTTGGGTTTGGGAAAAATTGAGCAAGACTGAGTACAACCACCGTACTCAACAAGACACACCCACAAGTGCAGAATAAATGCAAGGGAGTACAAAGGAGTTATACTATAAAGGGTTAGGGTTGCAGTAAACAGCATTTAAAGGCACTTGGTTGCGCAAAGCTATTTTGGAAACACGATTCTAGAACTATACAATATTATTTATCAAGGCCGTGAACCCACACGAACCTGCCTTAACCCAAGGCCTACGATGATTCAGACCGAACTGGCAACCCGACCCTGGGTCCCAGCTCGTCCCAAGCCAACCCAGGCCAACCATTCCACATTTTAGTTGTTAAGCAGGTTTTAAGAATTAAAACACTAACTTGGGTACATTGCTCGGCTTGCCCATAACCGAGGGCACGGCTATTCGAATAGATTTTACTCTGATCAGAGGTGTACATCTTTACCCACAAGACACATCTTCCTCACGTGTAACCACGAGCCACATACCACCACGGTATACGGACGAAAGACGTGACATAGTTTCCAACCCATCCTAGCCATAGACAAGAGTACCGACCCAATCCCACCTACGGCCGGAACCCCCAGGACAGGCAGGCAGGACTGAGCCCCTAGCAGCAGGACACCGGCCCTGTGCCATGACATCTCGACTACCGGGCCGCAGCTCGTGTAGCCTTCATTTGTCCTAGAGATGTCCATCGACCCCCGACTTCTTCCATCTCCATCCGTGTACTTTTGTTTATAACCAGACTGAGCCACAAACTAAGCCTTACCCACTAGACATGTGGAAGTACGGTAGTGCTTTGCAACAGAGGCCCGAAGACCGGTCCTTATATGGCCGAGGTGCTACTATCAAAACCACGCACCCCGGGCCCAGCCTAAAACCATTTTGGGGATTTTGAATAGAGGGGGGCGATGTGAATCCAATTCCACAATAACCAAACCATTCCATAGTGTCCAGGTGATATGAATATTCCCAAAGTCTAGAGTTGAAAAACCACCTAATGTTACCTAATTAAAATAGCGAAGCATCTACCTAAAATCATGCTAGTGCTACCATGAGTAGAGTGTTGTCACATCCTGATTTTGTTTCAGGATTTATAAATTATTTAATAAATTATTAATAGAATTTATATTAAATGTTCATTAATTTACAAGTGAAGTTAAATTTGGGAAATAAAATTTTATAAATATAAAGCATGGATGGATTTAATTTTTATTAAATTCTCCATGGTTAATTATACTCTCTGGAATTTTCTCGGATTTTTCGGAGCTCAATTATTAATTTTAATCATACAAAGAGCATTTCAGTAATTACCCACATAATAAATTAATCATTGAATGGTCTAATTATAATTTTGTTAAGTACTTTGAGTGTCCAAGTATTTTCAGGATTTTTCTTGAAATTATTTGAGCATTGGAAGTATTTTTAACAATTCAAAGATCATTTAAGTGATTATTTTAATTAGAAAAGTAATAAAATCCTCCTCCTCAGCTTGGGCCATTTTCGGCCCATTCTTTCCTTTCCTTCCTCTCTCTTCCGCCGGCCCAACCTGAGCCGCCTCCTCTCCTCTCAGCCCAGCCAGAAAAGTCTACTTTTCCTCCCTCTGCTACTGTTCATCTTCTAGCTCTGGACAGAGCCCGAGCTGCCGTCCTGTGCCCTGTGCAGCCGCCGCTTTCTCCACCAAATCCGCCGCATCCCGGGCTCAGTTTGCAAAATTAGTTGAGGGGAAATATTCCTCTTATCCTCCTCTATCTTTACCCCCAAGAATCGGAGCAAACCGTTGAGTATTTTATCCGAATCGAACTCGTTTTTGAGTTTATCTCCAAAACCGAGTTTTTGATTTCCCGGATCGATTTCTTGCGGGAGGAGTCCGATCTCTTCAATCCAAGGCTATAAATAGGACCCCCTAGTCCTCCTCTTTCGTTTGCCCCCTTTCCCGAGCTCTCTCGTGCTCCGTAGCCTCGTCGCCGCGTCGCTTTAGCCGCCGCCGTCGCCGGCCAACCATCAGCCGCGCAGCGCCGTCGATTCCGCCGTCGCCGAAACATGCCGTCGCCGCCCGTGGGTGCGCCAAGGGGTGGAGAAGCCCGGCCGCCGCTTCCCCTTCGCCGCCGGCCACCGGAGCTCCGCCGTCACCGTCAAGCCGAGCCGCCGCCGTCGTCTCTCTCGTCGCCGGCCGTCATCGTTCGTCGTTTGTCGTTGTGGTGAGTACCGTTGGGTTCGCCTCGTCGTCCTCTACGTGTAAATGCCCTCCTTTTTCCCGGCCGACCACCCTAGCTCCGGCGAGGTCGCCATCCGAGCCGGCCAGCAATGGATGACGTCATGCTGACGTCATCATATCCTCTTTTTCCTTTTTTCTAATAGATTAAATCTTCGGAAAATCATATCTAAATAACCGTAGATCCGTTTCAGGTGGTTCAAGTTGCTAAATTTTTCTAAAATAAAGATCTACATATTAAAATTGTCCATAAATTGAATTAAATTTATTTAATTCTTTTTAAATGGGCTTTAATTAGATTTAATCTTGTAAAATTCTTAATAAATTCATTTGAAGTCAGAATGAGGCCGTTCAAGTCTCATAATTCATCTAAAATTATGATCTACATGTTTGTTTACTTGTTATGTACTGTTTATTTGGTTTTTATTAGTCTTTTTCTTCGTTTTGCGTGTTAGCTTGTCGTTTCCGTCGTTGCGAAGGTTCGTGAGTGCGTCGGAAGTGATCAAGAAGATTAATTGAAGACTGATTATTGCAAGGCAAGTCACACAGATCCTAAACACAATCCTTTGAGCATGTTGATCCTATATTTAAATTCTCTATTTATTTCAACTGTGCATTTATTTTCGAATGTCACCGGGTGGTGTGAACCTATTCCTTTGTTATGGCCAATTTGCATTGAATGCCCTATTCCTTGAGGTAATAAATTGATTAGCTTGAACCTTATGTATTGGTTTGGTTCAGCTAAATGTTATATATATATAATTGCTTAGCAATGCATAGAAACATTAGCTCACTAATGGGATGAATCATATATACTACATTATTATTTATGGTTATATTTAATGGTAGCTCACGATGGTTAATCGTGTTATGATAATTAATTGGTAATTAAAATATGATTAATGGTGGGTTGTGAGCACATGGTTTTGAAGGTCGTGCTCATGGCAATTAAGGACCGGTTCGCGAGCTACTGTTGTGAAACATTTATCGTGCCAACCACAAGCCAGCGTGGGCAACGGCTTTATCTTTTGTATAGCGTGATTCATTATAGTGCGCTAGACTGAGAAGTGGCGAGAAGTCCATGGGGGTCGCTGGGGAGTCCATGCCTTGTTTATAAGGGGGTGATTATGATCCAGGAATGGTGCACTATGGTGAGTTGTGTTGTGCAAAGGGTATTGTCACGATTTCCCCCTTTGCAATGCCGTGGTGGTATTTCGGGGCATGGCAACATGTGTGGAATCGTGTCTTGTGGGTACAGTGGTACACCTCTGGCCAGAGTAAAACTATTCGAATAGCCGTGCCCGTGGTTATGGGCGAGTTGAGCAATGTTTTTTGTGATTAGTCTCACACCTCTCACAATAATTATGGATGTTATAACTGGTAATAATTTGCTTAGCTCCTGGTTTGGAGTTAGATCTGTACAGCCGGGTATGGTTGTTCAGGATGGTTGGGCCTGTGCAGCATGGGTGTGCTATTCAGTGTTGATTAAAATTGATGATTAATTACTCTACTGTTTTACTTATCTTAAATCTTTGCTAAATGCCGCTTTTGCAAATGAACCTATATTATGCCATCCTCTGGTATCCTTGTGCACTTGCATATTTGCTGTGTGGCTTGCTGAGTATGTCATATGCTCACCTTGCAATAATCAATCAAACCTCAGTTGAAGATAAAGGATCCAGAAGGAGAAGACGTTTGGCTTATACCCCAGTTGAGCTGCCTGTGGGAGTGGAGCCGGAGCTTCGCTAGATTTTATTTTTCCGCTGCAGTTTTCTTCATGGTGAGGACTAAGTGCCTCTTAAGTAAGTATTTATCGTTTTAGTTAATGTGATGAATCTGTATATTAAATTGTCAGTTTGTGTACCTCGGCTGATTCCTGGACGAGGATTTTATGCACAAATAAGTTCGGAAATTACTAGTGAATTTCCGGGCGTGACAAGTGTCCACTAGTTGGGGTTTTGTTTATTCTAGCGTCTACACGACCAACGGAAAAGAAAAGGCTTTTACTCTAATAAACTCCATATAACAAGCAGAAACAAAGCTCAAAAATGGGTTCTTGACTTCTTAAGGAAAAATTAGAGACTTGAACGGTCCAACTCCGAGTTCAAATGGCCAAGTTATGGCCATTTGAAGTTTATATGCTCTTTAAATGAATATTTGCGAATTTCTTCATTTAAATTTTAATTTAAAATGGATTTATTGCGTCAGCCGAGGGGAGGGGCGCGCAGACCGGGTCCACGGGGGTGGAGCCCACGCGGCAGCCTCACGGTCCACGGTGGACCGGGCGCACCCGGGCTCGCACTGTCACATCCTGATTTTTGTTTCAGGATTTATAAATTATTTAATAAATTATTAATAGAATTTATATTAAATGTTCATTAATTTACAAGTGAAGTTAAATGTGGGAAATAAAATTTCCTAAATATAAAGCATGGATGGATTTAATTTTTATTAAATTCTCCATGGTTAATTATACTCTCTGGAATATTCTCGGATTTTTCGGAGCTCAATTATTAATTTTAATCATACAAAGAGAAGTTCAGCAATTATTTAAATATTAAATTAATGATTAAATGGTCTAATTATAATTTTGTTAAGTACTTTTAGTGTCCAAGTATTTTCAAGATTTTTCTTGGAATTATTTGAGTATTGGAAGTATTTTTAACAATTGAAAGATCATTTAAGTGATTATTTTAATTAGAAAAAGTTTTTAAATCCTTCCCTAAGTCGTTGGGCCGAATCCGGCCCAACATCTTTCTCTCTCCGCGCGGCCGAACCGGCCCAATCGGCCCAGCTGCAGCCAGCCGCCCCCTCCTCTCTCTCTGTCAAAGTCTGTTTTGCCTCACTCCTTCAATCGGGCCGAGGAAATGAAGCCCGACAAAAGTCTGCTTTGCCTCCCTGCTACAGTGTCGTCCCTAACCTTCAGCTGGCTGCCAGGCCGAGCCCGAGACGCCACCTTGCGCCGTCTTCTCCTCTCAAATCCGCTCCAATCCGACCCCGTTTCTTCCGGATTTTTGAGGGGTTTTGATCCTCTCATCCTCCTCTATCTTTTCCCCCAAGAATCGGAGCAAATCGTTGAGTATTTTATCCGAATCAAACTCGTTTTCGAGTTTATCTCCAAAACCGAGTTTTTGATTTCCCGAAGCGATTCCTCTCGTTTGGAGTCCGATCTCTCTAGTCCAAGGCTATAAATAGGACCCCCTAGTCCTCCTCTTTCATTTGCCCCCTCTCCCGTCCTCTCCCAAGACCCGTAGAGCCGTCGCCACCGTGCAAGCTGCCGCCGCCGTCGCTTCTTCGTCGCCGGCCGTCATCCGTCGTCGTTCGTCGCGTTGGTGAGTACCATCGGGTTCGTCTCGTCGTCCTCTACGCGTAGGTGCCCTCCAATTCCGCAGCCGGCCGCTCTATCTCCGGCGAGGTCGCCATCTTGGTTCGGCCATGGGTGATGTCAGCATGACGTCATCGGTTTTTCTTTTTCCCGTTTTTCTAATAGATTAAATCTTCGGAAAATCATAACTAAATAACCGTAGATCCGTTTCAGGTGGTTCAAGTTGCTAAATTTTTCTAAAATAAAGATCTACATATTAAAATTGTCCATAAATTGAATTAAATTAATTTAATTCTTTTTAAATGGGCTTTAATTAGATTTAATCTTGTAAAATTCTTAATAAATTCATTTGAAGTCAGAATGAGGCCGTTTAAGTCTCACAATTCATCTAAAATTATGATCTACATGTTTGTTTACTTTTTATGTACTGTTTATTTGGTTTTTATTAGTCTTTTTCTTCGTTTTGCGTGTTAGCTTGTCGTTTCCGTCGTTGCGAAGGTTCGTGAGTGCGTCGGAAGTGATCAAGAAGATTAATTGAAGACCGATTATTGCAAGGCAAGTCACACAGATCCTAAACACAATCCTTTGAGCATGTTGATCCTATATTTAAATTCTCTATTTATTTCAACTGTACATTTATTTTCGAATGTCACCGGGTGGTGTGAACCTATTCCTTTGTTATGGCCAATTTGCATTGAATGCCCTATTCCTTGATACCTTGGGTAATAAATTGATTAGCTTGAACCTTATGTATTGGTTTGGTTCAGCTAAATGTTAGATATAATTGCTTAGCAATGCTTAGAAACATTAGCTCACTAATGGGATGAATCATATATACTACATTATTATTTATGGTTATATTTAATGGTAGCTCACGATGGTTAATCGTGTTATGATAATTAATTGGTAATTAAAATATGATTAATGGTGGGTTGTGAGCACATGGTTTTGAAGGTGGTGCTCATGGCAATTAAGGACCGGTTCGCGAGCTACTGTTGTGAAACATTTATCGTGCCAACCACAAGCCAGCGTGGGCAACGACTTTATCTTTTGTATAGCGTGATTCATTATAGTGCGCCAGACTGAGAAGTGGCGAGAAGTCCACGGGGGTCGCTGGGGAGTCCATGCCTTGTTTATAAGGGGGTGATTATGATCCAGGAACGGTGCACTGTTTTGAGTTGTGTTGTGCAAAGGGTATTGTCACGATTTCCCCCTTTGCAATGCCGTGGTGGTATTTCGGGGCATGGCAACATGTGTGGAATCGTGTCTTGTGGGTACAGTGGTACACCTCTGGCCAGAGTAAAACTATTCGAATAGCCGTGCCCGCGGTTATGGGCGAGTTGAGCAATGTTTTTCGTGATTAGTCTCACACCTCTCACAATAATTATGGATGTTATACCTGGTAATAATTTGCTTAGCTCCTGGTTTGGAGAATAGATCTGTACAGCCGGGTATGGTTGTTCAGGATGGTTGGGCCTGTGCAGCATGGGTGTGTTGTTCAGTGTTGATAAAAATTCTGATTAATTACTCCATTGTTTTACTCCTCTTAAATGTTTTGCTAAATGCTGCTTTTGCAAATGAGCCTATATTATGCCATCCTTTGGAATCCTTGTGCACTTGCATATTTGCTGTGTGGCTTGCTGAGTATGTCATATGCTCACCTTGCAATAATCAATCAACCTCAGTTGAAGAAAAAGGATCCAGAAGGAGAAGACGTTTGGCTTATACCCCAGTTGAGCTGCCTGTGGGAGTGGAGCCGGAGCTTCGCTAGATTTTATTTTCCGCTGCAGTTTTCTTCTTGATGAGGACTAAGTGCCTCATAAGTAAGTATTTATCGTTTTAGTTAATTTGATGAATCTGTATATTAAATTGTCAGTTTGTGTACCTCGGCTGATTCCTGGACGAGGATTTTTATGCACAAATAAGTTCGGAAATTACTAGTGAATTTCTGGGCGTGACACGCACCGACCGGCGCCGTGGGTCCCACGCGTCAGCCGCACCCGAGGGCGCGGGCGGCTGACGGTCGGGCCCCACGCGGCAGCCGCGGGGCGCGCCCGAAGGCGGCCACGCCGGCACAGCCGACGGGAGGCGGCGCACCCGCGCCCCTATGGTCGCCGGCGGCGGCCATAGGCACGGCAGAGCGGCGGCCGAGAGAGGGGAGGGAAGGGGGAAATGAATCGGCGGGTCGACGGCGACGACGGGAACGGCGACCGGAGCGGAGGAAGGCGGCGGCGCGGCTCGGGTGGACGGGGTCGACGGTGCTCCGGCGGTCGTCGTGCGAAACGAAGGGGTGGACGAGGTCGGCGAGGATGCGGCGAAGCCGAAGGAGGCGGCGCCGAGGCGGGAGATGGTCCGGGGCGACGACGGCGGCGGACCGGAGCTCGGCGGCGACGGCGGAGAGAGAGAGCGACGGCGCGAGCTCGATTCCGGCGGGGAGAGAGAGCGGCGAGTGGCGGAAACGGTGGAGGGAGGCACGGGGAAGGTTTATATAAGGTTGGGAGTGAGAGAGGGCGGCCGGACGAGGGGGAAACGGGCGCGGAAGATCCGGCCGCCATTGATGGCGCCGGCGAGGTTAGGGGGAAAGGTTTCCAAACGAATCCGAGGGAGAGGAGGAGGGAAAAATGGGGGGAAAGAGGGAGGGAATCACGGGGAATATTTCCCCCCACTTTATTGCGCGCATGGACGGCGGGAGGCGGCGGGATTCGCGGCGGCGGCGGCGCTAGGGCACGGGCGAGGCGGCGGGAGCGGCGGGAGGTAGGGGATGACGGGTGGGCCCCACCCGTCAGCGAGGGTGGCGGGCGGGCCCGCCCGTCAGCGGCGCGCGCGCGGGGAGAGGCCGGATGGGCCGCGGGGAGAGGAGAGGGAGGGGGAGGGAGCTGGGCCGGACCGGCCCAAGAGGGAGAGGGGGAGGGAAAGGGAACTTTTTAGAGCTTTTCTTTTTATAAAACCATTTTAACTTTGTTTATTTCTTCTTAATTATTATTTGTGCTCTGAAAATTCCACTAAAATTTATTTACGCATTTTAGGCTTTTAGGAAATATACAAAAATCCTCCAAGCCTTATTTGACTTTTAACTTTGCACATTTTATTTGTTGGAGGCTTTCACATGGATTTTACTTATTCTATGCATAATTTAGAGGATGTATTTTAGAGTCGTTTTGGGACGCGACAAACCTACCCCCCTTAAACGGAATCTCGACCCCGAGATTCGGAAGAACTGGCGAAGAGATCGGGATGGGCTGCTTTCAGCTCGTCTTCATGCTCCCAGGTAGCTTCTTCCTCGGCGTGGTTGCTCCATTGGACCTTGCAAAAACGGATTACCCGGTTCCTGGTCCTGCGCTCCATGGTGTCCAGGATTTTCACTGGCCTCTCCACGTAGGTCAAGTCTTCGCGAACTTCAATTTGCTCTGAGTCGGCCTACTCGGATGGCACTCGAAGACATTTCTTGAGTTGCGACACATGGAACACATTATGCACGTTTCCCAAGGAGGCGGGCAGCTCCAACTGGTAAGCGACTTCTCCGCGCCGAGCAATGATACGGAAAGGACCCATGAACCGAGGTGCGAGCTTCCCTTTTGTCTGAAACCTGTGCACACCTCGCAATGGCGTGACCCGAAGGTACACAAAATCGTCCACTGCGAATTCCAGGTTACGGCGACGGTTATCTGCATAACTTTTCTGCCGGGACTGTGCCACCTTTAGATTATCCCGAATGGTTCTGACCTTCGCTTCAGCTTCTCTCAGGATATCAGTCCCGAACACTTGACTTTCCCCAACTTGGTCCCACAAGAGCGGTGTTCGGCATTTGCGCCCATACAACGCTTCATAAGGTGCCATTTGTATACTGGCTTGGTAGCTGTTATTGTAGGAGAACTCGGCATAGGGGAGACTCTTATCCCAGGTCTTCCCGAAATCTAGGACACATGCGCGAAGCATATCTTCTAGGATCTGATTTAGACGCTCGGTCTGTCCATCCGTCTGCGGGTGATACGCGGTGCTGAAATTTAATCGGGTACCCAGCCCTTCTTGGAGCTTCTTCCAAAAGTGAGAGGTGAATTGGCTTCCCCTATCAGATACGATTTTCTTGGGAACGCCATGGAGACTCACGATCCTAGCGAAGTAGAGCTCGGCTAGTTTGTTCCCTCCATAGGTGGTCTTCACAGGAATAAATCGAGCTACCTTGGTTAATCGATCCACAACTACCCATATAGAATCATATCCACCTTGGGTTTTTGGAAGTCCGGTGATAAACTCCATCCCAATTTCATCCCATTTCCATTCTGGTACTTGGAGAGGTTGGAGAAGTCCGGCCGGTCGTTGGTGCTCTGCCTTGACACGCTGGCACACATCACAAAGGGCCACGAACTCTGTAATTTCCCGCTTCATACTAACCCACCAGTATTTCTCCTTCAAGTCTAAGTACATCTTCGTACTGCCAGGGTGGATGGAATAAGGACTTTCGTGAGCTTCCTGAAGTATCAGCTGTTTAAGTTCTCTGTTATCTGGAACGCATACCCGATTTCCGTTCCATAGGGTTCCGTGTTCATCCTCTGTGAAACCAGCGGTTTTACCCTGTTTCATATTCTTGAGGAGTCCATGCATGTCCGGGTCGTTCTTCTGAGCCTCGCGGATTTGATCGAGCAAGGTGGGCTTGGCTTCCAGCGTAGCCAAGAATCCACGACCAACTATGCTTAGGTTCAGGGCTTCCATCTGTTGACTAAGTTCGGGTGGAATGCCACGGACGTCAAGAGTGTTGCAATGGCTTTTTCGACTTAGAGCGTCGGCGACCACGTTGGCCTTACCAGGATGATAGTGAATTCCCACATCATAATCCTTGATGAGTTCTAACCATCTCCTCTACCGAAGATTCAGATCCGACTGGGTGAAGATGTATTTCAAACTCTTATGATCAGTATATATTTCACAGCGATTCCCAATGAGATAGTGCCGCCAGATTTTTAGAGCATGAACCACCGCGGCTAACTCCAAATCATGGGTAGGGTAGTTGCCTTCATGAGGCCGTAGCTGGCGTGAGGCATAGGCCACCACATGACCGTCCTGCATGAGCACGCACCCCAATCCTTGGCGCGAAGCGTCACAATACACCATGAAGTCCTTGCGAGTGTCCGGCAAGATTAACACCGGCGAGGAAACCGGCTTTTCTTTGAGAGTTTGGAACGCCTTCTCGCATTGCGGGCTCCACACAAATTTCTCTTCTTTCTTCAACAACTGTGTCATGGGTCGAGTGATTTTGGAGAAGTTCTCGATAAACCTCCGGTAGTATCCTGCCAAACCTAAGAAACTGTGAATTTGAGTGACTGTCTTGGGTTGCTTCCAATCAGTGACGGCGGTCACTGTTTCGGGGTCCACAGCAACTCCTTTAGCAGATATCACGTGTCCTAAGAATTTGACTTCGGACAACCAGAACTCACACTTGCTAAGTTTGGCATACAATTGATGTTCCCGCAACTTTCCCAACACCAGACGGAGATGGTGCTGATGGTCTTCCTCTGATTGTGAGTACACCAGAATGTCATCAATGAACACCACAACAAACTTATCCAAGTATTCCATGAACACTTTGTTCATTAAGTTAATGAAGAAGGCAGGTGCATTGGTTAAACCGAACGACATCACCGTGAATTCATACAGTCCGTATCGCGTGGTGAATGCGGTCTTAGGAATATCTTCTTCACGAATACGTAATTGGTGATATCCGGAACGAAGATCAATCTTGGAGAATACAGTGGCACCTTTAAGCTGATCGAACAGATCATCGATCCGGGGAAGAGGGTACTTGTTTTTGATGGTGACTTCATTGAGAGCTCTGTAGTCAACGCACATCCTCTTCGTCTTGTCTTTCTTCTCCACAAAAATCACAGGAGCACCCCAGGGGGAAGTACTCAGACGTATATACCCCTTTTCTTTCAACTCTTCCAACTGTTTCTTAACTTCGGCCAGTTCATTTGCTGCCATACGGTAGGGTCGCTTGTACAGAGGAGTGGTTCCTGGAGCAAGATCTATCCGGAACTCAATCTCTCGCTTGGGCGGCATACCGGGTAGTTCTTCCGGAAACACATCTCCGAACTCCCTGACGATGGGGATTTCTGACAGTCCTATCTGATGAAGTTCTGAATTACTGACAGAGGTTGGGGGTGCAAAGAAAACAACCGGTTGTTCCGGCTCTCGGTACAGAGTGACAGTGCGTCTTGCACAATCCACTACTCCTTGGAATTGAGCCAACCAATTCATCCCAAGGATCACATCCAAGTTCTTGGTGTCTAGAAGAATCAGATCCGAGGGAAAAGGAATCCCCTGAATTTCTATAGGGACGGCAGGACTATAATACTTTGCTGTCATAACCCCTCCAGGGGTGGTGATGAGCAGAGGGTTCCTAAGCCTTTCTACCCCCAACTGATTTCTCCCCACGAATGGCACAGATATAAACGAGTGGGAAGCTCCAGAGTCGAACAAAATGGTAGCAGGGATGGAATGAATGAGGAACGTACCAACGATGACGTCTGGAGTTGTCAGCACGTCCTCGGCCGTCACGTGGTTCACACGACCCCGAATGACATCCTTACCACCGTTGTTGGAGCGGGGAGGCGCTTGGCCTTGCTGGCGCCTCGGCTTCGGGCATTTATCCGCAAAGTGCCCGGGCTCGAAGCAGTTGAAGCACAGACGCTGCGGACCTTGAACGTCCCTGCGGCCTTGACCAGGCTGCACGGCTGGCATAGGAGGACGGGGCGCACGAGTCCCTTGTTGACTCTGCTGTTGCTGCGGCTGTGGGACGCGCACCACGAATTGAGGTCGGGGCGCGGAGCGAGGTTGTTGCTGCTGTTGCTGCTGCGAGGACGATCCCCCTGGATAGGGATTCGTGTAGCGGACCCTTTGGTTAGCACCCTGTTGATTGCGGAAATTCGCCAAGCGGCGCTTGTGCGACTCCAGTTCCTTGTGCTTGGCTTCCAAGCGGATGCTCTTGTCCACCAGACGTTGGAAATCCGGATAGTCACCGGAGACTAGACGCACGGACAGCTCAGGGTCCATTCCTGCCAAGAACTTCTCCTGCTTTTCCTCATCTTCCCGTACATCCTCCGGGGCGTACCGGGCCAGGTTGTTGAACTCATGCAAATACTCCATCACGGAGTGGTTGCCTTGCTTCAACTCTCGGAATTCCCTTTTCTTAAGGGCCATGACTCCGGCGGGCACATGGGTCCTCCGAAAAGCGGCGGTGAAGCGGGCCCAAGTAATAGGCTGCCCCTCTGGCTGCATAGCCTGGAAATGGTCCCACCATAGAGATGCGGGCCCCTGCAGTTGGTGGGCAGCGAAGACGACTTTCTCCTCATCGCTGCACTGCACAGTGTCTAGCTTTTTCCCCACGGCATGCAACCAATCCAACGCATCCATGGGGTTGTTGGAGCTAGAGAAGGTAGGTGGACGGATGCGGAGGAACTCGGCGAGTTTAGAGTGTTGTGGGGGTGGTGGTGGAGCATTCTGTTGTGGCGGATTTTGGAGGTGGTGGAGGAAAGCAGTCATCATGTTGGCCTGCTGGGCGAGGATTTGGGTGAGAATGGCGTTGGTATCTGGTGGTGGTGGTGGAGGCGGAGGAGGAGGTGGAGGTGGGCTGCCATGGTTGTTGTGGTTGCTGCCCTCAGGTTGGTTGCCATCACCGGTATTAGCACTTCTCCTGGTCGTCACCATCTGAAAACCCCACACAGAACCAGCAAACAGAGAGAGCTGACAATTAAAGCTAACCATCCACGACTACCATAATTCTTGAATTTATTACTGCTATTAAATTGGTTCATTAAAGTTCAAGTTGCATAAGCAAATAAAATAAAGACAGGCTCCGACACAGTTATGCCACACACCGGCATAACCATGCCCCACACGACTCCAACAAGAAGACAAACGAGAAAGAACACACGCGCAAGCCTACTAACTGCTCGTCTACCGCTGCGACGGGCCAGGACGGAAGGCGAGCAACAGCGCATCCTCCGTGCAACCAACGCCGGAGGCTTCCCCCTCCTGGGGAACCACGGGCACGGGCTCGGCACGAGGGGTCTCCACGAAGCAGGTCCACGCCAGGGACTGACGAACAAGCTCGGGCCTGGAGGTGCTCTTGCGGGCGGTGATCTTCTGGCTGCGGCAGACACGGCGGCGCTTGGGGCGACAGACCTCTCCCTGGGCGATCTTGAGCTGATGCAGCTGCGCCTCCACTGCGTCTAGGTCCTTCTTCAGCTGCAGATTCTCCTGACGCAGCTCCAGGATCTTCATGTTGTTCTCGACCATCCCACGGCGCACCATCTGATGGAAGTCGATACGAGCCGCGTCGTACGCCTCCACCATGCGCGCCAGGTGCATGATGGTAGCGTCATCCTCCGAGCTAGCATCCCGGAAGGTGGCGAAGTCGCGGGCTCCTCCGCGGCGAGGGTGGTAGCGGTAGGGCGAGTGCTGCAACTCGTCCGGGTAGCGCTGGTGAAGAGTGCCGATGGCGAGGAGAGCGGCGTTCTGGCAAGCGGCGGAGAAAGAATCTCTACCCGCGGTGACTGCCAACGAAGTCCTCTCGGGTGAGCCAGTGAGGATCACTGCAGTGACCTCCCAAGCAGCGTGGGGCTCTGCATCGTCACCCTCCTGCTCCAGGAGCGGCCTGCCCTGGTAGTCCACTCCATGCAGATACCCCAGGACAACGCACATGCCCCGCAGCTCCAAGACGAAACCAGTCAGGTCCAGACCACGACGGCTGATGCTGCCGGCCATCTACAAACAAAAACAAAAAGAAAAGCAACATTTAAAAGGTCAGATTTTGACGATAAATGAAGCAGCAGGACAGAGAGAGACTAGAGGGTTTTCACAATTAAGACAGGATTTTTATTTTTAAAAATATTGCTAAGGCTTGGGATCTAAGGCTCGTCCTAGGGTCAAGGGGGCTCTGATACCAACTTGTCACGACCGGAAATAACCCAACGGGCGTTCCTTACGTGCGTGTATTATTCCTTGTCCCAGGAGGCAAGGTACACCAAAAGTTGATACAATTCAGAGTTTAACAAGCGGAAGCGTAAATAGTTAATTTATTACATGGGCAGCGAAGGCCCAGCACACACAAAGACAAACGAGAAACAGCGGAAGACTAGGGCGATGACCACAGGCGCTTGACGGCAGGCACGAGCTAGACACCAAAGCCTTCATCCTCCAGGAACTCCTCTTCTGGGTTTGGGAAAAATTGAGCAAGACTGAGTACAACCACCGTACTCAACAAGACACACCCACAAGTGCAGAATAAATGCAAGGGAGTACAAAGGAGTTATACTATAAAGGGTTAGGGTTGCAGTAAACAGCATTTAAAGACACTTGGTTGCGCAAAGCTATTTTGGAAACACGATTCTAGAACTATACAATATTATTTATCAAGGCCGTGAACCCACACGAACCTGCCTTAACCCAAGGCCTACGATGATTCAGACCGAACTGGCAACCCGACCCTGGGTCCCAGCTCGTCCCAAGCCAACCCAGGCCAACCATTCCACATTTTAGTTGTTAAGCAGGTTTTAAGAATTAAAACACTAACTTGGGTACATTGCTCGGCTTGCCCATAACCGAGGGCACGGCTATTCGAATAGATTTTACTCTGATCAGAGGTGTACATCTTTACCCACAAGACACATCTTCCTCACGTGTAACCACGTGCCACATACCACCACGGTATACGGACGGAAGACGTGACATAGTTTCCAACCCATCCTAGCCATAGACAAGAGTACCGACCCAATCCCACCTACGGCCGGAACCCCCGGGACAGGCAGGCAGGACTGAGCCCCTAGCAGCAGGACACCGGCCCTGTGCCATGACATCTCGACTACCGGGCCGCAGCTCGTGTAGCCTTCATTTGTCCTAGAGATGTCCATCGACCCCCGACTTCTTCCATCTCCATCCGTGTACTTTTGTTTATAACCAGACTGAGCCACAAACTAAGCCTTACCCACTAGACATGTGGAAGTACGGTAGTGCTTTGCAACAGAGGCCCGAAGACCGGTCCTTATATGGCCGAGGTGCTACTATCAAAACCACGCACCCCGGGCCCAGCCTAAAACCATTTTGGGGATTTTGAATAGAGGGGGGTGGTGTGAATCCAATTCCACAATAACCAAACCATTCCATAGTGTCCAGGTGATATGAATATTCCCAAAGTCTAGAGTTGAAAAACCACCTAATGTTACCTAATTAAAATAGCGAAGCATCTACCTAAAATCATGCTAGTGGTACCATGAGTAGAGTGTCCACTAGTAGGGGTTTTGTTTATTCTAGGGTGAACAAGGAAATAATAACAATAACAATAATAAGGTCATAACAAAGGTAAATAGGCATGGCTAGATAAAACAGTGATAACGCGGGAATTTAAATAAAGCGATAATGCAATAATTTAAAGCAACATAATTTTATAAATTGGGATTCAATATGCTCAAAGATGATGTGACTTGCCTTGCTCGCTTTCCCAAACGTCGGCTTCGACTTCCACGAAGAGCGGATCTTCCGAAGCTGCAGCGTCTACACGACCAATGAAAAAGAAAAGGCTTTTACTCTAATAAACTCCATATAACAAGCAGAAACAAAGCTCAAAAATGGGTTCTTGACTTCTTAAGGAAAAATTAGAGACTTGAACGGTCCAATTCCGAGTTCAAATGGCCAAGTTATGGCCATTTGAAGTTTATATGCTCTTTAAATGAATATTTGCGAATTTCTTCATTTAAATTTTAATTTAAAATGGATTTATTGCGTCAACCGAGGGGAGGGGCGCGCGGACCGGGTCCACGGGGGTGGGGCCCACGCGGCAGCCTCACGGTCCACGGTGGACCGGGCGCACCCGGGCTCGCACCGACCGGCGCCGTGGGTCCCACGCGTCAGCCGCACCCGAGGGCGCGGGCGGCTGACGGCCGGGCCCCACGTGGCAGCTGCGGGGCGCGCCCGAAGGCGGCCACGCCGGCACAGCCGACGGGAGGCGGCGTGCCTGCGCCCCTATGGTCGCCGGCGGCGGCCATAGGCACGGCGGAGCGGCGGCCAAGAGAGGGGAGGGAAGGGGGAAACGAATCGGCGGTCCGCGGCTCACCCCGGGTCGACGGCGACGACGGGAACGGCGACCGGAGCGGAGGAAGGCGGCGGCGCGGCTCGGGTGGACGGGGTCGACGGTGCTCCGGCGGTCGTCGTGCGAAACGGAGGGGTGGACGAGGTCGGCGAGGATGCGGCGAAGCCGAAGGAGGCGGCGCCGAGGCGGGAGATGGTCCGGGGCGACGACGGCGGCGGACCGGAGCTCGGCGGCGACGGCGGAGAGAGAGAGCGACGGCGCGAGCTCGATTCCGGCGGGGAGAGAGAGCGGCGAGTGGCGGAAACGGTGGAGTGAGGCACGGGGAAGGTTTATATAGGGTTGGGAGTGAGAGAGGGCGGCCGGACGAGGGGGAAACGGGCGCGGAAGATCCGGCCGCCATTGATGGCGCCGGCGAGGTTAGGGGGAAAGGTTTCCAAACGAATCCGAGGGAGAGAGGGAGGGAAAAATAGGGGGAAAGAGGGAGGGAATCACGGGGAATATTTCCCCCCACTTTATTGCGCGCGTGGACGGCGGGAGGCGGCGGGATTCGCGGCGGCGGCGGCGCTAGGGCACGGGCGAGGCGGCGGGAGCGGCGGGAGGTAGGGGATGACGGGTGGGCCCCACCCGTCAGCGAGGGTGGCGGGCGGGCCCGCCCGTCAGCGGCGCGCGCGCGGGGAGAGGCCGGATGGGCCGCGGGGAGAGGAGAGGGAGGGGGAGGGAGCTGGGCCGGACCGGCCCAAGAGGGAGAGGGGGAGGGAAAGGGAACTTTTTAGAGCTTTTCTTTTTATAAAACCATTTTAACTTTGTTTATTTCTTCTTAATTATTATTTGTGCTCTGAAAATTCCACTAAAATTTATTTACGCATTTTAGGCTTTTAGGAAATATACAAAAATCCTCCAAGCCTTATTTGACTTTTTTAACTTTGCACATTTTAATTGTTGGAGGCTTTCACATGGATTTTACTTATTCTATGCATAATTTAGAGGATGTATTTTAGAGTCGTTTTGGGACGCGACACGATTTCGCCGACTTGAGGCCACACCAGCATCGTTGAAGCAGGGAATACTTGGCCGAGGTTGGTGTTGACGCTATTGTCGACGAGGCTGGATGACATAGTAGTAGAACCTTGAGTACCAAGTCCCCCTACCTGGCGCGCCACTGTCGACGGGTGATACCCGTAGACCGGATATAGAGGGTATTGGGGTACGTTGGTACAAGGATCTACGTAATACGACATCAAGCAGGCAAAAGACAAATATTATACTGGTTCAGGCCCCTTGATAGGTAATAGCCCTAATCTAGTTGATGTGGGATTATATGATGGAAAACACAGGTTACAAAGGGAACAGTGGAACTTGACGGATCCGGCGAGATTGTGGTCGAGTTGGTTCGACTAGATCCCCGGCGATTTGGCTCCTTGCAGGCTCCGACTTCGTAGGCTGTGAGGGTTGTGTTGGATCTGAAATTCAATGCCCTAAGTCCTCCCCGGGGGGTCCCTTTTATATCACAGGTCAGGCGGTTTCCAAGTAGAACTCGGAAACATCGAACCTTACACGATACATTGACGACCCAGTCTTGTCCGAGTAGGACTCCTTCTATTTGTAAACTCCGTGAGGGGTTTCCTTAATATATGCGGAGAGTATCCGTATACGCGTGGGTATACCATACCGATATGCGACGTATATCAAAGGGTAAAGGGTACACCTAACCCGTAACCCTGACAATGACCTTGCCTAACAACATATGCAGAACAATTGATAAACTTGCCGGTATTTTATAGAAATAGACAGTGTCGATGACAAATTATTGAACTGAGATAAACTCAGTGGCATAAGCTCCTATTAATATTATTTGAACTTTTAAATAATTTTATGAATTATATTATATGTTATCTATTATAATATTAGTTAAGCATGCATTTGTACTGTAATGTTATATGTGTTGAACTCAATATTATGTATGATGATAGTTATTTCTATTAGATAGAAGTTTGGGTTGTTTTGGTGTTACGAGAAATATTTGTTTTCGTATTCATGTCTGATCATATTCGATCCTTATTTATTTTTGAGATAATTTTTATTACTTTATGTATTCGATTTTGTCAGGGTTATGGATACCATATACTTAATAGTAGTTGACTAAATCTCGGCAGGACCCACCACATACCATGTCCTATACGGAAACAACCTTCGGATATAGGAGGAGTTCCAGATAAGGAAAGACAACCAGAGTTCTACATGGAAACGACAAGGACTACTCGGATTGTATCCATATTGGTTTCCCTAGTTCTATTTGGACAAGGAGACACCTATGGGTATAAATACAAGGCCCCCTAGGAGGAGAGGGGGGACAATACACACCCAACACAATCAACATACACGGAACAACAGAAGCCACAACATACAAGCCAACATACGCCAAGACAAAACGCCGGATATCAACTTCGGAGATAGGCACGGCTAGTCCTCTACGGTGTCTTCGGATACTCTCAGGAGAGACGAAAGCGCTATCTCTGATCTCGCCGGGCATGGATTCGAGGAGGAAGACTACCCTATTATCGACGAACACGTCTCCGAACTCTCTGACGATGGGGATTTCTGACAGTCCTATCTGATGAAGTTCTGAACTACTGACAGAGGTTGGGGGTGCAAAGAAAACAACCGGTTGTTCCGGCCCTCGGTACAGAGTGACAGTGCGTCTTGCACAATCCACTACTCCTTGGAATTGAGCCAACCAATTCATCCCAAGGGTCACATCCAAGTTCTTGGTGTCTAGAAGAATCAGATCCGAGGGAAAAGGAATCCCCTGAATTTCTATAGGGACGGCAGGACTATAATACTTTGCTGTCATAACCCCTCCAGGGGTGGTGATGAGCAGAGGGTTCCTAAGCCTTTCTACCCCCAACTGATTTCTCCCCACGAATGGCACAGATATAAACGAGTGGGAAGCTCTAGAGTCGAACAAAATGGTAGCAGGGATGGAATGAATGAGGAACGTACCAACGATGACGTCTGGAGTTGTCAGCACGTCCTCGGCCGTCACGTGGTTCACACGACCCCGAATGACATCTTTACCACCGTTGTTGGAGCGGGGAGGCGCTTGGCCTTGCTGGCGCCTCGGCTTCGGGCATTTATCCGCAAAGTGCCCGGGCTCGAAGCAGTTGAAGCACAGACGTTGCGGACCTTGAACGTCCCTGCGGCCTTGACCAGGCTGCACGGCTAGCATAGGAGGACGGGGCGCACGAGTCCCTTGTTGACTCTGCTGTTGCTGCGGCTGTGGGACGCGCACCACGAATTGAGGTCGGGGCGCGGAGCGAGGTTGCTGCTGCTGTTGCTGCTGCGAGGAGGTTCCCCCTGGATAGGGATTCGTGTAGCGGACCCTTTGGTTAGCACCCTGTCGATTGCGGAAATTCGCCAAGCGGCGCTTGTGCGACTCCAGATCCTTGTGCTTGGCTTCCAAGCGGATGCTCTTGTCCACCAGACGTTGGAAATCCGGATAGTCACCGGAGACTAGACGCACGGACAGCTCAGGGTCCATTCCTGCCAAGAACTTCTCCTGCTTTTCCTCATCTTCCCGTACATCCTCCGGGGCGTACCGGGCCAGGTTGTTGAACTCATGCAAATACTCCATCACGGAGCGGTTGCCTTGCTTCAACTCTCGGAATTCCCTTTTCTTAAGGGCCATGACTCCGGCGGGCACATGGGTCCTCCGGAAAGCGGCGGTGAAGCGGGCCCAAGTAATAGGCTGCCCCTCTGGCTGCGTAGCCTGGAAATGGTTCCACCATAGAGATGCGGGCCCCTGCAGTTGGTGGGTGGCGAAGACGACTTTCTCCTCATCGCTGCACTGCACGGTGTCTAACTTTTTCCCCACGGCATGCAACCAATCCAACGCATCCACGGGGTTATTGGAGCTAGAGAAGGTTGGTGGACGGATGCGGAGGAACTCGGCGAGTTTAGAGTGTTGTGGGGGTGGTGGTGGAGCATTCTGTTGTGGCGGATTTTGGAGGTGGTGGAGGAAAGCAGTCATCATGTTGGCCTGCTGGGCGAGGATTTGGGTGAGAATGGCGTTGGTGTCTGGTGGTGGTGGTGGAGGCGGAGGAGGAGGTGGAGGTGGGCTGCCATGGTTGTTGTGGTTGCTGCCTTCGAGTTGGTTGCCATCACCGGTGGCAGCACTTCTCCTGGTCGTCACCATGTGAAAACCCCACACAGAACCAGCAAACAGAGAGAGCTGACAATTAAAGCTAACCACCCACAACTACCATAATTCTTGAATTTATTACTGCTATTAAATTGGTTCATTAAAGTTCAAGTTGCTTAGGCAAATAAAATAAAGACAGGCTCCGACACAGTTATGCCACACACCGGCATAACCATGCCCCACACGACACCAACAAGAAGACAAACGAGAAAGAACACACGCGCAAGCCTACTAACTGCTCGTCTACCGCTGCGACGGGCCAGGACGGAAGGTGAGCAACAGCGCATCCTCCGTGCTACCAACGCCGGAGGCTTCCCCCTCCTGGGGAACCACGGGCGCGGGCTCGGCACGAGGGGTCTCCACGAAGCAGGTCCACGCCAGGGACTGGCGAACAAGCTCGGGCCTGGAGGTGCTCTTGCGGGCGGTGATCTTCTGGCTGCGGCAGACGCGGCGACGCTTGGGGCGACAGACCTCTCCCTGGGCGATCTTGAGCTGATGCAGCTGCGCCTCCACTGTGTCTAGTTCCTTCTTCAGCTGCAGATTCTCCTGACGCAGCTCCAGGATCTTCATGTTGTTCTCGACCATCCCACGGTGCACCATCTGATGGAAGTCGATACGAGCCGCGTCGTACGCCTCCACCATGCGCGCCAGGTGCATGATGGTAGCGTCATCCTCCGAGCTAGCATCCCGGAAGGTGGCGTAGTCGCGGGCTCCTCCGCGGCGAGGGTGGTAGCGGTAGGGCGAGTGCTGCAACTCGTCCGGGTAGCGCTGGTGAAGAGTGCCGATGGCGAGGAGAGCGGCGTTCTGGCAAGCGGCGGAGAAGGAATCTCCACCCGCGGTGACTGCCAACGAAGTCCTCTCGGGTGAGCCAGTGAGGATCACTGCAGTAACCTCCCAAGCAGCGTGGGGCTCTGCATCGTCACCCTCCTGCTCCGGGAGCGGCCTGCCCTGGTAGTCCACTCCATGCGGATACCCCAGGACAACGCACATGCCCCGCAGCTCCAAGACGAAACCAGTCAGGTCCAGACCACGACGGCTGATGCTGCCGGCCATCTACAAACAAAAACAAAAAAGAATAGCCACATTTAAAAGGTCAGATTTTGACGATAAATGAAGCAGCAGGACAGAGAGAGACTAGAGGATTTTCACAAATAAGAAAGGATTTTTATTTTGAAAATATTGCTAAGGCTTGGGATCTACGGCTCGTCCTAGGGTCAAGGGGGCTCTGATACCAACTTGTCACGACCGGAATTAACCCAACGGGCGTTCCTTATGTGCGTGTATTATTCCTTGTCCCAGGAGGCAAGGTACACCAAAAGTTGATACATTTCAGAGTTTATCAAGCGGAAGCATAAATAGTTAAATTATTACATGGGCAGCGAAGGCCCAGCACACACAAAGACAAACGAGAAACAGCGGAAGACTAGGGCGACGACCACAGGCGCTTGACGGCAGGCACGAGCTAGACACCAAAACCTTCATCTTCCAGAGACTCCTCTTCTGGGTTTGGGAAAAATTGAGCAAGACTGAGTACAACCACCGTACTCAACAAGACACACCCACAAGTGCATAATAAATGCAAGGGAGTACAAGGGAGTTATAATATAAAGGGTTAGGGTTGCAGTAAACAGCATTAAAAGACATTTAGTTGCTCAGAGCTATTTTGTGAACACGATTCTAGAACTATACAATATTATTAATCAAGGCCGTAAACCCACACGAACCTGCCTTAACCCAAGGCCTACGATGATTCAGACCGAACTGGCAACCCGACCCTGGGTCCCAGCTCGTCCCAAGCCAACCCAGGCCAACCATTCCTCCTTTTAGTTGTTAAGCAGGTTTTAAGAATTAAAACACTAACTTGGGTACATTGCTCGGCTTGCCCATAATCGAGGGCGCGGCTATTCGAATAGATTATACTCTGATCAGAGGTGTACATCTTTACCCACAAGACACATCTTCCTCACGTGCAACCACGTGCCACATACCACCACGGTATACAGACGGAAGACGTGACATAGTTTCCAACCCATCCTAGCCATAGACAAGAGTACCGACCCAATCCCACCTACGGCCGGAACCCCCGGGACAGGTAGGCAGGACTGAGCCCCTAGCAGCAGGACACCGGCCCTGTGCCATGACATCTCGACTACCGGGCCGCAGCTCGTGTAGCCTTCATTTGCCCTGGAGATGTCCATCGACCCCCGACTTCGTCCATCTCCATCCGTGTACTTTTGTTTATAACCAGACTGAGCCACAAACTAAGCCTTACCCACCAGACATGTGGAAGTACGGTAGTGCTTTGCAACAGAGGCCCGAAGACCGGTCCTTATATGGCCGAGGTGCTACTATCAAAACCATGCACCCCGAGCCCAGCCTAAAACCATTTTGGGGATTTTGAATAGAAGGAGCGGTGTGAAGCCAATTCCACAATAACCAAACCATTCCATAGTGTCCAGGTGATATGAATATTCCCAAAGTCTAGAGTTGAAAAACCACCTAATGTTACCTAATTAAATAGCGAAGCATCTACCTAAAATCATACTAGTGGTACCATGAGTAGAGTGTCCACTAGTTGGGGTTTGGTTTATTCTAGGGTGAACAAGGAAATAATAACAATAACAATAATAAGGTCATAACAAAGGTAAATAGGCATGGCTAGATAAAACAGTGATAACGCGGGAATTTAAATAAAGCGATAATGCAATAATTTAAAGCAACATAATTTTATAAACTGGGATTCAATATGTTCAAAGATGATGTGACTTGCCTTGCTCGCTTTCCCAAACGCCGTCTTCAACTTCCACGAAGAGCGGATCTTCCGAAGCTGCAGCGTCTACACGACCAACGGAAAAGAAAAGGCTTTTACTCTAATAAACTCCATATAACAAGCAGGAACAAAGCACAAAAATGGGTTCTTGACTTCTTAAGGAAAAATTAGAGACTTGAACGGTCCAATTCCGAGTTCAAATGGCCAAGTTATGGTCATTTGAAGTTTATATGCTCTTTAAATGGATATTTGCGAATTTCTTCATTTAAATTTTAATTTAAAAAAATGGATTTATTGCGTCAACCGAGGGGAGGGGCGCGCGGACCGGGTCCACGGGAGTGGGGCCCACGCGGCAGCCTCACGGTCTACAGTGGACCGGGCGCACCCGGGCTCACACCGGCCGGCGCCGTGGGTCCCACGCGTCAGCCGCACCCGAGGGCGCGGGCGGCTGACAGCCGGGCCCCACGCGGCAGCCGCACGGTGCGCCCAAAGGCGGCCACGCCGGCGCAGCGGCGGGAGGCGGCGCGCCCGCGCCCCTATGGTCGCCGGCGGCGGCCATAGGCACGGCGGAGCGGCGGCCGAGAGAGGGGAAGGGAAGGGGGAAACGAATCGGCGGTCCACGGCTCACCCCGGGTCGACGGCGACGACGGGAACAGCGACCGGAGCGGAGGAAGGCGGCGACGCGGCTCGGGTGGACGGGGTCGACGGTGCTCCGGCGGTCGGCGTGCGAAACGGAGGGGTGGACGAGGTCGGCGAGGATGCGGTGAAGCCGAAGGAGGCGGCGCCGAGGCGGGAAATGGTCCGGAGCGACGACGGCGGCGGACCGGAGTTCGACGGCGACGGCGGAGAGAGAGAGCGACGGCGCGAGCTCGATTCCGGCGGGGAGAGAGGGCGGCGAGTGGCGGAAACGGTGGAGGGAGGCACGGGGAAGGTTTATATAGGGTTGGGAGGGGGAGAGAGCGGCCGGACGAGGGGGAAACGGGCGCGGAAGATCCGGCCGCCATTGATGGAGCCGGCGAGGTTAGGGGAGAGGTTTCCAAACGAACCCGAGGGAGAGAGGGAGGGAAAAAATGGGGGGAAAGAGGGAGGGAATCACGAGGAATATTTCCCCCCTCTTGATTGCACGCGGGGCGGACGGGGGCGGCGGGATTCGCGGCGGCGGCGGCGGCGCTAGGGCGCGGGCGAGGCGGCGGGAGCGGCGGGAGGAAGGGGATGACGGGTGGGCCCCACCCGTCAGCGAGGGTGGCGGGCGGGCCCGCCCGTCAGCAGCACGCGCGTGGGGAGGAGGCCGAATGGGCCGCGGGGAGAGGAGAGGGAGGGGGAGGGAGCTGGGCTGAGCCGGCCCAAGACGGGGAGGGGGGGAAAAAGGACTTTTTAGAGCTTTTCTTTTTATAAAACCTTTTTAACTTTGTTTATTTCTTAATAATTATTATTTGTGCTCTGAAAATTCCACTAAAATTTATTTACGCATTTTAGGCTTTTAGGAAATATACAAAAATCCTCCAAGCCTTATTTGACTTTTAACTTTGTACGTTTTAATTGTTGGAGGCTTTCACATGGATTTTAATTATTCTAGGCATAATTTCGAGGATGTATTTTAGAGTCGTTTTGGGACGCAACAGTTAATATCTGCTTTGTTTGCATCCCTAAGTAAGTAAGGAATGCAAGTGTAGAACACTAAAACAGTGTGCTTTGAGTTTTCATAAAAGTAAGTCTTAAGTTTAGAAATTGTTTCACTTCATCCTCATAAATAAATTTATTTGATAGCCTCCTAAGAGATTGGAATAGAATCTAGAAATTTGTAGTCTCATTGGCCGTGCTAGTTTTGGGATACAATGCCTTAGATCTTTAGTCTCACAATAACTCCGGTGTTAAATTTGTAGTTTTATGAAGCATCTTTTAAATATATAGTTTTATGATAATTTGATAAAATTATCAATAGTTTTGTAAAAATTTGTAGGTGATAGGTGATGTATGCCCCCAATTAGTTCTGTAAAAATTTGTAGGTGATAGGTGATGTATGCCCCCAATTTGTAAGCCGTCCCGTCAAGGTGTCAACCATCAATATCCGATGTGGGAATAAATGAACAGGTATACATTTATAAAAAGCTCTCTTCTTTCAAAAAACGCCTTCAAAGTTTATTCAAGGTAGAAAACAATTGGATATGTAATAATGCAAACTATATCATCATCATCATCTGATCATGTAAGTTGCAACCAACTATTTGATCGATCTCACCTCCATGATTATCTTTGTGAGAGGCAGCCATGGTCATGGCCATGCTTGCATTGCATGCAGGAGAAGGTGTGGGGAACATGTCTTTAGGGCTGGCAGGCCAAGGCCAAGGCCTAAACATAAACAAAGAGAAAGAGAGGAATCAAGGGACCAAGTCAACCATTGCCTCCATATTTTCCCTTCACCACACACACACGCACACACAGAGAGGAGGACGTGCATGGCATCATATCAATCTCTGCAACTGCAATCGCCTTAAATTATCTCTCCTCCTCGCCGCGTTCCTCTCGCGAAACGCAGCGCATTGTCCGCTCCTCCTCCGATCCCTAGCAAAAGCTTCCTAGCTAGCTTGCCTACCATTGCCATCCTCTCCCCTCCAACCTCTCCCTCCATTCGCATTACCGCGCAAAGGAGGAAGAAGAAGAAGAACTCACTCGCAGGAGCACCAATGGTGATCGATCTCCTCTTTCTTTCTCTCTCTCTCTCTCTCTCTCTCTCTCTCTCTCGCTACAAATTAAGCACAATTGCAATTTCAGTTTCTTGCATGGTCAATGATGAATTGCAATTAATAGAGTGATTTGATTTGAGAATGGCAGGCGAATTCTGCGTCAGGGCTGGCGGTGAACGACGAGTGCAAGTTCAAGTTCCAGGAGCTGAAGGCGAGGAGGGGGTTCAGGTTCATCGTGTTCAAGATCGACGACAAGGCCATGGAGATCAAGGTGGAGAGGCTCGGGCAGACCGCCGAGGGCTACGAGGACTTCGCCGCCACCCTCCCCGCCGACGAGTGCCGCTACGCCGTCTACGACCTCGACTTCGTCACCGACGAGAACTGCCAGAAGAGCAAGATCTTCTTCTTCTCCTGGTATGGGTACTTAAAAATATATCCTAATCTTTTGAGGGGACGTCCTCTCATTTCTCACATCTAAATAGTTAAAAAAAATTAAAATATTAATAAGATATATTAATATGTGATATATCATTAATTTGAACCTAACTTCAATAAGGTGCAAAAGAAAAACAAATATGACTGAATACACATCTTAGCTAGAGTTTAATTTTTTTGCTTTTTACAAATCGTAAAGGTTGAATTTGAATAGTATATTTGTGTATATAATAATCTATCTTGATAACTTTTTCTACTAAATTTTTCATTACTAAAAGGGACAAGATGCAAGAAAAGAACGACAGAGAGTTTTAGAATTCATTCCCCTATATACTATACCATCGAAATTAATATGCGTGGCTAAGTTCAATTTCATTTCGATGAGGTATCATTTCTGTTATACCAGTAAAGATCACAGAAAGTGCCATGCATGTATGTGTAGGTCGCCTGACACGGCGAGGACAAGGAGCAAGATGCTGTACGCGAGCTCCAAGGACAGGTTCAGGAGGGAGCTGGACGGAATCCAGTGCGAGATTCAGGCCACAGACCCCAGCGAGATGAGCCTCGACATCATCAGAGCCAGAGCTCACTGATGATCATATCATTTCATCATCCAACACCACCAGATTAATTAATTCATTCCCAACGTCGATCGCCTTATTCAACCCCAGATCCATGCATATATATATGCCCATGGGTTAATATATCATCAATTATGGGGTTTATGTCCGCTTAAATTTACCCTACATACGTTTTGATCCTCGCAAAAAAAAACACATACATATATATATACCGTTTTGATCGACTATTTATACGTTGTTATACGACATTGATGTCGTCCAAGTATTATTATCCTATTATATATAATTCCTTCATTTCATTCTATTTTTCTTCTGCTTATATCTTCAACTTTTCATTTTTGTAATTTGTAAGTTGTATTGATGCAATTTGTTGGCAACAAGAATACACTTTTTCTATTCATGTATAATAGAAACAACATATTCTCTTATTACGTGTTATGAGTTGTGTGTGCATAATGGAATTTACTGTGTCCAAACATTAGGTGTACGGCTAATTCTTTACTTTTAGATTGGTTGGGTGAAGGCGAATACTGATGGGGCGTTTTTGTGATGGCACACTAGTTTGGAGCAGCGGTGGTAGTCTTGCGAAATGACCGCGGAGATTTTCTGCCCCATTCGAATGTCCTGAAAAGGTGGATTAAATTTCGGATTAAAGTGGCGCGCTTTTCAAACTGCTAAACGGTATGTTCCGTGCAAAAACTTTTTATATGAAAGTTGTTCTAAAATATCAGATTAATCTATTTTTCAAGTTTGTAATAATTAAAACTCAGTTAATCACACGTTATTACCACCTCGTTTTGCGTGAAACACTTAATCTACATCTTCATCTTCATCTTTAGAAGATTCAAACACCTTAACAATATCATCTAAGGATTAGGATGCTACCATGGCGAAAATTCTACCTTATCGCAGAGCGACTAATATTGTAAGGGAGTTAGGAGTATCTAAACTAATTATTGAGACTGATTCTTTGGAAGTGACCGACCGAGAATGGTGGGAGTGTCTAGCAAACATTCGAATGATTTTTGTCATCCATCTCACTTAGATTTTTCAACGTCTATCCGGATGACACGTTGCCGAGTGAACGACTTTACTAGTTAATCGTTCTAACCGATTGCTCGGTGAAGAAAAAAAAAAGCCAAGACATCCCTTCATTTTGATTGTCTAGAAAAAACCCGAGATGAATGAATAAATATTACTAATACATCTACTTAAAAAGTTACATGCAGTTACATTATAGTCATATTAGCTACAGTATAATTACAGTATAGTTACACTGCAATTACATAATAGTTACACTACAATTACATAAAAGTTATACTGTAATTTTATAATAGTTACACTTTAATTATATAAAGTTACACTGTATTTTCTGGAATTACATAATAGTTACGATGTAAGTTTATCGTTGTAACTCTAATCAATATTTATTGTATATATATTTTTTGAGGGAACTATTTTCCAGCATTGCATGCTTGCTCGGTTGGTCGTAGTGGTTCTAGCGGGAAGCGCAGGCCGCGAGATCGATCTCACATGTGGGCATCTGTTTTATATTTTCCCACCAGTACAGCACGAATCTTGACACAAATCCTACGGCCAGAAAATCGACAGATGTGTAACTAAAAAATCTGTCGAAAGATTTATAGCAAATCCGGAGATGCTTAGAGGAAAGTTAACAGATTGATTTGTAGGACTTTGGCCCAAGACCTGAAGATAAAGCTGAGTTATTTCGAAAGCGCAAGGGTCACAGATTAGCTCAAGGAGAGTCTTCGAGTAGTTTTACCACCTGGCTTTCTATTTTTCCAGGTTCTATTAGTTCGATTCTGACTGATGATTGTAAGTATAATAGTCTAAGTTAATTAAGTGCGAGTAGTGTACTGTGTAATTCTTAAAAATGTAGTGCCTTGGTGTGGTTCCTATTTTAGCATATATCAGGCCTTGGTGTGAACATATCAATCTTTCTTGCATTTGGTGCCTAACTGTGGACACGGTTACGCATGAATGTATGATGAGACTACAGGACGGTTGAAAACACTTCAACAATATGATATCAATCTTGTTTTAATCAAGATCAACACGCATCAGTTTCATACCAAAAAAAAAGGGGGAAGAAACCATGCAACATATCTGGCAGACTCCGATATTAAGGAGATATTATGCAATTTACAAAACCAGTAACATATTACAAAAAAAAAAAAAAAAAACCACTAGGAGGTAGAAAACGAAGATTAAAGACAGTTTATCAGATGTCCATCAAACAGCTGTCAGCGTTTCATATCCAATGAAGGAGACACACAAGAACAGCAGCACACGTTTAGACGTTTTCACTATTCATTGGCTCTCATCGACAAATAATTTTATTGGGATGACAAACACACTTTTATTTGGATGATAACATCTTCTACACATGCTATCCTACGCCATATTGAGCATAATATTATACAGCTGTGATTACTATACAAAGCCGGGGCATTTTAGTACATTGGGAAGAAATAAACTAAAAAAAACACTTATTACAAGAACCAAGAGGTGCTTGGACACCCAGGTTCGTCTTTAACTTAACTATACATCCTTTCATATATGAACTTATAGCCGGTAAACATCGTGCTTATATGTTGTATTGCTGGTTTATCTTTTATTGCATCAGCAGAAGATTATTTACAGTAGCGTTTATATTATTTGTTCTCATCAGATCCTACAAATTGGTGAAGAAAAAACATCAGTGCATACCAGTGCGTAAGGTAATAGCTAAAACTAGAGTTGAGAGGAAATAGAAGTGTACCTCAATAATTAGCTCGTCAGGGATATGGGGTAAAACTTCTCGTACTCTATCTACCATGGAGAGAACCTCCGACATGCTACCATTCGCGGGTCTTGCAGTGCCTCGGAACCGCAAGCCAGCAGCTGAAGCACCATCAGGCCTCGAGGAAGAGGATGGAACAACCGAAGATCCTGCAACTGGCTCAGGCCATAGACTCCAGGTGGCATCTGGATGCCCATAATTATCAGTCACTGAAGTCAACTGCCTCATCATCATCTGAACTCCACTAAGCCCCACTGATGTCACGGCGCTGGAAGAACTGGGATTGTCCATCCCAGGGCTCGACCATGGTGGTGCCCAGCTAGAATCAAGACCAGCACCTCTGCACCACCCAACACCTATGCATCAGTGCTGCAGAATCGTATGCATAGCAGTACAACTATAGGGTTATGGTGATCAACAAACAATTTCCAAAAACGAGGATTCACTGATATAGCAAGTGTATGTGTGCTAAATTATAATAGCATCTGAGAGATAAGTCATACTGCATATACGATACAAGTAGGCACAGAAGAGCCATCAGGCAACCATAAGAAATAAAAGGAATAGACGAGAGATGGACCAGTTTGACCCATCCAACCCACCTGCACGCATGAGTGTATGCGTCTCTTTCGGCCCTTTCCAGCCCAACCAACCAAACCTGCACAGATGTGCTCTATAAAACTTAGCCCCTTATCTCTGACTCCATGTGTATGCAAGACAGTAGCAGCTTCACCTCTTTCTCCATCTAGGTTTCTCTACCCTCACAATTACTCTCCCCACTCCCCCTGCCCCCCTGCTCTCTATCCTCGACCTACCTCTTCTGCCTCACTGCCACGAATCAAGGTAGAATTCTCCCTTGCATAGTTGCAATATGGAAGAGCTGGTAGCAAGCGGCCAGGAGATAATGCGTTTTTGATGGTCAGGAAGTTGGGGGAGCGAGAACAGGAGCTAAACGCACACTATATCAAAGGTACAAAAGTACCAGGAAAATATCATTACTTATTCAAATTATTTTGGAAATTAAACAAATCAACAATACCCGATACCATATCCCCTTGTAAGTTGTATCCCACCACATCCATGTATTGGATACGTATTTGCACACAGGATCAGCATTTTGTTGTATAGGTGATTAATAGGAAGATAAAACATATATCTTCTGGTAATTTTGAGTGAGCATGAGTTTTAGTCATCTTTGGGGATCCCTTCTTTGCCAAGTTTTCAAAATTATGTTTCCTTTGGTAAGTCTTTATTACTACCAGGTTACAATTTCAATGTTCAATCAAGATTCAATCCTAAAAATATGCTAAACCTGCCAGTATAAATCAATCTGACTGGAACAAAATATTCAAAATAATGATGGTAATAGGCAGGTGAGCACCATCAGTTTGACATACTAAACCTACTTAGTTTCACCTAGAATGAATAAGATTCGAAAAGATGCATTGAAAGACTTTGGTTCATCATTATGAACAAAGATAAAGTCCATTAGGAAATGAAACTATGGCTATTATTCTTCCTTTTTCTTTAGATCAACTAGGCCTGGTAAACTCGCTTTCATACCCATTTAAAACTTCAATTGAACCACAAACTAGGACCACCATTAAGTGATACATTACAACAAACAATAGCTTCATCGGATTAAAGATTATCACAGTATCTAGATAGAAAATGTGCATGCCATAAGGCTAACAAAATCTTTGCGAGGGTAGTAACTTGAAAGAGAACAGGAAATTAAAAATGCCCTCAAACTATACCATTCATACACTCAAATAACTGAGGTAGTCTATCAAGGCCTAGTTTCAAATAACGATATAATGTCAGACATTTGCCCAATCACTTTATAAAATGAGCTTAAGTTGTGACAATGAACACCAGGGGCGAAGAATAGGGAAGACATGCATGAGTGGAGCATCAACATGGTAGCACAATGCTGATCTTGGTTATGTTCACGGTCACGGCAGATGAATATGGGCTGGGAAAAATATGTTTTGTGACAAATGAGCTGCAGAGATATGGTGCTTAGGTGAGGCAATGGTAGCCAGATATGAGAAGGGGACAATGATGTTTCCTGAGAACTTCACATAGAAGTGATAGTGCTATGAATGTGGCCATGTTGGCGAAGAATGAAAGGAATGACAAATTTAGGATTTTCCCTCCTGTGAGTGCACTCTATTGTGCTGTTCTACAAGCCATCATCATCTTCCTTCTTTCAGCAAAAAGAGCATATCTTCCTCTTCCTTCTATCTCCGAAAAGGGCATATCTTCCTCCTTGTCTGAGCAGGATGTGTGCTCAATTCAGATCTAGCATGCATAATGGAGTCGACCGCTAGGGGTGAGGTGGAAGGTGTTCGTGCACATCAGCCTATGGCACACACAAGGGATTCACGGTAAACAGCGACAGGGACAATTGGACATGATCTCTGCTGCACTGTCTTTGCCACGACAGCCACCACCTACACTACAGTAATCTGGTAAGCAATTTGGCACTGCAGCAGAAAGATAGCCTCTCGCTTCTTTACCCTGTGTGAGATCACCACCCTCCCTAAGACTTATAAGCTGCGAGATAACACTTGTTGGCATTGCCCACGCATACCACCAAGGATCATCCTTGCCAAGTGCCACAGCCCACAACCAGTGCCAGGAACAGTCCAAGATCCTGATCATATTATCTCTACATACTCCATCGTTCCAACAGCTACCAGGGTAAATCAGGCGGCTTTTGTGATAAATTATATTTGCTTAGGCAGTTGTAAATTAATGAATTGGCAGTTGAAATGAGATAGTTGGGAGGAACTCTACAATTATGTCAAGTTCAATCTACCATACAACAACTGATCACCAAGAATGTAGTGGAATTAGCTCGGATGCTGGACAAAAGGCATTACAATAGGATGTTCAAAGATAAAATTTCTGAGAAAGTTTGATCCAGCACCTCAGGAATCAATGATGGCTCCAATGTACAGGGGTTTTCTAGACAGCAAAAGTTAACCTTTTCTTTTCTCATATTTTTTGTTCATTCCCGTACTCTTGTTGATGTAGAAACACATGCAGGAAGCGCTTATGGAACACATAGAGCATGCTGGTGAGGAGGCAAGAAACTGGTAAACGAAGAGGTCATAGAGTGGCATACTCACTCTGAGTAAGCAACAGATGCAGTTGGTTGTTTCTTCATTGGCACAAACTGCAGAGCAGCCTCCTCAGAGGCACCTGCTGTTTTTGCTCCTCTAAGCTCCCATTTAGTCTTTGCACTGCTGATTTCCACATTAGCTGCCTTCTCTTCCATATTATCTCTCTCTATATATAGCTAGGCCTGCCTGAAGGTTGCAACTGGCTATCCAGCTAGCATTGAGTAACAAATGATGGGAGGCTGTCAGGCTGACTTGTGGATCCACATTGTTAGCTAATATGTGGGACTGATGGGATGTAGTGATTTCATAAAATCGAGCACAAAAACTATCGTAAGATGGGTCCTTAAAGGTGTAGGTTTGTGATAGTTTTGAAGTTTTGACAAGACATGAATAGGTTCATTGAATTTACCCCAAATCACATCAATAATTTGACAAGACATTGTTATAACATGAATATGATGAGCAATGTGAAGAATAAGAAAATAGATCATTCCAAGTTTGTTATACACACCTCCAAACAGCATCTGCAGGATTCTGATGTTCAATAGGATGTTCATGACCAGGAACCCTCTGCTGATTCAACCCCGCATTAAGTTGTTCTGCAATTAACTGGACGTTTCCTACCTCTGCTGTAGATCTTGTGTGACCTTGAGATGACAGAAAGAGAGGTCTTCGACAAGTTGGACATGAGTAACCATCCATTAATCCTTGGTCCAACCTACACATAGCAACAATACTTAAGGGAAAAATCAAACATAGAATGCAATTTGATGTGGTCACATTTGATGGTAAGATGTGAAGCTATACACAATTGCTAAGCATATCTACTTTTGTGGGTGTAGAAGTGTTGCATATTTTTGTACTAAGTGAGAAGCAGAGGTCAGTACAGTTGTACGAAAGAGCAACAAAGGGAGCTGAACAACAGTCTAAGCTGAAATACAAGTAATACTATGATCTGTTACTAATGACTAACAACTGCAACTTCTTCACATCAGCTTGCTGGCAAGCTTCAATCTCGTCAAAGATATTTGTGAGAATCTGACTAATAATTTGCTAAGAAGGTTAACAGAAGGACCATCCACCATGCTCAGCAATATCAATTTTCCTTATGCAGAGATTCCATGACAGAAAAATTTAAGTCAACCGTAAAATAGGAATGTTGGTCCCGTATTTTAATAAGTAAATTTGGAATGCATAAGATCAAATGGACAGTTATGACGGCATATGGAGTATGTTCATAACTACAGCCTGCAGTCCTTATGCAAATAGTGGGAGCACAATTTCCAGAAAATGAAAATGAATCTACTTAAAGTTTTTTTTTTTGGTAGGACATTATGAGCTATAATAAAATTGAACCACAGACCATCAATTGCAAAATAGTAAAAGGAACTCATCGCGTACCATGATCGCAAGCAAGCTAGATGAAATAGATGGTTGCAGGATAACTTTTTAGCTCGAGCCATTGGTCCCTAGGAGTTGCAGATTTCAAAAGAAAATCAGATACACAAGCACTCAAAACACTACAGATCCTGTGAAAATCTAGAAATTGTTTACCCTACAGATGGCACACTCATCGTCGTATGCACAGATTTCATCATATGTAGCATCTGGAAGTGCTCCGTCGAGTGAACTAAGTGCCTTTCGTAACTTGGCATAAGTTTTTATCCGCTTCCAAAATGAAGCTATAAGAGCCTGCAAACATTTTCAAAGAATTCCAGTCAGTACATCATACATATTTATTTAAAGTTTATCGAAGTTAACAAGTGAATGTCACACTCACGCGCAAGTTCAATAGGAGAACAGCGTCAACCAGATGAAACGCCATACCACGGAGCCAGAAGATCATTGAGTAATGACCAAGTGACATCAATAAGCTTATCAAGTCAATGACAAAACCAAAATTTCTGACTAGTCTGCCTCTCCACTCAGAAAAAGATCCTGCAGTTACAAAGCATGATTGGACCCTGGTGGTAAAGTTGAGATAATTCAAGAGACGCATGTACAAGAAATGAGACATGGACTGCTCAACCTGAACTAAATTAATGTTCCAACAGATCATAGAGCAAAATTTACAGTATTACAAACAGACCAGACCAACATAACAAATGTCAGATGAGTGAATGAAACCTCTGTTATATACTCCGGCCTGTCAGGAAAAAAAAAAGGTTCTGTTTTTTACCATTGGCATGGCCTTGGAAAAAAAAGATCAGCAATTTATATAAAACCGATTATTGAGATCAATATACATGTTTTTTCTTTGTGACCAATCTAAATATTCATAGATATGTTACCAGTGAAAGATAAAATAGTTTACTGTATGCGTTCTAGGATTTTTTTTTTCATTCACTGAATCTGGTGTTTGCATTCTTGTCTAGGTTAGTAATAACTGGTTAACCACGAAACTCATACAGCATTATCCTGCATGCTCAGCCCTAGAGGGTTTACTAAACTGAATTAAATGAGTCTCTGAGCAGCGAAGACACGCTTATCACCTGCTGCTTGCTTATAAGTTTTTTGGAAATCAAGATAGTCCACACCACTGTCCATTTGATGTCGTTGCCATATGTCAAACAACTGAAATCCATGCACCATGATTGACTGCTAGGAAAATACTATGTGAGAAAAGGTTGAAGATATTCAGAAGTAATAACTGCATGCAGGTAAATGCTCATAATATTTTTAACATCTCTAGTTGGCATTTATAAGCACCACCTCCTTTGAACATTAAATGCAATGCAGATTTCTTTGATAATGCAAGATCGTTATAAATTAAGAAAAGATAAGGAGGAGAAACTTCCCACAATCTGGGTTGAAGTACCTGCAGTGTCTCAAAGCCAATACTAAGTGGCTCAAAAAACATAAGCCAAAATAGTTGAGAATTACACGACTTGCAGAACCCAACACAAAGCTTTATCCTGGAGAAGATAGACAATCAATTAAGTGTGAGCTTTTAAAAGTATTACATGCTACAGTTGTGTCAAGGACACCATAACAAAAGGAAATGTGGTAAACTCAAGCATCAATACAACTCATTCCATTATACTCCCTCCGGTCAAAAATATTTGTCGTTTTAGGACCAGATTTGGACAAACTTTTAAAATTCCGAATACAATTTTATGTGAATAAATTTATAAAGTCTAATAAGTTCATGATATTATGAAAGTACTTTTTGAGGCAAATCTATGTATATCATTTGTTTTCTTTTTTAAACTAAGCATTTAAGAAATTATTGATGGTCAGAATTTTAAAAGTTTGACCAAATCTTGTCCTAAATGACAAATATTTTTTTTAGAACACGCAGGAGATCTGCATATCATTTCATTAAGAAAAAGGAGAAAAGGTGGACGGTGTTAGAGAAAGACTCCGACACCCGCCACCAACGGTACAATAGAACACCACACACCCAAAGGAAGTAAAACAAACTAGTGCATTAGCAGCACAGCCCTAGTAAAGAGATCACGAAGCCTAGCAGCTCCTGCTAGGCACCAAAGAGCACCCTCATTAGCGATGGCTTGGAGGACATCAACCAAGCATGGGGTGGCACCATTAAAAACACAATTGTTCCTGTGCTTCCAAATTTCCCAAGCAACCAAGATGATTAACGTAGGATTCTGATAGGATTGCAGGATTGAGAAAACGTAGGAATAGGAAAAACGTAGGATTCTGATAGGAATGTAAGTGTAAAACAGAGGATTGCAAAACTTAGGAAAAACACAGGAATGACCGTTTGATTGAACCACAGGAAAAACGCAGGAATTGGATGAGAGAGATAGACTCAAAGAAAGTTACCAAGAGGTTGAAGCTCTTGCTAAATTTCCTCCAAAATCTCTATAGGATTGTCCATTCCATAGGAATTTTAAAGGATTGGATATGATTCAATCCTTTGTTTCAAAGGGCTTCATAGGAGATTTTCCTATAGGATTGAAATCCTCCAAAATTCCTATGTTTTTCCTCCAATTCAAAGGGGCCCTAAAGAGTTTAGCCCTTCCTTCTCATTATCAGGTAAACCCCTTACTGTTCTTGACCACCAATTGGCAAACCTAGCAGTATCTTGGGTTGGAAAGCTAGAGTAGCCAAGCCGTTGCAGGACCAAATAAACGAGATTTGGAGTGAGAGATGTCCCTCCAAACTTTTTTTAAGAAGAAATTGTGAGAGTGTTGGGGATTGAACAAGGGATCTTAGGGTTGAAACCACACACCCCTTGCCACTGCACTATCAAGTGCATCTCTAAATGACAAATAATTTGACCGGACAGAGTAAGTTTATAACAGAAGTTGCAAGTTGCAAGAAATTGTAAGGGACAATAATTTCATGTTGGAAGTGAGTAAGTGACATCATGCATCTCTGACATCTACAAAATCAAAATAAATTTAAGTGTACCCAACACCTAAGCAAAGAAAAAATTATGTGTAAATAATATTTCTAAACAAAAAACAGTAAAATGCAGACTAACCAGGGAATATTACCATAGTACATCAGCCGATAGAACCAGCAATAGTGCAGAATATACACGAAAGTATTTTGATGGAGTCGCTGATGGTGAAGCATTGAGCTGTTCAAGGCGTTCTCTAGCCAATGATTGAAACATCTGGATGTACGAGAAATTTTAGTTAATGTAAGGGTATAATCTTAACTAGTTGAAGACTTGAAGTTCTAAAACATTACCTTCAGGGAACAAAGAAGGCCCAACCAACTTGACCAAAGGATTATTTGTTGAGAATTAGGAGGCACAACCAGTGGGAGAAAAGTTCCCTGGAATACGAGAGAGATCATTGGCATTTCTTCACATGGCAGGCAACAACAAGAACATAAATAAATAACTGTAAATTGATCATACATCCTCCCTTAGGGCTTGTTCGGTTTGGAAGGGGTTGAAGGGGATTGGAGGGGTTTGAGGTGTAATAATTCCACACCACAATAGGTGTGGAATAAATCCCCTCCAATCCCTCCCTCCTGGGGATTAACCGAACATGGCCTTAAGATTGAAATTGAGGATGTACCCTCCTGGCCCACAAGTTAGGTTGATGACCCCACATGTCAATGGCATAGGAGGCTAAATCCTCAACTTTTGATTTAAAGGAGGGTATACGATCAAATCTCCCGGTTTACTTTTCCAACTTGTAAATCGTAGTCTTCATTTCTACAAAAGGGCATGGAAACTTCTACTCCCTCCGTCCCAAAATATAAGGGTTTTTGGGGGGATGTGACACATCCTAGTACTACGAATCTGGACAGACTCCATGTCTAGATTCGTAGTACTAGGATGCATCACATCCCTCCAAAAACCCTTATATCTATGAAAGATCAGAGTATCCACGTATTGGACTTGTGCTAAGATTCTCAAGGAGATAGGATTAGATCTAAATTAGATTGTACATGTATTATGGCTGATAGTTATTGAACAAAGTGTAAGACTGCATATTATCTAATTTAAAAGAACTCACTATCAAGCTGCTTTAAATTCACTAAAGCATATATTGCAAACATCATTTTAGAGCAAGTCTCTTGTGTTGAAGACTACGAGCTTATCAGCAGAAAGTCAGGAGAAAAGGGGAGCGCATGCGCACACAGAGAGAGAGATGGATAGAGCGCTTACCTTGTAAAGCACATAGTTAATGATGTGTTCCAACACCTTTCTAGTCTCAGAAGAGGTTAATTGAACAAAAAATAGTGTCTGCATAAAAGAAAAAACAACATTAACGCCACTATTGCTAATATGATATGCATACGTTAAATATAAGCTAAGCTGCAACATCCTCTTTACTAAAAATCATTAAAAGAAATCTGGATGCTCAGGTAAAATGGTTTCCGCTAAATCATGGATTGGAACAATGGAGGAAGAACAATGCCCTGCCTTGTGCCTTCAAAAAGGTCACCTGGACACCTGGCTTTGTAATAGTATGAACCATCCTTTCTCTCATATATAAGTCACTAAGAATCTAAACTAGGATAGCAGACTAGAAGTTTAGCTTCCTCTATGAAATAGTGTTTTTATATAACATAGTTATCATGTTTGCAATGCAAACTGTATGCATACATGGAGGACGAGCTTTTCCAACAGACAAAATGCTTTGATTGAACTACAAAATTGGGTCAAACTCTAATGCTCCTTTTAAAGATTCCTATGGAAGTAAAAATAATTAAGTACAGCCAGTTTACGACATGAATCAAGAAGTGGATGTATCAATACAAGTTCTTACATGAATATTAAACCACATGCACAAAAATGAGTCTAGAAGGAAATCGCAACGAACCAAGTCACACACTGTCAGCTTAGCTCTTGCTCTATCAAAGCCATATAACAGCCATTCAGAGACGTAACAGAAATCCTCTAGCATCGAACAACAAAAGTACCACATACAAATATCCAGTTCAGATTTCAGAACCGCTTAACGTAACAAAAATCCTCTAGCATCGAGCAACAAAAATACCACATAACAGAAATCCTCTAGCATCGAGCAACAAAAATACTACGTACAAATATCCAGTTCAGACTTCAGAATCGCGGTGTTCAAGCCTGTATTCAAGCATGTTGTTGTATAGTTGCTATTGGCATTGCTACTTCCCCATATGTTCCAACTACCATAGTTTAGATAAGCATCTGCTCAACTGAAATGCAACTCCTGAGAACATGTGGTTCTTCGCAATCAGCTAAAGCACAATATTCCTACTAAATCACTCCATTATCTCACACACTTGATGATTCCAAAAACAACATGGAAACAAAATGTCATTAGCTGATTTAATGAAGGAAAACACGTCCATTCTAACTAAACAAATTAAGTTTATTTCTACCTAAACATCAAACATATCTTCAGCACGCAAATTAAACCAACAAATTGGGCAGCAAATTTGAATCAACAAATTTGGGCAGAAAAAACACCTCCATCTTCCCAACTATCAGCTTGCATATATTATTATTGCTTATATTATTATTACTGACAAGTGGTCAACCGACAAAAGTTTTTTTTTCCCCAAACAGCACAATCTAAGCGAATGACCGCGTGGCCCTGAGCAGCAACAATCCCAACCCCCATCCCATTCCCGATCGACCGATTGCTCACCTTGAGGGAGAGGATGAGGACGAGGAACACGTGCGCCGCCAGATTCGCCAGGAGCGCGACGGTCACGTGCGAGCCCAGCACCGTGCCGAGCCAGTCCCCTCCTCCTCCTCCTCCTCCTCCCCCGCCCGCCGCGTCGGCATCCCCGTCGAGGAGGGACCCCGCCCACCACTGCAGCGCCGCGGCGCTGGCCGCGGTGGATGCCGCGGCGACGTAGAGGCTGTTCACCGCCGCCATGCGCCGCGCATCGAAGACAGGTCCCCCCCCCCTCCTCCACAACCCTATGGCCTCCTCGTCGTCCTCGTCGTCGCCGCCGCCGATTCGCCGGCGATGCGGGGGAATCGCGGGGTTGCTTGCGGCTCGGGGGAGGTGTCGACGACGGCTTTATTTCGGGGGGGCCGCGACGCCGTGAGAAAAGGGGGGATTGAGGGGAGGAAGAGGAAGGTGGGGGGGAGCCAGGGGGACAAAATTATTGACGACGGGATGGATAGATTGGAATTAATTATGTTAATTAAAGTCTAGATATTTGACGGGTTTAATACGGGAGAATTGTGCGTTTCAGTCCTAAGGGTTATCTGTAATATTGTTTCTTTCCTAAAATAGATTAGTACTCTCTCTTTGTCCTAAATGTGAAAGCCATATACCAGATTAGATATTTTATAGTAATATGAATATGAACAGGAAACCTCTGATCATATTCGTCTGATGCTAGTTTCTATATATTGGAATGAATGGAGTAATAAATTTTAGCTATCAATTTAGACAAAGTGCATGTATAGATTCGTAGCTAAAAGTTACTAAAAGTGCATTATACATTTTATAGTACTACGAATATAAATATGAAACATGATTAGATTCGTAGTATTTTAAAATATCAAATCTGATACTATATTTCTATATATTGGGATGAAGGGAGTAATAACTTTTAGCTATGAATTTGGACAAGTGCATGTCTAGATTCGTACTAAAAGTTATTATATTTTGGGATGGAGTTAGTATGATGTTAGTATTATTTCTTTTCGGAGGGAGAACTATGTTATGGTTGGATGATGCCTTCAACTTGCCAAATCCCAACTTTAGGTGGTTGTTTTGCAGTTGTTTAGTTGATGCCATTGTTATGGGTAGCTATATTTTTCATCGGCCTATTTCAAAGACACAATTTTTTGCAACACTTTGCCTAAAGCTTCACCTTATGTAATATGAGGTTTGGCAATGTTAATCATCAATCGAACATATCTTTATCTATCTATTGACATGTTTGGTATTGCTCCAGCCTAGAGAAAACTCAAAGCTGTAGAGTTTGGACTTGAGCTATGTTTGATTTGGATTATTAGGCAGATTACTGCTACTGATTATATACTTAATTATATGAATAAATTGAATACTTTAAGAAACAAACTTAACAAATATGCGTCCTTTGAGTGTATTTTCCAAAGCTTAGAGTAAATAATCCATTTCAATAATCTGAAACGAACCATAAAATTGTTTAAATATGACAATACACGCATACTTAAATGTATATATTTCCTATGAATATAGAAGTTGGATTTCTAGCAACTATTGTATTTCTCTAAATTTCCCTGTCAAACTTACAAACCTTCTCCATTTAACTGTTATTACCATTTACTGTGCACATGTCTCCTCCCTACGATTGTTGGGGGCTAAAATATTTTTTTTTATCTCTCTACATTAATATTGTAATAATCCTTTTCCAGTTATAATAGCGAAGAAATTTATTGCAAAAAGATAGCGGTGGTGACAGTGAACCCGCCAACCCATTTATCCTATCGTAAATTTTGCAAATTACTCATTCAAAGATTTAATGTTAAAAATAGAGAAATATCGTGGACAATCACATATGAAATCAAGTGAATGTTTCCCTATAAAAGATAAGGTAGTAACATATTTCATGAATTATATAGTTTTACTTGTATTTGATAATAGTATGATATAGTTCTTTTATCATAGTAAAGCATAAACATTTAGCTAGTATTTCGAAAAAGGATGTGGTGCACACACAAAAGAAAAAGAAAAGAAAAAATGGTTCATCCACGGAATATTGCAATATGCTGCGAAGGTAGGTGCGTTTGTGCAAAACGGGAGGTTCTGGAAGAGATTGAAAAAATTAGTACTACTACGGGGTACGGGCCGCGTGCGACGCCTGCCTGCGCACACCACCAGCAGCGAGAGCGAGAGAGGGGGCGTGGGGCGGTTGGCGCGCCAAGGCAGGTGGGTCCCGTGCGTCGGTGAGTACCGGAAAAGCGAGAGCTCGGTAGGTGACGCGCAGAGCAGCAAGCCGCGCCACGAGCGAGTGACCGCGCGACACGACCCCGACCCGGCCCGGTCGGTGCGGCGCGGCGGAGGTCGCCCGGGTCAGCCGTTCGCCGCCACGCGAGACGAGACGATCAGACGAGGGCTAAAATAAAAAAAAATCTTCTTTTTTTCCCCTCGGCTTGCTAATTCCACGCCGCCCCTCTTTAGGGGTGGAAACGAGCCGAGCTGAGCTCGCAACAAACTAAATTTGGCTTGACTCGGCTTGGTTAGGGAAATAAGTTAAAACTTGAGCTCGGCTCGGCTCATTTCCTGCTCGAGCCAGCTCGAGCTGGCTTGCAAGCCTTTCTATTGAAACGACTCTTCATATATATTTTGTAAATATTAAAAAAAGTAAAAACAAATCATTAACATGTAAAATTTAAATAAGTTTATATATTCAATTCTTCAAAATTTTAATGATAAATTTCAAGTTGACAAATAATAACGCCATATAAAGTAAAATAATCGATATAAACATACGATGCCCAAGGCTCGCGAGCCAAAACAAGCGGCTCGCAAGCTAGCTTGGTTCGGCTCATTTCAGCGACGAGCTGAAAAGGCGGCTTGGGCTTGGCTCGTTTGACTTACGAGCCGAGCCTAGCCAACCAAACTCAAGCTAAGCCCGAGCCAAGTTCACGAGCCCAAGCTTTTTTTCCACCCCTACCCCTCTTATCCGTTTGTGGACATAGCGAGGGGCATTATTGACTTTGCAGAAATGGAGGGAGAAAAAAAAAAGATGCACCGCTAAAAAATTAAAATTATACTACTCGCTTCGTTTTCAAATACTCCAGTAGTACTGCCACTAGACTGCCAACATTGACTAGGACACATTCGTTTTTTTCTTGACCACTAATTATTCCTCAATAGTTTGATTAGACTATGAGGATGGAAGTGTGCTTATTCCTTAACCCTAACCCTATGTAAAGAGAGGATTAAATTTTGGACTTGGCACGCTTTTCAAACTGCTAAACGGTGTGTTTTGTGTGAAAATTTTCTATATGAAAGTTGCTCTAAAATATCAGATTAATCTATTTTTCAAGTTTGTAATAATTAAAACTCAATTAATCACATATTATTACAACATTGTTTTGTGTGAAACACTTAATCTTCATCTTCATCTTCAGGAGATTCAAACACCACTTAAGAGAATGGAAGTTTTATTCTTTGTTGAACATGGTCTTTTAGTTCAAAAAATTCCAACTTATTTTTTCAAACTATTTCAATATTCGATCACTTTATTCCCTTAAGTATTTTTTAAGCTTAGTTTATCCTGAATTTAATTAAAATGGTTCACTTTATTGGTTAATTGCATTTATCTTCTTTGTTTATCTTTATATGAGTCATACTTTAAGCTTAAATTTTATAGAGCCATAGATGGCATCATTATCAAATTTATAAAAATTTAATAACTACTTGCTTGAAAGTTAAAACCTTCATGTTAAAATTAGTTTCGGTGTTTCCAACCTATGTAAACAGCGATAACAAAAAAAAATGTTGAGAGGTAAGTTATAATATATATTAATGCTATCAAATTTTATTTCAAAATATGATTTATACAGGCATAAACGAAAAGCCCAAATATTATCATGGAGTAAGGTGAACTATTGTTAAGAGTTGGGTATAAAATGAGACGAAAAGTTGTCTAAGGGTTAAGTGCTCTGGTGAAAAAGTTTGGGGAGTAAAATTGACATTTTGCTTTTAAGTTACTCAAAAAATGGCCTTTTTTTGCTTTTTTTATAAAATATAAAAGTTTGAGGATGAATGATTTCTATTGCCAGCTATTTAAAAATGGGGGAGTAACTATTTTGCTATGACGCAGTATACTAAAGTGTTGATTGTTTGCGCTACTTTGCAGCTGCAGGCTGCATCAACAGTAGCAGCTACTCAAAAATTAACCGCGGCAGCAGCAGCAGCAGCAGCAAGGCTGTGCTGCCACAGCTAGCATAAATGAACAACCCTTAATTATTCTATTCGGTAATTACATATTTAACACTGAAATAAGATATTGTCAAACATTTGAAACTTTGACAATCAATAACTCTAAAATTAGTTAATTTCAAAATGCAAAAGTGGTATGGGCAATCTGCTTAGAAATGTACTAATGTACTTCATAATATCTTAAACTTATTAGGTTAATAAACTTGTTCTAATATAAACTTATGACCAAAGTTACACACCAAAGACCTTAAATAACAAATATCGTATTTTTTTTACTATAGAAAGCACTGTCAGACCTCTAGCAGCAGGTATTATACAATAAAACAATTACCAGACTGCAATAAAAATTAATGGTTTGCCTCACAAAGTAAATGGGCACCCAATTAATGCACAATACAACAAGAATAGTACACTACAATTAATCTTGTATATTATAACAATTGACCCCATCTAGTATAATTATTGCTTGATCCAACTATCACAACAACAAAGCAAAGTGTTAGTCTGTCTACTAGCAGAGAAAACACACCCTTAACTTGCATCTATTTTGTAGCATTTTTGTCATGTTCCTGCAGCAGCAAGTGGGTTTTCCATATATATTTCATACATTGAGCTAAACACAAATCGGTAGTGCATACCAGGTTTATCGGTTCCGTTCCAATATGTGCCATTATATTCCACCACCTAAAGCTATGAAGCGAGCGAGCGGCATATTGTTCCAATCAAAATATCGTTAATTTCAGTTATTCTGATTAAATTCTGGTCGGTATTGATCAGAATTAACATACCACTTGTTTCAGTATATTTTAAACATGAGTGATCTTTCCGTTGAATTTGGCTTAGTCGATTCATAAGGATACATGATAAATTTTGTAAAATATGATAGTAACATGATGAATAACTTTGAATCACTCTATTTATATTTTGTAAATTGCACCTATTCTGGAGTGATCTTTATTTCAGTCCAAAGTGGCTCTTGCCATGCACTGGACTTTGCTCGTGCAATGTTCATGTATTCTTAATAACGCGGATTCACCTAAAGGCTTTTTTATAGCATTAACTGCACTAAAAGTCAGTGGGTCACAATTACATTCAAAGAAAGGATTATGTCTAGCTATAAACTCAATCATCCATGTTATATTGCTCTCATTGCTATCATTTTTAGTATAATTATGGGCACAAATTTGATAAAATATTGCATAATATTCCCTCCATCCCATCATAATATGAGGGATTAAATTATTTAAACTTGTCCCAAAATATAAGGGAGTCTAGAGCACTACCTGTGCACCAATTGACCCTCATTCAATTTTCTTCCCACTAAACAACCTTCCAACCCTAATATTGCCTAATCTAGTAAGGAAAACATATATTACAAACTTCATATGTAGTGTAAATCTGGAAACTGTCGTACGATGTACAAGTGAACGTTTGAGATTTGTCTATATCATCATAAGCAATTTTTTTTACTACCAGAACAAAAAATTACTTATGATTAAATCTAGGAGAAAAATACTCAAGGTGATATGAACGAATCTCGGATGTCCATTCGTGTATCCTACAGTAGTTTTTCTAGGTTGCATTACACACTTCCTCAATCTATTGAGGGGTATTTGATCTTTTTTTCATTTTCCTTAATCTCTCAAATGCATACTAAAATCACTTCTAGTATATGATGGAGTTAGTAACATATTTATACTCCCTCCGTTTCAAAATGTTTGACACCGTTGACTTTTTAGCACGTGTTTGACCATTCGTCTTATTCAAAAAATTTAAGTAATTATTTATTCTTTTCATATCATTTGATTCATTGTTAAATATACTTTCATATACACATATAGTTTTACATATTTCACAATTTTTTTTGAATAAGACGAACGGTCAAACACGTGCTAAAAAGTCAACGGTGTCAAACATTTTGAAACGGATGGAGTATTATCTTATTAAACCCTGAAACGGTACATCTGTATCGGTTGGTATGAGAACTTCCTTTCTAAGAGCCAAATTGGAATGGCCTCTCGAATGAAATTGACAATCTTGATGCATATAGGGTAGAAAAAAAAGCTCGCTTGCCCGGCTTGATGGCTCAGTCCAAAATTGTTGCGATTCATCTAGTTTTTCTTTTGAGATACAAATTTCAATCAGAAACCAGAAGACGAAGCATACTAAAAACCGATTGGTATCTTCGAAAAATCGATAAGAAAACCAAATTTGTTTTCGTCGAAAAATATAGAAAAAAAAGTTAGATAATTGGAAAAAAATTGTGAAAATGCCATTTCCTATAAATTTAGTAATCTCCCATTGACATACACACAATATGTAATACATATTCATAAAAGACAATACATATCACTCACCAGTCACCAACCATTGGCCAAATAGAATGCCTGTCACCTAAATATTAAAGTCCATTACGTACATAGTTTAGAGTCCAATACATATATTGAAGTCCATTTCATTACTACATGGAATTTGGCCCATGAAAGGGCTTCCCTTTTTCTAAATAATTATTCTTTTCTTTCCTACTGGACAATTCAAGAAATGCATGGAATGCAACATTTTTTTGAAAAAAAAATATCCTAGTAGGCTCTATGAACATCAAACTATTTATAGGATTTGATTTGATTTTTTTCGTTTTTTATCATTTTAAATTTAAATTTGAATGAAACCCATTGAAATTCTAGACGACTACTACTTTTGAGTCACGCCAAAACTTCAGTGTTCATCGAAATTGTGAACCCTCTGTTCACTCCCTTTAGCTTTGTAGACATACATAGATCAATCCAAAGGGCATGCTTGGTCACTTTCACACATTATCACATGTGCGTTTAAAGCATCTAGGCCCCCGTCGTTGATTTTGGTAATTAATGACAAGCGCTATTTGTGAACTAACTATTATCTTGAGTTATACATTTTGAGATAGGTTCATATGATGTGTATGCCATGGATGACTATCGAGGATTAAAATCGATGGCGCAAAGTAAAAGGAATGAAGACAGTAAACTAGTGGTTTTATTTTAATTGATCGAGGAGTTTGGGCGATCAAAATTTGCTATATTTATTTATAGCTTTGTCATACTATCAAAAGGGGTAATGACCTAAACAAAAAGATGATCAAAATGCTACATTAGGTCATTTGCATTTAGACTTGGTTCTCTGTTAGAATTGAATTGCATCTTCAGTCCAGGGCCGGTCTGACCGAGGACATTATGCCGGTCTGACCGATGATCCCAAGTCGGCCTGACCAGCGGGTTGAATGCCTATGGTTGGCCTCGCGGTTGGCGACCCAGAGCCGCCAGAGCCGCAGTCAGTCAAACCGAGCCGATGACGGTCTGACCGAGCCATGGCCGGTCTGGCCGGCCACCCTATGGCGGTCTGACCGACCCCCGTGTGTTAATACATTAAATGCACTGTAACGGCTAGTTTTCCAACCGTTACAATGTAGTCCGGTCTGATCGGCCACCCCATGGCAGTCTGACCAGTAGAGCACGGAGTTGAGGATTTCGACCCTCAATGGCTAGTCTTTGTGTGTGTGTGGGGGGGGTATAAATACTCCCCCACCAACAACAGGGGGACTCTCTTGGCACTTGCTTCACTTGCATATACCCCTTGCAACTACTCTCACACTCTCTAGTGTTTGTGTTCATCCATTTTGTGTGATTGAGGGTTGATTAGTCAAGAGTCAAGTGTATTGCTTCATTGTAGAGCTAGTGCGGCACTTGATCATCTTTGAGCCAGGTCATCACTTGTTACTCTTAGAGGTTGCCGCCTCCTAGATGGCTTGTGGAGGTGTTTCCCTGTGACCTCTCCAAGGAGATTGTGAAGAAGGCCCGACGCCAGTTGTGAGTGGTTTGGAGTTTACCACCTTTGGAGTTAAGGAAGAACTACCTTTAGTGATCGAGGCTTTGACATCCTGGCCGAGGGCTTAATAGGATTAATACTCATATCAACAAGTTGCAACTTCTTTTCCGGAAGCTGATCTCTAAAGAACTCTGAGGTTAAGCGTACTTGGCATGCAGTAATTTAGGGATAGGTGACCGATCGGGAAATTCTTCCCGAGTGCGCACGGGTGAGGACAAAGTGTTCAGAAAAGACTCTATGAGGGCAGTCTATAACATATGAAAGCTGCAAGATGTAAGTGGGCTCGGCCTGGGAAAGGCGGGACGTTACAAAATGGTATCAGAGCCGACTCTCGCGGTTTCACGGGCGCGCGTCGCAGTTGCGTAGGCATGTGCGCATGGCTGGTGTGGACTCTCGCGGTTTCACGGGTGCGTGTGTCACAGTTGCGTAGGCATGGTGCGCATGGCTGGTGTGTACTTGGAGTGGTCACACAGCATGGCACATGCGCTGGCATTGGACACACGGACGTGGCCAAGAGGGAACGTTCCTAGCTTGACAAGTTGCAACTTCTTTTCCAGAAGCCGAGCTCTAAAGAACTCCGAGGTCTCGCGGTTTTATGGGCGTGTGTGTCGCAGTTGCGCAGGCATGGTGCGCATGGCTTGTGTGGATATGGAGTGGTCACACAGCATGGCACATGCGCTGGCATTGGACACATGGACGTGGCCAAGAGGGAACGTTCATGGCTTGACGAGTTGCAACTTCTTTTCCAGAAGCCAATCTCTAAAGAACTCTGAGGTTAAGCATGCTTAGCCTAGAGCAATTTAGGGATGGATGACTGATCGAGAAATTCTTCCCGAATGCGCACGAGTAAGGACAAAGTGTGCAGAAAAGACTAATTTTGGTCTATGAGGGCAGTATATGACCTATGAAAGCTGCCAGATGTAAGTGGGCCTGGCCTGGGAGAGGCGGGACGCTTGACGAAGGGGGCATGCGGTGGATAGAAAGCTGCCAGATGTAAGTGGGCCTGGCCTGGGAGAGGCGGGACGCTTGACGAAGGGGGCTTGCGGTGGATAGAAAGCTGCCAGATGTAAGTGGGCCTAGCCTGGGAGAGGCAGGATAGTCCACTTCGTGGGCCGGCTCCCACCTCGCCCACCCCTTGACGAAGGGGGCTTGCGGTGGATAGAAAGCTACCAGATGTAAGTGGGCCTGGCCTGGGAGAGGTGGGATAGTCCACTTCGTGGGCCGGCTCCCACCTTGCCCACCCCATGATGAAGGGGGCTTGCGGTGGATAGAAAGCTGCCAGATGTAAGTGGGCCTGGCCTGGGAGAGGCGGTACGCTTGACGAAGAGGTTTGCGGTGGATAGAAAGCTGCTATATGTAAGTGGGCCTGGCCTAGGAGATGCAGGATAGTCCACTTCGTGGGCCGGCTCCCACCTTGCCCACCCCTTGACGAAGGGGGTTTGCGGTGGATAGAAAGCTGCCAGATGTAAATGGGCCTGGCCTGGGAGAGGCGGGATGTTACAGAGGCTTGGGTAGTCCACTTCGTGGGCCGGCTCCCACCTTGCCACCCCTTGATGAAGGGGGTTTGCGGTGGCTTCGTGGTTTTGAGCGGTGAAGTTGGGTTCGCCTCAACGGGGATTAGGAACCGGCGAGTTTCCGAACCTCGGGTGAAAAATTCCTTGTCTCTTACCTCATTTACTTATTGCATTTTCATCTGTGCAATTTACTTTCATAGAGACATATCTGAGCCCATATCACCCTAGGATTTCAAAACATAACTTAGTTGCAATTTACTTTCATAGAGACATATTTTGAGCCCACATCACTCTAGGATTGTAAAATATAACTTAGTTGCTTAGTTAAGTTTATCCCTCACCAAGCCTAGCAACTTAGGTTAGTTTTGATTAGGTGTGATTTAATTTTAATCGCCTATATATTCACCCCTTGTAATCGACATCTCGATCCTACAACGTCTAATAATTTGCTAGTCACTGGTGCATGGGAAGCGTGGGAAGAGGGGAAGGGCAATTTCCCTTTTACTGTAGTAAAGATATGCTTCCTCCGTTTTCAAAATAAATAAACCTAGTATGTGATGTGACATGTTTTACTGCTATGAGATTATTAATACTAACTCATAGTACTAGGATGTGTCACATTCCGTATTAGATTTGTTTATTTTGAGACATGAATAATATGGGATTGTGGTGGGAAGAGAACATCGTGGTTTTTTATAAATAGGATTGGGGCGAGAAGAAAAGGGAAGAAAGACGATTGTGCTACATAGTACTAGCAAATTAGCCATGCTATGCCATGGGATACAAAATGAAACCATTTTTCCGTGTTTGTAGTAGGAAATTTTAGTTTTGTTTCTATTCATTTTCTAATTGGCTGGTTTTATGGAAAACCATTCTTTCTTCTTTTTTTTTGGTGGGGATGGGGTGCAACATCGATTTTCTCCAGTGGTTTTTTTAGATTTGTTGAAAGCGTGGGTAGAGAGGAGGACGACTTCCTTTTTAATGTAGTAGAGATAGTTGCCTATTTTTTCGGAGAAACCGTTGTTTTTATAGAGCATTAGATCACATCATTGGTTTTCTCCGCTAATTTTTGTAGATACATGGAAAGCATGGGGTAGAGAAGAGGTGGGCGACTTGGGCTGCACTCATTTATGATGGTTAGGAACTTCTCACATGGGCTTGAAAAACAAGATAACTCATTTGCACATGATTAATTTAGTACTCCCTATACAGTATGCGACATATCTTAAAGACTACAAATCTGGATATACAACTATCCAAATTTGTAATCCTAGGTCATATCCTATCCTAGATACATTTATATTGGGACTGTGGAGATTATGGTTACCCCATACACACACGGCATGGTTATCCGACTAGTTATAGGGGATAACTTATATCTATGAAATATGTAACAGATCATGACTTGGGTATTACGTTTCCTTGTATATTATGGAACGGCCTAAAGTCCTGGTTTAATGATATTGTAAAGTAGATTTAGGAAATCGATACCGTATTGGTTAAGGTTTCTATTTTGTAATCCTGCCCTCCATCCTATATAAGGTGGGCAGTAGGCCCTCTAGGGGGCAGATGAGACAACTAGATCGTCAGATCTATAATACACTCGGCGGATTCAAATCCCCAAACAGGAGTAGGGTATTACCTCTCATTGAGAGGGCCTGAACCTGTCTAAATCCTTGTCTCCGCATCCATCCACTTTTAGGTCTCGTGTGCTACCCCTTTTATTATTGCCGAATTCTTGTTTCGACAAGGACATAGGGAATATTAACGGATTTCGGTGATTTTTTTTGAGAGAGAGCATTAGAGCAAGTTTAATAGAAGTATAGCCAACTGTTAGGTATAAAAGCTACTCCGTTCATCTAATTTAATAGCCTACCATACAATAGTTTCATATAAATATATAATAAAGTATTAATACTTAGCCCATCTATCACGAAACCTCTAATGGGCGATCGATCGCCCAGCCGATGGGGTAGCGATCAGGTAGCCTCCCCCCTCCCTCCACCTAGTTTCCTTTTTTGACACCGTATTACTTTCCTATTTTAGTAAGTTTATACATAGTTTACATATCTAAAGTTGAGAGACCAAAAGTTTATAAGTCAAAAGTTTATATATCCGATTCAAATTTGAATTTGAATTCAAATATTTTTTATATATAGTATTTCTATACATCTAAAGTTTATACACCTAAAGTTTATAGACCCAAAGTTTATAAGTCAAAAGTTTATATACCCGTTTCAAATTTGAATTTTAATTATATCCGATTTGAATTTGAATTCAAATATTTTTTATATATAGTATTTCTATACATCTAAAGTTTATACACCTAAAGTTCATACACCCAAAGTTTATAAGTCAAAAGTTTATATACCCATTTCAAATTTGAATTTGAATTATATCCGATCTAAATTTGAATTTGAATTCAAATATCTTCTATATATAGTATTTCTATACCTCTAAAGTTTACACACCTAAAGTTTAGATCCAAAGTTTATAAGTTAAAAGTTTACATAGCCGATTCAAATTTGAATTTGAATTCAAATTTTTTATATATAGTATTTCTATACATAAATTTTTCTAACTTTTGTTTTTTTTTAAAAAAAATTTGTGGTGTAAAAGGAGGGGAGGAGGAAGGGGGAGAGGAGGGAGGAGTGTATTGAGTATAGGGGAGGGGGAGGACGGGACCCGCCCATTAGGCGTGCCCCATCTATCACACACACGTACTCCTCCGTTAAAAAAAAAACTCACCATCGAAGACAATAAATCTAAACAATCTCATGTCCAGATTCGTTGTCAAGTTATTCTTTGTTTTAGTGGAGGGATTAATATCTTAAAACTCGTGCTGCAGTTCAATATAAATCTGTACTCCGTTTTTCTTTTATCTCCTTTTCTCTTTCTTCGCATATGTTTTTTATGGGTGAGGATTCTCTACCATAATGTCACTATTACGTGAATCCCACCCTTCTATTATTTCACATGTCAGTGTCTGTAATGGTAGTGTAATTATGGTAGAAGATGTGAACCCGTTTTTTACTACCTTGTCTTATAGTATTAGATATGAACCTGTTTTTTACTACTTATCTTATAATACTGGTCTACTGTACTACTCTCTCCGTCCTATAATATAGCAATCTAGGATATGATGGGATGTTTCATAGTGCAACGAATCTGGATAGACCTTCTGTCTAGATCTATTAAACTATAAAATGTCTCGGCTGATTCTAAGTTGTTATATTATGGGATGGAGGGAGTACTTGCTGTTACAACAACTGATCAAGCAAGCAAATCACCGAAACCGCTCGCGAAAATTCAAATATCCAACGCTCCATTTCGCTTCCCCACCCAAATTCCCAATCCCACCCCGCCGCCGCCGCCGCCGAGCGATACCGGGGCCGCCGCTCCCCATGGACGCCGGCGACGCGAGCCGCTTGGGGGAGTCGCTGGACGCCGTCTCCGCCGCCTTCCAGTCCCGCGTCATGGAGCTCCAGGAGCTCGTCCTCGCCCGCAACAGTAAGCTCCCTCTCTCCACAACCTCACCCCTCCTCATTCCCATCTCTCTCTCTCTCTCCTCCCATCACCGAAACCCTCCGATCCCCTGACCCCGCCTGCCTCCCCCACACGTTCGCAGTGTACCCGGCGACGGCGATACCGGACCTCGCCGCCGTCGACGTGTCGCTCACGGCCATGGAAGCGCAGTTGCAGGCGGTCCGCCGCCGCCTCCAGGAGGAGCGCGAAGCCTTCCCCAAGGCCAAGGTATCGTCCTCTTTCTAAGATTTAATCAATGCACTGTTAAATTGGCAGTACAGGTTGTTCCTTGGTTGCTGATTTGACGAACATGGGGAGGGGATCGACACAACATATTTTGATTAGGACCTAAACAATCAAAGGGATTTGATACCCACTAATCCCTTGTTAATCCAATCCTCCTGTGGCGTGATGGGTTGTGTAGAAATGGTTGGATTAATCTTGCCTGATCCTGCGGCGTGATGGGGTTGCAGTGAGTGTCTGGGTATGGGGGTAAATGGATATATCAGTTACCGTAGTTTGAGTATTTGGAGAATTGAACAAAAACAAGGTCTTTGTCTTTCTGGGAAAAAGAAGTATTATATCTTTCGATAATTTTGCTATTGCTCCTAAATCCAATCTTAATTTTGTTCAATCTACCCGTGAAATGAAATATTTCTAACTAGTGATTTCCTCAAATACTGATGTAGAAACTAGTACAACAGTCCTTGAAGCAACAGCGGAGGCTGCAGCTTATGCTTGCAAACATGCCAACTGGGATGCGCGAGGATGTCTTTGCTACACCTCTGGAACATAATTCATCAATGTATTTGTGAATATTAGGAAAATACATTGGCTGTTTCTACCTTCATTTGTGATATCAAGTTTTGTGCGTTACAGGATGTTTCCTGAGTCGCTCAATTTCAGCTCGGCTGTTCCAGAAGTCAGAGACCATGATTTAAAGATTAAGGAGGAGCCAACTGCACCACCCAAGGTAAAGATATACAATCTTATGTAACTTTTACTCATTGTCTACAATTCTTTTCAGATAGAAATTATAATTGTGTCATCATCTAATTTATTCTTTTATTACTGAGAAGAAGGGAAGAGGACCTGCACCTCGTTGGTACATATCCACTGAGGAGCTTGATTCGTTGTCATCGTGAGTTCTCAATTGCAATGATAGCTTCATTTCATTTACTTGTCTTTATATACCAACCACATTCCTTTATCTGCATCCAATATGTGGTTAAGTGTTTTTTTTTTGGTGTTTACATCTGTCCGTTTGAGATAATGCGATGTATACCATATGAATGTGCTACTTCTTTCTACACCATTCTTCTTTTCTGCATACTTAGATTTTCTTTTCTGAACAAATGGTAAGAAATGCTAGGTGAATGTTTTGTGATTTACCTAGGGCCTGTTCAGATTGTAGCCAAAATAAATCTTACCAAATTTTGGCATTGCCAAAATTTTGCCAATTTGGCAATATTGCCAAGTTTTGGCAAGATTTCTTATTTATTTATTAGAGTTTGGTACGAAACTAAATGGATGCACATATTTGGCAACTTTGCCAAAAAAATGGTATGGTTTGAAATGGCATCAATCTGAACAAGCCCCTAGAATTGAGCCTAGACATGACTTGCAGTCAAAACATCTGCCTTCTTTGCCTTTGCATCATCTTTTTGCTATGTGGGTCTCACAGGCAATGAAGGTTGTCATGAGGTTTATATTATCAATCCAGCACTACTGAGTATGGAGATAAGTGCCTATTTACCTATGTTCCTATAAGTTGAAGCTGTTAAAGTGCTGCCTATTGGTTTTGTAACCCATCTATTTCATTATACACCAAGTTCAATCAGTAGAGAACCTGAAATATCAAAACTCAAGAGACAAACAATGCAATATAGCTGGTATGGTCAACTTCTTTGAGTTTCTTATAAATCTAGGTTCTTTGCTAACTTGTCTTTAAGAAATGGTTATACACTATAGAATAGACGAAATCACATGGAAGTTGGAACAATATTTTTACTCAGGAAGGTTGCTATTTCATTTTCCCATTGTGTAGAACTATAGAAGACATGCAAACTGGTGCCATGCCTTCAAACTAAAAATGGCATCCCATTTTGTTACTACAGATACATGAGAGGGAGGCTCACTCTGGAGAAGGTTAACATTGCCATCAATGAAGTGGCTTCATATGCGGACGGCAATGCTCATCTTGTTGCATGTCCAAAGAAAAAGGTTGATCATTTCAATAACTTTACTCCACCTTTTATTTATAAAAAAAAATCAAGATTATTGAAAAAACAGTGGGAACTAGCTGGTTCCTGCACATAAACCAAATTTACCCCCAAAATCAGATGTTTCATTTTCTGTTTTTACTAATAAGCATCATTTGATAAACTGTAGAAATTTCCATTCTTATGTGGAGACTTTGGAGAGAACTTGAATATAATATAAGTACTAACCGTTAAGGAAACAATTGAACTTTCCCGATAGCAGAAACCAGCACATCTTTTGTCACAGTTTTCAAATCAATGGAAGTTTAACCTGTAAACAGCCATTGCCCAGTTGTATGGTAGGATTGGTTGTTGACCATCCTTAATGTTCTTGCAGTTATCAGAAGACACATGGGAGAAGGCACTGGTAAGTTCTGGAAGGATGTTGATTCGATTTACTCATTTTTGTGCGGAATCAGCATTTTTTTTCTTTTTAGGAATTAAGGGACATTGCAGCAAGAGAGTCAGTTAAGGGGAAGCATTTCTTCTTGGAAACTGATATAAAGGGACCGGGCTTAAAACTTGATACCACAGGGAAAGCAATCCTTACTGTAAGTATATGCAGCTTTGACCACTTGTGTACAAATGATTTTTTTTCTTCTATATCTCTAAGATGATTTTAATGATATACATATTTGGTAGACAAAAATGCTATTCAAATTTTTCCCTTTGTAGTTGGCACCCTTTCAAAGAAATTTGGTAGCATAATTTGTATTTGTCAAACTTGAACGGGGTAGAGAAAGAACATGGTACGCTAAATTAAACATTAACTGTGGTATTGAAGTTAATCAGTTAAACAATTCCATTCATATGTTTTGCCCTGTTTAACAAAATTGATTTAACATTTCATAACTCATGCGACGCACCATACTTACACTGCATTCCTGTCTGTTTATTTGTATAACAGCCAGTATTAACGAGACTACTAGTAAAGCCATTTACTTGGCACCATTAATGATGAATATTTGCTTGAATGAAAATAGGATGCTACACACTAATTTCTTGAAGATGTGAAACAAAAACTACTACTGATTTGCTCTTGCCAATTGGAATTTTCCTTTTCTGCCGCATTAATCTTCTCGTGTTTTTTCAGGTCCTTCGTCATCTCGGCCGCTTCCAGGAGACCCGGATTGGGCATCATCGCGTTTTCATACTTTCAAAACAACAGTGAATGAAGGGTCTCCAAGCTTTATTTAGGTGCTGGAGAATATAAAGTTTAATTTGGTGTTAGGCTGGAGATAGATACGCATGCATTGAGCTTGTTTACTAATTGCTATGCTGTAGTTTGTTGCATACAGGTCAGGGCAAGTACTATAATGCTCTATATGCTATTCCTAAAATTGCCATATTAGATTGAGTGATGAGGTGGAGGAGATAAGTGAGGAGAGAGATGATGAACCATCCCTAAATTAAGAGGCAACCTCCACATAAATCTATTATCTATCTATCTATCTATTATATAATAAAAGTCTATTAAACTTTCTACAAATTTTCTCAAGCTGCCACGTGGCATCCTACGAACGCTCCTAAGCCGTCACGTGGCACTTTTAGAAATTAGAAAATTTCTTAAAAATCTATAAAAAAAGGAAAACATTTTACTGTTGATTTTTATTAAATTTAGTGGTCCCATTATTTTAAGCGTTTAGATTTATCCGAATCAACCTACAGGTAGGAACGTACGCACCCCTCTTTCTATCTTATGGTTGTTAAGATTTAATCCATGATTTGTTACAGATTAATCTATCTATACTAATATAAAAAGAAGAAGTTGTCTCCTTGCAATTTTACAGGTGAAATCCACATACTTAATCCCCACCGTCCATCCGACATCTCATCTAATCTGATCCGTCGTCTCATCTCATCATCATCGCTGTGCTAATCCCACCGATTACTCCGCCCCCGAGCGCGCGACTCCGCCGCTCCAATCCCCGCCCCATCCTCGCTCCTCTTCTCATCTCAGCCGCACGAATCCCCGCCGCCTCGATCACTCGCTCCGCTCGATTCCCCGTTGCCGCCGTTGGACCAGCCACCCTCCTCCTCGCTCTGTGTGCATCCTCCCTCTCTCAGCAGCACGAGGAATCCCCGCCGCCTCACCTGCCCCGCCTGATTCCCCGCGGCCGACGCAGTCCACCGCCGGACCAGCCGCCCCCTCCTCGCTCCGTGCGCATCCTCCCTCCTCTCAGCCGTACGAATTCCCGCCGCGGTCCACTGCCGGACCACCTCATTCGCTGGTGCGCCTCCTCGCGACTCCCCGCCGCACGCCACCGCATCGTGCCCCTGCAGGCGACGTGGTGGTTCCCCCTTCCGCCAGAGCCCCATCCGAGATGGCCGCATGCAGTCGGCGTCAATCCAGGGCCTTCCATCGCCGAGCTCGATCTGCAGCCCTTGGTCGCTGGCGTTCGAAGCTGGCCTCGGTGTGGAGCACGCCGTTCCGCCTCTGTTCAAAGCCCACCAACTCCTCCAACCGTAATCCCCAACCAGACTTGCTCCATCTATCGCCAACACTCGATCTGTATCTGACTATCTGTTGGCTACTGCCCTGGAAGGACAAGGGGCATTTGATGTTGGCAGTAGTTCCTCACCATCATCTCCTTTCCCAGCGTGCACTCCTGCATCCCCAGCCATGCCAAGCCTGGCGCCGACCTCCGGCAAGGACGACCTCAACTTTGTGTTGTTCAGCGTCCAATACCCATTCAAAATATTCCAGTTGGTCAGGTAATTAGTTACTATCTTGGCTAATTGACCTTCTTTTGTCTATTTTCTCCTATACTTAAATTGAACCATTGAACTTTGCTCTTTGTTAAATTGAACCAGTAATTAAAAATGTTGATTAGGTTTCTTATTTGTCAAAATTTTAATCATATTCGATTTGGTGTATTTACCTTCTCATTTCTAGATAGCACAAATTTTGATTAAAAATTGGCTGCAATAGTGTTCTCTGAATTGAAGAGGCAGCTATTAAAACCAATTGAGCCTTAGATTGTTAATCAGGTTGTTGATATTGCTCGCGGTCACTGTCGTTCCTAGGTCTGTAACACCTCCATTACTATGCTACCAACATACACAACTTTTTAGCCTATATATGTTTTCTTTTGTTGTTCCTTTAATTTATTTAAACCTTTTCAGGATGGATAGGGAATTCAGGATGGTAGTTGGTAATCTCCTGCAGGTAGAATCCATTACTTTTTACTGTCTTTTTCTCAATCATCGCAAGCATTTTCTTTGCTTAGGGTCTGATTTATGACCTAGCTTCCATGAATCTGGTTATGGCAGTCTTCTTGGTAGATGTGGCGTTAGGATTGTGCTCCCACTCACACTCACACTCAGAGGCATATTGCCTAGGTCTACAGTCTACTCCAAACCACATAGTTCAATTCCTCCGCGTTTTAGGTAAATCACTGATCTATCTCTGTATTTGTGAGAAAATTTTTGATTTGGTATATATGACGACCTTGAGAAGTAATGATATGCTTTCTTCTGGATTCTGTATCTACTTTTGTGCAGAACTGGAGTCAAATGTTTCCATTTGTTTTGTGGCTTGATTAGTCCTGTGCCCATGCATCTCTTGCTCCCTTACTAATTTCTCTGGTGTGTAGAATTGCAGATCAATGATGCATGGCAAGGTCAGAGCGCCAATGAAGTACTAAAATGGTAAAAGAAGCTCCTGCTCCTGTAATTTCTTAGTATCTCTATGCAACAATGGATGCCCTGATATACTTTGATACAGGATGATCTGTTGATTACCATATCCGAACCATTTGTTCTGACTGTTTATATATATTGTAGATCAAGCAACTACTGATCATGCCATTTGTAGAGTTTATGTGCTTATCGTTGCAAGGTCAACGAAGGCTACAAACAACCTACAAACCTTTTGCTCCTTGGGGCTACTAAAGCGCTCTTCTTTTGGCGAAATGGCAAGACTCTGTTTCGAAGAGTATATTTGGTTGCTTCTAGAAGTAATACTTTTTGCATATAGTTTTGTTCCTTTAACCTTTTAGGATCAACTAATTTTGTTCTCCAGCACTGATTTGATCTTAATGACTCATTGCTTCCAATTCCATAAGGCACATGCTAGATGGTTATTGACAGCCACAACACCGGCGCCGAGGCGGTCTGCCCTTTCGCCATTGACGCGGCCCAACAGTCACGCTGCTCGACTGCGCCGGTGTGCCCCCAACCTCTTGTCCTTGAAGCCACGTCTTGCTGAAACGTTGCCCCAGGCACGATTAGGGTGCTTGTGGCACTAATTCGGAAAGATGGAAGGTAATTACAATCTTCGACCCGCGATTCCCTCCCCCTCTACCTCATCGTGATCCTCTCATGTTCCCTTTCGCTATTCGCGCTCCGGCGAACTACTCAGATCGGTCAATCCCTGAAATAGCAGATAGGCTGGTGGACCTTAGCTGTGGACGACTGGGATCTTGATGGCACCGATCCAAGCCTCTGAGGAGAGGGATGGCTGTGGAAGGGCACATCACTGACAAGGTAGTAATTTACCAACATCTTAGTGAGCATAATTCCACACTAATGAGCATAAAAGTTCTTTTTTTTGCTTTTAATACATACAGAGATTCAGTTCATCTGCCTCAGATTGCTATAAAAATACTAATTGTCTATTGCAGCACTATATCATGTCCATTTAACAACCAATTCTTGCACAGCTAAGAAAATGTGTGTGCACTGTGCAGCCACAATTGCAGATATAGTTAGGTACAATAAGTGAAGTTGAGGGGAATAATTTGGTGATGACTATAAGATTTTCTGCTTGTGCTTCTCAATATTTTTTAGATATGTTATCCTCTAATGTAATGGGGAGAAAGTCTGATATATTGTGATACTTTTCCTGCTGTAAAGAAGTATATATGGATTCTAGACCCTTATGCTAAATATTTTCAGTGTTATGACGTTAGCTGCCATGTTTAAATTGTTCATTTATACAGGTGATATTTTTTTCCTGCATTTATTAATTCAAATTCTAAAACTATATATGCTGTAGAATTTCAGTGTTATGATGTTGGCAGCCAAATACATTGTTTAATAGGGAATATATTTCTTGTATGCATAGTGAATTCAAATTCTGAAACTATGTCAGGCTGTTGACACACTATCATATATGGCTCACTGCCTCATTTAAATTCTTGAATCTGTGTTGACTTGCATCTCCCATGTGGTACTCAAATGGACTCAGAAGCTCCCCATGTTGATATTGCTAATCATGAGCATTCTACAATCATCACCTATAAACTTGGTTGATGGACTTTGCAAATGCATCTTGTCTAAGGAATCCCTGAAGTAAGCCTGTTTCCATACGATTAATAGAACATGGCATTATGTTATTGTTTAATTTATATTAATGATGTGCGTTTTAGGAAAGAGTGTATTGTGATCTCAAAGGCTTATCCAATTCGATTGAGTCTAAAAACAAAATCATGAATCACTTTGTATGAATCATCACCTGGGCATTGAGTGTTTCAACATGATTGTACAGAGGCTTGCACACAACAAAATTCCTACATTTAATGGGTCCAAAAGTTCTGTTATAAAGCACTTCATGGACATGTGATTTTGTATAATATCTCTGATTATTACATTTGGTTTCATAGGATACTTACATCACTCTGTGAATTTTCTATCATTTTTATTTTTTTCGGCAAAAATTGAGCAATTTTGGACATCATCCATTATGCTGCAAGGTTATTGATGTTAAATCATTTGCAAGATCCATAGATGTTTGGCCATGGATGGATTACGACCTCGCGTTCTCCAATGTGGCAAAGTTCGCTCACTTTTGCAATGTGGAAGTTGCTTACCCTTGACTAAATCAGGTTTTCACTCTCCCTAATTCTCGAGCTCGCATACTATGTTTAGCACATTATGCTTTTCATTTCATGTGTTCTGTAATATGAGAGCTTCCATATAATTCCCTCATCTGATTGGCAGTTGGCAACAGCCTGCCGTGTTTGTTACAATTCTGAATAGAAAACTTTGCCCATGTCGGTCATGTGTTTGACAAAATGCTCCAGACACTTGATCAAATGAATGTATTTGTATTTTCTCACTTCCTCAGTATAGCAACAAAAATATTACTGGTTTGCTTTTTCAATCTGAATCACTAGGTGTTGTTAGGTTTGGAGAAGTTTGGACTGAATCAATGCAATGGACAATTCATAGAGGATTTCAAGCAGTGGAAAAAGGAGACTTCTACAACTGCCACAGGTACAATACTCTGACATTGAAATAGAAGCTGACCAATGCGCTCACATTGAAATAGATATATGTTTAAGTACAGCCTGAATTTTCCTTAATAAGGAAGACCATTTAACCATTTGTGCAGGATTAAAATTTGGTCTAAGATACAGATCTTGATGGCATGGTGGTGCTGAGTGTATGCCATAATTCTGGTGAGAGTTGGATGTAATTTGCTTGCCTTCAGGATAAATTGGATGTATTTTTTGCTGACCAACTGGATGTATGCTTTCTTAACCGGTTTTATTTATATATAACTTTAGTCAGCTTGTGAAATTATGTAAAATTCAGTTCCTGAAGTACTGGTACTTACTGTTGATTTATTTGTGCGTGCACTTACTGATATAAGATCATTTGTTATTCTCTTTACTTACAATTTCACTTCCAGCTGGCAATGATTTATACTTCAATCATAACTGTTTGCTTAGGAAGTACTCTCTCCGCTTCATATTAGATGTTTGTTTTCTTTTTTTAGTCAAACTTCTTTTAAGTTTGATCAAATTTATAGAAAATATATTATTATTTTCAAAAGAAAACAAACATATTATGAAAATATATTCAATGTTATATTTAATTATACTAATTTTATATTTTAGATGTTAAATTTTTTTATAAACTTGGTCAAACTTAATAAAGTTTGACTAGAAAAAAAATCTTATAATATAAAACGGAGGGAGTAGCAACATTGCAATGTATAAATCATGCCGGGCTACCTTGTACGTTATGGATATATTCACCAAAAAGGATTTTATAGAAATAATCCAAATAGGGTTTTTACTATGATGTATGAAACTTTATTTTTACCTTAACAATTTTTATGGTCTGCACTGCCTTAAAAAAAGTCACTATTGTTCTACTCCCTCTGTTTCACAATGTAAGTCATTTAGCATTTCCTACATTCATATTGATGTTAATGAATCTAGATAACATTAATATGAATGTGAAAAATGCTAAAATGATTTATATTGTGAAACGGAGGAAGTACCTACGTACATACATTGCCAAAACGTGCCTTGCACGTGCACGATTACTAGCGCTAATATAAAAAAGGAGTTCACCCCCTAGCAATCCTACATGTGAAATCAACCACTCTTATCCCATCCGTCCATCCACCCTCTCATCCAATCTGAGCGGAAGCCGTCCGCTGTACACCGTAGATCTATATCCACAAGCGATTTCGCCCGATGTCATCCCACCAGCGATTTCGCCCCCACGCGGTAACTGCGACGCGCAGGGCCGTTTTGGTTTGATACCAAAATGTTGCCATACCAATGTTTTGGTAGTTTAAATAGTAAATGTGATGATTTGGTTTAAAGTCAAATATTTGGTAATGCCTATACTCAATTTGGCACAATTCTAGAATGTTCTTAACCATAATTTGAAATTTGGCTCTCAATTGGCATCAATCCGAAGACACTCATTTACAATTCTACCCTACCAAAATATTGGTAGTGCCAAAACTTGCCTAGAGTTTGGCACTACTAATATATTGGTAGGGTACTAAACCAAACAAGCCCGCAAATCCCCGGTGCGATGACGACTCCGCCTGCTCGCTCCGCGCCTCTCTCTCCCCGCTCGCATCCTCGCTCTGCGCCTCCTCTCCTCGCGACGGTCCACCGCCGGACCAGCGACCTCGCCTCCTCGCTCCGCCTCAATGCCGGACCAGCGCCGAGGCACTACCGCACTGCTGCCCACGGCCAGGCACGGGTCCAGCCGCCTCTGACCGGCACCACAGCGCCTCCGCTGCTCGCAGGGACGCCGCCGCTACCCGCCCGGCTACCTCCGTTGCCGCCGCCAACACGCGAGTCTCCTCCTCCCTGATCGAGATCGAGTCGACACACATACACCACCAACCACCGGCCGGCCGCCGCGCACCGGCGAGCAGGATGGGGAGGCCGCCGTGCTGCGACAAGGTTGGGTGAAGAAGGGGCCATGGACGCCGGAGGAGGACCTGATGCTGGCCTCCTACATCCAGGAGCACGGCGCCGGCAACTGGCGCGCCGTGCCGACCAACACCGGTGCGTGTTCTTGTGTGTTCTTGATCGATCGATCTGCGTTGGGTTGCGAGATCTGAGATTTTTGCATGTTTGATCTGTGCGTGTGTGCAGGGGTGATGCGTTGCAGCAAGAGCTGCCGGCTCCGGTGGACGAACTACCTCCGGCCGGGGATCAAGCGGGGGAGCTTCACTGAGCAGGAGGAGAAGCTCATCGTCCACCTCCAGGCTCTCCTCGGCAACCGGTGATTTTTCTTTTCTTGGTTTTATGGTTGCTTTGATTGCTTTGTCCATGGCGTCCATGGCTGAGTGGGTTGCTGGCTGGCTCTGGCTGTCTACGATGGGCGTCCATGGCATAAGAGGATTCTGAACTGATGCATAAGAGTGTCTTGCATTTGCAGTTCTCTACCATAATCGTGGTCCACAACATAGCCATGCTTTCTGAATACTTTCAATGGATAATCAACGAAGCTCTACACTACAAATTTCTGCAAAACATGTACTATTATTTTTTGTCTGAATTTTGCTTTGCTTGCGACCTTTATTTTACCTGGAGACAATTTGTATTTGGCCTGTGATAATACTCTATTGTAGTGTATGTACTAAAATGTGTTTTTATTCTATTTAGGAGGGATCATATGGAGGTTAGTTAACTATTGTTTATCACTGATTCTCTTCCATGCCCAATAGGTGATTTCACCAATGAAAGATGGAACATTTATTGATTGGGAATTGTTGACAATATATGGAATCATGCTTTCAGGTGAGTTGCTTTATCTATTTGATGCAGATCTGAGTAATTTTGTGCCAAAAGTGCACGCCCAAAAAGCTGGCCACACTTGTGGCAAAACTTGTCTGAAAAATAAATCTATGACATGAGAGGCACTGGAGTAACCAGGTTTGGCACACTGCTTATGTGGTTCGCCAAACACTTGCCCATTGCCGCAAAAGGCCGAACGTGCCTAACTTGTTTCTGGGGAAGTTTGGGATGAACCAAACTCTATCTTTAACATAGTTTCTTTAGAATCAGCAACAAAGTTAATCTTCTATGCCTCTATGGAATCTTTTGGATGTCAGCATGGTTACTGCTTTATGCCCACCATCTTTTCACCTTACATATTTATTTATGCTCTTCAAATATACTAATAGTGAAATCCCTTCTTATGTGTACAACCGGATAAAGTTGATTAAATACTAGGATTTCCTTTGTATGGCATGGAGATGCAACTACTGAAGTTTTTTGCTTTGTTAGCTTTTATCCTGAGGAGCATCCTATGTTGATAGTTGAACCATCTACAAACACAGGGCAGCAAAGAGAGAAGTATGTCCATATGTTCTGTATTTAAATTAATTGTGTTGCTTATGTGGTCCTATATCTAAATTTAACAATTCTCAAAACCTTTTTATCTTTTTTGTATCGTGGGTTGTCAAAATAAGCAACTATAGTATTTCTACGTAAAACACCCATAAAGGGTATTTCAATCGAAATCCCAAAACAGGATATTGGTTCTTTCGCTTGCTCTTGATGATACTTTAATGGAATGGCAAACCTATTTCTTCGCATTTTGGCTAACAAATCTGAATTATTTTGAAGAATAGAAGGATAGACAAAATTCCAATGACCATTGGACATGATTCGATCTGGCGTTGAATAATCAAGAATTTCCCTATCTTTTTTAACAAAAGTATCCATTAAGGTGTTTCTTTTATCATGCCATTTTTGTTATTTATCAGTTTTTTTGGAACAAAAACAATGTATTTTCTTAGTTGATGCTTTATGCAGGTATCTATTGACTTTAAAGATCATGAAGGCATAATGCATATATCAAGGCTTTGACATGGTCTTCGTGCAAGAATAAAATGCCATTTTGTGTTTGTCAACAAGTGTTATTTATTTTTAATCAACAATTGTTTGTCTTACTTCAGGTTCACTGATCTAATGTTTTAGTCTTGCACCTGTCACTTGCTAATAATGTTGTAACCTTGCTCCTGTCACTTGATAGTATTTCAAATAATTTCCAATATTATTTGTGCAGATTATATAAGGTCGCTTTAAGATTACCATGTTCAGATTCTTCTGCCGGCCCTGTTATTTACATTATGCATTGGACTATTGAGCCTGGTTGTTTTTGGAGGACCAGGGAGCATGGCTGGAGTATCATCTAGAGGATAATCTGATGTGGATTATGCACTTGGCTTTGTCTTGACAAATAATATATGCGGTATTGCTTGTAAGAGAGGTCTTGTTTTCTGATCTTATCCTGGATCGTATTAAGGACAATTCATGTGGATTAAGGAGAATTCAGAAACAAAATTTGGAACATTTGCTATAGTATTTTCTGATCTTATCCTGGGATGTACCTGAACTTAATATTCTCGGTTGTACCGGTTCATTTCTGAGTTCATTCCCTGAACTTGTTGACTAATTTCAATCTGTGATGTGGCTCAATTTTTTAATATATATCTACCAAAGTTTGGTTTGTTTATGTTATTGGTGCACTGAGATAATTTTAATTATTTTGGCTGTTACGTTGGTAAATTATGCAGTTATGACATTTTATCACACTTCCTAATTTTTATATGTAGTTTACATTTTATACTTATTTTTTTATACGTGCGCACGTGCACGATTCCTAGTATATCTAATGGTCAACTTAATTCCTTGACTTCTCTCATGGAGGCAAAACCGGTTGTGGACGAAATTCTGATGCATGTCCCATGTACCTTGATACATATGAGGTTCATTGGTGGTCTTAGGTTCGTTCTTTAATAAACTGTCTTTACAACGATGACCTTTTAAACTTAACATCCAATTTATGATAAGATTAAACCATTGTATTTCTTTTAGTTAAATTAACTGTTTGAGCTCCATAATTAGATATTTAATGACTTTTTTAAACTGCCACGTGGCGCTCTAATAAATCCTTAAAATTCTATTAAAAAAGCAAAACATCTAATCGTTGGTTTTTATTTAATCGGGTGAACCCATAGTTATCACCATTAGATCTATATCTTAAAAGTCACCAATTAAATCTATCCCCAAAACCGCCATGTTTATGCCATTGATCGCTACTACCTCCGTCCTAAAATATAGCAACTTTTAGTTACGAATCTGAACATACAATTGTCCAGATTCATAGCTAAAAATGCTTATATTTTGGGACAGAGGGAGTAAGTAGGAAGGAAAAAAAAGTACGGTACGTTTACGCCCAGCCCCACGTCTTTTTTTTTCTTTTCTTCTTCTCTCACTTAGATTAGATGAAAAATAAAACTAATAATTTAAGCTCATATGCAAAAATATATGTTATTTGGAGTTGTATTATAACAAGATGTATGCTGTCGGATCATCCATAAAAAATATAAACAAATTGAAAATATAGATTATATAACTGTATATCACTTGAGAAATTAGACTTGCATTTCCAAAAATAAAAATAACATTCAAACATTCCCAAAAGTTAAATACTGATATAACTAAATAACATTACTATTTTTTTCATATATTATGTGTTTTTCTTTTGATAGTATTGATGTGCTTTATGTCCTAGGCTTCATTCGCTCTAGCTAATTGGCTGAGCTTATCAGGACGTGCAAAACAACGTAGGTCATTGGCATTGAATATTATGATTAATTAAGAAATAGATATTAAAACTTTAAAAGTATATTTATTTAATTTTTAGAATACTTTTATATAGAAACCATTTCCAAAACACACACAATGTTCGGTAAGCATGCTTACAATAAACAAGGGGTGGCCAATCCTATAAGTACTTCGGTACTCAACCTTAATTATTACTTCCTCTCTTTCATAATGTAAGCTATTCTAGCATTTCTCACATATATATTGATGTTAATGTATCTAAATAGATATATATGTCTAGATTCATTAATATCAATATGAATATGGAAAATGCTATAATGATTTACATTGTGAAACGGAGGGAGTACTTAGGTACTAAAATTCTTAATATGTAGTATATAATTTACTTTGTCAATTAGTAGTAGCCAAATATATCAATTATATGTCCCTACTATTCACCGTATATATAAGTTCTATATAGAAACCACTGTCTATCAATCTTCGAGTCTATCGACGGTGGGTACCCGTAGACCGGATATAGAGGGTATTGGGGTACGTTGGTACGAGGATCAATGTAATACGACATCAAGGAAACAAGAGACAAATATTATACTGGTTCAGGCCCCTTAATAGGTAATAGCCCTAATCCAGTTGATACGGGATTATACGGGGATGACCACAAATTACAAAGAGAATAACAGACTCAACGATATCGACGAGATCGTAGTCGAGTTGATTCGACTAGATCACCCAGCGACTTGGCTCCTGTAGGCTCCGGCTTCGTAGGCTGTGGTCGTTATGTTGGCTATGAGATTTGATGCCTTAGGTCTTCCCGGGGGGTCCCTTTTATATCGCAGGTCAGGTGGTCTCCAGGTAGGACTTGGAGACATCGGACCCTGCACGATATAGTGACGACCCAGTCCTATACGGGTAGGAACCTTTCCATTGATGGACTTCGAGATGAATTTCCTTAGCGTATACAGAGAACGTCCATACACGCGCAGATGTACCGTATTGCCATATCGCGTACATCCAAGGGTAGAGGGTATACCTTATCCGTAGCCCTGACAGAGTCATACCCTACACAATGCACCTAATAATTATCTCGTATCCAATGAGCACGTGTACCATCTAGCATTGAGGATGAAGGACGATACTAACTGGGAAATCATAAAAAGATGACAGGTAAGTAGATGATGCCACCAAGTGACAGTCAAACAATAGTTGACTACAATTAGATTGCGACTATGAGTAATAATATTCCTACTCTCCTACAACCACTTCTAGGATGTTACATGATGCTCTAATAAATTAAGTAAATGTAAGAAAAATAATAAGAAAAAATAAAGCATCTACCCACCGTTTTACACTTAAACCGGTGGATTCATTATTTTCAACCATTAGATTAGATCTATTAAAGTAATTGCTCGCTCTTAAAAACCAGTTAATCCCTCCCTATGTACACATGTACACAGGAAATGTCGAAAAGAAAAAAAGAAGAGTACGTACGTATACAATCCTCTTGTTCGGTAGTTCTCTTTCTTTCTTTCTTTCTTTCTTTGTAGCTCTACGATTTTCCTCACGTTATATATATATATATATATATATATATATATATATATATATATATGTAGTGACCACTCCTGGTGAGTGGTGAGGTTATCGAAGAAGCCACACCGCGCCACAGCACGCCATCCCATCTATTTACTTGAAAGTATTTTTTTATTAACTATGAAGTAAAAGGCAATTGTAGATGCTCATATAAACACGTGCACACCCACCCAATGAATGCACATACACATACTCTACCTCTGGGAGAGAAAAAAATATTTGTTTGTTGAAAACCCAAGAAAAATGTACATAAGTACGAGACTACTAATCGCCGGAAAAAAACATTCATGCGTATGTACACTCCTAAATGTCAATGAAACCACATTATAAACCTTTTTTTATTATGTCAGTCTCTTCTAAATAGTGTTAATAATTAGTAAAAATAATTTTGACAATATAGATCATTCCATTGTATATTGCCTCCTGAACATGCATAAGTGGATCGATGTATAATAAAAGGAGAAAAAAAGCCAAAACCCATATTAACTTGAATGTTTGGGAAGGATGGTAATATGTGAGTTTACGTATAATCGGGATAAAGTTTTTTTAATATGATAGACATTATCATTTAGTATATCAAAGTCTTTGGTCTATTTCACGGTATACTTATTTAGTTTTTATGGTTATAAGGTAATCTATGATTTTTTATAATGAATATAGTGTGATATAACTTCTTTCTAGTATTCTCATTACAAATAACAAAATAAATTGCCCGCGCATCTGCGCGGACTTCCTTTCTAGTTTCAAGAAAGGTGTAAGAGTAATAGAGATATTGGTATTTGTATATTAGAGGTGACATATTATATGGTTTGGCTCTTAATTTATGAGTGAATGATATGAATGAGTTTGGATGTGGTAGTCACGTCTACCATAGCACTTGCCCTCAATGCTTCAAATGGTTTGTAGACGCAATTGAAGTGAACTTTTGAGGTCTCACTTTTACCATGTTCGTTCTGCTGCGTGATGTAAGATTGTTTGCTACTACATAGACTTGTTCGGCCTTTTCCGTGATGGAAGATCACGTTCGCGTGATTTCGATGAACAAAACATTACCCAGTGCCCCTCGTTTGATCTAATTTCTTGTACATCTCCTTCTATATATTGCATAACCTCCTTTTTTCCAGTATGCGCATTTTGATGGTCTAAAACTGGGCCTTGACAGTAAATTTTTATTCTACAATGTTTTGTTAATCAAAGATCACAATCGAAAGAAAGTACTTTTGAACAAGAACCCAATTGATGCAATATCAAATCTGTTCTCAGTAACTCGTACACTATCAGGTTATTACTATTGTTGGTGAAAAGCTTGAATTTAGACAACCAAATTATAATTATATGTATTCATTTACGAAAAGGAGAATGTTTCAGGGGAAAAAAAAATCAGCCTCTGCCATTGGTGGAGGGAGGGAATCAGGGAAATGGACACTATATTATCCTTTAGAGCATCCCAGCGGTTCATCCATATTTGATTTTCCATATGCTCATATGGATGGCCATCTAAAAAGATTCCTCATCCATATTCCTTCTCACTCCCATAGATCATCTATATTGCATCTTCCAATATCACTCCCTCCTATATTTTACTAATATTTTTCAACTAACCATACATTTGTATTATTTTTTATGGACTATATTTTAAACAACTAAATTTTAACAGTGTTATTTATCCCGATAATCTAAATGAGTTTATTTTAATGGATGTATTTTTAATACTCCCAACTATTTTTTCTCCACTTCTCTTTACTCCTTTTCTCTCATCTTCCCCATTCCTCTTCTTCTCTCCTCTTCTATTCCTCTTCTTCTTCTCTCTGCCTAGCGTGGAGGCGGAGGCTAGCGGCTGGTGGCCGCGGCGGCACGACTGGCGCGGGGCGCAGCCTGCGCCCGTCGGCACGACGGGCACAGGGGCGCGGCGGCGTGACGGGCACGGCGGCCGACGGGGGCTGCGGCATGGCGGCACGATAGGCGCGATGGCCGACGGGGGCTGCGGCGCAGCGGTGCGACGGGCGCGGAGGCATGGCGGCGCGACGGCCGGCGTGGGCTGCGGGTTCCAGATCTGGTATGTCTCTCCCTCTCCACCCTCACTCCTTGGGAAAAAATGCACATCTGGCCGGCGATGACGACGACATTGGGGAGGTCGCGACGGAGGGGAGGTCGATCTGGACTTTGGATGGAGGCGGGGGACGCTAGCGGTTACAGGATGTGGAGGATGGCGTGAGGAGAGAGAAACGCCAAATTCCCCGGATGGAGGATAGCTAAATTTGGATGCTGGGATGGAGTATCTGCTGGAGCTCACTTTTCTTCTCCCAACCTCTATTTTGTGGATAGAGGCCTGAATGGAGTATCTGCTGGGGATGCTCTTAGCAAATGCTCTGGATAATAAGGTTTACTGCTGGTGGGCTAGCCCATTAACGTATTTTTAAGCCCCTGATGCACACACACCGTATACTTGCAAACGGCTCATCGTTTTGCTTATTCGTGGCATATTTGTAAACAAATAGTAATTTGTGAATAAAATTTTTATATACATGTTCTTAGAGATCTAAAAGAAATGGCTGAAAAAATAAACTTCGATGAAAAAACCTCAAAATCAACTCCAAATTTAAGGCTAAAAATTCAAATTTTGGCTGATAAGCATAAGCATAAGCGAAAACATGAGGCCCGAAAGTATCCATACATTTAAGCGAAGGGGACGAACCCTAGTTAGAAGATAGGGTCCACCATCCATGCTTTTGAAGGGGAAACGGATTCGAATACGATGCGTGGCCCGGAGCATCCAGTGTCGACGTTAGAGAGGCCTTGATCGGCCGCCATCGGTGGGAGGAGATTAGTTCCGGTACTTCCATCTGCATCGATCTCCCAAGACAATGGTGGACGTCCACTCGATCTACCTCTACGACGACGACGACCGATACAAGTCGCATCTTGTATATGGTCCGATACGCATGTACGGATTACTATTTTTTTTCTCCTTGTGTTGGGGATCGGGTTGCCGGGCGATCTATGTATCGGGATTTTGTTCACACAACGGTTTTTTTGTGTGACTAGTTAAGTGCCCGTGCTCTGTAACAGGTTCTAAGTATATATAACCTTTATGTATTGTATAAACAGGCAAAATGAATTAATGGATTGTATGATATACAAACTAAGGACGAGAAGCTGTTAATATTGAATAAGAACATTGCTAATATATACTACCTCTGTACTCGTAAAGGAAGTCGTTTTGGATAATTTTTAAGTCAAATCTTAGGAATATAAATCATGAATAACTCTTAAGGTTATTGAGTTTGAAAATATAAAAAAATTATATGAATAGATTTTTCTTGAAAAATACTTTCATAAAAGTATACATATATCACTTTTCAATAAATATTTTTATAGAAACAAGAAGTTAAAGTTGTGTTTTCGAGACCGTGTCGCTGTTCAAAATGACTTCCATTACAAGTACGTAGAGAGTACATCTCATATATAAAATAGACTAACGATGCACTCCCTCTGTCCCAATAAAACTTAAACCCTAGCACTCTAGTAAGGATTTAAGGAAAACGACAAAAAAACAAAATACTCTTAGCTAATAAAGAAATTGTATTGGTGAATGGATGGATGGGGATTAGTGAAGGAATAACATTTCTCGATTTGTGCACTGATAGTAGGTAAGAAGATAGAAGTTGGTTTATTATTTAGGACAAAATTCAAACTTTAGAACTGATTTATTTTGGATGGAGGGAGTAGGAGTCCCGACACAATTACTGCTTTTAATACAATACATAAAAAAATAATCATAAAGAAATAGATAGATTTGAAGTTAATGTTAGAAAGTTTGATATTCTATCTCATAAATAACAATTTGTTGTAAATGCACACCCTCCTACGTAGTTTTGTTGTAAAAATCATCCCATTACGCATGTGCTTAACGAAATCAACTCACTATCGCTGATGTAGAGCCATCACATGCTAAGCTAGCGAGTCAATCTTGTCCAAGTACTTGCATTAGACTTATTTCTTCATGTTTCATTGAATTCTTTTATGCATATAGCGAAACTAAGTACGACAACGTTTAAACTCTCATCAACAATTCTCTTTATTGAATCTTCAAGGAAAGTGTTAAGGCTATAATCCTAGAAGTATTTAATTTTGATAGAGACTATATTGATGGCTCATAATTTATAAAAACACATTGATTATAGCCTATTACTTATGAGATGTAATCTTAAACGTGTTTTATAAAGTGAGTAGGGGTGGATATTTGCAACCAAATTACTTATGAGGTGGAATCGTAAACTTTAAGTGATTTATGGGGTGGTTTATTCAAATTTCATAATTTTCAATTGTAGAATAAAGATTAGCGCTTGGCAGCCGAGCACGTGGCAGTGAGCCTAAATCTAACTGCAAGAGCGGAGTCTAGAGTAGAGCTGTCGAGTGGTCCGAACCCTGCTCCATACTTCTAGTTTAGTTTTTCATCACTCCAGACCGCTTCGTTGCTATTTTGGGTAGAGTTGAAATCATTTGTTTGGATTTCAACTTCAAAAGAGGTAAAGCTGAAGCTGTAGCCCTGTCAAATAGGCCCTAGATATCACAAGAAATTTGAGGTGATACCAAAGTGAAGCATGGAAAGGACACACCTAAAGCGATTGAAATAAAAAAAACGAATCCACGGAAGAAAGATGTTACTACACCCACACCGCGATCAGCAGAGTTGCCATCCATTAGAGTCATACACTTACACACTGAGTGCTGAATTTTAAGCAGACACAAAATTAAACTACACATGGACAGAATAGTGGAATGCACCAAGAAGAAGAATCAAATTCTGCAGCTAGAGTGGTATATATGTAGCTAAGCTAGGAGTGAGACTCCACCAGAACGTACAGTGGCTTCCCATTGAGCCTCTCACGACCCTGCCAAAAGAAAAAAGAAAGAGAAATTTCAGCCCCAAATTAATCAGTCATCGGCGACAGCTTCAATTTCTCTCGTTTTCTTGACGGGAACTGATGCAGAGTCCTATATATGTATATAACTGGAGAGAGACTCAGCAGCAGCAAGCCAGCAACCAGCGATGAAGTGACAGTTTGTTGAACGACAAATACGCGAATATTAGAAAATAACATAATATCAAATAATTAGAAGGGGTGAGGGTCATTTCGGTGACCCCCGATACGATATTAATTTGGCCAAAATTTTTGATTTTTTCAATTTTTTCATGAATTTGGATAATATTTGTTCAAATTCAACTAAATTTTGTTCAAAATTTCGGACTGAAATTTCCGAAATTTTGAGATTTCGGTGACCTCCGATATAAACCCCTGAACCGATAGAGTGAACCCTGAACCCGGGTCGTCTAGCCCACCACCTTGTGGAGCTAGCCGGAAGACCCTGGACATTTCTCGCGATGATGTGACTGTGACATTGTGGACAATTAAAGCTGAAAATGCGACATTCAGCGATCCATTTGGAGACTGGTGATACTCATATTTTCCTTTTAATTTGAGACAACTATTAGTTTAATGGAATAGTTAATTCATTACTCGATGCAGTCTACGGCGATTCATCACTAGTCAAGATAAACTCCGGTTATTGCAATAATACAACATATTGTATTTATTCTACTATCATCGATGTATTTACAATATTCATCCGAATCAATATATCCCAATGTTTTAATCAAAATAATACTAGCTACAACACTTTATATAATTCATGCATCTTTTCTTTTGCTAGTACTATCTTGCGTATCTATCCATCTTTTTGTTTCATGAAAAGTACATAAATGTGTCAATGTTCAATCACTCTCGGTTAACGCCGGCAATATTGAATTTGGATGAAGAACGGGATATATACTGAATTGAAAGTAGGAGCGCCACCTGCCAATTCTTCTCTACCAAAGTACGCAAGTTATTTAATTTGGGTTAACTAGTTCATTTATTTTATCTCAAAATATATATACTCCGTATCTAAATTCATAGCTAAGAGTTACTATATTTTAGAATAAAAATAGTATAACATGACCTCAAAACAAAGTGTAGAATATAAGTGAAATAAAGATGAAGGACATGTTCAGATAACATCCACACTTTACAACACACTACCACAAAACTCCTTATGGGTTGTACTAAGTCATAATTTGATGGATATAGGTCTTGTCACACATGAGTCATTTCTAACCCATCAGGGATGACTGGATCTGAACTAGCTGGTGACACTTTCTTGTCAAACTTTACCATAATTCATACTCGTGGCAAGGTTGGATGAAGAAATTAATCGCACCATAGCAGATGGAGTAGAAATGTGTTAAGCCATAGTTTTAGTTACTATAGCTTGCCTAAATTTTGATATGATATAAAGTGTGCCATTCAACCAAACAGGTATAAGGCATTTATTGTACATGCATGAACTTATTACCTTGGTGTACTTACGATGCACACCAACTAAAAAATTGTGAAAAACAAACGAAAAAAAATCTGCATGTAATTGTAATCTTACCCTATCTACATATACAATTGTAAATTTAAATTTATTATATTTTATGATAAAACCAATGAATTTTGTAGTTTTAAAAGCATCATTTTGCTTAATTAATCAGAATTGTTCTATTTCGACTACTCTATCTGTAATCAGTCTTAACCGGCATATGCATCAACACCAACTATTAAAAATCCGCCAATCCACATGTGGTGTGTGAAGGACAAAAATTTACGTGGATGGTAATTAGAAGTATAAGGGTGTGTTCTTTACCCCGTCTCTTCACAACTTCTATTTTCTCCTTTCTTTTTTTTTCATGTACGCGTTCCAAACTGCTAAACGGGACTTTTTTTTCAAAAATATATAAAAAATTAATTTAAAAATTATACTAATAATATATTTTTTCAACTTTATTTTTGCTAATGTTTAATTCACTTTGTTTTATGTGCGGTGTGGGGAGGTGGAGTTCCCAACCTCCACCTCCAAATGCAGCCTTATTAGTAGACTTTTTTTTAAAAAAAATTGGTGACAATTATGGTTACTATGTGAAAAATTGGTGACGGTATATGTTTAGGAGTGCGTGATGCATGTAGGGGTTATTTGGTTCTTAACTAACATTGCCATAACTCACTTTAGGTAATGTTAGACAAGTGTGGCTTCCACACTTTCTGTGGCCTACAAATTGTAAGCCACATTTGTGACAAAGTTAGGCAAATGATTAAGTCTATAACATGTGGAGTAAGATGGTAAGAAAATGTGGCTTACCATAACTATGGCAATGAATCAAACACAAAGCTAACGAGGTGTGGCAGTTTAAAGTGTGGTTTGGCAAGTTGAAGCATTGAACCAAACAGCCCCGTAGTATCCCGATAATGTGGGGCTAGCTGTCGCTGTCCGGCCGGACACTGCCAATATCCCTGTCGCCGTGTGCAAATTATTCGTGGAGAAGGATGGCCGGAATCACTCGACATCAACACTGTCGGGGGGACGCATGAAGCAAGCAAATTAGCTGGTAGAAAACATGAATTATCCTTGTACCAATATATTATATATTTCTTCTTGTTTGTATTTCTCATGTTCTCATCGAACTTGGAAATGAGCTCACTACCTGCCAGCCGTTAAGCTAGCTTCAAATAGCTTGTGACAGGGTCCCCTCCTATATATGGTATCCCATCTATATCCTACCATGAATGAGGTCATAGCTTGAGCCAAACTGTGGTTTAATTTATCAAGTGGAATTTGGTCTAGAGTGAAACAATGCTTAAAAATTAAGGGAGCAATGTGAGACACGCATAGCGCAGATGCAAGATCGGTCCAATGCGGCATGAGGGGATGAGGAGACAGAGGCACGACCACCACAGCGCAGATGCGACATGTTTTTTGGCCGCGTGTGGACTCACCAAGATCGAAGAACTCGTCTCCCTGTGTGGAGGCGAGAGGCTCAGCAGAGGCACGGGTTTAGTCGACACGTACGTAAAAATTTAAGCTGGTGATCCAAAGCAACTAGATACGTTCTCTCACTGTAAAGGCCCTAATAGTCTCTAGACAATTAGCTTTATATAATTTGGAACATTGTGTTCAATTTTTCTTTGATAAATCACACTCTATTTCATCCAAATAGAATTCATGTAATCACGGAGGAATTTTAATTTTTTATATCTATATATATTACCCCTTCGACCTTGACCACCACATTATATATTTATCTTAAAAGGGAAATTCAACAACTTACAAACTGTACATTATTTATCTCTCAACATGTATTACTGTTCACAGCTTTATCCCTGAATTAGGGTGGTTTCCACAGTTCGATCAGTAAAAAAAAATAGGTCCCGTATGTATCAATTTTTCTCCCCCTCTTCTATCTTCCTCATAAGCATCATAACTGTGATAGTTGAGGAATGGGGAGGGGATGTTAATATGGATTTATTCCATTTTTCTTGAATTGTTATACACAATTTTTAAAAATTCCAAATTAGCTATCTTTAAGCCATGGCCACATCCCCAAAACTACTCTAAAGAGTCTAAACCCAAATCAAATTAATGTGTGCTTAATTCCATATTTAATAGTACCTGAATTATTTTTTAAGCATACGGTATGTTCTTAATTAAGTTTTAAGCTAGAATGATTATAGATTATTTCTTAAAAGTAAAAGTGCCTCTAGTTAAATTGGAAGGAAGAACTCACCTTCAGTTCCGGGAGCTCAATCACACATGCACACTCCACCACTTCTGCACCAGCACGCTCTGCATGCATGCACATTCAAATGTCATATATGATCAGAAACAGAAAATGCTCCTATATAGTACACATTGTACTGCGTTAACATGTTGTATATAATATTGAGCTCCCCCAAACAGGGTGATAGTCACATTTGAGTCACTATTGCACCATATAATTCCTCCATTCCAGAATAAATATCATTTTTTCCTTCCTTTTATCCCAAAATAAATCCATTTTAAGCAATTATTGCATCACAATTTGTAAAAGTATGTGATATATGCATTTCCAGTAGATAAAAAGAGAATTAATTGTAATGGAATTTGATAAACTGAGGATATTTTAGATTTTTTGGTTTTGTATTGGTATGTGTGGGATGGATGAAAAATTATTTTATTTTGGAACGGACGGGTATACTATAATACATGTAATAGTAATACACACATATATATCTCCTGAGAATTCAACAATTTTGTGATATTAGCACTAATTCTTCGATCTGAATTTAAACATATATCATGAGTGTTATCTTATTAAGCCCGGCTAGCTGGTGAACGATCGATCGATTTCCAATCTGGCATATGCATCCATATATATGCTCATTAATTTAATTACAGATATGATATAATTAATACTCCATTCAATTCGTGCAAAAATATATAAACCTAGTATTAAATAAGATACATCATAGTATTACGAATCCCAATACTAAAGTGTATCTCATACTATATTTTTATATTTTGGGATAAAACGAGTACGTACCAAGCAAGACGATGGCGGCACAGAGCGTGCCGCCGGTGGCGACGAGGTCGTCGACGACGAGCGCTCGCTCGCCGGGCTGTACCGCGCCGACGTGCATTTCCAAGCAGTCGGCGCCATACTCCAGCTCGTACTCCTTTGACATCACCTCACCTGCGCACATGTATATATATATACGCAATTTATCAAATTCCCATTCACATACAAAATTCTATGCAAGTTTCATTTCAGTCTCTTGGTCAGGTTTATTTCACTACTAGAATTCAATAGCTTCCCTAGAGTTTAAATTAGAACTCAAGGGATAATAAGAATCCCTAGGGTGACTATGGAGAACTCAAGGGAAGATTTATGTCCCTTAGAGTTACAATATGCAACCTAGGGAACTTATGCCACATCAGCTCTATTATGAAATTATTGGCACCACAGTGGCAACCAAAGTGAGTCCCACAGAAAATTTTGGAGGCAAAGCTCCCAGCAGCGAAATTTTTTGCGGGAAGGCAATATACTGTAGTAGACTAAAATATCTTCCCCCCCCCCCCCCCCGCTCCAACTCCCCTAAACAACATCAGAAGGGTGTTTCTCCTCCGGTCCTCCCCAACTTTGCTGCTTCTCCAATCTCCCCCAAATCCCTCTCCAAATCCCTATCTTTGTTCTGGATGCTATCCAAATCGGAGCTCCCTGCTGATTAGAAGACCTCAGATAGAGCATTATGGAGCTCTATTGCTGTAGATCGATGTTGGAAGTGCATCGTCCTCTCTAACCCATTGCCTTCCCTCGAATATTGTTAGTACCTTGCATATCAGTACCTTGCATATTGTTAGTTTTGTTGTTTGCCCTATATATACAAGCCTTATCAAACAAATTGGTTGTTCACTAAATTTGTTTAATAAAATTGTAACAATTGTTTTTTTATAGGATGACTCCCAAGTATCAGGTGTTAGAGAGGAAACTGGAGATGACAGGGTAAATGTTATAGCTGAAGGAATGTTTGGTGGCTACTTGACCAATTCATCTGCTAATGGTGCCACCATCTTTCTCCCAGCTTTAGATGAACTTGATCCATTTTAATTTCAACTGGCTGTGGTCATAGGGCCAACTTTTGGGAAAACTTGGTAGTTATAGCGCCTAACTTTTGGGTAAAGCTGATTCTTACCGAAACATGTGTAATGAAGTGGAATTATGCCATTTTGAGGGCAAGATGATTATAATGCATCTTTTGAATGCTATATATGGTGCTGGTGGATTTAAACAATATTTTGTTCCTGTGTTTAATCATATTATGTGTGGTGGTGGTCTTTGTGCAATATTACTTACCTTCAGTGCAATTTATTTTACATAAATCCTAATGAATTGATTAACATCATAAATTGTAATAATTATATTAAAAAAATGCTCAACGTAATAAGTAATTCCTAGGGAATGCATGTTTTTGTTCCCTGGGGTTTCAAAAGGAATCTAACAACTCTAGGGACAGTAACTTTACACGTCACTTGACACCCACCAGCTGGGCATTTTTCCCTAGGTCAAACAACCCTAGGGAGCATTCCTTTCCCTAGTTTCTCTTGCAAAAACCCTAGGGAGCTCTTTGTTTCCCGTAGACCGTTTCCCTAGAGGGCATTCCCTAGGGTTCACTCTAGGGAAACCTCTTCCCTAGAGTTTTTCACCATTCCCTTGGGTTTTTGGCTCTAGGGATGCCATTGAATTCTAGTAGTGTTTGTAGTTTATTCGTGCCACGCTTTCATAGTATGATTTTCCAAGAACTTTTCACATTATGTTAGCATTGTTTATAGAACTTGTTTTAAGCTATTTGTTATATATATTTATGACATATAATATTTAAGGGACTCTAAAAAAGGCCATTAGTTTGTTTAGTGAAAAACTTTCAAAATATAATGTATAGTATAATTGTACTTTAACTATATTATAAATTTTATGTAACTTGTATATAAGTATTAAAAATTACACGTAACTTCTCATACATAAGTTATATATAAGCTACAATATACGTAGTTTTAATATAATTACAATTATAATATAGTTATATTATAGTTACACACAAATTGTACTGTATTTTTTTTTACTAAAAGTCTTATGACAATTTTTAGCAATCTCTATATTTAACTATTTCCTATAAACGAATCAACCATCTATCAGCCTTTCTTTCCATTTCTTCTCTAAAAGTCCATCCCACAGCTGATGGATGCATGGCTAGAGGCATGTTTGGTTGAGGATTAATATTGTTACACATTTTTTACTAAGATGACTAAGCTTAGTCTTGTCACACTTTTGTGACAAACAAAATAACAAACTAAACTCAGGCAAAGTTAGGCAAGAAAATAAAGTGTATGACATGTGGACAAAGTGGTTAAGGGTTTAGGTAAAGTAGATTTATAGTATGAACTAAACAGTACCTAGTAAAATTGTGTCTTACCTAAGATAAAATATGGCAAATTTAGTTGTCAACCAAACAAACCCTGGATCTTTCGATTCTCTCATGGTTATACATTTATATAGTCTTTGATGCGCATTTCATATTATGGATAATCTTTCCAATAAGATATAAACAAAAATAGTAAAAATACAGACAAAAGTGACTTAATTTTATGAGGAATATACTAAAATCATGTATTAAATCTTAGTATTTGTTACATGTGAATTGCCTGTACGTACTTTCTAGGAAGTCGCCTGTTAAGAACAGACAGATCATAGTTTTTACTTAGAGAGTTAAGCAGCCATACAATTTTCTGTACCTGGAAGTTTGTTAGGTTTTCTTAGTGGGATAAATTTTGCACCAATAGCGAGCGCTATGGGAGGACCGAAAATAAACCCTCTAGCTTCGACCCCTGCACCAGAAAGAAAAAGTGAAATTAAAAAATCTACTGGAATTTACTACTCCAACCAAAGAAAATCAAACTTAATAAACATGCATGAGCTCAAAATGGCCTGCCAGGCTACTTGTACATATAAATATCATGGCAGCTCGATATACCAGCGAACATATATAATGGCATGGATGGTTATATACAAGTAGACAAGGCATGCACCTAATTAGACCAATTAACATAAGAACTGAAATACTACATCCAATTTTACTTATACGACATTGTTAACTCTTAAACACCATGTTTGATCATTTGTCTTATTTAAAATTTACAAATTTAGTAAAAGAATTGATACAGATATGCAAATATAAGTAATGTTTAAAGTACTTTTAAAGATGAAATAAGTCATAATAAAATAAATGATGCTTGCATACTTTTTTAATAAAATAAATGATCAAATGTGATATAAAAATAAACAATGCCATATATTTCAAACAGAGAGAGTAGTATTTTTCATATGTGAATATATATATCATACATGATCACAGATAAAAGGACAAGATTGTGTGTACACAAAGAAAAAAAAAACCAAACAAATAATAGATCGAGGAGTTGGCCCACACCGACAGAAATCGGTACCACTCAACTACATACGTGCAGCCATGGAACAGTACGATATATGTGCACTGGATCTTGTGATAGCTCTCACTCATTGACTAGCTTGATACATACTATCATCATGAAAGGGAGAGAAAGATCTAGGAAAGCATGGACACCAGCTAGTAGCTTATATATAAATGGCTATTGCTGGCCCGGAGAGACAGATCTTGTGGTGATCGATCATTTGCATCATTCCATGCATGTGAACGTCAAAGATTTAATGCCCACTGGTAATTAACATCGATCGGAACCATCGTTTTGCTTATTCGCGGAATAAGAGAAACGATATAGTTGTAAACGAAAAATAATTTGTAAATAAAACTTTTATATACGTGTTCTTAGCGATCTAAAAGCAAAGGCTGATAAATAAAGTTCGATGAAAAAACCTCAAAATCCGCTCCAAATATAAGGTTGAAAATTTAAATTTTGGTTGATAAGCATAAGTATAAGCGAAAAGATGAGGCCCGATATATATAACTATTTAATTGGAAGTACACATTATATATGCCACCTCAGTTTCTCAAAGTTTAAACTTTGAAAACGCTTCTTCTTTTTTTAGCAATAATTAAATTTATAAATTCTTCAAAAATATGTTACTATATATATATATATATATATATATATATATATATATATATATATATATATATATATATATATATATATATATATATATATATATATATATATATATAGAGAGAGAGAGAGAGAGAGAGAGAGAGAGCGTGCAACACATGCCACTAGTAAATAGAGATGATGTTCACCCAATGCAAGTTTACTCTAATATGATTCATTAGACAATATTGTGGAATCATGTTGCTCATACAAACACCGAGAAATAGAAGTAATTAAGATATATTTGATGACCTCGAAAATATAATTCATGGTGAATTAGTTAAGTTAGGAGGAACTTGGAGGCAAGGATCTAACTCTAAATCCGAGTCATGACATCGAATCAAAGTGAAGGTCAGGATTAATTGTATCAACCCTATATTTATAGCATTAATTAAAAACTCATGCATTTTATATTGGTATAGATTATTGAAGTATGTATTGTTATAAATATAACACAACATGAGATGGTAATAATCAACCATAAAAATTATTCGAGAATAGACAGTATAGTTAATAAGCCACACATGTATTTTGGCATAAATAAAGTGCCTGGGATGATATTGGCCCGAGAAATAAACCGAGGGTTCCTTTGAGATGCAAGATATATAGAAACACCATACTAGAAATAGGAAAATCACAGGAGCAGTGTTGGAATTGCACAAAGTAGTTGTTTGATACTTTCTCTGTCCCTAAATATAAGATATTTTGGTTGGATATGACGTATCCTAGTACTATAAATCTAGACAAGTATGACCAGATCTGTAGTACTAGAATACATCCCATCCATCCAAATTTTCAGAATATTTTGGGACGGAGGGAGAACCTGATAAGAAAATTACAATAAATTTAAAAGTATGTATCTAGATTTATTAGGGAGAAAGAAAATTAAGAAGGTGCCTATGAATTTTAATCAAAGGTATTTGTGAACATTATGTTAGACCTTAATTATGCTAAAATTTCTCCAAATCATGGAGGAATTTTATATCCTATGAAATTACTTTGAAGCAATGCTACATCTGAAAACTTTAATTTCATAGGAATGTTTTCCAATGGATTGAATTCCTCCTCTTTAGATTGCCACCTATCACCCTGTGAAAATCACATGTGGAGACATATGAGTCAATAAATGATGTGTGAGGAAAACCATAAAATCTCCAATCTAAAGAGTGGTAAGACATCAAATCCCCATTTTTTTTCTAAATTAAATTGTGGTCACATTTCAATAGCCATCAGCTATCCTCTCCCCATCTCAAAATTTGGTAGCATCACAATTACCCGTGATACGCCATAGTGCAGTGACGTAGGCTATGTTAGTGACAACCAAGAGAATATATTAGTATGACCTAGTGAGCTGACATGAGAGATCGAATATGTGTATGGCATGGTGGGCGCCTTAGAATAAAGATGTCTATTTCCACACTATATAGGTCAATTGAGGCGTATATAGAGAAAGGAAAGTACACCTCAATTGACCTATGCGCATGTGCATATGTCGTCATGGGTGAAGTGATAAGGAAAGAGAGCATACCCAAAAGTTTTGACATACACAATTGATCATATACACGGATGCACACAAAAGGGATGGTGGACTAAAGCAACATATGTGCACGGCCTACCTACCTAAATGGTTTCTATTATCGACCTAAACTTCAACAATTGACGCAAAGTATTTTTTTTAACTGACTAGTAGTTTTTTTTCTTTGTGAGTACTGACTATTGAAGTTTGTAAAGAACAAGATAGGTAGGGGTATGACAGTGCCAGGTGTATAAAGTGAACTCCTACAGGCTATGGGTAATAGTGGAATGAAATGACCACTCCTAAATGAATTGACATATGTGTATTAGTTGTTGGAGGTGTGTATTATAGAGTTATGTTCAATGGTTTAGTTTTGTTGATGTGCATATCTAATTACCTTTTGGTTCTAGTTGAAGCTTTTTTATGTGGTGGAGGATCCAATCCAATGAACATGACAGGACCATGAATATTTGACAAGTCACCTAATCAAATCCAATTTATGTATATTTTTCATAGTTAGTGCCTCAAACTTCCATATATGCCTATATACCAATCTATACTGGTAGCTGACTCAAATGTCCAATTGTCATGCACATATATATGATCTCAAAATATTTGTCCAACAGGCACAAACAAGTGGAGGGAAAGGCAAATATTTTTGTCATATCATCTGGAAGCCTTCGAACTTTACAAAAGGGTCAGATAGAGAGGCCAAACCTCCTGTTTTGTAGTCAATTACTACTGCTGCATTATTCTTCATTTCTCTGTACATTTGACTGTGACACTCCTCATACGAATAATCTCTCTCGCTCTGATCTTACACACACTCTCTCTCTCTCTCTCTCTAATTTATTTGTCATTTTAGAATTATTTTCGTTAATCTTATAAATTAAATTGACTTAGCATTTTTTTTTGGAATCGACAAATGAAAATCATGTCATTAGATTTTTCCATGAAATTACTTCGATACTACTGAACTTTACCGATTTTCTACAGTAATAAGTAGGTAATTAACGGTTAGGAGTATGTATTATTGGAGGCCGGGTCAGTATAAAAAACGACAAGTAAAAGATATTGTACTGTACAACTTGGCTAGATTTTCAATCGACCCATCGTGTGCCTGTCAAAGTCACGCTTTTAATTAACTATATTTGGATCTTCATAAATAATAACTCTGACTTAGTATTAAAAAAATAAATTATATATTTCAATGGATTTGATAAGATCTGATATTTTTTTGAGATAAAGATCAGATTAGTTACTACTCCCTCCGTCCCTTAATATAAGAGATTTTGACATTTTACTTGTACTGTTTGAACATTCGTCTTACTAAAAAAATTGAAACTATTATTTATTTTATTTGTGACTTACTTTATTACTCAAAGTACTTTAAGCACAACTTTTCGTTTTTATATTTGCACAATTTTTTTTAATAAGACGAGTGATCAAAACAGTGCAAGCAAAATATCAAAATCCCTTATATTAATTAAGGGACGGATGGAGTACTTGAATAAACAAAGCGCACAAGTTCAAATAAATCTTGATTTTTTCAATTTTTTGAGATAAAAAACAAAACAATTATATGTTACCAGCAACAACGGAGATGCCTTTGCCAGTGTACCGTTCAACGAACAAGTCGATGGTGTCCTTGAACACAGGGGGATTTAGAAGTAGGGTCGTGATATCTTGGAACATTATTCCTGCACATTTCATCAAGAAAAACAAATATTATGAAAGAACCTGAAAAAAAAAGGTATTGCATAGACCTTTTCTTCTGCAGGGATGTGTCATTGATTTAATTCGCAGATCTAGTCAATCGATTTTTTTTCTAGAAAAAAATAATTGCCACAAAACTCTTCCAAAGTATTTGTGGGAATTCTATAAATTAAATTTGGGCGGGCAAGGGAAGATGAGATGTGTGTTGAGAAAAATGCAGAGAGAGAGCGCGCGCGCGCACGCGTGCTCAAATTAAACTGATACCAACCAATATATATATATATATATATATATAGTGGGAAAAAACTTCTAAAGGGAAAATCATAATGTCTCGAATACACAACATTTTGCTCACACCACCTTCATCATCACGATGGATGCGCTTATCGAAATATCCACATAATTAGCCTTTTGAATAGAGTGAGAGTTTCACCTCAATAGGAAGATTAAATATGTCTTCATGACATAATATAGCAGGAAAAATAATTTTAAAAATAAAGGAAGATCAGTTCGCAACAACAATATTTTGTGGTAAATGTGCATGCTCAAACCATGCATGTGCATGCCTATAAATTGTAGTAATGTGAGAAATTTGGTTATAGGTTACAAGCTGCAAAAAGCTCATGATGAAGTCACACAAGAAACAAGCTATATTCATGAAAGTTTTTGGGTTCAGAACCAATAAACAAAAAAAGGAAGGAAAGAACCAACGAGGCAAGGATCAATAGTACCAGTGGGGACCTTTGCAAGGAAACACAGATTTTGGCACTTGAAATTAAAGGCAACCCCCAAGGTCAATATTCTTTACAGAATTGCAGCCCCTATTGCACATGTATATATGAGATTATGAGCACATATATGCTGAAAAAAAGGATCAGAAAGAAGAAGCCAACCAGTTGATACATAATACTTCTGAAAAATATTTATACTCAAAAGAAATAACATCGTTCGGTTTCAAAACAAGAAGACAGAGCTAGAAAACCACATGAATTAACTAGCGAGACATGCAAGAACTAAGCTCGAAATCACAGTAAAGCAAGAGAGGATGCAAGAATAATTAAGCTAAAAAACAACAAGCAAGAGAGGAGAGAGAACCTGGCTTAGGGAAGTTGGGCACAACTCTAATGGTGGATGCTATGGCCTGTGTCCTGGGGTCTTGCATCTCCTTCTTCTCCTCAGACACTGCCATTGCTCCTCCCCTCTCTTCTTTTCTTCCCTCTCTCTACAAATATAATTGGGAGAGAGAGAGAGAGAGAGATGCAAGTGGAGGCCTGTGAGAGGGGTGTGTGTATAAATAGAGGAGGAAGCTAGCCAGCAGCCTCCTTGCAGTTTCAGATATATGGATGAATGAATTATAGATGATGTAGCTACTTGCAATTGTATTTTGGTTCTGTACAACAGTGCATGTTTGGGCTCTCTCACTCCAATTCCAATATATACCTGGAAGATCATATCATAGCTAGGACCTGATCTAGAGATGTTGCTACATAGATTAATATTATATACTTATAGCACACATAACTATACAAAATAGCACATATGCATGCATGATGAAGGTGTGTTAGAGCCTCTAGGGATGTAAACGGCCGTCCCGTCGACCCGTCTGATCAGTTAATTAATCAGATCAACTCTCACTTAATTGGTTCTTCAGGTTGTATGCCTGTCACTGAATATTTTTTTTGCATTGATCCAGGAAAAGACAAAATTGGTTGATCAATGGCTCAGCAGCTAGCCTGCAGATCCATTTTGTGTTATCACTCTCTGAAGAGTCAGTATATTAATATGTGTGCAAGGAACAAAATCCTCGATTGATTGCAGGCATGCAACTCCAGTAATGAGACTGACTGTTATAATATATTCAAAATTCAGTTTTGCGATGCGTAAAAGCAACAATTTTCATTCGAAGGATTTTTTTGACCTAGGTTTTTCTTTGGAATTTGCTACAATCTTTTCATTCATAGATCACTTGAGATTCTTTGGGTAACCATGACATTTAATTCAAACTAGTAAGATTCTGTGCTTTCCAATGGGCCATCTCATATAATTAGGGATTGGCTGGGTGGATGGATTGAGAATAAAACATAGACTAACCTATATAATTAGGGATAGGCTAGGTGGGTGGATTGAGGGAAAAGTATTGAATTCTATATTGATTACGTACACATAAAGGGACGCACAACCTCTGGTGCATGGTGAGAAGGGAACGGAAGGCAGATGATTACACTTTTAAAGTAGTAGAGATATGTTCGCTTACCATATTTTGTTTAACATTTTAGCTAAGAGTATGAATAGCGAGCAAATAAATATCTCAAGTGTGGAGTATTCCACAAAACCTTATTGTAAAGAGAAAATCAAGACTATGTTATTAACAAACAAGTATGATAGAAAGGTGAACACAATAATAGAGTCCATGCTAGGTACAATAATATGCAAGTCTAGGGTAAGGCCACATTTGTAATGCATGAAAATTCCCTACTAGGATTAATGTTGTAAAAACCAGTGTTCGGTATCCAACCACGGAAAATCACTGGATAAGACCCAAACTTGGTGACGACAAAGAGAGATTCATGATATATATTTCTTAGCGAGGTTCAGCTGAACTTATATCTGTTTAAATCTGTACTGAATTTATACGTATATTCTACACAAGTTATAACAATTAATCGTTCCTGTCATCGTGTTCCGAACGAGGTCTAATTAAATCTCAATGGTACTTGGCTTGATAAGAAAGTGAAAATGTGGGTACCATTAACCCAATAACACAAGTGCTAATCATAGTCTGGGAGATGTTGGAGCTTTACCTAACTATAAACTCTAGCAGACGGCACAACGAAAAGCCGAGATTTTTCAGTGCCAATTTGGATTTTGGAGGGCCGGGCCACATAAAACGAAATCTCAAAAGCTATATATACATAGTTCGAAGAAAACGAAACCGAAAAGTTTGACGACTCACGAAGAATCCCAAGGAGGATTTGCCAAATCTCCCAACTTGCAATAAAACCAACGTCTTAATTTACTTGTCTCTGGTTCTTCTGATCTGCCTATAGCAATAGCACCATTCTTTTCTATCATGTGCACACGTATATGCATACTAACCCATGCAAATTAATAGCTTATTTTACATGCAACCCAAGGTTTATTTAACTGCTAATCTTGTTGATTAGTCAGTGGGGTCCTGTGCCTTTTTGTACTGGAGAAGAGAGGTTGAGATAGAGCAGCACATATGATCCATGCCGTGCATCTTCCGGGCACGGATTCCGATGCGTGGTCCCAGCCGTGGATCGAATTTGTTGAAAAATATACCCTACCCTATGTTGTGGAGTACAGATTAATTAATTAGTTAACAGGGGGTGCTTTAGAAAACATTGTTAATTATCATGGTACTATGGCAGCTAGAAGGATTAGATGTGTAGATCCACTGGTGTTAACAATCATTGATCCAAATAATTTGGAGGGTACTGAGCTAGACATTTGCCTAACCACAAACTCCCCTACAAATTAAAGCCATTGGATTTGCTTTCAATTTGTTGGGCTCTACTGCGAGAGAGAAACAAACATGCATCATATATCACTTCTAAAATCCTATGAAATTTCTTTTATGTAGCAATCCTCAGAAAGTGCAACACTCATACTCCCTCTATTTTCTGTTATAAGATGTTTATTTGACCAAGTTTATAGAAAAAAATAGTAATATTTTGACCAAAGATAAATTTATTATAAAAATATATTTAATTATTAATTTAATAAAACTAATTTGGTAAACTTAGTCAAACTTGAAATGGTTTGGCTTTGACTAAAGTCAAAACATCTTATAACCTGAAACGGAAGGAGTATGTTTTAAAGATACAATATACACAATAATATATTCTAAGATGCAACAAATCCTAATGTAAGCATGCAGTATCCACCTTCTCCAACAAAAAGTCCTATTGCAAGTCCACTTGTTTTTCTATTTCCCCCTTAATTTAGGCCCCCTCAGCTAGCTCTTAAATTTTGAGATAAGAACATGAATACATATACTCCCATATGTCCCATAAAAAAATCAATTCTTGGATATGAATATGAAGTACATAACCTATATCCAGATTCATCTATAGAAGCTAATTTATTTTGGGATATGGATGGAGTATACAAGAGGCAAGTAGTATATGTGAATGGCACATGAAGACAATACATACGAACAAGCTAGCCGTGTGCATGCATCATTGCTAGCAAGATGGAACAATCCATTTCTGTGGGGTCCCGGGGTTTGAAGATTTGGGCTATCTGCCTGTGAATATTGGGAGAACAGAATGAGGCAAAACTAAAGCTCCTTTTTTTTTATGGATTTAAGCCAGTGGAGGCAAACAGGAGACACCACCACCACTCTTTTCTTTTTTTGCGATCGGTGGAAGTTAGTATTATGTATAGTTTCTCTAAAAATATATATGTTTGAGATTATGTGGTAGAGCGTTCGACGATGTCTATGACCATCCGTGTTTATTCTGCTAGTGCTATATATAGGATGTACATTATGCATGAGAAAGAAAAGCCAAATGAACGGTATACCTTATCTCTTATATCAATTATTTCTCTCGTAATATTTTTTGTTACGTACATTATGATCGTCTCCTTGGATATGAAAAGGACCAGCGTAACCGGCTCAAAAACAAATTAAAGACGAAAGAGTCTATGTAGGAATACATAATGCATGGGTAAGGGAAACTTTTTTCCCCCGCTATATCATCTCTAGTTAATACGGAGTCGTGTAAACTGCTTGAGAGACAATCCTTTGTAACTCTTTCAAGTCATAAAAGTATGTTATTTCAGAGGTAAGTATAGGAATATGCAATAATGCATGGGCTAAGGGAAACTTTTTTTTTTCTCTTGTATCATCTCTAGGGAACCGGATCCTCTGACGTTAGGAAACCAACGTCAGAGGGCAGTAGTTTCTTCATCCACCATCCCTGAAGCATCCAACGCCTCTCTTGCTTTTGCTTCATTGTGGGGTGCCGCAACCTCTGTTCTCTCGCGCGCGAAGGTGATCGATTCATCGAGACGGCTATCAAGGAAGCGGTCACTGTCGCCGAGTCGAATTCGTCCTTCACATCCAAACCGGATTAACGCAGCCTACGAGGATGACAACAGCCCGATCTTGTTCGATTTGCCATTGTTAAGTCAAGTGTACTCCCTCCGTCCTATAATATAAGAGATTTTAAGTTTTTACTTGCAACATTTGACCACTCGTCTTATTCAAAAATTTTTAAAATTATTATTTATTTTATTTGTGACTTACTTTATTATCTACAGTATTTTAAGTACAACTTTTTGATTTTTATATTTGCAAAAAAAATTTAAATAAAATGAGTGGTCAAAATTTACAAACAAAAACTCAAAATCCCTTATATTATGGGACGGAGGAAGTATATATTTGTGTGCAGGTCTCCGTGTGGCGATCAAGTGCAAGAACAGCGCTGACGGCGAGTACGAGATGAAGCGGCCGGGAAGCTCGACGGCGCCGGCGCATTCAGCGTGCCGCTCGCCGCCGACCTCCGCGGCGCGGACAGCGTGGCTCAGCTCCACAGCGCGGCGAAACATAACGCGGCATGCCCCGGTCAGGAGCCGTCGAGGATCATGCAGCTGTCGGAGAGAACCTTCGTTGCCGTCGCCGGCAAGACCCACTGCACGTCGCCGGTGTGCGCGTCGGCGACCATCTGCAAGCCCATCTGCCAGCCGCGTCGTCGACCAAGCCGGCGCCCAAGCCGCACCCTGGCCAGCCGCCGCACCCAACGCCGATGCTGACGCCGTCGTACGGAACGCCGAGCCCGTACCACTCGCCGGCGAGGAACTAATTAATTAATGCCGTCGAGCTCACACATTATTATGATTTTTTTTCTGCTCTGCACTAGCTTAATGCCATTTATGATTTATTGTTGTCAAGGTTGGAGTAGCGCAGATAGCTTATGTATTCGTTGATCTTGAGTTTCTTGGGTCGATCGAATAAAGTTTCAGGTTGATTTGTGAGGTTTGAGTCAATACAGGTTGATTTGTCTCAGGATTCGTTTGCTTGGCGCTTCCTCGCTCGCCGCCTCGATGAATCAATCCCCTTCACGCGCCAGAGAACAGAGATTGCGGCACCCTACAATGAAACAAAAGCAAGAGAGGTGTTGGATGCTCCAGAGACGATGGATGAAGAAACTACTGTCTTCTGACGTTGGTTTCCTAACGTCATAGGATCCGGTTCCCACTCTAGCTAGTTAACATGGAGTTCGTGTAGACTGCTCTCGAGACAATCCTTCGTAACTCTTTCAAGTAAAAAAAATATATCGTTCTAGACGTAAGTACATGATCAAGCTAACAATGAAAAGATTAATTTTTTCAAAACTTCAATTCCAATTATAATATAGTGAAATTCTGTTAAAGACAGAGAAAGCTATATATTGTACTCCCTACTTCTGATCTCAATGTTAATATAGTGCAATTGAAGACTAGTAGCTGTCCGGTCATGCTTAATTTCTGTCTTAATTACGGCGCGTGTTGCTTGTCGTCCATGGACGCCCACATGATTGGACTGATGAATAATTGACACAAAGCGATCGATGTTGCACGCAACATATGCACTGATCTATGAACACACACACATAATTAGGGCATGTATAAAAGTCACTGATGTCATGTTAGGTTGTTGCAAACATGCACAGATGCACATATAGAGTTGAGAAAATATAGCTCCATGTTTAGAAGCAAATGAACCATATGCCTATATAATGGCTACCAATGGTTCTCTCTTTCTATGGATCTAGACCATATGGAAAGAAAACTACGTACAGAAGATGTACTACATTATATATATAACTATATATCACTATCTAGCTATTTGACCTCAAAACTTTGGAAAAGTAATGGCTACCATTAATAAGTTTTTACACTATTTTTATTGTCATAGCTCTGAAAAATACACATTGAAAGGAACGTATTTATTTTTTCTTTTTGCTAGCCGTCCAAACCGTGTTCTCTTTTCCGCCTTAAAAGTTTTGTATTTCTCTCTCTTTTACCACTATTCTGTTAGCACTCACTTCTCTTTTACCATTATCATTGATCAATGTTAGTTGACCATTAGATTTGCCCCCAAAGGCCTATTATTCCCTTATGAAACTAAGTTATAACAAATTTCAAACAAAAAATAAGGAGATATAGTTTTAATGTTGTTAGTTTTAAAGGTTGTATGAAAATGTATATATTGTAGGAAAATTTTCAGTTAGTTTTAAAGGTTTTTATGTGAAACTTTAAAATAAAATATGGAAAATAGTTTTCACATATAAATATTAAGTAGTTGCTAATATTGTAATATATATATATATATATATATATATATATATATATATATATATAACATGCAATGCAGTTAATTCCCTACTATAAATTATTTAATGAAACATTTGAGAACCGAATGATTCCATGGTGCATTGTTTTTGAAAAAAATAGGAAAAATAACATGTTCACCAATTTAATGTTTTTAAAATCAATATACTTTAGGTAGACAAAATTTAATTATCCTTTTTTTTGTACTTGTTAAAAATTTTCAAAGGAATGTTTAATGTTGGAATATGCACAAGGGCATAATGGTCTATTAAGATAAAGTTAACTGTGCTCATTGGAATAAAGCATGCGTATGTATGTTCATAGGGGTGAGTGTGCGCGCGTTATGGGTGCTTGTGTTAGTAATGTGTTACTAAGAAAAAGAAGTTAAATGTCAACTACTCCCTCTGTTTCATACTCCCTCCGTCCCATAATATAAGGGATTTTGAGTTTTTGCTTGCAACGTTTGACCACTCATCTTATTCAACAAATTTTGAAATTATTATTTATTTTATTTGTGACTTAATTTATTATCTACAGTATTTTAAGCATAACTTTTCGTTTTTTATATTTGCAAAAAAAAATTAAATAAGACGAGTGGTCAAACGTTGCAAACAAAAACTCAAAATCCCTTACGTTGTAGGACGGAGGGAGTATGAAACAGATAAAGAATCATTGGCTTAGATCGAGTTCGGGAGTGAGGGTTGGAACTTCCAACCCTCACTCCCAACACATAGAGCGGCGGTTAGTGCATAATTTATTAAGTATTAACCAAAATAAACTTAAGAAATGGATTAATATAATTTTTAAAGCAACTTTTCTATAGAATTTTGGGACTGAGGTAGTACGTGTGTTATAAAAATTTTCTTATAGCAAAGTTGAGTAAAAAGATCTTATTAATCTAATTTTTAATGTTTTTAACTAATACTTAATTAATGATGCACTAATAAACTACCTCGTGCTCATTGTCATGGGGGGAAGTTATGAACCAGTGGATTCGATGTCAGCCTTAATAGGGATGGCAAAACAAAAGGGTCTGTTGGGCTACTTGGCTGCAGCGCTGTTTCACACAAGCCAAGCAAGCAGCCGGCTACAGCTGTGGCTGCCACAGCCTGGCTACGGAACACACCCAAAAATGCACACTAACGGGAGAATGGTGAAATGAATAAGTGCAAATTAAATTTCACCCAAAAAAAAGAATATTGTGTGTTCCCTTGTGTGAGCTGAAGACCGCATCGATCATCATCCCTAGTTATTATATATTAACGCACGCAAGCATGCATATTGTGTAAGACAAAAGGGAAGCTAGATAGCATATCCATGCGCGCATGCAACCACAGCCTATAGCTAGCTACTCCCTCCGTTTTATAATATAAGTCATTCTAGCATTACCCACATTCAAATAGATGTTAATGAATCTAGACATATGTATATATATATATTCATTAACATTTATATAAATATAAGCAATGCTAGAATGATTTGCATTATAAAACGGAGAAAGTAGATTAGAATCATCTTTACTAGATTTTCACCATATGCCCTAACAGTGGTTTCACTGGCGCGATCAATCATGCAAGATGCATATGGACATGTGCCAACACTCGTTGTTTCACTCCTAGTGCTTCATTATGTGTACGGGGGTCAATATTTTCCACCATAAGAGCCAACAGCTCTCGACTTCGGCGTGCACCATGGTCGACCATGACTGGGTTTACAACTTTACATACCAAGGAAAACTGGCCGGTTTCTGCGAAAAATATATTTTCTAGGACGGCTAAAAACATAAAGCGTTGGGTTTTTTTTATTAAGTTTGAAGTGGATTTTAATTTTTTTTCTTTTACGAAATTCGGTCAGATCAGATCAATTTCACCGCTTGTCAATGGTTTCATAAAAACCAATGTTCTAAACCTCCAGCTATAGCGGCAAAGATGGAGAGGGGAACAACTAGGATACTTCAATTTTGATGCTAAGATTTATCGGCCGCTAATAGTTGTACTTAGCCTCTAAATTAAGTATGAATTAGGAACTATAAACTCCACGTATGAAGTATGAATTATGAATTGGTGATGAGCTCGATGTGCAAATCAAGTGAGTGATCGATATGCTAACTTTTAGCCTAAATTCTGTCAAATTTTTGAACTTTTTCCTAATATTTTCGACAACAGCTAATGTCTTAGCTGTTGGAGAGCTCAACCGCTAAGAGGCTTAGTCGGAGATTTAGAACTTGATAAAAACCAGAAAAAGCCCCTTGACTAAGTTTTTGTGAATGGTTAGGTGTTAGCTAGTAGAGGTTGTCCTTTGTCCTTTGTCCTTGTTCCATGGTTGTTAGAAAGCTTCCTAAGATTTTGTGAAAATCTGTTTAGTTTGAGATAATAGATCATATATATGAGTTGACCGTAGTAAAATTATGGCAAATATCACCTTTGATCTTGATGTTCGAGTTACATGTACATGAATTTACATTCACTGAAGTTTAAATCCTAACATCTATACTTAAATAGTTATGTATCCAATCTTTTACAGATGATAAATAAAGCTCTTAAAAATATGTTTGATAGATAGAGTAGACATAGCCAGCCATCCAATCTAGGGGAGACTTCTCAAGAATAAGAGGAACATGATAACTATAAGCTACTGTAATATATTAAAAATGGTATTAGTATTAAAATAAAGTTTCTCTTGACAATCGATGACTTGACTGAACCCAACGTGCCATTCATTAAACCTACTATCTACACAACCACTCCTTTTCTGGTTTCATTTATTAGAGGAGCCTAGCTAGATAGGCACAAATGTTAGCAACGACCCCGATGATTCATTTCTAAACTAGCTAGAATTAAGCATGGTAACGACATGTAAAGGGAAGACATGTGCACACACTCACGATGTATGGTGTGGCGTGCCCTTTACACGCTCAAGACAGGCCAACCGTAAATCTATAAACCTCACAAAATCCCCATTAAGAGCACATCCACGTGTGCGTAATTATATATATGTATATGTTTTTTTAATTGTGTGCGTAATTATAGATATCAGAATTTAAACTCTACTGAGTATACAGGGTTGAACGAAAACAGGACAAAAAAAACTGACTAACCGACGCGGGACAAAAGCTATGTTGCTGAGGACTAAATCGGTCCATTTCATCCAAATTCAAATTTGAATTTTATTTTTTCGAAGAACTCATATAAATTCCTAAACAAATTAAGAAAATATGAATCTAAATGACTTGTTTACCGGGACAGAATGGAAAGTGTGAGAAAATAAAGAACACGTTCTGATGGGCTGTGCCGTAAGGCCACTACTGAACTGCAAATTGCAATATGTAAGCCCATTTATGCATTGGTAATAGCTCTGCAGGACCCCATTTATGTTTCGAACTGCAATAAGATCGAGTATAAGACCACGCGCTTGAACCTTATAAGAAGAAATTATGAGTGTGTTGAGGATTGAACATAAGACCTTAGGGTTAAAACCACATACCACTTATCGATGAATCTCTACAAGATTAACCTAACGAATTAACCAACGCTGGAGCCGATGTTAAACTTGCCTTCTCCGTTCAGTTTGGACTAATCTTGCCGTTTATTTCCGTTAGGAAAATCGTTTATTCCGATCGGTTTTCTATCGATAGCAACAAGCAGAACGAGAAAATTCAAACTCGAATTCGGTTTTCTGTCGATAGCCAACAAGCAGAACGAGAAAATTCAAATTCGAATTCGAATTTTAGTTTGCGAAAATTGATCCAAGTCGGAGGTTTTTGTTCGGTTTTCATGAAAACCACATTTAAGGAGTTGGGTGAATAGCCAATATGGTCCTAAAGTTTCGCTTCGGGCTCAATTTAGTCATCGATGTTTCAAATTGTCCAAACAAGTCCTCTAAAATAATTATTTGGGTTAATATAGCCTTTGGACCCAAAAAACGCCACGTGAGCATGCCAAGTCATCCTCACATGCAGCGGTATAAATGAAATATCATTCTACCCTTATATATCATAATTTAAAAAAAGACACAAACAGAAAAAATAACAAGCCAGCCTAGGCCCAACATTGTTGCGGAGGGTGAACGACAAAAGGAATTTATACAATCCGTGGTTGGCTGCAGCAATCGTAAGTGACAATTCTAAAACGATCATACACGTGCGAAATATTTATCTTCTTTTTTTTCTTTCTTTTCTATATGGTATATAAGGGTAGACCGCTGCATGCGAGGATGACTTGGCATACGCACGTGTCACTTTTTGTGGGACTAAGGATTATATTAACCCAAATAATTAATTTGGAGGACTTGTCTGGACGATTTAAAACCTCAATGACTAAACTAAGCCCGAAGCGAAACTTCAGGGCCCATATTAGCTATTCACCCTAAGGAGCTTTATTAAGTCCTGGTGGTTAACCTATTGACCTGGCAAAATATATTCCCTTAAAAAAACTGGGAAAATATATAAAAGAAACTGCGGCCTGCTGGGCTATTTTCTTAGGCCCACGTTAACAGCATTCACGGCCCATGCATCTCCGAATTGGAACATGACTAATTGTAACAATGATAAAAATAATTCAGAAGCATTCATAGAAATATGGTTGATAGCCCCTCCATCCCATTTTAATTGCAGCCATAATTTTCCATGCACAACTTTGATCGTCCGTTTTATTTAAAAAGTTTTTTAAAAAAGTAAAAAACAAAAGTCACGTATAAGTACTATTCATGTTTTATCATCTCACAATAAAAATACTAATTATAAAAAAAGTCAAATAAGACAGATAATCAAAGTTGGGTACGGAAACTTATGGTTGCACTTAAAATGGGACGGAGAGAGTATTTAAGAGATTAGGAGCGCACGATCGGCCTCCACAGGCTTCTATATTGTGAAATGTAAATTGTTGTAAGAGTAAATTGCATTAGCAGTGCTATGAAAATAGATGCACAACGGAGACACGAATTTTTACGTGGAAAACCCTTGCGGGAAAAAACCACGGGCGCCGACCGGCAATGATCACTATAGAGGAATTGGATACAAACGCAGGGGATACATTGGGCTATCGCACCCTCCCCGTGCGGCTTACAAGGGATATATATAGCAGAAATCTAGGAGCCCTAATAGGAAACTAATCCTATAAAGTAGAGTCATATTAGATAATTAATCCGAATATATTGTGGGCCCGAAATTCGGATCACATATTTAACAATCTCCACCTTGAGACGAATTTCTCTTGTAGCATAAAAATCTTCAATCTCCAAAGAACCCCGTGATGATAAAATCAATGTGCGCCAAATAGTCACTTGGACTATAATCCATAACACCCTTAATCCAGAAGAGGTAGACCATACTTCAAACTCGCCATTGGGAACAAATCCTGAATCTGCTGGTATGACATTGTGGAACCCAGCAGAGACGCGAAACTGATGCACAAACTTCAAACTCGCCATGGGAATAAAATCCTGAATCTACTGGCATTAATTTCTGGAATCCAAACAGAAACGTGAAAAATTCTTGTGCACAAAAACGAAGTACTTAGATCCCCTGATAACCTCCTGGTATGTTGGGTACAATGGTAGCAAAATTCGCCGGACAATTTGATCACCTTGTGATCTAGACAGGAGCGAGGCTCCCTCTCGACGACTTGAATGTACTTTTTTTTAATCTCAGGTGCATGACTTATCCTCCTTGAAACATGCGCCAACTTGCATCTTCACTTGCCATAACGAGATTGCATCTCAATCCAGGAGTGGTAGATCAAACTTCTAACTCGCCTTGGGAATAAAATCCTGAATCTGTTGGTACAATTTGTCAAACCCTAACAGAAACGCGAAACACTCTAGGTGCATAAAACGAAGTATTTGATCTCCGTAAAAAACCTCCTGGTAGACTTGGCTTTGTGAACATAGCAATTTGGAACGTGAATTTGTGTTCCCTGAACAGAACCAAAACAATGCAAGGCTTAAATCCCTGGTACGATGGATATGTGCACGCAGGAAAAATCCAACGTGAAATTTAATTCACATGAACAGGGCAGGAACGGTGGCTTCCGCTTCCTGACTTTCTTTTCTCCCGACGTGGGCGTGCGCTGGTAGATTGATCTCCTGAGTCCCGACGTGTGCATGACGCCGGTAGATTGGTAGGTGGACGCCGGCTGCTCGGAGTCGACAGATGACTCCGCTTTAAATCGGCGAGACGACGCGACGACACGCGCCTGCTGCCGCCGATCAGATGAGATCGATTTCTTCGATCGTGGAATCACGCCGGTGACCAGGACATCATATAGATCGATCTGATGGATGGCCATGAACCCAACAACGAAGCGACGATAGATCGAATCTCCAATGCTATGATACCATTTGTTATAAAAATAGATACACAACGGAGATACGAAATTTTACGTGGAAAATCTTTGCGGGAAAAAATCACGGGCGCCGACCGGCAATGATCACTATAGAGGAATTGGATACAAACGCAGGGGATACATTGGACTGTCGTACCCTCTCCGTGCGGCTTACAAGGGATATATATAGCAGAAATCTAGGAGCCCTAATAGGAAACTAATCCTATAAAGTAGTGTCCTATTAGATAACTAATCCGAATATATTATGGGCCCGAAATTCGGATCACATATTTAACAAGCAGTACATATATCAAGTAGGTATAATTTAGTACACAAACTTATAAAACGCTTATTTTAGTGTATGTACATGTTTGATGTGTGCGAACCAAGATGAAAAAACACAAAATGGCCAAGCTTACCAAGTTAGACGTTGGTTAGGACACGATGTATACAGGCATGAGATATGCTATATTTGTAAACTTGAGTTTCGCTTTATTATTGTCAGTTCTACCTCTTGCATAATTTCTTTTTTTTTATTTTTCTCCGTGCACTCTTAGGCCTTATTAAACATTTTTCTGAACAATGTATGTCTATGCGGCACTCTCCTCACTTACATGTTAATGTAACATCCTAATCAACACTTAAATTAGCAGGATTAGTCTTGTTTGTGTGTTCTTTGGCCTTGGTTCACATGGACCTGGCAAGTTCATGTACCAAAATGAGTGTTTTACTAGTTCATGTACTACATTGCATCCATCTGAAGTTTGTGTACCGCTAGTGTAATTTACTCTTGATGCAAATCATAGGTAGGGATGAATGAAGCAGATAATTTCCATCTGCTCTAGGGGAAAAGAATACGGATACCGTTCAGAGTGGATAATTATCGGATAGTCCGGATACGGATATAAATACAGATATATTTTCCTGGATATGAATACGAATATGGTGTCGAGGCTTTCGATGGATACAGATATCCACTGAAACCATGAGACATACTCATTTCTTTATAACTCTAGGACCTTTAATCTACCTTTTTAGATTTTAATAGTAGCCAATCTCATAACATTAGTCCACACTATTAATATTATTTAAACTTTTAAATATTTTTATAAATTAGAATATATTCAATGTAAAATGAGCTAATTATGTATGATGGTATTTGTTTCTATTAGAAGTTGAGGTAGTTTTCGTGTTCCAAGAAAAAAGTGTTTCTGCCAATCATATTCGACCCTTATTCATATTCGAGATAAGTTGTATTTGTTTCCGTATCTGAGCTATTCATATTCATTTTCATATCCGGTGAAAAGAATAGTAAAATGAATATAGTATGAGCATTATCCGACCATATCCACTCTGTTTTCATCCCTAATCATGAGTATATATGACATGTCTAATAGAGGGTGTCTAACGTAACTTCCCACCTGACGTGGTTACTAACATGTGAGCCTGAGGGTGGTGTGACTCACATGAAAGCAACCACATCTCTCTGATTTTATGTGAAAGAAACCAATCCCCGACAAGGATAAATAGGTTGTGTCACTACTATATGGAGGCAAATAGAGATCAGCACTGTAGATACCGAAAGTGGTATAGCCGGCAACTATAGTGCTTTTCCCGCCCACTCACCCGCCCACGCGGCTGCCAGCCTACCAAATCACCTTTCTCCCTAAATAGGTGCCAGTTTTTAAATATAACCGGCACCTATTAGCCTGTCAGAGAAAGGTGTCGAGTTTATGCATATATTATAGGTGCCGGTTTATACCGATGATCAAAGTCATGTGTGCCCGCACCTATCTAGTGTTTTGTAGTAGTGTGTGCACATGTGTAGAGGTCGAAAATGTAAACTTTTTCCTTGCCGTTATCTTAAAATTGCATGTCTCATGTCATGTAGATATGAAATTCTCTATGGGCGCATCGCATGCATGCAAGCTGTCTTGCTTCCTCATCACAACATCTTCCCTGAACGCCCGCCTTCTACGTCCCTCCCCCTCTTCTCGCTCCCTCCATTCCGACGTCTCATTCTCTCTCCACATTTCCTTTTGATCCCTTCTCTTTTCTCTCTCTCTCCGGCCGGTTGATCGAGGTGAGCGTTTCCTGACCTACTTGCTCGGATTAATTACAAATTGATTTGATCACGTAGATAATTACATCATCATCATAATGATGGATGGATGCTTGCACATATATGCATGCGTTTTGAATCTGGTGATGTAATGATATCCAATTAATAATCTTGCTGCAACACGAAAGCTCAGCCAGTTTAATTGATTTGATTTAGTTAATGCCATCGATCTCAGGCTTGATTATCGATTGGCTGTTGAATGCACGGATTAATCAAATAGGTTGAAGGCACGCAATGCAAAATTCCAAATTGATTGTGGACCTCTTCGGTTTCTCCTTGTATAAGACCTTGAATTTAGAAATTATTAGTGAGCTATCGAAAGTTTTCAGTGGCATCACATATTATCTGCTTACTTGGAACATATAGAAAAATAGAATTATTAATTAATAAATTAATTGTATTGAGCATTATACTTCCTTAGTCTGAGAGTATATAGCATTGGGCATAAAGTTAGTATTAACTATTCACCATGTAACTAGCTTCTTAGTAAAGGTACAAATTAAGGACTGAAGAGAAACTCCAGACTTTTAATCTTCAAACTGAAGGCAAGTAATACATTTTCAGCCCTTCCATTTAGTTCCTTGGAGGATCAAATTCAAATGTTGCGACGGATGAAGACGCACGAAATTTGATGCTTTTATCGCACGTTCATGTAGTATTTGGTCAATCGATCTCTGCATCATGCCTTGACCAAGATGCATATTTAGTTTGATGATCTCTGTTGCTTCCAATTGCACTCCATTAATTGTTTGAACTAATAGTCGTTTTGCTTCATGTAATCGAATGCTTCCTGCGTTCGATTGGTGAGAGAAGTGCACTCCAATGCTGTACCAACAGTACTCTTGGGTTTTTCTCTTAGGAGAGCTTTATTTAGAGTGAAAGGGACTTCCTAATTAAGATTTCTTTATTTTGAAAGAAGCTAGTAATTAAGATTTCTTAACATATGCACACGTGAAGTTATAAAACATGACTCAAATCTGATGTTGATGTGTGTTCGACCAAGTCCCTAATCAGTTTTTGCACTTTTTCTTCTGATTTCTCACGCCAACTGATCAATTAAGGCAAGTAGGATTTCAGTTGTGTTCTTTTCTTATTGTTTTCCTTTCTCTTGCTTTTCGCTTTCTCACCTCCTACCTCCTTGGAGACAGTCCACAATTGTGAATTTTCAACATTAGAAAAATAATCACAATTTTGTGGAAATGATTGAAAAACTAATTAATAGGTTGCATTTCACATGAACATAGTTAATTAGAGAACAAAATGCATACACTAGGTGTTAGAGCAGTACAAAAGTTATAGAAGATGTCACTGCTTACTGCATGAGTATCTTTCTTCACAATCCCATTCCATCATAAATATTGCCTAAACAATTCCACTCAACCTTGTTGCTTGTTCAACTTTAATTCTTTCATAACTTGATATGAAGGTCAGGACAATTACTGTAGACTAGTTTCTTCATGGTTGCACGCTGAATAATCGTACACAGATGCCCTTGCTGTCTCTGAATTCTCAAACACTGAACATATATTGTAGAACATTTTACACCTATTCCTGTCTGATCTCTTGCTGTGTGTGTACGGAGCATGCTGCCGTTCTTCCCAAGACTTTGTGTCTCAATTGGTTATTTTTGACTTGAAGCGATCCGTTTCGGTAGTCCCTGAGGCAGCTAGCGTAAGCCTCTTTTGACTTCCAAGCACACAAGTTACTTGCTGCCTCAGATTCATCAGCAAGTCACTAGTACTTTTCGGTATCTAGATGAAGCATATATATAAACCACAAGAAAAGCGGCTGCCCATTTGTGTTCTGATCATGAGGAGATTCAGGTGGTTTCTTGAAAGTATGTATTGCCATTGCTTCCTTTTGCCCTTTTGATTTTTCATTATATGATGTAGAGAGAAAATTATATATCTTATCGCATCGATGCTTTATTTTTCGTTGTGAAAGGGATGTGAATCTGTGGTTGCAAGATACTGAAGAAAGTAATAAGGTGGTTCTTCAATCTTCATAGGCTTCAGAGTTCAGAGTTGAGTTAATGTTTTTGCAAACAAGGTGTCTGCCGACAGTTTGACAGTAAAAAGATCTGTATATATGGGTTCCTGCGGTAACGGTAGAAGCTCTGAATATGATGATCCTGCATCATTAGAGAAGATGGAGGAACTGGTTTTACCTCTGAAATTGATGCCCTTACACACCAATGGCCGGTTGTATGACATGAGGTTGTCCTCACCTACTGCTACCTGTGTGATCAATAGTTCATCTGGTTCATTCGACCCGATCTACCGAGCTTGGACGGTGAGTTTACTACCATACTAGTTGCTGAATTTTTGTGGTAGCAGTGTTTGATCTTGTAAGAGTGGCGCAATTTTGCATTTGTTGTTGTTGCAGAAGAAGTATCCTTCAGCTCTAAATGCCTTTGACCACATTGTTGCCTATGGCAAAGGGAAGAAGATAGCGCTGTTTTTGGACTACGACGGTACACTGTCGCCAATTGTCGATGAACCTGACAATGCTATCATGTCTGACCAGGTGGTTTTCATTGCAATATCTAGCTCTGTTGAGTCTCCTCTTGTCAAGTTGTATTGACTAAAACTTCTGCACAATATCGTGTATACAGATGCGCGAGGTGGTGAGGAATGCTGCCTTGCATCTACCCACTGCGATTATCAGTGGAAGGTCTCGTGATAAGGTGTATATGTTATTTAAAAGGTTTCGACGTAATCATTGTGCTGATATAATAGTAAATTGATATGTTATCTGTCATTCTGATACTAACTGTACCTTTTTGTATCAATTTTAGGTGTTTGATTTTGTTAAACTAACAGAATTGTACTATGCTGGTAGCCATGGAATGGACATCATGGGTCCAGTTGGGGAACATGATTCAGTTACTGACCATAGGAGCTCCATTAACTCAAATAGAAAGCAGGTGTGGAGAGCTCTTTACAGTTCAGCCAAGCATAATATTTGTTTCCAAATTTTAGTGCAAAATATGATACAGTATTTGTTTTTTGAATTGAATTGATCTTTTCAAATGGTTTTTAGGGCAAGGGAGTGAAGATCTTCCAGGCTGGTACTGAATTCTTACCAATGATCAATGAGGTAGAAAAATGTCAGGCTTTACAACTCCATATTTTAGCTCAGTGTTCATCTTAATGTAATGGAATGCAGGTTTTTAGATTGCTCATCGATAAGACAAAGGCAATCGACGGTGTGAAAGTTGAGAACAACAAGTTCTGTGTATCGGTGCACTACCGCAATGTTGAGGAGAAGGTGAAGATTTATCTTCTCAAAATCATTTCATGGGGGAGAAACTATTCATAAATTATATTTTCAGGCATATGGGCAATTCCTTGCTTCTGATTAATCTGACTTTCAGAATTGGCAACTTGTTTCTCAATGCACAAATGATGTCCTAAAAGTCTACCCTCGCCTCCGATTGACTCATGGACGAAAAGTAATTATCTGAAAACTGAAAACATTGGCTCCAGAAGATGACTGTCAGCTGTATCTGATCTCAGAAATGCAGGTTTTGGAAGTTCGTCCAGTGATAGATTGGAACAAGGGGAAGGCTGTGGAGTTCTTGCTGGACTCCCTAGATCTAGCTAACTGTAAAAATGTTCTCCCTATTTACATCGGGGACGATCGTACCGACGAGGACGCTTTTAAGGTGCAGAATTCTGCTTTCATGCAGAAGGATTTATGTTTTTCATGGACAAAATTCATTTTATGGTTCAATTTTCAGGTTATTCCATTTTAAGGCGCATAAGTCTGCTTTCCTGCAGAAGGATTAATGCTTTTTCATGGACAAAATTCATTTTGTGGCTCAATTTTCAGGTTCTTCGTGACGATAAAAGGGGTTTCGGGATTCTGGTGTCATCTGTACCAAAAGATTCTCATGCCCTGTATTCTCTGATTGATCCATCTGAGGTAGGTTCATGATTTGTTGCACAGCTGTTCCATGTAAGACACTGTTTGATGACAGTTTTCATAATTGTTTTTTATATTCATGATATATAGAGCTATTTCAATTGCAGGTTATGGAATTCTTGAAAAGACTAGTTATGTGGAAGAAGGAAGAAGCATCACATAATAAGTAGATTATAAATATCTCTGATGTTTACTCTAGGGTAGATTTCTGAATTCTGACAGAGAATTAGCAGAAGGGCAACAGAATTAACTTGGACATAGTGGACAGTTGTACATCATATAGTTAATCCATTTTCTTAGCCTGGCAAGTGGCAAAATAGAAGTAATTGCCATGTTGTACAAGAATGCGAAGCATTCTGCAAAAGTCCAGTTCTTTGAATAATGGTCTCAGTTGTAGAATGGTGTAACTTGTTAATGAACTGTGATATAAATTTTTGGGCTAAACCATTACTATGGCATATGGTTTGGTGTGCATTATCTTTACAGATCATACATAACCTTGCAAATTTACAGCAGAAAGCAAAATGAGTATTAATGTTTCCAACTCCAAGTAAAGGCCAATTTGAGGTAAACATGTACACAATTTTTTCTTTGCATACGAAAACTGAAAAAAGAAATCGATTCCCCAATGGCAGATTTTGAAAAGACTTCCCTCAAACTGAATACTCTAAATGTGGAAGTTCCAGAATTGAGTGCTCTCCTTTGGCACCAAGTTTCTCACCATTACGCGCTCTTATTGATCAAGGGGTCAACAATGACTTGAGGTTTAAAATCTGGCTTCAAGTACTCTGAAAGCAAGGAAGCATACGTGTCATAACGGGCAGTCATGCGGAAGCCCCACTTGTCTTTGATCTGGCGACATAAGTTGAGGTCCATATCAGATATCATCAAGCCATCTCGGTAGCGAGATAGTGATGGGGTGCAAGAAGCATCAGGTGCTGAGAAATGGCTGGATCCATAGAAATGACCAAAGTCGGCATGCTGAGGTTTCCCGTCACCAGAAGTGAATGGGTTTGGGAAGACCTCTGTGCCGACCCGGTTAATTGACCCGACAAAGTAGCTATTTGAAATTGCAGCATTTCTGGCCTGAAAGAGTACAACTTAAGCATGAGTGCTGTTCTACCGCAAATAAGATAAAAAACGAATAAAATTATTTGAACTTCTGAAAATTTCAGAACGCAACAACTGGAAGTAAGTGCTATCAAACAGAATGGAATGTAAGAATATATCTGACCTCAATGGGCCACATTGGTTCACTGAGTTCACCAACAGTTGCGGATGGGTTGAATACTATTTCAGCTCCATTGAGGCCAAAAGCAAGCCAATTAAGGGGATGATGCCTTCCATAACAAATGTTTATTCCGATTTTCCCATACGCTGTTTCAAACACTGGATGCCCGGTGTTACCCTCCATATAGTATGTGCTCTCATTGAAATCACCGACTCTTGGGATGTGATTCTAAAGTAGCATTTTGTTAGACCGGAAATGCTTAGAGATATCCAGAGGAAATAAATATGTACTGATTGCACATACCTTTCGATGTATACCAATTATGTTCCCATGATTACCTATGACAACAGCTGTATTCCATACAATCTCTCCGTGGTTTACATCTCTTTCGAGGATTGGGCTCACAATTACCATGTTATATTTCTTAGCAAGTTGTTGAAGGAATTGAGTAGATTCTCCATCAACGGGCTCAGCAAACTCACACCACCTTTTCTCACGTGTGCAGAAGGCAAAAGGCATTGTCCAAGCTTCCTGAATTTTGGATATCAACCATTAGAATGTTAGGCACCTTTGGAAATTTAAGCCAATGTGTCTAGAACATAACATTGCCAGAACATTGAGAAGGAATATTCTGAGCAGCAAGGATCAGAAATGAATATATCAATATTCAATACTAACGTGGAGAATAAGTATCCTGAGAAACATATCAGGTTGGAAATGAAGATATTAGATACTAGCAAGTTGCATGGGAACTCTAGAGTTGTTCATCAAATGCCAAAAGGAAGTTGTATAAACCGATAAAGGACTCACCTGTAAACACAAAATATTAACACCAGCATCGCCAGCTGCATCAATCATAGGCTTGACTTTCTCCATGATAGCTTTCTTCTGATCAGCAAAATGACTGGTGGTAGGAATAGAAATTGAGTTCTGAATCAGGCCAACTCGAACAACCTGTGGTTGCCTGAGATACTCTTTATCTGCATCAAAACGGAAGGCCTGCAGCACAAAAGAGCACTACTCAAAAATTGAGACAACGAGAGTGCAGGGAATTATCAGTTTAATTTGCTAGATGCTGAAGGATTGAAAAGCGCAACCAGTTCACAGGCTGCCACTACGACCACCAAGTACCAAACAAGAGTTTGACCCGATGTTTTATTTGTCTTAGTGAATACTGATTCAACATTAAAATTATATTAATTCTTTCCCAATAAACGAAAACCTTTTTCTATAAATAGTGTTTTTGGTTCCATCCATAAATTAATGACAGAAATTGGCAACTATCAGGAAATGACCTGCACATCAAAATTATGAGCTTTTGCAAGAGCAGATGTGGCTTCGGGCAATGAGATGGCCTCTAGAGCACGCCCACAATTCAGTCCCAATAGCAGCCGGCTTGCTTCCTGTTAACAAACATAGAAACTAAGTTAGCAACAGCTCAGGCTCAGCATATAAACAAGTTGATATCTTCAACACATCCTTACCATAAAGCTTAACATAAAAAACTAGTACGGTTCCCCAAATAATCGAACCATAATCGATTGGTCTGTATTGGCAGTGATCTACTTTAGCATCTTCTAATGAAACCATATCATAATTAAACTTCATTGCCTAGGGAGAGCACTGAACACAACGAATTCCCATCAACAGATGGATGGACAACCGTACCGCATTAAAGTTAACACTACAGGATGTTTTCTTCCCACAGAAATTACTCACTGACAACAGTCAAGTCACTATCTGACGCACAAAATTGTCTTAGAGAGCAACCCGTCATCATCAATTACAATCCGTATATAGTCTTAGCCGCCATAATGGCAAAGACATCCCCCAGGATCAAGTGATCAAGCGTTCGCGAAAAAAAAAAGGATCAAGTGATCAACACAGCCATCTATCTCATCACCAAGAACCCGATTAACTCACGACATACCAATCGACAACGCCAGCGCCGCCGCCGCCGCCGCCGCGAGCTCGCCCACCCGGAAACCAACCAAGAAACAGGCGGCCCCGGAGGGGGGATGACCCAGACGCATCCGACCAACCAACCAACCAACCAGCGGGCCGCCGTTCGGGGGGAGGAGGAGAGGGAAGTTTTACCTTGAAGAGCTCCGGGGAGAGGTTGGACTGGAGGAGCCTGTGCAGGGACTCGTACCCTCCGATCGACCCCGCCGCCGCCGCCGGCGCATCCTCTCCCTGCGGCGGCCGCTCGCCGTTGCTGCTGTCCATCCTCTCGACTGCCGGCTGCCGGTGGTGCGGTTGGTGTGATGCGATGCGGTTGCCGCACTTGCCCGCCCTCCTCGTGATTGGGCTCGTGTTAGAGAGGCGAGTAGGGCTCTCTCTCTTTTCTTTTTTTAACTATGGTTTCCTTGTCATCTTGTATACTTGTATTCCTCGCATATGCAGGTGAGGTTTGATTGGCATTATTGTTTGTTTGTTTGTTTGGATAGGATGGATTGGATTGGATTTAGATAGGTGTAATAGTTGGCGAATTTTCTACATCAACGTTGGTAGATAAATCAATTATTATACACTAGTATTAGTATAGCTTTTATTATATAGTAATATTGTAATCTTGTAATTTTTTCTTGCTCTATCAATATAACTTCGCACCGTCTCATGCGAATCGTTCAAAATAAATTATATAGTAATATTTTAATTGATTCCTATAAGTAATTATTCCTAATCCATTAAGTCATCCATGAAGAACACCTCTAGCTGCGTTTGTTTCTCGCTTCTCCCCTCCTCTAGTCCCCCGTTTTGCATGTGTATGTTTCCCAAACTCTAAACGGTGTGTTTTTTTAAAAAAAAAGTTTCTATAGAAAAGTTATTTTTTTAAAAAAATCATATTAATCCTTTTAAGATAAACTAATACTTAATTAATCATGTACTAATGAGTTGTTCCATTTTACGTGCGTGAGAGGGTAGTTCCCTACCCAAATTGCCAAACAGCCTAAAGAGTGTTCGGAACCCAGTTTTAAGCTTACTTAAAATGTGGCGACTCTATGTTTTTTAGTTAAGTTTGGTCTACCCCAAATTATTTCAAAAGTACAATTTATCCCCCTCAACTGCAAAACTAGACAATGATGGAGGATGTAATTTACAATTAATGTGCGGATCAAATAGTTGGGGATGTACACATTAATCCCCTCCCCTTTTCAAGTGGTCTCGACTTCCCATGTGGTACTCTAACATAATGAAGGATGTGCCTCGCCAATCAAATCCCTCTCCCTCTCTCAATGGGACCCACCTACCAATGGCATGCATTGGAGGTCTCAACAAGTTAGCCGTTGTCTTAAGGTCACTCAACACCTTAACTGGAACAGAGAACGATGCTTGTCGAGATGCGGTCAAAGGCAGTGAAAAGGTCCTAGTGGCGGAGTAGGGAGTCGATGGGAACCTAGCAAGGTTCCAAGCTCCTACTCACAAGGGGTTGGGGTTCGGCTAGTAACAACGAGGGAGCCTATGCCATCCTCGAATCTGAACTGGGTAAGGTGGTGATGCTGCTATAGGATGCATGGAGAGGACGTGACGCTCATACATTTGGCTCTCTTCATTCCCTCGGTGGCATGGATAGCTTTGGTGGTGACCAATTGTTGCTTGGCAGAGGTTCGGTCTCTAGATCGATAACCACTAATATGTTGTCCTCCATGAGCTTTGCATAGGGAGGGAGAGGAGTGGGGAGGGCACCATCACTGCTGAGGAAGGAGAGGAAGGGAAGACAAAACGCCGACGTCGAGCTCCTCTCACTAGTGCCGTAAGAGCGAGCACGTCCCTTTTCCTCTCTCTCAACATCAATGACTATCATGGAGGTAAGGGCAGGAAGGAATAGGCAGGGAGAAGAGAATTTAGCGGTTGAGCACACTATGGCCAGATCTAGCGAGCCAAGCTCACCAGAAGATGAGCGAAACATGAGGAGGCATGACGCCTCCTTGAGTATTTCACCATGTAGGGTTCCACCACTGCCTCCTCTTGGGATCATCAAGGGAGAAAGAGAGAGAGAGAGGAGCACATCTACAAGTGGTGGGGGGTTCCTAGGGAGTGCCATGACGACGGTTTCTCACAATGAGCACGGTGAAATCGGCGGCTCTCATGGAGCATAGGCGGTGTTGGCATGTGAGGAGCATGTGGCAAGGGAGGTCTAGCAACTGTGTAGGTCCATGTCTTATGAGAGTGAGAGTGAGAGAGAGATAGAGAGAGATGGGAGAATGGGAGGAAGACAATAACTAGGTGCTGACATACGGAGCCAACATGATATTTAAAAAATGATAGTTTTGTTAACTGGGTTGCCACATAGTCAAATTAGTGCCACGTGTATATCACATAGTACAAAACAACCCTTGATTATGTTGGGGTGGGGTTGGGGGTAATTCATATGGTTTCAAAAGTAAGGTCTTAAATATCTTCTTCCGTAGTCGAGGGTAAATTGTATTATAAAACTATTTTCTGCATGATGAATGGCCGATTAGTTTCCACCAATGTTCACTTATACACGGTAGTTTTTAATGTTCCCTTCCATCCTATAATATAGCTACCTTAGCAGTTCAAAATATAATTATTCTTTTTCTTTGAAGGAAAAAAATATAACAAGATTTAAGACCTTGTATATATTCCTCTTTATTGTATACCAGCAGAAATTCATTGCATTGAGTTTTTCCATGGAGTGAATAGAGAAATAGGAAAAAAACTCTTTCGAATGAAAATGGAAAAACAAATGCGTCATATATCCCACTTGGACAAAGCAAATTAGAAGAATTTTTCTCTTATTCTCATTTGTTCCTTCCTTTAGAACTACAAAAATATCTATATATTTTAGGGCGAAGGGAGTAGACAAGTTGTGACGAACCAAAAATTTTATCTAGCCGAGACAAATATACTTCCTATCAAATTACTTGTTATTACAACTTGTCCTAAGTCAAGACCATCAGTTCTAGAAATTCGTATAATTTAACAAAATGCAAATTATTTTAAAAATATTTCTCATTGCGAATCATTGGTTTATGTGTTGATATAAATATTTGCCTCAAGAGAAAACTAAAACAGCAATATGAAACAGGTAGCATAAATGCACACCTATATTCTAGTCTCACAATCCTATTTTCCCACCGAAATATTCTAAAATTGAAACTTAGGCAAGAAAAAGGTTAATTGGATCCATGCCATTACAATTGTGTCAAATTAGAGAAGTGCCATTATAAATCGCCTATTTCGAAGCGTGCCATCCATATTGATGTTAATTTTGGTCCATCCCATAATTTGGTCGTCTCCCGTGTTTGTACACGTAGTATCGGATACATATTTGTGTATGGACGGAAATGCCCCTTTCAGACGCGCTCTAAAACTGACCTGGTTCAGCTCAACCGTATGCTTGCTCCATCCATTCCCTACTCCATTCCTCCCTATTCGAGCTCCAGATCTGGCCGGCGGTGGAGGCGAGGATTCGAGCGAGAGAGATGCGCCGCTAGCAAGTGATGGTGCTGGAAATGTGATGGCGACAACCCCCCTCCCCGCAGACCCCTGGGCGAGACGGCGAGGAGATGGATCTAGGCGAATCCAATCCGACCATCTGTTCAAGGCCATGAGTATCCCTAACCCTAAATCAATTGAAACCTGTAATGTTAAGAGGCAAAGCATCTTTTTTCTGCATCATACATCTTTGGCTGGCATTGTTCTTCATGTGTGGTGATTTGTTTGGTAGGCACAGGTTTTCGGTAGACGTTAGGGTTCAAGGCTATGTGACAATAGATGCTGCTGGTAGGAAAACTTACACAAAAGGGTCAACTTGGTAATGGGTTGTGGAATCAGATAGCTTTAACGTTGAGTTTGTGTTGAGTAGCCTTGTTGAGTTAACTTGGGGCCCAAACCAATCTCCTACCATATGGTATTTTTGTAAGTCAATTAGTGAGGACGTGAGACTATTGGAGAATGGCCAGATTCCAGAGTTGTTTGAAATATATGCAGAAGAGAGCCACTTTGAGCTTATTGTATCCATCCTGGATGCTGCAAAGGGTGTGCCATTTGCTATAAATGCTTTAAATCCTATATGTGTGGCGCCTCCTGAATTCCCTGCTGAAATCCATCCTGAAATCCCTCCTGACATCCCTCATGAAATCCCTGCTGACATCCCCGCTAGTATTGTTGGAGGTTTTGACCAGCTTACAACAGAGGAAGTAGAAGTTAGAGAGGCAAATATCTTTGACAATGAGGAGTATGTTGGTGTTGATGATGAGTGACTATATGTTCCTGCATCTAAATAGCAAGGTCAACCTGGATCTGAACCTCAGGGGGCTGCAGCCACTGGTCAGAGTGGAGAGATTGGTTCTAGTGCTAGTGCTGTGGCAGGCTGGCAGCTCCTGAGGCACAGATTATAGATGATTATCCTTAGATTTATAACATCATTCATGACCTTGAGAATCCAAACATTGTGAAAGATGCTTTGTTCCCCCATGATAGCTCTCAGAAAAGTTGTAAGGCATTATGCCATCTTGAAAGGTTTAGAATTTGCTAAAGGTACGAAGACAGATCCTACAAGGTTTATTGCAAAAGGTGCAGCTGATGGTTGCCCTTGGTGTATAAATGCATCTCTAATTGAGGATAAGAAGACTGTAAAGGTAAATTCTTCCCAAATTTCTTTTGTTTTGTTGTTCAGATGATGTTTACTTATGTGTTGCATTACTCATGCAGATTATGGTCCTTCCATTTGATGTAACACCCTGAAAATTCGACGACAAAAATCTAAACTCTAAAAATGCGGATTTTCAAAAACTTTTTAAATAAATTGCATCATGCCGATTGTATTCGATTATTTTATTGGAGTTTGGGTTCGGAGTTTATAAATCACGAATAATGGGTAATTGGTTAGGAATAAACCCTAAAAAGTGAATGGACAAAGTAAATAATTAAAGTGCAACTTAAAATAAGATTTGGTGAGGATAGAAATGAGTAAAATATTATTACGACCATATTTATATCCATCAAATTTAAAAGCAATGGAATGAGAATTAACTCTAATTAAGTTCAAGTAAATTACAATAATAATATATAAAACATGGAATAAATTAATCTAGAATGAATCCATGGATTGGAATGGCACAAATATTGAGTATACTTCATTTATGCAAAATTTGGGAATTAAAGAATCAAATTTAAATAATAAATGGGCCAAAATCGGGTTAATTAGAAAACGGCACTGTTCATTGCACCTAAAGTGTTCGACGAGGTCCCCTAGCCCTAGCCCCTCCTTTGCCGCGTTGCCCTCGCGCCCCGCGCGCCGCGCGCCGCTCCGCCTCCCCTCTGCCGACGCCGTCGCCATCACCACGCCTGGCCGCCCCTAACCCCGCGCCGCCGTTGCCGTCGTTTCCGTCGCGTCGCCGCGCCGCCGTCCATCGCCTCGCGCCACGCACCGCCGTGCCGTCGCGCGTCGCTCACCGCCATCCCGTCGCGCCGTCCCGTTGCCACTGCCGAGCCGTCGCCGTCGTCGCCTCGCGCCCCGTGCTGCGCCGCTCCCCCGAGCCCCGTGCCGCTGCTGCTACCGCGCCGCGCCGCTAGTTCCATCGCCGCAACGCCATCGCCATTCGGCCGTCGCATCGCCGCTGCCGCACCATCGCCATCGCGCGTCACATCACCTGCCACGCCGCGCCCCCGAGCCCCGTGCCGCGGCTGCTGCCGCGCCGTTGCCGCTCCTCGCGCCCCGCGCCCTGCCGCGCCGCGTCGTCGTCACATCGCCGCGTCGAGCCCCGCGCCGCGCCACCCCGCCGACGCCATGAGGCCGCCGCCCCTCTCCCCTCTTCCCCATTATCTCTCTCCCCCCTCCCTTATATAAGCCCCCCCTACTCCCACTCTTCCCCTTCATCCTCACCTCCTCTCCTCTACCCACGCCACCAAGCCGCCGCCTCCACGCTGCCGCGCCGTCGCATAGAGCCGCCGCGCCGCCGCCACAAAGCTGCCGCGCCGCGCCGCACCTTGCGCCGACGTCGCCACCGTCGCCGTCGCCGCCGTCGCCGCCACCGCCGTCGGTAAGCCGCCGCCTCCACCACTTGCTCGGCCGCCGTCGCCACCCCGGGTAGCAGAGAGCCGAGAGAGAGAGAGAGAGGGAGAAACCGAGGGAGAGAAAGAAGAAGGAAGGAGGAGAGAAACCGGGAGGGAGATAGAGAAGGAAAAAGAAAAGAAAAGAGAGAGAGAGAGAAAAAAAAGGAAAAAGAAAGGAAGGAAAAACAAAAAGAAGGGAAGAAAAAGAAAAGGGAAATAGATAGGAAATTAGAGGGAGATTAGGGAAGTTTAGAAAATTTAAAATAATTAGCATTTAGTTATAGACTAGTTATAGATGTAGAATTGCGAAATTTAATATAAATTATGGATTATTCTTGGTAATTTCTACAAGAAATCAATTCGCGGTAGTAGTTTAAATGTAATTAAGAACTAAACGATTAGATGAATTCTTATAGACTATTATAGATTATTTTGGGTAATCTCTATAAGTAATTGATTCACGGTAGAAATTCGGATTTAATCACTAGGAATTTTAGACGTATATTATATTTAGTCGTTTAGTCCTAGACTAAAATTTAATCGTATAATATTATAAGATAATTTTAGGATTCCGTCCGATATTTAGCTTGCGATAGAAATTTCCAACCTATTATATGGATATAATGCTCGGGTAGATTAAATTAAAAACTTATGATAACAAAATATTTATACTCGCAAAATAGTTTAGGATATAAAAATCGAAATTGGGTTTGCCCTAGTTCGCGAATAGTAAAGTTAATATAAAAGAATCGACTTACGCGTTCGACTTCCATTTGGATTTATTTGGATTTTTATTTGAATTCTAACCAAATTCAAATCAATTTTCGCATGTAACTATAGAGTCCGAGGGAGTTGCGGATCCAAGTGAAGGCCAAGACCCGCAAGACTTTGAGCAAGGCAAGTCATCACTATTCCTTGAACATGTTGATCCCAATTGCGAAATTGTTTTGTTTACAAATAAAATTGCATGCAATGATGAACATCCTACTTGTGATTATGCCATGCCTTGATTATTGTTTGCCCCTTATTCCTTCGTAACCATGTTTACGTATGAGTCCCTAGTCAATTATGACAATTGCTTAGAAATGCTATTCTAGAATCATGCATACTCATATTTATCAAATGATGCTTGGGCAATTACTTTTGGGAAGGTAATTGAGATGCGGCATGTGGAGACATGAGCGCCACATTGCCATGATGTTGATGACATGATTTGTGAAAGGAGAAATAAAATTAAACAATTGTTTTCGACTGGGGCGGACGGAGGATTTGGGTGGTATCTGGGAAAGGCTAGTACCGTCCCCGGTCAATTAAGGACCGAGCCATGAAGTTAAGCATGAAACGACCCATGTACAACCGTACTTCTCGAATGGGTATAGACCTAGCGGATTAGATAGCCAAGCGGAGGCAGTATCCCTGCATAGATGGTTCACCCCTGAGTGAGGCAGGTGCGCTACGATGGGACAGCCGTTGAGGTAGGGCCGAGAGGCGTGCCCTGCATCGGTGCCGCCATTGGTAGGACTGCCATGAGTGTGTGAGAGAGAGAACTTAACTTGAACCATAATTTAATATGTGTGAGACTTCTCTTTCCCGGGAGCGCCAGAACTCCTCACACTGCTAGAAACATGGACGCCTAGAGTGCATGAGGATTTAAGTTCATGGAGCAGATACTGCCAATGCGAGGTTATCGAAAAGCTTTGCCGTGACGCGTCTCATGTGTTGGGACGAGGCTCATGTGTTGGGCAGTCGTGGAGTGCGGGTAAAGTGTACATCCACTGCAGTGTGAGTAAACCAAATCTATTCGAATAGCCGTGCTCGCGGTTATTGAGCACCGGGACATGTATTACACTTGGCTAGACTCTAAATTCTTTAACTTGTGTGGGATGGGATATTGCATGATAATTTTTATGCTGATGGAGCCACTTCCTGAGAGGCGGGAATATGGACGTCCTCAGAAAACCATAACGACTCAATGGCGGGAAGCTATCCTTGGGATCACAATGGATGGTGGACAGAACCGTCATTATTTAATATGAACACTGGTATTAAAACTTGATCAGTCTATGCTAGGTCTTAGGCTTGTGAAAAGAATTACAAAACTTGCTTTGCGCAAAAGAACCATAGCCATCCTTTGAATTCCTCTGTCATGTGCATCATTGCTGTGGTGGCTTGCTGAGTACGGTTGGTACTCACCCTTGCAAATATAATCAGAAGCGAGAGATGAAGCTTCGGAGGATCCCTATGCCTACTACCAGGAGGGAGATGAAGACGATGGCGCTCAGTAGGTCTTAGTTACGGTCGTTGCCTGTGGCAATGGCGTGCCGCTGCCTTAACTCCGCTGCCTTACCTACTTCTGTTTTTGGAATGTATTCTGGACCGCTCGGTCCGATGATTTAAGACTGTGCCTGCGGGCTTATGATGTAATAATTCGTACTAGACTCTCGTGTATGTGCACTTGATATTTCAACTATGAGTTCGTGTGTACCAGACTACTTGATCCAGGGAAATGGTACTGTTTACACGATTGATTCCTGTTATAAAAACGGGAGTCCACATTTGAGCACACTTGTTCTTCTACAAAGCTACATAAAGGGAAGATGGCTACTCAAGGCTGGTGTGCAGATAGACTCTCTGATTGGATTAAGAAGAATCCTAGCAAGGGACCAACTAATGCCAGGAAGAAGCTTGAAGAAAGATATGAGATCAAGTTGAAATACTCCAAAGCATGGTCTGGTATGAAGAAGGCTATGGAGCAGATCCATGGTACATATGAAGAAAGCTTCCAGCTTCTTTTCAACTAGAAGGTTGCACTGCAGAACAAGTCACCAGGTACAATTGTAGAGATAGAGTTGCAGAAAGTAGGCAAGAAGATGTGCTTTAAGAGAATTTTTGTTGCATTGAAACCTTGCATAGATGGATTTTTGGCTGGATGTAGACCTTACTTAGGTGTAGATGCAACTAGGTTAACCGGTAAATATACTGGACAGCTAGCTTCAGCCACTGCTATAGATGGACATAACTGGTTGTATTATGTAGCATATGTTGTGTTTGACTCGACAATAGATGATAACCGACCCTGGTTTATGCAACAACTAAATAAGGCCATAGGAGACCCAGATGGTTTAGTTATTTCTACATATGCATGTAAAGGTTTAGAGAATGCATGAGGCATCTCTTTTCTAATTTCATGAAGAAGTACCAAGGGCTAATCTTCACTGATCATCTGTACCCAGCTGCTAGATGCTATACCGAGGATAGGTTTCAGTGGCACTTGAAGCATATATGGGATGTCAGGCCTGATGCAATAGAGTACCTAGAGAAGCACCACTCAAGGATTTGGTATAGATGTGGATTTTCAGAACTTAGCAAGTGTGATTACCTGACAAATAATGTTTCAGAGAGTTTCAACAACCAGATCAAGGGCCTAAACGGTTTGCTCATACATGAGTTGGTTGATTCCATTAGAGAAATAGTCATGGTGAAATTTGCACTTAGAAGAGATTGTGCTAGCAAGATGGATGATGGAATCCTACTAGGTGTCATGAAGGAGCTGAACATTGCAACTAGTAATCTGAAGGTTGTTAAGGTGGCTAGAAGTGACCATGGATTTGTTGAAGTCACAATGGTTGAGAGTGATAATAACACCTAGAGGGACACTGTGGACTTGGACAACCGAAATTGTTCTTGTAGGGTATGGCAGGTGACAGGAAAGCCTTGCAAGCATGCAGTGGCTTGGATATGCACCAACAGGGGAAAGATTCAGGACTTTGTGCATCCATATTACAGTGTCTAGTACTTTAGAGCAGCTTATGCAGGAAGGATTCAACCCATGACTGATAGGTTACAATGGCCTTCAGTTGATCTTGGGTTCAAAGTGCATCCTCCAAGACTGAGAAGAGGAGCTGGCAGGCCTAGAGTGCGAAGGATAAGGGGTTGTCTTGAGCCTGGGAGAAAGAAAGTGAAATACAAGAGATGCAAAAAGTTTGGGCACTTTGAGAAAACTTGCAAATTGGCTGAGCCACTAGATGAAGATGACATGGCTGCCGAAGAAACACCCAGGAAAAGGTATGTACTGAACCCTTCCATTTTGATCCATGACTTCTTACTGTTGTTGAATTATGTGTCTTCTTTTCACTTGCAGGAGGAGGCCAGCAAATGTGGATGTTGAAGCTAGCTCATCTGCACCAAACAAAAAGAAAAAAAAAACTCCAAAGAAGAAAAGAACACCACAGAAGATGAGAGATCTTGCTTCTTCCAGTGCTCCACCAACAACTACTCCTACAAGGCTATCAGATTGGTTTGGTGTGTCTCAACCATCCAACCCAGCTTGATGTTGAGCTAGCTGATTACTGGGTTCTCTTTTGTAATATATGATGGCCCAAGAACTGCTTATTTTGTGATGTAATGCATGTGTAAGCTAGCTGATTAGTGGGTTCCCTTTTGTAATTATTATGTGATGTAATGCCTAAGACACACCTATGTTGTGATGGCTGGCAGACCTGCTTATTTTGTGATGTAGTAGTGAAGTAATGGCACTAAGACCTTCTTATTATGTATTCTAAAGTTGGCTGCGCTATGCAAACTATCATATGTGGCATAGATGAATGAAATTGCTCCATACATATGACATTCTCACATTTGTGTTGGTTTGCTTGAAATACCAAAAATTTATGTGGCACTTGACATTTGCTCCATATATGTGATATTTATATGACCTTATATGAATGAACTTGCTCCATATATTGTAACATCCTCAGATTTGTGTTGGTCTGCTGAAAATACCAGCAAATTTGTTGGTCTGCTGCAAATTGTAATGTTGCTAACATTCTCACATTGCCAAATTTTGACAGTTTTAGTGCAACTAACATTTAGTGTAGCTGAAATTTACAAATGAAAATCAAGTTTGCTCACATATGTTGCTGGAATTTGTCACATAAGTCACATTTCCTCAGCTTTGCTCACATTTGGTAAATCTGCAACTAGAAATGCACAGCCCATTTACAGATTGCACAATTGCTCACATTTAACTAAAAATGAAACTAGGATTAATTCCACAAGTCATTTACAGATTGCATATTACATATTGCACACTCACAGCAACTACTAACTACCTAAGGTAGTTCTTCCCTACAACTACTGGTACACAAAGAACACACATCAACATTAGCATGTGCATAACCCATTGGAGCATGTCCTTCTCTGATTCTATTTTGTCCTTCATCTCTGCAAGCTCCCTCTTGGACTGATTCAGCTCATCTCTACACAGCTGCAATTGCTCCTCTTTTGCTTCTAAGATACTAGACAACTCGATGTTGTGACCCTGCGCATCTACCAATTGCCACCACAACTGGTTGCGCGTCTCCCGTAGGCTATTATACTCGTCGGCATGGTAGTATGCCATCATATCCTCGACATACTCCTGAGAAGACCTCCCATATCCATAAATAGCATCGTACACCTTGCATGAAAAGGAAGGAAAGGGAATTGGGAAAGAAATCGAGGAGATGCAACTCAAAATTTCTCGTGGCCAAAGATTCACCTCTCCCCCGCATTGCAGCCATCGCCGGGCAGGATTTCTGATAGTGGACGACGTGCGTGGAGCTGCCGGCCACCCACAAGCACACTTGAGCTCGGGGATGCCGCACGCTGCTACCTGGGACCGCTCCTCGCTACACCTGCTCAACCAAGAAAGGGTTCTCGATTCGTCTATCGCAGCCGCTCCCGCGGTCCCCTAGAGATGCGGAGGGACTTGCTGCCACCCGCCAGCTAGGGTTTCTACCGCCGTCGATAGCCGCCACAGAATGGTTTGGGGACAGGAAAGGAGCGGTTTCTCGTGGTCGAGACGAACCAACTCGCCGATGTATCCATGTATGCAGGGGCATTAGCGACCATATGAAACTACACACTGGTCAAATTGAGTCAACGCGAGCCTACGTCGTACGGCATGGCATGGAAACTATTCTGCCCATATTCAGATGGCACGCTTTGAAATACTACTTCCATTTTATAATGTAAGACTTTCTAGCATTGCCCATATTCATATAGATGCTAATGAATCTAGACATATATGTGTGCCTAGATTCATTAGCATATATATGAATATGGGCAATGCTAGAAAGTATTACATTATGAAACGGAGAGAGTAGATGATTTGTAATGGCATTTCTCTAATTCGACATAACTGTAATGGTATATATCCAATTAACAAAAAAAAAGGACATGTATTAGCAGCATGACAATCTACGTAATCAGAGCAGGAAAGCGTAATTCTATCGACCACAAAACGGACGGCTCAAAGGGGAAGGAAAGCAGATAGGCCCGCGATAGCTTAAACCCCCCTCCTCCTCCTCCGCCGCCGCCGCCGCCGCCCGCGCTCGCCGCCGATGGCGGCCGCCGCGGCGACCCGCCTCCTCCGCCTTGCCCCGCGCCGCCTCCAGGGCCCACCCAGGGCGTGCCCGTTCGCCGCCCTCCCGCTCCACCCGACGCCGGCCCGGCTCGCCGCTACCACCTCGAGGTGGCGCCGCTTCTGCGCCGCCACGCAGGCCTCGGCGCCGCCCCCGCCACCGGCGGCCGCGGCGGCGGCGGCGGCCTCGGGGGAGGCCGTGGGGGAGTTCAGGAGACGGACGCGGGTGGCGGATGTCAAGGGAGGGGAGGACGAGGGCGCCGCGTGGGTTGGAAAGCAGCTCGCCGTGCGCGGGTGGGTGCGCACCTGCCGCGCCCAGAGGACCGTCACCTTCGTCGAGGTGAGGGGAAGCTTTGCGTTTGCGCTCTCGCATCCCTTTCTGTTTGAAGCGTGAATTCGTGATGGTGGCGCTAATGGTTAGCGGTCTTGTGTTTGATGAAATGAACGGTGCGAATGATTAGTTTGCGCACATTGCATAAAATTGCATTGTGGACTAGGAATTGGGAGTGCTGGAAAAGATGCTTTCCTTCAGTGCACAATTCACATTGCTTCCCCAATGTCGTTGATCATTTTACATTTCATGAAACATTTCGATCCATGTTTATGCGATTGTACTAAACTAGCTTTCATTGTACTACTTTTGTACAAATTACGATAACAAGACTGAACTTCTGGATAGATATTACAGAAATCATTTTTGTGACTGTTTGATAAGTCGTCCTTCTTTTGATGAGAATTGCAGCCTGTTTGACTTGCATACCAGCAGTTCTGTGGAGTGTGCCATTAGTTGTTTGGTTGATGCCTAACCTTGCCATAACTAAGTTTAGGCTAGTTGTGGCATGGTGGCACAAATGTGGCTTAGAAATAGTTGGCCACAAATGTGGCATGCTTAGCTCTAAATTTGAGAGCATGACATGTGGGTCCCAAAGTTTAAAAAGTGTGGCATAACACAATTGCGGTAGCGAACCAAACACATGCCTAGAAAACTGTGGCGTGGCAAAGTGTGGCAACCAACCAAACAGCATGTTACTTGCCTACTTTTCTCTAAGGCCTACTTTTGTGTTATTAACTGCTTTGAAAAGTTAGAAATCAGGACAATTTCTCTAAGGCCTACTTTTGTGTTAGTAATCAGACTTCAGACAGTCTTTCATGGACCAGCAATACTAATCTAGTAATCTGCATGCCATGAGTGCACAGTATAATGAATCAGAGTATCTCATATTCTGAATGCATAGCATGTTAATACTGTCATCTGGAGACTTTAAAGTTCCCTGAAATAATGGTAATGACTATTGGCTTTTACTTTAAATCTCTAACGCGTCCTAAAATTTAAATTTATTTCAGGTTAATGATGGTTCTTGCTTGTCCAACATGCAATGTGTATTGACTCCTGATACAGAAGGCTACGACCAGGTAAGCAATCATTCAGGGAATCAGGGTACAACTAGATAGTAGAAACAATACATGTTAATTTTGTTTTGTTATTCTGGTCAATAAAAATAGTTTGATCAATCCAATGGTTATCTTGTGAACACAGAAAATAAAACTCTGATAATTGTGACATGGCACCAACAATGACACCAGCGTTGTCTAGTTATGTCTCAATTCCTTTTATTTTCCTTGCTATAGTTGCAGCCAATGTGTTCTTGTGGCTATAGTACATTTTACTGGTCAATATTTTCATTGGTGGATGTCAGATAGACTCTATCACTACTGGGGCCTCTGTGTTAGTGGAAGGAGTTATAGCAAGCAGCCAAGGTGGTAAACAAAAATTGGAGTTGAAGGTTTCAAAGATCAGTGTGGTAATGGTTTCATTCTGCCTATAGTTTCCTCCTTTTCCTTTTTATTTCCTTTTTTCTTTGCGTGCCTCACAAATCTAAATGAAATGTGGACAAATTCTTTAGTTAACTAGCTATTTCCAGATATCAAAATAAAATTTCTATAATTTATTGATATAGGAAAATACTTGTGTAGTTAAGGTATCTCTTTTTGTATGCTACTATGCTAGTCTTGTACTCTTGTTAAAGACAGATATGAGCGTTAACCGAACACTCCTATATCGAATAAGTTATTTGATGATCCCTAACGTGGTAACACGCAATGCACAAAAAAATTCGCCCCTATGCTTTCTTTTTATATAAAGAAATTTCTGATGGCATGACAAAAGGATAGACCTATAGACTGTTAATGTTGATTGAGAATCTGCAGTTGCATTTTGCTTTATCAGGCTGTAGACAATATTATCCCAGGTAAGCACGCTTCTAGTGCATTTTTTTGGTGTGTTCTGATGTAGGTTTCACTTCTTTGTACAGATTGGAGAAAGTGATCCAACATCTTTTCCTATACAAAAGAAGCGGGCATCAAGAGAATTTCTGAGAACTGTAGCCCATCTCCGTCCTCGGACAAATACTTTTGGCGCAGTATGATTTTACTCGTTGCTAGTTCTTTTCTGATACTTTTTTTTTGCTCAGAAGCTACTAAATCTGTAGAGACTTGTGTTATGCCTTGGAAATGATCATGCCCTTTCTGTCCACAACTTTTCTACAAAATGCTCATCATTATCCTTTTCTAGATGCATTGCTAATTCCCTAATTTAGCTCATAAATTAGCATACAAGTTGTGACAAGGTTTGCTATGCAAATATTACAAAATAAGTGGCATGTTTATAGATGACATTCTGTCCAATCCAACCTTGGATATGGATCTGCCAATGTGGTGATGAAATATATACATTATGTAGAATTGCAATGGACTATGATCAATACAGCCATGGACAGGAAATGTGTGTGATTCTCATATTGGCAAGAATCCAACAAACTGCTGATATAGCATCATATTCTGCACATCAAAATAGTGCAAACGTTGGTAGTTTTATGTGTTGTAGTAAGATGAACTTTTGCGTTAGAAAGTGCCTTTTTCTTATGATGAAGAAGCTGGCTGGTGTCCAACATTTTTCATCTCTCTAGTTATGTAACTTATTCTATGGAATTTTTACTGTACTGTTGTACTTATTTAGGTGGCAAGAGTGAGAAATGCTTTGGCATACGCAACCCACAAATTTTTTCAAGACAACGGATTTGTTTGGGTAGCAAGCCCTATTATCACAGCATCAGACTGTGAAGGAGCAGGGGAGCAGTTTTATGTGACAACATTGGTTAGTATTTCGTCAATAAGATTCTATAGAGTAGTGTATAGACAGATTGCTTGGTATGTAACAAATTTACTGTTTCTGGGGGAATGTTCTGCTCATAATGTCATTTCCTGTACTAACATGCTGTTCATATTGCAACACACTTTTTGGTCTTCTCTATTTTTACCTCAAAACCATTAGTGTACTTTTTGCTCCAGTTCAGAAATTAAGTGCTCTTTTTCTTTTTTTCCTCACAAAAAAAAAGAAATTAAGTGCTCCGCATCATCCTGTACTAATATGCTTGTCCAAATCAGAAACTACTTGAAGTTTTCTTTTAGTTTTGTACTTCTGTGTCTGTTTAGAACAGCTTCACTATGTTATTAGGTGCACTGCTAAATCAGTTTGAATTTTCCATCTACAGATTTACTTATTTAAAAATCATTAAAGTTCTGCTATAGCAGTTGATTAAGTTTGTCATGATTGGTTTTTATGTATCTGTCTATATTTAAAGATATTTATGGCTCTGAGTATCACTTATTATCTTTTTATGTTTACAATATATTCCATGGAATGATCAGAGCTCTCCATTTTGGTTTCTAATTGCCATAACCCCTTTCATTATGTTTCTATTTAATGCTGTTAGATTTTTTCCCTGTCATACAGATTTCGAATAGTGCTGAAGGTGGTTCTCTAGTCAAGGATATTCCTTCTACTAAGGATGGAAGGGTTGATTGGTCACAGGTAAAATTTCAGATGAATGCTTATGCAACCTTTTGTTGTTGTTAAAAGTCAAATGTTTCTTCCCCATTTTAAGCAAATTTACCCGTATAATTTTTGTGATATGCTCTGTTATACTGCATGCCAACAGCTGTTCAAGTAATCCAAATGTTTCAATGTCTTTGTGGTTTTCGTAACAATGGTTATTTGCTTGTATCTATGCTAGGATTTCTTCTGCAAACCAGCATTTCTGACAGTGTCTGGGCAACTGAATGGTGAAACATACGCTACAGCTCTATCAGATGTAAATTTTCATTTGCCAGATTCATTTGAAATAATTTTCTGTCGTATTTGATATAGCTGTAACCAGTGTTTCTGTTTCCTGACATTGCTTATTCTACAGGTTTACACTTTTGGTCCAACATTTAGAGCTGAAAATTCAAACACCTCAAGACATTTGGCTGAATTTTGGGTATCGCAATATTCTTTTACATTTATGTTTCTTTCAGAATTTTAAATTCCAGAACTCTTAATTTACAGGTTTTTTTTTTGTTGGTTTGTGTTCCGGGGAAGATGATTGAGCCTGAACTTGCCTTTGCGGATCTAAATGATGACATGGCATGTGCGAGTTCATATCTCCAGTATGTAGTAGGTGCCCTTTTTTGCTTGGTGCTCAACTCTGTTAGTGATTATTTCATTCAGACAATATTTTATGGATGCTTCACAGTTACTGACTTGCTGAATTGTGGGGAAGATGTCTCTATATGCTTACACCATTTACCTAGTTACTGCTTGTTTGATACAGGTGAAGTATGTTCTAGAGAACTGCAAAGAAGATATGGATTTCTTTAATACATGGATTGAAAAAGGGATCATCGATAGATTAAATGTATTCCTCTCAGATCTTTCTTCTGTTGCTGCACTATGGATTGTTTTGGTCAAGTTTCATGCTGAAATATTGAAAATGTTTCTTCTTGCAGGACGTAGTTGAGAAAAACTTTGTTCACTTGTCATATTCTGATGCTATTGAGCTACTTGTTGGGTCCAAGAAGAAATTTGAGTTCCCGGTAACACACAAATTCAATTATTTATATTCTCATATTCTCATTTGGACTACATTACAATTTTGTTCCTTGTGTTCTATTTAAAGTCCTAACCAGGAAACGAAAATTGACTGCATATCTGTCTTTGGTGTTGGATGGCATGTCAACATGCTTGTTGATAGAACAAATGCTTATACTTTTTGTAGTTACTGATAATTTGATTTGTTTAATTTTAATTAGTGTGCACAAAATTACCTGTTTGTTTTCTACTTCTACATACTCAGTTCTGTGTACTGTGGATCCTTCAACAACTGTCCCTGAGTAGGCAAACGGGTAAATGCAAGAATGCGAGTGATTATTTTACAAAAATAATGCCTCTTTCTTTTATCTTTTGAACCATCCATAGGTCAAATGGGGATTGGATCTGCAAAGTGAGCATGAAAGATATATCACAGAAGTTGCTTTTGGTGGGCGCCCGGTGATAATTAGAGATTATCCAAAGGTTTATATCGTCACTGGTCTGTGATTAACTAGTTCATTAACAAAGTTGTCATACTTCAAAATTTCCTTTTATTTTGCTTAGGAAATCAAAGCTTTCTATATGCGAGAAAATGATGATGGTAAAACAGTTGCTGCAATGGATCTATTGGTTCCTCGGGTAAGCATATACACCAATAGCTGACATCTCAAACAATACATCATATGTAAAATTCCGAGTATATAAATAGACAAAATGGAGGCAAAGCTTCTAGCATATTTGAATTAGTTGATTTGTAATATAACTCTTTTCCTGTTCAATTTCAGGTTGGTGAACTCATTGGTGGAAGCCAAAGGGAAGAACGTCTTGATTACCTTGAAGCTCGCTTGGATGAGTTAAATCTTAACAAAGATAGCTACTGGTGGTACTTAGATCTACGGCGATATGGATCAGGTTAAATTTCAAATATCAAAATGAGCTGGATAATGCAATTTCTCCTTTTACATTACAGATCATTTTGAAATTTGTTATTCGGTAGCATGATTTCCCCCCTGTCATGATCCATAACGAATTTCCACCTTTTCTGTAACAGTTCCTCATGCTGGTTTTGGTCTTGGATTTGAAAGACTAGTACAGTTTGCAACTGGAATGGACAACATTAGAGACACCATTCCATTTCCCCGGGTTCCAGGCTCTGCAGAGTTTTAGAATCCAACATTGCTCACAAATACTTTTTGCAACATTCTTTCCTGAGATTGGGATTTCAAGAAAAGTATACACTCTACTGTTTCATTGTACAGAGTTTAGTTAAGTTATTGCTTACATCGAGCAAAACAATATTGTTCCAAATTTTGTTGTTTGGAGTAACGTGCTTGCGAATTTCATTGAACTTCCGATGTACATTATTGTTACTGGACGTGTTATAATGATCACCTGATGGATTGATATAGTGCATTTGATCTGTTTTACCGCATAGCAAGAATTTTGTCTATACCGGTCCTGTCAGAATTTTATCTCAAGGTACGATGATTTGTTTCACAAGTAAATTTTGCTGAGAGGAGTTATGATAGTACTTAAATTTACCACATAGCAAGGAATGTTGTGGTCTAGTCTTGCCCTTCTGGTGACAATGTTTTGATTAGCAAGCTCATTTAAATGGATTTTTTTTTTGGTTACCCATAGCGCCCTAAATATTCTTTTTCAATAAAATACCTTTCAGACGCTATACAGGAATCAAAGGAAGAAAGCTATACTATTTACACGCTAATCTTGAAATAACAGCGGTTTCTCTATATCGTTGGCTGTTCCGTCCTCAACCATTCTGTCAACCTGGCATTCTTTCTTCTTAGCCCACAGAACGACATAAAGGCCGGAGAACAGGAAAACCATTCCCAGCATGCTGCATGCATCCATACATAACCAAGAGCAAATCAGTTTGCTTTTGGAAAATCTAGCACGAACTAAATTGCATTCATGCATATCTAAGGTTCTAAACACAAGCGGTACACATTGAACTTATGTTAGCACAATTATTGTTGTTTCAAGAGGTCCTACATGTCATGTTTCGCTTAACATAGATTAGACCCAATGAATCCATTAGATTTTTAGGTATATACTACTTTTGTTTTTCAAATAGATAACGTTGTTGACTTTTTATCACACATTTGACCATTCAGTTTATCTAAAAAATTTACGTAATTATATATTTTTTTTGTTGTGAGTTATTTTATCACTTAAAGTACTTTAAGCATAATTTATATTTTATACATTTGTATAAAATTTTTGAATAAGATGAATGGTCGACCATGTATTCAAAAAAGTTAATAGCGTCATCTATTTAAAAAATGGAGAGAGTGAGTATATGGGCCTGTTTGGCACAGCTCCAGCTCCAGAGCTGGAGCTCAACCAAACAGTTTCAGCTCCACCAAAATTGGGAGTGGAGTTGGGTGGAGTTCTCTCACAAAATGTAAGTTGTGGAGCTGGGTTTTGGCAGCTCCACAACTCCACTCCAAACTCAACTCCTGGAGTTATATTTAGGAGTTAGAGCTGTACCAAACATGCCCTATATATGCACATAGTGAGAGAAGAACTATACCTCACTGGGTGGACCACCCTACCCAAGAACAAGGCCGAGAAGATCGCCGATCCGACGGTCTGCGTCGGGCTAAAGAGGGAGACCACCACGGGCCCTTTCTTCTCCAGAGCCCATGTCTGGAACATCACGCACACCGAGCTTACTAGCCCGCCCTGCATACATACGCCTCCATGATCCATCCATCAATAGTCACCCGTAGCATCCTTATTCCTTACACTAATAAAACAAACATTAACATGCATGACTCATCATTGCCAGTTCACCTCATAATGTTTTTTTTCTCCTTTTTCTAAAGTCTAAACCGGTATGTATCAACAGTGATACGATCAATCACTACTGATTGCTCGCTACCGGATAATAAGGAACGATAGTGATGCTGGTTATGGAATTGAGATTTGCTTGATAGTGCAGTAACAAAAGGTGTGTGTGGTAGTGTTCAACCCTAAGATCCCCCATTCAATCTCTAATACACTCATAATTTCTTCTTAAAAAATATTTGGAAAACGTCTCTCCTTTCAAATCTAGTTTTTTTTAATTATGCTGGTTGCGACGGTGGTGGTGGCCGGTTCACCGCTAGCCTAGGCAAGCGCTAGTGTTGATCAATTTGCATATTCATCATTCATGGTTTAATTTGATGTGTTAACTAGTATACTCCCTTCGTACTCGTAAAGGAAATCGTTTAGGACAGCGACACGGTCTCCAAAACACAACTTTGACTTCTTTTTTCTATAAAAATATTTATTGAAAAATTGATATATGTATACTTTTATAAAAGTATTTTTCAAGACAAATCTATTCATATAATTTTTATATTTTTAAACTCAACAACTTGAGAGTTATTCATGATTTATATTTTCAAGGTTTGACTTAAACATTGTTCTAAACGACTTCCTTTATAAGTATGGAGGGAGTATATACTACTTCACTATATATAGTACTCCCTTCGTCCCTAAATATTTGACGCCGTTGACTTTTTTAAACATGTTTGACCGTTCGTCTTATTCAAAAACTCTTGTGAAATACGTAAAACTATATATAAACATAAAAGTATATTTAACAATAAATCAAATGATAGGAAAAGAATTAATAATTACTTAAACTTTTTGAATAAGGTGAACGGTCAAACATGGTTAAAAAAGTCAACGGCGTCGAGGAAATAGTTACCATGAGGAGGAGGGAGAGGATGATCTGGAGGCTGATCTGCGGCGTGCCGGGGCTGAGCCCGCCCGCGGCGGTGGCGGCCTGGAACGCCCCCGTGAGCGCCGCGCCGGCGAGCGACGTGGCGGAGCAGAGCGTGAACGGCGCCGGGAAGTGCACCATGGTGGCCGCCTGCAGCACGGTGGTGCCGGACACCACCAGCACCGCGCCCAGGAGGCACGCGCACCCGACGGCCCAGTCCCCCCCGCCGGCGTTCGCCGCCGCCGCCGTCGTCGTCCTGTGGCTGCTGCTACGCGTGGCGGCGGCGGCGGCGGGGCTCTGCAGGACGCTCATGGTGACGGCGCCGGCGAGGCACAGCACCGTCCCGGCGATCTTGGCCCTCGTGTACCGGCAGCTGAGGTCGACCCTCTCGAAGCCGAGGCACGCGGCGACGACGAAGATGAAGACCGGGGCGAGGTTGGGCATGGTGGAGGCGATGGCCGGCGACGTCTTCTTCGTGCCGTGCAGCATCAGCGCCTGGAACACCGTCACCCTGCAGCCAACGACAAGGATCGATATAAATCTGTCATCAGACATGTTTTGCACAAAATGTGATAATAATCGTTTGACGGGAAAACTATTTTAATCTCTCGAGGGGATATCCTTTTATTTTTTTCATGTCACTTAAATGGTTGTGATAAAAAAAAGGTGTATTAATACGCGATATAATACTCCACTCAAATTCAATTTGTACATCTCGTAATGAAAAAAAACAAATTAAACCACAACTAGTTAACATATATTTAGAGTCAAATTTGTTTTTTTCGTTGCGAGATGTAGAAGTTTAAATTTTTTTCTTGTATATTTATGGAGCGATATATCACATGTTAATACATTTTCTTAGTTTTTGTGTGACATGTAAACGATGTAAACAATGAGAGGATATATTAAAATCCACTTCCCGATTGACATGTTATACATGCATACCCTCCGAGGGCGAGCAAGAAGAGGCGGAGAAGAAGGTGGTTGGCGTTGAGGTGCGACGGCCATCTCTTCCTCTCGAGGTTGATGGCGAAAGGGAGGGTGAAGAGGCCCGTGGCGAGGCTGCCGAAGGTGACGAGGAAGAGCGGGTCGAGGCCGAGCGCCAGCACCGGCGCGAGCACCACCATGTACGCCGCGCCCGCGAGCTGCACCGCCACCAGCCCCGCGGAGATCGCCACGTCCTCCCACTCCCAGCTGCACCACCCCGCCGCCGGCGGCAGCACGGGCAGCAGCAGCGGCACCGCCGCGTCGTCCTCGCCGCCGCCACCGCCGGTGGCCGCTGGCGCCATTGGACGACGCGCGCGGCGCACGGCACCACCACACGCCCACGCCACGCGCCCCGGCCGTGGAACGGAAACCCAGCGGTTTCCTCTTTGGCGCGCGCGCGCGCGTGCTTGTGTAGGTGCGCGCTTTCGTCCGCTCGCTCAGCCCACCACGTTGCTCCGCACCGCACGTCCCGCGCGCATGCGCAGTATCGCTCGCCGCTATTTTTGGGCATCCTCCCCGTCTAGCCCTCTTTCTTCATCATGTATATATGGGATACAGTTAATAAACAGTTATAAAGAGCCTGTTTGGCACAGCTCTACAGCTCAGCCAAAAAATTTCAGCTCTACCTAAAATGAGAGAGGAGCTGAATGTACGGCTCCGTTTGGTAGGGCTCCAAACTCTAACTCCCAGCTTTAAACTCTTACTCTAGTTGGAGCTAGCTCCTATTGGAGTTGCAGACCCATCAAAAGTGTTTGGCAAATTTTTAGCTCCAGATCTGAAAAAAATTGAAAAAAAAGAAAAAAAAAAGGAATCCCCGCTGCCAGCTGGCCAGCCCCCGCACCGCCGCCGAGCACGCACGCCGCCGCCAGCCCCCGCTCCGCCGCTGAGCACGTGCGTCGCCGACCAGCCCGCGCGCCACTGCCGACCCCGTGCGCCGCCGCCAAGCCCACGCTCTGCCGCCAACCCGCGCGCCGCCGACCAGCCCGCGCGCCTCTGAGCCCGACCGCCGCTGGTTGCCGCCGGCGCCGTCAGCCCGCCCGCCGCCGGATTTTGCCGGAGAAGATGGGGGGAGAGAGAATGGGAGGAGGAGTTTAGGGTAGTTCAATGGCATTTTTGTATAAATACATAAAAAAATTAAAGGGTAGTGGGTCTTTTGGGGTGGAGTGGAGCTGTGGAGCAGAAAAACCCAGCTCCACCCCCGTAGTACAAATTTGTGGAGCTGCTCTGCAAACTCCGCTCCAGAAAACAGAGAATTTGTACCGTTTGGCACAACTCTAGCTCTAGGTAAGTTGGAGTTGGGAGCTGGAGCTGTGCCAAATGGGGTCTACTCTCTCATAAATTAACTAGAGAGTTGGAGTTCTTTGGCACCCGAGCTCTATGGTCGCTGATGCGTTGGCCAACAACCATTGGATCCGCGATCTCCATGGCTCCTTGGGAGTCCAGGCAATCCTGCAATACTTGCAGATTTGGTCGTCGTTGTGAACAACTCTCTAAGAGGATCATCCTGATTCTTTCATCTGGAGGTGGGAGAGTTCGGGGTCGTACTCCACCCGATCGGCTTACCTTGCCCTCTTCTCGGGCAGGATCTCGTTTCAGCACCTGCCAATCTAACGATCTTTTGCCCCGCCCCGATGTCGCTACTTCATGTGGCTGGTCGCTCACCGACGCTGCTGGACGGCTGACCGACTAGAGAAGCGTGGACTGCCGCACCCAACCTATTGTGCCTTCTGCGACCAACTGGAAGAGACAATCGACCACATTCTGATTGTGTGCCCGGAGTCCCTCCAGCTATGGTGGACTGTCCTTTCGAGCCTCGGTCTCCCTTAGTGTTTCCCCTCTGGCACTAATTCCTTCCATGAGCGGCACTGCTCTTGCCGGCTCAAAGTTCCGAGGGAGCGTCGTAGTGGGTTCGATACAATTGTGACTCTTGGCGCTTGGTCCATTTGAAAGGAAAGGAACAATCATGTGTTCAACAACCGTTCCTGGTCCTGGCCTGAGGTTGTCACAGCCATGGCGCAAGAGGCCGCCCTGTGGCATCTTGCCCATCCCATGTTGCTAGTGCTCCCTAGTTAGCATGTTTGGTCGTTCGGTCGTCACATTGTAATAGCGAGAGTAGGCTTAAGTGCTTGTTTTCCTTTTTTTTCTCTTTTTTCTCACTCTCTCCCTTCTTTGTTTGCCGTTTGTATAAATTTTATTCCTCTTAATACAAAAGTGTGCAATCCTTTTGCGTATTCCCGAAAAAACTAGAGAGTTGGAGTTGGGTTTAGGCTGCTCCATAACTCCTCCACTCCAGACCTAACTCTTGGAACTAAAATTAGGAGTTGGAGCTCTACCAAACAGAACCAAAAGATAAGCAATTATAATAGCGAATTTGTTATCTGTATTATGAATGACTTAGAATGAGGGATACTGAAAATTGGAAAAAAAATCCAAAACAATTTAAAATGAAGTTTCAAAATTCTAAAATCAATTCTAATTTTGGTTGCTTTTGGTAAGCCAACAAACCAAATTAATTTTAGAAAATCATATATGATAAAAGTTGCACAAAATCGAATATAGGGCTTGTTCAGTTCTTATCCACTTTCTACAATACCAAAATTGGCACATTTTCGTATCGCCAAATTTCAGTAGCGTTGGTTGTGTTTAGTTTAATGTCTTAGACTTTTTAATAGTGGGAACTTCTAGAATTATTAAAGTTTGGTAGTATAGCATCAATAATAATGTGTTTAGTTTGTTGTTTTACTAAAATTTGGTATTGTTGAATAACAAAGTGAACATGCCCATAATACGACTTGTGGCATAGGTTAAAACCACCACGACATAATAATGACTTGTGGCAACATCAAATATTGCGGTGTCAAAGGTTTAAAAAAAAACCCGGGTATTATCATCTGGTCAAACTTTTGTATGACCTGAATTTTCAGATCAACGACTAGCACATGCAGAAGCAGACTTCCCTATGAAAACTGCGCCTGAAATGAAGTACTGTCATATAGCCTAACCTAGTCATACAATTCATAACAATATAGGATTAGAGGTTGCCTAAAAACTAATCAACAGCAGCCTAGCTAATGTCACAGAATGACAGCACGGAAAAACAGGGCCACATGTTCCAAGCAAAAAACAACATCGCAGTCGATAGCACAACAGGTTACAGGTGAGCCCAACGGATGCTTCGTTTCAGTGGATGCACAGCTTTCTTGCCGAGTGGAGCAGACAGACATGCTCTGATACCTTCTCTCTTGTGCCTACTTGGGTTTATCTGTAAGGCTGACGAGGGATTTCACGATGCCGGGGCTGATTCTGTCTGCAAGGGCACCTTTCTCTGATATCACAAACGATTTCTCCTTCACAAAGCTCTGTAGCTTCTTGGTGTCATAGTCTAGTCGTTCTTGATCTGCATCATTATGAAAATGAAGACAATGAGTTAATTTGACAAAAGAACAAGTTATGCTCCTAGATGACACAACCGCAAGTGAATAATTTTTTTTTAATCCTTGCTGCACTTTAGAATGGACAATAGAGGCCTTCCTCAACAGTATTGAAAATAGATCAAGAGTGTACCTTTGTCTAGAACAGTGTGGGCCACATGAAATGGAACACGAGCAAAGATATCTGATCCTGGAAACATTAACCATGTATCTTCCTTGGGGTCATGATCTCCACATGTTGGGCATATCTCCTTTACCAGCTGCTTGCCAGAGGTTCCTTCCAACCCTTTCATTATGATTTCAAAGGGGGTCGGAACACTAGTTTTGGTTGTCTTGGCTCTTTTCCGGAGGGCTGTCAGTGCTTCCCTATTACCATTCCTTATCCTATCGTTTTCCACTAACTGGTTATCACAGAAAAACATAAAGTTATCAGTATCAATACCTATCTAACATATTAACAAGAAAAAGGCATGTCGGCAACTCATAAATACCTGATGCCTTGCCAGAAGAAGCTGCTCTGCATCAGTTTCAATGTCAACCAGTGCTTCTTGAAGTTGCTTCATTTTAGGATCCATTATATAACTACAAAACAATGCCATTTAATTTGAAACTGTAAGTGAATCATGTAACAAGAATTCATGAATCTTCCTACCATAAAGAAATGTACAGTGATGGCAGGGGCAGGCCCAGGTTTTTCAACTTGGGTATTCGAAATTATTAGAGATAGAAAAAATTTTCCAACCCAAAATCTAATAGTTGTATAATATGTAACGGTATAAACATGATTTCATAAAGTCATAGATGGATAGAATTGACCATAAATTGAATGCGTTAAGCATATTAGAGTATAGTACTAAACTATTAAATGACAAAACATATCAAATTTATAGAGCATACAAAATGGCAAAATGATAAGAAATCTTATAATTTAAAGAACTTTCCGTTTCTTAATATTTTGAAAATGATTGACTTGGACCAGTTGGTTCTTGAGTTCTCTTTTTTACAGCAGCTTTTTCTAAAAAAAATTTAGATTAACCATGGGACCATTTTTTTCTCTTCATGTTTCAAACATACAAACAACAATATCAAAGAGCAATTGAGCAAAGCAGCACTGGTTTCTAAATCCTAATCTATATAGTTATTCACAAGCTAAAATAACCAATATACTTCAGTCTGAAATTCTGAATCAGAGAAGGGAACTTGTAAAAACCAATGATGCACTAGAATCTCTATGGCTTATCATCAAAGAACAAGCATAAGACAATCAAATTCCTGAAATTACTTTCAACTAGATTACTAGAAATCTAGAATATCTGTGGCTCATCATTTAGCTCATCAAGAACAAGCATAAGACAATCAAATTCCTGAAATTACTTTCAACTAGATTACTAGAAATCTAGAATATATGTGGCTTATCATTTAGCTCATCAAGAACAAGCTACAAGCAATATCCTCAGTTAGTCAATTCGACAGTTCCTCTTCCTCACCGCTGCTGCAGTTCTGCGCTGGCCGGTGACCGGGGACCGCCGGTCGCCGGACCGGGGAGGCGCCGAGGCGGCGACGCGGCGTCACGACAGCGTCAGCGGGCGCGACACGCGAGTGCGCGCGGCGGCCGGGGGGCCGTGCCGCCACGGGCGACGGGGCGCAGGGCGAGTGGGCGACCGGCGAGGCGGGCAGGCGGCTGGGCTGGCACGGCGACGGCGCCTTGGCCTAGGCGCCCGGCGGCTGGCGGCTGGGGGAGGTGAGAACTCAACTGAGAAGAGATAGGGTTAGAAATGCATTTGGGCTTTGTTCTGCTATTGGGCCAATGGGCCTGAAATGGTGGGTGGTGGGAGGGTTAGTAATCCTTTCAGTTTGGGCTTCTTTTGAGTTATGAATGTGTATATGCATTTTTTTCTTTTTTCCTATATATACATATTTTTTTTAGATAATGGAATATAATATCCCGGCCTTTGCTCAAAAATAACTATAGCCAATTATTACAAAGATCCACTTCAGAAGAGAGTGTAGTTCAAGACAAGTTGAACACACCAAACAAGAGAAGAGAGGACCCAAACTGAGAAAAGCAAAACAAAATGTGGAGCTAGAAGGCCTTGTCCAGGCCTAAGACTGAAGTTTGAAGCCAATGCATAGACCAATGACAATATCCTTGTACGAAGAGGTTTCTCCAAAGCGGTACCCCAAGGAGGATGCGACGTGGATCGCCGCGACCGCTCGTTCGGAACCGAAGCAACGTAGCAAATCTTCAAATTTTATACCGCTTTACAGATTAGGAAACGGATGTCATTATAAAAAAGCAAATTATTGCACAACAATTTCATATATATTAAAATGATGGTTCAAAGTGATTAAAAATTAGTTATGTAAACATTAAATGATTTTTAGCGAAAAAAATAAAGGCAAAATGAATAAGGCCCGAAAGCTGGCGATGGTCCAAAACTGCGTGCGTCGGCCCGATAATGCACGAGGCTCGGCCAGTGCGGCCCGTTAGGCAAGGAGGCCCTTCATCGCGTGCGGCCCATATCGTGTGCGAGCAGCCGAGTAGACCCCAGGCAAGCGCGAGCGGCCGAAATGTCGGTTAGCAGCTAAGCAGGCCGCGTGCGAGTACGTGCAGCCCAGATACACTCGCAGGCCCATTATCCAGTGTCGTTGTTGCTTGCGGTGGTGTGAGTCGGCACGATTGACGGCGTCGGTAGGATATTGATCGGACAACTGAGATTTCATGAGCTTAGGACAAAACACCCCATTCCTGAAAAACCTAACCATAAGCCATTTCTACCCTTTCCCCCGATTTCTCCAGCGTGAGGAGGGAGGTGATGGTGGCGGCGATTTGGTAGAGCGGCGGCGACTGTGTGCTCTTGCGCAGCGGGCTTAGGCCACGCATGGCTCCGACGGAGGTCAAGCTGGCGGTGTGCCACGAATTGACATCATGTCTACCTAGTCGGGTGCCCATGTGCACTAAGGGTCGTTTTGGATTGAAGCCAAAACGTGACCCTACCAAAATTTTGGTAACTTTAATAGTAAACATGCTAGTTTGGATTGAAGCCAAACAATTGGTAGTGCCCACGCTCAATTTGGCTACATTCTAGAATCTTCTTCACTCTCATACTAAATTTTGGTTTTATATTGGTATTAAACCAAACATAGATTAGCTAACTTTGCTCTACCAAAAAATTGGTAGTGCCAAAATTTACCTAGATTTTGGTACTACCAATTAATTGGTAGGGTAGAGAACCAAATAGGCCCTAAGTGCCAGCGACGCCAAGGTGATGGTGGCGGCGGTGATGGCACAGGGTGGGCTGAGGTCAGCTATCCGCTCCCCTACCTAGGTTCACCTCCGCAACCGAGGCGAGCCTCGGTCTCGCACGACCAACTCAGGCAGGCACGGGACTGGTCTGGGTTGCATAGTAAGGTAGGTACACGGTAGAGCTGAAAAAATAACTAATTGCACAGATCGCGATAAATTTACAAGACGAATTTTTTAAGTCTAATTGCTCTATGGTTTGACAATGTGGTGCTACAGTAAACATTTGCTAATGATGGATTAATTAAGCTTAATAAATCCGTCTCGCGTTTTACTAATAGATTCTGTAATTAGTTTTTTTTATTAGGCCCCTAATATTTCATACGACACCTGCATAATATCTGATGTGACGAACCAAACTTTACACCTCTCAATCTAAACAACACCCCCTAAGTTAGAAGTATTTTAATGTCCATAGTGCAAACACTGTGAGCATCGACTGTAATAATTTGTTAGAGATAAAAAATGGACGCTAGATGAAAATTCAATTTAGCTAATTAAAAAAACTGATTATTCATCTATTTTGCGTTGAGAACGGTATATACGGCTGATATTTTGGAAAATTTTACGGAAAGGCTAAAAAACTGTCGACACATTTTTCTCTAGAAATATGTCGATTTCTGATCCATTAGATCAACTGTAGGATTCGTGCTATTTTAGTTGACGAAAATAAAATTGTACTGCAAAGAATCGAACCTAGGATCTCCAGTGGCTTGTCTAACGGCCTTGACCAACTGATCGAGCAAAGATTTTCGCTTGAATTGAAATTACACACTAATTATACTTAAATTGCATATTATTTACATATATAATTTAGAGACTTACATTGTAAATACACTAAAATTACATATGTAATTTAAAGACTATTGTAAATATACTAAAATTACATATGTAATTTATAAACTTACAATGTAAATACATACCGACTATTTTTTTTTATAAAAAATATGACGCCATAAATATAACTACACCTAAATTTTACGTGGGTCTCACGGCCACGTGTGATGCGAACCAGCGAACCAAAATTGTCTTCGCTTTTCTGCCGAACGTGTCAAGCCGAGAGAGCCGCGCCTTGATTCCTCCGCCCCGCCCTTATCCTTTCCCTCTCCTCCTCCGCCGCTCGTTTCTCTCATCCTTTCTCTCCTCCGCGCGCTCCTCTCAGCTGGCGACGCCATCCCTCTCCCTCCACCGGCAGTGCCGCTCCCCCCTTCTTCCCCTACCAACGACGCCACTCCCTCTACCCCTTATCCAGGGCGCTCTTCCCCCGGCGGACGGCGCCCTATCCTTGGCGGCCGACGCCCTTCTCGCGGTGAACTGCGCCCTACCCTTGGCTGCCGGCACCTCAGTTGCGGTACCCACGCACGCCCTCCGCGGCCGGCACCTCATCTGCGGTGCCCTCGAACGCCCTCCCCTAGCCGCGCCGGTGGTGCCCTTTCCCCGGTGAGCGGCGTCCTCTCGGCGGCATCACCCTCTTCTCCGGCATAGCGGTGGCACCATCTTCACATCAGCACCTTGGGGGCGGCACCCTCCTCGTGGCACACGGTGGCGCGCCCGTCAAGCCACCACGGCCTTGGGGCAGTGGCGTCCTCGGCTCCGATGAGCAATGGCGCCGGTGATTTATTCATTTTCTTGGATGATTTTGATTCATTGTTGTTAGATTTGTGACTTTGTGATTCAATGGATTTGTGATTTTGTGATTTATTTGGATCGGATTTGATCTCGTTCAAGGGGGCATGGGCATACGGGACGGGATGAGCGACGCACAGGTGAAAAGGACACGCGGTGACGGAAAAAAAAGTGACGGACGAAAAAACACATGGTGTAAAGATGTGACGACCGGAAAAATGCTAATATTTATATTAGTTAGTTATAGATATAGATATAGATATATGTATTTTTTTTAAAAAAATCTTGGGTATTCATTTGAATACCCATGAATTACAGTGGGTCCGCCCCTGAGTGATGGTCCACAAATCTTTATATGTGGTGCTATATCCTATCCACCTTTTAGGACGAGGCAACAATAGGATACCACAACATATTTACAAAAAGCTGTGCAGAAACTTACTTGCAAAAAAAAAAGGGCCGTAGAAATAAAGAACACTGAACCATACAAATACAAGCAATAACATAGCTGCAATAAAGAAACAGGAGGGAATGGGGATTTGGTGGTGTAGAAGGCGCAATCCAGATGCACTCAGAGATGGATCTAAAAATCTAACGGTCCCAGGATGAAGATCCTGATCTCCTAGACCAATTTTCAATATTTGTGATATATTTTCTAAAAGAGGATCAATTGTATTTTGTCTTAGCAAGGAAAATATAATAAGATAATTTACTTAAGGAGTACCATGTGTAAATCATAATAGAATAGAGCAAGAAGCATCTAGATCAGAGAAAAAATTGAACTAGTTCATGCATAGCTTGGACATCAGCATTTACTGTGCAGAAAATTCCTGAATGGATACAGTAGTTCGGCAATGGCCAATGGGGTACATCCATGGTTCTGTCTTATGGTGTCTTCGTTTATTCAAAAGCATATCATGGTATGTGATGTCTTATCATCTACGCCCTCCGTCCTACAAAATCACGAATCCTGGAGGGGGGAGGTTTGTCAAAAAAAAAAAAAAAACGATCTGTGCACAGAAAAAAAGATTGTGGGCCATAGTAGATGGGAAAGGAGCCTGCCACCTCTCTCTCCTATCGTTTTGACCGCAGAAACCTTATCTCCTCGGCTTTTCTCGTCTCGTTCTCTCCTCCCTAAATCGCATCGCTCTCTCTTCCCCCAAATCACGCCCAGACGCGACCTCCTGCCTCCACGCCTTTCTCCCCGCAAATCCCTCCCTTCTCCATGCCGCTCCCCCTCACTCCCTCCCTGCCTTCCTCCCCGCACATCCCTCCTGCTCAACGTGGCGGCGGCTGGCGGGGGAGGCGACGAGCGGACGCCGGTGTTCTTGCGTACATGCGGCCTTGGGGGTAGCGGTGACGAGCGGACAAGGCATCGGCGGCGACAAGCGGACGCGGCCTCGTCGGCGGCGGCGATCGGCGAACACGGCGGCGGCGGCGACGAGCGGACACGGCCTCGTCGGGGTTCTTGCTAGTTCTTGTAGTATCTGGTTCTTGCTAGTTCTTGTAGTATCTCTTTTTCTCTGTTCCTGGCTCTGTTCTTAATTGACAGATGCGAGGCTCCACCAGTCCACCTCCCCGCGCCTCCCTCCGTTGTGTTGGAGGCTTTGCTACGCGGCGGCGGCGGTGGAGCCTTGCATGCGTGTGGTATACTGGTATGTGGCCGATGCTTGCTTTGCATGCTGATGGATGTGGCTTGCTCGAATGCAGCTGTTATGGTGGAAGGGGATTGACGATGGGAAGGACAACCACAAGGAAATTTATGCTTGTCTTTTTTTTACCGTTAATTAATGGTTGTACTTTGTAATTTGGTGAGGGCATACTAGTCTTTTACCACTGCTGCTAAAGTCACCTCGGGCTTCTAGGAATCGTGATTTTATGGGACGGAGGGAGTATAAGACTACATCATCCTTGCAAATAGCATACTGCTAGCTGATAAGATTTGTATGTTAAGCCAAAAAATGCTGCTACAAGCATGACGTCACTACGGAACACATCTCTCCCCACCAAAAATTTGTGGAAAACCCAGCACAGCTGTTTGCAGTTCTCACTATAAGCTTGAATCAGCTCTATCTAAATATATCAAAGTTCACACCGATGCAAACCGATCAACAAATGAAACGATTTCCACAATGAATTAAACTACAGTGCACTTTTTTTTTTACAGGAATGACCAAAGGAGGCCATCCAAACGACATTAGGATTGAGGGGAAAAAGTTACAAGACAGCAAATTATGCATACTAACTGCCCAGCTAATAGAATAAACAATAACAAAATAGAACGATTAAACCTCTACAAAAACAAACAACGAGATTTACCAACTCTAATAGCACAAATGAACTGATTGGTTCCAGTAAGGGCTAAGAGTAGTTTCAGTCAATCTAAATGTAAACAATCACATAATCACAAAGTCACAACATACGTAGAAACAGGATAAAATCAGATGCAGAGTTGCGCTTGGCAACTTATCATATCTCTAATTTTTTTTTTGGGGAGGGGGGGGGGGGGGGGAATCACAACCCTCGTCTAACAATCCAGCCCTCTCTCTCAGCAACCACAGCAACTTAGGCGGAAATTCATAGGAATTTTAGAGGATTTCATTTTTATAGGAATTTTTCCTATATAGCTCTTTGAATCAAAGGAATGGATCTTATGAAATCCTATGAAATTCCTATGAATGCCTAATGCCATGCAAGTTTTGAAGGAATATCATGAGGTAGAACCTCATAGAAACTTTCCTTCGAGTTTTTATCTCTCCTCTAATTCATGTATTTTTTCTGTGATCTAATCAAACGGTCATTCCTGTGTTTTATAATCCTCTATTTTATACTTATATTCCTATCAAAATCCTACGATTTTTCTATTCGTACGTTTTCTCAATCCTGCGATTAAAGGGCCCTTATTGAGGATTGCTTTTGAATTTCTGTTCAGAAAGGAGCAAACTTAGCGAAGGGAAGGCCGCCGGTAAGGGGCGGGTGACTGGGGATGCGCCCGCCGCCGGCGAGAGAGGAGGGTTTCCTCGGCGGCCGCTTTGCTGGGGCTGGACGCCGGAGCTTGGAGGCGGCGGCTGTTGGCAAGGCAACGCAAGGCAAAGGCAAGCAGAGAGAGAGAGAGAGAGAGGATGGGCCAGATATTATTGGGCTTCCAAAAGAGGCCTGAGGTGGGCCCACGTGACAGTCTCACAGCCCACTCCCCTCAACTCCGCTCTTCCCAAATGGGCCCAGGCCCAAGCCTGGGTATAAAAGCAGAGCTCTCGCCATCTTCTGGCGCAAGCCTCACTCTCCTCCTCCCCGCTTCGGATTCCACCGTCGCGGAGCTCGGCGCGGGCGGAGATGGAGGGCGACGCCGCCGGAGCCGGTGGCGGCGACCGGTCGAGCATCGTGATCGGCCTCATCGAGAACCGAGCCAAGGAGGTGACGCCTCTCACTGACTAACCCCCCCCCCCCCCCCCCGCCCTCCCTTCCCTCCCCCTACACCCCCGCACGCATTTTTGCTTGTCGGATTGCTCGCCTAGCTAGCTTCCTCCTCTTCCCCTCCAAGGCCCCCGAGGGTTTCCGTTTCGCGTTCTACTCGGTCTTCGCTGCGCCGCGGATCGGCTTCGATCGTGTCGTCGGCCTGCGTGCGTGTTGTGTTCGCGCTCCCGCGGGGGTGGTGGTCGATCGGATGCTGCTCGGGTGGATTACTTGCTCTAGCTGGTCAGATTGGTGGTGGTGGTGGGGTGGGGGGTTCGTGTTATATGGCGTTCTGAGCGGCTTGATTTGAGGGTTTGGTGGTTTTAGGATTTGAGGCTCCAGCTCCATTTCCGGGGCGATTAGAGCATACCCTGTCCTCGATAGTGCTGCTCTAGCGGTTCGAATCGAGTTGGTGTGATGTGTACAGTAAATTGTTGGAGAGGTGGGCACAATTACTGCAGTGACCTGCTGTTGCAATTTTTTCCTCCACTGATTTGGCCGGCACTTTCTTACAAGTTGGGAATCCGGATAACCAACGGTCAAAGGATAAAGCCATTTCCATAACAGCACCATGCGCCATGCGGGAAAGCATTTTTATCTACGATATATTAGTTGTTCTCCAGGCTTGTTTTGAAGGAGTTGCAAGTTTCATTGTAAACAGGAAAATTCATTGGATCATGGTGCATTGGCGCAGAAGAGAGAAATTTGATCAAAGTGTTGTAGTAGATCAACTCATAAACTTATTATGGATGAATTTTTTTTAGATAATGTATTATGGATGAACAGATTGTGAAAATGATTTCTCCATTGTACACACTTGTTTTGTGGTTTACTAATGAACAAGATCTTCTGAGACGCTGACCTCTCTGTACATCTTTATTTTTCTTGTTCTAAGTCAAGTGTATCTTTAGTTTTGGAAGCATCTCAACATTTTTGCCAACGTAAGAATTCTTTGTAGTGTCAGTTTTGGAAAAAAAAAATCGTGATATGAACACGTGTAGATTGTCTGTGCACGTCAGTTGATAACTTGATATGCACACCATCCAATTCAACTCAAAGTGAAAACATACAAACAAAAATCATGGAGTTAATTATTTCTCAATTTCTTTATTATGAACCAAAAGATCACGAAGATTTATCAAACTAGTATTTTTGCAGGTTGGTGTTGCTGCTTTTGATTTGAGATCAGCCTCACTGCATCTTTCTCAGTATATTGAGACCAGTTGCTCATATCACAATACGAAGACACTTCTGCATTTCTATGATCCTATGGTTGCAATAGTGCCCCCAAACAAAACAGCAGCAGACGGTATGGTTGGAGTTTCAGAGCTGGTTGGTAAACATTTGCCAACAAATAAAAAGGTGATGGCTGACATATGCAAATTTGTTCTATGTTTTCTCATAATATGAACCCACTTTCGTTTATTCTAAACAGAGTTCACCTTTTAGATAACAATGGCACGTGGCTGCTTTGATGACACAAAGGTATAATGATTTGTATTCCTTTCTGACCATTTATTTGCTTAATTGTTGGGTGATTAACTGCTGCTTAACATCATGCATGTTCTTGTTTTCTTTTAAGGGTGCTGTTATGGTAAAAAATCTTTCAGCTAGAGACCCATCTGCACTCGGTTTAGATACTTATTGCAAGCAATACTATCTTTGTCTTGCTGCTGCCTCTGCAACAATTAAGTGGTACGCGTGCTATCTTTGTCTCGATACATTGCTGGGCTACATTTTCCCTGTTTAGGATTAAGTTAATAACTTCTGTTATGTATCTCCCATGAACATAGTTGTGTATTGCTTCAATATGGACATAACGACTTGACAAAGCTGTGTCATAATTTCTATTTTTTCAAAGTGTAATTGGAGCATATGAACTTACTATGTACTACAACAGTGCAACTCTCAAAGCAAGTACTTACTAAATTATTTTACAATTTGTCTGTTACTTCTCATGTCATTTCATAGGAGTTATGCCTAAGCACCTCATTTGATGATACTACTTACTATTTATACAATGCCCCAGAATATTTGTTGTTACTTAGTACATTGAAATGGAAACTGAGATAGGATTTTCAAGTTGGATACTTGGATTCTATAAAGCTTATCTTGGATCATCAAAACATATTTCTCATATTGTTTTTTTTGGTCATAGATAACTATTTTTTTTCCTCGTATTGGACGGAAATGAGGATAAAACCGAAATATAGCAGATGATTAGATCTCATGTTGATAGTGTTGATAAGTATCACAATGACAATTTACTTTGTTTCTTCTTGCAGGATTGAATCAGAAAGAGGTGTAATTATCACTAATCACTCATTATCAGTAAGTTTTTTAGAGTTCTGTTTCATATAAATCATCGTTGTTTAGCCTTTTTTTCACCTGTAAGGCCATTCTTACGATATTATGTATCAAAAGTCTCCATTTTGTGACTACTCTTCTATGGGCTATGCTGATCTGAAAAAAATCTATACATTATGGGGTCCCATACATTATCTCTAAAAACGTTTTCTCTAAAAATGTTAGCTGATGTTTCCGTATTTTTCTCTTATATATGTATGTATAACTTTTCAGGTTACATTCAATGGGTCATTTGACCACATGAACATTGACTCAACTAGGTACTCTTTTGGTTAAATTGAGCAGTATTATCTGTCACTTGATAAATCATCTTCACCAAAGGAGCAGAAACAATATAAGTTAAAATTTTCTGCTACACGATCTGAATTGCCTTCATTGTTCCATATATGCACCTAGCAGTGTACAAACATTGGAAATTATTGACCCTCTTCATACTGAACTGTGGGGAACTAGCAACAAAAAGAAAAGTCTCTTTCAGATGTTGAAGACTACAAAGACTACAGGAGGGTATGGCTTTCCCATTCTCCAAACTAATCTTTTTTACATATATTTACACTGCAACATTCAATATCTCCTCATTTTTGCAATTTGAACAATCTTTTCTGAGATAAAAAGTTTCATGTCAACTTCTATTGATGGTACAAAATATGTTTAACTTTATGTAGTCTATGTATTGAAATATCAAGCACACTGCAACAATTCTCTTCAAACTTGCTTGTTCAGGACTAGACTACTGAGAGCCAACTTGTTGCAACCGTTAAAAGACATTCAAACAATCAATACTCGTCTGGATTGCTTGGTAAGGAGATTAATCTTTTTTGTTATTCTCAATTCTTAAATTGGAATGTCTGTTTGATCAAATTGGTCATACGGTAATCCTGACATTTGAAACTTCCAAAGTTGCACATATTAAGTTCTGGATCTTCTAGTAGGCTAGGTTCTGGATCTTCTGTGGGAATGAACTAACTTCATGGAGTATGAACCCTGCTTTATGCATGTGGAAATCTTAGTGCATATAGTCTTAAATCGTTACTCGAAGGGTTTACCACAATCATGTTTGTACCATTTATAGTTCATTTCCTGTTGGAGCACTTTGCCATATAATGGAGAATTTTACTGCAACCATGATTGTACACCACAGGCCATATGTGAAAGTATTTCCATGAGAAGGGGAAGCAATAGTTCTTGTAATATTGATATGCAACGCTCCTTTGCAAGAATGAAAGTCAACTGGAATCTGGGATATAACAAGTATTCAGTTACTAATATTATCATCGAAAATGATCAGTAATATATCCAATAAATGCATGTTTATTAATTTTATATCTTAAATTTTAGGATGAGCTAATGAGTAATGAGGAATTATTCTTTGGCTTGACACAAGGTCTTCGTAAGTTTCCAAAAGAATCAGGTGAACTTATGTCCTTTTTCTCTGTAGAAAATTCTATATCCTCTTCTGGCTGTGCAACACTACAGATAATAGGTAAAATGGTTGCTGGTGTTACAACTTCCATAATTTTATTATGCCTCAGATAAAGTTCTTTGCCACTTCTGCTTCAAACCCAAAAAGGATACTGATGAAGTGCTAAAGCCTGCCAATGGTAGAAAGAGCCAAGGGCTGATTTCTGACATTATTGTTCTAAAAACAGCTCTGGATGCCATACCATTCCTCTCCAAGGTAGTGTTATAGATGTGTCTGTCCTAGTATTCAATTTAGCAATTTATTCATTCTGATTTTTCATTTTGTTTTGTTTTTGAAGATGCATGTTATTTTGTTCATTTAAGGGTAAATGTCTTTTATTCTAGAAACATACCCATCTACCTTTTCACGCATGTGATGTGTAGCTCATCACAGGTTCTAAGGGGTGCAAAAAGTTTCCTTCTTCGCAACATTTATCAGACTATATGTGAAAACCCAAAGTATGCAAGCATGAGAAAGAGGTACTGTTTTCTGACCTTTTTCCTCCCATTTCAAAGGAGAAGTTGAATGAAGACTGAAAACAGCATGCTAACTTCAGGCTTAGTCTTCCCATCCTGCTTTTGTTTGTACATTTGTTTTTAGTTTTTAGTAATATTGCCAGTATATTAGCATTATGTGACTGTAAATATGTTCGTCCACATTTATTAAATAACAAGTATATCCATCTACATTCTAAAAGTAACCATTCACCTTTGATTTGGTTGCATGTTTTCTTTTATGATCCTAGAATTGGGGATGTCATTGATGAAGATGTTGTTCATTCAAGGGCTCCTTTTGTAACCTGCACTCAACAATGTTTTGCTATTAAGGCTGGAATTGATGGACTGCTTGATGTTGCTCGTAGATCTTTCTGTGATACCAGCGAAGGTGTCTATCGTTTTCATGTTTGTTTTCTAATTTTACCTAACACAGCTGATTGACATAATGCATTTTTCAGCCATACATAACCTTGCCAACAAGTACAGGGAGGATTTTAAGCTTCCAAATTTGAAGATACCATATAACAACAGACTAGGATTTTATTTTATTGTACCCCAGAAGGACATTACTGAAAGGCTCCCTAATAAATTTATCCAGGTATGTGGATATATCCCTTTTAAGAACCAGCCTCTTAGCTAAACCATAAGATGCTAACCAAATATTTGTGAATGTGTAATCAATTAGGTAGTTAGACATGGGAAGAATGTCCACTGCTCAAGCTTGGAGCTTGCTTCGGTAAGTTTGCATCCAGTGAATTATCATCCTTGGGGCATTTTTAGTAATTCAACACTTACTGCCACACTGCAAATTTAACCATGTAATTATTTTCTCTGGGATGCTATTTTCAAGTGGAATAAGTGTTAGTCAATAGTTATTCATTTATGTTCTTTTGTTTTCCCTCAAAGAAAGTTTATCATCTTGTTTAAGCATCACGGAGCAAACTATTCTTTTGCCAAAAGCATTGGGACAGTGTTATATTTTTCTTCTTTATAAGTGTATGGTATAATTTCATCATAGCTACACATGAAATAAGCTTTTATTTTATCGATTAGGATATGACATTGAAAAAATATAATATGCTATTGGAGAGTTTATTTCTTCATACGGTCACTTATTACCATGTGCTTTCTACCCAAATTTGCAGCTAAATGCCAGGAATAAGTCTGCTGCTGCTGAGTGCTTCTTGCGCACGGAACTTTGTTTGGAAGGTTGCCATGGCCACTAAGCATTGAGTATTCAACATTTTTCCATTGGAGTTTTGTTACTTTATTTGTTGATATTGATATAGGTTAAGCTCTGGTCCAGTTATCAGATACCTGTTATTATAATTTTCTAGTGATAAACTAGAGAGTTAACATGCAATACATGCATGCATAATGTATCTGTTGCATTGGGATATCAAATTCTATATTTGTTGGGCATCCTCCATATAGGTAGCAGCTATTGTAGAACAGAACATCATCATTCTTCTTAACTTAGAATAGGGATCTCCTCATTTTGCTTTGTTTATGAACTTTTTAGCCATCCATTTCTTTGCTTTCCTGGCTTATTTTGGCTGAATTGGTGGGACTTTGAGGGTATCATACACTTGACTAATTCAACTCACGAACTTAAAGGGAATTGAAGCTTGTGGATAGTGTAACTTGTTTCTGTGCAGCATTTTACATTTCAACTAGTATTATTCAAGTGTCTAAAGAAATATTTAACTTGCATAAATCTGTTCTGTTGTTTCAGGGCTTATTAATGAGATCAGAGAAGACATTGGTATATTAACGTTGCTTGCCGAAGTATTATGCCTGTTGGACATGCTTGTAAATTCTTTTGCGTTTACAATATCTACTAAGCCCGTTGATCGTTACACGAGACCTGAATTCACTGGTGGGCAATTCAATTCAACACTAGTAACTGATCTTGTTAAGGATTTTTTTTAGTGATGTTGTGGAGTCCTGATCTGACAGTTGCTTCCAATTAAGCAGATGATGGTCCGATGGCAATTAATGCTGGAAGGCATCCTATTCTTGAGAGCTTGCATAATGATTTTGTTGTAAGTTCTTCATTTGTTATTTATTCCTCAGTATTTACTTCATTTGTATGTCTTTTTCATCATAAATTTGTTGATTGAAATAGCAATGATCATAATACTGTTTATATCATGCAGCCTAACAATCTCTTTCTGTCTGAAGCATCTAATATGGTTCTTGTCATGGGGCCAAACATGTGCGTTCCATAAACATTGTATCCAAATGTCTATAGCAGGCTAATTATATATGGAAATTCATCTGCTCTCTGCATTATCTGCTGTTGCAGGAGTGGGAAGAGCACATATCTTCAACAGATTTGTCTAATAGTCATTCTTGCACAAATTGGCTGTTATGTTCCAGCTCAATTTGCATCACTAAGAGTGGTTGATCGCGTATTCACACGGATTGGCACTGGGGACAATGTTGAAAATAACTCAAGCACAGTATGCAAATTCATCTCTTCTATATGGTTTATACTTATGTTATCTTGTTATTTGACTTACAGAATTCTTCTAAAAGCACGTGAAACAATAAAATGATTAGATAAAGCATTCAACTGTTACTGTTGATAGTCCTCAAGTAATATTTATCCCCTGAGTACCATTCTTTAGGCTTGTTTCCTCCCAGATTAATTCCTATTTATTATCTTAAATCTCCTGATGCACATTATCTCTATTGTGCTCAAACCTATCAAATTTAAGATGTTTTCTTGTCCATATGAAGTATAAATGGTCATTTGCATTGTCCTGTTCCAGTAGTTGGTGTTTTTGGATTCCTTGGTGGATTTCCTTAAAATAGCATTAGATATGGAGGGTCTTAACTCCTAAGATCGGTACCTGTTTGTCATATTTATGGATGACTCTACATGAAGAAGCGCGTTGAAGTAGTGGATTAACCATCTTATCTAGGATCGCGAGAGCCCATACTATACCATTTCTTGGTAATATCTGGATGGCTGATCTGGACTTTTGAATTGTTTGTATACTGTCATTTATAACCTTCCTTCAAGTTGTATTGGCCTTGGACACTTGACAAAGCAATTCACATATAATATTTCTTCGATCAAATCAAATATTTCATCAATAGTTGGTCGAGCTTTTCCTTTGTGAGAGGCATCTTGTAGATATTTGCTTTCTTAATGAAATGAAGCACAGTTCTCCTGCGTTTTTGAGAAGGAAATAAAAACATCAATGCTGTATCTTTTATGGAGTATTAGTAATTAGTCTGAAGCCAATTGATGTATAGTTTATTTCAATGCTGCTAATCAGCTTAATTTCTCTTTGCAGTTCATGACAGAAATGAAAGAGACAGCTTTCATTATGCAGAATGTTTCTTCGAAGTACTATGGGTCTACCATGCTGCAATAGATTGGATTGCTGTTTCTCTTGTTTCCTTGTAATGACCATGTGCACATTTGCACACATTACAGGAGCCTGATTGTTGTGGATGAGCTTGGAAGAGCTACGTCTTCCTCTGATGGGTTGGCAATTGCATGGAGCTGCTGTGAATATCTATTATCTACCAAAGCGTAAGAACTATTAACCTCTTAAGTACCACATTTGATCCTTTTCATGCAGCATAATTTGACTTATCACAGTCCTAACTTGGTGGGGTCTGTATGAAATAACTTATGTGCCTTTTAATTGAGTGCTTCTGAAAAAGAGATGATGATTTGTGTACGTTGTCATACTTAAATTCTTAGCAGACAATGAAATAGATAAGGGCAGAAGAGATAAACTACCATTTTTCTACATGCATGCTTACTATTTTTGAACAAGAAGAGGAAGCTAATATGCATTGTAAGACTGGAGGGAGTATCAATATTCACAGCAGATGTTTTCTTGTCAATAGTTTTGAAACTGCATGCTTTTCTAAATGTGTTGTCTAGGCTTCTGTTATTCAGTTACCTCATCCAACATTTTTGTAGCCTATTTATTCAACCATATCCATATGTTCTCATCTTGAATCAAATATTTGATCGTGATAATGGTTAGTACAAGAACATTTACTACTTGTCTTGTGCTCACCTTAGGCCGTGCTACCATCCAGTTTCAGATATCATATTTATCACAGAACCTACTACTTCCGTCCCAAAATATAGCAACTTTTGGCTATATATCTTGACACGCTTTTGTCCAGATACATAGCTAGAAGTTGTTATATTTTGGGTTAGATATTAGCAGTAAGTTCAGCATAGTGCCTAGGGGTGCTTGACATGCTGAATGCAGCTGGTCATGTTTGGTTAATCTTGCCAACCACAATATGGTCTATTAGTTACAGATATAACCTTTTAAGACAAGATATCATCCTTGTTGAGCAAATCGTACTATCTTAGAAGCATCACTGTCGGGTCTTTTCACCCAATGCAGCTACACGGTGTTTGCCACGCACATGGAGAGCTTGTCAGAACTTGCAACCATCTATCCAAACGTGAAGATCCTCCATTTTGAAGTCGACCTGAGAAACGACCGCCTCGATTTCAAGGTATAACCTGAATCGTTGACAGTCACATGACTTTTTTTTTTCATGTCTCTTAACATCATGGATCATACAATCCCTCTGCATCAGTTCCGGTTGAAGGATGGTGTCCGGAAAGTACCACACTATGGTCTTTTGCTGGCAAAGGTGGCTGGTCTCCCTTCTTCAGTGATCGACACTGCAGCAAGCATCACTTCACGGATCACAGAACAGGTAAACCTCTCAGTACTGATTAGAGCTGATGTTGATAACACAGTGTGTGTGACTGCTTAGATTACATTATGCAACTCAAATTGTATGCCCATTTTCTTCTACTTGGGTCCTTTTCTTTTTTGACTGCACAGCCTTGCTCGTTCCTGCTGCTGGATTTGATTTCTTCTACTCGAGCGCATTGATCAAGTCAAGTTTACCTGTTTTGATCCCGGCCTGCAGGAAATGGTGAGGAAGGACGACAACTGCGAGCAGTACCGGTCGCTCCAGATGGCGTACCAGGTCACGCAACGGCTCATCTGCTTGAAGCAATCCAACCAAGGCGATGACTACATCCGGGAAGCGTTGCAGAATCTCAAGGACGGCTATGCTGCAGGCCGCTTGACATGAGAAGAAAAATATATGTAAAAAGGAGTTTTTGTTTCTCTCTCCTACAGCTGGCAGCATGTATGGATTATGGTCGTATGGATGTAGCCATGTAGGGCACCCCCTCCCCCCCACTAGCCTCGTACAAACCATGAACGGGGTCGGGTAGTTCCTAGAAACGGGTTGCAGGGCTAGCATATATTTTTTTTGGTTGCCATACTTTTTCACGCCACATTTTAGTCATGCTACAGTTTCTTAGTTACGTGTTTGGTTTGCTGCCATAATTGTATCATACCTTCTAAACTTTGAGATCCACATGTCATGCTCTCAAATTTAGAGCTAAGCATGTCACACTTGTGGCCAACTATTTTTAAGTTACACTTGTACCACCATGCCACAACTAGTCTAAACTTAGTTATGGCAAAGTTAGGCATCAACCAGACATCCCCTTATAGCTGCATCAACGACTAAGTTTGTTCCAACACACACACACATATATGCCTTCTTTCCTATATCTTGTATTTATCGTACTTTTGCCTTGGGGAGTCTCTTTCTCTTTTAACAAATGTCTGGAACTTTGGATTAAGAATTGGTGGAATACCAGGCAATCCCAAACTCTCTTAACTGCTATTCAAGAGAAAAGAGTTCTAGAAAGATTCATGGAATTAGAAGACCTTTTTATCTTGGACGAAATGATAAAAGAGAAACCGAATACACATGTACAAAACCCCCCTATAGGAATACGCAAGGAAATAATACAATTGGCCAAAATAGATAATGAGGGTCATCTCCATATCATTTTGCATTTCTCGACAAATATAATCTGTTTGGCTATTCTAAGTGGTTCTTTTTTTCTGGGTAAAGAGGAACTTGTTATTTTGAATTCTTGGGTTCAGGAATTCTTTTATATATATATACAGCATTCACCAAAACACGCTTTTCATATCAAGCGTGAGAAGGGAGATGAAAGGAAGCACGCAACGCTCGTATATGTACTCTACGATTGACTATATCTTATGCACATAAGGTTTTCATGCATAGCAACTACTTCCCCTGTTTCACAATGTAAATCATTCTAACATTTCCCACATCCATATTGATGTTAATGAATCTATATATATATATTCATTAACATCAATATAGATATGAAAAATGCTAGAATGATTTACATTGTGAAACGGAGGAAGTAGCAAATATCATAAAAAAAATCTAAAAAAAATTATATTACATCGATGTGTTAAATTTTCTCTTCCAATTCATTACTCCCTCCGTCCAATAATATAAGGGATTTCAGAGGGATGTGACACTTTCTATCTTGTTCAGATTCATATCGCTAGGAAGTATCACATCCCTCTAAAATCGCTTATATTATGGGACGGAGGGAGTATATTTTAGCTGTAACAAAATATAATCAATTTTTCTCTTAACACCCTTAGATTTTGGTGTAGTCAGCAGTTACTACAGAATAAGATAATAAATTGCCTATATAAGCCACTGATCTATGCTTTCTGTTGCCGTTTAGTGAACAGTTGTTCTGCTGCACACACCATTAACCCGACTCCAGTAGAGAACGCGACCAGTTTGATCCATGTTCAGTGAAGTCCTCCAGCCGCTTGGCATAATTATCTTCTGTCGTCAACCCATGCAATGTACAATTATATTTACGGCATCGTATATGTTTTCTTTCTGAAAATGCGGTTATCAGGCGAATGCTAAAAACACTCGCAAAACCCTGAATGTTAGACTCATGCAAGTTTGTCGCGGCTCTTCAATGATCTGATTATACTCGTCAAGAACTGCTTTTCACCACGGTATCTGTTGAATGAGAAACGAATGCCAAGGTGATTATTATATTATAGCATATAAAAAGAGCGAGACATTTTTTTTTTATGAAATGGTGTTCTTACATCTCGAGTGATGAGAAACCCAGGCACATTATGCCTATCGCCATGTGAATGGGAAGGGTCTGCTTGAACCTGTTTCTATTCAGAAACATCCTTTCAGAGAAAGCTGTGGTCAGGCCAGAAATGAGCAACACACCCCAGCCTGCCGGCAAGCAGTGGCGGAAAGAGAATGAGCCCTGTAAAATAAAGTCATCAGGTATTTTTGTTAGAACAGAAACTAAAACAAACTATGTGAAACATCAACCGAACCTCTTACCTTGAAATAGTCTTTAATGAATGCCGCTGAATATGTGATTCGCAGCAGCATATCTTTACAAACAGTCAAGGCACAAAGAAAGTTCTTAAAAGATACTTTAAAGGAAATAAGATGGTAGTGATTAACCAAAGGATACTGATGGAATTTGCAGCAATCAACCCAACTGCACCAGCAGATTTAATCAGGACAACATTTAGCACAATGTAAATTGCCGAGAACAGGAGCAACATATCATTTGACTGCTTAAGCTTGTCTTCATTTGCAACAGCATGAAGGAAAGCTTCAGATGTGCCTGAAAGTACACATTAACATAATCAGTGCAACTCAATATTGCATCCTCATGAGGAATCAATTGAATGTGTTACTCATGCCCAATTACATGGGTTGTATAAAGGCTAATATGTGCAATTTTTAAATATAGAACACATCGCCAAGTATAGCTAACTATTGATCAACACAAGAAGCAATGCTACTTGCTGGTACACTAACTCAATTCAAAAAGGTCAACTACAGTTCATCATTTCAGATTTTTTTTTAATATATAATTTAAGCATGAAGACAGTAATACTGTACAAAAACATTGCTCTACTATGATATAACTGGTAAATAGAAGTAGTAAGTACAAACCATTCATTGCTAAGCATATGATGTAGAAACAATAGTAACGAAGAATAACCGTAGCATCTCCATCACTGTATCTTGCCCCATATAGTAGTTTAAGAAGGGTATATGAATAACTTGGACCAAATGAGATGACCACCAAGCCTGCAAAGTTAGGACACTTTAAGGATGACTGTATTCAAATGAGAACGAAGAGAATAAAGTTGGTAGCTACTAAAACATGTTTACTGTACACTACATGTACTGCAATTGCTTGCTTCTTACTCCCTAGAGGACACAGTAAATAACACACACAAATGCAATCAATATAGCATTCAACATTGGATAACAAACCTATCAGCATAATAAGCTTAAGAGCTCCAAGCAAAGAACCTTCCAAATTGGATATATTCTGAGGATTTTGTCCTGTGGATAAGAGGCCCATTATTAGAGCTTTTACAGAAATATATATCTAAACATATGCATGGAACATATTGTTTTGAAACAAACAATATTGCTATGAATTCTGGTATTGGTTAAATCAACATTTCAAGGAAAAGTTATCGTATCATAAAGCTGAAATATGAAACAACAATAATACCAAAAGGTATATTTTCAGGTAGTAAGAAATATAGAAAATGATCAAGTCTAAATTGTAAGTATCATATAATCAAGAAATATACCAAAAGTTACAATTTCTGAAAGGAGTATAAAAAATAAACTATTTTTTTTTTAAAAAAAGGATGAACTCTCATGTTTGGTGCAATGCCTGCCCAGCCAACATAGGTTAATTTTCATTGAATAACTAATCAAAGAGATGTTAGACAAAACTTCACAGAGAAACTTTCAAGTTCAGACACCAAAGGGACAAGGAATGTGATTCTCATATCTAAATGAAGTAAATGCAGAAGAACCTGATGCCAACTGTGCAAATGTAGCATAAGAACTCTCCTCGAATGGCAGGAAAACTATTCTAACAACCAGACTCCCTGAAAATAAACAAAGCATGAATTGCACATACCCGGCAACATTAGAAGATAAAAAGGACCTGAAACAAACAGCGGTCGGCATACTTACCTAATTTATCAACAAGACCATAGGCAGCCTGGTTATATGGAGTATCAAACCAAACAAGAACAAACTTTTCGCCTTCTTGGAGCATCAGTTTCCTGAAAGTCTGTCCTGTAAACAACATGCACATGCGCAACAACTGTTTATCGTAGTCCATCAAGGCTGACAACCTGACAATTTGTGTTTTTTAACATCAAGTGGAAACAAACATAAACATGTGATGGATCAAACAAAACCTAATGATACAACACAATGCAAAGGCAGACATAGAAAGAACCTGAATGGAAGGAGATCGGAAATTTTGGTATTGGTAAATATAAGAAAATAGGTCCAATATCCAAAGAAAATGCAAGCTGCATAGACAACCTGTGACAAAGCAAATACAACCAACTTTTCCTGCAAGAAATAAATTATTGTTTTAGTTCTGTGTTGATCAACAATTGAATAAGAAAAGAATGACATGAGATGAACACCATTTAATTGAAAAGTAAAGAAAGAAAAGATTAATCGGATATATCACTCAGCAGAATTCATATTTTTGTTATGTAAAGTCCTATTATTGTCAAAGACGAACTTAACATGGAATTTACAATGGAGGCATAACCAACCAAAAAAACATAAGGTGATCTGCTTCAAGTTGAAAATAACTAGATTAAGTAACACTAAAAGTCTAAAATACATACAGCTTAATTGTTCGATTTGGCAATTAGAATGGTCAGTCTAAGACTTTGTTTGGCTAGATTAGATGGTTAGCCAGATTATACACTTATATTTGGAAAAATAGAACTCTAAAGAGGTTTAGTTGTTCTATGTTATCATATTCACTTTTTTTGTGGGTTAACTTAATCCTAATTAATAAAGTTAAAATGTCACAACCTGATTAAGTTAATCCTCTCTAACCCACATCCTGTTAACCCTGAACAGATGTAGCTAAGAGAGAAATCTCACACCAAGTTATTTTCTTTGGTGCATGGACCAAAAGAACACAATATGAAATTGGCAATGGAACTTTTTGATTGCTAGCTTTCACAATGTAACCATAACCAAATAGATGGCTATACCAGTATCAGGTGTAAACAACAAAAACAATGTGAACTTAAGCATTTTATTTTATGATAACAAACTGAGACAGAAAGTGCATAATAAGTTGAATAAAACGTCAATAGAGTAAAAACCTCTGCTATTACCATTTTAGAATGTCCTTTTGTTATGAAGATAAAAGTTGTTAAACAACGCAGCAGAGTAGCCACAGGTTCAGTATACACTCTTATTTGATAGTATTTCTTCCTCTGGGAGAGAATATACAGAGGTTCTGCCAGTAGCTCCAGTACACAAGCTAATGCTGTCATATTGAATCAACTAAATACATTAGCTCTCAACGTGAGGAAAGTGGACAGAAGTCACACAATATGAAAAAATAAGGCAAAACATGTGGAGTGATATCATACAAACAGGAAAGACAAAGCCATTCATACCGTGCATTTATAGATCATATCCAATGAGAAAAAGAAATAGATAAATGTCTAAAAGGACCATCTTGAAATGCTACAAATAACTGTATGCTTGCATGAATGCTCATCTCCATTTTATTGATCAAGAGCCAGGTGTTCAACAATTGCATGGAAGATATAATATTTCAGCACCACTAACAAGTTAATATGTGGAATATTCTGACTTAATCAACTTATTCATTCATTCCAAAGAGCTTATCCTCAATCAACTGACTCATTCACTCTGACGAATTTATACTTAATGAAATATCAGTCACCATATTCAGGACAAATATACAAAGCTTGCACAGAAACTTGGTTAATACAAAGCTTACCAATAATTAATGTAGCTTTTGCATAGGTATCGGATAACCGCAGTTTCTTTACCCTCAACACAAATAAGCTGCTGATAAAGGAAACTAAGATGCCAAATGGGACAATCATCCAAGCTACCTTTAGTATCTCTTCATCACTTATCGCATTGCCACTGTAATATAAATATTTTAACCATCATCATTTAAAGAGTATATTCCAATGCAATTGCTAGAAAGACCTTTACAATCCCAGAGCATGTTTCAACATGTTCAAGTGGTTGAAAATTGAGAAAAATAATTTTAATAGTGCATACAAACTACTAATAGAAAGCAGTTATTTGCTCACCATTTGAACAGTATGTTGAGATGACACGTTAGGACTTGTAAGAAATGAATGAAATTGTGTAATTCTGCCACAAGTACAGTTCTAAGGTTTATCTAGAATATGTATATGAAAATAGATTTTCACAAGTATGCAAAATAAGAATGTGATTTTGGTTGATTATATTTTAGCACACTAGGGCTCAAATTCACAAGTGCACAACCCGCATGCAAGATAAGCCTGCGGACAGAGAGCAACTCACATGGGATTTCGTCCTCATTTCACTCAAACAGGATAGCTCACAGTTATTGCATTAAACCCTCAGCAGTAAACATTAAGACCCTCAAGTATAACATGATAGTACTACTCATGTTCCAACATGGAACTAACCCTCACCACTACACACTTTGAAGTTGAAGGTAGCCTGTATGGACAAGGTGAGGTTGTGGGCTAGTCCTACCATGAAAGTTCAAAGTGAATGTTAATAGCACACAGTAACAATATAACTTTATATTTCCCTTTCGTGCAAAGCAAGAAGGTGAAAAGAAGTGCAGTTATGAGAGTATGGAGATCATATGACCATTCCCCATAAGTGTTGGGCTTTATCAAATCATGGGTCGTGTGTCCATGAAGCATATAGTGTTCATCTAATAAATTCAAATTTGTCTACCTTGGTTTACAAGGCAATTGTGGCATCAATTGCAATCGTTCTTCCTTTTACCTTTCTTCCTACAATTAGCTCTTTATGAGAAATCAACTCTGCCTAATAAAGGCACATTTCTTTCTTTTCTCCATTTCTTCTCTTTCTTGAATTACTCTACCAAATGATAAATCATTTCTCCTTGAATTTACTATTCTGTATGCACAAGTGAAACTAGAGCACAAATTTTTCACATGGTTCTTTGTAAAACTAACAAGCTAATAGCCAGAGTACATGGTGCGTTAGGACAAGAAATTGTGAATGGGGTTTTATCACTATCCAGTATCTATAGTTCTATAGCACGTGGGTCATTTTAAAGATTGATTTTCTCACTTCAAAAATAAATAAATCCATGCTATGACTAGTGTAAACAAAAATACTTACTGCTTAGTTATTGCTTCAGAAATCATAAATATGGCTTATAGCTCCTAAATTGCTTCAGAAAGTCCATATAAAGTTATTGTAATACCTGTCAGAATCATTACGCAAGCATGCACGCCGAAACCCCTCCCGGCTTAAAAATAGGACACAGTTGATGAAGAGAGGAAGCTGTAATGCGTATGCCTGCCAGATAGATGACATGTAAAGGAGTTTAAGTTTCTATTAGATATTTTAACAAAGTGAAGCACCTAAGAACAAGGCATTATCAAAACGTTGATTTGTTCATATCTACTGGATTCTCACACTCGGTTGCTGGTGGACTAGATTCCCAGAGCAGTTCTCTTTTAGTTCAACCAAGTAAAACTTCAAAACCCAAATCACACTAATAAACCCCCCCCCCCCACAATAAAATCATGCATAACTTGGGTTCCAATAAAATCGCCACATTTGCTTTACTATCGTGAGGAAACAGCACAATTCAGTTCTTCATCTGGGCACTGAAATAAAATCAAGCGAGCGAGCGAGCGAGCAAGAAGAGGGGAGGGGATCCCGCACCGCGCAGTCGTCGGCGCTGAGCTGGCGCACGAACCAGCTGTTGTAGAGGAAGGGGGTGACCCTGGATAGGAACTGCGCCGCTGCAACAACGAGACCGCACTTAGATCCCCACCCCCGAAATCAACCTCAAACGCAAAGGGAGAGGGAGAGAGCGCACGCACTGAAGTTGTACTTGAAGACTCCCATGACGGCGGCACCGGCGGCGGCCTCAGCACCCGTGGCCATACCGGCGGCGGCGGCGGCAATGCGAGATGGCAGCGCCGCTCGGGGGGTGGGACGGCCGCGGAAATCGGGGCACAACGGGGTCCGGGCTGCGGCGGAGTGGGGAGCTCGGGAGATCTCTCTCTGGCTTTATGAGCTGCTAGAAACTGATTCTCGGAAGGATCGGTGGAATTCCCAGCCAAACGAATAAAAACGCAACGCGCTAGCTCCTCAAGAATCGGCAGACATAGGGTTCTCCGCTCCAGGCTTCTGTTTCATTTTCTTTGGTTGTACAACTACATCTTCTTATAATCTACTAAAATCTGATTATGAAACAGAAGCTCCTCATAGACTCCACCAAAGTTACCAAGATTTTCTTTTTAAGTAGTTCTAATAAGTATTAGAATTACATTACCTTACTTCTTCCGTCCCAAAATATAAGAGATTTTATCATCTAATTAAAAATCTCTTATACTATAGGACGAAGAGAGTGGATGATATTTATATTAATCTTCGGCCTTGTTATTACATGGGTAATATAAGGATAACATTTGTTGCCAAACGCCTAACCGAATTCATTATGATTCTCTTTCTTATATGATTTAGGGTGAATTAGAATCAGAATCATAGAATTTGAAGCCCTACCAAATACACCCATATGTTCGGGTGGGGGGTGGTCTATCGGCCGTTGGATGAGAATCGTGCTTGGCCTAAAATCGGGGAGGGCTTAGAATGCACAAGTTAGATGGGGTAGGGATGACAATCTTGCGTGTGGGTACGAGTACCCGCGAGCGACGTGCCTGATGGGGGCGTAGGTGTGGTTTCATTTTTCGTTCGTGGGCATGCCCGACCTAAGATATGCGACTTTATTGGACATATAGCCCGGTTTTATATTTTGTCCGTGGATAACCCATGCCTAATCCAAGTTTTATAAATAGTTGATTTTTGGCCTATCTTTTGAGGATGGCAATGAATCAACTATAAGTGAAGCTTGAAGTTGAAGTAGTGAATCAACTATAAAAATTACAACATAATGGCTAACTTAAGTGTGCTTGTTACAAGGGGATGTAATAAATAATTGTTGGATGATTATAATATATGATGATGTACTGAATTACTTACTTAAACTACAAAGATTGCTTGAAGTATAAAACCTATTATTATTGTCTTCTGTTGTGAACTTTGTTGTAGTTTTGAAGACAGTTGGTTATATGTATATAGAGATAATATTCATATGTTACTTAACCCACTGGATATCTACTAGGTTACCAATACGCATCAGACATGGGTATGGTTATTGGTTTCTATCCGCTAGTGTATTTGGGTATGGGTCGGGCATGTTCTGTGCCTGATTCGACCCATTGCCAACCCTAGATGGAGAGTCTCACGATTAAAAGCCAAGCTTATTAAAGAATAAGAGAGCCTGTATTGTTCTTTTTGGCAGCTCCGCATTTAAAATTTCTTAAAACTAGATATTCCTAACTCTACAAACCTATCAATTTAGATATACTATTATGTTGATAACATTTAGATAAATCATTTTTTTTCTATTTAGATGAAATTTAAATTTTTAAACCATCATGCTTAATATATTATTTTTAAATTTAACGTGGATATGAGATCTAGAGTTGTGTCGAACAAGACTTAATACCGTTCAGTTGCGTCATTACCTATGTATGTCCCCTGTATAATGCATGGTCGTATGCTCGCTCACGCAGTTGTCGTGTTTAACTCGGTTTTCTCGATTTGGCTAAGCATAGCAGCTGACAATGCAAGCAAGTGAGAGCAACCACCCTCACCAAGGCATTATCTTGCTTTTTTTTTCCCTAGTGTGTTGAAGGCAACAAACTCTAGAGGCGTGAGATCACTTCCAAAAGTAGCAGGAAAGAGGTAACGAATTAGCTATCGTGCCGTGTGAATTGAAGCTGGCCGGCACAGTTAGACAAGGGCTAACGGTGTGCAGGGCAATCAGATGGTCGTTTTAAGGAAGACGTGTATAATGAGAACACCTCAAATTTCTACTTACGAATATAAACATGTCCTAAAAATTCTCTTTTTAAAAGAAAAATTATGGAGGGGGTACGTGAGAAAGCAGAAATCACACAAATAGGGTGTGTTTGGATAATTCTGGTACCAAACATTGAACCTTGCCAGACAAGGCGAAATTCAGCCTTGCTTGAGATCCACATGTCTCCTATCGAGTGAACCAAATGCTCAGCAGCGGATGAAGTGATAAGGGACGGAAAATATTTGTCGGCCCTTATATGAGACATTGGTTGTTTGATGTAAAGACTAAACTTCTCCGATTCTTATGATGGTATTAAAAAATGTGAGAACTCATCAGATCCCGTATGTTGGGAATATCTTACGATTTACTACTTCCTACATCTATTTATAATAGTCATATTTCATCTTGATACATTGACCAAGAATAAGTAATTCTACTTATCATACATTTAAACATACCACTAGTTATTTCTCGTAAGCAAGCAATTCATTAATATTTACATTTCTCGATACCCATGTAGCCAATCTAATCTTGTGTGGAAGAATGAAGAGTCACGAATTAAATTCGAGAAAATTATTAAGAAGATAGATGGTTGGATTAAAATATTCCTATAAAAGTAAAAATTTTAAGATTTAAAAATATGCCTACCAAAAATAGATGGAGGTAGTATTTAGCGGATGTTATTACCAACTATTCCCTCCGTTTTATATTATAAGACGTTTGACCTTTTTCTAGTCAAACTTTGTTAAGTTTGATTAAGTTTATAACAAAATTTAATAACATAAAAAATATGAACCCGATACCATTATCATATATACTCACGCATTTAGGTTATTTAAAATTCAGAAAATATCACAAGTAAGCTCCCACGATAACAACCAACTCATCCATTTTTTATCTTAGTAAATGGTAGCACAATCAGTTACTAATAATTAAGGATAAATGGTTCGGCAAGTCATACGTCACAATATATAGAAGGTACTATTTAACATACTAACAATCACAAAGATTAATTAATAGCTCTTGGACAGTTGGACCATACATGATCCAAACAAAGTGTGATTACATAGAAGTTGTTTACACCCATATTTAGTACCTATGGACGAAATAGGGAAAAATTACCAAAATTTGGAAAATGCCGGGTTTCCTTCACAGAGCCGATCAGACCACAGGTATGTGGGGCGGTCTGACCGGCTAGTAGGGCCGGTCTGACAAGTATGTGGGTGGTCAGACCATCAGGGTTCGAGTCCAAGTCTGTTTACGTCGGGTCTCGGGTTTCCTTGCTTGGGAAGGCTATGTTTCGTGTTTCCTTTGGTTTCTATCCCGAGTTGGATATGGAGAAGAGCCTGTAGAGGGCAAGACCAACCCCTATTTAAGGGACAAGACCGGTTCATTGTAACCTCCCGAATACAATCTACTTTAATCGTTCTTTTACCATGTTTTCTATTTTACCCTAGTTTTAGTCCATCTTTATCGATTTACGCCGTAAATCGTCCGCCGCCGCTGCGAGAGTGCGACACCTCTTTGTAGATTTGTCCTGAAAACCTTCCGTTTTGCCCACGAGACGGGTAGTACTCCTCATATCGATCTAAATCGGCCTAGAGGCTGATTTTGACCTCTAAATTGGCTCCGCAAGCCGATTTAGCTGTTTTTCTACAAAACCCATCTTGATTTGGCCCTTTGGCTAGATCGAGGTGGTTGGTGACTCCAAATCACCGCAAAATGTTTAGGTGTTGTGATCATATTTGTTGATTTGTCAAAAAAGTTACCAACACGATTTTTATCGACTCCACTAGGAACGATCTAATCGGCCATATCACGGCCGAATTTCGTTTAATCTAGTCACCTTTTCGTTTCGACGAGTCAAGAGTTTCGGCCAAACGGCCGAAATCAATCTATACAAAATTCGTTACTGCTGCCACGTGCTTTTGATCGGATCAATCTATTTGGCGGCGACACTGTTCGGTCATCAAGCTAACTGCTGCCATCGATTCATCGATTTCCCATCTAATCAAGTGTTTCGGCCATACAGCCGAAACCGATCTACACTCGCGTGCGTGGAAACGGCAACAAACGGCCGGCAGCACCTTGCTGTACACGGTCTGAAAAATCAGAAATCCAATCTTATTCAGTTTGCTGTCTATACGTGTTCTAAAAAAGATCAAAGCCATTGCAGTGTATCGGCTGTTATTGTGGAACATCAATTTCCAAATATTTGCTACACACAGTAACATACATAGGAAATTAAGACCATATATAAATATATTCGGTCAAATATTTCAGCTATAAGCTATATGCCCGGATTTAATCAAGGAATTTCTTCGTCAACTATGACGAGTGGGAACGGGTTCAACAATATTACTACACAATATATTAGGACCGATCAAGACGTCATGAAAGGAAACATCCCGCTACCTTAAGTTGTAATTTCACCAAAGGTCCTCCGATTCGCCCAACCCGTCCTTTGCTATTCAAAAGGATTATGATCATTGTGTAGATGCATATGCTACTTCTAGTTTTGCTCCCATACAATATATATGCTTATAATGCTATGGGGTCAATGGGTGTTTATACGGCCGATTACACATGAATTGGCTATATGCAAAACCTAGCTAACGGTATGACTGGTTGTGACACCGGTCTAACCGCATCTTATGTCGGTCAGACCGTGCCCACCATGGCCGGTCAAACTGTGTACTACGCCGGTCGGACCGTGCCTACCATAGCCGGTCAGACCGTACCCTATCCTGGCCAGATCGGGCCGCCTGTGGCCGGTCTGACCACACCACTGACCACCAGTCAGACCGGGCTATCTATACCCTGTCAGACCGGTTCCCTGGGAATTTCTCCAGGTTTTCATACCACGACTAGCAGTACTGATTTTAATTATTATTCATCACCTGTTAATACTGTTTCATACTACTCCACATATCCCTAATGCTTACAATGATCCTAATAGAAAATATTCTCATGACGCCAGGTATGGCCAATATAACAATATTGCACCGCAACAACCACTTTTTAGGCCACCAAATCCACCATCAGACCCACCAAGGCCTAAAACTGTGGAGAATTGGCTTAGAAATATTATCAGGGAAAATTTCACAGTTGAGCCAAGGAATCGTGCTAGGGAGAACCAAAAGCCGTATCCTGATTTTTATGACACTCTCTCATATCGTGATTATAAAATTCCTGAATTTACCAAGTTTAGTGGTGAGGATAGTAGGACCACATGCGAGCATGTAGGTCAATTTTTAGCGCAATGTGGTAGGACTAGTAATATGGATACATGTAAATTGCGCTTGTTTTCTTTATCTTTGTCCGGTACTGCTTTTATATGGTTTACTTCTTTACCAGCAAATTCTATTCATACTTGGGCTCAATTAGAACAAAAATTTTATGATTATTTTCACACTAGTGAAACTGAGCTTAGGTTGTCTGATTTAACATCAGTTAGGCATAAATACAGTGAATCTGTTGCTGATTATATTGAAAGGTTTAAAGATATTAAAAGCCGATGTTTTAGTTTGAAAATAACTGACAAAGATTTGGCCGATATTGCATATGATGGATTGTTTGATTCTATTAAAGAGAGATTGAATGGCCAGATATTTCTTGATGTTGATCATGTGTTGCATGAAGCTCTGGCTCAGGAAAGCCGAGTGGATGACAATGGCTTAAATGCTAGTTTAGATGATAGTGTAATATCATGTATAGCCGAACCAAGTGATGGTTCGGATTGTGTTAATAATTTGTGCAATGATGCCGTAACGAGTATAGCCGAACTAAGTGTTGGTTCAGATTGTGTTACTAGTTTAGACAATGATGGAATAGCCGAACCAAGTGATGGTTCAGATTGTGTTGCTAGTTTAGACAATGACTCCATTGAGAGTATAACCGAACTAAATGATGGTTCGGATTGTATCACAAGCGAAAGTAAAATAGCATTGTCACCTAAGACCGAATCACAAATCGGTCATGTGGATGTTGGAAAAGATGATGACAATGTCTTGCGGGATTGTAGTGAAATAGAATCCAAAGTAGCTATGCATACATATCAAAGGCCATATCCTGAACATGTAGATTCGGTCCCATACCTGCAAGGATTTGAGGTGCCCAACTTCACGAAATTCATAGGTGAGAATGCTATGACTATAATGGAGCATATCGGCCGCTTTATTGATCAATGTGGTAAGGCCGATAGTGATGATTTGCTTAAGTTAAAATTGTTTCCTCTTTCTTTGTCAAACTTTGCATCTACATGGTTTACTTCGCTTGCTCCTAATTCAATTTCTACATGGTCACAAATGGAGCATGAGTTTCATGATTATTTCAAAGATGCAAGCTTGATGGAGCAAAGACCGATTGATACTTCATCAGTCACTTGTGAAACTATTTCGATTACACCTATGCTTAAGACCGGAATTGTTAGTAATCCTCTCCCTATTAATCCTATTGATGTTGACAAAAAGAAAGGGAAAAGTGTTATTATTGGGGATCTTCGGCCCGAGACAATTAGGATCAATAATGCAAAAGTCGAAGATCGTAAGGTTACAAAAGATGAGTCATCTAGTTCCATAAAGACTAAAAAGCCGAAGCTCACTTTTGAGATGCTTATGGCTAAGTACAGTAAAGGATTAGCCGGTCAATGATTTGATAATCAAACTAGTGATTCAAAAAGACCAAGATCATCTCGTAGGAAGAGATTTGGTCAAACACCAAAGTAATCGGAGCCATCAACTATACCAACTCCATACAAACCTCCGTTTGTGATGCCATGGTATCCATATCCAATGTCACCACTTGGTTATCCTTTTATGTATTACATGCCATGGATGCCTCAATTTTCTACGCTATTTCATCAAGGATGGAAAGAATCACCTAGGTCAGTACCAAGTCATTCATCTAATTCAAGACAAGACCGCTTCTCACAAAAGAATCAGTCTGGTGGATCAAAGGTGAAGAAAGTGAAGAAGGTGTGGGTGAGGAAAGAAGCCAAAGCTCCGGAGGTCGTTACTATCAAGAAGGAGTCTCAAGATGTTCAAGTACCTACAGGAGATGCGGTGGGAACCATACAAGCAAAGGAGATCGAAGCCGACATCGTGATTGTTAAAAACGGAGGTCTGACCGAGGTGTCTAGCCAGTCTGACCGCCAACCTGTGGCCGGTCTGATCGACCCTCCGGGCCGGTCTGACCGGCGGGCATTGGAGAAGAGTGGGAAAATTGAGAGTAAGACAGGAGCTTCCACTTCAACCGAAAATATCAAGAATCATTGCTTGGCGGCTCCTGGAAAACAACCACAGACGAAGTGGATACCTTCTGGCTTATCTCGCTCTCAAAAGAGGGGGCTACAACGTCTTCGGGCCATAGGTCAAAAAGAAAAGGAGGCCAAAGATGTAGAGAACAAAACTTGTAATAATTTAGAGCTTCGAACGACACCTAAGTAAATGTGGAGACCCAAAGAGGTAAAAGTTGAGAGACCGGTGATTTCCCATAGAAGCAATAGATCCAATTTGATGAGAGAAGAATCATCGGTCATTAGAGATGAGTCTCTTTCACATGATGCTATGAGTGTTGCGGTATTCATCTTGCCTTCGGAATCGTGCAATCAAGAAAGCCGATTTTGCTCGGGGGGCAAGACATTAATATGCTCATGAAGAAATCAAGAGAGATGAACGGCGATGGATACAACATTACATCTTTGAGCCGCCGTTTGTTGGATGCTAAGGCAAGGTATGGGTTTATTGTGTTCATCATTATATTAAATGTATATGCCATGTTAGAACATTGCTTGCTATCTAGCACATGTGTGCTTTTGCTTATCAAATTGATATTATACATACATGTTGCAAATGCCCGTTCTAAGTAGTGGAATTGGTAAATTGGCATATAATTTATTTGAAGTATGATTTGGCTGATTAGTCTTTAATATTTATTAAAAGCCAAATTATATGTGTTTTTATGGATCACCATATAATATATAGATTTCATATTTATTGCACCATGAAAGTTTTGCTTATTAGTAATTCAGCTAATGTCAATGGTCAATGTGATGATTTGTTCTAGAGTTGTTTTCTTTAGGAACATTGGCATTATTAATATTTTGAATACATGCTCAAGCCGATAACTTACATTTGTAGTTTATTGGAATCTATACATGTGACACATATGACTTTGGTGATTCATTATTGATCATACTTCAATTGGCTAAGTGTTTTGAAGCCATGATGATTATTGTTTCAAAAGCCACTTGAATTAGTATTCATCTAGACATATTAGTTGGATGTTATAATTGTTCTATGTCTAGAGAGAAGGAATTTGGATCCAATAATTTGATACACCAAGCATCTGGCTATTATGTGAAGAAAAAATTATATACTCAAAGCCGATGCTTGATTTTAAAAGTTTAGACAAAATTGGCAAACTCATAGACCAGGGGCGGTCTGACCGGCATTGCACGGCCGGTCTGACCGGCTTTGCATGGCCGGTCTGACCGGGCAGATGAAGTGGTCTGACCGGCAATGCGTGGCCGGTCTGACCGATTGTGGGCAGAGAGCTGGGGGGCACGTTATAATTGATTCAAAGGCCGAATTAATTGTGAATTCGGGCATTTGTACCTAGGAGTTAAAAGAAAATTGGAGAATCCCTTTGAATAGAATATTTGAAAGATCCTAGTTTTAGGGTTGATCAAAATTCGGCGGCGAGCATTCAAATACACTTGCTTGATGGAGAGTTATATCGCCGAAATGTAGATGGAGTACTTTTGGAGTGCTTAGATAATGATCAATCTAAAGTTGCTAGGGGAGAAGTGTATGAAGGGATTTGTGGAATTCATTAATCGGCCCGTAGGATAGATTGGTTGCTTAGGAGAGAGGGATTCTATTGGCCGAAAGTGATTGATGATTGTTTCAAATACTATAGAGGATGTGAAGTTTGTCAATGGATCGGCAATGTTCAATTAGCGCCTACCGCTGTATTGAATCTTATCATCAAACCATGGCCGTTCCGAGATTGGGCTTTGGATTTCATTGGTCAAATTTATCCTTCGTCATCAAAAGGGTATCGGTTCGTGCTAGTTGCATCAAATTACTTCACTAAGTGGGCCGAAGCCGTGCCATTCAAGAATATTACTTACACTGAGGTAATTGACTTTGTTTTGAAGCATATTGATTCATAGATTCGGTATTCCTTAAAGTTTGATCAAGGAGCTTCTGTTGTGTCCAAGGAGGTGAGAAGTTTTGCCGAATCTTATGATATTAAGTTGTTGAGTTCTTCTCCTTACTACACTCGGGCTAATAGATAAGCCGAGTCGAGTAATAAAACATTATTAAAATTAGTAAAAGAGAAGATTGAAGAACGTCAAAAGAAGTGGCATGAAGTGCTTTCGGAAGCATTATGGGCTCATAGGATACCTAAACATGATGCTACCAAAGTCACTCCTTTTGAATTTGTTTCTGGACAAAAGCCGTTTTGCCAGTTGAGCTAAATCTTGGCTCTCTTCGGTATTTCAAGCAAGACGACTTGTCTAATGAAGATTACAAGACCTTGATGGGAGGTAATTTTGAAGACGTCATCGATAAGCATTTGAAGACTTTGAAAGAGATGGAGGCACTTCAAGACGGTGTTTTTAGAGAGCAATTTGTGGCAAATACTTGAAGAAATACTTCCCTAGCGTTTGTCAAGATACTTAGGAGGTCTCGTGACCGGTACTTGGATTATCGCCCTAAGACAACATGCTCTATGCTTTTAGATTCACGATGTTCATCAAAAAGGCATGGGGCATGTGTTTACACCCAAATTTAGCACCTATGGACAAAATAGGGGAAAATGCCAAAGTTTGGAAAGTGCTGGGTTTCCTTCACAGGGCCGGTCAGACCGCAGGTATGTGGGCGGTCTGACCGGCTAGTAGGGCCGGTCAGACCGTCAGGGTCCGAGTCCGAGTCTATTTTCGTCGGGTCTCAGGTTTCCTTGCTCGGGAAGGCTATGTTTCGTGTTTCCTTTGGTTTCTATCCCGAGTTGGATATGGAGAAGGGCCTGTAGAGGGCAAGATCAACCCCTATTTAAGGGATAAGACCGGTTCATTGCAACCCCCGAATACAATCTACTTTAATCGTTCTTTTACCATGTTTTCTATTTTACCCTAGTTTTAGTCCATCTTTGTCGATTTGCGCCATAAATCGTTCGCCGCCGCTGCGAGAGTGCGACACCTCTTTGTAGGTTTGTCCTAAAAGCCTTCCGTTTTGCCTACGAGATAGGTAGTTATCCTCATATCGATCTAAATTGGCCTAGAGGCTGATTTTGATCTCTAAATCGGCTCCGCTAGCCGGTTTAGCTGTTTTTCTACAAAACCTATCTTGATTTGGCCCTTTGGCTAGATCGAGATGGTTGGTAACTCTATATCACCGCAAGGCGTTTAGATGTTGATCGTACTTGTCAACTTGTCATAAAAAGTTGCCAACAGAAGTCATTCAAATCAGATGGGGTCTGACAATGAAGAAACAACACGCATAACGGTATGAGTGTGTGAATGTCTTCACCTGGCAAAATTAATACAGGTAGAAGCCGGCATCAGCTAATCCGAGCCCGTCCCCCACGATCAATTTTGCCGAATATTGGCTGCCTATGCATGCACATATACAGGCCACCAAAGCTATTTATCGATCGACGAAGTTTGTATCACCCTCTGGCACCAGCAACAGGCAGTGCTTAGTTCTCTCTATTCTTCCTTTTTTTGTCCTTTTGGGTGCATAACTATTCTGTTCTTTATCTAAATAGTACTCCCTCCATCTACTTTTGATAGTCATATTTCATCTTGGCACACAGGCAAAGGATAAGCAATTCTACTTATCATCTATTTAAACATGCTACTAGTCATTCCTCGTAAACAAGTGATTTATTAATATTTACATTTCTTGATGCCTATGTAGCCAATCTTGTGTGGAAGAATGAAGAGTCATTCATTAAATCCGAGAAAGTCATTAAGATGATATGTTGTTGAATTGAAATATGAATATCAAAAATAAATTTTTCAGATTTGGAAATATGACTATAAAAAGTAGATGGAGGGAGTACAATATAACACTTAAAATAAGGATTTATTTTTTCCTAGGCTTTTATTTTCACAAGCGAGCTAAATCTCCAACCGCGCTGTGAAGATGATTACCTTTGGGGAAGGTAGGATTCCTCGGAGCAAAGGAATACTAGTGTTTGCTTTTTTCGAGGAAGTGAGATAAGTACTTCCTTGGGAAGGGAGTACTTATCGGAGTAAAGGAAAGCACGATCGGGTTGTTAAAAGGGTTAGTCCTGTTGTTAGGAAGAGTTAGCGGTGTTTACACCGGTGTCACGTGTATGGGGGTATGTGTATTGAGAAAAAAGGCCAAGAAGGCCTGTTTTCGAAGCTAGAGCATAGGTTTAGTGAGGTTTAGGTACTTTGACACCTAAACCGATTTGAAATGCGAAATATCACATTTCTGTAAGCAAAGCCGTTTCATAGCCTTAGATTGCATGTAAAAAACCATTCTCTTATGATGGTTCATTAAAAGAACCCCTTTGTGAAAATTAATCATGGATTTTGGAGGCGGTTCATTAAGAAAACCGTCGATAGAAATGAGATGGTTTTTCCGTTATTCTCATCTGAAAACGTGTTGACCCAAACCATGCATCGAGCTATCTCTCCACGTCAAATTATTCTCAACCCAAGACACTAGACATAGCTTTCATAAACTTCATATCATCAAGAAACTAATATTAAGACACTACACCTTTCAATACAAACATCACTTTTCCATACTTAAATTTAATGCTACTTATCTCACATGATGTTTTGGATGTTGTGTAGAAACCATATCTCATGCAAGACCTAATTTCCTTCTCTTTCCTCATTTATTCACTTGCCACATCATTTTTTTATCTTAGATGGCAGCTTATTTAATACTATTGACACTATTCTAGCTATTGAATTGGGAATAGCCTCAATAGTAAAAGTTGAATAGATGTTAATGCTCAAGAGTGGAGGCGACACCTTTGGTTACTTTGTTTTCGAGTGAACACATATTTCCAATGGATTGTTCATCTATATAAACTAGTTGACGCCATGCGCATTGGTACAGAATATATAAATGAATACATGATACTCCCTCCGTATTTTAATGTATAACGCCATTGACTTTTCGACCAACGTTTGACCATTCGTTTTATTTAAAATTTTTGTGCAAATATGAAAATACTTATGTCATGCTTAAAGAACATTTAATGACGAATTAAGTCATAATAAAATAAATGATAATTACATAAATTTTTTTAATAAGACGAATGATCAAACGTTAGACAAAAAGTTAACGGCGTCATACATTAAAATATAGAGGTAGTATATCTATAGAAATGATGGATATGGCATGTACAGTGATCATTAGGAGGGGTCTCGATCTTAGCGTTGTTTTATTGACATGAGAGAGAAGAGGAGAGATAAAAACAACATTGCTATGGGTAACAACGGTTCAACGACTCTTGGCTCTGTTCTTTTGCATGGGTTGGGAACCCACCCCTACGGCACGGAAAATGGAGCAGTCCATTAACACGTGATTAATTAATTATTTGCTATTTTTTTAAAAAATGGATCAATATGATTATTTTAAGCAACTTTGGTATATAAACTTTTTGCAAAAAATACACCATTTAGCAGTTTGAAAAGCGTGCGCGCGGAAAACGAGAAAGGGGAGTTGGGAACATGGGAAACGAACTGAACCTAAGGTGAATATGATATGAAAACATGGTTGCATGAAAAGGTGAAAAAAAGAAAGTATAGTACTAAAAGAACATTTTTTTCAGTTAATGGTTATTGATGCGAAAAACACACACTGGTCTCGGAGATCTGCTTATCTCTAGAATAGGACCAAAGGTTGATGAGATGCGGACGTGCCAGTCAGTTTGACCCTGTAACTGACAAGATATACAAATAGCAGATCAATGAGCTGATCGGCTGACAAGCCGGAAGATTAATTCCAGCCAATGCCGATATGAGCCGATAGCGATAGGGTTTTGAGCTATCGGCTATAATTCTGATGTAGATATTAACGCTTGATGTAAATAATAATATAAAGACAATCGGCTGATAATAATGCAAGAAAGCAACAATATAATCTAGTAGAAACCAATCGGCTAACAATGATATGATAGAACAAGTATTGATCCGAAGGTTAAAGAATACATCGGCTGGAGGTTCGATGTCATAAAATCCACAAATTAGATTAAACGGTGAAATCTTTGTTATCATTGGCTAAATCCAACTTATATGCAATCCTTGTAAACCGATGCAACTTCTAGATACCTCATCGGCTGAAACCCCGATGAAACCCTTATTGGCAGTCAAAAAGCAGGCTAGGGATTATGGTTCTAAACATGACATAGCAGATCAAACTTAACTGATACAACATTAAGTATGAAAAGAAACATAATATCTAGACAATCAAGCCATTGACTAATTTTTAGGGTGGTAGATGCCCTAGCTAATCTAATCTAGTAAAACAATTTAGCCGATACCGGCAAAGCCTGAAGCGAGAGACAACCGATAGAGCTAAATTGAGATACTAAGACTAGATTAACTAAGACATATGATAAATAGGCAGACAAATATATCGTCCAAACCAGAGCAATCTAAGAGGTCGAATGTACTGATGCAGCCTTAAACGACGCCGACGTAGACGAGACAATTGCCTGGGCCAGCGGAACGTACGACTTACCCCTTCGCCAGAGATCAAAACCGATGCAGCCCCGCGTCAAGTGTCAAGTCTCGCCGGACGATAAAATAAAGTAGAAAAGGTAAAAGGTGGCGATGCGCCGAATTGTATTGATCGTGGAGATATTTTACAATGACCCCGGGTGTACATATTTATACCCATGGGGAGATACTAGTCCTTGTAAAACAAGAATTTAACTTTCCTAAAGATAAAAGGAAAACTAACAAACTATTTCTAACTAATAGATAACTTGCCATTCCGCATCCTCCTTGAACTCGGTCACTTTTGGACACACTTCCTTTAATAGATTAATTTCCTTAACTGAATATAGCAGGAATCCGACTATTGACGATATGATAATTCTCTTAGGGGCTTACCAAATTTCCTTGTTAACTATGGTTAGAATCTTTTGTCATCTCGACTATTGTAAATACATGATCTCTAAATAGTTTTGTATTGTCTAAAAGGCCAAACTCATCTTTAGTATTGACCATGCCCTATGAGCCACAAGGAGCGCCATGGACGGAGGAGGAAACGCTGCTGATCTTGAGGAATAAAATATGTACATATTCTCCTTGCATGCTGGAAATAAAGATCCCATGGATAAGTTACTCTTTTGACTGTGAGATTTTGGGAAGATGGCAGTGTCGAGTTCTACTATTTCGAAGTCCTTTGCCTCTTGTTTAACATACATAAATAATAGATGCTATCTTTTTCTCATTGATTTTTATCAAGATAGAGATTTACAAATAGGCTTCTTGGATTCCTATCTTATGTTGGGGGTCATTAGTTTGTGCATCGTTTATTGCTCTTTTGTGCTCTTTTTTGGGAGAATAGTTTGTGCTCTTTGTTGAGAGCATGGTTTGTGCTCTTTTGTTCGGTGAATTTTATAATAATTGGTTGTATAAAAGACCGAGATTTACTTCATTATCTTTAAAAAATCAATCTTATCAAGTTCTATCTTATAGACATGTCAGCATGTGTCAGGCTGTGTGTTAGAACTAAAATATGTTTTCTCGCGTGCATGTCACTTCTACGTAATATCGACTTTTCTGGACGAGACCCGTTTAGATTGCAGGCGGACTACAACTACTCCCACATGCGAAAATCGATCCCCCGTTCACAGTTCAAAATCCACATGCGAAAAACCATTTTCACAAGATCTCTTAAAAGGTGCCTATTTTCGCATGCGGACCTCTTAAGAAGCCACATGCGAAAATGTCTCTAATGCTTTTTTTATCCCCTTCTCTCTCTCCCACTAACTGTCCTCGCTCCTTTATCCCCTCTCCAATCCAACACATCATTTTCTCTTCCTCAGCTCCCACTAACACCCACTCTCTCCCAGATCCGGTGACAACGGGCGGATCTCGGCGGTCATGCAGGCGCTTGACGGACCCAGGCGTGGGCGGGCTTCGACGGGGAGGTAGCGGTGCTCGGCGGCGGCTGCCTTGGGTGCGGGTGGGCTTCGGCTGGGAGGCATAGGTGCTCGGGGGCTGTCACGCCCCGATTTTCGTTCGGGATTAAAAAATTATTAAATAATGCATTTCTAGAAATTATATTAAAAGTTAAAGCAATTTAATCAAGTGAATCTATGAGGGAATTAAAAATTTACTTTAAAAATCATGGCTAGAAATATTTTCGTAATATTTTTTGTGCCCTAAAGTACTCTCTGAAATTTCCATTGAATTTTCAAAGCTCAACAAGTAATATTAAAAGCACAAAGTTCTTTTAATCCACTAAATAAAAAGGAATCAAATTAAAATCCCCTTCCTTGTCCTTGGGCCGTTTTCGGCCCAAGTCCAATTTTGCTCCCCGCGACCCATCTCCTCCTTCCTTCCCTCCTTCCTCTCAGGTCGGCCCCTTTCCTCCTCAGCCCAGACCATTTTCCCCTCAAAGTCCACCTTGCGTCCCTCCAATCTCTTCGGCCGCCGACAGGTAGGGCCTACCTATCGGGGATCATCCCCTACCTCCGCCCGGCCCCAACTGCCGCCACCCCACCCACTCCGTCGCCAGATCCGCCACCTCCCGCTCCCGCTCCCGCTCTCGCGTTCAAACGGCGGTGGACCGAGTCTCCCCCACGCCATCCACCTCTTCTCCCATTTTTCCTAAAATTTCGGCGACGAACCGAGCCCAATTTTCCCCACGTCGTCATCCCACTCCGCCGGCTGTTGCCGCCCCTTACCACCCCGCTTGGCCTCGATCCCGTCTCCCCGAGTCTCTATAAACACTCCCCGTGCCTTCCTCTCCTCCTTTCCCCAATTTCCCGAGCTTGTCGTGCCCTCAAACCACCTCCCCACCGCGCACTCTCTCTCCGCAACTCGCCGCCGCACTTCAGCATGCGCCACCACCGCTCTAGCCGCTACCAAGTTGCGCCGCCACCACCGCTAGCTTGTAACATCCTCAAATTTTTAAACTAAAATTTGACTGCATCATGCTGGCTTTTGACTTGAATTAATCTTGATTTAGCAATTCAAAATTTTCTTTAAAGATCCCCTTTTTATTCTTAATTTTGGTACAAGAATTATTCCTAGAAGCCCTCCAATTTATTTTTCTAAAACCCAAGAATAATTGTCTTAACCTAAACCCTAGTGTTTCTAGTAAAATTCTTCCAAATTTTGAAACCTAGAAAATTCCTCTATTTACTCCTCTATTAGTAGAACCATGCCCTAGTTCAAAAACCTAGCAAAATTGGTTCAAAGACCCTAGATAAATTCTTTTCTTTTAGCCAAATATATTTAAATTTATGAAAATTACTGTTCATCGCACACAAAGTGCTCGATGAAATTTCTAGCCCAGCCCGAGTAGCCCAATCTCCTCTTCAACTTTTGCAAAGTCTAGATTAGATTCTAGGAGACCACAACCCTCTAAAAACCCATGACTTTGCATCACCTTTCCGCCTTCTACTGCTTGGCTTTGGCGCCCAGCGCGTCGCGCGCGCTAAGCCGCCGCGCGTCGGTCTCATGGCCAACCGCGCGCGACCAATCGCCTTGGCGCGCCATCAACCGTCCGGTGCACCCAATTTCGCCTTTGCCACACCAATCTCGACGCCGTGGAATCCGGGACGACCGCTGCCGCAGCCGTGCCACCGCCTGCCGCCATGCGCGCCCACCAAAATCCAACGCCGAGATCGATTTCGCCTCTACCGCAGGTGAAACTGCCAAATTTCACCGCGCGTTTGAGTTAAAGAGTGTGAGTAACTTTTCCCTCTCATGAATTGAACCGAGCGCTGATGTGCTTACCGTTTCCTCCCTCGCCGCCGCCGCGCGTCGAGCCCGGAACATCGCCAGCACGCCGCCAACCATTTTCACCCCAGTAAAGCAACGCCGCCACTGTCAAACATTCAAACATCCTCTCCCACCACTCAAATTGGCATTCCTTTCCCTCTCACAACCCCTGCCATCTCTGCCAAGCTCGGCTTTTGAGCTCATCAATGGTGATCACCACGCCCGAGCTCATCCGATTGACAAGACCCTATAAATAGGACCCCAGACCCTCTCTCATTCATCATCAATAACCATCGACCATAACCATCCTACACCCAAGCCCTGTTCCACCCATACACCATGCCCGCAACCACCGTCCACTGATCGAACACCTAGTGTACGATCACCTCCACATCTATACATACACCTATAGTCTTAACCAATCACCCGAACATCTTCTCTTAGTCGTGTTCCATCATTCCGAGCCAAGCCGAAGCTCTGCGACGACTTTCACCTCGCCGCATTCGATCGAGCTCCGCCACCGCCGTCGTGCCCTGTTTCTGCTGCCGTGAAGTTTTTCCGGCCGCATCTCGCCATTTCAAGCTAACTCGATGAGCTCTCTTGTTTAAAGCATCTACATACTCCCTAGATTCCGTTTTTGCATTCCTTTAGCACTAATTTAGCCCCTACTCGGCTGCCGACGTGAGCTCCACCGCCGCCCATGGAGGTGCTCGCGGCCGCATACCTTCCACCCCTTGCCACTAGTTCCTAAACTTTATAAACCCTTCCAAGTACACTAGAGATGCTTCCCATACACTCCCCGAGCCATGCCTAACATCCACAATTCCAATCGCTTACGGCTCATCTATACCGCTGCCACCCTAGTCGCCATGCCATTTACACATTAAATTAACCCCCTCCGCCGCCGCTCACCGTCGCCGGAGAACCCTAGCAACCTCCCCTCTTCGCTCACAAGCACTTCCCTTTCCAATCGCCGCCGCAATCCCCAACCCTAGCGCCGCCGGTCGCAAATGGGGAACAGCCGGAGAAAGAAGAAGAGAAGAGAGAGAGACTGACCGGTGGGACCATGCACAATAGTTTTTAATTTTTTCTCAATTTAATTTGAATATCAAACTTTAGAAGCCCATAACTTTTAAAATATAGATCCAAATCCAATGAAACTTGGACCAAAATTCCTCTAAATTCATTATCTACTTTCTGAGTCTATTTTTGCTATTTTCTCATTTTATTTTATTTTTCTCAGTTTTGGATTTTATTTGAATTCTTTTTAAACTTGAATTTTGAATGGCTAACCCTAGGTCTTGAGGACTCTTCTGATATTTTGAATATTACCAATCAATCTCAGGACATCGAGCAAGGCAAGTTATTGTTCACCTCTTGATCATTTAAGCCTATATTTCAATAAATTACATTTTTTTCTTCCAAATATCTCTTTTATATGCATAATTCAACCATAGAAACCCAGATAATATAGTTATGCTTATTTTGCTCACAATCTAGTTAAAATGCTCTATACTTAGATTGGAACAGTACGCTATAAATTGGTTGATTTTCAGGTGGCCAGTACTGTTCCAACCGTTATAAGACTACCCAAATACTTGTGAAGAACAAACGAGTACGACCACAGTTCTAGAATGTAAACAGACCTAGTTATTATGTTATTTAACAAGGTGGTACCTATATACAGTGGTTCTTTTTAAGTCCTCGCGCAGGAGGCAAACTTATGCCGAGCAGGGCAATGGTAATATTTACTGAGGCGCAGGTAAATATTTAAGATGAATTATTATATCACGTGATTTATTTTATAAACCCTGATTGCGATGACATGGTGTCATACAATCAGTTCTCTCTAAATACCTCGAGAACACCAGAACTCCTCACACTGCTGACAACATCACGTTCAGAGCGTATGGGGACTAGAGTTCATGGAACAGGTGCCACTATTGTTAGTAACCTAATGCTGGGCCATGACTAAAGCTGATAGTTATCGGCAAGTCGTGGGCTGTGGGTAAAGCGTACATTTACTGCAGTAAAGTGTTCATAAAACTATTCGTATAGCCGTGCTCACGGATTTGAGCATTGGAACTCATATGGTATTTGGTTAGAAACTTGATAATTATGTCTTGTTAAATTCTTGCTTAATCTACCAGATTGCTTATAGTGGCTTTATACAAAGAACCCCACTACATATCCATGCATAACATATTTCCACAATAGCTTGCTAAGTACTGTGAATACTCACTCTTGCTCAATTTAACTTTTTCAGATCTGGGTCAAGAGGAGGACCCATATGACTACTACTATGGTGACCCCGATAATTTAGAAAATCCTTAGAGTTTGTTCCTTCCTAGTCAAACTTTATTAGACTTCCGCTGTATAATAGTAACCCTATGTATAATTAGTTAGATACCCAACTCTGTAAATCCCAAGTATTGTAAATTTTACATTTGCAATGAAGAACCAGTTGTATTATATGTATCAATTATTTACTAATCTAGGGCTTGATACATTAATCATTGTCGGATCCAAGTCATTAGTTTTGAGACCCGACATAGCTTCACCATGCCGCGCCGCGCCCCAGCTGCTACTCCGTTTCTCCAATTCGCCACCTGAACGCCGTCTCCACCGGCAGCCCAAGCCGCCGTCGCTGCCATCACAGCCCCCACACTCCGCCACCACCGCCACTAGCTTCACCGCCCCAAGAGCCAGCCCAACCACCACTCCTATTTTGCAAATCGCTGCCGGAATCGTGTCTTCCTCTCGGAGGTGAGCTCGACCCCTTCCATCGGCCTCTAGCTGTCGTTTGCTGTTGTTCCGCGCCGGCTCTCCACTCCCTAACCTTCTTCCACCACCTACAGGTCATCTTGCTCCTCGGCCATCCTTTCGTCCTTCCGCCGCTCGCCTTCCCGTCTTCGGCTAGCCGTCCCGTCCGCAGGGTGAGAATCCGCTCCGCCTCCTCTCCTTTTTCCCCTCCTCCACTGCTTCCCTTGCCCGCTGCCGCTCGCACTGCCGCCGCTAGCGGTCGGCCGGCCGTGCGTCGCTGCCACCCTGTCGGGCTGGCTAGCGAGCCAGCCCCCTCTACTTCCGACCGTCTGATCGGCTTTGTGCCGATCTGGGCCATCCATGCGTCCGCCCACGTGGCCGCCAGGTCGGTGCCCCATCGGCGCCACGTGTGCACCACACGGTGAACCCCGCCCGTGCCACGCGTGGGCTTGGTCCACCGTGGACCGGTCTTCTTGACCCGCTGACTTGTGGGGCCCGCGTGTCCCTGCCTGCGTCCCTTTGATGACGTCAGCTACCGTCTTTTTCCTTGAGAAAATAAATAATAATTGCGCAATAATTTGGTTTAGTTTCTAGAAATCCATTTAAATGGCTCAAAACTTCTAAAAATTGTAACAAATTCATGCCAACTCCAAATTGAGCATTCAAGTTGCAAAATTCATCTAGAATTGAGCTCTGCATGTTCGTTTACTTTTCATGTACTATTTATTTGGTTTTTATTAGGTTTTTTCCTCGTTTTGCGTGCCGACGTGTAGAATCCGTCGTTTCGGAAGATCACAGTTGCGAGGAAAAGTGTTCGGAAGATCAAATTGAAGAAGTAAGGCAAGTCACACATTCCCCTTGAGCATGTTGAACCTAATTTATTATATGTTTTACTGTTTGCAAATAAAATTGTATTTTTTACTAATTACATGGGAATAGGGTTTACCTATTTGCTTGCTTGTGCCATTTACTTGTGTTCCGTCCTTTGTCAAACTTGGGTGATAATTTGACTAGCTTGTGTCTCATGTTGACCTAGCGAGAATTACATATACTTAGCCATGCTTAATTACCACTAGCTAACTTAATGGGATAATCACATGATCTACTCTAGTATAATGATGAGCTGCGAGCTCGAGACATCTGCCCATGTTTTATTGGTCGTAATTATCCAACTAAAATATGGCTTAATTATGGGCTGTGGGTGCATAGTTTTGCTAGTCGCACCCATGGCAATTAAAGACCGGTTCTCGGGAAACCCTTCGAAGACTTACCACGCTTACCACAAGTAAGAATGGGCAACTACTGGACCTGTAGTATAGATTTCCCCTTACTGACGAACCAAGGCAAGGTGAGCGTGATTGAATTTGGATGGGCCCTACGACAGCCTTTGCAGCTTCCGGATTCACTAAGGCATAAGGGGGCTGCCCACTTTGGTTGAAAGGTGGGGGCGAAACCTGAAGTGTGGTGCAATTAGTTAGGGGGGAGTTATGTGAAGGGTCTTGTCACAATCACTCGCATGTTGACGTGTTAGGCATGGCACGATGACATACGGTGGATTTTGTCTTGTGGGTACAGTTGAGCACATCTGGCTAGAGAAACTATTCGAATAACCGTGCCCACGCTTATGGGCGATCGACCAGTTTCACCGTGATTAGTCTCACCCCATTAATTAACTTGACATAATGAACTGATGTAGTTCAGGCGGTTTGGTTGGGTAACGTGATGTAACGTTATTCAGTGGATATCTAATCTTGTCTTAATCAATCAAAGGTTTTACTGTTTTCAACTATAAATGTTTACAACCGCCTTACACAAATAGCCACAAAATCCTCCTTTTCCCCTTGCACGTCTACATCATTGGTGTGGCTTGCTGAGTACTGTGGTTGTACTCATCCTTGCTATTCCCTCTTTTCAGAAGTTTAGTGTTTCTGAGCTGAAAACGAAGTTAGAGAACCAAGGCTTATACCCTAGTTGAGTTTTGCCCGTGGAGTGGAGCTGAAGCCCCGCTAGGATCGTCTTTTTCGCCGCTGTTGTTGTATTTTCGGTGCGAGGACTAAATGACTCTTCTGTAAGTATTTTACGCTTCATTTATGTTTGGATCTGTTATTAATTTGCCATTTTGTGTACCCTAGCTGATTCCTATACAAGGGTTTATACACAAAATAGTCGGGAAATTCGGGATAAATTTATGGGCGTGACAAAGGCAACAACGACAATGGGAGGCAACGGTGGTGGCTGGCGACGATGGCGATGGCAGCGACGATGACGATTGCGGCAAGTGGGTGGAAGGGCGGGAGCGGCCAGCGATGGAAGGGAGCGGGAGTAGGAGCGGCCAGTGGGTGTGGATATGGTAACGGGGGGCTCGATAGCGGATGATTTGGTGGCATGGGGCTTGGCGGCGGTAGATCCGCCGTGGGGGATAGTGAGCGAGGGCTCGAGCTCCGACGGTTATAAAAAATCAGTAATACGATGTTCATCGGTTAGTTATTGGATGAACCTAGATCTCTCTAGTATCATGGTCACATATGTGGCTATGTGCCTACTCTCTCCGTTCCAAAAAAAAATTGTAAAACTATGACATATTTTAGTATAGTCTAGATTTATTATACTAAAATATAACATATAGGGCATGTTTGATACAGCTCTAACTGTTTGTTACTTCCTCCATTTCACAATGTAAGTTATTCTAACATTTCCCACATTTATATTGATGTTAATGAATCTAGATATATATATATATATATATTAACATCCATATGAGAAATGCTAGAACGAGGAGTCCCAGCTCCCAACCACCGGCAGGCGAATAAGGTCCAAGGCTCCAACTCCAAGCGACATTTTTCAAAGAAAAAAAAAAGAGAAAGAAAATCCAAGCGACCATACATTTCACAAGGGGAAAAGGCCGAAAGAGGAGCCCCAAACCCTAACCCACCCAGAAAGCGTCGCGGCGGCCAGCGATGCAGACGCGGTCGGCGACAAGGCGCAAGGAGGCGGCGGCGTCGCCGGCCATGGGGACGCGGGCAACGGGGAAGTCCAAGACCACGGAGGCGGTCGGGGCGCGAGCGGCGAGGGGGAACAAGCAGGCCGGTGCTGCCACGAAACGCGAGGAGGCGACGGCGACGGCGATCGCCGGCACCGGAAGTGGCCAATCGCCGTCGCCGGAGGTGGAGATGGACGCGGAGGCGGAGGCGGAGCCGAGTACCCGCAAAAGGCCGCAGGCGTCGGGGCCGGAGGAGGGCAAGGTGGAGGGTGAAGAGGGAGACTCCGCATTGGCAAAGAGGGTGCGCGACGATGCGGAGGACGACGAGGAGGACGAGGAGGCTGCTCAGGCGTTCAATTTCCGCCATTTCTGGAATTTCCTCTTCTCCGCCCAGGCCAATTTCGAAGACATCAGTGTGTAGTACTTACTACCTTCTCTTCTAGTATTTCTATTTGATTATTATTACCTGTTCAATTCGACATAATCTTAGAGCAAAATCCAAATGAATGGATAATTGAATCGCAGCTGATGTACCACCTATGAGGCACACGGATGATCCAGGCGCAATACATGCCAAGTGCCGTGACGCGGTGCAGGTGTACTCAGTTGAGGTGAAGCAAATCAAGTGTGGGTTGCAGTGGCCTATCGAGGTGTTTGGCCATGTCGCCGTGCGAGACAGCATCGATCGCAAGCGCAACCTCGTCTTCAACCGGGGCCGGGATGATTGCCAGACGCTCACGGCACAGGTGATCAACCTTAATCAGTCAGCTAGCTGAAAATTGCTCGCACGCACACATTACTCTTGCAATATCCATGCTAACTTGCCTTAATCAGCTCTAGCTAATTATTGCTCACCCTTGCACACTATTTTTCTCCCACGTTATTTCTACTAATGATGTTATCTCGTTATTTTCTTCTCTTGTTATGGTTGTACTAGCTTGAGCAATGCACATATGCAGTACCACATGAGTATTCAAATAGCATTGCTTTTGTTTCTTAGCATATGCATGTTAAATGCTGTTGCTGCCGTGAGCTGCTGCGCTGTCGCAAGCTGCCGCTGCTGCCGCGCGTTGCTACCGCCATAGTACCTGCCGCTACCGCCCAAGTTGCCGCCAAGGCCCGGTTCCTCCGTTGCCATCAATCTTACTTAATCGCGAATGATTTTTTGCTAGATTTGCTCTTGATTTGAAGGGATGAGGGGATTTGGGATATACAATTCTTGGAGTGAGAGGGAGGGGATTGGTTCTTCTTATCCAGGAGAGAGGGGCAGGGAGGGAATCTATTTTGGTCAAAGACAAAACGGTCTTATCATGTTTCTTGTTTATTAATTTAGCTTTATGAATTGATTTTGGCCTTTCAATTGTACTATTTCAAACTGCAGTGTCAAAAGGAAGCGATGTAAACCAACTTTTGATGGCAAATTTGCAATTTGTGTATTTATAATGGCTATTTTGATTTAGGGGATGAAAGTAGTGGCATATTTGCAGTTCTTCCTATTCTTTTCTTGCGCAGTTTATACTAACTTAAAATAGCTACACTATGTTTCCCTTTGTTTTACTGTGTTTCATATTTGAAAACTAATTTGTATTGGATAGAAATATATATTTGTATAACACATTTGCTTGTAACCAATATTTGCAGGACTCCACTTTAGTGTTAACAGGGCCTAGTCGATATGTCTTGGCAATGGATAATCCGGACTTTGAAGTTGAGCTAAAAGTCAAGGGGATTACAGAGACCGAAGACAAGGTTTTGAGCTCTTTAGCCTTTACCTTCAACTGCATGTGTGACAATGGCAGAGTTAAGAGACACATGGCTTCCAACAAGCGCAGCACGGTGCAGATCAAGTTTGCTTTAATTCCAGAGACAGTGGAGGCAACATTTGAGGTTGAAGTCATTGATGGGTCATGGGATCCTTCCCTACGCCCACATTTTTTTGCTTCCACTCACCATCTTCCCAGCATGAAATTCGTTTTGCTTGATCCTCGAGAGGGTGCAATGGTGATCAACGATAATAACAATGTCAGACTTACCCGATCTGTTGTTTCCGTTCAAGTATTGGGAGGACTGAAGCTTACTGCAGAGGCTCTAGATGATGAAAATACTGTTGTTCATAGAACAACAGTTATCTTTAAACCACAAAGGGCTGGTAGAATCAATGGATTTCTTGACCTTAATCGCTGTAAGATGATGGTTAAAGTCGCCTGGTCTCGACTTTCTATTTGTTGACTGAACACTGTGTTGTAGCCTGTGCTATGTACTGAAATGTAGAAGCTTTGCTATCCTTTTTCATGATTAATGTTAGCTATGCACTGATTGATGCAGAATATTCTGCCATCTACTAGTCTTAACTATCGTGTCTGAAATGTTTCTTTGTAAAATTATCCACTGCCTTGCGTGCTTTTGTACATCTTGAATGGCTATTTCCGCGCTGGAAGATGTAAGAATTACATGTCTTATTATGTTTGAGCTCTAGAACTTTTGTTCTCTTTAATTAAGAAGTTGGATTTTTTTTAAGAACTTCTGCCTTATTATGTTTTGATCATATTGTTTACATGACATACGGACCCATTTAATCTTCTTTTCTTGTCTCCATCAACCAAGGAACACTTGTACAGCTTCACATCTCTTGCCTGTGTTTGGGTATTTCAGCAACCGTATCACTCTGTTTCTCAAAAACAATCGTATCTCGAATACAAAAGGCGCAAAAGAATATGTCTGAAGTCTGCTGAAACAACAGTAAGACAAAAGCCTGATGCTTTAAAAGAAAACAATGTGAAGAGCTAATCTTTTTTCTTTTGTTAGAACGAGAGCCGAGCTCTCCCATTTCATCAATGAGATGAGCATTTAAAAGTTTTTTACATCGAACTGCATCCAAACTTAACTGAAACAAAAGAAAGGGAGACAGAAAACGTTCTTCATGACAGGCCTGAAGCTACTCCATCCACCCGTGACGTGTAGATCAAGCCCAACCGAGACAGCAAAAGCAAAGTTTAAGCTGAGCCAAAAGACAGACAGCACAGGCTGAAGCCAACGCCTACCACGCTCTGTTTCTCCCGCCACAAAGACAATCTGAAGAGTTAACCGTAGTGGTTTACAAAAAAAAAAAAAAAAAAAAAAAGCCTTACGGCTCCCTATTCTAAGGCTTTGGGATTGAAAAGTAACATACATAACTCTTGGCGGATGTCAGCAAAGCTATGGATATCCAATGCAGCCATCTTTTCGACCAAATCTAAGTCCATTGGCAGGTCCGCATTGTCGTCGTGCCTCTGACACATCACCCAATACTCACTCATGCGCTCCCAGTTTCTCATTCTTAGCCATAGCACAGTCTCTAGAGTGATGTTTTGTCCTGTGTTTAGTGCCTGGCATGTGTCTTCTAACAGATTGGAACCTAGCGCCCTCACTCAACATCACTGTGGCCCAATGAAGTGCTCTTTTCAATTCATTGGTGATATTTGTCAATCCATTCAGCACAGCTCCATCAAACTCCAAAAGTTCAACAAACATGCCCATTAGTGCATGTGGGCCCACAGATGTGTTTGAGCTGAAAATAAATATTAGATGCATTAGTTGCATTACAATTTCATATTCACAAGGAATAACATTTTAAAAACAAACAGTAAACCACAATAAAATAGAAACATAACAATGTATGTAGATAAACACACAAGCATAGCATAAACAATTATAGGAAAGATGCCAACAATGTTCCTAAACTTATATTTTGAGTAAATTTTGCAAAACTACATATATTTGAGTAAACTATCGCAACATTCAATATTTAAGTTGGTGTATAACAAAACTACAGATTAGATGCAAAATTTATCATGAAATTGCAGATTTAGCGCAAGTATCGCAAAACTACAGATTTCATCATTAATTTATCATATAACTAGAAATTTTATAGTTTAGATCCCTAATACTATAATTTTGTTGAAGTTATAAAAGATGTAGTTTTAGGATAAAATTGACGCTAAATTTGTAGTTTTGTGTGATACTCCACCTTGATCATTACCAAGTCTTCACCTTTCCTAATTGACATTTTCTAGTGTAAATAAACAATATCATGTAACTATATAATATAATACTTCAATCTTTTTTCTTAGATTCTAATTCCCGTAATATTTTTCAGATAATATGCATAACAAACTTAATGTCGAAATTAAACACGTTAAATACTATAATACCTTGGTCCTCGTAGCATGCTCCCATGACTGGACTGCAAGTTAAGTATTTCTGCGTTTAAACCGGGTACCTCCAGACCCAGGAATCGAAACCAACGGCCGTCTCCTCTCTGGAATGCCAGCAAGTATTGATTCCTATCACGGAAGAGCAACTGGACTCTTTGCTGATAATCAGGATGGGTGAGTCGGACTAGGTGACATGAACTATCATCACCGGTAGTCATTGGTGTCCCATTAAAATGTACGGCCGACAGCTGGCTACAATGTTGGTCCCTCTCATTCTGTAGCCTAGTGTATTCTGCTGCTCCAACAAGAGACACATTCAACCCAAAAACCCGAATACCCTGTAAGAAACAATTAATATAAAAGTAATGTGTCGGTTAAATACAAATATCACCCAACAACTAGCTATCGCTTTAATTACATCATAACAAATATAACGTTTGTAACTTTAACTTTTACAGTCAACAGGAGACAACCTTCACAAGTAAATTTTATTTCCATTGATCCAAATATTTTTATGAAAGGCGTAGTATTATAATAAAGTACTTCTACTACAAACTTCATGTTATAATTATATATCCAAGTCATACATTCTAAACATTATGTTCAGACCAAAATTACCAAATTAGTATAATGTTCATGCATTATAGGACTTTCCACTATAAATGTAATGGACAAAATTTGGATTTTAAGTTTCATTTGCCAATGGGTGCAACAAAGCAAGGATGGAAAATGCATAGTTTGTGGAGCAATGCATACAACCAGTTATGCATATATAAATGATATAATTCTTCCTACTTGGCTACTTCATTGGCTGGTACATTGTGGGATACAGAGGCCCGAAGCGCATTCACAATCGTAGCTACTCTATTTAAGTGGTCTGAAGTCGTATTTTGGGACTACTCATCTAAAAACTTCTTCTTTCACGGTACAAGTGGCATCAAATGTAACCTTAAGTTTGCATATCAGCCCCTAGTATTTTATATTTCAGTCCTTGCTGTGAGGAAAGCAACCACCAATTTGAGGCACAAACTAATTTTCTCTTCCTAGACTTATTTATTTTAACTATAAGATCTTGAAGATATCGATGATGTGGTAGCTATGCCTCTTAAGCTTTCTAACGCTGATTCCACTAAAGCGGTACCAGTTCTTTTTTTTTTTAACAGTAGACGGTAGGAGTTATACCGGATATATTAGAAGAAGAGAATTGACCCTGTTTATAAGGGAAACCGGGCCCGAAAACCGTACAACTGCACGGTTTGCTAAAGTAAAACCGGCAAAACCTTACACCGAAGACACAAAAAGCATGTGACAAAACTACAAACCATAGAAGTAACCGAGAGAGGAGCAAGACCATCAAGGCGAAGCCTCCGAGGAGGTGAACAACGACAGAAGTCGCTGCCGACGCCCTCCCATAACTGGACTGGGTTTTCACCCAAAGGGGAAGAGAGTCCACAAGGCAACACCTCCAAGGAGGAAACGGCACCCGCAGGCGTCGATGTCGCCGATCCTGGAAGACCAGGCAGGGCTTTCGCCCAAGACTCCCTCAAAAGGTGTAGGATATCCAAGAAGCCAGAGCAAAAGTGTTGAGTGTTATCGTTGCCCAGCTCATCGGCTGACCCGATGCAGTAACTCCGACTCCGCCTTAACACAAAAGCTCTAGCACCGTAGAGGAAAAGCACACCGCTCCAAACTCGGCACTAAGACAGGTCCACACAGTCACAGGGCACATGAAGCACTGGCGAGGCATAAGAGCCCTGACTTTAGACGGACTGGACCACCTTCACGGACGAACACTTCTCCTCAACCACCGAAAGACTCCACGGCCAGGTCTGGAGCAGACGACTAAAAGAAGGGAGGAGCATCACGGAGGGGAGGAGGCCTGGCCGGCCTGAAGAGGAGCTGAGAGCTGGAGACAGGGGCAACCAAGACCTCGGTGTCATCCATGTTTCCGACGAGGTCCTGGTTTCGCGGGACAAAACCTCACGACTACGGCAACCACCTCCAAGATTACCACCAGTATAGAGAGAGAGGAGCGCTAGGGTGAGCAGCAGAGCAACTAGTCAACTGGCAGCAGAGATCAACTGGTAGCAGAGATGGCAAGAAGGGAGGAAGGAATGGGAGTGGGGGGAGGGCGACCTCCCCTTTTGCTTCGCTTGTGCCGACGGCACAGAGAGGAGAGGAACATCACAGAAAGGAAGAGAGAAAGAAGGGAAGGAGGGGGGGAAGAAGGTGGTTGTGGAGAGGGAGGAGGAAGGGAGTGGTGGCGGGGTGGAGATCCCGGCCGGCCCCCTCGCTGCACCGGAGCCGGCGGCCGCCGCCAGCCCAAGCGCCGGCCTCCGCCGCCCACGCGCCGTCACCGCCGCCCACGTGCCACCCAAGCGGTACCAGTTCTATTGTTACTAATTGTTCTTCTAATTATTCTGTGTATAGAGTGATGCTCCAATGATGCTAACGGAAGACAACTTACTTAGGCTGAGTTCATTCATCAGGGTTGGGAACCATTCCCTCCCAGCGTGCAAAAAGAAGTGGTGGATTAGCGTATGATTAATATAGTATTAGCTAAAAAATTGAAAACTGGATTAATATGATTTTTAAAGCAACTTTCCTATAGAGATTTTTTGCAAAAAGAAAAATGCACCGTTCAGCAGTGTGGAAAGTATGCGCGTGGAAAACGAGAGAGTAGAAGTTGGGAAGTGTCCAAAACAAGCGTGGGTACAAATTCACTTACCCCGATCCCTATTTGGTTGACGAATGAAAGCATTAGTCCTTCATCTATTTTTATTCGGATTAAAAACATTCCAAAACCTTTGGAGACATAATGAACCGGTATGTTAATGCAAAACAAAGTGCTTACATATATGCATTAATTAATATTAAGCAAATGTGCGGAGTAGACATATATTAGACATTTTTAGAAATTATACTATATATCTCGTATGAGCCAGCCATGGAGATTGAATATGTATGACTTTGAACTCTATATGTGTAAGTATGTACTACTTAGCATCCAATTGTGGATGTGGGTGTGGACAATATGTATGACACATGTAACTCTCTGTGTATGTCAATATAAATGTGAGGGTGAATTGGCAATATGGTTGTTTTGTGTGTTGATAAGAAATCTGTTATTTTCTTTATCGGGGTGTAGTGTTGGATAGCTTGTGGCTTTTTACATACTCCCTCCATTTCAGGTTATAAGACGTTTTAATTTTGGTCAAAGTCAAACTGTTTTAAGTTTGACCAAGTTTTTAGAAAAAAATAGTAACATTTTCAACCCAAGACAAATTTATTATGAAAATATATTCAATTATTGATTTGATGAAACTGATTTAGTATTATAAATATTATTATATTTATCTATAAACTTAGTTAAACTTGAAACAATTTGACTTTGACCAAAGTCAAAACGTCTTATAACCTGAAACGGAGGAAGTATTAATTACAACACAAGCAGTTGTCTTGACAGAATCACCTACAAAAAGAGTTTTCACAGGCTGCTTCTTCTGTGAAAAATGTATTTTTTAGACGTCTTAAGATATCCGTATGTGTGTCCACCTGTTAGATATTTCCACAGGCTCTCAATTAGAGGTGGATCCAAAAACATTGGATCCCAGCCTAACCACACTAGTAGAGAAGTGAACTTTTGTACCAATTAGTAACCCCCATTTTTACCGATTCTAGAAACCGAGACAAAAGTTTTTGATGTGTACGAAATCAAAAAATATGAGGGTTGTGGGATTCAAACTCAAGATCTCTCACCTCAGCCCTCAGGCACGTAATCCCACCAACTCCACACATCTGATTTGGATAGAGATACTTTCTTTTTATCTAACCCTGTATTAAAGATATTTTTGGGACGTGGACTTTTGAACCGGTACTAAAAATATATTTAGTACCAGTTCTAAATCTAACTGAGATATTTGTGTTTTGGGTACCATGATAAAAGATCAGTTCTCCACTAGTGCCACTTGCTAACAATTCTAGATTTCGGACCAACCAAAACTAATGGAAACAGAAAAGGCTGGATACCACTGGCACAAGTCGGCCAAATCCTCCCAAGGACGCAGACTAAGGAGCAAACTGAGTCCAGTCACAACGTAAGGTACTTGAGCATATTGGATTCATGGCAGCATGACTTCATCTTCCTCCTCGTGCACGTTTGCACAATGTCTTTTCATATGTAGCAGCTTCACAAGCTGTTCAAATTAGGCAAGCTAAGAACAACACTGCCTTTAAACTCACTGCCTGCCATACTTGCAACATATCAGGTGCACAACCTAAACTGTGCACACATGCACAAACTCCTATCGAACCATCCACTCTATGATAGATGCTCAGGATAGAGGCGGGTGCTACCACCTCGTGCTAACGCACAATTTTGCAAAAAAGACCCATGCAAAAGAATATATTTTGTAAACAACCCCTACCCTTTCACAGTATTGTTACAAAATATATTCTCATGTGGGGTTTTTTTTGTAAAATTATATTAGTACGAGGTGGGAGTGCCTATCTCCATCCTAAGCGCCCATCAAAGATCAAACAATTGAACTGAACTTTGTGCATGTGTACACGGTTTAGGTTATGTTCACCTAATATGTTGCCGCCATACATGCCTACCATAGTCACAACACTTTCCAATTAATTGTCCTGGCGAGCTGGCACAGTGATCAAAGCTACTCGCTTCAGCGGTTTCATGCAAACAACCAGTGGAGTTTCAGACTTGCCTTGTTCTAAGTTAATAAAGATACAATTTTTTCCTCGATTTCCGTTAGCACGTTTTTCAAACTGTTAAATGGTGTATTTTATCCGCAACTTTTTATATAGAAGTTGCTTTAAAACATTAGATAAATCCATTTTTTAAGTTTGTAATAATTAAAACTTAATTAATTGTGTTAATGGTTATCTCGTTTTGCGTGTTCGCTTTTAATCTTCATGTAGAAGATTCAAACAGGACTACTGGTATAGAGGACAAAGTATAAGAGAGGAATGGAAAGATCGACACCATATGAGGCCATATCTACTTGGGTCATACCAAACGTCCCACAAAGGGGCATTTGTGGCAAACTCCTTGGGAATAAGCTCCTTAGTTTCTTAAATGTTAGCATTTCACTGGTTGATTATTACTCAAGAATCAGATTACTACATGCCCTCTTTAAGGCAGCATCATCATCATGTCATTAGTTAAACAAGCAAAAATTAATCTCCAATCTTTTTCCTTACATTCAGTAAATTGATTCTCTTCTTCCGGTAGGGGAAATGACGCACGCCGCAACATGCTAGCGAAATCCAATCAAGAACGACACAAAGCCTATGGGCAGCCAATTAAGCTTGTGTTCTCCCTTCCATATAAAAAATAAATTATTTTTTCTTTTTTTTTTATAAAAAAACTCTGCTTTGGAAGCACCGACCTGCGTCTGCGTGGGATCCGGCGGCGGCGGGGGCGGAGCTGGCACGGGGGGGCCCTGACCGTGGCCACGTTGCTGACGATGCCGCGCACGAGGCGGCATGACGAGAGGGCTCGCCTCGCCGGCGGCGGCGTAGAGGCGCCCGCGATCGAGCAGAAGCGAGAAGCAGACCTGCAGGGAGCTTAATTAGCTGAAAATGACGATGCGGAAGAAGGGAAGAGAGGGAGAGCGCCATCTTGCGCGAGGGCGAGCTGATGCCGTCTTTGATCGATCGGCGGCGACCCAGGAAACCGCAGCCGCCGCCACCGCCGCCGCCGCCGCCGTGGGGGTTTCCTCGTGGCCGGCCGGTGCGAGAGCTGTTGCGCTCAGCCCAGGCAGAGGCAGTTCGCCTCGTTCTCGGGCCTTTTGTCTTCTTTCGGACAATATCTCTATTTTCTAGGGTTTTGTGTGGTCCCCACTGCAATTAAGCATAGTGATAGTTTGTTGTTACTATCACTCTCTTAATAGTAATAGGAGTCCATTTTTGTGTTAGTCCGTACAAATCGTTAAGGTTGGCTTTTTGCGGTGTACAGTATTGCAAATTACTCCCTCGTCATAATATAAGAGATTTTAGATAAATACGATGCATGCTAGGTCTGTCTAGATTTATTGTATTATGATATATCATATTCATCTAATCTATTCAAATTTATTATGCTAGGATGTGTTCCATTCATCTAAAATCTCTTATATTATGAGATGGTGAGTAAGCAAATAGTTAATTATTTAACACTTCCCAGTAGAGCAAATTATAAGTTGCATTGCATTGCATTGATCTAGGTGCTGCTACTATGCGACTGGGGATTTGACCGGTGTCAAATTGCAAATTAAGTCTTAATTGCCCCAATAGACAAGGGGGGAAATTGGAGATTATGATGATTGTCACATTTCTGGGTGAGGCTTCTTTGATACTATTATCACCGTCTCAAAATATAAGTATTTTTAGCATAGTGTTAAGTTAACAATTTTTAACTTTAACTATTAATAGAAAAAAATAAAAAAGATCAATCATGTAAAATTGATGTTACTAGATTTATCATTAATCAAACTATTATAATATGTAACTCTTTTTATTTAAAATATTTTATTTTTATAGATATTGTTGGTTAAAGTAGTATTTCGAAGACTATGTCGAGGTCAAAAAAAAATGCTTATATTTTAGGACGGAGGGAGTAAAAAGTTTTAGAGTTAGAAATAGTTATTAGAGCAGGTACAATAGCAGGCTATAAGCTAGCTGCAAATATATTTTAAGGAGATAAATGGGGAGAGAGAAGGGCAACGGGCTACATATTTATAGCCAGCTATAGCACGGACTCCAAGACGCAGTGTGTGTATGACAGGTGGGACCAGATATTAATAGTGTAGTATGTAACTATTGTATGAACGAGTTATTAGATTGGCTATATATGAATTGGAGCTAGTAGTTGGCTATATTATTAAACTTGCTCATAAGAAATAGGTAGGAGTGAATGGTGGAGGGTTTGATTGGATAAGTAGTGAATATAGGTAGGAAAAGTAAATGGTGGAGGGTTATCATTGGTTAGGAAAAGAATATTGATAGAGAAGTTATATTTTGGGACAAATCCTACTACAACAAAATAGTTGTTTAAAGACATTTCTCTTTAGATGTTTATAAATGTGTCTCAATTTTTGGAAGCACAAGACGCTCCTGAAGAAATTTTGAAGAAACGCTACAAATAACTTATCTGAAGACGCTTTTTGACGTCTTAATAATGTGCCAATGCAGAACACAACCTTCTTGTGGCCCAATGAGCAAAAGCCCACTAGTGGCTCCTCTTCTGATCAGCCGTACGATATCCCCTTCAGATTTATAACCCTAACTGACTCGATGCAACACGGGGGCCGGCGCCGCGGTGGCACGGTTAGATGCGGCGGCGGCGGCGGCGGCGACGGCCATGGGACAGCAGCCGTCACTTGTGAGAGGGCCTGATCCGGCGAAGGCTTGATCCGACAAGGGCTGCGGCGACGGGGACGACTGCTCTATGGGCCTGGCGCAGCCGCTGCGGCGCGGCTGATGGCCGGATGTGGCTGATACCGCGGCTGCTCTGATGCAGGCGATGGGCGATGCGATCTGGATGCGACGACGCCAAACACATGAGATCCATGATGCATCACTGGCAGCAGCTGCACAGATCTGTGATACGCCAGTAGCCCACAGTTGCGCAGGTGAGTATTATTAAGTTATGCTACTGCCGTAGGATTGGGATTCATGTCTGATTGTTAATTACTCGATTAATTTATAGCTGCTAGTTTTCGGTTATGTTAATAGATGGTCTACAATCTAAACAGGAATTTGATCATGTCATGGTTTGATAAATTTCTATGGCTGATGCCACCAATAATAAGGTTGAGGAAATCTGCCGATAGAATGGATGCTTAAAACGTTAAGGTATGACCATCTTGACTGTAACTGTTGTTTGCCTTTTGATTATCATACAAGGTTAAATATTCTGGTGTAATTTTATGCATTCTTAGTTTAGAAAAAAAAACTTGGAAGTGCTTGTGTGTCCAATCCTTACATTTGAACTTTTTCTGTCCACAGGCAAAACTGTAGAAATTCCTAAAACTTCAAATTGGACTGCTTAGAAACCTTAGTTGGAAAATAACCCCAAGATGTCAAGCAGTGTTATTCAACAATGTTCATTGCTGCTTTTAATTACTTTGGACATAATAATCTGACTTGTCATGTGAATTAATTGTATCAGATAGCTATCGAAATGAAGTAATGTAGCTGGATGAGTAGGACATTTTTTTAGCATGTGAATATTTAATTATTAACCTTTTTCAGAGGTCTTATAAAAGCTTGTTGCAGGATAGTGATAAATTTTATGGAGTATTGGCAAATCTACAGCATGACTTGAAGTTGGGGAGCTGATGCACAAAGATCTGCGTGGAAACTTAGTAGATGTATTCCAATTAGTCAAGAAAATGCCTTCTGAGAATTTGTAGCATGTCCATGCATTTGGACTTTAATTTTGATGTACTATTCAATTGTAAACTTTTGGTTATAAATAATATTATTGTCACTTTTCCATTGCTACTTTATTTTCTGTTTGATGTCCGATATAATTCTGGAAAAAGGACAACTTTGTGTTTATCTAAGATATATAAAGTAATTCCTCCATTTACTCTTGATCGTCATATTTTCAAATATGAAAAAATTGCCTATTTCAATTCAACAATCTATCCTTTTAATGATTTTCTCGGATTTAATGCATGACTCTTCATTCTTCCACACAAGATTGATTACATAGGCATCGAGAAATATAAATATTAATGACTCACTTGTTTACGAGGAATGACTAAGTATGTTTAAATGGATGATAAGTAGAATTACTTATCCTTGGTCTGTGTACCAAGATGAAATATGACTATCAAAAGTAGATTGAGGGAGTATTTGATAAAAATGTTATAATGTTTCGTGAAGCGCACCAAAAGTGCTTGTAGCATAATAGAGACGAAGTAAAGCATGTCTCCAATGATGTAGGGATGATATTTGTAGCGTCTCAACACGGTGTCTCATTTCTGGTTTGGACGCTTAAAGCGTCTCTATGGTTTTGAGATGGTCCCAACGAAGACGTTCCTACGACGCTTTTCAAAGGTGTCTCTATAATCACTAGTAATTTGCCCATGCTAACGCTACGGAGAATGCAAATCAAGCAACTAAAAGGCGATATTATTTGTGATCATCGGTTTACAATTAAATTGTACATATATATTCCCCGCAAAAAAAAAAGAATTGTACATATATATGGAGGTCTGTAAATTCACCATAAAACCCTGTAAATTCCTATTAAATGTTTTCTAACTAATTGGAATCCTTGAATATGTCCATAAATTTGTAGACACAAATATTAAAGCATCCACCATCAGCTTGCTGATCTTCACATGATTCTGTAGATTTTTCCAGATCGTTATGAATTCTGTAGATTCCGAGATGAATCGTATTGTATAGTTATCAATCTCTATTTTTATTAATCTGGCATTAAACATGTACATGCTACAAAATATTCTGCTCATTCAGGTATAACTTAGTAAGTAGAAACAATTAGTTCACATTACTTATCAGATTATTTCCAGAACAATTGCAAGCAAGCAGCAAGCCGTAGCCCGCAGCATCATTGAAGTGCATGGCATCCCGGTAGGCTGCAGCCCCACTTCCATCTTGTCCTGAAAGTTAAATATGATGTTATCAGAAATAGCAAAAGCACATTCTTTAGCAAATTTATGCTTAACATTTTAGACTGATATGTCTGGAGCAGCAAGGACATGATATATAGGAATAATTTGCTGTATGAAATAGGATTCATTGCTACAGAAACACCAGAATTAAATTCCACTCAATAGTGCGTATATGTACATTTGAGCATGGAGAAATGCATAACTTGTCCCTATAAATGCACAAGTAACAAGAATCACCTCAGAAATGCAGAACTGACCTCTATCGTGAAGGCTTCCGCAGCCTCACCTATCCTGCAAAATTGAGCATTTTAGTATTGATCAATCGCCTAGCTAACGCAATTCATAAGCCCAATCTATTTTTAGATACCTATTATACTTGCCAAATTTCATAAATCAGTAGAACGTAGTCAGACAAAAAAAAATGCAAATAGACATGGTACAGACCATTTACCACATAAACATACTGGAGCAAAGGTACTATACACCGCAACAACTACATGTATCTCAACCTCATGATACGACCACTGATCAGCACCTTAACCTTGGATTACCGCCAATTTAAGTGCAGGTGTATGTCAACCTAGTTTTCCCAAATTGATCCGTAGTTATATATTGTCCATGCTTAGGCCTTGTTTAGTTAGGGAAACATTTTAGGTTTGGTTATCACATTGGATATACAGACACACATTTGAAGTATTAAACGTAGTCTAATAACAAAACAAATTACAGATTCGGCCAGGAAACGACGAGATGAATTTATTAAGCCTAATTAATCCATCATTAGCAAATGTTTACTGTAGCACCACATTGTTAAATCATGGCGCAATTAGGCTTAAAAGATTCATCTCGCAATTTACACATAAACTGTGTAATTTTTTTTCCACATTTAATACTCCATATATGTGTCCAAACATTTGATGTGATGGGATGGGAACTAAACAAGGCCTTATCTTACATGTGGAATATTTCTGTAAGAAACAATCAAAATATAAGATAATCCCTCTAACATGAATGAAAATAACAGAATGGCAATAAAAAGCACTATTTAGCCTAGTATTAACTACAGAAAGCAACAGCCTAGTGAATACAAACCTGAAAGTCATTAAGCTCCACATCACTGTGTGCTTCCTTGCCATGGTCACATAGACTAAATATCTGCTGCAAAGCCCTCACACACCGTCGCTTTAGAGATTGTGCCTCTTGACCACTCAATGAAGCTATTGGGTTAAGCATAGCCTTTTCAGCATAGTAGAAGACCTCAGGAACCTGCAAATATACATAAATTAAATTATATAGTTAATCCAAGCCTTGCACAATATCTGGAATTATATCTCAGGAAGGCAACGATTAAAATTATCAAGTGCATATTACAGTAGATGTTTGATCAAGTTACACTAAAAATTATCAAGGCAGATATGGACAATACACGTAGTACATTGTTAGAGATGGACAGTACTATGTTCTCAAACTGACCATCAGGAAAATTAGTGATCCAAATTTATTACTAAAGCCCTGAAAATTATATATTAATTCCATAAGACTACAGAGCATTTCATCAAGCTTTAGCAATCAAGTTGTGTACATCAAAATAGCAGGCAATGCAATTAACCATGCATAAATGCAACAGTGGGATTTAGCTTGCACAATAACATGTATCTTCCATCGCAGTATCAACATTCAAAGTCAGGAATGAAAAAAATTGGGATTTAACTTGCACAACCAAATCATTATAGCTTCATGTGCCAACACTTTCCCCCTTAGCCTTCTATGTAACACATGATTGGAAATATGTATAAATAGAAAAAAAAATGTCTTATATCAAGGAATTTTAGTGCAAGTAGTTTTTTTTTTTTACGAAAATGTGGAGTAGGAAGCATTCCTTCCCTCCCAGATCAAAAAAAATATACACTCTCCTGCTGAGGATTTTATACATGAAGAAATACAAAGGAATGTTAGAAATATTAACAAATAGAATGTCGAGTTGATGTCAGGAGTGTATCGATCTTAGAAGTGCTTTGATATATCGGGTTCCCACCCACCTAGTACGCGACAACTGTTTAGAAATTAGAATAGTATCAAGGTTTGACATCCACCGAGAATTTTGAAAACAAGTTACAGTATATAGAAAATATTAGCCTACAGGATATCAATTATTAACTATTCACTCTTGAGAGTAGTTCAAAAAATATTTGCTTAATCTCCTGTGTTAGCACTTTGTCGAGCACTTGGCAGGCTGTACTCAGGCAATTCATCAAGTCCTACAGGAAAGAATCAAGCAATTGGTGAGGCACGTACCAATAATCAAGGCGGCCCGGCCCGTTGCCGATCGCGATCATGTCCTGCACGACATCATCCCATTGGTCCCGTGGCCGCCCGTCACCACCAACTGATGACCTGGGCGAAGTAATTGAGGGCGTCGAAGCAGCGGGTGTTCGGGGACGAACGTCGGTTGAGGTAGACCAGCGAATGGCGGAGACTGCGGCCACGCCTACGGAGAGGCCATTGGTCAAAGTGGATCCGAGATGGCCACCATTGGAGTGGCGTCCGACGACATGGGCGAAGCAGCTGAGGGTGTGGAGCAGCGTGGGTTCGGGAACCACCTTTGGAGGGGTGTCGCGGCGGCGCGGGGATGGAGATGCAGATGGGTTAGGGTTGCGACAAGGGAGGGGGAGCACGCATTGCGTCACAACTCGCGATGGACGATGGGAGGAGGATTCCGCGTGTGAGAATAGGGAGCCGATCTGAGACGTTAGATCAAACGCAGGTGGACCGTTGGATTTGATAAATGAGTAACGTAGGTGTAAGAATGAGTTGGTGAATTATAGGATAGATGTGGAGACGATTTAAAACGTCTCTATAGCTTAAATAAAGCGTCTCCCCAAGGTTGTTTTGTTGTAGACTATGAACTAAAAATTGTTATATTTTGGGACGGAGGGAGTATGTGTTAGAGGGATGTGTTTCATTGACGCGTGGTCCCTTAAATATAGGTCCTATGCTCCTTGGTGATAAGCTATCTTTTTAACTTTACGTTAGAATAGTTGTATCCAACTTATCTTTGGTGATAAACCGTGTGGAACCATAGCACGCTTGACGTTTTAAAAAAGAAAAAAAATTCAATATAATTCCACATTTTTATACATCACCATATCCATATTTGTTTCTTCTAAGAGAGAGAAATGATACGTAGTTCATTTCCCACACAATTTGAGGGGTAGAAATTCTCTCCCTTCAACAGCATTGAATTTCATATATAGCTCATTCTAAAGGAAAAGTATGGTATCTCTTGACATTTTCTCAAGAGGCATAAAACGTATTCATCCAAACAGCTAATTAACATAGAAAAAAACTCTACTGAATTCACACACGAAAAGCTATATATTTTCATAGCTGCTCCTACATCCAGAAAAAAGCCTCCATCAATCCACGAGTTAGGCTCTTATCTCCTCCGGTGACATATTCATCGATCATGCATCTACTACAGCAGTAGTAGCAAATTTCAACCGACCGGCCAACTCTCTAATACAGCAGCAACTCAAGTGGATTATGATTCTTGAAGATACAGATGCGTGAATGGCTTTTAAATCCAGCGCATGCAATGCATGGTTAATTCTCAAAACCAGCGTAGATCGAAACAGATCATGCTCTGCAATCTGCATAGCTAATTAACCTGATTATGTACTCACTCCATCCCATAATATAAGAGATAATAGTTAAATGTGACACATCCTAGTACGAATATGGACAGATCGATCTGTCCATATTCGTACTAGGATGTGTCACATCCAACTATTATCCCTTATATTATGGGATGGAGGGAGTAGTGTCTAAAGCATCAGATGATTAACCGGTCGCGCACTCTACTGGATTAGAGCCTCAGAGGGTCGAGATTCTGAGGCTCATATGGACAAATCAAGCAGTCTTCTTGGCATCACGGCTCGATCGATTGATCGGCACCGTCGATCCCATCCAGTTTACCCAAGCTGTACGTATCTTGCAGCGACTTCACGTAGCGATCATCCAAAGAAAGTTAATGCTGCATATAGACATCCATCCATGACATGAAATATGTAGCTAACAAGTCACATGAAATATAAAGGTTTGCCGGCCTTTCCAGTCTAGCTGATTTGTTCATATACCTACATGGAAGAGCACATAGAAACTGTGCATGATGGTCAGGTTAATTCTCCGTGTCATGCATGCGCCAAATGCCAAGATCATGTATATATGTATTATTAAATCATCCTTATACACAACGCTACAGTGGATATATCATCATTTAGCTAACACGTGTCACACATACCTATGTTTATCCATGTTTTCAACTCCTATTTGAGTTCCGAGTTCTGACTGGCATGCAGTATAGGCAGACGAGAAAAACAGAATAGTAGTACGGGTAAAAAAACCAACTTCACTGTGCAAGGGAAAATGGTATGTAATGATAATTATTAGAGATTTAGAGGGGCTGAGGCTATGTTATTTACAACTAAGGGTGTGTTTAATTCGTGAAAAGAAAATTTTTAGGTACCACATCGGACGTTTGACCGGATGTTGGAAGGGGTTTTCGGACATGAAGAAAAAACTAATTCAATAACTCGTCTGAAAACCGCGAGACGAATTTATTAAGCCTAATTAATCCGTCATTAGTACAGGTAAGTTACTGTAGCACTTATGACTAATCATGCATGGACCAATTAGGCTCAAAAAATTCATCTCGCGATTTCTATGTAAACTGTATAATTAGTTTTTTATCTATATTTAATGCTTCATGCATATGTCTAAAGATTCGATGTGATGTTTTTGGGAAAAAAAAATTTGAGAACTAAACAAGGCCTAAACCGAGGGTAAATACCTTATAGCGTCTTTCTTGACAGTTAATCTTCCAGTAGCATATTTCCTGTGATCAATTGCCTCCATTACGCAGTTGACTTGGTTCAAAAGGACACCTCGCCAGCTGACATGATTACCAATTAGCGCACTTGAATTAATTGAAGACGTATTCGATCACCATTCTATAAGCAAGATGCATGCTGGAAACATAAGATCACCTGAAGTTTCTACCATCCTTCCCTTTCCAAATGGAAAGGTAGATCATAGAGAGCCACTGGATACAAATCAGCTGATTTTCTACATGAGATTAAGTATGTTTCGGTTATGCATGTGCGAGAGGACATGAATAAAACTATGCTATATATGCACAAAAAATGATACGTAAAAAAAGGGGTCTAAACTCCGAATAATTTTACACAGTTTGCTAAAGTGGTAGATATGTTGATTAGGAGCAGACCAACAGACTGGAAAAGGCAGAGCAAACATAACAAATAAATATTGTAGCAGTATCAATACCAATGAACAGGTATGAAAAATGATACATATTATACAAAGAAGATAATTAACTTTGTGGATGTTTAATGAGATTGGAGTCGCAAGATCTCAGGAATGTAGGAATTGGAGCCATACTATGGACGGGCACTGCGATTCTGCTGCTACAGCTTTCTGGAATGCACCTGAAGCAAGGACACATTTGTACACTGCAGAAATCAAATCAGGTGTATTCAACTAGCTGTGCAGTCATACTCATACGCACTCCTAATGTTTAGTTTCCATCATGATTCCAGGTAGTTCCAGTTTCCTAAATGCTTTGGGGTGATGTTCTGAAAAACAAAATTCAGAGTTTTTCACTTGATTGAACATTTTCCAAGGTAAAAATTTACCGTATATTGCATACAGCATGAAAATGACGCAATAGAATGTTCAAACTTCAAGGTAGAGAAAAGTATTGGTTCTAATCATAGCTAGTGATGTATGGCCTGACCAGGCCCAAAGCTCCCAAGTTCAATCAGAATCCTGGATTCCTATATGCTCAAGGATGCTACCAGCCTAGCACTACATAGTGGATAAAACGTTAGCCTCTGCCAGTTTGGATTGAAAAAAAAAAGTGGCCATCATGTAAATTGGCCAGAAACTGGGAGCTTACTGATATTATATATTGTGCAACAATTATGGATTACACCAAAATGTTCTACTTCCACATTTTAAGTATGTATATTGAAAATGCACATACAAGATATACTGATCAACATTCGCTACTCGGATTTTTTTTAATAACTGAACTTCTAAACGTAGTTTAAGAAATGAGAAAATTTAATATTTTCCACTATAAGATTGCTGCGGGCACTCAGGAATCAATCTACAACTAAGCGACACATTGAAGAAGATTTTCAGGTATTAGAATTGGGTGATAAATTGCAAAGGTACCTAGATAACACAGAGAAACTTGAAAGCTTGTTTGGCAAGTCTGTGACAAATGGGGCCGGCCCTCCTGACAAATTGTCAGATACCTTCATCTCTTATACATCTTTCAAAAAAAAGAAAAGGGACTTAAGAGTAAAGCAGTTGAAAGAAAAATGCCTACAGAGTAACTTAGTTTGGTATATGTCACTAGGAAGAAAAAGAATATTTGTATACCAAAATACTGCAACTGCAACTGCAAGTGTAAGTCAAGGTGTGCTTTGTTTGTACACTGCAAGGGTATTGGGCAATGTGTATGAACATACTCTCTTATATCTTTTCCAATGAAAAATGACTTATGAGTAAAAAAGTACCTTGTGACTAAAATAGTTCTCGGGGTTAACCAAAAGAACTGCAACTGTGATGGATTCAAAATTTATATGAACTTGTACATTTATGGCTAATGTAAATGAACATTGCCAGATAACCGCCGCAACAAAACAAGTTATTGTTACAGTAAAGAACAGGTGACTTGACTCAGCATTCAGCAATATAATCCTTCATGTAGGTGCTGGATTTATTTCCATTATGACAAAAAAAAAGTTGATCCCAAATTATCTAAACACAAAAAGGCCAATTGATGTCGAAAGTTGCATACAAGCCATACATAATCTTGGGAGCCTAGTGCTAGCAAGGATTCAACTCTGAACTTTGACATTTATGTAAGGAGCAAATTAAAGATAGTATAGTTCCAATGCTCCTACATTAGGAGATAAAAATTATCAAAATTGAGTCACTCATGATCTTTTTCATTTTTAGTGGAGTCGCTCATGATCTTGACAGCACGCAACACGTACAAAGCGATGTCTAGAGAGTTCAGTTACAAAGCACAGAACCTGTATTGCCCACGTTACAAAAATTAGGATTCCCAGAACAGCTGATAAATAAAATCCGATCCCACCATCTCCCTAGCTACATGCTAGGGAAGTGTAGTTAGAGTTTCTTGGATCCCCCCATGGATTCTTGCAATTAGAATCTGTTGATTATACTGGACGGGACAAAAATGAACACGCAAAAAAAAAAATCGCTAATCAAGGTGAAGAAGAAAAGAAATTCAATTCCAAATCCTCAGCTACCTGCACGTTCTTGATCCTCCCCCAAGACAAGAGAGTAGAATATTTCACGAATCCACCGGCTGCTACTCTGAATTTCTGACATTCTCTGAAAGGAAGAAAAAAAACACCCTTCTTTCTCCTCTCGAATAAAATGGGGAAAAAAATCGCGCATCCCTCTCTATCGCGCCTACTAAAAAATTTCCCACAAGCGTGCGGAATCAGACGCTAAGAGTGCATTTGGTTGGATGGATGGTAATGGATGGGAGATGGTCTCACGATTTTTTTTTTTTTAGTGTTTGGTTGAGGGTAGGATGGATGGGGTGGCCTAGAAAAGAGAATATTCTCTCAATATGTTGGATGAAGGGATCCGGTTCTTTTGGCCAGATGAAGCCATCCACCTTGTTTAGAATGCTGATTAGTGCATGATTAGTGAGTTGATTAGGTATGATTAATGGTATTAGCATGGTAAGACTAGTGTTGACAAGTATTAATTCCTACTGGTAAGTGTATAACTAGGTAATATTATGCCAATTAAGGTATTATAATTACTACTTCCTCCGTTTCATATTATAAAACTTTCTAGCATTATCCACATTTATATGCATACATACTTCATCAACATCTATATGAATGTCGAAAATGCTAGAACATCTTATAATATGAAACGGAGGGACTATAATATGAAACGGAGGGACTAGTTAATTAATCTCATTCCATCCACCCTCATCCTATCATCCAAACAAAAAGTTGGCTTAATTCAAGAGGCAGGGATGATCCGTACCTGCTCCATCGTCGGGGCGACCGCGGGGGGAGAAACCCCAGTGCGTCCTCCTCGAAACCCGCAGCTCCAGGCAAGACCTCCATCCGTGGTGGACTGAGAAAGGCAGGAGCTTGGATGTGAGGCAAACAACACTTGACCGATTAGGTCGGAGGGAGGGAGGTGCTGGGACGAGACGGATGGATGGATGGATGTGTGCTTCCGCGCGCGCGACCACGGCCGGAAGCAGGATGGTAAGCCGCCGGAGACGGGAGCAGCAAAGCCGCCGCGCGCGGAGCCATCGTCCATGGCGAGCTAAGCTAGAGCGGGCGAAATACGAAGGGAGGAGCAGCGGCGCTGCGGCGGAGGAGGGCGATACGACAGGCTCGACTGGTCTTGAATAGCTAACTTTGGTCCCTTCCCCTTCTCAAGAAATGGCTTATTTATTTATTTTGCTCCGGTCTACTCCCATTCCAAAAATAGATTGATTTACAACATTTCAAAAGGGAAAATAATTGTAGTAGCAAGGAAAAACAAACCATAATACCCACATTAATAGTTTATGTGTTTCATATTATAAGCCGCTTTGATTTTCTCTAATCAAGTTTATTTCATAGTTATCCAAATTTGTAGAAAATTTTAACAATATCTAGAACACCAAATAAGTTTCACTAAATGTAACATTGAAAATATTTTGATAATATATCTATTTTGGGTTGAAAATGTTATTATATTTTTCTATAAATTTGGCTAACCTTAGAAATATGATTAGGAAAAAATCAAAACGAATTATAGTATATTATAAAATGAAGAAATTTTCACTTGCAGTATTTTTTTAGAAAACATGGTACAAACGCAGGTGTTCAGCGCGTGCACTCACCCCTATGAACATACACACGTATCCCCTACCCTTATAAACACCTCCGGAAGACTAGATCGACATATTTTGAAATTGACGAAGTCACTACAGATGTTTTGCTGTTGATAGGTACATCTTCTCGATTGCATATTTGTTGTATTAGCTAGCTAGGAATGTCAGCGAGCCAAGAGCTAGCGAGCGAGCTCATATGCCCAACTGCCCAATATAGAGCGCGCTCATCTACATAGTCTCGAGCTCGATGCAAGCTCGAGCCAAACTTATTCCAACCTCAACCTTTTACGCAGGCTCGAACTAAGATTGATCAAGATTGAGCTCGGCTATACATATAGTATAGCATATATTTTAAGGATACATTTTGATAAAAAAAATAATTGCTTTGCTAACTTGTTGTATAGATACATACCAATGTATTTTTATCTAATGTATTTTTATCTAGTAGTTTAATTATCAAATAGATAAACTAAATAAAGAGTACAAATGATATACAATCAAATTCTTTAGAAGAAGCTCAAGCTCAGCTCACCAAAACTCACGAGCTTTAATTTAGTGTATATGTGTGACTCGACTCGTGTGGAGCTAGGACGAGCCGAGCTCAAGTGGCTCGCAAGTATCCAGCTTTTCTGACAGCCTAGCCGAGCGTAAGTCTGAGGCAACCTAATAGAGAGCCTGTGAAGCGTGGAACGCCTTCGGTGAGGCGGATGCGTGTTAATAATCTCAGTGACCAATCAGGCCGAACAAGTACATATATACATATATATATATATATATATATATATATATATATATATATATATATATATATATATATATATGATTACGGTGTAGTTAGGCTGATCCTAATACAAAGGACAATATATATATATATATATATATATATATATATATATATATATATATATATATATATATATATATATATATATGATTACGGTGTAGTTAGGCTGATCCTAATACAAAGGACAATATATATATATATATATATATATATATATATATATGATTACGGTGTAGTTAGGCTGATCCTAATACAAAGGAGAAACAGATTCTACCTATCTACAGCCCAACAACCTTATCTCAACCATATATGTTACAATATATCACGTATTTATCGATAAAAAAGCTGAATCAACCTTGTTAACTCAGGAAGAGCTTAATGCTAAACATTATATGAGAAATAGGTTAGTTTGTTTGCTTAGAGAAGAGGAAATTAAATGGTATCAGCGGGCTAAAACCAAAGATATTTTGGAAGGTGACTCAAATACCAAGTATTTTTATTTGGTAGCAAATGGTAAGTATAGGAAAACAAGAATTTATCAATTACAGGACGGTGACCACATCATAAATGGTGATGCGAACTTAAAAGCGCATATTACCACATATTATAAAGGTCTATTTGGTCCACCTGATGAGTCTTCTTTAACTTTGGATGAAAGTCTTATAGGTGATATTCCCCAGGTGTCTCCTGTAGAAAATAATGTGTTAGTTGATGAATTTACTGAGAAAGAAATTAAAGATGCAGTTTTTCAGATGGAACATAATAAAGCTCTGGGTCCGGATGGATTTCCAGCTGAGTTTTACCAAGTGTTTTGGGACGTAATTAAAACAGACCTGGTTGAGTTATTTAAAGATTTTCATAGTGGAAGCTTAAATCTTTACTCTCTTAACTTTGGTACTATTATTCTGCTGCCTAAGTGCAAAGAGGCTATGAAGATTCAACAATATAGGCCTATTTGTTTACTTAATGTCAGTTTTAAAATTTTTACTAAAATTGCTACAAATAGAATCACTGGGGTAGCTCAAAAAGTAATTAGTCCCACACAGACAGCTTTTATACCTGGGAAGAATATTATGGAGGGGGTTGTCATTCTTCATGAAACTATTCATGAGTTGCATCGGAAAAAAAGAGTGGTGTCATTTTTAAGATTGATTTTGAGAAAGCTTATGATAAAGTTAAATGGTCTTTTGTTCAACAAACCTTGAGAATGAAGGGCTTTTCCCAAAAATGGTGTGATTGGATTGCTTCTTTCATCCAAGGTGGTCATGTTGGCATTAAAGTGAATGATCAGGTGGGATCAAAATTTCAAACTTACAAGGGTTTAAGGCAAGGGGATCCATTATCTCCAATTCTTTTTAATATAGTTGTTGATATGTTAAATATATTAATTAAGAGAGCAAAAGATGATGGTCAGATCTCTGGCTTGGTTCCACATTTAGTGGACGATGGTTTATCTATTTTACAATATGCTGATGATACTATTATTTTTCTAGAGCATGATTTAGAGAAAGCAAAAAACATGAAGCTGTTACTAACTGCGTTTGAAAAACTTTCTGGCCTTAAGATAAATTTTTATAAGAGTGAATTATTTTGCTTTGGTCAAGCAAAGGAGTGTCATGAGCAATATTCAAACATTTTTGGTTGTAAGCTAGGTGATTTTCTTGTTAGATATCTCGGTATTCCTATGCATTTTAGAAAGCTTTGTAATAAAGATTGGATAACAATTGAAGAAAGAATTAAAAAAAAAACTCAGTAGTTGGAAGGGTAAACATATGTCAGTTGGTGGGAGATTGGTTTTGATTAGTTCTGTTTTGTCAAGTCTTGCTATGTTTATGATATCGTTTTTTGAGATTCCTAAAGGGGTTCTTCAAAAAATTGATTATTATAGATCCCGTTTCTTTTGACAAGGGGATGAACTTAAAAAAAAGTATAGATTGACAAGATGGGATATTATTTGTCAGCCAAAAGATCAGGGTGGACTTGGAGTTCACAATTTAGAAATACAAAACCAATGTCTTTTAAGTAAATGGTTATTTAAATTAATAAATGAGCAAGGTGTGTGGCAAGATTTACTGAAACGAAAATATCTTACCGGTAAATCAATAACTCAGGTTGAGAAGAAACAAGGGGATTCCCATTTTTGGTCAGGTTTGATGAAGATTAAGAATTCCTTTTTAAATATGGGTTCCTGGATTATTAATAATGGTGAACAAGTAAGATTTTGGGAGGATAAGTGGCTAGGGAATTATTCTTTGAAGGAAAAGTACCCCTCGTTGTTTTCTATAGTTAGAAGGAAAAATGCCTCAATTGCTAATGTTATGGGTTCTGTTCCGCTTAATGTTTCTTTTAGAAGAGCATTAGTTGGTCAGAATCTAATTAGATGGCATAATTTGTGTGCTTCCATTGTGCATATTAATTTAACAGATGAGGATGACATTTTTAGGTGGAATTTTCATCAAAATGGCCAATTTTCTGTTCGAGCTATGTATTTAGCTTTAATTAATAATGGTTACGTAGAGAGAAATAAAATTATTTGGAAACTTAAAATGCCTCTTAAGATTAAGATTTTTATGTGGTATCTCCTTAAAGGGATTGTTTTAACTAAAGATAATTTGGCTAGAAGGAATTGGAATGGTAGTTTGAGATGTTGCTTTTGTATGAAAAATGAATCAATACACCATCCATTCTTCGAGTGCCATTTTTCTAAATTTCTTTGGAGAGCTATACAATTCTCTTTTGGACTTTATCCTCCACATAGTATGTCTCATATGTTTGGAAATTGGCTTGTGGGTGTTAGTACAGAAATCAAAAAAAACTTATTCTTGTTGGAGCTTCCGCTGTATATTGGGCTCTTTGGCTTAGTAGAAATGACATGGTTTTTGATAAAACACCATCAAAATCCTATTTGCAGGTGCTTTTCAGGACAACGTATTGGCTTCGGGGTTGGGCCCAGCTACAAAAGCATGATGAAGATATCAAGCTAATAAATGATGAATGTCGTAAACTTGAGACGACAATTATGCATCTATTTGCCAACTTCGGGTGGAGGTTCTCTAATAGAATTCAGTAGTTAGGGGATCTTTTTCTTCTGTTGGTGTCTATTAGTTTGTGTTTGCTTAGATTTGTTTTTGCTATTGTAAACTTTCTATGTGAATTATGTAATAATTGGCTGTAGCTATTTGAGTAAAGGCCGGAATGTTACATTCCATTATCTAAAAAAATTTAACACTCCCTAACCTGTAAGATTTAGATTGTGTTTAAACATTTCCATCTGTCGCACCGTCAAAGTGTTGGTGAAGCCGTCTGCCACTTGATCATTGGTAGAAATATATTCAACCTCAAGTAGTTTGTGCGCCACCCTTTCTCTCACAATGTAATAATCGACTTTTGTATGCTTAGTACGAGCATGAAACACTGGATTGGCTGTTAAATATTTTGCTCCAATATAGTCACACCATACCTTAGCAATTCTTGGTGCCGAAAAACACCTAATTCTTGGAGTAAAGTTTGTATCCACATGATCTCCGCTGTTGCATTAGCTAGAGCTTTATATTCTGCTTCTATACTTAATCTAGAAACAGTGGCTTGTTTTTGTGCACTCCATGAAACCGAATTAGGGCCTATAAAAACTGCAAAACCACCGTAGAACGCCTGTCATCCAAACAACCTGCCCAATCTACACCAGAAAATGCACTAACAAGCAAAGAGATAGATCTACTGATCTTGAGTCCAAGCTTCTTGGTGTATTTGAGATATCTCAGTATTCTCTTAACAGCAGCCCAGTGATCTGTAATTGGAGAATGAAGATATTGACAGACCTTATTAAATGAGAAGGAAATATCTGGCCTAGTCAAAGTGAGATACTGAAGTCCCCCAACTATACTCCAACTATACTTCTGTATTGTGTGCTATCACTAGGTCCAAGAAGTGTTCCTCCTTGTGCTGAAAGTTTTTCTGAGATAGACAATGGAGTATTGACTGGTTTACAGTCATTCATTCCTATTCTTTTTAGGATGTCTGATGCATATTTTTCTTGTGTCAGAACTATTCCATCACATATCTTATTTACCTCAATACCAAGAAAGAAATGAAGTTCTCCCAGGTCCTTTAAAGCAAAGTCTTGACTCAGTCCTTTCAGGAGCACAGATGTTGCTTCTGTTGAAGAGCTTGCCACAATAATATCATCAACATAAACAAGCATAAAAATAATAATGTCTCCTTTGTTATAAAAGAACAAGGAGGTGTCAGACTTTGAAGATGTAAACCCAAGTTCATGTAACTTTGTACTCAATCTTGCATATATACTATGCCCTTGGAGCTTGTTTCAAGCCATATAGTGCCCTATCTAATTTGCACACATAATTTGGGTAGTTTGTCAGTTCAGATTCTAGGGGTTGCCTCATTTACACTTCTTCTTCTAAAACACCATGTAAGAAGGCATTTTGAACATCTAACTGGCGAAGACTCCATCCTCTAGACACTGCTATGGAAAGCATCGAACGACCGTGATAGTTCAGGGAGATAATTCGTACTTTTTCCTCCAGTATAAACAATTGAGGCTATAAAATATCTGGTTTTATAGTTAAGGCATCGAACGACCGTGATAGTTCAGCTCAAAACAGTGTTGAGGGGGGTTATTTGTCCAGTATAAACAATTGAGGCTGTAAAATGTCTGGTTTTGTAGTTAAGGCATCAAACGACCGTGATAGTTCAGGGGCATAATTCGTACATTTTCCTAAAACAGCTCAAAACATGTTGAGGGGGGCTATTTGTCCAGTATAAACATGTAAAATGTCTGCTTTTGTAGTTAAGGCATCGAACGACCGTGATAGTTCAGGGGCATATGTGACATCCCGGCCCATTTCTCAATAGGAATAATATAATACTCATATTAACAAGTTGCAACTTCTTTTCCAGAAGCTGATCTCCAAAGAACTTCGAGGTAAAGCGTGCTTGGCCTGGAGCAATTTGGGGATGGGTGACCAACCGGGAAATTCTTCCGGTGGATACAAGTGAGGATAAAGTATGCAGAAAAGACATGTGTTGGTGCGCGTGTGTTACAGTTGCGCAGGCATGGTGTGCATGGCTGGTGTGGACCCGGAGTGGTCAGACAGCATGGCACATGCGCTGGCACTGGAAACACGGACGTGGCCAAGAGGAGACGTTCCTGGCCTGGGGTTGATCGACGAGGACGTCGATCTCCTAAGGGGGTGAGGATCGTCGATCTCCTAAGGGGGTGAGGATGTGACATCCCGGCCCATTCCTTAAAAGGAACCAAAGAACTCCGAGGTTAAGTGTGCTTGGCCTGGAGCAATTTGGGTCTGTTAGGGCAGTCTATGATCTATGAAAGCTACCAGTCTGTTAGGGCAGTCTATGAAAGCTACCAGATGTAAGTGGACCTCCCGGCCTATTCCTTAATAGTAACCAAAGAACTCTGAGGTTAAGCGTGCTTGGCCTTAACCTGGAGCAATTTGGGTCTGTTAGGGCAGTCTTATGATATATGAAAGCTACCAAATGTAAGCGGGCCCGCCCTGGGAGAGGCTTTCCTAAAAGGCATCGACCGTAATAGTTCAGGGGCATAATTCATACTTTTTTTCCTAAAAATATATATTGTATAGTATAGCTTTGGGTACTCGACCTCTGGTCTCCATGCTAGAAGTTGGTTGCAGTAACCCACCAAACATCGAAGTAGTTGCCGTGTACACTAACAAATAAATGTACAAATATATATGCACATAATAAACCGCGGTTCTACTGTGTCAATCCACCATTTTGACCGACGGCCCTATGAACCATGAAGTCGACTGAGTCATCCGTTGGTCTGGTTTTTTAGTAGGAATAAGTTCACTTTGGGTCCCTCAATTTGTCGCCCAGTCCGATATTCGTCCCTTGACCGCAAAACCGGATACGACCCGTCCCCCAACTTACGAAAACCAGACAAACGAGATCCCTCGGCGGTTTTGACTGACGTGGCGCCTACGTGGCTTGTTTGACTAGGTCTCCATCCCACGTGGCACTGATGTGGCGCTTACGTGGCAAATATATTTCGAAAAAATAATAAAAAGCGTGGCCCCACATGTCAGTTGCACACAAAAAAAAATTTTAAAATGGTGGGGCCAACGTGAGCCCCATATGTCAGCCTCACTCCTCTCTCATTCCCTCTACCCTCTCTCACTCCTTCCCGGGCAGGGGACGGTGCAGGTGGGCGGCGGAGCATGCGAGCTCCGGCAGCGGCGGCAGGCATGGTCGGCGCCGTCCCCCGACCGGAGCGCTGCGTAGGCGGCGGGTGACCAGAGAAGCGTGCGTGACGGTGCCAGTCGACCGGGGCTCGGCGGCAGGGTTGGTGGCGAGGGCGAGGGGGATTTCTTCGCCGGGCACCAGTGGTCCTCTCCTGCGTCGGCGCGGCGGGAGCAGGAGCAGTGGAGGACGGCGAGGACGTAGAAGCCGGAGCCCTTGTGCCCAACGGCGGCGGCGAGCGGTCCCCTCCTCGAGGGGGACGTGGCGCGCGTGGCGGGGGCGCCCGAGCGAGGGCACGCGCGCGGCTGGAGCTAGAGCGGTGCGGCGCGCCCATGGAGTTCCCGCCATGGACGACGGCATGGAGGAGGAGGAGGCGGTGGTGCCGACGACGAATGACCACCACCACCACGCCGGCGTCTCGTTTGCCGCCTACGACCCCTTGGCTGGACGCTGGGACGTGCTTCCCTGGTCGCCGATGCTGTCGCCGCCGCCGTGGGCCGCCTCGTCCTCGTCTCGGGGTCCACGCTGTCGCTGCACCCTGTGCTATCCCGCCCGCTCGTGTTCGACACTTCGACCTAGCCGTACCCACGCCGCGTTGGCAGCTCCGCCCGCGGATCCTGCTATCCCCGCGCCGCTGGTGCGCGGCCGGCGCGGCGCACTGTCACCAAGGGAGGGCTGGATGGTGACAGTGCCGAGGTCAATGGTCTGGTCGCCGTCAACGAAGACGACGGGCAACACGGTCACAATGCATTGCTTCTAGATCACACCAAACAGCCACTAGCCCCCCTTATGACATGTCATTCATCCCCATTGCATGCATGCTTGCATATTGCATGCATATGCTGCTGCTGATACTACTCCTCCTTCTCTCTAGAGCTAGTTAACTTGACCCTAGGTCAAACCCCTACACCCTTCATTACTTCTGCACCTGATCTCCTTCTCTCTCTAACTGCTCCTCCATTACTGGCCTTTATATCCTCCACCACCTCCTCCTCTTCTCCCTCCCTCATAAAACTGTGACCAAGGCATTTGCTTCGCTAGCTAGCTAGCTTGATCACTAGCTCTCGCATGCCACGGTGTCACGATCCTAGTTTCTCTGCAGCAGAAAATTCATGAAAAGAAGGGGAAATTGGATCGGAAGCAGAAGGAAGAAGAAGAAGAACAGAGTTAGAGACGAAGAACCGAGGAAGAACAGGGAAGAGTTGGAATTAGATTTGAGTTTGTTTGTAATACAATGTTCGAATCCCCAACTCGCTACCCTGTCGGCTTGTATAGCAATTCACTATTCAGCCTCTCTCTCTCTGACAGTGGCCCAGCCTATGGCTACTGGGTCCACTCACTCTCCGAGAATCGCGTGTTCGGTCGTCTTGTGCGCCTGGGCCGACTGCCCAACTGGGCCTCTGTTGCTTGTCTTGCATTGTCGTCAAGTGAGGTTGCTGCCGTGACATTCCCCCCACCTTGAGATGAAGCTTGTCCCCAAGCTTCAAAGTGCGGAAAACGTCGACGCAATTCCTGACCATTTTCCCAAGTGATGTGACCTGTGGATCATTACCAAACCATCTAACCTGCAACTGCTCCACCATCTTGGATCCTTTCCGCACAAAACGGCGATCCAACACTTGAGAAGGAACAACTGTCATATCCTCGTCAGACTACAAAATTGTCAACTGTGATTGAACAGATTCAGTTGGTGCTAAGGCCTTCTTAAGTTGAGATACGTGAATAACTGGGTGGATCAAACTGGTAGCTGGTAGTGCCAATTTATAAGCCACCGTTCCAATATGAGCCAGAATCTTATAAGGTCCATAAAAGCGAAATACCAATTTGGGATTAGCCCGAGTAACCACTGACTGCTGTATGAACGGCTGCAACTTGAGGTAAACCCAGTCACCAACTGCAAAAGATCGTTCACAACGGTGTTTATCAGCGTGGACCTTCATACGAGCTTGAGCCCTTAACAAATGATCACGAATCAAATTCTGCATCTTATCTCGTTCCTGTAGCCAATCCGACAACTCTGGTGACTGACAGAGAACATTAATAGATAAACCAAAATATCTGGGTTTGTGACCATATAGTACTTCAAAAGGAGTAGTTCCCAAGGCCGAATGAAAGGATGTGTTGTACCAATACTCAGCCAAAGCCAACCATCTACTTCATTGAGAAGGGCAAGCATGCACAAAGCAACGAAGAAATGTTTCCAAACATTGATTCACCCTTTCTGTTTGTCCATCGGTTTGCGGATGATACGATGAACTCATACGCAATTGAGTGCCAGCTAGTCGAAACAAAGTAGTTCAAAGAGTGCTTGTAAAGATTCTATCACGGTCGGAAATAAGGGATTGAGGCAATCCATGTAGCTTATGGATGTTCTGCATATAAGCTTCAGCCACATCCAGGGCAGTGAAAGGATGAGCAAGAGGCACAAAATGACTATATTTAGAGAACTTAGCGACTACCACCAGAATACAGTTGAAAGTAGCAGATTTGGGTAGCCCTTCAATGAAATCCAATGATACGAGTTGCCAGGCATGCTCAGGAACTGGCAAAGTCTTTAATAATCCTGGATATTTGACATGTTCAGACTTGGCTTGCTAGCAGATTGAACAGGCATTGACAAACTGAACCACAGTTGTGCGCAAATTTGGCCAAGCAAATAAGGATTTAACGCGCTGATAAGTTACAGTAATGCCAGAATGCCCCCCAACTGATGAAGAGTGAAGATTTGCTAAAATTTTCTGTTGAACCGCAGAATTAGTACCAATCCACATTCTGCCCTTAAAATAAAGAACACCTTCCTTCAGGGTGAAATCAGGCACAGCATTTGCACTAATGCACAAGGTTTGAAGTTTACTCAAAGCATCAGCATCATTAGCATATCCTGTAATGATTTTCTGAATCCAATCTGGAACCACAGAAGAGATTGCTGTTAACTCGGAAACAGAAGGAAGTCGGGATAGAGCATCAGCTGCACCATTCTCACTGCCCTTCTTATAGATAATCTTGTAACGAAGTCCAAGCAGTTTTGTTAAAGCTTTATGTTGCCAAGGAGTAGTCAAACGTTGATCATCCAAAAAAGATAAGCTCCGATGATCAGTACGAATGAAAAACTCAGAGTGCTGAAGGTAAGGACGCCAATGATCAATTGCCAGAATAATTGCCAAGCTTTCCTTTTCATATGTCGATAATCCTTGATGACGAGGACCTAAGGCTCGATTCAAAAATGCAATTGGATGTTGTTTCTGCATTAAAATGGCACCAATTCCCTTGTCAGAATCATCGGTTTCCACCACAAATGGTGCAGTAAAATCTGGCATAGCAAGCACTGGGGCTGTCACTAAAGCTTGTTTAAGAGACTGAAAAGCTTGTTCAGTAGTTGCAGTCCAAATATAAGATTGTCCCTTCCTTAACAGATTTGTCAAGGGTTTACTCAACACACCATAGTATCGAACAAATTTGCAGTAATAGCCAGTTAATCCCAAAAATCCACGCAATTCCTTCACATTGGTGGGAGTTGGCCAATTTCTGACCACCAATATCTTATCCTCATCTATTGAGACCCCATTTGGACTAATAACATGACCTAGATAGGCCAACCTTTGTTGTGCAAATGAACATTTACTTTTCTTAACCTTCAGGTGATGTTATGTTAAGATCTGAAACACAGATTGCAGGTGCTGAACATGGTTAGATAAGGACCTGCTGTAGATCAATATATCATCGACAAAAACAAGCACAAACTTCCTTAATAAAGGAGACAGTATACTATTCATGCAGCCTTGAAAAGTAGCTAGTGCACTTGTAAGGCCAAATGGCATTACTCTAAACTCAAAATGCCCATGGTGAGTCTTAAATGCTGTTTTATGTTCATCCATAGCTTGCATCCGAATTTGATGATAGCCAGCCCTTAAATCCAATTTAGTGAACCACCTTGCTCCTGATAATTCATCAAGCAATTCATCAATAATTGGCAAAGGTTACTTGTTTTTCACAGTTATAGCATTAAGATGTCGATAATCCACACAAAATCTCCAGGTTCCATCCTTTTTCTTAACCAAAAGAACAGGAGAAGAGAAAGGACTGGAACTTGGCTGAATAATGCCCTTGTTCAACATTTCCTGAACCTGTGACTCAATTTCATCCTTCTGAGCTGGAGTATATCGATAAGGTCTGACATTTACAGGCATTGCCCCAGGAATCAGAGGAATAGAGTGATCAAATACTCTAGAAGGGGGTAATCCATCAGGCTCCTCAAAAATCTGTGCAAATTTAGACAGTAGTTGCTGAACTTCAGTGGGTACAGTCTCTTGGGAAGAACAATCTGTGACTGCACATAACTGAATCAGATGTGAGATAGCCTGTCTATCTTTGAATTCCTGAAACTGTTGAGGAGAAATCCTTGCACACTGACTCATTTCAGATTGAATACCCTGTAGAGTCACAGATTGTTGTTGCCATGTAATGGTCAATGTTTTCTTGATCCAATCCACTCTCATTGGGCTATGCTGCATTAACCAATCCATTCCTAAAATCATATCATAACTACCAAGATTCAAGATCTTAAAGTCTGTACAGAAAACCCTTCCTTGAGTCATCCACTCACAATTTGGTACTGATGCAACACATGTCAGAACTGTTCCATTGGCTACTTTCACCTGAGGTTTGTCAGTAATGGCACAACTCCAGAAATCTTATGAGCAATCTGACAACTAATGAAGCTAGCTGTACTGCCAGAATCCACCAATATCAAAACCCCTTTGCCTTGAATGAATCCTAACATTCTCATACAACCCACAGCTTCAGATCCATGCACTGCCTGAACTGAAATTGCCATCAGACCCTGATGATCAGACTCCTCCATACTGTCCTGATTAGAAAGTTCGATTAGAAAGTTCATCAAAACCCAAAGTGGTAAATAATTCTTGGACAGCATTTAGCTGAACAGTACTAGCACATTTGTGAGATGGAGACCACTTGTCAGCACAAATATAACAGAGTCCTTGAGCCCTGCGTTGAGCCTTCAGAGCTGAAATTTTGTCAATACTGTTTCCAATCTTGGGATTGTCAACTACCTTTCGGTCATCTGCTCGAGTTAAACTGCCACTATTCAACACCCGGTTTGGTGGCAAAGGTAGAGGTAAGGCACCCTTGAAAGCTGGATGTGGCCGAACCTGCAACCCATTGTCACTCTTCTTCAGATTTGATACTGATTCCAGAATCACTTCTTCCTGTAAAGAAGCAATTGCCAATGCTGCCTCCAAATCCTTTGGACGTTGAAGAAGTACTGCATTTCTGATTTCTCGATGCAGTCCCTCAGTAAAACGATGTGTTAGATATCTCATATTCAAATCTGGATCATAAGCTAATAGTTGATTCATTAACTCATCAAACTTTTCATAATATTCCCACACTGAACCTACTTGTTTGATGTTATCCATTTGTCTAATGAGCGTCTCATGAAGGTCTCTATCAAACTTATTTGACACAGCAATACAAATGTGCTCCCAATTCGGATACCTAACATGAGCCTTAGATGAACGTAACCAAGATGAGGCCCTCCCAGAAAAATAAATGGTGGCAATCCTAACCCAAAGTCTAGGAAAAGTATTATTCACATCAAAGTAATGCTCACACCTCATCTTCCAATCCACTGGATCCGTACCATCGAACTTAGGGAAATCTAGCTTTGGAACTCTATGGTTATACTGACGCCCAAATTGATCCCCATCACATTCCTCATTCCCAAACTCAAAGTGATCAAAATTTTTCATCGATGTGGAGGGAAATTCATACGTACCCTTGACCGGAGTTGGGCCTAGGGTTGTTGCCATCCCCAGTGCCCTTCTCCGGTGTTCATGAGTTTGCAGTCGGCTATTCGCCCATTTGCTTCCGCCTTCCGCCGCAGCAACTTGAGAAGAAGATGGCGGCGTAGGCAGCAACGACGCTTTCCTTTCCTCGTTCGTCGACGGAACTCGAGGGGAAAGCGTCGTTGGAGAAGCTTGCTTCGACTTGTCGACCAGATCCAGTTGCACACGGAGGTCGCCGACTTCCTCCTGCAATTCCTGCACGGCTGCCTCCACTTGTGGCCTCCAACTGTTCACGCCTTGATCCAGCTTGACTACGGCCGCTTGAGTCTCGCCTTGCACTCGATTCAACAACACCAGGGACTCTTGAATCTCCATCAATAGCTTGCCGAAGTCCACGTTCTGCTTCTCCATAGCTTCAACTTGAAGTTGCAGACGAGATGTGTACCGTGGTTTCTCCAGGATCGAAGCTGCTCTGATACCAAATGTCACGATCCTAGTTTCTCTGCAGTAGAAAATTCATGAAAAGAAGGGGAAATTGGATCGGAAGCAGAAGGAAGAAGAAGAAGAACAGAGTTAGAGACGAAGAACCGAGGAAGAACAGGGAAGAGTTGGAATTAGATTTGAGTTTGTTTGTAATACAGTGTTCGAATCCCCAACTCGCTACCCTGTCGGCTTATATAGCAATTCACTATTCAGCCTCTTTCTCTCTCTCTGACAGTGGCCCAGGCTATGGCTACTGGGTCCACTCACTCTCCGAGAATCACATGTTCGGTCGTCTTGTGCGCCTGGGCCGACTGCCCAACTGTGCCTCTGTTGCTTGTCTTGCATTGTCGTCAAGTGAAGTTGCTGCCGTGACACACGGTGAGCCGGTGTCGTCGGCGTCGTACGGACGTAGCAAGCGAGGGAGCGAGGGAGAGGTAGATGAAGAAGCAGGGAGGAGGAGGAGTAGGGGCCCGTCGTCATGATGCCTGGCACCATCGCGCGCGCTTCTCCGGTCACCCGCCGCCTACACCGCGCTGTCCGCGGTGCTTCGGTCGGGGGACGGCGCCGACCACGCCCGCCGCCGCCGCTGGAGCTCACCTGCTCCGCCGCACACCCGCGCTGTCCGCAGCGCTGCGCCGCTGCCTGGGAAGGAGAGAGGGGGGAAATGGAAGAAGAGAGGAGTGAGGCTGACATGTGGGGCCCACGTGGGCCCCACCATTTGAAATTTATTTTTTGTGTGCAACTGATATGTGGGGCCACGTTTTTTATTATTTTTTCGAGATATATTTGCCACGTAAGTTCCATGTCAATGCCACGTAAGGTGAAGACAGTCAAACAAGCCACGTAGGCGCCACGTCAGCCAAAACCGCCGAGGGATCTCGTTTGCCTGGTTTTCGTAAGTTGGGGGACGGGTCGTACCCGGTTTTGCGGTCAAGGGACGAAAATCGGACTGAGCGACAAATTGAGGGACCTAAAGTGAACTTATTCCTTTTTAGTACTATTGCCACCTGGATTTTTCACAGTTTGGTCCTTTTGAAAAACTTATTTCGCAAATAGACCCCTGGAAAAACTTATCCCAGAAATGGTCCTTGTTGGGGCGCCAGAGTGGCTGGCGCCGTCGTCCAACTGGACGGCGCCAGCCTCTCTGGCGCCGACCCCCTGCTGACGTGGCAGGGTGATGCTGAGGTGGCTAGGGGGAGCGCGCCAGAGTGGCTGGCGGCCCCCCCCCCTCCTGGGGGAAATTTTTTATTTTTGTTTTATTTGTTTGCTATTTTTTTCATGCTTAGGGACACACAAGAACCAACCATAGAAAAATTGAACTGAAATGGACGTAATATGTGACCTGTAGAATTTTTCCTCTCCTCTCCTCTCTCTCCGAACTAGTGCAGAGGAGAGAGATGTGCAACTTTTTTATTTTTATTTTATTTTTTTGATATTTTTTTCACACTTAGGAACTCACAGGAACCAACCATATAAAAAATAAACTCAAACAGATGAAATATGTGGCATGTGGAATTTTCGAAAGCTCTACCGAAAAACTTCTCTCCTCGAAAATACAATCTTGCAAGCGGAATTTGGAGGTTTTAATATCGCCGATTCCGAGTCCGTATGAGAAAGTTACGCCTATTTTAATAGATGACATATTTTGTCCGTTTCGGTAGAGTTTTGGAAAATTCTATAAGTCACATATTTTGTCCGTTTGAGTTTATATTTTATACGGTTGGTTCCTATGTTCTCCTAAGTGTGAAAAAAATATCAAAAAAATAAAATAAAAATAAAAAATTACATCTCTCTGTACTGTTTAACTTATATATGTCATTTTATGTGGTTATATTTTGAATTAGATTAAGTAATTCCATATAGTGGTAGAGTGCATTATGTTTAACATGCTGATCAAAGGGTTTTACTAAAGGAGTTATGGTCTAATTTTAGTGAAGGTGCAAAGTAGACTAAGTGATATGCTAGCTATTTTCACACTTAGCTAAGTGGTAGTTCGAGTTTAATTTTTTTTTTTTTTGTAGTTGGTTGTATCGTGATCCTGAGTGCGAAAAAACATCCAAAAAAATAAAATAAAAATGACACCGTTGCAACTCCATACAGAGAAACAGGAATGGAGGCGGGTGTGGGGGGCGCCAGCCATGCTGGCGCCCTCCTCCCTAGGGCGGCGCTAGCATGGCTGGCGCCCTCCTCTTGCCACGTCGGTTCGTGTGCGCCACGGTGGCAGGAGGACGGCACCAGAGGCTGGCGCCGTCCTGTTGGATGACGGCGCCAGCCACTCTGGCACCCAAAAAGGACCATTTCTGGAATAAGTTTTTTTAGAGATCTATTTACGAAATAAGTTTTTGAAAAGGACCAAAATGTGAAAAATCCAGCTGTTGCCACCACCCTCATGGGCCGCTCGAGCCCACTTCATCATCTCGTCGGAGTGAAAAGAAGAGAAGGTAAAAGAAAAAAGGAAGAATAGAAATGAACAGCCATATCATTAGGTATATTGAGGAAAAAAATGAATCGATATATTTACAAATTAAAAAAATATAAATAAAATTTTTATATACGTGTTCTTCACGATCTAAAAGCTAACACTGAAAAAAAAAACAACGATGAAAACCTTAAAATCAACTCGAAATTTAAAGTTGAAAATTTAAATTTTGGATGATAAGTTATGTATAAGCGAAAAAATGTGGCTGAATTTGTATAGCTATACCTATACTCATGCTTATCCGTAACCGTAAAGAGACTTGTTTATTAGAGCAAGTTTAATAATAGAGCCAACTATGAGCTTATAGCATATGTTAGAGTTAACATGTATAGTAAATGAGCTGTAAGGTTATCTTTTTTTTTCTCCTCCTCTCTCTGTATCTCACCTATACATTATGTATTTATCTTAAAGTATATATGAATAGCTAGCTCTTGTATAAGAGCCAACCCTCTCCATTTTTTAAATTCTCTTTCCTCCACATAAGCTTATAATTGGCTTAGAGCAGGTACAATCGCAGGCTATAAGCTAGCTATAAACATATTTTAAAGAGATAAAAGAAGAGAGAGAAGAGTAGCGGGCTACAGATTTGTAGCCAGCTGCAGCACGGACTTCAAGACGTAATGTGTGTATGACATGTAAGATCATGTATTAATTTAATAGTATAGTAAGCAACTATTGTATGAATTAACTATTACATTTGCCATAAATGATTTGAAGATAGTAGTGGGCTATACTATTAAACTTGCTCTTATAGTTTACTAGTATTATATTTACTCTTAGCGTCACTAACAGTCGTTCTCACGGAAAATAACACGACTTAAATAGGATGGGCCCTTGCTGAAAATCACTCAACAGAGTCCCATCCATTTTCTCCGCTTAAACAAAACAAACAAGAGGATCCATTCAAGTGGTCAACCGCCTACAGTCCGCGCAAATCTGCAACCCAAATCATCCACCAATGACCAATCCAATCCAGTAATCCACCCATCGATCCAAATCCCATTCCGACCCAACCCCCGGACCCGGCTCCGCGGACGTAGACACTTCTAGAACCACTGCCGATTCCCGACCCCACCCCCTCGGGCCCACGTGTCGGCGTGAGAGCCCAGACAGAGACGGCTGTACGGCACTCGACGCGCGGCCCCGGACTGGGAATGGGAATCCCAAACCGTCACCGCCGCCATTGACTCCCCCCTCTTCTCTCGCAGTTCTCTCGCTCGAATCCGATCGAAGCGCACACAGAAGAGGAGAGGAGGCGCAGCAGCAGCAACAAATTCGGCTTCTTCTTCTTCTTCTTCTTCTTCTTCTTCTTCTTTTCGATTTTTAAACTCGCGGAAGCGAGCCGCCGCCGCCGATTCGATCCGAAGCAAGGGAGGCAGCGAGAGAGAGGTATGACGGCTTCTCTGATCGACCCCGAGCTCCGATCGAAGGGGATATTTTTTTTTGGGGAGTTGGGTGGGTTCGATTCGGCGCTGCTGGTTCGCGGGCTGTTCATATCTGGTGTTTTTTTTTGTGGGATTTTTTTTTTTTTGGTCTTATGGGCAGGGCAGCGCTTGGCTTCCATGGAATAGTAGCAGTAGACCAGTAGTAGCTTGGGGAGGCGGTTGGTTTCATGGTTTGTCTGGTTAGGGTTTCGGTCTCGCGAGTCTCTCGCCCCATGAACTGCGAGGGGGATAAGAGGCAAATTTCTGTGTAGTAATTAGTTTGGGTGGTGGGGGTGGGGGGTTGATCTGAATTCGGGTTTAGCTGAGCTCGCGGCTTGTTCAGATGCTGTGGGTTTAGGGGCTAGCAACCGCAACCACCGCGTGGATTTTGCTGTTTCCGACGACTGTCGTTTCTACCTTTAGATTGTCGCTGTAACGGGTTTTGCTAAGCAAAGGTGGTTCGGATTCGTGTGTGGCGTGCTCGAGGTCCTTTGAAGCGCTAATGACCAGTTGGAATTGGCTTAATTTGTAGGTTTGTCCTGTGAAGGCGGCGATGCCGCTGGCGGAATCGCCTCAGTGGCGCCAGAAGGCCACGAATTTCTTCTCTTCATCCAGTACGTTCAACAGTAACCCAATCTTGGTTTTACTATAGATATAAATCATGTAGTTGTCATGCCTAATTGTCCTATACTAGTTTATGGTTTACTGTGGGTCATATTGCTGTCATGCCTTGTATTAAACTAACTTTTAGGAACTAGAGTTACTCATTAGGACAAATAGCTGGATATCATGGTACTTTTGCTGTTCCTGCCTTCCCGAGTTTGTGTTTGTAGGTAATTGTGTACTAGCTTTCCAGTGCCTTTTTTTTTCTTAGTTACTGAACTCTGTAAGTAATTTCTACGGTTTGTACTTAAGAAATGGGAGAGATTTTCCCTTTTGGTCTGGGAACAAAAAAATGCCACTTCAAGAAAGGAATTTACATGTTCTGAATTGCTCCAAGCAGTTGTGTCATGCAATTCCAGGAGTGTGACAGCCTTTTCATTCCTGTGGATTTTAAAGTAAGCAAATGATTGTTCTGCCCACTTTAGCTACAGTGCTGAAACTTATGTGGATACTCTGGTTCAGGCTTCAAGCTGAAGCAGGCAGGGCAATCAGCAGGGGACAATATAGCTGATGTTGCTGGCAAGGTTGGTTCAGTGGTTAAGAGTCGGTGGGCTGTCTTCCAGGAGGCTAGGCAGCGGCAGCCGCCACCAGGGGAGACTGTGCAAGAGCGTTTCATCTCTGCTGCTGCCACCACTGGGGTGCTTCTGAGGAAGGGCATTTCAGAGACAAAGGAGAAAGTTGCAGTGGGAAAGGTCAAAGTTGAAGAGGTGCGTGATTTTTAATAAAATCTACTTCGAGTTGCTTTTACTCAGTTGTTATCTTGTAAATTTGAAGTTTCTGCTTGTATAACATATTGTTTGAATCAAGATTCAAGTTCATGAAACAATGATTAGTACCTTTATCAGTTGATCTGTAGCACCTTCTGATTTTCCACATGAATCATGTGAACAGAAAGAATGCCTCAGCGGTAGACTGGACTGTCATAAGCCAAATATAGCAGAATAACAAATACCTTCTGTTTTGACTTTTGAAGAAAAAAAAAGTAGTGCACCTTAGTTGTTGGCATTTGAGAACGTGGTTAGGAATTTCTTGTTGGTGGGCATATCTTTCAATCCATGGTAATATTCAAAACGCCTGTACCTAAATTGAGAACATGCCATTTGATATTTGATTGGAGATTGGGGCTTGATCTTTGCATTGTGGCTATAGTTTTGGTGCCTTGTGTTAAAGTAGCAATGTTGCTTAGTGAGATTGAATTTTGTGGTTCGTTTGTCTTCGTTGCAGGCTGCTAAAAAAACTGCTGACAAAAGCAAGACTATTTTGAACAACATTGAACGCTGGCAGAAGGTTTGTGATTCACTTGTTATTGGTACTACTCTCCCTTATCTGGAGTAGGATTCTGAACTTAGTTTCTTCTGGTTCCTTGTTTCAGGGAGTCGCCAGCACTGATGGTGAGTCTGCCCAGAATGCATATATATCATTTTCATTAAGGCAGCTAAAGTTATTGCACTGTAATTGCAATTCTACAACCTTAAGCATCTAGCAGTTAGCTGGAGTACTTGATTAGCGTGCTACTCTTTGCTCAGTTTAGTTCAACAAATTTCTGTGGTATTTACTGCATGTTTTGTTTTCCTGTTTACTGATGAGTACTCATGGAAATTACACTATTTGATGGCCAATAACTTTGCCTTGTGATATTGCAGTCTTTGGTGTTCCCATTGAAGCCACTGTACAACGAGAGCAATCTGGTAAAGCTGTGCCTCTGGTACTTGTGAGATGTGCAGATTATCTGGTTATATCAGGTAAAATGCTGAAACTCAATAGAAGGTGGTTTTATTACTACATTCTTTTCATACCTGACATTTAAATCTGCTTTTATTAGGTTTGAGTAATGAGTACTTATTCAAATCAGAAGGTGAAAAGAAAGTTCTTCAGCAATTAGTCTCTCTTTACAATGAAGGTACCATTTCCATTCATTGTGTTTGAACTTAACTTTTGTGATCATGATTCGTTGTTGTGAGCTTTGTAAGTTTATCGTTGTTTTGCAGATTCAGGTGCACCTTTGCCTGATGGTGTAAACCCCATTGATGTGGCTGCACTGATAAAGTGCTATCTTGCCAGCATCCCTGAGCCACTTACTACATTCTCTCTTTATGATGAACTTAGAGATGCAAGGGTTAGCATTGCAGATTTAAGAAATATACTGAAGAAGCTTCCCAATGTGAACTACATGACACTAGAGTTTGTTACAGCACTGCTACTTAGAGTAAGCCGTAAATCATCGCTTAACAAGGTATATCTTATTCCTATTTTACCTCTGCATCGATCACAACTTCTATTTAATTGGAAATGGTTCATATTATAGTTGTCTGGGCACTTCTGTAAGCCTGCCACCTTTACTAAGCAATGATTGATGCCCGAGTCATGTTTTTTCTTTCTTTTCGGTTCGTGGACAGGATAGTAAAGTGTAATTGAGTTCAGAATGCAGAATGGTTAAAAGAGTCACTGCAAACACTTTAAGAATACTAAACGCTTGCCTATTAATCGTCAGTTTTTATGTCTTATACAGGAAATCAGTTACTAATTGTATCTTACGGGAACTCATCTTGTTTTCACTGCTTTGATTTACTTGAAAGATACTTTTATTAAATGTTTGATATATTTGACAGCTACTTACTATACGTTTGTGATTCAAACAATATCTAGCAGCAATCACTTTAATAAATAATAATCTCAGTTCCAAGTCTCTTTTACATGGATTTGTGGGTCACATAGCACAACTTTTCACTATTAGTCTCTTCATAATTTAGTAATTTACATTTGGTACCCTACACTCGCATGATGGCTTTATTTGTGTTTCTCTTGTTGATATCTTTGCTATTCATTCATCATGGTAGTATTTGATCTAACACATTAAACTAGATCTTTAAACAATTTACATAAGATTTTATTCAAATGCAGATGGACTCTCGTAGCCTTGCAGTGGAATTTGCTCCTTTGATCATGTGGCAGCAAGGTGATTCTGGAACAGATTTGCGGAATCATCTTAGATTTACCCTAAAAGCACCTCCAAAAATTGTGGATACAACATCAAATACCACAGAATGGGATCTGCTAGGTATGTAAATTCTACTTTATTTATTTCACTTCTGATGATTTCTGTTGACCATTTCGACAGTCCGTGTTTTCTTCAACCTAAAAAAAGTTGCTCAGACTGTCTGCGACTTTCTCCATAGGATAGGGTGCTAGGACTAACTTTTATTCTATTAGGGATTTGGTGTTCTTTGTTTAACTGCCAATTTGCCTGAATGATTTTCAGATGAGGATGATGTGGATGCTTCTTCCCAAATCCCATTGGATGACGCTTCGCCCCCAGATTACAGCTCAATTGAGGTCATCCAATCTCTGATTGAGCATCACAATGCCATTTTCACTGATGCGAATGAGACCGTATGGAGATAGCCAGCGTCTCTAGATTTCACTGGTGTTATTAGCTCGTGCAATGTACAAGTTCCAGGTAGGAGGATGGAGTATTTGCACATTGTCGTCAGGGAGACGCATTTTGGTCAAAACATTTCTTAAAATAGATTTGTATATATACTAGTATTAATTCTCCATAGGAGGAATCTATTTGTAGGACCCTCGGCACGTCTCATCAATAAAGCTTTCTGGTGCCTTACAATGTTCGGTTCTAAACCTGCCCCGTGTTTAGATCCAAACTTTTAATTTTTTCATCACATCAAAACTTTTTTATACATATAAACTTTTAACTTTTCCGTCACATCGTTTTAGTTTCAATCAAACTTTTAATTTTGGTGTGAACTAAACATATGGTAGAGGCATGTTATGATGTGCCTTACACTCATGTTCTCCATGGCAAATTTTACTATTGTATGAACTGCACTGATGATAAAGGTTACCAGAAACCATTGGTCATTCGAAATCCTCTCTAAGTGGTTAATATGAGGATGTTGTTGCAGTGGTTAATATGAGGATTCAGCCGTATAGATGTGCAACTTCCCAACAAGATGGATAAATGAGAACAGGGCCGATATTTTTGGACTATATCATGTTGGGTGTTTGTTCTACCGGCTCATGTGTAACAGATATCCTCTTCGACCCAAAATAGTAGTTATTGTCAGTTCCATTTTTTTTTAAAAAAAAGTGTTATTCGTTGTGTCAAAAGAACAAATGTTATGCGTTGTGTCGATTACAATTGTATGGTTCCATTGCTTTTAAAAAATGAATTGCTATGCGTTGTGACGAAAAAGGAAGTGTGATACGTCCTGTCGATCACAATAGAAAAGTTATGCGCTGTATCAGCCCAGAGAAAAAAGATGAAACGGCATATTTGTAAATAAAAAACTAATTTGTGAATAAAACTTTTAGAGTAAATTTCACGAAACTATAAGTATTTTGCACAAATATATCACAGAACTACATATTTAAGAGCTTGTTTCACAAGACTATAAATTTAGTGTTTACTTTTATCACAAAACTACAGGTACTTTATATAATCTATCACAAAACTACATATTCAAGAACTTGTTTCACAAAAATTTAGTGTATTCGTTTATCCAGAACTACGCATTTAGTGTCTTCTTTTATCACAAAACTACAGATTTTAACAATGCTAAAACATATAGTTTTGGGATAATGAAGACACTAAACTTGTAGTTTTATGATAAATGAAGATATTAAATTTGTAGTTTTGTGAAACAAGTTCTTAAATCTGTAGTTTTGTGATATATTGTGCAAAGTACCTGTAGTTTTGTGATAAATGTAGACACTAAATATGTAGTTTTGTGAAATAAGTTTTTAAATATATAGTTTTATGATAAATCATGCAAAGTATATGTAGTTTTATGAAATTTACTCAAACTTTTATATAGATGTTTAAAGGCTGAAAAATAAAATATGATGAAAATTTTTTTTTTCTAAAATCAACTTCAAATTTAAGGTTGAAAATTCATATTTTTTATTGCAGCACTATCCGTTTGAATTAATGTAATGATTCTTAAAATATCCTAGGAGAAAGATTTCCGTCGGGCGATCGGGCGGGGGGAGCAGAAATCGGGCGCTCCCCGCCCCCATGCACGTGTGCGCTCGCGACCACATGTCCACACACACAACTCTATTGCAACAAATTATCCACATATTTTGAAAACTCTCTATTAAGGGATTTTGGTTTATTTTTTGTTCTACCAAAAAAAGTTTTATCTAGTGCACTCACAATGTTTTACTATGTATAGATCTAATGTTGCAGTGAACTGAGATACTCCATAGTAACAAATTACTCACATATTTTGGAAACTCTCTATTAAGGAAATTCGTTTCATTTTTTGTTCTAAAAAAATGTTTCACCTAGTGTATTTATAATGTTTTATTATGTATAAATCTAATGTTGCAGTGAATTGAAACATTCTTTCGCTATTTGCTGAAACATTGTTTTTATATAAGGTGAAACAACACCCGATTTTAACGATTGAAATATTTTCAATATATTTAGTGAAACAATTCCAATATACCTGGTGGAACATCGTGTAACATTTAAAAAAATCAATAATAAGCTAAAAAAATTCGTCGGAATATATCCATGCGTGGTCTTATTTTGAAGATTTAATTGCAATGAATTTAATAGTACAATCGAATTATGATTTGGATAAATAATTTAAGATAAAAATTAGTTTAAAGTGTTTTTACATATATGGGAGGCACTGACATCATGCGCGCTCGATTTTTGAAGATTTGAATAGCACGACCGATCCCTAATCACCTCCAATATCCAACGTAGAGAGAAAAGCATGTTTATTTTCTACTCCTAGATAAGATTAAGCCGTATCTTATCCACCAACCCCCATCTACTAATCTAAAGTTGGCCATCCTGTAAAAGTTTGATTGGTCCACGTGGCGCTGTAGTTTTCCACCGATATTTGTGAATACACGTCTCTCGCAACTTGCTGGCTTCGTTCGTTCCTGGGCGATCTGGGGGATTGAGAGAGAAAATCATCTCGTTTTTCACGCTCACATTTCCCAAACTACTAAACGGTGTGTTTTTTAAAAAAAATTCTATAGGAAAGTTGCTTTAAAAAATCATATTAATCCATTTTTAAAGTTTAAAATAATTAATACTTAATTAATCATGTGCTAATGGCTCACCTTATTTTACGTATCTCCCCAATCTCTCTAATCCCCTTCTTCTCAATCACCCCCTTCGTTTCGAGTGTTGACGTCACACCGTGAAAAATAAAAAAGAAAACAAACGTTGTTTCGGACGCACGCACTGGGTGACAATGAGGAGATGGGCTGTATGACACTGCAACTAATATATGAAGAAAGAGAATTTAGAAAAATGCAAAAGAAAAATACAAAAAAATTGTATAATATTTAAATAAATAATATATATTGTGCGTAGAAAACATAAACTGAGTCAGGTGCCTAACCATATTGATATAATATATTTCTATAAAATAAACGGTAGCGCTATTTCGAGCGCAGCGCGCGGAATATTAATCCGAGCACCGCACGTCCACACTTGGTCTCCTCTTTTTCCGTTTTTCTCATCCTCCGCATCCCACCTTTTCTCGATTTTTTTTACCACCCCACCTTCCGTGTTTTTTTTTTCACTTTTCCATTTCATACGTGCTTCATCAAAGGGCTCGGTAAAATATTAACCATCCAGATTTTCCCTTTTTCGTTCCTTTTCTTCAATTTTTTAGTTTTCGCGTTTTAGTAAAATATTTACTGTCTAGTTTTTCTTTCCGAGTTTTTCGTTTTTCTAGTATCTCCCCACATTATAAAGTAATGAATTTACTTTGTGAAGTTTTTCATTTACTCCTAGCCTCCCATATATGCTTATTCAAAAGTAACAAATTTACTTGCATAAATACTTCCACATCGTACAACATCTAGATGGTCGTAAAAGAATTATTACAAGCTTACAATACTAGTAATTCTTTTACCAATATTATAAATATTGGTTAGATTTCGTGGTTTGTGAGTAAAACTATTATCACCTTCTCCTCGATATAGCCCATGATCTCATAGCTAATCTCATAGCCATCGTGTAGTAATATGTTTACTGATGTGTTCAATACACAGTATAAGAGTACAAACTGAGACTTCGTGGTCCGCGAGTAAAATAATTACTACCTTCCTCTCGATATAGCCATGATCTCGTAACCACCTGTTAACAGTGAAATTTGGTAAGCCCATAAAAGAATTATCACGTCTCCAATAGTCAGGTTCCTGCTATATTCGGTTAAGGAAATTAATCTATTAGAGGAAGCTTATCCACAGGTGACCGGGTTCGAGGAGGATACGGCATGGAAGTTTATCTATTAATTAGGCGGTATTTGTTAGTTTCCTTTTATTTTTAGGAAAGTTTCTTTCTTGTCCTACAATGACTAGTATCTACACATGGGTATAAATATGTACACCCGGGGTCATTGTAATTAATCTCTCGATCAATACTACTCTCGGCGCATCACCACCCTCTTTTCTGAGGTTTTTACTTATAACCGGCGGAATTTGGCACCTGACGCAGGGCAACATCAGTTTAGTTCGATCTCCGGCGAAGGGGTAAGTCCTACGTTCCGCCAGTCCTGGTGAATCTATCGGCTATATTGGTGTTGTTCAAGGCTGCATCGCTTCGATCTCTTGGATCACTCTGGTTTGGTTGATATATTTGCCTACCTGATATCTTAATTCTATCTCTAGTTGCATTGTGTTTAGAGACGCATCGTTTTAGTTGGGACTGTCTTGGTTAGGTCCGATCTTCTGTCTTAACTGATATATCTCTACAATCACAATGCTATTATAAATAAGTTTGTTATACCCATCACATTAGTCAGATCTATCAGCTCATCAAGTATTAGATTATCATATATAATCTCGTGCTGCATCGGTTAGGTCCGACCTACTAAATTGTTACTGATAATATAAATCTTGTTAAGCCGATAGGTTCATGCTAGTGTTTTATCGGGGTGCTAGCCGATAAGGTATCTGGACGTTGCATCAGCTTACAAAGATTACAAACAAGTTGGATTTAGCCGATGACAACAAATGTTTCATTGTTTAATCTAATCTGTGGATTTTGTGACATCGGACCTCGAGCCGATGTATGTTTTAACCTTCAGATCAATACTTGTTCTATTATATCATGTTAACTGATTGGTTTCCATTGGATTACATTATTATTATATTTTATTATCATCGGCCGATTGTCTTTGTATAATTATCTACATTGGACATATAGCCGATTGCTCAAAACCCTATCGACATCGGCTAATATCGGCTGTCGGCTGGAATTACTCCATCGGTTTGTCAGCTGATCGGCTGTTTACATATCCTGTCAGTTGTAGGATCAAACTTACTGGCACGCCCGCATCTCGTCAACATCTTGGACCTGCACTGGAGTTAAGATAATCTCCTAGGCCAGTGTGTGTTTTTCTTATCAACACCACTGATACGGGGCAACGGAGCTTGGCCCGATCTTCACAGCGTAGGATTGAAGGGTAACTAGACCCGTGCAACTTGATGAATGACACCGCCAACCACCGTCTTGGTCACGGCAACCTGCGGCACTCGATTCACCCAACCAGACACTTCGATTCTTTTGTTTACTCGCTAACGTGGAGTAAACGTGTTCTTGCAATTAGCGAAGCAAACCACAAGAACGACGGAGCAAGACACTCAAATCAATTCCCGTTTCTATGGGGGGTGGAGTAGTATCACACACAAACCCTAGAACAAGAATTCTATATTTCAAAGTGTCATAATCTGCTTTACATAGGAGGTGGGCTGCCCTTTATATAGGGGGCGGCTAATGGGCCAGGCAATCACCCCCCATCCCCCAGTCCCCCCTATACACTATTCTTCCTTCCTCCTCCCCTTCTTCTCTTCCTACTACATCATAAATTTTAAAAAATAAAAAACATAAGGTTAAAAAAATTTATGTATAGAAATACTATATATATAAAAAATTGAATTTGAATTCAAATTTAAAACGGGTATGTAAACTTTTGACTTATAAACTTTGGGTCTATAAACTAATATTTGAATTCAAATTCAAATTTGAATCGGGTATGTAAACTTTTGACTTATAAACTTTGTGTCTATAAACTTTAGGTGTAAAAGCTTTAGATGTATAGAAATACTATATATAAAAAACATTTGAATTTAAATTCAAATTTAAATCAGATATATAAACTTTTGATTTATAAACTTTAGGTCTCTAAATTTTAGATGTGTAAACTTAAGATGTACTTAGGTGCATAAATTTACTAAAATAGGAAAGTAATACGGTGAAAAACGAAAACCAGGTAGAGGAGAGGGAAGCGCCCAGGGGCGATCGATAGCCCCTTAGCATTTCCGCTTTATATAGGCTTACAAGGACGGTTGCTACAGTATGCCGGTGGAGCTACAGTGGCATGTCGACGCTACAGTGCGTCGGCTGCGACAGCGCCAGGTCAGTGCTACAGTACATGTCCAGGTGCATTGCATGCTTGGCTGTGTTTGCAAACATGGGTTCCTAACCCCTCTACATCGCATTCCGCGCGCATGTTTTATAAACTGTTAAACGGTACGTTTTATTAAAAAGTTTATGTATGAAAGTTATTTAAAAAATTCATATCGATCTATTTTTGAAAAAAAAAATCTAGCCTAAGATATTTTGTATACTTATGTTGCAAACGAGCAAAATTCAAGTTGATCTCTTCTCCAAATATCAAGCCAGCTTGCTCTTTATTCCCTTCTCTTATTCTTTGAATCTGATAACAAGCAAAAGTGGGGCATTAGGTAGTAATGCACTCTCATTAAAATTAGTATCTTTTAGGGAAAGATTCACCTGGCGTTTTAATTCCCTTGCTCTTGCTCGCGTGATTGGTCCTATTGGTGTGGGTGTAATAGTAATGTCCTCATCAACCACCGTGTATTAATATGTACACTGATGTGTTCAATATACAGTATAAGAGTAAAAACTGATACTAAGAGTATTGTTGATCTGTATCACAAATTGATCATACGAATGAAAAAATTACAGGCTCAATCACACAGAAGCGATAAAATTACTCACGGGTGAATCAAATTAGAAAAGAAAAAATGATCCGGCCAAAAATCCATCGTGAAGCTGGGATCCTGGTGGCTTTGCTAGACCTTGCTCATTCTCTGTCTTATGACTGGTACTGGAGAGGGCAACCGACTGGCGAGCAATAGTCGATGATGGAATCATGGAAGGATGTAGCGGTGTGGTATAGAGATGAGCTCGGCGTTGCGCAGTAGCAGCCATCCATCATCTAGCAAGCACGAAAAAAATATAAAAACATTCTCGTTCATGTCAAAGAGATGACGAGCAAAAGAAAAATAACATGTAACCTCCATCACCGGCGGACTCCACCCTATCGTTTACAGCCAGCCACATGGAGCACGATGTGCAAATGTAGGACCTGTGCAACCCATCAATTGAGATCAGGTAATATTGGAGATTACACGTTAATTTGATTTGCAAAGACAAATTGGGGCTTCATGCGTGAAGGTGATGTAAATCAGAGTGTTATGTCCTTACTTGCTTATTCTATCAATGTCGCCGACGTGGAGCAGCCGTTGGTTGTTGCTATTGGCCCAGGTGAATACCTCCTTGCTGGTTATGGTGCTGCCCGGCGTCCGGCAGTGAGGCCCGAAGCAGTGCCTCCACCTCAACCGCCGCCAGCCACCGCTCGCCGGCCACCGCTATCAACCACCACGGTGTTGTCGTCCTCCTCCATGGTGCGTCGCCGATTGTGGGCTGGGATGGTGGTTCGATTCAGATCCTAAAAAAAAGGGAAAAAAATAAAGTGGGGGCGAGAGTGGTTGGTTGGGTACGGAAAAAATAGAATATATACCGAAAGCAGAGAAATTGTTTTTATCGAAGTAAATCTTTTACTCCGATAATGGTGGGAGCACGATGCGGGACGTGGGGTGGGATTTGAAGCAGGGAAGTTGTTTTTAATCGTTTACTTGAATAAAGGTGGGTGGTAGAGGCGCGCGATCGGAGTAAATCGTTTACTCCGACAACGGTAGGAGTGGGATGACGGGACGTGGGGTGGGATGGGTCTGGGCTGATGCATGTTTGGCGCTCATAGTAGTTCTATAAAATAAAACAATAATCATAAAAATTGAATGATAAATAAAATGAAAGATTGGATCAAAATCCGTAGTCCTAGAACATTTGATACTGTATGGAAACTTTTAGGTTAATGACATCACTATAATTTTAAGAAAACATTTTTTTTCCGATAGCATATACTACTATAAGACTATAATCGTTTGTAAAATTTAAAACAACCTCAAACCAAAAAAAAATTACAATAATAAATTATGATCTGATTTTTATCGTTTTTTGACAAACTTAATAAAATCATAATACACTAATATGTCCTTTGGAAGTAATTACTCTCTTGAGTTTCATAATTTTTGACGTTTTGGATAATATTGAGGTCAAACTTTTATAACTTTGACTATAAATAACTTCAAAAATATTTAATTTAAAGGCACTAAAACAATATATATATATATATATATATATATATATCTTACAAAGTACTATAATAAAAATAAAAAATATTTATTTATCCAAAACTCAAGAATTATGGAATCAAAGGGAGTATTGTGCATGTCAAACTAACTTATGTAAAATATAATACTCCATCTGTTTCAAATCACTTACTTTGTCAAATACTCTCATTATAGCATTCAAATTTTCCATGTTCATATTATTTTAAATGCAATAATATCACAATTCAAAGCATTTTTAGAGTGATGTTCCATCTCACCCTCATAAAAAATGCAACTATGCAGTATAATTTGCTAGAAAAATAAATAAATTGAATCGAGAAGAGGATTAATTTTCTGTGATCTAGATAAGCCCTAAATAATGTGCAGGGCCTATAAACTAGCCAGCGCGCTTATTTTTTTAGGGTAAAGACAGATTTTATTAATGATTAAACATTGGATTACATTCTTGGTTCAAAAGTTCAAGGATTTCTACAGGTGCACATAACTTCCACTCCGCATCAATCCTAGAACCTATTGCCATTTGAACCAAAGTATTAGCTATCTTATTGGAATCTCTCTTTATCTTGTGCACCTGCACCTGCACCAAACACTGCAAAGCCGCTTTTACTTCTGCTATTATTCCACCCCATTCTGCTCTTGAGGCACTCGTTGTATTTAGATCAGTTACAACGTTACCATTGTCTGATTCTAGAATCATTGGCATTTGCAACTATTCAGTGGCCAATTGGACCCCTTCCAAGCATGCCAAGGCTTCTGCCTGTGTTGCAAAGGTACATCGTGGAATCTTCTTGCATGCTGCAAGCAGCACTAGGCCCCTGCAATCTCTGAATATTATCCCAGCACTTGCTTCACCAGTGTCATGTCTGTAGCCTACATCCACATTCATCTTTGCAAAACCTTCAGGAGGAGGTTGCCATTTGCAAAAGGAGGAACCAGCGCGCTTATTTTCTAGTAAAAAATGTATTCGATCCAACTTGACTCATCTCATCTTTTGAAACAAACTTATACGTGAGTGAACGAACATATCATGCGACCTAGTTTGCCACCACAACCGTTGTGCGTGTTTTTTCTTCGAAATAAAATAGACACTCACACACACACATACGTATGTATGTATGTATGTATATAGACACACACACTTACTTCTATAAACATATACACGTACACCCTATCCCTATGAACATATATGAAGATTGGGTAAATATATTTTAAGGCTAGTGAAAGTCCCCCCACCTCCGCAAGAAACGATGTTATATCCTCTTAAGGGATTAAAATACTTTCCCCTTCTTCCCAGAATTAAACAGATTTTCTCTTTTTGCAGAACTGAACAGTTTGATGTGTATTCGTACTCCACTATTTCAGGGAAGGAACAAATCTCTCACAGTCAAGACAAGGCTCATCTGCAGCCTGCCGTAATGCAGTTACATTACATCACTTGCTTGAAAGATTACATCAACACATGGATTCGAAACCCAAATGAGAACAAACGCGCCACATAAACAAGCTGTTCGTATTACACTTTGTGAAAAATTCAGAATTCATCACTTACATAGCTAGCTACTCCTCATCGTAAGAAAACAGTGTTTGAAAAGAAGGAAAATAAAGCACCAGGCCCAGATGGTTTCCCTGTTGAATTTTACAAACATTTTTGGGGCTGATAAAAAATGACTTATTAAAATTGGTGCAAGATTTCATGGATGGAAAGATTGGAATAGAAAGGCTGAATTATGGGGTTATAACCCTTATACCTAAGAGCAAGGAAGCGAAGATGATCCAGAAATTTAGACCCATATGTCTCCTCAATGTGAGCTTTAAAATCATAACAAAAATCCTTCTGTTACAAACAGCTTTTATCAAAAATAGATACATAATGGAGGGGTGCTGGTTTGCGTGAGATCTTGAATACAATGCATTCTAAGAAACAGGCAGAAATTTTATTTAAAATTGATTTTAAAAAAGCCCACGATAATATTAAATGGCCTTTTGTGTATAAAATGTTGGAAGTAAAGGGTTTTCCAGAGAAATGGTGTGATTGGATTTTTAAAGTAATGAGATGAGGTAACGTGTAGGCCCATATTTTAAAACTCATAAAGGGCTGAGGCAGGGTGATCCCCTATCTCCTCTACTCTTTAATATAGCTGCTGATGCTCTAGCCATTCTGATGAAAAGAGCAGAAGGTCATGGTTTAATCAAGGGATTGAGGACAATGTGTAATACAAGATGGGGTGGTGATTTTGCAATATGCTGATGACACAATTTGTTTGATTCAAGATGATCTGGAATATGCAAAAAAATCTTAAGTTTATCATGTGCATTTTTGAGCAACTCACTGGTCTTAAGGTCAATTTTCATAAAAGTGAGGTGTTCTGTCTAGGTGGGACTCGGGAAAGAGAAAGCATGTACCGTCAAATTTTTACCTGCCAATTAGGTGTGTTACCAATGAAATATCTAGGTGTGCCCATTAATATGAAAAGAATCTATAACAAAGACTGGAAAAGGGTGGAGGAAAAAATTGAAAAAAAACTTGGGTGCTGGCAAGGGAAGCTCCTTGCCATTGGAGGGAGATTGACTTAGTAAATTCTAGTCTAAGTAATGTTCCTTTGTATATGATGCCCCTGTATCCTTTGCCAATTGGAGTGAGACAAAAAATTGATTTCTTCCGGAAGAGATTCTTATGGCAGGAAGATTAGAGGATCAGAAAATATCATTTGGTTCAATGGTCTATTATTTGGGGGCCGGCTAATGGGCGGGTGACCACCCCAGGCGATCAGGCGGTCACCCCCCTCCCCCTATATACTACTCTCTTCCTTCCTCCTCTCCTTCTCTTCCTACTACACCATAAATTTAAAAAAAAAATAAAAAACACAAAGTTGAAAAAATTTATGTATAAAAATACTATATATAAAAAATTTGAATTCAAATTCAAATTTGAAATGGGTATGTAAAATTTTGACTTGTAAACTTTGGGTCTATAAACTAATATTTGAACTCAAATTTAAATTTGAATCGGGTATGTAAACTTTTGACTTATAAATTTTGGGTCTATAAACTTTAGGTGTATAAACTTTAGATGTATAGAAATATTATATATAAAAAATATCTGAATTCAAATTCAAATTTGAATTGGATATAATTCAAATTCAAATTTAAATCGGGTATGTAAACTTTTGACTTATAAACTTTGGGTCTATAAACTTTAGGTGTATAAACTTTAGATGTATAGAAATACTATATATAAAAATATTTGAATTCAAATTTAAATTTTAATCGGATATATAAACTTTTGATTTATAAACTTTAGGTCTCTAAGAAGGGCAGGTTCATATCAAGACTATGACTTGCAGACAGAAAAGTAAAGCACATAAGGAGCACGCTCCCACTAGCAACCAGATTAATACACGCTTCGCCTCCATTGACTAAAACATCCGTTGCCGCTTTGGAAAAATAGACAAGAAAATTGCACCACCATTCACCGTACGTCAACATCATCTTCCATCTGAACATATCTTTTAAATTGTGTCAACCATTTGTGCAGACTTAACACACATACATACATCAGCCTCTTTTCATTAGTCCAAACGTCCACTACCAAAAGACTGACCGACCCCACCACAAAGTGTATGGCACTACAGACCCAAAAGGAAATGATATGAGAGCATTCCAGACTCTTTGGTAGCTCTACCCATCACTCAGAGCAAGGCTAATAATACAGTTGACCTGCTGGCTATATGGTTTTTTAGCCTTCTCTTAGCCTACCTATATAATAGTTAGCTCTTTACAATTAATACAGACTCACTTGTCTCTCTCATAGAGTTTTTTGGTTCTTGTGTCCAAACCGACTGTAAGTTACAGCCCACTTCTCCTCTCTGTCTTATTTCCTCCACCTCAGCATTTAGCCGGTTTATAGTCTACTATTATACTTGCTCTCACACTCGATAGGGGCATTGAAAGATGTAGGAGCATGAGAACATCGCTTACCATATCTTTGCAATCAAAGCACCTTTGAAGAAAAAGAAGAAAAGAGGAGGCGACATCATATACCATGGGTACTACTTTAAGGAGAGGATCCTTAGGCCTTTTCCAGTTAGCAAATCAAAATGTCCAGTATATCCTACACTTTGGATAGGTCGACGCCTAGTTGTAGGAGGTGTGCATGCTAGTGTTATTGTTACTATACTACAAGTTGTGTTTAGTTCACGTCAAAATTAGAAGTTTGGTTGAAATTAGGACGATGTGACAGAAAAGTTAGAAGTTTATGTGAGTAGGAAAGTTTTGATGTGATGGAAAAGTTAAAAGTCTGGAAAAAAAAACTTTGGAACTAAGGCTGTGTTTAGTTCACATCAAAATTGGTAATTTGGTTAAAATTGGAACGATGTGACGAAAAAGTTAAAAGTTTATGTGAGTAGAAAAGTTTTGATGTGATGTAAAAGTTGGAAGTTTGAAAAAAAAACTTTAGAACTAAACAGGGTCTAAACAAGGCCTATGAAGGAGTGTTGGGTTCAGGCTTCACCGAGTGTCCGTCCTGTGAATGCTGTGTGTCATACATAGATCGCCATCGCAAGAGAGATTGGCATCTTGTATAGTGCTTTGGATTGGAGGAATTGCATTGCTGCACCGATGTCTTCTTCCATCAGCTTCGCTACCTGCTTTTCTGTGCCATCGGTTGACCACTTTTCCCAAATCTGTTGTTTGCTCCCACTGTCACTTGCCTCCCCCTAATACCATTTAAGCAAGATTTTGTACAAACTTTAGATGTATAAATTTACTAAAATAGAAAAGTAATATGGTGCCCAAAAAGTAAACCACGTGGAGGAGAGGGGGAAGCTAGGAGCGATCGATCGCCCCTTAGCAATCTCGTATTATTTGCTTACCTAAAGAGCAGGGTGGGTTAGGTATCTTAGGTCTGGACATAATGAACAAAGCCCTCCTGGGCAAATGGCTTTGGAACTTAGAAACTTCGGATGGTCTCTGGCAGAAAGTCCTAAGAAACAAATATCTCAAAAACAAAACGCTGAGGCAAGTAACACATAAAAATGGTGACTCTCACTTTGGTCGGGAGTAATGGATATCAAAGATAGTTTTCTTAATTGTTGTTGGAAGAAAGTGGAAAATGGAGAAAATATCCTCTTTTGGGAAGACTGTTGGTGGGGGGACAAAACAACTGCAGAATTTGCCCCTGATTTGTACAACATAACCCTGACCAAGTATGGGACGATTGCAAAACTTAAACACATAGGTCTGAAAGAGGTCAAGTTTAGAAGGGATATGAATGAGGAGAAGAAAAGAAGGTCTGAAATCATTTGTAAGCAGTTTGAGCAAATAAATTTGACTGCTGAAAAAGATAGATTGATCCGGCGTTTATCAAAGAAAGGCTTCTCGGTGAAATCCTTTTATAGATTCTTGAGGATACAGGAGTCCTCTTGCCCTTATAAGAAAATGTGGAAGTTAAAAATCCCCCCCAAGAGTGAAAGTGTTTGTTTGGCTCACGATCAGAAATAGCATTATGACTAAAGATAATCTGTACAAAAGGGGCTGAAGAAAAGGGACAAAAAAAAATGTCAGTTCTGTGAGAAGGATGAATGAAACTGTCCGGCATTTATTTTTGATTGTCCTCTAGCTCTTTTTATTTGGTGTGTCAGAGTGTGCTCGGGGGTGAAACCTAATAAAGATATTGGTAGTATGTTTGGGCAAGGGAGTTTCTTTGGGAATAATTAAAAAAATTTAGTCCTGGCGGGTGTGGCTGCTGTGTTATGGACCCTTTGAAAAGCCAGGAATAGAGCTTGTTTTGATCACATTTTGCCAACTGATCCCATTGAATGGATATTCACCATTTGTTCCACTTTAGGGTCTTGGAGCATTTTGCAGATCATGGAGGCAGACAGAGAAAAGGTGCTTTGGGGGGCTCAGCTTCTCAAACAGGTGGCAAATGAAGTCTTTCACTTAGGTAGTGTTTGGTTGCTGGGATGAGATGGGATAAACCTATTTTTAGGTGTTTGGTTCAGGGGTGAGTGGGATGGGTTGGTCCCTACAGAGGAATATTCCTCTCAGATCCGTGACCAACTAATCCGGCCAAAACTGGCGAACGAACTCGTCCCACCTGGGACGAGTGACGGCGTGAACGAGCAAACACCATTGCCGCCCTGCTCGCGTGCTCGTCCTCGGGAGACGGCGGCGGGCTCGGCGACGGCGGCGGCAATGGACTCAGCAACGGCGGCGGCGGGAGGCTCAGCGACGGTGGCGGTAGACGGCTTGGGCGACGGCGTTGGCGGTGGGCTCGGCGACGGCGGCGGCGGGGGGCTCGGCGGCGGCAGATCCAGTGGTGGGGAGGGCCGCGGCGGCGGATCCGGCGATGGGGAGGGTTGCGGCGACGGATCCGGAGGCGGGGAAGTCGGCGGTCGGCCGACCGTGCGTCGTCGCGCTTCTCCGCCTGCCCGACTGCGATGGTGGCTGTGCTCGCCCTCCTCTCCACCAACCTCTCCCTCTCCCTCTCCCTCTCCCGCGCGGACCTCGCCGCCATCGTCATCGCCGAACCGCGGCTGCTCTGCGCAAAGGCCGACACCATCGCCGCCAACGCTCGGTTGGGTCATCCCGTCCGTCGTCGTCATGCTCCTCCGCCCGCCCGTCTGCGATGCCGACGTCATCTCCGCGGTGCGCGCGACCACGTCCGGCGGCGACCAGACCAGGCTCATCGACGCCATCAAGGAGGCCGGCGGCGACCACGTCCGGAGGTGAGGGCAGAGGCGGCGTCGCCCATGGTTATTGCAAACGGCGTTGTCGGTGGTTGCAAACAGCGTTCATCTCATCCCTCCCTCATCCCTTCAACCAAACAAAAAACTGGAATCGTCCTATTCTACAAACCAAACGCGCGAATGGAATCATCCCAATCCCAAAATCAGGGATGGTTTCATCCCGTCCCACCTAGTTCGAGAACCAAACACACCTTAAGGTTTGGCTGGAGAGGAGCTAACAGACGTTTGGGATGGAGAGACCTGACGATGACCCAGGAATCCAGGATGATGCTGCGATGATTGCTGGCTCTCCTTTCTTGTCTATGCATGGGAGTAATGTCTTGTGATATGTTGGCTGTGATCATTTTTGCTGTTTGTTTTGTTTAATCTGTTACCTGAACATTTCGAACCTTGTATTTCCTTCGTTTTCGTTAATGGAAGCGGGAGAGGTGCGGCCTCTCTTTATCAAAAAAAAAAAAAAAAAGAAGGAAAAAAAAAAGCTACTCCTCATCGTTGATCGCTGCAACCGCCGTCGTGCTCAGCTCCACGATGAACTCCACGAGCCGCTCGAACTCTGCCGCCGACGAGCCACCGTCGGCGACGTCCCGCCTCACCTCCCGCGCCAGCGCCTGAGCCGACGCCCTGATCTCGCCGGACTCCTCGCCTCCCTCACCATCCTCTCCACGACGGCGGCGTCGCACACGTCCTTCATGTCCAGCCCCGTCCCCCACACGGCGCCCACGAACCTGCTGTTGATCTGCTGGTCGACGAAGAACGGCCAGCACACCGTCGGCACGCCCTCGACGGCGGCCTCCAGCGTCGAGTTCCAGCCGGCGTGCGTCAGGAAGCACCCCACGGCGCGGTGGCGCAGCACGTCCCGCTGCGGCGCCCACTCCACGACGCGCGCCTTGCTTCTCCCGGCCGCCGCGACGGCTTCCTGGACGGCGGCGTTCTGGCTCGCGCCAACCATGTCCGTCCGTAGCACCCAGAGGAATGGGTAGCCGGCGGCGACGAGCCCGGACAGGAACTCCGCGAACTGCTCGAGCGAGATGACGGTGAGGCTCCCCAAGCTGACGTACACGACGGACCGGTCGGCCTGGCCGTCCAGCCACGCCAAGCAGCCGTCGTCCTCCCGCCACGGGCTACCGCCAGCGCCTCCGGCGGCCGGCGCTGGGGACATGGCGTGGAGAGGCCCGATGGCGAAGACGTCGCGCATGTGAGGCGCGATGTGCGCGAGCGCCGCCCGCTCCATGGACGCCGCCGTGTTTAGCACGAGCGCCCGTGCGTTCCCGCTGTGCGCCGTGAACCCGTACACTATCTGCAGCAGCGGGTCGTTCTCCGGGTCGTCGCAATCCTGGCACTGGCTTGGAAGGTCTCGCCGGCGCAGGAAGCTCTCCATGCCCGGGACGCCGCGCACCGGCTCGTCGAGGTCGTCGCCGTCCTTGAAAGGGAGCTCGCCGAGCTCCAGCAGTCTGGGCAGGGACAGGTACGCCAGGAAGCTGCACGCGCTGTCCGTGCGAAAGGCGAGCGCCGGGACGCCGAGCTCCTCGGCGACGTCCACGGCGAACGACATGATGCCATCGGCGACGACGCAGGTCACCGGAGGGAACCCGCCGGTGGCGCCGGCGCCGGCGTCACCCACCAGCGAAGCGAGCAGGTAGCGGTACGCGACGCTGGCCTTGGTCTGCAGCGACTCCATGAGCTCCACGATTCGGCCCACGTCGCGCGGGTGTTCGACGGGGAGCCCGTCCGGGATGGACAGTGCCGGAGCCGCGGCGACGACGCAGCGGCGGCCAGCTGCGCGTCATCTCCGCGGCCGGCGCGGCGGAGGTTGTGGTCGCTGTGGAGGAAGGTGACGTGGAGGCCAGCGGCGAGGAGGCCCGTGGCGAAGTGGAGCATGCAGGTGATGTGGCCGTGCACCGGGCACGGGAACACGAGCACGTGCGCCGCCACCATGTCCATCTCCGTTCGCTCGCCGGCCGGCCCAAGCCTTAGCTGAGCCACCATGACTCGTGCAGCATGGAAACTCAGTTGCTTCCGTACTGCTTGGATGCATTATTGTAGTTCTCTACTCCCGCATCATTGTAGCGGAGTACTATCTTAGCCGTTGGAAGGTCTACGTTTGGTAGCTTGTGCGATGCTTACATCTATTATTTTTTATTATATTTGCTTTTGTTGGTGATAAAATGGCCCAACAAGCAATGGGCGACAGGTTACAGCCTACTCCCTCCGTCACAAAAAAAAATCAATTCCTAAGTTTCTGTATCCAACATTTGACTGTCTGTCTGTCTTATATGAATTTCTTTTATGATTAGTATTTTTATTGTTATTAGATGATAAAACATAAATAATATTTTATGCATGACTTATCTTTTTATTTTTTTAATAATTTTTTAAATAAGACGGACGGTCAAACGTTAGAGACGGAAACCCAGGAATTGAGTTATTTTGGGACAGAGGGAGTAGGTCTTGTTTAGTTCGAAAATTTTCATTTGTCTCATGGGACATTTGACCGGATATCGGAAGGGGTTTTCGAACACAAATAAAATAATAATTTCATAACTCGCCTGGAAACCGCGAGATAAATCTTTTGAGCCTAATTAATCTGTCATTAGCACATGTGGGTTACTATAGTAGTTATGGCTAATTGTGGACTAATTAGGCTTAAAAGATTCGTCTCGCGATTTCCATGCAAACTGTGCAATTAGTTTTTATCTATATTTAATGCTCTATACATGTGTCCAAAGATTCGATGTGATGTTTTTGGAAAAAAAATTTGGGAACTAAACCGGTACCGGACCTTGTTTAGTTTCCAAAACAAAAAAATCTTTTCATCCATCACATCGAATGTTTGGACACATGCATAGAGCATTAAATATGGACGAAAAAAACCAATTATATATATAGTTTGCGTGTAAATTGCGATACGAATCTTTTAAGCCTAATTATGTTATAATTTGATAATGTGGTACTACAGTAAATATTTGCTAATGATGGATTAATTAGACTTAATAAATTCGTCTCGCAGTTTATAGGCGGAACCTGTAATTTATTTTGTTATTAATCTACGTTTAATACTTAAATATGTGTCCGTATATATTAAAAAAAATTGTGAACGAAACTAAACATGGCCAACACATGCTCGATGTTTCCGTGTAGTATACTACTTCATCGATCTTATAATACTTATCTTTGTTTAACATAAATTATTATTTGGCAAATAACTATATTACCCCTTATTTAAATGGAAGTAGGAGAGTGGTGAGGGTATCATATGTAGAAATTTAAATAGGAGGTGATGTGATAGATAGTACTCTTAGCACATCCTCAATTCTTATAGCAGGTAGAGATTAAAATTAGATCCCATTGGTTATGCATATACTCCTAGCTCACAATGTTTATGGTCATTGTGGAGTTATAAGGTGAGACTTCACTATGGAATGAAATAATTACAAAACACAAATCCACCGTCTCCTTATTCACAGCTTACCTGGATTTTCGTTTGAAATATATCCTTGTTTATTATTATATTCCTTGTGACTAGCTACAAGCTTAAAGCTAACTATAGTATTTAATGAACTATGTTTAACTTTCACAACATATAATTCTAGTTATAAGGTATTATGACATTTCCTATGTTCAAGTTATGGATGCCTCATAAGTATTGTGGGATAAAATTTAATTAAACTCTTTAGAGAGGCAACCATTCTTAGATGGAGGAAGTATATATTTGTTAGTTTAGTTCTACGATGTTTACATCTTTTTCTTTTATTTGCTTTTTCTTGGTGATAAAATGGCCCAAACGTGCAATGGGTGACAAGTCACAACCTACAAGTGGCAAGGAGACGAACCGTGCCAGAAAAACAATGCAAATCAACAACACCCAAGCTAGGGAGAAAAACTATGCCACGGGACGTCATCTCTACTGGTCAAGCTATATAGATTTTCACCCTAGCTAGCCATGCAAACTCGGTCGAATAGCTAGTTTCGGATAGTTTCGAATTTGAAAATGAATTCAATTTTTTTTTCTCGGAAACAAAAACGAATACAATAAGGATTCTATCTGCCAGAATTAGAAAATAATCGGAAACTATCCGGGAATGTTTTTCAATATCCGCAGACATGGGTCGAATTATAGAAAAAACACATATATATACATAATTTTTTCATACGGAGTCATATAAAGACAAACTTTATATCAAAATTGTAGAGCTGGATAAAATCTACAACTTTCTTGTTGACTATTATATTATTTGATATCATTTAAGGGTCTAAATATTCATTATAAAATATCATAACTGTTTTTACAAAATCTTAGATCTACAATTCAAACGACATCCGATGGAGATGTGTTCTACCGCCTATGAAATTGATGATATAAATTTTTGGAGATGTTGACCTAAAATAACAAGCAATATCTCTTCCTTGATTAAGGAAGCTCAATTTGAGAGGTTTTTATGTGCCGACAAATATTCGTTACCGTATTCACTCTGTATTTGTATTCAATAGTATTCGATTTTATTTTCGTACCTGGGTTTTTGACATTACTACATAATAGATTTTCCTGGACGCCGCCCCCTTTTGTGTCCATGTGGTCTGTAAGTGGAACCGCATGGAAAAATAGGGGACATGCGCCGGGCTGTCGCCTGCACGGGAAAACACATTATCCCGTACGGGCGGCTTAAGCCAACCGCACACGAAAATAATCATATTTTTCACCCACACGGGATAATAGCCCACTGCTTTTAACGTCACGCGCCCGCACACTCATCTCCCTCTCCGCCCTCCATCTCTCCCACTCCACTCCTCTCCTCCTCTCCTCCCACTCTCCTCTCCTCTCCTCTTTTCCCCTCTCTCCTGGCCGGCCAGCGGCGCGACAGCATGCGGCGGGGCGCGGCCCCTCCCTCCCTCTCCCTCCCCTCCACAGCAAGAGCACTGCTGCGGCGGGCGACAAGGGCGGCGAGAGCAGGCCGCGGCGGGCGACCACGACAGATCCGGCAGATGGGAGGCATGGGGGCGGCGGATCCGGCAGCGCATGCCCCCTCCCCTCCTTCCTCTTGCAGATCCGACGGAGGGGGGTGGCGGATCCGGCAGCGCGTGCCCCCTCCCCTTCTTCCCCTTGCAGATCCGGCGGAGGGGGCGGCAGATCCAGCGGCGCGCGGCCTCTCCCTTCCCTCCCCTTGCAGATCCGGTGGAGGGGAGGGGGCCCGGCGGAGCGGCGGCATGCGTCAACGGCCGGCATGGAGGTGGGGCGACGGCGTCGGCGACCGGCGGATCTATCTCTCCCCTCCTTCTCTCTTTGTTATTTGTGATTTTGTGATTTGTGAGATGCGTTCTTGGAGTTCATTTGTTACTGTGATATGTGTTCTTGTGATGTGAGAGTTCATTTGTTGATGTGAGATGTGTTCTTGTGATGTGAGATCATTGTGTATCGATGTGCGACTACGGATCCGGCGCCGGCAACAAAAGCGGGCGGCGGATCTGTAGCCGGCGACCGCGGGGGCGACGGCGGCGGGCCTCGGCTAGGTGGTGGCAGCGGATCAGGGTTAGGTTTTTTTTTCGATTTTTTGTTTTTTCATGCGGGCGGCTTAAACTCCCGCACGCGAATATCCGATTTCGAAAATCACGATTTTCCCAGATGACTGGGTGCGTGCGGGCTACCCTCCCGTACGCAAAAATCATTTAGCCCGCACAGGATAATCAGTATTGTAGTAGTGTATTTCCGATCCCGATTAAAAAAATGAAAACAAATACCCAAGGACGTTACATGCATAAGCATCGCCTAGATCCAACACTAACACTTGCAAGGCTGCCCTGACTAGGGATGAAAATGGAGCGGATACGGACGGATAATGCTCATACCATATTCGTTTTCATATTTTTTACCGGATACGAAAACGAATACGGATAGCTCGAATACGGAAACAAATACGGATTATCTCGAATACGAATAAGAATCGAATATGATCGGACACGAATACGGAAACAAATTTTTCTCGGAACACGAAAACCAACCCAACTTCTAATAGAAACAAATATCAACATATATAATTAGCTCATTTTATATAAAATGAGGTATAATTTATAAATATTTTTTAAAATTTAAATAATAATAATAGTATGGACTAGTGTTAAGAGGTAAACTACTATTAAAATCTATAAAGGTATATTGAAGGTTATAGAGTTAGAAAGAAATGGGGTATGTCTCATGGGTCCTGCGGATATCCGAATAGCACCGTTCACCGGATATCCGAATTATTATCCGTATCCGATGGAAACCCTGATACCATATTCGTATTCGTATCCGGGAGAAAATATCCGTATTCGTATCCGTATCCGAAATATCCGAGAATTATCCGATCCGAAAGATATCCGTATCCGTTTTTGTCCGGAGCGGACGGAAACTATCCGCTCCGTTTTCATCCCTAGCCCTGACATAGTGTTCTGTCCCACGCCAAGAAACGAAGGAAAAATTGAGGATAAATTAAACTCAATGTATGGATGAGATCGGCTCAAAGGAGCATATAAATATACACAATAGACATTAAAAAAAGATAAGAATACCCTTACGGTCCTTCACAGCCTCGTGATCAGATCGTCTTGATGTGAAATTGAGAGTGTGGGAGAAGAGAGGGTAAGGGAAGGCAATGGCTGCCGCTGCCGCCAGTTGGCAATGGTAGCAACGGCAAGTTACATTTGTATTGTGAGCACCTGCCACAGAATCTGAAGTCCGAACTCGATCTACGTAGGGAGAAATAAAATAAACAAAGTCAGTTATAAATAGTACTCACTCCGTCCTATTTTACTAACGCTATAGTTTTCCACGTCCAACTATCTTATTTTTTTTAAAAAAAAAATAAAAAACATAAATCACAAGTAAAATATTATTCATATTTTACCATCTCATAACAATAAAAATACTAATTTTTAAAAAATTAAACAAGACGGATGATTAAAGTTGGATGCGAAAACTTATGATTACACTTGAAATGGGATGGAGAGAGTACCAACACCTACGCAATTTATATTGGGAGTGCAAAACAACCACATGGAGACAAAACAGCAAGGGTTGCATGCTTAGTTGAAATGGCTGGGCATCCCGGCGTGCAGAGGATTGCACGGTAGAAAATTGTATTGATAAAAAAAAGTATATTTTCAATCAACTGTCAGCTAAAAAGTTTCCAATAATAATGTATTCTCGTGTTGTGGCTGGAGGAATCCAGCAAAAAAATTGCAATTATTTTCTACTACTAGAATTTGAATGTACTTTATGGATACAAATTGGATTTTTGATAGAAGGGCCGGTACAATCTTCTATTTTATATGGATGAAACTTTTTCTTCTAAGTCAAATAAAAATAATTTTGGAATTGCTAGAAAACTTCCGCTAATGTTTTTGCCACCAATACTTTCAGACTATTACCATCAAACCGCCTCAAGATTTATGCATGAAAGGAAAAAAATTGATAGAAAAAAATTTTCACACATGTCACGTGTAAGATCTCGATGCTAGCCAATCAAACCACAGTTAAATATAAGTTTTATATAAGTTATATCGTAGTTACAGTATAGTTACATGTAAATACAATTATAAGTTATATAGAAATTTGCTGTCTACAGACTCGTCCAAAATTTTCTACTAGTACCATTTTTTTTAGCAACTTTGTCTGCAGAACCAGCAATTGGCCAACTGGCCATAGATGAGACCGCCTAGGCGCCAACAAGGAAACGACGGGTCAGGTTGGAGGAGAGCGCAGTGCCGTGAGAGCGGACGAACATGGCGGCAGCGGCGGCGGCGGCGGCGCACGTGCTCGTCTTCCCGGCGCCGGGGCAGGGCCACATCAACTGCATGATGCACTTCGCCGCCGGCCTCGTCGGCGCCGGCCTTCACGTCACTTTCCTCCACACCGACCACAGCCTCCGCCGCCTCGGTGGCGCCGCGGCGGCCGTCTCGCCGCGGCTCCGGTTCATGTCCATCCCCGACGGCCTCCCCGACGACCACCCGCGCGCCGTGGGCGACATCGTGGAGCTCCTGGAGTCGCTGCGGACCAACGGCAGCGTCCCGTACCGCTCCTTGCTCGCTTCGCTCGTACGCGCAGGTGACGGCGGCGGCTTCCCTCCGGTGACCTGCGTCGTCGCCGACGGCAGCATGCCGTTCGCCGCCGACGTCGCTGAGGAGATCGGCGTCCCGTCGCTGGTCTTCCGCACGGCCAGCGCGTGCAGCGTACTGGCCTACTTGTCAGTCCACAGGCTGTTCGAGCTCGGTGAGGTCCCGTTCCCGGCCGACGGCGACCTCGACGAGCCGGTGCGCGGCGTTCCGGGCATGGAGAGCTTCCTGCGCCGGCGAGATCTTCCGGGCAATTTCCGGAACTGCACCGAGAACCAGAACGACCCCATCGTGCAAATGCTCATCGAGGTCACCGCGCACAGCCGCAGGGCACGGGCGGTCGTGCTCAACACGGCCGCGTCCATGGAGGGGCCAGCGCTCGCGCACGTCGCGCCGCGCATGCGCGACGTCTTCGCCATCGGCCCTCTCCACGCCATGTTCCCGGTGCCGGCGGCCGCGGGCAGCCTGTGGCGCGCCGACGACGGCTGCATGGCGTGGCTCGACGGGCAGCCGGACCGGTCAGTCGTGTACGTGAGCTTGGGCAGCTTGACCGTCATCTCTCTGGAGCAGTTCACGGAGTTCCTCCACGGGCTCGTCGCCGCCGGGTACCCATTCCTGTGGGTGCTCCGGCCGGAAATGGTCGGGGCGAGCCAGAGCGCTGCCGCCCTCAGCGAAGCCGTCGCGGCGGCGGAGAAGAACAACAAGGCGCGCGTCGTGGGGTGGGCGCCGCAGCGGGACGTGCTGGGCCACCGCGCCGTGGGGTGCTTCGTGACGCACGACGGCTGGAACTCGACGCTGGAGGCCGCCGGCGAGGGCGTGCCGACGGTGTGCTGGCCGTTCTTCGTCGACCAGCAGATCAACAGCAGGTTCGTGGGCGCCGTGTGGGGGACGGGGCTGGACATGAAGGACGTGTGCGACGCCGCCGTCGTGGAGAGGATGGTGAGGGAGGCGATGGAGTCCGGCGAGATCAGGGCGTCGGCGCAGGCGCTGGCGCGTCAGGTGAGGCAGGACGTCGCCGACGGCGGCTCATCGGCGGCGGAGTTCGAGCGGCTCGTCGGGTTCATCAAGGAGCTCAGCATGATGGACAGGTCTTGCAAACTCTACTCGAGCTACTCAATCGCCGAGTGATGATATTTTAGCCCCCCCCCCCCCCCCCCCCACGTGCCTACTTGACCCATCCACTTCTTTCTCCCTTTTTTTTCACAAAAGATATTTCACCTAGTGTACTATTTATAAATATGTTATAGTGAATTAAAATACTCTTTTGTAAAAAAAAACCCACATATTTTAAAAACTCTCTATTAAGAGAATTTGATTTATTTTTTGTTCCACAAAAATGTTTCACCTAGCGTACACACAATGTTTCACTATATATAGATCTAATGTTGCACTGAACGAAACATTCCATTGCAACAAAAAAAACCCACATATTTTGGAAACCCCCTATTAAGGGAATTTGGTTATTTTTTGTTCCACCGAAAATGTTTCACCTAGTGTACTCACAATGTTTCACTATGTATAGATCTAATGTTGCAGTGAACTGAAACATTCATTCGTTATTTGCTGAAACATTGTTTTTATATAAGGTGAAACAACACCCGATTTAAACGAGTGAAACATTTTCGATCTACTTAGTAAAACAATTCCGATATATCTGGTGGAACATCGTGCAACATTTAAAGATAATTCAATAATAAGCTAAAAAAATTTTCGTCGGAATATATCCATGTGTGGTCTTGTTTTAAAGATTTAATTGCAACGAATTTAATGGTGCAATCAAATCATGATTTGGATAAATAATTTAAAAGATAAATCAGTTTAAAATAATTTTGCACGTAAATCAGACGCTGACGTCATGCGCCCGATTTTACCCGCTATCGGCGTCCGACCGAGAGGTTGTGGCACTGACATGCCACCGTGTGCAGTCAATTGGTCATAATTCCCTCTTTTCTCTAACAAAATATACAAATCCAATTCTTTCATTGTTTGCGTTTCACCTCAATTTTCCTTTTGTCCCATTTTCATCCCTCACTTGTTGTATCGTCGGTAATGGGCCAACTCGACTCGTTCGAGGCCAGAAAAAAACCAAGTTGTTCGTGTTATACTTTGCGAATTGTGAACTGATGAGAATGTAAATCATTTCCAACTGTCTTCAACGGATGCTAGGCTGCTGCTAAAAAAATTACGATATATATTTCTTTAATAATTTATATTTATATATCTGTACGGGAAGAATTTTCATAAATATACCTGTTCCACGGGGTGAAGACGAGCAACTAAATGTTAGCCGCAGCGCAAAAACGCGGGACCGATGATCATGCGGGATGCTCGCGCGGTATTGCGGAATGGTTGCGCGACACCGCGGCGGTCCCCTGGCTCAAAAATGCGCCACCGTGGTGGCCAGCGGTAGCGACGGTCCTGTGGCTCAAAAACGTGACACCAACACTGTCCCGCAGTTCCATTTCACAGAACCAGCTCTGTGAACAGTAGCAAACATTGCTGGACAGTGTTTTAATTGTGCTAAACAGTATTATATATGCCCATCCCACGCATGCCACGGCAAGTGCCGCATGACCATTGGTTCCGCGTTTTTATGTTGCGGCATACATTCAGTCTCACGTTTTCACCCCGTGGGACAGATATATTTATGTAAATTCTTTCCGTGCATGTATATAAACATAAAATTATTTTAAAAAATAAGTATATTCGCAATTATTTTTCCTAGGCTGCTAGCTACCCTTCATCCTTCATCCCTGCAACTGCCTTTCCGCTTGTCGTCGTGCCGAGTTCCTGGATTAACCGGTTTAACCCTATATATGAGCAATGGCAAATAAAGAAAAAACCCCGTCACTTGAACTCTGCTGCTGAGGAGCCTCTCTTGCCGCTTTCAACCCTGTTCAATTAAACTCAACTTCAACAAAGTTTTCCAGCCTCATTATTTGATTTCAATATAAGTTACCCCCTTGACAACCTTTGATCTATTTGGTTTTATCTAAAACGAGAAAAAAAATGACCCCTAAACTGAAACACGTTTCTTATAATATACTCTCTCCATTTCATCCGTTTTATATTATAAATCGTTTTGATTTCTTTTAAATATTTTAAGTTTGATCAAATTTATAAAAAATGTTAGCAACATCTCTAACGTCAAAATAGTTATATTAAATCCAACATTAAATATATTTTGATAATATATTTATTTTGTGTTCGAAATACTATTGTGTTTTTTTTCGAGTAAATACTATTGTGTTTTTACTAAAAACTTAATCAAACTTAAAAAATTTAATTAAAGAAAATGTCAAAGCGACTTACGTTATGGCACACAGAGTAATTGTCGATGAGCACCGGCGCAGCGAACAGGTTCGTGGCCTTGTGGGGTCTTCGCGCCCCTAGCTTGGCGGTGGATCTGTTCGGGCGGCGCAGGTGTTTGCGGGGGAGCTCGACCGAGCGGCTGCGCTTCCGGTGTACTCTCTCCATAAAAAAAAAATATTTAATCTCGTAATACAATGTGACATATCTTAATACAACGAATCTAAATATACTCTACGTATAGATTTGTTATATTAGGATATGTCACATCCTAGTACTATGTTATCTTTTTTTTTTGGGACGGATGGAATATGTGTTTCCGCTCTAGGCTTGGCTCAATCTTATTTTTTTTAAGGACGGATGGAGTATGTGTTTCCGCTTTGGGCTTGGCTCAATTGCAGGTGCAGCGAAGCGCGGCGCGTGCACGGCTTAGTGAGCTGGTGATGGAGCGAACACGACGGTGGCCAGGGCCGGTCCTGATTTTTCAGGACCCCGGTGCGAAACTAAATATAGAGGCCCTTAACGTACTATATAATAATAATCAATACAAACGTATACTTTATATATAAATACAAATCATTTTCATAGAAAATTTAGAAATAATATTTAGGTAGAAAACATTGTACATGTTACCTTAAAACTTTCTTTCTTCTGCCGGTTCTAGATGTGAAGTCATTGATAATAGTATTAACATCAATTTCATCCAACAATTTCTTTTCCATGACATGGCCTGATAATTAAAAAATAAAAGGTTTAACTTATAAATTTCACTAAAAAAATTACAAATCTAAATTTAAAACCGTACCAATTAGTTGATCACAAGTGTCTAGATGCGCACGCTAATTGACTCGAAAACACATACTAGTGTGGCTTCGTCGGTTTGTCCAACTATATATCAGAGCAACTGAATTAACTTAACACATGAATATACATAGTATACGACAAAAGACAACCGATGAGATTACATATGGAGTCATACTGTTACAAATTTTCATCTTTTCAAGCAAATTAGCAATGGTGTTGGCGTGTTGCACTCATGGACTCACCTGAACGGTGGCAAGCAGAAGCAAGAAGAAAGATTCAAGCAAATTAGCAATGGTGTTGGCGTGTTGCACTCATGGACTCACCTGAACGGTGGCAAGCAGAAGCAAGAAGAAAGATTCAAGCAAATTAGCAATGGTGTTGGCGTGTTGCACTCATGGACTCACCTGAACGGTGGCAAGCAGAAGCAAGAAGAAAGATTCAAGCAAATTAGCAATGGTGTTGGCGTGTTGCACTCATGGACTCACCTGAACGGTGGCAAGCAGAAGCAAGAAGAAAGATTCAAGCAAATTAGCAATGGTGTTGGCGTGTTGCACTCATGGACTCACCTGAACGGTGGCAAGCAGAAGCAAGAAGAAAGATTCAAACAAATTAGCAATGGTGTTGGCGTGTTGCACTCATGGACTCACCTGAAAGGCGGCAAGCAGAAGCAAGAAGAAAGAAGCGGCTGTAGACTGTATCTCGTGTGGTCGTGCGGAACAGCGGTTGGCGCCGGAATTGCGTCGACGCTGGCACGGCGGCGCGCCGCCAACGATTCGCCGATGCAGGCTGCCCTAGGATTGCCGATTGATCTCGCGCGTGTGAGGAGAGGTTAGAGGAGACGTGGGCGGCGGCGTAATCTCGCTGACGAGCTGCGACGCGGCGGTCTCTGTTTGTGATCTGTTCGGTGCCACGCTGGGCGCAGGCCTGCAGGGCAGGGGCGGGGTGGGGGCCCTCCGAGTTGGGGGCCCAGAGCAGCCGCACCGCTCGCGCCCCCCCCCCCCCCCCCTTCCTCAGGACCGGCCCTGAGCCCCTGACGGTGGCCGGGGCTCGCGAGCTAGCTAGGTCGAGCGGCGAGAGGGCGAGCAGGTAAAATGCAGGCAGTGGCAAGGGTTTGGGTGACAGCAAAAGGCTGTAGGCTTGGGCCGCCCGGTTTGGTGGGCTGGCGGGAAGTTGGGGAAAGACGGCCTGATCTGCTTGGTCGGTTGGACAGGCTGGCTCTGGTGGCTGGGCCATAATGGCTTGGTTGCCGAGCTGTTCTCTCCGTATTTGGTGGATGGGCCAACGGCGGCGTGGCGGAGGAGCCGGCCGGGACCGTGCTACGACGACGAGGATGACCTGGAGCCGTCAGCGGCGCTGTGGAGGAGCTGTCGGTAGCACAGCGGAGGAGGTGGTGGGATGAGGGGATGCCGGTGGCGTCGGTGGCGGAGGTGGTGGCGTCGAGGTCGCAGGTGGGCAGTGCGCGTGGCGGGTGAGTGAAGGAGTAGACGTTGGTGGCGGGGAGTAGTAGGAATCGGCTCAGCGAGGGGACCTGGAGCGGAGTGTGCAGCGGGGGCGATGGCGGCAGTTGTGGGTGGAGGCGGCGACGTCGCCAGCGGGGGCGAGTGGGCGGAGGCAGGGCCGGCCCTAGGTCTAGACCGGTTGTGCGACTACCTAGGGTTTAGGCCGGCAGGGGGCCATCACCACCCCTTCCCCTCCTGCCCCCGTGGGGCAGCCCAGCCCAGCGAGCAAGCGCAGCCCAGGAGGGAGGGAGGCGCGGTTGCGTTGCTAGGCCGGGAGGGAGGGCGCTGCCAGGCTGTGACACGCGTCTCGTCCGCTTTGTTTCTCCTTTTTTTTCGTGAATCTTGCGTGACTCCCGACTGCACAACCTAACCGCGACACGACACGTCTACTCCTCTCTGATATTCCCTCCGCGCAGCGCAGACTGCGGAGGCACAAGCACTTCGCCGCCTTGCCGAGTTGTCAGGCGGCGGGCGCCTAGCCGGCTGGCCGCCGGCACGTCGGACCGGCCTCTGATCGCTGAGGCCTCACGCCTCTTCTCGTCTCCACTCTCCATTCTCTTTTATCCCTAAGTCCTAGGAAAACTGAGGTGATTTTTTGTTTTTTGTTATTTCTTCAATTTTTCTAAGAAATTTAGGTTAGCAACTTATTACTTATGGACTTAGGATTTTCTTGCTTGCATCATTGCATGATTTTTCCACTCCAGAAGTTAGATTAATTAGGCTGTAATTTTCATGGTTATTGTTGTATAATTTACTTTACAATTTTACTATTTCAGATGTTATAATGTTAAAAAAAATATTTTTCGGGTGCTCAGAACGGCTTGGCTATGTGTAGCATTGAGAAGAATATCTTGGAGAGCATTGATCTCCAAACTTTCATTAATGATTTCGCTTCGCAAAGAAACTCTTTTTATAAGGGATATAGGATATTTGTGGTCTCCTATTAAGCTATTCATACTATTTTATTTCTATGGTGGTTTTTTTAGTTGTCAATTATACCATCGATATTATTAATCTAGAATAAATTGCTATATCAAACTACTTGATTTATTATTTACCATGCTAGAAATATTTATTTATGTCACTGTATGGTATATGCGTTTTATAGGACTCCTTAAGGACCTATAGTGCCAAGTTCACCTAGGGCCTCCCAAATCTCCGGACCAGCCCTGGGCGGAGGAGGAGTCATTTATAAAGGATGAAACCGTCCGTGCAATGCGCGATCTCCGTGGAGATGGCGATGGGTGCGTTACGCGATGGGTTTGTGGTCCAGGCCGTTGGATACTTGATCAGATAGTTGATATTACGCGTATCTGTCAGGTACGTCTGTTGTGTTAGAAAACAAGAGCACCATTACTGATTTTTTTTAAGGGCTTGTTTAGTTGGGGAAAAGTTTTGGGTTTGGTTGTCACATCGGATATACAGACACACATTTGAAGTATTAAACGTAGTCTAATAACAAAATAAATTATAAATTTTACCATAAAACTGCGAGACGAATTTATTAAGCCTAATTAATCATCATTAGTAAATGTTTACTGTAGCACCACATTGTCAAATCATGGTGTAATTAGGCTTAAAAGATTCGTCTCGCAATTTACATGTAAATTGTGCAATTATTTTTTATCCACATACTTCATGCATGTGTCCAAATATTCAATATGATGGGTGACAAGTTTTTCTTTTGGGAACTAAACAACGCATAAGTAGCAAATATTTATATGATAGTGTGGGTGAGGTAAAAAAAAAGGTAAATTTTGCTACAAGATATCGCGACTCTGTGGTTTTAGCTGTAGCACACCGCACGAAGTCACTTTTAGAGTAAGACACTCTATAAATGTGGTTATTTGCCATAAGACACTCCATTCATTAAATTAATATTTTCGTGCTGACTAGATGAGAGGGGCCCACTTTTTTACACGGCTTGACCAAATTGCCCTTCCTTTCTCTTTCTCTTCCTCTCTTCTTCCTTATCTCTGTCTCTCTCTCTCTCCTTTCTCTCTTCTCCCGGTGGGCGGCGTGGTGGCCGACGTCGAGCGCCCAGAGCATGTGCAGCCTGCTCGGCGGCGGTGGCAGCGCCCGGAGCGCGTGCGGCCAGCCTGTGCTACCCCCACTCCCGCTTACATGACACTTCACCCTCTTCCTCCCCCTTGTGTGACACGGTGGCGGATGGGGGTAGCGACGGCGAGGGTGGTGATGTCTGGCGGCGAGCTGAGGGGGTACTTGCAACCGGTGCTGGAGGAGGGTGGCGAGGGGTGGTTTCTTTTGCGATGCTGATGGGATCGGGTTTGAGGGGCATGTCGTGGCCGTGCTTGGCAACGTGGAGCTCCGTGCTTGGCAACGTGGAGCTCCACCCGGGGCAGATCTACTTCGTGTCCCCTGCCGAGGTGCTGTGCCGCAGCCTCACCCACTAGGAGGTCGCCGCAGTAGCGCTGAAGACCAGCGCCGCCCTCGTCAAGGCCGCCGCGGCGGCACCCTCCCCCACCGGAGGCCATTGCCGACGTGGCGCGGTGGCCCCGCTCGTGTTCCCGCTCCCCGATGAGGGTGAGATGGTTGTGGCGGCGGAGGCCGCGCCCAAGCCGGTGGTGGTGCGGAAGCAGCGGGTGGCGTGCTGAGGCGGGAGGGCGAGCAAGTTCTCTCCCGACCTGACCACCATTCCGGAGGCCGAGTAGAGCGCCACGGCCTCGTCGCCATGGCCACGAGTCCATGACCTCGAGACAACGAGAAGCAGCAGCGTACTATCTCACTGGCATTGGCACACTGTCTCTTCCGGAGAGTGAGGGGGAAGAGACAAGGAAGAGAAAGAGAAAGGATGGGCAATTTGGTTAAGGTGTGTAAAAATGTGGGCCTCCTCTCGCTTAGTGAATACGAAAACATTAATTTTTAATAGATAGAGTATCGCCTGTATTTTTCTGAAAGTGATTTTGTGCAGTGTTTTACAAAATTACAACTAAGACCACACAAAGTCGCACTGTGGCAAAATTTGCAAAAAAAAAAAAAAAAAGATATCTGCTAGTTAACCGATTTATCCCCGGTTGACGCGCGCGAGCTAGAATCCAAGGCCAGCCAGTCCAAGCCCATCGATAGTGCACAAGGGGAAAGGGGAGCTCCAAACCCTAGCCTTCGCGGTGGCCACCCTACATCGCGAGGCGAGGCAGCGATGGAGACGCGGTCAGGGAGAAGGCGCAAGGAGGAGGAGGCGGCGGCATCGCCGGCCGCGGGGATGCGGGCAGCGAGGAAGTCCAAGGCGACGGCGGCGGTCGGGGCGCTAGCGGCGAGGGGGAACAAGCAGGCGGCTGCTGCCACGAAACGCGAGGAAGCGAGGGCGCTGGCGATCGCCGGCACCGGAAGCGGCCAATCGCCGCCGCCGGAGGTGGAAATCGACGCAGAGGCGGAGCTGAGCACCCGCAAAAGGCCGCAGGTGGAGGGTGAAGAAGGGGGCTCCGAATCGGCGAAGAGGGTGCGCGACGATGCGGTGGAGGAGGAGGAGGTGGATGAGGAGGCTGCTCAGGTGTTCGATTTCCGCCGTGTCTGGAATGAGCTCTACTCCGCTCAGGGCAATTTCGAAGACATCAGTAAGTTCCTCCTCCCTTTCTCTTCCATCTCGATTCGACGGAATTCGAATGGGAAAAGAAAAAAAAATCCAAATTATTGACTGATTGAATCGCAGCTGACATACCTCCCATGAGGTACACGGATGACGCGGAGACGATATATGCTAAGTGCTACGCAGCGGTGCAGGTGTACGCGGTTGAGGTGACGCAAATCAGGTGTGGGTTGCAGTGGCCTATTGAGGTGTTTGGTCATGTCGCCGTGCGGGACAGCATTGATCGCAAGCGCAACCTCATCTTCAGCCGTGGCAGGGACAACTGCCAAACGCTTACCGCAGAGGTGCGCCACGCTATATATCCTGCCTCCATCACTTAGCTAAAAATTGTTCGCGCCTCACATTATTCACAGTGGCGGACCCAGCATAAAAAATTAGCTATGTTGGATCTATAATGTCAAACATATCGATATGAGATACGATCTGTAGAAACAATTTCTAAGCTAATAAATTCATGTATTTATAAGCAAAATATAAGGTTTATATTATATTAAAACTACAAATATAGAAATTTATGCTAAAATGTTTACTAGTAACAAATAAAAAGGTAAACAACAATTGAGCCATCACAAAACTAATTATTACATATTATTTTGCCGGGTCAACCGAAGGAGGCTGAGCAAATTTCATTAAGAAGAGTGGATTATAGTTTTTCCCAATGCCACAAATAGCTTTATCAAAGATGCATAAGCTACACTGCTAATGATAGCAGAGACGATGGAACAACAAATAATAGTTCAACAAGGTTCACGGCCATAGGAAAATATTAATCCGATTCATTCACCCAATGTTGCTCCTTCTTTGGCAGTGTCAAAATGCTTGGAATATTACCTATTTATCCTATGATGGCACTGCTTTCCCAAGCCAACAGCCGTGCATGCTGAGTTACTTGTCGTCTCCTGTAATGCATTCATGGATTCACCCACAACCTTTCTACAGCCATTAGCCAGGTCGAGTGATGGGCTACTAACCTACTCGTTTCTCACCTGCAGCCAGCTTTCTATTGACGCCATGTACATTCAAATGTTGCTTTGCCTGCCTGGTAGCTAGAGAAAGATGACATGCAGGTTTCTTTTGTGCCATCGGGTAGCTAACTAGTTATGGCAGTGGCCACACCTTGCCACAAGAGAAGGTCCGCCCCTGATTATTCCTGCTAATTGCACACTACAAATATACAGTACCAATGTACCATATCAGGATTCAAATAGCATTGCTTTTGTTTCTTAGGATCGGTATAATACATATATTCCCTAGATAACTTAATGTCAGCATTTATTTTTCTTCACGGCTTATTAAGGTAAAATAGCTGTATTACTTTTGTCCCCATGTTTTACTGTGTTTCCTATTTGGAAACAAATTTGAATTGGGTAGAAAATATATGTGCATAATACCTTTGTTTGTAATCAATGTTTTGTAGGACTCGTCTTTGGTGTTAACAGGTCCTAGTCGGTATGTTATAGGATCGGACAATCCAGACTTTGAAGTTGAGCTGAAAGTCAAGGGGATTACAGAGACTGAAGACAAGGTGTTGAGCTTGCTAGCCTTTACCTACAATTGCATATGTAGTGATGGCAGAGTTGAGACAAAGACACGCTCCAACAAGCGTGGCACGGTGCAGCTTACATTCGCTGTTCTTTCAGCGACAGTGGAGGCCACATTTGAGGTGAAAATCGTTAATGGTTCATGGGATTCTTCTTTACGTCCACATCTCTTTGCTTCAACTCATCACCTTCCCCGCATGAAATGTGTGTTGCTTGATCCTCGGGAGGGTCCAATGGTGGTAAGTGGGGATGGCAGCGTCAAACTTACTCGGTCTGTTGTTTCCGTTGAATTGCTGGGGGGATTGAAGCTGACTGCAGAGGCTTTGGGTGATGAAAAAACTGTTGTTGATAGCGGCACGGTCATCTTCAAACCACAAAGAGCTGGTAGAGCGGATGGATTTCTTAATCTTAAAGGTTGTAAGATGGCTGTTAGAATTGCTTGGTCTCGTCTTTCCTTTTTTTGAGTGTACACTCAGAAGCCTATGCTATCTACGGAATGTAGAATCTCATGCTATCCTTTTGTCATGGTTTATGTTAGCTACTCCTTTAACTAGTGTATGTGCAATATTTCTTTGTTTATGTAATTTATCTACTATTGTTACTTGTATGCACTCGAATGGCTTTATGAGATTGTCGCACTAGAGGGAAAGAATACTTAATATCAGTGCTGGTACCATCTGAGCTTCACGGTGCTTGTAGTGTTAGCCATCCTATGCGAAACCACCAGAGGGAACTACGGTACTTGGCAGACTGGCTAAGCTAGAACCACAATGAACTCTGCTTCTGCTCTTTTTTGTTGGAAAACTTGAGCTTCTGCTTGTTGTTTGGTGGAATGGAACTATTGAACTCTTGCAAACTTTTTTGGTACGCATGGAGGGCATGGCTAACTACAACCACAATGAATGGTTTTTGGAGCTGCCGAGGCAAGTCGCAAGATGGTGATTTGGGTGGTGCTGCTTGTCACAAGGTCGAGGAAGACACGGTGGGCGTCGGTGTTGTTGCTTGGCTTTTCCCATAACAGCTCCTCCCTTCTAAGAGCAAGTTTAATAGTATAGCCAACCACTAACTTCAAATCTTCTATTATATTAAACTTAATAGTCAATTTATACAATAGTTACCTATAAACATATAATACACTATTAATATCTGGTCACACTTATCATATACATATTGTGTTTTGGAGTCCGTGCTGCAGCTGGTTACAAATTTGTAGCCCACTGTTTTTCTCTCTTCTATTTTATCTCCTTAAAATATGTTTATAGTTGGATTATAATCTGCTATTGTACCTGCTCTAACGGACTGTCTGCTTTTAAGTTAGACTGGCTGAGTTCTTTTCCTAACTCACTTCTCTCGTGTTCCGCGCGCACGCTTTTCAATCTATAAACGGTGCGTTTTTTTAAAAAAATCTATATGAAAGTTGCTTATTGATCTTTTTTTTTTAAAAATTAGCTAATACTTAATTAATCACGCGCTAATAGACTGCTCCGTTTTCCGTGCGCATAAGATGGTTCACAACCTATAGCAACAAACACAGCCTTAGGTGGTGGTTCTGCACCTTCGGCTTCGGTTGTGCATTCATGAAGATTGCGGAAACAAGGTGCCTCTGTCCGGGGTGCTCGTACGGGGGAAGAGGCACCTTGGCAAGTTTTGCAATTTTTCTTTCTTGAGATCCTAACCACCCAAATATTTCTTTACCCTCCTTCTATAAAGAATTACATACTATTGCCAATTTATATTCAGAAACTATTGCACAACAGCACTACTTTCGATTTAAATGTCCATCCCTACTAAATGTTGCGTCAATGCGTTGGAGATATATGTGACAAAATGCACTGAAGCAAATTCCTTTCCCTATTCATGTCAATGCTCCCTCAAGTCACACGGACATCACTGGTAGGATGAGATTACAAGACCGAGCATTCTTAATCTTCACTTGCAACTTGAAAATTTAAGCACATGGTCAAGTGAGGTTTAGAAAAGTAATGCTACATACGGCCTAATCTATAACTCTGAATGAAACAGTAGCATGCATAACTCTCGACGAACATCAGTAAAGTTATGAATGTCTAACTGACCCATCTTTCTCACCAGATACGGTTCAACTGGCTGCATGGTCTGCTCTTGGCGGTGGCACATCACCCAGTACTTGCTCATGTTATCCCAATTCCTCATCCTTAGCCACAACATATTCTCCAGTAAGACATTTTCTCCCGCATTTAGTGCTTGTCCTGTGAGTCTTCTGACCGATTGGAACCGAGCACCCTCACATACCATTACAGTAGCCCAATGCAAGGCTCTTTTCAGTTCGTTTGCAACACTTACCAAGCCATTTGCTAGAGGTCCATCAAACTCCAAAAATTCCATAAACATACCCAATAGGGCATGTGGTCCCACGGATGTGTTCGAACTGAAATACATGTTAAGCATATTAGTAATAATACAATTTCACATTGGCAAGAAATAGTATTTTAAAGATAAAGATGACAAGAAACCAATTTTTATAAGCAATATTCCTAAAATTAGATATCGCCAAAGCCTTTAAATAAATAAAATGGAATGCATCCTCGTGGTTTGAAATAAAATAGGATGAAACAACAAAGGGAAGATCGATCCATCACACAAAGGGATTAGGTCAGACCAGACCTCTTCCCTTCAGTCCCAATGATATTTTAAAGTTAAATGGACTGCTAAACCTGATAAAACTGGAAACAAACAACGATAGATTAATCAAGCTAACCAAGATCAGGAACAATAGTGAAATGCATGACATTTGCTACTTTCGTTAAGCCATTGAGGAGATATTGTTCTTCAGGAGGGATTTGAAAACTTCATGGCTCTTTATCAAAAGCTACAAGTGCTGATCCTTCGGAGCTTTCCTACTAGCTTGCATCCATAGATACAACCACAACCCCCATATGTTGAGTTGCTTGGTAAGTTGTAATACGACCTTTGCAAAATCATTGTTATAGGCGTGTTTGTGGCTGATATTATAGGGATGGTTCAGCGGAGAAAAGCATCATTGTTGCCTTGTTGGTGGGTTGGTCCCGTGACTAGTGAGTGAAAGGGTAACGAGAAAGTGAACTGACCAGGAAACAACCATGAAAGACTGACCATCTAAGGAAAAGCCAGCTAGACTAGATAAAGATCATCAGATAAACCAAACTATTGACCAACTGCTTGTACCGTACCGGATCAAATAACAGTGACCCAATCAGTTGGATGAAGACATATTCATATGCGCAAACTCAACTTTACCAAATTTCGATTTAACTTACCTAAACATTCCTAATGGTACTTGAATATAAATTCCCTGATATCTTAAGCTTTTATGCCAAGGCCTGCTGCCTTTCTCAACCACCTCTCTTTTTAATGCCTTCCTAAGACGTGTAATAACATTGCATATCTTCTTTTACTATAATTCAAAATCTAACTACTAGTTTCCTTCGATGTTTGTTTCCTTAGTGTATGTGTCACGGACTCGTAATTACACCCTCCCTAAAGAAACATGCCAAGTGCATTATTGCGAAACTACCTCTATCTTGGAGAGGTTTCGGTACTGCATTCAAACACAAGAGACAGGAATACTCCGTTAAGGGGTTGATAGCGTCTCTTGATGTTGAGGAGAAAGCTCGAGAAAAAGATGTCACGTCTAAGGGCGATGGTGGGCAGTCCAGTGCCAATGTTGTGCATAAGGCATAGAACAAGAACAAGGGGAAATACAAAGCTCAGCAGACCACCAACTTCAAGAAGCAGAAGAAGAACAACAACAATCCGAACCAGGATGAGACAACTTGCTTTGTGTGTGGCTTGACTGGTCATCTGGCCAAGAAGTGTCTACAACGCAAGGGGATGAAGGCACCTGCAGGGCAGACTTCCAAGTCTGCTAATGTGACCATTGGTAATACTAGAGAAAGAAGCGGGTATGGTAATTTACCTACTGTTTTTTCAGTTAATCAGTCTACTAACTGGTGGGCTGATACTGCGGCCAATGTACATGTTTGTGCTGACATCGCATTGTTTTCTTCTTATCAGGTCGCATAGGATTCCACCGTCCTAATGTGAATTCTGTTCAAGGTGTTCGCACGGTAGATCTGAAGTTTACTTCGGGAAATATCGTGCAGCTAAAGAACATGCAGCATGCCCCTACTATCGACAGGAATCTTGTTAGTGGCTCCCGTCTAACTAGAGACGGATTTAAGTTGGTGTTTAAGTCTATAGTCATGTCTAAACATGGATATTTTATTGGTAAAGGCTATGAGTGCGGAGGATTGTTCCGCTTTTCCCTTTTTAATTTCTGCAATAAGTCTATGAACCATATTTGTAGTAGTGTGCAATCAAAGCAACCTCTCAAGCCTCACAAGGCGGTTGAGGAGAGAAACTTGGCACCTCTAGAACTCCTACATTCAGATCTCTGTGAAATGAATGGGGTGTTGACGAAGGGTGGAAAACGATATTTCATGACGTTGATTGATGATGCTACTAGATTTTTCTATGTGTATTTGTTGAAAATGAAAGATGAGGCTCTAGACTATTTTAAAATTTATAAGGTAGAAGTTGAAAAATCAACTTGATAGAAAGATAAAAAGACTTAGGTCTGATCGTGGTGTAGAGTTTTTCTCAAATGAGTTTGACTTATTCTGTGAGGAACATGGCATCATACATTAGAGGACACCTCCCTATTCTCCCGAGACTAATGGGATTGCTGAAAGGAAGAACCGCACATGACTTGGTGAATGCCATATTAGACACTGCGGGACTAACTAAGGCATGGTGGGGGGAGGCATTGTTGACCTCTAAACATGTGCTAAATAGAGTTCCTAACAGAAATAAGGACAAAACAACATACGAGTTATGGATTGGGAGAAAGTCATCACTTTCTTACTTGCGCACATGGGGGTGCTTGGTGAAAGTCAATGTACCAATAACGAAGAAGCGCAAACTTGGACCTAAGACTGTGGACTGTGTCTTTCTGGGATATGCTCATCACAACATTGCTTATAGATTTTTAATAGTTAAATCTGAGGTACCTGACATGCATGTTGGTACAATTATGGAGTCTCGTGACGCTACCTTCTTTGAGAGTTTTTTTTCAGTGAAGGATACATAGTATATCTAGCCAACCCTCTGAAATAATTCCCAGTTCAATCACACTACCAGAACAAAATGAATATACATATGAACATGTCACTGAGGAGGATGACAGTGAAGCTCCTCGGAGGAGTAAGAGACAAAGGACGGCTAAGTCTTTTGGTGATGATTTTCACTGTGTATCTCGTGGATGACACTCCTAAGTCAATTTCAGAAGCATATGCATCTCCTGATGCAGACTACTGGAAGGAGGCTGTCCGTAGTGAAATAGATTCCATTATCGCTAACGGAACTAGGGAGGTGATAGAGCGACCCTATGGGTGTAAACCTGTAGGGTGCAAGTGGGTGTTCAAGAAGAAGCTTAGGCCTGACGGTACTATTGAAAAGTACAAGGCTCGGCTTGTTGCTAAGGGCTATACTCAGAAAGAAGGCGAAGATATCTTTGATACTTACTCACCTGTTGCTAGATTGACCACAATTTCACGTGCTACTTTCCCTAGCAGCCTCGCAGTTTTCTCGTCCACCAAATGGACGTTAAGACAACTTTTCTTAATGGAGAGCTGGATGAGGAGATCTATATGGATCAACCTGATGGGTTTGTAGTTGAAGGTCAAGAAGGCATGGTGTGCAAATTGTTGAAATCTTTGTATGGTCTGAAACAAGTTCCTAAGCAATCTGCAGGCTTCGCAGTTAATGAGGCAGATAAATGTGTATACTATCGCTATGATGGGGGTGAGGGAGTTATTCTGTGCTTGTATGTTGATGACATACTAATATTTGAGATAAACATTGAGGTGATAAATGAGGTTAAATCATTCTTGTCTCAAAGTTTCGATATGAAGGATTTAGGAGTAGCTGATGTTATCCTAAACATTAAGCTAATTAGAGGCGAGAATGTGATTACACTCTTGCAGTCCCATTATGTGTAGAAGATCCTGAATCGCTTTGGCTACATTGATAGTAAGCCTTCTCCAACAGTTTATGATCCTAGCTTGTTGCTTCGCAAGAACAAGAGAATTTGTAGGAATCAATTGGAATACTCCCAAATCATTGGCTCGCTTATGTACCTGGCTAGTGCAACTAGGCCTGACATCTTCTTTGCTGTGAGCAAGTTAAGCCGGTTTACCTCTAACCCGGGAGATGATCACTGGCATGCTCTTGAGATAGTGATGTGCTATCTGAAAGGTAATATGGAATTAGGGTTTCACTATACTGGTTATCCTGTGGTACTGGAGGGATATAGTGATTCTAATTGGCTGCGAGTTGGCGCTGAAGTTAGCCGTGTCAACGCTAAGGCAGTTGGCGCTGAAATCCCTACCATGTCGCTGGGGGGATCGGCTAGGCCACGGGCCACCATGCTGGCAGGGTGTCAGCGTCAAGGCGGCCAGCGCTGACGTGGCTAACTTCAGTGCCAATTGCCCTGGCGCTGAGTCCACGGTCTGTTTTTGCTTGAAGTTTTTGGTAGGGATTAGTTTCAAAATAAGTTTTTGAAAAGGACCAATTTGTCAAAAAAATAGAGCTATTTCAGAGGAATGGAATGACAGACATCATATGAGACCATATATATATTTGGGTCATGCCAAAGGTGGGCATTTGTGGCAACCCCTTGGGAATATAGATGGCCATCTAGGCCGCTCGGCACGGCAGGCCGTGCCGGGGCCGAGGCTTGTCGGGCCGGCACGGCCCGACCGACACACCGGGCCGTGTCGTGCTAGCCCACGGGCGGCATACACGGCCTAGGCACGGCCCAATACTACTCGGGCCGTGCCGGGCTGGCCCGAAGGCATGATGGCTCATCGTGCTTCCTCACAGAAAAAGTCTATTTTTGGTCCCTCAACTCTGTGGATGTGTTTAAATGGCTGGAAATAAGTCTATTTTGTATACCTCTTGTCTTGAGCCTTGCCTTATATGATTATTTAAGTCTATTTTGCATCCCTATATTTTTTTATTTGATCGGGTCGTGCCAGGCCGGCCCACCGTACCGAGGGTGCAGCCTAGGCACGGCCCGGCTGTCGGGCCGGGCCGGCACGGGCACTACCCTAATCGGGCCATGCCGTGGGCCAAAATTGCGTGCTTCTGGCCGGGCCATGTGCCTCGGGCCATATGGCCATCTATACTTGGGAATAAGCTCCTTAGCATCTTAAATGTTAGTAGCATTTTTCACTGGTTGATTATTAATTGGTTTGACCTCAAGAATCAGATTACTACATGCCATGCCATCCTATGAGCATATCATGTCATTAGTTAAACGAGCAATAATTAATCTCCAATAAATCTTCCCCTGCATTATTGTAGTAAAATGATTCTCTTCTTCCGGTAGAGAAACTGAAGTAGTGCGGGGGGTGGGGGAATCAAGAACGACACAATTAAAGCCTATGGGTAGCTAATTAAGCTTTTTTTTCCTAAAAAAAAAAAGAAAATCCCAACCTGCGTGGGATCCGGCGGCTGCGGCGGCTGCGGTGGCTGCGGTAGCTGAGGGGCCTGGCCCTGGCCACGTTGCTGGCGACGCCGCGCACGAGGCGGCATGATGAGAGAGCTCGCCTCGCCGGCGGCGGCGGTGGAGAGGCGGGCGCGCCCGCGATCGAACTGAAGCGAGAAGGAAGCTTTGCTTAATTAGCTGAAAATGAGGAGCGGAACTGCGGAAGAAGGGAAACCACCTTGCGCGAGGGCGACCCACGGAAACCGCCGCTGCGGGGGTTTCCTCGTTGCCGGCCGGTGCGAGAGCTGTTGCGGCGCTCAGCCCAGGCAAGCTCGCCTACTTCTCGGGCTTTTGTCTTCTTTCGGACTAATCTCTCCAGGGTTTTTGTGTGGTCCCCACTACAATTAAGCAACTACTCCAGCTAGTGATAGTTTGTTGTTCACTACTACCTCTGCTTTTTTATTTTTCATCCATTCCATTACCAAAAAAAAAAATAGAATACCATTACTTTATTAAATTCGAATACAATTAATTTTCATTCTATCTACTTTTAATATAATTATTTTTTATTTTCACAAACTCCGATGTAATGTTTATAAATGAAGTTATTTTGGTACAAATGTAAAATCACATGTATCACTCTCTTAACACTCTGCTACTGTGGACCCCCGTTTTTATAACAGAAATCAATCGTGTAAACAGTACCATTTCCCTGGATCAAGTAGTCTGGTACACACGAATTCATAGTTGAAATACCAAGTGCACATACACGAGTGTCTAGTACGAATTATTACATCATAAGCCCGCAGGCATAGTGTTAAATCATCGAACCGAGCGGTCCGGAATACATCCCAAAAACAGAAGTAGGTAAGGCAGCGGCACGCCATTGCCACAGGCAACGACCGTAACTTAGACCTATTAAGCGCCATCGTCTTCATCACCCTCCTGGTAGTAAGCGTAGGGGTCCTCCGAAGCTTCATCTCCGACTTCTGATTAAGTTTGTATATTGCAAGGGTGAGTACCAACCATACTCAGCAAGCCACCACAGCAACAATGCATATGACAGGGGTATACAAAAGATGGCTATGGTTCTTTTGCGCAAAGCAAGTTTTATAATTCTTTTCACAAACCTAAGACCTAGCACAGACTGATCAAATTTTAGTACCAGTGTTCATATTAAACAATGACGGTTCTGTCCACCATCCATTGTGATCCCAAGGATAGCTTCCCGCCATTGAATCGTCATGGTTTTCTGAGGACGTCCACCTTCCCTCCTCTCAGGAAGTGGCTCCATCAGCATAGAAATCATCATGCAACATCCCATCCCACACAGGTTATGAATTTAGAGTCTACCCAAGTGTAATACACGTCCCGGTGCTCAATAACCGCGAGCACGGCTATTCGAATAGATTTGGTTTACTCACACTGCAGTGGATGTACACTTTACCCGCACTCCGCGACTGCCCAACACATGAGACGCGTCACGGCAAAGCTTTTCGATAACCTCGCATTGGCAGTACCCGCTCCATGAACTTTACATCCTCATGCACTCTAGGCGTACACGGTTTCTAGCAGTGAGAGGAGTTCTGGCGCACCCGGGAAGGGAAAACTCACACATGCACCAAGTTATAATTATGTTTAGATTCTCACATGGCAGTCCTACCGATGGCGACACCACTGTAGACACCCACCTCGCGGTCCTACCAATGGCTGCCCCACCGTAGAGCCCCTGCCTCACACATCAAGAATCCACTATGCATGGATACTGCCTCCGCTCAGCTATCTACTCCGCTAGGTCTATACCCATACGAGAAGTGCGGTTGTACGGGGGTCGTTTCATGCTTAACCTCATGGCTCAGTCCTTAATTGACCAGGGACAGCACTAGCCTTTTCCGGATACCACCCAAATCCTCCGTCCGCCCCAGTCGAAAACAGTTGTTTAGTTTTATTTCTCCTTTCACAAATCATGTCATCAATATCATGGCAATGTGGCGCTCATGTCTCCACATGCCGCATCTCAATTACCTTCCCAAAGGTAATTGCCCAAGCATAAAGCATTTTGATAAATATGAGTATGCATGATTCTAGAATAGCATTTCTAAGAAATTGTCATAGTTGACTAGGGACTCATACGTAAACATGGTTACGAAGGAATAAGGGGTAAACAATAATCAAGGCATGGCATAATCACAAGTAGGATATTTATCATTGCATGCAATTTTATTTGTAAACAAAACAATTTCGCAATTGGGATCAATATGTTCAAGGAATAGTGATGACTTGCCTTGCTCAAAGTCTTGCGGGTCTTGGCCTTCACTTGGATCCGCAACTCCCTCGGGCTCTATAGTTACGTGCGAAAATTGATTTGAATTCGGTTAGAATTCAAATAAAAGTCCAAATAAATCCAAATGAAAGTCAAATGCGAAAGTCGATTCCTTTATATTAACTTTACTATTCGCGAACTAAAGCAAACCCAATTTCAATTTAAACTATTTTGTGGGTATAAATATTTTGTTGTCATAAGTTTTAAATTTAATATTCCCGAGTATTATACCCATATAATAGGTTAGAAATTTCTATCGCAAGCTAAATATCGGACGAAATCCTAGAAATATTATATGATTTAATTTAGTCTATGACTAAATGATTAAATGTAATGCACGGCTAAAATCCCTAGTAATTAAATCCGAATTTTCTACTGTGAATCGATTACTTATAGAGATTACCCAAAAATAATCTATAATAATCTACAAGAATTCATCTATCTGTTTAGTTATTAATTACATCTAAATTACTACCGCGAATTGATTTCTTATAGAAATTTCCAAGAATAATCCATAATTTATATTAAATTTTTGCAATACTACGACGAAAAATTAATCTATAATTAAATTCTAATTATTTTAAATTTTCTAAACTTCCCAAATCTCCCTCTAATTTCTTTTATTATTATTACATTTTTTTTCTTTTTCTCTTTTTCTTTTTCCTTCTCTTTCTCTCTTTTTCTTTTTCCCTTTTTTTTTCTCCTTTCCTTCCTTTTTCTTTTTTTCTTTCTCTCCCTCGGCTTCTTTCTTCCTCCCTTTCTCTCTCAGCTTCCGGTCCTCGACGGCAACGGCGGCGAACAAAGGGGGGAGGGCGGCTTACCGACGGCGGCGGCGGCACCGAGGGCGGCGGCGCGGCGGCTCAAGGCGGCGGCACAGCGGCGCAAAGGCGGCGGCGTGCGGAAGAGGGAAAAGGTGGAGGGGAATGGGTGTGGGGGAGAAGAGGAGGGGCCGGGGTTTTATAGAGCGCGGGGGAGGGGAGGTGGAACGACGCGCGGCGGCAGATGGCGACGGCGACGCGACGGCGACGCGGGGCGCAAGGCGGCACGACGGCGCGTGGTGGCAGCGGCGGGGTGACGACGCGACGGCGCACGGGGCTTGAGGCGGTGATGGCGATGGCGCGCGGCGATGGGACGGGCGGCGACGCGACGGGCGGCGATGCGACGGTGACGGCGACGATAGGACGGCGCGGCGCGGGGCTCGGCTTGGCTCGGCACGGGCTCGGCATGACGGCGACGGCGACGCGACGGTGACGCGGTGCGGCAGCAGCGCGGGGCGCGAGACGGCGACGCGACGGGCGAGCGGCGCGGCGGGGCGCGGAGCTCGGGGCGGCCGGGCGCGAGATGATGGGTGCTCGCGCGGCGACGGGACGGCGACGGGACGGCACGCGGCGCGGGGCGCGAGGCGCGACGGCGACGGCCGAGCGGCGCGCGGCGCGGCAGGGCGCGAGGCAGAGGAGGGGCTAGGGCTAGGGGACAACGTCGAGCACCTCGCGGGCAATGAACAGTGTCTTTTTCCTATTTTTCCTATTTTAGTCTATTATTTATTTTTTTATTTTTTTATTTTTTTATTTATTTTTATTTTTATTATTATTTTTTTATATAAATTTGATTCTACAATTCCTAATTTTCGCATATATGAATTTTACTCAATATTTGTGTTATCCCAACTAATGAATTCACCCTAGATTAATATTGTTCACATTTTTATTTATATAATTTATTTGAATTTTTAATTAGTGTTAATTCTTATTCCATCGCATTTAAATTTAATTGATACAAATATGTTCGCGATAATATGTTATTTACCTCTATCCACACCTATTATTTATTTTAAATTATATTTATTTTACCAATTTATTTTTAGGGCTTATTCCCAATTAATTGTTCTTTATTCGCAATCTTCAAACTCCGAAATCAAAATTCAATGGAATGGGCGAATAAAATCGGCATGATGCAATTTATTTAAAAAGTTTTTGAAAATCCGTATTTTTAGAGTTTTGATTTTGTCGGTCGAATTTTCAGGGTGTTACAAACCTACCCCCCTTAAATAAATCTCGTCCCGAGATTTCTTACGAGGTTTCGAATAGATGCGGGTATTCCGTCCTCAAGAATTCTTCGCTTTCCCAGGTGGCTTCATCCTCAGTGTGATTACTCCATTGTACCTTGTACATACGCCACACTTTGCTTCTAGTCCTCTTTTCGGCTTCATCCAATATCCGGACCGGGTGTTCTGGATACGTAAGATCATTGCTAATGTGAATCTCTTCCAGCGGAGCTTGTTCTTCCGGCACTCGTAAGCATTTCTTTAGTTGAGACACATGGAAGACTGGGTGCACATCGGCGATTCTCTGGTTAGCTGTAACTGATATGCGACTTCTCCCCGTCTAGCCGTGATTTGGAAAGGTCCCACATACCTTGGCGCTAGTTTTCCTTTGACCTTAAACCTTTTCGTGCCTCTCATCGGAGAAACCTTCAGATAAACATAATCTCCTTCCTTAAATTCCAGGTTTCTTCTTCGAGTGTCGGCGTAACTCTTTTGTCGTGATTGTGCTACTTTTAGACGGTCTCGAATCAGGCGAACCTTTTCTTCGGCTTCTTTGATAATGTCGGGTCCAAATACCGCCCGTTCACCTGTCTCGGTCCACATAAGTGGGGTACAACATCGTCGACCAAATAATGCCTCATTTGGTGACATCTTTAGGCTCGCTTGGAAACTGTTGTTGTAGGAGAATTCGGCGTAGGGCAAACATCTCTCCCAGTCTTTGCTAAAATCCAATGCACAAGCTCTTAACATGTCCTCCAGAACCTGGTTGGTTCTCTCTGTCTGGCCATCTGTTTGTGGGTGATAGGCTGTGCTAAACGCAAGGTAACTTCCGAGGGCTTCATGTACTTTCTCCCAGAAATGCGAGGTAAACTGTGTGGCTCGATCAGATATAATTTTCTTAGGTACACTATGAAGGCATACTATCCTGGTCATGTATAACTCGGCTAGCTTGGCACTGCTATAATTTGTCTTAACGGGGATGAATCTCGCCGTCTTGGTGAGTCGATCCACAATCACCCAGATGGAATCGTACCCTGTTGCGGTCTTGGGCAATCCAACAATAAAATCCATACCTATCTCATCCCATTTCCATTCGGGAATCCTAAGGGGTTGCAACAAACCTGCCGGTCTCTGGTGCTCAGCCTTCACCTTTTGGCACACGTCACAGAGTGCTACGTATTCTGCCACATCTCTCTTCAGGTTGGGCCACCAGTATCCTTCCTTCAGATCCTGGTACAGCTTCGTACTTCCGGGTTGCAATGAATATGCCGACTCGTGAGCTTCCTTTAGGATTAATCCTCTCAGTCCACCCTGTTCGGGTACATAGATCCTCTTTTTATACCATAGAACATCTTTTTCGTCGATTGAAAATTCCTTTGCAAATCCTGCGGCTAGGCGTTCCTTCACCTCTCGGATTTCCTCGTTGTCCTTCTGGGCTTCTTCTATTTGGGTTCTCAGAAGAGGTTGAATGTCCAAGGTGTTTATCTGCCCATGAGGTACTATGCGTAGGTTTAGTTGGGCTATTTCCTCCTTAAGCTCAGGAGCCATTCCTTCCGTCCTCAGATGATTGCAATGGCTCTTCCGACTCAAAGCGTCGGCCACAACGTTTGCTTTGCCGGGGTGATAGTGAATCTCTAAGTCATAATCCTTGATTAATTCCAGCCATCGCCTTTGCCTCAAGTTGAGATCTGACTGGGTGAAAATATACTTCAGACTCTTGTGGTCAGTGTAGATATCGCAATGGTTTCCAATCAAATAGTGTCTCCAAATCTTTAGCGCATGAACCACAGCTGCAAGTTCTAGGTCATGGGTAGGATAGTTTTCCTCATGTGGTCGCAATTGTCGCGACGCATAGGCCACAACCTTTCTGTCCTGCATCAGTACTCCTCCTAGTCCTTGCCTTGATGCATCACAATATATAACAAAGTCTTTCCTGATGTCGGGAAGAACTAAAATAGGTGCCGAGGTCAGCTTCTCTTTGAGCTGCTCAAAGCTTTCCTGACACTGTTCTGACCACACAAACTTCTTTTCCTTCTTGAGTAGTTGTGTCATTGGTCGGGCTATCTTAGAGAATCCCTTAATGAACCTTCGGTAGTATCCGGCCAAGCCTAGAAAACTCCGATTTTCAGTCATAGATTTGGGTGCTTTCCATTCCGTAACAGCCTCCACTTTAGCAGGATCCACTGCTACTCCACCGGCTGAGATTACGTGGCCTAGAAAGGCGACTTCTTTTAACCAGAACTCACATTTACTAAACTTTGCATATAATTTATGCTTCCGTAATTTCTCGAGTACCAATCGCAAGTGTTCCGCATGTTCTTCCTCATCTTTGGAGTAGATCAGAATATCATCGATAAATACTACCACAAATTTGTCCAAGTAATCCATGAACACTTTGTTCATAAGATTCATAAAGTATGCCGGGGCGTTGGTTAACCCAAACGACATTACTGTGAACTCATACAATCTATAGCGTGTTGAAAACGCGGTCTTGGGTATATCCCCGGTCCTAATTTTCAATTGGTGGTATCCTGATCTAAGGTCAATCTTAGAGAACACCTTAGCCCCTTTGAGTTGATCAAAAAGATCATCAATCCGTGGTAGTGGATATTTGTTTTTGATAGTTACTTCGTTCAGTGAACGGTAGTCTACACACATCCTCATGCTATCATCTTTCTTCTTGACGAATAGCACTGGGGCTCCCCAAGGTGACGAACTGGGGCGTACAAATCTATCACGCCCAGAAATTCACTAGTAATTTCTGAACTAATTTGTGCATAAAATCCTCGTCCAGGAATCAGCCGAGGTACACAAACTGACAATTTAATATACAGATTCATCATAAAAATAACGTTACATACTTACCAAAGAAAAGAAAACAGCAGCGGAATAACGGTCTAGCGAAGCTCCGGCTCCACTCCCACAGGCAGCTCAACTGGGGTATAAGCCAAACGTCTTCTCCTTCGCAACTTGTCTTCAACTGAGGTTTGATTGATTATTGCAAGGTGAGCATATGGCATACTCAGCAAGCCACACAGCAAATATGCAAGTGCACAAGGATACCAAAGAATGGCATAATATAGGCTCATTTGCAAAAGCAGCATTTAGCAAACAATTGAGAATTGTGGAATAGTAGAGTAATTAATCATCAATTTTAATCAACACTGAACAGCACACCCATGCTGCTCAGGCCCAACCATCCTGAACAACCATACCCGGCTGTACAGACCTATCTCCAAACCAGGAGCTAAACAAATTATTACCAATTATAGCATCAATAAGTATTGTGAGGTGTGAGACTAATCACGAAAAACATTGCTCAACTTGCCCATAACCGCGGGCACGGCTATTCGAATAGTTTTACTCTGGCCAGAGGTGTACCACTGTACCCACAAGACACAGCCCCACAACATGTCACCATGCGCCTCGATACCACCACGGTACCTCGGAAAGGAGCTGTGACAATACCCCTCGCACAACACAATCCACCACAGTGCACCGTTCCCGGATCATAGTCACCCCCTTATAAACAAGGCATGGACTCCCCAGCGACCCCCGTGGGCTTATCTCCGCCACTTCACAGTCTGGTGCTCTGCAATGAACCATGCTATACGAAAGGTAAAGCCGTTGCCCATGCTGGCTTGTGGTTGGCACGGTTAATGTCTCACAACAGTAGTTCGCGAACCGGTCCTTAATTGTCATGAGCACGACCATCAAAACCATGTACTCACAACCCACCATTATCAGGTTTTAGTTGGCAAATTAATTAATAAACCAATCACGGTTAACCATCATGAGCTATCATTAAATAATAGTGATTCATAAGTTATCCCAATGATGTGCTAAGATTTCTAAGCATGGCTAAGCAATTATATCTAACATCTAGCTGAACCAATATATAAAGCTCAACTAGTCAAGTTACAATAACCCAAGGTATCAAGGAATAAAGTAATTAATGCAAACAGGCCATAACAAAGGAATAAGTTCACATCACCCGATGACATTCGAAAATAAATGCTCAGTTGAAATAAATAGAGAATTTAAATATAGGATCAACATGCTCAAAGGAGTTGTGTTTGAGATCTGTGTGACTTGCCTTGCTGGCCTTGGAATTCTTCTAAATCTTCTCCTGCGAAAACGGACTCTCCGGAAACGTCGGATTCTAAACAGAAAAGAGCAAAAACACCAAAACAGCACATAAGCAAGCATGAACAGTACATGTGGATATTTAAAATGTAGATCTCAATTTTAGAAAAATTTAGAGACTTGAACCAACTAAATCCGAGCTAAGATGAATTAGTTATGAATTTTTAAAGATTAAATCGGATTAAATCATTTATATGAATTTTAATTGAATTATGACGCAATAATGAATTATTTTTGAAAAGAAAAAGGGATTATTGCGTCAGCGGGGCTCGGGTTCACGGTGGACCGGGTCCACGGCGGCGGTCTACGGAAACGAATGGCCGAGATCGATCCGACCGAAACGAACGGCCGAGATCGATCGGCCCACGGCCGGCTCACGAAACATGGCGACGATGACGTCGGCGGTGACGTCACCACCGGCGGCGGCTCGGGCGGACATGCTCGCCGGCGAACGACGGCACGACGGCGCGAACGGAGGGAACCAACGGGTAGCGGACGGCACGGCGAACTCACCGGTGACCAAAGGAACAGCGGAGGAGCAACGGACGACGCCGGCGACGAGAAAGAAGCGGCGGAGACCTTCGGCTTGACGACGGCGACGGTGCTCCGGCGGTCTTCAGTGACGGCGAAGGGGTGGACGAGGACGGCGACGCGATGACGACCACGACGACGGCCTTCCCGAGCGACGGCGACGGCTGGAGCGACGGCGGCGCACGGCTGGAGCGACGGCGGCGACGGCGGCGCTAGGCTACACGGTGCTAGGGCGCTTTGGGCGGTGAGAGGCGAAAGCGAGGGCGGCGGCGGGTAGAGGGGAGCTCGGGGATCCTTTTATAGGGGTCGGAAGGCGGCGGTGAAGCCCACGGCGGCCCGGCGACGGCGAAGGAAAGCTAGGGCTAGCCGAATCCGATTCGAGATCGAATCCGCGAACTTCCAAACCGATTTAGCGATTGCTTCCAAAGGAGAAAAGGTAGAGGAGATCACGTGGTTCCTTTCCCCTCAATCAATTCCACCGGAAACAGAAAGGCGCGGCCGAATTTGGAAGGGCGGCGGCGGCGGCGCTCGGCTAGGGTTTCGGCGAGAGGAAGACGACGACTGATGGGTGGGACCCACCTGTCAGCGAGCGAGAGAGAGAGGAGAGCGGCGGCTGCGCGCGCGCGGCTCGGCTTGGGCCGACTGGGCCGACTTGGGCCGGGGAGGAGAGAGAAAGGGTTTTGGGCCGACTTTCGGCCCAAAGCCAAAAGAGAGAATTTTAAAACCTTTTTCAATTTAAATAATTCATGAAATGCAATTTCATTTATTAAAAATACTTCCTTAGCTCAAATAAATCCCAGAAAAATCTAGAAATTATAGAATTAAGCAAAGTATTTAATAAAATTTTATCTGGCCCAATTTTATATTGAAATTTATTATTTAAACTTAGATCTTTTCTTCTAGGCTTTTAAAATCATTTCTAATAATTCCTTTTAAACAACAATTTATAATTTAAGGATTTTTAAACAAGGAAAGCACTTAACACTCATAATTAGATCATTAATGATGAAATAATTACTGAACTGTTCTTTGTATCATTTAAAAATTGAGCTCTGAAAAATCCGAGAAAATTTCAGAGAGTATAATTAATCATGGAGAATTTAAAAAATTAAATCCAACCATGCTTTATATTTAGGAAATTTTATAACTTCACTTATAAATTAATGATCATTTAATATAAATTCTATTAATAATTTATTAGATAATTTATAAATCCTAAAACAAAAATCAGGCTGTGACAAAATCCCTTTTCTTGCAACTCTCTAATTTGCTTTTTAAGTTCCTCCAACTCATTGACTGGCATCCGATAAGGTCTCTTGGATCTGGGAGCAGTTCCGGGTATCAGATCAATAATGAACTCTATGTCACGATCTGGTGGCATCCCAGGTAAATCTTTTGGAAACACATCGGGAAATCGTTGCACTACAGGCATTCCTTTCAGGGGTAGCATGGTAAATACGCCTCCGGCACGTTCGGTTAGTCTAGGATCTTGATCCATGGTTGCTCTCATATCCGATCCCCAGGGTGTGGTCAGGGTAACTTCTCTACGTCTACAGTCGATTACCCCTCTGTTCTTTGCTAACCAATCCATACCCAATATGACATCCAGGGTCTGGGGTATCAAAACCATAAGATTAGAGGGAAACACCACATCCCTAAAACGAATAGGTACGTCTATGCAAGCATGACTCACAGTTATCTCGCCCCCAAGTGAGTGTACTATCATAGGCCTTCTAAGTCCCACTAGGGTTAAGTTGTGTTTTTGACTAGCCTTCAATGATATGAATGAATGCGATGCTCCTGAATCGAAGAGAACTTTAACTGGAGTGGAGTTGATAGAAAACGTACCCATCAGTACGCCCTGATCCTCCTGGGCCTCTTCAGCTCGCACATGGTTCACTTGTCCGCGGCCAAATCCGGTAACAATCCTGTTAGTCTGCGGAGTCCTAAATAGTCCTCGTCCGGCAGCAGGGGTAGTAGTCCCACGAACAGCCATTGCATTAGCGCCAGTACGGACAGGAGTTTTGCGTGGATGAGGGCAGTTGTTGGCATAGTGCCCATACTCTCCGCAGTTGAAGCAGTCCACATTCTTCTTGGCTCCAGGGGCAGCCAGAGTTGGTGTAGGGGTGCGGTTCTGAATCACAACCGGCCTGTTAAAATTGCTAGGCACGGCGGGACGGTTAGTTGCCACAATAGAGGGCTTCCACCCAGACGAAATGGCTCCCTTGAGTCGCTGAGGCACCCCCTGAGGTGGGCGATTTATAGCAAGCCTCCTCTTGCGATTGTTCTCTACAGTCCTTTGATCGTTCTCCAGCCTAACGACTTTGTTGATCAGGCTCTGGAAGCTCTCATGGTCTTGCCCAATCATAGGTCCACGCAATTCATCATTCAGCCCTTCTATGAACTTGTCGATCTTTTCCTCTTCATCTGCGAGGTCTCCAATTGCATAGCGGGCCAACTGAGTGAACCGATTCAAATATTCCTGCACCGTTGTATTCCCTTGTCGCAGCCTTCTGAACTCGTTCTTCTTCATACGCATTACCACAGCAGGCACGAAGTTCTCGCGAAATGCTGTAGTGAACTCTTCCCAAGTGGGTTCTCCAGCCTCCTCTTCCCGAGCTTCCTTGTAAGTATCCCACCAATCACCAGCGGGTCCCTCCAGTTGGTTTACTGCGAAGATCACTTTGTCGGCTTCGCGTACCCCGACAAGGGTCAGTTTCTTCTCTATGATATGTAGCCAATCCTCTGCCTCCATAGGCTCGTCTGCCGTAGCGAACGTGGGTGGCTTGGTCCTCATAAACTCTCCAAAGCTCGATCCTCCGCGGTTGCCTTGGTTGTTTGCAATGGCTTGCAGGAGTTGGGTTTGAGTGGCCATAACTCCGGCCAGGGTGGTTAGGTTAGGTGTCTGAGTTTCTTCATTGCTGGTTGATGCCCGACGTCGGCTTGCCATCTGTGTAGGTTGATGGAATAAGTATCCTAATTTTCTAACTAGCTTCTATGGTTTCATCCCATTAAGGGAGTTGTTTTGATGTGAACTTTGTTTTGCAAGCATGGTGGAATAAACTCATTTATAACACAACAGCAACAATATCATAAATAACATCACAGAGTTCCACAAATAGTACATAAATCATGATGCAATCGACTGCGCACATACGCAGTCCAAATAAGGTTCATCCAAAAGATACATCGAACTAACCATCAAGCTACGCGTCAAACTAGGTAAGGGGGGGGTGTGTCTCGCGTACTATCCAAAAAACATCTGAAGCGAGATCGAAGCTGCAGTAATCCTCCAGTCTAGTCATCCAACCATCCGCAGGATCCTGGGGCAGGTAGAGGGTGGTCGCGGGCACAGGCAAACCTGAGTCCCCATGGCTCGGAAGTAGTGGCCTCTGGATCTGGCTTGGGCTTCTTGCCCGGGGGTCGGGTGCTCTTGTGGGCAGTGCTGAGGGTGCGAGGGCCTCTGAGGAAGGTGATGCGGGGAACAGGGGTCTCATCCTCTGAAGGATCAGTGATGTCTGGCTCGATCTCTGGCTCAGTGTCAGTCCCCTCTGTCTTGGAGTCGACCTGGATCGGAGTCTCTAAACTGGAACCCAGCTGCGGAGAAGGTGTAGAAATCAGTGGAGTGTGCACAATCTCCGGGGCAGGTGGCTGTGTCACTGTCGGGCCCACAAAGTAAGGTGCTGACTCAGTAGCCAGCATACCAACCTCTCCCAAAAGAGCGTGGAACGCTGGTGGGTACGGCGGGGTGAGGAAAAAGTAGCGGTCACGCCCTACTGCTGTGGAAGTAGAAGTCCCTGTGGTGCTGACCGTGGCTGCTCGAAGCTGCTCCTCCAGCTGGCTGACGTGCTCCTGACTTTCTCTCAGCTGCTCCTCAAGTGTATCCATCATCCCGCGGCGGTCGTTGTACTGGTCAGATAACTGCTGGATCTGATCGCCGTGGACCTGGAGCTGTGCCTTCAGTGAGTCTATCTCACTGCCCCAAGCCTGGTGCTCCTCCTCCAGCTGAAGCTGCTGCGCTGTGAGGTCAGTCACCTCGGTCTCTAACTCCCTCGCACGCCTCTGCTGGTCGTCGATCTCTAACAGAGCCTCCTCGTAAAAGTCGTCTGCTGCCTCAGCCCATCGTGACAGTCGGGTCACTATCGGGTTGTAGCAGTAAGGTGTGTCCTGAACTGTGCAGACGGAGTTGCTCTCCTCTCGAAACGGGTGATGAGCAAACTCAGTACTCGCCAACTCAGCTCGATGGATAGAGCTAAGTCGAAGGAAGGCCTCCCGTGCTGCATCCTGCATCGCGGTCTCCGGCAAGTCGCGACGGTGGCGTGTCGGGAAGCTGTAGTCTAACTCTGAAGGAACTCGCGTGTGAACCTCGACCCGAACCTCCCAAATAGATCCACACTGTCTCACTCGGTAGATCGGAAATCTGGGGTATCGCAGACGCCTCATCAGCCGGTGTAGCTCAATGACGTATCCCTCTGAGCGGGGTACGCCCATCTCCCAGGTAGCGGGTGAATCCTGATCTGCCATCTAATTTTAAGAAAAACCCAGGGTCAGCTAAGAGTAAAACTCATTTTGTGAAGAAAATAGTTAAGAGTAAGATAAAAATCATACAGAGTTTTGTAAACATAGCATTTTTATTTTTGAAAGTATTACTAAATGGGAATTTCTCCCTTGGCCAACTTAGAAAAGGGGTGGGGCGCCTTTTGGTCTTTTCCTACAGTCATATGGCTCTGGTACCAGCTCTGTAGACCCCCATTTTTATAACAGGAATCAATCGTGTAAACAGTACCATTTCCCTGGATCAAGTAGTCTGGTACACATGAATTCATAGCTGAAATACCAAGTGCACATATACGAGTGTCTAGTACGAATTATTACATTATTAGCCCGCAGGCATAGTGTTAAATCATCGAACCGAGCGGTCCGGAATACATCCCAAAAAAAGAAGTAGGTAAGGCAGCGGAGTCAAGGCAGCGGCACGCCATTGCCACAGGCAACGACCGTAACTAAGACCTATTAAGCGCCATCGTCTTCATCACCCTCCTGGTAGTAAGCGTAGAGGTCCTCCGAAACTTCATCTCCGACTTCTGATTAAGTTTGTATATTGCAAGGGTGAGTACCAACCGTACTCAGCAAGCCACCACAGCAACAGTGCATATGACAGGGGTATTCAAAAGATGGCTATGGTTCTTTTGCGCAAAGCAAGTTTTATAATTCTTTTCACAAACCTAAGACCTAGCACAGACTGATCAAATTTTAGTACCAGTGTTCATATTAAACAATGACGGTTCTGCCCACCATCCATTATGATCCCAAGGATAGCTTCCCGCCATTGAATCGTCATGGTTTTCTGAGGACGTCCACCTTCCCTCCTCTCAGGAAGTGGCTCCATCAGTATAGAAATCATCATGCAACATCCCATCCCACATAGGTTATGAATTTAGAGTCTAGCCAAGTGTAATACACGTCCCGGTGCTCAATAACCGCGAGCACGGCTATTCGAATAGATTTGGTTTACTCACACTGCAGTGGATGTACACTTTACCCGCACTCCACGACTGCCCAACACATGAGCCTCGTCCCAACATATGAGACGCGTCACGGCAAAGCTTTTCGATAACCTCGCATTGGCAGTACCCGCTCCATGAACTTTACATCCTCATGCACTCTAGGCGTACACGGTTTCTAGCAGTGAGAGGAGTTCTGGCGCACCCGGGAAGGGAAAACTCACACATGCACCAAGTTATAATTATGTTTAGATTCTCACATGGCAGTCCTACCGATGGCGACACCACTGTAGACACCCACCTCGCGGTCCTACCAATGGCTGCCCCACCGTAGAGCCCCTGCCTCACACATCAAGAATCCACTATGCATGGATACTGCCTCCGCTCAGCTATCTACTCCGCTAGGTCTATACCCATACGAGAAGTGCGGTTGTACGGGGGTCGTTTCATGCTTAACCTCATGGCTCAGTCCTTAATTGACCAGGGACAGCACTAGCCTTTTCCGGATACCACCCAAATCCTCCGTCCGCCCCAGTCGAAAACAGTTGTTTAGTTTTATTTCTCCTTTCACAAATCATGTCATCAATATCATGGCAATGTGGCGCTCATGTCTCCACATGCCGCATCTCAATTACCTTCCCAAAGGTAATTGCCCAAGCATAAAGCATTTTGATAAATATGAGTATGCATGATTCTAGAATAGCATTTCTAAGCAATTTTCATAGTTCACTAGGGACTCATACGTAAACATGGTTACGAAGGAATAAGGGGTAAACAATAATCAAGGCATGGCATAATCACAAGTAGGATGTTTATCATTGCATGCAATTTTATTTGTAAACAAAACAATTTCGCAATTGGGATCAACATGTTCAAGGAATAGTGATGACTTGCCTTGCTCAAAGTCTTGCGGGTCTTGGCCTTCACTTGGATCCGCAACTCCCTCAGGCTCTATAGTTACGTGCGAAAATTGATTTGAATTCAGTTAGAATTCAAATAAAAGTCCAAATAAATCCAAATGAAAGTCAAATGCGAAAGTCGATTCCTTTATATTAACTTTACTATTCGCGAACTAAGGCAAACCCAATTTCAATTTAAACTATTTTGTGGGTATAAATATTTTGTTGTTATAAGTTTTAAATTTAATATTCCCGAGTATTATACCCATATAATAGGTTAGAAATTTCTATCGCAAGCTAAATATTGGACGAAATCCTAGAAATATTATATGATTTAATTTAGTCTATGACTAAATGATTAAATGTAATACACGGCTAAAATCCCTAGTAATTAAATCCGAATTTTCTACCGTGAATCGATTACTTATAGAGATTACCCAAAAATAATCTATAATAATCTACAAGAATTCATCTATCTGTTTAGTTATGAATTACATCTAAATTACTACCGCGAATTGATTTCTTATAAAAATTACCAAGAATAATCCATAATTTATATTAAATTTTTGCAATCCTACGACGAAAAATTAATCTATAATTAAATTCTAATTATTTTAAATTTTCTAAACTTCCCAAATCTCCCTCTAATTTCTTTTATTATTATTATATTTTTTTTCTTTTTTTCTTTTTCTTTTTCCTTCTCTTTCTCTCTTTTTCTTTTTCCCTTTTTTTCTCCTTTCCTTCCTTTTTCTTTTTTTCTTTCTCTCCCTCGGCTTCTTTTTCCTCCCTCTCTCTCTCGGCTTCCGCTCCCTGGCGGCAACGGCCGCGAACAAAGGAGGGGGGGGGGGGGGGGCGGCTTACCGACGGCGGCGGTGGCGGCGGCGACAGCGGCGGCGGCGGCGACGACGGCGACGGCGGCGCAAGTCGCGGCGCGGTGCGGCGGCACCGAGGGCGGCGGTGCGGCGGCTCAAAGCGGCGGCGCAGCGGCGCAAAGGCGGCGGCGCGGGGAAGAGGGAAAAGGTGGAGGGGAATGGGTGTGGGGGAGAAGAGGAGGGGCCGGGGTTTTATAGGGCGCGGGGGAGGGGAGGTGGAACGACGCGCGGCGGCAGCGGCGGGGTGACGACGCGACGGCGCATGGGGCTCGAGGCGGCGATGGCGATGGCGCGCGGCGATGGGACGGGCGGCGACGCGACGGGCGGCGATGCGACGGTGACGGCGACGATAGGACGGCACGGTGCGGCGCGGCGCGGGGCTCGGCTTGGCTCGGCACGGGCTCGGCATGACGGCGACGGCGATGCGACGGTGACGCGGCGCGGCAGCAGCGCGTGCGCGAGACGGCGACGCGACGGGCGAGCGGCGCGGCGGGGCGCGGAGCTCGGGGCGGCCGGGCGCGAGATGACGGGGCGCTCGCGCGGCGACGGGACGGCGACGGGACGGCACGCGGCGTGGGGCGCGTGGCGCGACGGTGACGGCTGAGCGGCGCGCGGCGCGGCAGGGCGTGAGGCAGAGGAGGGGCTAGGGCTAGGGGACCACGTCGAGCACCTCGCGGGCAATGAACAGTGTCTTTTTCCTATTTTTCCTTTTTTAGTCTATTATTTATTTTTTTTATTTTTTTATTTTTTTTATTTTTATTTTTATTATTATTATTTTTTATATAAATTTGATTCTACAATTCCTAATTTTCGCATATATGAATTTTACTCAATATTTGTGTTATCCCAACTAATGAATTCACCCTAGATTAATATTGCTCACATTTTTATTTATATAATTTATTTGAATTTTTATTTAGTGTTAATTCTTATTCCATCGCATTTAAATTTAATTGATACAAATATGTTCGCGATAATATCTTATTTACCTCTATCCACACCTATTATTTATTTTAAATTATATTTATTTTACCAATTTATTTTTAGGGCTTATTCCCAATTAATTGTTCTTTATTCGCAATCTTCGAACTCCGAAATCAAAATTCAATGGAATGGGCGAATAAAATCGGTATGATGCAATTTATTTAAAAAGTTTTTGAAAATCCGTATTTTTAGAGTTTTGATTTTGTCGGTCGAATTTTTAGGGTGTTACAGCTACTAAGACTCACTGCAACGAAAAAGGTTTTCCCTGGCAGAGGAGGCCGCCTGCAAGTGATGGCCAGTGAAAATAGGGACTTTTCACTGGCGGATAACCAGCCGCTTGTGAAGAAAGATCTTCACAACCGGTGAAACGTTTTCACTGGCGGATGACTGGTCGCATGCCAATAATATATTCACATAAGACACCATTAAGCCAGCCAGCAATGATAAGTATTTTCAGTGAAAAAATAAAGTACAAAAAATGCATTTGCAAAATTCCCTAAATTAATCACAATGAATTCACCGGTGACAATAAAAAAAAATCCCAAATTCACAAATCATATCCACAACGAATTCACGAGTCACATTCACGGGGCAGATACCAAATATCATCAAATTTCATAGAATTTTCAATGCACCACCATCCAAAAATTCACAAAAAAAAAAGCATTCCACACATCACAAAATTCACAAAAAAATGTTGGCGTCGGCGTTGGCAACAGAGGGTGGAGGCCGGCCACGACGCCGTCGATGAGGAGGCCCTGCGGTGGTGGATCTGGGCTCCCTCGACTTGGTGGCGGTGGCTGTGGGAAAGAGGAAGATGGCCGGGCGACGCCGACGACGACAAGGAGGCCCCGCGGTGGTGGATCCGGGCTCCCTTGGCCCGGCGGTGGTGGACGAGGGAGAGAGGAAGATGTCTGGACGACGCCGACGATGAGAATGCCCCGCGGTGGCGGATCTGTGCTCCCGCGGCCTGGAGGCGGTGGATCCGCTCTCCCGAGGCCTGCCGACGTCGGATCCGCTCCTCCGATGCAGCCAAGAGCCGCCACCGCCCCCTTCCTCGTGTCGCTGCCGCAGCCGCCCTCTCCCTCGTCATAGTCGTCGTCGCCAGGCGCTTGACCCACTCTAGTCAGTCGGATCCACCAGAGGGGAGCGTAGGGTCGCCAGATCCTGAAGTCCTGGCCTTCCCATTGGCTGATATGGTGGCAGTTGAGGCGACAGCAACCGGCGGTGGTGGAGACAATGGGAGTCGACGACGATAGAGAGAGAAGGGAGGCTGGAGGGGAGAGAAGCGGAGGGAGCGTGAGCGGTGGGGATAGTAAGCGGTGATTCTAATATCGTCTTTTTTTTTTGTAGCTGTGCTGTTTACCTACCGCCAGCGAAAAACAGATTTTATTTTCACTGGCGAACACTTAAGAGATCCGCTTAGAAAAATAAAGTTATTTTCTATGGCAGAGCTTTTAAGTGTCCGTTAGTGAAAATCAATTTTCGCTGGCAGTTCGGGACGTAGAATCCTCCTATATAATTTTAGAAACGTTTGTTTCGTTAGTCCGCTAGTAAAAATAGAAGGGTAACGAAAAACCACTTTTTAGTAGTGCCTAACATGAGTCCATTTTTGTCTTACTAGTCCGTACAATTCACTAGGGTTGGTTTTCTGCGGTCTGCACTGCAATTAAACAACTACTAGTAATTAATTACTCCTTTCTTTTATTTTTTTTCTTAGACAAACTTTTTCTTTTATTTTTTTTCTTAGACAAACTTTTTATGAAGTTTACAAACAACATCTAAAATATTAACATTAGGTTCATTAAATCTATAATTAAATATATTTTGATAATATATGTTACTCTCTCCATTCATAAAAATTACACCTATTTCACATTTGAGTTTCTCCAAATAAGTTGTTTCTATTTATAGTCTTTACGCATTTAAGATTTAAATAAAGAGATAAATTAAATGTTTGATTAGAACCCAAGGAGTAATTTAAATACTCATTAGTTGCATGCTTGCATTCACTTCTTGATTTTGTAACATCTAAGACGATTTAATTTCTCTTTAATCTTGGTGACAAAAGTAATAGGTGTAACTATTATAGATGGAAGGAGTAATTTGTTTTATGTTAAAAATACTACTATATTCTTCAATAAACTTAATCACAGTTAAAAAAGTTTGACTTAAAAAAATTAAACAACTTATAACATGAATATAATAATAGAAAGAGTATTTAACACTTCCCACTTTTGTAGAACAAATTAAGTTGCATTGCATTAATTGATCTAGGTGCTACTATGCGACTGTGTACAGTACAGGCAGGAGTCAAAGGAATTTGACCGGTGTCGAATTGCTAAGGCCTAATTGTAACACTAGTCAAGGAAAAATTTAGAGATTATGATGATAGTTGTGACATTTCTTGCGTGATAACCGTGTGGAGCGGCCGTTGCGAGCTTGACGTTTTAAAAAAGAAATTAAAGCATACTTAATATATATAATTCCACATATTTATACCACATTTCCATATCCGTCTTTGTTTCTTCGCAGAGAAAAAATATCATGCGGTGGGGGCATTCTCTCCCTTCAAGAGTATAGAATTTCGTAAATAGCTTGCTGCAAAGTATGGTATCTCTCGATATCTTCTCAAGAGGGATAAATCGTATTCATCCAAACACCCAATTACTCACTCCTATCCAACATATTATTATATTATTAAAAGTGTATGCATACCTACAATCAATAGATATTAAGATAGCTCATCAGGTTTGAATTAAACATTGAATTTATCTCTTAATATAAGGTTTGAATACATGGAGACTGCAAATATTATCAACTTATAGAAACATATGAAATAGAGTAAATTACATTGGTGGGACACAAACTTATTAGGTGGATGTAATTTAGTATATAAACTTGTAAAATACTCGTTTCAATACACGGACTTGTCTAGTTTGTTTGAACGAAGACTAAAATAACTTGGCAATGTTAATTTTATGATTAGGATGTGACGTGCATACGTACAATGAGTATGTATAAGGTATGCAATATTTATAAATTTAGTCTCTACTTTATCCTTCATCATATGTTTCTAACCCTTATATCAATGCTCGATTTTTTAAATCTTTTTCTACTATCCCTAAATCCTATTCTATATTTTATTGAATAGGTATATATCTAATGTCAACCTTCTCATATATATGTTTACATAGTATTCTAATCAGCCCCTAAATTAATAAGATTAGTCATGTAATGTCCTTTTTGACTTCCCCCGCACGCACCACACAATTTCGTGCACCAAAACGAGTATTTTACAAGTTTGTGTACTAGATTGCACCCACCTGACAAATTCGTGTACCGACGATGCAATTTACTCTATGAAATAAGTCTAACACACTTTTTTAGATGGATCGAGTACCATGGAAAAATATACTGAATTCACACGAACAAAAAACCCTACTACCTCCATCCCAAAATATCTGTCGCTTTGTCGCTTTGAGTTTTGTTTTTAAAGTTTGATTATTCGTCTTATTAAAAAAATATAAAAATATTATTTATTTTGTTTGTGACTTACTTTATTACCAAAAGTACTTTAAGTATGACTCATCCTTTTTATTTTTCACTAATTTTCAAATAAAATGAATGGTCATACGTTACAATAAAGAAGAAAAATATACTGAATTCACACGAAAAAAACCCTACTACCTCCATCCCAAAATATTTGTCGCTTTGAGTTTTGTTTTTAAAGTTTGATTGTTCATCTTATTAAAAAAATTATAAAAATATTATTTATTTTGTTTGTGACTTACTTTATTACCAAAATTACTTTAATTATGACTCATCCGTTTTATTTTTCACTAATTTTCAAATAAAATGAATGATGAAACGTTACAATAAAAAAATCAAAGCGACCATTAATTTTAGACGGATGTAGAATTTTCATATCTGCTCCTCCATCGAGAAGAAAAAAGCATCCATCAATCAATCCACGAGTTAGCTAGGGTCTTATCTCGGTGACATTCATCGATCATTCAAGAGTAAATTTCCTGTGTAACCTTCAAAACTCACTTAATTCTTTTCATGCACCTGAAATTTATCCGATCCCTCCTAAAATTTCAACTTGATCCCTTCCATGCCTCTACTGTTACATTTTCCTTCATTTCACTATTACATTTTGCTGCAAATGTCTTTTTTGCCCCTTGATGTTTTAGGTTTGAATATAAGCTTAAAAAATATTGAAAATTTTGTTTGAGCGCACAGTACGTCCATTTTATGAAACTCGACTAAATAATTAGTGCAGAAAATTTTGACATAAATTATAAAAATAAAAAAAAATAATAAATTAAAATTTTTATTAGGACAATGGATTTTTTGATCGGGAACATTCATAAAAAAAAATGTTGTGAGCATTGGTAGTCCTATCTTTATATGAATATGAATGCTCCTCAATTTTTATGATTTTTAAATAAATAAATTCATATTTTTTATTCAATTATGTAAAAACAAATTTTGTAATAAATAATGCATTGCACAACAACTCATAACTATAATAGTCTCATGGGACAAACTTTTACATTTTTAATAATGTAATTCATAAATTTCTATGTTAATTCAAAGCGTAAAATGGTCATTTTTATAGAAATTAGACGGTCAACTAACGGTCAACTGACGGGAGGGGTATGAAAGATATCAAAATCAATTTTTGAGGGTATACAAGGAAGTCGGCAAAATTCAGGAACGTAGAAGGGATTACCTAAAATTTTAATTTCAAAGGTATGCAGGGGATTTTCTCATCATTCAACCGACCGGCCGGTTCTCTCCTACAGCAGCAACTCAAGTGAATTAATTATTCTTATAAATACAGATGCATAGCTTTTAAATCCAGTGCAATGCATGGTTAATTCTCAAAAACCAGCGTAGATTGAAACAGATCATGCTCTGCAATCTGCGCAGCTAACCTGATTAAGTAGTAGTAGTACAGTAGTTCACGAGCATCCAAAGCATCAGATGAGATTGTACCGGTCGCCTGTTAGATAATCCCGCTGTGTATTGTAATTAGAGCATATATATTTGTTGCATTTTCTTGCATTGGATTCTTTCCATTTAGCATGTTTTGAATACATTGATAGAGCACGAGCTCACGTTCCAGTTGTGTGTGCCGTGCGAATAGCTCTATTTCCGTTTTTCATTTTTCTCGGATTTGGAGATTATAGATATCCCATACCCACACGGTATGTATATCCGATTAGGGATGGGGTTACCGTATATGGATACAACATCTTTAGTAAAGGACCCGGTCGTTTTAATAACTTGAGTATCAAGGAAATACCTGAGGATTCTAGTCGGTCACGATTGTATTTTATCTTTACTAGAAAAAAAATGCCCGTGTGTTGCAATGGGTAAAGGATTTTTTACAAAATCATAAGTTGCAATTAGTAGTTCGATCGTCTCAAGTTAGCATGTGAGTTTGTTTTGAGAGATTTCTTATAATACTCTTTCTGTATTTCTAAAAGCGAACAAACTTTTTTCAAAAGCGAACTAACTTAAAGACCGACTCAAACACGGATGACATACCAAAGATCCGACAAAAACATCTTCAATTTTTATAATAGTAGAGATTTACCTGTTCTGCTAGAAACATGGGTTGTATCTTGTAATACGGACTCCCTCCCCTATATAAGGAGGGGTTCGGGTGCCTCTAGCATAACTTTTCTCCCATATCATACGATCAATACTACACTCGGCGGATCAATCCCCGGGCAGGAGTAGGGTATTACTTCTCATCGAGAAGGCCTGAACCTGTATAAACCTTTTGTCTCTTAACCCACCCACTTTTCCTACTTGATAGCCACCCCTTTTTGTATTGTTGAAATATTGTTTCGACAGTTGGCGCGCCAAGTAGGGGTAGCGTCAAGCTTTTTGCCGACTAGTGCGATGGGATTCGTCTCGGGCATCGATGACTTCGCCTTCCCTCCCGGGCAGGCATACCGATTCGGCAGCCTCGACTTCATCACTGACAACTTCGGCAAGATTTCTCTTCTCGACTTGGATTCGATCCAGTCGGGAAGGGATCCCATCTCTACTCCGTTCGGTCTCCTGAACTCGTCCGAGATCTTCTCCAAGACTATCCTATCCGAGTCGGTTTCAAACCACTCGGATGGGATCCCATCTACTGCTTCGTGACTAGATCGAGAAAAGGCGATTTATCCATCAATCCTTATGAAGCTTCCTGATGATTTGGCCGCTATTTTCACGACAAGAGCGTCTCCTCCCTGTAGGCCCAGACAGGACCCGGCCTCGGCCTTGGTCCAATCTGGCTCCAGGGAAGTCGGCGTCATACTTTAACCACTTGGAACGATTTCCACATAAGAACTAGACGGCTTCCTCAACTCTCCTGGTGTTGACTCTCAACCCACCGAGATCCTCGACTACGATGACTTCGGCTACAATTACGACTTCAACAACTTCAACGACTACGACGACCTTGACGAAGACAACTACACTCCTCTCATTTTTGGCATTTTTATGGACGACAACAAGATAGAAGAACAACGTCAGGCGCGCGAAGCTGCTGAGCAACGTGCACGACAGGAAGCCGAGCGCCTTTGGTTGGAGCAAGAGCGACAAGCCCAAGAGCAAGACCGACTGATGCGTGAGCAGCAGGAGCGCGAGCGATTGGCATGGGAAGCTGAGGAACGACAACACGTGCTTTGGCATCAGGACGCCGGGCATGAGATCTAATCGGACAAGAAGATGTTGAAGGCACACCGGTTTTTCGCACCCTGCAGCAAAACGCAGTTGCGGCGATCACACTCCTGGATACCCTCCTTAGAGAAGAAGATGCGCCAAACCACGTCCTCAACATAATCAACCAGACGAAGACAATGATTGTAGCATCAGACACCGTTAATTCGGAAAGTGTTCGGACGCCGACCGGCAGCCGAGTTCCGCCTCTCCGATCTCAAGACTACCATCAACCAAGCCTTAGCGTTGCTGCATCAGGATCTAATCGTAGGGGCAGGGACCATGATGAACGCTCAGTTCATTCACCAGTTGATAGGCACTGAGAGCGCTGCATTGAGCAGCCTCGGACGCCACATCGCCGGCAACCCATCGACCTTCACAATACGATCAACCATCTGTTGGTATTTCTTACGACCACAGATAAATCCGCAAGTGCACGGAATATCGCTGTAGCACTGTTGACGGTCGTTATCGATCAGTTTCGACCGTCAATATTACCAAAATAGAGGAGAACTAGTGATGCTTGCAACGCATAAATATGTTAGAATAATAATATTCCACTAGTAGTAGGTATACTAACCTTTTGCAGAGAATGACAATAAAGTAGAGGAGAATCGACATCAACACAGACGATAAATCAATCAGACGATGTCGAGAACCAGACTTATGTATGAATGGGCCAAGAACTCAGAATTGACATGATGAATGGGGCCAAAATTCACAAGTCTACAAAGTGAAGCAATAGAGGAGGCCGCTAGCCGAAGATGGGCCGGGAAAGCCCAGCCCATGGTTCTAGCACCGTTGGGTTGGATGCAGGGTTCAGCGTGGACGTCCAAGATTGGATCCCAATGACGGTTGGAGGGCACTTCGGACAATTCCCCTTCCACAACCATCATAACTACCTCTATATAAGGACTTCACCTTCTCACTTCACTCACACACCTTAAGCAATAGCTCTCTCATTTCTCTCAAGTTTAGTTTAGTAGTATCTAGCTGGTGGAATAGGAATAGAGTAGAAATCAGGAGTCCGGAAGCCTTCGGAAGAGTTCGGGTATGGCTCTAGTAGCTCTTCTCTTCTCTTTTGTAAGCTTTGCACTTTTATTAGAATACTATTCTAAATACATTTATGGTATTGGAATACTTTCCGAGTATATGAGTACCTACTTTACATTATATTCATGTTAAACTGAATATACGGTTAGCTTATCTGGGAGATGCTTTGGTGCGGGTATAATGTTTGATTATACAATTACTCTATGTCATGACGATGATATTAGAGTAGTATCTGGTAGTTTAGGCGTGGTGTCTAGATTACGGGATATCATTATTTGGGGTTATATATTGCGGATGAGAGGTGGGCCGCTGATGGTGACAGCTCAGTACGGGTATTCCTCCGCGCCGGTATATAATCCTAAGTTAATTACCTGGGGAGGGTATTCCTCCGTATTTAGCCCGGTTGTATGGTCATGACGGGCTGTCATAAGGAACTCGGCAGTTAGGGGTGGCTTCTCGAAGTACCAGGAGGGTATCGGATAGAGGGTATTAGCTAGTATACCAGTTAACTATAATGTATGTATACTATGTATATTAGAAGTACAGGAATAGATTTTCTTTCTCTTTTCTTTCCACTTAGCTAAGATGATTTATTATGAGAATGAGTAGTTAATGCTTGTGTGCCACTCTACCCTTAGATTATCTTAACCCCTGCTTAGACTATGATTATCACAAGTAATATATAAATTATTAGTTGAGTTCTCTCTGCATGATCTTCCCACGGGATAAAATAAATACGATACCCTTGGAATACTCTTGGGTGAAATGCTACAATGGTATATCCGTGCGCTTGCGGATAAACTCTGTGACCATAATATACCAGAAGTATTTATGCGCCATTGCTGGGAATTATATTTCTAGTAATGTCGTTAAGAAATACCAACAAGCACTTCACCTTCGGGTGACCCCAAAAGGATATCGAACTTAGGGAACGTGTGTAATCTACCTAAGACTAAAGCTATCCAAGGACAACAACTGATGGTAGGCAGGCTAGAGAGGACTTTCTATGAGTGTTAATTATCTAAGCTAAGCAAATATAATTTTCTATCTGTTGCTTTGAGCACCGACTCCTGCTGGTCTGCCAGCGTGGTTCCGGCTATAGCTCTATGATGTATCCGAACGTGGAGGATTACTAGGACGGGATTCAGGGCTATCACCACCTGCCGCCTACCTTTGACAAATCCGTGGGATACACAACAAACAAAGGTAATCTTTAACCTAGACACCACGTCTAAGTTATTAATTACTACTCTAATACTTGTACAGGAACTTTCTTCTCTATCTAGAGTCTAGTACTAGAGCACTTAGTATGAGTACTAAACAATAAACCCGCAAAGATGGAAATATATCTTACTTAGACTAAGTAATTAAATAACATAAGAAAGGAACACGAATGCTTACTTAATAGAAGAAGGTTCTCCGGACCCGGAGCATAGTGTACCGACAGCTCCGGTACTCCTCCAGAATTCCTTCTAGGAAGCTACACTCGTCGAGGTAGAAGTCGGATGAGCGCCAAACTTTCGGGCACTCCTCCAGAGCTTCCCCTCACTCTTTACCTTATTCTAATGTACAAAAGATACAATAGAGCCTCTTGTAATTCAGCTCAAAATTGTGTGTTGGAAATGAGAGTGAGCTCCTCCTTTTATAGGCAGGTATGATGGTTACAGCCTATGCAAAATTACCAAACTACCCTGGAACCGCCATTAGGTTGTGATCAGGGCCGTCCATGTGAAATTTGGCGATCAACGGCCACCGAAAGGGTTCGGCCCTTTTCCTCGTGGACACTAATTTTGAGGCCCTCGGCTCATTGCCATGATGGTTGGGCCCATTTGGAGTTGTTTAATTGACTTATGGGGCCTCCAATCCATGTAAATGTGTCCTGAATGCGCGGAGGTGCAGTTTGTCGCTTGACGGATATGTTTTCTTCTCAAAATACCTGCATACACATATTTTACGAACACTAGTGGAAATGATTAGTAATAAACTCTACCATTAAGTTGGATACCATATTTTATTTCATTATATGCAAGTATTGACGGTCAAATATTATGATTTAAGGACCGTCAACACCGTCACCGCGTAGAAAGAGGCCATCAACTGCACCATTCACTAGACCGCTATGACGACGATGAAGATGGGGTAGTAGCTTTTACAAGTGACCTGCGTCGACTATATTAGCCGGCCAGTTTCAAGCTGACTAGTATTGAGAAGTACGACGAAAAAACAAACCCCGAATCATGGCTTACCATCTACGGACTCGCAATTCACACAGCAGGAGGAGACAACGATTCGCGCACTGGCTATGGCAAATTACCTGCCGGTGGCCCTAGCGGATTCTGCTCGATCCTGGCTTCATGGGTTTCCCCGGGGCACAATTGGATCTTGGGCAGAACTACGCGAACACTTCATCGCCAATTTTCAAGGCACTTTTGATCGTCCCGGCACCCACTTCGATCTTTACAACGTGATCTAGAAGCCCGACGAATCCCTTCGAGAATACATCCGACGTTTTTCTGAGCAGCGCAACAAGATCTCCGACATCACCGATGATGTCATTATAGCCGCATTCACAAAGGGTGTTCGTAATGAACTCCTAGTCGGCAAATTTGGGCGCAAACCTCCTAGGACAATCAAGCAAATGTTCGAGAAGGCCAATGTGTACGCAAAGTCTAATGACGCCGTCAACGCCTCCAAGCAGTCGGGCATCAATTGGAAATCCAAGAAAGACACACCAACCGCCGGGTGGAGTGGAAGCGGCGCCCATAAGGATCGCAAGCGTAAGCCCGAGGATCTTGTGGCGATTACAGCACCTTTTTCCCGTCAGCGATCACGTGTCAATACCTTCGACAAGATCATGAACGCCCAATGTTCACATCACCCGAATTCTAATCATCCGGCCAAAGATTGTTTCATCTACAAGCAGTTCGCAGAGCAATATGCCAAGCAAGGAAAGAAGCCGACAGACAGGGAGCGGAGTACCTCAAAGAAGAAGGATGATGAAGACGAAGGCTCGACTGGTTTTCAAGATTCCCGCAAGGAACTCAATCATATCTTCGGTGGACCGCAAGCCTATGAGTCCAAGCGGAAGCAAAAGCTGACTGAAAGGGAGATCAATGCAGTCCAGTCGGACACACCTCAATATCTTCGATGGTCGGAGACAACAATCAAGTTCGACCGCTCAGAGCATCCCGACCGAGTGGTCCACCCGGGGCGGTACCCCCTGGTACTAGACCCAGTGGTTCGCAACGTCAAGCTTCGGCGATCCCTCATTGATGGTGGCAGCGCACTCAACATTTTTTTTGCCAAAACTCTGGACAATATGCAGATCCCATGCACCGAGTTGAAGCCGAGTAATGCGCCCTTTCATGGAGCCATCCCAGGGTTGTCTTCTACTCCACTCGGCTAGATCACCTTGCCCGTTACCTTCGGCACTCGGGAGAACTTTCGCATGGAGAATATTTATTTTGAAGTTGCTGACTTCGAGACGGCTTACCACGCCATACTTGGGCGCCCAGCGTTCGCCAAGTTCATGGCTGTCCCACACTACACCTACATGATGATGAAGATGCCACGATCTTGAGGAGTTATATCTCTGCGGAGCGACATCAAGCAAGCTATCACCTGTGATAAGGAAAGCTACGAGATGGCCCAAACCCGTGAGGTTGAGCTCGCTCGAGAATCGATCCGACTAGCTGCTTCAACTACAACCGAGGGAGAAGTGCCTACGGCCAAATTATCAAAGACCGGAGAAGGTTATGCCAAGACCAAGAAGATTCCCGTTGATCCATCTGACCCATCTAAAACTGCTGTAATAGGCGCTGAGTTAGATTGTAAATAGGAAAGCGCGCTCATCACCTTTCTTCAAGCTAATAAAGATATTTTTGGGTGGAAACCATTTGATATGCCTGGTCTTCTCAGAGAGGTGATTGAGCACTCCTTAAATGTTAAAGATGACGCTAAACCAATCAAGCAACGACTCCACTGATTTGCTCAAGACAGGAAAAAGCAGTCAAGGAGGAACTGACCAAGCTGTTAGCAGCAGGCTTCATCAAAGAAGTCTTACATCCCGACTAGCTGGCAAACCTAGTTTTGGTTTGGAAGAAAATAGGACAATGGCGCATGTGTGTTGACTACACGGATCTCAACAAGTCATGTCCTAAAGATCCTTTTGGGTTACCTCGCATCGACCAGATAGTTGACTCAACAGCCGGCTGCGAGTTACTTAGTTTTTTGGATTGCTACTCGGGCTACCACCAGATCAGCTTGAAGGAATCCGATTGCTTGAAGGCCTCATTTATCACGCCATTTGGAGCTTATTGCTCTATCACCATGCCCTTCGGATTAAAGAACACAGGAGCAACCTATCAACGCATGATCCAGAGATGTTTTTCAACTCAGATTGGTCGCAATGTTGAGGCCTATGTTGATGTTGTAGTAATCAAGACCAAGCAGAGGGATGATTTGATTGCTGATTTGGAGGAAATCTTTGCTAGCATCCGTGCTTTCAGGATGAAGTTGAATCTAGAAAAGTGCACCTTCGGAGTACCGTCAGGGAAGCTGCTTGGCTTTATGGTGTCTCATAGGGGCATACAAGCTAACTCGGAGAAAATCAATGCCATCCTCAACATGAAACCGCCTAGCTCTCAGAAAGATGTTCAGAAGCTGACTGGATGCATGGCGGTGCTCAGCCGATTTGTTTCAAGACTTGGCGAGCGGGGGATGCCCTTTTTCAAACTGCTCAAGAAGACCGACAATTTCCAGTGGGGACCCGAAGCTCAGCAAGACTTTGATGACTTCAAAAGACTTCTCACAACTCCACCAATCCTAGCATCACCACACCCGCAAGAGCCACTATTACTATATGTGTCGGCAACATCGCAAGTGGTAAGCATAGTTCTGGTTGTCGAGCGAGAAGAAGATGGTCATGTTCAGAAAGTTCAACGATCAATTTACTTCGTTAGCGAAGTTTTGGCCGACTCCAAAACAAGATATCCCTAGGTACAGAAGTTATTATATGGTGTTTTAATTACCATCAGGAAATTATCCCATTATTTTCAGAGTCACTCGGTCACGGTGGTCACATCTTTTCCACTCGGCGACATACTTCATAATCGAGAGGCAACTGGGTGTATCGCGAAGTGGGCTCTAGAGTTGATGTCTTTGGATTTATCCTTCAAGCTGCGAACTTCGATCAAGTCTCATGCCTTAGCAGATTTTGTTGCCGAGTGGACCGAGTGTCAAGAAGATACACCTGTGGAGAAGCTGGAGTATTGGACTATGCATTTTGACGGGTCAAAGAGACTTTCAGGCACTAGAGCAGGGGTCGTTTTGATTTCCCCGACTGGAGAGAGGTTGAGCTACGTGTTGTGTATCCATTTTTCTGCGTCGCACAACGTGGCAGAATACGAGGCGCTACTCCACGGGCTGAAGATTGCTGTTTCTCTAGGGATCCGACGTCTAGTGGTTCGTGGTGATTCATAGTTAGTCGTCAATCAAGTCATGAAGGAATGGTCATGTCTTGATAATAATATGGCTGCGTATCGACAAGAAGTCCACAAATTGGAAGATAAATTCGATAGTCTAAAGCTAACTCATGTGCTTAGACACAACAATGAAGCGGCCGACAGACTAGCTAATTTTGGGTCAAAACGAGAAGCAGCTCATTCAGATGTTTTTGTTGAGCACCTTTATGAGCCGATAGTATCAAGAAAGGATCAAATCGAAGAAACAGAGACCAAGGAAGTTGGTGTGATTGACGCTGACTGGAGAGGGCCCATCATCAAATTTTTGACTCAACAAGAGTTGCCTCAAGACAAAAACGAAGCCGAGCGGATTTCTCGCCATAGCAAGCTTTATGTTATGATCGAGGCTGAGCTATACAAGAAGAGTCCATCTGCAGTTCTTCAACATTGCGTTTCTCTAGAAGAAGGCAGACAATTGTTACAAGACATTCACTCTGGCATTTGCGGAAATCATGCAGCGGCACGGACAATTATTGGCAAAGCTTACCGACAAGGTTTTTTCTGGCCAACAGTTGTGTCTGATGCTGAGAAGGTTGTGCGAACGTGTGAGGGTTGTCAGTTTTTTGCCAGACAGATTCATTTGCCCGCTCAAGAGTTGCAAACTATCCCTCTTTCTTGGCCTTTTGCAGTCTGGGGGCTCGACATGGTTGGTCCTGTCAAAAGGGCAACTGGAGGATTTACTCACCTTTTTGTGGCTGTTGACAAGTTCTCCAAATGGATTGAAGCCAAGCCAGTTGTCACAATCACTGCCGACAAAGCTCGAGATTTCTTTATCAACATCGTGCACCGGTTCGGGGTTCCAAATCGCATCATTACGGACAATGGTACCCAATTCACTGGTGGTGTTTTTAAAGATTTTTGTGAAGACTTTGGTATCAAAATTTGTTATGCTTCCGTAGTGCATCCTATGAGCAATGGACAGGTTGAACGCTCCAATGGTATGGTACTTCAAGGCATCAAGGCACGGGTTTTTGACCGTCTGCGTCCCTATGTTGGCAAATGGGTTGATCAGTTGCCGTCAGTACTTTGGTTTCTCCGCACTACTCCCAGTCGGGCTATGGGCCAGTCGCTGTTTTTCTTAGTTTACAGAGTAGAAGCAATGTTGCCAAGTGAAGTGGAGTTTGAATCTATGTGTTTTCGCAATTTCAAAGAGGAGTGCTACAAGGAAGACCGAGTCGATGATCTCAACCGACTGGAAGAAGCTCGTGGGGCAGCATTAATCCAGTCGGCTCGGTATTTGCAAGGACTTCGGTGTTATCGCAATCGCAATGTCAGGTCACGCGCATTTTTAGTCGGAGATATGGTCTTGAGGAAGATTCAATCTACACAGGATCGACATAAACTATCTCCCTTATGGGAAGGACTATTTATCATCTCTGAAGTTACTCGACTAGGCTCTTATCGACTGAAGCATGAAGACGGTTCGGTTGTCGACAATTCTTGGAATATTGATCATCTTCGTCGTTTTTATGCTTAGTCATTATTATTGTACATTATTCTCCTCTTTGACTGCCAACATCGAGTTTTTTCTTGAGTTACCAGTCGGGGGCTATCATAATAATAATGGAGTGTGATTTTTATCAATTCAATTTGCTTACTTGATTTATCATTGCCTTGTTTGGTTTTTGGCTTAGTTAATGAGGACTGAGAGTTTTTTGACAACTTTTGCGGGTTTTAGGCTCAATAAGGTTTGACAAAATCTTTTAAGAAATCACAAGCTAAGTTTAAATTCTCAAGCACAGCATAAATATATTAGTATTGTACAAATTGAGCCTCCATCATTCAAATTACATAGTCAATCAGACTCAGTTTTTTCATCATCAGAACCAGCCGGACTAAAACTGGTACTTTGAAATCTATCTAGCATGTCTGCAGCAATCTTGTTAGCAGCTTTCTGGGCATCATTGATAAGGTCGAGTGCATCCTCTTCACTTGTTCCGTCTGCAAAGCCATCAACAGCATCAATTTCGATCTTCGGATACAAGGATTTAATCATCGCTAACGCCAGGCTTGCTCCCATGTTTCCAGCTTCCTTAATATTTTTATAATACACATCTGGAGCAGTCCTAAGCTTATTAAAGATTTCCACTGCATCTAAAGAGCTTGTGCCGCTGTTGCTCAGATACATAGCTTGGATAATTGGGGTGGCCCTATTAGCAATTTCATCTCTGGCTTTTTCTGCAACTTCGACCTTGTTCACCAGGAAGTCAAATTGGGCCTTTGTTTTCCCCTTATGATCTGCATGCAGTATAACACAAGAAGTTCAGCCGCAATGAAGCTGGCTCAACCTATCTATTATCTGACAGAAGGGTTTTACATTCAAATTCCTTGACAGCTAAGTCTCTTTCCTTGGATATGGCCTTTTTGTCATCCTTTAAAGCTTTAACTTGCCTTTCCAGCTCGGCAATTTTAGCAGCTTGCACTATAACATGCACAATGATCATTCAATTATTGAATCAAGTCAGAATAAGTTGAGCAGAAATAGGGCTACCTTTTGAAGATCCACTCAGCTAAAAATTGGCATCTTGAAGTTCGGCAACTCGATCCCTGAGAGTGTGCTCTGTTTTCCTGGCTTCCTCCTAGGTTTCATGAAGTTTAGCTCTGGTTGCCTCCAGAGTTCCAAGATGAGGAACTAGCTTCTCAAGGGTTGCAGTCTTTGCCTTATTCCGAAGATGAATTCTCTATATTAAATTAAGATTTATCTTAGCAAGCTCGCCAACTGGACGAGTGTTGGTATTTCTTAACGACATTACTAGAAATATAATTCCCAGCAATGGCGCAGAAATACTTCTGGTATATTATGGTTACAGAGTTCATCTGCAAGCGCACGGATATACCATTGTAGCATTTCACCCGAGAGTATTCTAAGGGTATCGTATTTATTTTATCCCGTGGGAAGATCATGCAGAGAGAACTCAACTAATAATTTATATATTACTTGTGATAATCATAGTCTAAGCAGGGGTTAAGATAATCTAAGGGTAGAGTGACACACAAGCATTAACTACTCATTCTCATAATAAATCATCTAAGCTAAGTGGAAAGAAAAGAGAAAGAAAATATATTCCTATACTTCTAATATACATAGTATACATACATTCTAGTTAATTGATATACTAGCTAATACCCTCTATCCGATGCCCTCCTGGTACTTTGAGAAGCCACCCCTGACTGCCGAGTTCCGTACGACAGCCCGTCATGACCATACAACCGGGGCTAAATATGGAGGAATACCCTCCCCAGGTAATTAACTTAGGATTATATACCGGCGCGGAGGAATACCCGTACTGAGCTATCACCATCAGCGGCCCACCTCTCATCCGCAATATATAACCCCAAATAATGATATCCCGTAATCTAGACACCACACCTAAACTACCAGATACTACTCTAATATCATCGTCATGACATAGAGTAATTGCATAAGAAAACATTATACCCGCACCAAAGTATCTCCCAGATAAGCTAGCCGTATATTCAGTATAACATGAACATAATGTAAAGTAGGTACTCATATACTCGGAAAGTATTCCAATACCATAAATGTATTTAGATGAGTATTCTAATAAAAGTGCAAAGCTTACAAAAAAGAAGAGAAGAACTACTAGAGCCATACCCGAACTCTTCCGAAGGCTTCCGGACTCCTGATTTCTACTCTATTCCTATTCCACCAGCTAGATACTACTAAACTAAACTTGAGAGAAATGAGAGAGCTATTGCTTGAGGTGTGTGAGTGAAGTGAGAAGGTGAAGTCCTTATATAGAGGTAGTTATGACGGTTGTGGAAGGGGAATTGTCCGAAGTGCCCTCCAACCGTCATTGGGATGCAATCTTGGACGTCCACACCGAACCCTGCATCCAACGGTGCCAGAACCATGGGCTGGGCTTTCCCGCCCATCTTCGGCTAGCGGCCTCCTCTATTGCTTCACTTTGTAGACTTGTGAATTTTGGCCCCATTCATCGTGTCAATTCTGAGTTCTTGGCCAATTCATACATAAGTCTAGTTCTCGACATCGTCCGATTGATTTATCGTCTGTGTTGATGTCGATTCTCCTCCACTTTATTGTCATTCTCTGCAAAAGGTTAGTATACCTATTACTAGTGGAATATTATTATTCTAACATATTTATGCGTTGCAAGCATCACTAGTTCTCCTCTATTTTAGTAATATTGACGGTCGAAACTGATCGATAACGACCGTCAACAACGCGTGAGATTAAAGAAGGGATACTTACATTTACCAAACGAGTAGCTTGGTTAAGTGTCTTCGTCAGCAGAGACACCTCCTCGTCTTATTTTTGCTTGTTGATTACAATGCCCTGTGACTGCATCCCATTGTCCCACCATTTAACTAAGATAGACGGTCGAGAATCTTCAGTCGATCGGATCCGAAGAACTTCTTCTTCATCGCCAATCATTGGGCCTTTATTTATACAAAAAGCAATGAAACAACAGTGGAAGATTTTCTAAACACAAATTTACTAGGAAGACTATTACCTGTGATGATCTTTGGTGGAGGTTGAGCAGATCCCTCTACCTTATCAAAAGTGCTGGTGTCAGGTCCAGCGCTAGTATCATCCAAGGGAGGACTGCTTGCTTGCCCTTTTGTCTCTTGGATGTCTTTGTTTGGCTGCTCGGGGTTTTCCGTATCGACACCCGACTGGCTTCCAGTCGGGGGCTCCTGGTTCGTGCTTGTTTCGGCGGTTGCCGACTGGTTTCCAGTCGGGGGCTCGTTGCCGGCTTCAGCTTCACCAGTTGCTGACTGACTGCCAGTTGGATGGTTTTCTTTTGAGGGTTCGGCCCTAGCAGCAGTGGCAGAACCAGTCTTCTCTTCAGTTGTTTCCGAGTTATCAGCCGGTTCGGAGTCTTTACCAGTCGGATCTATGTTCGATGGTTTCCTGAAGATTCAGAAGATGTCATCACCTGAATTTCGAAGATGTATTTGCAAATATCGGGGCGGGCTCGTACCTGGAAGACTTGCGGATTTTAGGAATTGGACGCCTGGTGGTTTTCTTCTTTGGTGGAGAAGCCTTCTTAGGTTGCTTTCCGGTTGCCTCCTTGTTACTGGCATCATCGTCGTCATCATCATCATCATAGAAAATCATTTTCCTCTTTTTGGAGCCAGCTTGCTTAGCCGGCTTTGCGCTGCTTTCTAGCATACCGGGTTGGATCTTTGGACCCCCGGTAGCTTGGCCTTGAGGGCGCTGAGGAGATCGGCGTTGGGCAGTTAGAGGATCAGACTTTATCAAAGCATACTCCTGAAGATGACAATTTAATCTTTATTCTCAAGAATTGACAAAAGTAGCAGATATCACAAAAAGCTCGAGCATTCTGATACTTACCGCTGGAGGAGGGTTGAAGGCGTGATATGGCACGACCGGCAGCTGATGTGAGTAGCTGACTACTATGTCGGATGAGAAAATTTTATACATCCTCTCCTTCATGGCTTTGAATTCGAGGGAGTCAGGGTCTTCTCGATTAGGGTCATTCTTCCCGTCGAACTCAAAGGCTGTACGAGATCTCTCTTTAATAGGAGCCAGTTGGCTCTTGATAAAGTGCCGAGTGATCTGTTCTCCTTGAAGCCCCACCTCCTTCAATTTCAGCAAACGATCCAGCAACTCAAGGGCTTGAGCAGATTCGTCCCCTATTGGAAGTGAGTTCCAGGTCTCTTGATACTTCGGAGGGAGGCATGAGTACTCGGGCAGCGCTGGTTCAGGGTTCTGAACATAAAACCAGTTGGAGTGCCAGCCTTTATTGGATGTCTTGAACGGCATGGAAAAGTACTTCTGGCATAAAGTGCCGCAGAGTTGGAAGCCGAATCCCCCAACGACGCATGGCTTACTTTTATTGGGCTGGGGCTTCAAGAAGAAAATTCGGCGAAAAAGAGCAAAATGCGGCCGGATGCCCCGAAAAGCTTCGCACGCATGGATAAAATTTGAGATGATATATGTTGATCCCATAAAATTCGAGGATCCCCCTAAAGAACTTTGACATCAGAAGAGCAAATCCACTATAAAAGAAATGGGAGAAGACGACAACCTCATGAGTATCGGGAGTTGGGAAGGCCTCGCCGTATGCCGGACGCCATCCGATGATCTCCTTTGCTGGGAGCACACCATGCGCCACCATCTCCTTCAGATTTTCCTCCGTGACGTTGGAGGGCGCCCATTGGCTCTCAAAGGATTCTCTCTCCTCCGCCATGGATGTGAAAGGGATGAAGAGATTTGGGAGCGAGGATTGCAATGACTGATGGGAGAATTAATGCGGCGATTATGCGGAAGGCTCTCACGGAAGGAATCAATCTAGAGAAGGCAGATTGAGGCGTGGGAGTGAACCCTAGTTTTCACCGGAGAGATTTGTTACTGTAGCGAGAAATGGGGAGCACGGCGGTAGTTGCGGCGAGGAAGACGAAGGGGTATTTCCTTCGTTGCGATACTTTATCGCTGGGTATCGGAAAGTGCTTATGGGCCTTGGCCTAAACAGTGTTTTCAACTCAATTACTTTTTCGGTGTGGCTGGTTGTGATCCTTAGGGACTTAGGCGTATTTTTTGCTTAGGCAAAATTGCTCACAACAAAATAGCCCAATGCCATTAAAATCACAAACTTAGGCATATTCTTTGGAATTACCACGATGCAAACAAAAAGGTGCCCGACAAAAAAGTGTCATGCTATTTTTTGTTGACCTTTTTTAAGGTCACAAAGCTGCTAGGGTTATGTCGAGACAACCAATTTTTTAAGGTTGTCATTCCTTTAGAATGTTATATGCTTGATTTATTTAATGACGAGCATAAGTTATAGCTTAGGCTATTTAAGCTTGTTAGTTGTTATTTATTCAGCAGTTGATAAATCCTTTAAGAGTTTTTACTCGGACTTTTTATCACAAATGTTGTTTAATAGATGTTCGGGGTATTTTTCTACTACTCGGATCTTTTATATACCTTTTTGGTGAACTTATTAAGCTAAAGCAGTCGGCTGAATTTTTGGACAAAAAGTCGCGTATGCTTTGCTATTTGATTACTTCAGCAATTTATTTATAAAACCACTCGGCTGGTTATTAAACTATATCTTGACTATATGCTTAGTTTTGTTCAACTAATCATATAGTCGGGGGCTACACCTAATTAGGTGCATCTAGTCGATGTACATAATTTTTTATTTTTTAGTCCTTCACAGTTTTTGATTCAAGTACTCGGGAGATAAGGCAGGAATAATTGAAGCACTCGGGATTCTCATATAAAGTGCTCAAGACAAGGTTATTTCGTCGACTGTAAAAGTCTCAGGGGCTACTGTGGAGATTATGGATACCCCATACCCACACGGTATATATATCCGACTAGGTATGGGGGTACCGTATATGGATACAATATCTTTAGTAAATGACTAGGTTGTTTTCCTAACTTGTGTACCAAGGAAATACTCAAGGATCCTAGTCGGTCACGATTGTATTTTATCTTTATTTGCCTGTTCCGCTAGGAACATGGGCTGTATCTCGTAATACAGACTCCCTCCCCTATATAAGGAGGGTTCGGGTACCTCTAGGGGCATAACTTTTCTCCCAGATCATACGATCAATACTACACTCGGCGGATCAATCCCCGGACAGAAGTAGGGTATTACTTCTCATCGAGAAGGCTGAACCTGTATAAACCTTTTGTCTCTTAACCCATCCACTTTTTCTGCTTGATAGCCACCCATTTTTGTATTGCCAAAATATTGTTTCGACATTATCACGCTTCGTGATCCGACGTCGTGGGATGGTGCGGCTAATGTGGGTTGAGGAGTGCATGGGATAGATACCTACCATCTTTGAGTTTGATAAATCTCTACTAGTACTTAAAAAAAATCATGGTGAAGCCACGTAGACCGCGACCTATTAACCATCGGATCAGACCTAGGGATGAAAGTGTTACGGATAATTTCCGTATTCCGATCCTGTTTTCGGATACGGCTAGTTGCGGTCAGATTTTTTCGGGATATTTTTGGATTCGGATACGAATTCGTATAGTTTTTCTCGGAAACGGATTCGAATACAGTAACGATGGTATCCGTCGGAACTCAGATTCGGTCGGAAACTATTCGGACCTTTTTTGCCGGATATCCGAATCAAAATAAACACCAAATCTAAATCAGCAACATCAATACCTGCTTGTCGCCGTCCGTCGCACGCCGTCGCCTCGCACCGCCGAGCTCCCGCCGTCGCCGTGACCCGGCCGCCCCGAGGCTGGCGCTGCCGGATACGCTCGTCGCCGTCGCCTCGCGCCGCCGAGCGTCGTCGGATCCGGCGGCTTCGGGGCCACCGTCCCTGGATCCGGTAGCCCCGAGGCCAGCGTCGCCGTCCGCCGCACGCCGTCGCCTCATGCCGCCAAGCTCCCGTCATCACCGTTGCCTCAGGACGTCGGATTCAGCCGCTCCGGGGCCGGCGACACTGGATCCGCACGGGGACGGGCCGCTGCTGCCGGATCCACGCCGAGGTCGCCCAGCCGCTCGCGGCCCGTCGCCGGCTGGCCATGCCCGAGGTCAGCCGTCGTCGGCCGCGCCCACTGCTACTCGCCATGACCAAGGCCACCCGCTGTCAACCGGCTGAGGGCCCCTGGCCGCCTCCTTGTCGTTGTTGGCAGCGGCATCGCTGGGGATGGAGGCGCCCGCTCCCAGCCGCGCGCCTCCTCGTCGTCGTCGGCAGTGACGGCACCCGAGGTCGAGAGAGAGATTGAGAGGAGAGGAGGGAGATAGAGAAATAAATATCTGGAGAGAGAGGTGAAAAAATTTTGAAGAGGTGAGGAGGGAAAGAGGGAAGAGGGGGGAGAAAAAGAGGTGATAGTTTTGTATGCGGACCATTTAACGGCCCGCATGAAAACTTCGAATTAAATTTTATAATACTAAATGAACTTATATGAAAAAGTTATCAAAAACAAAGTTGTAGAATTTATTGAGATATAACAATTTTCTTTTGGTCATTTCTCCGTCCGAGTTTGATTGAACTATATAAATTTTGAATTTTAAAATATAAGAAATTCAAATAATTTTTCGGGTAGTAAATGATTTCAAATAGAAAAATTATCAACAACAAAGTTGTATAACGCATCAAGATCAACAACTTTTGTTTAGGTTATTTTTCTATATGACTTTATTTAAGCAGTTTGAATTGAATTTCAAAATATGACAACTTCAATTAACATTTTCAAATATTAAGTGATTTCAACTGAAAAAGTCATCCACGACAAAATTGTATGACTCATCAAGAGCTACAACTTTTATTTTGGTCATTTCTTCATCAGATAAAGCGATAGTAACATTGTTCACAAAATTTACATATCTCTCTTATAATTTATGAAACCATATGCGGGATATGTAAATTTTATAAACAATGTTACTATCACTTTATCGGATGAAGAAATGACCAAAATAAAAGTTGTAGCTCTTGATGAGTTCTACAACTTTTATGTTCATGACTTTTTCAGCTGAAATTATTTACCACTTCAAAGTATTATTTGAAGTTTCCTTTTTTTGAAATTCAAATTTTTAATTGATAAAACAAAGTCACAAGAAAATATGGGCAAAATAATAGCATTAAGAACATAATAACACGATAGAGCATGATTTTACAAACATTTAGGAAAAAGAATCATCCCATTTGATGAGTGCGATAAACTAGTTTTAAATTTTCAAATTTTATTTTCACATATGGGCCTCTTACGGGCGTCTTTTAGAAGCCGCCTGAGAAAATGAAGGTCGAGTTTTGCAGACACCGTCACCCTCAACCACAAAATCAGATATAACAAAATTATTAACAAAATGTTGATATGTTCTATTACAAAAAATAACGAGTTATATTTCTTCGTTGATTTCTGATGCTTAGTTTGAGGGGTTTTTATGTTCCGATTAATATTCTTCACCGTATTCGTTTCGTATCGTATTCACACCGTATTTGTATTCAATAATATTCGATTTCGTTTTCATATCTGGGTTTCCGATTTCGATTCCAATTTTTTAAAAAATATGAAAACGAATATGATAGAGCTAGTTTCCAACCTTATCCGAATCCGTTTTCATCGCTACTTAGACAGATCTGACGGTGGATCCCATCGCGCTCCTTCTCCGCTCTCATCGCGACTTCCCCTCCGCCCACACCAGTTTCTCTCCTCCTTTCGCTCGCCCGCTCTCTTCTTTAGCTCCTTTCCTCTTTCTCGTATCGCCGCCGCCCGATCTCCGGATTCGTCACCCGCCTCCGCCGACGTCATTCCTCCCCTGACCATCGCCGGCCGCCGATTCCTCTAACCACCGGCCTCTCGCACCACTGTCGACGTCAACCCTCCCCTCACCCTTGCCGGCCGCCGATTCGCACAGCCCGACGGACGTCGTGGCACATCCTGCTCACAACACTCACTCCGGATATAGGTATTCTTCGTTCCAATGCACTCGTACTGCTCGATGAAATGCCTTCATGAGAACATATTTAATTGCACACGATTGGCAGCATTTCTATGTTATTGTCAGGCAGTCAATCTGTTGTACTCAACTCTGAATCCATGTTGTCATATTGACAGTGTTTGAACCAACTGCATGGTTTCTATGTTTCAAAACGTGTAGGGCATATCTCCAGCTCCACATAGCTATATTAGTAGTGCATTTGTAAAGAATTGGCAATATTTCAGATTTGGACTTCCATAGTTACTGATTTCAGGTTATGGTGGTAGCCCTTTGGACTATGTTATTGTCAGGCAGACTATCTCATAAAAAATTTGATTTGCATCCAACAGCCATAAGAGGCTCAGTCACGTGGTATGAATTCATCAGATAACTCTTGTTTCGTAATATTGATCTTTCAAATATCATTTCTGGAACACGTCAATTTTTTCACCATTAATCTTGGCATAGTATGAACTGGACAGACCTTAGTCCTTTCCCCTGGATGTATGCAATATGTTTATTCCATTTCAGGAATGTACATAGCTGCATCATACTTTGTATTTAACAGACACTGTGGCTAATGGATGATGATATAAACATCTTTGTATGCATTTTAACAAAAAAACCATCCTTTGAGAGCTTTTTAATGGAAGTTCTAAAAGGTTCATGTTTATTGTTTATTGATGGAGAGACTTGGTTTCCCATGTTACATGAAAATGATACTGCAAGCTAATCGAATCAAGTTTTGTTATATTCCACGAGGCTACTATTATCCAATCTGCTGCTTTGACTGCATGGCATGCTTTATATAGTATGGCTCGAATTTTTGTTGCCATTATTGCTGTTTCATATAACAAGCATCTACCTTTACTTTTAATTTATCGGGTAGTTAGCATGGTAGGTAAGTACGTAATTAGTGACTTTTAAATGGCTTTGGTATTAACAAGTGTGCTTCTCATAGTTTGCTTGTGCGGCAGACAGCTAGACTACTACCAAAAGTTACTTCATCTCCTTTCATAAAGTTTCAGGTTATCTCAAGTATAAAATGTTCAATACTTGAGATAAGGTGCCATAGTGGTGATCTGGTTTAATTCAAAAAAGAAAAAATATATATCGGTGATTGTGACTGGTTTCATGTTGGATTCAGTCAACTGATTGTGACCGATTTCAGCTGCTCTCCACCCTGATTGCCTTATACCTTCTTCCAGGTGAGAGGTGGGGGCAGAGGCGGATCATGCCTGATGTCGGGATATGCGAGGAAATTAGAGGTATAGACATAAATACTGTTTTGAATGTTTATGTTGGTATTGATAGATTATCATATTCTCAAATGAAATGTATATCCTTTTACTTTGACTTCCTATATTTGAAGGCACAATAAGTTAGGTTATGTTGAAAAGGGTGGCGAAGTCGTGAAGAGATGATTCCAATCCTCGGTAAAACCAAATCTTCCCCTGCATTTGGTAGTGTAGGCAGTCATTTTTCTGTACTGAAATCTATATGAAAAATTGGAAGTGTCTTTGTACGTAGGATGAACTGAAATTAAATGGGATTGATTCATCTGTTTTTCTATCTCCTGTGGGTCTGACTTTGGGTTCAATTGAGATATCTCTATAGTCTATAGTGCTGCAGTTGTATGATGGGTCTCTGTATAAACCACTTTTGAGCTTTCTCAACTCCAAGTGGCTCACAGATGGTTTCTATACCGCAGCCAATGATTGCATGGAGTGATTTCGGTGTTATTAGTTCAGTACGTGCTATCTTGTAGGCTTCAATTTTCTAATTCAAGCATAACTAGCTCAGCTCAGCCATGGCATGAAGATCAGTTTTAATTCAGTACTTATCTGGACTTGCTTCACCTAATAATGTACTGTCAAAATGATCTTATTAGCATCCCTGAACTTGATTCTACTTTGTGCAAAACAAATTATTAATTGCTGATAAAATATACTTTGTGAAATTAATCAGGGATCTTTACAAATGGAGCAGATCAGTGATCATTTAAGCCCTATACAAAACATTACTCACAGCTGCCTTCCTGTCCTTGAAGGTTTTCATAGCCCTATCAAATCTCAATGCAACTTCAGGCACATTAAACAAGACAAGTAGTACTGCAAGTACTTAGCAAATCAACCAGAAAAAAATATATATATATCTCAAATTTAAAATATAACATTAATTAATGTTTATGTCACGTATTTATGTTGGTTGTTTCAAAATTTCATAATTGTTGATCTATCATCTCATTTATTTTCAGAAATGGATAAGATTGTTGGGGGCTCTACACAAACATCAAGTACAACATCAGGTTAGATTTTCATGTATTGAGCTATATGCATGCTATTTAGTCAACTAAGAAATTATCCACATGCTAATTTTGCCCACGTGTTCCTTTTTTAGTCCCTCTTGCTGATATAACAAATGTAAGTAATGTATGCAACTGATCAAATTTCTCATCATTGCAGAATGTTTGGGCTGCAAAACCATTGTGAAGTACAGTGAGACTAACTTTTGGAGATAGATTACTTAAGGACTGAACTCTAATTGTGAGTACGTGTGTAGTTTCTGTTCTTTTAGCCCTGAAAGCTTTTGCGCGACCTAATTGTGTAGGTAATTGTGTAGAAAAAGTGCATATGCAGTGCAATTCAGGTGACCAAAGTTCAGATGAAGCCATATAAAGCAAGGTGGCATATAAAGTGCTCTTGCTGTTTTACTTTTTTTAAAAAAAAATCTCAACTTTGCTCTTTGCATTGCATCTGATGCTAACTTAGCCTGCTGCTCTAGGTAAACTGATCACATTCCTCGTTGTTATGTGTTCTGTGATCTTGTCTTTGAGAATTGGAAAAGATAGGCTGGAATGCAATTTCAAGTAAAAGGTTCATGGAGAAATTAGTGATGGTCCGGGTCGTACATCAGTCAGGAAAGACACTAAAATGATTGCATTGTTCTGTAGACTGATACTTGGCCTGCTTTTTATTGACTTAGAGTAGTTTATGACTATATATCTGTAACGTGAGAATTAGTAGTCGCTGAAAAAAAATGATATTCAATATTTGCTTTTCGCCAAACGAATTGTTATAACTCGAGTACAAAACTTTGGGAGGCAATTTTAAAATTTCATATCTGTACTTTTCACTACTGTCACCTTGCATATACATATTTACATGAGCTGTGTGAGTTTTAAAATGCACGCAGTTGGTCTTGTCTCTTGTACAATGATGACCGAAGGTTAGCTTTATATGTTCTTAAAAGTCCCCCCAGATTATGGGTAATTAATTAACTTTGCAAATGATCAATTAATATAGCTCAATTAGAGAGGAGATTTTCATGGCTGCCAAATTTTGTGGACTAATAAAAGTAAATTTGTACTTAATCAACTAAACATCTACAAGCATTGCTGAAGTGTAGACAATAGCTTCAGTTTAGGACATAGTGACATGGTGAACTTAATAGCCAGGTTTAGAAACAACTTGTAAAATAGAAGAGGCATCTTTATGTCGTATTGAACTCTGGTGCCTTGCATGTGAATAAACCCCAGGATACAGAAGGGTGATAATTTTCTTACACCTGGGAATTTAATTTTTAATTTACAGCATGTATATTTATCGCACAGAGATTGTATGCCTGCTGGAGACTTGCGCAACTATGGGCAAATTGCCAAATTATAGAATTTTGTCAATTGCAAAGTTTATTTAAAAAGTTATATTGTTCCAGTTGCAACGTATGGGCACCCAACTAGTAGAGAAGAAAAACCCCGAAAAGGTGCGGCAGTTTAGCAGCACAAAATCTCTGTTTTGATCCCGATTTTTCGGACAGTGAATAGTGTGCTCGCAAGGTGCTCGACTGTGATTCCTGTGTGAGTTACAGGCGATCGCGTGTGTGGGTTCTAGGATTAGACACCAACAAGTGGTATTAGAGCCGTGGTGCTCATCGATCCTTGAAGGATGTCGGAGTCTTGAAGCAAATCCAGGACGCCACCACAGCGCGACGCTCCCCGGCCTGCTCCGATTCGAAGCCGGCACGATGAAGGCGGTGAGCGCGGCTTAGTCGTACAGCGGAGCGGACGGTGCAGGAGGTCGGAGGCGCGACGCGGACGAACTATGGAGACTGGTCCTTTCTTATGAAGGTGATGCTCCAGACACGCGGGCTGTGGAACGCAGTCCGCGCCGGCACGGACGACGTGCAAGAAGCTAGATAGGATGGCAATGGAGGCCATTCCCATTCTACTCTACGTGCTGTTCCAACTAAGGAAACTGCCAAGAAAAGCCATGCGCATTGGCACAGATCGAGTGCGGAAGGCCAAGGCGTACAAGGATGTGGAGGACTTTGCTCTGCTGCGTCTGCGCGGGCTGGTTGGCGGCCGTGGGAGGGAGAGACGATCGATGAGACGTCTGTTGTTGACAAGTACTTACGGGTCGCTCGCTCCACCAAGGTATGAATTACAACTCGCGCTCGCGCTGTCAATTTAGACGATGCCGCTGCCGCTGGGCAACCGAGGCAGAGTGGACGGCGCGCGTGAAAAACAAGCAGCTGGGGGCCGGAGAGCTCCTCCGGCACGGGTGGAAAGGGCGGTGGCCCAACACCCGAAAGGGTGGCGACGGCAAGCTAGCAGGAGGCCGGTCGAGACGACAAGTGCCGCAACTGTGGGCGGACAGGCCACTGGGCCAAGGACGTACTGTCGGCAACGAGCAGGCGCACCTGGCCGAAGGTGACGACGACGACGAGCCGGCTTTACTGCTGGCACAGGTTGTTGACGACGACGAGCAACCAGCTTTGCCGAACCTGATCAGCGCCCAAGCACATTGTCCTCGTCGAGAATCTTGGCTGTGAGGGGGATAGCCATGACGACGTGTGGTACCTGGACTCCGCCGCCAGCAACCACATGATCGACTGGAAGACGTGACGCGTTCGCCGACCTCGACACGCCCATCGTCGGGTCGGTGAAATTCGGCGACGGCTCCACGATCGACATCTGCGGGCGTGGCACTGTGCTGTTCTCGTGCAGGACAGGGGAACACCGTGCCATCCCCGATGCTCACGAACAACATCATCAGCCTTGCTCAGATCGACGAACGCGGCTGTCAGGTGCTCATCATTGGAGGAGTCCTCCGCATTCGGGATCGCGACAAACGTCTCCTCGCCAAGGTGATCGCTCGAAAAATCGCATATACAATGCAGTAATGCAACTGTACTTTGGAGCATGTACACTTGCTTGAAAGATTACATCAACACATGGATTTGAAACAAAAATGAGAACAAACGCCACAAAAGCAAGCTGTTCGTACCGAACTGTGAATTCAGAATCCATTGTTACTCTTTTGGACTCGTAAAAACAAACCTAACATATGATACGATATGTCATGAAAACATTTTCATCCCTTGAGGGGACATATCTTTATTTCATGCATGTCAAATAGTAATTAAAATTTTTTAAAAAAATTACACAAACATATGTTAAAATTTAACATAAAATTTAACTTATACAAGTTGTAACAAAAATAACGAATATAATTGCGAATGTACAATAAATATTTTCATTTTAATTTTATTATTTTTGTTGTAACTTGTAGAACTTGAATTTGGCCTTACATGTTTGTGAATGATATATTTTATATTAATCTATACTATCTATTTTTAAAACTTTTTAATAACAAATTTAGATAACATGCAAGTAATGAGAGGACATCTGTAGACCCCCGTTTTTATAACAGGAATCAATCGTGTAAACAGTACCATTTCCCTGGATCAAGTAGTCTGGTACACACAAATTCATAGCTGAAATACCCAGTGCACATACACGAGTGTCAAGTACGAATTATTACATCATAAGCCCGCAGGCATAGTCTTAAATCATCGGACCGAGCGGTCCGGAATACATTCCAAAAACAGAAATAGGTAAGGCAGCGGAGTCAAGGCAGCGGCACGCCATTGCCACAGGCAACGACCGTAACTAAGACCTATTGAGCGCCATCGTCTTCATCACCCTCCTGGTAGTATGCATAGGGGTCCTCCGAAGCTTCATCTCCGACTTCTGATTAAGTTTGTATATTGCAAGGGTGAGTACCAACCGTACTCAGCAAGCCACCACAGCAACAATGCACATGATAAAGGGTATTCAACGAATGGCTATGGTTCTTTTGCACAAAGTAAGTTTTGTAATTCTTTTCACAAGCCTAAGACCTAGCATAGACTGATCAAATTTTAGTTCCAGTGTTCATATTAAACAATGACGGTTCTGTCCACTATCCATAGTGATCCCAAGGATAGCTTCCCGCCATTGAGTCGTCATGGTTTTCTAAGGACGTCCACCTTCCTTCCTCTCAGGAAGTGGCTCCATCAGCATAGAAATCATCATGCAACATCCCATCCCACACAAGTTAAGAATTTAGAGTCTAGCCAAGTGTAATACACGTCCCGATGCTCAATAACCGTGAGCACGGCTATTCGAACAGATTTGGTTTACTCACACTGCAGTGGATGTACACTTTACCTGCACTCCGCGACTGCCCAACACATGAGCCTCGTCCCAACACATGAGACGTATCACGGCAAAGCTTTTCGATAACCTCGCATTGGCAGTACCCGCTCCATGAACTTTACATCCTCATGCACTCTAGGCGTACACGGTTTCTAGCAGTGAGAGGAGTTCTGGCGCACCCGGGAAGGGAAGACTCACATATGCATTAAGTTATAACTATGTTTAAATTCACACATGGCAGTCCTACCGATGGCGACACCACTGTAGACTCCCGCCTCGCAGTCCTACCAATGGCTGCCCCACCGTAGAGCCCCTGCCTCACACATCAAGAAACCACTATGCATGGATACTGCCTCCGCTCAGCTATCTATTCTGCCAGGTCTATACCTATACGAGAAATGCGGTTGTAGGGGGGTCGTTTCATGCTTAACTTCATGGCTCGGTCCTTAATTGACCGGGGACGGTACTTGCCCTTTTCCGGATACCACCCAAATCCTCCGTCCGCCCCAGTCGAAAATAGTTGTTTAATTTTATTTCTCTTTTCGCAAATTATGTCATCGACATCGTGGCAATGTGGCGCTCATGTCTCCACATGCCGCATCTCAATTACCTTCCCAAAGGTAGTTGCCCAAGCATAGAGCATTTTGATAAATATGAGTATGCATGATTCTAGAATAGCATTGCTAAGCAATTGTCATAGTTGACTAGGGACTCATACGTAAACATGGTTACGAAGGAATATGGGGTAAACAATAATCAAGGCATGGCATAATCACAAGTAGGATGTTTATCATTGCATGCAATTTTATTTGTAAACAAAACAATTTCGCAATTGGGATCAACATGTTCAAGGAATAGTGATGACTTGCCTTGCTCAAAGTCTTGCGGGTCTTGACCTTCGCTTGGATCCGCAGCTTCCTCGGGCTCTATAGTTACGTGCGAAAATTGATTTGAATTCGGTTAGAATTCAAATAAAAATCCAAGTAAATCCAAATGAAAGTCGAGTGCGAAAGTCGATTCCTTTATATTAACTTTACTATTCGCGAACTAAGGCGAACCCATTTTTGATGTAAATTATTTGTGAGTATAATTATTTTGTTGTCTTAAGTTTTTAACTTGATATTCCCGAGTATAATATCCATGTAATAGGTTAGAAATTTCTATCGCGAGCTAAATATCGGACAAAATCCTAGAAATATTATACGATTTAATTTAGTCTATGACTAAATGATTTAAAAATCCTTAGAAATTAAATCCGATTTTCTACCGTGAATCGATTACTTCTAGAGATTACCCAAAATAATCTATAATAATCTATAAGAATTCGTTTATTTATTTTAGTTATTGATTACATTTAAATTACTACCGCGAATTGATTTCTTATAGTAATTACCAAGAATAATCCATAATTTATATTAAATTTTTGCAATCCTACGACGAAAAATTAATCTATAATTAAATCCTAATTATTTTAAATTTTCTAAACTTCCCTAATTTTCCTCTAATTCCTTTTTATTATTTATTATTATTTATATTTTTTTATTTATTATATATTTTTTTCTTCTTTTTCTCTCTTTTCTCTCTTTTTCTTTTCTCTCTTTTCTCTCTTTTTCCTTTTCTTTCTTTTTCTTTCTTTTCTCTCTCTCTCTCTTTTTCTTTCTTTTCTCTCTTTCTCTCTCTGCCGGCCTCTCTTTTCCTCTCCCTCTCTCTCTCGGCTCTCTCTCCCACCCGAGCGGCGGCGGCGGTGGACGCGAGGGAGAAGGAGGACGGCTCACCGGCGGCGGCAGCGGCGACGACGGCGGCGGCGACGGTGGTGCACGGCGGTGCGGGAGCGGCGGCGCGGCGGCACGGGAACGGCGGCGCGGCGGCACGGGAACGGTGGCGCGGCGGCACGGGAGCGGCGGCGCAGTGGAGAGAGAAGAGGGGAGGAAGGGTGAGATGGGGTGGGGGAAAATGGAGAGAGGGGGGGTGTTTGTAGAGAGGGGAGAAGGAGAGGGGAAGGGGCGGCGGCGTGCTGGTGACGCGACGGCGGCGCTCGGGGCGGGACGACGGCGACGCACGGGTGGCGACGCGATGGCGGCGCGGAGCTCGGAGCCGCGATGCGACAGGCGGCGGTGCGGGGCTCGAGGCGGGCGATGTGACGGGGGGTGTGGGGCGCGACGCGGCGATGGGACGCGCGCGCGGCGACGGGACGTCGATGGTGACGGCGACGCGGCGGGCGAGCGGCGTGGCGGGGCGCGGGGCGCGAGGCGGTGATGGCAACGGCGCGCGACGGCTCGGGGCGCGAGGCGCGGGACGGCGACGCGACGGCGACGGGAACGGCGGCGCGGCGACACGACGGCGATGGCGACGGTGACAGCGGCGACGCGACGGGCGGCGACGCGGCGGGCGAGGAGGGGCAGAGGGGAGGCGGAGCGGCGCGCGGCGCGCGGGGCGTGAGGCGGCGTGGCAGAGGAGGGGCTAGGTGAGGGGAACCACGTCGAGCACCTCGCGGGCAATGAATAGTGCATTTCCCAATTTTTCCTATTTAATTTTTATTTTATTTTATTTTTTTATTTATTTTTATATTTTTATTTTTATTATATAAATTTGATTCTATAATTCCTAATATTTGCATATATGAATTTTACCCAATATTTGTGTTATCCCAACTAATGAATTCACCCTAGATTAATATTGTTTTATTTATATAATTTATTTAAATTTTTAATTAGTGTTAATTCTTATTCCATCGCATTTAAATTTAATTGATATAAATATGTTTGCGATAATATCTTGTTTACCTCTATCCACACCTATTATTTATTTTAAATTATATTTATTTTACCAATTTATTTTTAGGGCTTATTCCCAATTAATCGTTCTTTGTTCGCAATCTTCAAACTCCGAAATCAAAATTCAATGGAATGGGCGAATAACATCGGCATGATGCAATTTATCTAAAAAGTTTTTGAAAATCCATATTTTTAGAGTTTTGATTTTGTTGGTCGAATTTTCAGGTTGTTACAACATCCCTTCGAGGGATGAAAATCCACACCCCGATTTGTCATATAGTACAAATATGGATGTTTTTTATGAGACGAAGGAAGCACATAGCTAGGTATTCTTCATTGATTATTGCATTGTTGTCCATTGCATTGCTAACTTGATGGTGTATTGCTTGCATACACACGTAACATTCGAAAAATTGAATATGTTTCCGAACCGGGTCCACACCGACTCCACACCATTTCCAACATTTGAAACAATCTGTGTCTGTACATTATCTGCACTGATGAACCCTGAGTTCCTCTCGACACTCAAGGCAGTTGTTTGGCCCGATCTTTCGGTGAGTTGATGATAACTACGATTTGGGAGAAACGTTGACGACCCGACTACAACCGTACAAGATGTTGTGTTGCGCCTTAGCGATCGATACACCTCTCCGAGGGTTGTTGATCTGGCCGGTGCAGATCAACTTTATTCCTGCAAGCAAATCGAAGAAACAAGCAAGAACAAGATAAAAGCAATATGATATTGCAAATAGTAATTGAATATAAATGATAAGTTGGGGTTCCGAAGAACAAGCAGATGGACGGTCTAGCCGACACGCGCGCTGCAAGGAAGTACCAATGGCTAAACTTTCATCTAAACAAAACCCAAGAAACCCTGAAGGGGAACCTAGCTATTTATAGGGGTGGATGGATAACCAAGGGTGCTCTAGGGTCGTTGTCCACCAGGTTGGGGCGCACCCCACATGGGCCCCACTTGCGCTGGGATCCCAGACGAAGTTACAAGCCCATAGGCCCATTACAGGTGACGTAGCACCTTGTTGCTTCAATTGCCGCTCACTGAGATGGAATTTCGCAATGATGCTAGATCCATTGGAAAGAGGACTCTGAGAGCTTTTCATCAAGTACTCACATACCAAAAAGGGAGCTCATATGCAGATTTGGCGGCCGTTTGAAATCAACAGTGCAGTAGGTGGCCGAATCGGATTCCAGCACTTGAAGGCCTTGACCTTGATGTCTTCTTGTTGATACATGATGTGAGTAATGGTTGTATCCGTAGTAGCCATGGTCACATCATGCATCCTCTCCCAATCCGTTTAAAAATATGGTTTTGAATATGGTATGAGAACTATCCGTCCAAATCCTCTCTATTTTCACCCCTACACTACTACAAAACATCAAATAGGTGTCGCCACTATAGGTGTCGGTAGTACTAAAACCGGCACCTATAGACCTTTTCCCACCTCCGCAGGTTGAAATCACAAAAATCCGGCACCTTTAATTAATTATAGGTGTCGGTTCTAAATAAAAACTAGCACATATTCTATTTTGTGTTTTTTTTTTAAAAAAAGAACTTTTAATATTAAAAACCGGCACCTATAATAAATTATAAGTGCCGGTTTATTTTTAAAACCGACACCTATGAGTTGACCCGAGCCGAGATGAGCCGAGCCGGCGGGCCCCACCATGAAGCTTCGAGGAGATAAGGCCGGGCTGCTCCCTAGCGCTCCTCTCTCCGTCTCTTCGCTCTCTTCTCTCCTCTCGGTCTCTCTCTCTCCGCTCATCTCCTCTCGTTCTCTCCGCTCTCTTCTCTTCTCTTTCTACTCTCCCGGCTGGCGGAGGCAGCGGCCGTGCCCTCCCCTCTGCCAGATCCGAGGAGGGGCGGCCCAGCGGTAGCGGAGGGGCGGCATGCATCGGCGGAGGGGAAGGGGGATGCGGCGGCGGGATGAGAGGCAGCGGCGGCGCCCTCCCCTCTCGACTCTCTCGCTGTCCACAGCCAGCGGAGGCGGCAACGCCCTCCCCTTCGCCAGATCCGAGGAGGGGCGGCCCAGCGACGGCCGTGTGTAGGATCAAGGAGGCCGACTAGTGGGGGGTTGAATAGGCGGTGTTAAAACTTTTGGTTAAAACCAAGTTTTGTATGCGGAAGCGTAAATCAAAACGGTTTTGCACAATTCAAAACCTAAATCAACTAGTCTCAAGTAAGTGCACAAAGAAGCTAGCCTATGTTAAGGTTTGCAAGCCTAGGGTGATAATAGCACAAATAAGCTCTAGTATGTAAACTTGCTCAAATATAAATGCAACAAATAAATGAGACAAGAGACAAGGAATTTTTCATCGAGGTTCGGAAACTCGCCGGTTTCCTAATCCTCGTTGAGGCGAGCCCAACTCCACCGCTCAACCACGAAGCCACCGCACGCCCCCTTCGTCAAGGGGTGGGCAAGGTGGGAGCCGGCCCACGGAGAGGACTACCCAAGCCTCGATTACTAGGGTAGTTCTTCCTTCACTCCGAAGGTGGTGAACTCCAAACCACTCACAACCGGCACTGGGCCTCCTCCATAATCTCCTCGGAGAGGTCACCGGGCAACACCTCCACAAGCCGTCTAGGAGACGGCAACCTCCAAGAGTAACAAGTCTAGGATGCTTGCCGAGTATGATCAAGTGCCACACTAGCTCTAACAATGAAGCAATGCACTTGGATTGGCTTAACTCACTCTCCAACACCTCACTAGATAAACTATGTGCACAAGGGTGTGAGAGCTCTTGCAAGGGTTCAAAATAATGCAATGGAGTGCCAAAACCTTCCCCTTGCTGCTGGGGAGTGGGTGTATATACCCCCAACAACTAAAACTAGCCGTTGGGGTCGAAATCCCCAACTCTGTGCTCCGCCGGTCAGACCGCCATAGTGTGGTCGGTCAGACCGGACTACTTTGTAACGGCTAGAAAACTAGCCGTTATAGGGCAATCATTGAGCCCACTCAACCTGGCCAGACTAACCGCAGTGTAGTGCCCGGTCAGATCGTCCATGGCTCGGTCAGACCGCCAGGGGCTCGGTCTGACTAGCTGCGGCTCTAGAGGCTCTGGATCGCTAAGACGAGACCTTCTTCAAAATCAGGATTAGCGGTCAAACCGCCATGGGAGCGGCGGTCAGACCGCCATAAGGGCTGCGGTCAGACCGGAGGTCACTTTTCAGCTAAACCGGCCGTTAGTAAAAAGACGATATCTCTTGACTCGGGTCTCGGAATTTGACGTTCTTGGACTCTATGGAAAACTTATTCAAAGAGCTATCCAACCCGTGAACAATCCATCCAAGAAACACAACTTTTCTCAGGGAGAAATGGCTCAAACTCCAAAGGATACTCCATCGGACATAACCACATGAGGCTACCCAAACCTATAGGATGTGCCCACTTCTCTCTTTGTTTTGGATTTGAGAAAACTCACCACACTTGGCTAGACAAGCCCACCAAATGCACCCACATGCATATGAACTAATATGGCACAAGATCATCCACATGCTCGCTTCATAGACCCCTCTTGATAGTACGGCGCCTATCTAGCAAATCCGGTCTACACCAAACACCAAGACCGGGAAAAGACTAAGAAAACATTCTTAGCTTGATTATACCTTTGCCTTGCACCATCCAACTTGGGGTCAATGCTTGAGCCAAGATCAACACTCGTGACCATTCGCTTGAACCATGTTTATGCTAAGGTCTTGACCATCCTTTGTCAAGACTTTCTTCTCATCACAATCTTGATTTCATTCTTGTCAACATGGCGATGTCCTTGGTTTGGTGACCATCAACACATGGTGTCACCATTAGCCTCATCACGGTGGGACCTATTCCTTTGCATCTCAAAGGAGAAAATTAGTCCCAACATATCAGTTGTCATCCTCTACTTGGTGACCAACCGGTTGCATATGAAAGATATGGATATGTTTGTTGAGTATTCATTAACATCACAAGTGTCATATACTCGTATGCAAGCTCAAATGTAAAGATCCAATATAAATAATAGGAGAACAACATAGATTTAGAACATGCACAATAAATGTATAGGATTTGCTCCCCCTAAATATATGCATACACATAAATTTACAAGAGAGACAAGTGTATGCATAGTAAAGAAGAACCAATGGGGATTTATCCTATACACATGGAGAAGGCATGTAGCAATGATAAAGACAAACAAAAACACATACCTTCATGATCTCCATGTTCTCAACGTAAAGGAGACTAAATAAGATAAGGCTCAAGTAAACATTAGTCTCACACTTATATAACAATAACATGGAAATCATAAATATGAACCTATCAAAAAGTAGAACATAAGAAGTGATACATATTGCTTTATCTCCATGCATTTTATCCTTGTCATGATTAAGGTCCATCTACCACATCTCATTATCGGGAAATAACCTAGTTGACAACTTATGTAAAAGATAGGTTAATCCCATAAATATCGGTTTATCATCTATCACCAAAGCAACAATTACACAAATTGTTTAATCCAAGATCTTTCAATCTTTTCTCTCTTTTGTGATAGATAATAACCTGATATAAACAATATAGAGAGATGAGATGAAAGATAATTTCAAATCAAGATAGAGATCTTATAATAAACAAAATATAGAATAAGCTCCCCCTCAAGATGTGCATACATATGGATATGAAGGAACGCATATGCACATAATCAATAATGATCAAAGAGGAAGCTCACACTATATTTTGGATCCACAAGAGAGACCAAGTTAGAATATGTGAAGTTTAATACATACCTCTCATCATTTTTACTTTCATATCTAAATGAGACTAGTCAAAGAAAGGCTCATAAAAACGTTAGTCTCATATAGTTAGATTTATCATTAATCACGAAAACCAAATTAAGGCACTTGAACTTACACCACGGAAGGATGGCCCGGCGGCGGCGGAAGGGAGGGGGGATGCGATGGCGGGATGTGAGGCGGTGGCGGCCTAGCGTCGGCGCCCTCCCTCCATGAGATCTGGCGAAATGTTTCTTAAAAGATTTCTGTGAAATGATTTGTGTGATGTTGCTCAATGTTTCTAGATGTTAGTGAAATGATTTCTGTGATTTCTGTGAATGAGTTATGTGATTGGAGATTGGGGATTAGTGAAATAATTTATGTGATTTCTATGAATGTGTTCTGTGATTGGGGATTGGGGATTAGGTATTGTGATGCAGGGTGGATGAGCTCGATGCATCGGCTCAATGCATCGAGCCTTTTTTTTTTGGCTTGTGAGTGGTATCAAAGGTGCCTTTTTTAAAATAAGATTGGTGCCGGTTTACTCTTTAGTGCCACTTTCATAGTGCTGGTTGGGAAAACCAACACAGAAAAGGGTTTCCCAACTGGCACTAATCTCGTGTTCTGTGCTAGTGCTATCACTTACTATTACTTGGTGTCTATCCTCCCAAGATATCCGGGATAGAGAGGTTTATATCTTATATTTTATCTACCCGTGTGTTCTCCTCAAGGGAGCCATGTGCAACGGGGCCAGCTGCCCACCTCTAAGTCATTTTGGTTCTTCGACAGTCGTGATTGCCTCTGGATGACAGTTGCGGTTTGGATTACTTTGTGTATGACGATTGTGTTTCGGGTAGGGTTGGTCATCTAGGGGAAATGGGCCAGTTGGCCCAGATATAGGTCGGTTGGCCTCCCACCGTGCAGGTTGGACTTTAGGCTGGCTAGACGAGGCTGGTCGGACTGGGGTTTGACCCCAACTATGCTAAGGAAACCGACAGGCCAGGCCGGGTGTGTTTGCTGGTTCTAGTTCCCATCCAGCATAGTGAGCACGGAAAATAGAACGGTCCATTAGTGCATGATTAATTAAGTATTAGCTAATTTGTTTTTAAAAAATAGATCAATATGTTTTTTTAAGCAACTTTCGTATAGAAACCTTTTATAAAAAACGCACCGTTTAGCAGTTTGAAAAGCGTGCGCGTGGAAAATGAGGAAGATGAGTTGGGATACCGGGAGTCAGCCAGCCTGACTTGGCTCCTCTTCACATACGTGAGGTGAAGGTGGCAAGTTGGCTGGCCAAGGCCTGATCGGCACCTTATGCATTCAGAATTCGTACATTTACACATTTATTTGAATGCTTTCATCAAAATAACCTAGACACTACGGAATTCCATTCGTGTAAACCAAATTGATGCATTTGAACGTTGTTGTACCCGTTCGGTTGCCAAAGTTTGGTGGTTAAAATAGCGTTTAATGACTGCCAACAATGTGTCTGTTCTAAATTTGAGCCTTACCCAAAAGATCGGGTGGGTGAGATATCCCTTATGGAAAAATTAGTTATATAGCATCAAAAGTTCACGTTTTTTATTTTATAGCACCAAAAGATACCGGTTCACTTTAATAGCACCTAAAGTTCACCTCGTTCCCATTTTTAACAATTCCGTCAATTCTTGATTAACCAACTTTGCCTATATATATACCAGGTTTAGGTGACCCGACACATATAAAACAATACATAGTATTTTGTACCAGTGACTATATGTCGGTGTATAAAATATAGCATACCCGTACAATATATGGAAACACCACATAATCATAAGGGAAACCAGTGACTGTCTGTCGGTGTGTAAAATATCGCATACCCATACAACATATGGAAACACCGCATAATCATAAGAAAAACTAGGAGAAAGATACCCTGATCAGAGGTCATACCAAGCATGATAAGGAAAGCAAGCTAGACCAAACTTTACAAGACTACATGGAGACCTAATTGTACCAAAAAGACTAAACCAATGACTTTCAAGAATATCTCTACGAGTGCCCCATGATACGAGGGAACCTAAAAATACAAATATATATCCCCAAGGAGGGGGCTAAATAATTGGACTCAACCCACAACAAGACCGTCACTGAACCCATGCCACCGCAATTCGATACAACACCAAGCCACAGATCAAGACCCGTGTCCATTGCGCCAGGACCGATGACTAGCATATCTATAGACCTAGACTAGGTCCACATATACCCTTGTAACCATACTCTTTCCGTATCAATAAAAACTAACAACTTGGTTGATAACTTAGGGTCATTAATATGAGGAGTGAGGAGGACCTAAACCTGTAGAAATATCTCTCTTCGTCTGATTGATATCTCCCTATAAAAAGTCAACACACAAACAAGAGCCATGAATACGTTTCTTATACTCCCTCCGCTTCAGGTTATAAGATATTTTAACATTGATCAAAGTTAAACTGTGATCAATGTTAATTTAGTTCACGCTAAAATTAGAAGTTTAATTGAAATTGAAACGATGTGATGGAAAAGTTAGAGGTTTATGTGTGTAGGAAAGTTTTGATGTGATGGAAAAGTTGAAAGTTTGAAAAAAATTTGGGAACTAAATCAGGCCTCAGTTTCTTTGTTCTTGCATGCAGTAAAATTTGGCTTTTTATCTTTGGGCAGAGCGAATTGAAAGTCATGCACAGCCAAAGATAATTTTGAATTTTGGCAAAGGTTAGGACAAGGAAAAACTATATTACTCCCTCCGTTTCGTTTTATTTGACAATATTGATTTTTTAGCACATATTTAACCGCTTGTCTTATTCAAAAAATTTAAATAATTATTAATTTTTTCCTATCATTTGATTCATTGTTAAATATACTTTTATGTATACGTATAGTTTTACATATTTCACAAAAGTTTTTGAATAAGACGAACGGTTAAACATGTGCTAAAAAGTCAACGGTGTCAAATAAAACGAAACGGAGGGAGTATTTGATTTGAATTGTACACTTCGTCAAAAGTAATTCAACTATATATATCTGCCGTTCCAGTGTTACAGAAACTACGTAACATAACTGCAGTTTAATTACATTCCGTACAAGGTATATAGTCCTGTGGGTTTTTACCATATATTTTAAAGTCCCCATATATATTGGCATTACCTGCCGTTCACAATTGTTATGGTTACATCGTTTATGCTACTAGGTGCAGTATTAGACAGCTCTCCATGTTTCACCCTTACATTAAAGAATGCTGGTTGTTTGGGCTCAGGTAGCATTTTCAACTCACTTGAAAGCATCTTAACAACTGCGGACATGGTGGGACGATCAACCGCATTCTCTTGAACACATAAAAGTGCAACTTTCATACATTTCTTTATTTCCATCATTTGACCTTCACTTACTAATGATGGATCTACAAGTTCATGCCAACTTCCATCCTTCCATAGCTGCCATGCCTGCAACAAGTTTGATGTGATCAGTTTGTGTGCAATTTCATTGAGTGAGAATTTTGAGCCATGAGCTAAGTTAAGGCGGGTTTCATAAAGCATGCTATATTTTTTTAAAATGAAGACTGACTATCATAAAATTTTAACTATTATTGCACTCATGCATGCACAAACCGTGTAGTTCATACATATTCCCAGCAGTGTGCTCGATTATTGTGTATCTTTAAAATGAATATATTAGTCTCTTATACTAAATGTTGAAAAAAAAACTTACATAGCCAAGGAGGTTGAAGAAGTCCCCATATTGGTGAAACCCAGCGTTTCTTTTCCCACTAATAATCTCAAGAACCAGAACTCCAAAGCTAAAGACATCAGATTTCAGCGAGAAGCAACCCTCAGATGCATATTCAGGAGCCATATACCCACTGAAATCAAAACAAAATGCATGCACATGTTAAAACACCTCAATCTGGATCCACCAAAATCATAATAAGGGATAAGTCTGTATTACAACCCTCAAATGTTGGAATTGTCTTAAAAGACACCCCTTAACTATATAACCAGACATTTTACACCCCTCGACATACTATCAAAACCAACCAAAATACCCTGTGGGTTCAACACACAGCTTGGTTTTAATAATGGTTTTCATGATTTTGATATTCAAAAATATATGTTTTTTTTCACTCACATTTAGATACTATTCACATCTCATCCAAACTTGGAGACATACAAGTAAAAGAAAAAAGAATTTGGATTTCAAAATCGTGAAAACCACCATTAGAACTGGGTTGTATTGCCCTTAGGTTAATTGTACGTTGAGGGGTGTATGTTCGGTTTGGTAGAGTTAAGTAGTGTTTTTAGACAAATCCGATTGTTGAGGGAGTAAGATGAGCTTATCCCTAAATCATTTGGACTAAATAACAAATTTGAAAGGTGAATTAACTCTTACTAAGTGCCCACCACCCTTTTTGTATTTCTTTGGACATCATTTGAGTCAAATATCTTAGCCAACCCAAAGTCAGAGATTTTAGGATTCATGTCACGGTCTAGTAGAATATTGCTTGCTTTTAAGTCTCTATGTATGATGCATAACCGGGAGTGTTTGTGGAGATACAAAAGCCCTTGTGTTATTCCTTCTATTATGTTCAGGCGTATTTTCCAGTTGAGCAATGCTGCTCTTTTCAGATCTGCATAGTGAAGTATAAGGATATATGTTACTATTTATTTGATGCTATAGAAAAGAACCACATTTTTTGAAAAACAATGTATAAGCATACCAAAGATGAAGAAGTCTAAACTCTTGTTTGGCATGTATTCATATATTAGTAAGTTCTCTTCTCCTTGAATGCAACATCCTCGAAGGTTTACTAAATTGGTATGTTGTAGCTTTGCAATAAGTTGAATTTCATTTTTGAACTCAACCAGGCCTTGACTTGAATGTGCAGCAAGTCGCTTAACTGCTACCTCAAGCCCATTGGGCAATTGGCCCTGCATTTTTTTCAAACAAAGTTCAATTAGTTCATACTTCAAGTAAACATGTATTGAAGATTTTTATGTGTATATATATCTAATTTATTTTACCTTGTATACGGAGCCAAAACCTCCTTCTCCAAGTTTCTTATCTTCCGAGAAGTTGCTAGTAGCATCTTCTATCTGAGAGAAATCAAATAGCATAAACTCTGAATCGCTTTCTTCGAGTCTCCAAAGCTTTAATACTTCTTCTCTGGCCATTGTATCTTTTTTTCTCAACATTGATTTGTCTAAAGCAACAAATACGTTATTAAAAGGCTAATATCACAAGAGTAGTCTGTCAGTACTCAGAAACAATAATTAAATTACAATTTAAAGATTTGTTAAGTTCATTTCTATAACTCACGGTTTCTTAATCTCCTTATCCATGCAAAACAGAATATGACGACAGGGCAAAGTGCTATCAGTGGCACAAGCAAAGCAACTGTCAACACCTTCTTTCTCCCTGCAAGGAAATATCATCTCCAAAAATAATTATACATTGCTCATAATTTTATTTTATATTCTCATTCCACATGATGAAATAACTTCAATACCCTATTTGGTTGTGAACGAGGGGAGTGGATACGGGCGGCGGCGTGATTTTTATCGTGTGGTGGGGCGTTGGCTTGGTTCGGCTCGGCTCGGCTGTCAGTTTTATAAAAAACCAGCATCTATAGTTTATCTAGAACCAGCACCTACAACACACGTTACTTTTACTTATCGTTATCATAGTATACTTCTACAGCAACGCGCGGGGTTTCACCTATAGTTGGCCATAAGGCCCGACGGCCCGGACCAGGCACAGCATGGCCCGATCGCTGTCAGACCTATGCCGGCCGGCCCGGTTGTTGGGCAATGCCTAGGCCTATGCCTTGGCACGGTGGGCCGGACCGACACGGCACGAATTTTAGGGAGGTGAAATAAACTTATTTTAAACCATATGTAAGACATGGCACAAAGAATAGGGAGGATAAATAGACGTATTATATGGCACGGCCCGAAGTGTAGGGACATTAAATAGACTTATTTTAGTTATATATATGTCACAACCTAAAGAGAAGGGAGGGGAATAGACTTATTTCAAAGAAAGCACGATGGGCTGTCTGTGCCTTTAGGCTGGCCCGGCACGGCCCGACCCTTATTGGGCCGTGCTTGGTCCACAGGTGGAGCACATGGGTCGGCCCGGCACGGCCCGGCGTGTAGGTCAGGTCGTGCTGGCCCGACAAATCTTGGCCCGGGCATGACCGGGCCTGGGCCATGCCGTGCTGGGCGGCCCATAGTATAGTATATAAAAGGTGACTGTCCAAACATACCGGAACGTGTCTCCATCACCGGCGGAGGCGGCGGTGGACTGGGTGGCGCCGTTGAGTTGATCTCCGACAGTGACCCGATCCTCAGCTTGGGCTCCCCGCCGTAGAACTTGTACGTGTCGTACCTGTAACCGCAACGGGCGCCGATGTTGCGCACGCCGGAGACCGAGCCGTTGAAGGTGGTGTTGCCGACGAGGTCCTGCAGGCACTGCCGGCAGTCGCCGCCGGACATGTCCGGCGCGCACTGCATCAGCGAGAACAGCGGCGGCGTGACGACGTCCATCCGCACCGTGGTGTACCACCTCACGGCGGCGTCCCCGCCCGTGGAATTGTACGGCACGGCCCACTGCATCGTGTAGCTCAGGAGCGCCCTCACGAGGGTGACGAAGTCGGCGCCGCCGCCGCCACGCCGGGTCGAGCGATCGACGTCGTAGAGCCTCACCTGGGCCGGGTTGGCCGGAGAGGAGAGGAAGTCGTCGCCGGAGAAGTAGAGGAGGCAGGGGTCGTAGTAGACGGCCACCTCCTTGCTGCAGGGGCACACGCTCTGCGCGTCGCGGAGGGCGCGGGAGGCGCAGTCGGCGCACGACGACGACGACGACGAGGCGTTGGCGGCGGTGTCGCCTCTGCGGAGGGTGAGGGCGAACACCCTGTCGGGCTCGGCGTCGCCGGCGCCGGCGGCGTCCTTGGCGAAGAGTGCGGGGGAGGAAGACGACGCGGTCGACGGGAGGGTTGCGGCGAGGGCCTGCAGGTTGGCCTGGTATTTGCTCCCGGCCGTGTAGTTGCCGCTGCTTCCGCAGTAGTGCTGCCATGGTGGGTCGCCGGATGCAATTGCAGCCAACGGAAGCAGCAGCATCACCAAGGCCAGCGGCAGAACGGTCAAAATGACCATTGCACAGTGACCGACACACTATATTACTCCAGTTTGGCACACATCGCGGCTGAAATATAATACAGTTAGCCCATATTTATAGTGTGTCCACTGAAAAATATAAACCGCGTCAGCTGCTTTGATCCATAATATATCATCTGAAAGTTTTTTCATACGAGATGTTGGATCGTAAGTTGTGCACAAATTACTAGTAAATAGCATAATGCCCATCCTTTGCAACGGATTTTAAACGTATAGATTAATATCTTAACTATATATTATTATTGAGCATAAATGATGAATGAAATATAAACATAGAAATAACAATATGAATCTTAAAAAAATTGTCTGCAACGATAATTTAATATCAGGAAAATTATATAACTAAATCCCTACCTTTTCATTTAGCTATTAACAATTTAATACACAAAGAAATTATAAGTTACAATAATTTTAAATGGATCAAATAGTGCTAAAACTAATAATGTAAATGGAAAAAAAAGCAGAAATTAGCTAAAAATTGAAAAAAAAAACTTATTTTAGCCCATAGATAAAAATTTGGTCCATTAATTCTGAACGGGTACATGTTTCATTGACGTAAATTAGAATTTTTCATGTTTTATTTATACTCCTATGATCAATATTATGTCAGTGGTACAGGAGCGTGATTGAACTAGATCAAGAAGGAATAGTGCCAACAAGCACGGTTCATCGTCTTAGCCAAAGGTGACATATAAAAGATGAGGGAAGATGTGCGTCGGTGCTCCATCGTCCAAACGGCGGTGAGGAAGGTGGTAGGACGTGTCCCACGATGTGACTTGTCCATAGGTGGTAGAGGTTGACAACGAAAAAATCAGAACATCAAGAACGGGCCTGCAACGACGTGGTCCCGATAGAGAGAGAAACGACAATGGCAAGCTCTATTGATGAACATGACCAGAGGACTATACATTAAAACGCGTTACCAAATGAGGGGATTCCGTTTTCCTTGAACACATAGGAAGAACAACAGACAAAGAAAAAATGACTAACACAGTTCATCGTCTTCCCTAGCTGAAACAAGAAACAAAAGAGAAGTGAAGATGGGCGACGGTGCTCCAGTAATCAATCAGCGGTGAGTAAGGTGGCTGGACAAGTCCCACAATGTGACTTGCCAATAGATGGTGATTTTGGCAACGAAGAAAACCAGAACAGCAGGAACGTGACCGGCAACAGCATGGTCTTGATAGAGAGAGAAATGACGAGCTCTTGTGGTGAGCACGACCCGGTGAGTACATCAAAACATGTTCCTAGATATGAGGGTTTCATTTTTTTCCTTGAACGAGGGAACATATGGGAGAGGAGGGGCTCCAAGGAGAAGAGGGGCCACAGGGAAGGGGGAGCAAGTGCAACGAGGGAGAGATGGGGATGGGGAGGGGGCAGGAGGGAAGCAGGGAGGCAGGAGAGAAGGGGTGCTAGGGAGAAGAGGGGCTGCGGGAGAGGGGGAGAAAGGGAGGGAGGGAGGATGGGAGGGGTGCCAAGGAGAACAGGGTCTAGGGAGGCAGGAGAGAAGGGGTGCCAGGGAGAAGAGGGGCTGTGGGAGAGGGGGAGCGTGTGCAGCGAGGAAGAGATGGGGGCGCGGATTAGGGGGGAGAAAGGGAGGGAGGGAGGATGGGAGGGGTGCTAAGGAGAATAGGGTCCATGAGGGGAGCGGGAGCGTGTGCAGCGAGGGAGACATGGGGGCCACCGGTAGTGAGGGAGGCGGAGGCAGAAGCGGAAGCGCTCGGGAGGGAGGGGATTGGACAGACGAAAGAGAAGGCAGAAGCCTTACGTACTTTTTCTTAATTAGGTATAGATTAATTAGCGGGAAAAAAATCCGAATTACCCCCAACTATCATAGTCAACCTAATTACCCCTAATTTAAATACCAGACATTTTACAGTCAACTATTTAAACCAGACAAATAACCATTTGACTCCAGCCATTCTTATTTTGGTCCTACGGGGCAGCAAGTAGTCAGTAACATTTTTTAAAAAAGAATCAGTGGGACCACCCTATCAGATTCTCTCCCCTCTCACCTCTCTCTATCCTAGCTTCCTCATTCCCTACCCTCTCTCCCCCTCTTCTCCTCTTGCTGAAGAGTGCGGTGGTGGCCAGCCCATCAAGCTCCCCGGTTGTGCCTCCTTCTCATTGGCACAACAAGCACGTTGCCACATTGGCACTCTCCCGCACGAGCTCGCCCGATGCCTAATGATGGAGCTTGCGCAGAGGTGGAGCCAGACCTTGCACATAGGCGGTGACAAGACTGGCGTTGTCTCGAGCTTTCTCGCTCTCAAGGAGGGTGCAGAACTTGGCTCCTCCTCGGCCATCGATGTGATGAAACTCGCAATCGTCACAGCTCCTCCTCGGTATTCGCGGGCACACGGCTCCTCCTCAGCCTCTGCAGGCGCTCGCGCGCGGAGGCTCTACTACTACAGAACATCACAAATGGGACGAACTATAGGTGCCGGAAATTGTAAAATCAACATCTATAGATCTTTTCCCACCTCCACATGATGGAAAAATATAAAACCGATACCTTTGGCCAACTATGTGTACCAGTTCTAGAGAAAACAGGACCAAGCTTGTTTCTTTAAAAAAAATCAGCAACTTTAATATATTATAGATGTTGGTTAAACCAGAATATATAATATATTATAGATGCCGGTCTTTTAAAAATCGAGCAACCTTAAAAATCGAGTCGAGCCCACGGTTTGGAGAGAGCTGAACCAGCTCCTCTCGCATCCTTATCCTCTTGAGACCCTCATTTCCTTGTCTTCTCGTGCCCGCGCACCTCTTCCCATCGCTCTCTCACCGTTCATTCTGTTGTCTCCTCCTTCCCTTGCCCTCCCCTTTTCCTATTGGTATTTGTTACGCACACAGATAAGTCTACAAGTGCACGAATATCGCTATAGTGCTTTCCCTTAGAGTATTCCAAGAGTGCCGAACACAAGGAACTTGTGTGTATATCTAAGAATATGATTTAACCAAGGACAACAACTAACTGATAGGCTTAGGACATAGAGTATTCCTATGGTAAAACTCTATCGGATGCCTCGGGCACTGGCCCTCCCCTGGTCCGCTAGCAGGCTGAGTTCGGCCTTGAGCTATATGATGTACTCTAACATGGAGGGATACAAAGGATGGACATGGCTATCACCACCTGCCGCCTACCTCACTTTCTGTGAAGCACACAATAAACGAAGCTAACCTCTAACCTAAACACCACGTCTAAGCTAAACAAAGGAGCAACTTTTTCATTTGGTTTTTGTTTAAGTCATAAGTCACTAATACACTATTAATCAAAAAGCTAGGTTGGAGAAGTTTTTATCTTATGTGAGGTACATGTATAATCCCACCATTAAACTTAATACTTTACATCCATTGGCTTACAAATTATATAAACCAAAAGTTGACTTAAAAACCGAAGCTAATAAGTCTAAGCCTAAACAAAGAGGCTCTTAAAAAACACCAATTATGGATTTACTTTTTTTATATATATTAGTGATTTTATAATGACTATCACTTTTTTGACTAACTAGACTTCACCACCCAGCTGCCACATTATCAAAACTTTACCGGTGTAGTCTAAAGATAAAATATGGATCATGTTGAGAGTTTGCAAAGTATTACTAAACGATTTCACAAGTGAATTTCAAACCAAGATCATGTAGTTTCATTACAACGGAACCCCTCATATATGATGGGTGGTAACCCACATCTGTGATGGGTATATGTCCCATCTCTTCTCATTTGTCAGTGACAAAAAAAACACTCATCTGTGATGGATTCCATAAGTCATCTGTGACAGTTGGTTAGTCATATGTGACGGATTATAACTTACCACCTATCACGTATAAGTTATGAACCGTCACTACTAGTCATGATTTTTTTTACTTTAAAGACGCCAAAAATCCCTAATAGAATTTCAAATTTTGCTAGGCATCTAGTCGTGGTCACGCATCACTAACCATAAATCTATGATCTTTCTCGATCGAGCTTAGAGCCTACTTGGTGGAAGTCCCAGGAACTTGCTCTTGTATAAAAGATATCAATATAATGCAAACTATCGGTAGTTAAAACTAATATGTGCCTTTTGTCTTGAATGAAGCCTTTGCATTTTCTTTCATGAGAATTCATGGCTTTGAATCGTTGAAATTAACAAAACCTAGCTACTACATCTACTAGGAGTAGTAGTACTATTACTAGTTGTCAGATAATAGTTCTATTGATAAGCATTGATGAGGTCTTTAGAATTGAGTAGGTCAAGCACGGTGACAAGTATACATTGACAAAAAAAATATCCTCCTACATGCAATGCATCCCATGCTAATTAATTAAGCCCTACCGAGAAATTTAAGCTCGAGCTGGAGCTCGCTAGGCTTGTGAGCCTCAGCCTACGTTTGAGCTTGGCTTGTCTAGGATTAGAATCAAGCTCAAATCAAGCTCTAACAGCTTGTTAGCTCCGAGCTTTTTTTTTTTTTTGACAGCCCTATCTGTAGATACCACTTGTTGGAAATGTCCTGTCATCTTTAATGACTGATCACAACTAACACCCATTATAGATTATAGATGGCTTCACTTATATGACTGGTATCAACATATGCATATATCAAACGGGCTACTTTTGGATCCATCCGTTAGATATTAGTCATTTGAAATCGGTAATGTTCATCCATCACAAATGACCTGCTGTGCATTCCTGAATATGTACGTAGTGTTTAGGAACAAATATGGAACTTTTGTCCCGATCGATATGATACATATTGATAATCAGGGGTGCCATGATCCCTTTTAGTTAGGATAAACAAATTAGAGCAGTTGATAAGTTGAATTTGTTTAATTTAATTGCATGGATCAGAATAACTATAAAATTAAGTTAAAATTTATCAGTAGTGTAAATCATCAATCCAAAACCTAATATTTTTATCCACTTGATGCCTTCCCACTAAATGCAAAATTATTCATGGGCACTGATTGGAAATATGAATGAAAACATTATTCGATCGATATTTTCTTTGTCACAATTCAGAGACAACTTTATTTTAATATTTATAACAATTGGCAGCAATATGTGAACTATATTTAGAAAAGGGCACCTGTTGTAATAAAAAAGCTAATAAGCGCGCTTGTCGGACGAATACTTCGGACGTGGGGCACATGATCGAGCTGCAATGGTTTCCAATTCTCATTGGATCATCCTATATCCAGATTCCTGTAGGCCATTGAGCGGGTGATGCTATAACGTGAAAAACAGTACGGGAATTCCTGATCATAGCGCGCGGTTTCCCATTTTCAGTCTAAAGTTTCAGTTTCTATAGCGTACTGTTTCTAATTGTTCCGTACTGTTTCCACTAGAAATTCATCTCAATACACTACTTAAAATACGATTTTTCTGTAGAAGAACCCCTTTAGATTACAGATAGACCGTAACTGATGGCGTCTGCAAAAACCGATCTTCATTTTCACATACAGCTGCTTAAGAGATCCGCATACAAAAAATATATTTTCGCTTCTCATGCGGCCGCATGAGAAAATGGAATTTTGGCATGCGGTTGTCCTAGCCGCATATAAAAAATCCTATTTTTGCATATCTTTTGGTGCATGCGGTTGGGATGGCAGCAAGCAAAGATCACTTTTGACCGTTTGTAAAAACGGTTTGTGTACTAGTGATATATTCATCGCATCGCAAATTTATATTGACAGTCATCAAAATTTTGTTTTTTCGATTGTCACAAAACTGCGGACATGTGAAATAGTTAGTCATCAAAATTTATATTGAAATTTTGTTTCCTAACTATGTGGAGTTCTAAAACGTAACACGACTGGAAAACTAAGCTGGCATGGCGCACATGTGAAATAGTTAGTGTACGTAAAGCTCACGACGAGTCGATCAAGAATTGAATTGACTTTGACTTTAGTATAGTACTTGTACAGTACGTAGTAGAAGTAGGTATGTTGTCGTGTCTCTAACTGACTTTGACTTGATTTCTCTTAGAGAAACAGTACGTTCCATCTCGGGCTTGAAAAGTAGAGTGCTTTAATACAACTATTAGGCCCCCGCAATTATATATATAGCACCTATACAAAATTATATATTTTTATATGTTTTTACTTAAAATTTGTTAAATAGCTATCTCGTTGTGTTAAGACATCGAAAGACCAGATCTTATAATTCTCATATTTGTAAAATTAATTTGCAGTTTTTAAAAGTCATGCCAGTTGTTATTCCATACTTCTTTATAACCCCTTTCTTTATTTGCTTGCTCAATCTACCACTGCTTATATTCATTCTTCTTGAAATCTTTAAAAATTGAACCTTATAGTTTTTGAGTTTATTTTCCTATTGGGTTTGTTTTTATAATTTCTAGAAGTTTCGTCAAACGCTGCCACAATACTCCTCGACAGCCCTTTCGCTGCATTCTCCCTTTGTTATCATTAGGATTTTAAAAATCAAACATAATAATTATTTGGGTTTATTTTTTATTTTTCTAGAAATCCCGCCAAACCATCAGCGTCTTTGCCACTTTACTCCATTACGGCTCGCCTGCTGCCTCCCTCTTTATTGTTATTGAGATTTTAAAAATCAAACATGATTATTATTGAGGTTTATTTTTTACATTTCAGATGTCCCGCGATCGCCATGACTGTGCTGCTTAACGGCATATCTGTCGTCCCTCCTTTTAATCATTATTAGGATTCTATTTGAGATTTTGCTAATAACTTTTAGATATCCCATCAACCGCCACCACTCTACTTTACAAGCATGAGGCTTCCCACCTCTTTAATGTCATTTGTAATCATTGTGTTCCAGATGATTTTTTTTTTGAAATTTCCATATTTTTTATTCCAATATTTTTATTTATAAATTATATTTTTCTTGAACTCTTATATTTATTTTTCTTTTTTGGAATTTATTTTATTTGTTATTCCTAATTTTAATTAATCTCGTCATGGGTTGTAGATGGTCTTTTCTTTCAATAATATTTATTTTTATTACAAAATTTAGTTATTTATAAATTTTATTTCTAGTTGAACTTCTATAACTATTTTTCTAATGGATTTTATTTTATTTTTTATTTTGAGTTTTAATTAATCTCGTATTGGGTATTTATATGGATTCTTCTTTAAATATTGCTTATTTTTAATTCTGATATTCAGTTAGTTTTAAATTGTATTTCTACTTGAAGTCTTCATTCATTTTTTAATTTTGGATTTTGTTTTATTTTTTGTTATAAATTTTAATTAATCTCGTATTAGGTTGTTAGATGTACTCTTTATTTCAATATTAATTATTTTTAATTCCGAATTTCAGTTATTTTTAAATTGTATTTCTACTTGAAATCTTCCTTTTTTTTCTCCAATTAATATGGAAATTTGTAGCCCCACAACTATCGTGATACCTACTTTTAAAACTGTCTTAATAGTATAATAGATATCTATCTATCTATTATCTATCTATTGTATACTAAAAGTCCATTAAACTTCCTATAAATGCTCTCAAATTGCCAAGTGACACCCTATAAACGCTCTCAAGTTGCCAAGTGGCACTTTAATAAATAAAAAGAAATCCAACCATCTATTTTTACTTAAATTAGTGGACCCACTATTTTATATGGTTAGATCTATTTTGTAAAAAAAACATCCGAAACCAACATATACGGTACCAACGTACAAACGTACGTATCTACTGTACGTGTACTTCCCTTCTGTCTTTCCTTTGTTATTTTCATTTTCATGAGAAACTAAAATCAAAATTATTCTTATAGGAAAAAAATACAATTAAGTCAACTATTAGGTCTAGCAGCTCTCCCTCTATCACATTAAATATCCTACGAATGCTTCTTAATCACTATATGGTGCTATTAAATTAGAGAAAGTATTAAAAAATCTTAAAAAATACAAAGCAGCCGACATTCAATTTGTACTTAAATTGTTGGATTTAGGTTGTTAGATTTTCTTAATAAAAAAATCCCAAACCACTCTCCCTCCCCACCCCCTTGCAGTGTTAAAAACCATTACACATTTTATAAATACCTTTAAGCTGCTATTTGACATACTTAAATTAAATAAAATCTTAGAAATTTTAGAAAAAAATATTATATACTAAAAGTTCATTGAATATCCTACAAGTACACCTAAGACGCCAAGAGGCACCTTACAAACGCTTCTAAGTTATCAAGTGGCACTCTAATCTGACCATCGATTTTTATTTAAATTGGTGATCCATTATTTTATTTAGAAGGTTAGATTTTTTTTCTTAAAAAAAGCACACATCCGGAACCTCCCCATTTCTTCAAGACAAATTAAAATCAAAATTATTTTTACATTAAGAAAACCACAGATAGAACTCCACCTATTAGGTCTAGCAACTCTCGCTTTGTAACTCTAAATATACTATGAATGCTTCTAAGCTGCTACATGGTACTACTAAATTAAAGAAAATACTAGAAAATCTTAAAAACACACAAAGCATTCAGTATCGATTTGTTAATTTTTTTAATAAGAAAACAACCCAAATCTCCCTCCCTCCCTCCCACTCCCATGCGGTGTTAAAATCCATTAAACATCTTATAAATGCTTCTAAGCTGCTATATGACATTCTTAAATTGAAGAAAAATCTTAGAAATTTTGGGAAAAAAAACTTCCAACCATCGGATTTGACATAAATCGATGGACACATATTTTCAATGGATTGACACATTATTTTAGGTCATTAGATATATATTTTTTTAAAAAAGAACACCCTAAACCTCCTTCCCTCACTCCTTTGCGCCATGTGGTGTTAAAAGTTCATTACACATCTTACATATGCTCTTAAAAAAACAAAACATCCAACCATCGGTTTCAATATAAACATCTGAAACATTATTTTAGGTTGTTAGATTAATCATTTAGAAAAACATCCCAAACCTCCCTCCCTCCCTACCTGTGTACAACGTGCGCCATTCTTTTCTCTCTGTTTTTATCTCCTTGACAATTAAAATTATCCATATGGGCAAAAAAAAAAGCACAAATGGACCTCCATCTATTACTTATATCCCGTTATGCATCTAACGACTTTGTACCAACTTAATTAATTTCTCTGAACATGCATATGAGGGTTACGTACCTATACAAATTGATCTTGATACTTTTAAAATGATCTTTTTAGGAGATAAATAAATACTTTTAAGAAAGATGATCATAGTGTCCGAATTACACATGATCTATGAAGTCACTAATCATAGTAGGTATTCATCTAGCAATATAGACAATAGGTTGGAAAGTGTGGTTGGTTGAACATCATATTGATAATCATGTGGGTTGTACCTAGGAATCTTAACAGTAGAATAACCTTGCAGTGGCCTTAGCAATAAATCAAGTCAGTTCCTTATAGGAATTAAAGACCATGTCCATTTTTTTTATTTTTTGTTAAACTTGCTACAATACATTGTAAAGTTTTGACGTAGAACAATCTAGAAACATATATTTGTTATAAGACAATCCACTTTAGTGATGATTAGCTAAATATACTATGTCTATTACTTCAATATTTCATGAGAGAAAATTTAGAACGTATGCCTTTACCACATGACAAGTTATATGCACTAATATTTTCGTCCCAAATTGCAAAGATCAAGTCATTTCAAGAATGATTCATAGAATGAAAGTATCCAAAAGAAGAAAAATAAAAATGGACATAAAATAAATTGAAATTGCACAAATGTTGCTGGATTTAAAACCCATATTTAGTAAAAAAAAATCAAACATTTTACAAGGATGGTTAGAATGAAAATATATATATATATAATTTTAAAATACAATCAAACAAAAAAGATATTTTTCGATTTCTTTTGGGGTTGTATGATATCCTTCTGACGAGTTAAAATACCCTAAATTTTCTCATAGGAACCACCTCTAATGTTTCGACACGATATTTTCTCATCAATTCAAAACCGCATGATCTCAAGTAATTTTATTTTAAAATTTATATATTGCAAGAATAATTATAAACAGAATAACCAGTGTCCACAGCACACAAAATAAGTTTAATTTAATTTAGAATATAATACAAGATATTTTAATAAAAATCCACCCGCACAAAAAATATTCGTAATAAAATTTCACTTACATTACATAAGAAGGTGCCCGCGCATGTGCGCGGGATACCTTTCTAGTTATTATATACTAAAAGTCCATGAAACTTCCTACAAACGCTCATAAACCGCCACGTGGCACTCCTACAAACGCTCCTAAACCGCCACATAGCACTTTTAATCTAACCGTTGATTTTTACTTAAATTGATGGACCCGCTATTTTAGACCATTAGATTATATCTATTTAGAAAAGTCCCAGCTTCATCGAAATTACTTACCAGAAAATTAACGTACATACCGAATATAAACCTACGTATTGTTCTCTTAAAAAAAAAACCAAACAGAAGTACGTACGTACGAAGATAAAAAAAAAGAAACAATACGGTCTTTTGAATACGTATTGTGTATGCCTTTCTCTGTTTTTTATTTAACAAAGAACAGAAAGTACATACTTATGACTTATCTATCTATCCACGGTCTTTAAAATAGGATTTCCTATATTATAAAATAAAATTTATTACTCCACAAATATGCACGGTTAAACTAGATTAATATAAAGTACCAAATCAACTGTCTTTAAATCTTCATCTTTTAAATTATTCCGAATATCTATCTAACTTATAATCCTTTGTCTTTCTTTAATTAAATAAAATACTAATCACTTACTATCTCCATTCACAAAAGTTACACCTATTACTTTTGTCACCAAGACTAAAGGAAAAATTAAATTATCTTGGATGTTACAAAATCAAGGAATGAATGCAAAACCAATGAATATTTAGATGACACATTCGATTCTAATCAAACATTTAATTTATCTCCTCATTAAGTCTTGAATGTATAAAGACTACAAATAGGAACAACTTATTTGGAAAAACTCAAATGTGAAATATGTCTAACTTTTGTGGATAGAGGTAGTACAATATTTATATGGAACTGCTAAATTCATTACGACACATGGTGCCGACATATAATACGTAATGTCATAATTATTTTTAAATAATTTAGCTAACATATAATAAACTAATGTCATGATCATTTTTAAAATAATTTCACATGACAAAAAGGATCAACTTGGTATCAAATTCACTTGACAAATATATAACACTAATTCAAATCTACATGCAGAAAAAGTAAAACAACATTGTGGTTTACAGTTAGATTTGATTTAATTTTAATTTATGTGAGATTAAGTTTCTCTTTTTTTAAAAAAAATAGAACTATTAGATTGGAATTTCCAGGCAATGACTTTGATATAATACGACCCCTTAATCCATCACGAGAATTATGGTCATATATGGTTTTTCTTTGCGAAATTGGTTTGATAACAAATGAACAATCATGTGCATCAAACTATTCATCATATATTTTTTATAGTTTAGAAATTCTAATATATCAGACATAATTAATGATGTATGTCATACACCCCACTGAAGTAACTATAAATGCACTCGAACAAATTAGTTATTTTAACTAATTTTGGAAAATATATTCTTAGAATTAGTAAAGATATTGCATGTAATTATGAACAATACATGAATGAAAAAAAACCGGAGCTAAACTATATATCTTAGTCAAAATATAAAGAACGATATAGTACTCCTAGATGTCACGGACGTATGTCTGTTTAGTTTTTTTTTTATTAACTTTGCTCATTTCAAAAGAGAATATTGTATCTACACAATAAAAAATTAAGCATTACCGATTAATACCATACACAATTTTGTCTACACAAAACTTTAAAAAAATTCATCAGGAAAATATTTTCATCACCTACATTGCCTTTTTTTTTCCCATAAAGGGCACCAAGCATGCTATGCTATGCCACCCTGGCAGAGGCCACTATTGACAATAGTGGATAACTTTGTACTTACCGATGCAATTATCTGTGAGAGTGCTGATAGTGAACTAAACATTAAAATTATGCTTCATGCTGGTATTGCGGGTCACGACTATGTCGACTCAGGACCTATGTTTAAAGGCAGCGGAGAAATAAAGCCTCGACGGACACGGTTAGCTTCACCCATTTAAGGGGACATTCATATATGATTATATGATTTTAACGGTCATCAAAATTACAAAAGAATCTTACAAATTATAAGAAAAAACATATGATCATCGGTTTACTTAAATTATTTAGAAAAAAATAGAAAAATAAAGTCCCCAAAACCTTGTCCTCCCTAGCACATGCACAAAACACTGCCGGTCCCCTTCAACCTTGGCTCACGCTCTCCGCTCTCCATCCCCCCACCTCCTACTTTTTATCTATCAAACCAAACTATGAATAATACTGAAAAGACTGTATTCTTAAGATATACATCAAATTTCTAATCTAATTATTGCTCTGTTAAATAATTAAACCAACAATTCCTGATCCATAATGCCTATATTTTTAATCTAAAATAAGATTTGTATAAAATAAAATAGAAAAGTATAAAAAATGTCAATGGGGATTGAATCAAATCGATTAGAGAGAATCTAGTAATAAATTTCTAAAAAATAGAAAATTGGAACAACCATTATATATTCTATTGCCATAACCATCCATCTATCGTGGTATTATGAGTTTCTCATATGTTATTGCATATATAAGACATACTAAGGTAGCCGGACATAGCAGTATTTAGTTGGTTAAAAAGTTATATATATTTTCTACTATCAACTTTAAATTTAGGACTCACATTGACTGGCATTTTTTTAAAAAAGAACACCATAAATCACATATATAATAGGGAAACGACGCGTACAACATATATATCTCCTATGTATTTATTGACTCATTCTTTCAAGAAAATAAAGAAGATCATTGATAATTGCTTATAGTAATAAATTAAATATTACAGTATATAGTTCAAACCTAACAAATGTCTTTGTAAAAAATATCTAAGCAATGGCGATGAAGAAAATTTATAAAGAAATACTCCCTCTGTCCTAAATTATACTAACAACTCGGTAGCTTTTGACTAATAATCATACTAACTATATCTAAGTATTATACATGTTATATCACTAGATTTATGTTTTAAAGTACTTTCATATGATGCTAATTTCATATTTGATGGGATTATATAATAAAATAAAGTACCAGTCAAAATATGTTATTAAAAACCGTGTAAAAAATATGTCTTATAATTTGGGACAAAGGGAGTAGTACTTTTCAAGCTTGGTAGGTATCGTCCGATTGATATTCCACCTTACATGTTACTCAAGCGTAATCTACTTTACATGTCCACGTAAATGCGCGGACTATCTTACTAGTTTAGATAATAGTATCAACAAGCATGAGAGTTGTCATCCAGTGTCTAAGGCAAAATATCTTTTGAACAAACATAGTACGGGTGTAGAGCAAAATATCTCCTGCCAAATATCTAACGGAAATCAGTATTCATATTTCATAATAAAACTCTAGTGAAAACCATCTTAGTCCCCCCCAGTCCACACTACATATAGAACAGTCATACATATATATATATATATATATATCACAAATTTGACTTCTACCTTTCGTTTGGTCGATATGCAGGTCATCCAAGTAGATCCAACCGGTGTTTGGACAGGGTCTGAGCTGTTTATTTTCATCCTAACAGATCGATCATATGTTCAAAAAAAAAAAAGATCGATCATCAGCTGTTTAGTCAACGCCTCAGCTGCTATCTGATCGATTAATTTGTATATTTTTGTCGTCATACGGATCGACGGCTTGCATGGGGAACTGTTGCCGATCGATCCAATTCTAGCCTAACCTCCGCAATATTGGTCAAGTCCCTCCGTCCCAAAATAAGTACAGTTTTATATCGGTCATGTTCAACATTTGACCGTTTATCTTATTTAAAATTTTTTTGTGATTAATATTTTTATTGTTATTAGATGATAAAATATGAATAATATTTTGTGTGACTATTTTTTTTTAATTTTTTCATAAATTTTTTAAATAATACGGATAGTCAAACGTTAGACACAGATACTAATGGCTGCACTTATTTTAGAATTGGAGGTAGTAAGTCATTTCCAGCTAAGCTAGGTAGGGCCAACGAAAGTAGGAGATCTTACTTACCCTACACGTGACCAAATTAGTGAAGTGGATGGCCTCTTGGAACGTATACGATATAATCCTTACCCTACACGTGACCAAATTAAGCTAACTAGCTATTTTCTCCGTTCCTTTTGAAATGCAGGATTGTCAAAACACGGGAATAGAAAAAATATAGAAATAAAATGTAATATTCATTGGATTTCTATGGGATTTGAAAATATATGAAAATTTCAAAACTACCATTTGATAGTCACACTAGAAAAATGAGGAATTCAAGACACATGAAGAAGAAGATACAAGGTAAGATCTCATGCTAATTTTCCTCTAAAATTCCATAGGAATCTCAAATAAAATGATAAGAATCAATATTTTGTTTTCAAGGGTCTTATAGGATTATTTTCCAGAGAATATAAATCCATTGGAAATACTATGTTTTTTCTTTGTTTCAAAGCGCGCCATATTTTTAGGCTCCTCTCATTTATCCAAAATAAATTTATTTTTAAATAATTATGGTATCGGAGTTTGTGAAAGTAAAGAATAATTGTATCAGAAGAAGATAAAGTAAAAAATAGTTGTATTACGATTTGATAAAATAGGTATTCCAGTCTTGTATTGGTTTCGTATTGTCACGTGTGAGATTAGTGCATGAAAAGTAAACTTGACGGACGGAGTACTGACTTGTCCGTCGCTCGCTTTGACGGGCCGACGTATCTCGAGTCTCGACCTGCATAATCCCTCTGGAATGTTTAATACAAGGTGGCACAGCTAATGTTTATTTTGAATTTTAATTAACCTTGTTTTGGGTTTTTATATGGACTCCTTCTTTCAATATTGCTTATTTTTAATTTCAGGTTTCAGTTATTTTTAAATTATATTTCTACTTAAAAAAAACTTTTATCTTTAATTAATGTGAGAATTATTAACCTCCAACTATCCTAATAATATAATAGATATATAGATAATAGTATCAATAAGCATGAGAGTCGCCATCCAGTTTCTAAGGCAAAATGTCATTTGAACAAACATAGTACGGGTCTAGGACAAAATATCTCCTGCAAATTAAATATCTAACGGAAATCAGTATTCATAATAAAACTCTAGTGAAAACCATCTTCGTCCTCCCCAGTCTACACTATATATAGAACGGTCATACATACAAATTTGACTTCTACCTTTCGTTTGATCGATATGCAGGTCATCCAAGTAGATCCAACCGGTGTTTGGACAGGGTCTGAGCTGTTTAATTTTCATCCTAACAGATCGATCATATGTTCAAAAAAAAAAACAGATCGACCATCAGCTGTTTAATCAACGCCCTCAGCTGTTATATATCTGATCGATTTTGTATATTTTTGTCGTCATACAGATCGACGGCTTGGATGGGGTGCAGCTGTTGCCGATCGATCGAGCTAGCTCTGCTGCATGCGGTCCGCCCACGCCTAGAATTAGGGCCTGTTTGGGGAGTTTTAAATTCTGAGAAGCAACTGTTTGGTAGCCAGTTTCTGAGGATCTGAGAAAGCTCTGAAACCCAGCTTCTCCAGCTTTTCTAGCTTCTTAGTTCATTTTTTAGAATCTATAACTACAGATTCTCAGAAGCCATGAACTGTTTGGGACAGCTTCTAGCGGAAGCAGCTTTTGGAAAAAGCTGCAGCTGAGACAAGCTCCCCCAAACAGGGTCTTAGTGTGCAGCGAGAAGTTAGTTCTATTGCAAAGGTAGCGATATGCATATACTTACTACTCCGTGTTAAAAAAACGAATTTCTAACCATATATCTAAATTTATAGGTAGAATTTTTTTTTTAGACGGAAGCTATACTCGTGGACTTCTAGCGTACTCCTGCATCAACATCGTATGATCCTAAAACCTCCGCAATATATGGTCTAACATTTCCAGCTAAGCTAGCAAGGGCCAACGAAAGTAGGAGATCTCTCGTGAAGTGGATGTTCTCTTGGAAGTGTATTACCCTACACGTGACCAAATTAATTAAGCTAGCTAGCTACTTCCTCCGTCCTTTGAAATATACGATTGTCAAAACACGGGAATAGGAAAAATATAAGAATAGAATGCCATATTCATTAGATTCATATACGGGATTTGAAAACACGGGAAAGTTTCAAAACTACCGTTTGATAGTCACACAAGGAAAATATAGGAATTCAAGACATAGGAAGAAGAAAATATGAGGTAAGACCTCACTACAGCAGAAGCAGCCCCTAGACACGGTTTTTATGTGATGTAGAGACGGCCATGTCTAGGATTTTTTTTTTCTCTCGGTCAACTTCAAAATTTACCAAATAGATTAATATGATCGTAGAGACGGTCTATTATCCTATCTCTAATTAACGTATCTACGTAAAAGACAATGTGGGAGATAAGCTTTAATAGGGACGACTTGCTTAACCGTCTCTTATTTTCCTCTAAAATTCCTCTACAATAATCCATTTCATAGGAATTCCAAATGAATTGGTATGAATCAATACTTCGTTTCAAAAGGTCACACAGGATTATATCCCATAGGATATAAATCCTTTAGACTTACTATGTTTTTTTTCTTTGTTTTGAATGGGGCCATATTTTTAGGCTCCTCTCATTTATCCTAAATAATTTATATTAAGATAATTATTGTATCGGAGTTTGTAAAAGTAAATAATAATAATAATAATAGAAGTAGATAAAGTGAGAAATAGTTGCATTACGATTTTATCAAATCGTAGTATTGCAGTATTTTATTGGTTTCATATTATTGTTACGTGTGAGATTAGTGCATGAAAAGTAAACTTGACGGAGGGAGTACTGACTTGTTCGTCGCTTGCTTTGATGGACCGACGTATCTCGACCTGCATAATCCCTCTGGAATGTTTCATAAAAGGCGGCACTGCGAATGTGGCAGCGACGTGTCGTTCTAGGGGTGTATATATATGTTGATTGGTACCGATAATGGTTTAGAATTGATTTATTGTAATTTATTTATTACTAGCAATTATACCTATGCGTTTTAATTATTTTTCTTTTTTTTTCTGTGTCGAGGCCTCGTTAGGCTGAACAGTGCAACAGACAGCTTGTGGCTGTGGGCAGTTTGTGGAGGCCTCGTTAGTCAGTTTTATATATTAGGGTATCGATCCTTGGAATTATTGGGCCACGCCCCATCAAGGGGTCACGGACTATAATTTTAGGTGTGGTCTATCACGTACATTTAGGGATTAAGCATTTTTACTCTTGGCAATACATGCGTGCTCAAGTGTCCAATATATACCTTAAATCTTTTTATATATCTGATACATAACTTTTCAGTAGTTGGTATAATACAATTTAAAAGGTGGCAAAAGTAAAGCTTTACATATGGTTGTTCTGTTAACTTTTTTATAAGTTAAGACGTTGTTTGCTTTTTATAAAGCAATTGATTGATGTTAGCATATCATTGCTTTCGGCCACGTATGTTTGTATTTTTCTAAAAGACCAATATTATGGTTTTAGTCTAATAATATATCTTGGTCATTTTCAGGCGGTTAGTAAATCCATTCACTAGTGTTATTTTACTCAGATTTTACGCTACGTATACCATATATTTTTGGGTGTGCTGATGTTGTGTGTCTTATAGGGACTTGAACATATTTGTCTTGGCAATCTGTGCACAATGTGAACAAAGTCACCACCACTGCCAAAGCTTCCTTTGACCTCACCACCGAGGGGATCAGGCCTCCCTTGCCGGAGATGGAAGAGGGAGCCGGATCTAACCAGTGGAGCGCCAGATCTGCCAAGGGCCGCCGCCACAGCCGCCTGCCGTCACACGCACCATCGTCCTCTCTCGCCACCGCCTTTCCTCTACTTTCGTCGACGCCGTCATCTGTCCCCGCATCCACCGCCGCCAATTGGCCCGTCAGTGCCTCCACCGACACTCGCCAGTCTCTCCCCGTCCGGATATGGCCAAGGAGGCTCGAATCTGTACGGCGCAGCGACTCTCCACCTTCGAAGCGCGGCTTGGTCCCCAGCCATCCAGCGTCGCCGAGGAGGGAAGAAACCCTGCCGCTGCCATCCTAGCAGGCAGCCAGTTTTGCCGACGGCCACTCAGGCGACGGTGAGCACAGGGAAGAGGAGGGAGGAGGGTGGTGGCGGCCGATGCTGGGTGTCGTACGTGCCGCCCTAGGGAGAGCGACGTGAACGCAAGTTTGCTCCCTACTTTATTTATGAACGAGATGGGTGGCCCGCGTAATTTCGCGGCTAGCATCCATATAAAATTATCTATTTTTCATATGATTTTAATTAAATTTATTAAGTAGTTATCTCGATATCTTAAGACTTTGAAAGATCAAATATTATCATCCCCGTGATTAATTTTATAGTTTTTAAAAGTTACCCTCTTCTTTATTTGCTTATTCGATCTACCACTATTTCTATTTATTCTCCTTGGACCCTTTAAAAATTAGATCTTTTAGTTTTTAGAATTTAATGTCTCTTTGGGTTTCGTTTTTATAGTTTTTACAAGTCCCATCAAATGCTGCCACTATACTCCTCTACGATCCATCCGCTGCCTCATCTCTTTATTGTCGTTCGGATTTGAAAAATCGAACATAATTATTGTTTGGGTTCATTTTTTTTACTTTCTATTAGTCCTGCCAAACCGTTAGCGGCTTTACCACAATACTCTTCTAAGGCTCGCCCGCTGTCTCCTCTCTTTATTGTCATTGAGATTTTAAAATCGAACATTATTATTATTGGGTTTATTTTTTTATATTTCTTAATTCCCGAACCTTTAAAAATTAGACCTTGTAGTGTTTAGAGTTTATTGTCTTGTTGTGTTTCATTTTTATAATATTTTTAGTAGTCCCATCAAGCGCTACTACTATACTCCTCTATGGCCCGTCTACTACCTCCTCTCTTTTTTGTCATTGGGATGGCCCGTCTGGTGCCTCCTCTCTTTACTGTTATTGGGATTTTAAAAATCGAACATAATTATTGATTAGGTTCATTTTCACTTTCTAGAAGTCCCGCCAAACCTTTAGCGACTTTAATACTGTACTCTTCTACGGCTCGGCCACTGCCTACCCTCTTTAGTTTATTGTCAATGAGATTTTAACATCAAACATGATTATATTTTTTTTTTACTTTTTGGAAGTCCCAAACTTTTAAAAATCGGACCATGCGTTTTTAGAGTTTATTGTCTCGTTGAGTTTTATTTTTGTAATTTTTAGAAGCCTTGTCATAGGCTGCCACTATACTCCTGTGCGGCCTGGCCGCTGCCTTCTCACTTTATTGTCATTAGGACTTAAAAATCGAACATAATTAACGTTTGGGTCTATTTTTTTTACTTCTAGAAGTCCTGCCAAACCATTAGCGACTTTGCTGATGCACTCCTCTATAGCTCACCCACTGTCTCTTCTCTCTACTGTCATTGAGATTTTAAAATCAAACATAACTATCATTTGTGGTTTATTTTTTACTTTTTAGAAGTCCTGCCAACTGTTGTGACCGTATTGCTTAACAACATGTTTGTCGTCCCTTCTTTTAATTGTTATTGAGATTCTATTTTGGGGTTTTGCTAATAGTTTTTGGATGTCACATAAACCATCACCACTCTACTTCTTTACAGGCATGTTTCTTTTCTCATCTTTATTGTCATTTGTCATCTGTGTTCTAGGTGAAATTTTTTGTTTGAAAATTTCATATTTTTCGTTCCAATAGTTTTTGTTTATAAATTCTCCCTACTTGAACTCTTATAATTATTTTTATATTTTTGGAATTTTGTTTATTTTTTATTCGGAATTTTAATTAATATCGTCATGTTTTCTAGATAGTCTCTTCTTTTAATGGTCTTTGTTTTTTTATTACGAATGTTAGTTTTCTATACATAGTATTCCTAGTTAAACTCTTATTTTTCTTTTTTTAATTTCAGAATTTATTTTTTTTATTTTAAATTTTAATTAATCTCATATTGTGTTCTACATGGTCTATTCTTTTAATATTGCTTATTTTTAGATATGAGAAAGCTATGTATGGATTATATTTCTAGACTAAATGTTCACGTGAGACCATGTCGATCGATCCTTCAACCTGATGCCTAACAAAATAATGGGCTTTTTTCTAGCAATAACATTCAAAACTTACAAGTACAATAGAGTATAAACTCTCTTATTTATCAGCCAATAACAGTTGTTTAGGCCAATCTCTTAGCTTGCTATTCAGATTACAGTAAGAAATACGTATGGAAGCTGATATGTAATCAAATCAACACAATTTAAACCTTAGACACATAAGCTGTGAACAAATCGCCTAATTGAGTATGTCAAAACATTATTACAAAATAACAAAACTCAATTAATTTTTTTGCCGGGTAAACTCAATTCAATTTGCAATTCAATTGCCCATCATATTGTTGGACATCCGCAATGGAACTATACCACACATAAGAATCCTGCCGATATACTAAAACCTGGATTTGGCTTGCTCACATTTGAAATTATAGTGTTGCATGTGCGGAAAAATCGGTCCTATAGACTATTGCGAGTGTGCTGCTATAACGCGAAAAACAGTACGGAAATTCCTGATCATAGCGCCACTGGTGGAGAAAGCCTTTTTACTCCCAGTTGGTAACCACCATGGCCGCCGCCGGGTGCACCCCCGCCGGCCGCCGCCGCTGCGCGCGGCACCTTCGGCCGCCTACCCGCCTGCCCACTGCCGCCCGCCATGGCTGCCGCCGGGCGCGGCCCCGCCGGCCGCCTGCCCGCCGCCGCTGGGCACGGCCCCGCCGGCCGCTGCCGCGCGCGGCACTGCCGCCGCCCGCCACAGCCCCGCCGGCCGCCGGCCGGATGGGAAGGGAGGAGGGGGAGGGGAGGAGGAAGGGGAGGAGGGGGAGGAGGAGAGGATAAGTTTGAGGAAGGGGAAGGGAAGAGGATAAGTGTGAGGGAGGGAAAGGGATCTGTGTGAAGATGTTGTTGCGATTGTGGAGGAGAGGATAAGGAAGAGAGATTATATACTACGCATTAAATTTTTGTCTCGGTTGGTAATACTAACCGGGACTAAAGATCATCCCGGTTAGAATTACCAACCGGGACTATAAAGAAGAAGATCTTTAGTGACATCAACCGAAACTAAAGATCCTCGGCCCCCCGACATCCTACTTACAGGGGATAAACCGGGACTAAAGATGATTTTTAGTCCCGGGACTAAAGAACATAAAATAGCTATGGGGTTTTTAACAGATTATCTTTAGTCTTGGTTCTTTTTGAAACCGTGACTATTGTGGTTTTGGGTCGACCCAGTAAAAATCATTTCTATAGTAGTGCACGCGATTTCCGATTTTTAATCTGGAGTTTCAATTTCTATAGCGTACTGTTTCTAATTGAAATTTCCGTACTGTTTCACTTGAAATTCATCACATATTTGTATTGACATCATCAAAATTTTCTATTTGGAATTGTCACAAATTTGTATTGAAAATTTGTTTCCTAACTCTGTGGAGTTGTAAAACGTAACATGACTGGAAAACGAAGCTGGCATGGCGCACGTGTGAAATAGTTAGTGTACTTTACGTAAAGCTCACGACGAGTCGATCAAAAATTGACTTTGACTTATAGTATAGTACTGCTCCCTCCGTCCATTTTAAGTGAAGTAATAAGTTTCCGTGTCTAATATTTAACCGTTTGTTTTATTTGAGAAAATATAAAAAAAATTAAAAATTAAGTCACGCATAAAGTACTATTCATGTTTTATGCGCGGGGATCTTATTCATTATGTTTATAAAAATAATGTTAAGAGAATTAAGTCATATCTCATCATATGCACATAAGAAATTGTATATTTTATCTCATAATAACAAAAATCTATGTCGTGAAATATATTGTAGATTTTAATATAAACGATAGGAATATTTCTTATATTAAAAAAATCACTTTTGTCATGGTTACGTAAACTCGCCATTATGAGCATTACTTCTTACCATTGTCGCTAGATGCCTTTTTAATAAATGAAGCTGCATCTATAGCATAAAAATAAGCCTAATACATCATTAATACATAAAACATTTATCTCCACTATATACCTAAATGTTTATGTCAACACTTGGTTCTAAATCTATAAATAAATATACTTAAAATACTGCATCTATTGGTAAATATGATATTAGTGTTGAAAATTAGACATGAATATCCCCTCCAACAGGTGGAGGTACAAGTCTTTATTTCTCTGTTGCCTTTAAACATGGGTTCTGTATCGGGCATAATCATGCCTCTCAAAGCCAGCGTGTAGTGCAATTTTAAGGCCTAATTCATTATAAGCACCCCCAAAGACGATTGCATTAGTAAGTAAAAAGTTGAGCACTATTATCAACGGTGGTCTCCACTGGGGCTACCTCAACTATACTTGTAAAAGATGTTCAATACCCTTTAGAGAAAGCAAGAAAATATTGATGTAATGAAAATAATTCTTCCCATAAAAAAATAGTTGTTTTTACGTTTTGTGTAGACATATTTTTTTTCTAGTATTAAGCAGTACTACACAAATTTTTATGGCATAAATACAATATTCTCTTTTGAAATGAGTGAGGTTGATTATTAAAAAATGTATCGCTAAATAAATATATGACTGTAACCATCTTTAGAGTATCGTATCATTATATCGTTGTTTATATTTTGACAAAGATCAATATAAATTAGCGTCTGGTTTATTTTCGTCACTTGTTGTTCATAATTGCATGAGACACATTTACTAATTTTAAATTTTATTTATTTTCAAAAAATATTAATAATAACTAATTTGTTGGAGTGTACTTATAGCATACAATCGGCAACTATCAACTATCAACTATCACTTCTGTCCGACAAATTAGAATTATAGCAAGATTGTTAACTAAACCAATTTGGTGGGAAAAACATATGGATTAAGGGGTCGTATTATAGCAAGATTGTTGCCTAGGAATACCAATGAAATAGTTTTGAAAAATATAAAAAAATATTTGAGAATCTTAGTCTCCATAAATTAAAATTAAATCATATATAATTGACAAAACATATCATTATTTTGTTTTCACGCATGTCGATTTCAGTTAGTGTTATATATTTGTCAAGTGATATTTGACATCACAAAATATGATGTGAAACTATTTCAAAGATTATAATGAAATTAATTATTATATGTCACCTAAATCATTTGAAATTTATTATAATATTAATTATTATATGTCAGCTCCATGTGTTGTAATGTATTTAGCATCGTAATATAACTATGATAAGTCATCAACTTTTGAATACAACAGATTATAATTTAAAAATGGGTGTTTAAATACCTTTGATTTGTTACTTATATTGATATAGTTTAACTTGCATGTTTCTGGAGTAATAAATTTTATTTTTTATATATAAAATCCTATTTTAAGGACTGTCTATATTTTTTCTATGTTGTACCAACGTACATATTTATTTATTTTTGCTTTATAGCTTTTTTTAATGGTGTGTACATATGTTTCTTTGGTTTTTTTAATCGAATATCCGGTAAATAGTTTCTCTCGTTTACACAGAAGACTAAGAGAAAGCGGGCTAATGTAATGCTATAAAATAACAGGTCTATTAATTTAAATGAGTCTAAGAGCGCTTATGGAAGCACCAAATGACTATATTTGTACAGTAATAAACTTTATTATTATAGTATAGAATATCATATTTTAAAAAGGCCTCGATGGTTATAACAATTTTTCTTTAGGCTTTAATTATGCTTATATGGGGCATGTTCGGTAGCCCTACTGCTGCAGCGCTGTAGCTGTGCTGTAGTGCAGTAGCTGTGCTGCTGCAGCAGCTACAGTGGCTAAAGCAGCCGGCAAACAGAGGAGCTGTAAGCAGAACAAAATAGATTTTCCCGTTTGTCTTCCAGAACGACTGTGCTATGCAGCACTGCCCAAACAGCTGTAAAAACAGGCTACCGAACAGGCCCATGGCATGTATCGTTCGCTTTTTCCTAGGTAAACAGTATATATATTTTTTTTATCGTACGTACTACGTTGTTTGTTTTTTTTATCAAGTAAACAGTACCTAATTTTTTTTTCATCCAAAGTAACGTACGTAACTATTTGTACATACGTAAATATTTCCGGTGAACGGATTATCTCACATATAGAAAGCATAAACTTTTTAAATAGATTTAATCTGACGGTATAAAATAACGTGTCCATCAATTTAAATAAAAATCGATGGTGGGATTGTAGAATGCCACATGGCGAGCTAGGAGCGCTTGTAAAGCGCCACGTGGCGACTTAGGAGTATTTATAGGATGTTTAATGGACTTTAGTATATAATAGATAGATAGATAACAATAAAAATACTAATAAAAATACTAATAAATACTAATAAAATCAAATAAGACAAATAGTTAAAGTTGGACACTAAACTAACAACTGCACTTAATATGGATGGAACAGAGGGAGTAGTACGTACGCAGTAGGAGTAGGCCTGTTGTTGTCTCACTAACTGACTTTGACTTGATTTGTCTTATAGAAAGGAGTACATTTCATCTTGGGAGCGCTTTAATACAACTAGGTGATCTGTGCGATTGCTCGGCTAGCACCTATAATAAATTATCTGTTTTCTATATATTTTTACTTAAAATTTGTTAAATAGCCAAATCTTATCATCCTCGCGTTTTTAATTTTGCAGTTTTTAAAAGTCATGACAATTGCTATCCCTTACTTCCTTATGACCCCTTCTTTATTTGCTTGCTCGATCTATCACTACTATTCATTATTTTTGAAACCTTTATTTGCTTGCTCGATCTACCACTGCCTCTCTCTTTATTGTCATTGAGATTTTTAAAATCGAATATAATTATTATTGGGGTTTATTTTTACATTTCAGAAGTTCCTGCAATCACCATGACCGTGCTTCTTAACGGCATGTCTGTCATCCCTCCTTTTAATTGTTATTGGGATTCTATTTTGGGTTTTGTTAATTTTCGATGTCTCGTCAACCGCCACCACTCTATTTCTTGACAGGATGTTGCTTCTTCCCTCTTTATTGTATCATTTATCATCGTTGTGTTCTAGATGAACTTTTTTCTAAAGTTCCATATTTTTTATTCCAATATTTTTTATTTATAAATTGTTCCTACTCTCTCATCACTATTTTTCTATTTTTGTAATTTATTTTACTCATCACTATTTTTCTATTTTTGGAATTTATTTTATTTGTAATTCCGAATTTTAATTAGTCTCGTCATGTGTTCTAGATAGTCTCTTCTTTCAACAATCCTTATTTTTTTATTACGAATTTTAGTTATTTATAAATTGCATTTCTAGTTGAACTTTTATAATTATTTTTCTAATTTCAGATTTTATTTTATTTTATATTTCGAATTTAATTAATCTCGTAGTGGGTTCTTATATGGACTCTTCTTTCAATATTGCTTATTTTTAATTCTAAATGTCAGTTATCTTTCAATTGTATTCCTACTTGAACTCTTCTTTTATTTTTTTAAATTTCAGAATTTATTTTATTTTTTATTTTGAATTTAATTAATCTCGTATTGGATTTTTATATAGACTTTCTTTCAATATTGTTTATTTTTAATTCCGAATTTCAGTTATTTTTAAATTGTATTCCAGCTTAATTTTTTTTCTGTAATTAATGTGAGAATTTCTAGCCTTCACAGTGAATATGGTATCTACTTTTAAAGTTGTCTGAATAATATAATAGATAGATACTTAGTATCAACAAGCATGAGAGTCATCATTGAGTGTCGTCAGTCGAAAGTCCAAAATTAGTGTTCATCAGCCCAAAATGTGAGAACGAGTGAACGATAGTAGTTTTATTTTAGATAATGAAATAGAATCTTGGCCTTTACTAACAGAGTTACAGCCAATTATTAAAAAAAAAAAAGTTCCGAACACAATCATACCTCAAAAGAAGACATAAAAACATAAGGGACACATCCAAACCGACAGAGCCGCACACCGGCATTAACACCAATAGAAAAAAATTTAAATAAAGCACAATAAGTACTCCTATTTGGAAACCTCCAGCTAAAGTGAACGACAGTATTACATCTATATAGTTTCTTCTCTCTCTGCTTTTCTTGTTCTTTTTGGCGAGGACATCTGAATTACTTCTTATTAAGTTCAGATTATAGTAGTCATACTACACCCTTGTTTTACGACTAATAAGCTAGTGCTAAATAAATTACTGTACTGTAGTAAAAGGTGAGCAAATTAACAATGCATTCTGTTTCTAGCATATCATTTGAACAAACATAGTATGGGTCTAGGGCAAAATATCTCCTGCAAAATATCTAACGGAAAACAGTATTCATAATAAAACTCTAGTGGAAACCATCGTCGTACGTCCTCCCCAGTCCACACTATATATAGAACAGTCATACATATCACAAATTTGACTCCTACCTTTTTGTTTGGTCGATTTGCAGGGGTCAGCCAAGTAGATCCAATTAACCGGTGTTAATTTGAACATGTCTCGCCCAACCACGGAGCGATTGTTAGGGGCAGAGCTAGTATAGCTAGGGATGTCAGGAACCCGGTTAAAAAAAATTACCTATAGTTTATTTATTTTTACCTATAGTAAAACTATAGTTTAAACTTAGACACCCGTATCAAGCTAAATTTGATTTAAATCAGAGTAAAGCAAACAAGTGGAACACTTATTTTTTTCTAGGTTCGCCCCTAGCGATTGTGATTAGCCTTTACCGGTCATGGAAAACTTTTCATCCTAACAGATCGATCATCAGCTGTTTAATCAACGCCCTCAGCTGTTATGTATCTGATCGATTTTGTATATTTTTGTCGTCATACAGATCGACGGCTTGGATGGGGTGCAGCCGTTGCCGATCGATCGAGCTAGCTCTGCTGCATGCGGTCCGCCCACGCCTAGAATTAATGTGCATCGAGAAGTTCGTTGTACTCGTAGACTTCGTGTACTCATATATACATCAACATCTTATACTAGCCTAACCTCCGCAATATATATGGTCTAAGTCGTTTCCACCTAAACTACTAGCTAGGGCCAAGGATAGTAGATCTTGTGAAGTGGATGGTCTCTTGGGATTGTATATCCGATATATTCCTTACCCTGCACGTGACCAAATTAAGCTACCTAGCTACGTACTTCCTCAGTCCATTTGAAACAAGGGATGGTCAAAACGCGGGAATAGAAAGAAAAATGTAAGAATAGAATGTCATATTCATTGCATTCCTACGGGATATAAAAACACAGAAAAGTTTCAAAACTACCGTTTGATAGTCATACAGAACAAATGTAGGAATTCAAGACACGGGAAGAAGAAAATATGAGGTAAGACCTCATGTTAATTTTCCTCCAAAATTTCTTTACAATAATCCACTGGTGGAGAAACGTCGGTCGACCCAAATCCACAATAGTCCCGGTTCCATTAAAAACCGGGACTAAAAACGAATTTTAGTCCCGGTTTATAAGCGTAACAGGACTAGATGATCTTTAGTCCCGGTTGTCTATATGTCAGACCATGTCAGGCGGCTAGGATCTTTAGTCCCGGTTGGTACTAACTTTATTCCCGGTTGGAGTTACTAACCGGGAATAAAAATCAACACGTACTATATAATCCCTACTACTTATCCTCTTTTCCCGTCCACACAACGAACTCTTTCTCTATCTCTTTTTTCCTCTCTAACTCCCTATCCTTATCCTTTCTTCTTCCTTCTTCCTTAGTTCTTCTTCTTCCTTAGCCCGCTTGGATCGGAGCGAGAGAGGCCAGCCGCTTGGAGCGAGAGCAGGCCGGGCGGCAGCCGGCAGCCAGCGCGGCGGCCGGCGGCCGGTGCGGCGGCGCGGAGGGACGGGCGGCGGTGGCCGGCCGGCGCAGAGGGGAAGCCGGCGCGCAGCAGCGTGGAGGGCCGCGGCGGCGGCGCAGGGGCCGGCCGGCGCTGAGGGGAGGCGGCGCGGACGCGGGCAGCGCCGCGGGGGCCAGCCGACGCGGAGGGGAGGCGGCGCGGTGGCGCGGCAACGGGTGGGCGGCGCGGCGGTGGCCGGCCGGCCGGCGTGGAGGCTAGGCGGCAGCGGCTGGCCGGCTCCTCTGTTGTTTTTTTTTTTAAAGAATTTGTGATTTATTGCAGCATCATGTGATGAATTTGATTTGTGTGTGATGTGAACTTGTGATGTATTTGTGATGAATTTTGTAGAAACTTGTGATGTAATTTGATTTGTGTGTAATTTTTTTTAGGATTTGTGATGTATTTGATTTGTGATGTAATTTTTTAGAACTTTAAAATTTGTAATGTGGACTTGGGATTTTACTTCGATTTGGGATATGCATACCACTTATATTGGGGAGAAAATAAATAAAGGATATGCATACCACCCAGATTCGGGAGAAAATAAAAAAGAAAAAAAACCTGGCTATCCTCTTTAGTCCCGATTGGTAACAATAACCGGGACTTGGGCATCTTTAGTCCCGGTTGAAATAACCGGGACTAAAAATGGATGGGCATCTTTAGTCCCGAATTACTACTCCCGGTTGGAAACCCGGGACTAAAGGGGGTTCACAACCGGGAGTAAAAAGGGTTTCTCTACCAGTGATCCATTCCATAGGAATTTCAAAAGAATTGTTAGGAATCAATCCTTTATTTCAAAAGGGTCTCATAGGATATTATTTCTTATAGGATATAAATCCTTTGAAATTCCTATGTTTTTTTTCAAATTAAGGGGGCATTTTTTTAGCCTCCTCTCATTTATCCCAAAATAAATTTATTTTTACATAATTATTGTATTGTAGTTTGTGAAAGTAAATATAGAGAATAATTGTATTACAAGTAGACAGTTGTATTACGGTTTGATAAAATAGTAGTATTCCAGTGTTTCGTATTGTTACGTACGAGATTAGTGCATGAAAAGTAAACTTGACGGAGGGAGTACTGACTTGTCCGTCGCTCGCTTTGACGGACCGACGTATCTCGACCTGCATAATCCCTCTGGAATGTTTCATGCAAGGTGGCGCTGCGAATGTGTGGCAGCGACGTGTCGTTCTAGGGGTGTATATATGTTGATTTGTACCGAGAATTGTTTAGAATTGATTTATTTTAATTTATTTATTACTAGCAATTATGCCTGTTCGTTGCAAGGGAAGATATATTTCCTAAACATCCACTGTTTTAGTTAATTTTTTTTGCGTGAATAAATATTATCAGCTATGGACAAACCAAATAAATTATAGTGATTTAATTATTTTAATTTGAAATTTGTCTTGAAATTTAAACATGGTATCAAATGTTCATATATTTTGGCTATTTCAAATTTTAAGCTAATATTTTGGCCTTTGGTTTGAAACATCTAGGCCGAAGAAGACTTGTAATCGTAATAAGCTAGCCTATTTGTCTCAGTTATAGGTCGTATAATATTTTTTGATTAATTATTTTATTCCGAATTTATAGTGATGTAGTTATTTTAGTTTGAAATCTGTCTAAAAATTCACACATGCTATCATATGTTCGTATATTTTTACTTTCGTCTATTTCAATTTTAGGTATTTTGGCCTTCTGTTAATTAGGAATATATATAGACTGACATAACATTAACAAAGTAATAAGCAAAATTAAAAATGTGTCTTCTAGGATTACCCAATTTATTTACTCACATTTTTCTTTGGATTGAGCTTTGTGCTATGTTGCTTTGGATTTTTGAGCCTTCTCTCTCTCTCTCAAATGTCTCTTGCTCTTTATGACCTGGATCTTTATGGTTAAGGATTTGGAGTTTGCGAGTCTAGCGTGTGTTGCTGTCGATTTTAAGCACTAGGGTTCGTTTAAGAGTTGTATGGTATTTGTTAATCTTGGAGGTTAAGGCTTCCAAGATCGCTAGGCATCGCTCTTTAACCACCAATCCACTTGTGATTAGCCAAGAAAAGTTTGTGAAGGCCGGATCTCGTCTTTAAAAGGAAAGAGATACCTTTAGAGGAAGAGTGCATTTATGCAACCTCATGAGGAAACGGTTGAAAAAGATCCGGCTCTTTGTCCGCTCTTCAAGAGAGACTAGAATCCCCTCAAAGTTTTGAGCTCCGGGAAATATATTGTCACACAAACCTCTGTGATATACTTTCTCTTGACCTCCTTGTTGCTTTGCTTTTGTGCCACTCTAAACTAGTTGTTGTTTGGGGTTATCTACTTTCTTTGTGTGTTGCATCTATATTTTTAGGTGTTGGCTTGCTAGTGTTTCTGGTACGTGGTTAGATATTCCGATCTTAAGTTGGACAAATCCTATTTACATCGGACTATTTGACCCGTTATCAGACAATCCAACCCTATCTCGTTCTAGCTTCCGTATTTCCTATTAAACTGCCTATTAAAATGGCTGATGCTTTCTCAGGTTCACAAAACTGTCAATGAAAACCTATTTTTATGGCTAGGTCATTAAGAAAAACGCATGCAAAAATAAATCTATTATCGCAGGCGATTTTTTAGAACCACATGTGAAAATCATGATTTTTTTGGTGTGGTTTGTTAAGAAAAATGGATGAAAAAAATAGGATAACTTTGTGGAGAGTTCTTCTAATTATAAAACTCTATTTTCATGGGCGGTTTTCTTAACAAGCTACTCTTAAAAATAGGTGCATAAATATTTGATACAAGTTCTAATATCTTTTTTTTACAAGCGGTTCATTAGGAAGTCCATACTTTCAAAAAGAATAGAAAATTCATATTAACTCTGATTGAGATACACCTAAGTTCTATGAAATCCTTACAATATTTATTTTAATATGACCCAATTAATATTTTCTTTAGTATGGACATTCACTATTGGTTACATAACATATAACTCATATAGAGACTATATGACATAAGTGAGCAATTGTATTAAAAAAATACTAATTTAAGGAAATATGGACCTAGAAATATTATATTAAAGAATGTGAAGATCATAGAGAATTATGGTTAACCTCAATTGGACTTAAAATAGTAGTTTGCTAAGAACAAGGAAAAAAAGGTTTTTCTAAGCGGACTACTAAATAGCCACACTTTAAAATGATTTTTATAGATGGACTTATTAAAGAGCAACCCTTAAAATATTTTTTACGAGTGGTTCTCATACAGAAGGTCTGGAAAAATCGAGTTTTGCACCTTTAAAATATGAAAATAAAAATTATAATTCTTTCGTATGAAGTCGGATGATGATAAACTTTATATAAAAATTGTTGCACTCAATGAGACCTACAACTCTATAGTTGATTATTTATTTATTTGAAATTATTTACACGCCCAAATATACGTTACTAACTCTCACATATATTTTAAAAAAATGATTTTTTTTAGTTTTTTAAAATGAGCTCGGATGGACATTAATTTGCCCTATATCAAAGTTGTTGATATCAACGTGATCTACATGTTTGTAGTTGATCGATCATTTCTTTGTTTGATGTCATTTAATGTGCAAAATATGTCACACAAGTTTTGAGAGAGGCGAAATTAAAAAAAATAGCCTCCATTTCACAGTCACAAACTGCTTCATGGTAATTAAGGCGGTTACGCATGGAATAAGCTGTCCCCGATTCGAATCCTATATACCGCGCACACTCATACTTAGTATGAATCATGTGATTTGTGTTTATATATCCACTAAGATACAAAATATATGTTTAGGATTTCTTTGCGCATACAAAAATCAAAATCATGAAATTCATTTTCATGAGCGGTTCCTTAAGAGAGCCTCCAGTGAAATTCAATTTTCACGGACGGTCATGGCATTCGTCCGCACAAATCCTTGATTTTTATATGCCCTTGTTTTATGCTCACAAATTCTTCCGTGTTTGTTTGAAAATTTGTTGTGGATATATAATGGTTGATTAAATTGTTCTCATTTAAATTTAGAACTATTTTAGATTTGAGCATAGCTGTTTTTAATTTATTCTTGTAGTTATTTAGATATAAATTTTATCGCAACACACATGGTCACACCATGCTAGCTATAGTTGACTCAACAGAAAATGTACCGATCGAATATCGTCATTTCGACCAATTCAATGTATACTATTCCAACTGCTGAACATCATGTAGTTTATTCCACAACAAGATTACATAGAGTACACATTATTACAGCTGTAAGACATGAATTTTGCAAAAAAATAATTAAAATTATAGAAATTCGATGAAAAGTTTATCTCCTATAGGTACAACATGGTTGTCGGTACGTAATTTGGCATGGCTTCATGAAGTTCAATACATTAGCCGAAGGCACCTGCTACTGTGGCGACGAGGATGACTATTGTGATCGGGGCTGGAGTAGCCGCAGACTTTGGTGACGAACCAGATCTGTCTCCACCTTTTGGTGAAGGCACTGCATAAAACGACGAGGACCAAATTAGAGATTTAAATTTAGAGCATGCAATTCCACCTTTATACACTACTGGAGAACTGATCTTTACCCGAATACCAAAAATCATATTTATCTGGTTTGAATAGAAACCCGGACTAAAGAATATATTTAATTCTGATTTCGTATCAGATTTAGAGCTCTACCAAACAAGCCGGCCCAAATGTTACTAATTTTTTTAAAACTTACTTAAATTTAATAAAGTTTGAAAAAAATCAAAGTGACTTATAATATATAAAAAACGAAGAAATTAAAAACGAAGAAATTAAAGGAAGAACATAACATGCATTCAAGACATGCGTGTACCATTGCAGTTGCGAGGGCGGTGGGCGGGGCGCCGCAGGCGGCGGGGAGGCCAGCGGCGCGGGTGAGGTTGAGGGGGAGGCCGTAGGTGTTGCCGGCGAGGAGGGTGCAGACGCAGCCGACGGCGGCGGGGTCCTTCACGCCGCGCTCCACCTCGGTGCAGCAGCTCCCGGGCGGCTGCCTCAGCGGGCTGCCTGCGGTGGCGTACTGCATGTTCTACTAGTACGATACTCCAATTTCAAAAAAAAATGCCCCTACCCTTCCAACCGAAATGTGAACAGTCTACAGGGTTGGGATGAAAAACAGATAGCTGTTGAGGGTATTTATTGGCTCTCGGATATGTCTAATGGTTGCTATAATTCCACCCGTCGCAGGTAGGTGGTCACCTATGACGGGCCGCTATTTGCACCCCGACAGAGGTCGTGTGACGGGTCTCGGATGATGACCTCACCTGTTTTTACGACATTCAGTTGGACCTGCCACCAGTGAAGTCATCCATGACAAGCACTTCGGGCTATCGCAGGTGGGCCAATCAGACTTAGGTGGCGTTTGGGTGGGAGAGACTAAACTTTAGTCCCTCTCACAAAAGGATAAGTCCCTACGGGAGGGACTTACACTAAAATAAGTCCCTCCCCTCCCAAACACCACCTTAGTGATTGTATAATTGGAGTGGCATTCCGGCCGACGGAGAAAAAAATTCTAAGGGTACCGCGCATGTACACCTGTAGTATCTAATACTCACTCCTTTACCAATTAATCATCATAATATTATATGGATGCGCATCAAGGGAAAAAAACAACAACTATCTTATACTATACAACCTAATCCATAAAAACACAACTAATTAAATTAACCCTACGTATCTGATAGCGATTAATTAGCGAAGTGATACCGATGGAAAAGAAACAGTCATAACTAATTGCAACGTACGAGACCCGTTTGCTTACGTATGTAGACTGCATTTTTACTAGTAAGCTAGGTTCCAAGGTTTTTGCTACGTAGTCCCAATCAAACTAACTGTCTGTCCTGACTCTGAATAGTCAAATGGTAAAAATTTTGTATCAATATTCGGAATAAAAGAAAAATATGCTGTATTATTTGTTTCATGAAAGGGCATACGAGCCTATAAATACAGCCATCCACTGTCTTCCGAGGTGCACAACACAAGCTATAGCCAGCTGGGTTACTTCACTTTATTAACATTGTAGCTACTAGCTCCTGGATCGATCTCTCTTGCATAGCAACAGTGAGAAGAGTAACGAGAGCAATATGGACGCAGCTACAGTTGCAGGATATTTCAAGGACAAGACCATTTTGATCACTGGCTCAACTGGATTTCTTGGAAAAAGTACCCCCACACCCAACAACCCATAAAGCATAATAAACTTGCAGTACAACATAAAACCACACATTTCATATAGAAATAACTTCTCCACACACTCAAATCGAGTCTAACTTATACATCAACTTCTTTGGCATAAACAAGTCCATTTACATGTTATATTTATATGTTATTTTTTGTTCATTCATATCTATGTCATCACGATGATTAATTGTTTTAATTTCATTTGCCGGTTAATTAATCCGCCATGTTCTGTTTGATTTTCTTGGACATGCTGCAGTATTCGTGGAGAAGATACTGAGAGTTCAGCCTGATGTGAAGAAGATTTTTCTCCTGGTGAGGGCCGCCGATACATCATCCGCGGAGCAGCGTGTGCTGAATGAGGTGCTTAATTAATTACAACTCCAATTAAGCTGATGGTTTCCTGTAGAGAATTACTGGTCCTATTCTTTCTTTGAGTGGTAGAACCAGTCAGGGGCTGATCTGGTGTAGTGTGATCGTTTTGTTCTTCCTAGGACACTTGGAGCCGTTTAGTGCTAAGAACGAAAATAGTTATAGGATCTTTAAGAACAGGTTGTCAATAAAGCGGAATTAGAAATCGTGATTTACTTGAATTAAATTGAGAGCAACTTGATGGATGCGATGCCTGCATTGAGAGTGAACTGAAGTTGGCAGACGAGATCCTCCAATTGTTGATATAGTACGGATTGGTTCTGGAGGTTGCGGATTGTTCTGACCATCAAACCTGTCATGTGCTCTCGTTAGAGAATCTAAAAAAATATAGTTTCCAATTAGAGAATTTTTTTTAAATAAAGTTTGTGAATAGAGATACATACGTCTAAAAGTCTGGCGCATGTGGGATCTACGTGAGGTCCAACCGTTCGCATGACACATACTTAGGGGAACAGGAGGATTTGTCTCTTTTCATAGGGTATTCTAACTTCTGACTTGGGATTTAGACTCTCAAAAAAGGGCATCTTGATAAACAACCCTTTATGGTAGCCTAATTACTTATATATATATATCTGTTGTCATTTATAAACTAGTGAGTTATTAATTATGAACATATATAAACTCATGAGTTATTAATTATGAACATATATATCTAATTTTGCCCCTCATTTGTCATGACTATTTTGACTAGATGGAAGTAACTAGAGCCTATATATACCATTGAGGACTACTTAAAATCCAGTTCCCTTTTGACCTTTTAAATTTGATCTGACCCTGTAAAAAATGATTTTAGTCATCGAGTACTAAGATTGTAATGTTTTTCCTGCAGGTTATAGGGAACGAACTCTTTGGGCCCTTGCGAGAAAACTATGGATCTAATTTCTATAGCTTCATGAAGGAAAAGATATCACCTTTAGCGGGAGATATCATTAATGAGAATTTAGGCCTTGAGAGCTTGGAAATATTAAAATTGTCAAAGAAGATTGATATCATTGTTAATGGAGGTGCAACAACAAATTTTTATGAAAGGTAAACATTTCATCAACAGTGAGTATTATCCACAAAATTAAAGAGGAAAAGCCAATAAATTTTGGTAATTCAACTTATATTTATTAAAATGCATGCACAGATATGATGTTGCCTTGGCATCCAATGTCTTAGGAGCAAAATATGTTTGCAAATTTGCAAAGAAGTGTGCAAATCTGAAAATGTTCCTCCATATCTCCACTGGTATGTACAATGTAAATAACTAAATATAGTATAAATCAGTTTGTCCCTCAATACGCATACATACATAATGTACCATGTACTACTTGCAAGAATCACTGTGACATATAAGCAAATTTATTTGTGTGAATAAAAGTTATGATCTGGCGAACAAGAAGGACTTTTATTGGAGAAGGTATTTCAGCTTGGGGAAACACTGAAGGAAGGATGCCATTTAGACATTGCAGCTGAATTACAATTGGTTGAGTCTGTCAAGGCAGAACTTACGCACTCCACCAATGGTAAATCGGAGCAAACAGAAAAGATAACCATGAAGAAACTTGGATTGAAGAGGTCTAAAAAATAAATAAACAGTTGATCGAATTGTTATATATGTAAGCAAGGATATTAATTTTTTTTTCTTTAGGCATTTAATACTAACATGTGAAACTTGTTCTTTTTGTTAAGAGCTAGACAATTTGGGTGGCCCAACACTTATGTGTTCACAAAGGCAATGGGTGAGATGCTAGTTGGACACTTTGGGCGTGAACTTCCGGTTGTGATTATTCACCCAAGTATTGTATCCAGCATTTACCATGATCCGCTCCCTGGGTGGATAGAAGGAACTAGGTATACCTCATATTTATCAATAGAAATATACTCTAATAACTGGTTCACCAAACCGCAAATTATGTTCACATAATTAGTACTCTACATGACCAAAAATATGTTATGCATGTCTTTTGTAGGACAATTGACAGTATAATTTCTGCTTACGCCAAGCAAACTATTCCACATTTCATCGGTGCTGGTCATGTCATCCTGGATGTGGTAAGATCTACAGTAATGCCTACTCTTTTTTTTTATATACAACGACATTAATTTTTTTATTGATGTTCGACTATTCGTCTTATTAAAAAATTATATAAATATTACTTTTTAGTGCCTTGTGTTATCATCAAAGAAACTCTAACATTAACTTATATTTTTAGATATTTACGTTGAATTTTTAAATAAGAAGAATGCTTAAACATCATGTGAAAAGTTAATGGTATCATATATAAAAACAGAGGTGCTATTAATTTTAATTGAGTAAATTTTAGGAAACCCGTGTTTTATGATAAAAGTGCATAAAACCACAGGTATTATGAAAGGTAACCATATGCTTTTTTGTCTATATGTTTCGTAAAACCCCACCTTTATTAAATATTGATTAATTTCGACATATTTGAAATATTGTTTCAAAGTAGCAAAGAGTTAAACTATCAACCTTATCATCCTTGGTCAAAAACTTAATAATTAAAATTTCTATATATATTTTAGAGTTTTAAGTAAATTCATGCTCAACATGCACAGTGATGGGGTTTTGTAAAACGTTTGAACTATAATACATAAGGTATATGCCAAATCATAATACCTTTGTTTCTTTTTTCTGAAATTCACTCGTTTTAATTAATTCCCTGTCTTCTAGATCGAATTCAATAAGCTTATAAACAACGTCGTGTTCTACATAAATAGATTCCCCGTGATATGGTGGTGAATGCGATGTTGGTAGCCATGGCCGTTCACTGGAGTGAGATAGGCCAAGTTATCATCCATGTGACATCATCCCAGCAGAATCCGTTGTCAACCTCTACCATGCTGGACTTGATGTATCGCTATTTTACTGCTAATCCACAGACAATGGGAAAGAACAGAAAAGTCGTCAAAACCAAAAGGCTCAACATTACCAATAAAACAGGTTTCCGAGCATACATGTTTCTTAAATACAAGCTACCATTAGAGGTCAGATTCTTTTTTGTCTTTTGGACACCCAGACTTTTTTTTTCTAACAAATATTAATGAGTAAATTACACTTTGCACCGGGTAAAGCATAACTAGTTTCACTTTGCATCAGATTTAACACATATTTCCAGTTAGACTATTTAAATTTAAACCATGACCAGGCTGCATTATCAAATTAATTAACCTATCGAAATTTCATCAAATTTTATAAATTGCTGATGAAACTTTGTGAAATGTGGTTCAAATTTAAATAGTTTCATAAGTTTCGGTCATGGTTTATAAGATTTTCATTCACTTATATGATGCAATCTAGTGCAAATTAAGTGAAAATTATTTTGATATATCTCTGTTGTAAAAGTGAAGGTATGCAGTAAACCCAGTTTAAAGTGAAACAAGATACATTTTACCCGGTGTAAAATATAATTTATAGCAGTTTTAATCTCAATATATGGCTAACACATGAATCCGGCCGGTGCATGGCTTGACTATATATCGATCCTTTGTTACCCAGGTTCTGCATTTGGTGAATCCACTGTTGGGTGGATATTTTTCTCAGTATTACAGTAAATCCATAAGAAGCTACAGATATTTCGTTCTTCTGGCCAAGTTATACATGCCATATGCTTTCTTCAACGCCTGGTATATTATTTTACAACCTTTTCTTTTCTGCTGCTAGTGCTAGGTAGATAGCTAGAAGATAAATCAAGACATAACAAAGTTATTATGTGAGCAAATAATAAATATGTTTTTCATATTGCTTCCTTATGCTACCCAGTTATTAATTGATTAACCCATTTGAAAAAAAAAGTTACAGGCATACTTATAATGCAGGCTTTTATAATTTTCAGATATCAACATGTTTGACAGACAAATAAGATGATCAATAGATATATATTCTCTAAAAGTAACTTAATTAATTATATGGTTTCTGCAGATATAGTAGTATAGAAATTACTGGTTTAATTTGTCTTTTTAGTGCCAAGTTGATCAGCACTTTTTAGTGCCATGTTGATCAGTACCCAAAGAATCACATGTTCGTAGAGAATAAATTGTCAATTTACAAGTGAAAGTTTAGGTGTGAAATTTGAAAGCAAATCATTCTACAGTAAATTAGAAATATCTCTGATTTTCATTGTCAATCTTCTTATCATTCTTTTGTTTTTCATGCGCACGCGTAGCTTCAATGGCACAAACTTGGCGAGACTGCAGACGGCGACAACTCAAGACCAGAGCAAAGAAGCCTGTGTGCTTAATTTTGATCCCAAGTCCATTGACTGGGAGTACTATCTGTACAACAGCCACATACCTGGCGTTATGAAGTATGCCCACAAAAAGAAGTAGTAAGCCCAACAAAACAAAATCAGACGATCAAGCTGATCTACCAGACGCAGAAAATATCACCAATCGAGCTATGACTGTGTGTGCGCGCGAGTGAGTGTGTGTGAATAAGATTATATATGTTATCGCTTTTGAGAAGCAGAGATTATAAGCAGCCTAGCAGTGTAGAAGGAACAATTAAGCATCACATGATTAAAAATGCCATCCATTTCTTTGTAACTCGTGGTTGGTGTGTTACGAAACATGACACATGCTGTATGTGTTAATTTCTAGATGGGAATATATTTTATAACGATACCAACACCGATACCGAAAACATTTCTTGGGCGACCTTTATATGGCCCTTTTTCGAACCGCTTGTAAGGGCATGTAAAAGTCGAGAATTTAAGGGCCATGAAACTGAATTTATAGTATTTTATTTGTGTAGGCGCAAAAAGATCTGAAAAAACTAAACTACTACAGAAATTTTTGTATACGGACTCTATTTTCGCATACGGCTCCATATAAAACCCCATGCAAAAATCAATTTTTGTAAATGGGCCTCTTAACAGGCCCACATACTAAATAAAATCTATTTTCGCAGACGGACCTCTTGCGGCAGCATGTGAAAATTGATTTTTCAGGCAGTGTCGAGGAGTGATCCTCTCTAGCGGGAGATCGTGAGATCCCCTTTTTTGAGTTCGGCCAGGGGAAAGGATTCGCCTCTCGAGATCGTGTATCTGCCCTGAGGGTTTCTAGATCGCGTGTGGGCGACAAGATTATACAGGTTCGGGCCGCTATGGAGCGTAATACCCTACGCATGTGTGTGGGATTTATGATTGAGTGTTACAAAGGTTCCTGAACTCCGGAGAGCTCTCTTGGTCTTCTCCTTCTAGAGCTCAAGCCTACTGAGTGTCGTCCCCTTTCTCGGTGGGCAAGGTCCTACTTTTATAGTTCAAGGCGATACCACATGCGCCGCCTCTACCTACTCTTTCACGGGAGGGGGACCCACTTTACCTTGACCGGACCACGATCCGTGCCTTCGCCCGGAAGCTAAGCAGCAGTCTGTCCCTGAGTGGGACCCAGCGCCGCCCCCAGCCTGACACGGGGGACAGCCCTGTCATTCCCTCTTAAATGAGCGAAGACTTATAGCGGTCCTCCTCATGTGGAGGGAACCCCGGATAATGCTTCGATGGGACGGGACATACCTGCATCCACTCCGCTGGATACAGAGGCGAACGTGGGGGCACGGCCGCCCGTCCAATCGGACGTGACTGGCAACAGGCCGGTCACAGTCCGGTCACCCCCGATTGACGTGGGTCAGTCGGGCGGCACCGCACGTCTGCCCTTACCGCATTAAACGCGGTGAGGGACAGTTGGGGCGCCGCGCGCATTGATGGCGGTTCAGCCTGGGCCTCCTCCCCGCTCGCTCGCCCTGCTACATGGCAGTTGGGCGAGGGCCTCGGGGCTAGGCAGCGCGAGGGCCCGAGGGGCGTGACGTGGCACCCTGAGGCCCCCTGGCTGCTTCTGCGACTCGCGAGGCGCGGGGGGAGGGCCAGGCTGTAGAGCCACGTGGCTGGATGGGAATGTGACTTCTCCTCACTTTGCATACCCCTGGGCCCATATCACCGACAAGCAGGCCTCTTAAAATCCCGCATACATGTTTAACCGTCCTCCCCTTACCCCTCACCATCTTAAAAAATTTCTATGTTACTTCCCCCTCTCATTTCCTCTCTTCCTTTGTCTCTCCCTCACTGTCACGCCTGGAATTTCTATCCAAAATTCCAAACGCTTACATGTGTGTAAACCCTCGTCCAGGAATCAACCGAGGCACACAATAACAAATTGATAACAGAGTACAATTATTACTCTAATTAATAAGCGAATAAAATGTCATTACAGAGGTAGATAGTTCCTCTCAATCAATAAAGATCTAAGCAGCGGAAAATAAAGATAAACAGCGCAGACGACTCCACTCCACAGGCAGCTTGACCAGGGCTACGCCTAATCCTCAACACCATCAGCATCACTGTAGAACTCCTCGTCTGATGAATGATTGCAAGGTGAGTATATGACATACTCAGCAAGCCACGCAGCAAATATGCAAGTGCACAGGATAACAAAGGATGGCATAATATAGTCTCATTTGCATAAAGAGCATTTAATAAATATTTTAGAATTTAATAAAACAGTAGAGTATTAATTAAGCAGTATTAATCCAACACTATACAACATACCCTGTTGCATAGGCCCAACCCTTCTGAACAACCAATCCCGGCTGCACAGTTCTATCTCCAAACCAGGAATATACCATTCCAAACCAGGAGCTAAACAAGTTATTAACAACATCATTTAATATGGTGAGAGATATAAGACTAATCACGAAAGACATTGTTAGACCCGCCCATTACCGCGGGCACGGCTATTCGAATAGTTTTACTCTGGCCAGAGGTGTACCACTGTACCCACAAGACACAACCTCAACATCTTGTCAACCATGCGTCGCGATACTTAACAAGTACCCAAATAGAGATTATGACAATACCCTCTATATAACACAATTCAAAGCAGTGCACCGTTCCCGGATCATAATCACCCCCTTGTAAACAAGGCATGGACTCCCCAGCGACTCCCGTGGGCTTATCTCCGCCACTTCACAGTCTGGTGCTCTATAAAGAACCATACTATATAGAAAGTAAAGCCGTTGCCAACGCTGGCTTGTGGTTGGCACGGTAAATATTTCACAACCGAAAATCGTGAACCGGTCCTTAATTGTCATGAGCACAACCATCAAAACCATATGCTCACAACCCACCATTATCAGGTTTTAGTTGGCAAATTAATTAATTAACCAATCATGATTAACCATCATGAGCTATCATTAAGCCATCATTAAATAATAGTGATTCATAAGTTATCCCAATAGTGTGCTAAGGTTTCTAAGCATGGCTAAGCAATTATATCTAATACCTAGCTGACCCAATATATAAAGCTCAACTAGTCAAGTTACAATAACCCAAGGTATCAAGGAATAAAGTAATCAAGAACAAAAGGGCTATAACAAACAATAGGTTAATTCCACCCAATGACATTCGAAAATAAATGCAATAGTTGAATAGAAACAATAGCTTTAAACGGGATCAACATGCTCAAAGGATTGTTTGGGATCTGTGTGACTTACCTTGCTGGCCTTGGAACTCTTCAAATTCTTCTCCTGCGAAAACGGACTCTCCGGAAACGACGGAATCTAAGCAGAAAAGAGAAAAATCACCAAAACAGCACATAAACAAGCATGAACAGTACATGTGGATATTTTTAACATGTAGATCTCAATTTTAGAAAAATTTAGAGACTTGAACCAACTAAATCCGAGCTAAGATGAATTAGTTATGAATTTTTAAAGATTAAATCGGATTAAACCATTTATATAGATTTTAATTGAATTATGACGCAATAATGAATTATTTTTAAAAAGAAAAAGAGGATTATTGCGTCAGCGAGCTCGGGTTCACGGTGGACCGGGTGCATGGCGGCGGTCTACGAAAACGAACGGCCGAGATCTACCCTATCCAAAACGAACGGCCGAGATCTATCGGTCCATGACCGGTCTACGGCGGACGGCAACAATGACGTCAGCGGTGATGTCATCACCGGCAGAGGCTCGGGCAGCGCATGCTCGCCGGCGAACGACGGCGTGGCAGCGCAAACGGAGGGCACCTACGGGTTGCGGGCATCGCGGCGAACTCACCGGTGACCAAAACCGCGGCGGAAGACCAACGGACGGCGACGGCGACGAGGAAGAAACGGCGGAGACCTTCGGCTTGACGACGACGGCGGTGCTCCGGCGACCTACGACGGCGACGGAGGGGTGGACGAGATCGGTGACGACTTGGCGAACCCGACGGTGGCCTGCCCGAGCGGCGACGACGACCGGAGCGGCGGCGGCGCACGGCTGGACGAGCGGCGGCGACGGCGGCGCACAGGCTCACGAGGCTAGGGCGCTATAGACGGCGGTGGGCAAAGGCGAGGGTGGTGGAGGGTAGAGGAGGGCTTGGGGATCCTTTTATAGGGACTAGGGGCGGCGGTGAAGGCCCACGGCGATGGAAAGGTTAGGGTTCGGAGAGAGAGACGAATCGGATTCAAGATCGAATCCGACGATTTCCAAACCGAAATAGGCGACGATTCCAAAAGAGAAAAGGTAGAGGGGATCTCGGGGATCATTTTCTCTCTATCAATTTCACCGGATCGGGAAAGGGATGAACGAATTTGGAAGGGCAGCGGCGACGCGGCTCGGCTAGGGTTTCGGTGCGACAGCGGCGCGAGGAAGACGACGGCCCGACAGGTTGGCCCCACCTGTCAGCGGGCGAACGCGCGCGCGCGGGCGGCGGCTTGGCTGCGGGCCGACTTGGGCCGAGGGAGAGAGAGAGGTTTGGGCCGACTTTCGGCCCAAAGCCAAAAGAGGATTTTAAAACCTTTTTCAATTAAAATTATTCATGAAATGCAATTTCATTTATTAAAAATACTTTCTTGGCTCAAATAAATCCCAGAAAAATCTAGGAACTATAGAATCAAGCAAAGTATTTAATAAAATTTTATCTAGCCCATTTTTATATTGGAATTTATTATTTAAAATTAGAGCTTCTCTTTTAGGCTTTTATAATTATTTCTAATAATTCCAATTAAACAACAATTTATATATTTAGGATTTTTAGGGTGTGACACTCACCTCCCCCTCCCGAGCGGTGGGCGGTGGCGCTTGCGCGACAAGAGCCAACAACGACGACAAGCAGTGAGGGCGGCGGATCTAGCGCCCCCGCCCTCGGGAGCAGCTGTGGCGGGCGGCGGATCCGGCTCTCCCGATGGCGGCGTCGCTGGATCCATCGTCCTCAGAATGGCTGCGATGGGCAACAACGACGGGTTCGAGCGATGGTAGGCAAATTGGGCAACGACAGCAGCAGCTGCGGCGGGCGGCGGATCCGGCTCTCTCGATGGCGGCGTCGCCGGATACATCGCCCTCAGAATGGCTGCGATGGGCAACAACTACGGGTTCGAGCGATGGTAGGCAACTCGGGCAACGGCAGCAGCAGCAAATCCGGAGGTAGAGGATTCGGCGGCGGCAGATCTGGAGGCGGGTTCGAGCGATGGTAGGCAAATTGGGCAACGACAGCAGCAGCTGCGGCGGGCGGCGGATCCGGCTCTCCCGATGGCGGCGTCGCCGGATACATCGCCCTCAGAATGGCTGCGATGGGCAACAACTATGGGTTCGAGCGATGGTAGGCAACTCAGGCAACGGCAGCAGCAGCAAATCCGGAGGTAGAGGATTTGGCGGCGGCAGATTTGGAGGCGGGGGGCTCACGATGGCAGATCCAATGGTGGGGAGGTTTGAAACATCTCGCCTCTCCCAGGCCGGGCCTACTTACATGTGATAGCTTTTCTATGACATAGACTGCCCTTACAGGGCAACACAAGTCTTTTCTGCACATTTTGTCCTCACTCGTATGTGCACTCGGGAATAATTTCCCGATCGGTCACCCATTCCTAAATTACTCCAGGCCAAGCACGCTAAACCTCAGAGTTCTTTCGAGATCGGCTTCTTGAAAAGAAGTTGCAACTTATTAATATGAGTATTCTATTAATCCTATTAAACCATGGGCCGGAATGTCACAAGGTTAGCGGCAGCAGATCCGAAGGTGCTCCTTGCTGTTCACCCGTTGGATGCCTGCATCTGTCATCAGTCTGACAGATGACTGTACCCTAGTTACACGCAAGTTATACTTTAACTACAATTCTACAAATGTAACTAGAATGCATAAATCTGACTATAGTGTAATTAAAGTATAATGAAACTATAGTATAAATCTCACTGTTTTGGAGTAAATTTTGTGAGGCGAGAAATAGACTTTACTACTATATATATAGTATTAGACAGAGCGAGTAGTATATGGTTAGCAGTCTATTTTCAATAACGTCTCAGTAAGGGGTGGATATAGAAGGCCAAATAGGCCGCCCGGCACAGCAGGGCCTGTGTCGACAGTAGTCGGTCCGGCACGGCACGATTGGCACTTCGTGCCGTGCCGTGCTAACCCACGGGCTGTATGTCAGGCCCAGGCACGGCCCACTAGCATTCGGGTCGTGCCGTGCCGGCCCGAAGACACGATAGGCGTGCTTCTCTATTAAATAAGTCTATTTTTATTCCCTCATCTATCTGGGCTATGTTTTCTATGGCTAGAATAAGTCTATTTTTTTCTCCCTCATCTCTTTGGGTTGTGTATTATATGGCTGGAATAAGTTTATTTGGTAAACCTCATGTCTTTGGGTTGTATCTCAAATGGCTGAATTAAGTCTATAATAGATCCCTCAACTATTTTTTTGTCGTGCCGAGCCGTGCCGGCCCACTGTGCCGAGGGAGTAGCCCAGGCACGGCCCAGCTATCGGGCCAGGCCGACATAGGCACGACCCCAGTCGGGCCATGCCGTGTTTGGATCGGGCCAAATTGTTGTGCCTTGGGCGGGCCGTCGGGCTTTGGGCCATATGCCCATCTATAGGGGTGGATAGTGGAGGAGGCAAACAACTGTGTCATGTGATTTGAATATTTAAATTACTATCGACTGACACTAAATCAGAATCGTACCATCTGCATGAATCGACATTAATCGCACCAAACCTACTCCATAGTTTGTCTTACTAAACACAGCCGTTCCGTTAGGGTGACCGCCTCATTCGGTGGCTAACTCAAGATCGCGCAACTAGTCCAATCAGGAGAAAGAAAAAGAAAAAGGAAATCACAATATCACATCATTACTAACATTTGTTTGCTTCGCAAATCCGGTAACCAGCAAATTTCTCGCAACTGATGATGTGATGGCTGCTATGATGCATTACATGTTTGAAAGATTACATCATCAGATCAAATCAAAACCAAAAGGATACCAACACAAACTGGAAAAAACAAAAGATGTTCGTATTACATTGTGTGAAATCAGAATTCATGAGTTCAACATAAGGGTGCTATAGCATTTTTTTTTAGAAAAAGTACGAATTACCCCTCCCTCCGAACTATCGTGTTCAACCGAATTACCCCTCTGAACTACAAAACCGGACATTCTTTCACCCCTAAGTATGCAAACCGGACAAATTACCCCCTGAACCCAAATCCGCAGTAGTTTGGGTCTACGTAGCGTACGCGTGGCAGTCCAGTCAGCATTTTATTTTTTTAATGGTGGGACCCACGTATCATCCCCTCTTTCTCTCTTCCTCTATCTCTCTTTCTCTCTCTTCGTCGTTCAACGGGCAGCGGCACGCACGCCGGCGGCCGGCACGCATGGCGCGGAGCGGGGAAGGGCGATGGGCGCGCACGCGGCGCACGCGGCTCCCCTATGGCGCCGGCCGCGTGCGGCCCCAACTCCGCGTGATGCCGCCACGACCAAGTGACCAACCCTCGCGTTGCCTCCGCGACTGCGCCGCCGCAGCCTCACGACTGCATCGCAGTCCCTCCCGCAGTGGCGAGACGGGCGCACTAGCAGCACCATGGCCGGTCGTCCCCGTGCGGCGGATGGACGCCTCCACGGCCGCCTCTGGCGGACGATGCACAAAAGACGGTGGTCGTCCCGAGCTCATGGCTGCCTCCGCGGCCGGCAAAGGGCTACCTCGCTCCGATAGCTTCGAGGAATAGGCAGCTTTTGTATGCATGAAGGCGTCACTGCATCAGCACCCAGCAGCATGCATGGTCCTGCTCGTGCTCGTGCACGGTCCTTGAGCGGAAGCATGCAAGGCGTGAACTCCGTGGGGCATGGTGGCCACGGGCGGCTCCGCCGCCTCCGCCGGGCACGCGCGTCGTCGCCGCCTCCGCGGGCACGCGCGGCTCCGCCCACCGCCATTCCCCGCGCGCCCGCGCCAAGCGTGCCGGCCGCCGGCCTGCACGCCGCTGCCCGCTAACTGACGAAGAGAGAGGCGGCCGCTCGGCGCGGCTTCCCCCCTCCCTCTCGGCGGCGTGCAGGCGGACGGAGCTCGTGCGCGGCTTCCCCCCTCCCTCTCGGCGGCGTGCGGGCAGACGGAGCTCGGCGCGGCTTCCCCCCTCCATCTCGGACGGAGCTCGGAGCAGGATGCGATCCCACCGCCTCGCCATCGTCGCCTTTTCCGGCGCCGCCAAGCGCCTCCTGCCGCTGCGCCGGATGACGCGCCAGGGCCAGCGCTCTGCCCGTCAGATCATCGACCGCCTCGTCGTCTGCGCCGCCGCCCAGGGCCAAGGTAGGCCGTCTACGTCGGCGACGCGCTGCGCAAGGCCACCAAGGTGCTCGAGGACCGCCGCGACCGCAACCCCGTCGCCACCGTCATGCTCCTCTCCGACACATAGAAGCAGCAGCAGCAGGATGTGATCCGGCGCCCGCTAGCCACCCCTCCGGCCACGCGATTCACGCACGTCGAGATCCCCATCGGGCCAGGGGAGGAGCCGGCGCGGTCGGCGCTGGTGGCGGAGGAGGACGACCAGATGGGAGACGGCTCGAGGCCCCCTCCGCATCGCCGCTCCGATGGCGCCCCCACCTCCACCGCCGGCCAGCTCCTCCGCGGCTGCTGCCTCCCGCCCACCCTCCATTCCGCCGGACACCGGCACCCAGCCGCCCCTCCTCTGTGAGAGAGGGAGAGTGAGAGAGAAGAGAGAGAGGAAGAGTGAGAAAGAGAAAAGAGAGTATGAGTGTATGACAGGTGGGTCCTATATTTTTTTAATAAATAGAATGCTGACTGGACTACCACGCGTAGCCACGTAGACTAAAACCACCTCGGATTAAATCTAGGGGTAATTCGTCGGGTTTACATAGTTGGGGGTAAAGAATATCCGATTTTGTGGTTCAGGTGTAATTCAGTAGACCGCGATATTCAGGGATAATTCGTACTTTTTCCTTTTTTTTTTTTTACCTTCATCGTCCATCGCTACAGCCGCCGTTCTGGCCGTCGTGCTCAGCTGCTCGATGAACGCGACGAGCTTCTTGAACTCCGTCGCCGACGAGCCGCCGTCGGCGACGTCCCGTCTCAACTGCTGCGACAGAGGTTGAGCCGACGCCCTGATCTCGCCGGACTCCATCGCCTTCCTCACCATCCTCGCCACGACGGCGGCGTCGCACACGTCCTTCATGTCCAGCCCCGTCCCCCACACGCCGCCCACGAACCTGCTGTTGATCTGCTGGTCGACGAAGAACGGCCAGCACACCGTCGGCACGCCCTCGACGGCGGCCTCCAGCGTCGAGTTCCACCCGGCGTGCGTCAGGAAGCACCCCACGGCGCGGTGGCGCAGCACGTCCCGCTGCGGCGCCCACCGCACGACGCGCGCCTTGCTGTCTCCCGCCGCCGCCGCCGCGACGGCTTCTTGGAGGTCGGCGGGCTGGCTCGCCCCGACCATGTCCGGCCGGAGCACCCAGAGGAACGGGTGGCCGGCGGCGACGAGCCCGGACAGGAACTCCGTGAACTGCTCCGGCGAGATGACGGTGAGGCTCCCCAGGCTGACGTACACGACGGACCGGTCCGCCTGGCCGTCGAGCCACGCCATGCAGCCGTCGTCCTCCCTCCATTGGCTGGCCAAGGCGGCGGCCGGCGCCGGGGACATGACGTGGAGCGGTCCGATGGCGAAGACGTCGCGCATGCTGCGCGCGATGTGGTCGAGCGCGGCGCGCTCCATGGACGCCGCCGTGTTCAGCACGAGCGCCCGCGCGTTCCGGCTGCGCGCTGTGAAATAGATCACCATCTCCAGCAGCGGGTCGTTCTGAAGCTCGGTGCAGTTGCGGCACTGGCCTGGGAGATCTCGCCGGCGCAGGAAGCTCTCCATGCCCGGAACGCCGCGCACCGGCTCGTCGAGGTCGCCACCGGCCGGGAAGGGGAGCTCCCCGAGCTCGAACAGCCTGGGCACGGACAGGTAGGCGAGGAAGCTGCACGCGCTCGCCTTGCGGAAGCTGAGCGCAGGGACGCCGAGCTCCTCGGCGACATCAACGGCGAACGGCAAGAGGCCATCGGCGACGACGCAGGTCACCGGAGGGAAGCCGCCGCCATCGCCATCACCACGAGCCAGCTTCGCGAGCAGGGAGCGGTACGCGCTGGACTGGGTCTGCACGGACTCCATGAGCCGCACGGCTGCGCCCGCGTGGCGTGGGTGGCCGTCGGGGAGGCCGTCGGGGATGGACGCGTACCGGAGCCGCGGCGAGGCGGCGGCCATCGCGGCGTCGTCGTCGCCGGCGGCGGCGGGGAGGGTGTGGTCGCTGTGGAGGAAGGTGACGTGGAGGCCTGCTCCGAGGAGGCCGGTGGCGAAGTGGAGCATGCAGTTGATGTGGCCCTGCACCGGCCACGGGAAGACGAGCACGTGCGCCGCCGCCATGTCCGTCGTCCCGACGAGCGGCAGCAGCTAGCTAGCTCTAATATAATTAACCTGCAGATCAATACAGTGTAATTAGAACTTAGAAGGCGTGCGTAATACCGTTCTCTGCTTCTCTTCTAGCTACTCCTTTCGTCAAAAAAAAAATCAATCTAGAAAAAGAATGTGAACCCCCTAAAAAGATGACTCTAGACAAAAAAAAAAAATTTGGACTGATCCGTTGTTCTAAGAAGGAATGTGGGGGTCATATCCCCTGACATCTTCTAGATTGAGTTTTTTTATGGAGGCAGGGGCGGAGCTACAATGATTCCTATGTATTCCCAGAAATATCCAACTTTTTTTTATCAAGAAACAAGTATACTTCAATATATATACATGTATACATATTAGTTAGCCAAGTACTCTTCCTCACTGAGATGCGTATAGATGAACGGTTTAGAAAGGTGAAAAATCTTGCTGATCTTTCCATTATGATTATTGAAATAAAGTTGCACAATATACATGAGATTGTTTACAAGCTTCTCAAATTGGTTCTAGTACTCCCAGTAGTAACAGCTAGTGTTGAAATAATCTTTTCTGCAATGAATTATGTGAAGAATAAATTGAGAAATAGGCTGGGGGAACAATACTTGAATGATTGCTTGGTCACATTTATTAAGCGTGAGATGTTTTGAAAGTCAATGACTGTGATATTATAAACCGCTTTCAAGTCATAATGGAACGCGGAATTAAAGCTATTCTTCCAAGCCATGAAGAAACTGAAATAGAAAATTAGAGGTACCATGTAGTAATAATTTGTAGTTTTATTTTTTCGATTATCGGTATTGACATACTGTGAACCATTAATTTTTTTACTATAATTTTTTTTAAACGGGGATACCCAATATTGAAATCCTGGCTCCGCCACTGCACGGAGGGAGTACGTCGTTTGTGGCAATTATTGGAGCTTACAATTATGCCTATCGGTCGCTCTCTTTGCTCGACCGAAGAAGAAATCAGTGGTGCGCGCGCGAAGCAAACAAAACTCACGTCTCTCTGACGGGTCATTTGTAACCGCTCAAAGAGATCCGTTGTAGTACTCCAGATAAAAATATCAGTATTGGCTGTGTATACAAAGCTAAGTATCAGTTCCCAAAATATAAGAATATAATATTAGATGTGATTCATTCTCCCGTTAATTATGATATAGAAGTTTATCCGGATTTACAGTAATAAAATATGTTTCATCGAATACTAAATTCTTATATTTTGAGAGAGTATCTATAACGTCTATTCTATAGATGTGGCAAGAATCATATACTGGTGGAGAAACCGTTTGTAGTCCCGGTTCGTAACCCCCCTTTAGTCCCGGTTGTTCAATCGAGACTACGAATCCGGGACTAAAGATCGCTATCTCTAGTCCCGGGTGAAATAACCGGGACTAAAGATAGATCTTTAGTCCTGGTTGGTAACACCAACCGGGACTAAAGATGGCTCAGGCACGTGGCCGGCTGAGCCATCTTTAGTCCCGGTTACCAACCGGGACTAAAGATCAAGCTGCCTTTTTTTTATTTGCATGGCCCTGTTGCTGCATGGTTCATATATATATATATTCATATATATATATATATATATGAAATGCATATATACATGCATAATCTATATGTATATATTAAAGCACTTAACATTTTATGTGCATATATGACCAAAATATATATTTACACTAAAGTAAATATGTACATATATAAAAATAGACATGTATTAATTATAATTCATTATTTCCTAGCTAGCTATGACTTCGACGTAGTAGTCGTTATCTCAGAAGCTAACGGCTTATGAATTGTATTTCCGTTGTAGTAGAATTCACCCTCGGGATCAAGGACTTGTTCGTTGATGAATCCTTTGAGTTGTTCTTGAACCGCCACGATAAATTCCTTGTCTGTGAGGTTATCCCTCATGTGAATAACCTATATATGAATGTATGAAATTAATTAGTAATGAACAAATCGATACGTACGCAATGAAAGTTGGAATTTATTTATTCGTACATCGAGCTCTCTTGTGGTCTATATTTGGGTTGTAAGACAGTGGCAATACTCGCATACGTAGTAGCCGCACAAGTTAGTTCCCTGGTCTTGCTTTGTACACTGCATATATATACATGACAAATGTCGAGAGATTTAATTAATATACACTTATATTTGAATTAGAGATTCAATATAAATGTAGAGCATGTACTCACAGTAAATTTGAACCTCCGCCTAAGTTTTTCTTTCCAATTGCCGCGGACCAAATGACGGAACCGATACCAAGCCCTACATGGAGTTTAAAGCTATGATTCGTAGTAGCAATTAATAGCAAAATTCATAATAACATTGGAACTTATGACATTACCTGTCTATCAGTTCAAAAACCTGGTCAAAAGTAGACTCATCTTTATTCATTGAGTCATAGACATTGACTCTGCAGGCCTCCAAGTCAAAGAGTAAAAGGACCCAGTGGAATCTGCAATATGTGTGAGGTGATATATGAAAAACTGTAGATCCATATATGTACGGGAACGAACTTTGTTCGGAAGACAGTAAAAACTAACGCTGTATTGTACGGCAATAGTATGAACGTCTTGTAATGCTGCTCCTTCAGGAGATGGACGAGATTGTCCTCTGTGGCTTGCGGATAGTCGGTGATCATGTTGACGTTTACTTTCCGAGAGTCGATGAATCCAGTATCGAAAACCCCTCGTCGTCGGGCCCTTTGAATCTCCATTCAACAACGATATAAAGGAATTGTTATATATATGGTGTACATATATATACAAGGAGCTAATTAAAGGAACGTAAGAAATATAACTCAACGATACGTACAAAATCCATGTGCTAAGAATAGATACGTCGAGGGCGTCCAGCTAGTATAGTTCGTAGATATCCTTGAAATTGATCCAGAGAACATCTTCCCCCTTCGAAGCTCTTGATCCTCGCTCCGATAATCTCCCTACCGCTTGCGCTCATCTCCATGTACCGTTGATGGAATTTATACATCTGTGTCGGTAGGGACTGCAGCTGCTCAGGCATGACAAGCGGTTTACCGAGTTTGTACTTGTGTCTCACTTCCGCCTTTGGGATTGGTGCGCTTTTAAGCAACTCATCCCTAGTTAGCCCGGTGTCAGAAATGAATTCTTTTATTCCAATTTCTTACCCTGTCACCAACGGCTCGACCTCCTGGTTTGGTTGCTCTCCAAGCTGAGGGACTTGTTTGTACTTTCCATAGTATGCTTTCTTAAGTGTTCGCTCATAGTCCGTTAGCTTTATGGCCTCCTTGGCTGGTGCCGACATACTCCTGAAGAACTTCTTGGCACTCGGGTCTATAGGAATCTTCTCTTCTGGACTCCGAGGCTTCAATTGCCTCTTCACTTCTGCTGCCACGTAAGCGTCAAGCTCCTATTGTGTGCAATCGTACGGTGGCTCCTTGTTCTCGGCGGCGTCAACTTTCGCCTTCTTCATTGCCCTTGTGCGGGCAGGCGGTGGTGCTTGGTGAGTTCTTGACTTGGAAGGTGTTGGAGGACACGGCGCAGGAGCCTAAGGAGGAGCCGGTGCAGGAGCCTGAGGAGGAGTCTGTATAGGATCCTGAGGAGGAGTCGGAGCCTGAGGAGGAGTCTGTGCAGGATCCTGAGGAGTAGTCGGTGCAGGAGCCTGAGGAGGAGTCGATGCAGGAGCCTGAGGAGGAGTCGGTGCAGGAGACTGATGAGGAGGAGACGGTGCAGGAGCCTGAGGAGGAGACGGTGGAGGAGCCGGAGGGGATGGTGCATGAGACGCCGCTTGTCGCCTAGGGAGGATGATGTAGCGCTTGCGCCATAGTATAATGGCGTGGGTCGTGTCGCGTAGATGCGTCTCACCGTCTCCTCCAGGGTAGTCCAACTCGAGGTCCTCGTACGCGGCTTCCACCAGCTCAACTTCGACCCTCGAGTATCCTGCTGGAATCGGCCTACAGTGGTAAGTCCCTGAATGGTCCGTTGGGATGGCCATTCCCGACGCAAACTTCATGTGATGAGAGGTTATCTATTAGTAATCAACATAAGCAGAAACTTGCTGAATGTATATACCCAAAAAACATAGAACTACCTAGATTGATAAGTTCTTGAAGGGAATATGCAGCTCACATGGTGTCCGCTGCGTGATCTCATCAACGGGGCAGGTGGTTTCGTCCTGGGTTTGCATGACATCCATGCTCTGTGATCCTACCTGCCCCGTTGAGGCGCAGCTGCTACGATTGCCTGAGGGGCTGACCATTGCAGGAGGAATATACGGCTGGGGATCCTGGAACCGATGTGCGGCCATGCGTTCATCCACCTTCCGTGCCACCTCCTCTTGCATGCTGAGCTCGTAGCTCGATACCCTGTACTCAAGATCTGCAATCTTCGCCTCGGTATCTCTCTTGCTCCTCATCCGACTCCTGTACGTGTGGATGTCCTCCTTGAATCCAATATTCCAAGGAACAACGCCTTTCCCACGTGTTCTTCCTGGATGCTCGGGAGTCTGCAGGGCGAGCGACAGCTCGTCCTTGTCTCTGTCGGGTCGGAACGTGCCCTGTATAGAGGCTTCCACTGCGTCCGTTAGTCGACTAGCAGCCTCGCGTATCTGATCGCTGAACACCAGGGAGCCATTAACTGGGTTAAGCGTTCCACCGTGAGCATAGTACCAGAACTTCGATCGATCCAGCTATTTAGCGGTGGCCGGTTCGATACCCCTCTCAATCAAGCTTGCCTCCATCTCCTCCCACTTCGGCATTGCGACGCTACAGCCGCCTGACCCCAAGTGATGATGGTACTTTTTCTTGGTGGCATTTTCTTTGTTTCTGACCATCATCGCTTGCCCTTGTTGCCCTGTCTTGTAAGCAACGAACTCATCCCAATGATCCCTTAGCTTTGGGAATACGTCGAAGTTCGGTGTTAGTCCCTTCAGGATGTATTTCTTGTAGAGATCTCCCTTGAAGCTCTGGAACTGTTCTGCCATTTTCTTCAGAGTCCACTGTTTCACTATGTTCTCCGTACCCGCGGGTAGCGTGAACGTCTCGAGCATTGTGGTCCACAGCATCTCTTTCTCTGATTCCGGGACAAAGCTGTCATTATCCCCGCGTGCCCTTGTTCTGCGCCAGTACACCGTGCTGACAAGCATGTTGTCCCTCACAACCCAACCGCTATGGCGTACAAATTTCTTGGCTGCTTCTGCCGGGGCACTAGGTCGGCCGTCTTCGTCCACCTCAGTTATGATGTGCCGACCCTCTATCTTCTTCGCGGCACCTCGTTGTCCGCGTGCCCTCTTCTGTCCAGCGGAGGGATGACTTCCACTAGCCTCCTCCTCCTCGTTCCCCTCCTCGTTCCTCTCCACATCCCTCTCCACGTTCCCCTCCTCGTTCAAGTACTGGTTTGGATCCTCGTTCCCCTCTTCTTCGTTCCAGTACTGGCTGCTTCTCTCTGCGATTGTATCGTACAGTATCTGTTCCTCATCGCGATCAGCCATCTGTGCATACAAAAAATATTTGTTAGGTCTATATATATGCTAAGTCTAATAATCTTATATTAAATCACTAATAATATTATATTAAAATTGTAATAATCATATATATATATATGCTAAGTCTAACAATCTTATATCCAAACTCTAATAATCTTATATTAAAATTGTAATAATCATATATGCTAAGTCTAACAATCTTATATTCAAACTCTAATAATCTTATATTAAAATTGTAATAATCATATATGCTAAGTCTAACAATCTTATATTCAGACTCTAATAATCTTATATTAAAATTGTAATAATCATATATGCTAAGTCTAACATTCTTATATTAAATCTCTAATAATCTTATATTAAAATTGTAATAATCATATATGCTAAGTCTAACAATCTTATATTCAAACTCTAATAATCTTATATTAAAATTGTAATAATCATATATGCTAAGTCTAACGATCTTATATTTAAACTCTAATAATCTTTTATTAAAATTGTAATAATCGTATATGCTAAGTCTAACATTCTTATATTAAATCTCTAATAATCTTATATTAAAATTATAATAATCATATATGCTAAGTCTAACAATCTTATATTCAAACTCTAATAATCTTATATTAAAATTGTAATAATCATATATGCTAAGTCTAACATTCTTATATTAAATCTCTAATAATATAATAATCTTATATTAAATCTCTAACAATCACTTCTCTACATCACTTGCCTGCGCGAATTCCTTCGATGGCTAGCTACCACTTCGGCTTGAGGTACGACGACGACGTCTTCTCTGCAACATTACCAGGAAAATGTATTAGTCTAAACGGGCCAAGTTACATATATTGTATTTCACATTTTAACCTATATGTATAATCATATATGTATGCTAAGTTTAATAATCGTTTAATTATCTCGTTCGTACACGTTTCGCACGCGTTCGTTCTCACACTTTTAGTACAAGTGCATTCACGTTCGTAAGCGTTTCGTTCACGTTTGTTCGCGTTCGTTAACGTTTCATTCACGTTCGTTCGCGTTCGTTCACATTCGTTAAGCGTTCGTTCGCGTTCGTTCACGTTCGTTAAGCGTTTGTGCACGTTCGTTCGCGTTTGGTCACGTTCATTCGCGTTCGTTCGCGTTCGGCAGTGGCGTCGGCGGAGCGGTGGCGTGGCGGCGCAGCGCGGCGGCAGCGTGGCGGCGCGGCGGCGGCGTCTCGCGGCGGCGTCGGGGCGCGGTCCGGCGCCGTGGGCCGGCCCAGCGGCGTGGGGGCGCGGCGGCAGCGTGACGCGGCGGCGTGGCGAGCTCGAGGCGGGGGCCGCGGCGTGGCGGTGGCGGCGGTGTGGCAGCACAGCGGCGGCGTCTCGCGGCGGCGGTTTGGAGAGAGAGAGAGATCGAGATCGAGAGAGAGAGAGAGGCTGCGGCAGCTCTCACCCAAGAGAGAGCGGCGGCGGCGTCTGCGGCGGAGGCGGCGAGGACCGCCAAGCGACGGTGAGAGACGACGGTGGCGTCGACGTGGGGTTGCCCTAGGCAGTGGCGGCGAAGGAGAAGCCGAGAGAGATCGATCGGGGAAAAAACTTCTAAGTGTTGGTGGAGAAGACGAGGGCGCATCGGGAATATATATACCCCCACATCTTTAGTCCCGGTTCGTAAGAACATCCGGAAGTAAAGATATCTTTACTCCTGGTCCGTAACAACAACAGGGATTAAAGATACCGGGAGTAAAGATATCTTTACTCCCGGTTGTTCTCACCAACCGGGACTAAAGATCTTTTCCCGCTATTTCCAAATTCTTTTTAAACCCGATTAGGGTTAAGAACTGGGACTAAAGATAATAGCATTGAATTTTGAATTTCATTACATATGTGTTTCTAAAATAGTAAATAATGCATTACAATTATTTAAAGTCGAAAAATTAATGACAAAACCTTCGAAAAATTATTGTTGTTTGTAGTAAACTAAGTGGATAATATATAATTAGCACATGAATGATTTAAAATTGTTAAAAATTCTAATAATCATATATATTTAGCATATGCATGATATTAAATTGTTAAAAATTCTAATTAACATATGTAAATACCACGTGCATGATTTAAAACTTTTAAAAATTCTAATAATCATATATAACTAGCATATGGATGATATTAAATTGTTAAAAATTCTAATTAACATATGTTAATACCACATGCATGATTTAAAATTAATAAAAATTCTAATAATCATATATAATTAGCATAACATGATAATAAATTGTTGAAAATTCTAATTAACATATGTAAATACCACGTGCATGATTTAAAACTTTTAAAAATTCTAATAATCATATATAACTAGCATATGGATGATTTCAATTTGATAAAAATTCTAATAATCATACATAATTAACATATGCCATACAACAATTGATTTGTATGGATATTCAATACATCCAAAATAGTTTACATCGTGTACACAACAATTACAGCAATACATCGGCGGTGACGGTTGACCGTACGTACTTTCTCCTCACTATTGTTCCTTCCTTGTGATCCCTACGTAAGGGGTGTCTTCATTTGATAGGAGGATGCTAGGGTCACTCGTCACCGTGAAAGGGGGTTGCCCATCAAACTGATCGTAATCCTCGTTAGTCTTGTCCTCTACTCCAACGATTTTTCTTTTTCCTGGGAGAACCACGTGGCGCTTCGGCTCGTCAGGCCCTTTACCCTTTTTTTCCTTTGCTAGACATGTCCTTGACGTAAAAAACTTGCGTTACATCATTGGCAAGGACAAAAGATTCGTCCGAGTATCCAACCTTGTTAAGGTCAACCGTTGTCATCCCACTGTCATCAATCGTTACGCCTCCACCAGTCAACCTAACCCATTGGCACCGGAACAGAGGGACCTTGAGAGGTCCATAGTCAAGTTCCCATATGTCCTCGATGGCACCGTAATACGTGCCAGTTGTACCATCGTGTCCCATGGCATCGATACGAACAGCACTGTTCTGGTTCGTGCTCTTCATGTCTTGGGCTCTCGTGTAGAATGTGTACCCATTGATTTCATATCCCTGGAATGTCGCGATCGAGCCAGATGGTCCCCTCGCTAGGAAGGCCAGTTGTTGGTTAATTGTCTCGTTACCCATGAGATGTTGTCGCAGCCACGCGGAGAAAGTATCAATGTGATGCCGTGTAATCCATGCATCGGACATACCGATGTTTCTGGCACGAACTAGAGCCAAGTGCTCCTCGATGTAAGGAGCCACCAATGAAGATTGTTGCAGAACCGTGAAATGGGCTTTACGAAATAAATTGTTGTCTACCGTCATTATTGCTTTCCTTCCGAGAGTCCCCTTTCCCCGTAGTCTCCCTTCATGGCGTGATTCAGGTACCCCGATTGGGCGAATGTCTTCAATAAATTCGACGCAAAATTCAATGACCTCCTCTGTTCCATACCCCTTGGCGATGCTTGCCTCTGGACGAGCACGGTTACGAACATATTTCTTCATAACACCCATGTACCTCTCGAAAGGAAACATGTTGTGTAGGTACACAGGGCCGAGAATACCAATCTCTTTGACAAGGTGACAAAGCAGATGCGCCATTATATTGAAAAATGAAGGTGGAAATATCAACTCAAAGCTGACAAGACATTGCACCACATCATTCTGAAGGGCTTCTAATCTATCCGGATCGATGACCTTCTGCGAAATTGTGTTCATGAAAGCACATAGCTTTGTTATTGTTGCCCGGACATTGTCTGGGAGGATACCCCTTATTACAAGGGGTAGCAGCTGTGTCATCAACATATGACAGTCATGAGAGTTTAGGTTTGTGAACTTCTTCTCCTTCGTGCTTATTATTCGCTTTATATTCGTGGAGTATCCAGACGGTACCTTGATGCTCTCCAAGCATTCAAACATACTGTCCTTCCCTGCCTTGCTAAGAGTGTAGCTGGCTGGACTCAAGTTATGTCTTCCTTTCTCCTTTGGTTCCGGGTGAAGGTTGTCGCGTTGTTCCATATGCTTCAGATCATTACGTGCTTCCAGTGTATCTTTCGACTTTCCATATACACCTAGGAAGCCAAGAAGGTTTACGCAAAGGTTCTTAGTGAGGTGCATCACGTCGATTGCGTGGCGGACGTCCAAGAATTCCCAATAGGGTAACTCCCAAAATATGGAGTTTTTTTTTCCACATCGCCGCGTGACCATCTTCGCTCTCTATAGGCTGGCTGCCAGGCCCCTTTCCAAACACTACTTTAAGATCTTTCACCATAGCAAACACTGTTTTACCGCTGCGATGTTTTGGCTTCGTACGGTGGTCCGCTGTATGTTCAAAGTGCTTGCCTTTCTTCCGTACTGGGTGGTTTGCTGCAAGGAATCGACGATGACCCATGTACACAACCTTCCGACAGTGCTTAAGATACGTACCTTCTGTTTCATCCATACAGTGAGTGCAAGCCTTATACCCCTTATTGGACTGCCCGGATAGGTTGCTAAGTGCAGGCCAATCGTTGATGGTTACGAACAGCAGCGCTCGTACGTTAAACTCCTCCTGTTTGTCCTTGTCCCGCACGGGGACACCTTCCTTCTTCCACAATAGTTTAAGATCTTCGACCAGTGGTCTTAGGTACACATCGATGTCGTTACCAGATTGCTTGGGGCCTTGAATAATAATCGGCATCATTATGTACTTCCTCTTCATGCATAGCCAAGGGGGGAGGATTCATGCCATCCGTACTTAAACCAAACCGGTTGGATTTACGATGAATGGCTTAAATTTACTGCCACATAGTACAAATGATGCCTTGAAATTTGCCTTAAAAATTCAAGCTGGACCTGTATAGTGACTATATACATATATTCATCTTGCTTATTAATTATTTACTGTTCTAAACGCAACCAGTGCTCCGCGCGCTCTATAATGTAGCTAGCTCTATATAAAAAAACAAGCATTATCTTGCACAAATCTCAAGCATGGATGTAAACAAATGGTTGCAATATAATATATCAGCCCTTATAAGATACTCTCTCGTTTTGAAATATACGATGATATTAACTTTTGAACATGTATTTATTATTTGGATAAATCGCATGCTCCTAAAAACAGGAGCAGCAAATAGTGACTGCAACTTTCAAGTTGGTCAAATGATGAACTGAAAATGGTATACGCAAAGTTTAGGGTTAAATAATTTTTGGTTCCAAACTTTAGGGATGAATTGTAAACTTTCATAAGAGTTGGAAATGTACAGTGGCGTTATATAGTAGGGTTTAATATCCATTCCTCTTCTACAATTAATCCAAAAAAGTATTATCCCCATTTCAGACAATTTGTTTCCACGATGATTGACGTTTGATTAAGGTGACAAATTAATATTTCACAAAACAAACTTTGCAAATAACTTAGGGCAACCACAATGTTGCAAAAAAGTAACCTTAAGGTCCTTAAGGTGAGCAATAGACATTGCATTGTGGACTGAAACATAGGCAAGACCACAACAAGAAATAACCATAAGCTTATGGTCAGCCATAAGAGAATAAAAAAAATCTGAGAATCTCTGTTCACCCTTTCCTCCATTCTGTCTACGCAATGAAAGGATGATTTGAAATTTATTCTATTAGCAAATGGGCCCACATCAATTGCTCATACATGACGTAAACATTGTAGCAATTGTAATAACTATGGTCAATCGCTATAGGGCCCACTTTAATGCTATGTTGGACAATAAGCATTGGCCTTGCCCTTATAATAAGTGGTTTAATTAATGTAGTAGAAGATAAAAGTGTTTCATTTTTTGAGAAATTGTACTTTTAGAATAGTGTAATGTAAAATCAAATTCTGTTTGATTATTAATTTATGATGAACAATTGGCATGATAGACAATTGGTTTTGATATTTGGTGATATTTGGCGAAATGGTTGTCCTCTCTGTATTGAGCTGGTCAGACCGGACAAGATAGGCCCTCATATTGGCATGGTGTGTGTGATCAGATATGCTAGCTCGACAGTCTGACTAGTCGACTTATGCCGATATCGGTTTTGAGTTGTTAATTTGGATACTCATGGTTATGATTTTTAGATGATTTCTATACGTGTGTAATACTGTTGTGTCTAATGTAGAGTCAGGTTGGGTAGAAATTTGTGCTCGGATATGTTTTATTGTTTGATTCATGCGTATATGTTTCTTGATGCATCGGAAGAGTGTTGTCGGTGATGAATTGGGAGTCAACATGGGAGAAAATGATGTCCGGACGATAGGGATATCACGCGGGATGCTTAAACTAAAGAACAATGCACGTGGTTAATGGAATTCCATGCGGCATAAGATGGAATATTGTGTGCATATGGAAAGCGGAGTCGACTTTGGAAAGAGTCCAAATTTGAGAAGATTGGAGTTTGTTAAGTTTGTTTCCTATATAGGAAGATTTTCCTGTGGATTAGGACTACTTGTACAAGTTAGATTCGTGACTTTTAAGCTGCCTACCTCGGGTATAAATAGAAGAGAGGGTTGAAACCTCCCGGTATCGATTTTTTTAAAAGTTGAGTTGAGAGAAGAAGTTAGGGTTTCGAGTTTAGTTGAATTTTGAGAGATGAGTGCTATTGTTGCACTTTGTAAACACGAATAGAAGTAATAAAATTGAATTTACTTTTAAGAGTTCTTCGATTTGTTTTTGCCTACGCGGTCTGTCACGTCCTGATTTTTCGCTTTCTGTTCTTCTCGCCTATTTGCGAAAACTCACATTTGGTTTATTCGTCTAAAATAGCTTAATGAAAATTTCGTTAAATCAAAAGGGTTTTAATGTGATTAATTAATTAATTACGTTGTTCGCTTTGTGATTCTTAATTGGAGTTAGTTGGATTTAATTTGTATTTAGGAAGTGGAGCTCAATCCCTAATTCAAATTCCATCCAAATCCAATATTCTAATTCAAATCCTAAATCCTTTCCAAAAATTCCAAATACTTTATATTTGGAATTTTCTAGAGAAGTCCCTGTTTTTTTCCCTTTTTCCTTTCTCTGTTTCTCTATTCTGCCCTTTTGTAGTTTACCCCTTATTCTTCTTTCTTTTTCCTTTTTCCCCACCTTCTACTACCTCCAGCTGTCTCTCTCCTTCTTGAGCTGCAGGCCCGGGAAGGCCAAGCCCCGAGCCCACGTGCCGCCTCGGCCTCCTCCTCCTCTCTACGTCGCCGGCCCAAGCCGCCGCCGACCGAGCCCGCGCCGGCTGCGCCGCAAGCCCACACGGCCACCGCTAAATCCCGCGAGAACCGGCGCCGCCCTTCCATAAATCGAAGCCGTGCGTCGCCCTAACCCTAGCCCTCTCCCTCTATAAATAGCGCTGGCCGCCGCCCTCTTTTTCCCCTCCTTTGTCCAAAGCTGCCGCCGCCATCTCCACCGTGAGCAGCCTCCATCGCCGCTGCTGTTCTGTGCCGCCGCCGGGAGCCGCGCCGTTGTCGTCGCCATCTCCTTCCCGTACCGCCGCCGCTGGTAAAGCCCCGAGGCTGAGCCCTCTCTCCCTTTCGCGCCGCCGTTTCTCTCTCCGCCTCAACTCCGGCGTCCGCCTCTCGTCGCCGTGCGCCATCTCTATGCCATCCTGGACCTCGGTGCTGCGCCACCGCGTTCGCCTCGACCTACTCTGCCTCTGCCGCTGTTTGCCGCAGCCGCCGTGCGCCGTCGCCGATGAACGCCGCCGACACCGCCGCGCTGGAGCCACCATGGCGCCATGGCCAGAGCACGCCCACATGTGGTGGAGCAGCTGCTCCTTGTCCTCTCCCCTGTTACACCGACGTGTGGGACCTGCCATCCAAAATCCCCGAATAAACACAACCGTCCAAATCCCTAGATCAATTCTCAACCGTTGGATATACATAATTCCTACCTACGCCATGTCAGCCCTAGACCCATCCACCTCATCGCGTTGTGTCGCCACGTGTCATTCCACGTCATCGAGTCTACCATACACCGAGTCACACCATATCCCAAGTCACTGACAGTGGGCCCACATATATTTTCCTATCCAAAATTAATTCAATTTCCAAAATTAAATATCCAGAGAATATTCTCAGAATATTCCTTTTTCTTTTATCCTCGGATTTTCCCTGAATTCAGACTTCCGGAGGCCATAACTTTTTCCGTTCGAACTCCGATTCGACCCATTCTTCTTCCTAAATTCTTCTAAAATCGAGCTCTACCTCCTGGTTTAATTGGTTATTTCATTTTGTGTTATTTATTTAGTTTTTCTTTGTGTTAATTTGTTTTTCGTTTGCAATCGTGTAGACGTTGGAGCGGAAGAGCAGTTCGCTTCAGAAGACGTTGTGCAAGGACAGTACTGGGATCAAGGCAAGTGCACTCTTTGAACATATTGACCCCATTTGTGAAATGTTTTGTTTTGAATACATGCATTGTTTTGTTTATAAACTATCGATGGGTAGTGTGACCTAATTGTTATTACTATCCTACCTTTGATAATTATTGATTGCCCATGATACCTTGTCACCTTAGTCTTTGTGAGTTGAACATTGGGCTCAACTCAAGGTAGAGTAGTTATGCTTAGCCCGCTCAAGGTTGTTTTACAAGCAAAAAATAATTTTGATTAATCATATACTTATAATCACTTTTATATGAACTGTGTGGATGTGTGCTATCTTTTCGGTAGCATGTGTTGCACCGTGTAAAACAACGGGCGGATAAAACATTTTTGACAGGGGTGATGGGTGGTTCTGTGTGAACCTGGTTAGGTGGTAATGTATCTGTGTGATCGTTGCCGGGTATGGTCTCTGTGTGAGCCTACTGTTGAGCTGTGTGCTATTGTAGGTTGGCAAGTTGCCTTGGTCAATTAAGGACTTCACTTCATAAGTCATGGATCTGAGCCTAACGTGCAACCGCATGTTCTCATGGGAAGAACCTGGCCCAGTAGGATTCCGAGTCTTGGCACTGTCGGCCCAGGTGGCTAGATGATAGGAGTTTAGGTTCGCCATGGGGACTTTCTTGTCTGTGTGAGGGAAAGGTGTCTCATGGGGGAAGGCAGTGTTGGGACGGAGTTTCTAAAAAGCCTTGTTACAGACTCCTTGGCCACACACAACCTGAAGTGTGACACTTGGCGCATGGCCGTTAAAAGGACGATGTATCTTGTGGGTCAAGCTGTAAAACCTCTGCAGAGTGTTAATTAATCTATTTGAATAGCCGCGTCCGCGGTCATGGACATGCTCGGTGATATCTCGTGAGGGGTAGTTTGTGAAAACTGGGAATGAACTGTGTGCATGTTAATGAATATAGCTATGTAGTCTGTGTGGATGGATAGTTGGTAATACCCGTTATTTATAACTATTGTTTTAAACCCGTTTATAAATTGTTTATAATTGCAAATTGCTGTGTTATGCAAAATAGCCATTGCCTTTGTTGTTAGCTTTGCATATGCATATTTTTGTGTGCTTGCTAAGTATTTCATGTACTCACCTTGCAATTCCCGCAATTCCAGAAGAAAGGTTCCCACTGTTTATTGAGGAGTTTGCTTCTGAAGACGAGGAATAGGTCGTGAGTCCCAGTTGACTGACTGTGGCAAGTTGAATGGAGCTACTACGCATTTATCATATTTCCGCTGCTACTTTAATATTTTCCTTAGGCCCTTTGTGGCAGAATAAATGTAAACTTTAGCCATAAGGCTTAACACAGTCATTATTAATATTAAATATTAGGTTTCGTTCGTGATGTTGGCTGTGATATTATCTTTGTGTCTGTGTGCGCTAGCTTGATCCTGGACTAGCACTTATATATACACAGGAGGTCCTATTTTGGGTCACACACTGTGTCCATCGGGCCAGAGATGTTAACCTAGCCAGGCTCTGATACCAATTGTAGAATCGTAAAGGGCCTTTCCCACCCCGAAAGCTAGCCATTGAAGTGAGGGGCTCCCCCACTTATATCTTAAGTCCTTTGCCCTTCCACAACCAATGTGGGACTATTCAACACACTAGTCAGATTGGAGGTAAGAGCGGGCAGTCAGACCGGTTAGACTAATCTCCATCGTCTTTGAGGGTAACTTTTAATTCCGCTAAAAGTTTTCGGTTCTTGGTGTTCCTACCATTCACCCACTTGATATACTTAGTTCTTGTTGTTCGATTCTACTTGTAACAAATAATCCGTGGTAAAGATCTGAAGGAAAAATAGGAAAGAACAGGGCCGAAATGAGAAGTGTTACAGGTTCGGTCGATTACAATAGATAATGAGTTTTTGTAGATAATAGAATAAAATATCTCGGCCTTTGCTCAAACGAGCTATAGCCAATTATTACATAGTTCACACAATAGCAAACTCACACAGTGAGTCCAGAACCACAGAATGAAAATTTTAAACAAGCCCAAACTACATCAATACAAGATAAAGATCCCACAACTATTGAATTCTATTTGAGAACCTCCATCCGAAGTTGGCAAAGAGTTGCATAATCGTTGACTCAAATTTACAATATACATCATTGTAAATAGGAATATTGAAAGTGTTTATAGGAATATTGTGTGCATATATGATTCATAAAATTTAGTGAGGGCGGATGAGTATACCTGCATTTATAATTTATAACATGTTTTAAAATTTTTGGCCAAGATTCTTGTGTGATCTCACGGACATGCTTTACACCAGGTTCCGCGGCGCTACCGCGCAAGATGACATGTCTCAGGCTCACAGGTTCTAATTAAGAAGAGGTTGCTCTGCAGGTGGCTGCCATTATAATTACATGTCTACATTGCTGAATAAATGAGCGAAGACACTCGAATTACTCGGCTATACCAATACCGTTTCCACACAACTACTACTTTCCTGCCCTTTTAGCCTGTGTTTTATGACTTTTTTATCATACGTTTTTATTCGTATGAATCGGTGTAATAATTGGCTATAACTCATTGAGCAAAAGCTAAGATTCTATTCCATTATCTAAAAATAATAATAATATATTTACTGATTATTATCATTTTTAAAATTTAATTCAGAAAACATTACATATAATTAATATAAATATAAACAATTCCGAACGGTTTTCATAAGAGTAATAAGAAAATAGTAACATTTCCGATTGATTTTAATGGTAACTCAAACATTGTGAACACAAAACAGAGTGCGAGCCCCTCTGTTTTCTTCTCTTATGCTGTGTTCTCCCCCTCCCCCCAGTTTTCCCAACTCATTTCTCTCGTTTTCCGCGAGCACGCTTTTCAAACTACTAAACAGTGTGTTTTTTGAAAAAAAAAATTCGATACGAAAGTTGTTTTAAAAAATCATATTAATCCATTTTTCAGAAAAAAAGTTAATACTGAATTAATCATGCAATAATACATGCTCCGTTTTGCGTGTCAGGGAACGCAGCCTATTATAGTCGACCAAAAGGGGCGGAGCTAGAACGAAATATAGAAGGGTGCCACTTGCTTAATTTACCCTACTTTACATCGAGTTTAAGCTGATATGGATGTCTAAGTTTGTATTAAGGAGGGTGCACACACAGTGGCGGATCCAGAAATTTTCGTGAGCCTGGAAAAGTTTAACAACAAATATAGTATACACAACACTATACAAATATGTAGATCATTTTAGAGTGAGCATTTGCTTTGCTATTTTACACTAAACCATTATAAGTATGTAGTACTGTGTATATACTGCATACTGCTGTTCATACGGTGATTAAGAAAGATGATTATCAAGGTAATTATGCTTAATATAATGGGACATGGTTTGCAGCCGGCGGAGCCCGGTCAGCTGCCCAGGGTCACCGGGCCCTAGCCCCGCCGCGGTGCACACATTATGAAAATGGATAAGATATAGCTAAAAATTTTTTTGACCGGGTTCCTGAACACCCCCTGAGATACTCTACCTCTGTCCCCAAAACGTAAACGTTGGCAAGCAGCCTTTTTTTTTTTACCGGGCCTGGGCATACAGCTTTGCCCGACTCCTGCGCCGTAGCTTTCGTCGTGTCGTGCCATCCCACGGCTACTACTGTAGCACGTCCGACAAGAGAAAAACCGAGAGACGCGGCCTCAGGCCTCCCCTTCCTACGAACACAGTAAATCAAATCAAAACAAGCTAAACAGCATGTCTACTCAACCGGGCTTATAATACTTTATCATTTTGAGCAAATTTAAGATTAAACTTTAAAATCTTTAACTACTAATTATTTCTAAAATATTTATCTTACAAATATGGAAACCATAGGTATAAATTAGTCTTAAAAAGTACTTTGATATAAAATTATATATTTGTTGATATATATGTACATACAGTCATACACACGTGCATATATATAGAAAATAATAATCAAGGTTATTTTTTTGAGACCGTGTACTTAGTATGTAACGACAAGTATTATTAAGTACATCTTAACACAATGTTAATTAAGTGCATTCCTGATACCCGCCGTTAAGAGGTCGTCAGGCTTACTGTCCGCCATGCTCTGGCTCAGCTCCTTGATGAAACCGACGAGCCGCTGGAACTCTGCCGCCGATGACCCACCGTCATCGGCGATGTCCCGCCTCAGCTGCCGCGCCAGCGCCTGAGCCGACGCCCTGATCTCCGCGGACTCCATCGCCTCCCTCACCATCCTCTCCACGACGGCGGCGTCGCACACGTCCTTCATGTCCAGCCCCGTCCTCCACACGGCGGCCACGAACCGGCTGTTGATCTGCTGGTCGGCGAAGAAGGGCCAGCACACCGTCGGCACGCCCTCGACGGCGGCCTCCAGCGTCGAGTTCCAGCCGGCGTGCGTCAGGAAGCACCCCACGGCGCGGTGGCGCAGCACGTCCAGCTGCGGCGCCCACTCCACGACGCGCGCCTTGCTGTCCCCCGCCGCCGCGACGGCCTCGCGGAGGGCGGCGCTCTGGCTCGCCCCGACCATGTCCGGCCGGAGCACCCACAGGAAGGCGTGCCCGGCGGCGACGAGCCCGTGGAGGAACTCCGTGAACTGCTCCAGCGAGATGACGGTGAAGCTGCCTAGGCTCACGTACACGACCGACCGGTCCGGCTGCCCGTCGAGCCACGCCATGCATCCGTCGTCCGCGCGCCACAGGCTGCCCGCGGCCGCCGGCGCCGGGAACATGGTGTGGAGGGGGCCGATGGCGAAGACGTCGCGCATGCGCGGCGCGATGTGCGCGAGCGCTGGCCCCTCCATGGACGCGGACGTGTTGAGCACAAGCGCCCGCGCCGTGCGGCTGTGCGCGGTGACCTCGATGAGCGTTTGCAGCATGGGATCGTTCTGGCCTCGGCAGAAGCTCGGAAGATCCCGTCGGCGGAGGAAGGTCTCCATGCCCGGGACGCCGCGCACCGGCTCGTCGAGGTCGCCGCCGGCCGGGAACGGCAGCTCGCCGAGCTCGAACAGCCTTGGGATCGACAGGTAGGCCAAGAAGCTGCACGCGCTGACAGTGCGGAAGCCTAGCGCCGGGACGCCGATCTCCTCAGCGACGTCGATGGCGAACGGCATGATGCCGTCGGCGACGACGCAGGTCACCGGAGGGAAGCCGGCGCTGCCGCCGTCACCTGCACGCAGCACAAGCGAGACGAGCAGGACGCGGTACGCGACGCTGCCCTTGATCCGGATCGACTCCAAGTGCTCCAGGAGGTCGCCGGCGGCGCGCGCGTGGTCGTCGGGGAGGCCGTCGGGGATGGACAGGAAGCGGAGGCGTGGCGAGGCGGCGGCCAGCGCGGCCGCGGCGCCACCGAGGCGGCGGAGGCTGCGGTCGGAGTGCAGGAAGGTGACGTGCAGGCCGGCGCCGAGGAGGCCGGTGGCGAAGTGCATCATGCAGTTGATGTGCCCCTGCGCTGGGAACGGGAAGACGAGCACGTGCGCCGCCGCCGCCATGTTCGTTCTCTCGCAAGACGGGTTGCAAAGCTCGCGGCCTGCAGCACGCGGCCCTCGACAACGTTAACCCTCTCTCTGTAGTTGGTAGGCGCTCAATTTAGGAGTGTGTCGCCCTGTCGGAGGAAGATAATTACGTATACCTCCATGCATCCAAACCCAATTTTGCTATTTATGACAAATCTTCTTATAAAAACTTAACGAATATGATTATAACACAAACATAGTTGTATGTAACTATAATGTAACATGTATATAACTTTCATATATAATTTTGAACCGTTAGATTTGTTTCAATATTCCAGCAAGTGAGGAAGAAAAATAAATGACAGTACATGTATATGTTAGAGGATTCGGCCTCATGACCTTTGTTTCACGGAAATAGAATGTTACGGAGGAATTTTTGAAAGTTATATACAAGTTACAATGTAATTACATCACGATTGCACTATAATTACTTTTATTAAATTTGTGAAAGAATATTTATCAATACAAGTATAAGTAGTCCCATCTTAAACTAGGATATACCCTTCTGACAATGCACAGTGGCTTTGAGCCTTTGATTGGGGACCAAATAATTTGTATTTCAGCCTTTTGATTCTTTTTAATTAAGTCTAAAAACTTAGCTACTGCGTTAGAACCACTGATGTCTTTATACACATGTTTTTATATTAAATATGCAAAACAACCTCTAGAACCACCAAGAAAATTGCATTAATAGCATTTGGCCCACTTGACAACCACTTATATTTATAATCTTTCTTCTTCGATGTCTATTCCTGGTCCATATCGAGGAAATCAACAACATTGACGGTGATGCAACCTCTAGAACCACCAAGAAAATTGCATTAATAGCATTTGGCCCACTTGACAACCACTTATATTTACAATCTTTCTTCTTCGATGTCTATTCCTGGTCTATATCGAGGAAATCAATAATGTTGACGGTGATGCTTCCACGCTCAATCCATCACCCATCACTCCTTATTCCGGCCACCAATTGCTCCTCGTTGCTCTAACCAGTGTTGAGATACACCACAAATATAAGGTAGGACCTAAAATCATATGTCATCTTACTTACAGTAACTAGCAAATGCTACAATGTATAACATATTTTTTTACCTTAAGGTGGGGCCCACCAAGAAAAACAAATTCTATTCATCCACTTTAGCATGAAGATTCAAAGCTAACATACACATTGTGAAGACATAAAGTAATTTTATATTCCTTTTGGCTAGCTCTAAGCTTAAAACAAATTTAGTAATAGAGCCAACTATAAGCTTATAACTTATATTATTATATTAGAGTTAACATGTATTATTAAACCAATACTATAAACCTTTTCCCGCCCTTCTCCATCGAGTTGCTATCATACGGCTCCTACTCCTTCATCATCACATATTTAGAGACTACTTTTCGCCATTATTTATTACCTCAAACTCAAGTCATCAGTGAACTTTGTGATGATTTATTAAGAATCAATCATAGATACGGATTTCTATTCTCTTAGGAAATTCATCATGGAAGGACAAATCTGTTGTAGTGTCAAGAATTCACGATGCTCACACTACTACAAAACATCAAATAGGTGTCACCACTATAGATGCTGATAGTGCTAAAACCGGCACCTATAAGCCTTTTCCCACCTTCGCCGGTTGAAATCACAAAAACCGACACCTTTAAGTAAGTATAGGTGTCGGTTCTAAATAAAACCGACACCTATTGTATTTTGTGTCGTACCCTTTTGATTTGCAAATCAGTGCTGCCTCCCTTGTGTCAGTTGGGAAAACTGGCACCGAAGGGGGTTTTCCAACCGGCACTAAATCCCTTCTCTATAGTAGTGTCACACCAATCTTCCCCATGTTGGGTTGTACCACATTTGGGTCATACTAGCTAAATGTCTATTGCTCTGCTATGGAAAAAAATATCATAATATTGACTATAATAATATAAAAACATATTTTTCACGAAATATGCTACTCATTTTTTTATAGAGAATACTCACATTAATTTAATTTACATGTGGATATCCATTTAGATTTAGATGTTATGTAATACTAAGAAATTCGAGAGCTCGTGTAGCGGTGTGGGGAAGGACGCTGATCGCCGTGCTGTCACCGCCTGCCGTCCTCGCTCGTGTGATGATGGGGGGAAAGGGGAGCTAGGGGTGGAGAAAGAGAGGGGTCACTGACATGTGGGCTCTACAGACTACAAGCCGACTTAGCTGGTTGGACCATATGATGAGCACATCCCAGTTACACTTGGCGTAAATAAGGACGATGGTTTACGTCATACATCACATGAAGAAAATGAAGATGACGTAAGCCAAGTTGATGGATTACATCTCAGCAAGAACGATCAAGCATATTGGTCCAATTACGCGCAACCGTGCTAGGAAAATACAACAAGAGGTGAACTCGCTCTTTGCTCAACTTAACCCAAATTTTAGTGAGAATTTTATATTACCTAAATGCTCTACCTTTTTATTGCTAAGGTTTACGCCCGAGGACATCATCACTATGCCAAGAAGGATGGGTTACGTTGAGGATGGCAAGGGTTACGTTGAGGACGACAAGGGTTACGTCGATGAGGAATCAGCCCATGCCCAACCAGCAGCTGTCTATGCCAACAAGAAGATGGTTTACGCTGCAAAGGCTCAACTTACAAGGCTTGTGCGACCCGGCCAGTCAAGAGACGGGTTGCATGGCATACATGGTTGGAAAGAGGGACACGTCTAGTTTCCAACATATCAAACCCCACCTCAATATCATTTTCCAAGAAGAAGTGATGGCATTTTCGTTGAAGCCTTAACCACCAGAACGTGGCTTCTTATGTTCACACCTCAGCTAGGAGGGATGTTCCTAGTATAAATACCTCTCTACTCCATCCATTAGATAACTTTTGTTCAACTGAAAACCTAATGTATGAGACATTGCTAAGGACTGCATAAGTGTCTTACCCCTATGTTCTTATGAGTTCTTTTGTACTTGTGAGAAGGCTCCTCTGGTGCCCCCTAGTTTGTGCTCTACGGCTTCCAGTTCGGCTGCACCATATTGTGTGGATTAGTCCCGGATTGTAGTTCTGTGATTGCTCAGTTTGACGGGTCGGAGTCCAGGAAGCTTCAGATCATTCTCACCCTCACCACCTGGTCGCAACCAACCTTGGCAGGTATAAAGCTAGTTATTCCGGATCGTGGTTCTGTGATTGCTCGGTGTGACGGGTCAGAGTCCAGGAGGCTTCGGATTGTTCTCACCCTCACCACTTGGTCGCATCCGACCTTAGCAAGTATAAAGCTAGTTATCCTCTTGCTACTCGCAGCTAGTTACCCTCTTGTGTTTCGGTTTACGCCGACACTCTCTGTCTTGAACCTACTGCCGTGAAGATTGGGCCACCCCCCGCGAGTGTGTTCGCATCACCATATCAACGAGCCACGTTAGCGAAAATCGTCTACAAAATAACCGAGCGAGTCAAATTTCACCAGTTTTAATAGCTGGTATTCTGTTTGAGTGATACGAATTAGATTAAACCTATAATTGAGGGAGTCAGAGTGGACTTATTTCAAGTGAGGGTGATGACTGTGTGTGGCTGGGTTGGGCATCATTACTTGTAGAGAAGGCAAGTTAAACATATGATGATGTAAGAAATGACCAGACAGGCAATATGCAGTGGTAAAAATAGAGGCAGCTTTTTAGCAAACAGTGTGTTGTACCTATTTCTCCTCATCATACACATAGACAGCTCAAGAAAAGTAGTATATGCTAGGAGAGAAAATTGATTTGGTATTGTTAATGAATTAATTGACTCAGTAACATACAATTGGTATTTACATGGGATGAAATGGTAGTATGGTACACCATATTTGGCTTCGTGATTATATGGAACACATCATTTCTTGGCATTATGACCCAAAGTGTTGCTTTTTTGTTAGATCGGCTTACATTGTTTGCAAGAACAAGCTCACAAGGAAGGACAACCAGGTTGTTCAACAATTGGTCCTGGATTCAACTAAAGGAAAATTTAGGATAATAATATAGCAAATAAGACAAAGCACTTCCTATGGAGGTTTACGCATAATAGCCTTCCTCTAAAAGTTAACATTACGAGACGTGGTGTACAAATAGATACTATTAGTGGATACCCCGCGCGTTGCAGCAAGGAATTTAGAAATATTTCAAAGTTTGCTCGAAGAAAAATGTGTAAATCGCAGGCTTGTATTGTCTAGATGTAAAAAATTTTGAGCTCTATAGTAATTGATATAAAATTGCAATTGTATATGGCACATGGATGGTTATGTATCAAAGCATGAGAGGAATCCAATGATTATTACTTTTCTAGGTGCCATGGTTCAATGTGCATTGAACTTTATAACAATAACTATACTTAGTGGATCGTAAATGCATATAACATATGGATGGTTGAGATGAAAGCATGAGATAGATTCAAAAGCTACTATTTTCTAGATGATGTGACTCAATGCATGTCCAGTTTTTATTTCCAACTATATAGGATATGTTGATATAGATATCTAAATGGTTATTATTAGTTCTATAGTAGTTGATATGAAATTACAATACAACATGACACTTAGATGTTTAATTATGAATCAAGCATGAGAGAGATCCAATGGCTATTAGTTTTCTAGGTGTCATGGTTCAATGCACATTAAGCTTTATAGCAATAACTGCACTTAGTGGGTTGTAAATGCATATAAGAAATGGATGGTTGGTATCAAAGCATGGGAGGGACCAAAGACTACTATTCTGTAGATGAGGTGGCTCAATGCATGTCTAGTTTTTTCCAACTATAATATATATATATATATATATATATATATATATATTAAATTTGTTTGGTGCTCCATGGTGTCCGGGCTCCATGATTTAAATTGAGTATATACTCAATTCAAATGAGTATGAAATTTTTTTAAAATGTTTAGGTATTAATATTAATTACTTTACTAACTAGTTCAAAACAAGTTTGAACTAAATTTAAACATGTTTTTGTTAGATTTTGATTCTAGGTATATAGCATCCAAACATTTAATTAGTTAGGTATGTAATATTGGATTGTAAAATAAAGTTAAATTTGAGTTGTTTTATTGCTAGGTATAGGTATGAATCAAATTCTTACAACTAGATATATACTCACACTTTGAAAATTTTGAAAAATTTGAACGAAACGAATTTGTGTATTTCATACCATGGTGCCCCATATATATATATATATATATGTATATATATGTATATATATATATGTGTGTGTGTGTGTATATATATATATAGCTAGGGTTCTAAGGAGACGGGAAACTGTAGCGGGACTTAGAAAAATTTTCGATCCGATCTGAGAAACCCTAGTTATAGTAGAGTGATGAGTCATCTCAATCGGGCTTTGCCGTAAGGCCCGTCACAGATGACTCATCGGTGACGGGCTCCATACTAATGCCCGATTGAGATGACATTCAGGCCCGTCACGGATGACTCATCCATGACGGGCCCTAAGATAATGCTCGATAGCTTTAACTAAGGCCCGTCACCGATGACTATTTTTTCATTTTTCCAAACAAGTCTTTATATTTGTGAGTACAAAATATATAGCTGCTATATAATAATTCATTTTATTAGTCATAATACATTTTCGGATAGTAAATGATTTCAAATCGAAATATGGTCAACAACAAAATTGTAGAGGTTATCAAGATCTACAACTTTTATTTTGGTCATTTGTCTATATAACTTTGTTCCCAACAGCTTGAAATTGATTTTGACAATATGAAAAATTTAAACAGCATTTGTAAATAGTAAATGATTTCAAATGGAAATATGGTCAACAACAAAGTTGATCCTTTCATCAAGATCTACAACTTTTATTTTGGTCACTTTTTTATATAACTTTGTTCCCAACAGCCTGAAATTGAATTTGAATATATGACAAATTTAAACAACATTTGTAAATACTAAATGATTTCAAATGGGAAAGCCATAAACAGCAAAGTTGTACAACTTATTAAGATCTACAACTTTTATTTTTGTCACTTCTTCATCTGACAAAGTGATAGTACCGATGTTTACAAAATTGACATATTTGTGTTGATATTTATAAACCAGATGAGAGAAATATGATTTTTGTGAATAATATAACTATCACTTTGGCGGATGAAGAAGTAACCAAAATAAAAGTTGTATATCTTGATGAGAGGATCAACTTTGTTGTTGACCATATTTCCATTTGAAATCATGTAGTATTTACAAATGCTGTTTAGATTTGTTATATTGTCAAAATCAATTTCAAGCTATTGGAAACAAAGTTATATAGACAAATGAGCAAAATAAAAGTTGTAGATCTTGATGAGAGGATCAACTTTGTTGTTGACCATATTTTCATTTGAAATCATTTATTATTTACAAATGCTATTTAGATTTGTCATATTGTCAAAATCAATTTCTGGCTATTGGGAACAAAGTTATATAGACAAATGACCAAAATAAAAATTGTAGATCTTGATAACCTCTACAATTTTGTTGTTGATCATATTTCGATTTGAAATCATTTACTATCCGAAAATGTATTATGACTAACAAAATGAATTATTATACAGCAGCTATATATTTTGTACTCACAAATATAAAGACTTGTTTGGAAAAATGAAAAAATAGTCATTAGTGACGGGCCTTAGTTAAAACCCGATAGAGATTAATCTATCTCTATCGGGCATTATCTTAGGCCCCGTCACAGATGAGTCATCCGTGACGGGCCTGAATGTCATCTCAATCGGGCATTAGTATGGAGCCCGTCACCGATGAGTCATCTTTGACGGGCCCTACGGCAAAGCCCGATTGAGATAGATTAATCTCTATCGGCCATAAACTAAGGCCCGTCACCGATGACTCATTTTACATCCTTCATTTGAAGTATTTGTATTTGTGAGTGCAAAATATATAGCTGCTGTGTAATAATTCATTTTATTAGCTATAATACATTTTCAGATAGTAAATGATTTCAAATGAAAATATGGTCAATAACAAAGTTGTAGAGCCTTTCGGTCATTTGTAATAAAACAAAATTAGCCATTTTAATGACTACACATATCAAGTCTTTGTAATAAAACAAAATACTACATTCTTTACAATAGATAAGTACAAATGCATCGGTCACAAGGTTATGCCTTCCGTATGATCTGAACGAGCATATGCCACAGGCTCTTGGGGATCATCGTCAAGGTCAATATGAGGTCTTACATGAAGATTATGGTTGTATTCTTCTTCATTGACGACGTTGTCAACTCCTACAATTCGGCGCTTTCCATCCCTCACGATGTGCATCTTCTTGTTTGAAGGGTCTTTTATGTAGAATATCTGCTCGACCTGTTTCGCAAGTACAAATGGTTCATCGGCGTATCCCACCTTAGATAGATCTACTAAAGTGAAACCTTCCCTGTCGGCTTTGACACCAGTGCGTAGATTCACCCAATGGCAGCGGAACAAAGGAACCTTGAACATGACGTAGTTTAGCTCCCAGATCTCCTCAATGCAGCCGTAGTATGTGTTTGACCCAACTTGATCCTGGAATGCATCTATACGGACGCCGCTGTTTTGCACTGTGCTTTTGTCATCTTGTTTGATAGTGTAAAATATGTATCCATTTATATCGTATCCTTGCCATGTGTCTACGGTCCAAGACGGTCCCATCCCCAACAACTGTACTGTCTCATTTGGGACATCCGTGGACATTGTCACATGATTCTTGAACCATTCGTTGAACCGAGAATTATGTTCTCTGTTAATCCATGCATCAGATCGCCCCAAGTTCTCATCTCGGATTTTCGCTAAGTGCTCCTCAAAGTATGGGCCAACTTCTGCCATATGTTGGAGCACAGCGTAATGAGCCTGCGCGTACGACGCTTGATCGGGCCTAATTCTTTTCCTTCCGATTGTGCCAACACCTGACAACCTTCCCTCGTGACGAGACGCAGGAACTCCGATAGGATCGGTATCGGACATGTAATTGACACTGAACTCAATAGCCTCCTTGGTCGTGTAACCTTCAATGATGCTCCCCTCGGGTTTAGCTCTGTTACGAACGTACGACTTCAGAACTCCCATGTACCTTTCAAACGGCCACATTTCCCTTAGAAAAGCCGGGCCACATAGTTTTGTTTGCTTCACCAGATGAACAGGGAGATGAACCAGTATATCAAAGAAAGACAGTGGGAAAAACATCTCTAGGTGACAGAGGGTATTGACAATATCGGTCTGCAACCCATCTAGATCTTCTGGATCTATAACCTTCTATCCAATTGCATTGAAGAAGGCGCACAGACGTTGGATCGTGTGATGCACTTTCGGTGGTAGAATACCTCTGATAGCAACTGGCAAGATTTGTGTGATTAGCACGTGGCAATCGTGAGACTTCATTCCAACAAGTTTTAGATCGTCTAATTTAACATACTTACTTATCCTCGCTGAATAGCCCGATGGAACTTTAATATCCTTCAAGCATGATAACATTGCGATCTTCTTATCCTTCGACAGTGTGTGGCAGGCTGGAGGGAGGTACACTCTACCTGTCTCTGCATCTCGTATGGGCTGGAGTTCACTGCGAATATTCATGTCCTATAGATCAAGGCGCGCGTTCAACCCGTCCTTTGTCTTCCCGAGAATATTCAACATCAGGCCAACCAAACTCTCACACACATTCTTTTCTACATGCATGAGATCAAAGCTATGACGGACATCAAGATCTTTCCAGTAAGGTAGCCGCCAAAATATGGATTTTTTCTTCCACATACCCTTCTCCTTTGTCTTGCTACGTTTTCTTTTCTTCCCAAACTCATTGCTTATGTCCTTGACCATATTGTGGACCTCATCTCCGGACAAATCTTTGGGAGCAGGCTGAAGTTCTCTCTTACCGTTAAAAATTTTCTTCTTTCTTCTAAATGCGTGACGTAGCGGGAGCCACCTCCGGTGACCCATGTATACCATCTTTCGTGATTTCTTCAGCCACCGGCTTCGTGTATGTTCCTTGCAATCGGAGCATGCCTTCTTTCCTTTTATAGTTTGTGCGGAAAGATTACCGAGTGCAGGGTAGTCATTAATGGTGCAGAACAATAGAACTCTTAGCTTGAAGTTCTCCTGACCATATGCATCCCAAGTTTCCACACCTTCTTTCCAAAGAATCTCCAGATCGTCGATAACAGGCTCCAAGAATACATCGATATCATTGCCGGGTTGCCTCGGACCTTGGATTAGCAAGCACAACATAATATATTTCCGTTGAAAGCATAACCATGGCGGGAGGTTATAGTTCGCAATAAGAACTGGCCAAGTGCTGTGAGTACTACTCATGTCACCGAACGGATTCATGCCATCCATACACAGACATATCCTCATGTTTCTAGGGTCGGCAGCAAAGTCTTTGTGTTTTCGATCGATATTCCTCAATTCAATCGAATCCGCTGGGTGTCTAAGCATACCGTCATTCCTTCTCTCCGTGGCGTGCCAACGTACTAACTTCACTTCGTTCGGGTTGGCAAAGATTCTCTTGAAACAACCAATGATAGGTAGATACCACACAACCTTTGCCGAACCACCCCTCTTTGACTTATTTCCTTCGTCGGCACTTTTCTTTCGCTTGTATCGAGAAGCCTTGAAGACAGGACAAGCATCCAAGTCCGCATATTGCTTGTGGTACAATATGCAGTCATTGGGACAAGCGTGAATTCTACAGACCTCTAACCCCAGTGGACACAGAACCTGCTTTGCTTCGTATGTCGTCTCGGGCAATGTGTTCTCAACAGGAAGCATAGCCTTCAAAATTCCTAAAAGATCTGTGAAACTCTTGTCTATCCATCCACTGCTTGCCTTCAGCTTCATTAGGTCCAAGGTAACTGACAACTTAGTGTGCTTTTCTTTGCATCCAGCGTACAGAGGCGTCTCGGAATCACTGACCAACCTGCTGAACTTCATTCCATCTCTCTCATTCTGGGCTGGGTCCTCAACGTCACGTAACATGTCTTGCAGCAGATCGTGATCCACATCAACCATTTCACCGTCCAATGGAGAAGGTATAAACATGTCATGCTCATCTTCATCTTCCTGATTATGCGCACCACTTCTGTCTGCTGCTGCTCCACTTCCTGATTCTTGCTCTCCATGCTTCACCCAACATGTATAGCCCTCCATGAATCCTCGTTGCATCAGATGACCATGTACGTCCTCTCCACTATCAAACATATTCTCATTTTTGCAATCTGCACATGGACAACACATGTAATCACTGTTTCTTCTTATCTGATCCTCCTCCGCGGCGTTCATAAAATTTATTACGCCCTTTCTGTACTCCGTAGAATGACGTTTCAAATTTTTCGCATACATCCAAATTCGATCAATTGCTACAAAATAAAAAAACAATTAGAGGCACATATTATAAGATCAGTATTGCAAAAGTAAGACGTGATGAAATTTCTCAATTAATGATTAATATTACTCACTTGATTGATCCATTTTGATCACTTTTGGGAATTTAATTTCTGTTTTCCTTGGAAAAAAGGACAAAAAATGCCCCCTACAGCCTCCCACCAAAATAGTGAACAGTGGGATACAGTTACACTAGGTGGTGGGGGTATTTATACTGTGCAACAAATATCTGTAACGGCCCTAAAACAATCAACCGTGACGGGCATACAAGTAATCTCTATCGGGCCTTAATAAAAGCCCGTCAAAAAAGAGTGTCATCTGTGACGGGCACTAAACTTATCTCAATCGGGCCTCTAGTTGGAGCCCGTCACCCTCATCTGTGACGGGCTCCTTTTAGGGTCCGATTGAGATATGGAACCTTCATCTCAATCGGGCCTCAACTATAGTCCGTCACAGAAAAGTGTCATCCGTGACGGGCTTTAGTTTTATGCCGATATACCATGGCTGTGCGACCATATCTCAATCGGGCGAAACTTCGGCCCGATTGAGATTACTTCCTTGTGATGGCCCGTAAATTCCAGTCTTGTTATGGGCCGTCACAGATGGAAGGATCTGTAGACCATTTTTCCATTTAATGATTGCGAGGGGTATGAATTATTTTCCATGATGATATTTAGGTTATGTTTGGAGAGCAAGAGCTTAATAATCTGAGAAATAGCTTTAGTTTTTTAATTTATTTTTAGATTTTATAACTACATACTGTTAAAATGTTGGTGAGACTCTTAAATTCTTTTCATGAGAGGGGGGAAGGGAGGGGAGTTTACGAAAGAAGCTGCAACTATGAAAAGCTACTAGAAAAAGATTCTAAAAAGCGGATGGTTGGTAGCCAATTTTTGAGAATCTGTAAAAACTACGTTTCTCAGTTTTTGGCTTCTAGTTTATTTTTTGGATTCTACAACGCTGGATGAAAAGCTTCTTAGAATCTGATCGAAAAGTTAAACTGTTTGGGAAGCTTATAATTATAGAAAAAACTGCAGATGCTGGAAACTCCTCCAACCAGGCACATATACTATCTCCATTCTGCTTGTTTGTTTAGTGTTCTTGACCCTTTTGGGGTGTTCAACATGTGGCTTTCACTATTATTTTTTTTAAAAAATTATATTTGTATATAATGCTCCCTCCGTCACAGCATAAATTTATTTTTCATTCATTCCACACATATCAATACAAAACAAAAAAGGCTAGAATACCGTCACTTTATCAAATCTCAATTATTTCTCTCTTTACCTACTCTCAATGTATTTATCTACTACTTTTACAAACGCAGATGCAACAATTACTTAAAAATGAACTTATTTTGAGAATGACGGAGAAGCTAAAAATAAACTTATTCTTGAATGGTGGGAGTAGTAGTGTTATGATATCACGGAAACAATTTTGACAATATTTCTATGTAGTGATATATGTTTTTAAAATAATTTTGCACTATCCAAAACATATTAATTGCAAAAACTTCGAAAATATGGAATGCATGGATTATAAGGCGTGTGGCTGCAGAATTCGTTGTTGACAATGCAAAATGTTAATAATTTGAGGCTTTGTCCAATTAACCCATCAAAAAATTTATAAAATTAAAAAAAATCACGGGCCAGCTATATATTCTTTAAGACTAGCAAAATACCCGTACACTATTACAAATTACATACAAATATAATTCTCTCCATCCCAAAATAAGTACAGCAATTAGCACTTGTTTTAGGGCGGAGGGAGTAAGAACTTATTTTTAAAATTAATTAAGGACTTTATCCCTTAATTTTTTTTTTTTACTTTTCAGCATTTGTTGTTGGACCATTAAAGGGAGAGGTTATAGGTATAAGATATTTGAATGAATAATGTCTATCAAGCCAGTCCCAAATGTCAGCTTAGGGGATCGATCATATGGTGGTAAGAGCTAGCTAGAGACGCACTCATCACCACAACTCCTTTCTTTTAAAGTAGCACAGAAAATATGTTGATAGATTTGTGAGAAATATATGTGGTATTTTTATTAGAAACCCACTCCAACAACTAAACAGTACTTTGGACCAGTATATGAATATGATCAAAGTACACGCTTGCAAACATGCAGGCAAAGACAAGGTAGGGTACCTCCATCCATGTTTGCATATGAATCCTAGCTTGCTCAACCAGCAGTTGGTATGTACTATACGTACCTATGGAGTGAGAAGACAAGTTAACCAATTTAGTAATGCTGAAAGTCTTTTTAAAAAAGTATACTAGCTAGCCAAGTAGCTATCAATCTCGTCTTAAACTTTCTGTCAACTACAAGAAAGTACCTCTAAGCAAACAGTAAAAGGAAGGCATGGATCACTTTGGCAGAAATTGGTCTAAATAACATTTGTAACTAGCTATTGGCATGCTTGGTGGAAGCTTCTACCATCAACAGTTTCTCTCAGAATCAAAAACTCCCCAAATAATTTATCATTTTATCCAAATTTTAAGAAGTTGTAGCTGCGGAATCCAAAAAAATGAACTAGAAGAGCCAGAAGTTGGTTTTTTTCCAACTTCTTCAAATTCTCACAGTCAGATTTCCACCAGTTGTTTCTCAGAATTTAGAACTCCCCTGAAAAGGCCTATATATCTACTAGTACCCCCTTTTGCTGATCATGCATATGCCTCATGATTGAGGATGGCATTTTTTTTTCTAAAGCCTAGCTACTAGGTAGTACATGCATGAAGGTGAAAATGAAATAAGGAAAAAAAAAGGAGCACACCCTAATTAACATATATAGTCAAGCATTGGAAAAAGACTAGCTAGTGTCACTTTGCTGCTTCTCTAAGGCTCCATGCATATCTATAGTTAAACAAGTAGTTACTCTAACCGTTGAAGAACACAAAAAGTCAGAGATTTCTTTCTAGCTAGTGATCAGAATCTCTGTTTGGTGGCAGTTTGGACTTTATGTTGTCAAATTAAGAGCTGCAGAAAATGAGTGGCACACACAGCAAAACATCATTGCAGCAAGTGATCGATGGTGACAAGTTGAAATAATGGGAGAGGCAAAAGTTTGATGCATATATGCATATGTAAGCTAGCTCTAGTTGTTGGTCACACATTGCATATATTGGATGGTAAGATCAATATATGCATGGAGAGCGACTTTATGCCAAACTCCAAGCACAAGTAGTACTACATATGCATGCAACACACGACAAGAGAGAGCAGCTACTACCTGCCGTTGGATGATTGCGGACTTAGGGAACTCAACAGAAAATCGGAGTTGAAATAGTAGTGATTGCATCCACACTGTACTGGCATGTAGTGATCAAGCATCTAGCTAGATACTTGTATCAATTAATTATAATTGAGAGAGTTTAATTCAATCTTGTTGATCCAATTATATGTATATCCATGCATGTGCTTGTCTTACTAGTCTGATCATCTCTCATATGCTCCCTCTTTGGTAACATATTAAACAGACATCGTTTTAGACAAATTTGATCAATAATTTCTGTTGTAATATAAGTACAAAGATCATGTATTCTGAGACAAATATAAGTGGCCGAATTTCATGTACTCAAATCTAAAGAAACTTGAAGTTGTATAAAAAATATACTTTGATGTCCAGAGAATGACAAAGTATGACACTAATAATTAATTAATTAATTAGTGATCAACTAACTGCTTTAACGATTTTTGACAATCAAACAGTGTTATATATGCATTTGGTGGCAGATATACACTGGTGGAGAGATCGTTTGTAGTCCCGGTTCGTAACCCCCCTTTAGTCCCGGTTGTCCAACCGGGACTACGAATCCGAAACTAAAGATAGCGATCTTTAGTCCCGGGTGAAATAACCGGAACTAAAGATCGATCTTTAGTCCCGGTTGGTAACACGAACCGGGACTAAAGATCGGTCAGCCACGTGGCCGGCTGATCCATCTTTAGTCCCGGTTAGTGTTACCAACCGGGACTAAAGATCTATGTACCTTTTTTTTATTTGCATGGCCCTGTTTGCTGCATGGTTGATTATATATATATATATATATATATATATATATATATATATATATATATATATATATATATATATATATATATATATATATTACAATACATATATATGCATTGTAATATATATATTATGCATGTATATAGAATACATATATATATATGCGTATGTATATATGTATAAATACATATATTACACACATATTTATAATTTAAAGCACTTAACATTTTATGTACATATATGTTACCAAAATATATATTAACACTAAAGTAAATGTACGTACATATATAAATATATATATATACATGCATGTATAGTACAATTCATTTGCTCGGTAGCTATAGCTACGACTTCGACGCCTGCGTTACGTCAGAAGAGGAAGGACCGACGTTACGAATTGTCGATCCGTCGTAGTAGAATTCACCATCGGGATTAAGAACTTCTTCGTTGATGAACCCCATCAGTTGTTCTTGAACAGCCGTGATAAAATCCTTGTATGAGAGTTTTTCCCTCATGTGAATACGCTATCATTCGAAAAATAATGACATATCAATATATGAAATTAATAAACAACTTAACAAATCGATACGCAATGAAATTTTGATTGGTTTATGTATACGTACGTCGAGCTCTCGTTTGGTGTATATTTGGTTTGATAGGCAGTGGGCATACTCGCATACGTAGTAGCCGCATAAGTTAGTTCCCTTGTCCTGCTTTGCACACTACATGAGAAACGATGAGAGATTTAATATACTCTTTACATTAACTGTAACTAGAGATTCAATTCAATATAATTTTGGATCATGCATGTACTCACTGGAAAATGAAACCTCCGTCCAAGTTTTTCTTTCCAAGTCCCGCGGACCAATTGACGGAACCGATCCCAAGCCCTACATGTGCAGTTGCAAGCTATGATTAATTAAATATTACCCGAGATCAACATAATAGCAACAGAGTCCAGCGACTTTGGAATAGATGGCATTATATTACCTGTCTATCAGTTGGAAGACCTTGTCAAAAACCTTCTCCTCTTTATTCATTGAATCGTACATAGTGACTCTGCATGCGTCCAAGTCGAAAAAGAACTGGACCCAGTGGAATCTGGAATATACGTGAGATGAGATAAATATCAGAATGTACATGTTATATGTATGGGAATGAAATTTGTTCGAACGACAATAAAAACTCACTCTGTGTTTTACGGCAATAGTATGAACGTCTTGAAATGTTGCTGCATTAGGAGATGGACGAGATTGTTCTCTGTGTCTTTCTCGTACATGTCGAGCATTTCGGTGTTGATTTTCAGAGAGTCGATGAACCCAGTATTGTAAACCCCCCGCCGTCGGGCCCTTTGAATCTCCATTCTACAATAATGAAAGGAAATTATTATTGCTTACATATATGCCAGGAGCTAATTATTGAACGAAACAAATCGAACTCAAAGATACTTACAAAATCCATGCGCTCAGAAGAGAGACGTCGAGGGTGTCCCGATGGTACAGATCGAAGACATCCTTGAAATGGATCCATAGAACATCTTCTCCTTGCAAGAAGTCAGGGTTTCTGATCCTCGCTCCGGACATCTCTCTACCATTGGCGCTCATTTCCATGTACCGTTCATGGAATTTGTACATTTGTGTCGGTAGGGACTGCAGCTGCTCAGGCCTGACAAGCGGTTTACCGAGTTCAAACTTGTATGCCACTTCCGCCTTCGGGATTGGTGCGCCTCCAACCAACTAAGCCATGGTTAGACCGGTGTCCGAAATGAAATCCGTTATGCCAAAGTCTTCGCCGGTCACCAACGGCTCGACCACTTGGTGTGGTTGTTCTCCAAGCTGAGGAACTGGTTTGGACTTCTTGTAATAGGCTTTCCTAAGTGTTCGGTCATAGTCCGATAGCTTTAAGGCCTCCTTGTTTGCGGTGGACATTCCCTTGAAGAAATTCTTCACGCTCGGGTCAATAGGTATCTTCTTTTCAGGACTCCGAGGCTTGAGTTGCCTCTTCACTTCTCCTGCCACATAAGCGTCAAGCTCCTCTTGACTGCAACCGTACGGCGGCTCCTTGTTTTTGGTGGTGTCAACTTTGGCCTTCTTCGTTGCCCTTGTGCTGGCAGGAGGTGGAGCTTGGCGAGACCTTGTCTTGGGAGGTGCAGGCGGACACGGTGGAGGAGGAGGCGGAGGAGCCGGAGGAGATGGTGCAGGAGGAGGTGGCGGAGGAGCCGGAGGAGATGGTGCAGGAGGAGGCGGAGGAGCCAGAGGAGATGGTGCAGGAAGAGGTGGCGGAGGAGCCGGAGGAGATGGTGCAGGAGGAGACGGCGGAGCCGGAGGAGATGGTACACGAGACGCCGCTTGTCGCCTAGGGAGGATGATGTACCGCTTGCGCCATAGTATAATGGCGTGGCTTATGTCTGGTAGATGCGTCTCACCGTCTCCTCCTGGGTAGTCCAACTCGAGGTCCTCGTACACGGCTTCCACCAGCTCAACTTCGACCCTCGAGTATCCTGCTGGAATCGGCCTGTAGTGGTAAGTCCCTAAAATGTCCGTTGGGATGGCCATTCCCGACGCCACCTTCACGTGATGAGAGGTTATCTATTAGTAATCAACCTAAGCAGCAACTTGCGGAACGTACGAGTCAAAAATCATATATTACATCGAGCATACCTTGATTGATAAGTTCTTGAAGGGAATATGCAGCTCACATGGTGTCCGATGCGTGATCTCATCAACGGGGCAGGTGGTTTCGTCCTGGGTTTGCATGGCGTCCATGCTATGTGATACTACCTGCCCCGTTGAGGCGCAGCTGCTACGATTGCCTGCTGGGCTGACCATTGGAGGAGGTATGTACGGCTGGGGATCGTGTGACTGATGTGCTGCCATGCGTTCATCCACCTTCCGGGCCACCTCCTCTTGCATGCTGAGCTCGTAGCTCGATATCCTGTACTCGAGATCTGCAATCTTCGCGTCGGTATCTCTCTTGCTCCTCATCCGACTCCTGTACGTGTGGATGTCCTCCTTGAATCCCATCTTCCAGGGAATCACGCCTTTCCCTCGTGTTCGTCCTGGATGCTAGGGAGTCTGTAGTGCGAGTGACAGCTCGTCCTTCTCTCTGTCGGGTCGGAACGTGCCCTGAGAAGAGGCTTCCACTGCGTCCGTTAGTCGATTCGCAGCCTCGCGTATCTGATCGCTGAAGACCAAAGGAGCCATCACCTGGGTTGAGCGTTTCACCGTGAGCATAGAACCAGAACTTCGATCGATCAGGCCATTTAGCGGTGGCTGGTTCGATACCCCTCTCAAGCAAGCTTGCCTCCATCTCCTCCCACTTCGTCATCGCGACGCTATAGCCGCCTGACCCCAAGTGGTGATGGTACTTCTTCTTGGCGGCATTTTCTTTGTTTCTTTCCATCATCGCCTGCCCTTGTTGACCTGTCTTGTAAGCAACGAACTCGTCCCAGTGATCCCTTAGCTTCGGGAATACATCGAAGTTCGGTGTCTGCCCCTTCAAGATGTATTTCCGATACAGATCTCCCTTGAAGATCTGGAACTGTTCTGCCATTTTCTTAAGAGTCCATTGTTTCACTATGTTCTCTGTACCCGCAGGGAGCGTGAACGTCTCGAGCATTGTGGTCCACAGCATCTCTTTCTCTGATTCCGGGACAAAGCTGTCATCTCCCCCGCGTGCCCTTGTTCTGCGCCAGTACACCTTGCTGACAGGCACGTTATCCCTCACAACCCAACCGCTGTGGCGTACAAAATTCTTGGCTGCTTGTGCCGGGGCACTAGGTCGGCCGTCTGCGTCCACCTCAATTATGATGTGCCGACCCTCTATCTTCTTCGCGGCACCTCGTTGTCCGCGTGCCCTCTTCTGTCCAGCGGAGGGATGACTTCCACTAGCCTCCTCCTCGTTCCCCTCCGCATCCCTCTCCACGTTCTCCTCCTCGTTCCCCTCTGCATCCCTCTCCGCGTTCCCCTCCTCGTTCAAGTACTGGTTTGGATCCTCGTTCCCCTCTTCTTCGTTCCAGTACTGGCTGCTTCCCGATGCGATTGCATCGTACAGTATCTGTTCCTCATCGCGATCAGCCATCTGTTCATAGAAGAGATATTTGCTAAGCGTAATATTAACACTCTACTAATCTTATATTAAAACTCAAATAATCATATATGCTAAGTCTAAGTGTCGTGTATTTGTACGGTAGATAATTATATATGCTAAGTCTAATTAAGTTTCGAATATTACATCTCTAATAATCTTATATTAAATCTCTAACAATCAAATATGTTTCGAATATTACATCTCTAATAATCTTATATTAAATCTCTAACACTCACATATGCTAAGTCTAATTAAGTTTCATATATTAAACCTCTAATAATCTTATATTAAATCTCTAACTATCTCTAACACTCAAATATGCTAAGTCTAATAATCTAATAATCTCTAACACTCACATATGCTAACTCTAATAATCTAATAATCTTATATTAGAAATCTAACAATCTTATATTATATCTCTAACAATCACAACTTTACATCACTTGCCTGCGCGAATTCCTTCGAGGGCTAGCTACCACTTCGGCTTGACAGACGACGACGACGACGTCTTCTCTGCAACATGCAAAAAAAATGTATTAGTCTAAATGCAAAGGAACATATAATGTATTTCACGTTTTCAAGTATATATAATCATATATATATGCTAAGTTCAACAATAGTTCAATTATCTCGTTCATACACATTTCGCTCGCGTTCGTTCTCACACTTTTAGTTCAAGTGCATTCACGTTCGTTAACGTTTCAATCACGTTCGTTCGCATTTCATTCACGTTCATTCGCGTTCGTTCACTAACACTCACGTTCGTTCACGTTTTAGTCACGTTCGTTCGCGTTCGTTCACGTTCGTTCACGTTTCGTTCGCGTTTGTTCACGTTTCGTTCGCGTTTGTTCACGTTTTCTTTAACGTTTCGTTCGCGTTCGTTCACGTTCGTTCGCGTTCGTTCGCGTTTGGTCACGTTCGTTAAGCGTTCGTTCGCGACGGTGGCGTCTCACAGCGGTGGGGGCGTGGTCCGGCGCCGTGGGCTGGCCCGGCGGCGTGGGGGCGGCGGCGGCGTGGCGGCGGCGGCGGCGTGGCGGCGGCGGCATCGTGGCGGTGGCGGCATCGTGGCGGCGGCGGCGTCGTCTCGCGGCGGCGGCGGCGTGGCAGCGGCGGCGTCGTCTCGCGGCGGTGGGGGCGCGGTCCGGCGGCGTGGGGGCCCGGCGGCGTGGGGGCGCAACAGCGGCGGGCCACGGCGGCGGCATGGGGGCCCGGTGGCATGGGGGCCCGGCGGCGGAGTACCGCGGCGGCGGCGCAACGTAGCGGCCCGGCGGCGTACGTCGGCATCAGCGTCGTCGGCGTTCGTCGGCGAAAGAAAGAGAGACAGAGAGCTACATCGAGAGAGAGAGAGGGCAGGGGCTCTCACCCAAGGGACGCGGCGGCGGCATCTGCGGCGGAGGCGGCGAGGACCGCCAGGCGACGGTGAAAGACGATGGCGGCGTCGGCACGGGGTTGCCCTAGGCAGTGGCGGCGAAGGAGAAGCCGATGCTCGATCTCGATGGAAAAATGTCTAAGTGTTGGTGGAGAAGACGAGGGTGCACCGGGAATATATATACCCCCGGATCTTTACTCCCGGTTGGTGAGAAGAACCGGGAGTAAAGATATCTTTACTCCCGGTTCTTCTCACCAACCGATCTTTAATCCCGGTTGTTGTTACGAAACGGGAGTAAAGATATCTTTACTCCCGGTTCTTCTCACCAACCGGGAGTAAAGATGTTTTCCCGTTATTTCCAAATTCATTTTTAAACCCGGTTAGGGTTAAGAACCGGGACTAAAGTTAATAGCACTGAATATTGAATTTCATTGCATATATGTTTCTAAAATAGTAAATAATGCATTAAAAATTCTAATTAACATATGTAAATCCCACATACATGGTTTAAAACTTTTAAAAATTCTAATAATCATATATAATTAGCATATGCATGATATTAAATTATTAAAAATTGTAACTAACATATGTAAATCCCACATGCATGATTTAAAACTTTTAAAAATTCTAATAATCGTATATATATAGTATATGCATGATATTAAATTGTTAAAAATTGTAATTAATCATATATAACTAGCATATTCAATACATCAAAAATAGTTTACAACAATTACGGCAATAGATCGGCGGTGACGGTTGTCCGCACGTACTTTCTCCTCACTATTGTTCCTTCCTTGTGATCGCTACGTGAGTAAGGGGTGTCTTCGATTGATAGGAGGATGCTAGGGTCAACCGTCACCGTGAAAGGGGGTTGCCCATCAAACTGATCGTAATCCTCGTCAGTCTTGTCCTCTACTCCGATGATTTTTCTTTTGCCTAGGAGAACCACGTGGCGCTTCGGCTCGTCAGGCCCTTTGCCCTTCTTTCCTTTGCTAGACATGTCCTTCACGTAAAAAACTTGCGTTACATCATTGGCAAGGACAAAAGGTTCGTCCGAGTATCCAACCTTGTTAAGGTCAACCGTTGTCATCCCACTGTCATCAATCGTTACGCCTCCACCAGTCAACCTAACCCATTGGCACCGGAACAGAGGGACCTTGAGAGGTCCATAGTCAAGTTCCCATATCTCCTCGATGGCACCGTAATACGTGCTAGTTGTACCATCGTGTCCCATGGCATCGATACGAACAACACTGTTCTGGTTCGTGCTCTTCATGTCTTGGGCTCTTGGGTAGAATGTGTACCCATTGATCTCATATCCCTCGAATGTCACGATCGAGCCAGATGGACCCCTCGCCAGGAAGGCCAGTTGCTGGTTAATCGTCTCGTTACCCATGAGATGTTGTCACAGCCATGCGGGGAAAGTATCAATGTGATGCCGTGTAATCCATGCATCAGACTTACCGATGTTTCTGGCGCGAACTAGAGCCAAGTGCTCCTCGATGTAAGGAGCCACCAATGAAGATTGTTGTAAAACCGTGAAATGGGCTTTACGGAATAAATTGTTGTCTACCGTCATTATAGCTTTCCTTCCGAGAGTCCCCTTTCCCCGTAGTCTCCCTTCATGGTGTGATTCAGGTACCCCGATTGGGCGAAGGTCTTCAATAAATTCTAAGCAAAATTCAATGACCTCCTCTGTTCCATACCCCTTGGCGATGCTTGCCTCTGGACGAGCACGGTTACGAACATACTTCTTCAGAACGCCCATGTACCTCTCGAAAGGAAACATGTTGTGTAGGAACACAGGCCCGAGAATACCGATCTCTTTCACTAGGTGTCCTCGTCCCACACGGGGACACCTTCCTTCTTCCACAACAGTTTAAGATCTCCGACCAGTGGTCTTAGGAACACATCGATGTCGTTACCAGGTTGCTTGGGGCCTTGAATAATAATCGGCATCATTATGTACTTCCTCTTCATGCATAGCCAAGGGGGGAGGTTGTAGATACACATCGTAACGGGCCAAGTGCTATGGCCGCTGCTCATCTCTCCAAAAGGATTCATGCCATCCGTACTTAAACCAAACCATATGTTTCGTGCGTCCTTTCCAAAGTCTTTAAATTTTCTGTCGATGTTTCGCCACTGCGAACCATCTGTGGGATGTCTCAGCATCCCGTCCTGTTGACGTTCTTCAGCGTGCCAACGCATCATTCTAGCATTCCCCTTGTTCCTGAACAAACGCCTTAGCCGTGGTATTATAGCGAAATACCACATCACCTTAGCAGAAATTCTCTTCTTCGTTAGCTGCCCATCAACCTCACCTGGTTCATCTCGTCTAATCTTGTATCGTAGTTCTTTACAAACAGGGCATGCTTCTAGGTTCTCGTACTCCTCACCGTGATATAGGATACAATCGTTCGGACATGCGTGAATCTTCTGAACTTCCAGTCCTAGAGGGCAGACTATCTTCCTAGCCTCGTACGTTGTCTCGGGCAATTTGTTTCCCTCCGGAAGAATGTTCTTGACGAGTTTCAATAAATTGCCAAATGCATTGTCACTAACACCATTTTTTGCCTTCCATTGCAAGAACTCCAGTGGTATCCAACTTTTTGTGCCCCTGCTCGCAACCTGGGTACAACGACGTTCTGTGGTCCTCTAATATCTTGTCCAATTTATGGGCCCCCTTTTCACTTTCGCAGTCCTTCTTGGCATCCTGCAACATCTGACCAAGATCATCCGCAACGTCGTTATAATTAGCATCTATGTCCTCCTCGCCCGTTTGATTTCCTTCAAATCCAGCGTACTGAGCAAAGTCTGGAATATTGTCGTCTTCCACTTCATCTTCTTCCATTTCTACCCCTTGCTCTCCGTGGGATGTCCAACAATTATAGCTTGGCATGAACCCCGACTCAAACAAGTGGAAATGAATAGTCCTAGATGCAGAATACTCCTTCTGATTCTTACACTTATTGCATGGACAACAAATAAAACCCTTCTGCTTGTTAGCTTTGGCCACTTTCAAAAAATAATGCACGCCGTCAATAAACTCTTTGGACCGCCGGTCAGCGTACATCCATTGCCGATCCATCTACATGAAATGAAAAAAAAATCCTACACAAATAATCATTCGTACAATAATGACAGTCATACAATAATGATAAAATAATCACAAACTCTTTCAACAGTCATACAATAATGACATATCATTATTCATACAAAAATTATAAAATATTCCACCAAATAATTCTTATTTATTATTTTTTATGTTCTAAATTCTTTTAGTTTTCAATTTAGTTTGTTTTCTTTTATTTAAGATTAACTTTCACTATATTTTCCTACTCAACTATTTCATAAAACCTTATTTAGCAAATAAACAAAATTTCTCTCTCATCAACTTACAATAAAATTTTGGAGATAAAAAGGTGTGCAAAACATAGCTCCAAATGTAATATGACCAAAAAAAACATTGGAGGATGAAGTTGCTGACCTTTTAGGCACCTCCGATTTGTATATAATCACCAAAGTAAATTCACTATAAATTTTGGCATGACCTCCCCTCTTTTTTGAAGAAATTTTGAAGCTTGCTCAGGCTGGAGGAGGAAGAAGATATATATAAAGGGGTGGGACTTTAGTCCTGGTTGGTGTTACCAACCGGTTCTAAAGATCACCGGGATCTTTAGTCCCGGTTGGTAACACCAACCGGAACTAAAGTTACGATCTTTAGTCCCGGTTGGTACGGTTGGACTAAAGATGCCGGGGGGGCCTGACATGCCTGACAGCATTCGAACCGGGACTAAAGATCATCTTTAGTGTTACCAACCGGGACTAAAGATCAAATATGCCCGTTACCCTTTTTAACCGGGACTAAAGATTATCTTTAGTCCCGGTTTTTGTTGCAACCGGGACTATCGTGGAATTCGGCCGACCGACGAAAGATGGTTTCTCCACCATGATACATCCCCAATTGAGCTAGCTTTTTATGGACCTACATGCCGTGCCTCAGTGGTTTGCCCGTCATCGTTACATGCAATATTATCCTATTAGTCGGCCGCACAATATTTAACAACCTCTCGTCTATTATTTCACATCATTAAGGTTTTTAGCTATCTAAATCAAGAATTGTGATTGTGATCTTTCCCATGAATTGACAATGTAGTAGAAGCTAGCCTTCAAAAGTATTATCTAATTTGATTGCACACAAATGCCACCTTTTTATATATAATAATTAATATACTCCTTCCACTCACCTTTTTAGATATTATTTTAAGTCATCTTTGAACATAAATATATTTTCAAATATTTAGACCAAGTGTATGAAAATCATATGTATGGATTTATTATTTATTACCTTGTTGGGCAATGCGTGGAAGGTGTTTTTTATACTATGGCTTTATAAAGCTAAAGAATACATGTGACCGGCCGATATAATGAAATATAACTTCAGGATATTACTTTTACATATTTATGGTTAATAATATCGAAAAGCCAAAGCATAAGCGAGCATGCTGTTTTCAATTTGTTTTTTCAGAAATTAGCGGTAGTATTTTTAAAGGTTACGGATTGTGTCGACACATATGTTGTCGCATGTTTGACCGCCACCAATTTAATAAAAAGGTGTGATCGAGTACGTGTAGCGGTTGCAACGTCGTCAGGCTCGACAACTAATTAACGACTGGAGTATTAAGGAATTTGAAGCTACCAACGAAATCGATCGATCGATGAGGAGGCAGCGGATGCAATGCTACTGGTGCAGGATACACATCAATCGTGTTTGGCTTTCTTCAATTTCTCGGTGGTTCAGTTTGTCCGTTGCTGCAGATCATCTTTATTATACTATCGTCCTAGCTAGTAGTCGGCTGCATAATCAGGGGTGTTTACAATCAGAGGTGTAAAGTTTTAGCAAGCAGATTGATAGATAAGTTTTACTTCCTCTGTCCCAAAATATAGTAACCTAGGACTAGATGGGACATCACCTAGTACGATATATCTGGACATGCTAGGTGATGTCCCATCTAATTTTAGATTGTTATGTTATGAGACGGATGGAGTATTATACTAAGTTTGATCGTATCTTACTTAGGGTGTGTTTGCAACCCCTTTTTCCCAACCTATCTCTCTCGTTTTCCGCGCGCACGCTTTTCAAACTGCTAAACGGTATGTTTTTTTTAAAAAGTTTCTATACGGAAGTTGCTTAAAAAAATCAAATTAATCTATTTTTGAAAAAAAAATAGTAAATACTTAATTAATCACGTGCTAATGAACCGCTCCGTTTTCTGTGTTTACTGTGCAAGTTGGGAACACCTATGTGCGAACACAGCCTTTTGTGGGGCAGAGTTATACTGCATATCAGCTTATAGTAGCTGGGCTAATGACAATGACAGTGTAAGCAAGCAGATTGTCAGACAGAAGCATGCAGCTGTGAGCTAGCGAGAGTGGCATATATGGAGGCGATTTAATTCGATCTATCGGACGGTGAGAGGTCGCATCGCATCATCGATCGATCGATCTTGCAGGAGTTCGTTAGTTTGGATTAAATTCAGCGCGCAGGAGTTTAATTGATAGTTTGAATTAAATTCAGCACGCAGGAGTTTAATTGTTAGCTTGGATTAAATTCAGCGGGCAGGAGTTTGCTAGTTTGGATTAAATTCATGGCCTGATCTGAGATGAGAGATGAGACGAGCTCCATCACGTGGCCAGTCAAACGTTGTGCGAAAACTATATCGAGGCATCACGACGACGTCGACTTTTTTTTTCGTTCAACTCCTCGATCTCTTCTCTCCAAAAAAAAAAAAGAAAAAAGAAAAAAAGTCGAGCAGTAAAAGTGAAACTCCTTGACTGCACCGACCAAAGTCCAAACCGATCGATGGGTTTGACTCGACTCGCGCCATGCATGAATCATCGTCACTTTTCGTCCCGCCCGTTTATTTCCCGCCATCAACCATGTCAAAAATCTCTAGTAGATTCTTAGGGCATATGTACAAAGTTAAAGCCTCTCTATATTAATTAATTAATATAATTACAGACTATCCTCCTATAATACTTTAAACAATAAGATTTCTAAACCATTAATGTCACTGGTGGAGAAACCATCTTTCGTCGGTCGGCCGAATTCCACGATAGTCCCGGTTGCAATAAAAACTGGGATATTTAGTCCCGGTTAAAAAGGGTAACGGGCATATTTGATCAACACCAACCGGGACTAAAGATGATCTTTAGTCCCGGTTCAAATGCTGTCAGGGCTTGTCAGGCCCCCCGGGATCTTTAGTCCCGGTTGGTAACACCAACCGGGACTAAAGTCCCACCCCTTTATATATATCTTCTTCCTCCTCCAGCCCGAGCAAGCTTCAAAATTTCTTCGAAAAAGAGGGGGGGTCATGCCAAAATTTATAGTGAATTTACTTTGGTGATTATATACAAATCGGAGGTGCCTAAAAGGTTAGCAACTTCATCCTCCAATGTTTTTTTGTCATATTACATTTGGAGCGATGTTTTGCACACTTTTTTTGTCTCCAAAATTTTGTTGTAAGTTGATGAGAGAGAAAATTAGTGTGGGAAAAGAAAGAAGATAAAGAAATTTTGTTTATTTGCTAAATAAGGTTTTATGAAATAGTTGAGTAGGAAAATATAGTGAAAGTTAATCTTAAATAAAAGAAAACAAACTAAATTGAAAATTAAAAGAATTTAAAACTTAAAAAATAATAAATAAGAATTATTTGGTGGAATATTTTATAAATTTTGTATGAATAATGATATGTCATTATCGTATGACTATTGAAAGAGTTTGTGATTATTTTATCATTATTGTATGACTGTCATTATTGTACGAATGATTATTTGTGTACGATTTTTTTTTCACTTCATGTAGATGGATCGGCAATGGATGTACGCTGACCAGCGGTCCAAAGAGTTTATTGACGGCGTGCATTATTTTTTGAGAGTGGCCGAAGCTAACAAGCAGAAGGGTTTTATTTGTTGTCCATGCAATAAGTGTAAGAATCAGAAGGAGTATTCTGCATCTAGGACTATTCATTTCCACTTGTTTGAGTCAGGGTTCATGCCAAGCTATAATTGTTGGACATCCCACGGAAAGCAAGGGGTAGAAATGGAAGAAGATGAAGTGGAAGACGACAATATTTCAGACTTTGCTCAGTACGCTGGATTTGAAGGAAATCAAATGGGCGAGGAGGACATAGATGCTGATTATAACGACGTTGCGGATGATCTTGGTCAGATGTTGCAGGATGCCAAGGAGGACTGCGAAAGTGAAAAGGGGGCCCATAAATTGGACAAGATGTTAGAGGACCACAGAATGTCGTTGTACCTAGGTTGCGAGCAGGGGCACAAAAAGTTGGATACCACTCTGGAGTTCTTGCAATGGAAGGCAAAAAATGGTGTTAGTGACAAGGTATTTGGCGATTTATTGAAACTCGTCAAGAACATTCTTCCGGAGGGAAACAAATTGCCCGAGACAACGTACGAGGCTAAGAAGATAGTCTGCCCTCTAGGATTGGAAGTTCAGAAGATTCACGCATGTCCGAATGATTGTATCCTATATCGTGGTGAGGAGTACGAGAACCTAGAAGCATGCCCTGTTTGTAAAGCACTACGATACAAGATTAGACGAGATGATCTAGGTGAGGTTGACGGGCAGCTAACGAAGAAGAGAATTCCTGCTAAGGTGATGTGGTATTTCCCTATAATACCACGGCTAAGGCGTTTGTTCAGGAACAAGGGGAATGCTAGAATGATGCGCGGTTTGGTTTAAGTACGGATGGCATGAATCCTTTTGGAGAGATGAGCAGTGGCCATAGCACTTGGCCCGTTACGATGTGTATCTACAACCTCCCCCCTTGCTATGCATGAAGAGGAAGTACATAATGATGTCGATTATTATTCAAGGCCCCAAGCAACCTGGTAACGACATCGATGTGTTCCTAAGACCACTGGTCGGAGATCTTAAACTGTTGTGGAAGAAGGAAGGTGTCCCCGTGTGGGACGAGGACAAACAGGAGGAGTTTAACCTACGAGCGCTGCTGTTCGTAACCATCAACGATTGGCGTGCACTTAGTAACCTATCTGGGCAGTCCAACAAGGGGTACAAGGCTTGCACTCACTGTATAGATGAAACAGAAAGTACGTATCTTAAGCACTGTAGGAAGGTTGTGTACATTGGTCATCGTCGATTTCTTGCTGCAAACCATCTAGTACGGAAGAAAGGCAAGCACTTTGTACATAAGGCGGACCACCGTACGAAGCCTAAACATCACAGCGGGAAAACAATGTTTGCTATGGTGAAAGATCTTAAAGTAGTGTTTGGAAAGGGGCCTAGCAGCCAGCCTATAGAGTGCGAAGATGGTCACGCGGCGATGTGGAAAAAAAACTCCATATTTTGGGAGTTACCCTATTAGGAATTCTTGGACGTCCGCCACGCAATCGACGTGATGCACCTCACTAAGAACCTTTGCGTAAACCTTCTTGGCTTCCTAGGTGTATATGGAAAGTCGAAAGATACATTGGAAGCACGTAATGATCTGAAGCATATGGAACAACGCGGCGACCTTCACCCGGAACCAAAGGAGAAAGCCAGCCATTACTTGAGTCCAGCCAGCTACACTCTTAGCAAGGCAGAGAAGGAAAGTATGTTTCAATGCTTGGAGAGCATCAAGGTACCTTCTGGATACTCCACGAATATAAAGCGAATAATAAGTACGAAGGAGAAGAAGTTCACAAACCTAAAGTCTCATGACTGTCACGTGTTGATGACACAGCTGCTACCAGTTATAATAAGGGGTATCCTCCCAGACAATGTTCGGGCAACAATAACAAAGCTATGTTCTTTCATGAACACAATTTCGCAGAAGGTCATCGATCCAGATAAGTTAGAAGCCCTTCAGAATGATGTGGTGCAATGTCTTGTCAGCTTTGAGTTGATATTTCCACCTTCATTTTTCAATATAATGACGCATCTGCTTTGTCACCTAGTGAAAGAGATCGGTATTCTCGAGCCTGTGTTCCTACACAACATGTTTCCTTTCGAGAGGTACATGGGCGTTCTGAAGAAGTATGTTCGTAACCGTGCTCGTCCAGAGGCAAGCATCGCCTAGGGGTATGGAACAGATGAGGTCATTGAATTCTGCGTAGAATTTATTGAAGACCTTCGCCCAATCGGGGTACCTGAATCACGCCATGAAGGGAGGCTACGGGGAAAGGGGACTCTCGGAAGGAAAGCAATAATGACGGTAGACAACAATTTATTCCGTAAAGCCCATTTCACGGTTTTACAACAATCTTCATTGGTGGCTCCTTACATCGAGGAGCACTTGGCTCTAGTTCGCGCCAGAAACATCGGTAAGTCCGATGCATGGATTACACGGCATCACATTGATACTTTTCCCGCATGGCTGCGACAACATCTCATGGGTAACGAGACGATTAACCAGCAACTGGCCTTCCTGGCGAGGGGTCCATCTGGCTCGACCGCGACATTCCAGGGATATGAGATCAATGGGTACACATTCTACACAAGAGCCCAAGACATGAAGAGCATAAACCAGAACAGTGCTGTTCGTATCGATGCCATGGGACACGATGGTACAACTGGCACGTATTACGGTGCCATCGAGGAGATATAGGAACTTGACTATGGACCTCTCAAGGTCCCTCTGTTCCGGTGCCAATGGGTTAGGTTGACTGGTGGAGACGTAACGATTGATGACAGTGGGATGACAACGGTTGATCTTAACAAGATTGGATACTCGGACGAACCTTTTGTCCTTGCCAATGATGTAACACAAGTTTTTTACGTGAAGGACATGTCTAGCAAAGGAAAGAAGGGCAAAGGGCCTGACGAGCCGAAGCGCCACGTGGTTCTCCTAGGCAAAAGAAAAATCGTCGGAGTAGAGGACAAGACTGACGATGATTACGATCAGTTTGATGGGCAACCCCCTTTCACGGTGACGGTTGACCCTAGCATCCTTCTATCAAACGAAGACACCCCTTACTCACGTAGCGATCACAAGGAAGGAACAATAGTGAGGAGAAAGTACGTGCGGACAACCGTAACCGCCGACCCTATTGCCGTAATTGTTGTAAACTATTTTGGATGTATTGAATATGCTAGTTATATATGATTAATTACAATTTTTAACAATTTAATATCATGCATATACTAATTATATACGATTATTAAAATTTTTAAAAGTTTTAAATTATGCATGTGGGATTTACATATAATAGTTACAATTTTTAACAATTTAATATCATGCATATGCTAATTATATACGATTATTAGAATTTTTAAAAGTTTTAAATCATGCATGTGGGATTTACATATGTTAGTTACAATTTTTAACAATTTAATATCATGCATATGCTAATTATATATGATTATTAGAATTTTTAAAAGTTTTAAATCATGCATGTGGGATTTACATATGTTAATTAGAATTTTTAATGCATTATTTACTATTTTAGAAACATATATGCAACGAAATTCAATATTCAGTGCTATTAACTTTAGTCCCGGTTCTTAACCCTAACCGGGTTTAAAAAAGAATTTGGAAATAGCGGAAAAATATCTTTACTCCCGATTAAAGATAAGATCTTTAATCCCGGCTGTTGTTAGGAACCGGGAGTAAAGATATCTTTACTCCCGGTTCTTCTCACCAACCGGGAGTAAAGATCCGGGGGTATATATATTCCCGGTGCGCCCTCGTCTTCTCCACCAACACTTAGACGTTTTTTCATCGAGATCGAGCATCGGCATCTCCTTCGCCGCCACTGCCTAGGGCAACCCCACGCCGACGCCGCCGTCGTCTCTCACCGTCGCCTGGCGGTCCTCGCCGCCTCCGCCGCAGACGCCGCCGCTGCGTCTCTTGGGTGAGAGCCCCCGCCCTCTCTCTCTCTCTCTCGATGTAGCTCTCTGTCTCTCTCTCTTTCGCCGACGAACACCGACGACGCCGACGCCGACGTACGCCGCCAGGCCGCTACGTTACGCCGGCGCCGCGGCACGCCGCCGCCGCGCCCCCACGCCACCGGGCCCCCATGCCGCCGCCGTGGCCCCCCGCCGCCGCGCCCCCACGCCGCCGGGCCCCCACGCCGCCGGGCCGCGCCCCCCACCACTGCGAGACAACGCCGCTGCTGCCACGCCGCTGCCGGGCCAGCCCACGGCACCGAACCGCGCCCCCACCGCCGCGAGACGCCGCCACCGCGAGACGATGCCGCCGCCCCCACGCCACCGCCGCCCCCACGCCGCCGGGCCGGCCCACGGCGCCGGACCGCGCCCCCACCGCCACGAGACGCAGCCGCCGCGAACGAACGCTTAACGAACGTGACCAAACGTGACCAAACGCGAACGAACGCGAACGAACATGAACGAACGCGAACGAACGTGAACGAACGCGAACGAAACGTGAACGAAACGTGAACGAACGCGAACGAAACGTGAACGAACGCGAACGAACGTGACTGAAACGTGAACGAACGTGAGTGTTAGTGAACTAACACGAACGAAGGTGAACGAACGCGAACGAACGCTTAACGAACGCGAACGAACGTGAACGAACGCGAACGAACGTTAAAGAAACGTGAACGAACGCGAACGAACGTGACTGAAACGTGAAAGAACTTGATGTTAGTTAACGAACGCGAACGAACGTGAATGAAACACGAACGAACGTGATTGAAACGTTAACGAACGTGAATGCACTTGAACTAAAAGTGTGAGAACGAACGCGAGCGAAATGTGTACGAACGCAAACGAAACGTTAAAGAAACGTGAACGAACGCGAACGAACGTGACTGAAACGTGAACGAACTTGTTGTTAGTGAACGAACGCGAACGAACGTGAATGAAACACGAACGAACGTGATTGAAACGTTAACGAACGTGAATGCACTTGAACTAAAAGTGTGAGAACGAACGCGAGCGAAATGTGTAGGAATTCGCGCACGCAAGTGATGTAAAGATGTGATTGTTAGAGATATAATATAAGATTGTTAGATTTCTAATATAAGATTATTAGATTATTAGAGTTAGCATATGTGAGTGTTAGAGATTATTGGATTATTAGACTTAGCATATTTGAGTGTTAGAGATAGTTAGAGATTTAATATAAGATTATTAGAGGTTTAATATACGAAACTTAATTAGACTTAGCATATGTGAGTGTTAGAGATTTAATATAAGATTATTAGAGATGTAATATTCGAAACATATTTGATTGTTAGAGATTTAATATAAGATTTTTAGAGATGTAATATTCGAAACTTAATTAGACTTAGCATATATGATTATCTACCGTACAAATACACGACACTTAGACTTAGCATATTTGAGTGTTAGAGATAGTTAGAGATTTAATATAAGATTATTAGAGGTTTAATATATGAAACTTAATTAGACTTAGCATATGTGAGTGTTCGAGATTTAATATAAGATTATTAGAGATGTAATATTCGAAACATATTTGATTGTTAGAGATTTAATATAAGATTATTAGAGATGTAATATTCAAAACTTAATTAGACTTAGCATATATGATTATCTACCATACAAATACACGACACTTAGACTTAGCATATATGATTATTTGAGTTTTAATACAAGATTAGTAGAGTGTTAATATTACGCTTAGCAAATATTTCTTCTATGAACAGATGGCTGATCGCGATGAGGAATAGATACTGTACGATACAATCGCATCGGGAAGCAGCCAGTACTGGAACGAAGAAGAGGGGAACAAGGATCCAGACCAGTACTTGAACGAGGAGGGGAACGCGGAGAGGGATGCAGAGGGGAATGAGGAGGGGAACGTGGAGAGGGATGCGGAGGGGAACGAGGAGGAGGCTAGTGGAAGTCATCCCTCCGCTGGACAGAAGAGGGCACGCGGACAACGAGGTGCCGCGAAGAAGATAGAGGGTCGGCACATCATAACTGAGGTGGACGCAGGCGGCCGACCTAGTGCCCCGGCACAAGCAGCCAAGAATTTTGTACGCCACAGCGGTTGGGTTGTGAGGGATAACGTGCCTGTCAGCAAGGTGTACTGGCGCAGAACAAGGGCACGCGGGGGTGATGACAGCTTTATCCCGGAATCAGAGAAAGAGATGCTGTGGACCACAATGCTCGAGACGTTCACGCTCCCTGCGGGTACAGAGAACATAGTGAAACAGTGGACTCTTAAGAAAATGGCAGAACAGTTCCAGACCTTCAAGGGAGATCTGTACCGGAAATACATCCTGAAGGGGCAGACACCGAACTTCGACATATTCCCGAAGCTAAGGGATCACTGGGACGAGTTCGTTGCTTACAAGATAGGTCAACAAGGGCAGGCGATGATGGAAAGAAACAAAGAAAATGCCGCCAAGAAGAAGTACCATCACCACTTGGGGTCAGGCGGCTATAGCGTCGCGACGCCAAAGTGGGAGGAGATGGAGGCAAGCTTGCTTGAGAGGGGTATCGAACCGGCCACCGCTAAATGGCCTGATCGATCGAAGTTCTGGTACTATGCTCACGGTGGAACACTCAACCCAGTTGATGGCTCCTTGGTCTTCAGCGATCAGATAAGCGAGGTTGCGAATCGACTAACAGACGCAGTGGAAGCCTCTTCTCAGGGCACGTTCCGACCCGACAGAGAGAAGGACGAGCTGTCACTCGCCCTACAGACTCCCGAGCATCCAGGACGAACACGAGGGAAAGGCGTGATTCCCTGGAAGATGGGATTCAAGGAGGACATCCACACGTACAGGAGTCGGATGAGGAGCAAGAGAGATACCGAGGCAAATATTGCAGATCTTGAGTACAGGGTATCTAGCTACGAGCTCAGCATGCAAGAGGAGGTGGCCCGGAAGGTGGATGAACGCATGGCAGCACATCGGTCACACGATCCTCAGCCGTACATACCTCCTCCAATGGTCAGCCCATCAGGCAATCGTAGCAGCTGCGCCTCAACGGGGCAGGTAGTATCACATAGCATGGACGCCATGCAAACCCAGGACGAAACCACCTGCCTCGTTGATGAGATCACGCATCGGACACCATGTGAGCTGCATATTCCCTTCAAGAACTTATCAATCAAGGTATGCTCGATGTAATATATGATTTTTGACTCGTACGTTCCGCAAGTTGCTGCTTAGGTTGATTACTAATAGATAACCTCTCATCACGTGAAGGTGGCGTCAGCCATCCCAATGGACATTTTAGGGACTTACCACTCCAGGCCGATTCCAGCAGGATACTCGAGGGTCGAAGTTGAGCTGGTGGAAGCCATGTACGAGGACCTCGAGTTGGACTACCCAGGAGGAGACGGTGAGACGCATCTACAAGACACAAGCCACGCCATTATACTATGGCGCAAGCGGTACATCATCCTCCCTGGGCGACAAGCGGCGTCTCGTGCACCATCTCCTCCGGCTCCGCCGTCTCCTCCTGCACCATCTCCTCTGGCTCCTCCGCCACCTCCTCCTGCACCATCTCCTCCGCCTCCTCCGCCTCCTCCGCCTCCTCCTGCACCATCTCCTCCGGCTCCTCCGCCACCTCCTCGTGCACCATCTCCTCCGGCTCCTCCGGCTCCTCCGCCTCCTCCTCCACCGTGTCCGCCTGCACCTCCCAAGACAAGGTCTCGCCAAGCTCCACCTCCTGCCAGCACAAGGGCAACGAAGAATGCCAAAGTTGTCACCACCAAAAACAAGGAGCCGCCGTACGGTTGCAGTCAAGAGGAGCTTGACGCTTATGTGGCAGGAGAAGTGAAGAGGCAACTCAAGCCTCGGAGTCCTGAAAAGAAGATACCTATTGACCCGAGCGTGAAGAATTTCTTCAAGGGAATGTCCACCGCAAACAAGGAGGCCTTAAAGCTATCGGACTATGACCGAACACTTAGGAAAGCCTATTACAAGAAGTCCAAACCAGTTCCTCAGCTTGGAGAACAACCACACCAAGTGGTCGAGCCGTTGGTGACCGGCGAAGACTTTGGCATAACGGATTTCATTTCAGACACCGGTCTAACCATGGCTCAGTTGGTTGGAGGCGCACCAATCCCGAAGGCGGAAGTGGCATACAAGTTTGAACTCGGTAAACCGCTTGTCAGGCCTGAGCAGCTGCAGTCCCTACCAACACAAATGTACAAATTCCATGAACGGTACATGGAAACGAGCGCCAATGGTAGAGAGATGTTCGGAGCGAGGATCAGAAACCCCGACTTCTTGCAAGGAGAAGATGTTCTATGGATCCATTTCAAGGATGTCTTCGATCTGTACCATCGGGACGCCCTCGACGTGTCACAACCTAAAAATCTTAATTGTATAAATTATTGTTTAAATGGAATTATCAGAAAATGATTTTAAAAGCCTAGAAGAAAAGATCTAATTTTAAATAATAAATTCCAATATAAAATTGGGCCAGATAAAATTTTATTAAATACTTTGCTTAATTCTATAATTCCTAGATTTTTCTGGGATTTATTTGAGCTAAGGAAGTATTTTTAATAAATGGAATTGCATTTCATGAATAATTTAAATTGAAAAAGGTTTTAATATCCTCTTTTGGCTTTGGGCCGAAAGTCGGCCCAAAACCTTTTCTCTCCCTCTCCCGGCCCAAGTCGGCCCAGTCGGCCCGCAGCCGAGCCGCCCGCAGTGCGCAGCCGCCTGTCCCTCTCTCTCCCGCTCGCTGACAGGTGGGGCCCGCCTGTCAGAGTCGTCGTCTTCCTCCAGCCGCTAGCCGCCCAAAACCCTAGCCGCCGCCGCCCTTCCAATTCGGCCGTCCCTTTCCGTTTCCGGTGAAATTAATTGAGGGGAAAGGATCCCCGTGATCCACTCTACCTTTTCCCTTTTGGAAGCATCGTCTAAATCGCTTTGGAAATTCGCGGAATCGATCTCGAATCGGATTCGTCTCTCTCTCCCGAACCCTAGCTTTCCTTCGCTGTCGCCGGGCCGCCGTGGGCCTTCGCCGCCGCCTTTAGCCCCTTTATAAGGACCCCTGAGCTCCCCGCTACCCGCCGCCACCCTCGCTTTCGCCTCTCGCCGTCCGTAGAGCCCTAGCACCGTGTAGCCTCGCGCCGCCGTCGTCGCCGCCGCTCCAGATTGATATCATTGTTAATGGAGGTGCAACAACAAATTTTTATGAAAGGTAAACATTTCATCAACAGTGAGTATTATCCACAAAATTAAAGAGGAAAAGCCAATAAATTTTGGTAATTCAACTTATATTTATTAAAATGCATGCACAGATATGATGTCGCCTTGGCATCCAATGTCTTAGGAGCAAAATATGTTTGCAAATTTGCAAAGAAGTGTGCAAATCTGAAAATGTTCCTCCATATCTCCACTGGTATGTACAATGTAAATAACTAAATATAGTATAAATCAGTTTGTCCCTCAATACGCATACATACATAATGTACCATGTACTACTTGCAAGAATCACTGTGACATATAAGCAAATTTATTTGTGTGAATAAAAGTTATGATCTGGCGAACAAGAAGGACTTTTATTGGAGAAGGTATTTCAGCTTGGGGAAACACTGAAGGAAGGATGCCATTTAGACATTGCAGCTGAATTACAATTGGTTGAGTCTGTCAAGGCAGAACTTACGCACTCCACCAATGGTAAATCGGAGCAAACAGAAAAGATAACCATGAAGAAACTTGGATTGAAGAGGTCTAAAAAATAAATAAACAGTTGATCGAATTGTTATATATGTAAGCAAGGATATTAATTTTTTTTTTCTTTAGGCATTTAATACTAACATGTGAAACTTGTTCTTTTTGTTAAGAGCTAGACAATTTGGGTAGCCCAACACGTATGTGTTCACAAAGGCAATGGGTGAGATGCTAGTTGGACACTTTGGGCGTGAACTTTCGGTTGTGATTATTCGCCCAAGTATTGTATCCAGCATTTACCATGATCCACTCCCTGGGTGGATAGAAGGAACTAGGTATACCTCATATTTATTAATAGAAATATACTCTAATAACTGGTTCACCAAACCGCAAATTATGTTCACATAATTAGTACTCTACATGACCAAAAATATGTTATGCATGTCTTTTGTAGGACAATTGACAGTATAATTTCTGCTTACGCCAAGCAAACTATTCCACATTTCATCGGTGCTGGTCATGTCATCCTTGATGTGGTAAGATCTACAGTAATGCCTACTCTTTTTTTTTTATATACAACGACATTAATTTTTTTATTGATGTTCGACTATTCGTCTTATTAAAAATTTATATAAATATTACTTTTTAGTGCCTTGTGTTATCATCAAAGAAACTCTAACATTAACTTATATTTTTAGATATTTACGTTGAATTTTTAAATAAGAAGAATGTTTAAACATCATGTGAAAAGTTAATGGTATCATATATAAAAACAGAGGTGCTATTAATTTTAATTGAGTAAATTTTAGGAAACCCGTGTTTTATGATAAAAGTGCATAAAACCACAGGTATTATGAAAGGTAACCATATGCTTTTTTGTCTATATGTTTCGTAAAACCCCACCTTTATTAAATATTGATTAATTTCGACATATTTGAAATATTGTTTCAAAGTAGCAAAGAGTTAAACTATCAACCTTATCATCCTTGGTCAAAAACTTAATAATTAAAATTTCTATATATATTTTAGAGTTTTAAGTAAATTCATGCTCAACATGCACAATGATGGGGTTTTGTAAAACGTTTGAACTATAATACATAAGGTATATGCCAAATCATAATACCTTTGGTTTTTTTTTCTGAAATTCACTCGTTTTAATTAATTCCCTGTCTTCTAGATCGAATTCAATAAGCTTATAAACAACGTCGTGTTCTACATAAATAGATTCCCCGTGATATGGTGGTGAATGCGATGTTGGTAGCCATGGCCGTTCACTGGAGTGAGATAGGCCAAGTTATCATCCATGTGACATCATCCCAGCAGAATCCGTTGTCAACCTCTACCATGCTGGACTTGATGTATCGCTATTTTACTGCTAATCCATAGACGATGGGAAAGAATGGAAAAGTCGTCAAAACCAAAAGGCTCAACATTACCAATAAAACAGGTTTCCGAGCATACATGTTTCTTAAATACAAGCTATCATTAGAGGTCAGATTCTTTTTTGTCTTTTGGACACCCAGACTTTTTTTTTCTAACAAATATTAATGAGTAAATTACACTTTGCACCGGGTAAAGCATAACTAGTTTCACTTTGCATCAGATTTAACACATATTTCCAGTTAGACTATTTAAATTTAAACCATGACCAGGCTGCATTATCAAATTAATTAACCTATCGAAATTTCATCAAATTTTATAAATTTCTGATGAAACTTTGTGAAATGTGGTTCAAATTTAAATAGTTTCATAAGTTTCGGTCATGGTTTATAAGATTTTCATTCACTTATATGATGCAATCTAGTGCAAATTAAGTGAAAATTATTTTGATATATCTCTGTTGTAAAAGTGAAGGTATGCAGTAAACCCAGTTTAAAGTGAAACAAGATACATTTTACCCGGTGTAAAATATAATTTATAGCAGTTTTAATCTCAATATATGGCTAACACATGAATCCGGCCGGTGCATGGCTTGACTATATATCGATCCTTTGTTACCCAGGTTCTGCATTTGGTGAATCCACTGTTGGGTGGATATTTTTCTCAGTATTACAGTAAATCCATAAGAAGCTACAGATATTTCGTTCTTCTGGCCAAGTTATACATGCCATATGCTTTCTTCAACGCCTGGTATATTATTTTACAACCTTTTCTTTTCTGCTGCTAGTGCTAGGTAGATAGCTAGAAGATAAATCAAGACATAACAAAGTTATTATGTGAGCAAATAATAAATATGTTTTTCATATTGCTTCCTTATGCTACCCAGTTATTAATTGATTAACCCATTTGAAAAAAAAAGTTACAGGCATACTTATAATGCAGGCTTTTATAATTTTCAGATATCAACATGTTTGACAGACAAATAAGATGATCAATAGATATATATTCTCTAAAAGTAACTTAATTAATTATATGGTTTCTGCAGATATAGTAGTATAGAAATTACTGGTTTAATTTGTCTTTTTAGTGCCAAGTTGATCAGCACTTTTTAGTGCCATGTTGATCAGTACCCAAAGAATCACATGTTCGTAGAGAAAAAATTGTCAATTTACAAGTGAAAGTTTAGGTGTGAAATTTGAAAGCAAATCATTCTACAGTAAATTAGAAATATCTCTGATTTTCATTGTCAATCTTCTTATCATTCTTTTGTTTTTCATGCGCACGCGTAGCTTCAATGGCACAAACTTGGCGAGACTGCAGACGGCGACAACTCAAGACCAGAGCAAAGAAGCCTGTGTGCTTAATTTTGATCCCAAGTCCATTGACTGGGAGTACTATCTGTACAACAGCCACATACCTGGCGTTATGAAGTATGCCCACAAAAAGAAGTAGTAAGCCCAACAAAACAAAATCAGACGATCAAGCTGATCTACCAGACGCAGAAAATATCACCAATCGAGCTATGACTGTGTGTGCGCGCGAGTGAGTGTGTGTGAATAAGATTATATATGTTATCGCTTTTGAGAAGCAGAGATTATAAGCTGCCTAGCAGTGTAGAAGGAACAATTAAGCATCACATGATTAAAAATGCCATCCATTTCTTTGTAACTCGTGGTTGGTGTGTTACGAAACATGACACATGCTGTATGTGTTAATTTCTAGATGGGAATATATTTTATAACGATACCAACACCGATACCGAAAACATTTCTTGGGCGACCTTTATATGGCCCTTTTTCGAACCGCTTGTAAGGGCATGTAAAAGTCGAGAATTTAAGGGCCATGAAACTGAATTTATAGTATTTTATTTGTGTAGGCGCAAAAAGATCTGAAAAAACTAAACTACTACAGAAATTTTTGTATACGGACTCTATTTTCGCATACGGCTCCATATAAAACCCCATGCAAAAATCAATTTTTGTAAATGGGCCTCTTAACAGGCCCACATACTAAATAAAATCTATTTTCGCAGACGGACCTCTTGCGGCAGCATGTGAAAATTGATTTTTCAGGCAGTGTCGAGGAGTGATCCTCTCTAGCGGGAGATCGTGAGATCCCCTTTTTTGAGTTCGGCCAGGGGAAAGGATTCGCCTCTCGAGATCGTGTATCTGCCCTGAGGGTTTCTAGATCGCGTGTGGGCGACAAGATTATACAGGTTCGGGCCGCTATGGAGCGTAATACCCTACTCATGTGTGTGGGATTTATGATTGAGTGTTACAAAGGTTCCTGAACTCCGGAGAGCTCTCTTGGTCTTCTCCTTCTAGAGCTCAAGCCTACTGAGTGTCGTCCCCTTTCTCGGTGGGCAAGGTCCTACTTTTATAGTTCAAGGCGATACCACATGCGCCGCCTCTACCTACTCTTTCACGGGAGGGGGACCCACTTTACCTTGACCGGACCACGATCCGTGCCTTCGCCCGGAAGCTAAGCAGCAGTCTGTCCCTGAGTGGGACCCAGCGCCGCCCCCCGCCTGACACGGGGGACAGCCCTGTCATTCCCTCTTAAATGAGCGAAGACTTATAGCGGTCCTCCCCATGTGGAGGGAACCCCGGATAATGCTTCGATGGGACGGGACATACCTGCATCCACTTCGCCGGATACAGAGGCGAACGTGGGGGCACGGCCGCCCGTCCAATCGGACGTGACTGGCAACAGGCCGGTCACAGTCCGGTCACCCCCGATTGACGTGGGTCAGTCGGGCGGCACCGCACGTCTGCCCTCACTGTCACGCCCGGAATTTCTATCCAAAATTCCAAACGCTTACATGTGTGTAAACCCTCGTCCAGGAATCAACCGAGGCACACAATAACAAATTGATAACAGAGTACAATTATTACTCTAATTAATAAGCGAATAAAATGTCATTACAGAGGTAGATAGTTCCTCTCAATCAATAAAGATCTAAGCAGCGGAAAATAAAGATAAACAGCGCAGACGACTCTACTCCACAGGCAGCTTGACCAGGGCTACGCCTAATCCTCAACACCATCAGCATCACTGTAGAACTCCTCCTCTGATGAATGATTGCAAGGTGAGTATATGACATACTCAGCAAGCCACGCAGCAAATATGCAAGTGCACGGGATAACAAAGGATGGCATAATATAGTCTCATTTGCATAAAGAGCATTTAATAAATATTTCAGAATTTAATAAAACAGTAGAGTATTAATTAAGCAGTATTAATCCAACACTATACAACATACCCTGTTGCATAGGCCCAACCCTTCTGAACAACCAATCCTGGCTGCACAGTTCTATCTCCAAACCAGGAATATACCATTCCAAACCAGGAGCTAAACAAGTTATTAACAACATCATTTAATATGGTGAGAGATATGAGACTAATCACGAAAGACATTGTTAGACCCGCCCATTACCGCGGGCACGGCTATTCGAATAGTTTTACTCTGGCCAGAGGTGTACCACTGTACCCACAAGACACAACCTCAACATCATGTCAACCATGCGTCGCGATACTTAACAAGTACCCGAATAGAGATTGTGACAATACCCTCTATATAACACAATTCAAAGCAGTGCACCGTTCCCGGATCATAATCACCGCCTTGTAAACAAGGCATGGACTCCCCAGCGACCCCCGTGGGCTTATCTCCGCCACTTCACAGTCTGGTGCTCTACAAAGAAAAAGTAAAGCCGTTGCCCACGCTGGCTTGTGGTTGGCACGGTAAATGTTTCACAACCGAAAATCGTGAACCGGTCCTTAATTGTCATGAGCACAACCATCAAAACCATATGCTCACAACCCACCATTATCAGGTTTTAGTTGGCAAATTAATTAATTAACCAATCATGATTAACCATCATGAGCTATCATTAAGCCATCATTAAATAATAGTGATTCATAAGTTATCCCAATAGTGTGCTAAGGTTTCTAAGCATGGCTAAGCAATTATATCTAATATCTAGCTGACCCAATATATAAAGCTCAACTAGTCAAGTTACAATAACCCAAGATATCAAGGAATAAAGTAATCAAGAACAAAAGGGCTATAACAAACAATAGGTTAATTCCACCCAATGACATAGTTTTAAACGGGATCAACATGCTCAAAGGATTGTTTGGGATCTGTGTGACTTGCCTTGCTGGCCTTAGAACTCTTCAAATTCTTCTCTTGCGAAAACGGACTCTCCGGAAACGACGGAATCTAAGCAGAAAAGAGCAAAATCACCAAAACAGCACATAAAAAAGCATGAACAGTACATGTGGATATTTTTAACATGTAGATCTCAATTTTAGAAAAATTTAGAGACTTGAACCAACTAAATCCGAGCTAAGATGAATTAGTTATGAATTTTTAAAGATTAAATCGGATTAAACCATTTATATAGATTTTAATTGAATTATGACGTAATAATGAATTATTTTTAAAAAGAAAAAGAGGATTATTGCGTCAGCGAGCTCGGGTTCATGGTGGACCGGGTGCACGGCGGCGGTCTACGAAAACGAACGGCCGAGATCTACCCTATCCAAAACGAACGGCCGAGATATATCGGTCCACGACCGGTCTACGGCGGACGGCAACGATGACGTCAGCGGTGACGTCATCACCGGCGACGGCTCGGGCAGCACATGCTCGCCGGCGAATGATGGCGCGGCGGCGCGAACGGAGGGCACCTACGGGTTGCGGGCATCGCGGCGAACTCACCGGTGACCAAAACCGCGGCGGAAGACCAACGGACGGCGACGGCGACGAGGAAGAAACGGCGGAGACCTTCGGCTTGACGACAACGGCAGTGCTCCGGCGACCTACGACGGCGACGGAGGGGTGGACGAGATCGGTGACGACTTGGCGAACCCGACGGTGGCCTTCCCGAGCGGCGACGACGACCGGAGGGGCAGCGGCGCACGGCTGGACAAGCGGCGGCGACGGCAGCGCACAGGCTCACGAGGCTAGGGCGCTACAGACGGCGGTGGGCAAAGGCGAGGGTGGCAGCAGGTAAAGGAGGGCTTGGGGATCCTTTTATAGGGGCTAGGGGGCAGCGGCGAAGGCCCACGGCGACCGGCGACGGCGATGGAAAGGTTAGGGTTCGGAGAGAGAGACGAATCTGATTCGAGATCGAATCCGACGATTTCCAAACCGAAATAGGCGACGATTCCAAAAGAGAAAAAGTAGAGGGGATCTCGGGGATCATTTTCCTTTATCAATTTCACCGAATCAGGAAAGGGATGAACGAATTTGGAAGGGCAGCGGCGATGCGGCTCGGCTAGGGTTTCGGCGCGGCAGCGGCGCGAGGAAGACGACGGCCCGACAGGTGGGCCCCACCTGTCAGCGGGCGAACGCGCGCGTGCGGGCGGCGACTCGGCTGCGGGCCGACTTGGGCCGAGGGAGAGAGAGAGGTTTGGGCCGACTTTCGGCCCAAAGCCAAAAGAGGATTTTAAAACCCTTTTTAATTAAAACTATTCATGAAATGCAATTTCATTTATTAAAAATACTTCCTTGGCTCAAATAAATCCCAGAAAAATCTAGAAACTATAGAATCAAGCAAAGTATTTAATAAAATTTTATCTAGCCTATTTTTATATTGGAATTTATTATTTAAAATTAGAGCTTCTCTTCTAGGCTTTTATAATTATTTCTAATAATTTCAATTAAACAACAATTTATATATTTAGGATTTTTAGGGTGTGACACTCACCTCCCTCTCCCGAGCGGTGGGCGATGCCGTTTGCACGACAAGAGCCAACAGCGACGACAAGCAGTGAGGGCGGCGGATCTAGCGCCCCCGCCCTCGGGAGCAGCTGCGGCGGGCGGTGGATCCGGCTCTCCCGATGGCGGCGTCGCTGGATCCATCGTCCTCAGAATGGCTGCGATGGGCAACAACGACGGGTTCGAGCGATGGTAGGCAACTTGGGCAACGACAGCAGCAGCTGCGGCGGGCGGCGGATCCGGCTCTCCCGATGGCGGCGTCGCCGGATACATCGCCCTCAGAATGGCTGCGATGGGCAACAACTACGGGTTCGAGCGATGGTAGGCAACTCGGGCAACGACAGCAGCAGCTGCGGCGGGCGGCGGATCCGGCTCTCCTGATGGCGGCGTCGCCGGATACATCGCCCTCAGAATGGCATCCATTGGGCTGCGGCGGGCGGCGGATCCCAATGGCCGGTCGTCCCCGTGCGGCGGATGGACGCCTCCACGGCCGCCTCTGGCGGACGATGCACAAAAGACGGTGGTCGTCCCGAGCTCATGGTTGCCTCCGCGGCCGGCAAAGGGCTACCTCGCTCCGAGAGCTTCGAGGAATAGGCAGCTTTTGTATGCATGAAGGCGTCACTGCATCAGCACCCAGCAGCATGCATGGTCCTGCTCGTGCTCGTGCACGGTCCTTGAGCGGAAGCATGCAAGGCGTGAACTCCGTGGGGCATGGTGGCCACGGGTGGCTCCGCCGCCTCCGCCGGGCACGCGCGTCGTCGCCGCCTCCGCGGGCACGCGCGGCTCCGCCCACCGCCCTTCCCCGCGCGCCCGCGCCAAGCGTGCCGGCCGCCGGCCTGCACGCCGCTGCCCGCTAACTGACGAAGAGAGAGGCGGCCGCTCGGCGCGGCTTCCCCCCTCCCTCTCGGCGGCGTGCAGGCGGACGGAGCTCGCGCGCGGCTTCCCCCCTCCCTCTCGGCGGCGTGCGGGCAGACGGAGCTCGGCGCGGCTTCCCCCCTCCATCTCGGACGGAGCTCAGAGCAGGATGCGATCCCACCGCCTCGCCATCGTCGCCTTTTCCGGCGCCGCCAAGCGCCTCCTGCCGCTGCGCCGGATGACGCGCCAGGGCCAGCGCTCTGCCCGCCAGATCGTCGACCGCCTCGTCGTCTGCGCCGCCGCCCAGGGCCAAGGTAGGCCGTCTACGTCGGCGACGCGCTGCGCAAGGCCACCAAGGTGCTCGAGGACCGCCGTGACCGCAACCCCGTCGCCACCGTCATGCTCCTCTCCGACACATAGAAGCAGCAGCAGCAGGATGTGATCCGGCGCCCGCTAGCCACCCCTCCGGCCACGCGATTCACGCACGTCGAGATCCCCATCGGGCCAGGGGAGGAGCCGGTGCGGTCGGCGCTGGTGGCGGAGGAGGACGACCAGATGGGAGACGGCTCGAGGCCCCCCCCCCCCCCGCATCGCCGCTCCGATGGCGCCCCCACCTCCACCGCCGGCCAGCTCCTCCGCGGCTGCTGCCTCCCGCCCATCCTCCATCCCGCCGGACACCGGCGCCCAGCCGCCCCTCCTCTGTGAGAGAGAGAGAGTGAGAGAGAAGAGAGAGAGGAATAGTGAGAAAGAGAAAAGAGAGTATGAGTGTATGACAGGTGGGTCCCATATTTTTTTAATAAATAGAATGCTGACTGGACTACCACGCGTAGCCACGTAGACTAAAACCACTGCGGATTAAATCTAGGGGTAATTCATCCGGTTTACATAGTTGGGGGTGAAGAATATCCGATTTTGTGGTTCAGGTGTAATTCAGTAGACCGCGATATTCAGGGATAATTCGTACTTTTTCCTTCTTTTTTTTTACCTTCATCGTCCATCGCTACAGCCGCCGTTCTGGCCGTCGTGCTCAGCTGCTCGATGAACGCGACGAGCTTCTTGAACTCCGTCGCCGACGAGCCGCCGTCGGCGACGTCCCGTCTCAACTGCTGCGACAGAGCTTGAGCCGACGCCCTGATCTCGCCGGACTCCATCGCCTTCCTCACCATCCTCGCCACGACGGCGGCGTCGCACACGTCCTTCATGTCCAGCCCCGTCCCCCACACGCCGCCCACGAACCTGCTGTTGATCTGCTGGTCGACGAAGAACGGCCAGCACACCGTCGGCACGCCCTCGACGGCGGCCTCCAGCGTCGAGTTCCACCCGGCGTGCGTCAGGAAGCACCCCACGGCGCGGTGGCGCAGCACGTCCCGCTGCGGCGCCCACCGCACGACGCGCGCCTTGCTGTCTCCCGCCGCCGCCGCCGCGACGGCTTCTTGGAGGTCGGCGGGCTGGCTCGCCCCGACCATGTCCGGCCGGAGCACCCAGAGGAACGGGTGGCCGGCGGCGACGAGCCCGGACAGGAACTCCGTGAACTGCTCCGGCGAGATGACGGTGAGGCTCCCCAGGCTGACGTACACGACGGACCGGTCCGCCTGGCCGTCGAGCCACGCCATGCAGCCGTCGTCCTCCCTCCACTGGCTGGCCAAGGCGGCGGCCGGCGCCGGGGACATGACGTGGAGCGGTCCGATGGCGAAGACGTCGCGCATGCTGCGCGCGATGTGGTCGAGCGCGGCGCGCTCCATGGACGCCGCCGTGTTCAGCACGAGCGCCCGCGCGTTCCGGCTGCGCGCTGTGAAATAGATCACCATCTCCAGCAGCGGGTCGTTCTGAAGCTCGGTGCAGTTGCGGCACTGGCCTGGGAGATCTCGCCGGCGCAGGAAGCTATCCATGCCCGGAACGCCGCGCACCGGCTCGTCGAGGTCGCCACCGGCCGGGAAGGGGAGCTCCCCGAGCTCGAACAGCCTGGGCACGGACAGGTAGGCGAGGAAGCTGCACGCGCTCGCCTTGCGGAAGCTGAGCGCAGGGACGCCGAGCTCCTCGGCGACATCAACGGCGAACGGCAAGAGGCCATCGGCGACGACGCAGGTCACCGGAGGGAAGCCGCCGCCATCGCCATCACCACGAGCCAGCTTCGCGAGCAGGGAGCGGTACGCGCTGGACTGGGTCTGCACGGACTCCATGAGCCGCACGGCTGCGCCCGCGTGGCGTGGGTGGCCGTCGGGGAGGCCGTCGGGGATGGACGCGTACCGGAGCCGCGGCGAGGCGGCGGCCATCGCGGCGTCGTCGTCGCCGGCGGCGGCGGGGAGGGTGTGGTCGCTGTGGAGGAAGGTGACGTGGAGGCCTGCTCCGAGGAGGCCGGTGGCGAAGTGGAGCATGCAGTTGATGTGGCCCTGCACCGGCCACGGGAAGATGAGCACGTGCGCCGCCGCCATGTCCGTCGTCCCGACGAGCGGCAGCAGCTAGCTAGCTCTAATATAATTAACCTGCAGATCAATACAGTGTAATTAGAACTTAGAAGGCGTGCGTAATACCGTTCTCTGCTTCTCTTCTAGCTACTCCTTTCGTCAAAAAAAAAATCAATCTAGAAAAAGAATGTGACCCCCCTAAAAAGATGACTCTAGACAAAAAAAAAAAATTTGGACTGATCCGTTGTTCTAAGAAGGAATGTGGGGGTCATATCCCCTGACATCTTCTAGGTTGAGTTTTTTTATGGAGGCAGGGACGGAGCTACAATGATTCCTATGTATTCCCAGAAATATCCGTTGTTAATTTGGATACTCATGGTTATAATTTTTAGATGATTTCTATACGTGTGTAATACTGTTGTGTCTAATGTAGAGTCAGGTTGGGTAGAAATTTGTGCTCGGATATGTTTTATTGTTTGATTCATGCGTATATGTTTCTTGATGCATCGGAAGAGTGTTGCCGGTGATGAATTGGGAGTCAACATGGGAGAAAATGATGTCCGGACGATAGGGATATCACGCGGGATGCTTAAACTAAAGAACAATGCACGTGGTTAATGGAATTCCATGCGGCATAAGATGGAATATTGTGTGCATATGGAAAGCGGAGTCGACTTTGGAAAGAGTCCAAATTTGAGAAGATTGGAGTTTGTTAAGTTTGTTTCCTATATAGGAAGATTTTCCTGTGGATTAGGACTACTTGTACAAGTTAGATTCGTGACTTTTAAGCTGCCTACCTCGGGTATAAATAGAAGAGAGGGTTGAAACCTCCCGGTATCGATTTTTTTAAAAGTTGAGTTGAGAGAAGAAGTTAGGGTTTCGAGTTTAGTTGAATTTTGAGAGATGAGTGCTATTGTTGCACTTTGTAAACACGAATAGAAGTAATAAAATTGAATTTACTTTTAAGAGTTCTTCGATTTGTTTTTGCCTACGCGGTCTGTCACGTCCTGATTTTTCGCTTTCTGTTCTTCTCGTCTATTTGCGAAAACTCACATTTGGTTTATTCGTCTAAAATAGCTTAATGAAAATTTCGTTAAATCAAAAGGGTTTTAATGTGATTAATTAATTAATTACGTTGTTCGCTTTGTGATTCTTAATTGGAGTTAGTTGGATTTAATTTGTATTTAGGAAGTGGAGCTCAATCCCTAATTCAAATTCCATCCAAATCCAATATTCTAATTCAAATCCTAAATCCTTTCCAAAAATTCCAAATACTTTATATTTGGAATTTTCTAGAGAAGTCCCTGTTTTTTTCCCTTTTTCCTTTCTCTGTTTCTCTATTCTGCCCTTTTGTAGTTTAGCCCTTATTCTTCTTTCTTTTTCCTTTTTCCCCACCTTCTACTACCTCCAGCTGTCTCTCTCCTTCTTGAGCTGCAGGCCCGGGAAGGCCAAGCCCCGAGCCCACGTGCCGCCTCGGCCTCCTCCTCCTCTCTACGTCGCCGGCCCAAGCCGCCGCCGACCGAGCCCGCGTCGGCTGCGCCGCAAGCCCACACGGCCACCGCTAAATCCCGCGAGAACCGGCGCCGCCCTTCCATAAATCGAAGCCGTGCGTCGCCCTAACCCTAGCCCTCTCCCTCTATAAATAGCGCTGGCCGCCGCCCTCTTTTTCCCCTCCTTTGTCCAAAGCTGCCGCCGCCATCTCCACCGTGAGCAGCCTCCATCGCCGCTGCTGTTCTGTGCCGCCGCCGGGAGCCGCGCCGTTGTTGTCGCCATCTCCTTCCCGTGCCGCCGCCGCTGGTAAAGCCCCGAGGCTGAGCCCTCTCTCCCTTTCGCGCCGCCGTTTCTCTCTCCGCCTCAACTCCGGCGTCCGCCTCTCGTCGCCGTGCGCCATCTCTATGCCATCCTGGACCTCGGTGCTGCGCCACCGCGTTCGCCTCGACCTACTCTGCCTCTGCCGCTGTTTGCCGCAGCCGCCGTGCGCCGTCGCCGATGAACGCCGCCGACACCGCCGCGCTGGAGCCACCATGGCGCCATGGCCAGAGCACGCCCACATGTGGTGGAGCAGCTGCTCCTTGTCCTCTCCCCTGTTACACCGACGTGTGGGACCTGCCATCCAAAATCCCCGAATAAACACAACCGTCCAAATCCCTAGATCAATTCTCAACCGTTGGATATACATAATTCCTACCTACGCCATGTCAGCCCTAGACCCATCCACCTCATCGCGTTGTGTCGCCACGTGTCATTCCACGTCATCGAGTCTACCATACACCGAGTCACACCATATCCCAAGTCACTGACAGTGGGCCCACATATATTTTCCTATCCAAAATTAATTCAATTTCCAAAATTAAATATCCAGAGAATATTCTCAGAATATTCCTTTTTCTTTTATCCTCGGATTTTCCCTGAATTCAAACTTCCGGAGGCCATAACTTTTTCCGTTCGAACTCCGATTCGACCCATTCTTCTTCCTAAATTCTTCTAAAATCGAGCTCTACCTCCTGGTTTAATTGGTTATTTCATTTTGTGTTATTTATTTAGTTTTTCTTTGTGTTAATTTGTTTTTCATTTGCAATCGTGTAGACGTTGGAGCGGAAGAGCAGTTCGCTTCAGAAGACGTTGTGCAAGGACAGTACTGGGATCAAGGCAAGTGCACTCTTTGAACATATTGACCCCATTTGTGAAATGTTTTGTTTTGAATACATGCATTGTTTTGTTTATAAACTATCGATGGGTAGTGTGACCTAATTGTTATTACTATCCTACCTTTGATAATTATTGATTGCCCATGATACCTTGTCACCTTAGTCTTTGTGAGTTGAACATTGGGCTCAACTCAAGGTAGAGTAGTTATGCTTAGCCCGCTCAAGGTTGTTTTACAAGCAAAAAATAATTTTGATTAATCATATACTTATAATCACTTTTATATGAACTGTGTGGATGTGTGCTATCTTTTCGGTAGCATGTGTTGCACCGTGTAAAACAACGGGCGGATAAAACATTTTTGACAGGGGTGATGGGTGGTTCTGTGTGAACCTGGTTAGGTGGTAATGTATCTGTGTGATCGTTGCCGGGTATGGTCTCTGTGTGAGCCTACTGTTGAGCTATGTGCTATTGTAGGTTGGCAAGTTGCCTTGGTCAATTAAGGACTTCACTTCATAAGTCATGGATCTGAGCCTAACGTGCAACCGCATGTTCTCATGGGAAGAACCTGGCCCAGTAGGATTCCGAGTCTTGGCACTGTCGGGCCAGGTGGCTAGATGACAGGAGTTTAGGTTCGCCATGGGGACTTTCTTGTCTGTGTGAGGGAAAGGTGTCTCATGGGGGAAGGCAGTGTTGGGACAGAGTTTCTAAAAAGCCTTGTTACAGACTCCTTGGCCACACACAACCTGAAGTGTGACACTTGGCGCATGGCCGTTAAAAGGACGATGTATCTTGTGGGTCAAGCTGTAAAACCTCTGCAGAGTGTTAATTAATCTATTTGAATAGCCGCGTCCGCGGTCATGGACATGCTCGGTGATATCTCATGAGGGGTAGTTTGTGAAAACTGGGAATGAACTGTGTGCAGGTTAATGAATATAGCTATGTAGTCTGTGTGGATGGATAGTTGGTAATACCCGTTATTTATAACTATTGTTTTAAACCCGTTTATAAATTGTTTATAATTGCAAATTGCTGTGTTATGCAAAATAGCCATTGCCTTTGTTGTTAGCTTTGCATATGCATATTTTTGTGTGCTTGCTAAGTATTTCATGTACTCACCTTGCAATTCCCGCAATTCCAGAAGAAAGGTTCCCACTGTTTATTGAGGAGTTTGCTTCTGAAGACGAGGAATAGGTCGTGAGTCCCAGTTGACTGCCTGTGGCAAGTTGAATGGAGCTACTACGCATTTATCATATTTCCGCTGCTACTTTAATATTTTCCTTAGGCCCTTTGTGGCAGAATAAATGTAAACTTTAGCCATAAGGCTTAACACAGTCATTATTAATATTAAATATTAGGTTTCGTTCGTGATGTTGGCTGTGATATTATCTTTGTGTCTGTGTGCGCTAGCTTGATCCTGGACTAGCACTTATATATACACAGGAGGTCCTATTTTGGGTCACACACTGTGTCCATCGGGCCAGAGATGTTAACCTAGCCAGGCTCTGATACCAATTGTAGAATCATAAAGGGCCTTTCCCACCCCGAAAGCTAGCCATTGAAGTGAGGGGCTCCCCCACTTATATCTTAAGTCCTTTGCCCTTCCACAACCAATGTGGGACTATTCAACACACCAGTCAGATTGGAGGTAAGAGCAGGCAGTCAGACCGGTTAGACTAATCTCCATCGTCTTTGAGGGTAACTTTTAGTTCCGCTAAAAGTTTTCGGTTCTTGGTGTTCCTACCATTCACCCACTTGATATACTTAGTTCTTGTTGTTCGATTCTACTTGTAACAAATAATCCGTGGTAAAGATCTGAAGGAAAAATAGGAAAGAACAGGGCCGCAATGAGAAGTGTTACAGGTTCGGTCGATTACAATAGATAATGAGTTTTTGTAGATAATGGAATAAAATATCTCGGCCTTTGCTCAAACGAGCTATAGCCAATTATTACATAGTTCACACAATAGCAAACTCACACAATGAGTCCAAAACCACAGAATGAAAATTTTAAACAAGCCCAAACTACATCAATACAAGATAAAGATCCCACAACCATTGAATTCTATTTGAGAACCTCCATCCGAAGTTGGCAAAGTGTTGCATAATCGTTGACTCAAATTTACAATATACATCATTGTAAATAGGAATATTGAAAGTGTTTATAGGAATATTGTGTGCATATATGATTCATAAAATTTAGTGAGGGCGGATGAGTATACCTGCATTTATAATTTATAACATGTTTTAAAATTTTTGGCCAAGATTCTTGTGTGATCTCACGGACATGCTTTACACCAGGTTCCGCGGCGCTACCGCGCAAGATGACATGTCTCAGGCTCACAGGTTCTAATTAAGAAGAGGTTGCTCTGCAGGTGGCTGCCATTATAATTACATGTCTACATTGCTGAATAAATGAGCGAAGACACTCGAATTACTCGGCTATACCAATACCGTTTCCACACAACTACTACTTTCCTGCCCTTTTAGCCTGTGTTTTATGACTTTTTTATCATACGTTTTTATTTGTATGAATCGGTGTAATAATTGGCTATAACTCATTGAGCAAAAGCTAAGATTCTATTCCATTATCTAAAAATAATAATAATATATTTACTGATTATTATCATTTTTAAAATTTAATTCAGAAAACATTACATATAATTAATATAAATATAAACAATTCCGAACGGTTTTCATAAGAGTAATAAGAAAATAGTAACATTTCCGATTGATTTCAATGGTAACTCAAACATTGTGAACACAAAACAGAGTGCGAGCCCCTCTGTTTTCTTCTCTTATGCTGTGTTCTCCCCCTCCCCCCAGTTTTCCCAACTCATCTCTCTCGTTTTCCGCGAGCACGCTTTTCAAACTACTAAACAGTGTGTTTTTTGAAAAAAAAAATCGATACGAAAGTTGTTTTAAAAAATCATATTAATCCATTTTTCAAAAAAAAAGTTAATACTGAATTAATCATGCAATAATACATGCTCCGTTTTGCGTGTCAGGGAACGCAGCCTATTATAGTCGACCAAAAGGGGCGGAGCTAGAACGAAATATAGAAGGGTGCCACTTGCTTAATTTACCCTACTTTACATCGAGTTTAAGCTGATATGGATGTCTAAGTTTGTATTAAGGAGGGGGCACACACAGTGGCGGATCCAGAAATTTTCGTGAGCCTGGAAAAGTTTAACAACAAATATAGTATACACAACACTATACAAATATGTAGATCATTTTAGAGTGAGCATTTGCTTTGCTATTTTACACTAAACCATTATAAGTATGTAGTACTGTGTATATACTGCATACTGCTGTTCATACGGTGATTAAGAAAGATGATTATCAAGGTAATTATGATTAATATAATGGGACATGGTTTGTAGCCGGCGGAGCCCGGTCAGCTGCCCAGGGTCACCGGGCCCTAGCCCCGCCGTGGTGCACACATTATGAAAATGGATAAGATATAGCTAAAAATTTTTTTGACCGGATTCCTGAACACCCCCTGAGATACTCTACCTCTGTCCCCAAAACGTAAACGTTGGCAAGCAGCCTTTTTTTTTTTTACCGGGCCTGGGCATACAGCTTTGCCCGACTCCTGCGCCGTAGCTTTCGTCGTGTCGTGCCATCCCACGGCTACTACTGTAGCACGTCCGACAAGAGAAAAACCGAGAGACGCGGCCTCAGGCCTCCCCTTCCTACGAACACAGAAAATCAAATCAAAACAAGCTAAACAGCATGTCTACTCAACCGGGCTTATAATACTTTATCATTTTGAGCAAATTTAAGATTAAACTTTAAAATCTTTAACTACTAATTATTTCTAAAATATTTATCTTACAAATATGGAAACCATAGGTATAAATTAGTCTTAAAAAGTACTTTGATATAAAATTATATATTTGTTGATATATATGTACATACAGTCATACACACGTGCATATATATAGAAAATAATAATCAAGGTTATTTTTTTGAGACCGTGTACTTAGTATGTAACGACAAGTATTATTAAGTACATCTTAACACAATGTTAATTAAGTGCATTCCTGATACCCGCCGTTAAGAGGTCGTCAGGCTTACTGTCCGCCATGCTCTGGCTCAGCTCCTTGATGAAACCGACGAGCCGCTGGAACTCTGCCGCCGATGACCCACCGTCATCGGCGATGTCCCGCCTCAGCTGCCGCGCCAGCGCCTGAGCCGACGCCCTGATCTCCGCGGACTCCATCGCCTCCCTCACCATCCTCTCCACGACGGCGGCGTCGCACACGTCCTTCATGTCCAGCCCCGTCCTCCACACGGCGGCCACGAACCGGCTGTTGATCTGCTGGTCGGCGAAGAAGGGCCAGCACACCGTCGGCACGCCCTCGACGGCGGCCTCCAGCGTCGAGTTCCAGCCGGCGTGCGTCAGGAAGCACCCCACGGCGCGGTGGCGCAGCACGTCCAGCTGCGGCGCCCACTCCACGACGCGCGCCTTGCTGTCCCCCGCCGCCGCGACGGCCTCGCGGAGGGCGGCGCTCTGGCTCGCCCCGACCATGTCCGGCCGGAGCACCCACAGGAAGGCGTGCCCGGCGGCGACGAGCCCGTGGAGGAACTCCGTGAACTGCTCCAGCGAGATGACGGTGAAGCTGCCTAGGCTCACGTACACGACCGACCGGTCCGGCTGCCCGTCGAGCCACGCCATGCATCCGTCGTCCGCGCGCCACAGGCTGCCCGCGGCCGCCGGCGCCGGGAACATGGTGTGGAGGGGGCCGATGGCGAAGACGTCGCGCATGCGCGGCGCGATGTGCGCGAGCGCTGGCCCCTCCATGGACGCGGACGTGTTGAGCACAAGCGCCCGCGCCGTGCGGCTGTGCGCGGTGACCTCGATGAGCGTTTGCAGCATGGGATCGTTCTGGCCTCGGCAGAAGCTCGGAAGATCCCGTCGGCGGAGGAAGGTCTCCATGCCCGGGACGCCGCGCACCGGCTCGTCGAGGTCGCCGCCGGCCGGGAACGGCAGCTCGCCGAGCTCGAACAGCCTTGGGATCGACAGGTAGGCCAAGAAGCTGCACGCGCTGACAGTGCGGAAGCCTAGCGCCGGGACGCCGATCTCCTCAGCGACGTCGATGGCGAACGGCATGATGCCGTCGGCGACGACGCAGGTCACCGGAGGGAAGCCGGCGCTGCCGCCGTCACCTGCACGCAGCACAAGCGAGACGAGCAGGACGCGGTACGCGACGCTGCCCTTGATCCGGATCGACTCCAAGTGCTCCAGGAGGTCGCCGGCGGCGCGCGCGTGGTCGTCGGGGAGGCCGTCGGGGATGGACAGGAAGCGGAGGCGTGGCGAGGCGGCGGCCAGCGCGGCCGCGGCGCCACCGAGGCGGCGGAGGCTGCGGTCGGAGTGCAGGAAGGTGACGTGCAGGCCGGCGCCGAGGAGGCCGGTGGCGAAGTGCATCATGCAGTTGATGTGCCCCTGCGCTGGGAACGGGAAGACGAGCACGTGCGCCGCCGCCGCCATGTTCGTTCTCTCGCAAGACGGGTTGCAAAGCTCGCGGCCTGCAGCACGCGGCCCTCGACAACGTTAACCCTCTCTCTGTAGTTGGTAGGCGCTCAATTTAGGAGTGTGTCGCCCTGTCGGAGGAAGATAATTACGTATACCTCCATGCATCCAAACCCAATTTTGCTATTTATGACAAATCTTCTTATAAAAACTTAACGAATATGATTATAACACAAACATAGTTGTATGTAACTATAATGTAACATGTATATAACTTTCATATATAATTTTGAACCGTTAGATTTGTTTCAATATTCCAGCAAGTGAGGAAGAAAAATAAATGACAGTACATGTATATGTTAGAGGATTCGGCCTCATGACCTTTGTTTCACGGAAATAGAATGTTACGGAGGAATTTTTGAAAGTTATATACAAGTTACAATGTAATTACATCACGATTGCACTATAATTACTTTTATTAAATTTGTGAAAGAATATTTATCAATACAAGTATAAGTAGTCCCATCTTAAACTAGGATATACCCTTCTGACAATGCACAGTGGCTTTGAGCCTTTGATTGGGGACCAAAATAATTTGTATTTCAGCCTTTTGATTCTTTTTAATTAAGTCTAAAAACTTAGCTACTGCGTTAGAACCACTGATGTCTTTATACACATGTTTTTATATTAAATATGCAAAACAACCTCTAGAACCACCAAGAAAATTGCATTAATAGCATTTGGCCCACTTGACAACCACTTATATTTATAATCTTTCTTCTTCGATGTCTATTCCTGGTCCATATCGAGGAAATCAACAACATTGACGGTGATGCAACCTCTAGAACCACCAAGAAAATTGCATTAATAGCATTTGGCCCACTTGACAACCACTTATATTTACAATCTTTCTTCTTCGATGTCTATTCCTGGTCTATATCGAGGAAATCAATAATGTTGACGGTGATGCTTCCACGCTCAATCCATCACCCATCACTCCTTATTCCGGCCACCAATTGCTCCTCGTTGCTCTAACCAGTGTTGAGATACACCACAAATATAAGGTAGGACCTAAAATCATATGTCATCTTACTTACAGTAACTAGCAAATGCTACAATGTATAACATATTTTTTTACCTTAAGGTGGGGCCCACCAAGAAAAACAAATTCTATTCATCCACTTTAGCATGAAGATTCAAAGCTAACATACACATTGTGAAGACATAAAGTAATTTTATATTCCTTTTGGCTAGCTCTAAGCTTAAAACAAATTTAGTAATAGAGCCAACTATAAGCTTATAACTTATATTATTATATTAGAGTTAACATGTATTATTAAACCAATACTATAGACCTTTTCCCGCCCTTCTCCATCGAGTTGCTATCATACGGCTCCTACTCCTTCATCATCACATATTTAGAGACTACTTTTCGCCATTATTTATTACCTCAAACTCAAGTCATCAGTGAACTTTGTGATGATTTATTAAGAATCAATCATAGATACGGATTTCTATTCTCTTAGGAAATTCATCATGGAAGGACAAATCTGTTGTAGTGTCAAGAATTCACGATGCTCACACTACTACAAAACATCAAATAGGTGTCACCACTATAGGTGCTGATAGTGCTAAAACCGGCACCTATAAGCCTTTTCCCACCTTCGCGAGTTGAAATCACAAAAACCGGCACCTTTAAGTAAGTATAGGTGTCGGTTCTAAATAAAACCGACACCTATTGTATTTTGTGTCGTACCCTTTTGATTTGCAAATAAGTGCCGCCTCCCTTGTGTCAGTTGGGAAAACTGGCACCGAAGGGGGTTTTCCAACCGGCACTAAATCCCTTCTCTATAGTAGTGTCACACCAATCTTCCCCATGTTGGGTTGTACCACATTTGGGTCATACTAGCTAAATGTCTATTGCTCTGCTACGGAAAAAACTATCATAATATTGACTATAATAATATAAAAACATATTTTTCACGAAATATGCTACTCATTTTTTTATAGAGAATACTCACATTAATTTAATTTACATGTGGATATCCATTTAGATTTAGATGTTATGTAATACTAAGAAATTCGAGAGCTCGTGTAGCAGTGTGGGGAAGGACGCTGATCGCCGTGCTGTCACCGCCTGCCATCCTCGCTCGTGTGATGATGGGGGGAAAGGGGAGCTAGGGGTGGAGATGTGGGCTCTACAGACTACAAGCTGACTTACCTAGTTGGACCATATGATGAGCGCATCCCAGTTACACTTGGCGTAAATAAGGACGATGGTTTATGTCATACATCACATGAAGAAAATGAAGATGACGTAAGCCAAGTTGATGGATTACATCTCAGCAAGAACGATCAAGCATATTGGTCCAATTACGCGCAACCGTGCTAGGAAAATACAACAAGAGGTGAACTCGCTCTTTGCTCAACTTAACCCAAATTTTAGTGAGAATTTTATACTACCTAAATGCTCTACCTTTTTATTGCTAAGGTTTACGCCCGAGGACATCATCACTATGCCAAGAAGGATGAGTTACGTTGAGGATGGCAAGGGTTACGTTGAGGACGACAAGGGTTACGTCGATGAGGAATCAGCCCATGCCCAACCAGCAGCTGTCTATGCCAACAAGAAGATGGTTTACGCTGCAAAGGCTCAACTTACAAGGCTTGTGCGACCCGGCCAGTCAAGAGACGGGTTGCATGGCATACATGGTTGGAAAGAGGGACACGTCTAGTTTCCAACATATCAAACCCCACCTCAATATCATTTTCCAAGAAGAAGTGATGGCATTTTTGTTGAAGCCTTAACCACCAGAACGTGGCTTCTTATGTTCACACCTCAGCTAGGAGGGATGTTCCTAGTATAAATACCTCTCTACTCCATCCATCAGATAACTTTTGTTCAACTGAAAACCTAATGTATGAGACATTGCTAAGGACTGCATAAGTGTCTTACCCCTATGTTCTTATGAGTTCTTTTGTACTTGTGAGAAGGCTCCTCTGGTGCCCCCTAGTTTGTGCTCTACGGCTTCCAGTTCGGCTGCACCATATTGTGTGGATTAGTCCCGGATTGTAGTTCTGTGATTGCTCAGTTTGACGGGTCGGAGTCCAGGAAGCTTCAGATCGTTCTCACCCTCACCACCTGGTCGCAACCAACCTTGGCAGGTATAAAGCTAGTTATTCCGGATCGTGGTTCTGTGATTGCTCGGTGTGACGGGTCAGAGTCCAGGAGGCTTCGGATTGTTCTCACCCTCACCACTTGGTCGCATCCGACCTTAGCAAGTATAAAGCTAGTTATCCTCTTGCTACTCGCAGCTAGTTACCCTCTTGTGTTTCGGTTTACGCCGGCACTCTCTGTCTTGATCCTACTGCCGTGAAGATTGGGCCACCCCCCGCGAGTGTGTTCGCATCACCATATCAACGAGCCACGTTAGCGAAAATCGTCTACAAAATAACCGAGCGAGTCAAATTTCACTAGTTTTAATAGCTGGTATTCTGTTTGAGTGATACGAATTAGATTAAACCTATAATTGAGGGAGTCAGAGTGGACTTATTTCAAGTGAGGGTGATGACTGTGTGTGGATGGGTTGGGCATCATTACTTGTAGAGAAGGCAAGTTAAACATATGATGATGTAAGAAATGACCAGACAGGCAATATGCAGTGGTAAAAATAGAGGCAGCTTTTTAGCAAACAGTGTGTTGTACCTATTTCTCCTCATCATACACATAGACAGCTCAAGAAAAGTACTATATGCTAGGAGAGAAAATTGATTTGGTATTGTTAATGAATTAATTGACTCAGTAACATACAATTGGTATTTACATGGGCTGAAATGGTAGTATGGTACACCATATTTGGCTTCGTGATTATATGAAACACATCATTTCTTGGCATTATGACCCAAAGTGTTGCTTTTTTGTTAGATCGGCTTACATTGTTTGCAAGAACAAGCTCACAAGGAAGGACAACCAGGTTGTTCAACAATTGGTCCTGGATTCAACTAAAGGAAAATTTAGGATAATAATATAGCAAATAAGACAAAGCACTTCCTATGGAGGTTTACGCATAATAGCCTTCCTCTAAAAGTTAACATTAGGAGACGTGGTGTACAAATAGATACTATTAGTGGATACCCCGCGCGTTGCAGCAAGGAATTTAGAAATATTTCAAAGTTTGCTCGAAGAAAAATGTGTAAATCGCAGGCTTGTATTGTCTAGATGTAAAAAATTTTGAGCTCTATAGTAATTGATATAAAATTGCAATTGTATATGGCACATGGATGGTTATGTATCAAAGCATGAGAGGAATCCAATGATTATTACTTTTCTAGGTGCCATGGTTCAATGTGCATTGAACTTTATAACAATAACTATACTTAGTGGATCGTAAATGCATATAACATATGGATGGTTGAGATGAAAGCATGAGATAGATTCAAAGGCTACTATTTTCTAGATGATGTGACTCAATGCATGTCCAGTTTTTATTTCCAACTATATAGGATATATTGATATAGATATCTAAATGGTTATTATTAGTTCTATAGTAGTTGATATGAAATTACAATACAACATGACACTTAGATGTTTAATTATGAATCAAGCATGAGAGAGATCCAATGGCTATTAGTTTTCTAGGTGTCATGGTTCAATGCACATTAATCTTTATAGCAATAACTGCACTTAGTGGGTTGTAAATGCATATAAGAAATGGATGGTTGGTATCAAAGCATGGGAGAGACCAAAGACTACTATTCTGTAGATGAGGTGGCTCAATGCATGTCTAGTTTTTTCCAACTATATAATATATATATATATATATATATATATATATATTAAATTTGTTTGGTGCTCCATGGTGTCCGGGCTCCATGATTTAAATTGAGTATATACTCAATTCAAATGAGTATGAAATTTTTTTAAAATGTTTAGGTATTAATATTAACTACTTTACTAACTAGTTCAAGTTTGAACTAAATTTAAACATGTTTTTGTTAGATTTTGATTCTAGGTATATAGCATCCAAACATTTAATTAGTTAGGTATGTAATATTGGAGTGTGAAATAAAGTTAAATTTGAGTTGTTTTATTGCTAGGTATAGGTATGAATCGAATTCTTACAACTAGATATATACTCACAATTTGAAAATTTTGAAAAATTTGAACGAAACGAATTTGTGTATTTCATACCATGGTGATATATATATATATATATATATATATATATATATATATATATATATATATATATATATATATATATATATATATATATATATATATATATATATATATATACACACATACATACATACATACATATATATATGTATACATACATACATGTATGTATATATGTATGTATGTATATACATATATATATATATATATACATATATATATATGTATACATATATACATACATGTATATATGTATGTATACATACATACATATATATATATATACATATATATATATGTATACATATATACATACATGTATATATGTATGTATGCATACATACATATATATATATATATACATATATATATATATATATACATATATATATATACATACATATATATATATACATACATATATATATATACATACATATATATATATATATACATGTATACATATATATATATATGTATGTATACATACATACATATATATGTATGTATGTATGTATACATATATACATACATATACATACGTACATATATATATAGATATGTGTATGTATGTATGTATATGTATGTATATATGTATATATATATATATATGTATATATATATATATATATGTATATATATATATATGTATATATATATATATATATATGCCAATCTTGTAGGAGGTATGGCGAAGATGGCGGTTACTCTTTTTTCAAATGTAAGATTGTTCAAAAATGATGGTGTCAGCTAGAGCTAGATCTTGAGCAGGAAAGATCAAAACTAATGTTGTGCAATTCACCCAAAGAGGTGATGGAGGAGATTTGGAAGTTTTCTCATCACAAACAATTGAAGATAATTACTTTCCTTTGGAAATGGTGGGATGAAAGAAATAGAGTAAATTCACGACAAGGCCAAGTACAACCACAAGCCATCATGAATACAATTTATTTTACCCTAGAGGATTTTAATTGTCTAGATCAAAGCCATGATCTAATGCATAAGACAATGAAATGTCTGTCTTGAAGAAAACCGACACTGGTTTCCTGAAAACAAATATTGATGGTGCTTTTGATCCAAATATAAGAAATGGAGGATGGGGGTGTCTGCTACGTGATGAACTAGGGAACATGTTGATGGCTGCAGCTGGAAATTTGGAAAATTTACAAGATACTTTACATTCCAAGGCATGTGTGGAGAGAGAACAATAATATTGCTAGTGGAATTGGGTATTGAAAGGCTAACTACTGAATCTAATGCTCTCAATCTAGTATTTGGTATAAATGATCTTGACGAAAATAATGGTGTTAATGCTGTAATTTTTAGAGCTGTCAAACTTTTGTTGCTATCTAGTTATATAGTGTCCGGTTCTATCCTAGAAATTGTGATAGTGTATTGCCCATGTTTTAGCTAATTTTGGAGCTTTCCTGAAGCCTAATAATAATAATTTCCTCTTGTTTCATGAAATTGTAATAGTATTGCCCATGTTTTAGCTAATTTTGGAGCTTCCGTGGGGCCTAATAATCATTTGCTCTGGTTTCATAACTTCCAAGAGTATGTAACTTGTCTGGTGTCTAGCGATTTAGCTAGATCATCTTCTATGAGGAAACACAAGTGGTATAGTACGTTGATGGAATCGTGGGTCCAATCACCATGGTTCAAATACTAATACCCAAAAAATATATACATGCCACTACTTAGAAAAATGTTTTTTTACTGGAGCGGCCAGGCTAGCAGCCTGCAACTAAATGCCTTATAAAGATCAAATTTCATAGGTGGGTGTCTAAGAGACCAGCTTGTGAAAATTGCTGGCAGCCCCCTACGTCACCTGCCAATGAAGTTGTATTTTCGACGAAAATAATAAAGAAAATACAATAATCATTTGGATCTAGACTTCCAATAGCAAACAACATCAACACAACAACAGCAAACACATCAGTATTTCAAGAACACAGCCAAAGGGCCGGAGGGAGGGCCACAGGATGGCTTTGCCGACTATGGAGAAGGGACAAGGGAGGGCATGCACACGGAAGGGCGGAGAAAATTGGTGAGGTGGGAGTCGTTTGTGGCTTTTTTTTTTAATATGGCGAAATTTTTTTACGGTGTTCTTAAGTAACAGCACTTGATCAGAATCTCTAATATATTTTTACAAGCCTGTATTTTTAAATTTTGCCAATAAAAATAAAAGGGTGGTGTTAAAAAATGATTTTTTAAGTAGTGTGCAAGTCTTCTGTATAATTAATTGAAAAATTATACTATCGACATTTTCTAAAGTACTTAGTCTGAAGATATTAGAGTGTCATGCAATAGATTTTTCGTATAAAGTAATTTCAGTCTCATAAACTTCTGGAATTTTATAAAATTACTAATGCAGCATAATAGTTATTATGAAAAAATAATGATAAAATATATATATAGTTGAACGTAGGGGTGTTGCATCTTGCGCAAGAGATTGTTAGAGCAAAGAGAGTGACTGATTCACGCACGTATAGGCCCACGGAAGACCCGATATTATAATCGACGTCGTCGTTAATTGCAACCAAAAGATGAAAGTTGCATAAAGCTAGTGAGTATTAATGAAAGTTCTGGCTTGATTTCAATAAACCGGCCAGCAATATTAATAACATGAGCATATATATATGCCACGTACGGCCGATCGAGCATCAACACAACGAACTAATTAATTATTCAGTTGATGTAATAGTAATAGTAATAGCAGCAGCAATAATAATAATAATAATAATAATAATAATAATAATAATAATACTAATAATAATAATAATAATAATAATAATAATAATAGTTCAGCATTCAGCAAGGGCTTCAGACTTAACAAAAACCTCAAATAACACAGATACGGTACTAAATTACTAGATAATAAATAATTTAGTTATTCGGCTATGCATGACGATGTACGCGATACGTCCCCATATATAGAACAATGAGTCTGCATGCAAGCTTAGCAATGGCAAATTCTGGTCTCAAACAGAAAGCTTGGATACCAGCTTCTTCTTTGGCCTCAGCTGAAAAGCAATAATGTTGGAAAAATACGCGTCAAAATAGTGAACAAATATTCAACGGGATTAGCCATATATTTATCGTTAAATTTTAACTAAAAATTTTGACAAATATAAATATAGTACAATCATGATATAATTATATTATAATTTGCATGTAATTATAGTGTAATATGTATGTAACTTTCAAAAATCATTTAGGTGACATGCTAATTCCGTAAAAACAGAGATAATGGCACCGAATCCCCTCACATGTGCCTGGGTTATGATTTTTACCTATCTCCCTTGCATGAATTTTAAAGCAAATTAAACAGTTCAAAATTATATTGTAGTTATATGTAAATTACTTACACTACGATGGTACTCTATGCAAAATCGTACAGGGAATTTTCATGGACGGATGGAGCTAGACGGGGATAAGCTAGTGGGAGGCCTCGCCACACCCAACAAAAACTTTTGAACCTAATTACTTATAAAGTATTTTAAGTATCTTTAGAGATTAATCTTATGGTCTTCATGTTTCTAAGGTAATATTTTAAAACTTTACAAAGATTGACATCAGTTCTATCCAAACAATTAGCAATTATTTTCAACCTAGAGGCCGGGAGTATTCAAAAGTGCAACATGAATAAAGTTATATACATCTGATAACAAGGTTCGACTACATCTCTTTAATACATTTCTATAATTTGGGTCATGGACCAAAAAAGACAAACATTGCGAGTGATATCTAATTATCTATATATAAAACGGCCAAAATAAAATAGAACATGGATCTTAGCTATCACTAAGAAGTACTACTAACTAATTAAATCTTCCCCGCAAAAAAAAAAACTAATTAAATCTAAGAACATGAATATAATTCAAGTGCGCGTTGATCAATACGAAAGTTACTTTCTGGAATTAAAATGCACCATAAAAAACACAAGGAAGTCATTACCGGTACAATACTTAATTAGAGTTAAGCAGAGGATAGAGATGATCACCTTGTTGGTGTGGCCGCACTTCTTCTTGCGACAGTTGGTAGCCTTGTAGGGAAGGCGCGCGTAGCACCTGCATACATATATAGACGCAACACAAGATCGACATGAAAATTAAACCGAAGAGGATATGTTACGAACAAATTACATACACATCTATTCAATCAGTAATGAGAAATCGAATTGGCGATTTCAGCTAATAGTATTTGTGAGTATATAAATCCATCAATTGATCGAGGGATATATATGAGATGGACATACTTGCGGCAGATCATCTTCTTCTCCATCTTGCTGCGGGCGAGGGCGAGGAGGTTGGGCTCGATCATCGGGTATCCCGGGCGGCCGCCGCCGCGGAGGCGGAGCACGAGGTGCAGCGTCGACTCCTTCTGGATGTTGTAGTCGGCCAGCGTCCGGCCGTCCTCCAGCTGCTTCCCGGCGAAGATCAGCCGCTGCTGGTCCGGCGGGATCCCTGCAATTAACACACATATATACCAACATTTAATCAGATATCCTTCGATCCAGCAGAAAGCTAGTGAATTAAAAAAAAAGAATTAAAAAAAGAAAAGAAAAGAAAGAAACAGGCGAGAGATCGAACATGGAATGATGAAATTAAAATGAATGTGTATATGTTAATTGTTGTGGGTATATATATATACCTTCCTTGTCCTGGATCTTGGCCTTGACATTGTCGATGGTGTCGCTGCTCTCGACCTCGAGGGTGATCGTCTTCCCCGTCAGGGTCTTCACGAAGATCTGCATCTTTCAAGGCAGTGGTACTAATAAACTTTTGGCTAATTCGATATCGGTGGTGTGGCGCGGCCTGTGGATGAGATGAGCTGATGATCGAGAGTTTTTATAGGGTTACGAGAGGCAAGCAAAACCCTAGCTGCGCAGGCGCAGGCGCAGGAGGAGGAGGAGGAAGAGGCGGGCGGCGGCGGAACGGGAACCGGATAAATCGAGCGCATGCGTGGCATCATCGGCGAGATCAGCGGCCACACCCCGCGCGCGCGCGGCGGATCGGATCGCATCCCCTGCAATCCTTTGCATGGCCGCATGCATATGTGACGCGGCCCGTTTGTTATTTAAGCCCGCCCAGGAACCTCCATGCAGCTGCCGTGCACGTGTAGTGGGCCGACTACGCACATGCATTCGCACGCAACGCAACACGGAGCTCGTTGGCGCAGGCGCAGCTTCCGCTTGCGGTATGATTGTTTTATTATTTTTTCAAAACGGAACGAAATGGTAGGGAAATTTTAATATTTATAAATTTAACTATTTAGTGTCAACTTTAATATCACGCTAACAGAAATAGGAAAAACTAAATTTTGAAAATGGCCGTAACCATCGGCGAAAATATTGTTATTATATTAGTTTTGCAGAAATAATATCAGTATGGTCGGATAATTTTCATACCGTTTCATCCCTAATCTACTATGTATATGGTAAGTTCAGATTCATTGGGACGGAGGGTGTGACCTCCAAGCAGAGGGTTCGCCTTTGCATCATTTGGGTGATTTTTGAGAAAAAATCTGGGTGATTTTTTCTTCCCTTAGATTTGCATCCAACGGACTACAAAATAAAATAAATTTACATATGTAATTTTAGTTATATAGGACTGTAATTTTATATTTGAAATAAAATAACTAATGCAAATTTACTTACACAATATTTATCAAAATTACAGTGTACTTATATGTCATATCAACTAAATTTACATATGTAATTTTAGTTATATAATTTTATATTTTAAATAAAATAACTAATATAAATTTACTTACACAACATTTTTATCAAAATTACAGTGCACTTACATGTCATATCAACTAAATTTACAAATGTAATTTTAGTTATATAGGACTGTAATTTTATATTTTAAAGAAAATAACTAATACATATTTACTTACACAGTATTTTTTATCAAAATTATAGTGCACTTACATGTCATATCAACTAAATTTACAAATGTAATTTTAGTTATATAGGACTGTAATTTTATATTTTTATTTTTTATTTTAGTTTCAATTGTCTTAATTTTTCAATGGTTAAAGAAATCAATTTTTACGGAGAAAATCGAGAAAACAACTCACCAGGAAGGAGATTTATTTTGCGAGAGCGGTCTCTCTCCGGAGAGAACGAGAAAAGAAAGGGAGAGAGAGAACGAGAAAAGAAAGCGCCGGCGCGAGAGCGAGAAAATGGCTAGGACGACACGAGCTCAGACCAGACCGGCCCACGTGGCTCCCAAAGCGAAATCCACCACCAATTTAGCGCACCATCCGACGGCCAGAAAAATGTCAAATTTCCGATGAGAAATCACGCGATAAATGTTTAGCAAAATCGCAAGGGGATTACTTCTTGGTCTTCCAAGTGAGGGCAGCCCATGAGAAAAAAATACATCTTTAGGAGATTAGATGGGGGGAGGAGGTAAGTGAAAGGACCATGGCCCCATGCTTGGCACGACAGCTGTTGGAATCATCACGGATGACGCAAGCGGTCACTCCGCTGAATCACCAATGTCGCTCTTGCTCAGTCTGAAGGAGTCGGGTGAGACGGAGGAGAATGAGTCTAGAGTTAAGGGTTCGACAGGGTGATAATTTGTTTGAAGTCACCCCCAAAGACCCTAAGACCATGAGACTAAAACTTTTTAATCCTTATCACATCGGATGTTAGAATACTAATTATAAATATTAAATGTAGACTATTAATAAAACCCTTTATATAACCCTGGATTAATTCGCGAGACGAATCTATTGAGCCTAATTAATCCATTATTAACCTATATGATGCTACAGTAAACATGCGCTAATTATAGATTAATTAGGCTTAAAAAATTTGTTACGCGAATTAGCTGTCATTTATGTAATTAGTTTTATAAGTAATCTATGTTTAATACTCTAAATTCATTTGATATGACAGGGACTAAAGTAACTTTAGTCCCTGATCCAAACACCACCTAATTACCCATTTTTAAGTGTGTCGCCAGCGTTGGAAAATAAGATGAGGAGGTCATCGAAACTTGAAAAAGGACAGGGACACGAATCACAAGTATATCTAATGATTCAAAATCTACGAGAATTGAAGGTTGATTTTCTGGCAAATGAGATTTAGAGCATGTACAATAGTAAACTATAAGCCAGCTATAAACAAGTTTTAAGGAGATAAAAGATAAGAGATAAAAGCAGCGGACTATAGATTTAATCTATAACCAGCTGTAGCACAGACTCCAAGACGCATGTGTGTATAGTAATGTTTATAGGTAACTAGTGTATGAATTGACTATTAAATTCACTGTAGATGATTTGAAGTCCATAGTTGGCTATAATATTAAACTTGCTCTTAGCAATTTCGTTTTAATATAGCAAAGCTGAGGAAAAAAATCTATATGCAAAGATTGATGGACACAAAAAGTGCAGCTCACCTGGCGCCGGGCCCCACTCTTCCAGGCCCTGTCCACAGGCTGCAGCTGCCAGTCAGATAAGGAGATAATCCAACCCAAAAAATATCACACTTCCACACACACACTCTGCTCTGCTGTGCTGCCATCGCGGCTCATCCAAAGCTATAGCTTAGCTCGGCACACCTGCCAATCCGCGGCGATGGGAGCGACCATGCAGCTCGTCGTCGGCCTCGCCGGCGTCGCCTCCTCCTCCCCTCGTCTCGCGCCACCCTGCGCCGTGGCCACGGCCACCACCACCACCACCAGCTGCGGCGTCAGGAAACAGAGCTGCAGCTGCTGCTGCGGCTCCCATCTGCCACGGCGGCTGCAGAAGCACAAACAGCAGAGGAGGAGGTGCGGGATTCGTGCCCGCGCCGTCGAGACGGACGCCGCCGCCGCCGGCGGCGAGGCCGAGGCGGAGGAGGAGCCGCCGAGCGTCGACTTCGCGTTCGTCGCCGTGAGTTTTGTTATCCTGTGGTTCAGTGATTCCTCGCTTTGGTTTGATCGATCGATCGATGGAGAGCTCAACGAAATGCGTGCGTGCGTGCGCTTGCTTGCAGCCGCGGCTGCTGCCGGACGGGACGCCGGACGTGCACTACCGGACGGCGTGCGGCGGGCAGAAGCTCCGCGACATCATGCTCGACAACTACATCGACCTCTACGGGCCTTACGTAAATTACCGCGCTTAACTTTTAATTAATTGCTTCATCGCTTTTGCTCTTCGTGCTGTCCTGTTTGCTAGTGATGATGCTGCTGCTGCTGCAGGATAAGCTTCTGCTCAACTGCGAGGGAGGTGGAGAGTGCGGGACCTGCATCGTCGAGGTAGGCGACGAGATTCAGAAAAAGCCACTGGTTTTCGCGAAAGTCTATCCATCCCTCCAGGAGTCGATGGACAAGAATCCATCTCCCTTGTTTTCAAACCTTTTAGGGGTTTTAACTTTTGGTACATCGCTTCACAAAGCATGCAAGATCAAATTTAGTTTTTACAAGTTATAGAAAAACAAATTTAATTAAATCTGGTTGACGTACATTCGCTATTATTTTTGTTATAGAATATAGAAGTTGATTTGTAATCATGCTTGTGGAGTGATATATCTTATATTAATCTATCTTGTCATTTTTTTAAAAAAAGAAGTGGATGTCTTTCCCATTGAATTATATAATTCCTTTAATTTGTTCAATATTACAATTTCTCCAGGTAGTTGAAGGCAGTGAACTGCTTTCTCCCAAAACTGATGTGGAGAAGGAGTTACTAAAAAGGGTTTGTTCATCACTTCCTCCTGCATCCACAAATCCCAACTGTATTTGATTCATTTCCAGTGTGTTCCTATGACCCCAAAAAAAATATCTTTCTTTTTTAATATATATGCATTGCTCAGAAACCAAAGACATGGAGATTGGCGTGCCAGGCTACTGTTGGCAATCCAGATTCAACTGGACAGGTATGTCTTATACTCCATTTCACAACATCTCAATGCATATGTTTTTTCTAAGACCCCTATTCAGGAAAATGTTGCAAATTAATGCTGCTCCTTGGCAGTTTTAGTTTACACGATGAGTATATAATTCTCACACGAATTTCTGAACATTACAAATAGGCGATCTTGAAATTTGCAAGTACTTTTTTTTTTTTGAAACAAACCCAAACTTTCATTACTCATTAGCTGAGATATCCTCAGCAACCAAGTTTTCATGTATCATTACTCATTAGCTGAGATATCCTCATTGCTTGTTTCTATGCCATATTGTATTGCAAAATTTGCAAGTACTTGAAAGTTTTGCGCTACTGTATTTTCAGAGTCACATCAGTAATAACGGTGTGTGTTCTTGACACCCTGATTATATGCAGATGGTCATTCAGCAATTGCCGGAGTGGAAGATACATGAGTGGGACAAGTAGCTGAATTATAACTAGCGCTGCTGTGTGGCGGCAATACAGTAGATTAATTTCACCGACCATGGAGAAAAAGAGAGAAGCTAGCACATGGTCAGGAGAAGAAACATTGGAAGACGATTAATGCTGTACATCCAAACTCCATGTAAAATTGTATACGTCTCCTGTAGCTACCAAATGGTCAGCATGAGTGTAATCAGGGATTGAAATTCGCTAATCTCAGACCCCCACAAGCAAATATCTCGCCCAAGATTTTCGGATTTTTTTTTGGGTGCATCATGCATCATGTTCAGAACTCCAGACGAACATGAAGCTGGATACTTTTATACTCTTAAATTGTTGTTGGCCTGGATGCTTGTGATTCACTTGGATAGTTTGCTGAGACCCTTAACTCAATGCTTTGGTAATCTTAATTGTTGATCTGTTATTGATCTGGATGTTGTTGCTGAAATTTGTTCATTATGGGTACATGGTGCCATTTTTTCCCCTATTGCCAAAATTTGTTCTCAGATTGTAGATTGTATGATGCCAAATGTTTCACCTTTTAAAAATAAATTTCACAACACTACAGGTATGTTGACCAAACTATCATAAAACTGCATATTCAATGTATTGTATTACAAAACTACATATTTAGACTTTAAATCACTAACACCATTGTTATATTGGAGCTATAAACATTGTAGTTTTCTGACTAAATTGGTTCTAAGAGCTTGTTCACTTTGTTACTATTTTTAACCTTACCAAGTTTTGGCATTGTCAAATTTTGGTAAGGTTGCCAAAATTTTGGCAAGATTACCAAATTTTTGGCAAAATTTCATATGTACTTACTAAAATTTGGCAACAAACTAAATGTAGCCACTTTTTTAGTAACTTTGCCAAAAAAAAAAGGTAAGATTGAAAATGGTAGCAAAGCCCTAAATATGTATTTTTGTGATAGTTTTATTACTAAATATGTAGTTTTGTGACTAGATTGGTTCTAAATATGTAGTTTTATGATAATTTTATTACTAAATATGTAGTTTTGTGGCACTCTATCTTAAATGTGTATTTTTGTGATAAATTTAGTGCTAAATTTGTAATTGTGTGATACACTGAGTTAAATCTATAGATTTGTGATAGTTTGGTCATAGTATATATAGTTTTGAGAAATTTACTTTTTTTTGGCCAAAATTAATTACATGTTCTCATATTGTAGAACTTGGATGCTGAAGCATCAAGCCCCTATTGTTATTTTTAGTAACTAACGATAAGTTGTGGAGTAACTATTTCATTTGATTTGAGTGGGATAATTTGAGTTAGGACCACAAGATGTGTATGCCAAGGGTGATTATGGCGGATTAAAATTGATGACGCAAAAAACCAAGATAAAGTTGATAAATCCAGCGTTTCATTTTTATTGATCGACATGTCGGGTGATCTACTTTGTTAGGTTTTCTTTCTAGCTTTGTTGTACTAGTGTACTATCAACAGGGGCAGTAATCTTAGTGAAGGAGTGGTCAAAATGCCACATTAGTGCATATGCACGAGGGTATCTTGTTTAGCTTGGACACAGATCGAGGTATTGGAGCCAGTCGGCCTAGAAGACCGTAATTTTGACAAATTGACTCTTTAAAAAAACTTATTTTAAGAATAGACTATGCCAAAAACTTATTATAAAAATAGGCCATCGAATCAGCGCCATAGAGATTGACGCTAAGGTGTAACGCTTTAGCGCCATATATATTGGCGCTGATATTTCATCCGAGGTGGCAAAAATTGGCCAGGTCAGAAGGGGTCAGCGCCATTCAGTTCGACGCTATTTACTATCTAAAATTGTCTGCTGGATCAAATCTGTCATATATGCTTCCTTTGTGTGGTGGCTAGAAGCCAACTCTCTCATCTCAATGAACACGGTTTGAGTCCCAAGTTCTACAATCTTTTGATTATTTTTTTTACTACCAATTCATATATATTACAAAATATTAAGTATAATTAACTTATATATTTATATATATTTGAAATTATTATATATATTTAATAAAATATTATATTGTCTTACAAATTAGGACGAAATGTGGATCAAAGCGAAATGTGAGAACATATATTATATAGCATTAATACTTATATTCATCAAAGGGAAAAATCTTGATAAAATTTTGATAGTATACGGCTGTTAACGACCAAAATTTAGCATTTCATTATGTTTAAAAACAAGAACATTACGTAAACATAAGACATGATAATTTTAAAATAAACATTAGGAGGTAAATATCAACATAAATTATATATTATATAGTACATATTTCCATACTTAGGATAAAAAAACCATAATAAAAATATGAGAGCATGTAGTATATAGCATTTAATACTTAAAATATATAAAAGGAGTTCCAGGGAAAATGCGTAGTTTCAAAAGTGTATGACTTGGTGAAAGAAGAAATATGAAAAAAACAATTGAAATAATAAAAATATGAGAGCATGTAGTATATAGCATTTAATACTTAAAATATATAAAAGGAGTTCCAGGGAAAATGTGTAGTTTCAAAAGTGTATGACTTGGTGAAAGAAGAAATATGAAAAAAAACAATTGAAAAAGTGCAAGATAGACACTCAAACCGTGGTCTATGCAGTAAGAGCACTAGCATCTAACCACCCCACCAGTAGTATACATGCGGTAAGGATTTCTGTAGATAGTTTTTATTTGCCAACAGCTCAGCGCCAAGTAGCTGACCACACATGACCTGACAATTTTTTGCCATCTCGAATGGAACATCAGCGCCAATATGTATGGCGCGAAAGAGTTATATATCAGCGCCAATCTATATGGCGCTGAGTCGGCGGCCTATTTTTCAATAAGTTTTTGACACGGTCTATTCTTGAAATAAGTTTTATAAAAGGGTCTATTTGTCAAAATTTTGGTAGAAGGTTGGCTTGCCCTTCTGGATATGGCCATTTGGGTGCCTTTATAACTTATAAGTCTTTTTTTTTCTCTCAATAATAAATGACATGTGAGGATGCTAATTGTTATCTAGCTGTTCAGACAGTGACAAACAGATGCTTTCTTAAAAAGGACTTAATCAAGGGGATATTAGTAGGGAGTGGATTTTAAACTCTCGAAAGAATATCCCCTTATCATTTACATGTCATTTAAATAGTTACGAAAAAAATTTAAAAAGATATATAAACATATGATATATCAATTCATAAACATGCAAGTTATAATTCAACTTCTACATGTCACAATAAAAAAAAACAAATTTGGCTGTGAATATACGTTAACTAGCTATAGTTTATTTTTTTTCGTTGCGAGATGTAGAAATTGAATTTGAATTTGCATGTTTGTGAAATGATATATCACATATTAATATATCTTCTTAAATTATTTCATAACTATTTTAGTAACATACAAATAACGAGTTCACATTCCCTCTGGAGATCTAGTTTCCCGACATTGGTACACTAGTGCAATTTATCAATGCATGTGCATGTGTTCCACAAACTGTTCGTTTCTTTGCCAACGCTTCCAACTCCAAGGCTCCCACCTCCCAAGCCTCCAACTACCGAGCCGTGTGCCAGGCTGCCAGCGAGCCTGTGACTGAGCAGAGAGCCAGAGAGCGCCGAGGAGTCGCGGCGCACCGGCCACCGTCGAAGCCGAGGCAGCGATGGGCACGGCACCGGCGCCGGCGCACGTCCTCGTGTTCCCGTGGCCGATTCAGGGCCACCTCAACGTCATGCTCCACCTCGCCGTGGCGCTCGCCGGCGCCGGCGTCCACGTCACCTTCCTCCACACGGACTACAACCTCCGCCGCCTTGGCGCTGCCGCTGCCGCTGCCGCGGTGGCCTCGCCATGGCTCCGGTTCATGTCCGTCCCTGACGGCCTCCCCGACGACCACCCCCGCACGGTGGCCGACCTCGGGGAGATCAGCCGCTCCCTCCATACGGCTGGCCGCGCCGCGTACCGTGTTCTGCTCGCCTCGTCGTCGCAGCTGGTCCCCGCGGACGCAGCTGGCGGCGGCGCCTTCCCGCCGGTGACCACCGTCGTGGCGGACGCCCTCCTGCCGTTCGCCACCGACGTCGCCGAGGAGATCGGCGTGCCCGCGCTGGCCTTCCGCACGGCGAGCGCGTGTAGCTTCTTGGCGTACATGTCCGTGCCCAGGCTTGTCGAGCTCGGCGAGCTGCCGTTCCCTCCGGGCGGCGACCTCGACGAGCCGGTGCGTGGCGTTCCGGGCATGGAGGGATTCCTACGCCGGCGAGATCTCCCGAGTCCTTGCCGCCATCACGGTGCCAACAACGACGACGCCGCGGGCCTGCTGGGACGGTTGGTCGAGGCCGCCGTGCACAGCGGCAAGGCACGTGCGCTGATACTCAACACCGCCGCGTCGCTGGAGGCGCCAGCACTGGCGCACATCTCGCCGCGCATGCGCGACGTCTTCGCCGTCGGTCCACTCCACGCCATGTCACCCGCCCCGGCGGCGGCCACCAGCCTGTGGCGCGCGGACGACGGCTGCGTGGCGTGGCTCGACGGCCAGGCGGACCGGTCCGTCGTGTACGTCAGCCTGGGGAGCCTCACCGTCATCACGCCGGAGCAGTTCACGGAGTTCCTTTCAGGGCTCGTCGCCGCCGGCTACCCGTTCCTCTGGGTGCTCCGGCCGGACATGGTCGGGGCGAGCCAGCACGCAGACCTGCAAGAAGCTGTCACGGCGGCGGCGGGGGACAGCAAGGCGCGCGTCGTGGGGTGGGCGCCGCAGCCGGACGTGCTGCGGCACCGCGCCGTGGGGTGCTTCCTGACGCACGCTGGCTGGAACTCGACGCTGGAGGCCGCCGTCGAGGGCGTGCCGACGGTGTGCTGGCCGTTCTTCACCGACCAGCAGATCAACAGCCGGTTCGTGGGCGGCGTGTGGAGGACGGGGCTGGACATGAAGGACGTGTGCGACGTCGCCGTCGTTGCGAGGATGGTGACGGAGGCAATGGAGTCCGGCGAGATCAGGGCATTGGCTCAGACGGTGGCGCGGCAGTTGAGGAGGGACGTCGCCGAGGGTGGCTCGTCGGCGACGGAGCTGAAGAGGCTCATCGGCTTCATCGGGGAGCTCGCCACGCCGATCCAACACGCCGAATCCGAAGTATAGTGCGTTGGCCTCCCTCAGCTTTCCACAGCCACAAGAACTCAAATCAGTTGCGGAGTGTCATGGACCTGGGCTTATGTGGGCTGCTAGCCTCAGCCCACTCGGCTGAGAGCATCTATAAGGAAACAAATCCTACAGAGGAGGCATCGAAGAGATCAAACAGGCATCGGCGGCTTCAGCCACGGCAGCAACTTGGTTCAGGCTGAACCTTGTCTATCTTCCTCTCTTCCTCTACTACCTCTCTTGCTACTATCTCTACTGCAGCTACTAGTACAATCCAGTCTCTTCTATTAGCTTGTATCCCCATCCTTATTCCATTTTATTCTAGTCAAACAGTTTTCAAGTTGTATTGCGAACTATTGTGTTTGATTCTAGTGAAGGAGGTTGCTAACAAGGAGAAAGCTCCTGGACAGATCGGGCAGCCGCTCGGGCTCTGTTGCTGCCATCTCCATTGTCATTAGCTGCCGGCACGTATATAAATCGGTCGGTCACTGGAAAACGTTACTACTCGCTAGCGCTTTACGACAGTACTGGCTCCGCCATGACTCAAATCTAAACTGAACCTCCAGACCATGAGTGAGAAAACACAAATAAGTACGTTCAGAGCATAGATTTGATTTGTTTTCCCCTCCCACATTTGTATTTGAAACTTTCTATGGTAATAGATATATACTGTACCAATATTGGTAATTTTTCACGACTTATTATAACTTTTGCATGTATTTGGAGAAAAAAAAAAGAGGCATCCCTTGAGGAGGAAAAAAACATTTTCTCGATTAGTGTTGTGTATATCAATAAGAAAGAGACTCAATATGCATATACTCCCTCTGTTTTATATTATAATAACTTATTTTGTTTTTTCTTAAATCAAACTTTTTAATGTTTATCCAACATTATAGAAAAATATAGTAGCATTTTTAAAACAAAATAAATATACTATAAAGTATATATTCAATTGTGAATTTAATGAAACTATTTTGGTATTGTATATCTTTCTACATTTTTATAAACTTCATCAAACATGAGAAGTCCATCCTAGAAAAAAGAAATTTGGCTGAAATAAAAATAATTCAGTTTTAAACACACCTTTGTATGTATGAAGTTGTACTATTAAGTTAATTATTGGTTAATACCACCTTTACATGCACATTGGGAATGTTCTTTAACTACCTTCATCCCACTATACAAGAGATTATTCTATTTTTTTAGAGAGATTAAGATAGTGACAAAAGAAACTAGAATTCTCCCATTAAATATGTGTTGGTCATGGGGGATGGATTGTTGAATGTAAGATAAATAAAAATTAAATTAGAACTAGTTGACGTGGCTACTAACATATTAAATTATCTTATATTATAGAAAAAAAAGGGTGAAATGTCTTATCTTATGGGATGGACGATGGAAACTCTCATGACATCCACAATGTGATGCAAAAATATTCCATAAATAATATGATATTTCACTCAACCACTATTATGCGATTAGTCCATATAAAGAAAATAATAAAAGATATACATATGTACATAGACTATCCATATGAAATAAATAATATTATTTATCTCTACTTTTTTATTTTTTTTTAATGCTACCTTGTATTTATATCTGTGAGGATAGGGTATAGTTAAAGTTTATGTATGTGGTCCATCTATATGAATCATTTTTATCATATACTACCTCTACTTTTTAATAGATGATGCCGTTAATTTTTTATCACATGTTGGACCATTCGTCTTACTTAAAAAATTACGTAATTATATTTTTTTCATTGTAAGTCATTTTATCACTTAAAATACTTTAAGCATGATTTACATTTTATACGTTTACATCAAAATTTTGAATAGGATGAATGGTCAAACATGTATTTAAAAATAACGGTATTATCTATTAAAAAAAGGCCAGAGTATACTGGTGATGTGTTAAATTTGAAAATATTTTTTTTCATAATTTGCGTTTATATACACGGGTGGTGAGGTATAGCAAAAATATACCTATTCCGCGAGTTGGAGATGCCGGATGCGGGAGTGAGACGATACCGCAGACCGGCAGCGCGGGAGCGCGGTACCACAGCATGGGAGTATGGGACCGGTTGGGTCGCGCAGACCAGGGCTGCGGTACCGAGTTGATCCCATGAGGCGGCTGTGCGCGTTGCTGTAGCCCGCGGGACCGGCTGCCGGCCCGGCCGGTCACGCAGAACGGTGGCCTGGGACCAAAGCGGTCCCGCACTACCAAGCAGCGACACCGAGCCGGTCCCTTGGGGCTTCGGTGCCGCTTTCCTAACGCGCGAGATCGCACGCTCTCCACATCTCCATTGCGTGGGACCGTACCAAAAGTTATTTTTATCCGCCGAAAGTTATTTTATCCCATGGCTCTGGCTCCATGTGACATGCTCAGGCACAAACAAAGGAGAGAGTGATTCTCTCCTCTAGTCCTAGATTTTTTTCACGTGTTGCTTGCCGAAAGTTTGTTGTTGTCTGGTTATAGAGCCTACTCGTCGAGTGCCTATAAAAGAAACATTACGAAACGAAAGAAGCAGACTCAAGTATAGCATGCAACTCATATTCGTAGAGTTTATCATTGGTGTAAACTTCAATAGGTTATTGCGCTTGGCAAATTCATAGGCCCTATCTTGTGGTGTTGTAGCGCCCGTTCCGTCGTGGCGCCTAGCGGGAAAAGCTATCTCTTAAAAACCCTAATTGCGAAAATTGCTTCTTCGCTTGCAGTCAGTCTCCGTGCCATCTCAGATCTCGAATCCCCGATCCATCGTCGAATTCAAATCCAAATCCTTCCCAAATTAATCCCCTCCGCAAAAGTCTATTTTGCCTCCCTCGGGTTTGATGGGCCGAATCCCTCTCGGCCCATCTCTCTCTTTCTTTCTCTCTCTCTCTCTCTTTTTCTCTCTCTCTTTCTCTCTCCCTCTCCCCGCCTCCGACTCGGCCCCCGCGCGCCGTTGTTCGCGTGCGCGCGCCCGCGTGGACGCCGCCCGTGCCGCGCCTGCGCCGTCTGCGCCGCCCGTGTCGCGCCTGCGCCGTCTGTGCCGCCCGGCCCCGCTGCCCTGCCGCGCCTGCAGCCGCGCAGCCGCTCGGCCCCGCAAGCTAGCGCGCGTGAGCCACGCCGCGCTGAGCCCTCCCTCTCCGCTCCCACTGCCGCTCCCCGCGCGCGCGCCGTGGTGGCCGACCGCCTGGCCGCCGCCGCCGTCAGCTTCTGCCCCGCGTCTGCCGCCGTGTCGCTGCTCCGCTCCAAGCCGGTCCGCCGTCATCGCAGTCGTCATCAACCCGGCCCCCGCCACTCCGCGCGCTAGCCTCCAAGGGACGGAGACAGAGCTCCCCCTCCCTCTGCCGCGTCGCTCCCCCCCCGCTTCCTCCTCCTTTTCCCAAAGCGGCAAGGGGCAAGCCCCCTTTCTCTCCCTCTTTTCCCCTTTTTCCTCCCGCCGGCGTCATCCTCCCCCCCTGTCGCCGATGGGGGCCGCGACCGCCGAGCGCTAGCCCTCTCCTTTGACCGCCCTAGGTCGGTTCCCAAACCGACATTGCCATCCTATAAAGCCCAGGCGCCCTTCCTCTCTTCTCCTCTCGTTGTCCCATCGCCTCCACTCCATTGTCGCCGCCTCCCGTGCTCTGTTCGCCGTCGCCGTTCGTCGTCGCGCGCGTCGGAGGAGCCGGCGCGAGCGAGGACGCGGAAGGGGACTCCGGGCGCCCTCTCCTTCCTCCTCCTCGGCCCGAGGCCGGAGAGATCACTCCCGTGCCGTCGGCCTCTCGTCTCTGCGCCCCGCCCGCACGGTAGTGCATCTCCCCGTTCTCCCTCTTCGCTCCATCTCCTCCCCTTAGACTCGGGTAGTAGCACGAGTAGCCTCCCCGTAGCTAGCCGGCGCCGCCCCGACGGCTGCCGTCGCTCGCCGTGTGCTCGCCGCCGTCGCCGCCCGAGCTCGGAAGCGCCGCTCGTCGCCGGCCTCGCTCGGCGCAGCTCCGCCCAATCCAACGCTAGCATCGGATTCCCGTAGCCGCGTAGATGCTCTCGCCGCCGGGAATCGGCCCCTCGTGACCTCATCGCCGTTTTCCCCTTCTTCCGCCGCCGGTTGCCGCCGCCGCAATCCGCCGCCGTCGAGCATCCCCCGGCAAATCCGAGCCGTTGGCTCGACTCCCCTCGTCCCGCGCAACTTCCCGGTGTGCTCGCTTTCGCCTGTATCGCCGTGGTTCGCTCCGCCGCTCGCCGCTGTCGTCCGCCGTCCGTTCCGGCCGGCGTCGTCGTCTACCTCCCGCCGGCCCGTGTGGCAGCCACGTAGGCGCCACGGCGGCGCCAGCTCGGCCAAGACCGGGTCGAGCCGACCCCGGTCAGCCGCTCCCTCCGGCCCCGCTCGCGGGCGCGGTCCACCGCGAGCTGTGAGGCTGCGCGTGGGCCTGCCGCATCCGCGTCCACCGCGAACCGCGCGCATGCGCCGCGCCCCGCTCCGCACCCTAGCGCCGCGCCGCGTGCTCCCTCCGCACGGTGAGCCGAGCCGCTGACGAGCGGGTCCCACCCGGGACCACGCGAGATGGACTCGGTCCACCGGCGCCCTCTCTCTCCCCTCTCCGCGCCCTAATGGGCCATGTCCTCTTGGGCCGGCCGGCCCATTTAGCTCGGCCGAGCCGCCCCTTTTCTCTCGGGCCGTGCCCTAGCCGCCTGAGGGAAGTCTAATTTCCCTCCCTCTTTCCTTTCCTTTTCTTTTTCAAAAAGGATTTAATTAAATCCTTTTTCCTTTAGACCAAAAATCCAATAATCCTAGAAATTCAATATCTTCCCAACCGTAAATCCGTTTGACTCCGTTCAACTTCCAAAATTCCTCGAATCTCGAGATCTATCTAATGGCACGCTTAGAGGTCAATAATAGGGCTTTATTTTCGCCGTTTGTTAAGTTGTCCTGCTTTGCGTGTAGTTTCGGAGCCCGAAGACCCGCAGTGCGAGGATTTCGAGGATCAAGCTCAAGATCTCGAGCAAGGCAAGCCACCTTTGAACATCTTGAGCCTATATTTGAACTTAATTATGTTGCTTGAAAAATATTATGCATTGATAGGATCGCACTTAATCTGTTGTCCCGTCTGCAAGGCAGATTGGCGGACCTACCTAGTTTGTTGCATCTGATCCTTCCTTTGTTAATTGTTATACCATGTTCCCTTGTAACCATCTAGTTGCGCCTTGATATTCGTGCACTCTGTGCGAGTATCGACGGTCGCCTTCAAACTTAAAATCTGAGTAACTTCTTGGGTAAAACTTGGGTTTTACAAAAGAGTTGGAAAACCCGACACCTGGGTCGGTGCTTGCGAACTAAATGAATTTCCAAAATCGTGGACCGGGGAACGTATCAGGAGTACGGTTTTCCGCTCTTGCACTTAAGGACCGTTTCCTTGGAATTTCATCCAAACATAAGACAAGTACGACCACATGGGTGGAATGGGACACCCCTGGCTGAGTAACTAGCTTATCAGGGGAGCCTTGATGCCGAGAGACATGTGGATTCGCCGGGGTGGTGTCGGGGAGGACCCCTGGGCTTCCTGGCATAGTGTGGTCTGGGACCTAACCTGTTGTTGGTCTGGGACCCCTCTCGTCGGCATATGGTAAACCTGTGTCGGCTTTGGAAATGCCTTGTCATGAAAGCTTGGAGGTCTCCCGACGTGGCTGATCCCCACGGGCTAGGTGATCCGGGTTAGTAATGTCGTGTGGGTAAAGTGTACCCCCCTCTGCAGAGGTTAACAAACTGTTCGAACAGCCGTGCCCACGGTCATGGGCGGATGCGAGGTGATTCCTAGCGTAGTTTTGTTTGACCACTGCCTTGTGAAATTGCTGTTGTGAAAAAGGAATCGTTGTTTGGTTAATCTGCAGCTGATGGGATCAGCTAGGCCCGGGTGGCCGTTTGAAAGTTGATTGGCCGGGTGCCAATCATGAACAATTCTAAGGACTGATACACTGCACATACTCCGACCGGACGAGACGCACTGTCTCATCCGCGCCGTTTGAGAAGCACTCACTTAGTTGTTTTCAGAAAAGAGTTCAAATAAAATCAATTGCAAAAATAACAGCCCTTTCCTTGAAGCCTACATTAAACACTTATTTCCCATGGCTTGCTGAGTACTCCCGTACTCACCCTTGCTCTATATAAATAATCCCCCCCCAGTTGCTGAAGAAGGTGAAGCGGATCTTGCTGAAGAGGAGTTCTTCCAGGAGCAAGCCGGCTACGACGAGTTTTAGGGTTTCGGCCTAGTTCCCAAGTCACGCCTGTGATGTTTGGTCCAAGTCTTGGCTTCCGCTTTCCCTTTTGTAATGCAGTTGTGAGCTCGGGATCTGTCCGCAGCCCAACATGACTGTACCCCTACTCTGTAATAAAGAGACCACTGTTGCTATGATATTCTGTCTTCCTGTGATACCAGCACTGTTTCCTGGGACTGGTATCGATTAACAGGTTAATTTGGAGCGTCACGGGCTAGCTCCGTTCGGGGGCTAGTTCGGGGCGTCACAAGAGATGGTATCAGAGCACAGGCTTGGCCCTAGGGCGAAACCCGACGTTTAGGACGACCCTAAGGATACTAAGTTCAAAACCACTTGCAAAAAGCTAAGGTTTCTTTTGTTTCCCTTATTTTCAATAGTTTGTTTCTAAAATGGTTACTGATCTTTTCTCCCTCTTTCAAAATTGTAGATGGCAGTGAACGCCAGCTTCAGTTCCCACGGTTTTGGTGAGGGTCACCACGTCGCGCAGCTTCGTGACCTCGCCCGTTTCCTTGGCTTCTCGTGTCCCGAGTACACGGGGTACTCCGTGGACCGTGTTCCCGCTCGCTGTGAGCTCTCTGTGTACCTTTACCCTCGTGGAGGTATACACGGAGCTGGCCTTCGCCCACACCACTTCATTGTGGCCAGGCCCACTCTCCACATCACGTACCAGGACCTCTCCTGGACTGCGCTTCGTCGCCTGGCCCACGACTACAGCCACCGTCTCGGGGGCTCTGCTTTCCGGCAGCTTCCACGCCTTCCTTCTGGCCATGCAGACGCCAGGTACCCTTGTCCGTACAGCGAGTCTCAGCCAGTGCTGACTCGCATGGTTGAGCTTTCTGAGGCTCAGGCCACCCAGCACGACCTACTCCTTGAGGCTTACTGCTCCCTTGCCCGCCGCTACGCCGCCCTGGAGGCCCGTCTGGCCGAGGAGGGTGTCACCCCAGTTGACACAGTCTCTTGGGACTCAGGCCGCCTCTGCCACACCAGCCACCTGTCTTCCCACAGCTCTCGCGGCTCTGCTCGTACTCCCAGTGGCCCGCATTCCCCCAGCTCGCGTGCGCCATACTCACCAGTGTACTCCCCCTACCCACACCCAGTTAGCCCCTCCTACACCCCAGGACACACTCCAGTTGCTTCCTCCCGCCGTGGCCCACGCTTTATCCGCACTGCGCGGAAGCGTGTTGTTGGTTCTTCCACTGTGTTCCGTTTTGACTACCCAGCTCACCCACCGCCAGCGGCCCGTGCTGCTGCTGGCCCTCGACAGGTTCCGCCGGTCTCTTCGCGTCAGCCGATCGACGTCTCTTCGGCTGAGGAGCCGACTACCGGAGGCAGCCAGGCAGACGAGGAGTAGAGGAGGCAGTCTTCAGCCGCCGTCCGTGTGCTAGGCCCTTTTGTTCCGCCGCCAACTCTTTTGGAGTCGTGGCGAGGTAGTGCGTGCGTGTGTCTGATGTGGGTGTTGTTTGGTAGTCTGGTTCTTCTAGGTGGTGTGCGTACAGTCAAGCTCGGCGTAGCTCTGTGACTTGTCCACACCCGTTGTATCAGGTGTCTTTATGATTTGAGAAAATCCAGTTTATGCCTAGTGCGTGCTATCTGAGTTTTTATTTACTTTGCTCCTTGCCTACCTAAGTGCTTATCTGACTCTTACCCCGCCCTCTTCTGGGAGTTTAGATGGCTAGCCGCCCCCACCGTGCAGCTCGTGCACCAGCCCGCTTCGGTTTTGAAGAAGGTAGAGTTGAGCCAGAAGAAAATCATGAGTCAGCTAATGAGCGGTCTCACCACAGCAACCGTTCGCACCGTACTGCTTCCCGCAACGCAGAAGTTGAGCAACCCTGCCGCAGCAACCGCTCGCATCGCACAGCTTCCTGTAATGCAGAGATGGAACAGTCTCACCGCTCTCACCGCACTGCCAATCACAATTCTGGAGAAGAACGCCTCCCTTCCCCACCTCATGTGGAAAACAACATGCAGCACTTAATGGCAGTTCAGACACAAATCTTGCAAGGATTAGCCGCAGCCGTAGCCGGTTTTCAGCATAATGCGCATGGAAATGGCCATCCTCACATGAGCAACAATAGATCCAAGCTGACAGATTTTCTGAGGTCTCGTCCGCTAGAGTTCTCTCAGACCATCGAGCCCATCGAGGCTGACGATTGGCTGAAAGACGTTGAAAGAAAACTCAACTTAGTGCAGTGTACTCCTGTTGAGAAGACGCTCTACGCCTCTCACCAGCTAAGAGGACCTGCTGCAGATTGGTGGGAGAATTACTGCAATGCACACCCTGAACCCACTAACATTGCTTGGGATGAGTTTGCTACGGCTTTCCGTGCAGCTCATGTGCCTGAAAGCACCATTGACATGAAGAAAGAGGAATTCAACAGACTTAAGCAAGGCAACAGCAGTGTCAATGAGTACCTAAGTATGTTCAACAAGTTGGCTCGGTACGCCCCTGAGGAAGTAGACACAGACAAGAAGAAGATCAGGAAATTCTTGAAAGGGATCGCAGTTGGAATGAGACTCCAGTTGCTTGCTCATGACTTCCCCACTTTTCAACATATGATCAACAAGGCACTTCTACTCGAGGATGCCAAAAAAGAGGCTACCGAAGAATACAAGAAACGCAAGTCTAACCATCAGGGAAATTCTTCCCGAGGCGCAGCTCGCCCTCGCTATGGTCAACCCATGCAATACCACTAGTCGGTCACTCAGGCTAACCGCCAGCCAGGCTACGCCCCTCGTCCTCAGACAAACCGTCCGGCACCTCAGCCACAGCAGCGTGCCCCTAGTGGCAATACTGCGCCAAACAGTGTTACCTCTTTCAAGTCACCACTAGGACCGTCAGCAGTTCAGTGTTTCCGGTGCAACCAGATGGGCCACTATGCCAGACAGTGCCCTCAGAATCCTACCAACACCAACTCAGGGCATGCTAATGGCAGCACTGCCAGAACTCCTACTCCAGCGGCAGCTCAGTCCCGTCCTAGCTCTCAGGCAAGTGGACAAGATTCTCGTGCTTCCAACAACTTGGGTCGAGGTCGGGTGAACCACATTCAAGCTGAGACCGCTCAGGATGCTCCAGACGTTGTGATGGGTATGTTCCCTGTCAACTCCGTACCCGCAATAGTTCTGTTTGATTCGGGAGCTTCCCATTCTTTCATATCACAAGCTTTTGTGAAAAGAAATGGTTGGAAAACCCAAAATTTACGTGTACCAATGATAGTACATTCCCCTGGGAGGAATATAAGGGCAACTCAAATATGCCCGGAAGTCACACTTAGAATTGAGGAAGTTGACTTCCTAGCCAAACCGATAGTCCTAGACTCGCAAAGCTTGGACATCATCCTAGGGATGGATTGGTTGGCTAAGCACAAAGGACAGATAGATTGTGCCGAAAAGTCCATCACCTTGCAAGGACCTGGAGGAAAGCAAGTCCGCTTTACCTCTAACACCCCTCCTGCAAGTCGGTCTATCCTAACCTGTTTACAAGTCACCTCCTTGGAGTCGGTGCCCATAGTCTGTGAATATCCCGACGTATTTCCAGAAGAATTAACGAGTATGCCACCAGACCGAGAGATTGAGTTCGCCATAGAACTGGCACCAGGCACCGCACCAATTGCAAAAAGACCCTACCGAATGGCAGCTAATGAGTTAGCAGAAGTTAAAAGACAAATCGAAGAGTTGGAGAGTAAAGGTTATGTGCGACCTAGCTCATCCCCTTGGGGAGCCCCAGTGCTTCTGGTTAAGAAAAAGGATGGCTCTGAGAGAATGGTAATCGACTATAGAGCCCTGAATGAAGTAACTATAAAGAACAAGTACCCGTTGCCACGGATTGACGATTTGTTCGATCAACTTAAAGGAGCAAGAGTTTTCTCTAAAATCGACTTGAGATCAGGTTACCACCAACTGAAAATCAGATCTGAAGACATCCCGAAGACCGCCTTCTCAACGCGTTATGGTCTATATGAGTTCACAGTGATGTCCTTCGGACTCACCAATGCTCCAGCATTCTTCATGAACTTAATGAACAAAATCTTCATGGAATACCTGGATCAGTTTGTCGTGGTGTTCATCGATGACATCCTGATATACTCCAAGAATGAGGAAGAACATGCTGAACACCTGAGGCTGATAATGGAAAAGCTCAGGGATCATCAACTATTCGCTAAATTTTCTCGAAATGCGAATTCTGGTTAGACCGAGTAGCATTTCTTAGACACATGATCTCCTCCAACGGTGTCGAAGTAGATCCCAGCAAGGTTGAAGCCGTACTTGCTTGGAACCCGCCCAAGAATGTGTCAGAGATTCGCAGCTTCCTTGGCTTAGCTGGATATTATCGAAGATTCATTGAAGGATTCTCTAAGCTAGCCAGACCTATGACCGAGCTGTTAAAGAAGGAAAAGAAATTTCAATGGTCTGCAGCCTGTGAAGACAGCTTTCAAGAAATGAAGAAAAGGTTGACCACTGCCCCAGTTCTCACCTTGCCAGATATCCGAAAGGATTTCGAGATCTTCTGTGATGCATCAAGACAAGGCTTAGGATGTGTCCTGATGCAAGAACGAAATGTTGTGGCCTATGCATCCAGGCAGCTCAGGCCTCATGAAGTCAATTATCCCACCCATGATCTCGAGCTGGCAGCCGTGATTCATGCTCTTAAGATCTGGAGGCACTATTTAATCGGAAACAGATGCGAAGTGTACACCGATCAAAAAAGTCTTAAGTACCTCTTCACCCAGACCGAATTAAATATGAGGCAGAGAAGATGGTTGGAACTAATCAAGGATTACGATCTTGGAATTCATTACCACCCCGGTAAAGCTAACGTGGTCGCTGATGCGCTAAGTCGCAAGGCCTATTGCAATGTAGCTCAAATACGGCCTGACCAAGATCGCCTGTGCAGAGAATTGGAGAAGTTAAGGCTGACCGTGGTACAGTCAGGTGTCCCTGCCAGCTTGACAGTGCAGCCTACCCTAGAATCGCAAATCCGGGAGGCTTAGAAAGATGACGAAGGGATAAAAGAATTAATAAAAAGAATACAAGAGAAGAAAGACACCGATTTCTCCATAGACGACCAAGGCACGGTTTGATGCGGTCCACGCATCTGTGTACCGGCCAAAAAGGAGTTAAGAGATCTCATCCTAAAGGAAGCTCATGAGTCCGCCTACTCCATTCATCCAGGAAGTACGAAGATGTACCAAGATATCAAGGCATACTTTTGGTGAGCTGGAATGAAGCGAGATGTCGCAGAATACGTAGCCTTGTGTGACATTTGCCAAAGAGTCAAGGTAGAGCATCAGAGGCCAGCTGGTCTGCTGCAACCCCTACCGATTCCCGAGTGGAAATGGGAAGAAATCGGAATGGATTTCATCACCGGTTTGCCAAGAACCCCTAACGGGTACGACTCCATTTGGGTAATCGTGGACCGAGTCACGAAATCAGCTCATTTCGTGCCAGTGAAAACCACCTTTGACGGAAAGAAACTAGCAGAACTCTACATGACCCATGTCGTATGTAGATTTGGCTGTCCCAAGAAGATCGTGTCAGACCGAGGCACTCAGTTCACCTCAAGGTTCTGGAAGCAGTTGCATGAAGCCCTCGGAACCGACCTAAATTTTAGTACGGCCTACCATCCGCAGACCGATGGTCAGACAGAAAGGGTAAACCAAATCCTAGAAGACATGCTACGTGCGTGTGCCCTGGATTTCGAAGGCACCTGGGATCGTTCTTTGCCGTATGCTGAGTTCTCATACAACAACAGTTATCAGGCCAGCATTCAGATGTCGCCGAATGAGGCAATGTTCGGAAGAAAGTGCCGCACTCCCTTGTGCTGGAATGAGGTGGGCGAAGCGCTGGTATTCGGTCCTGACATACTCAAGGCAGCAGAAGAACAAGTTAAGCTGATCCGAGAACATTTAAAGACAGCGCAAAACCGTCAAAAGAATTACGCGGACAATCGAAGGCGTGACCTTGAGTTCGAAAAAGGAGATCATGTGTACCTGCGGGTATCGCCTCTCCGTGGTATAAGAAGGTTTGGGATGTCCGGCAAGTTAGCACCCCGCTACATCGGCCCCTACCTTATAACCGCCAGACGTGGCGAAGTGGCTTATCAGCTCGAGTTACCTGAAGGTCTCGCAGATGTGCACAACGTGTTCCACGTATCCCAGTTAAAGAAATGTCTTCGAGTTCCAGAAGAACAAGTTCCCCTGGGTAATATCCAGCTGGAAAGGAATCCGACCTACAAGGAAAGACCGATCAAGGTTCTTGAAGAGGCAGAACGTCAGACTCGAAGGAAGATTGTCAAGTTCTACAAGGTCCAATGGAGCAATCATTCTGAAGATGAGGCAACCTGGGAGCGAGAAGATCTTCTCCGCGCCGAGTTTCCGGAGCTGCTCCCTTAGGTGCTGAATCTCGGGGTCGAGATTCTTGTTAGGGGGATTGGTCTGTAGCGCCCGTTCCGTCGTGGCGCCTAGCGGGAAAAGCTATCTCTTAAAAACCCTAATTGCGAAAATTGCTTCTTCGCTTGCAGGCAGTCTCCGTGCCATCTCAGATCTCGAATCCCCGATCCATCGTCGAATTCAAATCCAAATCCTTCCCAAATTAATCCCCTCCGCAAAAGTCTATTTTGCCTCCCTCGGGTTTGATGGGTCGAATCCCTCTCGGCCCATCTCTCTCTTTCTTTCTCTCTCTCTCTCTCTCTTTTTCTCTCTCTCTTTCTCTCTCCCTCTCCCCGCCTCCGACTCGGCCCCCGCGCGCCGTTGTTCGCGTGCGCGCGCCCGCGTGGACGCCGCTCGTGCCGCGCCTGCGCCGTCTGCGCCGCCCGTGCCGCGCCTGCGCCGTCTGTGCCGCCCAGCCCCGCTGCCCTGCCGCGCCTGCAGCCGCGCAGCCGCTCGGCCCCGCAAGCCAGCGCGCGTGAGCCACGCCGCGCCGAGCCCTCCCTCTCCGCTCCCACTGCCGCTCCCCGCGCGCGCGCCGTGGTGGCCGACCGCCTGGCCGCTGCTGCCGTCAGCTTCTGCCCCGCGTCTACCGCCGTGTCGCCGCTCCGCTCCAAGCCGGTCCGCCATCATCGCCGTTGTCATCAACCCGGCCCCCGCCACACCGCGCGCTAGCCTCCAAGGGACGGAGACAAAGCTCCCCCACCCTCTGCCGCGTCGCCCCCCCCCCCCCCCCCCCCCCCCGCTTCCTCCTCCTTTTCCCAAAGCGGCAAGGGGCAAGCCCCCTTTCTCTCCTTCTTTTCCCCTTTTTCCTCCCGCCGGCGTCATCCTCCCCCCCGCTGTCGCCGATGGGGGCCGCGACCGCCGAGCGCTAGCCCTCTCCTTTGACCGCCCTAGGTCGGTTCCCAAACCGACATTGCCATCCTATAAAGCCCAGGCGCCCTTCCTCTCTTGTCCTCTCGTTGTCCCATCGCCTCCACTCCATTGTCGCCGCCTCCCGTGCTCTGTTCGCCATCGCCGTTCGTCGTCGCGCGCGTCGGAGGAGCCGGCGCGAGCGAGGACGCGGAAGGGGACTCCGGGCGCCCTCTCCTTCCTCCTCCCCGGCCCGAGGCCAGAGAGATCACTCCCATGCCGTCGGCCTCTCGTCTCTGCGCCCCGCCCGCACGGTAGTGCATCTCCCCGTTCTCCCTCTTCGCTCCATCTCCTTCCCTTAGACTCGGGTAGTAGCACGAGTAGCCTCCCCGTAGCTAGCCGGCGCGGCCCCGACGGCTGCCGTCGCTTACCGTGTGCTCGCCGCCGTCGCCGCCCGAGCTCGGAAGCGCCGCTCGTCGCCGGCCTCGCTCGGCGCAGCTCCGCCCAATCCAACGCTAGCATCGGATTCCCGTAGCCGCGTAGATGCTCTCGCCGCCGGGAATCGGCCCCTCGTGACCTCATCGCCGTTTTCCCCTTCTTCCGCCGCCGGTTGCCGCCGCCGCAATCCGCCGCCGTCGAGCATCCCCCGGCAAATCCGAGCCGTTGGCTCGACTCCCCTCGTCCCGCGCAACTTCCCGGTGTGCTCGCTTTCGCCTGTATCGCCGTGGTTCGCTCCGCCGCTCGCCGCTGTCGTCCGCCGTCCGTTCCGGCCGGCGTCGTCGTCTACCTCCCGCCGGCCGGTGTGGCAGCCACGTAGGCACCACGGCGGTGCCAGCTCGGCCAAGACCGGGTCGAGCCGACCCTGGTCAGCCGCTCCTTCCGGCCCCGCTCGCGGGCGCGGTCCACCGCGAGCCGTGAGGCTGCGCGTGGGCCCGCCGCGTCCGCGTCCACCGCGAACCGCGCGCATGCGCCGCGCCCCGCTCCGCACCCTAGCGCCGCGCCGCGTGCTCCCTCCGCACGGTGAGCCGAGCCGCTGACGAGCGGGTCCCACCCGGGACCACGCGAGATGGACTCGGTCCACCGGCGCCATCTCTCTCCCCTCCCCGCGCCCTAATGGGCCGTGTCCTCTTGGGCCGGCCGGCCCATTTAGCTCGGCCGAGCCGCCCCTTTTCTCTCGGGCTGTGCCCTAGCCGCCCGAGGGAAGTCTAATTTCCCTCCCTCTTTCCTTTCCTTTTCTTTTTCAAAAAGGATTTAATTAAATCCATTTTCCTTTAGACCAAAACCCAATAATCCTAGAAATTCAATATCTTCCCAACCGTAAATCCGTTTGACTCCGTTCAACTTCCAAAATTCCTCGAATCTCGAGATCTATCTAATGGCACGCTTAGAGGTCAATAATAGGGCTTTATTTTCACCGTTTGTTAAGTTGTCCCGCTTTGCGTGTAGTTTCGGAGCCCGAAGACCCGCAGTGCGAGGATTTCGAGGATCAAGCTCAAGATCTCGAGAAATGCAAGCCACCTTTGAACATCTTGAGCCTATATTTGAACTTAATTATGTTGCCTGAAAAATATTATGCATTGATAGGATCGCACTTAATCTGTTGTCCCGTCTGCAAGGCAGATTGGCGGACCTACCTAGTTTGTTGCATCTGATCCTTCCTTTGTTAATTGTTATACCATGTTCCCTTGTAACCATCTAGTTGCGCCTCGATATTCGTGCACTCTGTGCGAGTATCGACGGTCGCCTTCAAACTTAAAATCTGAGTAACTTCTTGGGTAAAACTTGGGTTTTACAAAAGAGTTGGAAAACCCGACACCTGGGTCGGTGCTTGCGAACTAAATGAATTTCCAAAATCGTGGACCGGGGAACGTACCGGGAGTACGGTTTTCCGCTCTTGCACTTAAGGACCGTTTCCTTGGAATTTCATCCAAACATAAGACAAGTACGACCACATGGGTGGAATGGGACACCCCTGGCTGAGTAACTAGCTTATCAGGGGAGCCTTGATGCCGAGAGACATGTGGATTCGCCGGGGTGGTGTCGGGGAGGACCCCTGGGCTTCTTGGCACAGTGTGGTCTGGGACCTAACCTGTTGTTGGTCTGGGACCCCTCTCGTCGGCATATGGTAAACCTGTGTCGGCTTTGGAAATGCCTTGTCATGAAAGCTTGGAGGTCTCCCGACGTGGCTGATCCCCACGGGCTAGGTGATCCGGGTTAGTAATGTCGTGTGGGTAAAGTGTACCCCCCTCTGCAGAGGTTAACAAACTGTTCGAACAGCCGTGCCCACGGTCATGGGCGGATGCGAGGTGATTCCTAGCATAGTTTTGTTTGACCACTGCCTTGTGAAATTGCTGTTGTGAAAAAGGAATCGTTGTTTGGTTAATCTACAGCTGATGGGATCAGCTAGGCCCGGGTGGCCGTTTGAAAGTTGATTGGCCGGGTGCCAATCATGAACAATTCTAAAGACTGATACACTGCACATACTCCGACCGGACAAGACGCACTGTCTCATCCGCGCCGTTTGAGAAGCACTCACTTAGTTGTTTTCAGAAAAGAGTTCAAATAAAATCAATTGCAAAAATAACAGCCCTTTCCTTGAAGCCTACATTAAACACTTATTTCCCATGGCTTGCTGAGTACTCCCGTACTCACCCTTGCTCTATATAAATAATCCCCCCCCAGTTGCTGAAGAAGGTGAAGCGGATCTTGCTGAAGAGGAGTTCTTCCAGGAGTAAGCCGGCTACGACGAGTTTTAGGGTTTCGGCCTAGTTCCCAAGTCGCGCCTGTGATGTTTGGTCCAAGTCTTGGCTTCCGCTTTCCCTTTTGTAATGCAATTGTGAGCTCGGGATCTGTCCTCAGCCCAACATGACTGTACCCCTACTCTGTAATAAAGAGACCACTGTTGCTGTGATATTCTGTCTTTCTGTGATACCAGCACTGTTTCCTAGGACTGGTATCGATTAACAGGTTAATTTGGAGCGTCACGGGCTAGCTCCGTTCGGGGGCTAGTTCGGGGCGTGACAGGTGTGAACTGAGTACGCGATGATTTATGGTGCGTATTGGGGGCCGGCTTATCATAAGATAATGTCGTGAATTCGCCAAGCATTCAAACCCACTGAAGTGTTGTGTAAAGGTAATATTTGTAAGTGTTCGTGAAGGAAAGGCAGGTAAATATTTTGAATTTATTTATTTAGAAATATAGCTGACACATTTAAAAGTTTTAACACACAACATTATAGATTAGTTCGAATGAGCAAAATATAAAATTGTTCTACTCATTAGCCTCATCTTCGAAATTTCTTGATGTGGTAGTGTCTTTTTTCTTTCCCTTTCTTCTAGCACCAGCTAGAGGTCTGCGTCCTGACAACAATAATCTTTCGGTGAATGTCGCTCACGGACAAACCTACATGCTGAAGCATCTAGGCCCCCGGTGTTAATTTTGGTAATTAATGACAAGCACTAATTGTGGACTAACCGTTGTGTTTGAGCTATTTATTTGAGTTAGTCTCACCTATTTGTGTGCACATGGATGATCATTGATGGCGCAAAGCAAAATGAAGAGAAGACGTTAAACTAGTGTTTTCATTTTAAAATTGATCCGAGGCGTTGGGCGATCAAAATTGTGCTAGTTTATTTATAGTTTTGCCATACTATTAAGAGGGGTAATGACCTAGCAAAGAGATGATTTTAATTGCCACATTAGGTCATTATGCATTTAGACTTGTGCTCACATTTCATCACACACACACAATCTCCTTGTATTTCACTGTCTGGCCTGACCAGGGACGGTCAGACCGGCCGTTGCAGAGTAGCACGGTCTGACCGGCCACATACCTCCGGTCAAACCGGCAATACACAGAGTTGGGGTATTTCGCCCCCAACGACTAGTTTTGGTTGGTGGGAGTATAAATACTCCCCCTCCAGCAGCAAGGGGGCTCTCTTGGCACCCAATTCAATTGCATACACCCCTTGCACCTCTCCCACACGCATTTGAGCTTGTGTTCATCCATTGTAGTGGTTGAGGGTTGATTTAGCCAAGAGTCAAGTGCATTTGCTTCATTGTAGAGCTAGTGTGGCACTTGATCATCTCCACGCCGGGTCATCGCTTGTTACTCTTGGAGGTTGCCGCCTCCTAGACGGCTCGTGGAGGAGTTGTCCGGTGACCTCTCCGAGAAGATTGTGGAGGAGGCCCGGTGCCGGTTTGTGAGTGGTTTGGAGTTCACCACCTTCAGAGTGAAGGAAGAACTACCCCGAGTGATCGAGGCTTGGGTAGTCCTGTCCGTGGGCCGGCTCCCGCCTTGCCCACCCCTTGACGAAGGGGGCGTGCGGTGGCTTCGTGGTTGAGCGGTGGAGTTGGGCTCGCCTCAACGGGGAGTAGGAAACCGGCAAGTTTCTGAACCTCGGTGAAAAATCTCTTGTCTCCTTGTCTCATTTGATTGTCGCATTTACATTTGTGCAATTTACATTTCTAGAGACATACTTGAGATCATATCACCGTGGATTGCTAAACATTGACATAGGAGTGTGATTTACTTTCCTAGATATATAATTGAGCCACTATCACCCTAGGTATGCAAAACATAACTTAGTTGCTTAGTTAGAGTTGATCCTCACCGAGCCTAGCAACTTAGGTTAGTTTTGATTAGGTGTCATTTAGTATTAAATCGCCTATTCACCCCCCCCCCCTCTAGTCGATATCTCGATCCTACAAGTGGTATCAGAGCTTGGTCTCTCTTAATTGGGCTTCACCGCCTAGAGAGAAGATGTCGAACGAGGTGAACCATGTAGGGAAGGCTCTCATGTTCAATGGGACAAACTACTACACTTGGAAAATTAAAATGTCTACTCACCTCAAAGCTATGAGCTTCCATATTTGGAGTATTGTGGATGTAGGCTTTGCTATCACCGGCGCGCCCTTGACGGAGATTGATCACTGCAACCTCCAACTCAATGCCCAAGCCATGAATGCCTTGTTCAACTCTTTGAGCTAAGAGGAGTTCGATAGAGTGAGCAACCTTGAGACCGCATATGAGATTTGGAACAAGTTGGCGGAGATCCATGAGGGTACAAGTGAGTACAAGGATGCCAAGCTTCATTTCCTCAAGATCCAATATGAGACATTCTCCATATTGCCTCATGAGAGTGTGAATGACATGTATGGGAGGCTCAATGTCATTGTGAATGATCTCAAGGGGCTTGGGGCAATCTACACCGATCTTGAGGTTGCCCAAAAGATGCTTAGGGCTCTACCGGAGAAGTATGAGACCCTTGTCACCATGCTCATCAACTCCGACATGTCAAGGATGACACCCACAAGCCTCTTGGGGAAGATCAACACCAATGACATGTACAAGTTGAAGAAAAAGGAGATGGAGGAAGCCTCACCTTCCAAGAAGTGCATTGCTCTCCAAGCCGAAGTTGAAGACAAGGGCAAAAGCAAGGTGAATGAAGTCAATGAGGACTTGGAGGAAGAGATTGCCCTTCTTACTAGAAGGTTCAATGATCTCTTGGGAAGGAGAAAGGAGAGAGGAAGGGGCTCCAACTCCAATAGGAAAAGAAATAGAAGACCCAACAAGACTCTCTCCAACTTCAGGTGCTTTGAGTGTGGTGAGAAGGGACACTTTGCTTCCAAGTGCCCTTCCAAGGATGATGATGGAGACAAGTCATCCAAAAAGAAGAGTGGAGGCTACAATCTTATGAAGAAGCTCAAGAAGGAAGGGAAGAAGATTGAGGCCTTCATCGGGGAATGGGACTCAAATGAGGAGAGCTCCGCCTCATCCGGGTCCGAGGAAGAAGGTGGTGATGATGCAAGCTCCAAGAAGAAGAAGATGGCCGCTGTTGCCATCAAGGAGGCTCCATCACTCTTCGCTCCACTTTGTCTCATGGCAAAGGACTCCTCTAAGGTAATATCTCTTAGTGATAGTGAGAGTGATGATGATTGTGATGATGTTTTCTATGATGAGCTTGTGAGTATGTTTGAGGAGCTCCATGCTTATAGTGAGAAGGAGATTGTCAAGTTCAAGGCGCTAAAGAAGGATCATGCTTCTTTGGAGGTCTTGTATGAGGAGCTAAAGACCTCTCATGAGAGACTCACCATTTCTCATGAGAAGCTTAAGCAAACTCATGACAACCTCCTTTCCACTACTCAACATGGAGCTCACACTGATGTTGGCATATCTTGTGATTTGCTTGATGATAGTGCTACTTGCCATATTGCTCATGTTGCATCATCTAGCATTTCTACCTCTTGTGATGATCTTGTGGATATGCCTAGCTCTAGCTCTAGCTCTTGTGTTTCTATTTGTGATGCCTCTCTTGTTGTTGAGAACAATGAGCTTAAGGAGCAAGTGGCTAAGCTCAACAAGAGTTTGGAGAGATGCTTTAAGGGTAAGAACATTCTTGACAAGATTTTAAGTGAGCAACGGTGTATCCTTAACAAGGAGGGACTTGGATTCATTCCAAAGAAGGGTAAGAAACCTTCTCGCCGTGCCACTCGTTTTGTCAAGAGCAATGGTAAGTATTGCTCCAAGTGTCGTGAGGTTAGGCATTTGGTGAGTGATTGTCCCGGTGGTAAGCCTTCTAAGACATGCATGTTTGATTCCCATTATATGCTTAGGAAGGCTCATGATGGTAGTATTGTTGCTAGATATGTGGGTTCCCCTATACTTGGTGGTAAAAAGAATGCCATTTGGGTGCCCAAAGCTTTGGTCTCTAACCTCCAAGGACCCAAACAAGTTTGGGTACCTAAAAGAGCTTGATCTTCTTTTGTAGGTGAACTACCGCACCGGTGGGAGCCATTGGGTGCTTGATAGTGGATGTACTCAACACATTACCGGTGATAGGGCTATGTTCACCACATTTGAAGTAGGAGGGAAAGAACAAGAGAAAGTGACATTTGGAGACAATAGCAAAGGAAAGGTAATTGGGTTAGGTAAAATTGCTATCTCAAATGATTTGTCAATTGATAATATCTCTCTTGTTAAATCTCTCAATTTCAATTTGCTTTCGGTTGCTCAAATTTGTGATCTTGGCTTGTCATGTGCTTTCTTCCCGCAAGAGATTATTGTTTCTAGCCTTCTTGACAAGTCTTGTGTGTTCAAGGGTTTTAGATATGGAAATCTTTATTTGGTTGATTTCAATTCTAGTGAAGCAAATTTGAAAACTTGTTTAGTTGCAAAAACTTCATTGGGTTGGCTTTGGCATAGAAGGCTAGCCCATGTTGGCATGAATCAATTGAGCAAACTTTCAAAACGTGATCTAGTTGTGGGCTTGAAAGATGTGAAGTTTGAGAAAGATAAGCTTTGTAGTGCTTGTCAAGCCGGCAAGTGTGGACCCCCGTTTTTATAACAGGAATCAATCGTGTAAACAGTACCATTTCCCTGGATCAAGTAGTCTGGTACACACGAATTCATAGCTGAAATAACCAGTGCGCATACACGAGTGTCTAGTACGAATTATTACATCAATAGCCCGCAGGCATAGTCTTAAGTCATCGGACTGAGAGGTCCGGAATACATCCAAAAAAAGAAATAGATAAGGCAGCGGAGTTAAGGCAGCGGCACGCCATTGCCACAGGCAACGACCGGAACTAAGACCTATTGAGCGCCGTCGTCTTCATCACCCTCCTGGTAATAGGCATAGGGATCCTCCGAAGCTTCATCTCCGGCCTCTGATTAAGTTTATATTTGCAAGGGTGAGTGCCAACCGTACTCAACAAGTCACCACAGCAACAATGCACGTGATAAAGGGGTATTCAAGGAATGGCTATGGATCTTTTGCACAAAGCAAGTTTTGTAATTCTTTTCACAAGCCTAAGACCTAGCATAGACTGATCAAATTTTAATACCAGTGTTCATATTAAACAATGACGGTTCTGTCCACCATCCATTGTGATCCCAAGGATAGCTTCCCGCCATCGAGTCGTCATGGTTTTCTGAGGACGTCCACCTTTCCTCCTCTCAGGAAGTGGCTCCATCAGCATAGAAATCATCATGCAACATCCCATCCCTCACAAGTTAAAATTTAGAGTCTAGCCAAGTGTAATACACGTCCCGATGCTCAATAACCGCGAGCACGGCTATTCGAATAGATTTGGTTTACTCACACTGCAGTGGATGTACACTTTACCCGCACTCCGCGACTGCCCAACACATGAGCCTCGCCCCAACACATGAGACACGTCACGGCAAAGCTTTTTGATAACCTCGCATTGGCAGTACCCGCTCCATGAACTTTATATCCTCATGCACTCTAGGCGTACACAGTTTCTAGCAGTGAGAGGAGTTCTGGCGCACCCGGGAAGGAAAGACTCACACATGCATTAAGTTATAATTATGTTTAAATTCTCACATGGCAGTCCTACCGATGGCGACCCCACTGTAGACACCCGCCTCGCGGTTCTACCAATGGCTGCCCCACCGTAGAGCCCCTGCCTCACACATCAAGAAACCACTATGCATGGATACTGCCTCCGCTCAGCTATCTATTCCGCTAGGTCTATACCCATACGAGAAGTGCGGTTGTACGGGGGTCGTTTCATGCTTAACTTCATGGCTCGGTCCTTAATTGACCGGGGACGGTACTTGCCTTTACCCGGATACCACCCAAATCCTCCGTCCGCCCCAGTCGAAAACAGTTGTTTTAATTTCATTTCTCTTTTCATAAATTACGTCGTCAACATCATGGCAATGTGGCGCCCATGTCTCCACATGCCGCATCTCAATTGCCTCCCCAGAGGCAATTGCCCAAGCATAGAGCATTTTGATAATTATGAGTATGCATGATTCTAGCATAGCGTTGCTAAGCAATTGTCATAGTTGACTAGGGACTCATACGTAAACATGGCTACGAAGGAATATGGGCTAAACAATAATCAAGGCATGGCATAATCACAAGTAGGATGTTTATCATTGCATGCAATTTTATTTGTAAACAAAACAATTTCGCAATTGGGATCAACATGTTCAAAGAATAGTGATGACTTGCCTTGCTCAAAGTCCTGCGGGTCTTGACCTTCGCTTGGATCAGCAGGTTCCTCGGGCTCTATAGTTACGTGCGAAAATGGATTTGAATTCGGTTAGAATTCAATAAACATCCAAGTAAATCCAAATGAAAAATTGAGTGCGAAAGTCGGTATTAATTTTACTATTCTCGAACTATGGCAAACCTATTTTTGGTGTGAATTATTTATGAGTATAATTATCTTATTGTCCTAAGTTTTTAATTTAATATTCTCGAGTATTATATCCATGTAATAGGTTAGCAATTTTTATCGCGAGCTAAATATCGGACGAAATCCTAAAAACTATTATACGATTTAATTTAGTCTATGACCACCCGATTAAGTATAGTATGCGTCTAAAATTCCCAGTGAGTAAATCCGAACTTCTACCGTGAATCGACTACTATAGGGATTACCCGAACTAATCTATAATATTCTATAAGAATTCGTTCATTTGTTTTAATTATTGATTATATTTAAATCACTACAGTGAATTGATTATTTATAGAGATTATTAAAAATTAATCTACAATAATCTATAAAATTTACCTAATTGTTTAATTTCTAAATGCCTTATGGTTATAGCATTATTTTTACGAATACTAGATTTTAGTTAACCACAATTAAATTCTATTATTATATATTTTTTTGTTTAATATTTTAAATCTCCCCCTAATTTTTCCGATTTATTTTTCCCCTAATTTTTCCCTTTTTTTTTCTTTCCTTTTCTCCCTCTCTCTCTTTTTCTTTTCTTTTTCTTTTCTTCCTTTTCTTTCCTTTTCTCCCTCTCTCTCTTTTTCTTTTCCTTTTTTTTTCTTTTCTTCCTTTCTCTTTTCCTCTCTCCTTCCTCCCGGCCTCTCTTCTTCTCCCTTCTCTCTCGGCCGGCTCTCTCTCTCTCTCTCTCTCTCTCACCCGAGCGGCGGCGGCGGTGGATGCGAGGGGAGGAAGGGTGGCTCACCGGCGACGGCAACGGCGACGACGGCGGCGGCGGCGGCGCACGGCGACGCGGGAGCGGCGGCACAGTGGCACGGGAACGGCGGCGCGGCGGCACGGGAAGGGGGCGGCGGCGCGGTGGCACGAGAGCGGCGGTGCGGTGGAGGGGGTGGAGGGGATGAGGATGGAGGCAAGGACGGAGCGAGGGGGGAATTTATAGGAGGTGGGGGGGAGAAGAAGAGGGGAAGGGGCGGCGGTTATGGCGTCGGTGGGGTGGCGCGGCGCGGGGCTCGAGGGCGCGGCAGCGGCGCGGCAGTAGCGGCGGCACGGGGCTCGGGGGCGCGGCGCGGTCGCGGCGACGGAGCGGCGATGCGACGCGTGATGGCGATGGCAGCGGCGACGCGACGGCCGAATGGCGACGGCGCGCGGCGATGGAACGGACGGTGCGGCGCGGTAGCGGCGATGCGACGCGCGCGGCGACGGAGCGGCGATGCAACGACGACGTGGCGCGGCAGGGCGCGGGGCGCGAGGCGGCGACGTGACGGGCGAGCGGCGCGTGGGCACGGGGCGCGAGGCGGCGGGGCGAGGGCCGAGCGGCGACGGGACGGCGGCGCGGCGGCGAGATAGGGTTAGGGCTAGGAACCACGTCGAACACCTGGCGGGCGGTGAACAGTGCCGTTTCCTGATTTTTCTTTTTTTTTTATTATTATTTTTTTTTATTTTTATTATTATTATTTTTATTTATTTACTATATAAATTTGATTCTAAAATTCCTAATATTTGCATATATAATTCTTACCCAATATTTGTGTTATTCCCACTAATAAATTCATCCTAAATTAATATTGCCCACATTTTTATATAATTTATTTAAATCTTTATTTAGTGTTAATTCCATTCCATCGTACTTACATTTAATTGATACGAACATGTTTGCGATAATATCAATGTAATTTGATTGATTTAGTTCTTTATTCGAAACCTCCAAACTCTGAAATCGAAATTCAATGGAATGGCGAATAAAATCGGCATGATGCAATTTATTTTAAAAAGTTTTTGAAAACCCAAATTTTTAGAGTTTTGATTTGTCGGTCGAATTTTCAGGGTGTTACAAACCTACCCCCCTTAAATAAATCTCGTCCCGAGATTTCTTACCGGGTTTCAAATAGATGCGGGTATTCCGTCCTCAAGAATTCTTCGCTTTCCCAGGTGGCTTCATCCTCAGTGTGATTACTCCATTGTACCTTGTACATACACCACTCTTTGCTCCTAGTCCTCTTTTTGGCCTCGTCCAATATCCGGACCGGATGTTCTGGATACGTAAGGTCATGGCTAATGTGAATCTCTTCCAGCGGAGCTTGTTCTTCCGGCACTCATAAGCACTTCTTTAATTGAGACACATGGAAGACTGGGTGCACATCGGCGATATTCTCTGGTAGCTGTAACTGATATGCGACTTCTCCCCGTCTAGCCATGATTTGAAAGGGTCCCACATACCTTGGCGCTAGCTTTCCTTTGACCTTAAACCTTTTCGTCCCCCTCATCGGAGAAACCTTTAGATAAACATAATCTCCTTCCTTAAATTCCAGGTTTCTTCTTCGAGTGTCGGCGTAACTCTTTTGTCGTGATTGTGCTACTTTTAAATGGTCTCGAATCAGGCGAACCTTTTCCTCGGCTTCTTGGATAATGTCAGGTCCAAATACTGCCCGTTCTCCCGTCTCAGACCACATTAGTGGAGTTCGACATCGTCGACCAAACAATGCCTCATTGGGTGACATCTTTAGACTTGCTTGAAAGCTGTTGTTGTAGGAGAATTCGGCGTAAGGCAAACATCTCTCCCAGTCTTTGCTAAAATCCAGAGCACAAGCTCTCAACATGTCTTCCAAGACCTGGTTTGTTCTCTCTGTCTGGCCATCCGTTTGTGGGTGATAAGCTGTGCTAAATGCTAGGTAACTTCCTAGGGCTTCATGTACTTTCTCCCAGAAATGCGAGGTAAACTGTGTGCCTCGGTCGGATATAATTTTCATAGGTACACCATGAAGACATACTATCCTGGTCATGTATAACTCGGCTAGCTTGGCACTGCTATAATTTGTCTTAACGGGGATGAATCTCGCCGTCTTGGTGAGTCGGTCCACAATCACCCAGATGGAATCGTACCCTGTTGCGGTCTTGGGCAATCCAACAATAAAATCCATGCCTATCTCATCCCATTTCCATTCAGGAATCCTAAGGGGTTGCAACAAACCTGCCGGTCTCTGGTGCTCAGCCTTTACCTTTTGGCACACGTCACAGAGTGCTACGTATTCTGCCACATCTCTCTTCAGATTGGGCCACCAGTATCCTTCCTTCAGATCTTGGTACATCTTCGTACTTCCGGGGTGCAATGAATATGCCGACTCGTGAGCTTCCTTTAAGATTAATCCTCTCAGTCCACCCTGTTCGGGTACATAAATCCTCTTTTTATACCATAGGACATCCTTTTCATCGATCAAAAATTCCTTTGCAAGTCCTGCGGCTAGGCGTTCCTTCACCTCTCGGATTTCCTCGTTGTCCTTCTGGGCTTCTTCTATTTGGGTTCTCAGAAGAGGTTGAATGTCCAAAGTGTTTATCTGCCCACGAGGCACTATATGTAGGTTTAGTTGGGCTATTTCCTTCGTAAGCTCGGGAGCCATTCCTTCCGTCCTCAGATGATTGCAACGGCTCTTCCGACTCAAAGCGTCAGCCACAACGTTTGCTTTGCCGGGGTGGTAGTGAACCTCTAAGTCATAATCCTTGATTAGTTCTAACCATCGCCTTTGCCTTAGGTTGAGGTCTGATTGGGTGAAAATATACTTCAGACTCTTGTGGTCAGTGTAGACATCACAATGGTTTCCAATCAAATAATGTCTCCAAATCTTTAGCGAATGAACCACGGCTGCAATTTCTAGATCATGGGTAGGATAGTTTTCCTCATGTGGTCGCAATTGTCGCGACGCGTAGGCCACAACTTTTCCGTCCTGCATCAGTACTCCTCCTAGTCCCTGCCTTGATGCATCACAGTATATAACGAAGTTTTTCCTGATGTCAGGAAGAACTAAAATGGGTGCCGAGGTCAGCTTTTCTTTAAGCTGCTCAAAGCTTTCCTGACACTGTTCTGACCATACGAACTTCTTTTCCTTCTTGAGTAGTTGTGTCATCGGTCGGGCTATCTTAGAGAATCCCTCGATGAACCTTCGGTAGTATCCGGCCAAGCCTAGAAAACTCCGAATTTCAGTCACAGACTTGGGTGCTTTCCATTCCGTAACAGCCTCTACTTTAGCAGGATCCACTGCTACTCCACCGGCTGAGATTACGTGGCCTAGAAAGGCGACTTCTTTTAGCCAGAACTCGCATTTACTAAACTTTGCATATAACTTATGCCTCCGTAATTTCTCGAGTACCAATCGCAAGTGTTCCGCATGTTCCTCCTCATCCTTTGAGTAGATCAGAATATCATCGATAAATACTACCACAAATTTGTCCAGGTAATCCATGAACACTTTGTTCATGAGATTCATAAAGTATGCCGGGGCGTTGGTTAACCCAAACGACATTACTGTGAACTCATACAATCCATAGCGTGTTGAAAACGCGGTCTTGGGTATATCCTGGGTCCTAATTTTCAATTGATGGTATCCTGATCTAAGGTCAATCTTAGAGAACACCTTAGCTCCTTTGAGTTGATCAAAAAGATCATCAATCCGTGGTAGTGGATATTTGTTTTTGATGGTTACTTCGTTCAGTGAACGGTAGTCTACAGACATCCTCATGCTACCATCTTTCTTCTTAACGAATAATACTGGGGCTCCCCATGGTGACGAACTGGGTCGTACAAATCCCTTTTCTTGCAATTCTCTAATTTGCTTTTTAAGTTCCTCCAACTCATTAACTGGCATCCGATAAGGTCTCTTGGATATGGGGGCAGTTTCGGGCATCAGATCAATAATGAACTCTATGTCACGGTCTGGTGGCATCCCAGGTAAGTCTTCCGGAAACACATCGGGAAATCGTTGCACTACAGGCATTCCTTTCAGGGGTAGCATGGTAAATATGCCTCCGGCGCGTTCGGTCAGTCTAGGATCTTGATCCATGTTTGCTCTCATATCCGATCCCCATGGTGTGGTCAGGGTAATTTCCCTACGTCTACAGTCGATTACCCCTCTGTTCTTTGCTAACCAATCCATTCCCAATATGACATCCAGGGTCTGGGGTATCAACACCATAAGATTGGAGGGAAACACCACATCCCTAAGACGAATAGGTACGTCTATGCAAGCATGACTCACAGTTATCTCGCCCCCAGGTGAGTGTACTATCATAGGCTTTCTAAGCCCCACTACGGTTAAGTTGTGTTTTTGACTAGCCTTCAATGATATGAATGAATGCGATGCTCCTGAATCGAAGAGAACTTTAACTGGAGTGGAGTTGATAGAAAACGTACCCATCAGTATGCCCTTGTCACACCCTAAAAATCCCAAAAATATAAATTATTGTGTAAATGGAATTTTAGAAATGATTTTTAAAAGCCTGGAAGAAAAGATTTAATTTTAAATAATAAATTCCAATATAAAATTGGGCCAGATAAAATTTTATTAAATACTTTGCTTAATTCTATAATTCCTAGATTTTTCTGGGATTTATTTGAGCTAAGGAAGTATTTTTAATAAATGGAAGAGCATTTCATGAATTATTTAAATAGAAAAAGGTTTTAAAAGTCTTCTTTTGGCTTTGGGCCGAAAGTCGGCCCAAAACCTCTCTCTTCTCTCTCTTCGGCCCAGTCCGGCCCAGCCCAGCCGAGCCGTCGCGCGCGCGCGCCGCTCTCTCTCTCTCCCGCTCGCTGACAGGTGGGGCCCACCTGTCAGGCCCGTCGTCTTCCTCGGGCCGGAACCCTAGCCGAGCGCCGCCGCCGCTGCCCTTTCCAATTTCGCCGCGCCTTTCCTTCTCCGGTGAAATTGATTGGGGGGAAAGGGTCTCCGTGATCTCCTCCGCCTTTTCCCTTTTGGAAGCATCGGCCGAATCGCGTTGGAAAGTGGAGGATTCGAGCTCGATTCGGAGTCGGCCGAACCCTAACCTTCCATCGCCGTCGCCGGGCCGTTGTGGGCTTCGCCGCCGCCTCCCGACCCCTATAAAAGGTTCCCCGCGCTCTCCTCTACCCTCCGCCGCCCTCGCCTTCGCCTCTCGTCGCTCGAGCCGCCCTAGCGCCGTGCACCCGTGCGCCGCCGTCGCCGCCGCCGCTCCAGTCGTGCGCCGCCGTCGCTCCGGTCATCGCCGTTGCTCGGGGAGCTCGCCAACGTGGTCGCCGTCGCGTCGCCGTCCTTGTCCGACCCTTCGCCGCCGCTGTTTCCCGCCGGAACACCATCGCCGCCGTCGACCCGAACCTCTCCGCCGCTTCGTCGTCGTCGCCGGCGTCGTCCGTTGCTTCTCCGCCGCTAGAGTGGTCGCCGGTGAGTTCGCCGTGCTCTCCGCATCCCGTTGCCGCTTTCCGTTTGCGCCGCCGCGCCGTAGATCGCCGGCGAGCACGTGAGTCCGAGCTGCCGTCGTCGCTGTCGGTCGGGATGACGTCATCGCTGACGTCATCAGTGCCGTCGCCCGTGAGCCGCTGTGGTCGGGATGGATCTCGTCCGTTCGTTCGGATCGGATCGATCTCACCCGTCCAATCCCGTAGACCGCCGCCGTGGACCCGGTCCACCGTAGACCCGAGCCTGCTGACGCAATAAAGCCCTTTTTTCTTTTCAAAAATAATTCATTATTGCGTCATAATTCAATTAAGATTTATATAAATGATTTAAACCGATTAAATCTTTAAAAATTCATAACTAATTCATCTTAGCTCGGATTTAGTTGGTTCAAGTCTCTAAATTTTTCTAAAATTCAGATCTACATGTTAAAAATATCCACATGTACTGTTCATGCTTGCTTATGTGTTGTTTTGGTGTTTTTGTTCTTTTCCGTTTAGAATCCGACGTTTTCGGAGAGTCTGCTTTTGCAGGAGAAGATTTAGAAGAGTTCCAAGGCCAGCAAGGCAAGTCACATAGATCCTAATCAATCCTTTGAGCATGTTGATCCCGTTTAAAGCTATTGTTTCTATTCAACTATTGCATTTATTTTTGAATGTCATTGGGTGGAATTAGCCTATTGTTTGTTATAGCCCTTTTGTTCTTGATTATCTTATTTCTTGATACCTTGGGTTATTATAACTTGACTAGTTGAGCTTTATATATTGGTTCAGCTAGATGATTAGATGTAATTGCTTAGCCATGCTTAGAAACTTTAGCACACTAATGGGATAATTTATGAATCACTATTACTTAATGATGGCTTAATGATAGTTCACGATGGTAAATCGTGATTGGTTAAGTAATTAATTTGCCAACTAAAATCTGATAATGGTGGGTTGTGAGTACATGGTTTTGATGGTCGTGCTCATGACAATTAAGGACCGGTTCACGAACTTCGGTTGTGAAACATTAACCGTGCCAACCACAAGCCAGCGTGGGCAACGGCTTTATCTTTTACATAGCATAGTTCATTGCGGAGCACCAGACTGAGAAGTGGCGGAGATAAGCCCACGGGGGTCGCTGGGGAGTCCATGCCTTGTTTATAAGGGGGTGACTATGATCCGGGAATGGTGCACTGTAGTGAATTGTGTTGTGTGAGGGGTAATATCACAGCTCCTTTCCGAGGTACCGTGGTGGTACTAAGGCACATGGTGACATGATGTGGGGCTGTGTCTTGTGGGTATAGTGGTACATCTCTGATCAGAGTAAAACTATTCGAATAGCCGTGCCCGCGGTTATGGGCGGGTCTAACAATGTCTTTCGTGATTAGTCTCACCCTTCACCCTATAATGAGAGATGCTATAACTGGTTAAAATTGATTAGCTCCTGGTTTGGAATGGTATATTCCTGGTTTGGAGATTAGAATTGTGCAGCCGGGATTGGTTGTACTAAATGGTTGGGCCTATACAACAGGGTATGTTGTATAGTGTTGGATTAATACTGATTAATTAATACTCTACTGTTTTATTAAATTCTGAAATATTCTTTAAATGTTGTTTATGCAAAGAAGCCTATATTATGCCATCCTTGGTTATCCTGTGCACTTGCATATTTGTTGCGTGGCTTGCTGAGTATGTCATATACTCACCTTGCAATCATTCATCAGAGGAGGAGTTCTACAATGAAGCTGATGGTGGTGAGGATTTGGCGTAGTCCTTGTCAAGCTGCCTGTGGAGTGGAGTCGTCTGCGCTGTTTATCTTTATTTTCCGCTGCTTAGATCTTTATTGTTTGAGAGGAACTATCCACCTCTGTAATGACAATTTATTCGTTTATTAGTTAGAGTAATAATCATACTCTATTATTAATTTGTTATTGTGTGCCTCGGCTGATTCCTGGACGAGGGTTTACGCACATGTAAGCGTTTGGAATTTTGGATAGAAATTCCGGGCGTGACAGCCCTGATCCTCCTGGGCCTCTTCAGCTCGCACATGGTTCACTTGTCCGCGGCCAAATCCGGTAGCAGTCTTGTTAGTCTGCGGAGTCCTGAATAGTCCTCGTCCGGCAGCAGGGGTAGCAGTCCCACGAACAGCCATTGTGTTAGCGCCAGTACGGACAGGAGTTTTGCGTGGATGAGGGCAGTTGTTGGCGTAGTGCCCATACTCTCCGCAGTTGAAGCAGTCCACATTCCTCTTGATTCCAGGGGCAGCCAGAGTTGGTGTAGGGGTGCGGTTCTGAATCATAACCGGCCTATTAAAATCGCTTGGCGCGGCAGGTCGGTTAGTTGCCACAATAGGGGGCTTCCACCCAGACGAAGTGGCTCCCTTGAGTCGCTGAGGCACCCCCTGAGGTGGGCGGTTCATAGCAATCCTCCTCTTGCGGTTATGCTCTACAGTCCTTTGATCATTTTCCAGCCTAACGACTTTGTTGATCAGGCTCTGGAAGCTCTCATGGTCTTGCCCAATCATAGGTCCACGTAATTCGTCATTCAGCCCTTCTATGAACTTGTCGATCTTCTCCTCTTCATCTGCGAGGTCTCCAATTGCATAGCGGGCCAGCTGAGTGAACCGGTTCAGATATTCCTGCACCGTTGTGTTCCCTTGTCGCACCCTTCTGAACTCGTTCTTCTTCATACGCATTACTGCGGCAGGCACGAAGTTCTCGCGAAATGCTGCAGTGAACTCTTCCCAAGTGGGTTCTCCAGCATCCTCTTCTCGAGCTTCCTTGTAGGTATCCCACCAATCACCAGCGGGTCCCTCTAGTTGATTTACTGCGAAAATCACTTTGTCTGCCTCACGTACCCGGACCAGGGTCAGTTTCTTCTCTATGATGCGTAGCCAATCTTCTGCCTCCATAGGCTCGTCTGCCGTAGCGAACGTGGGTGGCTTGGTTCTCATGAACTCTCCAAAGCTCGATCCTCCGCGGTTGCCTTGGTTGTTTGCAATGGCTTGCAAGAGTTGGGTTTGAGTGGCCAAGACTCCGGCCAGGGTGGTTAGATCAGGTGTCTGGGTTTCTTCATTGCTGGTTGGTGTCCGACGTCGGCTTGCCATCTGTGTAGGACGATGGAATAAGTATCCTAATTTTCTAACTAGCTTCTATGGTTTCATCCCATTAAGGGAGTTGTTTTGATGTGAACTTTGTTTTGCAAGCATGGTGGAATAAACTCATTTATAACATAACAGCAACAACATCGTGAATAACATCACAGAGTTCCACAAATAGTACATAAATCATGATGCAATCGACTGCGCACACATGCAGTCCAAATAAGGTTCATCAAATGATACATCGAACTAACCATCAAGCTACTCGTCAAACTAGGTAAGGGGGGGGTGTGTCTTGCATACTGTCCAAAAACCATCTGACGCGAGATCGAAGCTGCAACAATCCTCCAGTCTAGTCATCCAACCATCCGCAGGATCCTGGGGCAGGTAGAGTGTGGTCGCTGGCACGGGCAAACCTGAGTCCCCATGGCTCAGAAGTAGTGGCCTCAGAATCTGGCTTGGGCTTCTTGCCCGGAGGTCGGGTGCTCTTGCGGGCAGTGCTAAGGGTGCGGGGGCCTCCGAGGAAGGTGATGCGGGGGATAGGGGTCTCATCCTCTGATGGGTCGGTAAGGTCTGGCTCGCTCTCTGGCTCAGTGTCAGTCCCCTCTGTCTCGGAGTCGACCTGGATCGGAGTCTCTAAACTGGAACCCAGCTACGGAGAAGGTGTAGAGATCAGCGGAGTGTGCACAATCTCCGGGGTAGGTGGCTGTGTCACCGTCGGGTCCACCAAGTAAGGTGCTGACTCAGTGGCCAGCATACCAACCTCTCCCAGAAGAGCGTGGAACGCTGGTGGGTACGGCGGGGTGAGGAAAAAGTAGCGGTCACGCCCTACTGCTGTGGAAGTAGACGCCCCGGTGGTGCTGATCGTGGCTGCTTGAAGCTGCTCCTCTAGCTGACTGACGTGCTCCTGACTCTCTCTCAGCTGCTCCTCAAGTGTATCCATCATCCCGCGGCGGTCGTTGTACTGGTCAGATAACTGCTGGAACTGGTCGCCGTGGACCTGAAGCTGTGTCTTCAGTGAGTCGATCTCACTGCCCCAAGCCTGGTGCTCCTCCTCTAGCTGAAGCTGCTGCGCTGTGAGGTCAGTCACCTCGGTCTCTAGCTCTCCCACACGTCTCTGCTGGTCATCGATCTCTAATAGAACCTCCTCGTAAAAGTCATCCGCTGCCTCAGCCCATCGTGACAGCCGGGTCACTATCGGATTGTAGCAGCAAGGTGTGTCCTGAACGGTGCAGACGGAGTTGCTCTCCTCTCGAAACGGGTGGTGAGCAAACTCAGTACTTGCCAACTCAGCTCGGTGAATAGAGCTGAGTCGGAGGAAGGCCTCTCGTGCTGCATCCTGCATCGCGGTCTCTGGCAAGTCGCGACGGTGGCGTGTCGGGAAGCTGTAGTCTAGCTCTGATGGGACTCGTGTGTGAACCTCGACTCGAGCCTCCCAGACAGACTCGCACTGTCTCACTCGATAGATCGGAGATATGGGGTATCGCAAACGCCTCATCAGTCGGTGCAGCTCGATGACGTATCCCTCAGAGCGGGGTACGCCCATCTCCCAAACAGCGGGTGAATCCTGATCTGCCATCTAATTTTAAGAAAAACCCAATGTCAGCTAAGAGTAAAATTTATTTTGTAAAGAAATAGTTAAGAGTAAGATAAAAATCATACAGGTTTTGTAAACATAGCATTTTTATTTTTGAAATTATTACTAAGTGGGAACTGTCTCCCTTGGCCAACTTAAAAGAAAAGGGTGGGGCGCCTTTTGGTCTTTTCCTACAGTCGTATGGCTCTGATACCAGCTCTGTGGACCCCCGTTTTTATAACAGGAATCAATCGTGTAAACAGTACCATTTCCCTGGATCAAGTAGTCTGGTACACACGAATTCATAGCTGAAATAACCAGTGCGCATACACGAGTGTCTAGTACGAATTATTACATCAATAGCCCACAGGCATAGTCTTAAGTCATTGGACCGAGAGGTCCGGAATACATCCAAAAACAGAAATAGATAAGGCAGCGGAGTTAAGGCAGCGGCACGCCATTGCCACAGGCAACGACCGTAACTAAGACCTATTGAGCGCCGTCGTCTTCATCACCCTCCTGGTAATAGGCATAGGGATCCTCCGAAGCTTCATCTCCGGCCTCTGATTAAGTTTATATTTGCAAGGGTGAGTACCAACCGTATTCAACAAGTCACCACAGCAACAATGCACGTGATAAAGGGGTATTCAAGGAATGGCTATGGTTCTTTTGCACAAAGCAAGTTTTGTAATTCTTTTCACAAGCCTAAGACCTAGCATAGACTGATCAAATTTTAATACCAGTGTTCATATTAAACAATGACGGTTCTGTCCACCATCCATTGTGATCCCAAGGATAGCTTCCCGCCATCGAGTCGTCATGGTTTTCTGAGGACGTCCACCTTTCCACCTCTCAGGAAGTGGCTCCATCAGCATAGAAATCATCATGCAACATCCCATCCCTCACAGGTTAAAATTTAGAGTCTAGCCAAGTGTAATACACGTCCCGATGCTCAATAACCGCGAGCACGGCTATTCGAATAGATTTGGTTTACTCACACTGCAGTGGATGTACACTTTACCCGCACTCCGCGACTGCCCAACACATGAGCCTCGCCCCAACACATGAGACACGTCACGGCAAAGCTTTTTGATAACCTCGCATTGGCAGTACCCGCTCCATGAACTTTACATCCTCATGCACTCTAGGCGTACACAGTTTCTAGCAGTGAGAGGAGTTCTGGCGCACCCGGGAAGGAAAGACTCACACATGCATTAAGTTATAATTATGTTTAAATTCTCACATGGCAGTCCTACCGATGGCGACCCCACTGTCTCGCGGTTCTACCAATGGCTGCCCCACCGTAGAGCCCCTGCCTCACACATCAAGAAACCACTATGCATGGATACTGCCTCCGCTCAGCTATCTATTCCGCTAGGTCTATACCCATACGAGAAGTGCGGTTGTACGGGGGTCGTTTCATGCTTAACTTCATGGCTCGGTCCTTAATTGACCGGGGACGGTACTTGCCTTTACCCCGATACCACCCAAATCCTCCGTCCGCCCCAGTCGAAAACAGTTGTTTTAATTTCATTTCTCTTTTCATAAATTACGTCCTCAACATCATGGCAATGTGGCGCCCATGTCTCCACATGCCGCATCTCAATTGCCTCCCCAGAGGCAATTGCCCAAGCATAGAGCATTTTGATAATTATGAGTATGCATGATTCTAGCATAGCGTTGCTAAGCAATTGTCATAGTTGACTAGGGACTCATACGTAAACATGGCTACGAAGGAATATGGGCTAAACAATAATCAAGGCATGGCATAATCACAAGTAGGATGTTTATCATTGCATGCAATTTTATTTGTAAACAAAACAATTTCGCAATTGGGATCAACATGTTCAAAGAATAGTGATGACTTGCCTTGCTCAAAGTCCTGCGGGTCTTGACCTTCGCTTGGATCAGCAGGTTCCTCGGGCTCTATAGTTACGTGCGAAAATGGATTTGAATTCGGTTAGAATTCAATAAACATCCAAGTAAATCCAAATGAAAAATCGAGTGCGAAAGTCGGTATTAATTTTACTATTCTCGAACTATGGCAAACCTATTTTTGGTGTGAATTATTTATGAGTATAATTATCTTATTGTCCTAAGTTTTTAATTTAATATTCTCGAGTATTATATCCATGTAATAGGTTAGCAATTTTTATCGCGAGCTAAATATCGGACGAAATCCTAAAAACTATTATACGATTTAATTTAGTCTATGACCACCCGATTAAGTATAGTATGCGTCTAAAATTCCTAGTGAGTAAATCCGAACTTCTACCGTGAATCGACTACTATAGGGATTACCCGAACTAATCTATAATATTCTATAAGAATTCGTTCATTTGTTTTAATTATTGATTATATTTAAATCACTACAGTGAATTGATTATTTATAGAGATTATTAAAAATTAATCTACAATAATCTATAAAATTTACCTAATTGTTTAATTTCTAAATGCCTTATGGTTATAGCATTATTTTTACGAATACTAGATTTTAGTTAACCACAATTAAATTCTATTATTATATATTTTTTTGTTTAATATTTTAAATCTCCCCCTAATTTTTCCGATTTATTTTTCCCCTAATTTTTCCCTTTTTTTTTCTTTCCTTTTCTCCCTCTCTCTCTTTTTCTTTTCTTTTTCTTTTCTTCCTTTTCTTTCCTTTTCTCCCTCTCTCTCTTTTTCTTTTCCTTTTTTTTTCTTTTCTTCCTTTCTCTTTTCCTCCCTCCTTCCTCCCGGCCTCTCTTCTTCTCCCTTCTCTCTCGGCCGGCTCTCTCTCTCTCTCTCTCTCACCCGAGCGGCGGCGGCGGTGGATACGAGGGGAGGAGGGGTGGCTCACCGGCGACGGCAACGGCGACGACGGCGGCGGCGGCGGCGGCGCACGGCGACGCGGGAGCGGCGGCACAGTGGCACGGGAACGGCGGCGCGGCGGCACGGGAAGGGGGCGGCGGCGCGGTGGCACGAGAGCGGCGGTGCGGTGGAGGGGGTGGAGGGGATGAGGATGGAGGCAAGGACGGAGCGAGGGGGGGAATTTATAGGAGGTGGGGGGGAGAAGAAGAGGGGAAGGGGCGGCGGTTATGGCGTCGGCGGGGTGGCGCGGCGCGGGGCTCGAGGGCGCGGCAGCGGCGCGGCAGTAGCGGCGGCACGGGGCTCGGGGGCGCGGCGCGGTCGCGGCGACGGAGCGGCGATGCGACGCGCGAGGGCGATGGCAGCGGCGACGCGACGGCCGAACGGCGACGGCGCGCGGCGATGGAACGGACGGCGCGGCGCGGTAGCGGCGATGCGACGCGCGCGGCGACGGAGCGACGATGCGACGACGACGCGGCGCGGCAGGGCGCGGGGCGCGAGGCGGCGACGCGACGGGCGAGCGGCGCGTGGGCGCGGGGCGCGAGGCGGCGGGGGCGACGGCCGAGCGGCGACGGGACGGCGGCGCGGCGGCGAGATAGGGTTAGGGCTAGGAACCGCGTCGAACACCTGGCGGGCGGTGAACAGTGCCGTTTCCTGATTTTTCTTTTTTTTATTATTATTTATTTTTTTTATTTTTATTATTATTATTTTTATTTATTTACTATATAATTTTGATTCTAAAATTCCTAATATTTGCATATATAATTCTTACCCAATATTTGTGTTATTCCCACTAATAAATTCATCCTAAATTAATATTGCCCACATTTTTATATAATTTATTTAAATCTTTATTTAGTGTTAATTCCATTCCATCGTACTTACATTTAATTGATACGAACATGTTTGCGATAATATCGATGTAATTTGATTGATTTAGTTCTTTATTCGAAACCTCCAAACTCTGAAATCGAAATTCAATGGAATGGCGAATAAAATCGGCATGATGCAATTTATTTTAAAAAGTTTTTAAAAACCCAAATTTTTAGAGTTTTGATTTGTCGGTCGAATTTTCAGGGTGTTACAGCAAGCAAGTTGCATGTTCTCGTCCTACTAAGAGTAGCATGTCCACATCTAGACCGTTGGAGCTCTTGCATATGGATTTGTTTGGCCCAACAACCTATAAGAGCATTGGTGGTAATAGTCATTGTCTTATGATTGTTGATGATTATTCTCGCTATACTTGGGTGTTCTTTTTGCATGATAATTCTATTGTTGCCAAGCTTTTCAAAAAGTTTGCAAAAAGGGCCCAAAATGAATTTAGTTCCACTCTTGTGAAAATTAGAAGTGACAATGGTTCCGAGTTTAAGAATACTATTGTGATGATCTTGGTATTAAGCACGAGCTTTCCGCTACCTACTCACCTCAACAAAATGGTGTAGTGGAGAGGAAAAATTGTACATTGATTGAGATGGCAAGGACTATGCTTGATGAATGTGGACCCCCGTTTTTATAACAGGAATCAATCGTGTAAACAGTACCACTTCCCTGGATCAAGTAGTCTGGTACACACGAATTCATAGCTGAAGTAACCAGTGCACATACACGAGTATCTAGTACGAATTATTACATCAATAGCCCGCAGGCATATTCTTAAGTCATCGGACCAAGCGGTCCGGATTACATTCAAAAACAGAAATAGGTAAGGCAGCGGAGTTAAGGCAGCGGCACGCCATTGCCACAGGCAACGACCGTAACTAAGACCTATTGAGCGCCTTCGTCTTCATCACCCTCCTGGTAATAGGCATAGGGATCCTCCGAAGCTTCATCTCCGGCCTCTGATTAAGTTTATATTTGCAAGGGTGAGTACCAACCGTACTCAACAAGTCACCACAGCAACAATGCACATGATAAAGGGGTATTCAAGGAATGGCTATAGTTCTTTTGCACAAAGCAAGTTTTGTAATTCTTTTCACAAGCCTAAGACCTAGCATAGACTGATCAAATTTTAGTACCAATGTTCATATTAAACAATGACGGTTCTGTCCACCATCCATTGTGATCCCAAGGATAGCTTCCCGCCATCGAGTCGTCATGGTTTTCTGAGGACGTCCACCTTCCCTCCTCTCAGGAAGTGGCTCCATCAGCATAGAAATCATCATGCAACCTCCCATCCCACACAAGTTAAGAGTTTAGAGTCTAGCCAAGTGTAATACACGTCCCGATGCTCAATAACCGCGAGCACGGCTATTCGAATAGATTGGGTTTACTCACACTGCAGTGGATGTACACTTTACCCGCACTCCGCGACTGCCCAACACATGAGCCTCGTCCCAACACATGAGACATGTCACGGCAAAGCTTTTCGATAACCTCGCATAGGCAGTACCCGCTCCATGAACTTTACATCCTCATGCACTCTAGGCGTACACAGTTTCTAGCAGTGAGAGGAGTTCTGGCGCACCCGGGAAGGAAAGACTCACACAGGCATTAAGTTATAGTTATGTTTAAATTCTCACATGGCAGTCCTACCGATGGCGACACCACTGTAGACACCCGCCTCGCGGTTCTACCAATGGCTACCCCACCGTAGAGCCCCTGCCTCACACATCGAGAAACCACTATGCATGGATACTGCCTCTGCTCAGCTATCTATTCCGCTAGGTCTATACCCATACGAGAAGTGCGGTTGTACGGGGGTCGTTTCATGCTTAACTTCATGGCTCGGTCCTTAATTGACCGGGGACGGTACTTGCCTTTTCCCGGATACCACCCAAATCCTCCGTCCGCCCCAGTCGAAAACAGTTGTTTAATTTTATTTCTCTTTTCATAAATCATGTCATCAACCTCATGGCAATGTGGCGCTCATGTCTCCACATGCCGCATCTCAATTACCTTCCAAAAGGCAATTGCCCAAGCATAGAGCATTTTGATAATTATGAGTATGCATGATTCTAGAATAGCGTTGCTAAGCAATTGTCATAGTTGACTAGGGACTCATACGTAAACATGGTTACGAAGGAATATGGGGTAAACAACAATCAAGGCATGGCATAATCACAAGTAGAATGTTTATCATTGCATGCAATTTTATTTGTAAACAAAATAATTTCGCAATTGGGATCAACATGTTCAAAGAATAGTGATGACTTGCCTTGCTCAAAGTCCTGCGGGTCTTGTCCTTCGCTTGGGTCAGCAGCTCCCTCGAGCTCTATAGTTACGTGCGAAAAATGGATTTGAATTCGGTTAGAATTCAATAAACATCCAAGTAAATCCAAATGAAAAATCGAGTGCGAAAGTCGATATTAACGTTACTATTCGCGAACTACGGCAAACCCATTTTTGGTGTGAATTATTTATGAGTATAATTATCTTGTTGTCCTAAGTTTTTAATTTAATATTCCCGAGTATTATATCCATGTAATAGGTTAGCAATTTCTACCATGAGATAAATATCGGACAAAATCCTAGAGATTTTATATGATTTAATTTAGTTTACGGTTAACCGATTAAGTATTCTGTACGTCTAAAATTACTAGGGATTAAATCCGAACTCCTACCGCGAATCAATTTCTCGTAGAGATTATCCAAAGTAATCTTTAATAATCTGTAAAATTTCGCTTATTGGTTGTTGATTACATTTAAATTACTACCGCGAGTTGATTATTTATAATGACAAAAAAAAATGTCCCATAATTTATATTAAATTTTTGCAATCCTACGACGGGAATTAATCTATAATTTAAATTCTAATTTTTCTTTAAGTCTTCTAAACTTTTCCTAATTTTTCCTCTAATTATTACTTGTTTTTATCATTTATATTTATTCAATATTATTGTTATTTATTTATTATTTTTTTTTAATATTTTAAATCTCCCCCTAATTTTTTTCTATTTATTATTTTTTTTTCTTTCTCTCCTCTCTCCCTTTTCTTTCCTTTTCTCCCTCTCTCTCTTTTTTTCTTTTCTTTTTCTTTTCTTCCTTTTCTCTCTCTTCCTCTCTCGGCCGACTCCCTCTTCTCCTCTCCCTTTCTCCCTCTCGGCTCTCTCTCTCCCTCACCCGAGCGGCGGCGGCGGTGGATGCGAGGGGAGAAGGGGGTGGCTCACCGGCGGCAGCGTGGAGACGACGGCGGCGGCGGCGACGACGACGGCGACGGCGGCGCGGTGCGGCGGCACCAAGGGCGGCGGCGCGACGGCTCAAAGCGGCGGCGCGGCGGCGTGGAGACGGCGGTGCGGCGGCGTGGAGTTGAGGAGAAGGGGGGGTTGAGGATGGGGGAAAGGATGGAGCGAGGGGGGGATTTATAGGAGGGGGGAAAGAAGAAGAAGAGGGGAGGGGCGGCGGCGGTGCGGCAGCGGGGCGACGCGCGGGCGGCGACGCAATGGCGGCGTGGGGCTCGGAGGCGCGGCGCGGCAGGGCGATGGCGACGGCGACAGCGGCGACGCGATGGCGAGCGAGCGGCGTGGCAGCGGGGCGACGCGACGCGCGCGGCTGCACGGGGCTCGAGGGCGCGGCGCGGCAGGGCGCGGGGCGCGAGGTGGCGATGGGACGGGCAAGCGGCGCGCGGGCGCGGGGCGCGAGATGACGCGACGGCGACGGCACGCGGCGATGCGACGACGATGGCGACGGCGCGCGGCGCGCGGCACGGCGATGGAACGGCGCGGCGACGGGACGGCGGCTGCGCGGCGACAGACGGCGAGGGCGACAGCGCGCGCGGGGCGCGAGGCGGCGAGGGGACAGTGGCGCGGCGGCGAGCGGCGCGGCGGGAGAGGGGACGGCGCACGGCGCACGGGGCTCGGGGCGGCGTCGGCGCAGCAGCGGGTAGGGTTAGGGTTAGGGAACCGCGTCGAGCACTTGGCGGGCAATGAACAGTGCCGTTTTCCAATTTTTCTCTTTTTCTCTTTTTCTTTTATTATTATTATTATTATTATTATCATTATTATTATTATTATTATTATTATTATTATATAAATTTGATTTTTAAAATTCCTAATATTTGCATATAAAATCTTTACCCAATATTTGTGTTATTCCCACTAATAAATTCATCCCAAATTAATATTGTTCACATTTATTTAAATCTTTATCTAGTGTTAGTCCCATTCCATCGCATTTAAATTTAATTGATACGAATATGTTTGCGATAGTATTGATACCAATTGATTAATATTGTCCTTTATTCGAAATCTTCAAACTCCGAAATCGAAACTCAATGGAACTGCGAAAAAAATCGGCATGATGCAACTTGTTTTAAAAAGTTTTTGAAAATCCGAATTTTTAGAGTTTTGATTTGTCGGTCGAATTTTTAGGGTGTTACAATGAATATGATGTTTCCGATTCCTTTTGGGCGGAAGCCATAAACACCGCTTGCCATGCAACCAATAGGCTTTATTTGCATCGTCTCTTGAAAAAGACTTCCTATGAGCTAATTGTTGGGAGGAAGCCAAATGTTGCCTATTTTCGAGTTTTTGGTTGCAAGTGTTATATTTACCGAAAGGGTGTTAGACTAACCAAATTTGAAAGTCGGTGTGATGAAGGGTTTCTTCTAGGTTATGCCTCAAATAGCAAGGCATACCGGGTCTACAACAAGAACAAAGGTATTATGGAAGAAACCGCCGACGTTCAATTTGATGAGACTAATGGCTCCCAAGAGGGGCACGAGAATTTGGATGATGTAGGTGATGAAGGCTTGATGAGAGCAATGAAGAACATGTCTATTGAAGATGTCAAGCCTATTGAAGTGGAAGACAAGCCATCCACCTCCACTCAAGATGAGCCATCTACTTCCGCTTTGCCAAGTCAAGCTCAAGTTGAAGTGGAGGAGGAGAAGGCACAAGATCCACCTATGCCACCAAGGATACACACCGTTCTTTCCAAGGATCACCCAATTGATCAAGTGTTGGGTGACATTAGTAAGGGTGTTCAAACTCGATCTCGTGTCGCTTCGATTTGTGAACATTACTCGTTTGTTTCTTGTCTTGAGCCAAAGCATGTAGATGAAGCTCTTTGTGATCCGGATTGGATGAATGCTATGCATGAAAGAGCTCAACAACTTTGCAAGAAACAAGGTGTGGACTTTGGTTGAAAGACCTAGAGACCACAATGTCATAGGGACAAAGTGGGTCTTTAGGAACAAACAAGATGAGAACGGATTGGTAGTAAGAAACGAGGCAAGATTGGTGGCGCAAGGTTTCACACAAGTTAAAGGTTTGGAATTTGGTGAAACTTTTGCCCCCGTGGCAGGACTTGAGGCTATTCGCATCCTTCTTGCATTTGCATCATGCTTTGATATAAAACTATTTCAAATGAATGTGAAAAGTGCTTTTCTAAATGGTGAAATTGCCGAACTTGTCTTTGTTGAACAACCTCCCGGTTTCGAAGATCCTAAAAATCCTAACCATGTTTACAAACTCTCAAAAGCTCTTTATGGTTTAAAACAAGCTCCTAGGGTTTGGTATGAAAGATTGAGAGATTTTCTTTTGTCAAAGGATTTCAAAATTGGAAAAGTTGACACCACCCTTTTCACAAAAATCACTGGTGATGATTTCTTTGTGTGTGAAATTTATGTTGATGACATCATATTCGGTTTTACTAATGAGGTATTGTAATACCCCGAGATTCGAATTAGTGTATTTTTGGAAATATTAAAATAAATGCGTAAAAGTTTAACTTTTAAACCGTTGCTCGAATAGGCGATCCGAAACCGTGGATGCGTAGAGCTCGCCGAGTAGTGTAAAATATACTGTAAGTTTATAGTAATCGGAGTCCGAACGAAGTCCCGGGGATCGATTTAATGTGGGTCGTTCGATCTTTATTAGCATCTCTATTTAATCAACAGAAAAAAAAAGAGAAAAAAAAGTAAACGCTAGCCCTAGCCGCCTCCGTCCCTGCGCTTGTGTCGCCGCTGCTGCTCCTTGTTGCCGGCGCCGCCACTACGCCGCCGCCGCTACAGCCGTGGCGGCCACCACAACCATCATCATCCGTCGCCACCGGTGAATCCTTTCCGTTTCTCTTCTTCCTGGTGAGGTCTCGCTGCTACCGATCTGAACTAGGCTGCTGCTCTGTTTGCTTGCTGCTGCTGCTCTAGTTCATCGCTGCTACTGCTGCTTGTTGCTGCACCAGGGAAGAAGAGAAGAACAGGAAGGAGGAGAGAAGGACAAATTTGGGGAATTTGGTGGATATTTCTAAATTCTTTGTTTTGCTTGCAAATTAGTACTGCTAGGTAATCCGTTTTAATCCCTAGTTGTTTCTAATTTATTTATAAGACGATCCGTTTCCGGTAGCTCGAATTTATTTTACCGGCCGCTAGGCTGAAACCTTATTTTCAAATCTGGTAATTATTCGTAGAGATTCAAGTTTGGTGACAAAAATAAGATTCGTGGGATTCGTTCTTATCTTTCCAACGCCATTGGTTTCGTTCGATTCCGATAAACGGTTCAGGAGAAAAAGTAGAAACAGTGCTGCTGACCGGGTCCGAAACGGGTACAGTTTAAGGGTTTGCTTGATCTGGGATTTATAAATGCAAAATCAGTTATTCCGCTCAACATGAAAGTTGTAGATTATTTTCTGTACATGCCTGAAGTGCTATTATTTGCTAGATTTTGTTAGATGGTTTATGAGTTACGCATAAAACCGTAATGGAACTACTATAGGTTGTTTAATACCAATCGGTAAAAGTTTATATGTTCTAGGTTTCGATTTTAGTAAATATACCTTGTATCTATCATCAGTTGAATATAGTGGTTTATTCGTAGTTTTGCTCCATAGGTGTGGAGAGATCTTGTGTGGAGGGTGGTTCGTCGGGTTAACGTCAAGGTTAAAGGCAAGTGCATGACGAACTAATTGTGTGATTCTTGAATTGTTTGTTCTATCTATTTATTTCCGATATATTTCTACGTGATAAGTAACTGCTTATGTTCATATTATTCTTCATGCCATTTAGATTTCAAGTTGATCTTATGTGTACGATGTTATTCTTGTTTTAATATTCTGGATTCTGGATACTTGTTATATGCAATATGGTTTCAATTTGGTTCTTTGATTCCGGTTTCAATTATTCAAGTACCATGTGTAGTCATGGGAGTGTAATTTGGTTCTTTATTTAAGTTCCTATGGGTAAGCGCTGATCACGCTTACTCGGCTTTGCCGACAAATGCTAGGATGTATTCACTATTGTCCGGGATGGAAACTACTATTTCAATTCATGCCTGCCCGGGATGGGAACTACTCGGGATGGGAACTACTATCTTCTTTAGCTTGGTGTTTGAAAATGTCTTTCCTATCAGAGAAAGAAAGCCTTTTGTTCATGCTTTATTGCCAATGATGTGTATATGTGTTTTCTAGTTTCATATTGTACTTGCTGAGTATTGTTATACTCACTCTTGTGTTTTATTTGGTTTTAGGTACGCATTGAGACCGACATGCATGGGCGGGAAGTAGCACCCTTATATGCACATTTATCTGCACACTATCAAACTATATTGTCTAGGTCCATAATGATACTTAAACTATATCATGGTTCGGTCTTGTAATAATGTTTTAAATATCTTTTAGTTTTTTTCCATGGGTTATAGGGATGGTTTATACTGTGGGAATGATATTATTATTAGTTCAATTTATAATTGTTTGTCGTGGATGTCCACATTTAAAGGGGAGACTCTACTGAAATTTCTAATATTTTTGGGAGTTAGTGGTTTTGAGTGTATTTTAGTGTGGCACTCCAGGTACGTGGCTACCTGGGGTGTTACAGGTATTTTGCAAGGAATTTGGTGATATGATGTCTAGGGAATTTGAGATGTTCATGATTGGAGAGTTGAGCTTCTTCCTTGGACTTCAAATCAAGCAACTCAAGGATGGGACGTTCATGAGCCAAACCAAGTACATCAAGGATCTACTCAAGAGGTTTGGCTTGGAGGATGCGAAGCCCATCAAGACACCTATGGCAACCAACGGGCATCTCGACCTTGATGAGGAAGGTAAACCGGTAGATTTAAAGCTTTATCGTTCCATGATTGGTAGCTTTCTTTACCTTACCGCATCTAGGCCGGATATCATGTTTAGTGTTTGCATGTGTGCACGGTTTCAAGCCGCTCCTAAGGAGTGTCACTTAGTGGCCGTGAAAAGGATTCTAAGATATTTAAAGCATTCCTCAACTATTGGCTTGTGGTACCCAAAAGGTGCTAAGTTTAACCTAGTTGGCTATTCCGATTCGGATTATGCCGGTTGCAAAGTGGATAGAAAGAGCACATCCGGTAGTTGCCAAATGCTTGGTAGATCCCTTGTGTCATGGTCATCCAAGAAACAAAACTCCGTAGCCCTCTCTACCGCCGAGGCGGAATATGTTTCGGCGGGTAGTTGTTGTGCCCAATTGCTTTGGATGAAACAAACCTTGTTGGACTATGGCATATCCTTCACCAAAACCCCACTCCTATGTGACAATGATAGTGCCATAAAGATAGCCAATAACCCGGTCCAACATTTTAGAACCAAGCATATTGACATTCGCCATCACTTTCTAAGAGACCATGTTGCCAAATGTGACATAGTCATTAGCCATATAAGAACCGAGGATCAACTAGCCGACATCTTTACCAAGTCTCTTCATGAAACCCGCTTTTGCAGGTTGAGGAATGAATTAAATGTCATAGATTTCTCAAATGTGGCTTGAGATGGTGCATCATGGTTGCTTCTTTTGCATTATGTATATTTGCTCTCATTTGCTCTTATGCTTTGGATTTATTGCCATTTGGTTATTCTTTGCGAAAATGGAGCATGTCACATTTAGGAGGAGTTTTGCACTCTTGCATGTGCTCTACTTCCTTTTATATGTGAGCAAATCAACTAATGGTGCTAGTAGTATTTTCAAAATGCCCAAGTCAACATAAGTCAAAACTTTTGCAAAATCAATGTAATTTGAAAACTATCTCTTGGAAAATGTTTCAAAAGGTTACCTATATGTTTTCCAAGCCTCACATTGCAAGAAAAATGTATTTTGGATGAAAATGCTCTTTTGGCCCTCTTTTGAAGAAACTAGATTCTTAGTTTTGGCCAAAATGAGATTTATTCCCAAAATGAGATTGATAAGGAATTTGAGAAAAGTTTCAAAACAAAGTTGGTAGAGAAGAAAATTTGAAATGTTTTTGGTATTCAAACCTATTTCAAAAATCAAATATTTCAAAAGTTGTTTAAAAATCAAATTCACCCCAAAACCCCTATAGACCATAAAAGGTCACCTCCTAGCACTCAAGTGAGTTTTGTTGCAAATCTTCATAAATTTCAAATGTTATGAATGGTTGGCAATATTTCAACTCATACATTTCAAAATTGCTCAAAAAAAATCAAAGTTTTGTTGAATTTTATTGTGTGGGGGTAGCCGAACTGTGCAAGGGCTGTGCACAGTCAGCTGGGGGCCAGGCAGTCTGACCGGCGCTATATGCGCGGTCTGACCAGCCTGGTAGCGACGGTCTAACCGGCCTCTAGGGCCCGGTCTGACCGGCCGCACCCTGGCGGTCTGACCGGCCTGGGATGGTGGGCCCAGGACTTTGTCCTTTCTTCCTCCTTCTTCTTCTACCCGACCCCTCCTCATCCCATCTCATCTCTTCTCTTCTCCAACTCGAAGCGGTCTGACCGGCCTCTAGGGCCCGGTCTGACCGGCCGCACCCTGGCAGTCTGACCGGCCGCATATAGCCGGTCTGACCGGCCTGGGATGGTGGGCCCAGGACTTTGTCCTTTCTTCCTCCTCCTTCTCCTACCCGACCCCTCCTCATCCCATCTCATCTCTTCTCTTCTCCAACTCGAAAAAACTCCTCCTCTCTCCTCTCCCAAACCCTAGCCACCTCCCTCTACCAAATCCATCCGGTTCAACCGTCAAAATCACTCCGGTTACACCGTAAGTGATTCTACTCCGCTTCCTCTCTCTATTCCATGGATTGATTTGTGTTTTGATTGAGTTTTTGATCCATGGCATGGAACCCTAGGTGAAGGAAGAGGTGTTCTTCGATTTGCACCAATAAAGGATAGTTTCTTGGTGTGATTCAACTCCTTCAACCGGTAAATCACTCTCCCTCTTGTGCATTGCTCTCAAATCGGTCTATTTCAATCTCTAGGGTTTAGGGTCGTTTCCCCCATTATTCCAATCTTGATGAAATAGGCCATACCCTTTGACGTTCATGTTCCAATCTTGTGCAACATTGTTCTAGCATATTTTAGACCCAAATTTGTAGTTGTGAAAATTTTTGGTTGCTTGAGCTTGTGGGAGGTGGCCTGCCCGGAGCCACAGGCGGTCTGACCGGCTTGTGTGCCTGGTCTGACCGGCCACCTGTGAGCGGTCTGACCGGCCTGATGCCGTTGGTCTGACCGCCCTACAGGCTGCGGTCTGACCACCCCCCACAGGATATGAGCACATTTTCGCCTCTCCAAATTGTTTCTAAAATTCTTGCTAATATTCTATCCTCCTTTGCTCTTTGACAGTGATGCCTCCCCGCACTCGTCATGGTCGTCGTGAGCCCACACCGGATCCCGTGAGTGAGGAGTCAAGTGGAGAAGAGTATGTTCAAAGTGAGGAAGAATTTGTGGAAAATGTTGAGGGGGATGAGATGGAAGTAAGCGGTAATGACAATGGCAGCGATGGTGGTGATGACAATGGCAGTGGCGATGGTGAGGATGATGAGGCTAGTGATGATGGGAGTCCTCTCGATTCCACCATCCAATTTGTGCTCAATTTGAGGAATGCTCAGCAATACACTATCCTCCGTCATCATGATCAATTCCGGAGGCCTAATGATTGTAATGATCCGAGATTCCATACACGGTATCAAAAGTCCGTGTATGAGCAAGTGTATGCCAACAAAGCCTTCGACGAACACAAGTGGATTTCTTGGAGGCACATTGGTGAGACACCGGAGTTTGTGGAGTTGCAAGAGATGTTCAAGACCGTTGGGATTGATAGGATTGTCACCATGAAGCAACCCTTTGATGAAGATCTCATCCGACAATTCTATGCCACTGTGATACTATGAAGTGGATGTCGGGGACCCTTCGGTGCTCTATCAACCGCCGTGAATTCAAGGAGCTCTTGCACATTCGCTTCAACAATGGGGATGACCTCCACGATGAGCACACTCACAACCCCTTTCTTATTGATCACTTTTCTCAGTTTTATGAAGAAGGGGGAAGGCACACATATAGAAAGGTGGCGGGTTTGAGGGCTATCCCAAGCGTGATCAACCGCATAGTAAGGGCCACCATCCTCCCAAGATGTGGCAACAATGATGACATATGCGGCATTGCTTGGCATGTCATTATGCCATTATGGATGGTCGTCGGTTTGATGTTATCAACCTTATGATGAAGGAGATTGCCATCTCCAAGGGGACTATTGGACAATGAATCTATTATGCTCCCTACATAATGAGGTTGATTCAAAGCAAGTTGGGACAAGTTGGCGACAATTTGAGGGAACACAAAGAGTACAAGCCTCGTCTCCAACTCTCCACCCCTCGAGCTCCTCGTGTGCGCCAACCAACGTTTGATCAAGGCGGAAGCTCAAGTGCAGCCCCGCCTCCTCCTCATGGGTATGATCCAAGTGCTTTCTTCCATCCACAATATGCTTACTTTGGAATGCAACCCAACGAATACTTCAACCCGGTACTTGGGGCTATTAATACCCTAAGTGAAAGCATTCAACGCTTGTCCACCGGGCATGAAGCATTGCATGAGGATGTTCGTGGCTTGCGCACCGATGTTGGCAACTTTTATGCTTCCGTGGGAAATTTGCACACTAGGGTGGGTGTATTGGATTCCTGAGTCCAAATGTTGGAGAGCACCCAAGCTTTTGTATATCATCGCCGTCGTGATGCTCCTCATCCTTCATCTTCGGCACGTCCTCCTTCTCCTCCACAAGAATGAAGATCTTTTTGGTACTTGATGCCAAAAGGGGGAGAAAAATATCCTTAGGTGTGCTTTATGTCTTGTGGGTTGGGACTAGTGGTAGTGAGGTTAGTCACCTCATATCTAGTAGGTTAAGGTGTTTTGGGCTATATTATGTATGTGTATGGGCTATTACTCTATATTGTGTGTTCTTTATCGTTTTGTTGATCTCTATGTCATTTGGACCCTTCGTAGTCTTGTAATTGCCTATGTTTATTTGTGAGCCCTTTATGGATGATATCTTGTAAGTTGGATGTTTATGGTCTTAATGTGAACTTGTGCTATGACAGATGGTTGGTGTGACATTGATATACTTGTGACCATCTTATACATTTGGTTGATTCATATGTGAAGTTCACATTATAATTTGCATATGTGCTTGTGCTATGTTGAAATGTGAAATTGAAATGTGCATTGGCTTCATATTTGCTATTTGTGATTGTTATGCACATGTTTAGGGGGAGCTTTTGATTGTCATTGCAATATATGTCCATGTGCTCTATGTTTGATTATATATTTGTGGTGTTTGTCATCAATTACCAAAAAGGGGGAGATTGAAGCATCTAGGCCCCCGGTGTTAATTTTGGTAATTAATGACAAGCACTAATTGTGGACTAACCATTGTGTTTGAGCTATTCATTTGAGTTAGGTTCACCTATTTGTGTGCACATGGATGATCATTGACGGATTAAAATTGACGGCGCAAAGCAAAAGGAAGAGAAGACGGTAAACTAGTGTTTTCATTTTAAAATTGATCGAGGCGTTGGGCGATCAAAATTGTGCTAGTTTATTTATAGTTTTGCCGTACTATTAAGAGGGGTAATGACCTAGCAAAGAGATGATTTTTAATTGCCACATTAGGTCATTATGCATTTAGATTTGTGCTCACATTTCATCACACACACACAATCTCCTTGTATCTCACTGTCTGGCCTTACCAGGGGCGGTCAGACCGGCCACATAGTGGCGGTCTGACCGGCGGCCCTGGCCGGCCTGACCGGCCAGAGAGTGGCGGTCTGACCGGCCTAGCAATGGCGGTCTGACCGGCCGGCCATATGGCCGGGATGGTGTCGTCTCGTTGTGCCGATCCCGAGCCGCTGGAGCCGTATTCGATCAGACCGAGCTGGTGGCGGTCTGACCGAGCCGAGGGCGGTCTGACCGGCCACCCTATGTCGGTCTGACCGGCCAGGCCGATGGGGCCCTCTGACAGGGCTACAACAACTAGTTTTCTAGCCGTTGCAGAGTAGCACGGTCTGACCGGCCACATACCTCCGGTCAGACCAGCAATACACAGAGTTGGGGTATTTCGCCCCCAACGGCTAGTTTTGGTTGGTGGGAGTATAAATACTCCCCTCCAGCAGCAAGGGGGCTCTCTTGGCACCCAATTCAATTGCATACACCCCTTGCACCTCTCCCACACTCATTTGAGCTTGTGTTCATCCATTGTAGTGGTTGAGGGTTGATTTAGCCAAGAGTCAAGTGCATTTGCTTCATTGTAGAGCTAGTGTGGCACTTGATCATCTCCACGCCGGGTCATCGCTTGTTACTCTTGGAGGTTGCCGCCTCCTAGACGGCTTGTGGAGGAGTTGCCCGGTGACCTCTCCGAGAAGATTGTGGAGGAGGCCAGGTGCCGGTTTGTGAGTGGTTTGGAGTTCACCACCTTCGGAGTAAAGGAAGAACTACCCCGAGTGATCGAGGCTTGGGTAGTCCTCTCCGTGGGCCGGCTCCCGCCTTGCCCACCCCTTGACAAAGAGGGCATGCGGTGGCTTCGTGGTTGAGCGGTGGAGTTGGGCTCGTCTCAACGGGGAGTAGGAAACCGGCGAGTTTCCGAACCTCGGTGAAAAATCTCTTGTCTCCTTGTCTCATTTGATTGTCGCATTTACATTTGTGCAATTTACATTTCTAGAGACATACTTGAGATCATATCACCCTACGATTGCTAAACATTGACATAGGAGTGTGATTTACTTTCCTAGATATATAATTGATCCACTATCACCCTAGATATGCAAAACATAACTTAGTTGCTTAGTTAGAGTTGATCCTCACCGAGCCTAGCAACTTAGGTTAGTTTTGATTAGGTGTCATTTAGTATTAAATCGCCTATTCACCCCCCCTCCCCCCCCCCCCCCCCCCGCTAGTCGACACCTCGATCCTACACATGCCACCTCAACATCGCTGAAATCAATGTGCCCGTAATCTTGGGTCGGCTGAGTTATTGGAGGCGGGTCATCAAGCTGCGATGGTCCTATCTCGTGCTGTGCTATTCATGACCCCCACCGTAGCTACATGGTTCTCCATAGGACTGTGTGCTGCCGGCATATCCCATCATTTGTTCGCCGGTGTACATTCCTACAAAACATTGAATCCAAAGTTGTAGCGTACACACATACTGGAACTAAAATATTTTGTAGTAAATTATAATTTGTACCTGTTGTTTGTGGTTGCATGATAGGTGGTTGACTTAACAACCAATCTCCTTGGCCTAACATTTCAAAAAACAGCTTGGTCCTAGTGGTTGTGCGTTTTCATTTATGGACATTTGGTACATCCCCCTTAGGTGCAGCGCTAATTTAATATCGCAACATAAAGATCGTCAAAAATAAAACACATTATGTACAAACTAGTGTTGTATGTAGAAGCTTCATGCCACTGATCGTTCATACCCGTTAGAAACATGGGCATGTTAACTTGAGGTACACATGCAAAAATAAGCAAATATGTTTGTGACTCAGTAAATTACAAAATGATGAACATTAACATGTGTGTTTATTGAACTACCGAAAAACGTTGTGTGCCCTGCAAGGAACTGCGAGCTTCCATCTTCTATACGCATCGAGGGAACCATTTGGCTAGATCCTGCGAACCGCGCAAACCCTCCCTGCCATTCACTAGTGGTACTTGCATACAGAATAGAAGGGATCACTGATGTACCACCTACAATAATCTCTATAGGTGAATATTGAATTCAAAAATAGCACCAGTTTTGTTCAGAAAACAAAAGGCAAAACCACCACCTAATTTTGGTATATTCCAAAAATTAGTCCACAAAAATAGTGTGTATTGTACTTTTAAGTCCCTAGATTAAATTAGCATTGGGTACAACAATTAATTCTATAAGTTAGGCCACTTGTACTTAAAAAATTGTGCATGAAAAAGAGCTAAATTTTTGGACAATTTTCATAATAATACATAGAGCTTTTAGTTTAATTTAGAGAAAGGTTGCCATAACTATAATGATTAAAAATAATTCGTGCACCTAATATAATTCATATGTTTTCATATACATATCTTGTAACAGGTTGATTAGAGGCGTGTGAATGCTTGACTATATATAGTAGTACATGTTAGTAAGTCATCCGTGCAAAAATATTTTGTGAAATAGTTTCTATTTGGTACCGATGTGAACCCTTGATGCCACTGTGATCCTCCTGTTGTAGTTGGTATAGGCCTAACCACCTGCGTGCTACCTGTAAAGAATCATTTATTTACTACGAATTAACAAGTAGTATGCTCAAAAACTATTTGTATCATAATAGGCTTTACCTATATTGTCCGGTCAGTTTATCGTAGCGGTGCTACAGGCCTTGCCGACGGCCTAGGACGTGTGGAAGCTGAGGGTCTTGCCGATGTGGAAGGCGTAGAAGTGGAAGGCCTAGAAGAGGTAGACGGTCATTCCGGTAGGGGGTCTGTAAACCTGTGTCCTGTGGGATAGTGGACTTCTAATGCATGCCTGCACGATGCCGCCCGCATAATACGTTTGCATTTCCATCGCATTCGGTCCAGAGCAGACATCATCTCCTCGCGGGATCTAGCTATATTGTCACGCAGCTTCTCCCACAGTGAGGTTGTGTCAGCATATAGTTCCTCTGCAATATCGCCCTATGAAAATAAATGTTACAATGATTACAAGTTGCGGTAAGATTATTGTTTCCATTAAAAATTTAGTGCATAATATGTTACTGTCAGATGGGTAACTGGCGCTGACTGCATAGGGTACAGCGCGTCCACGTCAGCCATTTTAGGAATATCTGGATTCCCTATTATCACAAGGCGTACGCATGTTTGTGCGGTGTACCACAGCATGTACAACGCGTACGTACGACGGTCGTACAGTCTGGATTCGTTAACAATATCGAGTGTTGCCCTCGACCATTGTTCGACCCATTAATTTTTACATCGCAAACATCATTTTAGGAATTAGTTTAAATAAAAAACAAATCAAATCCCTCCATCACTGTTGGGCTGATTTCGGCCCATTTCCTACACTCATCAGCTAGTGGGCTGAAATCAAAATGGGCTAAAATCACCAAGGACTAGAGTCCAATAGGTGGGCTGATTTTATCCACTTTCCTACACCCTCCTCAAATGGGTTGAAATCAGCCCAATACTAATTGAGGTATTTTCTTTGCTTTTATGTTTTCAATAATTGCTGAAATTGTTATTACACTTTTAAAATTACCAATATAGCTCCGAAAATATCATTGAGTATTTTAGTTCATGGAGAATTTCAGAAAATTAACTCGCACCATGATTTTTTAAGAAAATTTTATTCCCTAAATTATTTGCACATTTAATGAATCCCTTAATTGACTTTTAATTTGGTATTTCAAAGGTTAAGCAACAATTAAAATATTATATTAATATATGTTCACTGGTTTACTATCCAAATGTAACAAATGGTTCATGGATACATATTGATGTATTCCAATTTTTTTACATATAATTTTCCGTGTGGCGCGGCTCTAAATACTATTGAAATTTATCCATGTATTATGTATAATAAAACATAATACTAAAATAATTTTGCTAGAGATGACAGCAAATTTAAAAACATAATAATAATTACCAAATTTAAACACATAAAATATATACATGCTTACCTCTATATCTCCTATTTATTTCGTCTCCTTCTCTGAACTTGTAATTTCTAAATTTAATGCATCACGTTCACACTTATAACCTTCAAAATAATGAAGATATTTCAATAATAAATTTTGCAAAATCCATACTATTTATAATAATCCTAACCGTCATGCAAATTACCTCTAAATTTTATTCTTTCATTTGTCTTATTCACTCTCAAATGGTACACTGCACTAAAAAAATTCTTACCACTTTCAATTATTCGCGCGGCGCGGCTCTAAATACTAGTTAAAATTTTCCCCTTATTATGTACATGAAAACATAATACTAAAATCATTCTATGTTCATACTAAATTAATATATTTTTTACTCATTTCTCTATCTCATTCAGATATTGTAGATACAACTAAAGAAATTTCGAAATATATACATTTCTCCCCACGGCCTAACACACTAGTAAAAATTTATGCACGTCTTATATACAACAAAATATAACCCATTCTATATTCAAACTACATTCATACTATATATTTATCGACTTCTAACTTAAGTGGTACCTAAAATTTCTAAACTTACCATATAACCGAACTATTTACATGTAATATATACACACTGTCTAAATTATTACTTATCCAATACACTAATAATTACATCTAATACATAAGACATCGCTAAATCTATACTTAATAATATTTATATTACTAATTTACCTCTATTTCTTCTCTTGCTGCAAGCTCATCAAAATGTTTTCTCTTCTGTGCAGATCTCTCTTCTGCAGGAACAGCAACTCTCCTCTCTTCCGCAATGCTACTCTCTCTTCTGCAGGAGCAGCATCTCTTCTCTCTTCTGCGCATCTCTTCTATCTTCTGCAGGCGCATCACCCCTCCCTCTTCTCTTATGGTGTGAGCTCCAAACGAAAAGAAACTACAGGATTAACGTTTTCACTATGCTTACTGTATTGACGGTGCAGAGCAGTAGGCATCGTGGCAGACAACTTCACGTGGGCGAGATAGAGAGGACAGAACCGCAGAGCAGCAACCATGCGGGAGCGACATGGTCCCACAGGGCGGTCATGCGGGAGTGTCAGTATCGCGCTCCCAAAGTGTAGGAGTGCTTCGGTCCCGCGCGACCGCGTCGGTCCTGCTTCTCCAACCCGCGCGACCGTGTGGGTCCCGTGCAATTCACGCGAATCAGTGGTTGATTTGTTTTAACTGTGCGCAAAAGTTTAGCAGCTATTTGTTTTTAGTTTGCACAAAAGTTTAGGAGTGATTGGATTTGTTTTTCCTATACGCAAAAGCCTAGGACTCATATGATCTGGGAACTTGTTTTTATTGTGCGATAAAGAGCGGTGCCAAACTTCCAGTGTGCGGCTCCGTAGCGTGCGGGACCGAAGCCCGTCTCGCGCATCCATTCTGCGTGACCGAGTCGATGCCGCTCGCCCGTCCCGCACTCCACCGCGTGCCGCTCTGCTGCCCAGCGGGACTGTGCTGGTGCTGCATGCCCGAGATGCGGGACCGCGTCGGTCCTGCTCCTCTAACATGCGGGACCGCTTCGGCCACCGGTCCCGTGCCTCTAATCTGCTTTGCGCGTTGCTCCCGTATCGCCGCGCCGCAGGTTAGATATATTTTCATAATTCCGTCGCATGCATGTATATAAACGCGAATTATTATAAAAAAAGATATATTTTCAATTTTTTTTCTACTGGTGATGCCCTTATCACAGGTGATGGCCTTCGTCCACGTGCATGTCTTGCCTTGCCACTCACCTCCAACTACCAAGCTGTCTGTGAGCCCGTGACTGAGCAGAGCAGCACAGGGGCGAGACGCGCCGGCCGCCCACCTCCGGCACCGATGGGCGCGGAGGCGGCGCACGTCCTCGTGTTCCCGGTGCCGCTGCAGGGCCACATCAACGTCATGCTCCACCTCGCCACCGCCCTCGCCGCCGCCGCCGGCGTCCACGTCACCTTCCTCCACACCGACCACAACCTCCGCCGCCTTGGCAACGCCGCCGCCGCAACCACGGCGGGCTCGCCACGGCGCCTCCGCTTCCTGTCCGTCCCGGACGGCCTCCCCGACGACCATCCCCGCTCGGCGAGCGACGTCCCGGTGATGGTCGATTCCCTCCGGGGTGCTGGCCAAGCCGCGTACCGTGCTCTGCTCGGCTCGTTGTTGGTCGGGAGCGGCGGCGCCGGCGGCTTCCCGCCGGTGACCTCCGTCGTGGCGGACGCACTTCTGACGTTCGCCATCGACGTCGCCGAGGAGCTCGGCGTGCCCGCGCTGGCCTTCCGCACGGCGAACGCGTCTAGCTTACTGGCGTACATGTCCGTGCCCAGGCTCTTCGAGCTCGGTGAGCTGCCGTTCCCACCCGGCGGCGACCTCGACGAGCCTGTGCGTGGCGTTCCCGGCATGGAGGGATTCCTTCGCCGGCGAGATCTCCGAGCACCTTCCACCGTCACGGCGACGACCACGACGTCCACCCCAAGCTGCAAATGCTGGTCGACCTCACCACGGGGAGCTGCAAGGCACGGGCGGTCATACTCAACACGGCCGCGTCGCTGGAGGCGCCAGCGCTGGCACACATCGCGCCGCGCGTGCTCGACGTCTTCGCCGTCGGTCCACTCCACGCCATGTCCCCCGCGCCGGCGGCGGCCACCAGCCTGTGGCGCGAGGACGACGGCTGCATGGCGTGGCTCGACGACCAGGCGGACCGGTCCGTCATGTACGTGAGCCTAGGCAGCTTCACCGTCATCTCGCCGGAGCAGTTCACGGAGTTCCTGTCCGGGCTCGTCGCCGCCGGCTACCCGTTCCTCTGGGTGCTCCGGCCGGACATGGTCACGGCGAGGCGGCGGCACGCCGACCTCCAAGAAGCCGTCACGGCGGCGGCGGGAGACAGCAAGGCACGCGTCGTGGAGTGGGCGCCGCAGCGGGACGTGCTGCGCCACCGCGCCGTGGGGTGCTTCCTGACGCGCGCGAACTCGACGCTGGAGGCCGCCGTCGAGGGCGTGCCGACGGTGTGCTGGCCGTTCTTCGTCGACCAGCAGATCAACAGCAGGTTCGTGGGCGCCGTGTGGGGGACGGGGCTGGACATGAAGGACGTGTTGTTAGGTTTCCTGGACAATCGAAACAAGAACTCTGAGCAAAACTCAAACACACGCGAGAGGTGGAAGAACGAGTGGACACAAGTGTTTTTTGCTACGATGAAGCTGCAGCGTTTTCTGTTTTCTTCTTCTCCTTTTATTGTGCGAATTGTAAACATGCAACATGCAAAACTTCCGGATCACTGCACACGCCGGGCGAGTTTGCCGCGTCCATCCCCACGACCGAACGACGTGCGCTAATGCCCCAAAGCTCGGATCCATCACAAGCTAATCTCGCTCTTGGATGCCACTATATGCACGGGTTCCACACGTTGGAGCTCATGCACTGACCATGCACAAAAACAGGAAATTTAACTAACAGAATACAAGATTTACCGCCAACACGTGTGCGACGCCCGCCGTCGTGGCGAGGATGGTGAGGGAGGCGATGGAGTCCGGCGAGATCAGGACGACGGCCCAAGCGCTGGCGGAGAAGGTGAGGCAGGACGTCGCCGACAACGGCGGCTCGTCGGCGGCGGAGCTGAAGCGGCTCGTCGGCTTCCTTCGGGAGCTCGCCACTCGTATCCAACACGCTAATTGACTCTAGTCGGTTGGCCTCGTTAATCAAAGCCATTACGCACGTTGATTGTGGTTGTTGTTGTGGTCCTAGACGCGATACCATGCTACAGTCGTATGAATAAATGATCATGCTATCTTGTAATAAAAATCTTAATAAAAATAGTCGACTTAATTTTGTACCAAAGTTTATAATGTCATTTTTTGACTACTACTCCCTCCGTTTTAGGTTATAAGACGTTTTGACTTTTAAGTTTAATCAAATTTGTAGAAAAGAGTAGGAACATTTTTAATCCAAGACAAATTTATTATAATAATATATTCAATTATTGATTTAATAAAACTAATTTAGTTATATTACTATATTTATTATAAACTTAATCAAACTCAAAACATCTTATATCCATCCTCTTATATCCATCCTGAAACGGAGGGAGTACATGAAAGCTAATAAAAGCAGGCTTGTAAAACCAGGGAAAAACCACTCTGTCATTGGCTCAGGGCTTTGCTGATTATTGCTAATCTTATTAGCATTTACAAGATGATATGTACTTGCATTGCATCTACATGTACCTTGAAGCACACGCTGTTTATGTTCAGCTTAAAGCCAGCCAAACGCAAACCACCACAGGTTACTACAGGGCTAACATCAAATTCACCAGCCAGAAGGGGTCAGCAAAAGCTGTATCAGATCATTCAGATGGTCCTAAAATGTACAGCGTCGGCAAACTGCAGGTTGTTCTAGCATTTCCAATAATGTACAAGACAAGAATTAGAGAAACTAGCTGTCCCTAAAAACCATTTCAGCTCCTGCATGCTGCTCCTAGCTGCCCTTCACTGAACTCGATCTGCACAGCACAGTGACAAGCATAACTCAAGAGATTGTGTCAACAAAAAATATATGCCACTGCAATAGCATGTTCCATGTTTTCTTTAAGAAATCGTGTGCAACACATAGGCATTAGGCATGCTGCGGTATGGTTTTTTCTCCCCCTTTTTTGGAGAGGGTATTTGGTTGACAAATGGCTGTTCTAGAGGATATAATTGGAATGTGTAAAAATCAAATAAGATATGGTAGTTGGCACATGCCAGCAATTATTCGAAAATTCTTCAAATCGGGCGCCCGATGCGGGTGTGCATGCATCGGGCGCCCGCGCCTCCGCGCCGAAAAAATCGGGCGTCGCGCCTCCCGCGCCTCTGTGCCGTCCCCAGCACGCGCCCCACCACACATGCCGTTGCAACAAATCACCCATATATTACAGAAATGCTCTATTAAAGGAATCCGTTTCATTTTTTGTTCCACCAATAATGTTTCAGCAAGTACACTCGTGTTGTTTCATTATATATAGATCAAATGTTGCAGTGAATTGAAACATTCTTTCGCTATTTGCTAAACATTGTTTTTATATACGGTGAAACAGCTTCAAAAACCGTTATTTCATACGTTGTAGCAAAATGTTTCATGAGGTGTTTTGGTTGTGTTTCAACTTTTTAAACGATTGAAACATTTTCTATCTACTTAGTGAAACAATTCCGATCTACTTGGTGGAGCAGCGCCCGATTTTTACAAAAAAAAAAACAGGCGCCCGATTTGTAGGCACCTCGGCAGTTATTGGAGAAAGTTTTAAAAAAAATTACCTTGGCCTCCTCATGAGCAATCTTCATCCTCCGGTACTCCTGTTGTGCCTTGTAAGAACGGAACAGGGCTTGAACGCGAACCACAGATCTATTGAACCTGTCCTCGGCTTGTTGCCGGCCGGCCTGGAAGAAGTCTTCTTCTGCAGTACTTGCTGGTTCTGCTTCGGCATCCACAGTCATAACTACTGGCATTCCAGATGCGATCCCGCGAAGGCCTTTTCTCTTCTTTCTCCATCGCAAAATTGCTTTCTCAACAATTCCAACAGACCATATTACCTTGCGGTACTGCCTTCTCACTTGATGACCTCGGTACGCAGCCTGAGTAAAATATTGCAGTCATTACACAATATCCAATACACATGACATGAACAATATAAGAAGACACAGCAATTTCCTTTTTTTTCTTCACCAAATATAAGAACATTGAAAATTTGAAATATCAAATGACATTAGTTTGCCTTCCAAGTTCCAACACATTGAGCTACCACAAGTGCTCTTCAGCACAGTGAGGAGAGAAGTAACAAATCAAAACATGCAACAAGAAGATGCAGAAGCTTACTTGTATCCTGATAACTTGTCTTCGCATGTTAATGAAGTTCCTCCTCATCTTCCATGTACGGAAATGACTCTGTATTCGTGCAGCAGCTCTCATTGCTTTCTTTCTGTTGTAGTTCCGAAATGCATGTTGAATCTTCATAGCAGCAACTATCTCAGATGCTTCAATCTCAGGATTAGCCAATTGAATTGCTTTTGTTTGAAGCTTAAGAGTTCTCTCCCTGAGCGCAGCTTGGATATTACTGGCAGCATCAGCAGCATTGCGATAGGCTGCTAGAGATTCTTTTAAGCAAAGTTCTTGTTCACTAAGGTTCTCAAACTTCTCGCTTTGTAGTTTTGTTAGCCTAGTCTTTGATGGTGATTGCTCAGTATCCTTGGACAGTGACATGGCCTCAAAATGTGCAGTCAATCCTTTCTCAGCAAGATATGCTGCCAAGCCATCGTAACCTTGTCTTGCTGCAAGATCAGCAGCAGTGAGTCCAGCAGGGGACTCGGGAGTAGGGTCTGTAACTAAACTTGGATTTGCTCCAGCAGATAAAAGAGTGGCAACCATCCTTTCCCTGGAAAATGAATGTTAAAAAGTTGAGCACAAGAAAGTCATAAAAAATCTATGACCCGATCTATTCCGACACAATATGTACCCAAGATCGCCTATTACTAGTTGTCTCCAGCAAAAATGAACCAAATGCGTCTAAGATCACACTATAATAGAAAATACTGCTTATGCATTACAAACGTTCCAGATGTAGCAGGTTGTTCATAACAAAATTTGGTTCATGTTGTCTAATAGCTGCTTATTTGGTTTCTCATTAGTCAGTTTCCAATCAAGCTTGACTTACAAATAAGCTGAACACATCACAGCTGCCAGAACTCATGCAGTCAATGGGTTGTTTAATTTTTAATATTATTTTGTCTATGTTACACAGCAAAAGAAGGATAGAAATATCAGGACATAGAGGGTACCTCCCGTGGTATGCAGCCCAGTGTAAAGCAGTCCAACCAGAAGAATCACGGAAATCCAAGGAGAACCCTGACAAAGAAAACAATCGAATAGCCCAAGTATAACCTAGGAAAGAACACAGATGGATAGCTCCTTGTCCTAGATCATCGCAACCAGTAGACTTATGACCTTCCATTACCATTTCAACAAGCCACTCTTGCAACCTATTTCGCAACACTAGTTCAAGCAAGCTTTCAGTAACAGGAACATATGTGCCTTCTGGGTCACTAAGAATATTCCACAAATCCATCCATTCCTTCTCCGGTAATGCTGACATGAGATTGGCAACTTTGGTGCCTTCTACAAGCAACTTTGGTGCTATCTTTTTCTTGTTTGTGGCAAACAACAAGCGAGCTAGTCTCATCTGCATCTGAAGATTTGTCCTTTTGTAATCATCCTCAGACGGCGGCAGCCTAGCCTCCAAGGAACTACCATGCATAACATGATACGTGAAACTGCAAATCTCACTGATTGGCGTTTTCCCATCTAAAGTCAAATAAAAATCCACTTTTCCAGGTGTATGTGGTCCAACCATGAAACGGTAAACACCAGTTTGAACAATATCTCCGGCAACACATTGGTCACCAAAGACACCAAACATAGCAGACCCAGTCAAATGCTTGTATTGCTCATAGAAATTCCCAATCACCACGACCTACAATTCAACAGTCGTCAATACTTTAGCAATTTGCAGTTTGATATAACATAAATATAAAACATAACAGCTCAGGTGGATTATGCATGTAATTCTATATAGTACTCCCTCCATCCCAAAATATAAGCATTTTTAGAATAGTAAACATGTTTAACTTTGACTATCAATAACGAAAAAATAAAAAGATTAATCATGTAATAATGATGTTACTAGATCTATCACTAAACAAACGATCGTAATATGCTACTCCATTTATTTAAAATATTTTTTTTGTAAATATTATTAGTCAAAGTAGCATATGGAGTTATGACAGCAACAACCCAACCAAGAGGTACCTTGTAGACAATAAAAACAATATTTTTTTTGAAGTTAACAAGAATAATAATTTTGGTAACTGGGAACAGATAATAATGGAATGCAGCTTTCCCATCAAAATTGAACATTTCAAGAATGAAACTAAAACTAGACAGCATGGAAGTTTGCTAGATATCAAAAGGACAACCTTGGTAGTCTCTGTAGAGTAAGCCCATTCTGGGGAGATCTCATTTATTTCTAATAGTCTTTCATTGGTCACTGGACAGAAGCTCTGTGGAACTGAGCTTGGATTATCTCCTAAACCAGGACTGTCATCATCCAAGTACTTCCACAGTCCAAGACTGTTCTGCCTAGCAGGCACCTCATTAGGAATAGATGTGTTACCATCCATTGGAGATTTCACCGAAGAACTTATAAATTGATCTGATTGAGAATCTACATCAGACGTCAAAAGAGATTGAGTCTGATCTCCTTGATGCTTCAGAGCTCCAAAATGATTTGCATTTACTTGATTGAGGCCATGATTTGTTACATAAGTTTCTGACACCACATTAAGTGCTGGGATAGCCTGCATAGATACAAAAAAATATGCATATATACATATGCACATAAATGTGTGCAGAAATAGAACCCATGTATACTGAATAGCGCATACTCATATTAATCATTGGGTCCCCATGGCTTTAAGATAAAACATGTTGTAGTTGTAGATCAAAAAAACAGGAGATGACAGAAGTGTAAAGACTAAAGAGAACAGCTTTTCTGGCCACCTTGCATTATAACCAGATTGGCAGAATAATCACTTATGCAATGTGTTGGATATGTTATGACTATATAGAAGACTTATAAGTTCACAGGAAGCATTGCAGGTTCATAAAAATTAACATACAGAAAGACCCTGAGTATGATGAAGGAAGAGAATTGCATGAAATCAAATGCTCCTCTCAAATTCCAGAGTATCAACCAGGTATGCTATGCTGAATTTAAAGCTAAAACCTAAAGAATAGCACTTGAGTTCCAGAATTGTAGTGAAATTTGTTTGCAATTTAAATCACAAAGCATATCACTTATCAGTTTAAAACCGATAGGTTTGTAGCAGCCAACTTACATTACTTGCCATACTGGTATTGAAGATGTTTCCAGAATTCTTCGGCCCGTTATTAATCTGCTGACTGGACGCAAAGGAACCACCTGTTTTATACAATAAGCAGGATTATAACTCTACAACAGTAATATCAATTGTCATAGCTTTGTCAAAAATCCCACCGCAGGCAGAAGTAACAATTTTTGGGTCGTTTTTTATAGATGACTCTAAAAGATTAGCCCAAAACTCCTCCAGGCTGGAATCATGATTGCCAGTCTCTGCATAATGAACAATCCAAGATAAAATTAGTAAGACATGTAGAGAAGGGAACAGCCTACAAAAATTATGGCATGACAATATGGAAAAGAATGAGAAACTAAAAACTAGTAGAAGCTAAACTTTCGGACAAAATTTTCTGAACATAAAGCTGGTAATGAAGCACATTTACATCCAATAAATATTCAGGATTCAAGCATGTCTCACCACTAGAAGCTGATATGCCACCATGTGAATTAATTTCCTCTGGCAAAGATAGCTCAGTATGAGCAGAGGTTGAATCTGCAGAGGTCAGAGGAGAGGTGTAATGGATCAAATTCACTGTAGGAACATCTGCAACTTCAGGTTCTGGGTTCGGAGGAGCCATTGCATTTTCCTGATCGAGATAAACCAGATTAAGAGACTGATCATAGCAGAAACTATAAATATGTAGAGGATCAACGACATAACCCTTTGCAGAACATCCTACAACATGTCTAATTAGATCTTGTGATCTAAAAGAAAATGTTTTACTTAGAAGTATCCTGAAAAGATTTTTTTTTTGCCATGAAGGGAATGGGTGTATATACTCCGTTTAAAGGAGTGAAGATTTGACTTGCGTGACAACTTGAAAACTAGATAAGCATAGCTGGTACCTTTCTTTGTCCATAGAGCTAAATAAATCTTTGAATAAAAGATACGGAGAACAGCATGCTCCGCTGGGCCACGTTAGAAATTAATCATTGTGTACAACAAAGAAAGTAGCACTGATAAAAATGTTAAATCTAGCCATCAACCTTTTAACAGTTAGTAGGCGAAGAGCATCTGGTAAACTTAATGCAGTGCAGGAAAATACAAAAGAAAAAAATACTATACAAAATTACAAACAGCAGAAAGAATGTGATAGCCAAATGCAGGCTCTTTCTATTTGTTCTTGAAAGATTGTATCTTTTATCATGAGATCTACATAAGCTGAAACAGATCAAAAAATACTTAACGAGTTACTCAGTGTTACTAATTTAGAATGCATCCTCACTTCAGCATCCGAAATGAATAATTTATTGTAAAACAGAAAACAAGAGAGAAAAAGAAGTACCTCAGCTGTTTGCCGATAATGCACAAGAACTATGCGCTCCAAATCTCTGAATAAGAAATAACCAAGAATAATATCAGAAAATAAAATTTGCAGAACCATATCATCAAATAAAAGTTGCAGAATCATATCAGCAAATAAGAGTTGCATGGTATATCTATCCAATTTTGCATCTGAACATACTGTGGAAAATATCAATTTTACAGCATATCTATGCATTCTGTAACCAAATATAAATTTTCTTTTGTTAGAAATCCATCCTAAAATTTGACCACATTCTTGTTCATAGAATATGTTATCACGTTCATCACAAATTACTAGATATGTCTCAATTTTAACTCATTGAAGTGGGAGGAAAACATGGCACAGCAAAATAAAATATAAGTTATACTGTATAAAAAGCTAATGTATCCGTTAACACAAAATGCAAATATGCAATAACTGCAATATCCTACCCCTAGTATAAAGCAGTTTTCCAGCTCAGAGAATAGAAAATTTGTACTAAACTTCAGACAGGTTTGGGAAAGCAAAGAACACAATGGGGTGTCCTAGTCCAACATTAACATATATATGAATATATTAATTTTTGACATGGTGAATGTAGCCATATTGACAGAAAAATGTCTTAAGAAGCCTGTATTAGCCAAACAATAGTAGCCATTTGTCACAATCTGCTGAAAAGAGCACAGTCTACTTGCAGATAAGACCATAAGATAGAAACAATGATGCAAGTCGATTTTGTCAAAATTTGAAAGAAAAAAAAAATAGAACTGTTGGAGTTCAACTCTTACTTGTCAAGTAGCCAGTAGCATCTTCGAAAGAAATTTGGATCATCTTCACCTCGAGCATAATAGACATGAACCCTTTCTTCGTTACCAATCTACGAAATGACACAAATCAATACCAGTAAAGGGGGTATTAGAATATAGCACCAGTCAGGCAATTTTTGGGTTTTCCCCCTTTCACCTTTAATTTTTCATGAGCTTCTTGGACCGTCCTGCCATCCTTCTTTTTTTTCCAATTATGACCATCCTTACGGAAGTTCCTGACTACTTTACGATCATATAGAACAACAGTTCCACCTGATTTAAAAGAAAGTTACTGCTCATGTTTGATTGGAATGCACAAAACAGTTTCTGATAGCAAAAGGATGGAACTGGAAACTGGGGACTAATATATGATTCACGGAAGCATGCAACAGTTTTCAACATAATTTCAAGAGGTGGAAATCCTCACAATGTAATGCAATCAGAAACATACCCTAGTTACTCCCTCCGTCCCAAAATATAAGGGATTTTGGACGGATGGGACATATCCTAGGACTATGAATATGGACAGTCCTCGAAAGGTAATGCAATCAGAAATATACCCTAGTTACTCCCTCCGTCCCAAAATATAAGGGATTTTGGACGGAATTATACAGTTAGCATAAAAGAAATTTTGAGTAACTAATGTTCTTATGGAATATCGTACATGATAGAGTGGTGTTTTATTGGTGAAAAAAGGGTGAATGACAAATAGCCACTAAAAACTACCCATGCAGATGGGTGAGCAGATTTAAAAAAAGGTCAGTGTCAAAGTGAACATAGAGAAACCTGACTAGTAGAAATGGCAGAACAACAAAAGAAAGAATTCAGAGCAAGCACAAATTAATTTGTAATTTACATTCAGCACACAGAAATGCATTCATGTTATGCATGATTGCACATTCTGTTATGATCGTAGAGATGATATTTTGAAAATTTAATACTCAAGATAGACAGGATAAGAATAAGGACTAAATTCCTGTGCATGCGTGGTAATAAAAGATGTTCATAAACACAAAATTTTAGTTTGATGAATCCCCAGCAACAAAAGAACAAAACAAAAATGTTCCCATACAAATAAAATCAAACCAAACAAAAATTTTCATTAAAGCTCTATTAAAGTTGTCAGCAAGTTTTAGGCAATGTTGTGTACCAGGTGAGGTTGCTGACAAATAATAAATTCAGGTAACTGATATATAGAAAATACGTAAGTGGATACCTACATTTTGAGCAATATTAACTTAACTGATGTTGGGAGCATATAATTTTGTCTACATCCAATATTGCATAATCTCTTATGACCCTAGAGGTGGTATTTCAATCAGAATAGTAACGATACGGCTCTTGGTGCACAAACATTTCTTAACAAGAGCAATTTCATTCAATTATGCCTACTGTACATGTACTTCAATACTCAACATGCTTTCATCCATCTAACGCGAATGATGGGACGCTCAAGTGCTCAAAACCCCAAGACCATCGCGAAATCAACCATCGCATTATTTCTTAAGCGATGGACCAAGATGCCCTAAACTCAAGACAGCATTTCTTTTTTCATACACGAGACAGCCAATCCAAAAATCAAGAAATGACGGCCTTCCTATAACACTTTACCAATCAACGTGCCCCTATGCTCTGCTCCCTTGAGTTCACATCATACCATCAAGGAAAAGACCATGGCAGGTACATGAGGGTCTAAGGGTGCATGAACACATACTCACGGGCTTGTCGACCGGTTGTGCGTGGATCTTGAACCTCGCGTGGTTCGCCAATATCGCGTAGATCTCATTAGGCCGGAACCACCGCGCCGCCGCCTCCGCCACCAGCTTCTCATAGCTCAAGTCTACCACGAAGCATACACAATCAAGAAGTCAGCTCAAAATTGATTTATTTCTTTCAACAGCAAAAGAAAAACAACGAATGCGGCATAAACTCAGTGTCCTAAAATATCAAGCCAAACTAAAGCTTAGAAAAAAAAAACACCAAGCTTTGAGCTAGCCTCAAATCCCTGAAACTTAACGGAACGAAATTTAAGCAGAAAGAATCAGATAGACAAAGGAATTGAACTGTAAAAAATCCCGCAAATTACTAAGCATCCGACCAAATTCCAACAACACAAGCAACACGAAACCAAAACAAGCAGTCGGCCACTTCAATCAAGCTACCGAACCACAAACAGCGAGGATTATCCGCAGAAGCACACCTATCCAGCCCAGCAGCAGCTCAATATGGGGGAAATGTGTGAACAGTAACACCTCCAAAAAAAACCCAAGACACTACAGCAGCAACATCAAACGCCAGTGTCTCAAACCCCAAACGAGCCAACCACGCCAAGCAAAGACAGCACGAGACAAAAAAAACAAAAACAAAAACCACCACGAAGAACCACAGAAATCCCCCACGCGCCGAACTCAATCAACCAAAAAAACAAAACAAAACGAGAGGAAACAGACAAGGCCGCGGTCGGGGATGGGAGGCGGGGGGCAACCTGCGTATGTGAGGAAGCCGTGGATCTCGGAGCCGACGAGCGGGTCCCATCCGCCCGCTCCCGCCATGGCCGCCGCCTCCGCCTCCGCCGCTGCTGCTCTCGCTGAGGAAGACAACGAGGAGGACTGGAGCCTGGAGGTGGAGAGGAGACTTTAGCAAAAAAAAAAAGAAAAAAAAAAAGGAAAACGACGAGAAAAATCAGTAACAATAATTAATGCAAAAGGATACTATTACAAAAAGTACTATTGGTTAAAAAAAAGTACGGGATTATTTTAAATAAAAAAAATCTGTGCGTGGGGCCCACAAGCAGTGTGAGGATGTTGTGGGACACACCTGTCAGTGGCCGAGTAGCGAGTAGTGGGGATGGGTGGCTGGCTGCATACTTGGCAGCATCAGCGCTGCTGCGCTGCGGCTGCGGCTGCGGCTGAAGCTGTTCCATGTGACACGGGTGGGCCCCATATGTCAGTGTATCGAATCGGGCGTTGACACGTGGCATCCATGAACAAAGCGCTTTTTTGAAGAAGAAAAAAAAAGAAAGGCCGATTTTTTAGTGTTCGTAAACTTTTTGATTCTGCGTGACAACGTTTGCGCAAATCAATCACTCAATCAGTACAAAATTGTTGGCATCGTTCGTCCTAGAAAATAGGCTAATCATGTTTTAAGACTAATTTTGTAAGTCCAATTAATCTATAATTAGCACATGTTTATTGTACCATCACATAGGCTAATCATGGATTAATTAGGCTCAATAGATTCGTCTCGCGAATTAGTCCAGGGTTATAGAATTGGTTTTATCATTAGTCTTCGTTTAATACTTTTAATTAGTATCCAAACATCAGATGTGACAGGCATTCAAACACCCTAGGAGTAGGGGCGAAGCTATACCGAAATATAGAGGGGTGCCACTTGCTTAATTTACTTTACTTTACATTGAGTTTAAGCTGACATGGGTATCTAAGTTTGTATCGAGGGGGTGCACACATGGTGAAAATAGATAAATTATAGCTAAAAAGCTTTCTTAACCGGGTTCCGCACCCCTGAGATACTCTAAGTCCGCCCCTACCTAGTAGAACGAATAGTGTAAAGAGGCTCGACACCACGAAACAGAAAAATGCTTGACGCAACGTTGCACTTGGCACCACTACACAATGCGAATTTGCGATAGCAGCAACTAGTAATCGTTCATTTACTTTGCACATCTCAGAGTTTGTTCGAGTTCAACAATTTGCCATCGACATTGTCTCCTTCTATAATATATTGAAGACTTTATCAATTGTTCTACAATACGTCATTGGGTTGAACATTCTTTTCAAAAATACCCGAAATACCCTTATGTATATACAAGGTTAACAATTGATTTATCATGTTAGAAGTTTCAGAAAAAATATGAAAGTTGTGGCCTCCTTACACAATATGGAAGTTTGTACAGAAGTTTCAAGTTTTTTCATTTATATTTTTTAAAAAAAATATATAACTTATCTGTTATATGCCATATAAAATACTTGTATTGATGTTTTTAATATAAATCATCTTTCATACACTACATAAGATATTTTTGTGCTATTATCTTTCCTATAAGCAAATTTTCTCTCATATACCATATAAAAATATTTTTTTCTAAAAACTAAATATACCAAAAAAAAAACTTGAAACATGTATACAAACTTGCATGTTGTGTAACGAGGCCACATAAAAATTTTCATATTTTTTTATACTTCTAATGAGATAAAACAATTGTTAATCTTGTATGTCTCTAAGGGTATTTTGGGTATTTTTGAAAAGAAGGTCCAAACCAATAGCGTATTGTAGAATAATTGATAAAGTCGCCAGTATATTATAGAAAAAGACAATGTCAATAGTAAATTATTGAACTCGAACAAACTCAGCGGTATATAATATGTTCTCTCTATGTTAGTTATTAAATAAAAGCGTGTTAGATCAGTTGTACACGCATCACAGAACTTATATTTAACACCACGCGTACTTGAGCCCTCACTAATGAACTCATGTTCCGTAACTCTACCACCAAAACATATATATTTGTGTGCTTCCTCTTTTTAAGAAACACCAAGTAATCTTCCATGTCTTCATTTATGAAAGAAAAAAAAGTCTATTTTACTCTCCCGAACATTTTTGCCGGAGCCACTTGACCCCTAAACGATTTCTCAACTCATTTTACTGTAACATACCGAAAATTAACCATTTTCTAATTCTTCATCATGCTGAGTCTTATGTTCTTAATAACTTCCTAAACCTAGGAAAATATAACTATAGGAAAATATAACTAGAGGGACCTTCTAAAACTAACTTGCATAAAGTCCTTCTCTAGTATTTAATTTCTTTTGTGTTTTTCATTTAAAAATATATTTGGTTAAATTAAGGTATTTCTTGATTTGGTTTTAATTTAAAACCTTCTTTCGACTAAAATTCTTTTATTCAAATTTAGTTTGAAAACCCTTTCTATTTTTATGAATTATGGTCCAAGAAATCCTCCACTATTGCCCTAGAACCTAAACCAAGTAATTCCAATTTTATGGGAATTAATTGTGGACCCATCCTTTGATTCTAAACCTATCCTTATTTCCCCTTCTAAATTACAAATTTCTATTTTGATCTAGACTCCCATTCCAATTTCTATAATCTAAGACTTCTCGGCACAAGAATAGATATATTATAAATATTAGAATGATTGCTCTTGTGCTAAGAAGAATATATTTCCCTCTTTCAAATTAATCCCCTATTAGCCACAAATATTTCTCCAAATCGTCTCTAAATCTTCTTTAAATTCAAATTCTATCCAAATCTCCTGTTACTCCAAAATACCCTTTAGCCAGTAAAAAGCCGCCGATTGGAACTTTACGTCTTCCATGGGGACGTTCGCGGTCTATTGGCCCCGACGTCGGACCGTTGGTTGTAAAGCCCGGTATAAACCAAACCCAAGGTCGAAGTGCTGCTCCTGGCACCCCACACCTCGACGCGTACAACTGTCGGAACTTCACTATTCCCTCGACCTCCACAGCACATCGTACAATTAGCTCTCGGGCTCTATGTGATCTTAGCCGCTCCGCCGCCACTCACGGTTGTCGGAGTAAAACTTCTGCCCCACTAAATTAATCTGCACCCACCTCCTATTCCTCTAGCCGACATGTTGTCTGCTAACACCGGCTAAAGAAGACACCAAATCTAGTCGTTATGCTGTTCGACACTAGCATCGACTAGCACACAACCAAACCCTAGCTGACACCTTGCTAGATAAATCCCAGCCGTCATCCAAATTCCACACCCACCAGTATCATCTATCCACCCTACTTTCAGTCACCTACTCTCCAACTACCTAGAACATATACATAAAATATAGAGCCTAGCCGATATGCTGCCCTAGCCCCAATCAGCCTAAATATAACCAAACCCTAGGTATTATACTACCTAAACCTGCCACCAGCCAATATTAGCCACATACTCACTTAACCAGTTATATCTCTTACTCTCCAAACAACCAAGGCCCACACATAAAATATAAGCGACATTTGTTGCTTGATCCCCTTTCTATCTTAGCCTCCAACCCTTTAGAACCCATACATGAAATATTAGCCAATAATCGCTATACCTTATAAAGGAGATATTTATACCACAAACCCAGCCTTTCTTGCCCTTCATTGCTTTCTTGTTATGTGACTTTTATTGAATTTGGTTCTTTCTCTTCTTTAGTAGAGTCTATTTTGGATGGCAGCATGTGATATTTCGAGGATTGGATAATCAGGTTGCCTATCTTGGATTTATTTGCGTTGGAGCAAGGCAAGTTATTATTCCTCTCCTTTGAGCATAATAATCCTATATTCTTATATTTCTATTCTATGCATTAGTCATTCATGATTTTGAATGCATAGCCTGAACATAGCAAACCAGATATGCTAGCTTTTCTTAGCCTTGCCTAGTTAGATTCTGCATAAAATATAATGAACTTAGATTGGGACAGTACGTAGGAATTGGTTGATTTCCGGGTAGCTAGTACTATCTCAGTCGACATAAGTTTACCAAGTACTTATGTCAAACGAACGAGTACGACCGCAGCTTCTAGAATGGGGACAGACCTAGATATGTTAATTAACAATGTGGTACCTTTGTATAGTGGTTCTTATGTAAGTCCTCGCGAAGGAGGCAAACTTACACTGAGTAGGGCGATTGTAATATTTACCGAGGCGCAGGTAAATATTTGAGATAAATTGTGATATCACGAATTGTGTGTGTATTGTGAAAACCTGGTTGAGATGACGGGGGTCTCTCAACCAGTTCTCTCCAAAAAACCCGGGAACGCCAGAACTCCTCTCGCTACTGATAACGTTACGTTCAGAGCGCATGGGACTCAAGTTCATGGAACAGGTACCACAATTGTTGATAACCTAATACTAGGCCATGATTAAGCTAATGAATATTGGCAAGTCGTGGACTGCGGGTAAAGCGTACATCTACTGCAGTAGAATATTTATAAAACTATTCGAATAGCCATACTCACTGATTTGAGTATCGGGACTCATGGTACTTTGGTTAGAAACTTAACTCAAGATTTTACTAAATATTGTTGCATTAAAGACATCCCAGGCTTTCTTCCTTTACATTCTCAGCTTTCTGCAAGTAAACCTAGCTCTACTCAGATATTACTATTCCATGCATTCATTATTGAATATAATAGCTTGTTGAGTACGTTGTACTCATCCTTGCTTCAACCCCTTTTTCAGAGTCTATTTGACGTTCTTACCGAAGCTGGGAGTTTAATCATATAAGTTAGTTCCATTCTAACTTAATCCTCAAGTATAGACTATATAAATGGTTTAAGTCTATAGCAAAACATTAGAGTTGAGTCATTCTATAGCTTCTGCTGTAATAGTTAGCCACAAGCTTGAAAATATCCTAATATTATTCTGTAATAATATCTCCTTTGAAACCTTGACCAAATATATGCAGTGAAGAACCATATTGTTGAACATATATCAATCTACTGATCCAGGGCTTGATACAGTTTCAATATGTCGGTTTCCGAACCATTAGTTTTGGGACCCGACATTTACACTCCCAAACTATTAAAAATGATTTACCGTACTCCCTAATAATATTTGTCTTTTTCGTTTCTCTATGTATAGGTGATATTTTACAACGAAATTTGGTGGGATTGATATATGCATTATAACTTTTCTCTCAATATTTTTGAATTTTTTTATGTAGTGTTGAGACTAATTTAAGTATAGATCTGTTTTAAATTTCAAGTAAATAGTCATGGAAAATTTTAAAACTATTCTAGAACTTTGATATGGTGTCATTTATGGCTCTTAAAAATTTGTGCTTAAAATACAACTCATATATAGATAAACAAATAAGAGAAATGTAATTAACCAATAAAGTTAATATTTTTAATAGCTTAGAGGTTAAAATGAGCCGAACAATAATTTAGGGGGTTAAGTGATCCATGAAATAGTTTAGGGGATAAATTAAATTTTTTTTATTTATGAAAATGTGACACGCTTCTTTCGACAGCTACAAATAAACAAGATTTGGATGATGGTAGACCAATCGCTCGATATTATAAATAAATCATTACTTAAAATAAAATAATACTCACTCCTATCATTTGTATGAACTAACTAATGTCCTGTATATCGTCATATACAAATTGAACGAGGGAGTAGTAAGCTATACCGACATAATCATTGCCTTTTGTGGTGATCATTTATCTCCTTAATTTATACTAGAAAACTTTGCTCTCTAATAGGAGGTAGTAAGTCATATGCGCGCATGCACGCGTGTGGTAGAATTGTTCCATCCAACCCTGTGTTGTTCCCACAGTCGCATGATAGCAACCAATTTGCCACCGCTGGGCTCCGCTCTTGAGGTGTGTGGCAACTGGCAAGCGATGATGATGGTGCTGATACATGTATCGTCACTGTCGGCGAAATTTCCTGTTGGATTAGCAGCCGCTTGTGTTTGTGGTCCATTTTCAACGCCTGTTGTTTGGAGGACGAAAGGCATATAAGAGGGAGCATACGATCCATGTGTGTTTGGAGAATCAATTTTGACTATTGTGCATTAATCCACTAACAAATTAGGCTAGACTAGCTTTTGCCGATGCGATTCTGTAATTCTTCTTAACGGGAAAAAAAAGATACTTCGATAGCATTTTATCCTTATCATTTCCCCTACTCTGTCAAACCGCTAGGTGCCAAAGCCACATGCATACCATTTCACTCTTTTTTCTTCAGAGTTAAAAAAAAAACATTTCAGACCATCACATATATGTCCCGAGGGCAAACAGCTATGAGATTTCATCAATCAGGAAATAGGCATGATCACTCCGACTAGCAAAAGCCCTAACTGGACCACATCTCAGTCGGAGGAATATATTCTTGTGATGCGATGTCACTCATCTTTCATTCCAAAGTACTACTCCCTCAGTACAGAAACAACCAACATGTCCAGATTCGATGTAAATAGGAAGTGTCCCTCGTTTGTTTTTTCTAGAATGGAGGAAGTATAGCAAACTAGTACTGAATTAGACACAACAAATACTAATACTAGCTGTGTAATAAAATACTATGTTGCTATATTTTACTAAGATGGAGGAAGTACCAAATACCTTGCTACTAGATGGCCCTGTCAAAGCTGTTGCTGCCTTAAACGATATAAACAGTCAATAAAGCAATTGGCGTATCAATTCATAAGATGGGAATGTACTAAACTGATTCGAGAAGCTTTGATTACATTCTTCTCCCACATCATCAAACCCTACTAGAGATGTAGACAGATCTGTACGGATACTTGCCTACCCAGTCCCACGTACAAATGATGCTCATGTCCAAATCAGCCATGACAAAAATGTTAAGATTGCAAACATCCAACCAACGTCCCTACCGTATGCTCAAGGCAAAGAAAAAAACAAATTCCTAGCTAGGATGAAATATAGTCATCAAAAAGGGGCAGATTCACAAGGATTCCACAATAAATAAGTGTAGGGAAATTCCTGTTATTTTATGACGTTGATAGAATATTTTTTTGTCCACGTTTACCAATCTTCGTATGGGATACCAACCTACCATGTCATGGTTCATCGCACAGGCTTCGCTGGGCTGGGAGAATTTGGTAGCAGGGTTGTAAATTTGAAGTTGCCAGAGAACATAGCTTCTTTATCTGACATTCAAATGTTTGATAAGAAAAGGATTTAATGAGTCAAAATATTCAATAAGGACGGCGTGTGAGACCATTTATGTGAGGATTAAGACTAACCTGTCAGTGATAGGCAAGTTGCCTCCCTCCGAGTGTACCGTGCCAATGCCTGCAATTTAGTAAAGAAATCTTAGGCCTGTGGAATGTCGGCTACAGACTACTTTAGATAGTTGTCTCCATCAGGAAAGGAACTTGCCTGGATAGCAGGGACAGCTGCTGCATCCATAGCCTCTGAACCTTCGTCGGCATACACATTCCTAGCATTCAATTGACATAATTATCATATATAGTGATCCTGAAACAAGTACTCAATTATGCACAACAAAGATAGTTCTGGTAACAAAAGTTGATTTTCTGCTTTTTGAAGAACACATCGCATTAATTCACACTCTTATAGATCAGTTAAATTTTACAGACGCAAATGAGAAATAATGAAAGGGCATCAGATGTTAAACTGGTTGGGTAAGTCCAGATAGTCATGTGTTGAACCTAGCCCTTGAGTAATCTAGAACTACTGCTCAAAGGAGGTCAATATCACTCAATGGATAAATGAGAAATAAGGATAGTGCACATGGAATTTCACACAGATAAAAGAACTTCTGAAGATAAGGAAATGGTGAACCGGCGTCAGAAACCATTTGGCATAGATTGCGTCAAGAACACTAGAAGATTTGTACCAATCATCAGTTAAATTAGCTGTTGCAAGTAAAACGAATATTTAGTAGAAACTTGGCTCATCATTGCCAAATTATCAACTCCATCTCCAGACAAATGCTCACCCAAATGATATTTCATGTGTGTTGAGCATCGGCCAGAAATTGAAACGAATTCACTAACTTAGAACCTTTGTTGTTTCTGTTGTTTCAGATTTTTCACAACTATCAACATTATTAACTGAAATAAGTCACTCCAAACATTTGGCTGGTTTTGCACAGCAAGGAGTTGATTCAGATACTTGATGTATTCCAAACTCCAAAAGGCCATGATAAAATTTTCCAATTCACTCCCAGTCCTGCTCATTGTTTGACCAGACCAGTTTGACGCTCATGCTCAACAAATATTACGACAACATATTTGGCTCGTCAAACCACAACATCCTAACTCCAAATAGAAAATTTGCTTAATAAATCGTCAACCACTCAAGCTGATTCACGGGTTTCAGCAAAATCAAATCATGAAAGAAGAAATATGCCACACCAACCAGAACTGAGGCTCGTCAAACCTACGGCATTTCCATTGAGATGAAATTGCACAGATATTTTATTAAAGAATGGAAGAGATTTTATCTTGAAATCAGTTGGCAATATGGGACCATAGATTAACTAAAGAATTTCTACACCAGATGGAACAGAGAATTGGATGAATAGAAACTTGGAGGAAGAAGATAACTAAAGAATTACCTCCAGATGACATTTACAAGATCATCCTGACGTGCTTCTGGGCTTATTGCAGCGTCATATTTCACAATGTTCCCATAGAATATCTTCTCAAGCTCTTTCATCCATTTTGTCAAGAGCAAGTTAACCTACAAAGGTACTAGCACATTAAAGAAAACTTTCACACGAGAGAGCTTGCACAGAGAGCAATGAATATTCAAATCATGAATGAGAAACTAAAAGAGGATTATCAAATACGAGTTCAGTGTTTTTAGATAACTTTTTCCCTTTTTCTGTTTCTCCTATAAACTAGAACAAAACAAGCAATGAGTTCTTTTAGCATTATACAAATAATACCATCTTTCAGTAGTGGGGAATTCCTCAGAAAGAAGACATGTATCTACTTTTGCCATACTTCTAAGTTATGCTTAGGGGTTAACAGGCTAATTAGTATGTAAATTATGGCTTCATCTCCATATGCCATCAACAGACCAAAGGAGAAAATAAAGATGATAGTACCAAATACATAAGTGGAAACAAAAAAGATAAACAGCATGACTTTTAGCATTATTTTCCACATAAAAATTAAAAGTGGAAACAAAAAGATTTACAGCATGAATTCCACTACACAATACAAAAAAAAATTGCTAATTGATTCTAGTTTTTTTAGATAATGGATAATCCGGCCTTTACTTCAACTGAAGCTACAGCCACTTATTACAAAGATTTTGGCCCAACTTAGAACCACCATAATAAGCAAAGACGACAAGACAATAAAATGACTAAAATGTTTAGGGCCTTGTTTGGACAGGTCACAATCCTGGCCAATCCACACGTATAGACCAGGAACCTGAACTTAAAATCCTGGCTCATGCACATGGATGGGCTGGGATTTTGACCCATCCAAATGAGGCCTAGAGTGGATGGATTTTTTTTTCACCAGAAGTCCCAACCCCAGACAAGACATATTCCATCATTGAAAACACAATAATGACAGCCAAATGAAATGCAGTTAGATATGTTAACAAGTTAAATAGGTCAACCATTGTTCTGATCTTTTTTGTTTGAACAAGCTCCTTTACTTTGAACCAAGAAATTTGATACACAGAAGTGCCACATACCTAACAGAAAGTATATAAATAATTAAATATGTGGCCTGAGATTTATATGATGATAACACATATTTTATTAATCAGCAGATAGTCTCAAGAACAAATAAGGACAATTAATACCATTAGATTTAACAACCAAGATGACAGCAAATACGCACATAATTTAACCTCAGGCACCCAATACTCTTAGAATGGCTGAACAGCTTACCCCAGCTTTTGAAACTCTAAGCTCCACATCATGATTGTAAATTTCATAGATGTACTGTCCAAATTTAACACCATCCTTCCCTTCTTCTTTCAAGCGACGTAAAATAAGCCACATATGGAGAACAAGTAATGAAAATGTTGTTTTAAATGTTTTCTCCAACTGAAACACTGTAGAAGGAAAAATGTCAGAAATTGCTGACCCAGTATATCTCAATCATAAAAAGATGAAAGTGAAACAAACAGTTACCAAAACAGGTGATAATAGCTAATGCTTACAAGCCTATCAATTGAAAATGTACATTTCTTCAGATATAAGGCCTACCTACATAAATGGTATATTGCAATATTGCAGGAACTATGCTATCAGAGAACAATAAAGCCTCCTTGCATAAACAGATATACATAGCTAAATCTAATGTACTTCTACATGTTAAATTGGTGATGAAGGTAACTCATGCTCCCATTATCAGTTATCAGTTCTGGAAATATGCTAACTCATGCTCTAAGGCCTGTTTGGATGGCTCCCTAGCATTGCCACACATGCTTGCCAAACCTAGCCAAATGTGTGGCTAACAAATTGTGGCAAAAAAAAAATGAGTGCACGACATGTGGGACCTAGAGCTAAAAAACTGTGGCATGCCATAAGTGTGGCAATGAAACAAACAATAGGCTCATAAAGTGTGGCAAGTTTGGCAAAGCGTGGTAGTGAACCAAACACCCCCGGAACGGTGATTTGCTGAGCTAAAAAGAGATCATTCATACTGTGATATGTGAAACAGGCTTGGAATACAATTGAATGTACTGTTATGTTGTGTTCACTACCTAAAGATGCTCCCTCCAATAAAGGAAATATTTCATTGGGATATCTATAATCCTCAAAATGCAACTTTAATCTCTAATTTCAATTGTAATGATAAAAAGATTGACTTGAAGCATGTCTAGAAAACAAAACTCCGTACCAATCAACAGCGTATCATAGGTGTGCACTACTGTTCAGAGGAACAAGTGAACAAATATGCATCTCTATATAAGTAGCAGCAGCAATTTATTCTAAATTAAGTAGCAGCTATGCATACTTTAGTCTAGGTATAGAGCAGAATAAAAAATCGAAAAACAAAAACCAAACACAAAATGATCAAGAAATAGCAGAACATGACAAAAAAAACAAAAAATTTTGCTAACAAGCATGAAGGCCTACCATCAAAGATATCAGACTTGTCAACTTGAGAAGTGATGCGATGATAAACAACATTTGCTCCTCTAATGGACTTGCTTTGCTTACTGTAGAACAGCAAAAGCGTGAGCATCAAATGCTTAATGCCCTCGAACTTTGGATCTTCCACTCGAAGAGGGGAGTCAGGAGGCAATGCCAGTGAGCAGGGCTTTGACAGGAACATAGAATTCAGTCTGACCTGAAATTGAGAGAACCTAATCAGTACAACAGAACTTTGGATCTTCTACAATGGAAATGCAAGCTAGAAATGAATCAGTAATAAACATAGAAGAATGCAAGAGAGACATCTATCTGTGGACTCAGGAGTAGTAGGCAGCAGCAGATGCCAATGAAGAAAAATATGAGGATGTACAAGTAGACAATACTAGTAACTTTTTTTATATATCCTCGGTATCCTCCCACTAGAAAAATATGAGGATGTACAAGTAGACAATACTAGTAACTTTTTTTATATATCCTCGGTATCCTCCCACTGCTACCTCACCAAATCCACATCTTTACAGATAACAAGCTTTAAGAACATGTCATTTTCCAATGGCTTTCCTTTTTATTCTTTCAAAATCATTCAACTATCCAGTGTCACCCGATTCAGTAGTCATTCATGAATCCCCAAAAATGGGAAAAGAAACATACAAACAGCTAGAAACTCATATGTGACAAGTGGGCATTTGCACATTTTAACATGGAAGAGAGAGTGCAAGATACATAGATGATCACAAAACGATGTAGCTTTGCACATGACATATCCCCTCTATATAACTTTTGGCTTTGCACATTTTACAGATGATTGCCGAATCATAATAGTTCAATTCACGCTTGGTACTTCATGAAAATGCCCCCATTTTCCAGAAGAAAAGCTCGCAATTTCAGAAATAGCTAATCACCGCAGCAGAAAATTACGTAAAACAAAACAAAATTACGCTTGCCCTTAAATTGTAATGTGTACCACGGCATAAATAGTTGATCCAGATGCAACCTACAATTCCTGCAGCAATCACTTCCGTCCCCAAATCCCAACTGCTATTCACTACAGCACCTCTTTACTCATAGATCACGCGATACGAGCCATAAATCCCAACGGAAACACAGCTAAAACGGCATACCATAGATGGGAGAGAGGGTGGTAGATACCTCGGGCCTCGCCCCAGAGGCAGTGGCGGTGGCGGTGGCGGTGGCTGCGGCTGCGGCAGGGCCGCGCGACGACGCGGCGGCGGCGGCGGCGGAGGCCTTGGAGAAGCCTCTGCACGGGGGCTGGGGAGCGGGCGTCCCCACCCTCGAGAAGGCCCTGGAGAGCAGCCGCGACTCCGCCGCGGCGGAGATGCGCGCGGCGGCGGCGCGCCACCGCGACATGGCCGATTCCCCCCTCGCGCTCCCGCGCTCGCAGTCGCGGCTGCGGAAACCGCCGGCGACGGCGAGAAGTCGGCGGCGGAGGCGGAGGCGGTGGAGATGGCTGCGGCCGTAGACACGCGACGCAGAGTGGAGCCACAGGAGGGTTATCACACTGACAGGTGGGCCCATCCCCCCCCGCCCGCGCGATGCTGTGGAGGTGTGATGTGGGTTGGGCTGTGGGCCGCGGTCCACCACCTCGGCTCGTGGGCCGGCTACGGCTGAGATCAGCTAAACCCCATCGGCTCGGCTTAGCTTATCCCCTTCGTCTCCGGGAGCGGCAGGAGGAGAAAGAGCGGGAGCGGAAGCGGAAGGCGAAGGCGTGACGTCACGTCACCCACCGGGGAGGGAGGAGATGGAGCTGGTCTCCTCGTCGCGCTCCGTCCTTCCGCGATGCGGCGGCGGCGGCGGTGAGGGCATCGATCCCTTTCGAAGAATCTTGCCCGAATGGGCGTAGGTTAGCTTGTTTGTTTGTTCATCCGTTTCTTGCCCGGGCGAAAATTCTTGCAGGTGTAGCTGCCGCTCCGTCCAGGACGGCGTCCGCGAGCTCGAGGCGCAAGGGGACGAGCGGATTCGTGTGGTAACTCCTGCTCACTGGTCCAAATGCTTTCTGTGTTCGATTCAAGAATTTCGCGGTGTATTTGTGCGAAATGGATTTGTGAATGGGGGAAAATATTTCTGTGCGAACCATATCCAGTGCTTTGGGTTGCGATGGTGAGGGGAAGAAGAGCGTGGCGGAGGGGACGGTCAGGAGGAGGACGGCCCTTGCTTTGCTGCTGGCTTCGCCGGCAATGTCGGTGGCGTTCTCGCCGGCGCATGGGAAGACCAAAAGCAGGAACCCTTATGACGAGAGGCGGCTGCTTCAGCAGAACAAGAAGATCCAGGAAGCCAACCGGGCTCCTGACGATTTTCCGAATTTCATCAGGGAAGGTGAGCAATCTTGCCCCTGATTTGGGCGTTTGCCGGGTCGCAGTAGATTATCTTGTTCTACTACAGATAACACGCTGAACAGTTCAAGTTTACTCTGGAGCAATGTAATGTAAGACATTTGATGCTGAAAGGCTGAATGACAAGGTTTACTTCCATGAAAAGACTTTATTTTCTTCTCTCGATGATCACAACATAGAGTTAGCAAGAGGGTTAATTTGATGTACTTGCATTGATATATTTGGGCCTTTTGAGAGTGTACATATGATTGGTGAGTCAATGCACACAACTGTGAATCATTTTAGACTGCTATTTGAGCTTGTTGTGAATACTGAATACCGAATACAAGTAATCATAGCATACTAATGCAATTCAGGTTTTGAAGTCAAAGTAGTGACATCTGACAACTACATAACGCGAGACTCTGGGCTACTGTATGAGGACATCAAAGTTGGTACGGGCAACTCTCCAAAGGATGGTCAGCAGGTTCTTCCTACTCAGTAACATTTATTGTCTGTATAGTTGTGCATGGTTGAACAATATGCTACTCAGGTTTATTTGGTAAAGGAATAGAAATATGTGCTGTATGATATGTTTGAAAATTTGTGGCCTGGAACTTTTCGTTTTGTTGAACTACACTTCTCCCATCTCAAGCTTGCTTAGTTGATTCTCCATGGTTACACTTGTAAAGGAAGGTTTGAAAATTTGATCATGGTTATATTTTACGTATTTACTAAAATGAAGGAAACATTTTATGTTATTAGAAATAGATGTATGATATAGTTGATTTCCTTTGATTTATCTTTTGTAGCATATCTTTCCATTGGATGGTGCTGATTTCCTTCATTTGAATAACAGGTTATATTTCACTATGTGGGCTACAATGAGTCAGGGCGCAGGATAGATAGCACCTACATTCAGGGTTCACCTGCCAAAATTCGGTTAGGGAACAAAACACTGGTTCCAGGAAAGTACTCAATAGTTTATTATGTCTCCTCTATTTTCCTTGCCTGGTCTGATGCAGCATTGCCTGTAATTTATTCACTAGTAATGTTTCGAGTTAGGTGAATGTTGCAAAACCGTCATGGTGAATTTTGAGGCAATGTGCTGTAACAGATCACTCAATTCAGACATGATACTGCAGGTTTTGAAGAAGGGATACGGGACATGAAACCAGGTGGTAAGAGAAGAATTATTATACCTCCAGAGCTTGGTCCTCCTGTAAGTTACTATCGCCGTTTACTGTTTGCTCATAGCAAACTTTGTTTTGACTTCATGTATATTTATGTCATGTTTCTCTTTTCATGTACTCCGTGCTTGCAAAATTCATTTTGTACCTAAATTAAAACCATATGCGAATAGTATCCGATGCTTAGTTTTCTTCAATAGAAGCCAGGAAGAAGAGGAAATGTTGCTTCGGTGTTCTCTTTTTCTTTTGTGGTATAGGATACAGTTGGGAAAGCCCTACTGAAAATATATTAAAATAAGATAAAAGGTAAATTACTTACAGGCGTCTTAGTTCCTATGCATCTACATCATAGACAGCTCAATCAGTGGCGGAGCAAAAAATTTCAATGCTAGGGCTCAATTAATGTAATTACCGTAGGTTTATCTTTTTTCTTCTAATTTTTCAAGATTTCAAGTGTTATTTCAATGGGTATTTAGGGCCAGGAGTAGGGCTCTAGCACTAGCTGCCCTACTCCTGGTTCCGGCCCTGGGCCCAATACATGTGTCTAGTCAAAATGAAATATTCTATGTCATAGCCCCCAAGGTGCCTTACTGAAAAGATCAAACAAAAGTTAGGCCCATTAGTTGATGGTAAGCCAATAATAGCATCGACAAGATTAGAGACTACATCAAGTGGGAGCTGTTCCATCTAAGCCTAGTTGAAGTCATTATTGCAGAAACGTCAGTTATTGATACCTATGAGCAAACATCCCATTGTTTGTAGTACCTGGGCCTTTGGGAAGCACTGAGGTACCTTCACTAAAAAGGATTCATTTAAAGTAACTATATCCGGGTTCGCTCAAGTTTGTTAAAGAAGCTGTCATCTGTACAGTGGGGTCCGGACCTGAATTAATACTTCAAATGGACTGATATATATGGTTTTTAGGTGATCGGTGATAGAAGATAGAAGATAAACAATGAGAAGTGAAGTGGAGTAGATTAGTATAAAGAACTTTTATACTCATGCCACAGATTAGCTTAGTGGCTGCAATCACGAGCCCTCCCAAACACAGTCTCTGACATCTGCAGTTCACCTGTTTCAGGTTGGGCCGTCAACATTCTTCAGTGCGAAGCAGTTCGAGGTATTCGACATCGAACTCCTCACTGTTCAGGACTGCCAACGGAGAACAATAGCCTTTTACTCCGATGTAGTGTGCAGCTGAGCAAAAGATGATCATCAAATCTCCAATTGGTGTGTGCTGGTAAATGTAAGGAAAAGATTTTTGTTTCTGGCCAGGCTTCAGAGTTCATCAGAGTTGCTCCTACTGTAAATGTAAGGATGTAGCAATGACATTAATGTGATGATTGAAGGAACAAGTGAAGTAGTACGTCTTAATTATTGGCAATGGTGATGTTCGTTCTGCCATTCTTTGTCATAAATCTCATGATGTTGGGGGGCATGTGTACCTTCTGCTGCTTTTGACAAGCTGAGAGTGTACCTTGATGTTTAAGCTATTCCTACCTTTCATCTACAGTTCACCATTTCAGGTCTCTGATCTATTGATTGCCTTCATCTATCATGAAGATTGATTAATTGAAGCTCACGCGAGAATCAGAGGTCTATGGAGATGAATCATGAAATATTGGAAATGTATATGTTGTCGTGGAATTTCTCTCTTTTTTTTAATCATATATTGATGGGTTTAGCAGGAGGAATTGGTGTAAAGCACCGTCACGGTTAGCAAATCAAACTTATAGTTAAGATTTCATTTTATTTTAGAGAAGGCAATGTATATAGTTTAAAGCATTCTTTGAAATTAAGATATTACTTTAGGATTTTTATAGGAATTAAAAACCCCCAAATGGCGTGTGTTACTAGGGAGCATTACAATTTTACGCAGGGTTTACAGTATCAGCGATGACCATGACAACCGTGCTTGTAGTTGAGGTGTGACGACGGTAACAACCAGATATACCAGATAAATTTAAGAAAATATAAAACATAAGTTCAATTTTTAGTAAATTTTGTCCGGTTTTTCTCAGTTTTATACAGTAACCGCGGGAAAAGTGACCAGTGGCAGGTTGATTTGAGGATTCGTATATGTGAGGAAAAATAATTTAATGAGTTGTGGGGGTCACGAGGGATTTGATTTGATGGTGCTGTTAGCTCCACTAACCGTCCGTGCTGAGATAATCTATTTGATGATAAGGCATGGCATCAGATCCAGCGCGGTTCGGCGCCAAAAAGCAAGGTAGCAGGTCAACATTACATCGTCGGAGCTTCTTTTCACACGGGAAAACGATGAGCCTCTTTTGTCTCGTAGTGGCTTTGCCGTCGGCGAGCCCATGGTGGCGTGTGTGGGTCGGGATCCGGGACCCAGATCTAGGGTGGGACCCACGTGTCAGTAAGAGAGAAGGAGCATGCGCAGTGTGCAGGCTCCAGGTAAGCTGGAGGCCAGTGGCAAATCTCCCTGTTTTTATGTAGGAATTAGACAATTCAATATTGAGCTGGAGGTTAGAATTATTGAAATTTCGTGCAAATTAGATTTTTTTTATGTAGGAATTAGACAATTCAATATTTTAATTCCAATGTCGCCTGGTTAATCCAGTTCTTTTATGTAAAATGGCTGAAAAGATAAATATTTTATGGTAATTAATTGATGAATTAAATATTATAAAATTGGAAATAGATTTAAAATAATATTCTGATAACATAAGATTTTATTTTAAAACAATCACCCCCTTTAACATAATAGTCTACCGTGGTATGTTCCTTCTGTGGTGAATGACTGAATAGTCAAATGATTTGTCGCAATTAACGGATGAATTAAATATCATAATTTTAAAATAGTATTACATGAAATTCATATATCTATATAAAGTTTTTTTTAAAATAAATATTTTTAAAAGCTCAGAAAACATGGCATTCAACGATCATTCCATCCCTTGGAACTGAACAGGGCATGTTTTTTTAGATAATTGAATGTAACATTCCGGCCTTTACTTAAAGAGTTACAGCCAATTATTACAGAACTCACACAGAAAGTTCACGATAGCAGAAACAAGGCTAAGCAAACTAATAGACACCAACAAAAGAAAAAGATCCCCTAACTACTGAATTTTAATAGAGAACCTCCACCCGAAGTTGGCAAATAGATGCATAATTGTCGTCTCAAGTTTACGACATTCATCATTTATTAGCTTGATATCTTCATCATGCCTTTGTAACTGAGCCCAACCCCGAAGCCAATACGTTGCCCTGAAAAGCACTTGCAAATAGGATTTTGATGGTGTTTTATCAAAAACCATATCATTTCTACTAAGCCAAAAAGCCCAACATATAGCGGAAACTCCAACAAGAATAAGTTTTTTGATTTTTTTACTAACACCCACAAGCCAATTCCCAAACATATGAGATATACTCTGTGGAGGATAAAGTCCAACAGAGAATTGTATAGCTCTCCAAAGAAATTTAGAAAAATGGCACTCAAAGAATAGATGGTGAATTGATTCATCTTTCATACAAAAGCAACATCTCAAACTACCATTCCAATTCCTTCTAGCCAAATTATCTTTAGTTAAAACAATCCCTTTAAGGAGATACCACATAAAAATCTTAATCTTAAGAGGCATTTTAAGTTTCCAAATAATTTTATTTCTCTCTATGTAACCATTATTAATTAAAGTTAAGTACATAGATCGAACAGAAAATTGGCCATCTTGATGAAAATTCCATCTAAAAATGTCATCCTCGTCTGTTAAGTTAATATGCACAATAGAAGCACACAAATTATGCCATCTAATTAAATTCTGACCAACTAAACCTCTTCTAAAATAAACATTAAGCGGAACAGAACCCATAACATTAGCAATTGAGGCATTTTTCCTTCTAACTATAGAAAACAACGAGGGGTACTTTTCCTTCAAAGAATAGTTCCCTAGCCACTTATCCTCCCAGAATCTTACTTATTCACCATTATTAATAATCCAGGAACCCATATTTAAAAAGGAATTCTTAACCTTCATCAGACCTGACCAAAAATGGGAATCCCCCTGTTTCCTCTCAACCTGAGTAATTGATTTACCAATAAGATATTTTCGTTTCAGTAAATCTTGCCACACACCTTGCTCGTTTATTAATTTAAATAACCATTTACTTAAAAGACATTGGTTTTGTATTTCTAAATTGTGAACTCCAAGTCCACCCTGATCTTTTGGTTGACAAATAATATCCCATCTTGTCAATCTATACTTTTTTTTAATGTTCATCCCCTTGCCAAAAGAAACGGGATCTATAATAATCAATTTTTTTGAAGAACCCCTTTAGGAATTTCAAAAAACGATATCATAAATATAGCTAGACTTGACAAAACAGAATTAATCAAAACCAATCTCCCACCAACAGACATATATTTACCCTTCCAACTACTGAGTTTTTTTTCAATTCTTTCTTCAATTGTTATCCAATCTTTATTACTAAGCTTTCTAAAATGCATTGGAATGCCGAGATATCTAACAGGAAAATCACCTAGCTTACATCCAAAAATGTTTGAATATTCCTCATGACACTCCTTTGCTTGACCAAAGCAAAATAATTCACTCTTATGAAAATTTATCTTAAGGCCAGAAAGTTTTTCAAACGCAGTTAACAACAGCATCATATTTTTTGCTTTATCTAAATCATACTCTAGAAAAATAATAGTATCATCAGCATATTGTAAAATAGATAAACCATCGTCTACTAAATGTGGGACCAAGCCAGAGATCTGACCATCATCTTTTGCTCTCTTAATTAATATAGTTAACATATCAATAACTATATTAAAAAGAATTGGAGATAATGGATCCCCTTGCCTTAAACCTTTGTAAGTTTGAAAATTTGATCCCACCTGATCATTCACTTTAATGCCAACATGACCACCTTGGATAAAAGAAGCAATCCAATCACACCACTTTTGGGAAAAGCCCTTCATTCTCAAGGTTTGTTGAACAAAAGACCATTTAATTTTATCATAAGCTTTCTCAAAATCAATCTTAAAAATGACACCACTCTTTTTTTCCCGATGCATCTCATGAATAGTTTCATAAAGAATGACAACCCCCTCCATAATATTCCTCCTAGGTATAAAAGCTGTACGTGTGGGACTAATTACTTTCTGAGCTACCCCAGTGATTCTATTTGTAGCAACTTTAGTAAAAATTTTAAAACTGACATTAAGTAAACAAATAGGCCTATATTGTTAAATCTTCATAGCGTCTTTGCACTTAGGCAGCAAAATAATATTACCAAAGTTAAGAGAGTAAAAATTTAAGCTTCCACTATGAAAATCTTTAAATAACTCAACCAGGTCTGTTTTAATTACGTCCCAGAACACTTGGTAAAACTCAACCGGAAATCCATCCGGACCCGGAGCTTTATTATGTTCCATCTGAAAAACTGCATCTTTAATTTCTTTCTCAGTAAATTCATCAACTAACGCATCATTTTCTAGAGAAGACACCTGGGGAATATCACCTATAAGACTTTCATCCAAAGTTAAAGAAGACTCATCAGGTGGACCAAATAGACCTTTATAATATGTGATAATATGTGCTTTTAAGTTTGCATCACCGATGTGGTCACCGTCCTGTAACATACACTATTAGAAATGAAGAAAACTAAAACTATATTATTGATGATATGAACTTATGTGCCAGTTTGCGCGAAACCGAAAATATCCTGTGAAAGTGACTTGATCTTTGCAACAAAACTAAAGCATCGAGGGAGAAAAAGAAGCAAGGGTAGTCAATATATACTTGACCATCTAATCTGCGATCAAATGGATAAAAGCAGGAATCTATAAAGAGCGAGAACAACAATATGCAGGATAAATAGCATGGCCCTGCAGGACGGGGACCTCTCAAGCACGAAGCCGGACACTAGATTCGAGTGTCCGGTATATATGCTTGGACAGCACCGAATCTAGTTAAAGTTGGATTTGATTAAGAGCGAGTGCTCTAGCACTAACTTTGTTAAACATTACTACTAGCTTAATATAAATACTAGTACGTGACTACCTTTAGAAGGGAGAATCCTTCATCGTGTTTGTATTGGGGAAAAAAACTATTTTACATACTTCATAACTTTTATAAAGTCTAAAATCATGTATTGAATTTCAATTCTCTATGCGCCGTTTGAGATTATTGACCAGATTGTTGTTAACTATTGAGAAATAGTACGTCCTATCGCTTGAGATTGAATCCAGAAAAAAATAAACCACATGTCTCAAGCTCAACTGGACATATTCCGTTACAACATTTCTAACCGGCAATGAAACTAGAGGTCTTTCTAGCATCCGGATAAATATATCAAACGTTTGCTATAAAATTCTATTTCCAGTCGCTACGGTGACACCAAAAATCATATAGGAGTGTATGTGTTTGCCGATCGAGCTTAACCAAGAAAAGCTAAACTGCTCAACTCAAGTAATCTTGTGGTTCAAATGTAATCTCCGAAAAAAAATAATCCTTTCATAAAAATACGGCCATTAAATAGAACATCTCCATCTAAAATGTCACTCTACTCGAACTAGCCAACTAGGTCGATCTCTCGCTCACTTTATGATGAATACACCAACCATGCCAACCCAACGCTACGTATATGTACGTGACGCAGATAGCGACCTCGTCACCGCACATCGATCTCAACTAATGCGTTCCTTCGTTGGAGAAAGAGAGAAAATAATTTTGTTATTCGTACGCATGCTTTTCAAACTACTAAACATTATAATTTTTTAAAACTTTTTATATAACAGTTGATTTAAAAATAATATTAATCTTTTCTAAGTTTAAAATAATAAATACTTAATTAATTATTCGGTAGTGGCGCATCTCATTTTATACATCTTCTCTATCTTCTCATTTCCCCTCCTCTTATACATATATCAAAGAACGCTCACACGTACGTATACGTAGCATGGTTGGTATGGTTGGGTTGGCATGGTTGGTGTATTCATCATGAAGTGAGCGAGAGATCGATTTAGTTCGAGTAGAGTGACTTTGGCTGTGTTTGCATCCTATGTTTTCAACCCATCTCCCTCGTTTTCCATGTGCACGCTTTTCAAACTACTAAACGATACGTTTTTTGCAAAAAGTTTCTATACGAAAGTTGCTTAAAAAAAATTAAATTAATCCATTTTTTTAAAAAAAATTAGCTAATACTTAATTAATCACGCGCTAATGGACCGCTCCGTTTTCCGTGGGAGGAATTAGTTTCCATAATCCGAACACAGCCTTTAGATGGAGATGTTCTATTTGATGGCCGTATTTTCATAAATATTTAATTAATCATTTGTTAGTTGCTCATCTCATTATACATATTTTCTCGATAATCTCATTTCCCCTCCTCTTATACACATCGAAGAACGCTCACCTAGCTAAGTACAATAGCAGACTATAAGAGCAGAGCAAGTACAGGCTATAAGCCTCCTACAAACATATTTTAAGAAGATAAGTAAGAAGAGAGAGAAGCAGCGGGCTACAGATTTATAGTTAGCTGTAGCACAAACTCTAAGACGAAGTGTGTGTATGACAGGTGGGACCAGATATTAATAGTGTAGTATGTAACTATTGTATGAATGAGCTATTAGATTAGCTATAGATAAATTGGAGCCGGTAGTTGGCTATACTATTAAACTTGCTCTAAGCCCGCTATAAATATATTTTAAGAGAGATAAAGGAAGAGAGAGAAGAGCAGCGGGCTACAGATCTATAGTCAGCTGCAGTACGGACTCTAAGACGTACTGTGTGTATGACAGGTAGGACATGATATTAATATTATAGTAAACAATTATTGTATGAATTAGTTATTACATTGGTTATAGATGATTTAGAGTTAATAGTTGGCTGTAATATTAAACTTGCTCTAATGCGCTCCGTCTCGCGCATTTCATCAACTTTAATCAAGCGATTAATCAAGCTGATGACGGATTAGGCCACTCTAACTAAAGCTTAATATTAATCACGCTCCTTTTTATTTCTTTTCTCTGTCTGTCTCTCTCTCCTAGGAGATCTCCCGCAACGTCTCTCTGCTCTGCTCCCCCATGACCATGACGCGACACCCCACCCTTACCCACCGCCACCTCTCACTGCTCCGTGGGCCCTACCTCCGTGGACCCCAGCCGTCAGCGACCCTACCAACGCTCGCCTTTTTGACCCCCCCCCCCCTCTCGTAAAAGCGACGCGGTACCTTCTCACTTGTACTACTACCAGCTAGCCTCACTTCGCTTCGCTTCCACACTACACTGCTGCTTCGCTTCGCTGCGCTGCTCTAGCTTGCCTCGTGCGCGGCGGCGATGCCAAGCTCACGGCGAACCACCGGCCGCGGCGGCGGAGGAGGAGGTGGGGATGGTGGTGGGGGTGGGGGGAGGGCGGTGCCGCCGTTCGCGGGGAACAACGCGGACCACAACCCGCGGGAGCTGCGTTCGTGGGCGCGGCGGACGGGGTTCCACCCTTCCACGTTCTTCTCCGGCGAGTCGGCGGTGTCCACCTCGTCGTTCGCCTCCTCCGTGATGCCGCAGCCGCCCCCGCCGCCTCCCCCGCCGGCCACCTCGCGCCGCCCGCCGCGAGCACCGGAACGGGAGCTGGACACGGAGGAGGACGGCGACGAGGAGCCCGATCTCCCCGCGCGTCCGCGCCTCGACCTCGAGCGCGGCGTGCGCGGGGCCAGAGGGGGCCGCCAGCCGCCGCCGCCGCCGCCGCCGCCGCCGCGCCGACGGATCGACCTCCGTGGGGAGCTCGAGCTCGAGATCCCGGACGCGGCGCCGGCCGCGGAGGAGGACCCGGCGCCGGGGCCGGCGAGGGGAGGCCGCGCGGGCGCGAGGAGGGCGAACGGCGTCGAGCGGGTGGCGGCGGTGAACGGGGGTGCCAGGAACGGCAACGGCGGCGGCGCGCACGCGGCGGCGGGCGCGGAGGCGAGGAAGAAGGCGGAGGAGGCGGAGGCGAAGCGGAAGGCGGAGGAGGCGGAGGCGAGGAGGAAGAAGGAGGAGGAGGAGAGGGACGCCGAGCTGGCCGCGTTCTACCAGGAGCAATGGGCCAACGAGGAGGACGGTGGCGGCGAGGGCGGCGCCCCGGCCGTCGCCAGCGAGACGGCGCCGCTGTACGGGGAGTCCGGGCTCCGGTGCGGCGTCACCGAGAACCCCGGGTGGGGTGAGTTCGTTCTTCTCCGCAGCATTGTGTAGTGATGGCTCTGATATCATGGTGAATTGATAGTAGCATTTCGCAGTGACGGTCTAAGCTTAGCTGATCTTGACAGTTGACAGTGATGTTCTAGGAGTATAATTACTAATAATCGTAGTGATAGTGATGGCAATCAGTAGTCACACTGGCTAAGTCCAATTTTTATTCTACATTAGGTGTGCCCGCAACTTTGCGTAGATGAAGTGCCACGAAGGGATTACTTGTGTTGATCCCTTATCACTGGGTGCATGCAATCTGCCAATTTTCACACACTGTTAGACAGCATATGCAGGGGAATTAGGAATTGGGGTCCCATGTTTCTGGGCACTCCAGTCAAATAAAGTATTAGCTCTGTTGAATTTTGAGCTAGATTGCTACTCAGGGTCCGTAAGACAATCCTCGTTAAGTGGTTTCAGATTCAGATAAGCAGAGTTTTGCAATTAGAATGGACCAACATAAGTAAAGTTCCCTGCTGAAATCAACACATTAGTGAGATCAAAGCAACAAACTAAGAGTGCATTTCTAAACACTTGCTAGTTTAAGGCCTGTTAAATTCATGTGTTGGAGTTCTTCTGTGGTCTTGTAAACCTTTTAAATATGTTTCTTTATTATTAATACTGATATTTTTTTAAGTGATGTTAAGCTAACTGGCATCTTAGTACAGTAGTACACTTTAAACTGGCTAAGAATTAAATAGAACTGCGCAATTCCATTTGAATCATTATAATGTCCAAATAGTATGACATAACAAGAGAATGAACTTATGTAAATGGAACTAGCAGCTTATAAGTTCATTCTCTTATTATGTTGCACTGTTTGGATCATTGTAATTAAATTCACATGTAGCATGCTTTTGTTTCTCTGTTTGACGATTTTTATGTCAATCTGATGGTAACTGCAGGGACGATATTAATTTTATTTGCTCTTTCAATTGCAGTGCCCCTCATTTTTTATGGCATACAACATTACTTGTCAATAGCTGGTTCACTTGTTTTTGTTCCTTTGATATTGGTACCGACCATGGGTGGATCTGATGTATGACCTTTTCTTCCTTTCTTAATTCCTCTTATTTGTGTTTAGCTGGACAATTGCCTTCAAATAATAAGCTCCCTCATGTTGCAGGAGGACACAGCAACAGTCATTTCCACCATCTTATTAGTGTCTGGTCTTACAACAATACTTCATACTTTTTTCGGTTCTCGGCTTCCATTGATTCAAGGAAGTTCTTTTGTATATTTGGCTCCGGCATTGGTGATTGCAAACTCTGAGGAATTCAGAAATCTTAGTGAAAATGTAAGTTCTGAGTTCAACAACACCTTTTTACTCAGTTAGCACTATTAATTAAACATTTATCTAGCGAACATCAATATAAAATGGATTTCAGAAAGCTTCAAATGGGATGACAGCATGTAATGGACAAGATTTTTTTCATGTATATAAACGAATGGAGTATTAGGCAGCATGTAAAGCTTGTGTTGGAGATACAGTGGTACAGAAGTAGGCTGTAATCGTGACACGTGGACACTAAAATACCGCCCAACTGCCAAGGACCATGAAGGAAACATATAAAATAGCAGTCACCCTAAAACAGGACAACAGAATCGAGCAAGTTTAGTGATTGGATTTGAAAATCAAATGACATCTTTAAAAGTATCCCCAAATTTGATTCAAGGGCAATCTGCATTGATTTGAAAGACTCAAATTTAATTTTGACCAACATGGTTCCTTATTCCTAAACAAAGCCAATATATGAATATATGATGTGAAATATATTGCTTGCCTTATCCAGTTTTACAATTGATAAGAGGCAACATTCCACAGCACACCTTTGTGGTGGGTTGTGTCTTCATATTTGAATTCGATCTAAGATTTACTTGTATAACAAGCAAAACATAAGTTAACCATTTAATATTCGAAACAAGGGCCACTCTATTAACATAGGATTCATTCTTTATGACATGCAGAAGTTCAAGCACATAATGAGGGAACTACAGGGAGCTATACTTGTTGGTTCAGTTTTCCAGATCATTTTGGGATACAGTGGTCTTATGTCACTGTTTCTAAGGTATGCCAATCAACCTTTTCAGTCTATTCTATTTCATTCTCCAAGAAAATAGTGTATACTTATGCCTACTTATGGTATTCAGGTTAATAAACCCGGTCGTCGTGGCACCGACTATTGCTGCAGTTGGTTTAGCCTTTTTCAGTTATGGTTTCCCTCAGGCTGGCAGTTGTGTAGAAATCAGCATGCCCCTTATTTTATTGGTTCTTCTGTGCACCCTGGTATCCTTGCAATACATCTTTATCTTTTTAATCAAGTGACCATATGCACATCTTCCTATTTTATTTTCCTTGCATCTGCATGTTGCGGGGCATTTAATTATTTCCATGGCAGGCGGTTCTGTTCTATATACTCCGACACCATACTGATTAGTCTTTTCATGCATTGCAGTATTTGAGAAAAGTATCCCTGTTTGGCAACCGTATCTTCCTCATTTATGCGGTACATCTCTAATCCTGTCCCTTCAGGTTCATTGTCGCTGTGTGTATATACCAGACAAGCATATTACTCTATCCATCAACTGTGGTGAACCAATGCTTTATGTGATTAAATCATGCTAACAGACCTGAGATATGCTGTTTGCAGGTGCCCTTCAGTGTTGCCGTTGTATGGGCGTATGCATTCTTCCTCACTGCTGGTGGAGCATATAACTTCAAGGGCTGCAACTCAAATATACCCAGTTCAAACATACTAATGGATTCATGCAAAAGGCATATAGAAACCATGAGGCGTTGTCGAACTGATGCTTCTAATGCTTGGAGAACAGCTGCCTGGGTGAGGATTCCCTATCCATTCCAGTGGGGCCCTCCTACATTTCATTTCAAGACAAGCATCATTATGGTAATAGTTTCGTTGGTCGCATCAGCTGATTCGGTAAGTAGCTTCTGTTGGCAGAATAATAACTTTCCAAAGAGTACTGGAGCAAAACCAATACTGAAGACATTCAACAAGTACTCATGCATTGCCATCTTTGTACACCTGCAGCTTTCCTCATATCATGCTACGTCATTGCTGGTCAATTTAAGTCCGCCAACACGTGGAGTTGTTAGCAGAGGGATTGGCTTTGAAGGGATTTCTACTCTTATCGCTGGAGTATGGGGTACAGGAACTGGCTCGACAACTCTAACAGAGAACATACATACCCTTGAGAATACAAAAATGGCCAGCAGAAGAGCCTTGCAGCTTGGCGCAGTCCTGTTGGTCATTTTTTCATTCTTTGGTAGGATGCAGCATTCTTTTGCACTATCTTTTTTTTGTCTATTAGCTGCTGACTTGCTAACATCAGAATTTCTTGGCTGCAGGAAAAATTGGAGCCCTCCTTGCCTCCATTCCTGTTGCTTTGGCTGCCTCTGTTCTGTGCTTCACCTGGGCACTAATCGTCGCGCTTGGCTTGTCCACATTGCGATACACCCAAGCCGCAAGCTCGAGAAACATGATAATTGTCGGGTTTACGCTGTTCATCTCCATGTCTGTCCCAGCTTATTTTCAGCAATATGAACCCAGCACCAATCTTATTCTGCCAAGCTATCTCCTTCCGTATGCCGCAGCGTCAAGCGGACCAGTTCGTAGTGGCAGCAACGGGGTAAGCGCTCTCCCTCTACCATTGTGTTGTAGTAATAAGTTTGCCATGGGATCCTGGCATCCTGCTTCTCCAAAAACGTTGGTAAAACCTGCCCTAAGGCCCTTTTCGGCACAGCTTCAGATCCAAGATCTGGATATTTATAGTTCCACAAAATCCATAGATTTAGATCTACAATTACATGCATAGCATTTGGATAAATTAATTTGTTTCCGTTTTAGATGAAACTTAAAAATTTTAAACCACTATAATTTAACGTACAAACATCAAATCTATCATGGATATGAGATCTGTAGCTCTGCCAAATAAACCTTAACACCTCACTCATCCTGCAGCTAAACTTCGCTGTGAACGCGCTCCTATCCATCAACGTGGTGGTGGCTCTCCTCGTCGCCTTGATCCTCGACAACACGGTGCCAGGCAGCAGGCAGGAGCGCGGGGTGTACATCTGGTCAGATCCAAACTCGCTGGAGATGGATCCTGCGTCGCTGGAGCCGTACCGGTTGCCTGAGAAGATCTCATGCTGGTTCAGATGGGCAAAGTGTGTCGGCATCTAACAACAAAAACAACAGAAGGAAATGACCCCCCAACTGCACATTGCGTGCCGGAGGTGAAAGATTCTATTTATTCTATTGCACCCTGCTGCTGTAGGGATTATATGGAAGAGAGAGTTAATATATACGGATGCTATTTAGATAGGACCATGTTGATTCTACTAGCTCCGAGGATATCTGAGCATACTACCACTTGTAAGATGTAAATGTAGTCGTTTTGTTAGGGAAGATTACCTATGTATTGACAAGTCTCTACGTGAAAAGAACTTCTCAGATTAGTTCTTGTGTGCAATCTTAGACCCACAGGCGTGCTGCCATCATTTTTCATACTGATTTAGGCACAATCACTCAATCCACACAGTGACCACAGAGAACAATAAGGGGAAAAAACAGCAAAGATACATAAATTTCGTGCAGTTGTGACTTGTGACATGCAAGACTAGCGCAGGAAAGTACTGAAGATACCTACGGGATTCCACGGGAACAAGAGCGCATTAGTCCAATGTATATAAAAGCTCTATAAATTGTGAAGGAAATTCAAAAGGCGAATTTAAAAATCAAGCACAACGAATCTCAGGCCGCAAGAAAATATATTTGAGCCGTTTACAGTTTAAATTAACTTGTATATAGCTAGGATACAACAATTCTCTCTCTGCCCCCAATCGCCGGCGCAAGGTTAGTAGGGTCCTAGTTCGCCGTGGCCGCTGCCGGCCTGCTGCTTCCGCAGCCTTTTCGATTGCACGCCATGCGGAAAGGGTAGTTCAGGTTGTTGCACTCCGGGCAGGTCCAGCTCCCTTCCGGAGCGTCCTTGTCTTTGCGAGATGGGGTAGCATTAGATCCCTGAAAAGAGTAGGGAAAAAAGTTTATGCTTCTCTATCTATTTGAGAGTTCAACAGCCAAAAAAACAAAATAGAGTGTATGGTTTTAAGTGTTCAGCCACTAGTAGATGCATTTGATGCTATACTAACCCGGTTCGTTGTGACAGTGCAAAATTTAAAGCATGACACATAAAAGCATTGTAACATATAGGAACAGAATACAGTGGTTCCAATTTAGAATTTATATGTACACTCAATTTCATTAAAAAAAATTACCAACAGTCAATCTCAGAAAATAAATTATTTGCGATATCACATGAGACAAGAGTTAAGCAGAGTTGTGTATAAAAAATATCATATGGCTGTGTTCTTTCCCATGGGTTCCCAACCCGTCTGCCTCGTTTTCCGCATGCACGCTTTTCAAACTAATAAACGGTACACGCTTTGCAAAAAGTTTATATAGGAAAGTTGCTTTAAAAAATCATATTAATCCATTTTTCAAGTTTTTTATAGCTAATACTTAATTAATCACATGTTAATCTATCGCTCCGTTTTTCGTGCGGAGGGGAGGGGTTCCCAACCCCTCCAAAAGAACACAGCCGTTAACAATGATGGGAGTTTTCTACATTGATTGAACGCAATTGTATAATCACCTGAACAGATTTCAGTTTATAATTGTCACTTGGAACAACAAGTGACATGAATACTAGGGCCTTCTTATCTTGAGCAGTTGAGCAGACAGACAAATTTTGGAAAGATGGAAAGGGAATAGTCTGCTTACAGGGCTTGGCCTTGGAGCTCCACATTTCTTCATATTGCAACTGTTTCTGAAGGAAAAGTTGACATTCTCACACTTTGGGCAGATCCAGTCATTCTCAGCCATTCCATCTGGGCCTACAATAACAAGTTCCCATAAGAAACTAGAAACCAGTAGATAAACAGAGTAGTACTGAAAGGGAATGGAAAAGTTTCTATTAGCCTATAGGTAAATGACTTCAATGAAATGAAAACAGGAAAATAACAAGCTGATACATTTTATTTCATCTCCACACATCTTAAAAAGGTACCCTTTAAAATGAACCAATGTGACTATAAGCCTTGTGGCACAACATCAGCTTCATAAAATGATCACATTAAAGTCACCCAAGCAAAAGGCGAGGACCTCTACATTTCAATTTAACAGAAAGTATGCTATTGACCAAAGACAACTGCAGTGTTGCCACATGTCCCGATGAATGTGTCAAGACTAAGCTGGACACCACAGGATTAAATAAATGCATTACATATGAGTTACAAACTAAGCGTGCCTTTTAATAAACCATAATGCTTACACTTCTATAATGTGCAGGTGCAGCACTTTGTTGAAGGAACAGCAGGTCAAGTTTTCTTTTTTTTAGAAAAGAAGAAATACCAAAAGTGCATATAGGTGGTAAAACAACAAACTAACAAGAACGTATTTAACAGATATCATCAGTTACCTCCACGACGCTTTCGTGAAGCAGAGCTGTCATTATTTTCCACTAATGCTCCACCAGACCATGGGCTAGAAACCTTTATAAATATATGAACGATTATGAATTCTTGGAGAACAGAAGATCAATTTTTAGAATGTAACAAGTGTGGTAGCAAATACAAACCGGCATTGGAGATCCTCTAAAACCATAACCATATCGGCCTGGCTCAGGTCCAGGGCCATAGCCCATGCCTGCAACAGTTACCAAAGGAATCATATGCCAATCTGAGTATCTGTTGAGATAATTGCAATATTCAATTGAGAGGCAATATTCAATTGAGAGAAATACAGACCTCCCATCGGACTGCCCATTGGTCCAGGTTGACCATAAGAAGAAAAAAGGCCATATGAAGCAGGAGGTCCTACTGGTGGACCATATCCAAACCGCAGGCCAAGATGTGGATAGGGGGCACCATAGCTACCAGATCCAAGAGGTATAGGAGGTGGGGTGCCAGCACTACCATAAAACAGATGTGGCCGATCATATCCAAGATGTGGCCGATCATATCCAGCAGCAGGAGGAGGTGGCATTCTCTGTAAAGCATGCAAGATTTAGTACAGAAATATTTCTTCAGGTTTGTGGACATAACAGTTAAATTCGTCTGTCATGTCACTTTCATGTACATCAGATTTACATACAAGAGAGTATCACAAGAAAGGCCCATCATTAACTAGCACCAGAATGTGTTAACAGGTGCTTATAAAATATGCCTATTATTCTAGTATTCTATAACAGTTTAACAGAACTGAAAAAGGAAATGATTGGTAGATTTTCACTATGACGTCTAGTTGAGAAATAGGAGACCACGAAAGCTAGATTCACTGATACATACAGGTTAGAATAGCAACCGAACTATGTGTAAAGATTAGATCCTACAGGAACATGTCTGTCGACGATGCAAAAGAAGGGAAATAACCAATCACCACTTTTGGTTTATTTTCCATCAGACCACATAACCACATATACCAGTAATGACATCACTCGGGGAATCTACAACAACTTACTGGGCTTAGACTCGGTGATGGACGGGGTGCACCACAGGCTCCGCGGTTGCAAACATTTCTAAAACTGAAGTTGACATTACCACACTGAGGACAAGTCCAGTCCCCCTCCCTTACAGACACTGAAAATAGTAGAACCTTCTCTTAACCAACAGACTCAAGTATTAAAAGACAGTATAATGAGTTCCCTGTCCAAAAGAGGAACTAAGAACAATATATAATACACAAAACACATTTCTCTCTGGAAAGTGCCCTCCAAACAACGCTAAGGAAAGCATAGTAATACCACGGAAATAACACACATATTTTGCAGCGATACAAGACTGCAAGCTACCTACCCCAACATTTTACGAAAACACGGGACTTATCTTCTAGAAACTAATTTAAATTTATGCATGCATTCTTTACCACATGAAGGAACCAGAGGGACTAAAAACTGCACCATGTTTTCAGAAAAGAAAAAATCAATGTGCAAATAAATAATAAGCTCACACAACTAAAATGTTGATTAGAGAAACTACAGATAACCCAAACTAACACAAATGTTCAAACAATTCAATAGTGAGACGGAACCAAATATCCACCAACTACTTACAGAAGATAGTTGGTTCCCTGGAAAAGCAACACGATAATATTAGGTAAATATTATTACAGAAACAAAGGGAAAGAACCAACTCGACATAGACGGTAGTCACCATGCAACGACTTCTTTTTGCAAACACAGGGACAAATTCAACTATTCAAGAATCCAATTAAACATTTCTGTTAACACAAAAGGCTTGATGAGATTATACGAATAAGCACTATCAATAAGAACGCATAACACATCAACCTATAATGAAGAGAAGGTTCTGGAAAGGTGGTTTCTGTCGCGCAATGAAAAAATAAAACATAAATGTCATACGACTAACCAAACCTTGACATAGAGAAACAATAAGGGTCATATGTATCAGAGGAAGCCACAAAGTATATAATCCAGCACAGCCAATCCTCTGCACTCCCTTGTTTAATGTGTGCACTCCTCGCAGTTGGACCAATCCCTAACTCCATGTTAAACCAAACCTTTTACTCAAGAACAAACCTAACACTCTACTTCACCAAAACCCCAACACTTCAAACTTCTACTTCACCAAACCCTATCTCCACACTTAACCTCAACCAAAACCCGGTAATAAGAGAGGAGGGGGATTCCGCCGAGAATCTCACCGTCGTTGCGTGACCTCTTCGAACCGAACCCACCGCCGCCGCGGTTCTCCACCTGCGTTGACAGCAATCAATCAAACAAGCATCAGAGAGATCGAAAACCCTAGACAGACAAACCATCCAGAACTCCCCCCCGCCAAGAACAACCCGAACCAGAGACCGGACCAAATTGAAGCCCGACGTTACCTTCGCAGATGCCATCGAAGCAGAAAGGTGGGTACGTCCCACCCGACCCGCGCGGTGGCTGGCGGCGCCGGCGGCGAGGCGAGAGGAGGAGAGGGCGGCGGAGGCGGAGGCGGAGAAGCCGCCGCGAGCGAAGAGAGCGAGAGACGATGGGAGAGAGAGAGAGAGAGAGAGAGAGGTGGGCGAGATTTATTTATTTGTTTCCTTTTTTTTTCTTTTGGCAAAGGGGCGTGATGATGTGAGCTGTGGATTCGCTGGGCCGCGTGGTGAGGCTTTTGGAATGGGTAAGGCCCACTGGGGGGTGGTCACCGACGAGTGGGCCCCCGCCGGATCGGACACGCGGCAGGCAGCGGCGCAACTTCGAGAAGTACAGCTCGAGACATGGAGTATGGAGCGTGTCGTGGGCTTGTGAGTTGTGAACTGCGACCACCCGTCGGTTTTTGATCATCCAAGAAGTTGATTGTTCTAAAAAAAAAAATTAATGCTATCTCCGTTTTACAAGACTTACTAGTATTGTTTCTATATACATAGACAATATTAAAAAGTCTTATAATATAAAGTAGGGAAGTATTATTTTGGACAATCATTAAGAAAAATATTATTTCCATATTTTAATTGAAGTACAATGTTTTGATAGCTTTCCCTAAGAAAACTATTACTCACTATGCCCATAATAAGTTTATTTCTTTACTTATTTCATTTGCCCTAAAATAAGTTTTCTCAATAAGTTTTTTCAAGTAATTATTACATCGAAGCTTATAAAAGTATGAAACAATTACATTGAGAATAAATAAATTGGAGAATAATTACATTGAGATTTGATAAAATGAGGATATTCGAGTCTTTTCAATTCCGTATTGATATATGTATGTGGGGTGGATGAAAATGAACTTGTTATTTTATGAAGGAGGGAGTACAGATAGCTTTATTAGTAGCGCTTTGTGGTTGTCTGGCGGATTGAAGGATTTGAAGCTGATTTGGGGTTTGTTCACTCATTTTCAAACTTTTCTAAATTTTGGCCTTGTCAAAATTAAGGCATCACATAAAAACATCCTTACCAATAATTTCAGAACCTTCTAATCTCAAGACAGCTAGTAGTAAAAACTGATAAGGTCCTAAACCAAAAATAACCTAATCCTACGTTACCTTTGCTATTATTGAAGTTTTGGTAAGATTTATTTTCCCCATGAAGTGACAAACTCTTGATAATGCCTTATACTAAAGTTGGTATGCAACTCTAAAGTTACCGGTCTCTATATATTAATGAATATATTAATATGTACGTTTCTCGAGTTTTAAATGATGCAACTTTTGCAAATACTATCTACTAGTAATTCATAGGATATGTTTTAAATCCATTTTTCATTGCATAATAATTAATTCTTTCATTTGTATCCTTGAATAGCTATAACAAATCGATTAAATATTTAATCATTCAGCACAAAAGAACATACAATATCAAGTAGCAAATCACACATGGGTGGTACAAAGTACAATCTTACTAAGGCCACCGAAGTCCGGTTCGCTTGTGTTATCTTGCTTCCCTTCTTCCTACACCATGCCACTGGAAGCTGGGCTCTATCCTAATTGCCACCGAGCGCCATCCTTAGACCCACACCTTACTGCCAAGTGTCGTCCTTCATCTAGCACCTTTTCGCTAGCGCCAACGTTCCCCATCATGTCGTGCCCCACCAATCTACGATACACACCATGTCGCCTGGCGCTAGCCACTATTCCCACACTACTTTGGCTTATTTCCCTCCCATACTAGGAGTCAAGTACTCCTTGTAGGTCTCGACCTGGTTTTGGGAGCACACGTGGTTTGGGCCCAAGGGTTATTTTGGTCTAATCCCTGCTTCAGGTCCAGGAATCAAGGCCGATTGCAACCAAAAACTTATTGACCACGTATTGCACGAATTGTTTGTATAATTTAGATATAATGTGAATAATTATACAAACATGAGACTATCTAAATAATTTCACGCCCTAAACACCACATATATTTATTGAATGAGAGGTGTAAGTTTTTTCAACTAGAGGTTTGGGGACAATGTGGGATTGGTTAGATCCATCCATGTTTTTCATAATGAGACAGTCCCATTCTCTGTTTAGCATGAGAGATAAAGTGGTCCTACTTTTTTAAGATGGGAGGGTGTGATCCACATGTCAGTGAGAGAGAAAGTGGGTTGGATTGTTCCACAATTTTTTGAGATGTGAAGCTGATCTGGATCTTTAGGAAATATTCCCTTTGGAGGACCATCACATCCCACTCATCCACAAACCAAACATAGTAAAAAATGTGTTCAACCCAACCCGAGCCACCCCTCTATCGAACCACACACATGCAGTGATTTTTATGGAAATACTCAACTAGGAAAAAGGAAAACTCTGATCATGTAGTAGAAAAAAAAGGAGTAAAGTGTATGTTGGACATTTTTTATTACCCAAGTTTTACTTTAGACCACTTTTAAATCTATCTTTTCAATTTGGATCAGATAAATTTACTATTGTTACGGTTTGGACCACCCCGAACAACTTTTATCGCCATATCTAACTTCCTTTTTGGCAAATATATAGACCATGCATAGAGGAGTTCACCCGTATACCAGAGCTTATGCGTTTAAGATCATTGATGTGTATTGAAAAAATCGTTCAATTCCAAACCATAACAATGGCAAATTTATCCGGTCCAAAATAAAAAGATAAGTTTAAGGGTGGTCCTAACCTAACTTGTAATAAAATATGGGCGAAAGCTTAATTCACTAAAAAAAATCAAAACGGAGAGGCCCACTTGCCATCCCCATATGCTTTTTCCTTCTTTTTTTTTCCTGCTCTAATTTTTCCCCTTTCCTCCTCGGCCGTTGCCGTTGCTCCCCACCATCTCTCTCTCTCTCTCTCTCTCTCTCTCTCTCTCTCCTCCTGCCAGTAGCTGCTGCCGCCGCCGGCGAGCGATTCCGCGGTGATGTTCGCCTGGCTCCTCCGCGGCTGCCGCGACGAGTGCTCCGCCTCCGACCAGCTCAAGCAGGTCCCTCTCCCTCCTCTCTCATCTCACCCCCAGGAACAATTTGAATGCGGTAGTGAGCAAAAGAAAATGGGGGCGGATTGCGGATTTTTTTTCTTCCCCCTACTGTTTGTCGACTCAAGGCCTCATCAAGAGAGGGGGATGCTACGGTTTCTCATGCCCCCCAGTGGGTGAATCGACGAGTGCGTGCTTGTTTCGTCCCTGCGCCCCCGGTGGGAGGAGGAGGAGGAGATGCAGCGAGCGATTCGTGTGTTTTTCTTTTTTTTTTTTTCTTCAGTGGTGTTCATGACTTTCTTGTCCACAGTGATCTTCTAGGACACTGTATCGCGGGCGTACAATGCGAGTTGTTCATGGTTCAGACCCCAGTTGCTGCCTAGTGCCTACCCCCCCTACCGAGGCCTCCTGATGGCACTGGATGGATGTAGTATCTGTTAATTGAATTAGCTCTTTTGGTTAGATCAAATTATGTTTTTTCTTTTCTCACCTGTTGCTGATGCAAGGAGTTGTGAAAGAGAAAAATAAATGGTGGCTTTGGGGTGCTTTTAGTGGCAATGTGGGCTTTAGTGGCGATGCCAAATTATAATGTGAAAAACACAGTAAGAAATTAAAGGGAAACACCCTTTGAATGCAACTATCATGTTCATATTCAAATAAGAGGATTAAGAAAAAAAGGGGTAGCACCTGCCATGGATTTGTTAGGCTTACTACTGTTGATGGGAAAAAAAAAGGTCTCTTTGAAATTGCTGTTTCTTTTCCCTTTTAAGTTACATAAATAGGGTAAGTTCAGTAAGTTGCTGCATCTGTGCCTGCTTGGCTGCTGAGTTAAAACAGGGCAAGCTCTGTTTTTTTTAAGAGCTATCTCCCCTTTATCTCGTTTTGTTTTTGTTTTTGCCCTTCTGAGCTAAAATAATCTTAAAGTGTTTTACTTAGCTAAACAATTGTATGATATTCAGGACTGTTGGCAACTCTATGAACACATCGTTTTACTACCTTGTGAGTTAATTGCTTATGTTACTATGGCTCTGTAGGCCCGTGATGTCTTCGTGGCAAAAGAGGCAGTTCTGCAAAAGAAGATCTCTCAGGAGATGGAACGTGCCAAGGAGTTCACAAAATCAGGAAATAAGCAAGCAGCAATGCAGTGCTTGAAGAGGAAGAAATACTATGAAAGCCAAATGAATCAGGTTGGAAGTGTCCAGTTGCGCATTAATACCAAGGAGAAGATGATTGCTGATCATAGCGGGAATAAAGAAGACAGGTGAAATCAGAGTTCTGAATGTATGCCTCTTTCTGTTACTTATATTTGCTTGGATCAGATACATAATCTTGTGTGGTTAGCATAGTGTAGCATAATTTCTTTTACCAACAATGCAAATTGAATTTAACATTGATGTGCCCTTCCATAATTTATGAAAGTGGCTGCTTTAGATCTTTGTCCTTTCACTCTTTATTGGAGAAAAGTGAATCTCATAAACGGCAGTGTTTATGATTTATGTGAACCATGATCATAAAATTTCATTTGGATTCTCACTGGATTCAACTTTGACATTAAAAAATTCGCTTGATGTATTTAGTCAATGCACTTTCAGCATGGTTAGTATCACTGATTTCAGTAAGTGTGAGCTAAAACTGGTGGACTGTGATCACTGATTCAGGAGCTGTGCATTTTTACTGTCTATGTGAGCACAACATAGTGCACACTTCAACTACATTTCTGCCGTTCTGCGGCGTGAAATGTGATGTAGGTTTCGTATTCAATATGTGAATAACACTGCATGGGTATATTATAAGTATAGAATGTGCAAACCTGAATTTTGTCTCAACACCTGGGTGTGCAGATCAAGTTTGCACCCTTTTTTTTCAACCACTTAACCAAAATTGCTCTCTTATTGCAGAGTAGATGGCAGCAAATTTTACCCAAGCAGCTATATGCTAACCTCAGTAACTGCAAGCAATGAGTGATGTCAACATCATGTTAGTGATAGCCTTGGTTTTTTAGGGGACAACCTTTTTTTTTCTTTTGAGAGGACAATTTGTTTTCCCTTTTTTAGATGGACAACCTTCTTGACTTTTTCTGTACGCGTGTGGGTGGTTTGGTTCTCAGTGAAACCAATATTTGTAAATATCACAGTTTTCTGTCTGCCTTGCCACCAAATCCTACAGTGTTTTCATGCTTTCAATTTTGTGTAGCCAAATTAACGGCTCTAATGTTTCTACTTCTGTCTGTAGACAACCTAGCACTTTATCAGACTCCCAGGCAATCCTGGGCATTTTAAGGTTGTTCTTTTTACAAGAGTAGGTCTCACATTCCAAGCTGGAACGTGGATCTGGAAGCACGATGCACCATTCAACAAGGTCGATAAAACTTGTGGTGTCCAAAGGATCATATGAATTAATAGTTAAAATCATTTGCTAAGTACGACCCAAAACAATTTAGGGCTCCTTTACAATACGGAAGTTCTTCCAGATGACCGTAGGATATGAACTAATTCCCATAAAATAATTTCGTAAGTTGATAGCTTTCAAGTTTCAACTTGATGAGCGTGGCTGATGAATCACAGCTACAAACACAGCCAAAATGCAAACAGAGCGAACTTAAGTCACCAAAAAATACTTTCAGAACCATGATCTTTACAACGCTAAGCCAGCCACCTGTATTTTTTTTTTACCAGCAAACAAATGCTACGGTAAGTGTCAACCTTGTACATCTCGTATCAAAACGAATATTTTCTCCAGAAGAGACAATGATAACGGATACTCGCTTCAAAAGGAAGCACCATAAATAAATTGATGTGGGGAAGTTTCCTCAGCTCTGGTGCCAAAATGTCTCAGGGTAGGCGTCAGCACTTCCACAAGTGGGGAGGCAGGTAAGTACTTCATTGAAACTATGCCATTGGTTGTCGCCTCCTGCAATCAGATTTTAAAAAATTATTCGTAGCTGTGGTAATAGAGCAATTTTATACAATGAAAAGCATTGTATACACCACAAGGTAAAGATACATCTGTATTATTAAACATGTTGACAAACCAATTTAAAAATAGCTGAAGGTTACTAGGCAATCCTTAGCCAAATAAGGCTACGAACTACAACTGCGGTTCCATTAACACCACCAATTGTTTCACTAGTAAAAGGTGCTTGACAACATAACTCACAAGAGAGAAAAAATATATTACCTTTTTGGTCGGATGCGGTCCTCTTCAAAATCCATTATTCCTCCAGGTTCAGAGAGAAAGTCGTCATGCCCCCGTAAGTCGATGTCTGCCTGCTTAAATTGTTCAACTTCTGCCATCAAGTAAGAAACATGGTCCGGCAATTCCACTATTTAATACTATATGAATACTTAAAAAGCATTTAATACTAAAATCAGAATGGAACACATGACAATAAATGGACATGGGTCAACAGGTCATCAGAAGAATGAGGAACATAGAAAAACATCATAAGAATTATGCAAAAGCCTGATGTTCGCTAGAAAAAACAAAACAGATGCAAGTTTTTTTTCCTTTTTTACTGTTCATCATTCAATATCTGAAAAACTACAGTATAGTTGGTGCTTCAAATTGATCCAACTCACCTTGATTGATTTTTTGGCTTCTTCTACCTTGTCTTCGAACTCTTTCTGGTGCTTCTTGTTCACTTCACTCATTGTATCAGCCCACTTAATTTTCTCCTGAATCTGATGCAATAAATTATCCGATGTTCCCAGCCTGTGCAATTTACATCAGCATGAGTTGGTACCAATAAACTTCCATTGGTCCCGTTAACATGCACCTCATAATGTTTCAACATAAAATGGACTGAGTAAAAATGTCAAAGCACGAGCATATAAACTGATTACTTGTGAAATGTCAAAAGTACAATATCAGCACCAAATGATGCATATACACTATTGTCTAAATGAAAAACCTCATAGAGGTTATTCATCTTTTAACAAATTCAAGGAAACACTTCTATATGATTTAAAACATAAAGCTAAACTGACAATAAAAACAATGGATAGTGTATAATTAAAACTTAAAATGGTTAACAGGCAGACAGAGAGAAGATGGGTTGGCAAGAGAAGACACAATTTCACATTATCCCTACAGCACCCAACTACAAAAAACAACCAAAACCATACCAACTACAATAGTAGCCTGAAGGGACAACACACATGGAATCTAGAACAAATAAACATAGCAAAATAGCCCAGCCGCAGTTCCCATAACACATGACCTCAATGTATCTTTCAGAAGGTCATATCAGATATGAGGGAGAACCATATATAAATGAAAACATTAAAACTTCTGTGAACAAAAAATAGGGATGGGATGCAACAAGCACTCAAGTAAAGGTACACACACCAGTCAGATAATGTATCTATCATATTGTTCAGCTGATCAGGTGTAAGATCCCTTCCAGTTGCAAATTGTACCTGTCAAGTACAGACAGAATTTAGGGGGACCATTTGCCAGCTAAACAATGAAACCATGAACAATGTACTTGTAAGAACAAGCATCTGACCTCAAAACACCTCCGCAGCTGATCCAATTTGCCCCTGACAATACCCTAGGGAAGCAATTAAACGTTAATATTTGACTAGAAATACACTATCTATGGTGTAAAAGTTCAAGAAACAAACCGATGATCCTAAAGGCTAGAGAGCTTACAAGAGCAATAATCCATACAAGATATATTTGTAATGACATGGTTTTTGTTAGGGAGGTTAGAAGATGGAAAATAGAGATTTAAGTGCCTAAGGCAAAAAAATTCTCACCGAGTACATGCACTCATTGATGAGGAAATCTTCGAGTTCTCTTACATTGGAAACATCCAATTCTTGCATGAGTTGATCATATGGTAGCACCTGAATAGAAATTATAATAAAAACCAAGCACATTTAGTATTGTCTACATGAACTTTACTTCCAGTGCACACTCAAACAGGCTATGCACATAAAGAATAAGATAGTATTCACAGATAGTGTAAAGCTAAATTGGGCACACATAATAGAATGGAAGAAGCTTGTTTCTGGCATTGGTTGTTATCTGTTCAGAGAATCACTATCACTTAACACATATAACTGCATAGAACTATTTCCCATCACACGTAAAGAAAGAAGAATGAAAAACCTAGATAATAAACATGCAGACCAGCTATTATTTGATGAAACAACTGTGAGGATACATTTGGATCTTAAATTATCTTTGCTCAGCCTGGCATAAACCTGCTCATTTCATCTATGGCCCACATAAGCAAGGCAGCGGGGCACGATATTTGGTGCCATCAACAGTTCATGCTCACATGCTTGTCGATGAAGATGGGGCCATTTTCTCTCCTTTGACAGCAAGTTTTTTTCTGACAATTGTTAAGCTAGATTGACAGAGAAAGTTAGATTTGTTTTCTTTTACTACCAAATGATAACTCCCCTTGCTATGCAAGGCTAAAATCCCCATTGCCAAGGATCTAAACGCTCCCTTAGTAACTTTATGTACACAGGATAAGCAAAAAAAAAAAAATGCATAGCATATTAGACAGTATCAGCCTAAATTTGCACCTTGGTTGACTCAGCCAAAGTTAGCACGCTGAGTTGCTTCAGCTTCCGGACTTGATCAGGTAACAATGCAGGGAGATTGCCAGAATTACCTACATGTATATGAAAATTAAAAACAATTAATGAAACAGTAAATGTTCATGTTCTGCACTTATCTGTTATTACTAAAACAGAGAATACCACAAACTGCAGACCGTTTTAATGACATGCCGATGAGAGAAGAAACAACAAAATTCTAGCAACCACAGCCTGACACACACTGATAATATTGGTGGGTGAAAAGGCAAATTGATTGTCACAGCTCAAATTATGATTTCAAGCTGTGATAATTCTATCCGCATATTGTTGCAGAATATAAACCATAAGACAAAGATGAATTATGATTAATTAGTATGTGAATCCCATCCAAAAAATTAACCTATAACAATATAACACACAAAAAATTGTGTGAATTAACATTAACACAAATCAGCACTATTGTTAACCATTAAATGACTGTAATCCCTCATCTCAGAGTTTCCAAACATATGGGCTAATGGCCTCACATGCCAATCGCGTCCATGGTAAGCGGCTATTTCATATGCGTACCCCTAACACACAACAACAAGACAATGCACTACACTCACGCACCACATGGGCACACACATAGGGCACATGGCAACACACCCCATAAGGGCAATGTGATGTACGAATCGCAACGGGAGGGGGTGATCTTACTCTTGTAGTCCTTCAATGTCCCATAGGCGAAGAGGCGGAGCACGTCCAGAGACGAAGCGTACTGCGTTCCAGTGAGCTGCATCAACGCACTGACATTAGATCGAAATCAGAGGGGGAGGAGAGGAGGGCCACCCCCAAAACCCTAACCCTAAACACGCGCGGCGCGGCGGGGCGCAGGCGGAGCGAGAGGCTGGGGGGGACCTTATACCTTGGAGAGGGCGGGGAGGGAGAGGAGCTCGGAGAAGGCGAAGAGAGCCGGGTGGGAGGTGGCCTCGAGCACGAGCGCCGCCAGCTGCGGCGCCGACGAGGAGAGCGCGGCCGCCTGCGCGGAGAACTGCTCGATCAGCTCCGCCTGCCGCCGCTCCGCGTCCATCGCCATCGCCGCCGGCGATTTGCCCGGGGGGCTAGTACGCGCTAGGGTTTGGGGGATCGGGGGGTTTCGCTTTCTTTCGGTGCGTTCGCCTCGGTGATATTATCTCTGTTTTGTGGGATTATAGTGGGAAGAGAGGGTTTCGGGTTCGGTTGGGCTCCACGGTGGTGGTGGTGTCCGGCTCGTTGCCGCATACTCGTGCTCGCGACGTGGAGGTGGAGGGCCACGGTCGCTTGGGCTGCGTGTCGACGTGTGGGCTTGCTGCCATTAATTATGCATCTTCCCTGTGTACACAGCAATTTCGATGTGTTTTTCACGTTAAAATTGAAAGTTTGGTTAAAATTAAAAACAATGTGATAGAAAAGTTGGAAGTTTATGTGTGTAGAAAAGTTTTGATGTGATGGAAAAGTTAGAAGTTTGAAGAAAAAGTTTGGAACGTGTTTAGTTCCTGAAATTGAGAAGAAATTTGGAAAAAGTTGGTAGTTTGGAAAAAAAGTTAGGAGTTTATGTGTGTAGGAAAGTTTTGGATGCGATGTGATGTGATGGAAAGTTGGGAGTTAGGGGGAAGTTTGGTGTGAACTAAACCGGGTCTAAACAAGGGCTTAGCCTTCTTATTATTACTGCCAAAATAAACATTTATCAAAATTTAACAATACCAAAATTTTGTCAAGTTGACAATATTACTAACGATAGATTAAATATGTTGTTGTCAAAATTCTCTAGTCATTAATAATGTTCGGTAATAAACTAGATACATTCACATGTTTAATAAGGTTTAAAATGGCATAATTCTGAGCGAGCTCTAAGTAAAACCCATATTCCCGTTTCAACCTATTAATAATGAGCACGCAAAATAAAAAGTCATTGACATATGATAAATGATAAATTGAGTTTTAGTTATTTTAAATATAAAAGATAGTTTTATTCAATATTTTAAAGGAACTTCTATATAGAAAATTTTCGCACGAAACACACTATTTAATATTTTCTTAAAAAAACGTGTTAACGAAAATCGAAGTAAAATCTTTATCCTAATCAGATTCAAACAAGGCCTATGTCTATCTCTACTCTTATAAAAGCACCTATTAAGAACGAGCATGCAAATAAAAAAGTTATTAATGTATGATTAATTATTGCACCAGGCAAAAGTCATTAGTGTATGATTAATTGTTGCACCAGGCTTCTTCGATCTCTTGACCTGCCTCCAGCTTCTTCGAGCTACAGACCCACCACCGGCCTACTCAAGCTTCCACCACCTTCCTCCTTGAGCTCCCCACTAGCCTCGTCGAGATCTTGACCTGTGTTTGTATTTCTTACGGTCACAGATAAATCTGCAAGTGTGCGGATATCGCTGTAACATTTCACCCAAGAGTATTCCAAAGGTATCGTATTTATATTTCCGCATGGAAGATGGCAGTGTAAAGAATAAGTTCATACACTCCTTAATCAAACTATAATTATTTTGCCATAGCCTAAACAGGGGTTAATGATAATTGTTGGTATTTCTTACGGTCACAGATAAATACGTAAGCGCACGGATACTGCTATAACATTTCACCCAACAGTATTTTATGGGTATCAATTTGGACATGGCATGGCATGACATGACATCCCGTCCCGATGCTGGTGGCCACCCCATAGCATGCGAGGTGGTCGAGTTGCCAAGGTCGGATGCGTCACCTCAACCTCCATCAATGGCTTCGAGGCGCCTGCGCGGTTGCGTGCTTTGCCCCGCCGCGTTCCCGAGGGCGCATCCTCATTCATGAAATTAGGTGAAGAATAGAGCCTAGGACTTGTACGGTGGCATCACGAAACTCCTTGGTGAGCGCGCAGCGTGAAGCGATGGCCTACAAGCAGTTCGCGCGAAGGTGGACCGGTCGGCGAGGACGTGATCGGATCGGCCAGGCGGCAGCAGAGGGCACCCATGAAAGGAGAGCAACTGAGCGAGAGTGGCTCTGTAGTATGCCCCTGCAGGTAGGCCGCAGCTACCAACACCAGTGCCAGGCAGAGACAGGTGTGGAGGCGATTTAGGCAAGCACCCCTGCTGCGAAGTTGTTGTACGGCCACGAGCAAGGCCTCGGACCCCCTCCTCTACCTCTGAGGCTGCCCACTATACGCACATGCACACTCTTGACGAGCCTAAGGTGGCACATACGCATTGGGCACCGCCTCACGCGTACAAATCGCCACCGGTTGTGGCAGGCAACGAACCCACAAATAGCCACCGGCGTCGGGATTGGTGTAAGCCAACAGTCGACCGTCGGGGAGCTGGTCATTCTGCAGGCGGTCCCGTTGTGCCCTCATAAGGGTGGCAAGTGGGCCGTCTTGCAAACTGGCACCTCACCCGGACATCCATGTAGCCCTCTCAGAGGGATGCAAGTCGACCGCTTGCAAAATAGCACTCCGCCTGGACAGACGGTGGTTTTGTAAGTGACCCCATGTGGCTATCTGATAAGGCTACAAGGGGCGCTTGAAAAATAGCCAGCCCCTCGGCAGACGGTCGTTAGCTCCTATCAATGATCATTTGCCATGTCATAAGAACACCCTCCCCGATAGCGTGAGGGGTATAGATTTGTATAAGTTTAAATGTAAAATATATATTTAAAATGTTTCAATAAAAAATATAAAAACTAAATAAAAAATTTCGATTCTAATCCTCTGGACCAATCTCACTCTCCTTTTTTTTTAGCTCAGGCTGTAAATTATGGGCCATAAGTTTTTTTTTTTTTTTTAAAAAAGTATAGGATACAAGACATGAGCCGAACAAAAAGACTACCTGGGTAGGCCACAATTGGTTTTTCTAACTTTGGTTGACCGAACATAAGGCCCAGAGGAGCCTAAGGGCCTGTTTGGGGAGCTAATTCTGACCGGTGAGAATCTGAAAAAGCTGGGAAACCAAACTTCTGGCTTCTAATTTATTTTTTTTATTATGCATCTATAGATTCTCAGAGGGTGAAAATCTGGATTGTTTGGGGGAGCTTCTGGTACCTGGAGATTCTAAAAAGCTGTAGCTGCCAGAAGCTCCACAAACAGACCCTGGGACCATATGGGTTGGAGTCAGAGATACACGTGTGTTGATGGGGGATATCCGTAGACCGGATATAGAGGGTATTGGGGTCCGTTGGTACAAGGATCGACGTAGTACGACATCAAGCAAACAAAAGATAAGGATTATACTGGTTCAGCCCCCTTGGTAGGTAATAGCCCTAATCCAATTGGTATGGGACTATATGATGGAAACCACGGATTACAAAGGGAATAGCAGAACTCGATGATACCGACGAGACCGTAGTCGAGTTGGTCCGACTAAATCTCCCGGCGTCTTGGCTCCTGCACGATCCAGCTCCGTAGGCTGTGGTGGGTGTGTTGGCGGTGACATTCGATGCCTTAGGTCCTGCCAAGGGGGTCCCTTATATACCGCATATAAGCGGGTCAGTTGATCTCCAAGTAGGACTCAGAGATATCGGACCCCTCATGATATGGTAAAGACCCAGTCTTGTCCGAGTAGAACTCCTTCCATCTATAGATACCATCCCTATCACGTGATATATTTCCTTAATGTATACGGAAACTATCCGTATACGCGTGGGTATACCGTATCAGTATACTAAGTATATCCAAGGATAGAGGGTATACTTTATCCGTAACCCTGACAACGTGCATGCAACAAAAAACCTAATCAACGGCTAGTTGCGCGCCTCCCCTCCTGCGTGACGCAGCTACGTGGCATGCGCGGAGAGGGGGCCAGCAAAAACGGCGCACAGGACTAGAGCACGTGGCGTATTTTTGTTTTCTTCCATTTTCTTCGTTTTTTTTTGTTTTTTCAGGTTTTTTAATGTATCTTTTCGGTTTTTATAATCTATACATATACAAAAGTTTGCATACGTCGTATACAAGCTTTTGCATATGTTTTTATTTCAGTTTTCTCTCATTCTTTTTTCTCTTTTTCGATTTTAATACATACATATACAAACTTTGTATTTGTATACGCATATACAAAGTTTGTATACATGTATTTATTTTTTATACATCAAAAGTGTATACGTAAAAAAATTATATGTATACGTACATGCATACTTTATATACATAAGTATAAACTTTATATACACATATACAAAGTTTATACATATGTATATAATAAAGTGTATAATAGGTATATACATATAGAGAGCTGGGGCGGATCTACCCATTAGACTGGGTGGGTCGATTGACCTAGCTACGACCAGTGTCGCCCCATATATACCCCCAAGACCCCCTTGTCATGGGTCATCAAAATTAGATATAACAAGGTGTGAACGTCCAACAAATTGGTCCGTCTTTTCGTAACGCACGCATGCTGCAAACAATGATCACGACAATAACGCTTCATCTTTGAGACTTCATGTCTTCACCTGTTCGAACTTCGAGTCTGCTTCGACGATTTGACCAGTAACCAATAGCAGGCTATAAGCCAGCTATAAGCTAGCTATAACCGCATATCGAGAAGAAAAGAAAAGAGAGAGAAGAAAGCGGGCTACTGATTTGTAGCCAGCTACAACACGGAGTCGAGAAGAAAAGAGAAGAGAGAGAGAAGACAGCGGGCTACAGATTTGTAGCCAGCTACAACACGGACTCCAAAACGTTATGTGTGTATGAAAGGTGGGACCGGATATTAATGGTGTAGTATATTTTTATAGCTAACTATTGTATGAATGGGCTATTAGATTAGCTGTAGATGATTTGGAGCCAGCAGTTGGCTATACTATTAAACTTGCTCGATCTGACCGTGTGAACGCCACCGACACGTCCTGCTGCAACACCTACATCGATAGCCGATGGTACATCACCACGCGTCCACGTTGGTCTGTTGTATGCGCTTGCCTTTCGTAGCAACCCGTGGTGCAGCCTGTTGTCTGCGTGCTAGCTCCGGCTGGTTGGCTATTGCAGCTTGGCTAGGGCTAAGGTCAGGCAAAGTCACAAGGAAGGTGAGCCCCTCTCCACTCTCCATTTGCTGATTCATGCAGCTTCTATATTGTTGACTTGTTTTTTAAATTACAATTATCTTTGGATGTATGATGAGAAGATTATTGCTTCACTTTGAATGAAGGGTTCTATTTTAAATGTTTATTCTCCATAATTTATTTATTGTACTATAGTTTTTATGTGATTGAAGTATAATTATGATATGTGTTATGTTCAATTGCTCATATCAAATGAATATCTTCGTTCTATCTATATTTTCGTCTGCAAAAAAAAAGAGAGAGGAAAGACTAGAGGGGACGAGCTGATCGCGCTGGGGCGCGCGACCACCCGAGCATCAGCCACCCCCCGCATATTTAATTAATCACGCTCTAATGGATTGCTCCACTTTCCATGCGGGAGCCCAACTACAAGTAACGATGCCTATAGACCTAACAACAGAGGACAAGCTAAAAATCGATGATATCGTTGGATGCATAGTGAAAATGGACGTCCCTTAGATGTGGAAATCCTCTACGTGAGAGGACGCATAGTGAAACGTGGTTTCGCTAGAATGCCATTCCAAAAACGTGTTTCAATAAAATACCAACATAGAACGTGTGTTTACCGAAACTTTGCCATTTTCACCGTTTTATTCATTTTCGAACAGATTTTCGCTCCTCCACTGGGTGATGAGACGGAATTGCCCTTGCTTCCTCATCGTCGAAGCAGCAGCAGGTGGCGGGAGGAGGTAGCAAGAAGCCGCCGTAGTGCCGGCGGCCTCGGTGTGGTGGAGCTCGAGCGCCTCTGCTGCGGCAGGGACCTGCTACGAAACCTCAACGTTGCCGTGGCTATCATAGGGGATGTCGCCACCGTCATCCACCACCACCACCTGCTGCTCCCCGCCTTCGACGTCGACGCCGAAGGGCGCAACCACTACGCGTCGTTGCTGGTCCGGCTGGTCATGCAGCCTCCCCCTCCGCCGCCGCCGGCTGCTCCCTTCTACTACCTCCACTTTTCCTCGTCGGCCGACAACCACAATGTGGCACCGCCATGGAGAGGTCTGACGCGCGGCCACCATTCCGCAACGTAGCCTTTTGCTGCGCTTTCGACGTTGAGCTCGATATTGCGTTGCGCAGTTATCTCGATTTCGCGCTCCACTATCAAGCTGCATGAACTCGTGGGCGGGATGGACGACGGCGCCCTCGACCGTCGCTTCGCTTGAAGTGTCATCCGAACGACGTCGGTCACCGCCCGACGATTCTGACGAATCGCAGCGTAGTAGGCCCAGATTGCAAGACAAGCAGAGATGGTGCCTGTAACATAATTGGCAAAGTTGATACCCAAATTCTTATGTGTGACAAGTACCAATTATCTTGTTTGGCTGTAGGCGGCGGAGGTGGACACACTGGCAGCGACGGAGGCGAATACACTGGCTGGCAGGAGCAACGACGGTACTAGATGCGCAAGCATGGGGCTACACTGCTGCGGCTCCGCCAGACCTAGCTACGAGGCTAGCTACACCAAGTCGCTCTTGCTGCTGTGTACTTCTTTTTTGCTTTTGTGAAAAAGTTAGATGCTTCCAAGGACAGATCCAGCTGGGGGCACAAGCCCCCTAACAGGATCCCATGTATATTCCTTTATATGTCTTCAATTGAGTCCTTTTTTAAATTATCATCGCGGGTTAGGATGAAGGAGTATTTTATTGGTTAGTTCCTAAGTTGTTGATAATGAATTTAGTTATTCGATTAGTAGTATGTCTTTCCTTCAAGTTATTTTAATATATGCTTTCTTTTTTAGATTTGATTGGTATGGTTGTTGGAGTGTCGAAAATAGCATACATTCGAATGGTGTCTAATCCATTAGATACATCTAAAAGATTGATTACTATTAAAGATCTCAGATTACTGCTATATTAGTTTTCAGATGTGAATTTCATCTTCTTCTTAGACTTCCAGGCACTCAACCACACAACTTACCTAGCAGGCAACATGCGTAGCCTTTTGCTGCGCTTTCGATGTTGAGCTCGATGTTGCATTGCACAGTCATCTTGATTTCGTGCTCCGCTGTCAAGCTGCCTGAACTCATGGGCGGGATGGACGACGGCGCCCTCAACCGTCGCTCCGCTTGAAGTGCCATCCGAACGACGTCGGTAACCGCCCGATGGTTCTGACGAATCGCGGCGTAGTAGGCCCAGATTGCAAGACAAGCAGAGATGGTGCTTGTGACATAACTGGCAAAGTTAATACCCAAATTCTTATCTGTGACAAGTATCCATTATCTTGTTCGGCTGGCGGCGGCAGAGGCGGACACACTGGCGGCGACGGAGGCGAATACACTGGTTGGCAGCAGCGACGACGGTGCTGGATGCACAGGCATGATAATGACATGTGGTGCGGGGCTACTTTGCGGCGGCTGCGCCAGACCTAGCTATGAGGCTAGCCACACCAAGTCGCTCTTGCTACTATATAGTATACTTCTTTTGCTTTTGTGAAAAAAGTTAGATGCTCCTAGGATATATCCAACCAGGGGCCCTACCAGGATCCATGTATATTCCTAATTTAGTTTTTTTAGAATTATCATCGCGGGTTGGATTGAAGCAGTATTTTACTGGTTAGTCCTAAGTTGTTGATAATGAATTTAGTTATTCGAATTCTTTCCTTCAAGTTATTTTAATATATGCTTCCTTTTTCAGATTTGATTGGTATGATTGTTGGACTGTCGAAAATAGCATACATTCAAATGACGTCTAATCCATCAAATCCATCAGATATATCTAAAAGAGTGATTATTATTAGAGATCTCAGGTTACTGCTATATTAGTTTTCAGATGTGAATTTCATTCTTCTCGGACTTCCAGGCACTCAGCCGCACAGCCTACATAGCAGGCAACATGCATAGGTCCACTGGAGCAACAACTTGAGCAAGAATGTCTTCCCCATCCTCTCCTACCTCGAGAAGTCCGGTGTCACACGCGCGTGAGTTGTCGCCTTCGTCCGCGCATACACGGTATGCCTCCATGCCTCCATCGCCGCTGACCTTATCCCCATCTTCAAGTCCCTCCCTGCCTTTGACGTTGATGGCAATGATGGCAGTAATGCTAGCGGCGACACCGGGGGTGCCAGGTGAACGAGACGATGGCAACCAGGAAGAGATAGACTAATCGATCCCCTTTCACTGCGTCGGTAGGGGCAATTTCGTCTCATCATCCATGTCCAAGCGAAAATCTATTCGGAAACGAATAAAACGGTGAAAATGACAAAGTGGGAGTAGGCGCACTCTCCATATTGATATTTTATCGAATCGTATTTTTGGGATGATATTTTAACGAAACCGTGTTTTGATCGTAGCCAAATGCCTATTTTCTCGTTCCGGAGAGGGATATAGAATTTTGTGCTTGTTCATCACTATCACTAACATATTCCTTCGGTTCCTAATTGCCTATCACGCGCATCCCAAATGCGGCGATTCTGTCACGTTCCGCCCTGCCGGCGAGTGGCCGCCGCTTCCCACGGCCACCACCCCCACCAGCCGCCGCTCCCGCCGCCGGAGTGGATCGAGCCGTACACCGACCTCTCGGACCCCAGCCCGTACGCCTCCGCCTCGGCCCCCACCCCGTCGCCGTGGCTCGCCCGCGTCGTCTCCCTTGTCCTCCGCTCCCCTCCCGCCACGCTCGCCGCCGACCTCCGCGCCTTCTGCGCGACCTTCCTCCTCCGCCTCTCCCCGGCCTTCGTCGCCGCCGCGCTCCGCTCGCCGCACCTCCTCCCCAACCCGCTCCCCTCGCTCCACTTCTTCCGCTCCCTCCCCAGCGCCGTCGCCGCCGACCTCCTCTCCCACCCGCAGCATCTCGTGAGCTGCTACGTCTCCCTCCTGCGCTCCTTCGCCCACTCCCCCGACACCGCGGCGGCGGCGGCGGCGGCGGCGGCCCACGCGCGGCAGCTCGTCGCCGAGCTGCGCGCGCACGGGGACGCCGCCTTGCGGCACCTCACGCCGTCGTCTTCGGCGTCTCTGATCCGCAGCCTCGCGGCTCTCGGCCTCGCCGAGGAGCTCCTATGGGCGTGGAAGGCCATGCGCCTCGCCGGCGTCGAGCCGTCCAGGCTGATCTACAACTGCCTTCTCGACGGCCTCGTTAACGCCGGCCTTCTTGATACCGCCGTCAACGTGTTCGACGCAATGTCCACGGAGGATCAAGTGCGTCCGGACGTGGTCTCCTACAACATCCTCATCAAGGGGTACTGCCGCGCCGGGAGGGCGCAGGATGCGATGGCGCGGCTCGGCGAGATGCAGGAACAGGCAAAGCTCACACCGGACAAGGTGACGTACCTTACACTGATGCAGTGCCATTACAGTGAAGGCACGTTTTCGGTGTGCATTGGTTTGTTCCAGGAAATGGAGGAGAGGGGAATGGGGAACGACATACCACAACATGCTTATGTTTTGGTGATTGGAGCACTCTGCAAGGATGGGAAGCCATTCGAGGGAATGGCTGTGTTTGAAAGGATGCTGAAGCGAGGTTGCGCAGCCAATGCAGCTATATACACTGCACTCATTGACTCGTTGGGTAAATTCGGAAGAGAGAAGGAGGCAATGGCACTCTTTGAGAGGATGAAAGATAGTGGGCTTAAGCTCGACTCAGTCACATATGGAGTGATCGTTAACTGCTTGTGCCGCTTTGGGAAACTAGATGAGGCAGTTGCATGCTTCAGAAGTTGTCAAGAGAAGGGGATTGCAGTGAATGCCATCTTCTATACAAGTTTGATTGATGGTTTTGGAAAAGCTGGAATGGTCGACCAATCAAAGGAGCTATTTGAGGAGATGATTGCTAAAGGTTTTGTGCCTGATTCATACTGCTACAATGTGCTGATTGATGGATTAGCCAAATCAGGAAGAATGGATGATGCATGTGCCTTGCATAAACGGATGGAAGATGATGGCTGTGATCAAACCGTGTATACTTATACCATTCTCATTGATGGTTTGTTCAAGGAACACAAGAATGAAGAGGCACTGAAGTTTTGGGACGCGATGATCGACAAGGGAATTACTCCCACAGCTGCAGCTTTCAGGACCCTTGCCAGTGGGCTCTGTCTTTCTGGTAAATTCAGCCGGGCATGCAGGATATTGGATGAACTTGCTCCGATGGGGGTGATTCCAGAGACGGCCCATGAGGATATGATCAATGTGCTGTGTAAGGCTGGCAGATTCAAGCAGGCCTGCAAACTAGCAGATGGCATTGTACAGAAAGGACGTGAAATACCTGGGAGAGTTCGTACGATGATGATCAATGCACTTCGAAAAGCAGGAAATACTGATCTGGCTGTCAAACTAGTGCACAGTAAGATAGGCATTGGATATGAAAGATCTGGCAGCATCAAAAGAAGAGTGAAGTTTCAAACCCTGTTTCAGTGAGTTGCAGATGATTGTTCTTGAAAGTGAGAAGACATTCAGAGTTACTGATGGATTTTTACATGCTTCTTTTCCCACAGGAATTGGGAAAAATCCTCACATCTGAAACAAGGTTGAGTAGAGATGCCATCGACAACCCCTATGTATTGCATTGATATGCAGGAGAAAGAATCTCCTGCCACAAATATTTTTGAAAGTCTCTCAGATTTCAGGGTTCAAGAAGATTTAAACATGCTAATTTTGAACGACTAAACGAAATGCTATTACCCTTGTTTACTTAGAGCAATCTTCCACCTGCAACCAGAGAAAAAGAAAGTTAGTCCATGAGTATCCCAGAATATGAGAAGTCAAAGCATAGATGACACCTAAGGAAAAGAAAATAACTCACTCCAAGAAAGTTAGTCATAAGGATCCCAGAATATGGGAAGTCAAAGCACGATAGATGACACCTAAGTAAAATCCCTGGATATTCTGCAACTTATATGAGGTATATCACCTTTGAGTAATGCTTGAGACACGAAAGAATACAGTTCATGTATTTGCTGGAGATTAAGCATAATGGAGCGTGAAAACACATCAATAATAATATTTACATGTCAGAGCAAACAATTGCTTTTCAGTTTTGTTCATAACTTCATATGAGGCACTAAAGTTGCTCCAATCTCTTGTATTTCTCTTCTATTATATCATGAAGGTGCACAGTTAGGATTAACCATTCCTTTCAGGGTGAAACACACTTATCAAAGGTTGTGTGTTTCTAAGATCATCTAGCGACTCTTTTCCCACCCTTGTATCAAGTGTCATCAGAGGATTTTCAGTCTGGGAAAAGGTGACTCTTCACATAAGGGCCATAGGATTATCCCCCTTGGTGACTCTTTGACGTCACTCAGTAATCTGATGTCACGTCAAAGTATCGTCCTATTTCAAATTGTTGTTCTTCCACCTTTTTTGCTCTCCCGCCATGGGTGAAATGTTGGCCGCCAAAATCCCAGGGAGAGGAGGGGCCTCTGCCGCTCTGGTCATTTGGGGCCTCTGGGAGAACAGGAAAAAGATAACAAAACTGAGAGGAGATTGAGAAGAAACTAGGTGAAACTATCATAACTTGCTAGCTCCTACCAGTATCACTAGAGGGAAATCACAGCAGAGTTCCCTTTTGAGCTCAGACCAACCTCCTGGTTGTGTCTCATGGCTCTAGCCTTGCAGTGCCAAGGAAAAGGTTTGGAGACTTCAGCAGTAACATGGGTATGATCGGAAGCTCTCCAGGCAGTCTTGCGGTGGTGTATGGTGCTTCATTGTTTGATCTTTAGTTCATCTAAGTACTGCATATGCACTCATCCTCTTTCTTCCAACTTTAATATTTTATTTTCCTCATTATCCTGCTTGATTACCAACTCTAGATTGTCTTTTGGTATTTTGAGTTTGATTTTTATTTTTGTTTGGTACATTCCCATGGAAAAGGGTTTTTCAAGGCAAAGCTAGTGAGATCACTGAAGGCCTCAACAACACTAGCACTATTTCCTCTGTGTACAGTTTAGGAAACTGAAAACTTCCCTCGTTACTCGTATATGATAAAAGCTGAATTTAGCATTTCTAGAGCACATGTTTTAAATGTGTAACTGTGATATTCTTTGTATCCATCCATTTTACAATAGGTTGTTGAATAACTACTAGTGTTACCATCGCTTTCATTACTGGCCTCATAGATTTTGGCCTTTAAATGTAAGCAAGGATGTTTTCCTGAGCTAATTTGAATTATATAGATGCCAAATACATTTTCAAATGCAAGGAAGGCCATGCGCAAAACTTTACAATGTATTGTTGTATAAACATTAACCGGTCATAGTGTCATTTACAGAGGAAGCTTGATCGCAAACAAATGATACAGTACGCAGAATGTGGCAATTTCTGTACTGCAAGTCTTATTCATGACCAATCTTGTTTGAATATTTTTTTTCGTTCAGTTTAATTCAGTAAACAATAGCGCTTCTCACTCTCTTTAACTAAATTGTAGCTACAAGTGCTAAATTGTGTTCTCCTTGCTTGCAGACTCCAAAACCATAAAGCTGCACGCAAAGTGCAAGCTCAAAACACTACCTTCTTTTCTTCATGAAAGTACTGCTTGATCTTCAGCTTCTGGACCATGTACAGAACTGTGTGGTTTCTGAATCATCAAGTGAAGCTTGTTCATTTACTGTCTTAGCTGTTCATCAATTTTTTTTGGTACAAAGCAAAACACCATAATCTCACATGGATTTCTTCTTGTTTCACAAATGTGACCTTATGCCAATGTTATGAAATACATTCTGCTGATGATTTTTTTGGTGGTGATTTGAACTTGGTTTGAGGTAAAATCCTCCCCTCATCTGTGCGTTTATCAACTATATGAATACATGAGTTCCTCTTTGGTTTTAAGTGCAATATTTGAATGACTGATTTCACCTTGCCTCTTCCTTGCAACCTCAACAGTTTGTATATGATAAGCCAATGCCATCCATTACTTTTGTTACTTAATAATAACTAGCATGGTGGCCTACGCAGATTGCGCGGCTAGCATCATTATATTTTCTCTCATATAATAGCATATATGTTTTCTCAATGTATTATTCAAATATATTAAAATGACAATATAATTTTAAATTTTGTACTAACTTTACAAAACTACTAATGTGTAATATTTATATTAGATATTATATACGTGTTAGTTATCAATTATTTTTAATATCAAATTTTAGTTATTTGTAAATTATATTCCTATATGGACTCTAGACTCATCTTTCAATATTTCTTTTTTTTAATTCCGAATTTTCGTTATCTGGGCTCTTCTTCTAATATTATCTATTTTAAATTCTGAATTTTTATTATTTCTAATTGTATTTCTATGTGGACTCTAAACTCATCATTTAATATTCTTCAATTTTTAATTTCGAGTTTCAGTTACTTCTAAATTGTATTCCTATATTAACTTTAAACTCTTCTTCTCATGTTTTTTTTAATTTCGAATTTTAGTTATTTATAAATTGTATTTTTATGCAGACTCTAAACTTTACTTTTAAATTTATTATGTTTATTTCAAATTTTAGTTAGTTTTAAATTCCTATATGTACTCTATACTCTACTTCTAATATTTCTTACTTTTAATTCCGAATTTCTATTATTTCTTAATTGTATTTCTATATAGACTCTATACTCTACTTCTAATATTCCTTATTTTTAATTTCGAATTTCTATTATTTCCTAATTGTATTTTTATATGGAATCTATACTCTTTTTCTAATATTCGTTATTTTTTAATTTCGAATTTTAGTTATTTATAAATTGCATTTCTATATGAACTTTAATCTCCTCTTCCAATATTCCTTATTTTAAATTCCGAATTTCAACTATTTCAACTATTTCTAAATTGTATTTTTATATGGACTTTGTTTTTTTTCCGATTAATATGAGAATTTCTAGGCCGTGAGAGCGAACGTGGAGGCTCCTTTTTCTATTCCTTTAATAAGCTAATAGATGTTATGTTCTAATAATTTGATTCACTATGTATACTTTCAGCAGCGTTTGTGTTTTTCTTTAGAATTGGCTTAATCATGTGTCCTGACAATTGCCTACATGATACCCTGTTTTCTAAGTCAAGCAACACATGAAAGGATTATATTGAATATAATTGAGCTTGCACTGAGGATCATATGTGAACCTTTGGATGCATACACTCGAAGATTTAACTGAGTATAATGTTGCTTGAATGGTTGAGTTGGAATACATTACTGATATCTCTGGGACAACAAAACGGAAGATACCAAGGAGAATTCTACATCACTAAGTACTGTTCTTTGAATACATTGCATCACAAATAGAATGCTTATATGCAGGGGTAGATCGAGCATGGGGGCGGCAGGGTCTCAAGCCCCCACTACTAATGTAAAGACTATGAGTATCTCCACGAAAATCCCACTAAAATTTTTTACCATATGTAGATGGGAAGGGGCTGTAACTCTGTTTACTGTTCTTGGTTGGAAGTACTAAAATTTAAAGACATCAGGACTTAAACATCAGGATTTAAGTCCTGGTGCATAGAGTCATCCCCACGACTCCATCATATCAATGTGAACGGCTAACTGATGTTTTTTTTTTTCAAGAAGAAACAGCTAGCTAACCGATTAACTGATGTTAACATATGCAATCAAAAGTTATCTATAATCTATGTTAGAAAAAAAAATGTCGAGGGTCCTTTGGAATTTTACGTGACAACATTAATTAAATTCGTATGAAAATAATGAAATTCCTCAAAGATTTGTTTGTCCCACGACAAGCCTTACGAAGTCATATCTCCGGTACAAAACTACTTGTTCAAGGTAAAATGATAAAAGCGCCTAGTAAAGTATAGTAGGATGTATAATCAACCAATACAAATCAACTTGTTCAAGGTAAAATGACTAAAAAGCCCCTAGTCGAGTGGGATGTATAATCTACCAATACAAATCAACATGTTCAGGGTAATTGGGTAAAATGAGAAAAAGACCTGATCGAGTGGTAACAAGTATTTTAAAACCTAAAAAAATGGTATGGACTAACGATTGAGAAAAATATGACTGAGTTTGGCTCCATTTTGTATCGAATGATTTTTTGATAATCCCCAAAGTAAATGAAAACGGAAGAGGTACAAATGTACAATGTGCTTGTGTTTTGTAGGAGTACGACAAGACGACGTAAAGGTCGGTCACCACACTTTCTGTTCTCTTTGGGCGAGTAGTGAGGGCCCAAGGGACAGCCTCTCATTCTTTAGATTCTCCTCGTTTTCTGTTAGCACGTTTTTTAAACTACTATATGGTATATTTTATGCGAAAACTTTTTATAAAGAAATTGTTAAAAAAATCCAACAAATTTATTTATAAAAATATTATATATTAATATTTAATTAACCATATGCTAATTGTATTTCTGGTTTTGCGTGCGGCTAAACAGTCCACCGCTGAAACCGCTAAACCGATCGCAACCGACCGACCGGTCGCCCGGCCGTCGCGCTCGCGGTCACTGCCGCCCTGCCCTGGCCCCGCCGCTCCATGCGTTCCTTGGCGTGTCTCTCCTCTTCTCCAAAAAACTAAAAAAACGCCCAAACCGACACGCTTAGTCTTTGGTTGTCTTTCCGATCGCCGTAGCGTGCGGGCAGCTTGAGATTTAGTATAATAAATTTAGATAGAAGTTTGTTTCTATTATATTAAAATATGTCATATTTATATATGGTTTATTTTTTTAACGAAGAGAATAATATTATTGCGTAGGGATTTGCAACCTGTTGATTGTTTACTGCTACTGCATCACCATCATCATCAGCATCGTCATTCGTTAACTGTTTTCTAGTGCGACGTAGTGTGTGATTAGGGGAGCATTTAATTAATTCTGATAATATATATTACGACCGTGCATGAACGCAACGCATGCGGATATAGAGTATTAGGGTGACCGGGCAAGATGGAAGTTTAATTGTCCTTTTTCATTTGTCAGTGGCGTTGCTAGTGTGATATTCTATGCTGCTGGTTGGGGATTTGCCTGTCCGTGCTTGATAGTTTTGTTACGGAATAATCTGACCATGAATGAAGCCTGCCTTATCTGTACTGTATGCTAAGGCCTAAGGACATGTCCCTGTCCAAATTTTCTTTGCACGGCGATGCAGTGGTTGAGAAACATTGCGAGAGCCGATAATGCATTTATTAGCTGGTTGATAAAATATCAAGTTTGTTAGAAATGTATGCACTCCCTTTGGTTACATATTTTTGACGTTTAGATTGTAAAAAGAAAAAGAAAATCTTACGTTCAGAACAACAGCACGTACGATCACCAAAACATATCTTAACTATAACTTTCTATTGTTAACAATAAACACTTGATCTTAACCTTGTCTAAAATGTTTAGAATTACATAACCAGAGAAAGCGAGTTTTTTTTAAAAAAAAATCAACATAAATCCTGCAAGGTACAACTGAAATTTTGACGCTGTAGCCTAGGTCAAAATAAAAAAAAGAAAAGAAAAAACCATACACCCCATTATACATCTATAACAAATTATATTAGAATTGGATATTTCAATCCCTGCCTAAAAGAAAAAAAAAATCTTTCACGTAGGGATAGTGAACGAGGTCCATGCTTGTCTGCATATATGATATTTCAATCCCTATACCTGAAAACAATAGTGACATGGTAGTTATAAATGGCTATGTGATGTTGATAATGAATCAGTGGAGGAACAAAAGAAGGCAGTGAACTTGCATGGGCTGCATATGTATTCTGAGTGAAGATAAATTAATGAAAAAAAATATTTATTTGGCTTTTAAAGTTGGTGGATTCTCTCATTTGCCATCCTAAAATAGCACTTCATTTATATCCTTCATTCTCAGCTTTTGTCTTTTATTGGCTCTTTCTGTTAGTTCTCTGTCATCATTAGGAGATGGGTGGAAAGATGATTTTACCATAGTGTATTACTTTTGTATGTTCCAAGAAAGTTTGTTGATTATTATAAATAAATTACAAATTACTTTCACACTAAAGGTTAATATGCATTATTGTAAAAGAAGTTACAAACGAATATACCATATCACTTTTTAAAAGTTGAATCAAAGTATTTAAATAAAATCCATGGTCAAAGTTTAAAGGGTTAATTAGTTTAAATGTGTTGATTTTACGCATCCAAAAATATCACTTATCTATGATTGGATGGAGTAGCAAAATATATTCCATTCGTTTCTTAACAGATGATGATGTTGACTTTTAGAACGCATCTTTGACCATTTATCTTATTTAAAAATTTTATACAAATATATAAGATATAAGAGTAAATTCTGCTTAAAATACTCTGAGTGATAAAATAACTCATAACAAAATAAATTATAATTATATAAATTTTTTTGAATAAGATGATTGATAAAAAAATCAACGGCGTCAGCTTAAAAAAAAGAAGATAGTAGCATATAGCATATGTCATTTAATATTTTCGCGTGGTATGTGACTACAGGGAGTACAAAGTATTCATTTTAATGTTTCATGCCGTATGAAAAAAAAATCAAAGAATGTTGCATTACGATATATTTAAATAATATATTCAATTGTTGGAGCATTAGAGTGTGATGATAGCAAAATGAGAGAATCGATCAAGTTCGAAGGGCAAACACTTATTTTCTCGTATAATAAACTTGACTCTTTGTTTAGTGCTGTAGGGAAATCCATAAAAAAAATAATTTGTATCATCAGTGGGATACTGGGATTGTATCGACATTATATGGTATATAATCAGGTTTTATTTTTTAATCTTACATAATCAGGTTTTATAGCAAGTAAGACGTTGGATATTATATGGTGGTGTACTACATTGCATAAATAACAAAGCTCTTCTGTAGTACTCCCTTCGTATCCAGATATTTGACGCCATTGACCTTTGAAAAAACATGTTTGACCGTTCGTCTCATTTAAAAAATTTAAGTAATTATTAATTCTTTTCCTATCAGTTGATTGATTGTTAAATATACTTTTATGTATAAATATAGTTTTACATATTTGACAAAAGTTTTTAAATAAGACGAACGGTCAAACATGTTTTAAAAAGTCAATAGCGTTAAATATTTAGATACATAGAGAGTATTATTATCTTGCCGTAATAATAGATTTTTCTTCTATATACCACAAACAAACAAATGGCAACATAAATAAGAACGAAAAAAAAAGAAGCATATAGAAGCTGCCGGTAGTATTTCACTTCCCCATCCGTTCCGTCTTCCCCCCTCCCCTCCCCAGTCCCCTCCCCTCCAACTCCAAGTCGCCATCGGCCGAACCCACACATCCCGACCCGACGACGAAGCGCACACGCACACGCACACGCACACGCACCCCGAGGCCAACACGCCGGGTGCCCGGGTGGCTGGCCGCGAACACGTCACCGTCGCGGCGTTACTTCACACCGCCCTCGCTTTTATTTTTTCACATTCAAACCCCCCCCCCCCCCTCTCTCTCTCCTCACTCCACCTACTCTTCTCTTCCCCACCGCTTCCCCCCTCCTCCCCGGCGACCACCACCTCGCCGCCGCCGGCGTACGATTGCCTCCCCTCCCTCGTATCCCCCTCTCCCTCCCCCCCCTCGGGGTGCGGGCATGGCGTCGCCGGCCGTCGCGTCCCCGAGCCGGACCCCGAGCAGGGGCCCCCCCGCCGCCGACACCACCGCGCCCTCCCCGGCTTCCCCGCCGCGGCGGCTCGCTTCGGCGCCGCCCGCGGTGGACGCGTCCTCCGGGTCGTCGCCGGAGTCCGCGCGGTCCGGGGAGCTCGCCGCCGCCGCCTCCGCCACGCCAGACGCCTCGGTGGGTGGGTTGGGTCGGTTGCTTCCCGTGTCGGGGATTGCTGCCGGAATCTCGCCTCGATTTTGGGTTTGGGTTTGGGTTTGGGTTTGGTTCTACGCTTCTACGACTGGTTGGTGGGGGTTTCTGACGCGGTGTGGGTTTGTTTGGTTCGTTGATGCAGAGCCCGTTGCTCGCGAGCAGGAGCGAGGAGTACAGGCTTTTGTTTCGCCTGCCACCCGACGAGGTAAATATTTGATTCGATCGCTGCCTCTCGCTTCATCTGTTCGATCGATCTGATCCTCGACGACTCTGAATTGAGATACTTTTGTTGCGGGGAGTTTTGAGTGCTCCAGTGGTTGATTGAGGGTGTTCGATTCGGTGAACTTTGACTTTTTGTGCCGTGGTCATTTTTCATTGAAAAATCGCATCATGACTTGTTCATTGCTTGTACTTGCTTCGGAACATGGCGCATCATGACAAATCGAGCCATTTTCTATTGAATAGTGGCATCATTCGGTTCTGTCTATTGAATGTGTGGCGGAGTTGATGGTTGAACTGTGACTAAATTTTGTGGAAGCTTGCCGAAATTGTGGGATTTTGTAGCCAGCTTGTAGTTTCATGAACTTCTTTTTATGACTTCATTTGGTTGATGATAAATGAATTTGAGTGACTCTAATTGTGGGTCGACCTAGCATGCCATATCAAAGTTCATTTTTTTATTGAACAGTAATTTGATGAACTATTATATCGCTTATGGTTATCCCTGATGGTAGTATTTGTGCATTGCAGGTTCTTGTGCAAGATTTTAATTGTGCGCTCCAAGAAAATATTCTTCTTCAGGTAGTTCTTATATGACATCATTCAGTGCTACTTCTTGTAACTTAAGTCTTGATTCGTAACACAGGTTTTCTAGACAATAAAAGTAGAGAATCACCTATGGCTTAAAAAGAATCTTTCCAAAATATGCAAAATTTAAACATCTATTTACTTGTATCGTGACCCTGTGAATATTGACAAGCTGCTGGCATTTATGTTGACACTTTTGGCCAAAATACCTGTTAACTCATACTTGTTACAAATACAACAATGCATACTTACTTCCCTTTTTGCCTGCATTTTATTATTCCACCCCATTGAGCACAGCAGCATCTAGAAAATTCTTTTGTGCATTGCTTGCCTGCAGAACTAAAGGACAGGGTTACCAAAGGCAACTTGTCACATTTTTAGAAATAAAATGATAACCTGGTTGTTCATACTGTGTTCACAGCTGTCAATCACTCACGAACAGAGTAAATTTGAGGTCTAGCACACATAAATCACCTGTACCAAAGTTGATTTCGATATAATACACATGGCAAGTGTTGGCCCTGCAGTTTCAAGGGTAGATTCACTGTTTGGATTTGCTTTGTATTGATTTAAGACATGTGCACCACCAATTCTAATTCAGGTTTATGCCTTTGATGTAGAGAAGTATGTGCAAAGACATATAGAAAGGCTTAACACTAAGATCTAATCCATATTATTCATAATACAATAATAGTGTAGATTGATTTCTAATCTAGGCACCTGACAAGTTTAGATGAATGTATCTAACTTGTTGCAATTAAGGGTGCTACTGTCCATCATCCTTGCTGTCTTGCAAATGACCCTCCTTCTTTCATTACTTAGTTTCAGAGTTCAAACTACTGCATTATTAGACAATCTGGTTTCACTACTGCCCTTAGCCAGTGCTTTGCACCTAAAAAATCCATTGTTTGACATGTGCAAATGATAGAGCTTGGTTATATTATTTTGCAGGGTAAATAAAAAAATAGGCTTTAGTTTCAGGCCTTCAACACTATCTACGATTTTCAGATTCTAACAAATATACATTATTCTGCAGGGTCATATGTATTTATTTCTACACCATATATGCTTCTACTCTAACATTTTTGGATATGAGACCAAGGTAATGAATGATCAGAAGGCAATCATCATATATGCTTCTTTAGCTTGTTCAGTCGCACTTGCGCTTTAAGAAGTGTATTACCGAACATTTTTTTTTCGGATACACATTATTATCGAGGCATAGTGGATTCTGGTTGATGTCATATCTTCTGTGTTGTGTTGTATTATTTGACACATTCTGTTGCAATAAATTGAGCTGAAGAAATGTTGTCCTTAAAATAGTTGCTCCTTTTTTTGGAACTGTGTTATCTAAATTGAACTTTTCTTGCCTTGATATTTTGCGTTGCTGATGGACCATCATAAATGGCATTCTACTCTGTTATGCTTTGTCTTCATATAGTTTCTGTAGTAGGTTAAACACTTAGAATATGGAAGGCCACATGTCCATCAAAACCCTGTTAATCTGTTTGAAGCATGAGCTAGTGGTTGTTCCCACTAGTAATTTCCATTTTCTCTGTGCTGATTGTAATTAATGCCTAAATATTGGCTTCCTGCAAGTGGAACATTGTTTATTAGCTGACTTGGTGAGCTAAATTGAACTGGAAATGAAGGATTGCTCTCCAACAAAATTGTTTTAATTATTTCTTTTGTCCTAATTGGCTGACCAATAAAGTTAATTTTGCTGCTACAATATGATTATCATCTGATTGATTTCATTAATTTGTCTGCAATAGTTATATGCTATTGCTATTTCTCATTAAATATTTTATAGCGGCATATGTACAAAAATGTTATACTGATGCGTTGCTCGTACTGCTATAAAAGATTATTGACTACAACTCTCTTCTACTTTCATATTTCTTTTTTTTTTCAGAAAACTATTCCGTTGCAGGAAGTGACTGATGTACGTAAAGCAAAAACAGCTGCTATTTTTCATAATGCCATCGAAATTATTGCCGGTACAAAAAGGGTGAGGAACCTATCACTGTCTTGATTCCTTATGTGGTTATGCCAGATCTATCTCACTCAAGGTGCATTGCTTGCAGCACTTCTTTGGATCTTTCTTGTCACGTGATGAAGCTTTTCGCATTATAGTAGAGGGCTGGGAACAGCATGTCAGTGATGCTAGATTGCTCCTTGAACGCCAGGTTATGAAGCATCTATAGTAACTTCTATTTGTTGACATTGAGTGCAGTGCAAGAGTTATCAATAAGCTCATATCTGAAAAGTTGTTCGTATTTGCTCTTCTACTGCACTATAGGATGCAAAGTCAGGAAACAGCAGTGATGAAAATGGTTATGTTTTTTTGGAAGGAGCAAAGGAAACTAAACAAGATGATGATTCATTACCATTAGACAGGTAGCTTTTGCCTTGAACAAAATTCTCTCCTTGATTAAGTTCCATCAAATGGACTTTTCTGTTTTTCTGTTGATTGTTTATGAATGTTGATTTGAGCTTGTTGGACTGTAGATCTGTTAATGGTACAGCTGTCACAAGTGGTAGTAATGATAGTGGTGACTCGGACGTCAATATTTCCAAGAGATCCTCAGAAGTGCTAGAAAATGAAAGTGAAGACAAATGTACTGCTGCTACTGCACTTAATCCATTCATCTTGGGGCCATTTGATGATGAAGCTCCTAATGGTTTGTTCGAACCATCCTTTTCTTTATCCCTTTTGTTATCACAAATTATATTGCTGGGCTTGTCTTACATGATTGTTTTAATAATTGTTCGTTGTACCTTTTATTTTCTGCAGTTCCCGAACCCTTTGCGTTGATCACCGAGTCAAAGTTTCAGGTTAGCTAGATTTAAATTTACTTTCGAGCGCTATTAAGTACTAATAATTAATAACAGAACATCACAATACAAATTCTTAATTAACAGGTGCCTGTGGAGGTTCTCTTTAATATGTTACTGTCAGATAGTTCTTTTGGTTTTTTGGATGATTTCCACAAAAAATGTGGTGACAAAGGTTAGTTTTTGTTTAGTGTTACGCTTTTCAATCAGCACTTTCCGGTCAATAATATATTTTAGTGGGACCTAAGATGAGCTGCTGCAGAATTCCGTTGTTCCCCTTGGCGTTTAGATGAACAGGGAGGACTTATAAGGGATGTTTCATTCTTGCATCCAATTAAAATTTATCTTGGTATGTCAAGAGCTTTCTGCTACCATTTCTGAATGTAATAGTTTTCATCGAGTATGTCATGTGCTTTTATTTGTATTATCCCTTTGTAACATCTATTTTGTTTCTTCTATATTGTGCTTAGGTGCAAAATTTGGGTCTTGCCAGGAGGTTCAGAAACTTCGTGTGTACAAAAACAGGTTAGGTTCTTCCTCTATTTTTGCACGGTTACACCTAGCAATGGAGTTATATGAAAATGTTGAGGATTTTGAAGTCATTGAGATGCATTAACATTTGTTTCATTTTCGCCCTTTGTTGGTCACACTCAACTTGTTGGTGGATCATATCTGAGCCTCATAGCAAAATAATCGTGTGTGTTCTTATTTCTTATTTATATGTTAGCTTGATTAGCCATACCTTTATGGTTTATTGCAGTAAATGGCAATGTAAATGCCCAACCTTGGTGACTGTGTGCTAAAAGAAATTATATGTTCTCTGAAGAATAATTGATGCTAAACATTCCTGATGTTTAATTTTCTCGTTTACCTTTTCGAAGGCATCTCATGATTCAGACATCTCAGCAAATTGGTGATGCGCCATATGGGGACCATTTTACCGTTGAGGTGAGGAACTCGGTTGTCAGTATTGGTTCGTCTTGCTTGAAATCCACTTTCCCCAACAAACTACTGTTGACTGGATGTATTTGGGATTTTAAATCATATAGCACTACTAAACTTTAACTGGAAATATGGTACTTTGTATGGTGGCTTTTCTTTGTGGATGAGTATATGATATGCTCTCCAAAATATTATTACTTCTTTTCAGACAATCATTCCTGTTATATCCGCAGATGGATGGTTTAAATTCTCTAGAATTGATTGTTCTCCTTATTTTCATATAAACTGGTTGTTCCCAACTAAGGGTCAATTTGTGTGGGTTTGAATCAAAATCAAGCAAAATAAAAGCACAAATGTGCGCCTAGATCAAAATAATCAAACATCAGAAGTTACAGATTTAACGTAAAAGCTTGACCATATGAGAACTAAGCACGGGTATTTTGACCAGCACTGCCATGGAAATGAATTCCAGCTTCCTTACATTTTACAATGGGAACATATCACTTTTTTTTATGAAACCATAAGATGATGTTGTAGAGATACTGAAATGATGTTTCTACTGTTCCTTATTCTTCAAACAGGGGATCTGGGATGTTGAACAAGAAGGCCTGGATGAAAGCAGTTGCTACCTCAGGGTATATATTAATGTAGCCTTCTCAAAGAAAACCATATTTAGAGGTGATACACCCCATATATCCTGATTCCTGAACGCTCCAGCAGTTTGAGATGTTTAAATTCTTTATAGTGGCATTTTTAAATGTATATATGCAGATTTAGTGAACAACCATATTTTGCTTAGTTCTGACTCAAATTCATTCCATATTTAGAATTTTACTTATTTGTGTTATTTCTGAGCTATTCTTGCATGTCTGGGGGCAGTGTTATTTGTTTATTTCTACCCCCTTAAAAGATCAGTTTGTTTCATCTACCACAACTTAACTTGTTGCTGCTTTTTCTTTTTTTAAATATCAAAATTACAGGGAAGATTGATCAATCAACAAAAGATGAATGCCGTGATGTTTTTGGGCTATGGGTCAAGCTCGTATGTGTTTTCTCATCACAGAACATTATTACTACAATGCTATTTACAATTTGAATCTTAAGTGATCCTCCCTATCATGTTTTTTAGGGTCATGATCTTTTGAAGCAGGATAGCAGCTGTCATTCGAGAGGTCTGTTAATTGAATGTCCACTTCACTGCATCAGTCCTTTGCTCTTTCCCTACAGTTCTAACTTGTTTGATCCAAATTACGTCCTCATTTGCATGAAATATTCGAAACTCTGAAACAGTAAATTGATCATTTTCTCTGTCCATTCTTACAGGACCTTCCAGCTCAACTAATGTTGATGATCCATCAGGGATTACTCTCAGTAGTGAGAATCCTTTGGAAAACACAGATCCAGGCTCGAGTTCTGCACCCGATGAACCTGTTGTGAGAAGCATCGTTCCTTCTATTCATGATCACCAACAAAGTATAGTATGGGATTCCATAATATCCACATCACAAGAACTTTGGCGTTCACTCTTGTCATATATACAGTCAAGTCAGCTCGGGCCGGTGTTAGCACTGACACTGGTAGCCATCATCGTTCTAATGCAGGCAAGTACCTTTACCTATTTGATTACATACATATTATAGTTTAGATTCCCTGGTCCAAATGCTGTTAGTCTTGCTAGTTACCGCAGAACTCAATAGCCCGAACAAAAAAAGGTTTGAAATTAAAACAAAGTAGACTAATTCACAATATCCTTTGTTATCTTCTACCAAACTCATTTGGCGCTGTACATCTATCGCAGGTAACCATCATAGTTCTACTGCTCAGATCCCCCAAGGTGTATATGGTTAGCCAAGAGACCTCCCCAAGTGGCTTCTCTTATAGCAAAGAGAGTATAGAGTGGGTACAGAAGAGATTAAACCTATTAGGCGAGGAGATGCGGATGGCGGAGAGCCACCTGGAGATGATGCAACATGAGTTTGCCTGGCTCAAGTCTCATCTGGAAAGGCTGCAGAGACTGAGGAGCAGCAGCTCATGAGTCATGGACCCGGCAAATAGTGAGTACTTTACACGAAGCTGAGGGCAAAGTACGTACCTTAGTTTGTTTATTTCTTGTTGTTCGTTGTATTTAATAGTACAGTGATATTGCAAGCAATATCGATCCTGTGGGTGTGGATATGTTACGATCGAGGCATACGTATAATACAGTGATAGACTGGTAGAGTGCACCGTCATGGTGGTGTAGTAAGTAAATACATGATGAAAGTCCAGAACGTGGTGGAAAAATGTCCACTTGCGACAACAATGTATGCGGCAAACTTGCAAAGTTATAGATTCAGAATGTGCGAAAGTTGGAAGATGTACATTTTACCTATCCTAGGACATTTGACCGGTTCATTGGCTTTCTACCTTTATGCTATGAAATATTATGAAACCATTCTGAATTCATTTGCACATTGCGGCTGAGGTAAAATTTGCCCTTTTCGCAAAAAAAACAAAAAAAAGGGTTAAAATTCGTCCAAGGTACTGTGAATTTTTTTAGTCTTAATGGTGAGCTTTATTAATATCATACGGTAATTACATCGTCCAATAGTCCGCTTAAAATGAAGCTAGGGGTTAATTGATCTAGTTACAAGACAATGAATTATTAAAAGTGCCTAGCTGAACTATGAGCTACCTTATTTATGTTTTGGAATGGGAGAATTCAACCTTCCTGATATTCCGAGCAAAAGGTTCAGAGTCAGTCTACATAAATTGGCGTTCAGTCCAGGTTTTAGATGGTTGGAAATGCTGCGGCAGCATGGCCTTCTTCTCACTCACGGTCACCTACAAGGAAAAAGTCCACTTTGACTCCCTTAAAATTAGGCCAAATCTAATTCGTAACCCTTAACCAGAAAACCGGATAGGATGACTCCCCGAACTATTAAAATCAGTGCAATTAGACTCCCTCAGCGGTTTTGGAGGGTGGTTTTACTGATGTGGCGCTGACGTGGCGACGTTGACCTGGTTTTAGTCTCATGTGGCGCTTATGTGGCATTGGAATTAAAAAATATATGTGGAGCCCACGTGTCATCATCTTTCTCCAATCCTTTTTCCTCCTCTCTCTCTCTCTCCCTTATCTCTCTCTTTTCTTTTCCCCTTCGGCCATGGCGGCGGTGGGCAGGACGTTGACGGGTGCTGGAGCGGTGGCGGCGGCGAGCGGGTGAGGGCCAGAGCAGCAGCGGAGGGTGTGTCGGCCGATTCCCCTTCCCTTCCTTGGCTCGCCGAAATACCTAATTCCCATGCTGCATTTCGCCTCTCCCCGCGCACAACCTCCGCATCGGCATCGCACGCCGCCGGCCTCTGCACGTTCGGCGAAGGCGGATACAGCCGGAGCACCTCGTTTAGCATGCACCCCATCTTGGTGAAATTTCCCATCGCCGCCGCGTCCATGGGGCTAGACCAACCGGTCACCTCCTCCCGCACCGCCGCCTGCCACTCGGGGTGCGTCGCCAGCATCAGTAGCGTCCACGACAGCGCCAGCGCCGCCGTCAGCTTCCTCTCTGCGGCGGCGCTCGCCTCGTTCCCGGCCAGCAGCAACGACAACAGGTCCGTCGTCGTCTCGTCTTCCTGCCGCCGCCGCGACTCGATGATGTCGAGCAGGAGCGCGTCGATCTTGCGGCCTAGCTTCCACGCCTCGTGTAGGTGGCGCGGATATAGAGGAGGCTGGCGAGCGAGACGCCGACGAGACGCACGCGTGGAGCGGAACAGCATCCCCTGCAGCTTTGTGGAAGACCGTGGCGGCGGCGGTGGCGATGCTGAAGCTGGCCTTGGCGATGATCTCGGCGGCGTTCCGGACAACACCCTTCTCGATGTCGATGCATCTGTGTCCCAACGCCACCATGTCGCTCCACTCACCGAGCATCTTCGATGTCGTCTCCTCCATCACGGATCGTGTCCTGCATCATCAACAACAGGTACATATGTAGCCATCAATTAGCATCATGTAGAATAGTGCACGTGTTCTTGTGCATGGTGAGAATGAATTAATTGGTTGATTACGTTGAGGTTGGTGGCGGAGAAGGCAGGGGCGACGATGCAGCGGTGGCGAGCCCACTCGTCGCCCTCGGCCATGACGCGGCCTCTCCCGAACATGGGCATGCGGTCGTGGCAGAAGACGGCGGGCTTGCCACTGAGCTTGCCGAAGGAGCCGACGGTGTCGGTCTCGTAGGCGGCGCCCGCGCAGCCGACTTGGCTGTGCGTCGTGGCGGCGGTTCGGCGACGAGCTCGAGCTGGGCTTGGGTGTGGTGACGACGATGGCTTGGGCGGATGAAGACGGCGGCGACAGCGGCTTTGGTGGTGGACGACGCCGGGGCACTGACGGGGGCGAGGTGGAGACGCCCACGATGGGGAGTCGGGGCTCCATGACGCCGGCGTGAGGAGAGGAAGAGAGAGAAGGGAGAGAGGGATGAGGATGGAGGGAAGAGAGAGGATGACACGTGGGCCCCACATGCTAGTGGGTCTTATAATTTTTTTTGAATGACAGATGGGTCCTACACATATTTTTAATATTCGAGTGCCACCTAACAGCCACGTGGAAGGAATACCAAGTCAATACTGCCACACATGCGCCACGTCAGCGAAACAGTCCTCTAAAACTGCTGAGGGAGTCAAATTGCACCGGTTCTAATAGTTCGGGGAGTCGTCCTATCCGGTTTTGCGGTTTAGGGTCATGAATTAGATTCGGCAGACATTTAAGGGAGTCAAAGTGGACTATTTCCTCACCTAGAATAGGCGGCGAGCCCTCACGGTCACCCTAAGTTCGTTGTGGAACGGGCTAGTAGGGATGTAAATGCGTAGTCCCGTTACCCGCATAAACCTGCTTGCTAGTTTATTTTCCATATGGTAGTATAAAATTTAGAAAAAAAAAGAACTATAAGTGATAAACGGGTTAAAAAACCCGCTTGCCCGCCTAGCTCGCATCCCTACGGGCCAGAGATGCTATGGTAGCCTGACCTTCTTTTCCCTGACGGCCGGCTAGAGAGCAGGCCGGCGATGAGCCCTAAAGGTGAATGGCAGATCGATCCACTGGCACCATCCACAAACCCTCCAGCATTTTGGCAAATGCGACCACGAGCTGCTCCCGGACAGCGCGGCGCTCGAGCTGGTTAGAGCAAAGTGGCGATGATGTTGAACGTCGGCATCTTCGTCAGCGGCATTACCATGACTGTGGCGCAACTAACTTGTCGAGGAAGTGGCGCTTGACCTCGTCGTCGATCTTGCCCACGTACTACCGCATCATCTTTGGCCCGAGGAACTTCATCATGGCGCCATGGACAAGTATGTTGTATGCTGGTTGATTGAGGGCATATGTGTACAGTGTACTTCATTTTATTTTTCGAGGTCCAAAATATGACGGTTTGTTTTGATAATAAGAAATATTGGGAGCTTATTCAGATGCAGTCGGGTCTTTTATAGGAAGGGTATAGGCTCTGCTAGTTAGGGATTTCTTCAACTTTTAAGACGGGAATAATTAGGCTAAAATGCAAAAAATGCTTGAGTAGCCTTCATTGTAGAACTAGGATTTTTATAGTAGCTTCATTCTACATGGCATGCTCTTTCATTATGAATACTTAGAACATCCCCAACAATTACACTATCCCATCGTCCATCCAGGAAATGGCATATGGGGGAGAAAATCTGGCTCCAGCGGATAAGCCATCCAGGTCTCCATAGATGGCGCATGCGCTATCCCCGGAGAGACGCCATCCCACAATCACTGCTTCCATCTGGTTCTCCCGCCCCCATCCGGATGAGGCATGGAGGCTGAAGGAGTGAAGGTAGATCGACACTAGCACGGGATTGGTCAACCCAATCGGGCGGAAACTCATCTGTGTTGGGAAGGGCTCCTGCCATAAACCAAAGGCCACAGATGTGAGAAGTCATCTGTATCGGGCATTTGGCTGTCACCGATGACAGTTATCTCAACCGGGTAAAAAATAAAGTCCGTCATCGATAGGTTTGACCTAGCAGATGAGTCAAACTAGGGCCCGTCACCTATGAGGTCATCTGTGATGGCCTCATACTTTACTCACGGGATTGGTATGGCGTCCGTCACAGATGACTTACTCAATTGGGCTTAAGTTTAAGCCCGTCACGGATGAGTACTTACCCAAAAAAATATTTTTTTTGGCTAGCCTCAGGCCTTTATTAGCCATGGCCACTGTAAAATGACAGAAGCATATATATTCCATTTCCCAGCAACCCAGCAACCCCATTCACAACAATTCAGAAATCAAACATTCAGATCACATCCACATTCACACATCCTTCACATATGCCATTCACAGCAATTGACAAATCAAAAATATATTAAGCGATCACATCCACATTCACACATCCTTCACATATATATGCCATTCACATCAAACCACCGACATGCATCAAAACCTGCAAAACCGAGTTATAAATGGGAACAAATTTATTTGTAATTATCATTGCAAGTATATATAGAAACATTAGACCGGATTGTATTACATATAGTATATACTTCAACCATTGTAAAATCACATATCTTTGACAGGCATTGCAAAATGTTCAACCATTTAGAGATGAGCTAGCTACGACTTCACTTTAAAGCTTCCATTGATTCCTAAGATTTCATCTAGTATGAAACTGTTAACATTGAAATTTGGTAAGCCTCTAAGAGAATTATCACATCGCCAATAGTCGGATTCTTGCTATATTTGGTTAAGGAAATTAATCTATTAGATGAAGCTTATCCAGAAGTGACCGAGTTAAAGAAGGATGCGGCATGGCAAGTTATCTATTAATTAGGAATAGTTTGTTAGTTTCCTTTTATCTTTAGGAAAGTGTGTTTAGTGTCCTATATGGACTTTATATTTTCCTTTTATCTTTAGGAAAGTTTCTTTCTTGTCCTACAAGGACTAGTATCTACCCATGGGTATAAATATGTGCACCCGGGGTCATTGTAAGATATCTCTACGATCAATACAATTCGGCGCATCGCCACCTTTTACCTTTTCTACCTTTTTATTTATCACGGCGGAACTTGGCACCTGACGCGGAGCTGCATCGGTGTTCGATCTCCGGTGAAGGGATAAGTCCAATGTTCCGACGGCCCAGGCAATTGTATCGTCTACATCGGCGTCGTTCAAGGCTACATCAGTACATTCGACCTCTTGGATTGCTCTGGTTTAGATGATATATTTGTTTGCCTATTTATCATATGTCTTAGTTAATCTAGTCTTAGTTTCTCAATTTAGCTCTATCGGTTACCTCTCGCTTTAGGGTTTCTGCCAGTATCAGCTAAATTGTTTTCTAGATTAGATTAGCTAAGGCATCTACCACCCTGAAAATTAGTCAAGGGCTTGATTGTCTAGATATTATGTTTCTTTTCATACTTAGTGTTGCATCAGTTAAGTTTGATCTACTAAGTCGTACTTAGAACCATAATCTCTAGCCTGCTTGTTGACTACCAATAAGGGTTTCATCGGGGTTTCAATCGATGAGTTATCTGGACGTTGCATCGGCTTCCAAGGATTGCATATATAAGTTGGATTTAGCCAATGACAACAGAGGTTTCATTGTTTAATCTAGTCTTGTGGATTTTATGACATCGGACCTCCAGCCGATGTACTCTTTAACCTTCGGATCAGTGCTTATTCTATTATATCATATTGTTAGCCGATTGATTTCTATTGGATTAGATTATTGTTATATCTTATTATCACCAGCCGATTGTCTTTATATCATTATCTACATTGGACATATAACTGATTGCTCAAAACCCTATCGACATCGGCTGGAACTACTCCATCGGCTTGTTAGCCGATCGGCTCATTGATCTATTATTTGTATATCTTGTCGGTTGCAGGATCAAACTGACTGGCACGCCCGTATCTCACCAACCTTTGGACCTGCACTGGAGCTAAGCATATCTCCCAGGCCATTGTGTGTTTTTCGCATCAACAGAAACACGCTATCTCCTCTCTAATGACTTCGAAAGTTGTGTTCCGGGACGTCGAAAAGTTTTTCATGCATGTGATGCGTCAAGTTAGTGTATATGTATATACTTCGAAGTACTTAGCATATATAGGCACATACACAATTGAAGCACACAACTCAAGGTTGAGCAATGTCACCTTTTCCGAAAAGTTCCTCATGTTATGGCACACATGGAACCCACACTGGTCGCCAACTTGTTGACGTACAGGGAATTCTATTTTGTGACCGAGTTTGGGTTTTCCTGCCTTATGCCTCCCGCCTTTTTGCACATATCGGTTACACACGTCATCCAATGCAGTTTTGATCATTAACCAATTGTATAACTTCTTATCAATTTTCGAGTTAAGGTAGTATACCTATCGACGAGTGATACTCGTGGACTGAATGAGTAGAGTATTGGGGTATGTTGGAACGAAGGTCTACGTAGTACGACATAAAAACAAACAAAAGACAAGGATTATACTGGTTCAGGCCCCTTATCAGGTAACAGCCCTAGTCCAGTTTATATGGGATTGATGATGATGAGAACAGATTACAAAGAGAGTAGTCGAAACAGATGATACCGACGAGATCCTGGTCGAGGGTTTCGACGAGATCTCCCAGCGAGTTGGCTCCGCGTACTTCGGCTTCGTAAGCTTTGGTGGGTGTGTTGGCGAAGAGATTCAATGATCCGAACCTCTCCCAAGGGGTCCCCTTTTATAATGTGGGTCATCTTGATCCCCAAGAAAGGTTTTGGCGATATCGGACCTGGGACGGTATAAAGGAAATTTTATCCCTTACGAGTAGGACTTTAGAAATCACTTGACCCGTAAAGATATTTTCCTTAATTTGAAGTAACTTCCATACGACGTATACGTAAATAATCTGTATACGTAAAGGTATACCATATCGGTATATTTCACAAGTCGCATGATAGGAGGTATGCCTTATCCGTAACCCTGACAATACCATACTCCACTTCAGAACTAAGACCGGAAGAATCCAATGGGCCCTGCGGCATTCATATATTGCATGTTAAATACTAAAGCTTTACGCGTCGTGGATTTGCATCTAATTCGGGTACACACTTACTGTTGATTATAGTCACACATAATGAACTCTTTGTCTTGACGGGACCACAAGCAGTCCTTTATATATTGTACCATGTTTTCTCGATCATTATTCGAATTTGTCACATTTACGACAGATGGATCGAGTAAGACAACATGCGGTGCATGTCTTGAATATGCTTCTAAGTTAACCTACAGGCAAGACAAACACCCGTATAAGCATAATATATGGATTGTTATTACCACATTTCATATGCAACAATACTTATAAGGAGTAGCACTTAAGGAGATTGATGTGCACCGTTCGCAGCCTGTAGAGGTCCTATAGATCTGAAAAGTCTACGACAATATAGGCTTCTAGCCTAATAAATGGCTGTGGACCGTGATGGCCCGTCATAGAGGTCTCTCTATGCTTCCTCTTTGCGTAGGTCTTCTCCATATAGTACCCATGCAACTCCTTGCAAGCAGGGTCCATCTTCGCTAACGTGTCGTCTCCAACCAATGAGATGCCTAATGTGAAGGTGGTCAAAGGAGAAACTGATGGCGCCTTACCCAGATCTAGCTTCTTTGGTTTCAGAAGCGACGCGTGTAACTTTCCTTTTCCTCTCCCCCTTCCAATAGCTTTTTTGCGTGTTTCATGCAATGGTGGAGAAGATTGCACCTTCCTGCTCTTTTTGGCAGGAGGGGGAATGTGCTTTCAATAGTCCATCTTCACTCCAACCTCAGCTCAGAAGCTTTTGACCCTAAGGGCATTCTCATCTTTATAAAAATCTCTCTCTAATTAAGTCGAATGTGTCCTCCAGTAAATTACTAGTACTTAGGTTTCTGTTAGTTGTAACATGTTCTCACGATGTCTACCGGCAAATTATATAAAAGTTGAGTGTTGTACAACAAAATTTATATTGTCTAAAACACCTCTGAACTTTTAATACTGTTCAGTTTATCCCCTTGGGTGGTTTCTACGCTGGTTTTTGCCGTTGTGGCACTTAGGTGATAGTCCGTTCAGCATAAAAAATATATAAAAAAAATTATAGGTCCCATGTCTCAATCCCTCTTCTCTTGGGAGTATCAAAAATTGCTGCAAGTTTTTTGAGTGAAAAACTTTCATATGTAACTATAATATAACTAGCATGGTGGCCCGCGTAGATTGCGCGGCTAGCATCATTATATTTTCTCTCATATAATAGCATATATGTTTTCTCATTATATTATTCAAATATATTAAAATGCAACATAATTTTAAATTTTGTAATAACTTTATAAAACTACTAATGTGTAATATTCATATTGTATTTTATATACGTGTTAGTTATTAATTATTTTTAATATCAAATTTTAGTTATTTTTAAATTATATATATTCCTATATGGACTCTAGACTTATCTTTTAATATTTATTTTTTTTAATTCCGAATTTTCTGTAAATTGTATTTCTATATATTCTCTAAGCTCTTCTTCCAATATTATTTATTTTTAATTTTGAATTTCAGTTACTTCTAAATTGTATTCCTATATTGACTTTAAACTCTTCTTCCCATGTTTTTCTTAATTTCGAATTTTAGTTATTTGTAAATTGTATTTTTATACGGACACTAAACTCTACCTTTAATTTTATTATGTTTATTTCAAATTTTAGTTAGTTTTAAATTCCTATATGGACTCTATACTCTAATTCTAATATTCCTTATTTTTTAATTCAGAATTTCTATTATTTTTCTTAATTATATTTCTATATGGACTCTATACTCTACTTCTAATATTCCTTATATTTAATTCCGAATTTCAGTTATTTCCTAATTATATTTCTATATGGACTCTACTTCTAATATTTAATATTTTTATTTCCGAATTTCAGTTATTTCCTAATTGTATTTCTATATGGACTCTATACTCTACTTCTAATATTCCTTATTTTTAATTCCGAATTTCAGTTATTTCCTAATTGTATTTCTATATGGACTCTAGTCTCCTCTTCTAATATTTCTTATTTTTTAATTCCGAATTTCAACTATTTCTAAATTGTATTTCTATATATATGGACTCTAGTCTCCTCTTCTAATATTCCTTATTTTTTAATTCCTAATTTCAACTATTTCTAAGTTGTATTTCTATATGGACTCTACTTTTTCTTTTTCTCCGATTAATGTGAGAATTTTTAGCCATGAGAGCGAACGTGGAGGCTCCTTTTTCTATTCCTTTAATAATATAATAGATAGATTGAAGTGTAATTACATTGTAACTACAATGTAAATATGATATAACTTATATAAAATTTGTATTCACCTATGGTTTGGTTGGCTAATATGTGGATCTTACATGTGTCATGTGAAAAGTTTTTTCGGTGATCCAATGATCACAAATCTAGAAGTTTTGAGTAAATTGTACATTGGTCTAGGTATTTTTACCAAAGTTTTAAAGACAAAGTTTTCACTTTGGGCTAGTTTCTTTTACCAAAAACTCACTTTGGACGGGATGCTCTCACATGCCATTAGATCATGAGATAAAAGAGGGAGCAGGGAGGACGCTGGCAAGCTTGTGATTGAGATGATTGAATTGTGGATGCCGGTAAGCTTGTAATAGAGATAATTGCAATGTGGCATGCATGCGACAACACCTAGAAATGCAAAGGAAGTTCTCTGCGTGCATGAAACAATAGCACGACCCTGGGTAGCGTCCACCACGCCCTGGAATACTGGCCGACGGTAGATAGTCGGTGGTGGCTATCAGTGGGATGGCGTATGTATTGACCACGCCCTGAACCGTGGCAGGTGCACATCAAGAAGCTAGCTGTTTGAACTGAGTGCCATGCCCCGCCGCCGTGCTCGTGCGTCCTCCCTGGTTGGACGCTGCCGATCATGTGGAGGTCGAGCATCACTGAAATACACAGCAATCGCACAGTGAAAAGCCATAGCTGCAGAATATCAATGGCGAGGTCACACATGCCCAGATCATGAACATACCCTGCCCCAAAGTGCAACTCTTGGCAAAGAAACATGGTGTTAAGTGAAAATCTTGACTTAGACCTAGCCCAATATGAAATACTGGTAAAAAAAAGTAGCCCATGATGAAATTTACTCGGAAGTTTTCTACTGATTCCGCTTCTCTTTTACTACCTCGTCCCCCTTTCTCGCTCAATCCACCAAATGTAGGAGCTCACGGAGGTGAGGCCGCCACTCGGCCCGGAGAGAAGGGAGCGGAGGCTGAGGCTGAGGCTGAGGCTGAGCCGTGTGTCCATGTTGATGATCTCCCCGACGAGCTCTTCCCCACTTTCGCACGATACGTTGCTGAGTTGTGTGGGAAGGGCGGTGCCGGTGCTTCCGCCATAGATGCCTGCCATGGCCGCTTCTGTCCTTATATCCACCCCCGGCGCTGCTAGCCTCACACCGTCCTCTCCTGCCTTGCGCAACACACACACAGAAAAAAACGAGTTCCCCGTCACCGGGAACGCATCATGGCGTCCCTTGATTGCCGAAATCCTTACATAAACCTGACCGGCCGGCCATCTTTCCCTCTCCTTTGGAACTCTGCCCCTTGTCGCATGTGTTCCCGCTACTCCGATCGTGTAACGTTTCGGCCCCACCACTGCTAGCTGCACTGTGAAGTGGGACACGTCCTACCACATCAGTCACCATCATTTCCTTGCCGGAGCGCCGACGCCTAAACCCTCAACCCTCCTCTGTTGTTGTAGAGAAGAAGAAGAGGAAGGAGAGAAAAGATAGGGAGAACAAGACAGAGATGGGCTTCGAAGACTGGACCGGCAAATCCTGGAGATAGGAGAGAAAAGATAGGGAGAAAGACAGAGATGGGCTTTGAAGACTGGGACGGCAAATCCTGGAAATTGACGAAGTTACTACAGACGCTTCGCTGTCGATGGGAGATAGGAGAGAAAAGATAGGAAGAATATGGTCGATGGGAGATAGGAGAGAAAAGATAGGAAGAATATGGGCTTCGAAAACTGGACCGGCAAATCCTAGAGATTGACGAGATTACCACATACGCCTCGCTGTCGACGGGTACGTCGTCTACCACTGAAAACACAATGCCGTTAAATCAATTCGCTCCTATGGAGAGTCGAACCCAGGACCTAAGGTGCTACTGAGACTCTTGTAACCACTAGGCTACATGCCCTTTCGCTCGTAGTTTGGACTTTGGAGTGTATAATATCCGATTTTGAAGTTGGATAGTGTATTTTAGATAAAGCAAAAGGTTGAGAGCTGTCGAATGGACTTGAAGATAATAATACATGGGATTACGTTAAAATTATCTATTGATTCATTCGTATCATTTGCAAAATTTTGATAATGTCTTTTCCCACATTATTGCAAATGTTTGTCTAAAAATAGTTAATAGTTAGAAAATGCTAGCATTGAAATTTTGTATCCACTATCACAGTACAGTAGTTATATTGAATTGAGGGAGTGTGGGAGAAAGCTGCAGCGTTGCGCCACTGTTCAGACAACGGCTTTGCTCTGTCATGGCGACGGCGCCGCCGCCGCCGGCGGCGGCTCGAGCAGGCCGCAGTCGAAGTTGGTGTGCTCGAGGAAGGGGCCGAGCCTGACCAGCCTCGGGATCACCACGCCGTCGCGCGCCGCGCACACCGCCGGGTTCCCCCACTGCACCAGCGCGCCGACGAGCCCCGCCCTCGCCGTCAGCGGGAACACCCGCCCCCACCGCTCCCGCTCGTACGCCCGCATCGCCTCGCCGTACGAGCTCGCCGCGCAGCCCGCGGCCGCGGCGAGGCGGCGCGCCAGGACGACGGCGTCCTCGAGCGCGCAGCAGGCGCCCTGGCCGAGGTTGGGGGTCATGGGGTGCCACGCGTCCCCGGCCAGCACCACGCCGCCCCTCGACGCCGGCGGGGCCAGACCGGGCCACAGCCACCGGTCCACCAGCGGCGTCCTCACCACGGCGTCGTCCGGGGTGTCGCGCATCACGGCGAGGAGGTCCTCCGGCCACCCGCGGACGAGCTCCAGCGCCTCCCTCTTGAGCGCCGCCGGGTCCGTGATCTTTGGCCCTGAAAATTGGTAGCAGTAATCAAAGATTATTCAAACACATCAGCTATTAAAATGACAGGAGTCACAAGATTTGTAGCAAGAATAACTAAAATTGATTATTAGGGAGGCACCATAATATCAGAATTTGGTTGAATTTTCACTTCTTAATCCCTTCCGTTGTAAATATTCGATGTCTAAGACAACAACATTTGGTTAAACCTTTTAACTTGTTGACAACTTGTAGTATCATCAATTTTGTAGTTCATGATGTTCGTCAAATTTGTAGTTCATGATAATAAGTTCATAAAATGATATTACGATAGTACATGTCGGTGCCTTGTATCTTAGGCGAATGTTTGTCGTCCCAGGGCTGATGGTGGTTTGGGTATTGCTGATACGTGGACGGTGGGCTTCGCTGGCTCTGGTTTCAGCACTCAAGACATCCCTACGTACTGTGCCAATCTGAAGGCTCCTCTCGCGCAAAGTGTCACCGACATGTTTGTGGCGTCCACCTTCTTCATTCAAGGTGATGGCGTGACGACTCATTTTTATACATATGGATTGAGGGTCGATCAGTGGCCTCCTTAGCGACGAACCTTCTCCTTAGGCCGGTCACAGTGGAAGCTATGGGCCCCACCTCCTTTGGCCAAAAAGCTGGCACAAAGCCACACCTCCCACAGTGCAAAAGCCTCTGTTTTGTCGCGCCTATGTTTCATCACGTCTCTGTTTCTCGCCTCGCGAGAGAAAGTTCCGCGCGGCTCAGGACGGGAGTGAGTCGCTCTCCACGGGCGCGTGCCCTCCCTCCACGCAAGCAAGCATCCCACGTGGCGCCCCATAGCACCGAGCCAGCTGTTGCACTGTGAAGGACCTTATTGTACCCTCGCGTCTTCGGGCCTCCCGTATGGCCGCTTCTGCCCTCGGGTTAGGGACATTTGTGGTGCTCTCCTAATTCCCAGCGGTCTAGGATGCGGTGCTTCCTGTCCAACTCTCTTCATGCACGGAGGACTGTCTTGTCTGGCGTTGGACAAGCGACCAACGTTACTCATCTCGCTCAGTCTACCGGGCTTTCTTCCTAGGGAAGCAAACCTTTGCTTGCGCCGATCTGCTTTGGCGGGCTAAAGGCCATGCTAAATGTAGACTTTTCTCCTGGCTTGTGTTCCAACAGCGTTGCTAGACGACCAATCTTCTGCAGAAGCGTGGTATTGACAACCACTCGGGCTGTCCGTTTGCGCCCAAGAACTCGAAACGACGAATCACATCCTCCTCGACAGTATGTTCACTCGCCAGGTCTAGCACCGGATTCTGTCTCCACCTGGCTGATTTGACCTCACTCAGGCCCATGGCTCCTCTCTTAAGGTTTGATGGTCGACTTCTAGGGGTTGCTTGTCTGAGCATTGTCACAAGGGTTTTGACTCCTTAGCCCTCCTCGTCTCTTGGCACCTATCGAAGGAGCGAAACTCCAGAGTGTTCGATTACTCTCTTTCGTCGGTTTCGGTGGTTCTGGATATATACCATTCTATAGGAGGGCCGCCTGTAGTGTAGTGGGGCTCCACCCCCACCCCCCGTTAGGAGTAGTGCCTGTTTTAGCTCAGATTTTTCCTTTTTAGTTTTCTTTTTTCTCCTTGTCCCCCTACATTGGCTTTATGGCTAGTTGCAGTGTGTATTTGAACTCTCCTTCTAATATACTGACGTGCAATCCTTTTGCGCGTTCACAGAATATATTACTTCCGAAAGCAAATCTACGTATGACATTTATTTTTTAAAAAACTATGATTTGAAAAATTAGTTGGTTATTTCAAAGTATTTATGACCCGAAGGGAGTATTAAGGAGGGAAATATACTCTTCTTTTATCTGAAATTTACTCAAGTTCAAGTAAATACATTCGAATTCAAGCGAATCCGAGTAAAATTTCGCGAACCTGGGCTTGGTCGATTGAAGCAGATGAACCAGTAGACACGGGTGGGTGAGACGGGGACGAAGCCGGCGCGCATGCCGCGGCCATAGATGTAGTTCACCTTCGCCTCGAACGGCTGGCCACCGCCGGCGGCGGCGCCGCCGCCGCCGCCGTCGTAGCGCGCGAGCCCGCGGAACGCCATGTGCCCGACGTACCTCGGCTCGGAGAAGCCCATCCACCGCGCGATCGGCGAGTTCACGCCGTCGCAGCCGACCACCACCTTGGCGACGATCCGCCTCCCGTCCTCGAGCTCCAGCTCGGTGGCGCCGCCGGGCCCCTGCCGCTCCCCGGCGACGGCGACGCGCCGCACCTTCGACGAGAAGGAGATGGCGCCCGGCGGCAGCCTGGACGCCAGCGCCTCGAGGAGCGCGCGCCGCTCCACCGCGCGGACCTCCTGCCCCGGGGCCTCCTCCTCGAAGGAGAACTCGCGGAGGACGCCGCCCGACGCCGCCGACGCCGACCGCATCTTCATCCTGCGGCCGGTCAGCTGGAACGTCACCAATGGAGCTCAGAACGCGAGGGGAGAAGCTTTTGGAAATCATCCATGGTGACACCAACAGGAGAGAGGGAGATGTACCCTTGGATGCGGAGGTGCTTGGCGCGGAGGTCGTCGGCGACGCCGATGGCGTCGAGCACGCGCCACCCGTTCTTGAACAGCGTCAGCGACGTGCCCCCGGCGCGCAGCGACGCGCCCTGCTCAAGCACGGTGGCGCCCACGCCGAGCCGCCGCAGGGAGGCCGCCGTGGCGAGGCCCGCCACGCCGGCGCCCACGATGACGATCTCCATCTCCCCCTTCCTCCGGACACCACCGCCCTCAGACCGCGGCGACACGGCGACATTGCTGAGGCGGCGCCGTCGGGGATGCAGGTAGCAGCTGAGCGCGTGAGAGGAGGTGGTCGCGAGCGCCATGGCGATGGCAGCACAAGCGTTTCTTGGACACGACACGAGATGGAGAGCTGGGCGCCATGCGCGGACAGAGTTGTGGTGGTTTTTGTGCGATGGATGGTTTGGAGAGGTGGACGATCGGGAACCACACTTACCTTGAAGATGATGGACAGGACACGTCCGCACCTGGTTGACAGTCACTCACCAAACCAGACAGTAGGGAAATTTTGTTTACTTTTCCAACAAAATGTTGCAAAAATTTCCAAATTCATTTCTAAAATTTAAGATCAGCTAAATATTCAAGACATCTATTTACTTTCTTTTTCAATTGAAAAAACAAACCTGCTAGATAGCCAAAAACTCTCTGTCATTTCAGAAAACTTGCCAGAATGACTAGAGATTCTACAGAATAACTTGTGAATCAACTCATCACTACCAACCAGAGTACCAGACTTTATTTGCAATATTCATTTTCTCCCTAATTCTAAGCAAAATCATCTGTACATTTGAACACATAAGGTTCTCACGTACTACCTCAGTTTCAGTCGCTTTGACTCTTTTCTTATTCAAACTTCTCTAAATTTAATCAAAGCTTATAAAGATATCTAGTAACATCTACAACACTGAATTAGTTTCACTGAAAATATCATTTAATATAGTTTGATAATATGTTTATTTTGTGTTAGAAATAATGCTATATATTTTTTACAATTTTAATTAAACTTAAAAAATGATCAAGAAAAAGTCAAAGCGACTTATAATATGAAACAGAGACGGTAAGAATCAGCTTTATTATTTTACCATTTGAAACTTGCAGCATTCAACATCATCTGTACTTCTTAAAACTTAAAGTGCAAACTAGTATTAATGTTTCAACCAACTACCTCGCATATTTTAATGTTACAAAATAATCCTACATATATGATACTATCATATTTTATCTGTAGAATATAACTTCTAAAGAACAAAATTATCCAAAAATCTCATTATTAATTTGTTTTAATACGTAGCAAAGCACGGGTATTTGGCTAGTTCCGGTAAATTTTCCAACAAAGTTCAGAGCAGCAGGGTGATTGTAAATCTAAACGCTTTATACGCCACAAGAAAATCAGGCAATACTATATGCTAATCTTGGATGAACCTAGGGAAAGAGCATGGATTGAGATATTACGGCATTTATAAGCAACAACTGACCGCTAGTATTATTTTCGGATCAAATCCAATCCAGAAACTTAAAAAGCCATATAAGTTCAGGCAACATATAACTGTGATTGTATCACAGCAGAATTATAATGGTGATTCAGGAGGCAGAGCCAGATGACAACTCTGAAACAAAACTCAAATATTTAACGAGAACCAGCCACCAAGAGGTGATCGATTATAGGCGAGAAGCTCTAAGACTCATAGATCCAAGGGTGAAGGTTGCTCCTCCACTCAGCTAAACCTTCAGGGAACCAGAGAGCGATCTCCTTCTTCCCGTTGTCCACGGAGTCGCTCCCATGGATGACATTCCTACACAAGAAACAACAGTTTGAGCTTATGCATCGATAAGCAGGAAGCATTATGATTTTTTTTTTCAAAAACAAAAGCTAGAATTGAACATAGTTTAACATAATCCAAGTAGTTATTATGTCTAAATACACCAACATCGTAACATATAGAAAATATGAACATCATAATACATGCAAAAGGTTTTGTAAATCATATCACAGCACATTCACTATCTGATACCTTCTGAGTGGTAAAAAACAAAGGTTCGCACATTTATATAGATCAAAATAAAAGACACTTAACCACCCTTTTTTTAGAGAAGGTTTTTTTTTTACTCAGCTTCTATATCCAACCAGATATATGTAACCTTTTAAATTTAGGAACTTAGCCTATCAAATAGGGAACTTAGCCCTCAAGTAACCAAATCTGAAATTCGCTCCTATGGAGATTTAAACACAGGACTTTGGGGTGCTACTCAGGTCACTGTAACCACCAGGCTACATGCCCTTTCACAAGATTTAACCACCCATATTCAAACAAAAGCATCGTTCGATGCTAGCAGCAAAACAAATAGATCCAAAGCTAGAATTTTGTTGCAAAGAACCATCCATCCCATATGATCTTTACATGATTAAAATGATCACACGAATTGACTGAAAATTCAAGCAATAATGAGTTGATGACCAAGGAAATAATGACTCACCTGCCAACTTCCACGGCATAGTCAGCACGGATGGTACCGGGGGCAGCCTCCCAGGGCCTGGTGGCCCCAATGATCCTGCGGCCAGTGGCAACAACATCCTTCCCTTCCCAAACCATCGCAACGACGGGGCCAGAGATGATGTACTCCACCAACCCAGGGAAGAAGGGCTTGTCGGAAAGGTCGGCATAGTGCTGCTGTGCAAAGGACCTCTCCACATTCATAAACTTCATCCCTGCATCATTGCAGTTACAAAAGAAATTAGTAAGCTCCATCATCCCTCAACCAATGATGTTTGAAAATACTAGTACCTCCGTACCAAAATATAAGCATTTCTACTTGTTTTTACAATGAATCTAGACATCGAGATTCATTTTGAATAACATGCAGAAATGCTTATACTTTGGAACGGAGGGAGTATATTTCTTAAACAGGGGAAGTTAAATGAAATTAAGTTTCTGGATGATGTTTTGCATGCATTTTGAATAATTGTCATAAAAATGGGCTTCACGGCTGTTATAATCACCACATCAACCAATACATGGCTACACAGTTGTTATAAACAGGGGAAGTTAAATGAAAGTCCTTTACTTTTGTTCTTTGTTGCTGTTCCTTAAGACAGCTGTTTTTGTTGTTCTGTAATGCTTTATAAAACATTTTGGTTCCCACTAAAGTACAACAACTTTTAATAAGGAACAAAAAATGGAAAAGAGCACGTTAAATGCATGCCAAAGATATTAGTTGAACTCTATTGCAAGTACAAATGATATTTTCTTTCAGAAAGATGTTTCCATGATCACAAGTACAAATAGTAGACTAACATCTTTGAGACTTTGACGATCTCTGTTATAATAAATTAGTTGCCCATGTCATGTAATGCAAAATTAGACTTGACAACGAATCAGTTGACATACTAAACTGAATATTACTGTGTCAGTCTGTTGTCCCTAGTTAAAAATGGCCAATCATCAACACATATTATTAGAAAAATCTTGCTTGAGTCATGTATTAAACCCACCAAATTTTCCATACGTCACAAACCCAACCTACCCATATGAAACAGAGTATTATGATATCGTCAGCCTCTGCTTTTCATAATATGTGTTGAAAAAAAACGGGTATGTCAACCCAAAATTAGATCAATAGACATACATAAGAAAGTTATGAAAAATGAATCCATAAGATGAAATCGAGAGGGGAAAAGGATCAGCCATACCCTTCAGGTAGAATCCTTTCTTCTCGAACCTGCTGATGATGTCTCCAATCTGCAGAACAGAAAATCAAAATTCCCCATTAAAAACCACCCAAAACGGTAGAAAAAGTTACCAAAACAACTCAAAATCTCACAAACAAACACCAATCAACTACGCTATTTAACCGATCCGAAACCGCAAAAATCCTCTCGAAAATCGATGGCCAAAACGACAAGAAGAACATTAAAAGAAAAAAAAACTCAGATTACCAGGCCTCTCTGGACGCCGTCAGGCTTGATCATGATGAAGGACTGCTCCATCTCTTCAAAGAACCGATCTGATCGAACAAACCGATCGAGAAAAAAGAAAAAAAAGCAGAAGCGGAGGCGATGAGGAGGATGCGGAGAGGAGAGGAGAGGAGTGGAGGCGAGGCGGAGTGGGTCGTGAAAGAGACGGGGTAGTTATTTATATATCAGCCCTGGTGCGATGTGCTGAGGTGCCGTGCGCCGATTGGAATCATCCTGGAAATATTCGCCACCGCTGCGGCTTCTTTTTGGGCCGTCGGTTTGGCTGTTTTTCACTTTTGTTTGTTTTTGTTTTTCTTTTCTTTACAGGTGGCGATTTTGGTTTTGGTTTGCGAGATTTGGCCGCGATTTGCGTGAATCGGAATCAGGCGGTGGTTTTGCAGCAAAAACGTCGGGCTGATGAGAGACTGAAACGTGTGGGTGCAGACTGAAGAGGAAGAGTGCAGTGACAGTAGAAGTTAACGCACGAGCACGAGTTTCTTGTAGGACAGGAGTATATATTACAGCGGGGTAGTTTTGGTAATTTAGTATTTTTTTTCTTAAATATCTTTTACAAGTGGACCTCTAATAAAATACTCCATCCAATCATGATTATATACGACGTTTAGAACAGGGAAATACAACAACATTTAAGTCAATTTTGGTTCTCCTAAACATCATATATTCTAGACCGTCGGTAGCATTTGAGACAGAGATGTTTATGGCACGTTGGCACCGTGTCACATAATTGGAGGCTATGTAGGCAACCGCGTATAATGGACTCACAAAATATCCTACATCGTCGTCCAAATTATACAACACCATGCTGTATGCACATCGCATTGAATATCACGGCCCCATATTGTAGGTCCAGTTTCTAGAAAACGTTTTATTGCAGGTTTTTTTTTAAAAAAAATGAACCAAAAAATACAAAGCTCACTTCATAACACTAGGCACTAGCGTACAAGGATCATCGCAAAAACAAGAGGCAATGATCACATAACCCGTACTCCATCCTCCCATAAAGTACATAGCTAGAAGTTGATATTTTTTTTTACAAGACGGAGGACGTACGTTGCATGAGGGATGTGACCGAGTCTCCCATAGCTGGTTATTTTGTGGGCCGAGCCTGATTCCCGTAAGAGAAGGCCCGGTTCGTTTCTTGGTTGGCCCTTGTGGCCCGTAACAAAACGTTTACAGGAACAGGACATGCAAACACTGCTCTAACCACTCCATATGTCCACGGGAAAAGTACATCGATATGTACAGCATGTACAGTTAATATGAGGAACTTTCACCAGCGTTGCTGTATATATGGTCCTAATTCTGAGACTGAGCTGGAAATCATGTGTCCCCTGCAGGTTCAAGCAGTGAAAAGTCATAGCGATTTGTACTTCTCGATAAGATGCGACGCGTGCAGGCGAGACGTGGGTGTGATGGTGCACCCCAGGTTCCGGAGGTACGATATCTGCACCAAAGGATGAGCAAAGTGTTTGAATGCTAATCCATTCAGGTGGGAATAGCATATAAAGCGAAGGAAACCAGTAAAACTATTTTCTGCCAAAAAAAACCTATGGGCTTTCTATTGTCAGTAACGGGCACCATAATGGCAATGTGATTGTCAGATGAACCAGCTAGTATTAGGTAAAGATATGAGAGCATTGGCAAAGATAACTCTGACCTGCTTAGGTGTAGGTTCTGAGGAACCCATGGAGTTCTCTATCCTCTGCTTTTGGAAATGTTCCTGGAAGATCACAGCATGTGAGAATCTTGGGGACAGGTGTCCATCATGTGGTTCAAGATGCCTTGTTAATATTAAAAAGAAAAAAAATTCTAAGTTAATTCATAACAGATCGTAGTTCAGGAACTTGCCTGTCTCTCTCTCATCAAATGGCTCCGCTTGTCGATAGGAATCTGTTCCCACTTGATAACCTAAGAGTTCACAATATGAGATTAATAATTTATTAAAGTTCTCAAAAAAATACTCCCTCTATCCCAAAATATAGCAACTTTTAGCTATAAATTTGAACACATAATTGTTCAGATTCATAGCTAAAAATGCTTATATTTTGGGACGGATGTAGTAATTTATTAAAGAGAATCAACCCTCAAGGTCAAGAGACTGCCAAAATTTTCATCGTCTTAGCTAACTCACATATTGTGCATAACCAAACGCTTCATCACCACTTAAGAATGATTTCAGCTTGCACAATACATCCTGGAAAAAAGAACTCGCAGGTTAATATGTCAGGGTAAAATCTTCTGAATGAGAAATAATAATTTGTATGATCAAAATATCGCTGATTACCTATGTATAACACTGACTACGGACAAGATGATATAAAGAACATCAATATAATAAACAATCATGAAATAAAAGATGTGACAGAAAGGGAGATAGTGGAATCAATGGAACAAAGCAACCAACCTTGCGCTTGTATCCTTTACCTCGTAAACGTTCATCAATAACAAAACCAATCTGAAAAGGCAAGCATAGATAGACTGAACATGAAATGTACAGTAGCAATGCAATACCAATGACTGTTTCAGAACTAACATGTCTCAAGATCCTGACGCCTAGCAAAAATAATACAGCAAAAGACATGGCAGAAATGTAATTTGCTAATACTACCGACTTCATTCAGTCCCCCACTGGACTGCTGACCATATTTTCCTTGTAAAAAAAAAAAAAAAAAACTACTTCTCCTTATAGGAATGAATTAATGGCACATGGCATCCTTCCAATGTAAAATGAAATATTCAGTACCTTATCAAGCAGCCTTTTTGGATTTTGAAATGCCTGTTTCTTTGCCCATTGATGAAATATATGTGAAATTATTGCTCTGTCCTCAATTTCAAACCTGCAAAAAGAGAAGAACGAATTTGTTTTGGTCAGGGGAGAAACAAAATACAGCAAATGACATAACATAAAATAGCAAGTGTTTGTTATAGATGCAAATTATCTGTTCTTTAAATACATTGTGCAGGAAAAACAACTGCTTGCACAAAAACAACTCACAAGGGAAATATATCATATCATGCTGATTTACCTCTTCAAGAAATCATTAGCAAGACATGGCTGATCCATTTCTGGGAAAGGTGAAGTTTCATTCCGTACCACCATAGGCCTTTCAACTGATGTATCTCCTTCAGGTTTATCAAATGGAATGTTCACCGGCTGTTCAGGAGTATTTCTCAGAGTCCCCTCACCCTTCACATTATTGAAAAGAGAGAATCATGTTAAGCTACTATTGCTATAATAGATTATATTACTTATATAAACGACTTTCTAGATTGATATATAGCTGTATACCATCTAAAATTTACAATTTTTTAAAATGCTCCAAGCAGATTGTATGGTGGAATACACAACAATATGGGATAGAGATACCATTCTTCAGGTCTCAATACCATTCAAAACAGGATCTCAAATAGTGCTCACCTGTACCTCAAGAAGGTGAGCAGGAATCTCCCTGAGGAAGCGTGAAGGTTGCAGCAGCTAGACGCCAGTAATAGTTTGTCAGTGAAATCTAGATACTTTATAAGGATGAATATAATATAAAATCACCTACCTGGCGATTAGAGTCAACCGTGACATGTAAGATGTACAGTTTCTTTCGAGCTCGTGTCATTGCAACATAGAATAGCCTTCTCTCCTCCTGTAATTACAACCAAGTTGCAGAATACATACAGAAAACCGCATCAGGGAAAGAAATAAAATTTGAACAAACCTCCAGTGCGCTTCCAGCTTCTTTCACAGTGCCATTGTACTCATGCAATAAAGGAATTTCTGAATCATTTGCCTGAGCAAAAGGACTGAAGTGAACAAAAGCAAGAAAATACTCCTTTGGAAAAATTAACGTAGTTGCATAATATCAGAATAAAACAAACACATGAACCAAAAATATGTTAGCCATCCATAAATTTTGCAGTGTTTAGACTCTCCATTACAAATCAAAGAAAAACAAAGGCATATATCAAGACCAGTCCTCTATTATGGCACACTCATGTTGTCACAGGCAAGAATAGTACAAAGTTACTCTGGATCAAGTCAATATTTCAAATTCCTCATAATTTATTATCCACAGCTATATATATCATAACCTTTCTGAATTTTTAATGCATGTCTACCATTTACCATTCCCAGCTTGAACAATTTTTTATCGTCACAACATAAAACAGCATACTTATGATAAAAAATGAGAAAACATTACAGCTAATTCTATGGTTTTATAACACCCAGAAAGATGAACAAACCATAAATTCCCTACTGATTAAAGTACAATACCTGCACGATAAACACAACATCCCACTCTAAACCTTTTGACTGCAAATCATAGAAGGGAATATACATCTTTTAGTGTCAGAATTGCCAAATGGCACAAATAAATTTATTACAGTTAAGGGAATAAAGAACCTGGTGGATAGTCGTTAATGTGATAGAGTTTTTATTTTCCTCCTTTCGTGATCTGAAGTTTTCAGTTTCTCTCAAAGAGATATAATCAATAAAGGCTTTAAGTGTAGAAGCACAGCCTTTCTCCTCAGTCTCGCTTGTATCCACTGAACTAGAAAAATGTGTTGATAAGAAGTCAGATACATCATCCATCAAAAACTGAAGGACCTGCAGTTTGATTTAATAAAGAATTTCAGCCAGCTTCTTTGCAACTCTCACATATCGGTAACATCAACAACAATTAGCGTACTTGGGTTTGATATATATTGCAACGCCTACAACATTTTGGTAATGCTAACAAAATCCAATCAATATGACAAGTGGCAATCAGAACAAAAACGAACTTTGGTGGAATATAGCTCCCCCCCCCCCCCCCGACCTCTCCTATTCTCTTATGTCATGTTAGGGTGCATTTTATTCCTAAGTATTCCATACTGAAAACCTTAGGTGGAGAGCTGCACATGCAAACCAAACACCTCATGCAAGTTGCTGCAGACGAAGTTTATGATTCCCATCTACATGTACTGGTTCTTAATACATACCAAAGTAACCATTTTAATTATAGCCAAAACACCGAGTCAAGTAATAGGGGACAGGAAGTTATAAATATAATCAACAAGGAGTCCAAACAATATGGGAAACTAAGCTAGAATTAACTATTCATAACCTTGTGTAACACACTATTGTTTCATCAATAAAATTGGTGATGGTATGGAAAATTAGACATAGTCCACGGTTTTAAGTCCTGGAAATAGACAATTGACATTGAGTGTCCAACCATGGTGATTGACAAAAAAAAAAAAAAGAAGCAATTTTAAGTCATTTTTATCAAGAATAAGTGTCTTCCGATGGATGCTTCTGACTGACCCAAAGCAGAAGGATGCTACAGTACAAATATGTAAATATAAATGCATCTTTGTGTCCTTCAAGCTCTGTTGCCATAATTTCTTCAAGTTCTGAATGCTTGAGACAGTATAATCCAAAATTGATTCTTGGTGCATTCAAAGTTTAGTCTTTCTCGAGGATCAATGTGCAAAACACTAAGAGCATCAAAGGTGTATGAACTATGTACTTACTGATCTGATGTCATTATCTTCATTTAATAATTTACCCCCATCAGCATCAACAATCGCACGCTTTTCAAGTAGGTATTTCTGCCAAAAAATGATAAAGTAGCTGTAATTAAAGAAATTGAACAGAATCAAGCACAGTGATATTAAACATTCAATGAAGCTCAGTACTAGTAAACCTAACAGACTCAATAAGTTTGAATGTGCATCACTATTTTGATCCAAATTACGTAACATATAGCATATCTTTGTAGTTTGTACTGCAAAAGTGCATTAGTGACTAAAGCATGGCTTTGTAGATTTTCTTGCCATGAACCATACACCAGAATACTGCTTAGATGGTCATCAGGGATATTAATACTTTTTATGATCACAACATGCAAATAGGACCTCAAGAAGTCATGACTTGGAAACGCATTTGGAAGAGTTGGGCTCCTCTTCGCTGTAAGTTCTTCCTCTGGTTGGCCATCAATAATAGATGTTGGACAGCCGACAGGCTTGCGAAGCGCGGACTGCAGCACCCCGCGGCCTGTCCCCTTTGTGATCAAAGTGAAGAATCCATCCAACACATTTTGATCTCTTGTGTCTTTTCCCGCCAAGTGTGGACAGCTCTGTTCTTGAAGCTAGGGATCTCTGGTATAGTGCCTCAACCTTCAACCGATCGTTTTTTGAGGTGGTGGAGCCAATCTACAAAATACCGGCCAAAGGACGTGCGAAAAGGGCTCAACTCCTTGGTTATCTTAGTGGCTTGGGAGATTTGGAAGCATCGCAATGACTGTGTTTTCAATGGCACTAGTCCTAATGTAGCGACGGTCTTGCAGGTGGTCGAGAACGAGGGTAATCTTTGGTGTTTAGAGGGGGCGTCTGCCCTCCAAAAGTTTCTTAGTGGTTCGGCAAGCCTAGGCACCTAATTGGCTAGGGCGTGGGTGTGTAGGAGGGTTTTGGTATCTCCTACTTTGTATTTTTTTTCCTTTATTTTTCTTCCCCTTAATGAAATGAAATGCAATTCTCTTGCGTTTTCGAGAAAAAAAAAAATGTATGGCACCGATAATTTATTGATTTATTTTCTAGGATGAAACAAAATACCTTGAAGTGCACCAGAGAACAGTGAATAGTACAGCACTTGCACCATAAGAAACAAAATGGCGTGTTTCTAAATCTACTTCTAACAGATCATACATGAAGGCGAAGCTCATTAAATACAACTGCAACAAATTAATTGAACCTGAGGTAGCATATCTCCAGCAGAAGAAATGACCACTGAAACTGATAGTTCCTGTATCACAAAGAAGTTTAATAAATTGTAGCTCTTGAGGTTCAAATTAGAGATACAGAAAATTGTAAAAGTAATACTATATCATTGCTCAATTGATCGTACAAAAAGCATAGCTTACCAAATATATTTATTGAATTGATGACACAAGATAGCTCAAGACTATTTAGCAACTCATTTTAGAAAGCAAAAAATGTACCAGTGATGTTTTGTCAGTAGGTTGTGGGTGATATGCAGAAATTAGAATCCTATTTACTAGTTAATGACTAACTATCAGTGCAGAAAACAGAAATGGTATGATTGATGTATACTAGGGGATGAGTCAATAGTCATACACAGAAATTAGAATCCTATTTTCTGTTGACAGACAAGGTAAACGAGATCAAAGTTTCATAAATTTATTATCTTACACTTTTGTCTATGTATGTGAGTATTGCACCCTTTCCAAAGATGGTATTTGTGATAATATTATTCCTAAACATTATTGTATATATCGAATAAATTAAAAGTTTGAAACATGTCCATTAGTTTGCATAAATACAGATATAATGGCCAGACCATTTGTCATACCCTTTCAACAAGTTTTGATAGGCTATCCAAGGCTGATAAAACCTTTCTTCCTTGAGTAATCTGGGCCCTACAACCATCAGAATGAGACACTCAGCATAGCATCACATTATATTTGCACCATGAGCATTGGAAGATAGCAATAAAGAACCCTGCAGAAACAAAAAATAAACATGGACTGTAGAACGGTAAGTAAACACGGAAGATAACAACCTTTTGAAGGTACCAGAGACCTTTGCACTGAAGATATCAGTAGCAGCCGATATGAAGCTACACTTTCTAGCCAATGAAATCTTTTCAATATGATGTATAATCTGGGAATTACGATAATTTATTAAATATAAGCAAAATTAATGTAACAAATACAAAAAATAGAATATAATCAGGTAAAACTGAACCTTCTTTTTTTCTTCCTTGTCACCAGGAAGAATGGCCTTGAAGGCTTGATGCCATGGGACATCATCATCACACCCTGGTAACGCAGTTTTAAGTATGGCCATAATAGCTTTGATAATCTGAAACAGTTACATGGTAAAGCACTTAAATTGTTGCACTTACAGAACTAACAGCATGAAGAGGGTTGTTACTTTCTTCCAAGTTCCAAGTAATTGTAAATAATGAGTAAAATAATCAGAATGTTCCTTTTGTTCACAAGGCAAACATGTGTTTTTGCTAAACCATAAAAGAAATAATGTCAAGAAGCTCAGTCCACATGTTATGTTATGGGCATTGGCCAGGCCCTGAAACAGTTTAGGCATTATAAATAAGGAATAGGTCAAATAAAGATAGGAGATTATCTAGTTAGGAAAGTGGTGAGATTTGTAAACAAGAGATAGAGATGGATTGGTTCATACAATACTAGAGATTAGCTCCTTAGATGTCAAGTCAGTCCTGAGTCCTCCCTATATATAAAGGGACCACATGTACTCCATTATGAATCAATGAATATCTAAATTCTTAAGTTAGCTCTAAGCCTCAAAGCCTCTCTTAATAGCTCAGCAAGGAGAAGCCTTGCTGGCACTATTAGAGGGTGAGTGCCCTATCCCTCAGTCTTTTGACCCTTGCCCTATCCGGTCCATAATACCACCTTTTTTTTCTCAAACGTGCAGGAGAGCTGTGCATCATTATATTAAGAACAGAGGGGAGTGAATCTAGAAAGACTCGTACAAGCCCTTAAGGGCCAGGGTTAAACACAACGAAGAAAAAACTAGAAAAAAGGGAAACTATGATCAGCAACCAAACAAACTTTATGGTCAAAAACTAATAAGACCCTTGCCCCACCCCCCCCCCCCCCAATACACCATATAATAACACACAACATTCCCAAAATAATTTGGTGAAAAAAACAAAATCAGCCTGCACGGTTGGTTTCTTGAATAATTATAGATGATAGTGCACTTGTGTTTACCAAATCAATGCTTCATATCATATACACAGAAAAATTATGATCAGCAACAACTAAAGTATTAATTTGAAAAGGTACCAGTAATTTTCATGTTTTAAAATATTAATAGAACCAAGGATTATAAATTGATAATTTGGCAGTAAGAAAGCAACTCAAGAAATCACAAGAAGTTGCTAGTCCGCAATAATATTGGGAGTAAAAATTAATCCAAGCACCTTTTTCCTGTAGAAAGCCACACCATGAATATTAAAAGGAATTTTTCTGTTGCGGAATGACGCCTGGAATGCTTTGCCAGTGATCTGTGTACAGGTAACTTAGACCATAAACACAACCAAAAAATATGGTTCAGCAATAAGTGGAAGATTTCTCAACCTGTCTCCGATATAGGACAGCAATTTTGCCAAAATGACATACTTCAACTGAACTAGATGTGGTTTCAATAATCTTGTCAATAACAAATGCACATTGTGAATCTTCACTGTGGCACTCCTTAACAATGATCTATACAAAATGATGGATTGAATAAGTAACTGGAATGATGCAAGAAGAAGCAATAACAGTTCATATGTGGCATCTTTAAGGACACCTTATTCCCAGGGGGATTGTCGGTCTCAACAAGTTTGTGGCTTTGCCGTTTAGTGTTGTTGTGAATTAAAGCTGTTGCTGCTTCAACAATTGCCCGTGTAGAGCGATAGTTCTTGCTCAATCTGACCTAAACCCATCAGCACAAAAACACAATTAACAGGCATCAAGCTGAGAATCAAGATTGCGCATCAAAGACAAAGTGCATGTTAGGAAATTCCTACAGAGATGCCGTAATTACCTCTTTGTGATTTGGAAAATCTCTACGAAATGAATCAAAGCCAGAGACATCAGCACCATTGAAACTGAAGATGGACTGAAAATGAGAAGAATAGAATGAAAATAAATACATATTGCATCTGAAAACACTAGTAAATAAACAGATATCACAAGTTCAAATTATAGGATGATGAATGAACCATAATTTGTGCACCTGATCTTCGTCACCAACAATAGTTATGCGATTGTGGGACGCTAGTGTCTTTAAAAGATAATATTGCATAGCACTTGTATCCTGAAACTCATCAACTACTATTGCCTGCCATGTATTTCGGCACTCGTCGTATACTGCATGAGCGATATCATATCACAATCATATTATCCAAAAATTTATCACAATAGACAATATTGTGAGATCAGGACTGAAATTACCTTCAGGAAACTTTGTGAGAAGGGTTATCGATGAATTAATAAAATCATGGTAATCAAGAGCATTACAGGACCTTAATATTTCATTGTAGTGCCGAAGAATTGAAGCCTATTCAAAAAAGTGAGAAGAAACGAAGGTCAATAGTTAGACTTATAAGAATACAGGGGGTTATACTAAAAGGACAGCTTACTCCTGTCAAATCCCCCTTCTTTTCATACTCCTCTGGAGTCCCACCAGAAGCTTTTGCCTGTAAAGGAGGATGCTAAATTTAGGGAAAAGATAAAATCAAGCTACCCATAAGGTCAACTTGATACAGCAACAGCTTGTAATAGTTTTTCAGGGACATTACCAGTTTGACACAATTTCCACATATACAAAGTTTTGATCTAACACATTATATTGCGCTAGACACTTTAATATTTTTTTTAATACGCAAGAGAAGTGCATATCATTTCATTAAGAGAGGGAGAGAATAGGAAGGGAGCAATGCCCACCAACCCGATTGAAAACAGGCTATTGACCTATAAAGGAACTCCTTAAGCCTAGATGCCCTGGCTAGCAAGCACATGCCTCAAACCATGAAGAGTGTGTTTGTAATATGAAGTTCATGCATCATAGACAGTGTAAGACAGGACTACCATTCTAAACATGCATTGAGTATCCTACTGGCCTACATTCAGAAATCATAACAAAGATTAACATGATCCAGAATTTAGCATAACATACTAGCTATAATTCTGAGGTAGATGCAACTAGCACTAATGTTTCTTTCTCTTATGAACCGAGAGCTTCACACAATTTCCTGGTTCTACCATTAGTTGTATTCATTGATATCATATTTCTTATTATCTACAAGTTCTGGTATCTTTGTTCAGACCTAGCCTGGAGATAGCTTTAGTCCAGTCTATCACAAAGAATCTTGGCAATGTTCTTTTCTATAATTAGCACAACTTTTAACATCGTACTTTGAACTTGGATTAAATCATGCCTTATGTATTTATGAGGTACGTGGAGTTGTTGATTACTGTCTGTAGCTTTAAATCCCCTAAGCCCAGCATCTAGGAAGAACCTTAAATCATTTCCTTTATGCATTCTACATTCTGCTGTGATCTGTAACAGTAAGGTGGAACTAGCAGATCCAATCTAGAGAGAATCTAGCATTCCACACGCACTTTAGGTAGATGCAACAGTGCACCTCACTTTACAGGATGCATACAATATAACATACCCAGTTCCTTTGGGAAGCTCCCTATGCACCAAAATAGAGAAGGGAATAAAAACAAAATTGCTTAAATAATGAATTCTTCAAAAGTAGAAGGCACCTGTGTAACAAACTTCTGCCATTTCTTAGCTTTGTCCTTGAAAGAATTTTTAACATCTCCATCGTAATTCTTATTTGCATCTCCTAGACCATTATTTTTGTCACTTTCCAACAGACGCTCTGCCTCAATAACAGCCCTCCTCTGCTGCCCATTTCCATAGATTATGAATTCAGATGTGCGGCCTAGCCTTTAAAGGATTTATTAGAACATCAGAATCATAAAATAAAACAATAAATAAGATAAGACTCCAATCATCTAAAATGATTCCTACACTTGCTAAGATGTAGGAAATAAGAGCGCACTGAAAGCAGGGAAAATGTGCTCATCATACTAGCAAATATGATACACCATAACAAATTGTCAGTCAGTGAATTTAGAGACATTAAACTACAATTGAAGATGATGACTGATTTGATGTACTAAATCAGATTAAGCAGGGAAAATGTGCTCATCCTACTAGCAAATATGATACACCATAACAAATTGTCAGTCAGTGAATTTAGAAACATTAAACTACAATTGAAGATAATGACTGATTTGATGTACTAAATCAGATTGTGCTGGTATCTCTATGTAATGGGTATTTCAATGCATTTCTGATTTTCATCACAATGAATAGCGTCATCATAAAAATCATAAGTTAAACTAGAAAACAAGAATTTATTTTCAGCTTCATTTATTTTCCAGGCTGCATCTTATTCAGATATTACTTTCTCAGAACCAAATGGTCTACAACACTAAGTTCATTGATATGCACTTCAAAGATAAATGTGCAAGTGTAGTATGCTGAGCAGAAGCATGTCGATATCCATTGTTGCATTGTATTTTAAGTATTATCCACCAACAGAAAAGACATACTTTTCAGCATAGGTCCTGCAAAGCTGCAAGCAGAATGAGTGAAATGTGCTTATTACAATCTCCTTGGCAACTGCCTTCCCCACCACTGTCCCAATTCGATCCCGCATTTCAGAAGCAGCGGCAGTTGTGAATGTCATAGCAAGAATGTTTGATGGTGGAAATTCCTAATCATCAGGCAAGGAGATATGTGAATATGTGAGCTTCAAGAAAAAAATCCATATAATTTAACTCTGATTATATCAACCAGTGAACCTTACCTCTTTGAGCAGTGTGAGCACCCGACCAACCATTGTTGATGTCTTGAATCATGCCAATTATGGGAAGGAAAATTTGAGTATATACACCAGCATGGAATTTAATATGGCATGACAGGACCTTTGATATGCTCAATAAAGCTCAAATAGACATTATTTTTTAGAACAATTAACTTTTTTCAATCACAACAAAGTTTATGGAATCTGCAATATTGTTATATGTGACCGATATGAAAAATACGATAAAATGGATGGCACTTGCACCGTTTAACGTTTGAAAGGATATAATCTAGGGAATATATTTTGCTTGGTCAGATGGATTTCATTCAGAAACAATCATTAACTGTATCAGCTACAAGAACAAAAGCTACAAAATTAATGCATATCGATAAATGACTATTATTTTTATTAGTCAAACAGGCTAAATCATGCATGATGTTGGTCTAAAAGGACCTGAGCATCCGACGAAATTGGTCTCAGTTGGTTTCACATCGAAGCTGGGGCCAATAATTTATGACAGCGGTTAACTCAACAACATATGTCCATAATACTGAAGATTAAGACACTGAAACAAAACACACTGGTTAATATGCAATTCGCAGAGAAAGGATGTATGTACATACCTTTCCACTTCCTGGACCAGCAACTATCATTAGTGGAATAGTCACATCACTACACGCAGCTTCCCTCTGCCTGTCATTCAGGGACTGAAAATATTCGTAGTACTTCTTTGGAACACACCCTTCATTTTCCTCAATTTCTAGTTCCGTTTCCTGTGGCTCCTCCTGGCCCTTGGTAGCATCACCCTGATGGATAGCATCAAGATCCTCCACGAATGCATCGACAAGCTAAATATTCCCCAAGAGAAAAGGAATTAAACACATTTTTCTTGATTCCAAAGCAAACCTAGTAATTCAATTTTTAGTTTCCCAGACCCCAGTTCACCTTCCGAGAATGAGGAAACATGAATTAGCCACCACCCAACAACTATTCATCATTTATTTGTTGAAAGTTAAGAAATGAAGCAAATAAGCCATACCTCTCCTTTCCGCTCTTCATGGCAAATTACTGAGGGAACTGAAGGACCATCGCTATTTTTTCCATCCATATCCTCCTGGCACTTGGCAGAAGAGCCTGTATGGTGCACCTCCTCAGTAATGTTACTGACGTTCCAGAATGCATCCTCAAACTGCCGCCAAGCAAACAAAACATCCTAAGTTCCTTTAGCCACTTGACACCTAACAACTAACATGATAATGTCTTAAAAATATGCACTTCATACACAACGGCATTTCAAGGGGAAAAAAGCAGGTCGGCATTCATTTGCCCAACTTTTCTTATCGAAGTGCAACAAAAAGAAATTTTTCAATGCTTCACAGACCATCCTAATTCTCTTCTAATTTCAAAGAATATATCACACTCTCCTATCAGTGTTAGGGATGAGGAAAACCACAATTAGACTCTCAAAGTTGAGTGAGCCAGATTGCTCCAACCAATAACTATTCATCAGGACCTTACAGAGTTTTCCACCGTTTGACATACCTCTCCACCCCCTGTGGCAATTGAAATGGCCGGTGGAAGTGAATCATCACCAAACCACAGTTCACAGATTTCTTCTTCATCCGCATCCTCCATTTCTTCCTGGCTCGTGGCAAAAGGCTGAGCATCACCTTCCTCACCAATGGCATTCTCCTCCTTCCGGAATGCATCTCCAGACTGAATTCCCCACAAAGAAAGAACAATCAAAATGAGTTCCCTATTAAAAATAGCCACTTCAGGATTTGCTACAGTACATTTCATTTCTGATATATCGAAATGGCGGAAGTTTTGCTTTCCTAGTTCAAAAATAATAATAAAAAAATCGCCAGTATACAGTTGAACTGCCAGAAGTCACAGATTCATAATAATATCACACTGATAAACTAATTCTGCCCCCAAATCCTTCTCGATCCTAAAGCAATCCCATTTCAAGAAACAACAAGTTTCAGAATCCCTTAAGCCTCTCCATTTCCCTCCCAATTACAAGATTCCTGAATCCACAAATGCGCCCTTAGATTCCTAACCCCCAGTTTAGAATGAAACGAGAGCAAAAAAAAAAAACATACCACTCCGCTCTCCGGTTCGGAGGGGATCGATGGCGGCGCTTCGCCGGCCTCCTTATCCTTCCTGGCCGAGGACCGCTCGTGCTCCTCGCAAATGGCGTCCACCTCCCGCAGGAACGCCTCGTCCATGCCTTCGTCGTCGTCGTCGTCGAGAAGGAACCCGCAGGAGGACCTGGGCGCCTTCGGGGCGTGGGTGCTGTAACCATACCCGTCCCCGTACCCGCATCCTCCCCCTCCGGATCCCCGCTGCCGCAGGACGTTGCCGGTGACCTCGGCGAGAGGGCGGCGCGGCGGCGGGCACGGGGGCGGGGATGGGGGAGGGCGCTTGCGGGGGAGGAGGGATGAGGAGCCGCCGGGGTGGAGGGGGAGAGGGGAGGCGTTCTCCTTCCAGCGCGACATTGCCCCCCAGCGGCCGCCGCGGCGATCGCCGGCGGTGCGGCGGGGGGCGTTGGGGGTGGGGGGGGGGTGGGGTTTGGGTGGAGGTTGGTGCCGTGGTGCGTGTGGGCGGGAGGGGAGGGAGGGCTTCGCCTTGTGTTTTTCAAACGAAGGAAAAAATAGACCGATTTACGAAAAAGGAAAATTGATGTGTGTCGGTATCTCTAAATATTTTTTTAAGAAGAAATACTCAGCGTGTTTTCTTGAAACAATACACCCCTTAGAACATTCCCAACCCAATAACTAGAATAGTGTCCATAGCATTAAATAAGTTGCCACCTAGGACAGAAAATAATGTGGCAAGTAAATAAATGAGGAAAGAGAAGAAAACCATGTCTTGCATGAGACATGGTTTCTACACAATATCCAAGACATCATGTGAGATAAGTAGCATTAAATTTAAGTATGGAATAGTGGTGTTTGCATTGGATGAGTAGTGTCTAGTACTAGTTTCTTGATGATGTGGAGTTTATGGAAACCATATCTAGTGTTATGAGTTGGGACTGCCCTTATTACTACACTATTAATCAAGTGCATCTCTCTTTGTTTGTAAAAAAAAAAGTGCATCTCTTTTCTCTTCAACCTCAATGATAAAAAAACCAAATGATACTTTCTCTATCTCATAATATAACAAACTTAGGCAACGAATCTAGACATGCAATAAATTTTGATATGCCTCTTATCCAAATATATTATACTATATTATATCATATATGGTAAAAGATTGCTATATTATAAGATGAAAAAAAGTATGATACAATATAATACAGCGAAATTGGACATGCCTTCGTCCGAATTCATTATATTATATCACATCGGGTAGAAGGGTATTATAGTATATAATGGAGGGAGTACGTTTTGATCAATACTCCCTTCGTCCCATAAAAAACCAATCTAGTACTGGATATGACACATTCTAGTATTACGAATCTAAACATACATTTGTCATGTGTCACATTCCGTCCTATATTCACTTTTTTTTTACGGAAGGAGTATGTACCAACCAGTTACGTGAATTACCATCGATGGGCTTTAAACTTTCTTTCGTATAATATAAGGGATATAATATCCAATATGTTGCTACAAGAATTTATGCGTAAGAGGATATGGGGGATGTACACATTGAGAATGTTAAAAGGTAATATTGAGAGTGTTGAAAAATATGAACAAAGTTATTGAACTGATAAAAACACATTTTTAGTATGCATCCATGCAAAATAACGGTACAACATATAAAGTGAATTCTGCATGTGGACACCAACTCAACCGATACCACTCTGAATAGGAGTCACTTTTCACCAGTTTCAACAGTTAGATGATTCTTTGTACCTTGTTTCATATTTAAGCGATATGAATCAGATCCGACTTATATTTATTTTAAGAGAACTAGGCTAGAGCTCGTACGTTACAACGGAAAACAAACTGAGTTTCTTCCTTATTAAATCAATTAATAAACACTTATTTAGTCTAAGTAATGTTATGATTTTTCTTATTGAACAAATAAGTTTTGAATTTTGGGGGAGCCAATAGCGATATAGGAGAAAACTTGTTGAAAAATCGCTGGACATTCCAATTTGATTACCAGTTTGTACCATGAATTTGGGGGTTAATTTGGTTTGAGTTGTACGGCAGGCGTCCCGGCGGACGACCAGCGGCTGATGCACGCCGGGAGGCAGCTGGATGATCGACGGACGCTGGCCGACCACGGCATCCAGACGGAGCACACGCTTCGCCTCGCCATTCGTCTCCGCCGCCGCGGCCAACCTCCTCACACTCGCGCTCAAGCACAATGAGAAGAAGATGATCTGTCGCAGGTACGTCCTTTAATTTGCGCATTTCCATCCAAAAACCCAATTAGGGGAGTTACTCTCCTTGATTTGAGAATCTGCGGCTGATTGTTTCGTTTATTCGGGGAATAATCTAAACGGCATACTTACAAACTAAAAATAATTTGTGAACAAAATTTTTATATATGTGTTCTTACCGATCTAAAAGTTAAGGTTGGAAAATAAGCTTCGATAAAAAAAAACTTCAAAATCAACTTGAAATTTAAGATTAAAAATTTAAATTTTGGTTGATAATTATAAGCATAAGCGAAAAAATAAAGCCGTAGTTCGCCGCGTGCCAACAAAAGTAGCAGCTTTTGGTTGCAAATTAACTAATTTCTTGGTTGCAGATTTGCGGTGGTGTGAAATGCGAAATAGAGCTTACCTGGTGCATCACCTTTTCAGCTGAGGCGTAAGAAAAAGCTAGTACTCCGTAGTAAATAGGTACTCCCTCCGTTTATAACTGTTTTAGTTATAAGACAAGTCAAACTGTTTTAAATTTGACTAAATTTATCGGTAAATATAGTAATATTTATAATATCAAATTAGTTTCATTAAATCAATAATTAAATATATTTTCATAATAAATTTATCTTTTGTTAAAAATGTTATTATTTTATTCTGCAAACTTAATTAAATTTAAAGCAGTTTGACTTTGACTAAAGTCAAAATATCTTATAAACTAAAACAGAAAAGTGGGGAAAAGTGAACAAAACGGAAAAGTGGGATGGAAAAGTGAACAAAACGTATTGATTCCACCATTCTTTTATAGGTATTCCAGATGAACCGTGGGGATTGAAAAGCGAACGAAACGGTTCATCAGTTGAATGAGATGTCTTAGCATCATAGAACTGCAGTTATTATCACATCGGAGCTTTAACTTCCGCCCTAGCTATTAGTTTAATGTTTTCCTGTTGGTTTACGAACTTTGAATCTTTGATCACCCTTTTTCTCCATGCTAATGGTAGTTTTGAAGAAGCATGGCTGTGACATGCTCAAGAAACCACTGCTGAAAGTTACTTTCTTGGGGATGAACTTTTATCACACTCTATGAATATATATGCCGTGATGGTTCGGATGGAAATGCTAGTTACTGGTGAACATTGCAATGTTCTCTGGCGATCTAGCCTCACCCATCATATTTGTTCTTCTCCTTTCACCATCTATTGCAACTGTTTTTGGCATGCTCTGTGTTATTGGATGGCTGTGGATGTACAATTGGCCAGATTGATGGCTATCATCAGGCCATGCTGTTCTCGTCTCTTTACAAAGTAGGAGCTGATGCCTTCTGATTCTGGATCCCTGATGTTATATGTGTGCACGCGTTGTGGCTTGCTAGGAAGGCAAAGCAGGTCCTCCGACCGCTGCCCAGTGTTTTGCTGATATCCTGCTGGATGCTGATGTCTCACGGAGATTTTTCGACAAACTATTTACATTTGCAATAAACTTACAGCAAATTTCACGGATTCCAATCAAATTTCGACCCGCCAAATGCACTCGGAGATCGTGGTAGAGAGAGAATCAGGGGCGGATCTACCCATTAGGCAGGGTGGGTCGACCGTCCCAGCTATAACATGTGTTGCCTTACACCCCCTAAGAAGTCCAGACCCTCTTAGAGTCCCCCTCCGCGGCTAGCATTGCCGCATTGGACACTTGCTGTGGCTAGCGCCGACAAGGAGGTGGCACCTCTCTAGTGGTGCTCGTCGGAGACAGGAGACCCAGATGTGGGAGATTAGGCAATTCACAGGGCAAACATCTCATTTGCGTTACCTCGTATGCCACGTAGAATAGATACACAACGAATCCACATCTGTTACAGTACAGGGTACTACGGGGGATCCCAAAACAACTACCCCAACCAATTCTCTCTTCCACTTTCCCCTTTCTCTCCTTTCCCCTTTGTCTCCTTTCCCCTTTCCCTCTCCTACTTTCACTCCCACCCACCCGACAGAGCCGGAGCGCGCGGCGGTACAGGTCGCCGTCGTCGCCACCGACGCGGCGTCGTCGTCGTCGCCCACGGCGGCGCGCGTCGTCCCCGCGAATCTCTCGGCGGCAATGAGAAAGCGGAGCGAGGAGGACGGCGGTGGCGCGAATCTGGAGCGGCGGCGTGGGAGGACAGCGGCGGCGGCGCGAGAGGACCACGGCGGCGGCGCGGATTCTGGAGTGGAGCGGCGTGCGCATCCTCGTGCTCGTGCTCGTGGTCGTCGTCCTCGGAGCGGTCATGGCGGGCGGCGGTGGCGCATCCTCGCCCCGCCCTCCTCACCGACGGCGCTCTCCTCACCGCCTGCCCCAACGCCGAGTGGCGGCGGCATCCTCGGGACCTGGCGAAGAAGCGGCGGCGGCGCGGATCCCAAACATGGAAGCTGGAATCAAGGACCTGAACGATCCTGGAGACCAAGCCACCGGCGACGCCACCGCGCGCGCAGCGATCACTGCGTCGCTGAGAGCCATCGCCGTCACCTCCGGTCTCTCCACGCGCCCCGACTTCGCCGCCAATCTCTTCCCCGCCTACTCCTCCGCCGGGCGCCCAGTCCTTGCCGCCGCGGAGCTCCGAGCTCGGCCCCCTACCTAGCTATAGGCTGCAGGAGCCTCTGTCCACGCGGGGATTCCACTTCAAGTTCGTCATCCTGGAGGGTGCTGGTTCCCTCGCGGTGGCGTCGTCGCTGGTCTTCATGTACGCCAGGCACCGCAGCGTCCGCGACGCGCCGTGAGGCTGTTCGACGAAATGCCCGAGAGGCTGTTGAATGTGATACCAACAGTTTGGTTTCCATAATTTCTTCTTGTTAAGGTTTGGGCAGACTACGATTAGGTCAACCAGCACATTGTTATTTAACCGAACACTTAATCGGTGAAAATTCATCAGATGCAAATGCATTAATCATCATGTACGGAAAGAGTGGAAATTATGATCTTGCACCGAAAATATTTGGTTCGGTCAAAACAAAAACATATGTTGTCACACTCACAACTTTGGTACTGTATGACCAGAAGCTCACTGAAGGTATTTTAAACCCAACTCAGCAATTTTGGTCACTGTCATTTCAGCTTCTGCAAATTAAGCCCAATAGCCTCACTTTTCTTGCCATTCTGTCTGCTTGTTGCGATGAAGGACTTGTTGATGAGGGTTGATGAGGGTAAGAAGTTGTTCACTAGAATGGAGGAATACTCCCTTGAGCCTAACCTGAAGCACTATGCCTGTATGGTGGATCGGCTAGGGAGAGCATCTTCAAGGGGCAGAAGATATGATCTCTATAATGCCAATAGAACCTGATGGTGAAATATGGGGAACTGAACTTGGTGCATGCAAAATGCATGACAATTTTGAAACTTGCCATTGTAGAACAAGTTCTTTTATTGTAAATAAGTTCATGCTTTTGCTTTTGATACTCCCTCCGTTTCAGGTTATAAGATGCTTTGACTTTTGACTTTGGTCAAAGTCAAACTGCTTTAAGTTTAATCAAATTTATAGAAAAAAAATAGTAATATCTTTGACCCAAGATAAATTTCTTATAAAAATATATTTCATCATTAGTTTAATAAAAACTAATTTGGTATATTACTATATTTGTTTATAAACTTAGTCAAACTTAAAACATTTTGATTTTGACCAAAGTCAAAACATCCTGGGCATGCTATGGTTATTATGTGATTTCTCTTGTGAGCAAGTGGCATTTCAGCGGTTTAGAATCGGTTGTACCAGGATGTGAAATATGTGTGATCAAGTGGGGTGATCAGTATGTCAGAGTGATCCCTGAAAATCAACAGAACGATAACTCAACAGACATGGTCTGAAATAAAACCGCAGATGGTCTGAAATTTCAACAAGTAGCACAGATTCCTACATCAGATTCACAAGCACAAATCACAGTTTCATAAATATGTTCTCACAGATTCATCAACACATTGACACAAATTTTCAGCAATAACTAAGAGATTCTTAAATATCTCACAATCACACATCTCTCCAGGCTAGCAACATCGGGCGACCACATGGCCTCATTCTCAGCCCAAATTTTACCATTCATCGATACAACACACATTAAACTGAAGGTTTAGTTTTATGTCTAGCCAACATCATACAGTGCATTTCCACTAGCAACATCACTTCAGGGCTATGGCAACATGCACACGGCATCATTTACTCACAGCATACAACCCCAAGCTGCATCCCGTAGATCAGCAGCAACAACTGGAACCCAGGGCATCACAAAGCAACATCACCCAATAATAGCACCACATCCACTTGACCTGCACATGTAAAAAAAAAAGTTTTAGCATCATTCACAAAAGCATTTTTGTAAGAGGCAATCAGATGAACTCCACACCTGCATGCTGTGACTTTCTCACCCTCAACTAGCACAGGCCATCCAAAAGATGTTGGTGCCCCATAATGATTAATGACAAAATGACCAGCACTTGGGTGATCAACCAAACCACCAAAGTTGATCACAAAATGTGTTCATGTTGCTAGCCGCAAGGAATAATATGATTCACATATTAGACAACACGACCCATGTATATAGTTCACAGACCATCCAAAAGGAAGAACTAACTTACTAGGGAGCAGTCAAGCTAGATGAGAACCTATCCACTCCTCCACAAATCTGATCAGAGAGGAGTGCAACAGCCCTGATATGCACATCCTTAGCCCATGGCTCCATTTTTTATGTGTCTACCTGTAACATTTGTGCAAACATGTCCATAGCCTTGCTCTTGTGGAGCAGCTGATGAGGTAATTCTTGGGCAGTACCAGGTTCCTTATATGAACTGAAAACAAAAATCGAAAGACATGTCTAACTGCTAAATTAGAAGGTCATTGTTCAGTTTCAATTTTAACCAAATAAACTAAGAATGCTTACACATATTAGCCATCATGTACTGATTGGAAAAATGCATTTGCATCCTGTAATCAGGCATTTTGCAGATACTTTGATTCCTGTAATTACTAGCCACCGGTACAAGCTGACAATGACCCTTTACAGTTACAGGGATAATTCAGGCCTGTTTGGCACAGCTCCAGTTTCAGCCAAACAGTTTCAGCTCCATCAAAACTGGGAGTGGAGTTAGGTGGAGCTCTTTCACAAAATGTGCTAGAGTTGTGGAGCTGGGTTTAGGCAGCTCTACAACTCCACTCCAGACTCAACTCCTGGAGTTAATTTTAGGAGTTGGAGCTGTACCAAACAGGCCCTTCCATTGATCTGCGCCTGAAGCTGCTCTTTGTGCATATCCTTGAGCACCTGCCTCTTGCTTTTTGCCCAGGACTACCTTTGTGTGATCCGCAGGTGCTTCGGCTTCCATGCCAAAGGTTCATCTAGGACACAGTATACCAAGTAATTACTAAAAACATCCATGGGCTCGACATCAGTTAAAAGGATACTATGAAGTAGAAGAAATTATATGTTTTGTTTGTATTTCCATGATCTCTGTGTCACTAATGAAAACAAGGCTGCTAATATAGAATAATTTAATCAAGATGGAAAACTGTATATGTACAATTTTAAAAGGTACATATAGTTACATGGTTGAAGAAAAAACAATATAACATTGTCATGTGATTACCCTTTTTATATCCTGTTTCATATTTTTGTGTCTACACTTCTGATATTTGTTCTTTTAGTATGTATACCAAACCATGTTTTTTGTTTTGGTGCTGTACAGGACAGGTTCAATTATTTGGTTTTCCTATTAGTCCTGCACAATGTTTCACAGCACATTGGTGTGGGCAATTTTGGTAGCCTTGCCTTCTAATCTTTCTCTGGAGTAGGAGTACTGTTGCAGCTTGAGTAATAGTTGAACAATGTTTTTTCTGACATCTTGTGAGCTAGGGATCATATTTAATAGACAAACAATATTAAAGGTTTAATAAGTACTAAGTACCTCAAGGTACCAAAAATTTTAGTGTAAAATTTAGATACCTTAAGGTGCTTTCTTCTCTATGCTAATAGGTTGAATCATCAATCAAACATTCAAAAGTAACATGTTGCATTGCATTGCATACCTTATTTTGCTTGATTACTGTCTTTCCTGTTGCCGCTTGCCCAGATGGCCGGACCGCCAGATGCTCACAAGCCAGGGGCAGCCTGCCAGGGATACAGCCCCTCATGGAAGCACAGGCACTGCAGCATGTTGATCATATTAGAATTGCCAATGTACAGAATTGCCCCCCTGGGACTCACCCCTCGTCTCTCCTCAGCTGCCCGAGAAGACTTAGCAGTAGTGCAGAATATCATCCAACAACTGGAGCTCTCAGATGGTATGGATCAGCGGATCTACTCCCCAAATGGCCATTCAGAGATCTTGTCCTCCAGCTCCCTATATCAATTCCTTTCCTCCTCCGATCTACCTAACTGTGCCAACTGGGATTTCATCTGGAACAATGCAGCTCCGCCAAGAGTGCAGTTCTTCACCTGGCTCATGGGAAAAAACAGGCTGCCCACATGTGCAAACCTCTACAAGAAAACAATATTGTCAACTGCTACATGCGAGCTGTGCCTCTGCTAGGATGAAGACGAAGATCACCTCTTCTTACACTGTCCTTTTGCTTCAGCTTTCTGGTCTGCGGTCCGAATTCAACCAAATATCCCCTCAGCACAACTCTTATTTCAGCTCAAGCCGCCTCCGATAATCCCAATGGTAGAATTCAAGTGCTTCTACCTCCTTTGCTTTTGGTGTTTGTGGAATCACCGGCACGATGTGGTATTCAGAAAAGAACCCCCCTCCCTCCAGCGGATCCTTCGCCGATGTATTCAAGATGCGTCCCTCTGGTCAGAACGAATGAAAAGCGATGTATGTCCCATAGTTTCACAGTGGAAGCGTTGCTTCGCTTCTGCCCTTTCATCCCTGTAACTGCTTTTATTCTTCTTACTCCCATGTAACTTTAACAATCCCTTTCAATGAAAATTCAGGTGGGGAAACTCTCCCCCCCCCCCCCCCCCCCGGTGAAAATTAAAAAAAAAAAAGAAGGATGGGGCGCTACTAAGTAAACCAGACTAGAGGAAGTCAGTTTCTTTCAATGATACAGGCAAACAGTAAACCAGTTCTTTACAAAGCACATGATTTTTGAAACACATCAGGTCATCTATCTGAACATTTCTGAAGATTACAACATCCGTATGCACATTCTCATAGCCATAAAGATTTTTCACTGCACATGTATCAAACAATTCAAGAGAACAGATGACTGGACAGATTGGTTATGAAGCTAAGAACCTTTGAAAAGAGAGTGTGTGTCATACTGTCCTGTGCACCGTGAAACATGAAAACTAACAACAGTAAAGCTTATATTATAAACTTAAGCATAATCTAGAGAAGTGGATCGAAATTAAGCAAAAACGAGTCGTCTATAACCTACTGCATTTGCTACCTTTCAATCCCATCTATGTGATTTCATCGAAAATCCACCATAATCAACTTAAACTTCCTGTAATTTCAGCCATAAAGGTCAGAACTTTCTAAGGCTGTACAAAATTTAATAATTCATACATTTCCTGACTATGTGATTCCCAATTACTCCCGCAAATTGAATACAGCAAGCACACCCGAGACGAGGGTTTACGATTCGCGAACCTGTTGTCACTTCTAGGCCTGATGCCTCTGGAGCGTCGGTTGCTGTTGAACGCGATTCCGGCGATGCACATTGCACGCGCCTCCAGTCTTGGCCGTCATCCGGCCGCCGACCGCCCTCCATCTTCGGCATCATCCGACCACTCCTGCCCGCCGCCACGACGGCGAGCAATGGCGTGGTGGAGAGCGGGATCTCAGGCGGCGCCGCTGTTGAGGACGGAAGAAGGCAGGAGACTCCGGCGAGGGAACGAGGGATCAAATCAATGTAGCTGGCGGCGGGAGGGGTCTTTACTCGTAAAACCTAGTCAAATACCCCATCTGACTAAAATCCCAGCTGGCTGCCTCTCAATTCAGTGCAACTAACAGCTCCCATCTCGAAGAAAATTACAAGTGACTCAAGGCCCTATTTGTTTTATAATCTAAATTATAAAACTAGATTACTATAAGCTGAATTATAATAAGCCCATATAAAATAAGCTGCTAGCTATTTGTTTCTCTAGATTATTATCTGTTTGTTAGTTATTAGCCACCCAATAATCTAAAAAATCACCTTTAGAGTGGCTTACCAAATTATAGTAATCTGGCTTATAGATTATAATAATCTAAAGCTATCTGTTTGTTTCAGCTTAATTCTAATAATCCAGATTATAATAATCCTAAGTTGAATTAAATAGTACCCAAGTCCTTCCTATATCAAAAAGACTTCGCTCCCTATCTGACGCGTGTATAACACCAATCGCAATGCAAGTACTTCATCTCCTTCGTCTGGCCAAATTTTCCTCTCTCCTCTTCTACGAGGTTGCCGCCAAAGCTCCACGGGGGACTGTCCGCCATGAATCCCTCTTCTTACGATTAATGGATCATTGGGCTATACATCTTGGATTGCATTTGATTCGATTTGATTTGAAGGGGAATCAATCTGGGCATTTGATTCGATTCGATTTGGGCCATGAAGTTCGCTGACGAGGGACGGTTCTTGAACGGCATAACCTGCTTATCAACAACCAGAAGCCCAAAAGCCAAGGCCACTGAGTTGGCTTGTACACCGGCCGGCGGCCGTGCTTTCCATCTCAAAGCACAGCAATTAATTGGCTGGTTCAATCTTATGCCATGGACATGATCAATTGCAAGAACTAAGAGCTGGATCTGCTGGAAATCGAGGACGACACTGTGGCGCACAAGATTGATTCCCACAGAACTTCCACAGCCACGTGCAATGTGCTTATCTAAGCCGACTGCGCGGCGCGTTGGGGTTGCCTGTGCATCGCCCCGGCCAGAGCACGCCGGCTTGCCGCTGTTCCCTGGCTTAGCAGCCAAGAGCGAGAAATTTAGCCTGAGAGTCTGAGACGAAAGGAGTCGGAGGTTGGCTGCTTGTGTTATACACGTGTCATATAGAGAAGCAAAGTCTTTCTAATCTCGGAAGGACCTAGGTCCTACCTAATTTTCTTCCATCTCGTCTTGTACCGTTGGACCTGAGATATCCAAAATGCAAAAGCTGAAAGTTTAAGTCCATATTCCACGAGTTACGTACTATAGTGATGCCGATAGTGATAACTGATACCTCCCGCTGATAAGCCCAGGTACCTTCACTCGATTACTTCTTTCTGACATGGATCACTGATATGCTGGGTCCGTTACAATAACGGGCCCAGATGACCCAATACGTTAGAGACCTACACTAAAGGAGGGAAAGTAAGTGAGAGAAACTCACCTTCAATGCACAAAAACCCAAAGCCAGGCTAAAAAACCCAAAGCCAAGGTTTTCTTCCAATATAAGCCACAATTCGGTGCTCTTCTTCACTTTCTTCACTAGAGACGATTCTGCGATCCCATCGGCTCCTACAACTTCCTCAAGTCAGGTATGGCATCAACATTGTGATCTTCTCTTACGCCTCGCGCTGCCGCCTCCGCCGAGCCGATCGGGCGCCATTCCCGTAGTAGCTCTGTTGTTATTATGGGACAGGCTATAAGGGTTGGGATGTTTTGCGCCTCGATCCGTGTCAAGTGGGAGGCCATTATCTTCCTCGTCATCCTGGAGTTTGGCTTCCGAAACTGGCACCGTAGGCCAACGCCTCTGCTTGATCATGGCAGAGACAACGGAAACAACCTCCTCCTCCTCCTCCTTGGTGTTATCGTCGAGGTAAACTTAGCTTTCCCTCCTTATTCTTGGCACCAAATGCGTAGCCCCCAATCCAAACTGATACCTAATTTCATGTTACTCCTCCAGATCTGAGACCCTCTATTATCATAGCAATATAAGACAAAACTCTGTTGTTCGAATACTTCTTTCTCAACAAGCTGCAGGAAATATCCTGATCATCAGCATCGTAGATCCTCCACATCCACTTATAAGTAATGCCTCATTGGTGTTGATGATGCCCAAACATCCAAATTCCTTATCCTTAGGTCATCATAACATGTCATCTGCAATGAGAAATTACCCCTTTATCAGACCTCCTTGTTTAGCTTTATCCATCATATAAGCAAGACAATCTGCAGCCAAATCAAACAACAGCAGGAATTAGCACCCCCATTTCAAACCCCTATTATCCCCCCGCCTCCCTCTCGCTGATGTTGATACAAAAGTTCCCCTGCTGATAGTTTTCATTACCCATTATCTCACTCTTCTAGCAAATCTTTTCCTGCACAGTGGTTCCTCCACATTAATCATCTCCATGTCCATGAACTCAGTGTGCTTCTTTTGATTTCCTAAACATCTGGGTTGCATTCCGACAGATAGTTCGGGGGGTGTTGCTCCAGCGAGGCAGGAAACCCGTGGCATTTGCCAGCGCAATCTATACTAGGTCCATTTCGCGGAATACATCCCGATTGGTGTTGGAGCAGCCCATCGTTCCAGTGACGCAGCAGGAGAGGTGCGAAGCTTATCTGGGCCGGCCCATGGGGCAGACAGCGCCAGGTATCGCCATTGCAGTATGCCTGTTAGCCTGTATACTCCCTCCCTTTCTTTCTTTTTTTTCTTTTTCTTTTGTCTCTTCCGTCTTTAACATCAGCACGTACTACTTAAGTTGCTCTCATCAAGTCAGTTTTTCTTTCTAAATCTATATTACCTCCGTTCCAAAATATAGTAATGTAGGATCAGATGTAACATATGCTAATTCAAATAAACAAAAACAAACTGTAAAATAGGATAACAGATAACCCATTTCGCTTTTTTTTTGGGCCGGCACGATATCACCCCTTAAAGGAATAAGTTCATTTAACTTGTCAACGAATCTGATTTTCGTCCCTCAACCTGAAAACCAGACACAACGAGTCCCTTAACTATCAAAACCAGTGCAGATTAGGTCCCTCGACGGTTTTAACTGACGTGACGCCTACGTGACTAATTTGACTCGGTCTTCATCTGACGTGGCATTGACGTGACGCTTATGTGACAATTCAATTCGAAAAAATAATAAAACCAGTGGTACCCACATGTCAGTCTCACATAGAAAATAATAAAGAATGTGGGACCCACGTGGGTCCCGCATGTCAGTCTCACACATAAAATAATAAAAAATAGTGGGACCCACGTGGGCCCCACATGTCAGTCCAACTCACCCTCCTCTCTCCCCATCTCCCCTCTTTATCTATCTCTCCTCTCCTCTCTCCCGGCGACGGAGAGGCAGCGGCACGCGGTGGCCGGCTGCCGGCGGGAGAGGAGGGAGCGGCACAGCCAGGCGCGGCGTACGGAGGCGGTTTGGCGCGGCGGCGTGGCACCGGCAATGAAGGGGAGGAAGGCGAAGGGAGCTCCATGGGCGGCGGTGGGTTTGGGGAAGGACTGGCGGCGGCGGGGAACTCGGTGGTGGCGGGGATGGAGGTGAGATCAGCGCGGGGTGGAACGGGGAGGTCGGCACGGCGTCAACAGCATCGGCCGGGCGCGGTGGCTCGGTAGTGCGCGGCCAGGAAGTGGCGTAGGGGGGAGGAATCGGGGGCGGCGCCGGGCTGAGGAGGGAGGGAAGGGGAGCTTCACGGGGCGGCGGTGGATTGGGAAGGCCGGCGCGGCGGTGGATTGGATTGACATGAGGGCGGGGGCCGCGATGGTGAGGTGCGCCGCCCTTCTCCCCGCCTGCCGCCGCTCGTCGGTCGTCCTCCCCATTGGCCGCCGCCTATCTCGGCGCCCCTTCTCCCCGTCGGTCGCTGCCCGTCCCCGTGCCCATTCTCCCCACCGGGTCGCCGCCTGTCCCGGAGCGCCATATCCCCATCGGCTGCCGGCGCCGCCCCTTCTCCCCGCTAGTCGCCCGCCCGTCTTCCCGCCGCCCATCGGCAGAGAAGAGAGAGGAGAGATGAAGAGAGGGGAGATGGGGAGAGAGAGAGGAGGAAAAAGAAGAGGGTGAGTTGGACTGACATGCGGGGCCCACGTGGGTCCCATATTTTTTTATTATTTTCTATGTGAGACTGACATGTAGGTCCCACTGGTTTTATTATTTTTTCAAATTGAATTGCTACATAAGCGCCACGTCAATGCCACGTCAGATTAAGACTCGAGTTAAATTAGCCACGTGGGTGCTAAGTCAGCCAAAACTGCCCTCAAAACCGCCGAGGGACCTAATCTGCACTGGTTTTCAGGTTGAGGGACGAAAATCGGATTCGTTGACAAGTTAAGGGACCTCAAATGAACTTATTCCCCCCTTAAATACTGACCCATTTTGCTTTCTTGTGGGCTGGCATGATGTCATGGCGTGCAGGTACATGCGCTCCTGTGGACACGGAGCGGAGCAGATGGGAAGGCAACATCCATGCGTGGCCTTGGCCCACTGCGTTGTTGTTCTCTAAAACTAAATGCGTGTGGCCGAACACATTCCGACTGGATTGGGAGTCGCGGGGGCAGCAGCCTGCCGGCCCAGTGAGGTCGAACAGCTGGGGGAGTTGTCTGCGGCCCATGAAGCAGGCGACGAGCGGTGAGTGAGACACTCGCACTGCATATATTGCATGAAAAGTCCATCCCCTCCCCCCCCCCCCTCCCGCGTGGGGTGTGCACTTTTAATTTTGAAATCGGACACCCAATCTTCTAAACTTTACAATCCATTCATATTTTCATATTACCCCTAAAGTGATATTTTTGGATGGTTGTTTTGCGTAGATGTTTAAATAAGCGGTTTTGATAGCTAATATAACATATTATATTACATGTCGTTAATTTCTAGACCTCAGGTTATACTCTATAGTAATGCTATAATAGTATTATTATGTTGGTAGTTAGTAAGTGAAATACTGAGAGAAAAAAAGATTGTTAGAGGATATATTTAACTGAAGATTTCAACATATATTTCAATGTGTATACCACATAGTCAAGCCCATGCAACATACTTCCTCTATTAAAAAAAGACTAACTCTTGAAAATGAGTATGGACAATTATCTAAGTTCATTATCAGAAATTGGTTTTTTCTATAATGGAGGGTGTATATGCAAATTAGATGAAAACCACCATATCGGGTTATATGAACAGTATTGTAAATTTTAATTGTTAGATGAACTTTCAACCAAAGTTTAGCGGGGTGACATGGACTTTTTCATATAATCTAATACTCCCCCTGTTTCATAACATAATACTTTCTAGCATTACCCATATTCATATAAATGTTAATAAATTTAGACACATATATATATGTTTAGATTCATCTCTCTCTATCTATCTATCTATCTATCTATCTATCTATCTATCTATACGTCTGTTATATTATTAAAACAGCCTTGAAAGGAGGCACTACGTTCACTGTAGAGGCTAGAAATTCCAACATTAATCGGAGAAAAAGAAAAAAAAATACACGCCATTAGATTATAGTGGGTCCAAATTATAACGGTTGAGATCTTTCCTGACAGATATAGAAAGATATATCTTGCTCTTTGTTTCCGACTCTAGTTGTCATACCGAAGCAAATAGATTGTTATTAATACCACTGGTCATATGCCAGCCAAAAAAAGAGCTTCATTAAGGTACGTTCCGGCCGGTCAACGACTATTGGCTGGCAAAAAAAACCACCCATCATCCGGTAATCCATAAAACACAGCTCTTAATCTTTAAGGATGCATATGACTAAAACTATTAAAAAAATCCATATAAATTAGTAGTAATACAATTTAAAAATAATTGAAATTCAAAAATCAGAATAAGTAATATTGAAAGAGAAGTCCATATAAGACCCAATACGAGATCAATTAAAATTCGAAATAAAAAATAAAATAAAATAAAAAGAGTTCAAGTAGGAATACAATTTTGAAACAACTGAAGTTGGAAAAAGAATAAAAAATATTAAAAGAATAGTGCATATAGAACACAATATGAGATTAATTAAAATTCAAAATAAAAATAAAATAAATTTTGAAATTAGAAAAAGAAAAATAGAATTTCAACTAGGAATACAATGTATAAATAACTAAAATTTGTAATAACAAAGACTATTGAAAGAAGGGACCATCTAGAACCCATGACGAGATTAATTAAAATTTTGAAAATTTAAAAATAATAATAAGAGTTCAAGTAGGAATATAATTTATAAATAAAATACATCGGAATGAAAAATATGAAATTTTCAAACTCAACGATGACAAATGACAATAAAGATGGGAGAAGCCACAAGCCTGTAAAGGAGTAAAGTGGTGACGGTTGAAGGGGCATCTAAAAACTATTAACAAAACCTAAAGAGAATTCAATGATGATTAAAAAGATGGATGACGGACAGGCAGTTAAGAAGCACGATCTCGGCGGTTGGCGAGACATCTAAAAAGTAAAAAGTAAACCCCAATGATAATCATATTCAATTTTAAAATCACAATGGCAATAAGGGGAAGCAACAGGCGAGCCGTAGAGGAGTACAGTGGTAAAGCCGCTGACGGTTTGGCGAGACTTCTAGAAAGTAAAAAATGAACACAAATGACAATTATGTTTGATTTTTGAAATTCCGATGACAATAAAGAGAAAGTAGCGAACGGGCCGTAGAGGAGTATAGTGGTAGCGTTTGATGGGACTTATAAGCAACATGCCTGAAAAAGAGTAGAGTGGTGACAGTTGATGGGGCATCTAAAAACTATTAAAAAAACCCCTAAATAGAATTTCAACGACGATTAAAAGCAGGAACGATGGACAACATGGTCGCAACGGTTGGCGGGAATTCTAAAAATTAAAAAAAAAACCCCAATGGTAATCATGTTCAATTTTAAAATCTCAATGACAATAAAGAGGGGAGGCAATGAGCGAGTCATATAGGAGTACAGCGACAAAGCCGCTGACGGTTTGGCGGAACTTCTAGAAAATAAAAAAAATGAACTCAAACGATAATTGTGTTCAACTTTTAAAATCCCGATGATAATAAAGAGATGAGACAGCGAACGGGCCATGGAGGAGTATAATAACAGCGTTTGACGGGACTTCTAATCAACATGCCTGTAAATGAGTAGAGTGATGACGGTTGATGGGACATCTAAAAATAATTAATAAAAACCTTTAGTAGAATTCCAATGACGATTAATTTTTACTCAACCTTATCCTCTACGATTAATTTTTTTATCGTAGAGGAGTATAGTGGCAGCGTTTGACATGACTTCTAGGAAAATTATAAAGACGAAATCCAACAAGAAAATAAACTCTAAAAACTATAAGATCCTACTTTTAAAAGGTTCTAAGGAGAATGAATAGAAAGTGGTAGATCGAACAAGCAAATAAAGAAGGAGATGACAGAAGTAAAGGGTAGCAACTGGTGTAACTTTTAAAAACTACAAAATTAGAAATACGGGGATGATAAGGTTTAGTCTTTCAAAGTTTTAAGACAACGAGATAGCTATTTAATAAATTTTTAAGTAAAATTATATTAAAAATATATAATTTTGTACGGGTGCTAGCCGCGCAATTGCGCGGGCCACCCAGCTAGAAAGACTTATATTATGAAACGGAGGAAGTATTTACTATTCTATCGGATGGCACTGTAATCACCTCTCTCATAGGCTTTTTGATTTGTTCGTGCTAAGGGAATTACTATTATTGTTTCTTGTGCTGCCATGCATGCATGGTGATGGCGTGCAGATACCTGTGCGATTGTGGCCTGCACCGTGGCCCTGGAGGGGATGCACCGGAAGGTGTACGAGGAGTCCAACGGCGTTGGGACGTTCCCTGTCGCTTGGCAGGCCGCGGGGAGTTGGAACGAGCAGCTGCGGCTCGCGTGCGAGCGCAAAGGCGTCTGGAAGGCGCGCGAGGGAGCCAATGTGGGCGATATGCTAATCAAGATTCAGGAGCTTGCGGGCGTGGTGACCAGCGTCCCCGGACTGTTGATGCCACTGCTCAGTTGGGAGAAGCACAGCGCCGGGCTTACCCGGGAGCGCGTGGCTGAGCTCATAGACCTCGGCCCCTGCATTGGGAGACTGTGGGTTTGTCCCCTGGTACCATTACTTCGATACCGATAATGGCTGGGTTTATCTTGGGTGCGGCCGGGACAAACTTGATAGGGACGATAGCAAAGAGCGCTACAGAAATCAGGTGGGCTCGCACGCTGTCGTCTGCTTCGCATATCGATTCTGCGAAAATGGTGAGATGCATGTGCTCGTGTTGGACAACCATGATGATGACGGCCCACAACGGTGGATCGACGTTGAAGAGCTGGATGCGATCTTCACCCTGACCGTGGAGTGCCTAACCAACGGAGGCGCTTCTCCCCCCAAGGAGGTGAATTTTCTTTCGGGACACACACATATATCAAATACTATATATTAAAGATTTCTTTATCAAATATATGGTCTGACTAGAGTTGTTCTCCTGGTTGGTTCCTGGCAGGCAGCTCGCCGCCTAAGGAAGCATCGCCAGCCGCAAGCTTCCGAAATCGAACCAAACATGCCCTCCGAGTTCGAGTTGGACTTTAAAACCTTATGTCTCATAAAACATATGAGGCTTTGAGACGATTGTATAACCTCCCTGCTTCTTCCGGCCGTAGCATGAAGCATCTTGAGCTCCTGCTTCTCTTGTCTCCAAATAACTACTAGGGAAAATTCACCGTGTATCCCTAAAAAATTGTCCAATCTCTCATGTATTTTTCTCATTTTCTTCAATACTCCTGAATTTTAGTATAGATCCTTTTTATAACCTTCTCATTAGTTGACCGTTGAATTCTTAAAAAAGAGAGTTGTCCTTTTGTATGAAGAAACACATAAATTTATAGAGTATATCATTGAAATATAGAAATTTGTTGTACGGGACTTATATATTTACTAGCAAAATACCCATGCTTTGATATGGGTAAAATAATAATAATAATATATCATATATAGAATATAGCTTTTATCAAATATGATAGTATTATTTATTTTCTTGTTTTTATGTATGATATCCACTTGATTCAAATAAATATTAAACTATTATATAATATAAAAAAATTATGGACTAGCTAATTTATAAAATTGTAAAAGTAGTACCGAGGATGGCAGAACCACCAAAGACCGATAAGGCCAAGGAGGCCGAGGCCACCCTCTGCTCCGCCACATCCACCGCGCCACTTCACAAACAAGCACCATCACTCCTCTCTCTCTGCTTCCCTCGATTCCGTGAATCGAAGGAATTCCTCAACGGAGGGAAGGCGAACATGAAGCGTGGTGAGGGCGGCCTGCGCCGCGACGTGTTGGGCGAAGGGGAGCGCCGCATCATCAGCGAAGAGCTAGTCATGGTGGCTGGTAAGGTCCTTGATGTGCTCACAGTTGTGTAAGAAAGGAGACGGCAAGGAGGCGTTGTGGTCGATGTAGGGGAAAGGGGAAGCGAGGACCGCTGTAACCCTAAGCAACCGCCGGCTGCGGCATGACCGTGGTGGCGCGAGCTCGCTGGAGTCACTGGATCGGGGGTGTACAAGAAAGGGAGCGAGGACGTCAGGGCGATGAATGCTAAGCACCATGTCGATTTGCATAATTATATAGGGAGCCGATTTGCACTGGTTTTAAAGATGTGTAAGATGTCATACCTGGTTTTATGGTGAGGGAGACAATTCAACGTGGAGCAAGAGACGAAAGATTTAAAGATGTGAGAGATGTCATACCTGGTTTTACGGTGAGGGGAGACGATTCAACGTGGAGCAAGAGATGAAAGAATGCAAAATATACTGCGTGGGGTTTACATGGCGCTTGGCCAAGTTGAATCCGACCACTCCACTTGGAAGAAGTTGGAACCGAGTCGAGAGCAAATTAAAGCGTGGCCTGCAGGAGCAGAGCGCGGCCGCTGGACTGCGACATGGCGTGGCGGAAACTGATATGCGCTACCCTGCCGCTCTCTACTCTACCCAGACTAAACTGTCCGTGGGGAACAACAGCAACATAGCCTACGCTAATGCGGCGGGGCACACGCTTGAGTGCGAACTCGAGTTCGTTCTCGTGCAAGAAACTAAGGCAGTGGCTGGGCGTCTAGATAACCAGAACAGCGAGGAAGAAGGGCAGCGGTGCCTCACCGATGGTGGCAGTGCCGCGGCGGCCGGAAGTAGAATTAATGTGGGCCGGCGATGGAACATCTTCGGACGGCTCTGTGGATAACGAACAATGGTGGGTTAGCGCACTGGACAAGAACAGAAGAACTAGCTGAGGGGAGCGGGGGAGGAAAGCTCACCAGGGCCTCCCTGCAGGTGGCGTGGCGAGAACTCGATCGGCCTATATGCGTTCGCTTCAACGCCCATTCTCTCAGGAGAGCAAGGCAAGGGATTCAGACAGCACACACGGTGCTGGACTGCTGGGAGGGTGAGCAGCTATTGGTAGAGCCGTAGACTCGTAGAGGTTGCGAACCCTGCGACGAATGGTCGACGGTGGGTGTGCAGGATCAGGCGGCCGGCGATGCAAGATAGCACCAACACCAAACTGTCAACTTCAGTACTTCCTCCAGAGGTAGATAGCCACAGTATTTCCTCCAGAACCAGATAGCATTCTCGTTTCGTGTAAAACGGTTAATCTGGAAGTGGTTATGGTTAGAGGAATAAACCCTTATAAGTTGGTTTTATTCTTGCTAAACTAGTAAGGTGGTACTAAACATGCACACCTAACTCTCATGGGCCACACATGCCTCATCTTAATTGTGTCAGGATGTTACCGTGGCCCAACCGGCAAGGTGTGCTTTTTCAAACTAATAAACGGTGTGTTTTGTGCGAAAATTTTTTATATAAAAAATGCTTTAAAAATCAAATAAATTCATTTTTCAATTTTTTAATGATCAATATTTAATTAATCATATGTTAATTGTGTTTCTAGTTTTACGTGTAGCTAATCATCCAAATCCAATAGCCCAAAAGAACATAGCGTAATTTCTCATTTTGCATAGCAGGACTTTGTCGTTACTTGGTGATTGCTGAAGGTTACGAATTTGCTATATTGGAAAATACCATCACTACAATTCGTGAAATTTGTCACGTGTCAATGGAAGTTTGCAAAATTCAAACCATAACATTGCCCTAAAAAAAATGTTTGCACCTCCATCTAAACGTAGAAATTGTCGAAATTACCTTTTTTTTTTCACATTCTCCTTTCTCTCTCTGCAGTTCTTCTCCGACGTGGACAGCTACACCTTCTTGGACGTACGCCACCTAGACCCCGCTACCGCTCGCTGGCCTCTGTTCGGGGTCAATATCTATACGCGGAGGGAGATGGCCAAGTTTTTCCACGCCAAGAGCAGGTTCCACAAGAGTCAAGACCATGGAATTCCACTGTAGGGAAAGTTTATTGATCGCTCGAGGGATATTCTCTTATTTATACATATCATCTAAATAGTTATAAACAAATTTAAAATAAATTGACAAGATAGATAAGGATGAAATATATCACTTCACAAACATATAAGTTAGAATTTAATTTCTACAAGTTGTAAAAAAATCAAATATAATTACGAATGTACTATAACTATTTTTAGTTAATTTGTTCTTTTTATTGCAACTAGTAGAAATTAAATTTGGCCTTGTATTTTTTAGATTAATATACACTACAACGGTCATCCACATCTCAATCAGGCGGCAAACCCCATATGTGTCGGGTATGACGCCCGTCACGACGTAAAGGTCACTGATGTGAGAAGTTATCTCTATTGAGCATACAGCCGTCACGGATGAAGTTATCTCAATCGGGCCCCAACTAAAGCCCGTCATCGATAGCTTTGACCCAGACGACCAGTCAAATAAGGGCTCGTCACGGATGACCTTATTTCAATCGGGCCTCAATTAACGCCCGTCACGGATGACCACAATCTCAAACGGGCTTTAGTTGAGGCCCGTTACGGATGAGTCATCCATGACGGGTTTAAGTTAAAGCCCGTCACCGATGAGTATTTCCTCCCAAAAAATAAATTCTGTTTTTTCGCTAGCCTCAGGCCTTTACTAGCCATGCCCGTTGTAAAATGAAGAAACAAATATATTTCACAATATCCCAGCATCCCCAATCATATACAATCATTCACATACACATATGCTATTCACATATTTCATATATCCACTATTCACATATTTCACACATCCATTGGAATACACATCCATTATTCACATATTTCACAATAACATCTTCAAGTGCTAAGCATCAAAACCTGCAAAACTGAGTTGTAAATTAGAACAAATTTCTAACTGGCGAAGGAAGAGGTTGAGGCGGCGGGCGTGCTCGGGGACAGCGGGGGACGGCGTGGAGGAGGTTAGTGGAGGACGGCGGCCGGCTCGAGGACGGCGTGGAGGAGGTCGGTGGAGGACGACGGCCGGCTTTGGGATGGCGTGGAGGAGGTTGGTGGAGGACGGCGGGCTTGGGCACACGTCGATGCGGCGGCGGCAAGGACAGCGTGGAGGAGGTCGACACCGGCTGATGCGGGCTCGGGGACGGCGCCAGGCTCGGTGGATGACAACGCTGGGTTCCCAGACAGTGGCGGCAGCACGAGGGCTCGGGGACGGCAGCTGACGGCGGCCACGCTAGGACGTGCAGTTAGAAAAATTTTTGATCTAGATCTGAGCAAGAGTGAAACCCTAGTCAAAGCATTATCTCAATCGGGGTAATTTATACTGTGCAATAAATATCTGTAACGGTTTAATAGTTATCTCAATCGGGTCTCAAGTTGGAGCCCGTCACAGATGAATGGATGACATTCATCTGTGACGGGCCTAATAGTTATCTCAATCGGGTCTCAAGTTGGAGTCCGTCACGGATGATGGATATCGGTGACGGGCTTCTGTTAGGGCCCGACAAAAATATCATCGGTTATCTTTATCGGGCTTCAAGTTGGGCTCGTCACCGATAGGTGTCATCCGTGACGGGCTCGATTTTTATGCACATCTAACATGTCAGTGTGAGTATATCTTTGCCGGCCTCTTTTTGGGCCCGTTTGATGACTTTGTTGTGACGGCCCGTAAAATCTAGGCATGTGAGGGGCCGTCTATGAGAGGATCTGCAATAATGATATTTCGTACTAATCTATATTGTTAAATTTTTTTAAAATATTATAATTATATTTAGATGATATGTAAACAATAAGTGGACAATCCCTTTAAGGGATGAAAATCTATATCTGCATATGTTTTTTTAGAGAAGGGTATTTTATCCGACTTGGATATATACGGCTATTGAAATAGGGAACTTAGCCCCGCAAACAACCCAATCTGAAATTCGCTCCTATGGAGATTTGAACTCAAGACCTTGAAGTACTATATATACGGCCATTGAAATAGGGAACGTAGCCCTGTAAACAACCCAATCTGAAATTCGCTCCTATGAAGATTTGAACTCAACTACTCAGGTCACTGCAACTACTAGGTTACGTGTCCTTTCGTATATTTGCATATGTGTGGGATAGAGAAAAAGTAAAAGGTTAAAGAAAACTAGAAAAAGAAAAAGGAAAAGCGCGCGGCGTGTGTTTCTCGCGCGTATGCACGAATTCGAGCTCGACGGGGCTTCTCCGGCATCTCATGGCTTGGATAAGGATTGTGAATGGATGGCGAAGGTCAGAGCAGCAAGCCAGCAACAGCGTCAGTACAGCAAATCGGACGGCTAAGAACACGCTAATTTACCGTTATACTGTACCAGAACCGTAGCGGGACTTTATCATAAAAAAGGCCGGCACTTGATGACCTTTGTCGTTACATACATTTCCTTTATTAGAAAAAAATGGCTATTTTAATCTTATTATCGTTATATGTTTAGTTAAGATGAAATTCATTATGAAAATTCATTTCGATATATAACTTTTTAGAAAATTATGAACTGCAATTAAGAGTCCGATCATCTCAAGTTAGTATTTAAGTTTTTTTAAAGATATTTCTTATACGACTTTTTCTGTATTTCAAAAGCGAACGAACTTAAAACTAACTCAAATACGGATATGTATTTCTAGAAACGAACGAACTTAAAAATAAACCGACTCATATACAGATGATGTATCAAATTATTGGTAAAAATATCTTCAATTTTTATAATAGTAGAGATACAGAGTACTCACGCACTCCCACCTACACTTACCATGTGGATGCAAACACGTACCCCTCCGTAAAAAAAAATAATCAAATCATACGTGTCCAGATTTGTAGCTAAAGTTTATCATTTTTTGGACAAAGTAATACATTTTATTTCGAAGAAACTTGATAGATTTTTGAAGTGGACGAACCATTATTATAGACACCTCGCTATCAAGGTTATATCATCTAGCACGAAATAAAAATGCTGTTAAATCCTAAAATAAATCTAGCAAAATATGAGTGTTGTGTCACATTAACAACTTAAATATCTTACTCGTTCCGTTTCAAAATACAAGAGAATTTAGTACTATAAATTTGAACATGATATTTTAGTACTACAAATCTGGATATGATCGTATTAGTAATATGATAAATATATGTATTTTTGGACTTCAATATAGTCTTCGAGATGCTAATTTAACCAATAATATATATAAAACTAAGATTTTTTTAAATAAAAAAAGTTACATATTATGATAACTAGAAAAATGCATGTGCATTGCAACGGGTGATTGTTATTTTAATCTTATTATTATTGTTATACAGTTTAATTAAGGTGAAATTCACTGTGTGAATTTGCTTGGATATATATATTTTTTAGAAAGTCATAATTAAGCTGTAATTAGGAGTCCGATCATCTCAAGTTAGCATGCAATTTTTTGTTAAAAAAATACCTCTTATATGACTCCTTCTGTGTTTCCAAAAGCGACCGAACTTAAAAACTAACTCAAATATGTAAATGTATTTCCAAAAGCGAACGAAGTTAAAAACCGACTCATACACGAATAACGTACGAAAGTACCGGCAAAAACATCTTCAATTTTATAATAGTAGAAATTTGTTTAATGATAAATTTAGCAACATCAATTTTACATGATTAAGCTTTTTTCTAATTAATAGTCAAAGTTAAAAATATTTGACTTAATACTATATTAAAAATGCTTATATTTTAGAACGGGTGGAGTATATTTCATTCAACAAAAATTTCTTTAGGACGGATGGAGCAGTAAATACTCAGCCCTACTGGATAAGATATGCTCAGTCGCTGTCGTTGGTATACAAGGCAGAGGGCCGGGTTAAGCACAATTGCACTAATGTCCCATTCCAATTATTTCAGTAAGGTGTCCCATCAAAAAAAGAATATTTCAGTACGTGTTTTTAATAGAAAAGGCGTCTCCTCGTAAGCACCCGGAAATTCTGCTCGTGGAAATAGGCGCTGCTCGTGGAAAGGCCTCACTTTCACAGTAGTAATAAAAATGAACCAGCAATTCCGTAATAAAAATTCTGATGGCGTCACTTTCGCCGTCCCGGCCAGAAAATACGAAGTAAAAAAGAACCAGTGATTTAAGCGCGTCGATCGATCGACGAGGGACTATGTATTTACCGATTTACGACTGAGAATTCCAGGCATCACTGATCAACCGTACTAACAATAAGCCATAGCTAGTGATCGATCGATGGCCGGCGTCGTAGAAACCGCCGACGAAGCTACCCAAGCACCAGCTGTTGCTCCCATAAGTACCGCAGCAGCATATGCACGGCCGGTGGGCACACTGCTTGATCCGAAGCTGTTCATGGCTGCTCGCCGCGGTGACATCAACGGGCTTAAGGAACATCTTAGGCCAGAAGACGACGACGACGACGACGAGGTAGTCATCGTGGACGTCGACCCTGTGCCTGCTGCTCCCTCCTCCTCCTCGGCCTCGGGGTCGTCGCATCATCAGCTCCAACAACTTGATGATCATGGGGTGACCAGCAACGAGGGTGACTCCCTACTCCATGTGGTCGCCACCCGCAGCGTCGATGGCGACCGGTTCGTCGCCTGCGCCAACACGATCTACTACCACGGCAGCAGCAACGGCCGCGGCGCCCTCCTCGCCGCGCGCAACCACAAGGGCGACACGCCCCTGCACTGCGCCGCCCGCGCTGGGGGTGCCCGCATGGTCGCCTGCCTCGTCGCACTCAAGACGGCTGAGGTGGGCGACGGGCCAGGTGTGGAGGAGTTCCTCAGGATGCGGAACCAGTGCGGGGAGACCGCGCTGCACCAGGCGGTCCGCGCTGCCTGCACGGCCTGCATAGACGAGCTGCTGCTGGTGGATCCGATGCTGGCCACCGTTCCACAGGAGGGGGAGGGTGGCGCTTCCCCCTTCTACCTGGCATTTTCACTGGGTAAACTGGATATCGCACGCCATCTGTTGGACAAAACTAATGGCCAGTTGTCCTACTCTGGACTCGACGGACAAAACGTGTTGCATGCGGCTATTTCTCGTGGTCAAGGTACGTGAAAATGATACTAAGGGCCTGTATAAATCTTCTGGCAAAATAGACACATGTATAGAGTATTAAATATAAACGAAAAAATAACTAATTATACAGATTGCGTATAAATTGCAAGACAAATCTTCTAAGCCTAACTAGCATGATGGCCCGCGCAGATTGCGCGGCTAGCATCATTATATTTTCTCTCATATAATAGCATATATGTTTTTTCATTATATTATTAAAATATATTACAATGACAATATAATTTTAAATTTTGCAATAACTTTACGAAACTACTAATGTATAATATTCATATTATATTTTATATACGTATTAGTTATTAATTATTTTTAATATCAAATTTTAGTTATTTGTAAATTATATATATTTCTATATGAACTCTAGACTTGTCTTTTAATATATTATTTTAATTCTGAATTTTTATTATTTCTAATTGTATTTCTATGTGGACTCTAAACTCATCTTTCAATATTCTTTAATTTTTAATTTCAAATTTTATTTACTTCTAAATTGTATTCCTATATTGACTTTAAACTCTTCTTCCTATGTTTTTCTTAATTTCGAATTTTAGTTATTTGTAAATTGTATTTTTATACGGCTAAACACTACTTTTCATTTTATTATGTTTCTTCTAAATTTTACCTAGTTTTAAATTTCTATATAAACTCTATACTCTACTTCTAATATTCCTTATTTTTTAATTCTGAATTTCTATTTTTTTTCTTAATTGTATTTCTATATGGACTCTATACTCTACTTCTAATTTTCCTTATTTTTAATTCCAAATTTTTATTACTTCCTAATTGTATTTCTATATGGACTATATACTCTAATTTTAATATTCCTTATTTTTAATTCTAAATTTCAGGTATTTCCTAATTGTATTTCTATATGGACTCTAGTCTCCTCTTCTAATATTCCTTATTTTTTAATTCCGAATTTCAACTATTTCTAAATTGTATTTCTATATGGACTCTAGACTCCTCCTCTAATATTCCTTATTTTTTAATTCTGAATTTCAGCTATTTCAAAATTGTATTTCTATATGGACTCTGCTTTTTTATATGGACTCTATACTCTACTTCTAATATTCCTTATTTTTAATTCCGAATTTCAGTTATTTCCTAATTGTATTTCTATTGGACTCTAGTCTCCTCTTCTAATATTCCTTATTTTTAATTCCGAATTTCAACTATTTCCTAATTGTATTTCTATATGGACTCCAGTATCCTCTTCTAATATTCCTTATTTTTTAATTCCGAATTTCAGCTATTTCTAAATTGTATTTCTATATGGACTCTGCTTTTTCTTTTTCTCTGATTAATTTGAGAATTTCTAGGCCATAAGAGCGAACATGGAGGCTCCTTTTTCTATTCCTTTAATAATATAATAGATTGCTCTACGATTCGACAATGTGGTGCTACAGTAAACATTTGCTAATGACGGATTAATTAGGCTTAATAAATTCATCTCGCAGTTTATATGCGAAATCTGTAATTTGTTTTGTTATAGTCTATGTTTAATACTTCAAATATGTGTCCATATATCCGATGTGACACGTCAAAATTTTTCACCCCTGATCTAAACACAGCCTAACACTACGCTAGATCGGCTCACATGTGATGGGTCAAAAGTACTTGTCACGGATGGCCTCATCTTTAATGGATTAATAAGGCCATAATAGGTGAGGCCATCGGCCGAGGCCTGTCATATTTATTTGGTTACCTGTGATGGGCCGAAATTTACACCTGACTGAGGTCTACCTTTGCCGGGTGCAAATTCTGGCCCTTTATCGGTATAAATTTTAGCCCAACACAAGTAACCATATACATGTGATGGGTCTCACTATTTTAGCCAATGATTGCAATTTCGGTTGAAGTTGGTCAAAGTTTATTTAAATTCAGTTAAAATTTCGGTCAAAAAAGTGCAAAAAAACCCTGAAATTTTGGTCCTACCGAAATCACCAAAATTTCTGCCGGAATCAAGTGTAAACCTTGTGTTCTAACCTGTCAAAGGTGAGTTTAACTCATCTCTGATGGGCTCAAACACTGACCCGTTAGAGGTGTTGGAACCCTATATATACCCTTACCGTCAATTGCTTTCCATCTCAATCCTGCACACTTTTCACTTTTCGGGTGGTAAGGTAAGCGAGGCGAATTTTTGCTGGATGCATGCATCTTATTTTGCGGGCTAATTAAGAGTGATCGAGATTATCACAATTAATTAAATACAAACTGCAACTGCATATATATACATAATACATGCATGCAGCGCTGCCTGTGCTTTTGGAGTGGCTGAAGGACGTGACGGTGGACGTGCAACAAGGCGATCGTGCTATCAGGGTGCCTCTCGTATCGCATCTGGCACAGCAAAGGGACAATCAGACGGGGAACACACCTCTTCACCTGGCTGCATCGCTGGAAGGGTGGCCATACGTGGGCATTCTTTCTAAATGGTTTCCACATGTTTGGCCGCGGCCGAAATCAGCAGTCGCGCTGCTGCTAGAAGCCAACACATGTGCAGCGTATCAACCGGACGCTGAAGGATTATACCCCATACATGTGGCTGCCTTGGCTGACAGCCTCGACGTAGTCAGGACCATGCTGCAGAAATGCCCGGACTGCGCCACTTTGCGAGATGCCAAAGGGAGGACGTTCCTCCATTCCGCGGTTGAGGCGGAGGGATACAGAGTAGTTGAATATGCCTGCCGCCGAATGCCAAAAGAATTTTCGTCCGTTCTGAACATGCAGGATAACAATGGGGACACCGCCCTACACCGAGCTGTCCATCTAGGGAATCTGCCGGTTTTTAACTGCCTAACTCGGAATCCGCATGTACATCTGAACATACCGAACAAGTATGAGTTGACGCCTCTTGATCTTTCATGGATTACAGTCCCTTCATCGTTTTATTATGATTCGGTAAGTTACTAGTGCTATTGTTCTTATTTCAAGAGGCAGTTCCCTCCACCCAAACCAAGGATCAAACTTTATAAGTTATCCCTCCATCCAAAAGTTTAATACCTATTTCTTTTTACCATCAAAACTAAAGAGTAATTAACTCATCCACTACGTAACAAAACCATTAAATTATACACAAACAAATAAGTAATAAGATGGTTTCTCGGATTCCGGTCAACAATTTAATTTAGGGACTATCTATACAACATTCGACTGAAAATTAGCCTAAAAATCTATCAAATGTAACTGTAACATAATTACAATGTAATTTTCATAATTACACTATATTTATACTATAATTACATATGTAATTTTTATAATTACACTATATTTGTACTATAATTACATATGTAAATTGCATGTAACTCATGTGTAATTATAGTATAAGTAAGATGTAAGTTCAAACTAGATCATAAAAATATAGTAGCCCAATAGGGCAGTCACGCCTTCATCCCATGAGGTCACAGGATTGACCCCTAAATATGGTTTTGTTTTTCTTCCTAAAAACACATATCTTGATGCATATTAATCTATTATAGCATGAATCTAGGACACATTCAACGGTTTAGAAAGTGAAAGATTTAGCCATCAAAAATCTGTCAACAAATATTTAGCAATTCCATTTAATTTAGTATATAGAGATTACAAATACGGTTTAAACTTTTGGAAAAACCAAAAGGTGAAATAGATTTTAGACTTTTGAATGGAGGGAGTAATATTTTTATACGAGATCATTGCTTAAATGATACTAGTATATTAACTGTTCATTCTCGCAGAATCCAAGGGGTCTCATACAATTATCATTGCAATTTGTGGGAGCTCCATGCGGTGCAAGTCGACCGGACCTCTTATCCCAAAAACACATCCCAAAGATAGACAACGACAAGGTCTCGGCGCATCTAACAAATTCATCGCAAATGCTGGGCATTGTGTCCGTACTTGTCGCGACCGTGACATTCGCGTCAGCATTCACGTTGCCCGGAGGTTACCAAACCGGGTCGGATAACGCGGCAGGCACACCACTGCTTGCTGGGAGCTATGCCTTTGACGCCTTCATTTTATCTGACACGCTGGCATTCATTTGCTCGTGTATGGCGACCTTCAGCCTGGTCTTCGCTGGGGTCCCTGCAATGGACATCTCTATACGCTGCAGGTACTTCGAAAATTCTGCCCTCTTGCTGCGGAGTTCGGGAAGAAGCTTTGTGGTCGCCTTCGCGTTGGGGCTATACCTGGTGCTGGCTCCAGTTGCTCACACGATCGCGACTGCGGTCTGTGTGATTATCTTTGTGTCTTCGCTCTACGGGAATTCGGAAGCCTGGCAGATCCTTCGTGTCGCAGACATGGCCCGTGCTAGATTGGGAACTCGAATGCATGTAGCATGGACTTCAGGACTCACGTTCTATAACGTCTTTGTTAATTTGTTTTTGAACTTCTGGTCCTTCATTATAATCTTTGGCCTCCCAGCAGTAATTCGGAAGGTTCATGCAAGGGAGTAGTTTTCGCTACCCTTCCATTTCCTTCGTTAGCATTCGGTTAAAACTAAATCTCCATGTGATCAATTAGCAAGGGACGCATGGGCTATATACATGTATGTAATCATCCCATGTACAAGATTCATGCCCCTTCATGGGCTATATATATGTACGTAATCATCCCACACTACTGAAAAAATTATCTTTGTTGGGTCACTCAAAAATCACATTAGTCCTGGTTTGAGTAAAAACCAGGATTAAAAATATCTTTAGTCCCGGTTTGAAAACACACAGGTATTTTTTGATCATTACTCCAGGTTAGTAACACCAACCGGAACTAAATATTACTTTTACTCCTAGTTCAAAAACATATCAGAGCCCTGTTATTTTTAGTCCCGGTTGGTGTCCATCTTTAGTCCCGATTGTTTATACCAACCGGGTCTAAAGTTAAAAAAAGTTGCGAAAATCCCTGCACCGAGCCACGTGCGCTGCCTCGTCCTTATCCCCTCCTCTTCTCCTCCTCCTCCCCTCTCATTTTCTCGATCTCCTCCACCTCCTCCCCCTCCCCCTCTCCTCCCCCTTCCCCTCTCCTCCCCTCCCCCCTCCCTCCTCTGACGATGACGACGGTGACAGCGGGTGGCGGCCCGGCGGCGCACGATGCGGTAGGTGGGCGACTGAGGTCGGGTCGCCAAAGCGGCAGCGGCACACGGCCGACGGCCTACCCTCCGCCAGATCCGGTGGGAGGGGAGGCCGGGTGGCGGCGGACGGGCGAAGGCGGCCTGGCGGAGACGGCCGGGCGGCGGAGGCCGGGAGGCGGCACACGGCCGGACGGCGTGTTTTGTGAAAATTTTATTTTTGGAATGATTTGTAATTTTTGTTGTAGATTATTTTAGATTTTGGGATGATTTTGTGGATGATTTTGTGAATGACTTGTGGATTGTGGATGATTTTGTGGATGGGCTAAGAACTGTGGATGATTTGTTGTGCATGATTTGGTGATGATTTGTGTGGTTTGGGGATGATTTGTGGGGATGAGGGTGACAATAAATGCAAGAAGCAAAAAAAAAAATAAAGGAAAAAAAAAAGCCTAACCAACTGGACTAAAATGGGACTAAAGATCCATTGAGTATCTTTAGTCCCGGATTGGTCGTCCCGGTTTACAATCTGGGACTAAAAGGGGTTGTAAACCGGGACTAAAGAGCCCTTCCCCAGTAATGCCATGTACAAGTGAAAAGTAAATACAAGAATCATTCATCTCTAGAGTTCTTTACTTCTAACATGTTATCATGCACGTTAGTTGTTCCACTTAACGATAGAAGGCCAAGAATACGTTCTTCGTCAACAGGAGATTGGTCGATTTCTTCCAAGGTAAGAACATGAATCAATTTCATTCTTCTACCTTTGTCATCGGCATCGAGTGGCTCTTCCCCAAAACCTTTCGCAAGATGCCGCAATGGTGTTGCCATGCCATGGTCACTGCTAAAAAAATATTCATTGGTGCCGGCTCCAAAGGTCTTATAGGTGCCGGATCTAAAACCGGCACCTATACCACCGTTGCCGCCACCTTCACCACCACACGCGCGCCGCCCCGCAAATGTCTTGGACAGCGCCGAGGACGCCCAGAACCCTGACGTGAAGTAGGCGGGTGCCAGGGGAGGAGGGGCCGCCACCGCCGGCACGCGGAGGAGAAGGAGGGAGGAGGGGTGGCGGATGGAGAGGACGGTGGAGAGGAGGAGACCAGTGTGAGAGAGATGGAGAGGAGGCAGTCTCGAAAATATAAGGACGGAGAGGAAGGATGATGGCCTATCTTTTTAATAGGTGCCGGTACCTATACTTATATTATAGGTATTGGTTCTTTTAAAAGTCCAACACCTGTAGTATTGGTACCTGTTTTTCTCTAAAACTGATACCTGTAATGTAAGTGTAGGTGTCGATTCTTCTAAAAAACGACACAATGTAGTATTGGTACCGGTTTTTTCCCTAAAACTGACACCTATGTGTTTAAAGGTGCCGGTTCTATATTTTTTTTCATTGTGGCAGAGATGAGAAAAGGGGTATAGGTATTGGTTTTAAATAAACTGGTACCTATGGGCCAGTCGTAGTAGTGGGTCTTTGGTTCGATATTGCACGGAGAAATTTGGTGCCGCCCATGCTTGCATCTTCGTTGGCAACCCCGACGGCACCGGCTTGCTAGCTCCCGCAGCATCGGCGCCACCACCGCGGCCGACCCATTTTGACTGGCCACGGCAAAGGCGCTGGCCATCCACTCAAATGATGGCATCACCTTACAGGGGGAGGATTTTTTTTTTTGAACTTTTTTTTATAAATTATAAAAACAGACCATTCTAAAACTTATTACAGAATCTAAGCCTTTGGCCATATCAACTAGTCTGACGTGGCAAAATAATACTGACACCCCACACATAGCGAGCATAACAATTTTGTCCTACTACGCTAGCGAGAATAGTGTGACCAAATAATGTTGCCACGCCAGCTAGACCGACGTGACTAAATAACGCTGCCATACTAGCCAGACCAATGTGATAGTATTATTTTACCGTGCCAATCTGACTGGTGTAGCCAAAAGGTTCATGTCTTGAAAATAAGTTTTGAAAGAGTTTGTTTTAAAATTAAAAATTTAAAAAGTTCAAAAAATAAAATAAAAATTTGAGGGAGAGAACGGCCGCCTGCCGAACCCCACTCCATTCTCTCCACCGCGTGGTGCCGGACCAGACCCCCCCTCCCCTGGGTGTGATTGGTCAGTGACCAGCCGCGCGGGGCTGCACCCGCACGGTCAGTTTTGCCCGCCTTAGTCCATTAGTACAACTACTGCTGCTACAAATTCTACAACTACTACTAATACTACCACATTACCACTACCCGTAATAGCAGTAATAGTAGTTCTATTAATACTAGTACTACTACTATAATTATATATATATATATATATATATATATATATATATATATATATATATATTTGTGTGTGTGTATATATATGCGCGCGCGCAAAGTTTATATACTACGTATTAAAAAATTTAAAATACTAAAAAATATATCATGTATACAAACTTTGTATATGCGTATACAAACTTTATACACACGTATATAAAGTTTGCATATGAGCATATAAAGTTTATATACATGTATGTATATAAAGTTTGTATCCACACGTATAAAAAACGAAAAAACCAAAAAAAAAAGAAAAAGAAAACCAGAGAAAACTATTTTTTTTAAAAAAGAAAACCAACCAAAAAAACCCACCCACGTGGGCTTCCCACGCGCGAGCGACTGCCCCCCCCCCTCTCCGCGTGCCACGCGTCCATCCACGCAGGGGGAGGGGCGCGCGCCGCGTGCCACGCGTCCATCCACGCAGGGGGAAGGGCCCGCGGATATCCACTTTTTAGCGGATCTGCCCCCAAACCACGACATATGTCCTACTTCCCTGCCCACTTCTACATGGATGTGCAGCCACTGGGGGATGGGGATGAAAGCGATGGAGTATGTGTAGCTGTGATTGATGGCAGAATCGCGGTATCCCTCCAACATCGTGGCCCCAGGCCAATGCTCCTCCCTCCTCGCGCAATGTGTCCACGCCCCGCCCGTCTCTTGACTGCCCCGTGTACAAGACTGAAATTTTTACATTTTGGTCCTTTTTGAAAACTTATTTTACAAATAGACCCCTGGGAAAACTTAAACCGGAAATGGTCCTTTTTGGGGCGCCAGAGTGGCTGGCGCCGTACCCCAACATGGTGGCGCCAGCCACACTGGCGCCGTGCCCGTGCCACCGTGGCACTAGGGCTGTCGTGGAGGTGCTGACTGGGCAGAAGGGGGGCGCCAGCCACACTGGCGCTGCCCCTCATACCACGGCGCCAGCATGGCTGGCGCGCCCCTTCTCTGTGGGCCGTCCCCTTAAACCCCGTGGGCCCCACCACCTTTCTCCTCCCCACTCCCATTTTCGCCCAAGCACCAGCCCGAGCTGAGCAGCAGCAGCACTCCCCCTCTCTCTCCCCCTCACCTCCCCACCTCAAATCCACTCCATTTAAACTCGTTTTTCGCGGGATTTTTTGTGGAAATCGAAGAGAAAGGTAGACTCCTCCATTCTCCCCTCTTTTTTTTCGTTTTTATTGGTTGAATTTGTAGATCGAAGGGTAACCCTAGAACCCCTTTTTTGCCCAAATTTGTGATTTTTAGCATTTGTTCTTGGGATTTACTTGTTGTAGTGCTACATGTTTGCAATGTACTCATTGGTGTCATGATTTTTTTAACCATATATGTGGTAATGTTAATTTTTGGATTGTTTGGTTGGATGGATGGATGAAAAATTAGGGTTGAGGCATAAAAGTAATTTTAATTTGATGGACTTGATGCTATAGCCTATAGGTTAAACTTTTAACCATTAATTATATGAAGGGGAGAAAATTTTAGTTGCATTATAGAAATTGATTATAGTTAATTAGAACTAGGTTGGGTTGTATGACGAAGTATTTGTAATATTTCAATGTGTAATGCACTAGTAAACTTGTTGATAGTTGTAGGTAGATTAAATATTTTTTTTTGGAGTAGTAGCTTTGGGACAAATTAAGTTATGCATTGGTTATAATATGTCGGTTTGGACTACGTTTAGGAATGAAGATTTAATTTATGTTGCAAAGTTACATTTGATTTTTTGGTGTAGATGAATAGAATTGTTTGTGTTTACTACGGTGGTAGAGTGGTGGAACCTTATGTTGGTGCACATGTTGAGTTTGAGGATATGTCATTGAAGACCATTTTGTTTCCTACCCACCCAACTCTAGATGAACTAAGGTCACGAGTGAAAGAAGTTCTTGGATGGACCGAGGATAATGTGGAGATTCGTTTTTATAGGAGATACGATGTTGGTCAAGGGCATAAGTATATATTAAATGTGATAGGTTAGTTGGAATGGGAAGTTTACTTTGATTTGGTAAAAGAGTCTCAGTTTAGATCTTTAGAGGTGTTTGCATCAAAGTTGGTACGTACCGTAGAAAATTTGGATCTAAACAAATCTCCTTCTTATCATTACGTTGAGAAGAATTTTGTGATATATTCTTCTCGTCGTGGAGGGGGTGCAAGTAAGACTGAGTTGGTACGAGAAGACTTGGAGAGGGAAGGAGATAAGAAGAGACCTTTGCTTGGAAATGATTTAGGGGAGGCAGGACCATCAAAGAGACATTGCGGTAGTGATGATGTGGATGCAGCGAGGGAGATGAAAAGGGAGTTAGTACAAGAGGGGCTTGATCTAAGTGAACATTTGTCGGAGAGTGTGCATTGGTCGTTGTACGGAGGCAACCCTGAATACCCGACGGAAGTAGCAGGCCAATATGTGAATCCAGATGATTACTTTGATGTCGAATTGAGTGATGGTCACGATTCTGTCTCAGTAGAAGTCAATAGAGAGGAGGTTGACGAGGAGGCAAGTGTTGAGCAATATGATGTTGAATTTGCTGAAGACTCTGATGATGACCGTCCATTCCCTCCACTAACTAACAATGACAAGTTAGCATTAGAGGAATGTCATGCGTTTGAGAAGGTGTTTGGGAGGAAGCCGGACATTCCTGGGTTTAGGGACCTAACACATGCCCATGGTGCAATACTAGATGGCGGCATCAGCCTAGATCAGTTGCCAGATCCATTCCAGGTGGATGGTCTCAGAAAGGGTTTAGAGTTCCCATCCATGGTCGCATTGAAGCTATGGCTCCAGGAGTACGCCATCGTGCACTATCGTCCATACCGTGTTGTCAATTCTGCCGCAAATAGGAGGTACACTGTTAAATGTGAAAACCCACGGTGCCATACCTCGACCCCACACAGTGGCCACTGTATGATGGTGAATAATTTGTTGCTGACCCAAATTTGAAGATTAAAACAAGAGGGAAGAGGAGATCGAAGCAATTCAAGAACGAAATGGACTCAGGTCTTTGTGGTTCTGGAAGGAAACCACCTTCATGTGTTCAACTTGATGCTGTGCCGGTGCAAAATAGATGCTCGTTGTGTCACCAGGAGGGTCACAAGAAACCTAAGTGTCCTAAGCGTCCAAAAAAGAAGAAGTCCAAAAAAAAATAGAAGTGTTAGGGAGGTAAATATTTTGTTTTCCTACTTAAGTCAATGCATGTTTTATTCTTGTCTATTTAATGTCTATTTATTTATTTTGGATTCTCGCATTCGTTTTCTTTTAATATATGTCATATTGGTAACTAACGGTGAATTTATTACTTTTTCATGTAGGATGGCCGAGGAGGGACAACCACCGACTTACCCAGCCTTGGAGGCGTACTACGAGACCCGTCATCGCGGGGCTGCGATCAAGGCGGGGAGGGTATGAATCGGCATTGATTCACTTGTACATAAGTATCGGTAGCGTGTGTTTGACATTATATTAACTAATTGTTTTACAATTGCTAATGCAGGTACTTCAACCGCTCCGAGTTAGAGCTCATGCCCCCCAGTGTTCGACTATAGGTGCATCCCGTACCTAAGGGCGGCCGGGTTGCTCGGGGTGGCCTTGGTCGTGAGTAGAGGAATGCCAGTGTTCAACGCTCCTGCGTTGATAGCACTTGTGGACAGATAGAGGCCTGAGACACACAGCTTCCACCTCCCCAGTGGTGAGATGACCATCACTCTACAAGATGTGGTTATGATCTTGGCCCTCCCATTACGGGGGCATGCTGTGACGGGCAGGACAGAGAATCCTGGATGGCGTGCACAAGTGGAGCAGTTGTTTGGCATTCCACTGAACATTGAGCAGGGGCAAGGGGGCAAGAAGAAGCAGAATGGAATACCCCTGTCTTGGCTGAGTCAGAACTTCTCACATCTTGACGACGACGCTGAGCCATGGCGTGTTGAGTGTTATGCCCGTGCATACATCTTGCACTTGTTGGGAGGGGTTCTGTTTCCTGATGCTGGGGGTGACATTGCTTCAACGATATGGATTCCTTTGGTCGCCAACCTTGGTGATCTAGGCCGTTTCAGTTGGAGCTCAGCAGTGTTGGCATGGACATATAGACAGCTCTGTGAGGCCTGTTGTCGTCAGGCACCATCATCCAACATGAGTGGTTGTGTGCTATTGATTCAGATGTGGATGTGGTTAAGACTACCGGTTGGAAGGTCTAAGTGGAGGCAAAGCTTCACTCCTTGGCCCTACAATGAGCCCGACATGGAGAAGACAGTGGCCTACCTTTTTGAGAGTACTGCCACTGCACATGCTCACCGGGATGTGGCATACAAGCATTATGTCAATGAGATGGACTGCTTACAGCTTCAACATGTAAGTACTTCCAATATCACTTCTAGTTAGACATTTACTTCTTTAATTGAGATACTAACCAACGACATCTCTTCAACTTTTGCAGATTGAGTGGTTACCATACCACACAAATGAAGCTTCAAGCCTGACCCTGAACTCGATGTGCAATCGAGACTCTGACTACTTCATGTATCAGTGCCCATTGATTTGTTTCTGGGCAGTTGAGTACCACTTTCCGTACCGTGTCATGCGACAGTTCGGGAAGAAACAAGACTGGCCGGTTGAGGACATCTCAACTGGAGTTGAATTACAAAAGTAAATATTTCTTATCTTTGTTTGCTTTCATTGTCAATGTTCAATTTTGTACCATTTAACCCTTGTCGATGCTCACTATTGTTTCATCACCTTTCACTTGTCTAGGTATGACAGGGTGAGAACAAAGGAGGTGAAAGATTGGGGGCTAGAGCATAACAGATACATTGATGAATGGAGGACAGCCGGAAGGAACGACAGGTACATCGAGACTATACACCAAAATCATTTTTTCTCAAAGTACCTTCGTTGGCTGCATAGGACATATAGATTGTTCCTCCGCCCTACTTAGACGGAAGCCGACATAGAGGATGACCGCGACTCCGATGAGGGGCGGAATCCCTATGATGTCCGGACTAGAGTTGGATATCAAATGGAGCACGCCCCACTTAGAGACAGAGTCGTAAGTTTTCTTGCATTTGTCAAAGTTATTTCCATTTGCACCCTAGACACTAACATATATCTTCTCATGCTTTTAGTCGAGAGAGCTCCTTAGGAGTGTGAATGAAATGGGGCATGCCCTCCAAGCTCCGAGGGGTGTCGTGGACGCGGAGAACACACTCCACAATGTTTTAGAGGTAAAATTTATTTAGCACTTTGCATTACTTGAGTTATGCCTAACAAACTTCTTTTTTTTTTGAAATGCAGAAAGTTCGTCAAAGGTGCCGGAAACTTGCAGCAAGATTAGGTTGCAGGTCGGTTGGATTGGACGACGTGTACCAACCGCAGAGACTACCACCACCACTACCTCAATCCGCATGTCCAAGTACCGCTCGACACTCCATCAGGATAGAAGAGCGTGAAGAAGTTGGTGGCTCGTCGTCGTCACGCATTCCGCAAGGGAGGGGAAAGGGGAAGGCACCGGCTCCACCTAGCAACGACGATGATGATGACGACGAGGAGGATGAGGACTACGTCGCACTAGACGCTGAGGAGATAGACATGTCGCAGCTTCCCGACGCGCCTCAGGGGACGCAACCCACGCAATACAACTTGCGATCCACTCGAGCAGCGAAAAAGAGGTAAAATGAGCTTACCATTCTCAAATGTTATTTGATTTCCCTTATTTTGTTTTTAAAATGTTTTAAACATTGGATTTTCAAATGTAGGTACACTCCGGGCTCGCAAGCTATTCGGCGCCAACGGAAGAAGTGATTTGCATGAAGTTAATCTATTTGTTGGTAGTATGACATATGTGGTGCACTATGTGATATAAAATGTGATGGACTATGTGAGGACTATGTGATGGACTTTTGACATTGTTTCATGTGTGGAATATAGTATGGACTTTTGGCATTGTTTGATGTGTCGAATATGTGATGGACTTTTGGCATTGTTTGATGTGTGGAATATGTGATGGACTTTTGGCATTGTGATTTGTGCAATTGGAACTTGTTTTAGTCTGTATGAAACTGTGAATTGTGATTTGAATTGCGAACTGTGAATTGGTACATTTGTGTAATATAGATCTTCAATTTGCAGGGAGGCAGAGGGCGGCGCCAATCACATTGGCACCGCGGTTGGGGAGGGCGGCGCCAGCCACTGCCGCGAGGCAGAAGGGTTTCGGGGTGGGGGGAGGGCGACGCCAGCAGACGGCCGGAGGCAGAAGGGTTTCGGTGGGGAGGAGTGCGGCGCCAGCCACCCTGGCGTCGTGGTACATTAGGGCGGCGCTAGCCTTGGCCCGGAGGCAGAAGGGTTTCGGGCGGGGGAAGAGGGCGGCGCCAGCCACCCTGGTGCTGCGGTCTGGGGGGGGGCGCCAGCCTTTGCCCGGAGGCAGAACAGACTTGGCGAATTTATCGGGGGAGGGGGAAGTTGGTGGGGCCCGCAGAGGAGGGGTGCGCCAGCCATGCTGGCGCCGTGGTATGAGGTGCGGCGCCAGTGTGGCTGGCGCCCCCCTTCTGCCCAGTCTGCACCTCCACGACAGCCCTAGTGCCACGGTGGCACGGGCACTGCGCCAGTGTGGCTGGCGCCACCATGTTGGGGTACGGCGCCAACTACTCTAGCGTCCTAAAAAGGACCATTTCCGGTTTAAGTTTTTCCAGGGGTCTATTTATAAAATAAGTTTTTAAAAAGAACCAAAATGTAAAAATTTCAGTGTACAAGCACTTCATCTGTAGCTGCATGCCTGCATGCCCTAACCCGGCCCCGACACCGACGACCTCGACCCAGATAGCCTCCATGAGGTCATTGACGTCATCTCCAGCCTCCCCATCAACAACAACACCAAACACCTCGACCTCCTCAACGACATCGGCCAGGTCTTTGACTTCACCATCGCCGGCTTTGAGCACCGCCCCCGCAACTACTGATTCGTGAGGACGCTGGAGGAGTGGGTCACGCTCGAGGTCGAGGGCAGCCACACTATCGGCGACGTCAAGGCCAAGATCCACCACAAGGAAGGTAATTAAACTCGCTTATTAGCTCCTAATCCTCTCCTCCTCCTCTTTGAGCCCTGCTCATCGGCAAGCGAAGCCAGCTGCCCAGCCGCATTTCCTTCCTTAATCTCGCCTTCTTTAATAGTTCCGTTAGAAAATTTTAGGCCTTTATTAGTGATAAAACCAGAGCTTTCGTTTTTTTAACTATGGTTGGTTGATCGATCGATGAGGTTCGTTGTTGGGATGAAATTGCGGGATTGGTTTGTTTTTTTAGAGAAGTCACCAGAGGGGAGAGGTTCCCCACCTGAATGGCATTAATTAAATAAATAGAGTAAGGGTTACAACTGAGATTACCCGACATGAAGAGATTGCAAGGGGAGGAGAAGATCCCTTTCCAAATTGAAACTACAGCTCTATCAGGAGGCTTAAGACGTTCAGACCAGAGAGAACATTCGTCCACACATTTACTAATTGCTGCCGGAACTGAAGCATCCAGGTTGCGGAAAACAACTTAACGTCGTGTCTGTGGTTCCATAGTGCCCATAAGCAGAGAAGATAGAAGACCTGGTGGTGCAGCTCGGGCAGGTTTCCTTTGGGGCGCAGACGTCCGAGTTGACGAACATCCTGAATAAGTGGGTCAATGCCGATCGTCATCCAGAATTGCCGGGCAAAGGGGCAAAGGAAGCAGATGTGGCTTGCAGTTTCAGATGCAGCTCCGCAAATATCGCACAAATCTGAGGCTACAATTGTCTTGTTTACCAGATTATGCTTTGTCGGTAGCCTTTCCTTAGCCAGGAGCCATGCGAAGAATTGAGCTTTGAGCGGTGCCTTGTTATGCCACACGAACTTCCAGTTTGGACAAGCATCCAGCCGGACCTGAGTGGCTTCATATATATGTTTAGCTGACAAGATTGGTAATTGAGGAGAACATTTCGCGGCTCTGAAGTCTGGGCGTTCATGAAGATGAACCTGAAGCAATTTATCCTGAAGAGCGTCTAGCTGCGCTCGAGCCGCTGAGGATAACCTGGGGACGAAGCAGTGTTGCAGGCCTGTTTGAAATACGGTCTGAACTGTTATTTCCGGGTCAAGAGAGTGCGTGAGCAGGGCAGCAAAGGAGTCACATAGTGGTCCATCAGGGAGCCAGTTGTCAAACCAAAAGGAAGTGCGAGCGCGCATCGTCGGCAGGAGGGACTGCAAGGAGCGCCAGTGTATTCCCAGGTGAAGATCTTGAACTAACGAGGTGTCCGAAAATTCCTCCCAAATCCAATTTGCCCAGGATGAGTTCGAGTGGTGAAGATGGAAGAGGCGTTTTATCAGGAGTGCCTCGTTCTGAAGGCGCAAATCTTTTATGCCCAATCCTCCGCATTCCTTTGGTTGGCAAACTCGATCCCAAGCAACCAGACAGCGAGCTCCCGAGCAGCTATCGTCTCCAGTCCAAAGGAATGCTCTTCTTTTTTTTGTCAATTTCTTCGATCGTTCCAAGAGGCAGCTTGAGGGCAGACATGGCATGAACTGGGATACTATTAAGAACTGCATTAATCAGGACAATCCGTTCTGCATAGGATAAGAGGCTGGCCTCCCAACCTGCCAGGTATTTGTCCACTTTCGCAATGGTAGGGCGTAGATCTTGAATGCGAAGTTTGTGTGTTGACAGTGGCAGACCAAGGTAAGAGAGAGGGAAGTTCTCTTTTTTGCACTGAAGGATTTGAAGGAGTTGTTGTTCCAAATCTTCAGGAGTGTGGATTGTGATCATGGTGCTCTTGGTGAAGTTTATCGCTAAGCCAGTTGCCGCAGAAAATTTGTCAAGTTCTTCCTTAAGGGCAAAAGCAGCTGAAGTAGAAGCTTCGCAGAGTATGAGAGTATCGTCTGCGTATGAATGGTGGCGCAAGGCTGGTCCGTGTAGATTGGATTTTTGATTTGAGAGTTTTGCAGCAGTAGCCGTTGAAGAGTGTCCGCAACAAGGATGAAGAGATATGGAGACATTGGGTCTCCTTGTCGAAGCCCCCGTTTGCAGTTAATCCATCGTCCAGGAATGCCATTAATTAGAACAGCTGACTTAGAGGAGGATAGCAGCAGATTAACCCATTCGATCCACCTAGTAGAAAAACCTCTTGCTTCCATAATAGAGTAGAGACTATCCCATATGACTGAATCAAACGCCTTGGCAAAGTCGAGTTTGAGGACAAGAGTCTGGCAACCTCTGTTGAAGCACGTCTGAACAAGCTCTGTTGCTAGAATGAAATTTTCCGTGATGCTTCGGCCTTTGAGAAAACCTGTTTGATTTGAGTGAATTAGGTCCTGCAGGCAGAATTGGAATCTGTTGGCTAGCACCTTTGAAATGATTTTGACAGAACAGTTTTGCAGAGAAATTGGTCTGAAACCGTCCGGGGTATTCTCTTTGCCCGGTTTTTGGAGAAGGACAATGGATGCCCTGTTAATTCTTTCAAGGTCGACCTGAAGATTATAGAAATCTTGTAGAAGAGCTATCACATCCTGCTTGACAACGTCCCAGGCCGCTTGAAAGAAGCTTGGGCCAAAACCATCCGGACCTGGGGCGCTGTTTCTATCCATATGTTTAATTGCTGCAATAATTTCTTCGGTGGTGAAGTTTGCTAACAAGCTGTTACAGACCGAGGGAGGCAGGAGCTGATTATCATACAGTTGTTGAAGCTGAAAATTCCAGTAGGGCTGACAAGTGGATCCTAAAATTCCGGAGAAGAAGTTGAACATCAGTTGAGCTTTGCTGTTGTGATCCGAAATCTCTAACCCGGAGAACTTTATAGACCTAATAGCAGTTCTTCTGAAATTGTTTGAAGCATGAGCTTTGAAGAACGCAGAGTTGTCCAATCCCAGCTTATTCTCCTGACTTTGCCACGTTGCTTCCAATATGCACATCTGTCCTTGACAATGGAGGCGAGCTTGTTCTGCACCAACTCGCGAAGCCGGAATTCGGGATTGGTTTGTTTCTTGCCAAATCGCTGGACATTCGAATTTGATTCGATTACGAGTTAGTACCATGAATTTGGGGGTTAGTTGATTTGGTTTGAGTCACTGGTGGAGAAACCATCTTTCGTCGGTCGGCCGAATTCCACAATAGTCCCGAATGCAATAAAAACCGGGGCTAAAGATGATCTTTAGTCCTGGTTAAAAAGGGTAACGGGCATATTTGATCTTTAGTCCCGGTTGATATCATCTTTAGTCCCGGTTCAAATGGTGTCAGGGCCTGTCAGGCCCCCACCGGGACTAAAGATTGTAACTTTAGCCCCGGTTAGTAACACTAAAGATCTCGATTCTTCCTCCTCCAGCTGCCCGAGCAAGCTTCAAAATTTCTTTAAAAAAGAGGGGAGATCATGCCAAAATTTCTAGTGAATTTATTTTAGTGATTACATACAAATCGGAGGTGTCTAAAAGGTTTGCAACTTCATCCTCCAATGTTTTTTTGTCATATTACATTTGGAGCTATGTTTTGCACACTTTTTTATCTCTAAAATTTAGTTGTAAGTTGATGAGAGAGAAAATTTGTGTGGGGAAGAAATAATATATAGAAATTTAGTTGATTTGCTAAAGAAGGTTTTATAAAATAGTTGAGAAAGAAAATATAGTGAAAGTTAATTTTAAATAATAGAAAACAAACTAAAATGAAAATTAACAGAAGTAAAACACAATAAAATTAGTTTAAAACTTTAGAAATAGTAAATAAGAATTATTTGGTGTAATATTTTATGATTTTTGTATGAATAAAGATATGTCATTATTGTATGACTGTTGAAAGAGTTTGTAATTATCTTATAATTATTGTATGACTGTCATTATTGTAAGAATAATTATTTGTGTACGATTTTTTTTCGACTCATGTAGATGGATCGGCAATGGATGTACGCTGACCGGCGGTCCAAAGAGTTTATTGACGGCGTGCATTATTTTTTGAGTGTGGCCGAAGCTAACAGGCAAAGGGGTTTTATTTGTTGTCCATGCAATAAGTGTAAGAATCAGAAGGAGTATTCTGCATCTAGGACTATTCATTTCTACTTGTTTGAGTCAGGGTTCGTGCCAAGCTATAATTGTTGGACATCCCATGGAGAGCAAGGTGTTGAAATGGAAGAAGATGAAGTGGAGGACGACAATATTCCGAACTTCGCTCAGTACGTTGGATTTGAAGGAAATCAAACGGGCGAGGAGGTAAGGGATGCTGATGGTAACGACGTTGCGGATGATCTTGGTCAGATATTGCAGGACGCCAAGGAGGACTGCGAATGTGAAAAGGGGGCCCATAAATTGGACAAGATGTTAGAGGACCACAAAACGTCGTTGTACCCAGGTTATGAGCAGGGGAACAAAAATTTGGATACCACTCTGGAGTTCTTGCAATGGAAGGCAAAAAATGGGGTTAGTGACAAGGCATTTGGCGATTTATTGAAACTCATCAAGAACATTCTTCCGGAGGGAAACAAATTGCCCGAGACAACGTACGAGGCTAAGTTCAGAAGATTCACGCATGTCCGAATGATTGTATCCTATATCGCGGTGAGGAGTACGAGAACCTAGAAGCATGCCCTGTTTGCAAAGCACTACGATACAAGATTAGACGAGACGATCCAGGAGAAGTTGACGGGCAGCTAACAAAGAAGAGAAGTCCTGCTAAGGTGATATGGTATTTCCCTATAATACCACGGCTAAGGCGTTTGTTCAAGAACAAGGGAATGCTAGAATGATGCGATGGCATGCTGAAGAGCGTCAATAGGATAGGATGCTGAGACACCCCGCCGATGGTTCGCAGTGGCGAAACATCGACGGAAAATTTAAAGACTTTGGAAAGGACGCACGAAACATGCGGTTTGGTTTGAGTACGGATGGCATGAATCCTTTTGGAGAGATGAGCAGCGGCCATAGCACTTGGCCCGTTACGATATGTATCTACAACCTCCCCCCTGGCTATGCATGAAGAGGAAGTACATAATGATGCCGATTATTATTCAAGGCCCCAAGCAACCTGGTAACGACATCGATGTGTACCTAAAACCACTGGTCGAAGATTTTAAACTATTGTGGAAGAAGGAAGGTGTCCCCGTGTGGGACGAGGACAAACAGGAGGAGTTTAACCTATGAGCGCTGCTGTTCGTAACCATCAACGATTGGCCTGCACTTAGCAATCTATCCGGACAGTCCAACAAGGGGTACAAGGCTTGCACTCACTGTATGGATGAAACAGAAAGTACGTATCTTAAGCACTGTAGGAAGGTTGTACACATGGGTCATCATTGATTCCTTACAGCAAACCACCCGGTACGGAAGAAAGGCAAGCACTTCGAACATAAGGCTGACCACCGTACGAAGCCTAAACATCGCAGCGGGAAAACAGTATTTGCTATGGTTAAAGATCTTAAAGTAGTGTTCGGAAAGGGGCCTGGAAGCCAGCTTATAGAGAGCGAAGACGGTCACGTGGCGATGTGGAAAAAGAACTCTATATTTTGGGAGTTACCCTATTGGAAATTCTTGGACGTCCGCCACGCAATCGACGTGATGCACCTCACTAAGAACCTTTGCGTAAACCTTCTTGGCTTCCTAGGTGTATACGGAAAGTCGAAAGATACACTGGAAGCACGTAATGATCTGAAGCATATGGAACAACGCGGCGACTTTCACCCGGAACCAAAGGAGAAAGGAAGCCATTACTTGAGTCCAGCCAGCTAAACTCTTAGCAAGGCAGAGAAGGAAAGTATGTTTGAATGCTTGGAGAGCATAAAGGTACCGTCTGGATACTTCACGAATATCAAGCGAATAATAAGCACGAAGGAGAAAAAGTTCATAAACCTAAAGTTTCATGACTGTCATGTGTTGATGACACAACTGCTACCAGTTGTAATAAGGGGTATCCTTCCAGACAATGTCCGGGCAACAATAAAAAAGCTATGTGCATTCATGAACGCAATTTCGCAGAAGATCATCGATCCGGATAGATTAGAAGCCCTTCAGAATGATGTGGTGCAATGTCTCGTCAGTTTTGAGCTGATATTTCCATCTTCATTTTTCAATATAATGACGCATCTGCTTTGTCACCTTGTCAAAGAGATCAGTATTCTCGGGTCTGTGTACCTACACAACATGTTTCCTTTCGAGAGGTACATGGGCGTTCTGAAGAAGTATGTTCGTAACCGTGCTCGTCTAGAGGCAAGCATCACCAAGGGTTATGGAACAGAGGAGGTCATCGAATTTTGTGTAAAATTTATTGAAGACCTTCGCCCAATCGGGATACCTGAATCACGCCATGAAGGGAGACTACGGGGAAAGGGAACTCTCGGAAGGAAAGCAATAATGACGGTAGACAATAATTTATTCCGTAAAGCCCATTTCACGGTTCTGCAACAATCTTCATTGGTAGCTCCTTACATCGAGGAGCACTTGGCTCTAGTTCGCGCCAGGAACATTGGTAAGTCCGATGCATGGATTACACGGCATCACATTGATACTTTCCCCGCGTGGCTACGACAACATTTCATGGGTAACGAGTCGATCAACTAACAACTTTCCTTCCTGGCGAGGGGACCGTCTGGGTCGATCGCGACATTCCAGGGATATGAGATCAATGGGTACACATTCTACACGAGAGCCCAAGACATGAAAAGCACGAACCAAAACAGCGTTGTTCGTGTCGATGCCATGGGACACGATGGAACAACTGGCACGTATTACGGTGCCATCGAGGACATAGGGGAACTTGACTATGGTCCTCTCAAGGTTCCTCTGTTCCGGTGCCAATGGGTTAGGTTGACTGGTGGAGGCGTAATGATTGATGACAGTGGGATGACAACGGTTGACCTTAACAAGGTTGGATACTCGGACGAACCTTTTGTCCTTGCCAATGATGTAACGCAAGTCTTTTACGTGAAGGACATGTCTAGCAAAGGAAAGAAGGGCAGAGGGCCTGACGAGCCTAAGCGTCACGTGGTTCTCCCAAGCAAAAGAAAAATCGTCAGAGTTGAGGACAAGACTGACGAGGATTACGATCAGTTGGATGGGCAACCCCCTTTCACGGTGACGATTGACCCTAGCATCCTCCTATCAAATGAAGACACCCCTTACTCACGTAGCGATCACAAGGAGGGAACAATAGTGAGGAGAAAATACGTGCGGTCAACCGTCACCGCCGATGTATTGCCGTAATTATTGTGTACACGATGTAAACTATTTTGGATGTATTGATTATCCATATAAATCAATTGTTGCATGGCATATGTTAATTACGCACGATTATTAGAGGTTTTAACAAGTTTAAATCATGTATATGCTAGTTATATGCGATAATTACAATTTTTAAAAGTTTTAAATCACGCAGGTGGCATTTTCATATGTTAATTAGAGTTTTTAACAATTAATTTACTATCATTCGTATGCTAATTATATATGACTATTCGAATTTTTAAAAGTTTTAAATCATGCATGTGGCATTTACATATGTTAATTAGAGTTTTTAACAATTAATTTAATATCATTCATATGCTAATTATATATGACTATTCGAATTTTTAAAATTTTTAAATCATGCATGTGGCATTTACATATGTTAATTAGAGTTTTTAACAATTAATTTAATATCATTCATATGCTAATTATATATAATTATTACAATTTTTATTAATTTTAAATCATGCCGTATGTATATACATATGTTAATTAGAGTTTTTAACAATTTAATATCATTCATATGCTAAGTATATATGATTATTAGAATTTTTATTAATTTTAAATCATATATTTGCTTATTACGTTTTATCCACTTAATTTATTACAGACAACAATAATTTTTCGAAGTAATTGTCATTAATTTTTGTACTTTAAATAATTTTAATGCATTATTTTCTATTTTAGAAACACATATGTAATGGAAATTAATATTCAGTGCGCTTATCAGTAGTCCCGGTTCTTAACCCTAACCGGGTTTAAAAAGAATTTGGAAATGGCGGGAAAATATCTTTAGTCCCGGTTGATGAGAACAACTGGGAGTAAAGATATGGGAGTAAAGATATCTTTACTCCCGGTTGTTCTCATCAACCGGGACTAAAGATCTAGGGGTATATATATTCCTGATGCGCGCCCTTGTCTTCTCCACCAACACTTAGAAGTTTTTGCCAGATCGATCTCTCTCGGCTTCTCCTTCGTCGCCACTGCCTAGGGCATCCCCGCGCCGACGCCGCCGTTGTATCTCGCCGTCGTCGCCGCCTCCGCCTCCTCCGCCGCCGCCGCATCTCTGCGGTGAGAGCCGCCGCCGCCTCCCTCTCAGCTCTCTCTCTGTCCGATCTCGATCTCTCTCTCTCTCTTGGTTGCCGCCGGCCGCCTCGTTGCCGACGCCGACGCCAATGCCGCGCGCGCCGCCACGCCGCCGCCACGCCGCCACTCCGCTGCCGCCACGGCATCGAACGAATTAACGTGAACGTGAACGAACGTGAACGAGCGAACGAACATGAACGAGAACGTGAACGAGCGAACGAACGTGAACGAGAACGAGCGAACGAACGTGAACGAGAATGTGAACGAGCGAACGAACGTGAACGAGAATTGAACGTGAAAGAATGAACGAATGTGAACGAACGAGCGTGAATGAACGTCAACGAACGTGAACGTGAACGAACGTGAACTAACGAACGTGAACGAACTTTAACGAACGTGAACGTGAACGAACGTGAACGTGAACGAACGTGAACATGAACGAACGTGAACGTGCAATGCAATATAGGCAGGTGAATGAACATGAACGAACGAACGTAAGTGAATGAAACGTGACCTTAACGAGAACGCGAACGTGAACGATCGTGAACGAAACGTGAACGTCAAATGCAATATATGTTACTCCGCATAGACTTAGACTTAGTTTTAATATAAGATTATTATAGTTAGACTTAGACTTAGACTTAGACTTAGTTTTAATATATGACACTTAGACTTTGTTTTAGTATAAGATTATTATAGTTTTAATACAAGATTATTAGATTTGTAACTAGACTTAGCATATAAGATTGTGTAGGGTTCTAATATACGATAGTTAGACTACGCATATATGACTATTTGAGTATTAGTATAAGATTATTTGAGTTTTAATATAAGATTATTAGATTTGTAATCAGACTTAGTATATAATTTATTGACTAGCTAGGGTCCTATAATATATGTCACCTAGACTTAGCATATATCACTATTTGAGTTTTAGTATAAGATTATTAGATTTCTAATTAGACTTAGCATATAAGATTGTGTAGGGTTCTAATATACGACAGTTACACTTAGCATACATGACTATTTGAGTTTTAGTATAAGATTATCACTTAGCATATACGTCACCTAGACTTAGCATATGATTGTTAGCATATAAGATTGTTAAAACATAAATGTCTCATGACTTAGCAGTTGTTTCTTGTATGAACAGATGGCTGATCGCGATGAGGAACATATATTGTACGATACAATCGCGGAGGGAAGCAGCCAGTACTGGAATGAAGAAGAGGGGAACGAGGATCCAAACCAGTATTTGAACGAGGAAGGGAACATGGAGAGGGATGCGGAGGGGAACCAGGAGGGGCACGTGGAAACGGATGTGGAGGGGAACCAGGAGGAGGAGGCTAGTGGAAGTCAACCCTCCGCTGGACAGAAGAGGGCACGCGGGCAACGAGGTGCCGCGAAGAAGCTTGAGGGTCGGCACATCATAACGAAAGTGGACGAAGACGGCCGACCTAGTGCCCCGGCAGAAGCCGCCATGAACATGTACGTCACAGCGGTTGGGTTGTGCGGGATAACGTGCCTGTCAATATGGTGTACTGGCGCAGAACAAGGGCACGCGGAGATCATGAGAGCTTTGTCCCAGATTCGGAGAAAGAGATGCTGTGGACCACAATGCTCGAGACATTCACCCTTCCCGCGGGTACAGAGGACAAAGTGAAAAGGTGGACTCTGAAGAAAATGGCAGAACAGTTTCAGAGCTTCAAGGGAGATCTGTACCAGAAATATATCCTGAAGGGGCAGACACTGAACTTCGACATATTCCCAAAGCTAAGGGATCACTGGGACGAGTTCGTTGCATATAAGACAGGTGAACAAGGGCAGGCGATGATGGAAAGAAACAAAGAAAATGCCGCCAAGAAGAAGTACCATCAACACTTGAGGTCAGGCGGCTATAGCGTCACGATGCCGAAGTGGGAGGAGATGGAGGCTAGCTTGCTTGAGAGGGGTATCGAACCGGCCACCGCTAATTGGCCGGAATGATCGAAGTTCTGGTACTATGCTCACGGTGGAACGCTCAACCCAGTTGATGGCTCCCTGGTCTTCGGCGATCAAATACGCGAGGCTGCGCGTTGACTAACAGACGCAGTGGAAGCCTCTTCTCAGGGCACGTTCCGACCGGACAGAGAGAAGGACGAGCTATCACTCGCCCTGCAGACTCCAGAGCATCCAGGACGAACACGAGGGAAAGGGGTGATTCCTTGGAAGATTGGGTTCAAGGAGGACATCCACACGTACAGGAGTCGGATGAGGAGCAAGAGAGATACCGAGGCGAAGATTGCAGATCTTGAGTTCAGGGTATCGAGCTATGAGCTCAGCATGCAAGAGGAGGTGGCAAGGAAGGTTGATGAACGCATGGTCGCACATCGGTCCAATAATCCCCAGCCGACCATTCCTCCTGCAATGGTGAGCCCATCAGGAAATCGTAGCAGCTGCGCCTCAACGGGGCAGGTAGGATCACAGAGCATGGACGCCATGCAAACCCAGGACGAAACCACCTGCCCCGTTGATGACATCACTTAGCGGACACCATGTGAGCTGCATATCCCCTTCAAGAACTTATCAATAAAGGTAAGCTCGTAGTTTATAGATTTTAGATTTGGCCATTCCGCTAGTTGCTGCTTATATATGTTGATTACTAATAAATAACCTCTCACCACATGAAGGTGGCGTCGGGCATGGCCATCCCAACGGACCCTTCAGGTACTTACCACTGCAGGCCGATTCCAGCAGGATACTCCAAGGTCGAAGTTGAGTTGGTCGAAGGCGCGTACGAGGACCTCGAGCTGGATTACCCTAGAGGAGATGGTGAGACGCATCTACGAGACACAAGCCACGCCATTATTCTATGGCGCAAGCGGTACATCATCCTCCCTGGGCGACAAGCGGCGTCTCGTGCACCATCTCCTCCGGCTCCGCCATCTCCTCCTCAGGCTCCTGCACCGTCTCCTCCTCATGCTCCAGCACCGTCTCCACCTCAGGCTCCTGCACCGACTCCTCCTCAGGCTCCTGCACTGACTCCTCCGCAAGCTCCTCTTCCGGCACCTTCCAAGTCAAGGGCCCCCCAAGCTCCACAGCCTGCCCCCACAAGGGCAACGAAGAAGGCGAAAGTTGACGCCGCCAAGAACAAGGACCCGGGGTACGATTGCACGCAAGAGGAGCTTGACGCTTATATGGCATCAGAAGTCAGGAGACAATTCAAGCCTCGAAGTCCAGAAAAGAAGATTCCTATAGACCCGAGTGTCAGGAACTTCTTCAGGGGTATGTCTGCACCTGCCAAGGAGGCCATAAAGCTATCGGACTATGAGCGAACACTCAAGAAAGCATCTTCTGGAAAGTCCAAACCAGTCCCTCAGCTTGGAGAGCAACCAAACCAGGAGATCGAGCCGTTGGTGACCGGTGAAGATTTTGGAATACAAGACTTTATTAATGACACCGGGCTAACTACGGATCAATTGCTAGGAGACGCACCAATCGAAAAGGCGGAAGTGAAATACATGTACGAACTCGGTAAACCGCTTGTCAAGCCTGAGCTGCTGCAGTCCCTACCCACACAAATGTACAAGTTCCATCAGCTGTACATGGAGATGAGCGCCACCGGTAGAGAGATGATCGGAGCGAGGATTAGGGACACGGACTTCTTGCAAGGAGATGACATTCTCTGGATCAATTTCAAGGGAATCTACAAACTATACCAGCTGGACGTCCTCGACGTCTCTATTATGAGTTGCTGGATTTTGTAAGTATATCGTTCGGTTAGACTTCTTACTACGTCTCCTTTAATTAATTAGGTCCTTGTATATAAGTAGACTATATATAATATATACTCCCTTTTATCGTTGTAGAATGGAGATTCAAAGGGTTCGACGGCGGGGGGTTTTCGATACTGGATTCATCGACCCTCGGAAAGTAAACGTCGCAATGCTCGACCAATATCCGCAAGCCACAGAGGACAATCTCGTCCATCTCCTGAAGGCGCAGCATTACAAGACGTTCATACTGTTGCCGTACAACATAGAGTTAGTTTAATTTTACTGTCTTCCTATACTAAATTTCATTCCCGTACGAACATGCTAAGTGTTTCATATGTAATGCATCCCACGCACATTGCAGATTCCAGTGGGTGCTTTTACTCTTCGACCTGGAGGCCTGCACCGTCAACGTATATGACTCAATGGATAAAAAAGAGTTTACGTTTGACAAGGTTTTCGAACTTATAGACAGGTACTGTCATAAGTTCCTATGTTAATTAAGAATCTTGTTATAGTTAATTGCTACTACGAATCATAGCTTTAAACTCCATGTAGGGCTTGGTATCGGTTCCGTCATTTGGTCCGCAGCAAATGAAGAGAAAGACTTAGGCGGAAGTTCAAATTTCCTGTGAGTACACATGCTCTACATTTATATTTCTCCGATTCAAATACATACAAGTGTATATTAATTAGATCTCTCGTCATTTATTTATAGTGCGCAAAGCAAAAGCAGGGAACTAACTTGTGCGGCTACTACGTGTGCGAGTATTGCCACTGCCTTGCAGACCAAATCATCACCACAAGAGAGCTCGATGTACGTACAAATAAATTCAAAATTTCATTACGTATCGATTTGTTGTTTAATTACTAATCAATTTCATACATTCATATAGTTTATTCGTATGAGGGATAACCTGATCACACACAAGGAATTTATCGCGGTGGTTCAGAACAACTCATGGGATTCATCAACGAACAAATCCTTGATCCCAAGGGTGAATTCTACTACGACGGAAACACAATTTATAGATCCTTAGCTTCTGAGATAGCGACTACTACTACGTCGAAATCGTAGCTAGCTAGGACATATAATGAATTGTAATTAATACATGACTATGTTTCTATATGCATGTGTACACATTTTCTATAATGTAAATATATATTTTGGTCATATATATATACACACACATATACATATGCATTTGCATAACATATATATGTATAAATACATATATATTATGCATGTACATATGTATTGAAACATATATAAATATAATATAATATATATATACATATATATGTATTGAAACATATATATGCATGGTTTATATATATATATAAACCATGCAGCAACAGGGCCATGCAAACAAAAAAAAGTTAGCTCGATCTTTAGTTCCGGTTGGTGTTACCAAGTCCCGGTTATTTCACCTGGGATTAAAGATAGCGATCTTTAGTCCCGAATTAGTAGTCCTGGTTTAGAAACCGGGACTAAAGGGGGTTACGAATCGGGACTACAAACGCTTTCTCCACCAGTGAGTTGTACGGGCAGGCATCCCACCGGACGACCAGCGGCTGATCTACGCCGGGAGGCAGCTGGATGATCGCCGGACACTGGTCGATTACGACATCCAGAAGGAGTCCACGCTCCACCTCGCCGTCCGCCTCCGCGGCGGCAGCCGCGGCCACTATCCCTGCCTCGCTCCCGGCCTCCTCGCCCTCGCGCGCAAGTACATCGAGATGAAGATGATCTGCCGCAAGTATGCACACGCTTCCGATCCGATCGATCCAAAACTCAAGTGGGGTTAATTTTGGGAGTACCCCTGGTTAATTAATTTTGAACATGCATCTATCTAGTTCGCTCCGTTCAAACAAGACGCAGTAGCTTTGTGTTGCAAATTAAGTAAACTTTGTCTTTGCATGATTGCATCAACGGTATGAAATGCGAAAGGAAGGAATCTCAATTGGTGTGCATCTCAGCTTTCTGATGATTTTGATTCACAGCCGCCTTGTTTGCATAGTTAATTAGTTTCTTGATTAGTTGGGTGGATTCTTGATGGGCATAAATGATGAATTAATTAGACGTGTACAGTTACATTATTATTGAGCTAGAAGCCTATAACCCTTTTGCGGCAAATATATTATCTGTCTGTCCTTTTAATCAACTTGTTTAACTGTTTGCCTCTATAAGTTTTGAAAGTTTTGTCATTTGCTAGCCATTTACTTAAGCTTGCTTTACTGCTTAACTTAGCAAATCAGTCATAATGGACTAAAATCTTTAGGCACAAACTTCTGACTTTGCCATTCATGGATGTGCTGTCTCTTTCTTTCGCTGAAGAAGCTAGATAAGTTGTTCCGCTACTAACATTTTCTTTTCTTGCAGGTGCTATGCACGCCTTCCCCCCAGGTCTACAAACTGCCGCAAGAAGAAGTGTGGTCACAGCAACAAGGTGAGCCTTGTTATCAAGCTATCGAAGTGTTCTTTGTGTGGGCTTTCGCTGATTGTCTTATTGGCCATGGCCGTCTTAACTGTATCCATATTCTTGGCTTGAGTCATCAGTAATCCTGGCAGCATCCATGCATGTTCTTAATTAGCAGCATTTCAACCAATGTCTTAATTTATGCTTGTTTCAGAACTGTCATTGCTTGGTATCTATAAATATTCTTATTAAGCCATTTAGGCATCAATACTTGCACTTTGACATTATGTTGTGTTTTTCACAGTTTTGAACAGTCTGTATATAGTAAGTGTACACTTGGATTCACTAGGTAGATGATAGTAGATTTAAGGTGACAAACATGAATTCCTTCATTCTTTGATCTGATGTATTTTACAACATTCCTGTTTTCTTTTTCAGCTAAGGCGTAAGAAAAAGTTAAAGGACTACTGAACCATGGGAATGGAAAAGCGAACGAAACGATGATATATATACAGCTGCTGTCAGTTGAATACTTGAATGGGATGTCTTTAAGTCTTAACATGATAGAACTACCGCTGCGGTTAGTTGAATGAGATGTCTTAGCATGATGGAACTGCTGTTATTAGTATCATACTGGAGTTTAACTTCAGCCCTAGCTAGTTTAACATTTCCTGCTGGGTTATGAACCTTGATTACCCGTTTCCATATGCTAATGGTGGTTTAATTTTGAAGCATGGCAGTTACATGCTCCAGAAACCCCGGCTGAAAGTTGCTGAACTTTTTTTTTATCACACTATGGATATTACTGCATCGTGATGGTTCGGATAGAAATGCTAGTTGCAGATGAACATTGCAAATATTAATCTTCTGGATGCAATGTTCCCTAGCTGTCTACTGTGTATCGACTAAAAGTGATTTTTGAGAAGATACCGAGAGGTGCGTAAAATTTTAATATATTTTGGTACCACTAATAGAAGTATCAAATCTACGCTAAATTAAAAAATTTAATATCTTTTTATGTGAATGAATTTTAGTATATTTTATATTTCGTCGTAGGTTGTTTATGAGTAATTCAGGACGAAGGAAGTAGGTAAGGGTGTATTTAGTTCGCGAAAAGAAAATTGTTGGGTGTCACATTGAACGTTTGACCGGATGTCGGAAGGGGTTTTCGGACATGAACGAAAAAACTAATTTCATAACTCGCCTGGAAATTACCGTGAGACGAATTTATTAAGCCTAATTAATCCATCCTTAGCAGATGTGGGTTACCGTAGCACTTATGGCTAATCATGGACTAATTAGTCTCAAAAGATTTGTCTCGCAATTTTCATACGTAATTAGTTTTTTTATCTATATTTAATACTCTATACATGTGTCAAAGATTCGATGTGACGTTTTTAAAAAAAAAAATTTGGGAACTAAACAAGGACAAGCATCACACGTTTTTGAAAATTTTTTTTGGAACTAAACAAGGACGAGCATCACCAACAGTTTACCTATCTTATTCCCAAAACTGATTTGGAGGGATTTTAGCAAAAAAACAGCTCCAACGGATCCCCTACTATCCTACCCGAGTTTTAGAGTTCCCTTCTCCCGATTCCTTGTTCAGTTCGTATACGGACGCTAAAGTTGCTCCCAATCTCGCCCTCCCGCCTCTCTCCTCCCGTTCCCGCGAGTGGGAGATAGCGATCTTTCTGAGCGTGAAAGAAAAAAAACGGAATTTTCTCCTCCTGTTCCCGCGCGTGGGAGATAGCGATCTTTCGGCGAATGAAAGAAAAAAAATGGAATTTTCTGTTGGTAGTTTAACAGAAGGGCCCACTTTTAAGTTTTAGGATTGAATTTAAACTATCTGTTAGGAGTTTTTTCACTTTCTATTCTTCTATCTACCTGTAGTTCAACAAATGCTTTCACTCATTTTTTTCATTCATCACTCATCTGTTGAAAATCCAACGGTCCAAATAGATCACTAGCCTCCCACCTCCATCGAACGCGTCATCGCGCTGCCCCTAATCGCCTCCCTCAATCCCGCGCCGCATCCTCCTTCCTTCCTCTCTCTCTCTCGCCTATCGCCTCGCCTCCCCCAGACGCCGCCGCCGCCGTCGCCTCCCCCAGACGCTGTCGCCTCGCCTCGCCCGCCCTGTCGAGCCCACCCCCTCCCTTTCTCACTCTCGCGCCTCGCCGGGGGGCGGGACTGGCATCCTCACCGGTGACGGCGATGGCTACTCGGCCGCCTTCTCCTGGTGAACAGTGGGGGCCCACCTCGCGTTTAGGAAGCCCGTGGTGGTGCTGGTGGTGGTACCATCGGCAGGCCCTGGAAGCGTTGTAGAAGCGGTGGTCGCTGCCATGCCTCCGGCCGAGCTCCACGGCGGTGCCCATCATCCCTTCAATCGTGCCCACTCTCCAGCATCAAAGCTCCATCATCGCCCCCATCCTCGCCGCGTTCTCCGCATCTTTTGCTAGACGCGGCATGCTCTCCACGAATCCACCAATGGCATGCCTCGCCTCACTGGCTCACTTCTGAGTCATCGTCCTGACTATGCCGGCTATGCCCTCCATCTTGTTGAGATTTTACAGGTTGGTTGGCGACCTTGGACCTTGGTCATTTCTTTTCTTGATTCTTCCCTCATGTTACATGTATATGTGGTTATTCATGCTTTCTGCACAACTTTTCTTGATTCTTCTATCATGTTACATGTATCTGTGGTTATTCATGCTTTCTGCAGTCTGCAGATCTCTGATATCCAAATACGATATGTCCGCTTCCCACGATACTACCAAATGTGGTTAATAGTTTTTTTTTTAATTTTGCTAGGACTATTACTTTATTTGTTAAGTGATCAGATTTACATAGTATGTTATGCCTGGAAATAAATAGAGAATGCACTGATCAACTTAAATTCCCGGTTTTTTGTTACAGAAAATATCTTCTTTATTTGAATGGAGATGTGACCCTGTATGCTCTTGCTTCATGCTAGCAGTGCATGGCATGCATTTGACATTTTTTTTAAAGCGGGCAATTAATATATGGATCCTCTAATCTTTAGTAATTTTATTGGTTTCTTTTCGAGAATAAAAGAGATTGGGCACACTCCAGGACTGATTCACGCACATACGGATTTATGTGGTTGTCTGTCCTCGTAATGGTAATTCTGTGCATTGCACTATCGCAGTTCTTCTTTTTCGAAGCCTTTTCTAGGTTTCCGTTATCAAAAGATATCTAATTTGCAGAATATATACTAGGTGGTGGAGATTTTATTTCCTTCAGGACATAGATGTTGCAAGCTATTGCAAAAGCTTATGCCTCTAAACAATCATATTCTTGCAGAGTGGAAATTTAATCTGGGGGTAAATCTTGCATATTTCTTTGTTTCAGCAGCAGTTATTACGCTCACATTTTTTCTAGCAATGTTGGTTCCATGTGCACAACTTACTATTAACTTTCAATGTGACAGTTTTAACATATTCGATGGCGCAGAATGTAACATCCCAAATCATGAATTGCTGGTGGACAGGTGAAGCCACCTAATGGTTCTCAAATCTTAGTTGTGATGTGGCGGTGATGAGCAAGCTTGGACAAGAGCCCAAATAAGATATGACTTAAAGTGGTGCAAGTTAATCAGGACAGCAAAGACGCTTAGTCTTATGAAGAAATGTCACATATACAGGAAAGGATGAGATTGGCCAAAATGTTTTTTTAGTCTTCTGATTTGCAGATGCTTGATTGGAGTTATCCTGCTCCTGCCACAAACAGGAAATGGTAAGAACTAAGTAAAGTGTATACTCACATGCATATATATCATTGAGTTGGGTGATTCTAAATTAATATTTGGCACATTGTAGAAAATATTGGTTTCAAGCTATTTTTTTTATCAAGCATACATGACCTAAAAGGCATATGGTTTCTATCGTAACGGTTGATAACTCCATATTGATCTGTTCTTTAGAAATTCATGAAATAGACATTTGCATGACATCTGGAATGGTTATCTTCTTTGTTGAATGTTCTTTCAAGAACTTGCACCTTTTTGTTTAATCTTGTAAATTTGATGTGTAATTGAGCTTGTAGGGTGAGAGAATCAAGTGTGATTGAGCAGATCTATACTCTATGTACTGAGATTGTGTAGAGTAAAGACGATGTAGTATTTCCTTTTATAATACAATTTGTCACGCTTCATTTATTTTTCTTATGGAGCACATGTTGATTTCAATCATTGGAATTTGTTCTACCCTTTTGGTATGAAATTTCTCTTACTGATTAAATGATCTTGGTATGAAATTTCCCTTTTGGTATGGAATTTGTTATACCTGTCCTGATGTGATGTCCACTGCTAGAGTCCTACTATTTAGCAGAAAATCAGTGAGATAATTGATAGTCCCCCTTGACCATAATGGTGTATCAAATCTGTTCTGGGACAAGGTAGGCAACATGGCATCAAGCCACTCCAAAGGACAAAATGTTGCTTTGTGACAAGTGAATAATACAGCCACTTTCTGGTATCGAGTCTAGGTTGCCCATGTTTTATTTTTCTTGATTTTTTTTCATGTTCTTAAAAAAAATGCTTCAACAGAAGGATCATTTGAGATTAAGAAATGATCCTTTGAAGATTTTTGTTTTTTTGCTGTTAAAGCCTCATCATATATCTTGCTAATTATGCTATATGAGCAATCATACAATCAATTATTTATGCAAAGATGATTAAGTGGAACATTCAAGATTCAAAGTGGTATATAATCAAGTATTCTTGCTGCCATTGCAAGTATATTAATTAGATCACTGCTGGCAATTGGATGTTGAAAATGCAATAAAAATGTCGAGGCATGGAGATTTATGGTATTTGACATTATGGCCCATTTGTTTTATTGGTCAATGGCATGTGTCTTGCCCATCAGCACTGTAAATTTGTAGGTTGCGAAACCAATAAACTAATTAGTTGGGCTATTTTATTAGTTACTGAAGTGTGGAAAATGAACTGCGGATCACTTTTTTTTTCAGGAGAGCTGAACATCATTTTATAGATAAGCATAAATCTTTTTTATGAAACAACACTGAACTATTTTATGTTATGTGCAAGTGCAACCCCCACAAAGTGATTTTTTTTTAAAAAAAATATTTTGGTTCCAATATATTAGGTTTAATTTGTATGTTGATCATAACGTGCATCGGTGTGCAGAGGCTATACTGCTCAAAATGGATTTTCTTATGTTCCAAAGAAGCGCTTAAGCTCAAAATGATAAGTCGGTGAAGTGCATATTGTGTTGTTCAAGAAACCTGGAGCGTTTGATCTGCATATGTAGCTGTTGAGCTCTTTTTTTTTTTTAGAACCTATTGAGCGCATATTTCACTCTAAATGGTTTTGGGAACTCATATGTGTGGCATGACTGTTCTGTTATTTCCTTCAATTAAGCCTAGCAAGTACATGATTAAAAAGATTGTTCATATTATTCACTGCATATTTATTTCATCAATTCTTTTGTGCTGTTTCTCCTCAGGAGAGAATGAGTTGGTGTAGATGCTTCTTTCCCTTGTCATTATGTTTTCTTCCCTGAGTTCTTTTATCTGCTCTTCCATTTCATGCCATGCTGATATCATCCCCATGTGACATGGTGACAATGTTTTCAGTATTCTGCTATTCACTTATTAAGATCTAGAAGATTAAGGTATTTTTCGAATATCTATTCATTGGTTGCCTTGTCCCTTGAACCTCATAGATGGGAATCGTTATCAATCTATCATCCTAAATATAAACTACTCCTTACTGCGCATGATAGCCATTCTATTTTGAATTTTATAGAGCCATGATACAACGTCTGTAAGGAGATAAGCGACGGATACACCACCGCCGCCATCTGTCAAGGCCTCGAGAGGCCGAGAACATTCTCTCTCGGTATTACGAACCAGCTCAGGAACATACTCTATAATGTCCATTCAAAAACATACTCTGTAATTTCAGAGAGTAAGTGCCAATATAGTGGTTTTAATTAACATCCAAACAATATAGATAGAATGCGAGCATGTGATACTTCTTTGTTTATAACAATTCTGTGTATCAATCTTTTTTGCGAATTTATCTCATTCTAGACTTGGCAAAACATGTTTTCTTTCTTACGGTTGTTCGATATATATCATTAAACATTGCTGTTGCTGATGCTCTAAATTGAAGGAGTCTAACGAGTCTGACGGGCGACGGTCGACGGCCCAGCTCCGTTTCATTCGGTGGAGTCTTCGCCGTTTGGCGATAAACGGCTGGGCCCTCTCCGGCTCTCCGCCAACCTCGCTTCTCCCCGCGATGCGACCCCGAATCCCGCCGCCGGCCGGTGCTCTTGCTCCGCTCCCCCCTCGACCAGGGGCCTCCTCTTACCTTCCGAGGCCGTCGGCATCCCATCAGATCCCGACCTCCCGTGCTCCGCCTGCCGACGCCGGCCAGAGTGCTCCAGGAGCAAACCAACCAGAGGCCAGAGCCACTGGCCTGCCAGGGAATGGTAATACGCCGGCTCCGGCCTGAGAAGCGCATCCTGTTGATGAAGAAGAAGAATAGGAAGAATACAAGGCAGGTAGTATGGGTATTGCCCCATCTTAAATTTTATATTCAGCCTGCAACCTAGCATTTTGATCTGTTTCGCCTCCAAATGAGACGATTATCAGCAGTGGTAGGTAGAGGATTACTGTATTACTTGTGGGAAAACCATAATACTAATGTATGCTACTGTTGGTACTGGGGAGTGAGAACTCGCCCAGTTGGAACTGCCCACGATTTCGGCTTCGTTTCATGACAAGAGTAATCAAATTGACCAAATGCAGGCCTTCCAGGAATTTGAAGACGCAGATGTAGTTGACCTTCACACGGACGACCTTGCAACCGCTTCTACCTACCTGAAATATGATTGATGATAGTAGTTTCTTCCTCAGCTGCACTTCTTCCACCTCCTCCAATCTGCACTTGTGCAGCCTGTGACGCCTGAGAATACATCAAGTGAGGCTCCATTTCGTAACTGCTCGTCGCTCGTCCGTGCAGGAGCCTATTAACCTACAGGTACCAAAATCGAATTTCTTGTCAGTTCTAATTTCCTCCTCTATTTCTACTTTACTTTTGACAAAACATGATAGAGTAGAGTGCCTGACATGGGATGCGTAGGAAACGCTCATTCTTGAAGTTGAACCGATTTTGAAACTTAAAAGGGGCCTGTTGCTATTTGAAGACCCTATTATACATAGCATAGCGACAACCTTCTCCAAACTTGTTACTAACAGACTAGCCTCTTAATTCTATTCAGAAATAGCATATCAAGATCAAAGAAAGGAGAAGATAAAAAAACGAAGTCCCTTTTTTTACATCAGGAACCTTTCTAGTGTTCCATTGGCATCCCCATCACTCCGCCAAAAAGAACTTTATCAAATACTAGTTCCTTGCAGCTAGCAGTATAGAGCACTAGTACGTTATGAGTAACTATAATAAAATTATCATCCTCCAAACTGTCACCCTTCAATTATTATCGTTGATTCAGTTTTCTGGCAGATTCAAGTTCCACTAGCCCCATTCCTGTGATGATTGATCAGATTTTGCACCTCCCTCTGCGTATAATTGGTTATTTCCTTCATCTTAATGGCCAATGTAGTTGGTGTTAGGGATCATTCTTACACCTTTTTCCAAAAGCAAGAAAATTTGGTTTTAAAAAAACATGGAAAATATTTGCCATGCACATACATATAACATAGGGAGAAGAATAAAAGGGGTAAAATCCTAAAACATAGGCCAACGGGGTGAGCAATGTTTATGCATATAAAGCCTTCATTCTTTCATATAAAATATTTTTCTAGATCTGTACTGCTATAAATAATATTTATCATATATATTTATGTGACAACTGCTAAAATTAGCTCTGTCTTGCCACATTTGTTTCTTCAAATTAAAATTGTCTCATCTTCTATTCACAATAAAACTAACCAGAAATTTTACACATGACTTCCTCAGAAATCAGAAAAGTATTCCATGTTTTCTTTTTTTTGGCTTTGCACATTATAAACTACAGAAAAAAGATATATAGTGATTTCAGTAATGCACCATCTTCATGAATTTGCAGGCACAATATAACTATATCTTCTGTTCACTCTTATGGGAGATTGGTATGAACAATTTTCACAATCTTTTAAGGATGCTGCTAAGGAAATGTTGGCAAAAACAGATATTGATCCAAACGTTAAGTGCTTCACAAGAAAGCAGATGAAGCGCATTTCAAACAACTACAGAACTATCCTTGGGAAAGGGGGCTTTTCTGTGGTGTACAAGGGTAGGCTCAATGATGGCCGTGCAGTGGCAGTCAAAAAATATAATTGGAAAACACAGAAAAAGGAGTTCACAAAAGAGATAATCATACAGTCTCAGTTTAGCCATAAGAACATTGTTAGGCTATTGGGGTGTTGTGTTGAGGCAGATGCTCCAATGTTGGTCACTGAGTTTGTCCCCAATGGTAACCTTTCCGACCTTCTGCACAGCAACAGTAGCCAGTTTCCTGTTTCATTAGGGACACGCTTACAGATTGCACTGGATGTAGCAGAAGCACTTGTATATATGCATTCCTCCCAAAATCATCCAATCCTTCATGGAGATGTCAAGCCTTCAAACATTCTTCTGGGTGACAAGGATGTGGCAAAACTCTGTGACTTTGGAATATCAAGGCTGTTATGTATGGATAGTGACGAATACACGGGATTTGTTATAGGAAGTAGAGGCTATGTAGATCCTGTGTTCTGCCAGACTGGGCGGTTAAGTCTAAAAAGCGATGTCTACAGTTTTGGGGTTGTTCTTTTAGAACTCATCACCAAAAAGAAAGGAATTGATGACAAGAAAGTGTGCCTTGCAGAAACTTTTGCTCGCATCAGTAGAAAAGGTAATGGACACGAACTATTTGACATGGACGTTGTAACAAATGAGAATATGGAGTTTCTTCAAGGAATTGGCAGGCTTGCACTTGAATGTATAAAGTTTGAAGTAGAGGAGCGGCCAGAAATGAAAGAAGTTTTAGAGCGCCTTTGGAGTCTCAAAAGATCCCGAGATAGGAGAATCCGTGAGATGCAGGTTATGGTACGGAGCGAGATTGAAGTACTTTGGAGAAGATGTGGCTTTGGAAGGTTTATGATCTCGAAAGAGAGAATGGACGATATGACATACTACTTCAAAACTGTTCTCAAGGAATGTGCATCAGGCAAGGCTTACATAGGGCGATTTTACAACGCACAACTGCTGGTAATAAAGATGTCGATTTCAGTTTTAGATCAATGGAAAAACATAGTCTGGAACGAATTGAATGTCCAATCTAGAATTAAGCACTGGAATGTCGCCAAGCTTCTCGGTTACTGCTTAGATCTTTGGGAAGGTCTAGTGCTTGTATACGAGTATGGTGCGATGAGCTTGTATGATGTTCTTTTTCATGATGCAAGGAAGGTATCTCCCTTCATTTGTGGCCTGCGCCTGAAGATTGCGGTTGGCGCTGCAGAGGGCCTTGCTCACTTGCACTCACTTGGCATTGTGCATGGCAATGTCAGCACTGTCAATATATTGCTGGATGATCTTTCGGTACTCAAAGTGATTAGCCGCAATTACCCAGTAAAGATTGCAGGCTATGGAACATCAGGGCTCCCTGACATTGACAAGGCACAGCACACAGGATTCTTCATGGAGGATTCGCTTGTAACCGGTCATGGGAAGGAGCATGACGTATACTGTTTCGGTCTTGTTCTCCTAACGCTCTTCACATGGAAGAAGGTGTCACTGCAAGAGGCGGATACCGTGTTTGAGCAGCTCTGGGACATTGGACCGCCACATGATGTGAATTCCGAGCCTGAGAAACCTGGGCAACAGCTCAAGGAAGCCATCCTTAGATGCCGTCATCTTGAGGAGGTTAAGAGCCTGGTTTCACGGTGTCTGACGTCCGAGGTGACGAAGAGACCATCCATGGTGGAAGTAGCAAAACATCTCAAGAACATAAATGATTTACATGATAGCACAGCTTGCCATGAGCTGGCGATTTATCAATCTCGAATGCTTTCGGGCTAGGCTAGGCTGCAAGTAGCAGTCGTACATGGTTCTTCTTTGAGTAAATTAAGGTGCCGTAGTAGATGCTATAATGCAAGCGCCAAGCAACATATTACATATGTGTATTTTATATCCCGACAAAGAAAAAAAGACATGTGCATTGCATATATTTTGTAACAGCAACGGATGTTTGTCATGTTGATTCTCGTGGCGCTGCTGCCATATAATGTTGATTGACAGATCCTTGGGGAACCAACGGATGAACTAATGGACCTCTCGGCATCCTTTGCCAATGACTCTTGCTTCTTCTGAGGTTTGGTGGCTCTTTCTTGTTTCTAATTCTTATTCAGTGCATTTGCCTACATCTGGCCCTTTGGCCTTTCTTTCTTGTGGCCGATTTTGCTCGATCTTTATTTTGTGTAACAGAAGAAATTTACTACGGCTCATTTGCTCCAGTGCATGCAGGTCCTTGTGGCCCTTTGGATGGTACTGTTTCTTGTATTTATGTATTTGTGAAAATTTCCAGTTTTAACCTCTCTTGTGGCCTTGTGGGCTCCAGGTGGAAGTGTGTCTGGGGTAAAAAAAATCTTTTGAAAGGTTTTGCCTTAAAAGAGTTTCCAAAGTTCATTTCCATATGTGGAGGGATGATGGTCCTGATTGTAAATTTGTAATTATACACATAATTTGCTATCCTTACAATGACACCATTGCTAGGGCCGGTCCTGACATTTTGGAGGCCCTAGGCGAACTGACATTTTAGAGGCCCCAGGCGAACTTACACTATGAGCCCTTAAGAAATTAAGGATGTTTTTTTTTACTTCTAATATATATACTCTATATAAAGCACATTGATTTATAATAGAGTGACACAGATAAACATTTCTAACATGATAAATTATAAATAAAGCAGTTTGCAAATTGCAACAGAGCAATTTATTCTCGATAGATAATATCGGTAGTATAATTGACAACTAAAAAAACACCATAGAAACAAATTAATATGAATACCTTAATAGGAGAGCACAAATATCCCATGTCCCTTATAAAAAAAAGAGCTTCTTCATATATTTTTTGAAGCGAAATCATCGATGACAGTTTGAAGATCAATGTTGTCCAAGATATTCTTCTCAATGCTACATATCGCCAAGCCATTCAAACTTTCCTGTGACATAGTTGACCAAAAATTGATATTCTCGTTTTCTTTTGTTTTTTTTTTCTAAACACCCAACAAATATTTCCTAGGTAACATTATTATAACACCTGAAATAGTGAAATTGCAAAGTAAATTATATAATAATAACTATGAATTGAAATGATAGAGGCATAGCCGTATAGAGCGAGTTGGGCAGTTGGTTCTTGCACTGGTGGAGAAAGGGGCTTTACTCCCGGTTGGGGACCCCCCCTGTAGTCCCAGTTATACAACCGGGACTACGAATCCGGGACTAAAGATGGGTATCTTTAGTCCCGGGTGAAATTTTTTTTCTTAAATCGATTTGCTCCCTAAATATCCCCGATCATATTCCCAAATCATCCCCAAATCAAAGTAGCATCACAGATCTGGAAAGAAATACATCATATATTGAAAAGAAATGCATCACAGATCATAATACATCACATCACAGAATCTTAAACAAAAAATACATCACAAATCCTAAAAGAAATACATCACAACTCCCAGATCAGATCCACATACATCACAGATCAAATCCAATGAATCACAAATTCAAAAAAAAAATCGGCAACAGAGAGGATGGCGCCGCCGGCCTCCCGGCCACCGTCCTCGCGAGCTCGGCCGGCCGGCCACCGCGCCCGCCCGCCCGGCCGGCCACCGCGCCAGCCCGCCCGGCTGCCGCGCCCGCCCGCCCGCCCGCCCGCACCCAGACGGCCGGCCGCCGCCGCTCTCGTCGGGAGCCGCTGCTCCCGCCCGGCCATCGCAACCACTCGCTCGGCCGCCGCTCAAAGAGGGGAAGGGGAGGAACGGGAGGGGAAAGGGGAGAGGAAGGGGATGAAGGGGGAGAGGAAGGGATGGAGGAGTAATGAGAGGGGAGGAGATCGAGAGGAGTGCGCGATAATATCTGAGTTGGTGGCGCGTTCGGGGTACTCTTTACTCCCGGTTGGTATAAACAACCGGGACTAAAGATCTATTTTTAGTCCCGGTTGTTTATACCAACCGGGAGTAAAAATAATTAGGGTCTGTCTTGAGCCCCACGACTTATTGAACCGGGATTAAAAATGATCTTTAGACTAAAGATCAAAAAGTACCACTCAACTTTTAAACCGGGACTAAAGATGCTTTTTAGTCCCGGTTTTTATTAGAACCGGGACTATTGTAGAATTTGGCCGACCGACCAAAGATGGTTTCTCCACCAGTGTTGGTTGACTTCAGTTCTGCGACATACCTTCAGTTCAGGAGCGCCTAAGAGGAGAGGCGATGACGATCAGTCGATCACAGGAATCAAAATCAGGCGGGCGGCAGGCAGCCAGGCACCACCGCACCCACCACGGGCCACCAGCCACCAGGCAGGCAAGCAGCCATGCCGCCTCCTTAGGCGGGTCGGCGATGGCAATCAGCTGATTAGGCGCACTGGCGCTAGAGCCTAGAGGCGGCAACTGCGGCATGGCGCACTCTCGGCTTTCGCGGACGCGGATTAGGGCATTGGCGATTCGGCGACGAACCGACACGGCTCGATCTCGGGTCTCGCGAGTCATGGTGTGGACGACAGACGAAGCGACGCGCCTCTGGCTCCTGCTGATGATCGATCGCACGCGCGACTGGGTTACTGGGCTACGGCTGGGCTGGGAGAAAGGAGGGGGGGGGTACTCCATCCTCTTTAGCCGATGTCGTATGTCGACATCTGCGCGACGACGAGGATGACCTGGAGCCATCAGCGGCGCGGATTGGGGCTGCGGTGGTACGGAGCGTCGGCGATGTATGGAGCAGGCAGGATGAGATGACGGTAGGGGGGCGGCGGTCGAGGGGGCCGCGGGTATAGGGGAAGGCTCTATAAGGGAGGAGGGAGGAGTCGGTGGCGGCGGGTGACTGATTGGGGTGGTGCCATTTTTTTTTTGTTGCGGAGGAATCGTGTGCGCTTTTTTTTCGGAAGAGGAGTTCGTCGCTCTCAACGTGTCGATATACGTCGCATGTCTACCTTTGCTTCACCATCACCATCACCATGTAGTAGAGATAACTGTGCCATGTGTAATTGTATTGTAAACATATGAAATTTCCGGTGTATTAAATTAGAGCCCACAGCTGTTCATTATTTTCTGATGAAATTACACCCGCACTGGGCCGAGTCGCGCATCCCCCGAGTCCCGAGTCGCGGTCGCGCATCGCCTCTACGCGAGGGTGCAAAGACAGAAGGAGGGATGACTGAGGCAGCGGCGGCGGCAGTGGTGCCGGCTGCCTCCTCTCTCGCGACTAGGGCGCCAGGCGGAGGTTTGGGCGGCGCCGGCTGGAGGTTTGGGCGGCTGAGGGCTCACGGCGGCACTTGGCAGTGGCGGCTCCCCACAGCCACGGAGGCGCACGGCGGCGCCGCATAGAAGATCTGGTGCAAGGTAACCCAAACCCTAGACTCTCTCCCTCAAACCCTAGACATCTCAAATCTGGTTCATTTTTTGGGATTGATTGCCTGGATGCTGGTTAAAATTTCCGATATCTGTGTCTATTATTGCTTGATTTTTTCTGTATACTTTAACCACATTATCACTGTACTTGCCAACTTAGATTTCTAGAAAGATTTGGTCAGTAAAATTTAATACCAACTTAGATTGGATACTTGTACTATCGATCCATAGATATAGTTTACATGAGATGTACACCAAACCAACTTGTGAAACAACAAAGAAAACCAACTGTAACATCGAGGAAAAAAAATACTATTTAACACCTTTGAGACGACAGAGGGTGAGGTGCACACCTTTAATGAGGCAATGCACCTCATGTGTAAGCCTGCCAGTGGGGCGGGTTTGATTCGGTGAAATGGGCTGGATGCTGATTTGGATGGTGGTGGTTGGATTAATTTTGAATTGGAGCGGGTTGGCCTGTGAAGAATTGTGGTTTGGACTGGAGTGGATGCGGGATGGCCTGTGAGGACAATCCATGGACTCAGCCCATGGGTTAGCCAGTGCACCTGTGCACTGCGTGCCGCCACGTGTGGCGCAGAGCGCTGTCACCGCCGAGCGCCACCACCGCTGAGCACCTGCCACCACCGAGCGCCGTCACCGCCGTTCGCCGCCACCATCGCCGGACTCACTCCCCGGTCTGCGAGGAGGCAGCCGAGAGGAAGGTCGTTTTAGGCCTCGTCAAGAAGAGGGATCGGGCAGGCACAGTCGCTTGGCATCCCGCTCTCCACCCTCGACGACCACCTGCGCATCGACCTCGCCATCGACAGCGCTGAGGTTTTGACCTTTTCTTTCACTTCTTTTTGATTAATTCAGTTCCATGCTGATTGTTTGTCCTGCAATCCCTTCTACCTTTGCTAACTTCCCTCGCGAGAAAAAAAAGGTTGTAGCTTTATGGAGAAAGTAGGACAAAAAAAAAAGAAAACTTATATGGTTGTGGCTAAGGAACTTAAATTGGCAGCTCATGCAGGAGGTCACGTTCCAGATTATGAAGGAGAGAACAGTCTTAGTTGTCAGTTCTTGATTATGCTGTTAGTGGCATGAACTTCAGTGGTAGTCAACCATGCAAAAAATTTGCCCCCATTGTACTCCTGGATGGTTGGAGGACAATCTGTCTTTTTTTTTGTCATGCAGATTAGCTAGTAGCATTCGAGAGGGTCTATCTTTGTCATTTTCTTTTTCTGCTGTGTAGATTTGCATCTGAAAAGTGGATAATTTAGCAATATGTCTCTCTGTTGTAAAGGGGTGGATAGGAACTAGTACCAAGTAAATAATTTAATATGATGCTTTAATTGTAATGATAAATCCAGCAAGATTATACCATGATTTGCAAATATTAATCACTCCCATCTGTAATATATGTCATTAGTAAAAGGAAACTTAGGCGTATGTTGGTCCAAAGTGTCATATATTGATAACTAGAGCTTTATGTTGGATCTGAATGACTATCTCCTAAATCATTGCCAGGTCTGGTAGTATGAGTGTTAATTTCATATATGCAAAGAACCATATTGCCAGAAGCAAAATTGTTCCCGCCAGCACTCCGACCACATAAAAATTCATGAAGTATTTTTGTGGAACAGTAAACTTCTGCAGATTGGAAAAGATCAATTCGAGATTATCAGAAAAATACAGAAGTTGAATATGAGATGAACTACACCATTAGGGATCCTCAATTTTCTGGAATGGTATCTTAGCATGGATGAAATATTTTATCATCAGCTCTTCAGTTTTTTTTTTAGGATCAAACATGAAATTTTCCACGGGTTGTTTCCTAACTGTTGCTACCTATTTCTAACTTCACAATCAACTAGTGGACAAGATTCACAAAATATGGTTTATGAGATGGCTGGTTCCTGATTTTCTAGTTGGTGATAACATTAATCCACAATATTTACACTGTGCTTTTTGAAGACCATCTATCATGATAAGCTTTTGCTCAAAATGTTCCCTCACTTTTGCTATTTTACATGTTTGTGATTTGTGAAGACAATTCATGGCTAGAGCTATTAGCAGATGAAGTTTCAGAATTATGCATAGACATGCTTACATTTACTACTTGTGCTAAAAACTAGTGAAATGATAAGCACAATGCCACCATGACAATATCATGTAGTACAGTATAAACAGAGATAAGTGTGAAAAGTAATAAGATTAGTGATAATCAACAGAGTTAATAGACCAAATGGTGTAGATGAACTTGCATAATAATCCAAATATCCAGTAATAGCTTTGATAATCCAATAATCAACAGAGATTTGAATTATTTATATTTTTATTAGCAACTTTCAAACTGTAAGTGTTGATTTTAGTCGAATTGTGATGCTATGAGATATAATCTATTATATTATTAAAGGAATAGAAAAAGGAGCCTCCACGTTCACTCTCATGGCCTAGAAATTCTCACATTAATCGGAGAAAAAGAAAAACAGAGTCCATATAGAAATACAATTTAGAAATAGCTAAATTCGGAATTAAAAAATAAGGAATATTAGAAGAGGAGACTAGAGTCCATATAGAAATATAATTTAGAAATAGTTGAAATTCGGAATTAAAAATAAGGAATATTAGAAGAGGAGATTAGAGTCCATATAGAAATACAATTAGGAAATAACTGAAATTCGGAATTAAAAATAAGGAATATAAGAAGTAGAGTATAGAGTCCATATAGAAATACAATTAGGAAATAACTGAAATTCGGAATTAAAAATAAGAAATATTAGAAGTAGAGTATAGAGTCCATATAGAAATACAATTTGGAAATAATAGAAATTTGGAATTAAAAATAAGGAATATTAGAAGTAGAGTATAGAGTCTATATAGAAATATAATTAGGAAATAGTTGAAATTCGGAATTAAAAATAAGGAATATTAGGAGTAGAGTATAGAGTCCATATAGGAATTTAAAACTAACTAAAATTCGGAATAAACATAATAAAATTAAAAGTAGAGTTTAGAGTCCGTATAAAAATACAATTTACAAATAACTAAAATTTTAAATTAAGAAAAACATGGGAAGAAGAGTTTAAAGTCAATATAAGAATACAATTTAGAAGTAACTGAAATTCGAAATTAAAAATTAAAGAATATTGAAAGATAAGTTTAGAGTCCACATAAAAATATAATTAGAAATAATAAAAATTCAGAAATAAAAATAAATAATACTGGAAAAAGAGTCTAGAGTCTATATAGAAATACAATTTACAGAAAATTTGAAATTAAAAAAAAAATTAAAGACGAGTGTAGAGTCTATATAGGAATATATATAATTTACAAATAACTAAAATTTGATATTAAAAATAATTAATAACTAACACGTATATAAAATACAATATGAATATTACACATTGGTAGTTTTGTAAAGTTATTGCGAAATTTAAAGTTATGTTGTCAATTTAATATATTTTAGTAATATAATGAGAAAACATATATGCTACTATATGAGAGAAAATATAATGATGTTAGCCGCGCAATCTGCACGGGACACCATGCTAGTTGCTTTATTATGTCATAATCCGAGCAAATTTTGAGGGCTCACGGTGTTATAAAATTTTTGAACATGAAGTAGGAACACCCAACAAGAAATTCCTGGAGTTGCCATTGCGGCGTCGCCTTCCATGGAGAGCGAGGGCTGGTCTGCCCTCCAGCCTCTGCTGTGCTTCGCCTGGATCGCCGCCACACTCCCCATCATTGCCGCCGCGCTGCCAATCCCCACGGCCGTTGGAGGTCACCTCCTTCGCCGGCTGCTCTCGGCCTTCTCCTCCCGCGGCAAGACCGTGAGGCCCTCCCCCGCCTCATCCTCTGGTTCCTCCTCTTCTAAGGCGGTAAGATCGGTTCAAGGTGCCGCAACACCTATTTGCTGCTTCGCCTTTTCTGTTCTCATTGGACTATCGCATGGAGTTCGTATGATTCCTTGGTAAACGTAACTTGGTTAGACCTTCTTAAGTTAAACGGAACTTGTTCAAAGCAAATATAGGTTTGGGTTGTTTAAGTCCAAAGTAGCTAGCTACTGTTTTGTAGTGTTTAGTTGATGCAAATCTGAAATACTATCGATTGATCTTGAGAAGATGAGAACATTTTGAAGAAATTCGTTCTTAATCGTTGGGGAACCACTCCCGAGTTCTGGACTTAAAACAAATTTTTTTAATTGGTGTTTGTCGACATGATACAGTCAGTTTTTCTGTCAACTTGAACATTCAGTTATGCTAACTTAGCTATACAAAAAATACATACCAAGCCAGTTTTGTGAGTAGAAACTAACATTATATAGTAGGATCGAATTGATTCCTCATCGGTTTTTCTTGAGCAATTGTTCATCCAATTGATGATCAATTGCACATGAGAACACTCACCAAATCTGTAGTTCATCTCATATTCAACTTATGTATAATTCTGATAATCTCAAATTGATCTTTTCCAATCTGCAGAAGTTCACTGTTCCACAAAAATACTTCATGCATTTTTATGTGGTCGGAGTGCTGGCGACAACAATTTTGCTTCTGGCAATATGGTTCTATGCATATATGAAATTGACACCATTATTGCTTGAGTCATCAAGTTATTCCACAATTTTCAGTCATCTTGTAGGCTCAAATTCATTCTCTTTTGGTCGTGTTCGCTCGCGCACCATGGGACACAAGTATCGTGTCTGGCGAACAGTATTTGCACTTCTATTGATGGAAGTTCAAGTGCTGAGACGACTATATGAGACTGAACATGTGTTCCACTACAGTCCTTCTGCTCGGATGCATATTGTAGGATATTTGACAGGTCTATTGTAAGCTCCATCTTGTTTTATATCTTTTATGTTCTAGATCTCCATGGCACATTTGTTGTGAAAAATAGCCCACTTGAGTAGTTATCATGTCCTTTACTTTATTCTGTTGTTATGTTACATGATTATGCTTAAAGGTTTATAAATAATTCTTGTATGCAGTTTCTGCAGCTCATACATGTAGGTTGTCCACAAAATATACACCCGTCTAATGAGTTAATTTACTGCATGATTTTTCATTGACCTGAACTAATAAAAAGAAATACCACTTCGTTAAAATAGCCCAAGTGATGCTGATAACTACACTGTTCAATTCTTGACATTTTATTTGCTTTCTTCTGCCACAGTGCTTATATTAGGAAGAGGATATGCATTCATGCTACCGATGATAATTTTTTCATATTATTGTTGTTGTACTTTTGTTTTCATGTATAACATTTTCAGATTGACTTATAGTTTGGTTTTTCTTCATGCCAGCTACTATGTAGCTGCACCATTATCTCTCGCTAGCTCTTGTATTCCTGAAGCAGCAGAGTATTTTCAAGGTCAAGTACCTGAGTTCGTAGTAAAGGGTCGTGCGAGAATGCCAGATCTAGTAATTGATTCATCATCTCTACTACAGCCTCTTCTAAAGTTGGGGTGGACCCAGTGGATAGGTGCTGTTATATTCATTTGGGGTTCCCTCCATCAGATCCGTTGCCATGCAATTCATGTAAGTATCTGCTCTCTAATGTCCCTAGATATACTAGCAAGTTTTTTTTTACATATATGGGCAGCATCAGAAATCTTCCTAAAGAGGAAAAAGAAAAGAATGAAATAAATCCACCCATATGCTGTAAGTTGGAACTGTCAAACTGCAACTGCAACCATAACTTGTTAGTGTAAAGCTGAAGGTATGGCTTGCTGGAACTGTTCTATTTTTTGAGAGGGTGGAGCCCATCAGGCTTAAGGAACCCCATTTACACAAATTGCTTGGTCAATCAACATCAGGAATCTTCCATGAAATGCCAATCAGATTTAATGGGTTATGCATGTTTTTCTGTTTCTGTATGTCAGAAACTGTGGTATTATTCATCGTTGTCTTGGAAACTTCTAGGCTGCGGTTAATATTTTGAATTTCATGGTTTATTTTTTATTGCTTTTACAGGGATCGTTGCGTGAACACAAAGATTCTGATGAATATGTAATTCCTTGTGGTGACTGCTTTAATCGGGTCTCTTGTCCTCATTACCTTGCTGAACTAGTGAGTGTTTTTCCTATGTCCTCATTTTCAGTATGTGGCATATACTGTTTTGCAAAATATGGCAGGTCTTGTTACTCTGCTTATTTAACAACGTCAAGTTAGATTAGGCCTATCAATATTTTCTTGGGTTTGTCAATAAAAATCATCTTGGGAAAGTTTGGACGGATTCCAATTGGTGGAAGCACTGGACTGAGTGTCTGAGTAGCTTCTGGTCCAGCTTCAACTCCTGGCTGGAATAGGTTGGGGGAGAAGCAGAGAACTTGTATGTTGCTTTTGCTGGGATTTAGAGTTTTTACACGGAAGCTGAATTCCAGTGCAGACTTTTCATCAAATTTGTTCTGTTACCCATTTCATCACCGTAGTTCTGTGAGTGCAGTACCATCTGAGAGTGAATATGTCCTTTTAGTATCACCCGTACTGACATATGCGAACATTCTTTGCATGGCTTAAAGATGATAAAACTGGATAATATCTTTTGAGTTTTCATATTATCTCACTTGTGTGAAGTAACTAGATGATTCTAACATGACAGCACATATGTTTCCGTGTAGCAGAATTGGTGCTTTTTGACTTGACAGTTGATGCAGTAGGGCACTGAGCTACTAAAAGAGCTCCTGTGGTTTTAAATTATTATGGCATTAACATTTACAGTTACTTTGGCTTGTAGGTAATATATTTTGGCATGTTGGTTGCTAGTGGTGCAGAAGACATTCCAGTGTGGTTCCTGTTCATATTTGTGGTACGCCGTACAGTAACTTTTTGAACAAAGATACTCAGAATCCAACTAACGTGCAATTATCATCTACATTTAGTTTCTTTTGTTTTTGTTCCAGTAGATTGAACTATCTTTTTTCCTTTTTCATTTTTGCAGATCACGAATCTGTCATTTGCAGCAGTAGAAACTTACAATTGGTATCTTCAAAAGTTTGAAGACTATCCTCGCTCTCGCTATGCTATCATTCCATTTGTATGCTAGTGTCTACGAAATGGCTACATTATGTAAAGCTTATGTATTTGCACACAATTACGACATGTAACTTAGCTTGATGTAAATGTGATAACAATCATACAACGTACTACCGTAGAGGCTGGAAGTTTAATATCAGAGCACCTATGTACGTTGCCAGTAGTAATCTTTGTGCTTCTACAGATTTAAATTACATGCCAATTATGTCATCGATGAAACATGTTTGGCATTTTAAACTTAAATGTTCTGCAACTCAAAGTAATCTAGGGTATGTTGTGCTCGTCCTTTGTATAAGGAAAAAAGTGCCGTCATGTTTAGAGACCCAAATACCTGATCTGGTCTGGAAAACGGAAGACTTCTGGATTTATCAGAGCGATACCATTTGAACTTTAAGCTTTAGGCAGATGAGTTGCTATGATTTTCTCAACCAACCACAAGTTTAATACAGTAACAAGGTCATCATCCTCTAAAGTAGCACGCCGTCAAAGCAAATTAACAGAAGGATAGCCTACTAAAAGAAGAAGCTGAGCTGATGAAAGTGAGCAAGAGGTGCCAGCCACCAACCCCCACACCTGGCCGGTATATGGGGGTGAGAGGCGTTTAGTTAGAAAGCACATCCACTGATCCGCGAGAGGGGACATGCTCCTTGTCTTTTCTCGGCTAATCCTCCCTCGTGGACATGTATTCAATCACATTGCCGACTCGGATCTTCTTTTGAAGGGAGAGCGCTACGCGTCGGACATACAGCGTGAGACGAAAAATCGGACGCATCCATGAGCCGTTTGATCCGCACACACGCTATCAGCCACCCGACGTCATCAAGCATTCATACATGCAAAACTATTTTAAACTATTTTTAAAAAAATTATTTATCCAAATCATGATTCGATTGCACCATTAAATTCGTTGCAATTAAATCTTTAAAATAAAACCACACATGGATATATTCCGATGAAAAAATAGCTTATTATTGATTTTTTTAAAATGTTGCACGTTGTTCCACCAAGTATATCGGAATTTTTTCACTAGTTAGATCGAAAATGTTTCAATCGTTTAAATCGAGCATTGTTTCACCTTATATGAAAACAATGTTTTAGAAAATAGCGAAAGAATGTTTCAAGTCACCACAACATTTGATCCATATAAAGTAAAACATTATAAGTATACTAGGTGAAATATTTTTTGTGGAACAAAGAATGAAACGAATTATCTTAATAGAGAGTTTCCATAATATGTGGGTGATTTGTTGCAAAAGAATTTTTCAATTCACTGCAACATTAGATCTATACATAGTGAAACATTGTAAATACACTAGGTAAAACATTTTTAGTGGAACATTGTAAATACTTATTGAAACACTTAACCAATACATATGCAACATTTACAAATAAATCAGTGAAACACAATAAACTACTTACTGAAACATACAAATAGCACCATGAGATATATTAAAGAAAGATATATACATTGCGACAATAATAAATATGTGCAACATAATAGAATTTTAGCTGAAACATCTGATTCTCACATATGAAACATTAAGTTTAATTGGTTGAAACATATGTGTGTGTTTTTATTATAATATAGTTATGTGAGATCTTGTTGTAAAGATTTAATTATAACGAATACAATGGTGTAATCGGATTGTAGATTGGATGAGTAATCTAGAAGAAAAATCATTTTCAAATTTGCTAAAAGGGTGTTATGTACATGCAAATAACCTCGTGTCATCTCTCCTTTATGCATATTAATGCTCAGAAAGGAAGCATATGTAACAGATAGAGGATCTGACAAAGGCTGTATGCAGCAAAATCATAATAAGAGGTGTCCGATATTTTTCTCAAGATCGAACGATCGGATTGAAGCATTTTCCTTCTTTTAAGTGTTGTTTACTACAGCTCTTACTAGTATAATCCTTGTTCTTTTGCACGGCTAAAACACTAGCTCAGACTACTCAACGACAGACACCATCAGAGCTGAACTTTCCCTGGTTCAGGTGTTGGGATATGGAATTAGAATCTATCCGTGGAACTCAGAAAAAGAAATTTGCAATTGCCACTGTTTTATCAGCGAGTTGCTAGTGCTTGTTCGTTTGCTCGCTGCACTATTTACTTTATAGGAGCGTGGTGACGTTGCAGGAGTTGGTGCCGGAAATCCGTTAACTGAAACTAATGAGATAAACTCAGAACTGATAGTGAAATGCCGATACAGTAGAGTAGGCGCCTGAAAACTGACGAACATAAGGCATAATTGGAATCCGACGTTTCTCAAGGTTCGTTCGTCAAAATTTTCAGCTTCGATTTCCAACGTCACTGAATTGGATGCCACCGTGTGTATAGCCTAAACATCTCATTTTTAATGAGAGAAGAGATCAAATTCGGCATCGATCAATTCGATGGTTTCTTGATGGTCCTACGATGAGAAGTTGAGAACGATGTGTGTGTGATGTGAGAGCCAGTCCAACCTCTGCCGTTTTGGACGGCTTTGCCACGGGCAGCGGACAATAAGCGAAAACGCGACCCAAACCTTCTTTCGGCAGCTGCCTCTCGTCGTCGTTTTCCCGCTCATTTTCTGCATTTCGGCTGGGACTTGGAGTCGTTTTCTTCTACCCATGAGGACACGCGAGGTCTCCGCTCGGAGTGTGTGACAGTGTGAGACTCATCCAAGAGCAACAATGGTGTGATTTCTCTTACGCTTTGTACATCCACAAGTTGACATTTATTGTTTTTTCTCTCTCTCCATATTTCTTCACGATTCAATCAATCTGCCATGGTGAGGTCATGGACTAACTCACCAACCATGAGTCCATGACCTCACCGCCATTATTTAGTTTCTGTGTATTGGGCTTCTTGTTTAAGAATTTGAGATGCGTCCTTGATGCTTTGTGATGAATAGTGGAAACTTGGATCTAGGAATGCTTAATTATTTTCAGATTATTCACCTGATTATTTGCACAATGTTGGAAAAAATAACATTTTGGGGACAAAAAACATTCTTCTATTGTATACTTAGACCACTTATTTTAAATTATTTATTAATGTTGTCGAATGACAATTGTGTCCGTCGAAGAACGTGGTTCGCTCTTGGTGGAAATAAAGCAGAAAATTAGTATTTTTATTGAAATTGTTGGGATCCTCCCATTACATGCCCTATGGGGCCTATTTTTAGGCTTAGTACATGCCCCTGCACCCTAGGGTTACTAAGTAGAGAGAAATTTATATGGCTACCCTTATGATAGTAACATTTATGAGGGTAATTATAGACAATATGACCTTGGGCCCTTATATGGGCCACTAAATGGGCCTCATAGGGCCATTCGGCCTGCTTGGTTATTGAGGCTACAGCTTCGGGGGCGAAAGGGCTCGGCCCTGTGGTGAAGGCCTCAGGCTTCACCCAGCGCTTCACCCTGAAGTCCTTGTCTTTGCGATCCTCGGATCTCTACCGCATGTGGTACGCCTTGGTGGTTGTGGATGGCGTTTCGGTGACATGGTCGAAGGTCCTCATGGCATGCCTGCAACAAGCCCTTCACGGGTAAGGATGAGTAGTGAGCTTCGGTCGAGACCGTGTAAAGCCCCGGGTATGGCATGAGGCGCCCCCTTTCGGCCAATATTCCTGTCGAAACCTATCTACTTTTGAGAAAAAAAAAGTCATAAGTGAAAAAATCTATTTCCTTTTGTTGACGTTTGATGTCGCGATTTCGGTATTTGCATAGTATGGGGATCGTTGGTACTAGGATATACACGAGACTGGGGTAAAAGAGATGGAGACAGCGATTTTTATACAGGTTTGGGCCTCTGCATTGTCAGGTAATAACCCTACATCCTGTTGGTCGAAGTCGGTTGTTGCTCTTATTCATTATAATCACACCAGTACAATATTTGGGGTAGCCTATCTAACTGTTGTCGACATGGCGGTCTGAAGGTCTGACTCGTAGTCGACAACAGAGTAGCTTTCCTCCTCGAGTCCGCATCCGGCGAGATCAGAGACAGTGCTATATCTCTCCTGACGGTATCCGTAGGCACCGTAGGGGACTAGCTATGCTTATCTCTGAAGTCGATATCTGGCGTCTTGTCTTGGCGTATGTTGGCTTGTATGTTGTGGCTTCTATTGTTCCGTGTCCCCTCTCCTCCTAGGGAGCCTTATATTTATACTCATAGGTGTCCCCTTGTCCAAGTAGAACTAGGAAAACCAATATGGATACAATCCGAGTAGTCCTTGTCGTTTCCATGTAGAACTCTATTCATCCTTCCTTATGCAGAACTCTTCCTATATCCGAAAGTTGTTTCCGTATAAGATATGGTATGTGGTGGGTCCTGCCGAGATTTAATCAACTACTATTAGGTATGTGGTATCCATAACCCTGACACCTTTCCATTTATGGGCTCTTTGGTGGTCCATTTTTGCCTTGGGAGCTGACGGTTCGCATTCGGCCTTTTACTGTGTCATTTGCCCCTTTTTATTGTGCGGCCCACGGGCTATCTTCACGCAGATAGCCGTTGGTTCAAGGGATGCATGCCACACGTCGCACATCCATCGGTTTGGCACTCAATGGTCACGAGGGCGGAGGAGTATAAATCCAACCTCCCCCTTTCCCTCGGAGGCTTACCTCAGTTTTTTACCGCAGCACTTTTCTCCTCAATTCCTGCTTCTTGCGCTCACGCGTTCCAGGAAGACAGCTATTCACCCAGTTCCCCTTTCACCTTTGTAGCTTCGCCACTTCTCAAGCCGAAATGGCTCCTAGGAAGACTGCTTCGGCCGCGACAACCGGGCCCGATCCCGGAGCGATGCCGGATGACTTGTCCAGCTTCCTGGGCAAGTTGTTTGTCAAGGAGGGTGATCTGGGCGAACTTGTCGCCTCTGGGGCAGTCGTCGAAGGGCAAGCTTTCCTTAGCGCGAGAAAAATATAATTATGAATAGTGCACATTGTTATTAGAAGATGGTTGTTCCACTAAAATGCTACATGAGACAATTTTCACTGTGCGCGTGATCGACAGTTTAGCACCGTTGTTATGAGAAGACAGTTCCACTAAAATGAGACGTGGCATTTTTCACTGTGCTCGCGATCGACAGTTTAGCACCGTCACGTACCCCTATTTGAGGGGTGGCTCGGCTCTTTCTCCTCCATATAGCTAATTCAGCCTTAGACACGTGGTCTGACCGCAGTGTATTGTCCTGTCTGACCGGCCACACAATGGCGGTCAGACTGGCCTTTGCGGTAAATGTCCTCCCAACGGTGACACACCTTCTTAGACAAACGGAGATGGCTTGTTTTCCTTCAACTATCTGCCATGCATGTATGTCTCTAGGATCATAGAGATAAAAAGGATGCTCACCGGAGAGGAAGGAATCGGCCACGGCGGCATTTAGCCGGAGTTGGAGAAGACGAAGGCAATCTCCATCTCCGGTGGATGAATATTGGGAAATCTTGAGGTATTTTGGAGAGGACCTTGAGGGGAAGCTGGTGGCGCGACGGCTCGTCTTGGCGTGGTCCAGATCCACGGCGCTCGGTGCATGCACTGGAGGTCCCGTGGGCATGGCGGCGTTCCCGTCGTTGCAGTGGATGAAATGAGGTGGTGTCAAAAGGGAACTTGTTCGGCATGAAGGGTAGAATACGGAATGGGAAAGAGTTGGTGATGGAGATGGCTCGACGATGGGTGGCTGCCTCCTTCTTCTTCACGGCCGGCAACGAAGAAGAGATGGAAGTGGGAAGCTAGAGCTACATATATCTCTTGGTTTTTCAGCTTAGAGATGGAGAATGAAGTGTGGCGACGCGATCTGGAGGAGTAGAGCGAAAAGTCTAATGGGCGATCGATCGCCCCGAACGATCACCCCCCTCCTCCACATGGTTTCCTTTTTAGGCACCGCATTACTTTCCTATTTTAGTAAATTTATGCGCCTAAAGTTTGTACACCTCAAGTTTACACATCTAAAGTTTATACACCTAAAGTTTAGAGACCCAAAGTTTATAAGTCAAAAGTTTATATATCCGATTCAAATTTAAATTTGAATTCAAATATTTTTTATATATAGTATTTTCTATACATCCAAAGTTTATAGGCCCAAAGTTTATAAGTCAAAAGTTTATATACCCAATTCAAATTTGAATTTGAATTCAAATATTTTTTTTATATAGTATTCCTAAAGTTTAGAGACCCAAAGTTTATAAGTCAAAAGTTTATATATCCGATTCAAAGTTGAATTTGAATTCAAATATTTTTTTATATATAGTATTTTCTACACATCTAAAGTCTATAGACCCAAAGTTTATAAGTCAAAAGTTTATATAACCGATTCAAATTTGAATTTGAATTCAAATATTTTTTATATATAGTGTTTCTACACATAAATTTTTCTAACTTTGTTTTTTATTTTTTTAAATTTATGGTGTAGTAATAAGAGAAGAAGGGGAGGAGGAAGGGGGAGAAGAGCGAAAAGTCTAATGGGCGATCGATCGCCTCGAGCGATCACCCCCCTCCTCCACGTGGTTTCCTTTTTTGGCACCGCATTACTTTCCTATTTTAGTAAATTTATGCACCTAAAGTTTGTACACCTCAAATTTGCACATCTAAAGTTTATACACCTAAAGTTTAGAGACCCAAAGTTTATATATCCGATTCAAATTTGAATTTGAATTCAAATATTTTTTATATATAGTATTTTATATACATCTAAAGTTTATAGACCCAAAGTTTATTATTCAAAAGTTTATATACCCGATTCAAATTTGAATTTGAATTCAAATATTTTTTATAATAGAAAAAATGCCCGTGCGTTGCAACGGGTGAAGGTTATTTTAACTTTATTATTGTTATACGATTTAGTTAAGGTGAAATTCATTGTGAGAATTCGCTTGGATATATATATTTTTCCACGAAATTATGAGCTATAATTAGGAGTCCGATCATCTTGTCGACGGTGAGTAACCGTAAACCGGATATAGAGGGTATTGGGGTATGCTAGTACGAGGATCTACGTAGTACGACATCAAGGAAACAAGAGAGAAAGATTATACTGGTTCAGGCCCCTTAGCAGGTAATAGCCCTAATCTAGTTGATATGGGATTATATGGAAATAACCACAGATTACAAAGGGAATAGTAGAACTCGGTGGTACCGACGAGATTGTAGTCGAGTTAATTAGACTAGACCACCCGGCGACTTGGCTCCTATAGTCTTCGGCTTCTAGGCTGTGGTCGTCGTGTAGGCTATGAGATTCGATCCCTTAGGTCCCCGCGGGGGGTCCCTTTTATATCGCAGGTCAGGCGGTCTCCAAGTAGGACTCGGAGGCATCGGACCCTGCACAATATAGTAACGACCCAGTCCTATACGGGTAGGAACCTTTCCATTGACAGACTTTGTGATGGACTTCCTTAGCGTATTCAGAGGACGTCCATATATGCACCGACATACCGTATTGCCGTATAGCATACGTCCAAGGGTAGAGGGTATACCTTATCCGTAACCCTGACAGTAGCCCCCAACTTCTACTTAAATGAACTCATGTAACCAATCGCGACTTCTGATGTCGGAATTGTTGTCGTTCTCAACTGGTCGATCTCGGTGTGAGGACCGTAGAGACAAAGAGTGTTCGACAACACCATGCGAAGTCCAACGGTTATGAGTGAATTTAAATTGAAGTCCAAGAAACCGCCTCACGCAACGGACCCAGAAATTTCCGACGGCCATCTCTTTCCTTTCCTTGGAATTCGCACCGTCGGTAGTGCGCCTATTTAAGGGAGTTTTGGGAATCCATTTTGGAGTCCGGCTGTTGCGAGAAACTTTCAAGCCTTCAGGAGCTCTTCGTCTTCTCCGATTCTGCACAAACCCTAGCTTGTTCCTCTCAGCCCCTTCTCCGGCGATCTTCGACGGAGATGGAGCTCGACAAGTCCACTTCTACCGGCGCGTCGCTGAAGAAGTTGCAAGAGGAAGGCGCTCTCCCCGGTCACGGGACCATGGAGAGGGAACTAGGAGGTACTGAACCTGAACCTGTCCTGGGCCGCATGGTTGCAGTTGAGGACTATATTCTCTGTGGTTTCCTTCCTCCCCCTCTGAGTTTCTTCTTTTGGTCTTGAATTTCTACGGTCTTTCTCTGCTCCATTTGAACCCCAACTCTATCGCCTTCCTCAGTATCTTTTCTCATCTTTGTGAGGCCTATATTGGGGTAGAGCCGTTTCTTGACCTCTTTCGCTTCTACTATGAGTTGCGTTGGATGGAATCCAACAGGGTGTCAGGATGCGTTGGTTTTCGACTTAGGGATGGCCTGAAGTCGCGCTATATCCCCTTCCAGTGCCCCTCTTCTCGTAGTAAATGGCGGGCGAGGTGGTTCTATCATCAGATAGAAAATTCGGATCCGGTCTTGGTTGTTCCCGAGGAGCAACCGGACAATATTTCGTCTTGGACTGCCAAGCCTGCCTTGACCCCCTCCCTTCAGTCTTTCATTGATGTCATCGATGACCTCCGAGTGCGAGGGTTATCGGGGTATGAAGTCGCTACCGACTTCATCGGTAGACGGATCGAGCCGCTCCAGGCTCGAGCCCATCCAGCCTTTGACTACTCAGGGCCGGAGGACGCGACCCGGGTTTCTCCTCAGGGTATTTTTCTCGTATTCTGGATTCCATTCCTTAAGTATATGTTCCCCCTGACTTATCAATTTTGGTTCTCGATCTACAGGTTTGAACAGCGAAACTGTAGAGCGCCGCGTTGGTCAAGTGATGATCAGCGGCCCCACAATGGCGAGCAACGTCCCTGTTGCTCTTTGCGAGAAGGGGGCAGTCGAACGCGAAGCCACCATCAATGTAAGTGTACTTAGCGGCCCTTTTGCATTTTTCTTTCGGGATCGTATTGTGACTTCATGAAGCGTAGGCTCTCCCTCTGACTGATATCATCGGGCCGCTCGTGGACCATCAGGCAGCGGCGTGGCTGAAGGAGAACGTCGCCAAGGAGGTGTCTGATGTTGCTGCCGCTGCTGCCACAACGAGTGGCGGCAACATCCCGAGAAGGGGGAGGAAATTCTCCTCCGTGATCGGAAATCGTCGGAAAACGCCCACCCCCTCGGTAAGCTCTCCTGGTCCTTCATCGCGTAGTCGGAAAGCTTCCACCTCACATCATGCCCGTTATACTCCAGGCCTCGAATGCGTCTCCCCCGCCTCCGCGACGGCAGCGGCTTGTGACGCTTGGCGAGAAGTAAGTGGATGAACTTGAGGTTTTGTCGCTTCGTCGAGCTCTTGCAGCCTGTCTCAATTGCAGCCTTTCATAGGGCAGCGCGGGCGAAGGCGGCACAAGACGGATCTGGAGGGACTTCCAGCACGTCTCCTGCCGTGTCCTCGACTGATGTCGTGGTCGTGCCCAGGAGCCGCGAGGCGACGTCCAGCGGCCCAGTCAGCGATCTCGCGGCTGGTCGGGGTCCGCCGGCTACCGTCCTCACCTAGGAGGAGCTCCAGGTCGAGATGGGGCGCCTCCTCGAGGCTGGTGCTCGCGGCATTAGCCACGAGATCGTAGAGGCGAGGGCGGCGGCGGCGTCGTCGGCGAACGAGCGCGCCGATCGGCTGACGCGTGATTTGGCGGAGGTTTGCGAGGACCTCCAGAAGATAAGGGAATTGGTGGCCGGCAACGAGCGACAACGGCAGGGGCTCGAGCACTGTATGTCGGAGCTCGAGAACAACTTGTCGGAAATCTATGGCTCGCTGCGGGTCACCTACACTGGTCTGCACCAGCTCGCCGGGGAGTGCGGTGTCAAGACCACCATCCCTGCGAATCCCGATGAATTCTCGCTGACGACTTCGCTTGCGGAACTGGCGACGGCGATGGAGGCGATCCCCTCCAAGCACGCGGCCAGGATCGAAGAGGAGACGTCTAACGGGATTTATACCAAGGCGTGCCATGTCCTTGCGTGTGTGAGGCTGGCGCATCCTGAACTCGATCTTCGGAAGATCCTGGATCAGGGGGTGGCTAGTGACGCGTGCAAGGATGTGATGGAGGAAGTCGGCAACCTGGGGGAGTCTGTCCTCCCGCTTTTTGAAGAGTAGGACCGCTGCTTGTTTGTACCCCTTAACCAATCGTGCTTTGTAAAACTTTTCATTGGTTCCAACTGCTTTTGTGTGTGCAATTGTTGCCTTAGTTTTCTTTGGCATTTTGATTCCAGGTACTTTGTCTGTTGTTTGTAGAGATGTCGGTGTCGAGAATGTCCAGCAGCGCGGGCAGCCTGAATTGCCTGTAGTCGCTTCGACACTTGAGCTCGAGCCGTATGTGCCGCGGGATGGCATAGACCAGGATCTGCCCGACTCTTGACGGACGTGGTGTCGACTTCTTTAGGTTGACTCTTGTCGGTTCCCTTTCCTTTACCTCGTCTGTCTTGATTGGGTTGACTTAGATGTTTGCATGTTGAGCAGACCTCGAGAGTGTGCTTGCTGATCGCGACCGTCGCATCCAGTATTGGAGGACGAAGTTCGAGGTCGCCGAACTTGAGAGGACTATATTGGAGGTGAAGAGGGATCGGGCTGTGGAGGCGCTCCGAGGTTGCGAGGTATGGTTCAACTCGTACCTCAGGAGTTGTTGCACAACCATGGCCGTTGTCTGCAGAGAGCTCCGAGTACCTCGCGGGGATCCCGAGGAGTCAGCGGCTGGCTACATCTCGTGGTTGAACGGGGCTTGCGCTCAGCTTGAAGGCATCGACGGGCGTATCGACGAGGCCCTGAAACAGGAATGTCGTCCATCGAGCTGATACGCCGGAGCGCACATACTGGCGTGTATACGAGATCATCGTCCGCAGTTGCACCTCAAGTTCCTTCACGAAGGGTTTTCCCGTTCTCGGAGGAACCCTGCGGAGATAGACAACCTAGCGAAGTCGATGGCTCCGCTAGCTGAGAAAATCTTCCAGTCAATGGATTGGCATTGGCCTTCTTGGTAGTGCCTATATATCTGTGACAAACATCTTAAGAAAAAAGTAATGTATTCTGGAATTCTTTGCGATCTGTAAGAAATGCTTGTGAAATAGAAAGGAAATCTATCTAACTAAGCTTTCTTATGCTGGGTACGGTGTGCACGAGTGTCTTCTCACTTCGTGACTTCGATCAGTCACTTAAGTTATACACTCTCCCTAGCCCCCAGCCTTGTCGTTGGAGAACTCTTCTCGGAAGATAAGGCTCTTGGACTCTCGACCATCCTTAGTTGAATAAGCACTGATCCTTACCCCCAGCCGTGAAGTTGGAAAAATCCATTTCCGATTACACGGCTTGGTTAATATGCACGGCGAGAACTCTTACACGACTAGATCTTACATGGTCTTTCGTCTCTGAAGGATCCGACAAGGCCTTATCAGCTCTGGGCGTCCCCAGCCGAAGTTCCCTTAGGTTCTTCGGAGGCCTTGTCAAGACGGCGTAAAGGGACATGAGGATAGGTTTCAACGCTAGGTGACGTCTGGGTAAGGGATCATCGGGAAGGGGCACTGTGATTGAAATCTGTGCCTTAAAATAGACTTTATTGAAGTTGTAAGATGTCTTACAAATGTGGACACTATTGACTTATACATAAAATTTATGCAATTGGTCAATGTTCCATGAATTTGCTAGCTCACGACCATCGCCGTCCGCAATCTTGAATGCGCCTGGCCGCAAGACTTGTGTGATCGTGTACGGTCCTTCCCATTTGGGTGAGAGTTTGTTTCGCCCTGCCTGGCTTTGAACTCGTCGGAGGACGTAATCGCCGATCGAAAGTATGCGTGCTCGGATGCGCTTCTCGTGACATCGGCGTAGGGCCTGTTGGTAGCTAGCTGCTCTGACGGCGACCCGTTCTCGATGTTCTTCGAGTAGGTTCACGGCGTCATTTCGCTGTTCCTTCTGATCCTCGTCGGAGTACTTCTGTACTCGTGTACTCTGATGATGTAACTCGGTAGGGAGCATGGCCTCCGAGCTGTACACGAGGAAGAAGGATGTCTCTTTGTTGGACGTTGTCGGTGTGGTGCGCACGACCCATAGTACCGAGAGAAGCTCTTCGACCCACTTCTTGTCATGTGACATGAGCCTATCGTAGACACGGGTCTTGATCCCTTGTAGTACTATACCGTTAGCCCTCTCGACCTATCCGTTACTCTGAGGGTGAGAAACCGAAGCGAAGCATATCTTGACTCCTAGTCCGATGCAATAGTCTTGGAAATCAGCGCTGATGAATTGGGAGCCATTATCCGTTATGATGCGGTGAGGCAATCCATATCGGCAAAATATCCCCTTAATGAACTTGATGGCGTTGTCGGCCTTGATTTCCCCCATGGGTGTTGCCTCGATCCATTTAGTGAATTTGTCGATCGCCACGAACAGGAACGTGTTGCCTCGATCCATTTGGTGAATTTGTCGATCGCCACGAACAGGAATTTGTAGCCGCCCTGTCCTCGTGGGATTGGACCGAGTATGTCGAGCCCCCAGCACAAGAACGGCCAAGTGAGAGGGATGGTTTGTAGTGCTTGCGTTGGTAGCTTTGTGTGTTTGCTATGAAATTGACAAGCTTCACACCGTTGTACCATGTCGCAAGCGTCTTTGAGGGCGGTTGGCCAGAAAAATCCTTGTCGAAAGGCTTTTCCGACCAATGTACGACCGGCGGCATGTGACCCGCAGACCCCTTCGTGGATGTCGAGGAGGAAGTGTTTGCCGTCGTCGGTCGAAACACATTTTAGAAGTATTCCGTTTGGCGCCTTCTTGTATAGATCGTTCCCGATCATACAGTAGATTTTTGCTTGACGGGTTATTTTCTCGGCTTCTGCGTCGTACTCGGGCAACTCGTCGCTGCTTATGAATTTAATGAGTGGGGTCCGCCAGTCATCCCTGGTCTCGATGTCGGCAACGGCACGATCTGCCTCTGTAGCCCCCGAGCCGATGTCGGGGGTGACTGGGCTATCTTCGTCATTTGCCTCTTTCACTGATGGTTTTGTCAGGATATCTAGAAAGGTGCCGGGTTCGAGTAGCTCTCGTCTGGACGCACGGCGTGCTAGATCATCCGGTTCGATGTTGTCCCTGCGATATACGTGTCGGACCTTGATCCCATCAAATCTTTTTTCCAGCTTCTTGACTTCTGCAAGATACTTGGACAGCTCAGGGCTAGAGCATTTGTAATCTTTGTGCACCTGGTTTGCGACTAGTTCGGAGTCCCCTTTCACGATCAATCGCTTGACTCCAAGTGCAGCTGCAGCTCTCATCCCAGCGAGTAGTCCTTCGTACTCGGCTGTGTTGTTGGTCGCCCTGAAGTTGAGGTGAATTGCATGCTTGAACTGATCTCCCGAAGGTGATGTCAAGATGAACCCCGCACATGCTCCTTGGCTGTTGAGCGCGCCATCGAACGCCATTATCCATGTTTCGTTGTCGGTCTGGCTGTCTAACCTGTTTTCAGGCATAGTCCAATCGGCTACGAAATCGGCGAGAACCTAGGACTTGATGGCTGTTCGTATACAAAGTGGACGTCAAACTGGCTTAGCTCGACTACCCATTTCGCAATGCGGCCGACAACGTCTTTGTTTCTCACGACCTCGCCAAGAGGGAAGGCGGAGACAACTGTGACTCTGTGGGCTTGGAAGTAGTGGCGTAGCTTTCTTGACGTCATGATTACTGCGGAGAGCAGTTTTTGGATCTGTGGGTACCTTGTCTTTGCGTCGTGTAGAGCTTCGTTGACGTAATAGATTGGTCTCTGCACCTTTTCTCTGTCGACAACAATGATAGTACTCACAGAGTAGGGCGTAGTGGCAATATAGAGGAACAATTCTTTATTAGGTTGGGGAGCAACAAGTACTGGGGGATTTGACAAGTAGCGCTTGAGTGCGATGAACGCCTCTTCAGCTTCCTGTGTCTATACAAATTTGTCTTGCTTTTTTAGCAGTGCGAAGAAGGGCTGTCCTCGTTCTCCCATCCTAACGACGAACCTACTTAGCACCGCCATGCATCCGGTTAGCTTCTGTATGTCCTTGAGCCTTGTGGGCCACTTCATGTTCTCGATTGCCTTGATCTTCTCGGGATTTGCTTCTATTCCTCTACCAGAGACGAGGAATCCGAGCAAATTGCCTGACGGTACCCCGAACGTGCACTTCTCAGGATTGAACATGAGGCGATATCGTCTGAGGTTGTCGAAGGTTTCCCGTAGATCGTCAACCAATGAGTCGCCTGTCTTGGTTTTGACAACAATGTCATCGACGTAGGCCTCAACATTGTTACCCAGCTGATCGCTAAGTGCCCCTTGGACCGTACGCTGGAAAGTGTTCCCTGCGGTTATGAGTCCAAACGGTATTTTGACGTAGCAGAATACACCGAACGGTTTGATGAATGCTGTCTTCTCGTCCTCTTTTGCCATGTTGATTTGGTGGTAGCCGGAGTAAGCATCAAGGAAGCTTAACAGCTTGCAACCAGCTGTTGAGTCCACCAGTTGGTCTATTCGAGGAAGAGGGAAGTGATCCTTGGGGCACGCCTTGTTGAGGTCGGTGAAGTCGACGCACATCCTCCACTTCCCATTGGCCTTCCGCACCATGACTGGGTTGGCTAGCCACTCTGGATGGAGTACCTCTCTGATGAAACCAGCCTTAAGAAGTTTATCGAGCTCTTCTCGTATGGCCTGTTTCCGATCTGGTGCAAATCTCCGCAGTTTTTGCTTTACTGGCTTGGCATCGGGTCGCACCATACGTTTGTGCTCAATGACCTCCCTGGGGACCCCCGGCATGTCGGACAGCTGCCAAGCGAATACGTCCACATTGTCGCGGAGGAAGATGATGAGTGCGAGTTCCTATTTCTCGTTCAGTGATGCCCCGATCTTGACCGTCTTGTCGGGGTTGACACTGGAGAGTGGGACGATTTTGATTGCGCCGTCTGGTTTCGACGTCTTAGTCGTTTTGATCACTTTCTTGGGTGGCTCGGCTGTGGCGGGTGGGCTGGGAGTGTACTCGACCATGTCGAGGCTTCACTTGTCGCATTGGACCGCTAGCTTCGCGTTCCCTTGGATAGTGATTGTTCCCTTCGGCCAGGGCATCTTGAGTACCTGATACGCGTAGTGAGATGCGGCCATGAACTTCGCGAGTGCCGTTCTTCCGATGATGGCGTTGTATGCTGTGTTGAACTTAGCAACATCATATGTTATCTGCTCCGTTCGGAAGTTGCTCGCTTGGCCGAAAGTCACCGGAAGCGTGATCTTGCCTAATGGCTTGGACGAAGATTGAGGGGTGATTCCATGGAAGGGTTGATCGGTAGGTGTCAACTCGCCTCGTGGAAATCCCATTGCGTCCAAAGTGCTGGCGAAGAAGATTGATGGAGCTGCCGCCATCGACGAGGACTCGCGCTACCTTGATATTCCGAATAGTGGGTTTGACCACGATCGGATATCGTCATGGTATAACAGCAGCCTTGGGGTGGTCTTCATCTGAGAACTCGATCTTCTGTTCAGACCACTTCATCTTGGGTGCAGCCCCCTGCCATGTCGAACAAACCTCACGCTCTACTTTTTTGTATTCTCGCTTTGAAGAGTATGTTGTGGAACCTCCGAAGATGTGTGAGACATGAAGATCAGAATCTGGGTACGCGGAGTCCGAGTCCTGAGTGGTTGCCTCAGTTGCCTTCTCGACTACACGTACTCGCTTGCCCATCTCCAAAGCCAGCTGCCTTTCCGACGATTTTTTGAAGATGAGGCATTCCTCCAGAGAATGTCTGTCCGACTTGTGTATGGGGCACCATATTCTCTTTGTATCACTGCCCTGTAGGTTTGGGTGTTTGGGCGGGCGTTCGTATTCAGATGCAAGGACTTCTGCTTAAGCTTTCCTCTTCCCATTCTTGCCGCTTTTCTTCTTGCTTGATTCGGGCGCGTCCTTGGCTAGCTTCTTCTCTCCTCCCGCCTTTGGTTTGTCGTTTTTTCGTCTCAATGCGTCGTCTGCATGGGCACATCGATCGACAACCTCGAATAACCTTCGAGTAGTAATGATTCGCCTTGTTGCCTACTCCTGGGTAGTATAGCGATCTCTGACACCGGTTTTGAAAGCGCGGATCACAGAAGCATCGGTGATATCGGGGATCGTATTTTTGCACTCATTAAAGCGCCGAACATAGTCCCTCAAAGATTCACCCTGATTCTGTGTTAACGCGTGTAAATCGTCTTCGATCGCATGACGCCTGTAAGTTCCCTGGAAGTTTGCGACGAATTGTTGCCATAAATCTGCCCATGAAGAGATCGAGTAAGGTGGGAGGTGCATCAGCCACGAACACGCAGAACCTTTCAACGCCATCGGTAGATAATTTGCTAACGCGTTGTCGTCTGTCCCAGCGGCGTATAGTACCGTGGAGTAGACCTGGAGGAATTCTTTAGGGTCAGAACTTCCATCATACTTCTCTATTGCTCCGGGTCGGAATCTCTTGGGCCATCGGACATCACGTAAAGAACGGTTGAAAGCCCTACACCCAGCGCTGGGGGCAGTGGGTTGTCGGCGATCGTGTGTCCTCCGTGGACGTCTATCGGATGATGAAGACGAAGATGATGATGACGATGACGACGATGGCTCACTAGGCTCCGGTGTGCGATTCCGAGGGCGACGTTCAGGTTCTCGAGAGTTCTGTCGTCGTCCACCATTGTTGTCCTGCGCCGATCTCCGTTATCATCACCGTCATGCTGATGCCCTCGACCAACATCGTCTGGTGTCCGATGTTCGTGATCGTCGCGGTCGCGGCGGTTGTGACGATTACGGTGGTGTTGGTCTCCGTTCGAGCGTCCTCCTCGATCTTCGCCCTCGCGACGTCATGAAGAAACACGATGTTGGGAATGATTCTCGTTGTCTTGCGCGCGTCGTGCTTCTCGGCGGCCATTTAGATGGTCGTGGAGATCGCCGGTGCCGCGAGGTGGAGGAGTAGCTTGTCTCGGCGACGTCCGCTGCTCCTGTGGTTCGCCGTCGGTACCGTCAGCCGTGGGTCGTTCAGGTTGTGCTCTGGTAGCAGCTTCCTCGAACGCGTTACTGAGATTGGCCACCGATTCCCGTAGTCGTTCTGTCCAACGTGCGAGATCATCGTTAAGCACAGGTTGTAAGGAGCTTCTCTCAGTATTGCGTTGACGATGCCGAGATGCTGGGCCAGCGTACTCATCTGGTTCTCCGCCTCTGTGTTAGCCTGTGTGGATGTGCTAGTCCCACCGATGGCAAACACGTCGCGTGGTGTACTGGAAGATGACGAGCCACAATCTTCGAGTAAGTGAAGGACCGATGGCTCGTGGGGATCGATGTCGATTACTCCAACGAATCGATCTGAGGTCAACGTCACTCCTTGTTCCTTGCCTGTATCCTCGAGAGAGGTTCCTGACTGCCGGACCTTAGGAGGCGTCGTCTTCATGGCGCGGAGAAAGACCTTGCAGCTTGAGAAGTCATGATTCTTCGTCTTGTGAATAGGACAATAGACATCACGAGTTGGAGAAGTACGCTGGATTCCACGCTCTTTGCAAGCACGGATTTCAGTTTGTATGTTGAGAAAAACCTGCTTCCTGGACTTGTGGATAGGACACCAGGACTTGGCGACCTCGGAAGCTGTCCTCGTCGGCTCGCAGTCCTTGTCGGAAGGACAAGGCTCGGCCGCGCTAGGAATCTTCTCGGGCTCGCATGACGTCGATGTTCCGTTCTCCGCCACGGCGGGAGGATCCTTCGACATGGGACCGTCTGGGTTTATAACCACGTCGTTCTCATTTCCGGTTATTGATGAACCAGCCGAGATTGGCACCGTGGTGTAAACTGGGAAGACGATTTCGCCGACTTAAGTCTACACCAGCATTGTTGAAGCAGGGATTCCTTGGATAGGGCCGGTGTTGACTCTGTTGTCGACGAAGCTCGATGTCATAGTAGTAGAACCTTGAGCACCAAGTCCCTCTACCTGGTGCGCCACTGTCGACGGTGAGTAATCGTAGACCGGATATAGAGGGTATTGGGGTACGCTGGTACGAGGATCTACGTAGTACGACATCAAGGAAACAAGAGACAAAGATTATACTGGTTCAGGCCCCTTAGCAGGTAATAGCCCTAATCCAGTTGATATGGGATTATATGGAAATAACCACAGATTACAAAGGGAATAGTAGAACTCGGTGGTACCGACGAGATCGTAGTCGAGTTAATTAGACTAGATCACCCGGCGACTTGGCTCCTATAGTCTTCGGCTTCGTAGGCTGTGGTCGTCGTGTAGGCTATGAGATTCGATCCTTATATCCCCGCGGGGGGTCTCTTTTATATCACAGATCACGCGGTCTCCAAGTAGGACTCGGAGGCATCGGACCCTGCACGATATAGTAACGACCCAATCTATACGGGTAGGAACCTTTCCATTGGCAGACTTCGTGATGTACTTCCTTAGCGTATTCAGAGGACATCCGTATATGCACCGATATACCGTATTGCCGTATAGCATACATCTAAGGGTAGAGGGTATATCTTATCTGTAACCCTGACACATCTGAAGTTAGCATGTAATTTTTTTAAAGAAATTCCTTATACGACTGCTAATGTATTTAAAAAACGAACGAACTTAAAACAAAATTATAATATGTTGTACGTACTGCAAGTACTAAATTTGTAATCAAAATTATTTGTCTTTGTTAGGTTGCATAATTTTTTTTCATATATTTACTTTGTTATGATTTTATAGTTATTTAGTTATTTTTAATTTTGGATCCATCCTAACAATATGGAATATCCATATATTTTTAGCTTTGGCCTGTTTCAATTTTGAACGTTGTTTTAACCTTTTGAGTAGGTGCAAAGCCGCATGCATGCAAAGTCAGCCCAACGTGTGAACATGCAAAGTCAGTTGAACGTGTGAGTGGCTTGTACTGACATGCAGTCGAAGGCTTGCATGTGCATGCATGCCGCGTCCCTAGAGGACCCGGTCACACACCGACACACGAACGAGTGAACGACGCCGAAAATTCGAACGGGACTCCCATGCAGGCGACGATGAACACGCACATGACATTGAAACAAACAACGAGACGGGTAGGAATCGAAAACGGTAACTTACCAAAAATTTTAGCAAAAACATCTTCAATTTTTATAATAGTACAGACATAGTATTTTTATACGCATAAAGTTTGGAGAACCAGAGTTTATAAGTTAAAAGTTTATATATCCGATTCAAATTTAAATTTGAATTCAAATATTTTTTATATATAGTATTTTCTATATATCTAAATTCTATAGACCCAAAATTTATAAGTCAAAAGTTTATATACCCGATTCAAATTTGAATTTGAATTTAAATATTTTTTATATAGTATTTCTACACATAATTTTTTCTAACATTGTTTTTTTATTTTTTAAAAAATTATGGTGTAGTAGGAAGAGGAGAAGGGGAGGAGGAAGGGGGAGAGGAGCGTGTTGGGGGGGGGGGGTGATGGGGGGTGACCGCCCATAGCGATCATCCGCCCATTAGCGACACCCGGAGAGGAGCGTGTTAGGGGGGATAGCGATCACCCGTCCATTAGCGACACCCGGAGTAGAGGGCGAGAAAAGAGGAGTTTGAAGGCGTCGACACATTGTGACCACGCGATGAGCGCGTCCGAGAGCGGTCGGCGCCGGTTTTCTTTTTCTCTCTCGCGTTAAGCGGTGAGGAATGAAGATGGACAGGGACTGGGCTAGCTGGGGAGGCTGCCAAGTGGGTCCAAACCGTGGTAACCTAGGCTAGAGAGAAAGGGAAGGGTAGAAACATGGGTAGACTAGATTTTGGATGATTTTCCAGGTTTATTTCTCTTCCCATCTTTGTTAATTCATAGATTAATTTGTGGTGCAGATAAATTCATGTGGATTTTACTGGAGTTAGGTGATTATACCTAGATTTCATTTTTTTTTGCACTTAAAAATTATGTGCAGTTTGCTCTCAGAAAAATGGAGAAGATGGGCTCAGCAGAATTTTGTTTGAATTGTTAGAAGGTCTAAACAGAAGAAATAAATTCTGGAAAATTATAGTTACTCTTGATAATTAACCTAGTATTTGAATAAATTATTTCCCTTATACACTTCCCACTTCCATGCAGTTTAATGCATATTTTGGTGAGTTAAGATTTTAGCCAATTAAGGTTTATAATTAGTCTATTATTAGACTCGTTTGACTGATTTATTTGAGGTATTAGCTTAAGTGATAAATTCTGACCAAAATTTCAGTGTGTTGTACACATTGGATAGTATTCATGTGAACTTTTCCAAGATTTAATTATGTATAAATATTTTTTTTAGTAATTGATCTAGTCTATCCTTTATATGTATTTTCATCTCGAAATGCATTTGAGCATTTATAGATTTTATATTTGAACACTTCTTTACCTAAGGTGATATTATTAAACTTAGTTTCATACCCAACATGCACACAAGGACTCAAACCTAACCATGATCTATATGCATATGCATGCTTACACTTTGTTACTCAAATTCCATTTTGGTTTGGAAAGGAAAAGTTTTAGCTAGCCCCAAAATTCCCTATATGCAAAAGTTGGGTTGACCTACCTAGGTTTAAAATGAAAATTTTAAGCTCGCAAAAATAAAAAATTTATCTTCCAACAATTTTGACAAGGAATTTTAAACCCTAGAATTTAGGTATGTTTCAGTCCTGCAACGGGCCTACTATTCGATCTGTTCACCTCGAAGGCAGATGATTATTATCAGTGGTGTATTTATGAGTATTATTACTCGTAACAAAACTAAAAGGATACTCCCTCCATCCCAAAATTTGTATGACAGTGATGTTTTTTCATATAACGTTTGACCATTCATCATATTTAAAAAATTGATATAAATAGCATTTATTTTATTGTGGTTTGTTTTATTATCAAAGAAATTATAATCTTAATTTACACTTTTGCATATTTATACTAAACTTTAAATAAAACGAATGGGCAAACGTTATGCGAAAAGTCAACGGTGTCATTTTTTGTTGGGAAGGAGGGAGTATATAGTATTAGTGGTAGGATCTCTTTGATCTAAAAAAAAGTAGCGTATGAACTCGCCCAGTTGGAGTACAGCCCACTGCCCACAAGTTCATTTCATGAGAGTTATAAAAGTCAACCAAATTCAGCAGTGTTTAATCTTTCGGTTTAGTCATTTATATCAAGGTGGCCGAAATACCAAAATTTCTAAAATTTCGGTCCAAAATTATATGAATTTTTAAATAAAATTTGATTAAATTTGAAAAAAATATTACCTAATTCATGAAAAAAATTTAAAAATTTCGGCCGAAATAATATCATATCAGAAATTTTGAACCCTGAAATGCAGGCCTTCTGGAGGGGTAGATAGTTGACCTTTATGCCGACGACTCTGCAAGCTGCAACGACCGCTTCTACCTGCAATATGATTGATGCTATATAGTTTCTTCCCCGGCTGCACTTCTTCATTTCTTCCTTCTCTTCCTCCGACATGCACTTGTGAAGCGACTCGAGGAATCCAATAAGTGAGGCTAGCTCCATTTCATAACAGCTCATCGGGCGTCCGTGCAGGTACTCAAATTTCTTGCCAGTAATATTTCCATCATCTATTTCTGTTTTACTTTTGCAAAGCATGATGGAGTAGAAAGTCCAACATGGTATGTGCTTGGAGCTTTACGAAACACTCGGTCTTGAAGTTGAACTGATATGATTGTTGAAACTTAAAAGGAACTGATGCTATTCAAAGACTAGATAAATCCATTCATGTTCCAGTCTTAAGTATTATGCACAGCACAACAACAATCTTCTCCAACCTTCTTACCGCTAACAGACTAGTTTCTTAATCACAATTCAGAACTGCCAGTTCAAAATCGAAGGTAGGAGCAAAACCTGAAATCCCTTACTCCACATCAGAAACCTTTTATATCTATACTCCTTTAAAAAAAATAGTGATGGTAGTAATTGGTGAATCTGCCACCACCCCCACCACCAACTCAGGACCCTTTTGGAGTAAGGTGATGCCAAAGGGTCTACACATCAACCACCTCCACCACTTTGTTGTGAAGGAAAAATGATATTGTGAGGCCATAGGGCTCATGTTATTTACCGATATATCTAGAATTTAAGAAATGATGTATAAAAAATAATGATAATAGTATGTTTTTTTTTGGTAAACCTCAAAGAGGACAAGGAGTGCATGTTTTCATATAAGAAGAAGAGAGTTGGTCCAGTTTTTGAATGATAATAGTATGTTAATAATCATTTTCATCAATTAAAATCCCGTGCAAAATGCTAGTTAGCATTAAGAATGCATATGGACGAAAGAGACTACCCATTGGCATGGCCAACACTCAGCAAAGAACTTTTTATCAAGGTTTTCAATTTTTTTTTAACCAAAGAGATCTGTAAATTTTTGCTATACACACCCCAAAAAATAAAAATAAAATAAAATTTTCTCCGGGTATCTACTTCATGTTTGATTTACGCTAAAATTGGAAGTTTGATTGAAATTGAAACGATATGATGGAAAAGTTGAAAGTTTGTGTGTGTAGGAAAGTTCTGATGTGATGAAAAAGTTAGAAGTTTAAAGAAAAAGTTGGGATCTAAACCAGGACTTTTTCTCATCCCAGATATCAACTGTTTACTGCATTTAGACCATTTACTATGTGTACTATTTCCCTGTTTCCTAATGTACCCTACTTTTGATGCTCAACCAAATACTAGTTCCTTGTAGCTCAGCAGTCCAGAGCATTAGTATGCTTGCGAGTAACTATCGAAGGAAGGAGTAATAGTTTTCCATCCTCCAAACTGTCACCCACTCACCCTCCAAGTATTATCTTTTGATTCAGGATTCCAGCAGATTCAAGTTCCGCTATCCCTTTTTCTATGATGATCAATCAGATTGTGCACCTCCCTTTGCGTATCCTTGATTCTTTTCCTTCATGCAGTTCCGCCAGTGCAGTTGGTGTTTTGGGACCGTTCTCACACCTTTTCCAAAAAGCAATAAATTTGGTTTGAAAAATATGGAAAATATTTGCCATGTAAATATAATGATAGGCACAACATAGAAAAAGGTATCCCTCCAACCAAAAAACTCAATCCTAGCTACGAACCTGAACACGCATAGGTTTGTCTTTTTAGACGGAGTAGTACGTACCTAATAAAATAGAGGTAAACTGGGCGAGGAATGCCTTCTTTCTTACATATCTTAAGGAATTTAGTAGATCTGTACTACCATAAATAATATTTAACGTGTACATTTTGGTAATAACATGCTAAGGGCCTGTTTAGACTTTAGATCCCACTCAAAATTTTACACCCTATCACATTAAACGTTTGAATACATACATAAAGTATTAAATATAGACTTAAAAAAACTAATAGTATAGATTGCGACTACTTTACAAGGCGAATCTTTTAAGCCTAATTGTTCCATGAATTGACAATGTGGTGCTACAGTAAACATGTGCTAATGACTGATTAATTAGGCTTAATAAATTCGTCTCGCGATTTACTAATGGATACTGTAATTAGTTTTTTTATTAGTGTCCGAACACGTTATGTGACACCCTATATAATACCTAAACTTTACATCCTTTATCTAAACTACCCTTAAGATGAGCTCTGTCATGTCGCATATGTATCTTTAAATTAACATTGAATTGTTATGGTCAGTAGCGGAGCTAGTGGCGGAGCTAGCCAGGAGCTACGCCTAGGGCTCATTTATATTATCTTGTTCTAATGTTCTACTAATCCACACAGATTTTAGAAATTTAAATAAAATTTACATGGAGTCATGAACCCAGGCCTAGGGCTTGAGCCCTGGCTGCCCTAGGCCTGGTAATTGTTAATCCGGTAGGCCATAATTAGGAGTAAACTGGAGATTATCAAACATGACTTGCTCCAAAAGGTGTTCCATCTGTTTAATTAGGTGGTGTTTGGATCCATAAGTCCTATGGACTTATTTTAGTCCTATGACTAATCACTTTAGTCTATGACTGTTTGGTTATATGGACTAAAAGGGACTAAAGTACATTAAATGCGCTGCACAATGACCATATTGCCCCATAAAACCATGCAAAGTGGACTGCACCATGCCCCTTGCTGCAGCATGCCGTTTGCTGCCGCTGCTACCATTTTGCAAGCCAAAACATTGTTGTTGCACGACTGCACAACCAAATGCAAGCCAAATCAATGTATCACCCCAACATCACAAGCATTAACCCATCATAATTTGGACAAATACACACCTTCAGCAAGCCGAATCACAAGCAATAACCCATCATCATTTTCATTATCAATATCACAGCCAAATCACAGAAATTCAAAGAAGCTCATACACATCTCAAGTTGTCGAAATACATCACAGAAGTTTCAATGTTACAAATTACAAGCACTCATGGTTCAATTAACAAGTTCAACCAAATACAATTCACAATAAATTTGAACCATACATTACATTCCTTTCAAAGACCACAATCTATCGGCAACCCAGTCCCGAAATTGGTTCATCACATGCGAGTCCAAATCATTTGTTGGTTCGCTAGATGGAGAAGAGGTTCCACCCAATGGATCATAATTTTCATCTTGGTCACAATTATCGAACTCTGTATCAGCCATTTGACTGTCTCTAATGAAATTATGAAGTGCTATGCATGCATGAATAATTCTGCTTTGCTTTTTCTACGAGTAGCTAGGTAAATTAAACAAAATCCTCCACTTGTTCTTCAAGACCCCAAACGACCTCTCTATCACATTGCAACACGAAGAATGGTTGTAATTAAAGTGCTCCCTTCTTCCCCTAGGCAATGTGCTTTCGTTGTACTCTTGGAAATGATATGTTATACCCTTGTATGGTGTAAGATAACCCGGCCTATTTGGTATCCCGAGTCTACGAGATAAAACTTTCCTGGAGGTGGCTTTGGAAACTTGCCACTAAATCTAGTTTGAGCATCATTGAATACCCTCATATTATGAACCGAACCAGGCCAGCCAGCAAGCACGAAAATAAATCTCATATCAAAGTCACAGACGCACATAACATTCTGACTCTTCTCCTTATGTCTATTCCTATGTTAAACAGCAGCTGAATTTGGCACCACAACTTGGATATGAGTACCATCTATTGCTCCAATGCAATTATCCAAATATGGTATGTACTGTGGAGAAAGCAATTTTTTATGGACTGTTGAGAAAAGAGGATCTTTTGGCCTAATGATATCTTTTGCAAGTCTTAGTAGAGCGGTCAAAACTGCTTTGAACTTAGTATGTACTGTTCTAAGAGACCTAACAAATCGGTTTTGGGCTTGCCTAACTGATTGGGGAGCACCTACTATCCACAAAAAAAGACCCAAAGACTCCATGGAATTCATTTTGTTTGTGGACTTCAACTCATATGATTCCACAAGCACCGAATGTAACCTCTCAAAAACTGGCATGTGCATCCTAAACATGTTGTAACAAGCAGTTCTATTGGCTAATGTTCTCATAACCCAATCATGTCCAGACTCAGGTGCTACTCTTCTTAGAGCCTTATTAGAGTAAAGTTCCAAGTAATACGTACCAATCATGCCGGCAAGCATACATGCTCTTCTCCTGTTCATTTCTCTTTTCTTCAAAATAGAAATGATAAGATCAATCTCCTCATCATTGCTGTCTTCCTCACAGCTATCTTTATCAGCATTGCCCTCACCATCCTACATGACTGACATATGCATAGAAAGGAAGCACATCATAAATATAATATGAACAAACTTCAACAAGAAAAGAAGGGAAGGTAGTTAAATAGATCCACACATCATATGTTGATTACATCACATCACATCAAGGTAGTAGATAGTTCAACACAAAAGTAGTTCAGAACTAATGCAGCTAAGACCCAACTAATGCAGATAAGACCCATCTAATGCAGCTAAGACACCATAATGCAGCTAAGAAAGACACCATATGCAGCAATGGCAGAGTGCCTCTAGTGCAGCTAAGAAAGGCACCATCTAATACAAATTCTTATGCTGGCACCATCTCTTCAACCACATAAATCTTGCTTCATTAGTGCTAATATTCTCAAACATAACTCTGTTATGTTTGGAAGCAAACAACTGTGTGGCACAAAAGTATTCCACATTGTCTTCTGCTGCACCACACTCTACTGCCAACTTCTGACAGTGTATCAAGGACTCAGCCATTTCTTCTTTCTTCTGCTCCTTTAACTTCTTGCTGTTAACAAGTTCAGTAATCAGGGTATTGGACTTATCACTTTCAGAGGTGAAAGAATTGAGCAGCCCCCTCATGAGCTTCACCACTGGGCTCTTGCTTTTTTTTCCAAGAATTGAAGCTGTGGACACATCACAGCTGCTACTCCCTCTCTTCCTGCTGTTAGTGCTCATGGGGCTGTTCTCAAAACCATCCCCTACAGCTCTTTCCCCTCTAGCTGTCTCCCTTGCATCCCCTGCTTCCTCTTCTTCTTCCTCTTCATCTTCATCTTCAAAACGAGGGATATATGCTGTGGAACCATCAACTGCAACTCCTTGAAACATCTCTATAAGAAAATCTAAGTACTCAGGGTTGCCATGGCGAAATTTCTTGGCATCCCCCTTCTCCTGTATTGACACTTAATCAATATCACAGAAATCTCCAAAATCATGTAAACTAGATCAATTTTTGACAGCTGCGTGCCTTAATTTTTTTTCCCACCAAACATTTGATGCAATTATTTCTCCACTAGCACTTCTACCAGCTCCAGTTTGTTGGTTCAGCCACACCCAAGCAACGTAATAATTCTTTAGTTGGGTGAATCTATTCTTTATCTGTTTGGTTGAATGCCTTACTTAGGTTAGCCCTTTGGAAATATTTGGCCTTCAAATTCTGGTACCCTCTAGTTGTCCACGCTCCATTAGGACAATGCCCATCCCTTATTTCCTCACATGCTATTTCACACAATGTGTAAGTTTTTTCTTCTGTCCAAGTTGCCTTGTCATACGTATTCTAGGAAAGAAAAACATGATTTAACCCTAAATTAACCACATGAACAGCAAATGACATATTACAAATGCTTAGCCCACGGCATGCATAGCAATTTCAATATCATGAGCAACAATTGACATATTTCAAAAGCAATAAAACAAACAGAACAGATTTGAACCATCGGGGTTTACCATGTGCTGACCATCAGGACCGAAGTCCTCTTCGTCTTCGTCGTTGCCATCATCCTCAGCCACATATGTCCCTTGAGACGACGACGCACCGACTCGCGGTCCTCCTCCGAAGAATCCAAAGTCGAAGGCGGGTGGCCCGCTGTGCGACATGGATGCCGCACGACCTCGGAAGCCTCCATCGCCAGATGCTGAGCCAGGGGGAACCCATTCTCGCATTCCCCTGCCAGATCCAACGCCATTGGTCAATGACCTGCCGCAGCCTCGTCCTCCTCCTCTCCCTCCACGACTTCTGCCGCGTCCCCCTCCCCCCGCCGGAGGACACGACGGGGCGATGGTGGATCTGCTCCCTGCCTGAATCGGAGGTAACCCAAGGCTACCCGGTTGAAGGATCTGTTAGTAGGAGGTGAAATCAGGGAAGGCGTCGGCCTGGGAGTTCAGATCCAGGCCCCCCGATCCCCCTCCCCCAAAATGGATGCCAGCGCCAGATCCAGCATATCCCGAAGACCCCTATGAGAAGCCGTAGTCGGAGCCGTCCATGTGGCCCGCTGGAGCTTCATTGAACGACTGGGAGAAGAAATCATGAGGATTTCCCCCCGCCATTGCTGATGCGCGACTCGTGAGGCTTGCGCGAGTGGCAGCGGCTTGCACGACGCTGGCGAGCCAATCGGCGGGCAGAGGACAAGCTAGCGCGAAGCAGCGGTGGGGGCTAGCGCAGGGAGATGGCGGCGACGGCGCGGGGTCGAGAGGAGCAAGAGAGAGATGACACGAGGAAGAGATGAGGCGAGGAAGAGAGTGGGCGAGGAAATGGATAGGGTTGGCTACCGTGAAGGGGCAGCGGGTGGAAAAGAGGCACTTTAGTCCCAATAAGCATCTCAATTTGGGACTTCTGGACTAATGCACTTTAGTCCCATTTTAGTCCCTCCTGTTTGGGACTCTAGGGACTTAAAGTGACTTAAAGTGGAGGGACTTCTTTTTTAGACCCTCAAAGAAACAGGGCCTTAGCTTTGCACATTGTAAGTTACAGATAAATAATAAATGCAGTGCTTTGAATAATGCACCGGCTTCACGAATTTGCAGGCACAATATAACCACATCTTCTGTGTCACTCATATGGGAGATTGGTATGATAAACTTTCACAGTCTTTTAGGGATACTGCGAAGGAAGTATTGGCAAAAGCGGATATTGATCCAAATGTTAGGTGCTTCACAAGAAGACAGATGAAACGCATCACAAATAACTACAGCACTACCTTGGGAAGAGGAGGGTTTTCTGTGGTGTACAAGGGTATGCTCGACGATGGCCATTCAGTGGCAGTGAAACAATATAATTGGAGAACACAGAAAAAGGAGTTCACAAAAGAAGTGATCATACAGTCCCAGTGTAGTCATAGGAACATTGTTAGATTATTGGGTTGTTGTGTGGAGGCAGATGCTCCAATGCTGGTCACTGAGTTTGTCCCGAATGGAAACCTTTCTGAACTTCTGCATGGGAACAGTGGTCAGCTTCCTGTCTCATTAGAGACACGCTTCCAGATTGCATTGGATGTAGCAGAAGCACTTGTATATATGCATTACTCTCAAAATCATCCAATCCTTCATGGAGACATCAAACCATCAAACATACTTCTAGGCGACAAGTATGTGGCGAAGCTATGTGACTTTGGAATATCTAGGCTTCTCTGCATGGACAATGATGAATACACGGGGTTTGTTATAGGAAGTATGGGATACATGGATCCAGTGTACCGTGAGACTGGACGACTAAGCCCAAAATGTGATGTCTACAGTTTTGGGGTTGTTCTGTTGGAACTCATCACCAGAAGCAAAGGGATTGATGATCAGAACAGAAGTCTACCTAGAGTTTTTGCTCACTCTAGTATAGATGAAAGATATAAACTATTTGACAACGAAATTGTAACCAACGAGAATGTGGACTTCATACAGGAAATGGCAAACCTTGCACTTGATTGTTTGAAGTCTGAAATAGAAGATCGGCCTCAAATGAAAGAAGTCTTGGAACATCTTTGTAGTCTCAAAAGGAAAATGTTGGAACAGGAGAGGAAGATTGCAGAGTTGATGGAAGAGAGAAGGATTGCAGAGTTGACAGAGCGAAGAACTGTGGCATTTAGGGAAATCAAGGCCATATTGCAAGATATTGGTTTTGAAAGACTCGTCACAAAAGAAAAAATAGATTCCATCGTAGGCAACCCGAAACAGGTATCAACCTCAGAGGCATTTTCAGGAAAAAGTAGTGTTCTCATTCAGCGTGTCATTGGCAAGATTTGCATGGGACATTTGAAAAACATTCGATTTATCGTGATAAAGATGTCTGTTGAGGCTGATGAGATTTGGAAAGAGATGTTTCTTTATGAGATGATCATGCAATCTAGAATTGAGCATTGCAATGTCGCCAAGCTTTTTGGCTGCTGCCTAGATCATGTGGATGCCCCAGTATTAGTTTATAAGTATGGTGACATAGGCTTGCATGATGCTCTTTTCGGTAACGCGTGGCAGCAGTTTGATTGTCCTTTCGCTTGCGAAATACGTCTAGAGATTGCAGTTGGTGCTGCAGAAGGCCTTGCTCACCTGCACTCACTTAATGTGGTTCACGGCGATGTCAGAACTGCCAATGTAGTACTGGATGTTTATTCTAAATCTAAGCTCGAAATGCCTGGGATAACTGCATTTATGGCAAAGATTGCAGGTTATGGAACACAAAGGCTCCTTTCCTTGGATAAGGCCAAGCATGAAATATTTCTAACAGAGAACATCCATAACAAGGATCCACACTTCCTCAAGACTGGGCTCATGGCTAAGGAATATGATGTATATGGTTTTGGCGTGGTTCTTGTGGAGCTCTTCGCACAGAACATGGTGCAAATGCATGACGTAAATATGGTGCTCAAAGAACTTGATGGCATTCCTGCTAGATGCCATCATCTTAAGGAAATTAAGAAACTTGCTTCTTGGTGTCTTGCATCCAAGGTGACGGAGAGGCCAGCAATGGACAAGGTAGTACGATGCCTTCGAGCTGTCTTGACAAACCTGCAAAATCTTAATGATCCCTGCAACTGCAAGTCAATGTATAATAAGTCTGCGATGCAGTCCGAGCAAATTACCAGTGCCAAGTCTGCCAGTAGCTGATAGCTCCACAATTGTGATATAGGAAGTTAATACAAGTTCCCAATTAATGTGACCTAAATGTAATATTAATATATATTGGTATATATGTGTTTGTAGAACTATTTGCTGGTCAAATATAGGGCAAAGCCATAAACAGTAATAATATTTCTTGCTGGATTTTCTGCTGGGATCCAGCGATTGGAGAGACAGAAAATGTACTGTTAGTAGTAGAGATGGCAATAATGACAACACAAACCCTTCTAATTATGTTTCCAGCAGATATCCAGATCTTAAGATGCTGTTTATATATGTGTAACATTATCCAATTTTACAATAACCCTCGTGATCGACAATACAGGGGTTAAATTCATCTCACTAGAGCTTTTTTGGTTGTTTTGTTGTTTGTTCTGAGGTTTGGTTGTTGCATGTTTGCGGAATTGCATGCGCCACAGATAGCAAGTAGCAACAGCTGTATTTAGTTCTATTAGTTAGCGTGCACGTGCAAGGCACATCGAATTATATCTAATGGAGTACACCATGTTGGTTTTTTACACTAACAACGAAGAGGAGAAATATCAATTAAAAAAAAACACATTGCTTGAACCAATCGAGATACAATTTATGTTGTCAATCATGTTCGAAGGATGTGCGGAAGCATTAGGAACACAGAGCCACCTAGGAGCGTTCAACCCTAGCACGTGTGGTGGTTAGTGGGGGTGTGGCGTCACAACGCTCCATATTTGAGGTTAGAGGACTTTACGGTACATTCTACTTTATACTGTTAGTATATAATAGGGTAGGTTCGGTATTTGTTAAAAATCTGAAAAGGGTTGTTTAGTCATTTAAAATAGAGATTATTTTGGTTTTTTAATCATGAATAGTGATAAACTTTCCCGTGGTTTTTTTTTCTGTTGTGGATATCGTCATCCGCGTGTAGCGCTTCTTTTCGTTTCATCCGGCGTCCCCGGCGACGGAAGCTCCCGGCGCACCTCGCTCCCGCCCCGGCCCAGCGCCTCCATCCCGATATTACCTCCGGCGCTGGGAGAAGCCGATCTTCCATGCGCCCGGCGTCTTCCGCCGTTCCGCGTCCCCGGTGCCTTGTCTCCAGCCCTAGCCTGTTCTCCCCCTTATCCGACCTCCCACAGCTTCTGCCTTCCCCAAACCACGGTGGCGAGGGTTGATGGTTTTGGAGTCTAAACATGGTTTATATCGTATAAAGTTCGAAACGATGTTAATGGTTTTGGAGTCTGAACATTCTTCTTTCACGGCCTTCTCTGGAAGACTGGAACGTGGGAGTTGAATGGATAGTAGTCACAGAACTGTTCATACATTAGTTATATTGGCATATAACCATGCTAATTATACATTAGTTATGCTAATTATGCCGCCCTGCCGCTGCCACCTGCCGCCGCCGGGCTGCCCTTGCCGCTGCGAGATGCCGCAGCTGCACGCCTTCTTCCCGGCGCCCTTCTGCAGCTCCGCCTGCCCGCCGCCTCCCGCAAACAGGGCGCCGCTTATGTCATTGAACTCCGAGTTGAGGATGGTGTCGAACTCAACGGCGAAGAGGTGGTTGGTCGCGTTAACGTTGCCATGCCATCAAAGCTGAGATTCGCGCCAGTGAACCCGTTGAAGACAAACTGCTCATGGCCGCCGCCTTTCGCAGCCCGCCGGCACCGCCTCCCGCAAACCTGACGAATTGGGGATTTTCGGAAGAACTAGGTTTTGGGTGAGGAAAGGGGGAGGGAAATTGAATCGATTCCCGATGGCAGCGACGCCGGTTGGGGTTGTCGACGGCGGTGCGGCGCGGCGTGCTCGCAGAGGCAGTCAGCGACAGTGGTCGCCCACGCGCGGCTTCGAGAAAAATTCGCTTTGCCTGTGCACCTAAAGGCCAGATCTGACTAAGTGAGAAACACGAATTTACAAAATTACCCCCACGCAAATAGATAAAAAAGACAAATATGCCCCATTCAATTTATACTGCAGAATAATTGGGAGAAAGATCAGATGAATTTACACCGTTAGATCAAATATACTGGTAGTATATACTTCAAGTAGAATGTATCTTAAAAGTCCTCTAACGGCTTGTTTGGTTGGAGGGAGTTTGAGACAGGGAATGGGAGTTTAGGAGATTGAGCTTTTTAATCTCTAGTTTGGTTAGAGGACTTGGGAATTTTAGAGGGACTGGGATAGGGAATTAATCTATCCAACTCCCACCGATCCCATCCCTGGGGACCCTGTTAATTCACGAGACTTGGTGGGAATTAAACGGCAGAAGTCCGAAATACCCCTCTCCCGCACACTCCACCGTCCATTGCCGCGAAAAGGAATAAAAACGCGCGAAAAATCCTGTTCACTGCCGCGAGAAGGAGTAAAAACACGCGAAAAATCCCCATCTCAGCGCCACTTTCCTCGCCCACTCCGTTGGCCACCACGAGAAGCAATAAATCCTGTGAAATATCACCAGCGATTCTCCCTGTTCACATGCGAAACCACAGCCAAGGTTAGGTTCTGACGCAAGTTTGTTGTGTTCTTGAAAACTCTCCCTCTTTCTCCCTCTCTCCCGTACAGATCGAGACCACAGCCTCATGAGGTCTGGATTCTCTCTTTCCCCATCTTTCTGCAGTACATGACTGAGAAATTTTTGTCTTTCTCCTGTACAGATCGATGGAAGCAGCTTTGTAAGGGGAAAAGGTGGGGGGAAAAGGTGGTTCTGATCTGCTGTTCGTACTTCTACGTCTGTTGTTGCTCAAGGCTGAGATTTTTGTAGTTTTGCTTTGCAGTTTATCACACCAAAAGCTGTAGGTAATGATGTTATTCTGTTCTCTATTTTTTTTTCATCAGTCGATTGCCTTGTTTGATTTTCCAAGACAGATCAATCAGATTTGGTATTTTAGTATTAATGGTAGTAGGCATTTTCCCAGTGTATAGAGTAGATCTGTTCTTAATATTTTTTTATCAGTCGATTGCCTTTATAGATTTTCCAATATAGATCAATTCGATTTCATATTTTAGTATTAATGGTAGTAGGCATTTAATCTGCTATAGAATGACACATAGTGTATTCGTCAATTTCATACGTGATACATACAGAATGGAGGGGGATATGATCAGTATCAAAATTCATCATGGGGGATCTTTTTCAAAGGAGGGTCAACTTTGCTATGTTGGAGGCCAAGTCTCTATTTTTCGCAATTGTGACAGCGAAAGGATGTCATACTTTTGTCTAGTAGACATGGCTAAAGATGTAGGCCAAGTCTCTATTCTATGCTATCCCTGGTTATAGTCTTGAAAATGGAATCGACAAACTTCATGATGATCATTCAGTTCGTAAAATGTTGAATTTTGCAAAGAAAGGCAAGTCAATGGAAATTTATATTAAGCATCTTGAACAAGGTGTAAGTGCTACTCCAATATTTGGACAGGATGTTGAAGATAATCATGTGGAGGAGGTACTGTACTTAGAAACAACTTTTCTTTTCCTTCCATATTTTTTTTTCTGATGTGCTGATGTGTGATACTGTGTCATTTTGCTATGTTTTTTTTTTTGTTGTTTGTGCTGCTTGTGCATTTCTTTTCCTCATGAGCATGGTACCTTGATAAAGTATAGTTAGTACTTGATCTTGACCTATTTAAAATCCTAATAAATTTGCAATATAATTTTGTTGACAGACATGGCTCGCCCTCTAACCAATCGAGATATTGTAATCTTTTGGAACAGAATGAGAACACATAGAGTGAAAATAGTGATGACATTGTATTTATTGATCCATAGCGGACTGTGGAGACTAACTGTGGTGTTGTTCAAGGCCACCAGCATCATTGAGGCCCCTGGACTGGCAGCGGCAGCGAGAGGTCTCAGCGGCCTAGGGTCGAGTGAGGATTGATGTGCATAGATGTAAATCCAAACGATATCGTTTCAATGACAATGTGAGAATAAAAAATAAAATAAATAGAATATATAGATTATTTGACAAAGCAGAGATAACCGTTCTTTCGTTTACAACTATGCCGTAGGTTGCCTTCAATATGAAATAATCATTCTAGTGCTGCGCTGTTTTAAAGCTAAACAGGTTGAATAGAGAATTGACAAGCATAACAAGTCATAATAGTGTCAGTAATCAGTTATAAAAATTGTCATATATCATGAACTGAACATACAGGAAGCAAACACATTCTGTCAGTTAGAAAAAAATGAAAAGTTATCAAAAAAACTTTCATTGATTTTCAGCCTACAAATCATAAGAACTCTCATTGATTTTAGCGATTCCAGTTTTCAATTGTTTCAATCGATCTCTAGATCTTGATGGTACTAACAACCCATTCAATATAACTTGATTGTTTCTAGGAAGGAATGATCATGGACGTAAGTAATACATACACCTGATTGTGAATCAATGAGAGTTTCTTTTGTTGAACGACTGAAAAATTTCTACTGCACTTTTGAGTGAAATGATGGCGAAAAGAACACAGTAAAATCAAGAACGGCCTGCTGCTCACCGAGTCAAGGAGGATGTTGGATGCCTTGAAGACGCTAGATGACCGGTGTGTCGGCGTAGTGAAGGAAGGCGAGCCCCTTCACCGCACCAATGGCAGTCTACATCCTCCTCATCCATGGTACAGGACTATCGAGACCTTCACACAATTACAGTTCAGGTCAGCTTCTACAAGACTTTCCGGAATTGACACAGAGGTGGTGGTGACAAACTGACGGTGAAGGTCGCTTTTGTAGCGTGAGGTTCAGAATGAATAAATGACATTGCAGACTATTACTTCATGAACATTAATATATTGATGGAAAACATTGCAAGATGTGTCTAGACAATGAACTCAGGAGATAACGATAAACTCCAGAGCAAAACATGGCTGTCCAAGGTTATGAAAGATTACAACGTAGCCCATATTAATTTGGTAAATGTTCAGAATTAGGATTATAAATTTAGATACGTTATATGAACTATAATCCATTGTTTTTCATAACAGAACAAAGATACAAGTCCAACGTAGCCCATATTAATTTGGTAAATGTTCAGAATTAGGATTATAAATTTAGATACATTATATGAACTATAATCCATTGTTTTCCATAACAATACAGTAATTCACAATCCAAAATGCAGATTCAAGTTTAGTTTATGGACTGAAAAAAATAATGTATGACAAGGTTCAGAATCATTTAATCAATAATAAATACTGTCAAATTTTCAAAATAATCAATTCACGTTCAGTTTCATCAAAACAGTACATGTAAAAATGCAACATTCAAATAATGCTGTACAAGCATCAATTGCATCGTTCCCTCGGCCTCTGCCAAGTGCCAAGTGACCAACATGGCTAAAGAGATCAATCATACAGCATTAATGTTTCATTGTTGGCCTGATACCGTAATGATACAACATGAATATTTCATGAAGTGAAAAATTTCTCAAAGATATAAAATAAAAAGGAATTTAGTCCATCTAAAGGCACTCTTAGTTTTATATGCAGAGCATGCTCAAAACCAGGAATGACATGGCAAGCTCGATGTTTACATAAAAATCTCTAGAAAGTTTAGAATGCGAATATACTTAAACAAACTTCAAAGTTTTAATACCAAAATATATTAAATGAAGGGATTTTGTGAATCTAAAAGAAAAGGTATCATCAAGCAGAGTAGCAAGTCATATATATGGGATTAGCATCATTTACCTCTCTCCTAAACCCCAGTTGTTCTCTTATTTGCTGCTGGACCAATGCATTCCATTCATTCCAGTTATTGCATCAACTTCTGCTACAGGATCACTAACAAATTTCACAATTCCATAAACCTATTAACACACCCTTAACTGAAAGGCAATGGACCCTAAATGCCTCTTGTAGCATGTAGTCTGCAATATCTGCAGCCAGATCCCAACTACAATGGCCCAATTCAATCGAAAGACCATCTCAACATTCAGCATCATTTGTGCAATGTCCACTATATGTCTGATGAAGAACTTGATCAGCAGCTGCCTGCAACGCTTGTAATCTCAACAAAGTCATAACCCTGAAGTTGTCCACTTTGTTTATCCCAGATAAGCTTCACAAATTGAACCTGCAAATCAATGCAAACATCACAATATGGTCAGGCAAAAACACAAAGTTGACAGCAGTAGTTGTTGTCATTCATCCATTATCACTGGAGAAAAAAAACAAGTCACATATAGCAGCTATGTAACTATTATATGGTCTGCAAACTTAGCACCCATGTGGAAACATGTGGAAACAATAGATAAGTAGAAACAATCAAACAAAACCTTCCAAAGCCCATAAATTAGAGGAAGTAACCTGTTCATATTTCATGGGCACAGCTCTAGAAAAAAATAATCAGAGATCAGATTGAACAAATATCTGCTGCTGCTAACAGGTCAACATCTATCTAGCCAAAAGCAAAAGGGTTGCAATAAAGTTAAGTGGAACCTGTATCATAAAGATTATTTATTCTTCGTTAAGCAAAATATAAAATGCAACTATTGAATTGCAGTGTGATAAGACACTGTGCATGTTATGAATAAATTAGACTTTGTACACCTTTGCAATCAGTATTATTATGATCAAATCCTTTCCAAATTGCTCTAAAAAAATTGTATCTCATCAGTATTGCTCCGATAGAAATATATTTTCAATCAGCATTGCTCCTATCAAAATTAATTGAGATACATGCCCTGAAAGAGTATATAATCACATCCAAAGTTTAATTACAACGATAATATAATCATGTGTTTGCAGAAACCTCAAAAATATGGATTATACATAAATTGAGCTGTAAGAAGCATGCATGAACTAAAAGTAAAAATATAGTTAGAATATGTATGCCTATTGCAAACTAAAATGCAATCTTAAAAATAAAATCATGTTTACCTTGAAGCCAATGTCACATGGATTGAAATTCAATCTTTAAGCTCAAAATAGGGTGGTAGGCTGAGGCGAGGAGATGATTGACCTAAATACCTACAGGCGCACAACTCAAATAACTCCCACCTTAGTACATGATAATATCACTGGCTTATTTGGAGCAGCACACATCTGTTCTACTTCCTCCGTTTCACAATGTAAGTCACTATAACATTTTCCACATTCATATTAATGTTAATAAATCTAGATAGATATATATGTCTAGATTCATTATCATTAATATGAATGTGAGAAATGATAGAATGACTTACATTATGAAACGGAGGGAGTAACTTCTAAATCACCTTGCGGTGGCTGTCATTAATCAACCCAGTAATATTATCCTCCACTTTAAGTGTTTACATCCAGAGGCTCACATGAAGTAGTCACATTCAAAAATAAATATAAACATTACTTAACTGAACCTAACAAACACGTTCACATATTTTACTGTTCACCAAAAGAAAATGCAATTATTTTGCCTGGTGATGTTACAAAGAGTGCAGAAGACAAGGAAAAATCTGAAACTAAATAAGCAAATATCTGCTACTGCTACTAACATGTGACATCAATTCACTCAAAAGGAAAAGATTAGACATTAAGTGGGATTGGAAATTTTTACTACATGTGTTCGTAACGATTTAAATGCCAATACTAAAAATTAAACTTTGATGAAAAAACTTTAAAATTAAGTTTTAAAATTTAAATTTTGGCAGCGGCTGATTTTGTATAGAGGAAACGAGGGGAGAGTGTTCGGATCACCTTTTGGTTTTACTTTTATTGGGACTTGTATGTTGTTCTGGAACTGAATTTGGCAAGGGCACTACTTGGGTCAGATATATGAACCTGAAACAATGCACATGTGAATTTTCAAGGCTGAAAACTCTTACCTTGGTATATTTTGATTCCATGGTATAATAATATGTGAGAATGTACCAAAATTATATAAAGCCTTTATCTCAGCATGACACGACAATGAATCAACAGCTTCGCAGTCCTGGCCGGGAGCAACTCAATGAGACCCTGCTCCTACCTACCCGCTGGCAGACTTGTTGCTCCACAAGCTTCATACTGCAGGCCAAACAATTGTCCGGCTGGAACTCAACATAAATTCACCTTTGTCTTAGACAGGAGCAGCGAGGGAGACGTGATCCGGATGAGTTTGCGTAGGGGGGGCAGCGAGGAATCGCGGTGGCGGCGCAGTGGACACCGGACATCGAGGGATCGACGGCGACCGGACAGCAGGAGATCCGGTGCCGGCACGAGGCTGATGCGGGGATCGACGATGGCCGGACTACGTGGGATCGACGGCGAGGTGCGATGCAGACACAAGGGCGAAGCGGCTCGACGGAGACTAGATGACGATATATCGACGGCGCCCTGACAGCGGGGATCCGGCAACGGCGCGAGGCGGTGAGGGAGAGGCAGCGGGGTGGTGCTGGGAGGATACAACACTTCGTATAAGCCGTTGGATGAATATATCTAAGGATCAGAAAATATATATAGGTGTTTGATGAACTCGTACTTTTTATATTACTAGCAATAGTGCCCGTGCGTTAACTGGAAAAACATCGTTTGATAGTGTGACACCTTGAAAACCTCAAATTTGTAAAAATCAAGTCTAATTTGATATATATTAACAAATAGGTAGAACCGAGTCTAATTTGATCAATTAGCATAGGATTTAGTATTTAGTTTTAGATTTATTTTTCGAGCCTACTTAAGAGTTTATCCGACGGACTTTAATTTGAAAAATGTGAGCCACATTGTTTGATCAAATTTGCTTTTGGCCCAGGTCTTCCCAAGCCGACCCAAACTTGGGCTGGCCCATCATCGGCGAGTTGAGTCATTTCGACGGCCCTTAAGCTGAGCAGCTGAGCGCGGCCCACATATGCGGGGACGGTCCGATGCACTTCCACGGCCCATTGGGCACAGCGTAATCAACGGCGGCGACGGCCCGATGCTGGGCAAATCTGAGCCGTCCAATCTAATGGACGGCTCCAATCGACCCCGCGCCGGATGAAGCGCCGACCGGGGAGAGGGGCAAAACCCTAACTCCCAAATCCCTCTCTCCTGATTCCATTTCTCTCCGGCGACGAGAGCCGAGCGGCCTGGACCTCGTCGGCGGTAGGGGCGACGCCAAGCCGACGCTTCCCGTCTTCGGCAAAGGACGGTGGAGGGGTGCTCCAGGACAGTGCGTGCGCAGGGACACGACTGCGAGGAGGTGAAGGTGCGGCGGTGCCGCTTCCCGGAAAGCTGTGGTGAGCTCAGGGGCTTCAAGTCCGGTAAGTAACCCGAACCCTCAGCTTAATTGATTTGGATTTGACTCTTATGGTTATTACCCGAAATTAGGGTTCTTCGAATTCAAAGAATTTTGTCGGGAAATTTCAATATATTTTATTCCCTCTTTTCGAGTTAGGAGAGTTTCATTATCGTTTATCCTCTTTTAATTTTGGGAACTTCAATCTAGTTTATCCCTTTGCTCAATTTTGTATTTTTTTTTGCTTTGGCTGGCGTTTCATCGCGCGGACGGGGACGGAGGGCGCCGCTCGTCCCCTTGGAAAGATTGAGATTAAGATAAGATTTTCACGGACAACGGAAGTAAATTGAATCGAACTTTTTTTTTGTTTTAATGTTTTTTTGCCATTTTTTCGTTATTACGGACAATGGAAACGTTTTTAATTTTTTTAAGTAGTAGAGATAGAGAAGATAGAGATATATAGTACCGTGTCACATATAATTCTTCTTTTTTTTAATCCGATAGATTTGTTTTTTTAATTTTTTTTTGCTCTTTTTTTACCACGTCCACGCGGATTCGTTTTTTTCTGGCCGATCTTTTTTTTCACCTGGTTTTTTTCGCCTTTTTTAGGAATCGGACATATTCCTTTTTTATTTCTTTCGCCTTTTTTTACCGTGGAATGGGATTCGTTTTTCTTTTCCCTTTTTCGCCTGGTTTTGTTGACGGACGACGGAAGCGCCTCTTATTTTTTAATTTTTATATATATATAAGTAGTAGAGATAGAGAAGATAGAGATATATAGTATCGTGTCAAATATAATATGATTCATTTTTTTTACCGCGTCACATATAATTCTTTTTTTTTGAATCCGACAGATTTGTTTTTTTATTTTTTTTGCTCTTTTTTTACCACGTCCACGCGGATTCGTTTTTTTCTCGCCGATCTTTTTTTCACCTTTTTTTTTTACGCCCGTTTTTTAGGAATCGGACAGATTCCTTTTTTATTTCTTTCGCCCTTTTTTTACCGTGGAATCGGATTCCTTTTTCTTTTCCTTTTTTTTTTTTGCCCTTTTTTGATCGGACGTTCTTTTCTTTTTTTTTTGCCCGTTTTTTTGATTGGACGTTCTTTTCTTTTTTTGCCCGGTTATTTTCGTTCGGTTTTTTTCCCGTTTTGTTTTGGATCGGACAGATTTTTTTCGTCCGGTTTTTTTCGACAGACGACGGAAGCAGTAGTAGAGAATAGAGATTAATGTCAATATAAAAAAAAACTACATACTACATCTCATCCATTTGGTATAGACCCAAACTGATTCGATGTAAGCTGCATAAATCATCTATTCACCGATTTCACTCGTTTAACAGGTGCCAAATTCTGGTGCCTGGAACATGATGCAGAGAAGTGTGCTCACTGCTCTGTTTTATCGTCAAGGTAGGTAGCAAGTTATTAAATCTGTCAAATCCCCTTTGAACATTATATGAATATAGTATATCAAGTTATCAAATGTACATTACTTCAAAATTGTTAGTGGAGAAAAAAATACAGCAGGGCTGGTCTGCTAGCAGTAACAGGTAACTGGGTCCTCTTATTTGTCAAAAAAAAAAAAAAACTCCTAATATTGCCGTGTCACAGGTATAGCGGTTCTTTTCCACTGGATCTTTCATTAGAAAATCAAACAATCCTAGGACAAGTTGATTGAAAAGATTTATGGGTACCGCACGATGCCTCTAGTAGTCTAGTAGTTAATTGGTTAGATGCGACCAACGTGCACAGGTTTCTATAACTTTCAGCTTATATGGTTTCATTTCACATGTTGTAAAGAACTACTCTCAGATTCTTTGGAGATATCGAAATACATTTATCAATAAAAATGTTACTTATGTGTATCCTCTTGAACTCCCATGGTATGATTCCTCCTCTCCACAGACCACTTTACCATTGTACACCTAACATAGTAAGTTGATTAGAAAATACACCCATGACTGTACATTGATGTGATTTGCTAAATTGTTCTCAGCAAACCTGTAGCACCAAAATAGTTTCCAGATGTGAATGTTTGATTGGATCGCTTGAACGTTCAAACTTTAGCTATTAGGGAAAAAAAGATTGCTTTAAAATTCAAACTTTAGCTATGACAAAAAAAGAATAAACTGAAATAGATGGGGTTGGCAATTTTTTCTTATTAGCCAATTAAAACCTTATAATTGACAACATGCTGGCGAACAAGCCAGATTAACTAAAAGTAAAAGTAGCACAGTAGTATCAGATTCAGAAATGCCACACAATCATGTCTTGGTTGCTCCTTTGATGTGAATAAATCAAACGTTGACAACAACAGGAAAATATTATGGTCCCCTTAATCAAGATCAACCACTCATCCCCCCTAATCAAACGCCATACACCACCAACAGCAGGTAAAAATTGGTTAGAGAAGAGGAGGAAACAGGAGGGGAACCACCACACCTGGACTCTTAGAGACGAGAAAATGGACATTTCGCCATGTTCAAAACGCGGTTTCGCTAGAATGCCATCTCAAAAACATGATTCGATAAAATGCCAATATAGAGCGTGCGTCTACCGCCACTTTGCCATTTTCGCCATTTTATTCATTTTCGAAAAGATTTTCTCTCCTCTACTAGGTGATGAGACAAAATTGCCCCTTATCAACTCAGAGAACATGGTGAAAGAGGAGACAGAATAGGCAAGGAGACAGAGAGAAGGGGCGGCGACGCCGTTGCTGCCCACAACTACTCTGCCAGCCGGTGCACCACCTCTCCCCATTCCTCAACCTCGCTGCTCCCCGCCACACCCCACGCCGCCGCCACCTGTGCTCGCCGCCAACTGAACAGCCACCCCGCCGACAACTGCCACCAACTGTCATCGTCGTCGGTCGCGCCGGGACCTGCGGCAGCGGCGGCGAGGACCGCATCAGCAACCTCCCGGACAACCAGTTGTGTCTCGTCCTACGCTGGCTCGACACCCGCACTGCGATCGCCACGGGGGCGCTTCTCTTTTCTTCTCCTCTTCCTCTCGGTTTCTCTTCCTGTTCCCCTTTTCTCTCTTCCTTCTTAGCTAACGAGGAGGCGCAGCTGGTGCAGTGGCGAGGCTGGGTGCGGCGGCACGGCCGACGACCCGGCCAAGGCGATGGCGGTTGGCCCAGCGTGGCGGCGGCCTAAGGGCGGCCAAGCAGCGTCGGGTGGATAGGGAGAGAAGGCCGGTGCGGCGAGGAGGTGCCGGGGCGGCACCGGTTAGAGGAGGCAAAGGTGGAGGTGCTGGGTGGTCACGGAGGCAGAGGCGGTGCGCAAGGAGGCGGTGCTCCACACGGCGCGGCGGTGTCCCAGCGCCCATGAAGACGGCCATGGGGGCGCTCGCGTTGCTCGGCCGCCAAGCTCGGTCTTGCCCCATCTCACACCACCGTCGACGCCCTCGTCAGCAATGGTGACCACCTCGCCGTGCTCGATCTCGATCCCCTTTCAACCGACAAGGAGGGGCAATTTAGTCTCATCAAGCCGAATTCTAGTGAAAATGGATTTGTAAATGACGAAAATGGAGAAAATGGTAAAGTGGCTGTGATCGTGCGCTTCATATTGGCATTTTAGCGAAACATGTTTTCGGAATAGCATTCCAGCGAAATCGCTTTTTGAAAGTGGCCAAATGTCCATTTCTCCCTGGAGACGACAAGGTCATCCATCGTGTAGATGAAGTCAAAGCCCTGGATCTTCTATCGGTCGGCACTGTCACCACGAGGAGAGCGGGCGGGGCCATGGGGGCGTCCGAGCAGCGCACCGCCACTGCCGCCCTTGCGTTCGCGCGAATCACCAGCACCTCCTACACCCGATGCAGCGGCGCGCACCGTGGGAGTCGAGCTCAATGGCGGTGCTTGAGGTGCCGAGGGGTGGCCCTGGTTCCTCCTCCTGATGCGACGCGCAACGTGGGGGTGGCTGCGACTGCAGCTGTGCACCGAAACCGGTCCTCTCCACCGTCGGCTCGGCTGCCTCCCTAAGCAGTCCGTCGCCACGTTTTTCCTGATGTCCGCCATCGCCGGAGCTCCATCCCTCCGTGGTTGTCAACGAATGTGGCTGGACACGGTCACGGAGAAGGGGAACCGAAGATGGGAGGCCGCCCTGGGATGGGGGTGGATGGAGACGGGAGGTGAGGCGGTGGATCGGCGGCGAGGGTGAGGTGGCGTGGGAGGGCGAGGTCGGGCACGACGATTGGGGCGAACACGTGATGGACGAGGAGCGGGAGTGCGGGCACGATGGCGTTCTGGCGGGGGAGATCGTCGGCAACATGTGAAACGACGAGAGGGAGAGAGGATTAGGGTGGCGTGGAGGTGGAGGAGACGCAGGGCGGGGTGGTGGGGTTGAGATCTGAGCGAAGGGCGTGGGGCGGTGGGCGGAGGAGCGAGGCCATGAGGGGCGTGAAGGGATCGATGTGGAGCACTGGATGTCGCGATCGTATCATTAATATCACGCGTGTCTATCACGTTAGTGTCACCAATACTATTATAAATTTTTTAAGTAGTAATAACTAATATCTCTATTTCTATCTCTATCTCTGTCTCTACTACTCCCTCCGTCTACTTTTGATAGGCATATTTCATCTTGGCACAATGACCAAGGATAAGTAATTCTACTTATCATCCATTTAAACATGCTACTCTCTCCGTCTACTTTTGATAGACATATTTCCAAATCTAAAAAAATTACTTTTGATAGACATATTTCAATCGAACCACTTATTATCTTAATGACTTTCTCGGATTTAATGCGTGACTCTCCATTCTTCCACATAAGATTAGCTACATGAGCATCGAGAAATATAAATATTAATGAATTGTTTTTTTTACGAGGAATAACTAATGACATGTTTAAATGGATGATAAGTAGAATTACTTATCCTTGTTCATTGTGCCAAGATAAAATATGTCTATCAAAAATAGACGGAGGGAGTACTAGTTATTTCTCGTAAACAAACGATTCATTAATATTTACACGATGCCCATGTAGCCAATCTTGCATGGAAGAATGGAGAGTCACGCATTAAATCCGAGAAAGTCATTAAGAGTACATGTGGTTGGATTCAAATATGCCTATCAAAAGTAATTATTTTAGATTTAGAAATATGCATATCAAAAATAAACGGAGGGAGTAGCATCTATAGGGATGGTAATGGGTCAAGGTCCATGAGTTCTTTCACAATCTTATCTTATCTAATATCAAATATATATATATATATATATATATATATATATATATATATATATATATATATATATATATATATATATATATATATAGAATAAGTATGTAATTGGCCTAAGGAAGCTGCAGTATTTTTTTAAAAAAAAGAGAGATGCTTTGAGTTGACTGGCCACGAACCCCCCGGCGTCTCCCAACCACCGCGTACGCCCTACTTCTTTGTCCCCCTACTCTTTCTCCCATCTGCAGATCTGCTTCTCTTCTTCAAGAACTCGGTATCGTCGCCGGAGACTGCAATCCTAGCGAACCGGCTGTCCGTGAAGAAGTAGTACTAACCTACAGGTACATAGGCTACTTCACTACTCTCTTCTACTACCTTGTTGTTGCAGCTTGATTTTTGATGTATTAGCAGTTTTGCATGATGACGGAAGAGCGAGATCATGTTAATTTCTTTAGAGAACTAGATCATGCTATTTTTTACATGATGGAATGGCGCATTACAATGATTAAGAGAAGATGTACCACAGGCGCATGGAAATTCGCACAATCACTGCAGGTCGCCAGGGTTCGATTTCAGTTCAATTTCCCCACCATTTGGTTTTGCGAAAACACGATAGAGTACAATGTCCAATGTGGATGCGTCTGGAGCTTTAGGAAACGCTCAGTCTTGAGGTTAACTGATTGTTGAAATTTGAAAGAGAACTGATGCTATTTCGAAGACTACATAATAAAGCCATACATGCACCAGTCTTTAGTGGAGTATTAATGTATTATTATTCATAGCACAACGACAATCTTCTCCAAACTTGTTAGTTGTTACTACTAACAAATAGCATCTTAATTCATTATTCAGAACTAGCACATTGAGGAGACTCCTGGGGTCTACCCAATTCCCTTTTTTCAGAGCTAGCACATCAAAATTCAAGGAAGGAAAAGATAAATCTGAGAGCATTTTTACGGTCTTTGAGGAGGTACCACTTTTTATACTGTAAATTTGGTACCTCATAGTACCTAAGTACCAAATTTTATACTAAATTTTTGGTACCTCATAATACCTCCTTAAGGACCATAAAATTGTTCTAAATCTGAAATCCGTGCCCCAAATCTCTTTTTTTTTCTAAGAACTACTCCAGCACATCAAAATTGAAGGAAAAGAAAAATCTGAAATCCCTCTCTTTACATCAGAAACCTTTCTAGCATAACAATGCGAATGGATGAAAACAACTATGCACTGTCCCATTAGCATGCCGAACACTCCACCAAAAAGAACTTGTTATCAAATACTCCCTCCATCCCATTGACGCCATTGACTTTTTTAATCATGTTTGACCGTTCGTCTTATTCAAAAAATTTAAGTATTTTTTAATTATTTTCCTATCATTTGATTCATTGTAAAATATACTTTTATGTATACATATAGTTTTATATATTTTATAAAATTTTTTGAATAAGACGAACGGTCAAACATGTTTAAAAAAGTCAACGGCGTTAAATATTTAGGGACGGAGGGAGTACTAGTTCCTTGCAGCTCAGCAGTATAGAGCACAAGTACGCTTGTGAGTAACTATAATCAATTTGGGGGTTCCATCCTCCGAACCGTTACCCTCTAAGTATTATCTTTTGATTCAGGAGTCCAGCAGATTCAGGTTCCACTGCTCTGTTTCTGTGATGATCAATCAGATTTTGCACCTCCCTTTGCGTATTTTTCCTTCATCTTGATGTCCAGTGCTGTTTCGGGACCGTTCTCGCATGTTTTCAAAAGCAAGAAAATTTGGTTTACAAGAGCATGAAAAATATTTGCCATGTGCATACGTATAATTATTGGGAGAATAATGAAAAAGGGTACTACAATCCTAAAACAGAGGCCAACTGTGAGAGGAATGTTTATGCATATAAAGCCATCATTCTTTCATATATAAGGAATTTTTTAGATGTGTACTGCCATAAATAATTTCTAACGTATATATTTTTGTGACAACATGCTAAGATTAGCTATCTTGCGACATTTGTTTCTTCAAATTAACATTGAATTGTTGTTGTTATCTTAATTTTCAGTAAAATTAAGATAAGCTGTAGATTGTACACATGACTTCCTCAGAAAAGTATTCCATGCATTTTATTGGCTTTGCACATTATAAAGTACAGACTAATAATAAATACAGTGCTTTGAATAATGCACCATCTTCACGAATTTTCAGGCACAAATATAACCACATCTTCTGTGTCACTGATATGGGAGATTGGTATGATAAACTTTCACAATCTTTTAGGGATACTGCAAAGGAAGTATTGGCAAAGACAGATATTGATCCAAATGTTAGGTGCTTCCCAAAAAGACAGATGAAGCGCATCACCAACAACTACAGCACTACCCTGGGAAGAGGAGGGTTTTCTGTGGTGTACAAGGGTAGGCTCGACGATGGTCGTTCAGTGGCAGTGAAACAATATAATTGGAGAACACAGAAGAAGGAGTTCACAAAAGAGGTGATCATACAGTCTCAGTGTAGCCATAAGAACACTGTTAGGCTATTGGGCTGTTGTGTAGAGGCCGCTGCTCCGATATTGGTCACCGAGTTTGTCCCCAACGGAAACCTTTCTGACCTTCTACACGGCAACAGTGGACTGCTTCCTGTCACATTAGAGACACGCTTACAGATTGTGCTGGATGTAGCAGAAGCACTTGTATATATGCATTGCTCCCAAAGTTATCCAATCCTTCATGGAGATGTCAAAACATTCTTCTGGGTGACAAGGGTGTAGCGAAACTGTGTGACTTTGGAATATCAAGGCTGCTCTCTATGGATAGTGATGAATACACAGGATTTGTTATCGGAAGTAAAGGTTATGTGGATCCTGTTTTCTGCCAGACTGGGCGATTAAGCCAAAAATGCGATGTCTACAGCTTTGGGGTGGTTCTTTTAGAACTCTTCACCAGAAAGAAAGGAATTGATGACATGAAAGTGTGTCTTGCAGAAATTTTTGCTTGTGCCAGTAGGAAAGGTGATGAACATAAACTATTTGACATGGACATCGTAACCAATGAGAATATGGAGTTTCTTCAAGGAATTGGCAGGGTCGCACTCGAATGTATAAAGTTTGAAGTAGAGGAACGGCCAGAGATGAGGCTAGTTTTAGAGCAGCTTTTGAGTCTCAAAAGATCCCGAGATAAGAGCATTCATGAGATGCTGGTTGTACGTAAAGAGATTGAGGTATTTTTGAGAGGATGTGGTTTTGGAAGATTTATATTGAGTAAAGAGAGTGTGGATGACTTGATATGCAACATGAAAATTGTTCTGAAGGAATGTGCGTCAGGCAAGGCTTACATAGGGAAATCTCGCGGCACACCACTGATGGCGATAAAGATGTCAACTGCAGTTACAGAGAAATGGAAAGACATGCTTGGGAATGAAATAGCTGTCCAATCTAGAATTAAGCACATGAATGTTGCCAAGCTTATCGGGTACTGCTTAGATCATTCGGATGGTACAGTGCTTATATACGAGTACGGTGCAATTAGCTTGTATGATGTTCTTTTTGGTGATGCGGGGAAGATATATCGTCCCTTCACTTGTGACCTGCGCCTGAAGATTGCGATTGGTGCTGCAGAGGGCATTGCTCACCTGCATTCACTTGGCGTCGTGCATGGCGATGTCAGCATTAACGACATACTGCTGGATCATGTCTCTTCGCCCCTAGTAAAGATTGCTGGCTATGGGACATCAGGGCTCCCTGACATCGACAAGGCTCTGGACTCGCTTGAAACCGGTCATGGGAAGAAGGAGCATGATGTGTACAGTTTTGGGCTTGTTCTCCTAATCCTCTTCACGCGGAAGAAGGTGTCACTGCCAGATGATCTCATGTCCGAGCCTGACAGACCTGTGCTACTGCACCAGGAAGCCATCCGTGGGCGTAGATGCAATCATCTTGAGATGATCAAGAGCTTGGCTTCACGGTGTCTGACGTGAGGCGACGAAGAGACCATCCATGGTGGAAGTAGCAAAACATCTCAACTTCATACTTATTTTTCCTGAAAGGAGGAAAACTTACCATGACCTGGCGATTTATCAATCTCGAATGCTTTCGGACTAGGCTAGGCTGCAAGAACTAGCAGTCGTACATGGTTTTTTTTTAGTAAAGGTGCCGTATACGTAGTAGATGCTATATACTTCATCCGTTTCACAATGTAAATCATTCTAGCACTTTCCACATTCATACTTATGTTAATGAATTTAGACATATATCTATCTAGATTCATTAACATGAGTATGAATATGGAAAATACTAGAATGACTTACCTTGTGAGACAGAGGGAGTATAATTCAAGCAACATGTGTATTTTATATCCTGACAAAAAAAAACCATGTTTATTGCATATATTCTGTAACAGCAAGGGATGTTGTCATGTTGATTCTCGTGGCGCTGCTGCCATAGTGTTGACTCTTGCTTCTTCTCAGGTTTGGTGGCTCTTTCTTGTTTCTAATTCTTATTCAGTGCATTTGTCCTTTTTTTTAAGATAATAGAATATAATTCAGTGCATTTGTCTACATCTGGCCCTTTGGCCTTTCTTTCTTGTGGCCGATTTTGCTCGGTCAAATTTTTGTGTAACAGAAGAAATTAAACCGCATCAGTTTACTTTGGATGTTGCTTGGATTGGTACTGTTTCTTGTTTTCATGTTTTTTTGTGAAACTTTCCAGTTTTTACCTCTCTTGTGGGCTCCAGGTGGATGTGTGTTTTGGCCAAAAAAAAAAGATCTTCTGAAAGGTTCTGCCTTAAAAGAGTTTCCAATTTTCATTTCCAAATGTGGAGGGATGATGGTCCTGATTGTAAATTTGTTATTGGTGCACATAATTTGCTATCCGTACAATGGCACCGTTGCAACTTGCAATCTAAAGAGAATTGGCTTTCCTACGCAGATGATGTTGTTTCGTCTGCAGGATTTTATTTTTTCCCCACCGGGCTGGCGAAGGATACCGGCCAAACTTGTATCGGGAGTGTTCTTTTTTTTTTTTTTTTTTTGGGAATTGCTATATAACAGACTGCTGAAAAATATTGTTTTGAGCCAAGGAGTCTCCCCCCACCCCCCCCCCCCCCCCCCCCCCCCCCAAAAAAAAAAATTCTTTTACTAGAAATGATAGACCAGAGTACAAGGTAACCAAAAAGAAAAAACCATCCAGACTAGCTGAACGGGCAGAGAGCTACCAGACATTACAGCCATAGAGCAAAGCCCCTAAAGAGCACAAAACAAGTATCACAATGCACAGAGGGGAAACAGAAATGAAAAAAGTTCAGACGCGCCAGCACAGTCTTCTTCTTCATCTTCAGATCTCCAGCCTCTTAACGTTGGATCTCCAGCCAAACCTTGATTGATAAACTTCACTTGCAACTCGCCTTATGAGCCTGGCCCCCAGTAGCAAGTTTCTTCGGCTTGTTTCCTGTTTCTGCAAAGTTGTCCAGATTTCAACCCAATAACAAGCGAGAAAGATCAGATCAGTAGGATCATCTGGAAGTTTTTTTTTTCAAAACAAGCTTTATTTCTGTTCTTCCAAATAGCCCAGATCATAGCAGCAAGGCCAACCACAACCAGATTCCCAGTCAATCTGTCAATTTTGTTTAGCCATTGTCCAAACAAGTGCTGAAAATTCAGGATAGGTTTTATGTTGAGAGCACAACAAACAACATTCCATAACAATTTAGCCACAGGACATTCAAAAAACAAATCTTGTACAGTTTCTTCCAAATGACAGAATTGGCATTTTTTATCACCCTTCCTCGAACCTTTTTTAAACAAGTTATCTTTAGTCAGAATCTTGTTCTTAGCAAACAACCAAATAAAAATCTTAATTTTCAAAGGTATTTTGAATTTCCAGACTTTCTTAAAAGGGAACACCACCTGTTTCATTTTGAGAGCTTTATAAAAAGTTTTCACACTGAACTTGCCATCTTTACTAAGTTTCCACCAAACTTTATCTCTACAATGTGCATTGATAACCAGGGAGTCCCAACCAGCCTTGATTTTGTTCCAGTCCCTAAAGTTTTTCACTATGCAAAGCTCTCCTGAACATAATGCTATCAATCCCCTTTTGGTTAATATTTGCAATTGTCACCATTTTTTTCACAACTATATTATAAAGGTCAGGAAATTGGTCACACAAAGGTCTACTCCTATCCAGCTGTCCTCCCAGAAGAGAGTATCTTTCCCATTGCCCACAATTTTTGTAACATGTCTGTAAAACAGATCTTTAATCTCCATGATGCCCTGCCAAAAATGTGAGATACCAGGTTTCTTTTTTACTGCAGACAAAGGTTTTCCTTTCAGGTATTTCTCTCTTAGAATATCTTGCCACCACCCATCCTCATTTTCAATTCTCCACACCCATTTGCCTAACATGGCTTTATTCATTATATCTAGATCCAGTACCCCCAGACCCCCCCTGATCTCTAGGTGAGCAAACCAGAAGCCACTGAACAAGGTGAAATTTTCTAATACCCTAATCTTCTTGCCACAAGAGCCTCCTTTTAAAATAGTCCATCCTATCCCTAACACCTTGTGGAAGTCTGTAGAAAGAGATCATATACAAAGGGACATTGGTTAGGCTTGAATTGATTAGCACCAGTCTCCCCCCAATAGACTGGATTTTGCCTTGCCAACATCCAAATTTGTGTTCCATTTTATTTTCAGCCATCTTTCAGTCTTTGTTCAGAATTCTTTTTTTTGTCAATGGGGATACCTAAATAGGTCATGAGAAGCTCTCCACCTTTACAGGTGAAAATCTAACTGTACAGGGATTGCTTCTCCTTGGCCTCCCCAAAACAAAACACTTCACTTTTGTTGAAATTTATTTTGAGACCAGAGAACTGTTCAAACAGACACAGCAAGTATTTAAGATGTTTAGCTTGTTCCAGATCATCTGACAGCAAGAAAATCGTGTCATCAGCGTATTGCAAAATTGCAACCTTGTTATCATCATTTATCCCCAACCCCTCTATCAACTCATTATTCACATTTCTCTGAACCAGCACTGTCAAAGCTTCAGCGGCTAGATTGAAAAGCAAAGGGGATAAAGGATCCCCTTGTCTCAATCCTTGAAGTGTCTTGAAATAACGCCCAATTTGATCATTAACCTTAACAGCCACTTACCCTCCTGTGATCACTTTCATGGTCCAATCACACCATTTATCAGGAAATCCCTTAGCATGAAGCATTCTATAAATGAAGGTCCAATCCACCTTGTCATATGCTTTTTCAAAGTCTACTTTGAATAAAATCCCACTTTGTTTGTTTTGATGCACTGAGTTAATAATCTCATGTAAAATAACAACACCCTTCATGATGAAACGACTCTTCAAGAAGGCAGTTTGATATTTGGAGATGATGTAAGCCATAATGTCATTGATCCTGTTCATCATCACTTTTGTTATGATTTAAAACTGACATTCAAAAGGCATATTGGTCTATACTTAATGCCTGTGGCTATTACGGTAGCTCCTTTATTGTGAGTATCTTACACTCGAATTGCACAAAAAAACGCGAGATAGGAGCAATTCAAGAAATTCTAATCTGCACCCAATAAACTGGTGCGCTCTATTTAACCTTTTCTTCTGCAAGGGACACAATGGAACACTATATACTCCTAGGAGTCCCACTCCGGTGCTTTCTACTAGGAGTAGAAAATAATTTGAACCGTTAATCATATTTGATTGAACGGCTCAGATCTATTTCTACTCCCACCACATTTAATGGTAATAGAATTGTGGAGGGATATTTTTGTCCCAGAAAAATTATTTGTAGAGAGGTATTTTTGTCCTTTTCACTTTCTAAACCTAGCTGCACTCACTCGTCTCTCGTTCTGATCCGACACGCATTTGCAATTGGATAAGCAAAAGCTCCGCCGTCTCTGGCCCAAGTCCGGCGATGACTACCTCCTTGTCGAAACATGAATTCGGCAATAATAAAAGGGGATAGTGCACGAGACCTAAAAGTAGATGGATGCAGAGACAGGGATTTAGATAGGTTCAGGCCCTCTCAATGAGAGGTAATACCCTACTCCTGTTTGGGGATTTGAATCCGCCGGGTGTAGTATAGATCTGACGATCTAGTTGTCTTATGCCCCCTAGAGAGCCTCCTGCCCACCTTATATAGGATGAGCGGCAGGATTACAAGATAGAAACCTTAACCAATATGGTATCGGTTTCCTAAATTTACTTTACAATATTATCAAACCAGGACTTTAGGCCGTTCCATAATATACAAGGAAACACAATACCCAAGTCATGATCTGTTACATATTCCATAGATATAAGTTATCCCCAATAACCAGTCGGATAACCATGCCGTGTGGGTATGGGGTACCCATAATCTCCACAGTAGCCCCTGAGACCTTCGCAGTCGAAAAGATAATCTTCTCTCGAACCAGATTACTCCAAAGCCGAGTGCTTCAATCATCTTTGCCATGGTCTCCCGAGTACTTTTACCAAATCTGAAGACTGTGGAGGGCTGAAAAATAACTGAATGTAAACTTAGGTGCATCGACTAGATGCACCTAATAGGTGTAGCTCCCGACTATGGGGTTAATTGAATAAACCAAACATATAGTTATGGAATAAATAATCCAACCAACTGAGTGGTTTTTGATAATTATAGTTAACCAAGTAACTTGATACCAATATATAGCATATTCGGTGTGAAATCCCGAATAATATGATCCAAATGATATACCGATTGCTTTGTAGAATATGATGCGTGCAACCTAAAGTTGACAACATCTTTGAAAATTCACATAGCAAAACAGCTATAAAGAAGCTTGTATGTTGTGAATAAAGAAATTTCTAAAGTATTGGGCATACGCCATGCGCACACTGCTTTAACAGATGTGCTTAAGTCCCTAAAAGACACATGGCTTCACCATACCCGGAAATATACGGCATATGTGGTGTAAAATCCGAGTAAATAAACTCATAAAGGATTTACCAACCGCCTGAAAAATGACCACGATATATAACCAGCCTAAGCCTTAATATTGGTCAATAAAATGCACACTTATGTGGCAAAAAGCAACGATATTATATCTAATCAATTGCTTAAAAACCCAAACAGCACCTTGACCTATATAAAAAAGTTAGCGAGGCAGCTATATAAAGCTTTACTGTTTGACACCTTTTAAGATGCATTATACCAACTCCTAAAAAGTTGAGTAACTGCGGTATAAAAGGATTTTAAGGTATTGGGCACTTGATCACGCGCACTTTGGCCTAAGCAAAAAGTGCCTAAGTCCCTAAAAGAACATGACAGGCCACACATAAAAATATGGGTTGCAGACATATTAGGCCTAGGCCAAAAAATATACCTTCGACACCCTTTAAAGGGTGACGCATGTAACATGCTCCCGAGTAATAAATCTTTCGGGTGATATAGACCTAGTGTAGCTCATATGAATAGCTTCTGATCTGAGTGATTATCCCTTATGGGATACTCAAAAATAGATATAATAATTGAATCCCGACTGGCGCAAGTATTCGGTTGATAACCCTTACGGGGAATAATAAATAATCTAGTCCTTGAATATAGAAAATAGACCCATGATCATGAATTCATGTTGCATGTATCCGGAATAAGTCCAAATTGAAGGTATGATACTTGTGTTTGAGCTAGTAAGCCCCTGAGCATATAGCTTGTCCTTCTGTCGTAGTCTCAATTGTCCATTGATGGTAGCTGACGTAGTTGGCATAGAGATAAGACGACCAATATAGAGATAATATTGCCCACCAGAGGTGGCAAAAATATTGGTGGTAGTGAAGATAGTGGTACCAATCAAAAATGATGAAGTTGCACAGCCGTAGAGGCGAAGAAACCAGTCGGCAGCAGTCAGGTCAGCCAGCAATGAATATGAAGGCGCCCAGCGATAAAGTTGTGTAGCCATGGCAACGAAATAATCAGCCGGTGACAAACGAGGCAGCTGGTGAAGAAGATGAAGATGCCCATTAGTGGCGACATAATAAGCCATCCGTGAAGGCGAGGATACCGGTCGGTGGTGATGAAAGCAAGCCGACGGTGAAGATGTGGACACGCATTAAAGGCGATGACGAAATCCATGAAGATGAAGAAAATAGTCGGCAACGACAAACGCAACCGACAGTAATGATGATAAGCAGCAATAGAGATGATCAAATATGATGACGAAGTTGCCCATCAATAGCAGTAAAGTGGGCTATGTTGAAGAGGCTTGATAGGATGTTGATGAAGATGATGATGTCGGTAATCCAGTCAATAGCGGTGTAGCAATCGATGATAATGACGAAGACACTTATCAACGTTTGCATAGTAGGTCAACCGTGAAGACGAAATAACAAGTCGGCGATGAAAGTCGGTGATGACAAAAGCAACCGAAGGTGAAGACGTAGTCACCCCTTAGCAACGGCGGAGACGTTAGGGCCGATGAAGTAGAGGTGTTGGTGATGATGCCAGTGACAATAATCCTTCAAATTGTTGAGAAGATGGCGAAGCTTGAATAGTTTTCTTGACGTGAGCGTGTGTATGACAAAGATTGATGCAACGCCCCTTGATTTACGAAGATGGCAGTAGAACTTAGTGCTATAGCTGTTGCAGATGCTTCACTTAGAGGAAAGTATATGCTGTTGTTCAACTCATTGAATCTGATTTGAGTTGATTGGTTGATGACTCCAAACTCCCAGACATGTAAATTAAATCTCAAACTTGAGAATTGAGAGATTTGGAGTAGATTGTAGCAGCGTGGAGAAACCAAAATTGCCGGTGAAATAATAAGAGTTACTGAAGTAGAACATCTGCTCTAAAGCGAAGACGAAACTGATGACTCCCGAAGTAGATTCCATAGAACTCATTTTGAGCCCTGTATTTGTGTAGCCCCCGACTCTTTGATTAGTTGAGAAACAACTGAATATAGAGTCGAAAACTGTAGCTTCTTGTCATCGTGTAGTCATTGCTTGAGTGAAGATGCATGTTAAAGATATCCGAGTAGAAATATTGAAGATTGGAACACCACTTGTTGTAGTAAAATAACATGGCACCATATTTGGTGATGTATGCCGAGATGTCGAAACTCTTTTAGATGTCGTGGTTGGTTAAGTAGCAAAGCTTGCAAAGTAGCGGCAATAGAGTTTTGCCGGTGCCGAAGACAATGAAGGTGAAGTCGCTCCACCATGGTAACAAAGTTGCATAGCCGTGATGACGTGAACACACAAGTCGGTGGCAACAGAAGAAAACCGGTAGCGAAGACGCGCAGTTGTGAAGATAATAACACCAATCGGCGGCGGCATAACCAGTCGGCGATGGAAAAAGTAGAATGATGACGACGACGTGGCCAACCGTTAAGACGATAGCTCCAGTTGGCGTCATACGAGGCGGCCGGTCGGTGAAGACGTAGACGCCCGACAACAGCGGCATAATAGGCCAGCCATGAAAGCGAAGACACCATGGGCGGCGGCGAAGGCAAACCGGTGATGGTGATGATGCCAATCAATGATGACGAAGACGCGCAGCCGTGGAGGCGAACAATCCAGTCGGCGTTAGACGAGGCGGCCAGCAACAAAGACGATGATGTCCATCAGTAGTGGTCGCGGTATAAACCAATCGTAGAGGCGAGGGCACTAGTCAGCTGCAGACGAGACGACCGGCGACAAAGATGATAAGGCCAATCAACACTGGCAGAATCATGCAACGATGGAAGTGAAGAAACCAGTCGGCAGCAGACGTAGACAGCTTGCGTTGAAGATGACGATGCCTATTAGTGGCGGCTGCGACGTGGCCAGCCGTGAAGACGATAGCACCAGTTGGCGTCATACGAGGCAGTCGGTCGATGAAGATGTAGACGTCCAACAACGATGGCATAATAGGCCAGCCGTATAGGCAGAGACACCAGTCGACGGCGGACGAGGTGGCCGGTCGGTGAAGACGTAGACGCCCAACAACGGCGGCATAATGGGCCAGCCATGCAGGTGGAGGCAAGCCAGTCGGTGAAGACGTAGACGCCCAACAACGGCGGCATAATAGACCAGCCATGCAGGCGGAGACACCAGTCGGCGGCGGCGAAGGCAAGCCGGTCGGTGAAGACGTAGACGCCCAACAACGGCGGCATAATAGGCCAGCCGTGTAGGCGGAGACACCAGCCGGCGGCGGCGAAGGCAAGCCGGTCGGTGAAGACGTAGACGCCCAACAATGGCGGCATAATAGGCCAGCCGTGCAGGCGGAGACACCAGTCGGCGGCGGCGAAGGCAAGCCGGTCGGTGAAGACGTAGATGCCCAACAACGGCGGCATAATATGCCAGCCATGTAGGCGGAGACACCAGTCGGCGGCGGCGGAGGCAAAGCCAGTTGGTGAAGACGTACATGCCCAACAACGGCGGCATAATAGGCCAGCCGTGCAGGCGGAAACACCAGTCGGCGGCGGTGAAGGCAAGCCGGTCGGTGAAGGCGTAGACGCCCAGCAACGGCGGCATAATAGGCCAGCCATGCAGGCAGAGACACCAGTCGGCGGCGGCGGAGGCAAAGCCGGTTGGTGAAGACGTAGATGCCCAACAATGGCGGCATAATAGGCCAGCCGTGCAGGCGGAAACACCAGTCGGCGGCGGCGAAGGCAAGCCGGTCGGTGAAGACGTAGACGCCCAACAATGGCGGCATAATAGGCCAGCCGTGTAGGCAAAGACACTAGTCGACGATGGCAAAGGCAAGCCGGTCGGTGAAGACATAGACACCCAACAATGGCGGCATAATAGGCCAGCCGTGTAGGCAAAGACACTAGTCGACGATGGCAAAGGCAAGCTGGTCGGTGAAGACATAAACGCCCAACAACGGCGGCATAATAGGCCAGCCATGTAGCGGAGACACCAGTCGGCGGTGGCGGAGGCAAAGCCGGTTGGTGAAGACGTAGATGCCCAACAACGGCGGCATAATAGGCCAGCCGTGCAGGCGGAAACACCAGTCGGCGGCGGTGAAGGAAAGCCGGTCGGTGAAGACGTAGACGCCCAACAATGGCGGCATAATAGGCCAGCCATGTAGGCGGAGACACCAGTCGGCGGCGGCGGAGGCAAAGCCGGTTGGTGAAGACGTAGACGCCCAACAACGGTGGCATAATAGGCCAGCCGTGCAGGCGGAAACACCAGTCGGCGGCGGCGAAGGCAAGCCGGTCGGTGAAGACGTAGACGCCCAACAATGGCGGCATAATAGGCCAGCCGTGTAGGCAAAGACACTAGTCGACGATGGCAAAGGCAAGCCGGTTGGTGAAGACATAGACGCCCAACAACGGCGGCATAATAGGCCAGCCGTGTAGGCGAAGACACCAATCGGCGACGGCGACCGGTGGTGATGTTCTGACTGATCCATTCCTGAAGCGTAGGAGATAAGCTTAAAGCCATGAATCCCTTTTATGCATATCTGGATCTGGATCCTACAGAACAAACATATAGGATGAGTAGTATCTGATGTAAATATAATACTCGAGAAAAATTCAAGTATTTTAAGATATTTATAAATATGTATTTCTCCTCTTGTCAATTTTGATTTCCCCGAGCGGATGATTCCGTATGTTTAAACACTCTGTCCGACTAGTCATAGCCCCCAAGCATCGGGAGTCGGCCTAGGCACTTCCCAAACATGCATATGAGTGATATGAGTTCGTCATTAATGGAACAAAGTTTCACGAATCAGAATTTACTACTCGGGTACTTTTGCAATTGTAAAGAGCAGAAAATAAATTTATCTTATCTCTATGCTTTTGATTTATTCCGAATAATACTTAGCACCTTGCGTTACTCGGTCCATCCAACGAGCCCCCGGTGCTAGGAATCGGCCCAAAGGCAACTATCCATCGACAAACCAAACGGAAAGCATAGGAAGATAGAACTCCATAACTCGATAGGCACTTTTGTACTCAGATTATGTCGCAAGCAATCAAGATAAATATTATGAAAATTGTTAAAAAATATGATATAACATCTGTAGCCCCCGACTTACTAGTCAACGGCGAACCAGTTGATATAGTGAGGCAGAGGAAAAGGAAAATATCATATAAAGAAAATTAATGATGACTTAGCTTTGTAATATTCCTCTTGATGACGACAGAGGTGGCTGATGTGGGAACAAAGTCGTCCATCAATGGCATGAAAACACCAATCGGCGGCGGCGGAAGCAAGCCTGTGGTGTAGATGACGAGGCCCATCAACGGCGGCGGAGTCCGCCAACCGTATAGGCGAGGACACTAGTCGGCGGCGATGAAGGCGGGCCGGCGGTAAAGTCGTAGACGCCCAACAACGGCGGTATAATAGACCAGCCGTGTAGGCGAAGACACCAATCAGCGGCGGCGAAGGCAAGCCGGTCGGTGAAGACGTGGACGCCCATGAATGGTGGTGTGACCAACCAACCGTATAGGCGAGGACACCAGGCGGCGGCGACGGAGGCAGGCCGGCGGTGAAGTCGTAGACGCCCAACAGCGGCGGCATAATAGGCCAGCCGTGTAGGCAGAGACACCAATCGGCGGCGGCGTAGGCAAGCCGGTCGGTGAAGACGTAGACGTCCAACAGTGGCGGCATAATAGGCCAGCCGTATAGGCAGAGACACCAATCGGCGGCGGTGAAGGCAAGCCGGTCAGTGAAGACGTGGACGCCCATAAACGGTGGTGTGACCAACCAACCGTATAGGCGATGACACTAGTCGGCGGCAACGGAGGCAGGCCGGTGGTGAAGTCATAGACGCTCAACAACGGCGGCATAATAGGCCAGCCATGTAGGCGGAAACACCAGTCGACGACAGCAAAGGCAAGCCGGTCGGTGAAGATGTAGACACCCAACAACGGTGGTGTGACCATCCAACCGTATAGGCGAAGACACTAGTCGGCAGCGACGAAGGGCAGCCGGTGGTACATGCATAAAAATAATAGACCAAAAAATAATTAGTGATCTGTGAAGTAATTCTAATTTATGTAGAAAATTTAAAACGATAAACCTGGTTTGTGATCCAAGCTATATATGTCATCAGCGGAGTATGGCATGCTTGATTGAATCAGAGACGATTTCCTCCGATGATATGAGCCAATATATTACTCCTGATGTATACTTTTTAGACTCCTATATGGGATATACGAGACTGAGCATCTTGGCGTATACACGTACAGGCATAGCTGATAGCTCCTTGCTTTGCTTGAGGACACGATGGTGCCGGATTGAAACACGAGCAAGTAAACAGATCGCTGTGGTACTTGGCACGGTTGTTCGGTGGGAGACGGCATCCTGGACGAACTATGGCAGCTGTCTCAAGATTTCCAATCTGAAGCATCGTGGTTGATAACCCCGAATTAATTGCTTGATCACTGGTTGCGACAACATCAGGCTCCCGAAGTAAAAACTCTAGCCGATTGAAGCAATCTCGATGCCGGCGATTAATCTCGATGCTTGTAATCATAGATTGGATTTGAAGCTCACCGCAGAGTGGTTATTATCCTTCCCAGCTGGATTGATCCGAATATGAGAGGTGGAGCTTGTCGGCGGCTCCTGAATTTTATTCCATCGCACCTTTCGACGGAAAACTCGACGCAACCCCTATCTGGCGCACCAACTGTCGAAACATGAATTCGGCAATAATAAAAGGGGGTAGCGCACGAGACCTAAAAGTGGATGGATGCGGAGACAGGGATTTAGACAGGTTCAGGCCCTCTCAATGAGAGGTAATACCCTACTCCTGTTTGGGGATTTGAATCCGCCGGGTATAGTATACATCTGACGATCTAGTTGTCTCATGCCCCCTAGAGAGCCTCCTGCCCACCTTATATAGGATGAGCGGCAGGATTACAAGATAGAAACCTTAACCAATACGGTATCGGTTTCCTAAATCTACTTTACAATATTATCAAACTAGAACTTTAGGCCGTTCCATAATATACAAGGAAACGTAATACCCAAGTCATGATCTGTTACATATTCTATAGATATAAGTTATCCCCTATAACCAGTCGGATAACCATGCCGTGTGGGTATGGAGTACCTATAATCTCCACACTCCTCTTCTGTTATTCTCACCTACACCCGTCGCCGCCATGCACACACCCTCTCTCGAGCTGCTCGTCTACTACTACGTGTATACTTATAAGTGTACTGATGCACGTATAATATACGCAGTGACGTGATGGAGGAGTTCCACAAGGAGATGTGGCGGCTAGCCGACGAAATGCTGGAGTTGTTCCTCAGGGTGGGCGCTGGGTCTCACCGGCGTTGAGGCGGAGAGGAGGATCGCCAAGACGATGACGGCGACGATGCACTGGTACCCGAGGTGCCCAGACCTGCGGCGAGCTCTGGGACTCATCGCACACACCGACTCCGGCTTATGCTCCAGAGCATCGTGCCAGGCTATTCCGGCGAGGACCAGACCGGTGGGTGGCAGTGCCGGCGATCGTTCCTGGCGACTTCGTCCTCAATGTCGGCGACCTCTCTTCCACATGCATACTCACCAACGGCCGCTTCCACAGCGTCTACCACCGCGCCGTCGTCAACCGCGACCGCGACAGGATATCGCTCAGATACTTCCTCGGCCCGCCCGCCGGACGTCAAGGTGGCGCCGTTGCCGGACGCCGTGTCGCCCGGCCGGAGCGCCGCCTACCGCGCCTCAAGTGGCCGGAGTACAAGGCCGTCCGCAAGAAGGCCTTCACCACCGGCGGCTCCGCCCTCAAGATGGTCTCCACCGCCGCTGCCACTGATGATCGAACACAACGACGTAACCGACGTCGTCCTGGATGTCAAATTTACCCCTAATCTGTCTTAGTACTTTACTATTGTACCCTTAAGAATAAACGGTTCAGATTAGTTCTACCTGTAGTATAATACTTTCAGAATAAATCACCGGAGCGTTGCCCTAATATAAAAAAACAGTTTTACCCAACACAACCCTCGCGACCTTGGAGAGACCTTGGTTCTTGTTTTCTGGAATGTTATCCGGTTTGGCAATTGCAACGTTTCGAGATATTGCGCCAGATGGTAACTGTGATATTGAGTTCTGATGTAGAGGCCGTGTTTTCGTGAACTGCGCTGTCGATTGTAAATGATTTATCAATTGTACAAACTTAGACGCTGAGTATTGTCTCACATCTTTTATGCTGCTTTAGATGTCTATCGAGAGCAAATTAGCAACGAATGCCTGTGTTTATTACGATAGCTCCTTTTGTTGCGAGTATCTTACACTCAACATGCACAAAAACGCCTAGATAAGAGCAATTCAAGAACTTCTAATCATTCCGCACCCAACAAATTGGTGCGCTCTATTTAACCTTAATTTTCTTCTGCAAGGGACACAATAGAACACTATATACTCCTCGTGTATAGATATTAACACCACACCAGCCGTGCAAAAGGATGCTAAATCCTGACATATTGGATGCTTTACGGTTAGGATTTGTTGGTTTTCAAAGCGTACAAGCAAAGAAAGCTCAAACTGCCACGAACGCGACGTCTCTACTCAAAGTCCGGGAATTGCTTCCAGGTTGTACTTCTCTGATGATGTCAGGCCATTCTCTGGGCCCTGCTGTGTTCTTGGTTGTTCCAGCGCGTTCAGCTTCTGAAGGTAGGAGTAGGAGGCATTGGGATTCGGCGGTGGGCTCGGGTTGCTTATTTTGCTTGCCAGGAACCGTCTGATGAGTCCTCTGAGGAATGGAGCCATGGTATCTGGCTCATACTCCAGGAAGTACATGATTCCCCCCATGCACATGCAGAAAAGAGCCACCTGCAATGTTTGCCGGGTCAGCGGATCTGCAAAATATGGTCATCTAACCAAGGGGCACACTGACTTCAAACATGATCGTCTACTGTAAGATCCCTTCCAGTTATCAAGGCAATAGGAAAATTGTGTAGAATTAAGAACTTAGGACTAATGTTGGTTTACACTGCTCTTCGACACCAGATTACTTTGAAATAAGCTAGAGTATTGCAAGTAATCCTCATGTAGTTTCTGTCCAAAGTAGAAAAACAAACTGAACAATGAAGAAAATTACCTCAGCGTTTTTAATATTTGGGAGCAGATGGCGGTTGATTAATATATACCACAAAGAATCCCCTGCGCGGGGAAGTACATAGAGAGCTAGCTCAGCTCTTCTGGCTTTCTTTTCCAAAAGAATAGAAAGACCAGACATCAGACCAGCAAACCAGTACACAAGTTTCTGATCTTTGGTTGCAACTTTACGATGCAAACAGATGGCAGCCTAGCAATGAAACCAGAAGGATATTATGATCATGAAACATTTACTAGTATTTGTTAAGGACTGTCCTCGACAATTACCTGGAAGAATGTAACAAAAGCAGACAAAAAGAGCGTACCTGGAAGAATGTAACAAAAGCAGACAAAAAGGTCGTAGAGCGAACTGCACCCACAAGAGCTCGCCAACAAGTTGCAGCTGGTGATTCCAAGAACTGATATTTTTGATACAGAGATTCCATCATTAGATAATTAACATAGAAGATGGATATGCATGAACTACAGGATAATGAAAAAGTAAGAAGATTCATTGTGCTAATCTTGTTGAGTGCTCGGGATTTTGCTCAATATTTTGTTTCACTGGCAACATATATAACTAAAAAGCGATGCATGCATTTTGCATTAAGCAAAATTAAAGTGTCTGTGCACTGTGCATGAAGAGTACAAAGATAGAGATGTGCTATAATTTGAAGGCTTGTACAATTGGCTTATACTTGAGGCATCAAATTTTATTTGAAAGGAAAATATTTCGATCAAGCAATAGCATAAGTGGGAAACAAGATTAGAAAGTTACCTTTTGAAGGCGTAGAACAACAAATGGGACAAATGTCAATGAGAAATACAGAGGGAACGTTTTCTTGAACGTTGATGAAGAGACACTGACATTATGAGCCAAGCACGATGCTCTATCAGGATGTATCACAGAACATGGAATGATGGGTGGACTTTTTGTTAAATTTATCAAATTTGAATTCTTCTTGTTAGCTAAATAGGCTGATAGACCAATGAGATCCACATGACCACCTCTGCAGCAATCTCTTACAGCCTTGTAAACAGGTTCCGCAACTGGTCCAGTCTTTTGGATGAAGTCTTGGTACGATTTAGGTAAGCTTTCAGGCCTCATAACGAAAGAATACATAACCTGGAAGGATATTTCATATGATTATATATATTTTATCTCCATAACAGGATAATAATCCCAAAGCAAATCGGTCAACTTCATTTTGTTACCTGGGCAGACGCAAGTGAAAAAAGTAATGCATCTCCATGCCTCCAATGGCTTCCCCAAAAGTGAAATCTGTTCTTAGACTTTGCAGAATTATATGCACACTGTAAAAACCAAGCATCAATGCATGAGGAAAAGGGCCATACATGCAGCTTCACCATATAAAATGCAACAGTTTAGCAGTTGGTGACCTGGGCAAGCCTTGCCAGAAGATATAGAGAAAGGGTGCGCCTCCTACTTGAATCATCTAGTGCTACTATCGCCAAGCCTGCCACTGAACCTGCTAATATTCTGCTCCATCACGCCTTCAGTTGAGTCCATGAACATTATTCGAGGTAATCTTATAATAAAAAATTAACATGCTTTGGACCTATCTACTTTTCAGGGACCATCTCAGATTCAAGAACTGGTTAGAGGTACACATGCGTTGCAGATGTGTTGTAGTTAATCAGACAAGATAAATAGACACAAAACAGCATAAGCATAGAGTTACTTACGCATTAAATGGTGTTTCCTTTTTCCGAAATCTCCGAAGGAAACATCGAAGTGCATGATATGATCCAGTGAATCCTCCAAAAAGTAATCCTACTCGGCAAGCTTCCTCCCTCACTATTAGATCTTTCTCCGAAACCAGTTGCTGCAAATTAGAAAAGAAAGTTATATCAATGACATATTATTTGAACTTTGTAGTATACTAGTAGTAGAACAGTAAATATTTGTCAGAAAGGGAAGTTTGGGAACTGGACCAATTATTTTATTTTTTAACCTTTTCTTAGTAATATTTTAAAAATAAACCATCCAGTATTTTGTTTTAAATGAATCTTTCGGCCATGCCACGGCTGGTGGCAAGGCAAAACAGCGAAAACACATGCTACACCATGCTATTATCTCGGTGTGGAAGAGGTTATTTTTCAAACATTATTAACAAAAGGTTCAAAACTATTTTTTTTTAAAAAAAAATCATACTGGATAGCCTCACAACAGGGAACGAACCATTTAATGCATAGCAAGAAACATCCCTCACAACAGGTTATTTGATGTGCTTCAAACACTACCAGCTGGTCCTACACAAGTACTACTACTAGTACCAGCTCATTACCAGTTCACCACTAACTATTCAAGTAAATGAACATACAGCAATAGCTGTAACATCACAATCAAGACCAGCATAATACATGACCCTGTCCTTTGCTAACACATTTGCACGCCCAAATGTGCGTGTGTCCAAGCTCCAACACCCCCAATTCCACTCCAATTAGCCAACCAAAACAAGATGAAGTAAATTCGCACAGCCGAATCCCAGTTCCCGGCCAATTCTCCGAATAATTCCGTCCAAACTAAACTAATCTAATATGGGGGGCAGTTGAGCACTAACCGAAAGAAATTTGCAAATTCAGGTAGGAGAGAGAGGAGCAAGGAGACCTTGAGGTCGAGGAGGGAGGAGTAGGATCTGCGGCGGGCGAGCTTGAAGGCGCGGAGGAGGATGCCGATGCCGACCCGGACGCCGTAGGAGAGCAGGAAGCTCTGGCACAGGTTCCCCGCCGCGTGCGCCGCGCACGACTCCCCCTCGTGCCCGCAACCCCACCCACCACCACCCTCCTCCTCTCCATCCACCCCCTTCCCATCCCCATCCCCATCCCCATCCCCTCCTCCCCCGTGCTGGTGGCGGTGGAGCTCCTGGATGGCCTCCCGCAGCCGCTCCTCCGCCTCCCGCAGCCTCCGCGCCGCCGCCTCCGACGCCGGCGCTGCCTGCTGCTGCTGCTGCGGGGTCGGCGGGTGAGCGGCGTCAGGAGGAGGGGGAGAGCGCGGGCCGAGGGTGGGCTCGGCGCCGGCGGAGAGGTCGAACGACGGCGTCGAGAGGAACGGCATGGCCGACGGGGCGGCGGGGTGGGCCCCGCCTGGGATTCCTCCGCTTCGGTGGCTCGCGTCGTCGTCGTCGTCGCCGCTGCTGGCTCGTGTCGCGTCTTCCCGCGGGGTTGGATTATTAAGCGATGATAATAATAAGATTGGAGGTGGTTACGGGTGGGCACTGGGGCGGGTGACGCGTCGTGCGTGCGACGGACGGCTTTGCACCTGCACACTTGCACGGAACGGAGTGTACTACTACTAGTGCAAGAGATGGGATCATGGGAAAGGTATGGATAACATATACTCCCTCCGTTTCCGTTTAAAAATAGACAAACCCTAAATTTCCGTATCAACGTTTGACTATCCATTTTACATAAAAAAATTTTATAATTAGTTAGATGATAAAACATGATTAATACTTTATATGTGACTTATCTTTTTAATTTTTTCATAATTTTTTCAAATAAGACGAACGGTCAAACGTTGGACACGGAAACCAGTGTTTGTCTTTTTTTGTACGGAAGGAGTAGAGTATAGAGAATGGGCCTGTTTACATCCCACCCAAAATTTTACTCCCTCCATATTTAATGTATGACACCGTTGACTTTTTATCAACGTTTGACCATTCGTTTTATTCAATTTTTTTTGCAAATATGAAAATATTTATATCATACTTAAAGAACATTTGATGATGAATCAAGTCACAATAAAAATAAATGATAATTACATAATTTTTTTTGAATAAGATGAATGGTTAAATGTTGGATAAAAAGTCAACGGCGTCATACATTAAAATAAGGAGGTGGTACATCTTATCACATCGAACGGTTGAACACTTACATAAAATATTAAATTTATGCTAAAATGTAACTAATTACATAAATTGCGACTATTTTGTAAGACGGATCTTTTAATCCTAATTGCTCCATGATCTGATAATGTGGTGCTATAATAAATATGTGCTAATAACGGATTAATTAGACTTAATAAATTTGTCTCGCGGTTTACTGACGGATACTGTAATTAGTTTTTTATTAGTATTCAAACACCCCATACGACACCTTATATAATACTTGATGTGACACGCCAAAACTTTACACCCTGAATCTAAACACACCCTGAATAGGAACCCCCCTTCTTTCTTCTAACCATACTACTCCCTCAGGTTCCATCATTTTTAACGTTTTATTAGATAATACATTCTTTCTTCTAACCACGGTTCTACACGTTATTTTTTGGTCTAGACTTGCTAGACGGTCTTTGACCATATATAGAAAAAAAAAAGTCTAGGACACAGTTTAGGCCCTAAACGAGACGAAAACCTGCGGTCTCGCGTCTAGACGTGGTGGTCTAGACGAACACTGATTTATTTTGACAAGTTTACAACTCGATTCAACGGTTAGTTTAAGAGATATCGAGTTTTCAGAGAAGCGTTGTCAAGTTGTTTTGTCGGACGGTCATACCGATAATTGTACTTCGATCAGACGGGCTCTAAGCTTGGTCAGACATCCCGTACAGGTCCAGTCAGACTGTCAGAAGTGTGTTCTATTGGCTTTCAAGGTTAGGGTGTGTTTTGATCTATTAAAGTTCAACGCTTTTTTACTTTTCCTGACATAATTCACCCCTTGTAAGTTTAGTTACTTGTATTCGATCTTACAGAAATTTCAAAATTTTGGGACAATTAGACTTGACGAACCACTTGGTAAAGTAGTTAAAATTTAAAAATACTTCAAACAAATCATCAAGTTGTCACGTGTTCTTTTCTACAACTCCAAACTACAATTTCCTCGTTTTCCGTTAGCATGCTTCCCGAATTACTAAATGGTGTGTTTTGCGCAAAAAAATCTATATGGAAGATTATGAAAAAGTCAAATAAATCTATTTTTCAACTTTGTAATAATTAATACTCGATTAATCATACACTAATGAGTCATCTCGTTTTATGCGTTGCTAATATGCTACTCCAATATGAATACTGCGGTTCATACAGAACCCTTGCCTTTTCTTTAGCTTAGATTTCTATACTCATTTAAAAGAAAGCAAATGGTGGTGCCCACCAACTCTATTATATTTTCTTTACCAACTACCTTTGTGTACTTCAATACTACAAAAGTCTTTTACATATTGTTAATATCTTTTTTCATCTCTATTTAAGTTTATCATGCAAAGACATATACAAGGATGAAATTGTTTCAAAAGACATACAATTAATTGTTCCAAACAATGTTAGCACATGTATAATACATTTTTGTCCACAGCAAAACACAGTTGTTTTGCTAGTTTAACAAAATTTTACTCTATCTATATTTTACCGGTTTTCAAATGGTTTTACGGAAATCAACAAAATCATTCAGGAGTGATTTTCGATCGGGTTTCGTTAATCCCGTGTTCCTAGCTTCCTACTCCAGCCTCTAGAAAAGAGCATAATACTCTCTTCATTCAAGTTTGATGGTCATATTCTGGTTTCGCACCAAGACCAAACACGCTTATTGTCACGGTTACGGGTAAGGTATACCCTCTATCCTTGGATATACGATGGGTACCGATACGGTATACCTGCGCGTCTGCGCGTATACAGATAGTTTCCGTAAACGTTAAGGAAATCTATCACGTGATAGAAACAGAATCTACGGATGGAAGGAGTCCTACTCGAACGAGACTGGGTCTTTATCATATCGTGAGGGGTCCGATATCTTCGAGTCCTACTTGGAGATCAATTGACCCGCGGTATATAATGGACCCCCTGGGCAGGACCTAGGACATCGAAGATTACTGCCAACACATCCCCCACAGCCTACGGAGCCGGAGCACGCAGGAGCCAAGTTGCTGGGAGATCTAGTCGAACCAACTCGACTACGCTCTCGTCGGTATCATCGAGTTCTGCTATTCACTTTGTAATATGTGGTTTCCATCATATAATCCTATACCAACTGGATTAGGGCTATTACCTTCCAAGGGGCCTGAACCAGTATAATTCTTGTCTTCTGTTTGCTTCATGTCGTACTACGTAGATCCTCATACCAACGGACCCCAATACCCTTTATATCCGGTCTACGGGTATCCCCCGTCGACAGTGGTGGCCAGGTAGGGGGACTTGGTGCTCAAGGTTTTACTACTATAATTTCAAGCCTTCCCGACGATAGCGTCAACAACGGCATCAACCAAGGAGCTTCAACTTCGACGATGCTGGTGTGGACTTAAGTCGGCGAAATCGTCTTCCCGGTCAACACCACATTGCCGATCTCGACTGGCCCAGCAATTGTTAGGAGTGAGAACGGCGTGGTCACGACCCCGGTCGACCCCATACCAAAAGGTCCTCCCGTAGAAGCGGAGAACGGAACATCGACAACATCTGAGTCCGAGAAGGATCCTAATATGGCCAAATCTTGCCCTTCCCACAAGAAGTACGAGCCGACAAGGACAACTTCCAGAGCAACAAGAGCTTGGTGTCCCATCCACAGGACTAACAGGCACATCTTGCAAGCTTGTTCAGTTTTCCTCAACGTACAAGCTGAGATCCGTGCCTGCAAAGAGTGTGGAATTCAACGTGCTTCTCCAACTCGTGAGGTCTATTATCCTATCCACAAGGCAAAGACTCACGACCTCTCAAGCTGCAAGGTCCTTCTCAGCGCCATGAAGACATCACCCCCTAAGTTCCAACAATCACAAATCTCTCCTAGAGATGCAGACAAGGAACAAGGTGCGATGACTACTTCAGATCGATTCGTCGGGGTAATCGACATCGATCCTGTTGATGAAAAACACAAGGCCTGGGAAATCTGCTTAACTCCAGTGCAGGTCCAAAACTCGCCTTCGGGTACGCTAGCGTGCCAGTTGATTTGATCCTGCAATTAACAAGAAATAAAGGCAAAGAAACCGCGGTTAAACCTATAAACGATAGCCGATCGGCTAGGTGCCGATGACATATCATTTATCTTTGAGCCGATGTCATATATGCATCGATCGGCAAACATTAATAAATAAAACAGAACTAAATCTACTCGATCGGCTGTAGATATTTGCGATATATAATCCTTATATCGATATATAATTAAATCAAGTGATTGGGATAGATCGGTCGCCATGCCGAGACAGTATAAATCACTTAGATCGAAATATATATTAATAATTAGATTATATATGTTCATAGCATAGCCGATCAGATAGATCTAGCATGTATCGGCTAATACTCCGATACCACTCTATATTAAGATATTAAAGCAAGCAAAATATACCAAACAAAAGCCTAATATACTTGAATGCAATAAGATCTTGACATAAAGGGCAGATTTAACATGTTAGTAAAGTGTATATAACAAGTATAGTTAAATCAGGTAAGATCGGCTGAAACTCAGATACTACCCTAATCGGCAACCAAGAAACAGGCTAGAGATTAAGATTCTAATCACGACTCGTAAGATCAAACAACTGATGCAGCTATAAGTATGAAAAGAAAGACAATATCTAGACAATCAAGCCATTAGAAGTTTCATAGAGTGGTAGATATCATATATAATCTAAACTAACGTCGATATTTAACCTAATCGGCTGCCCTCTACTAACAGATGTTAGCCGATTGTAGGTTAGATGACGATATTGCCATAGATTATATAAGATATATGATAACTCGACGGATTACATAGACAAGATTAGAGTATCATAAAGATGGAAGTACTAATCCCGAGAATACAAGCCGCCATAACAAGTTTTACCTCTTGTTGAAGATCGAAACCGATGCAGCTCAACCCGAAAGCAAGAACTCGTCGAAATAAAACGAAAGCAAAAAGGGTGGCGATGCGCCGAGATTGTATTGAACGTGTGTGTTCATTGATTATATGGGGTTCGGAGTCTATTTATACCCGAGAATTACAAACTATGTCCATATCGGATATGACTCTTATCTCTAACAAACTCTAAGATACCATAAGTCTTTGCGGCAGACTTTTGCCAAATTGTCACGCCCGGAATTTCTATCCAAAATTCCAAACGCTTACATGTGTGTAAACCCTCGTCCAGGAATCAGCCGAGGCACACAATAACAAATTGATAATAGAGTACAATTATTACTCTAATTAATAAGCGAATAAATTGTCATTACAGAGGTGGATAGTTCCTCTCAAACAATAAAGATCTAAGTAGCGGAAAATAAAGAAATAAACAGCGCAGACGACTCCACTCCACAGGCAACTTGACAAGGACTACGCCAAATCCTCACCACCATCGGCTTCATTGTAGAACTCCTCCTCTGATGAATGATTGCAAGGTGAGTATATGACATACTCAGCAAGCCACGCAGCAAATATGCAAGTGCACAGGATAACCAAGGATGGCATAGTATAGGCTTCTTTGCATAAACAGCATTTAAAGAAAATTTCAGAATTTAATAAAACAGTAGAGTGTTAATTAAACAGTATTAATCCAACACTATACAACATACCCTGTTGTATAGGCCCAACCATTTAGTACAACCAATCCCGGCTGCACAGTTCTAATCTCCAAACCAGGAATATACCATTCCAAACCAGGAGCTAATCAATTATAACCAGTTATAGCATCTTTCATTATAGTGGGAAGAGTGAGACTAATCACGAAAGACATTGTTAGACCCGCCCATAACCGCGGGCACGGCTATTCGAATAGTTTTACTCTGATCAGAGATGTACCACTGTACCCACAAGACATAGCCCCACATCATGTCACCACGTGCCTCAATACCACCACGGTACCTCGGAAAGGAGCTGTGACATTACCCCTCACACAACACAATCCACCACAGTGCACCATTCCCGGATCATAGTCACCCCCTTATAAACAAGGCATGGACTCCCCAGCGACCCCCGTGGGCTTATCTCCGCCACTTCTCAGTCTGGTGCTCCGTAATGAACTATGCTATGTAAAAGATAAAGCCGTTGCCCACGCTGGCTTGTGGTTGGCACGGTTAATGTTTCACAACCGAAGTTCGTGAACCGGTCCTTAATCGTCATGAGCACGACCATCAAAACCATGTACTCACAACCAACCATTATCAGGTTTTAGTTGTCACATTAATTAATTAACCAATCACGATTGACCATCGTGAACTATCATTAAGCCATCATTAAATAATAGTGAATCATAAGTTATCCCATTAGTGTGCTAATGTTTCTAAGCATGGCTAAGCAATTACATCTAATCATCTAGTTGAACCAATATAAAGCTCAACTAGTCAAGTTATAATAACCCAAGGTATCGAGGAATAGGGTAATCAAGAACAAAAGGGCTATAACAAGCAATAGGCTAATTCCACCCAATGACATTCAAAAATAAATGCAATAGTTGAATAGAAACAATAGCTTTAAACGGGATCAACATGCTCAAAGGATCTATTAGGATCTGTGTGACTTGCCTTGCTGGCCTTGGAACTCTTCTAAACCTTCTCCTGCAAAAGCGGACTCTCCGGAAACGTCGGATTCTAAACGGAAAAGAATAAAAACACCAAAACAGCACATAAGCAAGCATGAACAGTACATGTGGATATTTTTAACATGTAGATCTCAATTTTAGAAAAATTTAGAGACTTGAACCAACTAAATCCGAGCTAAGATGAATTAGTTATGAATTTTTAAAGATTTAATCAGATTAAATCATTTATATAAATTCTAATTGAATTATGACGCAATAATGAATTATTTTTGAAAAGAAAAAGGGGCTTTATTGCGTCAGCGGGCTCGGGTCTACGGTGGACCGGGTCCACGGCGGCGGTCTACGAGATTGGACGGCCGAGATCGATCGGACCGAACGGACGGCCGAGATTAAACGGCTCACGGCCGGCTCACGGGCGACGGCACTGATGACGTCAGCGATGACGTCATCCCGACCGACGGCGACGACGGCGGCTCGGACTCACGTGCTCGCCGGCGATCTACGGCGCGGTGGCGCGAACGGACAGCGGCAACGGATAGCGGAGGGCACGGCGAACTCACCGGCGACCAATCTAGCGGCGGAGGAGCAACGGACGACGCCGGCGACGAAGACGAAGCGGCGGAGAGGTTCGGGTCGACTGCGGCGACGGTGTTCCGGCGGAGAACAGTGGCGGCGAAGGGTCGGACGAGGACGGCGACACGACCGTGACCACGATGGCGAGCTCCCCGAGCGACGGCGATGACCGGAGCGACGGCGGCGCACGGCTGGAGCGGCGGCGGCGACGGCGGCGCACGGGTGCACGGCGCTAGGGCGGCTCGGGCGACGAGAGGCGAAGGCGAGGGCGGCGGAGGGTAGAGGGGACACCGGGGGTCCTTTTATAGGGGTCGGGAGGCGGCGGCGAAGCCCACAACGGCCCGGCGACGGCGATGGAAAGCTAGGGTTCGCAGTCTCCGAATCGAGCTCGATTTCCCGATTTTCCAAAGCGAATCGGCCGATGTTTCCAAAGAGAAAAAGGTAGAGGAGATCACGGCGAAGGTTTCCCCCCAATCAATTGCACCGGATCGGGAAGGATGCGCCGAATTGGAAAGGGCGGCGGCGGCTAGGGTTTCGGGCGCGGCCGGCGCGACGAAGACGACGACTCCGACAGGCGGGCCCCACCTGTCAGCGAGAGAGAGAGAGAGAGGGAGCGGTGCGCGCGCGCGGCGGCTCGGCTGGGCTAGGCCGGACTGGGCCGAAGAGAGAGAAAGGAGAGGTTTTGGGCCGACTTTCGGCCCAAAGCCAAAAGAAACTTTTTAAAACCTTTTTCAATTTAAATAATTCATGAAATGCACTTTTATTTATTAAAAATACTTCCTTAGCTCAAATAATTCCCAGAAAAATCTAGGAATTATAGAATTAAGCAAAGTATTTAATAAAATTTTATCTGGCCCAATTTTATATTGGAATTTATTATTTAAAATTAATAAATCTTTTCTTCTAGGCTTTTACAAAAAAATCATTTCTAAAATTCCATTTACACAATAATTTATATTTTTGAGATTTTTAGGGTGTGACAAACCTACCCCCCTTAAACAGAATCTCGTCCTCGAGATTCGGAAGAACTGGCGAAAAGATGCGGATGAGCGGACTTCAATTCATCTTCTCGTTCCCATGTTGCTTCTTCCTCTGAGTGATTACTCCACTGAACCTTACAGAAACGGGTAACTCGATTCCTGGTCCTTCTCTCATTTGTCTCCAAAATACGGATTGGTCTCTCGACATATGTCAGATCCTCTTGAATTTCTATCTGTTCAAGATTAGCTTCCTCAGTAGGTACCCTTAAACACTTCTTCAACTGTGACACATGGAACACATCATGGACTCCTGTCAACGATTGAGGTAATTCCAACTGATAAGCAACCTCACCTCTTCGACTGATAATCTTATAAGGTCCCACAAAACGCGGAGCCAATTTTCCTTTGGTCTGAAAACGATGAACCCCTCGGAGAGGAGTGACACGAAGGTACACATGATCTCCTTCTTCAAAACTCAAGTCTCTGCGGCGATTGTCTGCATAACTCTTATGGCGGGACTGAGCTACACGCAATCTTTCTTGAATAACCTTTACCTTTTCTTCTGCTTCCCTTAGGATATCAGTTCCGAACACCTGACGTTCCCCCGTTTGATCCCACAAAAGCGGAGTACGGCACTTACGACCATACAGTGCTTCATAAGGAGCCATCTGAAGACTAGCTTGATAACTGTTGTTGTACGAAAATTCTGCGTAAGGCAAATTCTTATCCCAACTTCCACCGAAATCTAGAGCACAGGCTCTCAACATGTCTTCCAAAATCTGATTCACTCTTTCAGTTTGTCCGTCTGTTTGCGGATGATAAGCAGTACTGAAGTTCAGCTTAGAACCCATCTCTTCCTGAAGTTTCTTCCAAAACTTTGAAGTAAACTGACTACCTCGGTCAGATACTATTTTCTTAGGGACGCCATGCAAACACACAATCCTGGCCATATATAATTCCGCCAAACGACTTCCAGAATATGTTGTCTTCACGGGAATGAAATGAGCCACTTTGGTAAGTCTATCGACTATCACCCAAATAGAGTCGTGGCCTGATGACGTTCTGGGTAAACCCGTGATAAAATCCATACCGATTTCTTCCCACTTCCATTCTGGTATCTTCAAAGGTTGCAACAAACCTGCTGGCTTCTGATGTTCTGCCTTAACCCGCTGACAAACATCACACATAGCTACAAACTCTGCTATCTCACGCTTCATACTTGTCCACCAAAATCTTTCTTTGAGATCTTGATACATCTTGGTACTACCAGGGTGAATTGAGTACAGAGTGTCATGAGCTTCTTTCAGAATTGTATCTTTCAACTCTTTATTCTCTGGAACACAAATTCTTTCGCCCAACCATACGGTCCCTTGCTCATCTTCCAAGAAACCGATAGCTTTTCCTCTTCTCATATTCTTCTTGATCTCATGAATATCAGGGTCATTAATCTGGGCTTCTCTAACCTGATCAATGAGAGTAGGCTTGGCTTCTAAGGTTGCAACAAAACCTCTAGTGACAATTCCCAAATTTAAGCTCTCAAATTCCTTGCATAACTCCAATGGCAACTGTCGTCCTTCCGTAGCATTGCAATAGCCTTTCCTGCTAAGAGCATCTGCTACAACATTAGCCTTTCCCGGGTGATAATGAATTCCCAAGTCATAATCCTTGATTAATTCCAACCATCTCCGTTGTCTCATGTTCAGATCTGGTTGAGTAAAGATGTACTTTAAACTCTTGTGATCGGTGTACACCTCTGTACGAGTTCCGAAAAGATAGTGACGCCAAATCTTCAATGCATGAACTACTGAAGCTAACTCGAGATCATGGGTAGGGTAGTTCTTCTCGTGTGGACGTAACTGACGAGATGCATAGGCAGCCACCTTCCCATCTTGCATCAGAACACATCCTAACCCAAGCTTAGATGCATCGCAATACACTTGAAAACCCTTCTTTGGATCAGGCAAAATCAAAATGGGCGCTGATATTAAGCGACTTTTCAACTCCTGAAAACTCCGCTCACATTCTTCCGACCACCTGTACTTCACATCTTTCTGAAGCAGTCGTGTCATGGGCTTAGCAATCTTGGAGAAATTCTCTATAAATCTCCGGTAATATCCTGCAAGACCCAGGAAACTACGAATCTCTGAAACTGTCTTTGGTTGTTTCCAACCGGTTACTGATTCCACATTACTAGGATCAACGGCAACTCCTCCGGCTGAGATGACGTGACCAAGGAACTTCACTTCAGACAACCAAAATTCACACTTGCTAAATTTGGCATACAACTGATGTTCTCGTAGTTTCTCTAATGCAAGGCGAAGATGTTCTTCATGCTCTTCTTTGGTTCGAGAGTAGATAAGGATGTCATCAATAAAGACGACCACGAACTTGTCTAAGTATTCCATAAACACCTTATTCATCAAGTTCATGAAGAAAGCGGGGGCATTGGTAAGTCCGAAAGACATAACAGTACACTCAAACAGCCCATACCGAGTAGTGAAAGCCGTCTTAGGTATGTCTTCCTCTTTAATCCTCAACTGGTGATATCCTGATCGAAGATCGATCTTGGAGAAAACAGTGGCACCCTTAAGCTGATCAAACAAATCATCAATTCTGGGTAGCGGATACTTATTCTTGATAGTCACATCATTTAGTGCACGATAATCCACACACATCCTCTAGGTATGATCTTTCTTCTCAACAAAAATAACTGGGGCACCCCATGGAGATGAACTTGGTCTAATGTACCCTTTCTGAAGCAAATCATTTACTTGCCTCTTGACTTCTGCTAACTCATTGGCTGCCATTCTATAGGGTCTCTTATGGATTGGAGCTGTACCAGGTACCAAATCTATTCTGAACTCTATATCTCTTTTAGGCGGCATACCAGGTAAATCATCCGGGAACACATCTGGGTATTCTCGTACTATAGGAATCTCTCCCAAAGTTATTTGGTTCAGACTTGACCTTAAGGGCTCTGAAGGCAATGCGTGAACAGTCACAACTTGGCCATCAGCATTGGTGAGAGTTACTTTTCTATTGGCACAGTCTATCACACCTTTATATCTGGCTAACCAGTCCATCCCTAGGATGACATCAAGGTCTTTGGATTCTAACAGAATAAGATTGGCCAGAAATGGCACTCCTTGAATCTCTATTTTGACAGAGGGACTTCGTTGCACCGAGAGTGCTTGATTACTCGGGGTACTAACCATCAAAGGACGTCTAAGATCTTCTACTTCCATCCCATGACTTCCCGCAAAACTCATAGATAAAAATGAATGCGTAGCACCAGAGTCGAAAAGTACTGTTGCAGGTACTGAGTTAACAGGGAACGTACCCAAAATCACATCTGGAGCATCTTGAGCTTCTGCAGCAGCAACGTGGTTGACACGAGCCTTTGTCGCTGGTGCGGTGGAGTTGTTCTGTGCAGGGACAACCTTCACGCGTCGGGGCTTCGGACACTTGTCGGAGTAATGGCCTGGGTCACCACAGTTGAAACATACTCTGGGCTTGTTTCCTTGTTCCCTCCTGACAGGCTGATGCGGTGTCGGAGCTGTCACCGGACGCGGAGCTTGGTTGCGGTTGTTGTTGCCAGCATTGTTGTTGAAGAACTGACGCTGCGGACGAACAACAGACGAAGAACCTCCCTGAGGCATTGACTGAGATCCCAAAACAAGACGTGGCCTCTGATTATTCCCTTGTTGAGCCTTGAAGTGAGCAATCCTGCGCTTCTTCTGCTCCATGCGGTTGTACTTATCCTCCTGGCGAATAGCCTTATCCACCAACTTCTGGAAATCAGGATAATCTCCAGTCATCAATGGGTAAGAAAACTCATCATTCAGTCCTTCCAGGAACTTCTCTTGACGTTCTTCATCAGTGCGTACTTCCTCCGGAGCATAACGAGCTAGGCGATTAAACTCATGCAAGTATTCCGTAACAGAGCGAGATCCTTGAGTGAGCGCTCTGAATTCCCTTTCCTTAAGAGACACCACTCCTGATGGTATGTGCGTCTTGCGAAAGGCAGCAGTGAATTCTAGCCAAGTGATAGGTTCCGCCGTAGTCCTGTTGAGACGGAAATGATCCCACCACTCAGAAGCAGGGCCATGCAACTGGTGCGAGGCAAAAGAGACCTTCTCCTGATCAGTGCACTGAAGCAAGTCCAACTTCTTTTCTATGGCGTGCAGCCAATCACCAGCCTCCACTGGATTAGTAGTGCTAGAAAATGTAGGTGGCCTCACACGAAGAAATTCTGATAACTTGTTCTGGGGAGGTGCTTGGTTATTCCCTTGGTTCTGCTGGTTCTGGAGTTGTTGCATCATCATATGCATAAGCTGTGTCTGCTGAGCCAAAACTTGGGCAAGGGTGGGATTCTCTCCATTGTTGCTATTGCTGTTATTGCTGTTGCTGTTGTTGGGGCCATTTCCAACACTGCGAGTGAGCACCATCTGGCATGGATAGGAACACAAGAAGAGAAGCCGGGGAAAACTACTTAGGGCGGGGAATTAATTTTTTTTAACTTAACTTTTATTGATCTTAACTGAGTTTCATTATTACAAAGACTTGAAGACTCTCACACCACTAAACTCACCAACTACTAAACACTCGAAAGCAAACAAACGCATGCACTTACATCTCACCACTGATGTAAGCCACATGCGAGACCCACACACACAACCAAACTTAAACAAGCAAACTAACACAACGATCTAAGGCAACTGCTTAACAAGGCGTTCTAGGTCTTCCTAGCATCGGAGTTGATCGAGGGCTCGTCCGGCTTGTCTTTAACATCATCTTGAGTTGCTCCCCACTCGACCTTGGAATGGGTGCTCTTTGATTCTTCTTCTTCATCATCACTTATGTTAACGACCGGGGGCTTCGCTGGGGTGACTTCTTTTTCCACCACACGAACCTTTGGCGCCAACTGATACCGAGGAACAAAAAGGGTTCTCTTTCTGGCAGTAAGACGAACTCTGGCTTTCTGGGGTGGTGCTTCTCCCTTTAGTGCTGCCAACTCCTTCTCCAAACTCTCCACCTTGTATTCCAGCTTGCAAATCTTCATACGGTTCCAGTTCTCACGATCATGAGCTGCTATCACAATCTCAGCACGGGTCTCATCCATAGCCCATAGCATCTCAACCAAATGTCTTGTGGTGGCATCATTCTCGATTCCTGCAGGTTCAAGGTAGATGCCAGGGTCACTCCCCTGAGGTTGCCGAGGATGGTAGCGATACTCCGTATTGGCCAACTGCTTGCTGTAGCGGTCACGGAGCTCTCCGATGGCGATTCTTGCCCCCTCCTGGCATGCATGCATATAGCTTCTCCCTCCAACTTCGAACATCACTGATGGGATATCTTCACGATTACTGATCAAGGTGACTTTGACACGGCACTCCTCTTCATCGCGATCATGAGAAATCTGGGCGTACAAAGGAGCAGTCCCAAATCCTATGGCAAAGGACATCGTACGCAACTCCAGGACAAACCCTTCAGTACCAAACAAGTACTCAGGCTTGACACGCGTCATCTAAAGACAAGTGAAAGGAGGGAGTTAAGACATTTATCCAATTAATAGCACAAGTTTTCCGGTTACTTTGAATAAAATTTAAAAATTCAAAATAAAAGGTAAATGAATAAAATAAACCATTCTTGCAAGATAAGTTGAAACGGTTAAAAACAGGATCACTGGTTTTGCACTTTTGAATAACAGGTTTCAAAAGAAATAAATTAAAAGAGAGTTATAAAATCACCATGTTGAGTTTATTGTAGCAAGATTAAATAAATCAATGTCATAAAACTTTTGCTAATAAATGGGTCATTAGTACAGTAATGGATGTACAGTACTAACCACACAGAAAAACAGAAGTAAATTTTAAAGAACAAGTTAAGAGGTTATAAACTGCATGTGCCATTAGCTTGGTTTAATTAAAAGAGAACGGGAGGAGAACAGTTCTAATTTTCCAATATTTTTAGAGGGCTCCTATAGGTAACTGTTTGGCATATCCTACGGTCAAGGAGGCTCTGATACCAACTTGTCACGCCCGGAATTTCTATCCAAAATTCCAAACGCTTACATGTGTGTAAACCCTCGTCCAGGAATCAGCCGAGGCACACAATAACAAATTGATAATAGAGTACAATTATTACTCTAATTAATAAGCGAATAAATTGTCATTACAGAGGTGGATAGTTCCTCTCAAACAATAAAGATCTAAGTAGCGGAAAATAAAGAAATAAACAGCGCAGACGACTCCACTCCACAGGCAACTTGACAAGGACTACGCCAAATCCTCACCACCATCGGCTTCATTGTAGAACTCCTCCTCTGATGAATGATTGCAAGGTGAGTATATGACATACTCAGCAAGCCACGCAGCAAATATGCAAGTGCACAGGATAACCAAGGATGGCATAGTATAGGCTTCTTTGCATAAACAGCATTTAAAGAAAATTTCAGAATTTAATAAAACAGTAGAGTGTTAATTAAACAGTATTAATCCAACACTATACAACATACCCTGTTGTATAGGCCCAACCATTTAGTACAACCAATCCCGGCTGCACAGTTCTAATCTCCAAACCAGGAATATACCATTCCAAACCAGGAGCTAATCAATTATAACCAGTTATAGCATCTTTCATTATAGTGGGAAGAGTGAGACTAATCACGAAAGACATTGTTAGACCCGCCCATAACCGCGGGCACGGCTATTCGAATAGTTTTACTCTGATCAGAGATGTACCACTGTACCCACAAGACATAGCCCCACATCATGTCACCACGTGCCTCAATACCACCACGGTACCTCGGAAAGGAGCTGTGACATTACCCCTCACACAACACAATCCACCACAGTGCACCATTCCCGGATCATAGTCACCCCCTTATAAACAAGGCATGGACTCCCCAGCGACCCCCGTGGGCTTATCTCCGCCACTTCTCAGTCTGGTGCTCCGTAATGAACTATGCTATGTAAAAGATAAAGCCGTTGCCCACGCTGGCTTGTGGTTGGCACGGTTAATGTTTCACAACCGAAGTTCGTGAACCGGTCCTTAATCGTCATGAGCACGACCATCAAAACCATGTACTCACAACCAACCATTATCAGGTTTTAGTTGTCACATTAATTAATTAACCAATCACGATTGACCATCGTGAACTATCATTAAGCCATCATTAAATAATAGTGAATCATAAGTTATCCCATTAGTGTGCTAATGTTTCTAAGCATGGCTAAGCAATTACATCTAATCATCTAGTTGAACCAATATAAAGCTCAACTAGTCAAGTTATAATAACCCAAGGTATCGAGGAATAGGGTAATCAAGAACAAAAGGGCTATAACAAGCAATAGGCTAATTCCACCCAATGACATTCAAAAATAAATGCAATAGTTGAATAGAAACAATAGCTTTAAACGGGATCAACATGCTCAAAGGATCTATTAGGATCTGTGTGACTTGCCTTGCTGGCCTTGGAACTCTTCTAAACCTTCTCCTGCAAAAGCGGACTCTCCGGAAACGTCGGATTCTAAACGGAAAAGAATAAAAACACCAAAACAGCACATAAGCAAGCATGAACAGTACATGTGGATATTTTTAACATGTAGATCTCAATTTTAGAAAAATTTAGAGACTTGAACCAACTAAATCCGAGCTAAGATGAATTAGTTATGAATTTTTAAAGATTTAATCGGATTAAATCATTTATATAAATTCTAATTGAATTATGACGCAATAATGAATTATTTTTGAAAAGAAAAAGGGGCTTTATTGCGTCAGCGGGCTCGGGTCTACGGTGGACCGGGTCCACGGCGGCGGTCTACGAGATTGGACGGCCGAGATCGATCGGACCGAACGGATGGCCGAGATTAAACGGCTCACGGCCGGCTCACGGGCGACGGCACTGATGACGTCAGCGATGACGTCATCCCGACCGACGGCGACGACGGCGGCTCGGACTCACGTGCTCGCCGGCGATCTACGGCGCGGTGGCGCGAACGGACAGCGGCAACGGATAGCGGAGGGCACGGCGAACTCACCGGCGACCAATCTAGCGGCGGAGGAGCAACGGACGACGCCGGCGACGAAGACGAAGCGGCGGAGAGGTTCGGGTCGACGGCGGCGACGGTGTTCCGGCGGAGAACAGCGGCGGCGAAGGGTCGGACGAGGACGGCGACACGACGGTGACCACGATAGCGAGCTCCCCGAGCGACGGCGATGACCGGAGCGACGGCGGCGCACGGCTGGAGCGGCGGCGGCGACGGCGGCGCACGGGTGCACGGCGCTAGGGCGGCTCGGGCGACGAGAGGCGAAGGTGAGGGCGGCGGAGGGTAGAGGGGACACCGGGGGTCCTTTTATAGGGGTCGGGAGGCGGCGGCGAAGCCCACAACGGCCCGGCGACGGCGATGGAAAGCTAGGGTTCGCCGTCTCCGAATCGAGCTCGATTTCCCGATTTTCCAAAGCGAATCGGCCGATGTTTCCAAAGAGAAAAAGGTAGAGGAGATCACGGCGAAGGTTTCCCCCCAATCAATTGCACCGGATCGGGAAGGATGCGGCCGAATTGGAAAGGGCGGCGGCGGCTAGGGTTTCGGGCGCGGCCGGCGCGACGAAGACGACGACTCCGACAGGCGGGCCCCACCTGTCAGCGAGAGAGAGAGAGAGGGAGCGGCGCGCGCGCGCGGCGGCTCGGCTGGGCTAGGCCGGACTGGGCCGAAGAGAGAGAAAGGAGAGGTTTTGGGCCGACTTTCGGCCCAAAGCCAAAAGAAACTTTTTAAAACCTTTTTCAATTTAAATAATTCATGAAATGCACTTTTATTTATTAAAAATACTTCCTTAGCTCAAATAATTCCCAGAAAAATCTAGGAATTATAGAATTAAGCAAAGTATTTAACAAAATTTTATCTGGCCCAATTTTATATTGGAATTTATTATTTAAAATTAATAAATCTTTTCTTCTAGGCTTTTACAAAAAAATCATTTCTAAAATTCCATTTACACAATAATTTATATTTTTGAGATTTTTAGGGTGTGACAATATCTCTAAGGAAATTACATAAAATATCCTAATTAATAGATACAATTGCCTTCTCAGGATTCTATCCAAGCGTGGTAATCATCTTAAAGCATATCAACCCAACCTGATGTTGTACACCAAGTTGCATTGTCGGAATCGGCTGCATCACCAAACCAAGTCTAACTCGAACTTAGCCGATCCAATCGTAGCCGATCCAGACTCCAGCCGATTCTTACTCTGTTTCCACGATAATCCTTATCTCTGATTTCGCTTCGATCTAATCTTCCTTTCCGATGCTGATATTACCAAATTTGGTCATTAACACATGCCCCCCAAGTCCGGAATATTTGGTAATGTTTCGGATTTGCCATATATCGACTCCGAGCAAGATTCGCACTTTGCCGTTTCCTGACCGTTATTCGAGTGCTTTAAATACTAACCGTTGCTCCCGGAAAATCTTCACTCCGTCACTTCCGTTTTCACCGCTGAAGCAAACTTTGTCCTCTCTCTATCTCCGGCGATTCCTCCGACGCACAAGGCGATCCCCAGGCGATTCCATCTCCAGCCAGATCTCCGCCCGCGGCGATGTCATCCTCCGCCAGCCCGTCTGCTGCACCGTCAGCCGAGTATGCCGTCAGTCAAGGTCGATGCCGTGACAATGATGACGACGGAGATCGACGCCGGGACAACAACGGTGGGCGACGACGAAGTTCCCAGGAACCCGAGCATCATCCTCGGAATCGCACCCCGGAACCAAGTGACTCATCATCATCATCGTCATCTTCGTCATCTTCATCATCGGACAGACATCCGCGACGAGCGTATGATCGCCGACAACCTACTGCCCATGGCGGCGGGTGTAGGGCTTTCACTCGTACTCTGCGAGATGTTCGATGGCCTGAGAAGTTTCGACCGGGAGCAATAGAGAAATACAATGGAAGCACCGACCCTGAAGAATTTCTTCAGGTCTGTTCCACAGTACTCTACGCTGCCGAAGCAGACGACAACGCATTGGCGAACTACTTGCTGGCTACGTTGAAGGGATCTGCACGCTCAAGGCTGGTTCACCTCCCACCGTACTCAATCTCTTCGTGGGCAGATCTGTGGCAACAATTCGTCGCTAACTTCCAAGGAACATACAAGTGCCACACGATCGAGGACGACCTACACACGTTGACGCAGAATCCGGGCGAATCATTGAGGGACTATATTTGGCGCTTTAATGAGTGCAGAAATATGATCCCCGAGATCACCGATGCTTCTGTAATCCGCGCTTTCAAGTCTGGCATCCGAGATCGCTATACAACCCAGGAATTGGCGACAAGACGGATCACAACTGCTCGCAAGCTCTTCGAGATTGTTGATCGATGCGCACACGCGGATGACGCCTTGAGACGCAAGAACAACAAGTCGAAGACAGGAGAGGAGAAGAAACCAGCCAAAGACGCCCCTGAGTCAAGCAAGAAAAAGAGTCGCAAGAGTGGGAAACGGAAAGCTCAAACGGAGGTCCTCACAGCAGAACATGTTGACCCACCCAAGCACCCAGACCCACAAGGTGACGACACGAAGAAAATATGGTGCCCTATACACAAGACAGACAAGCACTCTTTGGAGACTTGTTTCGTCTTCAAAAAGGCACTCACGAAGCAACTAGCGTTGGAGAAAGGCAAGCGAGTACGTGTAGTCCAGAAAGCCGCCGAAGCGGCTACTCAGGACTCAGACTCAGCATACCCAAACTCCGACCTCCATGTTTCGCACATCTTCGAAGGTTCCACGGCGTACTCCTCAAAGCGAGAGTACAAGAAAGTGGAGCGCGAAGTTTGTTCGACATGGCAGGGGGTTGCGCCCAAGATGAAGTGGTCAGAGCAGAAGATCGAGTTCTCAGAAGCGGACCACCCCAAGACAGCTATTACTCCAGGATGATATCTGATCGTGGTTGAGCTCACTATTCGGAATATCAAGGTTGCATGGGTTCTCATTGACGGCGGCAGCTCCATCAACCTACTCTTTGTCAGCACCTTGGACGCGATGAGGATCCCACGAAGCAAGTTGACACCCACTGATCAACCCTTTCATGGAATCACTCCCGAGTCGTCATCTAAGCTATTGGGCAAGATCACGCTACCAGTGACTTTCGGCCAAGCAAATAACTTCCGAACAGAGCAGATCACCTTTGATGTCGCTAAATTTGACACGACATATAATGCCATCATTGGGAGGACTGCACTCGTGAAGTTCATGGCCGCATCTCACTACGTGTATCAAGTGCTCAAGATGCCTGGACCGAAGGGAACAATCACAATTCAGGGAAACACGAAGCTGGCGGTGCAGTGCGACAAGCGGAGCCTCGACATGGTCGAGCACACTCCCAGCCCACCCGCCACAGCTGAGGCACCCAAGAAAGTGAGCAAAACCAACAAGATGCCAAAGCCAGACGGCGCAATCAACATCGTCCCGTCCCGCTCTCCAGTGCCAACCCCGATAAGACCGTCAAGATCGGGGCGTCACTGGATGAAAAATAGGAACTCGCGCTCATCACCTTCCTCCGCGACAATGCAGACGTGTTCGCTTAGCAGCCGTCCGACATGTTGGGAGTCCCAAGGAGGTGATCGAGCCCAAACTCATGGTGCGACCCGATGCCAAGCTAGTAAAACAAAAACTGCGGAGATTTGCACCAGATCGGAAACATGCCATACGAGAAGAACTCGACAAACTTCTCAAAGCTGTCTTTATCAGAGAAGTTCTCCACCCATAGTGGCTAGCCAACCCAGTCATGGTGCGCAAGGCCAACGGGAAGTGGAGGATGTGTGTCGACTTCACCGATCTCAACAAGGCGTGTCCCAAGGATCACTTCCCTCTTCCTCGAATAGACCAGTTGGTGGACTCAACAGCGCTTGTGAGTTGTTAAATTTCATTGACGCTTACTCCGGCTACCACCAGATCAGCATGGCAAAAGAGGACGAGGAGAAGACAGCATTCATCACGCCGTTTGGTGTATTCTGCTACGTCAAGATGCCATTTGGACTAATAACCGCAGGAAACACTTTCCAACGCACGGTTCAAGGGGCACTTAATAACCAGCTCGGACACAATGTCGAGGCCTACGTCGACGACATTGTTGTCAAGACAAACACAAGCGACTCATTGATCGATGACCTCCGGGAAACGTTCGACAACCTCCGACGATATCGCCTCATGCTTAACCCAGAGAAGTGCACGTTCGGAGTACCATCGGGCAAGCTCCTTGGATTCCTCGTCTCCGGAAGAGGGATCGAAGCAAATCCCAAGAAGATCAAGGCAATCGAGAACATGAAGTCGCCCACAAGACTCAAGGAAGTCCAGAAGCTAACTGGATGCATGGCGGCACTGAGCAGGTTCGTCGCTAGGATGGGAGAGCGAGGACAATTTTTCTTCGCCCTACTGAAGAAACAAGACAAATTTGTGTGGACACAGGAAGCCGAAGACGCGTTCATCGCGCTCAAGCGCTACCTGTCAAATCCCCCTGTACTTGTTGCTCCCCAACCTAATGAAGAATTATTCCTCTATGTCGCTGCCACGCCATATTCTGTTAGTACTGTCATTATTGTTGTGAGAGAGAAGGTGCAAAGACCGGTTTATTACATCAGCGAAGCTCTCCACGACGCAAAGACAAGATACCCACAGATCCAAAAGCTACTTTATGCTGTAATCATGATATCAAGAAAGCTACGCCACTACTTTCAAACCCACAAGGTCACAGTTGTTTCCTGCTTCCCTCTTGGAGAAGTCGTGAGGAACAAAGACGTTGTCGGCCGCATTGCGAAATGGGTAGTCGAGCTAAGCCAATTTGATGTCCACTTTGTGCCACGAACAGCTATTAAGTCCTAGGTCCTCGCTGATTTTGTAGCCGACTGGACTATGCCCAAGAACAGGTCAGACAGTTAAACGGACGGCGAAACATGGACAATGGCGTTCGACGGCGCACTCAACAGCCAAGGAGTAGGGGCATGGTGATGTAGCAGTAGGCCCCGAAGGGCGTGATGAATGAAGTCTTTAAGCAGTCGGATTCCTTTAGTCAGATCTGATGATATCCTGAGTAGCAATCCAAAAAACTGAGTAGCTCGCAGCCAACTGTTGAGTCAACTACCTGGTCAATGCAAGGTAACCCAAAGGGATCTTTGGGGCAAGACTTGTTGAGGTCGGTGTAATCAACACACATGCGCCATTGCCCCGTCTTCTTCCGAACCAGGACCGCGTTGGCCAGCCAGTCGGGATGAAGGACTTCCTTGATGAAGCCTGCTGCTAACAGCTTGGTCAATTCCTCCTTGATCGCATCCTTCCTATCCTGTGCGAAACGGCGGAGTCGTTGCTTGATTGGTTTAGCATCTTCCTTAACATGTAAAGAGTGCCCAATCACCTCTCTAGGAATACCAGGCATATCAGATGGTTTCCACGCAAAGATATCTTTATTATTTTGAAGAAAGGTGATGGGTGCGCTTTCCTATTTACAATCTAACTCGGCGCCTATTACAGCAGTCTTAGTAGGATCAGAGGGATCTAGTAGAATCTTCTTGGTCTTGGCGTCGCTTTCTCCGCTCTTTGGCATCTTGGTCACAGGCACTTCTCCTTCGCTTGTTGCGGACGCAGCCAGTTGGATTTCTTCTCGGGCGAGCGTGATCTCGCGGGTCTGGGCCATCTCGCAACTTTCCTTGTCACACGTGACGGCTTGCTTGATGTCGCTCCGTAGGGATATAACTCCTCGAGGACCAGGCATCTTCATCATCACGTAGGTATAGTGCGGGACAACCATGAACTTGGCTAACGCCGGGCGTCCGAGTATGGCATGATACGCTGTTTCAAAATCAGCAACCTCGAAACAAATGTTCTCTGTGCGAAAATTCTCCCGAGTGCCGAAAGTAACCGGAAGAGTGATCTGGCCGAGTGGTGTAGCAGACAGCCCTGGGATGACTCCGGGAAAGGGCGCATTACTCGGCTTTAATTCCATGCGAGGGATCTGCATGTCGTCCAGAGTCTTGGCGAAAAGGATGTTGAGTGCACTGCCACCATCGATGAGGGATCTGCGAAGCTTGACGTTGCGAACCACTGGGTCTAGTACCAGGGGGTACCGCCCCGGGTGGACCACTCGGTTGGGATGGTCCGAGCGATCAAACTTAATTGTTGTCTCTGACCACCGAAGATATTGGGGCGTGCCGGGCTGAACAGCGTTGATCTCCTGTTCGGTTAGCTTTTGCTTTCTCTTGGATTCATAAGCCAGGGGTCCGCCAAAGATGTGATTGAGTTCCTTGCGATGGTCTTGAAAACCAATCGGGGCTTCATCTTCATCATCCTTCTTCTTTGATGAGCTTTGATCTCCATCAGAGTTCTTGCGTGCGCTCTTGGCGTATTGTTCTGCAAACTGTTTGTAGACGAAGCAATCTTTGGCCGCGTGATTGGAGTTTGGATGATGCGGACATTGGGAGTTCATGATCTTGTCAAAAGTGTTGACGCGTGAACGTTGTCGGGAGGATGGTGTAGTAGTTGCCACAAGTTCCTCGGGCTTACGCTTGCGATCCTTGTGATTGGTACTTCCACTCCTCCCTGTAGTCGGCATATCTTTCTTCGGCTTCCAAGTGGTGGCCGACTGCTTGGACGCGGTAATGGCATCTTCGGCTTTGGCGTACTCATTGGCTTTTTCGAACATCTGCTTGACCGTCCTGGGAGGCTTGCGCCCGAACTTGCCGACTAGGTCATCATGGCGAATGCCCTTGGTGAAGGCGGTGATGATGACGTCATCGGTAATGTCGGAGATCTTGTTGTGTTGCTCGGAAAAGCGTTGGATGTAATCTCGAAGGGATTCTCCAGACTTCTAAATAACGTTGTAGAGATCAAACTGTGTACCAGGACGTTCAAAGGTACCCTAGAAGTTGGCGATGAAGTGGTCACGAAGTTCCGCCCAAGATCCGATCGTGCCACGGGGTAACCCGTGAAGCCAGGACCGGGCAGAATCCGCTAGGGCCACAGGCAGATAGTTTGCCATGGCTTTGCTGTCTCCTCCTGCTGCGTGAATTGTGAGACCATAGACGGTGAGCCAAGACTCCGGGTTAGTGGTGCCGTCATACTTCTCGATTCCAGTCGGCTTGAAGCCGGCTGGCCAATCCACTCGACGCAGGTCGCTTGTGAAGGTAGCAACTCCATCCATGTCGTCATCGTAGCGATCTGGTGAATGGTGGGGAGCGTAGCCTCTTGCCGCGCGGCGCTGGTTGATAGTATTGCAAAGATCGACGGGGCGTCTACGGTGTGGGGAGCGAGGTTGTTCAACTCGACGCTCCTTGTGTCGTTCGGGAGGCGAGTAGATAGATCGCTCGTCGTGACCCCTGCTCCTGCGACTGGATCCCACGCCGACGACGCTGAGGCTTGGTTGGTGATAGTCTTGGGATCGAAGAGGGGGAACTCGGCTGCCAGTCAGCGTGCGGACGCTTGCGGAGTTAACCGGGACCGAGGCGGCGATCATGGTCTTGGTCTGGTTCAAGATGTTGACGACGTGATTGGCTTGATTGAGTGCGTCTTCCTTGAGGAGGGTGTCGAGGAGGGTGATCGCTACAACCGCGTTCTATTGAGGGGTGCGAAAAACCGCCATTTCCTCGACGTCTTGCTGCCCGATGAGTTCTCGTGCTCGTCGCCCGGCATCCAAGGCGCGTTGTCGCCGGTCTTCAGCCTCTTTTGCGGCCCGTTCGTGCTCCTGTTGCTCACGTTGCAGCCATTCTCGCTCTTGTGCTTGGCGCTCCTCTTCCAGCCGGCGTCGTTCGGCTTCCTGCTGCATGCGTTGTTCTTCTACTTCCCGGGCTCTGCGCTGTTCTTCCGTCTCGTTGTCGGCCATGAAGCGCCGAAGTAGAGGGGTGTGTAGTTGTCTTCAAAGCCTTCGCCGAAGTCGTCGAGGTTGTGGTAGTCGTAGCGGTAGCCGAAGTCGTCGTACTCCACGATCTCCGTTGGTCGCGAGTCGACGCCGGGGGAGCTGAGGTAGCCGTCTAGTTGTTCCGTCGAAACCGTGCCGAGAGGCTGGAGTATGACGCCAACTTCCCTGAAGCTAGGCTGGACTGGGGCTGAAGTCGGATCCCGCATAGGCCTACGGGGAGAAGACGCCTTTGTGGTAAAGACAGCAGCCAAATCATCAGGGAGTCTCATCAGGATTGGCGGATAGGCTCCATCGTCTTGATTAGGTCGTGTTGGAGTAGATTGGATCTCGTCCGAGAGGTTTGAAGCCAACTCGGTGGAGATGATCTTGGGGTAGATCTCGGCCGAGTTCGGGATACCGAACGGGGCGGAGATCTGGTCTCTCTCCGACTGGGTCGAATCCGAGTCGAGGAGAGAAATCTTGCCGAAGTCGTTGGTGATGAAGTCGAGGCTGCCGAACCAGAACACCTGCCCGGGAGGGAAGACGAAGTCGTCGATGCCGGAAACGAAATCCATCGCACTAGTCGGCAAAGAACTTGACGCTACCCCTACCTGGCGCACCAACTGTCGAAACAAGATTTCGGCAATACTAAAAGGGGGTGGCTATCAAGCTATAAAAGTGGATGGGTTTAGAGACAAGGAATTTTATACAGGTTCAGGCCTTCTTAATCAAGAAGTAATAGTCTAATCCTGTCCGTGGATTGATCCGCCGAGTGTATTATTGATCGTATGATTTGGGTGAAAAACGTACCCCAAGAGGCACCCGGACCCCTCCTTATATAGGGGAAGGGGTCCGTATTACAAAGTACAGCCCATATCCCTAACAGAATAGGTAGTTACAGATATGATACAGTCATAACTGACTGGGATCCCGGATATTTCCTTGACGTACAAGTTTGGAATTTAACCCGAGTCCTTTTAAAGATATTCTATCTATACATGGCACCCCATACCCAGTCGGACTATACATGCCGTGTGGGTATGGGGTATCCATAATCTCCACACCGATAATGCCATCAAGTTTATGAAAGGGATATTCTACAGATACGGATTGCCTCACCGCATCATAACAGGCAACGGCTCCTAGTTCATCAGTGCCAACTTCTAGGATTACTTCATCGGATTGGGAGTCCAGATTTGCTTCGCCTCGGTTTCTCACCCTCAGAGCAATGGACAAGTCAAAAGGGCAAACGCATAGTACTACAAGGGATCAAGACCCGCGTCTACGATAGACTCATGTCACACGACAGGAAGTGGGTCGAAGAACTTCTCTCTGTCCTATGGGCATTGCATACCACACCGACAACGTCCAATAAGGAGACACCCTTCTTCCTCGTGTATGGCTCAGAGGCTATGCTCCCCACGGAGCTACGACATCAGAGCACACGAGTACAGAAGTACTCCGACGAGGAGCAGGAGGAGCAGCGAAGCGACGATGTGAATCTACTCGAGGAACATCGAGAAAGAGTTGCCGTCAGAGCAGCCAGCTACTAGCAGGCCCTTCGACGATACCACGAGAAGCGCATCAGAGCACGCACACTTTCGATCGGCGATTACGTCCTCCGACGGGTTCAAAGCGAAGCAGGGTGCAACAAGCTCTCACCCAAGTGGGAAGGACCATACACGATCACGCATGTCTTGCAGCCGAGCGCATTCAAGATTGCAGACGGCGATGGTCGCGAGTTAGCAAATTCCTGGAACATTGATCATTTACGTAAATTTTATGTATAAAACAATAGTATCCATATTTGTCAGATACCTTACAATTTCAATAAAGTTGATTTCAGGTAAAGAATATTGTCAAAGTGTTCCTTCCCAACGATCCCTTACCACAATGACACCTAGAGTTGAAACCTATCCTCATATCCCTTTACGCCATCCTGGCAAGGCCTCCGAGGAACCTAAGGAAACTTTGGCTGTGGACGCCCAGAGCGGATAAGGCCTTGTCGGATTATGCAGAGACAAACGACCATGTAAGATCTGGTCATGTAAGAGTTCTCATCGTGCGTATTAACCAAGCCGTGTGATCGGAAATTGAGTTTTCCAACTTCACGGCTGGGGGCTTGGGTCAGTGCTTTTTCAACCAAGGCAGGTCAAGGGTCTAGGAGCTTTATCCTCCGAGAACAACAAGGCTAGGGGCCAGGGAGAGTGTATGGCTCAAGTGACTAACCGTAGTCGCAATGTGAGAAAATGTCACGCCCAGAAATTCCCGAATAGAATTCCAAGCAGAATGTGCATTAAAATCCCCGTCCAGGACCAGCCGGGGTACACAAACGACAATGTTGACATTCAGATCCACGTCTTACAAACATCATAAAAGTCTTACATAAATGCAGCGGAAAAACGAAAGATAATAGAAGCTAAGCCTTGACTTGATCTGCAGCGGGAACACCACTCCACAGGCATCCTCGACGGCACGGACGAAGCCTACTCCTCGGAGAAACCACCATCGGACACATACTCGCACTCTGGGGGGGGAGAAAAAAGAGCAAGACTGAGTACTACCCACTGTACTCAGCAAGTCATACCGGAATAGGGGTATGATGCAGGGATTTATCAAAGGGGAGCTAAACCGGTTTATTTGCAGAAAGCGAGCATTTATAAACAGGAGTTGAAAGAAGAAAACAGTTGTAATAATTACTCAATATTAATCATCCACTGTTCAACGCTATCCCACGTTGCAACAGGCCCAACCATCCACCTAAACTATCCAATTTCATTAGGCTAAACTAGGGTGAAACTAATCACGGTGAATATGGTTGACCGCCCATAACCGCGGGCACGGCTATTCGAATAGTTTTACTCTGATCAGAGGTGTACAACTGTACCCACAAGACACAGCCCCATGACACGTTACCGTGCGCCGACATGCCACCATGACATACCGGAAAGAGGCCGTGACAGGACCCTTCGCATAACCCCCTCTAGCCAAGCACACCACACCTCAGGTTTCACTCCCGTCCCCAGCGGGCAACGGGCAGTCCCCTCTCGTGCCTAGGTGAATCCGGAAGCGACAGAGGCCGTCGCAGGGCCCGCCCCGCTCCATCACGCCCACCCTTACCTGGATGCGTCAGCTAGCGGAAAGCTACACTACAAGCCCAGCCGTTGCCCACGCTGGCTTGTGGTAAGGACGATAAATTCTTCCAGGGTTTCTCGCGAACCGGTTGTCACACCCTAAAAATCCCAAAAATATAAATTATTGTGTAAATGGAATTTTAGAAATGATTTTTAAAAGTCTGGAAGAAAAGATTTAATTGTAAATAATAAATTCCAATATAAAATTGGGCCAGATAAAATTTTATTAAATACTTTGCTTAATTCTATAATTTCTAGATTTTTCTGGGAATTATTTGAGCTAAGGAAGTATTTTTAATAAATGAAAGAGCATTTCATGAATTATTTATATTGAAAAAGGTTTTAAAAAGTCTTCTCTCTCTTCTCTCTCTTCTCGGCCCAGCCGGCCCAGCAAGCCGAGCCGCGCGCGCGCGAGCCGCTCCCTCTCTCCTGCCCGCTGACAGGTGGGTCCCGCCTGTCGGAGTCGTCGTCTTCGTCGCGCCGGCCGCGCCCGAAACCCTAGCCGCCGCCGTCCTTTCCAATTCGGCCGCATCCTTCCCGATCCGGTGCAATTGTTTGGGGGGAAACCTTCGCCGTGATCTCCTCTACCTTTTCTCTTTTGGAAACGTCGGCCGAATCGCGTTGGAAAGTGGAGGAATCGAGCTCGATTCGGAGTCGGCGAACCCTAGCTTTCCATCGCCGTCGCCGGGCCGCCGTGGGCTTCGCCGCCGCCTCCCGACCCCTATAAAAGGTTCCCCAGTGTCTCCTCTACCCTCCGCCGCCCTCGCCTTCGTCTCTCGCCGCCCGAGCCGCCCTAGCGCCGTGCATCCCGTGCGCCGCCGTCGCCGCCGCCGCTCCAGTCTAGCGCCGCCGTCGCTCCGGTCATCGCCGTCGTTCGGGGAGCTCGCCATCGTGGTCGCCGTCGCGTCGCCGTCCTCGTCCGACCCTTCGCCGTCGCTGTTCTCCGCCGGAACACCGTCGTCGCCGTCGACCCGAACCTCTCCGCCGTTCGTCCTCGTCGCCGGCGTCGTCCGTTGCCCCTCCGCCGCTTCTTTGGTCGCCGGTGAGTTCGCCGTGCTCTCCGCTCCGTGTTGCCGCTTTCCGTTCGCGCCGCCGCGCCGTAGATCGCCGGCGAGCACGTGAGTCCGAGCCGCCGTCGTCGCCGTCGGTCGGGATGACGTCAGTGCTGACGTCATCGGTGCCCTCGCCCGTGAGCCGGCCGTGCGCCGATGGATCTCGACCGTCCGTTCGGATCGGATCGATCTCACCCATCCGTTCCCGTAGACCGCAGCCGTGGACCCGGTCCACCGTAGACCCCGAGCCCGCTGACGCAATAAAGCCTTTTTTTCTTTTCAAAAATAATTCATTATTGCGTCATAATTCAATTAAAATTTATATAAATGATTTAAACCGATTAAATCTTTAAAAATTCATAACTAATTCATCTTAGCTCGGATTTAGTTGGTTCAAGTCTCTAATTTTTTCTAAAATTGAGATCTACATGTTAAAAATATCCACATGTACTGTTCATGCTTGCTTATGTGCTGTTTTGGTGTTTTTGTTCTTTTCCGTTTAGAATCCGACGTTTCCGGAGAGTCCGCTTTTGCAGGAGAAGATTTAGAAGAGTTCCAAGGCCAGCAAGGCAAGTCACACAGATCCTAATCAACCCTTTGAGCATGTTGATCCTGTTTAAAGCTATTGTTTCTATTCAACTATTGCATTTATTTTTGAATGTCATTGGGTGGAATTAGCCTATTGTTTGTTATAGCCCTTTTGTTCTTGATTATCCTATTCCTTGATACCTTGGGTTATTATAACTTGACTAGTTGAGCTTTATATTGGTTCGACTAGATGATTAGATGCAATTGCTTAGCCATGCTTAGAAACTTTAGCACACTAATGGGATAATTTATGAATCATTACCACTTAATGATGGCTTAATGCTAGTTCACGATGGTCAATCGTGATTGGTTAATTAATTAATGTGACAACTAAAATCAGATAATGGTGGGTTGTGAGTACATGGTTTTGATGGTCGTGCTCATGACAATTAAGGACCGGTTCACGAACTTCGGTTGTGAAACATTAACCGTGCCAACCACAAGCCAGCGTGGGCAACGGCTTTATCTTTTACATAGCATAGTTTATTACGGAGCACTAGACTGAGAAGTGGCGGAGATAAGCCCACGGGGGGTCGCTGGGGAGTCCATGCCTTGTTTATAAGGGGGTGACTATGATCCGGGAATGGTGCACTGTAGTGAATTGTGTTGTGTGAGGGGTAATGTCACAGCTCCTTTCCGAGGTATCGTGGTGGTACTGAGGCACATGGTGACATGATGTGGGGCTGTGTCTTGTGGGTACAGTGGTACACCTCTGATCAGAGTAAAACTATTCGAATAGCCGTGCCCGCGGTTATGGGTGGGTCTAACAATGTCTTTCGTGATTAGTCTCACCCTTCACACTATAATGAGAGATGCTATAACTGGTTATATTTGATTAGCTCCTGGTTTGGAATGGTATATTCCTGGTTTGGAGATTAGAACTGTGCAGCCGGGGTTGGTTGTTCAGAATGGTTGGGCCTATACAACAGGGTATGTTGTATAGTGTTGGATTAATACTGTTTAATTAACACTCTACTGTTTTATTAAATTCTGAAATATTTATTAAATGCTGTTTATGCAAAGAAGCCTATATTATGCCATCCTTGGTTATCCTGTGCACTTGCATATTTGCTGCGTGGCTTGCTGAGTATGTCATATACTCACCTTGCAATCATTCATCAGAGGAGGAGTTCTACAGTGAAGCTGATGGTGGTGAGGATTTGGCGTAGTCCTTGTCAAGCTGCCTGTGGAGTGGAGTCGTCTGCGCTGTTTATCTTTATTTTCCGCTGCTTAGATCTTTATTGTTTGAGAGGAACTATCCACCTCTGTAATGACAATTTATTCGCTTATTAGTTAGAGTAATAATCGTACTCTATTATCAATTTGTTATTGTGTGCCTCGGCTGATGCCTGGACGAGGGTTTACACACATGCAAGCGTTTGGAATTTTGGATAGAAATTCCGGGCGTGACAAGTTGGTATCAGAGCCTCTTTGACCATAGGTTATGCCAAACAGTACCTATAAGAGCCCTCTAAAAATATTGGAAAACTAGAACTGTTCTCCTCCCATTCTCTTCTAATTAAACCAAGCTAGTGGCACATGCAGTTTATAGCCTTTTAAATTGTTCCTTCTAAAATTTACTTTTTGCCTTTCTGTGTTGTTAGTACTGTACATCTATTACTGTACTAATGGCCCATTTATTAGCAAAAGTTTTATGACATTGTTTTATTTAATCTTGCTACAATAAACTTAGCATGTTGATTTTATAACTCTCTTTTAATTTATTTCTTTTGAAACCTGTTATTCAAAAGTGCAAAACCCGTGATCTTGTTTTTAACCGTTTCAACTTATCTTGCAAGATTGGTTTATTTTATTCTTTTATTTTGAACTTCAAATTTTATTCAAAGTAACCGGAAAACTTGTGCTATTAATTGGATGAATGTCTTAACTCCTTCCTTTCACTTGTCTTTAGATGACGCGTGTCAAGCCTGAGTACTTGTTTGGTACTGAGGGGTTTGTCCTGGAGTTGCGTACGATGTCCTTTGCCATAGGATTTGGGACTGCTCCTTTGTACGCCCAGATTTCTCATGATCGCGATGAAGAGGAGTGCCGTGTCAAAGTCACCTTGATCAGTAATCGTGAAGATATCCCATCAGTGATGTTCGAAGCTGGAGGGAGAAGCTATATGCATGCATGCCAGGAGGGGGCAAGAATCGCCATCGGAGAGCTCCGTGACCGCTACAGCAAGCAGTTGGCCAATACGGAGTATCGCTACCATCCTCGGCAACCTCAGGGGAGTGACCGTGGCATCTACCTTGAACCTGCAGGAATCGAGAATGATGCCACTACAAGACATTTGGTTGAGATGCTATGGGCTATGGATGAGACACGTGCTGAGATTGTGATAGCAGCTCATGATCGTGAGAACTGGAACCGTATGAAGATTTGCAAGCTGGAGTACAAGGTGGAGAGGTTGGAGAAGGAGTTGGCAGCACTAAAGGGAGAAGCACCACCCCAGAAAGCCAGAGTTCGTCTTACTGCCAGAAAGAGAACCCTTTTTGTTCCTCGGTATCAGTTGGCGCCAAAGGTTCGTGTGGTGGAAAAAGAAGTCACCCCAGCGAAGCCCCCGGTCGTTAACATAAGTGATGATGAAGAAGAAGAATCAAAGAGCACCCATTCCAAGGTCGAGTGGGGAGCAACTCAAGATGATATTAAAGACAAGCCGGACGAGCCCTCGATCAACTCCGATGCTAGGAAGACCTAGAACGCCTTGTTAAGCAGTTGCCTTAGATCGTTGTGTTAGTTTGCTTGTTTAAGTTTGGTTGTGTGTGTGGGTCTCGCATGTGGCTTACATCAGTGGTGAGATGTAAGTGCATGCGTTTGTTTGCTTTCGAGTGTTTAGTAGTTGGTGAGTTTAGTGGTGTGAGAGTCTTCAAGTCTTTGTATTAATGAAACTCAGTTAAGATCAATAAAAGTTAAGTTAAAAAAAAGTTAATTCCCCGCCCTAAGTAGTTTTCCCCGGCTTCTTTTCTTGTGCTCCTGTCCAGCAAGATGGTGCTCACTCGCAGTGTTGGAAATGGCCCCAACAACAGCAACAGCAATAACAGCAATAGCAACAATGGAGAGAATCCCACCCTTGCCCAAGTTTTGGCTCAGCAGACACAGCTTATGCATATGATGATGCAGCAACTCCAGAACCAGCAGAACCAAGGGAATAACCAAGCGCCTCCCCAGAACAAGTTATCAGAATTTCTTCGTGTGAGGCCACCTACATTTTCTAGCACTACTAATCCAGTAGAGGCTGGTGATTGGCTGCACGCCATAGAAAAGAAGTTGGATTTGCTTCAGTGCACTGATCAGGAGAAGGTCTCTTTTGCCTCGCACCAGTTGCATGGCCCCGCTTCTGACTGGTGGGATCACTTCCGTCTCAACAGGACTACGGCGGAACCTATCACTTGGCTAGAATTCACTGCTGCCTTTCGCAAGACGCACATACCATCAGGAGTGGTGTCTCTTAAGAAGAGAGAGTTCAGAGCGCTCACTCAAGGATCTCGCTCTGTTACGGAATACTTGCATGAGTTTAATCGTCTAGCTCGTTATGCTCCGGAGGAAGTACGCACTGATGAAGAACGTCAAGAGAAGTTCCTGGAAGGACTGAATGATGAGCTTTCTTACCCATTGATGACTGGAGATTATCCTGATTTCCAGAAATTGGTGGATAAGGCTATTCGCCAGGAGGATAAGTACAACCGCATGGAGCAGAAGAAGCGCAGGATTGCTCACTTCAAAGCTCAGCAAGGGAATAATTAGAGGCCACGTCTTGTTTTGGGATCTCAGTCAATGCCTCAGGGAGGTTCTTCGTCTGTTGTTCGTCCGCAGCGTCAGTTTTTCAACAACAATGTTGGCAACAACAACCGCAGCCAAGCTCCACGTCCGGTGACAGCTCCGACACCGCATCAGCCTGTCAGGAGGGAATAAGGAAACAAGCCCGGAGTATGTTTCAACTGTGGTGACCCAGGCCATTATTCTGACAAGTGTCCAAAGCCCCGACGCGTGAAGGTTGTCCCTGCACAGAACAACTCCACCGCACCAGCGACAAAGGCTCGTGTCAACCACGTTGCTGCTGCAGAAGCTCAAGATGCTCCAGATGTGATTTTGGGTACGTTCCCTGTTAACTCAGTACCTGCAACAGTACTTTTTGACTCTGGTGCTACGCATTCATTTTTATCTAAGAGTTTTGCGGGAAATCATGGGATGGAAGTAGAAGATCTTAGACGTCCTTTGATGGTTAGTACCCCGAGTAATCAAGCACTCTCAGTGCAACGTAGTCCCTCTGTCAGAATAGAGATTCAAGGAGTGCCATTTCTGGCCAATCTTATTCTGTTAGAATCCAAAGACCTTGATGTCATCCTAGGGATGGACTGGTTAGCCAGATATAAAGGTGTGATAGACTGTGCCAATAGAAAAGTAACTCTTACCAGTGCCGATGGCCAAGTTGTGACTGTTCATGCATTGCCTTCAGAGCCTTCAAGGTCCAGTCTGAACCAAATAACTTTGGAAGAGATTCCTATAGTACGAGAATACCCGGATGTGTTCCCGGATGATTTACCTGGTATGCCGCCTAAAAGAGATATAGAGTTCAGAATAGACTTGGTACCTGGTACAGCTCCAATCCATAAGAGACCTTATAGAATGGCAGCCAATGAGTTAGCGGAAGTCAAGAGGCAAGTAGATGATTTGCTTCAGAAAGGATACATTAGACCAAGTTCGTCTCCATGGGGTGCTCCAGTTATTTTTGTGGAAAAGAAAGACCATACCCAGAGGATGTGTGTGGACTATCGTGCCCTAAATGATGTGACTATCAAGAATAAGTATCCATTACCCAGAATTGATGATTTGTTTGATCAGCTTAAGGGTGCCACTGTTTTCTCCAAGATCGATCTTCGATCAGGATATCACCAGTTAAGGATTAAAGAGGAAGACATACCTAAGACAGCTTTCACTACTCGGTATGGGCTGTTTGAGTGTACGGTTATGTCTTTCGGACTTACCAATGCCCCCGCTTTCTTCATGAACTTGATGAATAAGGTGTTTATGGAATACTTAGACAAGTTCGTGGTTGTCTTTATTGATGACATTCTTATCTACTCTCGAACCAAAGAAGAGCATGAAGAACATCTTCGTCTTACATTGGAGAAGCTACGAGAACATCAGTTGTATGCCAAGTTTAGCAAGTGTGAATTCTGGTTGTCTGAAGTGAAGTTCCTTGGTCACGTCATCTCAGCCGGAGGAGTTGCCGTTGATCCTAGTAATGTGGAATCAGTAACCAGTTGGAAACAACCAAAGACAGTTTCAGAGATTCGTAGTTTCCTGGGTCTTGCAGGATATTACCGGAGATTTATAGAGAATTTCTCCAAGATTGCTAAGCCCATGACACGACTGCTTCAGAAAGATGTGAAGTACAAGTGGTCGGAAGAATGTGAGCGGAGTTTTCAAGAGTTGAAGAGTCGCTTAATATCAGCGCCCATTTTGATTTTGCCTGAACCAAAGAAGGGTTTCCAAGTGTATTGCGATGCATCTAAGCTTGGGTTAGGATGTGTTTTGATGCAAGATGGGAAGGTGGTTGCCTATGCATCTCGTCAGTTACGTCCACATGAGAAGAACTACCCTACTCATGATCTCGAGTTAGCTTCAGTAGTTCATGCATTGAAGATTTGGCGTCACTATCTTTTCGGAACTCGTACAGAGGTGTACACCGATCACAAGAGTTTAAAGTACATCTTTACTCAACCAGATCTGAACATGAGACAACGGAGATGGTTGGAATTAATCAAGGATTACGACTTGGGAATTCATTATCACCCGGGAAAGGCTAATGTTGTAGCAGATGCTCTTAGCAGGAAAGACTATTGCAATGCTACGGAAGGACGACAGTTGCCATTGGAGTTATGCAAGGAATTTGAGAGATTAAATTTGGGAATTGTCACTAGAGGTTTTGTTGCAACCTTAGAAGCCAAGCCTACTCTCATTGATCAGGTTAGAGAAGCCCAGATTAATGACCCTGATATTCGTGAGATCAAGAAGAATATGAGAAGAGGAAAAGCTATCGGTTTCTTGGAAGATGAGCAAGGGACCGTATGGTTGGGCGAAAGAATTTGTGTTCCAGAGAACAAAGAGTTGAAAGATACAATTCTGAAAGAAGCTCATGATACTCTGTATTCAATTCACCCTGGTAGTACCAAGATGTATCAAGATCTCAAAGAAAGATTTTGGTGGACAAGCATGAAGCGTGAGATAGCGAGTTTGTAGCTATGTGTGATGTTTGTCAGCGAGTTAAGGCAGAACATCAGAAACCCGCAGGTTTGTTGCAACCTTTGAAGATACCAGAGTGGAAGTGGGAAGAGATCGGTATGGATTTTATCACGGGTTTACCCAGAACGTCATCAGGCCACGACTCTATTTGGGTGATAGTCGATAGACTTACCAAAGTGGCTCATTTCATTCCCGTGAAGACAACATATTCCGGAAGTCGTTTGGCGGAATTGTATATGGCCAGGATTGTGTGTTTGCATGGCGTCCCTAAGAAAATAGTATCAGACCGAGGTAGTCAGTTTACTTCAAAGTTTTGGAAGAAACTTCAGGAAGAGATGGGTTCTAAGCTGAACTTCAGTACTGCTTATCATCCGCAAACAGACGGACAAACTGAAAGGGTGAATCAGATTTTGGAAGACATGTTGAGAGCCTGTGCTCTAGATTTCGGTGGAAGTTGGGATAAGAATTTGCCTTACGCAGAATTTTCGTACAACAACAGTTATCAAGCTAGTCTTCAAATGGCTCCTTACGAAGCACTGTATGGTCGTAAGTGTCGTACTCCGCTTCTGTGGGATCAAACGGGAGAACGTCAGGTGTTCGGAACTGATATCCTAAGGGAAGCAGAAGAAAAGGTAAAGGTTATTCAAGAAAGATTGCGTGTAGCTCAGTCCCGTCATAAGAGTTATGCAGACAATCGCCGCAGAGACTTGAGTTTTGAAGAAGGAGATCATGTGTACCTTCGTGTCACTCCTCTCCGAGGGGTTCATCGTTTTCAGACCAAAGGAAAATTGGCTCCGCGTTTTGTGGGACCTTATAAGATTATCAGTCGAAGAGGTGAGGTTGCTTATCAGTTGGAATTACCTCAATCGTTGACAGGAGTCCATGACGTGTTCCATGTGTCACAGTTGAAGAAGTGTTTAAGGGTACCTACTGAGGAAGCTAATCTTGAACAGATAGAAATTCAAGAGGATCTGACATATGTCGAGAGACCAATCCGTATTTTGGAGACAAATGAGAGAAGAACCAGGAATCGAGTTACCCGTTTCTGTAAGGTTCAGTGGAGTAATCACTCAGAGGAAGAAGCAACTTGGGAACGAGAAGATGAATTGAAGTCCGCTCATCCGCATCTTTTCACCAGTTTTTCCGAATCTCGAGGACGAGATTCTGTTTAAGGGGGGTAGGTTTGTCACACCCTAAAAATCCCAAAAATATAAATTATTGTGTAAATGGAATTTTAGAAATGATTTTTAAAAGTCTGGAAGAAAAGATTTAATTGTAAATAATAAATTCCAATATAAAATTGGGCCAGAAAAAATTTTATTAAATACTTTGCTTAATTCTATAATTTCTAGATTTTTCTGGGAATTATTTGAGCTAAGGAAGTATTTTTAATAAATGAAAGAGCATTTCATGAATTATTTATATTGAAAAAGGTTTTAAAAAGTCTTCTTTTGGCTTTGGGCCGAAAGTCGGCCCAAAATCTCTCTTCTCTCTCTTCTCGGCCCAGCCGGCCCAGCAAGCCGAGCCGCGCGCGCGCGAGCCGCTCCCTCTCTCCTGCCCGCTGACAGGTGGGTCCCGCCTGTCGGAGTCGTCGTCTTCGTCGCGCCGGCCGCGCCCGAAACCCTAGCCGCCGCCGTCCTTTCCAATTCGGCCGCATCCTTCCCGATCCGGTGCAATTGTTTGGGGGGAAACCTTCGCCGTGATCTCCTCTACCTTTTCTCTTTTGGAAACGTCGGCCGAATCGCGTTGGAAAGTGGAGGAATCGAGCTCGATTCGGAGTCGGCGAACCCTAGCTTTCCATCGCCGTCGCCGGGCCGCCGTGGGCTTCGCCGCCGCCTCCCGACCCCTATAAAAGGTTCCCCGGTGTCTCCTCTACCCTCCGCCGCCCTCGCCTTCGTCTCTCGCCGCCCGAGCCGCCCTAGCGCCGTGCATCCCGTGCGCCGCCGTCGCCGCCGCCGCTCCAGTCTAGCGCCGCCGTCGCTCCGGTCATCGCCGTCGTTCGGGGAGCTCGCCATCGTGGTCGCCGTCGCGTCGCCGTCCTCGTCCGACCCTTCGCCGTCGCTGTTCTCCGCCGGAACACCGTCGTCGCCGTCGACCCGAACCTCTCCGCCGTTCGTCCTCGTCGCCGGCGTCGTCCGTTGCCCCTCCGCCGCTTCTTTGGTCGCCGGTGAGTTCGCCGTGCTCTCCGCTCCGTGTTGCCGCTTTCCGTTCGCGCCGCCGCGCCGTAGATCGCCGGCGAGCACGTGAGTCCGAGCCGCCGTCGTCGCCGTCGGTCGGGATGACGTCAGTGCTGACGTCATCGGTGCCCTCGCCCGTGAGCCGGCCGTGCGCCGATGGATCTCGACCGTCCGTTCGGATCAGATCGATCTCACCCATCCGTTCCCGTAGACCGCAGCCGTGGACCCGGTCCACCGTAGACCCCGAGCCCGCTGACGCAATAAAGCCTTTTTTTCTTTTCAAAAATAATTCATTATTGCGTCATAATTCAATTAAAATTTATATAAATGATTTAAACCGATTAAATCTTTAAAAATTCATAACTAATTCATCTTAGCTCGGATTTAGTTGGTTCAAGTCTCTAATTTTTTCTAAAATTGAGATCTACATGTTAAAAATATCCACATGTACTGTTCATGCTTGCTTATGTGCTGTTTTGGTGTTTTTGTTCTTTTCCGTTTAGAATCCGACGTTTCCGGAGAGTCCGCTTTTGCAGGAGAAGATTTAGAAGAGTTCCAAGGCCAGCAAGGCAAGTCACACAGATCCTAATCAACCCTTTGAGCATGTTGATCCTGTTTAAAGCTATTGTTTCTATTCAACTATTGCATTTATTTTTGAATGTCATTGGGTGGAATTAGCCTATTGTTTGTTATAGCCCTTTTGTTCTTGATTATCCTATTCCTTGATACCTTGGGTTATTATAACTTGACTAGTTGAGCTTTATATTGGTTCGACTAGATGATTAGATGCAATTGCTTAGCCATGCTTAGAAACTTTAGCACACTAATGGGATAATTTATGAATCATTACCACTTAATGATGGCTTAATGCTAGTTCACGATGGTCAATCGTGATTGGTTAATTAATTAATGTGACAACTAAAACCAGATAATGGTGGGTTGTGAGTACATGGTTTTGATGGTCGTGCTCATGACAATTAAGGACCGGTTCACGAACTTCGGTTGTGAAACATTAACCGTGCCAACCACAAGCCAGCGTGGGCAACGGCTTTATCTTTTACATAGCATAGTTCATTACGGAGCACTAGACTGAGAAGTGGCGGAGATAAGCCCACGGGGGGTCGCTGGGGAGTCCATGCCTTGTTTATAAGGGGGTGACTATGATCCGGGAATGGTGCACTGTAGTGAATTGTGTTGTGTGAGGGGTAATGTCACAGCTCCTTTCCGAGGTATCGTGGTGGTACTGAGGCACATGGTGACATGATGTGGGGCTGTGTCTTGTGGGTACAGTGGTACACCTCTGATCAGAGTAAAACTATTCGAATAGCCGTGCCCGCGGTTATGGGTGGGTCTAACAATGTCTTTCGTGATTAGTCTCACCCTTCACACTATAATGAGAGATGCTATAACTGGTTATATTTGATTAGCTCCTGGTTTGGAATGGTATATTCCTGGTTTGGAGATTAGAACTGTGCAGCCGGGGTTGGTTGTTCAGAATGGTTGGGCCTATACAACAGGATATGTTGTATAGTGTTGGATTAATACTGTTTAATTAACACTCTACTGTTTTATTAAATTCTGAAATATTTATTAAATACTGTTTATGCAAAGAAGCCTATATTATGCCATCCTTGGTTATCCTGTGCACTTGCATATTTGCTGCGTGGCTTGCTGAGTATGTCATATACTCACCTTGCAATCATTCATCAGAGGAGGAGTTCTACAGTGAAGCTGATGGTGGTGAGGATTTGGCGTAGTCCTTGTCAAGCTGCCTGTGGAGTGGAGTCGTCTGCGCTGTTTATCTTTATTTTCCGCTGCTTAGATCTTTATTGTTTGAGAGGAACTATCCACCTCTGTAATGACAATTTATTCGCTTATTAGTTAGAGTAATAATCGTACTCTATTATCAATTTGTTATTGTGTGCCTCGGCTGATGCCTGGACGAGGGTTTACACACATGCAAGCGTTTGGAATTTTGGATAGAAATTCCGGGCGTGACACCGGTCCTTAATTGCCATGGGTGCGACTAGCAAAACCATGCACCCACAGCCCACCATGTGATTCATTTTAATTAATCAACACCAAAACGGTGGTACTAATCCAACATTACCATTAGGACCTACAGTCTAAACATTAATAAGATTTTCCTCATTGTGTGCTAGTTGAACTAAGCAAGGCTAAGCAATCCCTAGTCCAATCTCTAGTCAGGTTATCTACCAGGCTAACAAAGGAACAAGATACAGAATAGAACGGCTATGACAGTAGGTAAACATCCCATAGATATTATAAAACAATGCAGTGTTTAAGGAAAACGAGAGAGCATTTGCAATATAGGTTCAATATGTTCAATGGACAAGCATGACTTGCCTTGCTTTGCTGCTGGAGGAACCTCGGCGACAATCTCGAAGTACACCGGAGCGTCGGAAGAACCGGAATCTAAGCGACATACAAGGCAAACAATGCAAACAGGCTATAAGACTACTAAAACAGAGAACAAAACCATTTTTAATGGATTCTACACATTTTTCTTGATTTACTGAGACTTGAATGGGCTTAAACGGAGCACGGATGAATTAGATATGAATTTTAGAAGATTCACTGTGTTTAATACTATAACAAAAAGTCCTTAAATCATTTATTGCGCAATAATTCCCAGGGCTAACGTCATCGGGGGGGGGGGGCGCGGCGCCGACATGCGGGGCCCACCGGTCAGCGGCTCGGGGAGAGGGAAAAGGGGCGCCGGCACGCGGGCCCCACTCGGCAGCGACTCATGGGGGGGCGGTCCACCGTGGACCGGGACCACGCGGGTGGTCCACCGCCGGTCCACGGGATCGACGGCCCGGATCGGCTCGGGCCGATCGGACGGCGCAGAGGCGGCCTGGCTCGGCTCGACCCGGCACAAAGCCGACCGAGCGGCCAGGGGGGGGGGGGCGGCGGCGCACACGACCTCCGGCGGCGGCAGGCGGCGGCGGGAGCGGCGGCGGCGGACGACGCACAGACCGACGGTGGCGACCGGCTGGCGGCGGCGGCGGTGGCACGGGCGGCGCTAGCGGTGGCTAAGCGGCGGCGCGGCGGCTAAGCGGCGCGGGAGAGAGAGGGAGAAAGGGGAGGGGATGCCCCACCGACGGAGATCGGCGACGGCGAGCGACAGAGCGTGACGGCGACGGCGAGACGGGTTGCGGGACCTCCTAGCGAACAAGGTGAGAGGAGTTAGAGAGGGAGAGGGATCCGGAGGAGAGCGAGGACGCCGGCCGAAGGCGGCGGCGATGGCGGTGCTCACCGGCGCACGACGCGGAGGGGCTCCGGCGACGGATTTCGACGGAGGAGGGGCGGACGGGGTGGAGTTCGTCCTTGCGAACCCGACGGCGGCGACGGCGCGGGGCGGCGGTGAGCCTAGCGGCGGCTAGCGGCGACCGGAGCGGTGGGAAAAGCGGCGGCGAGTGGATGCACGGCGCGGGAGCGACGGGGAGCACTAGGGAGTTCGGCGAAATGGGGAAAAAGAGAGAGAGAGCGACGGCGGTGCTTAAATAGGGCGAGAGGGGGCCGGACGTGGCTGGGAGAGGCGGGAATCGCCGGCCGACGTGGGCGGCGTGGGGAGGAGAGAGAGGCGGGATTCGAAAATCGAATCCCAGCCATCTCGGGAGCGTGGGCGAGCGGGGAAGAGGGGGAAGAGGGCGCGGGAGGTGCGGGCGCGAGGACGACATGGGCGGCGTGGCCCGGGAGGCGCGGAGGAGGTGGGCGCGGCGGCGGTTGCGGGCGCGGCGGCACGGCGTGAGGAGGGAGACGGGCCCGACAGGTGGGCCCCACCTGTCGGTGACCCCGAGAGAGAGAGGAGGCGGGCGGCCGGCTCACGTGGGCTGGGCTGGGCCTCGGCCTTCGGCCGGCCCAGCGGGTGAGAGGGGGGGAAAAAAGGAATGGGCCGGTGGCCCAAGGAGAGGAAAAAGGAGGGGGAAAAAGGAAAAAGAAAAAGGAGAAGGATTTTCCCAGGAATTAAAATATTGCATGCTCAATTTTAATTGGTTAAAATTATTTCTAGGGCTCTAAAAATTCCACTAAAAATCCTGTTAGTGAATTTCGACATGTAGAACTCAAGAAAAAATCCCACATGCCAGATTCGATTATTATTTGCATTAATTTATTAAGGTTTTTCTCCTGCTTTACACTGCTATTTTCTTGAGACCATTTAAAAATTTCAATTTAGACTTGGGAAAGAACTTCAGGATGCGACAAACCTACCCCCCTTAAACGGAATCTCGACCCCGAGATTCGGAAGAGCTGGCGAAGAGGTGCGGATGGGCGGCCTTCAACTCATCTTCCCTTTTCCAGGTTGCTTCCTCCTCAGAATGGTGGCTCCACTGAATCCGGCAAAACCTAGTGACCTTGTTTCTAGTCCTCCTTTCGCTGGTCTCAAGGATGCGAACTGGCTTCTCCACGTAGGTTAGATCCTCCTGGAGATCGATGTGCTCCGAATCGGCCTGTTCCTCGGGTACCCTCAAGCACTTCTTTAATTGGGATACGTGGAACACGTCATGGATGCCGATCATGTTGGAAGGAAGCTCTAGCTGATAAGCAACATCTCCCCTTCGTTCCAAGATTTTGTATGGTCCCACGAAGCGTGGTGCCAACTTGCCTTTGGTTTGGAAACGGTGTACTCCCCGGAGCGGAGTAACACGAAGGTACACGTAGTCCCCTGCTTCAAATATGAGCTCCCGTCGGCGGTTGTCCGCGTAGCTTTTCTGTCGAGACTGGGCAATCCTCAGCCTCTCTCTGACAGTCCTGACTTTCTCTTCTGCTTCCGTTAACACTTCTGTTCCGAACAGTTGACGTTCGCCTGTCTGATCCCAGAAGAGAGGGGTGTGACACTTCCGGCCGTATAAAGCTTCGAATGGTGCCATTTGGAGACTAGCTTGGTAGCTGTTGTTGTAAGAGAATTCCGCATAAGGCAAGCTTTTATCCCAAGCTCCACCAAAATCAAGTGCACAAGCCCTTAACATGTCCTCCAATATTTGATTAACTCGCTCGGTTTGACCATCGGTCTGCGGATGGTAAGTTGTGCTTAAATTCAACCGGGTTCCCAGTTCTTCCTGCAGCTTCTGCCAAAACTTTGAGGTAAACTGACTCCCTCGATCAGATACAATCTTCTTGGGTACTCCATGTAGACACATGAACCTTGCCAGGTACAGCTCTGCCAATTTCTTCCCCGTATAGGTGGTATGTACTGGAATGAAATGTGCAACTTTAGTGAGTCGATCCACAACTACCCAGATTGAATCGTGACCCGATGATGTCCGGGGCAGTCCTGTTATAAAGTCCATTCCAATCTCCTCCCATTTCCATTCCGGGATCTGAAGAGGTTGGAGTAAACCTGCTGGCCTTTGGTGCTCTGCCTTCACCCGTTGGCAAACGTCGCAGAGTGCGACGAATTCCGCTATTTCCCTTCTCATGCTGACCCACCAAAACTTTTCTTTGAGGTCTTGATATATTTTGGTGCTGCCTGGATGAATTGAGTACTGAGTTTGATGCGCCTCAGTGAGTATCAAATCCTTCAGTTCCTTGTCGTCAGGTACGCACAATCTCTCTCCCAACCAGATTGTGCCATGTTCATCTTCGTGGAACTCCCGGGCTTTTCCGACCCTCATATTCTTCTTCAGCTCGGCTATTTCAGGATCACTTACTTGAGCTGCTCTGACTTGATCCACGAGCGTAGGCCGTGCCTCTAGGGCAGCTACGTACCCGTGTTCCACAAACCCCAAGTTGAGATGTTCAAGCTCCTGTTACAACTCCTTACACACGCCTTCGGTGCACAAAGCATTGCAGTAGCTTTTCCTGCTCAAGGCATCTGCCACCACATTGGCTTTACCTGGATGGTAGTGGATGCTCATGTCGTAATCTTTGATTAACTCCAACCATCTTCGCTATCGGAGGTTCAGATCAGGTTGGGTGAAGATATATTTCAAACTCTTGTGATCCGTATAGACTTCGCAGCGGTTGCCAATAAGATAGTGCCGCCAGATTTTCAGAGCATGAACCACTGCTGCCAATTCCAGGTCATGCGTTGGGTAGTTTCCTTCATGTAGACACAACTGCCGCGAGGCATAAGCGACCACTCTGCCCTCTTGCATTAGGACACATCCAAGCCCGTGGCGGGACGCGTCGCAATAAACTTGGAAGTCTTTTGTCTGGTCGGGCAGAATTAGGACTGGGGCAGACACTAATTTCTTCTTGAGTTCCTCAAAACTCTTGTCACACTCGGCTGTCCATTTGAATTTCTCATCTTTCTTAAGCAACTGAGTCATGGGTCTAGCGATCCTGGAGAAATTTTCAATGAATCGACGGTAATAACCTGCAAGTCCAAGAAAACTCCGAATCTGTGACACTGTCTTAGGTGGGGTCCACTTGGTAACTGACTCCACATTTGACGGATCCAGGGCCACTCCCTGAGCCGTAATGACGTGGCCCAAGAATTTTACCTCCGATAACCAAAAGTCACACTTACTGAACTTGGCATAGAGCTGGTGCTCTTGCAACTTCTCGAGTACCAGACGGAGATGTTGCTCGTGTTCTTCTTCAGACTTTGAATAGATAAGTATGTCATCAATGAATACCGCAACAAACTTATCCAGAAATTCCATGAACACTTTGTTCATCAGGTTCATGAAGAATGCAGGTGCATTGGTGAGTCCAAAAGACATAACCGTACACTCATACAACCCATACCGAGTGGTGAAGGCTGTCTTGGGAATGTCCTCTTCCCGAATTCTCAACTGGTGGTAGCCTGATCGCAGGTCTATTTTGGAAAATACCTTGGCTCCTTTCAGCTGGTCAAACAAATCATCAATCCGCGGCAAAGGATATTTATTCTTGACGGTGACCTCGTTGAGTGTGCGATAATCGACACACATTCTTTTCGTCTTGTCCTTCTTCTCCACAAAAATGACCGGAGCACCCCAAGGTGAAGTACTCGGTCGAATGTACCCTTTCTGCAGCTGCTCATCGACCTGCTTCTTGACCTCTGCTAGCTCGTTGGCTGCCATTCTGTACGGTCTCTTGTAAATTGGAGCGGTTCCCGGTGCCAAATCAATCCGGAATTCAATCTCCCTCTTGGGTGGCATGGTAGTGAGGTCTTCGGGAAATACTTCTGGGTACTCGCAGACTATGGGGATCTCTTCCAATTTCCTTGAATTCTTCTCCTCGGTGACTACTGGGATTTCCACCTCAGTCTGATTCAAAGAGACCCCTTGCTTTGATGAGACTAGTGATTTGTACACTACTGGTTCTCCCTTCTCGTTGGTCAAGGTGACTGTGCGATTTGCACAATCAATGACTCCCTTGAACTTGGTCAGCCAATCCATCCCAAGAATGACATCTAGGTCCTTAGATTCCAGAAGAATGAGATTGGCTAGAAATGGTGATTTTTGGATTTCTATTGTTAGGGAAGGGCTGAATTGTACCGAAATGGAGCTATTCCCTGGGGTATGAACCCGCATTGGTGTGCTAAGTTCCTCTCTTATTAACCCATGCATCCCGACAAACTTCTTTGAAATGAATGAATGCGTTGCACAAGAATCAAAAAGTACTGTTGCAGGGATTGAGTTAACAGGAAACGTACCCAGTACGACCTCTGGTGCTGCTTGTGCCTCCTCTGCAGACACGTGGTTAACACGGGCCTGGACAAACCTTGGCCGGCACGCCTAGGCTTCGGACATTTGTCAGCGAAGTGGCCAAGCTCGCCACAGTTGAAGCAGGACCCTGGCTTTGTCCCAGCCTCCTTCTTGGCTTGCGCGGATGGAACTGACTGTGCTGGTGCCATTGGTGGGCGTGGAGCTGCACTGCGGTTGGACTGACTGCCATGGTAGTTCTGGCTGCCACTGGCGCCCTGATGGAAGTTGCTGGCATTGAAAGGGCGGTGCTGGCGGACGATCAGGGTGGTAGGTCCACCCTGCTGCCCGGGAGTGAAGCGCGGACGCTGGTGGCTCCCTTGGTTGGACCAGAACTGCGTCGCCTTCCTCTTCCTATCCATTTTGTTACGCTGATCCTCCTGACGAATTGCCTTGTCAACCAGCCTCTCAAAGTCGGCGTAATCTCCAGATATCAACTGGTTGGTTAGTTCATCATCTAGGCCTGCTAGGAATTTCTCCTGCTTCTCGGCGTCAGTACGGACATCCTCCGGGGCATATCGCGCGAGGCGATTGAACTCATGGAGATACTCCGTCACTGTCCTGTTACCCTGGTGGAGTGCTCGGAATTCTCTCTTCTTTTGTGCCACGACCCCATCTGGCACCTGCGCCTTCCTGAAGCTGCGGCAGAACTCCGCCCAGGTGACTTCCGTGCCTGGCGAGCGGGTAGCCATGTGATTGTCCCACCAAGCTGACGCGGGACCTTGGAGCTGGTGTGTGGCGAAAGCGACCTTCTCCTGATCATTGCACTGCAGGAGATTTAGCTTCTTCTCTATGGCATGGAGCCAGTCATTTGCCTCCATAGGGTTGGTGGTGCTAGAAAAGGTGGGTGGTCTGACGCGTAGAAACTCCGGCAGCTTGGACTGAGGGGGAAGGGGACCAAACTGCTGCTGCTGCTGCTCGGCTTGCCGCTGCATCCTCTGATACATCTGCTGGTGCTGCTGCTGCATCTGCTGCATCATGGCTATCATCATCTGCGTCTGATGAGCCATTACTTGGGCAAGGGTCGGATTCTCGGGGAGTGGTGGCGGACCATTTCCGGAATCGCTGTTGGGATGCACTTCGTCAGTGCGCTCTTCGCCGTTGCTGCCCTCGCCTGCTGCGCGGCTACCATTCCTGGTGTAGACCATCTGGAGGAAAAACAGACGGGGAAAAGAAGAAAAACAGATGCTCAAGAACTAAGCTTTATTATATAGGACTTTAAACTGCGATTGTTCTGATCTAAATTAAAACACTTAAAACAACAGGCAAAAATCCTTATTAAGACAGCCATATCATAGGCACATGATATCGACCGTCAACTGACCCACAAGCGAGCAGACCTAAACACACAAACTAACAAGCAAAAGCTAAGCAGTCAATAAGCTAATGGAAAGCGAGCCTAATGCTCGGAACGGCTCCTGCGGTCGGTGGAGTCGAAGGCGTCCTCCTGCTCATCACCAGGTCCCTCTGAGCGGCTCCTGGAATCTGATAGATACTTCTCGCCACTGCCCGGCTCTGTGCCACTGGAACTGCTGCTGCCGTGGTCGCGGCTGCCACTGGCTGGACCCCTGGCGGCTGACGCTGGAGCGAAGGAGAGAGCGGACGCGGGAGCTGCGGGAAGAGGTGGGTTCCTGGGCGCAAGCTGAATGCGCACGGGTGCAGTCGTCGTCTTGCGGGGCGTGGTACGGATCCGGACTCCTCCTGGAGCTGGGAGACCCTTCAGCTGAGCGTTCTCCTTCTTCAGGCGTGCTATCTCGTCCTTCAGAGCTACGATCCTCACGAGCTTCCCATCATTCAAGGCCTTGGACGCCTTGTGCAGATCCGAGTGCATCCTGTCCATCCCCTTCATCACAGCGCACATGTGACCAAAGGTGGTGTCGTTCTCGCCGGCTGTCAAACGGAAAGCACTGACATCATCGCCACCTGCCCGACGAGGGTGGAACCGGTACGCCGTGTCGTGGAAGATGTAGTTGTGGCGCTCCCGTAGTCTGGCCATCATCAGGTATGCTGCCTCCTGACAGGCGTGATCTGCTGTGCCTCCAGACGCCTCATCCACCATATTAGCGAGGCAGGTGCCCACATAGCCATGAACCTCCAGGCGGACACGGTGAGGAAGCTCGCCACTGAGCGGTGGAACAGTCGTGTACTCCGGCGCATTGGGATAGCCCACCACCAGTGTCATGCGAGCCAATTCTGCCACAAAATCATCCATGCCTTCTCCGCGGTGGTTGAGTGGGTGGTCAGCCATCTAGAGAAGACAAAGGGGTAGGATCAATGCATGCTCAAATCCAAGTTTAAATAAAACAGAAAAGGACTCAAATAAGAGAAACGAATAAAAGCAGAATTTTATGCATAGATCATTTTGCATGAGAGCGAATAAATAAGACGGACTTACATAACGATAAAATAATGGGGAAAATAGATATATCCTAGTAATAACAATAAGAGCGGAAATACCTTGCAACCCATATTCCTGATCTAGGGCCTAATGCATTTCACCCATCAAATCCCAACTGACTGACGAATAAATCTCAAATAATTTTACTAACACCCTAGACCGACTTGTTTCGACAAATCTCACTTAAATGAGCGACCAAGATTTTTCCCTTGAACCACAAGAACAGACCCTAATTTTCCCGTAACAAATCCAATTACAAAGAACATATGCAATGAAAAGGATTCAGAGGGCTCTTAGGGTTTTCCATTTGGCTTATCCTACGGTCAAGGTCGGCTCTGATACCAACTTGTCACGCCCAGAAATTCCCGAATAGAATTCCAAGCAGAATGTGCATTAAAATCCCCGTCCAGGACCAGCCGGGGTACACAAACGACAATGTTGACATTCAGATCCACGTCTTACAAACATCATAAAAGTCTTAGATAAATGCAGCGGAAAAACGAAAGATAATAGAAGCTAAGCCTTGACTTGATCTGCAGCGGGAACACCACTCCACAGGCATCCTCGACGGCACGGATGAAGCCTACTCCTCGGAGAAACCACCATTGGACACATACTCGCACTCTGGGGGGGGAGAAAATAGAGCAAGACTGAGTACTACCCACTGTACTCAGCAAGTCATGCCGGAATAGGGGTATGATGCAGGGATTTATCAAAGGGGAGCTAAACCGGTTTATTTGCAGAAAGCGAGCATTTATAAACAGGAGTTGAAAGAAGAAAACAGTTGTAATAATTACTCAATATTAATCATCCACTGTTCAACGCTATCCCACGTTGCAACAGGCCCAACCATCCACCTAAACTATCCAATTTCTTTAGGCTAAACTAGGGTGAAACTAATCACGGTGAATCTGGTTGACCGCCCATAACCGCGGGCACGGCTATTCGAATAGTTTTACTCTGATCAGAGGTGTACAACTGTACCTACAAGACACAGCCCCACGACACGTTACCGTGCGCCGACATGCCACCACGATATACCGGAAAGAGGCCGTGACAGGACCCTTCGCATAACCCCCTCTAGCCAAGCACACCACACCTCAGGTTTCACTCCCGTCCCCAGCGGGCAACGGGCAGTCCCCTCTCGTGCCTAGGTGAATCCGGAAGCGACAGAGGCCGTCGCAGGGCCCGCCCTGCTACATCACGCCCACCCTTGCCTGGATGCGTCAGCTAGCGGAAAGCTACACTACAAGCCTAGCCGTTGCCCACGCTGGCTTGTGGTAAGCACGATAAATTCTTCCAGGGTTTCCCGTGAACCGGTCCTTAATTGCCATGGGTGCGACTAGCAAAACCATGCACCCACAGCCCACCATGTGATTCATTTTAATTAATCAACACCAAAACGGTGGTACTAATCCAACATTACCATTAGGACCTACAGTCTAAACATTAATAAGACTTCCCTCATTGTGTGCTAGTTGAACTAAGCAAGGCTAAGCAATCCCTAGTCCAATCTCTAGTCAGGTTATCTCCTAGGCTAACAAAGGAACAAGATACAGAATAGAACGGCTATGACAGTAGGTAAACATCCCATAGATATTATAAAACAATGCAGTGTTTAAGGAAAACGAGAGAGCATTTGCAATATAGGTTCAATATGTTCAATGGACAAGCATGACTTGCCTTGCTCTGCTGCTGGAGGAACCTCGGCGACAATCTCGAAGTACACCGGAGCGTCGGAAGAACCGGAGTCTAAGCGACATACAAGGCAAACAATGCAAACAGGCTATAAGACTACTGAAACAGAGAACAAAACCATTTTTAATGGATTCTACACATTTTTCTTGATTTACTGAGACTTGAATGGGCTTAAACGGAGCACGGATGAATTACATATGAATTTTAGAAGATTCACTGTGTTTAATACTATAACAAAAAGTCCTTAAATCATTTATTGCGCAATAATTCCCAGGGCTGACGTCATAAGGGGGGGGGCGCGGCGCCGACATGCGGGGCCCACCGGTCAGCGGCTCGGGGAGAGGGAAAAGGGGCGCCGGCACGTGGCCCCCACTCGGCAGCGACTCATGGGGGGGCGGTCCACCGTGGACTGGGACCACGCGGGTGGTCCACCGCCGGTCCACGGGATCGACGGCCCGGATCGGCTCGGGCCGATCGGACGGCGCGGAGGCGGCCTGGCTCGGCTCGACCCGGCACAAAGCCGGCCGAGCGGCCAAGGGGGGGGGCGGTGGCGGCGCACACGACCTCCGGCGGCGGCAGGCGGCGGCGCGAGCGGCGGCGGCGGACGGCGCACAGACCGACAGCGGCGCGGCGGCTAAGCGGCGCGGGAGAAAGAGGGAGAAAGGGGTGGGGATGCCTCACCGATGGAGATCGGCGACGGCGAGCGACGGAGCGTGACGGCGACGGCGAGACGGGCTGCGGGACCTCCTAGCGAACAAGGTGAGAGGAGTTAGAGAGGGAGAGGGATCCGGAGGAGAGCGAGGACGTCGGCCGAAGGCGGCGGCGATGGCGGTGCTCACCGGCGCACGACGCGGAGGGGCTCCGGCGACGGATTTCGACGGAGGAGGGGCGGACGGGGTGGAGTTCGTCCTTGCGAACCCGACGGCGGCGACGGCGCGGGGCGGCGGCGAGCCTAGCGGCGGCTAGCGGCGACCGGAGCGGCGGGAAAAGCGGCGGCGAGTGGATGCACGGCGCGGGAGCGACGGGGAGCACTAGGGAGTTCGGCGAAATGGGGAAAAAGAGAGAGAGCGACGGCGGTGCTTAAATAGGGCGAGAGGGGGCCGGACGTGACCGGGAGAGGCGGGAATCGCCGGCCGACGTGGGCGGCGTGGGGAGGAGAGAGAGGCGGGATTCGAAAATCGAATCCCGGCCATCTCGGGAGCGCGGGCGAGCGGGGAAGAGGGGGAAGAGGGCGCGGGAGGTGCGGGCGCGAGGGCGACGTGGGCGGCGTGGCCCGGGAGGCACGGAGGAGGTGGGCGCGGCGGCGGTTGCGGGCGCGGCGGCGCGGCGTGAGGAGGGAGACGGGCCCGACAGGTGGGCCCCACCTGTCGGTGACCCCGAGAGAGAGAGGAGGCGGGCGGTCGGCTCGCGCGGGCTGGGCTGGGCCTCGGCCTTCGGCCGGCCTAGCGGGAGAGAGGGGGGAAAAAAAGGAATGGGCCGGCGGCCCAAGGAGAGGAAAAAGGAGGGGGAAAAAAGGAAAAAGAAAAAGGAGAAGGATTTTCCCAGGAATTAAAATATTGCATGCTCAATTTTAATTGGTTAAAATTATTTCTAGGGCTCTGAAAATTCCACTAAAAATCATGTTAGTGAATTTCGACATGTAGAACTCAAGAAAAAATCCCACATGCCAGATTCGATTATTATTTGCATTAATTTATTAAGGTTTTTCTCCTGCTTTACACTGCTATTTTCTTGAGACCGTTTAAAAATTTCAATTTAGGCTTGGGAAAGAACTTCAGGGTGCGACAGAAAACACTCATACACAACGTACCCAGAGTAAGAAAACTTAGTTAGATAGATTTCATTTCTATTTTACAAGGATTTCTTACAAGTGATAAATACTTCAAGGTATATTACATGCTTCCTTGAGATGTTTTTCTACAGGATACAAAAGCTACCAGGACGGCCAACACCAATCCATGGAGTAAAAAACCTTCTCGGCAAGTGGCGCCATCGACTGCGCAAGACTGTCAACCTCCGTGGGTGTCCTCCAAGAACGAGAGAACCCCTCACGAAGGAACTCGAGGTGCAGCTGCAGGCGATGATCTCGAATGTAGGCCAGCACATGTCCTCCGGTGTAGCGGCTTGCTCGACGGCACTCCTGCTTCAGGGTCTCATCGATACGCTTGCCAATCCCTTCGAGCTGTGCGCAGGCCCCCTTCATCCACGAGATGTAACCAGCAGCGGACTCCTCGGGGTCTCCGCGGGGAACTCGGAGCTCCTTGCAAACTTCCGCCATCGCCGTGCAGCAACTCTTGAGGTACGAGTTGAACCACACCTCGCGACCTCAGAGAGTTTCCACGGCCTGGTCTTTCTTCGCCTCCACGATGGCCCTTTCGAGTTCGGCCACCTCGAGTTTCATCTTCCAATACTGGATTCGACGATCTCGGTCAGCCAACGCGTTCTCGAAATCTGCCCAACATGGAAAGGACTAAGTCAAGCTACTCTTCTCCCTCGAGAACACAGCTAATTAAGTCAATCCGATCACGAGGGGCGAAGGATAGACTTTGACCGATTCCCACCCCAGCATGTGCGGCTCAAGCGTGATCGCCGGAACGACCACCGGCGTATCGGGCTGCCCACGCTGTTGGACATCCTCGACATCAATGTATCTACAACGATAAAGGTACTCGGAAGCACATGCTAAGGAGGCAAGGGAAACAACTGTTCGAATAAAAGCAGTTCGAACCCGCAGAAAGTTTTACAGCATGTGGATTAAGGAGTACAAGGGAAAACAAATATCCTACTCTTCAAAAAGGGGAGGACGGACACCCCCAAGTCACTGACTTCCTCCATCATGGCCTTGCACGCGTCATCGGCGGCCCCACGATCCAAAGCCTTCTTAAGGTCTAAATCGGGATGCGCCAGCCTCATGCACGCAAGGACGTGGCATGCCCCGGTGTAGATACCGTTAGACGTCTCCTCGCCGATCCTGGCCGCGTGCTTGGAGGGGATCTCCTCCATCGCCATAGCCAGTTCCGCGAGCGACGATATCAATGAGAACTCATTAGGGTGTGCTGGGATTGTAGTCGTGACACCACACTCCCCGGCGAGCTGGTGCAGGCCAGTAAACGACGTCCGCAACGAACCCCGGATGTCGATCATATGGCCCTCGAGCTCTGACATCCGGTGCTCGACCCGCGCTGCTGCATCTCGTTGCTGGCTACCAGCTCCCTCATCTTTTGGAGGTCCTCGCGGGCCTCTGCCAGATCGCGCGCCAGCTGATCGGCATGCTGGTTCGCCGACAACGCCGCCGCCCTGGCCTCCTCGATCTCGCGGCCTACACAGCGAGCGCCAGCCTGGTGGATGCTCTCCATCTCCGCTTGGAGCTCCCCCCAGGTGAGGGCATCGGCGGATAGACGCTGGGCAGGCACGAGGCTGACGATGGGGCTACTTGGTGCCACCTCCTGGTCCTTAGTGCCAACCGCGACTTCTGTCGAGGTCGCCGCAAGGGACGCGCTGGAAGCAGCATCAGTCCCACCTTGCGCTGCCTTTGCCCGCGCCGCCCTGCGAAGATTTTTCTCTTCCCCATGAGGCGAGGTGATCAAAACTTTGAGAACGAAAAAACCTCAAAGACATTTACTTACTTCTCGCCGATCGTCACCAACCTCTGCCTTCACTGAGGCGGTGGAGACGCGCCCGAGTCCTGAGTAAGACGATTTGATGTGAGGATAAGTCGTCCCGACTACGCACTCAAAGACGAAAGAGAAGCTTACCACCGGGCTCGTCGCCTTTTGGCGGGTCCCGATCACAGAGGAGAACTTCCTTCCTTTCTTCAGAACATTGCTGCCACTTGTGGTGGCAGCAGCAGCGTCAGATGCCTCCTTGGTGACACCCTCCTTCAGCGACGTCGCTACCTGATGATCCACGAGGGGTCCGATGATGTCCGTCAGAGGGAGAGCCTGCACAACGTGAAGTCACAACACGATCTCGAGCAGAAAGATGTAAAGGAATCATCGAGTACACTCACATTAATCGTCGCGGCGTGCTCGGCCGAGTCCTTGTCGCAAAGTGGGACGGTGATGTCGCCCGCCCCCGAGGGTGCACTGATCACTATTTGGCCGACGCGGCGCCCCACGGTGTCACTGTCCAGACCTGTAAATCGAGAACGAGAACTCGATAAGTTAGGAGAAACAGATGCACTTAGAACAAAATTAGAAATGCGAGAAAAAAATACCCTGAGGAGAGACCCGGATCGTGTCCTCTGGCCTAGAGTAATCAAAGGCTGGATGGCCACGGGCCTGTAGCGGTTGAATCCGCCGACCTACGGAGTCGGCAGCGACTTCGTATCCCGACAACCCCCATCTTCGGAGATCATCAATGATATCGATAAAAGATTGGAGAGAGGGATTCAGGGCGGGTTTGGCGGTCCACTCTAGGATTTTTTCTGGCTGGTCCTCAAGGACAACAAGGACGGGATCCGAGTTTTCTATCTGGAGATAGAACCATCTTGTCCGCCATTTGCTGTGAGAAGAGGGGCACTGGAAGGGGATGTAACGCGACTTCAGGCCATCCCGAAGTCGGAATTCGACGCATCCAGACACCCTACTGTGTTCCATCCAGCGCAGCTCATAATAAAAGCGGAAGAGATCAAGGAAGGGCACTACCCCAATGTAGGCCTCGCAAAGATGATAGAAGATGCTCAGAAAGGCGATGGAGTTGGGGTTCAGGTCAAGCAAAGAAAGGCCATAGAAATTCAAGACGAGAAGAAGAAACTCGGAAGGCGGAGGAAGAAAACCGCAAGAAATATAATCTTCGACTACAACCATGCGGCCCAAAGATGGGTTCAGGTTCTGTACCTCCAGCCTCCCTCTGCATGGTCCCGCGACCGGGGAGGGCACCGTCGTCCTGCAGCTTCTTCATGGACGCGGTGGTCGAAGTTGACTTCTCAAGATCTGTCGCCGCCGGAGGATCGCCGGAGAACAGGATGAAGGAAAGGAGCTAGGGTTTTCTTTGCGAGGAGCGGAGAAGACGAAGAGCGCTAGAGGGCAGGAGAGCTTTCTGACGAACGGACTTCAAATGGATTCCCAAAATTCTTTTAAATAAACGCGCCCCCGATGGTGCGTATTCCAAGGAAAGGAGAGAGATTGCCTCCAGAAAATTCTGGGTCCGTTACGGATGGTGGTTTTTCAGACTTCAATTTAAATTCACTCATGACCGTTGAACTTCACGCAGTATTGTCGATGACTCTTTATCTCTACAGTTTTCACACCGAGATCGACCAGACGAGAACGACAACAACTCCGACATCAGAAGTCGCGATCGATAACATGAGTTCATTTAAGCAGAAGTCGGGGGCTACTGTTAGGGTTACGGATAAGGTATACCCTCTATCCTTGGATATACGGTGGGTACCGATACGGTATACCTGCGCATATACGGATAGTTTCCGTATACGTTAAGGAAATCTATCACATGATAGAAACAGAATCTACGGATGGAAGGAGTCCTACTCGGATGAGACTGGATCTTTACCATATCGTGAGGGGTCCGATATCTCCGAGTCCTACTTGGAGATCAACTGACCCGCGGTATATAAGGGACCCAGGGGACCCCCTGGGTAGGACCTAGGACATCGAAGATTACTGCCAACACATCCCCCACAGCCTACGGAGCCAGAGCGCGCAGGAGCCAAGTCGCTGAGAGATTTAGTCGAACCAACTCGACTACGCTCTCGTCGGTATCATCGAGTTCTGCTATTCCCTTTGTAATCTGTGGTTTCCATCATATAATCCCATACCAACTGGATTAGGGCTATTACCTTCCAAGGAGCCTGAAACAGTATAATCCTTGTCTTCTGTTTGCTTGATGTCGTACTACGTAGATGCTCGTACCAACAGACCCCAATACCTTCTATATCCGGTCTACGGACATCCCCCGTCGACACTTACAATATTCCTACTAATCTAGTACCCTAGGCCAACACACCCGTGGCATCGCTTTGGCACCAACACAACGAAATTGTTGTTGCCGCATCATAAAACTCTTGATCGTATGCTTCTTACCCGTAGCGCTTGTGATCACACGCGAAAATTAAATGTTTTACTATGCCTTGCAGCTATTTTCGCCTACTAAAGATGAAAATTAGTTAGCAATTGCCCATGCAACCTAAACAAAAACAAAATTAAAAGAGGCAGATCAAATAGCCCTATTTAAATAGCACTTGGTTGAAGAAAGAACTTAAGTTTTCAATTCTTTTCCTCCCTACCTGGCTGCCTCTACCACCGAACAACGGAAGCAGCAGATGATCTACTTGTTAGGAAACGATAAGCGAACAAACGATAAAGAAATAATAGATCAATCACAGAAGACACGAGATTTAACGTGGAAAACCCTCTCAAAGTAGGAGAGAAAAAACCACGGGCGCCAGCCAGCAAAATATCTTCACTATATCTGGGGTGAGGTTACAACACCGCACGGCGGCTTACAAGAGGTATATATATAGTGGAACCCTAAAAGGGATGACGATCCGTTTCATCATCTTCTCCGGCCCAAGCCTCCCGGCGACGGGCCTCCGCTCCACTACGGCAGAAGCTGGCCTTTATTAAGTGCAAATGAATTTGGATCACACAACTCAACACTACTCTGTAAATTATCACGGTGAGCAGACAAGAGCTATGGCAAAGAAGAGTTTGTCGCGTATGCGTTGCTGCACATGGTGGATTAGAAATGAGTGATAGAAGACTTATCGGTATAATCTGTAGCCGATTGCAAATATGATTAATTTCGCATGCATGCATATGCAACGGGCTTTTGCGAAGTACTCCCTCAGTTTCGTAAAAAACTCAATCTTATGTTTAAATTTAAATATATATTATGTCTAGATTTAAATCTAGGATTTGGTTTAGTACCCGTGAAACGTTCACATGCTGGTTAATTAATTTCGTGTGCGAACTAAAACGACTAATCCGAGGAGACTCAACGGGCTATCAAATGAAAATCCAAATTCTTTTATACAAGTGTGAATGATCAATCGTGAAGGGAGAGAACAGAGGTGGAGGGGGAGCCGGGCAGGTGGGCAATGGCATCCGAGTCACCAAGTGAGGCCCACCTACCAACCACCGTCCACGAGTGTGCCGCCGCCGCCGCCGCCGCCTCACATAGTCACATCCACTCCACTCTCTCTCTCTCCTCTCCCCCGCAAATCCCCCAAAAAAACCCCGCCACCGCGAGGACGCCGCGCCTGCTTCCTCCACCGGCGCCGGGCGAGAAGATGATGCTCCCCCGGCTCCTCCTCCTCCTCGTCGTCTCCCCGCTGCCGCTCGCTTCCGTGGCTGCGGGCGCCGTCGGCGTCGGCGAGGGGTTCTGCTCGGCGGAGCCGTCGGCGGCATCGGGCGGCTGCTCCGGCGTGCGGCCGCCGCTCTACTGGAAGGCCACCAACCCGACTCTGGCGCCCGCGCACCTCCAGGGTGAGTGAGCGTGATCGAGGCGGAGCGATACGTAGCGAGTTGGACGGGAACGGAACGTCTTAAAGATTATTGCATAAATTAGCTAGGCGCTCTGGATTGCATCACTGCAATCTGCAACTGCAGTGTATTTTTAGAACTGCGATATCGTGGTATTGGTTCTGGATTTGGTGTTACTGTTGTGGAGTGTGGATGTTGATGCTGGTTGAAACACTCGGGATAGTGTTAGTTCGTTCAGTTTCACGATGATACCATACTCTCTCTAGAAGGAATTTCTCTGTGAATGGTGTGGCGTCATGTGGGACTGAAATAGAATGGCATATGATATGCACGCTCGTCAGTTACTCCTTTTCGTCGAATTGGATGGGCCAAGAAGATTATCTTATATTCCCTTGCTAAGCACACTTTAAAGATAATTTATGTTTTATGCTTCTGTTTTACTTACACGGTGAATGAGGATATCTTCTGAGCTATTTTATCGTTTACTCATGTAGGCTATCTGTGTTTCAGAAGAGGATGCGTTCCTTTTCCTGTTCCTGCTGATCTTGTTCCTTTTCTGTATCTCCAGATTTACCTGGCTTCACACGTAGTGTTTACAGAAGGGATCATGCTTTGATTACACCAGAAAGCCATGTATTCAGCCCTTTGCCTGACTGGTATTGGCCACCTTTTGTTGTACTTTCTCTTTGCTTTCCACAACTATATAATATCATTCATTTACTCTTTTTTTTTCAGGGTCAACACATTAGGAGCATATTTAATTAGTCCAGCTATCGGGGCACATTTCACAATGTACCTGGCAAAAATGCATGGTATGCAATTTCTCCCACCTACAAAGCATAGGTAGAAATGTAAATGATAGCAGAATATTCAACAAGTTCTCTTTGAGGTCCGAGTTTGGTTTCTATTTCTAGGAATGCAGAATATTTTGATTGCCACAGAACCATTGGATTAGCAAGAACAATTTTTTTTTTTTTGTGTGTGTGTGTGGATTCATTTCGGCCATTGGCAATGTTGGGCCAAGAATGCCTAGCTCCCAATTAAAAGCTTGTATTCTTATTATTGTACATCGGTACATGTTGTGTTCAGTCTTATCAAACTAATCTGTTGACAAGATAGAAAGTTCTTATTGTATATATTATATTTGCAGATGGATCAAAATCAGCCCTACCACCAAAAGGTGTTGAAAGGTTCAGTGCTTCTCACTTAGTTAGAATGGCAGCCATTCACACTTGTAATCATCACTGTTTCAAAGAACATAATGATTGGGTCACTCCTAGTCCTAGCCAATAAATGTTGACTGTGATGCACATCCAATTAAGTAGCTCATTTGTCAGCATCCTATACTTGACTCGACTTGGCTTTTCACCATCCAGTTAATGGGTTTCCACTGGTCCATGGTAAACAATTTTCAGGCTTATCTTTGTACTCCAAGGAAGCATTCTATTGTCTGAGGAGAGTGGGAATACCCATACTCTGCTGGTAAGATTTGATCAAACTTAGTATCTGCTATTTTGTGAATATCTAGTTATTTTTTCACTATACTCTATGCTCGTCGTATTATGTAAGTGTTAATCTACTTTAAACATTTCTAATTCCATGACATAACTTGATGGGATCATACGCCATAATTCTTTCAAAGTTTAGAGGCAGCCTGAGCCAACTGCTGTTGACAATATTTTTAATTGCATGAAGATGATTTACAAAATGTGTGTGGGCTTTTTAAGATAATTTCTAATCATTACTAAGGAATACCTGAAGAATAGTATCATACCACGTTCAGAAATGCCATTGTAGTTGAATGAGATTTTGCGACATGTGTATCCGGATTTGCCTATTCCTGCTTCTGTTGTTATATTGGCATAACATGTTTGAACATAATGCAAATTAAACTTATGAATGATCAGTTGTTAAATTCGTAGGCTGATGTTATTACAAATTTGTCAAAAGACAATAACAGAAGTATTATACATGATAAAAGGGTACTACATATGGGATACTGAAGTTTGTAAATTCAACAGAATTTCCATTGTTTGTCATGACTGAATGAATGGAACTCCCACTTGTTTTTGCATACTCCTGCAGTAAATGGCTTAATTATTTTCATGATCCTGATGCTTGATTGTTTTAACTCGATCATCTTTTACCAGCTTTAGAGAAGTAAAGATTGCCTAGCATTAATATGGTTTACTGATTGTGTAATTGCTGAGTGCAGGTGGACTCTTATGCCTATCTTCCTGCAAACATGAAACACTCTGTGATCTCAGATGAAGTAACTACCCTTGTAATCTTTGAGAGGAGGTACAATGGTTAAATGACACACTTTCATGTAAATTTTGTTTGTTCTTTACCACTATTTTTTTAGGGAATGCGCATAACCCGCGCGCATCATTTGTTTTAAGGATTTTTACCACTATTATTGACTAGCTGAGTGATCTTATTGAATAGCTGAAGTTCTTCCCATTTTGGTAGGCTTTTAGTCTTTAAGACTGGATTAACTTTTGCAACATAAATGGATTGGCTTTAGGCCAATTAAGTGGTTGATGAACAGTATTTTTCCTTTGTCTTCTTTTTGTTGTGAATATGATCTGCACATCTCAGACAATTATTGTTTTCCATCAATGATTTATTTTTCTCAGTTTAGGTTTCTCATTATTTTACGAATCTATTTGTTTAGGTACACAACCATTGAGGGTTACCATCCTGATCTCATTGTTGGATCAACTGATAAGCAACCCCTTCTTGAAACCCCAGGAGAGGTACATTCTGGACCTATGTGGTGGATACTGATTATTTGCAATCTCTAGGCACCTAGATAAATTGGTTTGTCTACCATTTAAGTGGTACGCCTTTAATTTATACTATGCATTTTCAAGTTGGTTGAAGTAAACTGGTTTCAGTTTTCAATTTATATCGTTTTTCCTTGTGCTCTTGCCAATATTGTAGAGTTTTTGTAGATAATTGTTGTTTTTTCCCCTGCTACAGACAATATTGTAGTACTTTTTTTGCTGCTATGTATTCTGCAAGCACTTACATGAAATTCTTGCCTCTTATTTCCAATAGGTATTTGAGTTGAGGAAGCTGCTACCCACTTCTCTGCCTTATGACTTTAATATCCATGTAAGTCTGATTAATTTGGGTTTATTGTCTAACTTGGTGTGTATAACGTCATTCCACTGAATGCGAGTGCCCATAAATTTTGGCAACCAAACATTAGATTCAAGCTATTTGTTCTCCTAGTTATTCATTGAAATAAGTGTAATAAGCTATTGTGTTGTATAAGAACTCAAACTCTGAAACACTGGCAACCTGAGCTTGCAAAAGTCATTACTTATCAGAGTCTTAAACTTGTTCGTAGGTTATTTCTAGAGTACAAAGGAGCTAAACTTTTTCTGATATCCTTATTTCTCACTTGCAGATAATGGATTTTCAGCCTGGGGAATATCTTAATGTGAAGGTTTGTGAATATTTTAATATTTCTTAGGAGATTTCAGACCATGCCTAATGGGCTAGTACCATGATTTAAACCGTGTTCATATTTTAATTGTCTATTAGATTAATTACAAAGGGGCTCCCACCAGAAAATCTGCAATGTGTGAACTACATTCTTGGTCATGTCACTAGTGACTAGCCACTATGCACCCATCACATTCTGAAGCTGCTTTTGTTTTTTGGGTTAATTATAAACAGGAGGTTCATTACAATCAACATGGGTTGCTGCTTTTAGAGGGACAAGGAATATACCGATTGGGAGACAGCTGGTAAGGATGTGATCTAAAACATTTCCTTTTTTGTATTATTCTTTTTTTCCTTTTAGGCTTTATTTGGTTGTGCAACGTTCAGACTTCAGAGTCCCAGGTTCCCAGCCTTCTTTCCTCCTGGGAAAAGCTGTTTAAGGAAGATATCATAATCTTATTTTAATATAAGTTCTAGAAGATGTGTACTGAGTACTGTATATAAATTAACGGCTCATTATTGAGCTTGACATTTACAAAATATGGGTGCGTATGATGTGCCTAATCTACTTCATGGCACTATTGTCATGTGTTTCTGCTTCCATCCACTGTCCTCAACAATTTTTTTAGAGGTCGCCCTTCACATCTAAGTATATGCTTTACTAACAGTTGTAACATTATAGACTATTAGTCTCCTACTTAACTGATTACTGAATATTTGTTCTGTTTGCTAATACAGGTACCCGGTGCAATCAGGGGACACCATTTGGATGACACCGTTTGTGCCTCAATGGTTGGTATCTGTCAACATAGTTTTTATCATTCATGGAATTGGCTTTTGTAGGCAGCTCATCACCGTTGCCTTGCTGTTCCAGGTACGCTGCCCTTGGAAAAACCAAGACGAGGTACTTGCTGTATAAAGATGTCAATAGGGATCCACTGATATGAGGAATGCAACATTTCCTGACCGATGGCAATAAATCAAATTGGAGAGCTATTACGCTGGTCTTGAAGAGTCCCTGTGGAAGATGATCTAAGAAAAAAATAATTCTTCTTTCTCGCTGATGAACCGTTCAAAATGATGAATCGACGCAAGAATCTCAGATCTGTACATGGAATGGTCAAGCTACCCACTTGTTCTTATTGGTCAATATGAATTCAGAAAAAAAAGTTGCTGTACTATTTTCTGGACAGAACTGGGCTATGCTGTGACTCTTCGGAAATCTGTATTGGCTAACCCCTTGAAATGTCGAAATAATGCGTCGCTGTAATGAAACCAGGTACCTGATTCAAAGATGAGTGCCTTTTTTTTTCCTTTTAATTGCAGAGCATCAAATATGTGGCGACATGTCGACATCAATGTTTGGGTTTCTGAAGATGCCTTTTAAAAATGGAAATGAACTGCTTTAACAATATTTGCAAGAAGAAACATGATTACTCTATGGCTTTATGAACTCCAAACTTATGAGCTATGATTGGTTTATGCCTTTATGTTAAGCTTGATCTCCGAACTATGAAAGGGCTTTATTCGTGCTGTCAAGGGAAAAAACTAAGAAGGAAATGCAAGTTGTTGAAGAATAATTAGATTATGCTTACTTTTACTCTCTTAAAACGCCGTGCCAATCTTTGCCAAAAGGAGATAGAAAATATAATATTCTTAATCATAAGGGGATAGACATGCATGTTGTGTTGATAAGTGTGTCCGTACCACGTACTTCCTCCGTTTAAAAAAACCAAACTAATAAAACCATCCAAAAGAACCAACCGAATAGGAATTGGATACCACATACTTCCTCCGTCCAAAAAACAAAACTAATAAAACCATCCAAAAGAATCAACCGAATAAGAATTGGACGTCCAAAAGAATCAACCGAATAAGAATTGGACGTCCTCTATTGCAGCGAATACGAATCTTGATATAAGCATGTCAAAAAAAACCAAACTAATAAAACCATCTAAAAGAACCAACCGAATAAGAATTGGACATAATCTATTATAGTGAATACAAATCTTGACATAAGCATCTGGATTTCAGATTCATAGTAATAGATTATGTTTCATCCTTGCTTAGGTTAGATTTTTTTTCGAATCTGTATAAACTGTTGTTCAAATTTATTATATTAGGTTATGTTTTATTATCTAGATTGAGTTTTTTGGGATGGATGAAGTGTTACAAGAGAGTCAACTGTATTTTTTATTTCGTAAAATTTTTAAATAATATTTTAAACATAATTATGGAAAGGTATATTCGGATCTAAACCTTGCATCGTGTCGTATTCATCGGAATGACAAGAAAATACCATCACATTGGTTACCTATGGTGTGACAAGGATTTAATCACGTAGCATGGCTAAAGGTTTATTTTTGCAAACATTTAAAAATGTTAAAAAAACACATTTAATGGGTGTTTAAATTTTAGGTGGATTCACTCGCATAAGTACGACGTCAAGCAGAGATGATCTTCTACTTCCTCCGTTTCACAATGTAAATCATTCTATCATTTCTCGCATTCATATGGATATTAATGGATATAGATGAATATATATGTCTAAATTCATTAACATCAATATAAATATGGAAAATGGAAAATGCTATCGTGAAACGGTGGGGGTATTAAACAGGGAATAAGTACTATAAGAAACAAGTGCTCTGTGCTAGCAGCACGGATTAAGGAGTAGATATCAACTCTCAACCAAAACATGACTATCGGTCCCATCTTTTTCTTATGTTTATGCTTATCAGCCAAATTTTGAACTTTCAACTTTAAATTTGAAGCTGATTTTAAGGTTTTCTCATCGAAGTTTATTTTCAGCCTTTGCTTTTAGGGGGCTAAGAACACATATATAAAAGTTTTATTCACAAATTACTTCTCGTTTGCAAATATGCCGTTTGGTTTATTCTACAAATAAGCCAAATAATGGGGTCGTATAATCTTTTCTTTGTATTTAGCTGAGTTCTTTTCAATAATTTGAAACAGTTTAATTTTATCGTTTTTCGTTAGCCAGTTTTCTAAAATGCTAAGTGGTACATTTTATACAAAAGTTCTCTATATAACTTTTCTTTAAAAAATCAAATAACTTTGCTTTTTTAAGTTTATAATAATCAATACACTGCCCGGAAAAAGCAACGACCACCGAACATCATCAAGCTAGCCCTTAGTCGCTGTTAACATGCACTTAAAACACTGTAGCAGACATTTTCACGCAAAATGTAGCCAGAGTTGGTTCTTTTCTTGAAACTGGTCATATGGCTAGCTTTTTTTTATTATTATTTCCAAGCAGAATCAACATTCTGTTTTTCTTCTTTTATTTGACAAGTTCAACCAGATGGTTTGATCGGAATTTTCTAAACCATAAACGTGAGATTTTTAATGTGACACTACTCACAAGAATACAGTATCAATCTATTATTACCATTCCAATGAGTTACCTTATCATCATATCGTTTCCATCCCTACAATAATTTAAGGTTGCGTTTGTTTGAGGGGTTCTTACACCAACAGAGTTGCGAATTAGTATATAATTAATTAAAGGAAAAAATACAAATTACCCCTCTCCCCCGAACTATTGCGATCGACCGAATTACCCCCTAAATCCGAAAACTAGATATCGTTCACCGTCAACTTTCAATATTATCAATGAAAATCCTAAAGAATAGATTAATATGATTTTTAAGCATCTTTTCTACATAGTTTTTTTCCTTAAAAACAAACTGTTTAACTGATTAGGAAATATCCACGTGAAAAACGAGATAGTAGAAAATAGAAACACACAGTCCCATACTCAGCATAAACGAATTCAAACACTATTTCACTCATGATAAAAAAATCAAATCACAAACTGTACTTCCCCTCAAATAATATCGAAATTGATGCTTGACCAGTCAACACTACTTAATCACACACCACCCAGCCAAACCAGATTAAATCAAGGTCGGGGTGACCTAAACCAGATTAATAATACTTGCCTCCCATTTTAAGCATAGTAATAAGTTTCTTAGTCCAATTTTAATCGACGTTTTATTTAAATTTTTTTTAAAAAAATTTAAAAATATAAGCCACATATAAATACTATTCATATTTTATCATCTAATAAAAAATACTAATTATAAAATAATTTTAAATAAGATGGGCGATAAAAATGGACACGAAAACTTAGTGTTGGGTTTAAACCAATCCAACAAGCTGCTAATCCAAATCAATGTCCGTCCGATCGCAAACTGGCAAAATCGCACCCGCAAAAATATCTTGGCACGAGTCGACGCGACATTCCAATAGCAGCAGCAGCATTCGCATTGGCCTCCGCGCGCTTTTGCGTTTACACCCCTCGCGCCCCCTCAAAATTGCAGACGCCCCCCCCCCCTCCCCTCCCCTCTCGTGCTCTCCTCTCCTCTCCTCTTCCTCCTCGCCTCGCGTCGCCTCCTCCGCGGCGAACCCTAGCCTCGCCTTCCCCCCAATGGCGCGTCACGCGTGAGGAACCGCCGCCGGAGCAGCAGGAGCGGGAGCGGGAGGGAGGAGATGTACAAGCAGGGGGGAGGAGGGGGAGGGGGAGGCGGCGCGGGGCTGGACCGGAAGCGAATCAGCGACGCGCTCGACAAGCACCTCGAGAAGGCGGTCGCGGCGGCCGCGTCGCCCTCGACGTCGAGGGGGTCGGCGGGGGGGAGGGGTGGCGGTGACCACCAGCGCCTCGTCGTGCCGTCCTCCGCGTCGTCCATGCCCAAGGGACGGTGCTCCGAAGGTGACGTCACGCGCGACGCGACCGACTCGCCTCCCCCCCCCCTCCTCTTTTTCTTTTTTTTGGCCGTCTCGCCGTGGCGCGTCGTGCCTGAGATTGAGAAATCCGTCGTTTGCGTGGTGCGCTGATGCGGTTGCGGCCATGGGAGGGGATTAGATTGCGCTGCGGCAGCAGGGAACTGGTTCTGGATTGGTATTCCGTTGTGTTTGATATGATTAGTGATTGCATATATTCGTCTTTATGGGGATTCAGGCGGCTGCGGTAGAAATTTATTGTTTGATTTTAAACGTTAGGATTAGGATGTCCGTGGAGCTTTCCTAAGAGGGAACCATTCGTCACATGTGGTGTTTGATCGATGGCATGAGCTTACGAACCTGTTTGGAACTATAGAACTTAACAGGGAATAACTAATTTGACGTAGGAATGTAATTGATTGTTGATTGTGGATTTTCATTAGCGGCGAAGTTGTTGGAGCGTTGGAGGTATTGTGATTGGTTTTCAATGATCTGTTTGATGTATCCTAAATGAGTTGAAGACTATGAAAGTTGATTTATTTGTTCTATATGTGTGTAGAGATGTCACTTAGTTTAAGTTTTTTTTGGAGGTGTTTCAGGGTTGTGTTAATTGGGCTATTGTTTTGATGATGTTTGAAGATGCTGATGTAGGATCTTATTGAGGAAGTGTTTGCTTGTTGTATCCGATTTACCATCTGCTTGTTTCAGGCATAGACGTGTAGTTAATGTTGTGTAAAAGCACACAAATGCCTTAAATGGCCTTACCTCCCATTGGGCTTTCCATATGTGCACCGCAAAAAAGATTAATGGCATTGTCGAACATCACTTATCTTCATGATTTTATATGCAAATACAACGCGCGGCTTAATTACGTACAAGAATAACAAAAACAACTCCAAGGACAACAAAAATAAAAACAATCCTGAAATTTTTTGCATGTGTTGTTGATTTAAAGGTTAATTGAAATTACATTCCTGGAGTGGTCTCCGTTACCAAAACCAAAAATCAAGTGGCCCATAGGATCAGTAATATCTTATTTTTATGCTTCATTGATTGCTTAAATTTGGTTCAATTGCCCAGTTCTTTGCATGAATGTTGACAGTCGGGTTGAGGAGTCCATTAGTTTAATTCATCTATGCTATTGCGGGTCTAACTGGAGTATAACTTTTAAGTTTTTTGAGGTGTTGATTAAGCATGCTATGTTTTATTTCAGATTTGATACTGTGTTTACAGGTATGCTGCATTTGCATCATTGTTTGTAAAAGCCTTTGCATTGACAAGTCCATGCTTGACATTGCAGGGGAGTCTGAATCTGATAGTGAAGCATCAGATGTTAGTGGTTCTGACGGAGAGGATCACTCATGGATTTCATGGTACTGCAGCCTAAGAGGGAATGAATTCTTCTGTGAGGTTGATGATGATTATATACAAGATGACTTCAACCTCTGTGGGCTTAGCAGTCAAGTTCCATATTATGATTATGCTCTTGATCTCATTTTAGATATCGAATCTTCTCACGGTAAATGTTCCCTGTATTTACGTATGCAAATGAAACAAATGGTGGATGTATTTGAGCAAAAAATGTTTCCTGTATTTCTTCCTTGATCTGCTTAATAGTTGAAACTGGTATCTTCTATTGATGATGTCCAAACAGAGGTCAACTTAGACTTTTTAAACAAAAGTACATACAATTCTTAGATATTTGTTCAACTCTTAAGCTAGATATTAGATATTGTGGAGTACCATGACTAATTGCAGTTAAGGTACCTTTCCTAGAAAGAACACAAAACATAGATGTTCCTTTTTTTCTCCTCGAATTGATCTCTGTTATCAACTTCTATGATTATGAACAAATAACCAGTGCAGGTCAAAAGGCCTTTTCTTTTACTGTTAGTTATTGTGCTTTTGTATTCTGGATGACCGTCTCTTTTGCAACTCTGCATATGGCTGCACCATCATGCGTTACTTGTCATTTGCTCCTTGATAGTACCCATAGTACATGCTTAGAAACTTTCTGTTCTATTACATGGAAAATTAATTCTCACTATTATTAAACCTTGTGATTTTCTTTTGTTCTCGGTCACCTGTTTAAGTGCCTTAATGTTATTAAGAGTGATGTTGCTAATAGATTGCTTTAGGTTTCTGTGGCAGTAAATGGTGTGGTAGTAATTAGCAAGCATGGAGAGAATATGTGTGTTGTTTTGTCTGCTATTTTAAATGCCATCACCCATCAGTAATGTAACACAGCCTTCTTTATGGCATCATAATGCAGTAGCTCCCTTTAGTCCATGTTCTCTTTTCTACTGTTCTCATTCTTTTTGCTGATGTTTCTTGATTGTGTCAATATGTAGGTGACATGTTCACCGAAGAACAAAACGAGCTAGTGGAGTCAGCTGCAGAGATGTTATATGGGCTGATTCATGCACGATACATTTTGACCAGTAAAGGATTGGCTGCAATGGTACCTTTCTTTGGTATTTATATTGTTGTACTTCCGATTTATGATAAATTGACAGTTAATATTTTTTGTCACAGCTGGAGAAGTACAAAAACTATGATTTTGGAAGATGCCCACGAGTTTATTGCTGTGGCCAACCCTGTTTACCAGTTGGACAATCAGATATACACCGATCTAGTACTGTGAAGATATACTGCCCCAAGTGTGAAGACATCTACTATCCACGGTCCAAGTACCAAGGCAGTATCCTAACCACTCTCTTATCATACTGTCTATATGAGCGTTCCTTTTTTGTTTTTCTCTGGAAGAAAATAGAATTCCTTTGGATTTCCAGCATTACTATATTCTAATAGTTTTGCCCTAATTCGCTGATAGGAGTGGTTGGCAAATGCTTTGACAAGTTTTAACAGGCAGACGTATACAGTTGTTAGGACGACTAATATCAATACTAAGGACATAAACAATTCAGTAATCTTTAACGCTTGGTCTTTTGCTTTCTTAGTGTTCTCAGTGCCAATATATATTATCACTTATTAGATGAAGTCCACACACTCTCATCTGTATTACATTGATATCATAGTTACATAGAACTGCCATTTTGTTGTTATATTCTGCTGTTTTCTTGACCATGTTCAGACATCGACGGCGCATACTTTGGGACAACATTCCCGCACCTGTTTCTGATGACGTACGAGCACCTCAAGCCTCAGAAACCCTCGCAGCGCTACGTTCCTCGTGTATTTGGTTTCAAGCTCCACAAGCCATGAGGTGGAGACTGGAGTTTTGCAGGGCTTGGAGACACCATGGTGGACTACTGCAAGAGTGGAGGGCATTTGCCAGCGATGGTCTCTATCATGCCGCCACTGCCACCTCCACAGGCCTGCCGCATGCATGCACCTTGGCAGGCAGGCCCACTCCACATTCGAAGTGTAGCTATAAAAAGACATCAATCGATCAATGTTGTAACGTAATTCCAATTGTTCTTTAATTAGCGAATCTGTGGTACCCCGTAATTCTAAAGTAGCCGATGTTGTTTGTGCCTTGATTGAAATGGTGTGCTGACCCAGGCATTGGTTTAGTTTATCTTGTAAGTTGTAAGCAAGGTTCATGCCTGCAATTGGAAGGCGAGGGATGACAGGGGCAGGCTGGTATTCTGGTCCATATTGATCTGGTATTCTGGTGCTTGCTCGGAGTATCCACACAATTCATCATCATGGTGGATGGAAGTGATGTTCAGTGCTCGGTATTCTGGTAATTCTAGTAGAATTTAATTTTAGAATTATTGTACTCCCTCCGTTTCACAATGTAAGTTATTCTAACATTTTCATATTTATGTTGACGTTAATGAATCTAGACATATATATATCTATCTAGATTCATTAACATCAATATGAATGTGGGAAATGCATACTAGAATGACTTACATCGTGAAACGGAGGAAGTTATGGTTTTAAGCGCCTTCCATTTTTCAATCCTCGGCCTTTTGAACTGCTAAAATAAGAGTAGAAGTGTTATAATCATTCATTTATTTACTTTGCTGCTGGTCATGAACCGTGGCTGTAAAAAGACTTCCAAATTTCAAAAAAAGCCTTGTTTAGTTGGGGAAAAATTTTGGGTTTGGTTGTTACATCGGATATACGGACACACATTTGAAGTATTAAATGTAGTCTAATAATATAATTTCTTCAGGAAACTACGAGACGAATTTATTAAGCCTAATTAATCCGTTGTTAGCAAATGTTTACTGAAGCACTATATTATCAAATCATGACGCAATTAAACTTAAAAGATTCGTCTTGTAATTTACACGCAATCTGTGTAATTTTTTTTTCTATATTTAATGCTCTATGTATATGTTCAAATACTCGATGTGACTGCGTAAAAATTTTTATTTTGGGGACTAAATAGGGCCTAGCGATAAGCGATTCTCCCAAGTCATCCAGGCCAAATTATTTGGTCTCATACAACTTTTCTTGATTAATAAAAATAAATTATTTGGTCTTGTACTGTCCTACCAGATAGACTTATGTAAGGAGAGCCAGCCAGCAACTTTAGACTGTGACAGGGACTCGAAGACGCAGGGAGAATGGGAGGCTAGTGGCATGAATGGTTGCTTTCAGTCTGAGAGTCAGGTAAGCTCAAGCTGGAGGCAGTACCAGCTGGTCATAGCACAGTACAAAAAGTACCCTTTTTTTTGTTTTTTTTTCTCCCATCAGTTCGACCAGGCAAGCATATACTCCTACCAGGGAAACCTAGCAAACTACTCCCTCCATCAAAAAAATAAAAACTAAAACTGAATATTTATTTTTTGCGAGACAGAGATGTTTGTTTTTTCGGGACAGAGGGAGTACTCCCTTCGCCCTAGAATTTGGTCTGCGCGTATACTTCCTGACTTGTTAAACAATGTCTTTTTTTAAAAGAGAAGTTCTATGAAAATGTTAAAAAATGCTTTTAAAAATTATATTAATCATTTTTAAGTTTGAAATACTTAATACTCAATTAATTATGTGTTAATGGACCATATCGTTTTGTGTATCTTCTCAATCTTTTCCTTTCCCTCCTCTCAAACACTTCCTAAGGATGTGTTTAGATCCTGTTGACAGAAAACACGAGGCCTGGGAGATCTGCTTAACTCCAGTGCAGGTCCAAAACTTGCCTTCGGATGTGTGAGCGTGCCAATTGATTTGATCCTACAATCAACAAGAAACAAAGACAAAGAAACCGCGATTAAATCCATAAATGATAGCCGATCGGCTAGGTATCGATGACATATCATTTATTTTAGGCCGATGTCATGTGTACATCGATCGGCAAGTATTAATAAACAAATCAGAACTAAACCTACTCGATCGGTTGTAGATATTAATGATATACAATCCTTATATCAATATATATACTTAAATCAAGTGATTGGGATAGATCAGTCACCTTGCCGAGACAGTATAAATCACTTATATCGAAATATATATATTAATAGTGAAACTATATATATTCATAGCATAGCCGATCAGATAGATCTAGCATGTATCGGCTAATACCCCGATACTACTTTATATTAAGATGTTAAAGCAAGTAGAATATACCAAACAGAAGCCTAATATACTTAAATGCAACGAGATTTTAATGTAAAGGGCAGATTTAACATATCGATCAAGCATGTAAGATGAAAGAAGTTAAATCAGGTAAGATCGGCTGAAACTCCGATACTAATCTAATCGGCAACCAGAAGGCAGGCTAGATATTATGGTTCTAAGCACGACTTAATAGGTCAAACTCAACTGATGCAGCATTAAATATGAAAAGAAGAACAATATCTAGACAATCAAGCCGCTGGATGTTTCATAGAGTGGTAGATATATCACCTAATCCAAGTCAACGTCGTTATTTAACCTAATCGGCTGCCTTCTACTAACAGATGTTAGCCGATTGTGGGTTAGATGACGATATTACCGAAGATTATGTGAGATATATGATAACTCGACGAATTATATAGACAAGATTAGAGTATCATAAAGATGGAAGCACTAATCCCGAGAACACAAGTCGTCATAACAAGTTTTACCTCTTGTTGAAGATCGAAACCGATGCAGCTCAACCCGAAAGCAAGAACTCGTCGAAACAAAACGAAAGTAAAAAGGGTGGCGATGCGCCGAAATTGTATTGAACGTGTGTTAAAATTTACATAGGACTCAGGGTCTTATTTATACCCGAGAATTACAAGATATGTCTATACCGGACACGACTATTATTTCTAACAAACTCTAAGATACCATAAGTCTTTGCGGTAGACTTTTGTCCAAACATATCTCTAAGGAAATTACATAAAATATCCTAATTAATAGATACAATTGCCTTCTCAGGACTCTATCCATGCGTGGCAATCATCTCGAAGCATATCAACTCAACCCGATGATGTACACCGAGTCGTATTCTTGGAATCGGCTGTATCGGCTAGTCCTGTTTGACTTAAACTCTGCCGATCTTGACCGTAGCCGATTCGGATTGCAGCCGATTGTTGCTCTGTTTCCGCAACAATCTTCGTCTTCGATTCCGCTTCGATCTAATCTCCTTTTCCGATGCTGATATTACCAAATTTGGTCGTTAACAGATCCAGGGGGTAAAAATTTTTGCCGTGTCACATCGGATAAATGGACACACATTTGAAATATTAAACATAGTATAATAAAAAAACAAATTATAAATTTCGCCTGTAAACTGCGAGACAAATTTATTAAGCCTAATTAATCCGTCATTAGCAAATATTTATTGTAACACCACATTGTCAAATCATGGAGCAATTAGGCTTAATAAATCCGTCTCGTAATTTACACGCAATCTGTGTAATTAGTTTTTTTTTGTCTATATTTAATACTTCATGCATGTGTCCAAACATTCGATGTGACAGAGTGAAAAAACTTGCCAGGGGATCTAAACAGGCCCTAAGATTATTTTTGTCTTTCCCTATTGTCCCAAATAAGTTATTTTTGAGCAACCATTGTACCAAAGTTTGTGAAAATAGGGGATAAGTGTATTGGGAATAGATAGAGAGCAATAATTGCATTGGGGTTTGATAAAATAAGGGTATTATAGTCTTTTTTTTATATTGGTATATGTGGGATATGTGAAAAATAAACTTATTTTGAGACATAACTACTACCTCCATCTAAAATATAGTAATTTTTAGCTATATATCTGAATATGCTCTTATCCAGATAAAGATATATATAGCTAGAAAGTTGTTATATTTGGGGAGTAGTACAATTTTCGACCAACAGAGACATTGGTGCATTGCTTGGACCCATATAATTAGGATGAGTCACATTGTTTACGATCGATGGGTAGCAGATAGGGATGGAAGGAGAATCGAGATCTAACAAGTCAATGCGGTAGGAGATAGGTATGGAAGGAGAATTAAGATCTAACAGCTTACAGCTAGTGGGAGGAGAGGAATGGAGACAACTCCGCTGTTAAGAGACGAGAACTAGCTAATCTTACTAAAAACATGTTAAAAGTCTACTTACATGTGCATAATATTCATATGCATGACGATTTGAACCCTGGTGGGTGAAGTCATGCACCCACGACTCTACCCGCCGGTGCTTCCACTTGGTGGGATAGTTTTTGCTATTCTAAGATCCTCAATACAATGTTTTAAGAAAAATCCTGAGTACAATGAACTTTAGAAAGCAATTCCTTCATATTTGCCTTAAAAAATATGATCCCTTATTCACTGCCTCAGATTTCAAGGAGACATTGAGGTAAATAATTAGATAAAATTTCAGGATATTTTTCCTTAAAATTTGTGCCAGTGAATAGACAATATCCCCTACGGTAATTTGAGACTAATGAAGAGGAGTAATTTCCTCTTACCAAAACTGAAGCTCCAAATATGTGGGAGATGATAATACATGGAAAATATATCGAAGTCACATGAGGTTCTGGAGGTAGGATTGACTTTGCTTAATCATGCTTAACTTTAAAAAGAGCTGTTTGATGCTCTCATATCCCAAGATCAATTTACACCTTCACCTCTCGTGGGCATGCCAATTAGCATAGACTTAACCATTGTTTAGGATGAATAGAAAAATACTACCTCTATTTTTATATAGATGATGCCATTGACTTTCAGTGTAACGTTTAACCATTCGTTTTATTTCAAATTTTAGTGTAAATATGAAAAAAAAGTTATTTTAATGATAAAAGAAGCCACAACAAAATAAATGATACTTATATAGTTTTTAGTAAGAAAATGGTCAAACGCCATACCAAAAGTTAACGGCGTTATCTATTGAACAATAGAGTTAATATAAAGCTAAAACTCGTTTAGTCAAAGATAATGTTTAAGAAAGGAACTCTTACTATTCACAAATTCAACAGAGACAGTTTATATTGCCGCAGCTTTGCTATCTGCAAATTTCCGATCCAGAAATATGTAACTCAACAGAGCAATATGTGTTTCGATCAGAGATCTGTTTGACTTATGAAAAAAGAAACTATTCCTAGCATTTAAGACGATTGGGAAACGTTGATAAAGGATACCAGGTTCCAGTTTAAGCTGACATGTCAGTTCTTCAGCAGTTACTTCGGAAATAACAGAAAACAATAAGCATGCAGTTCAATAGTGTCAGTGGCACAAAACAGGGCATCATTCCCCCATAGTCCTTAATATATGAGTTGAATTGATCTTTGGAGATTTTAAGGACAAAAATATTCACTAAAGAAGCATTTTACTTGGTGTCCTAAGAAGACTCCAACCAATATTGTAAGCCATGGACAGCTATGATCAGACCATGCTTTGCCATTCTTAATTCTAATTGTATACTTTTAGATCAATCTAATGAGCTGTAATGAAGGACAGCTAAGAAACTTTACATTGATACTAAGTTTCACATGTTGTTCTGAAACGAACTGCTTGATATCCATGTCCGTTGCTCTCACATTAGCATAATGTACATCAGAAGCAGAATCCTACCAGATTTTTTTTTGTAATTCTTATCAAAATAAATTCATACTTTAGAGAGGGAGATCATGGAAAACAACGATTGCTGAATATCATTTAACCATGTATGAATTATTTCAACTAGTTATTTTTTCAAGATTACTAGTAAGTACTAACAAGGAGAAAAAAACATAATTTGCTAGACATGATTGATTAGTTTTGGAAATAGTATCATTTACGACATCAAAATGTGGAGATTATTCTAGTTCCACAAACTAATAACTAGATTGTAGATGTAAAACATGCCAAACCTTCAGTTACTAAATGAAATAAACTGCATGGGCCAGATATGTAACAAGAAGCAGTCCATGTGATGTAATAATTTTAGTAACTAAATTGGCAGAAAACATTATGGAACTACTACATGCAACAGGTTTGCAAGTCCCAGCTCCCAAAGGTCAACCAAATTTACTGAAAATGAAAGCATCACAAGAGAATGATAGGGGTTGAAATCATCAGTGGGGTCAATAAGTCAAGAGGGTTGGTGTAACTTGTAAGGCTATGTATTTAGTGCTCTAGATTAGGTTAGTGAAAATACAATGCTAAGCTACTAGAGAAGAGACAGAGAAGACCAGTATTTCTTCCAGAGCTTACCATGAAATCACACTCCAGTCTCTCTCCAAGCTTCAGAACCAGACATCTCTCCTTTTCTGTGCAATGAGGTCTTCTAACTTTAGTGGTTGAATTTTGGCAGTCTCCATGCCTTCTTCACAAGATTATATATACATCAGTTTCACCGGTCAAAGTAAGCACGGCCTTCCTTGATTCTCTTTTGTGCGACTTTGTGATGCCTTCTTGCATTATATACACTACATATTAAAGTCACACATTCTTGGAGCAGAGCTATGTACCTAAATCATTCTTAGAAGTAACTAACCTTCTTCAACCCTTACTTTGTAACCATGGCTTTCTTTACTACTGAAATCTCTCTATGTAGCTCCATTGGACTTCTAGGAAAGGAGGTGGTCTTTACATCTTGAGCGTCCAGAACTGAGCTATTTGAACAGCCTTCTCTTGTTTGTTTTTCTTCTGGTGAAATATTGGCATCACCTTTCTTTGACAAAGTTGAACATTCATGAATTCTTCTTAACTTTTTTTTTATCCTCTCATTTTCCTGAGATCCTACTTCCAGCTCTTCAGTTGGTCTTGCAAGTTCATATGTTCCACTGTTTTCTTGCAAAGAATCCTTGCCTTGTTTACATACCATGTAATAGCCTAAGTTTGTTGCTAGCATCATTCTGCCTATACTTTGATTTTCTCTTGTTTTCTCTTCCTTCTTGCAATCCTGACAAGATTTACAATTGTAATGCTCCACTCTGTTCTGAAAAAACTACCATACTTATCCAAATCATTCTAGCACAATCACAATGGGCTGCTTCTTCTACTCAAGAGAGAAGAACAAGAATAAGAACAAGAAGCAATCAAGGTCATCCCCTACACTAACCATAGACAAAGATGACTTCAGAGATGAAATGTCCCAGAAGGCCAACAGATCATGCAGCCTGGTTGTTGCTTCATCACCACGGAGCATACTGGAGCTATACGAGGAGCGTGCGCATGAGCTCCGTGATTTTCGCCTCGCCGAGCTGAGAAGTGCTACCGGTAACTTCAGTAGAGAGCTCAAGATAGGGGAAGGAGGGTTTGGGAGTGTGTACAAGGGCTTCCTAAAAACTTCTTGCGGTCATTTGGGGCTCAGGAATGACAGTGGCAATGTAGTAGCTGTCAAGAAGCTCAATCCTAATGGAATGCAGGTATTGATTGTCTTCGATAGACCTTATGAATGTTAGATGCTATAATCATGTTTCTATGTACACTGCAATTGTTAAATGGCGTTGAAGCATACCTTTTATTATGAAACAAAGGGATGCAGGGAGCCTGGGATCAAATTGCATAAGTAAATATACTGATTCTGCACATATTGGTTACTTTCGAATCGTGCCGAGTATATTATTTAATGTAGGATTCCAGGCTGTGTAACAATGGTTATACAAATCACATTTAGTACTCTAAAAAGTTGGGCAGGATGGTTTGGTCAAAATTATTATCACTTATGGAATGGAATGTGAATGTTAGCCTCAGGATGACTGATGACAAGGATTTTAGCAAAATTATTCTCAACTGTAGACTACTGGTAAAATACATTTTTAGTTCATATTTTGCATTTCCCATGCATAATACTCAGCAAATATATAACTGTCAAATTATAGCTGCATGTTATAGAAAATTATGCCTCACGAATTTCTTGTGTCTTATATGCAAAAAAGGAAAATGAACCCCCCATGGCTTGTAAGTTTTAACATCTAGAATGCAGTAATTACAACATTTTGAGGAATCATGCACTTGGAGTAGCAATCTGAAAAAACAAATTCTTCCATTAAATTTGTTTAAATATTATTTATACTTCTACAATTCTTCCAGTATGACCATCAATTCAAAAAGTTGATTTATTCCTCAATTACCTCACTTTCAGGGTCATAAGCAGTGGCTGGCTGAAGTTCAGTTCCTTGCTGTTGTGGATCACCCAAATCTTGTCAAACTCATTGGCTACTGCGGGAGTGACGACGGCAAACAAGGTCCTCAGAGACTTCTTGTGTATGAGTTCATGCCTAACAAGACCCTAGAATATCACTTGTTCAATAAAGCATACCCAACACTTCCATGGAAAACAAGGCTTAGCATAGCCTTGGGCGTTGCTAAGGGGCTGCAGTACTTGCATGAAGGGTTGGAAATTCAGGTATTGGTCTAACAACTTCGATAATCGATATATTGAGTATTGTCAGTTACAAGTTCAGAGAACAATGTAAATAGCAGTGCTCTTTTTTTCCTCCTCTTTTCTTCTGTTTTTTCTGCTGTTTTCTTTAATCCTTACTATTAGTTGTTATTAGAAGCTTAGGGCTCTAGAGCTATGTTACATTAGAAAACAAATAATACAGCTGTTTCCCATTAATGCTATCTCAAAACCCAAGTGCTCAGAGTTAAGTGACGACTCCCAGTTGTTCCAGTTTTGCAATGATAGTCTCATAGGGATATGTATCAGTTTTGCAATGATAGTCTCATACCGATATGTATCAGGAGCTATGATTCAGAAGGCTTTCTGATCTATAATTCTATACTTGTTAGCGCAAATTAACAGAGTTTTCCAGTGTTTATATTCTGAACTACTGATGCTTGTGTTCACATGTTGTAGAGTTGTAGACTTGTAGTTATGACACTCTTTATGTTACAGGTCATATATCGCGACTTAAAATCATCAAACGTGCTGCTAGATGAGGAATTCAGACCAAAACTTTCAGATTTTGGATTAGCAAGGGAGGGCCCAGTGGATGGACAAACTCACGTGTCCACAGCGGTAAGTCATTTGTCATCAGTACTAGCAAGATAACCATTTACCTTAAGAACTACTTGCATTCAATCTGCACAAAAAAAAATGTAGAATTACAGTATTTTCTTGAATAATTTCATGGTTGGTTCGAATCAGGTGTCAAAACGGTCTAGAAAGACTGTTTGGTAGGCGGCCAAACCATCATGTTTCAGGCATTTGTCCTGACATATAATCTGTTTTCACCTGGAGAGATGTGTTTTCACAAAAAGATTCATGCAGTTCAACGAATGCGAAACTTCCACCCTTTCAACAAAAATAAGCTAACCAATGCAACCCCTAGAAATTTAAGATCTGAGAGTCGGCGATCCAATTTAGTTCAAAGTTCAAACTAATGGCTAAACTTTTGCAAAAAAAAAATAATAAAATAAAATTCGATCGGAGACTAATGGCTACTCCCTCCGTTTCATAATGTAAGTCATTCTAGCATTTCCCACATTCATATGGAAAATGCTAGAATGACTATGAATGTGGGAAATGCTAGAATGACTTACATTGTGAAACGGAGGAAGTACAATTTTAACATTGGGTGTTATGGTTATCAAAAGATTGGTACATTAGAAATAAATTTTAGTGCGAAGTAGGACAGGAATAATAGGATTAAGTATTAATCTGAGCAATGCAACCATGAACAATCAACAACAACGTGTGATGTGTATGAAACGGGCATAAAATCAAACAGGTGATGGGCACGTACGGGTACGCGGCGCCGGACTACGTGGAGACGGGCCGCCTCACGGCGAGGAGCGACGTCTGGAGCTTCGGCGTCGTGCTGCTCGAGCTCCTCACCGGCCGCCGCGCCTTCGACCGGAGCCGGCCACGCCCCGACCAGAAGCTCGTCGACTGGGCGCGCCGCCACCCCGCGGGCACCCGGTGGTTCTCGAGGCTCCCCGACCCGCGGCTCGCGGGGAGGTACTCGCACCGCGCCGCGCAGGACGTCGCGGCGCTGGCGTGGAGGTGCCTCGCCGACCGCGCAGGGGAGCGCCCGTCCATGGCGGAGGCGGCGCGGGCCCTGGAGCGCGCGGCGCGGCGCGACGAGCTGGATGGGCCCCCCGAGCCGCCGGAGGAGGGATCGCCCCCGCCTCCGCCTCCTCACTGCCACGCCGGCTCCGGTTCCTCCTCCCCGGAGGCGAAGAAGGCAGCGACGGCGAAGCGGCGGCGAATGGCGCACCTGGCCAAGCTGGCGGCTGGCGCGAGCGCGGCGCCGGCGGCGCGGAGGCTGGTGCACATGAAGATGATGAAGGCAGCAGCTACACGCAACGCAGGCACGCAGCATGTTGAGACTTGAGACTTGAGACCTCCCTGTGTTCAAAGTTCAAACGCACTACTATTCTCTCCTGTAATCTACTCCCTCGGTTCTATATTAGAAGTTATTTGATTTTCTTTTGTCAAATTTCTTTAAATTTGATTAATTTATAAAAAAATATAGTAGTATTTACAAAACAAACATATTATCAAAATATATTCAATATTAGATTTAATGAAACTAATTTGATATATTAGATAAAAATTATTTTTATAACTTGGTCAAACTAAATAAAGTTTAACTAGAAAAAAGTCGAACAATTTATAATACGAAATGAAATGGAGAGAGTACTAATTTTTGGGATAATTACGACCTGATTTTGTTTCGATGACTTGCTCTCGCCTGTTCTACCATTGCAAGCCTGTGCTGTGCATATCATTTTTTTCAAAAAAAAGAGTGTTTTGGTTTCTCTTAAGTACGGCATTGGGATATTCTTCATTTGAAAAACAGCAGCAATTTCTGATTTCTTAACATCACCACATAGTTTGAACACAGGATGTGTACCGTACCAAAAGTGGATTTTAATCTTGACGACTCCACTCTCCACATAAGAGAATTCATCAGAAGCTAGAAACAGAACGGCTTTTGTGTTTTGTCATTTGATCCAAGCGTAAACTCCGGATGGAAAACTAGAACCAGAAAACTGCGACTTTGTAGGCTCGGAGAAAAATATTCACCATTACAAAAATCCATGCAGGAGTCAAGTTAAAAGAAGAAACAGGGTTCTGTCTTTGAGATGGAGTATAATTTATTTAAGATCATTCCCTCCATCCCATCTTCCATGAGTTTGCAAACTTCAGCTCACATTCTAAAAATGAAGATGCAAAAGAGAGAGAGGGACAGCAACTTAAAAACGTATTGATCAACCAGCCAATGCGGCATTGAGCGCACTGTGAACATCCACTCCAATCTGAGCTTCGGCCTTCTCCAGTTCAGTTGAGGCCGATCCAAGCTTGGCGTTGAATTCCGCGAGACCCTGCTGGACAGCGGCTGGGTCGATCTGGTCCAGGGGGACAGCCTCGACAGCCACGATATCAGCAATGGAGTTTGCATGGACAAATGCAAAGCCACTGCTCACAAAGTACTTGGTGATATCATTTCCCTCGTGTACCGAGAGAACACCAGGCTTGAGCTCTGCGATTGTGGAAACGTGGCCTGGCAAAACACCCATCTGACCAGTTGTTGCTGGTACAATTACCATGTCAACCTGAGTATAGACAAGCAAAGACATAAGCAAGGGAAAGCAACAGAAGACAATATTGATGATGGGGGAAGAATTAATTGGTACATTAACAGTAGCATCGTTGAATCAAGCATAGAATACAAAATCTATGTGCATCAACTGATAGATGATTTGCCTATCATCTGTTGAAATGCAACAACACAAACATAGACAACCTTCGAACACCATCAACCAATTATATTTCATACACAATAGCAACAAAAGAACATGACGCTCAGAAACATACTTAAGGGAAAATTGATGATCTGAAAACATCTTAATAGTGCCATTAACCATTAAGTAAACAGTACCAAACCATCAAGGCCAACAAGCAAGCTAAAGGAAACAACATGAAACAAAGAAAATCGCCACAAAACTAAACAAGTAGTAGTACTTCCTCCGTTTCACAATGTAAGTCATTCCAGCATTTCCCACATTCATATTGATGTTAATAAATCTAGATAGATATATATGTCTAGATTCATTAACATCAATATGAATGTGGAAAATGCTAGAATGACTTACATTGTGAAACGGAGGGAGTATTAGACTTGGTTATCACAGGGCAAATGACATATATCAAGGACAAAAGCGCACAGTCAAAAAAGAAGCTGCTTATGCAGCATAGTAAAATATAAGTGAATAGTAGGCTATATTAATGTGCAGTTTATTCATAGAACTTCGGAATGAAAGATTTTCTCAACCAAAGAAATTTACATCAGGAACATTGACAGTGAATGTTCAGACACAAACTCTAGTTGATGTAAACAAGAACTTCTGCACTACGTATGCAATCAGAGCTAGTATAAATAAAATATCGGTTAGACTATACCGATAAATCCAGACAATGCATAGAGCCGCAGAGCACTACAGACACTAGAAAGAGAAACTGTTTTAGTCAGAATTAAAACTTGTCCTGGCACACAGCAATCCTAGAAAGAGAAACTTGAAATCTAACTTCAGTAAAAAAAAAAATAAGAAACACCAAAGGAGTGGCCTGGAATCCTCAATCTGATTAACAAAATGTAAAGGGGTTTCCAAAAGATAGTTCACTAGATTACTACTACCTAGGTCCCTAAAAGACTGTCTTTTTAGCCAGGTTCATAGCTAATTAAAAACACAGTCTTTTAAAGGCGAGGTAATATCGATTTATGAATTAAAAAGAAATGAAATTTGTTACCAACACTCAACAACATTCAAATGTTGAGCAGAAATTGTACAGTCATATGACATCTAGCCACCAGGAGAATCACGTTACGTTATGTTTGTCCCATCAAAGAACAACATCTCCAAGTCGCGCTGCTTAGCAACAAGACAAGAAAATTCCTGGTATGATTCAACAGCCCTGTACAACCGCAAACCCCCACACAATTCGTGTTAATAGGATTGCAAATACGCACGCCCAACAAATGGCCACATCACAAACATTCTGGGCAAACGATAAACGGAGGATAGAAGCATTGACCATGATATCTTCCTACAGATGAAGAGTCGATGCGAGACCTCTACCACACCAGCTCGACGAATCGGATCGCGCCGCCTTGACCCACCCCACCCCTATCCCTAATCGCACGACGCAAACCCCAGATCGCGCACATACCCGAAACCCTAGCGACACCACACGCACAGATCTGGGGGCCAAGGAGGGGGGGGGGGGCACACGGTCCGCGCATACCTCCTTGTTGGCGATCTCGGACTTGTAGGGGAGGACGAAGTTGACGGTGAGCTTGGAGGGGATGGCCGCCGGCGTGGGGGGGCGGGGCTGCATGAGCGACATGGGCGTGGCGGGGGCCTCGATGTTGGGGGCCACCTTCTTCCACGCCTCCGCGAAGGCGGAGTCGGTGGCCGCCTCGGCCGGCACCTCCGCCGTCGAGAGCGCCCTGCTGCTGCGGCCGCCGGCGGCGGCGGCGCGGGTGGTTGCCAGGCGGCGGGCGGCGTGGCGCAGCATTTTTCTTTTTTCTTTCTCTCTCTCTCTCTCTCGTTTCTCCTCTCCTCGCTGCGGCTGCGGGTGGGTGGAATGGGGTTCCAGGGGTGTGGGCGATTTGGAGGGCGAGGTGAGGAATGTGGGTCAGTGGGAGTGGAGGCGACTTTGGGCTGGGCCGTTTCTATATTTAGGCTAGGTCGCCTGCCTTCTTTTCATATCATTCAGGAATAAGTTCACTTAAGGTCCCTTAACTTATCATTTTCGTCCTTCAACCAAAAAAACTAGATACAACGGGTCCCACAACTGTTAAAACCGGCACAATATAGATTCCATGGTGGTTTGGACGGTGGTTTTAGCTGCCATGGTGCTTACGTGGCTAGTTTGACTCGGTCTTTATCCCACGTGGCATTGCGTGGCGCTTTCATGACAATTTGATCGAGAAATAATAAAAACCGTGGGCCGATATGTCAGTTATAATAAAAATAATAATTAAAAATAGCGAGGCCCACGTGTCATTCTCACTCCCTCCTATCTCTCCCAGTCGTTCTTCTTCCTCCTCTATCATCTCTTCATCATGTGGAGAGAGAGAGGAGCGAGTGAGAACGACATTTCCATATCAAATTGCCACTTAAGCGTCACGTGGATGCTGTATGCGATAAAGATCAAGTCAAACTAGCCATGCCAGCTAAAATCACCGTCCAAACCGCTATGGGACCTATGTTGCACCGGTTTTGACAGTTGATGGTTGAAGGGCGAAAATTAGATTCGTTAACGAGTAAGGATCTCAAGCGAACTTATTCCTATTGTTTATTGGATTTTTTAAAATAGATTATTTACTCCGCGTTTCTAAGAATATTTTTTCTAAAAAAAGAATTTTTATTGTATTGCTTAGAACACCTTGTTAAAGTTATTTATTAAAATGTTTAATTTATCCATATAATCAAGTAGATAATCCACAGCACACATAGTTCTTATATGTTAAATGGCTACTTTTTTTCATGCTTAATGTACGAAGCGTTTTGATAATTATTAGAGGATACAAACAAATGAATTATCTATTATCAACTCGAAAAATGGATTTAAAATGGTATTCTAGGAAGTTCATATATAAAAAGATTTTACAAAAATTATAGGCTGCGTTCGGGAGCACGCAAAACGGAGCACTCATTACTGCATGATTAATTAAGTATTAGCTAATTTTTTTAAAAAAATGGATTAATTTGATTTTTTTAAGCAACTTTCGTATAGAAACTTTTTGCAAAAAATACACCGTTAGAGCATCACCAACAGTCTACCTATATGATTTCCAAAACTAATTTTGACGGATTTTAGTCCAAAAATCAGCTCCAACATATCCCCTACTGTCCTACCTAAGTTTTGGAGGCCCCTTCCCCCGGTTTCTCGCTCCGTTTATATGCGGGCGTGAAAGTCGCTCCTAATCGCGCAATCCCCCCTCTCTCCTTCGTTCCCGCGCGTGGGAGATAGCCATCTTCTGCGCGTGAAAGAAAAAAAAATGGAATTTTCTCTAGCTAGTTTAACAGAAGGGCCCACTTTTAAGTTTTGGGATTGAATTTAAACTATTTGTTGGAGGGAGGAGTTTTTTTACATCCTATTTTCAGTTTAGGAAACCAAAAACAAATTTTTAGGAGAAAATTATAGATAATCTATTGGTAATGCTCTTAGCAATTTAAAAAGCATGCGCGCAATCTATTGGTAATGCTAAGAGCTCTTAGCAGTTTGAAAAGCGTGCGCGTGGAAAACGAGGAAAACGAGGAAGAGGGTTGGTAACTTGAAGGAAGAATAGAAGATCGGAAAACATGCCACCGTTCCATTCCTCTCCTCTTCTAAATAAAAAAAAACTCATTTCTTTCTGAAACATTTTCTCATTTTTTCCGGTAAAGAAAGATTTTTGTTTCATTTATTTACGGGTTATAATACAAAGCAGAGGTTTGCAATGAGGATGATCGCATTCTTTCTGAACCAGACTACACAAATAGCCACGTTTTGGATGGGAACAATCACAAGTGCATGGCAAAATGATAATGCACCCAGAAAGCATAGACACATCAGAATTGATTATGTTTAGCATAAGAGCAACCAAGCTAGGTATTTCGGAAAGACTGGATCTACAGAATGCACTTGCTTACATCAACATGGTACTAGATAAATACTGTGACATAGCCATAGTCCTGCATTTAACTAAAATTACAAAGAACCAACTGATCAATCCAATTATCCTCTGGGCTTTATGAACACAGACCTGCAGAAATCCCCAACAATGATGTCAGCCCTAAAGTTAAGAAAGAAGCCAAACCAATTACCCGTGCTTCCAAAGAGGCACCGAATCAAATAATGAACACACCAACAGTAAAGAAATTGATATGTGGAAACTTAGCATCAGTTTTTAACGTGCAAAGTCAAATGCAATATCAGTTTTTAAAGCCTAAAAACTATTAGAAGTAAAATATTTCTTGTAATTGAGCAGCTGATGGACAGCTATGCTCAACTAAAAGGAAAAACTTACTAAAATTAGTATTCATAGCAATATGGCATCCTTCAACATGTGAGCGTTTTTAGGTAAAAGTTGGAATCATTAAGCACGAACATCAACTGTGCTATTGAAACTTTTTTCCTGTTTTTGCTCTATTATCTGCACACATTTAGGAAATAGAGAGTTTCCAGGACTTATGCCATATGACTATATTAAAAAGAATATTACAATTAGAATATCTGCCTCAACTTCATAATTGTGTCCTCTAGAACCACAGCAACTAGTTAAACATGACAAGTTACTGTTCAAGTTCCTCGAAAAAAAAAAGTTCAAGTTGTGTACCCCATAGTAGTACTGAACAATTCTGGTATTAGTGATGGCAAACCTTAGTAGCCAGTAAGGTCTGGACTGCAAGTGCTCCATCAAACCCCCATCAGGCCTACAAATTCATCAGTTCCATTAAAAACTTGAAATCGGTAAAAATGATTGTCAGAGATGTCAAAGTGTACAACTGTTTCAAAATAATAAATACCATTTGTGGTCTATGCAATTGATCTTGCTTGTGACGTAAGGTCAGGGAGTCGGTTTCCCACAAAAATAATTGCTTGACAACTTGAAGCAACAGCATGATTTCCTATATCAGCATAGCCTCTTTGTAGAATATCACAAGGAAGAAACATTACTGTTGGTAAGACAGTAGTCTAAGATTGCCACAAGGCCAGTACTACAATAAGATTATCAATGGTCAACATATTTAAATGTAAGAATTAGCAACCACCTGGAACCTGAAGAGGAAATATGTGCTGCTGTGAGATTCATGATCCATGCCAAAACAGATGAAAGAAAAGACGGGTAATTTATAAAAAAAAAAATCGATAGTTGAAGCCTTGAAAGTGGATTTAGAGGTCAAAGAAGAGAAAATCCATGCGTGTGAGATGTTACAGTGAGTACTAAGGAATTAGAACTAACCATCAAGAATAAATGGAAAGACTTGAAAGGACAATACAGAATTATACAACAGATGCGAATGATGTTACATCGGAAGAATTCTGTACAGATGTGCATGCACAAGAAGAGTGTTCTCTAAATGCAAAAGGATTACAGTGCTGCAGTCATTTTACCTATTTGACGCCTGCCCAGGATCTGAAAGCTCTGACATCTTCTATTCTTTTACTCTGTTCTTCTGTTTTTTCATGCAGCAAATTCAAATTTCTATATAGATTCTTGTGTAGCTTTAGAAAGACTTGCTTGTATTTCCACTTGTCACAGTACATTTTACGGTTTGCCATGTAACTTAAAACCTCCATGACTCTTGCAAAATAGCCAGCCTTTAGGAAATTCAAAATCAAGCAGTCAAGCAAGTCTCTATCCACAGTTAGCTCTCCATATTCGAGTCTGCGCTTTATTTCTCCCCACAGCATGGCAATCTCCCTATGCATGCCTAGTGAAGAATATCCACACAGTATGTGGCAAAAGGTATGCAGACTGGGTCTTACATTCTGCTCTCTCATCCGCTTATATGTGCTCAAAGCATCGTCCATCATATTTGCCTTGCAGAAGAAAAGAATTGAATTATTGAACTCAAAAGTTAAGTGCTCTCGAGAGCTATAATGTTCTATTTCTTCAACCAAACTGGAAAGCAAAGACGAATTTCTGAGGGGCATCTCATCCTTGACTATTTTGGCAACATCCTTTATGGTAAAGGATGGATTGGTATGAAAATCAGCCATTGTATACGCTTTCTTTTGTATCTGTTGGAGAAACCTATTAACTTCTTCCGGTTTATTCTCCTTCTCATATGCTCTCAAAAGAGACATGTAAGTACAGATTAGAACAGGAATCTCAGCTGACTCTAAATCATCCAGGATATCATGAGCAGCATGCAACCATCCCATCAGAATGCATGCACTAATTACATCTGAATGAGATGGCCCCTTTAGATCTTCCTTGTGTAATGTAATAAGAAAGCTAGACAATGCACGCACTTTACTTGCTTTCAAACAGCCAACAATGAATTTAGCAAGAACCTTCTCACTAGGACGAATATTTCCATCAATAAGAGCAAGAAGGCCAAATTGACTTTCTGTATCTAAAACGAAACCTTTGTCCACTTTTATGGGGTCAAACATTATTCTGAATCCAGTTTTCAGGTTGCCAGAGCCTATCTGTATTACACCTTGTTTATGGACACTATCACCAACAAAAGCACGAGACTTTTGTTGTCGATACAGATCAACCAAAAGCTGAGCAGCGGCATCCATGTCATTATATTTGAAATGCAGGTTCAGCAGACTTCCATAAAAATATATATAGTGCTGAATGAACGGCAAAGATGCAAAAGAATCGATACTTCTTTTCATGTTCACCAATTCAACTCGCTGCCCAACCATCTCAAAGACAAGGCTAGCGATAGCCACTGTATTTACATCGGCCACAACCCCAACCAGCGACATAAGCTCCATTATTCTTTGGGCCTTGATCATGCATTTGAAATCGACACATGACTTCAAAACCATATTAAACAAGGTAACATTACTCTTTATTGGATCCAGTTTTTTCAGCTGCCTTCTATCTCCAATCTGCTCCAAGAAACACTCGCAGGTCTCACACAAAACATCAGCAGCAAGATAGGATCCTACTTGTGACTTCACCATATGCAAGAACACCATGGTCAGCATATCAACATCAGGAAGCTTGCCACTCTCCAATATGATCCTCACCACTGTTGAGGCTGGAATCGGCATCTGATCTCTGGCAAGCGCCAGAGCTAGCCTCATCAGCGAGCCACAATTAAGAAGGTTGTCATTGCATTGGTAAACTGACAAGACCATGTCGAATGCCCTCTGAAGCCATCTCCTGCTAGACGCGTAGGACAGCGACACGATCATCCTGTCCAACACCCGCGGCTCAGGAAGGCCATGCAGGGTCTTGTAATTGGCAAATGCTTGCAGCGCGTCGTCGACATTGCCGTCATCGAGAGCGGCATTGATTGTCCTCAGTAGGGTCTCACGAGACGGCGCTTCCCAAGGCAGAATCTTGGCTGCAATCGTGCCCATGGGAAGGTGATGTACGGCCAGAGCGGATTGCCTCCTCCATGACCCGTAGCAATCAGCCTAATAACAAGAAACTATATGAACTAAAGGAGAACTATTTTCATTTTTTTACAGATTTTAGTAAAGGAAAATATATCCATTTATCTTATACTCCCTCTGTTACATATTATAAGTTGATTTGTTTTTTCTTAGTCAAACTTCTGGAGGTTTGACTAAGTTTATAAAAAAATTAGCAACATCTACAAAACTAAGATGTTCAGCAGAGGGAGTATAACTGGTGCACGGTAAAAAAAAAAAAAGAAGCTTCTTATGCAGCATAGTAAAATATAAGTGAATAGTAGGCTATACTAATATGCAGTTTTATTCATAGAACTTGAGAAGGAAAGATTTTCTCAACCAAAGAAATTTACATCAGGAACATTGACACTGAATGTTCAGACACAAACTCTAGGTAATGTAGGGCAAAGGAGAGGGGGGCACACGGTCCACACATACCTCCTTGTTGGCGACCTCGGACTTGTAGGGAGGACGAAGTTGACGGTGTGCTTGGAGGGGGTGGCCGCCGGCGTGGGCGTGCGGGGCTGCATGAGCGACATGGGCGTGGCGGGGGCCTCGATGTTGGGGGCCACCTTTTTCCACGCCTCCGCGAAGGAGGAGTCCGTGGCCGCCTCGGCCAGTGCCCCCGCCGTAGAGAGGTGGTGGCCAGGCGGCGGGCGGCGAGGCGCAGCATTTTCTTTTGTTTTTCTTTTTCTCGTTCTCTCCTCGCTGCGGCTGTGGGTGGGTGGGAATGCGGTTCGGGTATATTTGGGGAATTTGACTATTCGCCACTCTTAGGTTCAAAAATTATCCAAATGCCATTCTTATAATTGCGTTAAACTTTTTTTCCTTTATTAAGAGGTGGTCTCTTAACTATTTGTCACTTTTACCTATGTGGATGCCAACATGGCAACCTAGGATGAAAAATAGCGTGGGGCCCACTCGTCAGTCTCTCCCTCCCCTTCATTTCTTTCCCGGTCTCCCCACGCGTCCGCAGCCCCCCATCGACACCGACACCACACAGCTGCTCCGCAGCGCCGTCGACGCCAGCACCATGGAAGCGCTCGTGCTCCTCGTTGCCCGCCCATGTCAGCGGCGTCACGGAGGGGGTGGCATGGTCTGTGTTCTCGTGAGACCAAGCCATGGCGTACGTGCTGATATCGGTGACGGTGGCAGTGCTGCAGTCGTCCATGGCAGGGAAGCGCGAGCAGCCGGAGCTGCAATGGATGCCCATCGGCGCGTTATGCCGCCTCGTCGGGGAGGGCCTCGCCAGCACCATCACACTTCGCGGGGAGGAGGGCGGCTGCGGCACCGGGGAGAGAACGATGGTGGCGGTGTTGGTGGGTGCGTTGATGGCCGGCATACAGATGGGGTGGTACGCCAGCGGCAGGGAGTCGGAGGACGCTGGCCATGGGGAGGCGTGGTGTCGTCGTGGGCGCGCCACAGGAGCGCCAGAGCAGGGCGTGGCCCGCATGCGCGGTGGAACCGGGAGGCGGGCAGGAGGTGGTGGGTTCGATTCGGGGTTGGACATGGCTGGCGGCGGCAGCGGCGGATTGGAGACGAGAGGGGGTCGACGAGGATTGCGGACGCATGGGGGAGAGATGAAAGGGAGGGAGAGACTGACGAGTGGGCCCGTATACAATCAAAGAAATTTCTCAACCAAAGAAATTTACATCAGGAACATTGACAGTGAATGTTCAGCCACAAACTCTAGTTAGTGTAAACAAGAACTTCCGCACTACGTATACAATCAGAGCTAGTATAAATAAAATATCGGTTAGCACTGCAACTATACCGATAAATCCAGACAACTCATAGAGCCGCAGAGCACTACAGACACTAGAAAGAGAAACTGTTTTAGTCAGAATTAAAACTTGTCCTGGCACATAGCAATCCTAGAAAGAGAAACTTGAAATCTAACTTCAGTAAAAAAACAAATAAGAAACACCCAAGGAGTGGCTTGGAATCCTCAATCTGATTAACAAAATGTAAAGGGGTTTTCCAATAGATAGTTCACTAGACTACTACTACCTCGGTCCCTAAAAGACCTTCTTTTTAGCCAGGTTAATAGCTAACTAAAAGCAGTCTTTTAAAGGCGAGGTGATATCGATTTATGAATTAAAAAGAAATGAAATTTGTTACCAACACTCAACAACATTCAAATGTTGAGCAGAAATTGTACAGTCATATGACATCTAGCCACCAGGAGAATCACGTTACGTTATGTTTGTCCCATCAAAGAACAACATCTCCAAGTCGCGCTGCTTAGCAACAAGACAAGAAAATTCCTGGTATGATTCAACAGCCCTGTACAACCGCAAACCCCCACACAATTCGTGTTAATAGGATTGCAAATACGCACGCCCAACAAATGGCCACATCACAAACATTCTGGGCAAACGATAAACGGAGGATAGAAGCATTGACCATGATATCTTCCTACAGATGAAGAGTCGATGCGAGACCTCTACCACACCAGCTCGACGAATCGGATCGCGCCGCCTTGACCCACCCCACCCCTATCCCTAATCGCACGACGCAAACCCCAGATCGCGCACATACCCGAAACCCTAGCGACACCACACGCACAGATCTGGGGACAAAGGAGGTGGGGGGGGGGGGGGGTGGGGTGGCAACACCTGTCCGCGCATACCTCCTTGTTGGCGATCTCGGACTTGTAGGGGAGGACGAAGTTGACGGTGAGCTTGGAGGGGATGGCCGCCGGCGTGGGGGGGCGGGGCTGCATGAGCGACATGGGCGTGGCGGGGGTCTCGATGTTGGGGGCCACCTTCTTCCACGCCTCCGCGAAGGCAGAGTCGGTGGCCGCCTCGGCCGGCACCTCCGCCGTCGAGAGCGCCCTGCTGCTGCGGCCGGCGGCGGCGGCGGCGGCGGCACGGGTGGTGGCCAGGCGGCGGGCGGCGTGGCGCAGCATTTTTCTTTTTTCTTTCTCTCTCTCTCTCTCTCGTTTCTCCTCTCCTCGCTGCGGCTGCGGGTGGGGTGGGTGGAATGGGGTTCCAGGGGTGTGGGCGATTTGGGGGACATCTAACTTTGGGCCACTTTTAAAATATATCAATTAATTATTTACCACTCGCTGTATATAACACGTGGACTTTAATGTGTCTATGATATGATATATAGATTTAGTGGTAAATCATTTATCACCATCTTACAAATAATTAATTATTTCGTGATGTGAGGAGTGTGGGTCAGTGGGAGTGGAGGCGACTTTGGGCTGGGCCGTTTCTATATTTGGGCTAGGTCACCTGCCTTCTTTAAATATTATATTTAGGAATAAGTTCACTCCCTTACTTATCAACGAATCCGATTTTTGTCTTCAACTGAAAAACCAGATACAACGGATCCCTCAACTGTCAAAATCGGTACAATAGAGGTATAGTTTGGATGGTGGTTTTAGCTGACATGGCGCTTACGTGGCTAGTTTGACTCGGTCTTTATCCCACGTGACATTGCCATGGCGTTTTCGTGATAATTTGATCTGGGAAATAAAATAAATAAAAATAATAATTAAAAATGGTGAGGCCCCCATGTCATTCTCATTCCCTCCTCCTCTCTCTCCGGGTCATTCTTCTTCCTCCTCTATCCTCTCTTCATCATGTGGAGAGAGAGGAGGGAGTGAGAACAACATTCCCATATCAAATTGCCACTTAAACACCACGTCGATGCCACATGGGATAAAAATCGAGTCAAACTAGCCATGTCAGCTAAAACCACTGTCCAAACAGCTATGGGATTTATGTTGTACCGGTTTTGACAGTTGAGGGACCCGTTGTATTTGGTTTCCGGTTGAAGGGCAAAAATCGGATTCATTAACAGGATCTCAAGTGAACTTATTTATATTGTTTATTGGATTTTTTAAAACAGATTATTTACTCTACGTTTCTAAGAATATGTTTTCTTAAAAAAAAGAATTTTATTGTATTGCTTAGAACACCTTCTTAACGTTTTTTTATTAAAATGTTTAATTTATCCATATAATCAAGTAAATAATCCACAGCAAAATAATTCTTATATGTTAAATGGTTATTTTTTTCATGCTTAATGGACGAAGCGTATTTACAAACAAATGAATTATCTATTATCAACTCGAAAAATGGATTAAAAATGGTATTTTAGGAAGTTCATATATAAAAAGATTTTACAAAAATTACACCATAAAGATCGGAAAACATGCCACCATTCCATTCCTTTCCTCTTCTAAATAAAAAAAAACCTCATTTCTTCCTGAAACATTTTCTCATTTTTTCCTGTAAAGAAAGATTTTTTTTCATTTACTTATGAGTTATAATACAAAGCAGAGGTTTGCAATGAGGATGATCGCATTATTTCTGAACCAGACTACACAAATAGCCATGTTAAGTTCATGGCAAAATGATAGCGCACCCAGAAAGCATAGACACATAAGAGTTGATTATATTCATAATAAGGGGTCTGTTTGGGGAGCTTAAAATTCTGAGAAGCAGCTGCTGAGAAGCTAACTGGTGAGAATCTGGAGAAGCTGGTTTCTAGTTTATTTTCCAGATTCTACAACTATAAATTCTTAGAATCTGAGTAAAAAGCTGGACTGTTTGAGGGAGTTTCTGGCAACTGAAGATTCTAAGAGAAGCTGCTGCAGCTGCTAGAATCTCCCCAAACATGCCCACGAGCAACCAAGGTAGACCGTTCGAAAAAAAAAAGAGCAACCAAGGTAGGTACTCCATGTCGGAAAGACGGGATGTACGGAATGCACTTGCTTACATCAACATGGTACTAGATCCATAGTCCTGCATTTAACTAAAATTACAAAGAACTAACTGATCAATTTAAGGATTCTATATAGTAAAAACTCCATTTCAAGGATAAGATTTAAACTCGATGGAAAGATGAGGGGCATAGAGCATGTTTAGATTGGTGTTATTTTAAATCATACCATTATTTTGATAAAATGACAAAAATATGGATGCATTTAGTTTGTTACTAAACATTTGTAATGCCTAGAGAATTTTGGTAATAACACATTTAAGTGCCCATCAGTTGGCTTATTTAGTGAATAAGCCAAACAACATATTTGCAAACGAAAAATAATTTGTGAATAAAAATTTTATATACGTGTCCTTAGCGATCTAAAAGCAAAGGCTAAAAAATAAACTTCGATGAAAAACCTCAAAATCAACTTCAAATTTAAAGTTGAAAATTTAAATTGTGGCTGATAAGCATAAGCGAAAAGATGAGGCTCTTACTCTATCCTATTAACATTTTAAAATATTGTCAATCTACCAAAATTTAAAGATATTTATTTTGATAGTAATCTGAATATGGCCGGACTTATTCCACGAAAAAGTTGTGTCCTCGGTAGCCCACACTTCTTTTCTCATGTCCTGTTTGGAGATCTTAAGATTTTGAGAAGCAGCTGTTGAGAAGCTAACTAGTGAGAATCTGGAGAAGCTTATGGCTTCTAGTTTATTTCCCAGATTCTACAACTATAAATTATCAGAATCTGGGTAAAAAGCTGACTGTTAGCTGGACTATTTGAGGGAGCGGCAACTAGGGTTGACACTGGTTCGGATAGTTTCCGTTCGTCCGGACCATTTTTCGGATTCGGATAGTTTCGGTCGAAACTATCCGGAAATTCTCGTATTCGGAAACGAATTCGGATTTTTTTTTCTCGGAAATGAAAACGAATACAGTAAGGGTACTATTCGTCGAAATCGGAAAACGGTCGGAAAATATCCGGAATTTTTTTTATATCCGCAGACATTGAGCAAATTTTAGAAAAAACACGTATATATACATAACTTTTTCATACGGAATCAGATGAAGGCAAACTTTATATCAACATTGTAGAGCTCGATGAGATCTACAATTTTCTTATTGACTATTTTATTATTTGAGGTCATTTAAGGGTCTAAATATTCATTATAATATTCCATATTAATTTTTACAAAATCTCAGATCTACAATTCAAATGACATCTGATAGAGATGTATTCCATATCAAAGTTGTAGAGCTCAACAGGATCCACCACTTTATAGTTTATAACATTTATAGTTGAAAGCATTTAAAGTATAAAATAAACAAGTTTCGAAGATGTGTAGTAAAATAAATAACATCTCCAATTTATATGATGGTAAGTAAGTTATACAGTCTTGGGAATAGAAAATGATAATCATATTTGTATATGGATATTTTAGAGGAACAACTATGAAAATCGATTTTCACGTACAGTTGTGGGACTGTCTACAAAATTAACGATATAAATGTTGGAGATGTTAAACTAAAATAATAAGCGATATCTCTTCCTTGATAAAGAAACTCAATTTGAGGGGTTTTTTATATACCGGTAAATATTCACTACCGTATTCGTTCCGTCTCGTATTCACTCTGTATTTGTATTCAATAATATTCGATTTTATTTCCATATCTAAGTTTTTAATTCCGATTAAAAAAAATATGAAAACGAATTCCGTCCGTTTCCGATCCGTTTTCATCCCTAGCGGCAACTACAGACTATCCCACACATCTTTTCTCAGTCGGGCTCCAGCCCACTCGACTCGAGCGTCCAGCCACGAAGCAACCAGTAGCCCACACCAGCTTGTGAGTCGTCCGCGCCGCCGCCGCCGCCGCCGCCGCCGTGCTGCTCGTCTCCCTACGGCGACCACCGGTCTCGATCCGCGTCCCTGCCACCGCCGCCAGCTCCCGGAGGCCGGAGGAATCTGCCTTGGCCGCCGCTGCCTTCTCTCCTCCTCACTGCTGCGACCTGCTGAGAGTTTTACCTCTGACCTCTCTACAGCGACCACCGGACTCGATCTGCATCCCGGCGAGGAGGAACCGATCTGCCATCTAAACAACCTCACAGCTTGATCGATCCTGGTGAGTGAGTACCTCTCCCCTCTGTGCCTTTAGTTTTGATCATCAATTTTTCTGAGATCTGTGTGATGAAAATTATTGGGTAAAATGTTTAATGATATATGGATAGTTTTGAATTCTGGGCATGCTTGGATTTGATCTTAGTGCTGAATAAATCTAGATTGCAGCTGCAGAAAATCTCTACCATTACCATATGCATGATGCGGTTAAATTAGCAGCTGATTTGTGCAGTTTTTCTTGTTGCAGGGGAAAAAAAATCAGATGAACCCGTGTTCCACAATGCAAGCTCACATTAGCCAGGGAGCTTTCCTTAGTCTGTATGGACCTCGACTGAAGAATCAAACACTGCATATTGACTTGTTCCATGACTTGAATTAACAAAACGAACTGTGGTTCATGAATTAATCAGGGTTTGCATGATAAAAAAATTGCTACCTGCAGTTCATAGGGAATCAGACCATGATCCACTCGGTATAAAATTAGCCCATGACACAGAGTGCCATAGTGTCGTATATGATTTTGCACAATTCATACAGGTTTATAAGTTGCTATGACTTGGCATTGCATTAACAATTGAGATAATTTCTTATATGCCATTCAAAAGTTTCATGGTTCCTTATATGCCATCTAAAATTTGCTATTTCCTTATGTGCCATTGCTTCAAGTTTTGTTGCCCTCTTATGCCATCCATGTCACTGTTCTGTTAGAGTTCTACTGTTAGATAACGGATTCTTACATAAATGGCACTTTTACCCCTAGCCCACTCAGGCAAGCGAGAAGGCAGGAGCTGACGGCAGCCCAGCCTTCCTCCATGGGCTGTGTGGAACGAGAAATTGGCTATTCTTCCACTGCCGTTTCGCCACAATGCCATTCCGCGGAATGGCGTCGTTAAAATGCCACTGTCAAGACTGGGCTTATATTTGTTTTGCCATTTGAGCCATTTCATTCCATTTTCACCTGATTTCCCACCCGGGCTACCCAAAATGCCCTTCTGTCCGCCACCAATGGCGACGCCGAGCTCACCGTGGCGGAGGCCAAGGAGACCGGCCTCGTCGCCGGCGCCTGCAGCATGGCCATCGGCAAGCACTTCCGCTTCCACTCCGCCGCGCCGGTCAGGCGGCCTTCCTACTCCTCTCGGCCGTCTCCCCCACCATCCCACCTACCCACGCCTCCTCTTCTCCTGCTTCCTCTGCCGCTTCCCTATCTGATGGTGAGGGTGACGGCGGCGTCGCGGGGCCAGGGGGAGGCGTCGGCGGGGAGAGGCGGCGGCGCAGCTGGTGGGAGAGGAGTCGGCACGGTGGGGGAGGCATTGGTGGTGGGGGCTGGTAGGCGGCCAACTACCGCCAGCCGCGCCGACCATGGCCGCCGCATCCACGGCCTTCCTCCTCCTCCCGGTCGTCTCCCCCGCCGCCCCACCCACCCATGCCTCCTCTTCTCCTGCTTCCCTTGCTGCTCGGGTCCTCGCCACCACGTACGCCTCGCGGCCTCCCGGTCCGATGGCGAGGGCGACGGTGGCATCGTTGTGTGTCGGGGGCGGGGGCTGGTAGGCGGCGCAGCTGGCGGGGAGAGACGGTGGCGCAGCTGGCAGGGAGAGGCGGCGGCACGGTGGGGAACCGGGGAGGAGTGGTGCGGCGCGCGCCTCCTCGCACAGCGCCACCTCTTTTGTTCGTCGGAGGAGGAGAAAAACTGCAGGAGAGAGGGGGGTATTTTGGTCCATTGAAGTGGGAAAAATGGTGAAAATCTTGTGAAATGGCCAATATGGCAAAGCAACGGTTTGGCATCGGTTGGAAGTGGCATTTTAACGACGCCATTTCACGGAATGACATTGTGGCGAAACCCACTCTTGGTAGTGGCAGAATATCCAATTTCTCGTGTGGAACTATGGATGCGTGATCCACTGATTCCATTGACCTCTCGATAATTTACTCCAAAATATTTCAACCATACAGTAAACTGGATTTCATTCCTTCTTGTGGCAGGTAGATTAATCATCCTGTTGAAGAGTACTCGCTAGTAGCTACTTGCTGTTGATTAGTTCAATGTTATCCCAACCAAGAGATTTCGTCGATTCCCGGGTAATCTCAACTCACGAGTCACAATAGTCTTACTAGCCTTAGAGCATGTACAATAGCAGAATTGAGCTATAAACACATATCAAGAAGATAAAATAGGAGAGAAATGAGCAGCAGGCTACAGATCTGTAGCCAGCTACAGTACGGACTCCAAGACACAATGTGTGTATGATATGTGGGACCATGTGTTAATAGTGTAGTATATGTTTATAGGTTATTATCAGGGTTATGGATATCACATACCTAATAGTAGTCGGCTACATCTCGGTAGGACCCACCACATATCATGTCTTATACGGAAACTGACCTTGGATATGGAGGGAAATCCGGATAAGGAAAGACAACTAGAGTTCTACATGAAAACGACAAGGACTACTCGGATTGTATCCATATTGGTTTCCCTAGTTCTATTTGGACAAGGAACACCTATGGGTATAAATACAAGGCTCCCTAGGAGGAGAGGGGACACACCGACCACAATCTATAGAACAATAGATCAAGACACAAGATCAACATACAAGCCAACATGCGCCAAGACAAGACACCGGATATCGACTTCAGGGATAAGTATGGCTAGTCCTCTACGGTGTCTCCGAATACTGTCAGGAGAGACGAAAGCGTTATCTCTGGTCTCGCCGGGCACGGATTCGAGGAGGAAGACTACCATATTGTCGACTACGAGTCAGAACTTCAGACCGCCATGTTGACAATAGTTAGATAGGCTACCTATATATTGTACTGGTGTGATTATGGTGAATAAGACCAATACCGGCTTCGGCCAACAGGATGTAGGGTTATTACCTGACAATTCAGGGGCCCGAACCTGTATAAAAATCCTCATCCTCGTCTCTTTTACCTCCGTCTCACGTATATCCTAGTATCAACGATCCCCATACCATGCAAATACCGGAATCGCGACATCAAACATCGACAGTGGCGCGCCAGGTAGGGGAATTTCGGTGCTTTAGGGTTTCGACGAGATGGGTTTAAGAGATGGATTCTCCGACAACAAGCTACTCGACGACTTCGGCTATGGAGAGATCTAACCTGACCAGAGTACGAGCCCTGACAAGATCGGAACCATCATCGTCATCGACAACTTGGTCTATCGAGATCATCCAAGCCTCAAGATACGCGGCGTACGAAAAGATGTCAGATCATATGATGTTGAACGAGTACGCAATAAGGTAATTGATAGATTTGTTTTTCAAATTAATCTACTAATTTCGTAGATACATCCGGCATGTATCTATAAAGGTACACAATATTTTATATGCAATTTATCGTACCTATTCAGATCATACAATATTGTCAGATCTATAATTTATTATGTTTACCTAGAGCATGTCTTTTATACAATATCTATTGTGCGAGTGCTTCCGATGTTAGGCCAACTACGGTCTAACGCTGGGGGCTCGCTCCGTTCTCTTCTGTATAAATCATGCTTGTTTACGGTTTATATAATGTCTGATATTTAATTTGCTTGTTATATCCTGATAATACTAGAAGATCCATACAGTTTTTTGAGTACATACTCGATATTCTCTGCTATATGCCTTGTCTTCTAGAAAATATTTTTCAGGAACAATTGAGCACTTGAGTAGATTGTGGTCAAACACACACATTATTGAGAACATTCTCGACAAATGCGGAGTTTTCGCACCCAACCTACCAACAAAGACCGATGACCTATCTCATAGCACCGGCCATGGCTGGACTACTCGAGAATAGGTTGTTAACGGATAATTCCTCGTGAACGTCATCGGCTTGATCACCCGACATGATTGCGAATGGACATCCGGATATGCTATATGTTGGGTATGTGAGTCATACTGGCCACATGAGATGCACATGTAATAAACCAACTTTAGCGCCCCTATAGGTGATTAAGAGACTCCTACTCCTGGTTCTTAAACTAGTAGAGCGTAGTGATCTCTCTCGCCTCACTTCTAGTGGTTAAGTTACGACTACTACCTGGTCCTCGACCAGTGGTGTAGCGTTTCTCCCACTACTTCCACTTCTAGTGGTCGAGTTAAGACTACTACCTGGTACTCGACCAATGGTGTAGCGTTTCTCTCACTATTTCCACTTTAAGTGGTCGAGTTACGACTACTACCTGGTCCTCGACCAGCGGTGTAGCGATTCTCCCACTATTTCCACTTCAAGTGGTCGAGTTACGACTACTACCTGGTCCTCGACCAGCGGTGTAGCGATCCTCCCATTACCTCTACCTCAACAAAGTTGATATCAGGTACACAATAATGCCAAGTGTTTTACCCAGAGATCCCTTACCACGACGACACCTAGAGTTGAAACCTATCCTCATGTCCCTTTACACCGTCCTGGCAAGGCCTCCGAGGAACCTAAGGGAACTTCGAATGGGGACGCCCAGAGCCGATAAGTAGGAGTGGGCATTCGGTTAGACCGAGAAATTCGGTTCGGTTTCTCGGTCTTTTTTAAAATTCGGTCTTTACAATCTCAAGACCGATCGGTCTCCAACAAAACTCAAGACCGAGCAATTCGGTCTTCGGTTAGTTCAGTTCGGTCTCGGTTATAGACCGAACTAACCGTACCAAAAATTTGAACAGCAAAAAACAAATCAAATAATCAGTAAGATCGATGAATCAAGCAATTAGGTCGTAATGACACACTACAAATTGGTGTCTCAGCCAATAGAGCATGATTTAGACAAAAAAAAGCAGATCGAGAAATTTAGAAAAGAAAATAAGCAAATCGATAATCCATTGACTTGAATCTGCAATCGGCGATGGAGGCTGGCCTCTTCCACAATCGACCTCACGGCACACAGCGAATCGATGATGGAGGTTGGCTGGAGGCGGTGGAGGGCGGAGGCGCCACCGGCGCGGAGGACGGAGGCGGCATCGGCGTGGAGGAGGACGGAGGCGGCACCGGCGCGGTGGAGGAGGACGGAGGCGTCGCCAGTGCGGTGGAGGGCGGAGGCGGCGTCGGCAGCGGTGGAGGAGGACGAAGGCGGCGCCAGCGCGGTGGAGGTCGGAGGCGGCGTCGGCGACGGCGCGGTGGACGAAGACGGAGGCGGCGCCGGCATGGTGGAGGCGGAGACGGCGCCGGCGCGGTGGAGGTGGAGGCCGGGCGCGGTGGAGGTGGAAGGAGAGCGATGGAGGCGGAGGATGGGGATGCGGCGCGATGGGAGGTTGGAGTACGGCAGTGGTAGCTGGTAGAGTTGTATTAGGGTTAGTACTACTGGGCTTATTGGGCTCTAGGTCTATTGGGCCATAATTTCGGTCAATTCGGTTAACCGAGCCCAATAACCGAAATGACCGAAATAAATTCGCTCTTTCGATGGCTGGGACCGAACAGCTAACCGAATTTCTCGGTCTCGGTTTTTTCGGTCTCGGTTATTTCGGTTCGGTTTTTCGGTTCAGTCTTTTTCTGCTCACCCCTATCGATAAGGCCTTGTCGGATCCTGTAGAGACAAAAGACCATGTAAGATCTGGTCGTGTAAGAGTTCTCGCCGTGCGTGTTAACCAAGCCGTGTAATCGGAAATTGGGTTTTCCAACTTCACAACTGGGGTTAGGATCAGTGCTTGTTCAACCAAGGCAGGTCAAGGGTCCAAGAGCCTTCTCCTCTGAGAACGATTCTCCGACGACAAGGCTGGGGGCTAGGGAGAGTGTATGACTCAACAAACTGACTGATTGAAGTCGGTAAGAGAGAAGACGCTCATATACAAAACATTGGTCTGTAAATTTATTTCATTTTTAGTTTTCCATACATATTATAACATGTTACCCTTTGAGCGTTCGCTCGGGGGCTATTTCTATCTAATATTCTTTTCCGAGTATTGATTTCAGGAAAATGTCGAATATTCGACGTTGACGAAGACTTCATGTATATGGTTCTATACCAAGATTGACTAAGGCGAGTACGACAAATGTCGACAAGGCTTCGTCGCAGATTCTACACCTTCTCGATCGCTCGAGGGCGGTTGGTGGATCTCGACAAGGAATACGGAATGAAGAGATGGTGTACCCGCCGAGATAAAATTTCTTGACTTCAATCCAAATTCTCGATTACAGCAAGACAGGAGACTTAGTCGTATGCTATGTACTTTCTTGGGTGACATCGGAGATTGACTCAGACAAACCCTATAGGTGCCCGCACAAGGCTGATAACGGAAGTCTAATGTTATCTCTGAACTCACCGAGAACGGTCACGTGAGCACGACAACAGTTACTCAAGGGTTTGCGGTTGAGAATATGGATTCATTCATTTGCATTGAAGTCAGGGGCTACTGTCAGGGTTATGGATACCCATACCTAATAGTAGTCGGCTACATCTCGGCATGACCTACCACATACCATGTCTTGTATGAAAACTGATCTCGGATATGGAGGGAAATCCGGATAAGGAAAGACAACCATAGTTCTACATGGAAACGACAAGGACTACTCGGATTGTATCCATATTGGTTTCCCTAGTTCTACTTGGACAAGGGGACACCTATGGGTATAAATATAAGGCCCCCTAGGAGGAGAGGGGACACACCGACCACAATCTATGGAACAATAGATCAAGACACAAGATCAACATAAAAGCCAACATACGCTAAGACAAGACGCCGGATGTCGACTTCAGGGATAAGTACGGCTAGTCCCCTACGGTGTCTCCGGACACTGTCATGAGAGACGAAAGCGTTATCTGTGATCTCGCCGGGCACGGATTCGAGGAGGAAGACTACCCTGTTGTCGACTACGAGTTAGAACTTCAGACCGCCATGTCGACAACAGTTAGATAGGCTACCCATATATTGTACTGGTGTGATTATGGTGAATAAGAGCAATACCGGCTTCGGCCAACAGGACGTAGGGTTATTACCTGAAAATTCAGGGGCCCAAACCTGTATAAAAATCCTCGTCCCTGTCTCTTTTACCTCAGTCTCGCGTATATCCTAGTACCAACGATCCCCATACCATGCAAATACCGGAATCGCGACATCAAACGTCGACAGTAATTATGGTATGAATTGGCGATTAAATTAACTATAGATGATTTTGGGCTCGTAGTTGGCTATACTATTAAACTTGCTCTTAGGCTATGTTTTTTTTTGCTCAGTGTTCCCAACCCCTCTCCCTCGTGTTCCGCACGCACGCTTTTCAAACTGCTAAACGGTGTATTTTAATTTAAAAAAGTTTCTATACGAAAGTCGCTAAAAAAATCATATTGATCCATTTTTGAAAAAAATAGTTAATACTTAATTAATAACGCGCTAATAGACCGCTCTGTTTTTCGTGCGGAGGGAATGAGTTCCCAACCCACACAGAAATGAACGCAGCCTTAATCAATTCTTCTAGTAGATTTTCAGTAATGAATTTAGGAAATAATGACAGGGAGAACTAGGACAATCGGGCTTCACGTAGGAGTAGCTGTGAGACGAGGGTAACTTTTATTTCCGCTAAAAGTTTTTGGTTTTTGGGTATACCAACCATTCACCCCCCTCTGGTTGGCTTAGTTATTGATATTCGATCCTTCAAGTGGTATTAGAACATTGTTTTCTTCTTTAGATTTTTATTGATCTAGAGTTTTTGCCATGGCTACTCATGTTAGGTTTTCAACTAAGCCTCATGTTTTCGATGGAACGGATTTTTCTCATTGGTGTAGTAGGATGCAATCTTACATTATGGCTGAAGATTATGATATTTGGAGAAAAGTTTCTCATCCTTATGTGATTCCTGGAGCTATTACTACTGCTGCTGAAAAAACTGCTTTTGAACAAAATTGCACAGCTCGCAACATTCTTTTGAGTGGTATTTCTCGTTCGGATTATGATCGTGTTACGCATTTTCGAACTGCACATGAAATTTGGAATACTTTGAGTAACTTTCATCAAGGAACAAATAACATTAAAGAACTTCGTCGTGATATTTTCAAAAAGGAGTACATTAAATTTGAGATGAAACCTGGAGAAGCTTTGGATGACTATCTTTCTAGGTTTAATAAAATGTTGAGTGATCTTAGATCTGTTGATTCTTCTTATGATGCTAATTATCTACAATCTGAGATTTCTCGTCACTTTTTGAATGGTCTTGACATGTCTATTTGGGAGATGAAAGTTACATCTATTTAGGAGTCAGTTGATATGTCTACTTTGACTTTGGATTCACTTTACACAAAATTGAAAACACATGAGATGAATGTTCTTTCACGAAATGTTGATTCTAAGTCGAGTGCTTTGGTTTCTTCTTCTTCTTCTTTGGATGTTGATGCTTCTTCATCTAAGCCTTCTTTTCTAGCTATTTTTAATGCCACATCCGATGATCAACTCGAACAGATCGAGGAGGAGGATTTGGCTTTGGTTGCTAACATAATTGCTCGAGCTATGAATAATGCCAGGAACAGGAAAAGAGGTGGTCCAAATCGTTGTTTTGAATGTGGTTCAATTGATCATCTTCGTTCGCATTGTCCTAAGCTTAGGAGAGACAAAAGAGAAGACAAAGATGGTGAGAAGATCAACAACAACAAGCCGAAGGGTTCATCCCAAGGGAGGAAGCTGGAGAATCTCAGGATGGCTTTTCAACAAGTTTGCGCCGGCTTCGAGCCACTAAGTGATGTAGATGGTGAGAGTGGAGATGATGACAAGGAAAAGAACATCTCCGGTGTTTGCTTCATGGCGCGTGGTGAATCGGATACAGAGTATGGAGATAATGAGGTAAGTGCTTTTGAGGAAGCTATTAATATTTTTAGTGCAGAAAATAAGAAGTGTGAGAAGATGTATAGAAAACAGGAATTTATCATTGAATCTCTTAAATCTGAAATTGATAGGTTAAAATCTCTTATTCCTAATGATGTTGATTGCTTAAATTGTGAGGTTTTAATGAATGCGATTTCAAAAAATAGAGATGTTAATGCTGCACATGATTTGAAAAATAGATCTTCTCTTGCTTGTAGTTTTGCCTTGCACACACGCACTTCGGATGAGTTGTTTTTAACTAAAAAGTTGTTGCAAAAATATCAAATTGCTTTTCATGCTAGTTTGATGTTTAACATGATTTCTGCTAAAAAGTTAAAACAACCTCATGATGTTTTGGATTGCTCAACATGTAATTTGAATAAGTTGAAATTGAAAGATGCTTTAGATCGTGTTGAGTTTATGGAAGATGTTGTGAAAAACAATGAAGTGCTTTCTTGCCCTAAATGTCGTAAAAGCAAAGGTGTTATGGTAGATTGTGAAAATTGTGCTAATTTGGAAATAGAGGTTTCTTATTTGAAAAATTCTTTGCTAAGATTTTCTGATGGTAAAAAGAACCTCAACATGATTTTGGATCAATCAAAGGTTAGCACAAATAATCGTGGTTTGGGTTTTAATCCTTATGCTCATAATTCTAGACATCCTCCTGTTGTGTTAGGTGTTGGTGCTAGAAGTGGTGAGATTTTGGTTAAACCTGATACTAACAAAACTGTGTTTAAATCTGCTGGTATCATGTCTACCTTGAGTGCATATTCTTCAAAATCCAATGTTGTGCATGCAAAATCTCCTGTTGTTGCCAGTGTTGCTAAATCTTCTAATGCTACCAATGTGTCTAATCATCGTGAAAAATTTACTTGTTCTTTTTGTGGAAAAGATGGACATATTGTTGGTTTTTGTTTCAGATTAGCTCACAAATAGAAAAAGGAGAGAGAGATTGCTTTTGCAAAATCAAAGTGGCAAAAATCGGGTTTTCCCTCGAGGAAACCGGTCAGACCGCAGTGGGTCCCGCGGTCAGACCGGCGACTGGTCAGACCGGGCACCGGTCAGACTGGTGGTACAGAGGCGGTCAGACCGGCCCCCGGTCAGACCGGCCACTGTACCTCGGTCAGACCAGCCTCAGAGGAATTTTTCTGAAAATTCTAAAATTGATTTTGCACGTGGATATACGCCTATTGGATCTTCTGGTCATGTGTCTCAGTACTGGATTCCTAAATTTTTATTATCATCTAACCCCACGAGGCTTCGACTTCTGCTTGTGTGTAGGCTTTGGTGGCAAGGAAGGAGAACGTGTGGATCGTGGATTCCGGTTGTTCGCGGCACATGACCGGTGATAAAAATTGGTTCTCCTCCCTCAAAAAGGCATCCAAGACTGAATCGATTATCTTTGGTGATGCTTCTACAAGTGCCGTTCTCGCTACAGGTTTGGTAAAGGTAAATGAAAAATTTGAATTGAAGAATGTAGCTTTGGTTGAGGACTTAAAGTATAATTTGCTTTCGATTTCACAAATTGTTGATGAAAATTTTGAGGTTCACTTTAAGAAAACTGGAAGTAAAGTTTTTGACTCTTGTGGTGATTCTGTGTTGAATATTTCTCGCTATGGAAGAGTGTTTAAAGCAGATTTTGAAAATCCTATTTCACCTGTGATAACATGTTTGGTTGCTAAGTTTGATAAAGATGTGATGTTTTGGCATCGTAGACTTGGACATGTTGGTTTTGATCATCTCAGTAGGTTAAGTGGTTTGGATCTTGTTCGTAGTTTGCCTAAACTTAAGAAAGATCTTGATTTGGTTTGTACACCGTGTCGTCATGCTAAGATGGTTTATACTTCACATGCTCCTATTGTTTCTGTGATGACGGATGCACCGGGACAGCTATTACATATGGACACTGTTGGTCCAGCTAGAATACAATCTGTTGGAGGAAAGTGGTATCTGTTGGTTAGTGTTGACGATTTTTCTCGATATTCTTGGGTTTTCTTTATGGCAACTAAGGATGAAGCTTTTCAACACTTTCGTGGTTTGTTTCTTCGATTGGATCTTGAATTTCCTGGTTCTTTGAAAAGAATTCGAAGTGATAATGGTGGTGAGTTTAAAAATGCTTCTTTTGAACAATTTTGCAACGAAAGAGGTCTTGAACATGAATTTTCTTCTCCTCGTGTTCCTCAACAAAATGGTGTGGTTGAAAGGAAAAATTGTGTTTTCATTGAGATGGCTAGAACGATGTTGGATGAATATTAAACTCCTTGAAAATTTTGGGCTGAGGCGATTAACACTGCTTGTTTTATTTCAAATCGAGTTTTCTTGAGATCAAAACTTGGAAAAACTTCTTATGAACTTCGATTTGGATATCAACCCAAAGTTTCACATTTGCGTGTTTTTGTTGCAAATGCTTTGTCTTGAAATCTGGAAATTTGGACAAGTTTGAGGCACGTTCTACCGATGGATTGTTTCTTGGTTACCCCGCACATACTCGCGGCTATCGTGTACTTATTTTGGAGACTAACAAAATCGTTGAGACTTGTGAAGTTTCTTTTGATGAGGCTAGTCTAGGAACTAGACTCGATGTTGCAGGTACATTGTCATAGGTTCAGGGGGAGGATGGTCGTATTTTTGAAGACGAGACAATTCATCAGTTAATGCATGTGACACATCTTTGGGTTCAAAAGAAGCAACAAATGCAGAATTTGCACAAACATCATGAGTCGTTACCTTAGACCCTGTAGTCCGCTCACCTAGATTACCAATTATTTGTTCCGGCGGATGTCGTCGTTGAATGTGCAAAGGAGCAGCAATTGACATTGGAGATTATTTGTTTTGTTATTTGGAATTTATTCACGAAGTGGTTTTGAAGATGATTGGATTTACAGGTGATTGCAGGATTTTATTATTTTATGTGACCAGTCAGACCGGGCTGTGTATGCCGGTCAGACCGGCGGTGATCGAGTGGTCAGACCGGCCAGCTCGCGGTCTGACTGGCCGACTCTGTGTCGGTTTCGGTGTCGGGTTGTTTGTTTGGATATCCGTGATTATTTCATGATTATGGCTTCTAGATGGATACTATACGTATGTAATACTGTTGTTTGCTACTAATGAGTCAAGTTGGAGATAGCTTGGTCTCGGAATATGGTTTCTTTGTTTATTTCATGTATAGGTGACTCGATGCCTCGGGAGAGTATTTGCGTTGATGGATCGGGAGTCGGCTTGGGGATAAGACGACGTCCGTGGTGGTCAGAGATCATGCGGGATACTTAGGCTAGAGTTGATGAACGTGGTTGATGGCGATTCCATATGGCATACGATGGAGTTATTGTGTGCGTATGGGATGCGGTGTCGAATTTGGAAGGAGTCCAAATTTGATATGATTGGTTATGTAAAGTTTGTTTCTTGTACTAGAGGGTTTCCTAAGGTGTTTAGGACTCCTAGTATGAGTTTGGTTCGTGGCTTTAGGCTGCCTACCTCATGTATAAATAGAGGGGGAGCGTGAGGCCTCCCGGTATCGCTTTTGGAGAGCAATCGAGTTGAGTTTTGAGTTAGGGTTTCAAGTTTAGTCGAAATTTTTGTAAAGAGTGCTGTTGGTGCACTTTGTAAACACAGAGAGAATCAATAAAGTCGTCATCCACTTTAAGAGTTCTTCGATTTGTGTTTACTGGGTTTCGGCGGTCTAACTGGCGACACACCGGCGGTCAGACCGGCGGCGTAAGGGCGGTCAGACCGGCGGCGGCAGCAGGTGCGGCAGGCGACTTCGGCGGTTCGACCGATCGATCTACATCGGTCAGACCGACGTTCATCAGGCGGTCAGACCAGCGCAACATCTTCGGTCAGACCGCGATCCATCGATTTTGAGGGTAACTTTTATTTCCGCTAAAAGTTTTTGGTTTTTGAGTATACCAACCATTCACCCCCCTCTGGTTGGCTTAGTTATTGATATTCGATCCTTCAGTTTGGAGATCAGACAATCTTCAAGGTTAACCTTCCTAGATTAACTTGGGAGAGGAGGGATGGGTGAAATATTTTTGACATCCCATTCTTCTGAATCAGTACTATCGTTTCTCGAGGATGGAACAGCAAAAAAGCATATCTATTGCACTTGTAAGTTGTAACTAGATGTGTGTGTAAACCATGTGTTGGTACTGTTATAACTGCTGCTCTAAGTGAATCTGATCATTTGATGGGTTTTGTGTCTGCAATTTTTGTATGTAAATCAGTACAGTAGTAAAGAAGAACCGTATGAGCGCAATTGGTCAGCATTCATGTTTATTTACGTTGTCATATACAGTAGTAAAGAAGGGCACAATCTCAGAAAAACCAACAAGACGAAGGAATGGCTACTGCTGTGGTGACGAAAGAATCAACAAATCGAAACCTCCTAGAACAGAACCAACGTTCGGGGGGAAATCCTGATGGGCAAAATGCGCTCGCTCCTCAGCCCTTCTTGCGGTACTTGTTCTCTCGGGCCTCCCAGTTCTTGGCCGCCTTGTGCGCCGTCGCCGCCTGCTGCTGCGCCGCCGCTTCCCTCGCCCTCTGGTCGTCGTCTCTCTTCTTGGCGATCGCGGCGGCGCACAGCCGCTCATGCTGCCGGATGAACCATAGGGCGAAGAGTCCCTCCTTGAAGGCCTTGCAGGGGCAGCTCCAAACGATCATGGTGTGGCGGTCTGGGTCCATCGCTGCTGCCACCTTCGATCGTGCCTGCGTCCCCCGCGCTCGCTGGCGTTTCCTGGTTCTTGCCTTCTTGGACGAGCTCACCGCGCTCGCTGGCGTTTCTTGGTTCTTGGCTTCTTGCTTCTTGGACGAGCTCACTGCCGATCGTGCCTGCGTCCCCCGCGCTCGCTGGCGTTTCTTGGTTCTTGCCTTCTTGGACGAGCTCACCGCCTGCTGCCGCGCTCGCTTCGTCTCTTCGTTCTTGCTTCTTGGAGGAGCTCACCGCCGGCTGCCCTGCCCGGGGGCCCCTTCTTGCCTTGACTTGCGGACGCCTGGCTCTCTCGGATCACGCCTTGCGCCGGCCGCTCGATACCCTCCTCTCGGCGCTGCGCACCGGCGGCTGCTCCGTTCTTTGCCTCGGGCCCGCACGCCTCCCTCTAGCTCCCTGTTCGCAAGAGTCGCCGGTCTTGAACCGCCGCGGCGGCGGCCGCTGCCCCCTTCGTTTCTTGCGACGACGAGCGCTTTCTTTTCTTTCTCTCTCTCGATTGTCCAAACCGCTAGAGAACTTGCAATCATCTAAGAAGAGGAAGATGGCAATCGGAATTTATAGCCTCTGCTCTTCTCAGCTCCTATCCTGGTCTGTTTGCTTCCCTTCTGCTCGGGCGGGAGGGTCCAAACGTTCCAGAAGTGATTTTTTTTAAAAGGATTTTAATTTTATACAAAACTAGAAAAACAAGTGTTTGCTCATTTAGTCCGTACCTTTAATCTACTGTTTAGGCCTTGTTTAGTTCGCAAGATAAAAAGTTTTGACGTGTCACATCAGATATACGGACATACATTTAAAGTATTAAACGTAGTCTAATAACAAAACAAATTACAGATTCCGCCTGTAAATTGCGAAACGAATTTATTAAGCCTAATTAATCCATCATTAGCAAATATTTAATGTAGCACCACATTATCAAATCATGGCACAATTATGCTTAAAATATTCGTCTCGCAATTTACGCGCAATCTGTATAATTAGTTTTTTTTTGTCTATATTTAATATTTTATACATTTGTCCAAACATATGTTGTGACAAGGTGAAAATTTTTTGTTTGGGAACTAAACAGGGTCTTAGAGATTATTTTGAACGCAAAATTTATTAAGCAATCAGTCCAATACTTTATTTTTTTTATAAACATTATACCTTCCAAAGTATTATTTTGAGAGAAATACCCGTTCAGTCCTTAAAGTTGCATGGTGATGTCACTTACATAGTACATTCCTGACTTTATAAAATACTTCCTCCGGTTCCATAATTCTCGATGTTTTGGATAAGGTTGAGATCAATATTTTGGAATTTTAACTATAAATAACTTTAAAAATATTTAGTTGGAAGGCACTAAAACAAAAATATATAGATTAGTCTTAAAAAGTACTACAATAAAAGTAAATATTTATTTATTTATTTATTTTATATATTATAATATAAAATTATAGTTAAAGATATATTCTGAAGACCGTATCGTTGTCCAAAACCGGCTAGCAGAGCCAATTCTAGATAACTACCCGTCTCGTGAGCAAAACAAAAGTTTTTCAGGACAAACCTACAAAGAGGTGTCGCACTCTCGCAGCGGCGGCGGACGATTTACGGCACAAATCGATAAAGATGGACAAACTAAGAGAAAAACTACAAGCAATATGAAAAACGATTCGATTGATTGATTGTAAATTGATTGTTACAATGAACCGGCCTTACCCCCTTATATAGGGGTTGGTCTTGTCCTCTACAGGCCCTCCTCCACGTCCAACTCGGGATAGAATCCAAAGGAAACCCGAAACATGCCTTCCCGAGCAAGGAAACTTCGAGACCCGACGAAACAGACCCGGACTCGGACTCTGCCAGTCAGACCGGCCACACACCGCCGGTCTGACCGGCCCATACACAGCGGTCAGACTGGCCCCACAGAGGAAAACTGGCAGACTTCCAAACTTCGGTAATTTTCCCTATTTTACTCCTAGGTGCCAAATTTGGGTGTAAACACATGCCCCCCTACCTTTTTTATGAACAACGTGAATCTAAAAGCATAGAACATGTTTTTTTTGGTCTTAGGGCGATAATCCAATTACCGGCCATAGTACCTCATAAGCATCTTGCCAAACACGGGAAGTATTTCTTCAACTATTTCCCGTTGATTGCTCACTGAAAATGCTCTCCTTGAAGTGTCTCCAAAAAATGCGCGTTCCCTCGAACAATGCCGCATACTCGATAAGGACCCTCTCTGCTAGGAGACCACTTACCAAACTCCTTAGATCGAGTACCCGAAGGCAAAATTGTCTTCCAAACCAAGTCTCCAACTTGAAACAACTTTGCTTTCACCCTTTTGTTGTACGCCTTGTCCACCTCTTCTTCTCTTTCTCTATCTCCTCCAAAGCCTTCAAGCGCTTGTCGATGACTTCATCAATATTGTCTCCCATCAATGTTTTGTAGTCTTCACTTGATAAATCATCCTGTTTGATATAACGAAGAGAACCAAGATTTACCTCAACCGGTAAAATGGCTTCTTGACCATAAACTAACTTAAAATGAGTGACTTTAGTGTCACCATGTGTAGATATCCTATGCGCCCACAATGCTTCGGAAAGCACTTCGTGCCACTTCTTTGGATGCTCCTCAATCTTCTTTTTTACTAGCTTTAACAACGTCTTATTATTCGACTCGGCTTGTCCATTAGCCTGAGCGTAGTGAGGAGAAGAACTCAACAATTTAACACCATAAGGTTCGGCAAAACTCTTTACTTCCTTAGACATAAAAGAAGCTCCTTGATCCGTAGTTAATGTTTGCGGAATACCGAATCTACGGATAATATGCTTCAAAATAAAGTCAATTACCTCCGTATGAGTCATATTCTTAAGCGGCATGGCTTCGTCCCACTTGGTGAAGTAATCCGTTGCAACTAGCACGAACCTATGCCCCTTTGATGATGAAGGATAAATTTGACCAATGAAATCCAAAGCTCAACCTTGGAATGGCCATGGTTTGATGATAGGATTCAACACGGCGGCGGGCGCCAATTGAACATTGCCGAACCGTTGACATAATCTTCAATCATCCTCGGCCAATAGAACCCCGCTCTCCTAAGCAACCAATTCATCCTATGGGCCGATTGATGAGTTCCACAAATTCCTTCATGTACCTTCCCCATAGCCACTTTAGATTGATCATTATCTAAGCACTTCAATAAAACTCCATCTATATTCTGGCGATATAAGTCTTTATCAAGCAATGTATATTTGAATGCTTGCCGCCGAATCTTCTGATCAACCTTAAGTGTAGGGTCCTTCAAATATTTAATCAAAGGAATTCTCCAATCTTCTTCTGTTTCCTAGGTACAAATGTCCGAATTTACAATTAATCCGGCCTTTGAATCAATTGAGAAGTGCCCCCCAGCGCTCTGTCCAGAATCGGTCAGACCGACCGTGCAAGGCCGATTAGACCGCCCGGGGTGGCCGGTCAGACCACCGGCATGCGGCCGGTCAGACCGCCCCTGGTCACCGGTCAGACCGGCCACGCAACGCCGGTTAGACCGCCCCTGGTCTGCAACTTTGCCAATTTCGCACAAAGATTTAAAATCAAGCACCGGCTCTTCTAATACCAGAAATAATCCCCTCTTCACATTATAGCCAGATGCTTGTTGTGCCAAATCATTTGCTCTAGAATTATCATGCCTAGCAATATGTTTAATAACAAAATCATCAAAATTTGCAATAATATCCAAGCATAGATCAAGATACCTATTTAGTGATCCATCCAAGCATTTGTAAACTCCGGCAACTTGTTGCACCACTTATTCCGAATCTCCAAACGCTTCCACGTGTTTAGCTCCAACCAACTCCATCACTTGTAAGACGAATAATAAAGCATTGTATTCGGCTTGATTATTTGTACAATAATATTCCAAACGAACCAATGCCTCATAACACATGCCATTAGGTGAAAATAAAACTACTCCTATGCCTTGACCCTCTTTGCAAGAAGAACCATCAAAATAAATCTTCCAAGGTATAACTTTAACTAAGCTAACCTCTTCCTCATAAGCAATATCTACATGATGGTCTACTATAAAATCAACTACAATTTGGCCTCTCATGGATTTCAACGGTTCATAAGCCAAATCATATTCAATTAAAGCATATGCCCACTTGCCAATTCTCCCACTTAGAAAATGCCTTTGCAACATGTATTTAATAACATCGGCTTGATAAGTAACTATGCATGTACTAGATAACAAATAACGCCGCAATTTGGTACAAGCATAGTATAGACATAAACAAAGTCTCTTTATAAAGACATACCTCGTTTCGGCAACCAAAAGACGGCGGCTTAAATATGTAATGATATATTCCTTGCCATCCTCCTCTTGTGTCAAAACGGCACCAATGACTTTGTCTTCGGAAGCAATATATAACTGAAATGGCATTCCGGCTTTAGGCGCTCGCACCACGGGTGGAGTAAATAAATACCTTTTCAACCCTTCAAACGCCTCTTGTTGTTTTGCCCCCCAAGTAAAATCGGCTTCTTTTTTCAAGCGAAGTATAGGGACAAAAGCATCGATTTTACCCGCTAGGTTAGATATAAATCTTCTCAAATAATTCACCTTACCTAGCAACTTTTGAACTTCTTTTTTGCATGTCGGCGCTTTGAAATCACGAATCCTTTTTATCTTCTTAGGATCAATCTCAACTCCTCTTTCATGCACCATGAATCCTAAGAACCCCCCCACCAACACACCAAAAGCACACTTAAGTGGGTTCATTTTCAAACGAGAAAATTAACATTTAGCCATTCTCATGGTGTGGTTTCGCCAGAATGCCATCGCCAAATGTGGCTTCGTTATAATGCCATCTTCAAACGACCCCATCATGCCATACTGCCATTTCAACCAGTTTTGATTATTTGCAAATGTTTTCCACTGTTTTGCTTATTTGGTTTGACCCAAATGCCCTTGCCTCAGCCGTGGGGCCCACTTGCTAGGAGCGTCTTCCACCTCCGTCCGCCACCATCCTTCCCTCTCTCCGGTGAACTCATGCCCCAAATTGATCTCCCTCCTCGGTTGCTCTCGCCCCAAATTGAATGCAAAAATCGGTTCCTCTCGTCCTCCTCATCAATTCCCCCAACAAATCCCACTCAAATCGGCTTAACTCCGTGGTGGATTTTGAAGTCCCTCTTCAATGGCGAGCTCCACCATAGCCAGTGTCGATCTCTCTCCCCGGCGAGGTTGGAGTGGGCAAGCGGCTGGACGCCGTGGAGTGGAGCTAGCTGCTGCTGCACGCGCGAGCAGGTTGCCTCGACAAGGAGCTCCGCCGCGAGTCGCTGCCCACGTCGAGGAGCTCATCGGAGAAGGGAGTGACACCGTGGCACGCGGTCAGGTCAAGTGCTTGGTGCGCCACGCCACCGAGCCGAACCGTCGTCCTCGTCCGCGCCGGCGCCTTCCCTGTCCCCAGTCGCGCCGCCGTGCCGCCTTCCCCGTTCCCGGTCACCGTCGCCACCGCCGGCAACCTGCGCGCGAACCCGGTGAGCTACGCCGTCGAGCTGGTGAGGGCGCCGAAGGGCGGCATCGGTGCCATCCCCGGCGTGGCCAGCTTCCTCATCCCGTAGCAGTTCGGCGATGGTCCCGAGCTGCGCCGGCGCCGCCCACCATCTGCAACGAAGAGAGCAAGAGGTAGGAGAAGAGAGATGAGATAGGACCCAAGGGTATTTTGGTCATCTCAGCAAGAAAAAAATCATTAAACCGAGAAGAAATGGATGAAATGGCATTGTAACATGTTGCCCCTGTTTGAGGGTGGCATTTTAACGAAACCACTTTTGGGAGTGTGATTCCAGCAAAACCCCGTTTTGACAGTGGCAAAATGTCAATTTTCTCTTTTCAAACCATACCGATGCATCCTCTCAAAAGCTGACCTCCAATCGGCTATATGTCCATCCATACCATCCGATTTTCAATAATATCATCAATATAGATTTCTAAGATAATTCCTAGCAAATCATGGAAGATTAAATTCATTGCCCTTTGATATGTTGCACCGGTGTTCTTCAATCCAAAAGTCATGACAACCCACTCAAATAATCCAACAAATCCCGAGCATCTAAAAGCCGTCTTGTACATATCCTCCTCTGCCATAAAGATTTGATTGTAGCCGGCATTACCATCCAAGAAGCTAATCACCTTATGACCCGAGGCATCATTAATCATCATGTCGGCTATAGGCATAGGATATTCATCTTTTGGAGTGGCTTTATTTAAATATCTAAAGTCTATGCAAACTCTAATCTTACCACTCCCTTTCTTCTCCACCGGAACTATGTTAGAAACCCACTCCGCATAATGACATGGCCTAATAAACCCCGCTTTCAACAACCGATCAATCTCTTCTTTGACTCGGTCATATAGCAAAGGATTGAAATGGCGAGGTGGTTGTTTATAAGGCCTAAAACCCGGTTTAATTGGAAGCCGATGGTCAACAAGCTCACGGCTAAGTCCCGGCATCTCATGATACTCCCATGCGAAGCAATCCACATACTCCTTAAGTAGCTCGATTACTTTAACCTTATAGTCGGCTCTCATATTTTTGTTTACAAAAGTCGGCCTTGGCTTACTTCCATCACCTATGTCTACTTCCTCCAATAGATCGGCCGATGTAAACCCTTGACCAAGCTTCTCTACTTCATCAAAATCTTCAATAGTTTCACCAATATCGTTCTTTGTAGACCGATATTCTTGCAACCTCTTTTGCAACCACTCTAAATTACTCCCTCCGTCAATATAGCAACCTTGTACTGGATGAAACACTTCCTAGTACAACGAATCTAGACAGGGGTATGTCCAGATTCGTTGTACTAGGATGTGTCCCATCCAATACAAGGTTATATTTTGGGATGGAGGGCGTAGCTTCTTTACTCATTACATAAAGTGATATGTCCTAGCCGTGCTACACTAGCCGACTTTACAGAGATAGGTACAAATTTGCCATCGGAAATACCAATAAAATCATAGCTAGAAAGATCTATCCCCGATAAGCATTGAATATTCCCATGACGCCACTCAAATGTAGCATCAGCCATTGCAACCTCGGCTGATGTATCCGCTTGAACAATTTCAACATCATCGTCATCCCATTGAATTAAACATTGATGCAAGGTAGAAGGCACACAACAATTTGCATGGATCCAACAACGGCTCAAAATAACATTGTAGTTACCTTGCACATCGACAATGAAGAAAATGGTTGGTAACGTCCTGTTTCCCACGGTAAGCTCCACCGAAAAGATACCTTTCGCCTCCGTTGGTTCACCATTGAAGCCATTGAGAATCATGTTAGTTTTCTTCAACTCATCATCTCCACGCCCCAACTTCTTGAATAACGAGTATGGCATCAAATTCACGGCGGCACCTCCATCCGCTAGCATCCTAGAAACCGGCTTCCCATCAATATGACCTTTGAGATAAAGAGGCTTCATATGACAGTTTGATTCATCGGGCTTCTCAAAAACCGCATCTTTAGGACCTAGTGAAAATTGAGCAACCTCGGCTTCATCCATAGCACAAAACTCTATAGGCAACATACATACCATGTTGACATCCATGTTTTCCTTTGGAGATGAGTTATCTCTATCAACCGATTGTTCTTCCTTCTCTTGCACAACAACCGATTATTCAATGTCTATGGACTTACGCCTCCACATCTTCGTAGGCTGTGGTCGCAACTCATTGAACCTTCTATCCCTTCGCTCTCCGGCCTCTCTCTCTCTCTCTCTCTCAATTCTTGGGCTCGAAGACGTTGCAACCTCCTCTTTTGGGTAGCCGTCAAATCCTTAGGCATCCACCTCGGTTTTGGTTCTGTTCCAGGAGGTAAATAATGCCCTCTGTTGATTTTACTCGAAGAAGATGAAGCCCCCGCACTACCCCTTGCAAATCTCTTGTCGAACCGGCGTTGGAGCACGGGCAGACCGGACGTAGACCATCGGTCAGACCGGCCAGAAGCGCCAGTCAGACCGACATGGGGTCGGCGGTCAGACCGGCCTAATGGCCTGGTCAGACCGGCCGTAGGGCTGTGGTAAGACCGGCCAGAGGGCCTGGTCAGACCAGCCGACTGCGATGACCTGGTCCCGGCTTCGGATTTGTTGCTTGAAGACTCTCCAACTTCATCTCAAGAAGGTTTTGGCACATCATGAGACCCCACTTTGATAGTAATTACCTCCGAAGTCCTAGTCTCCACTTTGACGCGCTTTCCTTCCCTTCTCCCTTCATCGGCCCGGTTCTTAGCTTAAAATCGACCATTGTTTGGTGAAGACAAACGCTCACGAGCTGGCCTCCTTGGTCCTCCCCATCCTTGGTTGTATTGCATTGGAGGCATATGATTGAACATTGGTGGTGTTGCCCCCCATGGCATGTAGTAAGGAAAAGGATAACCCGACGGCGGCATTGGATAAGGTCCCCATGACATGTCTTGAGAACGATGATATGTAGGTGATTCCGACCGTCTTAGTGAATGACCAAATCGCTCCCTAGGAGGCGATCTTGGTATTTTTCCTTTATTGCGAGCTATCTCACCACCTTGCTTCTCATACTTATTCAAAAGTATATCGAAGGTCACTTTAGTCTTCTTAGGAGCTTTAGAATTCGAAGCTTCTCTCCTATTCTCCTTCCAAGCACCAACCTCCGGATTCTTTGGCACCATTAACTTTGGCCTAGGCTCTCCAATGATCACTCCTTTTCCTTTAGTGGATTCGGCTTGCTCCGGCCGAATCAACATCTTCTTATCATTGAAATTAATTGTGTTCACCGAAAAATGATCATGATCAAGCTTCATCTTGGAACCATCGATAAATTTCAATCGTCCTTCATTTATGGCTGATTGAACCTGTCGTCGAAACACATTGCAATCATTAGTAGAATGAGAATGAGAATCATGCCATTTACAATAAGCTCGACGCTTCAATTCTTCTTGAGATGGTATGACATGGCCTTTAGGTAATCTAATTTGTTTTGCTTGCAAAAGATAATCAAAGATCTTATCACATTTGGCCACATCAAAACTATACTTAACCTCACTTTGCCGATCTTTACGAGGAGTCGGCATTAAATTAAAACAAACAAAAGGCTTATTTTTGTTAGTCCATGACCACTCAGCAACATACATATCATGATCACCCTCACCATCACTATCACTAGCCTCAGGGTAATCAATCAGATTAACATTAGGCTTCTTCTCATATGGTCTAACAAATTTCTTATTATCCTTAACAAGGCTTTCCTATGCTAGAGCATTTTGCATGAGTTCACTAACATCAAGAAATTGTTGGCCATCTAATCTTTCTTTAATAGGAGCAATTAAACCATTAAAAGCAAGATCAGCCATAACCCTATCAGTTATATTCAAGCTATAACATCGGTTTCTCACATTTCTAAATCTCTTAACATAATCTATGATACATACATTATACTTTTGCTCAACCGATGTTAAATCAGACAACCTAAGCTCAGTTTCGCCAGTATAAAAATAATCATGAAATCTTTGTTCTAATTGAGCCGAAGTATGAATAGAATTTACCGGTAAAGAAGTAAACCATATAAAAGCAGTACCAGACAAAGATAAAGAAAACAAGCGCAATTTAAAAGTATTAGAACTACTAGCCTCTCCACATTACGCTAAGAATTGACCTACATGCTCCTATGTGGTCCTACTATCCTCACCACTAAATTTGGTAAATTCGGGAAACCTATAACCACGAGGATATGGCACATTGTCATAGTAATCAGGATACGACTTTTGATAAACCTTAGCACGATTCCTAGCTTCAATCCCGAATTTATCCCTAATGATTCCAGTAATCAATTCCTCCATATTATCAGGCCTATGTTGATTTGGTGGTGGGTTTGGTGGTCTAATAGGTTGAGGTTGCGCCACAATATAATTATATTGGCCATGCCTAGTATCGGTAGGATATCCCATACGAGGATCATTATAAGCATTGGGAACATGTGGGGGAATTTGGGAACTAGCAGCAGCAGTAGATACATGGGGGTCAAATGTTCTAAGATGGTATAAATAAGCGTTATTTGAAATTGGATCAACCCCCTGTACAGGAATAATTGCGTCGGTCTAACCGGTCCAAGACCCGGTTTGACCGGCGTTCAGAGGTGCGGTCAGACCGATCTGAGGTCCGGTCTGACCGTCGGGGTAATACTTGGTCTGACCGGCCATCTGGCCCGGTCAGACTGGCTGTATGCGCCGACCACCCCTCGCCAGTTTGTTGCGTCTTTGCTCCATCGGTTTTACTACTTATTTGATCTATAGGGGCTTGGCTAGCACTGGTAGAGGCTTTATCTTTGGCCGAATTTAGTCCTCATAAATTCTTCACAACGAGTTTCAATAGATGCATCTAACTTATTATTTGAAGTAATCAAAGATGAATCTATTGTATGCGCAATTTGTTGTTGGATAGATTGTGATACCTCTTCAGCACTTACCATGTCGAAAATAGGTTTAGGCAATGATCTCGGCTTGAAAACTAGACCTTGACGGGTCCTAGCGCACTCCTTCGTCAGTAGATCTTGAGTATTCTCCTTGAGATGTTCATCCAAAGCTTTGCATGCTCCCTCATCAAGCTCCTCCAGTGCGACTGGTATCACATTGGTCGGTTCCACCTCCTCCTTGGTCGATGGAGGCTTTGTCATGGCGACGTCAAAGTCGAGATGCCTTTGAGCAGATTTCTCCAGCAGAGTTGCCAGAAATCGTGCCGGCAACTTTTTATGACAAGTGACAAGCATGATCGCAGCACCTAACGCTTTGTGGTGATCTTAGTCGCCAACCACCTCAATCTAGCAAAAGCTAAACCAAGATGGGTTTTGATAACTAAACCGGCTAGCGGAGCCGATTCTAGATAACTACCTATCTCGTGGGTAAAACAGAAGGTTTTCAGGACAAACCTACAAAGAGGTGTCGCACTCTCGCAGTGGCGGCGGTCGATTTACCGCAAATCGACAAAGATGGACAAACTAAGAGAAAAACTAAAAGCAATATGAAAAACGATTCGATTGATTGATTGTAAATTGATTGTTACAATGAACCAGCCTTACCCCCTTATATAGGGGTTGGTTTTGCCCTCTATAGTCCCTCCTCCATGTCCAACTCAGGATAGAATCCAAAAGAAACCTGAAACATGCCTTTTCGAGCAAGGAAACTTCGAGACCTGGCGAAATAAACCCGGACTCGGACTCTGCCAGTCAGACTGGCCACACACTGCCGGTCTGACTGGACCTCACCTGGCGGTCTGACCGGCCCATACACGGCGGTTAGACCGGCCCCACAGAGGAAAACCGGCAGACTTCCAAACTTTGGCAATTTTCCCTATTTTACTCCTAGGTGCCAAATTTAGGTGTAAACACAAACATCCTTTTGATTGTGTACGACTACCGATGTGGTGCTTCATGATGGTACACATTTTGCATTTGTCCTTCTCGGTAGGAGTATAGGTTGCAAAAAAAGTGCATGCAGTGAACAGCAACGGTGAAGCCGATGGAGGTATGCACATAAGAGAATCCCGTGCCACGATGAGGACCTCAAGCTCAGCCGTTGGCGGATCTCACGACCCTGAGCTCCAGCACTACGAGATCACCGATGCTAGATCTTGAGGAAAGCAAAGGAGGACCCCTGATGTAGACGCAACCAGAACAATAGTGCTTGACAGCTAGCTATGCCTCTAAGATTTGACGGGGCAGATCCGGGGTAATGCTGAGATCACCTTACCGCTACATGAGCCGTCACCAGATGCATCGTGCCCAAGCACCGGGCTCACTGGATGTGGAGCTTGTGACCATCAATGTCGCCTTTGCGCCTTGCACCACCACCGGATGTGTGCACAAAGGGGAGGGTGCACCAGTGAGGAAGGAGGAGAGGAAGGCTACGAGATACATAGAGGGCAGAGCTTCACACCACTACTATCGTCCCCAGAGAAGCTCATCACAGCCCCATCCCTAAGCTCCGCACTGGCCACCCCATACATTGGCGGTGACAGGACCACCATCACCTTGCTCATCCACCGCACCCAACTGTTGTTGTCGTCGCCAAGTGTGGACGTGGTCAGATCCGCTATCGGTGTTTCACTGCCTACCCTCTTGTGCAACTTGTTCTGCTACCAAGGGGGCCGGATGCAAAATTTGAGCCAACGTGGAGCATCACATTGGCAATCGGACGCCGTTAAAAGGGGTTCGGACCTTCTGTGATACCCAGGTCTATTACCTAAATATGCATTTTACAAGATCATGTTTCTAAGTGACACCATCATGCAACCTTAAGGACATGCCATGCATTTTACTATATTATTTTAGTATATTTTCAGTTTTATGTTAATTATTGTCAAAATACAAATATAATTATACAACTTGATACGAAAAATAAATTATTTTTTTTAAAAAATATATATCAAATCTTGGTCTTAAAGCCAAAACTAACCATTAATTTTGAGTCCACTGTAATTTTTGTGGAACTTTAGCATACCTCCTCCGTTTTATACTATAAAATACTTTAGTGGTTCTTTTAAGTTAAACTTTTATAAGTCTAATCAAGTTTATATAAAAATATAATAATAATTTCAACCCAAAACAAACAAGCTATCGAAATATTTAATGTTGGATTTAATTAAACTAGTTTAATGTTGTAAATGTTACTAAACTTTTATAAACTTTTATATAAATTTGATCAAACTTTAAGAAGGTTGACTTAAAAAAAAGTCAGAGCTAATGTTGCTAAAGTGAGTTTTGAAACATGAATGACTTTTGTCAATATTTTGGCAGTGTGGTCGGTTATTTATATTGGAACTTTTATTTTTGAGATGGCATATTTTTGAGATGGCATATGACATCCCAAAAATAAAAGTTCCAATATAAATAACTGATGTGACAGGGACTAAGAATCAAATCCGATGTGACAGGGATCCAAACACCACCTAAGGGGGTGTTTAGATTCAGGGGTGTAAAGTTTTGATATGTCATATCGGATATTATATAGAGTGTCGTATGAGGAGCTTGGGTACTAATAAAAAAACTAATTACAGAATCTGTCAGTAAACCGTGAGATGAATTTATTAAACCTAATTAATCCATCATTAGCGTATGTTTACTGTAGCGCCATATTGTCAAATCATGGAGCAATTAGGCTTAAAAGATTAGTCTCGTAAATTAGTCGCAATCTGTGCAATTAGTTATTTTTTAGTCTATATTTAATACTTCATGTAGGTGTTCAAACGTTCGATGTGACACGATGAAAAATTTTAGGGTAGGATCTAAACAGAAACTAAGTTACCAGTTACCACCAATTGGCAGAGATATTGTGTTTGTTTACATTACTGCCCCGCTTGCCCCAAGAATTAACGAATTGGGCTTTGATTCTAGGAGGAAATGGCCCGCCCGTCTTCGTCGACCACCACGCGCACCTGGTTAATTTGGTTCGCCGGCGCCAGCGTGCCGCGACCCCGGCCGCAACGCCCCGCGCGCCAGTGCCGCGCCCACCACTAGATCATCACAGGCTGCGCAACAAGCACGGCGACAGAGAAGAGATCGATATTGCTCTTGATTTGCACCGTCGCACAGTCGGAGTCGGAGACAAAGCCAAACGAATCCGAATCGGCGGACCTCTCTTATACAAGCTCTATATAATTTCACGGGATTTGCCTGCCGGCATGGCACTCACTACGATCACATCGCTTCACTGCGTTGGCTATTTGGCAAGGGAACACAAGCCCGATCTGCTCAGCTAGCGTCGACTCGACGACGATGGCGTCGTGGTCCGACCTCCCGTCTGATATGCTGGGCCTCGTCATCGCCCGCCTGCCCTTCCCCGCCGACCGCGCGCGCTTCCGCGCCGTGTGCCGCGCCTGGCACTCCGCCCTGCGCCGCCACGTCGCCGCCGCCCCGCAGCTCCCGTGGATCGTGCTCCCGGACGGCACCTTCGTCACGGTCTCCAACGGCCGCGGCGGCGTCCACCGCATGCCTTTCCCCGGGAGCAACGCCATCTGCGTTGGCTCCACCGACGGCTGGCTCGCCCTCCACCGCACCGATGTCGATGGCGCCGGGACGACGAGGACGAGACACACGTTCCTCCTACACAACCCTTTCACCAGCGCCACCGTGCCGCTCGCCGAGCTGGGGGACATCCTCGACGACGTCTTCTTCGAGGAGTTCCACGTCCGCAAGGTGATCGTCCGGCCCGGCGGCCCCGATGGCGGCGGTCACCTCGTCGCCGTCATGACCGACCACTGGGACTGCCCTTTGATCCTCTGCCGGCCGGGGAAGGGCACGTGGACGCCCGAGCCATGCACGATGCCATTCGTCCGCGTCATCGACATTGCCTTCTTCCAAGACAAGCTCTACCTCATCATCAAGTCTACCGACCTCTTTGCCATCGACCTCGCCGACGACGAACATGGCGCGCCCACCGTCACCAACGTCGAGCGCATCATCAGGCACCCGCGAAGTCACAACTCCAGGTTCAGGTGGAGCGACACCGAAGACGACGACGCCGTCGCCGACGATGACGACGGTGAGGGCTTCAGGTGGAGCTGCACGGACTACAGGATAGAGGAGGGGGACAACGCCGTCGACGCAATCATCACGACGTGGAACCTCGTGGAGTCGCGCGGCGGCGCGTTGCTGATGGTGAGGCGGGAGTGGCTCGTCGCCGGCCTCACGCCGACCGAGTACACCCGCAAGGTGGACGTCTTCGAGGCGGACATGGACGGCGGCGGCGGCGGCGCGTGGGTGCCGGTGATCACCGGTGGTCTGGGTGGCCAGGCTATCTTCCAGAGCGAGGTGTTCTGCAAGTCGGTGCCTGCTCCTGCTCGTGCTCACGACGAGATGGAGGAGGACGTGTTGTATTTCGTGGACACGCAGGATGTGTGGGACATGCGATCTGGAGCCAGGAAACCATTCAAGGGGCGGCCGCGGGTCTATGAGTTGGGCATGACATGGCTATTTCCTCCAGAGTTGGTGGTTTAGAGTATGACTTGTGTACTTCCTCCGCCTCAGGAAAACCTAACCTAAAATGAGATTCGTTGTATTATATTATATCTCATCTCATCTTATGTTTAGGCCTTTTTTTTTTGGATGAGGGAGAGTACGTACTCATTAATTGTTGTGCGTGCATACAATCAACTCATCAACATACATGTCACAGGACGAGATTTTTCTATTTGCGCATGCAAACGATTGGATGACAAGATAATCCAAGTAGATGTTTAAGATAGGCCGAGTTTAGTTACAAATTTTTTCTTCAAACTTTCCAACTTTTCTATCACATCAAAACTTTCCTACACACAAACTTCTAACTTTTTTGTCACATCGTTCCAATCTATCTATCTATTATTATATACTAAAAGTCCATTAAACTTTCTACAAACGCTCTCAAACTGCCACGTGGCGCTCTAAGAAAAATGCAAAACATCTACCCTTGATTTTCACTTAAATTGATGGGTCCAATATTACACACCGTTGGATGAAATTGATCTTAAAACAAACCAAATACTATGGGTCCCACCTCCCCTTCTCCCGTGCATGTGTACGTGGGTATATATACGTGCGTACCATGTATGTACGCCCTTCTTTTCTTTTTTTTTCTTTTTTTCTTCTTTTTCCATTTATATAATATGGATATGTACTTTTTAAAATAATCATAAATTTACAACACAAAGAATCTACCATCATGCAACTCCCTGGTAACTAAATTAGCTCTACAATTTTTAAAAATAAAATTTAAACCATTATATGTGACCATTAAATTAATAATGTAATATAGTTTCCACTTAAACATGGGTACTCCTGTACTATTATTTTCAAATAATGCAATATTTTAAAATAAATTTTACACAATTATATTGTGTACCTATCAAATAAACAATTTAAGATCTATATTAATTGATTTATACGTGCACTTAAACAGATGGATCCATTATTTAAATCATCGGAACTATTTTTTATTACATTGGACTATTATTCTCAAATAATGCATGGTTTCAAAATAAAGTATACACCATTGTATTATGTACCCATTAAATTAACAATTTAAAATCTATATTAACTAATGTACACTTACACTAGAACTGGTGGACCCATTATTTAAATCATCTGATATATTATTTGCTAATAAATAAAGCGTCCGAAGTTCTCTTTTTTTGCCCGCTGCACAATACACGTCTGCACCTTTGCCTTTTGCACGCGTGATAAAGCGTCGTGTCTGAGGCATCTAAGGTGATCACAACTACCACAGCACTACCGCTTTGCCACATATCAAATTATATATGGAGATGATTAATTTTGTTAATAACATGAAAAGAAAATTAAAGGTGTGATGCAGAGAGAGAGAGGAATTAAGCACCGTGGGTTGTGTTTTTTTCAATACTTAGCTCTGTTTAAGCTGAAACCGAGAGTTAATTATAGAATAGTTATAATGTATTGTGTTATATATATCGTATATTTGTTCGTATAGGTGAAAGAAATCATTATGTTATAAATGTGAACACAATATTAACGAATATCAATAGCACTCTTACAAAGACTAGGGTGTTATAAGAGAGTTTAAGATCTGCTTTTTTTCCTCGATTCCATAATTTAATTTTCGTTCGCACGCTTTCCAAGTTTTTAAATGGTGTCTTTTTTAAATAACATTTTATTTTAACTTTTTAGAAGTCAATTCATTCGTTTATACCCTCAAATAGCTATCACATAAATCAGATAATTCATCAATTTCAGCTGTCCTAAACCCTAAGTAGTACATATTTTTTTATGCGAGTCATGATGATCAGTAAATTAGGGATCAACGGATAATCAAAGTCGTAAGATGAATATGTAAGAGCTACTATGAACAACTGTAAATAGGTGTCAAAATTAATTGCTACTAATTAGACATCTAATGGCTTGCTAACCACATAATTAATTTCTCTCAATATGTATATAAACATGCACGAAGCTGGAACAAATATTATTATATGCCGTATACATATATATTAAGCGGTTAATATTCTAATTACATGTGTTAAGTCCTTTAAAATTTCTTAAAACACTCTCAAGCTGCCACGTGGTGCTCTAATAAATTAGAGCAAATATTAGAAATTCTAAGGGAAAAAAAGAGCAAAGTATCCATTACTTGATTTTTCACTTAATCAGTACGTCCAATATTATAAACCGTTAGATTAAATTGATCTTTGAAAAAACTAAATACTATAAGGTCTCACCTCTTGTCCTGTGGCATAGGTATGCACCTACGTACATGGATACGTACGCTTCCCCTCCCTTTTTTCATTTTTCCCTTTCTTCTTTTTTTCCATGCATACACTTCCCTCCCTTTCTTGCTACATCATGCGCCTTCTTGAGACGATTTAATCACACAAATTTTGAGTATCTTGCTCTCATATTTTTCATTTGTGGCCATACTACACGGTATGCATATAGATGGACTGTATGATAATTAACTAGCAATAGTTTCTTATTTACTTGAGAAAAAAAATAATTCAAAAGTCATACCTTAAGAAAAAGTTTGTCAATGTTTTTTTAAGATACCTTAAGAAAAATAGAACCCTTAAATTATTATAAAATAATATTATCCAAACATTAGTTTGCCCTTAATCTATGAGATAAAATTTTCGAACAAACAATAATTTTACCTTTCAATAATATAAGTGCCCGCGCATGCGCACGGGCTACCTGTTAACAGTGAAATTTGGTAAGCCTGGAGTAATCATCGGCTTAGAGTCAGCATCGGCTTCAAAGTCCTGAGATTAGCCGATGAGAGTTATCAAGTTGTCAGTTGTCAGATTCTTGCTATATTCGGTTAAGGAAATTGATCTACTAAAGGAAACTTATCCAGAAGAGACCGAGTTCAAAGAGAGTGTGGCATGGCAAGTTATCTATTAATTAGGAATAGTTTGTTAGTTTCCTTTTTATCTTTAGGAAAGTGTGTTTAGTGTCCTATAAGGACTTTATCTTTTCCTTTTATCTTTAGGAAAGTTTCTTTCTTGTCCGAGAAGGACTTGTATCAATCCATGGGTATAAATATGTACACTCGGGGTCTATGTAATCTATCTTCACGATCAATACAATTCGGCGCATCGCCACCTTTTACCTTTTCTACTTTATTTTATCATCCGGCGGGACTTGGCACCTGATGTGGGGCTGCATCGATGTTTGATCTCCGGCGAAGGGGTAAGTCCAATATTCCGTCGGCCCAGGCAATTGTCTCATCTACATCGGCGTCGTTCAAGGCTACATCAGTACATTCGACCTCTTGGATTGCTCTGGTTTGGATGATATATTTGCCTACCTATTTATCATATGTCTCTGTTAATCTAGTCTTAGCATATCAATTTAGCTCTATCGGCTGCTTCTCGTTTTAGGGTTTCTGCCGGTATCGGCTAAATCGCGTTGCTAGATTAGATTAGCTTAGACATCTACCACCCTGAAAACTCAGTCAACGGCTTGATTGTCTAGATATTATATTTCTTTTCATACTTAGTGCTGCATCAGTTAAGTTTGATCTACTAAGTCGTGCTTAGAACCATAATCTCTAGCCTACTTCTTGATTGCCAATAAGGATCGGGGTTTCAGCCGGTGAGTTATCTGGACGTTGCATCGGCTCATAAGGATTACATATATATATAAGTTAGATTTAGCCGATGACAATAAAGGTTTCACTGTTTAATCTAATCTTGTGGATTTCATGACATCGGACCTCCAGCCGATGTGTGCTTTAACCTTCGGATCAATACTTGTTCTACTATATCATATTGTTAGCCGATTGGTTTCTACTGGATTATATTGCTATTTTATTACATCATCATCAGTCGATTGCCTTTATATCATTATCTACATTAGACATATAGCCGATTGCTTAAACCCTATCGCTATCGGCTGGTATCGGCATCGGCTATTATCGACTATCGGCTGGAACTACTCCATCGGCTTGTCAGCCGATCGGCTGTTTTATCTACTGTTTGCATATCTTGTCAGTTGCAGGATCAAACTGACTGGTACGCCCGCATCTTATCAACCTTTGGACCTGCACTGGAGCTAAGCAGATCTCCCAGGCCGGTGTGTTCGATTTTTTCGTCAACACTACCTTCCTAGTTTCAACCAAACTTTTCAATTTTGGCGTGAACTAAATACACCCATATACGGAGAACTTAATTCATCTGGGGCAGAAAACAACCAATTGCCAATCACAAGTTTTCATGACTTAAATCTGCTACCGCAAACAGCAGTGTTCAGATGGACAGAATCATGGTAACCATGAACCCTCATCCTCCACCCAAAACATACACACAAAAATAAAGTTGACTTTACATTGTCAAAATACAGTGGAATTGTCTGTATTTTGAAACATACTCAATATTCTAATGCCTATATGAACAAGCTGCCGTGAATAAGCTTTGATCAAAACAATGTTGTTCAAGATCGATGCTTCATCATGTTCAAAACCCAAAAAAATCTCGGGAGAATTTCTCAAGCAAAAGAGTCTCAAACGTTTTGTCAAACAGCTGCTAATAGATTTGCTGCTAGCAAATCGTTCCATGTATCTGTTGGCCCTGGCAAACACCAATGCATGCAATCATCATGCTTCTTCCCACCAGTTGTTGAAGGATGAGCATCAGCTCTGAATTCACTCATTCGAGTTATATTCAGAACTTTGAAAGTAGACTTTTCAAGAGCCCTCACCAAGTGCTGGTTTACCAAGCGTGCTTCTACGTTTGTGCCATTGTTGTCCAAAGAGAAAAGTTCCTCAACCTAAAGAAGGTTGAACTAAAGGTATCAATATCGAATTTCCAGGTTCCAAGCATCATCAAGTTCTCAAACCCCTATAGTTGGTATTTGGACCAATAAAAGAAAGGGAAAATAATAATATGACTGCAATACAGAACAAATTAATCATCCAATCATCTTCATGATCGAACGCTACTTAACAGAAGACTGTTCTCCCAACAGAGGAAAACAAAATCTTAACTATCAGTTAATGCATATTTATAGCGCAAATACAATGTACTAATGGATTTGTGGTGCTAGCTGCAAAAATTTATGTCCACAGAAGATAAATAGTTCAAAATTGCAGCTCTTTAATTGTCAACTGAATGTTGAACTGTTGGTTGTGTGTCAGATGTGCTTGAAATGATTAGGTCCATGCAAAGAACACAGAAAAATTGAAAACAGGAGAAGATTACAAGTGTCTGAAAAAATATTTTAGAATCCTCGACAAAAAGGTTAAGTTCAGGCGATTGAAGGAATCAAATATTTTAGAATCGTCGACAAAAAGGTTAAGTTCAGGCGACAGATGGTGTGCCATTGATTCAGATATACAAGTTGTTAAGCTTAGCACAAAAGTCAGCTTGTTAAGCTTAGCACAAAGGAAAAGGTAAAGAAAAGAAAAGAATGTAAACGAAGACAAAAAGAATCAAAGTATGTAATGAGCTTTAGTTTCAGTACCTCTTCTGCAGACAAGGGCTTGTCACGTTGACAAGATCCACCTTCATTCCAGTCACCACCTTCAAAATGCCTAGGAGACTGAGTGCGGAAGAGTTTCACCCCATTGGGTCTCATTGCTTTGTTCACAAATATTATCTGATGGAAATTGTATATCCATAGAGTGAGGAAGATAGGTTGAGTGGCATAACGACAGAAAACAGGAAGTTAGTAATGTTCACCTTGGATACATACAAAGGCTACTAAGGCCCAACAATCAAATAAAATTCACAAGGTGGAAATATATTCAAGTCAAACAAAGGTGGAAAAATATTTTCTATATTATACTCCTTTAAAGAAGATAGTGATAGTGGCAGTGAATCTGCCACCCTACCTACTAATTAATATTAAAAAAAACAAATCTAAATGGATAGACACATATAAATCAATGAATATTCCCTATAGCAAAAGGATGAATAACACATTTATGGAAAATATATTTGTATCTATGTAGGCAATATTATAATTTATGGTAAATATAGCATGGGCATTCAGCTAGCACTGGTGGAGAAACCATCTTTCGTCGGTCGGCTGAATTCCACAATAGTCCCGGTTGCAATAAAAACCGGGACTAAAGATGATCTTTAGTCCCGGTTAAAAAGGGTAACGGGCATATTTGATCTTTAGTCCCGGTTCAAATGTTGTCAGGGCTTGTCAGGCCCCCCGGGATCTTTAGTCCCGGTTTGTAACAACAACCGGGACTAAAGATCGTAACTTTAGTCTCGGTTGGTGTTACCAATCGGGACTAAAGATCCCGACGATCTTTAGCCCCGGTTCATAACACCAACCGGGACTAAAGTCCCATCCCTATATATATGTCTTCTTCCTCCTCCAGCCCGAGCAAGCTTCAAAATTTCTTCAAAAAAGAGGGGAGGTCATGCCAAAATTTCTAGTGAATTTATTTTGGTAATTATATACAAATCGATGTGCCTAAAAGGTTAGCAACTTCATCCTCCAATGTTTTTTTTGTCATATTACATTTGGAGCTATCTTTTGCACACTTTTTTCTCTCCAAAATTTTGTTGTAAGTTGATGAGAGAGAAAATTTGTGTGGGGAAGAAAGAATATATAGAAATTTAGTTTATTTGCTAAAGAAGGTTTTATAAAATAGTTGAGAAGGAAAATATAGTGAAAGTTAATCTTAAATATTAGAAAACAAACTAAAATGAAAATTAAAAGAAGTATAATACATTAATATTAGTTTAAAACTTTAGAAATAGTAAATAAGAATTATTTGTTGTAATATTTTATAATTTTTGTATGAATAATGATATGTCATTATTGTATGACTGTTGAAAGAGTTTGTAATTATTTTATCATTATTGTATGATTGTCATTATTGTACGAATAATTATTTGTGTACGATTTTTTTTCATTTCATGTAGATGGATCGGCAATGGATGTACACTGACCGACGATCCAAAGAGTTTATTGACGGCGTGCATATTTTTTGAGAGTGGCCGAAGCTAACAGGCATAAGGGTTTTATTTGTTGTCCATGCAATAAGTATAAGAATCAGAAGGAGTATTCTGCATCCAGGACTATTCATTTCCACTTGTTTGAGTCGGGGTTCATTCCAAGCTATAACTGTTGGACATCCCACGGAGAGCAAGGGGTTGAAATGGAAGAAGATGAAGTGGAAGACGACAATATTCCGGACTTTGCTCAGTACGCTGGATTTGAAGGAAATCAAACGGGCGAGGAGGAAAGGGATGCTAATGGTAATGATGTTGCGGATGATCTTGGTCAGATGTTGCAGGACGCCAAGGAGGACTGCGAAAGTGAAAAGGGGGCCCATAAATTGGACAAGATGTTAGAGGACCACAGAACGTCGTTGTACCCAGGTTGCGAGCAGGGGTACAAAAAGTTGGATACCACTCTGGAGTTCTTGCAATGGAAGGCAAAAAATGGTGTTAGTGACAAGGCATTTGGCGATTTATTGAAACTCGTCAAGAACTTTCTTCCGGAGGGAAACAAATTGCCCGAGACAACGTACGAGGCTAAGAAGATAGTCTGCCCTTTAGGACTGGAAGTTCAGAAGATTCACGCATGTCCGAATGATTGTATCCTATATCGCGGTGAGGAGTACGAGAACCTAGAAGCATGCCCTGTTTGCAAAGCACTACGATACAAGATTAGACGAGACGATCCAGGAGAAGTTGAGGGGCAGCTAACAAAGAAGAGAATTCCTGCTAAGGTGATGTGGTATTTCCCTATAATACCACGGCTAAGGCGTTTGTTCAGGAACAAGGGGAATGCTAGAATGATGTGATGGCACGCTGAAGAGCGTCAACAGGACAGGATGCTGAGACACCCCGCCGATAGTTCGCAGTGGCGAAACATCGACAGAAAATTTAAAGACTTTGGAAAGGACGCATGAAACATACGATTTGGTTTAAGTACGGATGGCGTGAATCCTTTTGGAGAGATGAGCAGCGGCCATAGCACTTGGCCTGTTGCGATGTGTATCTACAACCTCCCCCCTTGGCTATGCATGAAGAGAAGTACATAATGATGCTGATTATTATTCAAGGCCCCAAGCAACCTGGTAACAACATCGATGTGTACCTAAGACCACTGGTCGAAGATCTTAAACTGTTGTGGAAAAAGGAAGGTGTCCCCATGTGGGACGAGGACAAACAGGAGGAGTTTAACCGACGAGCGCTGCTGTTCGTAACCATCAACGATTGGCCTGCACATAGCAACCTTTCCGGTCAGTCCAACAAGGGTACAAAGCTTGCACTCACTGTATGGATGAAACAGAAAGTACGTATCTTAAGCACTATAGGAAAGTTGTGTACATGGGTCATCGTCGATTCCTTGCAGCAAACCACCCGGTACGGAAGAAAGGCAAGCACTTTGAACATAAGGCGGACCACCGTACGAAGCGTAAACATCGCAGCGGAAAAACAATGTTTGCTATGGTTAAAGATCTTAAAGTAGTGTTCGGAAAGGGGCCTGGAAGCCAGCCTATAGAGAGCGAATATGGTCACGCGGCGATGTGGAAAAAGAACTCTACATTTTGGGAGTTACCCTATTGGGAATTCTTGGACGTCCGCCACGCAATCGACGTGATGCACCTCACTAAGAACATTTGCGTAAACCTTCTTGGCTTCCTAGGTGTATGTGAAAAGTCGAAAGATACACTGGAAGCACGTAATGATCTGAAGCATATGGAACAACGCGGTGACCTTCACCCGGAACCAAAGGAGAAAGGAAGCCATTACTTGAGTCCAACCAGCTACACTCTTAGCAAGGCAGAGAAGGAAAGTATGTTTGAATGCTTGGAGAGCATAAAGGTACCGTCTGGATACTCCATGAATATAAAGCGAATAATAAGCACGAAGGAGAAGAAGTTCACAAACCTAAAGTCTCATGACTGTCACGTGTTGATGACACAACTGCTACCAGTTGTAATAAGGGGTATCCTTCCAGACAATGTCCGGGCAATAATAACAAAGCTATGTGCTTTCATGAACGCAATTTCGCAGAAGGTCATCGATCCGGATAGATTAGAAGCCCTTCAGAATGATGTGGTGCAAAGTCTTGTCAGTTTTGAGTTGATATTTCCACCGTCATTTTTCAATATAATGACGCATCTGCTTTGTCACCTTGTCAGATCGGTATTCTTGGGCCTGTTTACCTACACAACATGTTTCCTTTCGAGAGGTACATGGGCGTTCTGAAGAAGTATGTTCGTAACCGTGCTCGTCCAGAGGCAAGCATCGCCAAAGGGTATGGAACAGAGGAGGTCATCGAATTTTGCATAGAATTTATTGAAGACCTTCGCCCAATCGGGGTACCTGAATCATGCCATGAAGGGAGACTACGGGGAAAGGGAACTCTCGGAAGGAAAGCAAAAATGACGGTAGACAACAATTTATTCCGTAAATCCCATTTCATGGTTCTGCATCAATCTTCATTGGTAGCTCCTTACATCGAGGAGCACTTGGCTCTAGTTTGCGCCAGAAACATCGGTAATTCCGATGCATGGATTACACGGCATCACATTGATACTTTCCCCGCGTGGCTACGACAACATCTCATGGTTAACGAGACGATCAACCAACAACTGGCCTTCCTGGCGAGGGGACCATCTGGCTCGATAGCGACATTCCAGGGATATGAGATCAATGGGTACACATTCTACACGAGAGCCCAAGACATGAAGAGCACGAACCAAAACAGCGCTGTTCGTATCGATGCCATGGGACACGATGGAACAACTGGCACGTATTACGGTGCCATCGAGAACATATGGGAACTTGACTATGGTCCTCTCAAGGTCCCTCTGTTCCGGTGCCAATGGGTTAGGTTGACTGGTGGAGGCGTAACGATTGATGACAGTGGGATGACAACAGTTGACCTTAACAAGGTTGGATACTCGGACGAACCTTTTGTCCTTGCCAATGATGTAATGCAAGTCTTTTACATGAAGGACATGTCTAGCAAAGGAAAGAAGGGCAGAGGGCCTGACGAGTTGAAGCGTCACGTGGTTCTCCCAGGCAAAAGAAAAATCGTCGGAGTTGAGGACAAGACTGACGAGGATTACGATCAGTTGAATGGGCAACCCCCTTTCACGGTGACGATTGACCCTAGCATCCTCCTATCAAATGAAGACACCCCTTACTCACGTAGCGATCACAAGGAGGGAATAATAGTGAGGAGAAAGTACGTGCGGTCAACCGTCACCGCCGATGTATTGCCGTAATTATTGTGTACACGATGTAAACTATTTTGGATGTATTGATTATCCATATAAATCAATTGTTGTATGGCATATGTTAATTACGTACGATTATTAGAATTTTTAACAATTTTAAATCATGCATATGCTAGTTATATGCGATAATTAGAATTTTTAAAAGTTTTAAATCATGCATGTGGCATTTACATATGTTAATTAGAGTTTTTAACAATTTAATATCATGCATATGCTAATTATATATGATTATTAGAATTTTTATTAATTTTAAATCATGCATGTGGTATGTACATATGTTAAAGTTTAATTTTTAACAATTTAATATCATGCATATGCTAATTATATATGATTATTAGAATTTTTATTAATTTTAAATCATGCATGTGGTATGTACATATGTTAATTACATTTTTTAACAATTTAATATCATTCATATGCTAATTATATATGATTATTAGAATTTTTATTAATTTTAAATCATATATTTGCTTATTACGTTTTATCCACTTAATTTACTACAGACAACAATAATTTTTTGAAGTAATTGTCTTTAATTTTTCGACTTTAAATAATTTTAATTCATTATTTTCTATTTTAGAAACACATATGTAATGAAAATCAATATTCAGTGCATTTATCAGTAGTCCCGGTTCTTAACCCTAACCGGGTTTAAAAAGAATTTGGAAATAGCGGGAAAATATCTTTAGTCCCGGTTGATGAGAACAACCGGGACTAAAGATATCTTTACTCCCGGTTGTTGAGAACAACCGGGACTAAAGATCTCAACAACCGGGAGTAAAGATATCTTTAGTCCTGGTTGTTCTTACGAACCGGGACTAAATATCTAGGGGTATATATATTCCCGATGCACGCCCTCGTCTTCTCCACCAACACTTAGAAGTTTTTTCCTCGATCTCTCTCGGCTTCTCCTTTGCCGCCACTGCCTAGGGCATCCCCGCGCTGCCGCCGCCGCCGTATCTCGCCGTCGTCTCGCGGGCGTCGTCGTCGCCGCCTCCGCCGCTGCCGCATCTCCAGGGTGAGAGCCGCCACCGCCTCCCTCTCTCTCTCGATGACCTCGATCTCTCTCTCTCTCTCCCCAAACCGCCACCGGCCGCCTTGTTGCCGACGCCGCCGCCGACGTCAACGCGGCCGCCACCGCCAACCTCGATGCGGCCGCCACCGCCGACGACGTCGCGCCGGCCGTGCCGATGACGCCGCCGCAACGCCTCCAGACCGCGTCACGCCTGCCGCGCCACGACGCCGGGCCGCGCCACGACGCCGCCGCGGCATGCCACCGCCTCGCCGCCACGCCGCCACGCCGCCGCCGCGTAACACCGCCGCCGCGCCGCGCGCCACGCCGCCACGCCACGCCGCCGCCGCGCAACGCCGCCGCCACGCCGCCGCCACGCCACGCCGACGCCGCGCCGCCACGCCGCCGCCGCGCCAAGCCACAGCCGCGCCGCCGCTCCGCTTCCACCACACCGCCGCTCTGTTGCCGCCACGTGAACGATCGATCGATCGATCGTGAACGAACGAAACGTGACTTAGGTGAGAACTTAACGACAACGTGAACATTAACGAATGAACGTACGTGAACTGGAACGAACGTGAACGTGAACGTGAACGAACGAACGTACGTGAACGTGAACGCGAACATGAACGAACGTGAACTTAACGTGAACATGAACGAATGTGAACGAAATGTGAACGAACAAACGTACGTGAACGATACGTGAACATAACGTACGTTAACGTGAACGAACGAACGTGCGTAAACGAAACGTGAACTTAACGAGAACGCGAACATGAACTTAACGTACGTTAACGTGAACAAACGTGAACGAACGAACGTAGGTGAACGAAACGTGAACTTAACGAGAACGCGAACGTGAACGATCGTGAACGAAACGTGAACTTAACGAGAACGCGAACGTGAAATACAATATATGTTACTTTGCGTTTAGCCTAATACATTTTTTTGTATGTTGTAGAAAAGACGTTCTCGTCGTCGTCCCTCAAGCCGGAGTGGTAGCTAGCCCTCGAAGGAATTCGCGCAGGCAAGTGATGTAAATATATGATTGTTAGATTTTTAATGCAATTAAGACTATTAGATTTAATATACGACACTTAGACTTAGCATATATGATTATCTAGGGTTGTAATGTACGACACTTAGATCTGTAACCCCGACTTCTTGCAAGGAGAAGATGTTCTCTGGCTCCAATTCAAGAATGTCTTCGATCTGTACCATCTTGACGCCCTCGACGTCTCTCTTTTGAGCGCATGGATTTTGTAAGTATCTTTGAGTTCGATTTGTTTCGTTCAATAACTAGCTCCTGTCATATATGTAAACAATAATAATTTCATTTTATCGTTGTAGAATGGAGATTCAAAGGGCCCGACGGCGGGGGGTTTACGATACTTGGTTCAACGACCCTCGGAAAATCAACACCGAAATGATCGACAAGTACGAGAAAGACACAGAGGACAATCTCGTCCATCTCCTAACGCAGCAGCATTTTAAGACGTTCATACTACTGCCGTACAACATAGAGCGAGTTTTTATTGTCGTTCGAACAAATTTCGTTCCCATACATATAGCATGTACATTTTCATATATATCTCATCTCATGCATATTCCAGATTCCACCGGGTCCTGTTATTCTTCGACTTGGACGCATGCAGAGTCACTGTGTACGACTCAATGAATAAAGAGGAGAAGATTTTTGACAAGGTCTTCCAACTGATAGACAGGTAATATAATGCCATTTATTCCAAAGTCACGGGGATTCTATTGCTATTATGTTGATCTCGGGTAATAATTAATTAATCATAGCTTGCAACTGCACATGTAGGGTTTGGGATCGGTTCCGTCAATTGGTCCGCGGGACTTGAAAAGAAAAACTTGGACGGAGGTTTCATTTTTCGGTGAGTATATGCATGATCCAAAATTGTATTGAATTAAATCTCTAATTACAGTTAAATATAAAGATTATATTAAATCTCTCATCGTTTCTCATGTAGTGTGCAAAGCAGGACCAGGGAACTAACTTATGCGGCTACTACGTATGCGAGTATGCCCACTGCCTATCAAACCAAATATACACCACACGAGAGCTCGATGTACGTGTACATAAACCACACGAGAGCTCGATGTACGTGTACATAAACCATTCAAAATTTCATTGCGTATCGATTTGTTAAGTTGTTTATTAATTTCATATATTGGTATGCCATTATTTTTCGAATGATAGCGTATTCACATGAGGGATAATCTCCCAAAAAGGATTTTATCACGGCTGTTCAAGAACAACTGATGGGATCCATCAACGAAGAAGTCCTTAATCCCGATGGTGAATTCTACTATGATGGATCGACAATTCATAACGTCGGTCCTTCCTCTTCTGACATAACGCCGGCGTCGAAGTCGTAGCTATAGCTAGCGAGCAAATGAATTGTACTATATATGCATGTATTTATATATTTATATATGTACACATATGCACACACACAGATATATATATATATATATGTATGCATAATATATATATAAATATATATATATATATGTATATGTGTGTGTGTAATATATGAACCTTGCAGCAAACAGAGCCATGCAAAATAAAAAAAAAGGTACACCGATCTTTAGTCTCGGTTGGTAACACGAACCGGAACTAAAGATCAATCTTTAGTCCCGGTTATTTCACCCGAGACTAAAGATACTTTAGTCCCGGATTCGTAGTCCCGGTTGGACAACCAGGACTAAAAGGGGGTTACGAACCGGGACTACAAACGGTTTCTCCACCAGTGTAGTTTAAGGAAAAGGCAACAAGAACCAATTGAATTTACTGCCTGAAGTACAATATCTATCTCTCATGGAGACATGGCTTATATTTAAGCTTATAGCCCATTGGTAATATAATATTTAAAAAAAAACACCCCATTCTGTGCTCAGCAAATAATTTGAGGACAAAATTACGCAAAAGGTTCAAAAATACTTAATAGTTACGCATTTTCAAGAAAATAAAAAGTTTTTTTTCTCAAAAGACAATCGCAGCTATAAGCCTACAAGCATACCAAGCATACCATGTGTTCAAGAGCCAAATCCAGTCCTGCAGGTGTCAGTAAAGGAGGTATAACTGGAATCCCCCTCTCAAATAATAGCATTGGTGACTGTACTGGATTAAATTTTGAAGGGGCCCACCACCTGTACAAAAAATACATGAGTTTGAAGCCCAGCAAAGATAATATTTATGCATTTTAACAAAATAAACGAGAATCAGGAAGTCAGGAAATAGCTTAGCGAATTGGCCCTTATCGTGTGGCAAGCTGCATACATCAATAGATATATCTAGCATTCTAGCTAAGAACAAAAAACAGTTTAGCAAAGCAGCCATAAACTGTTAAAATATCATGCATAATTTTAACTAAACTGTTAAGTCATGTCATTGAATCACTCTCGACGAGGGCTGAGCTCAACACATTCTCTTCCAGGTGGGTTGGCACAATACCGTACTCTCTCCGTCCTAAAAAATAATAATTTTTGTATTTAGAAATAAAGTGTTTATCCAGATTCATCCGAGTTGGGTTTTTCTCTAACGGAGGGAGTAAATACTGTAGTCAGCTCTTTCCTTTTCCACAGTCTTTCTTCATCGTTCACCAGCTCCACAAGCTTTCATCACTCCAGATCCTATCTCTCTCCAATAGCTCCACACGCTTTCATCAATCCAGATCCTACCTCTCTCCAACGCACTTTCTTTGCTCTTCCCACCATCCCTCTTCTTCAAACACTGAGCTTTTTCCCTCTAATCCTCCTTGTACTCTTTTCTCTGTCACCTCTCCTCTGTTTCTCCCACTTCCTTCCTTCCCTGTTTGTGCTCCATGGAGCTGGATGGATGGCTCTCCAACCATGGGGAATGAGCAGGGAGGAGACCAACTCAGCTTCCAGAACTTGCTACTTCTCTTCAAACCATGTCGATTACTCCGTGCAAGGAAATCGGAGTCAAGCTTCAACAGCGTCTAGAAGTGGCAAGAGTTCAAGCGATTCAGCACTTGCTAATGAAGGTGGGCTATACAGGGGGTCAACAAAGAATTTGTAAAATCAAAAGGTGTTTTTGATTATTATTTTGTGATGAATAATTGGGCATTGGAGATTATTGGTTTTAATATTTGGAATTTATTCACGAAGTGGTTTCGGAGATGATTGGATTTACAGGTGAATCGCAGAGATGATTGGATTTACATGTGAATCGCAGGTTTTGTTATTTCATGTGACCGGTATGCGCGCGGTCAAACCGGCCCAGCCCGTGGTCTGACCGGCCGACTCTGTGTCGGTTTCGATTTCGGGTTGTTTGTTTGGATATCCGTGATTATTTCATGATTATGGCTTCTAGATGGATACTATACGTATGTAATACTGTTGTTTGCTACTAATGAGTCAAGTTGGAGATAGCTTGGTCTCGGAATATGGTTTCTTTATTTATTTCATGTGTAGGTGACTCGATGCCTCGGGAGATTATTTGCGGTGATGGACCGGGAGTCAGATTGGGGAAAAGACGACGTCCGTGGTGGTCAGAGATCATGCGGGATACTTAGGCTAGAGTTGATGTACGTAGTTGATGGAGATTCCATATGGCATACGATGGAGTTATTATGTGCGTATGGGATGCAGAATCGAATTTGGAAGAAGTCCAAATTTGGTACGATTGGTTATGTAAAGTTTGTTTCTTATACTAGAGGGTTTCCTAAGGTGTTTAGGACTCCTAGTATGAGTTTGGTTCGTGGCTTTAGGCTGCCTACCTCGGGTATAAATAGAGGGGGAGCGTGAGGCTTCCCGGTATCGCTTTAGAGAGCAATTGAGTTGAGTTTTGAGTTAGGGTTTCGAGTTTAGTCGAAATTTTTGTAAGGGGTGCTGTTGGTGCACTTTGTAAACACAGAGAGAATCAATAAAGTCGTCATCTACTTTAAGAGTTCTTCGATTTGTGTTTCACCGGGTTTTGGCGGTCTAACCGGCAATATACCGGCGGTCAGACCGACGGCAAGCGGCGGTCAGACTGGCAGGAGCACGGCGGTCAGACCGGCGGCGGTGATAGGCGCGGCAGGCGACTTCGGCGGTCAGACCGGAGATTCAACACCGGTCAGACCGGCGGCATCCACTCGGTCAGACCGACAGATCAATCTCGGTCAGACCGACTTCCGTCGTTTTCGAGGGTAACTTTTATTTCCGCTAAAAGTTTTTGGTTTTTGGGTATACCAACCATTCACCCCCCCTCTAGTTGGCTTAGTTATTGTTGTTCGATCCTACAGAATTGTCCCAATAGAAGCACTCAAAAGTTGTGATGTCCAAAGCGTGGCGAAGAGCTTACCTCAGCATCAGTAAGGTAGACAACAATCTGTTCATGGCGCACTTTCGTACATACACAGATCTATCCTGGGTATGGCAAAAACAACCTTGGTATTTTGGTAGTGAAACTTTTATTCTTGAATGGGTCTCCCTACATGAGAAAATCAAGCCTATGGCTGCCTATTACTTTCAAGCATTTGATGGTTACTGTCAGAATGTATGGTATTCCTTCTAGCTTAAGATATGTGGAAAATGTTAAATTAGCAGCAACGGTAATTGGGCAAATCTCAGCAGCTCATCCAGTTGATGAGGATAGTATAAAAAAGAGTGGAAAATGTGTTTCTGTCAGAATAAGGCTAGATGTTGAGCAACCAGTTCCTGATGTTGTCACTCTGGAGTTGCCAGATAAGTCGGATTTGAAGGTGTTTCTACACTATGAGAGAATTCCTAGAATCTGAACATTTTGTGGTCTGCTTTTTCATAATGTTCAATCTTGTCCTCAAAGGCAGCAGATTGCTATCCAATGCCCAAATGCTGGAGAGGAGGATCTAAAGGATAAATTAGGGAATGGATTACACAACTTAATTATTTGCCACCAGCTGCTTTTATTGATGTTGAAGAGGAGAACAAGAACATTAGTCAGTAAATTCAAGCAATATTTTGCAGCTTCTCAGTCGAGTTTGGCTGTGTTTAGATCTAGGGGTATAAAGTTTTGGCGTGTCACATCGAATATATTAATGCACATTTAAAGTATTAAACGTAGTCTAATAATAAAACAAATTACATAATCCGTCTGTAAACCGCGAGACGAATTTATTAAGCCTAATTAATCCGTCATTAGCAAATGTTACTGTAGTACCACATTGTCAAATCATGGCATAATTAGGCTTAAAAGATTCGTCTCGCAATTTACACGTAATCTGTGTAATTAGTTATTTTTTAGTCTATATTTAATACTTCATGCAGGTGTTCAGACGTTCGATGTGATAGGGTGTAAATTTTTTGTGCAGGAACTAAAAAGGGCCGAATCTTCGTCCCAACTCAAGGACATTCAACAACAGAGGATTGTGGTTGACAGCATGGATAGCAAGAATTCAATGCACTCCCTAACTAAACCGGTTTTGATGCTAACCGATGGGAACACTTCGACTTTGGGCAGCCAGCTTGAAGAAAACCAGCAGCAGAATATTTAGATTTAAACCATTTTCTTCAAACTTTCAACTTTTTCGTCATATCAAATATTTAGATACGTGCATATAGCATTAAATGTGGATGAAAAAAAACCAATTACACAGTTTGCATGTAAATCGCGAGACGAATCTTTTGAGCCTAATTACGCCATGATTTGATAATATGGTGCTATAGTAAATATTTGCTAATGACAGATTAATTAGGCTTAATAGATTCGTCTCGCAGTTTACAGGCAGACTCTGTAATTTATTGGAGATCCTTCTCTGCTAAACTCTTCCTCCCGATTAGCTGCATCTTCCTTCTCTGCTACAAGGGGAAGCCAGGATGGAGATGTCACCACGCCCAGAAGAACTGCAACTGGTGGTCACCAATGCAAGCTCGCAGGTGGAGATCAAAGTGCTGGAAGAAGCTTTGCAGCAGGTCATCAACCAGGAAGAAAAAGAGGAGCGAGGCCTGTTGAATAGCCCCACGTTAGTTGTGGAAGGGCAAAGGATCTAAGATATAAGTGGAGGAGCCCCTCACCTTAATGGCTAGCTTTTAGAGTGGGAAATGCCCTTTACAATCCTACAAGTGGTATCAGAGTCTTGTTTTCTTCTTTGAATTTGCTATGGCTACTCCTGCTCGTTTTTCAACTAAGCCTCATGTTTTCGATGGAACGGATTTTCCTCATTGGTGTAGTAGGATGCAATCTTACATTATGGCTGAAGATTATGATATTTGGAGAAAAGTTTCTCACCCTTATATGATTCCTGAAGTAATTAATACTGCTACTGCAAAAACTGAGTTTGAACAAAATTGCAAAGCTCGCAATATTCTTTTGAGTGGGATTTCTCGCTCGGATTATGATCGTGTTGTGCATTTTCAAACTGCTCATGAGATTTGGAATGCTTTGAGTAACTTTCATCAAGGAACAAATAACATTAAAGAACTTCGTCGTGATATTTTCAAAAAGGAGTACATTAAATTTGAGATAAAACCTGGAGAAACTTTGAATGACTATCTTTCTAGGTTTAACAAAATTTTGAGTGATAGATCTGTTGATTCTTCTTATGATGCTAATTATCCACAACCTAAGATTTCTCGTCACTTTTTGAATGGTCTTGACATGTCTATTTGGGAGATGAAAGTTACATCTATTCAGGAGTCTGTTAATATGTCTACCTTGACTTTGGATTCACTTTACACAAAATTGAAAACACATGAGATAAACATTCTTTCTCGTAAAGTTGATACTAAATCGAGTGCTTTGGTTTCTTCTTCTTCTTCTTTGGATGTTGATGCTTCCTCATCAAAGTCGTCTTTGCTTGCTATTTTTAATGCCACATCCGATGATAACTCGAACAGATCGAGGAGGAGGATTTGGCTTTGGTTGTTAACAGAATTGCTCGAGTTATGAATAATGGCAGGAACAAGAAAAGAGGTGGTCCAAATTGTTGCTTTGAATGTGGTTCAATTGATCATCTTCGTTCGCATTGTCCTAAGCTTGGGAGAGGCAAAAAAGAAGACAAAGATGGTGAGAAAACCAACAAAAACAAGCCAAAAGGTACATCCCAAGGGAGAAAGTTCAAGGAGAATCTTAGGAAGGCTTTTGATCAAGTCTACGCCGCATTTGAGCCACTAAGCGATGTAGATGGTGAGAGTGGAGATGAAGATAAGGGAAAGAACATCTCCGGTGTTTGCTTCATGGCGCGTGGTGAATCGGATATTGAGTATGAAGATCATGAGGTAAGTGCTTTTGAAGAAGCTATTAATATTTTGAGTGCAAAAAATATGAAGTGTGAGAAGATGTATAGAAAACAGGAATTTATCATTGAATCTCTAAATTCTGAAATTGCTAGATTAAAATCTCTTATTCCCAATGATGATGATTGCAAAACTTGTGAGGTTTTAATGAATGAGATTTCAAAAATTAGAGAGGTTAATGTTGCACATGATTTGAAAAATAAATCTTCTCTTGCTTGTAGTTTTGCTTTGCACACACATACTTTGGATGAGTTGTTTTTAACTAAAAAGTTTTTGCAAAAATATCAAATTGCTTTTCATGCTAGTTTGATGTTTAACTTTATTTGTGCAAAAAAGTTAAAACAACCTCACGATGTTTTGGATTGCTCAACATGTAATGTGAATAAGATGAAATTAAAAGATGGTTTAGGTCGTGTTGAGTACATGGAAAATGTTATGAAAACCAATGAAGTGCTTTCTTGCCCCAAATGTCGTAAAAGCAAAGGTGTCATGGTAGATTGTGAAAAATGTGCTAATTTGGAAAAAGAGGTTTCTTATTTGAAAAATTCTTTGCTAAGATTTTCTGATGGTAAAAAGAACCTCAACATGATTTTAGATCAATTTAAGGTTAGCACTCATAACCGTGGTTTAGGTTTTAATCCTTATGCTCATAATTCTAGACATCCTCCTGTTGTGTTAGGTGTTGGTGCTAGAAGTGGTGAGATTTTGGTTAAACCTGATACTAACAAAACTGTGTTTAAATCTGCTACTATCATGTCTACCTTGAATGCATCTTCTTCAAAATCCAATGTTGTGCATGCAAAACCTCCTGTTACTACTTATGTTGCTAAGTCTTCTAATACTAACAATGTGTCTAATCATCATGAAAAATATACTTGTTCTTTTTGTGGCAAAGATGGACATATTGTTGGTTTTTGTTTCAGATTAGCTCATAAACAGAAAAAGGAGAGAGAGATTATTTTTGCAAAATCAAAGTGGCAAAAATCTGGTTTTCCCTCGAGGAAACCGGTCAGACCGTAGTGGGTCCGGCGGTCAGACGGGGGACCGGTCAGACCGGCTGTAGAGCCTCGGTCAGACCGGCGGTGCAACGGCGGTCAGACCGGCCCCCGGTCAGACCGGCTGCACACCCTCGGTCAGACCGGCCTCAGAGGAATTTTTTGAAAAATTCTCAAACTGATTTTGCACGTGGATATATGCCTATTGGATCTACTGGTCGTGTGTCTCAGTACTGGATTCCTAAATTTTTATTATCATCTAACCCCTGTACTGAGGCTTCGATTTCTGTTTGTGTGTAGGCTTTACTGGCATGGAAGGAGAACGTGTGGATCGTGGATTATGGTTGTTTGGGGCACATGACCGGTGATAAAAATTGGTTCTCCTCCCTCAAAAAGTCATCCAAGACTGAATCGATTATCTTTGGAGATGCTTCTACAAGTGTCGTTCTCGCTACAGGTTTGGTTAAGGTAAATGAAAAATTTGAATTGAAGAATGTAGCTTTGGTTGAGGACTTAAAGTACAATTTTCTTTCGGTTTCACAAATTGTTGATGAAGATTTTGAGGTTCACTTTAAGAAAACTGGAAGTAAAGTTTTTGATTCTTGTGGTGATTCTGTGTTGAATATTTCTCGCTGTGGAAGAGTGTTTAAAGCTGATTTTAATAATCCTGTTTCACCTGTGATAATATGTTTGGTTGCTAAGTTTGATAAAGTTGTGATGTTTTGGCATCATAAACTTGGACATGTTGGTTTTGATCATCTCACTAGGTTAAGTGGTTTGGATCTTGTTCGTGGTTTGCCTAAACTTAAGAAAGATCTTAATTTGGTTTGTACACCGTGTCGTCATGCTAAGATGGTTGCTTCTTCGCATGCTCCTATTGTTTCTATGATGACGGATGCACCGGGACAGCTATTACATATGGACACTGTTGGTCCAGCTAGAGTGCAATCCGTTGGAGGAAAGTGGTATGTGTTAGTTATTGTTGACGATTTTTCTAGATATTCTTGGGTTTTCTTTATGGCAACTAAGGATGAAGCTTTTCAACACTTTCGTGGTTTGTTTCTTCGATTAGATCTTGAATTTCCTGGTTCTTTGAAAAGAATTCAAAGTGATAATGGTGGTGAGTTTAAAAATGTTTCTTTTGAATAATTTTGCAATGAAAGAGGTTTTTAACATGAATTTTCTTCTCCCCATGTTCCTCAACAAAACGGTGTTGTTGAGAGGAAAAACCGTGTTTTGGTTGAGATGGCTAGAACGATATTGGATGAATATAAAACTCCTAGAAAATTTTGGGCTGAGGCTATTAACACTACATGCTATATTTAAAATCGAGTTTTCTTGAGATCAAAACTTGGAAAAACTTCTTATGAACTTCGATTTGGACATCAACTCAAAGTTTCACATTTGCGTGTTTTTGGTTGCAAATGCTTTGTCTTGAAATCTGGAAATTTGGACAAGTTTGAGACACGTTCTACCGATGGATTGTTTCTTGGTTACCCCGCACATACTCGTGGCTATCGGGTACTTATTTTGGAGACTAACAAAATCGTTGAGACTTGCGAAGTTTCTGTTGATGAGGCTAGTTCAGGTACTAGACCCGATATTGCAGGTACACTGTCACAGGTTTAGGGGGAGGACGGTCGTATTTTTGAAGACGAGAGTGACAACGACAACGACGACGAGGAGGTCGGACCGGCCGGTCAGACCGCCGGCACACCTCCAGTCAGACCGGCCAGGGTCATCAGGATCGGGTACTGTTGATGCTGATCGAGATGGTCCTCCGGAGATTACTACTTCGACCAGTACTGATACAGAACGTGGATCAACTTCAGAAGTTGCTGCTCCTTTGCACATTCAACATCGACATCCTCTGGAACAAATCATTGGTAATATAGGTGAGCGGACTACAAGGTCTAAGGTAACGACTCATGATGTTTGTGCAAATTCTGCATTTGTTGCTTCTTTTGAACCCAAAGATGTGTCACATGCATTAACTGATGAATCGTGGATTAACGCCATGCATGAAGAACTTGAAAATTTTGAGAGAAACAAAGTTTGGACTTTAGTTGAACCACCTTCTGGACATAATATTATAGGAACCAAGTGGGTTTTTAAAAATAAACAAAATGAGGATGGTTTGATTGTGAGAAATAAAGCTAGACTTGTTGCTCCAGGTTTTACTCAGGTGGAGGGTTTGGATTTTGATGAAACTTTTGGTCCTGTTGCTAGAATTGAGGCAATTAGACTTTTGTTGGCTTTTGCTACTTCAAAAGGTTTTAAATTGTATCAAATGGATGTGAAAAGTGCTTTTCTAAATGGTTTTATACATGAGGAAGTTTATGTCAAACAACCACCAGGTTTTGAAAATCCTGATTTTCCCAACCATGTTTTTAAATTGTCTAAAACTTTGTATGGTTTGAAACAAGCTCCTAGGCATGGTATGATGGGCTTAAGAACTTTTTGCTTGCGAAAGGTTTTACAATGGGAAAGGTTGACAAAACGCTTTTTGTTCTTAAACATGGTGATAATCAACTTTTTGTTCAGATTTATATGGATGATATCATCTTTGATTGTTCGACTCACGCTTTGGTTGTGGAGTTTGCTGAGACTATGCGCAGGGAATTTGAGATGAGCATGATGGGTGAGTTATCGTACTTTTTGGGATTGCAAATTAAGCAAACACATCAAGGTACTTTTGTGCATCAAACGAAGTATACGAAGGACCTTTTGAAACAGTTCAAGATGGAGAATTGCAAGCCAATTTCAACACCAATTGGTTCTACAGCTGTGTTGGATCCTGATGAAGATGGTGAAGCAGTTGATCAAAAGGAGTATAGAAGTATGATTGGATCTTTGTTGTATCTAACTGCTTCTAGGCCAGACATACAGTTTGTTGTGTGTTTGTGTGCACGCTTTCAAGTATCTCCTCGTGCTTCACATCGTCAAGCGGTCAAGCGAATAATGAGGTATTTGAATCATACACTTGAGTTTGGAATTTGGTATTCTACTTCATCTTCTATTTGCTTAAGTGGATATTTCGATGCTGATTTTGGTGGTTGTAGAATTGATAGGAAAAGTACTAGTGGAACATGTCATTTTCTTGGTACATCATTGATTGCATGGTCTTCTAGGAAACAATCTAGTGTTGCTTAATCAACTGCTGAATCTGAATATGTTGCTGCTGCTAGTTGTTGTTCACAGATTCTTTGACTTTTATCTACTTTGAAAGATTATGGTCTTACTTTTGAGAAAGTACCTCTCTTTTGTGACAATACAAGTGCTATTAACATTGCTAAGAATCCTGTTCAACACTCACGCACAAAGCACATTGATATTCGCTTTCACTTTTTGAGAGATCATGTTGAGAAGGGAGATGTTGAATTGCAGTTTTTGGACACTAAGTTGCAACTTGCTGATATTTTTGTTAAACCTTTGGATTCTAATCGCTTTGCTTTTCTTCGTGGTGAATTGGGAATAATTCATCCTTTTGGCATGGTTTGAGGGAGAGTTTGTATCTCATGGTTTTATCAAGCAAAAATATGACAATGAGAAAAAATAATAAAAGAGAGCTTTGTTAATGTATATGGTATTTTCTTGTTCATGCTAGCAATACTTTGAAGGTTTATTTGTCTCTAACATAGCTCGTATATATTCTAGTCTTTTCATGAGATTTAGATTTTGCTTTTAAGGGAGATGATGCATGACACTTAAATTCTACTTGAATTAAATAAATATGCAATGTTGATGCTAGCATATGGTTTGGTTTGTAAATGCTCTATATATATGCTTTATTGAATTGTTATTCCTCAAATAGTTTTAATTGCTCATTATGAAAAAGAGAATAAAAAATATAAAAAAATGAATACCGAATCCTTGGAAACAGTCTTGATGACAAGGACATATTCAATGTGAGCAAAATAATGGGTGCCGAATCCCTGGAAACAGTCTTGACGACATGGACGTACCCGGAATAAAAGAGAAAAATATGAGCAAAAAGGAGAAAGAAAAAAATTAAAAAAATTATCTTGGTTATTTTGTGCTAAAGGTTATTTGAGAAAGAGTGATAAATGCAATAGGTATATGTGTTTTGTGTTTATTCTTCAACCTATGTGCTTGTTAAGATGTTGCATTATAAATCGTATGAAATCATGAATTTTGATTGTTGATTCAAACTTAATTGTAAAATCTTTGGTTTATGGTTATACTTTAATGCATGCTTGTTATGTTATAGATGGGTTCATCTTCTTTTTATTACAACACATGACTTGATATGCTATATGTATGCTAAGCTCTTGAACATTAATGAACATAATTCCTATGCTTGATGACATCATTGTCAAAAGGGGGAGTAGAGATAAGTTTTGGGAGAAGCAAGGTGAAAATTTTTGGAGTTGTTGAGAAGAGCATGTTGTTTTTGGTTCGATTGGGAATTTCTTTCTTTTCAAAAGTAAGAGAAGTTTTCTTTTGAATTTTTGAGCACGATGTGTATGTTTGTACGAAGTGTGCTTTTTACCACTTTTGTTTTTATTTTTCCAAACACCAAAACATTTTTGATGGGTTTGCCAATGTGTTTATCAAGGGGGAGATTGTAAAATCAAAGGTGTTTTTGATTATTATTTTGTGATGAACAATTGGCATCGGAGATTATTGGTTCTGTTATTTGGAATTTATTCACGAAGTGGTTTTGGAGATGATTGGATTTCAGAGGTGATCTACAGGTACTGCTATCTGTTGGGACCGGTCAGACCGGGCATGTGCTGCCGGACAGACCGGCGTGTATCGCGCAGTCAGACCGGCCTAACCCGTGGTCTAACCGGCCGACGCTGTGTCGGTTTCGGTTTCGGGTTGTTTGTTTAGATATCTGTGATTATTTCATGATTATGGCTTCTAGATGGATACTATACGTATGTAATACTGTTGTTTGCTACTAATGAGTCAAGTTGGAGATAGCTTGGTCTCAGAATATGGTTTCTTTGTTTATTTCATGTGTAGGTGACTCGATGCCTCGAGAGAGTATTTGTGGTGATGGACCGGGAATCGGCTTGGGGATAAGACGACGTCCGTGGTGGTCAGAGATCATGCGGGATACTTAGGCTAGAGTTGATGCACGTGGTTGATGGAGATTCCATATGGCATACGATGGAGGTATTGTGTGCGTATGGGATGCAGAATCGAATTTGGAAGGAGTCCAAATTTGGTATGATTGGTTATGTAAAGTTTGTTCTTGTACTAGAGGGTTTCCTAAGGTTTCCTAAGGTGTTTAGGACTCCTAGTATGAGTTTGGTTCGTGGCTTTAGGCTGCCTACCTCGGGTATAAATAGAGGGGGAGCGTGAGGCTTCCCGGTATCGCTTTGGAGAGCAATTGAGTTGAGTTTTGAGTTAGGGTTTCGAGTTTTAGTCGAAATTTTTGTAAGGAGTGCTGTTGGTGCACTTTGTAAACACAGAGAGAATCAATAAAGTCGTCATCCACTTTAAGAGTTCTTTGATTTGTGTTTCACCGGGTTTCGGCGGTCTAACCGGCGACATACCAGCGGTCAGACCGGCGGCAAGACGACGGTTAGACCGGCGGGAGCTAGGCGGTCAGACTGGCAGCGGCAACAGGCGCGACAGGTGACTTCGGCGGTCGGACCGGTTGATCTATACCGGTCAGACCGGTGGCATCCGAATGGTCAGACCGGCAGATCAATCTCGGTCAGACCGATCTCCGTCGATTTCGAGGGTAACTTTTATTTCCGCTAAAACTTTTCGGTTTTTGGGTATATCAACCATTCACCTCCCTCTGGTTGGCTTAGTTATGGTAAGGCCCTCGCGCTGGGACCAGAGAACGAGCCACAATGCTGCTGTGAAGGGTGCTGCTGCTTGGAGGAATCTTGCTTCATCTCCTCTTTGGTACCATTGCAGGATCTTCCACGCTGACTAATCCGAGCTCTGATAGCACTGGTGGCAGGCAGCATCTGGGGAGTCATATGGCGCCGATCAATTGTTCCAATGCTGCAGCAGGTACTGACTCAGTTGGAGCAGCGGTTGGAGAGGGTGATGGACTGCATTCCGGACCATTGTTGGCTAAAGATATGGTTGCTCAAAGTCCTCAGCATATTGTTCGTTTTTCCACTCAAGTGACTGTTATGGGAAGAGAAGCTGCTAGCTCTGGCCTCGGCTCTCCTAGCCAAACTGTTGGGGGACAACTTCTGTGCTCGCATGGCCCGGCTGATACCATTGATGGAAGCGATGGAGAAGCAGAAAGAATTGCTACTGGAGGGGCTCTGGTGCCAGCCCTTAGGGCGCCACGGGCGCCATGAGTCTACTAAGCCAGAACTGTCGAGGGATCAGAGGTCACCTTGGCAGTAGAAAAATGCAGCACCTCCATCGACTTATCTACTCTACTCAAGCTAAGGTAATTTTCATTTCTGAAACTAAAAAATAAATTATAGGATTACCTCTTCTGACCTTAATGATCATTTTCATGTAGATATAGCTATGTTGTTCCAGCTGTCCATGCTTCAGGAGGTCCTTGTCTTATGTGGACTGAAGATATGGACTTAACTATTGTTCAGTCTAGCTCTAATTGTATTTTAGCTTTTGGTGTCGGTAAAACAATCAGGTGTTATGTTTAATTTATGTATTTATGGTGATCCTAATCATCAAACTAGTAATGCTATCTGGACTGAAGTTTATACTTTTGTTGTACAAAGTAATCATAGACCTATCTTCAGTGTGTATGGGTGACTTCAATGAAACTATGCATGCTAATGAGAAGTCTGGTGCTACACCTACTAATCAAACATGTATTGACATTTTTCGACATCATATCAGAAATATTGATCTTATATACCTGAGGTATAATGGCCCAGCCTACACCTGGTCAATCAAAAGATATGGTAAGGATCTGGTCCTTGAACGTCTTGTTTTCTGTTTAGAAAATGTTGAATGGTGTGCATTTTTCTAATACTACTGCCTACCATTTACCTAAGCTTTATAGTGATCATACTCAAATTATTGCTATTTTAAATCCTAAAAACAGAAAACCTAAAAGAACTTTCAAATTTGAAAAGTGGTGGATTATTTGGGTGGGCGGTTTTTTAGGGGGTGGGGGGTGGGGGGTGAGGGGGGGTTAAGATTTTCAACAGGAAGCTTAGGCAGCTTGGAAGAATTCGGAGCATCATCTTAATTACCAAAAGAGAACTACTTTGCTTGGAGCAACAGCATGACAGTCTTATGCAGAAGTAGAAGGATTTTCACAGGCAAAGAGCTAAGAAATATTGGGTCCAAAGAGGTGGTTGAAACACAGCTTTATTTCAGCAAGCAGCTCAAAAAAGGGGAAGGAAAAACAGGATACCAATTGTCATGCATATTAATCATCTAACAACTGATCCTGACAAAATTGCTACAACATTTATCTTTCATTTAGATCTTCTCCAGAGTTCAAACCCAGATTAAGGAGTCACATCCTCTCAAGATCAGCAAGGCTGTTCACTTTTGAGCCACCAGAAGTTCCAACAGAGGAGTAAAATTTTCAGATCCTCAAACAAATGAGAAGAGATGCATCTCCAGGACTAGATGGGCCAAATATGGAGTTTTATAGAGCAGCTTGGCAATGGATTGAGAATGATGTCACCAAAATGGTACAGGAGCTCTACAATGCAGGTATATTTGCAAAAAGGTATGGACGCTACCAACATTGCTTTAATTCCAAAAAATATCCAGTCCTGCCACTCCTGCTGATTATAGACCTACAAGTCTTCGTAACATTTCTTACAAAATTATTGCAAAAACATTGGCCAACCATATCCAAGAGAAGCTTCCAGACTTAATTTCTCATACATGGAAAGCGTTTGTTAAAGGCAGACATATTTCCAAATTACTATAGGTCCTGGCAAAAATTAGTTAATAAGCTAGATCAATAGCAACACAAATCTTGATTGGTGGATAATATCTAGTTAGATATCCAAGGTTTGAGGGAGAAGGCAAATATTGGAACTACAGTACATGGAAGATTAACATAAAAACTTTCTGCTGTTAACTGGTTACTCAAAGTTTTCAAACATGAAATAACATTCATGGATCAGGATCTACTTGGGCATCTAACTGAAAAAAATGTTATCTGGCTTATGATTGATGTTCACATACCAATGCCCTGTGTTGAAAATAAGAACATCATGGAAGCTTGATGCCTCTGCCCATGCTTGGTCAGAAATATCAACATCAACTCTGTAGCCTTGCTTGTATCCAAGAGATTCTAGGGGACCCCCATTTGGACTGGCTGACCACCTACAACATCAGCATTATACGGCTTTGAGTAATAACCTCAGCAATATATGAGCAACAACATCGTGAAAGAAAAACTATGACGCAGTGAAAAACATTAAGAAAGCAGCAGAGTCTACTATATTAAAAAAAAGTAACGAAAATATAAAGACAAAGAGTAGTGAACAGACAAGAGAAAAGTTTATTGCTGCCTACTGGTAAGCATTCCAATACTACTAGTAAGTAACAGCTACAGTCCAAAACTGAAAGCAAAATGGCAAATGCCCAAAGCTGCAGAACAAAAATATGTACTACTGTGGACAAAATTGTACTTATATAATTAAATCAGTTGTAACACAGAAGGGAATTGCATGATGTGGACTGTGGAGTACACCATAATTCCAAAGAACTATAATTTGGTATTACTCAAATGCCACTTCTTACCTACCATAGCGTACCAAAAGATTAGTCCTGTGGTTATAGCGCAAGGGTGAGGTTATAGCGCAGGAATGTGAAACCCCGGTCTGCTCCTGCAGGACGCCACTTGCGAACCTCCCCACTCGCCCCCCTAAGCATGCAGACCAAAGAGACAAACATATTCCGGTTCAATGAATCACCCACAAATCCTGCAACAAACCATTAAACATAAATCATGAACAACAAGTCGATATAGGAATAAGTCTTGGCTGGTTGGTCTTGGTCTTGTGGTGTTCTTTCTTGCTTTTCAGCTTTCTAGGGCAGCATCTCTACTTTCAGTTTGGATGCTTTAGAAAAGCTAGGACAGCAGTTTGTTGAGCTGCTCTAGGACAGCACCCCCTTAGACTAGCAAGCAGCTATAAATATGTATCCAATCCCCTTTGGGAGGGTATGGCTTTAAGTTTGTGAATGGAAGAAAACCAGAAAATTGCCCCATCTTAAGTGTCATCCTCTTATCAATTAGAGTAACCATTGAGATACTAACATCTGGTGTCAGAGCTACACTTTCCTGTAGGCTGAACATTTCTTGCTCCTCCCCTTCCCAATCTCGAGTGAGCACTCAGCCAGCAGCAGCAGCAGCACTGGCTGCTACTCCTTCATCTTTCCCTTTCCCTTCTCCACGCAGCAGCCCCCCAGAGGCGTGCCATGTCCGACGTACGGTCTCGGCGTTCGGTCGCCTCGAGCACACGGCGTCAGCAGGATGCCGAGCTCACCGTAGCAGAAGAGCGCAGGCGAGCAATGGCTCAGACCGCTGCAGCAGCAGCGAGGGCGGCCAGACTGGCAGCAGCGGAGTTGACAGCGGCCAGGGCAGAGGCGGAAGCAAAGGAGGCGGAAGATGCGGCACGTGTGGCGGAGGTAGAGGTTGAGACCTTGCGCAGCAGCATCAACGGCTCCATCGCCGGCGACATCATCGCCGACAGGGGGCTTGAGGAGATGGCAAGAGGAAGGGCGCGGGAGCGGGCAGAGCGGTGGGCAGCAACCCACCCCCACGGCGGCGGTAGCCCAAGGGACCACGCGCCCGCCGACGGGAACCCAGATAGGCGCGGGCGTGCCGGTGGCAGCCCAGAGCACGCGCGCGCGGCGGCAGCGCTCCTAGTGGAGGTGGTTGGTTCGACGGAGAGCGCGGCCCTCGCAGGTAGCGTGGCTCTCCCTCCCCTAACCGACGCCATGGCCACCACGGCGTCCAGACGGTGGTCAAGGACTTTGGTCCCGGCGGTGGGTGGCCTATCCTCACCAAAACCAACTACATCGAGTGGGCTGCGGTCATGAGGGTGAGGCTCCAGGTGCGACACATGTGGGAGGTAGTTCGGTACGGCGACGTCGACTACGACGAGGATCGACGGGTGCTGGATGCTCTTATCGCTGCAGTCCCGCCCGAGATGCAGTTCTCACTTTCCCAGAAGTGGACTGCCAAGGAGGCCTGGGACACCATCGCTGCGGCACGCATCAGCAGCGACCGCGCCAAGCAAGTCCATACTACAGGCACTCCGCAAGGAGTGGGAGAACCTGGCCTTCAAGCCAGGTGAGGATGTTGATGACTTTGCCCTTCGTCTCAACACTCTTTTGCAGAAGATGGTGCAGTACGGCGACAACACCTACGACAAGGAGAGAGCCGTCGAGAAGCTCTTCTACTGCGTCCCAGAGAAGTATAGGCAGATCGCTCGCTCGATCGAGTCTCTGCTAGATCTCTCCACGATGTCGATCGAGGAGGCGATAGGTCGCCTCAAAGTCATCGACGGCAATGAGCCACAGCCTCTCTCGGGGCCTATCACTATTGGCGGGAAGCTCCATCTCACTCGGGAGCAGTGGGAGGCCAGCCAGGGTGACGGGAGGAAGGGGGAGTCCTCCTCCCCGACGGGCGGCCGCAAGCAGCGCAAGGCACGCGGAGGCGTCCAGCTGCGGTGGGCGCGAAGACGTGCTGAGGGTGGCGCCCGTAGAGACGCCCAGGGCGGCGCCGCCGGCAACCACAAGCCGGCACAAGATGACGCCTACCGCAACTGTGGAAAGCTTGGCCATTGGGCCAAAGACTGTCGATAGCCACGATGCGGCCAGGCCCACGTCGCACAAGTGGAGGAGGAAGAGCCGGCTCTGCTCCTGGCACACGCAAGCATCGAGCTACCTCCAGCAGCACCAGCCGTAGCGGCTTTCCTCCACCTTGATGAGTCGAGGGTACTCGTCTCCCTCTGAAACGGCTCCAGCGACGACAAGGCTAATGGGTGGTGCCTCGACACCGGTGCCACCCATCACATGACCGGCCGATGGGAGTTCTTCACCGAGTTTGACTCCAGCGTACGAGGCTCCGTCAAGTTTGGGGACGCCTCCGGCGTGGAGATCAAGGGAGTCAGCTCCGTCACCTTCACCGCCAAGTCCGGTGAGCACAGGCTGCTCACCGGAGTCTTCTACATCCCCGCGTTGAGGAACTCTATCATCAGCGTGGGACAGCTGGATGAGAATGGTTCACGCGTGTTGGTCGAGCACCGAGTCATGAGGATTTGGGATCGTCGTTGTCGCCTTCTTGCCAAGGTAACCAAAGGCACTAATCGACTCTACATCCTCAGCGCGCAGGTCGCACAACCGGTTTGCCTTGCCGCTCGTCGGGACGACGAGGTGTGGCAATGGCACGAGCGCTTCGGGCACCTTCACTTCGAGGCCCTAAAGCGGCTCAGTGCCAAGGAGATGGTGCGAGGCCTGCCGTGCCTTGACCACGTGGAGCAGTTCTGCGATGTCTACATGGTAACGAAGCAGAGGCAGCTCCCCTTTCCCCAGTAGACGAGCTTCCGAGCCAAGGAGCGGCTCGAGCTCGTGCACGGGGACTTGTGTGGCCTAGTGTCACCGGCCACACCAGGAGGACGACGTTACTTCCTGCTGCTCGTCGACGACCTCTCCCACTACATGTGGGTAATGATCCTCGGCAGCAAGAGAGAGGCTGCGGACGCCATCAGGCGCGCTCAGGCTGCTGCGGAGGCGGAGTGCGGCCGCAAGTTGCGCGTACTACGCACCGACAACGGCGGCGAATTCACGGTGGCTGAATTCGCGTCGTACTGCGCTGATGAGGGCATTCAGCGCCACTGCACCGCGCCGTATAGCCCGCAGCAGAACGGCATCGTCGAGCGGCGCAACCAGACAGTTGTGGGGATGGCTTGGGCTCTTCTCAAGCAGAGGGGGATGCCGACCATCTTCTGGGGAGAGGCGGTAGTGACGACCGTCTACATCCTCAACCGCTCGCCTACCAAGGCCCTCGACGGCAGGACACCGTATGAGGCTTGGCATGGGCGCAAGCCGGCGGTCTCCCACCTGTGGGTTTTCCGCTACCTCGCGTTCACCAAGGAGCTTGGTCACATCGGCAAGCTCGACGACAGGAGCACCCCAGGGGTGTTCATCGGCTACGCGGAGGGCTCGAAGGCCTTCTGCATTCTCGACCCGGAGACACAGCGTGTGCGCACGGCGCACGACGTAGTGTTCGACGAAGGGCGAGGATGGGCATGGGAGAAGGCGGTGGACGACGGTTCGACTACGACGTACAACGACTTCACTGTTGAGTACATCCACTTCGAGGAAGCTGGGGGAGTAGGCATCTCTCCTTCACCGAGCGTGCCTACCCCAATCCGCAAACCTCCACCGACCCCGGCAGCGACACACTTTCGAGCTACGACCTCGGCTGCAACGAGCGTGGAATCATCCATGTCATTATATTTGAAATGCAGGTTCAGCAGACTTCCATAAAAATATATATAGTGCTGAATGAACGGCAAAGATGCAAAAGAATCGATAATTCTTTTCATGTTCACCAATTCAACTCGCTGCCCAACCATCTCAAAGACAAGGCTAGCGATAGCCACTGTATTTACATCGGCCACAACCCCAACCAGCGACATAAGCTCCATTATTCTTTGGGCCTTGATCATGCATTTGAAATTGACACATGACTTCAAAACCATATTAAACAAGGTAACATTACTCTTTATTGGATCTAGTCTTTTCAGCTGCCTTCTATCTCCAATCTGCTCCAAGAAACACTCGCAGGTCTCACACAAAACATCAGCAGCAAGATAGGATCCTACTTGTGACTTCACCATATGCAAGAACACCATGGTCAGCATATCAACATCAGAAAGCTTGCCGCTCTCCAATATGATCCTCACCACCGTGGAGGCTGGAATCGGCATCTGATCTCTGGCAAGCGCCAGAGCTAGCCTCATCAGCGAGCCACAATTAAGAAGGTTGCCATTGCAATGGTAAACTGACAAGACCATGTCGAATGCCCTCTGAAGCCATCTCCTGCTAGACGCGTAGGACAGCGACACGATCATCCTGTCCAACACCCGCGGCTCAGGAAGGCCATGCAGGGTCCTGTAATTGGCAAATGCTTGCAGCGCGTCGTCGACATTGCCGTCGTCGAGAGCAGCATTCGTATTGCCAAATAAAGTTAGAATCTTATACCCAAAGAATGGTGCAGAAAATGTTGAGGCATTCGTATTGCCTCTGTTAATGTTGTCTCCTCCGTTCTCTCCAGTAGAAGCCATGGTGAAGCAGAAGCAGAGGAAGATGCAACGTTGTCGTCGAAGAACGAAGAACAGGAGCAGTCGCGCTTTAAGCGCTACCCAAAAACTTGATCGTCCGTCTACCCATACAGGTTCTCAAGCGGGCGGAGTTCCGGAGGCACTGCTCGTCCCGTACACCTATGCACGCAGGTGAACAGAACCGGGGAAGGATTCTACAGCGCAGGAAGAGAGGAGGAGGAACTCGAAGTGCAAGAGACGTCGGGAAGAAGAACTTCTACCCGTCCTTCTGGTCGTTGCGGAGTATATATATGCGAGCGCGAGAGTAACGTTCAGAGTCATCAACCGCGGTGTTTAATTTCGTAACCGACGCGCTCGTTAATACGGAATCAATTCACGGCGTTTAATTCCGTAACCGACGAAATCAATTCACGATGTTTAATTCCGTAACCGACGGAATCAATTCATGACGTTTAATTCCGTAACCGACGCGTTCATTGATACGAAATCAATTCTCCGTGTTTATTACCGTCCGTTACAAAACAAGAGAGCGGAATCAATTCACGGCGTTTAATTCTGTAACCGACAAAATCAATTCACGGTGTTTAATTCCGTAACCGACGTGTTCATTGATACGAAATCAATTCTCCGTGTTTATTATCGTCCGTTACAAAACGAGAGAGCGCAGCAGCAGCCTCCCTCGCCTCGCCCAGCCCCGCCCCGCCTGGCTGTCCGCGCACCATCTCAACCGGTCAACAGAGACTCTCCACTAGCTCCGTATTTAAGTTCAGACCTCTTCACCCGATTTCCAAGGTGGTATTATTACCCATAGCACTTAATATGGGCCAATGAAATTTATTAGGATATAATTGGGCGTAGCCCATTAATCTAACAGATAGTCCTCAGTAGGGTCTCACGAGACGGCGCTTCCCACGGCAGAATCTTGGCTGCAATCGTGCCCATGGGAAGGTGATGTACGGCCAGAGCGGATTGCCTCCTCCATGACCCGTAGCAATCAGCCTAATAACAAGAAACTATATGAACTAAAGGAGAACTATTTTTATTTTTTTACAGATTTTAGTAAAGGAAAATATATCCATTTATCTTATACTCCCTCTGTTACATATTATAAGTTGATTTGTTTTTTTCTTAGTCAAACTGTAGGTTTGACTAAGTTTATAAAAAATTAGCAACTTCTACAAAACCAAATTAATTTCATTAAATATAACACGGAATATATTTTTATAATATATTTGTTTTTTATTGGAAATGTTATTATATTTTTCTACGAACTTGATCAAATTTAAAAAGAAAAGTTGAACTAAAAGAAACGGAGAGAGTAGATTTTAGGAAAGCAGCAAGAACGCTGCGCCATACCTGCTTGGAGTTGGAGGGGAGGATGAAGAAGTCGACGGTGAGCTTGCAGTCAGAGGTGGTGGCCGGCGTGGGCGAGATGGCCATTGTTGCGGGGGCTTATGCCCATCTTCGCCACGCCAACCCCCTCCCCCCCCCCAACCGCCCACGCCTCTTCCAACTCCACGCTCCCAAGCAGGTATGGTGCTGCCTTTCTAAAATCTACTCTCTCCGTTTCATGTTATAAGTCACAAGTTACACTTAGTTTTTAAGTTTGACCAAGTTTGTAGAAAAATATAACAACATTTTCAATATAAAACGAATATATTATCAAAATATATTCCGTATTATATTTAATAAAACTAATTTGGTTGTGTAGATGTTACTAATTTTTTTATAAACTTGTCTGGATTCATTGCACTAAGATGTATCTCATCCAATACTAGATTACAATATTTTGGGCTGGAGGGAGTATAACTGGTGCACGGTAAAAAAAAAAAAAAACAAGAAGAAGCTTCTTATCCAGCATAGTAAAATATAAGTGAATAGTAGGCTATACTAATATGCAGTTTTATTCACAGAACTTGAGAAGGAAAGATTTTCTCAACCAAAGAAATTTACATCAGGAACATTGACACTGAATGTTCAGACACAAACTCTAGCTAATGTAGGGCAAAGGAGAGGGGGGCACACGGTCCGCACATACCTCCTTGTTGGCGATCTTGGACTTGTAGGGGAGGACAAAGTTGACGGTGAGCTTGGAGGTGGTGGCTGCCGGCGTGGGCATGCGTGGCTGCATGAGCGACATGGCGTGACGGGGGCCTTGATGTTGGGGACCACCTTTTTCTACGCCTCCGCGAAGGAGGAGTCCGTGGCCGCCTCGGCCGGTGCCCCCGCCGTCGAGAGCGCCCTTCTGCTGCGGCCGCCAGCGGCGGCGGCGGCGGCGGCGGCGGCGGCGCGGGTGGTGGCCAGGCGGCGGGCGGCGAGGCGCAGCATTTTCTTTTGTTTTTCTTTTTCTCGTTCTCTCCTTGCTGCGGCCGTGGGTTGAGTATATTAGGGGAATTTAACTATTCTCCGCTCTTATGTTCGAAAATTATCCAAATGCCCTTCTTATAGATATTTTCTTCTTTGTTAAGAGGCTATTTGTCACTTTTATATACGTGGATGCCAATATAGCAACCTAGGATGAAAAATAGTATGGGCCCCACTTGTCAGTCTCTCCCTCCCCTTCATTTCTCTCCCGGACGCCCCACGCGTCGTCGACGCCGGCACCGTGGAAGCGCTCGTCCTCCTCGTCACCCACCCATGTCAGCGGCGTCACGGAGGGGCTCATCCTCCTCGTCGCCCACCCATGTCAGCGGCGTCACGGAGGGGGTGGCATGGTCTGTGTTCTCGTGAGACCAAGCCATGGCGTATGTGCTGATGTCAGTGACAGCGGCAGCGCTGCAGTTTTCCGTGGCAGGGAAGCGTGAGCAGCCGGAGCTGCAGTGGATGCCCATCAGCGCATTCTGCCGCTGCGTCGGGGAGGGCCTCGCCAGCACCATCACACTTTGCAGGGAGGCGGTCGGCACCAGGGAAAGGACGATGGCAGCGATGTTGGTGGGTGCGTTGATGGCCGACATGAAGATGAGGTAGTACGCCGGCGGCAAGGAGTTGAAGGACGCCGACCGGGGGGAGGCGTGGGCGTCGTCGCGGGCGTGCCGCAGGAGCGGCAAAGCAAGGCGTGGCCCGCGTGCGCGGTGGAACCGGGAGACGGGCAGGAGGTGGTGGGTTCGATTCGGGGTTAGTCATGGCTAGCGGCGGTCGCGAATCGGAGACGGAAGGGGTTTGGCAAGGATTGCGGACACATAGGGGAGAGATGAAGGGGGGAGAGATTGACGAGTGGGCCCCATGCTATTTTTCACCATGGGTTGCCACATTGGCATGCCACGTAGGCAAAAGTGGCAAATAGTTATGAGACTACATCTTAAAAAGGGGCAAAAAATTAACTGCAAATCTAAGAAAGGCATTTGGATAAGCGCCAAACCTAAAAGTGGTAAATAGTTAAATTCCCCGGGTTCCAAGGGTAATGGGGGCATGGGGCGATTTGGAGGGCGAGGTGAGGGGTAGGGAGACTGGGAGTGGAGGTTCCTTTGGTATATTTTCATCTGTCAAATTTACGATAGCAACCAATTAACCATATTTATTATGTACTTATATTTACTTATATACTTCCTCCGTCCCAAATATAAGAGATTTTGGATAGATGTGACACATCCTAGCATAATAAATATGGATGTGTCACACCCACCCAAAATCACTTATATATTGGGATGGAGTACATGTGTATATACCTAGATAAATGGGCCCACAATTTCACAAAAATCAACATTTATAAATTTTAGCAATAAATAAGCTATAATCTATACGGCTCAGCTACGCATCGGGCGTCCGACTCAAGTTGCTGCGACATGCAAAAGTATCTCCTACATGTTGTCTCCACCTTTCTTTTTCCCACTGAACGCCCCCCATAAATGTACGAGTCTCTTTATATTCATCCCTTTTTACTTCTTAGATTATTGTATCTTCTAAACTATTTATCCAATTTACAATATGATTAAACCATTGTATTGTTACAATTAAATCTTTATAGCAAGATTAACATGATACACTAACTAAATCTTTAGTTACATTGTATATTTTAATTCAAACATTTTTATATGATACGTGAAACGTCGAGTTATAATTGCTGGAACATTATAAAATATTTGCTAAAACAATCCAAGAATATTACATGCAACATTTATAAATGGACTAATGAAACATCACAAAATACTTATTGAAACATCCAGAAACACCATATGCATTATTGAAAGAAGATTTACTACAACACAAATCTAAACTATGCAACAAAGTCGAATCTTTAGTTGAAACATTATCTTCAAACGTATGTAACATCAAATATCAAAGGTTGAAACATATGTTATTACATGAAAATATAATTGTATGAGATCTTATTCTAAAGATTTAATTACAATGAATACAACCGTGTGATCAGATCGCAAATTAGGTAAGTAATTTTTGAAAAAAAAATATTTATCCTCATGCAAACATGCTATATTATTTATATTTTATATTCTAAAGCTTAAAAATTCAAGCATGTTAATTCAGACCCACCCCCACCCCATCTCCCCAACCTGCACACATCATCCCTCACCTATCCTTCCGCGCGCGTCTGCTCCCTCCTCCCGGAGCACACTCCCTCTCCCTCTCCCTCCTTTTTTTTCTTCTCCGTCGGTTTTTTTCTCTCCCTCTCTTCATTTTTTTCTTCTCGTTCGGTTTTTCTCTCCCTCCCTTCTACCTAGAAAAAATCCTCATTTTTTTCTCTTTCCTAGAAAAATTAAAAAAAATGGTGAATTCAATACTTGAACCCTTGATCTCTTAATTCATAGCAAGTTCTTCTAAACAATTCACCCCATGACACTATTTGTTTTAAGGATTATTACTTATTTCTTTTGTATCTTACTTTGTGACAAAGGAATATGGTAGTCGATTCTAATCTTTTTCAATACCACCATAGAACAAATTAGATATGTTATTACAAAATTCTTAACCTGTAACTATGTTTCAGTAGTAACACAATCGTAAAAGTGCAGTAATATGCCACGTTATTGCAGAATATATAGGATATTTATGCACTTTCGACGGTAACATTCTGATGAAATTGTAGTAACACAGAATAATGTAGTAGTAACGAACTTCTACAGTACTACTGATTGTGCAGAGCTAAAATTAAAAAAATCTCAATCTTGTAGTAGTTGTTATCGTACTATTGTTTTAGGTATGAAGGTGCATAGTCACAAGTTGCCACAAGTGCTAAAAGTGCCTTTCTTTGCACATACAAAGCATAATAGTAGGAAGATAAAATACAAGTGATATATTTTAAAGAGTAAATTTCACAAAACTACAGGTATTTTGACCAAATTATCACAAAACTACAGATTTAAGGAGTTGTATCACAAAACTACACATTTAGCACCAAATTTATCACAAACTGCAGATTTTATGTTAAGTATCACAAAAATGCATATTTAATATTGAACTTATCACAAAACTACAACTTTTGGAGTTTAAATCCCTAGCACCATTGTGATGGTGGAGCTATAAATATTATTACTTTGTGATTAAATTAGTTCTAAACCTGTAGTTTTATGATAATTTAGTTACTAAACGTGTAGTTTTGTGACACTTCATCTTAAATGTGTAGTTTTGTGATAAATTTGGTGCTAAATGTGTAGTTTTGTGATACAACTCCTTAAATCTGTAATTTTGTGATAGTTTGGTCATAGTATCTGTAGTTTTGTGAAATTTACTCTATTTTAAATTCTAATCTTTCAACAATGACAACTCTCACATCACATATTATATTTTTGAACCATTTACACCACAATGCTTTTAAAAAGAGAGCTTTACAGAACAATTTCCATAGTGACTATATTTTGACGATGTTATAACGATGTTACTGTGAGAAAGCAGTCATGTTACCGTACAATGATCGTCCTATAATTATGCAAGTCCTATAAGACGAGGACGCTTTGACCGAGATGGGAGGTGGGTTTTGGGCCCTAGCAAGGGTGGGGGAGGTGGGTTTGACCCATGGGAGGGAGGGTCTAGAATAGTTTTTCTGTGGGGGTGTAGACTAGATTCTACATACACAGTAAAATTAATCGGGGCACCATGATGTCCGGGCTCCAAGATTCAAATTGAGTATATACGCAATTTAAATGAGTGTGATTTTCTTTGACAATGTTTAGGTATGAACATTAACTTGTTTACTAACAAGTTCAAACCAGTTTGAACTGAGTTTGAACAACTTTTTGTTAGATTTTGATTCTAGGTACATAGCATCCAAACATATAATTAGTTAGGTATGTAATATTGGATTGTGAAATAAATTTGAAATTTGTATTGTTTTGTTGGTAGGAATAGGTATGGATCAATTTTTTATACCTATGTGTATACTCACAATTTGAAAATTTTTAAGATTTTGGGTGAATTTGTATATTTTATACGTTTGTGGCCAAGCACCATGGTGCCCCATATGGGTGTATATATGTCACGCCCAGAAATTCACGAACCAGAATTTCTAAGCCCCATATGGGTGTATATATGTCACACCCAGAAATTCACGAACCAGAATTTCTAAGCTGAATGTATATTAAAACCCCTGTCCAGGACCAACCAGGGTATACAAACGACAATTGTTGACATACAGATCCACGACTTACAAAAATATAAAAGCGTCCCGTCTCCCCAGGCCGAGCTCGCTTACATCTGGCAGCTTTCATAGGCCATAGACTGTCCTCACAGACCAACACAAGTCTTTTCTACACACTTTATCCTCACTCGTGTGCACCCGGGAAGAATTTCTCGGTCGGTCACCCATCTCAAAATTTCTCCAGGCCAAGCACATCTCGAAATTTCTCCAGGCCAAGCACGCTTAACCTTAGAATTCTTTCAAGATCGGCTTCCAAAAAGAAGTTGCAACTTATTGATATGAGTATTCTATTAATCCTATTAAGCCCGAGGCTGGGATATCACAATACTCACCCCCTCAAGAGAGATCAACGTCCCCGTCGATCAACCCCAGGCTAGGAACGTCCTCTCTTGGCCACGTCCGTGTGTCCAGTGCGAGCGCATGTGCCATGCTGTGTAACCACTCCCGGTCTACACCAGCCATGCGCACCATGCCTACGCAACTGCGACACACGCGCCCGTGAAACCGCGAGAGTCGGCTCTGAGGATTGTGATATCCTAGCCTAGGGCTTAATAGGATTAATAGAATACTCATATCAACAAGTTGCAACTTCTTTTCCGGAAGCCGATCTCGAAAGAACTCTAAGGTTAAGCGTGCTTGGCCTCGAGCAATTTCGAGATGGGTGATCAGCAAGTTATACCGGAAGAGGAGGTATGATGCAGGATATATCCAAAGGAGCAACAAGTTATACCGGAAGAGGGCCCGGCCTGGGAGAGGTGAGACGTTAGGCCCAAGACTGAGTACTACCCACTGTACTTAGCAAGTTATACCGGAAGAGGTGGGAGAGGTGAGACGTTAGGCCCAAGACTGAGTACTACCCACTGTACTTAGCAAGTTATACCGGAAGAGGAGGTATGATGCAGGATATATCCAAAGGAGCAGCAAGTTATACCGGAAGAGGAGGTATGATGCAGGATATATCCAAATGTAAGCGGGCCCGGCCTGGGAGAGGTGAGACGTGTCTATGGCCTATGAAAGCTGCCAGATGTAAGCGGGCCCGGCCTGGGAGAGGTGAGACGTTAGGCCCAAGACTGAGTACTACCCACTGTACTCAGCAAGTTATACCGGAAGAGGAGGTATGATGCAGGATATATCCAAAGGAGCAGCAAGTTATACCGGAAGAGGAGGTATGATGCAGGATATATCCAAATGTAAGCGGGCCCGGCCTGGGAGAGGTGAGACGTTGGGCCCAAGACTGAGTACTACCCACTGTACTCAGCAAGTTATACCAGAAGAGGAGGTATGATGCAGGATATATCCAAAGGAGCAGCAAGTTATACCGGAAGAGGAGGTATGATGCAGGATATATCCAAATGTAAGCGGGCCCGGCCTGGGAGAGGTGAGACGTTGGGCCCAAGACTGAGTACTACCCACTGTACTCAGCAAGTTATACCGGAAGAGGAGGTATGATGCAGGATATATCCAAAGGAGCAGCAAGTTATACCGGAAGAGGAGGTATGACGCAGGATATATCCAAAGGAGGACGCTAAGGCGACTGAGTACTACCCACTGTACTCAGCAAGTTATACCGAAAGAGGAGGTTATGATGCAGGATATATCCAAAGGAGGCTAAGGCTTTATTTGCATAAAGCAGATCTTCAATATTAACCAATCACTGTCCAACGCTACACCATGTTGCAAGAGGCCCAACCAACCACCTGAACTACACCAATTAATTAAGCTAAGCTAGGGGTGAGACTAATCACGGTGAATCTAGTTGATCGCCCATAACCGTGGGCACGGATATTCGAATAGTTTTACTCTGGCCATAGGTGTACAAGTGTACCCAAAAGACACGATTCCACACATGTTGCCATGCCCTGAAGTACCACCATGGCACTGCAAAGGGGAAAATCGTGACAAGACCCTTCATATAACCCGCCCCTAACCATCCACACCACGCTAAGGTTTCGCCCCCACCCCTCAACAGGTAGTGAGCAGCCCCCTCGTGCGCCGTGGTGAATCCGGCAGCTGGACAACTGGACACCCCGACCGACCCAACTCCATCACACCTACCCTCGCCACCGGTGCCTAGGAAAGGGTCGAGCTATACTACAAGTCAAGCAGTTACCCTCTCCCGCTTGTCGTAAGCACGGTAAGTCTCCCAGGGTTTCACGTGAACCGGTCCTTAACTGCCATGGGTGCGACCAGCAAAACCATGCACCCACAGCCCACCATTCAGAGCATTTTAATTAACTAACACCATTGCGGTGGCTCCAATCTGAAATCATGCTAAAAGCTAATGTCTATGCATTAATGTGATCCCCCCAGTTGTGTACTAGTTGAACTAAGCTCTAGTCATTTTAATACCCAAGTTATCAATGGCATAAGGTAAACAATATATGGCTGAGTAATAAGACCCATCCCACATGACATTGTAAAATAATGCAACATTTAATAGAAATGTGGGACATTTGTAAATTGGGTACAATATGATCAATTGTAATGCATGACTTGCCTTGCTCTCGCACTGATGAGACCTTAGCGACGTCTTCGAGGAACCACGGAATGACGAAACAGCCGGAATCTATGCGACAAACAAAGCACACAGGCAAAACATGCTATAAGACTACTGAAATAGAGAACAAAACCATTTTTAATGGATTCTTTGCATTTTTCTTGATTTACTGAGACTTGAATGGTCTTAAACGGAGCTCGGATGAATTACTTATGAATTTTAGAAGATTCTTTGTGTTTTTACTAATAAAGAAAAACCCATAATTGATTTATTGCACAATATTCCCAGGGCTGACGTCATCCAAAGCGGAGCACCGACAGGCGGGTCCCGCTTGTCAGCGGCACAAGGGGAGGGAGAGGGGGCTCGGGCAAGTGGGCCCTACCGACAACAGCTCAAAGGAGGAGAGAGGTGGCACGCCACGTGGCGCTGACGTGGCACCACGCGGCCGGCCACGCGGGCCACGGATGGACGGCCATGATCTGCCGCGAGGCAGATCGGGCGGCTGGGAACGGGCGACGCCGAAGCCGGCCCGGGTGTTGACGGCTGTTAAACACAAAATTTATGCCGTCAATACCTGTATAAAACCATAAATGTAAAACATCAACCATAGTAGTAGGGTTTATTTCTAATGATTTCCACTAGTGTTGGTGTATATTTGTATGCAGGTGATCAATCACCAAAGTTGGGAGAGAATGAGCATAAAGAATGGAAATATATTTTGCGCTGATGGGCTCACATGGTTTTGAGCTACAACATATAAAATGTGCAATCATTTAGAGCCAAAACATGGAGTATCATAAAGTGGGGCCCACATGTAAGCATCTTGAAGAAGGATGTGGGCCAGGGGAGCCAGCCAGGGTTCGGCCGAACCCCTAGCTAGCCTAACCAGGCCCATCTTTTACCAGGCGACAGTTATCCTTATCCCAATGACAGTTGTGAACATTGTACCTAAAGAAACCGTCATGGACACATGGCAAGAGGAGATGAAATATGCTCTTTGGATGCTTGAGTGTGCCACTTGTCATGAGGAAAGCAAAGATACTCATAGGATGCTTGGAGCATGTCTACTCTCCCAAGGCTCCTCTCCACCTATAAATACCCCTCTCCTCCCTCATTCTCACACACACCAAAGCATGAGCTGAATTACAAGAGGCTCTAGTATACTTTATTGTATATTAGAATAGAGAGAGAGTAAAGTAGAAGAAGTCGCAGGAATTCCAGAGTTGTCGGTAACCCCCTCTTATCTCTGTACTTTGTTTATTACTCTGCTTTAATAGAAATATCATTCTGAGCAATTAGGATTTGCTTAGTGAGAATTACTTCTTGGTTAGTTCCTAATTAGCATACGGGATCATTGTTCACTATAGTCCATTTATTTATAGTGATTGCTTTAGCGTTTGATCGGCACTAGAGTAGTTATTAATCGCGTAGACGCTGTGTCTGGGTAATTAATCTCCAATGGTTGTTGCGTATCCCACAGTATGTTTGAGGTGGGTGTAGGGGTGGTGACAGCCCTCAAGAGCACTTAAGTCCTCCATGTCCGGGTACGTAGTAGAGCGACATCTGATAACAGCGGGTTGCCAGTGCCTGAATTATTGCGTTAGGATTAAAGTTAAGCTTTCCTTAGACACTGTTTCTCATGAGGAAATTGTCGGTGATATGGGCCCAGGGGTATCAAGTTTAGAGGGAGTAGGCCGCCCCTAAACCCACGTGGCGCCCCGTAAGGGGAGAGGCGCCCGGGTGGAGCAGCGGCTGCTCCATCCCAAATTAGGGGAACCAAGTTTGGAGGGAGGAGGCTGCCCCACGTGCCGCATGGCCCTCCCCCGAGGGGGGGATCGGGCCCGAGGCCGAGCGGCGGCTGCCCCCTCCTCGCTTGGAGGTCAGGCCCGTCCCGATCGAAACTAGAGGGATGAGGCTGCCCCAGGTGCCGCGTGGCCCTCCCCCGAGGGGGGATCGGGCCCGAGGCAGAGCGGCGGCTGCCCCCTCCTCGCTTGGAGGTCAGGCTCCCCAGGTACCACGTGGCCCTCCCCTGAGGGGGGATCGGGCCCGAGGCAGAGCGATGGCTGCCCCTCCTCGCTTAGGGGTCGGGCTCCCCCGACCCCCCTCGCGGGTTACCACGTGCGATGGGTTAGGTGGCCGCCTCCAAGCGCCCACCTACCCGCATTTATGACAACCTGAGCGGTTACGCCACGCCGCATTTAATGCGGCGTGCAGTGCACTCAACCGGTCTGTGACCGGCCGATTGACCGATGGGACCTGGGGTGCCAGGCGCACTACCGCGTGTGTCAGGCGGCGTGCATCCTGCCCTATCCCATCAGTCATGATGATGAGAGGTCTTAGCCTCTCATCACAGCCGAAGACGGCATGCCTAACCCGGTCAGGGTAGGGCTTCCGTTTCCCGGCGCAAGTAAGGACCCAAAAGTCTTCACTCATTAAATGCCGAATGACGGGCATGTCCCCTCTGTCAGCCGGACAAGACCTGATGGACCCCACGTCACAGCAAGGCATGCGAGAGACTTCCAAGACAAGCAACAAGACATGCATTTAATGCAAAGATTGTAATACTTCTCCACTAAGTTAGGTTGTTGGGCCCATGTGGTAACCCCTTGAGCTATAAAAGGAGGCCCAGGCCTACATAGGGAGAGGGGGAGGAAAAAACGGAGGCAGAGGTCTCGCAACCTCAAGCACCTGTGTTCCACACTCAATCAACCAAGCACGGGAGTATGGTATTACGCTTCATGGCGGCCCAAACCTGTATAAATCCCTTACGTCTCTTTTGTCTCAAAAACCTCGGATCTCACCCGCGGCCCCCGGCAGAACTCATGAAAGGGGGATCCCACGATCTTCCGCTAGAGAGGATCACTCCTCGACAGCTGGCGCGCCAGGTAGGTGGCGCGTTCGTGATTTTTGAGGTTCAATCGGGCGCCGGCGTGATGAGCGTCGCGCCGCCATTATGGGGGAAGGCGCAGCCTCCTCAGGAGTGCAGCGCCACCCCAGGTTGGGGGCTAGGCTCCCCACGTCCTCACCGGGTAAGGCTGGCGCGCCAGGCCTTTGTGGCGAGTCTTCGGAATGTCCGATGGCCCCCAAAGTTTTGGCCCAGCCTCACTGGAAAGCACGACGGCAGCGTCAACCCCTCCGAGTCCCTCCAGATCCGCACGACGATCATAGAGGTGGCGGGGGGTGACGACCGGGTCAAGGCGAACTTCTTCCCCATGGCCCTCCAGGGCCAAGCGTGTGGTTCGCTCATGAACCTACCACCTGCCTCGGTTTACTACTGGGAGGACTCTTGCAGTTGAGCTCCGGGTGCCGTCGAAGCTCGGGAACCCCTGTGCTGGCTCTTCTGTAGCGACTAGCTTTGGTCCCGCCGGCTGGCTACGGTGCCCGGCCCGGCTCAACTAATCGTCCTTTCAAGTATTTTCATTTTTTTCAATTTATCAGCTTGAAGTCTTATATTTGTTTTCCCCCCTTTCTATTCTCATGGCCCTGCGACGCTCACGTGTTGCGCATTTGTTCACTCTCTCGGTGGTAAGAGCCCAACCTTTCTCCCATCTACATGAACGGTTCTTCGCTAAAGTGTGAGGGCTAAGTTTTCTAGCCCCATCCCAGCCTTAAGTTGAGCTCCGGGTGCCGTCGAAGCCCGGGACCCCCTGTGCTGGCTCTTCCGTAGCGGCTAGCTTTGGTCCCGCCGGCTGGCTATGGTGCCCGTCCTGGCTCAACTGTGGATAGGAATCGCTGGCTCTAGAGTTTTTCGGCTCTCACACTCGTGCGAAGGTAGTCGTCCATGTAGAAGGAAGAGATGTTGGAAGGAGCCCACCGAAAGGAAAGAGCAAACAGAATGTGTAGCGTGGGGGCACAGGCTCGTGAGAACCTGACCTCGTTTGCTAAGTGGCAGCAGGTTTCCCTAAAAAGTTCAAAGCTCAGAGTGGGAAGCCCTCTTCAAGCCAAAGGTTTGAAAGGTCGCGTCGTGCAAGTAGGGGTGAACAAAGGTAACAGGGAAGTATTACAATACCCGAGCCAAAGCAGACCCCTCTAGGAAAGCTAAGCCTAGACCGGGGGCTTCTTTTTGAGCATGACTTAATACTTCCTTTAAGTTTATATATTCTTTATTCATGCTTATCAGTAAAATTATCATGGCTTATATTTATTTCTTGTCCATCTCTTCCTCACAGTCTCGTGATATCCACGTGTCGTGCGCTCACTTGCCCCCCTTGGTAACAAAAGCTTTTGTGTTTGCTTCATCCATTCAAACGATCATTTGCTAAAAGTGTGGGGGCTACGATTCCTAGCTCCATCCTAGCCCTGTGTCGACCTCTGTGCGCCATCGACGCCCGGGGCCCCCTGTGCTGGCTCTTCCGTAGCGGCTGGCTTTGGCCCCGCCGGCTGGCTATGGCGCCCAGCTTGGCTTGATCGCGGGTGAAAATTGCTGGCTATGGAAAGTTCAGTCCTCGCACTCACGCGAAATTAATCGTTTGAGTAGATGAAGTAGAACGCAAACAGAGGTTAGCAAAAGGCAGAGGCAAGCGAGGTACGCGGCGTGAGGTCGTGGGCCCGAGAGAGTCTAACAACGTTTGCTGGATAGACACAGGAAATAAGTTCACAGCCTAAGGAACGAGCTGGCAAGTCGCCCTCAGGCTGGGGCGAAAAAAGGCGCATGATCCCTAGTGCTAATAAAGAAAGCAGAGGGACTAGGGCACGGTCAGAGCGAATCATGGCCAGAAGGGGGTTTTTTGAGCAAAGAAACCGCCGCATATCGGTTCCGCTCCCGTGCCCACAGCGCGTCGGGAACCCGGAAAGGGGTGGGGAGTTCGGCTAGCGTGTGAACGTGGCTAGGCTCCCACGCCCTGCTCCCAGAACGATAGGACAGAAGACCGGGCCCTCATGTCATTAGACTAAGAGAATGGCGTCAACCCTGGCCACCTGCGAAAGGTTTTGGTCAGGGCTAACGCCGAGGGCTACTGTCGGTGATATGGGCCCGGGGGTATCAAGTTTAGAGGGAGTAGGCCGCCCCTAAACCCACGTGGCGCCCCCTAAGGGGAGAGGCGCCCGGGTGGAGCAGCGGCTACTCCCTTCCAAATTAGGGGAACCAAGTTTGGAGAGAGGAGGTTGCCCCAGGTGCCGCATGGCCCTCCCCCGAAGGGGGATCGGGCCCGAGGCCGAGCAGCGGCTGCCCCCTCCTCGCTTGGAGGTCGGGCCCGTCCCGACCGAAACTAGAGGGATGAGGCTGCCCCAGTTGCCGTGTGGCCCTCCCCCGAGGGGGGATCGCGCCTGAGGCAGAGCGGCGGCCGCCCCCTCCTCGCTTGGAGGTCAGGCTCCCCAGGTACCACGTGGCCCTCCCCCGAGGGGGGATCGGGCCCGAGGCAGAGCGACGGCTGCCCCTCCTCGCTTAGGGGTCGAGCTCCCCCGACCCCCCTCGTGGGTTACCACGTGCGATGGGTTAGGTGGCCGCCTCCAAGCGCCCACCTACCCGCATTTATGACAACCTGAGCGGTTACGCCACGCCGCATTTAATGCGGCGTGCAGTGCACTCAACCGGTCTGTGACCGGCCGATTGACCGATGGGACCCGGGGTGCCAGGCGCACTACCGCGTGTGTCAGGCGGCGTGCATCCTGCCCTGTCCAATCAGTCATGATGATGAGAGGTCTTCATAGCCGGAGACGGCATGCCTAACCCGGTTAGGGTAGGGCTCCCGTTTCCCGGCGCAAGTGAGGACCCAAAAGTCTTCACTCATTAAATGCCGAATGTTGGGCATGTCCCTTCTGTCAGCCGGACAAGACCCGGTGGACCCCACGTCACAGCAAGGTATACGAGAGACTTCCAAGACAAGCAACAAGACATGCATTCAATGCAAAGATTGTAATACTTCTCCACTAAGTTAGGTTGTTGGACCCATGTGATAACCCCTTGAGCTATAAAAGGAGGCCCAGGCCTACTTAGGGAGAGGGGGAGGAAAAAACGGAGGCAGAGGTCTCGCAACCTCAAGCACCTGTGTTGCACACTCAATCAACCAAGCACAGGAGTAGGGTATTACGCTTCATGGCGGCCCGAACCTGTATAAATCTCTTACGTCTCTTTTGTCTCAAAAACCTCGGATCTCACCCGCTGCCCCCGGCCGAACTCACGAAAGGGGGATCCCACGATCTCCCGCTAGAGAGGATCACTCCTCGACAGAAATCCTCTCTGCCCTCTGCCCACATTAGCTTTGTGTCCTTGGATGAACAGAAGGAAGAGATAATCACACACGTTCCCTTGGATTCGATAGCATTGGAATACTTCGTAGGGAAAGTGCTACACCAGTATGTCCGTGCGCTTGCGGATTCTATCCGTGATCGTAAGAAATACCAACACCGAGCATGGCGCACGGCAACGGCCGGTGACCGGCGACCGAACGGTGGCAGCGGCCGGCGACGCGGGCGGTGGCGCAGCGCAACGGCGCGCATGCGGAGAGCGGTGGCGCACACGAGAGAGGGGGAAAGGGGAGAGATGGGGTTCTCACCAGCGAGCTTAGAGGCCGGAGCGGAGGATGAAGGCGGCGGCGATGACCGGCGACGCGGAGGCGCGGACGGCCGGCGGCGACACCTAGAGGAAGAGAGGAGAGGGGTTAGGGTGGAGATGACAACCACAGCGGCTTACATCGTCGGCCGAAGAGGGACAAAAATCGAGGGCTCACCGGCGAGGCGAGGGAATCGGAACTCCGGCGGTGATTAGTGACAGCCGAGCGGTGGCCGAGGAGGTTCTTGGGGCGGCGAAGCTAACGGCAGCGATGGCTTGGCGCGGCGGCGGCTCTCGCGGCGGCGGCGCACGGCCGGAGGCGGCGGCGCTAGCGGCGAGCGGTGCGGACGCGATAGAAGGCACGGGAGAGGGAGGCGCAAAGGGGGAAAATGGAGAGGAGGACGTGGGGAAGCTATATAGGGGTTCGGGAGAGGCGGACACGGCTGGGAAAGGGCCCAATTTGGCCGGCGACGGCGGGAGTGGAGGGAGAGAGAGAGGGGGGGATTCAAAATGAATCCCGCCCGTTTTGGGCGTGCGTGCGGGTGGGAGAAGCGGGGAGTGGGCGGCGACGTGGGCGCGGGGCGCGGGAGGAGCGGCATGGACGGCATGGGTGGCGGTTGGCGCTGGGGTGTGGGCGGCTGGAGGTTAGGGACGACCGATAGGTGGGCTCCACCTGTCGGCGACCCAAGGGAGGAGGAAGGGACCCAAGGGAGGAGGAAGGGAGGGGGCATGGGCCAGCCGAGCAAGCGAGCGGCGCAGGAGCCAAGTGGGCCAACGGCCCAAGAAAGAAAAAGAAGGAAAAGAAATTGAAGAAAAAGGAAATTGGATTTTTCCTGGGATTAAATATTGTGGTTAATGAATTTTAATTGGTTAAAATTATTTAAAAGGCTCTGAAAATTCCACTAAAAATCCTGTTAATGTATTGTGACACGTGGAACCCAAGAAAAATCCCACAATGCCATTTCTAATTATTGATTGCATTTATTAATTAAGGAATTAGCTCAAGGTTAATTTAAACAATTTCTTCGGGTGATTTATTTAACAATTTTTTTAAAGCAAGGAAAATGGGGAAACTTCGGGGCGTGACAATATATATTCTACACCCCCTTCCCATGGGCCAAACCTACCTCGGTCAAAGGCTAGTCAAAGCGTCCCCCGCTGGTCAGACCTCAGTCAAACCCGCCAACTGACTTCCCCTAACGTCGAGCTCTTTTCCGTTCTCATCACGTAGAAACAACATAGTAATGCAACAACCAATGTGTAGTAATACGACCGCTGTGCAGTAACAACGTTAAAATATATCAATGACGGATTCATCAAGCACCTTTTTACGAACGTCATGGTGCAAACGAATTGAAAAAACAAGATATAACATTAGAGATATTGCTCACTAAAGAATAAGATTTTTAAAGTTTACCTCAGCACAAGCATTGGTACTATAGCAGTACTATTAGTGCTACATGTTCTATGTTACTGCTATTTCCATCCCGATGTTACTACCAGAAGTGCAGTAACGACATACAAATTTTGCAGCAACATGGCGTGTTACTGTATTTCCGCGATATGGTTACTACTGAAATAGTAAAAGTTATGAGTTTCGCAGTAACGTAACTGATTTGTTCTACAATGGTATTGAATAATATTAGAAGCGGTGGAAATGAAGGGCCAACTTAAAAAAAGTAATTGATACATGGATCTCATCGGTTTTATAGGTCCACTTCTCCCAAGCTGGAGCCCATCATACGAAAATGCTACATGCTGCTACAAAATCTACATAATGTTGGCTTTGCTCTACAAGAATTTTCTGTTATGAATTTTGTGATATCTGTATAAGACCCTTTGATAGTGTTCCTGGACATTCCTCATGTCATCCTCGAGAAAAGCAACACCTGACTCGAAAGAGAAGGACGTGACAAGATTTAAGAAAATGGTAAGGAGAAATATTTTTCAAGGGCTATAACTTCCTCATGATATTGTAGTATGGATGAAGTTTCTGAGCAATAAGGACTAGATATTGATCGATGAGCAGATAATGATGATCATTTACGTAGAAGCAATCATCAAGTTTGAGTCGTTATATTTAATTTTCATGAAGCTCCGAAATGGTTGCCATTACCACTATACCAAGATAGTTCGAAGTTTGAAAGAATACAATAACTGAAAACGTATACTCAGATGCCTTAGTTTAAATAACTGAAAACGTATACTCAGATGCCCTAAAGCCAACTGGTACTTGCTAGGACTATTGAGGAGTAGACTTCATATTGATGGCTTATTATGGTTGATACGGAATACACGACATCATTTTGCACGCGACCACTATGGCAGTCTGGTCTAAGATCGAGATGTTTTGAATGGGTACAAGTGACTGACTGCAGTCGGCCGGTCCAATCGCCCCACGCCCCCGAACCTCATTTCTAGTCTCATTTCTATCACTTTAGTCATTAGGCTATTATTAAATAATTTAATTAAATTAAGTATTTTATGTAGGGATAAAAATATTTATGAAAATTCGTGATCGAACGAGTATTATTTCTATATAAGTAGTACCATTTTGACCATTTCTGACTTTGGCCATACATAAATTTCGATTACTTTTCTAATTCTTTAGCACATGTTACAGTCTGCATCAAATAGTTAAATTGGTAAATATATATAAAATAAATCCACTTTAACTCCCGTAAACTATTTTGGCGAAACACTTAACCCCAAATAATTTTTCATCTCGTTTTATTCCTCCAAACTATTGAAAGCGGTTTCCCTTACTGCCTAACAATATTTCTCTTTTTTTATATATATCTCTCTACATATAAGTTGTATTTGCACATAAATTTTGTAGGATTGATAGATCCATTATAACCTACCTATTAGCATTTTGTTAATAATTTTTATCATTATTTACATATATTCCGAAGCATTTATTTTGAAAATATTTTAATACTTTGGTAATGGTGTCATTTATGGCTTAGAAAATTTATGCTTCAAATACGACTTCTATAAAAAGAAACAAACAAGAGAAATGCTATTAAGCAGCAAAGCATACCATTTTGAATAGTTTAGGCGTAAAATGATCAAAATATATTTTAGGGGTTAAGTGATCCAATGAAATAGTTAGGGGAGAGTAAAATGGACTTTTTTAAAAAAAATATGGATATTCCCAAATGACTATAAATTTGTTTTTAAATAAATAAACTTTTGTTCAACCATTTTCATCCCTAATTCCCAGCATAAGGCATCCATCATCTCTCATCTTTTGACTACGTCTACCGTCACCTATCTGACGTCTGTTCAATTGCTAATCTTCATTGTTAACTTGCTCAATGTTCGTATAGTGCACTAACACGCCGGTGCCGTGAGCCAGCAACTATGGTTTATATGTGTTGGCCATTATTTAATTAGGGCTAATTTTTTTTTTTCGCTAGATGCGGCCCCATATGTATTTTAATGTTGTGTCCCGTCACCGAGTGACTGACACGTCGCATATATAGTTCCAATTAATTCATAGATATTCTGTACATAACATTACCGTTTTGGACCTGGTAATTGGTGGATATCGGCAGAATAACCAGCAGTCACCCACAAACTTCTGACAAGGCATTATTCCAAAATATTTTGAGGGTCTGTTTGGTTGTTGCCGTGAGCAACATGCCTCCCTGAGATTTTGATGGAATATGCCCGGTTGAGCTGTTTGGTTGGTGATGTGCCTGAGAACAGATAAACTTGGATTATGTCTTATTAGATAAGTATTAATTGTAGGTATTGACAAAAATTTGTTAATTTTATCAACCATAACAGTAACCACTACCGTCACTTGGCAACATATGGTTAGGGATGAAAACGGATGGAAAGTAGCTTTATCATATTCATTTTCATATATATTTTTTTCGGAATCGAAATCGGAATCGAAAACTCGGATAAGGAAATGAAATCGAATATTATCGAATATAGATACGGAGCGAATACGAGACGGAACGAATACGGTAGCGAATATTTACCAGTATATAAAAACCCTCTCAAATTGAGTTTTTTGATCAAGGAAGAGATATCGCTTATTATTTTAGTTCAACATCTCCAATATTTATATCGTTAAATTTGTAGACGGTCTCACAACCGTATGTAAAAATCGATTTTCATGATTGTTCCTCTAAGAGATTCGTATGTAAATATGATTATCATTTTCTATTCTCAAGACTTTTTACTATATGTATAACTTACTTACCATTGTATAAATTGGAGATGTTATTTATTTTACTTCACATTTTTGAAACTTGTAATATTTGTTTTATACTTTAAATGCTTTTAAATATAAATGTTATATACTACAAAGTGGTAGATCCCGTCGAGCTCTACAACTTTGATATGGAACACATCTCCATCAAATGTTGTTTGAATTATAGATCTGAGATTTTGTAAAAATTAATATGGTATATTATAATAAATATTTAGACCCTTAAATAACCTCAAATAATAAAATAGTCAATAAGAAAGTTGTATATCTCATCGAGCTCTACAATGTTGATATAAAGTTTATCTTCATCTGATTCCGTACGAAAAAGTTATGCATATAAAGTGTTTTTTCTAAAATTTGCTCAATATCTACGGATATCTGAAAAAAAATTCCGGACTGTTTCCAACCGTTTTCCGATTCCATTGGACAGTACCTTACTGTATTCGTTTTCGTTTCCGAGAAAAAAAATTCTGAATTCGTTTCCGAATCCGAGAATTTCCGAATAGTTCCGACCGAAACTATCTGAATCCGAAAAATAGTCCAAACGGACGGAAACTATTCGAACCAGTTTCAATCCTACCTGTGATTAATCGAGTAAAAAGTTTTCAATTTGTAATTAATATTATTAATGAGTACTCCATGCTTAATTACCGGAAAGAGAAAACAGCTAAAGAACGCTTCCAAATCAATCTGACTTAGAACTTCTGATTAATTAATGATGAGAGCCATGGATAGGCAAATCGTTTAATCTCCTGTCACATCATCACAACCCACCAACCATCATCTTCCATACTGCATGCAAGATTAGCGTATGACTAATTAAGTACTATCTCCGTCCTATAAAAATTATATTTATAGGAAATTAAGGACAGATTAAGAGGATAGACAAATTACCACAATAACTTTATTTAAGGAACACAATACATGGTCCCATTCTATATATAAACTTAATCACAAAGAATATTGAGATAACAAGTTTAAGATGGAAGGAATGGAGATTACAAGAAAATATATTTTGATGTAATCAATTTGCTAGGTTCCACATTAGTAGAAATATAATTTTTATGGAACAAAAGTTCAAAGGTAGAAATTCATTTTTTACGAGACAGAGGTAGTATCAGCTTAAAAAAACATGAAAAGTATTATTTTTTTAAACAACTTTCTCGTATAACTTCTTTTGCAAAACAATCTACCGTTTAAGAAACTGTGCGTGCTAAAAATGAGGCGGCCGAAGTTGGGAAGATGATGTAAAGAACACATTGCCACCGTTGGATTAGAGCCCATTGGTTACCTCCGAAAGATGCCGATTTTTTTAATTCTGAGCAAAATAAGAAATATATTTTTTTATGTAAGCACCACAGCCATCTAATTCTATTAATAAGCAGGACGTTCTGGTCAAGTAGCGTCCATCTGTTTGATAGGGACGCTGTCATTTGGCAGCGACTAATTTGGACGCAAGGTTTTTACCGCGTCCCTGGACAGAACCTGGACGCCAAAACTTAACAGCGGCCTCCGCCGAGCAACTGCACGCCCGCAACATAGAAAAGAAATACGGATCTACGCATTGGTTAGTGTCTTTCTTTCTATCCCTAACCTTCCCTTACTGCAGAAGTCATGCCCTAGTCTTATATCAGGTGAGATCAGAGTTTAAGCAGAGATCACGCGTAAGATTATTTGCAAGGTATGTTTAGTTTTCGTTGTTTGGAATTGATTAGGCATTAGTACTAGTCAAGTAGCATATCTCTCCGAGTTCTGGCCAGATGGTTCTTATAATCTCATCTCACATTTTGTGAATGAGGCTGTAGCTGAGTAATATATCAGTTTTTCCCCGTAAAAAAAACTAGCAGATTTGTTGTATCATTTTATTCTTCTATCCTGGAAAGGTTGCGGCACTGCTAATCGAAAGTATGAGTAAATTACTGCATGAAACGATTGTATCATCATTAGCTATGTGCTCCACGTTAGTAGTGCTTTGTGCCATGTATATACTAAATATTCTGATCATGAATAAATCGAATATGGAAATTGATATATATTTTTCTTTTCTTTATTACTATTAGGTCATCAGACCATGATAATTGTTCTTGTATACACTGGAGGTGAAATTGTATATGGAGCGACTGGTGCAGAGTATAGCATTTCACCCAAGATTACTTTTCCTGCTTCCGAAGCTACAACTTTCGAAGATATAAAGAATGAGATTTATGGAGGGCTAAAATATTCTGAAACTGAATATTCACTTGTTATACAAGGCCGATATGATGTAGGAGCACCAGGGCCACATTTTTTCCAGTTGATCCCATTATATGAGACCAGATCATGGCAAATGATTTTTGACAAGACATCAGCACGGAACAGTTGGCGTATGGTGGAATTATATGTTGAGTTCACTCCAACAAATAGTGGATTCAGCCAAAACCACATTGTTAGTGAAATAACAAGAGAAAACCTAGAACCAACTACGGCTACAGTTGCTGAGAATATTGTGTCAGCATCACATCAGTCGCCTAAGCATGGTATATCTCCCAAAATTCATGATGTGAGTAATTCTGCACCAATTGTGGGCTTGTCTTCTGATAATATCATAAATGAAGCGCAAGAAAATTCTCAAGATGATGGCTATGTGGACGAAGAGACAGAACGTGAGGGTGATATGATTGAGGAGGATGAGAGCGATGGCGAAGCCGAAGAGGATGTGAATGATAACACCTATGGTCAGCCTGTGGTCAAATTGATCAAATCGTTGCCACTCGTGGGCAGGTCTGACAAGCACCCTGTAAGTGCCTTCCATGATATATCTGTGCTACAGAATACAACGGCCGATGAGATATTCTTTGGTTCGAGGAAACATTTTAACAGTCCATTAGCTAAAGGCCGAACTTTTGATTCCAAGGAGCATTTGCAGTTTGCTATTAATGAATTTCACATTAGTACCAATCAAGAAGTAAAGGTTACCACAAGTAACAAGTCAAGACTAAGTATGAAGTGCATAGACAATACTTGCTTGTGGAAGCTATATGGGAAACCAACAAAAATTGGTTCAAGTTGGAAGATACAGACTTGCCCCTATCCTCACACATGTCGAGCTCCCACTGATCGACTTGATCATGCACAATTGGCATCTGCAGTTATTGCAGATGTTATACGTGATGACTTGAAAGAGAACTTGGAGTTGAGCATAATGAACATACGGCAATTAGTTCGGCAACGGTATAAAAATGTAAAGCCACACTACAACAAGTTATGGCGTGGCCGGGAGTTAGCAATTGCTCAACTTTTCGGAAGTTGGGAAGGATCATATGCACTGCTCACTCCATTATTGGAGGCTATTAAAGCAACTAATCCTGGAACAAGATATCAAATTTTGTCACAACCGATGACTCGTGAAGGGCATCGAGCATTCAAGTGCGTGGCTTGGGCTTTTGGACCTTGTATTGAAGCAGTACCTTATCTTCGACCTGTCATTAGTATAGATGCTTCTTTTTTGTCTGGAAGGTACCGAGGTAGGTTGTTGATAGCATGTGGATATGATGCTGAAAACAAATTATTACCTCTTGCATTTGCAATAGTGGAGAAGGAAGACAGTGACAATTGGGGATGGTTCATGAGATGGTTGCGGAAAGAGGTTATTGGTTTTGGTAAATTTGTGTGTGTTATTTCTGATCGCCACAAAGCTATCAAATGGGTGTTCAAGCAGCCACATATTGGATGGAATGAAAGTGCTGGTGAGTGTGTGCATCGATTTTGTTCACAACATATTGCTGATAATCTTTACAAGCAATGTAAAGATGATGATGTGGTAAAAACTTTTAAGTGGGTTGTCAAGAAGAAGAAACCACGTAGATTCAATGAAGGTATGGAAGCTATTTCAAAAACTTGTCCAGATGCAATTGCTTATCTTGGTAAGGTGGGAAAATATCGGCAAGAAGATAAGAATGAGCCGGAAAAATCTGAAAAGGTTTTCCAGTGCATGGATGGTGGACATCGATGGGGGATAATGACAAGTAATGGCTCCGAGTCTCTAAATAATGTGTTCAAGTACTCAAGGAGATTACCAGTCATGGCAATAGTGGAGGAAACATTTAACAAGTGCTTAGAATGGTTTGTTGATAGAAGAAGATCTTCTCTTGATCTTGCAAACTCAGGGAAAATGTGGTCTCGACGGGTTGAGAAGTTATTAGTGAAACGAGGGGCCAAGGCCGAATCCATGCATGTTATATCATATGGTGATGAAAGAGGAGAATATGAGGTGAAGGTTGACCGTGAACGAGTTGCATTGCATCAAGGAGATCGTGTTGTGTATGTTCGAAGGGATTTCAAGTATAAGCTAGTTATGCGCAACAATGCTATTCCGACATGTGAGTGCCAAAAGCCCAACCTTACTAGTATTCCTTGTGCTCATGTGCTTGCTGTTTGCAAAGATAGAAACCTTAATGAGAATCAGTTTATCCATCCTTACTACTCTTCTACAACACTCGCAAACACTTGGGCTGGTCAGTTTCACCCATATGGAAATCAATCGGAGTGGCCAACTTATAATGGTCCAATTATTGAGCCTGATGCTAGGTTGATACAGTTGGGTCGACAAAGACATAACCGAATTCCAATGTATATGGATGAAATGCAAGGTCGACGCTTAGGACATCAAGCACGTCGTTCAACCCAAGTTAAAAATCAAGCCGGTCTGTCATAATTTAATTATTGTATGATATATCTATGCTTCCTACTAATATAGAATTAACACTGCAGGTGTGCCATCTCACCAACATCAAGGGTGATGCAATCCATAGGATGGACTCCGCTGCATCGCCCTAGAAATTTATCTAGCAAATCTACTTCTAGCTTATATTATAAAATTTGGATTTAGTTTTCTGTGAGTAAGGACTTCATTCTCATGTAACAAGCATGATATTTTTAAAGTTCCCTATTGACAATTACTTGTTGTTTTTGTATCTTGACAAGGACAACACTGCTTGTCTTATTTTGCTCAATGTGTTTTGAATGGAAATGGCAGGAGGTTTTTTTTTTTGATACGTTGAACAGGAAATACAAGATACAGCTTAAACCATATGTATGTAAAAAAATAGATTCTAATTTATAGAACTTACAGATAAACAAAGAAAATCACAAGCTTTGATCAACCAAATAATAACATTGTCTAACAGCATGAGTAACAAAAAGCTCTTTGCCCTGATCTATGCTCAATGTTTATCCTGAGATTCCAGCACATCAGAATTTGTACCTAAACTAAGGTATCTTGTAAATCCCCTGTTTGAGTACAACCAGTCATCCATCACATCCATGTTTATCTCCTCAGGTTTAATTGGTTTAGGGGTAGAAAATGGTGATGCACTATCATCAGATCGAATGTCATCTACACATAAAGGTAGACCTGACTCGCTTAGCATGCTGCTTAACTTAGCCTCCATATTGATATCCTGGACGTTATTGTAACATGTACAGATAAGAATCTTGCCCATCTTTCTCCATCCTCTGCTCATAGCACATTTAATTCCCCACGCAACTTGTTTGATAGAACGTAGAGCCTAAATTAGCATTTTAAGAAAAAAGAAGTGTTATTAAGTGAATTATTGCAAGTAAAAAAGAACAAGTAAAGAAATGTTAGTATACCAATTGGGAGAGAGGTGGACCACTGGGCATGTAACCGGTCCAATCGAAGTTATCCAGTGGATAAGGGATGGGATCCCGCAAACCTTGAGCGGACCGAGCATCCAAAAAAACAGTGTACATCCCATACTATTGAAACCAATGACGATATTGTGGCAAACTTGCCTGGTCAAAATGTTGCTCCTCATCAACCATGCTTTGCCAAATTCTATTGTATTGATTAACATATTCTGCGTGGAGCTTCCTCCAATCACGTGGTTTCCCTGTATGATTTATTTTATGGAGTTGACGAAGCTTGCTCTCATCATGTGGGGGAGGAGGTGGAATGGTTTGCTTTCTCCCTAGTTGTCTCATCACTCTATCTGGATAATGAAATTCAATGATCCAAAAATGGATGAGAGGTACTCGACTATACCAGAAAGCATGTTCAGCTCTAACTCTTCTTGGCATGGACATCAATAGTCCATTATATGGTTCCCAAGAGACCTCATTGTCTTGAACTTGATCCAGCAAGTTCCGATAAAATGCAACACCCGAGTTATATGGCAGAGGATACAGTTCCTGGCCACACCATTTTGCTCCAAATGTAGGACAACTCTCAGGGTCTGGCTCTCCCCAACTAATAGGGTTCCTATCTTGATCCACTGGTCGTCCTGGTCTCAACCGCGACCAACACCAATGCTGCAGAAGCACTAATGGACCAGCCATCTCCAATCTCTCTCGTTCTGCACCGAAGCTTAATTGTCTATATAGCACGGCAAGAGTTGCTGCCCCCCAGTTGTACTCCTTTGGTTTATCAAGATCCTGAAGGAATTGCAGGTACATTGCAGGCACTCCATCTCCTGATGTATCCGGGAAAATCATTGACCCAAGAATATCCAAAATGAATGCCCTGGTGTAATGTTCAATTTGTTCTTTTGTTGCATTTTCTGGCATCTCCTTGAACTGATCTCGTAATTTCTTTAAGCTGATGGAGTAGTTAGAAGATGTCATCTTTCCCCCGCTTTCCAAGTCACCGTCCGCCTTTCGCTTTTTTTGCTTCATCACTTGTTTTCCTGGAGTAACTCCTAGTAATGTCTCAATTTCATCAACCCATGTCCCCTCTGACTTGCCTATAATAGGCTCACCTTGAATTGGTAAGCCCCATAGACAACTCACATCCTGTAGGCTAACTGTCATCTCTCCAATTGGTAAGTGAAATGTGTTAGTCTCAGGCCGCCATCTCTCTACTAATGCTCCAATTAGAAATCTATCAACACTCATCCCAACCATCTGGGAAACTTGATAGAATCCAAGTCTCTTCAGTAGTGGTTCACATAAATAATGGTATGGAATGCCCACGTGGTGATACCTGACACTAACACCATCATTAGCCTGCATACGTAGGATACAAATTAGTCCAATCATTTTTTTTGGAAAGTTATATGACAGAAGCTAGCAATAGCTTACATTTTCCCAAACTTTTGAGATTTTGTGCTGGCAATGAGGCATCCATAGTAAGGCACTGAAACGTTCTGAAACATTTAGTTCAGTTTGCTGAACTAAGGTTTGATCTCCATCCAGTAAGCCTATCTCCTCATCACTTATTGTAACTGACCGACCTAACCCATCTTGATTAGTGAGTCTTACTAGTTTGTAGCATACAAAAAATTAAGGAAGCATGTCAAACAACGTACAACTGATTTCTTTTTCAGGAACTTATAAACAAGCATCGTAAGATGATTGATCAAAAGTAAAACTAATTTCTAGATTATTTGCACACTTTTGTTTACTTATAGTCACAGTGTTATGTTGACGGAACTGGGATAAGCAGATAAACTAGCTTACAAAGCTTGTTAGGAAGCTAGGATGCCTGTTGCTATTTGCTAATAACTAATCTGTCATTGTCTTATAAAGATAAGCACAAAAATTAACAACTAATGCTTAATGCAGCAGCACTATAATGTATCACTAAAGAAAGAGAATGCCGCACAACGATTTAGTCTCCAACGAAAAAACCAAAAGAGCTCATCATGCAATTAACTAATACATGGCCGTGTAAGACGACTAACCTGATGGCTGAGAGCCAGTCGCGTAGGTGCGTACTTAGAACTGACGACGACGGCAAGCTCGATACCTTAAGGCTCGATCAAGAGAAATAACGGGATGGGTACCGCCGCCGCCGCCACACCGCTAAGGTTTGTGGCCGCTGGTTTACTCGTGGGTTTTCAGATTGGGGATTTTACGGTGATAGGATGCAAAAGAACAGGGATACTATTTTCAGAGCCCTTTGGCCCGTGGGCTATGGATGCAATGAGAATATCGCGTCCGTGAGAAGGCCGAACGCTCTAGATCGGTGGCGTCCGATTGTTTTAATGGGACGCTGCGGAATTACGTTGTCCTGCTTACGAATAAAAATCCAATACCTCAGTGTTTACATAAAAAAATATATTTTTTGTTTTGCTCAGATTTAAAAAAATCGGGAAAGATGACCATATCATCTATAACAAACAATGTAGTATCTAATGGCTACAATAGAAATACTATAACACGAATGTTTCGTGGGGCCTACAATAGAAATACTACACGAACAATGTAGTATCTCCTTTCTTTCTTTACTTGATTGATTCCGGTGAGTGAAGATATTGCGGCGGCTATGCAGGACGAGGCGGACGCAGTAGATCGCAGCGTCCGTACATGACGAGGGCTAGATGAGGACGGATGCGACGACCGTGCAGGATGAGGGTGGATGTGACAGACCGCAGTGACCCAGCAAACGAGGGCGATCATGAGGTGGGTGCGGGAGATAGGCTGTGCGGCGGAGGCCAAGCAGGACTACGACGATGATTAGGTGGACATGCGAGCCCAGCACCGCCCTCGTTGGACGTGGGAGATGGCAGCGGCCAGGTCGGACGAGGACAGTTGTGCAGCGGGGGCAGGAGATAGGCTATGTGGGGTAGGCCGTCCATGACAACGATGGAAGTTGCGGTCCGACGAACACGGGAGAAGATGTCGGTTAGGCTAGACGAGGGTCGCGCTTCAGCAAACCTATGTGACGTTGACGGTCGGTGGACAAGGGCATCGTAGGATGGCGATGCACCGGACGTGGGAGACCAACACCTTCTTCGTTGGACACGGGAGACGGTGGCGATGAATGCAAGCGAAGAGCGAAGGTGACAGTCATGGCAGGGCGCATTGCTTTTCCATCTAATAGCGGGCTCCATAACCTTGGGCTATGTGTGCAATCGGTGACAAATTAGTTGCTCGCTTCTTCTCTCTCTTGCCTTCTCTCCTCCATGTCATCGCAAAATCCTATATGGAGCTAGTATCGCCTATTATTGTACCTACTCTTATGCTGGTAGAGTTGATGCCTAGGGCTCAGCCATCCAAAATCGAAAGGTGGGGTCAAGCTAATGACGCAAAAGGAGTAACTCAGGCCAGGCATCCCCGAATATCTTCATGAAAGTTCAAGTGCCATTAATTTGGTTTTGGTGATTAACGATAAATCCAAATATATGAGACTAATACTTTTATAAGCATTTCTTTGTCCAGTCTCATGTGGATATGAAAGTGGAAATTGTGATAAGTGGTTCCCGGACTTCATATGAGTTGAGATAGAAATGTTTGTTGATGGTGGACATAAATCACAACAATGAAGTGTAGGGAGATCAATATATGTATTATTCCTTCTCTCCAAACAAATATTTATATGTCCATTTGCATATGATTGACATATGCATGTGACACTAATATTTTGTTTGTCTTATCTCATGTTTAGTCTCTTTACATTGAGAATATGGAGATGATGAAGATACGTATTTATTTTATTGTTTATATTTGACAAATGTCTTATATTCTTGTATAGGATGAGATCTCAATGTTTCATATCTATCTGTACATACTCTTGCTTCACACAAATATTCCGTATGCATACATTTAGGGGGAGCAAATCCTATATGTTACTTATACATGTATTTGATCCAAGTTATTCACTTTCATTTAATTGGAATCTTTGGATGGTCAACAAGTGAAGGTTGACAGCCGAATCATTTGAACTAACAAATTCATTGAGTTGAACGAGAAAAGTAGGTCTTATGAATTGGAAAATGTGTTGATACTCAATAGATATCATGACACCTAACAATATCAAGGATAACAAAGTGAATTTATTGGAAAGTGGAGTATGAAGTGGGTACTATGGCAAGACGGTGAAGGACAAGCGAGGAGCTTGGCGCCGAAGGACCAAATCCAATGGTGAAGAACGAGTGACGATTATGTCGTGATGAACCGTGCAAGGCTATTTAAAGCTACAAGGAGCCCGCATCAATCTTTAAAGAATATATGGTGGAACTGTTTTGGAGTTGGCATCCCTTAAGACAAAGAAAGGAAGATGGATTGAAGGCATTCATATTAGTATAATTCTTTTCCTATTTATATTTGAGTATAGGAATATCATACTATTAAGAGGGACACAATGTCGATGTGTTTGTGTATATCTCAGGGTACAAAATAACCTATTCTAGTGCTACCTTGAGAAAAAGCCAAGCTTTAACCTATCCTTTGAGTGGTTTTAAACCTTGCTTCTGGTTGAGTTGGGTAGTCCTCTAAGTGAGCTTTCCATAGAGTCCAAGATCATAAAAAAGGGACTCCTGAGCAAAAAGTTGTGGTTGTTTAACTCTTTGGTGTTTTGGGAAATTCTGAAAAGTTTCAGAAATTCCATTTTTGCTCTCATGTTTTTTGGATTTTGAAAATTTCCAAGAAAGACATAAATCTCATGTTTGTTGTCTAGTTTTTTTCGGATATTTCCAAAAAATGCATTTCGGAACTTCCGAAAAATGGAATATTTGCCTCAAATGGCTAGTTTTGAGAGGCTCGGGTATATAAATGCCTCCATCCCCTCCTTGAGTGGCTGTTGTTCTTTGGCATGAAACAGATATATCCAAAGCCAAATACCCAATCTCCAATCTCCAACCTAAGTGGTAGATCTTTGTGAGTGAGATTTGAAAAGAGAAGAGAGTTGGGAAGAGAGTTTGAGAGCTAGTGAGTTTCACTCTATACTTTGAGCACTGGAGTACATAGCCAGCAATTTTTCGATTGTGTTTGTTACTCTTGGGGACTAAGGTTGCCAGTGAGCTCCCAAGGTTGTGGTGTGCAAGTTTGTGAAGGCTTCGATTTCGCCTCTACAAGGGAAGAAATTAAGAGTGAAATCAAGGAGTGCATTTGTGCAACCTTGTGTTGAAAAGGGATGAAAGAGACCCGGCCTCTGTGGCCCCTCAACGGAGACGTAAGATGCGTGGATCCGAACTTTGGGAAACAAGTCACCCGTCTACTCTCTTGGTTTGCCCGTTCTTGCCTTCTCTCATATTATGCTTGAGCTTGGTTTTACCCAATCTATTCGTATGCTTAATTGATATAGTTGGTGACCTTATATCTTGCTTGGATACCTTGTTTGTCACCTTTTGATCTATATACATTTTGTTTGGTCGAGCTACAAGTTCATAGCTAGTGTTTTATTCCATTATCCTCCAAACTTTTCAATTGAGACCGGTACTTCCAATCCCATACCGGAAGTTTCAATTTGAACCAAAAGTTCCCATCATTCTAATATGCTATGAAAATATTATGATTTTTAGGAATGCCTATTTACCTAGCCTCTAGACGACATCAAGGTCCTTTCACTTCATGGCACCAACCAAACACCACTCAAGCCAACATCAAGGATTGAGGCCTTTGTGCCTAGTTTAGTCACCTTGAGAGTTGAGATCCACCGGAACATGCCAAAGAGAAGATGATGTCATGCATCATCCATGGTTCTTTGCTTGGTTTAACTCCGTGGCCATGTTGTCCTATTTTTGTTTACTCAACTTTTACTTTTTGATGGCTTTTGTTTCGATTTATATAGCTTTAATATGATAGTCCAGTATTAGTTGGTCTTGTTTAACCGTTAAACATGAATTGTAGGAAAACATTCTTTAATTTCAATATTAGTATTTTGGGTAAAGCAAGAAAGAAGAGGTAGTTTCGAGCGAAATGTAGGGCATCTCAAATGTCGATTCACTTCAAAGTGAGGAGGGGATCTACCAAAGGCAAGATTCGATTGATATATTTTTCTTTTGATATTATGTCTTCTTTTGCCTCTCTATTGCTTTTTCTTGTAAAGGACTCCTCTTCCTCAATTGCCCACCTTCTCCTCCTCAACTCTACCTATGGTATTATGAGTCTCATTCTATCTTATTTCTAAGATCTCCCTCACATTGGATCGTGTTTCGTGGAGGCCATAAAAGCTCGTCTTCAAGACTTGAATATAGTGGCAAGGAGCTCAATCTCAAGGCTCAAGGCACAAAGGAGCTAAATTCCATTAGATTTGGACTTTGATGAAGTTTTCCATAGAAACCTTGATTGTCTTTCACTTTGAAAAATGAGTGAAATACATAGCCGGTCCTTAAACTTGTGGGGATGGTGTCACCTAGGTTCGTGAACTTGAAAATTGCACGTTCAGGTCCATTAACTTGGTTTAATGTGCCACCCCCAGTCCAATCGTCCTTTAACCACGTTTGACCGCCAACGTGGCATGCCACGTAGGCAACACTTTTGTGCTTAGCCCCCTCCACATATATCTTTGCACATAACTTACCCTGACTAGTGCATTTCAACCCAAATCCCCCAAAATATCCCTAAATCGGCTAGGGTTTTGACGGTGAGGTTAGCGGAAGGAGGCCGAGAGGTAGTGGTTGTGGCGGCCTTAGCGGTAAGATTAGCGGCAGGAGGTAGCGCAGTGCAGCGGGGTTAGCGGTGGCACAGTGCGGCCGGATTAGCGGCGGGAGGCAGCACAATGGCAATTGCTAATCGGGGCCACATTTTTTATACATGCAAGGAGAAGAACGAGAGGGAAGAACGATTTGAGGATTTTTTTTTTGGGACTCTAGTGTCACTATAAAGCTACAAGGAGATATATGCGACGTGTTGTGATGTGAAGGGGGCTGAGAGCAAAAGTGTTGCCTATGTGGCATGCCACGTTGGCGGTCAAATGCAGTCAAAGGACGTTTGGACCGGGGTGGCACATTAAACCAGGTTCATGGACTTAAACGTGCAATTTTCAAGTTCACGGACCTAAACGTAATTTTCAAGTTCACGGATCTAAGTGACACCACCACACAAGTTTAGGGACTGGCCATGTATTTCACTCTTGAAAAATATATTCTATGTTAGATTTGTTTCCCTAGACCTACCAATTGTTTAGTGTGGAGTTTCAGATACTATGTTTGATACGGTTTGGAAAGTTATAGTGTTCCCAAACAAAGCATGGGTATTACCAATGATTTTGTTCTAATCCAAACCAATCACACTAACACTTAGCTCTCTTCTGAAATGTAGAATTGGGAAAGTAGATTGATATAAAAAATACATGATTTTGACACGAATAAGAAGGGTTCAACAAGGGATTGTAAAAGACAGGGATAAAATTGAAAAATAAATAGAGGAAATGACTGTCTGTTAGATCGAAGGAAAAAAAACATGAATTTGAAGAGAGATAAATACACAGAAAACTTTACATAGGGTTAGACCTCATGTTGAATTTTCTCCAAAACAAACATAGAGTGAGGCATTCTATATGAATTCCATAAGATTCAACAACATCTAGTCCTTTGAAATATAAAGGGCCATTTAGAAAAAAAAAATTATATAAATGGAATACTACAAAACTCCTATGCTTTTCCTTCAAATCAAATGAGTGTTAATTTGCTAATAATAAATATCAATTATTTTGGTATCAATTGATCCAAAGTGGCTCATAGCTGACATCCAGTATGTGGTTCTATGAATTCTTCTCTTAGGCTGAGTTCTAAACTTCAACTTCCTAGTTTTTCATTAGCACGCTTTCTAAAGAGAAAATCTCTCTTGTATGCCCCTGAAATTACAGCTAATCTCTTCTATGTCTATGAATTTTGCTTACTTCCTTGTGTACCCCAAAAAATGATTTTGATCCCTTCCATGCCCCTCCCGTCAGTTGACCGTCTAATTTCTATAAAAATGACCATTTTACCCTTACACATGGATGAACATAGAAATTTATGAATTACTTTGTTAAAAATGTAAAAGTTTGTCGCACGAGACTATTATAGTTATGGGTTTTCAGTCCGGCACATTATTTATAAAAATATTTTTAGATAATGAAAAAGCAATATGTATTTATTTTGTTTATTAAAAATTCATACCAAAATGAGGAGCATTCATACAAAGATGGGGCTACTAATGCTCGCTATATTTTTTTATGGATGCTCCTCATTTTTGTACGAATGCTCCCGGTCACAAAAAATAATCCATTGTCCTATTAATTTTTCAAATGAAATTTCAGTATATTGAATTTGTTTTATTTTCAAATTTTATGTTAAAATTTTCTACACTAATTATTTTGTCTCATAAGTTTCATAAAATGCACATGCTATGCACTCAAACAAAATTTTCAATCGTTTTTCAATTTTATATTCAAACCTACATTGTCAAGGGCATAAAAGACACTAGATGGGTACCCCATGCATTGCTGCGGGAGAATTATAGATTTATAGATATGAGTTCTAAAATTTCCTTTCTTACTTACTATATGATTTTTTTTTTCTTGTGTTTATTTTTTGTACATTTATCAATTATCTAAAGGTTATAAATGATTGGATTGTTTGGTGTGCCTTCTGAGGGGAAGAGATGCAATTTGCACCATTGATGAATTATCCAAAGGCTAAAAACAATTGAGGTGATGTAGCTTTATGAGAGAAGAGAAAATTAGCATTAACTACACTTAGTGAGGATGAACTTTATAGATATATAAGATTTGCAACCAAACTTAACAATAAAATGAAGAAAAATGTAACAGCAGAGGCATAGAAGGGACCGAATTAAAATTTTAGGGGTACATAAGGGATCAGGTAAATTTCATGGATATAAGAGGATTGAGTAAGTTTTCAAGGGTACATAGGGAATTTACTCCTTTCTAAACTGCTAAACAGTGTTTTAAAAAATATATATATATAGAAGTTTCTTAAAAAAAATATCAAATAAATCTTTTTATCATTTTTTCATTAGCTAATATTTAATTCATCATGTGCTATTTAGGAGTTTCAAATGGGTCCTTAGTCTGTGTAAGAGACAAGCACATGGAGGAGAAAAGTTCCTTGTTTTTCATCCACATGCTTCCTGAACGATGCATTTTTCAAGTTTCTACAGAAATGTTGCTTTGAAAATCCTATTAATACACTTTTTAAGTTTGCCACGGTCAATCATGACTTATCTTGTTCTGCGTAACTTCTCAATCCTCTTCTTTTCCAATCTCCAAAACACATTCTTATATTTGAGAGGATAACGATAATTACTACTGTTTATTTCCATTCATCCTCTGAGTGGCCGACGAGCGGGCCCCATAAAAGCTACTATCCCCTCGTGCACGAACCCTGCACGAACCCTATAGTCATTAGCCTGTTTAGGGGAGTTTAAAATTATGAGAAGCAACTGGACGAAAGTTAGCTTGTGAGAATCTAGAAATTTTAGATTTTTGAGCTTCTGATTTTTAGTTTTGTAGACTCACATAATATAAATAAAAATCTAAATTGATTGGGAAGTAGTAGAGATGAAAGAAGCTAGTAGTGTGTCTGTTTGGTACAGCTCTAGCTCCACCTCTTCTGGAGCTAGAGCTTAGCCAAATAATTTCAGCTCCAATTAAAATGAGAGCGGAACTAGGTGGAGCGCTTAAAAAAACTAAAGAGGTGAAGCGGTTTAAACTGCTCTACACCTCCACTCCATATCCAACTTTTAGGGCTAAAATTAGGATATGATTGGTAGAGCTCCAACTCTTAAATTTAGCTATAGGAGTAGGGTTTGGAATTGAGTTGTGGAGCAGCCTAAATCTAACTCCACCTCTCTAGTTTATTTTATGAGAATGCTCCACCCAACTCCGCTCCCATTTTAGAATGAGCTAAAATTATTTGGTTGGACTGAAGCTAAGAGCAGGTACAATGACAGGCTATAAGTCAGCTATTAGTATACGTGGAGGAGAGAAGAGAGGAGAGAGAAAAGAAGCGGGCTACAGATGATTTGTAACCAGCTACAACACGCTATGACATGTGGGACCAATTATTAATGATGTCGTATATATTTTTAGTTAACTATTATATGAATTGGCTATTAGATTAGCTATAGATAATTTGGAGCTTGATATACTATTAAACTTGCTCTAAAATCTGTGCCAAATAATAAATCCTTAAAAAATGAAGTTCTGCCAAATATGCGCTGTGTAAAAGCTCTCCAAAGTCCAAACCGGCCTCCACCCTCCGAAGTCCAAACCCCTCGTGCACGAGACGGCTGGACGCGAAGGAGTCCAAATCCGAAATCCCACAACCAGGAGGGGAGACGGTTTTAATCAAATCAAATCAAATCAGCTTCTCCACCACCACCTCACCTCTTCCTCTACTCTCTCTCGGTCTCTCTCCCCCTCCCCCGATTCGCCTCGTCTCTCCCCACTCCCCGAACCACAAAACCCTAACCCTAGGGAGGAGGGGGAGCCCTTCCCCCCGCCCGCTCCGATGGCGACGCAGCCGCCCTCCTCCTCCTCCGCCGCCGCCGACCTCTACGAGACGGCCTCGCAGCCCGACCCGCCCGCCTCGGCCGCCGGCGACGCCTACACCTTCCTCGAGTTCAACACCCAGGGCGATGACTTCGACTACCCGGACTTCCCGGAGCTCTCCCAGCCGGCCCGATCCGCGCCCCCCACGTCGGCTCCGGGGGTGCCGGGCTCCGCGGGCTCGCCGTCGCCGTCGTCCTCGTCGTGGCCACCCCCGCCTCCCCCGCCGCCGGACGCCTCGCAGGACCCCGATCTCGCGCCGCGGGAGGCCACCACCCCGCCGGCCTCCTCGTCCTCGCCGTCGCCGCGCGCGTCGGCAAAGGCGAGGGCAGCCGCCGCCGCGGCGGCGGACGGGCTCGCCTCCGGGGTCGCGGCGCTCAGCTTCGAGGAGCCGCTCGGCGCCGGCGCCGGGGAGGACGGGTACGACTACGGCAAGGGCGACTTCGTCGAGCACGCGTGCCGGTACTGCGGGATCCACAACCCCGCGTGCGTCGCGCGCTGCAACGTGCCGTCCTGCCGCAAGTGGTTCTGCAACTCGCGGGGGAACACGTCCGGCTCCCACATCGTTAACCACCTGGTGCGTGTCCCTGTCTTTTGCTCGTGCTAATTACAGTCATAACAGCTTAGTTTCTTTCAGTTTTAAGATCAATCCATCGATCATATGTGAATTCGGTAGGAGATTGCTGTCAACCTAAGTAGGTGACAAGTTTGTCTCGCAGATGATGATCTCTTGTAGCTTGATAACATTTTTTGGTGGCCTATGGTGCCAAAAAAGTGCATTTAGTTCAGGATGCGGCAATCAACTATATTGAAGAGATGAATTATTGTGATTGTTGAATTGCTTTCATCTGCTTAGGTTAATCAAATTTGATTGTTTTGATAAATTGCTCAACCAGTCAGTTCTCCCCTCATTTTTGGTAAAATTTATGAGCATGCTGGATGGAAATTCTGAGGATTAGCTTGCCAGCTCATACAATGAAATTTTTCAGTAGCGAAACGATTTTTTTTATTTATTGGCATTTTAGTGTAGAATACTCATGTTTAAAACTTGATAGCATGCCTTGTCCCATAAGGGCATTTATGTCATCAGGATGCCTTGTCCACTAAAATTATTTGTTCCTAATTTTGTTATCTATGGTGCAATACAAAAATTTATGATAAATTGCAATCCTACATCTTTTCTTGTGAAATCAATTGTGCTACATGGCAATTTGCTATCATGTCTGCGGGTGGTTATTAGAATTCAACTTTGGTTCAAAAAATCTAGGGTCTTCTGTAGGGGATTTCTCAGGCGTTCCTGAATTACCTATGCTATTTTTGCAGACCAGCTTAGGCTTTACAGACTACATAGAAATTTAATGGTAGAAATTATTGGTGTCACTTATTTTTAGCCTGTTACTGCTTTCATTCAGTTTATTTCATATTTTATGACTTATTTTTTACACCACTGTGTATTTTACACAGGTTAGAGCAAAACATAAGGAAGTTTGCCTACACAAGGATAGTCCGTTGGGTGAAACAATTCTTGAGTGCTACAATTGTGGTTGTCGGAACGTATTCCTTCTTGGTTTTATCTCAGCAAAGGCAGAGAATGTCGTTGTTCTTCTGTGCAGAGAGCCCTGTTTGAGTGTTAATGCATTGAAGGATATGAATTGGGACCTCAGTCAGTGGTGTCCTCTTATTGATGACAGGTGTTTCTTATCATGGCTTGTCAAGGTTGATGCTTCCTCCCTTTATTATATTGGGTTGTGTATGCAATTGTGCATTGAGTGTTGTCCTGTTATTTGTCTTTTCACAAATTTACAATCTTTCGTTCTACCAGGTTCCCTCAGAACAGGAGCAGCTGAGGGCTCGTCAAATTAGTGCGCAACAAATTAACAAAGTGGAAGAGCTCTGGAAAACAAACCCTGATGCCTCTCTTGAAGATCTTGAAAAACCAGGTGTCGATGATGAGCCCCAACAAGTGGCTCTGAAGTATGAAGATGCTTACCAGGTTTGGCATGTTCATTGGTTCATTTGGGCATTTATTTCCTGAGCCTGTTTTTGATATCTTGCACCTTGATTCTTTACTAACACTTTTAAAACACTCAAATCTTCCATGTTTTTCTATATTGTAACTAACACAGGTTTTCATTTTTTTTGCCAGTATCAAAATGTGTTTGCTCCACTAATAAAGCTTGAGGCTGATTATGACAAGGTACTATGTTCTGATAATATTTCCTGAATGTGCTGATGGTTCTTAAAACATTTTGTTCCTTGGAACCAGACTATGATATATGTATATGTATTGAAGTTTCTTTCCTCCTGTTATTTTTCTGTAGATGATGAAAGAGTCACAGAGCAAGGACAGCTTGACCGTGCGGTGGGATATTGGACTGAACAAGAAGCGCATAGCCTATTTCGTGTTTCCAAAGGTTAGTTTAAGAACTTGGAAGCACAAGATCTGATAACATAGGGCCTTGGAATCTTGTCAAAACTATTTTTCCCTTGCTCCTTGTAATTATCATGGACTTTTTATCATTTAATACACCTACACTTTTTATTTTTCTAACATGTGGAATCAATTTTATATTTTAGGAAGACAATGAATTGAGACTTGTCCCAGGAGATGAGCTACGGCTTCGATATTCTGGTGATTCTTCACACCCTGCATGGCAGTCTGTGGGTCATGTGGTATGTGCCCTAGAAACATGTTAATTGATAGCTCTACGATAACACCAACAGGGTCACTTCTACTTTAGTGCTAATGGTAAGGGCATTATTCCTTCAGATTAAACTTACGGCACAAGAGGAGGTAGCACTTGAACTTCGTGCTAGTCAGGTATGAGGAGTATAAGCTCTCACTTGTTTTTCTTAGTAACCTTTTACTGCTCCCATTTTCCATCATAAACTTTCCTGATTTCAGGGAGTTCCTGTTGATTTGAACCATGGATTCAGTGTGGATTTTGTCTGGAAGAGTACTAGCTTTGATAGGATGCAGGGGGCAATGAAAACTTTTGCTGTGGATGAGACAAGTGTCAGTGGGTGAGTTAGATGCATCTATATCGTGTATATTTAAAATTTCTGGTCCTCTAGTCATATTTATATTGCTTTTACTATGATTACTGTTTAAGGATGAACACACATTTGTTTGCGATTGAACAAAGTGTTTCAGTAAAAAATGTATATTTTTAGCTATTTTTGAACTTTATGGTTGTTGGTACCTTTTTTGGGGATATGGTTAAAGGTTGATAGGACCCTGATGAATTGGGAAGAACTCTCGCAAAATATCCCTAGTCTGTATTTGGATTCTTTGTTGGATAATCACAATCTTTTCAAATGTCCCATGAGGAAATTCTTACTCTTCTGTTGCTTCAACGTAGGTACATATACCATCACCTTTTGGGACATGAAGTCGAGCATCAAATAATACGTAATACACTACCAAGACGCTTTGGTGCACCAGGACTTCCAGAACTAAATGCTTCACAGGTATGTTTTTGTGCTTCTAGAAAAATGGGTCGATACATCAGTTTAGTGTTGTTTCTTATCTACTCCCTCCGTCCCAAAATATAGCTACCTTTAGCATTCAAAATTTCTCCCAAAACATAGCTACTTCACCTACTCCTTCACCTCAACCAATCACAACCATCTGCCATTCAATTTCTCCACCCTACATCCTCTTCTTCACCAATCATAATCTTTCCCCATTTAATTCCACCTACTTTCTTCATCTCCGTGCAAAACCTTTTTTTTTTAAATCTAACTTCAGGTGTTCAGCTGTTATGCCATAGCTTCACTGTAGTAGAATTAAACACTATATGTTGATCTAATGTAGAATTAAGTAGATTCTGATCTTGTGGTGCATCTATTCAGGTCTTAGCAGTTAAAAGTGTTCTCCAGAAGCCAATTAGTTTGATTCAAGGTCCACCTGGCACAGGGAAAACTGTCACATCTGCTGCGATCGTGTATCACATGGCAAAACAAGGCCAAGGACAGGTATAAGAGTGCATGGCATTTGCTCTGCTGGCATAATTTGATGCTATTGTTAACCTTGTCTGATTTGAAATTTCAGGTCCTTGTATGTGCACCAAGTAATGTAGCCGTTGATCAGTTGGCAGAGAAGATAAGCTCTACTGGTCTCAAGGTAAGCTCTACAGTTGATCAACTGTTTCCTGTATTTTTGACTTGTCTGCTATCCCGTTTGACACAGTCCATTGAGTAGTAAAACCATTTTAAGATAGAAGTTTCAAATTACATGCTTGGCTTCTATCGACGTTGATAATGAGCTTTTTTTGTATGCTCCTGTGGTTCGCAGAAGTAATTTTGCCATGTTGAATATATACGCGTTTTGAAACTGTTATATTACTAGTACATCTCATACATTCTTTACTATTTACATTTCCAGTTAGTAACTGTTGTTGCATATTGCAGGTTGTCAGGCTATGTGCAAAATCTAGGGAAGCTGTTTCATCTCCTGTTGAGCATTTGACACTTCATTATCAGGTACATTCTTGATTCTTGGCTAGTTGTTTACCTGTGAAATAGCCATACGCTTGATGATGTCACTGATGTTCCTTTATGCATAAAACGTAGGTTCGGCACCTTGATACATCTGAAAAGAGTGAATTGCATAAGCTACAGCAACTCAAAGATGAACAAGGTCCTTAAATTCTCTCGGCCATTCTGTTTGGTTGAATTAGAAAATTTTCTTATATTCTACTTTTATAGGTGAATTGTCAAGCAGTGATGAGAAAAAGTACAAGGCATTAAAACGAGCTACTGAGAGAGAGATATTACAAAGTGCTGATGTGATTTGTTGCACTTGTGTTGGTGCTGGAGACCCTCGTTTAGCAAACTTCCGATTCCGTCAAGTAATACTTTCTTTCTAATAGCAGTTTAATTTTGATGTCTGCTCTTTATTGAGGTGATGGAGTTTCTTTCTTCTTTTTTTTTATGTCAGGTTCTTATTGATGAATCTACACAGGCAACAGAGCCTGAATGTCTCATTCCATTAGTGCTTGGTGTAAAGCAGGTAACAAGTAATTAATCGGTGGTTTTTTGTTCTTTCCATAATGCTATATTTATACTCTTTCTTTAGGTTGTTCTTGTTGGAGATCATTGTCAACTGGGCCCAGTCATCATGTGCAAAAAGGCAGCTCGTGCAGGATTAGCACAATCGCTCTTTGAACGGCTTGTTATCCTTGGAGTCAAGCCTTTCAGGCTACAGGTAATTGTTGAATCTGGTGTTCTGTTTCTCCACATTATTACCATGGTGTGAGTATGCTTACCATGCCTTGCCCTGTGGCATTGATGTCAAAACTTTGGAAGCGGTGGATTTAAAGCCTAACTGATACATTCTTTTTAAGTTATCCTGAGATTGCTCATAAATCATGTTACTTTTGTGAGGATTCTTTGAAAAATGGTTTCCCCCCGTATGTGTATGTCAGGTACAATTTAGTGCAGGCATTCTAATTTGAACAAACTGTCTTGCTTAATATTCGTTGTCATATCATTGGACAAAACTTTGAATTATTAAGAATAGTACATGTTCCAACATTACATATCACTTTGCATTTTCTGGTTTTTCTTTAAGCTTTTTTTGGGGATGAATCATCAAATCTCTGTTGTTCATCCCGATATTGTCGTTGTTTTTACACAATCAATTCACCAAATTATACCCAAGTAACCTTTGAAACGAGTTATATCCAAGTATTTTGCGTTCAAAAATTAACATTCCCTGGGAACAAAGCTAATAGTTCTAACATAATCATCTGTTATTACAGGTACAATATAGGATGCACCCTTGTCTTTCAGACTTCCCGTCCAACTGCTTCTATGAAGGCACACTGCAAAATGGAGTAACTGTAAACGAGAGACAGACACCTGGGATTGATTTTCCTTGGCCTGTTCCAAATCGGCCTATGTTCTTCTACGTGCAGGTACCTTCTTGGACCACCACCAATTGATCTTTGTTCTTCTGTACTTCCTAACTGCAAAAGCTCTTCTTGCTTATTTACACAAGAGACCCGTACTGATTTTCTGTAGATGGGACAAGAAGAGATCAGTGCCAGTGGGACATCATACCTCAATAGAACTGAAGCTGCAAATGTTGAAAAGATTGTAACTACATTTTTAAGGAGTGGTGTTGTACCAAGCCAGGTATGCAGTGATGATCCCTTTTTCATCTACTAGTAACATTTTGCAGCAGTTGACTCTTTTATAAAAAAGAAATCACATTTTGTGGAATGTACTGTAGATTGGAGTTATCACACCTTATGAAGGACAAAGGGCATACATTGTGAATTATATGTCAAGGAATGGCTCTCTTCGCCAACAACTATACAAAGAAATTGAGGTTAACTATAAATCATGTATACTGTTCTGTTAAACCTACCAAGGTGAAAGCTGCCTTGTCATATAAGATTTATACTTATTTCAGGTAGCAAGTGTTGATTCCTTCCAGGGAAGAGAAAAAGATTACATAATCCTGTCTTGTGTTAGAAGCAATGAGCACCAGGTAATATTTGCTGTTTTACTTGGTTTGCAGCATAATATTCTTGACAGTATTTCACATTGACTTCTAGAGGGAGTTATAGATGTACTCTTACCTGGTCTTTTCTATTTAGTGAAAATTCGATTTATGTTTTCAAACTCATTGGCAATGACAGTTGAGGGTGGTAAGCCTGTCTTTGTAAATCTTATGTTAAGCATCTAGGCAGTAGTTTAACTTGCAGACTGTTGTATATTTTGTGCAAGGATTGAACTATGTTGTCTGTGCATATTCTAGCTCTTCCTGCTTGAAGAGCAACCTTTTTGTTTCGCAAATTTGCGTTAACTGACATGATATTTTTTTTTCACCTTTCAGGGTATTGGGTTTCTTAATGATCCACGCAGGTTAAATGTCGCATTAACTCGTGCTCGGTACGGCATAGTTATTCTTGGGAACCCTAAAGTTCTAAGCAAGCAGCCACTCTGGAATAGTTTATTGACACATTATAAGGTATAAGCTTTCCTTCAGTACATAACAATGCTTTGCATACCTTGCTTATTTTTGGGGTTTATGTCCAGATTGTTAGGTGTTTTTTGAACAGGTTATCTTTCCTGACAGTAGAATTGAGTGCTTGTAGTGTTGACGGAACATGTGTATTTTCTACCTGCATGTGTTCAAGGTCTTTTACATTTGAGTATTTGACAAACGGATAAGTGGTTCCATTCCAATTGTCCTGTTTCAGTATTATTTCTTGCTTCTTTATATAACTAAAGGTGTGTTTGAGCTGGACGTTTGGCTGGTCTAATTTGTTTCATGCAAAATGAGACAGAGCATTCGCGAATGATTTTATTGATTTTTTAAGAAACTTGTACAATTTTTGCACCAAACTTGGCCTAAATTTTGTAAATCTATAAGCACATGATGCTTGGTACTATTTGAGAGATATTCCTGTTCATTGGATAAGCATATCTAATAGTAGATATTGAAAGTAAGGAGCTCTTCTGAGTTTTTGAATTTTCACTCGATAATCTCCATGTGTTTAGGAGCATGAGTGTTTGGTAGAAGGACCTTTGAACAACTTAAAGCAGAGTATGGTGCAATTTCAAAAGCCAAAAAAGGTGGGTGTCTTCGTCCACTCTTTTAGATACTTGTTGGAAACATTATGGTTCCTTTTGTTTTATTAAATTAACAAAGTATATGCTTGAGTAGATCTACAATGATCGAAGACTCTTCCTGGGTGGCGGTCAAGGCGTTATGCAAGGAGCTAGTTTTGGCGCTGCAGGCACAAACCCAGTGGCAGATAAGAGAAGTGGTAGGGGGAAAGGTAGATAGTTAATTTTGTTTGGTTCTGCTTCTAAGTAACTTTTGGCTAATTTTACCCACTTTTCTCTTAACGCTCCTCTTCTTTTCTGAAATGCAGGGCATTCCTTTGTTCCATTTGGCCCACCAAATGGGGCTCATAAACCTGGTGTGCACCCATCTGGCTATCCTTTACCTCGTATGCCTTTCCCTCCATTTGCTGGGGGTCATTCTCAACCCTATGCTATTCCAACCCGGGGATCATTGCACGGACCGATTGGAGCTGTTCCTCCTGTGCCTCAACCTGGAAACAGAAACTTTGGACCTCGTGGAAATACTGGTGGCCCTATTGGTGGGCACCTTGCTCACCAACAGAGTTCTCAGCAAGCTATGGGAGGCATGGGGTCAGCTTTTAACTTTCCTGGCCTGGAGAATCCGAGCAGTCAGCCTTCTGGTGGAGGTCCAATGTCCCAGACTGGATTGATGACACAGGTTTGTTTATTTCTATTAATATATGTCATACAAAAAAAAGTACCTGTCCAGTAATATTTGCCTTTTGCAATTAGATGCCTGTCCAAGGTCTCAGTCAAACATTCCGCGATGGGTTTTCCATTGGTGGGATGTCTCAGGTACTAGCAATTAATGACGCATGCATGCCATTTACTATCTTGTTCTATCCTTGACAATTTGTTTTTGTTGTTTTCTAGGACTTCTTTGGAGATGATTTCAAGAGCCAAGGATCTCATGTGGCATACAACATTGCTGATTTTTCCACTCAGGTACCCTTTGTTTCAAATGTCTCTTTTTAATATTTCTGTTCCAATTCATTTATTCAGTTAAATCTGATTTGTCAACCAATTGGAAAGTAAATTATGGCAATGCCGTAAAGTTTAAAGTTTGCGTTTACTCTGAGGAAAAGTTTTCTAATATAAGTTGTTCATATATAGGCTTCTCAAGGAGGCTATGGTGTTGACTACTCTCAAGGACCCCAATCTGGATATCCTGGGAATTATTTGAACCAAAATGCACACCCAGGGTATTCCCATATGGGTGCAGCAAATGACATTGTCTCTCAGGTCTGTTCTTTCTCGGTCATAACTATTACGAAAAGTAACTGCCTTTTCAAGCCTTCTTTATGTGTATGTTCTCTGTGAGTAACCTTTTAGTGTGATCCAGGATCACATGGCCCATGGTTCACATGGAATGTTTACACAAGCGGGATACAATGACCCTTCACAAGATGAGACATCACAGATGCATTTTGGAATGGCTGGTCCTGGTCTTCAGTCTCAGGTGGTTTATCCTTTTTCATTATCTGTTTAATTGTAACTTTATCTTTCTCAGGGAGTGTGTAGGTAACATGATATTTTGCAGCCCATGATGAACCCGCTCTACTCTCAGTCATATGCTCATTACAACACCCAACCACAGTCTCTCCAACCTCCTCCCCAGTGATCAGGAAAGCTTGTGATATAATTGCTGAAGCCGCATTAAGTTTTGGAAGTTTGATGGGTTGTATCCTTGGCCCACAGCATCTTGGTTGTGCCTTTCTGCTCTGTAATGCAGAAACGATGGTGCATAGACATCAGTTGCAAGTATTGAGCACAAGCATATGTTGGAGCACTACATGGATATTTATTGAGGCAAGCTTGTACAAGATGGCTATGGCTGTCGACCATTGACCATTGCTGAGGAGCACAAGGATTGCAACACATCTCTTTCTTGTCATGGTAGTTCACAGTGGGGCTTGACAACAAGAGGTGGTAACTTGTGCACTGAGAGATGCTGACGACGCTACCCACATCGCTTCACCTGTATAGAAGGCAAAATGGAGCTTATAGTGGTACGATGTCAATACTTCAGGATTGGCTGGCGCCGTGAAGTCTAAGGTGCAGCCGCTATCACCTGCCTGCCTCCATGGTACCACGAAAACGCTTGCAGATTGGCTTTGTATAGGGGTATAGATGGGGGGTGGCCAGCCCTTTCAGATCTCTCGCACATGGCCATTATATTTATCTGAACATTATGTATGCTTTATTTATAGTTTTTGATATTTAGGTTCACAGAAATGATGTTTGGTGATCTTGCCTGAAAGAACGAATGCTAGAGCTTGTAGTCATTGATGGAGATCGCGTGATTTTCTTTTTAGGATCAGCTGTCATTTTATGGAGCTGGCTGGATGCTGGTAAACCCGTGATGGGTTTTCTGCGTGGTTGATTCCACAACCGTGAGAGCAAATGTTCTGTCACATGTTTTGATAATACTATATTTGGCCTGTGTTCTGCTGCGATTGTTTTTCGTGTGTTCAGTACCAGATTGCAAGTGCCTATTTTATTTGTTCTCTGGATTGAAGGCTTAAGTTTTGTTGGGTATTTGGGTAGTCATGTAATCGTTTTCATGAATGGTGACATTTTGTTGAGGTGCAGGCTCTTGACTGAACGGTGGGAGCCGTATTGGTTGCGTTTGGAAATCCTGTTAGTCACCAGCGTTTACAAAACCACGAGATCATCACATGCGGTAACCTTAGTTTTTAAAACCATGTTTAATTTTGTGGTAACCTTAAACATGTGGTAACCTTAAACTTGTGGTAGTTTTCATGGTAGTCGCGTGGTTACTGTGGTAATCGCATGGTTTATTACGCTTTATCGTGGGGGTGGTGGTAACTCCACCTAAAACGGTGTTGTGAACCCTGATTGTGATGTGCTAGTAAGCTTTCCAAATGTTTGCTCTCTGTGAAGTCACTGAAGTCACTCTAAAGTACCAATGTATTGACGCCTCAACTTTCTTACTTTGGCCAAAATAAAATGCTTCTTGGGTCATTTGCAAATTCGGCATAAAACTTATCGATTGTCCTCCACAACACTAAGTTGGCTGGATGCCTCGGTTTACTGTCGACTTTTTGTTCCTCAGCATACCAATGTACTAACTTAGCTTGCTTAGGATTCACAAACAATTTTTCACGCGGTTAGCAATTGGAAGATATCACACCATCTTTACGGAGCCACTCCTCTTTAACTGATGACCTTCATCTTCACTTATGTCTTACTCGTATAAGCCGTAATACTATTTGTAATACATATGTAATCGTTCTGACAAGTATGAATTCTTCTGACCTCTAGACCCAATGGGCATAAGATTCGCTTTGCTTCGTATGTCGTTTGTGGGATTTTTGTTCTCCTCTAGCAACAAGTACTTCAACAACTCGAGAGGGTTTTGTGAAATTCTTGTTTGGCCAACCATTACTTTCCTTAAGCTTTATGAGTTCCAACACAAATGATAAGTTGGTTTTCTTTGGTTTGCACCCAAGATACAAAGGTGTATAAGAATCTGCCACCAATTTACTGAATTTTTCAAAATCTCTCTTGTCGTGATATGGATCTTCAATATCACGCAACATTTCGGACAGAGTTTTAAGGTCAAAATTTATGGTATCTCTACCAAATGAAAAAGGGACAAACATGTCATCTCGATCTAGCCTATTCCCTACATCTACTTCATGGCTGCAACATCATGTGGCTCTTGTTCTTCATGCTTGCTCCAACAATTGTAATGCTTCATGAATCCTCTATAAATAAGATGAGAATGCACCCATGAACTATCAGAGAACATCCTCTAATATTCGCTCATCCTAATTATCCTATCATTATCTACAATTCTTAGGAATTCAGCGACCCCATCCCTATACTCTTGGGACCAACTATCAATACCGGATATCCAACTTCAGTCCATCTGCAAACAATAAGATGACAAGTATCATACAAAATACATAATATTCATCGTCAAATAATTATCACACGTTTTCTTCCAACAAAAATTCACCCCCCTTATTCTCCCGCCAAAAATATGAATAGTGTGTAGGATTGGGATGAAAAACATATGGCGGTTGGGGGTATTTAGACGACAAGACAACTCGGGTTAGGGTTTAAGCCCGTTAGATATGAGTTATACTCACCTCAAACGAGCCGTAATTGCTAGGCTTGTCACAGGTATTTGGTCACCTGTGACGGGCCTGCACTAGCACCTGACAGAGGTATCCTTTTGGTAGGTGTGGGTGCCGGCTCGTCAGATGTGTCTAAATACCTGGGACGGGCCTCAGCCGGTGGCTTCACCTGTTACAATCTCTCGATGGATCTGTCAAGGCTGTGGACATCCTTGATGAGCACTTTGGCTCATCGTTTGTGGACCATCAGAGGTGGGCCCGTACTGAGAATTGTTGACATATTTCAGGCGAGTCACGCTATGTACCACAGTTATCCTTCTTAGGATCTGCACGAACACGTTCATATGCACAGCTATAGACCTAAGTATCCGAGTTCATGCGGTGGCATCTTTTCTTTTTTTGAGCCGTGGGTCTGTGCGGCAAGTGCAGGAGTTCAGTCGTGCGCGGCTCGCGCGCATTGCATGCAATTTCCTTTAAGTAGAGAGGATATATATAATGCATCAGAAAAGCAAGCTGTTACGCTGTAGCGTTTGTGTGAGGTTTGCAGTAGTGGCGGATTCAGAAAATCTATTCGTTGGTGTCATAACATATCTATCGGTGTCATAGTATGCTAATTATGTTTAGATTATGGTGTTATAATATATAGATAAATAGTTTTGCTATAGGTTTTGCTGAAAGTCATCGGTATCGTCTGACACCGACCCTTATACTGTAGATCCGCCACTTTGCAGGGGCTCGCCGGCTGGCAAGACTGCCGGCTAACTGCGATTCCTTCGTTGTTGCCGTCGACCCTTCCACGAGCTCCATTTCCACCTAGTGCCTGGGATTTCCTTCCACCGGCAACTAGCGGAGGCAGGTAGCCTCCCCAACCTCCCTCGAATCGATCTGCAGCGGGGTGAAAAAGGTCAAGGAAATTCCCGATAGATCGAGCACCCTGTTTTCATATAAAGGTTATCGTTTCCGACCGTATCATTATTGGCTATTTATATATTTTGATTTTCTAATTTCTTTCAGCATTATATTACCACCGTATAGTTTAAATGATAAATATGATTAATTATTTCCGACCGTTTTCACCCTCAGTAGGGTGTGGTGCGCGCGCGCCACATAGGAGGAGCACACGCGCTGGGCGGAATGCGGACGTCGCTGCCGCCGCCATGGTGGTCGACTGGTCGCCGTCGTTGCCGCCCCGCCTGCCGCCGGCGAACGTTGAACAGCCATGGCCGCCGCAGGACGCCAGGATCGATGATCAGCAGCTAGCACACGAGGCACTTCCCGGCCGCCTCTAGAGCACCACCGATCCATCATGCATCCACGCACAAACCATCCATGGCGAAACCGCTTGCCGACCGCTGATCACGGCGAGACGCGCCGTCGTCACGCGCACGCATCGTCGCCGACCTGCTCGCAGCGTGCTCCGTCATCTAGCTGTTCCAGCGGCGTGCAATTGCACAGCTAAACACATCAAGAAATTAAATAGCTGATGAATACGATTTCTTCTCTGTAATTGCATATCCCCATAATTAATTGCAAAAACCATGCTAGAAACCGTCAAAGGGGATAATCTACACATTCAAGAGTGTAAAACATCCGATCTTATACTTTATGGTGTATTTTAAATAAAGCGAATAGTTGAATGGCGTAAAATGGACTTATCCCTAATTTTTATGGCCATGGCGCAATGTGTAAGTCATGTACCATGTGGCAACAAGCTGTGAAAGCATTCATTACCTTTTGCAATCAGTAAATATTCTCCAGAACCTGAGTGTATATACACTTATTAAAATGACACCTGAATCACGGGGTAAATCATTTTTAGTAGTTACTAATTTTGGTGAGAAACCTTAAAAACATCCAGTTTTTTTTTTACAGAAGAACGATATGTGCTTATATTATTTTACTTCCTCGTATGTTATCATGAAATATTTGTGATTGTATTATTTCACTAATATACTACTGCCAAGGTAATGGTATGGGTGAAAATGGACGGGTTCAGTAGGATCACGATATTCCCATATCCTAACATATTTTTCTTCAAATTTGGAACCTGGTACGGACGGTGTCAGGTAACATATCACTCATCTCGCATCTATCCCATATTATTCCTCAGAAACGGATATTTATTTGTATCTCTAATTCATATATATTAAAAATAAGGAAACAGTTAAAGTATTAAAAGCGATACATCAAGAAAAAAAGTAATATTATTACGTGAGAAAATTACTCCTACAATGTCCTCGGCTTGTAAACAAGACACCCAAACCTGATGGGTGTTTTTGACCATTCAATGGTAAGCAAATCAACCCATCCACCAAACAGCTACTTTTAAAGCCAGGAAGAAAATACTACCTCAAATATGTATGACGCCGTTGACTTTTTGTCCAACGTTTGACCATTCGTCTTATTCAAAAAATTTATGTAAATTTATTTTATTATGACTTGATTTGTCATCAAATGTCCTTTGAGAATGACATAAATATTTTCATATTTACACAAAAATTTTGAATGAAACGAATGGTCAAACGTTGGTCGAAAAGTCAACGGCGTCATACATTAAAATACGGAGGAAGTAAGTCCTAACTAAAAAAGCCCAGCTAAACCTAAGCCCAAACAAACAGGACCTTAGGGTTGGCCCATCTGAGGGATGGAGATCCCGGGCAAGGGCCGCACCAGCAGATGGCGCAGCTCCTCTGGCGGCCACGACGGCGCGCGCAGCAAGCGCCCTCGATTGGAGGGAGGCGGCGAGTGGGAGGAGATCCGGAGCCGGAGCGACTTCACGTGGAACTCCTGTAAAATTTCTAGTTCTGAAGTCTACTGTATGGATTGAGCTTCCTTTTGGAATACATTATTACTGTAGCAAATATGAAATTTGTACAGATCCCACAAGAAGTCCTCCAAAGGAGGCCTAGAAAGCAAACATTTGAATGGTCAAAACAACCGGGATAACATATGGCTACTGCCATGTAGAGATTATTGTAAGCTTACAAAAAATCCAATACATGTTCGGTACACCATAGAAAACATTACTGAGGCTAACTGCGACAAGATGGGAGATGAAAATATATAGGATGAACTTAAAACAATCACTAACTTCTAAATACTCAACTCAAGAGATAGAAGTTCACAGTGCCAACCCAACTATACACTGTTGCTAGCTTTAGGCCACTGAGAAAATGGTAGAAACTCATAAAACGTTATCTTTTTCCAATGCAAATGGTTCGTTCAACCGAATCGAAGACTCAGTCGGATTCACTGGCATGAGACGACAATCTGACTCTCCTCCCCTCAGACAAGCAGTACTGATGCTTTTGGTGAAAGAGGCATGGGGGACCTTGAGATCGCGAAACAGTAAGTGTTAGGGGACTGAAGCTAACAACTGCATCCCCCAGCCTGTGCCTGAGACTGGGATGAGTTGGCGTTGCTCGACTTCAAGTTCACATCAACCATGTCTTCTTGCTTTGCTGATGAGAGGGTCTCCATTCCAGGAAGTGCAGCCGCAATCTTACGGAACAGCGCCTGATCAGCATGAGAAAAAACATCAGAACTAATCATCCCTACATAACCATAAATAGTTCAGATTTCAGCATCTCCTAAATAAAAGAACACGACTTTGAACTTTCAGAAAATGTGCCAAGATCTACACGCCTGCTAATCCATTGTTAAGCCAACTTCTAATGTAATATAAAGGATATGCAAGAAATTTCTATTTTCCGAAGCACACCTTAATGTTAAAACCAGCTTTAGCACTGGTTTCAATGAACATCACACCGAGATCTTTTGCCTTGCCCTCTCCTTCCTCTATGGAGACTTGCCTGTTGCATGAGAAAGTACATGACTAAAAATTGACAGCAACAGTCAACAATATATGCATTTTACATTAAGAACTTATGGAGATCGATGATATAAAATCTAATGAAGCTAAAGTAGGAAATATGAGTCCACCAGCACAAAAGCAACAACAGCAAGAAACAAGTTACCACATAATTTTCAAAATTAAACTGAGATTCAAAATGAATGCCAGCTTAAACCATCATGGAAAAGAATATTAAAGAGCACAGAAGCTGCAGTCATGAAATATGAAGCTGTGGCCATACACATTTTATTCCAAAAAAAACAAGATTGGCTTTAAGAACTGCCACTGATGCCACAAATCGATTTATATCTTAATTGCCAATGCCACAACATGTGGTGCCTAAAAAAGGAAATTGCCACAGTAATTTGAAATTATAGCAAGGTCTGGCTTTTTGAGGAACCTGACAAATTTTCCTGAATCACAAATGTTGTGGTTATCTGTTTAGCGATAAATGAAGGAATTATCTAGAATTAAACAGACTTTTAGACACATGTGAACCTACAGTTTGTAGTTCAAACAATGCCAATAACAAGTGGACATAGGTCAACATTTCATCATACACTCACATCACATGGCATTATTTTGAATCACAAACCTTGAGCTCGATCCAACTAAAATTTTAAGGTAGTGAGTTTTGTGTTAAATTATCGTACTGTTCAATCATCACGTAAGAACTGCATATCAAAAGTAAAGATACAGTTCTATCTTGCGTAATAAGACTGCATTGTTTGGTAAAAACCATAAACTCAAAGACATCTAGAGAAATAAATCTGACATCATATAGGAATATTGGTTGGGCACCCAACTAAAGAAAATTAAGGCAGCAGGTTTTGCACTTAATTTTACTCTACTAACCCTGACAGAATGCATTTCTAGAAACCATCATTCACATAATACAAACAAATGAAATGTTTGGTAAACACCAGTACACCACTAACAGTAACACATAAAAGCATATGTGAACAAAATCTGACATCATACAGAAACAAGGGCATTCAAATGAAACTACTGCAAAATAAAATTCACCGAGTAAAATCCAGAACGTAAAGAGAATCATTAATAACAGCAAAATCAATCAGATAAGCAAGATAACAGGAAAGGGTTAAAGAAAACAAGATTTTTTTGAACTCCACTCACCTCTTGTCAACAAGATCAGTTTTGTTCCCAACTAGCACAATGATAACATCACTGCCCCTCTCAGTTCTGACTTCCTCTATCCATTTTGAAGTGTTTAGGAAAGACTGTCTGCCTACAGCATGTAAAACAAATTTAAGGAAAAAGGAGGCAGGATAGGAAAGAGCTTTTAAAATGCAAAACTAATTAAAAAATGATATTGCTATTAAGAATCATAATTTGTTGACATGTATCATCAAATTTGCTTGGCAATTCTCTCTGTTGCTCTGCTGCATTGTTGCTAGTATAAAAGCAGTTAGTGAGAACACACATGCTACCCGTGTGCGCACATGGAGATGAGAGAACATACTTGCAACATCAAATACGATAACAGCAACGGAAGAGTCTCTGATATAGCTTGGAATCAAACTCCTGAATCGTTCCTGACCAGCTGTATCCCTGCAGAAAAAAAATACAAAATGCATAAGATTAATGCCTGCGGATTCCCAAGGAGTAGAACTAACTGGAAATGCAGCAAAAGATGCCATCATACCAAAGTTGCAGTCTGACAGTCCTATCTTCAAGGTACATTGTCTTTGACAGGAAGTCAATACCGATTGTAGCCTGTTTGCAAAATAGAATAAATCATGAGAACATAACGACCAGATAAGATAAGTATTAAAACTGAAACATTGCAGTGACATAGAATGCTCAAAATAAGCATGCAGTAGTACAACGACATATCATTCCCACCATCATACAGAATAGCAACAGCCCTCGTGAGGAAGGACATCCTTTTGATGTATCGAAAGGCGTCCAGACACCATTCCGAATACGGAATGTCTCGGAATGTGGTACAATAATGTGAAAACAGATGATCCCCAATCTTGTCTACAGCATGGCATAAGCGCGCCAGTCACAAGGCATGGGCAATCTAGCAGAGAAAAATTGCAATCCCAGATCCCAAACGAATTCCACAATGCCCTGTAGCTGAAGAAAAACCACATTCACAAGGTATGTCTGATCACCGTTCCCTGCCTTCCAATCCCAAGTTCAACATCCAAAGACCATATTCTGAATGCAGCAGCCCATTCCCGCTGAAATTGACTACTGTTAAGCTCCCTGTAAATCTGTAAATTTGTATCATGGGGCCGCACTTGGATCCCGCCATGCCATCGATCGAAGCTTAATTGCTCGCTCTCCTCAAGGCCGCCGAGATCACGCCTTGCTTGACACCATCACATCACCCGAGCACACGAGATACGCTGATTCAACTTCACTAGCAGAGAGGATCACGTCCAAATAATCAACAAAACCAAAACCACCATCGCCACGGGATCGAGTCAGCGGCCAACCCACGACACAGATCCAATCCCAACCGCCTCTCCTCCAGATCGGCCGCCATGGCCGGATCTGATTGTGGCCCCCGATCAGATCCAGCCCCAACCGCCCCGAAGCGAGGCGAGCAGACGGCGAAACCAAGAAAGCGGAAGGGAACGCAGGCAGGCAGGCAGGCGCACCTGGTAGGTGTTGTCGAACTTGTCGTACATGAAGCGGGTGATGATGCTGGTCTTGCCGACGGACTGGTCGCCGAGGAACACCAGCTTGTACTTGGCGAGCGCCGACACGGGGGCCATCTCGTGCCTCCTCTTCTTCTTCTTCTTCCCTTCTCCGGCCGGCGGCGGCGGCGGCGAGGCGGGATCCGGCGGGGCGGATCGGGAGAGGGGGGAGGGGAGAGGGGATCTCGCGCGTTATGGTGGGTGCGTTTGTGCCCCGCGGACGGACGGACGGAAGGAAGACCGAGCGATGCGCTCCGCTTCTCCTCTTCTCGTCTCGTCGTATGGGCGTTGTTTGGCTCCGAGATTGGTGCCTGACTGCCTGCCGGTTATTAGAACCGCCCGCCCCGCCAAGGAGAGGAGGCGGCCCGCTTTTTTTTTTCTTTTTTAATCAGAGTGAAGCCTGCTTCGTTTCGTTTGGACGTGGGTGGGCTGGAAAATGTTCCAGCCGTTTTGTTCATTTCCAGAAAAAATAAAAATATATTTCATTTCACAGAACCTTTATCAACAAAGTCGTAGGCTCGCAGCCATGGTTGTGTTTGTTATACCAGCCACAACAGCCGTAGCCACAGTAACCGTATCGGATCGCTTCCTACGAAGATGTAGTTAAACATTTCATCATAGATCATTTTTTCGGACTTGCACTTCCTACCACCAAAGCTAGCTATGCGGCTCTCTATGCACTCTTTTAGATATAACTAGAGGTAGAAAAAGCGTCTCTGGGGAGTGAGGGTTAGCAGTATTCGCGACAATAGGTATGTCTCCAATCAAAACTGATTTGGATTTGTAACAGTGAACGCAACTTGGTGTACCACTTATGGGTATTAGAGTTGCATGGACAGCGTCGAGTATGCCTCGTCTTCTCACCTATTGAGTCATTGCTCCAATCAAACATCCTATATGATGACATCGTTGTCACTGCACGTCTTTCTTTAGTTGCATTTGAGGCAAGTGAGAGATAGAGCGTTGTTGGAAGTGAGATATAGAGCGTTGTTGAAGATGTTAGGAAGACGATGGCTATCATAAAAATCAACAGAGGATCCCCAGGAAAGAAGGGAGAATGCTGAGAAGACAATGGCATATTGGTATATTTTGGCTTTTTAATGGCACACTTAGAAGCATAAACATCACACCGCCATATATCCAAACTACAATATTTTATAGTGCAATGTATACTTTTTCTGTAACTGTTGCCATGAGCATGTGAAGTAAATAGTATGAAATAATACGCACAACTTAATTATATGGGTTTCACATAATATAGTGATAATAATTAGGAATATGTATAGGTTTCCAAGTTGAATGGTAGAATAGATAGATATTGGTCTTGGTAGGATTCCTGCTTCCTACTAGTTTTGGTCATTGTCGTTGTGTGGCGCGTGTTCCTTTTTTCTTTTTCTTGTGTTGCACCTTAATGCATCTTTCACCACTTCGCTCGATTGTTGACTGCTCAAGTTATGTAATTATTTTCCTTTTGATTCTAATGCTTTTTCATTCATGCAGCTGTCGATAGATTCGTTAAAACCCACTGTCACTAACATGCTTCTCTTATGGTGCCTAACAAAGTGATAGATTTGAATGTATCATCAGCTATTTCTATTCTTGCTCGCCTATGTAGTGTGAATGGCTTCTCAAGGATATATGCCACCCACATCTTGTGTGTTGTCTTTCTTTGTTTGGCTATACCCATGAACGTGTTGATCTCTTATTTCTTCTTTCTTCCTTTGCTGACAACCTGACACTTAGTTTTGTTATGCACGTAAGTGTTGTCTATTGGCCATGCTTTGCAGCTCGACAACACCAGTCACACACGATCACGAGTCCTTCCACCACGGCACCATTAGCCAGATTGTGGTGAACTCATTTCTCGCCACCAACAACCATGTCAGTCGTAAAAAATGCATTACCCTAATTTTATTGATATATTCATACATAAGCTTTACTTATTGTATTGTCGAGCATGGTTGCCCTAATAATTTATATACCTTTTCCCTTTAGGTGTGACTCAAACGTGCCTCCCACCATGATAACCCTTTGAAAAGACCAAGACAACTCCGGCCTATGTTGACAGCCCCTATCCAACTAGATCCATCTTTCGTAAATGTTAAGTAAAGGAAGAAAGATACTCTACAGACATAAGGGTAAAGACATTCCTAGACGTAACAATAGTTAGATCTTTGAGGGAAGACACTTTCAAAATATGATAATTTGCTACCGATATTTGCAAATATTTAATTTTGGTTGACTAAGAGAGAGAAATAACACGAAAAGTCAAAACCACCATAGACCCACGCATATTCTTCCTCTTGCTCTCTATTTTTCCTTTTCTCCTAGTGTGAACAATACTTGACTTGGGATGGGCGAGGGCTCGATTTCCACCTGCTACACCAAGCTACGAGCACCTCCTCATGCCCATCAACTTCGTCCTAGTCAACAAGCTTGGCCTCGGCATCCGTGGTGTCGCGCTCGGCACGGACGCACGGTCTACACTAACCTCCTCAACCGCTTGCAGCTTGCTGTACATTTGCAGCATACGTGTGCCTCTTAGGAATGTATGGCCATGACGATGACAACAATAAAGCAAAGGGGCGTTTGTGTCGTCGAGGAGAAGGACGACGACGTCAAGGAGTGCTGGAACGCGTGCGCCCCATGGTGTGTGTTGTGTCGGCCTCAATACTGGTATGGTGCGATAGCGCACGACCAAAGAAGGCGGCGAGGTAGTACCGATACGTGTGGTGTGGAGCAGGAACACAATGACCGAGCAAGCCAAGATATGTAGGGGATTCCTCGCTGTTGTCACCTTTTGCTTTCTTTGTTGCCGCTAGCTATAGCTATGTGCACTCCACCTGTTTGTTGATTTTACTCCACGAAGAAGAGTTGCAGCCACTTGCCTCGATGCATTTTACTTTATCTGCGCATCACCATTCACTGCATTTTGAAGCGGATGAAAGTCTCCATAGTATGTTTGTACCGAGGAGGAGGCAACCAAAATGCTAAGGGCATGAGATTGGGCCCTGTGCATTTCTGTCTTTTGCCTTTTCTCTCTATGATATTCTATTGAAAATGAATATTTCAATACATGTTGTGTGGAACAAATATTCATATTTTGAAAGTGTCTTTTCTAAAGATTGACTTTTGTCTTGTCCATAAAATATTGTAACAAAAGTAGCTTGTTTTCGTGATATATTTTGTTGTAAAAGTAAACTCACCTTCGATGGAATATCTTGATGATAGCCAAATTTAGCAAATATGTAATTAGGTTCTTAATTGTTGTTTTCCAAAAAAAAAGGAAAAGAAAAAAAAACAATGTTGTTTAGGGGGAATTTAACTATTTGCGACTATGAGGTTTGGCAAATATCCTTATTAGGTTTGCACTTGCAAAATTTCTACTGGAGAAAGATGGTTTCTTAATTATTTACCACTTTTACGTATGTGGTGTGCCACTGTGACTTGCCAGCATGGATCCCACGAGTCACCCCCTTCCTTCTCCTTCTTCTCCCCGGCCGGTGAAGGAGCCTGACTGCCTGAGCCATCATTCGTCCTCCGATCCCGCACCGCCATCTGCGATCAATCTGTCCATCGATGATGCAGACGAGGTTGACTCAGAGCTGAACCTCATAATCGAATGAGACGGGTTGTTTTTACGGAAGAATAGCTTGTCGGACTCCTTTATCCTTGCTAGGTGCGCCATCAGTAGAGTCACCATGGGGACACAACGACGATGGACGGAGAAGCAACTCGTGCTCCATCATTGGATGGTGGAGAAGAATAAAAAGGAAGAGGCTGACTCATGGGACCCACGCTGCTTTCTATGCGGGTAAGACACAGTGGTAAATAGTTATAAGAAATTATCTCTCACCGGTGATAATTTTATGGGTTAATTGGATCCATGCCACTGCAAATATGACAAATTAAAAAAATACCACTACTATTCATCATATTGGCTACATGCCACTAAAATTTAAATAAATTAGAAACATGCCACTCCGTCACGATCTATGTCATCTCCGTCGCATCATCGTCTCCGTTCCCGTCCTCATCCCTATCTCTCAACCGCTGTCTCCCTCGTTGCTCCATTCTCCTCCCTCGCCGACGAGCTCAAGCTCACAGCAGCCAGCCTCGCTAGGGGATGCAAGCAGCGAGGCGTGGCATTAGGCCCCTCGAGCTCCGCCGCCTTTCCTTGTAGCCGGTGGTGGTCTCCTTATCCCCTTCCCCTTCCACCTCCTCTCACTCTCCTTCCTCGCCGACGAGCTTGAGCTCGCAGCAGCCGATCTCTTGTGAGGCGAGAGCAAAAGGAAACACGTATTATTATATGATTAATTTAATATTAACTAGTTCTTTTTGAAAAATAGATTAATATGTTTTTTAAACAATTTTTTATAGAATTTTTTTAAGAAAATATATCGTTTAGCAGCTTGAAAAACATGCGTGTGAAGACGAGAGAGGTTAGTTGGGTAAAGGAAGAACTCAGACCGTGTCGCATATAACGGCAATGCATCGTACGGTTCGTGTCGCCCTCACGTATTTGCTGCCTCCTCCTCTCCTGCGTATGCACCACCCCGTCTTATGGGCTAGCGAATTGCCGGCTAATGAATGCGCCATCTGAAATGAGAAAAAAGAAGTCCACATTTGAACGAGTAATCCCTGCAGATCTCCGCCCCCATCTCAGGCCACGCCTGGTCCCGGCCGCGACTGACTGACCTGGACCTGCCACCCACGCGCCGTACCCACGCAAAGCTCAGCTCCGAGCCAAGATCAGATCAACCGAACCGGCACCGGAAAGTCGTCCGTCCCCGCGGGGAGAGTCGCACGCACGGCCTCTCGCGGTGTCGGCGCCTCGTCGCGCAGACCGCAACCGCGCAGCAGAGCAGATCCGTCGCGTCGTCTCGCTCTCGTCTCCTCCCCCCAAAAAGCCGGAAGAGAGAGAGAGAGAGAATAATTCCAACGCGGCATCGCGCTGGTGAGTGTGAGAGTGAGGTCGATGGCGGCGGCGTCCATCTCGCGGACCCTCCGCCGATCCCGCCGCGGCGGCGGGGAGCACCACCTCCTCCTGCTGGCGCGAGGCTTCGTCACGGCGGAGTGCCACCGCCCCGTGGTGCTCCACAAGCGCGGCTCCGACATCCTCCACGACCCATGGTTCAACCGGGTACGCACGCTCTCGTCTCGCTCGCGTTCGGCCCTCGTGTTCTTCCCTCGCGGCGGCGCGAGAGCGTTCTGATGCGTGTGGGTGGTTTTGGCTGTGTGGCTTTCCTGCAGGGCACGGGGTTCTCGATGACGGAGAGGGACCGACTCGGCCTCCGCGGCCTGCTCCCGCCCAACGTCGTCTCCTCCCAGCAGCAGATCGACCGATTCAGTACGCGGCACCCCGCCCTCCCCCCCCCCCCCCCCTCTCTTTCCATCCTTAAATTTGTTTTGGATTTTTCGTTGCTGCTTGAATCGTCATGGGTCGAATCGAATTGGGATTGTTTTTTCCTTTTTCAGCTAGGAATTGTGCCTGATTGGCCACGTCCACAACTGTAATTTGACTAGGTGCCAAATCGAGCTTATCGAATGAGTTAGCTTACCTACATTTAATTGACAGCAGGCACTGGAGTAAGTGAGTGAGTGACTGTGTGTCTGACTGTCTGTGTGCGCGCATGCATCAATTGTAGAACCGTGTGATAGAATTTCTGTTTGATCTGTGCGGTTGGACATGGTATGATCCAGCTTCTGGGAGAAAGTTTCAATCGTCATTTATTTAGTTACGTTTGATCTTGGACAACAAACAGTCCCTTTACAAAAGGTGGATTGTCCTTTCTGGGCCAACCAACTTCAGTAAACAGCTGCACATTTAGAATTATGCTCATAGGCAATCATCACAAACTTCAATCGGAAAAATACTGCCCAAACATCCACGCACTTGCACAGCACCAACTCCGAAGTATCACTTACAAGTTCCACTCAGAGATACAGCATAGAGATGAAAGGGTTTAGCACTAAATTACCTGAACATTTCGTCAGCTATCTGTGAACCATCACAATATTGTGTGAATGCTGATGTGAGTGGTTCATTTACTTCTTTTTTTGTTTCACTTTTATAACAGTGCTTGACATGCAACGGCTGCAGAAATATGCGAGAGATGGCCCATCGGATACTTATCCATTAGCAAAATGGCGTATCCTTAACAGGCTGCATGACAGAAATGAAACAATGTATTACAAGGTTTGTAACTTTACAACTCATACATTTGTGTGCAGCCTTGTTTCTATTGATCATGTATGCTCTCACCATTTAATACGCACAATTTGGATTGTTTATGGGACAGTTTATGATTACACATGTTCGTTGCTAACTTCGTTTCTACTATAATCTCAATTGTTGTTAACTTTAGCAGGCTGAGATGTGCCTTTTCAAAGTGGTTACCTGATTCCATTTTTTTTTCATCTTTTTAATAGGTCTTAATAGATAATATTGAGGAACATGCACCTATTGTTTACACGCCGACTGTTGGACTTGTTTGCCAAAATTATAGTGGTTTATTTAGACGGCCTCGGGGAATGTATTTTAGTGCAGAAGATCGTGGGGAAATGATGTCCATGGTGTACAACTGGCCAGCTGACCAGGTACTCATTTGTGTTCATCCAGTTACTGATTTTACATTTAGTAGCTGAGCTCTTTCATTGGTTTAATCTTTAGTGGTATAATTCAGTAACACTATCTCAGAGCATAAGACACTCTACCTTTTGCTTTTGATTTTTGAACATCTCTTAAGAAAAAAAGTGTCATATAATCTCAAAGTAAATAAAATATGTCCGTTCCTTTGCAGGTTGACATGATAGTAGTGACTGATGGAAGCAGGATATTGGGCCTGGGTGATCTCGGGGTGCATGGTATTGGCATTGCCATTGGAAAGTTGGATCTATATGTTGCTGCTGCTGGAATAAATCCCCAGAGGGTAAAAACTTTTGGTTTATGGTACCATAGAAGACTGTTAGACTCTTCCCTTCCTCCCTCTTCTAATTTTACATCTCCTGTGCTTTTTCGTAATGACTTTTGTTGCAGGAGTTAATCAGCTAAACTAAGAAAGTATAGTGAAGCTTGTTTGCTGAAGAGGTTAAAGAAACTATTAGCAGATGCTAAAAATACAGTTTCATATGTATCATCTATAGGGATTTCGTTTGATCAGTAATGATGGTTCTGCTACTTATGTGATAATGTGTCAGTTAGGCCCATTTTATTATAGATCGGGAGATAAAATACCTGCTAGAGTTTTACTATCTCGACTCATTTCTGGACACAGCTAAAATGAAAGATGTTACTAAAGTGTGAATTCATAGGGTCGGAAAAATAACAAAGCTTCAAATTAAGATACATTGACTTAAATTACCATACCTTAGCAAAAGTGGTACCAATGTCTAGTGCTTAAATGTTATGGATTCTATAAGTACTCTACCGCTATTAATTTCTTGTTGTTTGCCTACTGCTCATGTGGCTAGCAGAATTTATATTTAAACTGTCTTCACTTTTTTTTCTAGGTTCTTCCGGTCATGATTGATGTGGGAACAAACAACGAGAAGCTCCTCAAGGATCCTCTATGTAAGTTCTTAAAATATTTCTGTGTTGTATAATTTGAAGTAGTTTAATTTGTAATTAAGCTTCTAATTATCACATATTTTTCATATCAAACACACAGTTAGCCTCTATTCTCTAAAGCAAATGAAGACACTTGTAATTTGTAAACATGTGTTTACTTGCAATATTAAACAGCCCATGAGAATGGATAGCTTTTTCACCCCTAAGAATTATTCTAGACAGTTTTTTATGTTAATCTTTTATAAACCATACAGATCTTGGGTTACAAGAACATCGTCTGGAGGGGGAAGAATATGTAGCGATTATCGATGAATTTATGGAAGCTGTTTTCGCTCGCTGGCCGAATGTGATTGTACAGGTGCTCTTCTGATTTAGTGGTACTTTGGGCTTGCCTTCATTGTTACATGTGGCTTTAGCTAGAATATTTTTTCTGATGCTTTTCTCTCTCTTTTTTTTTCATAGTTTGAAGATTTCCAGAGCAAGTGGGCCTTCAGGTTGTTGCAGCGTTACAGGAAGACTTATCGGATGTTTAATGATGACGTTCAGGTATTTTGTTTTTGAAAAGTTGCAGGTTTCTCATTATATTACTCTTCTACTATGATTTTTATACATTTACTTGCTATATCATATAATGACAACTCCATATGGCTCCTATCGTCTGTAGTATGTGACTTACAAATATCCATAGAAGTTCATTTGTTGGTTTTCCATGGATAACCTTTGAACGTGTATGAGATAATTTCCACATATGTCTGTTATACATGCTGAGCCCTAGTAACTTATACTCTTATACTGACTATGCTCACGGAAGACACATTCTGTGCCTTGCAATACCATCCAGTTATATTGTATTGGTAACATAACTTCATGTTCGAACACTTCCAGTGAATACATGTCTGAGGTTTCGGCTTTTGAGCATTTACTGTGGATATAGGAAACTGTTCTTCTAGGTAGTAATGTCCCCTTCATGAAATATCTAATAGCCAGAAATCTAGTTAGATGTATTGCCTTCACGAATTATATGTATCATAGTAAAAGTTGTCACCTTCAAAATGACCATTTTCTAATTTCTATGTACAAAGGGAACTGCTGGCGTTGCTATAGCTGGTCTCTTAGGAGCTGTAAGAGCACAAGGAAGGCCAATGTTAGATTTCCCAAAGCAAAAGATTGTTGTTGCAGGGGCTGGCAGGTTCGGAATATGTCCAATTCTTTTTAACTCAGTACAAAATTGAGTCATTATTATGTCTAGTAATGTGTGCTTCGGACTTTCAGTTCTAAAAGAATCTAGGAAGTGTGAGCAATGTCAGAATTACACTTTTGTGTAACTGTATAGTTTGAACATGACACATGCTGATTTATACTTTTTGAGATTTTACATCATTGCATGAACTATTCAGAACCTTTGTTGGCAGGTAGACCTTTTTGTTTAATTGCTAACATTATTTTATGGGTTTGTTTTATTCCTGGTTGTTTGCTAACTCGTTGTGAAGAATTCCACGCATATCATTCTGGTTTATTTTTTATCGGCTGTTTTGTTCCTAAAATCCTAGTAGTGTACTATCATGTACTAACCCTTGTATTACTGGAACTTGACTCTGGTCAATTACAGATCAACGCACTATCACTAGCTTTAACCAGGTCCGTTTCAAAAGCATGACTTTATTGCATTTCACATTTTGTAGTGCTGGGATTGGTGTTGTGAATGCTGCAAGCCGGACTATGGCAAGGATGCTGGGAAACAATGAGGTTGCTTTTGAGAGTGCCAGGAGTCAATTCTGGATAGTCGATGCCCATGTGAGTCATGCATCTAAGATTCTTGTGATACATTCTGGTAGTTTTTTTATAATATTTTTTGTCTTATCTTACTTTAATAGAGGGAGTTGGGGGTGATGGTAGAACTGTAGAATCATCTCCACTTTAGATATTTTGTGGCTGCAAATATGCATATGGATATGTTTGTTATTTGTAAGAATGTTTTAGGTAAAATATTGCATCTTTGCATGCATACAATATATTTTGTTGGATTTGTTGCAATATGCAGACATGATATTCTTTTTTCTTATAAAAAGTGGAACTGGGGGTGTCGGTGGGTTCTACACTTCTACAACACTCCTCACTCCAGAGGATTATCTATGGCTGCATATGCATAATCATATATGCATCGTTTACAAGTTCTTGTTAAAAAAGAAAATGTCATTCTTTGCACATGTGGATATATAGATGTTTATTAAATGATTTCATGTGGTCATGCACAAAATAAATTGGAGGATAATATTATGGTATTTTTCTTATTGATCGCATAGCATGTTCTTCCTTCCTGCTTGGCCATACTCTTATCAAAACATGCTCATAACCTCGTCTGTGTTTTCGGTTCAGGGTCTAATAACAGAGGAGCGCACAAACATTGACCCAGATGCACGCCCTTTTGCTAGGAGAAAGAGTGAGCTAGGTCACCAAGGCCTAAGTGAAGGGGCGAGCTTGGTTGAAGTGGTACGTGCCTGAACTTCTGTCCTTCCACAAAACATGTACTGTTATATACATGATACATTGTTGTAGTTTGTAATATGTGAAGGGACATGTCTCCGAAAAAATGTAAAATTGAGGCACCAAGTAGTTATCTTCTACAAATCACCAGGTTTAGGAAGTACTTTCACATAACACCAGGTATATTGCAAATTTGTTGTGAAAAGTACTAGATTCTGCTATTTTTATTGCACATAATGGGGTTACTGCAAGCAGACCCCACATGTTATGTTGGAGAGATTTGGTGGACAAATAGTTGACTTTTAACTTAATCACTTATGACAAATTTCATTCTTAATTCATACAACTAATTCTATTTATTGACATTTAATTACATTATTAATGTAAAATAAAATTCAGCTCGGGAAAGAATAAGATTAGACTTATGCTAAGCCTTTTTGTATTAAACCTTGCCTATTGACCAGGTTAAAAAGGTGAAGCCTGATGTCATACTTGGATTATCTGCTGTTGGTGGTTTGTTCTCAAAGGAGGTATGTGATCCTAAAATAACTACCCTGTATGGCAGTTTCAGTTCAGTGCTAATTCGAAACCATTTACCTTGAAGTCATCTTGTTATTGTTTTCTACATTATTTCATTCACTAGCATTGGCATTACAATTTGGTTAAATAAGGTAAATGAGCTACAGACCTACAGTACTACTAGACAGGCTCATCATAGTCACCAATTATTTATCTTTTGAAATAAGTTTCCCCAAACAATCATTCCTATGGTGGTAAACTAAGGTTGCGGCCTACAGTCGACGCGGCTCTGATACCAACTCTGTGGGGACCCAAAATAGGACCTCCTGTGTATAAGTGCTAGTCCAGGATCAAGCTAGCACACACAGACACAAAGATAATATCACAGCCAACATCACAAAGGAAACCTAATATTTAATATTAATAATGACTGTGAAAAGCCTTATGGCTAAAGTTTACATTTATTCTGCCACGAAGGGCCTAAGGAAAATATTAAAGTAGCAGCGGAAATATGATAAATGCATAGTAGCTCCATTCAACTTGCCACAGGCAGTCAACTGGGACTCACGACCTATTCCTCGTCTTCAGCAGCAAACTCCTCAGGAAACAGCGGGAACCTTTCTTTTGGAATTGGGGGAATTGCAAGGTGAGTCCATGGAATACTCAGCAAGCACACAGAAATATGCATATGCAAAGCTAACAACAAAGGCAATGGCTATTTTGCATAACACAGCAATTTGCAGTTATAAACAATTTATAAACAGGTTTAAAACAATAGTTATAAATAACGGGTATTACCAACTATCCATCCACACAGACCACATAGCTATATTCATTAACCTGCACACAGTTCATTCCCAATTTTCACAAACTACCCCTCATGAGATATCACCGAGCATGTCCATGACCGCGGACATGGCTATTCGAATAGATTAATTAACACTCTGCAGAGGTTGTACAGCTTGACCACAAGATACATCGTCCTTTTAACGGCCATGCGCAAGTGTCACACTTCAGGTTGTGTGCGGCCAAGGAGTCTGTAACAAGGCTTTTTAGAAACTCCGTCCCAACACTGCCTTCCCCCATGAGACACCTTTCCCTCACACAGCCAAGAAAGTCCCCATGGCGAACCTAAACCCCTATCATCTAGCCACCTGGGCCGACAGTGCCAAGACTCGGAATCCTACTGGGCCAGGTTCTTCCCATGTGAACATGTGGTTGCACGTTAGGCTCAGATCCATGACTTATGAAGTGAAGTCCTTAATTGACCAAGGCAACTTGCCAAACTACAATAGCACACAGCTCAACAGTAGGCTCACACAGAGACCATACCCGGCAACGATCACACAAATACATTACCACCTAACCAGGTTCACACAGAACCACCCATCACCCCGGTCAAAAATGTTTTATCCGCCCGTTGTTTTACACGGTGCAACACATGCTACCGAAAAGATAGCACACAGCTACACAGTTCATATAAAAGTGATTATAAGTATATGATTAATCAAAATTATATTTTGCTTGTAAAACAACCTTGAGCGGGCTAAGCATAACTACTATACCAGGAGTTGAGCCCAATGTTCAACTCACAAAGACTAGGGTGACAAGGTATCATGGGCAATCAATAATTATCAAAGGTAGGATAATAATAACAATCGATAGTTTATAAATAAAACAATGCATGTATTCAAAACAAAACATTTCACAAATGGGTTCAATATGTTCAAAGAGTGCACTTGCCTTGATCCCAGTACTGTCCTTGCACAGCGTCTTCTGAAGCAAACTGCTCTTCCGCTCCAACGTCTACACGATTGCAAACGAAAAACAAATAAACACAAAGAAATACTAACTAAATAACATCAAATGAAATAACCAATTAAACCAGGAGGTAGAGCTCGATTTTAGAAGAATTTAGGAAGAAGAATGGGTCGAATCGGAGTTCAAACGGAAAAGTTATAGCCTCTGGAAGTTTGAAGGGAAAATCCGAGGATAAAAGAAAAAGGAATATTCCGAGAATATTCTCTGGATATTTAATTTCGGAAATTGAATTATTTTTAGATAAGGAAAATATGTGGGCCCACTGTCAATGGCATAGAGTGTATGGGTGAACTCGGTGTATGTGGACTCGATGACGTGGAACGACACGTGGCAACACATGGCGATGAGGTGGCACTGACATGGATGGATCTAGGGCTGACGTGGCGAAGGAAGGGATTATGTAGATCCAACGGTTAGGATTTGATCTAGGGATTTGGACGGCTCAGATTTATTTGGGGATTTTGGATGGCAGGTCCCACACGTCGGTGTCACAGGGGAGAGGGCAAGCAGCAGCTGCTCCATCACACGGCCTCGGCGTGCCCGGCCATGGCGGCATGGCGACTCCGGCACAGCGACGTCGGCGGCGTTCTCCGGCGACGGCGCACGGCGATTGCGACGAGTAGCGGCGTCAGCAAGAAGAGGCGGAGGCGAAGCGCTCCGGGACGACGTGGAGATGACCCATCGACGACAAGCGGCGGACGCCGGAGTTGAGGAGGAGAGAGGAAAACGGTGCGGAAGGAAAAGAGGCTCGGCCTCAGGGCTTTACCAGCGGCTGCGGTGCGGTAGGAAGACGGTGACGACGACGGCGCGGCTCCCGGCGGCGGCACGGAGCAACGGTGGCTGCTCACGGTGGAGATGGCGGCGGCTTTGGAAAAAGGGGGAAAAAGGGCGGTGGCCGACGGTATTTATAGAGGAGGGAGTAGCTAGGGTTAGGGCGCACAGCGCAAGCTTTGGAAAGGCGACGGCTCCGAATTTGGCGGCGCGGCTTGCGGGATTTGGCGGCAGCCGTGTGGGCTTGCGGCGCGGCCGGCGCAAGCTTGGTCGGCGGCGGCTTGGGCCGGCGACACAGAGAGGAGGAGGAGGCCGGGCCGAGGCGGCACGTGGGCTTGGGGCTTGGCTTCCTCAGGCCTGCAGCTCAAGAAGGAGAGAGAGAGCTGGAGGTAGAAGAAGGTGGGGGAAAAAGAAAAAAAGAAAGAAGAATAAGGGCTAAACTGCAAAAGGGCAGAATAGAGAAAAAGAGAGGAAGGAAAAAGGGAAAAAGACAGGGACTTCTCTGGAAAATTCCAAATATAAAGTATTTGGAATTTTTGGGAAGGATTTAGGATTTGAAAAGGAATATTGGATTTGGATGGAATTTGAATTAGGGATTGAGCTCCAGAGCTCCACTTCCGAAATACAAATTAAATCCAACTAACTCCAATTAAGAATCACAAAGCGAACAACGTAATTAATTAATTAATCACTTTAGAACTGTTTGATTTAACGAAATTTTCATTAAGCTATTTTAGACGAATAAACCAAATGTGAATTTTCGCAAATAGGCGAGAAGAACGGAAAGCGAAAAATCAGGGCGTGACAGTTTCAATGGGCTTTTTTGATCCTATTCTTTTCTCAAGATACTTGTGGATCATTACTAATCATGTTGCATGATTGCATCCGCCTTTTAAATTCTTGCGAAACTGTAGAAAAATGACACGTACACTAATTGTGTTGCTCATTTCTTCAGGTTTTAGAAGCATTAAAAGACTCATCCTCTTCAAGACCAGCAATTTTCGCGATGTCAAATCCAACTAAGAATGGTTTGTGCAGTGGTGTTTTACCACAAAGTTCATTATTTTCTGCATGCCATCTAATGGACTAATCATGTGTTGGTTCCATGTTACAGCTGAATGTACACCTGAAGAAGCCTTTTCAATTCTTGGTGAAAAGATCATCTTTGCCAGTGGAAGCCCATTTAGTGATGTGGATCTTGGTATTTTGTTTACTCATGTACAGTACAGCTGTGCATTTTTTTTCTTTACACTTTCAAGCAGCTGAGACTTGCTTTCACTTTCTATGTCACCAGTTACTTGTGCTTGGCATCAGCTATAGAATGCAAATAATAAAATTCTACAATAATTTACTGAAAAATTATGATTTGCAAAGTAATGAATTTGTAGAATGCTACTCAATATGCAGCTATTAATGTTTCGTTGCAGGTAATGGAAAGATTGGCCACTCAAATCAAGGGAATAACATGTATCTCTTTCCTGGGTTAGTTTTGTTACAGTTATACACTAAGCTATTGAATTTTGTTCTGAGGGCCAATATTTTCGTTCAAATTATGATTTCATTCGACTTATTTCACTATCGTACAGAATAGGGCTTGGAACCCTTCTATCTGGAGCACGGGTTATCTCAGATGGAATGCTTCAGGCTGCAGCTGAACGGTGAGTACCTTGACCTCTACTAACCATCATGTCTGTAAAGCACAGTTGAACTATTTGTTTTATCTTTAATTTATGATTTATCTTGAAAAAAAATTTAGCTTGGCTTCGTATATGAAAGAAGAGGAAGTTCTGGAAGGGATAGTATACCCTCCAATCTCCAGGTTCTATTTCTAAATCAGAAGTTCAGTATTTTGCTATATGTTATGCCTTCTGATATACAACTATATATGTAGAATACGTGATATCACCAAGGAGGTGGCAGCAGCAGTTGTGAAGGAAGCTGTTGCAGAGGATCTAGCTGAGGGATATCGTGACATGGATGCACGTGAACTTGCAAGACTCAGTGAGGTGGTTAATCTATTTACTATCTATAAACAAGGCTCGTTGTTCTGGTTTTATTCTTTTGTTTGTAACTTTGAACTCTTTGTGTTACAGGAAGAAACAGTTGAGTATGTCCAGCAGAACATGTGGAGTCCAGTTTATCCAACAATAGTGTACAAGAAAGACTAGAGCTTTAATGTCCACGTATTCTATTGCTCATGCCCAATTCTCTGAAGGATGCAGTTTGTATCTTTCAAAATACTGGTGCTTCTGTTATGAGAATCCAATAATTTTCATGCAACGTCAAGTGTTAGTACACAATATTGTCTTGATTTTAAAATGGATATAATACTGTTTGGAAGTGTATAATAGGCTCCCTGGGTCGAATATCGACTTGGTGCATTTTATATCCACAACTATTAAGTGCGCAACAATTGGGACCTGTGTGCCAATTGTCTATAACTTGTATTTATGTTTGAACACATCAATCAATAGAAGCCTCAGGTTTACTGGTGGCAGTCTGTTCTTGCTGCCATCACTGTTATTTTCTTATTGGTTAACTTACGTTTATGTTTGAACGCATCATTTGATGGTTACCCCTTTATTGGCATATATTTTTCACTCGTCACTGTTATTTTTGTATTAGAATTTTACTTGCCTTTATTGTTTGTAAGATTTGAGGTACAAGTTCTAGCATATATTCACGGCCTGATCCTCACCAGCAGTTTAACCATATTCTCTCTTCAGTATTTTGCAATTTGCAGCTATGGCTACCTACTACAAGTGCCCATCCTTGTCCATGGTGAATGGAGGCATAGCTTTACTTCTGATCATTGTTGCTCTCCTAATCGTGGAACTACATCTGCGCAACTGATGGCGTGAGATGCGGGTACTCCTTCCAAGTACGCTACTTTGCAGATCTTTTTCCTGTTCAAAATAGAAATCGTTCATGATATCCACTACAAGGGTGTAAGGCTCCTGGAAAGCTGAAAGCTAGTGCAATCCATGTCAGCTATGATGCGATCAACATGGAACCTTGTGGTTGTGGCCCAGTAGGTATATCTCCTTCCTGGTAGCAGCCAGCGTGGTACATTGCCTAACTTAGTACTACATACTATCAGTCTGCACATGTCAAAAATTATGATCTGGTTTCGTACTTGGGCTGTTTTAGGTGAATTGAGACTCGGGGTCAAATTTTTACGTTTACGATTATCATTTCATTCATATGTAGTAGTAACCATTTACATGTTAATAATCCAGTCAAATGAATTGCCAACAGATTTAGCTGACCATCAGTTTCACATGAACTGGCAATTAGAGGAAAACTATCGTTTGTTACTGCTACATTCTGTGGTATTGAGGCTTTGGTCCCGGTTTCTTTAACATATCATTTCTTCCCCTTTTTTTTCTGGAAGATAAATCACACTCTAGTACTGTATAGCATTGATAATATTCCATGTGATGGCACTGGATATTGCTTGTTAATGTCGTGACATGAACAGTGCTAGAAAAAGGTATTCCCCATTTCCCTCGTCTCTTTCAACATCTTGTTGGTAAGAAAGCACTCAGCCTTTTCAAAGGGGGCGATGTCTTGAACAATTTGCTGTTTAGTTCCTACACTTCTCCAATCTTGGTCAATTTTCTTCCTCCATGTCTCCAGTTGAATCCTCCCTCGGTCCTCTCTTCATAATCCTTGAAATTTCTTGATTATTCATCTTTTGTTGACAATGCCACTAATATATGTTAGGCAGCTGCAAGATGCAATTTTACGGTAGATTTACAGCATTGCAATTTTTGCTTAGCTGCTGGCCTGCTGCTTTACTGATTGCAGGTACAGTTGAAGTTTTTTAGGCCTTTGTGTTTCGCAGGGAGATTTGTATGTCTAGCCCTAGTTTGGACCGCGGAAATTCTATAGGAATTAAATTGTGGCTAGTTGGTAGTCTTAAAAAAAAAAATTGGCTAGCTGGTTCACCTGTGGATTTGCAATTATGATGCTTCGCAATTCGTCAATCATAGTACTCACTTTATTTATGCCACCCATCTATCTATGACTACGAGCGATCTATCCCTTTTTCTTTTCCCAAAATTATCGAGGACTACAAATTCAAAATTTCATATGTATGGTCCCATGTAAAATACAACCTAACAACCGCGTACCGTGCTGAATCCTTTTGGGAATCCCTGTCAAACCAACGAGATTACAGCTATAAGCCACCCGGCTACAACTTACGGTAGCGACTGTCATTTTTTTGCCCTTTACCACGAAGGATTATGACGTTATGATCATGCGATCCAAATAAAAGATGCAGCACAAATATTAAAGCATTCCAATTTGTACGATGTATGTTTCAACAAAAAAAACAAACAAAAATACATATACATGCAGTATATTACATACATATAACACATAACACTATCATACATACTTCCTCCGTCCCAAAACGTAGCTACTAGATAATGTCACATCCTGTACTAGGTAGCTACATTTTTAGGACGGAGGAAGTACCCTATTAAGAAGATATTAGGAACGACTTATGATCGAATGTGACATGTATAACGAAAGAAAAATGTTACAAATTCATCTCAAATTATTAAGATGGTATGTGCCGAACAACTTTTGAAAGCTGGAATGAAATGGACTTTTGGAACAAATGGAGTGCCCGTCTATTTGAAGTGCGCAATTGTATGGAATCAATACATGCACAGCTGCACAAGACCAGCCTGTGTGTGTATAGGCGAAGATTCTCTCCCCAGGATGGAAACATGGAATGTAACGTGAATAACATACACAAACTATTCCGGTACAGAGTAATTTTTTTCTCAACAAGTGTTAACTGCGAAATTCTAAAACTGCTACTCCTACCTTCAAATCAGTACGGCACTGTTACCAAAACAAGATGCTGAAAACTGAAAAGGGAGGGAAAGGGATATAACCAACTAGAACACAAACAGCAAGTTTCATACACACAACAATAATGTAAAAAATGTTCTTGCAATTGAGAAAGCGAAAAACAGGCAGGCAATGTCAACACTATAAATACATAACAACCTCTGAGGCAAGATCAACATCACATAGAACTACTTGGCTTGTTTCACCTCTCCTATACCGCATCTCTTAAGGCTTTGTACGCGTCTCCACGGTCCAAACCACCAATGGCTCAGCTGCTTCGTCGGCATCTCCCAGTCATACTTTCTCTCATCTTGTTCCTCTCTAAGGCTACTGCAGATGCAAACTTCACTGTGTCGAGAGCAGCATATTACCCCAACTCTGATATAGAAGGGACCGAAAGTAAGTACCTTTCAGATAAAATTACTTCAATTGGGTTAGCATACCTCACATGAACCCAAAAAAAAGGAAGTAAAATTATAAAATGCATAAAGTTTCTAAGCTAGCTCATAGAAATTGTACTTGTTTCTAATTGCACTTCTAGATGGTGCATGTGAGTATGGAGCATTTGGGGCAACACTCAACAATGGTGATGTTTCAGCTTCAGCAAGCCTCTACAGGGATGGGGTAGGCTGTGGTGCATGCTACCAGGTAATCCATCCGTATGACTAGGCTGTGTGAATCATTAAAAAAAACAATCCTTTCATTTTTACTAACAATGCCAATTGCCGATAGGTGAGGTGCACGAATCCTTACTATTGCTCTCCAAATGGCGTCACAATTGTGATCACCGACTCGGGGGCGAGTGATGGCACTGATTTCATCCTCAGCCAGCATGCTTTCACCAGGATGGCGCAGAGTACAGATGCTGGTACAGCGCTGCTAACCGTTGGCGTGGTTGGGATTGAGTACAGGAGGTCTGTGCATATAATTAAACTGCCAAAATTCTTGCTTGAACGGCATAACTATTTGTTTTCTTAGACGAAAAATGAAACGAAAACTACTACAGAAACAATATCCGCATAAGGAATTATGGACACATGTGCTGTTACTGACATGTCATGGTTCTGGTTTCCTCTGCACTACAGGGTTTCTTGTACCTACCCAAACAAGAATATTGTTTTCAAGATTACTGAGAGCAGCAATTTCCCCAACTATCTTGAATTTGAGATCTGGTACCAGCAAGGCAACCAGGACATCATTGCGGTCCAGCTTTGTGAGGTAAAGTGAAACACTATACAGTAAACAGCATAAATTTGTAAATGTAGATGTACAGATCAAGCACAAAAACATTTGTAGTACTAAATACCTGTCCATGACTTGATGCAGACTGTGAATTTGACATGCCAACTTCTGAGCCGGACTCATGGTGCAGTATGGGCTGCTGTCTCTCCACCAAGTGGGCCTCTGTCCATAAGGATGTTATTTAGTAGCGGAGCTCCCCGTGGTGGTGACACATGGCTAGTTCCGACGAACATAGTACCCCAGAACTGGACAGCAGGGGCCACATATGATTCTGGGGTCCAAGTACAGCTGCAGTAGCTATATAAAATTAAAAGAAAAATTCGACCAATGCAAATGTATTCATAATATTTCATTCTTCCCTTGTTTTCTGGTAATGTATACTGAAAGTATTTGTTGTAATTTGTGAGGCTGTGACTGCCTGCATATATATCAATAAATTTGGACATGGAAGAATAAGTTGTCATGACAAATTTATCATCCCTTGTCCCTTTCAATTGCAACGGTCTTCAAAAAAAAAAAACACTACTGCTCTTTTTTCTAATCCAGATAATTGAACAATCATAAAAGGCCATGGCAAAATGCTAAAGCATAGAGACATCAGGATTGATTATATTTAGCAGAACAGCTACCAAAGTATCATTTGACAAAAGACAGGATCTACAGAATACACTTGCTTGCATCAACATGGTACCAGATAAATACTGTACATAGCCTAGCCATACTCCTGCATTTGACTAACACTACAAAGAACCCGCTGGTCAATCCCAATTGTCTGCTGGATTTTACAAACTCATCACCTGTTGAAATCCCCCACAATGATGTCAGACCTAAAAGTTAAGAAACAAGCCAATTATCAGTACTTCCAAACAAGTACTCACCAACAATAAGAAATTGACACATGGAAACTTAACATAAGCTCTAACATGCAAAAGTCAAGTGTAATAGCCGAAACACTCAGTAATTTCAGAAGTGCAAACAAGCAACAATGTAATCTGATATAACAGAAAGTAAAGGGACAAGCAAATATAACAAAAGGAGTTAGCCAGAAAGCACAAAAATGCTTAAACTAATAGAGTTAAATATTTCTTGTTGTTGAACAGTTTTTGGACAATTATGCCCAATTAAAAGGAAAAACTTATCAAATAGTAATATAGCATCATTCCTATACACGCCAAACATCTGAGTACCCACCATAAACCCATATATACTGGCGTATGTCAGTGGTTGGAGGCATCAAGTACAAATAACATCTGTGTTATGCTGTTACCAAATCATTTTCCTGAAATAGAGAATTACCAAGACTTACTATTAATTGGACATATGGCATGGGAGTATGGGACTAGATCATTAGATTAAAAAGAAAAACAGAATTTTAATGCTTGCACCCCCAACTCCATAATTATGCCCTCTAGAACCATGAGTACTACTTAACATGTCAAGTTATGATTCACGTTGTGTACAAATTGCTACATACCACAGAGTGCCATACAATTCTGGCATGTAAAAAGTGATTGCAAATAGCTACATCATTCGTACCATAGTAGCTAGTATGGTCTGGACTGCAGTTGCTCTGTCAAACCCCCATCAGGCCTACAAGGTCATCACTTCCGTTAAAAACTTGAAATTGGTAATAAATGATTTTGTCAGAATGTTCAAATTTATACCATTTGTGGCCTGTGGAACTCCTCTTGCTTGTGATGTATGGTCAGGAAGTTGGTTTCCCACAAAAGAAATTGGTTGACTACTTGAAGCGACAACATGATTTCCTGTATCAGGATAACCTGTTTGTAAAATATCATCCAGATGTTTCAGAAGAACACTTGATTGACTTTCAATGTAAGACGTTGCCTCCTCAGATCTGGCAGCCCTTGAAGCTATCAAGCTAAGAAAACGGCACATACTACTGAAGCGGACTTCTGAGGCTGAACGCATGCTGCTAGATCCACCAGAAGGTTCTTCCCCTATTCTGACAGAACGCGCGTCTTTTCTCCATCTCCTCAAAATGTATTGTTCTGGGAGTTCCTTTATATTCTTGAGATCAAGTACCTTTAGTACATGACAGCATTGAATTCCAACAGATTCAAACTTCCTGCAGCTGCACGTAGCTGAGCCATCTAGTGCATCAAATTTCACAATGCTCTCTGATGGCTTCTCATCAAGTGTTATTTTATACTCCGAGATTGTGCCAAGTCCACCACATGGGAAGGACATGCAATTCATGTAAGCCTCAAACTCACCCTGGAACATCTTGAAAGCTTCAGGCGTGTATGCACTTGAAGCTTGCTTTAACATTCGCAAGGATGGGATTGGCAAAGTCACCTGGCTGCCATCAACATCAGCCTGCAATTTCTTTGACCGATGCTCCTCAAGCATGGTCTCATAGCGCCTTAAGAACTGCAGGATATCTTCTTGCTCGCTGAGCTCCCGTTTAATATCATTGATCATATTATCCTTCCTAAGAGTGGTGAGGATATCAGCAGAAAACAAGGCTCTCCAATAAGGCAAAGCCCATTTTTCTTTCTCCAGAAAAAGTTTGTTGAGCCACTCATTCTCACCTACATCATGCTTCTCAATTAGTTTTTCCCATGCCGACAAGAATTCCACCTCATCATCACATTCAAAGAGACAATGGCTTAAAGCATTGCCAAAACTCTTTGAGCCTTCAAATACCTGCTTCAAGTGCCTTTTTGAGTTATGGTAGATATGCCACACACTTGTGCAATGGCTGCTTCTTGGCCAAACCTCTGCTGCTGCCATAGCACACTCAGGACGCTCATCAATCAACACAGTGTCTGGCTGCTTACCACACATTGCATCAGAAAATGCCTTGAATACCCATTTCAATGATTCAATGCTCTCATCATAAAGCAGAGCTGCACCAAACACAAGCATCTGTTTGTGGTTGTCCACACCAACAAACAATGCAAATGGCCTTCCATACCCATTTAACTCATATGTTGTATCAAAGCAAACAACATCACCAAAGCTCCTGTACTCGATCATTGACTTTGCATCAGCCCAGAAGAAATTTGCAGCTGATTTTCCATCAGGCCCCATTCCTACCGCATAATACACTGAAGGGTTCCCTACCTGCAGCTCCTCCAAGTATTCCAGCACTGCTCCAGCATCCCCAAGTTGCACACCTTTCCCATGCTTCCTGCGATGCAGTTCCCCTGCCCCAAGCTCATGAGCTCGAGCCCTCATTTTGTGTGACCGCAACTTGTGCACACTATCTGGATTGGCAAGTGGATGATTATGCTCCGGAACAAACTTTGCCACCCGGTACGTCCGGCATGGGGTGATCTTGATTACCATTCTTGCCTGGCACCCTGTCCGCGTCGGTGGCGGGCCTGGTCTAGGTGTGCCTGATGCCCCTGTGCTAGCATTGTTGCTGACAATGGCTATACTCTCGTGCTTGGCACGGTCACTAACTCCCTCACGGGAACAAACAAAGATCCGGGACACGATCACCCCACGCTTTCGCTTCTTGTACGAGCGGCGGACACTGAAGCCCACATGCTCAGCGTACCGGTTGTAGAAAGCATACGCGTCGTCCTCCGTCTCAAAGTGCATATCGGTGCGTGGCCCATCCCTCGGGTCCGGCAGGCTCGCCACGGCAGCGATGGTGTGGTGGGACGAGCTCGGCGGCAGCAATGCCAGCGACACCGCGGGCGCGGCGGAGGCGAGCGGGTGGTTGTGCTCGGCGGCAAAGTCGGTGACGCGGAACGCGTTGGCCGAAGGGAGGAGCTTGATGGTGAGCGACGCCAGGCACCCAGTGCGCGAGTCCGGGCACCGCGGAGGCGGGGGCGACGCCGCGGCGGCCTCGTCCTGAGGCGGCTTCTTGGGCTCTTGGCGGAATCCCTGCTTGGAGCAGACGAAGAGGCGGCGGGTGACGGTGTGGCGCGAGTTCTTGGACTTGTTGGACTTGCGGACGACGAAGCCGAGCCTGGCGGCGTACGCCTTGTAGAACTCGTACGCGTCCTCCTCCGTCTCGAAGTACATGCCAATGCGCGGCGAGGTTGGGACGGCCGCGGCAGCGTCGCCATCGCCGCCGACACCGGAGCCCGAGGCGACGACTTGGTCGACGGGGGCGGGGTCGTCGGAGCCACCACCGGCGGCGGCGCCGGCGGAGGAGGACGGGGAGGAGGAGGATTCGGCGTCGCCGGAGGAGGTCGGGGAGGAGTCGCCGGAGAGGGAGGAGGGGTCCGCGGCGGTGGACATGAGAGCGTGAGCTAGGGTTTGGAGGAAGGGAGAAGGGGGAGGGTTTGCGGGGATGGGGATCGGGTGCGGGCGCGGCGGCTGTGGGCGCGCGTGTGTGGATTCGCACGGGGAGGAGGGTGATGTGTTGAGCAGTGATGCCATTGTTGGTGATGATGTGATGGATGGGTATTGGGTGTTGCTTGGTTGTAGCCTATCTGCATCCATGGGTGTATGTATGATAAATTGGGGAGAGAGGAATAGATAGTTGAGGGTAAAATTCTGAGGTTGAAGCAAGAGAAAAAAAAGCATGTTATTGTTGCTAAGAGGTAAGTTGTAAGTATATGATTGGATAAGCTAGTACTACTATATCCGTTTCAAAGTATCTGTAATTCTAAATTGTTTAGTTATTAAGATTTGATAACAAAGACTATGATATCCTTTATTAAATAGTGTATAGGTAAAAGTGAGAGAGTGGTTGAGGGTAGAATAGAGAGAAATTTTAACAAAAAGTGATTAATGGGGTAATTAGTATTCTCATCCAAAAATATAACTTCTTCTTCACCAACATTCTCTTCTAAACCAATCACAACTCTCCGGCATTTTATTTTCTCACATACCCCCATTTCTCAACCAATCACAACCTTCTCCCATTTAGTTCTACCTACTTTCTTAATACCTGTGTCAAACCCTAAAAATTTTTATATTCTGGGACAGAGGGCGTACTCTATTACGATAATTATTTTGGGACAAATTTGAATCCTAAAAATATAATCATTATGGGACAGAGGTAGTAGTAGATGTTCAACGGTAAAAGCTTATGGATTGTACCATGGCCGGTCTGGGTAGGCAATTTTTTAAGCCTCGTAAGGGAGGGACCTCTAGCCTATATGCGTAACAATAATATTCACCTAGTCTAAATTGATAGATATTAGTGGTAACTAAAGAAAAAGACAAGTGGCCATGTTAGCCCACCAAACCTGATGTCATCGTCTGGTGCAATCATGAAGGAGTCGGGATTAAGGAGTGGAGTGTTGTTTCATCCTTTCCATCACACTCGTACAACTTCCCATAGCGACGAATTGGCTTCCTTCGCTATCGCTAAGTTGCCTTCTATTCCTTACTCATTCTCTCTTCTTCTAAGATGAGCTTTGACAACATCATCTATGCCTCCCTTTTGTTGCATACAGAGATGAAGAGACTGCTTTTATTGATCTCTAGTCATCTCGCCTTCAATTTGCAATGCTCCATTCAAAATCCACTAAATCTTTGTTACATCCATTGTATTTCCTTCAATTTGCTACTAAATATGTCTTCAAAGTTGAATCATCCAAGATAATCAAGAGCTTAAGACTTACTTGTATTTTTCTTTTTCCCCTCTTATATCTAGATCAAGGCTTTAAAGGATGGAAATTATATGGGTGATTCTTATGCACTATAATGTTGCTCATGGTTATTTCTAGAGAGAAACCATTATATACTACTTAGCTTTCCACATGTCTACAATTTACCGCTGACATTATCACATTCTATAATATACCATCGACTTTTACTTAACTTCTATGATTTACCATCATCGTCCGGTTAGCCTTCTTTAGTACTGTACAATTTTTGTCCACATGACCAAAATACCATGTGTTGTCGCTGGCTTGCCTGTGCCAGTGCGTCGGCGGCGGTGCCTACGCACGCACCCCCTCCAGCTCCCATGTGCTGCTGCACTGCTTGCTCCCGTGTGCTACCGCCACCTGTTCCCGTGGGCTAGCGTCGACAGCAACCGCCCCGCCGCCAACCGCCGCCACCAAGTGTTCACAGGATAGCTAGTAGAACGATAGGGTTAGGGATTTGGGTGGCTAGGGTTTCTGAATATATATATATATATACTGATGCTGCATAAATGGGCCAAATGGGCTACTGGGCCATGAGGGGAGGTTAAACTATTGAAGGGCTAAACAATATATATATAGGCTAAAACATTTTCGGGTCAGGCACAGCTTACCTGTGGATGGAATAGACAGCCTGTCAATGCCCACTAAATTCGCAGGTATCGAGTCGGACGTGCCGACAGGAAAAAGAAGGTGGCCACGCCCGTGCCCGTCGGGTATCCGTGGATACCCGAACCCACGGGCAATACTGCCATCCCTAAGTTGGAGCTCTACCAATAAGCTCTTATTTCCAAAATCTAAACCCTTTGGCCACGCCAGGCGGGATGGCATGGCAAAACAAAATTCACACGTCACCTACACATCACACCAGCGAGAGCGGCGTGGTCAAATAACGTTGCCACGCCACTCGCCAGTGAGACCAGCGTAGCCAAATAACATTGTCACGCCAACAAGATCGATATGACAGTAGTTTTGCCACGTCAGTTTGGCTGCGTGTGGTTAAAAAATTCATCTCTTGAAAATAAGTTTTAAAAGTGTTTATTTTTAAAATTAAAAATTGAAAAGGTTCAGAAAAAATAAAAAAAATCCCGCACCTCGATCGCCCCTGCTTGGCAGCGACGCTTCCGTACCCGACTCCGACTCCGACTCCGAGTCCAACTCGCCTCCCCGATATATCCAGCCCGCCTCGCTTGCCGATAAATCCAGCCCTAACCCTAACCCCAACCCAAGCCCACCCGCCGGCCCCATTCGCCTCGCCCTCGCCCTCGCCTCACGCCGCCCGATCCCCCAGCGCGCACGCGCGCGGCGCGCCGAGACGACGGCCGCGGCGGCGACGGCGACGGGGATGGCGCCGCTCGCAGATCCGGCCATCGAGGGCTTCCGCATCCCCTTCCTCCCCAGCGACAGCGACCTCCTCGACTGCCTCCTCCGCCCCAAGATCGCCTCCGGCCGCGTCGACCCCCGCTTCGCGCCGCTCGTGCACGACGTCGCCGACGCGTTCGCCCTCCCCCCGGCCCAGCTGGCGGCCACGCACGCGCCCGCGCCCGGCGCCGCCGGCGCCGAGGCGTGGTACTTCTTCAGCGCGCGCCCCCGCGCCCGCGCCGGATCGAAGAGGGCGGCGGCGCGCGCGGTCGGCGGCGGCAAGCGGTGGTGCTCGGTAGGCGCTAAGAAGGCGGTGGAGGGAGGCGGGTACTGCCAGAGGTTCAGGTACAAGGAGAGGACGGCGGCGGGCGTCGTGGCGCCCCGGTGGATGTTGGTGGAGTACGGCGTCGCGCAGGAACACGGCGGCGAGGGCGTCGCCCAGGAACACGGCGGCGAGGGCGTCGCCGAGCTCGTGCTCTGCAAGATCTTCCGCTCCCCCGAGCCTTCCCCTCGCTCGGAGTCGGGGTCGCCGTCCTCCAGCTCGTCGGCCTCCGCCTCCCCGTCCTGCTCCGGCGGCCGCAAGAGGAAGGCCGCCGAATAGCACGGCGAGTTCTGCGGCGGCCGGTGGCCGGAACGCCGCCGCCGCCGCTGCTGAAGATTTCTTGGCATTGTGATTATTAGTATATAGTGCACTAATTTAGTAATTTACTAACTATTGCAAGAAGCTTGTGTAGGAATCAAGATTATCAGACTAGGTCTCTTGTCTTCCTCTTCTTTTTTGGTCTCATGGAAGGCACCGTGATCTCTTAGATTAGATAGGATGATGAATTCTTTAAGGGGAAAGAAGAACATGTAATCTATGAACTGTATTTATCAAATCATTGATTATGAATAAAAGATAACATAACTTTTATACTTGAGCACTCTTTTTGACTCTGTAATCTCATGACCAAATGCCTCCATTGGTTCTGTTGAGCCAAGTGTTCAGATCACAATCACAAATTCACAATTCTCTGTTCTGTTGCTAAAGGAAATCCAAAGTCCTGAATCTTGGTAAACTAAACAATTCTGTTTCTTTCAAGAAAGTTTCAGTTGCTGCAAGGCCGGAGTACACTAGGAACTGATGAACTCAACAAAACTCTTATTCTATCTGTGTGCTGCTGCATCTCAATTCTACTATTATTTTCAGAAATTACACATGAAAAACTTATCTTTATCAGTCATGGTACAAGGACTGCGTTCTACTACTAATTAGTGCAGAAGCTTGTAGGAACTAGGAATCATATTCTACTACTAATAAGTGCAGAAACTTGTAGGAATCATATTCGTAGACCATATGTCAATGTCTTCCTCTGTTTTTTGGTTCCAGGGAATGATATGTGATCTCTGTTAGTACTAAATAGGATTCGAATTTCGTGTGAAAGGAAGAACATGTAATCTATATATGAACTGTAGTTGTCATTGATTATGAAATGGAAGATGACACGTGTGGTGCGTTTCGAATGACTATGATGTTATCTCATGACCTGTCGTCGGTTTTGTTGTGCCAGCAAATTTGGTTTCAGGGAAATCGACCTCAACCATCAGAATTCAGAAACCAGACGATACGAGCACCAACAGTGTCAGCTCAGTCGGGTTTTTTTGGGGGGCTATTCCAGGCTATTCCCACTGACATGTGGGGTCGCCCCGGCATTCCCCTCCCCGTCATCGTGTACCCTTCTGCTTTGCTTCTAGTTCCACTTCTATCCGAGGCAAAAACAAAACTGCAACAGCGAAAAACAAAAAGGGAAAGGGGGCATATGGCCACAAAATCAGAGGATAACCTCTGCATAGGCATAGCTGCTTGGAGTGATCAAGATGTCAAGGTTATAAGTGCACTTTCAATTGACATGGCATCTAATTGATCTTTCAAAAACAAACTATCTTTTTTAACATTTGGCCAATAGCTTCACAATAAGCTTTTAAGGAGGTCTGCCTTGGCATTTAATTATATGCTTATGACATTTTATTGAGCTAAGAACATCTTCTTTGAGAACCAAGCAAAGGAAGCCCCGTTGTCACTAGGGGTGGAGCCAGAAACTCTGTAAGAGTAGGGCTCGACTTACATATACACCTTGTATTCTCAAAATTTTTGCTAATGTTTTATAGATTTAAACAGGAGTTTAGGATACAAACCTACGGCTCAAGCCCTAGCTATCCTACGTTTGTCTAGCTGTTAGGATATATTTTATTAGAAACCTAAAACAATAGTATTACAACGATTCAAGAATAAAAATAAGGTATCTTTTGATAAAAAATCAACCCATTTCTCTGCTGCTTCTAGATGTTCCCAAGGCACCAATAATAATTTTTCCATAAAGCATCCTCCTTGGTGTTGGTTATGGGCCTCGATCATCATCATTTATATTCACATAGAAGTATTCCAAGTTTTTTTTCCATCATTTCCTAGTGTTGAGATAAGAACATTAGTTGCATATGAAACATCTTATTTATTCCTCTAGAGAACTCACCTCTTGAGCCAACAATTAAAAAAACTTTATCAACGAGCCTTTCCAGGGTCAGTTTTGGATTAAAAAAACACTATCTAACCACGTATACAAGCGCACTATGATGAGGGTCTTTAGGATTGGCCCATTTAAACATATTATTTAACAAATTATTGCTATGGATTATCTACTTAATTACAACTACAAATTAAATATTTTTTAAAAAAGTAACTTAAAATTGGCTTGGAACAGGTGGTCTAAATAATGCAATAGAAAAGAGTATTTTAAGAAATATATTTTTAAACAGGTGGAGTAAATAATTTGTGGCAGTAATCCTCTAAAGGAGCTAAAAATAACGGGAACACTGTCTCTTAGATGTACAATGTAACTTAATGAAAATATGAGAAACTCATAGATGCAAGTTAATTAGGACTTGATGCCAGCATGTAAAGAAACTACATGCCCATTTATTAGCGCGAAAGTCTTCCACTTCTCTAGCATGGACAAAGAATTTAGTTTGGCGTTTTTGGCACTTAAGGTTGGTGTGTTTGGTTGCTCGCCACACTTAGCCACAATGTACAACAAAAAATTACCACACTTGCTTAAGTTGAGGTGATCAAAATTCACTCCTACACCTTAGCTAAGGGGATTTTGCCATACTTTTTTAAATCATTGTTTTATGGGGACTTAGTTTTTTTTCGAACCTTGCCACAAGTGTGGCTTCAACCAAACAACTATTAAGTTGGTCAAACCTGTCTATAACAAACTACGATAAAAGTGTGGCCGTTAACCAAACTGTAGCAACTGAAAAATTTTCCGGAGGTCGTCGGCTCCGCCACGCGGGCTGGCCACGGCCGTCGGGACCAGTGGAGCTCGGCGAGGAAGCATGGTCGAGCTCCTTGACTGCTAGATCCAAAATAGCCCGTCCTCGGCAAGAGACAACCACCATGCACGGGTCTTGCTCCAGTTTAGCCTCCTCAAGCTCCGTCGCTAGCTAGCCATGAACTCTGCCAGCCTCCTCCTCCTCGAGAGAGGGAGAGGCAGAGAGAGAGAGAGAGCAGACGCTACATCCATTGTCGTGAGGACTACCTGTCACCACTTGCGGACTCACCGGGGACCAAGCACAGAAGGTGACCAAGACTCTCCCACCTCAGCTCTCCCTCCAAGCCCAACGCTGACGTCGCCTTCCTCTCCGACCTCGACCTCTCGCATTCCAGCATCGTCGCCGCCATCGCTGCTGACCCGAGGTTAACGTGGAGAAGAACCTTGCTAAGCCAGGGTTCAATATTTCGTTTTTGGCATTTGTATCGGAGGGTGCCAATATACAGAAATTTTGATCAATTTGAAAAAAAATATAGCCAAACTCAAAAAGAAATTTTAAAAATTTTGGCCAAAATAATATCATATCGAGGAGGGGGTTCCGATAGAATGAAATTTCCGAAATTTCAAAAATTTCATTCCGAATTTTTGAACCCTGTACTAAGCGCGTCACTAAGCCCGGGGAGCTAGGCATCTCGCGCTACCAAATCACATAGATCTGGAGGGGAGGCGCCAGACCATATCTACCACTGCATCTCTATGGACCCCGTCGCCCTCCGCCGGCCTCCATCTCCATTTCCCAATGGAGCTCATGGGCATAGAGATGGCGCTGACTAGTGGAAGAGAGAGGAGGGGTGAGAGCAGAGAGAGAAATGGAAAGAGGAAGAAGACAAGGATAATTTGATCAGAAAACTTCATAAAGTATGACAAAGGGGTAAGCAGTGGTACATCTCGAAGACCTATTAAATTGTAATGGTATGTTTTTAATTTTATGAATAGTAATGTTATTTTCTAAACGTGCAAATTTACAGTGGCATGGAATATGGATCCAATTAACCCTATTATGATTTCTATTCTTCAGATTCTCACGTTTGGGTACGGTGGGGATGGAATGTGCAAGCAATCCCGGTGGATTGAGTAATTACTAAATTACCCTCGCCATTTTGACGCCTCTGCGTGCGTGAGTTATCCTAACCCCTCCTCGTCAGTTTGCCCTTGCCCACCGCCGCCGCCTGCCGCCTGCCGCCTCCGCCGCCTCCTCCTCCGGCGATCCCCATCCATCCCGCGAGCGAGCTGGGTCGCCGTCGCTCGTCCTGCTGCTTCCGCCGCATCCGTCAGGCACATCCTCTTTCCCATCTCTCTCTCTCTCTCTCTCTCTCTCTCCCTCTCTCTCTCCACACGCCCTTTTTTCTCGAATTTGCGTTAACCCTAGCTTCTGTTCTTGAAATTTGCCTTAACCTTAATACTAATAACAGTTTGATGGTTCCTAAGAAGGTTTGGGGGGTTCAACTGAACCCCCAATGTCCCATGTTAGATCCGCCACTGTCTGTAGAGTTGGAAATTTGCACTGGGTGTTGCAAAGCCTGGGAAGCTTTGTTTTATGAACTGTTTCCGCTTGCCAATTTATTTACCTTCGTATGTCATGATGACGCGCACAGTGTTCTGTTAGTGGCCACCATTCTTTTGTCAAGGATATGTATGTACACAGGGCATGATTTATTTCCTCTATTTTCTGCCTGACTAGATTATTTGGGGCCAATGGAAGAGGAGTACAATACGGAATCGTCTAATGAGGAAGACATGCAAGAAGATGATGGTGAGAAACAAGGAAATGTTGCCGAGGGTGATGTCTTCAAGCCGGTTGATATAGATCCTGCGTTTGTACCAAAAGTAGGGATGGTGTTTGAGTCGGAGGAAGATGCCTTTCAGTTCTATGTGTCATACGGCTGCCACTCTGGTTTTGGCATCACAAGAAGATCGAACAATACCTTCGATGGTTTCCGCTATCGCTCTACATTCATATGCTCTAAAGGAGGGCAGTCTAGACTGAGGTCTGGTGCGACGAGATCCGCAAGAAAACGAGGCACAAAGACTGGATGCAAGGCTAAGATGATTGTGAAGGATGCTCATTTTCAAAACCGCTGGGAGGTTATTGTTCTAGAGTTGGAACATAACCATCCGTTGGATCCTAGCTTACTTAAATTTAAGAAGCAGCTAAAGAACTCTTCTTTCCTTCAGAATCCACCTCTTATGCTTGAAGCACCAGAGAGTAGCTCAGCTGCTGCGCTTTCTAGCAGAGGCGGTGATAGCGGCATACCTTTGTCTACCCAGATTGAATTCAGGACCAAGATAGATAGAAATAGGAAACTGAAGCTTGCTGAAGGTGATCTAGATGCCTTATTGAGTTTTCTCAACAAAATGCAAGACCAAAATCCGTACTTCTTTTACAGTTTGGATATGAATGAGCAAGGACAACTAAGGAATGTATTTTGGGCTGATGCCAAATCACGTTCTTCTTACAATTACTTTGGTGATGTTGTTGCTATTAATGTCAGAAACTTTAGCGACCAATATGAAATACAGTTTGTGTCATTTGTGGGCACTAACCACCATGCTCAGCAAGTATTACTAGGGTGTGGTCTTCTTGCTGGTAGATCTCTTGGAGCTTACGTCTGGCTTTTTGATACATTGGTAAGATGTATGAACAGCACGCCACCACCTTCAGTAATTACAAACTACTGTCATGATGTTGCTATAGCTGTTAAAAAGGTTTTCCCTAATGCACGTTACCGCTTTTGCCTTCTCGACATCTTAAATGAGCTTCCTGAAAAGTTGGAGGGAACAGAAAAGAAGGATGAAATAGTTTCTGCATTTAGCTCACTAGCCTTTGATTCCATTACTATGCCTGATTTTGACAAAGATTGGCAAGAAATGGTTGAACAATTTCATCTAGAGGGAAACGAATGGTTGTCCAAACTATTTGAGGTCAGGACGCAGTGGGCTCCTGTTTATGTGAAGGATTCCTTTTGGGCAGGAATGTCTATTACAGAAAGAAGTGATAGTGCATCTGACTATTTTGATGGCTGGTTGATGCCAGATACCTCTGTAAAAATGTTTGTTGAGCAGTATGAGTCTGCTGTGAAAGTTAAGTTAGAAAAGGAAAACTATGAGGATTTACGGTCATCTCAGATGAGGCCACCGGTGATGACTGGTATATCTGTGGAGGAGCAAGCAGCAAAGATGTACACATTGGAGATATTTCAGAAGTTCTTGGATGAAATCGGGCATTCTTTTCATTGCAATTATAGTATACTTGACCGGAATGAATCAGTGGTTACATACATAGTTTCAGATCACATTGATGAAACAAAGAAGGTGGACTACAAAGTTGCTTATGATAATGTCGAAGATGACATATTGTGTCTCTGCCGATTGTTCCAATTCAAAGGTATATTATGCAGGCATGCTCTTACTGTACTGAGGCAGGAGTTTGTACCAATGATTCCACCAAAATACATCATCCATCGCTGGTGCAAGGACTGTAAACAAACTTGTTCTTCCATGTCACAGCCTGTCTCATTAAGTAATCAGGAAACAGGAGGCTATGATGATCTCTACAAACTCACTCACCAATATTTCACAGAAGTAGTGGAATTTGGTTCTGTGAACTCAGAATCAAAGGGCTATGCTTTATCAATCATGAGGGAGATAAGGGATAAAGTGATTTCTTATGAGAAGTCACTAAGAGATCAGAGGGTTGATAGTCATGTTTCAACCGCAAATTTTGCATACAATCCAGTGAATGAGGATTTTAATGATGACACTTTGCCCATTTCTCTTAGTACAAAAGGATGGGATGTTGTACAAGGTCAGTCAAAACGTTCCCGCAAGAAGAAACTGGCAACCCCAAATGTTCTTGACACCTTGAAGAAGAAAACTAAAAGAGCATATAACAAGAGAAGGAATGCCACAGCAAATACCTTAAACACGGCAGTCACCACAACCGAAAGCATAACTGACGCCACAAATGTATGTATTGTAATAAGATTCGCTGAGTTAGTTGAAATTTTTTCCTTGTGGTCGTCTAATATTGAAGTTTTTCTCATTAGGTGCAGCATAATCAAGTTAATGAGGGATGGCCATTGACATCTACTGGTGCACACGAAACCTTCCCTTATGGAGTAAGATCAAATATACATATCCCATGTTTTTCTCCTCATCTGTTCTTTCTGTATTGGTGGATCTGATGTAGATAAAACCCTTCTCACTTTTTTTTTTTCAAAATTGTGTTTGCTTTCTAGGTGGAGACTATTTCATTCGATTTGTCTCAATACAGCAGTGCACCTAGCTTCCACTGGCCTGAAAGCAGTAGCAGGTCTCAGCTTCAGTGAGATGAGGTGAAAAATGCAATGGTCCATGCATTGAGAATATCCTAAGTTTGACAGACTTGCAAGATGGGCAAAGTTATTAATTGCCTTGTTTCATGCTGGAGGGTTCCTGAATCCTGACCATCTGAGGAATGTGAGAGAAGGCTCAACCTGGCGAAAACCAGTAATAACAGCCGGCTTTTAACGGGTTCGGTCTATATTGGTTGTCCCCTGATCTTTTAGATACATGTAATGGCTGAGATGTACATAATCATTTCCCTTTTTCTCATCCTCAGATAAATTGTAGCTTCCACTAGGTAATGTGTAATGTTAATCCTGATCATTCACGTGGTCACGTCTTAAATAATTAGACTGAATGTTACTCCTGTAAACCCCTCATGGAATGTACATTGCTCAGAACTATGCCCTTCTGCAGACTTCAGTTTTTTTTCTGGCAATTCCACCAAAGATGCTGACTTGTGAATTTGCTGAAAAACTGAAGTCTTTGGATCTGGCAGAAGCTGTTTTTTTTTTATCTTAATTTTTTTTTTGTTTCTTCCAGTGACATGTAATGTAAGTCCATTTAACCAGTTCTATTTCACAAGCTTCCCCAGCTAACCTTGTACTGCAATATATGTATGCTATTGTCAATTTGTAATGGTATTATATATTTCTTCTATTTTCTGTTGGTTTCCTTTAGACCACCTAGTGTTATTAACCCTATTACATCCTACATTCGTCCGAAAATGTAGGGATCCTGGCTATGTATTTGGTATATTTTTGGGGTGGAAGTAGTATACATCTGAAATTACCAGCATAATAATTTTACAGCCTGCCCTGGTAGATTGCTGTGCGGCAAGTTTATCACAAGATGAGTACTACCGGGAGTTACCTGAGCCTGGTCAAAAAACGTGTATAGGGAATGGAACAAGAGGTAAACGCTATCAAAATTAACCTATTGGTCTGCCGTTTCAAGGAACAGCTGGCGATGTTTGCTCCCCTCTACCGTTGACCTAAGCCGTTTCAAGGAGTAAGAGTTTGTGGTGCTCATGTCAATGTCTTCGTGCTAGCCGTTGATGCCGCTGTTCTCGCCTTTGATCCTCCACGGATAGATGGATCCCGGTCCGAGGGTGGCGAGATTTAGGGCCTGTCTAATCCACCCTAAAATTTTACACCTTATCATATCGAACGTTTGAACACCTGTATAGAGTATTAAATATATGCTAAAAAATAACTAATTACACAAATTGCGACTAATTTGCGAGACGAATCTTTTAAGCCTAATTGCTTCATGATTTGACAATGTGGTGCTGCAGTAAACATTTGCTAATGACAGATTAATTAGGCTTAATAAATTCATCTCGCGGTTTACTGACGAATTCTGTAATTAGTTTTTTTATTAGTACTCAAAGACCCCGTACGACACCCTATATCTCTTATAACGAATTCAATGCTGTTTCTCGGGCAACTAGCCCTTCCACGTGGCGCATCCTAATTCCTGGGTTTGCTCCCCATGCACAGCCTTCAGATTGAAAATCAACGGTAAAGAATTGCAATGGACTAAACTATAAATATATGCTTTACAGGGAGTTTAATGTAAAATGGAACATCTCTATCTTAAAACAATTGAATATCTAGACCACCGGGGAAAGCAGAAAAAATAGAGGGAAGAAAAAAACAGCAGGACACATCTATTGCGTATGGCTAGACCGTGGCACTGGTTTCATCTATACAACTAACGACATGGTGCGTTAGTTTTATAGATAAATCAATCCCCTTGATAAAAAAAATTAAAAATAATATTTCCTCAGTTAAATGTAAGGTTAATTATATATAATCTAGAAATCATTCAGAAGTGCTAAATTAAGGAAAAAATAATTTAACCACTACACATCCGCTTAAAACAGACATCTATCCTATGGAACACTGCAGATGTCACAACATTGAAGATCACCAATGTTGAAATCCAAAATAATCTGTTATCGTCACTTCTATAGCATTTCGAGCATATTTCTTTGAAATGAAGTTCAAAATAATAGAAAGAGAATCCCTTATATGCTACTTAAAATTGGTCTAATCCTTTATATGCCACTGAAAATTGGCTCTTCCCCTATATACCATTGGTCCAAATTTACGCACCCTCTCATGCCACTCCCGTCTGTTGACTGTGCGTTAACCGTTAACTCTAATGTAAAAAAGACATATTTTCCCTTCTGAGTATAGGACATGCCTAACAACTCAGTGGCACGTAAGGGATTCTCTCAATAGAAAACCTCACAAAAGAATTAGAATATAGAAAAAAAATCAACAACAGATCTGCTTGGTTCAAAGCCCCTTCTCCTTCCCGTGTCAGATCTTGGCATTGGGAGGCAGAGAAGTGATGGTATCAACGGCCTCGCCCACGGAAGGAGAGCAGCAGTATGCAAGAAGGGAGATTCCATGGCGACAACAACGGGTTCCCAATCTCCAACAGGTCTCTGTGCTCCACTACTGGAGCCCTCCGCCCAGAGCTCGCATCCACAAGCGTGTTGGAGGCAGTGGCCGGGAGAGCTGGATGTAAATCATGAATGAATGATTGATTCTAGCATATCTTAGATATGCCACTCATTATCCCTTCGTCAAAGAGTGACCGAATAAAAAATTATAATGGCATAAAATATTAGTTATCTAATAAAATCATTTTTTATCATACAAAGTCGTAATATTTTTTTAAAAAATATCATAAACTATATTATCATATATTGAAAACATATGCTAGGATATTGCCATTCTTTTAAAAAGTATTATTTGTTGTAGTTACTCCAAAATAATTAAAAAGATTTATATTATTGCTAATTTTATCAGTCACATATACGGGCTAGCTTCTAGGCGCGCCAATTTTATAGTAATCTCCGATGTGACACGCCAAAACTTTACACCCATAGATCTAAACACCCCGTTAGGCTGTGATCGTTTGAAGGAATTAGAAACCCTTCTTATCTAACACGTAAAACGGAATGACGGATTAGTGCAGTATTAGCTTAAAAAACTTAAAAAATATATATGAATATAATTTTTAAAGTAACTTTTCTATAGATTCTTTTTTTTAAAATATATTAATATGTACGTTCTTTTACAACATACATTTTATTAATTTGGGAAGCGTATGTGTGGAAATTGGAAAACGATGGAGTGTAAGTTGGAAAAGTGTAGTTGAGAAACCACCTTTAGACATTATCTAGGGCAATCACCATCATATGCATATTCATTTTCCACATGGTTGGCGGCTCTATAAATGATTTATATGTGTGTTTTTTGTGTGAAAAAAGATAGACAGAAGAATCCTATCCCATAAGTATCAGCACCATCAACATCATCAGCGCTTCAGCTATATCAGATGGGTGCCATGGCGGTTCGTCCAGCAGTCTAATTATTTTATCTTTCTCCACATTCTCTGTTGCAAACTTGCAATCACTTCCGTTTCACTCTTCGGGTTCAGAAAGCAATGCAGTCTATTATTTCAGAAAAGTAAAAACCGAGGAAGCCACTCAAGCCACGCATTGTGATGACTGATGATGGAGCTATGGGTGATATGCAGCCATTGGAAACTGAGAAAGATTAAAAAATACTAATGAAGTTTAGAGAATTAAAGATGGATGGTGTTGCAGAGGTGTATAGAATGATGCAAAGGCTTTTAAACTGCAGGCTCTCACATGCCCTGCTCCTTGAGAATCACACAGAAAAAACACCTGTGCTTCAAACCAAATGTTCCTCTTTCTAGCAGCAGTCTACTTTCACTGTCACCACAATTAACATCCACGTACCTACCGAAAAATACTATACACCCTCTAGTGCTGCTACTGCATGTAACACATCCTAATACTATGAATTTAGAAACACATCCTAATACTACGAATTTAGACACTAGAATATGTTATACTATCAAGTACTAGATTAACTTATTCTCCGTCCTAGAAAAAACCAATCAATACCGGATGTGACACATCCTAGTACAACGAATCTGGACATATAGCTGTCTAGATTCGTTGTACAATATATATCATATCCAGTTCTAGATTCACTTTTTTGGACAAAGGGAGTACATATGATGATTCTTAGTACATTCAAATACCGGCCCCTCCGCGTGAAAGAGGAATTCATTTTTTAGACAGCTATTTAGATTCGTAGTCTTAGAATATGTTATATCTATATTAGATTATACTCTTTCCGTCTAAAATAACCAATCCTCTGCACTAAATTATGTTAAATCCTACTCCTAGTTACATCGTCTGCCGAATCATTCAAGATTGCTGAATTGGGTTTAGTTAACAGTTGTACCACAAGTCTTCAGGCTTTCTACTGGCAGCAACAAGTGACCGCCATGATGATTCCTTACCGCTGGGTGGGGCCCACACGTCATCCGCACTGCTTCTAGAACCAAGGGCCATGTTCGAGCTTCGTGCAGCCGTTGACATGTGGTCCATGCTATGCGCAAATGCACATCAAGTAGGTGGGTCCAGTCAGATTAAAAAGATCTAGCAGGAAGCCTCCCCTGGTCTGGCCACAGATGCCACCTATAGTTTAAATCAACCTGGGCAAATTTGATCTGAAATCCACTCACAAGTCTGATTTTTATAAATAGAAGTGTGTGTATATAATTCATTCCGTGGATTAAACCGTTAGAGACCAGCTGATGTATTCCATTCATTTCCAAACAGATAATGTATACAGTCAAACCTTAAAATCTTAAATAATTGATAAAATAAAGATGTACTCAGTATATCATAATTAAATATTTAAAATAATAATACCAGTATATTTATTATGAAAAAATTGCAATATATTTATTTTGTAGTTTTGATATTTAGAAGTATATAAAAAAAACTCTGTTTCGAATTGCGGCGTTTCTATAGACCCGGGTTTAAATCTTCAAATCGTGCGGTAGATATTTACGCACAAACATCGTGGGGCCCACCTGTCGGCCTCCCTCCCAATGCAAGTCCATCAAATTTCTTTTTTGGAAGTCACAATTTTTATCACCACATTGGTAGTACAACCAAACTTTGAAGTTAAAAAGAGTCGGAATTCAAACTCAAAAACCACCAAAAACTCCACTTCACTAACCCACGCTCTCACTCCTCCACTCCACTCGTCGGAAAAAATGGGGAGGCTTCCACTCCTCCTCCTCGCCGCCGCCGCCGCCGCCGCCGCCGCCTCCACCGCCGGCGGCGCGCCGGTGTACCGGGCCGACTACCTGGTGGACGGCAACCAGCTGGTGGACATGCAATACCACATGGGCCCCGTCGTGTCGGGGTCGCCGACCAACCTCTACCTCATCTGGTACGGCCGGTGGGAGGCCGCGGCGCAGGCGGTGCTCCGGGACTTCCTCGCCTCGCTCTCGGCCCCGGCGGCGCCGTTCCCGGCGGTGTCCGACTGGTGGGCGCGCGCGCCGCGGCTGTACGCGGACCAGACGGGCGCCAACGTGACGGGCGCGTTCGCCGTCGCCGGCGAGCGCTCCGACGCCGGGTACTCGCACGGCGCGTCGCTGCGGCGGATTGACATGCAGTCCGTCATCCGCTCCGCCGTGTACGCGTACCCGGACCCGCTCCCGCTCGACCCCTACAGCGGCGTCTACCTGGTGCTCACCTCGCCGGACGTCCAGGTGGAGGAGTTCTGCCGCGCCGTCTGCGGCTTCCACTACTTCACCTTCGCCTCCGTCGTCGGCGTCACCGTGCCGTACGCGTGGGTCGGGAACAGCGGCACGCAGTGCCCGGGCAAGTGCGCGTACCCGTTCGCCGCGCCGGACTACGGCGGCGGTGGCGGCGGCGGGCAGGTGCTGCGGCCGCCGAACGGCGACGCCGGGGTGGACGGGATGGTAATCGTGCTCGGGCACGAGCTGGCGGAGCTGGCGACGAACCCGCTGGTGAACGCGTGGTACGCCGGGGACACGCCCACGGCGCCGACGGAGATCGCCGACCTCTGCCTCGGCGTGTACGGCGACGGCGGCGGCGCGGGCGGGCTCGTCGGGAACGTGTCGCGCGCCGCCGACGGCGCCTCCTACAACGTCAACGGCGTCAACGGCCGGCGGTTCATGGTGCAGTGGCTCTGGAACCCCGTCCGCGGCGCGTGCTACGGCCCCAACTCCAGCAGCTGACCGCCGCCGCCATGGCCGCCGGGATTCTTGCGAGGATGGAGCACTCGATGCCATTGTGCTCAATGGCTAGTAGAAATGGAAGATTCCATGGGCGGATTCAGAGATCGACACCTGAAAACGTCGCACCAATTTGATCTGATCCCTTTCTTGATCAGAGATTCGGGTGGGTTTTGTTCAGATCGGGAGAAATTCTTTGGGTTCTGAATTCTGATCGATCTGTAGGAGTGAGAAAGATGCAATTTTTCATTTCATTTTATTTCATTTGCAGCATAAATTATGATCGATTTAGGGGAATAGCATTGCAGTGGTAGAATTCCAGCTTGTTTCAAGCTTTCTCTTGCTTGCTCAAGCACAGTTGCTGCTTTTTTTTTTCACTCCTCTCTTTTGACTCTGCTTTTTCATCATGGTAATCTCTGCAGTTTGGTCTCCTTGTCTCTCACTCTGACGCTGATAAGCTTTCTGAGAGCAGTTTGGTTGAATGGCTTTTGTTTCTTTTTGCAGATATTTTTATCTTCTTTTTTTTCTTCTGTTGCTTCTGTATCACAATTGACATTCAGGATGATCTTGAATATTGATGAGAACTTGAGTGATGATGTTAAAGAGATGCTTTGCTCTGCAGAAACGACACGAGTTTTTAGATAATAGAAAGAACACAAGTGACGGCAGAAGCCTTTGGTAGTTTGGTGAGACGTGTAAGGATGTCTCCACCCAAGTACAAATTGGCCCATCAGAAAACTGAAATTCTGAAAGCTTGCGTAAGGGGAGATGTACCGCATACAATGGTTCGATTGTAATGAACCATTCTCTGCAGAAAAGAATACAGTTGATTTGGATGTTAACCAATTCTAGAGATGTAATATCTAGCATAACAATATCAACCATAACAACTATATTGCATCGATCTTAATCATATACTCTAAAATCCCACACAGTTCAGGCATAACCCATGCCGCTTAGAGGTGAGTAAAAGCCAACAAGAAAACTTAATGATGATAGCCCTTGTATGGTTATCGAGGTAACCATGCGTAGGGTAGCCGTGATCTTGTAGCCGAAATCGTCACGCTGGGGGAGAAAGCGATTTGTCGCTGTCGAAATTAGGATCTCATAGTTCACACAACAGGGAATGGGAATGGTTAAAACAAATATCTATGCCCTCCCCGTTGCTTGTCCGCGGCGGATTTGAAACTCTGAAATCCTACCAATCGGATTTGATGTTGCCCGACCTCATCGTCGTTGTTTCTAGATGAGCAAACCGACACAAGTAACCAACTCCTTCCCTTATTCTCTCCCTCCTTTTAGCTCAGATCTAATACCCGATGGGAATCGAATGGTACCATTGGGTATCGACTTGGTGCCGACAAGTATTATCTAGTACCTACGAGATATGAGATGATACCTGATGAGTATCCGATCTAATTCTGATATACCTCCTTGGTATCGTATTGTCCAGACGAAATCCCATGGTAAAGCAAGAAAACGGACAATATGCCACCCTATAGATTGGGGTCGGATGAAATGCTACTTAATACAATGCACCGGATAAAATGTCACTCAATACGTTATCTACCGGATCAAATGTTACTTTGGAGATTTTTATGCCTAAAATGTCCCTAGAGAGAGAAGAAGAGGGGAGTGCTGGGGAGGGCCGGGCAGGCGACGTCGGAGGCCTCGCTGGGTTGCGGCGGCGCCAACCGACAGGGACGATGGGGGAGAAGGATAGGACGGAGGGTGAGAGGCGGCGAGGACGACGGGGCAGAGGGAGGAGGAGACGACGGTGTGGGGAAGGAGGACGGGGCGGCGAGGACGCCTACCTGCGTGTTCGCCGGGAGGCGGCAACGGCGGGGGCAAGGGGAGGAGGAGGAGGCGATGCGGGGGAGGAGGACGGCGTGGCGAGCAGCAGCGCCCGGGCGGTGACGGGGACGACAATATGAGGCTCCACCGTCGTCGCCTCTTCCTCCACTCTATCCTCCTCCCCCCGTCGTCCCCGCCGCCGACACCACCCGGCCGGCCCTCCCTGGCGCTCCCTTCTCCCTCTCTCTCCAGGGACATTTTGGGCAAAAAAAATATCTAAAATGACATTTCATCGAGAAAATGGACATTTAGCCACTTTGAAAAAGCAGTTTCGCTGGAATGCCATCCCGAAAACGCGTTTCGCTAAAATGCTAATATGAAGTGTGCACTCAACGCCACTTTGCCATTTTAGCCATTTTGTGCATTTTCAATTGCATTTTCGCTGGAATGTAGCTTGATGGGACCAAATTGCCCTTGCTCGCCGGCTGAAAGGGGATCAATCTAGTTCATGGGAGGAAAAGGACGAGCGCGGCGAGGTGGTCCGCGTGGCCGAAATGGAGGAGGCGGCGACCGAACGCATGGCGGCGGCGGCGATGAAGGCGACGCGGGCATGGCGACGCCGCAGCGAAGGGAGACGCACGGCCTCCACGCTGCCACCGACGACGCCCTGTCTGCCGACGAAGAAGCTGACGACGGCGACGGCCATGACGACGGCCAGGATGCCGAACCCCCACCCCCACCAGCGCGCCGATGTCGATGGCCGGGATGCTCGACGAGGCGGAGGCGAGGTCGTTGAGGTGGAGGACCTGGCGGCGCTTGTAGACGAAGCGGCGGCGGCGGCGTCCTCGAGCTTGGGCGGGTAGAGGACCCGGCGGTGCTTGTAGATGAAGCCGTCGCAGTTGCAGATCTCCCAGTCCTCGTCGCTGTCGCCGCCGGCGGTGGAGGCGTACTACGATCCGTGCGCGCTCTCTCCTCTCTCAACTCTCTCTTTCTCGTTGAGATTGATTTCGCTGGTTGTGGCGGCTGGGCTCTGATCCATCGATCCGTGCGCTCGCCAGAGGAGGGGGAGGAGGATTTGGGGTGTGTGTGTGTGTCCACGGCGGTGGCGCGCGGCGGAATGATGCCGGCGGGGCACGGGTTCAGGAAGGGGAAGGTGGCGGTGGTGGAAGAGGAGGAGGTGAATGGGTTCTTCGTGGAGGAGGAGGAGGCGGCGGTGTCGGACGTGTCGTCGATCGGGGTGGCATCGTCGGACAGCTTGACGGGAGAACTCGTCGTTGGAGAAGGAGAGGCATTCTCGTCTCTTCAAGCCGCTTTCCAGAGAAAATGATATCCAAAATGGTGAAAATGGAGAAATTGGCATTTTAGGCGCGCTCCATATTGTTATTTTAGCGAAATACATTTTCGGGATGCCATTCCAGCAAAACCATGTTTTAAAAGTGGCAAAACGTCCATTTTCTCCATTTCATCCGGTAGGCAACGTATTGAGTGGCATTTTATCCGGTGTATTATATTAAGTGGTATTTCATCCGAACCCAACTATAGAACGGCATATCGTCCGTTTTCTCTGGTAAAGCAGCCCCAATACACACTATACACAGTGTGAATTACAGGAAGTGTTTGTGGTCCGTCGGTTTCTTATCGGACGGACGATGGCGATGGTGGTTTCGTACATTACATCGACGAGAATCCCCTTCTACCGAGGCCCTCGCCGGCGCCGGCGCCGCCACGCCCATCTCCATCCCCGACCACCATTTCTTCTCCGGCGAGCTCACCTCGGGAGACGAATCCGCACCTCCAGAGGCAGAGAATCGCATGCTACTACCACCCGTGAAAGGTACGGTGTGTTGTGTACCGCCTTGAAATCTTAGCTGGTTCGCCGGTGATCATGCCGTGAAGCCGCCGCCGCAGCATCTTCCCGGCGATAGAGTTGGTAGGGGCGCTTCCACTCGCGTAGCTACGAATCTTGGCCTTTCCGGCGGCGATTGGATGGTGCCCCTGACCCTGAGCTGAATTCCAAGAAGATCCAAGAACCATCCCCTCCCCGGATGGATGACGCGGAGGCGAACATCCTCGCGTCCCTCGGCCGCGTGCGCCTCTGCGACCTCGCCGCCGCCGACGGCCTCCCGTCCGACGGCTACAAGATGTGCGTGTCGGCCCTGACGCAGTCGCTGGCGCAGTACTCGGCGGCCGTCGTCGAGCTGTCTCCGGCCGACGGCGCCCTGCTGAGGTCGGGGCTGGACTCCGCACGCCTCTTCTTCCACCAGCGCGGGTACGGCTCCGGCGAGGCCGGCGGCGGCGGCGGCGGCGGCGGCGGGTCGGGTGATGCCCGGGAGTGGTGCAAGACGTCTGGCTACTATGCTGATCCTCAGATGTGGCTGGAAATGTATGATTTCAGGCCCGGCATCACGCCGGTAGAGCCGAATGGTGTGGCGGAATTGCCGCCGTCCGGGTTGCCTGATATGTTTTCGGTGCTCGGGAAGGTTTCCCGGGAGGTCTTGGACGCGATTAGCTTCTCGCTGAATCTGCGTAGCTCCACATTTACGGAGTTGCTTGACAACATACCCTTGAGAAGCCAGGAGGTATCATCTTCTGTTCTTTCGGCGTGTTGTCATTCGAGGCCGTCGATGGAAGGAGCACAGCAGCACAGCGTCGCTTCTCAGGATGATGAACAATTGCTCATGTTTTCGGATCAGGAGAACCAGATTGACAAGACTTTGCTTACGCTGGTTAAGTCGGATAGGTCGGGCCTGTATATCAAAGATTTGCAAGGGCGCTGGATTCTTGTCGATGGGGATCTTGGTCCGCTTGATATTGTTGTCTATCCTGGCCTTGCGCTTTATCGGGAAACAGCTGGCTATGTAAATCCAGCTGTGCACAAGACGGAGGTTGGAAACTTGCAGGACTCTATGTTTGGGCGGTGTTCGTTGGTGTTCAAGCTCATGCCTAGGTCAGTTGCAAGGCTGAGTGGTGAAGAGATGAGGGCTGCTGGCCATGGTGTTGATGCTCAGTTTCAGGTCCCCATACTAGTTAATGATTTCATGCAGACAGAACATTCAGCAAATCAACTTTTTCCCAAGAACAATGAACCATCACCTCATGTTGAACAGGAAGGTAACTGTTGATGTACTCCATAGGCCCATACTAAGTTGCTATACCTTCAAGCCAACTCTACATTGGTGCATTATAATACTTTATGATTTATGATACATTTTTTTCATTCAGAAGAAATAACTGCTAAGTGGCAGTGTGGCACCAATTGCTACATCCTCATGTTAGCCATCGTAAAATTCCTTATCTACATCCAGACTTGCTATATCTGGTACATCTTGTCTTTAATATGTTCTTCGTGATCTACATTATATTATAACAAGATGTGGTTTTTCCATAACGATTCATCAAATAAGTTCGGGGTGGTGGAGTGTGATGTCCACAGTTGTGAAGTCCTTTTTTCTGTCCCCACCAACTTAGGGTGAAGATAAACTAGTTTAGAGAAAAACAAGGCCAACAAGAAATAATAATTGTGTGTTCTTTATAGGATAATATTATTTGTCATTGATATCATTTTTTGCATTTTCATTAGCTGCAATATCCGTGCACGGATCAGGCTTACACCTCTAATACAAGAAAGCACAACATGAGGGTCAGGCCAAGTCTTTCTCTGCCTCTAATTAATAATATATGACATGTTGAAACAAGATTAGTTGATATTTCTCTTGGAACATTCTAATGGGGTACTATGCTCTACGATGGACGCGTTGTCGTTGACCTCTTTTTGAAGTATCCTAGAGTGTTATTTCTACATGTACATGCTGATACATGCCTCATTCTACCCATCCTAAGTGATTTGAGCTTATGACTTCATTGGAATACTGTGAATTGATGGCTTCTTCAATTGTCTGGTGTAGCATCGTATAACTTTGTGATGAAGAGAAAGAAGGAAGGTAGAAAAACAAAGGCACTCCCTCCTTCCAAAAGACTTCGCCTAGAGGCGCAGAGGGTGCTCAAGGAGCGTGTCCAGGATATTGCGGATAAGAAAGGCATCAAGCTGAGATTTTGCAGTCTCAGGGACTGTGAAAGCCACATAAAGTCGTTAGACCGTCCATGTGAGAACATCAGAACTGAAATCGGATGGCCGCCAGGGGTTCCATTTGTCCATCCACATGACCTTCCAAACAAAGCAAAGCTCAGGTTTCTGGAAGCCTATGAACCCGGATGGACTGCCTCCCAGCAAGACTTAGAGTTAAGTTTTACTGAACCATGATAACTGTTATCTCATTTAACTTTCCACACGATGTACTGTTAAAAGACATAATAATGCCTTTAAGTTGAAACACTAAGGAGTATTTTCATTTTTTTAAGGTAAAGTAGGGTCTAGGGACTGATTTGTGGTCCTCATGCAAGGCTAGGATCTGCCAACTCAAGCTTTAGTTACAATCTAGCCTAGCCTGAGAACAGCCTTGTTTGTTTTGTTGTCATGTTGCATTATGTTCTACAAAAAGCTTTAAAAATTCGGCGCTTTTACATGTTACTAACACGCGCACATCTGAATTCTCTTCTGCAGGAGCAGGTCTCTGTAAATTTAGATGCATTACCAACCTTGGATATGTTTTGAATTGCAGGGTTGGATCAGTAGTTTAATCTCACCTACATGCTGAGGTGTGAGGAGCTAGAAATGTATTGCTGACGCCAAATGGATGTAGAAATGCATACCAAGATTACTGACAGTCTGACACCAAATGCCGTTGAGAACATTGAGCTTGAGCATCTGTAAATGTAACCTACTCCCTACTCCCTCCGTCCTAGAAAAAAACGAATCTAATACTGGATGTGACATATTCTAGTACAACGAATCTAGACAGAGGTATGTCCAAATTCATAGTATTAGGATGTATCATATCCAGTACTATATTGGTTTTTTACGGGACGGAGGGAGTACTTGCTAATGTGATTGTGTTATTTTCAGATGTGCTGTGATCGGATCGAGATCCTTTGACTTACTCCCCTCTAATATGGGTCACTGACATGTAGGTCCTCTACTCAGCGAACTCATGTCAATGAACTCAAAGTTAGAGGGAAGTAAAATTAGTATCATCATCCGCTGTGATCTAGGCACAGTACTTTGTGTTCTTTTTAAATGAACGGTCAATGGTGCATGTTGCTGCATGAATCAACTTCCAACCTGCAAGAATTATTTTCACACATTGAGTACTTAACCTGTAACATAGACTGATGAAGGCCGAAAATAAATTTGCAGGTCCGTTTCGGGACCAGGCTTTTTTGTTTTGTTCATGACTTCTAGGGAGTACCGTGGTAGCTTCCATCATTTAGAGCATACTCGATTAGCCCACTGAATATGAAGCATTCTCATCCATTTTAAATCAAGTGATGGGAGCAAGGCACTATGTATCAAGGAAATAGATAATTCAAAAAACAAAAACTGAAGAACACAAGGATTAAAAAGGTAACCAGGATTTTTTTTCCATAGACAAACATGTAGTATTTCTAAATTGTAACCCTGGGAGTGGGGTGGTAAACGGACTATCTAAATCATACACGCATAAATAAATGAATACTTGTCCATGTCCAAGGTACCATGTCTGAAAATATACACTTCATGTATATAGAGGCTTTCGAGAGTTTGCTCCCGCTGGACTAGAGGGCTAAACTACTAGTCCCTGGATTTTTACTCTATCTGGATTCTGGGCTAAGCATACAAACACAAAAGGCAGGTACCTGATACCTCCACACACTGGAAACCATTGGGAAAGGGAAAATCCCAGCGCTAAATGGAAGAAAAATAAGCATTTGAGCTAATTGCTCAAAAGTTCTAATGCTCATCTGTGATCATCTCGTCCACCTTATCTTCGTCAGCTGTCTGAGCTGCCGAAACTGGATTTGCCGCACCTGAATTTTCGCTTTCATCAGGGGACGTCCGTTTCTCCTGGTCGCCGGTGCTTATGGCTTTGCCTGGTACACCCTCTTGGGTTGACTCCTCGTCGCTGGATACGGGCACTACAGCAGGTTCGCTGCTCGCCCCAGGTGCATCAACCAACGGTAATACAGAAAGTTCAGTATGTGTATTACCTGATCCAGACAATTCGCTCTTCTGATTGTCAGGGTCAGGAGTATCCCTCACGGGTGATCTACAAGATCCAGTATCCATGTCATCTACCAATGAGAACTCGGTTCTGTGAGTACCAGTCTCAGGAGGCTCTGGCCTGGACGGGCAAGTGGCAGCAGCGACAGAAGCAGGTTCTGAACCTTCCATGGTTCTTTCTGGTTCTTCAAAAGTGGAAGGGGTTGACGCATCCTGCCCCCGACTGCCAGCTGATGATGAAGACGGTGAGTTCAAGTTGAGCGAGGGGGTATCATTGTTTTTAATAACTGCAGGAGAGGCAGGTGCGGCTTCCATGGATAGTGGTGCTGACGGAGTAGAGTTGTGGTCACCTTGCCTTACTGTAGTTTTGGAATGATCTACCAGGGAGGAAGCTTGCTGAACTTTGTGAACTCTCCTCTTCTTTGGAGCACTCCTTGGGTCCTTGGGGAGAGAGAGACGAGGTCCTGGAATCGGGAATGGAGGTATTGCTGGTTTTTGCTCTCCAAGTAGTAGGCACACAGACTGAGCAATAGCTGAAACAGTTGCTGGTAGCTCACATTCAGGTGGCTTGGATGGAGGTGCACGCACAGCCTCCTGAAGCCAGTGCGGTAGCTTGTTCGGTTTTGAACTTTCAAAATCACCAGAGTTCTCAGCTAGAGGATCTGAGAGCTTTGTGTGATTCAGATTCATCTCAATGGGTAATTTCCCTAACTTCACACGCCGTTGCATCTCATGGAATAATTTGGCCTGTCCGTCCGAAAAACCATGAAGTATGCTCTCATGAGAACTTGATCCAACTTCATTCTGCTGAATGGAATTACTGCTGTGTCTGTTTATGGGCAGTGACCCAATGCTTTCCTTCATAAAAGGATTTGGCACAAATGGTGGGATCAACCCCATATCAGGTTTCTCCCACTTGTCAAGTGGGCCAGGAAAATCTCCACTGTGTCCTGATCTATTTTTGAAATCCTGCCACGGTGTCAGTGACGGACCACCCTCACTTAAATTCATGTAATTAGTGGGCTCAACATGAGAAAATCTGTTTGGTATATCATTGCAACCTAACTGAATGTCAGTTAGGTGGGACTGCAACTTTGGCGGCTCCATCCTCAGTTTGGAAAAGCTACTTCCATTAAGTGCCCGAGACATCATTGCATCCGATATGCCAGGAAATGATGTAGAGTTGGAGCTTCTGGTGGCTGTAGGCATTGGTTCCTCTATAATTTTCTGCTCCTCCAAAATCCATCTTGAGGCCAGCTCTTCATGAGATCGGTGGCTCAAAAACTTCAGCTTTGGATCTCTAAGCATGGCCTCCCAATTTCCTCTTCCATGCCTGCGAACCCCAATCCACAAAGCATCGAGTTCATCTTCTGACCAATAGTCTGGTTTTAAACTCTTCTTCAGGAATTTATTTGAGGCATTCTTCAAGAACTTGCTTGAGGAGTACTGAGCACGCATCATTAATTTGTCCAAGACCTTCTTATGATTTTCAGGCATGGACGAATGGATTTGTTGAACTGGGTTGATTGCCAAACCTGGAAGAAGGCCAGACATATCTGCCATGAACTTGTTCTTCTGCTTTGAAGTTCCAGCAATATCTGCCATAAAGCTTGGTAGAAATGAACTATTTGGCAATTCTGGGACACAATTACGAAGATATTCATTGCTAGTGCCCAAAGACAAGTTGGGAAATAGATCCGGTACTGACTTCAAATGCTTAAGTGGAATACTGTCTTCCAGACTAAAATTAGGAAGACCCAGTTTCCCTTGAAATGAAGGAATGGACGATACAGGATTTTCTACATGATCACCAATCCCCTTCCCGGATATAGGAGGAATCTGCACACAAAAACCTTGTTATTATTTTTCTTTAATGATGCTCTTAACTAGATAAAACATCATATATGCTGTACTCAAGAATGGATTCTTTTTTTTCCCAATTGTACATCCATAAAAATTATTTTAAAAACTAATATCAGGGTAGGTTGCACCATTTCCTCCTAATAAATATAAAGTGGACAACTATCTTATATTTTCCACTTTTGAAGAAAAAGCATGAACAACGATAAAGCAACTAGATGAAATAATATGCTACCAAAGAAAGAAGAGGACATACAGGTTGGAAGGGGAAGTAACTGTCTGGAATGATATTATTCAGCCTTCGCAAAGTCTCCTCGGAGGAACCAGGAAACATAGGCTTACAAGGAGTTGGTTGGCCATCATGTTTTTGTTCGCTAGAATGATCAACAGCAGGAGTCAACAGCGGTTTGTTGGCTAGTTCACCACTAGCTCTTTTTTGCTCCTTTGTGCTTGGCCCACAAACTGACCCTTTATATGAGTTCATCTGATCAGCATTTGGAGCACAAAGGCCAAGAACAGGTAAAAGGTGATGTGGAGTTCCTGAATTGGAGATATCTGCTGCCTTTGGGTGATGTTTTGATGAAGCAGCATTGCCAGGAAGCTTGGCATAAAGCTCTTGAGGAATTTCAGGATATCTCTTGGTTTTCTTCGAGGATTGCTTCATTTCTGCAGTTGATTCACCGAGACGTTTAGCCCCAGATGGCTGCACAGGATTGGGATCTTCTACAATTCTCAAGGGATTTGCACTGGAATCATATAGTTTCATGAATTCTTCAAGTCTGTCATCAGCATAATTCTTAATCACATGGCGCTGAGCAATCCTTTCCTTTTGTCTAGCTCGGAGTTTTTCACTGTTACAATCAGAAGTAAATCAATGCCTGATGATAAGGGCACATGCGAAAGCAAGTATAGGAATCCCCAGCCTTAGCATGAGGGAGAGGGAGGGAGATAAAGGGATAGATAGCATACTATTTTTCCTTCAAAGCCAGTCCAGCTGCAGTGTATTCTCGCTTTGGTTCATCCTCCTCATCAGAGTCCTATACCAATGCCAGCAAATCATGAAACCATGACTCAAAACTATTGTGAATATAAGAGTGCAAGGCAAATAGCAAATTAAAAACTGCACTGCAGTAACATATCTGCGGAAGTCTCTGAATATTACATTTATATTGAATGCACGCAATATTACTCATGGGAGATTAAACTATTCAGGGAACTCTGGTATATATCTGAATTATCAGGGAACACATAAGCTTTCAAATATAAGCAAGTTTCAACTGTTCATTTGATTCTCCAAGACACTAAAGTAGGCATTGGTTTTACTTTTTTCAATGAAAGCCTGATTTTGAGAACATGAACATGAGTGGTAGACTGAACACCCACACTATCTCGATTTTAAAGCTATATGATGCCCACAGCTCAGACTGTCATTCCCATTTGCCATAACGATTCAACATTACAGCTATTAACATGCTTTGTCAAGCTCTAAAGAACAACACTACCAAAATCATATCCCCCTTGAATAGCCCTAACTAGCTGATTTTCCAAAATCGTACATAAATAAGAAAAGTGAGTCCTGCAGGGTCACAGGAATTCACACGTTATCACGTGTCTGTAGAATTACATAGGATAAATCCCACAAAATGAAATTATTTAGTAGTAATTCATCAAAGAGCCCATAATAAAGAGTAATTTATTGCAAAATTATTTTTTGAACTATGTTAACACAAACCAAAACTACAAAGAGCTCCCATAAATCATTTGAATTGTGTTTGTTGTTAAGGGTTTGGTGTCCTGTGTATGAAAATGTTAAGGGGTGAGGGTATGAGGACTTAGGAAAGCACTCTCATCGTTGTTACAGTGGCAATGCAAAGCACCCACCCCTGCCTTTCAGCAATTCAGCCTAAGTGATCAGATGTACAGATTACACAATTTTGAGAGAGAGAGAGAGAGAGAGAGAAGATATGGGCCTAAATTACATTAAGCCACTCACAGCACACTGTAGTATCGCGCAGTAAACCCCAGCACAATAGCCCATTTAAAGCACCCTCTCCCTCTCACCCTAATGCAGGTGCACTAGCAAGAAGCGAGCTGCCGCCACTGCCTAAAGTAGTAAAGGTGGCGGCTCGGCAGCACACCAGAAAGAAGATAGGAAGGAAGCATGGAGGGAGAACAAATCAGCATAAAGCAGAGGAAAGATGGGAGTAGAAGAGTACTTTGCTGGGAAACAGGGACGAGGTGGAGAAGGTGACGAAGGACAAGGAAGAGGATGCGGTGGTGCCGCAAAGGGGAGGATGGAAGCGCAGATCCGTGGTAGGATGGAAGTGCCGCCACCTAGGTTTCCAGGGTGAACTTATCCCCCTCTCCCCTCTCCTCTGGTTATGCCCACAAGGAGGCGGCTTATCGCTGAGTAATTGTGATTATCTCATCATGACTCCAAGTAAAGAGAACAGTAGGTCATTTGGCAATTATTAATAGTCTATTGTGGCATCCGTTAAGTGCCACCTCAGATTTCCATCTGTGTGGTGAACGGAAAGTATTCAATAGGCATGAGTGAATAGCAGAGAGGAATAAATCAAGAAAATCAAAATGGCGCATGAAAAATTCAGTTATGTGGGGATTGTGGTACAATTTTTGACTTACAGATTCAAAATGTTGCAATATATATACATATATATATATATATATATATATAAAAGACATACTTTGAATAGTTTATGCACTTATAGAGAAAACAAAAGTTGCAAAGCTCAATGTTCATAGGGTTGCAGCAATTATATGCCACAATAAGTGGACAACGGTGGACAAAAATGCAAAGATAAATTTATGCTCGTTAGCTAGGAGAACAGATCCCTTACAGGATATTTAGGCAAGCATATTTTTTTATGCAGAAGGTAGTAACACAGTAAATTAACTTATGAACCAGCATTGCTAACTGATCAACAGAAAATAAATGCAGAACAAGGACAAAATGCAGAATTACCTCGCTTAAAGCTTCATTAGGAATGGTTGCAAATGTTTCCCTGTAAGAAACAGCCTTCCTTAAACGCTTACCTCGACCAAGAGATGCTTCCTCCTCAGTTTGATACTGCTCCCATCTGAGATGAGAGAGAGAGAGAGAGAGAGTTAGCTGCAACCAGTAAAGCTACTATGATTGCATTTCGTGGCCTCACCTTCTACTCCATCTGTTCTAAATTAGATGATGTTTTAGAAGGCATGCTGCAGTCAAACCTTGAAATCTTAACTCGCTAATAAATCCAAAAATATTAAGATTTGATATGTGACTCATATGAGTAGATTTTTCATGAAAATAATTTCATGTGGTTATATTTTCAATATCTATGAATATATGATTAAAAAAGACAATGATCAAACATTTGTGTTGGAGCCAGATCGATGTCCTAAAGACCTAAACATCAGAAAAAGAATGATGGTAGTGTTTAAGTAGAAACAAGAAATGGTGGCTGTGGAAATTTTTGAAAGGTCAGATGAGGTTTTGGTGAACAGAAGGCACTTGTCCACATTTGTTTCGCATGACTCTAAGTAGTGCATCATGCGCCTCCCAAAAGTAGGGATTTGTGCTACCACAAATTTGAACCCACTGAAAACGACGAAGATAAATGAAATTTCATAAGCTGGGATGTGGCGTGTCTTAACTTATTCAGTTTCTTAAATTCTAGGCTTGGAGTATTTATTCGTCCATCATGTTTATTTTCTGGCATGTAAAGTTACGAAGTAAACAAGAAAAAAAATATAAATTAAGACCATTATAAGCCAAGAGGAAGAACAAGTACATGGTATAGTGCAGCACCTGACACGTAAGAGTTTATCCCATTCATTTTCTTCCACACGATTAGCTGCATCCTGCTTTGTTTCAGATGTCTGCTCGCAACCATCATTATCAATATTTGGGATGTCCTCGGTGGCACCAGGGTCATCATTCAGCTCATCGTTCCAATCTATTGACTGATAAATGGGTTTAAAAGAGAATTAATTAAGAACTACACAGAGAAGTTATTAATTGCACAAAGTATAACATACATCAGAATATGATGGACAGTACCATACAGAAAAAAAAATGCAATGGTTAAAAGTGGTCTAAGAAATTAAAGATCTAAATTAGTGGAGAAATTTGTCTGTAACTGGACACAAACAAAAAAAGTTTAATTGAGAAAAAATGATTAGAAACTTCCTTTAAGTGAAACACTATTTTTTGGTGACACAGACAAGATGGCATTCTAGATATCACAATTCATTGCATGAGTAGTCAATTATTTAAAAAGAAGGTACACAAATTAAATTACCTTTACAGTGCCAAGCATATCATTGTCCAAATCCCCATCAGTGCTTTCAGCTACTGTTGATGGAACGTTGGATCTGTCAAGAAGCTTTGTGATAGCATTTTCATCCCAAATAAATTTAGCAGAACCATCAGCACATCTGTCTTCATAAACATCGCCTAGTCCACCAGTTTTTCTTTTATGCTTAAACTCAACCTCTGCTACATCATTTTTAGCACCAGAAGCTTCATTATTATCTTTAACTGCAACATCGCTATTCCTGAAGAGTTCCTCTGTTCCCCAGCGAATGATATCTTCCACTTCCTTCTGTGATTCTGATTTGTTAACAAAAAGTTGATCAAGCATCAATTTTTTCTTCGCAAGGTGCAAGATACGCTCCTCAACACTAGCACGCACGACAAGCCTGTAAACTAAAAGTCTGTTTGACTGTCCAATTCTGTGTGCCCTGTTCATTGCCTGTATATCAGCATGTGGATTGAAATCAGAATCATATATGATAACAGTATCTGCAGTTGCCAAATTAATTCCAAGCCCACATGACCGTGTAGATAGCAGGAATACAAAACGACTCTTGTCCTGATTAAAACGAGCAATTGCTGCCTGGCGTTCTGCCACAGATACTGAACCATCCACTCTTTCAAATGTTTTCGGACCAAACTCCCAAGTCAGGTAATCTTCAAGGATGTCAAGAAGCTTTGTCATCTGAGAAAAAATAAGAACTCGATGACCATCCTTGTGTAGGATTTTAAGCATAGAGTGCAACAAAGTTAACTTTGCTGAGGCCTTTATTCGCATTTCATGCAAGAACTCTGGTGATCCTGATTCAGGTTCAGTTCCAGGAATAAGATACGGATGATTGCAGACTTTCCGAAGTTGCATTACTATGTTCAACAATGACTGGTGAGCACCACCTTTCCCAATATTGCGCAATACTTGGTAGTTCTTTGTAAGCATAGCACGGTAGTATTCAGCCTGGATTGATGTCAATTCAACAGGCACCATTCGTTCAGTCTTTGGAGGGATATTTTGCATTGCATCCTTTTTCAGTCTTCGAAGCATATGTGGAGCTACAAGGTTCTTCAGCTCCTCCACTTTCTCTGTTGTTGTAAGGTCATTGAATTTCTCCTCAAATGAAGCTAGAGAAGGGAAAGAAGCAGGTTGTAAGAAGTTCAATAAGTTATACATTTCACCAATGTTATTCTGTAACGGAGTTCCAGTCAGCAAAACTCTATGCTGAAATGATAATGTATTGAGTAAACTGAAGAGTTTGCTGCTAGAATTCTTCAGACGATGACCCTCATCGACTATAAGAACCTCCCATGACACAGATCGAAGATATGCAGCATCAACAAGCACCATTTCATAAGTAGTGAGCAATACATTGAACTTATGAGATTTCTTGATTTTACCCATCTGGCTTGCATCACCCTCATGCCACTCATATTGACGAATAATAGATCTTGCCCGTGCAGAACCATGATACTCCACAACATTTAAATGAGGTGCCCATGATGCAAATTCAGCCATCCAGTTGGGCATAGTAGAAAGAGGAACCAAGACAAGACATGGCAAGTTAATCTTATATTCACAACATAGGGATGATAGAAAAGCACAGGCAGACACAGTCTTTCCAAGACCCATCTCATCAGCAAGGATAACATTTTTTGACTTGTACCAGCATTTGCGTAGCCAGTTCAATGCTTCCAGTTGATGAGGGAAGAGCATGCCTCCCTGGAGTTCTTTTGGCTGCTCAACCAGCATATTAAACTCTTGGTGTTCCCTTGGCTTTGCATGGCTACCTCCCTTATCCTTATCCAAAGCCTGGGATTCAAATTTTTTGAACTGAGTGACCAAATGTGCGTACTTCACCATTGTAGGTTCATCTAATCTTTCCCACGTGCATTCGTCATATGGGAGGGCACACCATTTGATCAAAGCCTCTTCTATTTCATCTAAAGAAGTGCGCAGAGCAATAACTCGTTGCGGTTGGCACCATTGTTCTTTGCAGATGTTTATCAAACCTGTTCCGTACTTTGCTTTGTAGTTTTCTAGTTTCCTTTTTGCTAATGCTTTCAGTTCAGATTCAGAAATCCAGCTGTTATGGATATTCGATTTGCCAACCCATTTAACTAAAAACTCATAAGTAGTTCCGTCGTGCTCCTTTAATTCAGTTTCTTGTATTTTCCCGTGCAATTTACTATCAGGTGTATGTTCTTGTTTAGTGTGGACTTCTGTGTCAGCTTTGGAAACTGGATGTTTGGTGTCATTCTTTTCTTCTGAAATATCAGTTACTGTCTCATATTCACCATTTACTGAAGCTGTTACATTTGTCTGTACTGCTCCAGCATCCTTAACTGTGACGATTTGATCAGTGGAACATGCTGATGCTGTATTCATGATTTCTTTTGCGTTAAGTGATTCCTTGTGTCCATGGGATCTAACATTACTCTCCTTTTGAGCTTCAGAACAATCCAAATTATTTTCCCCACCATCATTTGCTAATTCATCAGCACATGCATCCTCTGTCACATTAGTATCACTATTAGAAGACTGAATTTCTTCATGAAGTCCTTTTGAAAGGGCTTGACTAGGTTCTGGTGCACTGGATGCATTAGGAGGGGCCATATCAATCTGCTCTGATGAAGCATGGGCAGGTGAAATGATTTGGCTTGTCTGAAGTCGACAGCCTAGGATGCGATCAACCTAAGCAAAGAACAATGTTTTGCAATAGTCAGATAACTCAGAAATGAGACAGAACAAAGGCAAATTAATGGGATGAAAATGCAATTTATATAGATAAGCTAGTGGCTTGATGCAACTACAGTACTCCACAGACCACCATCTACAATAAACACTAGCAGATTAGTTGTTAGAGCAAACCTGCAGATCCCCCTGAGTCGTTATTTTGTCTCCTGCACCACCATGCTCCTTTTCAGTTATATGAACAGCATTCTGAACACAAGTATGTCAGAGAATTAGGGCATTTTTCTTTTAAGAGAATTAGGACATTTGGTAGCTGTGAATACCAATAAGGTGTTCATCATGCAATAGGAATTGAAGGAGGTAAGACACTATGCACATAAAAAAGTGGTGAAAGCTGATTGTCGTAGCAACCAAAGAGAAGTGATCAGAAGAAGCTGACATGGAAAAATCTTTATACCAGATGATGAAACAAAAAAATGATCAAGTAAGTTTATCTTTGTAAAATAAAAGTATTAAAAAGAAATTCATGGCAGTGGTGATAGGTCAGACACACCAAGACAGAAAAAGGTTGCACCACTACCATAATACCCATATGGTAAGCCTGTAATGTGAAGATAAATGGTGATAAAAAAGGATAGTCTAACTCATTTATGGGATTGTATGTCGAAAGATATTTTTTCCCTCCACAGCATACAACAGCACCAGAGTAAAACTTGAAAACAGAAAAACAACCATAAAAGGTAGTCCAATTCAAAGGCCATCAATTACATATTGTGTAATATGAGAAAGCAGTACAGAATAAGCTATAAAAAATATTAGTATTAGAACTTTGCAAGAAGAAATGATGGTTGCATGCTATTATTCCTAAAATATAGCTAATAAACTTATGGTTGAATTGCTAAACTATGACACGAAAGATACAACAAGGTTAAAAAGAAAATATAGAAGGTGACAAATGTAGTAAAGTGTAGATCTAATAAATGGTGATAGGATCAGGAAGAAAAAACATAGTGCATACTTCTTGAGTTCACAAGTAACATAATAGCGTGTTCACCAATGTATAACAATAGCAAAATCACTAAGTAGCATTTCTGAAAAAGTGAAAAAAAATAAAGAAAACATATTCAGCTCAGCCAATGCTATTTTAGCATAACAAAGTTTTGTTTGAATACCTCAGGGTGTTTTTTATCAACAAATTTCACTTTCTTTTTTCCTTTCTTGGTACTTGATGCAGGTGTTCTTCCATCCAACGATTTTCTTTTTGGGGGCGGCGATTCGCTGTGCTCAAGAGAAGTAGATGGTTCCATTGAAGAATCACTGTCCACATCTGTTGCCAAATATTTGACCTTTTTTGCTTCGGATCTCTTACTGTCTCTGTGACTGTGTTGCTTCTTGTTCTTATATTTCTTTGGAGATAATTCCATGGGGTGCAGATGTTTCTTCACTTTCAAAGCACTTCCGTGTTTCTCCTGTTTCTCTTCTGAAGACTTTCCAAGTAACCCTGACTTTGATGATGTGGTATCTGTAGATAGTTCCTTGGTTGAATGCTTCTTCAAATGTAATATCAATGGTTTCCTTTTCTCAACTTCATTGTCTTTTGCACCTGGTTCATCATCCCTAAATGCAGCACCACGTGATGTGTTAAAAGAGGCTTTGTTTTGTGGAGATGAGGATGGGCTATCTGATGTGGTGCTTGTGCGCATTCTCCTTGTTCTTTCACGTTTAGAGGTGTCGGCATCAGCATTGTCTAAGAGCTTCAAGCTAACTTTTTTTGTACGACATCTTGGGCATTGCCAATTTCCAGGTGGTGCACGCTACATTGTAGATGGAAGCATGCAAAGAGATAAGAAGCAATCAGTACAATCCCCAAAAAAACAGTCAAAGAAAACAAGAAACAGCGGATAAGATTCAAACCTTGAGAGGAGGATTAAGACATTCCAAGTGGTATGTTCGTGGACAGCTATCACAGCACAGCAAATTGCCACCGAGATCACATTCTACACACTCGTAGAAGTACTGAAGAAAGACAAGAAATGTATATGTAAAAATATTTAGACCGCATAATGCAAAGAAAACAAATAATAATGTATCAGGCCTTAAACTTGTAAGAATTATGACTACATGTATCACTGTTCAGCTCAAATTCAATTCATTTTTTTCCAAAACCTGCTTTTGCAATTTCCTATAATTATTCGCACACAAATGTATGATAACTACATGGGACTCCAATATTTTTTGTAGGCATGCATCTTGAATGCAGAAACACTGCAAGAGTTTGGTCACATCCCCATCATGTGTCAAATTGCCAAAGGTAGTGGATTGATTCATTGTTGTAGACATGAGGGATTTTACATGAGTGCCATAAGAAATGCTTCCTCCAGTCAAACTTTCAAAACTTCAGTACCAAGAAGTCTTTAAACAGTTAAATTAAATACATGAAAATCATATGTGTAGATTTGCCTCAGCAAGAACTTTTGTGATATGATAGTTTTATTAGGTTCTACAGATGTTATACAATTATGGTCAAAATTGTATTTGAAACTGTTTTAATGTATCAAATGACCTGTTCTCATGACCACAAGGAGTAAATCACAAACAATATCCACAAGACAGATTAACAGCAAAGCCAGATATGGAGATTATTAGATGAGATATACAGCTAAACTACAAATGGAAAGTATCAGAGCAGATATCCACCCCATCATGTCCTCTTATCTTCTTGGTTGATGGAGAAATGTTAGTGTCATGTTTGATCTTCTTTTTGATGGAGCCATTGTTCATTTGAGAATCCAGTATTGGTGAGGAAGCATCATGCTCACTTGATGGACTAACTGTTAGCTTGCTCCGTTTCCTTTTGTATTTCAAAACCCAACTTCCATCTGCCGCACTTTCACATAAAGAGCTCCGCTCCTTCATCATTAGAGTATCAACGTCACATGCTGCTAGCAACAGAAGAGAATTTCCTTAGTTGGTAACTCAAAATCGGAAAATAGGCAACCCTTAATTGAATAGATTAATCTTCATATCTTTATAGTCATATGATACAGAGTTCAATTCTAAGTTTCTAACAAGAAATCAGACAGAGTTCAATCGAGGATTAGATTGTACTGTGATATGTGTCAATAAAATTAAGCACTTCAGGTATATGAATATACTCGGAATTATTCGTATTATGTACTTACACCAAAATGATGCATTAGTTGATGAACAGTTCTACTTTAACTGAAGGTTACCATCTGTTTCCATGAGCATACAATCTGGTGATAAGCACTCTCTAACAGATAAAACAGACATGCGTGGTGCAACACGTTACACTTCGATTATTGACTGCTACCCATTTCAATGTTGCATTTAATACTCCCTTGCACCATATATCATAGAACAGAACATGCGCACATACAACTTTACAGGCCGAAATTCAGAGAGCGGTACAAAACAAACAGAAAAGCATTTCTATTGTCATGAAACCCCAGTAAAAAAGCTAAACAACAAAAAACTGGGGTAAACAGAACATAAAAGACAATATCCTGTTGTCATTTTGTCACTCATACTCAAATTAAACTTTGTCATATGAAGGAAGCATGCAAATGGACAACCCAACCGCATTATGAAAAGTAAAACAAACCCGCCCTTTGTAACCACCAACACAATTAGCCTGCACTACATACATCCTTGCTACTTTACTTCCAACCCTAACATCATTCAAATGTTTCATTGCTTCAGAGTCGAAAAACTAGCACACCGCACACATGATTCCACTATGGCATGCTGCTGTTAGTCCAAACACCCCCCAAGCTTCAGCTCGTACACCTATTGCCGCGGCGGGTCTCTGAAATTTCTTATCGGTTTACTCTCTATATCAAACCACTGTATTTAACCTAGCTAATCATCTTGAACTACAGCATGCATACAGACAAGCTATACCTAGCTCGTCGTCGGATCACGCAGACACAACCATCCGTTTCTCTCGCACAAGCTCACCTGCAGCTATTAAACCCCTCCGCTCCAAACAGCCGCAGCCACCTCCCCCAAATCCGAATCTCCGCCCTAAGCACACGCTCGTGTAGCCCACCCCACCCCACCCCACCCCCGGCCAAATTCCTACCAAAACCCCCGCAAACCCGCCCCAGCAGGCCCCGAATCGCGGCTCACCTCCCCAGGTCGCCGCGGCGGCACCCCGAAATCAGTGCCGGATCGCCGGACTTCCGCCGCGGATCGCGAGGCGCGGAGCAAACCCCACACCCTCCTCCTCGGCGGGTACCAGGACGGGGCGGAGAGCTGGAGCCGAAGCGGCGGCGGCGGCGGCGGCGGCGTGGGGGGGAGGAGATGCGGGGGGAGGGAAGGGGGCGAATCCGCGAATGGGGAACGGGAGCAGAGCGGCGCGGCTATCGAGGGGGAAGGGCACCCATCGCTCACATCGAGAGAGAGAGAGGGGGGTAGGGAGGGGGGGTGGTGGTGTGTGAGCGCAGGCAGCGCTGCTCCCCCTTCACGCGTCGCTTTCGCCTGCCCACCAGGAGGAGGGGGGTGGGTGACAGGCGGGCCCCGCGGGGGCGGCAGAGGGGGACACGTGGGCTCCGCCTCCCGCGCTGGCTGGCGTCAGACGGCGGGCGTGCCTCTGGCTGGCCTCCTCTGTGCAGTGGTGGTGGACGGCCGCGGCTGCCGGCGCGCGCGGCGGCCGGAGGACGGTGGTGGGGGAGGGGGAGGGGGAGGGGGGATGGGTGGATGGAGGCGACGATGGAATGGATCGGCGATCTTTTAGTTTTGGGTTGGAAGGAAGGGGGGAAGGTTTGAGTGAGAAAATTTTGGGAGGTTTTTATAGGTTGACACCACGATGGTTTGGCAAAGAAGATGCGTTGGCCCATCCTTTTTGTTCATGCTTTCTGTTCTATAGCGTTCTTTTTCTTTTCTAATGCATTTGTTTAACTTTAATTTAACTTCCACGTGGCCTAAAAGCACGGTTATATGCCCATTTTAAACGCACGCAAGTGCTGTGGATTGTACTAATTTCCACGTTAGGCTCGTGAAAAGAAATTTTTTTAATGTCACATCGGACGTTTAACCGGATGTCGGAAGGGGTTTTCAGACACGAATGAAAAAACTAATTTTATAACTCGCCTGGAAACCGCGAAACGAATCTTTTGAGCCTAATTAATCCGTCATTAGCACATGTGGGTTACTATAGCACTTATGGTTAATCATGGACTAATTAGACTCAAAAGATTTGTCTCGTGATTTCCATGCAAACTGTGCAATTAGTTTTTGTTTTTATCTATATTTAATGTTTCATGCATATGTCAAAGATTCGATGTGATTTTTTGGGGAAAAACTTTTTGGAAACTAAACCGGGCCTTAGTTGATTGCTTATGCCTTGTTTAGTTGGGAAAATTTTTAGGTTTGGTGTCACATCGAATATACGGACACACATTTGAAGTATTAAACATAGTCTAATAACAAAACAAATTACAAATTGTCATTAGCAAATGTTTACTGTAGCACCATATTGTCAAATCATGGCGCAGTTAGGCTTAAAAGATGCGTGTCGCAATTTACACGCAATCTGTGTAATTTTTTTTCCTATATTTAATACTTCATGCATGTGTCCAAACATTCGATGTGACAGTGTGAAATTTTTTGTTTTGGGAACTAAACAAGGCCTTATTATCTGAATATTTTACTACTCTGTTTGGTCAAAATTTTATGTTTAGAACGAAATTCAAACAAACTTCAAAACTTTGACCATTAATTTAATATTACAATAAATTTATACAATCTATTAGGTTGTGATATTAATAGTCAAGGTTTTTAAAGTTAAGTTTAATATTATGCTAAACATCAATTATTTATGACCGAAGGAAGCGGATAGTAAACATTTTGTTATGAGAATAATCAATCAACATCATCAATAATAGGACTTTTTGGTGTATAGAATATTATTACAAGAGGTTACTGTGATGTGAGCCATGCGCCCTGTAACAAAGCAGCTAAAGGAGAGATATTAGTTAGTATGGGTACACTCAAAATATATTTTTAGGTTATTTAGTACTACCTCCATTTTAGGTTATAAGACTTTCTAGCATTATCCATATCATCTAGATGTTAATGAATCTAGACACACATATATGTCTAGATTTATTAACATATATATAAATATGGGCAATACTAGACAGTTTTTTAACCTGAAACAGACGAAGTAGTATACATTAAGATCGAGAAGAAAATACTTTAGTGTTCCTCGTTAAGTGGATGGTTGGGTGAGATGATGGTTAGAAGTACTAAGATGGAAAAAAAATTGAATCGAAGACGACTGAGGCTGCGTTTGGGAGGAGAGGTTGGGAACCCCTTCTCCCTAGCATGCAAAACTAAGCACGTATTATTGCATGATTAATTAAGTATTAACGAATTATTTTTTGAAAAATAAATTAATATATTTTTAAAAAACAACTTTCGTATAGATTTTTTTTTTACAAAAAACACACCGTTTAAAAGTTTAAAAAGCGTGCACGTGGAAAAAGAGAGAGGTGAGTTGGGAAAACTGAGGGAAGAACCCAGCCTGGAGAGACTACTAGTAGTCTAAGAGCAAGTATAACAATGAGTGATAAGTCTACTACAAGCTTACGTGAAGGGGAGAGGTAAAAAAAAATCAAGGGTGTTAGCTCTCATGCAAGAGTTAGCTTAACAAACTCTAAGCAAATACATTAAATGTATAAGTTAGAGATATATAGAGGAGAAGAAAATAGTAGCTAACCTTATAGCTAATTTATTATATATGTTGGCTTTAAAATGAGCTAATAGTAAGAAGTGAGTTTTACTATTATCATTGCTCTAAGGCTGTGTTCTTCCCTCAGTTTTCCCAACTCACTGTCTCGTTTTCCGCGTGCACGCTTTTCAAACTGCTAAACGGTGTGTTTTCTGCCAAAAGAATTTTTATATGAAAGTTATTTTAAAAAATCATATTAATCTATTTTTCAAAAGAAAAGTTAATACTTAATTAATCGTGCAATAATACATGCTTTGTTTTGCGTGTTGAGAACGAGGGTTCCCAACCCCTCCTCTCGAGCACAGCCTAAATAGTGCTAGAAGTCATAAAGGTTAGGTGGAACAATAAGGTTGCTCAATTAGCAAATGGTATGATTTACGTAACAAGATATACTAGTTGACACCCCGTGTGTTGCTATAGGACTTACTTAGGCCCTGTTTCTTTCAGCTTAAGATTATTATAATCTATATTATTGAGTCAGATTACTATAAACCAGATTGTTATAATCTGTAGTAGAATAAGTGGTTAGTTGTTTCTTTTCTAGATTATTAGAGCCTAGATTATTGGGTTTGCAAGTCTAAAGAGGGAGTGGGGTGGCATGGTGGATGATTTTTCACCCAATAATATGGAAAAAGCTCACCTAAATAAGCTTATCAGATTATAATAAGCTGGGCTCCAGATTATAATAAGCTACTTCAATAAGTTATCTGTTTCTTTCAGCTTACTTTCAATAATCTGGATTATAATAATCCCAATATGAAAGAAACAGTACCTTAAAATCTTAAAATCAGATGGTGAATGAAATGTAATCTTAAGCATAGAGATGGCTTTCTACAATAAGAATTTGTTTTTCTTAACAACCCTGCAAATTTAAAGATAATTTAAGTACCAACTTTCAGCATAAAACTGCAGAAGATGTGGCATGGTCAAAACTCGTAATTAAGCTAACAAACAATGAATTGTAAATGTTGTGGGTTGCAGTACAAATTGTACAATATAGAATGCATCAATGTGTCCGGTGAGAAACTATATAAAACGTTTAAATGGACTTTAGCCCATTAAATTTCTGTTTCCTTTAATTCCTATACAACTGTCCATACTTTGTATCTGAGATGAATGATTCAAATTAATTGTACCGTTCCACAGGTACCCAAAAGTTCAATAAATATTATGTACAAATTCAGTAAAGAAAAATAATATGAATCGTGTTAAAATAAAGAAATAAGAGAATAATTGAGGAAAACCGAAATATATAGCTTCAATAACACATATTGAGATCTGCAGAACAACGATTAGTGGTGATGATGCCGAAGTGCCCTAATTAGAGGAGAAAATATATTTGTGTCTTCAGAAAAAACACCTCGATTGGTCTGCTTTTTGTGTAAAGTAGATGAATAAGCGCGGCTTCACGCCGCACCCGTCAATATATACATAATGTTAGTTGAAAATAACTAAACAAGCTTTGCCAAATCATAAGACTTGAAATCTCTTCCAAAACATAAGCTTACATCCAAGGCAGTCCTTCCATCCTGCATTGGTCCGTGGAAAGACGCATTTGAGATGACAAAGCCATAGAAGTCAATAAAATCCACGTGAATAATTGCCGATGAGTCAATGACTTACAACCTCTCAAGGACACATCATCACAATTACAGTGTTCCATTTGACATAAAGAAATCTGAAGAATGCATCCCATATTTTCACAATTCTGCGGACAAAGACTGAGGTACTGAGGTAGGCATCTATTACCTTATATTCTTCTAGTCTCAAATTCCTCCGCATGTTTATACAAAATGCATTAATTTGCAAGTTAATATATTCAAAAAGAGAAATATTTAGGGCAACAAGAGAACTCAAGTCACTTCATCAGCTTGAGAGGAGGGTTATCTGCACAAACAACTTGAGCTAGCCATCGACCTTAACATCCAGTTTAATGGTTTGTAACCAATTATTTACTTTTTCTAAGAAAGGGAGGTTTCAACCCAGTCAGAAATACATATTAAAAAAATGAAAAGACATCAGCTAGTGATCAACCTAGAAAATTAAATATCAAGCAGTACAGGAGGTCAAACAAAAGGAATAATCCTAATTTCTTATATTGCAATGCTCTGCTTTCTGAAATTTCTCCTATGAACCCAAAAAAAAAAAGCATGCTCTAAACAGCGATGCTATGATGGGAAAATAGATCATGCTCAGTATTTTCTGCTGCTTCCTGCTAGCCTCCTTTTTGCTGGTTGTTTCTCCAAGAGGGAACTGGGAAATCAAATGGCAGCCACAACAGCTGACCATGGAGCTGTCATCTTTTCAGTTCCATGTACTTACCTTTGTTCTTCCAAGCTTGACTGAAGTAGTAGTGGATGTCACCATCTGATTATATCACAAATACTGAAAAGTAACTTATGCAGAGATGTAGAAGTAGGTGCTTAACAGCATAGTCAATCCATGGACCTTGTACTAAACCTCTGCAATTCATGTAAAAGATAATTGAACCAAGAAACATAAACACAAAATTCATAAATCTAATCCTTATGTCTCAACAGTAAAAAGCCCAAAGTAACCACTTTGCATTGTACATCTGGAAATTATTTTATAATCAGAATAAGAACACAAAGAAGCATACTTCGATGCCAACATACTGAACACTGGAAATACATCGTAAGGAGCACAACCTGAGTATGTGTATTGATCAAAAGACACCCATAACGCTCAGCAGCTAAGTAGTGTAGCAAAGAATAACATCCCAAATAACTGCAGAGTAGAACTCTGCAAGAGGTGAACAACAGAACAAAGTAATCGGTGGTGATACCTTTTCAATGGACCATCGCTTTGAAATACAGATCTAATGCAAAACTTGCCTTAAGAGTTGAGCCCGACTATAGCATCATAAGAGCAACCGAGCAAGCCAAGAATAAAAATTTAAATAAGCGTTTTCATAGAGTTGTGCATTATTTTATAATCAAAGTAAAAATTGAATACAATCACTCACTAAAAAAAAGAACATGCTGTGAGTTGAGTAAGTAATAGCAAGGGGCGCACAACCAAAATGCCCCCAGTGGAATCCACAACCTCGTGGCGCAAGCGACGGGAGTAGCGGCACCACGAGACCAACCAAGCACACAGCCTTGCTGTCAGCTCAGAAAAGAGGAGGCAGAGGAGCTATCTGCCGCGCGAGAGGGAGAAAGAGATGAGAAGTGATTGAAGACCTGAACTCACCGGAGATAAGAAGGATTGGCTGAGCACAAATCCTTGCAGATCTAGCCCCGACGGTGGGCAAATCAGTTGTTTACCAATGTGGACAGCCAGGCACTGTCCTTCACCTTCCCCTCCAAATAACCAAATCACAATACAAAGATGACCGTAGCAGGACTCTTCTCGGTGGAGTCGAGGTTTGTGTCCGAGGCATAGACGCTGGTGGCGCCGTCGGTGGAGGCGGCCGCTGAGATGTCGGGGTTGAAGGAGGCCACTGGTCATTTTCGTCACAGTCGCCGTCATCGTCATCGTCGCAGCCACCGTCGCCGCTGTCGTCATCGTCGTTGCAGCCACCGTCGCCGTCGTCGCCGCAGCCACCGCCGCCGTGGCGACTCGCTCCCGCCCGCCTAAACCCACCCCGGTCCCGAGGGCGGAGGCGGGCGGATCGGCGTGCTGCCGGCGTTCCTGCTTCCGCCAGGCCACTCCCATTCTCCCAAGGATGGAGGCCGCTGGATTCGTGCGCCATCATCTCGCAGGTGGGGGAGCATACTTTTTTTTTTGGGGGGGGGGGGGGGGGGGGGGGAGGGGGGGCGGAGTGGTCGAGGCAAGTGAAGTCGTCGCCGACGACCGGTCCGGTGCCGGCGTTGGAGGAGGCCACTCTCGTTTTCGTCGCAGCCGCCGTCAGCATCGTCGTCGTCGTTGTCGCAGCTGCCGCCGCCGTGGCCGCTCGAACCCGCCCGACTAAGCCCGCCGCCGCCGCTCCTGAGGGCGGAAGCGGGCAGATCCGCGCGCTGCCGGCGCTCCCGCTCCCGCCATACCGTGTCCGATGACGGAGGCCACTGGATCCGTGCGCTGCCGTCGCCCACGAACATGGGAGGCGATGGATCCGCACGCCGCCATCTTTCCGAGTCGCGCCTGGCCGCTCCAGAGGACAGAGGCCGCCGGACCCGTGCGCCGCCGTCTCTCCCGAGAACGGGGGGCGGCGGATCTGTAAGCCGCCTTCCTTGCCCCTACACTCTCCCCTTTCCGACGGCGCGGGGTACACAAGGACGGGCAGTGGAGAGCGGGGGGAGGACGGACGACGTCGGCGGGTGGAGGGCGGACGACGACGGAGGCGACTGGGGGAGGGCGGACGGCAGCGGGGGGAGTTCCTATTTTTATGTCAGTTTTCTCCTCCCCTCCGCCTGAAGCCGCCGCCGCAGCCACTGCCTGACGCCGCGCCAGATCCGGAGGGGATGGCCGCCGCTGCATCCACCCTCCGCGCCGCCGCCGCCATCGCTCTCCGGCCGGAATCTGCGCCGAGAGAGGAGAGCTGCGAGGGGAGGGGAGGAGAGGAGAGGAGAGGGAGAGAATGGGGGGAGGGTTTCCGGATTGGGGGTTAGTGTAGGATATTTTGCAGAAAACCCCCTATATTTTTATGTTTACAGCGCTTCCCTTAGAAGCGGAATTTTCTCTTCTTTGCATTGTATTTTTCTGGAAGACAGGGGGTTATACGTAAGAAACAAAAGGAATGTCAGACGGTCTGAGGACGTATGCGGTATTCCGTGCAAACACGAGGAGTTTTTTACAAAAATGCCCAGCCCTCTCACCGGGAGCAGTCCTCCACCCTAACCGACACACACCACAGCGCATAAATTTTGATTAACCGGCGCACCGCTTACAGGCGGTTGCCCCCGCGCGCGAGAGGAGCAGGAGGGGTTAGTGGCCACGTGTAAATCAACGAGATAGTCCAAAAAAAAATTCAAAAAAATAAGAAAAACGGTGGGGTTAGGGGAGTTATTGATTGATGGTATTCTTGTACTACTCTAAGCCTCCAACAACTGTGTGTTTAGTAATCAGTAAACCAAATCAATACAACATGTTGCTGGCTTAATGCATGCATGAAAAGAATACTGCATAAAACTTAGGTAGTTAGGTTCTACAATTTTAGAAACCTGACAACATCAGAAGCGGCAAAACTTCTTCCTAAAACTATTATGTACGCAGTATTGGCAAGGATAAAAAAAAGAGTAAAGAACAACATATGGAGGAATGAATACATAAGTGCAACTTTCAATTACCTACCTGAGGAGCTAATTTTGATCTTCGCATCAATCACTGGAACCACCAAATATGGATCGCCCATTTGCAAACTAATTCTTGAGTAACTATATTTGGACATATTTGGTTACATGGGCTAATTATTATCCCTTATCATTTAGCCCTGAATTAGCCCTAAGAATTCAAACAGGTGGGCTCATTTGGAGCTAAAGTGAATTAGCCCCTTCAAAACATTAGCTTCTCCAAGAGGTGCTAATGGGACTAATTTTCTGTGGACACCATACAAAAACAGCCTTATCTCCCCCTCTCTTTCCTCTCTCTCCACCTTTTAGCCCTAAATTAGCCCATAGATCTAAACATGTCACCCTAAATATTAGAAATAGCTTTTAAAATTAGCTTAGTTAGGTCTTGAGTAACTATATTTGCTCCTTTAGGTCGCTGCCTACCCGAGTGGCGCGAAGCCCAGCGGCGGCGTCGACGGTACATGTGTATCCAGGGGAGTTGTGGGCTGAGGGGAAGGTGGAATGGGAGCATAGCCGGGCCAAACTTCCAATTTGGGCCTTGTGTTCTGTAGGGCTGTTAAACAAACATAGATCTGAGGAATAAGTTCACTTCGAAATTTAATTGGTGACCCTAAACTACAAAACCGGATATCTCGACTCCCAAACTTTTAAAACCGGTGCAATTTAACTTTTTTGGTGGTTTTAGAGGGCAGTTTTACCGACATGGCGCCTACGTGGCGGTATTGACCATGTCTCCTCTACACGTGGCGTTTAGGTGGCATTTAGAATTAAAAAAATATATGTGGGACCCATTTGTCATTACACCCAAAAGAAATTGTGGGACCCACGTGTCCCTTCTCTCTCTCCCCTCCCTCTAGTTCCTTCTCCTCCTCGCTGCTCCCTCTCTCTCTCCTGTGGTGGGCGGCGAGGGCCGGAGCGGCGGCGGGCGGAGACGGCGGCGAGCGGCGAGCGGCGGAGGCGCGGGCGTGGCGCGGCGGCCTGTGAGCAGCAGGAGGACGGGGGGCAGCGACAGCGGGAGGCACACACGACGGGGTTGACGACGACGACGTCCTCCACCGTCACCGCCGCCGCCCGCCGTCACGCGACCTCCTTCTCCGCCTCCTCCGCTTCATCGCCATCCGTATCAACATCAAATAGTTACTGCTAACTCGCGCATTTATAGAAAAAAGAAACTAATCTTAGCATAGTTGCATCACCCCCTCATCCAAAACCAAAATCTACTCCTCACCTTTCCATAGACAAATCATTGCATGCATCAAAAAGAGAAAAGGAAAGAGAACAAAGGAAAGAGATCCCCAAATGCAATGCATCCACCAAAACCTTCCATTTGCAGCAAAGCAAGATTCAGTGTATTTATGGGATAGAAAGATCTGGCAAGACAACAGCTACTGGCCTACCGCTGCGTGCAGATGGCCGCCGGATCCACGAAGTAGCAGAGCAAGCTTGGAATTGAGAAGAAAACATCCCTGCGGTCCAGCAAGGGCGACGCCGCTGGGCTTGCTCACCGCCTCCTGCTCGCCGCGGATCCTGCTTGTTGCGGCTTGGTCGGGTCACCGATGACGGCTGTTGCTTGCCACCGCCTGGCTGGCGCACCGATGCCGCCGCCGTCGCCGCTCCAGTGCCTGCCGCCGCCACTCCCGCGCCTCTGCCGCTCGCAGGCCGCCGCGCCACGCCGGCGCCTCCGCCGCTCGCCGTCGTCTCCGCCCGCCGCCGCTCGAGAGAGAGAGGGAGCGGCGAGGAGGAGAAGGAACTGGAGGGAGGGGAGAGAGAGAAGGGACACGTGGGTCCCACAATTTCTTTTGCATGTCAATGACAAATGGGTCCAAACATATTTTTAATTCTAAACGCCACGTGTAAAGAAGACCCAGTCAATACCGTCACGTAGACAACACGTCAGCAAAACCATTAAGGAAGTCAAATTACATCGGTTTTAAGAGTTTGAGGGTCGAGATATCCGGTTTTGTAGTTTAGGTTCACGGATTAGATTTTGATCACTTTTAAGGGTAACGTTGCATATATGATAGACTTGTTGATCTGACGGCTGTGGTTACTAGATGACGTGGCTTGCTCCTAGAGCTGCTTTATAGCCCTAATAGCACTTAGTGGGTACCAAAAGAAATGATAACTATATATTAGCATAAAAATGCATATTGACTTAATATGTATAATATTTTATTAGAAAACCTTTTTGGAAGGCGAGGAGTCATGTAGGTTTTGGTTTGTTAAGCTGCTTTAATACTCCCTTCGTCTCAAAATATATGTATTTTTAGCTATGAATATGAATAACTGTGTATCCAGTTTCATAGCTAAAATTTGTTACATTTTGGGACGGATGTAGTAGAAATTTGGAACAAGTTTTTTGTAATAAAAAAACAAAAATGTTCTACACCGGGTCATGACAACCAACTCTCCTACGACCACGACGATAGCGTATGCGCAAAGTTCTCTCTTTGGACTATTTGGACTATGATCTAAGACCCTGTTTAGATGGGACTAAACTTTTAAGTCTCTATCACATCGAATGTTTAGACACTTATTATAAATATTAAACGTAGACTATTAATAAAACCTATCCATAATCTAATTCGTGAGACGAATCTATTGAGCCTAATTAATCCATGAGTAGTCTATGTGATGCTACAGTAAACATACGCTAATTATGGATTAATTAGGCTTAAAAAAATTATCACACGAATTAGCTCTCATTTATGTAATTAGTTTTATAAGTAGTCTATGTTTAATACTCCAAATACATCCGATAGAGACTAAAGTTTAGTCCCAAACACCACCTAAATCTCCGTCTCGAGTTCCTGCTTGTCCTTTTAGTTGTATGCTGGTCATATAGTATCTTGGAACTACGGCGGGTATTTTCCGACCCTAATTTTGTTAATCAAAGTTGGCATAATAAGTTATACTAAATCATACTCTCCATTTTCATTTATTTGACATTGTTAGTCCAACGTCAAAACAAAAAATCAAAAACAAAGAGGGAACATGTATTTTGAAGATAGCACAAGAGGCTGGAACAAGTATTTTACTGTTCAAGATGAAAAAAGTTTTTTCGCACAGTGCATGCAGGATCCCAACTGTGTTCAAAGTTACCATAGAATTGTTGGCATTTTGAAGACAGTACAAAAGTCTAAAACAGGCATTGTTGCCCTTCAAGAGTCCAGACGAGAGAGGATCTTGTCGCACACTTCATTCACATTACCGATCCTTTTCTCAATTTGGTTCAACTTCAATTGGTGCTCTGAGTGAAGCTGATCTTGTTTCCTAGATACATTTTCCTCCAGATGGTTATGTTTCATCACAATACTTTCTTCAATGTCATTTTGCTTCTGGTGACAATTTCTAACTGCCGACAACACTTCCTCTGCTACACGTCTATGACGGTCTGCCATCTCTGCGTACTTCAGCTTAGACCCTAACAGTTCCTTCTCAATTTGTTCAATCTTTTTGTGTTGATCATCTTGGACCTCTGATATCTTAGTCACTCCCTCCTGAACTCCCTCAAAATTAGCTTGCATTGCTAGCATGCCAAGATCTAACCAATATTGCAAAGTATCTTGTTTGTTGAAGATGTTTGAAAGTTTTGTATCTACATCAGATAACTCTGCTTTGCATTCCTCGGCCTTTTCATTCAGCTGGTTCAGTTTCAGCATAAGTTTCTCTTCAAATGGTGTATCATCTTCCTGCTCCTCTTCAGATATTTCCTCATCGGTGAGGTCTTTGTCACCTTTCACATCAGATGCAGCAGATGTAGGGTCACTTTTCTGGTTACCATAAGTGGGCTCCTCCACATCAGATTGTTCATTTGGGTCATCACCTAAATCATCACAGCTGCCACTGACTGAGATAGAGGAGATTGACTCTACATCAAAATCATGTACGCACCCCGGAGGGGAATCACTGTAACCTACGTTACCCCGATACGCTAATACGGATACGGATACGGATACGCGATACCGGGATACACCATCTTCCCAAAAACATGGATACGGGGATACGCGTATATATATACATATATAATTAAAAAATACAAAAAAAATTGAGTGTGGAATATGGACTGAAAAAATAGGAAGCAAACAGCATCAAACCACCAATGCACCAATCATCATATATATGATATCTTAGTACGACAGATTCACAGGCTCACAGCATCTCACCAAGTCACCATTTATTGAAGTGGCATGCATAAATAAGTGCAAGACTACACAGTAGAAGAGGACAACAATTGTACTAAGAAAAGGTGCACAGTGCAGATCAAACTTGGAGGGGATTTTTATTTACCTCAAGTCCTCAACGTCGTCGTCGTCGGAGGTGATGCAGGATTGATCAGAGGCAGCGGCGCGACGCCTCGTAGAGTCTGGAGCTCCTGGAGGAGAGTGCAGAGGAGGGGGTGTGGAGAAGGCTGTAGGCGGCGGCGCAGCGACGGCGTAGGCGCGCGCGGCGCGGCGCCGGTCGCTGGCGGCGGGCCGGCGGCAAGGCGGCGCAGCGATGGCGTAGGGCGGACCGGCGGCGCAGCGACGGCGTAGGGCGGACCGGCGGCGAGGCGACGCTGCGACGGCGTGGTCGGGGCGGCCGGGCGGCGCGGCGATGGGGATTGGGTTTTGCGAGCGGCGGCGCGTGTGGAGGGGGAGAACGGGAGATGCGTTTTGTTCTATGTGATTTAGGGCTCCCCCGTATCAGGTACGTATCCCGCCGTATCGGAGGAGTATCGGCATTTTTTTAATTATCTGAAAAATAGAAAAATGAGGGATACGTACGAGATACGTATCCGGCCATATCCCGCACGTATCCGTATCCGGACGCGTATCAGATACTGATACGAGGGTCAGCTGCCGTATCGGGGTAACGTAGACTGTAACCAGGGATAAAATAATTTTTTTCCTTGACGTAGTTCCTTGTGGGTTCTGGGATAACCTCACCATCGATTATTTCCCAGGCAATAACAAAACCGTCATTTCCAGCAGTTGATATAACAGGATTTTCGCCAACCTGGGGGAAGGGAAGGGAGGGAGGGGTACTTTAACAGTCGAATGTTTATATGGAAAGAAACATACCAACAATAAGAAACAAACTTACTGGTGGATGGGCATGACTCCAACCAACGCAAGTGACTGGTCCTGAGATGTCAATAGAGTTGATGTTGCTCCATCGATAATAAAGAACATCAAACTGACCAATTGAAGGAGCTGGGGTCTGAAAAGACGATATCACAAGTTCATTTGTTAAGTTGTTGGTAGGATCAAATATTTTGCAACATGCAAAGTATAGATTGTCAGTATCAAAAAACATATACCTCTTCATTTTGAACAGGAAGCTCATACGCTTTCCATGTATAGATACACATAGACCCCATGGATGATCCCGTAGCTAGGAAATCGGAGCTGCAAAAGTATCCATGTTATCAAATATGGCAAGATAAAATATTGATCAATAAAAATACATGAGCATGACCTACCTTCCCCAGTCCAAGGATATGACATTTTCACAATGATCCTTTAATGAGACAGCACCATATTTTTTCCTGATTATGCCATCATCCTTCACATACTCCACTTCACTCAGCCTGTAAGTCGACTTGTCATATATTATATACCAATATAATCGAAAGAAATATATAATGATTAAAAAAGTGCATATGGTGTACACCTTGCTTCCCCCCCGTATTCATACGTGCATGAAAAAAACATCAAACATTCTTGCCTGTAAATAGTTGACCCATTAGTTTACATAAAATCATATTTTTGGAATATCTGCAAGAAACAAAATGTACACTATAACAGCGAGGAAGTCCCCATCTGCACTGAAACGCATATCCGTGATGCCTGTCACACAAGTGCTGCAAGACCAAAGATAATGTTCAAAATGTTACCTATAAGCCTAGTCACCTAAAAAGACAGATTTTGCAAGCTCGGCCCAATCTACCAACAAATCAAACCCAACATACCAAAAACCACTGCAGCAATAGGTTGTGTACTTACATAGAATACAGTAGCGTCCAATCGAATGATCTAGGGTCTTCAGCCCAAACTGATATTGCATCTGATGTGGTTGATGCAGAGAGTATACATTTCTGGGTTGAATGGAATATGGCAGTGAAGGATTCTTTGTACCCAGCCTTAATGTCCTTCAGAATGTACCTCTTTCTCATCAACGAAAGCTGCTTTAGAATAACCATGTTTTTTCCTGGGTGGCTAGCATCTGATTTAATGGTTGTCAGCAAGTATAAGCCAGAACTATCCCATGATAACGATGTAACTCCACCTCCAACCTGTTGTGACAAATGTGATTTAAACATGACTAAGCCAAATAGAGGCCAAGGTACATTCAACAGTTGCAACTGCCAACTCACTACTATCCACTATATGCGAGATATTGTTACCTGGATTTTTTTTTATCATCTGAAAAGTTCTGTCGTTACATTGTAGCAAAATTACCGTACCTCCTTCTCTAGGTGCACATCCATAACCTACAGCAAGAATTTTCTCCCTCTGAGTGCTCCATCTGACAGCAACTATGTTTGATCCTTGTGAAGGTTTGCGTTTGTGCTGCACAGAAAAGAAGCAATCCTAAAAATATTAGATTGTGGTAAAAAAAAACACACTAGCTAAAACCTAAATGATAGTCATACCAACTGACTCCACTTTATTCCATCATGACCATAGATTCTCATTTGTTTCTTAGTAGAGAAAGCAATCATTTTGTGAAACTCCCCTTCAGGATTCGGGTTCCAGTCCATCAAAAGTATTTTTGGCCTTTTTTCCTTCTTACTTGCTGCCCGAAAACGGGAAAAGAAACGAAGTTGTTTTTTCACCATGCCTGCATGCAATCAAAGGAAAGGGTATATTGAATCAACATCGACATACCAAGCTTGCACATGAGTAGAACATCACAAGAGAAAATGCCCCATTTCTAAAAGTGCAGGACACATACCTGCTGCGTTTTCTTGTTAAGCAAAAAGTAGTAGCACCAATCTGTGTATTGACACCAGGAGAGAGTGATTGTCTAATAGGCAAAAGCTGAAACAAAGAAGATAAAAGAGAAAGCATTGCGCAGCTAATGAACGACTGAAGAAAAATATTGGGAAGACCAAAGGAGAAAAATAGAGAAAATTCCTTAGATGGCCACTAAAAGTCACTCCAATTCCTTATTTGCCACTGAGAAATGCTGCTTCCCTTATATGTGAGGGAATCACATTATTCAGTGGCAAATAAGAAATTGTGATTAGTAACGCTAATCTTATAAATTGTGGAGGTAAAAAAAAAAACTCGCGCTGAAAATTGTGTGAACCGCCCTACTACTAGCACTAGTAGATGAATATGTTGCCTTGCAATCACTGAAACTACATAGTAGATGACTAGCAACAGTAAGCCCATGATTACAGTTAATTTCACATCACTTTTCCACAAGAGAGTAAATCTAAGATGAGGCCATGGGGCAGAGGGTAACTTACCTTGATGGGGAGCAAGTTTGGGCAGATGTGAATGGGAAAAGAGGGTGGCGGACTGACGTCAGAAGCAAGCAGGTCAAGGCCAGCGGCGACCACGAATCCCGGCAGCTACCCTCACCAGATCTAGATCTGCAGTGCCCAATTGACCAAAATATTTGTGAATCTGGTCTACATTTGTTGGTGAATGGAGGGAGGAGGAAGATGACCTGCAGGATGCCGCCGCCGGAGTCAGGAGATGCAGTGGCGGATGTCGTCGCGAGCGAGGGAGACCGGGCGCGTGCGGGAGGCGTCGCAAACAGACGACGGTGAAGCTCCCCGATCTGATGAGTCGTGCCGCAATCTGGCCCCGGGAGGAGGAGATGGCGGAGCCAAGGGGCAACGGAGCGCTACGTACGGCGTCGCGACGCGACGGCTTGTGCGAATTAAGCTGGGGAGGACGCGGTGGCGGTGGAGCAGTGAGATTGGCCGGCGCGGTAAATGGAATGGGCTGCGCGTGTATGCTCGGCGGAGCATGAGCAGGATGGGGATTAGTTAAAATATTTTCAACGTAATTCTTTTTAACGTTTTTAAGTAACTATAAGGCTCTGTTTGCTACACAGGGTTCCCAACCCTCCTCTCTCGTTTTTCACGCGCACGTTTTTCAAACTGTTAAACGATATATTTTTTGAAAAAAGTTTCTATACAAAATTTGCTTAAAAAATCATATTGATCCATTTTTTAAAATATTAGCTAATACTTAAGTAATCACGAGTTAATGGATTACTCCGTTTTCCGTGCACGAGGCTTGTGTTCCCAACCATGGGAATCGAACACAGCCTAAACAAATATATAAAAGTTTTACCTATAAATTAATTTTTATTTTCTAATAAATTATTTTGGCTTATTAGAAAACATGCGCAACCGATGAGGTCCAAAGCTTTCCTGCCGCCACCTTGAAGCAACTGCTATAAACCTATAAGACCCCCTTTAATTCAAAGGAAATTCATATAAATTTGGAATGCCAAAGGATTTTTGGAGGAATGGGATTCCAAAGGATTTTTTTTTCCTTCAAGCCTATTTGATTTATAGGAAAGGCAAGTATAAATTCCATAGGATTGCATTCCTATGAGTAGATTCCAAAGGAAACTAAAAAAGATGTTATACCTCTTGGAATTCTTCCTGGCGCAAAAAGGGATGTGCAGATTCCTTTGTTTTCCCTATGCCTCTATCAAAGGGATCTTATTATGTTTTCCTTTGTTTTCTCTTCTCATAGGATTTGAAAATCCTACCACTTCAAATCCTGTGTTTTTCCTATTCCTGCGTTTTTCTTATCCTGCGAATCAAAAGGGCCCTTAGAGGATTTTATTCCTATAGAAAATTTTCCTATATAGCCATCTGAATCAAATGAATGGATCTTCTGGAATCCTATGAAATTCCTATGGAATGCCTAATGCAGTGCAAGTTTTGGAGGAATTCTAACATGAGGTAGAATCTCATGGAAACTTTCCTTTGAGTCTTTATCTTTCCTCTAATTCTTGCGGTCCAATCAAATGGCCTTCTATGTTATTTCTGTATTTTGCAATCCTCTGTTTTACATTTACATTCCTATCAAAATTCTATATTTTTCCTATTCCTATGTTTTCTTATTCTTGCGATTCAAAGGGGCCCTAAACCTTTTAACCACTTATTCCTAGACTAGATGTACACCCTCAGTCCCAGAATAAGTTCATTTTTGGTCTCCTTTGAATCAAAGGAATTATAAAGGAATTTAATAGGATTGAAATCCCATAGGAAATTTTCCTATGTGGTCCTTTAATTTAAAGGATTGAAGTTTTTCAAATCCTACAAAATTCCTATGGAATGGGTTATAGCATATAGGTTTTGGAGGAAACTTAGCAAGAGGTCCAACCTCTTGGAAAAAAAAAATCCTTTAAGTCTATCTCTCTCATCCGATTCCTATGTTTTTCATGTGGTCCAATCAAACGATCATTTCTGTGTTTTTCCAATGTTTTGCAATCATCTGTTTTACACTTATATTCCTGTCAGAATCCTATGTTTTTCCTATTCCTCCGTTTTTCATTCCTACGATTCAAAGGGGCCCTTAGCTTCAAACGTTTATCCCAAAATAAGTTCATTTTTTAAGTAATCATTGTGAAAATAGGAAATAAATGCATTAGGAATAGATAAAGAGAAAAATAGTTGCATTGAGATTTGATAAAGTGAGGGTATTTTGGTCTTTTTGTTTTTGCATTGGTATGTGTGGGATGGATGAAAAATGAACTAATTTTGGGACAACGGGTGTATCAAGTAGTACCATCTAGGCTCATTTGCTGATGTACTTCCTCCATCCCAAATATAAAGCATTATTATATGTCAATGAAAATAAAATATGATACATAATGGTATTACGAATCTGAACAAGTCCCAAAATATAAGGGATTTTCGATGGATGTGATATATCCACGTACTATGAATTTAGACGGGCTCTCCGATCAAATTTGTAGTAATATGATATGTCAATGAAAATAAAATATGAGAGTATTAGAGTTATTGGGATTTGTACGTTACATATAACTTATTGTACTCCATGATTCGGTCCCGTTTGAATCTTCTAAAGATGAAGAGTAAAAGCGAACACGCAAAACGAGATAACCATTAACACATAATTAATTAAGTTTTAATTATTATAAACTTGGAAAATGGATTTATCTGATGTTTTAAAGAAACTTCTATATAAAAAGTTTTCGGATAAAATGCACCGTGTAGTAATTTGAAAAACATGCGTTAGAACGGGATAAAAATCGAGAAAAAAATCTGTATCTTTATTAAGTTAGAACAGGATAATATACACCGTTTATTAAGTACCGGTGATAGAGATAAAATTAGAGGTAGTAGCCATTTCTATTACTCACTAAAACTAACTTGCTCTTAGGCTTTGCATGGATTCCGCATCAAAAGATCAAAGGTAACAACTATATCCAACTAGTAAACAACAAGCGTATCCCGATAATCCATACAACATGGTGGTATGCAATCTTGTCGTGCCCCTTGGTTAGACAGAAAACAAAACAATAATTATAATCCATAATTGGCCAGTTGGCCCAATGAAAAATCGTATGCATGTCACAACGAAAAATCATGCACATTTCAAAAAAGTGAGCAAAAATAACATTTAGCATGACATGAGTACACAGCAGACAATAGCTCCAAAACTCTAGCTTGGCCTACGTTAATTACTCTGCAAACAAGCAAAATCGTCTTTAAAAACTACCAAGTTTCAACTAACAAGCAAACGACTAAAGGACATCTCGAAATCAAGATCAAGTTCCACATCTGATCACTGCCCACTGCTCCTCTCCAATCCTGCGGGGCCGCGACGTCCAAGGACCTTCAAGGCTGCCTGGCTTCAAAGATGAGGTACAAAATGCATGGAATCAGTGCACCATGCACCACGAGCCTTTCCACCGCCTCGCAGACAAATTGAGCCGATCTGCAAAGTCCCTTAAGATATGGGCAAGGAGTGTCTGTTCAGAAATAAAACTCAAGTATCACATGGCGCTTGACATAATTCATAGACTTGACGTGGCACAGAAGCATCGGGATTTATCGCAGGCAGAAACAGGTTGAGATTGGGCCTAAAAAGAAAGCTACTCGGCTTTGCAGTCATTGAAAGGGCACGGAAGAAGCAAGCTGCGCGCTTAACCAACATTAAAGAAGGGGACGCCAATACGAAATACTTCCACCGCAGAATAAATGCAAGGAAAAGGAAAAAAAAATCACATCTACCGCTTGAGGAAGCAGAATGGTTGGGCCGTCACACACACAGAAAAGGAACACACCATTGCAGAGCACTTCCGGCATGTCATGGGAAGACGAGAGCCAAGAGCTTGCGACCTCAACTGGCAGTCTCTAGGGCTCCCCCCTACCGACCTCTCTAGGTTGGACGGCCCCTTCACAGAAACAGAGATCCACAAAGCGCTAAGCGAAATGCCTATCGACAAAGTGCCAGGGCCCGATGGTTTCACAGGGAAATTCTTCAAACACTGCTGGGACATCATCAAAAGTGACATTGTGGCTGTCTTCAATGCTCTACACGACATGAGACACACACACTTCAACCTCCTAAATTCCGCCAATGTAGTGCTCATCCCCAAGAAGGAGGGCGTAGAGGGAATCGGAGACTACAGGCTGATTAGTCTGATACATGGATTTCCCAAGCTCTTCTCCAAGGTCTTAGCCATTAGGTTGCAACCTCTGATGCACTCACTAATCTCGACAAATCAAAGTGCCTTCATTCGTGGAAGAAGTATACATGACAACTTCATGCACGTCAGAAACATGGTCAGGAAGCACCACAGGACCAAAAGGAAACTGACATCTCTAAGGCTTTTGACTCGATCAGATGGGACTACCTCCTCACGCTCCTTCAAAATAGAGGATTTCCACAAAGGTGGCGGGAATGGATTGTGGGCCTTCTCTCAAATTCCACCTCAAAGATCATCCTAAATGATACAACCCTTTCTTTGGAAGGCATGTTTATAAGGGCTAAGTTGGATTATCAGGGGAGCTGCTTCATGGAGAAGTTTCTTTATGCTGCTTGAAATATTTGGAAGCAAGGGAATGGTTTCATTTTTGATCAAAAAATTCCTTCTTTGTCTTCCTGGAGGCAACTCTTAAAGAGTGACCTCTTTCTTTTGTTGTTTAGGATTAATGCGAGATATCACGATGATCATAAGCTGGATCAATATGTTGTAATTTGTTCTCTTTCTTTTTTAATAAAATTATCTTAACAGCGGGGGCCTCCCCTGCTGTGTTCTCTTCAAAAAAAAAAGGCACGAAAAAGGGTTACGACAAGGTGACCCCTTATCTCCCTTGCTCTTCATACTGGCAATTGACCCATCCAGCGCCTGTTGGACAAGGCCACCGAATTAGGGGCGATAAGCAAACTGCGAGAAAGGGAAGTGCGCTTCCGCACATCCATGTATGCTGACGATGCGGCAGTCTTCTTAAATCCAAACAAAGAGGACATTCAATTTCACAGATCTTCTAGGTTGTTTGGGCAGGTGTCTAGATTATGCACTAGTCTACCAAAGTCCCACGTGGTGCCGATCAGGTGTGACAACCTGGATCTTGACGACATCTTGCATGGCATCCCAGCAACCAGAGCAAACATGCCGATGAAGTACCTAGGGCTACTGCTTACCACAGCAAGACTAAGAAGAGCAGACATGCAGCCTCTCTTTGACAAATCAATGAACCGCATAGCCGGGTGGAGGAGAAGACATGTCAGGCTTGCAAGGCATTCTACCCTTGTTAAGTCGGTGCTTACTTCGCAACCTGTTTTCCTCCTGACAGGTCTCAAAGCGTCAAAAGAATCACTTGATGCTAGGAGTGAAAACGGTACGGAAACTTTCCGGATTCCGAACCTATTTTCGGAAACGGAATCTGTCAGTTGGACTTTTTTCGGAATTTTTCGAAAACGGAAACGAATTCGGAAATATTTTCTCAGAAACGGAATCGAAAATGATAAGGGCAGTTTCTGTCTGAAGTCGGAATCGGTCGGAAACTTTCCGGAAATTTTGTGACTGAAATACCCTGGATTATGTTTTAAGCATTGAATAGTGAATACAATGGTGTTTGGCTGTTATTTTTTTAAAAAAAAAAAATTGTTATGCAAATCTGAAGTTACATAAGAATATTTTTTTCATGCATTAGGATTTATCAATAGCATTACTCTCTTAAACATAGATAATTTATTCCATAGATTGTGTTTTGTGATGTCCTGTTGAGACTTAAAAATTGGACTTATGTGATTGTGTTTTATGATGAATTGTTGACCGTTGAGACTTGAGAATTGGATTTATCAGTTTGAGGGGTTTTTTTATTCCGATAAATTTTCGTTACCGTATTCGCGCTGGTTCGTTTTCGCTCCGTTTTTCGGTTTCGATAATATTCGATTCCGTTTCATATCCGGAGTTTCCGATTTCGAAAAAAAAAATGAAAACGAAAACGATAAAGGTGGTTTCCGTCCGTTTCCGTACCGTTTTCACCCCTACTTGAGGCCCTTAACAAGCAGAGAAGAAAGTTTCTGTGGGCGGGTGGAGAAACCTTGACGGGTGGAAAATGCAAAGTCAACTGGAAACGAAACTGCTTCCCAACTGCTTCCGAAGGCTTGGGTATCCTAAACCTTGAGAAATTCGCAAGAGCTTTGCGCCTTTGATGGCTATGGCATGAATGGAAGTCACCGGAGAAAGCATGGGTCGGATCTAGCACGCCGTGCGATGACACTGACAAGCTCCTCTTTGCGGCAACGACATCTATAACAGTCGGAAACAGAGCGATGGTGAGCTTCTGGGAGTCGGCTTGGTGGCAGGGGAGAAGGATAAAAGATGTGGCACCACTAGTCTATGCGGCCTCCAAGAAAAAGAATAGAAACCTTCAACAGGCTTTGCAATCGGGCCAATGGTTGCTTGACCTGGGACTACCACCGGACACGTGCTGGACAACAGAGCTGATCGACCAACTTGTCACGGTTTGGAGCACCGCCCAGACAATTGAGCTCTCAGAACACGAGGACGATCAAATATCTTGGAAGCTCACCAACCATGGTGAATATACAGCGGCGTCGGCCTATAATGCTCAACTACTTGGAACAACGACCACCAATTTCAAAAACCTAATCTGGAAACCCTGGGCTCCTCGCAAATGCAAAACTTTCGCCTGGTTGATCATTCAAAATAGAGTCTGGACCTCTGACAGACTATCTACCCGGGGATTACCAAACGGATCCATATGTCCCTTATGTTGTCGGGTCCAGGAGACGGCCCTCTACCTCCTCGCGGGCTGCCGCTCTAGTAGATTGGGAGGCGTGCAACAACCTTCACCCTAACCAATGGCATCAGGCATTGTCAATGTCAGAATGGTGGGATTTAACCACGAGTGTAAAGGAGGCACCCAAGAAGGCTCTACGCTCACTAACGCTTCTAGTCGCCTGGGAGATCTGGAACGAAAGAAACCGCAGAACATTCCAACACAAGGAGCTCCCACCGGGTGGTCTCCTGACAAAGATAAAGGATGAGGCCAAGACATGGGCCTTAGCAGGCGCAAAGCACGTGAGAATTTGGCTTGTACCCTAGCTGACTAGGACCAAAGGTCCTGTGTCCTTTTTCTTTCCTTTACACCGTACAATTTTCTCCTTCTATATTCAATGAAATTGGCGGCTCGCCGATTTGTTCAAAAAAAAATCAAGTTCCAACTAAGAAGCAAACAATGATAAGCTCGGCACGGTTTGGTAAGTATAGTAAGTGGTAGCAGCTGTGTGAGAGGAGAGGAGAGAGAGATAGGACAGAAGGTTGTTCTAGGTGGTGTAAAATCCTCCCCTGGCTGTTTTTTTGGACGGTGGAGCTAAGAGTTAAGGTTTGTTTAGTTTGCGAAAATAAATTTTTTGGGTGTCACATTGGATGTTTGACCGAATGTTGGAAAGGGTTTTCGGGCACGAATGAAAAAACTAATTTCATAAGAGCCTAATTAAGCCGTCATTAGCACATGTAGGTTACTGTAGCACTTATGGCTAATCATGGACTAATTAGGCTCAAAAAATTCGTCTCACGATTTCCATATAAACTGTACAATTAATTTTTGTTTTTATCTATATTATTTTATTTAACCAGGTAAGGCCGTAAGGGCACGACAACGCTCAACTCAGAGAAGAAATTCCCCAGGAAAACATAAGACTCACCAAGTTAACAAAAATTTCTGAGGATTTGCCACATTCTCATCTGCCTTTCCACTAACCTTTTTCTTTTCCAAAGGGCTTAGCAGAAGTGTTCTTTCATCATACTCATCAGTGATAATTAAGAACTCTTGCAGCTAACATAAAATTGACTGTTGGCGAGCAGTTCCATTAGAAGAGCATAAAAAAGTATTCTTTGCAACATACCTTCTTCCCATGGATTGTATGGTTCACTCAATTGTCCACCTCCTTCAAACATCATCATATTCATTATAAACTGGTAGTAGCAAGAGAACCATAAAGAGTTAACACATTCAGGCAGCGCAAATTTTCTTTGAAAATTTGTACCTCTGTCTTCTGTTTCAAGCTTTCATCCAGGTTGTGTCTTTTTACACCATCCTCCTTTGAACAGTTCATATAATTATTCATGCGTATCAGTACGAGTATCCATGGAAGAAACATAAAAGAGTGAACAGATTTGAGCAAGCAGCTTTTTTTTTTGAAGTCTACCTTAACCTCGTGCTCCTTGCTTTCATCCAGGTTGTCTCCTTTTACAACATCCTCCTTTGAACAGTTCATATTATTATTAAAGCCATATTAATAAAGATGTCCACAAAAGAAACATAAAGGAGTTTCACGAGCAAAACAGAAAACTTATTTGAGTTAGCAAACCAATTTTCTGTGAAATGTCTACCTTGGTCTCTTGAATAATCTTGTGCTTCTTGCTTTCATCCAGGTTATCTCCTTTTACAACATCCTCCTTTGAACAGTTCACATTATTATCAAACCCGTATTAGTAAAGATATCCACAAAAGAAACATAAAGGAGTTCCACGAGCAAAACAGAAAACTTATCTGAGCTAGCAAACCAATTTTCTGTGAAATGTTTACCTTGGTCTCTTGAATAATCCCTTCTGTTTCTTGCAGGATGATCCCTTGATTTATCTTTTCTATTTCCTGAAGGTGGTTGTTTTTTCCAATATCATTCTCAGAACAATGCCTGTCATCAGATTCATTGACTACTGATTCTCCAATAGTGCTGCCACTGGTTTATAGAGCATAGCAAGACATTACAACTTTCCACCAAAGAAAACTGACTCTATATAGAATACTTATCTTACAAACAGTGACAATCCAACAATATCAACACAACAAGAATAATATATTAGCATGCAGATCATACCTTCTGAGCTCTTCAGTAGGGAGTTCAAGATATATTTTGTACATAGCTGACAGTCCACCATTCCGGACAGAGAAGCTCCAATCAAAACTACCAGCTTTGCCCAGAAGATTGTTCCTCAGCAACTCACACATCAACTTAGACTCTTTCATGATGGCCTAGGAATTAATTAGCAAACACCTTGTTCGTAACCATCAACAGGTTAATTTGACAGATTAAGTAGGTTCCAGTTTGTTTTTGTAGAGGCAAGCTCGTACCATCATGGTAGCAGTGGCAGGAACATGTTCAGGCCCTTTGTAGGTCATGAATCTTAAGGCGCAGCGCCGAATGGAATTGCTGGTGACCATGGAAGAGGTTGTAGCAGCCCCACTTACCACCGATTGACACATTAGATCAGCCTCCTTGGTGATACACTTGAAACCATATATAGTTTTGCAATTAGAACAAGAGAGTTAATAAACTTGAATGAATAATATCTCCAATTAAGAAGACTGAAGTCTGGCTTGGCATGTTAATTATAGTATTATATGCAAGGAAGTGCACACCTTCAAGGCAACAGTGGCGGCAGGGAACTCAGAACATTCCATGCTAACCATTTGATATGCACAGTTGGTGATCTTTTTACTGAGGGTGATCTCGTCAGCTTTGAAGATTTGAGGGCGACGATTCAGCAGGAACATAAGCTCATTCTCCCCCTTGATGCACTGGAAACCACAATTCATGCAAGTATAAATAAATAATTTAGAAGAGAAAATCATGCAACAGATAGTACTTATAGTAGAAGCTAAGCAGAACAAGGAAGATACCAGGTCTGCTAGGGCTGCCAGATCATTGTCATCATCTCCATTGCGGCAGTAATACTCGTGGAGGTATGCCTTGTATTGGGGCCAAGAACGACTTCCAGGATAATATGGCAGTATCCTATCCCATCCCCATGCTCTCTCCAAAAGATCTACAATACATGTACAGGACATCAGCAGCGAGGAATAACTCAACAATACATACATAGATTGAAGAAATTGGCAGTTAATAAAGTAAAAAAGTGTGGAGTTGAGGCTGCTATGTCGCTTGGATGGCAAGCTCGGCAACGATAACATGTGTGGGCTGCTGTATCGCCTCTATGATAAGCTTGGTGCTGATGTCTTGTATTGGGCTCCGTCGTGGTAGCTTAGGTTAGGTTAGCTTTTGGTGTGGTGTAGTTGTGGTTTTCGCTCAATTTTCCCTAATTACTGAGCAATGTAAGGTTTGGTCCCATTTACCCCTTAAAATGGGACACCTTCTTTTTTATATAAAACTTCGGTAATGGCACGACCGTTCGAGAGTAAAAAAACTGGTATGTGCAATCAGCCGTCCTCCTGCCTCCGACTCCAGCGCCGGCGTCCTCCTCACTCCATCCACTCCCCCGCCTCCGCCTCGCCTCGGCTGCCCCGCCGCACAGCCAGTACCCCTTCATCCAGCCCGCTGGTGACCGGAGAACCCCATAAACCCTAAACACATCCGGCGGGCGGCGGCGGGATATCGCGCGGGAGCTCTAAAATTGACCATAGAGAGACAAAACCCTAGCGGATGGACCTAAAATTTTACCTGGGAAGTGGGTGATCTCAAAAGGAGGTAGCATTGGATGAGCACCATGCTTCTTGTACGCTTCCCCGCGTTCAGCGAACACAAGCATCCTCTCCCTAGAAGTTCTTCGCTCCTCCTCCCAAAACTCCTTCAAAGCCAATCGCTTCCGCTCCTCGGCGGCGGACATCGCGGCGGCCTCCGATGTTGTCTCATCCTCGGTTATGGAGACGGCCGGGTGTTGGCGGCGTGGATCGTCGGGAGCCGATTCAATCCCCATTTCTCGATTTCTCTCTCTCTCGATGAGGGACGGCACGGGACGGGGAGGGTTTTGAACTTTCGCATCATCTTCTCTTTTAATTTATTGTTGGCTAATGGGCCTACTCAATTCATAAGGCCCAATTAGTTTTGGGCTTGAGTACAGCCCAGCATATAATCTCTCTCCTATACCGAATTCTGTGCAAATTAATGGCGGGCGAGATAAGCCACGTGGCACATCTCTATTCACGGAATCAGCCTCCACGCAAAATGAGAAACGCCCGGGGTTCTGTGGCCAGCTCCACAAGGTGGTGGGCTAGACAATTTAAGTTTGAAGTCTCATCCCTTCTAATTATTTGATATTAGGTAATTCTCTAATATTCGCGTCTTTTTTTTAAGGAAAAGTAGTAAGTTCATTTGAGGCCCCTTAAATTTACACCAAATCAAATTTTCATCCTAGAACAAAAACCAGATAAAAAAAGTAATAAGTTCATTTGAGGTTCCTCAAATTTACATCGAATCCGATTTTCATCCTTGAATCCAACAACCAGATACGTTCATTTAAGGCCCCTTAAATTTACACCAAATCAAATTTTCATCCTAGAACCCAAAAACCAGATAAAAAAAGTAATAAGTTCATTTGAGGTCCCTCAAATTTACACCGAATCTGATTTTTATCCTTGAACCCCAAAACCAGATACATTTATTTGAGGCCCCTTAAATTTACACTGAATCCAATTTTCATCCTTGAACCCAAAAAATAGATAAAAAAAAGTAATAAGTTCATTTGTGGTCCCTTAAATTTACACCGAATCCGATTTCCATCCTTGAACCCAAAAATTGGATACAACCGGTTTAAGGCCCCTTAAATTTACACTGAATCCGATTTTCATCCTTGATCCCAAAAACCATATATAAAAGGGTAATAAGTTCATTTGAGGTCCCTTAAATTTACACCGAATCTGATTTCATCCTTGAACCCAAAAACTAGATACATCCGGCCCCTCGGCATTTTGGAAGGCAGTTTTGGCTGATGTAAGTTCATTTGAGGTCTCTTAAATTTACACCGAATCCGATTTTCATCCTTGAACCCAACAACCAGATAAAACCGATCCCTCGGCAGTTTGAAAGGCAGTTTTGGTTGATGTGCCGCCAACGTGGTTGGTTTGACTAAGTCTTCATCCCACGTGGCACTAATTTCATCCTTGAACCCAAAAATCAGATACAACCGGTCCCTCGATAGTTTGGAAGGCAGTTTTGGCTGATGTAAGTTCATTTGAGGTCCCTTAAATTTACACCGAATCAGATTTTCATCCTTGAACTCAACAACCAGATACAGCTGTCCCCTCGGCAGTTTGGAAGGCAGTTTTGGCTGATGTGGCACCTATGTGGTTGGTTTGACTAAGTCTTCGTCCCACGTTACATTGATGTGGTGCTTACGTGGCATTTATGTGGCGATCCCGGAAAAATAATAAAAACTGTGGGCCCACATGTCAGCTACACACAAAATAATAATAAAATGGTGGGGCCCATGTGGAGCCCACATGTCATTCTCACTCCCCTCTCTCTTTTCTTCCTCATCCCACCTGTCAAGCAGAGTATAAAACATCCCTCAACTTTACATCGAGTCTTTATTACATCTCTCATCCCCAATACCATAAGTCTCTACCTCTCAATTATTAGAAAGGAAAGAGTACGAATTGCCCACCCGAACAATCGTGGTCGACCGAATTACCCCCAAACAATAAAACCGGACATTCTTCACCCCCAACTATGCAAACCGGACGAATTACCGCCTCGACCCAATCCGCGATGGTTTTGGTCTACGTGGCGTACGCGTGGCAGTCTAGTCGGCATTCTATTTATAAAAAAAATGTGGGACCCACCTATCATACACTCTTCCTCTCTCTCTCACGGGTCAGCGGCGGCGGGGGACGTGGAGCGGCGGCGACGGCGGCAGCGGGGGATGAGGAGGCGGCCACTCGGTGCGGCTTCCCCCCCTCCCTCTCGGCGAAGTGCGGGTGGACGAAGCTTGGAACGGACGGAGCTCGGTGCGGCTTCCCCCTCCCTCTCAATGGTGTGCGTGTGGGGAGGACGAGGGCGGCAGGCGGTGGCGGAGGCCACTTGGGGCGTCGAGGAGCGAGGGCCGGTCGCGGCCTTGTTCTTCCGGATGGAGGCTGCCGACCGCCGCCGCCAAAGGAAACGACCGTCTCTTCACCGCGACGAGGTGCACGGCCGGCGTTGTCGGGCCCCCTCCGCCCGCCGCTTCGACGGCGCTCCCACCTCCACCGCCGGCCAGCTTCTCCGCGGTTGCAGCCTCCCGCCCACCCAGATCCCGTGGCGACGATGGGAGAGAGAAGAGAGAGTATGAGTGTATGACAGGTGGGTCCCACATTTTTTTTATAAGTAGAATGTTGACTAGACTGCCACGCGTACGCCACGTAGACCAAAACCATCGCGGATTGGGTCGAGGGGGGTAATTCGTCCGGTTTGCATAGTTGGGGTGAAGAATGTCCGGTTTTACGGTTGCGCGGGGGGGGGGGGGGGGGGTAATTCGGTCGTCCGCGGTAGTTCGGTGAGGGGGGAGGTAATTCGTACTTTTTCCTAGTAGAAAACGTGCATAGTAAGTCCCTTGGTAGTATGGACCAAATTTTCTTCTGGTTTTGTTGATGTGGCATATAGCGGGGCCACTTATCGGTGACCCTTACCTCTCTTCACGGCTTCACCTATCTCTCTCCCTCCCCGGCTTGTGCGATGGCCTACATAGTTATTAGGACCGGACACCGGGAAAAACCGGAACCAGGGCCTCGGCCGGTCCGGTCCTCGTAAAAGATCGACTATGCAAATAAACCGGAGAAAACCAATTGAGCCAGGCGGTTTTTATGTAAACCGGACGTTGAGCCGGACTGGTCGGACCAGCTAAGCCGGATATTGGGCTGTTGATGGGCCGCCGGCAAAGCCCACTTCAATCCTGAAGGTACAAATTGCACCAAAATAGCTAGAAAAGGGTGTTTTTGAGGGGATTCGACCTTGGGTTGCTTGGTTGGGAGCAAGACATGCTAGCCAACTCACCATCTCTTTGCTTGTGTTGATAAAAGACATATACATTGAACCGCGGTCGGACCAACCAAACCAGTGGTCCAACCACTAAACCGGTGAACCGAGAGCTTCGCCGGTTCATTCACCAGTCCGGTCTTAATAACTATGATGGCCTGACCTCGTGGTGGAGCGACGACGCGGCCTCAAGTGGAGCATTGGCTGATGGCTGGTGCCTCCGACGTGTAGTGGTGGACAACCCTCAAGGCAGAGCGGCAGCGGCGGCCCTAGAAACCGGCGGTGGACGGTAAGTAGGATGGAACCCGTCTACACGTCCTCCTCCAACCCGGCAACCAGGCACCACTCTGCTCCTCCATCTGTCCGTTGTGCCACCGGCGCCGTCATTGGAGAGGCTAATGGTGTTGGAGAAGTTGGTTGGCCAGATGATGTCGCACTCGGCGTTGTCAAGCAGCTGCTGCGCGATGAGAAAGGTCAGGTACCGCCATTGTCTTGCGGCGGAGCGGTGAAGGTGTGCTGCCTACGTTACCTAGATACAGCTCATGGGCCACGTATCTGTATCGGATACACCATCGGATACTGATACGTATCGGTTACGCTCCGATATGTATCCCGTATATATCTCTAATAACAACGATTTTAGAAAAAAAGAAAATAATTCCGATACTTCCCAGTTACGTGTTCGTCCCGAACGGCCAAATCCGCATCACATGGAAGCGCCGAGCCCCCGATCCAATCCACCTGTAGCGCCGCCTCCGCCTGCTATCCCGAGGCATAGGGCCTCCACCAGCCGGCCGTCGGGTTTCGCCGCCGCTCGCCATCCAAGGCGCAGGGCCTCCACCGGCAGCCAAATGCTGCGTCGCCGCACTGGGCGCAGGGTCTCCGCCAGCCGACAGTCGCTGGCTCGCTGAATCTTCGCCACCAGGTCCAGCGTTTCCACCGGCCACCAAGCCCAACTCCTTCGGTCCGTCACCATCTGCCGCTTGGTTCTTCCCTTAAGTCTCAATCTGCAGTGAATTTTGTTATGTGTTTTCCCTTCACATTTCTTAGTGCAAGTGCTATCTCTTCTCTTAGAACTGAATTTTGGAATTGGAAGCTTAACTGCTTCGGATGCAGACTCATCAGGAGCACTAGTGATTTTATCGATGGGAGTTACATGGTGAGCCTAATCTGCTGAGATAGTGCTATTAGATTTTGGTGCATTGGACATGTATGATGACGTAGGACTTTCAGCCACATCGCTGAGAATGAAAGCAAACAGCAATTAAACTTATCTTAGCTACTGAGTTTAACTTGATGTCCTATACAGGTTTATTCTAATTATCTCTAGTTGATGCCATGTAAGTGTGTGTGTGTCGCCTTATCACGTATCCGTATCCATATCCCCGTATCAGGGTAACATAGTGTGCTGCGATGAGGGTCTTATCAGATAAGTATCTGACCTGATATCTCAGCGTTATCAAAGGACAACTGAAGTAAAAGCTTGAGATATGAAGTACCATGATGTTTATGTACAAAGCCATGTTTAAGATCTATCAATTACATAATGCTACCACACTTTGCACTCTTGCAGTAGACCAACCTACCTATGTTTTCTTAGCACATTATACGAGTTCTCATCAACCAAAAGCTGATGCGGTGCAAATCATGATGCAGAATTGTGGATAAATCTAAGAACAATCCATCAGAGTTCAGATGATAAATCACCTCATGGTGACCAAAGCAGATTCATTTGCACCACCTCTTAGAGCAACCCTGCCAGCTTCCAAAAATCTAGCAACAGCATCCTCTGCGTAGCAGTTTGCTTCACCCACATTTACAGTCCTACCAACAGCTGGGCAGGTGTTGAGTACATGGTCACCATTGAACTGAGAAGCAAGCTGGATCAACTCCACTTGAAACTCCGACAGAGATGAATTAATCCTCCTTAGGGCCAAATGGTAGCATAGACTTTGTGGGCCAACAACCTGGATGTTGGATAGTCATATGATACAGAGTTCAATTCTAAGTTTCTAACATGAAATCAGACAGAGCTCAATCAAGGATTAGATTGTATTGTGATATGTGTCAATAAAATTAGACACTTCAGATATATGAATATACTCGGAATTATTCGTATTATGTACTTACACCAAAATGATGCAATAGTTGATGAACAGTTCTACTTTAACTGAAGGTTACTATTTGTTTCCATGAGCATCGGGGAATCATCTATACCAATATAAAAAGCACCAGGTCATCCAACACCTCTCTCTCCTGACCCATAGATCTGTTCATCCAACGGTTTATATCAAAAGTTGGATCAACCCCTGCAATTAGCGATTCCCACGTGGTAAACAGCGGTTAGCGAAAAAAAAAAGAAAGGAACCCATCGCCACCGAAAAAAGAAAGGGAAAACCTATCCTCCTGCGCGGCGCCGCCCACCGCTCGCCTCCTGCGCGCCCGCCGGCGCCACTCCGCTCGCGCGCGGCTGTGCCCGCCCGACGCCGTCTTGTGTGGCTGCAATATTGGGTTGCGTACTGAAAATTCTTCTTTTCAGACATCTAAGTGATTGCTTAACTTCATTTGACATTATTAAATATAAAATTGAAAATTAACAGTGTCAGTGGCGGCCGCCCGGCGGCCAAGAGTTCGCCGGGGAGGTGCCGGTGATCTCGTCGGCGTCTCCGGCGGTGTATCCTGCCAGGCAGCCATCAACAAGTACTACTGACTACAGCACCCTCAACACAAGTGAGCATGCTGCATACTATGGTTGCTCTTGCATGGATTTATCTAACATTTTGGTCTGATCACAATTTAGCCGGGGAAAATAACAACTGTGTGCGAGCTTAACCTCAAATGAAAACTTTACTGAAAACATAATGAAAACTTTACAGCTAGCCAGCATGACTGATTGTACTTTAATTGTACTTAACTGAGATTAATTTTTGCTTTGGTTTTCACAAGATGAATTTTGCCAGAAACATAGTTACCAAGATGCATTGTTTTCCTCTTGTGGCAATCTTCTTACAACCGAAGTCTCAGGTCTAATATACCACTTCCAACTTTTCATGCAAGCACTGAACACTGAAATTACATTATTTCTCTTCGTGGCATCTAAAGGTTGATTTTGACTCTGAATTATTTCTGTACCATTGAAAGTAACCATTTTTTTTCTTTTGAGATCACATGGGGAGCTAACAGTAGCATCCATGACTCTAAACCAGGTTATTCCGGTTTCTGACGTACATGCTTGTCGGTGAATTACATGGTATATGCTCTATGATATTTCGGTTTGTGACTTCCACGTTGGTACAATGAAAAACGATGCCAACGCAACGCCAGATTTTCCCATACAGTCAGGTATATTTTTCCCAAAGTTTTACCTTCACTTTCCTGCTATTATTAATATTAATATTTTCCTGGCCACAACATGTTTTTCATCACATAATGGTTTGATTGTACTTTTCTATGCCACATGTTTTAGGAACAGACACACTAGATGATGTAACAAACTTAACTGCTGCTGAGGTTAAAAGAAAGCGTCGAAGGGAGAGGTATGCTTCACTCTCTACTGAGCAGAAACAAGCTAGGCTTCAAAAGAACCGTGAGTATAAACAACGTAACAAGGAGGCAACTACATCTCTATCAGGTACCATAGATCCCTCATTTCTTCTTCCTATCGGGTCCAAACTTAACCACCAGTTAAGTCTACTAACGACGGTCAACCGTGATGAATAAATGGTAGTGATTTCTACGTCTGAGGATGAAAATGCAAATTCTTCTATTGTCTGCACTCCCTCTACAATCATCGGAGGAAGGGTTCCTCTAAGTGATATCACAAATTATCCTTCATTTGGTGCAACCCAAAACTGTGCACGAACCGTCTCACCAAATGGTAAAATGTTTCTTCATTACATATTCTATCACCGAAATGTTTGCTTACAACAGAGTTATGCCTCCTGTGCTGCTGTTGAAAAGAAAAATATTTTTAGAAACCATGACATGGGAATTATGTACATGTCCATCTAGGTTCACAAATTATGTATGCTCGGATTCAGAAATTTTAGGGATCATGGATGTCTAGGTTCAGAAATTTTAGGTTCATAAATTTGTTGTGAATATTTTAGGTTCATAACTTACTTCTCTGATTTGTTGTCAATATTTATTATTTTTGTCCTATGTTTCTACAGTCATTCAACCTCCCCAGCCCATTGTTACACCTAGGCGCCTACCTTTTACACTGGACGACAATGTCTTTGGCAGTAATCAGTCCTCACTAACCAGGGTAGCTACCGAAGCCACAACTGCTCGGGAAATACCTTCGCTTGGTACAGTATTAACCTGCTTTCGAATTGAATGATATGATGTTTGCACCTTCCATACACAGTATAAAACACAGTATAAACTATCTCACCCATCTTTGTTTTTCTTTATATTAGCTGAAATAGTGCGTATGATATTCTTACTGCAAAAACTATGAATGGGTAGTGCGAGCACTAATTTGATGAAAATGATTTATGTACAAGTTGGTGCAGGTACACTTGGCGGCATCACTAATTTAACTCCAATTGAACTTAGGCGGAAGCGTGATAGGGAGCGGTATGCTGCTCTTGGCGCTGACGACAAGGAAGCTAGGCTTCAAAAGATGCGAGAGTACTACCAGCGAAAAAAGAGTACTGAACAGACCTACCCATGGTATTTAAATTATTATCTCACAAACATAGTGTTAGACTAAATGATACCTTTCTTGCTATCTATTACTTTCATGCAGGAAAGAAAAGTCCACCTCCTGAAATTACACCTAGCTGTCTCTCATTTATAGATGATTCAGGTACATGATCGATATCACATGCCATTTACACATGTTTCGAAATATCTCCATGCAGTTGCACTCAATGATGGTTCTCTCATTCTGTAAGCAGGAAATGAACCTAGCCAGCCTGTAGTTACACCTACATGCCTACCATCTACAGATAACATATGACACATTTATTGCTCAACCTTCTGAAACTATGGATCATAACACTGAGGACAGCAACATGGTTATTGATTTTTCAGCTACAATTCCAGGTACATGGTTATTAACACACGTACAGCCATGCAAAGTTGACATACATCCGTTATTACTGACATTTTGATTGCATTGTGTCATACTCCTATAGCAGAAACCATGATTGCTGGAGATGGAGAAGATGACGATGATGACGAAAGCTTTTTGATGAGAGGACGAGGTCTTTGTTTGATGCATTTAATATTAGTATAGATAGATATGTTCTCATCATTACAATTGTCAGTTAAATAGGCAATTCTACATTTCTTTTTGCAGATATAGAGTATGTGTCATTTCAAGGAGACGCCATAACTAAACACATAAATGCTACGACATTGGCTGATGACAAAATCTATGAAAGCCTTCCTGCCAAGCCATCTGTTTTGAGGCGGGTGCCAAACTGCAAATATTGTGGGGCTAAGAGGTTCCAATATGAGACTCCTGCTTGGTGTTGTAGGAAGGGAAAAATAGTTCTAGCAACACATGATGTACCTGATGAGTTGCGCAGATTGTTTGCAAGCCAACATGATGAGGATGCTAAATATTTCAGACAGCATATCCGTTATTTCAACAGTCATTTTGCTTTCACATCATTGGGGGTTACACTTGACCAGAGGTATTGCAATGGCAGATCAGGGATGTATACATTCCGTGCTCAAGGCCAGATGTATCATCGCATTGATCAGCTACAACCTGGTGGGAATGGACCACGTCATCTCCAACTATATTTTTATGATACAGATGAAAATCTAGCACATAGGGTTCTCCGCTCCCCTGATCTTGATATAAATATTGTCAGGAAGATTCTAACAATTCTAGCAAATAACCCATATGTGCATACTTTTCGAAGGATGGGGTCTGTTCCCGACCTTGATGAGTACAGGATTACTCTTAACACAAGCATTGTTCTTGATCAGCGAAGGTACAATGTTCCCACAGCCTCACAAGTAGCAGCTATATGGGTGGAAGGGAATAACCCACAGAATTGTTTTGATTGGAGTGTTATTGTTTACGGAAGAGCAAACAAGCCAAGGTATATCAAGGCGTATACTGGCTGCTATGATCTATTGTCTTATCCGTTGTTTTTCCCGAATGGAGAGGTTGGTTGGAACAAATTCCTTCCCTATGATCAAGAACCATTCAATGAGCACCCCTATGAGAACCACCATAATGATGGCGGCTATGTTCAACCGGAAGAAGGTACTATATGTGTACATATCTACTTTACAATTTATATTTCACGGTGATTGACTGGTTCTTTTTATTTGTCACAGATGATGACAATGCGAACCCTTCTGGTTCATATGTCTCGGCGCGGGAGTATTATTGCTACAAGCTACAGATGCGTCCTGGGAAATTCAATGTACTTTTCTATGGAGGAATACTCTTCCAACAATATATAGTGGACATGTACATCAAGATCGAAGGGATGAGATTGGATTTCTTCCTAAGAAAGGAGACTCAGAACCTCATTCGCGCTGACCTGTACCAAGGGGTTGTTGACACAATTGCATCAGGTGAGACATGTGCAGCAATGGCGGGTAAGAGGATTGTTCTCCCGGCTACATTTACTGGTGGAGACCGTGACATGCAGCGGAGATTTCTTGATGCAATGTGCTTAGTGCAACACTTTGGAAAGCCAGATCTATTTTTGACAATGACATGCAACCCATACTGGGAGGAGATAACTGCTGAGCTAGCTCCTGGACAAACCCCGCAGGATAGGCCAGACTTGGTTGCCCGAGTATTCAGAGCCAAACTGAGGGAAATTAAAAATCTTCTCATTAAGGAGCAATATTTTGGAGAGGTTGCAGCATATGTGCATGTCACGGAATTCCAGAAGAGGGGCCTCCCGCATGAGCATTTCCTATTGATTATGAAGTCTGGCCACAAGTTCACATCGCCGGATCAATATGACACAATAATCAGCGCTGAACTCCCTGATGAGGCCAGGTTTCGTGAGTTGCATAGGCTGGTTGTCAAACACATGCTCCATGGCCCGTGTGGGAAACTCAGGAAAGATTGTGGTTGCATGGTAGATGGAAAATGCAGGTTTCATTACCCAAGACAGTTTTGTGATCAAACACAACAAGGAAGTGACTCCTATCCCATCTACAAGAGGAGGGACAATGGCAAAGGAGTCAGGGTTAGGAATGCTGATTTGGACAATAGGTGGGTAGTACCGCACAACCCTGGTCTTCTAATGAGATTTAATTGCCATATTAATGTTGAGGTCTGCTCCAGCATCAAGGCTGTCAAGTATTTGTTCAAGTACATCTGCAAAGGCCATGATCGCATATCTTTCTCAGTTGACACTACCAGCACAGAAGTAGAGGTGGATGAGATTCGTCAGTTCAGAGAAGCGAGGTTTGTAGGGCCATCAGAGGTGGCGTGGAGGCTCTACCACTTTGATCTGTTTGATATGTCTCCTCCCGTGCTACAGCTCCAGGTACATTTGCCCAACATGCAAACGGTTGCTTTTAGGGGAGCAGATAACCTGCAAGATGTGGTGGCACGTGAGTCAGCATCACGGACCATGCTAACAAAGTTTTTTAGGATGAACCGGGAGAATAGCGAGGCAAGAAAGTATCTTTACAGGGAGTTCCCTGAATACTTTGTGTGGCGGAGATCTCACAAGATATGGACCGGTCGGGATCAAAGAACACAGATTGGGAGGCTTGTGTCAGCAAATCCTTTAGAAGGGGAGCGGTATTTCCTAAGGATGCTGCTTAACCATGTTCGTGGGCCACAATCATTTGAGGACCTATGTACTTTTGGTGGGGGTGATGCATCCTTCATTTAGGATTGCAGCAGAAAAAAGGGGACTTATTGAGGCTGACAGGACCATCGATGACTGCATGACAAAGGCAGCATTTTTTCAGATGCCACGTGCACTTAGAAGGTTGTTTGCAACGATTTTAGTGTTCTGTGAAGCCACCAACATCTTTGATATGTGGGACAAGCATCTAGGTTCAATGTCTGAGGATTACCAAAGGCAACATCCAAACAGTCGCATAGTTGAGCAGCTTGTGCTTAGAGACATAAGGGACTTGGTGCATTCCATGGGGAAAGATATCAGTGCATACGGCCTTCCAGAGTATGTTGAGCCATTTGATTTGGATAGCCATGAAACCAGAGAGGTAGTGGAGGAAATGTCTATAGAAGTAGATCAATGCCACATTGATTTATATGACTCTTTGAACCCCGAACAACGATATGGCTTTCATGAGATCATGGGTCACATAGACAGTGGCGTTGGAAATGTCTTCTTCATTGACAGTCCAGGAGGAACGGGCAAGACTTACCTCTACAGAGCTTTGCTAGCCAAGGTGCGATCAGTGGGATTGATTGCGATTGCTACAGCGACATCTGGCATTGCTGCATCAATTATGCCAGGTGGGCGCACCGCACACTCTCGGTTCAAGATCCCAATTAATCTAGATGATAACACCATGTGTAGTTTCAGCAAGCAGAGCAGCACTGCTGAGTTGCTTCGAAAGGCATCGTTGATAATTTGGGATGAGGTTGCCATGACCAAGCGTCAAGCCGTGGAGGCTCTTGATAGATCACTACAGGATGCCACAGGCTGCACGTTACCGTTTGGTGGAAAGGTTATGGTGTTTGGGGGAGACTTTAGGCAGGTGTTGCCGGTGGTCAGGCGTGGCACCAGAGCACAAATCACCGATGCAACATTACAAAGGTCTCACCTATGGGAGGGTATAAGGAAAATACGCCTATGTACAAATATGAGAGCCCAGTCCGATCCATGGTTCTCAGATTTTCTACTAAGAGTTGGTAACGGAACGGAGAAAACAATCGGGGATGACTACATACAGCTCCCTGATGAGATAGTTATTCCGTACACTGGCAAGGAAGCATGCCTTAATATGTTAATAGATGGAGTTTTCCCATCACTTCAGGCGAATGCCATGTCGTCATCTTATATGAGCGCACGTGCTATCCTTGCAACAAAGAATGAGTACGTGGATCAGCTGAATGACAAGATGATTGACCGGTTCCCTGGACAGGAGGGAATCTACTATAGCTTTGATTCAGTCGAGGATGATTTTAGAAACCTTTACCCCAATGAGTTTCTTAATTCCCTGACACCGAATGGTCTACCACCACATATACTAAAGTTGAAAGTGAACTGTCCCGTGATTCTGCTAAGGAATCTTGATCCTCACAATGGCCTGTGCAATGGGACAAGGCTAATAGTCAGAGCTTTCCAGAGCTTTCCAGAATAACATGATCGATGCGGAGATCGTTGGCGGTCAGCATGCTGGAATGAGGGTGTTTATTCCCAGGATCCCATTGAGCCCCTCAGAGGATCTCTCGCTTCCTTTCAAGCTGAAAAGGAAGCAATTCCTATTACGGCTCAGTTTTGCAATGACAATCAACAAAGCACAAGGACAGACGATCCCAAACGTTGGGGTTTATCTTCCTGAGCCTGTATTCTCGCATGGTCAGCTCTATGTTGCATTGTCCAGGGGAGTATCATGGGAGACCACAACAGTTCTGTCCAAGCCGAGGAGTAAAGCCGATGGCACTGGAAACAACACTAAAAACATCGTATATACAGATGTTTTATTTTAGTCTATGTTGGTAAGCCTTTCAACCATTCCTTTTGTCTTGCTGAATCTGAATAATTGATTATTTCGAGAAACCGACAGTATATTAGGCCCATTTTAGAAAGGAGAAACATGACACATCTCATTCTGTCAAAATATATATAGTGGTCCTACTGGAGTACTGGACTAACAAATCTGGCTGTTTATTTCAATGTTGTCTATAATTTATTAAGGTACTGCTTCCCAAGAAAAATTTCACAACGATCAGAAAACCACATCACTCATAAACACCGAAAACTGAAAGATATCATGTACTGAATATATTGTACGTTACGATCACAAATATCATGAATAATCCTATGGCTAGAAAAATGAATAACTTTTCTAGAGGAATGGTTGTTTTGACAGTCCCATTCACAATGAGTTTTGCCAAGGTATATCACTGTGCTGATGACTTATTAGTTTTTCTGCATAGACCTGAGCTTATGGATGCAAAATGATCTGCAGTGAGTTGTATGTAAATATTAGAAATACTTCTGGTGGAATATGTTGTTATTTCTTAATTTACCGCCATTAAGGTATGCATATTATATAGCAAGATCTCTTGCAATTCTGTTATGTCTTATGAGCTCACTGGCTTAATGGAATAGGACTTCTGTGAATACAAACAAGTTTCATACAGAAACCTTGATTAAGGAGAAGAGCCTGAAAATGTAACTTAGAAAATTAATGAGTACAGAACAGATTGTGTTTGAGGCAATTAATGAATAATGACCATATAAGAGAGATTGCCCCACTTGACTTGACTGACAAATTTTGTATTTGATTTTTTTTTCAGTTATCAGGCGACTGGCTGTGCGGAAATTTTGTAATCTTCCTGCTTTGGAAGCTCAGTCTGCATCAGCAAAGAAGCAAATGTTCAATCTATGTGGTGGATCTAAGGCATTAACTACAGCAGAGACTCACCTGTGGCAATTACATTTGTGTCTTGCTTGCATGTGTGTCTGCAAGGTTGCAAGGGTCGACGAGCCCCTGACTCTACTATGGATTGATTTGTTCTCTTTGTTCAGCAAAAATGTCATTTTAGTGTGTCCAGGAGCCCTGACTCTACTATGGCTACCATTGTGCACATATGCAATCCAATCCGATTCAATTCATGTCGTTTAACCTTATGTAGTTTTTGTTAGCTATAAATTTAAATTAATACTCCCATCGTCCAAGTCGCTTTGATCTTTTTAGTCGAACTTGTTAAAAGTTTAATTAAGTTTATAGAAAAAATATAGTTGGGCCCAGCGATGGAAAAAAATCGAGTGAATAAAAACCGCGAAGTGAAAAAATAGCAACGAAAAAAAGCCTTACTCCCATCGTTCAATATTATAAGTCGCTTTGATCTTTTTAGTCGAACTTGTTAAAAGTTTAATTAAGTTTATAGAAAAATATAGTTGGGCCCAGCGATGGAAAAAAATCGAGTGAATAAAAACCGCGAAGTGAAAAAATAGCAACGAAAAAAAGCCTTTCTATTCTGAGTTATGCAAAAATCCATCTAAGTTATGCAAAAATCCATTCTTTTTTCCACTCTAATAAAAAAAGATAGGGCATGTAAATTGTATAAAATATACTCATATAATATACTACTAATCCAACAAATTAAAGTTTAAACCAAAATATATGCTCATCATGCAATGGAAATTAATTTTGCTCCAAATATCCACGCTATAAAATAGAGAAATTATCTCCTTACCTCCTGCCTGCTCCACCTGGGCCACGTGAGAAGGATTTTTTTAGAGAAAGGCCACGTGAGAGTTGGATAGGCCCATGGCCAAGTACTCCTACGTATAACAAGACTCGGAATACATACGCAGAGACTACCTCGCCGCCGATTACTGCCCTAGCCGCGATTACACCAAAACAAACTGCCCCAGCCGCGATGGATGAATCGCCATCCACTCCGCCGCCGCCGTCGCCGACTCCGCCGGCGCTACCGCCACCGCCACTGCCGACTCCGCCGGCGCCACCACCACCGCTACCGCCACTGCCGACTTCGCCGCCGCCACTGCAGCCGTCGCCGACTCCGCCGCCGCCGCCACTGCCGCGGCCATCTCCACACGATATAAGCAACAATGTAGAGATCGATCCTTCGGTGAGTTAAACATTCGTCACATCGATCTTTGACTAGCTAGCTATGATTTGTATTACTTACGTACTGCATATAGCACAGTAGCTAGCTAATTAAGTTCATTTACACGTATTGTTTTCCATTTAAACACATGACGTGTAATTCCACTTCTAGGCACGCAATGTGAAAACGTAATATAAATTCAGTTGATTAGGTCCCAAAGGAATAATTAGGCGCTCAGTTTACCCCCTTTTTTGTTTAATCCAGAGGTGCATATCCAAAAATCCGATCTGTTTATATTACTAAATGTAATAAATATATCCAAAAGATTAATCGGGTCTGTCGCAACGTGCACAGAGAGAAGTCCAGTAGCGTCGTTAACTCTTCTTTGATATTCTCAGCATGAGAAACTAATTAAACAAGCAAGCGTAAAGCTGTATAATTAAGGTAGATGAAATTAAAGCCAATTAATTGATCTCTTTGCTATTTAATTAGTTAAATGGATAAACAATTTATTTACTTCCTGACATGGTCAACCGAATTGATCTGTTCACATAGGTCTGCATGTTGGTTAGAAAAATAATTCTGGATATCGTGTGCTTAGATTTGGAATTATGTGCCTGCCTGTGTTTAAATAGAAAACAAACAGGTCATTTACGATGCATGGTTGTACAGATTAGTTAATTCAAGCACCTAGCCAGCAATCCATTATTATATTATAAAATAATTACGTAGATGGACTCTTCTGAGACCGGAAAAGGACCGATAGAGATATTACCTAATACAGAGATGCCTGGCCAGGTTGATAAGTCAAAAATCACTTATCAGCAAATTGACTTGATAGCAAACATCTGTCAATCAGAGCACAAAAAACCAAAGAAGGAAGATGTAATTCAAATTATGCCGCAAGGTACTTGTATTTTCTTTATAAATTATGGTGTCTTTTATTTTATTCAAATGTGATTTATTTATGAAATCTTTTGCTATAGATTATATTTGCACTGAAGAAGATATTCAGATCCTTTGTTATGTCAGCCAATTGCCAGAGAGACAAATGGTTGTCGACATCGGCGGTGCCTTTCTCTACAAATATGACATGAACTGTCTTTTTCATAACGATAGTTATGTTAATGGTGATGTAAGTATAGCTATGTTTAGTACACATGCCAAAACATGGCCAAAAAATTATCTAATGATTTTTTTATAATTTCTAAATGTTTATATTCATTGGGAAGAAAAGCATCTTATTAATAGAGATCGCGGAAAGGTATTTTTGGAGAACACTATTGTTTCTAGCTTTCTTAAAGGTCATGGTGCCTCAATCTTTGGTCACAAAAATTATAAGGATGCTACTGTTCTGACAAGAGTGACCAATTATCTAGCTCACGACATGGTAATCTCTATAATCCCTCGTACATATGAATATTATTTTAGTGAATAATACTGACAAGGAGGCGTTTGATGCAGCTATTCATCCCAATTAACATAGAACAATCTCACTGGTACCTAGCAGTTGTTAATGCCCATAAACGCGAGATACATGCACTCGACTCGCTAGGAATAATGGACTGTCGTGATCTCCATACTACCGTGAGTAACTGTTAGATTTTTAATTATAATTTAATTGCTTATTATTAAGATTACTGTTATTATTGATCATTTCATGTTATATGTTCAACATGGTAGCTAAAAGGACTGCATAGACATATCCAGTTTGCGGCTGAACATAAAGAGCTTAGCCAAGAAGTGGCAGAAGCTTGATGTCACAACATGGCCCATCATAGAAATGTTTCCGGAGAGAATGCAAACTGATGGGTATGTTCCAACTCATGCTTGTACAAATAATTACCATCTCTTTAACTAAATAGATGGCTCAATGCAATTTTTACATCCTATAATGAAGATCATCCTGTGGTCTTTGGATGCTAAACTATATGAAGTATTGGACAGGATCAAAACTGTCTGATAGAGTAACTCAGGTATTTCATACAACTGTTCATTGCATGTTCAATTATATAAATCATGAGAACAAATACATATTCTTTGCTGCTATTATTTCGCAGGAAGATATCACAAAATTCAGGTCTAAGCTAGCTTCAATATTGTGGTGCTCTAAGTATAACATGAGGAAAGTATGTATGCAACCTCAACCAAAAAATGAAGACTGTGAGAGTCCAAGTGATGTACAGATAGTTGAGACTCCTAATGATGTGCTAAAACCGTCTGAAGTCTCGCATAGGATCGAATCAGATACATCTCTGTGTATTGTAGCCCCAGGAACAACATTAACAAACAAAAAAGAGTTGTTGGGTGCACTTTGCAAATATATTATGTCAATTAATTGTGTTGAATCTTTATAGTAAGTCAGTTTTTCACCCATACTTATATGCATTGGAAATATTCATTACATATTATCTCGCTTAGACTAATTGGTTCTTTGATTTTTACAGGAAAGAATGGATTCGAAGCATGAAGCCATATCCAATCTCTTTGAGCCTCAGAAATCTTCAAGACATTCTAGATGTAAATAAGTCGATGGACAATGGCTACTTCAACATGGCTGTTCGGATGCTTACATGGAACCCACTTCTGTTGTTTCTAGATGATACAATCCACTTCATGGACCTACAATTCTGGGTGAGTTCTTAGAACTACTTTCTAACTATATATCATGCCTCACTAAGCACAAATATTTTGCATAACAGACCATCTCTGATTTCCATCGTGACCCGCGGCATCGTGCAAAACTTGATGTCAAACGATTGGCTAAACTGTTTGAATGCTGGCCTGGCATGGACTACAACATTTCAAACTGTACCAAGGAAAGCTATATTTCATTTGTCTTTTGAGGAAATCTTACTATTCTTCAACTGTACATTATGTTTACTTCCATGAATTTTTTTGCAGATTCTATTGCCGCATTCTTTCCTTGGTCACTACACATTATTTGTGCTAGACATGAAGGCTAGAACTGTCTTTATATTGGACCCGCTGCACATTCCTGATACATTTAGGGGTTCTCATCCAACCGAACACTATGTTCACAAGATAGCTAATATAACTACCAATGTTAAGCTCGCTATGGAAGAAGCCAATCCAACTTGGAACGATGATATTTATTTATGGAATCGAAAAATACTAACAGATGTTCTAAAAACGGAAAACTGGTACTTTCTTACAACCTAAACAAACTAATTAATTTGCTAATCCCTGCCTATAAATGTAACGGCCCATTTTTGGTGCAGGGAAGTTACGGGCTTCCATGTCCTCGACTTTATGTGGTCATGGAATGGAGAAAAATTAGCATCTATTTGCACTGTGAGTACCCGCATTTAATTACTACTACTACTTAGATAAAGTCTGGCAATTAATGTATTCTGACAATGATCGGAATAAATGTGTGCAGGATGGAAATAAACTGCGGACTAGGGTTCTCCTAGACATATTAAAGTGCAGTGATAAATGAAGCCAAAGACAATATTCCCATAGCCATACAAGAATTTGTTGCACGCTTCAGGGTTTAGAAGGCTTCAACTTTCTTAGGTCTTGCGTTATCATCATAATCATTTCCCATTCTTGACTCTATCATTTCAGTCTTTTGGCTTCTGTTGACATCATTCTTGGCTTAAGATGTGATCAGTACTATTTGTTGAAACTCGAAAGTAGTACTTCTATCACCTGCACATTGTTTGCATAACTTTAATTATTTTACTTCAGTTTGGGTGTAATTATTCAAGAGGTGCATACTCACAATGCCGAGCTATTTATATTACTAAGTGTTACTAAATATAACGAAAAGATAATCGGGTCTATGGCACCATGCACAGAGAGAAGCCCTGTAGCGTCGTTAACTCTCCACTTTTTAGCCAATTGCATTTGTTTGGATAATATTAGCATTCTATACTCAAATATATTCTATATTCCAAAGTTATATACTCAAGTGTGGTAGCGTTAGAGTGGGCACTGTGCGGATTTCATGTATTCTGAGCACGACAAACTAATTAAACGAGCAACTATAAAGCTGTACTGTACTGAATTGCTATTATTAAGGTATATCAAATTAAAGCCAATTAATTAATCTCTTTGTTATTTAATTAGTTAAATGGACAAACAATTTATTTACTTCGTGACGTGGTCAACCGAATTGAGTCACATAGGTATGCATGTTGGTTAGAAAAATAATTCTGGATATTGCGTGCTTAGATTAGGAATTATGTGGCTGTCTGTGTTTCTACCTGAAAAAAAAAAGGTTATAATGCATGGCTCTGTAGAAAAGAGAGAGGAAACAAATATAAATATATGCCCGTTTATTACATTGATCGGTTAAGAAGAGAGGGAAAAAATCGCTAACTTAATAAAACTTTATTCTAAGGTCAAGACACAGTATACCTAATCATGGCTTAGGCAGCTTCCATCTCTTGACAATGTTATCTTGATAGATCTTCATTTCTCCCTCGCAATTGGCTGGCTGATGGAGCTCCCTCATCATAACTTGTGGTCGATCATACCCATCGCGCATATACTCAAAGAGAACTCTAACAGCTCTCTCCGAATTGATTGGTCGATGGAACTCTATCTTGATCATTTGCTGTGTTGGTGAATCCACGCCGTCATCAATCGATTCACACGATTCCATAAGTATTATACCACTGGACAAAGTCCAGCCACCTTAGACAAGGAAGGAGGACCGCGTGTTAGGGGAGAGGTGAGGAGAGAGAGGATTGTGTGGCCATAAGGAGATTATTTAAGGATATATTTATCGACGGCTGGGTATAATGAGTTCAACGATTTGATGATTCACTTGCATGTAGGAGATAACCATGAAAAAATCAACTGCGACTCACTTCTAAATGGACACGCTCCAATAAAAATATATACAAATTTGTCATACAATACTATTCCTTTTTCATATGGAATTTATAAACAATTATATTAAGATTGGATAATGAAAAGGAATAAGTCCAATCAGGAAAAAGAACTCTATTTTTAGAAAGTTTCATTTGCATGGAAGCATGCATACGGATATGGATTGAACGAATAATTCCAATCTCCAGTGACAACGTGCATGTGGATTATTTGTATGGTTGATAGCGTGCATGCAGGCGGAGATGAATGGTGAGAATTAGTCCCCAACTAATTTGTCTTCTCGACTTTTGTGCTCCAACGAGCACCACTGACTATAAATAATTGGTGCTGGGTTAGGCCTCAAAGCACAATACCACAAATCCTCCTACTATTGTCGACCTCCAAAATTGTTCCGCCTTTGTCAGCTGGTAAGGGGTTGCGATCCCCCCATTTGCTAATTCCATTTTTATCTTCTGTTCACATTCTTGCATGTATCATTGTCTTCATACCTATAATTTGTAGAAACCAAACAGTCCCACGATCCAACAAGTTCAAGATGTCTGCTGCCATGGGGAGTGATGCGAAAAGTCAGGTCATGGGAGAGGACAACCACAACACCACTAACAAAGTCAATGAACAGGTAAAGGAACCAACAGAGAACGTGGACTCCATACATTACGTTGAAGCTCCTACACATCCAAACATAAAGATGGAGCACCATCAATACATCAAACAACAGAGACCCGTCAGCATCTTTTTTGACTATATACGTGATACCTACCATCTTGTTGAGAGTGACAGGGAAAAATTCAAGGACAAGTAATAATATATAAGTTATACCAAGAAAATAACACCCTTTCAGTTTATAAATATTAGTGAGATATATGGTCGCTGCAAGTACCAATAAAGAAGTCTTAGTTTTGTTAAGTGTTGTCTGTACCAATAAAGCAATCTTTTCTATGTGGAACGCATTATTTTTAAGACATATAATTTTAATTTACCATGTGCAAATGGTTTGACAAAAATTGTATATTCCAATCTGTACTTTCTAAATTATGATCTTGTTCTTCCATAATCAGGCAATATCGACAGGAATTCAAGAATATAATGACCTCATAAAATTGCCCCATGGGACAATCACTGGTATGCACATGCTGATGGTCAAAAAGAAAGTTTATTATTATATTGCTTATTAATTCAATTTTTTGCAGATTTTGTTGGAGTCGTAGCTAATGTAGGGCCGAGGGACATCAGTCTGGATAGGCCTACAAGCATGAGAGATGTAGCGCTACTAAACATCTGGTAGAACAGATGCTTAAACAAAATATTCTTTACCCATATATTTTAACAAATTCATACTTAAACCACAATCTTATTGCACTTTGTAGCCATGTTATTGGATTTCTCTTGATGCTTGATGACAAAGGAGATTACTACCGAGATCTGCTAATGAGAGCAGAAGTAGAAAGATCAATCGTCATTGCAAAATATGTAGAGGTTGACCATCACATGAGTACGTACATGTCTATACACATATATCTTAATTACATATATTTATTCTATAAAATGCTTCATAGATCATCTATACCCGATTTTCAGAAAGTCTGGTCAGTGCGATCAATACAACCATTACCGTTGCGCTATGGCCAGACAGTGGGATGTATGGTCCTCTTCTAGGTAGATACACGTATTTCATTTCTGCTGTTTCAATGTATAAACTAACATAATACTAAATGCATTATATTATATACATGTGCATCCAGGTGTTCGAGAAGACCTAATAAACGATATCTTCCTCCACGATCAGGTGAAGATTGCCTTAAGATGCAGAGCAATCAATCTTGAACCGAGCGACACTGACACTACCTCATCTCCTGACAGGGACTGATCTGAAAGTGAACGTCAAATCGATGATGACAAATAAATAATTCATTTTTTTTGCATTTGGTTGTCATGTAATAAATAAACAATTAAGGTTTATTCATGAATTATCAATGTATTGCTTACAATAATGTTATTTTTACCTGGTTCCTACTATGATTTTGTAATAATGTATCAGTAAATTATCAACAATAACCGTATTTTTTTTAATGATTATATTTAAATTAACACAAGAACATGCCTTGCATGTGCACACTTACTAGTATCTATAAAAATTATAGTTTTGGTGAAGTACGGCTCGCTGTGTTGCAGTTTGCCACGCGATCTGGCTACTGTTACACTGTTCACTCTCCTTTTGACCGTCCGATCGATCCACGAGTTGTTTTGGCCGTCCATCAAAGCCCTAGCCCTAATCACGCCTTCCCCTACCATCGCCCACCGCGAGCTTCTCCTCCCTCTCGGCCCCTTCCCTCCTGGCGATGCCTCTCCCCCTCCCCTCCCCTCTCCCGACCGCCGGCGCCACTCCGCCGGCGCCCCACCCCTCCGACGCTCCCCTCCACGTCCCCTCACCGGCGTCACCAGTCCCTCTCCTCCTCTCCCTCCTGTCTCGCGTACACGGCGCGAAGACGACGAAGGCACGACTCCATTCGCGAGCGGAAGAGAAGAGAGAGGGGTGGAGTGCGGCGGCTTCCCGCGGGTAGATCCGGCGGCACCGGGGGCGCCGGCCGCTTCCCGCGGCCCGATCCGGCGGTGGCGGCGGCTTCCCTCGGTGGATCCGACGGTGACAACGGTGCCGGCGGCTTCCCGCGGCCCGATCCGCCGGCGGCGACGGCTTCCCGCGGTGGATCCGATGATGACGACGGCGGTGGCGGTTCCCACGGCGGATCCGGCGGCACCGAGATGGTCGTGCCAGCATCGAGGAAATCGCCGGCACAGCACCGCCACTGCCGACCTAAAGCTTGAGTCGCCGCCGCCGCCACCGCTGATTGATCTCTATTTGCCCCCACCAACCTCAATCTCTGCAGATAATCCAATCCATAGAGAGAGTAATCCTCCCTTATTTTTTCCCCTGTGTGCTTATGCTATTCCTGACTTTTTGCTCCATTGTTGCTTGGTGTGATGTGGCGCGGGGCTGCTGCTATGCTACCAGCGATGATGGAGTCAATCTAGATGGGTGGTTGCGTACTTGCGTCAACGTCGATGTCGCGGTGGATGCGGCCTAACTCAAACGTGTTTAACCGTTCGTATTATTAAAAAAATTTATGAAGTATGTAAAACTATGAGCATATAAAAGTATATTTAACAATAAATCAAATAATATGAAAATAATAAATAATTATTTAAATTTTTTAAATAAGACGAATGGATAAACACGTGCTAAAAAATCAACGGTGTCAAATATTTTGAAACTTTCAAAAACGGAGGGAGTACTAAATCTTTAGTTTTCCTCAGCCACTATCGACAGTAAATCGGCCCCTGAGAGGCCTCCGATTTGCTACAGTATAACAGTGCCAGTCCCTCGCGCTGGCCGTCCGATCCAGAAGCCCCAGACAATCATAGCCGTCCGTGTCCCCATCACCTCCCTCACGTTCCCACTCGCTCGCACCCTAATCCCTCTCGCTCGTCTTCCCGCACGCACGCGCCGCCGCCGCCTTGCTCCTCGTGTTCATCCCCAACGCTATGCCCTATGCAGCATCACCTCGACCCCAAATCCATCGATTTGGCATCCTCGGTGTAGAGCAACGCCGCTCCGGCACGGGCGCTCATCTAGGCTCCCAGTTCACGCCGAGGAAGCCCAAGCGCACGAGGCGGTGGCGGCGGCGCAGCCGCTGCACGGGACCGACAACCGACGACGATGCCGCGGAGGCCGCTCTGGTAGTGAAATACTGGTCGCAACGACGCAGTCTCTTCAACTCCACCCTTATGTCCCATTGCCATCCGTTGATTTGGGTGCTCTGTTCTGCAGCTACAGGCTTCATGGTGGTTGATTGGTAACCCGTACGAATGTAGCCATATCAACATGCCTGGATCTACAACTTGTGCCCACGTCTTCTTCCCTTGTGCGTCATGTAAACCAGCTCTACATCAGGTTTGGGTTCTTTAGCCTTTCATTCTCTCCAATTTGTTTGCTTCAGATGCATTTTTTAGCAGACCTTTCTTGCAGACGGACGTATGGTGAGTTTATTAAAGAACCATCCACTGATCATTCACAAATAACCTGCTCAAATACATAATTATTATTTACAAACCTTAATGAAACAGTACCAGCCCCGTGTCCGTATTTGTTCCGTCCTTTCTATGCCATACTATGTGCACTTCTCCCATTCACTCATCTCAAATTTTTTGTTCCTGTCGCTTTCATCATTTCAGCAATTGTTGTTTTAGATTGATCTCATCAATTGTTAGTTAATGTTGTAGTCTTCCTTTCTTTCTTCCCGCTCTTCTTTCTCGAGTCGACGGCGAGTGGCCTCCCCGTTGATGGTTGTGCTTCCCGGCGGTACCCTCTCTTACCCTCTCGCGAACCCTTCCATCTTCAGCGCCAGCGGCGACCTCGCCTCCTAATGGCTCAGTGGATCCCCAATCGTTTTCCTCTTTTCATCTTCTGTGCCTTTTGTGCCTAGCTTTTGGTTCGATTCCTTGTTCCTTGCATTGCTCTAAGTATCTAACCAGTAGTTTTACAGTTTTACCTCTTCAAGATGCAGGTGATAACATGGCTGTGCTTTTAACTTTTATGTATTTCAGGTATGTTAAATTTATATAATTATGTTATGCTTGATGAAATGGCAGAATGAGATGTGTGACATTTCTCAATCCGCTGCCACACTATGCTCCAGCTAGCTGTTTTGATTTTATTCTCCATCAGGCTAGGTATGCTTTTACCTTTCCTTGAGTAATTATCTGTACCTTGAGTAGGTGGAAACACAAGCTTTTTGTGGCTTTGTGCACTCTGATAAGAGCATTAATAGAGAGTAATGCATGGTATGCCATTTTTTATTTCTTTAGTTATACCTGCTCATAAATACAATTGTAAAATACATGTTGAAGCAGCTTCTTGTTCCAAATTAAGTGCATGATTTTAGAGGTCTTCAGCATCAGTAAATGTTTTGATTTTATCTTAGTGCTGACGATGGATGATAGTGTTCTTGTGCTAGGTTTGTAGTGCTTATGTTAAATCAAATAATGTCAAACTTATTGAACAAATTCGTTCCCAGTGTACCGTGGAAATTAAATGGCACCAGCAGGTAATAATAGAGTTTGTGTTTTTTCTTAGTGCTGGTCACATTGACAGATAGCATTTGTTTCCATTTATTCATGGGAACCAAAGTATTAAATTGGTGGTTATCAGTTTATTTTTTGTGATGCATTAGTGCATATAGCACCCATGTAGCATAACGATCAACATATATTCAGGTTGAAACTCTTGGAAGAAAGACAACCACAATGACTTATACAATTTCAATTAATAGACGTTCAACTTTGCAACAGGACGAAAGCAATTCGTTCTAAATAAGGATAAAGCTTGGAAAATTTTGTGCCTTCCATTTGTATTGAAAGAAGAAAGCTCTTCAAGCAGGTGTTGTTTACTAACTTGGGAAGGAAATGCTACACAACCATTTAAACAATCACCTTTGTTTTATCCATATCTACCTCATGTAGTATGTTTATTGCGGTGCTGCCAATATTAGCAGTAGTACTATGTGATGTCCAACTGACACAGTAGCTCATTTAGCCGTGTAAATATTAACCGTTCACTATATATTTATCATTCTTTAATACTCCCTCCGTCCTATAATATAAGGGATTTTGAGTTCTTGCTTGCAACGTTTGACCACTCGTCTTATTCAAAAATTTTTGAAATTATTATTTATTTTATTTTTGACTTACTTTATTATCTAAAGTACTTTAAGCACAACTTTTCGTTTTTTATATTTGCAAAAAAATTTGAATAAGACGAATGGTCAAACGTTGTAAGCAAAAACTCAAAATCCCTTATATTGTGGGACGGTGGGAGTACATGACATTCAACAAGACCTGATTATATCAAGATTTTAATTATAGTCTTATTACTGGAACGTGCGCATTCTTCCTAGCAAGCCACCGCAGCGAAGCGCGGGGGTACCGGTTAGTTTAGATTGTTCATGTAGACAGGGGATACTTTTTTGGATGCATTTAATAAATTCAAATTCTTTAAAAAATTATGTGTTGTCTTATGTGCAGATAGCAATTTCAAAATTTTTCAGACGCAGAAGACACCAAAGCTCCTATTCCTGCAAATAACAGGAGATACTCCAAAACTGGCATCGACAGGCTTCCTATAGCTTAAATGCCTTATTATCAGTGTGTTATTGGTGCCCTCTTATTATCACCCACTGAGAAACCCTTTGAAGATGCATGCATGTTGCCACACCTTGCATAGATTCAGAATGTCGACCTAAAAAAAGAGGTGTTAGCCACTTTAAGTTCAGAGCTTGTAATTGCACCAAGAGTCTTAAGACTAAAGTATATGCCATTCCCGAATGAATCAAGACCAAGACTTGATTGTTCAGGTTCAGATAGGATATCAAAGCTACATGGATTTGTATAAATTTTTTTCTTATACATTTGCTTGTTTAGAGTAATTGCCCTACTAGACAGGAGCGGGCCCACTATTGATTCAAGGGTACTCTCCGTCCCAAAATATAAGCATTTTTAGCATAGTAACAGGTCAAACATTTTTAATTTTGACCATCAATAGCAAAAAAGTTAAAAAGATCAATCATGTAAAATTAATGTTACTAGATTTATCATTAAACAAACTATTATAATATGTAACTCTTTTTATTTAAAACATATTACTTTTATAGATATTGTTGTTTAAAGTAGTATCTTAAAGACCGTGTCCGGATCTAAAAATGCTTATATTTTGGGACGGATGGAGTATTCAGATGTATACCAAGATTTTTTTAATTTTATAAAAATAAGTATATATACTTTGTATTTTGTATGTGTACTAAAAAAAATAAAAAAGGAATAAGTGCACCATGACTCCCTCAACTATAGAGCCAATCTAATTCATATCTCTTAACCGCAATACCGGATATCTCGACCCCTCCATCTATTAAAACCGGTGTAATTTAACACTCTCAGCGGTTTTTTAAGTGGTTTCGCTGACGTGGTATATTGACTTAGTCCATTATGCTGACATGGCATCCTAATCTTAGTCACGAAAATACAAGCGAGGCCCACCTGTAAGTCACTAGGGAAGTAAATAAAAAAAAATCGTGGGGGTGACACACAGCATATTGCCGCGTTCTCTGTTCTGTCTTCCTCGTCTTTCTCCGACGAGCTGCTGTGTCACCAACGCGTCGAACTCCACCGTCCGAAAGCTCCTCGCCCTCCCCGCCGCGCCATCGGTTGAACCAAGGACTTCTCGCCGTTGTCGCGTTCTTCTTCTTCCTCCTCATCTTCCTCCAGCCCAGCAAGCAGGTTGGACACATTGATCGTCTCGATCTTGACCACCACCTGCTCGTCCTCGGCCACGGCCCCCGCCACTGTCATCGGAGTACATTAAGGGGCGCGGGTTGGGCGGGCGAGGAGGCGTGCCACGTAGGGATTTTTCTACAGTATCTACAGTGCGCGTGGTGGTATTTTTTCGAAAAAACCCTCCGATTTGATTGTAATTCCATATTAGTCTCTCAGGAACAGTCCCTGTGAGTCGGAGATTTACGTGTGGCCCCTTTCAGTAACCGGATATTCCGTGCGAAGGAGAGAAAAATCGCCAATAAGGACCGCGCTGTAAAATGCCAAAGATGAGGGGCTTTTTTATAAAATAACGCCCACTAACCCAAAACCCTAGCCGCCGCCTGTCCCCCCTCCTCTCTCTCGTCTCGCCCTCTCCCTCACTCTCCCGTCGTCGCCGGCAAGCGCCGCCGCCGCCGCCTCCTCGCACAACCGCCTCCGCCTCCGCCTTCCACCTCGCCGCCGCCTTCCACCTCGCCGCCGCCGTGTCCATCTCGTCGCCGCAGTCGTCGCCTCGTCATCTCCCATCGCCTCCGCCTCCCCATCGCGTCGTCGCCGTCGGCGGGCGCACTCGTCTCCGCCTCCGCCACCGCCGTCGCCGTCGCCGTCGCCGAGCACCGCCACTTCCACCTTCACCTCATGCCGTCCTTGCCGACCGCCGGCGTCTGGATCCGGCCCCCATGTGGTCGGGGGACGGGGATCTGGCCGCCCTCGTGAGGCCGGGCAGCGTCTCCGCCTCCGTCACCACCGTCGTCGTCACCGAGCGCCGCCACTTCCGCCTCCGCCTCGCTCCGCTGCTGCCGAGCGCCGCCGCCGCCCCCGCTGTGTGCTTCGCCGCCGTCGCCGTCGGCCGGTGCTCCGCGCTCCGTTGCGGCTGCCATCGAAGAAACGGTGGTGGTGACGGAGCCGGTGCCAAGGAAGGCAGTGGTTGCGGCGAGAGGAGAACCGCACGTCGCCAGGCTCTCGACCTCGCCCCTCATCACCGATCCGTTCATCGTTTTTTGTCAAACCTGGTAAGGCTAACTTGGTGATAAGGCTAACTGGGTGATGGATGAGTGCCATCTTGGGGCAGAAGGGGATTGAAAAGGATGGGGAGCTTGTTGTCTCCAAAATCTCTTACCAGTTGCATGGAAAACAGATAAATAAGTTTGAAACAGAAAATGCTGATGAAGAATCTGATGCATTCCCTGCATGGGTTGGTCCAAAAACTCCAAAGATAAACACCCCAGAGCCATGTCACTTTAACAGTCTATGTGAAACAGAAAACTATGTTTCCATCTTGGATGACCAGGTAATGTATACTTCTGTTATCGTTGATGCAAATGAGGAGTTGAAAACCGATTTGGTCAGAGTTTGGCTAACCACTGGAGCAGGGAACATTTCATAGTCTGGTTTCAGATCTGCACTCAATCGATCGCTAAAAATAACCCGAACTATAACTTTAGTCCTTAGATTATTTTAATTTTGTGTATTATTCTTTTCGATGGAGTATCAAACCACTGCTCTCAACATGTTGGAAAGTTGTATGCTTGCCTTTTGAGAAGTGATGAATAATGACATGTTTAAGGTTCAGTGGTATTTTGTTTTTCTCTGTTTGCTCGCCTTTTCATAATATTAATTTTGTTCTTTGATTTGCGAATTATTATAGGACAAAGAAGAGTCTAACATGCCTATTGTTAGCCTCAAAGATGATGCTGGGAATTTTGAATGGTGCGCTGGAGAAACCCAGGCCACGAGGGAAGCAGTTCAGACCCGATCTAACTTGGATGAATCCGTGCACTGTCATGAAGCTCTGGATTTCTTCTATCATGAAACATTGCTTCCTTCTGACTCCCAATTCTGTCCCAAGGCAGGAATGCGATTCTTGATAGGAACCTGAATGTGGTGTATAGACTACCTGATGTCTACACTGTAGGCTTTGGAACACCTTCAGATTTTGGCCTTGCTGTAGGTTTATCCCGTGGCTCTCTCTTGGTGCCCATATGTCTGCCAATTCTGACCCTGCCTATTTTTTCTGTGTTGTGACAGGATTTGCAGTTTGGGTCATAGGAAAGCATTGGCAGCTGGCTGGACTCTAGGTCGATACAAAATTTGAAGCAGGGCGAACAACTGCAGGAATTTTTTGTGGGGTCAAATTGCATAGATCTTGCTGCTGCTACATACTGATTAGGTACCAAAAACATGTTTTACATATACATATACATATATATACATATATATATATATATACATATACATATATATATATTGATGCAGGCTAAAAATGAGAACAAACCGGAGAGGTTTCTCCTATAGGGTCCTTAGCATAAACACTTGTCTAGAACAAACGTGCAGGAATACTTAAGGAAAATTACTTCATATTAAACAGATAAGCTTACATACGGTTTTCCCTTTCGGGAAACCCGAAGGTAGGTACAAGCAAGCTGTTCTTACCTCACACAGCGTTATAACACAACTCCTTGCTTCAATATACTATGCAAGGTAGGCTAAAGTCACTACTACTAAGAACGGTGGAATGGAGGGTGAGAGCGCGCTTGGAAGCTTTGCTCTGAATGGTGTCTTCGTTGTTGTTCTCAGCTGGGCAGGCCCCTCCTTTTATAGAGGTCAGGGGTGGCGTCGCCTGTGCCTCCTGCTTATCTCTTCGCTACTGTGGATTCACGAGAGCAGGCTAAAGTTGATGCTTACATATCCCTGTGAAGAATAAAACTTTCGGCAGGAAAGGCATCAACTTTAGCTTGCTCTCGTGAATCCACAGTAGCGAAGAGATAAGCAGGAGGCACAGGCGACGCCACCCCTGACCTCTATAAAAGGAGGGGCCTGCCCAGCTGAGAACAACAACGAAGACAGCATTCAGAGCAAAGCTTCCAAGCGCGCTCTCACCCTCCATTCCACCGTTCTTAGTAGTAGTGACTTTAGCCTACCTTGCATAGTATATTGAAGCAAGGAGTTGTGTTATAACGCTGTGTGAGGTAAGAACAGCTTGCTTGTATATATATATATGTGTATATGTATATGTATATGTATACATACAGTGTATATTATCAAAGAATTATTAGAAGCTGGATTCTGGCAAGTAAACAACAAATAGTGTTTTTGAACAGTGTATATTGTCTGAAGTATAAGTGGTATCAGAGCCAGTCATCATAGAGAAATCAAATTCAGAAGCTAATATTGGAAAGGTAATTACTACCAAAGATAATCTGAATATAAGGTGTAGAGTAAATCACATTGAAGACCATAGTTGGCACTCTAACAATAGTCAATTAAATTTAATTGTTGATCTGATATACAATTTTTATATAAATTGGGATAAAAAGCAGGAAGATTTAGAGCGAAGGATTGAAGATTTGTTTAAAGAACGAAAGCAATCTGAAGAACAATATTTGCTTGTCAGTAATAAATTAAATTCAGTGCTAAAAGAGCTAGAGGAATATAAGATAAGGCAGAATAAGATATTACAAAACAGTGACTATATCAAAGAATTATTAGAAATAATAAATTCTAGTAAAGGAAAAGAGATAGTTTTGGCTTCAACAGGTATAATTACCTCGTCTCAAGCTATTAATTCAGAAAAATGGACCTATCTAGGAGTTTGTTTAGAAGAATAGCAAGCAGAGACGATAAATCTTTAAGTTGTATCGATAAACAAAAAGGTAAAAATGAAGACATAGATGAGCTTGAAGATATTGCAGAAGTAGACAAACAGCTCGAAAGATATCAAAGAGATACTCTGAGGGCAATAAGACCTCAACAAATATATTGCATGGGATTTTTTGAGAATAAAAATGGGTTATACAGAATATCTAGAGAAGTAGAGTTAAGCGTTTTAACAAAGCCAGTTGAGTTAAAAATTGTAGCCAAGAAATTTGAAAATGGATTAAAGTATTCAGGGTATAAATATATTCACCAAGGTATGTATATAATAGGAATCAAAGGTATGACAAGAAAGAAATTAGGAGCTAAAGTTCTAATAACTCTGTTAGATAAAAGGTGGGACACGATAGATAAAGCAGCATTAGGATTTTTAGAAGGTGATATGAATGAGAATATGTTGATAACATATATAGCCCCAGATCGAATGATGCCTATAAAAGAATTTATAGATAAAATGAGTTTTGGTTTTCAAACAAAGGAATACGAAGAATTTAAAGGAACAAATTTGCTAGTAAGCATAGAATTTATAGGAAGATTAACTAATAGAAGTGCCTCCAAATACAAAATAAATGTAAATGACGTTATTGAAAATATGCACTCTAAGGGAATAACTTTCATGAGCCCTTTAAAAATAAGTTCTGAAGAAAGGGCAGGAGAAGAATGGAAAATTAGTGATTTAATTAAAAGCAAAACATTGAGTCAGCCTGAAAATTATATAAGTTATCAAAACAGTAAAGGAAATACCAGCATTAGATTTATAAATTACAAACCCAGAACCACAGATGACTTAGAAACAGAAGCATCTGATAGAAATATAATAGATAATAAAAGACATAGTGTTTCAGAGTTTATGGAAAAGTTAGATCAAGAAAGTGAGATAAAATATTACGAAAATAAATTAAAGGAAATAAATGAAGAATATAATAACTCTATGAAGTGTGAGTGGCCTAAAATAAGAGATAAAGAACTTTATTTCTATAGAGAATTAGCTAGAGTAAAGAAAGTAAAGAAGAACGAAGATATGGCAGTAGAAATTTTTAAAAACCAAGAAACCAAGATAGAACAGATAAAGAGGATAGAGCAAGATAAGCATGGCAAAGAAGAGCAAAATCTTGGTAAACTTTTAAGTGAAGAAGAGCAATGGGCAGAGAATGAAAGATTATTTCTTGAAAGTTATGAAGAAGAAATTAATCTAATAAATGAGATGGAGAATATAGAAAATGAAATAGACAATGCAAAACAATATAATGATTTTATAAACACATTAGATGAAGTAGGGTTACATAATCTTGATAATGCAATGGAAGCTATGGAAGTGGACTTAGGAACACGAAAGAGAAAAAGATATGGAGAAGGTACTGTGAAAAACGAAGGAGAAAGAGAAAGACCAGCTAGGGCAGCAGGAAAATGGCCCCCTGATAGAGAAGAATTTTCATATAACTATATACCAGGACAATATAGGCACATGGGTACTAAGAGAAGAGACTTTGAGACTTTGAGAAGCCTGTAAAATTTCAAAACCAGAGGAGTGATGGTGCTATATTAAATTTAGCCGCACATGACCCTATTGATTGGCCTAATTTTATTAGTATTTGGAAAGGTTTAATAGTTCAAAAATATATACAAAACCAGCACAATATAGGAAGTAAAGTTAAAGATATGATAACCTACCTAGAAACATTTTTAGGTGAATCTGCTAAGGTTCTATGGGAACAATGGGTTGAAAAGAATCCTAATAATTATGAAGAATTGAAAAGAGCTGGTAGCAATCCGCATAATTTTGCAAATGTTATATCTAACATTATTATAGCTGAAGATCCGGAATTAGGTTATACAACTTTGCAGAATGAAAGGTTAAAAGAAATAGAAAAATTAACGTTAACAAGTTGGAAAGGCATAAAAGAATTCTCCCAACATTATTTATATAATGCTACAACTGCTAAACAAGGATATAACAGGGGAATAGTTGAACGTTATTTCAATAAATTACCTGACCCACTAGGAAGTATGATATTTGAAGAATATAAAAAGGAAACTGAAGGAGCTGAAATCAACATCTCGCAAGCCATAACTTTTGTGTTTAAGCAACTAAGAAAAATATGCACGGTTATCCAAGCCCAAAGATCTATGAAACACTCGGATTACAATTTCTGCAATAAAATAGTTCAAATACCCTTGTCATATGGAGAAGACAAGCCTAGAAGTAAAAGGATTTATAAACATCAAAATAGAAACAACAATAATATTAGAACAAAGAAAAGGTATTTCTTAAGAAGATCAGATAATAGAGCACCCTTCTTACATAAAAGAAATGTAAGAAGATATAATCCAAAGAAAACCTATGACAAAACATGCAGATGCTTTATATGCAACTCGCCAGATCATTTAAGTAGAACATGCCCAAATAAAGATCAAAAGAGATATTCTAGTAAATATGAAGAACAAGAGAGGGTTCTAATTATAGATAGCGTAAACGAAAACATATCAGTATGTGATGATGAAATAAAAGATGACGAATCAATATATTCTATCATAGAGACAAACGAAGTTGAAACCATCAACGAAGAATATGAATCATCCGATGAAGAGTTAGATTTAATTGACGAATTAGCAGGTCTAAAGGTTGAAATGATGAATCAATTAAATTGTGAACATGATTGGATTAGAGGAAAGGGTGACTATAATATCAAATGTGCTTTTTGCATATATTACCCAAGTCAAGAAAATAGTGTGACTTGTAGTATATGTCTAAAACAAGCTTGTGCTGAATGTATAAAAGTAAATAAACAAAAATGGAGAAAAGAAATAGAATTAGAATCAGATGAAAAGACTTTATGTAGTAGAGTACGAGTGTTAGAAAATAGACTAAATAAACTAGAAGTAGAATTAGAGAACCTAAAAAATAATTGTGATATTAAGACATTACTAGAGAATAAGGACATACAAAACACCGAATTTAAAGAGCAATTGATAACACTAAAAGACAGTAATACTGCTAAAATAATTCAACTAAGAGAGGCCATAACTAATTTTGGAAATAAATATATAGTAAGATTGCCTTTCAAAGAAATATTAGGAATAAGAATCCCTGTTAAAATAAAATTGACACCCAAAGTATCTTATAAAATATTAGCACTAGTAGACACCGGGTGTACAAAGAATATTATTCATGACAAATACTTCATAAGATGTCCTGAAATAGTTCACACAATTGACGACAATAAGGCAGAAGTTTCCACAGACATGTCCGGAATAAAGAAAATTCATAATCAGTTAGCTTATAATATTGAGGTTCACATTAATGCAACTAAATATGTAATAGATGAGATTACAATAAGAGATTTGTCAATGATTAATGATGACATGATAATTGGCCTAAGGTTCCTCCAACAATCAGTACAAACCACAGTAATACATGAGCAAGGAATTACTTTTATCCCATATCAAAATAATGTTTCATATATCTCAGAGGTACGAAAGCGTGGTGGAACCTCCCCTAAACTCGACAACTTAGAAGTACCTAATCTTGAGTCTGAAGAAAGAATTAATGAATATGAGCTTAGTGAGAATATAGACAACTATTATATATCAAATTCCAATATAGAGTGCATAGGACTACAAGCATTTGCACCAAATTGGTATAGGGATATTAAGTCTAAAAGGGATATAGAAAAAATTATTCAAAGATTAGAAGATATCCAAATTATAGGAGAAATTCCTATGAAATATTGGAAAAAAATGCTATTGAGTGCAAAATTAATATAATAAACCCAGAGTATATTATTAAGACTAGCCCAATAGAAGCAACTCCGAAAGACATAGAAGAATTTAAGATGCATATAGAAGAACTGTTGAAACTAGGAGCCATAAGAGAAAGCAGAAGTCCACATAGGTCTGCAGCGTTCATAGTAAGAAATCATGCAGAAGAAGTTAGAGGTAAATCTAGGATGGTCATAAATTATAAAAGACTAAATGATAATACTATAGAAGATGCCTATAGTATCCCAAACAAGCAAGAATGGATTAATAGAATACAAGGTAGTAAATATTTCTCAAAATTTGATTTGAAAGCTGGATTCTGGCAAGTAAAGATGGCAGAAGAATCTATAGAATGGACTGCATTTACATGTCCTCAAGGACATTATGAATGGCTTGTTATGCCATTAGGATTAAAAAATGCACCAGCAATTTTCCAAAGGAAAATGCAGAATATATTTAACGAAAACCAAGAATTCATATTAGTCTATATAGATCACCTGTTGGTCTTCTCAAGGACTTACAAAGAACATATTGCTCATCTTGAAATATTTTTTAGAAAGGTGGAACAAAATGGGTTAATATTATCCAAAAAGAAAATGGAAATATGCAAAGAAAAAATTAACTTCCTTGGACATGAAATAGGAGAGGGCAAAATTCATTTGCAAGAACATATTGCTAAGAAAATTTTACAATTTCCTAATGCTATGAATGATAAAAAGAAATTACAGCAATTCTTAGGACTTAAATTATGCTAGAAATCACATCAATAATTTAGCAAAGTTAGCAGGACTGTTATATGCTAAATTAAGAAAAAATGGTCAGAGATATTTTAATTCTGAAGACATTAAATTAGTAAGATTAATAAAAGAGGGTGAAAGAATTAAAACCTCTAGAATTACCATTAGAAGAAAGTTACTTTATCATTGAAACTGATGCATCACAACACGGTTGGGGTGCTATATTAAAGCAAAGACCTACTAAATTTTCCGCTAAATCAGAAGAAAAAATATGTAGATATGCTTCTGGAAGTTATAAATTAAAAACTGTCAATAATACAGATAGAGAGATCATGGCAATAATCAATGCAATCAATGCCTTTAGGTTGTACTTAGGATTTAAAGAATTCACGGTTAGAACCGATTGTGAAGCCATTTGTAGGTACTATAATCAGCTAAATAGCAAGAAAAGCTCAACTAGAAGATGGGTTTTATTTGAAGATATTATAACAGGAAACGGCTATAAAGTTATATTTGAACATATTAAGGGGAAAGATAATAATTTGCCTGACATGCTTTCTCGTTTACCTGAATTGCAGATATGAAAAGATCAATGAATTACAGCGGAATGCTTCACATTTGGAGATGACAACAAGCTCAGAATATTCCCACCAAATTCATATAAATATAAGCCAAAAGACCATATAATCTTAGATGAAGTGCAAGAATGCATCTTGGATAATTTTTGGTACCAATACAATAATAAAAGGGAAGAAAAAGGATACATGTTATCAATATTGAATAGCCTCTCTGAATATTTTCACTTAATAAACGGGTTATTAATGCCAGCTAATGAAGATCATGAAATAATCCAACAGAAGCCTATATATGTCGTATTTGATGGAAAGCTCCCAGGGGTCTATATATCTTTTGAAGAAATTGTGGCCCAAAAGATAGATGCTAAATTAATGGGAGGAATATCTTGGAAGAAATATAAAGACATTGATGCAGCACTAGGCCAGGCTAGAAAAATACTAGGAATAAATTATTATCTAGAGCCTGCTGCAAAAGAATATATTCAAAAATGCAAAAAAGCTAAAGGAAAGAAGACTCCAGAAATACCCATTAAAACGACTATAAAACATGTATCCTTTTTCTTCCCTTTTATTATTGTATTGGTACCAAAAATTATCCAAGATGCATTCTTGCACTTCATCTAAGATTATATGGTCTTTTGGCTTATATTTATATGAATTTGGTGGGAATATTCTGAGCTTGTTGTCATCTCCAAATGTGAAGCATTCCGCTGTAATTCATTGATCTTTTCATATCTGCAATTCAGGTAAACGAGAAAGCATGTCAGACAAATTATTATCTTTCCCCTTAATATGTTCAAATATAACTTTATAGCCGTTTCCTGTTATAATATCTTCAAATAAAACCCATCTTCTAGTTGAGCTTTTCTTGCTATTTAGCTGATTATAGTACCTACAAATGGCTTCACAATCGGTTCTAACCGTGAATTCTTTAAATCCTAAGTACAACCTAAAGGCATTGATTGCATTGATTATTGCCATGATCTCTCTATCTGTATTATTGACAGTTTTTAATTTATAACTTCCAGAAGCATATCTACATATTTTTTCTTCTGATTTAGCGGAAAATTTAGTAGGTCTTTGCTTTAATATAGCACCCCAACCGTGTTGTGATGCATCAGTTTCAATGATAAAGTAACTTTCTTCTAATGGTAATTCTAGAGGTTTTAATTCTTTCACCCTCTTTTATTAATCTTACTAATTTAATGTCTTCAGAATTAAAATATCTCTGACCATTTTTTCTTAATTTAGCATATAACAGTCCTGCTAACTTTGCTAAATTATTGATGTGATTTCTAGCATAATTTAAGTCCTAAGAATTGCTGTAATTTCTTTTTATCATTCATAGCATTAGGAAATTGTAAAATTTTCTTAGCAATATGTTCTTGCAAATGAATTTTGCCCTCTCCTATTTCATGTCCAAGGAAGTTAATTTTTTCTTTGCATATTTCCATTTTCTTTTTGGATAATATTAACCCATTTTGTTCCACCTTTCTAAAAAATATTTCAAGATGAGCAATATGTTCTTTGTAAGTCCTTGAGAAGACCAACAGGTGATCTATATAGACTAATATGAATTCTTGGTTTTCGTTAAATATATTCTGCATTTTCCTTTGGAAAATTGCTGGTGCATTTTTTAATCCTAATGGCATAACAAGCCATTCATAATGTCCTTGAGGACATGTAAATGCAGTCCATTCTATAGATTCTTCTGCCATCTTTACTTGCCAGAATCCAGCTTTCAAATCAAATTTTGAGAAATATTTACTACCTTGTATTCTATTAATCCATTCTTGCTTGTTTGGGATACTATAGGCATCTTCTATAGTATTATCATTTAGTCTTTTATAATTTATGACCATCCTAGATTTACCTCTAACTTCTTCTGCATGATTTCTTACTATGAACGCTGCAGACCTATGTGGACTTCTGCTTTCTCTTATGGCTCCTAGTTTCAACAGTTCTTCTATATGCATCTTAAATTCTTCTATGTCTTTCGGAGTTGCTTCTATTGGGCTAGTCTTAATAATATACTCTGGGTTTATTATATTAATTTTGCACTCAATAGCATTTTTTTCCCAATATTTCATAGGAATTTCTCCTATAATTTGGATATCTTCTAATCTTTGAATAATTTTTTCTATATCCCTTTTAGACTTAATATCCCTATACCAATTTGGTGCAAATGCTTGTAGTCCTATGCACTCTATATTGGAATTTGATATATAATAGTTGTCTATATTCTCACTAAGCTCATATTCATTAATTCTTTCTTCAGACTCAAGATTAGGTACTTCTAAGTTGTCGAGTTTAGGGGAGGTTCCACCACGCTTTCGTACCTCTGAGATATATGGAACATTATTTTGATAGGGGATAAAAGTAATTCCTTGCTCATGTATTACTGTGGTTTGTACTGATTGTTGGAGGAACCTTAGGCCAATTATCATGTCATCATTAATCATTGACAAATCTCTTATTGTAATCTCATCTATTACATATTTAGTTGCATTAATGTGAACCTCAATATTATAAGCTAACTGATTATGAATTTTCTTTATTCCGGACATGTCTGTGGAAACTTCTGCCTTATTGTCGTCAATTGTGTGAACTATTTCAGGACATCTTATGAAGTATTTGTCATGAATAATATTCTTTGTACACCCGGTGTCTACTAGTGCTAATATTTTATAAGATACTTTGGGTGTCAATTTTATTTTAACAGGGATTCTTATTCCTAATATTTCTTTGAAAGGCAATCTTACTATATATTTATTTCCAAAATTAGTTATGGCCTCTCTTAGTTGAATTATTTTAGCAGTATTACTGTCTTTTAGTGTTATCAATTGCTCTTTAAATTCGGTGTTTTGTATGTCCTTATTCTCTAGTAATGTCTTAATATCACAATTATTTTTTAGGTTCTCTAATTCTACTTCTAGTTTATTTAGTCTATTTTCTAACACTCGTACTCTACTACATAAAGTCTTTTCATCTGATTCTAATTCTATTTCTTTTCTCCATTTTTGTTTATTTACTTTTATACATTCAGCACAAGCTTGTTTTAGACATATACTACAAGTCACACTATTTTCTTGACTTGGGTAATATATGCAAAAAGCACATTTGATATTATAGTCACCCTTTCCTCTAATCCAATCATGTTCACAATTTAATTGATTCATCATTTCAACCTTTAGACCTGCTAATTCGTCAATTAAATCTAACTCTTCATCGGATGATTCATATTCTTCGTTGATGGTTTCAACTTCGTTATAAAATATGATATTCCTTGTGTTTATAAAATCATTATATTGTTCTGCATTGTCTATTTCATTTTCTATATTCTCCATCTCATTTATTAGATTAATTTCTTCTTCATAACTTTCAAGAAATAATCTTTCAAGAAATAATCCTTGCTTAAACACAAGGAATATCATATTTTGTAATATCTTATTCTGCCTTATCTTATATTCTTCTAGCTCTTTTAGCGCTGAATTTAATTTATTACTGACAAGCAAATATTGTTCTTCAGATTGCTTTCGTTCTTAAAACAAATCTTCAATCCTTCGCTCTAAATGTTCTTGCCTTTTATCCCAATTTATATAAAAATTATATATCAGATCAACAATTAAATTTAATTGACTATTGTTAGAATGCCAACTATGGTCTTCAATGTGATTTAGCCTACACCTGATATTCAGATTATCTTTGGTAGTAATTACCTTTCCAATATTAGCTTCTGAATTTGATTTCTCTATGATGACTGGCTCTGATACCACTTATACTTTCGGCCAATATTTCAAAAACACTATTTATTCGGCTGATTACTATTCAGTTTACTGCTGATTACTATTCAGTTTACTATTTAAACACTATTTATTCGGCTGATTACTATTCAGTTTACTGTTCAAATTACTGTTCAGTTTACTGTTTATTCCGAGAGATATTTTAACTTTAGGATCTTTGCGGGGTGGCGAATCCTACTTAGACAGCCTCAGAAGCTTGTTTCAGATGATGTAAAGTCCTACTCGGTACTCACCGTATGCCTCACCTATCTGTCCTTTTAGAAGCAACTTAAAAAGATATTCCAAGTCACACTTGTTCTAGCTAAGAGTTTATCGTCTCCCAGGCAGTTCCACCCGAAGGGAACACTTCTCTACGGATACCGATTCTCCAGTCGCCTATGCAAGATGCAGGCTAAAAACGAGAACAAACCGGAGAGGTTTCTCCTATAGGGTCCTTAGCATAAACACTTGTCTAGAACAAACGTGCAGGAATACTTAAGGAAAATTACTTCATATTAAACAGATAGGCTTACATACGGTTTTCCCTTTCGGGAAACCCGAAGGTAGGTACAAGCAAGCTGTTCTTACCTCACACAGCGTTATAACACAACTCCTTGCTTCAATATACTATGTAAGGTAGGCTAAAGTCGCTACTACTAAGAACGGTGGAATGGAGGGTGAGAGCGCGCTTGGAAGCTTTGCTCTGAATGTTGTCTTCGTTGTTGTGTGTTCTCCCTCAGCTGGGCAGACCCCTCCTTTTATAGAGGTCAGGGGTGGCGTCGCCTGTGCCTCCTGCTTATCTCTTCGCTACTGTGGATTCACGAGAGCAAGCTAAAGTTGAGGCCTTTCCTGCCGAAAGTTTTATTCTTCACAGGGATATGTCATTCACCGCACCCTATATTGTTCCTTTATGCTTTATAGGGTGTCCTTCTATGCTTTATAGGGTGTCCTTCTAGATTCCTTCTTCTGGATTCCTTCTTGAGTAGTCTCCTGAATTCCTTCTTGAGTAGTCTCCTGAAATCTTCGTTTATTCTTCTTCCACGCCCAAATTGTTGATATTCTATTATCAATACATATATATATATATATGTATATATGTGTGTATATATATATATACACACATATATACATGTATATATGTATATGTATATATATGTATACATATACATATATACATGTATATATGTGTGTATATATATATATACACACATATATACATATATATATATATATATATGTGTATATATATATATGTATATATATATATATATATGTATATATATGTATATATATGTATACATATATATATGTATATGTATATATATATAGACACACACACAGTAAATTGTATGAACTCAATTTCAGTGTCAGTTCCATAGAAGTGCAACCTGGATTATTTCATATATATAGGATGATTATCAATGTTTTTGATTGCTCTCTGCACAATTCCTTTGCAGATAATTAGAGTTAGATGTTTCTAATTTATATGTCTACTAGCTATGTTCTGTTTTAAATTTGGTTCTATTTTTTCCTCTGGTTCAATAATGCCACGCGTGAACATTGATTGAACCATATGAAGAGATCGTTTCTGCTTGTTTTTTTCAGGAGGAGCTGCAATTACCGTTGTCCAGGATACCAACCGGAAAGAAACTTTTTCTGAACAGAGTAAGTGAAAAACTCATTTTGTTACCCAGCTCCATTCAAACAACAAACTTTTTATCCTTTTGGGTGCTAGAGGATGATAAAGATTATTCTTTTGTTTTGAGATGAACTCTTAGAGTTTTATCTATACCAAATGCTTGCTGAAATTTTTCCGTACCATTAGGGGTTTTGGTCTTTGTTAAGAAGGGTTTCATAATGCTTGCTTTGAAAACATATATACATATAGAGTTTATGTGTGATGGAAAGAATCATGTTCAGGTTTTTGTAATGCTTACATGTTAAGATTAGAGGAATTCCAGTTTCTGATTTTTAGTCTCTTGCCATTTGAAGTTAGCTTTTCTTCTCCATTCAGGTTTTTGTTCTGTTTATTGAAACCAAAGTCTTCAGGGCACCACTCGTCAAGTGTTGATTTCTGTTTATTGAAAACAATGTCTTCAGGGATCAAGTTAGTTTTTGTTTCTCATTCTACATTTAAGGCCTTTGAATATAGTGTTGTATGCTAAACCTACAAGGAAGACATTATAGTTTGTGACAAAAAGGATGCACTGGAGTTCGGTTGGGCACCAAGTCACTAAGATTTGCAGTACAGTTGGCCATATGGTCATGCCACTTAAATTCTATCAGATCCTTTGCATTTTTTTTTGAGCCTCAAAAGAAATACTCTTGCCAACTTCTCCATGCAATTTCAATGCCCTCAATTTCTTTTTTTGGTGAGACCTCTGCTGTGAACGCGATGTTCCTTTTTGGCTTACAGATAACTGTGTTGGAGAGGCATCCGTCAGTTTTAGAGAATGATGAACATAAATTGACAGAAGGTTTTGATTAGGCACCTATATGATGTCAAATCGATGGATTCTTATCAAATTAGTTTTTTCAATTTGTTAGGGTCGTTCTCTCTGTACAAGAAATTGTTGATTAAGAAGAAGGGTTAAAATTCTTGATCTACTCCATAGATTTATGTGTTACATAGAAAATAGAAGGTGAATATTGATACATATTATCATCTCATGTGATTTCTTGATATCCTAAATACAAGATTTATACTCTGTGTTGATGGCACAGTTTACACGCAGATATTTGACTACCAGAAATCGGGAGTGCTTTGGTTATGGTACTGTTTAAGAATCTGCTAAAGGAAATAGCAACGTTGCAAAGAGAATGGTGCTAAAAGCAGACTACAAGTAATTTCAGCTGTAGCTGATATGAACAAAGTTTTGGCTAGGTGTAGCCTTGTAGCATACATCATAAATTATCATCATTACAATTGGACATGCAAATTAATAGAGGGCAAATATCTCCGATACCTTTTTGAAGCCCTTTGGCGTGGAGACTAAATTACTAGGGAAGATACAAATTTCTGATACAACTGCAAGCTTTTTTTTAGGAAGATACAAATCTGAAACAAAAACATATCAGGTGGTTGTAAATACATGAGTACAAACATGTGTCACTGGAAGGCATTCTTCGCAGGATCGACGGAAAAAAAATGCCGGCCAAGTTTATTAAGATTATGAAGAGGACAACATAGCTAATAACAACACCAGGGTTATTGTGGTCCTGGAAACATCTACCGGGGGCGGGGGGAGCAACCTCTATAACTGGAAGGCATATCTTGTGGGTTTATGTGGCTGTCTCGAATGGTCAGTGGCATGTTGTGTGTATCATTTTAATTGGTAGATTCTTAGATGCATTTCGGTGTTCATTGTGCCTGTTTAGTACCAGGGAAATTCATCTTTTTTCAAATAAATGGATCGTTGCATGGCTGTCCAGTTGTTCATACAGAGATTTTCTAACACAATCATGAGGTTTGAAAGGATGTTCTGGAGAAAAAAACACGCATTGCTGTTGTTTCAAGAAATAAATATCTTCTCATCATGCCGAGAGATTGAGAGATGGTCTTGCGCAAATCTTACTCGAGAGATTAGAACTGTGTGATATCAAACTTTAAGATATTCATGATTTCTAGGGGGATTTTACCTGTTTGCATGCATGATAATTGGGATGCTTTAGGATAAATTGAATAATCCGTTGTTATCTGAAAAGGGAAATTTTAAGGCATGCATTTTTTTTTCTTTTTTTCTAGGCATATAATTGATTTAAGGCTAGGTCTTGAATTTCTAGCAGCTTTAATGTGTATACTTCTTCTCCAAAACATGTTTTCAGCATTCTGTACTTTGTAAGCTACAGGTTGATTTCTTCATGGCTTAAAAAGGACTAATGGGCAAGATGTGAACACATTATTATGCTATATATGCTGCATATTACGGGTGCTAATTATTTACTGATAAGTGGCTGTGGCTCACTGCAATGCATATCTTGTGAACATTTATGTGAATTTTGAACTCTACATACATTCTGAAATCCTAACTTATCCTTTTCTTTTCTTTGGAAAAAAATACATATGCATTTTTTTTTTGTTCTGAAGAGTTACATTCTGTTGCAGAGGCTGGATGATTTGTACTTGGCATCTAAATACTCTAGAGGACACTGGGGAAGGAGGTGGAGGAGGGCACTGAAAGGAAGGTTGATAATTTGCAAGAGCTGTTATTTGGCTTCATAGGTAAACCTAGACAAAACATGTAATGAGCTACGCAGTATTTAATTATGCCTCTCCATATTGGTTATTACCTCTCTAACAACACCAAGCTCGTGGATTCACTTTCGCACTATTAAAGAGGCTAGAGGAGGATTCTGCTCAGCAAATTTTTGAACACCTTGTAGAAGCTGTAGATCATTCTAAAGCAATGACATGGTTAGATATCTTCAGTAGACTATAAGGTCTGTGGTCCACTGAATCTTGGGGCACCATCTTTGCTTGAGAATAATCATTTCTTACATCACACTTTTTGCTCTGGAGATCTTGAAGCTCGCAAAGCTGCTTTAGGATTTTATTTGATGATATTCATGTCATTATGGTCAGCAGCACCACCTTTTACTGTCCCCTTATAAAGATCAAAAGCTTGCTGTTGGTGAAGTTACTGCTCATTTTCAGCCCAAGTTCAAATTGGACAGGCTGAAATTCGTTCTTTAGATCAATGTATCCTAGGCAATTTATTGACTGTTTTAAATATTACTACAAAATTAGAGCTTAAAAGTATCAATCTACTCCAACTCGATTTCCAGTCTTACCTAAAAACTCATTTTGATAAGCTGGTCGGGTTTGTTTTTGCCAAATTTACTTTGTAAAATTTTCAGTGCCTCCATAATAGTAATATACTCCAGCATTGCTATTCTGTATAACGTCATGAAAAGTTTTGTATAGTACCAATTTTCCCTCTCCTTTTGTCTTGAATATCTTTTTCCTTTAAGTAGCTTCCAGTATTTACTATTCTGATGATGTTTGCCTTATGTGTCAGCATGCAAGCCACAGTAATTATCTTTGTGTTCTCATCCTCCTTGATACAATATTGTAGATATGAATTTAAGGACACTGTTTATTTCTATGTAAAATATTTCTGACCACTTTCAGATTAATATGGCATAAGATATATTGTGCTGTAATCAGATATTGTAACGGCCGATAATTATATTATTTGTGTTGCTTTGTTTTGGGGCCTCTGAAAATGCAGAGCAAATGTTAATGCCAATTACGTAATGATTTATCCTCTTAAACAGGAATAATCCTGCCTGACACGAATCATGATTTTTCTTATAGCTATAAGAATTCTTTCCCATATCATTCAGTTGTCTCAAAAATAAAATTTACCAGCTGTTGTTTAATGAGAATGCATAATTACTTTAGATAATCCTAGCATAAATTTTTTGTTTGCAGTTTGTTTGGTGAAAAAAACTAATATCGTTGCAGTACATCAAATTTGTATTTTAATGGTTAGTATGTGCTTATTATTTCCTTTCGTTTGGTAGACAATATTCTGATTTTGTGGTTGGATTTCTATAGCAGAGTCGAGATATCTATTAATCGATGTTTTCCTCAGGCGGCGCTATTACTATACTAATTAGTTCTGGACCTTAGGTGCTTCCGTGCTTGTCATTGATCCTGCACTGCCTTCTAAATGTCAAGAACCATCTGCATTTACTCCGAAGTATCAGAATGCCTGTATGTGCTTCCTACTACACTTTGCTTCTCTATAAAACCCTGCTTTCTTATACTTTTTCCCTGGAGGAATTTTGCACAGGCGGCGCGCCATTGGCGCGCCCCTAGTTGTAGAATCAAGGAGGCCGACTGGGGGGGGGGGGGGGGGGGTGAATAGGCGGTTTTAAAACTTTTGGCTAAAACCGAGTTTTGTATGTGGAAGCGTAAATCAAAACGGTTTTGCACAATTCAAAACCTAAATCAACTAGTCTCGTAAGTGCACAAAGAAGCTAGCCTATGTTAAGGTTTGCAAGCCTAGGGTGATAATAGCACAAATAAGCATCTAGTACGTAAACTTGCTCAAATGTAAATGCAACAAATAAATGAGACAAGAGACAAGAGATTTTTCACCGAGGTTCGAAAACTCGCCGGTTTCCTAATCCCCGTTGAGGCGAGCCCAACTCCACCTCGAAGCCACCGCATGCCCCCTTCATCAAGGGGTGGGCAAGGTGGGAGTCGGCCCACGGAGTGGACTACCCAAGTCTCGATCACTAGGGTAGTTCTTCCTTCACTCTGAAGGTGGTGAACTTCAAACCACTCACAACCGGCGCCGGGCCTCCTCCACAATCTCCTCGGAGAGGTCACCGGGCAACATCTGCACAAGCCGTCTAGGAGGCGGCAACCTCCAAGAGTAACAAGTCTAGGATGCTTGCCGAGGATGATCAAGTGCCACACTAGCTCTAACAATAAAGCAATGCACTTGGATTGGCTTAACTCACTCTCCAACACCTCACTAGATAAACTAAGTGCACAAGGGTGTGAGAGCTCTTGCAAGGGTTCAAGATAATGCAATGGAGTACCAAAACCTTACCCTTACTGCTGGGGAGTGGGTATATATACTCCAACCACCAAAACAGACGTTGGGGTCGAAATCCCCAACTCTGTGCTCTGCCGGTCAGACCGCTATAGTGTGGCCGGTCTAACCAGACTACTTTGTAACGGCTAGAAAACTAGCCGTTACAAGGCAATCATTGAGCCCACTCAACCTGGCCGGTCTGACCGCAGTGTAGTGGCCGGTCAGACCGTCCACGGCTTGGTCAGACCGCCAGGGGCTCGGTCTGACCAGTTGCAGCTCTGGATCGCCAAGACGAGACCTCGTTCAAAATTAGGATGAGCGGTTAGATCGCCATAGGATAGGCGGTCAGACCGGACAACATACTTCGGTCAGACCGCCATAAGGGCTGCGGTCAGACCGCATGTCACTTTTCAGCTCAACTGGCCGTTAGTAAAACGGCGATATCTCTTGACTCGAGTCTTGGAATTTGACATTCTTGGACTCTATGGAAAGCTTATTCAAAGGGCTATCCAACGCATGAACAATTCATCCAAGAAACATAACTTAAATCAGGGAGAAAGGGCTCACTCACTCCTATTGGACATACCCACTTCTCTCTTTGTTTGGGACATGAGAAAACTCATCACACTTGGCTAGACAAGACCACCAAATGCACCTACATGCATATGAACTAATATGGCACAAGATCATCCACGTGCTCGCTTCATAGACCCCTCTTGATAGTACGGTGCCTATCTAGCAAATCCGGTCTACACCAAACACCAAGACCGGGAAAAGACTACGAAAACATTCTTAGTTCAATTATACCTTTGCCTTGTGCCATCCAACTTGGGGTTAATGCTTGAGCCAAGATCAACACTCGTGACCATTCGCTTTAACCATATTTATGCCGAGGTCTTGACCATCCTTTGTTAAGGCTTTCTTCTTATCACAATCTTGACTTCATTTTTATCGACATGGCGATGTCCTTGGCTTGGTGACCATCAACCCATAGTGTCATCCATTAGCCTCATCACAATTAGACCTATTCCTTTGCACATCTCAAAGGAGAACATTAGTTACCAACAAATCGGTTGTCATCCTCCACTTGGTGACCAACCGGTTGCATATGAAAGATATGGATATGTTTGTTGAGTATTCATTTACATTGCAAGTGTCATATACTCGTATGCAAGCTCAAATGCAAAGATCCAATATAAATAATAGGTGAACAACGTGGATCTAAAACATGCACAATAAATGTATAGGATTTACTCCCCCTAAATATATGCATACAAATAAATATACAAGAGAGGCAAGTGTATGCGTAAGTTATGAAGAACCAATGGGGTTTATCCTATATACATGAAGAAGGCATGCAACAATGATAAAGATAAACAAAAACACATACATTCATGATCTCCATATTCTCAATGTAAAAGAGACTAAATAAGATAATACTCAAGTAAACATTAGTCTCACACTTATATAACAATAACATGAAAATCATATATATAAACCTATCAAAAAGTAGGAGATAAGAAGTGATACATATCGCTTTATCTCCATAGATTTCATCCTTGTCATGATTAAGGTTCATCACCAAAGAATGCATATCTACCACATCTCATTATCGGGAAATAGCCTAGTTGAAAACTTATGTAAAAGAGAGGTTAATCCCATAAACATCGGTTTATCATCTATCACCAAAGCAACAATTACACAAATTGTTTAATCCAAGATGTTTCAATCTTTTCTCTCTTTTGTGATAGATAATAATCCGATATAAACAATATAGAGAGATGAAATGAAAGATAATTTCAAATCAAGATAGAAATCTTATAATAAACAAAATATAGAATAACCTCCCCCTCAATATGTATGAATGTGCATATATATGGATATAAAGGAACACATATGCACATAATCAATCAAGATCATTGAGGGAGCTCACACTATATTTTGGATCCACAAGAGAGACCAAGTTAGAATATGTGAAGTTTAATACATACCTTTAATTATTTTTACTTTCATATCCAAATGAGACTAGTCAAAGAAAAGCTCATAAAAATATTAGTCTCATATAATTAGATCTGTCATTAATCACCGAAACCATTTTTCGAAAAAGTCCTCCGGTTCACACGTAATTCGATCGAGGTCCCTCACAAACAGTACCACTGAGATGTAATTTTACTTTTCGGATCTTAAAAAGACTGGATTCCATGCGGAAGAGAGAAAAATCGCTAATTAGGATCTATCTGTAAAACTATAAAGTCGAGGGGCTTTTACGCAAAACTACACGCACTAACCAACCCTAATCCCCAGCCCTAGCCGCTGTCGGCGGCCTCTCTTCCTCCTCTCGTCCCACGCTCTCCCTCTTCCTCTCGACCCCCGCCGCCGCCTCCCCCTCGCTCCTCCTCCCGCTCGTCCCCTACCCTCACCCTCACCCTCTCCCTCCGCCGGCGCCTCCCGCCGTCACCTCGCGCCGCCTCCTCCGCATCGCGGCGTCGTCATCGTCGTCCGCCTCCACCTCCTCTGCCACTGCCGTCGCCGCCGCCCGTGTCCCCTTCTCCCTCTCCCTCTCCAGCCCCTGTCGCGTCGCGCCGCCTCATCCTCGCTCGTCGCCATCGTCGTCCTCGTCGCCTCGCGCCGCCGCATCCACCTCTGCCGCTGCCGCCGTCTAACTGCTTGCCACCGTTGGAGAAGACGGATCCGATGGCCAAGCCCTCAAGGCCGCTGGATCTGGTGGCGGCGAGTTCGTGGCTGGCCTGCTCTTGCGATTCATGGGTCGCCACTGGAGGAGCACGCGGCGGATGCGGCGTCGATAGCAGGCAGAGAAGACGAGGACAAGGAGCTCTCCGTCTGGGACCTCGCTGCGCACCGGCTGTGGTGCCTTGAAGATGGTAAGACAAACAATCCCTCGCCGTGCACTGGCTGTAGTGCCCTGATTCCTCCCCTTTAGTGTTCTCTGTCTCTCTGTGTGTGTGTGTGCATTCCAGGAGTGGATCGATGGATCGATCTCCATGGTTGGCTGCTTGACGGAGCCTTCGTTTTTTTTGCAGCGGAGGCCATCCTTCTCGGATTCCAGCACTACCTCGTCATGCTCGGCACCACCGTCATCATCCCCACCGCGCTCGTCCCCCAGATGGGCGGCGGCAATGTACGTCCCCTCCCGGCCCCACCGCTACCGCCGCCACTTCGGACCGCTCTATCTCCATCTCACTTGCTTCTTCGCCTCACTCATTTGGCTGCCGATGGATGCAGGAGGAGAAGGCGTGGATGATACAGACAGTGATGTTCGTTGCCGGCATCAACACGCTGATCCAGAGGTTCCTCGGCACGCGCCTGCCTGCCGTCATGGGGGCTCCTACACCTTAGCCGTGCCCACCATTTCCATCATCCTCACCGGCCGCTACAACAGCATTGCCGATCCCCATGAGGTCGCCCTTCTCACTCCCCACCCACGCACTGCTCTATTCTGTTTGACTTCTTGCTGTACTGACACTGACAAATGTGGCATGCTTGGTTCGGCATGGCGTTGCAGAAATTCGTGCGCATCATGCGGCGCACGGCGCACTCATAGTGGCCTCCACGCTCCAAATCATCATGGGGTTCAGTGGGTTCTGGCGGATTGTCGTCAGGTGTGCATGTCTCATGCCCAGGGTTCAGATTCCAGGTTGTTTGATCAATGTACTTTAACTGGTCCTATCATTCTGCTAATTCATGTTTATATTCTTGTAATGTTGCAGGCTGCTGAGCCCAATGTATGCGGCACCACTGGTCGCGATTGTTGCATTTGGGCTCTGAGCTTGGATCCCAAGTGTGAGTATTTTGTGCTACAATTGTACAAGTACATTATGTCATCTGTGGATGTACTTTGCAACAGTGGTATGACAGCATAAATTTGTTGTGCAGGTTGCCAAATGTGTGGAGATTGGCCTTCCACAGATCATACTGATGGTGGCTCTTTCTCAGGTATACATCAAGATGATTATTGTGTGAGTTCTAACGGTGGGTAAATCCTTATGAATGTTGTGTAAATCTTTGTGCAGTACATACCTAACCTGGTGCCTTTGTTGGGGACTGCGTTCGAGCGTTTCACCATCATAATGTCTGTGGCCCTTGTCTGGCTTTACGCCATCTTCCTGTCTGTTGGTGGGGCTTACAAGAATGCTGCTCCAAAGACACAATTTCACTGCCGAACTGATTGATCTGGGCTTGTTCCTGGTACTCCATGGTAATACCATGCATCTTTTTCCATGCCATCCTAATGTCGGAAAGGCGATACATTTGTTCACATTTATATCCTGCATTTGGCAGTTTGGCACTAAAGAAAAGTTTAGCTAATATAAATAGTTTTCGTCTGCATTTTACAGGATAAGTGTACCTTATCCATTCCGGTGGGGAGCACCAACGTATGATATTGGTGAAGCTTTTGTAATGATGTCAGCTTCTTTTGTTGCTCTTGTGGAGGTACTGTGTATATCTATGGTTTTTAGGGGGAGGTGCAGTATGTTAGAGCATTATGCATCAACCAACTAATATTCCTTGCTGTCTAATGCAGTCTACTGGTGCATTCATTGCTGTATCACGGTACGCCAGCACAACACCATGCCCTCCTTCTGTTATGAGTCGTGGCATTGGTTGGCAGGTACCATCTAGACTCCTTAATCTGCAAATAGTTTGTCTGAGTTCTTGACAATTCAAATGGCATGCAAGCATCTTACCTAATTTATTTGTTTTTGTGTTGCCTAGGGGGTTGGTATTTTGCTGGGTGGCTTATTTGGAACAGCTTATGGATCATCTGTATCTGTGTAAGCAGATTCTAGATTTCTGTTGCCTGTATTTTACTGTTATATAGTTTCATATTAATACTAGCATTTGATGTTGGTCTGAGATACTTTATTCCTTTCTGGAACAGCGAAAATGCTGGCTTGCTAGGTTTGACACGTGTTGGCAGCAGACGTGTGGTGCAGATTTCTGCTGGGTTTATGATTTTTTCTCTCTATTCTTGGTAACCCTAATGCTTTGATGTAATTATATATTCAGATGGTTTTGATGATACTATTCTGTCTAGTAAAGATGTATTTGTGAGTTTGGAAGAGTGGAAATGGTGAAGTTCTATATCCAGGCTGTTATAGTGTTATCCATAACTTGATCAAGTATTTCCTGTAATGTTCAAAGGGAGTTTGTTAATGCTTCCTTACGACTGATAGGTAGATAAGCTAAGCTTAAAAATCTGTTCATGAGTAGTTTCTCAAGGAGCAGCAGTTAGCTAGAAGCCTAAATCTGAGAACATTACAGGAAATACTATTGCACAATAGCAAGGCTGGTTCCCGATGAAATTCTTATGTTGAGGAGATTCGTGTTTAGTATATAAAAAGTTTCTAAAGAGAAAAAAGTATTTCTAAGGGAATAACTGTGTATGATGAAAAAAATAGGTCAGGAAAGCAATCAGCTATATGCTGATCTTCACTACAGTGCGCTAAGATGCCAATATGGTGTTTTTGGAAATGCCTCCCAACATGCTAATAGGGTGGGGGACCTATTGATAATTTTTACGCTTACAAGCTTATTTGCTTTCTCTTTTCTTGTTTTGTCACAGTTTTAAGCTGGCCAGACAACAATGGAAAAGTATTCATTGGGTTGCATTCCAAAGTATCATACTGTGGATGGAAGAAAGCATTTGGATCATACCCATGAGGAGGAGGAGGTGCTGAGCTTGAGCTAGCTCTAGGGTGAGAAGAGGGCACCGTCCTATGTGCACGGGGAGCTCCAAGCTGAAGGCGGGGCTTGTATTGCTTGTGCTTTTTCAAATTTTGCCCGGCAGCCCCAAGCTTGTTTTGAAACAACCTCATGATGTAAGGGGCATAATAGATTCCTTGAGTGAATGTCCCCTTGGAAATAGCAATCTCTTGCATCATGAGGGACACAATGTCGAACTGACGACCTTGAATGATTGCATCGATGACGTGCCAAGCCACCTCCCTAATGTCATCATTGTTGCCAAGGCGAGAGAGGATAGTGGCTCTCACAATCCTGTTAACCACACGGGGGATAGTCCTCAAGCCGGCATCCTTCCCATGCGTGTACCGCGCTCCATCTTCATAGAACTGAGAGAGATAGTCTATGAAGAGCGGATTGTGTGTGTGCTTCTCATGCAAATCATCTCCAAAATCCAAGCGAATATTGAGGAGCCGCCGGAACTGCCTCTGAGAGATAGAACACTGGAGAGTGTCAGACATCCACTTCATCTCACTAGTCTCCAGCCATCCACACTGTAGCATAGAACTGCCGGATCAAATCTTCATTGTAGTCTTGTTTGAGGGTAACAATCTAGTCAATGCCAACTGTCTTGAAGAGATCCTGCAAGCTCTCAAACTCTGGAGTCTCATTGCTATCTCTGTAAGAAATCCACTTATGCTCTGCAAATGCTTTCCTTGCATAAATCTGCTCATACACAGTCTTCTGGAAAGCGGTGTGAAACCGGGGATCCGCGGTGTCCCGAGGCCTCAAGAACTGATCATGATGTCTCAAGGTGGTATACTGCGCTGGATTCCTCATGTTCACAGTAAACTGGATGGAGGGATCAATTGGCATCTCATCACTTTCTTCATCCTCATCCTCCCCACTACCACTGACATCATCTCCACTTTCCTCCTCACTAGTCCCCTCAACATTTGCCTCAACCTCTTCATCACTCTGAGCATAATCCTCTCCGCTCGACTCCTCAAACTCACGGGATCCGGAGTGGGCGCACGACGACCATGGCGATGCAGGGAGGCATCACTGTCAAAGAGCAAAGGATGATAGGATATTAGCAACAATTCTAGAAACAATTTGGAGAGGTGAAAATGTGCCTATATCCTGTGGAGGGTGGTTAGACCGCAGCCTATAGGGCGGTTAGACCGACGGCATCAGGCCGGTCAGACCGCCCACAGGTGGCCGGTCACACCGGGCGCACACGCCGATCAGACCGGCGGTTGACCCACGGTCAGACCGCCTGTGGCTCCGGGCAGGCCACCACCCACAAGCTCAAGCAACCAAAAATTTTCACAACTACAAATTTGGGTCTAAAACATGCTAGAACAATGTGGCACAAGATTGGAACATGAACATCAAAGGGTATGGCCTATTTCATCAAGATTGGAATAATGGGGGACCCTAGAGATTGAAATAGACCGATTTGAGAGTAATGCACAAGAGGGAAAGTGATTTATCGGTTGAAGGAGTTGAATCACACCAAGAAACTACCCTCTATTGGTGCAAATCGAAGAACACCTCGTGCTTCACCTAGGGTTCCATGCCATGGCTCAAAAACTCAATCAAAACACAAATCAATCCATGGAATAGTGAGAGGAAACGGAGGAGAATCACTTACGGTGTAACTGGAGTGAAATCCACGGTCAAACCGAGAGGATTTGGTGGAGGGGGGAGTGTTAGGGTTTGAGGGGAGGTGAGAGAGAGGAAGAAAATCGAGTTGGGGAAGAGAGGGGATGAGAAGGAGACAGGTAGGTGCCTCTTCCATTAAGAGGCTTGGTAAAGATGTCGGCAAGTTGATCCTCGGTTTTTATGTGGCTAATGACTGTCACACTTGGCAACATGGTCTCTTAGGAAGTGATGGCGAATGTCAATATGCTTGGTTCTAGAATGTTGAACCGGGTTATTGGTTATCTTTATGACACTATCATTGCCACATAGGAGTGGGGTTTTGGTGAAGGATATGCTATAGTCCAACAAGGTTTTTTTTATCCAAAGCAATTGGGCACAACAACTACCCGCCGAAACATATTCCGCCTCGGCGGTAGAGAGGGCTACGGAGTTTTGTTTCTTGGATGACCATAACACAAGGGATCTACCAAGCATTTGGCAACTACCGGATGTGCTCTTTCTATCCACTTTGCAACCGGCATAATCCGAATCGGAATAGCCAACTAGCTTAAACTTAGCACCTTTTGGGTACCACAAGCCAATAGTTGAGGAATGCTTTAAATATCTTAGAATCCTTTTCACGGCCACTAAGTGACACTCCTTAGGAGCGGCTTGAAACCGTGCACACATGCAAACACTAAACATGATATCTGGCCTATATGCGGTAAGGTAAACCTTCAACTTGTGTGAAACCTTACGCCACCAATCTTGCCTTGTTTCTCACCACCGACCCGTTCTCATCTTGTTTGTTCCTAAAGACCCACTTTGTCCCTATGACATTGTGGTCTCTAGGTCTTTCAACCAAAGTCCACACCTTGTTTCTTGCAAAGTTGTTGAGCTCTTCATCCATAGCATTCATCCAATCCGGATCACAAAGAGCTTCATCTACATGTTTTGGCTCAAGACAAGAAACAAACGAGTAATGTTCATAAATCGAAGCGACACATAATCGAGTTTGAACACCCTTACTAATGTCACCCAACACTTGGTCAATTGGGTGATCCTTGGAAAGAGCGGTATGTATCCTTGGAGGCATAGTTGGATCTTATACCTTCTCCTTCTCCACTTCAACTTGAGCTTGACTTGGCGAAGCGGAAGTAGATGGCTCATCTTGAGTGGAGGTGGATGACTTGTCTTCCACTTTAATAGGCTTGACATCTCCAATAGACATGTTTTTCATAGCTCCCATCAAGCTTTCATCACCTACATCATCGAAATTCTCGTGCCCCTGTTGGGAGCCATTAGTCTCATCAAATTAAATATCGGCGGTCTCTTCCATAATACCTTTGTTCTTGTTGTAGACCCGGTATGCCTTGCTATTTGAGGCATAACGTAGAAGAAACCCTTCATCACACTGACTTTCAAATTTGGTTAGACTAACACTCTTTCGGTAAATATAACACTTGCAACCAAAAACTCGAAAATAGGCAACATTTGGCTTCCTCCCAACAATTAGCTCATAGGAAGTCTTTTTCAAGAGACGATGCAAATAAAGCCTATTGGTTGCATGGCAAGCGGTGTTTATGGCATCCGCCCAAAAGGAATCGGAAACACCATATTCATCAAGCATAGTTCTTGCCATCTCAATCAATGTATGATTTTTTCTCTCCACTACATCATTTTGTTGAGGTGAGTAGGTAGCGAAAAGCTCGTGCTTAATACCAAGATCATCACAATAGTCCTCGATATTGATATTCTTAAACTCGGAACCATTGTCACTTCTAATTTTCACTAGAGTGCAACTAAATTTATTTTGGCCTTTTTTTGCAAACTTTTTGAAAAGCTTGGCAACAATAGACTTATCATGCAAAAAGAACACCCAAGTATAGCGAGAATAATCGTCAACAATCACAAGACAATAACTATTACCACCAATGCTCTTATAGGTTGTTGGGCCAAACAAATCCATATGCAAGAGCTCTAATGGTCTATATGTGGAGATGATACTCTTAATAGGATGAGAACATGCAACTTGCTTGCCGGTTTGACACTACAAAGTCTATCTTTCTCAAGTTTCACATCTTTCAAGCCCACAACTAGATCACGTTTTGAAAGTTTGCTCAATTGATTCATGCCAACATGGGCTAGCCTCCTATGCCAAAGCCAACCCAATGAAGTTTTTGCAACTAAACAAGTTTTCAAATTTGCTTCACTAGAATTGAAATCAACCAAATAAAGATTCCCACATCTAAAACCTTTGAAAACACAAAACTTGTCAAGAAGGCTAGAAACAATAACCTCTTGCGGGAAGAAAGCACATGACAGGCTAAGATCACAAATTTGAGCAACCGAAAGCAAATTGAAATTTAGAGATTTAACAAGAGAGACATTATCAATTGACAAATCATTGGAGATAGCAATTTTATCTAACCCAATTACCTTTCCTGTGCTATTGTCTCCAAATGTCACTTTCTCTTGTTCTTTCCCTTCTACTTCAAATGTGGTGAACATAGCCCTATCACTGGTCATGTGTTGAGTGTATCCACTATCAAGCACCCAATGGCTCCCACCGGTGCGGTAGTTCACCTACAAAAGAAGATCAAGCTCTTTTAGGTACCCAAACTTGTTTGGGTCCTTGGAGGTTAGAGACCAAAGCTTTGGGCACCCAAATGGCATTCTTTTTACCACCAAGATAGGGGAACCCACATATCTAGCAACAATACTACCATCATGAGCCTTCCTAAGTATATAATGAGAATCAAACATGCATGTCTTAGAAGGCTTACCACCGGGGCAATCACTCACCAAATGCCCAACCTCATGACACTTGGAGCAATACTTACCATTGCTCTTGACAAAACGAGTGGCACGGTGAGAAGGTTTCTTACCCTTCTTTGGAATGAATCCAAGTCCTTCCTTGTTAAGGATACATCGTTGCTCACTCAAAATCTTGTCAAGAGTGTTCTTACCCTTGAAGCATCTCTCCAAACTTTTGTTGAGCTTAGCCACTTGCTCCTTAAGCTCATTGTTCTCAACAACAAGTGAGGCATCACAAATAAAAACACAAGAGCTTGAGCTAGAGCTAGGCATTTCCACAAGATCATCACAAGAGGTAGAAATGCTAAATGATGCAACATGAGCAATATGGCAAGTAGCACTATCATCAAGCAAATCACAAGATATGCCAACATCAATGTGAGCTCCATGTTGAGTAGTGGAAAGGAGGTTGTCATGAGCTTCCTTAAGCTTCTCATGAGAAATGGTGAGTCTCTCATGAGAGGTCTTTAGCTACTCATACAAGACCTCCAAAGAAGCATGATCCTTCTTTAGGGCCTTGAACTTGACAATCTCTTTCTCACTATAAGCATGGAGCTCCTCAAACATACTCACAAGATCATCATAGAAAACATCATCACAATCATTATCACTCTCATTATCACTAAGAGATGTTACCTTAGAGGAGCCCTTTGCCATGAGACAAAGTGGAGCGAAGAGTGATGGAGCCTACTTGATGGCAACAACGGCCATCTTCTTCTTGGAGCTTGCATCATCACCACATTCTTCCTCGGACCCGGATGAGGCGGAACTCTCCTCATTTGAGTCCCATTCCCCGATAAAGGTCAAAATCTTCTTCCCTTCCTTCTTGATCTTCTTCATGAGCTTGTAGCCTCCGCTCTTCTTCTTGGATGACTTGTCTCCATCATCATCCTTGGAAGGGCACTTGGAAGCAAAGTGTCCTTTCTCATCACACGAAGCATCTCAAGTTGGAGAGAGTCTTGTTGGGTCTTCTCTTTCTTCGCCTATTGGAGTTGGACCCCCTTCCTCTCTCCTTTCTCCTTCCCAAGAGATCATTGAACCTTCTAGCAAGAAGGGCAATTTCTTCCTCCAAGTCCTCATTGACTACATTCACCTTGCCCTTGTCCTTGTCTTCAACTTCGGCTTGGAGAGCAATGCACTTCTTGGAAGGTGAGGCTTCCTCCATCTCCTTCTTCTTCACCTTGTACATGTCATTAGTGTTGATCTTCCCCAAAAGGCTTGCGGGTGTCATCCTTGACATGTCGGAGTTGATGAGCATGGTGACAAGGGTTTCATACTTCTCCAGTAGAGCCCTAAGCATCTTTTGGGCAACCTCAAGATCGGTGTAGGTTGCTCCAAGCCCCTTGAGATCATTCACAATGACATTGAGCCTCCCATACATGTCATTCACACTCTCATGAGGCAACATGGAGAATGTCTCATATTGGATCTTGAGGAAATGAAGCTTGGCATCCTTGTACTCACTTGTACCCTCATGGATCTCCGCCAACTTGTTCCAAATCTCATATGTAGTCTCAAGGTTGCTCACTCTATCGAACTCCTCTTGGCTCAAAGAGTTGAACAAATCATTCATGGCTTGGGCATTGTCACGCCCAGAAATTCACGAACCAGAATTTCTAAGCTGAATGTGCATTAAACCCCTGTCTAGAACCAGCCAGGGTACACAAACGCCAATTGTTGACATACAGATCCACGTCTTACAAAAAATAAAAGATTACAAATGCAGCGGAAAAGAGAAAAGCGAGCTAAACTTGGAAGCTTGACTTCTGCAGCGGGGCGACTCCACTCCACAGGCAATCCTTGACGGCAGCGACGAAACCAACCTCAACAAGACAGTTCCAACTAGGAAGATCTTCAGCTCTGGTGTGGGGGAAAAGAGAGCAAGACTGAGTACTACCCACTGTACTTAGCAAGTCATACCGAAAGAGGAGGTATGATGCAGGATATATCCAAAGGAGGCTAAGGGTTTGTTTGCACCAAGCTAGCATTTAAAAGCAGTAGTTGAAAGCAGTAAAACAATTGTAGTAATTAATCAATATTAACCAATCACTGTCCAACGCTACACCACGTTGCAACAGGCCCAACCAACCACCTGAACTACACCAGTTCATTAAGCTAAACTAGGGGTGAGACTAATCACGGTGAATTTGGTTGATCGCCCATAACCGCGGGCACGGCTATTCGAATAGTTTTACTCTGGCCAGAGGTGTACAACTGTACCCACAAGATACGATTCCACACATGTCGCCATGCCCCGAAGTATCACCATGATACTGCTAAGGGGGAAATCGTGACAAGACCCTCCGCATAACCCTCCCCTAACCATCCACACCACGCTAAGATTTCAACCCCACCCCTCAAAAGGCAGTGGGCGGTCCCCTCTTGCGCCGCGGTGAATCCGGTAGCTGGACAACCGGACACCCCGGCCGACCCAACTCCATCACGCCCACCCTCGCCATCGGTGCCTAGGAAAGGGTCGAGCTATACTTCAGATCAAGCAGTTACCCACTCCCGCTTGTGGTAAGCACGGTAAGTCTTCCAGGGTTTCCCGTGAACCGGTCCTTAATTGCCATGGGTGCGACCAGCAAAACCATGCACCCACAGCCCACCATTCAGTCTATTTTAATTAACTAACACCATTGCGGTGACACCAATCCAAACCTATGCTCATAGGCAAAGTCTATGTAATAATTTGATCCCCATTTGTGTACTAGTTGAGCTAGGCATGGCTAAGCATTTCCTAAACCAACATCTAGTCATTTTGATACCCAAGTTATCAATGGCATAAGGTAAACAATATATGGCTGAGTAATAGGACCCATCCCACATGACATTGTAAAATAATGCGACATTTAATAGAAATACGGGATATTTGTAAATTGGGTACAATATGATCAATTGTAATGCATGACTTGCCTTGCTCTCGCACTGATGAGACCACAGCAATGTCTTCGAGAAACCGCGGATCGACGAAACGGCCGAAATCTACGCGACAAACAAAGCACGCAAGCAAAACATGCTATAAGTCTACTGAAACAGGAAACAAAACCATTTTTATTGGATTCTTTGCATTTTTCTTGATTAACTGAGACTTGAATGGACTTAAACGGAGCTCGGATGAATTACTTATGAATTTTAGAAGATAATCTGTGTTTTTCCAAAAGAAAAGTCCTTAATCAAATTATTGCGCAATATTAACTAGGGCTGACGTCATCAAAGGAGGGGGGGCGGCGCCGGCAAGCAGGCCCCGCATGTCAGCGGCACAAAGGGTGGCTGGTCTACCGTGGACCGGGACCACGCTGGTGGTCCACCGCCGGTCCACGGGACCGACGGTCCGGATCGGGCCCAAGCGGATCGGACGGCGCGGAGAGGCAGCCGCCGGGCTCGGCTCGGCTTCAAAGCCGGCCATCCGGCCATGGCTAGCGGCGGCGGCACGCTACCGCCGGCGACGCGGAAGCAGCGGTGACGGCCGGAAGCGGCGGCGCGGGGGGCGGCGACGACGGCCGAAAGCGGCGGCGCTCGTGGGAAACGGCGGCATGCGGGAGAGGAGAGAGAAAAGGGAGGAGAGGGGAGCCTCACCGGCGAGCACGGCGATCGGAGCGGAGGTTGAAAGACGGCGGCGACCCGGCGAGCGGAGGGGCGGACGGGTGGCGGCAACACCTAGAGGAGAGGAGAGAAGGGATTAGGAGAGGCGGCGACGACCACGGCGGCTCGAATTGCCGGCCGGAGATGGAGGGGAGAGAAGATCTCACCGGCGCGCGAGGAGAAGGGGGCTCCGACGTCGTTCAGCGGCACACAAGCGGTGGGAGAGATGGCCCACTCGGTGGTGATGCTAACGGCGGCGGTGGCTTGGCGCGGCGGCGACGGCGCACGGCCGGAGACGGCGGCGCCTAGGGAGAGCGGTACGGCAACGGCGCACGGCAAGTGAGTGGTGGCTGAGGTAGCTGTCGTGGCGGTGAAGCTAGCTGCGGCGATTGCGCGGCGCGGCGGCGGTTGGAGCAGTGGCGATGCGCGGCCGGAGAGCGGCGGCGGCGGCGGAGCTTGGCGAGATCGGCGCGGGAGCGGTAGGGCACGACGAGAGCTGAAAGAGGGAGAGGAGGCTCGGGGGAGCAATCTGTAGGTGGAGGGGGAGGCGGACGTGGCTGGGATAGCCCCCGATTTCGCCGGCGACGTGGGGTGGAGAGAGAGAGTGGGGTGGGATTCGAAATCGAATCCCGCCCTCTCGAGTGCGCGCGTGGGTAGGAGCGACGGGGCGTGGGCGGCGACGTGGGCGCGAGGTGCGGGCAGAGTGGGTGCGTGGGAGAGGCGGGAAAGGCGGCGGTTGCCGGCCTGGGGAAGTGAGCGGCGGAAGGAAGGAGGAAGGCTCGACAGGTGGGCCCCACCTGTCAGTGCCCGAGAGAGAGAGAGGGAGGGAGGGAGGACTTTAGGGAGGGGAAGGGAGTAGCGGGTCGGCCCACAAGGAGGAGGCCGAGCGAGGGAGGAGATGGGCCGACGGCCCAAAAGAGAAAAAGAAGGAAGAGAAAAAGCGGAAAAAGAGAAAGGGATTTTCCTGGGATTAAATATTGCACTTGCTCATTTTCCTGGGATTCTCACCCGAATGAGAGATTGTCAAGTTCAAGGCTCTAAAGAAGGATCATGTTTCTTTGGAGGTCTTGTATGAGGAGCTAAAGATCTCTCATGAGAGACTCACCATTTCTCATGAGAAGCTTAAGGAAGCTCGTGACAACCTCCTTTCCACTACTCAACATGGATCTCACATTGATGTTGGCATATCTTGTGATTTGCTTGATGATAGTGCTACTTGCCATATTGCTCATGTTGCATCATCTAGCATTTCTACCTCTTGTGATGATCTTATGGATATATCAATGAGAGGATATATTGGTGACATCTTCTCTCTAGGCGGTGAAGCCTAATCAAGAGAGACCAAGCTCTGATACCACTTGTAGGATCGAGATGTCCACTAGGGGGGATGAATAGGCGATTTAAAATTAAATGACACCTAATTAAAACTAACCTAAGTTGCTAGGCTTGGTGAGGGACAAGACTAACTAAGCAACTAAGTTATGTTTTGCAATCCTATGGTGAAAGTGGCTCAAGTATATCGCTAGGAAATTAAATCACACTCCTATGTCAATGTTTAGCAATCCTAGGGTGATATGATCTCAAGTATGTCTCTAGAAATGTAAATTGCACAAATGTAAATGCGACAATCAAATGAGACAATGAGACGAGATTTTTCACTGAGGTTCCTATGGTGAAAGTGGCTCAAGTATATCACTAGGAAAGTAAATCACACTCCTATGTCAATGTTTAGCAATCCTAGGGTGATATGATCTCAAGAATGTCTCTGGAAATGTTAATTGCACAAATGTAAATGCGACAATCAAATGAGACAATGAGATGAGATTTTTCACTGAGGTTCGGAAACTCGCCGGTTTCCTACTCCCTGTTGAGGCGAACCCAACTCCACCGCTCAACCACGAAGCCACCGCACGCCCCCTTCGTCAAGGGGTGGGCAAGGCGGGAGCCGGCCCACGGAGAGGACTACCCAAGCCTCGATCACTCGGGGTAGTTCTTCCTTCGCTTCGAAGTTGGTGAACTCCAAACCACTCACAAACCGTCACCGGGCCTCCTCCACAATCTTCTCGGAGAGGTCACCGGGCAACTCCTCCACAAGCTGTCTAGGAGGCGGCAACCTTCAAGAGTAACAAGCGATGATCCGGCGTGGAGATGATCATGTGCCACACTAGCTCTACAATGGAAGCAAATGCACTTGACTCTTGGCTTAATCAACTCTCAACCACTACAATGGATGAACACAAGCTCAAATGAGTGTGGGAGAGGTGCAAGGGGTGCATGCAATTGAATTGGGTGCCAAGAGAGCCTCCTTGCTGCTGGAGGGGGAGTATTTATACTCCCACCAACCAAAACTAGCCGTTGGGGGCGAAATACCCCAACTCTGTGCTCTGTCGGTCTGACCGGAGGTATGTGGCCGGTCAGACCGTGCTACTCTACAACAGCTAGAAAACTAGCCATTGTAGCCCTGTCAGAGGGCCCCATCGGCCTGGCCGGTCAGACTGACATGGGGTGGCCGGTCAGACTTGCCTCGGCTCGGTCAGACCGCCATCAGCTCGGTCCGATCGAATACGGCTCCGTTGGCTCTGTATCGGCCACCCGAGCAGCACCATCCCGGCCACCAGAGGGCCGGTCTGACCGCACATGTGCCGCCGGTCAGACCGGCCTTATGAGCCGGTCAGACCGGCCGCATAGTGGCGGTCTGACCGGCCGGCCGGTCTGACCGCCCCTGGTCAGGCCGAACACAGTGAAACTGTGTGTGACGTGAAAAGTGTGTGTGTGTGGTGAGGTGTGAGCACAAGTCTAAATGCATAATGACCTAATGTGGCAATTAAAATCATCTCTTTGCTAGGTCATTACCCCTCTTAATAGTACGGCAAAACTAAAAATAAACTAGCAATTTGATTGCCCTACACCTCGATCAATTCAAAACTAAAGCACTAGTTTTACCGTCTTCTTTCCCTTTGCTTTGCGCAGTCAATTTTAATCCATTGATAATCATCCATGCGCACATGTGATGTGGACCTAACTTAAAATATATAGCTCAAAGACAACGGTTAGTCCACAATTAGTGCTTGTTATTAATTACCAAAATTAACAACGGGGGCCTAGATGCTTCACCTGGAAGATCTGCTTAACTTCAGTGCAGGTCCAAAATCTTGCCTTGAGGTTCGTGAGCGTGCGAGTTGATTTGATCCTGTAATCAACAAGAAACAAAGACAAGAAAAACCGCGGTTAAATCCATAAACGATAGCCGATCGGCTAGTTACCGATGACATATCATTTATCTTTGAGCCGATGTCATATTAGAATCGATCGAATATTAATGATATATAACCCTTGTGTCTATGTATATTTAAATCAAGTGATTGCGATAGATCGGTCACCATGCTGAGACAGTATAAATCACTTAGATAGATCTAGCATGTATCGGCTAATACTCCGATACTACTCTATATCAAGATATTAAAGCACATAGAATATATCAAACAAAAGTCTAATATACTTTATTACGATAAGATCTTAATATAAAGGACATATCTAGCATGTCAATTAAGCATATAAGATATAAAGCTAAATCGGGTAAGATCAGCTGAAACCCTAATGCTATCTCTCTCAATAATCATAAAACAAGCCATATATCATTATTGTAAATATTACTTAATAGATCGAACTCAACCGATGCAGCATTAAGTATAAAGGCAAATATAAAATCTAGGCAAGATGATGAAAACCTCTAAGAGTTGGTAGGTACACGATACAATCTAGATTAATAACAGAACATAACTCTATCGGTTGTTTCCTAACAATAAGAACCAGCCGATAAGAAGTTATATAGCACAACTAACAGAGATTGCAACATGTATACGACAACTCGACGAATTACATAAACAGGGTTAAAGTATCATAAAGATGGAAGCATTAACCCCGAGAACGCAAGCCGCCATAACGAGTTTTACCTTTAGCTGAAGATCGAATCGATGCAGCTCAACCCGAAAGTAAGAACTCGTCGAAATAGAACGATAGTAAAAAGGATGGCGATGCGCCGAGTTGTATTGAACTGTTGTTAATTTATTACATGGGGTTCAGGATCTATTTGTACCCGAGATACAAGATATGGCCTTGGCGGACACGACACTTATCTCTAACAAACTCTAAGATACCATAAGTCTTTGCGGCAGACTTTTGCCCAAACATATCTCTAAGGGAATTATACAAAATATCCTAATTAATAGATACAATTGCCTATCCGAGAGCTTTTATCTCCATTGTGGCAATCCTCATGAAGCACATTAAACGATTCTAGAAGCATCTCTGAAACCATCGTTATCAGAATCGACTGCATCACCTCTATCGGCTGTATCGGTTGTGCCATTGAATCAAGCACTGGTGCATGGTCGAAGGAATACAACAATTAGCATGAATCTAATATCTTCCTAGCAACATGCTATAGGAACCCTTCCCGTCGATGACAAAAAACGTTGTAGAAACGGTTTTGCTACCGATTGTCAGCTCCACATCCAAAACTCCCTTGGTCTCCGATGGATTAACGCCAAAATCTTTGAGAATCATGTTTGTCTTGATGGGATTATCTGAATTTCTACCCAGCTTCCTGAATGTAGCATACGGTATCAAATTCACAACAGCCACACCATCGACCATCATCTTAGACATTGGCTTTCCATTGACGTATCCATTGACATACAAAGGTTTGAGATGCCGATTTTCTGTCCCCTCTGGTTTCTCAAAAAATGCTTGTTCTGGCGACAAAACCAACCTAGCAGAGGCCTCTTCAACATCATCAACATCGGCTTGTCTGGCTTCATATTCTGCAGGTAACACGAATACCATATTCACCGATGCAGATGCAACGCTCTTTCCTTTAGCCAACCTCTTTGCCTTGTCGGCTTCATCTTCATCCGCTGTTGCAACCTTGCTCTTGACACGCCACTCTTGCCTGGGTTTTGTCTTCGTCAACCGATGATTGATCTCTTGCTCTACTTCTTGAAACCTCTCCCTGTTCCTCATCCGTTGAACCCTTCTCTCTGATTTTTGTAAAAATACCAGAAGGGCACCGCTGTGTCTTCCTTTCCTCGTCCTCATCATGATGACGATCTTGATTGATCGGGCCCAACCTCTGATGAACGGGCAGTCTCTTTTGACCCGGCCGGTTACTTCTGCTGTAAGATCGGCTCAAACTCCCTGCATTATCATTGCATCCAGAGCATTCTTCAATCGACGGTAGCCTCATTCCCTCATTCTAGCAAAACTTAAAGAACTCACAATCCCAATGAGAATCGAAACCACCATCATCTTGATCGTGGTATTTCTCTTGTTGTTTATCATGCCTCTTCTGATATTTATTGATAAACCTGGCTGAATTCAACTGAGAACTTCGAGCCTTCCCTCCATCGGCTGATCTTCCAGCTGTGTGCACCATGTTGACGGGGAAAGGATGTCACACCCTGAAGTTCTTTCCCAAGCCTAAAAGGAAATTTTAAATGGTCTCAAGAAAATAGCAGTGTAAAGCAGGAGAAAACCTTAATAAAATAATGCAAATAATAATCGAATCTGGCATGTGGAATTTTTCTTGAGTTCTACATGTCGAAATTCACTAACAGGATTTTTAGTGGAATTTTCAGAGCCCTAGAAATAATTTTAACCAATTAAAATTGAGCATGCAATATTTTATTCCTGGGAAAATCCTTTTTCCTTTTTCTTTTTCTTTTTCCTCCCTTTTTCCTTTTTTTTCGAATGGGCCGCCGGCCCATTCTCTCCTTTCCTCCCCCTCCTCCCTGCTGGGCCGGCCGCAGGCCGAGGCCCAGCCAGGCCGCCCCGTCGCCCTCCTCTCCCGGGGTCGCCGACAGGTGGGGCCCACCTGTCGGGTCCTTCCCCCACCTCCCGCCACTCCCGCCGCGCCGCCACGCCCGCAACCGCCGCCGCGCCCACGCCTCCGCCTCCTTCGGACCACGTCGACCACGCCCGCGCGTGCGCCGCATTCCCCGCGCCCACTCCCCTCTCTCTCCCGCTCGCGCCCGCGCCCGAGATGGCCGGGATTCGATTTTCGAATCCCGCCTCTCTCTCCTTCCCCACTCCCCACGTCGGCCGGCGATTCCCGCCTCTCCCGGCCACGTCCGGCCCTCCCCTCCCCTATTTAAGCACCGCCGCCACCTCTTCTCCCTTTTTCCCCATTCCACCGAGCTCCCTCGTGCCCCTATCGCTCTCGCGCCGTGCATCCACCCGCCGCCGCTTCTTCCGCCGCTCCGGCCGCCGCTAGCCGCCGCTAGGCTCGCCGCCGCACCGCGCCGTCGACGCCGTCGCGTTCGCCGTCATGCGGGTCGCCCCGTCCGCCCCTCCTCCGTCGAAATCCGCCGCCGGAGCCCCTCCGCGCCGCGCGCCGGTGAGCACCGCCGTGGCCGCCGCCTTCGGCCGGCATCCCCGCCCTCTCGCATTTCCCTCTCTCCCTCTAATCTCTCTCGTCTCCTTCTTTAGGGCACCCCGAATCCCGTCCGCCGGTGGCCGTCGTCCTCCCGTGACTCGCCGTCGCCGTTCGCCGTCGTCTTCCTCCGCGCCGGCCACCCTCGGTGAGGCGCCCTCTCCCTTCTATTCCCCTCCCTCTCCCTCCTAGCCGCCGCTTTAGTGCCGCCGCCCGTTAGTCGTCGCTTTAGCACCACCGCCCTTCGGCGTCGCCTTTGCGCCGCCGTCTCCGCCGTCGGTTGCCGTCGCCGGCAACGCGCGTGCGCGCGCCGTCGCCGTCGCCGTGGCCGCTTGGCCGGCCTTGAGCCGAGCCGGGTCGCCTCCGCGCCGTCCGATCGGCCCGAGGGCGATCCGGGCCGTCGGTCCCGTGGACCGGCGGTAGACCATCCGCATGGTCCCGGTCCACGGTAGACCGCCCCCCCCTTTGAGTCGCTGACCGGTGGGCCCCGCGTGCCGGCGCCTTTCTCTCTCTCCCGAGCCGCTGACCGGTGGGCCCCGCTTGCCGGCGCCGCCCCCCCCCTGATGACGTCAGCCCTGGAAATTATTGCGTAATAAATGATTTCAGGATTTTTGTTATAGTAATAAACACAGTGAATCTTCTAAAATTCATATCTAATTCATCCGAGCTCCGTTTAAGCCCATTCAAGTCTCAGTAAATCAAGAAAAATGTGTAGAATCCATTAAAAATGGTTTTGTTCCCTGTTTCAGTAGTCTTGTAGCCTGTTTGCAATGTTTGCTTTGTATGTCGCTAGATTCCGGTTCCTCCGACGCTCCGGTGTACTTCGAAATAGTCGCCGAGGTTCCTCCAGCAGCAGAGCAAGGCAAGTCATGCTTGTCACTTGAACATGTTGATCCTATATTGCAAATGCTCTATTGTTTTCCTTCAAATGCTGCATCGTTTTCTAATGTTACTATGGGATGTTTACCTATTGTCATAGCCATGCTATTGTTGAACCATGTCTCTTTGTCAGCTTGGGGTTATAACATGATTAGAGTTTGGACTAGGGATTGCTTAGCCATGCTTAGTTCAACTAGTTCACAATGGGGAAAATCCTAATAATGTTTAGACTGTTGGTTCTAATGGTTTTGTTGGATTAGTGACACCGCTTTGGTGTTCGTTAATTAAAATAAATCACGTGGTGGGCTGTGGGTGCATGGTTTTGCTGGTCGCACCCATGGCAGTTAAGGACCGGTTCGCGGGATGCCCTGGAAGAACTTATCGTACTTACCACAAGCCAGCGTGGGCAACGGCTGGGCTTGTAGTGTAGCTTTCCTCTAGCCGACGCATCCAGGCAAGGGTGGGCGTGATGGGGTTTGGATGGGCCCTGCGACGGCCTATGCGGCTTCCGGATTCACCTAGGCACGAGAGGGGACTGCCCGCTGCCTTGCGAGGAGTGGGGGTGAAACCTGAGATGTGGTGTGCTTGGTTAGAGAGGGTTATGCGAAGGGTCCTGTCACGGCCTCTTTCCGGTATGTCATGGTGGCATGTCGGCGCACGGTAACGTGTCGTGGGGCTGTGTCTTGTGGGTACAGTTGTACACCTCTAATCAGAGTAAAACTATTCGAATAGCCGTGCCCGCGGTTATGGGCGGTCAACCAGATTCATCGTGATTAGTCTCACCCTAGTGTAATCTTTTGAAATTGGATAGTTTAGGTGGATGGTTGGGCCTGTCGCAACGTGGGTTAGCGTTGGGCAGTGGATAGTTAATATTAATTAATTATTACAACTGTTTAAATCTTTCAACTTCTGTTTATAAATGCTCGCTTTATGCAAATGAACCACTTTAGCTCTTCTTTGATGATTCCCTGCATCATGCCTCTATTCCAGCATGACTTGCTGAGTACAGTGGGTAGTACTCGGTCTTGCTCTATTTTCTCCAACCCCAGAGTGCGAGTATGTGTCAGAAGAAGGTTTCTCCGAGGAGTAGGCTTCGTCCGTGCCGTCGAGGATGCCTGTGGAGTGGTGTTCCCGCTGCCGTTCAAGTCAAGGCTTAGCTCCTGTTGTCTTTCTTTCTTTCCGCTGCATTTATGTAAGACTTTTATGATGTGTTTAAGACGTGGATCTGAATGTCAACATTGTCGTTTGTGTACCCCCGGCTGGTCCTGGACGGGGAATTTAATGCACATTCTGCTTGAAATTCTATTCGGGAATTTCTGGGCGTTACAAAGGATGTCCATCCACCTTCATCGGCTTCTTAGAATCATCAAACTTGATCTTCCCTCCCTCAATAGCTGCTTGAATCTGCTGCCTGAAGACTTTGCAATCATTTGTGGAGTGGGAACCAGAATTGTGCCACTTGCAATACTTGCTTTTCCCTAGCTCCTCAGCCGATGGTATTGTATGACCAGCAGGAAGTTGTATCTGTTTCTCCCGAAGTAGCAAGTCAAAAATTTTATCAGCTTTAGTAATATCAAAGTCATACCTTTCTTCCTTTCTAGAATTCTTCACCCATTGGCATTGTACAACCTTTTTGCTTCTAACCCATTCAGCTGTTGCTACTTCGGAATCATCCTCTTCATCGGAGTCACACATATAAGGATACACGTGATTGATCTTTTTGAAATTCTTCTTAGCCTTCGTAAACCTTTGCTCATGCAGGGTCACCTTCTGTGCAAGATGAGACAAGCTTTCAAACTCCTGCGATGAAAACTTCTTCTTGATCGGAGCTATCAAACTCTGGAATGCAAGATCGGCTAATTGGGAATCTGTCAAAGATAAACTATAACACTTGTTCCTCATATATCTGAACCTCTGGATGTAGTCTTGTACAGTCTCATCATGCCTCTGCCTAACTGCTGTCAGATCGGAAAGCGGAAAGCTTCATCTCATGAGTCCCACTATAGAAGTAGCTATGGAATTGTTTCTCCAAATCGACCCAACTTTGAACAGAATTGTAAGGCAATGAAGAAAACCATGTGAATGCTGATCCAGACAAAGACAAAGGAAATAACCGAACCCTCAAAGCGTCGACACCCGATGCTTCTCTACACTAAGCCAAGAATCGGCTGACGTGCTCATATGTAGAAACATTGTCCTGTCCTGAGAACTTTGAAAAATCTGGGACTTTGTATTGGTTGGGCAGTGGAACTCTCTCAAACCACTCAGGATAAGGGTGTCGATACAAATTTCCGGATTCCTTCGGCTTAAGCCCAAACTGTTCCCTCATCACGTCTGCAATCAAATCGGCCCATGGTCTCTGCTAAGGTACTCCTTGCACTTGCTGCTGTATCGGCTCAAACTGATTGAGCTGAGGAGCAAATTGGGGTTGAGGTGATCCTCCTTGTTGGTGCTAGATGTGAGGTGACGGAGGCTGGTATTGATGATTCAAATTACCCCCTTGATAATTCTGGAAGTTCGGTTGTATATTACGTACCAAATGCTCAGGAATAACTTGGGCTACAACCGATTGATCCGGTTGCACATTATGGACCAAGTGCTCAGGAATAACCTGAGTCACAGCGTGCTGCCTCTGCCGATTATCAGGTGTTCCCATCCCAGCCGGTATCTATTGCACTGTCTGCTGTTGAATCGGCTGAACCGTCTGGTGTTGAATCGGCTGAACCGTCTGCTGCCAAATCGGCTGAATCACTTGTTGTCTTGGTGGCGTCTGCTGAATCGGCGTTGACTGTACTGGCTCGATAGTTGGCGGAGTTGGTAGAAACATTGCAGCAACTTGCTCCTGGGTTAGCCGATTGATGTTCTGCCCAACATGTTGTGGCTGCTCCCTGACCAAGACACGAGGATTAACTGCTTGCCTTTGTGCCGACAAAGGTGCAGCTGGTGCTAGAGTTGAAACTGCCGCCGTCAGCTGTACTGGTGGTGCATTGGAAGCACTCTGTTGGTTGCCTGTCACTAAGTTTCTATAGTTTGGGAAGACACCACCTGGTAAGTAGACTGGCCCCGTGGTCTGATGTTCAGTTATTGTGCCATCAATCACAGATTTGATTATATTTGTTAATGTGTTGACAAGCACTTCGGACTGGTTCATCAAGGCATGTTGTACGGCATAATCAACTTGGTCTTGGAAATTGGTGCACCTAGGAGGTTCTTCTCGCTCTTCAGTACGGTTCTCACCAAGATCTTCAACCACACCGTCTTGAAGCCCATCACCTTTATTGCCTGAGCAATCTGCAGCACCTTTACCACTTTGAGATGAGCTTGAGCCAACTTCATCGGCAGCAACCACTTTAATCTTGTATTTCTGAATGATTGTCCCCTGGCTGGTTTCCTTGAAAAAGTTCATAAATTTGTCCTTCACGCTACTCATCATCTGTTCAAGCTCCTGCCTCTATTCGGACGTCAGTTTGTCCTGCATGATCGGAACAATGTTAGCAGTTTCTACCTCAGGTGATGGATGCTTAGCTCCCGTGTTTTTAGTCGCGAGAGGCTTGAGCCCTGTCCCCGGTGACTGCGGTGGTATCTCAGCCATAGGGAAAAAAGTCGTTAAAACTCGGTCCCACCGGGTGTGCCAAAAGCGTGTTGATGCGAAAAACACACACTGCCCTAGAAGATCTGCTTAACTTCATTGCAGGTCCAAAATCTTGCCTTGAGGTTCGTGAGCGTGCCAGTTGATTTGATCCTGTAATCAACAAGAAACACAGACAAGAAAAACCGCGGTTAAATCCATAAACGATAGCTGATCGGCTAGTTGCCGATGACATATCATTTATCTTTGAGCCGATGTCATATTAGAATCGATCGGCAGTTATAAATAAGCAAGACAGAACTAAATTTACTCGATCGGCTGTAGATATTAATGATATATAACCCTTCTGTCTATGTATATTTAAATCAAGTGATTGGGATAGATCGGTCATCATGCCGAGACAGTATAAATCACTTCGATCGAAGTATACATTAAACGTTTATAGCATAGCCGATCAGATAGATCTAGCATGTATCGACTAATACTCCGATACTACTCTATATCAAGATATTAAAGCACATAGAATATATCAAACAAAAGCCTAATATACTTTATTACGATAAGATCTTAATATAAATGGCAGATCTAGCATGTCAATTAAGCATATAAGATATAAAGCTAAATCGGGTAAGATCAGCTCAAACCCTGAAGCCATAAGTCTTTGCGACAGACTTTTGTCCAAACATATCTCTAAGAAAACTATACAAAATATCCTAATTAATAGATACAATTGCCTATACGAGAGCTTTATCTCCATCATGGCAATCCTCATGAAGCACATTAAACGATTCTAGAAGCATCTCTGAAACCATCGTTATCAGAATCGGCTGCATCACCTCTATCGGCTGTATCGGCTGTCGTCTGTCCGATCCATCTTAGCCGATGCACACTCTGTTCTTCGAATCCATCTCTTTATCGAATCCGCTTCGATCCCAATGTCAAACCTGGTTCACAACTTATCAAATTTGGTCGTCAACAGGGAGGTGGTGGTGGTGTGTGAGTGCAGGCAGTGCTGCTCCCCCTTTACGCGTCGCTTTTGCCTGCCCACCAGGAGGAGGGGGTGGGTGATAGGCGGGCCCCGCGGGGGCGGCAGAGGGGGACACGTGGGCTCCGCCTCCCGCGCTGGCTGGCGTCAGACGGTGGGCGTGCCTCTGGCTGGCCTCCTCTGTGTGGTGGTGGTGGACGCGGCCGGAGGACGGTGGTGGGGAGGGGGAAGGGGAGGGGGATAGGTGGATGGAGGCGACGATGGAATGGATCGGCGATCTTTTCATTTTTGGTGGGAAGGTTTGAGTGAGAAAAATTTTGGGAGGTTTTTTATAGGTTGACACCGCGATGATTTGGCAAAGAAGATGCGTTGGCTGGCCCCCTCCTTTTTGTTCATGCTTTCTGTTCTATAGGGTATCCTTTTTTTCTCTTTTTCTTTTCTAATGCATTTGTTTAACTTTAATTTAACTTCCACGTGGGCTAAAAGCACGGCTATATGCCCGTTTTAAACGCACGCAAGTAGAGTGGATTGCGAATAAAAAGGAAGTATAATGGATTGTACTCATTTCTACATTAACAATTTGCGGTGGAATATTATACTTTGTTAAGCCATAATGAAATTCAGTCAAATTTTAAAACTTTAACCATTAATTTAATATTAAAATAAATTTATAAAATCTAATAATATTGTGCTAAACATCAATTATTTTTGACCGGAGGAAGCAGATAGTAAACTTTTCTTGATATGAGAATAATCGATCAACATGATGAATAATATGACTTTTTGGTGTATGCAATATTACAAGAGGTTACGGATGCTATGTGAGCCATTCACTATGTAACAAAACAGCTAAAGGAGAGACATTAGTTAGTATGGGTGTACTTAATATAAGTATTTTTAGGTTATTTACTAGTATATTAGTATATATTAAGATCAAGAAGAAAATACTTTAATGTTCATTGTTAAGTAAGGGATGATTGGGTGAGATGATGGTTAGAAGATAGGAAGAATTTTGAATAGAACCTGACTGAAGAGAGTAGTAGTAGTAGTCTGAAACTTTAAATAGTGCTAGAAGTGCTTAAGGCCGCGTTCGGTAGATGAGGATTGGGAGAAAAATACCCACATTCTCTATTTCTCTGAGCACATGTTTCCTGAATTGCTAAAAGGTGAGGTTTTTTTGCAAAAAAGTTTTCAATAGAAAATTTGCTTTAAAAATCATATTAATCTATTTTCAAGTTTGAAAAAATTAATACTCGATCAATCATGCACTAATATCTCACCTCGTTTTGCGTATCTTCTCAATTTTCTCCTTTCTTTTCCTCTTAAACACACCCTAAATATATTTTAGAACTGTGGTGCATAGTTAAGAATAATAAGACGCTCAATTAGCAAATGGCATGATTTACATAACAAGATATATTTTGAACTATATATTAGCATAAAATGCACATCAGCTTAAAATATATAACATTTTATTTGAAAACCTTTTTGGAAGGCAAGGAAGTTTTGGTTTGTTAAGCTGCTTTAATAGAAATTTGGAGCATTTTTTTTTAAAAAAAGTGGTATACACACAACCATGACATTCAACCCTCGTACAACCACGGCGATGCCATATGCACGATGTGATCTCTTTGGACTATGATCTAAATCTCCGTCATGAGTTCCATGCTGCTGATTTAGTTGTATGCTGATCGGACTACTACATCGGATGTATAGCCGCGCTGTCAAAACAAATGACGGGTATTTTCCAGTCTTAACCTCTGTCAACCAAAGTTGGTATAATAAGTTATAGGTTATATATGAATATATCTTTGTGAGAAAAAAGGAAATAGAAGCAATCAAGTCTGAGCTAGTGTAGGGAATCTATCTCCAAACTATCCGATGCACTAACATTGGCAGCACCGAAACCTTAGTTGGACCACATAACATGATTTTTTACAAGTTTGAAGAAAAAGAGATATACTACATAATATTATAAATTTCTATATGGGCTGGTCATCTTCATATCAATAAGTCTTAATATTGTAACATTTCTAAATGTTTTACAATATAGTCATAAACATATCTGATAATTAATTATCCAAGGTTGGCCTCTCTAAACCTATGCACAAATACCTGTGGCTCCTTATAATTTTCTTCACCGTGACAACTTTATGACTTTAGCATGACTATAATCGTGCTATCGGTGATAACATCTAACTTTTTCTTAGGCACAAGTTTGAAGGTACATATATTTTATGGACTTACACTATTTCTTAGTATTTATCATGGTGATTGCTACAATCATAATCCACAATAGATCGGTTTTCTTATGTAGATGAGTTGTTCTAAGTGTACACTATACTACACTATACAAAGCTAATGTCACACTTTTATGTGCAACATTTCAACGATAGACAAAGCATATACCCCGTAAAATTCTCAAAAAAAAACCTTTTGTTCTTCCCTGCCATTAGAACATTCTAAACAGTTAACGAAGGTATGATGGATTTATGAGCCACGCTTTTGGAATCATGCTTTATTTAAAAACTGTCTGTACCAATATTGCTGGATAATATTTTTCCCTTTATATTGTTAGCTTTATATTATTTAATTTAATTCATCCACATAAGTAATTACTTTATTTTTTTCTACTCCATAATCTATTCGTTTCGTTGAGTTACAACGCACTATTTATTATGTCACCGATTTTCCTAAAAGACTAGCACCACACAAGAGAATCCGGCTCCTCTGCCTTTAGGGGCCAAAGGCAGAGGTAAACAGTAAACCGAGTCTACTGCTACGGTGTAAAACAGTGAAACACAATTATTTAGTGTAGAAACATTGTAAAACAGAAAATTGAAGGGTAGCAAGGTAGTGTTCATGATGTACTGTAGCGTGTGTAGCAGTCGATCTCGTCCTTCGTTACAGATCAAATGGCTGAAAATAGGCCGTAGGCACATGATACCAATCCCACGAATTGGGATCAGGTGCAGTGTGACTGCACGTTAGCAACTGCACACAACATGGAGCGTCCATTTTTATGATCAACGGTCCAGATCTAAAGCTACAGTAGCTATGTGCACAGAATCCGCGCTACAGTGTTACTGCTACAGTAACCATGAACAGTGCTCTGCTCGATCCAGGCCGTCCAATATGCATCCGACGATGAAACTGCTACTGATTATGTTGCAGTCGCAATAGTGACTGCACCTGATCCAAATCCCAATCCCACACAAGACGGCACAAGTCAGGTCAACCCTGATCGCAAGTCATCTCTCCACTGCTACACGTTGGCGTGAGCACTGCAACAACTCTGAAATGCCCGGAACCAATGCTGCCGTGCCTTCTCTCTCTCCCCCACATCCATTTCATCGCCACGCGATTCCTCCTCCCCCCTCCAACTAACAGAGAGGGGTGGCGGTGGACTCATTCGCGCGACCAAGTATCCGCTACGCGCTGCGGGGTGGAGGGGAGGGAGAGAGCCCGCGCGCGCGCACGCCGCGATGGTGGCCCGCCGGTTCGTCGTGCGGCAGGGCGGCGGCGGCGGCGGCGAGGAGGAGGAGGAGCACGAGGTGGAGTACGACACGGAGCACGGCCTCGACATCCTCCGCCTCCAGATCTTCTCCCTCACCTCCGTCCCGCCCGAGCTCCAGAAGGTCCGCGACTGACTGACTTCGTTTCCCCCCCGCCGCGCCGCGCCCTGCACGGGACAACCTCCACCGACCACCGTCCCCGCGGGTGTTCCGGCTGGTTGGTTGGCCTCTGCTCTGATCGATTTCGGCGTGTATGTGTGTGTGTGTGTGCAGATCGTGGTGGAGGCGGACGGGTCCGTGGTGGGCGACGGGACCGACCTGGAGGCCATCTCCGAGGGCCTCCGCCTCGTGGCCATCACCGGGGAGGAGGAGGAGGAGGCTGCGGCTGCGGCTGCGGCGGAGGCGGCAAGGGCGCAGGAGAAGTTGGATGAGGAGCTCGCGCGGATGATTCAGGTACGCCGAGGTTAATTTGATGTCCCCTCTAGCTGATGGCTCTGTGTCTGTGCGATTCGGAACCTGTGTAGGCGTGTGGTAGTTGGTCCGGGATAGCGTAGAAATTGATTTTAAGTTGGATGGATTTGCGATGTTGTAGTGTGACTGACTGACTGTAGCTGTCACTTGATTTTGTTTGGTTTGATAAGTTTATGGTTGGAAATTGGAGGAAGTGGGTGTTAAATCAAGCTGCATTTTGATCAAAACGGGTTGCCGTTTGGCTGCATTGTGGCCGGAATGATACGGCTATGTCGGTATTTATAACTGCTTAGTGTGATTTAGACATCATGATTCTATTTGGTTTCGGTTTGCCCGAGGATCAGATTGCAGCCTCAACCACTTTGCTTTGATCTGAGCACCGAGTGTGCTGCTTTGCATTGCTCATCATCTGGTGTGATGCAATGCTGTGGCGTGTGCAGATCGTGGTGGAGGCGGATGGATCGAGGGTGGACGGTGGAACCGACATGGAGTCCATCTGTGAGGGTCTCCGCGTTGTGGCCATCAGTGAGGGGGATGGGGAGGACATCGCTGCGGCAGAGGCAGCCAGGGTGCAGGAGAAGTCTGACGAGGAGTTTGCAAGGATGCTTCAGGTGTGACATGATTAATTGAAATAACTGAGAGCTGAGCTTTGTGCATTTGGAATCGAGTAGATAGCTTAGACATCATTTTATTTTGCTTGGTTAAGTTGGACATACTATGTGATGATGTTGGATTTGCTAGTGACTGTTGGGGTTACTTACTTTTGTTGGGCTAGTAGGGTATTTAGCTTGAAATTGATCACAATTAGGGCTTAGCTGTTGCTTGGGTTTCACAGTTATTAATGGTATTCAGAATCGCTTCACATGATTTATACATCAAAGTTCCCTTTGGTTCCAGTTTAGTTCATCAGCTGAGGTTTGAAGCAGGTGGGAAATATCTGAATTCAATTAAGGTGCCTGAATAACTTGCGTTCTATAGGTTCTTCAATGGAACCTTTGAGCTTTGTTATTTGATTGAGAAGTGAGTCGAATGATCTACATGTCAATTTCATGAAGCATTCCACATTACAGTTTGGATAGCTTATGCTGTTACCACTGGTTGGACATTGTCTTGGTTTGAATGGGAACTTTTTATGAGCAGGGGTTAGTTCAGTTCAGGTGCAGTCTAACTTCATTTTGTTTGATTTTTAGGCCTTTCCTTAGTTTGAGGTGGCTCATGTTTCATGGGTTTGATTCGGTTTATTTGGTATCAAATTGGAACAAATGTAAACTGAGCTGCAATACAGCATACAATGCAGTTTCTTGTCCAGATATTTTAGTTGGTGGATAGCTGAATACCACATTGAACTCATTTTACCTGTCATTGAGGGGATACTATGTGTTATCTGAATTTTAGCTTGCAATAGAATGGAGTTTAGTTTTCTTGGTTCCAGTCTTTGCTTCAATGTTCTGGGAGGCAGGCAAATGTTGTGTAAAAAAACCCGTCAATATAGTTTGGTTCTCATCTGTTTCGGTGAATCTTTATGACTTCTCTCAGTTGGCTGATCAGATTGATTTCAGTTCTTCAGCTAGACATGTATACTACGCAACATATTCTGTGTCTGAATCTAGGACTCAAGCTCATTGTAGATCCTATTCATTTATTTTGATGGCCTTGTTAGCTGAGGTGAGAGTACATGAATTATCTAATTAGATGGAACTGGTCATCATCAAGTCATGCAACTGCATGAGTCGGCTAGACAGCTACTTCCACTATTTTTTTTCTATATGCATTTTGTGATTAGACTACACATGAACTGTTTATTCAGTCTGTTCATGCTCTGTTTGCAATTGCAATATACATGAGGGGTATTTGAATATGCTTCTTATTGTTTAGTGGAGTAACTGGAGTTGACTGAAAATTCATATCTGTATAGTATTTTACTTAGTAAAAATGTCATAGGTGTTGCTCAGAATTGTCTCATCTCACACCCATGGATTATAAGTATGGACTAAACAGTGTCCACAAAGCATAACCTAGCATGACAATGAAATGAAGTAATCATTAGTTTAAATATTCTATGCAGGGAAAAAGTAGGGCCTCCAAATTATCATTCTCATCAGAACTATGCTTATTTCCTGAACAAATCGTAGGCGGAAGAAGAGGCACTTCTTCTACAACAGTACAGCATACGCAATGATGGAGGGGAGGAATTCAGAGAAAGAGTTGAGCCATACATGCACCAGGTTCTGATGGTATGGTCTTAGAATGTATTTCATATATAAAGCTATATTTGTGATGATTGCATTTACATTTAATATATAATCCTTGTTTGTTGACACCTTTTGAATGCAGTACGAGGATCCAATGCGTCAAGAGGCAGCACGGAAGACTGTTCCAATGGATGAACTTCAGGAGAAGGCGCTGGTTTCACTAGCTAAGGTTTCCGTTCTCTATTTAAATTTCCAGCTCTGTTTGTTTCTTCTTTTTCCTCTCCATCATCTTACTCCCTCCGTTCCAAAATCTAGCTATTTCTAGAGTTCAAATATGCTCCTACACCATCATGGTGGGATTGCACCATGGTGAGTGTGTGGAGTGATCCTGAACTTGTTGCTTTCCTTTCTTTTACAGTGGTAAGCCTGAATGTAATCAAACAACTTCTGTCATTTTGATAATGAAATGGGGGAGCAATGCCTCTCTTTCTCAAACAAGTTTCTAGAGTTCAAATTTGTCCCAAAGAGTTCAAATTTGTCCCAAAATGTAGATATTCTCCACCTACCCCCCATCACAACCATCTCCCATTTAATTTTTTCACCTACTTTCTCTTCTCAACAAATCACAACCTTCCACCATTCAATTTCACCTACTTATATAATTCCCGTGAAAACCTCTAGAAATGCTTACATTTTGGGATGGAGGGAGTAATATTCAACATGGTTGTGTTGTCTTGCATTTATTGATAATGTTTCTTTTGATTATTGTCAACATGGCTCTCCAAGGAAAGATGCTGTACTTTATGATTTCTCTTATCATTCTACCACCATGGCTGTGTCTTTTTTCTAATGATATGGATTTTGGGGAAAAATTGCTATATTACATTTTGCATTTAAAGAGATGCGTGATCAATATGTTCTTATAAAAGATTCTTTAGCAGGAAGGGAACTTCAGTCCTTCAAAAGATGAAGAGGATCATGCCTTTCTCTTGCAATTGCTTTTCTGGTTTAAGCAATCATTCAGGTCATTGAAACACTTCTGTGCCTTATTTCTCAGTTTTTATTTTCTGCATGTCATGTGTGTGCGCGCGCTACCATCTAGTACCTATATAATATTTCTGTTACATCAGTACTCTACCTAACCATTTATATTTATAACCAAAGTACTGTTTTCAGTTAAGATACTTCTTTTGTGCGTATGTTTTAATTGGCATATTTTTCACCATTTATGTAATAGTGGTATAGTGAGGTTGTTCACAGACTACTGATGGACATGAAATACCAATGATCTTGCAGATATGTCAAACCGTATAAACTAAGTACAAACACATTTGTTCTATTCGGACTGGAAAAGACCACTTTGATATATATATAGTCTTGAATCTAGTTTCTGAAAATTGGCTCTATTTGAAACATTGGAGTCAAACAAAGCAGAGCATGAATGATAAATGACTTGTGTGAATGTGTGATATTTGCATGTCTTTGCTTTATGGTACATAGAAAAATGAGAGTAATGTTTCTTTTTCTTTTTCAAGTTCATTGATTTGGAACAAAGGTGTCATTTCTAGTGATAACTTTGAGCTCAAATTATGGGATTGCCTGTGATTTACTGGTGGTTTACGTTTTGGGTTGATATACTTTCATGATGCTTACAGAACACTCTGTACTTTTCATAGAAAGACCTACGATGGAACTCATATGTGCTCATCTTGTGATGATGATGCTTTTCTTTGCAGATGGGTCAATGCACCACCCTGCGACAGCTGTGGTCGTGAAACATTCAATGTTGGAATGGGCACCGCACTTCCCTCAGAAATTAAATTTGGTGCCAATCGCGTCGAGATCTATAGGTAGCAGTCTCTAGATGTCAATCAATTGTTCTTACATCTTCATCTTTTACATCAATTCTAAATAGAAGAATCATTTGTACCTGAAGCTTAGTTGCATGTACTCCTTCTATCCAAAATACAAGGTGTCCATATTTTGAGGAAAAATCAACATTTGTAATTTTTGACTAATAGTTAAGCTAACTATATATATATGTTTGGTGTCACACATGTGATATCATTAGATTTGTATTTGAAAGTACCTTCATCGTTAATTTCGTAGTTGTTGATAATATATTATGAATGATCAAAATAAAATGTGGAGACCGCGTAAAAGCTAATACGGCTTATATTTAGCAATGGAGGGAGCACTATTTTATTTTTGAACTCCCACATACATGATGTTAAGGTGTCAATAAGGTTTGTTTCCATATGCTTCAAATGCAACAGTTGTCAACTATCATTCTAATCTGTTCTTTACTCTGCAACTGTACCTCCAGTTTAAGGCAAATCTAAGGTGCAGTTCTTTGTGACATCTCTGTCTGAGCAGCAAATGCTGTCACTATCATGGTCTAGGCAGGAATTTTTTTGTGTGTTTGTCAACAAGATCAGGATAATACAGTGATGATAGATTTTAGTTAGAAAGTCATGACTCTGAAGATTTTTTTAGGGAATGTGCAAAGATTTGCACACTTTTCATGAAGTAAGGAAAGTAAACAGTCATAAATTCTATGGTGTTACCTGAAATAGATCCCACTGAGCATTGGAATTTGAATGATTCATGGTATTGTGTTGTATCATGGTATTTTGTTGTACTGGTTACTGGTTAGTTCTAGCAGCATTGTGTATAACTGCTGAATCGGGCCATGCTCATTTCCTAGCTGTTACATCTATGCTATGCCAGTTAGAGATAGGTAAAATACAACACCAGGGTCATAATGTTCTAAGGTATCCCTCTGTTCTAAGTTGTCTCACCAATAAGTTGATGACACTGGAACAGAGACCAAATGCACTTCTTAATCTTTTACCCGTCAGGGCTCAGCCCTTATGCCTGATGCTTTATGATCATTTTCATTTTCTTATTTGCATATACTGAGTATGTCTATGTTTAGGTGCAACTATTGTTCTAGTACCACCCGTTTTCCAAGATATAATGATCCATATAAGGTATGAATAAGTCCTGTTATTGTGTGAGATAAGGTGTTATTTTTCAACCAAACTGAAATTGATGGTCAAATTGTCTGTTCCAATATTTATTGCTTTGGAAGCTTCTAGAAACTAGGAAAGGACGCTGTGGAGAATGGGCCAATTGCTTTACATTCTACTGTCGAAGTTTTGGATATGAAGCTCGTCTGGTTAGTTTCATAATATTCATAAATTTGTTTTATCCACAATGATATACAATTTGCTTATAATTGTAAGCGGCTCTCCATTCGTCCACTTGTCAGTATACTTTTGGTTTTCCTGTCTGACTGTCTGTTACTTTCACCCTTAACATTTTTGGAAGTCTCTTTCCTTGCCTGTTACCTTCACCCTTAATGCCCAATTTAGTGGTCAAACCCAAAACTGATAAAGAATTATGCATTATCTGCATTGTCTGATTATCGAATTTCATTGGGCGCAAATATGAATTAGGTTTTTCCATGCAAAACTTGTTTCTGTGATACTTGAATTCACAATTGGATCCTATAAAAATATGTGGATGCGATTGTTTAACTATTGCACAATTATCTGTATGTTCGATGTCAGCTGAATTATGCAGAAATTTGATTCATATGCATATTGTTATTCATATGATTCATACCAAAACATCTTAAAGCAGTTATACCAAACAAGGTTACCATGATCCACTCTAATAGCAAACAGAGCCTTAGTATGCCTAAATTTATGTTGCCACTAATCACTGGTGACTGGTCTTTGCTCTTGTGTAATGCAATATAGCACTCCTTTTCTATTTCAATGTTCACAAATAGTTCCATTTGGAAGAAGAACGAGTGCACTAAAGTTTATTCTAGCATTGTCAATATACTGTAACTTTCCTTACCTGAGTAATTTAATTTATAGATTCTGGATTTCACTGATCATGTGTGGACAGAGTGTTTTTCAAACTTGTATGGGAGGTTAGTGAATATACCCACTGGTTCTAATTTGGTATTCTGTCACGCTTATTCCTACTGACAATCTGACAGAGTTCTGGAATGTTTAGGTGGATGCATCTAGATCCATGTGAAGGAGTCTATGATAATCCCCTATTGTATGAGAAAGGGTAAAATATATTCTTAGCCAACTGGTTTCTGCATATTGCCTTGTCGTAAAGTGCATAGTTTATCTAATTTATCTGCATTTAGTGATACAACTCTGTGGACTTTCCAGGTGGAACAAGAAACTAGATTATGTAATTGCTATTTCAAAAGATGGAGTACGTGATGTAACAAAACGCTACACCAGAAAGTGGCATGAGGTAGAAAATTTTGGCTTGGTTAAGACCTGTGTTGAGGCTGGGTAGGATAGGGGAGAACCGGATAGGTGTGTTTAGAATGTTTTGATTTTTATTTCATGCATACTGCTTGTCAATTGCAGGTTCTTTCCAGGCGAATAATTACCTCGGAAGATACCGTTTCAGCTATCTTGTCATCGATAACAGGGAAATATCGCAGTGGATTGTCAATTGATGGACTCACAGCCATAGAAAATCGTGACAAGAAAGAGTCCGAGGAACTTAGTAAAGCTGCTTATCTTGATGTTGACACCAGCATATCTTTACCTGGAAGGCAAAGTGGTTCTGTGGAGTGGAGAAAAGCAAGGTCAGAATTGAGCCAAGTTGAATCACTCGCATGCTCATCTTGCCCTGCTCGAAAATGTGTGGATGCTCATGTTTCAAAAATATATGATGCTCTTTCTGCTCTTCTTTCACATTTTTGTGATAGAGACATCCCTAAAGAAAGAGTTATTGAAGTTTTTGACTCGCTGAAGTGCTTGATGCAAAATCTTAAAGATGCAAAGTTTAAAAGCAGGAGAGCTACATTGGACAAAAAAACACAACTGGTTTTTGAGGAGATTTTTCCTTCTGTCGAAAGATTGCTTTGTGCTATGTCCTTGGAAGCAGAGTTGGGTACTGATGGAAAATGCTCTGTGACAACAGTCGGAAATGCAGTACATACATCCTTAGCATTACCAGTGGCAATGGATGCGGTTGATGAGATACTGAGTAATTACAAGAGTAATGCCGTTTGCACAAAAGGTCACCAATTCCCAAGAGGCAATAGACTCTGTTCAGGTTCTGTCCTTGCAAGTGGTGAACAACTCCCAATTGGAATTGTATGAGCTGCAACCTGTGCATTCTCTTATGTTCATTCATCATCATTAGACTACAATATTGATTTTCAAATTGTTTCAGGCAACGGCAGCATTTGATGGCATTCGCTCATCCAAATGGGAAGAGCCTGATGGAGCCAAAGGTGATCTGGTTGTAGTATTACTAATATGATCTTTTAATCATTTCTTTGTTATTTCTCATCTGTACTAGTGACTCTACGCTTATTGATTAATTCTAACATATACTTTGAGTGTGCTAAATTTATATAAATTTAAACTGTACTGTTTCAAGTACAAAAACTATCTCGGAATTTTAAGCTTTGAAATGATTAGTTTGTGCCATTTCGATATTCTAACTTTGATGAAAATGATGGTGCCCATGCTTTAGCATATAGTTTAATCCTTTTATTTGGCTGTTGGTGTAATAATTGTGAATAAATGTCATTTGATATTACTTTCATCTCATTTCTTCTCCAGATGAATCTATCTACCTTTGGTTTGCTAGATTGGAACTAAAATTTTTGAGTTTATGATGATCCAGTTAGAATTGCAGGGTTTGTTCTATAATTGCTGCAGAATTTCATTTTCTATATGAGTAGTTCATATGCTTCTGGTCCTGTCTGATTGCCAATATGCACATTGAAATTTAAGCTGTTCACCAATTTTTGGCGTGGGTTAGAATTTCGTGCTCTCTAGGTCATGAAGTCTTTCATGAGCGCTCCCCTGTAAACATCTTTCGTTGAGTGGAGCTTTTCTCCTTTTTCTGTCTTAATACAAGTAATAGAGTTCTCCTGAGTATTCTCTAAAGGAAAAAAAAAGGTACTAGTGTCCAGTCAGTATTTTCATGCTGTTTAAAAGAACATTTGTTTCAAATAGTTATAAACATAATTTTTCACTGTTCCCATTATATTATCTAACATAGTCATTTTTCAGGATGTTGGATAATTTACAGGATGCTTGATGGCCAAACTTGCGAGTTGGATTCATATGATTTGATGTCAGCTAATGATGTTCCAGAGAGGGATCCAATGGACTGGTATAGCAACTTTGTTTCCTTACATACCTTTTTACACACATAACACCGTTGATAAGCAACCATTACAGTGCCAAAATCCTAGTAACATGAAGTATGCAACAAGATATGTCAATTTAAGAGAATTATGGGCGACAAAATATAATATTAAAATAAATCTGGATTACAAGCTAAATTGTTGTTATTTGGCAATTGAACTTTGTTTTGGTGGGTAGTCGGCTCTAGTGGGACCTGCAAATGTCTTGGTTACCATTGTTTGTTGCAATACAAAGTTGGGCTTTTGCAATGCTGGTGTTTTGACATGGCGCTACTTTTTTAGGCTAGACCTGACATGGCGCTACTTTTTTAGGCTAGACCATTATCTTTTGATCCACTCAAGCAGACATACTTATCGCAGGACCCAACTCTTATACCAGCAACTGTAGAGAACCTGTACAAAAGTTTGGCCTTCTCTTATGCTCCTCCAGGAAAAGTTTGGAAATCTTTCTGTTTTGACATATTTCCTTGCACTCTATAGTTTTCGTTTTTAATACTGTAGAATGGTGTTAATCGTTTTTTTGTGGGGAAAAATGGTGTTAATCGTTAGCAAAATTTTGAGAAGTTCTAAGGAATAGTGCTACGACTTATGATTAGTTCTAAGATTTTAAAATACATAAGCTGTTAAAACTTACGAGACACAAGTTTTTGGCAAACATCAATTGAAGTTGATGATAGATATGGCACTATCTTTGCTTTCTTTGAATCTTCTTTAAAGCGATGATATTCCATGAGCCACAAGCAATTGTGTCACAGGGTTCTTGAAGGGAGCGCTGATGGAGGCTCCACCTGGAATACAATAGACGCCCGGAGTTCTGTAATTTTCGACAGTCGTTTCTATAGGAAAACATTTACTGTGGATAAGAGATATAAAGCAAATGCTTTTCGGTATGTTCAATATCTATCTGCTGATAGTGATGCTGAATTTTCTCCCTTTTGGCTAACAATGTTTTATATGCGTTTGCCAGGTTTCGGTTTCTACGAGTGAGAGAATCTAATGGCAATCCAAGGTTTCAGATAGGTTCAATTGACCTCTATGGGAAAAGCACATGAGCTTTCTTGAAAGTGTGTTACCTCGAATAGAAAGCCTTTTAAACCTTCTCGAAGCTAAACTATACATGGCTGTGACCATGGCTATTATTTGCAACCAACACAGTTGCATTATTTATTGGAAGATTGTAAAATGTGAAATTCAACTATGGAAGGAGTGATTATCCCTTCAATTCTTGAGAAAATTCTTTATATGCCCCATTGCCTTAAGTCTCTAGTTGTTTCCTACAACTCAAGAGTACTGCAGAATAAGGAAGCACAGAGGAGCTATCTAAGTGTTGTGTGATATATAGACCTGCATATGTCAGTTTGTACCAGTATCTTAGTGTTTAATTTAAAGCCTTACCAAATATTGGTAGTGTTTTTGAGAGTGGAAGCTTTCGGATTTTTCAAAGTTTGGTATGATAGCAATAGTGGGAATGTGTATGGTTTGTTGTCATACCAAAATTTGATAATTTAAAGTTTGGTACGGTTAAAAAATGGTAACAAAGTGAACATGAGGAAACTGTTTATTGTCCTACCAAAATTTGATAATATTGAAATTTGGTAGTTAAAAATTGATAACAAAGTGGATAAGAGGAAACGGATTCTCTGACGTAGAAATAATACTGGTACCAGAGTTAGTGTTGGAGGTTAAAGTTCAGGCAACAGTAAGGTAAGGTTGTGACTAATTTATCTTTTTTATGAAGATTCTTAATTACCAGAGTTGAGATCTAGTAAGAATTTAAACTGTCGGTGGAGCACCTTGGTCGATTGATCGGTCCTCTCCTCCTTTTCACTTCCCATAAAAATGTATTAATTCCTAATCAACACAGATTTGCATCCCCATCGATCGGTCGGTAATTAACGACGAGCAGCTAGCTCGCTGCAATTCACTTCAAGGTTGTTAACATGTCCTAATTGGTTGCCTTCTCCAAGTCACTGGAACTTTTCACTTTTTCAGACATGAATTAATCACAAAAACCTACACGTTTTCACCTTTGCATGCATGGACGTGCACTCTGGATTGAAAATTGATTGATCGAGATATCCCAACCCATATGGCACTGTGCAGTGTTCGACAATACTCCATATGTTCTTCGAATGAATGGTTATTTCTGTCCTCTGCACGCGTCGCTCTCAGCCCCAATCATGGCGAGAGACAATTCCGGTTTAGGGTTTAGTAAACAAATTGACTTGTCTGCACAAAAGTTTCTCACCTAAAAGGAAGGGATTAAAGAATTATTTAGCTGGCGATTAATTGAAGTGTACCGCTTAGTTTCCTCCATCCAACTAGTTGCCTATTGCAGGAGGTTTCTTGGAGAGCTTCATGGCTATATCGATTAATTATTCCTTTGATATTTTTTTTATCCCTCTTATTTCCAGCTCTTTCTTTGTGCCTTATATGGCCATGATCGTTAAAGGGATAAAGTGGGGGTACAGTAGTGTTATTAATTTTTTTTTTTGACTGAAAAAAGGTAGAGAGGCTCTACCTTATAACCATTTTATTAATGGTAGTCAAGGTGTTACAACAGAAGTACAGAGATCGGAAAGAAACTGAAAAGAAACAACAGCAGACAGAGGGAGGAAGAAGAAAGAATGGAGAAAGAAAGAGAGAAACGAAAAAGAAAACAACATGAAGAACATAAAAAAAGTAGGGAGATACAGCTGCTATGCTAGCAAGGCAGCCCAACTGCGCATTAGAGTCCGGCATTGTGGCTTGACGCGGTTCTCCCACATTTGTAGACATTATCTGATTTGGTGCATCACGGCAGCCGCTGTATACTCTCTTTGGTTGAATGTTTTTTTGATTGCGTGCTTTCCATAAACTGTGTGAACAAGCAGCGAAGCAAATAGGCCATCCAGGTTTTAGATGCGCCGGTGTAACCAACAGTCCCTCCTCAACGAACTGGAGTATATCTGCACTCTGGGTGGCCTGATCAAATAGGTTGATTTTCTTCCAAATCTCAGATGCCAACTTGCAGCGTAGAACGATGTGATCTGCTGATTCAATAGCTGGGCAAACCGCGCAATGCGGATCAGATGCCCAGCATTTCCTGACCCTGTTATCATTCGTATTTAGTCTGCCACGAAAGGCCAGCCAGAGGAAAATTTTTCAAGTGTTTGGTATTGCCTTAATCCAGATGAATGTTGCTGGGCGCCATAGGATGCCATGATATGTTATCAACCTGTAATATGCTGCAGTTGTTAAACCCACTGAGCTTGAAATGCAATACCTTTCATCTGGTTCTGTGTGTTGTATGTGCTGGGATATTAGCGTTGCCATTAGTGCCTCCAATTCTAGCCTTGCCTGGTGAGAGAGTACTGGGTGTAGATCAACCGCCCAGTTTCCATTTGCGAACTGGGAGGAGACAGTGCAGTTGATGTTGCGGGCAAAAGATGCTAAGGTTGGGAAGACGAAATGAAGTCTACCCAGGGCAGTCCAATGATCTTTCCAAAATAATGTTAGTTCCCCATTTCCCACAGATACTTTGGTGGATGCAATAACTGTATCAATCATCGAGACAACTGATTTCCAGACCGGTGTATCGGATTGCTTTGCCATGGTCGGAATTTGCCTCTGAATATTTTGCGAACGCAACCATTGAAAACAGGGTTCGGATGTGCTAGAGAGCATTTTACTTGCTATCTTCAGGAGCAATGCCATATTATGTGCCCGTAGGTCGCGAACTCCTAGTCCTCCCTGTTCTTTTGACAGGGTGACTATCTGCCAAGCCACTAAACATTGTCCACCTCTAGTCGATCTGTCTCCTTTCCATAGAAAGGCCCTCCGTAACTTGTCAATTGCCTCAATGCTCTTATCCGGCCATCTGACAGCGGCCATGAAATAATTCGGGATTGCTGACATGACTGCGTTGATCATTATTAACCTTTCACCCCAAGAAAGAAGACCGGGTATCCACCCAGCGAGTCGTTTGTCGATCCGATCAATGATCGGTGATAGCATCTTGTGTGTAATTTTTGAGGTGGATAAAGGCAGTCCTAAGTAGTTGCAAGGTAGTGCGCTGGTGGGGCATTGCAGTAGATTTGAGACCGCTGTAATCTGTGTTATTAATTTTGTCTGCTGTTTTCTCTAGGTTCCTTAATTTCTAAATGTACTCCTTTTTTTAATCTCGCCTTAAGGATTGGAATGGCTGATTTGATTGACTGGAAAATGCTGATTAACTTCTCATGCTTTTTTAAGTAAACTAAACAAAAGTTGCTTGGATACCTAACCTTAGCAGCGAAAATGTCCAGCAGCTGTGTTTTGTTGCTAATACTAGTAGAATATATAACTAGAGGCAAATGACAGGCTAGTTACATTTTTTTATTCAGTAAAAATCTCTCTCAAATTGAGCCACCTTATTGGTCATGAGAAATGTTCCACACCCTTCTATCCCTTTCAACGCATTTCGCACATCGCTAAACAATATTCGTTTAATTTCCTTCTCAGCTACCTATCAGCTGCTAGACACATTGGGATTATCTTAAGGGTTAATTCAGTAAATTACTCAACGCGCATGCAGGAAAGTGCTGAATATACAGGCTTGTGTTGGAAGGCCTGCCTTATAATTTAGCTACATATAATTGGTTCCAAATCCGAATAATCTTAGAGACCCCGATTGTGAAGCATGCGTGGAAGGACTTCCTACACCAAGTATATGCATTGGTCTCATAATGCAGGCTGTATATGCTAAAGAGATCAATGAGTTTATTGGGTGACGTCGTTTGTGTCGAAACAGTAAAGAGAGATTGTAATTAGGTAGCTCAGCATGATATATATATGCTGTTTGGCAAGCAGCTGAGAGTGGTTCTCCGGATGTATTGAGCATTGATCTCTCTTGCTCGAAGATTGCAAATTTGCAATGTTTCTTCTGTTTAATCAATAAATCTCTCTTACTCTCGGGAAAAAAAATTATAGTTGTCCCTGACGGGGCCTATGAGGCATTGCTCACGAGAGCTGCGTACGTTTGGAACCATGGAACTGAACTTGATAATCACAAAATAATACTCTGCTTCTCTCAGAAACAGCTGGCAATATAATGCCAATACATTTTGGAAAACCCACATATGATTGACCTTCAAATTTTGGATCATATCGATCTTAAGAGGTACAATATCATGTTTACGAGAAATTTAGTTACTAGTATAGGCTAGAAAAGTAATCCATTATATAGGTATATATCAATTCCTAGAGTGTTGAGTAGTATAGAAAGAGAACATTATTGTGAATATTGGACACGTTGTACTGATCCTTGGAGAATAATATATATAGAAGTACATGACTTCAATCTCAAGTAAGACTAGAGATATAGATGGAAACCAATCCTTTCTAGGGTCACAAACGGATACTAGAGTCCTATTCATATACTCTAACATAGAGTAATCAAATTGCTAAACCGGTACCAGAATTAGATAGGTGAGTACAACAACATGAAAGTAGAGCATTTAAGTACAATAACGTAGCAGGTGGGTGAGTGCAACAACTTAAAAATTAAGCATATAAGTGCAATAACTTGCCTAGGTAGATGCGTTTTTGGTCAAAGGAGTCGCCACACATGATATTTTTCCCATGGAGGCATGAGTGATGTGGCAAAAAAACACATACGTCAACTCCTTTAAGAATGCACCCACCTAGCCAAGTCACAACACCGAAATGCTCAATTATCAAGTTGTGACCTTCAAATACACATATCAAGTTGTTGTACGCAAATGCTCAACTTTTGAAGTTGTTGTACTTAAATGCATCCACATGGCAAGTTTTTTTACTCATAGCACAATTTATGTGGCTAATGTGAGTATATAATTTCAACAATTAATTAACATAACACAACAAAAAATGAATGATAATAAAAGGCTAGAAAACACATTGACTTGTGATAAATGAATTGACAAAAATAAGGCTTGCAGGCATTACATTGTTGTCCCCTCTAGATATATATATGCTACTTGTAATTTTGCCTATAAGATCTTTCACATTTCTTTTTTTCCTTTTGAACATCAAGTTCAACCACATGTACTTGAGAACACTAGCTAATTTGGAAAATCCTTTTGACATGATACATTCTTTTTAGTAGCGTGAAAGAATCTATATAAGTCTGGTTATACCTTATTTTCTTTGGATTAAAAATCCTCATAGCTTTTGAAGTTCTTAACAGAAATAGCTTGGCATGTACTACTCTCTATTAGCAAGACCTAACCAGACATTGCACACGCCTATGTGCCAAACATACTACTCTCTAAGTGACCTATATATTATATTCACATAAAATTTTACAGTAACTATAATATATATGTATGCAATGCAACAAAATATATCCTGTTTTCACAAAGTTGACTAGATTGATAATTTAATAATAGCTTGCATGCAAATTAAATAAGAAAACTTCCATGTGTTTGGTCTCCATAAATGTATTAAAATTCACCAAGCGATTCAGGACAAAATAGATGTTGGGTCAGCTTACGCATAACCATATTGCACTTAGAATTACACCATTAATTAATATATAGCCATTCAAATATAAGTATACTGCCATGCACTAAATCATATATATCCAATCTCTGGGTCGGCCAGGTCGATTAAGCATCTAGCTAGCTATTCATATTTAGGAAGACAGATGCAACTTAGTTACTATATTAATATATTCCAGCATGACTATGTTAATTGGTTAATTAACTATATATAGTAGTTTTCTATATATGTATAATCGAACACATGTCTATTTGCACAAAAATTTGCCCAAGACATCTCATCCCAGGTGAGTGGAAACAATCCAGTAGCTATTATTAATGTGTATTCATGCATGATACATATATTTTTTAAAAAAAGTATATAATTTTATGTTTATAAACAACTTTCTTTTGGCTACAGAATCATATATCTTTCTATATATGCCCAAATTAGTGTGATATGTAAAATGCATTTGCTAGTTATTGTAGCATCGACCTTTTTATTCAAGATCACAATTAATTAATTGATGTGTGCTATATATGTATTTAAAAACACAGAAGTGTGCATGCAGTTTATATATAAATAGGAAATGCATGCGGCATGCCACAGTGTTTATGTCTTGATATATCTATATTGTTTCACAATTAAATGCAGGTATTTCAAGACAAAATCTAAACAAAAATACTAAAAAAGGAGAGTAGCATTAGCATGCAATTACTGTGCTTGTGTCATTGAGTTGTAGGCTAATTAATAAGTTATTTACGTCTAACATATACTACCAATGTTTCACATTATGTGCACATTAATTATTATTAGATAGTAGCTGACAAATTGGAAACAATCTTCATCAATCATCATGAAGTATATATATGACTCAGATGAGTTATACCTTGCCAGTAGATATATGTACACGTGTACATGGAACTATGAGAGCTAGCTTTAATTTGTTTTCCCTTCAGTTTCCAAAATGTATGGACAGAGACAAATTGAAGACGTTGCAAGATCATGCAGTGTGTGTTTGTTGGAGAGAATGGTTGATAACCTTTTCTTTTTCTTGTGCAGTGTGATGGTTATCCTTTGGAAGATATGTACATGTTGGAGATGAATTAAAGGTTCACTCAAGCATGCATGCATAGGTGCAGTGTTTGTTGGAGAAACTTGTATGCTTATGCATAAATTGACAAAACTGAAACAAACTTTTCTTGCACTAAAAGGGTTGAAAACGTATGTAATGTCAGTGCTGTAGCTAGCAAGAAACAATAACTGACCTGTTGCTCACATCACACACACTAGCAAGAAAACAATAACTGACTTGTTGCTCTCATCTCATGACTAAACGAGTTGACTGGATTATATGCATGAAAATGATGCAACAGAGTTAAGATGTAATCAAGAAGGGTTGATCATATATCTATATATCAAAAAGATTCATGAATGACCATCATCTTGATTAATATGTTGGGAGCTAGACTACAAGAAATTAATGTCATGTATGTATATCCACAAATGCTTTATGACATGCAAAAAAAGAAATTTGACACAACTTTTTTGAGATGTCTAAATTAGATAAGTTTGTCTTATCACTCATCTTAGCATTGCATTTCTTGCCTGAAAGGACGATCTCTGAAACATTCTGAATCAAGAACACATGGAATTGAACATCAAAATGGAAACTAAGGGGATAAAAAACGCATCGAATTTAAGCATGGGAAATTAAGGAACTAATTAGGGGTGAGAGAGGATAAATGAGCTTAGCAGTCCCACTGCAGCTGCTCCATGGCGTTGCCGGCGCCGGCGCCGCCGCCGCCGCCGCAGAACATCCCGCACGATTCCACCATCAGGTCCAGGTCGAACGCCGTCGCCGTCGCGCCGCCGTACACCGCCGACGAGACGTCCACCATCTCCACGCTCTTGTCCACCACCATTGCACCGGCGGTGGCGGCGCCGCCGCCGTGCATCATCAGCGTCGTCGGCGCAACGCCTACGGCCGCATCCTGCACCAGCACTTGCTGCTGCTGCTGCGCCACCTGATCCATCCCGGCGAGGCCGCCCATGCCCGGCGGCTCGACGGCGGTGGCCCACATTGCCGCCTCCTCGTCCATGAACGCCGCCATGCTCGCGCTGAAGCCGCCGTTGCCGTTCGACGACATGCCGCCGCCGCCGCCGAGCTGCTCCATGGAAGAGGACGAGGAGGAGCCGTTCATGAAGTCCATGGAGGCGGCGCCGTGGACACCGGCGTTCTGATCCCTGAAGCTCATCAGCACGCCTCCGCCGTTGCCGCCGTGGTCGGCGTAGGGGTATCCCACCGGCGCCGCCGCAGCGGCGGCCTGGTGATGATCATGCGCCATCAGCATGCCACCGGCGGGGTTAGCAGGGAGGACGACGTCGTACAACGCCGGCGGGATCGCCGGCGGCGCGACATCGTAGGCGGCCGCCTTGGCCGGAGAGCTGATGGTGAACGGCGTGGTGCCCGCCGCCGCCGCGCCGTTGTTAGACTGGAACTGCGCGAGGCCGTTGCCGCTAGGGTTTGCGGCGCCGCCCCCGCCGCCGCCATGGAGGAGCGTCTTCGACGCCGGCAGGAGGTTGTGCGTCTTTGGGTCGAGCCCCTGCGCGATGAGCTTCTTCTTGATGCACGAGTTCCAAAAATTCTTCACCTCATTGTCCGTGCGCCCGGGCAGGTGCTTGGCGATCTGCGCCCACCTGAGACACACGGGAATCGTTCTGAGTTCCATGCACCAACCAGTTCAAAAAAAAATAATAAAGCAAAACAGAGCCATGCGCCATACGCATGGCCCAAGAACGAGCCAGCGGTGTCGTCAAGCTAAACGACTAATAACGTTTTCCGATGATCGACTAATTTTTGTAGGTATCAACAGCTATTAATAGTGGAGACGGCAGCGATGGAGCCTGGACGGCTGCCGGGGAGGACCTACCGGTTGCCGAGGATGCGGTGGACGTCGATGATGGTGCGCTCCTCCTGCTCGGAGAAGGTGCCGCGCTTGAGGTCAGGCCGGAGGTAGTTGATCCACCGGAGCCGGCAGCTCTTGCCGCACCGCTGCAACCCTGTGATCGATCCCATCAATGCAAGAACCAAGAATCGATCAATCAGATGGCCGGAGAGAAATGGATAGATCGCCGGAGTATTATTATTACACAACTCCAGCTCCGGCGACGGCGAGGGGGACGACGTACGTACCGGCGTGCTTGGGGACGGAGCTCCAGCAGCTGTGGCCGTGCTCGGAGATGTACCGGACGAGCTTCTCGTCCTCCTCCGGCGACCACAGCCCTCTCTTCACCTTCTGCTTGCTGCAGCAGTGGTGCCCCATGGTCGCCGGCCGCCTCCGCGCCGCCGCCGCCTCCTTCTCCTGACCTAGCCGACGAGTCTCCCCTCTCTCTCTCTCTCTTTCCCCACCTCTCCAACCCCAACAGTGTGTATGTAAAGCCTCCGGTGGCTGGCTGAGTCACTCACCCACACAAAGGGCAAGAGGCGCACACACGCTGCTTGCCTCTGCGTTGCACCATTGACATTGACAATGACGACTATGCCCCCGTCGTCACTGTGTCTGTGTGTGGGTGAAGAAGGAAGAAACGACCAATATACTCCAAATAAAGTTCCTTGTCCTCGTCTGCCAAAAAGGGCGCGGTTAATTTGATTTGATTTATCTCGATAACTGATGAAAATGGGTGAAATTCAAACAACTTTTGTTGAAAATTTTGGATCTCAGTTTGATTTTTTTGGGTGATTTCTTGATTCGTGAAGACTCAATATGCCGGTGTCGATGGTTATCGCGCGGTTACTATTCTATTTTCAGACCCTGATGACCAGTAATTCTTTGAGCGGAGAAATAATCGATTACAATCTCTATCTTAAAAAATACAATTGTTGCATTTAAGTTTATAGTACTATTTTTTTCTCCAACCACCCGTCACTGAAATTAAATTTAATTTTTCCTCATCTTACCATAAATCACCTTGACGCTCCCAACGACCACTCATTTAATAAGCGGTATGAAAGTTTTTCCTATACTAATTTATCTTCTGGATACTATAATAGTTACTCCCTCTATCCTATAATATAAGGCATAGTCAAACTTGACACGGTCTATAAAACTAATCTTTACTACTTTCTTATAATTTCTCATATATTATAAGGTATGTAATAACAAAATTATAACCATATAAAAGGAAATTCAAATGTCAATCCAATGATATAATTTTTAGCAAGTAAAATTAAATTCATATTGTAGTAAATGTTGGTCAAAAAATTTTGAAGGTGGAATCTTGAAATGTGTGGGCGCCTTATATTTTGTGATGGGGGAGTATTATTTTTTTACGGAGGGGTACTTTCGACAACAATTGTTAAGCAGAATATATAATTACCGGGATGATCAAATTAAGAGCGAGATCAGGTAGAGAATAATATTTTCATTAGCTATATAAAAGGGTTATCATATTGATGATGGCGTCGTTTGCACTCAGCCAGGGGATCTTAGTTTTTCTTGAATCTTTGACATACTTTAGCTAGCTAGCTGGCTGGAGATAGTACCAAACGATCACTGTTAATTGTAAAATCTACACACTAATTAATCACGCATCAGCTAGCTAGCCAGAGCTTTGCTAAAACTTGTGTGAGGGAGTAGCGTTTCAGGGAAGCTAGCTGTGCAGGGATTCTTGAAGCACAAGAGATTGATCGATCGATCGATCGATCGATATACATATGTCTCTCTTGAACTACGCTGTCGGTGATGCATCCTCTTGCTGTACTATTATAATATCATGCTCCAACATTCTCATTTCCAATGGTGTTTAATTATCCTTTTCAATAAACCTAAACTTGCATTGTGTCAAGCTATGTACTGTATACGAGTACACCTCGGAGCGATATATTCTTGTGAGGGAGTGTGTGTTATATGAAGTTCATATAACAGAGCAGAAAAAAATTACAAGATTACAATCCTGAGAGGTCATAACCAGGAAAATGAAAAATATATACCACTACCCAAACACCGATAGCTCCAACACACAGACCCTGGAGGAGGCTACCACCGGACCGGCTGCCTCTAAGCGTGATCTACCGCCACTAAACCAATAAAGGAACTACAGCCTAGATCGCCCAAAACCCAACCCTTACAACCGACACGAAATCCCGCTCTATCCACATCTTTGGGATTGAGGGAGAGAGGGTGAGAGAGAAGAATGGAATTGCTTCCCTCCTTAGGCCCTTCGATGTGGCCAACTTGCAGAAGCTAGAGCGCTGATACAACAGGGCGTTAATCTAGAGCGAGCTTGCGCCAATTGTTTGGGAGGTTTCAGTAAGGGGCTGCCTAGACAACGTCTCCAAGGAGCCGTCAAGGTCTCAAAAGAGAACTGAGACTAGGCTTTCACCCGGCCGCCGACCCGCTAGAGGGGATGAGACGGCACGACAACACCCTCAGGAGGAGGAGTGACTCTCGAAACGTCACCGTTGCCGGCCCAACCAAGGCCAGGCTGGGTTTTCACCTGTCGTCCGCCACCTGCCTATCCACAGCTGATGCACCATTGCTCCACCACCATCTAAACCTCTGCCGGCACGTGGGCACCACTGCACCGGCACCCCTCGCTGGCTAGCCTCCGCGTGTCGCCACCAGTCGTGCCTCATCGTGCCACACCGGCATGCGCCTCGCCGGCCGCATCTCCTTGCATCACGCCGGCCTCCGCTGCCCGTGGCCGAGCCTCCCTACACCTCCTTGTGCCACGACCATGAGCCAGCCGCGCTTCGCCGGCCTCCATACCTGCTGCGCCTCCTCGCGCCTCACTGGTCTCCTTCGCCACCAGTCGTGCCTCCACACACGCACCGTGCTGCCCTCCGTCGTTGTCGACATCGTGCCTGCACACTGCGCCGTCACTGGCTCACCCAGCCGTCGACCTCCCTGCTAGCGCCTCTGGTGCGCCGTCTCCGGCCAGATCCGGCGCGAGGGCATCGGATCCAACGAGGGTGCCAGATCCAGGCGTCACGCCGCCGGATCTGCGGTCTCCGCCACTGCTACTGTCGCACCATCGCCATCCCCGCAGCCATCAAGGCTCCTGCCACTGTCGAGACTCTGCCGTCACCGTCACCATCCTTCAGTTTAAGGATAGTCAATAGTAAGGGAATATATTTTATTATTTTTTTCCACATTGGTTTGATATGGCTATGGTATGATTTAATGTTTCTAAAAAATGCCTCTACCATTTTATAGATATAAAGATTGCCTCTATTAAAATGCCACAAGACAAAGAGACATTTCATAAAATACCTCTTCGTTTGTAGAGATAATTTATCATAAGGCATTTAATTTTTAAAAATATCACTATAGTATTGTAAACGCACTTTAATTAAAAGTACCTCTATATAATTAAAAAAATGTCTCAAGCATTTTTTTGTAGCATTCATTTTTATCTTCAATTCACTAATTAACCAATTCAACCTTTTTGTCATTACTTATGTGTTTGTACCTTGTATTACTTATATCGAATTGTTGAAGTGCCTCTACATCATGTTTTTATTGTACTATACATATGAGATTAAACTAGTATATATTGTGGAATTTGCCCTAAATATACATATGTACGGGTCTAACATGTGCGAGTCAATGATATGAATTGAAGGCGATATATACATATTTAGCTGAAATAATTAAGGAGTAGGAAATATCACCTATGTATGATGAAGCAGAACTGAGATACGATAATTAAGACTACATTAATTGCTTATATTCATCATTAATAGTTGAAATAAACATTTGTTATGATTGACCGGGGTCAACTTTGATGGCTACACAAATTAGTCACCGGATTACTCCTTTTCGTGTGGCAACTAACCTTGCTAGCTGGATTGTGACTCGTTCCAAACTAATCATGTTTCCGGAAGGCCAGTAATTACCGACGTTATGGCTCAATTTGTGGTTAATTTACGGCAGTCCTTTGTATTTATGCATTGGAGATCGAGCACAGTTGGATATCATATGGAGTATGATTTTTCCTAATTGGTGATCGGGCGATGAAAGAAAAGTTAACTATAAAGTGCAGTCACACCATTTTATATTCGCACATGATTCTGTTTTGTCGTGTATGTGATCAAACGCTAATGGCAGGATAAGATGAACAATTAATTATCCAATGACGTGGCTTAACAATTTAGCGTGTACGTAATATAGTAATTAAGTAACATTAATTTCCTGCATCCCGTGGGACTATTTTTTATATGGTTTGGTTTGTTGGGAGCATTCTACTCTCAAGTCTCAATAGAATGTATAACAAGTAGAGACGTCATAACCATTTATTTATGTGCAGATATATAATTATATATTCTCTTTTAATTAGTTCAAATACTGAGAATTGACTTGACAAGTATAAATAGATACAAGAAAAGATAAAATATCTCTAAGTAGAGAACATTGCAGAAGTTGTTTACACTACTAGGAAAAGCATTTTTGCAAGTGGCCAAAACCAATTTTTGCAGGCAGAGGGGAGGACCGCCTGCAGACGGACGATGGTGAAAATCATCCATTTTCGCAAGCGGGCAAATGGCACGCATGCGAAAATCCAATAAAAAAACAAAAAAAATCGCCTCGCCGCCGCCGCCGCAGCACCGGGAGCCGCCGCCGCCGCCCTCCCCCGGCCTCCCTCCGGCCGGATCTGGGAGGGGAGGCCAGGGGAGCCGCCGCCGCCGCGTCCGCGCGCCGCCGCCGCCACCGTGTCCGCGTGCGCCGCCGCTGCCCTCCCCCGGCCTCCCTCCGGCCGGATCTGGGAGGGGAGGCCAGGGAGCCGCCGCCGCCGCACCGGGTCGCTGCCGCGTCCGTGCGCCGCCGCCGGCACCGCGTCCGCGCGCGCCGCCGTTGCCCTCCCCCGGCCTCCCTCCGGCCGGATCTGGGAGGGGAGGCCGGGGAACCACGTCGCCGCCGTCCTCCCCTAGCCTCCCTCCGGCCGGATCTGGGAGGGGAGGCCGGGGAGCCGCCGCCGCCGCACCGGGTCGCCACCGCGTCCGTGCGCCGCCACCGCCACCGTGTCCGTGTGCGCTGCCGCTGCCCTCCCCCGGCCTCCCTCCGGCCGGATCTGGGAGGGGAGGCTGGGGAACCACATCACCACCGCCCTCCCCCGGCCTCCCTCCGGCCGGATCTGGGAGGGGAGGCCGGAGAGCCGCCGCCGTGTCCGCGCGCTCCGCCGCCGGTGGAGGGAGGGAGGGAGGGGAGGGGATGGGGGAGCAGAGAAGCCGGTGGTGGAGGGAGAGAGAGAGTTGAGAAGATAGAAATGAGTGGTAGAGAGGGGTTGGAGTACTAGATAAGGATTGAAGTTTTTTTTTGGTAGGTATGATTTTGCAGACGGACCACATAAGGTGCGCCTGCGGAAATAGATTTTTGCAGGCGTGGCTTAGGTGGTCCGCCTGCGAAAATGATTTTCGCAGGCGCCGCTTAAGTAGTCCGCCTGCGAAAATAGATTTTCGCAGGCGGACAATAAACTTCACCCTGATTTATATTTTTGTAGGCGGTCATTTGACTCCCAGGCTCATGTCCGCCTACGAAAAAAAGACCCCTACGTTGGGAAAAATGTTTTTTCTAGTAGTGTTATGTGAGTATATAATGTGATGAGGACATCACTAACTCGGACCATGGCTACCTTAATTATATCCACCAACTTAAGGTGCATACTTTCTATGTGAGATTTACATGTTATATGTTTGAACAAACATTATTGCGCTATGAGTTTTGCATCTTCTCGTTTGTAAAAATACTTGCATGGGTGAAGAAAGGCGGACAGACTCATGAAGTTGGATGATCAATGAAGTTGATTGGGGACCAGTACAATACCTTCTCCAAGCCTACTCGATCCCATGTTACCACGTCACTTTTGGTCCATACAAGGCAAGAAATGAAGTTTTGCACGTTTTGGATTCGAATTCAGACCTCCAAACAGCATCAACTTCAAACGGATCTAGCTGCTTATCTAGAAGGAATTTAGGGGTCTATGAGTACTTGTTGGAAAGCTTATGTAGTTTACTTTCAGATGGTTTTGGTCCCATTAAAAAACTTCTACCAAGCTATCGGGAATCTGCAAAACAAACCATGTAGCTCTTTTAGATGGTTTTGGTCACATGTAAAAAATTCCTACTGAGTTGCCGAGAATCTGCAAAACAAGGCACATTGTTCTTTTAGATGGTTTTGGTCCCACGTAAAAATTCCTACCGAGCTGTCAGGAATCTTCAAAATAAGCCATGTACTTCTTCCAGTCCGCATTTGATTTGGGCCTTGTACCTTGTAATTGTGTAAGCCCAAGGGGGTGTGCGCCTTAAAGCAACCTTAGAATGTCCTAATCATATTTATTAAGTAGCATTCATAGCTTAGAATAGGGTTTTGCTTAGATTATTTCTTCCATTGCAGTTTTGTCGCTAGTTCGGTTTGTGGAACTCAATTCGAGTGCTTAATCATTCATATGTAATTGAGTTGCAATATATCTTTGTTCTTGCTTGTGTTCTTCGATTACTCATGCAGAGATTAGCCTTCTCGGCGAGGTTAACTAGACAGTACACGGTTGATAACCAGAAGATACGTGGTGCTACGATTGCATGGTTTGGATCGTGTTGATTCGAATCCGGATCGTGTGTGTCAAATTTTCACCAAACCAAGAGTTATCAATACTTGTCGAAAGTTCGGTTCCTAGTTTCCTCGTCATATTGCCATTACGTATGTATATTAATCATGCATTAGCACACCGCCATCTTCTCCTTGCACCAGGAGCTGATTCTAGCAAGGTACTTCACCTGGTAAAAAGAAAAAGAATTACTTGACGTTTGGTTTTTTTTCGTGGTTTTAAGCTGTGATTTTGATCATAATTTTATATCAGAATAAGTTTATGAGAAAACGGCAATACTTTCAACACATATGCATTTTTTATATTTTTGAACTAAGTGCTATTTTAAAAGCATATGTTAATCAAAATCCGAAAGTATTATCAGATTTTGTTGAAATTATCAAGGATTTGTTAAGAGCAACGAGAACTTACCATTCATCGTACGAGTGTCCTTGTTAAGAGCAGCATATAATTAGTAATCTAATGCTACATTAACACTGGATCGATTAGGAGCAGGGCCGTCAACAAAGAGTGCGAAATGGACAACCAAACATGACCTCAAACCTTTTTATTTTAATCCATACCAATGCATTCCAATATATTTAGAGGCCTCTTCTCTATTTTTTACTTCCTTCGTTTCACATTATAAGACTTTCTAGTATTGCTCACATTCATTTATATGTTAATGAATCTAAACATATAGGAAAAAGTATGAATTACACCCCCGAACTATCGCGGTCGTCCAAATTACCCCCCTGAACCATAAAACCGGACATTATTCACCCCCAACTATACAAACCAGACGAATTACCCCCCTCGACCCAATCCGCAGTGGTTTTGGTCTACGTGGCGTACGCGTGGCAGTCTAGTCAGCATTTTAATTATTAAAAAATATGGGACCCACCTGTCATACTCATATTCCTCTCTCTTCTCTCACTCTTCCTCTCTCTCTTCTCTCACTCTCTTTCTCACTCAGGTGCACGGCGGCACGGGGGACAGCGAGCGACGGCGGCGGCGGCAGAGCGAGGCGACGACGGCGACGGGAGAAGGACGACGGCGCGCGCTGCGGGCGGGACTCGAAGGGAGATGGCGGCGGCGGCGGGAGATGAGGCGGCGAGCCGCGGCGGGGTGCGACGGAGGAGGCGAGGCGAGACGGCGGCGGTGGATGCGAGCGGCGGCGGGAGCTTGCGCTGCTCGAGGCGAGGCGAGGCGAGGCGGCGGCGGCGCACGCACGCGGATAGGGACGGGAGGCGGCGGCGAGGACGGCGGCACGCACGGCACGCACAGCCCGAGCGCGGACGTCAGCGAGTCGGAGACATCCAGCGACTGCTCCGCGCCGACCACCACCACCACCACCCGCCGCTTCGCCTCCTCCTCCTCCGCCGCCGCCTCCCGCGGCGTCGCCTCCTCGTCCTCCTCCTCGCTCCTCCCGTCGCCGTCGTCGCCTCGCTTCCTCCGCCGCCACCGCCGCTCCCTGTCCCCCGTGCCGCCGTGCGCCTGAGTGAGAAAGAGAGTGAGAGGAGAGAGAGGAAGAGTGAGAGAGAGAAGAGAGAGGAATAGGAGTATGATAGGTGGGTCCCATATTTTTTAATAAATAAAATGCTGAAGTGACTGCCACGCGTACGCCACGTAGACCAAAACCACCACGGATTGGGTCGAGGGGGGTAATTCGTCCGGTTTGCACAGTTAGGGGTGAAGAATGTCCGGTTTTATGGTTCAGGGGGGTAATTCGGACGACCGTGATAGTTAAGGGGTGTAATTCGTACTTTTTCCAAACATATATGTATATTTATATTCATTAACATTTATATGAATATAGGCAATGCTAGAAAGACTTATAATCTAGAACGGAGGTAGTAAAAGATTTACTCTTACACCTTTATTGATTTGTCTACAACGGGTTTGTTTTCTTTGGTTCCGATAGGTGTTCGATAGTAACGATGACAACTTCAAAGAGCGACGATGATATGAACTTACATTTCTGGTATTAAAGATTCTATTTTTTAATAAAAAAATCATTACATGATAACACAATTATTTTTCCAAGTTTCATTTAAAAAATATATTCTTTCAACTTAGGTAGAGCACCACCAGCCACCGCTGATTTATTCTTTTGCTCTTCGTATTTTATAAATATAAGGCATCATTATGTGTTTTACATCGGGCCTCAAATTCTTTTTTTCTAACCGGAAGGGGCCTTAAATTTCAGTGTTTTGAGATGTTCCCTCTTCTGGTCATTATATATATATATATATATATATATATATATATATATATATATATATATATATATATATATATATGAAACAGTTGATTATACGACAGACCGAGAATTTTTTTTTCCCAATTTTCAAATGATATATTAGCTTGACACCTTCCAATTCCATTATCTGTCCTTGGCAAGTAGCTCTCGTCCTTGATTAAACCAGCTGGTCTATTTCTCTTCACCTTTTCCCACACCTTTCCATTTGTTCTCTTCTTACCCAAGATCGTCCTCCAATTAACATTACTGTGTCTCATCACACGAAACACCCCTGCATGTACCAGCAGCCCAATCTTTCTGCTATCTATAGCTAGCAGCTAGCTTAATTAGCTAGTTAAACCAAAATTAGTCTTGTGGCTTAAGCTTCCTAAACGGCCTTTCTTCCTCTCCCATCGTCATTAAAAATGTCCTTTCTTGTTGCAAGCATGCAAATCCCTGGCCCTACACATCTGCAGTTTTGTCTTGAGCAAATATAATAAGGGTGCACGCTCTTTATCATGCACGGCACACGTCTCATATGAGACACACTCAACACAAATTAACATAACTGAAATACATGAGATTCATATATTATATACCCTCTTTTTAGATTCTCCCTCCGCTTCATATTATATTGTAAATCACTTTAACTTTTTTTTAATCAAACGTCTTTCAGTTTAAATAAGTTTATAGAAATAATAGAAAGTATAATTGTCGACGCGGAAAACAATTTTGGTCGTTAACAATAATATATATAGTATTCACGACAAAAAATAAACATGTTATCAAAATATATTCAATGCTATATTTAATGAAACTAATTTGATGTTTTGGCCATTGCTAAATTTTCTATAAACTTAATCAGACATAAATAAATTTGATAAAGAAAATCAAAACGAAGTATTATATGAGTCGAGTGAGTCCATAGTTTACTTGATGTATATCCACCCAATGTTTTAGACGTTGGAGTCTGACTGATTTCTAGCTTAAATTGGATCAAAAGCATGAGGCGGCTAAAGATTTGTTTGTCATTATTAGGTCATTTAGGAAGGATAAGAATATTATTGCCTTTGGCGTTGTTCTTGTCAGCAAAAGACAACAGATTTGACATGTACAACCCACACAATGAGCTATGTTTTGAGTTGTTTCTCCAGGGAAAGTGTTTTATACTCTACTCCAGAAAATAAAGTCAAAACTCAACTTACACATACACTAGCTAAAAAATAAAAAAAACAAATCTAACACATTGAGAAATAAAAAAAACAAATCTAACATATGAATAGTGTTGGTACTATTATGTGTGAAATTTCCTTTTTCGTTTCTCAATATGAAAGGTCCAAGTTGAGCTGCTTGGTAATAAATGGATTGTCTCTTTTCGGCAAATCACAACGGTGGAGGAAATACACGAGTTAGTCCGATTGGGAAGCTTGATACAGGATGTTAATCTCTCCACTATTCCTGATGATATCTCATGGAAGTGGAATGAATCTGGGATTTACACAAGTAAGAGTGCATATATTTTCCAATTCGAAGGATCTTTTGCTTCCATAAATTTCTCCTCACTCTGGAAGACGCCGGCTGAACCAAAATCTAGGTTTTTTGGATGGCTAGTTCTCCATCAGAAAACTCTCACTGTGCAGAACTTACTCAGGAGGCATTGGCCATGCAACTGGATATGTTGTCTTTGCACATGTGCTTTTAATGATACAAATCACTTGTTCAGTGAATGCCCATTCATCAGGCCTGGATATGTTGTCTTTGCACATGTGCTTTTAAAGATACAAATCACTTGTTTAGTGAATGCCCATTCATCAGGCAAGTGTGGAGCTTTGTTTGCTCATGGCTAAACTTGGCAGGAGGAAATGCCCAACCCCCAGTTGGAACATCCAATTGGTGGACTGAAATCGATCGTCAAGGCTCCAAAGAACAAAAGCTGAAAACAAGAGGAGCTCTCCTCACAATATGGTGGAATATTTGGTTGAAAAGGAATAATAGGATTTTCAATAGTTCTGTTATATCGGAGAGGGACATGGCATACATTGTCAAGCAAGAAATAGACATTCGTAGATGGGCTTTTAGGCCACCTTGATTTGTGTTTTATTTTCGTTTGCTCCAGTCTGTATTGCACTTATTTTTCTATCTCTAATCAAATTCCGGCAGAGCTCCTGTCGTCGGTTTCCTAAACAAAAATATGTAGAGCAAATTTGAATATGATTTTTGGTGTAGTGGTAGATGTTACTATACTTTTTTTCCGAGGAGAAAGGCAGAAGCTCTGCCAATTGCAATTGAGGAGAAGAGAAATACATAGTTCTTCTTACAACAGTAGCCCACAGAGCTAAGGTGTCCCAAAGAGACCCCTAGCCAATCAAAGAAAGGGAGAGCACAAGAGCTTTAGGAAATGAACAACAACAAGCAGAAGAGTGCGCTGAAGACTCATCTAAGAACTTAGGGCTAGATCAAACTCTTTACACATGTCGATGATAGAATCAACAACTTGAGGCTGAATTATTTTTAGAATTTTTACAACCATTTGCATTGATGTTGCAATACTCTACATTGCTAAATTATTTTTAGAATTTTTACAACCATTTACATTGATTTGAGAGAAAAATAGACAAGGGGACATCCTCGAGGAATTAGAATCCTCTATCATTTCTCCAAGGTTCTTTTGTTTGACACCTTGTATATCACTAGTGTGAACTAGTGCTACATTGAATCATAAGTTGCACCAGTCACCACCCAGCGGCTGTTACTTTTTTTTTTTTGTAAATTTGATTCATGCTATTACAAATTTGTTGTATTGGAAAAACAATTACTATTCACCTGTTTAAAACTTTGCCATTACAATAACTCTCAAATTGTATCAATGCCATTTTATATATGTTCTTATACATATATTGGATGGATCAAAATACCAATCTACACATGAAAACCAACCTGGTAGTTCTATCTTCTTCATCCACCCTCCTCATCTCTTCTCTCATCTCCATCTTTCTCCACCTCTCTTCTACCCTCCTCCACTCTAGGCCATCAGTTGTGTGTGGCGCGAATAGTGAGAGGGCGAGGCAGTGGCGATAGACCATGGCTATGCACAGGCGGTGAGAGGGCGTGGTGATGGCGGGTGATGGGACATGGCTGTGCGTGGGAAGCGAGGGGGCGAGGCAGCAAAAAGGGGACAAGGTGGCCATGGCATCTCTCCCCTCGTCATCTAAAAGCTCTTCTGCCAGATCAGGTTCATCCTCATCCGTGACACCTACGAGGCTACCCGACAAGGAGCTCAGCGACGCTCATAAGGTTGGCAAGGAGCAGGTTGAGGGAGGGGGATTTATTTTATTTTTAGACCTTTTTATGTTTTAATTTTATTAATAGACCATTCCAAAAAATATTTTTATGAACTGAACCTTTTGGCCACGCCAGCCGAGTGGCTGGCGTGGCCAAAAGGTTCAGATTTGGAAATATTTTTTTGGAATGGTCTATTAATAAAACTAAAACATAAAAAGGTCTTAAAAAATTAAAAAAATCAGGGGGGGGGGAGGTGGTGGAGGACTTGGGGAGATTGATCTCGGCATCTCGCCAGTAGCTTCATCCCCAACCAGAGCTTGATGATGCCGGTGAGGTTGCTGATTAGCTCCCAAACCGAATCTCGGTGATGTCGGTGAAGAGCAGCTTGGGCACTCCTTAACCGATCGAGACGCATGAGGTCACTGATTCACCGTAGGAGGGGGTCGCCGATGTGAGTAATTTTGACGGGTAAGGATAATTTTGACTATACGAAAATACAATAGAAAGAAAACGAGTTAAAATGGGCTTGCGATGTATGACGTTAAATGGAACCAACGTTTTACATATTGTAATAACATGGTTACGGATAGACGGATAATAATTTTTTTTCAAGGGCAACGCTGCTAGCCGTTGGGGCCACCAAGACCGTCTTCCCCCTTTCAGTTCCATATAAATATTTTCATGGATCTCCCAATAAACCCCACGAGGCACTTCTCTCCCTTCCCTTCCTCTCCGAGTTCACTGCGACGATCTCGCGAATCCAGCGCCCCATCGCGACCCGGGCTCTCTAAGATCCCTGCGCTCCTCTTCGGTCTACTGATCTGAAATCTCTGCGTTGAATCACCTGTTTTGTCTGCGTTGTTGATTGTGCTGCGGTTTCTTGATCTTTGGTGAAATTTCAATGCGATGTCCAAAAGCTTGGATGTATATATTTAAGTACACTCCTAGCTCATTCTGCTGTTTTGCTCTATGTATCTTTGCAGATACTGGTTCTGTGATCCAGTCACAACTTATAAAGAATCAGGTTTGGTGTGAAGGGTCATTTGCAGGACAGATCATCATACGTTGTTAGCAGAAGGGTTACATTTTTAGCGTGTTGTATATATGGTTTTCTTGTATGTTGATAGCATTTGTATGTACATCAAGACCAATTTGATGTATCAATTGTTGGGGAAAGAAGTACAAATATAGCTTTTCTGCCAATAATATGCTTTTTTATATACATGTCTGGCTTTTCTTCTTGTTCTCAACTAAGCCCTTTCGTTGTACAACTGTGTAGATTAAGACATAGTTATTGCAAAACTTTCTACTCCTTAACCATGTGTGTTCAACTTCAAATCCAAATTTCAACTTTCTTGTTTTTCGTTAGCACGCTTTTCAAACTGTTAAATGTTGCATTATTTTAAAAAAGTTTCTATATAGAAGTTGTTTTAGAAAAGCAAATAAATCCATTTTCAAATTTATAATAGTTAATACTTAATTAATCATGTTCTAAGAAGGTTTCTCATTTTGCGTGCCATAAAAATTTCTCTAGTTATGGAGATTGAACGGGGAGCCTCTTCGATCTCACGGTGAACTATGGACAAATTAATACTTTGAAACTAAGGGAGTACACTACTGAGTAGGGGAGTACCGGAGAAAATATATAGTGCAAACCACATGTATAGTAGAAACATGGAAACTACCATTAGATAAAAAATTAACGCCTGATATTGGTCCATGTCACTTAGAGTAAAATTTAACTCGTGATTGAATATGAAAGTAAAACTTTACTCTTGACAACGTGGACAAATCTCATACGTCTATTTTTAGATTCAACGATAGTTTATAGGTTTTCACTATATATGTGGTTTGTACTATATATTTTTCCGGAGTACCAAGCGAAAATGCCTCAAGTGAGGCTGTAGATTTTGATTAGCTTTTGCTCTATTACAGAGGGAAAAACCGTGTGAAAACGTATCTTGGGAGTAACCAAGCAAAATGCCGCGAGGCTACAAATTATGCGCTCTATTACATAGGAAAACCATGTGAAAATGTTTGTTGTTGAACAACTTGCGAAGATTGATCCTAATTTTATTCACTATAGTCCTCTACAATAGCTACTCTCTATGTTTAATATTATAAGATATTTTGAATTTTTTTCGAGTCAAACTTTTTTAAAGCTTGGCCAAAGTTTATATGAAAATTATAGCAACATTTTCAACACAAAATAAACATACTATCAAAATATATTCAATGTTGGGTCAAAAATTATTCTTGATTCACTTTTACCGACACCAAGGTGGAAATTTCATGGAGTATTCCTACCTAAGCATACTCAAAATATTAGGGTTTCTTTTGCTGATCAGTAACATGATTAATTTCGCTATCTCCCGGACATGTGTCTACGAATAATACAAGTTATTTAATTTCAAAGTCGTTATCTCGTTAATTATGAATTGATAACTAGTTCCTCGATTCCATGCACACCGCACGTGTGAAATAAGTCACAATGAAATATATCAAGTGCTATTTTGTTATACTAAATCCTTCACTCATATATCTTTGTCGATTCTTCAAGTGCCATTTTGTTATACTAAAATCCCATATATCTTTATCTATCTATTTTTTACCTTATATTTTTGTCTATCTAACTAGAGAACATATCCTGTACACGTAAACTCAAACTTAAGTTATAAATATCATCAAAAATTGTAATATATAAATATATATATAGGGATATACTATACTACACATAGGGTACGTTGTATTAAAACACAACCCAACCCCCTACCCCCCTCCCCCCCCCCACCCCACACACACCATCACCCACCTACCTCCCTCAGTGCTCCGTACTATGAAGACGGCATGGCTAATAGTAAACAGATTACTATTTATTGTATTTGTTGTAATGATATGTTTCTAGTAATGTAGTTACCGCATGATGACCCAGTATATATAGATTTTTTATTCTCTGGAAATAGTTATTCCTGAAATGTATATATATACACACGTAATTTGCAACTGGCTATCCATTATCCAGTGCATATAGTGAACGATTAATTATAGTTAAGCCCCCGACACTGTGCATACATGTGGATTTGAATTCTTCGTGGGCGATGGTAGAAATATAGTATACCTTATCAAACTTTATAGAAAAAATTGAATAAAGTAAACGAGAGAAATTACTGAATTCAATTTTTTCTATAGTACACTACTTAAAACGAGAGAAATTAAGTTCAGTAATCTACTACTACCTCCGTACCTCCGTTTATAAGACTTTCTAGCATTGTCCACGTTCATATAGATGTTAATGAATCTAGACACATATATGTAGATTCATTAATATATATATGAATGTGGGTAATGCTAAAAAATCTTATAATATGAAACGGGGGAAGTAGCTAACAACCCGTACGTATCAGCCCGTTTGGACTGGTTTAATTTCTCCACTCCACATCGACTGCTTCGTCTTGTTGGCAGCGGCGGCGGCCGGCGATCGATCGAGCCGTCGCCGTCAGAAGCATGCGGTCTCCACCGCCGCCACTGCAGTCGTCGTCGTCGTCGGTCCGCCGCATCTCCCGGTTCGTGGAGACGCCGGTGGGGACGTGCGTCAGGAACGAGAGGCTCGTGCGTCCCTCCGCTGCCTTCTACGCGCGTCTTAACAGGATGCGCTGTCCTCCGCCGCCGCCACCTCCTCCACCTCCTCCGGCCATGCCCGACTGGGGCCTGGGAGAGGCTGCCTCCAGCTGGTCTCGCGTACCTGTTACTCGTCGCTGGCTACGGCTCCACGGCCACCACGAGACGCCGCCGCCAAAGAAGGTGAACAGATCATCGACGACGATGACGAAGCCTACGGCCTACCACACACTAATAACTGTTCGATTTCAATTAATTCCCAATTGAAGGGTTCTATTAATCTTATGGAATTGCTAATCTCTCCATTTTCGACGGAAAATCAAAGGCCCCTCATCTTGTAGATTTTGGATTCTTCGATCCGTTTTGAGATTCTTGCACCGTGAACTTCTCCTCCTCCAACTCCCGCGAGTCACAACAGCTTAATTATGTGACTATTAATTAGTGGTTCCATGAGTTAGGGTTTAAGGTTCAGGGAGGGAAGATAGAGAATTAGGGTAATTCGGTGACCTTGTGGTCCCATAAGTTAGGGTTTAGGGTTTTGGGAGGGAAGAGGGAGAGTTCCCAGGGCTTAGAGAGATGGTTGTGGGAAGTGGGAGATAGAGGCTTGGTGGGCGGCTGAGGTGGTGGCAGGACAGTAGCACTATCAAAGTTGCGGGGTCAGCAACGGGCGATGAACCAGCGTTTGCGATAGAGGCAAAGCAGAGTGAGTGGTTAGGAGATGGGGAAAGGGGAGGAGTCGCCGGAGATAGGGAAGACGATAGGGTTGGGGTAGTCATCGCCACTGGCTTGGGAGGGGCAGGGGGAGCGGGAGGTGGCTTCCAGCACCAGCAAGGCTGGGAGGCAACACAGCGAGATGGTGACGACATAGGTGGCGGGGGAATCGATGGAGAAGGAAAGGAATTTGTGGCATACGGGACGGGAGTGATGTATGCCATGGAAGTGAGGGAGGAGGGGGGTGGGGGGTAGGGTTAAGGGTAAGTTGCACGATTCTCAACGCTTATTCAACGGTCCAACATCAAACATCCGTATAATGGTATTTTCATCGCTTGTATGCATTTCTTGTATCTTCTCATTCTACGTACAATGGATATTTTCTAATTTTAATGCCTTCCATCTCGTGCAGCTAGGAAATCAAGCTCATTGGGAGGTACCACAAGTGGCCACAATTATAATTTGGAACTTTGGTAGCAGTATCAGCATACAGTTGAGGTAATTTTTTCCTTTCAAAAGGCGCACATGAAAATCTCGCACATTTTACTCTCGATATTTCATCGGTTGGCTGCTTCCATAGGGACTGCATCTTTCGGGATGGTGGTGCTGCTATTGTTGGTATATTTCACAATATATTCCGATGTCTTTTGATTGTCGATTTCAAGTCACACAGAGCTGCCACTGAGGTAAATTAACTAGCTTATGATATCTGATTGTTGTTATTTGTGATTTTTCAACACATAAAGTTGGCAATATCAAGTTGTTGATCATTGTTTCACACGATGGCAATGGATAATTAATGAATAAATTTCACAAAACGTCATATATTTTGATTCAAGTTGCACATAACCATAAGTATTATGGTCACATGAATTCTGATGGTGTGGTTTCATGAAATCTTTAGACCCCGATTTCTAGCAAATTTACCCATATATTAATTTATTTCTATATAAGACTTTACATCAATCTTGCAGGCTCTTTATAAACTTGCTAAACGTAAGCTGTCATGTGGCCAACTCAAGGTTTCATTTTTTTACAATGACACATATGTTCTTAAAAGGTGATTGACTCCTTAGGAACCATTCCCAGGAAGAAAATCCTCTACTATTACTATATATGCAGTTGAGTCATTGACATGTGGATCATGTTTTACTATGGCTCTACATGTCAATGGAACAATTGCATGTGTAGCAATAGCAGAGGACATCCCCCCTCCTCTCTAAAAAAGCACTGCGCGCGCGCAAATACTTTGTGTTTTGTCAACATCTGATGTGTTTTTTTTCTCTGTGAATTCGTCCCCTATATGCCAATTTGCTCAGAGATACATCATATATCTTGGAGATACCTGGAGTTTTAAATTGTGCCGTTTTGGTTGAAGGTTTTGATTCATCTTCTCCTGTTGAAGAGGTGCACTTTTATCTTGTACATAATTTATTACTAGCCCTTGACATTTTTATTTACATTTAGCTTGATTTTGTTTTTCCCAGATCAGAACCATACTCGCAGATCACTTTACCTCTGATGAAGAACGGGTTATCATTCTAACGAATTCTATGGGATCAAGCATAGGGTCAGTTTAGCTGAATTCCTCCTCTCAAATTGTAGGCAAATTTCAATTGTAGTTGTTTGTAAATTAAACATCTGCTGTCATGCATCTGTAGCTTGTGAGTTATGAATAGTGATACGTGTTGTTTTAATTCACATTCCCTCTATTCTCATGCACGAAGACCTTGAAATCTCAACGTAATATGTGCAAAAATATCAAGATTTTACATTTGCAGATTCGCCGTGACAAATGCTTCCATGTAGCTATACTTTTACTATTCTTTATCAATATATAATCAGAAAAAAAAAATAGAGCACCGCTACACGTACTAAATTTTTCTTACTAAATTTGTACTAATAATCATCTTAGTGTTAGTAAGAATTTAGTAAGAAAAAGTTAGTACGTATAGACTTTTTCAAAAAAAAATACTGATGAAACATGTTCTACTCTGTCAACAAATAAAAAAAGAACATAGTGAATACTATTTTTATGGCATGCAACCTGCAAAGTTATGGTTATTAATTAGTTTGATTCCAATAGCTCTTGTTTAAGTTCCTGCACTTTCATTGTTGCTACTTTGATAGTCTCTAATAAATATTCCAATCTTTGACCTATGTCATCAGTGTCTCCCCAATTATCTGTGTTTTTTTTGGCAGGAAAGCATACCTAAAGTGCGAAAGCTGGTACCACTATTCAGAAGCACTTAGGCTGAATGGATCTGAACTTGGAGGCCACAAGTTGTGTGTGTCTGAATGTTTTAGGGGCAGGAAATTCTGGTCAGGCCATATCTCTCCTGATGGGCCTGGTACTGGTAAAAGTAAAACACAAGCAAATGCCACTAATTTCATGAAGAGGACAAACCATTTAGAATGAACTGAAGAACAAACATCGATTTGATGCGTAGTTTCATAAGGACAATAACAGTATTCGTCATTGTCTTGCAGGAAAGAAGATAGTTTTCAGCAACTGCAGTGATGAGGAGCAGGAAGAAGAGCTTCAAGCCAAATCTGCAATATAAAAAAATGTATATATGCGTTGTACTAATTGCTAGTTTAGTTTTGAAGTATGATTTGAAGACTGTTTTATGTGCTGGCTGAGCTATAGTTCACTGACAACCTTTGGGGTTAGAAGGAGAGACTGAAGATGCAGACTAGGGTGTTGAATTTCGACCCAGCAAGATGTCGAAAACTGAGAAATTTTGACCAATTTCAGTTGAATTATTGTTTCAAATTTGAATTTCTCAAAAACCATTCGAAATATGATTCCGAGTCGCCTAGAAATCACGAAATTTTGTTAATTGTAAAGCCTGGGATAAGCAATGAAGCTGCAACAAGACCACGGTATGCATGCGCCCTTGGACTGTTGGCCATGAGTGAGGTTGGCAGCAAGCTAGGATGACAGAGCCTATAAACATGAAAAAAAATGCTGGCCGGTATACTATGCTCAAATATCTAAAAATCTTAGCATGGAGCCATGGATCATACAAATATTTGTACGATATCAACTAAATATAAAAACTCGAACAACTATTTCAAATTCAAGAAAGGTTTGCAGGAGATCTGCCCATTTGAAAAAAAAATCAAGCACATACAAATTTTTTAACAAAATATTAATATATCTAATAAAATAATCAACCAAAAAAATGAGGAAACTAAAAAGAACAAAGTTTCACCATTATTTTGGTCCATTTTTTTGTTGTGACTTTTTTTTTTCAATTAACACAAGGTGGGAAAAAAAACAGAGAAAGAAACCCATGGCCTTAGATCCAGTACCAGCCCATGGAATATTTCGGCCCATGGGCTTTTCTTTCTCTCTCTCCGCTGACACGGGGGCCCCACACCACAGTGGCAGCAAACCACCACTCCCAAGAGCCTCTCCGACCTCGCCGTCCACTCCTCCCACCCGTCTCCTCCCCCACGCCGCCTCGAGAAAGAGGAGAAATCGAAAGCGCGGCGACGAGGATGCCGGCGACGCCGACGATCATCGGCGCCCTCCTGGGCCTCGGCACCCAGATGTACTCCAACGCCCTCCGCAAGCTCCCCTACATGCGCCGTACGGTCGATACGCCCCCTCCTCTCTGCCTCTCTCTGCTAGGCTCTCCTCACCTTCTCTTGATCTCTTGATATGTCATCGCGTCGCGTCCTGCCGTTCTGTACGTGGTAGTACTGGGTTGGTTGTTGATTCCGTCCGATCTGTAGTTGTTTCTGCCGGAGACGTGTGTATCTTTGGTAGGGTTGGGGCTCTCTGCGTGTTTTTAGGTGTTCTAGATGTGATGCGGTTCTTGATTTTTTTAGGTTTTGTGAGTTCTACAATGTTGGTTATCTTTTAGCTTTAGTACAGTTTTGTGATGATATGGATTTGCACATTTCACTTGATTTGAGGGAGATACCATTAAAATGGTAGCCTAAACGGTTCTTGATGCTACGATTTATTTTTATTTTTTTAGATCCCTGGGAGCATGTGGTGGGAATGGGCCTGGGTGCGGTGTTCGTCAACCAGCTGGTGAAGTGGGATGAGAAGCTCAAGGAGGATCTCGACAAGATGCTTGAGCGTGCAAAGCAAGCCAACGAGCGGCGTTACTTTGGTTCGTGCCTAATTCCTCCAACATTTTTTTGGAATTCAGATTACTCCTTCTTTGATTCTGCTTTCTGTTATTACTATTGCCCACATCACATGCGACCTATCGTTCTAGCATTGCCACTTAAAGAATACTAAGTGATAGTAATAACAAGTTGTATTCTCCAAATTACTTCTGTAATTTTGACTTTGCAGTCTCTGGTAATAGTTATTTAAAAGAATCAGTAGTGCCTCCTAATCAAAGCAGTAGCTAAAATAGTTACTAGTATACACAATAATATTTTTAGACTCCGTGAACTCAAATATGGCACATCAATAATCTGTTTTCCATTCAGATTGTTAAGTTTAGCATGGTTCATTCAACCAACCTTGGGAACAGTTGGGATAGCATTTTGAGCGGCATACACAAGTGATGTATAAGAATGCATATTCCATGATAGATAGCAACGGAGGTATGGAAGAACTGGAACCTCCTCCTGGCCAAGCAGAAATACCCGGATTTATTGATAACCAGCAGATAGTCTCCATCTCTGCAGACAGTTATAATTCTTGGGTAACCATTTAGCACGTACTTGAGAACAAACAACGAAGGTTGCATTAAAAGAAATCATGTTTAAAACTAACAACATAAAGTAGCTAAATAGATTAGATCTATAAGGAACATACAAGATAACAGTTTATTCTATGTGTTTGCAAGATGTTCCTCACTAGTATGAATGACAAACACAATACTGCCGAAGAAAAGAGGGCACTGTTGGTACGTCCATAGCAAAAACATCAAACCTTGGAGTAAATACACCATTTTTAAACCATTCCCATGTAGGAAATTATCTGGGCATGTTCACTCTAGTGGTTCACTGGCATCGACTTAGGTATAAAAGCATAGAACACCTGGGGTCAAATTTGGATTTCAGCTGAAGAGTTCTATAGTTTGTAGTCTCCACTCTCCATTACACTAATAAAAAAAAAGTAAAGCTAGGAGTAGATGTACCATTCTCATACTATTCCCCCGTTCAGGAAATTCTCTAGAGACCTTCATATAGTGGCTTAAGTGCAACAGCATAGCAGCTATGGTAAGTTAAATTGTGGCAGAGGACATCAGGACAATATTACCTGAGAACAGTCTCAAGCGCACAATGTGCCAAAAGATCAAAGAACTAGTATTCATTGCGTTTGGGAAATTCAGTACAATCCGTCTCTATGACACGTTCATACTAAAGCTGAAGGTCACATAAGGTTGGGTAAATAATGAGGAATTGGTGTGATAGCCAAGTTCAATTTTATCACTAATTTTTGTTTAGAATATCACAGATAAACAACTAATAAGCGAGGCAGCAGTAAAAGGATTTTTTTCCCATCAATATATGTAGGTTACATGCAAACAAAAGGATATCTTGAAAAGTTCGTTACCATATAATGTAAAATATAAATTCATTTCAGTATCAATAAACCATATCAATACTCAAAAGTTGTGAGTAAATAGATTTTGCAACTGCAAATTTTCAATTGACCATTTTAGTGAGAATGCAAATAGAAGAATGAAAGTGGCAAAAACTTAGGAGCATGATTAGTGTATGGCATGATATGCTAATCTTTAGCTGTAGCATGAATGAACTACACACTTTTAGATGTAGACATGTAGTATATTTCCATTTGTTTGGCTATCTTGTTTGCTTGATAATTGTTGTAGTAGAAATGAAATGGAGCAAGAAACAAAGCTTAGGCTAGAACAATATATCTGGTTTTTAAGACTTGGACTGGCTGATCAGTATGAACACAACCTGTGTAAATGGCAGTAGTGATTCGTGTTGCTTTTGGTGTATAACAGCTTCAGGGCAACATATTTATGTACCTTTGCTAGCTCAGTCGCCCAAATATTACTGAAGTCAGTAGAGCTCTTGTTTGTAGATGAGTTCTATGCTATTTCTGTTGAACCATGTGCTCACTTTTATGAATAGCTATAAATACAATACCTTTTTCTCTGTTTGATATTTATTGGCTTATCATTCTCTTGTTTCTGTTTCTGCAGATGATGATGATGATTAGCTATTTTCATATTGGTTTGTCAGCCACCAGACTTTTTTTTTTCAGTTTGCTATGGTCTGTACACATGGTTTGGACCATCCATCTGTAGTCGCCGTATCAATACCCGGCTCGCAATTTCAATTGCGGTGCTGTAATAAACTGTTGTTTTCACAAAGGATGTGATATTTTGCTTGTATGAGAAACCAGTTATCGAACTCGGCTCTGATGGTATACATTCCCTGAGGCAAAGTCATTGTTTAGTACCAACGGTAGCGCTTTTACAAAGTTAGAATTGCTGCTTACCCATATGTTGTGAGGTTCTAGTGATGTGATATGTCACCTTGCTCGTTCATTCCTTTTTCTTCACTGCTCCTTTCATCCTTATGTCCACTGCTCTTTTTTCTGTTTGATGTCATGATTATCCTTATACTTGTGTTTGCCATGCCTTAATGTTATGAGTTCAAGCAACTTCTTTCACCCTATCATGAGACTTTAGCTGATGTCTCTTTCATGTTGCGATTTCTGTTTCAACTATTTTTCGGAGCATCACTTGAAAAAGGCCTGGGCAATTCTGAGATGAAACAATGTTCAGAATTCATCAGACGCTTGTGAAATCAATCTCCATACACACTTTACACTTTGAACAGTTAAAAACAATCCAATTGAAGAGGATTCTTTGCTTGATTTGATTTTCTCAACCCCACCCCCCCTAAAAATCCACAATTTTTTTGTTACCTCTTTCACCCTTTCACCCAAGAAAGATGATCTAATTAGCCACCAGAAACAAGAATCAGAGAAAGAAAAAAGAAAAGAAAATGCTCAGGAGGACAGGTTCCAGTGTTTGGAAATCCCTCCTCCTAGCCTAGCGCTTGTGCTCGCCGGCTCGATAGTAATCGAGCGAGACGTGGAGCAGCAGGTCGGACACCTGCCTCGCCGTGGGCCTCTCCCCCGGCGCCGTCCTCGTGCACCGGAGCGCCACCTCCAGCACCTCCGTCATCGACGACTCCTCCCGCGGCGCCAGCGGCTTCAGCGCCGGGTCGAACACCTGCTCCCGCCCCGGCGACGGCGCCTCCACCCTCGACTGCACCCACCGCACCATGTCCACGTCGCCGCCGAACGCCTTGTCCGTCGGCGTCAGCCCGGTCACCAGCTCCATCATCACGATCCCCATGCTGTACACGTCGCTCTTCTCCGTCGTCTTCAAGCTGTACCCGCACTCTGCGCGCAAGATCCAAGATGCCCATCAATGGCGTCCGCGACATAAACATGGTGGCGAGCAACTGACCACGGAAGTTTGATTTTTACCTGGGGCCATGTAGCCATAGGAGCCGGCGAAGCAGGAGGCGGAGTCGGTGAAGTCCTTGCGGTTCTCGGCGACGGACTTGGCGAGGCCGAAGTCGCCGAGGTGCGCCTCCATGTCGCCGTCGAGGAGGACGTTGCTGGACTTGATGTCGCGGTGGACGACGCGCGGGACGCAGTCGTGGTGGAGGTACTCGACGCCCTGCGCCAGCCCGGCGGCGACCTTCAGCCGCGCGTCCCAGCTCAGCACGCGCTTCTTCCGCTCGCCGTCGCCGCCGCCGCCATCGCCGGCGTTGCCGTGCAGCCAGTCGTACAGGCTGCCGTTCTCCATGTACTCGTAGACGAGCATGCTGCCTCCGCCGGCGCCGCCGACGTCGTGGCTGGCGACGAAGCCGAGGAGCTTGACGAGGTGGCGGTGGCGGACGCGGCCGAGGATCTTGACCTCCCTCGCGAAGCTCTTGTCGTGGAGGAGCATGTCGCTGTCCATGTGCGCGATCCGCTTCACGGCCACCGTCTCGCCGGTGGGGAGCTCCGCCCGGTACACCGTCCCGGACCCGCCGGAGCCGATGGCGAACTGGTCGCTCAGGTTCGCCGTCGCCTCCATGATCGCTTCCCACCGGAACTCCCGCCGCGCCGACCCCTTCACCACCAGCTGCCGCCCGTTCGTGTTGTTGCCGCCGCCGAGGCTCGACGAGAACGCCGTGCAGTTCACCTCCCCGGACCGCCGCCGCCGCACCGCGATCAGCACGAGCACGATCACCAGCAGCACCACCGACAGCGTCACCGCCGCCGACACCAGCGCGATCGTCGCCGACCGCAGCGCCGACCGGCCACCGCCGCCGCCGCCGCAGCTCACCAGCGGGTGGCCGCAGAGCCGGGCGTTGCCGGCGAACGCGCCACGCGGCCACCGCGAGAACTCGCTCCCCAGCCTCCCCTGCAGCTGGTTGCTCGACAAATCCAGCTGCACCAAGCTGCTCATCCCGGCGAGCTGCGGCGGCACAGCTCCGGCGAGCGCGTTGTGGGAGAGATTCAAGCTCTCCAGCTTGGAGAGCGACCCGAGCGACGCCGGGATGCTGCCGGTGAGATCGTTGCTGCTCAAATCCAGCAAGCTCTGCAGCTCTTGCAGCTGGCCAATGTCGGGAGGGATCGGGCCAGACAAGAGATTCCGCGACAGGTTCAGCTCGTAGAGGTTGATCAGCTTCGCGAGGGTCGCCGGAATCTCGCCGGAGAGCTGGTTGCCGGCCAGGTTGAGCACGTTGAGCGAGACCAAGCTGCCGATCTCCGATGGCACTGTTCCATTGATCTGGTTGCCGTCGAGCGAGAGCTTGATGAGCTTGGAGCAGTTGCTGAGCTGGACGGGGACCGGCCCGGTGAGCTCGTTGCCGGAGAGCGCCAGCTCGCCGAGCTCCGGCAGCGCGCCGACCCACGCCGGCACAGGGCCGGACAGCCGGTTGCCGCTGAGGGCGATGTGGCTGAGCCGCGCGCACCGCGAGAGCGCGTCCGGGATGCCGCCGGTGAGCGCGTTCCCCGACGCGTCGAGCATCGTCAGCGCGGCGGCGTTGCCGAGCGCCGCCGGGATCGGGCCGGAGAGCGCGTTGCTCCCGAGGCGCACGCGCTGGAGCGACCGCGACCGGCCGAGCTGCGCCGGGATGCCACCGGAGAAGGAGTTGTTGGTGGAGTCGAACGACAGGAGCCTCGCCGAGCCGCAGAGCGGCAGGAGGCCGCCGGCGAGCCGGTTGTGCGCGATGTTGACGCGGGTGATGTTCCGGCACTCGAACATGCCGTCGGGGACGTCGCCGGCGAGCGAGTTGTTGTACAGCATGAGCTGCTCCAGCGACCGGAGCCTCCCGAACGTCGCCGGGATCTCGCCGGAGAGCGCGTTGTCGGCCAGGTCGAGGACGGCGAGGTTCACGCAGTCGCCGAGCTCCGGCGGGATCCGGCCGGACAGCTCGTTCTGCCGGAGATGGAGGAACGCCAGCTCGGAGAGCTTCCCGATGGACGCCGGCAAGCTGCCGTTGAACCGGTTCCCGAAGAAATCAACCATCTGCAAGCTCGAGCACTCCCCGATCGTCTCCGGTATCTCGCCGGAGAAGTCGTTCTCGTACAGGAAGAGCACCTCGAGGTTCACGAGGCGGCCGACGGCATCCGGCAGCCGGCCGGTGAGCCCGTTGTGATACAATGCGAGGACCTTGAGCTCGGTGAGGTTGAAGAGCTCCGGCGGGAGCTCGCCGGAGAGGGTGTTGTTGTTGAGCAGCAGGTCCGTCAGGTTGCCGAGCTCGCCGAGCGCCGCCGGGATCGCGCCGGTGAGGCTGTTGTTCGCCAGGTCGAGCTGCGTCAGCGCCCGGCACCGCGAGAGCCCCCCCGGTATCTCGCCGGAGAAGTTGTTCGTCGAGAGCATTAGGTGCTCGAGGCTCGTGGACTCTGCTCCACCGCCGCCGCCGCCGCACAGGTCGCCGGGGATGCGGCCGGTAAGGTGGTTGCCGGAGAGCGCGAGGAAGCTGAGCTCCGGCAGCTGGCCGACCTCGGCGGGGAGTTCGCCGGTGAGCAGGTTGCCGGACAGGTCGATGGTGCGCGCGCGGGAGAGCGCGGCGAGCTCGCGCGGGACGCGGCCGGAGAGGCGGTTGTTCATGAGGTTGAGGTACGCGAGCTCGCCGAGCTTCCCGAGCTCCGGCGGCACGGCGCCCTCCAGCGTGTTGTTCGCCAGGTTCAGCTTCTGGAGCGCGGCGAGCCTCCCGAGCTCCGGCGGGATCACGCCGGTGAGCTGGTTGTCGGCGAGCGAGAGCACCTCGAGCCCGGCGATGCCGCCGAGCTCCGGCGGTATCGGCCCGGACAGGGAGTTCTCCTGCAGGTTCAGCGCCGTGAGCGCCGCGAGCCTCCCGAGGCTCCTCGGGATGGCGCCGGTGAGGTTGCACGACGCGGCCGCGAGCACGGTGAGGTTGGCGAGCCCGCCGAGCGCGGCGGGGATGGGGCCCGACAGCGCCGGGTTGTCGCCGACGCGGAGCACCTGGAGCGCGGCGAGCGTGCCCAGCGACGGCGGGAGCTCGCCGGCGAGGCGGTTGGAGTAGAGCAGCAGCGCCCTGAGCCTCCCGAGCGCCCCGAGCGCCGCCGGCACCGGGCCGGCGAGCCTGTTCGACGACAGGTCGACCACCTCCAGCAGGTCCAGCCGCGCCAGCGCCGCGCCGGGGACCTCGCCGGCCAGCCCGGCGCCGGACAGGTTCAGCCCGGTCACCCTCACCCCCGCCGCGTCGCACTCCACCCCCGCCCAAGAACAGAACGCCGACGAGTTACCGCCACCGCCGCCCCATCCCGCCAGAACGCCGCCGGGATCCTCCACGAACGCATTCTTCACATCCATCAGCGCATCGCCATCCCCCGCCGCCGCCGCCGCGGCGCAAGAACCAAGAACGACGACCACCACCACTACCCACGCCGGGAAGAATCGCCGCCGCGCCATCATCGCCGGCGAGTCGTAGCTAGCTACTAGGTGTGAGGTTGAGAGGCGCGCGCGGAGGCGGCGGCGGCGGTGGAGGGGGACGTGGAGTGCATGGGCGCATCGGTTCCCGCGCAGTACGTGGGGAAGTGGAGGAGTTAAGGAGGCATCTGTGCATGGGCAATCAATGGCGCCGGCCGCGTCGGCCTCTAGAAGGAGTTGGTGAGCAGCTCGGGAAATGGAATGGATCAGCTCATCACCTCAGCTCAAGAAGAAGAAGAGAGAGAGAGAGGAGAGAGAGGGGAATTGGCAGTTGAGGGGAGTGAGTAGACGAGGAGGAAGGAGGGAGGGAGAGAGGAGTTCGTGGGAAAGAGAGTGGTTGGTGTCCCTTTTATGGGTGATAGGTTGAGAACGAAACGAATCTGCCATGGCTATCTCATGGGCATGTTTGAGATATCTAAGATTCTAAAAAATAGCTGGTTGATAGACAGTTTATGAAAATCTAGAAAAGATAAAGAAAATTTCAACATCTAACTTTCCGTTCATCTTTTGCATTCGGTAGCTTCATCTTCTCGAAATCTGAATAAAAAATTGAACTGTTTATGAGGAGCTTTGGATTCTGAGAGAAACTGTAGCTACTAGAAGCTCCCCGAATAATCTCCTAGATTAACCATGGATTTGAAGTTTGTATTTTAAATTTTAGTGGTTTAAAATTTTATATTTTATTTAAAATAGGAACAAAAATGATTCATCCAAATGTTATCGATGCAATCGTATATTCAGATTTATAGATTTGTGAAGCTAGGCATACATAGCTTTAAGAAATATTGAATCCAAACCTGTACCAAACAGAGGCTTAACTTTGTTGGTATAAACTGGCTAGAATGATTTGGACGCTAGATGGGGGCCATGGTGGTTTTGTACTGATCACCCTACTTAGCAGCAAAAAGGATGTGGGGGCTCATCATCTGGCCGCCTGATGCAGCTACATATGTGATTGTCAAGATGCTGTACTCTCTATGCCCCACGATGTGGTAAGTTCACTGTAGTGAATTCGACAAGATGTGATCTTTGTCCAGGTTTGTTACTTTGGGTAGATTTAATTTAAATTCAAGATGAGCATCCGGAAGGTTGTGATGAGGGAATAGTGTACTCTGTCCCACAATGTAAGAGTGGATTAAATTGATTTTCACAGGGTATTTGCTAGATTTCAACTGCTTTTTTTTATTTTTTTTTCAATCACCTGAAGTTGGCACCATTATTAAGTCTTAAGATTATGTTGTTATGTGCGGAAATTTAGTTTATTTTACTGCCTTTTGTTAATGCATGTAGTTTTACTTTTTTTAATCTAAGTTGTATACTTTATATTTCAACTTTCAAATGTGTATTAAATTTATTCATTATTCAACTTTCTATATAAGAAAAAATGTATTGCGTTTAAATAGAGTAAGGGTGCGACGGAATTAGTTTTTTTTAAGGAAAAGTAGTTGTTTTCTTATCTAAGGGATGAGTAGAGTGTTTGAAATTTTTAAAGATTTCAGCAACCTGAAAGCTAGACAATCTCTTTCTCAAGATAGATGCAACTTTCATTTTATCTCACCAATAAATTAAAGTAGGGTGGAATATCGACAAGCCGGATGGAAGAAAAATGGTTATAACAATGAGAAGAAAGATGTAATAGTAATGTATGAATATATGCATGGTGAAACAACTGTTTAAAATATTTTCATGAAGGCAAAACAACTGTTTAAAATAAGTTTGATATATGTGAGGAAAATGACGCAGCGTGATCGAGGATAGATCTTGTCTTACACAATCTATATGTCTGATGAAGCAACTTATATACTCCCTCCATCCCAGTATAGTGGTCGTCGTAAGATGACAGAAACAAATTATGTTTAGGTAAAAATGACCATGTTGCCCCCAAATTATTACATGCAGTTAATCATTTCAATCCAAAGAGTGCACTGCCACTCCTGACACACAAGGAATATTTCATTCTGCAATTAATTAATGAAAGGTTTGTCCCAGCAATAAGGCAGCAAAGCATACACGTAATTTGAGTTCACTGGCACCAAAACACTCCTATTACATGGGGGCATAGTTATCTAAACAAGCCCCTGAATTCAAAACACATGCATATATTACTTTGCCGCCAAAGGGTGCCCCTCCATTCCCTACAAATCCTCAAGGAGCCAGTCAACCAGTCGCTTCCCATTCCATTGATCAGCCTGCAAAGAAACTCCATGCCCACAAATCACAATGGTTATAGATCTAAACATACTAGCAGATGAAGAGGGAGATGGAGGGGCTTTACCTGACCTCAATGAAGCACAAGTCAATCTGGAGGAAGAAGGAGAAGGAAGGCATGCTATCGAAGCAGGTGGAGGGGTTGTACATCCTTTTGATCTCAACTTGAGAGCTTTTGATCTTAACATGGAAGTTGCAGGAGAACAAGAACAAGTGCATCAAGGTATTTTACATCATGTAATCTTTCTCAATGCATAAATGAAATCTTTCTCAGTCAATGCTTGAATGCATTAGTAAATATAGTTCAAATTATACTCCCTCATCAGCACGCACCCATACAATATGTGAACAGAACAAAGGAATGCTACTGTACAAAGATTACCAGTTATAGTTGCATTCTCTCAAATGATGCCAAATGTGTAGGATTTCATATTCACCAAAAAAAGGCACATGTTTACATGCCAAATATTTATTCATGGTCAGATGGTCACTTGTGAAATTGGATTTGTGAAAGCATATGCATAACTCCAGCTCTCAACCCTAGACACCATATTTTTGCACTTATTGCTGAAAATAAGCAATCACTGAATTAAGTAGCTGAGGAAAAATAAGAACTTTTAAACCACTAAAGCTAGAGCAAAACAAGGACACAAAATACATTATTGCATAAGCATTCCAGACACCTTATTTTTGCACTTCTTGTTGTAAATAAGTAATCACTGAATTCAGTAGTCGAGAAAAAAAAGAGCAAGTATGTAATTAAACAAGGACACAAAAATACATTATTGTATAAGCATTCCAGCAAATCATAGCTGCCATACTAGCAAGATGTATGAATAAGTCATGGTTCTTGATATGGAAGAGATAGTACTATTGTATCCTACAGTTATGTCTCATGACTTTGCAAATCCTAAACTTATTCAATGCTCTTTGTGTCTAGATAAAGGGCACTGACCAACAAGTAGTTTTTTTTTTTGTAGATAATGATCACCAAGGCATGTAGTATGACATGGATTTTATGCAAATGGAAACGAGGAACAAGAAATTGAACTAGGTAAAGTTCATGACTTTATGATCAGTTAGTAACATTTTCTATCCTTGGTTTTAGGATTCAATAAATCTGCATAATCTGATTAGCACATATTAACTTACCAAGTAAATAATTTTTTAGACGACGACGAAGCCTTGGATGATGATATTCAGGATTATGGTGTGTACGCTGATGCTATCAATGTTGTGCTCGAAGAAGAGGAGCTGCCCGACTCAGATGGGGAAGAAAATGATGCAAATGCAAATGAGCCAATCAATGCCAGAGAATTGACAAACCCACAAAGGCGATGCATTTATGAATTGTTGCTTACAAAAAGTCTGGATGGATGCCTAGAAAAGGGCAGCACACGTGTAGTTGCTGAAGTGTTCAATGTGAGCATCCGTACAGTCCAACGTATTTGGAAGAGAGCACAACTTATTGCACAGGGAGTACAAGTTAATGTTCACTCAAGGAAGTGTTATAATTGTGAGCGCAAGAAGGTTGAAATAGATTTGTCAGTTGTAGCAGCAATTCCATTGCGGCAAAGAAGCACTATACGGTCACTTGCTAAAGCGCTAGGTGTGTCAAAAAGCACATTGCATAGGTTGTTCAAAGAAGGGCATCTACGACGTCACTCTAACTCATTGAAGCCTTATTTGAAGGAAGCCAATAAAAAAGAAAGGCTGCGGTCGTGTGTTGGTATGTTAGACCATCGTACATTGCTAAACAACCCCAAGTTTATTGAAATGGAAAACATTATCCACGTAGATGAAAAATGGTTCAACGCCACCAAAAAAGACAAGACTTACTACCTGCATCTTCTTGAGCCGGAGCCGTATAGGACTGTCCAAAACAATAATGCAATTGAGAAGGTAATGTTCTTGTCGGTGGTTGCGAGACCTAGGTTTGATGATGAAGGTAACTGCACTTTTGATGGAAAGATAGGCATTTGGCCTTTTGTTAGAAAGGTAACACAACCTTCTTACAAGTGTTGTTTGCTTATATTTATTTCTGTTTTTCATGTTTGAACCTAACTTATTTGATGTACTAATAGGAACCAGCCCAAAGGAGCAGCCGTAATAGAGAAAGGGGCAGACTTGTAACAAAGATTATTAAGGTTGATAGAGACACTATGAGATCATTCATGATCTCTAAAGTTCTCCCAGCTATTAGAGCATGTTGGCCCCAAGAAGATGCAAGAAGAACAATATTTATTCAGCGGGATAATGCTAGAACGCATGTCCCAATCGATGATGAACAATTTGGTGTTGCAGTAGGTCAAATGGGTCTTGATATTCGCCTCGTGAATCAACCTCCAAATTCCCCTTATATGAATTGTCTAGACCTTGGTTTCTTCGCCTCACTTCAGTCCTTAACATCTACTAGGGTCTCTAGCAACATGGAGGAACTAATAGAGAATGTTCACAAGGAATATAATGACTACAATCCAAACACTCTTAATAGAGTGTTCGTGACACTACAAAGCTGTTACATTGAGGTAATGAAATCTAGTGGAGGGAATAAGTACAAGATCCCTCACATGAACAAAGAGAGGCTAGAGGCACTTGGCATTCTTCCTAAAGCGCTTTGTTGTGATCATCAACTGTATGAGAGAGCCATACAGCTTCCGGTTGACTAATTGTGCACTTGTGTCATCTATGTACATATGCATCTATGTAATTGTGGAAACTAGATATATAAGTTGTGCATCTATGTAACTGTGGAAACTAAATATATAAGTTATTTGCTTGTATTAATGTTTTATCCCAGGTTGTATTAACAAGTTAATTGTTCATATGCCCAATCACATAAAAAGAATGAGTACTGCTATCGAATAGAGACATAGCATTTCATTAAGATGTTTTCATAACCATATTTCCAAAAGATGCCACCAAAACAGAACCATATGACATATAGCATCATAGGATGAATTATGCAGCCCAATCATTATGAGTTCATACTTTAGGCTAATAACAAGTTGGAGGTAGATGGCACACTATTCATGTCACATAATCAGAACACTACTTTTTTTTGGTTGGAAACACTGGATGTAACCTGGCATCAGTAGATGAAGCATTTCCAACTTTGTGTCATCAATGGGCTCGTATTCTTCCTCCTGTGAATAACCAATCTGGTCCACGCCACCAAACTGATCACCACCATTTTCTTTGTCGTTGGGAATCTTCTCCTCGCCGTGTATCTCCTCCTTGTTGGGCATCAATGGGTTAGACACGTCCTGAACATATATGAAAACAAATCAAAACTGAAAGTTACATCAATTAAATAGCAGTGAGCAGTGCACTCTATGTCCAGTGCTTGCATATTTGAATGGTGGGTCTGTGAATGTCATTTCTAATTAAGGCTCATCAAAGAATAAAAGGAGATATGATTATATATGAAAATCTATTATAAGAACATAATAAATAAAACACTTTGTTGTTTGTTGTTAAACACTTTTGCTTTTGCAGAACCAAGCAAAGCAGCATGTATCCCAACAAACATAAGCGACATAAGTGTTTATCCCAAGTGTACACAGCCAAGCAAAGTAATTCAGAAGATTCATTGTTCCACAATATGTGCTATTGAAACCTTAGAAACTGAAGCAATTAGCAAATATATAGATTATAGTAGAAACTGAAGCAATATATAGATAATAGTAGAAACTGAATGTAAATGTGCTATAGATCATTTAAAAACGAAATAGATATCTCTTGGATTAAATCCCATGGCTCTAGATTGAGATGACGTTTCAGGGATCATATGGGTAAGAACGTATCTAACCAACAGATTGAACGGCTCACAAATTCCAGTGACGTGGCTTCATGATTTTGTAGCTTTATAGCAATAAGTAATCTTTAGTGGTTACCAATTATATAGAAAGAAATGATTGCTAACTGAAAGAAATACAAAAAAAGGTTGTCGGGAGCTTACATTCCCTTTTAATCAATACATAATGATACTTACACTATTAAATACGATATACAGTGCGCTGTCCTATGGTGATCAAATGGAAAACTAGACTTAATATGTTCAAAAACTAGCATTTTTTCAAACAATACAACCCAATTTTCATGTCTAAATTTAATGATTAAAAGCACGCACCTTGCTCTGCCCGCTGATATTGGAGGACTCCACCATGATGTGCTTGCTCGGTCCACCACCTTGGTTGGCCATTGTCCCCTGCCGCAAATCACCTCCCTGTAGGTAAAAAGCATTCGACGAAGTGGACACCTACATCGAACCATCGAACCAATCAAGTATCAAGTCGCCGCCTTCATCATCCAAATCAAGCCAGAACTCGTACTCATCCAAATCAAGCCCATCCTGGCTATCAAAGTTTATATTTTTGCCTTCTTCTAATAAGTAGCCGGATTTACGTTCAAACCACTTGCCTCGAATATTCCATCCGCCCCTCCGGGCAGCCATCCGTGTCCCTCCATCATGTGAGTGCCCCCATGTTGCTGCCACCACAGATCTCACCACCCTTCTCCACATCCTTACAATCCTGAATCACACTGACATTCTCCTCCGTTACCCCACAATCTTGAATCCCACCACCCTTCTCCTCCACTTTACCGCACTCTTCAATCCTACTACCCTTCTCCTCCACTTCCCCACAATCCTGGAATTCAGTCTCGGGCACAAACTCCTGGTCCAAGGAGAACCGATGGTCCTTGGCTTTATCATCGGAATTAGGGATGAACTCGAACTAGTCATCGTCGGACCCATCTTGTGTATCCAGAACAAAATTCTTGCCATCTTCCAATAAGTGTCCGTATCTTTGCGAGTACCACATGCATCGACGCCGTTTCTTACTGCACATCTGGGAGGCACTCCGCAACCTGTCTCTGTCGTCATCGCCACAACCCAATCTCTTGCCTAAGCCTCCGCTGCCGCCAAAAACCCCAGAACCCAACCCTCCGCCACCATCATTGCTGTCACCACCGCCATAACCCAACCCTATGTCGTTGTCATCGCCGCGGCCACAACCCAGCCCTCCGTCGCCCCTCCTAGGCTTGCTGCTGCCGCAGCCCCTAGGGCCTCCACCGCCGAAGCCCCTAGGGTTTCCGCCACCGCTGGACATGCGCACGCTGGACGTGGCTTGCTCGTCGTGGGGAACGGAATGAAAGTTGGTGCGCGTGGTGATGGGAGGGAGAAGCCACGTGGAGGGGAAGAGAGCGCGATGGGGTGCGGCTTGGTGAGGGGAGGGAGAAGCGGATGGGGTGCGGCGTGGAGAGGAAGAGGACGCGATGGGAAAGAAGAGAAAATGCGATTGAGATAAGGTAGCGCTTGGCTGCTTGCAAGAAAAAAATTCGTGTGGAGGAGGAAAATCCCACGCTACTGGGCCCACTTTTTTTTACGAGCACTTTCGCTCTTGGGACTTGGGCGCGTCAACCTTTCTGGGACAGCATCTACATGGTAGAACGACCGCTATACTGGGACGGAGGGAGTATATGCATGAGTGCACTTATAGGGAATCTTCAATAGCTGTCTCTAGAGCTGTGGTAAGAAAATCCCCTAATGTCGATATCATTGTTATCATTACCTAAATAAGTTCATATTACTAGCCAAATACCCACTCGTTGCAACGAATTATTAAAATTTGACCAAAAAAATAGTCCTTGTTGAAAAAAAAATTTAAATTAGTTGAAACATGATTTTTCATCTTAAAAATAAAAAAGAAAAATGCCATCCTTAGAAAAGTTAAAGAACTACAGTGTATAGAGTAAAAGAAAATACTACTTATGTCATGGCCTACATGGCAGTGATTATGATGGTGGTGAGCCACCAATACTAGTGTCTTTTAATTGTAATATAGATTTATGTTACTAGTCCAAACAAGTTTCCATTGCTCACTCGAGTAGGGGTAGCAATTTCCCTATTAGGGCCAGGGACCGCCCCTATGGGGCCGGGGGGAAGAATTCTCACCCGCGGGTGAGTGGGGACAGGGCCCCGCAAAATTACAGAGATGGAGGCGGGGATCAAAATGAACCTGAGGGAGACCCTGAGGGGCCCCATATGTGATTTACTTCTCTAAAAATTGCCCATTGCAATAATATAGATCCAACAATCCTATTCAAAATTGGCATATAAAAGCTCGACACTCTAGTTCCCCTCAACTGTAATCCCTTTCCTTCCTTCAACCAACCCAGACTACTGGGGGCTATTGAAATTTTATCATACTATTATTCAGTGTATTGCAATATTTTTATGAAGTATTAACTCCATCCGGGTGATGTAGGGTCACCTGTCGGGTCCCCTGTAGGGGTGGGGATAGGTGATGTTTGCCACCCGACTTCCTTTCTAGGGCTGAGGGCGGGGGCGGGGGCGGGGGCATTCCAACCCAACCTGGCCCCACCCCGCCCCGTTGCCACCCCTAGACTCGAGCAATAGGAGTACTACTCCTACCGGAGTACCGGTCATGAAAAATATACTTATAGACTTGGTTAGTTTCAAGCTAAACTTTTAAAAACTGATTTCTTTTTAAATATTTTGATTAGTTGCATGATAATGGTACATAGCTTTGCCTCCAAAAATAATTTCATAATTGTCAGGTTTTCCCTATATTTCTGCAATAAAAGATATTCCCTATATTTCTGCAATAAAAGATATAGTCGGAATTATATTTTGTAGACCAATCTAAAATGACACATTTTTATAAATGTAAGAATATGGCACACAATTTTGTTTTCTTTTTGATTTTTTCTATCTCTATCGGATCTAGCGGATCTTATATTTGTGGTGGCTCGCGTGAGAGGGAACTCGGCGTGCTTGGTTGTCTATGTCTGCCTTTCAGACATCAATTGGAGTTAATGCAGGAACTAGTTGAAGGAATTTGAGTTAATGTGAGAACAAAAATGGGTTTGAAGGCACACAGACAGCAGCAATTAATCATCTTGGGTGCACCTATTTTCTACTAATCATTTTCATGTATAACCTTTTTGTGCAATTGATCAAAATGGAAATGTGACACGTACAGCAGCAAATAAGCAGACCAGATGGGTAGTGGTTGACTGGTTGTCTGGCCGGGAAAGCTGTATATGGTTAGGCTACAGGAGTATTGGCAGAATAAAATAGTTGGTAAAGAAAGGTGTTTATGAGGGATAAATTAAATGTTTTCTAAAGAAAACAAAACAAATACTACTAGTTTAGAACAAGTAATCTAACTATTCAGTAAAAGAATGATTTTTTTAAGGAAACATATTGTTAAAAGCTTTGAGCAAATTATCAGCGGTAAGGATCCCATGAATAAGGTGAAAATAAGCTACCGAGCATGGAGTTTTATTTGATTTTCATGCAAAAGTTTATACTCTCTTCATCCCAAAATAAATGTAGTCCTCTAGTTTAAATTTGAATTAGATGACTGCACTTATTTTTGAACGGAGGGATTACATTCCAAATGTCAGATATTTCATTGCACTGGTGGAGAAACCTTCTTTACTCCCGGTTGGAACCCCCTTTAGTCCCGGGTTTCCAACCGGGAGTAGCAATCCGGGACTAAAGATGGGTATCTTTAGTCCCGGTTGAAATAATCGGGACTAAAGATTGATCTTTAGTCCCGGTTGATAACAACAACCGGGAGTAAAAAAGAGGGATCTTTAGTCCCGGTTGTTGTTATCAACCGGGACTAAAGAGAGAGTAGCAGGCAGTCCAAATGGTCCCCTTTTCTTTTATTTTCTTTTTTATTTTCTCCCGAATCGAGTGGCATGCACATCCCCAAATCCCCAAATCAAATAACATCCCAACTCCACATCACAAATCTTAAAGTTACTCATACACACAAATCAAATGCATCCCAAATCCTAAACAATACAAAACAAATCAAATATATCACAGATTATACATCTCAGATCTATACAAATGTCCAATGAATCACAAAATTATACATCTCAATAATCACAGATTATAAAAAAAAACGGCCGCTCGCTGCCGCCGGGCGCGGCCCAACCGGCTGTCGGCCGCCTGCCCGCCGCCGCAGGGCGCCGCCGCCGGGAGGCGTGGCCCCGCCGGCCGTGGGGCGCGGCCCCGCCGGCCACCGCCGCTGCGCGCGGGCCCCCCGCCCGCGAGGCCGCCCGGGCCGCCGCATAGTGCCGCGCCGCCCGAGAGGCTGCTCGGGCCGCCGCGCCGCCCGCGAGGCCGCGAGGCCGCCCGAGCCTCCGTGCCGCCGCGCCGGCACGCCGCCGGCCACCAGGCCCTCCGCCCGCCGGCGCTCGTAGAGGAGAAAGAGGAAAAGGAGGAGAGAAGTTAGAGGAGAGAAGTTAAAAGGAGAGAAGGAGGAAGAGGAAGAGATATGGAGGAGGAAGAGATAAGGCCAGGGAGGAGATAGAATATATTAATTGCTCCTCCTCTTCTTCGATCTGGCCTCGTACTCTCCGCCGCCCATGTTGCGCATGCCGATTTTTATTCCGGTTGGTGTTACCAACCGGGACTAAAAATAGATCTTTTGTTCCGGTTGGTAATACCAACCGGGACTAAAAATAAAAAAAAACTCTAACCTTTTGAACCGGGACTAAAGATATCTTTAGTCCCGGTTTTTATTGCAACCGGGACTATTGTGTATTTTGGCCGACCAACTAAAGATGGTTTCTCCACCAGTGTTGACAGTGTACACAAAAATATTTCTTTGTTCAGATGTTAGAATCTAGACAAGATCCATTGCTAAGTTCTTATATTTTTTTACTGGATTATTACGTAGAACCAAAACCACTCCTATTTAAGTTAGGAGGTAATTTGTCTGGTATTAATTAATAGTTAAGGGTGAAATATATCTGATTTTTGGGTATAGGGTATAATTCGTACTTACTCGGTAGACTAAGGATATAATTCAAACGTTTTTCCTTTGGATTTTTAGGAGAGGGGGTACTTTAAAAACAATTTGACCTGTTACGACTGTAATAAGTCTTCGACGGCTGGCTCAGTTTTGGTGCATACTCCCTCCGTACTGGGTAAAGGAAGTCGTTTTGGACAACGACACGGTCTCCAAAACACAACTTTGACTTCTTGTTTCTATAAAAAAATATTTATTAAAAAGTGATATATGTATGCTTTTATGAAAGTATTTTTCAAGATAAATCTATTCATATAATTTTTACATTTTCAAATTCAACAACTTGAGAGTTATTTATGATTTATATTCCCAAGGTTTAACTTAAACATTGTCCTAAACGACTTCCTTTACGTGTACGGAGGGAGTACATATGCACTAATTTTACGCAGGCATCATTCAATCTACTCTCTCTGTTCCAAAAAAAACTCAACTTATAGAGTTTGAATTTTGTCCCACACAAAATCAATTTCTACTATCCTACCTCTCTTCAGCATATAAAACGAGATGTTTTATTTATTAGATACCCTTTACCTACCAATTACCATTACTATTTTTTTTAATGATAAAGGTTATTTTGGTCATTTTCACTCCTCGCCATTACTAAATTAATCTTGGGATGATAGGAATGCTTTTTTTTAAGGGGGGGGAGGCATTCGGCTAGGAGTAGGCGTAGCATTCGATCGATTTGTTCACTGAAAATGTTCGTTCGATGTTCTTTCGGACAGTGATACGATACGCGGCGGAAAGAAGCTACTGGTACACAGCCTACAGCCTACAGAGTCCAAACATGTAAAAAAGGGGCTCGTGACCGACAAGGTTTCCTCGGCTTTCCACTTGGGCGAGCGACGTCGTAGGGGAAGAAGGAAAAAAAAAAAAGGATCGATCAATGCGATGCCCAGGTGGGTCCCACCCGACAGGCCGGGGGCAAAAGGGTGACGCGACGGGTTTGGAAGGGGGGGTCGCGCGTGGTCCGGGGCAACACACATGTTGTCAGGTTCCGACCCGTCGCTGCCGCGGTGGAGCCCGCACGCACCGTACCCGTGCGTCGCCGCCACGCCCCTCCCCCTCGCGTGCACAATGCACATGCGCGTTTTTACTGTACTCGTGTTGCTGCTCCTCCTCCGGGCGCTGTATCGTCATGTGTATTTACAGTTAGGGCATGTTCAACGCGGCTCTCCAGGCCGTGTCCCTAGCTCACGCCGTCCGCCCTCGTCCCTTTTTCACACCGCGCCGTGCCCCTAGTAGAGGGGCGTGGCTCTATGAGCGCCTGGGTTGGGAGATCGATAGAGGAGGCGCGCTGGGTGGGGGAGTAGCCCAAGGAAACCGCTCCGTCCTCCGGTTTTTCCCCTTCCACCCTCGTTCCCTTCCACCAGCAACGGCATGGCTCCGGCGGCGGCGGTGACCCTCCTCATCGTCCTCACGGCCGCCGGCGACGGGAGAGAGAGGGAGAGAGATTGACGAGCGGCGGGAGAAAGGTGAGCGTCGGCGGCGCGAGGGAGAGGGAGATGAGCGGCAGAGACGATGCCGGCGGGGAACATGATGCGGTGAATGGCCCGATGAATGAGGAGGATAAGATAAGGCTTTCCTGTCTAGTCCCTCCATCCATAAAAAATGAATATAGGACCGGATGTGACATATTCTAGTACAATAAATCTGAACATATGTATATCCAGATTCGTAGTGAGGGCACCCATAGAGTGTCTTTGATTGTAGATGCCCTTACTGGGCTACCTAGAAACTTTCTCTGCCGTTGGTTCAACGCAGTACGAGCGTGTGGCGTTCATGTCACACTGACATGCAGATTCACCAAACTATTTTGGGTGGGGTTACCGCCACCCGCGATAACCGCGCGATTACCTCGAGGTATATCGTGGTTTCAAACACAGATAAGCATGTAAACCCTTTTGGCATGTCTATAAACGTTCTTCAATGCACGATTTAACCCCATTTTCAAACGGTTAACTGTTTGTGTTTTTTCTAAAAAAAAGATTATGTAAAAGTTTTTTAAAAAAACCTATTTTAAAATTTGTAATAATTAATACTCAATTAATCACGTGCTAAAATGTTATGTCCTGAACTAGGCCAAACTCAATTCATATATATAAATTTTAGAAGAAAGTTAGCATGAGTTAATTTATTTTGACTTATCTCTCTGGTCTGATCCTGGTCTATTCATATGAATTTATTAATAGGGGTATTGAAATAATCATTACTACCTAATCAGATGTTAGTCATTTTATTCATTGATGATAACACTGATAGTAGTAGCGACCGCCGTAAACATAGTCTGAAAATGTATGAAGAGGCTAAGTCAACTAGCAATATTACGCAAATGTGAATTGAGTGTAGATGGCTAGGTTTCTTCCAGGTGAAACTTGCCCACCCACATTCAAGTTCAAGATTTGATTTAGCATGGGTGTTTGAATTTAGGTAAACTTAATTTATTACATGGCATTTGCATTTTTAGCTATAGGACATCGCTTAAGTGAATCTTTGGGGGAAAACACTATCAAAAATTGGATATTTACTGCTAAACATCACACCCATTAAAATATTTATTTTCAGTTAAATAGGAGAGAGAAATAATGTGAAATGTCATAAATACCCTTAGGCTGACGTGTTAGCTATCCCATCTCTCTTTCATTATATCCCCTCTCCTCCCTCACCACGCTTTCGGTCACCCTTCACCACACTAACGATCAGGCGACACCATGCTTGCCGACCACACAAGGCCAGCCCGGGGGGGGGGGGGGGGTTCAGGCCGTGCGGCTGCCCGAGGCCCCCCAAAATCTAGGGGCCCCCTATACACATATAGTATAATACTACGTATAGTATAATTCTAGTCCATGGGCCATGGGTCTATATTAAGTTAGACAGTTGAATAGCCTAATACAGAAAATGAATTTTAGTCCATCGTCAAGCCTATTTCAGCAAAGCTGAAGCGATCTTCATCTTACTTCCGTCGCTTCGCCTTGATCACATCATGCCACTCGCATCGTGCTGGCTCGATCACGTCACGCCGCTCGCTACTCCTGCGCTCTCAACAACTTTTCAACTTCTCGGCGTCTCGTAAACGGAAACATCAAGTCAGCAAATCACGGCTCGCCAGTAGCCACGCTCGTGTCGATCGTCCGTCGGTCGTCTTCTCTACTCACTACTGATATTTATTTCTCTTCGAAGTTTTTAAATGATATATATGGATAATTTTATCACATGAATATTAAATGCTATGTGTTTATAAGTTTTTGCCCTGGGGCCCCAAAACCCCAAGACCGGCCCTGAAACTACTACTGCTGTTGATACGCCACCACCTCTCCTTCTCCCTCCCCATGCCGCGGCGGCGGTCGAGGAGTCCATGATGGCATGAGCTTTCCTAAGCACCAGATCTAGAGAGAGAGAGGAGATGGAGACGATAGGGTAGTGGCATTGGTCATTTGGAGGCGTCGATTTGGACAGGGAGGGGGCCAGGAGGTCCTCGGGGATGTTGATGGTCGTTGGACAGTGGCAGTCTACATAGGAAGGGGATCCGCGTAGGTTGACGGGCAGAGAGATACAAGGAGGCTGCCTTGGATAGGGATGACAAGGTAGTGGCGGTGATCATTGGGAGAGGACGAAGGGATAGAGAGGAGAGAAGAGAGATGGGAGAGCTGAAATGTGGGCCCAGGGATATTTCTAACTTATCACATGATTTCTATGTCCTATTCAATCATAAATAAATATTTTAATATGTACGGTGTTTATCAACAAATATCCAATTTTCAAGAGTGACTTCCTCTAAAGGTTCATTTGTATGGTGTTCTACAGCTAAAACCCCGAAGTCAGTGCCATGTAGCAAAATTTATCTTGCATTTACTTTAATTAGTTTTTAGATGTGGACGACGTACATATCAACAGTAATGACGCTTGTGGTAACTTCATCGAACTTAATATATGCTAACCCAATATTATGATGTGCTCATAAAAGTAGGCTATAAGCATGTGCATTTATAAGTTTGTGCGAGTGTATTATGAACATGTGTCTATCATTTTTTGTAAGAAAAAAAAAACAACACTACCACCTGTATTCATACTCGTGAAATGTTGAATAAATACGTAGGATGCATGTAAAATTTCCATGATCAACTAATGTAATAAATCCAGCAAGTGTATAACTAGACAAATACTCCCTCCGTTTCAAAATGTTTGACACCGTTGACTTTTTAGCACATGTTTAACCATTCGTCTTATTAAAAAAATTGTGAAATATGTAAAACTATATGTGTACATGAAAGTATATTTAATAATGAATCAAATGATATGAAAAGAATAAATAATTACTTAAATTTTTTTGAATAAGACGAATGGTCAAACACGTACTAAAAAACCAACGATATCAAATATTTTAAAACGGAAGGAGTACAACCGTGCAAATTTTACGGAACATGTAGCCTATAGGTGGAAGGCACCATGTCGAAAGTTGCTTGTTTTCACCTTTTTCTAAAGCCTCGGAAGAATGGCAAAAAGGATACATCGTACTGCTGCTACCAAAAGCACCGCCGAAGCCAAACATTATCATCACTGAATGATTAAAGATCACTACACAGTGACAGAAGTAAAAAGGTAAAAGCAAAACTCATCATCACAAATTTTTGCGGTCAAATTTTTTTGACTCCTTAAACACGGTACTATCTCATCATCCATGATCCGTCGTCTCTCTTTCTTCACCAAAAGCTACTTCCTTTTTTGGCTTAGCTTGTAAATCATACCCTGATTTGAGCACAACTTCAAAGTGTGAAGAGAATAAAGAGCTCTTATATTCTGCATTTCGAAACTTACAAGTTATAATTATACAGGTTTTCGCTAACTATGGATGAAAATACACAAATAAACTTAAATAATTATTTTTTTAAGTGTTGGTTTTATTATTTTGGTTCTTATTGCTGCCTTGATAAAATTTTATAATAAGTGGTTGTACCTTAAAAAGGCCCTTTTTTCATCATCTTAAAAATCATATCGGGTCTCGGATTTGTTTCTCTGTTACAATGCCCGATACCCGTAATTGTGTGTAGCTTGTCAGTCACGGGCAGAAGATAGCTAGTATTGAAATTATTTGCAAAAGCAAAGAGATGGTCCCCTTGGATCAGAAGAATGGGATGGCAATTATTCCCTAATCCCGGATAATTCATAGCTTATGGCCATACATAATATTCCCTTGGTTCCCTTGCATAAGCATAGTTTATTACAACTATAGTTTTTGACCCCTCATGCTAAACCATTTTTGGGCACGGCTACAAATAGTTTGCAAACTCTCTTTGACATATGGGCCAACCTGTCAGCGACACATTTACATTGGCATATTGCGTGCGTTGCTAATGTTTCTTCACTGAAATAATGGCAACTGGTATGATGTTAATGGAGTTGAGCCACCAAATGAGAGAGTGTCCTTTCCTTTTGCAGCTAGGAATTCTCACCGGAATTAAAATTTAGATGGGAATTATTGTGTGGTTCTAGCTTATGTACCCAACTACTCAACTAGGACTAGCTAGATAAGGGGATCTTTCCTACATATTTTGTCGTCATAATTAAACTAATTGTGCATGTGGTGCTAGCTATGTTGCGTGTCATTTGTTGTTTTGTGGTCACAAGTCTTCGCATAATTGAAGCATGTCAAAGTCTAATCCAATTGTGGTTTTCTTTAATGATCCATATATGCTTGATGATTAAGTAAAATAATGATAGTGTTATTTTGTAGTACCTCAAAAGTCTTAGTACGGTCAGAGAAATTCAACGTATGTGACGCCCTTACAGAATTCTTTTTGGTACTGTGGTTTGAATCATATAAAATAAATATACACTGATCACCTCAGCAAGGTTATTTTTGCCAATTAACTAATCGCACTGTACACATAGTGGGCAACTGGCTTCTCCATTTTAAATTTTTGAAAAATGATTTCATTTCAGTTAGAGCCAACCTTAATTTATTGAAAATATAAGGCATACTCCTGGATTAGCTAGTGACTCCATTGAATTGACTTAAGTATTTTGTTGATTAAGAAGGTATTTCAGATTAGAAAAAAAGGTTGAAGTGGCTTACAGTACACCTGCCCATGCTCTTCAGAATTTCTATGTATTTCTTATACCATGGAGGATTTGGAGATGTAGATGGGTATGTTTGATTTGGGGAAGATCAGATTGGTTGGCATTCAAAATTCTCCCATTTGTATGTAAAATCTTTTGTGGCTGAAGCTTTTGTTTGGTAAGCTAACCCTCTTTCTCCTCCTCCCCTGCATAGCTTAAGTATTAATATATAATCATCTATAGTCTAGACATCTTGTACATGCAAATAATTGAGCTAGTAGCATCTGTGCTGCCTTTATGTGCCAAGCTTAGCTTAACCTCTTCATTCCAAAGGACAACCCTTTCCTCGTTGATGATACTCCTACTTGCTAATTAATGTGATGGGTTTGACACTTTAGTCAAACCTAACATCATTAACAAAAAATAAAACAAGGATGACACACATCATGCAAGAAAGTGTGATGCTTAAGTATAACCTTCATAAGGAACTTTTTGGAGTATAGGTCAACCCGACACTAAACAAACAGGATGGGAAAAAAGTATATGTTAATTATTGTTGTGAAACTAAATATATAGAGGCAGAATGGATAGTACAAAAACCATGCATGGATGCGGTTGCACCGGCTGTATTATCAGGTTATAACAAATGCACGTTACCTGTAACACTTGAGCTCAATGGAAAAGGTTGCCAATCTAATCTAACCCAACGTATTTTTGTTGTGTGAAATTTAATCAAGTACCTTCTGACCAACAGCTAAAGTTCTAAGCAACTCGTCTAATTCCCTTATTAGGACCAACCTCTGTTTTCAGTACTTATTTTTTCTATTTCTGAAAACTATATATAGACTACTGGTACAATATTGTGTATTTATACTCACGTGAGTCTGATTGAACAATTATCTCCTCACCCTCAACTCTAGAGCAGACAAATAACACCAAACCATGTTATACAGTGGTTAATTGACATGGTAGTGATTTTTGCTGCAATTATTTCCTTCGTAGATAACCTCCACTGGTGCCAATTAATCTTACTAGCTAGCTAAATGATATCCAAATCATCATGCATAGTGTGAATCTAAGTTAGTGAAACTACAGCATATTAATAAAACCACAGTCGAATATATCATCGTGTTATTTGTCCGATTTTAAAAGCTAATGGTGAATAGAAATTGTGCCGAAAATAAGTGAAAGGAGAGCAGGAACTTCGCCTTCCTCCTGAATTATGATTTTTCAATATAATGACTACAGTTTAAAACCAAAATAAGCATGAGGACCTTCATTGGACAATTAATTTTAGTATTTCCAGCTCCACTAAAAACAACCACAAATCGCAAAACCTTCTAATTGATCCTTGCTCCCATTTGATTTGGAGGAAAAACATAGGAATTTTAGAGAATTTCAATCCTATAGGAAAATTTCCTATAAAACACTTTAATACAAAAGATACAATCCTTTAACATTTCATATGGAATGGACAATTCTATAAAGATTTTGGAGGAAATTTAGGAAGAGTTTGGTAATTTTCCTTTGAGTCTATCTCTCTTATCTAGTTCATATGTTTTTCCTGCGGTTCGATCAAACAGTCGTTCCTGTGTTTTTTTTCTGCGTTTTGTAATCCTCTGTTTTATACTTGCATTCCTATCAAAATCCTACATTTTTCTTATTCCTATGTTTTCTCAATCTCACGATTCAAAAGGGCCCTAATAGCACACATGAAATTATCCAACTCACAAATTTTGACAGTTTGATTCTTTGCAAAAACTAATTTTACAAATGAATCATGGCCAAAACTTATTTCAAAAATGACCTTTTTGTTCAGCGCCAAATCGTATGGCGTTGAACTTAGACACCTCAGCGCCAAATAGCACGGCGTTGAATGCACGTTGGCACGCTGACTCAGCCTCCCATCCGCGGTGGCACGGCATTCAACACCAGTTAACGTGGCGCTGAGGTGTCTAAGTTCAGCGCCATGCGATTTGGCGCTGAACAAAAGGGTCATTTCTGAAACAAGTTTTGGCCGCGATTTATTTGTAAAATTAGTTTTTGCAAAGGGTCAAATTGTCAAAATTTGTGTTATCCAACCGGTCCATCCATCATGTGCACGGCCGCATCCTTTGCTGCGCTAGCTTGAGCCTGTGTCACCAACCGGCTAATTGATCCTAACTACTACGGCTACCTATCAGGCAGAAAGGCAGCCCAGGCTAGCTAGCCAGCTTGATATGATTAGCCACTCACGGTTCATCAGTTCAGGTGGTTTTCATTCACTGTACTACTACACTGCTGCTGATCAGAGCTATAGATACCTCGATGTGATGCGTCAACAGCAACCAAAACACCACGCCACAAACTTTACCCAAACCTTTTCAGCTGAAGATTTCAGGGAGATTTATCCACTGTTGCCTCGATGCGATTGATCTTTATATATCTGGTCCTGCATGGGACATGGTTGCCAAGAGTTTTAGCAGCTGGTTAGCTCTGAAATTTTTTTGTTTTCCTGGTTGATTTGATGCTAGCTGGTAAGGTAGCTAGCTAACTTAGCTTAGCTTAGCTAGTCCGTACTTTGCGTGGGAGCTACCCAGCTTGGATCATTCCTGCTGTTCTTGCATGGATTCAACAGCGGCATTGACAGCGATGGGTTAACTGCAAAAGATTGGGCCGTTAAAGTTCAGATACTAGGATAAACTTGTAGTAGTAATTAATGATGGCTGGTGTGAAAAATGGTGAGATTACTTTTCATGGTATATGTAATGGAGAGATTTGATTTTTTTTTCTTTTTGACACTTCATATAAATTCGGCTTCAATTATTTGACATCCTGGGCCACTGTCATGTACTGAGATGGTCCCACGTACCATTGTTACAATTTCAATACAATCAAAGTGACAATGAATAGAGTATTAAATCATCAAATTTTACTATATATGTAGAACATATATGTAATGCGGAGAAAGGTTGATGCACATCGATCTGTTTATAGAGAAGAATTAAACGCTATACATTATACATTATGAACATAACAAATAACTTAAAACAAGTGATTTAAGTAACTTTGATGCAGAAAGTTTCTAGAGAAATCATACTATTAAAATCATGGTACGAATAATTCGCAAATAATCCTGGCCCCATCAACCAAAAAGAAAGGGGCCCAACATTGGATGAGCTGACATGCTGGAATGCAACGAAATTCAATCTTTGTAAATAATCTGTAATAAATATCTTAATATTTATTAAAACAGGGAATGTTTGATATCTAGCAAAATAACAAGCCAGCAATTGTTTCAACATGGCATTACGTGGCATGTGGGATGTGCCCGGCTTCCCTTTTTTCTCTGAAATCTTGCTTTTGTGACACTGGTGAAAATCTATCTTTGATCGGTCCGGCAAAATCCACAATAGTTCCGATTTCATAAAGAACCGGGACTAAGGATTGTTTTTAGTCCCGGTTATAAAAATTTGTCAGATGCATGTCAGGGGGCTAAGGATCTTTAGTCCCGATTGATGTCAATAACCGGGACTAAAGATCACCACTTTAGTCACGGTTGGTATTACCAACCGGGACTAAGATCTTTAGTCCCGCTTGTTAATACCAACCGTGACTAAAATTGAATACGTAGTATATAATCTCTATCCCTTATCCTCTCCTCCACAGTAACAACTTAGCGGATCGAATCTCTCCTCCTCCCCTTCCTCCTCTCCTCCTCCCCCCTCCTCCACCTCCTCCCCTTCCTCCTCTCCTCCCCTCCTCCTTCCCCTTCCTCCCCTTCTCATCCGGCGGGCCGGTGGGCGTCGGGGCCGTGGGCGGCGGCGGCCGGCGGTGCCGCGCGCGGCGGCTGGCGGCGGCAGCCGCGGCGGGCGGCGGGCAGCGGGGCGCAGGCCGACGGGGCTGCGCCCGGCGGAGGGCGAAGGGGCCTTAGCCGGCAGCGGGCGGCGGGGGCCTCGGCCGGCGGCAGGCGGCGGCAGCCGCGCCCGGCGGTCGTGGTGAGCGGCCGCAGCGACATCATTTTTTGTTTTTTTTTAATTTGTGATTCACTGAGATGTATAGATTTATGATTCCTTGTTTGGATCTGTGATGTATTTGAGTAATTTTTTAGGATTTTGTGATGTATTTGATTTGTGTGTATAAGTAACTTTATGATTTGTGATGTGGATTTGGTGATGTGAATTTGGGATGTTACTTTGATTTGGGGATTTGGGGATTTGCCTACTTGATTCGGGAGAAAATAAAAAGGAAAAAAAAAGAAAAAGGGGACCATCTAGTACTGCCGTTATTGTCTCTTTAGTCCCGGTTGGTAACATCAACCGGGACTAAAGAGAGGGGATCTTTAGTCCTGGTTGGTGGTACCAACCGGGACTAAAGATGTAAAGATGGACATCTTTAGTCCCGGATCTTTACTCCCGGTTGGAAAACCGGGACTAAAGGGGGGTTTTCAACCGGGAGTAAAGATGATTTTTCCACCAGTGTGATAAGCTAGCAAGCAGTGTGTGGCCTATGTATATATATACATGGGAAATTGAGATGTGTTTATGTCTCTATCAAATGGTTACTGTTCGGCCATGAGAGAAAAAAGCATGGGCAAGTGCCCACGCTTTGGCGACACAAACAGTGACTGCACACTGGCACTTTGCTGGGTAAAGAATTAACAGCATACTTAGTTTGGTACATGTAAAGATTCTTAGAACAATATGCCAGTTTGAACCAAAAAAAAAAAGGCCCTCAGGAATATCATGCTTTAAGTAGCTAGTAACCGAAAATTGACTATGACAAATCAACAAGATTTACTCTTTTTTATCTTTTGGGGACAAGGTTTGTTGTATTGAGGTGACAAAAAAAAAGGAGAAAATTACCGGAGGAATTAGTTTGTGCTTTTCTCTGAATAATCACGCACACTGACAGTCATTTAGAAAGTAGTCGGAATTATTGCCATAGCTGATCTTGATGATTGATCTGTCACCTCATTCTGAAGTTTACATGTTTGCCGAATTGACACTTGCCTAGATTCAAGATCCGACAAGGAGGTCTTGCCGATCAACAAGAGGATGCTGAACAATGACATTAAGCGGGCAACATCTGAAAATTCAGAGTTCACAAGCAAAAAACACTGTAAACTATGATCGAACAAGCAAGTAATGCCGACATTGTGACGCGTAGTCATCTGATCCTTGAACAAACTTCATTGGAAATATTCTTCCAGGGCCAAACCAGACAATGACAACTCTTGATCAAAGTAAAATAGGTTGAAACCTTCATGCATATCCATTATTCTTGATCAGATGGAAACATAGAATCAAGTGTACACCGAACGAAGAAGATCTGAAGATGCAGCGTAAGTAGCATAACAGGACAGAAGTAGCAACATCAGATCAGCCTGTTGCGTGATTTGGATCGACAAAACAATGCCAATCGCTGCTCCTTTGTAAGCTTAATTGCGACTTTTGCTGTATGAACTGCTCGATTCAGAGTTAAAATTAGGTCATGTCATTATATTTTAAGATCTCACTGATGAAGAGATTAAGTGTAACATGTAGTCGAGTTTTCCTTGTTGGCTTTGTCGTTTGTATTAACTTCATGGATAAAGATATAAGAATTTTGCACTCGGATTACCGACGCCGCGTACAACAAATGCGTTTTCACATGATTGATGCTGAATGTTTTCAGATGAGGACTTCACTGAATTACTGCAAAAATTACAAGTTTCGGTATGAATGCTAGACTGCAGAATTGCGAATTCTGCAGAGGCACCACCCTGAAATTCTTTCAGAATAAGATAAAATGCTGCAAAGTCAGACAAGGAAACCTGGAATAGTAAAAGAACTGAACAAACATTTCTTCTCTCACCTTGATAACGTGTTTTACAACTCTCACAAGGTCCATTCTTCGCAAGTAAATCACATTAATCAGGTGTCTGAATGTTGTTTATACAAAAAATATGCTCACATTTGAATGCTTTAGTTTAAACAGAATTGCCAGCGAGCAAAACACTGAGTTGACCAGTGTGATAACATTTTAGCCTTGACCACTGAAGATATATGCAAGAGCTTCTTTAGAAATCCATATTTGCAAGAGCATCTTCAGAAATCCTTTTGATGTGGCCATCGTCAGAATTCTTTTCCAAGAACACATCTTCAGAACTCTGACTAGACTCATATATAAGTACTACTTTTACAAAAGGCAAAGTCAGATTTGAGAAGTGGGAGCAAAAAAACCACGGATAAAAACACGGCGCACGGCGATGGCAATGCGCTTTTTCAGCTGGAATTTGTCTGTTCCAGCGTCGTCTTATGCAGAACTGCCGAGAATTCAAACCAAGATGTTTATAAACTCCACATCTGTACACACTGCTCCTGTCCTGACAATCAGAGAGGCAGCAAAGTCATGGGATTAGATTAGAATCATTAGATATTGTTGAGATTAGAATCATTAGATGTTGTTGGGCGAGGCATTCGAGTCAGTCCAGGCAGGTAGGACGACGCCACTGAAAGAAATGCAGGTGCAGCCATGGGGTTCAACTGGACTGAAACACAGCAAGAGACAAGAACAGCAGAGGACATGTTCGTCGTCCTGTGACTCCTGTGACTCCGTGACAGTCTGACCTCGAGAAAAATCTGACTATACTTAAGTGAACACTGTTTGTTTGGAGGACAGGCAGGTCACAGGAACTGCCATCAATTAGTAGATGATTGATGAATAGGAGTATTAGATTGGCATTAGTGTTTTGTGAGGGCAGGATGGGGTGATCACTATGCATGCTTGAGAAAGATTTAATACAGGCATGTAAAATGATAAAACCATTAGCATGATAAGTTAAGTTTTAATTATTTAAACTATATTTTTAAAAAACTTTTATATATAGAAATTTTTCTTATGAAATACAACGTTTAATAGTTCGAAAAACGTGATAATGAAAAGCGAGATAAAATATCTACTGTACTCCTTCCGTCTCATAAAAATCAACCTAGTACTGCATGTGACATATGACATATCCTAGTACTACAAATGATTCGTAGTACTAGGATATGTCAAATCCAATTTTAGATTCGTTTTTTTTAAACGGAGGCACTATATCTTTGGTCAGACAAGAACAGAACCATTATGGCTTGGTTTAGTTCCCAAATTTTTTTCCCAAAAACGTCATATTGAATATTTGGACATATGCATAAAGCATTAAATATAGATAAAAACAAAAAACTAATTACACACTTTGCATGGAAATCACGAGACGAATCTTTTAAGCCTAATTAGTCTATGATTAGCCATAAGTGCTATAGTAACCCACATGTGCTAATGACGGCTTAATTAGGCTCAAAAGATTCGTTTAGTGGTTTTCAGGCGAGTTATGAAATTAGTTTTTCATTCGTGTCCGAAAATCCTTTCCGACATATGGTCAAGCATTCGATGTGACACAAAAAAATTTGTTTTCGCAAACTAAACGGAGCCTATATACGGGCGATGCGAGCTGGTCAGGTTAACCTAGGAGGCTGAGAAACAACGTAACGCTGAATTCAATAGCGGTCAATGTCAGCTGCTCGTTTTGGTTTGGTCAAGAACCAATGCGAACGCCGTCTGTCGCGTAACAGCCTGTGAGGCTGCAGCCTAACATACGTGAAAAGAAATGTCAACGGCTTGGCGTAGTCCTGTAGAGTCACGGGCTGGCATTCATGTCATGTGTTCTTCCATGCGTGTCAGGTCAGGAACTCAGGATTCAGTGGTCAGTAGGAGTAACTCGGTGCAGTTGCTGGGTGCAGGTGAGTGAGTGGTGAGGTGAGTCAAACCGGCGGTGGGTCAGCGCTAACAGCAGCAGCCTCATTGTTTGTTGGATCGGCCCACGCTGCCGGCCGTGGTTTCGGTTACTGTTCGCGTCACCGGGTACAGCACACTGTAGTCACTAGAAAACCTAAACAACGGTATTCTGTTGGAACGGGATACCCTTCTATGATATAGTACCTGATACCTGATACCTATTGTGGTACAGCTGCATGATACCTGATACCTGTGATACATGTTACCCGGTACCTATAATACATAGGACCTGATACCTGTGATACTCATGCAAGAGAACAGTTAATATGTCTATCCCATTACAACAATATCCCGTTTTGTAGCAGCCCTCTATAGTCACGCACGCACGCACGCTTTTTCCCACCTCCTTTTCGGCGTCGGCGTCGGCCGGCCGCTCTTTTCCCCGGACAGCCACGGCCCCGGTGCCACACGCGGCGCGGCGCGGCCACCGCGACTGCGAGGCGAAGGCGAGGATGCAGCGACGCGCGGTGGCGGGCTGGCGGCAGCAAGCAAATTGGCAGTGCGCGTGCGTGCGTGCGGCGCCGGGCTCGCCAGGACGGGACATCCTCATACGGCGTCGCGGTCACGTGGGGAGATGCCTATCGGATTTCGGGATCAGAGATCGTCGGCCGTCGCGTCGCGTCGCGTCTCGATCGGCGACGACCTTTTTGACTCGGAGAGGAAGGGGACAAGCTGGCCTAACCAGCTACAGTTGCTAGCTGCGCTGATGCTGAGCTTGGTCTTGGCAGGCTGGCTGCTAGGGTACGTGCAGATCACAGGCTCAACAGTGACGACTCAGGGGGTGTTTAGTTTCAGACGTATCACATTGGGTATATTATATAGGGTGTCATATAAAATATTCGGGCACTAATAAAAAAACTAATTACAAATCTGTCAGTAAACCACAAGACGAATTTATTAAACCTAATTAATCCATCATTAGCAAATGTTTACTGTAGCACCATGTTGTCAAATCATGGAGCAATTAGGCTTAAAAGATTCGTCTCGTAAATTAGTCGTAATCTGTGTAATTAATTATTTTATTAGCCTATATTTAATACTTTATGTAGGTGTTCAAACGTTCGATATGATATGGTGTAAAATTTTTGTGTGTGAACTGCCTCAGTTACTTCGTACTACAGTACTACTAGTAATAGAGCAAGTGTCAAGTACCTACGTGGTGTCATGGTGTGACTAGAGACATTAGCAGCAATTCCGTTTGTAGCGTGGTACTACGACATTAGCAGGCCGGCTACAGTAGCTGTTTTGCACGCTGCAGCATGGCACGCGGCAGTGTACAGTACCCAATAGCTAGGCTTTAGTGTTGGCAATTATGTACTCCATTCGTTTCAAAATGACTTTTTTTACTCAGTTAGATTGTTTTAAAATAAGTTTATTTCTAAATAATTATTTTATTGGAGCTTATGAAAATAGAAAATAAATACATCAGGAATAGATAAAGAGAGGAATAACTAAATCAGGATTTAAGAAAGTGACTATAATGTGATCTTTTTTTATGTTGTAGTGATGTGTGGTGAAAAATAAACTTATCTTGTGACGGAGGGTGACTCTTCATGGGAGTGAATTTTTCAGGATTTAACGGCATTATGCTTTTAGTGGTAGGCGACGTACTCGTCGACAGCGAGGCGTCTATGGTGACTTCGTCAATCTTTAGGATTTGCCGGCCCAGTTTTCGAAGATGCTCAAAGGGGTGAGTGTGCGTGTGTTGTGAGGGTTTGCGTATGTGCGTTCACAGGGGTGAGTGTGCGTGTGTTGTGAGTATCTGCGTTGTAATGTGTAATTATTTAAAAAAAATTAAGGACAGGTATACCATATGAACCAGGGGCCTACGTACGCGAACAGAAACGGTTTGATAATAATTTGGGATGAGGTCAGTAGGTCAGGGTCCGATGAATGAGAGGGGATGCGGCCTGGCATGGCATATCTTCCCGGATTGGTTCCACACGCAAAGGAGACGACACATTCGGTTGCTCGATTCCTGCTCGCTGATGATGCTGCAGACACATTCATGGCGAACCACTGCGGCTGCGTGTGCACAGCAGCAGCAGCTGGTCACTTGACCGCGTAGGCGTACGCTTGCATGACTTCATGCCTATGCCCTCGATGCAGATGCAGCACCGGTCCTGTGGCGGCGCCTCTTCTCTTCTTCCCTCGCTTTCCCTTCACACAATCACACTTGACACTAGTACTGTACGGCTAGCTTCGTGTTATCGAGGAAACGGGGACCTGTCAGCACGGTTTACATTACCCGCGGTTACCGGTCTTACTGCGAGGGTACAGTAATAGAAAAACTCGGTAACCTCCTTAAATTTAAATAAATTTAAAAAATAATTTGAACTTTTGATAAATTTTGCACGGTTTCGTACGGTTCTTCACGGTTACCGCGCGGTAACCGTGCTTACCGCCAGGGCGTGATAACCCCGGCTCCGGCGGTTTGGGAAACCCTGCCTGTCAACCTGTGCTCCGATGGTGTTATTGAGTGATACTGCCTCCGTCCCAAAATATAATAATCTAGAACCGAACGAGACACATTCTAGTATCACAAATCTAAACAAAAATGTTTAAATTTGTAGTAATAGAATATATCTTATCCGATTCTAGATTATTATATTTTGAAACGAAATGAGTACTTATTAGAGTACTCCCTCCTTCCCTAAATGTTTGACGCCGTTGACTTTTTTAAACATGTTTGACTATCCATCTTATTCAAAAACTTTTGTAAAATATGTAAAACTATATGTATACATAAAAGTATATTTAACAATGAATCAAATGATAGAAAAAGAATTAATAATTACTTAATTTTTTAATAAGATGAACGGTCAAACATATTTAAAGAGTTAACAACGTCAAATATTTAGGGATGGAGGGAGTATTTATTATCGTCAACCAGTATACAGCTGTGGAGTACATCGAAATCCGGTGTTTTGTGCGAACACAGGATTCCAAATTAGGTGTTGTTGCTGCTGTCCACGAATGTTTGCAAATGGATCTAAAACACCTGGTGCCCACTCCAATGCATCTCCAACAGTTTATACAGGTCTAAAATAGCTAAGCATCCGCGATGGCCCATGAGGAAACGGGAAGGAAACGTAGGTTTGTTGACACGCGGTGCAAACGTTACGGGCTCCGACCGTTACAGAACTGGGTTGTTTGTTAACAATGGTGGCGATCGTACTCTTTGCCCATCACGAAACTCAACTCTACTCCCGTAAAGCCAGGCCCGTTTGCTCGCCGTAGTGCAATGTGTGGCGTCGCCCCACTTATCTCATGAGCAGAGAGTTTTGTGTGCTAATTTCACTGCCTATTGCCTTTGTGCACGTAGCTGGTATTCGCATGAGGGCATCGACCTTTTGCTTTAGCGTACTACCTCAAGCTCCAGGAGTCCTTTTTTTGTCCAGCGTTACGACGAAGATTAAATGTTTCACGTAGAACGAGATGTTAATAACGTGTGATTAATTGAATTTTAATTATTACAAACTTGAAAATGGATTAATATGATATTTTAAAACAACTTTCATATAGAAAATTTTCGCACGAAACACACCGTTTAGCTGTTTGAAAAACGTGCCATTTTAATCCAAAATTTTATCTCCGACTTTCATAAGAAACGAACAGGGCCAGTGAAGCACAACCCTGTGGACGGCCTATAGCCTGTCCTCTTGCCCATTTCCAAAACCTGAATTTGCAAGCCAACCTGGCATGATTCCCAAGATGAAAAACAAAAAACACCACCTCGGTAAACGATTTCAAATTACCGACAGATACGGCAAACCACATAAATTCCACGAAATCTAAGCTCTTGATGATAGCTATGTACCACTAACAAAATCTGTAAATCATTTAAAGCAAATGCGGTGGGTGGTGTAAACATCATCTCTGAGGCCAAAATTAGAGAACACGGCACATGTACATCCACGGGGGCGCCTAATCATGACCACCAAACCAAACACTGGGTTCTGTCCATTTTCAACTTATAAAATATAAACTCTGCAGTGAATACCTGCATGGTTCAACCACCTTGCCTATGCAATCACCTCTATATCTGGATCACCTTCTTTGTCATGATTCCTCAAGACTGGTTCCCGGATTGAGATGCCGACTGTATCCTCTGGCGAACTTGTTGGAGCAGAAGTTTCAGGTAGTCCTAGCATATATTTGCAGCAGTTTAGGGTTAATCAGAAGGCAAACAAGGTTTTCTAAAAAAAAAAAAAAAGAAAAGGCATACAAGGTACTGCAATTTCAGAAGGGGTAATCCTATCAGATTTTTTATTTATTTTGACAAAAGATCATATAAGAAGCATATACCACTTATTTTACCACAAAATGATCTCTTGCCTTTTTATATATGTATACATATTAGTATAACATAACCTCCTAATGTACGTTTCTAAACAATCTCATCCTACGGTATCAACTATATGGCATCCTATGAAAATCATTAGAGCTTATTCTAAATTTTGGGGAGGGGGATTTTGGAAACATACATCTGTAAGTTCTGGGTCACTGACAAGCTCTTCAAGCATGTCCTCAATACTCTCATCTTCACCATAAGCCTGTGCAGCAGTTTCGAGGACCGCACCGAAGATATCCCTGGGGGAGTCATGTTGCTCAATGTGTTCACGAGCTTGGTGTAGATCAATCTGTGCATGAAAAAGCAGGATGGAAGTTTATGAATTATCAAAAAGTTAAAAAAAAAGATATTGTTTTCCATTTGTCAGTCTTACATATGACATTCTCAACCCTTAAGAATGAAAATTTGTCCAGATATGGTGTATTAGTAATCATCACAATTTTTTTCTTCACAAATAAACCATATAAGCACAAGCCATAATACTAAGAAGAACAAATGCAAATACAGGCAGTTCCAACCTATTCAGCTGGATGACTTACCTGAGAATTTCCATACTCTGAAGCATCATCCACTCTCATGTCACTGCGCCGAGGCTGCAATCTGGATTGTCCACTATTTGTACCAGCAGGACGAGCCCCAGCTCCACCAAGAACTTGGGATACAACAGGCATCATTTGCTGCATCATTCTAGACAAGTCAATGCCACCTTGACCTCTTCCTGACCCATCCACATTTTGTACTATATTACTCATAGTATCCATTATTGCAGGGCTCTGTGCACACTCTTCCACCATGTTCCTCAAATCACCTGCAGAACCCATGCCTGTTTGCTCTGCTACATTGGACAACAGATTGCCAAAAGCTGGGTTGTTTAGCACACTGGATATCATACTGCCAAAATCAACTTGCCCTTCACCACCCTGTCTTCTCGGAGGCATTCCACCAGAAAATTGAGTAGTGGATGGAAGTGGAGAATCCGCAACATGGCTTCTGTTTACATTAGTATTTTGAGAAGCAAGGGCTTGCAGAACCTGCTGGCCCATTGAAACAGCATTTCGGCTATTGCTGATGCGAGAGGAATTGACGACTTCGCCAGTATCACTGCTACTCCCAGGTGGCTTTGCTGTTCTGCTCCGCCTCTGCATCAAAGCAGTTTCAGAAGGGGGGATCATATCATATTTGGGACAAATAATCATGTATGAATGGCATACTACGTTTTCTCAACAGTAAAATGTCTGCCATTTTCATTCAGACCAAATGGTAAAGTGATTAAACCAATCAACTAAACTGCTGCCAACCATGGCAAATTCTAACCCCGCTAAGATATGGATAACAAAATGCAGACTAAACAATCAAATTACAGGAAACATTATTACTAAAAAGTAAACACTAAAATAATTAACTAATACCTTAGGCTGCAAACCTCCACCAAGACCTACTGGTTCAGACCTACTACTTGCAGATGGCTTAATGGACTGTGCAGATACTCCATCCAATGGAATGTTCTTATGTGAAGAATTTTCTGCTGATCTGTTCACAGAAATATCATCTGTACAGGTGGTTGTGATCTGCCCCACTAAGTTGGCTGTTGTTGATTCCCCAGAAGGTTTTCTGACATTATCTGCATGGATCCCTTCCATCTCTGGATGTTGTTGAATACTGCCGATGTTGGGAGCATTTTCAGTGCTGCTGTCTTCCGATGCTAAATTGGGATCAGATGTGTTTGAAGGAGAAATACCTGATTAGAGAAATTAAAACAAACAGGAATGGTGAACAATTCAGTACATTTTCCATTAGAGAAAATGTTCAATACATTAAAAAGAATGTAAAGGCACCTGCTCCAGCTACAAGAGATTGTGCATTTAGTGAAGTGCGTCCATTGTTAGAATCTGACAGCTCATTTTGCAGTTGTGTACTTGCTGATACCAGAGAATCCACATTGTCAACTCCATTAGTTGTGACCGAGCGAGATCCCTGATCTACTGTGTTTTGCGCAGATGATGAAACCTGGCCTTGTTGATTTGCACTCAACGCATTGGCTACTTGTGCAGTTACCTGTGCCACTATAGAAGGAATGCTAGCAACACCACCTACAGAGGCTTGTGGAACAGTGTGTGTTGAATTTGGTTGAGATCCATTGCCCACTGCAGTCTGAGAACCTTGAGAAATGGTTGATTGATTAGGCATTGCTACTTGACTCCTCACTTGAACAGGCAGGATAACACTCAGGACATGGTTTGGAGCCTCAGCCGTGGACCGTGCAGGAATAGCCGCAATAACTGTCCTTGCTGGCAATCCATGCATTGAGGTAGCTGAGGGGTTACCTCCTTGAGTTCTTTCCACATTTTGACGACCTTCATTGACAGCGCCCGCAGAAGCAGTGGTCATACCAGCAGATGACCCACTTGTTGTAGAAGTACCTAGTAAAGGATCATATCAAGTCTGAGTGGAAGCTCAGGACAGACAAGAGTGTGAAAAAAGAATTGTAATCAAAGGCCACCAAGATGACAGTATCCAGGTGTAAATAAACCCTGTGGAAAACCCCATAAATATATTACAGCTATTATGATCTTCCGGTCTGGTTAGGGGTAAATCAGGAGGAGGGGGTAATATGTGGGAAAACTAACACAAAGATGGTGAAAAAAGAATCGTAATTAAAAGCCACCAAGATTGTATCCAGGTGTAAATAAACCCTGTGGAAAATCCCATAAATATATGAAAACTGTTATGATCTTTCGGTTCTGGTTAGGGTAAATCAGGACGAAGCAGGGTAATATAGGGAAGAACTCCCTCGTGTTCAAGAAAAAAAATATGGGGAAAAACTAACAGATAATTTACCTACTGACCTATTAGTGTAGTAGTTTGTAATCATAGGCCATAACCATAACCATTTGAACTTCTCAGTAGAGATTAAGGATTTGAAATGGTAGCTTCATGACTCAGCTGACTACACTCAACAGAGCCACTGAAGAGAATTTGAAATGTGATCTTACCATGGGTATTGACAGCAGATGTACGAGAAGGATCAACAATACCAAAGGCACCAGAAATTCCACCGAGGACTGGTATGCTCGAAACTCCAAAAGGAGGAGTATTTTGAAAAGATGGCTGCAGAGCAATAGAATGTGTTCTTGTCATTAAGTGGCGCAACAATTAAAGTCAACATGAGAAAGCATCTCAATGTATGTCACCTGAACCATGATTGGATTCGGTCCTGCAGAGTTTATATAAACAGAAGATCCAGCATTGACAAAAGCATCAGCCTACCAAAATAAGAAGCGTTATGAAATTAACACATGCAGAAATCAGTTAAATACTATAATAGAGAATTTAAATTAAGCATACAGGCGATGGCCCCATCCGAAGCATCATCATTGTTCGACCAAGCTCCAAAAACATTGCACCCAAATGCTGCATTGCTACTCCCAGCTGAGCTGATTCATTCTGGATCTGGCTACGTATAGATGCATCACTGGTGCCAGAATCTCTCTGGATTCGTTGTGCGAGATGCTGAAACAAATATCAGGTAAACAGAAGGTCATGAAAATTCCAAATAGAAGCATGCGTCTGTGAATTCAAAGGTAAGCTATTTCACTGTACTCAGTCTTGAAGCTGCATCTGAGTAGACCTAGAGTAACTCAGTACATATGACCCCTTTGAATCAATAAGCGTTGAGAAGTATGAAATGCGGGTATCATAACAAAAAAAGAAAAGAACCGAACTAGGAAGACTAATGTCCCATTGATACCTTTGAGAGGTCCACTTAGACCTTTCACATGTCAATCAATGCCAGAAAAGAATGAAAAACAGATCAAGTGTACGGCACCCAAAGGAAAATGTTAGCAGGGATAGTGCAGAAAAGAATGAAAAACAGATCATCAGTCTCTCAAACAAATAACATCTGGTGTTTATAAATACCATTTGAATTCTCATATAATATTCAGGGATAATGCAGAGTGGTGGTACCAAACGTTTACAAATACCATTTGAATCCTCATATAATATTCAGGGATAATATAGAGCAGTGTTACACGGCACTAAGGCAGACCTAGTACCCAAGGCAAAACAAAAATTATATTCAGAACACAACACTAGAGTGTTATTTTTGTACCACGAAGTGGCTAAAAGTTCCTCCTAGTAGTTGTTGTAAAGCCTAATCATCTATATTGTAACAAGTAGTATCAGCCATTAAATGTATATGGTCCATTAGAGATAACTGTGGAGCAGGATTATGGTCAGGGAATGGGACAATGGCTTTCTTTTGGTTTAGTATCTCCATAGTTTTGTCTCAAATAAGAGAACTGAAAAGTAATACATTGGCAACATATTGATGTTCAAAGAGAATTATTTTGCTGATTAGAAAGAACGCAAAATCATTACGAAATATAGTACTTACAAAGAAGGATAAACTATACGTCGACAAGATTGGCTGAACCACTGAAGCTAAAAAGAACTTAATATAACTACCAGAGAGGATAACATACTGAAAGAGCAGAAGCAGCACTGCCACCAAGAAGTTCTTGGGCTCTTTCAATGACTGACACCAGAACCTCAGGACTTGGAAATCTTTGATTTAGATAAGCATCATCCGATCTTGGTGGCTGCTGGGTATTTGTATCAACAGATGGTGTGCCTGAATTTGCAACATAAAGATGAACAAGACAGTATTTTATGACACACATCAAACTAACAAATTGCAACAAACGATACCGTTATTCTGTAGTATTTGATCCATGTGGTTGATATACTCCAAAAGAGTTGTGAGAGAATCAGGAATAACCTGTCAATGGTGCTAAAAATTATAATGATGAATTGATGATTATACATGGGAAAACACCAATGAAAAAAGTACAGTTTATTAACCATGTTGCGAGGAATAGAGCCTCCTGGTTGTAGTTGTGATACTTGGATTTGATGATTCAGAATTGAAAACCCTGGTTGTGCATGGTTCCCTGGTTGAGTTCTTCCATTGACATTATTGGCCCCTTCTGGTGCAGTGGTTAAAGGCACCTAATCAAGTAAACATATAGAAGTCAAATACTGTGATGTCTCAGGTACTCCTAAAGAAGTAACACCTTATTACCGAAAATGTAGTGTTTGTCATGCCACCAGGCATCGCAAGACCTAGGGAGCCAAGGATATCCCGAACACTCTGCAGATAACAGGTGGGAGAAAATCACATCAATAAACATATAAAGGTTTTGGTCCCCATTTAGACAGGTACATATAACACTAGAACAAAGCATATACCCTAGCCAGGTCATCTATCATCCCCTCAGAATGCATAGCCTCTATAATTTCCTAGAAGAGAGTTAATGAAAAAGAATTCAAAGAAAATTAAAGTCAACCTGTAGTTGTTGCTAAGAGTTAAGCAGATTGGTAATTTTTCAAATAGAAGCATATGAGACAAAGCGATGTTAGAAGCATACCCTGGAGATATCTCCTAACAGTCCATTTCCAGCAACATTAACTGCACGTAAAAAGATTATCAGACCCATACCCAGCATATTGCTGTAATATACCTAAAATCAGGTACAGAGGAAATACACTCTGGTACCACAAAAGGTAGTGCCAGTCAATATAACCCAAGTTGATTTGTTATGCTCTATCAGTCTATCTATATATTGTAATAACTAGAAATACAGTAATGCTTACATAAATACAGTTAAATAATGGTGTTTTTAGTTCACAAATTAAATGAAAAATAAAGCGAAGGACTGTTCAAGCCTTCATCTACTTAACCTGAAATGCTTACCTAGCTATTTTTTACAATAACTAGCAATAACTATTTTTCTGCCCTTCAAAGGACAATAATATTTTATCCAGTATGAGCTTGACACAATTAATATATAGAACGGACACATGGAAACATGGTATTGAAGAGTGAAAACGCACATAAATTGTTTACGATACTACGAAACTTGTGCAACACACGGCTTTGAGGGCTAATAGGTCATAGGCATATCGGGTGCGTTCTATATTGATAGTATACTCTTCAAAGCAACCCCCAACTTAACTTACCATTAGCATGGGTGTTTTCATCAGAGGTACCAGAAGAATGTTGGCCTTCAGCAGCTGCACGCCGAGCAACCAAATGCAATGTGTACCCATCTTCCAAATCTTGAGGTTGTCAAGGATATAACTATCACAACTGTTGTGTTTACAAACGAAATATCACAAGAAAACCAAAAACGATAAATTACATCATGTGGTGATGAAAATCGTTGATCCAAGGAACCCCTCATTACCACCAACGATGCAGCTAAATACTGGTGTTCAACCACCTCAACTTAACAAATATAATCAAGGTCTACAATGATTTGAGGTTCTTGTCCATATTTGCAAAGAATTAATGCTTAGATACTTCAATTTGACATTTTACTACTTTATTTTGTCTCATTGGAAGGCCATTATGAAATCACTACCAAAGCAAGCAGCCCTAATTCCAACAAAAGCATCAGGCACTCTACTCTTCTAGCAGTAACGAAATCACCCTTACTGGCCCAAAAGAGTTATGTATCTTCCCGGCTTATGTATAACTAATAAGCAACTAAAGATGGGAAACAAAATGCAGGTAAATAATGTATATAGCTCAAGTTCTCAACAGCAACAAGCAAGGTGGGTCTCTAGATGGTTTGATTGTCTTCAAGCATTCAAAAGAAGAAGCACGAAACAAAAGGATACGATATTCTGATAGCAGGTGATCGTCCTTTAAGACTCTTCCTCTAAAAATCAACCGCTGTTGGTCCACAGGAACCCCGGTTGCCTCTACTATCTTCTCTTTAAGGACCAGAACAGGTACCTAAAAATTTTCAGTGATTAGATTGTCTCAAAACAAGTACATGGGAGAATTCATCTTGTGGTTATAAATATAAGGAACTGACATTCTATAGCATTTCCAGTATCTGTTCAAGCAAGCAACACTCAACAGACACACAGAGACATGAAAGCAAACTGTCAAGGTGGGGCGAAGCATACATTCTTCTTAACACGGAGCTTATGAACTTGTGAATCCAGGGTTTTGATGTTGATCTCAATGGTAGCCTCTGGATCATCGCCAGCTTTTACTGTTGAACTGCTGGCCCCGACAGATGCATCTTCAGACATCCTACAGAACGAGGAACTGAATAGTATCAGATGCTGCATAAACCACAAGCTACAAAATTCGAAATTATGATTCCTGGACATGTTCAGAATTCTTCATAGTCAACTCACTCCACGCCTAAGATTACACAGCCAGTTAAACCCCTGCATTTAAGCACAAGATCTCAACAGAGTTCCGGCAGCAACAAGTAGAGCGCCTTCCATCTACGAAGAAACCAGTACCCTCATTCCTAGCTTAACATTAGAGAAAATTCTGTAATTTTAGGTTCTAGGACTCCATCAAGCATTTAAAAGCAGATTACGGAGACTCTAATCGTTCTATCCTCTTATCAGAAGAGGCTCCGTACCGCAAATAACAAATTTTTAGAATGGCTAGGACCGATCTCTTCCAAAAGGAGAACTTCGCGAGCAATTACAGCCTCAAAATCGTATCCCTTGCCCCACTTAGCCCTGAAATGCGTCGCCATTGTCCTCTCCGTCAAGTCGCGTATGCCCCCAATAGGATGAGGCTTCAATTCCCGAATAATAAAATTAAAAAAAAGAAGAAGAAAAAGAAAAGCAGAAGATCGAGCCATACGTGGAATCCGGAGAGGGCCCGAGCCGCCGAGGCCACAAGTAGAGTCGGCTGCGCCCCGCGCGAGGCGAGTTGAGCTGGCGGCGGCGCTGGGGGAGGGACTAGGGTTGCTGGGAGCGGAGAGGTTGGCAAGCGGCGGATGAATCGGGCGGGGGGAAGCGACGGCGGCTACGGCGACCGGATCGGGGGCCGTTGCGGCGGTTGCTCCGGCCCGAGGGGGGCAGCGAGGATTTTTCCGTGGCGATTTTTCTTCTTTTTTTTTGCGCTTTTTTAGGGTTGCGAGCTGTGTGAGAAGAGGAGGGCGCCGCTGTGAAAGAAGAGGAGAAGGAGGCGACGACGAGCAGTGGGGCACATGTCCGGGCTGTTCCGGAAAGTTCCACGGCAGTTTCGTTCTTGGGGATGCTTGCCTTGCTTATCACTCGATCAAAGGCTGATTGTAGTACTTCTTTTTTTTTTCTATGGTACAGGAGTGGAGTACTGCATCGTAATGTATTAAGGCTCACTATAAAATTAGCGCGCCAAGTGGCGCACTTATTTATAACCCGTGTGTAGTTGCTAATTAGTTTCCAAAATTCAGGTCTATAAAAGGTTGGTAAATGAAATATTTAATGGTGTTATTAACCGATGCAACAAGCTTAGCTAAATTAGCTTCCATGACACTTATGCTTAAAGAAAAGTAACTATTACCTTTAAGAACAATCATCGAAAACTGGATAGAATTATAGATAAATATATTTACATGAATTTACTAAGATAAAAAGCCTAATACTATCACAGTTATTTCCAGTCTTATTTTTTTAAAGAATACAATTGTTTACAGTCTAGCTTCTAGCTATGGCACAACGAAGAAACACAACAATATAGTTACACGGAAAACAAAAATAAATTTCAGAACCACAGTCTTTCACACATTTTAAATGCCAGAGGTTATGATTTCGAGCACTTTGTAGGCGGCAGCAATTTCCATCTTCGATATCTTGCATATCCCTAGAAATAACACAAATTGGTTGGACCTAGAAACCTGGATATGTATCCATTACATGTACACGATAGTTCAGTGCTTGACTAGTTGCCATGAATCTAATACAGTGAAATTTTATACTCCCTCCATCAGAAGCAAAATACAGCACCGAGGCAAACATTTTCAGAATGTGCTACATTCACTGCTACAATTTCTTGAAACTAACCAAGTTTAAAGTTATTAAACATGTAGCCAAATAGTCTCTAGTCAATTATGAGCTAGTTCATTCAAAGAACTCACTGTAAAACTTGTCATATTATCAGCTTCAGAACTAGTACTATAACGTTTTGAGATTTCTGAACAAACAACATTGTAACTTCAGATTTTATATTTCAGAACAAGCACCAATAAATTTTCAGATTTCATACCTAAGGTTTGAAATTTCAGAACAACCACTAGTACAAATTTAGATTTGTAAAAAAAAATCATGTTCGAACTATTCAAAACATAACAATTTCAGACTTCAGTTTTCAGAAGGGAATTTCATATTTCAGGACATTGCTAAAATTCAGATTGACATCAACTTTAGATAAATTATAATATCAATTTACACGCTAACTGCTTACAGTACCAACCTAACTATGTATATAGCATCAAATTAAATCTATCACAGATCACACATTAAAAACATTCCTCACTTTCTCTAAACAATTGCACACAGCAGAACTTTAACCTAGGAACATAATAAATTGATTATGAAAATAGATAATCTTGCTCAAGAAGAGGTCTTCCGAAAGAAGAATCCAAAGCAAAATACTTCATTACCTGAATCAAATGCATAGGCGTCGATGACTCCGAATACAGAACCAATGCAGACAAGTGGCTAGCGAGGAGGGAAGAGAGGCGGCTGGAGGGGAGGGAGGAGAGCCGACCAGGGTAGGGCAGCGTAGAGAGGCGGCCGACGGGGAGGGCAACGACATGGCCAGCGGGGAACTAACCATTAAGAGGACGCCGGGCTCTAACAACACTCGCAACAGGGATCGTCGGCGACGGGGATTTGATTCCCACAGTGGAGGGGAGTGGAAGGTGACGGTGACGGTGTGGCCAGGCGAAGGTGGAGGGGTGTCGTGGCAGCCGTGCAAATAGGAGGGCTGGCGCGACCAGGCAAAGGAGTGGAAGGGTGTCACGGCGGCACACCGGGTCGAGGGGATAGGCAACGCGGCGATGCGAAGGTGGAGACGGAGGATACGCGATGCGCAGATGACAATTGGATGAGAGCATTGCGGGACGCGAACAAGGAGATTGGAATGTGTAATTACCGTAATACCCTTCCACCAAAATTAAGAGAAGGACTAAAATGCCCCGAAAAATTAACGGTCAGATGTGATTCTACTACACTATTACAGGCATAAGTGGGAGATACTGTAAAACGCCTCTTTACTAGAAGTTTAGCACTAAATTTAACATAGGGGGGTCTGTAATTTATAGATACAACAAAGCATGCATGTATCATCCAGCTATCTTTGTGTCCGTGTCTGATTAAATATCAACTTGCAAATGCACGTCCAAATCCAAGCACGGTTTTCATTGGAGCTTCCTTTTTTTTGGGGAGTGTCATTCGGTTAGCTTTATTAATCAGAAAACACAATTACATCACTAACCAAAGTGTTTAGGATAAAGCTAGAAGGCTCATCGATACAAATACAAAGGTCTTTCCTACTAAGGGACCCTTTGAATCACAGGGTTGAAAAAACGGAGGAATAGGAAAAACACAGGATTCTGAAAGGAATTGAAGTGTAAAACAGAGGATTGCAAAATACAGGAAAAACATAGGAATGATCGTTTGATTTGATCGCAGGAAAAACACAGGAATCGGATTGAGTCAAAGGAAATTTTCCATGAGGTTGGAGCTCTTGCTAAATTTCCTCCAAAATCTTTATAGGATTGCCCATTCCATAGGAATTTCAAAGGATTGGATGGGATTCAATCCTTTGATTCAAAGGCATTTGTAGGAATTTTTCCTATAGGATTGAAATCCTCCAATTTTCCTATGTTTTTCCTCTAAATCAAAGGGGCCCTAAAACTACGTTAGTCTTCATGAATAAGGCCCCCTTTGAATCAAAGGAAAAACCATAGGAATTCTAGAAGATTTTATCCTATGGGAAATAATCCTATAGAATCCTTTGAAACAAAGGATTGTTTCCTATCAGTTCCTTTGAAATTTCTATGGAATGAACATTACTAGAGCAATTTTGGAGGAAAATAAGCATGAGGTCTCACCTCATGTTTTCCTCTTCATATGTCTACAGTTCCTGCGTTTTTCCTGTGTGCTAATCAAACGACAGTTTGAAGATTTTCCCGTGTTTTAAAATCCCATAGGAATCCAATAAGTATGGCATTCAATTCCTACGTTTTTCCTATTTATCTGTTTTCTCAATCCTGCGATTTAATGGGGCCCTAACTTTGTTTATCTCCCTATTACAATATATTCAATAGAAATGCTATCAAAATATCTTCCGAAGTGGGTTTTCATGGAAGCTTCTTTTGTGGACCTCGTGAAGCTTTCACTTGTGCTCAACTTCAGAAAGATCATGGATTGCTTGCTCATTTGATACTGTGCTGGATTGCTACTTACCAAATTTAGCGATCTTGGGCCCAGCCCACCAACAAAAGTACTTGTGATGGCCCAGTAGTAGCCTTTTTAGGTCCACACGGTGATCGACCCGTCTGGCGGCTTCGCCTCGAGTCTTTTACCCCTATTCCAGAAAGCTGGAGGTTACATATGTGCCACCAAAAAATTTTGAGTCACGTGTATACCATGACATAAATTTTTTTTACCAGTACGCTACTTTAGATGGAATCAGTACTAACGGAGGTTTGAAAGATCTATTTTGCCCTTACTCTATTTCAGCCACTTTGGATGGAATATTTGGAAGAGAAATTGGCGGCGGCGGCTAGAGGCGCGCCGCCGGATAGACGAGACGAGGCGGCGTGCCGGCGACGGCGACGACCGGCGGTGGCGGCGGCTAGAGAGGTGGCAGCGGATAGACGAGGCGAGGCGGCGACGGCGACGATCGGCGGCGGCGGTGGCTAGAGAGGCGGCAGCGGATAGATGAGGCGAGGCGGCGGCGGCAACGGCGAGGCAGCGGCGGTGGCGGCTAGGCTAGGGCACTGGAGAAATTGCACGGGAGAGGAGTAGTAGAGATGAAAATGCTTTATGGCCAATTTAGTCATTTCATACGTGGGTCCTACATGTCGGAGCTCATTCTCTAACAGAATGTGGGTGGAATAACACATGGTAAACGAAAGTTTGTGTCATGACATATATGTGACTCAGAACTTTTTTCTGTGGCACACACGTAACCTCCAAATTTTTTAATGGCGCAGGGGTAAATGATTCCTTCGCCTCACTCCGCCGCCACTTCGCCGGATCCCCCACGCCTCGCTTCCCCCCACCGCGTATGCCGCCGCCGGCGAGGAGCCCGGCCGCCGGCGTGCGGAGGCGCCTCCCCCTCGCTTTCCTCTTCCTCCCGCTGCTCCTCCTCCTCCTCCTGCTGCACCTGACCTCCTCGCCTGCCCGCTCCCCCAACTCCCCGCTGCTCCGCGGCTCCGGCGACGGGGAGCCCCGGCAGCGCGGGGCCTGCGACTACGCCTCCGGCGAGTGGGTTCCCGACGACGACGATCCCGCGGTGTCCGGCGGCCTGAGGTACGACCAGACGTGCAGGGAGATCTTCAAGGGGTGGAACTGCCTCGCCAACGGGAAGCGCAACGGCCGGGAGCTGCTCCGATGGCGATGGAGGCCACGCGGGTGCGAGCTCCCCAGGCTCGACCCGCTCCGGTTCCTCGAGCGCCACAGGAACACCAGCATTGGTTCGTGTTCGTTCCCATTTCGTGTGTTCTTACCACTGCTGGTGACTAGAACAGTAGAACTGCAATTTACAAGCTAGATGCAGTTCATTCTGTAGCGAGGATCGTTTGACATTGCCAATGAAGGCATATTTGTAGAGTGTAGCAACGTGCATTGCTCTTAGCTTGGAAAGATCAGCATGGAAGGAATGTGGTTTCCACCTGATTAGTTTGCAATTCAAGGTAGTATATTTTGCCATGCGTGAATTGTATGGTCAAATATCTAGCAGATGTGTAAATTTTTACCTGCAATCTTTTAGTTTGATTATGTTGTGGAGCATGTTCAGTTGTTGAGGTTCTCATACATGTTCAGAATCTTAGTTCAACGAGAAGTCTCGACTTGCTGTTCATGATTTATGTTTAATGGTTTGTTGCAGGATTTGTGGGTGATTCATTGAACCGGAATATGTTTGTCTCGTTGGTCTGCATGCTTAGGGGGGCGAGTGGGGAGGTTCGCAAGTGGCGTCCTGCAGGAGCAGACCGGGGTTTCACATTCCTGCGCTATAACCTCACCCTCGCATACCACAGGACTAATCTTTTGGTACGCTATGGTAGGTAAGAAGTGGCATTTGAGTGATACCAAATTATAGTTCTTTGGAAGTATGGTGTACTCCACATCATGCAATTCCTTTCTGTGTTACAGCTGATTTAATTATATAAGTACAATCCTGTGCACAGTAGTACATATTTTTGTTCTGCAGCTTTGGGCATTTGCCATTTTGCTTTCAGTTTTGGACTGTAGCTGTTACTTACTAGTAGTATTGGAATGCTTACCAGTAGGCACTAATAAACTTTTCTCTTGTCTGTTGACTACTGTTTGTCTTTATATTTCCATTAATTTTTAAATATAGTAGACTCTGCTGCTTTCTTAATGTTTTTTCACTGTGTCATAGTTTTCTTTCATGATGTTGTTGCTCATATATTGCTGAGGTTATTACTCAAAGCCGTATAATGCTGATGTTGTAGGTGGTCAACCAGTCCAAATGGGGGTCCCCTAGAATCTCTTGGATACAAGCAAGGCTACAGAGTAGACGTTGATATTCCTGATCAAACATGGGCAGAGGCACCAAGCTTCCATGATGTTCTTATTTTCAACACAGGGCATTGGTATGTGAACATCAATCATAAGCCAGATAACATTTTTTTCACTTAGATGCCCAATTAAGTAGATCCTGATCCATGAATGTTATTTCATGTTTGAAAACTTTGAGTAACCAGTTAACAGCAGAAAGTTATTACGTTAATCTTCCTTGTACTGTAGTTCCAATATTTGCCTTCTCCCTCAAACCTCGGATATCTAACTAGATATTATCCACCAATCAAGATTTGTGTTGCTATTGATCTAGCTTATTAACTAATTTTTGCCAGGACATATAGTAATTTGGAAATACGTCTGCCTTTAACAAACACTTTCCAAGTATGAGAAATTAAGTCTGGAAGCTTCTCTTGGATATGATTGGCCAATGTTTTTGCAATAATTTTTGTAAGAAATGTTATGAAGACTTGTAGGTCTATAATCAGCAGGAGTGGCAGGACTGGATATTTTTTGGAATTAAAACAATGTTGGTAGCGTCCATACCTTTTTGCAAATTTGACAGCACTGTAGAACTCCTGCACCATTTTGGTGACATCATTCTCAATCCATTGCCAAGCTGCTCTATAAAACGCCACATTTAGCCCATCTAGTCCTGGAGATGCATCTCTTCGCATTTGTTTGAGGATCTGAAAATTTTGCTCCTCTGTTGGAACTTCCGGTGGCTCAAAAGTGTGTTGCCCTTGCTGATCTTGAGAGGATGTGACTCCTTAATCTGTGTTTGAAGTCCGGAAAAGATCTAAATAAGAGATAAATGTTGAGCAATTTCGTCAGGATCAGTTGTTAGATGATTATTATGCATGACAATTGGTATCCTGTTTTTCCTCCCCCTTTTTTGAGCTGCTTGCTGAAAGAAAGCTGTGTTTCAACCACCTATTTGGACCCAATATTTCTTAGCTCTTTGCCTGTGAAAATCCTTCAACTTCTGCATAAGGCTGTCATGCTGCTGAGCCAAGTTTCTCTCTTGAAGGGCTAGTTAATCTCTATTCGGAGAGCTCTGGATTTTTCAGGATTTCTTCCTCTACTTGGCATAGTTTCTGGCTTTCTGCTGAAGGGGTTTCTTCCTTTTGTTCCAAGCAAAGTAGTTCTCTTTTGGTAATTAAGATGCTCCGAATTTTTCCAAGCTGCCTGAGCTTCCTGTTGAAAATCTTACCCCCACCCCCCCCACCCCCCCACCCCCCCAAAAAAAAAATCCACCACTTGTCAAATTTGAAAGTTCTTTTAGTTTGAGTATGATCACTATAAAGCTTAGGTAAATGGTAGGCAGTAGTATTAGGAAAATGCACACCATTCAACATTTTCTAAACAACAAACAAGACGTTCAAGGACCAGATCCTTACCATCTCTTTTGTTTGACCAGGTGTAGGCTGGGCCATTGTACTTCAGGTATATAAGATCAATATTTCTGATATGACGTTGAAAAATGTCAATACAAGTTTGATTAGCAGGTGTAGCACCAGACTTCTCATTAGCATGCATAATATCATTCAAACTGTTTTGGTAAACTGCTTTTATTCTTAGCTAGAATGCTAGATATATCTATAGATGTATGCAGCTTGCCACACGATAAGGGCTAATTTGCTAAGCTATCTCCTGACTTCCTGACTCTCGTTTATTTTGTTAAAATGCATAAATATTATCTTTGCTGGGCTTCAAACTCATGTATTTTGTACAGGTGGTCGGCCCCTTCAAAATTTAATCCAGTACAGTCACCAATGCTATTCTTTGAGAAGGGGATTCCAGTTATACCTCCTTTACTGCCACCTGCAGGACTGGATTTGGCTCTTAAACACATGGTATGGATTATAGCTGTGGTTGTCTTTTGAGAAAAAAAACATTTTATTTTCTTGATAATGCATAACTATTAAGTATTTTTGAACCTTTTGCGTAATTTTGTCCCGAAATTATTTGCTGATTACAGAATGATGTGTTTTTTTTTTTGTGAAATATTATATTACCAATGGGCTATAAGCTTAAATATTTAGCCATGTCTCCATGAGAGATAGATATTGTACTTCAAGCAGTAAATTCAATTTGTTCTTGTTGCCTTTTCCTTAAACTAGCTGAATGCCCATGCTTTCCCACGGATAAAAGAAAACACATTATAATATTGCCCACAATAACTACAAATATATTTTCCATAAATGTGTCATTCATCCTTTTGCTATAGGGAATATTCACCTTAATTTGATTTTATGCATGGCTATCCATTTAGATTTGTTATTTTTTTTAGAGTAAATTGCACCCACGGTGCATCAACTTGGCAGGTGGGTGTAATTTGATGCAAGAACTTGAGAAATGAGCGTTCTAGTGCAACAACTTGGCACGTAAGTGCAATTTGGGACAAGAACCTTATAAGTGATCGCATAAATGTAACAACTTGCAAGATATGTACGATTTTGATACAATAAATTAAGAAGTTATGCGACAACTTAATTATTTGGAGCACTTTTTTAATACATATTTAATTTTCAAGTACTTATTTTCACAATATACTAGCGTGGATTTGTATATAAGCATATTTACATTTTCATCCTAATAACTGAAAATCAATTAAACTGGACGTAGAAATTATTATATTTCGGTTGAGATTTAGGAAGGTGAAGAAAACAAAAATTCTTAAAGATAATTGGATGTGCAGTATAAATCTTAAAGATTAAATTCAATATTGTAAAGTAATATCCGTAGGTCTGCTATGTAATGGTATATTGACATTGTGAAAAAAAAATCTCACCTAGCATATGCTTAGCTAAGTTGATGCACCAAAATACTAATTTGTCAAGTTCTTGTACTAGAACGCACCCACTTGTCAAGTTGTTGCACTCGAACGTTCAATTTTCAAGTTATTGCACCATATCGCATCCACCCGTCAAGTTGTTGTACCGTGGATGCAACTTACTCTTTTTTTAATATTAAGAAGTATGTAGGGTGGCAGATTCACTACCACCATCACTACCTTCTTTAAAGGAGTATAGATATAGAAAATATCTTTCCACCTTTGTTTTACTTGAATATATTTCCACCTTGTGAATTTTATTTGATTGTTGGGCCTTAGTAGCCTTCGTATGTATCCAAGGTGAACATTACTAACTTCCTGTTTTCTGTCGTTATGCCACTCAACCTATCTTCCTCATTCTATGGATATACTATTTCCATCAGATAATATTTGTGAACAAAGCAATGAGACCCAATGGGGTGAAACTCTTCCGCACTCAATCTCCTAGGCATTTTGAAGGTGGTGACTGGAATGAAGGTGGATCTTGTCAACGTGACAAGCCCTTGTCTGCAGAAGAGGTACTGAAACTAAAGCTCATCACATACTTTGATTTTTGTTGTCTTCCTTTACATTATTTTCTTTTCTTTACCTTTTCCTTTATGCTAAGCTTAACAAGCTGACTATTTGTGCTAAGCTTAACAACTTGTATATCTGAATCAATGGCATACCATCTGTTTTACCTTGACATAGATAAATAGGAATTTGATTCCTTCAATTGCCTGAACTTAACCTTTTTGTCGAGGATTCTAAAATCTTTTTTCAGCCACTTGTAATCTTCTCCTGTTTTCAATTTTCTGTGTTCTTTTGCATGGACCTAATCATTTCAAGCACATCTGACACAACCAACAATTCAGCATTCAGTTGACAATTAAAGAGCTGCAATTTTGAACTATTTATCCTCTGTGGACATCAATTTTTGCAGATAGCACCACAAATCCATTAGTATATTGTATTTGCGCTATAAATATGCATTAACTGATAGTTAATTGATTTTGTTTTCCTCTGTTAGGAGAACAGTCTTCTGTTAAGTAGCGTTTGATATGAAGATGATTGGATGATTAATTGTTCTGTATTGCAGTCATATTATTCTTTTCCCTTTCTTTTATTGGTCCAAATACCAACTATAGGGGTTTGAGAACTTGATGCCGCTTGGAACCTGGAAATTTGATATTAATACCTTGAGCTCAACCTTCTTCAGGTTGAGGAACTTTTCTCTTTGGACAACAATGGCACAAACGTAGAAGCACGCTTGGTAAACCAGCACTTGGTGAGGGCTCTTGAAAACTCTACTTTCAAAGTTCTGAATATAACTGGAATGAGTGAATTCAGAGCTGATGCTCATCCTTCAACAACTGGTGGGAAGAAGCATGATGATTGCATGCATTGGTGTTTGCCAGGGCCAACAGATACATGGAACGATTTGCTAGCAGCAAATCTATTGGCGACTGAGAGTTAGTTTGACAAAACGTTGAGACTCTTTTGCTTGAGAAATTCTCCCGAGATTTTTGTGGGTTATGAACATGATGAAGCATCGATCGTTGCACAGCATTGTTTTGATCAAAGCTTATTCACGGCAGCTTCTTCATATAGGCATTACAGTATTGAGCATTCGACAATGTAAAGTTAACTTCATTTTTGTGTGTATGTTTTGGGTGGTGGGTGATGTACTTCTGTTCAATTTTGTCCTAGAGTTTGGATAGTGATTCTGTCCATCTGAACTCTGCTTCCTGAACTACTAAACGGTGTTTTTTTTTGCAAAAAAATTATATACGAAAGTTGCTTTGAAAAATCATATTTCCATTTTTGAAGTTTAAAATAGCTTATACTCAATTAATTATGCGCTAATGGCTCAATTCGTTTTGCGTATCTTCTCAATCTTCTCTTTTCCTCTCTCAAATTCACCAAGATTGATGAAAACTTGTGATTGGCAAATGGTTGATTATCTTGTCATCCAATCGTTTGCGAGAGGAAATAGAAAAATACCGTCTTTTGACCAATGTATGTTGATGCGTTGATTGTATCTTACTCTCTTCGTCATAAAATAAATCAATCTCATATAGAATACGACATTAGGAGAATGCTGGGGATTAATTGGGCGCCTGATCGGGCGGAAAAAAATTGGGCGCCCTCCCCCTACGCGCGCCTCTGCCTGCCTTCCACGTGTCCTCACCACTCATGCCCCGTTGCAACAAATCCCCCACATATTACGGAAACACTCTATTAAGGGAATCCGTTTCAATTTTTTTATACCAACAATGTTTCAGCAAGTATACTCGTAATGTTTCATATGTATAGATCAAATGTTGCAGTGAATTGAAACATTTATTCGCTATTTACTAAAACATTGTTTTTATATAAGGTGAAACGGTGCCCAATTTTTTTAGAAACCGTTGGTTCATACGTTGTATCAAAATGTTTTATGAGATGATTTGGTTGTGTTTTAGCTTTTTAAACGATTGAAATATTTTCGATCTACTTAGTGTAACAATACCGATCTACTTGATGGAACAACGTGCAACATTTAAAAAAATTCAATAATAAGCTAAATATTTTTTTCATCGGATCTATGTGTGGTCTTGTTTTAAAGATTTAATTACAATGGATTTGGATAAATAATTTAAGAGAAAAAATAGTTTAAAGTTCGCTTAGAAAGTTTTGCATGCATGCATGATGACGTGGACGCCCGATTTTAGATGCATCGCATATTCCAATACTATAAATCTGGACGGACATGAGACATGGTACAAACACGTAGAAACAATTAATTAATTTGATCTATACATAGTGAAACATTACGAGTCCACTTGCTGAAATATTATTAGTGGAACAAAAATTGAAATGGATTCTCTTAATAGAGCGTTTGCATAATATGTGGGTTTCAATTCACCGCAACATTTGATCTATACATAGTGAAACATCACGAGTACATTTGCTGAAACATTGTTGGTGGGACAAAAATTGAAACAGATTCCCTTGATAGAGCGTTTCCATAATATGTGAGTAATTTGTTGCCACAGCGCATGTGGTGGGCGGCATGGTGGGGACGGTGCGGAGGCCCATGAGGCGTGCGCCCGATTTTTCTAACAGTGACCGGGCGCCCGATCCCAGCATTTTCCATCTATTGAATAAATAATAGCAAATATCTAATTCTACCCCCTTTCATCACGTATCGTGTAAACATTTACACGGATTAAATTTATTTCCCTTGTTCCACATCTATCTATTATATTATTAAAATAGCCTTGAAAGAAGGCACCACGTTCACTGTGGAGGCTAGAAATTCCCACATTAATCGGAGAAAAAAAAGAAGAGTCCAAGCAGAAATACAATCTAAAAATAGTTGAAATTCGAAATTAAAATTAAGCAGTATTGAAAGAAGAGTCTATATAGGAACCCAATACGAGATTAATCAAAATTCGGAATAAAAATAAAATAAAATCCGAAATTAGCAAAAAAAAAATAGAGTACTAGTAGAAATACAATTTAAAAATAACTGAAATTCAGAATTAAAAATAAGAAATATTGAAAGAAGAGTCCATAAAATAATCCAATATGAGATTAATTAAGATTCGGAATAATAAAATCGAAATTAGAAAAAAGAAAAGAAAAGAAGAATTGAAGTAGGAATACAATTTAAAATTAATTTAAATTCGAAATTAAATTTAAGCAATATTGAAATAAGAGTACATATGAGAACCCAGTAGTAAATTAATTAAATTCAGAATAAAAAATTAAACAAAATCCGAAATTAGGCAAATTAAAAAGAGAGTTAAAGTAGGAATATAATTTTGAAACAACTGAAATTGAAATTAAAAAATAAAAATATCAAAGAACAGAATACAAAAAAGTTAAATAAATTCAAATAAATTCTGAATTTAGAAAAATAAAAATAAGATTTCAACTAGGAATACAATTTATAAATAACTAAAATTGGTGATAGAAAAATTAAGATTATTGAAAGGAAATACCATCTAAAACACATGATGAGATTAATTAAGTAACATGACTATAGAGGAGCAGAGTGATGGCGGTTGATGACACGTCCAAAAACTATTAATAAAAAACCAAATATAATCCTAATGACGATTAAAAGGAAGGACGATGGGTAGGTCGTGAAGCAATCGGTTAAGACGGTTGCCGAGGACTTCTAGAAAGTAAAAAAAAAACCAATGATAATTATATTTGATTTTTAAAATCCCAATTACAATAAAAATGAGAGGCAGCGGGCGGGTCGTATAGGAGTACAATGGCAGAGCCGCTGATGGTTGGTTGGTCTTCTAGAAAGTATAAAATGAATTCCAACGATAGTTATGTTCGATTTTTATAATCCCAATGACAGTAAAGAGTATGCGGTGGACGGGTCCTAGAGGAGTATAGTGGCAACGTTTGACGGGATTTCTAAACATTATAAAAAACATGAAATCCAACGAGACAATAAACTCTAAAAACTATAAGGGGTAGCAACTGGTGTGACTTTTAAAAACTATAAAAATTAGAAACATGAGGATGATAAGGTTTGGTCTTTTAAAATCTTAAGACAATGAGATAACTATTTAATAAATTTTAAATAAAACCATATTAAAAAAATATATAATTTTATATGGGTGATAGCCGCGCAATTGCACGGGCCACCCAGCTAGTTCTAAACTATGAGATCGTTTTAAGATTTGTGCACAAAACCTCTAACCCTAATCCCTCCTCCCTCTCTCCATTCCAGTGCCGCCGCCGCCACTTGCGCGCTGTCGGAGGGTGATCTCCTCCACCAGGGAACCGTGAGGCCCCCCTTTTTGAGTTCGGCCGGGGGCAGCGGTGAGATCCGAGATCTTTCGAGACAAAAGAGACACAAGGGATTTATACAAGTTCGGGCCGCTATGAAGCGTAATACCCTACTCCTGTGTGTATGATGATTCTTCTGCGCTTGCAAAGCCTCTGAATCTCCGATGTACAAGCTAGGGTTAGAGAAGCTTTGGCTTGGGGATCCAGAGTTCGATCCCCCTTCCCGCTAGGTATGGTCCTCCTTTTATACTCTAAGGGGATACCACATATGCTGCGAGTGCTACCTAGGGAGAAGGGAAAATATTCTCTATATTAATTACATATCTTGTGCCTTAGCCCAGAAGCTATCTGCACGTCGGCTGCTGCGCGGGGCCCATCAAATCATGCAGGGCACCCTTGTCATTCGCCATTCAATGGATGGGGACTTCCGGGTTCTCGTTCGCACCAGGAAACGGGAACCCGGGTCAGTTCAGAGTGGTTGGACCAGCTCTGACCAGGGTAAGAGGCTGTGAAGCCCCTCATTATTATGATGGGATGGGACGGAGCACGCCGCACGCTGCCTGACAAACTGACAGGGCGAGGGTACATAGCCGCCGTCCCATCGGTCATTCGACCGGTCACGGACCTGTCACAGATCGGTCACAGATCGGTTGAGTGCACTGCACGCCACATTAAACGCGGCGTGGCGCAACCGCTCAGGTCACCATAAAAGCGGGTAGGTGAGCGCCTGGAGGCGGCCATCTAACCCATCGCACGTGGCGACCTAGAGAGGTGGTCAAGGGAGCCCGACCCCTAGTCACAGGAGGGGGCGGCCGCCGCCCTACCTCGGGCCCGATCCACCCTCGGGGGAGGGCCACGTGGCGCCTGGGGCAGCCTCCTCCCTCTAGTTTTGATCGGGACGGGCCCGCCTGGAGGCGGCCACCTAACCCATCGCACGTGGCGACCTAGAGAGGGAGTCGGGGGAGCCCGACCCCTAGTCACGGAGGGGGCAGCCGCCGCCCTACCTCGGGCCCGATCCCCCCTCGGGGGAGGGCCACGTGGTGCCTGGGGCAGCCTCCTCCCTCTAGTCTTGATCGGGACGGGCCCGACCCCTAAGCAAGGAGGGGGCAGCCGCCACTCCACCCCGGGCGCCACCCCCTCAGGGGAGTGCCACGTGGGTTAGGGGGCAGCCTCCTCGCTCCAAATTCGGTACCCTAAGCTGAGGAGGCGGCCGCCGCTCCTCTCGGGCGCCACGCTCCTCTGGGGACGCCACGTGGGTTTGGGGGCGGCCTCCTCCCTCTAAACATGATACCCCCGGGCCCTTATCACCGACATGCGCGCACGATGTTCTCTCACCGGCTAACTGGGAGGAGTCAAAAGCTCCGGCAAGGCCCCCTGGGCAGCCTCCCCTCTCTTTCTCCTACTCTTTCCTGAACCGGCAATAGCGAGTGGTCCCGCGTTGTCATCTTCCTCATCTTTGGCGGCTCCTCGCCACCATATGTGCCAGATCTACCATCACCAGCTGCCGCCTCCTAACCACAAGCTCTAATTTTTCACTGCCACCAACGCCGGTCCACCACTCTCCTATATCCTCGTGATTCCAGTGTTTCCGTTGGCACTCACCGCCTGCCTATGTTTGTCGTCCACTGACGAACTGCCACCTTCCACGGCCATCCCTCTAAGCCTGGGGATCTCCTCTCTCCCCTCACTCTCGTCCTATATCCACTCCAAACCCAAGACCCTAAACCCTAATTTGTCAGGCCATCGCCGGTCACCGGAGTTGGAGGAGAACGGGTGACCGGAGTACGATTCACGACACAAATTTACATGATTTTGGCCCTAATTTTATGTCAATAGCAACTTAGAAATTTCGATTTTTTAAGTGATTTTTTAAACATCTTTGGCTGTTGCCTTTTATTGCTGCCGCCAAGAGCGACGAGAACTCGACATGCTACGCTATCTTGGATGCTAGCGGCAAAGAACGGCGGCCGAGGCCACAAGGAGAAGCACTCCGAGAATGCTGCGCGTCGGGCGCCCGACGACAGAGGAAAAATCGGACGCCTCGTGGCGCCCGCGCCTCCTGCCACTCCTTTTAAAACGATTTTTCTCTTAAACTAATTATCCAATCTACGATCCGATCACACCTTTGTATTCGTTGCAATTAAATCTTTACAACAGGACCACACATGATTATATTTTCGATAAAAAATATTTTAGCTTTTCTATTGATATTTTTTTGAATATTGCATATGATCTCTTTCGATGTTTTAACCAGTAGTTTTACAATGTTTCAGCTAGTGTACTTGCGATGTTTCACTATGTACGGATCAAATGTTGCAGTGGATTTTGATATTATGGAACGCGCCGTTGCAACAAATCACCCACATATTTTGGAAACCCCCTATTAAGGGAATTTGGTTTATTTTTTGTTCCACCAAAAATGTTTCACCTAGCGTACTCACAATGTTTCACTATGTATAGATCTAATGTTGTAGTGAATTGAAATATTCCATTTCAACAAAAACTCACATATTTTGGAAACCCCCTATTAAGGGAATTCGTTTTATTTTTTGTTTCACCTAGTATACTTATAATGTTTCACTATGTATGGATCAAATGTTGCAGTGAACTGAAACATTCTTTCGCTATTTGCTGAAACATTATTTTTATATAAGGTGAAACAACACCCGATTTAAACGAGTGAAACATTTTCAATCTATTTAGTGAAACAATTCCGATATACCTGGTGGAACATCGCGCAATATTTAAAAATAATTCAATAATAAGCTAATTTTTTTTCGTCAAAATATATCCATGTGTGGTCTTGTTTTGAAGATTTAATTGCAACGAATTTAATGGTGCAATCGAATCATGATTTGGATAAGTAATTTAAGAGAAAAATCAGTTTAAAGTAGTTTTTGCACGTAAATTGGGTGCTGACGTCATGCTGACGTCAGCGTCCGATTTTTCCCCAAACATCGGACGTCCGAGCCGGAGTTGCCTCCGAAGCACTCTGGCGACTTACATAAATGTTCCTCGCACTATGGGACACTCGGAATCGGACAGTAAAACGGGTCCAAATCCACGGACCTCTCCCTCTCCCTTTGCGGCACCCCTCATTTGCGCAGTTGGTTTGCGTATGATACGGAGTACCCAATCCGTACACATGTATATACATATATGTATAAAGTTTATACGTGTATACATATAAATCTTTATCTCTACTATTAGAAAAATTGAAGATGTTTCCTACCAAAACTTTGGTACATCATTTGTGTTTAAGTCAGATTTTGAGTTGGTTGTCTATCGCTCGTATCCAATTCGACGTAAGTTAGAATATATTTATTATATATACCCCTTCCCAGCCCAACCAAACCGCCCCACACCATCTCGCCGCCTTGTCCCGTGTGTCCCTCCCTTGACCGACGTCTTTTTTTTCTCTCCTTTATTTTCTTTTTCTTCTTTTCTATTCTCTCAATACTCTACTATTATAAAAATTGAAGATGTTTTTGCTGAAATTTTGGTACGTTATCCGTGTTTGAGTCGAAATTTTAGTTGGTTGTATACAAATTGAAAATGTTTTTGCTGAAATTTCGGTACGTTGTTAGTGTTTGAGTTCGATTTTCATATTGGTTGTATGTCGCTTGTATCCAATTCGACGTGAATTAGAATAACTATTATATACACATTCCCAACCCAAACCTCCCCCTCCTAGCCCAACCTAAACCGGTCCACACCATCTCGCCGCTCCGTCCTGTGCGCCCCTCCCGGATCGATGTATTTTTTCTTTTTTTTTTCATTTTCTTTTTCTTCCTTTCTTTCTCCCGATAATTTGAATAATTAAAAATTTCAATATTTGGTCGATGATGTATAGAAAAAAAAACCCTACGTCAACTTATAGAATAGTCACCCGATCGATTTGTGAGGCTATGAAAAGGTGTACGTAAGAGATTATTCATGTGAATATGTGATGACGCATGAAACAAGCGCAACGCGATCCAATGATATATATATGATTTTGTCTTGTTTCGGTTTGTTGTTTAAATTGATAGAATTTTTATCAATTATGAAAATTGTTTTTTTACTCGTTGCAACGCATAAGCATATTTGCTATACATTAAAAACTATACATGTACATATAAGGGCCTCATCGTTTGCTCTATGGCTTATAAGCCAAAGCCAAAATTTGAATTTTAAAACTTGATTTTGAATTTGATTTTGATGCTTTTTCAACATAGTTTTTTTTTCAGCTTTGGCTTTTCAATCACTACAAACATATATACAAAAGTTTTACTCGCATATCATTTTTTTAATCGCTAATAAGTTATTATGGCTTATAATAAGTCATTACCAACCGATGGGGACCTAAATATCCACGGGAAAGGTGCGGGCAGCGGCAGGGCGGTGAACGGCGGGAGCAGATGCAGAGGCGCACGGCCGGCCAGGCCTAGCCGGCGTCCGCAACCGGCAACAAGGTAAGGGCCATAGTAATGCGCCCTAAATTTCGTTTGGCCTAGGCTGCCAAATAGGCGTCAAAAAACCGCGTGGTGAGTAACCGTGCCTCATGCCACGAACTCCACAGTGCGCCCGTGGCCTCCTCTCCCTGTGCCTGTGCCTGTGCCTGGATCGATCCGAAGTCTGTGTGCCCAATATTGGTCACCTATTCCTTAATTCTATGGGCCCATCCAAACACGTGGCGTTAATTCTCTCTTCGTGGCATGCGTGGAGGCCTGGGGCTGAATGACAGCAAGGCCCACTGTGAATGGCCTAAGAGCAAGTTTAATAGTATAGCTCACTGCTAGCTCCAATTCATCTATAGCTAATTTAATAGCCAATTCATACAATAGTTGCTTACTATACTATTGATATATGGTCCCACCTGTCATACACACATTACATCTTAGAGTTCGTGTTGCAGCTGGCTATAGATCTATAGCCCGCTGCTCTTCTCTCTCATCTTTTATCTCATTAAAATATATTTATAGCTGGCTAATAATCTACTATTGTACATGCTCTAAGGCAGCACTCCAAGTTTCGCCGTTTCTTGTCCCACGCGTCGGCGATGGCGCAGCTCGTGGTGTCTCCTACCGGCCGAGTTGGTGCCATCGCGGCGTACGTGCTGTGCTGGCCTTTCTCCTCTCCTCGAAGCATATGCCGATGGTGGTCTCGACTCGCCGCCTCGTTACGACGACCGCGCCGCGCGTCAGTCCAAGTCCAACCACCCCCCAACTACTCCATCTCTCGTAAAATCGGCGACGGTTTCTGAAAAGTTAGGGAGGCAGCGGGACAGCCACGTTGTCATCTGAAAAGTCACCGCGTCACACGTGTCATCCACCTATTGGGTGCTTTCTCTGCACATATGCGTATTGCTAAACTTTTGGTGTCAGAGTAACGTAAAGCTTCCACGCCCACTGACATGTGGGCCAAAATGAAACCCTAGACGTTTTTAATACTCAGAGTGGCCTCTCCCTTTCTTATCTCTTCCCCCTTCGCCTCCCCCCTCCAGAACACCCAATATGCACTACTTATAAGATTTATCACCCAATTCGCATTACTTTCAGAATATATCACTAGAGTGCGAATTTTCTTCGTTCCGTAACACTCCGTCCCCTAGCGTCAGTCGGCCCGTCGTCCTCCGTCCTCCCGGCGCCATCGTCATCAATCAGCCGCCGCTCGCGCCCGCGTCAGCCCCGCCGTCGCCGCCCGCGTCAGCCCCGCCGTTGCCGGTCCGTCGCCACCCGCGTCAGCCCCGCCGTCGCTCGTCCGTCGCCGCTCGCGTCAGCCGCGCCGTCGATCGTCCGTCGCCACCATTGGCGTACGCGGTGGAGGGCCGGCGGAGAGGGGAGCAGCGGTGGAGGGCGGAGGGCGTCGAGCTCCGGCGGCGGAGGTTGGACCGGCGCCGGCTTGGGGCGCGGTGGCGGTAGCCTGGTGCGGCGGCGGCTGAGCTCGGGGACGAGCTTGCCGGCGTGGGGAAGGACGAGCTCTCTGGTGTGGAGAGGACGAGCTCACCGGCGTGGGGGAGGATGAGCTCGCTAGTGGGGGGAGGACGAGCTCGCTGGCGTGGGGGAGGACGAGCTCGCCGGTTGGGGAGGACGAGTTTGCCGGCGTGGGGGAGGACGAGCTCGCCGGCGTGGGGGACTCGCCGGTGGGGGGGGGGGGGACGAGCTCACCGGCGTGGGAGAGGATGAGCTCGCCGGCGGTCAGATTCGTGCGGGCAAACGGCGCGAGACGGATGAACTGACGAGTGTTAAGGAACGAATAAAATTCACACTCCAGTGGTTGGTGTATTCTGAAAGTAGTGCGAATTGGATGATAAATCCTGAAAGTGTATTGGGTGTTATATTCGAAAATTCTCTCCCCCCTCCTTTCCCCCGTACACCCCGCATCCGCAGATCCGCGAACCCTAGCCGCCATGCTCAAGGCGCAGAAGCTCCTCTCCTCCTCTCGCGTGGTTCCCTAAATAGGGCTGCTGGTTTCTTCGTTGCTTCTTGTTTTTTTTTCCTTTCTTACTTTCTCATCCGTTTCCCCCACTTGATTTGCAGAGGATGTCAGATCTGTTCATGCGGCGTGGTTCTTTCCAGATGCAGATGCCTGAGGAGTGTTCCTCAGGTCGATTACCTGCACAAGAGGTCATGTTTTACTGCGATATATACTCGATATTTTTTTTTCTTGCCCCCAGATCCACAAGCCGCCGCCCTTTTTTGAGTGGTTGGGCTGGTCAGTTAAGTTGCGATCCTCGGTGGCATATATTTGAGTTTGTAGAAATTGTTTCTTTTTATATTTTTGTTGCTGCTCTCTGAATTTCGGTTCTTCTTGTGCCTGATGAATACTTGTGCAAGTGAGGAGCCCTCTGGTTCTCGCCCAGCACAATTTTTTCGTTCTTTTGAATCAGCAGATGTGGTCAGATGACGGCCTCTGTGATGACCTCTCAGTTGTTGTTGATTTAAATTTTCGATCTGCTTCTTGGTTTGCTAAATTCCCCATTGGCAAAACTGAGAGTATTTTTTTTGTCGCCTGATTCATTGTTCTCTCTATTTGGGTTTTTTTTTTTTTGCCTTGACTGTGTTATAGTATCATCATATCATGCGTTCAGTTGACTTCTTGTAGCCATTGAATGAATAGCTTTTCTAATATTCTTGTGCCTTGTGAATCCCTATTTTTCTGCTGAATTCTTTTTTCGGATGTATATTTCCTGCTCTGATGTATAGTTGTGGCCTTCTGGGATGCCCCATGAGTTTATCTTTGTGTAGATTGAACGAAATCCACTATCTTTAGCCTGACCATTCAACATTATTGCCGTCGATGTTGGCGATTCCTCAGCCCAGCAGCTGATCTCAGTGCCGCCGCCGCCGCCGTCCTCCCAAAGCTTTAGTCTACCTTGGATTCACGGGAGGAGGAGTCTACATTGGATTCAGAAAATCAGGGGCTCAGACAACTATCCGAGAGCAGATAAAATGATTGGAAAGACAAATCAAACTATTTCAAAACAAATAGTTGAGAAATCAAACTTACAGATTAATCTTCATGCTGGTTTTGTGTGTGTTTGTTCATCTGAGCTACACTTGTACTAGGTTGGATCGACCGTGTGAAACTGTGAACTGTTTATGTTATTAAGTGGAGGGAGATTGGCCAACTTGCAAGAAGCCGACTATTGAGAAGTTGCAAGATATAATTTCCGTTACTGTTGGATTGACTGAGGCGTTGGATTCATTGATGTCTGGAAATGTCGCGTTCAGTAAGTTTTTCTTTTTTTTTCCTTATTTTTCTTTTTCAAACATGCTTTCTTATTGTTGGCCTACAACCGAGATTGTATGGGTAATGGCTTGTTATGGTTTGGATTGAAACTGATAAATATCGGTGAGTTGATTGCTTGATATCCTTTGTGTGCCTTCGTGCAATATGCTAGGTTGTTTGCGGCATGCTCGCCTATCTTTATTGCTAGTTACTCCTTCGTAGTATATGTCTTGATCGTTCTGCCTAGTGAATCTTGTACTAAGTCATTGCTTATTATTTTTACTCGTCGTCAGATCTTATTAGTGATAGGCCAAATTAGTTAGAACGACAAGATAGCTCTCCCGTCTCCTCTGCCTATCAGTTTATCCATCGATATTGAAATTAAGCATTTTAACGTAGGTTGGATTTGGTTTGAACATGGTATCTTAGAGATATAACAGAAGTAATTAGCGCGTGATCTTTGTCACTACGATAATAGCTTGCTCAGCTTGAACTATAAATTGAGAAAATAATACTACCTCCATATTTTAATGTATGACGCCGTTGACTTTTTGTCCAACGTTTGACTATTCGTCTTATTTAAAAAAATTATGTAATTATCATTTATTTTAATGTGACTTGATTCATCATCAAATGTTCTTTAAGCATGACATAAATATTTTTATATTTACACAAATTTTTTTAATAAAACGAATAGTCAAACGTTATACGAAAAGTCAACGGCGTCATACATTAAAATATGGAGGGAGTAGTTGTCTTGATGTCATATGGAAGATCAGTTAGTCCGCTTTATGAATGATCACTATGCTCGTTCTCAGGATCTCTGCTTGGTTTAAGAGGCCCTCCATAGTCTATTTCAGGACTGACTTGCGTCACTTGCCATCATTCTAGTGAAAGTCTAGTGAATTTTTCTATAGTTGTTACCTTTCTGGATGCTTTTTCTTGATCAAGTTGAGACCTACAATCATTTTGCCGATTTGCTTTTTGTCGATCAAGTTGATGGAACTCCAGTGTTTTTTTTTTTCACATGGAACAACTAGAAACTCAGTAATTCATGCAGTATCGATCATCTAAAAAAAGCAATCGGGATACTTCTTTGTTTTTTTGAAAAAGGGGAAAATCTATATGGTTTTGGTGATGATTGTACCTTGTACGGTGAATTGATGCTCTGATACTATTGGAACTTTGATTCAGGGATTTCGAAGAAATGAGGAATCGTCAGATGTGAGGGCTTAATATCTTCATTCAGTAAGCAACTCTATCATGTCCGTGTTGCATACTTTGCTTGCGTTGTTCTTCTAGATTTGTATGGATTGGTGGCCAGGTTTTGACATGCCGGTTGGGATCAGCTCTAATGCTTTCATTGATGCATGTAATGTATTCTGAAATACTGAAGATGCTACGATTATATGCCTCGCTGGAATGCAGTCCATTTTCAAACCACATGATCTCAAGTTCTCAATACAAACACAAGAGCAAGGTTGGCGGCGAACCACATATTATGACATCCAAGTCACTTCTTGCTGAGGTGTGTTTTGTCGATCTCCAGTACCATGTTCCTGTTTTAAAGGTCAATGTGTTTTCGTCTCCTAGCATTTACTACCTATTATCCAGCTCATAAGAGCAAGTTTAATAGTATAGCCAACAACAAGCTCCAATCATCTAGCCATTTTAATAGTATTTTTGTACAATGGTTACCTATAAATATATACTGCACTATTATTAACTAATCCACATCTCATACACACGGCACTTATTGAAATCTGGGCTATAGCCGGCTATAAATAGCCCGCTTTTCTTCTCTCCCTCTCTTTATCTCCTTCAAATATATTTATAGCTGGCTAGCTTGCTATTGTACCAGCTCTGAGCACTCGCCATATATAGTGGCAATCTCAAAACTACATCACGGAATTCCGTGATCGTATATCTGTGCCAAAATTTGGTACTTCCAATTTCTGAGTCAGCATTAATCATCGAAAGCCTAATCACACATTTGTGCAACCAAACAAGCAAAAAGTGTTAGGATGCCTTCCAAGTTTCATCCACTTTTCACATGCCAGGCAAAAAAAAAAAAAAAAAAACTCTGTTCTTGGTTCCTGCTGGTTCTTGCAAGTGAATGCATAGCCCTTGTCAAAATTATCAAGACCTATGTCAAATTCATCAAACCTCGGTCAAAATTTGTCATATCGAACACAAAATTGTCAAGCATATGTCAAAACTAGGTGAATAAACAAAATTTTTTGATAAAGTAGGGTCAAATAAGCAACAGCATAAACAGAATTGTTTTTCATGAGTTAACACCGTTGTGATGCCGTCACATAATAGGGTCAAACCTTATCTTCATTTTTGAACAAGTGGGTGCAATCAGTAAACTTATAAACTAGTGCCAAATTGAGAGTTAGGCCTCAAAACGGGGTCACAAGGGCAATTTCCTATTAGAGAAATTGGATGATCATCCATTAAACCAAATTCCTTGTTGGTCTGCCCTGATTGATCAAATTCCTATTTAATCCAAATGCACAATCCTGATTTCTAATTAATCCAAATTCCTGATTGTTCCATCTGTTCAAATTCTTAATTTAATCCAAATGCACAATCCTGATTCCTAATTACTCCATCCTGATTTCTAATTAATCCAAATTCCTGATTGTTCCATATGTTCAAATTCTTAATTTAATCCAAATGCACAATCAGGTTGGCCGCCCAGCACCAATGTCTACAATCAATGCATATGCATACTGCATGCAAGCAGTTGGCAGGAAAGTATAGCAGGCAAGACCACAGGTAAAATAGCTGTAAAGCAAGCATTTGACAGAAAAGTATAGCAGGCAAGGCGAGATGTACTAATATAATACTGTATCACTGGTGCAAAGAACAGGTGATAGCAGCCAAGATTAGAATATGAATTTTGATGCCAAGTAGTAGCTACGCGCTACGCATGTACAGTACCTAGTACTAGTAGAGTACGCGCAATCAAACGTTGCGGTCGAATCGGAACCGGCAGTTTGTCTCAATCTCAGGTGTGAATGGGGATAGATCAGTGCATAATGTACATTTGGATCTGTAGAGATGGGGGCCTTGGGGGGGAAGAATACTGTAGATCTGGTCGACGTAGGGGGATCAGCGAACGCGCCCTGGTGGAGGATCAACGGCGACGAAGATCTCGCTCGCGCTTGGCCCACTTCTTGTCGGCCTTGTGCTTCTTGGCCTCCGCTTGCTTCTCCGCCTCCGCCCTGGCGTCTCGCCTCTTCTCCGCCTCGTTCCTCTCCTTCGTGCAGGCCTTGACGTGATCCTGGATGGACTTCCCAGTAGACCAGCATGTTGTTGTCCATCTCGCCGGCCGCCGCCCACTCTCTCTCTCTCTCTCTCTCTCTGTGCGTGTATAGGTTCGGAACTTTGGATCTCTGAACTGTGCCGTGGAGTGGGTGAGGGCGTGAGCCGGATGGGTAACCCTTTATGAACAGCAGCCCACCAGTTCGTCGCGGCCCAAACTGGGTTGAAACCGCTTCGGCCCAAATCCTCTCAACATATTAGCCTTTGGAATAAGTTCACTCCAGGTCGCTCAATTTGTTGCCAAGTCTAATTTTTGTCCTCAGTCCAGAAAACCAGATACAACGCACCTCCCAACTTACAAAACAATTCAAACGAGGTCCCTCGGCAGTATTGATCCTTGTTTTTGCTGACGTGGCGTCTACGTGGCTCCTTTAACTAAGTCTTTGTCATGCGTGGCATTGACGTGGCGTTTATGTGGCCATCATGTTGGTGTCAAGGATAGGCCCATGGCTATAAGCAGGAGCACCGTGGTAGCTTTCAAGACACAGAGTAGGGGACACCTCAGGGAAAATTCCCCTGACTTTAATTTAGGAGGAGCTTTTGGCATAAGGAATCACTAAGAGGAGCTTAAAGGAGACCGTGGTAGCCCTGATGGCTTCTTGCTGCAATTCAAGAAAAAAGAAGATATCGTCTCAACTTTCAATTGACGGTATATGGTAGTGGAGCTAAAGGATTAGGATGACAAGCTTGATCAACGATGGGAGCAACGATGGTTCTTTGGGAGCAACGATGGTTCTTTGAGATGATGTTGGGTAGGACTTAGGAGTTCCAAGCTGACTAGCTGAGGATGGTATGCTTTACACAAGCTTGGATGATGTGGAGTTCTAGCAGTTGGGCGACATGACGCTGCCAATAAGTTAGATGACCACGTGGCAGCCATGGATATTAAAATACAATTTAACGAGTCGAGCAAAGAGGTTTTTAATATGGTGCAAGAAGAAATTGAGTTAGCGGGAACTTAGGTGCTCCATATAATTCTTCGCCTGTCTTCAAACAGGATTCACCTTTACGATTAGGTGTCGGATACTTGGATCTCGACCCTAGCCATATGACATTTTTCATCAAATTTTGATCAAATTATTTATTGATTTTTCATCTTTTGAATTTGAATTCTCAAATACAATTCAGAATTTCACTCAGAATCTATTTTTGTCCAACATCGAAACCTTGAAATTTCACTGTTTTCAAGCATAGAGCGGACCCCTTCCCTTCTACAAGATCCCGTTGCAACGCACCGGAAATATGCTAGGATTTGTGTCAAAAAAAAAACATGCTATAGGATTAGAAAACAAAGAGAGTATAAGAAACAACTGCAAAATCATCATACAAGAAAGATTGTGCCTGTCATCGCTGCCGGCGAGGCGGCCACAGCCCACAGCGCGCCGATGACTCTACTAGATGCTACGCCATCGCCGACGAACGGTACGTGTCCGATCGCCACAAGGAGAAGCGCGGCGACAGAGAGGTGCGGTCATATCGCTGATCGACTCGGAATCGGACGGTAAAAACGAATCGAAATAGGAGTATATTTCACCACCACCGCCGCCAGTATTTTATATCACTAGTTCACTACATAGAATCGAGATGTATTTCACGAGATTTCCAGGCTCAGGTTGCACCACGATCAGATCGCTTGGTTGCATTGTCTCGCTATATTTGGCTAGACACGTACAGGCACAGAGAATTTAACTATGGCGGAAACGCCGTCGATGATGGCGCCGTGGTCCGATCTCCCGTCGGATCTGCTGGGCCTCGTCATCGCACGCCTCCCCTTCCCCGCCGACCGCGCGCGCTTCCGCGCCGTGTGCAGCGCGTGGCACTCCGCCGTCCGCCTCCACGTCGCCTCCCCGCCGCAACTCCCGTGGATCGCTCTCTCCCCCGGGCCGCCCGTCGCCATGCCCACCCACGCCGGCGAGAAGAACGTTGTTAACACCGTCTGCGTTGGCTCCACCGACGGATGGCGCGCCCTGCACCGCACCACCGCCGCCGCTGCCGGGACGAAAACCAAGAGGCACACGTTCTTCTTGCACAACCCTTTCACCGCCACCACCGTGCCGCTCGCCGAGCTGGAGGACGTCCTCGACGACGCTTTCTTCGAGTGGAACGAGGTCTGCAAGGTGATCATCCGCTCCTCCTCCTGCCCCGATGGGGACCACCTCGTCGCCGTCATGACCAACCACTATAACTTCCCTTTGATCCTGTGCCAGCCAGGGAAGGGCACCTGGACCCCTGACTCATGCACGATGCCATTCGTCCGCGTCATCGACATTGCCTTCTTCAAGGACAAGCTCTATCTAATTACAACAGCCGAGGACCTCTTCGCCGTCGACCTCGCCGCCGACAAACATGGCAAGCCCACCGTCACCAACGTCGCGAGCGCATCAACAGACAACCGAGAAGCCCCGATGACATGATCGACGCGTTTAGGTGGAGCGACGACGAAGAAGACGACGACGGCGACGCACAAGAGGATGACGGTGACGCATCGTCGACCAATGACGACGGGGAGTACTCCGAAGACGGTGAGGACCATGACGTGGTATTGAACCAAGAGGGTGGAGACAACGACGGCGACAGCGAAATTGAGCCTGTCAGAGATGATGATGATATCGACGACAACGGCCAGCAGTGGCACCCTACTTGGGAGCATAGAAAGTTTGAGGAATTCTACGAGAAGGAGTACGCGATTGTTGGCACCTGGCACCTCTTGGAGTCGTGTGACTGGTTGCACATGGTGAGACGGGAGTGGATACTCCCGTTCTTCTTGCAGACCGACCACACCCGCAAGCTGGATGTGTTTGAGGCAGAGATGGACGCCGGAGCGTGGGTTCCGGTCACCGGCGGCCTAGGTGGCCAAGCAATCTTCATCAGCGAACTCTTCAGCATGTCCGTGGCTGCCTGCACACGATGAGGTTGAAGAGGACACGATTTATTTCGTCGATACACACGACGTGTGGGGCATGAAATCCGGCACTAGGAGGCCGTTTAGGCGAGTCAGCCAGATCATGGATACAGACATGACGTGGCCCACGTGGGTGATTCCTCCCAAGTTGATTGTTTAATGAACTAACTGGGTGGCCCGCGCAATTACGCGGCTAGCACCCATATATATTTTAATATGATTTTATTTAAAATTTATTAAATAATTATCTCGTTGTCTTAAGATTTTGAAAGACCAAACCTTATCATCCTCGTGTTTCTAACTTTTATACTTTTTAAAAGTCACACTAGTTGCTACCCCTATACGATCATAACTATCATTGGAATTCTTTTTTTACTTTTTAGAAGACCCATCAACCATTCATTGGAATTCTTTTTTTACTTTTTAGAAGACCCATCAACCATCGGCGGCTCTGCCATTGTACTCCTATACGACCTGCCCGCTGCCTTTCATTTTTATTATAATTGAGATTTTAAAAATTAAATATGATTATCGTTGGGGTTTATTTTTTTACCTTTTAGAAGTCCCCGCCAACCATCTTGACCAATTGCTTCACGACCTACCCATCATCCTTCCTTTTAATCGTCATTAGAATTCTATTTGGTGTTTTACTAATAGTTTTTAGATGTCTCATCAACCGCCATCACTCTGCTTCTCTATAGGCCCGTTACTTAATTAATCTCGTCATGTGTTTTAGATGGTCTTTTATAGTTTTAATTTTTTATCACCAATTTTAGTTATTTATAAATTGTATTCTTAGTTGAAATCTTATTTTTTTTTCTAATTTCAGAATTTATTTATTTTTTTTGTATTGTGTTCTTTTGATATTTTTATTTTTTATTTTTAATTTCAGTTGTTTCAAAATTATCTTACTTTAACTCTCTCTTTAGTTTTCCTAATTTCAGATTTTACTTTATTTTTTATTCCGAATTTAATTAATTTACCACTGGGTTCTCATATGTACTCTTATTTTAATATTGCTTAAATTTAATTTCGAATTTAAATTAATTTTAAATTATATTTCTACTTGAGCTCTTCTTTTCTTTTCTTTTTTTTTATCTTTTTATTTTGAATCTTGATTAATCTCATATTGGATTCTTGTATAGACTCTTCTTTTAATATTTCTTATTTTAATTTCGAATTTCAGTTATTTTTAAATTGTATTCCTTATTAGACTCTTCTTTTTTTTTCTAATTTCTGATTTTATTTTATTTTTATTCTGAATTTTGATTAATCTCATATTGGGTTCCTATATGGACTCTTCTTTCAATATTTCTTAATTTTAATTTCAGCTATTTTTAGATTGTATTTCTACTTGGACTCTTCTTTTCTTTTTTTCTAATTAATGTGAAAATTTCTAACCTCCACAGCGAATGCGGTGCCTTTTTTCAAGGCTGTTTTAATCTTTAACCTTATTAAAAGATTAGTATTTTCCTTTCGTCACCAATTTTTTCGTCCGTGCGCAAATTTTTCGCCCGTTCACGCTTTTTTCACGGATCCGATTTTGTTCTGTTTTTCACTTTTTTTCTAGCGCCAGCCCAGTAGTCCAAGCCACAAGTCCAAGCCACAAGCCCATAAAGAGACAAGTCCAGGTGCGCCCACAAGTCCAGGTGTGCCACAACCCCACAAGTCCAGGTCCAAGCCACAAGCCCGCCACAAGTCCAGGTGTGCCACAAGCCCACAAGCCCAGGTGCGTGCCCCAACTGCGACCAGGAGTCCTGTTCTGTCTGCTCTTGCTATTCCGTTTCTTCTTTCTTCCGCTATTTTTAGCGCTCACCCGATCACGATTTTACAGATTTCTCAGGCAAGAAATACATATAGAAATAATAGAAGCACACAAAAAAAATACAAATCACAAGGTTTTTCCTCTAGGGCGTCAAGCCACCTCCAATCAATGTCGATTCCAGGTTATCATTGTACTCAACCTGAATGCAATTACAATTTCATTAGATTTATATAACTCAAAAAATTCTACTCCATGCATGCTTGCCTACTTTTTTAATGTTATCACTAAGTCATAACATGCATTGGCTCATAATAACTTGCTGATGCACTCACTGTTCATGGTATGTTATACTGTCTTTAATTATGCATGTGATGCATCTACCAAAATAGTACGTTCGCTCATGCAAAAGCAAGCCGAGTTTAAAGCAACAAAGAGGAGATTAATATTTCTTTACCAATGTAAGAATGCAATATAAATTTCATCAGAGAAGGCCAAAAAAAACTAGACAATGCACTATGATGATGGGAAAAAAAATCAAGAAATTTGTTTGTCACAGCTCTAATTTCCTAAGTCATATAAATCATTTAGATACCCCATTTAAGCTATCTGAATATTCAGAACATTTATTTTGAAGGCAGACACAAACGATAGTAAAATAAGGAAAAAGAGAATGTTATCTCTAAAGAGGTACCTTAGAATTGTCTATTTGATCTCTGGAGGTAAAAATCACTAAGAAGGATGGAAGAACAACAGACCTGTATGTGCGACAGCAATATTTGCCCACTTCAATTCAATAGCACACAGAAAAAAACGCACCTCACTTAGTAGCAAATATGAAGCCTTCCCTCAGGATACTGTGTGGTATAAAATTAATTAGATGAACAGGTACTATCATCAAAAGGAATAAGTTCATATTATCACTGCATGTACCAATAAAAGAATCAATTCAAAATTAAATATGTTTTTGTAAGCCGCATAACAAAATAAACCTTATCTAAATCATGTTTGCTCTACCTTCTCCATTAGATTGTCTATCCTGATTGCAGAACTTATGATTGCACTGTGCATGATAAACCGATCGAACAGTGAGCATACCAGATTTAGTATGTTGCCATGCTACAACATCCTGAGTTCCTCACTACCAGGAGTTAGTGCTATTTGTATGATTCGATTAGCATCAACCGACCAAAAAATGCTACAGACAAGCTCTTCAGCCGACTGACCAACTAAGGCCTTGTTCGGTTACTAGGGATTTAATCCCCAAGGAGAATCAATCCAGGGAGGGATTGAGTGAATCCCTCTCATGTCACTCAATCCCTGTTGGGGATGAATCCCTCCCTACCCACTAATCCCCCTCTCAAATCCATTTGTTCGGTTTGGTCAAGATCAACAATAGCAGGATTGGTGCTTTCCTGCTTCAACGCTGCTATTGAGTTAGCTTGGCAGTTTATATGCATCAACTTCAGAGCATCAAACGGAGGAAGCATCAAACATAGCAACGGAATTTGATAATATCTTATTGTACAAACAAAATATACTCAGCGGAGTAATTACTGTAATCTCCAATGAACATCAAATGTCACTTTTGCTTTTCAGTCGAAACATAGCATTATCTAATATAAGTTAGAATATCGATCAGTCCTAGCTTCTACAGTCTATGCTTAATAAATATTTTAGGCATAGTGAAAGAAGTGCGGTGCAGATGCATGATTGATCCTTCAGCGCCCCTGCAACAAAAAGATCCTTACAGCCTTCCAGTTCCATAATTTACACCATCATCAGCATCATCTCCAACTGTCATCACAGGAGAATTACGAAAAATTATGTAAGACCATAATAGAGCTGATTGAGGATATGTATATGGTAATTTAAAATTCCAGCAATTGACAACTACTTGTGGGTAACCCCAAAGAGAGGTAGATTATAACAACTAAAAATTAAGCATTATCTAATATAGTTTTGTATGTAGAGATGGCAACCGGGCCCCGCGACCCGAAACCCGTTGGTTTTTTACTCTATTAGGGTGTATAAACGTTCCAAACACCATACCCATGGGTACGTTAACAGGCAAAACCTTCACCCATCAGGTACACGGGTGTGGGTAAGTTCTCCTATCACTCGAACCCATTAACGCGTGGGTTGAAAATACCCGTAGGCCTAGCCCAATATGCAGATGGCCCAAGGCCCACAACCATCAAAACCCTATGTATAAATCCTCTTTTCCTCACTCCTCTAAACCCTATTCTCCTTCTCCTCCTCTCCTCTCCCTCCTGTCTCCGTTTCTCCGCCGCCCCCCATCCCCCAAACGGCCAAGCCACGACCGCACCGCACGGGCACACGCCACACGCCGGCGCGCCACCGTGCAGGCGCGCACGGCCGCAGCACCAGCCGCCAGCCGGTCTCGATCGCACCGATGGAGTAGGGGCGCCACTGTGCGGGCAGCCGCTAGCGTGGGGGCGGACATCCACCGTGTCGGTCGCCGCCTGGGGCAAGGTCCAGGGAGCCAGGGGCGCCGCCTCCTAGGGGCGGGATAGCCACCGCGTCGGTCGCCGCTTGGGGGCAGGGACGCCGCGCGCCGGCCAGCTGTCAGCAGGAGCGTCGTCGCAGGTGCAGTGAGGTAGGTCGCTGGATCCAGTTGGAGCTGTGACCGTGAGTAGAGATGGCTTGCTGTTGATTTTGCAATGTGGCAGGCTGTATGTATCCTGTATGGTTTGTTTGAGCCTTAATTTTTTAATCTTGCTGTGTATATATCAAGAGATAGCAGTGGTGGATCTGGCCGGTGATAGGGAGAGAGACGGAGAAAGACGAGGAGAGAGCGAGAGAAATAAAGGAAGCTCTCCGACCAGCTACAGATATTTGCTCTCGCCTCTCGGTAATGGATTCGTATCGTCTGCCATTAGGTAATGGCGGAAATGGCAGACGCGCACAGTGTTTTGAGTCTGGTGCTACAGTAACAGACAGGATTATACCTCCATAATGTACGAGCTTCCTTTTTTTTAAAAGAAAACTACGACGGTCAAGTTCCTTTATTTTCTAGATAGTGCTAATGCACGGAGTTGATTTCCGCTAAAAAAATTGTTTAGATATACGTACAAACTAGTCTCACAGACGAGCGATATTTTCTTTAATTATTGATTTTTATCATTGACATAAAAACACAGGAAACCTCCACTTTAATATTTGTTTGACATAAAAAATATCGATTGTAAAAAAATAAAAAATTTCCGTGAGACACGACATATTAAGAGTATGCGCGCTATCTATTATCCACATGTCACACGGCCAATCTCCGCGCGATTCCACGTATGATTTTGGGAACTTGATCACACGCTAATAGCACGATAATTGACAGAGTAAGAAAGCACGCATGACCATTACAAGACCATGCGTAAAAATACAAAAGCATTTTTTTTATCCGTCCTAATTATTAGTATTGGTCTAAAACTTACCTATTTAATCAAACAAACTTCTGTCCTCCTTTTGCGTGAAAATGGCCGAAACATTCACTGTTTATTTCTTCCATGGTACAATCATTAGGTTAACGCATCACATTGTTCAAACCATACACGTGTACAGGGCAATAATTATTCAAAATAAAAATACTCTGCGATTACTATACAAGTCACCCATGCTTATCGCCATATTGGAGTGCTCCAAACAATAGTTAAGTTAAAACTTTATCCAACATATCACGATCCGGTGCAACGCAAGAGTATTTTATTTAGTAATATAATAGATAGATAGATTTGTAAGATTTATAAGGTATTTTTCTATCAAGTTTCGTATAGGCAATCCCCACGTAGACTTGTTAGAAATGTACAGTGATGGAGAGCACGAACGCAACCATATGTCCACATCTCTAGCTAATACGTGCATTCATGTCGCCACTCTTGATACTGGCAGCTGCTGGCTAGCATCTCAAGCAAAGTTCCTTGTTGTCATCAACCAATCCAATCGCCCTCAGTTGATTATTTTCGCACCAAGTCCTAATAATAGCCTCTTCTCCTTCCTTGGGTCTTAGGCTCTTGGCCAAGTTCAACTCGCGACCATGGCGCGAAACACCGTGTTCCGATTCCAAGTGACCAACGCCGGCGAGGAGGAGCCCGAGGAGAGGCAGATCGCCGTCGACCCTTTCTCGCTCCGGCAGTTCTCCCGCCTCGACATCGACGGGCCACTGCCCATCCCTTCCGTCTCCGTCGACCACCACCACCACCACCACCACGCGCCGCACGCGCGCCAGGGCCCGGCTCTGCTCGCCGGCGCCAGCGCCAGCGTGCCGGCGTCGCCGCGGCGGGTGTCTGCGGCGGCCGCGCCTCCCACCAGGTGGGACGCGCACCTGGCGGTCGTGGCGGCTGCGCCTGCTGCGCGCGTCGCGTCGTCGGACGTGCCCAGGCCGGCGATGTCGAGGAGCAGGTCCTGCGCCGGCGCCGCGGAGGCGGAGCTGGACGACGACGAGTTCGACGTCATCCTGTCGTCCTCGGAGCGGAAGGCGAGCGCGCCGCAGCGGTGGGGCAGCGACGTGCCTCTCATCGGTGCGGGCGACGGCGCCGAGGACTCGACGGGCTACGCCGTCGCGGACGCGCACGGCAAGAGCGGCCGCCGCAAGGTGAAGCGCGGCGGTGGAGCGGCGCCGTTCACGTGCTGCCTCTACCTCCCAGGGCTCGGCGCCAGGAGGACGGCCAAGCCTCCACCACCCACCGCCGCGGCGCGCGCATCGTCGTTGCCGTCGTCACCGGCAACGTTCCGTGGCGGCGGCGGCGGCGGCGTGGAGTCCGACCCAGGCACGGCGCGGCCGAGCACCATGTCGCTGGCCATGTCGCTCGAGCGGTTCGACTGCGGCTCGTGCTCGACGTCGTCCCGCTCCGGCCTGGCCCTCGACGGCGAGGCCGGCTCGTCGTACTTCGACCTCCCGCTGGAGCTCATCCTGGGATGCGACGGCGACGACGAGGCAGACCTGCCGGTGCACGCCGCGTTCATGTTCGACAGCGACGGCATAAGAAAGAGCGTGCTCAAGAAGGGCGTGCGCCGCGCGGCGGCGGCGGCGGCGCGGCCGTCGGTGGGGAAGATGTCGACGGACGGCTCAGAACGCATCTCGGCGCACCATGTGAGGTTCTCAGTGACGTCAGGGTCAGCGCCGACATCGACGCCGGCCGTCGTAGGCTTCCTCGCCGGCGAGCGTTAGGACGACTTCACCGCATACCTGAAGTTAAGCTCAGAGCTCGTCACAGCAGGCGCGTGCTGTTTCCTCAGATAATATATATATTCTGCAGTTAGTAATCGGTTTACCAAGGTTAATTATGTTTAATTCATAGATAATTTACTGTAATTTGTTCTCAGATTTGCATGTTTATTAGTTTCACAGAAGAACTTCCGTTCTGAGAGACGTAGCTTTCGTTTTGATTTATTTAACCACAAACAAATTATTCCCGTGAGTGTGAGCTGCAAAGCAGTTTACGTGCTAACATGTAACTAGTGTGATTGATTTGTTTAACAAATTGGCCAGCAAATTGCACGCTCATAAACCTGTAATGTTATTGATTTGTTATCCATTTTGAATATTAAATATTACTCATTCCGTTGCACGCTCATAAACCTGTAATGTTATTGATTTGTTATCCATTTTGAATATTAAATATTACTCATTCCGTTTCAGGTTACAATATGTTTTAACTTTGGTGAAAATCAAATTGATTTAAGTTTGACAAAAAAATAGTAACATTTTCAACCAAGACAGATTTATTATGAAAATATATTCAATTATTAATTTAATAAAAACTAATTTAGTATTATAAATATTAATATATTTGTCTATAAACTTAGCTAAACTTAAAACAGTTTAACTTTAACCAAAGTCAAAACATATTATAACATGAAATAGAGAGGGAGTACTTTGTTTTCCTCCTGCCACTCCAAATGTAGCAACTTTGCTTTCACCAGTTATCAACAGAAAACAAGACAAGCCCATTATCAGAACTGAAGGCTACAAAACATGTTCAATACAGAACTTAAAAGAAACAAAGGAAAGCAATAAAAATGATCAGAAACAAGATCAGCATTTGGATTAGATATTTCGTTTGTTCCTTTCTGTCAGTACTTAGTACACATTTCGCTTGCACAAAACATATTTACATTTCTCAAGAAACGCTAGCTCGTATACTTTTGGTGGTTAATGAAGGTAATTCAAGAAGCCTCCTCAAAACCAGGGCTTCACAAACTCCACATCTAAAGCTATAGAGTGGCAGCTCTTCTTCCTCCTAAGACCTAAACCTCAAAAATTCATATGCGCCCGAACAACATCCTCAATAGGAGATTGGCAGATTGGGCAACTCCTGTTGCTCGATTTCAGCTGATCGGCGCAATTGAAACAGGTGCACATATGTCCACACCTGAATGAAAGATGATAACACACTTAGCAAGATTGCGAGCCGTATCATCGTTTCTTGTTAAATTGTGAGACATAAGATGTGAAGTGAGTCAAAGAACATAATCTAGCCATGCAAATCATTACCTGTAAAGTAGAGAGTCAACTTGCGTCTGATGGCAGATGCAGCAGCTTCCCCTTTTTGCTGGTGTGTCGGGTTGGCTTGGCATCAACCCTGTTGAAAATAATGGCATCAGAAAAAAAATGGATGTTGAAGTGTAAAAAGAGTGCATCAATGATTACAGATGAGGTAAAATTAAGCACTCAATAAGGTGCAAAGTGGCAGTAGTGAAAAAGAACACACCAAAGTTCACATGGTATTTTAATCTTTTTTTTAAAAAAACAACAGCATGGCACACCACAAAAATCTGTCAATTCCATAAAGCAGCCTAAAGGTGCCACAGAAAGCCTAACAAACTAGCAATTATATAGTATTAGTTTAGAGAGTTGGTCCAGGCCCAGATTTGAGCAAAAAGATGGCGCATAGTTTTGCTTTCAAGTTCCAAGACTAGAGTAACTATTTCCAATAGTCACTCCATAACCAACTGTGTTCTTTTTCTCCAGATCTCATTTGACTGTCCTTTAAAGGCAACCTACTAGCTCACTTGCCCTCACAGTTCATATTGTCTTCAGTGCAATCTTCTATAGGAAGCCTCAGTTCTGAAAAGGCTAGGGATTGTGTTATAGGGTCGTAGATTCCATATTAGAATATGAAAATGTGGCTCTTCTGTTTCATGCATATTCTGGAGTCTGGACAACATTTTGGTTGTTGTGGTTTTGCAGATAGGAATGACAAATTTATAAAACTTGCATCACAACTCACCTGCTTCGCGAAGTGCACTGCACATCTCCTCTTTAATGGAATGCTGGATCTTTACTTGGGATGCAATACAACTTTCCACCAACTTCCGTAGTTCATATATTTCATGATGGACCTGTGCCATTTCACTTCTAACCCTGACCTCCATTTCCTGTAACACAGAAATATAGTGAGAATATGACTTGTACACAAACTGACTTGAATAGCACAAGACTTACAAGGAAGTTTTGGTTTTCATGATGTTGATGTTCAAACGAAGAATGCTGCCAGCCTTCTTGTTGGTGGAGATGGGAGACAGGTGCTAATGAACACTGTGCAGATACCCTCTGATCAGCATTCTGTGGTTCATCATTCTGTCTCCAGTATAAGCGCTCATCATAATATCCTTCAAAATCATCAATCATGTGTTGTTGCCTTTGTTTGCGCAAGATTGTTAGCAACATGTTGTTCATTTTATTGCTAAAATCACTCTCAAGAGACTTTGAGACCTTTTTGCTGCAAGGGAAGGGGAAATATCATGGCTTAATATGGTTTAGTATGTACAAATAAGACTATGGAATATAATTCGCACATGCAAAGTAAAGGTTTAGAACCAAAGATAAAACAAAAAGGAAGCGGACCTTTATGGAAAACGTGCATCTTAATTAGTATTCTCAGTTCTTTGTAAGTGATTTGCATATAATTACTGGAGCACATATTTAAAAAGGTTTATTTACCTCTCAAGAAGATTGCAGATGTCAGCATTGCCAGACAAAGCACCGCTGTCTTCTTGTGTGGCAACACACAATGATCTCCATGAGTTAGGGGAGTCTATCCAGGGGCGATCATTAAATTCAATCTGAGTGTGATTCTCAATATCCCCAATTTCATCCTGATTCCAGCTGTCTGGACTCATGGCTTCCACTGGTGCAGGCCAACCAAGACTACTTATCCATAGTGCCCTCTCTTCCCATGAACCATTCAGGCTTTGGTTGTCTTCTTCTCTTAGATTATCACCCCTTGAGGATGGAGTGCAAAGTTCATGCAATGTGCTTATGGTACTTGGCGAGACATCATCAACAGTACTATGCTCATCATACCTCACGAAACTCGATGGCTCAGAATATTCCTGATTCTGGGTACATAATTTTACCATGTTTTTGCAACCTTCCTGACATTGATTTTCACTGTTGCTGTTCTGCCCATCATTTTGTTCATTTCCTAAACCATCCGAAGAAACTAGTCTCTCAACAGAACCAGTAGACTTCTCAGCCAAAACCTGGTCACCCTTATGTTGGTTACCAGCAATGCACTTGCTGAGAAAAGCTTGTGTTAGGCATTGGCTCACAAAAAAGGGAAGTGTTAAAACATTCTGAACTTATGTTTCTTTTCAGGAAAAAATATTCTAAACTTACTGCAAGCTGAAAAGGACTAGGAATGACAGACATGAAAGAAGTGGAAAAGAACACATTTAATGTTATATTTTCACATCCACCAGTACAAGATGTTGGTTTAGTTACCAAAGAGCATATTAATACCTTGTGGTATAGGCCTCATGCTCATGTTTTGGAAGGCGTGGCCTGACTGGTTTTGGTAGAGTCCAAACTTCATCCTTAACTTTAAATCCCTGACGCAACAGCCTAAGACGAAGCATGGACTGCAAGGTGTCAAAGAGCATGATAATATTAGCGGAAGCCACATAAGGAACAAACAAACTTAAAAAGTACTTGTGTTCGCATAGATACAATCTAATGAAATAAACCAGAGAATACATACTTTTGTGCATGTGTGCTGGCACTTAGCAGCCAAAACAATGATGGCTGTACCATATAAAAGGTGAATCTCTATTGTATTTACCAATCTTTGACAAGAGGAAGGAATAATCTTGTTCACAGAGAAAAGAACAAAAACACAAATTATGCCTTGGATATGCAAAAAAGGGCATCAAGTAATCGAGATTTTTGCTTAATATTTGTGACCAAAACAAATTTGTTGCTTCCAAACACAGCCCATACTTGAGCTACACACCGGCAATGTATTCTCCAGGAAAAAGTTCAGCTTTCCTAGGAAACATGCACATTAATATTCGCTGGAGTTGGAGTGAAGAATATCCAAAAATGTTGCAAGTAATGCTGGTACCGTAGCATAAAAATCCAACCTAAAAGGCAATTGCCATTAATAAACAGTTGAAATTTGCGTTGTACTTCCAATTAACAAACTGCTCTGCCATTAATCATATTTATGTGGAACAAGTGCACACTATAGCAAGCAAGCAAGCAACCTGTCTAGTCATGTGATATGTTTCATGTGGCCTCTAGCCACAACTCTGCAGCATCCACAAGCTCCACAGGACGTCAGATTCCGGACGTGCCAGCAAACAAACAAGACAAACGAGAGATGTTATTCACTTGTGACATCTCGTCCACTAGATTTACCCTCTCTGCTGCACTGGACATTGCGTGTATAGCAATAGAGCTCCCAAAATATTCTTGGATCTTCTAGTAGAGCTTTCGTTGCAGTTCTACTACATATTGAACCAGTCAATAATGGCTATTAGCATATCACTATTTGCGATAACCAAGTCCTGAATTTAGCTCATTTTTTATCACGTTTTGGTTTATCCTAGCATATTAACGAACCTGCAAAATGAAACATGATAATATGGTTTGCACATGACAATGATCAGCAGTGCCAGTTGGGAACATGATCTACCAAACAGCCATATGGTCCCATCCTTGGGGGACTACGGGGTCAAAATCAACAACTCACACTTCTAACTTCTTGGCTCGTCTTAAAATAATGATTTCTCGATCAAGAAACAGAACAATATCCCACTTGGTTAATCGACAAACAAGTACTTTGATCCATGATTACTTGTAATTTGATCCAAATATCCATTGCGTTTTGCAAATATTGTTTTTCCTTTTATTTTTTTCCTAAAAAAAATAGCGCCGCATGAGAGAATGGGGAGTTCACCTGGATCCTGCCTTTGTGCGAGAACCGCGACACGACGTGGCGGTCGGCGACCGCGGCGAGCTCGCACCTCCGGCAATGGGCCATCATGGCGACGAGCTCCTCCATTGCGCGGCGGCCACGCACCGTGCGGACAACCAGCTGCGTCGGCCTGGACCCGTTGATACCGGCGATGGTGGTAGGCGGCTCCACCCCGGCGCGCATCGGCGCGGGCGACGGGGGCGCGGACTGCGACATCGCGACCTCCTTGTTCGCGGCGTCCAGCTCGTCGTCGGGGATCGACGACGTGCCGCTGAGCTTCTTGACGATGCACCCCACGCGTCCCCGCGGCGAGCCGCCGTCGGAGTCGGAGGCCAGGTCGCAGGGCCGCGGCGTGGCGGGCCCCACCGCCTCGATCTCCCGCCACCGCTGGATCAGCGACGACGCGCGCGGCGCCGCGGGCGGGAGCTCCGCGCCGCACCCGCCCCCGCACCCCGCCCCCGCCGCCGACGACGCGTCCGACGGCTCCGGGGACGGCTCCCGGAACACGGCGGCGCGGGCGGTCACGGGGCGGGTGGCCGACGCGAGCGCGGACAGCTCGGCGTCCCTCGCCCTCCGCCTCTGCTCCTGCGGCGCGGGGGCCTCGGCGGACGCCGTGGCGGAGGCGGCCGCCGCCGCCGCGGCCCACCGATCCAGTATCTGCCTCCGCCGCCTCGGCGTGGGCTCCGCCGCCGACGCCACCGCGGCGGACGACGCGCCACCAGCAGCATCGTGGTGGTGGTGGTGGTGGTGGTCGGGGCAGCGCGGGCGCGGCGTCTGCGGCGGCGGGACGAGGATGTTGAAGAATCCCCTGGTGGGCTGCCTGGAGGATGCCCTGGAGGGGTCCCTCCATGGCGTGGAGTCGTGCGGCATGGCGGCCACCGAAGATGTTGCCATGGCCACCCCAACTCCCAAAGGTAGCAGCTACCCCCGCCTCGCCAACGACGCGTGTGCGGTAAATATAGACAATCCCACCCCGCCCCTTGCTTTGCTATTCTCCCGGAGACAAAGGTTAGGATTAAAATGGAGGGAAATGACCCGTTGTGTTTGGTGTGGCTCGAGACCGGGAACGAGGAGGAGAGGAGAGGAGGACGCGCGCTGCTGCTGCTGGTGGTGGTGGGAGGCGCATCACGCGCCGCGTAACTGCGCTTGTGCCGTTGGCACGGTTGCGGCGCGAGGTGGGGGGTGGGGGGTTTTTACGTGGTTTCGGGCCGATCTCACGGGCGAATGTGCGCGATCCTGCCGCGGCCGGTTGGTTGGCTGGTCGGTTCGATTCTCTCCGGCGCCGGGGCGCGCGGCGTCGTCGTGCCATGTGCTTCTCGCTCTCTCCCCCCTCTCCCGCGCGGATGCGTTGGTTGAGCGAGCCGCACGTTGCGTTCCGTTCCAACGGCGTCGTCTCGGTCTTGGCGTGTGGCTCTCGTATCAAAAGCCGTGGCACCCGTGGTGGCGGCTTTACCGTCTTCCGTTTTTTTCTTTTCAAGTAGCTTACGAGGTTTGGTGTTTTTGGGGGGATTGGGCTGTTGAGTCACTCATGGGTATTCCCGAAAGTACAAAGGCTGCGTTGCATCTGCTGCTGCGTCGGGCGCACACGGCACCACCCGAGACGTTGCTTTCTTCCGACTGCGGCCAGAGAGGGTAAAAAGCCCACTGTCTGTGGCCCAGTCGTCAGGGGCGTTATCCATGCGTGTCAGGATCTCGTTTGCACTGCACGTACGTTACACGCTGACGCCAGCCGGAGTATCTATCCTTGGCTTCTCCTGCTACCCAAAGCTGGCGTGGCGCGAGTAATAAAATCGGATAGGCGTTGCTGGTTCTTTTATTAGGCGCGGTGAAATTATACAATTAACCGTCGTCATCAGTTTCTTTAATGCTTGTTTAAGGCGTGGACACCGTGTCCTGTTCGTACCTTTGACCGTATCACTTTAGGGTGAGTATACATACTGGATTGCTTTTCCGAGACACGTAAAACAAGAATAACCGTTAGCATAAATTTATATTAACTATTATAAGTTTATTCTAAAACAACTATTATAAGTTGAAAAAATATGTTTATTTATTTATTAAAAATACATATTCTTTTACACAAAATACATCATTGATAAACGTGCTAACGATAAATGAGAAAGTTATTGTTTTGAGTTGCTGAAAATAACTCAATCTAAGATTATGCTACTTCCTTCGTTTTAAAATATACTCTTTCAGTTTCATATTATAAGTCGTTTGACTTTTTTCTAGTTTTTTTAAGTTTGACTAAGTTTATAGAAAAATATAATAGCATTTTCAACACATTATCAAAATATATTTAATAAAACTAATTTGATATTTTATATATTGCTATTTTTTCTATAAGTTTGGTCAAACATAAAAAAGTTTGACTAGAAAAGAAGTCAAACGACTTATAATATAAAATAGATGGGGTAATAATTTTAGCCTTCGACAAGGATATTAAGGAGAGAAGTAAGGGCCTGTTTAGATCTCCTGGTAAGTTTTTTCACTCTGTATCATCGAACGTTTGAACACATGCATAAAGTATTAAATATAGGCTAAATAATAACTAATTACATAGATTGCATGTAAATTATACGAATCTTTTAAGCCTCATTGCTCCATGATTTAACAATGTAGTGCTACAATAAACATTTGCTAATGACGGATTAATTAGGCTTAATAAATTCGTCTCGCAGTTTACATGCGGATTCTATAATTTGTTTTGTTATTAGACTACGTTTAATACTTCAAATGTGTGTCCGTATATCCGATATGACAAGGCAAAAATTTTCACCCCTAGATCTAAACACAGCCTAAAAAGATTTCAGAATGGATGAGTTATAGGGTCGAACTAGTTAAGACTAGAATAAAATGAATGGATAGTAGAGATAATATGAATAGTTTAATGGTAATGGTAAAATATAGTAGGTTATTATAAGAATCTTATGGGAAACACACAAGTGGGTGTGACCAGCGATAAATCTTTAGTCCCACTAACAAAACTCCTATTGAGTAAGTGTGTAATATCCATAGGGTATTAGGGGTTGAATTAATATGTTATAATGGTTTATAACTATTTTTGGGTTACTTTTTTTAATTATGTGGTCTCATAATTTTTTTCATTACAATGTCTTAGAAATATGTTTTTAAGAGAAATCTACTGTCCATTTTCACTTGGCAAATTATAAATACCGTGCATCTACTTATTTCCAAATTATTAAAGTTTGACGGCATGGATGGCAATACAAAATCTGGAAAATGGAGAGGCCAGCTGAGATAAAGAGAGATGCTTGAATTCAAAGAGACATGGAACATACTCGAGAAGAGAAATCCAACATCAAGCCATGGTGGTTTTATGTTGAAAGGATGGCTGGCAGTAAATAAAAGATAATTCATGCTTCAAAATATTCTTTATTCGGTGATTTTTTTTCAAAAGTAATTCTGCTTTGAAACAACAGTAAAAACCCATTGACTCAATAACGCCAATACAATATACTAGTAAGTATCTAACGTTAGAGCAGCAAATACGTACTAACATTTAAAAAATAAATAGATAGTACCACCACACAACGGCAGATTGATGAAATCAGACCCCTAGCAACATTATTCAAGATCACCTCAAATAAAAGTGGCGCTTCCCCCTTTCTCTCTCTTACGAGTATATTAATCGGGTCAGAAGATGAACTTGGCAAGCACACGAGTCAAGAGTCAAGACTAAACCAAAATGAAACCCAGAAATACTGGAACCACATATTTTTAAGCATCTGGAGAAGAACGCCGCATTGCTCGGTGTCTGACGCCGGACCGGCCGACTCTGAACTGAAAACTGAAACCTTACCAAACCGTTTGCTACAGAAACACACATCTGGTCTGGTCATAAAATCAGCTTCACCACAAGTCACCCGGACTACTTTGTTCTGTTCTTGAGCCCAACAACAGCAAACAACTGTTTCGACGACGACGACGGCGCGCGCACACAACAAAAGTGATCGATCTACACCCTTTTTTTTCTTTCGAGGAAGCAGTACACTATCTTAGGTAATCTCTCGCTGTACTGATCGTCGTTAATTAATCTGCAGATCGATCGATCGATCCATCGTTTCCTCCAAGAACAGAATACACGGAGGAACAGCAAAGCAACAAACAGCAACAGCAACTACTTTTAATACTCCAATTAATCACGTACTCTCTCCGTCAAAAAAAAATCAATTTCTGAGTTTCCGTGTCTAACATTTGACCATCCGTCTTATTAAAAAAATTATAAAAAAAATTAAAAAGATAAGTCACACATAAAATATTATTCATGTTTTATCACCTAACAATAATAAAAATACTAATCATAAAAAAATTTACGAATAGTTAAATGTTGGACATGAAAATCCAAGAATTAAGTCTTCTTGGACAGGGGAGCAGTAGACATCATGCAACTACCGGCACTGCACGTTTCGTAGAAGAGCAGAAATAGTATTTCAACTTTTCAGGCAACAACTGCGTCGTAGTCGTACTCACTCGTACTCTACTGCTCCCTCCATCTCATAATATAGGAGATTTTTAGTTTTTGTTTATATTGTTTGACCACTCATCTTATTCAAAAAATTTTAAAATTATTATTTATTTTTTTAACTTACTTTATTATCCAAAGTATTTTAAGCACAACTTTTTACTTTTTATATTTGTATAAATTTTTTGAATAAGATGATTGATTAAACAGTATAAGTAAAAAGTCAAAATCCCTTATATTATGGGAAGGATGGAGTACTTCAAGCCCCTTCAACCAGCTGATCTGACAGGCGACGTCGTCGTACGCTTGAATGAAACGAACCCCACATTGTAGCAAGACGTACAGTAGCAAGTGGTACCAGATCGAGATCGCTCGTAGCTGTAGTATTTGGAGCCAAATGGATTTTGAAACTTGAAAAAAAGAGCTGCGTGAAATGAAATCGTAGGATATCGGTTTGTTTTTGCAGACCGGGATTCGAATTTATGGCGGCGCCGAATGTCCGGTGGCGCTCACGGACGGTAGCGAGGCTTGCAATTAAAATCCACGGTTTTGTCGGTCGATTTCCTATCCTCGTTGGCCTTGTAGGTACCGAACACACGTACATGTGCCAAAAGTAAGTAAACCACGGGTTTTTGTTGTACGGTCTTATTTGTATTCTACCAAACGATTTGCCCAATACATGTCGGATGTACGTATCTAGCTATCTATGTACTCCGCTCATCAAATTTTAAATTTCAGTGTACACGTGATATTTTTAATTACTCTTTCTATAAAAAAACCAACTTAGAAATTATAATCCATGTTTTGTCCATAGCTGATTATAACTCATAATGCTTATTAGGGAAAAAAAATAATGTGTGCATAGAAATTATATATATTTGTTCCTAGCAACTTAAAACTTAATCTTAAAAAAATGAAAACATTAAATTCAACTGTAAAATCAAGTTTAAAGTTTAAATTTTGACTGCGGCTGGTAAGAGAGCAAACGATACATGGAGCTAGCTTTTAGGGATAAAAAAAACATTTTCTCAGTGATCATGGTAACTTTGTCGATAGTTCATAACTAGAGGTGATGAACGGATGTTTGGAAGATGATTTGCTCATATGCAACTGTAGAGTGTTTAGCCAGCATGCAAGGACCTTTTTTCGCCTATAATTAGGCTGCTTTGTTCGCAGCTAGCTAGGTGTACTTAAAAAGCCGGAGCTAGCAGAATCTGGAAACAATTTTGATATTTTCAATTTATTAATTTGTTATCTAGCTAGGCAGGAACACTGCTCGAACAAGACTAAATCGTCTTTTCGTAGTGATAAGCAAGTCAACAAACTACTTTCTAGTCAAGATCCAGAAGAATTCCTTGTCGAACTAATCAAATCCGCCCCCCAACTTTTGCATGCGCCGCCTGTGTTTTGTTTCCCTATACATAGGCAAGTGCTGTGCTTCTTTAAGAAAAAAAATATTTATTTATGTCAAAGTTGTATGCGGCTCATCTGATCATCGATGTTTCTTTTTCTGCCTTATATTAAGACGATTGTATATATAAATTAAGATGGTCTCATTGTTTTCTCCTTGGCTGCTCCCCTGGAGCTAGGAGTATAGTGTAATAAGGCCTGCATTGGAATATATAAAATTCACTGGATCTTTATAGGATTTTTTTGCAAATTTATAGATAGTATAGAAGTCCATTGTTGTATATCTATACTTTCATTGGAGTCTAAAATACAACATAAGCTTTAAAACCGGTCACTTTTCACTATTTATTAGAAAAATACAGATGGCTTTTCAATAGAAATTTAGTGAGATCAGAAAACAATAACGTTGATCATCATCTCTTTAGCAGTTTAGAGTGTATGTTCGAATTGAAGAGACACACAAATCCATACAAATGACTGCAGAAAAACGATCACAAGTGGTTGATAAAGATCGGGGTGCCTCACATAAACACATATTCAACCTATCGGGTCAAATACTGTAAATTGCAGCCGTCCTAAAATATAAGGGATTTTAGGTGGATGTGATACATTCTAATACTACGAATATATGTTTATAGCGTTACAGCGGTTAATAGCCCACGCATGTTCATTATCTTCAATGCTGCAGGCAACAGTTTTGTCAAAATGGCTATATGTGATTTAATTTGATTAATTATCTTCAAAATTAACAGAGTTATGGGTGCAGTAACTCTTATTTCGGTTTCAGTTTGTGGAGTCACTGAACGATAAGAATAACGTTGCTCTATGCATACATAACAAACTCATATAGAATCAGCAATTAAAAATATGAATGGAAATGGAAAGAGAATAAAAATAAAACTGACCAGGTAACATTTGTGAAAACTCCTGTTTATCTAAGTTACTTTTAGATGACTCAGATTGTGTAACCTTATTCTTTTCTCCGCCTATTAGGCCACCCACCACCGAACTATTTGTCTCCCATGATCACCCCTCTTTCTCTTAGCTCCCACTCTGATTCTAACCTTGAACCCTAACTGGTCAGGCGACTGTCAATCATCGGGGCTGTTGTGGCTCGCTGGAGCTAGAGGATCAGAATCAATCTTGGTGCGAATCTAACAGTGAAAAATCTACAGGAATTTCTCGAAAAAATATGTCAAATAAAGGTTAGCAAATTCCTCCAAAGAAAAAAGATAGGGTGTGTTCAGTTTGTTGCTATAATCAACCATATCAAATTGGTAAGGTAACTGTTTAAAATAATTGGTAAGGTAACAAATTAAACAACATTTTACCATCACAATCTTTTTAATACCTACCAACATTTAGTATTTTTAGAAACTTCGGGCCTGTTCATTTTGATGCCAAAAAAAAACCTTACCAAATTTTGGCATTACCAAAATTTTAGCAACTTGCCAAAATTTTAGCAGGATTTCTTATAAAGTTATCAAAATTTTGACAGTAAACTAAATGTAGCCACTTTTTGACAACTTTATCAAAATTTAATAAGGTTGAAAATGACATCAAACTGAATAGGTCCGTCTACTCACAACAGTATATCAAATTAAGATGTCCAACTAAACACCACCTTCACATCTTGATCCTACTAAACTTTTATAATTACCAAATTTTAACTTTACAATAAATACATGGTAAGGCATTGTTCTTCGCAATCAATGAACTGAACAAAACCATAGTACTCTTCAACAGGATGGGGTGTGATGAATATCTTTCGATCGCTCGGTAGTCCATTTCCTCGGTGTCGACTTGCTTGCAAGCCAATCCATTTCAAAAAAATTTTTCTCCCTGACGTCCAATTGAATATCTTTCGACTTGCTTGCATCGATGCAGCTGCTCGATGGGAACACCACAGAACTCATCCATGCAAACGATGTCAAATTGTCAATTACAGTACCATCTCGTTGTCAATGCTTGGTGCAATCGTCCGTTCGATATGCTTCGAGAACACACTGCCGTAATCGCCGTAACCATGTGACACGTACGTACGTGGCGGTTCGGTGTCCGGTAAACCCTGCAACTACGGACGTCATTCGATTTCTACTACAGTCTGCTCCTATTGTACTGTTTATGTCGAACAAATACAACTCAATATATAGAATGAAACATCATCTAGAACTAGACGACGCTGACATATTTTTTTTTAATCCTAAGACGGAACTTTGTTCCACTTTTATATTTAGAAAAAAAGAATTGATTCAGTTTATAAGGAAAATCAGGCCCGAAAACCATACAACTGCACAGTTAATTACATGAAAACCGGCTGAAACCCACCGCTACACAACTAACATCAACGGCGGAGCCCAAACGCAGGACGTCACTGCCAAGCTAAACACAAAAGCGACATAACAGCTCCCACATCGCATAAGAGGTGTTATCGATGCCGAGCTAGCCGCCCCAGCGACCTAGCAGCGCCGACTTTACAACCGCAGCGACACTAGAGACGAAAGTCGCCAAAGCGAAAAACGGTTCCGACATCCAACAATGGACATCAGCCAAGCCACCAAGGAGCCACTTCCTTCACACGGCCAGCATCAGAGCTCCTTAGAAGAGACTGCAACATGTCATCGTTGCCAAGCGTTGCCGCACCCCCATCAGCGAGCAGCTTCGACTTCATCAGCAGAAACAACCGAAGAGCGTGTCGCCCACCACAAGAATGAAGCGGACCCAAGAAGACGAAGCCTCGCCGAACACAAGATATGGAAGCTTTTGAACCGAAAAGGACCATCGATAGTCATCGATGCATTGGAACTTCTCCGAAGCGACGCCCCCAAGGAGGACACGACGTGGAACGCCGCCGCCGCTTGTCCGAAAATCGAAACAAGGTTTTCACCCGGAGATTTGTTGGGATATGAAAGAATGCCATGACAACGCCTCCAAGGAGGGAAACGACGCCCACGGGCGCCGTCGTTGTCGAATCGGCCAAAAGCACGGCAAGGCTTTCACCAGCATCCTCACATCACCCACACAAGCACTCCCCACATCGATGGCCACAAAATAGTCCATGACGTTTCACAAGCAGTCATACCTTGATCGTAACCAACGGCAAAGATGGGCCTTGGCCACCCTCGAAACGCCATCCATCCGCCGCAAACTTCTACAGCAAGCCGGAGCCTCCGCCCTTCTCCTAGCGTTCCCCACGACCAGAAAAGGTCTGGCCAAAGAAGGGGGGGAAACCGAAAGGAGGGAGAACACTTGGCCGACAATGAGAAAGTCACCATCACGGATGTCAAGCCTCATTTCCCGCTTCACGCCAGCACAAGCCGTCGTCCCGCCAACTCCACATCCGCACATCACCGCCCATGAACCACGAGACCCACCACCGGCAGAAGAAGCCCCCCGCCGAGCAGGAGGCTAGCCGCCAGCGAGCAGCCGCTGCGCTTGCCGGAGCCCACACGCAGCCGCCCCGCCGACCGGCTACCATCCGGCGTGGAGGCGATGGATCCGGCCGCGAACGGCCAGATCTAGCCAGGCTCGGGGTTGACGACCAGCCAGGGCGTGCCGCCGCAGCATCCGTCGTCCACGACCACCGAAGCCGACGCCTACGCTTGAAGACGCCGACGCTGGTGCCGCGACCACGGCACGAGAGAGCCGCCGCTGCCGTCGCCCGCCCACCGCGACGCCGCCCCTGCTTGCCGGTCTCCACGCCGCCCCGACGCCGGCCTCTGCCCCAACCCGGAGGTGGGTGACGCGAGGGAGCTCCGTTGCCGCTGTTCCACCTTCCCCGCCGCCTGCCATCTCCCTTCCCCGCCTCCTTAGGTGCCGCCGTCGTCCCGGGAGGGGGCCGGAACGCCGGATCTAGCGAGGGACGCCAAATCCGGCACCATCGCTGCCGCCCTCGCACCCAACCGCCTCCACGCCCCGCCGCCTCCGCGCGCCGAGCCCAACGGCTTGACGCCGACACCGACGCCGCCGTACCGTCGCCGCCCCTGTCTGGTCGGGGTCGTGGGCACCGACCTGCGCCCTCGAGGGAGAAGGAAGGCCCCGCCGCCGTCTTCCTCGCAGCCGCGCGGTTTCCGGCGGTCTTCTCGGGCGGCGGCGAGGCGGAGGAGGGAGGAAGGCGGCGGTGGTCGCCGCCCGTGTCGCCCCTGCCCCTGGAGCGACATGGGGGCCTCAGGGGGCCTCGACGCTGACATATTTAAATTTGTAGTGTCTCATCATGTAGTAAGATGGAAATATGAGGACTGAGGAGTATCTAGCTTAGTGGCATTCACCATATTTAAGCTTTCAATTGTACGTACATATCGCAGTTACATACGATTGAACGACCTAGGGGCTGTTCAGATTGTAGCCAAAATAAATCTTACCAAATTTTAGTAATGTCAAAATTTTGGTAAGTTGGCAATATTAGGTAGGATTTCTAATGTATTTATAAAAGTTTGACAACAAACTAAATATAGGTATTTTTTTGACAACTTTATTTTAAAATGGTATGGTTGAAAATGGCATCAAACTGAGCACCCCTTAACTTTTTCGCACTTTCTAGTAAAACTAAGCAAATCTGAAATTACCTGTTACGTACTTTTTACTACCTCCATCCTAAAATATAAGCATTTTTAGCTATGAAGCTAAAAATGCTTATATTTTGGGACAGAGGGAGTACTTATATGCTGAACCAAAATATTATAGTCATTATATCATCTTGCTACAGTAACTTTCACTATCCCAAAATATGGAATCCATCGTTCTCGAACCTCAGCGAATCACCTATATCAATCCGGTACGTCATCGTGGTTATTTGCTCGAATTTCGTCAAATTCTACTGAATCTATCGATCCCTGGCCCATCGATGTCCACCAAATTCTATTGAATTTTACCGATTTCCATCCCATCGATAAGCAGGTTGACAACCACAATATACTCAATTTCACCTGTAAACCCGGCAGCAAGGTACAGGTTGGATCCTGAATTTTCAGAGAAAATGACTGCATATTTTTCCTGATTAATTGTCGGCAGGTCAAAATTTGTGTTGTCTTTTTGTGGATGGATGAATTGATTTGGAGCAATCTTCCACAGACATGCTGATCACAGACACATCAATTTCAGCCTAAGCCATTGACCATGGGGTTCATTCATGCACATGGAGATCTTTTGCACTTTTGTTGTTTGTTGGCTTTTGCCTAGATATATTCTGAATAGAACTTTCCATTACTCATTTAATGATCAGTCCTCCATATGCATAAACAAAAGAGTTTGTCCTGATTAAATCTAATTGCATTCTAAACCCCACAGGCACCAGATAACTCTCAATCTTTAGATAGATCTCATATGCATGCATCATATTGATATTCTTTTCATGTACTTGTTTTTAAGGAACCTCTAGTGCTTAACTATATTATATATCAATCAGTTCAGATCCAGCCACACGCAAAAAGTTGGCCAATCTTTTGGCCACTTGCTAATTAGCAGCAAATGCAGCTTGTAGCTCCATGTGTTGAACGCTCCAACAACCATAGTCGCCGGATTCGGCTCCCCTATCTTGAGAGATGTATGAACAGTTAGTCTCAACCTAATGCATGGAATTCGGCCATAATCAGGGCTCCAAAGTACTCTACAAAGCTATTTCCCAGTCAAAAAGGTTCCAAATTAAGTGAAATAGGCAGTCGTGACTCGTGACTTGTGAGGGGCCATTCGAAAAGGCAGGAGTAATTTTGGTGAAATATATATCTGCAATAGGTTTTGGTAATTTAATTCTATCGTAGATATCATCCACGAGAAAAGATCGAACGTACCTTGCGTAGATAACTAAAAGGAATTCTAAATGTGCTTACGTGAATGTTTGAATTCCTTTCAGTCTGTATAAAATGACAATTTAATATTGGAATCTTGAGAGTTCACCAGTATAATCCGAACATATTGATGAAAATTATTATAGTTCTGAAAATTAAGTAAATGAACTGTAATTCATATTCTATATCAATTATAAAACACAAGGGAAAATGGAACGCTAGCTTTTAATATGTCCACCGATATGTAAGAGAGAAAAACTGCGCTGAGAATCTAGAAAAATCGGGTTACCGAATTTTTAACTTCTAATTGAATTTCTAATTCCTACAACTATAGATTTTCATAATCTGTGTAAACTTAGACTATTTACGAGAGCTTAAGATTATAGAAGAGTTACAGCTATAAAAAAACTCATCAAATTGTGACAGTCTTGTATGTTATTTCTTTTTTTAGAAACACAGTACAAACGCAGGCGCTCACAACATGCGCACACTCACTTCTATGAATACACACACGCACACTCTACCCCTATGAGCACCTTCGGAAGACTGGGCCGGTATGTCTTGAGATTGACGAAGTCACCACAGGCGCCTCGCTGTCGACGGGTACGTCGCCTACCACTGAAAGAATAATTAGCCGTAAATGCGAGCATCCGTGTCAAATCTAGGATTTAAATCCGGGTGGGCTGGTTCCACCACAAGAAACCTAACCAGTTGAGCTATGCTCACTTCGCTCTTATATGTTATTTCTATCCATTTGTCATACCCTTTTCTTTTTTAAAAAAATAGCAGCAAATATGTACTACTCCTACTTTGAAGGGATGTCATCCATCCGCTCCTTTCCATGTTGTGCAAAGAAAAAAAAAATCCGCTGAGCCTAGTGTTTGGTCTATATACTTCAAGCATATCCTAGTAATATGTGCATGTCATAATACACATGTATGTATACACATGTACGTAACATTTTTTTTTTCACAATAGTCTAGTTTCTTTCCTAGTTAGTCTACAGCGCGTGGTCCAGATTCTGAGAACCTGTAGTTGTAAAATTCAGAAAATAAACTAGAACCCAGAAGCTAGAAAACCTAGTTTTTCCAGATTTTTAAAAGCTGGCTACCAACCAGCTGCTTCTTAAAATCTTAACTCCTCCAAACAAGTCCTTAGCAGGTCGCATTTGTAAAATAATTTTCCTTTCTAATATATAGATGAGAAAGGCTTTTGCCGGAAAAAATACGTACATAGACACTTCGGACTTATAGCACGACAAATTTTCCATACGGTGTAAACTGCAAATACCGCAATAAAATAAGCCACGTTTTTTTTTCCAAGACCGAAGTAGCACTGTAGCCTACCAACGTGCCAACGGAAAAAAAAAAAAGTTATCCAAGATCCACCGGGCCACCAATCCAAAAATAAAGCCTGCGATCATAATAATTCACAAATCATATACTAATATACCTTCGCTTTCCGATTATTTGCTGTTTCCATGATTAAAATATAACAACCCAGCCCGGCCGGGGCGGCAGAACGGATGTCGTTGTAAGGTAGCATTCGTTGCTAGCGCGCGCGATCGAGGATGATGAGACCGATCCATCCATGCAGCTGCTGTGCTACTGCTAGCTTTAGCTTAAGCTTAGCTAGCGTCGTTGGCTGGGTGGCTGTGGCTGGCTGGGGCCACTGTATGCTCAACGGCGCGAGGGCGAAATGGCGAAAAGGTTGGCATCCGATCGAGAGATCGATGGATGGGATGGATGGATGGCTGGCTGGGCCGGGTCCCTTTCTGCCGCGAGGTTCGGCGGCAGGGTTGGGGGCTGGGGACCTCCTCGCGGCACGCGACGTGCCTCCCCATCCCCGGCACTCTACCTGCTTTGGGGGAGGAGGCTGAAATGCTATGCATGCAACCGATCGATGCCACTCTTGATCTCCTAGTGACCGGGAATATATGGGCTTCCGCCCCCAGCTAATTTTCTTGATTGGCTACCGGTAGCTCTGTTTCTAGATGGCCCTAAGCAACGGATGCAGATGAGGATTAAGAAACGTGATTTGGAGGGAAAGAATATTTCTAAGAAGAAATTGTGAGCATGTTGGGGGATTGAAACCAAACACATCTTGCCACTGCAATATCAAATGCATATCAAGGTGAGGACTAAGGGCACATGAAACATAAAAGTCATTAGTGTATAATTAATTAAGTTGTAATTATTATAAACCGGAAAATACATTTATTTGGTACTTTTTAACAACTTCAATATAGAAAGTTTTTACACCATTTAGCAATTTGACATTTTAGTAGAATTTGTATCATCCCAATCAAAAGACTGGGGTCTAAATGTCCCCACCGCCGTTACTAGCAATGGCAATGGAGAACACTGTGTACTCCCTCCCTCTAAAAGTTTAAGACCTATTTCTTTTGGCATTAAGACTAAGGAGTAATTAATTCTTTCACAATGTGATAAAATCAATGAACATGTAACCAATAAGTAATAACATAACTTTTTGGGTTCCGATTAGCAATTTAATTTAGCACATAGTAACTACAAATTGAACTTAGACTTTTGGAAAAAACGAAAAAATAAAAAACCCTCGTAGCTTTCCAGATCCGGCCACCCCTCCCCGCCGGAGTTGAGGTCGAGGGCGGCCATGCCTATCTGTTGACGACCAAATTTGATTTTTCGCAGCAACACTATCCTGGAAGCATTGCCGCTGCCGGATCCAGTGAAGTAGTACGGGGAGTCGGTGTAGGGGTCGAGTCCGTCGGGGGAGGCGTGTGAATCGGACTGCGACATGAAGTCCCTCGTGCCAGAGCCGTCGCCGTCCATCTCCGCCCCGGATTGATGTGGCTGGTGAGATCGGCGGAGGCGAAGGCTGCCGTGAGCGGCTGCGGCGGGCGAAATCGGCGGTGGCGGAGGCGGGCGTGAGCGGCGTCGGCGGAGGAGGAGGCAAGCGAGATGGGGAAATTTTGGGGGCGAGATGAGAGAGAGCGAGCGTGCGAGGGAAGAGAGAGAGAGCGAGCGAGGGTAAGAGAGAGAGTGCATGACCGACCGGGGGCCATGCGTGTCCCAAAGCACTTTTAGGCGAAATTTGCTAGTCCAGACTGCCAAATGACAAATGCAAAGTTGCCAACTTTTAGAACTAGTGTTTAGATCCATTTTACCAAAAAGTGATTCAAAATGGTAAAAGTTTTGCCATTTCGGAGGATTTAAACGGGCCCTAAGTTATAGGCTTTTTGAAGGAGGGAGAGTATCTCTTTAGGGTCTGTTATGCTAGGTTCTAAATCCTGAATCCTTATCCGGTGAAGCTAGAGCAGACCAAACGTTACTTAATTCTCAACTTTAAGGAGTAAATTGATCTGCTCTAGAAAATATATAGGAATGGTGGGGTTACCTTTTTTCATCTCCATAACTTCAAATCCACTACAGATTTGGAGCTCTATTAAATTGGCTCTTAATTATTACTTGTCTTGTGAAATAAGGTTAAAGTTGATTATCGAATATTTGCTATTAGTTCGTCACAAGATTTATGCAGAAATTTCAAACACCGACTTCACTTTCCTTTTCTCTATCCCCCTCTAGCTCGGGACTAGCGGTGGAAAGCAGAATTTTTAACTAGGGTCTTATTAACATTAACACGTCTCATCAAGTGATAGTTATGGGGAGATGATTAGATAGGAGACATAAATCTACATGTTAATGATTATCACTGCATGGACAACGTTGTAGAGTACCCTCAATAATTCTCCATCTCTAGATGGATGGACTTAACACTAACTCCCTTCTTTGCCATGTTGGGTTCTCCTCTTTCACAGCTACCATGATGTTCTTGCTCGTCTCCTCCTCGATGCCTATACCGCCAACCTTTCTTATCGAAGCCATCTAGCCTCATTCGTCGACGTCTGGTCCTACTTATCTACCTACTGGTAAAGACTTACTGTTACAAAACATCAAATAGATGTCAGCACTATAGATACCAAAAGTGGTAAAACAGGTACCTATAATACCTTTCCCGCCAACACGCCCACCAGCCCGCCAAAATAGCAAGAACCGGCATCTTTATCTCCTAATAGGAAACCGGTACATTTTACCCCTCACAGAAATAGATGCCGGTTTTAAATTAAATCCGGCATCATTTAGTTGGCGTGGGGGCCACCATGGACCCGACATCTTTGTGGACAAAAGAAATAGATGCCGGTTTTCAGTCAAAACCGACACCCATCTTAAGCCGAGCGGGTGAGCCGAATCCACTCCTCTCTCGCCCATCCTTATCCACTTCTCTCTCTCCCTCTCCATCCCGTCTCCACCGCCCCTCCCCTCTCTCTTCTTCTTCCTTCTCCCCTTCTCTCTTCCTCTCCATTTCCTTCTCCTCTCCTCCTCCATTCACCACGGCGGCAGCATGGCGGGGCCCTCCCCTCCGCCAAATCCGGTGGGAGGGGAGGTGCTGGTCCGGCGGCGGCATGCTCCCCTCCGCCAGATCTGGCGGGATGGGAGACGACGACCCGGTGACGGCCCGTGGCGGGAGACGGCGGGAGGCGGCGTGCGGCGGCGGGACGGTGGCAGCCCGCGTCGGATCTAGAGGTGCGGCGTCGGCTGGAGGTGCGACAACATCAGCGGTCGGCGGATCCATCTCTCCCCCTCTCTCCCTCTTTGTGATTTGTTTGAGATGCGTTCTTGTTCATGTGAGAGTTCATTTGTTGCTATGAGAATTGATGTGAGATTTTGTGTCGTTCTTGTTCATCTGTTGATGTGGAATCTATTCATTATTTGTTTTCTGTTCATGTGGGAGTTAATTGGCTAGAGTCGGCTCGAGCTCGAGCCGGCTTCTATTTTTTTTCTCGTTGATTCCATATTGGTGTCGGTTTTTAAAATGACAGTGGTACCGGTGCACTAATCAGTGACTCCTCCATGGTGCCGGTTAGAAAAACCGGCATCTAAGGGGGTTCCCAACGGGCACCGAAGTGCTTTTATCTAGTAGTGACTCCTAAAATATTTTGTTATGCTTTTCTTTCCCTTCTCTTCTGTCGGTCTCCTCAGAATGTTAATACCTAATGTTAACATTCTACACTACTGTACGTATATTTTAAGAATAATATTTTAAAAACTTGTATGTATTCTACAAATCTTCCAGGTAATTTATACCGACAAATTCCATCAAGTTGCCGTTTTCCGTTCCTTTCCACATCCCTCATAATTCTCTCGCTGATCTCACCTGCTAATAATCAAGAACATGCACGGACGGCGACATGAGCCCTGTACGTACGGTTTTCCTGCTCCCCAAAAAACCGTGATGGACCTCATGTTACTCTGTACCAAGACCCTCCATGTTCTCTCATTTCATTTCCACACGCCCACACCACTCATCTGTTTGTTCCTCTCGTCTTGTTGTTGGGAATTTTTCTTTTGAGTCTTGACCCCAAGTGGCTGGACATGCATGCAAAGATCATTCAATTAATTGCCACAATGTCCTATGCTGCTGTAATCAAGCGCAGCTTGATCCCTGCTGCCCAACTGTTCAGCGAGATGGCGAAATGGCAGTGTGACTGACGTCCATGGAATCATGGATTGACACCTCCAGAGAGAAATCTGATGGCCCATGTGAATAAAACTTTTATACACGTGTTCTTAGCGATCTAAAAACAAAGACTGAAAAATAAATTTCGATTAAAATAACCCCACAATCAACTTCAAATTTAAGATTGAAAATTTAAATTTTAGATAATAATCATAAGTATAAACGAAAAGATAAGGTTGTCAATTCCTTACTACTCGCTTTTAGTACCTCTAGCTTTTTAAATATACGGTTTAAAAAAAAGAGAAAACTTACTACTCGCTTTATTTTAAAATTTAATATATTATGGTTAAAGTACCAATAGTAAGACAAGTTACAACAAAATATATAATGCTTACATGACTTTTTTTTAATAAAATGAATGATAAACTTCATGTAAAAAAATTAACGACATCATATCTTTCAAAACGGAGCTAGTACTAGCTTTTTAATACTATGAAACAAAAATAATGTAAGTTTTATATGTTTATAAGGTTTTAAAATACAACTTTGATCTTCAATGCATCTAAACAAGAGCTTTATTCCGGTCCAACAGGTTGTACCTCATGGTACTAGTACCTGGTGGTACCGAATTGAATCTAACCATTAGATATACAGGGGCACGATGGTGAATCGTCTTCACGGCACGAGGGCACGCTCGATAGGTTAAATGCGCTGCACAAATATTCTCCACGCGTCCTCCCATTCTCGCGCGGCGCCACATTCTTCTGCCCTCACGCCGCATTCTTCTCCTCTCATGCGACATGGCCGCTTCCTCTCGAATAGCGTTGATCTTCTCCAACGAAGCAATTTATTTCTTTCTCTACATATCACATTTTATCCTCTACATCTGGCAATGGCGTAACAAATTCATGTAGCAATAAGCAATGCATTCTTGGATGATACATATATATACTGCATTCTCAAGATTTACATTTTTTTGTCAAATACTCCCTCCATTCTAAATTGATCTACATATAGTTTTTTTTGAGGTTATTCCTAAATGATATACATATTTGTGTTCATTCATTAGGTCTATTCGTTATTTGTGCATTGGAGTAAATGGACAATGATGCATTCATCCATGCATACAAGCATTTATAACCCACATGCAATATCTTGATTTGCTATTGGCTAGGAAATAGTGGGGATGGTGCATGCATTGAGTTCGTTGTTAGAGTAAATATAGTACGAGAGAGTTATTAGTTTTTCTTAGTCTTGATGTACCTATGAAATATGTAGATTAATTTGGAATGGAGAGAGTACCATTTAAAGAAACGAAGACATTAGTATGTTTCAGAGTTCTTCTGTTCTTTCTCCAGCACGGTGGAAGCTTAACCGCAGGAATTAATGAAACTCAAGCTAGATGGATAAAAGAGCTCAAGATCAATAGTGAACCGCTCGGTCTGGTAGTGTTGTTCTCGAGCTGGGTAGGCTAATCACCCGTTGCCATCGATCTGTTGGTGTAAGACTCGAGCTCGACACATCACGGATGCAAAGCGGTGGTATGGTAGAGCTAGCAGATAGTGAGCGCAAGGCACTTGATATGGAGTGCTTGCTGGATGCCACCATTCTTCTTGTCCCCATCACCGTCGCCTACGCCGCCGCGTTGTCGAGTCCACCAGGCACGGGGCTGAGGCCGCCGCATAGTCTCGTCCCCCTCGGCAGTAGGGACAACTCATCTCATCCTGCACACCGCCGCCTGACGCTGCCGTGTCTACCAGGCGTGCGTTCAATGCCGCCGTGTAGTCTCGTTCCTCTCGGCGGCGGAAGCGTCGGCCGTCTCAACAGATTGACTTACCCTTGTACCACAACAAAAGTATGGCGGTATCACCACAAGGGCTATATGGTACCTGGCGGTACCGAGCTCTCTTAGCCGTTCGATTCAATCGAACGAACGCTCCTGATTTGGTACCGCACCTTCGTGCTGGACCGTAAAAAATCTCTCTAAACAAATGTTTGGGCAATAAAATGAAACTACATTATGAAATTAATTTTTTGGTAATTTCTAGATATGATTTTCATACATCCACTTTTAGGAAGGTATTGGTGCTAAAAGGTTGTTAAGTTTGAATTGAAGCATCGTCACTACTCTTTTAATGGGCCTGTGCTGGATTGTGTAATTAAAGGGCTAATCTGCTACATGGGCTGGTACTGATTTCCTTTTCGAAAAGGAAACAGTCCATTTGCCGAATTTTTTTATTAAAATATTTACAAAAATAATTTTTTGTTTCGAAAATTTACAAATCTAATCGTCTGCCGCCCTTTGGGAGGACGATTTTTAAAAATCGCCCTTCCAAAGGGCGGCAAGGGACCTAAATGCAAGTTTTCCAGCACAACTTGTTAGCTCTATGATTTTATAAATTAAAATTATATTATATAAAGTCAGATGAAAATAAAACTTTATATCAAAATTGTAGAGCTCAAGGATATCTACAACTTTGTAGTTAAGAACTTTTTCATTTAAGATGTTTTAGATATCCAAATATTTGTTACAAAATATAAAACACATTTTAAAAAATCTCATATCTACATTTAAAACAACATTGGATGGAGATAAACTTTATATAAAAGTTGTAGATCTCGATGAGATCTATAACTTTGCAGTTTATCACTTTTCCATTTAAAATCATTTGGAGTATAGAATAAGCATTATTAGTTTTTAAGCAATTAAAACCGGTGGAGAGGGTTTGAACACAAATAAAAATTTTGCATTTAGGTCCCTTGCCGCCCTCTGGAAGGGCGATTTTTAAAAATCGCCCTCTCAAAGGGTGGCAGGCGATTAGATTTGTAAATTTTCGAAACAAAAAATATTTTTGTAAATATTTTAATAAAAAAATGTATAAATAAAAAAAATTCTCCATTTGCTTCCCTCGACTATTGACGGAGTTTGGTCACATGCTTTAACCGCAAAATCTAATATAGTGACTCCCTCAATTATTAAAACAGAATAAATTTACCTTCTTAGATAGTCTTGATAGTGTTTCACTACTGGAAAAGTGCTCATCTCTCCCGGTTCGCAACCCCCTTTACTGCCGGGTAGCGAACCGGGAGGGAGAATCCGGAACTAAAGATGACGGTCTTTAGTCCCGGTTCAAATACCCGGAGTAAATCTCCATCTTTAGTCCCGGTTGCTGTTATCAACCGGGACTAAAGATTTTTCTTTTATTTTTTTTAATTTGGTTGTGCTGCCTGCTGTACATATATATATGAATATATATCATGTATATATATGTTTAAATACATATATTGCATAATGCATATATATATATATATATATATATATATATATATATATATATATATATATATATATATATTAACAAAATATGAGTTTGCAAGTAAGTAAATATACACATATATTACCAAAACCATATATGAATATATACATGTATATTACAGTTCCTTCGGACTTTGTAATCTTTGTTTCTGTTACTACGACTTGGTAGCATCGGAAGAAGAAGGACCGGCTTTATGAATAGTCGATCCATCGTAATAGAATTTTCCTGTGGGATCGAGAATCTGCTTGTTGATGAATCCCATTATCTGTTCTTGAACAGCCCTTATGAAACCATCGTGGGTGGTGTTATCTATCAGGTAAATCATCTGTTATTTGGAAAAAACCGGGATTATATATATGAAACCAGTAAGCAATAATTGACGAAAGAATAATTTTACGTACTTCAAGGTCCTGGCCTGTCACAGCCTGATTTTTGTTTTAGGATTTATAAATTATCTAATAAATTATTAATAGAATTTATATTAAATGTTCATTAATTTATAAGTGAAGTTATAAAATTTCCTAAATATAAAGCATGGTTGGATTTAATTTTTATTAAATTCTCCATGATTAATTATACTCTCTGAAATTTTCTCGGATTTTTCAGAGCTCAATTATTAAATAATACAAAGAACAAATCAGTAATTATTTCATCATTAATGATCTAATTATAAGTGTTAAGTGCTTTTCTTGTTTAAAAGTCCTTAAATTATAAATTGTCGTTTAAAAGGAATTATTAGAAATGATTTTAAAAGCCTAGAAGAAAAGATCTAAGTTTAAATAATAAATTTCAATATAAAATTGGGCCAGATAAAATTTTATTAAATACTTTGCTTAATTCTATAATTCCTAGATTTTTCTGGGATTTATTTGAGTTAAGGAAGTATTTTTAATAAATGAAAGTGCATTTCATGAATTATTTAAATTGAAAAAGGTTTTAAAAATCTTCTTTTGGCTTTGGGCCGAAAGTCGGCCCAAGTCTCTCTCTCTCCTTGGCCTGCTTGCGTCCGGCCCAAGTCGGCCCAGTCCGCCGCGCCCCTCCCTCCTCTCTCTCTCAGTCGCTGGCAGGCGGGACCCACCTGTCGGGGTCGTCGTCCTCCTCGCGCCGGCCGCCGCCCGAAACCCTAGCGCCGCGCCGCCGCCGTCTCCTTTCAAATTCGGCCGCGTCTTTCCGTTTCCGGTGAAATTGGTAGAGGGGAAAGAATCCCCTTGATCTCCTCTATCTTTTCCTCTATAGAAACTTTGTCTAATTTCCTTTGGAAATAGGCGGATTCGAGTTTGATTCGGATTCGTTCTTCCCCAACCTTTCCTTCTCATCGCCGGTCGCCGTGGGCCTCCGTCGCCGCCTCCTTGCCCCTTTAAAAGGATCCCCAGGACCTCCTCTATCCGCCGCCACCTTTGCCTTAGCTTGCCGTCGCGTCTAGCGCCGCCTCCGCGTCTCTCCGTGCGACGCCGCCGTCATTGTCGGTCCAGCCGTGTCGCGCCGCCGTTGCAGCCGCCGTCGTCGGTCGCCGTCGCCACCATCGGGATCGCGAGGTCGTCGCCGTCCCCGTCCACCGCTTCGCCACCGCTGTAGCACGCCGGAGCACCGCCGTCACCGTCGACCCGAAGGCCGCCGCCGCTTCAACCTCGCCGCCGTGGTCCTCCGTCGTCGTTTGTCGTCGTCCAAGAGCTCGGTGAGTTCGCCGCGTCGCCCTCTACCCGTTGGTGCCCTCCGTTTGTGCCGTCCCGCCGCCGTTCGCCGTCGAGCGTGCGCCGCCCGAGCCGTCGCCGGTGGTGACGTCATCGCCGACGTCATCGTCGCCGTTTCCCGTGAGCCGGCCGTGAGCCGATCGATCTCGGCCGTTTGTTTTGGTCCGATCGATCTCGGCCGTTCGTTCTCGTGAGCCGCTGCCGTGGACCCGGTCCACCGTGAACCCAAGCCCCGCTGACGCAATAATCCTCCTTTTCCTTTTCAAAAATAATTCATTATTGCGTCATAATTCAATTAAAATTCATATAAATGATTTAATCCGATTTAATCTTTAAAAATTCATAACTAATTCATCTTAGCTCGGATTTAGTTGGTTCAAGTCTCTAAAGTTGTATAAAATAAAGATCTACATATTAAAATTATCCATAAATCGAATTAAATTTATTTAATTCTTTTTAAATGGGCTTTAATTAGAATAAATCTTGTGAAATTCATATTTAATTCATATGAAGTCAGAATGAGGCCGTTCAAGTCTCATAATTCATCTAAAATTATGATCTACATGTTGGTTTACTTTATATGTATTGTTTGTTTGGAGTTTCTTAGTGTTTTCCTCGTTTTGCGTGTTAGCGTCGGAAGGTTCGTGAGAGCGTCGGAAGTGTTCAAGAAGATTAATTGAAGACCCGTTATTGCAAGGCAAGTCACACAGATTCCAAACACAACTTCTTTGAGCATGTTGATCCTATATTTAAATTCTCTATTTATTTCAACTGTGCATTTATTTTCGAATGTCACCGGGTGGTGTGAACCTATTCCTTTGTTATGACCCCTTTGCTTTGATTACCCTATTTCTTGATTACCGTGGGTTAAAATTTGACTAGTTGGATTTATATATTGGTTCAGCTAGATATTAGATATAATTGCTTAGCCATGCTTAGAAACTTTAGCACATTATTGGGATAACTTATGATTCACTATTATTTAATGATGGCTTAATGCTAGCTCATGATGGTTAATCATGATTGGTTTAGTAATTAATTTATCAATTAAAACTTGATAATGGTGGGTTGTGAGTACATGGTTTTGATGGTCGTGCTCATGACAATTAAGGACCGGTTCGCGAACTACTGTTGTGAGACATTAACCGTGCCAACCACAAGCCAGCATGGGCAACGGCTTTACCTTTCGTATAGCATGGTTCATTGCAGAGCACCAGACTGAGAAGTGGCGGAGATAAGCCCACGGGGGTCGCTGGGGAGTCCATGCCTTGTTTATAAGGGGGTGACTATGATCCGGGAACGGTGCACTGTGGTGGATTGTGTTGTACGAAGGGTACTGTCACAGCTCCTTTCCGAGGTACCGTGGTGGTATCAAGGCGCATGGTAACATGTTGTGGGGCTGTGTCTTGTGGGTACAGTGGTACACCTCTGGCCAGAGTAAAACTATTCGAATAGCCGTGCCCGCGGTTATGGGCGGGTTGAGCAATGTTTTTCGTGATTAGTCTCACACCTCTCACAATAATTATTGATGCTATAAATGGTAATAATTTGTTTAGCTCCTGGTTTGGAGATAGATCTGTACAGCCGGGTATGGTTGTTCAGGATGGTTGGGCCTGAGCAGCATGGGTGTGCTGTTCAGTGTTGATTAAAATTGATGATTAATTACTCTACTGTTCCACAATTCTCAATTGTTTGCTAAATGCTGCTTTTGCAAATGAGCCTATATTATGCCATTCTTTGGTATCCTTGTGCACTTGCATATTTGCTACGTGGCTTGCTGAGTATGTCATATGCTCACCTTGCAATAATCAATCAAACCTCAGTTGAAGACAAGTTGCGAAGGAGAAGACGTTTGGCTTATACCCCAGTTGAGCTGCCTGTGGGAGTGGAGCTGAAGCCATCGCTAGATTGTTAATTCCGCTGCTGTTTTCTTTTCTTTTGTAAGTATGTAACGTTATTTTTATGATGAATCTGTATATTAAATTGTCAGTTTGTGTACCTCGGCTGATTCCTGGACGAAGATTTTATGCACAAATTAGTTCGGAAATTACTAGTGAATTTCTGGGCGTGACAAGTTGGTATCAGAGCCATCTTGACTGTAGGATAAGCCAAATGGTCAAACCTTAAGGACAAAATTTCCGAAAACATGATTTGTGAAAATATTTCCTTTCTTCCTTATCTAGAATTCTTTGCAAATTGTTTCATTGTCTACTCCCCTCTCTCGTTCAACTTCAGTAGTTTTGAAACTAGTTGTGGAAACTCGAAGACGTCTATATGGTTCACTTATGGAGGTTAAGTCAAGTGGAGCGACGAATAAGAAGGTGATGGTCGATCTAAAGTGCCTAGCTGTCAAGATGGAATGAAGTTTGGATCCTACCTTAGAACCTAAACCACCAAAGATACTTTGAAGAATAGTTAGTAGGGTAGAACGTTTGTTGCTTGCTTGTTTGTAGGTATGGTTGCATTCCCGTCATTGGTGTGGTTCAATGATGAGCGTGTAACTATACTAGGTTGTTTGCTTAATCAACTTAAACCATATAATGGTCAACACACACCAGATCAGTGGTAACCTGGTTAAGGTCTTGTCTTTAGTGTAACCCCTCTCTTTCTATCTTCTCCGATCTGCAATAGATGGTGAACACTCGCGCTAGTGGAAGTGGAAACAATAACAATGAAGGGAACCGAACTCTGGCTCAAGTTCTAGCTCAACAGACTCAGTTAATGAACATGATGATGCAGCAGATGCAGAACCAACTCAACCAAGGGAACAACAATGCTCCACCGCCTCAGAACAAGCTAGCTGATTTTCTTCGTGTGAGGCCGCCTACCTTTTCTAGCACTACCAACCCAGTGGAGGCAGGTGATTGGCTGCACGCTATTGAGAAGAAGTTGGAATTGCTCCAGTGCACAGATCAGGAGAAAGTTGTGTTCGCTTCACATCAGTTGCAAGGACCTGCTTCAGAATGGTGGGATCACTTTCGGATAAACAGAGCAGGAGGACAACCAATCACTTGGGAAGAGTTTACCGAAGGATTCAAGAAGATACACATACCTGCAGGAGTTGTTTCCTTGAAGAAGCGTGAGTTCAGGGCATTGAAGCAAAAGGATTGTACCGTGGCAGAGTATCTTCATGAGTTCAACCGTCTGGCACGTTATGCTCCAGAAGATGTGCGTACTGACGAGGAAAGGCAAGAGAAGTTCTTGGAAGGCCTGAAGGATGAACTGTCAGTTACGTTGATCTCTCATGACTATGTTGACTTTCAGCAGTTGGTTGACAAAGCAATTCGACTCGAAGACAAGAAGAACAGGATGGACAATCGTAAGAAAAGAATGATTGTTTTCCAGGAGGCACAGGGTAGTAGCCAGAGACAGTGTATCAAGCCACTCCAAATTGGTGGATTTTCTTCTGTAGGTCAAGGACAGTCGCAACAGTTGAACATCGGTGGTGAGATCAAATCAGAGGCTAATGAAAGCAAAGAAGTTAACATCGAGCCAGCTACTCAGCCGGTGCCAGTTCAGCAGGACCAGTCTCAAGAAAATAATGGTAGTGGGAGGAAGCAGCAGGTGTGTTTCAACTGTTACGAGCCAGGTCACTTTGCAAGAGAGTGTCCGAAGCCAAAGCATCAGCACCCGCAAGGTCAAGTCAACAACATTGTCGTCACAGGAGCCAATGCAGTGCCGGTTGCGTCTTCAAGGGTTGCGTCTTCAAGTGTTACAGCTCAGCCACCAATCTCAAAGCAGCAGTAGTTTTCCTCAAAGCCTTAGAGTAATTATTGGAGTTATGGAATAAGATAGACCGCAGTTTACCTGTGCCCTTTTCTTTCTAGCCGTTCCGAATCTCGGGACGAGATTCTTTGTAAGGGGGGTAGATTTGTCACAGCCTGATTTTTGTTTTAGGATTTATAAATTATCTAATAAATTATTAATAGAATTTATATTAAATGTTCATTAATTTATAAGTGAAGTTATAAAATTTCCTAAATATAAAGCATGGTTGGATTTAATTTTTATTAAATTCTCCATGATTAATTATACTCTCTGAAATTTTCTCGGATTTTTCAAAGCTCAATTATTAAATAATACAAAGAACAGATCAGTAATTATTTCATCATTAATGATCTAATTATAAGTGTTAAGTGCTTTTCTTGTTTAAAAGTCCTTAAATTATAAATTGTCGTTTAAAAGGAATTATTAGAAATGATTTTAAAAGCCTAGAAGAAAAGATCTAAGTTTAAATAATAAATTTCAATATAAAATTAGGCCAGATAAAATTTTATTAAATACTTTGCTTAATTCTATAATTCCTAGATTTTTCTGGGATTTATTTGAGTTAAGGAAGTATTTTTAATAAATGAAAGTGCATTTCATGAATTATTTAAATTGAAAAAGGATTTAAAAATCTTCTTTTGGCTTTGGGCCGAAAGTCGGCCCAAGTCTCTCTCTCTCCTTGGCCTGCTTGCGTCCGGCCCAAGTCGGCCCAGTCCGCCGCGCCCCTCCCTCCTCTCTCTCTCAGTCGCTGGCAGGCGGGACCCACCTGTCGGGGTCGTCGTCCTCCTCGCGCCGGCCGCCGCCCGAAACCCTAGCGCCGCGCCACCGCCGTCTCCTTCCAAATTCGGCCGCGTCTTTCCGTTTCCGGTGAAATTGGTAGAGGGGAAAGAATCCCCTTGATCTCCTCTATCTTTTCCTCTATAGAAACTTTGTCTAATTTCCTTTGGAAATAGGCGGATTCGAGTTTGATTCGGATTCGTTCTTCCCCAACCTTTCCTTCTCGTCGCCGGTCGCCGTGGGCCTCCGTCGCCGCCTCCTTGCCCCTTTAAAAGGATCCCCAGGACCTCCTCTATCCGCCGCCACCTTTGCCTTAGCTTGCCGTCGCGTCTAGCGCCGCCTCCGCGTCTCTCCGTGCGACGCCGCCGTCGTTGTCGGTCCAGCCGTGTCGCGCCGCCGTTGCAGCCGCCGTCGTCGGTCGCCGTCGCCACCATCGGGATCGCGAGGTCGTCGCCGTCCCCGTCCACCGCTTCGCCACCGCTGTAGCACGCCGGAGCACCGCCGTCACCGTCGACCCGAAGGCCGCCGCCGCTTCAACCTCGCCGCCGTGGTCCTCCGTCGTCGTTTGTCGTCGTCCAAGAGCTCGGTGAGTTCGCCGCGTCGCCCTCTACCCGTTGGTGCCCTCCGTTTGTGCCGTCCCGCCGCCGTTCGCCGTCGAGCGTGCGCCGCCCGAGCCGTCGCCGGTGGTGACGTCATCGCCGACGTCATCGTCGCCGTTTCCCGTGAGCCGGCCGTGAGCCGATCGATCTCGGCCGTTTGTTTTGGTCCGATCGATCTCGGCCGTTCGTTCTCGTGAGCCGCTGCCGTGGACCCGGTCCACCGTGAACCCAAGCCCTGCCGACGCAATAATCCTCCTTTTCCTTTTCAAAAATAATTCATTATTGCGTCATAATTCAATTAAAATTCATATAAATGATTTAATCCGATTTAATCTTTAAAAATTCATAACTAATTCATCTTAGCTCGGATTTAGTTGGTTCAAGTCTCTAAAGTTGTATAAAATAAAGATCTACATATTAAAATTATCCATAAATCGAATTAAATTTATTTAATTCTTTTTAAATGGGCTTTAATTAGAATAAATCTTGTGAAATTCATATTTAATTCATATGAAGTCAGAATGAGGCCGTTCAAGTCTCATAATTCATCTAAAATTATGATCTACATGTTGGTTTACTTTATATGTATTGTTTGTTTGGAGTTTCTTAGTGTTTTCCTCGTTTTGCGTGTTAGCGTCGGAAGGTTCGTGAGAGCGTCGGAAGTGTTCAAGAAGATTAATTGAAGACCCGTTATTGCAAGGCAAGTCACACAGATTCCAAACACAACTCCTTTGAGCATGTTGATCCTATATTTAAATTCTCTATTTATTTCAACTGTGCATTTATTTTCGAATGTCACCGGGTGGTGTGAACCTATTCCTTTGTTATGACCCCTTTGCTTTGATTACCCTATTTCTTGATTACCGTGGGTTAAAATTTGACTAGTTGGATTTATATATTGGTTCAGCTAGATATTAGATATAATTGCTTAGCCATGCTTAGAAACTTTAGCACATTATTGGGATAACTTATGATTCACTATTATTTAATGATGGCTTAATGCTAGCTCATGATGGTTAATCATGATTGGTTTAGTAATTAATTTATCAATTAAAACTTGATAATGGTGGGTTGTGAGTACATGGTTTTGATGGTCGTGCTCATGACAATTAAGGACCGGTTCGCGAACTACTGTTGTGAGACATTAACCGTGCCAACCACAAGCCAGCATGGGCAACGGCTTTACCTTTCGTATAGCATGGTTCATTGCAGAGCACCAGACTGAGAAGTGGCGGAGATAAGCCCACGGGGGTCGCTGGGGAGTCCATGCCTTGTTTATAAGGGGGTGACTATGATCCGGGAACGGTGCACTGTGGTGGATTGTGTTGTACGAAGGGTACTGTCACAGCTCCTTTCCGAGGTACCGTGGTGGTATCAAGGCGCATGGTAACATGTTGTGGGGCTGTGTCTTGTGGGTACAGTGGTACACCTCTGGTCAGAGTAAAACTATTCGAATAGCCGTGCCCGCGGTTATGGGCGGGTTGAGCAATGTTTTTCGTGATTAGTCTCACACCTCTCACAATAATTATTGATGCTATAAATGGTAATAATTTGTTTAGCTCCTGGTTTGGAGATAGATCTGTACAGCCGGGTATGGTTGTTCAGGATGGTTGGGCCTGAGCAGCATGGGTGTGCTGTTCAGTGTTGATTAAAATTGATGATTAATTACTCTACTGTTCCACAATTCTCAATTGTTTGCTAAATGCTGCTTTTGCAAATGAGCCTATATTATGCCATTCTTTGGTATCCTTGTGCACTTGCATATTTGCTACGTGGCTTGCTGAGTATGTCATATGCTCACCTTGCAATAATCAATCAAACCTCAGTTGAAGACAAGTTGCGAAGGAGAAGACGTTTGGCTTATACCCCAGTTGAGCTGCCTGTGGGAGTGGAGCTGAAGCCATCGCTAGATTGTTAATTCCGCTGCTGTTTTCTTTTCTTTTGTAAGTATGTAACGTTATTTTTATGATGAATCTGTATATTAAATTGTCAGTTTGTGTACCTCGGCTGATTCCTGGACGAGGATTTTATGCACAAATTAGTTCGGAAATTACTAGTGAATTTCTGGGCGTGACATGGCCAGTCCTAATTTGGTGTGCTAAGCAGTGCATGTAATGGCAGACGTAGTAGCCGCACAAGTTAGTCTCCTTTTCCTGCTTTGCACACTGAAAGAGAAACAACTAGAGATTTAATATGCATATCTGATTTAGAACAAATAAGTGATTCAATATAATATTGGAGCATGTACTAACCAGAAAATTGAACCTCTGGGTGAGTTTTTCATTCCAAATCCCGCGGAGCAATGTACGGAACCGAATCCATGCTCTATTTAGAGTTGTTAGGAAGGATTAATTTATTATCCGAGATCTAGTAGTTGTTCAATGATTCATAATGACAGTGCAATATATGACAATACCTATCTATCACTTCGAAAATCTTTGCGAAAGTTTTCTCCGGTTTATCCATTGAATCGTAGACATGAACTTTGGATTTTTCAAGGTCGAAAAGAATAAGGACCCAATGGAATCTGCAATTTGCATTATATATATATATATGTATATATATATATATAGGAAGGAACAAAAATGAAGTTAATTATGATTGTAGGAACTCACGATGTGTTGTAGGGAAGTAGTATGAACCTCTTATAATGCTGCTGCACCAGGAAATGGACGATATTGTCCTCGGTTTGTTTCTCGTAGTGTTGTATCATCAGCGTGTTCACTTTGCGGGGGTCCATGAATCCAGTATTGAATTTGTTGTGCTGACGGCACAACTGAATCTCCATTGTACAATGGGGAAAAGGAATGTGTGTGAGCAACGTTCAAAGGAGGAACAAAATTGAACTATAAACAGTACTTATAAAGTCCACGTGCTGAAAATAGAGACGTCGAGGGCCTTCAGGTGGTATAAGTCGAAGACTTCTTTGTGGCAGATCCAAATAACATCTTCTCCTTGGTAATAATCTAAGTTTCGCACCCTAGCTCCGAACATCTCTCTACCCATCACTGATTTGTCCATGTACCATTGATGGAACCGGTACATCTGTGTAGGTAGCTCTCTGATCTTATGAGGTGTGACTAGCGGTTCACCGAGTTTAAACGTGTACATGACCGGAGCCGTTTCGATAGGTGCGTCCTCTAGCAACTGCTCCATCTTCAGTCCTGTTTCTTTAAAGAAGTTGCATATCTCTAGTTGTGCCGGTTCTACGACAAACGGTTCAACCTCTTGTCGTGGCTGTTGCCCTAGCTGAGGGACTTCCTTTCCGCACTTCACTGTTGCAGGCTTGGCTTGAAGAGCCTTCCTCAATGTTCGATCATAGTTAGAAACTTCGACCGGTTTGCCCGATTCGGCCATCTTAATAAAGTGATCCTGAACCTCTGGGCTATAGGGATCTTCTTTTCTGGACTACGTGGCTTCAACTGCTCCCTAACTTCCGCTCTAACGGCTTCATTGAGCTCCTCCGGAGTCAAGTCGTACACCCTTTTCTTGAGAGCAGGGAGCCTTGACGGTGCGGGTTCATATGGGCGAGACTTTGACGATGTAGACTTGGCAGCAGGTGCATGCGGAGGAGTCGTTGCCCGCGGTCCCGACGGTGCAGACTTGGCAGCTGGTGCACGCGGAGGAGGTGTTGGTGCAGGGGAAGGAGACGGAGGAGACTGATGAGCCGGTGATGGCGGAGTAGACTGTGCTTGCGGCGGGGAAGGAGGAGCGGGCGGCCGTTCTTGCCCGGGAAACACGATGTACTTCTTACGCCAGAGTATGATGGCGTGGGCTGTGTCTCCAAGTTTCTTCTCCCCATCTCCTCTGGGGATGTCAAGCTCGAGATCCTTGTAGGTTCGTTCCACCAGCTCTATCTCGACCTTCGCATATCCATGTGGAATAGGCCTGCAATGGTATGTACCCGAAGGGTCCGTGGGTATGGCCATGCTCGACGCGACCTTCACAAGAAATTGAGTTCTTAATTACTAATCAACATATATATGTAACAAATTTCGCAGTCTATATAGATGTATCTCGCATACCTTGATAGACAAGTTCCTGAAGGGAGTATGCATATCGCAGGGTGTTCGCTGCGTGATATCATCAACGGGGAAGTTGGTTGCTTCGTGAGCTGCCACTGCCTCAATGCCCTCTGATCCAACTTGGCCCGTTGATGCGCAGCTGCCCGAGGGGCTCACCATGACGGGCGCTTGTGTTTCCATTTCGTGCTGCTCGGCTAGGCGTTGGTCCACCTGTCTTGTCACCTCCTCTTGCATCCTTGCCTGGTAGGTGGACACCCTGTACTCAAGATCGACGATCTTAGCCTCTGTATCCCTCTTGCTCCTCATCCGACTGCTATACGTGTGGATGTCCTCTTTGAATCCATATTTCCAAGGAAGGACGCTTTTTCCTCGCGTTTGTCCTGGATGCTCAGGATTCTGTAGTGCGAGGGTGAGCTCGTCCTTCTCTCTGTCGGGCCGGAAAGTCCCCTGCGTAGAGGCTTCAATTGCATCCGCAAGTCGGCGTGCTGCATCTCGAATCTCATCGCCGAATATGAGGGAGCCATCACCTGGATTGAGCGATCCACTGTGTGCATAGAACCAGTTCCTTGATCGCTCAGGCCAATTAGCCGTGGCCGGCTCGATTCCCCTTGCTATCAAGTCGGCTTCCAACTTGTCCCACTTGGGGATTGCCTTTCCATATCCGCCTGACCCAAGCCGGTGATGGTATTTCTTCTTAACTGCATTGGCTTTGTTCTTTTCTATCTGTGCTTGCCCTTGCGCTCCAGTCTTGTATGCCACAAACGCATCCCAGTGATCCCTTAGCTTGTTATGCACGTTGAAATCAGGTGTCAAGCCCTTGAGGATGTATCTCTTGTACAGATCTGATTTGTAGCTCTGGAATAGTTCTGCCATTTTCTTCAGGGTCCATTCTTTTCATCTGGGATGATTTGCCTCAGGGATCGTGAATGTCTCTAGCATGGTGGTCCACAACATGTCCTTCTCTGTGTCAGGGAGAAAGCTATCTTCATCCCCGCGTGACCTTGTTCGACGCCAGTACACTATGCTGATGGGGACGTTGTCTCTCACGACCCAACCACAATGATTCACAAACTTTCGTCCTATACCCGCCGGGGCTACTGGTTCGCCGTCTGGGGCAATCTGAGTAACGATGTGCCTTACCTCCAGCTTCTTCGCGAGACCTCTTTTCCCGCGTGGCCTCTTCTGTCCGGCCGACGATTGACTATCAGTCCCCTCCTCGGTCCCCTCCTGGTTAGCCTCCTGGTTACCCTCATCGTTGCCCTCCTCGTTCAGGTATTGGTTGGGATCCTCGTTCCCCTCCTCATCCACCCAGTACTGACTGCTGCCCTCTGCAATCGTGTCTAACATGATTTGTTTGTCATCGCGGTCTGCCATCTGTGCGTGCAAAGAAAAAAGACAGTGAGGTCATGCACATCGACATGTACAGGTCATACGTCTAAACCCTACAAGTATACATGTATAATTTGCTAAGTCGTCGTTCTCGTTAAGTCGTTAAGTCGCTAAGACATCGTTCTCGCTAAGTCGCTAAGTCGTCGTTCGTCAAAGTCGCTAAGTCGTCGTTCGTGAAAGTTGCTAAGACGTTGTTCTCGCTAAGTCGCTAAGTCGTCCATCTCGTTAAGTCGCTAAGTCGCTGAGTCGTCGTTCGTCAAAGTCGCTAAGTCGTCGTTCGTGAAAGTCGCTAAGTTGCTAAGTCGTCCATCTCGTTAAGTCGCTAAGTCATCGTTCGTGAAAGTCACTAAGTCGCTAAGTCATCGTTCTCGCTAGGTCGCTAAGTCGCTAAGACGTCGTTCTCGCTAAGTCGCTAAGTCGTCCATCTCGTTAAGTCGCTAAGTCGCTAAGTCATCGTTCGTCAAAGTCGCTAAGTCGCTAAGTCGTTAAGTCATTGTTCTCGTTAATTCGTCGTCGTTCGCTAAAACGTTCTCGTTCAAACGTTCGACCGTTAGTGTTTTCGTTCAAGCTGTGTCGGCGGCGGCAGTGGGCGGCGTTGGTGTCGGCGGCGGCGTGTTTGGGCGGCGGCGGCGTTGTCGGCGTCGACGGCGCGCGACGGCGGCTGTGCAGGGCGACGTGGTTGGCGGCTGTGCAGTCGGCGCAAGGTGGCGGTGCTGGAGTCGGCGCGCGGCGGTGGCGAATTCGGCGCGAGGTGGCGGCGGTGGAGGTGGAATCGGCGCGCGGCGGCGGCGGCCGGCGGTGGAGTTGGCGCGAGGTGGCAGCGGTGGAGTCGGCAACGGCGATGGCCAAGGACGATGGTGCCGGTGACGATGATGGCGGCGAGGTCTGGTCGGCCGGCGCGTGTCCAGAGAGAGAGAGAATGCGAGATCGGAGGCGCAAGATTTGCGCCCCTCACCTTGAGGGAGGCGATGCTGCTGGTGGCGATGGCGAGGGCGGCTGAGCGCGGCGAGCACGACGACGACGACGGCGGAGGCAGCGGCGATGTCTCGGGTGGTGATGGCGCACAAGGAAGAAGATCGATTGTGGGGAGAAGTCTAAGTGTGGCGCGGGGAAGCCGATGCAGTGGATATTTATAACCGGTCATCTTTAGTCCCGGTTCGTGGCTTCAACCGGGACTAAAGATATCTTTAGTCCCGGTTGAAGCCACGAACCGGGACGAAAGATATTTTCCCGCTATTCCAAAATTTATATTGGTCCCGGCTACTGTTAATAACCGCGACTAAAGATGTTTACACAAAACCAAGTTATGGCCTTTTTAAATTGCTTACAAGTCGAAATAAATACCAATAAATCCAATATAATTAGCACATGGCCGATTTATATGGTTTCAAAGTCGAAATAAATACCAAAAATCGTATGTAATTTACGTATGGCCGAATTAAATGTTTTCAAAATTTTTATAAATAGAAATAAACATATATAATTAACATAATACCTAAGTAAATGGTCTCAAAGTATAAATAAATAGAAATAATCATTTATAATTAACATAAGGCCAATTTAATTCTATTCAAAGTGTAAATAAATGGAAATTATCATTTATAATTAAGATATGGCCTACTTAATTGTTTTTAAAGTGTAAATAAATACCAATAATCATTTATAAATAACATATTGCTGAATTAATTGTATTCAAAGTGTAAATAAATGGAAGTAACCATTTATAAATATCATATGACCTATTTAAATTGTTGAAAAATAGTAATACATTACAAATTAAGCAGTTGAGAATAATATATTGATCCAAATTGTTCGACCTTCAATACAATACAAATAATTTACATCTTCCATCAAACAACCTATGTCACTTTCTTCCTCATGTACTTTCTCCTCACTATTGTTCCTTCGCTATGATCGTTGCGTGAGTACGGCGTGTCCTCCTTTGATAGTACGATGCTCGGGTCAACCGTCACTGCAAACGGAGGTTGCCCCTCAAACAGATCGTAATTTTTGTCAGCCTTATCCTCGACTCCAATGATTTTCCTCTTGCCTGGGAGAACAACGTGGCGTCTTGGCTCATCGGGCCCTTTCCCCTTCTTTGGTTTGCTATCCATGTCCTTCACGTAAAAAACTTGCATTACATCATTGGCTAGAACGAATGGTTCATCTGAGTATCCAACCTTGTTTAGGTCAACCGTTGTCATCCTGCTGTCATCAATCGTTACGCCTCCACCAGTCAGCCTAACCCATTGGCACCGAAACAGAGGGACCTTCAGGTGTCCATACTCTAGTTCCCATATGTTGTCGATGACAACGTAATACGTGCTAGTTGGACCATCGTGTCCTATGGCATCGATACGAACACCACTGTTCTGGTTCGTGCTCTTTTTGTCTTGGGCACTTATGTAAAAAGTGTATCTATTGATTTCATAATCTTGGAATGTAGTTACCGAGCTGGAGGGTCCCCTAGCCAAGAAGGCTAGTTGTCGGTCAATTGTCTCGTTACCCAGGAGGTGTTCTCGCAGCCAAGTGGGGAAAGTATCAATATTATGGCGTGTAATCCAGGCATCGGACTTGCCACTGTTTTCTGAGCGAACAATCGCCAGGTGCTCATCGATGTAAGGAGCAACCAACGAAGATTGTTGCAAAACCGTGAAATGTGCTTTACGGAATAAATCGTTGTCTACAGTCATAATTGCTCTCCTTCCAAGTGTGTCATTTCCCCGTAGTCTCCCCTCATGGATTGATTCGGGTACCCCGATTGGCTCGAGGTCTTCAATAAAATCTACGCAGAACTCAATGACCTCCTCTGTTCCATACCCCTTCGCGATGCTTGCTTCCGGACAAGAACGGTTACAAACGTACTTCTTTAGAACACCCATGTACCTCTCGAAAGGAAACATGTTGTGTAGGTACACAGGACTGTGAATACCGATCTCTTTTACAAGGTGGCATAGAAGATGCGTCATTATATTGAAGAATGACGGTGGAAAGATCAACTCAAAGCTGACAAGGCATTGCACCACGTCCTGTTGAAGGGCGGCTAAACTTTCTGGATTGATGACTTTCTGTGAAATTGCGTTCATGAAAGCACAAAGCTTCGTTATTGTTGCCCGCACATTATCAGGAAGGTTACCCCGAATTATAACATGAAGCAGCTATGTCATAAGCACGTGACAGTCATGAGACTTTAGATTTGTGAACTTCTTATCCTTCATGCTTATTATTCTCTTTACATTCGAGGAGTATCTGGACGGTACCTCGATGCTCTCGAGGCATTGAAACATACTCTCCTTCTCTTCCTTACTCAGGGTGTAGCTCGCCGGACTCAAGTAATGGCTTCCTTTCTCATTTGGTTCCAGATGAAGGCCCTCGCGTTGTTCCATATGCTTGAGATCATTGCGTGCTTCGAGTGTATCTTTGGACTTCCCATATACACCTAAGAAGCCCAGCAGGTTTACGCAAAGGTTCTTAGTGAGGTACATCATGTCAATTGCGTGGCGAACGTCCAAGACCTCCCAATAGGGTAGCTCCCAAAAAATAGAGTTCTTCTTCCACATCGCCGCATGACCATCTTCGCTCTCTATAGGTTGGCTGCCAGGCCCCTTTCCAAATACTACTTTCAGATCTTTCACCATTTCGAACACTGCTTTCCCGTTGCGATGTTTAGGCTTAGTACGATAGTCTGCCTTCTGTTCAAAGTGCTTGCCTTTTTTCCGTACAGGGTGGTTTGCAGCAAGGAATCGACGATGGCCCATGTACACAACCTTCCTGTAATGCTTCAGATACGTACTTTCAGTTTCATTCATACAGTGAGTGCAAACGTTGTACCCCTTGTTTGATTGTCTGGATATGTTACTAAGTGTAGGCCAATCGTTAATTGTAACGAATAGCAACGCTCGTAGGTTAAATTGCTCCTGCTTGTCCTCATCCCACACGGCGACGCCCTCTTTCCTCAACAGCACTTTTAGATCTTCAACCAATGGTCTTAGGTACACATCAATGTCGTTACCAGGTTGTTTCTGGCCTTGAATAATAATCGGCATCATGATGTACTTCCGCTTCATGCATAGCCAAGGGGGAAGATTGTAGATGCACATGGTGACTGGCCAGGTGCTATGGCCACTGCTCATCTCTCCAAACGGATTCATTCTATCCGTGCTTAAACCAAACCTCACGTTTCGTGCATCCTCGCCGAAGTCTTTAAATGTTCTGTCGATATTTCGCCACTGCGACCCGTCAGCGGGGTGTCTCAGCATCCCATCCTGTTTAGGTGACACCGCATCATTCTAGCATGTGATTTGTTCCTGAAAATCCGCTTCAGCCTTGGTATTATAGGGAAATACCACATCACCTTAGCAGGAATTCTCTTCTTCAAAGGCTGTCCGTCAACTTCACCTGGATCATCTCATCTTATCTTGTATCGTAGTGCTTTGCAAACAGGGCATGCTTCCAGGTTTTCGTACTCACAGCGATACAGGATACAGTCGTTCGGACACGCGTGTATCTTCTGTACTTCCAGACCTAGAGGGCAGACTTTCTTCTTAGCTTCGTACATACTTTCAGGCAATTCGTTCCCCTCCGGAAGACTGTTCTTTACGAGTTTCAATAACTCGCCGAATGCCTTGTCACTCACACCATTTTTAGCCTTCCATTGCAAGAATTCTAGGATGGTACTCAACTTTTTGTAGCCCTTCTCGCAACCTGGGTACAACGCTATTCTGTGGTTCACTAACATGTGCTCCAGTTTCTGCACCTCCTTTTCACTTTCGCAGTCCTTCTGTGAGTCCCGCAATATTTGACCAAGTTCATCAGCACCGTCATTCCCTTCTGAAAATGCATTAATCCCCCTAGTGGGTTTTGGTGATTAATGACAAATGTGGTTAAGGGACTAATGAGTTCATTGAGTTACTTTCTGGAGTATTAGTCCAAGGTGTGGAAGATGGATGCTTGGAGACCCCCCAAAAGTATAAAATCAAAGCGGACCGGAACTCGGGAAGTGCATAGGATAGTTTATTTATCGCAATCGAGTTTTTAGGAAAAACCGTACTATTAAGAGGGGTTCCAGGTGATACTCTGAGATATGTCAAGTGCTCTTAGTGTGAACCAAGTGTCAAGTTTCTCTAGGAGTCATTTTTGCAAATACTCCTTCTGTCCAAAAGTGCAAGTCCGGAACTTCCTGTCTTCCAGGTCCGGAAGTTCCGGTCTTGTGAAAAAGATTTTCCTAAGTATAGTCTGGAAGTTCCTGTCTTACAGGTCCGGAAGTTCCTGTCTACTTTCTAGTTCAAAATTGCGAGTAACGGCTAGATGATGTCACCTAGCCGTTATACATAACCAACTCGTTTCCAGCTCGTTCTTTGGCCATTCCACTTTCACTTTTTGAACCTAGAGCTGTTGCTAGCCTCTCCCAAGTGTTTCTTGCCTTCTCCACTCAATCTAGAGCCCAATTCTTGTGAGAAAGAGAGATTGAGAGGAAGAGAGGAAGATTTGGAGATGTGTGAAGACTAGGATCTTGGGTGAGCACTTGGAATATCTCGTGGGCTGTCATCTCGGTGCTTATTACTTTTGGAGATGATCTCCTAGACGGTTAGGTGTCGCCCGCGAGAATCCGTTGCATATTGTGGATGTGCCGGGTAAGTTTGTGAATGATCTCCTCTCCTCCGAAAGGGAACGAGGTAAGTTAATGAAGTTCTTGTGCTGAGATTCTAGAGGCTTTCCAAGTAGAGCAACCCACATTTGTGGCGAATTTCTAGAAGTAGGTTGAGTTAGATCTTGGTGGTCACTCAATTCCAGAAATTTGCCTAGGGGTGTTTGGGGTTGAATGCTGTGGATTACCTCTGGGGTATTTGCACAAGTGAGGCAAGGGGTTAATCGAGACCCAGCTCTTTGGAGCTCCTCAACGGAGAGTAGGATCGCAAGATCCGAACTTCGGGAAAAATCGCTCTTGTCTCTTTCTGTGATGTTTCTGTGGATGTTTCTATGATCTATCCTCTACTTAGAATACCTGTGCATCATCTTGTCAAGATTGGCTTAGTCTCCTGTTTCAAAATTTGAATTTCATCTCTGTTCTGTTACCTGGAAGTTCTTGCCCTAGAACACCGGAAGTTCCGGGCTTGGCAGACCGGAAGTTCCGGTGTTCCTTACCAGGAAGTTCCTGGTCTGTTTGAATTTTACCGCTACGATTTGTTTTTAAGTTTTCAGGGACAACCTATTCACCCCCCCTCTAGGCTTCATTAGCGCATTCACCTTCAACATCCAGCACCGCCTTGCCCATTGTATTTTCTTCAAATCCACCATACTGAGACCAGTTCGGAATGTTCTCATCTTCTACTTCATCTTCTTCCAATGCAACCCCAACCTCTCCGTGCGAGGTCCAACAATTGTAGCTACGCATGAACCCCCACTGAAACAAGTGGGCATGAATAGTTCATGTGGTGGAATACTCCTTCTGGTTTTTGCACTTGTTGCATGGACAGCTTATAAAACCGTTACGCTTGTTATCATTGGCCACACCCAAAAAATAATGCACGCCATCAATAAACTCTTTCGACCGCCGATCCGCGTATATCCATTGCCGATCCATCTATATGAAATACATATAAATTGTAAATATATAAAATCCAAGATTTACAAGGTAATTAAATAATAATACAATAATTGAATATAATTATTCATACAATCATTATTATTAAATCCATTGTACATATTATTAATGTTTTAATTACATTATAAACAAATATTTAATATGTTTTTCTTATTTTAATTTAAATTAGCTTAGTTTTATAATTTCATACAAAATTATATGTAATTATTCAAACAAGTATTTACAATATTCTAGATAAACGAGTTGCATATCTTCTTTATTCCCTACACACACTTTCTCTCTCATCATCTTCCATCACATTTTCTAGAGGGAAAAATATGTAAAAAAAAATAGCTCCAAATGTAAATGCTAAGCAAAACAAATAGTAGGATGAAGTTGCTAACCTTTTGAAAACCTCAAATTTGTATATTACCACCAAAAAAATTCGCTTAAAATTTTGGCAGCACCTCCCTCCCTCAAAGCTTAATTTTGAAGCAATGGCTCGGGCTGGAGGAGTAAGAAGGGGTATATAAAGCTGTGCAACTTTAGTCCCGGGTGGTAACACCAACCTGTTAACGACCAAATTTGGTAAACCAGGGATCGGAGATGAGGAAGAATCGAGAAGGAATTGAGAATGAAATCGTTTCAGAAACAGAGTAAGAATCGGCTGAGTCTAAATCGGCTACGATCAGGATCGGCTGAATCCGAGTCAGACTAGGTGAACTGATACGGCCGATTCCGACAATACGACTCGATATACGTCAGCGGGTCGAGTTGATATGCTTCAAGATGATTGCCATGCATGGATAGAGTCCTGTGAAGGCAATTGTATATATTAATTAGGATATTTTATGTAGTTTCCTTAGAGATATGTTTGGGCAAAAGTCTGCCGCGAAGACTTATGGTATCTTAGAGTTTGTTAGAGATAAGAGTCGTGTCCGATATGGACATATTTTTTAATTCTCGGGTATTAATAGACCCCGAGCCCTATGTAATTATTAACACACGTTCAATACAATCTCGGCGCAACGCCACCCTTTTTACTTTCGTTTTGTTTCGACGAGTTCTTGCTTTCAGGTTGAGCTGCATCGGTTTCGATCGTCAACAAGAGGTAAAACTTGTTATGGTGGCTTGCGTTCTCAGGATTAGTGCTTCCATCTTTATGACACTCTAATCTTGTCTATGTAATTCGTCGAGTTATCATATATCTTACATAATCTTCAGTAATATCGTCATCTAACCTACAATCGGCTAACATCTGTCAGTAGAAGGCAGCCGATTAGGTTAAATAGCGACGTTGGCTTTGATTATATAAGATATCTACCACTCTATGAAATATCCAGCGGCTTAATTGTCTAGATATTGTTCTTCTTTTCATACTTAGTGTTGCATCAGTTAAGTTTGATCTACTAAGTCGTGCTTAGAATTTCAATCTCTGGCCTGCTTTCTAGTTGCCGATTAGGGTAGCATCGGGGTTTCAGCCGATCTTACCTGATTTAACTATAGTTATTCTATATGCTTGATTGACATGTTAAATCTGCCCTTTATATTAAGATCTTGTTGCATTTAAGTATATTATGCTTTTGTTTAGTATATTCTACTTGCTTTAATATCTTAATATATAGTGGCATCTGAGTATTAGCCAATACATGCTAGATCTATCTGGTCGGCTATGCTATGAACGTATATAGTTTTGTTGTTAATATATATTTCGATCTAAGTGATTTATACTGTCTCGGCATGGCGACCGATCTAACCCAATCACTTGATTTAAGTATATATCGACATGAGGATTATATATTGTTAATATCTACAGCCGATCGAGTAGATTTAGTTCTTTACTACTTATTTATGACTACCGATCGATGCATATATGACATCGGCTCAAAGATAAATGATATGTCATCGGCACTTAGCTGATCGGCTATCGTTTATAGGTTTAACCGCGATTTCTTTGTCTTGGTTTCTTGTTGATTGCAGGATCAAATCAACTGGCACGCTAGCATACCCAAAGGCGAGTTTTGGACCTGCACTGGAGTTAAGCAGATCTCCCAGGCCTCGTGTTTTACATCAACACGCTTTTGGCACGCCCAGTGGGACCGATTAGAAGTCAAAATCACAACAACAGTTTTTCCCTATGGCCGAGAAACCACCAGCATTGCCGTCCTCGGCTGGTGAACCTGGCTCTGTTAAAGCTAAGATCCATAAGCTGGGTCTATCTGAGGTTGATGAAAGTAACATTGTGCCCATCACTCTGGATAAATTGACATCTGAGCAGCAAAAGGATGTTGAGGCAATGATGTAGCAAGCAAGGAATCAATTCTTGAGCTCATTCACGGAGACCCGCACGGGAACGCTAGTTCAGAAGTACAAAATAAAGGTAGTTGCTGATGTTCCTGGGACAGGTTCTTCTAAAGATGGAGAAGTAAAACAAGCTCCAGATGGCGCGGCTCAACCGAGTGATCAAGGTGTTGCATATGGTTTTCAAGGAGATCAAGGTGATGGTTCTCAAGAAGTTCAGGGTGTTGGTTCTCACGGATTCCAAGGTGGAAGTCTTAATCAAGATGGCAACACAGGGCAGCTACAGTTTAACAACTTTCAGGATCAGGTTGACTATGCCGTGCACAATGCTTTGATCAATCAGTCTGGGATATTAGTCAACACTTTGTCAAACATGATGAAGTCGATGGTTGATGGTTCAATAGCTGAATATCAGGCTACAGGTCCGGTTTATTTGCCAGGAGGTGTTTTTCCAAATTATCGGCCTTTAATCACTGATAATTAGCCAGTTGTTCAATCAATTCTTCCTAATGCACCATCAGCTCAGCCGACGGCACCAGTATCGGCTCCCGCACCTGCTGCACCATCATCGGCACCAGGTCAATTAGTTAATCCTCGGTTGTTGATGAGAGAACAACCACAGCATAGTGGGCAGGATGTGAATCGACTAACACAAGATCAGGTTGCAGCTATATTTTTACCACCTCAACCTACCGTTGATCCAGTCCAGCAGCAGCCGATTCAGCAAACACCGCCAAGGCAGCAGATTGTGCAGCCGGTTCAACAAACACCCCAATCCAACAGGTTGTGCAGCCAATTCAGCAGACGCCACCGAGACGGCAGGTTTTGCAGCCGATTCAGCAAACGCCATTAAGGCAACAGGTTATTCAGCCGATTCAGCAACAAGGTTTGATGAATGCATCGGCTGGATTTGCAACACCTAACAATCAGCTAGGGCAGCACACTGTGAATCAAGTTGTCCCAGAGCATTTAGTTCACCATGTGCAGCCAGATCAAACGGTGGTACCTCAAGTTGTTCCCGAACATCTGGTGCGCAATATTCAGCCGAACTTCCAGAATTACGAGGGGGCAATTTGAATTATCAGTATCAACCTCCTTCACCACAAGTTCAATATCAGCAGGGAGGACCGGTTCAACCCCAGATTGTTCCTCAGTAAAATCAATTCGAACCCATGCCACAACAAGCTCAAGGAGTACCTCAGCAACGACCTTGGGCCGATATAATTGCCGATGTGATGAAGGAGTAGTTTGGGCTCGGACCGAAAGACGCTGGAAATTTGTATCGGCAACCTTACCCTGAATGGTTTGAGAGAGTTCCTCTTCCTAACCGGTTCAAAGTTCCAGATTTTTCAAAATTCTCAGGGCAGGATAGTGTGTCAACTTATGAACACATTAGCCGATTTTTAGCTCAGTGTGGTGAAGCGTCGGCTGTGGATGCCTTGAGGGTTAGGTTGTTCTGATTGTCCTTGTCTGGATCGGCTTTTACTTGGTTTTCTTCTTTACTATATGGATCAATCAACAGTTGGGCCGATTTGGAGAAGTAATTTGATAGCTATTTCTATAGTGGGATTCGTGAGATGAAATTGTCTGATTTAACAGTAATCAAGCAAAGACATGATGAACCTATGCATGAGTATATTCAGAGATTCAGAGAGATGAGGAATAAATGCTACAGCTTGAGTTTGACTGATGCCCAGTTAGCCGATTTGGCTTTTCAGGGTATGATTGCTCCGATCAGGGAGAAGTTCTCATCTGAAGACTTTGATAGCTTGTCGCATCTTACACAAAAGGTAACCTTGCATGAACAGAGGTCTGCAGAAGTCAGGAAGAATTCTAAAAAGGTTAATCATGTCTGTCCTTACATATATGGATCAGATGATGACGATGATGGCTCTGAAATAGCAGCAGCCGAATGGGTGAGAAGCAAAAAGGTTGTACCTTGCCAATGGGTAAAGAATTCTGGAAAAGAGGAGAGGTATGACTTTGATATTACCAAGGTTGACAAGATTTTTGATTTGCTACTCTGAGAGAAGCAGATTCAACTTCCCGCTGGTCATACAATTCCATCAGCCGAGGAATTGGGCAAAAGAAGGTATTGCAAGTGGCATAACTCTGGGTCTCATTCTACCAACGATTGCAAGGTCTTCAGGCAGCAGATTCAAGTAGCCATTGAGGGAGGAAAGATCAAATTTGACGATTCTAAGAGGCCGATGAAGGTTGATGGTAATCCTTTTCCTGTCAATATGGTGCACACAGCTGGCCGAACAGCCAACGGAGGACATGCGAGAGGTTTTCAAGTGAATTCGGCTAAAATTATCAACAAGTATCAGAGGAAATATGACAAGCAATAGGAGAGGCGTTATGAGGAAGATGATGGTGGTTTTGATCCTCATTGGGACTGCGAGTTCTTTAGATTCTGCTGGAATGAGGGTATGAGGCTGCCATCTATCGAGGACTGTCCTGGGTGCAGTATTGTTGCAGGAAGTTCAGGCCGATCATATGATAGAGGCAATCGGCTGAAGCAAATGAGAGTTCCTGTTCATCAAAGGTTGGGCCCGGTGAATCAAGATTGTAGCCAAGAGGACAATGAAAACAGGAAGACTCAATGGTGTCCTTCTGGTATCTTTACAAGGAATCAAAAGAGAAGGGTTCAGAGGTTGAGGAATAGAGAATGATTTCAGGAGGTTGAGCAAGAAATCAATCATCGGCTGAAGAAGACAAAGCCGAGGCAGGAATGGCGTGTTAAAAATCAAGCTCCTGCAGCCGATGAGGCCATAGCCAATGAAGCAAAGAGGTTGGCAAAAGGAAAAAGTGTTGTGATGACATTGGTTAACATGGTTTTTACATTGCAAGCCGAATTTGTGGTCAAGCAAGCCGATGTTGACGAAGTGGAGGAAGAATCGTCTAAGTTGATTCTATCAGCGGAACAAGCAGTCTTTGAGAAGCCTGAAAGGACAGAGAATCGGCATCTTAAACCATTGTATATAAATGGCTATGTCAATGGGAAGCCGATGTTTAAGATGATGGTCGATGGTGGGGCTGCAGTGAATTTGATGCCTTATGCTACATTCAGGAAGTTGGGCAGAAGCGCTGAAGATCTCATCAAGACAAACATGGTGCTCAAGGATTTTGGTGGCAATCCATCGGAAACCAAAGGAGTTCTGAATGTGGAGCTGACAGTCGGCAACAAAACTATCCCTACAACGTTTTTTGTCATCGATGGGAAGGGTTCCTACAGCTTGTTGCTTGGATGGGATTGGATTCATGCTAATTGTTGTATTCTTTCAACCATACATCAATGCTTGATTCAATGGCAGGCGACAAGGTTGAGATCGTGCCAGCCGACAGGTTAGTCAATGTTGCCAGTGCTGAATTAGCTCTTTGGGAGATGGATGGTCTCGATTGCTTATCTGGAAAAGTTTGGAATGGGGATTTTCTAAAAGTGTCCGATTCTGATATACAACCAATTGAGGATGGAGAGCCCAAGCTATTATTTTGAGGGCATCGTGGAGGGCTCAAATATTTACACCAAGGACACAGTAGATGATCTCGATGACAAACAAGGTCAGGGTTTCATGTCGGCCGATGATTTGGAAGAAATTGATATAGGTCCAGGCGATCGGCCAAGGCCGACATTTATTAGTAAGAACTTATCTCCAGAATTTAGAACCAAGTTGATAGAGCTCTTAAAAGAATTTAGAGATTGCTTTGCTTGGGAATATTATGAGATGCCAGGACTCAGCCGATCGATTGTTGAACACCGGCTACCTATCAAACCAGGGGTTAGACCGCACCAGCAGCCTCCTAGAAGATGCAAAGCTGATATGCTCAAACCTGTCAAGGCTGAGATTAAACGTTTATATGATGCTGGTTTTATTCGTCTGTGCCGATATGCTGAGTGAGTTTCTAGTATAGTTCCTGTTATCAAGAAGAATGACAAGGTGAGGGTGTGCATTGACTTCAGGGATTTAAACAAAGCTACCCCAAAGGAAGAGTATCCAATGCCAGTAGCCGATCAGCTGGTTGATGCTGCTTCAGGACACAAGATTTTAAGTTTTATGGATGGTAATGTAGGATACAATCAGATCTTTATGGCCGAAGAAGATATCCAGAAGACGACTTTTAGGTGTCCTGGCGCAATCGGTTTGTTTGAGTGGGTTGTAATGACTTTCGGTTTGAAAAGTGCTGGGGCTACATATCGAAAGGCCATGAATTATATATATCATGATCCAATCGGCTGGTTGGTTGAAGTCTACATTGATGACGTGGTTGTTAAGTCTAAAGAGATAGAGGACCACATAGCCTATTTGAGGAAGGTTTTTGAGAGAACCAGGAAATATGGCTTGAAAATGAACCCAACAAAGTGTGCTTTCGGCGTATCGGCTGGCCAAATTTTGGGATTTCTTGTTCATGAGAGGGGAATTGAGATTACCCAAAGGAGTGCTAATGCAATCAAGAAAATTCAGCCCCCGGAGAACAAGATAGAGTTGCAGGAGATGATCGGCAAGATAAATTTTGTTAGAAGATTCATTTCTAATTTGTCCGGAAGATTAGAGCCGTTTACACCATTATTGAGATTGAAGGCTGATCAACAGTTTACTTGGTGGGCAGAGCAACAAAAAGCTTTGGATAATATTAAGGAATATCTGAGTTCTCCTCCAGTTTTGACTCCTCCACAGAAAGGGATACCTTTTTGGTTATATCTGTCGGCCGGTGAGAAGTCAATCGGCTCGGTCTTGATTCAGGAACTTGAAGGAAAAGAAAGAGTTGTATTCTATCTAAGTCGTCGGCTCTTGGATGCAGAGACTAGATATTCCCCTGTGGAGAAGTTATGCTTGTGCTTATATTTTTCATGTACAAGGTTAAGGCATTATCTATTGTCCATTGAATGCACTGTCACATGCAAGGCCGATGTTGTCAAATACATGTTATCGGCTTCAATTTTGAAAGGAAGGGTTGGAAAATGGATATTTTCCTTAACTGAGTTTGATCTTCGGTATGAGTCACCGAAGGCGGTCAAAGGGCAAGCTATAGCCGATTTCATTGTTGATCATCGTGATGATTCAATCGGCTCAGTTGAGATTGTGCCATGGACTTTATTCTTTGACGGATCAGTATGTACTCATGGTTGTGGTATCGGCTTAGTGATAATTTCCCCTCGGGGGGCATATTTTGAGTTTGCTTATACTATTAAACCTTATGCGACTAATAATCAAGCTAAGTATGAGGTAGTTCTCAAAGGGTTGCAGTTACTCAAGGAAGTTGAAGCCGATGCTATCGAGATTATGGGGGATTCTTTGCTAGTAATCAGTCAATTGGCAGGAGAATATGAGTGCAAGAATGATACGTTAATAGTTTATAATGAGAAGTGCCAAGAACTCATGAAGGAATTTCGGCAAGTAACTTTGGAGCATGTATCTCGAGAGCAGAATATTGAATCTAATGATTTAGCCTAAGGGGCATCAGGGTATAAGCCGATGATCAAAGATGTTAGGGCTGAAGTTGCTGCCGTAACAGCCGATGATTGGAGATATGATGTACATCAATATTTACAGAATCCATCTCAATCGGCTTCTCGGAAATTGAGATATAAAGCATTGAAGTATACTTTATTGGATGATGAGCTCTATTATCGGACGATTGATGGGGTGTTGCTTAAATGTCTGAGTGCCGATCAGGCCAAGGTTGCAATTGGAGAGGTTCATGAGGGAATTTGTGGCACTCATCAATCGGCTCATAAGATGAAGTCGTTGCGTCGACGTGCCGGATATTTTTGGCCGACGATGCTGGAGGATTGTTTCAAATATTACAAGGGATGTCAAGATTGTCAGAAATTTGGGGCGATCCAGAGAGCACTGGCATCGGCTATGAATCCTATCATTAAACCATGGCCATTTAGAGGTTGGGGAATTGATATGAACGGCATGATTAATCCACCATCAAGTAAAGGAGATAAGTTTATATTGGTGGCAACCGATTATTTTACCAAATGGGTAGAGGCGATTCCTTTGAAAAAGGTTGATTCTGGGGATGTTATACAATTTGTTCAAGAGCATATAATCTATCGATTTGGTATTTCTCAAACCATTACAACCGATCAAGGTTCAATTTTCGTGTCTGATGAGTTTGTTCAGTTTGTCGATAGCATGGGTATCAAATTGTTGAATTCTTCACCATATTATGCACAAACTAATGGGCAGGCCGAGGCATCTAACAAGAGCTTGATCAAATTAATTAAGAGGAAGATTTCTGATTATCCTCAGCAATGGCATACTCGTTTAGCCGAAGCATTGTGGTCTTATCGAATGGCTTGTCATGGATCGATCCAGGTCCCTCCTTATAAGCTTGTTTATGGACATGAGACTGTTTTGCCATGGGAAATTAGAATCGGCTCAAGAAGAACGGAGTTGCAAGATGGTTTGACAGCCGATGAGTATTATAACCTTATGGCCGATGAAAGGGAGGACTTGGTTCAATCACGATTGCGAGCCCTTGCAAAGGTTACCAAGGATAAGGAACGAGTTGCTTGACACTATAACAAGAAAGTGGTGCCCAAGAATTTTTCGGAAGGTGAAGTTGTATGGAAGTTGATTTTGCCAATTGGAACTCGGGATAACAAATTCGGCAAACTGGGAAGGACCGTTCCAAATCTATAAGGTTGTGTCTAAGGGAGCTTACATGTTGCAAGGACTCGATGGAGAAGTCTATGGACGAGCGCTCAATGGCAAGTACCTGAAGAAATATTACCCAAGTGTTTGGGTTAATGCATGATCGACTGATGTTGCTGATACATGATAGCCGGTGTGTTTGCATCGCCTTGAGATGGCCGATATTGTTATATCGCCCTTAGTTGTTTTTCATATTGTAATCGGTTGTGGTTTGCCGATGTAAAATGGCCGATATTGTTATATCGCCCTTAGCTGTTTTTCTAATTTTATCAATGTTTTTGACATTGCAAAATTAGGGGGGCATATATATGAACAATTGCAAATTTTTGAGAAAAATATGGAGTCATGTTGAATCGGCGTAAAGACTATCAAGATCTATCAAGATGAGTTACATAAAGAGTCGGAGTTTGTTAGCCGATTACAAAAATTCCTAGGACCTGTTACACAAGATATCATTGAGACAAATATTGTTAGATAGCCGAAATAGCTCTTTGCCAGATTTGTTCTACTTCTTCAATATCTTGGGCATCTTGAGCATCGGTTCCAGCGATGACTTTTAAAGACCTGGTCAGATCAGCGACATTCTTGATAGCCGAGTTTAGTTTTGCCCTCTGCTCTTCAACAGACTTTGGGAGATCGGCTAGCCTTTTATGTTCCATGTCCAGCTCGGCGTTGCATTCTTCAAGTTGTGCCAAGAGCTCCATCTTACGAGCTTCGAGCCGATCAATATTAGATTTGATCGGGCCCTCGGATAGCTGATCAAGTTTGGCCTTCTCTTCATGAACAAGCTGCCGAATGGCTTGGATTGTAGCTTCGATATCTTTGCGCTCCCGACGTTCAGCTAGTCTTAGCTTGGCTTTTTCCAGCTTGAATTGATGTTGCTCGAGATAGACGGCTGGAGTAAGGATATCGGCTAGCTCATCTGGGATCAGAGCTTGAACCTGATGTAGCCGAGTCCTAATTGAGCCACAATCAACCACTAAGCTGACTAACGATGATGCCTCTAGCCGATGAGAGATATCTTCCAGGATCTTCTTCACATCATCGGATAAGGGGGCTAAAGCTTTACTTGTGATGTCCTCTTCTCCCTCATCAAGATAGTCTTTAATGTCAAAAGAGAAAAGATCGGCTAAGACCTGTAATAATGATTTAAAGAGAGTTAGAGGCTAAATAGACATAGCCGATCTGAGTATTTTGTGTCAAAGAAAAGCTTACTGGGATAGCAAGAGCAATTGGTTGAACTTCTTCTTCAACATGGTGACTCCCTACAGCTGATGGAATTTGGTCACTCGATGATTGTTGTACAGGAGAAGGAGGATGAGGAGGCTGTAAAAGAGACAAATGTTAGACAAAATCGGCTGAGATCAATTAATGAAAGAATTGAGATTATCCTACTGGTGGAGCCGGTTTGAAAGTTGTTGCCGCCGATTTCTTCTTCACAGCAATTTTCTTCTTCTGCAACTATAAAATCTGTGAGTAATCGGCTATAAGTGAAGTGATTACAAAAGGAATCAAGGAGAACTGCTTACTCTTGAAAAATGAACTGGAGCAGAAGGAGTTGGAGGGGTCTGCTTGGGTGAAGCCGATGGTGTTCTTCCTGTATCACTCACTTCGACTGCAGCTTGATCAACGTCCTCTTCGATCTCTTCTTCATCCAGAGCTTGTTCGGATGACGGATCTAGGGCAGGCAGATCATCGGTTGGTTTGGTTTTCTTTGACTTGGTTTTCTTCTTTGGTGCCTGAGCCGATGGATCTATAGCTGATGACCTAGTTTTCCTCTTTTTGCCAGCATCAGCTGGTTCTCTGATGAGCCCTTAAAGAAGAGTTGAAGTCTTGGGGGCATTATAACCAAGGACAGGAGGAGATGGTCCACCTCCGTTTGGAATTAGTCCCGGGGCATATTTAATATCTCTGCCACTATTGCTCTGGTGAGGAGGAGAGGACTCTGTTGTCTGCAAGTCGAAAAGAAAATTAGTCAAATTATGAATCGGCTAAGCAATTATTCGGACAAAGTTAAATCAAGGCATACTTGAGGAATAACATCTGGAAAGAGATCTGTCATGTACATGGAAGCCGATTGATGGAATAGATGCAGTTTCCACTCACCCCACCATCTGTCAAAGTTTTTGCTTCTGAACATTGCCAGCTCTGTATTCTCAATGCTGCCCAGTGGAGGTCCTTGAAGATTGAGCAGCCGATCCATCATCAAGGTTGATGAAATTTCTCCTCGGCATTGGATCTTATCAGCAAAGAATAAGCCGATTGGGAGTTGGCCCATTCCAAGTTGTCTAGCTGAGCTTATTGGATGATAGAACTCATAAGAGACTTGGATATTTCTTCCCTGATGGATGCCGACAGGAAGGATGCATGGGTTGATTGCAGCTAAGAAGACTTCCCTGGACTTTTGGTATCTTTCATGATTGATGTCTTCAAATCTAAAGTCCGATGGGAGCTCAAGGTTTGCTGAATCTTCATAAGGAAACCAAACTCGAGCATCTTTTTGAAAGCCCTCGTAGAAGCTGCAGAACCAGTCTTTGAGCAGTTCGGTTGATAATTTTTCTCCAGCATCGGCTGGTGTGGATGCATATTCTCCATATGACATGCATCTGCGATGAGTGCGCTCTTCTCCATCATCTTTTACAATCGGCTCTAGTCTTGGGAATTCGGCTTCTGTCACAGATGGCCGATTGACAACTTTCATGACTATCAGATTTAGCCAAGTCTGCAATAGCCACCATGGTCCACCTGCTCCAACTACTGAGCCGACGGCTATCTTAGCCGATGCATTGTTTTAACATTTGGTACAAGTAGCTGAGGTAGATTTTGCCTAAAGGAAATTGTCTCTTTGTTTCCAAGGCTTCGGCTATAAACTGCCAGTTGGTTGTAGGGCCACAGCTTGATCCACATAAGAGGAATTTCTCTAGCCACATCAGTAGAAAAGCTACATGTTCTCGAGGAGTGACAGAACCTTGGCCCATATATGCTGCCACATAACCTGACCAGCCGCCTATGCTCTTGGTCTTGAAGTCATATTGATCCTTCATGTTCAAACTCATGGGGTGATCATGATGATATCTATTAGAGTTGGGGTCATCGGCCCTTGGTTGAACAAGAAGGCGTTGATAGTGTTGGACCAGAAATAGGAAGCGGCTGCCATTAATGGTTCGTCTTGGGCTGAGTTGGCTATGGTAAGGTCAAGTGCTTGGCCGATTCCAATTTCGTCCCAATGAACTCTTTTGCTAGCCGATACGCGCTTGTACCATGTAATCCAACTTTTCTCGGGTGGAGTTTTCTCGAGAGATGGCCAAGATTTGAAGGTATTTTCCAGTGACCTAGATCTAGATTAGCCAATCTGAAGGGAATCCTATTGGTTTCACCAATGATGAACTCGGTAGGGTCAGGGTTGCCGACTGGACCAAGAAAGTAGTAATTTTCATGCGACAGGCTGGGAATTGCAACTAGATTGGAGAGATGCTACGAATCCAAAAGAACCGAGAAAAGGAAAACAAGATGAGGAGTTGGAAAATCGATCTGTTGCGAAGAAAAGAGATCTAGCCGATGAGAACTTACCTTAGCGTACTCGGCTTACGGTGCGGCAGACGGGCTGGCGGAGGAAGACATTGCCGCAGGCGGAGATCTGGCCGGAGATGAAGTTGCCTGGGGTCGCTTTGTGCGTTAGAGAAATCACCGGAGAGAGAGAAAGCAGGGTTGGCTTCGGCGGTGAAAACGGGAGAAGACGGTGTGAGATTTCTCGGGGGTAACGGTTAGTATTTAAAGCGCTGGAATAACGGTTGGGAAACGGCAAGAGCGGATTTCTCTCGGAATCTACATATGGCAAATCCGAAACATTATCTAATATTCTGGACTTGGGGGGCATGAGTTAATGATCAAATTTGGTAATCCAAGGATCGGAGATGAGAACGAAATCGAGAAGGAATCGAGATTGAAATCGTTTCGGAAACAGAGTAAGAATCGGCTCAGTCTAAATCGGCTACGATCAGGATCGGCTGAGTCCGAGTCAGACTAGGTGAACTGATACGGCCGATTCCGACAATACGACTCGATATACGTCAGCGGGTCGAGTTGATATGCTTCAAGATGATTTCCATGCATGGATAGAGTCCTGAGAAGACAATTATATCTATTAATTAGGATATTTTATGTAGTTTCCTTAGAGATATGTTTGGGCAAAATTCTGCCGCAAAGACTTATAGTATCTTAGAGTTTGTTAGAGATAAGAGTCGTGTCCGATATGGACATGTTTTGTAATTCTCGGGTATAAATAGACCCCGAGCCCTATGTAATTATTAACACATGTTCAATACAATCTCGGCGCATCGCCACCCTTTTTACTTTCGTTTTGTTTCGGCGAGTTCTTGCTTTCAGGTTGAGCTGCATCGGTTTCGATTTTCAACAAGAGGTAAAACTTGTTATGTCGGCTTGCGTTCTCGGGATTAGTGCTTCCATCTTTATGACACTCTAATCTTGTCTATGTAATTCGTCGAGTTATCATATATCTTACATAATCTACAGTAACATCTGTCAGTAGAAGGTAGTCGATTAGGTTAAATAGCGACGTTGGCTTAGATTTTATAAGATATCTACCACTCTATGAAACATCCAACGGCTTGATTGTCAAGATATTGTTCTTCTTTTCATACTTAGTGCTACATTAGTTAAGTTTGATCTACCAAGTCGTGCTTAGAATTTCAATCTCTAGCCTGCTTTCTGGTTGCCGATTAGGGTAGCATCGGGGTTTCAGCCGATCTTACCTGATTTAACTATAGTTATTCTATATGCTTGATTGACATGTTAAATCTGCCCTTTATATTAAGATCTTCTTGCATTTAAGTATATTATGCTTTTGTTTAGTATATTCTACTTGCTTTAATATCTTAATATAGAATGGTATCGGAGTATTAGCCGATACATGTTAGATCTATCTGATCGGCTATGCTATAAACGTATATAGTTTTGTTGTTAATATATATTTCGATCTAAGTGATCTATACTGTCTCGGCATGGCGACCGATCTATCCCAATCAATTGATTTAAGTATATATCGACATGAGGATTATATATTGTTAATATCTACAGCCGATCGAGTATATTTAGTTCTTTATTACTTATTTATGACTGCTGATCAATACATATATGACATCGGCTTAAAGATAAATGATATGTCATCGGCACTTAGCCGATCGGCTATCATTTATAGGTTTAACCGCGATTTCTTTGTCTTCGTTTCTGGTTGATTGCAGGATCAAATCAACTGGCAAGCTAGCATACCCGAAGGCGAGTTTTGGACCTGCACTGGAGTTAAGCAGATCTCCCAGGCCTCGTGTTTTACGTCAACACAACCGGGTATAAAGATCTCAAATCACTTTAGTTCCGGTTCTTTAGTCCCGCGATTTCTTTGTCTTTGTTTCTTGTTGATTACAGGATCAAATCAACTGGCAAGCTAGCATACCCGAAGGCGAGTTTTGGACCTGCACTGGAGTTAAGCAGATCTCCCAGGCCTCGTGTTTTACGTCAACACAACCGGGTATAAAGATCTCAAATCACTTTAGTTCCGGTTCTTTAGTCCTGGTTGGTAATACAAACCGGGACTAAATATCCCAAGCCCCCCGACAGAGGTCTAACATGCCCTGTCAGGGGGCGAGCCGGGACTAAAGATCACGTCCCTGTTGGTAACACCAACCGGAACTAAAGATGATCTTTAGTCCCTATTGGTGTTACCAACCGGGACTAAAGATCCCTTCGTCCTATTGAAGTAATAAACCGGAACTAATAAGCCACTTTAGTCCCGGTTCGTTTTGGAACCGGTACTATTGTGGAAATCGGCCGACCCTTCAAAGACCTCTTCTCCAGCAGTGTTTCAGCCTATGTGGAGGCTATGTCACTTTTACTTTTTTTTTTAATGTGACATTGTGCTCACATGGCATTTTTGTAAGAAAAAAGAGAGAGAAATAGACGGAACCCACATATAACTCGGGAAAAAAGTAAAAGAAAAATGTCAACGGGGCCCATCTTGGTGCGTTCTTGTTGGCAGCTGGCCATCGTTGCCATCAAGCTCACCACACTTCTCTCCTACGATACATACTTCACAGTGGTGAGACGGCGGAGCTTGTTTAGCCTAGGTACCGTTGTCGACCTGACAGCATCTCTCTCTCTACCAGGAGAGAGACGGAGAGAAAAGGGCAAGAGAAGGGAAATGGAGAAAAGGGATGGAGAGGGAAGAAGAGAGAGAGTGACACATGGGTTATACTATTTTTATATTTTTAAGAGTTTATATGTGAGTCCCACCTTTATTAATAAAAAATCGGACTGAGCACCGCATAGGTACCACGTTAAAACACTACGTAGCTCAAAACTGCCATTAAAATCATTTAGAGAGGTAAAATAGATCCGATTTTAATAGTTGATGGAGTATATGTTTTGAAATTTGGGGATATGCAAATTAAACTTCGCCATAGTGAGGGCGGTGCAATGGACTTGTACCAGGAATCTGAGAGGGTGAATTACATGGCCTCAAAACTTTGTTCAAAACTTCATATGCAATATCATGATTTAAGCATAAAACATGACTCTGTCTTACACCATACAACACCATCTCAAAGGTAGTATGAACGAACAAATTAAAGTGAATTAAGCTCCAAAACACAAGCAATTTTTTTTTCTCCTGAAGAAATTACCAAGAAGACAAAATGGAAAACCTGTCACGTTACTCGCATAAGCAATTGATAATAGACATACATCGATAATATAATTCGATATATTGACATGCTAATCAGATCAATCCATCAGTAGGAGTTGCTGTTGATGGCGGAGCACTTGAGGCGGACCTCGCCTTCGTCGCCGATGAGCACCTGCGCGGCGCCGAGGCGGCGCATGGAGTCGGCGAACTGGTGCCTGATCAGCTCCGGGCGCGCGCCGGCGAGCTGCCTGACGAACTCCCCCGTCCTCGAGTCCGGCAGCAGCTTCTGGTCTGTCTCCAGGAGGCCCATGGCGCGCAGCAGGTTCTTGTAGTAGGCGTTGTCGAACTCCGTCGGCGTGTCGGCGTCGAGGTAGACGTACCCGCCGTCGCCGGCGGCGGCGCACTTGCGGCGGAGGAAGTCGCCGTACCGGGGGCTCATGCTGGCGTCGGGCCTCCCCGTGCCGGCGTAGTCCCACAGCCTCGGCTTCACGGCGGCGCACGTGGCGCGGCCGATGGTGTGCGCGCCGGAGAGCACGGCGAGGTCCAGCACGGTGAGCCCCCTCGACTCGAAGAAGGCGATGAGGTCGGTGACGCTCTCCCGCCCCATGGGCACGTACTGGTCGGCGTCCACCATGCTCGACCTCCTCCCGTCCTTCCTCCCGTACATCAGCGGCCAGTAGTCCACCTTCACCTGCACGCACGCACGCACACCGTTAGCCACGCGCGCCGCCGCCGTACGCCGGCGAGAGTAGAGTAGAGTGTGTGAGTTGAGCTTGCCTCGGTGCTGGCGTCACGGGCGGCGGCGGCGAGGATGTCGGCGCAGGAGACGGTCTTGGGGCACTTGGCCTCCAGATCGGCCTTGATGGACTCGATGAGCTCGAACCCGCGGAGCGTCTTGCTCGCCTTGGCGTACCTCTCGCTCCCCGGCGAGTCCACCAGCACGGACGCGTCGATGCCCTGCACGCAATCCAATATCCATCCCATCACATCGCGATTAGCCACCATTGCCGGAATGGTGGAGATGTCATGTCAGGCACGGCGACGGTGAGCTCGTTCGTGGCGTACGTACCCCGACGGCGAAGTCGTGGAAGAAGAGACGGAGGAGGGCGGGGGCGAGGGTGGAGTCGGCGGCGATGGCCTTCTTGACGGCTCGCTGGACGATGCCCTCCATGTCCGGGCACGACTGGTGGTAGTACTCCGCCTTCAGCCCCGCGGCCGGCCGCCGGTACGCCGGCTGCACGTAGCCTTGTTGTTTCTGGCCGTCCGCCGCCACCAGCGCGGCGAGGAGGAGCGCCGCCGCCGCCGCCGAGATGGCGACGACGGCCAAGGAGAGGGAAGCCGGCGTCCTCGTCATCTTGCCCGATCGATCGACGAAAGGAAAAAAAAATTCTGTGCCGTGAGCTGTGAATTCATCTGGGTTTCTGCGTGAGATTATATAGTTTTTGAGCTTGTTTTGTGACGAGGACGACATGGCGAGCACGTAGCCACGTAGCGTAGAAAATGAGATGAATTCGATTGACGACGACGTGAGGAGAGCAACACAAGACGGGGTTGTGATTGAAATTAATTAGTAGTATACTCGCTGATTTTAGTTTCTCATTATTAAATAGAAAATAAAAGGAAGGAAGTGAAAGGAAACGCACGTACATATGATGCCAAAAATATTAGGTACGTTAGTTCCAGATGTTTTTTTTTTTTGGCAAAATAGATCTAACCATCCAAAATAATGGGTCCACCAATTTAAATGAAAATAGATGGTCGGATATCTCTTATTTATTAGAGTCCCACTTGACGACTTAAGAGTGTTTATAGGGTATCACCTAACAGTTTGGAAGCGATTGTAGATAGATTAATGGACTTTTAGTATATAATAGATAGATTAGGTTGCAGTTTGCACGTAGGGGGAATCTAGATGGTTTAAATAGTTATTTGAATTGTTAATTTTGGTGTCAAGTGTTTGTTTGCGCGGGTAAATATATGCGTGTATTGGTCAATCGATCGAGTCGGCGTAAACATATTTGTGCTTGGCATGTCGCGAGGGAAAACATGCAAAGCATATGCAACCATCATATGACCACACATCAAGTTATCGACATACATGGTCACGGTACAAGATTTTTCTATTTGATCTTGCAAATGATTGGATGATCGACTTTCAAAAAATAAGAAAATGTTAAGAAATACTACTTAATTCATCTGGGTCAACAATCAACCAAATGACAATCTTTTTTTTTGGCACTAAATTTGGGTTAGGTATGATATCTCACAAGGTTTCATCAGTCTTAAATCTGCTACTGCAAACAGCAGCGTTCATTTGTTCAAATAAACAGAATCACTGTAACGTACTCTAAACTAACATAGATATTTGAACAGACCCTTTTTCCTCAAAAAAAAAAAGATATTTGAACAGACCCTCACCCACCTCCAAAACACACACAGAAATGAAGTTGACTTTACATGGTCAACATACAGTGGAAACTTTGATCACAACAGTGTTGTACTAATCAGGCAACGAATTGATGCTTCATCGTATTTTAACCCCAAAATTATCTCGGGGGAATTTCTCAAACAAGGTCTCCTACTTTTGTCAGGCTCACTCACTCTCGATTGCCACGAGATTCGCTGGTAGCAAATCTTTCCAAGTATCTGTTTGCCCTCGCAAGCACCAATGCATGCAATCATCATGCTTCTTCCAACCAGCTGTTGAAGCCTTGAAGGATGAGCATCAGCTCCGAATTCACTCATCATTCGAGTTATATTGAGGGGGTGTTTGGGAGAGGGGTAAAACAAAGTCCCTCCCCTAGAGACTTAGGGATTGTTTGGGAGAGCCCTAGAGACTTATGGTTTTGTAAGAGGGGGCTAAAGTTTAGCCCCTCTCTCCCAAACACTCCCTTATGGTTTTGTGAGCTCTCTCCCAAACACCCCCTCAGAACACTTTGAAAGTAGTCTTTTCAAGAGCCCTCACCAAGACACCAAGTGCTGGTTTACCAAGCGTGCTTCTACGTTTGTGCGATTTTTGTCCAAAGAGAAAAGTTCCTTGACCTGAACAAGTTTGAGCTGAAGGTATTAATATCGAACTAGGAAGGTAGCCCACGCATTCGTGCGGGCATGCGTCGTACGCTAAGTTTGAGGTATTTATAAAAGCGAGATATTAACCGGAAAAACATCTGCCACGATTTCTCCATAAATTGTTTTTGCCAGCATTAATTAATTGTTTAATAATATTTTAACCTATTAGCTTTATAGTATATCATATATAAGTAATATCTATAAGCAATTATTTATAACCTTCTTCATCATTTGAAAAGAAGGTAGATTTATTTTCTTTGGAAAACATGTCAACAAAAGTAAAGCAAGTGTAAAATAAAAGTAAGGTATTTTTTAATTATATAATATATTATCATAATCTGTTAAAAGATAAATTGGGTGGGACATGAAGCTCCACGAAATACATAGGTTTATATAGCCTAATATTATTGATATATTTTGAGAGGCGATCTATCTATGAACATTTCATATAGAGTGGATGAGAGACTCCACGCAACCTAGTAGGAATACGATAACGACGAAGTATCATTGCGCAGTAATATTTTTGAAATGTCATGTACCATGAATAAACACTTTTTTTATATATAAGATTGATATAATGGTTAGAAATAATGGTCCTACCGGTTTAAGAGGCATAGGAGTATTTTAAAAATGTAGCTTAAAAATTATGGTTATTTTTATATCCAACATAATAAAGTGAGCGTAGTTCAACTGGTTAGGTTTCTTGCTGTGAAACTTGCCCACCCATATTATTAATTAGAAGGTTTAAAATCTATTATGATTTTTTCTTAAAAATGCATGGATCAGTGAACAATAGCTATAGTTCGTAGAATATATATGACTAAAAGTAATGAATTTTTTTAATAATATAGTTAATTTGGATCTTCAACTTTAAATTTTATAGTAAATAATCTAATAGTTTGCACAAATAAAAATTATCTATATGATTTAGATAATATAATTGTTTAAAATTTGTTATCATAAAATATTTTTCGACACAACTAAAAGAGGAAAACATGAGAGAAGAAATATGTGGGGGAGGTAAGTACACACATGCATACTGGATAGGCGGGGAGGATATATGGGCCCTTTTTTTTTAACCATTTTGTACTAGGATAAATCATAAAATATTTTTTCCATCTAACTAAAAAGGAAAATAGAAGAGAAAGGAAATATATGGGGGAGGGACATAGGCACCTACGCAAGCATTCGTACTGGACAGGAGGGGTGGGATATGCGGGCCCTTCTTTTTATCCCTTTCTATTTGGATAAATAAATCTAATGGTAGAAAATAATGGGTCCACAATATATTAGTAAAAATCGACGGCTAGATAATTAAATGCCACGTGGTGGCGTAGGAGCGATTGTAGGAGTGCTATGTGGTGGCTTCAGAGTGTTTATAGGATGTTTAATGGACATTTAGTATATAATTAGAAAGGTAGCCCGCGCACATGCGTGGGCACCTTCTTATATAATGTAAGTGAAATTTTATTATGAATATATATGTACGGGTAGATTTTTATTAAAATATTTTTTATTATATTCTAAACTAAAATTAAACTCATTTTGCGTGCTTTGAACGCTGGTTATTTTTTTATAACTACCCATGCAACATATAAATTCTAAAATAAAATTATTTGAGATCATGCGATTTTGAATTGATGAGAAAATATTGCGTCGAAACAATGCATGTGGTTCCTACGAGAAAATTTAGGTTATTTTAATTCTCTAGAAGGATATCTTACAACCCAAAAGAAATCCAATAATAACATTTTTTTATTGGATTGTATTTTAAAATTTTTTATATATATTCATTCTAACATTTTCTCAATAATAACATTAAGTTTGCCCATATAGATAACTTTAATTTTAATTATCAAGGAGATAAAAAAATAGAGAGAAAAGAATGATGCATGCTGTACACAGGCAGGAGGGAGGGAGGTTTGGGATATTTTTGTAAATGATTAATCTAACAACCTAAAATAATGTGTCAGATTTGCTAAAAAAATAATGTGTCAGATATTTATGTCGAAACCGATGGTCGAATATTTTGTTTTCTGGTCAGAAATTTTGCAATTTTCTCTGTTTTAAGAGAATGATGTAACATCTTAAGGGTGTTTATAACACGTGTGACTGTCTATTAACACCACATGCCGCAAAGAAGGATGGAGGGATGAGGTTTGGGGTGTTCTTCTTTTAAACAATAGATCTAATGACCTAAAATAAAATAATGTGTCCATCTTTTTTATATGTCAAATCCGATGGTTGGATTTTTTTTTTGCAAAATTTCTAAGACTTATCTCTAATTTAAGAATGTCATATAGTAGCTTAGAAGCATTTATAAGATGCTTAATGGATTTTAATGCTGCAAGGAGATGGGGATGGAGGGAGAGAGGTTTGGGTTTTTCGTATTAGAAAACTAACAAATCAATAGCTGAATGCTTTGTTCTTTTTTAAGATTTCTATTATTTTCATTAATTTAATAGCACCACCTAGAAGCCTAGAAGCGTTCGTAGGATGTTTAGAATGACAGAGTGAGAGTTGCTAGACCTAGCAGTTGGAGGTCAATTTGTAGTTTTTTAATGTAAAAATAATTTTGATTTTAATTTCTCATGAAGATAGCTCGTTGGTGCGTACGTGACGGGGAAGTTTCGGATGTATGTGTTTTAAAAAAAGATCTAACCTTCTAAAATAAAATAATGGATCCATCGATTTAAGTGAAAATTGATGGTCGGATTAGGGTTCCACTTGATGACCTAGGAGCTTTGTAAGGTGTCGCTTAGCGGATTAGAAGTATTTATAAAATATTTAATGGAATTTTAGTATATAATATTATTTTTCTGAAATTTCTAAGATTTTTTTTAATTTAATAATGTTATATAGTAGCTTAGAGGTGTTTATAAAATGTTTAACCGATTTTAACACTACACGGGGGTGGGGAGGGAGGGAGAGAGGTCTGGGATTTTTTATTAAAAAAATCTAACAACCTAAATCCATCAATTTAAGTAGAAATCGACGGTTGGTTGCTTGGAATTTTTTATGATTTTCTAGTACTTTTTCTAATTTAATAGCACCACGTAGTGATTTAAAAGCTTTCGTAAGATCTTTAATGTGACGGAGGGAGAGCTGCTAGATTTAGCAGTTGGTCTATTTTCTGATTTTTGACTGTAAAAGTAATTTTGATTTTAGCTTCTCATTATTAAATAGAGAATAAAAGGAAGGAAGTGAAAGGAAACGCATGTACGTTCGGCAATATGATGCCAAAAATATTAGGTACGTTAGTTCCAGATGTTTTTTTTTTGCAAAATAGATCTAACCATCCAAAATAATAGGTCCAACAATTTAAGTGAAAATAGATGGTCGGATTTCTCTTATTTTTTAGAGTACCACTTGGTGACTTGAGAGCGTTTATAGGGTACCACTTGGCAGTTTAGGAGCGATTGTAGGAAGTTTAATGAACTTTTAGTATATAATAACTAGGAAGGGCACTTATATATTGAAAGGTAAAACTATTGTTTGTTCAGAAATTTTGTCTCATAGATTCAGGGCAAACTAAAGTTTGGATAATGTTATTTTATAATAATTTAAGGGTTCTATTTTTCTTAAGGTATCTTAGAAAACTATTCACAAACTTTTGAGTAGGAGATGGATTAAGTACTTACGACTTTTGAATCATGTTTTTTTTTCGAGTAAATAAGAAACTATTGCTAGTTAATTATCATACAGTCCATGTATATACATACCGTATAGTATGGTAGCAAAATTAAAAATGCGAGTGCAAGATACTCAAAATTCTTTTATTAAATCGTCTCGTGAAGGCGCATGATATAGTAATAAAGGGAGGGAAGCATATGCATGGGCAAAAAAGAAGAAAGAGAAAAATGAAAAAAAGGAGGGGAGGCGTACGTACCCGCGCACGTAGGTGCGTACCTATGTTGAGGTGGGACCTCGTAGTATTTAGTTTGTTTAAAGATCAATTTAATCTAATGGTTTATAATATTGTACCTACCGATTTAAGTGAAAATCAAATAATAGATACTTTGATTTTTTTCTTAGAATTTTTAATATTTGCCTTAATTTATTATAGCACCACGTGGCAACTTGAGAGCATTTTAAGGAATTTTAAATGACTAATTAGAATATTAACTGCGCAATATATATGTATTGGACATATGGTAATATTTGTTCCAGCTTCATCCATGTTTATATACACGTAGAGAGAAATTAATTTTGTGGCTAGCAAGCCATTAGATGTCTAATTAATAGTAATTAATTTTGACACCTATTTACAATTGTTCAGAGCAACTCTTATATATTCATCTTACGACTTTGATGATCCATTGATCACCAATTTACTGATCACCATGGCTTGCATGAAAAAACATGTACTTCCTCCGTTTCACAATATAAGTTATTCTGTATTTCCCATATTCATATTGATGTTAATGAATCTAGATAGATATATATGTCTAGATTCATTAACATCAATATGAATGTGGGAAATGCTAGAATGATTTACATTGTGAAACGGAGGGAGTAGTACTTAAGTGTCACATCCTGATTTTTGTTTCAGGATTTATAAATTATTTAATAAATTATTATTAGAATTTATATTAAATGTTCATTAATTTACAAGTGAAGTTAAATGTGGGAAATAGAATTTCCTAAATATAAAACATGGATGGATTTAATTTTTATTAAATTCTCCATGGTTAATTATACTCTCTGGAATTTTCTCGGATTTTTTAGGAGCTCAATTCTTAATTTTAATCATACAAAGAGCATTTCAGTAATTACCCACATATTAAATTAATCATTAAATGGTCTAATTATAATTTTGTTAAGTACTTTGAGTATCCAAGTATTTTCAGGATTTTTCTTGGAATTATTTGAGCACTGGAAGTATTTTTAACAATTCAAAGATCATTTAAGTGATTATTTTAATTGGAAAAGTTTTAAAAATCCTCCCCTAAGCCGTTGGGCCAATTTCGGCCCAACATTCTCTCCCTCCTCGCGCGCATGCTGTGCAGCCCACGCGGCCCAACCCGAGCCTGCATCCTCTCTTCTTCTCTCAGCCAAAGTCCGGTTTTGCTCCCTCTTCTAATCAGGCTGAGAAAAGAAAAGCCCGGAAAAAAAGTCTGATTTACCTCCCTGCGCTACTGTTCATCTTCCAGCTCAGGCAGAGCCCGAGCCAGCCGTGCCGTGCACAGTGCCGCCGCCCCTTCTCCCTTCAAATCCGTCTCTAATTCGGCCCCGTTTCTTCCGATTGTTTGAGGGGTTTTGATCCTCTCATTCTCCTCTATCTTTACCCCCAAAAATCGGAGCAAATCGTTGAGTATTTATCCGAATCGAACTCGTTTTCGAGTTTATCTCCAAAACCGAGTTTTGATTTCCCGGATCGATTTCTTGCGGGAGGAGTCCGATCTCTTCGATCCAAGGCTATAAATAGGACCCCCTAGTCTCCCTCTTTTGTTTGCCCCCTCTCCCGTGGTCTCCCGTTCCCCGTAGCCTCGTCGCCGCCGCCGCCAAGTTCGTCGCCGCCGCCACCTCGTCGCCGGCCGTCGTCGGTCATCGGTAGACGTTGGGGTGAGTACCGTTGGGTTCGTCTCGTCGTCCTCTACATGTGCATGTCTTCCAAATTCGCAGCCGACCATCCAATCTCCGGCGAGGTCGCCATCCCGGGCCGGCCATTGATGAGGTCATCATGACGTCATCATCGGTTTTTCTTTTTCCCGTTTTTCTAATAGATTAAATCTTCGGAAAATCATAACTAAATAACCGTAGCTCCGTTTCTAGTGGTTCAAGTTGCTAAATTTTTCTAAAATTGAGATCTACATGTTAAAAATATCCACATGTACTGTTTATGCTTGTTTTTGTACTGTTTATTTGGTTTTTATTAGTCTTTTTCTTTGTTTTGCGTGTTAGCTTGTCGTTTCCGTCGTTGCGAAGGTTCGTGAGTGCGTCGGGAGTGTTCAAGAAGATTAATTGAAGACCGATTATTGCAAGGCAAGTCACACAGATCCTAAACACAATCCTTTGAGCATGTTGATCCTATATTTAAATTCTCTATTTATTTCAACTATGCATTTATTTTCGAATGTCACTGCGTGGTGTGAACTTATTCCTTTGTTATGGCCTGTTTGCATTGATTACTCTATTCCTTGATACCTTGGGATATTATAATTTGACTAGTTGAGCTTTATATATATTGGTTCAACTAGATGTTAGATATAATTGCTTAGCCATGCTTAGAAACATTAGCTCATTAATGGGATGAATCATACTACATTATTATTTATGATTATATTTAATGGTAGCTCACGATGGTTAATCGTGTTATGATAATTAATTGATAATTAAAACTTGTCAATGGTAGGTTGTGAGCACATGGTTTTGAAGGTCGTGCTCATGGCAATTAAGGACCGGTTCGCGAGCTACTGTTGTGAAACATTTACCGTGCCAACCACAAGCCAGCGTGGGCAACGGCTTTATCTTTTGTATAGCATGATTCATTATGGTGTGCCAGACTGAGAAGCGGCGAGAAGTCCGTGGGGGTCGTTGGGGAGTCTATTGCCTCTGGTTTTGAGGGGGAGATTATGATCCAGGAACGGTGCACTGTGGTGAGTTGTGTTGTGCGAAGGGTATTGTCACGATTTCCCCCTTTGCAGTGCCGTGGTGGTACTTCGGGGCATGGCAACATGTGTGGAATCGTGTCTTGTGGGTACAGTGGTACACCTCTGGCCAGAGTAAAACTATTCGAATAGCCGTGCCCGCGGTTATGGGCGAGTTGAGCAATGTTTTTCGTGATTAGTCTCTCACCTCTCACAATAATTATTGATGTTATACCTGGTAATAATTTGCTTAGCTCCTGGTTTGGAGTTAGATCTGTACAGCCGGGTATGGTTGTTCAGGATGGTTGGGCCTGCGCAGCATGGGTGTGTTGTTCAGTGTTGATTAAAATTTCTGATTAATTACTTCACTGTTTTATTTCTCTTAAATGTTTTGCTAAATGCTGCTTTTGCAAATGAGCCTATATTATGCCATCCTTTGGTATTCTTGTGCACTTGCATATTTGCTGTGTGGCTCGTTGAGTATGTCATATGCTCATTCTTGCAATAATCAATCAACCTCAGTTGAAGAAAAAGGATCCAGAAGAAGAAGACGTTTGGCTTATACCCCAGTTGAGCTGCCTGTGGGAGTGGAGCTGAAGCCATCGCTAGACCGTTATTCCGCTGCCTTTTTTTTTCTTTTGTAAGTGTGTAACGTTATTATTATGATGGATTTGTATATTAAATTGTCAGTTTGTGTACCTCGGCTGATTTCTGGACGAGGATTTTATGCACAAATAAGTTCGGAAATTACTAGTGAATTTCTGGGCGTGACATTAAGGTTTAGGATAGCTGAAATTGATGAATTACATAATTTATGTGATAGCTATTTGAGGGTATGAACGAATGAATTGATTTCTAAAAAGTTAGAATGCTGTTTAAAGAAGACAAAGTTTAGAAACTTAGAAAGCGTGCAAAAAAAATCTAAAATATAGAATCGGGAAAAAAAAGAGAGGGCCTTAAACTCCCTTTATCACTCTTGTCGTAGTAAGAGTTCTATTGATATTCGTTAATATTGCGCTCACATTTATAACATAATAATTCCTTTCACCTGTACTAACAAATAGTATAAAATCCAAATACGACATAACACAAATACATTATAATTGTTATGCAATCAACTCTTGGTTTCAACTTAAACAGAGCTAATTATTGCTGAGAAAAACACAACCCATGGTGCTTAATTATTCTCTCGCTGCATCACATCTTTAATTTTCTTTTCATGTTATTTAACAAAATTAATCATCTCCATATATGATTTGATATGTGGCAAAGCGGTAGCACTATAGCGGTTGTGATCACCTTAGATGTCTCAGACACTATGCTTTGTCACATGTGCGAAAGGCAAAGGTGCAAACGTGCATTGTGCAGCGGGCAAAAAGAGAATTTTAGACGCTTTATTTATTAGCAAACAATAGATCCGATGATTATAATAATAGGTCCACCAGTTCTAGTGTAAGTGTAAATTAGTTAATATAGATTTTAAATTGTTAATTTAATGGGTACATAATATAATGGTGTAGACCTTATTTTGGAACAGTGCATTACTTGAGAATAATAGACCAACGTAATAAAAAAATAGATCCGATGATTTATATAATGGAGCCATCAGTTTAAGTACACGTATAAATTAGTTAATATAGATATTGTTTATTTGACAGGTACACGATATAATTGTGTAAAATTTATTTTAAAATAGTGTATTATTTGAAAATAATAGTGCAAAGTAAAGAGTACACTGGCTTAAGTTATATGATGGTAGATTCTTTGCTTGTAAAATTATGATTATTTAAAAAATATATCCATTATATATATAAATGGAAAAAAGAAGAAAAAAGGAAAAAATGGGAAGGTACGTACGTATATACTCCACCTGCCAATTCACGGGAGGAGAGGATAGGTGGGACCCACGGTGTTTAGTTTATTTTAAGATCAATTTTATCTAACGGTGTATAATATTGGACCCACCAATTCAAGTGAAAATCAAGGGATAGATGTTTTGCTTTTTTCTTAGAATTTTTAGGATTTTCTCTATTTTATTAGAGCGCCACGTGATGGCTTGAAAGCGTTTATAGGATGTTCCATGGATTTTTAGTGTATAATAATAGATAGATAATAGAATGATTTTCAGTTCTCAAACCCGGAAAAAAAAATTCACTGCGCACCGCGCCTCATGTGCGACACCGCGTAGACAGCTGACGCGTGTCCAATCTCATGCTGCAATGAAGCGCTTTCTTTAGAGCCAAGCCGATGTCTCCGTCAGCTCGTTGAGGTAGGCACCAAGCCGCAGCTAACAACTGCTATATTTCAGAAGCAAAAGAACAGCCAAAACTCTTCAAGACTAGTACGAGCTAATTAGCTATATATGTCAGTCATACGCCCAAACCGTCAGGTTCCAAGACTACCAGAAGTATTGCACTTCAATATATAGGAGTTCTGGACTGGACAGACCATGAGAGTCTCCAGCTCCTCAATTGCCGCTAGCTGGCCGCTGCTAGCTTTCCTCTCTTTTCCTGCATAATAAAAGTTGTGTAAATCACCATTTTCAGCAATATTCAGCAAACTACCACTAAAATTTCCAAAGAGCTTTAGTCACACCAGAAATTCAGAAACAACACCATCTCTCGAGTGGCCAAAATAGTTGGAGAAGGTTAAGATAGTGAGTAATGTGGATATATCGACAGCGCCCCTTCTGCGAATTATACTTGTGCTAGACTGTTGAGAACGTTAATTCCAAATCTAATTTCAAGAAGATACATTGCAAAGACAAGCCACGAATCACCCTTCAAGGTCGCTTCAACAAACCTGACATCTTCTCCCTTTCATGGTCTTCTTCCCTTCGGTTGGAGGCGTGAAATTGGAATCGATGGATTGGATTTTAGGCCGCGGAGAGGAGTGCCAGAGCTATGCGCATGGAGGCGGCAGTGGATCTCAGGGTGGAGAGATGGCGGTGCCGCCGGCGGCGGCTGCGGCGGCCGTGCGATGGGAAGAGGATGGCTCGATGTATTCCTAGAGAAGGGTCAGCGGCTCCCCAAGTTTTCGGCTTGGTTTGTTGTTTCTAGTCTTTCAACACATCGGCTCAACTCTAAGAGCAAGTTTAATCCAAATCATCTATAGTCGACTTAATAGCCAATTCATACAATAGTTATATACTACACTATTAATATCTGGTCCCACCTGTTATATATACACTGCGTCTTAGAGTCCGTGCTACAGCTGGCTACAAATCTGTAGCCCGCTGCTCTACTCTCTCCTTATTTATCTACTTAAAATATGTTAATAACTGGCTTATAGCCTGCTATTGTACCTGCTCTAAGAGCAAGTTTAATAGTATAGCTAACTACTAGCTCCAATTCATCTATAACCAATCTAATAGCTCATTCATGCAATAGTTACATACTACACTATTAATATCTAGTCCCACCTGTCATACATACTGTTTTGGAGTCCGTGCTACAGCTGGCTACAAATCTGTAGCTCGCTGTTCTTCTCTTTCCTTATTTATCTTCTTAAAATATGTTTACAGCTGGCTTATAGCCTACTATTGTACCTGCTCTAAAGAAGGCTTGGATGAGCGGGAGATTGGACACGCGTCAGCTGTCTACGCGGTGTCGCACGTGAGGCGTGGTGCGGCACTGCTGCAGATAATTTTTTTCCATCAAACATATGTTCAAAAGCCAATGATCTCTCTATTAATAAACTGATGAAGTATGTGTTATCAGTCCTTTTTTATAATAAAAGTTGATAAATATTTAGATGCCATGGAATTTAGAGAACACGGTCATAGTCCATGTATCAGCTCCTACATATACAAATTGCTGATACGGATCCTACAGGAGAATATCTTCACGGCACATCTACAAAGTTAATCTCCGCGTTTGTTCTTTGTTTCAAATTAATTTAAACCACTTAAAAAATATGAACGAATAAAATTTTAGATAAAACGTGAGCTAAAATATATAATTAAGAACAAACGGTAAACGCCGCTGGAACAAGCTGGGTGATTGCGCCTGCATGCGCGCGTAGCGTGTCGTGTTGGTGCAAGCAACTGAAGAAGGCGCGGAGGTACTGGAGCTGGACAACGGCGATTTCGTCGTGTCAGCCTCTCGTCCTCAGAACGCAGAAGGGGAGCACGCACGCAACCGACCCAGCAGCGACGTGCGCGCCTCTCCTCGTCGCTGCCGCGACGCGGTGGCCGGGGACAACGCCGACGACTACTCCGGTCTACATCCTACGCCATCGAGGAAACCGAAACACGACAATCAAACATGCGAATCATAATCAGAAACCACTTTCTGATGGCGGAGTTGCCCAGCACTATACGATCTATAGATCGCTTCGTACATATTTGCATGCATTGACAGTTGGGAGAGATTCAACCAAACGGGCGCGCGCGCGTTCTTGCATCGATGCATGGTATGGCGTCGCCGTGGTGCGACCTCCCGTCGGATCTGCTGGGCCTCGTCATCGCACGCCTCCCCTTACCCGCCGACCGCGCGCGCTTCCGCGCCGTGTGCAGGCCGGCCGTGGCACTCCGTCGTCCGCCGCCACGTCGCCTCCCCGCCGCAGCTCCCGTGGATCGCTCTCTCCGGCGGACGGCTCTTCGTCATGCCCACCCACGCCGGCGCCCACCGCATGGCGCCCTTCCCGGAGAACAACACCGTCTGCGTTGGCTCCACCGACGGATGGCTCGCCCTCACCGCACCGACGCTGCCGCCGCCGCCGCCGCCGCGGGGACGAAAACCAAGAGGCACACGTTCTTCTTGCACAACCCTTTCACCGCCACCACCGTGCCGCTCGCCGAGCTGGAGGACGTCCTCGACGACGCTTTCTTCGAGTGGAACGAAGTCTGCAAGGTGATCATCCGCTCCTCCTCCTGCCCCGATGGGGACCACCTCGTCGCCTTCATGACCGATCACTATAACTTCCCTTTGATCCTGTGCGGGGGGCACCTGGACGCCTAACTCATGCTCGATGCCATTCGTCCGCGTCATCGACATTGCCTTCTTCAAGGACAAGCTCTATCTAATTACAACAGCCGAGGACCTCTTCGCCGTCGACCTCGCCGCCGACAAACATGGCAAGCCCACCGTCACCAACGTCGCGAGCGCATCAACAGACAACCGAGAAGCCCCGGTGACATGATCGACGCGTTTAGATGGAGCGACGACGAAGACGACGACGGCGACGCATCGTCGACCAATGACGACGGGGAGTACTCCGTCGACGATGAAAGGGTAGTAGACGGTGAGAACCATGATTAGGTATTCAACCAAGAGGGTGGAGACAGGGAAATTGTGCCCGTCAGTGATGACGATGACATCGACGACGTCGGCCAACAGTGGCACCTCACTTGGAAGCATAGAAAGTACGAGGAATTCTACGAGCACTTGTGGAGAAACCATCTTTGGTCGGTCGGCTAGTCGGTCGGCTAAATTCCACAATAGTCCCGATTCTAATAAAAACCGGGACTAAAAAGTATCTTTTAGTCCCGGTTTAAAAGTTGAGGGGTACTTTTTGATCTTTAGTCCCGGTTGGTGTTACCAACCGCGACTAAATATCATTTTTAGTCCCAGTTCAATAAGTCGTGGGGTTCAAGACAGACCCCAATTATTTTTACTCCCTGTTGGTATAAACAACCGGGACTAAAAATAGATCTTTAGTCCCGGTTGTTTATACCAATCAGGAGTAAAGAGTACCCCCGAACTCAGATATTTATCCACGCACTCCTCTCGATCTCCTCCCCTCTCATTACTCCTCCATCCCTTCCTCTCCCCCTTCATCCCCTTCCTCTCCTCTTTCCCCTCCCGTTCCTCCCTTTCCCCTCATTCAGCGGCCGCCGGGCGAGCGGTAGCTACGGCCGGACGGGAGCAGCGGCGCCCGGCCGTCTGGGTGCGACAGCCGGCTGGGCGGGCGCGGCAGCCGGCTGGGCGGGCCGCCGCCGCGCGGGCTGGCACGGCGGCTGGGCGGGTGGGCGCGGCGCCCGGTCGGGCTGGCGCGGCGGCCAGCCAGGCGGGCGGGCCGGCGCGGCGGCCGCGAGGACGGTGGCCGGGAGGCCAACGGCACCCTCCTCTCTGCTGCCGATTTTTTTTTTTGAATTTGTGATTCATTGGATTTGATCTGTGATGTATGTGATATTGGATCTGATCTGGGAGTTGTGATGTATTTCTTTTAGGATTTGTGATGTATTTTTTGTTTGAGATTTTGTGATGTGATGTATTGTGATCTGTAATGCATTTCTTTCCAATATGTGATGTATTTCTTTCTAGTTCTGTGATGCTACTTTGATTTGGGAATATGATCGGGGATATTTAGAGAGCTGATCGATTTGAGAAAAAAAAATTAACCGGGACTGCTCCTACCATCTTTAGTCCCGGTTGGTAATTGGGACTAAAGATGGATTTTTAGTCCCGGTTATTTCACCCGGGACTAAAGATGTGTATATTTAGTCCTAAATTCGTAGTTCCGGTTATATAACCGGGAGTATATGAGGGTTCTCAACCGGGAGTAAAGTCTCTTTCTCCACCAGTGGAGGAGGAGTACGCGATTATCGGCACCTGGCACCTCTTGGAGTCGTGTGACCGGTTGCGCATGGTGAGACGGGAGTGGGTACTCCCGCGGTAGACAGCCTAGGTACTCCCGTTCATCTTGCAGACCGACCACACCCGCAAGCTGGATGTGTTTGAGGCAGAGATGGACGCCGGAGCGTGGGTTCCGGTCACCGGCGGCCTAGGTGGCCAAGCAATCTTCATCAGCGAACTCTTCAGCATGTCCGTGGCTGCGCCTGCACACGATGAGGTTGAAGAGGACACGATTTATTTCGTCGATACACACGACGTGTGGGGCATGAAATCCGGCACTAGGAGGCCGTTTAGGCGAGTCAGCCAGATCATGGATACAGACATGACGTGGATGTTTCCTCCCAAGTTGATTGTTTGATGAATGCTGAACAAGGGAAAGAAATTTAATTCGTGTAAATGCATATACGATACATGGTGAAAGGGGGTACAAATTAGATATTTGCTATTATTCAATAGATCGATACAGATTCTCTTGGTACAGTAAGATAAAACCAAAAGATCAAAATCAATTTTGTAGATATCCTGATAAAGTTATAATGTTACTTAAAAAAATGGCTGCGTTTCAATGGGTATCATATGAATATTATTTTTGTTGGTTGCATTTTTTTACAATGGCGGAAGCACCAGATGATAGATGGAGCGGTTTAGGGCGCGGTTTAGGGCCAGCATTTCATACATGGGTGGATCTCGGTTGTGCAATGGGTGGGAGGAATCGAGAATAGATAAACATCCAGGGGTTTTCTGGCTAGCTACACGAGGTGGTGGGCTAGTCAGCCTGTGTTCAAATCTCACCACTTCTAATTATTTGATATTAGGTCATTCCCTAATATTCGTGTTAGAGGAATTGAGAATATTATGTTACTAAAATAAATTTGTTATACAATAATTAATATTATATTTCTAAAATAATTGTTATGCAATAATTAATATTTTTGTACAATATTTCAAGCAACCACAACGGATATTACATGTGCGGGATGCTCAGAATCAACGGGAGGTACACAACAACTTTTGCAGATGTAAATCTGGATAACTTTCTTTACATAAGAGATTTTGTATGATTTCATTTCCTAACTTTCAGTACGTCTTCTTTTTTTAACAGATCCTGTCCATTCCTGTTGTAGCAAACCGGTTCGACGAACAAACAATTCTAAACCTGTTGCGCACATATTTGCCACTTCATCTGCCTTGATTCCTGCAATTGGTTAGGGAAATTCTACGATCCTGAGAGCCAACTTGCAATAGAGGACACATTCAAACCCCTAAGAGAGTGAAGAAATAATTTAGTGTGACAATATTTGGTTTCTATATATTGTAAAATGTGAGACAAAAAACATGTTAACATGTGTATCTGTACATATGTATTTTATATCTTTTATGGCAATATTTATATTCACTTGTAATAATTTATTTACGCCACGATGTGATTTGTTAATACGTGTGAATAACGACAACTCGGATAGCTTGTACTCATACCATTTGAAAATTCGATTATTAATAGCGAAAAATATCGCATTACATAGTGTACAATATCTTCCCAAGAGGCTAGGAGTAATATTACCGCACACGAAGATATATCTTCGCGTGCGATTAGGTGGCCCGTACATAGGGGCGGATGTCGAGCTAGCTCGGCTCGGCTCGTTATCCTAACGAGCTAGAAACCAAGCTTGGTTCGGCTTGTCTGCAAAGCTCGAGCTAGCTTGTTTAGCTCGCGAACTATGAGGGCAAGCGATGTTTAGCTGGCGATCACGGGGATGAGCTTGCCGGTGACCACGGGGAAGACCGGAGGAGCTCGACGGTGGATGGGACGAGCTCGACCTCGTTGGCACTGCAACCAGGGGATGAGCTTTTGACGGTGGAGGAAACGAGCTCGAGCTCGCCGACGACCACAGGGAGGAGCTCGACGGTTGAGGGGATGAGGTTGACCTCCGCTGGCACTTGAACCATGAGGAGGAGTGCTACGGCGGACAAGACGATCTCAAGCTCGCCGGCGGCGCCGGGCGCTAGGGGTGGGCGGCGACGTCGGGCGCTGGGGGAGAGGTGGAGAGTGACGGCGTCGGGCGTGGCGCATGGGGGAGCTCAGCCGCTAGGAAAGGGATAAGGGAAGGGACGTAGTGTTTTGAATTTTGGTGCTCACTGTTGTCTATTGGGCCTTCTAAACAAATAGGCCTATGGGCTTTGTGGCCTGGCAGCCTGTTGAGGTATGGGCTCGTTAAGGTTCGCGAGCTGGCTTGCTATCTCTAACGAGCTAAAATGCTAGCTCGGCTTGTTAGGAAAATGAAATGAGTCGAGTCGAGCTTGTCGCGAGTGAAGTGAGCTAACGAGTCATGAGCTTTCCGTCCACCCTACCCGCACACGAAGATGGTGATCTTCACAGATCATCTCGGGCAGGCGGACCGGTCTTCCGCACGGGAAGATGTCTTTTGGGCTGCCTGTAGAAATGCTTTCTGTAGTAGTGACATATATCTTTGCTTTTTGCAAAGATACCGGTTCTATATTTTTATCCTAGAGTGCCATTCCTTTTGTGATGTTCTCTAGTAGTGACTGCCTAATATCACGTGACCAGTTAATGTGAATTTGCGTGAGTAGATTATTTTTCCTGTACCTTCTAAATTGAGTTAGTTGGAATCTATGATATCAAGCGTTTAGCTTAAGTGGTTGGCCATGTTTTATCAAATAAATTTCACTTGGATTCATGATTCCCAGTTACCCACCATTGCAAAAATATTGTAACATTTTTAATACAAAATAAATAAAATATGAAAATATATTTAATTGTGAATTTAATATAACTGATTTGATGTCATAGATATTATTGCTATGTTTTTATATAATCTTAGTCTAACTTAAAACTTTGACTTAGCACAAATCTAAAACTTTTAAAAACTTACTAGAGCTTAGGATAAACTCAAAACGTGATTGATCACAAGTAATGCATCTGTCAGTTGGTTCCCAACCCTTTTTTTTTATTATTTTTGAGATTCGTTTCACAGACATTAAGTTGATTGACTGGCATGCATCAAGAACGTGTATCATGCCCTTGCGCAGTATACTCTGGAAAAACAAATTGGTCTGCCAGGTTCACACCGTTATAGGTCCAGCGCATTAATTTCTTCAGAGTAGCACACTGGATAGAGCATAGGCCGTGTTTAGTTGAAAAAAGTTGGAAGTTTTAAAAAAGTTAGAAGGTTGAAAAGAAAACTGAAAGTTTATGTGTGTAGGAAAGTTTTGGATGTGATGAAAAGTTAAAAATTAGGGGTAGTTGGAGGTGAACTAAACACGGCCATAGTACAATTTAAGTTGTAGCTAATTAATGTTCCAACAAGGATTCATCCTGACTAATTCTAATGATCTTCCAAAGTTTTTTTTCTCATCTTCTTTAATATGTATAGTTATTATCCGAAATAAACAAGAGTGTCTTCAGGAGTTCAGTTTGCTGCACTGTAACTAAAGGCTCTGCACTTAATTTAACGAGATTTCAGATAGTAAAATACAGCACTTGCAAATCAATACACTAACTAGTCAGAGATCAGAAATCACCATTATACCTAGTACACATGTTTTACACGCTAGTTGACGTTGTGACTGAACTCCCTACTAAAGCATTTTACCATCAGCAGTAGGGGTATAGATTAATCAGATCAAGCTGAATGCCAGATCGATCAGATCAGTCTACGGATAATTAATTATTCAGGAGCACGAGCGACACAAGGCAGAGAAAAGAGGCCATATTTATCCAAGGCAGTGTTTAGTTACCTTCAAACTTTTAAAAATTCCGTCACATTAAATATTTGAATATATACATGAAGCATTAAATGTGGATAAAAAAAACCAATTTCCCAGTTTACATGTAAATTACGAGACAAATCTTTTGAGCCTAATTACGTCATGATTTAACAATATGATGCTATAGTAAACATTTGCTATTGACGAATTAATTAGGCTTAATAAATTCATCTCGCAGTTTACATGCGGAATCTGTAATTTATTTTATTATTAATCTATGTTTAATAGTTTAAATGTATATCTATATAATTAAAAAAAAATCGGCACATGAACTAAACACGGCTCAAGTAGTACTATCCAACAAGTCTGCTCTTCCACAGTACGTGTACACGTCTCAATGCTCACCCAGCGTCTATCCGATGGTCAGAATAGTGTTTTCTCGTGTGGATCGGTTGGTTAGCACTGGAAGTCTGAAACAGCTAAGCAAAGAAACAAGTGGCAGGGAAGGTGAGGTCTTTGTCTGTAATTAATTGTTAACTTAGGGGGCCACATGAGAATAAATACTACTTCGTCTCATTTTCGTCCCATTTTATGTGTAGTTATGTGTTTCCGTATCCGAATCATTCTATTTAGAAAAAAATATAATTTTTTTTGAAAAAAAGTTATTTATGTTTCCGTCTCATTTTAAGTACGGTATTATTCATGTTTTATCATCTAGTAATAATAAAATAGTAATCATAATTTTTTTATAAACAGTGGAAAACTTAGTACTAGAAGATTATCCTTTGTTTCAAACCATGATCAAAGCAGAAAATGATACTGCTGAAATATAATGTGCTGATGTGCCTACAATAACTCAGGCTTGATATCTAGTACAACAAACATGTACCTGCAACGATTCAGGCTTGTGTCTTCATCAATTTGGTCGCGAGCCAATAAAGATACGTGTGCTTAAACTTTGTTCGAAAATTTGCATATCTTAGTGAAAAAACTAAAGTTTTTCACCACCACAATGCGCCACGTCACCAGGAAAATATAGACCATCCGATTTTCGCTGCACATGATATGAGCCGTCGGATCTCTCAGTTGACAAAATATCCTCTAGATCCTTCAGTAAACTTCTATTTATTTCTAGTCCTTCCACGTCCCTGGTATTTTTCATTTTGCCCCTTTCTCACTTTCCAGCACGCTCCCCATCCATCCTCCGCTTTTGCGCCTCTGCTTCAGATCCTCGCCCGCGCCGCCGCCTCATTCTTCTCTCTCTACTGTACGGCCGAACCGCCTCCTCCTCCCACGCACCCGGCGCTCCCGCTCCTCGTCCTTCTCAATCTTGTGCCGCTGCGCCTCTCTTCCCATCCCCACTGCCGACGCTTCCAATCTCCATCGCCTCCTAGAGTTTCCACATCCAGCCACTAACTCCTACCATACAGATCTGGTCGGCCGCAGCCAGAAGTAAGGTGGGGGGAGAAGTGGAAGCACGGAAACTAAGGAGAGAGAAGGGGGAGTGGCAGGAGGCAAAATGTACTGCAGCCTCCTGCAATGGTGAAAGCGGGCTAGGTGCCGGTTGACATATATCTTTGCTTTCTGTAAAGATACGGGTTCTATATTTTTATCCTAGAGTGCCATTCCTTTTGTGATGTTCTCTAGTAGTGACTGCCTAATATCACATGACCAGTTAATGTGAATTTGCGTGAGTAGATTACCTTCTAAATTGAGTTAGTTGGAATCTATGATATCAAGCGTTTAGCTTAAGTGGTTGGCCATGTTTTATCAAATAAATTTCACTTGGATTCATGATTCCCAGTTACCCACCATTGCAAAAATATCGTAACATTTTTAATACAAAATAAATAAAATATGAAAATATATTTAATTGTGAATTTAATATAACTGATTTGATGTCATAGATATTATTGCTATGTTTTTATATAATCTTAGTCTAACTTAAAACTTTGACTTAGCACAAATCTAAAACTTTTAAAAACTTACTAGAGCTTAGGATAAACTCAAAACGTGATTGATCACAAGTAATGCATCTGTCAGTTGGTTCCCAACCCTTTTTTTTATTATTTTTGAGATTCGTTTCACAGACATTAAATTGATTGACTGGCATGCATCAAGAACGTGTATCATGCCCTTGCGCAGTATACTCTGGAAAAACAAATTGGTCTGCCAGGTTCACACCGTTATAGGTCCAGCGCATTAATTTCTTCAGAGTAGCACACTGGATAGAGCATAGGCCGTGTTTAGTTGAAAAAAGTTGGAAGTTTTAAAAAAGTTAGAAGGTTGAAAAGAAAACTGAAAGTTTATGTGTGTAGGAAAGTTTTGGATGTGATGAAAAGTTAAAAATTAGGGGTAGTTGGAGGTGAACTAAACACGGCCATAGTACAATTTAAGTTGTAGCTAATTAATGTTCCAACAAGGATTCATCCTGACTAATTCTAATGATCTTCCAAAGTTTTTTTTCTCATCTTCTTTAATATGTATAGTTATTATCCGAAATAAAACAAGAGTGTCTTCAGGAGTTCAGTTTGCTGCACTGTAACTAAAGGCTCTGCACTTAATTTAACGAGATTTCAGATAGTAAAATACAGCACTTGCAAATCAATACACTAACTAGTCAGAGATCAGAAATCACCATTATACCTAGTACACATGTTTTACACGCTAGTTGACGTTGTGACTGAACTCCCTACTAAAGCATTTTACCATCAGCGGTAGGGGTATAGATTAATCAGATCAAGCTGAATGCCAGATCGATCAGATCAGTCTACGGATAATTAATTATTCAGGAGCACGAGCGACACAAGGCAGAGAAAAGAGGCCATATTTATCCAAGCCAGTGTTTAGTTACCTTCAAACTTTTAAAAATTCCGTCACATTAAATATTTGAATATATACATGAAGCATTAAATGTGGACGAAAAAAACCAATTTCCCAGTTTGCATGTAAATTACGAGACAAATCTTTTGAGCCTAATTACGTCATGATTTGACAATGTGATGCTATAGTAAACATTTTCTATTGACGAATTAATTAGGCTTAATAAATTCGTCTCGCAGTTTACATGCGGAATCTGTAATTTATTTTATTATTAATCTATGTTTAATACTTTAAATGTATATCTTTGTTTAAACGAACGGAAACGGTTAGGAAATTTCCATATTTATGAATACATTTATTTAGTGTTAAGTTCAATGCCATGCTGACAATAATAAAAAAAATAAACGTTGAAAACGGTAACCACCGGTAAAAATGTTATTATTATATTAGTTTTGCGGAAACGGCATCAGTATGGTCGGGAAATTTCCATACCGTTTTCACCCCTACTCACAACCCACCTCCCTCTCCTCTCCCCCACCGGCCCACCCCCTCCCCCCATCACGTAGTACCACACACACTTACGAACATACGCTACCTCCCTCCCTCTTATCTGATCTCCTCTGTTTCTTTCTTTTCTTTAGTCATGTTTATTTTTTTAAAAAAATAAATAACCATAATTTCCCTCCTCAAGAAAAATAGTCATAACTTTCAAATTAAATATAAATCTTTTTATCCTATTCTATTATTGTATTTGTTATGGTTGAATTTTAAAAGTTCAAAGACCAATATAAGATGTACTTTGACTTGTAAGAAATATTTAATTATTGTCATGCCCTAAACTTTGCATGCCATTGAAACTATTGTATTATAAAATTAGCAAAAGAACATTGGCAATGGAGATTTTATGATATCTTTCACTTCACAAAACATGAATAAAGGATTTAGATCTATGATATGATAATAATGAAAGAAAATTGTGGGTAACATTCCAAAAAATATTCCCTCCATTATTTTGAAGTCATATCCTGGACTTTTGCATGCCATCCCAACAATAAAAAAAATACGAGGAAAATAGATAATGTACATATCATCATATATCACTTAAAAACATACATAATTGGATTAGATTTATAATATCACAAAATAAAAATAATCTAACTCCGAAAAAATAATACCTCTGTTTTAAAATATTGGTATGTGAAAATAATGTTAATTAAGAGTATCTCTTTCTCTTTACTATGAAGACCAAAGGACCACGACAAGCTATCACAATTATTTCACTTTCTATCCTATATATGCTTTCAAATAGATCAATCGTGCAATTATTAAGTCTCATGTTTCTTAAGCAGGGCAATTGCACATATGCCTCTAGGGTATACCCATATTTGTAAATTTGTCACTACCTTTTGTCTAATTGCTATTATGCCACTAGTTTCATCCAAAGTGGTGTGCATGCCGCTCCGTCATTAAGTTTGACTTAAACCGTTAAGCAACATGCTTTGAGCATGCATGTATTGGACAGAAATGCCTTAAGAATAATAATTCACTTTTTTTAGAAAATAGAACAAAATAGTGCTGTTGGCTGCAGAGCTCCTTTCGTCTGATGTATCTGGCACTTTCTAGAGAGGGGGGGAGGGAATATGCTGGAGTTGAGAGAAAGGCGTATGCTAAAAAAAGAAAGGGATCATCAGCATATCTTTTCCCCTCGCAAGATTTGTGCTCAGTAGCAAGGGGAGGCGAGGTGGAGATTGCCGCCAACGGGTGATGAGGGTGACATGGTTCTTAAACAAAGGATGATGTGATGCGGTTCGCAGCACATTGCCATTCTTCATCAGCCCATAGTTAGCGAGACAACGATGCCCTCACTAGCGAAGTCCTTGAGGATCGGTCCAAGCTTAGCTAATGTCGGAGAAATTTGGGTGGAAGAGAGGAGGCTAGAGTTCATGGAAAAGACCTCAACCGAGGACCTGGTGGTTGGCGTGTGTCACGCCCCGAACTAGCCCCGAGCGGAACTAGCCCGTGACGCTCCAATTTAACCTGTTAATCGATACCAGTCCCAGGAAACAGTGCTGGTATCACAGGAAGACAGAATATCACAGCAACAGTGGTCTCTTTATTACAGAGTAGAAGTACAATCATGTTGAGCTGCGGACAGATCTCGAGCTCACAACTGCATTACAAAAGGGAAAGCGGAAGCCAAGACTTGGACCAACATCACAGGCGCGACTTGGGAACTAGGCCGAAACCCTAAAACTCGTCGTAGCCGACTTGCTCCTGGAAGAACTCCTCGTCAGCGGGATCCGCTTCATCTTCTTCAGTAACTGGGGGGGATTATTTATATAGAGCAAGGGTGAGTACAGGAGTACTCAGCAAGCCATGGGAATTTAAGTGTTTAATGCAGGCTTCAAAGGAAAGGCTGCTTGTTTTCACACTTGATTTTAGTTAAACTCCTTTTTGAAACAACTAAGTGAGTGCTTCTCAAACGACACGGAAGAGACAGTGCGTCTCGTCCGGTCGGAGTATGTGCAGTGTATCAGTCTTTGGATTGATCAAGGTTGGCACCCGGCCAACAACTTTCAAACGGCCACCCGGGCCCAACTGATCCCATCAGCTGCAGATTTTTTCAAACATCAAACCCATTCCACAACAGCAATTCCACAAAGCCGTAGTCAAACAAAACTACGCTAGGAATCACCTCACATCCGCCCATGACCGTGGGCACGGCTGTTCGAACAGTTTAATAACCTCTGCAGAGGGGGTACACTTTACCCACACGACATTACTAAACCGGATCATCCAGCCCGTGCAGAACGGCCACGTCTAGAGACCTTAAGGCTTTCATGACAAGGTATTTCGAAAGCCGACATAGGTTCACCATATGCCAACGAGAGGGGTCCCAAACCAACACCAGATTAGGTCCCAGACCATACTGTGCCAGGAAACCCGGGGGTTCTCCCCGGCACCACCCCGATGAATCCACATGTCTCTTGGCATCATGGTTCCCCCGATTAGCTAGTTACTCAGCCAGGGGTGTCCCATTTCACCCATGTGGTCGCACTTGTCTTATGTTCGGATGAAATTCCAAGGAAACGGTCCTTAAGTGCAAGAGCGGGAAACCGTACTCCCGGTACGTTCCCCGGTCCGCGATTTTGGAAATTCATTTTGTTCGCAAGCACCGACCCAGGTGTCGGGTTTTCCAAGTCTTTTGTAAAACCTCAAGTTTTACCCATCGTTGGATACTTTAAATTTGAGGGGAGGTGTTCCGATGCGCAAGCCCGAAGGCCCGTGCATCGAAGCACAACAGTTGACAAAGGAAGTTTAAGTGTTCAATAATTCAAGGAGGGTAATTGCAGCAATTAGGACTGGGGGCCAGCAGGCTATCTCGCATGCCACGGCCGATTTACTTGTGTAAATCCTATTCATGCAATATTTGCGGAAAAGAAATACTTAGATTTAAATTATAGGTGCAAGATGATCAAAGGTGACTTGCCTTGCTTGAGATCTTGAGCTTGATCCTCGAAATCCTCGCACTGCGGGTCCTCGGGCTCCGAAACTACACTCGAAACGGGACAACTCAACAAACGGCGAAAATAAAGCCCTATTATTGACCTCTAAGCATGCCATTAGATAGATCTCGAGATTTGAAGAATTTTGGAAGTTGAACGGAGTCAAACGGACTTACGATTGGGAAGATATTGAATTTCTAAGATTATCGGATTTTTGGTCCAGAGGAAAAGGATTTATTTAAATCCTTTTTGAAAAGAAAAGAAAAGAAAAGAAAGAGGGAGGGGAATTAAACTTCCCTCGGGTGGCTAGGGCGCGGCCCGAGAGAAAGGGGCGGCTCGGCCGAGCTTAATGGGCCGGCCAGCCCAAGAAGGCGGCCCAAGGCGCGCGCGCGGGCGGGGAGGCGAGAGAAAGCCGGTGGGCCGGGTCCATCTCGCGCGGTCCCGGGTGGGACCCGCTTGTCAGCGGCTCGGCTCACCGTGAGCGAGGTGCACGCGGGGCATGCTATGGTTTGGGGAGGGAGGCGCGGTGCACGCGCGCGGTTCGCGGAGGTCGCGGTGCGGCGGGCCCACGCGCAGCCTCACTGCTCGCGGTGGACCGCGCGCGCGAGGGGGCGGAGGGAAACGGCGGACCAGGGTCTGCTTGACCCGGTCGCGGCCGAGGTGGCGCCGACGTGGCGCCTACGTGGCTGCCACGCGGGCCGGCGGGAGGTAGACGACGACGCCGCCGGCCGGAACGGACGGCGGATGACAGCGGCGAGCGGCAGAGCGAACCATGGCGATACAGGCGAAGGCGAGCACACCGGGATGTTACACGGGGCGAGGGGAGACGAGCCAACGGCTCGGATTCGCCGGGGGATGCTCGACGGCGGCGGATTGCTGCGGCGGCAACCGGCGGCGGGAGAAGGGGGAAACGGCGATGGCGCGACGGGAGATCGATTCCTCCGGACTAGAGCATCTACGCGGCCACCGGAGTCCGTTGCTAGCGTCGGATTGGCGGAGCTACGCCGAGCGAGGCCGGCGACGAGCGGGCGCTACGGAGCACGGGCGGCGACGGAGGCGAGCACACAGTGAGCGGCTGCAACGGCCGAGGCGGCGCTGGCTAGCTACGGGGAGGCTACTCGTGCTACTACCCGAGTCTAAGGGGAGGAGATGGAACGAGGAGGGAGAACGGAGGGAGGCACTACCGGGACGAGGCGGGGCGCTGTGATGAGAGGCCGACGGCACGGGAATGATCTCTCCGGCCTCGGGCCGGGGAAGAGAAAGAAGAGGGCGCGCCCGGAGTCCCCTTCCGCGTCCTTCACACGCACCGGCTCTCCCGGCGCTTGGCGATGAACGGCGGAGGCGAGAAAGAGGGGCGGCAATGGCGCGGTGGCGGCGAGCGAAACGGGGAAGGGAATGATGGGAGGGCGCCTCGGGCTTTATAGGGCGGCGATGTCGGTTTGGAAACCGACCTTGGGCGGTCAAGGGAAGGAGCTAGCGCTCGGCGGTCGCGGCCAAAGTGGCGACAGGGGGGGGGGGGATGACGCCGGCGGGAGGGAAAAGGGAAAAAGGGGGAGAGAAAGGGGCTTGCCTCCTTGCCACTTTGGGGAAAAGGAGGAGGGAGAGGGGGCGGTGCGGCAGAGGGAGGAGGGGCTCTGCCTCCGTCCCTTGGAGGCTAGCGCGCGGAGGCGGCGGGGCCGGGTTGATGACGACGGCGATGACGGCGGACCGGCTTGGAGCGGAGCGGCGACACGGGCGGCAGACGCGGGGCAGGCGCGGCAGGAGCTGACGGCGGCGGCGGCCAGGCGGTCGGCCACCACGGCGCGGCGCGGGAAGCGGCAGCGAGAGCGGAGAGGGAGGGCTCGGCGCGGCGCGGCTCACGCGCACGCGCGCGCGGCGCGCGGGCAGAGCGGGGAGAGAGGGAGAGAGAAAGAGAGAGAGAGAGAGAGAAAAAGAGAGAGAGAGGGAGAGGGAGAGGGAGGGAGATGGGCCGAGAGGGATTCGGCCCATCAAACCCGAGGGAGGCAAATTAGACTTTTTGCGGAGGAAAAGATCTGGGAAGGAATTGGGTTCGGGATTTGAATTCGACGATGGATCGGGGACTTGAGATCTGGAAAGGCACGGAGACTGACTGCAAGCGAAGAAGCAATTTTTGCAATTAGGGTTTTTAGGAATTAGATTTTCCCGCTAGGCGCCACGACGGAACGGGCGCTACAGACCAACTCCCCTAACAAGAATCTCGACCCCGAGATTCAGCACCTAAGGGAGCAGCTCCGGAAACTCGGCGCGGAGATGATCTTCTCGTTCCCAGGTTGCTTCATCTTCGGAATGGTTGCTCCATTGGACCTTGTAGAACTTGATGGTCTTCCTTCGAGTCTGACGTTCTGCCTCTTCAAGAACCCTGATCGGTCTTTCCTTGTAGGTCAAATTCTTTTCCAGCTCGATATTGCCCAGAGGAACTTGTTCTTCTGGAACACGGAGACACTTCTTTAACTGAGACACGTGAAACACGTTGTGCACATCTGCGAGACCTTCAGGCAACTCAAGCTGATAAGCTACTTCACCGCGTCTGGCGGTTATGAGGTAGGGGCCGATGTAGCGGGGTGCTAACTTGCCGGACATCCCAAACCTCCTCATACCACGGAGATGTGATACCCGCAGGTACACATGATCTCCTTTTTCGAACTCAAGGTCACGCCTCCGATTGTCAGCGTAATTCTTTTGACGGTTCTGAGCTGTCTTTAAACGTTCTCGGATCAGCTTAACTTGTTCTTCTGCTGCCTTGAGTATGTCAGGACCGAACACCAGTGCTTCGCCAACCTCATTCCAGCACAAGGGAGTGCGGCACTTTCTTCCGAACATTGCCTCATTTGGCGACATCTGAATGCTGGCCTGATAACTGTTGTTGTATGAGAACTCAGCATACGGCAAACAATGATCCCAAGTGCCTTCGAAATGCAGGGCACACGCACGAAGCATGTCTTCTAGGATCTGATTTACTCTTTCTGTCTGACCATCGGCCTGTGGATGGTAAGCTGTACTAGAATTTAGATCGGTTCCGAGAGCTTCATGCAACTGCTTCCAGAACCTTGAGGTGAACTGAGTGCCTCGATCTGACACGATCTTCTTGGGGCAACCAAATCTGCATACGACATGGGTCATGTAGAGTTCTGCTAACTTCCTTCCATCAAAGGTGGTTTTCACTGGCACGAAATGAGCTGATTTCGTGAGTCGATCCACGATTACCCAGATGGAGTCGTACCTGCTAGGGGTTCTTGGCAAACCGGTGATGAAATCCATTCCGATTTCTTCCCATTTCCACTCAGGAATCGGTAGGGGTTGCAGCAGACCAGCTGGCCTCTGATGCTCTGCCTTGACTCTTTGGCATATGTCACAAAGGGCTACGTATTCTGCGACGTCTCGCTTCATTCCAGCCCACCAGAAGTATGACTTGATATCCTGGTACATCTTCGTACTTCCTGGATGAATGGAGTAGGCGGACTCATGAGCTTCTTTTAAAATGAGGCCTCTTAACTCCTTCTTGGCCGGTACACAGATGCGTGGACCACACCAAACTGTGCCTTGATCGTCTATGGAGAAACTGATGTCCTTCTTCTCCTGTATCCTTTTTATTAGTTCTTTTATCCCTTCATCGTCTTTCTGAGCTTCCCGGATTTGCGATTCTAGGGTAGGCTGTACTGTCAAGCTGGCAGGGGCACCTGACTGTACCATGGTCAGCCTTAACTTCTCCAATTCTCTGCACAGGCGATCTTGGTCTGGCCATATTTGAGCTGCATTGCAATAGGTCTTGCGACTTAGCGCATTAGCGACCACATTAGCTTTACCGGGATGGTAATGAATTTCAAGATCGTAATCCTTGATTAGTTCCAGCCATCTTCTCTGCCTCATATTTAACTCGGTCTGAGTGAAGATGTACTTAAGACTTTTGTGATCGGTGTACACTTCACATCTGTTCCCGATTAAATAGTGCCTCCAGATCTTAAGAGCATGAACCACGGCTGCCAACTCGAGATCATGGGTGGGGTAGTTGACTTCATGAGATTTAAGCTGCCTGGACGCATAGGCCACAACCTTTCGCTCTTGCATTAGGACACATCCTAAGCCTTGTCTTGATGCATCATAGAAGATTTCGAAATCCTTTCGGATATCTGGCAGGGTGAGTACTGGGGCAGTGGTCAACCTTTTCTTCATTTCCTGAAAGCTGTCTTCACAGGTTGTCGACCATTCAAACTTCTTTTCCTTCTTTAACAGCTCGGTCATAGGTCTTGCTAGCTTAGAGAACCCTTCGATGAATCTTCGATAGTAACCAGCTAGGCCAAGAAAACTGCGGATCTCTGACACATTCTTGGGCGGATTCCAAGCAAGTACAGCTTCAACCTTGCTGGGATCTACTTCGACACCGTTGGAGGAGATCACGTGTCCAAGAAATGCTACTCGGTCCAACCAGAATTCGCATTTCGAGAACTTAGCGAATAGTTGATGATCCCTGAGCCTTTCCATTATCAGCCTCGGGTGTTCAGCATGTTCTTCCTCATTCTTGGAGTATATCAGGATGTCATCGATGAATACCACGACAAACTGGTCCAGGTATTCCATGAAGATTTTGTTCATCAGGTTCATGAAGAATGCTGGAGCATTGGTGAGTCCGAAGGACATCACTGTGAACTCGTACAGACCATAGCGCGTTGAGAAAGCGGTCTTCGGGATATCTTCAGATCTGATTTTCAACTGATGGTAGCCAGACCTTAGGTCAATTTTAGAGAAAACTTTTGCCCCTTTAAGTTGATCGAACAGATCGTCAATCCGTGGCAACGGGTACTTGTTCTTTATAATTACTTCATTCAGGGCTCTGTAGTCGATTACCATTCTCTCAGAGCCATCCTTTTTCTTAACCAGAAGCACTGGGGCTCCCCAAGGGGATGAGCTAGGTCGCACATAACCTTTACTTTCCAACTCTTCGATCTGCCTTTTGACTTCTGCTAATTCATTAGCCGCCATTCGGTAGGGTCTTTTTGCAATTGGTGCGGTGCCTGGTGCCAGTTCTATGGCGAACTCAATCTCTTGGTCTGGTGGCATACCCGTTAATTCTTCTGGGAATATGTCGGGATATTCACAGACTATGGGCACCGATTCCAAAGGGGTGGCTTGTAAACTGGTTAGAATAGACCGACTTGCGGTAAGGGTGTTAGGGGTAAAGCGGACTTGCTTTCCTCCAGGTCCTTGCAAGGTGATGGACCTTTCGGCACAATCTATCTGTCCTTTGTGCTTAGCCAACCAATCCATCCCTAGGATGATGTCCAAGCTTTGCGAGTCTAAGACTATTGGCTTGGCTAGGAAGTCAACTTCCTCAATTCTAAGGTTAACTTCCGGGCATATTTGAGTTGCCCTTATATCCCTCCCAGGGGAATGTACTATCATTGGTACTCGCAAATTTTGGATTTTCCAACCATTTCTTTTCACAAAAGCTTGCGATATGAAAGAATGGGAAGCTCCTGAATCAAACAGAACTATTGCGGGTATGGAGTTAACAGAGAACATACCCATCACGACGTCTGGAGCATCCTGAGCGGTCTCAACTTGAATGTGGTTCACCCGGCCTCGACCAAAGTTGTTGGAAGCGCGAGAACCTTGTCCACTTGCCTGAGAGTTAGGACGAGACTGAGCTGCTGCTGGAGTAGGTGTTCTGGCAGTGCTACCATTAGCATGCCCTGAGCTGGTGCTGGTAGGATTCTGAGGGCACTGTCTAGCGTAGTGACCCATCTAGTTGCACCGGAAACACTGAACTGCTGATAGTCCTGGCGGTGACTTGAAGGTGGTAACGCTGTTTGGCGCAGTATTGCCGCTTGGGGCACGCTGCTGTGGCTGAGGCGCCGGACGGTTCACCTGAGGACGAGGGGCATAGCCTGTCTGGTGGTTAGCCTGAGTGACCGACTAATGATATTGCATAGGTTGACCAAAGCGAGGGCGAGGTGCGCCTCGGGAGGAATTCCCCTGATGGTTAGATTTGCGTTTCTTATATTCCTCGGTAGCCTCTTTTCTGGCATCTTCAAGTAGAAGTGCCTTGTTGATCATATGCTGAAAAGTGGGGAAGTCATGAGCAAGCAACTGGAGTCTCATTCCAACTGCGACTCCCTTCAAGAACTTTCTGATTTTCTTCTTGTCTGTGTCCACTTCCTTAGGGGCATACCGAGCCAACTTGTTGAACTGACTTAGGTACTCATTGACACTATTGTTGCCTTGCTTAAGCCTGTTAAATTCCTCCTTCTTCATATCAATCGTGCTTTCAGGCACATGAGCTGCACGGAAGGCCGTAGCAAACTCATCCCAAGCAATGCTAGTGGGTTCGGGGTGCGCATTGCAGTAATTCTCCCACCAATCTGCAGCAGGTCCTCTTAGCTGGTGAGAGGCGTAGAGTGTCTTCTCAACAGGAGTACACTGCACTAAGTTGAGTTTCCTCTCAACATCCTTCAGCCAATCGTCAGCCTCAACGGGCTCGACAGTCTGGGAGAACTCTGGCGGATGAGACCTCAAAAAGTCTGTCAGCTTGGATCTATTGTTGCCCATGTGGGGGTTGCCATTCCCATGCGCGTTATGCTGGAAGCCGGCTATGGTTGTGGCTAATCCTTGTAAGATTTGTGTCTGAACTGCTATCAAGTGCTGCATGCTGTTTTCAACATGGGGTGGGGAAGGAATGCGTTCTTCTCCAGAATTGTGACTGGCAGCGCGGTGGGAGCGGTGAGATTGTTCCACTTCTGCATTACGGGAAGCTGTGTGATGCGAGCGGTTGCTGTGGTGAGACTGCTCATTAGCTGACTCATGATTTGCTTCTGGCTCAACTCTACCTCCCTCAAAACCGAAGCGGGCTGGTGCACGAGCAGCACGGTGGGGGCGGCTAGCCATCTAAACTCCCAGAAGAGGGCGAGGTAAGAATCAGATCAGCACTTAGGAAGGCAAGGAGCAAAGTAAATAACAACTCAGATAGCACGCACTAGGCATAAACTGGATTTTCTCAAATCATAAAGACACCTGATACAACGGGTGTGGACAAGTCACAGAGCTACGCCGAGCTTGACTGTACGCACACCACCTAGAAGAACCAGACCACCAAACAACACCCACATCAAACACACGCACGCACTACCTCGCCACGACTCCAAAAGAGTTGGCGGCGGAACAAAAGGGCCTAACACATGGACGGCGGCTGAAGACTGCCTCCTCTACTCCTCGTCTGCCTGGCTGCCTCCGGTAGTCGGCTCCTCAGTCGAAGAGACGTCGATCGGCTGACGCGAAGAGACCGGCGGAACCTGTCGAGGGCCGGCAGCAGCACGGGCCGCTGGCGGTGGGGGAGCTGGGTAGTCAAAACGGAACACAGTGGAAGAACCAACAACACGCTTCCGCGCAGTGCGGATAAAGCATGGGCCACGGCGGGAGGAAGCAACTGGAGTGTGTCCTGGGGTGTAGGAGGGGCTAACTGGGTGTGGGTAGGGGGAGTACACTGGTGAGTATGGCGCACGCGAGCTGGGGGAGCGCGGGCCACTGGGAGTACGAGCAGAGCCGCGAGAGCTGTGGGAAGACAGGTGGCTGGCGTGGCAGAGGCGGCCTGAGTCCCAAGAGGCAGTGTCAACTGAGGTGACACCCTCCTCGGCCAGATGGGCCTCCAGAGCGGCGTAGCGGCGAGCAAGGGAGCGGTAAGCCTCAAGGAGAAGGTCGTGCTGGGTGCCTGAGCCGCAGAAAGCTCAACCATGCGAGTCAGCACAGGCTGAGACTCGCTGTACGGACAAGGGTACCTGGCGTCTGTGTGGCCTGAAGGAAGGCGAGGAAGCTGCCGGAAGGCAGAGCCCCCGAGACGGTGGCTGTAGTCGTGGGCCAGGCGACGAAGCGCAGTCCAGGAGAGGTCCTGGTACGCGATCTGGAGAGTGGGCCTGGCCACATTGAAGTGGTGTGGGCGAAGGCCAGCTCCGTGTATACCTCCACGAGGGTAAAGGTACACAGAGAGCTCACAGCGAGGGGGAACACGGTCCACGGAGTACCCCGTGTACTCGGGACACGAGAAGCCAAGGAAGCGGGCGAGGTCACGAAGCTGAGCGACGTGGTGACCCTCACCGAAACCGTGGGAACTGAAGCTGGCGTTCACTGCCATCTACAATTTTAAATGAGGGAGAAAAGATCAGTAACCATTTTAGCAACAAACTACTGAAAATAAGGAAAACCAAAAAGAAGCCTTAACTTTTCGCAAGTAGTTTTGAACTTAGTATCCTTAGGGTCGTCCTAAACGTCGGGTTTCGCCCTAGGGCCCAAGCCTGTGCTCTGATACCATCTCTTGTCACGCCCCGAACTAGCCCCGAGCGGAACTAGCCCGTGACGCTCCAATTTAACCTGTTAATCGATACCAGTCCCAGGAAACAGTGCTGGTATCACAGGAAGACAGAATATCACAGCAACAGTGGTCTCTTTATTACAGAGTAGAAGTACAATCATGTTGAGCTGCGGACAGATCCCGAGCTCACAACTGCATTACAAAAGGGAAAGCGGAAGCCAAGACTTGGACCAACATCACAGGCGCGACTTGGGAACTAGGCCGAAACCCTAAAACTCGTCGTAGCCGACTTGCTCCTGGAAGAACTCCTCGTCAGCGGGATCCGCTTCATCTTCTTCAGTAACTGGGGGGGATTATTTATATAGAGCAAGGGTGAGTACAGGAGTACTCAGCAAGCCATGGGAATTTAAGTGTTTAATGCAGGCTTCAAAGGAAAGGCTGCTTGTTTTCACACTTGATTTTAGTTAAACTCCTTTTTGAAACAACTAAGTGAGTGCTTCTCAAACGACACGGAAGAGACAGTGCGTCTCGTCCGGTCGGAGTATGTGCAGTGTATCAGTCTTTGGATTGATCAAGGTTGGCACCCGGCCAACAACTTTCAAACGGCCACCCGGGCCCAACTGATCCCATCAGCTGCAGATTTTTCCAAACATCAAACCCATTCCACAACAGCAATTCCACAAAGCCGTAGTCAAACAAAACTACGCTAGGAATCACCTCACATCCGCCCATGACCGTGGGCACGGCTGTTCGAACAGTTTAATAACCTCTGCAGAGGGGGTACACTTTACCCACACGACATTACTAACCCGGATCATCCAGCCCGTGCAGAACGGCCACGTCTAGAGACCTTAAGGCTTTCATGACAAGGCATTTCGAAAGCCGACACAGGTTCACCATGGGTCCCAGACCAACACCAGATTAGGTCCCAGACCATACTGTGCCAGGAAACCCAGGGGTTCTCCCCGGCACCACCCCGATGAATCCACATGTCTCTTGGCATCATGGTTCCCCCGATTAGCTAGTTACTCAGCCAGGGGTGTCCCATTTCACCCATGTGGTCGCACTTGTCTTATGTTCGGATGAAATTCCAAGGAAACGGTCCTTAAGTGCAAGAGCGGGAAACCGTACTCCCGGTACGTTCCCCGGTCCGCGATTTTGGAAATTCATTTTGTTCGCAAGCACCGACCCAGGTGTCGGGTTTTCCAAGTCTTTTGTAAAACCTCAAGTTTTACCCATCGTTGGATACTTTAAATTTGAGGGGAGGTGTTCCGATGCGCAAGCCTGAAGGCCCGTGCATCGAAGCACAACAGTTGACAAAGGAAGTTTAAGTGTTCAATAATTCAAGGAGGGTAATTGCAGCAATTAGGACTGGGGGCCAGCAGGCTATCTCGCATGCCACAGCCGATTTACTTGTGTAAATCCTATTCATGCAATATTTGCGGAAAAGAAATACTTAGATTTAAATTATAGGTGCAAGATGATCAAAGGTGACTTGCCTTGCTCGAGATATTGAGCTTGATCCTCGAAATCCTCGCACTGCGGGTCTTCGGGCTCTGAAACTACACTCGAAATGGGACAACTCAACAAACGGCGAAAATAAAGCCCTATTATTGACCTCTAAGCGTGCCATTAGATAGATCTCGAGATTTGAAGAATTTTGGAAGTTGAACGGAGTCAAACGGACTTACGATTGGGAAGATATTGAATTTCTAAGATTATCGGATTTTTGGTCCAGAGGAAAAGGATTTATTTAAATCCTTTTTGGAAAGAAAAGAAAAGAAAAGAAAAGAAAGAGGGAGGGGAATTAGACTTCTCTCGGGCGGCTAGGGCGCGGCCCGAGAGAAAGGGGCGGCTCGGCCGAGCTTAATGGGCCGGCCGGCCCAAGAAGGCGGCCCAAGGCGCGCGCGTGGGCGGGGAGGGGAGAGAAAGCCGGTGGGCCGGGTCCATCTCGCGCGGTCCCGGGTGGGACCCGCTTGTCAGCGGCTCGGCTCACCGTGAGCGAGGTGCACGCGGGGCATGCTATGGTTTGGGGAGGGAGGCGCGGTGCACACGCGCAGTTCGCGGAGGTCGCGGTGCGGTGGGCCCACGCGCAGCCTCACTGCTCGCGGTGGACCGCGCGCGCGAGGGGGCGGAGGGAAATGGCGGACCGGGGTCTGCTTGACCCGGTCGCGGCCGAGCTGGCGCCGACGTGGCGCCTACGTGGCTGCCACGCGGGCCGGCGGGAGGTAGACGACGACGCCGGCCGGAACGGACGGCGGACGACAGCGGCGAGCGGCGGAGCGAACCATGGCGATACAGGCGAAGGCGAGCACACCGGGATGTTACACGGGGCGAGGGGAGACGAGCCAACGGCTCGGATTCGCCGAGGGATGCTCGACGGCGGCGGATTGCGGCGGCGGCAACCGGCGGCGGGAGAAGGGGGAAACGGCGATGGCGCGACGGGTGATCGATTCCTCCGGACTAGAGCATCACCGCGGCCACCGGAGTCCGTTGCTAGCGTCGGATTAGGCGGAGCTACGCCGAGCGAGGCCGGCGACGAGCGGGCGCTACGGAGCACGGGCGGCGACGGCGGTGAGCACTCAGCGAGCGGCTGCAACGGTCGGGGCGGCGCTGGCTAGCTACTGGGAGGCTACTCGTGCTACTACCCGAGTCTAAGGGGAGGAGATGGAATGAGGAGGGAGAACGGAGGGAGGCACTACCGGGACGAGGCGGGGCGCTGTGACGAGAGGCCGATGGCACGGGAGTGATCTCTCCGGCCTCGGGCCGGGGAAGAGGAAGAAGAGGGCGCGCCCGGAGTCCCCTTCCGCGTCCTTCACACGCACCGGCTCTTCCGGCGCTTGGCGATGAACGGCGGAGGCGAGAAAGAGGGGCGGCAATGGCGCGGTGGCGGCGAGCGAAACGGGGAAGGGAATGGTGGGAGGGCGCCTCGGGCTTTATAGGGCGGCGATGTCGGTTTGGAAACCGACCTTGTTCGGTCAAGGGAGGGAGCTAGCACTCGGCGGTCGCGGCCAAAGTGGCGACAGGGGGGGAGAGGATGACGCCAGCGGGAAGGAAAAGGGAAAAAGGGGGAGAGAAAGGGGCTTGCCTCCTTGCCACTTTGGGGAAAAGGAGGAGGGAGAGGGGGCGGCGCGGCAGAGGGAGGAGGGGCTCTGCCTCCGTCCCTTGGAGGCTAGCGCGCAGAGGCGGCGGGGCCGGGTTGATGACGACGGCGATGACGGCGGACCGGCTTGGAGCGGAGCGGCGACACGGGCGGCAGACGCGGGGCAGGCGCGGCAGGAGCTGACGGCGGCGGCGGCCAGGCGGTCGGCCACCACGGCGCGCGCGCGGGAAGCGGCAGCGAGAGCGGAGAGGGAGGGCTCGGCGCGGCGCGGCTCACGCGCACGCGCGCGCGGCGCGCGGGCAGAGCGGGGAGAGAGGGAGAGAGAAAGAGAGAGAGAGAGAGAGAAAGAGAGAGAGAGAGGGAGAGGGAAAGGGAGATGGGCCGAGAGGGATTCGGCCCATCAAACCCGAGGGAGACAAATTAGACTTTTTGCGGAAGAAAAGATCTAGGAAGGAATTGGGTTCGGGATTTGAATTCGACGATGGATCGGGGACTTGAGATCTGGAAAGGCACGGAGACTGACTGCAAGCGAAGAAGCAATTTTCGCAATTAGGGTTTTTAGGAATTAGATTTTCCCGCTAGGCGCCACGACGGAACGGGCGCTACAGCGTGTTAGCGTCTTTCCAATCCCTCCCGCCGCTTGTTGGAGTTGGATGATATTGACAGTTGGGTAGATCTGCTTGATCGGAGCCATGTCAGTACAAGGAGCTGATACGATCTCCAGCAAGAGAGGAAGAAGTAGAGCGGCGACGGTACAATTTGCTATTTATTTGCACTAAATTAACATTTTTATATATTATGTAAGTTTAGGCTACGTCTTATGCAAATTCAAGGATCTGCTGGAAAGTAAATGATCTAGTAAATCTATTATATACTCAAAAATACATTAAACTTTCTATAAACATTTTTAAGCTATCACGTGGTACTCCGATAAATACTGCTGAGCTGTCTAGTGACACTCCACTATTTTTAAGATTAATATTTGCACAAACGGGAATGCTGTACATCGGAGTATCGTCCCCCACAGGATCTGTGCGGTACCTACGCGGTATTCTCTTAGGTCATCATGCGCCCCCCAATGAGTCACCGCAGTACGCGTACACTCTCGTTGGCATGGGCCCACACGTGTAGAAATCATTGTGTGACGTGTGGTAGAAACACTCCATCATGTGAATGTACTTCTCTCGGGCCTCAACGTACATGAATCAATCTGCTTGCCACTACATCATGTTTATCATGTTTGGCATAAGAAAATTATTGGCATTGGTTTTGTCTGTTTAGTCATGTAAAATAGTGATTAATCAATCTTTTATCATATTTATAGGTGGATTTATAATAGATTTTTTATACATATTTTATAATATAAGACATACGAGCGGATACATGTCTTTCCATATCCTAACCATATTTTCTAACGAATTCGGATTCGAACTCGGATAGCATCGGATATTCCTTTTTACTCCCATGTATATTCCTCCCGTGAGCCTCGGGTCGGGCGGGCGGTCGGGAAATGCTCGCCCCATTTTCACCCTAGGTGCCACTATCAACCTAAGGCTGCTTTGGGCATGTGGTGTTGGGAACAAATCCTATACCTACACAAAATGAAATGATTCATTAGCATATGATTAATTAAGTATTATTTATTTTTATTTTAAAAATAAATTAATATGATCGAGCATCGTTTCCGAAGAGATGCGACCGTTTCTGATCGTTTTCTCCGCTATAGTTGGGAAAGTGGGAAAAAACACAGCCGTAGACTACTCGACTTGTAAGTGGGAGCCACCTACTCTGCAGTGCAGAGGCCGTGGCCTCTATATAACGGTGCAGGCCGCCTACCCCGTTGGCCGCATTCACCAGCGACACCTACTCCTTGTCTACTCCTCCTCCCCTCCCCTCTCGAAACGCGGCTTCGACATGGCGGCGGCGGCGCACAAGGAGGAGGTGATCGGGAAGCTCAACGTCCGCGTGGTGCGGGGCTCCAACCTCATCATCGCCGACCCGCTCACCCACACCAGCGACCCCTACGTCGTCCTCTCCTACGCCTCACAGGTCCGCCATACCCATATGTCCCCTTGTTAATTTCTTGGTTTCTCCTTGCGTTTGGGGATCCTTCGTGACCCTCCGCATTTTGGGGATCCGGGGTTCGAGCGGGTCTTCGATCGATCTGCCGCGGTATCCGTACGTGAAGCCAAGAAATGGTGTCGTCCGCTTTGTCCGGGACCGGGGTGCGAATCTGGCGCTGTGTTTGTGTGCTCACGAGGTGTTTGATAAGATGGCGACATGTTTGCGACTTTCAAGTGATTTTTTTCCATTTTTGCCTTTCGATTTGATAGGGTGACTGACTGCCAGTTGAGCTAAACAGGACGCTGAAATTCTACTGATGTTTCCATGACGATGAACTGATATGATGGGCATTGACTGATTAATGCGTTGGTTAAAAACTTAAAAATTCTGAATTTTGGTCGGTTTGAGTTGGCTTTCAGTCCCAGTATGGTCAGTTGGTAGTGGACCTGCATAACTGGTTAATCGGGACAAATTTTGTTAACTAAGGGGTAGTTATGCTTTGACGAATTTTGAACTGAAGAGCAGAGTAACAAGCCCTGTAATGATAAATCTTGTCAGTTAAGGGGTATACAGCTTCGCACAACATCATTCAAACTCTGTACTGTGATTAGTCTTTCATGATGCATCACACGAATGCTGAACTGATGCTCAAAATGGCACATTCCCTTTGTAAAATGGTCTTGCTGTTGGTAGCTCATCAAGTGATGAAGCTTATCCAACATGATTTTCCTTGGTATTTTCAGTTCACGTTGTCGGTTTCTAAAAAAGGTTTACAGTGTAAATGATGGACGATCACGCTTCTCAGTTTGTTGAAGGGTCTCTTCATGTGTTGTCATTTGATAAGCATTTGGTCCATCGTTGCTGCACTGTATGGTTACCTACTCATTGCAGACTACAATGCATTGAAATGTCACCAAGAAGATGTCATGTTCTATTAAATTCCCTCGTGTGGTTTTTTCTAATGCTACAATTTTTATATCATATTTGTCCACTTAATGAACACTGTGATATCATGATAATGTTAAGTATGATGGCGGATTTTTCAGTTTAGTGTCTTGCATTGTTGATTATGTAAACTATAGCTTTTGCAGAGGCATACATGTTATATTCTGCGGATGCTCATCAATTTTTTATATGTTACTCCCAATCTTACCATATTTTTTTATTACTGAAGTGTTCTTTTTACTGATGGTATAGAAAGTGAAGACCAGTGTTCAGAAGAAGAATTCCAATCCTGTCTGGAATGAAGTACTGCAGCTCGCAGTCACAAATCCTACCAAGCCGGTAAAACTTGTAAGTATGCTACTTCAGACTGATCTTTCCAATATTCATACAAACAAATAAATACATAAATATCTAGATCAGTTTGATACTGCCTGATAAATAATTTTCTTTTACAATAAGAATTGGTGAATGACTGTCTCCAACTCTCCATCATAGTTCCATGGACGATTCATGCCAATATAAGTTGAGTACCTATTCCGGTTTTCATTTCTGAACTGCTAAAAACATGCAGGAAGTTTTCGATGAGGATAAATTCACAGCAGATGACAGCATGGGCGTAGCTGAGTTCAACGTGACTGACATCCACGATGCTGCTAAGCTGGATCTAAAGCATGTCTCTGACGGGGCAAGGATCAAGACGATCTACCCAGTTGGTGTGAACTATCTTGGCGCCGAGAGCCACGTTTCATGGAAAAATGGCAAGGTCGTTCAAGACATCACTCTGAAGCTGAGCAAGGTTGACAGTGGCCTGATCGTGCTGCAGCTGGAGTGGGTTCACGTCCCAGGTGTTACCCTCTGAGCAGTGTCCGATGGTCGTCGATGGAGCTGCAGCTGCAGCTGGTCTCTGATTGTGATATTGTAGACTATGCGAGTGGATGTTGTTTGCAGTGTGTACCTCCGATATGTGTGCTGTTGGTTTGTAGTTTCTGCAGTTATATTTGTACTCCTTAGTGTCAAGTGTCTGTGTCTATCAGTGTGTCACAATAAGAATCGACCTGCTGAGGTCGCCTGGAGTGAGATGTAAATTAAGAATTCAGGTGTTCATTATGTTGTAGAATTGTCCGATTTGTTCCAATAGTAATGCTTTCGATGCCTAAAAAAAAGAAGTGTTCCAACTTTTTTATTCCATCTTTAAAAAAAGTAATACTTTTGCTGTATACTACCAGATTGAAGAGGCTACAGGAGAGAGGATCCACTGAAGTTTGCAGATCAGAAATTGGTCAACCAAAAGGACCATAGATTTGGCTCCCCCTCCTTCCCTGCACGGGTTTCTTTCCCTTTTTTCGTAATATTTTTCCCGATTTGGGCACCCCCCTCCCTGTACACATGTTTTCTTTTTTTTTTTGTGTGTTTTTTCAATTATTTTTTAATCTTCAACACTTGTTTTTTTCTTTTTATTGTATTTTACAATTTAAATTTTTCAGCTCAAAATTTAAAAACATTATATTGAAAACCTTCAACTCAGATTTCAAAACTTTTACCTCAAATTTCAAAACTCTAAACTCAAATATTAAAAATTCCAACTCAAAATTAAAAACTTGAATAAATCTTGAGTTGAAAGTTTCTAAATCTTAACTTGAAAGTTTCCAATCTGAATTGAAAGCTTCAAATCTTGAGTTGAAAGATTTTCAAATTTGAGTTGAAAAGTTGAAGTTTTAAAAAATTGACTTCAAAGTTTAAACTATGAATTTAAATTTTCCAAAGTTTGAGTTAAAAGTTTTCAAAATTTGATTTAAAATTCCAAATTTCGAGCTGAAAATTTGTAAAATTTGAGTGAAGTTTTAACTTTTGAGTTGAAAGTTTTAATTTAAGTGGAAAGCATGCAAATATTGAGTTGAAAGTTTTTAAAACTTGGATGGTTTTTTGAAATTGTAAGTTCAAAGTTTTAATTTTCTATGGAATAATTACTTTTTTAAAAAAAATGAGCGTACATGGATACTAATAACCAACGGTATATGCTATCATTGTTTGGGATGCAGGGCGTAGCTAAGGGTAGTCCCGGTGGGCTCGGGACTACCCAAAATCTGGCCCAGACCCCTACCCCCAAAAACTTTAGGCCCAAATATGTTAGTTGGCCCAAATAGCCCAGAAACAACTTGGGTTGGAGCCTTGGAGGGACTCCAATCCAGCAACTCCTTCGGTCCTTCCGTCCTTCGCCAGTTCGCCCAACGCCATCCCGCTGTCCGCGCCGGCACCGTGCCGTCCCCTCCCCTCCTCACCACCGTCCACTCCCCGCCGTTCGCACTGGCGCAACGCCTTCCTCTCCCCTCTGTCCGCGCCAGCACAGCACGCCGGCGCCGGGCCATGCCGCCATCCGCCCTGGAGCCACGCTGAGCCGCCGAGGCGCCGACGCCCGTGGGTCCTGCACTCCTGCATCCGTCGTCCACACCAAGACGGGGCCGCCTCGCCGGACTGTAACCACGGGCCGCCAGCCGCTCGCCTTCTCCTCCTGCTCGCAGCTCTCCTGCTCCACGTCTCCACCGATCCGGCGCGAGCGCTCCACCCTTCAGCCCAGGTGAATCGATTTGTGAATTGCGATTAGAGATTAGTGAGCCTGCGAATAACTGAGTGTGCAATTTATAAATTGTTACTGATGAGTGAATGCATGCTATTGTTTGTAGGATTGGTAAAACATGAAGAGGAGTGGAGATATGAGTCGTTATTTCGGAAACATGAAGCTATGAAGATTGCAGACTCTTCTTGTTCTTCGAATGGCTTCATTGGTTAAAAGAAATTTATATTTTCACTAAATTTCTATCACAGTTTTACTAAATTTGTATTTGTATATCGGCTTTATGGTACAAAAATTTTCACCACGTGGCATAAACGTGTGAACTAGGACTACCCGAGGAAAAATTTCTGGCTATGCCACTGGGGATACAGAGAGTTGGATTAAAAAAAACTCCCTAGAACATCGTTTGGTTGTGGTACAAAGGGTGTGTTTAGTTCCCTTCGAATTTTCAACTTTTCCATCACATCAAATGTTTGGACATATGCATGAAACATTAAATGTGGACGAAAAAAACCAATTGCACAGTTTGCATGTAAATTACGAGACGAATCTTTTGAGCCTAATTACGTCTTGATTTGACAATGTGGTGCTACAGTAAACATTTACTAATGACGGATTAATTAGGCTTAATAGATCCGTCTCGCAGTTTACAAGCGAAATCTGTAATTTGTTTTGTTATTAGTCTATGTTTAATACTGTAAATGTGTGTCTATATACGTAATTTTTTTTTGCCCAAAATAACTAAACACGGCCAAATCTTCGCTGCAGGGGAAAAAACCAATTACATGGGACATCTGCAATTTGTTTTGTTATTAGTTTACGTTTAATATTTTAAATGTGTATCTGCATCCTTTAAAACCTTTACAGCAAAGAACTAAACACACCCAGAAACAACTTTTTTTTAAGCATTGCACAAAAACAGCTTAACCAGCATAAAGATAGGCTACTTCAAATTTAATGGACTATAAAAAATGATGGGCCAACTATATGGGCTAGACGTGAATACCACGTGATCATGGGCTATCTTTGCAAGGACGGGTAGGCCCACCTCCCAAAGGCCCATGAAATCACCCACCTCCCAAAGGCCCATGAAATCTAACAGGGTGCGATGATAATCTAAATTTCAATTTAGTACCACATCGCTGGTTCTGAGCAGTAAGCGACGGATGCTATCAATAAAAGGACATCTGATACCCATTTAAAACTCATACCTTTCTTGGCATTTTGGCTAAGATCAAATGTAGTATCTGTTCTTATCAGTGTAATATCTGATACATGGGCCATGAGCCTACGATGATATTAAATTTATTTTTCATTATGGGGGAGGGTTCGTTATAGTGGCTTGCCATTGGAACCCTTATGTGTCGCTCAAGCGTTGCACTATAGCATGAGCTTGGCGCACCCCAACCAAAACTAAAACAGAATATTAGGCTCATTTGATTTAAAGGATTTATGAAAGAAATTCATAGGATTCAAATCGTATATAGAAAATTTTCCTATTTGACCCTTTGATGCAAAGGATTGAAACTTTACGATTCCTATGAAATGGCTTATTGCATGTAGATTTTGAAGAAAACTTACCACTACTTCTATTCATCCTCTTTAAAACTTTAAAAATTAGACCTTATAGTTTTTAGAGTTCATTGTCTCGTTGGGTTTCGTTTTCATAATTTTTAGAAGTATTGTCAAACATTACCAATTTACTACTCTACGGCCCGTCCGCTACCACATCTCTTTATTGTCATTGGGATTTTAAAAATAGAATATAATTATTGTTTGTGTTCTTTTTTACTTTTTATAAGTCTCGCCAAATCATTAGTGGCTTCGCCGCTATACTCCTCTATAGCCGGCCCGCTACCTTCCCTCCTTATTGTCGCTGAGATTTTAAAAACGAACATGACTATCATTGGGGTTAATTTTTACTCTCCATAAGTCCCACCAGCCGTCGTGACCATGCTGCTTAATGGCATGCCCATCGTTAGTCCTCTTAATTTTATTGGGATTCTATTTGGGGTTTTGTTTATAGTTTTTAGATATCCCATCAACCGCCAGCACTCTACTCCCTTACAGGTCTATTGTTTCTCCCCTCTTTATTGTGATTTGTCATCGTTGTGTTCTAGATGGACTTTATTTCTTGAAAATTACATATTTTTCATTCTGCTATTTTTTTATTCATAAATTATGTTCCTACCTAAACTCTTATAATTATTTTTCTATTTTTAAAATTTATTTTATTTGTTATTTTGAACTTTAATTAATCTCGTCATTTGTTCTCGATAGTCTCTCATTTCAATACTTATTTTTTAATTATAAATTTTAGTTATTTATAAATTGTATTCTAGTTGAGCTCTTATTTTTATTTTTCTATTTTCCGAATTTATTTTATTTTTTATTTCAAATTTTAATTAATCTCGTATTGTGTTCTATATAGACTATTCTTTTAATATTTCTTATTTTTTATTTCTAATTTCAATTGTTTCAAAATTGTATTCATACATGAACTCTCTTTTTTATTTTTTATAATTTTGGATTTTATTTGATTTTTTATTTTCAATTTTAATTAATAGCGTATTGGTTTTTTATATGAACTCTTCTTTCAATATTGCTTATTATTAATTTCGAATTTTAGTTATTTCAGATTGCATTTCTACGTGAACTCTTTTTTTTTCTAATTCCAAATTTTATTTTATTTTATTTTAAATTTTAATTAATCTAGTATTGGGTTTTTATATGGACTTTTCTTTCAATATTCCTTATTTTTAATTCCGAATTTCATCTATTTTTATATTGTATTTCTACTTGGACTCTTCTTTTTCTTTTTCTCTGATTAATATGGGAATTTCTAACCCCCACAGCGAACGTGATGCCTCATTTCAAAGCTGTTTTAATAATATAATAGATAGATAGATTCAAGTTTTTGTAATCACCAATTTTGCATGCATTTCTATGAAAATCTTATGTTTTCCATATTCCTCTGATTTTTTTAAAGGAGCCCTAAACTTGTTCAATTGATTTGAGTTAGCAAAGTGCCAATTGTAATTGAACATAATTTTTATCTGATTATCAGAAGCATCCATTTACCAACTACCACGTTTGTGCCTTTTATTTCAAATTCAATTCAGAAAAGCATTTGTGCCTTTTATTTTAAATTCAATTATGAAACGTGAAATCTCATTGAAAGACATGGTGTAACTGCACACAGATATCTTTATTTATTTTTTGAGATTACAAATATCCTAATTAAGATACAAATGACATGACCATACTTTAAAACACATACTAGAGTACATAATCCAAATTTTTTAGGGCCATGGTCCCATTCAAAACACGAGAATAAGTTCAAAAATCTCCTTTTAGTAGTTGCTAATCCCCTCAAACTTGATGCCCTAAATGTGTCCATGACCTAATACAAAGGCAGTCCTATATAGGACTTGAACACACTTTATTTACCTTCCAATAGAACGCAGTGCTGTATAATTAAGCAAGCATGTAATTATTACTAATTAATTAATTTCCCTTGAGGCCACATGCGACGCGGAGCAAGATTGTCTCGGCGGTGATCCCCGGCCCGAACGCCATCAACGCGCCCCAGTCAGCGCCGTCGGCGCCGTCGGCGACGAACCGGCGGCGCAGCTCGTTGAGCACGAAGATCACCGTGGTGCCGCTCATGTTGCCGTACTCGCGCAGCACCTGCCGGCTCGCCGCCATGGCGCCGTTGTCCAGCCCGAGCGCCTCCTCGATCAGGTCCAGGATCCTGCGGCCGCCCGGGTGGACGGCCCAGAAGAGGTCCTTCCACCTGGCGGCGACGCCGATGGCGCCGAACGCGTCGGCCAGGCACTGCTCGATGTTGCCGGCGAGCATCTCCGGCACGCCCCTTGCGATGTGGTACTCCATGCCGCCCTTCTTGTGCTGGACTGTGATGGCGCCCTCGCTGTCCGCGACGGTGGTCTGCGACGCGAACGCCATCTCGAACAGCGGGCGCTCCACGGCGTCGATTGGGTCGGCGCCGACGATGACGGCGCCAGAGCCGTCGCCGAACAGCGCATGGGCAACCAAGGTGTCTGTGTCTGTGCTGCCCTCCTCCGGGCCGTAGAACGCGATGAGGCTGATCTCGGAGCAGGCGACGAGGACGCGCGCACCGCGGTTGTTCTCGGCGAGCTCCTTGGCGAGCTGGAGTGCCCTGCAGCCGCCGTAGCAGCCGTGGAGGCTAAGGATGGTGCGGCAGACGGTATGGCGGAGCCCGAGCAGCGACGCCAGACGGCGATCGCTGCTAGGCGCCTTCAAGTCAGAGTAGGTGTTGAAAATGAGATGGGTGATGTCGGTGGCCGGGCGCCCCCATTCTGCGATGGCCTTTGACGCGGCGGCCGCGGCGAGCTCCGGCACGGCGTTGGAAGCGATCTCTACCCTCGCATCGAGGGATGGAAGCTTGCGATCGGAGAACTCTGGATGGGCCTTCATGACCTCGTCGTTCACGTACGTGTACCGATTTTCGATGCCGGATTTCTTACCTGTAACATATATCAACCATATTAATTAATTATATAATATAAGCACACAAATTCCTCCAACAGTGGCTCAAATCATAAATATTTAACGTTTATAAATTCAATTGAAACTTTTAGCCATCAATAATATCTCAATACCATTATAAAATACATAGTCATGCACACACATTGATATTTCTTAAAAAATACAATTATAATACCTTAAGCTTATTACTCTCTCTGATTTTAAGTACTCTTGTATAATATTATTGACTTTCGAACACAGGAATTTGATTCTTCGTCTTTTTTTTAAAAGAAATATTACAAATACGTAAAAAGATAAGTCATGGTTAAAAAACATTTTATGATGAAACAAATCGAATTAAAATAAATAATATTTACATAGTTTATAAATAATACAAATGATCAAATGACATATCCAAAAGTTAAGAGCACCATATATTTTAAAAATAATGGTATTAAATTTTATGACCTTATTATAATATACTAGAATTTTATGTGCTAAGTTTCAACGATTTGATTGAATTATATCCTAAATATTAAATATTTATGATCTATAGGAATATAATTTTCCAAATCATTTTAATTGATTAAATTATAGTTGCACCAATTATAAAATGGCAAGATAACCACTCTTATCAATGTCCTCACCTACTAGATCAAGTCTATCATAGAAATATCTATTCATGTCATCAAAGGAAACCAGAAAGTATGAATTGCCATAAGAATTCTTCGAGGGTCTGTCACAATTTTTAGATTCCCCACAATTATTGATACCAAAAAAACACTGTTATGTATTAATTGAGGACTTGCTCCAGAAGTTAGCAAAGGAATCTGTTAATAAGGGCATTTTCTTGTGCAGATACAACAATCTTGCCCCTAAGATATACACTATCATGGGTTGACTATGGGTTGGATGCTATTCTTTAACTCTGTACAACTCTAAAACTTTTTACACATATTTTATACATTAATTAAATGACATCAATTGGAGAACTCATCAACTAAATTAAACATGTAGATCGTGATAAGCTATTCAACTTTGATATAGAGCATATCTCTCTATCCGAGTTTATTTGAAAAACTCAAAAGGTCATTTTTTTTCTTTCAAATGAATACTCCCTCCATTCCATAATATAAGGCACAACTACTTTTTAAAGTTGTTCCATAATATAAGGCATACATGCATGCATGCCATTAACTAACCCATCTTCTCTACTAAAATATTATTATTTAAATTCTCCACCATCAAGATCTCTAATTTTATTGGGTGCATGTATTACATTTATTAGATTAATGCAAACTATGAGATGATAATAATTATTTCTTGGTCTTTGGGCTAAGAGTGGTTGTGCCTTATATTTTGGAATGGAGAGAGTATTTGGACCCTTAATAAACAATCTTAAATGAAAACAGGTTCCACTACAAGTTATAGATCTCACTGAGAGCTACAATATCCGTAAAGTTTGTCATCATCCGACTTCATATAAAAAGCATTATGATTTTTTTTCATATTCCAGTGATAGTCCCATATTTAAGGTCCAATTTCATAAGAAACCACCTGCAATAGTTGATATTTATAGGAATTTTTTTATGAGAACTGCCTATGACTCTTCAAAAAGTACACCTATAAAAATCATTTTATTGGTGGTTCTTTAAGATTTTGTCAAGAAAAAACTTTTTCTTTATTCTTTGTTAATGACTAAATTTAAAAAATTATAGAGAATTCATATTAGCTTTAATTAAGGTGAATCAAAGTTTTATATGAGACTTACAATATTTTATTTAATATGGCAAGGCCCATATCTTCTTAAAATATTTCTTTCAATATGATTATTTACTTACGTAGACTATGATTCGATATGTTATGTAACCTGATATTAGTGAATCACTATATAAAAGAAATATTCTAAGAAAATACTAATTATGTCATATAAAGGAAATACTACAATGATCTCTCTCTCTCTCTCACTCACACTCACACACACACACACACACACACACACACACACACACACACACACACACACACACATATATATATATATATATATATATATATATATATATATATATATTACCTCGATGGGGCTTGCGAATTTGCAAGAAATTTTCAAAGTTTGAACTTTGTAAAGAATCCCAAAGTAGATACAAGAGCTTGTAAGGACTATACTTTTTAAGACACCAAAATGATCTAAATATCAAACCTTTCTACTATAAAGTTGACTTTATAGATTGCGTAGAGCTCTACAATGTTAATATAGAACTTGTATACATCTAAGGTTGTTTAAAAAAATAAAAAAAACATTTTAAAAAATAGATTTAAGTGCTTTAACGCATATTTTGGCCCCTCAATGATCGCAAATGAAAAAAAAACTTTCAACTATAAAGTTTCATCGAGAGCTATAATTTCATATAAAATTTTTCATCATCTGACTTCATATAAAAAAGATACACCATCCGTCTTAAAATATAACAACTTTTAACCTTCAGAATTTGTCCCAAATAAAACAACTTCTTCACCAACATTCTCTTTCGAACCAATCACAACTCTTCACCATTTAATTCTTCCACCTACCTCCACTTCTCAACCAATAACAACCTCCCTCCATTAAATTCTATCCACTTTCTTAATAACCGTGTTCAACCTTAAAACTTTTTATATTCTAGGACAAAGATAATATTTTCTCTTGAAATAGGTTTGCTCCTATTTTTATGGGTGGTAACCGTCCAAAAAAATTGATTTTTACATACCTTATTTTCTTAAAATAATGGCCTATAAATCATCCTATTTTTATAGGTCATACTTTTTTTAAAGAATTTATAGGTGGTACCTTAGGAAAATCGTCAGTGAAAATAGAACTTTTTTTTATGGTTTTCTTAAGTAATAGCCTGTAGAATTAGGCTTTCACAGCTAGACGGTCGGTGGCCCTGAGATGGCCTACGTTCTTTTTACATTTGGTCCGCTTGCAAAAGAATGCCGAGGTCCACAAAAATCATTTTTTATAGTGTTGTTACGCTTCAAATAATAAGATGGGAGAAAAAATGGTTAGAAACGGCAGGGACAAATTAACGTATACGGTCGATGTGCATGCGTGCTTACAGATCCTCTTGAGCTTCTCCTTGAGCTGAGGGAGATGCTCGCTCTTGGTGACGCGGAAGTAGAAGTCGGCATATTCATCCTGCGATCTGCGAGTCTCCGGGTTAGCCGTGGCGATGGCGAGCATGGTGGCCGGGCCATCGGCGCGCTGTGCTCGCCGGATATCTTGGGTGGTGACGGTGGTGGCCGCCGCTGGCTGATGAGCAGGTGCCATGAGTATCGCGCCTGGCAATGCAAGCAGCAAGCGAGCTTAGCTAGCTTAATTAGGTCGAGTATTGTGCGGTACTCAATCGATCGGGGAGAGCTACTTGATTTCACGATTTGGGCAAAGCTGAGACTAGGCTCTATTTATATTTGTACGGTGCCATGTCAATCTTAATTTTATACTACCGTGGAGAACTCTGGTGATTGGTGGAGCTTAGGCACGACTAAATTGGTCAAGTACGTTGGTCGTACGTACGCAATCGCTTTGATTAACCACCTTAAACCGCGAGTTTTGAAGGGACGTGATTCAAATACTACCTCCTTTTACGACCATCTTATCGATCTTTGCAAGGACCAAAAGTAGTATACTACGACACTCGGTGATTTCAAAAAGAAAGTGAAATTAATGCTCAAAAAGAAAGTGAAATTAATGCAAGTTGCCAATGCTTCATATCTCTTCTCTCTATCTCCACTATTATAAAAATTGGAGATGTTTTTAATCAAAATTTTGGTATGTCGTCCAAATCTAAGTGCGATTTTATATTAACTCCGTTTCATCCGTCGTCTCGAAGATGAAGCAGAGAAACCGCGGGGAAAAAAATTGGTAGTAACAAGTGCAAACCCACTCCTGGTGGCCAACGCGTGGACATAACGGAATGATCCGACAGAATGCTCTGTCGGCTTGGCTCCAAGCGCAGCGCTAGGACGTAATTAAACACTAGATGGCCTCGGCTCCAAGTGCAGCACTCGGCTCTACGCATCTCCGCACTCCTTATCTGCCCGGTTCGCCGCCTCTCTCGACTTCTGCCAACGCTAGCTGCCACCGATGTTGCCCCCAACGTCGCCATATCCCGGCGATGTCGTTCCCCAACGTCGTCTTCCCCCACCGCATTCTCCTCCACCTTTCTCTTGACAAGCTCGCCGCCACTGCAAATTAAATTGATACTCGCTCCCAACGACGCCCTATCTCGTTGTGTTCCACTTATTGCTGTTGTTAAAGTTTGTGTTGAATATGTGTATATTGTAGGTTACAGTTTAGAACTTGAAGTTGTAATAAGTGTTTGGATTAGAGTAAGAGTCGGACTCTATCCTAGCCTTTCTCTTAAATAGAGAGGCACACCAGTTGTAACCGAAAGACGACAGTAGCATAGGTGTGGGTACGACAGGCCGGCGGCCTAGCCAGTGGAGGGTCGTGGATATCCAGATACACTGTAATATGCTGGATCGGGGAGGAGCGCCCGTAATCAGTGCCCTAGAGATGTAGGCCTCGGCTGAACTCTATTATCAAATATCGTGTCTCGGTGTCGTCTTTATGTTTAAATCTTCTATGATGTTTCTTCCGTGTTTAGTTTCCGAGATATATATCGGGCCGGTTTTATAACAGTTGTCCAACGTTGAGCAAGGCCATGGCTAAACTGCTGGAGGCATCGGGCAATCGAGGCACCAAGCGATAGACCCCGAAGATGGAAACAATGACAGACAGGTAAATTAAGTGAGATTTTAAATCTTCGGTTATAGCTGTTTAAAAAGTGTTCTAACTATTTGCTCTCGTGTACGAGCAATCTTTTTGCAGGCAAGCGTTAGCGTTGGAGGCGCTGGGCGTTAGATCACCGCGTTGACCACGTCGGTCATCAGGAGCATGTATGCACGGGAGATGATTATAATTTTACTGGATTTCACTGATTTTTGGTTTTACATATGTATATGTACCATGGTACTCTCTCCGTTTTTGTTGTAAGATGTTTGGACTGTGGTCAAAATCAAAATGCTTTAAGTTTAACTAAATTTATAATAAAAATTAGTAACATTTTCAACCCAATACAAATTTGTTATGAAAATATATTTAATTATTGATTTGATGAAACTAATTTAATATTATAAATACTACTATATTTGTCTATAAACTTAATCAAACTTAAAACAGTTTAACTTTAACTAAAGATAAAACGTCTTATAACCTAAAATGGAGAGAGTAGAAATTAATTAATGGTCAAAATTAGATCTTGAAGGCCATAGTTTCTTGATTGATAATTCATACAAATCAGTTTCACTTATGAAATTGCTCAGTCTAATCCAATGCCTTATTTATTTTATGCAGTTTAATACCCGTCTTAATTAGTTCAAACCTGCCAACTGAAACAAACGTACCATGCGGATAACATGGGACACTTAATTGTGCCAGACCACGCTTCATTTTTTATTCCAATTTTCATATGAGACGCCCCGTTGTGATGTACGGGCATTTTACTAACTATACATAAACTTGTGTGTATCACCGACCACCTTATTACATTCTACTCCCTTCATCCCATATTATAAGGGATTTTGACTTTTTGCTTGTACTGTTTGACCACTCGTCCTATTCAAAAAATTTGTGCAAATATAAAAAACAAAAAGTTGTACTTAAAATACTTTGGATGATAAAATAAGTCACAAATAAAATAAATAATAATTCCAAAATTTTTTTAAATAAGACGAATGGTCAGCAGTACAAAGTAAAAAGATAAAATCCTTATATTACGGGTGGGACAGAGGGGGGACAGAGGGAGTACTTGTACAATACAAATGGTTCGAGTAACAAAAATTACACCAACGAACCAATGAATAAAGTACACTCCCACTGTTTTTATTTATTTCGTTAACTTTTTGACATATATTTGGTGATTTTATAAAATTATGTGTAAATATGCACTACTAAAAATTGAAGATGTTTTTGTCGGTATTTTGGTACGTCATCCGTGTATGAGTTGGTTTTTAAGTTTGTTTGCTTTTAGAAATACATATCCGTATTTGAGTCGGTTTTTTAATTCAGAAGGAATCATATAAGAAATATGTTTAAAAAAACTCGTATGTCAACTTGAGACGATCGAATTCCTATCTGCAGCTCATGATTTTCTAAAAATATATACAGTATATCCAAGCAAACTCCCACAGTGAATTTCATCTTAACTAAACCATATAACAATAATAAGATTAAAACAGACCTCACCTGTTGTTAATAGTGAAATTTGGTAAGCCCGGAGTAGTCATCGGCATAGAGTCAGCATCAGCTTCGAAATCCTGAGATTAGCCGATGAGAGTTGTCAAGTCGTCAGTTGTCAGATTCTCGCTATATTCGGTTAAGGAAATTGATCTACTAAAGGAAGATTATCCAGAAGAGACCGAGTTCAAAGAGAATGCGGCATGGCAAGTTATCTATTAATTAGGAATAGTTTGTTAGTTTCCTTTTATCTTTAGGAAAGTGTGTTTAGTGTCCTATAATAACTTTATCTTTTCCTTTTATCTTTAGGAAAGTTTTTTTCTTATCTGACAAGAACTTGTATCAACCCATGGGTATAAATATGTACACCCGGGGTCTATGTAATCTATCACTACGATCAATACAATTCGGCGTATCGCCACCCTTTTTACTTCTACTTTTGTTTTTACGTTATGGCGGAACTTGGCACCCGACGCGGGGCTGCATCGTCTTTGATCTCCGGCGAAGGGATAAGTCCAATGTTCCGCTGGTCCAGGCAATTGTATCGTCTACGTCGGTGTTGTTCAAGGCTGCATCAGACATTCGACCTCTTGCATTACTCTGGTTTGGATAATATATTTGCCTGGCTATTTATCATATGTCTATGTTAATCTAGTCCTAGCATCTCAATTTAGCTCTATCGGCTGTCTCTCGCTTTAGGGTTTCTGCTGGTATCGGCTAAATCGCCTTGCTAGATTAGATTAGCCTAGGCATCTACCACCCTGAAAATCAGTCAACGGCTTGATTGTCTAGATATTATGTTTCTTTTTATACTTAGTGGTGCATCTTTAAGTTTGATCTACTAAGTCGTACTTAGAACTATAATCTCTAGCCTGCTTCTTGATTGCCAATAAGGGTTTCATCGGGGTTTCAGCCGATGAGTTATCTGGACGTTGCATCGGCTTACAAGGATTGCATACATATTGGATTTAGCCGATCGCAATAAGATTTAATTGTTTAATATAATCTTGTGGATTTTATGACATCGGACCTCCAGCCGATGTATGCTTTAACCTTTGGATCAGTGCTTATTATAAATTGTTTCTAGCCGATTGGTTTCTACTCGATTATATTGTTATTTTATTACATCAACCGATTGCCTTTATATCATCATCTACATTGGACATATAGCTGATTGCTTAAACCCTATCGCTATCGGCTGGTATCGGCATCGGCTATTATCGGCTAGAACTACTCCATTGGCTTGTCAGCCGATCGGCTGTTTTGATCTACTATTTGCATATCTTGTCAGTTGCAGGATCAAACTGACTGGCACGCCCACATCTCATCAAGATTTGGACCTGCACAGGAGCTAAGCAGATCTCCCAGGCTGGTGTGTTCGATTTTTTCGTCAACACCTGTTGCAACGCACGGGCATTTTTTCTAGTTCGTTGGTAATTATAGGTGTTTTCCCCACCTCCACAGGCTGAAAATACAAAAAAGGGGAACCTTTAAGTAATTATAGGTGCCGGTTCAACAGAAAAACTGACACCTATACTATAGATGTCGGTTTTTTTAAAACCGACACCTATAATATATTATAGCTGTCGGTTAAATAGAAACCGATACATATAAATATTATAGATGCAGGTTTTTTAAGAAAATCGGCACCTATCAAACGAGCCGAGTTGATCGAGAGAGAAAACTGGGGGCGCGACCGATCAAGTGGAAAAAGCCGCGCGAGTGGATGGATAAACGCGTCCTTATTCACTCGCCCGGCCCCCTCCACTCACCGTCCCTCTCTCTCCTTCTCCTCCCCTATTCTCTTCTTTCTTCCCCCATTCTCCTTCTGCATCCAGCTAGGGCGAGCGGCCGGTCGCGGTGGACGGCAGAGGTGGCGGGGTTGGTGTCTTGGCGAGCGACTAATCGTGGTGGGCAGCAGCGGGGAGGGGGAGGAGGGTCGGCGTCTGGGCGAGCGGCCGGTCGCGGCAGACGCCGGCGGCGGTGAGTTAACGCCGCCTTCCCATGGCGGCACGCGGGGGTGCGGGTGGCCGGTAGACCCCTCCAGGGTGGCGCGTGGCGGGCGGCTGGCGGCCTCTCCATGGCAGCGTGCAGCGGGGCGGCTAGCGACCTCCCCACACGTTGTCTCCGCCGGTGGCGCCCTCCCTCCCTCCCCCCGATGGCCTCAGAGCTTTCCAAGTCTTCCAGATCCGGAGTCTCGTGTGCTTGAAATTCTCATGTGCTTAATTTTGTTCATTGATGTTCTTGGGTATCATTCAATCTCGATCTCGGAGTCTGGTTGTTTGTTCTTTGGATGGGATGTTGATGAATGGAGATATTGATGAATTGTTCTTTGATGAGATACTGTGGGATAAAATCGAACCGATACATCGAGCCGGATATTTTTTTGATTTGTTGGACCTTATAGGTGCCGGTTCCTCATTTCTCCTCATTGGTGCCGCTTTGGGGATGTCGGTTGGGAAACCGGTACCTATATATGTGGGTTTTTCAACTGGCACCTATAGGATTTTCTGCACTAGTAATGAAAAAATAAACCACAACAAAATAAATGATAGTTATATATTTTGTGTAATAAGATGAATAGTCAAACTTACATATAGAAGATAACGTCATCAAAAATTAAAAAAAATAAAATGGTTTCTTTAATTCACGTTTATGGCTCCATTTTAAAAAAGAAATAGGTCCAGTAGATAATAAAATGGCTTTGTTACCTGTTTATGCATGTGGCAGTGATAATAAGATACTAGGAAAAAACAAAACCGTTTCTGTCACCGCGTCTGCCGCATAGCACGAAGAGATGTCGTGGCCTCGCACACGGACCGGTCGTCCAAGGACGCACAAAGCCATTATCACACATGTCTAAAAATCAACATCATCAAACATAAAAATAATATATTTAAAATAATTTCTTTCATTCATGTTTATGGACCTTATTTTTAAAAAGAAAAAGGTCTATATCACCAGTAGATAATAAAATGGCTTCGCTACCAGTTTAGGCAAGTGGCAGTGATAACCTAGAGAAAGAACAGTTCTAAAAAAACTAGGGAAAAAAAAACAAACTACCGTACGTTAGTGTCACCGCTGCTGCCTCATGAGGTACGAACGCGTGACGTCGTGGCCTCGCACGTAGGGCGGTCACCCACTGATGCATAAAGTCATTATGTTTTTTATTTTAATTTATTACTCCATCCGTTTCGAAATGTTTGACGCCGTTGACTTTTTAGCTCCGTTCGTCTTATTCAAAAAATTTAAGTAACTATTAATTCTTTTCCTATCATTTGATTCATTGTTAAATATATTTTTATGTAGGCATATAATTTTACATATTTCATAAAAGTTTTTGAATAAGACGAATGGTCAAACATGTGCTAAAAAGTCAACGGTGTCAAACATTTCGAAACGGAGGGAGTACATACCAAGGCACACGCGCACATACCACTACACATACATGCAACACCACACTTCTTTAATCTCACTAAAATCTTATTAAAAATTCACCTATATGCAGAGGCGGATCTAGGAAAAATTAACAGGAGAGTCTGAACAAACTATATAATATTATAGCCCCCTCTTCTAATATACGTATGATAGAAAATTTTAGTGGGATCTTCATGGGGTCTCCCATGGTTACAATATGGGTAGTGGGGTCTCAAGACCCCAGAGACCCTATGATGGATCCGCCACTGCCTGCATGTGCGTAATATTCGCATACATCAAATTTAAGTTTAATGGATAGAATTATACACCCTTAATTTCACCACCATATTAGTGGTGCTTCCCCGCCGATTCAACAAAACCTAACAGCCTCCGTCACAGTCTCAAGGTTGCTACACAAGCTACAGACTCATGCCTGCCGCCACACTACCACAGGTTCATGAAGCCACGGCGATCACAAAATGGACTGCTTGTTGCCGAGTAGCACTTCCTCCGTTCGAAAAAATACTCACTTCTAGATTTAAATCTAGACATATACATATCCATATTTAAACCTAGAAATGATTTTTGTTTTTTAAGGGGGTATAGGCCCAATGACACACTAGCGTAGCGTTTTTTCTGTTGTGAGTCAAGCTAGCTATATCCTCCCAATCTGCCCTCGAGGTTGGAATGGGACAATCTGAGTGGACAGGAAGACACACCGCCTTCTCATATGGGTGGTTGACGATTGAGCCCATTAGTTATGGCGTACGTGTCAGCCACGTTAGATATATTGAAGAGGCTGCATGATCGGAAGTTTTGTTCACTGAAGTTTACAGTTCAGAAATTTGTTGACGGACCCAGCGATGTGTTACACAAACATACTAGATAGCATTTAGGATATGATCGGAATGTTTAGGATAGATCGTTTATGCATTGACCCTATTCACAATTTTGGTTTGGACCTTTAAGATAGCTCTAAAAATATAAATGGACCAATGTCAAAGCTAAAAATTTAGTCAATTTGGCAACTCGAAAACACAAGCGCACACAAGGGCAACTGTCCCTCACGTCGCCCCTCGCGCGGGCAGCTCGGGGGCAAACCCTAGCCGCCGCCGCCACCCACACTCCATCCTCTCTCTGCCTCGCCGCCGCCGGACAACCGTGCGGGGTGCCGGGATGGCGGCGGCGGGGCAAATGTGGCGCCGCACCACCTCCGGCATGAGGGAGGCGGGGTCACGCGCGACGAGCCGGTCGCCGCGGGGCGCTCACCGGCGGAAGGCAGTGGCTCCGGCTTCGCTGAGGCCGGATCTCGCGCTCCCGCGGCTGGATCTGGCCGCGAGGTGCAGCGGGCGGCGGCGTGGTGCGCTGCGGCGGGGCGGTGGTAGGCAGCGACAGTGAGTCTAGGCGGCGCGGGGCAGAGCTTGCATGCGGTGAGCGGCGGCGCAGAGCGCAATCAACGGGGCATGACGGGAGGAGAGTTGCAGCGGTGGTGTTTGCCTCGACTTCTGCCACCGTACCTTTGGTTGGCGCTGGCCATGCTAGTCCTTGGCTGCCATGCTGCAGGGCTGGCGGTGCCCAGATCCGCCGCCCCTTGGTTGGCTCTGCTGGATACGGTGGTGTGCGTGGCTTGTCCCTGCACCACTTCGTCTTGGGGTGAAAACCCTCTCTGGATTTCCTTGGTGTGTGACGGCGATGTCGTTCTCGATGTCCTTCCCTTGATAAAGGTGGCACATTTGGAAATCCGTTGTTGTCTCCCTGTTTGTCCTCCGCCATGCGTCTCCTCTTGTTCTTCTCCTACCTTTGCCTACTCCGGCGTTCGTCTCCTCCTGTTCTTCTCCTCCCTTTGCCTACTCCAGCTTCGGTGTGCCTCATCCCCTGCTTTGTTCCCCTGTGTCTCTCCCCGTTCATCTCATGGTTGGTGTTAATTTCGGTCATTGTTCCTTGTCCGGCCTAAATAACCTTCCCTTGATCCACCATATATCATGAGTATGCGGTTCCTTGGCCCTCTTTCTTCAATCTACTCTCTCTGGCATGCTCGTGTGATTGATAGTTTGGGTCTACAAGTTGGTTTGTTTCCCGGGCTTCCTTGGCGATTTTTGACTCCACCATTGTCGTTGATGTTCCCCTCCACTAATAGGATTGCTACCTTTCACCACATCTCTTTTGTCTGGCTCCTTGTCTAGTCTTCATCTCCTTTACTTGGTTGTCCTTGACAGCATACATTCAGCGTCTCGCCCTTTTTTGGGGCTTCATTCTCTCGGGAGACGTTGGTGGGCATTGAATTGGCTAGCAACTTGATAATGCTGGATTGAAGATGATTTGATGCGGGCGGCCTTTTCCGCAACCTTCAATGGCTCTCCCTCCTTTAGGGCATCCTTCCCCCAAAGGACGTTGGTGGACATTGATCTAAATCTGCAATACGATGAAATCTGACTCTTGATGGCTTATGCGGGTGGTCTTCGAACCTTTGATCTCCAAAAGCCGAGCCGATGTGCGTGGCAGAAGGCCTCTCGGCATTTCTCAACTCTTGGTGTTTCTAGGTTGCTTGTGGAGTAGATTGTGTCAAGCTAGGGAGCTAGCATTAGGTTTGGGTGTTTGGCTGTGTGATCTTGTTGATGGAAAACATCAATGTGTGTTTAGGGTGGTTCTGTTGCCCTGTGTGTTTCTCTTTCCTTGTATTTCCCCGTGTATTCACTCTGTTATCCTCCAGGGCGTTCGCGCTTGCACGTCATCGCTTTGCCCTGTGTAAGTCTGTTTGACGTAATATATATATTCAGGTGGGCATTTCACCCCCTGGTGACATATTCAAAAAAAGAGTCAATTTTTAGATCATTTTGTGTATATTAAATCTCTGTGCAGGAACCAAGTCAGGATATGCAAAATGAAAAATTAATATGCAGATACAAATATAAATAAAACACAAATACTACCAATTAGGCACTAAATCCTAACGGGGTGTGGCGCCCCAGCTATGCTAGTCAAGAATATAAACCGGCATAGGCTGGGGGTCACAACATTACCTGTGATTACAGTACCAGTCCCAGTATACACAAGCTGGTACTCATAGAATAATAGTGGAATCCAGAAATAACAAAGTTTTATTACAACATTGGTGGAGGTCTCAAACTACTACCGTCATGGACAAACCCCAGACTGGTAGAAACACTAGAAAGATAAGGTACACGTGAGCGAAAGCATAAAAGCTGGACGACAACCATAAATCCAAAAGCTATGTTTGGGAACTAGGCTTGAAACCATGAGAAATCGTACTCGGCCTGCTTCTGAAAGTAGGCCTCGGCAGAAGGGTCGAGGTATCCTTCTTCTAACTCTATAAATATAAATATAAACAAGGGCAAGTACTCAGTGTACTCAGCAAGTCAGGGAAAAATATGACATGCAAGGTTAAAACAAGGAGTGGAACAGTTTCATTTGGAAAACCCAAGGTTTTTAAATAATTTAGTTGCAAACCTCTAGAGTGTCAAGTTTTAGTTTCGGAGTAAGGCTCACGCCACACTCTATTCCATAGGTTGCTTTGCACCTGTCACTGTAGTAATGAGTAAATTATAAACACCGTGCCATCTTAGCACAACTCGGCCATCTCAGCCACTCTACCACGGTGGTCTTAGCCCTAAACCACACCTTGGTGCCAATCGGCATCCCAAAGCACACAGGCTCATTCCCAACCACGAAGGATGGTCGTCTGCCACAAAGGCAAACTCTGGTAACGACTCCCATCCCAAGAATCAAATAAACACTACACTATGAGAAACACCTCGCATCTGCCCATGACTGTGGGACGGCTGTTTAAACAGTTTGACTAAACTATGCAGAGGTTGCACGCTTTACCCACACGTAGTGAACGCTTCACATTACCGATCACTTGTGGATCAGACATGGCCGGCAAAGGATAGTTCACTACAAGGCTTTTCCATAACCAACCCATAAATACCACATGTCCCATAGTTGGGTGGAATCTCTCCACCAAGCATCAGGCCAGGCTCAGGCCCTCAACTACCTAGGCCCCACCCTATGGACTCCAACACATTCCCGCTGCAGGAGATACACCACCATACCAGTGCTCCTCAACCGTTAACATGCTGGACACCTACGTTTTAGCTACTTGCTCGGCCAAGGGCATCCCACGAAGTTTCTCAACCTTTCATTTACCTTTTGGAAGGGGGTTCGGGGGAAACATTTTGCCCCGAACTGAGTCAAATTTCATGATTTGAAAAAGCATGAAATGCGTCAAACTAATAAAACTATTAGTTTTATTTGGAAAAAAAAGAATACTCGAAATATACCTTCTGACCCCCGAAGGGGCACCTCCGGTATAGCGTCGCGTCGGTCACTATCGCAGGATAGGATCCCCTTGGAATCCATCCAGTGGGCTCTTCCCGCTAGCGACAGGAAAAGTGCTCCACAACCAGTGCTTTCTCGTCTTTTGTTGCTCAAGTCTTTAACCTTTTCTTGCCAGGGAATGTCCCTAACATCGAGTTCGAAGTCAGAGTTTTCCATTATCCCAGGGGGCTGATTTTCCAGATAGGTTCCTATGGCACTTCTAAGCTATTCTAAGCTAGGCTATCGACAAGATGAGACCTTCCCTCATTCCAGATTCTAGGCTTGGGGGAATCGAACCCTATCAACGTGGTTGTGATGGATGATTGGTTTCTCAGGAAACAACTGTTGTTGCAACAAAAGGTTCACTGGTCATTTTAAGTCATTAATATGGCACCATTTTACCTAATTTGGCAATATTAACCTGGCTGTATGGCCTTTCTTGAAGCATTCAGCTATCATGAAAGTAACCTTGCGTCAGTTTTCTTAAAAAAAAAGAAGCCGTGGTTCTTGCTCATTTCTCTGGAGAGAACTACCCCTTGTGGGCCTTCGCTATTTAGCTAGTTTGAGGTGGTCCACGTATGATTCTACCTTCAATTCGAAAAGGGTCGAGATGCCTTCTAGCGAGTGCTATAACACCACTTGTCATTTTTAGGGACATGGGTTTTTTTTAACAAAGCACTTTTTAAAAAGAAAGTTATAAAATAAAAATACTTGATTAAAAAAAGATGCAATTATCTAAAACATTGAATTAGTAAAATCACACTGGAAAGATTGCTACTTTAAAATGTAAATGTTAGTATCCTATTGTAGATTCGGGTAAAGGGGAGGTGATCCTCGAATAAGGTCTAGGGAATGGGACTTGCCATAAGCGCCCACCCGAGATTGGACTCGAGGGTGGGTAATGTTGGAAATTTGGTCATAATTCGGCATATTTTAATCCAAAATATTAAGACAATAAACATGACATTTGCAATATGAGTAGATGTAGTGACAGTGCTAGATGTATACAACTTGAGTATGCTTAATATGAAATAAGCATCAACATTTACATAGTAACGCAATACTGCCATTGCGAAGAGTATTAACAAAAAAACATCTAATAGAATCGGGAGAATGAAAGTATACCCCGAGAACGTCCCACCGCTGGATTTTGAGGCAGTATTGCCTCCGTTGATGTTGTTCATCTTCTTGTCTCCAATCTCCGTCAACATCTTGGTGAAGGCGCCGATACAGCAGCAGTAGTCACGAAGAACCAGAGCAGTCGCGCTTGAAGCGCTACCCAAAAACTTGATCGCCCGCCTACCCATGCAGGTTCTCAAGCGAATGGAGTTCCGGAGGCACCTGCTTGTCCCGTACACCTGTGCGCGCAGCTGAACAGAACTGGGGAAGGATTCTGCAGTGCAGGAACAGAGGAGGAGGAACTCGAAGTGCAAGAGATGTCGGGGAGAAGAACTTCTCCGCATCCTTCTGGTCGCCGCGGAATATATATATATATATATATATATATATATATGCGAGCCCGAGAGTAACGTTCGGAGTCATCAACCGCGGTGTTTAATTTTGTAACCGACGCGCTCGTTAATACGGAATCAATTCACGGCGTTTAATTCCGTAACTAACGGAATCAATTCACGACGTTTAATTCCGTAACTGACGCGCTAATTAATACGAAATCAATTCTCCGTGTTTATTACCATCCGTTACAAAATGAGAGAGAGAGATAGCAGTGTTGGTATTTCATAACGACATTACTAGAAATATAATTCCCAGCAATGGCACAGAAATACTTCTGGTATATTATGGTTACAGAGTTCATCCGCAAGCGCACGGATATATCATTGTAGCATTTCACCCGAGAGTATTCCAAGGGTATCGTATTTATTTTATCCCGTGGGAAGATCATGTAGAGAGAGCTTGACTAATAATTTATATATTACTTGTGATAATCATATTCTAAACAAGGGTTAAGATAATCCAAGGGTAGAGTGACACACAAGCATGAACTACTCATTCTCATAATAAATCATCTAAGCTAAGTGAAAAGAAATAAAAGAGAAAGAAAATCTATTCCTATACTTCTATTATACATGGTATACATACATTCTAGTTAACTGATATACTAGCTAATACCCTCTATCCGATGCCCTCCTGGTACTTCGAGAAGCCACCCCTGACTACCGAGTTCCTTACGGCAGCCCGTCATGACCATACAGCCGGGGCTAAATACGAAGGAATACCCTCCCTAGGAAATTAACTTAGGATTATATACCGGCGTGGAGGAATACCCGTACTGAGCGGTCACCATCAGCGGCTCACCTCTCATCCGCAATATATAACTCCAAATAATGATATCCCGTAATCTAGACACCACGTCTAAACTACCAGGTACTATAGTAATATCATCGTCATGATATAGAGTAATTGCATAAGCAAACATTATACCCGCACCAAAGCATCTCCCAGATAAGCTAGCCGTATATTCAGTATAACATGAACATAATGTAAAGTAGGCATTCATATACTCGGATAGTATTTCAATACCATAAATGTATAAAGAAGAGTATTCTAATAAAAGTACAAAGCTTACAAAAGAGAAGAGAGAAGCTACTAGAGCCATACCCGAACTCTTCCGAAGGCTTCCGGACTCCTGATTTCTACTCTATTCCTATTCCACCAGCTAGATACTACTAAACTAAACTTGAGAGAAATGAGAGAGCTATTGCTTGATGTGTGTGAGTGAAGTGAGGATGGGAACTCCTTATATAGCCTCCCAATGACGGTTGTGACGGTTGGAATGGTCGGTAATACCCTCCAACCTTTATTAGGGGCTAATCCACACCGTCCAGGTGAAGCCCTGGATCGGATGGCGCTGAGGAGGGTTCGGCCGAACCTGGGGTCGGCCCAATCCAGCCCAATTTTGGCTGGCGTCCTCCTCCGCTGCTTCACTTCCTAGACTTGTGAATTTTGGCCTAATTCATCGTGTCAATTCTGCGTTCTTGGCCCATTCATTCATAAATCTGATTCTCGACATCGTCCGATTGATTTATCGTCTGAGTTGATGTCGATTCTCCTCCACTTTAGTGTCATTCCCTGCAACAGGTTAGTATACCTAATACTAGTGGAAGTTTATTATTCTAACAGATATACGCATTGCAAGCATCACTAGTTCTCCTCTATTTTAGTAATATTGACGGTCGAAACTGATCGATAACGACCGTCAACAACCAGAAGCTGCCTGCCTCGCCTCGCCCCGCCCCGCCTGGCTGTCCGCGCACCATCTCAACCGGTCAACAGAGACTCTCCACTAGCTCCGTATTTAAGTTGAGACCTCTTCACTTAGATTTCCAATGTGGTATTATTACCCATAGCACTTAATGTGGGCCAATGGAATTTATTAGGATTTAATTGGGCCTAGCCCATTAATCTAACAATCCCCACCAAATTTCATGGCTCATAGGAAATGCTCTCGATTCTGATCTTGTTTGTTATACCAGTGTTTCGGTGGAGACTGTTAAGTTGAACTTCCACCTAGGAAAAGAGCTACACCAGATCACAATTGAACAATTGACTATGCCTTGAATTGTCAGTCTTGTGCGATTCAGGTTTCACTCAAACCCTTAACTGGTACTAGGCTGCCGTTTGCATCCCTTCTGTTTGGAGTGTATAAGTCATACTCCTGGCCTTTTCATGAGTATCTAGAGATCACCCAGATCTCATAGACTGTGACTAGCAGTCGGACTCATATAGGTGTGTTCCATCTAAGATATTCTGTAGGCCAACATCTCTGCTTTATGAAAAGCCACTCGGATCACATTAAGGTGTATACCATCCTACCATACAGATTAGAAGAGAAGTGCATCATGAAGATAAGCCCATTTTAGGGTCTCTTCTCTCAGTTACACAATAGTTTGTTTCGCCATCCAAATTCACGGGATCTCCAATCACAATGGACAGGTTTCCACTATTGTGCAACTCTAAGTGGGTCTCAAGCCCATCTCCCTCGATGCATAGTCTATCATATTATGTGGTAGCCCCTTGGTAAACTGGTCTGCCAGATTTTTAGCCATATGGACATAGTCCAATGCTATCACTCCGGAGTTTTTCTGCTTTCTGACAGACTTCGGTCTTCTTTTCACATGCCTAGATGACTTCATGTTGTTCTTCGAACTGTTCACTTTAATAATCAGTGTTTGATTATCACAGTTCGTCAGGATTGCTGGTACTGGTTTTTCAACCACCGGCAAGTCCATCAGGAGCTCACGAAGCCATTCAGCCTCAACTGTGGCAGTATCTAAAGCTGTGAGCTCTGCTTCCATTGTTGACCTCGTTAAGATGGTCTGCTTGCAAGACTTCCAGGAAACAGCGCCACCTCCAAGTGTGAACACATACCCATCAAGTTTGAATCACTATAGCCCTCCAGCACTTTTAGTTACCCGGCGTAGTGAATTTCATAGCTCATTGTCCCTTTTAAATAGTGCATTACTCTTTCAAGAGCATGCCAATGATCATCTCCCGGATTTAAAACAAACCGGCTCAACTTGCGCACAGCAAATGAGATGTCAGGCCTCGTTGCACTAGCTAAGTACATCAATGAACCAATGATCTGGGAGTATCTCAATTGATCCCTTGCTATTCTTCGGTTTTTCCTTAATAGCACAATGGGATCATAAGGAGTAGGAGCTGCCTTACAGTCACTATAACCAAAGCGACTCAGGACCTTGTCCACATAGTGAGATTGCACAAGTGTAATCCCACCCTCATCTCCTCTCAGTAGTTTAATGTTAAGAATAACATCAGCCACTCCCAAATCCTTCATTTCAAAGCTTTTGGACAGAAAGTCCTTGACCTCCTCAATCACATTGAGGCTGGTCCCAAAGATCAATATGTCATCGACATATAAACACAAGATCACTCCCTCTCCCCCACCATAGCGATAGTACACACATTTGTCAGTTTTGTTCACAACAAAGCCAGCAGATGTAAGTGTATTGTCAAACTTCTCATGCCATTGCTTAGGTGCTTGTTTGAGACCATACAAGGACTTCAACAGCTTGCACACCATTCCCTCCTGACCTTCTAGTACGTACCCATCTGGTTGATCCATATAGATCTCCTCCTCCAACTCTCCATTGAGGAAAGTTGTCTTAACATCCATCTGATCGACGAGTAGACCATGAGAGGCTGCCAGAGCGAGTAGTACTCGAATCGTGGTCAAGCGAGCAACCGGTGAATAAGTATCGAAAAAGTCATCGCCTTCTTTTTGGGTATAACCCTTGGCCACAAGCCTTGCCTTCTACTTTTCAATTGTACCATCAGGCCTAAGCTTTTTCTTGAAAACCCATTTGCATCCTACAGGCTTGCACCCATATGGACGCTCGATGACTTCCCAAGTACCATTAGACATAATTGAGTCCATCTCACTGCGTACCGCTTCCTTCCAATAGTCAGCGTCATGAGATGAATATGTCTCTTCAATGTTTCTTGGAGTATCATCCACAAGATATACAATGTAGTCATCTCCAAAAGACTTTGTAGTCCTTTGTCTCTTACTCTTTCGAGTTACTACAATGTTATCCTCCTCAGGATTTTCCTCAAGCATTTGATCAATGTGTTCTATCGGTGCAAAGTGCTCAGGGGATAAAATAGGTTCTTGACTAGAAGTGCTAGGTGCATTTTTCATAGGAAATTCATTCTCAAAAAATATGGCATCTCTGGACTCAGTAATTATACCAACACGCATGTCGGGTACTCCAGAATTAACTATTAAGAACCTATATCCCACACTGTGGATAGCATAACCAAGGAACACACAATCTACGGTCTTTGGTCCAAGTTTACGCTTTTTGGCTATAGGTACATTTACCTTGGCCAAACAGCCCCATGTGCGTAGGTGAGAGAGATTTAATTTCCTCCTTTCCCATTCCTCGAATGGTGTTACTTCCTTATGCTTAGTAGAAATTCTATTCAGGACATGACACGCAGTCAATATTGCCTCACCCCACCATTCCTTGGAAAGTCCTGCAGTGTCTAACATGGCATTCACCATCTCAGTTAGAGTGCGGTTCTTTCTTTCAGCTACCCCGTTTGATTGGGGTGAATAGGGAGGCGTCCTCTCATGAATAATTCCATACTCTTCGCAGAAAGAAGTAAACTCATTGGAAAAATACTCTCCACCCCTATTAGACCTCAATCGTTTGATTTTTCTTTCCAGTTGGTTTTCTACCTCAACCTTATAGATCTTAAAGTAATATAATGCTTCATCCTTTGTTTTCAATAGGTACATATAGCAAAATCTAGTGCAATCATCTATCAGTGTCATGAAATATTTCTTTCCCCCTTTAGTTAACACGCCATTCATTTCGCACAGATCGGAATGAACAAGTTTTAGTGGTGCCAAATTACTCGCCTCAGATGCCTTGTGAGGCTTGCGAGGTTGTTTCGATTGAACACAAGTATGGCACTTAGAGCCTTTGACTAAAGTAAATTTTGGAATTAAACTCATGTTGGCTAAGCGTGTCATACAACCAAAGTTCATATGACAAAGTCGCGAATGCCACACATTGGACTCATCACCATCATCGCTTACATGGTTCACAACTTTATAACACATATCATCCAAGGAAAAGCGGAACAAGCCTCCGTTGTCATAACTTTTTCCAATAAACGTTCCATATTTAGATACGACACATTTATTGGATTCAAACACTAGTCTAAAACCATCTCTACACAGTAGAGAGCCGCTAACTAGATTCTTCTTTATTGAAGGGACATGTTGCACGTTCTTCAGTTGCACGATCTTTCCTGAAGTAAACTTCAGATCGACCTTACCAACACCATGAACACCCGCAAGCGATCTGTTTCCCATCAACAAGGAGGAACCTCTCCCGACCTGATAAGAAGAAAATAGGGAAATGTCAGCACACACATGAATATTAGCACCAGCATCAACCCACTAATCAGGTGAGTAATAGACAGAGAGAACTGTAGGTAAAAATTTACCATACCCCGATGTTCCTCCGCTCTCACTAATAACCATGTTTGCAGACTTCTTGTCCTTGTGCTCAGGACAATCCTTGGCCCAATGCCCAGGCTTGCCACACACAAAGTAATCTCCTTTTGCCTTCCCCTTATCTTTCTTCTTAAAATTGGTTGTAGCCTTGGGTTTGATGTAAGGTTTGACTTTCTTGTTGTTGTTGTGGGATGCATGAGGGTTCTTCTTTTGCACCACATTGGCGCTAGAACCTCCCTCGATCTTTTTTCTCCGGTTGTCCTTTGCCTTTGCCTTCTCCTCAACACCCAAAGAGCCAATGAGATCAGTAACACTGAACTCTTGCCCTTTGTGTTTTAGAGAAGTAACAAAGTCCGACCAAGAAGGTGGCAATTTGGCAATAATGCCTCTAGCCACAAACTTGTCCGGCAACCCGCAGTTGTTGTTCTCAAGTTCCTTTACCAGCATTTGAATCTCATGAGCCTGTTCCACTACAGAACGGTCATCGACCCTCTTATAGTCATAAAACTGCTCCATGACATACAGCTCGCTGCCGGCGTCGGAAAGCCCGAACTTGGCCTCAAGAGCATCCCACATGTCCTTCCCTGAAGGCATGTGCATGTACACGTCCACAATATTATCGGCGGGCACACTGATCAATGCTCCACGGAACAAGCAATCCGCAACATCGAACTTAGCCTCCTCCTCAGGTGAGAGAGGTGGTTCACTCGGTTTGCTCCGTGAGACAAAGAAACAATGCACATCACCGTCAACCACAAAAGTGCATGTGCTTTCCATCTTTTATAATTTGAACCATCGAAAGCATGTGGTTTTAGTGATGCAGCAAAGCCAACTACCGAAAAAGACCTATCAAGTTTTTGGTCATAATTCGACATATTTTAATCCAAAATATTAAGACAATAAACATGACATTTGCAATAAGAGTAGATCTAGTGACAGTGCTAGATGTAAACAACTTGAGTATGCTTAATATGAAATAAGCATCAACATTTACATAGTAACGCAATGCTGCCATTGTAAAGAGTATTAACAAAGAAATATCTAATAGAATCGGGAGAATGAAAGTATACCCCAAGAACGTCCCACCGCTAGATTTTGAGGCAGTATTGCCTCCGTTGATGTCGTTCATCTTCTTGTCTCCAATCTCCATCGACATCTTGGTGAAGGCGCCGATACAGCAGCAGTAGCCGCGAAGAACCAGAGCAGTCACGTTTGAAGCGCTACCCAAAAACTTGATCACCCGCCTACCCGTGCAGGTTCTCAAGCGGACAGAGTTCCGGAGGCACCTGCTCGTCCCGTACACCTGTGCGCGCAAGTGAACAGAACCGGGGAAGGATTCTGCATCGCAAGAACAGAGAAGGAGGAACTCGAAGTGCAAGAGACGTCGGGAAGAAGAACTTCTCCGCATCTTTCTGGTCGCTGCGGAGTATATATATATGCGAGCGCGAGAGTAACGTTCGGAATCATCAACCGCAGTGTTTAATTTCGTAACCGACACGCTCGTTAATATGGAATCAATTCACGACGTTTAATTCCATAACTGATGGAGTGAATTCACGACGTTTAATTCCGTTACCGACGCGCTCATTAATACGAAATCAATTCTCCATGTTTATTACCGTCCGTTACAAAACGTAACTGACGGAATCAATTCACGACGTTTAATTCTGTAACCGACGCGCTCATTAATACGAAATCAATTCTCCGTGTTTATTACCATCCGTTACAAAACGAGAGAGAGAGAGAGAGATAGCAGCAGCTGCCTGCCTCGCCTCGCTCCGCCTGGCTGTCTGCGCACCATCTCAACCAGTCAACAGAGACTCTCCACTAGCTCCGTATTTAAGTTGAGACCTCTTCACTTAGATTTCTAAGGTGGTATTATTACCCATAGCACTTAATGTGGGCCAATGGAATTTATTAGGATTTAATTGGGCCTAACCCATTAATCTAACAGGTAAGACCCCGAAAGGAGGGCTCCGACCCGACTGTAGGCTCTGCTATCCATTGATACTATATGATGCTATCTACCCAGATAGCATCTTAAAGTATGTCTGTCTATCTACTGATAGGAATAGGTACTCCTCTATATCATATATTAATAAGTAATTAAGAAAGAGAATTAGTATCCCCTCGGTACAAGGGCTCCATTCCCTCTGCTCTGCTGCCCGGAGGTATAGATCGAGTTTTTATTTTCCAAAGTGCTTCCTCCGGTCAGCAGAGGGGAGCGACTTGTCGCCTCGGAACAACTACAACTAACGAGTTCTTCTACCCCGAAGGACGAGCTGGAGCCCCCGCGGGGGGTTTGGGGGGAGGACCGTTCGCGGAGTTCATATTAAAAGAAGAAGTCCTCTCCGTTAAGGGTCTTGCCAAGACCCGTTTTAATCGTTAGAGTTGTTTGTTCCTAAAAGTATTGGTTGAGAAACACCTTCCCAAATCAAATGGAAGTTTCTCAACCTTTCATTTACCTTTTGGGAGGGGGTTCGGGGGAAACCTTTTGCCCCGAACTGAGTCAAATTTCATGATTTGAAAAGGCATGAAATGCGACAAACTAATAAAACTATTAGTTTTATTTGGAAAAAAAAAGAATACTCGAAATATACCTTCTGACCCCTGAAGAGGCACCTCCGGTATAGTGTCGTGTCGGTCACTATCGCAGGTAGCTAAAACGTAGGTGTCCAGCATGTTTTGGTCGTACTGTTTTATGTTTGGATGAATTTCTCAAAGGAAACGATACTTATGGATAATACGTAGCCAAACGACCAGGTACGGACTCCCGCATCATCAAGTTTTTATAAAACACTTCTCCACTTCATAACAACACTAACATCTCGTTAGGTTTTCGAAATAAATGAGTAATAATGAGTATCCAAGTTTTCCCACACGCTAGTATGTACAATCGTAACCTATATAGGTAGTCTACTTCGGCAGTGTGAATACCGAGGAAAATATATAGTGGAGCTACAAAGAAAGGGGTCATCAAATCCTACAAAATAAAAGTGTGGTTACTAGCAAGGCCCAACAATCCATATTCGAATCGTGGCCAAACAATGCGACCTAAAGATGCAATTTGGCAAACAAAATACTTAGTTAAAAATATAGGTGCAAGAAGTGGTCAAGGGGGCTTGCCTTGATCTGCGAGAACAAACGGAGCATCGAACTCCTGCGCGAATCCTCCATCCACCTCGGGTTCTATATGCGAGAAAATAAACAATACATAAAACTACTGCTAAACAAAACAAAACACGAAAAAAATACAGTGCCATTAAATAGAGGAGGATTTTAGAAGATTTTGGCACTTGAATGGAGTTAAACGGAGTTAGGGATGAAGAGATATGGATTTTTGAAGTTACTAGGATTTCTTTTACTGAAAGAACAGAAAGGAATATTTCAGGGAATATTCTGAGTAGGTCCGGCTATCAGGTCAACGGGTCAAAGGGAGAGGGGGAGATGTGGGGCCCGTGTGTCCCACCTCGTTTTCTCTTATTCTTTCTCATGCTTCTTCTCTTCCTTTCTTATCTCTTCTCTCTCGTTCTTTTCTCTCTCTCGACCGAGCAGAGCGGCTGCGGCCGGGCGGCGCGCGCGGTGGTGGGTGGCGGCGCATAGGCTCACGGGCAGGGAGGCGTCTTGGTGGTGGCGTGTCACGTCCAGAAATTCACTAGTAATTTCCGAACTAATTTGTGCATAAAATCCTCGTCCAGGAATCAGCCGAGGTACACAACTGACAATTTAATATACAGATTCATCATAAAAATAACGTTACATACTTACAAAAGAAAAGAAAACAGCAGCGGAATTAACGATCTAGCGATGGCTTTAGATCCACTCCCACAGGCAGCTCAACTGGGGTATAAGCCAAACGTCTTCTCCTTCGCAACTTGTCTTCAACTGAGGTTTGATTGATTATTACAAGGTGAGCATATGACATACTCAGCAAACCACGCAGCAAATATGCAAGTGCACAAGGATACCAAAGAATGGCATAATATAGAGCTCATTTGCAAAAGCAGCATTTAGCAAACAATTTAGAATTGTAAAACAGTAAAGTAAGTAATTATCAATTTCAATCAACACTGAACAGCACACCCATGCTGCTCAGGCCCAACCATCATACCCAGCTGCACAGATCTATCTCCAAACCAGGAGCTAAACAAATTATTACCAATTATAGCATCAATAAACATTGTGAGAGGTGTGAGACTAATCACGAAAAACATTGCTCAACCCGCCCATAACCGCGGGCACGGCTATACGAATAGTTTTACTCTGGCCAGAGGTGTACCACTGTACCCACAAGACACAGCCCCACAACATGTTACCATGCGCCTCGATACCACCACGGTACCTCGGAAAGGAGCTGTGACAGTACCCCTCGCACAACACAATCCACCACAGTGCACTGTTCCCGGATCATAGTCACCCCCTTATAAACAAGACATGGACTCCCCAGCGACCCCCGTGGGCTTATCTCCGCCACTTCTCAGTCTGGTGCTCTGCAATGAACCATGCTATACGAAAGGTAAAGCCGTTGCCCATGCTGGCTTGTGGTTGGCACGGTTAATGTCTCACAACAGTAGTTCGCGAACCGGTCCTTAATTGTCATGAGCACGACCATCAAAACCATGTACTCACAACCCACCATTATCAAGTTTTAATTGGCAAATTAATTACTAAACCAATCATGATTAACCATCATGAACTATCATTAAGCCATCATTAAATAATAGTGAATCATAAGTTATCCCAATAATGTGCTAAAGTTTCTAAGCATGGCTAAGCAATTTTATCTAATATCTAGTTGAACCAATATATAAATCCAACTAGTCAAATTTTAACCCACGGTAATCAAGAAATAGGGTAATCAAAGCAAAGTGGTCATAACAAAGGAATAGGTTCACACCACCCGGTGACATTCGAAAATAAATGCACAGTTGAAATAAATAGAGAATTTAAATATAGGATCAACATGCTCAAAGGAATTGTGTTTGGGATCTGTGTGACTTGCCTTGCAATAACGGGTCTTCAATTAATCTTCTTGAACACTTCCGGCGCTCACACGAACCTTCGAAACGACGGAAACGACAAACTAACACGCAAAACAAGGAAAACACTAAGAAACTCCAAATAAACAATACATATAAAGTAAACAAAGATGTAGATCATAATTTTAGATGAATTATGAGACTTGAACGGCCTCATTCTGACTTCATATGAATTAAATATGAATTTCACAAGATTTATTCTAATTAAAGCCCATTAAAAGAATTAAATAAATTTAATTCAATTTATGGATAATTTTAATATGTAGATCTTTATTTTATACAACTTTAGAGATTTGAACCAACTAAATCCGAGCTAAGATGAATTAGTTATGAATTTTTAAAGATTAAATAGAATTAAATCATTTATATAAATTTTAATTGAATTATGACGCAATAAAGAATTATTTTTGAAAAGAAAAAGGGGCTTTATTGCGTCAGCGGGCTCGCGTCTACGGGGGACCGGGTCCACGGCAACGGTTCACAAGATCGGACGGCCGAGATCAATCAGACCGAACGGACGGCCGAGATTAAACGGCTCACAGCCGGCTCACGAGCGACGGCTCTGATGACGTTAGCGATGACGTCACCCCCCCGACGGCGACGACGGCGGCTCGGACTCGCATGCCCGCCGGCGAACGACGGCGCGGCGGCACGAACGGAGAGCAGCAACGGGATGCGGAGGGCGCGGCGAACTCACCGACGACCGAACTAGTGGCGGAGGAGCAACGGATGACGCCGGCGACGAGGATGGCGACGCGACGACGACCACGACGGTGACCCTCCCGAGCGATGGCGACGACCGGAGCGACGGCGGCGCACGGCTGGAGCGACGGCGGCGACGGCGGCGCACGGGTTGCACGACGCTAGGGCGGCTCGGGCGACGAGAGGCAAAGGCGAGGGCGGCGGAGGGTAGAGGGGACACCGGGGGTCCTTTTAAAGGGGTCGGGAGGCGGTGGCGAAGCCCACGGCGGCCCGGCGACGGCGATGGAAGGTTAGGGTTCGGCCGGCTCCGAATCGAGCTCGAATCCCCCAATTTCCAAAGCGAGATAGCTGATGATTCCAAAGAGAAAAAGGTAGAGGAGATCACGGCGAACGTTTCCCCTCAATCAATTGCACCGAATCGGGAAGGATGCGGCCGAATTGGAAAGGCGGCGGCGGCGGCGCTCGGCTAGGGTTCCGGCCCGAGGAAGACGACGGGCCTGACAGGTGGGCCCCACCTGTCAGCGAGCGGGAGAGAGAGAGGAGAGCGGCTCGCGCGCGCGCGGCTCGGCTGCTGGGCCGGCTTGGGCTGGCCTGGGCCAAGGAGAGAGAAGAGAGGCTTTGGGCCGACTTTCGGCCCAAAGCCAAAAGAAGATTTTTAAAACCTTTTTCAATTTAAATAATTCATGAAATGCAATTTCATTTATTAAAAATACTTCCTTAGCTCAAATAAATCCCAGAAAAATCTAGGAATTATAGAATTAAGCAAAGTATTTAATAAAATTTTATCTGGCCCAATTTTATATTGGAATTTATTATTTACAATTAAATCTTTTCTTCTAGGCTTTTAAAATCATTTCTAATAATTCCTTTTAAACAACAATTTATAATTTAAGGATTTTTAAACAAGAAAAGCACTTAACACTTATAATTAGATCATTAATGATGAAATAATTATTGAACTGTTCTTTGTATCATTTGAGAATTGAGCTCTGAAAAAATCCGAGAAAATTTCAGAGAGTATAATTAATCATGGAGAATTTAATAAAAATTAAATCCAACCATGCTTTATATTTAGGAAATTTTATAACTTCACTTATAAATTAATGAACATTTAATATAAATTCTATTAATAATTTATTAGATAATTTATAAATCCTAAAACAAAAATCAGGCTGTGACATGGCGTCGTGGTGACGGCAAGGCGGCGCAGAGGGGGAATGGGACTAGTGTAGGGTGGGGTATTTATACTCTCTGTTGTGATTCCGGGCGAGTCTGGCAACGAGAACGTCCGCCATTGTTGTGACTGTTCTTGCTTCTTCATCCACAGCTCTCTCTGCTGTTGCCGACGCCGCCTACCTTGCTCGGCCGAAGAGGCGGAGCGGTGCAAGTGCCAACTGTGGAGATTATGAATACCCCATACCCACACGACATAGTTATCTCGCTAGTTATTCCGACTGATTATAGGAGATAACTTATATCTATAGAATATGTAACAGATCATAACTTGGGCATTATGTTTCCTTGTATATTATAGAACGGCCTAAAGTACTGGTTTGGTATTATTGTAAAGTAGATTTAGGAAACCGATACCGTACTGGTTAAGGTTATCTTGTAATCCTGTCCCCCATCCTATATAAAGTGGGTAGAAGGTCCTCTAGAAGTCATGAGCATATATGATCGTCAGACCTATACTATACCCGGCGGATTCAAATCTCTAAACAGGAGTAGGGTATTACCTCTCATTGAGAGGGCCTGCACCTATCTAAATCCCTTATCTCCGTATTCATCTATTTTTATGTCTTATACGTTACCCTTTTTATTATTGCCGAATTCATATTTTGACACCAACCTTTCACTGTGAAACGGCAGAACGGTCCTAACGACCATCTGGGATTGCAGGAAGCTCAGTCAAGGAGGAGGCAGAGCTGTGTTTGCAGAGAGTTTAGGAAAAAGGGTGGCAGAGGAGGAAGAGAGAAGAGCTTGTGCATGCATGAAAAAGGTTGATGAGTCTGCTTGTCTCTCGTGAGGAAAAGAGAGAAGGCGCGCATGCTTGCACGTGTGCTGGTGAGAGGAAAAAAAAAAGGACGAACTCCCGGCTCCGGAAAAATTACTCCGGAGAAGGAAAATTCCGAGAATATATAAAATATTCGGATGGAAAGAAAAAAAAATATTTTGGCCGGGAAAAAAATAAAAGCAAGATTAAAAGTAACTTTGAAATTTTTGGAGATTTTGAACAGGGGAGAAAAGAGCGACGCTTAAATAAAATTTAAATTGATATTTTAAGAAACACACGGACGTTACACGAAGCTACATCACCAATCGACTGGCATGTTTAAGTAGGATATAAGGCTTGGTCCAGTAACTTCATTTTCAGCATTTAGTCACTAAACTTTTAAAAAGAAGATATTATAGAAAGGCTGAGTATCAACCACCGTACTTAGCAAGCCACACTAGTGAATGGAGGTTTATGGCTCTTTGCATAAATACGTTTATGAACATTTATAGTTTAAAACATTAAATTGGTTAATTGATTAAAGTAAGATTAATCTCCATTGAACAACACAACACTATGTTGGACAAACTCAACGAACCACCTGATCTACACTAATTTATTAAGTCAAGTGAATTAAAAAGTATGGGACTAATTGCACTGAAGCAGGTCGATCGCCTCATAATCATAGATTAGCTATTCGAATAGTTTTACTTTGGCCAAAAGTATACAACTGTATCCACAAGACACAATCTACCACAAACCTGACACGTCTCCATGCAAATGATTATGATAACACTCTTCACATAGCTCACTCCTGACCATTCACACCCACCCCCTCTTGTGACATAATGAATTCGGAAACCACTTAGCCACTAAAGCAGGGCCAACCAAACTCCATCACACCTACCCTCGTTTGGGTACTTAAAAGAGGAGCTAGTTATACTACAAGTCCAACACAGTTACTCACTCTTTCTCATGGTAAGTAGTTTCTCTTGAACCGGTTTTTAATTGCTATGGATGCGCAACAATCAAAACCATACACCCACAATCCTCTATAAATTCACATTCTAGTTAAAATGATTAATTCTATTTTTTCTTAGGTCTATCTAAATATATGGTGATAGATTTTTAGATAAAAATCTATCAAATGTAATTTTAGAACTTACATAAATAATTTATGGTCTTACATTATAAATACACTAAAATTACATATATAATTTAGGGATTTATAATGTAAATATATGTTAAATTCGTTTTTATAGTAAATATGGCGATACATTTATAGTAAATTCGTTTTTCTTTGAACGAACATAGTAGTTTCTATTTTTATTAGTTTGAATCTGATATGTGCCACGTGGGGTTAGACACTGATGTGTCGCACGAAATTCTAAAACAAAGAAATTCTAGCTTGTTCATTTAGTTTGAGTTGGGAAAGTGTTATTTTAAATTGGACATATATTGTATGAACTTTGATAATCAGAAACATCCAATTAGCGCATTTTATTTAAATTCAGAAATGCACAAAATTCGCAAAATATGAATTGCGTTGAAGTACACGAAATTTTGCTGTGTAAACGAACTGTAACTGCGCATAAAGATCTTTATTTATTTAACTTTTGATATTACAAAGATCGTCATTAAGCAGTAATTAACAAATGGCATGCATGACCATGATTATAGCTACTCCACACTTTTGGGTTGATGGTCACTTCCAAAACACCCAGTTAAGGTCCAAACATCTCTCCTTTTAGCAGAGCTACTCCCTCAACTTGATGCCCTAATTAAAAATGTCCATGACCCAAACGGACAAACAAAGTGGTAGGACTCAACACATTTTATTATAGGACTTACCTTCCAATAGAATGCAATTCATGTATAAGTAAAATAATTAAATTTACTTAAGTTTATTTAATTTCCCTTGAGGCCGCTTCCGACGCGGAGCAAAATGGTCTCAACGGTGACGCCCGGCCCGAACGCCATCAGCGCGCCCCAGTCGGCTCCCTCGGCGCCGTCGGCGACGAACCGGCGGCGCAGCTCGTTGAGCACGAAGATCACCGTGGTGCCGCTCATGTTGCCGTACTCGCGCAGCACCTGCCGGCTCGCTGCCATGGCGCCGTTGTCCAGCCCGAGCGCCTCCTCGATGAGGTCCAGGATCCTGCGGCCACCCGGGTGGACGGCCCAGAAGAGGTCCCTCCACCTGGCGGCGACGCCGATCGCGGCGAACGCGTCGGCCAGGCACCGCTCGATGCTGCCGGCAAGCATCTCCGGCACGCCGCCGCCGATGTGGTAGTCCATGCCGCCCTTCTTGTGCTGCATGGTGATGGCGCCCTCGCTGTCCGGGACGGTGGCCTGCGACGCGAACGCCATCTCGAACAGCGGGCGCTCGACGGCGCCGACCGGGTCGGCGCCGACGATGACGGCACCCGAGCCGTCGCCGAACAGCGCTTGCCCGATGATGGTGTCGTTGCACCCCACCTCGGGCCCGTAGAACGCGATGAGCGTCGACTCGGCGCAGGCGACGAGGACGCGCGCGCCGCGGTTGTTCTCGGCGAGCTCCTTGGCGAGCTGGAGCGCCCTGCCGCCGCCGTAGCAGCCGTGGAGGCTGAGCACGGTGCGCGACACGGTGGGGCGGAGGCCGAGGAGCGACGCCAGCAGGCGGTCGCCGCCGGGCGCCTTGACGCCGGAGTAGGTGCTGAAGATGAGGTGGGTGATGTCGGTGGCCGGCCGGCCCCACTCGGCGATCGCTTTCGCCGAGGCGGCCGCGGCGAGCTCCGGCACCACCTTGGAGACGATCTCCACCCTGGCGTCGAGGGACGTCAGGTGTCGGTCGGCGAACTCCGGGTGTGCCTCCATGACGTCGTCGTTCACGAACATGAACCGCTTCTCGATGCCTGACTTGTTACCTGAAACATATGTACATCCACACATTAGAACACATGAAATGCACTAATTATTGTAATTTGCTTATTCAATTATAATGCGCTAAATTACAGTTTGTACCGGATGAAGTATTGCAAGTTTAATTTTGCATCAAGGTGAAAAAAAATAAGTTTCAGTTCGCACCATCCCAAAGATATACAATGAGTCAATCGATCTAAAATTTGTTGGAATTGATTGTATAGTAAAATGGAAGCATTTTTTTTGTGTGGAAATGGAAGCTTAATTAACACTTTGTCCAATGCAATGTGCATCCATATAATTTTTCAACCTTGTCCTTACTACTTCATATATTTCTAAGGTGAAAAAAAGAAGAAAAATGGCTTGAAATTAACAACTTATACACAATGTGCATGCATGGATGCAGAATGCTTACAGATTCTCCTGAGCTTGTTCTTGAGCTCAGGGAGGTGCTCGCTCTTGGTGACGCGGAAGTAGAAGTCGGCGTACTCATCCTGCGGCACGCACGTCTCCGGGTTCGCCGTGCCGATGGCGAGCACGGTGGCCGGGCCATCGGCGCGCTGCGCACGCCTGATCTCGTGGGTGCTGACGGCCGCAGGGGCGGCGGCGGCGGCGGTGGTGGCCGGAACAGGTGCCATGAACGTCGACGCTGTGGGTGACAAATTCAAACTATAGCAAATGCAAGCGAGCTAGCTTAGCTAGCTAAGTGCTTGTATGATCAATGGATCAGAGGAAGCTAGAGCAGTTGCACAGAGAGATGGGAGATCGATGTGCTGCTGCGTGGTTTGAGAAAGCTGATGAAACTGGGGCTCTATTTATACTGTGCCGATCCATCGCTCGCAGCTAGCGAGCGTACGTACGTAGCTGGGGTGTGTGTGTGTGTTCTTACGTGCTGGTTGAACATGGCTAACGGAATGATCATATACCGTGGGGGAGAATGGAGAATAATTGGAGATTACCGGGCTGGTGCGCAGGTGGGATGGGACACGACTCAGTTAATCCGGTCGTTTGTAAATTGTTATTTTAATTATTAACCAGCTTGAAGCGTGAATTAGGATAGAAAGTAGTTTTAGTTCCTCTTTTTTATGACCGGACGTCTGAATGACCTTAATTTGGAAGGACTGCTGACAAGGATTAACGATCAGATAGATAGAGAGAGAGAGTTTGTTTTTCGTTCCTCAGCTCGTAATTTCCTGTTTCGTCCACAAATATAGAGATCGATCTAGGTTCCAATCTGACCTATATTTCTTAGGGATCTTAAAATATTGCACCTTTTACCCACTTACCTTCATGTAATTTTGATGAGGGTACGTGTGTCTTTTTTTTCTATTTTATCTTTAATCTCTACGAAAATATTTCATCCGTCCAAAAAGTATTGTAACTTAGGGTGGGTCTTATCCTAAAATAACGAGTCTAGATATATATACTTTCGTAGATTTGATCCATCTTAGATTACAATATTTTGAGACGGAGATAATACTCAAATCCTAAAATTCCTACTTCCTGCGTCCTAAAAAACCGAATTTAGAACCGGATGTGACACACGTTCAAATTCATAGTATTATAACCTGTCACATCCAGTTTTAGGTTGGTTTTTTATGGGTAGATGGAGTACATGTTCGTGGATAAAAGCGGTAACTTGTTACACCACCTGGCATTTAGAATTGAGAATTTGAACATTCTATCTGGAGTCTCAGTCACACACATATGGTGCTGGTCATGACCCGCTGGTCAGGTGTTCCGCGGTAGCTTTCTGTGCACGTGGGCGTGGAAATGATCAACTGGAATGTAAATCATAAGCTTAATACTCCCTCCTTCCCTAAATGTTTGACACCGTTAATTTTTTTAAATATGTTTGACTGTTTGTTTTATTCAAAAACTTTTGTGATATGTGTAAAACTATATGTATACATAAAAGTATATTTAACAATAAATCAAATGATAGAAAAAGAATTAACAATTACTTAAATTTTTTAAATAAGATGAACGGTCAAACATTTTTAAAAAAGTCAACGGCTTCAAACATTTTGAGATGGAGATAGTATATATTAGCATTTAAAAAGGGGGTTAGCTTTATATGTGCAGTGTTACTGTAGGAAATTTCTAAAACCAATGGCTTGTGCCCATAGACGAATGCAGCGAGGATTTCCAAAACCACATACTCGCTGCTCCTGTCAGAGTCGAAATTCGAGAACCCAATTGGTCATATTTCTTGACAGTTGATCTAAATTTGCCCTGTGATGTAGACATCTTATACAGTACGGGGGAATTCAAATGATAAACGCAGACTAATTTATATATAGTACTGTACTGGATGTGCCAAGACTAATTTTCATGAAGTTGCTTCGAGACTTCAAGGAATTATTTATGTATGTAACGTCAGTATGTACTTAGTGCTAATTGAATTGCATATACATATATGCACGCGCCCTAAAAGGTAAACATAAGAAAAGTTGACGGCTAATATATATCAAGAGATCCTAGTCCAAGAGATCATAGTCGTCGGCTAAGCTCTAGTCTAGTACAATGTCCTCGGTGCATACTTGTTATTACTCTCAACTGTCAAACGCCACTATCAAGAGAGAGTTTTTTATTTCTCTCTTCTGTTTAATTAGCAACGTGACAAAAACGTTCTTGTCTACGATAGGGGCCAAATACAGAACGAATATTTTCCCCTATTTTATGGCCTTGTTTGATTTATTGCCGAGACGATTATTGTTAGGGATTGTTGATTCGATTCTGCAGATAAATTAAATGGATTAAATTGTACTGATGGTATATAAATTTGTTATGTGGATGCACCTTAGTGTATAGGCTTATAAAAATACTCGCTTTAGTGCACAAACTTATCTGGTGTATACGAACTAAAGCTAAAACGACACAACAGACTAATTTTATCAAGTTCGATATTGATTGAAGGGGTAGCTAATTGGTGCGCGTGCGCTAGATACGGAACTGGCATGCGCGCCCAACACCGCTCCATGTGAGCTTTTTTGTTTAGCTATTCTTTCCGTGTGATTTTTTTTTGTGATTTTTCTCTCTTTTTTCACGATTTTTTTCCTCAGCGCATTTTCCATTTATTTTGCATTCTTTTTGATTTTTTTTAATTTCAAAGTTTTTAAATCTGAGTTGAAAATTTTTAAATATGGACTAGAAAGTTTTCAATCTCGAGTTGAAAGTTTTCATATATGGACTTGAAAGTTTTCAATCTCGAGTTGAAAGTTTTCAAATATGAACTTGAGAGTTTTCAATCTCGAGCTGAAAGTTTTCAAACCTGAGTTGAAAGTTTTCAAATTTTGTCTTATAAATTTAAATTTCAAGTTAAAAATTTTCAAAATTTGACTTCAAAGTTTAAATCTTAAGTTAAAATATTTCATGTCCAACTCGAAAGTTCAAATTTTGAGTTAAAAAATTTTTAAAAATGAGTTTAAAGTTTCAAATTTTAAGTTGAAAGTTTTAAATTTTATGTGAAAGTTTTTTTCATCTATAGATTTATTTTCAATCTATTATAATAAAAAAATTCCCCAAAAGGAAAATATTTTCTTAATTACCGTCATTATCCTAAACTAATCAAGTTAGTTACGTTCTCCTAAACTAATCGGGTTAGTTACGTTCTCCGGAATCGTGCGCTGGCGGCGTATGCGCGCGTTAGCTTTCCTCGATGCAATGTGCACATGTGAAGTGGGCATGAGGCATGTTATATGTGGAAGGAAAAAGTACGAATTACCCCCTGAACTATCGTGGTCGTCCGAATTACCCTTGAACCCGAAAATTGGACATTGCTCACCCTGAACTTTCAATACCGAACGAATTACCCCCCTCGACCTAATCCAGAGCGGTTTTGTCCTTCATGGCGTACGCGTGGCAATCCAGTCAGCATTTTTTTTTAAAAAAAATTGTGGGACCCATATGTCATACATACCCTTCCCCTCTTCCTCTCTCTCTTCACTCTCTATCTCTCTCATGGGGGGCGCATGGGCGGCAGCGCGAGCGGCAGCGCGAGGCGAGCGCGGCGTTGCCAGAGGCGGCGGCCCGTGGCTCGCGGTCTGCTCCCCCCTCACCACAGCCTCTCCTCCCCTTCCTTTCCCCTTCTTCCTCCAGGTCCAGTGGTGGTGGCGGCAGAGGGGCGACGACGAAGGCAACGAGCGTGGGCAGTGGCGAGGTGAGGCGAGGCGGCGGCGAGGCGAGGTGGTGGCGGCGGCGAGGCATGGTGGCGGCGGAGGAGGCGAGGCGGCAGAGAAGGGACGAGGCGAGGTAGGGTTGCTCCGGGACAAGCTCACTGAGGTCCAATGGCGAGGCGAGGACCGGGGTGGCGGGCCTCGGGTCATCCTATTCCTCTCTCTCTCACGGGGTGCGCATGGGCGGTAGCACGAGCGGCGGCGGCGGGCAGGTGGTGGGCGGAGGCATGAGGCGAGGCGGGGGCGGGGCGGTGGACAGCGGCGTGCAGGGGTGGGCGGTGGGCGGCAGCGCGAGGCAAGCATGGCGGCGGAGGCGTTGAGGCTGAAGCCCAAGAGGTGGTCGGCCACGACACAGGTGACCGACGGCACGGCGTCGTCGTCGTCATCGCCGGCGGCACGGTTGTGGAGGTCGGCGAGCAGCTTCCTGAAGTGGGCGAGGTAGGTAGTCATGGTGGCGTCGGCGTCGGACTCCGGTAGGCCGTCCGGGATGGTGGTGAAGAGGAACCCCGGGATTCCGGCGACGGCGGCGCCGCGGGAGTGGACGAGGCGGCGGTGGTTGTACTCGCCGTCGCCGCATGCAGCCGTCCGCCGTCCAGCGCCCACCCCCTCGTCTCGCGCCACCGCCTTATCTCTCGCCGCTGCCCACCACCCTGCCCCGCACGCCGCCGTCCGCCCGTCTGCCGCTCCCTCGTGTCGCGCCGCCGCCATCCACCGATGCCTCCGCCGCTGCATGCAGCCGTCCGCCATCCAGCACCCGTCCACTCGTCTCGCGCCGCCGCCTGCCCACCGCCCGGCCCCACGCGCCGCCGTCCGCCCGTCCGCCGCTCCCTCGTCTCGCGCCGCCGCCATCCGCCGGGAGGCCCCCGAGGTCGACGCGTCCGCGGCGCGCAGCCCCCCGGCGGCTGCCGCCTCGCCTCACCTCGCCGCTGCCCGCGCTCGCTGCCTGCGCCGTCGCCGTTTGAACTCTGAAGGAGAAGAGAGAGAGAGAGTGAGGGATAGAAGAGATAGAAGAGAGAGAGAAAAACTGACAGGTGGGGTCCACCTATTTTTTAATAAATAAATTGCTGACTAGACTGCCACGCGTACGCCACGTAGACCAAAACCACCGCGGATTGGGTCGAGGGGGGTAATTCGTCCGGTTTGCATAGCTGGGGGTGAAGAATATCCGGTTTTGTGGTTCAGGGGAGTAATTCGGACTACCGCGATAGTTCGGGTGGGGGGGTAATTCGTACTTTTTCCTATTTGGAAAGTTAATTTCTACTTAGTTTCTGTTAGAATAAATAAACTAGGCCCAATTTCTTCTAATAAATTTTATTGGCCCACAATTAATATTAATGGATTAATACCACCTTGAAAATTTATGTGAAATGATCTCAACTTAAATAGGTAGCTATTAGAGAATACCTGTTGATCGGTTGAGGTGGTGGTCGGACTGCCCCGCGCGCGCCGAGCCAGGCAGGCCAAGGCTCTCTCTCTCATTATATTTTGCAAAGGAAAGGAATTGAATCAACGTCATTACCTCTGCAACAAATGAAATTAAAGAATAATCCCCTTTGGATATATAAAAATCCATCTTTATGGAAAAAAACTCTTAAAATATAGCTATTTGCTACTGGACATCAAAATATAAATTTTCAGTTGAGAGGGAAACAATGGCAAAGATCAAAGGTCAAAAGTACTCATTGCCCGGCCTCTTCGGTGACTCCGGCCGGTCTCACCAAGATGGTCACCATGTTCGGCGCCGTCCCCAACGATGTCGCCATGAGCCTCCGCAAACGAGCTCGGATGATGCCCCAGGTAGAACGTCGTCGACCGGTACAAGTCAGTCACCATTCACCACCGTTACTGATGATCTCAATTGCACACCACACCACGATTAAAATCGATCTGCATCATTCATTCCAGCGTACTGTGTGATGTTTATTACCACTAGTACTTTGCCTGCTCCACAAGGTCTATCACCAGGTGGGCGTGCTGGACCTCCACAAGGTCTACGACGTGTGCTCGACTATGCCACATCTGCACATCACACTATAAAAAACGATTTTTTATAGCGTTGTCCTATAATTTACGCGGGTGGTTATAGGCAAAAACCGCCACTAAAAATGTAACGAGGGTGAGGTAAAAACCGCCACGCTAAAAGGCCTGTCACAAAAAAATAGCTCTATTTTCGCTGGCGACGGCGCTAAGAGACCCGTCATAAAAAATTGGGTTTTCGCTGACGTCCGATTTTCGGTAGCGGCAGCTAACAACACCGTTAGCGAAATAAAATTTAACGCTATAAAATCACCGCCCCCACACCAGCCTCGTTCTTATCCTATCTCTCCTCCTCCTCTCTCCACTCCCTTTCTCCCTCCAACCCTCTCTCCCTCCAATCCTCCATCGCCAGGCGACAGAGGACTGCACAGTGAAGGTGGCGGCGAGCTCGGGCGCGGGCAGCGGCTGGCTCTCGGGCGCACAGGCACGGGCGGCGGCTCTCGGGAGCAAGCGGCAAAGCTCGGGCGGGGAGGCCGGATCCGCCGCCACCAGGCCACGGGTAAGACAGATCCGCCGCCCCCGAGCCGCGGGGAGGCCGGATCTGCCACGGCCAGACCACGGGGACGGTGGCACCGACCTCGACGCCGTCGACTGTGCTCCCGGCTCCCTCCTCTCCGATTTGATTTTTTTTAATGCATGTTGTTTCAGATGATGCACATGTTTTGATTTTGTGTAAATGATGTTTGATATGTGCTAATGATGATTTTGTATTTTGTGTTTGAATTTGGAAATGAGCATCGAATCTAGATCTCTAAATGTGGATTTGAATTTTGAAAATGAAACAATGGGCTTTTCTCCAAATCATCTTTGCTGGCGGCTGGGCATTATAGGTATTTTTTTTGGCCCAAAATAGATTTTCACTAGAGGCCGATTTAACACAGCCGCCGGTGATAATTCATTTTCGCTAGCGGCCGTCTTAAGCTAACCACCAGCGAAAATAGATCTTTGTTGGCGGCTGGCTTAAGACGACCGCCAGCGAAAATGAATTATCGCTGGCGGTTGATAACCTCTAACGAAGATCTTGATCTTCACTGGCCTTACTTTGTGGTGACTCCAAATTCCACCAGCGAAAACCCAAAATGACCGTCACGAAAGGTGGTTTTCATAGTAGTGTCAGTATCACTCTGAGCGGAATTAATCAACATCCCGCAACACCCATTCAGAGGTTCGTCATGCATATGTACCGCACCATTGATGCCGCTTTCGCTAGCCACGAAGAGAAGGAAGAATCTAACAAACGGGCTAAGGACATTTTTGACATGTTACATGGTTTCTTTCTCATATCTCATTAGACTAGAAAAAATATCCGTGCGTTACAACTGGTGAAGGTTATTTCAATGTTATTATTGTTATACGGTTTAGTTAAGGTAAAATTCATTGTGGAAATTCGCTTGGATATATATTTTTCTAGATAATAATGAGTTGCAATTAGGAGTCTGATCATTTCAAGTTAGCATGCGAGTGTTTTTTAAAGAGATCTCTTATACGACTTCTTCTGTATTTCCAAAAGCGAACGAACTTAAAATCCGACTCAAATATGGATGTGTATTTCCAAAATCGAACGAACTTAAAAACCGACTCATACACAGATGACGTACCAAAGTATAAACTGGCAAAAACATCTTCAATTTCTATAATAGTAGAGAAATAAATATTTTAGTGAGCATAGTGTCCATCAACAAATAACCATATCTTAAGTGAGAAATATTGACTTTTTATATGTCATGAGCTAAAATCATAAAGTCATGATGCCTTAGAGCAAATTTTGTCTAAGATAACAGCCGCGGTGTCCCACATCTAACTACAGTTTTTAAGGTGCCCAATAGTGGTGTTACAATTTTAGGATATCTTGCGACGAAATCCACAAGTTTTTAAGTATCCTGTTGCAAATTTTTACATACAAACAAATGCTCGATGAGCACATAATCGAATAATCAAGAAAAAATATCACTGTGGAGAAGGGGTTTATACTCTCGGTTCGTAACCCCCCTTTAGTCCGGTTTTCTAACCGGGACTACGAATCCAGGACTAAAGATAGTGATCTTTAGTCCCGGGTGAAAAAACTGGGAGTAAAAATCCATTTTTAGACCGGGACTAAAGATAAAGCATTTTTGGTCCCGGTTAGTGTTACCAATCGGGACTAAAGAGGCTAATCCGGTTGCTCTTTCCGGTTCCCCTTTATTCTTTTTTTCTTCATTGTTTTTAAATATATTGATTTCACCCCCATCCCGTCCCTAAAATCCCAAATCAATCATCCTCAAATTGCCTCCAAATCTATAAATCGATCGTCTCAAATACTCAAATACATCACAAAATCTTAAAAAATATTACATCACAACTTCTACAAAATTCATCACATATTCACATCACACACAAATCAAATAAATCACACAACAATCTCAGATCCAATCAAATACATCACACAACAATCTCAGATTCTAAAAAAAAAAGCCGCTGCCTTGCCGCGCGCCGCCGCCGCGCCGGCTGGCCGGCCCTCCGTGCCCTGCCGCCGCGCAGCCGCCAGCCGCCGCCGCGCCGGCCAGCCGGCCCTCCTCACCCCGCCGCCAGCCGCCACAGGCCGCCGCCTCACCGCGCACCGTGCCGCCGCCGCGACGGCCGGCCCTCCGCGCCCCGCCGCCCTCGCGCCGGCCTGGCAGTAGAGAGGAGAAGGAGAGGAGAAGGAGAGGAATAGAGATAAGAAGAAGAATAGATAAGGTTGAGGAGAGGAGTTAAAAATGAGAGGAGGAGATAAGGTTGAGGAGAGGAGTTAAAAATGAGAGGAGGAGATAAGGTTGAGGAGGAGATACCAAGATCCGATCGCGCACATCTCTCCGATCTCCGCGTCGATCTTTTTTTCCGGTTGGTTTTACCAACCGGGACTATAAATAGATCTTTGGGAGTAAAGCGTATGGCGATCTTTTTTCTCGGTCGGTGTTATCAACCGGGACTACAAATAGATTTTTAGTCTCGATTGATTTACCAACCGGTACTAAAGATTGAAAAATACCCTGTAGCTTTTAAAATAGGACTAAAGATGTTTTTAGTCCCGGTTTTTAATACAACCAAGACTATTGTAAAATCTGGTCGATCGACCAAAAATGTTTTCTCTACCAGTGAATGGTGCAGTGGCAAAGCCCCGAAACTACAACCCCAGGCGGCACCCTGTCCCCTATTAGTTAATGCTCAATAATGATATTATTGTAAGCATTGAAAAAATAATTGTCATGTCAAATACTATACTTAATATAGTTAGATTTGTGTAGGTTATATTTTATTTCTCCTCACATGTTGATGTTGTAGCCATACATGGGTTTATGGGGTTGAAGCCACAAGCCGCTACCAACTCTTCGAGCATGCTTTGTTTAGAGAACTTTCACATGAATGTTTAACTACCGTAAGAATCCTCCAAAATCCTATTATCCTAAATTGAAATATATGAATTTTATAGAACTAGATGAAACTCCATGCGTTGCCGTGTGAGTTCCGTAGAATAGTAATATACATAACATATAAGATATAAGATAGCTAGATGACATAACTTTATAGGCTTTATATAACTTTCATCTTTAATCGACCATGAAATAAGTTATAAATAATTAAGATGATGTGGTTTATAACAATTTAAATCATATATAGGTTGATCATTCAAAAGTAAAATTAAGGTGATACGTCTCAATTATAGAGAGAAAAGAAGCAAGATAACACAGATTAATCATCCAAAGAGAAAAAGGTAATATGACTTCATAGGAGAAGAAATGAGGGAGACAATTTAGACTATAGATCAATCATCCAGGTGCTAAAAACAATTGAGATGATGTGACTTAATGAAAGAAAAGAGAAATAACATTAACTATGTTTAGTGGAGATAACCTTTATATATGCATAGGATTCTCACATGATTTATGATTTAGTTTATGTGCTTAAAGAATCCTTTGAAATTAGACTTGCCGATCTTCCCGTTGAGAGTGACGCCGCGCGGTGGGCAGCCCACCAGCCATGCATGCGACTGGACTATGCGTGGATAAACGAGCTCGTAGTAGGCCGTGCAACGGAGGCCGGAGGAGGTGTCTGGACTTGGACTTGGTTACTTTTGCTAGGCTCTAGGATGACGACCTGCCGGCCGAATTAAGGTGAACGAGTTGGACCCGGAGTGCGCTGATTTTGCAGGCTGCGGCCCATACTCCACGCGCCCAAAGACGCTTACCGATCTGTGCCTGGTCTCCCTCGCGCTGCCCAACAAAGTTTGTGGGGGTTTCTCTTTGGGCTTTGCTGTGAATTTTTCACTTTTCGGAATTCAGGCGTACTTTTGCCAAGGTGATAGAGGACGTTCCACTTGTTGCCTTTGCCGGGGCCAGAACGAGTACAGGAGGCACTGCTCGACGTCTCGCTGATGAACCCCAGAACCTTCCTCGATCCGCGAGTGGTGCAGCCGTGGTGTGCTTGCTTCTCACCTGCAGCTAGCGACCATATGGTTCGGACCATATATACAGCCATGCAGGCGCTCACATTGCCACTACATGCAAGAAATTCACTGAAACACATAGACGATTGTGGCACTCTGAGAGGGGATCGATGGACACTAGTATAGAAATCGTTTGTATAGGTGGCCAAAAGTGACTTTTGCATACGGCCAGCGCACTAGCATGCGCCAAAAACTCTGCGAAAATCATATTTTTATGTACGGTATGTCACCAATACCGGCCACATACGAAAATAATTTCAGCGAAAAAATAAAAATAACCCAAATCGACTCAACCCTAGCCCGCCGCCGTCGCCTGCTGGATCCGCGTCGGACCCACCATCATCATCGCCATCGGATCTTCTGCCCCCACCACCCACCGTCGTCACCGGCGCTGGATCCACTCGCCCCCACCGGCCGCCATAGTCGTTGACGGCGCCAGATCCGTACAAGGCAGCGACGCTGCCGCCGCCCGAGCCCACCGTACTCCATGCCGGATCGGCGTCCACCGTCGTCGTCGTCGGTTCCGATCCACGCGAGTGAGGGCCCCCAGCGCCGAATCTATGTATAGGAAGGGACTGTTGCCACTGGATCCATGCAAGGCGTGCCACTCCCAGCCGCCTCCTCGTCGGCGGCAGTGGCGACGCCCGCTCCCAGCCCGCCTCGTCAGCGCTGCCCACTCCAGCTCGGTCAGGAGAGGAAGAGAGGGGAGGAAAGGAGACAAGGAGAGAGAGAGAGGGGAGGAGAGCTGGAGAGGAGAGAAAGAGAGGGAGAGGAGAGGAGAGATCGTGACAAAATTTGAATTGGTGAAAGGGAAAAAGAGAGAGCATAGAAAATATCTTTGGAGAAGAGGGGTTATTTCGCATGCGGATCATTGAAGAGGCCTGCATGCAAAAATCTTTTTTTTTTTTGCATGCGGCCTCTTAAGAGGACCACATGGGAAAATATGCTCACTTTTGTATACACATCTAAAATTGATTTTTGATGCAGGTCTCTTATGGAGCCGTATGTGAAAATGAAGATCGACTTTTGCAGGCGCGATCAGTTAAGATTCACCTACAACACCTATAGTACCTACAGTGGCTATCGTACAGAAAAAAACATTTATGTAGACTGTAGTAGTGAGAAGCCGGGTGGCGTGCATGCTTATAGGCATGTACGTACGCTTGAACCTGCCCATGAGGGCGGTGAGGTGGTTGGTGTTGGCGGCGCGGAAGTATATGTTTTTTTGCTAAATTTTTTTTTATGAGTTTGATCATCTAAATATGTTTGAATAGGAAAAAAATTCAAAATGACTTATTATAATATCGAATAAAAGGAGTACTATTTGGCACGTGAGCATGTCTGACTTTGCACCGGTCAAATTCAAACGTTTATATATATACAACTAGCGCAGCCGGATGATAATGATTTGATGTATATATCTGCGGAGATATACTGCTGATGACAATGTCAAAACGATTATGATGGTAATATCTGTTTTGTGGCGTCAAGGCGCCGGCAGCAGCTAGCTAGCTAGCAGTCAATGCTAGGTGCAGGTGAATATGCGTTTTGTTTCTCATGCAGCATGCTTGCATGCATGAATGACCAAGCCAATAGCCGCGCGGTGGGTGGACGCTCATGAGGCTAGCTACTCACGACCATACGTGTGCCGCTCGATCGCCTGGTTGGCATCTCGATCAGGGGTTTACGTGCTCGCCGGCCGAGTTCACTATTAATTTGGCTGCCGATACAGTTGTGTGTTCAGATTTGTGAGTTGTAGTAGCTATAGGCTAGTATACTGCCTCCGTTTTTTCTTAAAAAAAGAAAAATATTTTAGAAAATCAAAGACATATATCAAGCTAGCAGTGGGCTAAAAAAATCTACCATATCCTCCATTAATAATTCAAAAGTTCTTTATGAGAAAAATCCAAAAACTAAAAAGTCACTCTCGTTAGGATGGACCGGCGTACAGTTGTTAGTGATATGCCCTAAAGGTAATCATAGAGATGATTGTATCATGTATCACATACTATGTTTACATATTTATCCGACATTGTTCCTTGAAATAGATAACTCATTATTGGTTAATGAATATGTGATTCTTTCATGAGAATCTTTATGTTGTTTGTTACTATTTCTAAAGGATCCCTGATCAAATATCATATGTGGAACAAATATGTTTATATGATCAGCACATGTATTAATTGATGATCATGTCTCATGGATCATGGTATAGAGATACCAAATTAATAATGTGGACACATGTTGGTGAACATGTTGTTGGACAGACCTAACATGAGACACTGCAAAAGCCATATGTGTGTGTCATCAGTGATCTCATTTAGTGTTGGTGTTGAATCCTTAGATCTGAGATTATCATGCTTCCCAACATGTGTAATAACTTACTTAGGGACTGCTAAACGCTACTCCGCAATTAGGTAGTTATAAAAGTAGTTTTTGGGTATGCTATAAAACATGTAGTAGAATATGAATAATTAAGATGGGATTTGCCCCTCCTATGGAGAGATATCTCTGGGCCCCTCGATGTTGTAGATTATGGAAATGCATGGCCATGCCAAAGGTGATTGATGAGTCAATCACAAGTTATATAATCTATCAATAGGTTCGAGTGAATGATTGAGCTATTAGAGGATGACACATATCTAGCCTTGAGCTTAATCGATATCGTGAGGCAAAGGGGTTCATACAAGTATACACTAGATGTTCAGCCGATATGATCTTTATGTATGCCCGGTGGGTCAATACGTTCTGCTAGGGGCCGCTGTTGACGCGTGGACCGAAAAGGAGTTTTCGGGTTACAGCCGAGTGTACATGAACCTACAGGGTCGCACGCTTAATGGGCTGGAATAAAGAGATTGGATGGAGATCCAATATGAGCTTAATTCGGATAGGGATCCGAATAGGAGTCCTACGGGCCTTGGAGGCCCGAGTGATGGATCCTATATATTCGTGAGGGGTGTGACCGGCGGAGGTATTGCATCACGTGAGAAACCCTAGCCGTCACTTCCCTCCCCGAGCAAAACCCTAGCCGCGCGCGGGTGCTAGCACATCTACGTGTGGCGTTCCATCCCTATATGCGTGGATACCGGTAGAGGCGCCGCTGGTTTGCGGTGCTGATCGGCGTGGGAGTACGGCAAGGAGAACTCACGAGGAGGAGAAGGTCGAGCCGGTGCGATCGAATACTTCCTCTACATCGACGCGCGCTACTTCGCGAGAATTCCTTCGACTTCTTAGCGCCTTTTTCCGCTGCGCAACGCGTCGAGTGGTAACGATTTATGATCTAATACTTGCATGGTTCCTGGTTTACACGATAGAAAATTTTGATTTATGCTATCGTAGCCTACGCGTATCCCAACAACAGTCTATCGCAAGGTATAAGTTTAAGTTCGGGTTCAGCAACTATATTGTCTTGTTTTGATGATTTCTGTTGACTCAGGATGGATTTTGATATGAGGCCATATGCATTTGAAAGGTGACAACGTAAGCTTTTTAACAAGTTCAAGGTCACCCAAATTGAAGTTGGCATGGAGACACTAGGTTTGTTTGAAGCCAGTGATGTTTCTTAAGACCGAGCTGGATTCCGAAAATGAGCTTGAATATCTTATAGATCTTCCATTCATCCGAGGTATTATTTTTGGCAATATTTTATATTTGTCATGCTTAATCGCATGAATATAGTTGATGGTCACACTTGTTATAGAAAAATATAGTACTACACCGAATTAGTTTTGTTAAACCCATCATTGAATATAATTTTTTTAATTAAATAATGCCTTTTTTAATGAACTTCTCCAATTTATAGAAGTCTAATTTAGGATAAATGAAAATAATATATAATATAGAATAGAGGGAGTAGTCAGCAAAGAAAGGAACTATTTTCCGTTATATGAGCAAATTTTGAGCCCTTAATATAAGCAATGAAACAAATTTTCGCATCGACATGAGAATTTCGTAAGCTATTCGACTAGACTGTATCCATCCCACAAATTTGTACATTGCCAATAGTTAGGACGACATGGATAATTTGGGATTTTGTTGAGACATTTGCTTACAACAACTAGCTTTTGCTAGGTTATATATGAGTTCAAAAACTAGAATATTAGAGAATGACCTAATATCAAATAATTAGAAGGGGTGAGACTTTAAACCCAGATCGTCTAGCCCATCACCTTGTGGAGTTAGCCGGAAGACCCCTGGGTATTTCTCATTGTATATGAGTTCGTACGGTACTAATTAAGAGTAGGCGGCTGAAGCACTTGGCATGGACCTGATTTGTTCAACGGGCATGAATTATCTATTGACCAATTATTAGGAGCAAAGTGAACGCCGAATAATATCGATCTTGACCAAATTATTGGGAGAAAAGTAAAACGTTGGCGCATCAACGTCGTCAAGATGCCTGCAGTACTGTCACTGTGCCGGGCGGCTTACTGTTAACTACCAGCATGCTCTTAGGAACAATATATTCTTGTGTTTAATTTAAACTTAATTATATTTAAGTCTCTCTTGAAAATTTTCCGAAAGCCTACTATATGGAAGAAGGCAAGATTCCGCCCATGCAGGGACTTGTTCAATAGATTTTAATTTATTTTTTCAATACACACTTTCTCCTTGCCGATCTTGTTTTTAGCTATATATCTAGACAAGAGATAGATCTTTTATGGACGAAGGCATTAGATGAAAATAGCTGGCTAGCTTAGGGCATGTACAACAACGTTTATTAACGGGCTCTCTCGGTTGACATGCATGCAAAAGGGAACCATCGTTTCTATGCAACGTTTCAGAGTCGACTCTTAACATTTATTAAAGAAAAATTTTGTTGCAGGGGAAGAAGAAAAGGAAATAAGGGTAAAAAAAATTATTTTGGTGTAATAATAGTTAAGAGATCTTATTGTCTCATAATTGTATAAGGATGGTTTCTAAGTGATATATATTAACTAAGAAACCAATATTGAACTTTACATTTGTACATACTCTTACATAAAGTTGCCAGAGTACGATTAACTTCTAGGTTTGAAATCACTGCTTATATACCTGGTATTGTCCATAATTTACAAGAACAATTATGTAGTATTAGTAAGAGGAGGAAGGGTTAAGGATTTACCTGGTGCGAGATATATCGCATTATTCTAGGAGCCCTAGATGTTGTCGCAATAAAGAATCATCAAGGCGTTTCTGGTGCAGTAGTGCATTGTATATTCTTATCATTTCATGATGCCGTGTAAATCGCTTATAGCTTTTGTTTATGTCATGCCATATTTGTGTCTATGCATATATACATAGGAGGAGAGAACAGGGGAAATAGAGAAGAATACTATGCTTTTATGGAACAGACAACTGCAGCTTTAAGGAAGAGAGAAGAGAGTAAATGAAGAAGAGAAAGGTATATAACAAGATGGGGAAATAACTTTAAAAGTATATACTTTTAAAGTATATTATTTTACCTCATGATAATATGTAGTGAGCTTATAGATAACTTAAATTAGAAGATATGTCAAGATTAGGTCATATCCCCATGGATTCGGGCAATAACTCTCTCTCTCATAATATATCCACATTTGATGGAAATTGACACTTTGAAAGCTTGTTCAATCGTTTTGTTTTTACCCCTCTTTTTGAAATCAACCGGCCCTTTTTTCACAGGCTAAAATTAACTTATACTATCTTTGTTTCACAATGTAAGTCATTCTATCATTTTCCACATTTATATTAATGTTAATGAATCTAAACATATATATCTATATAGATTCATTAAGATTAATATGAATGTGGGAAATGATAGAATGACTTACATTGTGAAACTGAGGAAATAAATTCCTTTCCTTGTAAAAAGCTGACCGATCGACGATGTGAACAAAACAATATTGTACACGCATGTACCTGCAGAAAAGGATGCATGCCTATCGCTCGATGGCTTGGATAGAAAATAACTTTTAGGTCCAAGCTGCGATATTCTTTTTAACCATTTTGTTCGTAAAATTGACGGTATGCATGCGTTTAGAATTCTACGCTCGTGAAGTGTTGATACTCATCAAATTCCAAACTCTCTGCTGCTATCTTGTTTGCAACCGATGGCTGCTTTGAACTTCTCGAGAATTTCCCCTCAAAAAACTTCTCGAAATTTTGTAGGCAAGAAAGTATGTGATTTGAGCCCCCGACTGTGTGCGCCACGGCTGACGCGCACATTGGCACGCATGACTCGTTGAATATTTAGACGACCCGGTAAGCCCACCACCACAGCACAGTATAAGTAGCACACTTTGCATGCAGCTTTTCGCAAGCATATTCGTGCAACGTAACGTGCATCTGCATGCATGGCGCCTAGATCATCTCCGGCCATTGGCGGCGCCAGCGCCGGCGGCGGCGGCGGCGGCCGTGTCGCCGTCGACCTCTACCCATTCCTGCGCGTGTACGAGGGCGGCCACATTGAGCGGCTCGTGCGCAGCACCGCCGCCGTGGCGGCGTCCCACGACGACGGCACGGCGGCGGCGGCGGTGCGGCCGGCTACTAGGGATGGTGTCGCGACGAGGGACGTGGTCGTCGACGAGGATACCGGCGCGTCGGCGCGCCTGTTCCTTCCCGGCGGCGGCGGCGGCGGCAGGAGGAGGCTTCCGTTGGTTCTCTACTTCCACGGCGGCGCATTCGTCACGGGGAGCGCGTTCGGGCGGCTGTTCCACCGGTACGCGGCGTCGCTGGCGGCGCGCGCCGGGGCGCTCGTCGTCTCCGTGGAGTACCGCCTCGCGCCGGAGCACCCATTGCCCGCGGCGTTCGCCGACGGGTGGGCCGCGCTCCGGTGGGCGACGTCGCTCGCCGACCCCTGGGTCGCGCGCTACGCCGACCCCATGCGGCTGTTCCTCGCCGGCGAGAGCGCCGGCGCCACCATCGCGCACAACGTGGCCGCGCGGGCCGCCGGCCCCGACGGCGACGACATCGACATCGAGGGCATGGCGCTGCTGCAGCCGTGCTTCTGGGGCGCGCGGTGGCTGCCGTCGGAGGAGGAGGCGGCGGCCGGCCGGCGCGACGAGCCGCCGATGCTCGCGCCGGGCAGGCTGGACGCGCTCTGGCCGTACGTGACGGGCGGCGCCGCCGGCAACGACGACCCGCGGATCGACCCTCCCGCCGAGGACGTGTCGTCGCTTCCATGCCGCCGTGCGCTGGTCGCCGTCGCCGAGAAGGACGTCCTGAGTGAGCGCGGCCGCCGGTACGCCGCCCAGCTTCGCGGCGGCGGGCGCGAGGTGACGCTGGTGGAGTCTGAGGGCGAGGACCACTGCTTCCACCTTTACCGGCCGGCGCGCCCCAGCGCCGTGGAGCTCATGGACCGTGTCGCGCAGTTCATCTCGCCGGCGAGCAGCTGCCTGCAGGCGGAGGAGCTCCAACTCCATGGCCGCCGCCGCACGCTGTGTCATGGCAACGCGGCGGCTGCGGCGGCAACACCATCAGGTGCACCGAGACGTCAGCTCGTCGTGTCAGGGGGGCCTACTACTGCTAAGTTAGGCAGGCCGAAAACGAAAGTTTGTGGCGGGCCTGCTTGTAAGGCCCAAACTGCTCTGTGCATGGGCCCACGAGGAATGGGGAAGGCCCAGCGTCACGGATTTGTGGGCATGGGTGGCCCAATTAAAAGTGGGACCAACAAATATTCCGTTTCGTCAGCTGCTCTACGGGTGCTGTGCTGAAGGCAGAATCAACAATTAAAGGTGTGATAATGTAGTGCAGGTGCTGAAGTAGTGCCTTTAAAGAAAAACGTTTTCCTCAAATAACATAACGGGAGTGATAATGTATTTGTTTGTTGTTTCAGTCACTATAATTATATACAAAATACAAGTGTATTCGTGGAAACAAATGGTAAGATTTTACATAATCTAAATGTAAATCTACTGTGTACAAATTAAGATAGTACATCTTTATCTTTGGGAAAAAATACGAATTACCCCCCAAACTATTGCGGTAGTATGATTTACCCCCTAAACTATAATATCGGACATTTGACACCCCAAACATTTAAAACCGGATAAATTACAACCATAACTCGATTCGAAGCGGTTTTCAGCCTACGTGGTACACACGTGGCGATACAATCAGCAAAAACAAATAAAAACAGGTGGGGCCCACCTGTCAGCACTTCTTTTTCTCTCCTTCTCTCCCTCCTCTCTCTCTCTCGGTGAACACTGCGGACGACGGGCGGACGAGGAGCCGACGCCGACGCCGACAGGCGGGCGGCGGTCGGGATGGCTGCGGTCGGCGGGCGAGGAGCTGCCGCGGCCTCGCCGTCCACCTATCACTCCAGCTCCTCCAGCCTCTCGTCCGTGAATGGGTATGCGCCAGCGCCGTGCACCGCCACCGCCGTCTGTCCTCGCCTCCCTGGCGAACACCCCTTCGCCGTGGCCGCCGAACGCCACGAGCGAAGTGATAGCGTCGAAGCGCAGCCCCTTCCTCGCCGCCGCCGCCCGCCCGTCATCACCGTCGGCGGCGGCGAACGGCAATGCCAGCCATGGCATGGCGGAGCGGTGGTCATGGTCGCTGGAGACGAAGATGACCTTGACATCGCCGGCGCCGGCGCTCGACTCCTCCCTCATCTAGTTGGAGTTTCTTCTCTCTAGCTTCTTCTCGGAATGATTCATACTAGTTCAGATGCGGTACGAGCTTCACTAGAGTGGCGGTCTTTGCCTAATTTTGAAGATGAATTCTTTATACCAAGTTTCACCATATGTCACTATTGTAAGCTTACAAGGGAAGATATTTCAGACGGATCGAGAACTTACGTTCACAAAGACGAGTTGATTCGTTAAGACACCTTCTTAACCTTTCAAGCTCTTCGTCTTCTTTTTGGCGGTTTATAACAACGCCTTGTAGCTTGTTGCAGTCGTCTCTCCAAAGCACCTTGATAGGAGGATTTGAGTCCTCAGCTGATTTAATTCGAAGGATTTCTTCTTCTCGTCCTATTATTGGTCCTTTACAAATCAGAATGCATGAGGTTAAGGGAAATGAATTTCAGAAATAAGTTTTAGTGATGAAGATCAATTTGTGAAGATATCAGCTTGAGGACGAGGAGGACCCTGGACTTTGTCGAATCTGCTGGGCTAGGCTTCGGGTTAGAGGCCTTTTCTTCTTGGCTTGGTGGCAGACTGGATGTTTGCTCTTGAAAGCTAGGTATTTGGTCATCACCCCCCGGAGCCGATTGGTTAGCTGTCTGATTTTCTTCGCCCGACTGGTTCCTAGTCGGGGGCTCTTGATTTGAACCAATGCCGGTGGCTGTCAACTGGTTTCCAGTCGGAGGCTCGTTTTTAGCAGCATCGTTGGCTGCACCAGACTCCTCAGCGGTGTTTGGTTCGGCAGTGGGGTTTGATTTCTCTGGACCAGCTGTTTCCGAGCTAGCAGCTGGAATCTCAGTCTTGCTAGTCGGATCTATGTCCGAAGGTTTTCTGGAGGAAAAGAAAATTTTATTCATTAACTCCACTGGAATAACATTAGGTGTAATACATTGATGGAAGGATTTTACTTTACCTCGTAGACCTTCAGATTTTTGGGACAAATCTGCTAACTGGTTTCTTCTTGGTTGAAGTAGTCGTGCCAGTTGTTTGGTCGTTCGGGTCTTCATTATCATCATCATCATTGTCAATGATTAGTTTTCTTGGCCTATTTTTGGAGCCTGCTTGGCTATCTTTATTAGTGGCTTGTTTTCCTTAACCAGCAGGGTTGATTGTTGGGCCACCTTTAGGTTGGTTGCCAGTTTGTTGGCGAGGAGAACGACGATTCCGGAGAGGAGGTTTGGAGCTGTAGAGAGCATTTTCCTACAAATCATGATCAAGAGAGTTGTTGATAATTTGCAATACAGACCGAAAGTAGGATGGAGGCAAAAGATTGTTGACCGTTACCTTTGGGGGAGGGTTATATGCACTGAAAGGAACGACTGGCAGTTTGTGGCCGTATTCCACCTCAAAGCCTAAAGAGAAAATTTTATACATCCGAGCCTTGGGTCTTCATGATTAGGATCTATCTGGCCTTCGTATTCGAAAGCAAGTTTGGATCTCTCCTTGATCGGAGCCAATTGGCATTTGATGAAGTGCCAAGTGACATGTTCTCCCTGTAGCCCTTGCTCTTTTATTTCCAGCAATTCCTCCAAAAGGGTGTTTGCTTGAGTTAATTCATCCCCCATTGGAAGAGAACTCCATATTTCTTTATAAACAGGAGGAACGCAGGAGTATTCGAGCAGAGAAGGGGATGGGTTTTGGATGTAAAACCAGCTCGAATGCCAGCCTTTGTTGGATGTTTTGAAAGGAAGATTGAAGTAATTTTTAGAAAGGGATCCGCGGAGTTGCATGCCAGATCCTCCAACTAGAAAAAGATTTTTCTTATCCGGTTGGGGTTTGAGGAAGAAAATACGGCGGAAGAGCACAAAATGAGGGCAAATGCCAAGAAAGGCTTGACACAGGTGTATGAAGATAGAAATGTGCAGAATAGAGTTGGGATTGAGATCATAAATGTTGACTCCATAGAATTCCAAAAGACTGCGGAAGAAATTGGAAGTGGGCAATGCTAATCCTGAGTAAAAGAAGTGGGTAAATACCACAATTTCGTGGGTTTCCGGAGTGGGGAAGGCTTCACCGTATGCCGGACGCCAACCAATGATCTCCTTGCTGGGAAGAACGTCATGTGACACCATCTCCAGCGGGGTGGACTCCTTGACATCGGATGGAGCCCATTGGCTTTGCACAGATTCTCTCTCCTTTATCATTTCTACAGATTGGCTGAGAGGATTTTGGAGGATTGTGGCTAAATTTCCTGTGGGAATGTGGAGATGAGCTAATCCGCGGTCGATTTACAGGGATCACGATGTGTTTGGATGGCGAATAATGGTGTGAGCTCGAACCCTAATTTCGGTGACATTGGGTTTTGAACAGTGGCGCTGAAGGGATTTTGCAAAGACGAAGCGCCGGATAGGACAACCTCATTTCAGCGGGTTTATTTAGGGTATCGGAAGGCGTTGTTGAGCCAAGTCCCATACAATGTTTTCAACCCATGTTTCCCGGTATGATTTGTCACGCTCCTTTGGGACTTAACCATGTTTCCCAGTGTGATTTGTCACGCTCCTTTGCACATGATTAAATACCCAATACCACTAAAAACCCTTTTATATAGCTGTTATTTAATTCTTTATAGAATTACTGCGGTGCATTTTAAAAGGTACCCTACAGTTTAAAGCTTTTTATGCTTGATTTATGGGCTTCTTTTATAAGTCGAAAAAGCTATGAGGGTTTATTAAAGACATTTGATTGATATTATTTCAGTGTCATTGCCACGTAAGTGTGCTTTTAAAATCAGCATTTAAGCTTAGGCTAAATGTTTGAGTTAATATGTTATATAGAGAGCAGTTGGCATATCCTCTAAATCATGTTGTTTTGGGGATTTAAGCTGCATATGATTTATATTTGGTTTAGTCGTTTTGATGATTATAATCATTATAAACCACTCGGTTGGTTACTTTTTCCTTGACTATATGTTTAGTTTGTTCAACTAATCACATAATCGGGGGCTACACCTAATTTGGTGCATCTAGTCAATGCACCTTAATTCTTCTTTTTTAGCCCTTTACGGCTTGAGATGATTGAGGTACTCGGGAGTTGCGGCGAGGATGATTAAAGTATCCGTGTCTTTCTATTAAACGACTCTGGAGAAGATTATCTCGTCATCTATGAAGGTATCAGGGGCTACTGTGGAGATTATGGGTACCATATACCCACAGCGCTACGTTACCCGACTGGTTATCGGGGGTAACTCATAGTAACAGAATATGTAAAGATAAAGACTCGGGTATTATGTTAACTTCTATATCAAGGAAGTATCTCGTAGTTTTAGTCGGTTACAATTGTAAAGTATCTATAGAACTTACACCGTAAGGGATAAGGTTTCTATCTTGTAAAATCCCGACTCCTCTGCCTATATAAGAAGGGATCCGGGGGGCTCCTTGAGGGCATAATCACACATCAAATCGTCAGATCAATATTACAATCGGCGTAATATTTCCCCGGATAGGATTAGGGTATTACTTCTCATCGAGAAGACCTGAACATGTATAAATCCTTCGTCTTATAACCCATCCACTTTCATAGCTTGTTCGCTATCCCCTTTTAGTATTGCCGAAATCTAGTTTCGACATTATTGAAATATAATTGTCAGTCCTGCTGGTTTCGTTAAAAAAATCTTGCTACACAACTTTCCCTTGTTATTTTAGTAACACATGTTAATTAAGTATAATTATATATACATGAACTCGTGACAGGGTAATCATCACAGTTTTTGCCACATTATCTACATGGGCTTATTATACATACGATAACACTGACCATACCTAGGTCAGCCAAATATTACAATCAATAATCCTTACATACTTCCTCCGTTTCATATTATAAGACTTTGCATTGCCCACATTCATATATATGTTAATGAATCTAGACATATATGTGTGTCTAGATTCATTAACATCTATATGAATGTGGACAATGCTATAAAGTCTTATAACCTGAAACGGAGGGAGTAGATAACACTGTGGATGTATTAATTAGAGCTAGAGGCGGAAACACAACAGAGAACAACGTGGCATACACATATGGAGCCCAAAAGTGCATAGAGGGATAAGTGGCATCTCACCAGAGAGATACTCCATCATCTAACTAGAATATGATTTCCTTTTTCCCAAGAGATCAACATCTTCTGTCCATGTTCCTCAGGAGTCACTTCATGTTCACGATAACGATGAGTGTCATGTGACTGGATTTCCAATTTTTTTAGCTTAGGAAGCATACTCAACTTTATCTCGACTTTGTTCAATTTCTCCGCATCGACCTTGAGCTTCTTTAGACATCGAAATTTATTAGAAGAGAAGACAAGTTCCTTGTCCTCATAGGATCCATGACATAAAGCAAGTGTGGCAAGAGAGGGAAGTTTTGCCAGCTTGCTAATAAACTCCTGAGTTACTTTTGTGTTCACCAATGAAAGCATGGCCAGATTGGGGAGGGCTAACCCACCATTCAGTTGTTCATGTGAATAGTGAAACTTCCCATCTAGAACCATAAACTTGAGGCGCCGCAAGGACAAGGTAGTGAATACACTTGATGGAATACTGTCGCCATGTAAGTTGAGTGTCCTAAGGCTCTCAAGTTTTTTTAGAGCACTTAACAAAGCTTCAACATTATCTTCTTTGAGATTCCAAATAACTAAACACTCGAGATGGATCATTTCTCCAAGTGTATTAGTCAAGCTATGCTCGACATCTTCAAGCGTTATGGAGTCAAGTGTAAGTAGCTGCTTCAAATTGACAGTTTGCTTGGGTAACTTGAGGACAAAACCAAACACATGCCTTAGTGTCTTGATCATCCAAAACGCATTTGGGAGCTTCCTGACTTTAGTTTCTCTAACATCCAATGTTTGAAGGCTTGTAAGATTTCCTATGGATGAAGGGATTTTTTCCAATGAGCAAGAAGTGATTCCAAGGTATTGCAGATGAACAGCTTTGCCAATTGCACGTGTCAACCTATCACCTATCTCAATGCCTTGTATATTGATAACACGGAGGAACTCAGATCCATGCAATAGCTCTTTTATGTGAGATTTGATGTTCTTCTTCCGCACAGAAGCTATACTTTGTTGATGGGAACAACATACATATGCTTGGATGCTTTTGGCCATGGTCTCCAAATCATCTTTAGGCTCTTGCTCAAACTGGGAGAAGATGGACCGTAGCTTCGGCAATGGATTTGCCAAAACAGCATATTTGTCAGTGTAATTCTGTAAGGAGAGACGACGAGCACTTGTCAATGTGGGAATATCATCACCACTATGCACCTCTAGGAAGCTTGCCTCATGAGCCTCAAACTGCAAAAATTCATGGACTTTGTTTTGGACGGTAACAAACATATTGCTAACATTGGAATCATCATCCATTTGAACCAGATTGACTAGATTCCTAGCTGACAACTCTTTCAAGTAGTAGTAGCCAATTTCTTCCATTGACTTGCCAACTTTTGACCTTAGAAATCCTTCTGCTGCCCACATAGACACTAGGTTGCGTGCCTCAATACTAACATTAGCTGGAAACGCAGCAAGATAGAGGAAGCAACATTTCAGCTCATGTGGAAGATCATCGAAGCAAATTGACAACAGATCATCAAGCTGCTTTGATTGCTTGGAATTAAGATATTCAAATACCTTCTGCCACTCACCAGGGGACTCCTTGGTTTTCATAAGACCTGATAAAAGAGCAATTGCAAGTGGTAACCCTCCAGTAATCTGAAAAATATCTTCCTCATGGTTTTCAATATTTGGATTTTGTACATCCATATGGAGTAGGAACATGTTCTTGGCTGTATTTTTGTCAACTGTTTTTAACTCAATGGTGTCATGATGATAGTTGCTAGGTGGCTCTTCTGGTTTACTTTCTGTGATATGAACTATTCTGCTACCTCCATCACTAATAGGAAGGTACTCAAAAACGTTGTTCAATTCAGTACTACTAACTTCACCATCTATCACCAACAGATACTTCTTGTTTTCTAATTTCTTCTTTAACATTGTGGAGACCTCATTTCTGGGGCAATTCTGGTTGTCATCTGTTAGTTGTTGAACAATTTGTTGTATGATATTTGTAGCAGTTAGGTAAGGTGCAAAACACTCCATGGCTTGAATGTCGAAGTGCTTCTGCTTTTCCATTTCTTTAAATATTTTTCTCACAATAGTTGTCTTGCCAACACCGCTTTTTCCAAACACAGAGATTATGACTGGGTAGTGCTGATCTTTGCCCTGCAGATCTTCAGGTTTAGTATCAAGGACTTTTTGTAATACTTCTCGCTCTTCCACATGAATTGTCTTGTCCGACTCATGCAAATATTCCCTGTGGTCGAATCATATTTACCATTATTATCAGTAAGAGCAAGTATAATTTTAACGAGTGACAACTATATCCTAGTTGTGTCACAAATGCAGTAAGTAAAATTTTAATAAGAGCTTATTTTTCTGATGTATTAGAGTTGGTTCTAGTTTACTACTAAGTATTTTCTAACCTCCCTCCCCCCCAAAAAAAAATTCTAATTTAGACAACAATCTATAATGATTTTATTAGGTCATGTAAGCGAAGACAAGGACATTGGCATGATAATGAGTCAAGGTCTTTTTTTAAAAAAAAGAAAAAGGTTAGACAACTTAGAAACAAAGAAAGTTAATTTTAATACATAATTCTTAGGCTCACCGCTCATAGAGAGAAAGATGCTGTTGGGCCTTGTTGGCTTGGGAAAATGGGCTAATGTATTGGCCATGTATACTGCCTGCTATATCACTGTCAACGTAGCAATACCACTTGTAAAACCATTCTAAGTGGTTATTTTCAAAACTGGTTTTAGTATACTTTAGAGGGTAGAGTACAAGGTTCCACTTTTAGGGGTTAAGTAAATCTTTTCCTTCCTTTTATTTTAGCATTTTTAATATTGCTTTAAAATAAGGGAAAAGTCCGAATTACACCTTTGAACTATTGGGTGGATACGAATTACCCCTCAGACCCGAAAACCAGACATCTTTCACCCTCAACTATTAATACCGGACGAATTACTCCTCACCCTGACTCAAACCGGAGTGGTTTTGGTCCTACGTGGCAGTCCAGTCAACAATATTTTTTTTAAAATTCAACGGGCCCCGCCAGTCAGTCTCATCCTCTCTATCTCTTTCCCCTCACCTCTCTCTATCACTCTATCCCCAATCCTCTCTCTCCTCCCTCCCCTCACCTCCATTTATCTCAATCACCGAGCAGCTGGCGAAGGGGGATCCGAGGACAGCGACGACGGGCGGGGACGGGGGGCAGCTTGGAGCGGCGGAGGGGGAGGCGAGGACAGCGGCGGCGGACGAGGACGGCAGAGGGGGAACCAAGGACGGCGGGGCAGCTCGGGGCGGTGGACTGGGACATGCCGACGCCGACGCTCAATTCTCTCCCTCTCAACCCCCTTCTCTCTCTTCTCCCTCCCCACAAGGGCAAGTCTTCTCGCGCAAGTCCCCGCCCGTCGTCGTCTCCCCGAGCCACCGCTACCTCCACCGCAAGGACACTCGCAACCGCCGGCGCATGACTCATCCTTGGCCTCCATGGCAAGGACGCTCGTAGCCGCCGACGCGCGCCTCCTCCTTGTCCTTTGCTGCGAGAACGCTCACAACTGTTGGCGTGCCTCAACCGGTGCGCAGGGCTCCTCCTATCTGATGCGCACGAGAGAGAGGGGGGGGTAAGAGGGGAAAGAGAGAGAGGAGAGAAATATGACAAGTAGGCCCCACTGGTTTTTCAATAAAATAATTGCTGACTGGACTGCCACATTGGACTAAAACCACTTGCAAAGCTGCTGGGGGGATCATCCGATATTGATAGTGGAGGATGAAAGATATCCGGTTTTTGGGGTCTAAGGGTGTAATTCGGATTGTTCCCTTAAAATAAACCATTACGTAGCTTATGTACAATTCTAAAACTGTTGACTATAGGATTCCTATTGGCGTGATAGGATCATAACACAATCACTCGTGTCAAAAACAACAACGTGGTAAATTTTTTTACTGTTAACACACCATCAAAGGTAAAAGTGGAGCTACATTAATTTGCATGACACATGGCAACGCTACCTTGCTGCACTGCCACCTTAGTTGACTTAACCAAAATGATTGGTTTTAGTCTTATCAACCAAAGAGATATTTTAATCAATTTAAAATGTTCCAATTTCAAAAAATGGTTCTCTCATGAACCTCTTGAAATACAGAAAAATACAGAAAAGGAAGAAGTCCATATTAATTACCCCCCCCCCCCCCCACAAAAAAAAACAATTGTATTTGTCTAATATACAATCCTCAACGCATCACGCCTCAACTTTAAAAACCATTCATTAAATTCCAAAAAAAAAATCAAACCCCACATGTGCGGAGTACGTACCCCCCCCCCTCCCCATCTCCCTTCTTCTCTCTCACTCTCACTCTTTCACTAGCCATCGCGCGCCCACGCACCCAGCTACAATTGATCAGCTTCGTCTCGCATGACCAGCAATCAACATCTGCAGCTTAACTGAGCCATTCAGCTAATGTTGCCAAATTAAATGCACTACCCTTCTCATGTATCTCACCGACATCAATCCACACATGGTATGATACGGTGCCATATTCTGCACCGTTTTGGAGGTCGAAAGGTAGGTACCACCATATGTCTCACAAGTCAACATGACAAGCCCTAGCTCATTACTTAATCAATAGGAAGGAGAGGGGTTGCAAATAGAGCTGGGATAATGCACGTGTGGGGGTCAGAAAGACAGAGGTGCAATGAAGGTAGATATAGCAGGCGAGGAATGGCCAAGGGAGGTGGCGGATGGCTTGGGTAGAGAGGGAGAAAGAGATGTGGAGGAAGGTAACAGTGGCGTGGCTGGCATGTGGGGACTAAAAAAAATTCTTAAATAAATAGCTAGCACCACATAAGGGAAAACCCTGGTTTGATTGATGGGTAAATGAATGGTTTTAAAAGTGGAGGGGTTAATGATGTCCACTGTATGAGTTGAGTTGAGTGGTACTTTTAGATAAACCTGGTAGTTGGGAGATGGCGGGAAGGTAATATAGACTTACTCATACAGGCAAAAACAACTTCGTAAAAAAGTCAGGAAGACCATGTGGTAGATGAGATTTAAAATCTTTATATTTGAAGTTCAATAATTTGAATTTTTTTCTCTAACCTAAATCTTAGAATTCAAGTGTTTTCTGTTCCACAAATTTGGAACTTAAACACTTTGCAGTGCAAGATGAACCACAGTGTGTTATGTGTCCTATTTCAGTTTTAGAACATGTGCTTGATCTATTTTTTGAGTGCCCTTTTGCCAAACAGTGCTGGCAGTTCCTGGGAATTCAATGGGATTTAAACATGGAATTTATGAATATTATACAACACTCCAAAATCTGCTTTGGGTTTCTTTTCTTCATAGAAGTGGTTGGTCTAGCATCCTGGGGAATATGGACAAGAAGGAATGATAAGATCTTAGATCTTCAATAATGTCCATCCTTCTTTCAATTTCTGGAAAACCTCTTTTAAGGAGGTATTTGCTCTACATATGCAAGGAAATGGACAAACCTTCTTGGCAGTCATGGTTAGATAATGTTTTTTAACTTCGCATGTGCATATCTTGTAAATTCTGTAATTATTATATATTTTTAATACAGCACAGTAGGAACCTCTGTTGTTTTCCATAAAAAAAGATTGAAACATGAAGTTAGTACAGCTAGGTCTTTACTTCTACAGAAGATTAATCAAAGCACCAAATCCGAAGTATACTAGAGATCTATTATGAGTAGATAAATATTTCAAAAGGTACTACTGTATACTTACAACTTTCTATGGCTGTAAGATATTGATGTAGAAGCTTTCCATGTCACATTTGTGTTCATGTTCGCCTCCTCCATCTTGTATTTATGTTTGTTTTCAATGATGTCCTCAAGCCTTGAGTTGATTGCTTTTATTTTCCTAGACAGCTTGTGTCGAATGTGTGCCTGTGTTGTAAAGGTCATGACAAGTTTCGCAGTGGGACGAATCCACATTGGGTACCTGAATACATCACCAGATATTTTAAAACTAGGCCACCAAAGAGCATATATCTCAAAACAGCAAGACCATATATTCAACTTTGTTGAAGCATATAGAACCGTTATTCTTTATTAGATCATCTATTAATCTAGTGGTTGATCGATTTTATCTATAGGCACCTTTCTAGACCAGTAGATCAGTATTAAACAACTGACCTCTACTTTCGAATATTGCAAATCCATGTTATCACTTGTGGTTGTAGCTTACTGCGATGACATGATATTATTTGGCATATCGTTCTTCTATTTTCCCTTTTAAATAATTGTAGGTTGTATGTATCCTAACTATGCGCATGTGGAGGTGGTCTTAAATTACTTGTATTATCTTGATGTAATTGTCTGATATCAAAGCTTCATTTATCTTTAAAACACATCCATGTCAGTCATATATCATGTGGTGGATGGGATGATTGTACGAATCCTCGTGGGCATATATATCCATAAAGTACATGATAAGTTGGAGATCAAGAGTAATCTCTAAAGACAAGGAAAACCAAGGATCATATCGAATCATAACCACATCTATTTCTAGTAATAATATTTCATATAACTCTAACATTTAACAGCAGTCATAGCATAACCATTGTATACGCTCAATACATTGGAAGCACATGATTTTGCTTGAGAAGAATATCACTATTGATAGTGAGAGAACAGCATTATTAGTATGAAGCTGAAGTACTGACTTTGGCATAAAATTCTAAAAAGGAGAGTAGCTCGAATGAACATAAAAATGATGCAATCAACAAAGGGAATATAACATCAATCATCTATAACAATATGATATCTATATGGATAGAGTGACAAATATAAACAAAGTGATAAACAATAATTAATATTAACAAGAGATAATAAAGAATAATAAAAAGGGATTTTCACATAATATACTGAGATGACATATTTAGATCTTGGCATTGATAAGACGTATTTGCATTATATATTTTAAAATACTATCAAATTACAACTTTAAGTAATAAGATATTTGTTCAGTGAAGTTGCATTAAAATTAAAGTTTGCATTAAAAGGGACAAAATCATTCCATTAAAAGATGAAAATGATAAGTGATGGTGTTGATATAGATAAATATAATATTGATCAGTATTTATAGAACTAAACCATGCGCAAGGGCTACCTTTTTAAGTTATCCCTTAAACATATCCGATAAAAGTGCTGAAACCTAGTAATGTACCTCATATTCGATGTGTTCTTTTCCTTTGTGAGGAGTGGAGAGTTAGATCGAGAGTGGATTTTAAACTCTCGAGGGACATCCTCTCGTTATTTGCATGTCACTCAAATAATTATGACAAAAATAAAAAATTGAAAAGACGATGTATTAACATGTGATAAATCATTCTACAAACATGCAAATTAAAATTCAACTTGTACAAATCACAATAAAGAAACAAATTAAACTACAACTAGTTAACGTATATTCACAATATGATTTTTTTGTTGCAATATGTAGAAGTTAAGTTTGATTAATTTGCATGCATGTAGAGTGAATATCACATATTAAACTATCTTCTTGAATTTTATTCAAATTTGTTCATAATCATTTGAGTGACATGCAAACAACGAGTATACATCTCCCCTCGAGAGAATTTAGAATAGTTTCCTGACTTAGACCAGTTATCCATACAACCTGGCCTCACCATTGAGAAAAGGATGGAGGCGATCGAGGAGGAAGAAGTGGGAGATGAGGAAGAGTAGGGAGAGATTGAAGGAGGAAGAAAGAGATGAGTCCCTCCCTGCTATTCTTATTCTAGATCAGCCTCTACTTGGATGCTTGCTTTATACATCCTTTGTCCCAATAAAACAAATTATAACTATAAATCTGGACACGTATATGTCTAGATTCATGGTTAGAATTGGATTTTTTTTTACGGAGAGAGCATGGTACATATAGTCACTAGTGTATAGTAAAACCAAATGTAATATAATGTACCTGGATTTGTCCAACTGGAGATAGTAATGGTCGAGCGCGTCCTCGGCGTCGAAGACGGCGTCCCGCGTCTGCAGCACCCACACCTTGGTGACCTCGTCGGAGACGGCGCGGCGCCTGGCGTCGGCCTCCCGGAGGAAGGCCTGCAGCCACATGAGCTTGTCGTGGAGCTTCTGGATGCTGGCGTTCACCCCCACCAGCGCCCGAGCCTGCCCCAGCGCCAGCTCCTGCAGCCTCCCCACCAGCGGCCCCACGATCGCCTCCGCCATTGATCTCGTCCTACTGGCCTCCGCCTTCTCCTTCTCCTTCTTCTCTGGCGCCAGCCAGGCAACAACGCTAGCTACCTAGCTATACTGCTTGCTCGTAGTCTTCTTGCAGCAATGGCCGGATATCACAAGCATGAATACATACATATATATATATATATATATATATATATATATATATATATATATATATATATACACATACACACACGACACATGCACGTTAACGATAGATCCATACTTCTCTCTCCGTCCCTAAATATTTAACGTCGTTGACTTTTTTAAACATATTTGACTGTTCATCTTATTAAAAAATTTAATTAACTATTAATTATTTTCCTATCATTTGATTCATTGATAAATATACTTATAGTTGTACATATTTTATAAAAGTTATTGAATAAAACGAACGGTTAAATATGTTTAAAAGAATCAATGGCGTTAAATATTTAGGGAGGAGGGGGTAGTAGCTAGCTAGCTAAATAGCTACATGTTTGCTTTGAGTCCTAGTTCAGGCAAGGATTGATGCTTATCTTTGTCCGCTAATTGAACGTCAAGACAAGGGGAATAGTGCCGGTTCATTTCTTACTCCAGCTTGTTTGCGTGATGGTGCTTTCCGTCCGACACTTGCATATCGTCCAAGATAGATGGGGTAACTTGATGTGCTAATATTTTCCAGGCTGCATGGTGTACTGTAAGCTAGCTAGCTAGCCATGTGAAAGTGTTAGCTCCGCTTTCTCAAAGCAGAGCCGTGTCTGAGAAAATGAAGGCGCGATCGATCGATCAGTTAAATTGAATTCATCCACCTTTAATTGCACACAACTCTGATACCAAAATTTTATAAGAGTTGAGAATGGCCAACTCTAATGGTTTGAGTTATGGTTGAAAAGCTGTAGAAAACTATTGAAAAAAAAGTTATGGGAAGTTAATGCTGTTAAATAGATTACGATGAAAGAACTCCAAAAGTTAAGTTTTTACTGTGGTTGATAAACTAACAAGCAAACAATGAGTTATGGTTGAAAATATTTTTTTCACACATAAGAAAGTAGAGCCAACTGTAGGATCGAACACAAGTAACCAAGCCTACCGGGGGGTGAATGGTAGGGAAAACCAAAAACCCAAAAATCTTTTAGCGAAAATAAAAGTTACCCTCAAATCGATGAAAATCTCGACGTAGTCCTGTCACCGCCGGTCGGACCGCTCGCACGCCGCCGGTTAAACTGCCTCCCTGCCGCGGGTGTGACCGCCGTACTCGATGAAACACAAATCGAAGAACTCTTAAAATAGATGATAACTTTATTGCTTCTCTCTGTGTTTACAAAGTGAAACAACAGCACTCCTTACAAAAATCTCGACTAAACTCGAAACCCTAACTAAACTATTATCTCAATTGCTCTCCAAAGCAATACCAGGAGGCCACCCCTCTCTCTCTATTTATAAAAAAAAACCTCCTACTCAAAGTAGGAGTATAACGCCTAGTTCCACTAGGAGTCTAACCTCAGTTAGCAAATCAAATTACAATTTCCAAATTATAATCCTCTCTCCATCGAAACCGGCATCATCAGCTGCCGAAGATCCAAACTGAACCGGACTCCAACTAGTCCCTCCAATCCGACGTCAACACGTCACATCTCCGTATAGCACACGGTCTTGGTCTCCATCCAGGCCGAGCCAACCAGCAAGCAGCAAGCTGAACATCAGCACATGTACAGCACCGTACATGCAACACACACACATGCATGCAACGGCATGCATATGCACCACGCTACAGTACCACGAGTACTGTAGCAACCAAATACTCCTCCAAATATTATCACTCAATTTCCTTCACGAACACCGACGCTTGCACGCACACCTCGTGAAGCCCGTTGTGAAGATATGTCCATCCACCGTATGCCATCTCGTATCCAACTTCGTCATCTGGTATCCTTAACCGTCTGGACCTCAACTCCTCCCTGAGTTTAGTCCCGACCTCCACCGTTGACCGAAGTTGTCTTCCAAGAATCCTGACTCTAGTCACCTTTTCACATGGTATCCCGACCGCACTAGACCTCTGCTCCTCCTTGAGTATAGTCTCGGTCCTCACCATTGACCAAGGCTGACCTCAAGTCACCTGCACACAATCAGACAAAACAACCGTTTCTGGGCACAGATATCACAACCTGACCCACGCATTAGTCACACGCACTCACACCAACATCCACACATCTTTTCAAACCAATTCATCGATTAAATCATTTTGCGCCAATTGTTCATCACAAATATTAATCATGATAATGATTTCACACCAACTCTACCTTCCATCTCATTTATGAAAAACGATAATTTACATTGCTACATGTGTCAGGGTCACGGATAAGGTATACCCTCTACCCTTGGATATATGTTGTATACCGATACGGTATACCTACGCGTATATGGATGTTTTCTGTACACATTAAGGAAATCTATCACATGATAGAAACAGAATTCGCACCGCCAACACAACCACCGCAGCCTACGAGAGCCAAGTCGCCGGGTGATCTAGTCGAGCCATATCTGGTCTACGGGTATTCACCGTCGACAACATGATTAAGAGGAAACTTGTTAGAGTGCGCAGCCCGACCCACCAATCGTGGGCCACCCAGGTCACATTGGACCTGCTCCACCATAGGTTCAACCGGAGCCACAACTTAGGTCCTAGTCCTACACAACCCAAAAGACTAGTCTGATGGGTGAGAACTGCCCCCACATTTTAAGTCGTGCTCCCTCATCATCAATTACCGATGTGGGACTAAACCCAACAATCTCCCCGTCACATCAATCCATGTGACCCCGAAGACTTGTTACCTGGGCTCCTCACCATGTGACCCATGGAAATTGTTCAGGGTTCTAAACCTTGGGAACTGATACCACTTGTTAGAGTACGCAGTCCGGCCCACCAACCGTGGGTCACCTAGGTTACATTGGGACTGCTCCACCACAGGCCCAACCGGACCCACTATTTTAGGTCCTATGTCTATACAAACCAAAATACTAGTCTCTGATAGGTAAGGACAGCCTCCACCTTTTTAAGTCATGCTCCCCCATCATCAATTACCGACATGGGACTAAATGCATGCAGTTGTTTACTTCATCCGTTCTAAAATATAACAACTTCAAATCTTTAAAAATTATTTTAAAAAATAACAATTCATCCACCTACATTCTCTTATTAACCAGGCATAACTTTTCACCATTGAAATTTCCTTTATACATTTTCTTCTCAATCAACCATAATATTTCTCTATTTAGTCTTGTCAACATATTTAATAAATACTCATGTTTGATTTAAAACTCCTTATATTATATCTTTAAGACATGTTTTGACGAGTCGCCGCAACGCAGGCTCGCACGAGACGCCCTGCCCTTCCCTGCCCTGCACTGCACGGCCGGCCGGCCGCCGATATCGCCGTCAGGGAGGAGGACAAATGAACGCTTCGTCAATATCCTCCATAGCATGGCAGAAAGCTAACAGTCGGACGGATATCGGGAATTAGGTTTCGCTTACCACGGTAAATCTTGAAAAGCCGAACAAAATCCATCAAAAAATTATATTTTCTTTTACTTAAATGTTTATAATTTAACGTCTTTCACGATGCTCTTTACTGTTAGCATAATCTAGCCCATCGTGGTTTACTAGAGCTTGTGCCGCAGGACGAACATGACGGCATCGAACCTGGGCAAGGATGGCTGGGAAGAACAGCGACGGAACTACGAGAGCGAGGGCAGTGATCACTGGGTGGAACAGCGGCCGCCATGGCCGGGTGAACGGGTAGCGACGGTGATTCTCAAAATTAACCCTAACTATAGAGTTACTCCCGCCGTCCTATAATATACAATATAAGTATAGTGTCAACTTTAACTATTAATAGAAAAAAAAGAAAAGGATCAATCATGTAAAATTGATGTTACTAAATTTATCATTAAACAAACTATCGTAATATACTATTCTTTTTATTTAAAACATCTCATTTTATAATTATTATTGGTCAAAATAGCATCTTGAATACTGTGTCGAAGTCCAAAAACATTCATATTTAAAACGTTCATATTTTGGGACGGAGAGGGTGCTAAGGCCCTGTTTAGGTCCCAAAACAAATTTTTTTTCACCTGTCACATTGTATGTTTGGATATATGCTTCACCTGTCACATCGAATGTTTGGACATATGTATGGAGTATTAAATGTAGACAAAAAAAATTAATTACGCATATTGCGTGTAAATTACGAGACGAATTTTTTAAGCTTAATTACGCCATGATTTGACAATGTGGTGCTACAGTAAAAATTTACTAATGACGGATTAATTAGGCTTAATAAATTCATCTCGTTGTTTCCTGGCGGAATCTATAATTTGTTGTTTTGTTATTAGACTATGTTTAATACTTCAATATATGTCCGTATATCCAATGTGACAGACAAAAATTTTTGCCAACTAAACAAGGCCTAATATACCCTTATAAACTGAGCACTCAGATCGTTCCTACAAGTAGTATTACCTAAATTTGGTAGCGTTACCGGCGCGTGGAGGTGGAGTGGAGCGGTTTCAGAAATATCATGCATATGCATGATGCATCCGTGTAGTTAATGAAAATATAAAACGCCTTTGGCTGGCTGCCCGGCGTTAGCGTCCAGCCTCTCCATCTTGTCCACGGCGCCCTAGTTTTGCGTTGCCTAAGCCTGCCTTTCCTGCCGTTTCTTTCTGTCGCCCGTCGTCTCCCCCTCCTCTTCCTTCAGCTTTAACTCCGGTAATAAGGTCGACGCGCGCGGCCGCGAGGGGATCGGAGGCCGGCTCACCCGTAGAGACGACGATCGATCGATCGATCGATGGAGTGCCTGCTTGGCTTGCTCAAGGTGCGCGTCATGCGGGGCCTCAACCTGGCCATCTGCGACCCGCTCACCCACAGCAGCGACCCCTACGTCGTCCTCCGCCACGGCTCCCAGGTTTGCTGATCGATCGAGCGATCTGATCTCCTATCCTTCCTTGGATCCTCCTTGTTCATGCATATGCTCTAGCTTCTAGGCGAGTGCCACCTTAATTACCTTTTGATTGGTTGTCGTAATGTCGTCGTCTCGGTTTTTTTTAATCGATCTTGATCGTACATGCATGCTTTTGTTTCGATTAATTTGGATCGAGCGAGCGGTATACGTAGCCTGATGGGATTAATTCACAAGCTCTCCAATTAAGGCCGGTAATCAATCGGCAATTACGTACTTACTGATTGTTGTACCGCTCTCACCATTTCCGGCCAAACGTTGAGTTGAAGCAGCTAATTCGGAGTAATGACGAAGCTAAAACAGATGAAGAAATCAGGGGCCCTCGAATATAGCACAGCATCATTTCCAAATTCCTCTTTTTCTTCGGTGGCAGAGCCAGAAAAAATTTTGAGCCCGAACAAACCTCACTATAACTAGTATTTACTTAAAAAAAATTCATCATCAATTTATTCAACAACATAGAAATTTAATAGAGGTTTCACTGATAAGTCCGGACAACCGTCCGGAGTAGCCAGGCGGTGGCTCCACCCCTATTTTTATTCTACGTTACATGTAAATGGATTCAATTCTAGGTTATTTTGTAGAGACTAAGGTCCTGTTCCTTAGTGATCCTAGGATGAGATATCCAGCCACACACAAAAAGAGAAAGCTTTTTAGTGTATGATTAAGTATTATAAATTTAGAAATTAGATTATTTATTTTTTAAAAAATAAGTTTCTATATAAATTTATTATTATATAACGCGCCGTTTAACAGTTCGGGAAGTGTGTTAATGAAAAACAAGGAGGTTGTCGTTTGAAATTGCTGAAAAGAACTAAGCCAGATTGAGAAGAAAAAGAGTTTGGATGGTTGGACGTGAGAGACTGATTGGGAGTAAGATGTGAAAAAAAAATAAATGAAAAGTGATTGATGGGACAAAGCAAAACTCTATCTCATATGAGTATTAGTGAAGAGATAGAGAGGGCCAAATACCTTATATTTTGTAGATAGATGGAATACTTATTATTAATAGAAAAACCAAGTAGAATCTTTTTTTTTTCCAAATAGTTCGTTTTGTATGATGTTACTGGTTACGACAATTGGTTTTAGATAGTGAAATGGTGTAAATTCAGGCTACTTATTCTTGTCTTCCTTATCCTCAATGACGCTTCTTTGTTGACTTATAACATCAAGTCTTCTAATTGTTATTTCTGCTAATTTATTCGTGCGATGTGCAGAAAGTCAAGTCAAGTATAAGATACCATTCCATCAACCCAGAATGGAACGAGGAACTCACGTTATCAATCACAAACATGATGCTGCCTGTTAAAATTGTAAGTTCATCAGCATTTCCACTCGCATTAGTACCTTCAGCCAGCCAGTGGCGTTCCTACGTTATCCTTCTCGAGGTCATAGGACCTAAATAATGTATATTATATTAATTAAGTATATTAATTAATAGTTGGATACTTAGTATGTATTAGATCCTTGGTAATTTTTGTTATGGATTCATCAATACTTCAGTGTTTCTTCCTTCACAATCTCAAGTGTTTAAGTACAAGTGGGGAAAATATGTACTACAAAATCTCATATATAGCGTAAACTATTGTTGAATAAAATAATGGACGTATCAAATTTGTCCACGTCATTCTAAGCAAAACTTTTACTCCCCGATAAAAGGTAACGCGGACAAATCTCAAACGTTTATTTTGATTTAACGGTAGTTTCTATGTTAAATAATATATGAAATTTGCACTGATTCTTGTATAAGCCTACTTCTAAGCATTTGGTTGCCACCTCTGGTCCCTTCTGAAACATCAAAACCTGCATCCAGGAAGTGTTTGACAAGGACACCTTCACCAAGGACGACAGCATGGGCGACGCGGAGTTCGGCATCCTGGACTTCGTCGAGATCGCCAAGCAGGACCACAGCCATCTCGGCGACGGCGCGGTGATGAAGACGATCCACCCGGACAAGGAGAACTGCTTCGCGGCGGAGAGCCACATCACATGGAAGGACGGCAAGGTGTCCCAGGACATCGTCCTCAAGCTCAGGAACACCGAGACCGGCGAGATCATCCTGCACCTCCAGTGGGTTAGCATCCCAGGTGTCTCCCGGTGATTCGCCGGAGGCGAGCTTTTTTTTTATATATATGCATATACATACATATACATGGTTGGTGTGGACACGGTCTATGAGGTATGAAAGATAAGTAAAAAAACCACATCCTGATGAGATCATGAGATCAGTAGGATGGGATAAAAATATGTGATGCTGATATGCAGCAGGCCTGTGCTACTGGGAGTAATATGCTTATTTTTCAGTATTTGGTTCTGCATACCTTCTGTTGCTTTTCTGTTCCGCAGGGATGTATAAGTTCTGGAACACATATTTTCAGTATGCCACTTGAAATAAATTACTGTCAATTGAAACTAAAAAAAAATAACATTACAAATTGACAGACCAGGTGAGATTTCAGGTTTATATAACAGTAAATAGGTGCTCCCCTGAATTTACATTTGGCAAACTGAAAAGTAGTACAGGAGATAATCTGGCTGCTAATTTGCACAACCATAAGATGTTGCAATTCAGTCAGTACACCACCTGGTCCATCAGAATTCAGAAGCAATAGGACAACCTGATCTGGATCATTCCTTTCTCTCAACTGATAATACTCCTGTACCATAAACGTTGGAGCCAAAAACGGGTGTCTATACACCATACATGACCTAGTATGTACAATTTGTTTTGCAACTCAACCTGATAGCAGAATCAATTGAGCAATCAACAAATCACCATAGCTAACAATTAACTAGGAAGGAAGCAAATGTGGAGTGCTTTCATCGTTGCCGCTCCGAGAACTTTCATGTGGGCGGTGATGCTTCGCCATTTGCATGTCCCGTGTAAATTGTGTTCGAGACTTTGCATAAGGAGCTTCCCTTGCTGCAGTATATAAGGGGGAAATGGGCAATCAGTCCTTTATATTCAGAAAAGGCGTACACCCTGCATTCAGATTTTAACAACTTATGACTGCTTCTTACCTGCAGCTAATTTCTGCGCACGGCGAATGTTCTGTCTTCTCTTCCACCAGCATGCCGCAAATACAACTAGAAATAGGATAGCTACCAGTACCCCAAAAGCCATACCAATCTTTGCAGCCACAGATAAATGCGGGCCGCATTCATGTAAACCGGGAATTCCACAAAGTCCAGCATTGTCCGTGAAGCTGCCATATCAGCATTCAGCAATCATAAGCTACATAACTTGTTATCATTCAATCTTCTATTAACAGCAATGACCAGCCAGGTGTATCTAGATTGGTATGTGTGATTACGTATATGGAGGATGTGGCAAATTGAAACCAGGTTACATATAGTAACAAAATGAAAAGAGAGTGTTTACTTAAATCTAGCTCTGTGTAGAGGTCTTCCTCCAAGGCTGGCTGGTACCCTTCCAGAAAGATAATTGCCATTCAGATTCCTGCATGAGAGCTATTCTTTAAAGATAACAGGAAGAAGCATAAAGCATGTCCCAAACAAAACAAAATGCATAATAAATGTCCTCACAGTATCTGTAACGATGCCAGCTGACCAAGGCTATCTGGAATAGAACCATTAAGTTCGTTGTACGACAGATCTCTGCAAACATAATTATCAAGTTAGTATTATGCAAAAAACTGCAGCTCTTTCCCGATATAACTTAAATTTGGTCTAAGAGTAGTGCGGATTTGACAGAGATAGGATTAATCAAGAAATGATATTTAACTAAATCATTAGCTTCCAACTGCAGTTTCAATCTCAGGAGTAAAAGGAAATGAAATACAATTCACTTTTGAGTTCCATGTCAGCAGAGAACAGGCAATAAGCTGGATGAATATTCACAACAAAAATAAAGGAGCAGGGATATCAGTAATTTTAGGCACATGATGCAAGGTGCCAAGATCTAACCATTGCAATATCCCATTCTGAGGTCATGTGTCCTACTATCACCAAAAATGTACACTTTAACCAAACAAATAAATTTCCCTTATTGTTACCTCCAAGAACATTTAGCATCAAGCCTTAAGAAGCTCAAACACAATGAATACAAATACCTTTTACATACTCTTTCTTTAATCAAGAGAACATATTATGAATGTTCTTGAAATAATCAAAGGGAAACATCACATAACAGTAAAATATAGTTGAGGTGCACTTACAGCACTTGCAGCCCTGATATAGTACCCAAGGTGAGAGGAATGTTGCCCTTTATGCTATTACCACTCAAGTTTCTGTTTGACAAAATGGGATTGTACTTGTGTCAGACTAGAAGAGGGGCAAAACTTTCTTATGGCAATGGCAGTTAGAACATGTCATTTAGATTTCACGAAAATCCCATATTCATATTAGATTTTCAGATGATACTGGATTTGACCACTTTCCAACAGTCATCTATGTTGCACAGGCGTGTAGGTCAATGCATCCATTGCAATGTTACAGCTTTATAGGTTTTGAATACTTTCCAGCAGTCCTTAATTAATGCTGTTATAATATGAAGGTTTCAGATACTGCACTTATCATAAGATCTAGCAAAGCATACTAGTGCTCCTCAAAAAAATGTAATCAGATCGTCTCTGTTAGATACCAACTTACATGCTTTGTAGATGTTGTAGTTTAGATATGTCAGAAGGTATAAATCCTCTCAAACCTTGGTTATCAAGACCTCTGCATGTTCAGGAATTAAGTTTAAATGCTTGCGATAGAAAAAGATTTCTTGTTGATGGATAACTATTGAAATTGAAATGCATGTCAGAAACCAAAAATTGTGGATAAGCCCCTAGTTCATCAAAACACAACTTTTACAACACTAAAACCAAACTATGAAAAGATTGGTGTTCGAATCAATGGTTTACCAGCAGTTCATTAGGAAATCCATGGGAAAATCACATGACAATCAATAATTGTCTGAAAAGAATACATGACAGCATGGCATTGTAAAATCAAATTCTAGAGGATTTTAAATGTATTGTACAATAAGATTAGGTGATAACTGTTGTAGAACTACTAGCAATAGTATGCTTGCAACAATCTTCACCTGATAATTGAATACATGTGAAATTTCACAAGTGATGTCATTTGGCACTATCTTTTAGTTAACTATATGTTCACGGTATCATATTTTGTCCTCTTATTAGTCCTTCAGACCTTCCTTTTTTTTGGTTGGGCAATTGTATGTAATATTGCTCACTAGAACATACCTTATTATTATGTATTAGTTTCGTGTTACTGAAATTTAATAAATGAGAAAATAGACCATGCGGAATCCTTCTATTTATGTTATTTGCACGAATAAAAAATCAGTGTAGCATTTCTAGCAAGCTAATAATAAAGATAAATATTGATTTTTGTGATATAGAGAACATACAGCCCATCAATGACCCAATGGCCTTTGATATCATCAAACTGGCATTCAACTCCACTCCACGGATGTTGTTGAGGAACACAGGGGTCACCGTTCCAGCCCAATCGAAGAGGAAGACCAAGTGAACCCTTCACAGTCCGCAGTGCGCTCACTATAAAGCATTAAAACAGGAAAATCATTACATAAGCAGCAAACTCTGGTGATTCGCGTGTCATTTTCTGTTCTTTGAAAAAAGACATCAATATTTTTTTTTAATTCAGTAAGGGCTACTTTATTTGGCAGTACATTTTTCATCGATCAATATACATCATGAAAAGCTAAGGTGGCCTCAATCATCTACAAGATGGAAATGGGACTAAAAGTTTCATACGCAATTTGACACAAAAAGGCTCAGTAGTCAAAATAAAGCCAGTACAATGTTCAAAAAAGCCACTACCATAGTTTGCTATTTGCTTGAAACAGAAGGAAAGTAATTTGTAGGGTATCAAGCACCAACCTTCTTGAGTTAAAGTTTTCTTTTCGGCCAGAATGATCTCAAAGACCTCAATAGCACTAATAGTGGCACGTGTTCCTTTAAGAGGCTGCAAGACAATTGTTAGTGTTGTCCCAGTGACAACAATAGTTTTATTCAGAACAAGGGCAGTAAAACGTTCTCCTGCCATGCGAATTATATCAATATCCTTGAATGCAGTATCCCCATTGATAAGTACATCAAACACCCTTTCCTCTTCCGCAGTTATTCCATTCTCAATCTCTGCAAAGTGAAGCCACACAGAATAATTCCTGTTCGGAGTAACATCCATTTCAAAGGATAGGCTTGGTTGCCTGTCAGTACCCACAATAGCTGACTGGTAGATGCTTTGAGGATAAAAATTTGGTGCAAGTAATGTTTCTGCTATAACGTTCTCAGTTGATATCGGCTGGTCGTCAGAACTGGAAGACAAAGTTTTCGCCCCTAACCAGAATCTGTCCCCACCCCAGTGAATACCATTTAGATCTTCGTCGAATGCTGGTTTTCCAGAACCACATGTCAACCTTTTGGCAGTTCTAAGTATTGTACCTTTCCCCCATGAAGGACCAAATTTATAGGCATTGTCATCTATTTGGAGAACTTCGATAGAAAGTATCGATGGATCACCATGACCAGTGCTGTGGAAGCAAATTGACAGGCTTGAGTCCTGGACAAAAACCAAAGCTTCTGCAAATGTCTTCTCATCCTCACTGCTCCAACCCAACAGCAAAGAACTAAATAGAGTACCCTCGACGGAAACATCGAAAATCGGCTCGCTGTCAAGATTAGGATCAGCCACAAGAGCAAAGAAAAGCCTAACTTGATAGTGCCCATTGGGAACATTGTTGATGTAGTAGCAATTTTCAGGACCATCAGACAGAGGGAAATGCCGGAGCGTTTTCAGCGGAGGAATTATGAAGCTCGGCCGTGTAGCATTTGCAAATCTGCCACCAGTATAACCAAAATCTCTGTACCACAATGTGTTGGTGGGAGCTGTCCGGATATCATCAAAACTCCCACAGCTTATGCGGATGGTGAATGGCTCTGAAAACAAGATAATTGAATTACGGCACACAGCTATGTCATGCTAGACAAGAACAATCAATCAAGCAACTACAGCAAATATTATCTGAGTTCATTAAACCGTGAAAGTACAAACATACAGAAATGGGAGTAGTTCCTACTTCCTATTCAGTCATAGCTTGAGCAAGATTTGTCCTAGCAAAATGGAAACTAGCAAATAGCACATGCGAACTCGCAAAGAAAACTGGACTCCTTGGGAGTAGTACTCCCAAAATGGATGAACTCGATAAGGGAAGAGAAATATCATTAGTAGTAGTATCTCACAAGGGGTCAAAATCAATCTTTTTTTCCGTGAACAACGCAGTGCCCCCAAAATACAAGAAATGCTTAAAGATAGAAGGATATTCCCACAAATTTGCTTGATTGAAAGCAAACAACAGCGCCTGATTTCGGCCAAGGCTCAAGAAATGCAGCATTGGACCCAAAAACTCAAACTGGGGGAACCCACATCGCCGCTTACATCCTCCCAAGACACGATTCGTATTTCAAAGATCCAAAAAGGGAAGGAAAATAGGGGTAAAATAGCCAGAAATTTCTCATTCTGCAGACGAAATTGTTTCATTCCGCAGACTAAAAACGGTCGCTGGTTTGGGCTGCATTTAGCAACATTTCAGCAGGAAGACCCAGGAAACTGAGCTTTTCAAAGCTAAAAAAGGCAAACAAGAATCAAGCAAGAAAGCTAACCTTTGCTAGGATCCGCCGCAAGAACAGCGGTTGATGCGGAGACCGCGAGCAGCCACAGCCGCAGCACGCCGAGAGATCCGCGCTGCATTGCGCTCCTCCCTCCCCTTCAAAGTACGAGCCTTTCTCCTCCACTTTGGCACTCCCAAGATTTCTCTTTTTCTTTTCTCTCGAGGCAAAGAAACAACAAGCTGCCTGAAAACTCTGATTTCGAGAGCTAAAACCGAGTTTAGTACTAGAATATTCGTGATTAGCGACAGACAAATGCGGGGTGCTTTTATGATTAGTAATGGAGACTTGAGCTGGGCAGATGATTGTGGTCACAGGTTAACCTCCTCTATCATTTTTAATTTGGGGTACGGGAGGGATAGTGAGAGGAGGGCACCGTGCACGTTCGTGCTCCCGACCCACGAGCCACCCGAGGAGAGGATAACAATAATCATCTGGGAATTGGTTAACAACGCGCAGGAATGAATGTCCGGACCAAGGGCTAGGAGGAGGAGGTGGTGGTGGACGGCCAACGTCGATGCGGGCTGCGGCGACGGTGCCGATAGAACCGCGGCGCAGCCGTTGCCCGTTGGTGGAGGCGAGACATTTTTACATCCAAATGAGTAAAAACGGAAACAACAAATACATATTTACTTACACAACATTTTTATCAAAATTATAATGCACTTATATGTCATATCAACTGAATTTACAAATATAATTTTAGTTATATAGTACTGTAATTTTATATTTTAAAGAAAATAACAAATATATATTTACCTACACAACTTTTTTACCAAAATTATAGTGTATTTACATGTCATATCAACTGAATTTACAAATGAAATTTCAGTTATATACGACTGTAATTTCCTACACTAATCTTAACGCACGATCCTACGGGCAGGAAAACGTTCAATATCAGAGAAAAAAATCACCCGACAAGATGTTTTGCTAAACATCACGTGACCGATTTTTTTCCCCTAGAAATCACTCGAATTTGCTTCCGTTAGATCGCTTGGGCATGACTTTATTTAACGGCTGTGGTGCGTCCCTACCATGCACGCCTGCACGAACCACCTAGTAGCATCTTTATTGGACACACAACAAACACTATAAATATACAAGGGATATGTATGTATGCAACCAATATTGTGAAGTAAATATATATTTGTTATTATTTTTTAGTCTATTGGATGTAAATCTAAAAGTAAAAATAATTTGGATGATTTTCTTTTTTAAGAAATCATCCGACGAATGGATAGGCGCGCACAAAGAAAAAGAGTTGCATCTCGTCGGGGTACACAGCTACTGCTCGTAGTACTACGGCCTCGTGGAGAAATCATCGGGCGCAAATCAACCTTTGGCAATCGGTGCGAAACAGTATGGTAAGGTCACGGGCAGCAATGCAATGCAGCATATCCTTCCAGCTCACTGTAACGTTTATGGCACCGTCCCGGCGGGCGGTATCGACGACGGGTGGGGGGGACCGGAAGTGGGAAAGTGCGCCCGGTTGTTGCGGCGATTTGTCCCTACCACTACGCTGGAGTAGCGGTATTGGATGCTCCAGCTATCGATTGTGAGATCAGTGGTCATCCAGTGGCCTCGTTCAGGTGAGTGAAATTTCTCGTAGAGAGTAAGTTGAATGCGTTGTGATTATGGGGTCCCAAATTCATTTGCAGTAATTCTTCTGTCCCATTACTACAGTACTATCTTCGTTTTAAAAAATAACTATTTTTAGCATAATATTTTGTCTTAAAATAAAATTACTTCTCCACCTACTTACTTCTCAGATAATCATAACCATTCTCCTTTACCTATGGTTCTGTTTAGTTGGTGAAATGAAATTTTTTGGGTGTCACATCAGATGTTTGATCAGATATCGGAAGGGGTTTTCGGACACGAATGAATAAACTAATTTTATAACTCGCTTGGAAACCGCGAGACGAATCTTTTGAGCCTAATTAATCCATCATTAGCATATGTAGGTTACTGTAGCACTTATGGCTAATCATGGTCTAATTAGACTCAAAAGATTCATCTCGCGATTTACATGCAAACTGTGCAATTAGTTTTTCTTTTTATCTATATTTAATGCGTCATATATGTGTCCAAAGATTCGATCTGATGTTTTTGAAAAGTTTTTAGGCAACTAAACAGGCCTATGTTTCCTTTTCAACCAATCATTCACACATATTTTCTTAATATATGTGCCAATCTTAAAAATACTTATACTCCCTCTAATTTTATTTTAATTGACGTTTTAGACAATGACACGGTCTACAAAATATATCCTTGACCTTATTTTTCTATTATAATATATACAGTAAATAAATGCATGTTTTTATTATAGTGCTTTAAAAAACAAATCTATATGTTGTTATATTTTCTTTAAACTTGATGGTCAAAGTTATAAAAGTTTGACCTAACCTTGTCTAAAACGTCAATTATTATAGAATCGGAGGAAGTATTTTGGAGAAAGTACTAGTTTCAAAGAAAAACCTGTCAACATGAGCACAGAGAATCAAGCCAAGAGTTTTTTTTTCTCTTCCGATTGTTAATCATCACAAGAGACCAATGGCACATAGTACTACTGGCAAGGGGTAAAGAATTGGCGGTGGCACTGTTGCAACTGGTAAGGTGGGCTATCCATTATGTCCAGTTTGAAATTAAATTTTCTCAATCCCTATAGGAAATTGAAGTGCTCTTATCTTTACTACTTAGAATGATTCTCGTGGTGTCCGAGTTTGTCTTCAAAACCACAAACTTACATGTCAGAACATAAGCGTGAGATCTCCGCAACGTATGAATGGCCATAGAAATGCTAATTCTAGAAATTTTAGAGGAGTCACATACAGAACCTTTAAATTCATCTACCACCACAGATGAATTATAAGCATCTAATCTTGTATTGTCCGACTTTATGGCTTAGGGAAATTGACGAAGAGGATAAAAAGAGGTGATCTATCAACACAGTTCAGTATGGATGTCTTTGCGTTATATGTTAAATCGATTAATTATGCTATAAACTTTTTGCTTTTGTTTTATCTTTTATAACGCACAGGTCTTTAGCTAGTGTACGAAAGAAAAAGAAAAAAAATGACTGAAATGTTCCAACAACAGGTAAGGTCACTGTGATCTGGCCAAGTGTCTTGCCATATTACCGGTCAACATACAACTCCTGACCTGTCTACAGTACTGCTGTGTACTGCATCCTTCGACTGTTGGGCTACGAGCCTACTACTATTACCTTAGTTTTAAAATGTTACAATGACAATCGAGATATATAATTTATCATAAATCATCGAATCTAGATAAAACCTCTGATGATTCTATTCAGATTTGTTGTTCACAATATGTATATATCATAAATTGTAATATTTTAGAACAGAAAAAATACCACGGTGGTACATTACCACGCTCCACGCCAACGCATTACCCTGCAGAGGAAGCAGTCGCGGATAAGTTCGATTTCAATGCATTGTGACCTCTCATCTGCTGCAGTATCCTGTATTTTGCTCTCCTTTTCCTTGAAAAAAAACGGAGGAATAAGAAAAACCACAAGATTTTGACATGAAGTATAAAACAGATGATTACAAAACACATGAAAACACATAGGAATAACCGTTTGATTGGACAGCAGGAAAAACATAGGAATCAGATGAAAGAGATAGGTTCAAAGAAAATTTTCCAAGAGATAGACTCAAAGAAAATTTTATAAGAGACTAGAGTGGATGTTAAATTTCCTATGTTTTTCCTCTAGAATCGTAGGAATAAAAATGTTTCCTAAATTTTTCCATTTCTCATTCCTACGAATCACAGGCATGAATAGTGTAGAATTCCAAGTCCTTTATTTTTCCTCCATTTAAAAGGGGGCCTCATATTCTTTCTCCAATTGCAGCATTCCTGTCTCGTACTGTGTTGATCTCGACTGCCTGCGTTTAAACATGGGCACACCTCAACGGGGCACAGCACACCCGACAACAAACGCAGGAACAGCAGGGGCACACTGCACACACCTCAACGGCATGGGTGGCGGCGCATTAGCGCAGATCGCAGAAGTTGGAACACCGTAGTTCGTTTTGCAGTGTGAATACCTTTTGTACAATGCTAAAACACAGTCAAAACAAGGACAGATCTTAAGAAGACATAAGAACAACGAAGGATGTCGAGCGAGAATACTGGATAAGTAAGAATTTTTTTTTCCTCCGTGGGAGAATTGGTACAATGATTTGTGTACAACACAAAGATCACTTGAGATTAAAAGGGTAACAGATTTCTACAGCTATCTTCGAGAAACCACCCATGGTTGCAACTCATGTCTTATTGCACCTCAATTCCCACCTAAAAAATGCATCGAAACAGACAAACCGTTAAGTTGCAGATGTATAAAGTCACTTTTACGGATGAAGGGAAAAAGGAGTTCGAGTTTGTAATACCTTGTATATGCTGAGCTACCTACTTGTTAACTATATGGTACAAAGTAGTGCTCATCTAAGCTGGCGGCAAGGAGCGCCTGCAAGTTGGGCACTCCATCTTGATATCCATCCAACGTTGCAAACAGCCTGAGTGGAATATATGCTCACAAGGTGCCACCTGAAGGAGAAGGCAGCACACGTTCAGCCAAAGTTATCTATGACATCACAGTCACAGCCACAGGCAACAAGATTTCATAATTACCATGTATTCACTTGTTCTTTGGGTAAGGTCGATTGTAGTCATGCAAATAACACAATCAATGGGCTGATTTGTGTTATCCTCTACCTTCCTGTGGTAGCAGTATTTCTCAGGGAGAATCTGAAAATTGTACCCTTGACAATTTATTAATGATAGTGTGATACAGGTAGAACAAATTGTCCCAATCTGAGGAATGGAAGTACTACAGTGCATAATACAGCAAGCATAGAAGGAAAAAAAAACTTGGGAGGCATGGAATTTAATGCCATGAATGGCAACTAGAGTGCATGTAGGAAAGATCAACAGATCAACTGTGTATAATGATTTAGGAAAGACCATGTAGTAATTACCTGGTGAGGAATAAAGCAGCGTGAACCAAAATAGTGCTGGAGCAGGAGCACTGCGGCTTGGATACCCATGAATATTGTCACAGCTATGCACCATGTCTTGTCAGGCTCAATGCGCATGAAATTGCTAGGGCAACCAAATATATACAGCGGAATAGCAAGGCGAGTGATCGTCATGCCTAAAATATACTGAGGGTGCAGGGGTTTTCTTGTATCCCGGATGACATTTGTGACAATTTGAGGAACCCAAAAGGAGTACATCAGGAAAAGAAGTGGGCGCAGAAAATTGTGCAACTCGTACATGAGGAGGATCCCTCCCAAAAGAATGCCATCTGAATAACACAAAGCAATTTGAACATTATATTTTGTAAAATAAAAGCTAAAAGTGCTAAACACTGATGTAAAGGTGGAAAGTGTCAACTAATTTGACATCTTACCAACATACTGATACTACAATGGAAAAATAGGCTGTTTCAACAAGCAACAAAAATATTCATCCTAATGGTTCCAACAGAACAGCATACTCAAAGGCTTCAACAAATAGGCAAATAGCACATCAGGTGCTTTGCCCACTCACTTACACATTAGGTATCACTTATCATAAATAAATTCAAATAAAAGGTAAATGTGTAGAACCATAAATAAGAATGACTGAGCAATGGGGTCAGCACAGGAGCTACCTTACGAAGTCAACTATGGTGAGCACATGACATCTTACTAATTGAACAATGATCGACATGGGTGCTAGACTGCTAGGAACTCAATCTTCTTGTGATCCAGATTGCATGCCCATGTAAAGTTCTAAAGTTTACGCAGATTCATGCTCTTGTGCATAATAAATGTTGGCTGGAAGAGATGACCTAATGACTGGTTTTTAAGACAATGGAGAAACCAGATGAAAATGGAGAACTTACAAAAGCGGCTGTAAAGAACAGACAATTCTCTCCTCATTACTTCCCAGCCTTCTCCACTGTTCAATGGTCTACTGGCTTTCCATATGGCAAGGAGATATCGCATCTCAAATATAGAAAATACGACAAACTTGAAGAAAGCAGCCGTTGCGAATGCGTTAAAGAGCGACTCTGTAGATAATTCAAACAAGCAATTAAAATGTTAATACCACCAATAAATTTTGAAAATATGCAGAATTTAATACATTATAAGCATCAGGCCACACGAAAAGCTTAAAGGTTTCCACTCAGTTAATATTATGACTAACAGCATTTCAGATTAATGGCCTAGGGGTTTACAGATTAGTGAAATTACAGGACTTGTTTGATTGGGTTGGCAAATTCAGACCATGCATGCATGCTGGTTGATGGTATTTAACTGGTGATCAGTAGCAGGTTCAACGTGGATCATTTTTATCCACAATCTCTATTTGATAAGTAGCATATGTAACCACAACATGTTCATTTTGTGTTTGGCTCAGATTGCCATTATATTGCATTGCTATTCAACCCTTCAAGACTTCAACAGAAAATACCATTGCAGATGGGATAACCATTAATCAAAGTGGAATTTAAATTTAATAGAGAAAAAAATCAATGAACATAATTATTTTCGCATAACTACTGGAATACATTTTATTTTACAGCTAATTGCTCAGAAACACTTGAACTTCATGCAAGTTGGAACATAGCAACAGCATATGTCAGAACAAGTGGCGCAAGGACCCAACTTTTACCAGCAAAGAAAGAGTGGGTGGTACTAGCAGTTGGCACTTATCAGAAAATAATAGACAAAAAAGACATTTGATATTTTAGGAATCAAAAGACTCACCAACCAATATCCCAGCAGTCAGATGCAGTAGACAAAGATATGCATCCATAATAGCTTGTTGCCCTATCATTAGAATTGAAACCTTGGCAGCTCCCTGCAAAATGAAGACTACCTCAAAACTGGAATCTTTGAGGTTATGAAAAGCAAGAGGTCCAAGTTGTACTGATATATTCTGAAAAGGAAAATAAATACATACAGATTGGGTGTTGCTATGTTCCATTTGCCTAATCAGTAACAAAACTTGGAGGAAGGAGATCTGGTATACTCAATTAAGGAATTCACATAGAGTACAGTACATGCCAATAAAAAATCAGAACAAAGAAAGTTGAAGAGTCACAAAGGATACAAAAGTGACCATCAGTGTATAATTGACTGCTTTGTTGTAATAAACTTCAACATTCAATGATGTTGCATTTAATAAGATCGGTGAGAAGCACTCTCCATCATCATCCACTGCTGGACTCTCCATCAATCCCTCCAAACGGTATTTCTCATGCTCTCCCTCTAGTTGAAAAGAAGCATTTACAGACGCTGTTTAGATGTCATTGAAGAATGAAAAGAAAGGCAATCACAAACTGAAAACTTGAAATATGAGCATGCAGCTTTTGGTGATGCACAACAAACTAACCAATGAGAATTGAGTTTAAGAATTTCACAAAGAAATTCAGTACCATTTAGGTTAGAGGACACACGGACCACCTTAGCAGCTAGTTCTACGCTACAGTGCTTCTCCATGTCGTAAGTAAGAGCTGATAAGGAAGAGGTCACGCATATCAAAACCACATGAGGTTGTAGGTAGTATTCAATGTACAAGTCAAAACTTACAATTCTTCCTTCGGTTCTTCTCTTCAGAGGTTTCTTGGAACACTTGAGAGGAGAAAATCCGCAGCTGATACAAATTTAGCAATTGCATTGTCATAGGCGTGTACATTAGCTTTAAGAGTGGGGCTCTTTTACTATCATAATGAATGTAAATGTCATGGGACTACATGCATATCTAAAGACAAAGTACACAAGGAAAACTGGATGGTGGCATTTGGTAAGAGGAAACTACTGGAAGACATTCTGTGAAAAGTCAATAAAGAAAAAAGAATTATATGCTTCTTACCAAATGATATGGATTTGATAAGAAGTAATCCTCTTCTTGAAGTGGCTCGCCATCTGCACCACTGGACAGTATAATACATATGCATTAGATCATATGGTAGAAGGACAAGATTTACATGTGCCACTACAGAATACTCCAAAACAGAATTGACACCAAAAACAAATAAATATGCCACCCTACAAAAAGGTGATGTAATGTTGCCCTCATTGTAATTAATATAAATGAAAGTGACACCACAATTAAACATTAGCACTAGCTAACAGAAAAAAAAAACAAGTATCTGTCAGGATAACCAAGGAATTTGAATGAATTTGTAATAGTAGCTAAGCTTGCATTAAGTAACATAATGCAGGTTTATTGGAGTGCTTGGCAATAGAACATATTAATAATATAGTTCTCTTGTACAAAATTAACAGAACATAATATAATCCTAAAGCATGAAGGCATGACATAAAATTGTATAACAAAGCTCCTTAGTACAAAGAAAAGAAAATTAAATATACACCTGTTTGCAACCATCCGAAGTTGCCTAAAAGGCCATATGTACACGCCTTCTAACCTTATCTGACCAACTCCACGATCATGAGCATTGTCTAGAACATCATGGAATGTAACAGATCCCTGCCATCCCAAGGTAAAAGAGTGAACAGAGGAGCCAAGAATGAAGAAGGAAATGATCATGATGACCACAAAAATTGTATCGGACATGCAAAGGACTGTGTAACTTCTTTTTTATTATTATTTTAAGACTCCACGAAAAACTGTGATCAGCCCACCTGAAATTAAATCTCTTCAAAAAGTCCCAAAAAGGTGGGATTGCAAGCTTCAAGTTGATTGAGATGAAGGGGGCAGGGGAAAGAATTTAACAGTTTAGGCTACAGGGATAAAGGAGTTACACCAATGTAGGAATGGCTCAACAGGGACTATTTGAAGGGTGTGGGAGGCCCAGGATGTGACGTCAGCTCAACTGGACTTATAAATGAAAGTAAACTAGAATGGCCTCATGTACCTGTGGGGGTGGGGAACTGCATTACCTGAACATAGTGCACCCCGCTTATCTTTGTTGGTGTACTTAATAGTTCCAAAACCGCATCGCCCTTCAATTTTGTAAACTCAAGAAACCTAGAAGAACCATTTGTGGAACCAGCAAAGTTCCAACTTCCTGAACAACAAATTGGTGATGTTATTTCATGAAGCACATTAACACTGTAATGAAGCAACGATATCCTATGCATAGCACAACATAAGGAAACTATTTTTTTTAAAAAAAAGTGTCATATGTGCACGTTATTTAGATTTACAATTATATTTAAGAGAACAATGTGTGTAACACTCCAACGCACACAAGAATAGACATGGTGTATGATACAACTGTTTGGACAGGAAGGAAAGACCACAGTTGCTAGGATTGGCAAGCAGTGACGAGGTGGATTTTGAAAAGCACATATGTTTTCCACTTTTTGGTCACAGTAACTATCCTAAAGCACAGATATGGACCCAAAATAGAAAAATCTACCACAAATTGTTAAAAGACTCCTGTAACTAACTAGATACACAGCAGGAAAATCAAAGTATCAAACATTTCAATTTGGGGCTGAACGTCCGAACCTAAGAACCAAGAAAGCTCTAAGCATTATGACAAGCAAGCAACAGCAGTGAATTAATATTAGGCACAAGGAATATCATGAAACAACAATCAGAGAAGCTCAGTAACAGCAAATTATGATGAAATTAATGATTTAGAATTTTAACCAAAAGAAGTAAGTGCAAAGAAGATAAGGCATGATCAAATAATATCATATGGCTTGAATAGCATATCATTAACTTATAATCTTCTAAAGAAAAATTGGTAGCACTAAAATTAAATCATTCCAGCACCTAAAATGAAGGTACAGTACTGAACTCCAGGGAATAGAGGGCAATTCCCATGTTTCAAATAATATTCCAAGAGCAAATAGCACATACTTAATTCGTGGAATACCTACAACAGTAGATCATCCAAACACGTGCAGCGGCAATAAAATGTATGTATGGCAAGGGAAAGACAACATATCACTATAGCACATGCTGTTGGGATACAAATTTTCAGCTAAAGAAGCAGGTAGAACATCGAGTGTGTAAGTGTAACCCAGAAGTTACCTTTATATGTCCCTGTGATATTCCATGAGTACGGACTTATCTCATTCTCATCCCTCTTGAAGAATGCATGCTGCAGAAGCGCATAAAGATAGAGATAATGAGTAATAACCTCAACTGCGGACATACAAGTAGAATTCGTAGTTGTAGACAAAAGTGATAAACAGACAAGCTCAAGGGCATGATCAGCTAACAACCAAGTTAGAAATGAAAGAAACCACTTGAAGTGCGAGCTGTTCGAGTGCCCCTTCATATTCCCTAGGGCTTATAGACGCCTAGTAGACTCTTACTCCAACTATACCTGGTGTCTATATAGGTACAAACGTACAGTCAGTTGGGCATGCCAGCATACCCAATTCAAGGTGCCTACGAAGAACAGAATAGCCTAATTTGACTTGTAAACCTAGACGCCGATTTTGGTTTTGCAGTACCTTTCCAAATTCAACACTAGTTATCTGTTTCCATCGAATTGTTTGTACTGCAAGGAAACAAGGCACCAAAATAAGCCCCCTACGAAATTAAACCCATGGAGTACCAAATTTAGCGCAGAGCAAAGCATATATCTCTCCCCAACTCCCCCCCCCCCCCCCCCCGCCTCTTCTCTTCAATTGCACTACCCCGTCGGGACCGAATTCGCCTAAACCCCGCGACAGAAATGGTGGGGGAGGAAACCTCCCAATCGCGTCTCGGTGTCCTCACCTCATCGCCCCACGATCCGGAGGAGGAGGCGGCCCCTGCGGACGCGACGCGCTCCCTGAGCGGCCGCAGCGCCGCGGCCAGCGGCGGGAGCGCGAGCCCGACCGCCACCACCAGCCCCACCACGGCGGCGGCCCTCAGCACGGCTGCGGATGCGGCGGAGGGCCCCATGCCCCCGATCGTCGCGCGGCGGCGCATCCCCCTCACGACGAGCACGGCGCGGCCACCACCATGAGCAAGTCGGGACGGAAACGGTCGTCGAGAGACCGCCGCGGCAGGGAGCAAGTCGGGATGGCGGCTGGTCGGTGGAGGGGAGGGGAAGCGACGGCGAGGAGGGGGCGACGGCGACGGCGACGGCGACTTTTGGTTGTTGCTGGAGTTGGGGGATTTTGCGTGTGCGGGTGGTTGGCGTTGGAGGGGAGGCGGCTGGTTGGAGACGGGCTGGAAGGGGGGAGAAGAGCTTTGGTCGTGGCCACGCTCTACTTGGGGCCCACTTGTCAGTGACTGTTTATGGACTCGCTAGCCAGGCTATGCTCAAGATCATTGAAAGGCCTCTGTTCGAATTCTATGTTTAAAATGGATTATATTTCCAGTTTAGTATTTGAGTTAAATCCTTAGCGGATAGTTTTAAATGCCTGGTTTTTTTAAAAAAAAATATAGGATCGAGAAAATATCAATAATCGAGAAAGAGCACAAGAAAGCGCGGAGAGAATTAGGTTGTGTTCTTTTAAGGGGTTGAAAATTCTTTCTCTAGACATATAAATAAGAGTGACAGATTAGCACATGATTAATTAAGTATTAGCTTAAAATATTTTAAATTGAATTAATATGATTTTTTTAAATGATCTTTTGTAGAACATTTTAAAGAAAAGTTCAGAAAGAGAGTAGTACTTAGTAAGCAACTAGCAAAATACTAGACTTCTCATTGCCTTGCTGTCTCCGTTGCACTTGCACTTGATGTCATCGAATGTTTGGCACAAACCTTAATATCATGTTTCTTGATGTTATCTTTACGCTTATATTTTCGTGCAACATGGTGTGCTGGCCTAGGTTCAACCTCCTCCTCCTCCTCCTCCTCCTATTGAGGACGATGAAGCTACGCAAATTTACGTAGTGTCACCATAGCTGAGGCAGAGGCTAGACCAGTCAGAAGCCCAGGGCAAAACCATGGAGTCCCAATACGGAGAATAGTGCAGTGATGAGGAGAGTAAGGCCATGTTTAGTTTCAGGGGTAAAAAGTTTCGACGTGTCACATCGGATAAACAGACATACATTGGAAGTATTAAACATAGACTTAATAGCAAAATAAATTACAGATTCCGTCTGTAAACTGCGAGACGAATTTATTAAGCCCAATTAATCCGTCATTAGCAAATGTTTACTATAACACCACATCGTCAAATCAAAAGGTAATTAGGCTTAAAAGATTCGTCTCGCAATTTACACGCAATCTGTATAATTATTTTTTTCTATATTTAATACTCCATGCATGTGTTAAACATTCGATGTGACAGAGTAAAAAGTTTTTTGCGTGGGAACTAAACAGGGCAAAAGCTTTTTTAATATAAAAAGACATCCTTTTTAATACAAAATGTGGATAGGTATGATTTTCGTCTTGGAAGCCGATATTGTTTAGATGATTCCAACTCCAATGGCACCCAAACAACCTGTTTAAGAAATTAGATTCCAATTCCCTGGTTCTCTCCTCTCTCCCTAGTCCACGGGGATCCAAATTATGGAGGAACATAGGTTCCCATCGGTTGGTCTAGTCTTATAATAAGCCATAACGGCTTATTAGCGATATAAAAAACGATATTTGAGTAAAATTTTTTGTATATATGTTCTTAGTGATTGAAAAGCCAAAGTTGAAAAAAAAAAATGTTGTAAAAGAATCAAAATCAAATACAAAATCAAGTTTTAAAATTCAAATTTTGGCTTTGTCTTATAAGCCGTAGGGCAAACGATGTGGCCTGTTGAACTTACTTAAAGTCAGTGTGAATTTCTGAAAATTACATGATAGAATCCTATCTCTAGTTTTTTTTTTTTTGCAATATTTGTTGCTGCGTAGTGCGCTCTAAAACAGTAGGCTTAAAATATTTTCTTTTTGTTAAAAAAAACTGAAAACAAGTAAAATTTAGGGAAGAAAATTTGTACGACCAGAAGAGAAAATGCCAGCTCGAAATCGAGCGGCTAGAATGCTTTCTCGATGGTGCGGCTAGAAAATGCTTTTGGGCTTGTCCTAAAATGATGACATATAAGTTTGTTGGCTTGTTCCAACTTCCATATCTTTTCCAAATCAACGATAAGGCACCAGCTGACAGCCAATTCTGCTCCCTAACTTACGCCGAGGCAAACGCAACGCAACAGAGATTTCTATGTGGTTGGTGCATCTTTGCACGTCGCTATCTATCTGAATTATTTCTGCTTGTTGATCATTATTCTGCTAAAATTTTGAGGCCGGGATAAGCTGTTTATGTCCTTATCGGGTACTCATATTTCCCTATAAACCAAAATGATTTATTAGAGAATAAAAATTAATTTATAAATAAAACTTGTATATGTATGTTCTTAAGGGACTTAAAAGCTAATTCTGAAAATAAAACTATGTTAAAAATATTTAATAATCAATTTTAAAATTCAAATTTTAACTTTACCGATAAGACTACTAGTTTGTTCGAGAACGACACACAGGCGCATAGTAGCTGGTACTCCGATTACAGTGACAAGAGAAACATAACAGCCCGTGACACTCTATTCTCTAGAAGGTTCATCAGCTCCTTAGTTGACGCTGCGAGATTTGTCTGACCGGAAAATTTGACAAATCTGTCTAAGAAAAAAATTCAGCCAAGCGAGCATCTCCAACGAGTTTTATGACTTCGGCTTTTTTATCATGGGTAATAGAGAGCCTCCATATCTAAGTTATTTTGTTGCACGCTCCAGTAAACTATCTAGATTTTACTTCCTATGTCTTACCCATCTATATTTTATTAATATTTTATATTATATCTCGGATTAGTAATATCACGCCATGTTAGAGAGATAAGATATGGAGGTACTCTCCCTAAATCTGTGTAAAGAACAACATAATAAATAATGTGTATAGTAGGTGTTATAGCAGCCGCTATAGCGGTACCGCTACTGCTACGATATAGTTAACTGGACATATCAGGTTGTAACTCAGCGGCACTATTTTACTTAGCAAGTCATTATAGCTGCCACAATTCAACTTAGCAAGCCACTATAGCGTAAACTCGGTTATATAACTACTAACCCACCACAAATTACGAGTTCATTAGTTGTTTTGTTTTTCGAAACCTTGTATTCTTATGAGTCGTAACATCTAATGAGTGAAACATCATATTTGATTTTTAATTTAATTTAACTTGTAATGATGCATTACCTCAAATGCTACTAGGTTGTGTTAGGAGGTGGAGGTTGGGAACTTCACCTCCCCACATGAAAAACGGAGTGGTCTATTAGTGCATAAATGATTAAGTATTAGCTAAAATAAATTTAAAAATAAATTAATAAAAAAATGTAAGCAACTTTTCTATAGGAACTCTTTGTAAAAATTACACCGTTTTGTAGTCTGGAAAGCATATGCACGGAAAACTAGGGACTACAAGTTAAAAAAATATATTGCGGAACACAACCTAAACATCTATTTATACTCATAGGTTATAGTCATATTTATTTGTTTCTCGATTGCTTTATTATTGGTTTAGAAAGTCACTATTATGATATATACTCAAATTTACTTGTGATTATTAAATGTTGCTATTCGAATTAGCATCCACTATCCGTGATCCACTAAATAAACACCAATCCGCTAAGTATTTATTACCTGGTAGAGAGACGAGAGAAATGGGGATTGGGGAGTGTGACCACTGACCACTGACCAGGTAGGATACCTATCCTCTACAGTCACTACATCGGTACCACTAGCTGACATATAGGCTCATAGGGTGGGAGGCACACCTATCAGCTGCAATAACTACATACGTTGTTAAACCAGGTAGGGAATCAAATAAGGAGCTGTTTTAGGCTCACTTTTGCTAAATGTAGAGGGGTAAAATAGCGAGCGCATTGAAGTTACTCTTACCTTTTCAAAATAAAAAGAAAAGCTATAACCGCAAAATGTACCACTCCGTCTATTTTTAAATATAAGCATTTTTAGATTATTTAGTAAAGATTAGATTAAGAAATAATTCCCTTTTGATAACCTCATATTAAAAAATGAGTGAAGTGCACCAGCGGTCCCTAAACTTATGCGGGCGTGTCATCTAGATCTCTGAACTCTCAAAATGTATTTTGGGTCCCCGAACTTGTCTTAGGTGTCATATACGTCCAAACGGGCTCCGACCCGCTCTATCCGCTGACGTGGCATGCCACGGTAGCGCCTACGTGTCGATGGGGACCCACATGTCAGCTCTGTGCATCATCTCCACCGTGCTAGGAGCCGAGCGAGAGAGCGCAGGAAAGAGAGACGCTGGCGGTGCTCGATGCGTGGCCGGGATGTGGCAACGCTGAGCTCGTCCCTTTTCTTCTTCAGACGTGTCGCCCTCTCTTCTACATTCTTCTGGAGCCGAACAACTCGCACAAGAGAGAGCCCTATGCCTCTCTGTCGCCCACATTCTCGTCGTCGATCGCGAAGAAGACGGCGCTCGTTGTTGCTGACGAGTCGTCTCCATCGCCAAATCTTTCCCGTTCCTTACTTCCCACATCATGCCGAGCAAATCTCCTTTTGACCCCATCTCGTTTTATCCACTGCAGCAACGAAAACGCGACCTTGCCCACGAGAGCTCGGAACTCGCACCGGGCGGCGCCGCCATGATGTCGTCGCCGTTCCGGCCGACATGGTCCATCTCATGCCAAGCCATCGCGCCAAAGTCATCGCCTCACCATCATGGCCAAAAGCCCTCAAGAAATTTTAAGAATCGTGCACAGACGAGGGAGATCGCCGTCATCTTCTCCAACTCCGGTCGCCGAGTGCCATCACCAATCCCTCTCTCCCCGGTGAGCTACGGACTAATTAATCGTGCATGCAACTCTTCAGGGACCTCACTAACCACCCATGCACCTTCTCTAAGCATTCCACCGCCCAAACGAGCCGTCGCCGTGAAGCCGACGTTATCCACCACCGCCGGGCTGTCTTTTCCATTGCCGCTGTTACCCAGACCTCGCCATGCCGCAATCAAGTTCCAGTCAGCACCCAGGGACCTGCTAGACTCGCATGCATGCATCTTTTTGCACTAAATCGCGCCGGGACTCTACATGCACAGGCGTACCGAAGACCACCGCCGCTCACGACACCACTGGCATCGATTCCGGCCACCTCCGGCGAGGAGACCACCTTCAACAGGATCGTAAGGAAGTCCTCCGCATTTCTTCTTGTGGTTGTGTCGGCCGAAGAATCGCCGTTCACCGACGGCATCGCCGTGAAGGAACGCCGGCTGGCAAACTCGGCGTCTGCTGCTGCTTTCTCCCTATGCCTATGACAGGTGGGCCCGCTCCATTAGCACGTATAGGATTTGATCAGAGTAAGTTTAAAACATGCAAGGTTCTTTCTGTAAATATTGTTATCATGACATGTGGGTCTAAAATAACTTAAAGAGCTGGCGTAGGAGAAAATATAGTTTTTAATTTTATTTTTATAAATATGACTGCCATGTGGGTCCTCACCGACACGTAGGCGCTACCGTGGCATGCCACGTCAGCGGATAGAGCGGGTCGGAACTCGTTTGGACCTATATGATACCCAAGACAAGTTTGGGAACCCAAAAGCATTTTAAGAGTTCAGGGACCTAGATGATACATCCGCATAAGTTTAGGGACTGCTGGTGTACTTCACTTTTAAAAAATATAGTTAGATTCATTTTCTAAGTATCTAATTGGCTGAAATATAATACCTGAATTCCTACATATTAGAATTAGTACTCATAAATATTTATATCCTGGAAAAAATGAATCATATAAATGCATATATCTGAGAATAGACCATAGTTGTTGCTCTATCTTATCGTCGCATCCGAAAGCTCGGGAGAGGGGAAGGGAAGTTTATGTTAGGCTGCACGGATCGGATCCAGCCAGACCCGAGCTCATGATGGGCAGATCCAATGGCTTCGGAGCTCTATACGACTGCCGCGCTGGGGAAGGTGACGGAAGTTGCCGTTGCTTGCCGGTCAAGCCACTGTAATCGATCTCGCGGTGGCAGGACAAAGGGGGAGAGGGAGTGAGAGTGGAAAAGGGAGGTGGCCATGAGAGAAAGCGAAAGAGATACAAAGGGATCGATTCTGAGTGCACACAAGAGACAAAGTGTCTAGACAAAGGATTTCGAAACCAATCTAGAGCTTGCTCGATCAGCTCAGCTCAATCACCCATTAGTATCAGTCTTTTTTTTAAAAAAAATCCAGCATCATCGACGTCCCACACATTTTATTGGTTTATTTAATGAACTGGTATTGATATGGTCTCATGTGTGCCGGTTTTTCTTATCCTCAGAGTGCCCTTGTGGGTTTGAGGGACGAAAAACCTCTACCAGTGCTAGTTTTTCCCCCCCTAACCAGCACTAATAAGACGATATATTTGATAGGGTTTATGGTAGTGGGAGGGCTCTTATCTAAATTTGGTTTGGTTTATTTAAAACTTTAGACAAGATTCAATCAAACTTTCGACAGGAGTTAATTTCCATCATCGTGTACATCGGTGTGTGTGTGTGTCTTCACAATTAATGGTGCTCACCATCTGAAAATAGTACAGTAAGGCGTTCGTCCATTCCAGGCTAGCTTCCAGCTTCCAGATGGCTGAAGAAACAGTTCGCGCGCATTGTCGTCGTCGCGTCCAAAATCCCCGCGAAACATCGCAGGCGCACGCACTGCACGAACGCAACAACCGGCGTCGCGCGCGTATACATACACATATCCAATCCGATCGATAATCTACAATTCTAGCCAAAAACTAAGCGACGTAGCTGGCCTTCTTCTCCTGCATCGCGTCCACGATCTTGGACCATTTGGTTCGGGCGGTGATCACCATCAGCGTGCAGGTCTGGCATGTCAGCCCGCAGATCAAACCCATCCATAATCCCTGCAAGCAATGCGAGACAAATCAAATGTCACATGCATGTAATCTTTGTGAAGCAGAAATGAAAAGGATTAATGTGAGATTGTAAGTATAAGTAATGCACTACCTTGGTGTACCACTTGAGCTTGAAGGCGAAGAAGATGGCGAGCGGCATGCCGATGAAGTAGAAGGCGACGAGGTTGGTCACGGCGGCGAGGTGCTGCCAGCCGCATCCCCTGGCGACGCCGGAGAGGACCCCCTGCGCGGAGTCGAGCAGGATGGAGGCCATCATCAGCGGCGCCACGGCGGCGAACTCCGCCGCGATGACGGCGCTGCCGCTGAAGAGCCCCGCCCAGAGGCCGTGGCCGAAGCCGAGGAGCAGCACGAACGCCGCCGCCAGGAACACCGACAGCTTCAGCGTCACCGCCACCGCGTTCTTCGCCCCCTCCACGTTCCCGGCCCCGATCTCGTTCGACACCCGCGTGCTGCGCGTGTCGCGTCGCGCGTGCAACGTTCGGTCAGAAAACGACGACGACGACGAACAATGGCCGGTGATCGAACAGGTAGCGTGCGTATGTAAGTAACGTACCTCACTGCGGCGCTGAACCCGTACGTGATCATGTAGGCGATGGCCTCCGTGCTCGAGCTGAACACCATCATTAATCAGATCAATTTCTTTCTTTGCGATCGATTCATGGAGGAACAGTGCAACGACGAACTTACCACATGGCGATCAGCGAGGTGCTCACTGTCGGATTCGGTAGCAAGCCGGCGATCAGTACCAGCAGCTCAAACGCCCAGTACTCCAAGCTTCATGTAGTGAAAAAAAATGGCCCATTACATCTAGCTAAGCTTAGTTTGATCAACCCGGCGATTGAGCTTGTCTCGCAGTGCTTGCTTACCAGACCATGACGGCGGAGGGCGTGGCGAGCTTGATGGTGGGGACGACGAACTTGAACGCCTCGGCGGAGAAGCCGTTCCACGTCTCGGCGAACCTCTCGGACCGGAGCACGTAGGCGAGGAGCATGAGGCAGGAGGCCCAGAAGGTGAGGGACACGGCGGCGCCGGCGCCGGCGAGGCCGAGGCCGAGCGCGTTGACGAGGAGGTGCGCCAGCGCGACGTGGAGCAGGAACGGCGCCAGGGAGCAGGCGACGAGCGGCGCGACGACGGACTGCGTCTGCAGGTACCGGAGGAGGCACTGGAGGAAGGAGAAGGCGAAGAGCCCCGGGACCTGGGTGCGCACGAACGCCGACGCGGCGGCGGACACCGCCGGGTCCTGCCGGAGGAGGAGGAGGAGCGGCTCGGTGAAGCACCAGAGGACGGAGACGAGGACGGACACCGCCGCCGACATGACCAGCGACGACTGCAGGTAGAGGCCCAGCATGCGGTACATCCGCGCGCCGTACGCCTGCCCGCACAGCGTCTCCAGGGCCCCGCTCATGCCCGTCTGGATCAAACACACCCACATTTTCAAATTTCAATTTACCATCAAACTTCAAATATTCTCGCAGATACAATGCAACATTGATAATTTGCACATTAAGCCCTCTTTGATATGAAGGGGAAACATATGAATTTGGTAAGATTCTGATCTTATATGATTTTTTTTCTGTATATGCCCTTTGAAAAGTATTAAATTTAAAACTATTAAATACTATGAAATTTCTAAAAAATACATCAATTCATATAAGTTTTGAAGGACTTTTAACATAAGGTCCAACCATATGAAGAGTTTTCTATGAGTCTATCTCTTTTATTCGATTTATTATTTTTTGTCTAATCAAACAATTATTCTTGTATTTTTTTTGGGTTTATTTTTTTACAATTCTTTTTGAAGTTGAATTTCAATCAGAATCATATGCTTTTCTTATTCATTTGTTTTCTCTTTGATGCTGCATTTCAAATGAATCCTATGATTAAATGATGTGGACTTCTTTGTACCGCGACCCATAAATTGATTTTATGTATATGATGTGATCAATGAAAGTGAGATTGCAAGAGACAATCATATATAAGCAACAAACCTGGGCGAACTGTTCGATCCAGACGTGACATCGACAGCCATCACAAAATAAAGGGGCACAATTAACGCAGCTGGAGAAGTTGATGAAAATTGAAATACTCCATGGATATATGATACTAGTGGTCCTATTTAATTCGGTGTAGCGGCCACGATTTGTCCCGTACCAAATGAAAGAACAATAAACGCCATCCCTTGCGGTAAACAAAACAATCATAAATGGCCCCCGGATACGTGATGTAGGCTTATTTGGGATCTCAATATTTCGAGAAGCGGATGGTTAGAAGCTAAATTGCACAATTCGAAAAAACCATTTCCTGTATGATCTACAAGAATATATACAACTCTAAATTCCCAAAATTGAATATTATTTAGAACGGCTTCTGATAGCTGCTGGAGATTCTAGAACAAGTTAAAGATTATCATAAGCTTCTTAAACAGAGCCGTAGCTGCTCGTAGTCCACCAAACGTGATGAGTCGTTCGCTGAATATAATAACGATAGCAATGCTTGCGCACATGCAAACTGCAATCGTGCAAGCTCTCTTCAATTCGTTCAAAAAGGCAATCGCTCTTCAATTCGTTCAGAAAGGCAATCGCTATAAACATCGTCAAGGAGACAGCAAAGGTTGCTGAAACACGGGCTTCTGTCTCAGGCTGGATTGGGGCCTGGCCCGTCTCTTTACATCCATCCATCCATCCATCCATGCCCACACGTAAAATGGACGTGTGACAGTGTCCACCACTGCTCATCGTCTTCACTCGATCGTCCATCGGACCATTCATCATCCTACCTACTGCAATTGATGGCATTGTGTGCTAACCATTCATCACGTACGCAGCTTTTGTTATCTGTACTATAGGCATGTGAGCGAGTAATTAAATAGCAGTACTGAATTGGTACTGTCTCCGGTGGCTGACGAAATCATCGCTCGGTGAATAGTATAGCAGGGACTAGCTATAGAATTCAGAGAACAACAGGAAAAAAACCTGTACGGAGTTGAGCAAAAAATTCTCACTAGCGAGCTCTGACTTCGGAAACGGGTTGTTCTAGACTCCGGAAATCTGTGAAGACGGTGATTCGCCTGACTTGTAGGAGTAACTTTGACCATTCCACAGGCGACTCGATCGATCGATCGATTTCTGGTCGATGACGTGAGACGGAGTGCCCTGACCGGTTCCAGTAATACTACCAGTTCCAGCGCGTGACACCACCAAACCGGAGCGAGAATTCAAGGCCATTTCAATTTTCAACCACCCAAAATTTTGCTTTCTTTAAACAAAAAACAGCACTACCACCATGGAGAACGGTATTTTCTGTGAATTTCTGTGTAGCTAGCTAGCTGGCTAGTGGAGATCGACGGGTCCAGATCCCCTAGAGTTAGCTACAACTCTATCAGGTGGAGTTGCCATGATCTGTGCCATTCCGTATACCTCAAGGGTTAGGATTAAGCCACATTAACGTTAATATATACTTAAAATAAGTATAATTAACTGTGCAACAAATAAACTTGCATCAACAACATGTCACAAGATAATTTTTTACTCTAGAATTATAGAATTAATACAAGAATTTCATACTTCATCTATTTTATTAAAAAATTATACATATTAATATTGATATGGTTCAATGTTGCATATATATGAAAACGCTGTGTTGGTATATACTGCTGCTTAGAGCTGATCGACTGTATGTGTTTATTAAGAAAAAAAAGTTTTTCTCTTAATTTTTTGTTGAGAACATAATCAAAATAGAGGAAGCGTTGAAAAAACTAATTTTCCTCTCAAGCTATAACCATTAATGTTGAGGAGTTAATTTATTAGGTAAATTTGATGAGGCATGATGTCAGCCGTAGGAAACATTAGATGGTATAGATTTGGCCAACTCCACTTGGTAGAGTTATACCCAACTCCAGGGAATCCAGACCCGAGATCGACCGGTTCGTCAGTATATATACATGGAACCCGTGGCAACATCTGTTTTTTTTTTTAATTTCGCGCCATGACGATGCACGTCGTTGAAATGATCGCATTCTCGGTGCAGTTCTTCTACACAACGAGACAACCAATCAAGCGTTATGTCGTGCAAGTCGCAGCGATCCGTTAACGACGTGCGCTGAAATCTTTTCTGAGAAACGGGTGGTTCCAATCCACGGGCGGCCGGCGCCTACCGGGTGATTTATCAGTTAATCCTCCAGAAGCCACGATGGAGCTAGCTATCGTTTCCATGGCTGATCTAGTCGCGAGCTTGGACAAGCTGGGAGTCGTAGAAAGCAACGGTTTTGGCACCATCAGGCTACCGCGATCGATTGATATGTGGGCGGCCGAGAGAGCCGTTTCGCGTAGCCGTATACTATTTCTCCTCCAATTCAGAGTATTTTTGGTAGAGTTTTAACTTTTGAATTTAGTTGCAAGAGTTATATCTGAAATGAAGTTATTAGTTACGAAACAGTCTAAACTACGCTCCACCTATCTAGTGCATTTTGTGATAGCAAGCAATACTCCACCCAACTTCGCTCAGAGTGTGTATTTCAGTACTAGTGTAACCCACTTACTTGACTGTTTCTATATACAGCTCTTGGTCAATGATGGCATTTCACTTCTCAGATAATATATAGTTCTATATGATTGGTGTATGGCTAACAAAGATCCAAAATTTTCTTTTGACACAGCAAAAGAATGGAACAAAAGGTATAAAATGATGGCAAGCTAAGTTAGTCGTCGTCTGGATCGATTGCCATTGGCCTATTATTACTCCTACGAGATCCAAACAACAAACATAAAACAATAATAGTGTATCTTGCACGAGCTTTGAATACATCCATGTGACTAACAAAGTCACCCTCTCGCCATTGGCCAATCGTTGTTACCACTAGTACTGCTAGTAGCTAGCTAGGTTCGTGGTTGCAATCTACTAGTACTACTACGAAAATTGGCCACTCTGTATAGTTTTGTAGTTGAGTCACTTAAGTTATAAGTGAGTAGTTGAGGGTATGGTTAGTTCATATTAAAATTGAAAGTTTGGTTGAAATTAGAACGATGTGACGAAAAATTTAGAAGTTTGTAGGTGTAGAAAAGTTTTTTTTATGGAAAAGTTGGATGTTTGAAGAATAACTTTGGAACTATAAACATGGCATGAGTTACTTTATTATAATATGTCAATGGTAAAACTGTAATCTACTGGTAATGCATATAATGGTCATCGCCACGGATCGAAAACGGCAATGGAACGGCACGGCAATCGCTGGGAAAGAAACACGTAGGCGGTGCGACGCGTTGGCAAAATGTTCAGGACGTTCTTTATGTTCTTTATGTATATAAATTGTGCACGGTGATTCGATTGTACGACTAATGAAATCATATACTACCTCCGACTAAAATATAGTTATTTTTAACATAATAACTTATATTAAAATAAAATTATTTTTTCATCTATCTTTCAACCAATCACAAATTATTCTCTTCACCTATTTTCGCTTCTCCACCGATCACAACCTTCCTTTGATTATTTCTACCTATTTTAATTATTTCTACCTATTTTTTTAATACCCGTGCTTGCTTCAAAATTCTTATCGGATGAAAGTAGCATTAATAATTTATGCGTAGTATAATGGGGTAATTGATGCGCGTGTGGAGGTGAGGACGATGATGCATGGTCGCGCGCGGATGTGGGCGTGTGGATCGCCGGCGGCGTGGGCGGCGGATCCGCCGGTGGACGCGCGCGCAGCTAGCGCGACACGTACACAACACGCCGATCGACATGCGTGCGTGGTTGAGAATCAGAGGCATATACTACTAATGCAGGGCAGCGTAGTGTGTGGTTGAGAGAGAGAGAGAGAGAGAGAGAGAGAGAGAGAGGGGTACGTACGACGAAGGCGTAGCCGGTGACGGTGGCCCACGAGTTGCCGAGCGTGGCGCCGGCGAGGTGGACGTCGCCGAGGTGGCCGGAGAACATGACGGACACCAGCGGGATGGCGTAGTAGGACATGTTGGTGAGCACCATCGGCACCGCGAACCGCGTCTGCGCCCACGCCTCCTCCGTGTCCACCACCCGCCCCACCCACCACCGCCGCGCCCTCCTCACCTCACCTCCACCTCCACCCTCCTCGCCTCCACCATCCTTGCCGCCGCCGCCGAGCAGCGGATCCAGGGACGCCATGACGCCGTCTCCGTCACGGCCGGAGCAACGGACGACGACGACAATCTCGCGCCTGCGGTGGTGGCTCGCGCACCTGTGGTGCAACTGGTTGTGGATGTGGTGGTGCGACGCGGAGGAGTGTATATGTAGGCGGCGGCAGCGGTTTGGGCGAGGAGGTGTCGTCGTCGTCGCGCGCGGGGGGCGGTGGGAAAACGGGAGGGGGGAGGATGCGGCGTGCGCGCCGCGAAGCTGGCGGAAGTGGGACATTTTTTTTTTCTCCCCACGCGTACGTGTATACTACGCCGGTAGTACACCCCCCCGACGCGCGCACGCGACACAGCTGCTTCACGTTAATTAAACGACGCGAATGCGCATGCGCAGCTAGCGCGGTGGCCCTGGCCCGGCTGGTCCGGCCGGACGCATGCAAGTAGCTTTGGTTCTCTTCTCTCCTCCCCTCGTTTGTTTGAGACAAATACTGATTCATTGATTGATGGAGTAGTAATTAATCTACTTGATGATACGGACAAATTGAATACTGTGAATTGGAGTAGAACACAAGTGCGGCAAGTAAGGCAGTATAATGTTTTCTTTTTGAGAAAACGTACTTTTTTAAAGATGCAGAGTAAATAATTCGTGACAACAATCTAGGACAGATCGATCCAATGAGAGTCGAATACCTGAGCACTTTTTGCTGCTACTTCTTTCCTAAAATATACTACCTTCGTCCCATATAAATTATATTTCTAGGTTGTTTAACATATATTAAGGTTTAAGAACAAAGATTTTGATGCTCTTATTAAATGGTGTATAGGTAAGAGTGGAATGGTAATTGAGGGTAAAATAGAGAGAAATTTAAATGAGAAGTGATTAATGAGGCCATTAGTACTCTATTGTGACACTTATTTTGGGATAAATTCTAATCCTAGAAATACAATTATTATGAACTGAGGTAATAAGAGATTTTGAATGAATGAGACACATTATAACACAATGAATTTGAGCAGGGACCCATCCATTCAAAATATCTTATAGGACGGAGGGAGTATATGGCAGTAGCGGTGGATAACGAAAACTAATAATACACCATCGTTGTCATAATGTATTTATTGGTGTCATAACTAGTACACTACTTCTGTTTTACATTATAAGACTTTCTAACATTATCCACATTCATATAGATATTAATGAATCTAGACATATATATATTTCTAGATTTATTAACATATGTATAAATATAGACAATGCTAGAACTGAATTACTGATCATGTTTGAACTTGCACCATATATGTGGGTTTTGTCCAAGTCACCTGACCTCACCACACTGTAGATCCTCTCATGTTTGGCTGTCATGCTGATTTCGTTTAATTTATGGTCTAGGTAAGTTGTAAGTTGTGTTAAGGAACCAATCTATTCTACTGATGAACACACAAGGAGATAAACACAGAAACTATGGAACACAGAAAGTATGGATGAATGGAAACTTTATTTATTTTGGATTTGAGTACAAGCTATAGGATATGGAAGATAGGTGTTGGAGAGAGTAGTTGTCATTGCATTTGACCTCGGGGTCCTATTTAAAAGCGGAGGAAATCAGAGACTTCCGCCGTAAGCTAGCTTGCGCTGTAAGTTGGCTTTCATTGTAAGGTTGCTTTTCTCGCGATCTGGCTTCCACAGCTAGCTTCTTTTCGTGATAAGATATCTTTTGGTATAAGCTTTCTTTCGGTATAACCTTCTTTTTTAAGTAAACTTTTCACTCGTATCTTAATTCGTCCATGTTAAAATAGGTTTCAAAAAATGTTTGCTTTTTGAGAAAACATATTTTTTAAAAGATGTAAAGTAAATAATTCGACAATAATCTTGGATAGGTCGATCCGATGAGAGGCAAATACTTGAGCATTTTTGCTAACTAGTACCCCTCCGTACTCGTAAAGGAAGTCGTTTTGGACAGCGACACAGTCTCCAAAACATAACTTTGACTTCTTATTTCTATAAAAATATTTATTGAAAAGTGATATTTGTATACTTTTATGAAAGTATTTTTCAGGATAAATCTATTCGTATAATTTTTACATTTTCAAACTCAACAACTTGAGAGTTATTTATGATTTATATTCCTAAGGTTTGACTTAAACATTGTGCTAAACGATTTTGTTTACGAGTACGGAGAGAGTACTAGTACCGATCATATTTGAACCCATATCATATAGGCTGTGTTTAGTTCTTGAAAAAAGTTGGAAGTTTGGGGAAAGTTGAAAGTTTAGAAAAAAAAGTTAGAAGTTTATGTGTGTAGGAAAGTTTTCGATGTGATGTGATGTGATGTGATGGGAAGTTGAAAGTTTGGGGTAGCTGGGGGTGAACCATATTGGTTTTGTCCAAGTCACCTGACCTAATCACTGTAGATTCGCTCCTGTCGGGCAGTCATGTTGATCATTTCGTTTAATTCACTTATGGTTTATTATGTAAAAGTCATACTCCCTCCGTCTCCTAATATAAAGGATTTTGATATTTTACTTGTACTCTTTGATCATTCATTTTATTCAAAAAAAATTTAAAATTATTATTTATTTTATTTGTGACTTACTTTATTATACAAAGTATTTTAAGCACAACTTTTCATTTTTTATATTCGCACAATTTTTTTAATAAGATGAGTGGTCAAACAGCGTAAGTAAAATGTTAAAATCACTTATATTAAAAGATAGATGGAGTACGTTTTAGTTCTATTTACAAACTACTTTTTTTTCCATGGTGTGGTTATGTTAGAAATCAACGTATCTGCGGCTACCAGTTCCGCCGACCTCCATTGAACGGCACAACAAAGTTAGTGTGAAATTAGGAACGCTGACCTTTTCCTCAACATCCATTGACCTCGCTTACTACTACTTCGCATTAATCTGCTTTGTTCAACGCTGGCTTGCTTAATTTGTGCCTTTTATGGGTGCAGGTAGTGAAGTAGTGATGAGTATGCAAAGAATGAATAATTAATGTGAGGCGGCTGGTGTGTATTGGCATTTTCGTCGCTCGAGCTTACCAGCTGCCCATGCGCACGAGTTGCCTTAATTAAGGCTGTGTCTAGTTTAGCGCAAATTTTGAATTTTGGTTAAAATTGAAGATGATGTGACTGAAAAATTATATATGTATGACAGATTGATATGATGAAAAAGGACTGAAGTTTGGATCTAAACTTTAGATCTAAACACAGTCTAATTACTCCCTTGAATTAATTGCCCATGCGCACAGTAGGTCGCTTCAATTTGTTTATAGTGCCACGTCCCTTGAATGTGGAATTTTCGTTTGGTACAGATCTACTCGGTCATTCTCTTGACTCCATTTAGTTAACTGCCCAATATCGACATGCATGAAGTAAATTTGTTGCAATAATGTAACTTTTTGCATGCTTGTGCTATTGATCATTATAAGTTCTTTCAAATGATCAGGTTAATATAAACCATGCTTTGTGCTATTGATCATTGAGTTCTTTAGAATGATCAAGTTAATATAAACCGAGGTATCAGTCCAATTGTTTACCCTTCAGTTTATAAATGTAACCAAGATTTAATTTTTAGATCCGGAAGAAGGCTAGCACCGAACCGACCGCCGCTAAGCCAACAAAGGAACACAGACGAGAACGCCCAAAAAAACACCCTTACAACCAACACAAAGCCCAACTCTATCCTAGATGTGCTTGCACCAATCGTTTGAGTGGTTTCGGTAAGGGGATGCCTAAACAACGTCTCTAAGGAGAGAAGCGACGGAAAGCCGCCACCGCCGTCCGTCAGGGACTCAAAAGAGCTAAGATTGGGTTTTCGCCCGGCAACCACCCTTGAGGGATGAGACGGCACGACAACGCCCTCAGGAGGGGGAATGAACCATTATTATCGGTCCGGCCAAGGCCGGTCTGGGCTTTCACCTGCCGCTCATCACCTACAAGTCCATGGCTGTCGCACCGATGCTCCACCACCACTCAACCTCTGCTGACATGTGGGATCACTGCACCGGCGCCCCCCATAGGCCAGTCTTCGTGCGCCGAAGACCGCGCCACACCCATCGGCATCTCCTCCTCGCACCGTGGTCGCCTCCTTTACCGCCAGCTGCGCCTTATCGCGTCGCGTTGGCCTCCTCCTCCACCGGACGCGCCTCTGGCGCTAATCCGGCTTCCCGCCATCTGCGCCTCTCGCGCCAAGCTAGCCTCCTCGCCGCCAGCCGCACCTCTCGCGCCTTGCTGGCCTCCACTGCCATCGGCTGCGCCTTTCTGCGCCAAGCTGGCCTCCGACTCCTCCAATCGCTGTCGCACCGGTCAGGTGCGGCCGTCTGCCACGCCCCCGGCTAGCCGTCCAAGACCGCCATGCCTCCTCCGACCATAGACACGGTCACCACCACCGCAGCCGCATGTGGGTGGTGGTATATTTTTTTTATTTTTCCTTTGTTACGACCCTACAGGGTTGTAATCTTGTAATTTTTCCTGCTCTATCAATAAAACTTCGCACCGTCTCGTACGAGTCGTTAAAAAAAAGATTTAATTTTAAAAACTTAATTTATGAGTTGTTTTATGGGTTTTTATCGTAATTTTATTTTCTAGTATTTACTTTTAAATTGCTAAGAATACACATGTACAAGTTTTATTTGCAAATTATTTTTTTAATAACCTAGTACGGTTGTAAGTCAATCGTTTCAGAAAGAACTCTAACACACCTTTTTTTTAAGTTAGTTACTTAGAGATGAACATATGCAGTTTATATATATATATAGAGAGAGAGTTAGGTGCCCGTGCGTTGCAACGGGTTTAATAAAGTATATCGTTTATATATTGCATAAAAAGGTGAAATGATATTCTTTATATATATTGAACAAGCTAACAATGTAGCTGTTGGAACAAAATCCTACATGCATGGCTAGAGCATCCCTTCAATAGGAGGGAGCCCAAGCTTAGCCCTATGAGGACCACAAGAGTGAATGAGAGAGAGAATCGATGGAATGGGGGAGAGATCCCTCTCTCTTGCCCTTAGAGGGCTCCTTTTATTCATATGTAACGGGAAATTACATCTTTATCCTTGATTGGCTACATATATACAACATCCTCTTAGGGGTATTTTAGTCCTTTTATACATTAGTTTATACAACACCCTAAGTATGGGGTTATTCCCCAACAGTTCCCCCATCATCTGCTGGCTCCGAGGTTCGGGAGGAGCAGATGATTTCCAGCCCCTGCTTCTTAGGGTTTTGATCTATGTCTGCATTTTGCATCGGATACCCTCACGCTCAGCAAAGACCATACTGAAAAGGCGTCGCCGTCTTGAGCTCTTGAGATGTGGAGTCTGGTCCACCCCCTCTAGCGGTGAAAGCCGCGGTGCTTGACGGAGGCAGCGCCATCCGGAGTGCGCGAAGGCGAGTGCCGGGGGTGCTGCGCGAAGCCGCGCGTGGCCGGTGGAGCTTGGCTTTAAGGCCAGCGTGGCCGGCGGAGCTGTGCGGGGCTAGCGGAAGGACTGTGGAGTCCGCCGGCGCGAGCCTCTGCGCCGTGGCGTGGTCCGGCGGAAGGGGCCGAGCCAGAGGCAAAACACGTCACACGGGGCCGGTGCCAGGCGCGAGTCAGCGGAGGGTGTCGCCCGCAGAGTCTTGGCCGTAGGCGCGGAGGCGGCTTCACGCAGCGAGGCCGGCGTAGGCCGCTTAGCAATTACGCACGACGCGGAACCGCTTCCACAGCCATTCAGTCGTGCTGTCTTTCTTGTCTCCTTTTCTCCTTCTTCTTCTTCTTCCTTTTTTTTCTCATGAACAGTGCCATGCACATGCATGCAGCATGCGTCGTGCATGCCACTTACACTCGCAGGATGGGAATCAAATGCATTTGCATACAACCGAACCACACGGGGCCGGAAACCGCTTCGGCCGCTGTCGACGCGGAGATGGCGACTCGCGACAAAGGCGACCGCGGGGCTTGCCCGCGCGGAGGCGGCGGAGCCGGGGGAGCCGCGACTGAGTCGGCGGAGGCGCGCGGGATCACGCGGAGGCGACGGAGCCTCGCGGGTCCACGGGAGTCGGCGGAGACGCGTGGGTGCGCGGGGCCGACGGAGGTGGTGGACACGGCGCAGGCTTGCGCGGCCATTGGCGGCGACGGAGCCGCGCGTGCGCCGGCGGGGGCATGCGGGGGCGCGGAGCCGACGGAGGCGGCGGAGCCGTGCGTGGGCCGGCTGAGACGGTGGCGACGCGATGGAGCCGCGCGCGCGATGCGGGGAAGGAAACCGAATCGAGGGGGAGGAAAGCCAGAAAAGCGAATCGCATGCGATGGGATCTCAGCACCGTCCGATGTCTCGATCCAACGGATAATATCACGCGTATCTGTCAGGGTTGGAGTCACTGCCACCACTACGGAATTTTAAAGTAGTGTATATATATATATATATATATATATATATCATTTGTACTAAAGCTGAAATATTTCCTAGAAACCCTTGAAAAGCTGTTAATTACTAACTCCATCCAAAAAAGTTATCTTCCTAACATTTTAAATTTCTCCCTATTATACCTTTCAACTATCACTCCACTTCTAACCATACATAGTATCTAGAATGATAAATATTTTAATACAGTTGTAACTTCTTATGAATTATTCATGTTGCATACAGCAAGCAGCCAGGACAATTATATCTACACCGACCGAACCCTTGCAGTCCAGTTGCAGGGCCTGTACATGTACTTTGGTCATTCTCTTGAAATTAAAAGTTTGGTTGAAATTGGAACGATGTGACGAAAAAGTTGAAAGTTTATGTGTGTAGAAAATTTTTGATGTGATGGAAAAGTTGAAAGTTTGAAGAAAAATTTTGTAACTAAACACGCCTTCAGAAGTTCATGTCCCTCTAGAAAGTTAGCAAGAGTGAATGATTGAGCAAAAGTCGGTAGGTAGCACATTGAGCATGAGTTTCAGAAGCAACATCAACAACTCAGAAGAGGAGAAGAAAACTTGATTGTTCATGGGCTAGATTAATTGAATTAGTGAACAATGTGCAGGGTGCAGCCAAGAAAGCTATATTTAGCTTCCGGTTTGGCAGAGTCCTGAATCCAACTGACGAATAATGGTCATGCACTGGATTAATCGTACTGCATTTCTTAGTGCTTAAGATTTAGGAATACCGTCAAGCCGGCAAATTAACAAATTAGCAATAGGTCTTTACCCGCATGCGTGCTCTCATGAGCATCTCCCAAATACGATTTGTTCACTTTTAATCCTACCAATTTTAGTTTTGGTATTATTTTGGTAGGGTAACGAACTAGACATATTTTTGTCATCGCCAGTTTACTAAAAATTTAGCATTTTTGAAAGCTTGTTCTCATACGAACACTACCAATTTTCTTTTGTAAAGCTACAAACTGAATATATCTAACGTTGTCAAAATTTGATAACGCTAAAGTGTACCGAATACTAAATTTTGATAAGGTTAATTTCAACGACAAAGGCTGTGTTCAGTTCCCTTCAAACTTCTAATTTTTCCGTCACATCAAATGTTTGGATACATGCATAAAGCATTAAATATGGACGAAAAAAAATCATTTGCGCAGTTTGAATGTAAATTACGAGACGAATCTTTTAGGTCTTATTACGCCATGATTTAACAATGTGGTGCTACAATAAACATTTACTAATGACGGATTAATTAGGCTTAATAAATTCATCTCACAGTTTACAAGCGGAAACTGTAATTTGTTTTATTATTAGTTTACGTGTAATACTTCAAATATATGTTCGTATACGTTAATTTTTTTTACCAAAACAACTAAACACGGCCAAACTAAACTCGCCCTTAGTCTCTCATGTCAATTAATAATCCTTGAGACCGATGTGTAGACTAGTATCATCCATCAATATCTTACCCCCAAATTAAAATCGTTGTTTTCTTGGCCTTTTTTATCATTGTCCCTGGAATTCCACGCACAATCGGGGATCATATCATCAGCTAGCTGGCTAGTCTGCGGCAGCTAAGGAAGCTAGCTCGGCTAGTCGCGAGTCGCGACGATACGCGTGCTTCCAGGAGTCCTGCTAGTTTTATTCTCGTGAAATTTCTCCCCTTTGAAATTCAGGGTCAGTTTTGCTCACTTTCCTCATTTTTCCCCGTTGAAATTACAAAAGTCTTCTAGGAAAAATCAAAGATTTGTTAGTCTTTTTTTATGGAAAAGAGAAAATTTTTTGTTGGGCTACCCTTTGACTAACTAAACTATATGGGCCGCCAGCCTCTGGAGATCTGTTGGGCATTAGGGCAATGTGGCCTGGATCTTCTCCCGGTTAAGCTACTGGCTCAATACTAATTGGGGCCAGAAATCATGATGCAGCCCAGCATATTCTAGGCTTCTGAAAGTTGTAAGACACAAGCCCATTACCAACTACCAAGGTAATTAATTATGGAGTAAAGTGCACTGTCGGTTTCTAAACATGTCTGTCTGTGTTATTTTAGTCTCCGAAGTCTAAAAATACATTTTCAGCTCTTCGAACTTGTTACCACAACTCTTCTGGGATCCTACGTGATGCTTGCGTGGTATGTTACACGGACGTTGACTCATTTTCTTTATATTTTTCTCTCATTTTTCTTCTTTTATTCCTTCCTGTTCGCGTGTGAAAAAAAAGAGAGAATGGAAACCTAGAGGGGATGAAAAAAAGAAAAAAAAGGATTAGAATGTTTGTGTGGCATGTCATTTTAGCATCTATGTGGTTTCTTACATAAGTGCCACATAGGATCGTTGAGGGGTAGATGCAATTTGGAACCGGAATAACGCACTTTAACAAGTTCGTGGATCTAAAAGTAGATTTTGGAAGTTAAGAGACTTGGATAACATAAGCAAACAAGTTTAAGACCATCAATACACTTTACTCTTATTATGAGAAAGAAATTGCACCTTTTCATTTCATATGGGATTATCTATACATTTGTCAATAAATTTTATCCTAAAAATTTACCGAATGTAAATATATTACAATTAAAATAGAACTACATTCTAAATTGTACGTAACTACAATACAACTTGTATATAACTTTCAAAAATCCCATAGTAATATGCTATTTTCACAAAACGGAGGTCATAAAGACCGAATCCCCTTATCTATGCACATACTATATTTTTTTTCTTCCTCACTTGCACAAATCTTGAAGCAAATCTAATGACCAATATTATCTGAAAGTTACATACCAGTTACAAATTTTGACATAATTACACTATGGTTATACTGTATTTATTTTTGATAAATTTTTTAGGAATATATTTATCGATAAATATATAGAAAAATCAATAATGCCATCGCATCACCTCTTCGAAGAATACCCTGCAACTAAAAAGCATCTGGAACGCTAATAGTCATAATGCTACAGTAGAAAGAGTAAATTGCTCACTTATAAGGACATGCCATTTGGCAGCTGATGATATGACTCGTCGTCCGTCGACGATATATGGGGGATACATCGAACGAGACAAGGAGGAAAGATGGAGCCAGATCAATCTTCATTCGTTATCAAGTTGGAAATTTGGTGGAAAATGAACCGGAGGATTTTCCAGGATGAGGCCGTGTTTCACGCCAAAACGTCATGGATCACGCATTCACGGATCACCAAAGAAATAGTGGGGCATGGAAGCTGGATGACAAGGAGGGGGCCAAAGGACTGCAGAGAGGCTAGAGTAGTTGGTTGGCCAGATGTAGTTGTCAGTTGTACTCAAGAGTTCATCAGACACAATTTTTCACATATGAAAACTTTTGGATACTACAAGAATTTTTTTTCTACATAGAGGGAAATTCTCCCTCCGCTTCATATTAATAAGTTGGTTAACCTTTTTATGTTTGACCAACCTTATAGAAAAACGAGTAAATTGCATCGGCGGTACACAAACTTGTCAGGTGAGTGTAATCTAGTGTATAAACTTATAAAATGCTCGTTTTGGTACATGAACTTATCTTGCGCGTGCGAACTAAGGTTAGGCGCTGATTAGAATACTACTTAAACATATATATGAGAAGGTTGATACTAAAACATATATATGAGAAGGTTGCTACTTAAACATATATACGAGAAGGTTACTACTTAGACATACACTTGTTCAATAAAAAGATAGAAAGATATATAGTGATTGTAGAGAAAGATATAAAATACCGAGCAATGATACATGGGTTAGAAACATACGGAATTCAAGATAAAGTAGAGAACAAATTTATAAATATAGCATGTTTTATACGTACTCACTGTACGTATGCACGTCACATTCTAATCAATATTAGCTAGGTAAAATTAACCTTGCCAAGCCATTTTGGGCCTAATTCGCACGGATTAGATAAGTTCGTGCATCAAAACGAGCATTTTACATGTTCATGCACTAAATTGCACCCACCTAACAAGTTTGTGTACCACCAATGCAATTTACTCTAGAAAGAATTGTAACATCTATAACACCAAATTAGTTTCATTAAATTTAGCATTGAATGTATTTTGATAATATATTTATTTTGTATTGAAAATACTAATATATTTTTACTTATTATATAAAACGAAGGAAGTAGTAAATAATCTGGCCATTTATTTCTGGTCATGATATCTTGGTTGAAAATAACAGTTCGCCTTAGTTACAATTTGGATACATAGAGTGGTAATTTTCACCCAAGGTGTGAGGACTTCACAATACAGGTCTAGGGATAGCGCCAATTTTTTCATTCTTCGGGCTAATGGATGAGGTTATAGGAAATTATAGAGCAAAGCTAATGGATGAAAACCATGAAATTATAGAGCAAAGCTATGCAACATAGTCCATTACAAACAAAGCTCGTCAAGACCAACTTAAGTGGATATATGAATTAATGTTAAAGGCAAACCCAAAGTCCCACTTTATTACTCCCTCCATCTCAAAATATAAAAGATTTTAGGTGGAGGTGACATATCCTAGAATCATGAATCTGGACAGCTCATACCCACCTAAAATACTGTTAGATTAATGGGCTAGGCCCAATTAAATCCTAATAAATTCCATTGGCCCACATTAAGTGCTATGAGTAATAATACCACCTTGGAAATCTAAGTGAAGAGGTCTCAACTTAAATAAGGAGCTAGTGGAGAGTCTCTGTTGACCGATTGAGATGGTGTGCGGACAACCAGGCGGGGCGGGGCGAGGCGAGGTTGAGGCAGACAGCTGCTGCTGCTGCGTTCTCTCGTTTTGTAATGGACGGTAATAAACACGGAGAATTGATTTCGTATCAATGAACGCGTCGTTTACAGAATTAAACGCCGTGAATACGCCGTGAATTGATTCCGTGTATTAAACACCGTGAATTGATTCCGTCGGTTACGGAATTAAACACCATGAATTGATTCCGTAGTGAATTAAACACCGTGAATTGATTCCGTCGGTTACGGAATTAAACACCGTGAATTGATTCCGTATTAACGAGCGCGTCGGTTACAAAATTAAACACCGCGGTTGATGACTCCGAACGTTACTCTCGCGCTCGCATATATATACTCCACAGCAACCAGAAGGACGGAAGAAGTTCTTCCCGACCTTTCTTGCACTCTCTTGCACTTCGAGTTCCTCCTCCTCTGTTCCTGAGCTGTAGAATCCTTCCCCGCAGCAACCAGAAGGACGGAAGAAGTTCTTCCCGACCTCTCTTGCACTTTGAGTTCCTCCTCCTCTGTTCCTGAGCTGCAGAATCCTTCCCCGGTTCTGTTCACCTGTGCGCACAGGTGTACGGGACGAGCAGGTGCCTCCGAAACTCCGTCTGCTTCAGAACCTGCACGGGTAGGCGGGCGATCAAGTTTTTGGGTAGCGCTTCAAGCGCGACTGCTCTTGTTCTTCACGGCTACTGCTGCTGCATCGACGCCTTCACCAAGATGTCGACGGAGATTGGAGACAAGATGATGAACGACATCAATAGAGGCAATACTGCTTCAAAATCCAGCGGTGGGACGTTTTAGGGGTATACTTTCACTCTCCCGACTCTATTAGATGTTTCTTTGTTAATACTCTTCGCAATGGCAGCATTGTGTTACTATGTAAATGTTGATGCTTATTTCATATTAAGCATACTCAAGTTGTATACATCTAGTACTGTCACTAGATCTACTCATATTGCAAATGTCATGTTTATTGTCTTAATATTTTGGATTAAAATATGCCGAATTATGACCAAATTTCCAACAATCCAAAAACTTGATAGGTCTTTTTTGGTAGTTGGCTTTGCTGCATCACTAAAACCACATCCTTTCGATGGTACAAATTATAAAAGATGGAAAGCACGTACACTTTTGTAGTTGACGGCGATGCATTGTTTCTTTGTCTCACGGGGCAAACAAAGTGAACCGCCTCTCTCTCCTGAGGAGGAGGCTAAGTTCGAGGCTTCGGATTGCCTGTTCCGTGGAGCATTGATCAGTGTACTCGCTGACAATATAGTGAACGTGTACATGCACATGCCTTCGGGGAAGGACATGTGGGATGCACTTGAGGCTAAGTTCGGAGTTTCCGACATCGGCAGCGAGCTGTATGTCACGGAGCAGTTCTATGACTACAAGATGGCCGATGACCGTTCTGTAGTGGAACAGGCTCATGAGATTCAGATGTTGGCAAAGGAACTTGAGAACAACAACTGTGAGTTGCCGGACAAGTTTGTGGCGGGTGGCATTATTGCCAAATTGCCACCTTCTTGGTCGGACTTTGCTACTTCTCTAAAACACAAGAGGCAAGAGTTCAGTGTTACTGATCTCATTGGCTCTTTGGGAGTTGAGGAGAAGGTGAGGGCAAAGGACAACCGAGGTAAAAAGATCGAGGGAGGTTCTAGCGCCAATTTGGTGCAGAAGAAGAACCCTCACGCATCTCACAACAACAACAAGAAAGTCAAACCAGACATCAAACCCAAGGCTACAACCAATTTTAAAAAGAAAAGCAAGGGAAAGGCAAAAGGAGATTGCTTTATGTGTGGCAAGCCTGGGCATTGGGCGAAGGATTGTCCTGAGTGCAAGGACAAGAAGTTTGCAAACATGGTTATTAGTGAGGGCGGAGGAACATCGGGGTATGGTAAATTTTTACCTACAGTTCTCTCTGTCTGTCACTCACCTAATTGGTGGGTTGATATTGGTGCTAATATTCATGTGTGTGCCGACATTTCCCTATTTTCTTCTTATCAGGTCGGGAGAGGTTCCTCCTTGTTGATGGGAAACAGATCGCTTGCGGCTGTTCATGGTGTTGGTACGGTCGATTTGAAGTTTACTTCGGGAAAGATCGTACAACTGAAGAATGTGCAGCATGTCCCTTCAATAAAGAAGAATCTAGTTAGCGGCTCTCTACTGTGTAGAGATGGTTTTAGACTTGTGTTTGAATCCAATAAATGTGTCGTATCTAAATATGGAACGTTTATCGGAAAAGGTTATGACAGCGGAGGCTTGTTCTGCTTTTCCTTGGATGATATGTGTAATAAAGTTGTGAACCATGTAAGCGATGATGATGATGAGTCCAATGTGTGGCATTCGCGACTTTGTCATGTGAATTTTGGTTGTATGACACGCTTAGCCAACATGAGTTTAATTCCAAAATTCACTTTAGTCAAAGGCTCTAAATGCCATACTTGTGTTCAATCGAAACAACCTCGCAAGCCTCACAAGGCATCTGAGGCAAGGAATTTGGCACCACTAGAACTTGTTCATTCCGATCTGTGCGAAATGAACGGTGTGTTGACTAAAGGGGGAAAGAAATATTTCATGACACTGATAGATGATTGCACTAGATTCTGCTATGTGTACCTATTGAAAACAAAGGATGAAGCATTACATTACTTTAAGATCTATAAGGCTGAGGTAGAAAACCAACTGGAAAGGAAAATCAAACGGTTAAGGTCTGATAGGGGTGGAGAGTATTTTTCCAATGAGTTTACTTCTTTCTGCGAAGAGTATGGAATTATTCATGAGAGGACGCCTCCCTATTCACCCCAGTCAAACGGGGTAGCCGAAAGAAAGAACCGCAATCTAACTGAGATGGTGAATGCCATGTTAGACACTATAGGACTTTCCAAGGAATGGTGGGGTGAGGCAATATTGACTGCGTGTCATGTCCTGAATAGAATTCCTACTAAGCATAAGGAAGTAACACCTTTCGAGGAATGGGAAAGGAAGAAATTAAATCTCTCTCACCTGCGCACATGGGGCTGTTTGGCCAAGGTAAATGTACCTATAGCCAAAAAAATGTAAACTTGGACCAAAGACCGTAGATTGTGTGTTCCTTGGTTATGCTATCCATAGTGTGGGATATAGGTTCCTAATAGTAAATTCTGGAGTACCCGACATGCGTGTTGGTACAATTACTGAGTCTAGAGATGCCACATTTTTTGAGAATGAATTTCCTATGAAAAATGCACCTAGCACTTCTAGTCAAGAACTTATTTTATCCACTGAGCACTTTGTGCCGATAGAACACATTGATCAAACGCTTGAGGAAAATCCTGAGGAGGATAACATTGTAGCAACTCGAAAGAGTAAGAGACAAAGGACTGCAAAGTCTTTTGGAGATGACTACATTGTATATCTTGTGGATGATACTCCAAGAACCATTGAAGAGGCATATTCATCTCCTGACGCTGACTATTGGAAGGAAGCGGTACGCAGAGAGATGGACTCAATTATGTCTAATGGTACTTGGGAAGTCGTCGAGCGTCCATATGGGTGCAAGCCTGTAGGATATGCAAACGGGTTTTCAAGAAAAAGCTTAGGCCTGATGGTACAATTGAAAAGTACAAGGCAAGACTTATGGCCAAAGGTTATACCCAAAAAGAAGGTGATGACTTTTTTGACACTTATTCACCGGTTGCTCGCTTGACCACGATTCGAGTACTACTCGCTCTGGCAGTCTGTCATGGTCTACTCGTCCATCAGATGGATGTTAAGACAGCTTTCCTCAATAGAGAGTTGGAGGAGGAGATCTATATGGATCAACTAGATGGGTATGTACTAGAAGGTCAGGAGGGAATGGTGTGCAAGCTGTTGAAGTCCTTGTATGGTCTCAAACAAGCGCCTGAGCAATGGCATGAGAAGTTTGACAATACATTTACATCTGCTAGCTTTGTTGTGAACGAAGCTGACAAATGTGTGTACTATCGCTATGGTGGGGGAGAGGGAGTGATCTTGTGTTTATATGTCGATGACATATTGATCTTTGGGACCAGCCTCAATGTGATTGAGGGGGTCAAGGACTTTCTGTCCAAAAGATTTGAAATGAAGGATTTGGGAGTGGTTGATGTTATTCTTAACATTAAACTACTGAGAGGAGATGAGGGTGGGATTACACTTGTGCAATCTCACTATGTGGACAAGGTCTTGAGTCGCTTTGGTTATAGTGACTGCAAGGCAGCTCCTACTCCTTATGATCCTAGTGTGCTATTAAGGAAAAACCGAAGAATAGCAAGAGATCAATTGAGATACTCCCAGATTATTGGTTCATTGATGTACTTAGCTAGTGCAACGAGGCCTGACATCTCATTTGTTGTGAGCAAGTTGAGCCGGTTTGTTTCAAATCCGGGAGATGATCATTGGCATGCTCTTGAAAGAGTAATGCGCTATCTAAAAGGGACAATGAGCTATGGAATTCACTACGCTAGGTACCCAAAAGTACTGGAGGGCTATAGTGATTCAAACTAGATATCTGATGTTGATGAGATAAAGGCCACAAGTGGGTATGTGTTCACACTTGGAGGGGGCGCTGTTTCCTGGAAGTCTTGCAAGCAGACCATCTTAACGAGGTCAACAATGGAAGCAGAACTCATAGCTTTAGATACTGCCGCAGTTGAGGCCGAATGGCTTCGTGAGCTCCTGATGGACTTGTCGGTGGTTGAAAAACCAGTACGAGCAATCCTAATGAACTGTGATAATCAAATAGTGATTATTAAAGTGAACAGTTCGAAGGACAACATGAAGTCATCCAGCCATGTTAAAAGAAGACTGAAGTCTGTCAGAAAGCGGAAAAACTCCAAAGTGGTCGCATTGGACTATGTCCAGACGGCTAAAAATCTGGCAGATCAGTTTACCAAGGGGCTACCACGTAATGTGATAGATTGTGCATCGAGGGAAATGGGCTTGAGACCCACTTAGAGTTGCACAATGGTGGAAACCTGTCCATTGTGATCGGAGATCCCGTGAATTTGGATGGCGAAACAAACTATTGTGTAACTGAGAGAAGAGACCCTAAAATGGGCTTATCTTCATGATGCACTTCTCTTCTAATCTGTATGGTAGGATGGTATACACCTTAATGTGATCCGAGTGGCTTTTCATAAAGCAGAGATGTTGGCCTACAGAACATCTTAGAAGGAACACACCTATATGAGTTCGACTGCTAGTCACAGTCTATGAGATCTGGGTGATCTCTAGATACTCATGAAAAGGCCAGGAGTATAATTTATACGCTCCAAATAGAGGGGATGCAAACGGCAGCCTAGTACCAGTTAAGGGTTTGAGTGAGGCCTGAATCGCACAAGACTGACAATTCAAGGCATAGTCCATTGTTCAGTTGTGATCTGGTGTAGCTCTTTTCTTAGGTGGAAGTTCAACTTAACAGTCTCCACCGAAACACTGGTATAACAAACAGGATCAGAATCGAGAGCATTTCCTGTGAACCATGAAATTTGGTGGGGATTGTTAGATTAATGGGCTAGGCCCAATTAAATCCTAATAAATTCCATTGGCCCGCATTAAGTGCTATGGGTAATAATACCACCTTGGAAATCTAAGTGAAGAGGTCTCAACTTAAATACAGAGCTAGTGGAGAGTCTCTGTTGATCGGTTGAGATGGTGTGCGGACAACCAGGCGGGGCGAGGCAAGGCGAGGTAGACAGCTGCTGCTGCGCTCTCTCGTTTTGTAACGGACGGTAATAAACACGGAGAATTGATTTCTTATCAATGAACGCGTCGGTTACGGAATTAAACGTCGTGAATTGATTCCGTCGGTTACGGAATTAAACACCGTGAATTGATATCGTCGGTTACGGAATTAAACGCCGTGAATTGATTCCGTATTAACGAGCACGTCGGTTACAAAATTAAACACCGCGGTTGATGACTCCGAACGTTACTCTCGCGCTCGCATATATATACTCCGCAGCGACTAGAAGGACGGAAGATGTTCTTGCCGACCTCTCTTGCACTCTGTTGCACTTCGAGTTCCTCCTCCTTTGTTCCTGAGCTGCAGAATCCTTCCCCGGTTCTGTTCACCTGCGCGCACAGGTGTACGGGACGAGTAGGTGCCTCCGAAACTCCGTCTGCTTGAGAACCTGCACGGGTAGGCGGGCGATCAAGTTTTTGGGTAGCGCTTCAAGCGCGACTGCTCTTATTCTTCACGGCTACTGCTGCTGCATCGACGCCTTCATCAAGATGTCGACGGAGATTGGAGATAAGATGATGAACGACATCAACAGAGGCAATACTGCCTCAAAATCTAGCGGTGGGACGTTCTCGGGGTATACTTTCATTCTCCCGATTCTATTAGATGTTTCTTTGTTAATACTCTTCGCAATGGCAGCATTGTGTTACTATGTAAATGTTGATGCTTATTTCATATTAAGCATACTCAAGTTGTATACATCTAGCACTGTCACTAGATCTACTCATATTGCAAATGTCATGTTTATTATCTTAATATTTTGGATTAAAATATGCCGAATTATGACCAAATTTCCAACAAATACCACATAAATTCTCTTATATTTTGAAATGGAGGGAGTACAACACAATTCAGCGTCCCAATTGTTACCCATCTACGCTCTGACAAAGGTCATGGCGTTGTCTCCCGATCACCGTGTAGCATTGTGTTCAAAGTTATACTACTGTGCCACCAATCACTCTCTTCACCCTTGGCACACCAAGCCATTGGCCGAACCAGACCGGCCACTAGTCGTTAGGGATGGGCGTGGTCCGGTGCGGGGTGATCCGGACTCATCCCATGCAACCTGCCTAGGCTGCAACAGTGCCAATGGGTCGGCACACTAGATCTTATTGGGTAGCGCAGGTCAACCCATTAGAAGGAAGATCAAATTCTGCTAGAGTTTTGATTTTGGAAAACACAAAACATATCAGACCAAATGAAAGTCACTTCCTCTCCCCCTAGCTCCCAGATATAGCCTGTCGCGAGAGCTGACTGGCGGCTAGGACGGCGGCGGCGGGGAGGTGGCAAGGCATCGGCGACGGAGTCTCTTTGGACGGCGGTGGGGGCGGCGGAGGACAGCGAAGGTTGGGGGCGGCCCGATGGCTCCTGTCGGTGGAGGCGGCCTTAGAGGCTGTGGCGGCCTAAGAAGGCGGCGGCTTCCGTCGGCGTTGGTGGCCCTAGGGGCTGCGGCGGATGACGGCGACGGCTCCTGTCGGTGCTGCGGTGGTGGTGGTTCCCATCGGCACCGGCTGCCCAACAAGATGCGGCGGAGGACAGCAGCGGCTCTCGTTGGTGTTGGTGGCCCTAGGGGCTGCTGCGGCTCTCGTCAGCGCTGGCAGCCCTAGGGGCTGCGACGGAGGACGACAGCGGTTTCCGGCGGCGCCGGCGGCACTAGGGGCTACGGCGGCCCCCGTCGGCGCAGGCGGCCCTAGGGGTTGCGGTGGCTCGAGACGGTGGCGGTCTAAGCACTTTGGATAGTAGATGCCTAGGAATCCGGTGAAGTGGAAGCCGATCCGTCGGTTCGTGTCTAGTTGGCTAGTTCCGACTATACCACGAATGACGACGGTGTAGAGTTGGCTTATAAGCGACGCGTGACGTCAGCTCACCTGAAACTGATGAAGATGGCATAAATGGAGGTTTGCATCAACGACGCACTAGCGGCGGCAGCGACCAATAGACTTCCACTTGTCAAATCTGGTTGTTTCAGGAGAATATGGCGGGAGGCAGAGAAGTAGGATGTGCTGAGGTCGTTTGGTTTTCTTTTTTTTTTTGGTTGTGTTCTCCTCCTTATTGAGATGTGAGTTAAGTACTCTTGTATCCTTTTGGCTGTGTATATCCTTCGTGGATATAGAGGCCGGATTAATGAAAATCCATTATCTAAAAAATGAAAGTCTCTTAACTCAAGAAACCTGTTGATTTCATGTTTGAAGACACTTAATTACTCGCTGTTAACTAAAGATGATTGTTAATACAAATTTAGTTTGAAAAAATTATTATGTGTAGCAGTGCTCATAACAAAATGGGATGTTTACGGTTAGACATCTACCTACCAAGATCACCGCCAGTGTCGACTTCCTAGTCAAATCTCTGTGCTTAAGTTGAGGGAGGAGCTGAGAGGACGCATGAGGCGCCGCCGGTGTGGGACAACGTATCCTATGCATAGACCAAACCTCCTGCACTCATGCACTCGGCTGTTATAGGCCCTCCAATCCTGATCCGACGAATACGGTCTAAGCATAGGTGTTTTTTCAGAAAACCTCCCGCATCATCCATACAAATTTACATCTGACCCCTTGCTTTCTTTCCTCTTCCATTTAAAATCATTTATTAACCCCAATTTTTTCGAAGTCGTCAAATTTTAAAAATTCAAAATTTGAATTGTTCAAATGAACTTATTTGTAAAAAGGACCGATACAATAGTTGTAGATCTCGTTGAGTTCTACAATTTTGTTGTTTATGATTTTTGCGTGCGTCGACTTCCTGCCACATGGAGAGGGAGAAGGTTTGGGGATAGGGATCGACTAGGAATGAGCACGGAGAAGAGTAAAGAAGGTAAGGGGTCATCTGCAAATTTGTATGGAGGATGCGGGCGCTTTTCTGAAAAAACACCTCACCTAGTCACCTAGATCGTGTTTGTCAGATCAGGATCGATGGGTATATAATAGCCGAGTGCATGAGTGCACGAGATTAGATGTGTGCATAGAATACGTTCCCCGGTGTGGAGGCCGATGAAGGTAGCAGGTGTTGGACCCCTTAACCATTGGAGCCAACTTTTATATTTTGGGCCGGCCCATTTACCCATTGAAGCCAATTCTGTGGGATGGGTCAATGAGTCCAGCAGGTTGGCCCGACCACGCCCATCCCTACTAGTCGTTATATGTTGCCACACCATTCACCGCTAGGGGTGAAAACGGGATGGGTATTTCCGGACCGACCGCCCGATCGTATTAATTTGGGATAAATTCGGGTCAGAAATTTGGGTACCCGAAATTTTATACGGATAAGGGTTCGAATACAGGTTATTTTTTATGGATATGAGATCGGGTTTGGGAGCGCAGTATCCGACGGATACGGATTATCCGATAAAAAATACGGATACTACCCGAATATATATACGGATAGTACCCGTATTACGTAGGCTGTACAGCCTGGTTTGAGGCAAGCCAAAAGGCCAACAACCATGCCAATAAACCCACCGGCCCAATACTAATATACTAACCCTAGGAAATAGGAGAGAGATGAGAGAGACCGAGTGACTGAGTGCCGGCCTGCCGTGTGCGCCGCTCACCGTCTCCCTCCATCCTACTACTAGCAGCAGCAGGTAAATATTGCTAGATCCCTCCTTACGATTAGCAGTAGCAGCAGCATCGGGTTCATTGCCTTCCTCAATTTCTATTAATTTCTCTTACTCATGCTCAACAGTTAGCATGACGTCAGCGTCCGATTTACGTGCAAAATATGATCTAATTGCACCATTAAATTCGTTGTAATTAAATCTTCAAAACAAGACCACACATGGATATATTCCGACGAAAATTTTTTTAGCTTATTATTAAATTATTTTTAAATGTTACATGATGTTCCAGTAGGTATATCGGAATTATTTCGCTAAGTAAATCGAAAATGTTTCACTCGTTTAAATCGGGTGTTGTTTCACCTTATATAAAAATAATATTTCAGCAAATAGCGAAATAATGTTTCAGTTCACTGCAACATTAGATCTATACATAGTGAAACATTGTGAGTACACTAGGTGAAACATTTTTCGGTGGAACAAAAAATAAACCAAATTCCCTTAATAGGGGGTTTCCAAAATATGTGAGTTTTTTGTTGCAATGGAGTATTTCAGTTCACTGCAACATTAGATCTATACACAGTGAAACATTGTGAGTACACTAGGTGAAATATTTTTGGTGGAACAAAAAATAAACCAAATTCTCTTAATAGAGAGTTTCCAAAATATGTGGGTGATTTGTTGCAACGACGCGTTCCATAATATCAAAATCCACTGCAACATCTGATCCGTACATAGTGAAACATCACGAGTACACTACCTGAAACATCGTAAAACTACTGGTTGAAACATCAAAAGAACCATATGCAGCATTCTAAAAAGATCAATAAAAAAGCTAAAATATTTTTTTGTCGAAATATAATCATGTGTGGTCTTGTTGTAAAGATTTAATTGTAACGAATTCAGATCGTAGATTAGATAAATAGTTTACGAGAAAAAATCTTTTGAAGAAATAAGAGATGTGAGTATTTGCTTTGGCTAACAGCTAGTCACATACTGATGGATAACCGTCCGATCTGTGCGGCTCGATGGCACGGTGCATGCGGTGACCGATTTTTCAGTGCACGATCGGACACGCGGTGCTGAACATTTTCGGACTTTTGTTGTTCGTCTGTAGGGTTAATATAATCGCATTATGGAAATATAGAATTGTTTAATGGTTATTGTGGTTTTTATGATTGGTGCTTCGACTTGATATCTGAATAAGTATTCGTAACCGAGAGTGTACTTATCCGTTTGGGTATGTATTCGTCCCATATTTTTTCCCGATATTATTCGAGCTTATATCCGTATTCGACACTATCCGTGTCCGACCCGATTCCGATTAAAAAATGTGGGTTAGGATATGGGAAGGGTGAAATCCGACCCAACCCTACCCGATTTCACCCCTATTCACCGCTTCTAAGAAGTAGGCTATGTCAATATCTACCAAGTGACCCAATCCACAAAGGAATAAGTTCACCGGAGGTCTCTCAACTTAACAGCGAGAATTTTTGAGGTCCCTCAACCATAAAACCAGAAATGTTCACCCCTAAACTCACTCAAACCGTCAAAGGAGGTCCCATGGCAGTATTTGCGCCCGGTTTTGCTGATGTGGCATCCAGTTAGCAAAAAATAAAAATAATAAATATGTGGGGCCCAGATGTAAGAGAGAGAAAATGGTGTAGGCCCACATCTCTCCTTTCTTTTCTTTTTCTCTTCCTTTCTCTCCTTTTCTCGAGCAGGCGCGGCGGGGCGTGAGGCGGCCGGTGGCAGAGCAGGGGCGGCGGCGGCGGGAGAGGGGGAGAGAGACGGCCGGCATGATGGCGAGCTCGGTGACGGAGAGTAGCGGCGTGCGGTGCAGCGGCAGGGGAGAGGAGCATCAGGAGAGGAGGCGCCAGCGGTAGCAGTTGGAGAAGGAGCGGGCAAAACATGGGGCCGACATCATGTCCCGCCGGCGCCCCCTTTCTTGCCGGTCTCATCTCCCCCTCTCCGACCGGCACCAGCTGCTACCGCCGGCGCATCCTCTCCTGCCGCTCCTTTCCCCGCCGCTGCACCGCGCGCCGCTACTCTCCGCCGCCGAACTCGCCATCGCGTTGCCGTCTCTCTCCCCCTCTCCCGCCGCCGCCACCCCTGCTCTGCCACTGGCCGCCTCACGCCCTGCCGCGTCTGCTCGAGAGAAGGAGAGAAGAGAAGAGAAAAAGAAAAGGAGAGATGTGGGGTCTACACCATTTTCTCTCACTTGCATGTGGGCCCCACATGTTTATTTTTTTATTTTTTGCTGACTAGGATGCCACGTCAGCAAAACCGGGTGCAAATACTAGCATGGGACCTTTTTTGAACAGTTTGAGTGAGTTTAGGGGTGAACATTTATGGTTTTGTGGTTGAGGGACTGAAAAAATCTCGCTGTTAAATTGAGGGACCACTGTTGAACTTATTCCATCCACAAAACATGAAGCAAAAACATCGTGGGTCAATCTAACAAAATTTGATGGGCCATCATGGGTCGACCCATGTTGATCCGCTGGCTCGACCCATATATCCATCAAACCATACAACTATATACAAGATTCCACATCTTATACGCGTAGTACACACGATAAATATCGTTTCGTATGGCTAATGGGTGATGATTTTTTTTTGCTGTATTGATCTATTAAGACTCAGACTAGCATCTATTTCCTCCATTTCACAATGTAAATTATTTTAGTATTTCTCACATTTATATTGATGTTAATAGACATCATTAACATCAATATGAATATGAGAAATGCTAAAATAACTTACATTGTGAAATAAAGAGAGTATTATAATTATGAATTGTCTGACTTCACATCATTGCTGCTTCGCGAACAATGAGAAGAGCAAGAACAGACCCACGAAGGGATCGTGGGTGAGTGAGGGGATGGGCCATATTGGATTTGTTTGTCGAGATGACCCATGTCCCGGAACTCACCACACTGGGATATTGGCACCATTGGGTCAGAGTGTCAGACCTTGGGTCGACCCAACCCAATCCATCCCTACGGAGTACTTTCCTAGTCTCGCTTTTGACGGAAGCAGTGACCTCGATCTAACATTCCCTCGACAGGGATTTGAGGACCCGTCGGGACAAGACAGGACTATATATTTTGTGGTCAGGCCGTCAGGGTCGTTAAACCCGATGCATCAATCTTGACAACCCCAATTACATTACAGCTCGTGTGAATAAAATAAGCAAGAATTCAGCAGGCATATACATTATGAGATATTCTTCAATACTTGAAATTAATTATGACCCTTGATCAGCAATGATGTAACGGACAGAGAGATAAGGTACTTGAAAAAAGGTATTAAAAGGATGGACAAGGTATGGAAGGTGAAAGGGTAAAATGGTAATTAATTTTCATTAAATTATTTTTCGGTAAAGGGCAAAAGCGAGAGAAGCTACAAACGTTTCAGCAGGGCGAAGAACAAGAACGCGTGCGAGAGAAACCAACATGAAGTACCTGCTAATCGTCGCACGTCGCTACCGTAAAAGTCCGCCGCACGCCGAGGCCGCACACGCCCGCCGCTCACCGCCGCCATACGCACCCTCCGGTCGTAGCGTACGAAAGCAGCAGCCGGACACCGTAGCGCCCGCCGGTCGTAGCCGATGTACGCAGCAGCAGGTCGCCGTCACCGCCGCCGCACGAGCCCATCACACCAACCGGTCGCCGTGGTCGCACGCGCTGGCTCGTTTGATTTGGATTAATCCTGAATGTTAGCCGATTTGTTAGGCACTCGACGAGGTGGGAATTGAGTAATTACTAAGCTACCCTTGTTAATAAAAATTTTTGTTCCTAAATTACCCTTTGAAGATTAACGGTGGATAATAATTCGTTAAGAAGGTACCTGGGGTACCTTCCAAGCACCGTAAAAGACCTCGTACATTATATTTATCAATTCCACATTTTGGTATAACTAATTCCAACATAACAATGTTTTGTCGTGCCTTGTGCAACAGAAAACAGCGTAAAAGTAAAAAAAGAACTCACAGTGAGCTAATGCGATCCGCTCACCATGAACTGACACACATTTTAGGCGGGCTATTGATTACAGTGTAACATAACAGCCAAAATCAGATCAAAGCTGGCAAATTAGTTCAAGGCGGCCGATCGAGGACTGCACCCTGACTGTTGGATCCATCAAATAATTTAGCGGTAGTGACGAGACGACTCACACTCAAACCAGCCGCACGCACGCACGCCCGCCGCAGCTCAGCTGCACGTCACTGGGTCATAGCAGAGAAGCTGCTGCACGGGGCACCGCGGCGAATCGCACCGAGCAGCCTCCGCAACGCGGCGTACGACGAGCCGCCGCCCGCCGCCATGGCGTTCCGGCACACGGCCTTCATCTCCGCCGCCTTCTCCCTCGCCTTCCTCCCCTCCTCCTCCGACGCCCCGCCTCCCATCAGCGACCTCACCGCGCGCTCCAGCTCCGCCGCCTCAACGAAGTTGTCCCGCTCCCTGTCCACCCTGAGCGGCACGGCCACGCCCATGTCGCGCACCAGCTCTAACGCGTTCAGGCGCTGCTCCGCGTACAGCGGCCACGGCACCAGCGGCACGCCGTGCCACAGGCTCTCCAGCGTCGAGTTCCACCCGCAGTGCGTCACGAAGCCGCCGATGGCGGCGTGGGCGAGGATCTCCTTCTGCGGCGCCCACGTCGGCCACACGAGCCCCCTCTCCTTGGTCCTCTCCAGGAACCCCTCCGGGAGGAGCTCGTCGAGGCTCGCGTCCGTCGGGTACACCGCGCCGGCGGCGGGCGGGCCTCGCAGCACCCACAGGAAGCGGTGGCCGCTGCGCTCGAGCCCCGCGGCGACCTCGCGCGCCTTCGCGGCGTCGAACCAGCCCATGCTCCCGAAGCAGAGGAACAGCACCGACGCCGGCGGCTGCGCGTCGAGCCACCGGACGCAGCGAGCGTTCGACGACGGCTTGGCCTCGAGGTCGAGCACCGGGCCGATCGGGTACAGCCGCGGCGCCCGTCGTCCCGGCACGCAACGGCCGTCGGCGATCGCGGCGAGGAGGGCCGGCTCGAGCTCGGCCACGGTGTTGATGATGATGCCGTCGGCGTCCATGAAGCGGCGGCCGTGGTAGACGAACCACCTGAAGTTCGGGCTCTCCTTGCGTCCCATGAACGCAGGGAGGGAACCAGCGGGCACCGGCGGCAACCCGGGGACGTCGACCGTGCCGTCGAACTCCTCGAAGTCGACGGGGACCTCCTCCTCCAGCGCCGGCAGCCGCAGCATCAGCGCGAGCAACGCGGCGGTGGACGTGAAGTACACGTACGTCGGGACGCCGGCCTCGCGGGCCGCGTCGAGCACGCCGGTGGCGAAGAAGTCGACGACGAGCGCGGCGGCGCCCAGCTCCTCCGCCGCGGCCTTCACGTGGGGCGCCTGCAGCTGCATGTACCGCGACTTGAACTCCTGCACGTTGCCGGCGGCGCAGCCCATCGGCGGCTCGACGGCGGGGAGGCGGTGGAACCGGACGCCGAGCCCGGATGCCTCGACGCGCCCAACGTGCGCGTCGACCTCGGCGGCCGACTCGGACGTCGCCGGGCGGACGACCAGCACGGTGACGGTCACCGCGGGGCCCTCGCCGTCGCCCCGGCCGCCGTGAGCGAGCAGCCGCTTGCCGGCCTCGATCAGCGACATGAGGTGGCCGGAGCCGGCCTCGGGGAGGAGGAGGACGTTCGCGCTCGCCATCGCCATTGCTTTGGCCCGATTGAGCGGCACGACGACGACAGACGACACTGTGATACACTGCTCAGGCAGGCTGTATTGTAGCAAAACAAGCAGGCAAAGATAGTGTCCGATCATGTGCAATATATGCTATATATGTCATGTCTGCTACATCAGATGAACAGTTGGATTAGATCTGACTAAGGCAAAACAACGGCGCCTATATTATTAAGTAAGATCTCACTGATACGTGATACATTACTCAACAAACGTACATATTTAAATTCAACGTATTCAAGTTAAGAAAAAGAATAAATATGCACGTGATATATCATTCAACAAATATATATACAAGTTCAAATTGAACATATATAAAAGTATAAAAATAAATATATGCCACTCTAGAAACATACAAACCCGACTTCGACATATACAGTAAAAAACAAATATTTTGATTAATGTTGTCAAATTTTTTTCAGAAAAATATCGCAGCTATTTGTAGCATACAAGAAACGATGGAACATCCATGCGAGAAAAGAAAAACATAATCATATATGTATATGCTACACATCAGTTTGGAACAATATTATTTGAATGTTATCCAAATAATTATTAAAAAAAAGTAATAATTCAACAAGAGGTTGACTTAGCTCTTTTTTTACCTCTTATAGAGGTTGAATTTTGAATAATATATTTGTGAAGTGATATATACCATATTAATTTATCATGTTAATTTTGTTAAATTTTTTAAACTATTTAGACGATATGTAAGCAACGAGACGGAGAGTTTAAAATTTATTTCCACGTCACTAGCTATCACAATCTAGCTACAAACAGCAGTTCTATACCTTACCCTCTAATAGGTGAATGACACGGGTGGCGGATAGCTGCAAAAACATACCATAATTAAGCAGTTGACAAGACTGACATAATGTAATCTATATATATATATATATTTAGATCTATATCTTTATCTATATATATTAATACTTTTCGTGTTTTAAATTGATGCAATAGTATAGGTTGACACAACTTAACTCCCGGCCATCACTTTGTTTGGAACCACGAATATTCCCCTCGCACGTCCTTAGAGACAGAGATCAACAACAAATTCCCTAGCCTCATTAAAATTATATTAAAATTACGTTCACATATGCACAACATTATTATGTACATCAGGATTTTAAAATGTAATAGGTGGTAGCATGCTGCATGCTCCCACAACACCACACCATTGATATTTCCGTATTATTCTACTAATAATTCTCTTAGTCAATCAAACCATATATAACATTGGGTGAACACACCACATCTATTTTATCAACGGCGTTTGTTACACGTACGTGCTGACGTGCATACTTAATATGGTTTGGTAGTATGGCTAAGCAACAAGTTAGCATGCTGTCTCTTTCTTCAGTGTCGCAATCAGATCAGGCACCACGGGATCACGTACAGATATATAGGAATGTGTCCTGTGCTGTGAGCCTAGGCAAACTCTTTTTTTTTTAAACACGGTGCAAATGCAGACAATCATAATGTTTCACACTCACCCCAACGCATACGTGTACCTCCTATCCCCTATGAGCAATTCCAAAAGATTGGGCGATCATATCTTAAGATTGACGAAATCACCACGAGCGCATCGCTATCGACGGATACATCGCTTACAACTGAAAGGATAATTAGTTGTAAATGCGAGCACCCGTAATTAGTTGTACCTAAAATCACTCAAGGACTTAAATTTGATTGTGAATATAAATATACTCACTCCGTTTCTAAATATTTGACACCGTTGATTTTTTAAATATGTTTGACCATTCGTCTTATTAAAAAAATTTAAGTAATTATTAATTCTTTTTCTATCATTTGATCCATTGTTAAATATACTTTTATGTATACATATAGTTTTACATATTTCACAAAAGTTTTTGAATAAATCAACGGTGTCAAATATTTTGAAACGGAGGGAATACTATTTAGAGTTTAATTCGTTGTTTTTTACAACTTGTATAAATTAAATTAAACTTGCATGTTTGTTGGGTATCTACCTTATTTTTTTGAATTTTTCTTAATAATTATTTAGTTGGAATACAATAAATAATGAAATTTGCTCGAGTGATTAGAATCGTTTTCCAGTGAGCCAGTTCTTATGTCAGAAGGAACCTGTTAGTCTGCAAGATGATTAGGCCATCCACTGCCTTGATTATTAGGGCTACGTTCTCCTACCAAGGATATAAATCCGGGGAAAGGGATGCAGATCGAACCGGTGCACAAAATTGTCCAATCTAAACTTATAGTTGTGTACGAAAAATTAAGCGTGCTTAACAAATGGACCATTTTATATAGGGACACATATCCATCGCTAGCTAGCTGTATATACGTCTTCATTATGAAGCTAATTACCGCTGGTTATTCTAGGCTAGCTAGCTAGCGGTGTGTTGCTTTGAAGATGCTTCCATTCTTCTATCTCAAGCTTTTGTACAATTGATGATCGCCCTCCGATCCGTAGCATATCGTGTAGAAGGCTGACTCGAAAACTTTGGTGTGTCAGGGAATCAGTCGGCCTGTTCATATGGGCACTATACATGATGCATGCTGCGTTAGAATGCAAGTGCTGGTTGGTGTTAAGACATGTCATGACACGGCGATCTAGCTAGCTAGCAAGGAGAACCAATGCATATGGAGGTCTAAGGTCTTCCCTAGCTAGGTTCGGTTCTCACTGCACCGGCCGGTTGGGACCCCTATCCATACCATTTTCCCTTTCATTTTACTAACCCTTGTGTTTCACGAGTTATTTTATCATATCATTACTAATATTCTACTAAAACATTAAGATGGCAATCATTTATGTTAATTAGTTATAACTTGCTAATTGTTGATAATCCATTACTGGTATCGTATTTAGTAATTCTGAATTCTAGAATCATTAAATTTTGAAAACTGAAAACTAAATATTTTTCCTAGCATCAGGTGTTAATGTTTTAGTATTAGAAAGATCAAATTCAATATTTCTGGTCGGGTTTAACCACAATTTTAAATTTCACATTATGACACAAATAAAAATGTTAGTACAAAGTGGCATGCAAAAATCATTTAATCTTTTTTTAATAATGGAATAAATCCTGACCATTGCTTCAAAGAAACTACAGCCACATATATTACAATATTCTTTCAAAGAAAGCAAACAATCAGGCAACATCATAAATACTCCTTAAAAATGTGTGAAAATGTTGGTTCGGAGATAGAGCGCCTTAAAAATTCATTTTTTTTACGGTAAAATACTCCTTGCAACCATTTTAGTAACTTTAGGGAATTAATATAACTGGGTTTAGAGAAGGGATCATGTGGTAGGATTAATCATGGGTGGTTGAATTTTTTATTCCTAGTTTAATTTCTCAAAATAAACGAGAAATGGAGAGTTTTAGCGGGGTGCTGCTAATGCGCGGCCGCCCGCGCGTGCACTCCTCCTCCTCCTACTACTGTAGTACTACCTCATCCCCTAAAATAAAAGATTTTGACATTATGGTTGTATTTTATTACCACTCGTCTTATTAAAATAATTATACAAATACAAAAAATGAAAAGTTGTGTTTAAAGTACTTTGGATAATAAAGTAAGTTAAAAAAAATAAATAATAATTCTAATTTTTTTGAATAATACGAGTGGTAAAACATTACAAGCAAAAAGTCAAAATCTCTTATATCATGAGACGGAGAGAGTACTACTTTCCACTGGTACTAATACTACTTACTACCTCTACTACTACTATACTACTATTTAAAAAATATATTTTTATATGTATAAAAAATATATACACGTACGCAATGTTTATATACAATATATACAAAGTTTGTATATATCATATACAAACTTTATATACGTACGTATTAAAAAATCGAAAAACTAAAAATACATCACATATACAAACTTTGTATATGTATGTATATACGTGTATACAAACTTTGGATACATATATACAAAGTTGCATACGTACCTATACAAACTTTGCATATGTATGTATACACGTATACAAACATTGTATCCATACGTATGAAAAACAAAACCAAAAAAACAAACGAAAAACCAAAAAGGAAAAAAAAGATACCGAAAAAACCGAAGTAAAAACCGCGAAAAACCAAAGGAAAACCGAAGGGACGGTGTTGTCGCCTCCTCCGCGCGCGCCGCGGCAGGGCGTGTGTGTGGGGGATGGGGGGGGGGGGGGGGGGGGGGGGTTTGCCGGTGCTAAATAGCTTTTTCGGTTTTAGTGGGAAATAGATTTTAGCTGATGATAAACGGCTCAGATCTAACTACCTATGTTTAGCCATCCAAATCTCCAGATATTAAAAGCGAGGGGAGTTCAAGGATAAGCTCCGCGTTCCGATCGGTTGTAAAACTCTCACAACGTAACCACTTAAAAGTCCAATTACTTCAGGGCTATTTAGATTGATGTCATTTTTAACCATACAATTATTCAGTAAAATTAATAATTATATGGCTATGTTTAGTTTGTTACTAAAATTGAACAATATGTATAAAATTTTGGCAATATTATTAAGCCAATTCTACTAAAAGTTTTGACAATGTTACCAATTTACCAAAATTTTAGCATTACTAAATTTTAATAAGGTTTATTTTGGCACCAATCTAAACAGACCCTTCATCACAAGTGCTCTAATCAAATATACTGTTAGAGCTTGAAAGGGTAACACTAGTTGCTCTTTCTACCATGATTCAAATCCTAATACTCATTATGCGTGGTGTATTTTCAAGAGGTTCTTAAGGCACTATTTTACTCTTGAACTCCAAATTTCAACTACCTCGTTTCCTGTTAGCGTATTTTTCAAACTGTTAAATGATACGTTATTTTAAAAAAGTTTCTATATAGAAGTTGTTTTTTTAAAAAAAGAAAATAAACCAAATTTTAATTTATAATAGTTAATATTTAATTCGGACGACCGTAAAAGTTTGGAGGATAATTCGTACTTTTTCCTTTAAGTAATCATATGCTAATGAGGTTTTTGGTTTTGCATGCAATAAAATTATATCTCCAAAACTGAAGATCGAATGGGGAGGGTTAGTACCATAGTTCTAGTCACTATGAATGTGCGTGTGCTATATATGAGCGTATTCATGGGTATGCGCATGCATAGTTAGGGTTGAAAGTGGTTTGGATAATTTATGTTTGATTGGACCTTTTTTCGGATTCGGATAGATTCGGTCGGATATATCCAGAAATTTTTAAATTCAGATATTTTTTTTCAGATATAAAAACAAATATGATATAGGTGATATCCATCGGATATTATTCGGAAATTTTCATCGGATATCCAACTTACACAAAAGGCTGCCATAGCCTATAAGCCAGCCCAACCAAGGAGGAGGCAAATCAGACTTTTTAACAAAAATATATTTCAAAATGAATTTTATTATACTAAATGAACTCATATAAAAAAGTTGTTAAAAATAAAATTGTAGAACTCATTTAGATCTACCAATTTTATTTTGGTCATTTCTCCATCCGAGTTTGATTGAACTATATAAATTTTGAAATTTAAAATATAAGAAATTTAAATAACTTTTCAGGTAGTAAATTATTTCAAATGGAAAAATTATGAAAAACAAAATTGTATAACTTATCAAGATCTACAACTTTTATTTTGGTTATTTTTCTGTATGACTTTTTTTTTTAACAGTTTGAATTTGAATTTGAAAATATGACAACTTCAAACAACATTTTCAAATACTAAATGATTTCAATTGAAAAAGTCATCAACAACAAAATTGTATAACTCTTCAAGATCTATAACTTTTATTTTAGTATTTTCTTCTTCCGACAAAATGATGGTAACATTGTTCATAAAATTTACATCTCTTATTTGGTTTTATAAAATACAATGTCTTGATGAGTTCTACAACTTTTATGTTCATGACTTTTTAGCTAAAATTATTTAATGCTTCAAAATATCATTTGAAGTTTTGAAATTCAAATTTTTGATTGATAAAATAAAGTCACAAGTAAAAATGGCCAAAATAATAGCAGTAAAAACACAATAGCATGATAGAGCATGCTTTTAGAAACATTTAGGAAAAAGAATCATTCAATTTGGAATTCATATGAGTAAAATAAACTAGTTTTAAATTTTCAAAAAAAAAATTTGTATACGGTTACTTAAGATGCCCATATGGATGTAGGCTCTTAAGTGGTCCGCATGCAAAAATAAGCTCATTTTGGTGTCTTCAGGAGTCGTATGCGAAAATATCAACGCCGCAAGCTGTGGTTCGATTACAAAAATCATAGGGTCTCGTAGACAAAAATCTTTTGTGCAATAGTGAGGGTTTTTATATTCCGATTAATATTCGTCACCGTATTCGCTCCGTATTTGTATTTGATAATATTCGATTCTGTTTTCATATTCGGGTTTCCGATTTCGATTTCGACTAAAAAAATTATAAAAACGAATATAATAGAACTAGTTTCCGACCGTATTTGATCCATTTTCATCCCTATGTATAGTAAAGTGTGTGAGTGTACAGCTACCGTGTACGGAGTAATCATGAAAAAAAAAATCTTTAGCGACAACACTGACAAAACTTGTTTGAATCACGGGCTCTAGATCGATCACTTCACCGACAGTTTATGTTCAGACCATGTAAACTAGTGGGCTTGATGCCAACAACCAGAAAAGCAATAAGTTCACTTTAGGTTCCTCAATTTTGTCGTCCAGTCTAATTTCGTCCTCAGTCAGAAAACCGGATACAACGCATCCCTCAACTTATAAAACCGTACAGAAAAGGTCCCTCGACAGTATTGTGCCCGGTTTTGGATGACGTGATGCCTACATGACTCCCTTTGAGTAGGTCCTCGTCCCACGTGGCATTAACATGGCGCTTATGTGGCAATTAGATTCCAAAAAAATAATAAAAAATCGTGGAACCCACATGTCAGCTACACAAAAATAATAAGAAAAGGTGGGGCCCATGTGGTCCCACATGTCAGGCCCCCTCTTCTCTCTATCTCTCCCTTACAGAAGGGTGAGCGGTGGCGCTGCTAACAGTGAAATTTAGTAAGCCTCTAAGAGAATTATCACATCGCCAATAGTCAGAATCCTGCTATATTCGGTTAAGAAAATTGATCTATTAAAGGAAGCTTATCCAGAAGTGACCGAGTTCAAGGAGGATACGGCATGGCAAGTTATCTATTAATTAGGAATAGTTTGATAGTTTCCTTTTATCTTTAGGAAAGGGTGTTTAGTGTTCTATAAGGACTTTATGTTTTCGTTTTTTTCTTTAGGAAAGTTTCTTTCTTGTCCTACAAGGACTTGTATCTCCCCATTGGTATAAATATGTACACCCGAGGTCATTGTAAGATATCTCCACGATTAATATAATTCGGCGCATCGCCACCTTTTACCTTTTCTACCTTTTTATTTATCATCTGGCGGGACTTGGCACCTGACGTGGGGCTGCATCAGCGTTCGATCTCCGGCGAAGGGGTAAGTCCAATGTTTCGCTGGCCCAGGCAATTGTCTCGTCTGCGTCGGCGTCATTCAAGGCTACATCATTACATTCGATCTCTTGGATTGCTCTGGTTTGGTTGATATATTTGTTTGGCTATTTATTATATGTCTTAGTTAATCTAGTCTTAGTATCTCAATTTAGCTCTCTCGGTTGTCTCTCGCTTTAGGGTTTCTGCCGGTATCGGCTAAATTGTTTTACTAGATTAGATTAGCTAAGGCATCCACCATCCTAAAAATCAGTCAACGGCTTTATTGTCTAGATATTGTGTTTCTTTTCATACTTAGTGCTGCATCAGTTAAGTTTGATCTACTAAGTCGACTTTAGAACCATAATCCCTAGCCTGCTTTTTGACTGCCAATAAGGGTTTCATCGGGGTTTCAGTCGATGAGTTATCTGGACGTTGCATCGGCTTATAAGGATTGCATATATAAATTGGATTTACCTATGACAACAAAGACTTTATTGTTTATCTAATCTTGTGGATTTTATGACATCGGATCTCCAACCGATGTATGTTTTAACCTTCGGATCAGTGCTTGTTCTATTATATCATACTGCTAGCCGATTGGTTTATACTAGATTATATTATTGTTATACTATATTATCATGAGCCAATTGCCTTTATATCATTGTTTACTCAAGTATCAAAATCTACATTGGACATATAGCCGATAGCTCAAAACCCAAGCACTATCGGCTGATATCGGCATTGGTTGGAACTACTTCATCGGCTTGTCAGCCGATTGGCTCATTGATCTACTATTTGTATATCTTGTCAATTGTAGGATCAATCTAACTAGCACACCCGCATCTCATCGAGATTTGGACCTATACTGGAGCTAAGCAGATTTCCCAGGCCAAGTGTGTGCTTTTCGCGTCAGCAGGTGCACAGGGGGGGGGTGACGGGCGGAGCGACGGCGGGTGGTGGGTGGAGCGACGGCGGGTTGCGGCGGAGCAGAGGGGCAGTAGGTGGAGCGATGGTGGGCGGCGGGCGGAGCAGAGGGGCCGCGGGTGGAAGTGGAGCGATGGCGGTGGTGGGCAGAGCCATGGCGGAGGGAGAGCGGAAGAGGAGCGGCGTAGAGGGGGTGACAAGCGGAGCGGCGGTGGGCAGTGGGCAGAGCGACGGCGGGCGACGGGTAGAGCAGAGAGGTGGTGGGCGGTGGGCGGAGCGATGGCGGGCGACGGGCGGGGTAGAGGGTCTGCGGGTGGAAGCGGAGCGGTGGTGGGCGGTGGCCGGAGCCACGGCGGTGGGAGGGCGTAAGAGGAGCGGCGGCTCGCCGCCCCGCCTCGCTCGCCCGTTCTCGGTATCGATGCTGCCATCTCCGCCCCTCCACCGCCGCCGATGCCCCTCCCCTCAACCGCCGACCCCTCCGCGAGCGCCAAGGCTCTCACAGGCACCGCTGGCGTCGACCCTGCTGCCCTCGTCGCCTTCCCCACCCGCTGCCCTCGCTGCCTTCCCCACCCGCACCTCTTCGTCCGCCCGTCACCGTCGAGCCCCACCCACGGCACCCCACCGTCGAGCTCTTCACTGGATTGTAGAGGGGGGAGACGGGGATGCTGACCAGGGTGGAGAGGCCGGCGAGCCGCCGCTCCTCTTACGCCCTCCCGCTGGCTGCCGACCCCTGCGCACCGCCGCTCCACTCCCTCCCTCTTGTTGACCGGCGCGCGCTGCCTCCTGTCCCACCGGCCACCCCGACGAGCTTGCCTCCTCCCTCGCGGCGCTCCCACCCGTCGCGCGCCGTCGCTTCGCCCACCGCTCTGCTTCCACCCGCCACCCCTTTGCTCCGCCCTCTGCCCGCCGCCGCTCGCCCTTCTCCTCCTAGTGTAGGGGAGAGAGAGAGGGGATAGAGATAAGAGGGAGGCTGGCATGTGGGACCACATGGGCCCTACTTTTCTTTTTTTAGCTGACATGTGGGTCCCACGGTTTTTTATTATTTTTCCGAGATCCAATTGCCACATAAGCGCCTCGTCAATGCCACGTGGGATGAGAACCTAGTCAAAGGGAGCCACGTAGGCGCCACATCATCCAAAACGGGCACAATACTGTCGAGGTACCTTTTCTGCACGGTTTTGTAAGTTGAGGGATATGTTGTATCCGGTTTTCTGTACTGAGAATGAAAATCAGACTGGGCGACAAATTAAGGGACCTAAAGTGAACGTATTCCACCAGAAAATGTCTATTTGCCTCCCTCAACTATTTGTTGAGTTTAATTAACATCCCTTAATCATATAATTGGAATGGAGCCTTCTCCAATTTTTAAAACCAGTGCAGATCAATTCTCTTGGCTGTTTTGAGAGCGGTTTTCTCTGACGTGACTCCTATGTGACACATTGGTTTGGTTTTCATCCAACATGACACATATGTCATATGTGCAATTAAAGACAACAAAAATAAAAGTAAGATTCACTTATCAGTAGTAATTCTATCATAAAAATCAAAAGAGGCTTACATGTCAGTCACATGATAACTTTTGTTAAAGAAAACAATCTTTTTTTTCTTTTCCTCCTCTCCTTTGTCTCCTCTCCTACAGGATAGTGCAACTACGATCGTTGGAGAGAGGGGAGAGGAAATGGGTAGAGCGTAGCATGAGCATGCAATCACCTCCTTATCGATATAGACAATGCATGTGAAGAGCTCCTCTATCTATTAGAGCGTCATGACACAGCTACCTCCAGCCCTCCGCCATTGTTACTCGCCCCCACCTCACCGGCGTCTTTGGCCTCATCTTGCTTGTCCACTCCGAGTGAAGCCTCTGCTGCTTTGGAGGTGTTGGCATTTTCCTCCATCTTTTCCCCCTCCTCCAGCTCCAAGATCTCCTCTCGCTGCCTCACCTTGCACATCTCCTCGTCACTGATGGCCATGATTATCATCTCCTCCTCTGCTTCATTGAAGAAGTCCCACTGTTGCTTGGACCACCTGGATGCTCTTTACCTGGACCTCCTCGCTCTTGTCGAGTTCTCCTCAACTAGGGATGGCAGTTTTGCCCATTTGCCCATTTACCCGCAGGTAAAAACCCTAATAGAGTTGGATTTGTTCTCCATTTAATACCTATGGGTTTTTTATTGGGTCAAAACATGTACCCAACGGGCACACGGGCATGGGCATGGGTAGTGACTACCCATGCCCGCTTCGCCCGTTTACCCGTGAAACCAACTGACATGTGGGTCCTTAGTCAACTTAGTATAAAAACACCATCTAAAATCTTAAGGGTTTCTCCCCCTCTTCCCACTCCCAGCCGCCTCTCCTCCTCCGCAATCCCAGCTGCCTCCCAGCCGCCTCGACTCCTCCTCCCAGGCTCCTAGCCGCCGGCGCCCCCACCCCTGCCGCCAGCGCCCCCACTCCCGTCGCCGGCCGCCAGCCAGTCGTCGCCGTGAGGGGACGGGAGAGGCTTGCCGCACGGCTGCAGGAGGGGACGGGAGGGGCTTCACCTCCGGGAGGAAGCTGCGGCCGCCGTCTGCGCCGAGCTCCCCTCCGGCCGGTCGTCCTCCAGCTGGGCCCCCTTCTCTACGGCCACCGTCGCCGCCGCTTACTGCCTCCACTGCGCCGAGCCGCGGAGGTCCGCCCCGGTCGCCGCCGTCTATTCCCTTTCTATTCCCCTTCTCTCCTCTAGATCTAGGTATATATTTTTTTCGATCTAGTCTCTCCTGATTTTGATCTGTTATTTGTGATTTGATTGCTAGTGATTTGAACTAATGGCAACTCCGGCAAGCAGCAGCAAGCATACAAATACTCCGGCCAGTAGCAGCCGGCGTGCTACTTCTCCGGTCAACAGTAGCAAGCCTGACCGGCGATGGCTGGCTACCTCAAAACTCTATTATGCTCATATGTGTGTTTGATTTTGTCATTATGTCCAACTATGTCATTTGAAGTTTGTTGGTTGTGCTAAACTATGCCATTTGAAGTTGTGATTGATGAACTTGTAATGCTTGTATTGAATTTGGTACTACTGTACCCTTTCTTTAAATTGTGACATTGTCTTTGCTTGTGGGAATTATGGTTGAACTGATCTTGGATGGGTAAACAGGCATGCCCGCGGGCACATGGCGCCCGCGGGCGACGGGCATGGAAAGTACTCCTTGCCCGTCATGTAGTAACGGACATGTCCACGGACATAAATTGTCTCGCGGGCACAGGCATGGGTAGTCACTACCCGTGCCCGTCGTGCCCGACTGCCATCCCTATCCTCAACCACCCCATCGTTGTTGCGTGGGGAGAGAGGAGAGAAGAGGGGAGATATGGCAACAATGAAGGAGAGGCCATGGTGAAGTAGAAGCATAAGAAGATCAACGACAGGGGAACTCATAGTCGGGTGGAGAGGGTGCCCTCGGGGAGCTACCATTGTTGGAGAGAGAGAGGGGAATGGGGAGAGTAGACAAATTCACTTGCTGCACCGTTAAGTTCACCGAAGAAGCTGCCACGCTTAGTCGCATTCTTCTGCGAGGAGAGAGAATGACTTGTTGGTCCTCCTGCATTGAAATTTTATTATTCATTGAGAATATGACATGTGGGTCCTGCCTATGTTTAATTTCTTTTTAACTAGAATGCCATGTAAGCAGCATGTAGAAGAATAGGTCAAAGTACCAGGTTGGTGCCATATAGGGTGAAACCGTCGTCAAAGTCGTTCGGTGTGGTAAACTAAACCGGATTTAACAATAGAGGATTATCTGTATCTAGTTTTTCCATAAAATGAAGTGAAATAAGCTCGGCATATAGTTTGAGGGAGGGTATATCGACTTTTTTTTCCACCAACTTTCGCTTTTGATCGGTTCAGTCGGCCAGCAATTAATAAGGCCCAATCATGATTATCATGATGGCCTACGTCGCGGGCAGGGCACTACGGAGATAATGGTTGCGGGTCAAGACGGCCCATTAAATTTGGAGGATAGCGTAAAGAAGGAAAGGGACCGGTTATATGCCATTATACATGAGTTATTATATATATATTTTTTGAAATGTGAGGTCGCTTCCAAATTGTGCGCTGGCCAATCAGTCAAAAACGGTGTCATCAGCTGATTACTCGATTGGAACCGTGGTCATTTTCTTAATATAGAGGGTTTGCCTAATGCACATCAACATCAACATTATTAATATGTACTTCTTCTGTAAAAAAAAATCAAACTTGATCAGTGGAAAAAATACTCAGATGATCTCCTTTGGTATTTTCCGACGAAAATAAAACCAAATTCATACCAAGATATGACACATTCTAATAGAATAAATCATATATGATGTGACACATTCTACTATAAAGTTATTCTTTTTAGGACGAATGGAATACTAATAGTTGCTAGAGGTAATACGTACGACCTGTGTATATGTGGTACAGGATCTACTCAACTTCCGACAAAGACACGAGAACTAAACTACTCCTAGTAAGATTTGTGAGCGAGTTAGGTGGTGTTTGAAATCGAGGACTAATCATGTCATAGCAGATCTTTGAACACTAATTAGAAGTATTAAAAGTAGACTAATAATAAAACTAATTGCATAAATGAGAGCTAATTTGCGAGATAAATTTTCAAGTCTAATTAATCTATAATTAGCACATGTTTACTGTAGCATCACAGAGGTTAATTATAGATTAATCAGGCTCAATAGATTCGTCTCGCGAATTAGTCCACGGTTATAAAATGGATTTTTATCATTAGTTTATGTTTAATACTTTTAATTAGTATTAAAACATTAGATGTGACGGAGCATCCAAACATGCCATTAGTAAGATTCGTGAGCGAGTGGAGGGTGGCACCACCGATGAAGACGACCAAATTGGCAAATTGTCGGATTAATGAAATTTGTCAAATTGTCCCGTCGTACAATCAGAGCGCTGGCGCTGCACGGTCCCCGTCGCGGGCAGCGTCCGTCCCCCGGCGTCTCATTGCGTTGATCACGACGGCTAATTATTCGGCGAATAGTATTCAAAAGGAAAACCCAACCAGCGAATCACGACGCGCCCAAACTCCGAATTGTTCTCGAGCAAACCGTCTTCTCTGCTCATTTTACACTCTTCCGGCTCCACATTTTGACCACCTAGTCAAAATTCGCCACCTCTACTGCGATACTTCTACTACAAGTGTCACTGTCTCTCTGATCGTCTAGTGAATTTTAACCTTATCTCGCAGGCAGCTAGTGTGATCAATCACGAGTTGTGGTATTCAATTATCCATTATTAGCTTAGTCCAACTAATAGAGTGTTGCGCCGAACGAACGCTACTGCTGCAGACAGCGATCAGCTAGAGAGTTAGAGAGCGAGAGTATGGCGACGCCGGCGCCGGCGCTGGTGCTCCTGCCGGAGTGGGGCTCCGGCCACCTCATGTCCATGCTCGAGTCCTGCAAGCGCGTGCTCCTCGCCGGCGGCGGCGGCGGCAGGGAGTTCTCCATCACGCTGCTCGTCATGCGCCCGCCCACCGACGAGGCGGGCTCCGAGGTCGAGGCGCACGTCCGCCGCGAGGCCGCGTCGGGCCTCGACATCCGCTTCCACCGCCTCCCCGCCGTCGACCCGCCCGCCGACGCCACCGGCGTGGAGGAGTTCATCGCGCGGTACATCCACCTGCACGCGCCGCACGTCAGGGACGCCGTCGCCGGGATGGGGCGCCCCGTCGCCGCGCTCGTGCTCGACATGTTCGCCGCGCCCATGGTCGACGTGGCGCGCGACCTCGGCGTGCCGTCCTACGTCTTCATGTCGTCCACCGGCGCCATGCTCGCGCTCATGCTGCACCTCCCCGTGCTCCACGACCGGGTCACCGTGGAGTTCCACGAGGTGGACGGGGAGGTGGACGTGCCTGGCCTGCCGCCCCTGCCGCCGGCGTCCATGCCGTGCCCGGTGGTGGACAAGAAGAGCCCCAACTACACGTGGTTCGTGCGCCTCGGCGACCGCTTCATGGACGCCACGGGCATCATCGCGAACACCGCCGACGAGCTCGAGCCGGGGCCCCTCGCCGCCATCGCGGACGGCCGGTGCGTGCCGGGGCGCGCCGCGCCGCCGGTGTACCCCATCGGCCCAGTGCTCTCGCTCGGCAACGCCGAGAAGGACAGCTCCGAGCCACCGCACGAGTGCATCGCGTGGCTCGACGGGCAGCCGCCGGCGTCGGTGGTGTTCCTCTGCTTCGGGAGCATGGGCTGGTTCGAGGCGGCGCAGGTGGTGGAGATCACCGCCGCGCTGGAGCGTTCCGGCCACCGCTTCCTCTGGGTCCTGCGTGGCCCGCCGCCCGCCGCCGAGCCGGGCGCCGGCGCGCCCGACGGGTCGGAGCACCCGACGGACGCGAACCTCGACGAGCTCCTCCCCGAGGGGTTCCTGCAGAGGACCAAGGGGAGGGGCATGGTGTGGCCGACGTGGGCGCCGCAGAAGGACATCCTCGCCCACCGGGCCATCGGCGGGTTCGTGACGCACGGCGGGTGGAACTCGGTGCTGGAGAGCCTGTGGCACGGCGTGCCGATGGCGCCGTGGCCGCTGTACGCGGAGCAGCACCTGAACGCGTTCGAGCTGGTGCGCGACATGGGCGTGGCCGTGCCGCTCGGGGTGGACAGGGAGCGGGACAACTTCGTGGAGGCGGCGGAGCTGGAGCGCGCGGTGAGGTCGCTGATGGGAGGCGGGGCGTCGGAGGAGGAGGAGGGGAGGAAGGCGAGGGAGAAGGCGGCGGAGATGAAGGCCGTGTGCCGGAGCGCCGTGGCGGCGGGCGGCGGCTCGTCGCACGCCGCGCTGCAGAGGCTCTCCGAGGCGCTGCACCAGGGCGCGGCGCTCCCGAAGAAATGAACATGCGTGAAAACTGTTGCACGTCACGTTTTCGAAGTCGAAGTAATAAGAGATGATGATGCTTGTACTGTTGTGCCATATGCGTGTCTTGTTTGCACTACAGTAACACTGAAATGCAGTCTTGTACTCGGGTCATTATTAATGATGATTTTTTATGGACTTAACTCCTCTCAGGCTTCTCAGCACCGTTTCTGCTGATCTGCACTCTGCAGCCTTACTCAGAGTCCGGACACGACCTTATAGACCTGAATCCAGATCCTCTAAATTCTGCTTAGTAAATAGTAATAATACAACCCAAAATTCTGCTTTTAGGTTTTCTAAATTGAATATAAGAAGTGAAAATACTCACCCCTTCAAAAAAAACCTAAAATTGATTACCTAAAACAAAAAACTGGGTCAATTAAACTAGGAAAAATGTTGAATTAAGACCTGAACTATTGTGGCAATCCAAATTACCCCTCTTAATTCAACAAACAGACATTCTTCATTCTCAAACTATTCATACTGGACGAATTACTCCCTCCTCGACTCCAAAACGATTTTGGTATAATGTAACGCACATGTGGCAGTCCACTGAGCGTAAAAAAAAAGCGGTGGGGTCCACTTATCAGTACAGCTTTTTTACTCGGTCACCACCTTTTTTATATTTTTTATACTGACTGGACAGTCACATGTGCGTCACGTAAGATCAAAACCGGTCTGAAGTTTGTCAGGAGTAATACGTTCTATAGAAAGTTGAAGGTGAATAATGTTTCGTTTCTGAATTTGCTAGGGGACAGGATACCGTCACCCAACGGGATGCTCCTCCTCCACAACGCGATTCTCACCCACGCGATGCGGCCGAAGCCCTCAATGCGCACCAGGCCTCCTCTGCAGCGCCACACCCGCCCCCCGCCCCGCCGTCGCGCTCGTCCCCGCCGCCGCCGCCGTCGCGCCTACGCCGCCTGTCCTTCACCCTCAACGCGCACCAGGCCTCCTCTGCAGCGCCGTCGGCTCGGGCTTGGCCTACCGTGGGGGCGGAGGTCCCGACATTCGCGAAGTTCTCACAGGCGGAGCTTCGGACCGCCACGGGCGGGTTCGCGGCGGCGAACATCGTGTTGGAGAGCAGCGAGAAGGTGCCCAACCTCGTCTACAAGGGACGGCTGCAGGGGGCCGGCCGCGCCGTCGGGATGCTCCTCCCCCAACGGGATGCCCAGCTATATCTAGTAGGAATCACCTAATACCTGATCCGATACCTCGCAATTATCACGCGATTCATGGTAGAAATCGTCTGATACCTAATAGGTATCACATGATACCTCGCGAGTATCACGCGATACGTGGTAGAAATTGCATGATACCTGATAAGTATCACCTGATACTCGCAAGTATCACCTGAAACGTGTTTAGAATTGTCTGATGCCTGATAGTATCACACCTGATACTTACTCGAGATCATCCCTTCGAAAACGGGATTCTGTTATATAGCAGCCCTCTTTATATAACCATAATAGTTTGAGAGGGTAATTTGGATTTTTTTCCCACTAAACTACTAACAAGTGATTCCTACTCATCACGCGTCGAGGAGGGGAGCGGGCGCCGAGGAGGGAGCCGCCGTCTCGGCCAGCGGCACCCAGGCGTCAGCGCCGTCTTCCCCTTCTTCGCAGCCTTCCCCTACAGCGGAATCTAGAAGGGAGACAAAATGAGAAACGAAGCTGAGGGAAAACGGCGGAGTGCGGGCGCGCGCGCGACGAGATACCTTGGAGGCGGGGAGGGCGGCGAGGGGGTGGTGAACGCGGAGAACTGGGCGGCGCAGTCGACGAGGTTTGGGTCGGCGGGGAACGCAGGCGTCGGCAGCGGGGCGGAAGCGGTCGCCGCGGTGGGGAGCAGGAGCTTCATTGCTTGAGTTCGGAGGCGAGGGGGGTGGCGGAGGTGGCGGTGAGAGAGAGAGAGAAGGGGGAGGAAATGAGCGGTGGAGGAGAGGATAAGGACGACACTTAGATATTTTTTTTTGGTTGCATGATTTTTGCGGGCGGACCACATAAGAGGTCCGCCTGCAGAAATAAAGATATTTTTGCAGGCGGACCTCTTATCTGGTCCGCCTGGAAAAATAGATTTTTCGCAGGCGGATGATAAAATCTACCTCAGTTCATATTTTTGTCAACGGTCATTTGGCTTGCAGTGTCATACCCGTGTAAAAAAAATAAAAGGCTAACGTTGCTAAAAAATGGTTTTTCTAGTAGCGAGAAATCCCCTTTTTCTCCTGCTCCCGTGCGGAGCGCGATCGCGCGCCGCACCCCCCCCCCCCCCCCCCCCCCCCCAACGTGCTCCTGCCCAGATCTCCCCAGCGCCATCAGGAACCAAGCAGCAGGAACCAACAGTTGTTTTCAGCAGCCATCATGAGCGCTATTCCAGCGGCACGCATCAACATTTTTCGTCATCAAACCGCCATAATTAGGAGTAGCTTTCAGCACAGTACAATCACCAACCATCACGAAGAAAGAACAGCGACAGAGCAACCACTCAACACGATAAGGTGCATCAGGCAACTCAGGAAATTGAAGCAATCAACAGCTCAGCTCCATAGCAGCAGCAAGATCAATAGAAACACAACCCTTATAAGAGTTACATCCCATGCGGCAATCATAACCAGATTATATCTCAACAACCTGTATTTTCTTGCTTGCTGGACGAAATGAACTAAATTTGAAACTCTAAATCATTGCAATTCCCTAAATGCTGGATGTATCTTAAAGAGAAATATAGCATCAGATCAGCTTCTGTAGTCTGAATGGAAACTCAAGTTAAAACAGAAATGACATACTGAACATTTTATTTGTCAGACCAAAATTTGCCAAAATGTTCTATATATCTAAATCTTTGAGTAACATGAAAAACATAGACCACATGAAACAGTACAGTTGTTTGTCATAATTTAAAGTTACATATCTATACTAAGAAGACATGCATGCTTTCAAGTTCATTTTATACGCTATTCTGAAGAAGGTAAAATTCCATGGTTTTAGTAACTTCCATCACACTGAACAATTATTTATCGTCTCATGTTTTAAGCTTACTATTTTCCAGAACAATCAACCTACATACCATCTTGTGTTCAGAAAAATCAACCTACATACCTACACACTGCATTTTTCTTGATGAGTGGAAGACAAAATTATTTCCTTGGCTTTGCCACATCTCTTTGGTTCATCTAATTCTACTGTACTGCCACTGCTAGTGTACTACTTACCAGCTTATCCATAAAAAAGTCCCAACTTAGTTTCATCAGCTACATCATTCCATCACAGTCATCGCTGGAAATTTCATAACAGTGAAAATTTACTTATACAAAACTTACATGGTTTAAGTTTCATTTTTATATCACAGGCAATTTCATTGCTCGGCTTTGAAACAAAACCAAAAACAAACAGGAACAGAGTCTCATGGTACTGGCATAAAAAAAAAAGTTCAGCTAAACACAAAAGCCACTACCGGGGACAACAGCAACCATCAAGCTCATTCTCGCCTGATAGACCTAGCACACAATTTCATACACACACCAATGTCATGAACAAGCATGGAAGATTATACCTTCAGTTGGTAGTACATTTGTCACCGAGCTATAGCACGTGAAAAGAGCAAGTACAATATTTTTTGAATATTTATTGGATGAACGGTAGAGACTAGAGAGAATTACAAAATGATCCCATAGCAAGTAGTTACATATTACAAGATAGCTATTGCATTACCGATATAGGTCCCTTTTGGTTCAGATTAGATTTGGTTAGGCTTTTAAGTTATTTTTTCTTTTCTAATGGTTGTATTAGACCTCAAATTAATTTAAGATGAGAGTCCTAATTCTATTTCATACAAATAAAAAAATTACTAAAACCATTTCTTTTTTGCTATCCTCTCTAGGTTTAGGCTTATTAGTTTAGACTTTCCAGATGATTTCTGTTTTCCTTTCAGAATTTAAAAGTCAGTAGCTTTTTGTGACTTAAGTTTAAAGGGTTAATTAGATTAATACCATTAAAAATTTGGTTTTGAAATATACAATTGGTATTCAACTATTTGTAACCATTCCATTATAACCTCATGGTTATTGGGCATATGCCACTGCTTACCCCTTAACTGCATTTTCTAATTATTTTGGACAGAATTACCCCCATCTTCTTCCTTGTCCTCTCCCCTCTCTCCATACTGTTCATCTTCTTCACCACAACACCACTGTTGCTGGCGACTGCGACGGCGTCATCTGCTGCTAGAATCCAAACGGCGATGGCGTTGGCGACGGCGACGGCGCCACGCCGAACGCCGGGGTCGACGAGGGCGCCCTGAAGGCAGGTGTCGGGGAGGGCGCGCTGAACGCCGGGGTCGAGGACAGGGTCCCGAATGCGGGGGCGGTGGAAGGGGTGCCGAAGGATAGGGTGGACGACGGTTGTTGCAGCGTTCGAGCACCACCGCAGGGCGGTGAACTCCGTCGCGGCATGCTCCTCCCGATCCAGGCGGACCGGGTCGTCGTCGTGCGGGTCGCTCACGGCGTTCTGCGACCACTGGTCGATGGACGTGGTCGAGCGGCGCCGGCGGCAGCAGCAGCGACATAGAGCGGCGGCGGCGACGCGGCGGCGAGCGGCAGCATCAGCAGCGAGCGGCGGTGGCGGCAGCACGGCGACGAGCAGCGGCAGCAGCAGCCGTGGCGCGGCGGCGAGGCGGCGTCGCTGCAGCAGCAGCAGGGACGCCTCGGCGGCGGCAGATTGCAGGCTTGCAGCAGCGGAGAGGAGAGGGAGGGGTAGAAGATGGGGAAAGAGAGAGGGGGTAGAAGATGAGGGTATTTTCGTCTAATATATAAAATACGTATCTTAGTGGCATCACTAAGATTACAACAAGTATCAATAGCATCGTTACAAATACACAAATAGTAATGATATATTTTAAAACAGACAAAAATTTTAATGGTATAGATCTAATTAACCCAAGTTTAAAGGTAAAGTTGTACCTTCAGGGGCGGACCCAGGCCCTGGGCAAGCGGGTCCACGGCCCAGGGCTCTAGAAGAAAGGCCCAGTGAGAAATAAGTATTTTTACCAGGAATAAGTCTATTTTGCGTTATTTCAACCATGCAAACTTTGTGTTGGCCAAAATTTCCATGAGGTGGCCTAGGCCTTGGCCCATTTCTGGGTCCGCCCCTGCCTACCTTCACTTTTTATAAGGAAAAATTAGAAACCTATATCAATCTATCTTTTAGTGTAAAAATAATTTATGACTTAAAAAATCAAATGAAAAGATACATGCTTGTTTAGCTTGATTTTTCGAAAGCCTACTTTAAACTTTTGAAAAATTGTAAAAATTCAACAGTTATGTTATATGTTTGCATTGGCTTTAGGGTTTGACTTGTAAGCCGACTCACCTCATGTGTTTATTTGGTCAGGTTGGGAACTATCTCGTGCACGTAAAACGGAGCAGCTCATTAGCGTATGATTAATTAAGTATTTGCTATTTTTTTAAAAAAGAATTCGTATGATTTTTTGAGAGCAACATTCATATATGAACTTTTTACAAAGAACGCACTGTTTAACAATCTGAAAAATGTGCGCGTGGAGAACGAGGACAGTGAGTTCCTCGTAGACTAGACAAAGATGGCCTCACTTGAGGGGAGTAGATTTTGATCTCTCGAGGGGATATCCCCTTGTTGTTGAATGTCACTTAAATAGTTATGGAAAAAATTGAGAAAATGTATTAACATGTGATATATCAGTCCACAAACATACAAGTTCAAATTTAACTTCTACATCTCGTAACGAAAAAAAAATTATTTTTTTCCCCTCACGTAAGCTATTGTTGTGCTTGCTCTAAACAGTCTTGCGGCTACATTTATTATTTTATTTGCGTACTTTCTCTAAACTACAACAATTCAATGCCGCTTTGTAGATAAGGTGCCTAATTCTACTGTTCCGTGTAGAAAGTGCTTCGGCGATTTGCGCTTTGATCTAGTAATAAGATCTACCGTAAAAAGTTACCACCGAAAACGCATCACTTCATGAGAATCGTCTCAAATCCCACAGGCCCAGATGGGTCGGAGAACGTGTGGTGCAACGCAACGCAGAATTGGTACCTACCCACCGGTGGTTGCACACACGCAGCTCGCGCGTGCTTTGGATGCAACAAACAACCACAATAATTCACTCACTTTTATAGCTTCTTCGCAACTCCAAACTTTCCGAGCATCTTATCTTTGCAGCTAATAGTAGCAATCTCGCACTAAAATGGCGATCCCGACCCTCGTGCTGCTGCCAACCTGGGGCACCGGCCACCTCATGTCCCTGCTCGACGCCGGCAAGCGGCTGCTCGGCTGCCGCGGCGGCAGCGGCGGCGGAGGCCTCTCGCTCACGGTGCTCGTCATGCAGCCGCCGAGGAAGGAGTACGCGTCCGCCGTCGCCGCCACCGTGCGCCGGGAGGAGGCCTCGGGCCTCGGCATCCGTTTCCGCCACCTCCCCGCCGTCGAGCCCCCGACCGGCTGCGCGGGCGTCGAGGAGTTCGTCTCCCGCTTCGTGCAGCTCCACGCGGACCACGTGAGGGCGGCCGTCTCCGGCCTGGACTGCCCGGTGGCCGGCCTCGTCATCGACTTCTTCTGCACGACGCTGCTCGACGTGTCCCGGGAGCTCGCCGTCCCGGCCTACGTGTACTTCACCTCCAATGCCGCGTGCCTCGCGCTCTTGTTGCGCTTGCCGGTGCTCGACGAAGAGGTGACCGTGGAGTTCGAGGAGATGGACGGCGAGGTGGACATCCCAGGGTTGCCGCCGGTGCCGCCGTCGTCGCTTCCGATGCCGGTGATGGACAAGAAGAACCCGAACTACACGTGGTTCGTGTACCACGGCAGGCGTTTCATGGAAGCCAACGGCATTATCGTCAACACGGTGCGCGAGATCGAGGGGAGCGTCCTTGCCGCCATCGCCGACGGCCGCGTCACGCCGGGAGTCCGTGCCCCGGTGATCTATCCCGTAGGCCCGGTGATCTCGTTCACCCCGCCCTCCGATGACCCGCCGCACGAGTGCGTGCGGTGGCTCGACGCGCAGCCTCCGGCCTCCGTCGTGTTCCTCTGCTTCGGGAGCATGGGCAGCCTCGCGCCGCCGCAGGTGCTCGAGGTGGCGCACGGCCTGGAGCGCAGCGGGCACCGCTTCCTGTGGGTGCTGCGCGGCGCTCCGGCCGCCGGCGGCAGCATGAGTCCCACCGACGCCGATCTCGACGAGCTTCTCCCGGAGGGTTTCCTGGAGAGGACGAGGGCGAGAGGTGTCGTGTGGCCGACGTGGGCGCCGCAGAAGGAGATCCTCGCGCACGCCGCCGTGGGCGGGTTCGTGACGCACGGCGGGTGGAACTCGACGCTGGAGAGCCTGTGGTTCGGCGTGCCGATGGTGCCGTGGCCGCTCTACGCGGAGCAGCACATGAACGCGTTCACGCTGGTGGCCGCCATGGGCGTGGCCGTGGCCATGAAGGTGGACAGGAAACGGAACAACTTCGTCGAGGCGTCGGAGGTGGAGCGAGCGGTGAGGTCGCTGATGGGTGGGTCGGAGGAAGGGAGGAAGGCAAGGGAGAAGGCCGCGGAGATGAAGGCCGTGTGCCGGAAGGCTGTGGAGGAGGGCGGGTCATCGGACATGGCGGTGCACAAGCTCTACGAGGAGCTCTCCACGCAGACGGCTTAAAATACTACTCCCTCCGTTCCGTTTCAGGTTATAAAATATTTTAATTTCAGCTAAAGTTAAATTGATTAAAGTTTGATCAAGATTATAAAAAAAATAAATTTTTGATGCATGATAAATTTATTATGAAATATATTTATTTATTATTTTAATAAAACTAATTTGGTAATGTAAATATTACTATATTTGTCTATAAACTTAGACAAACTTAAAACAATTTAATTTTAACCAAAGTTAAAATATCTTATAACCTGAAACAAAACGGAGGGAGTAACTGATCGGGAGTTTGAGACACAACAGGTGTGATAATGTTGCTATTTAGCGTACAGCCTGTTCGTTAATAATTGGTGGATGTGGATTTTCATCACAAGGAGACATCCCCTTGTTGTTTGTATGTCATCTAAATATTTATAAAAAAATTTAAAAAAATTGACAACATAGATTAATATGAAATATATCACTCCACAAACATATAATACCAAATTCAACTTCTATATGTTTTAACAAAAATAACAAATTAAAATGAAAATAGTTATCGCACATTCGCAACTATATTTGTTATTTTTGTTACAATTTGTAGAAGTTGAATTTAAACTTGCATGTTTGTCAAGTGATATATTTCATATTAATCTATGTTTCTATTTTTTTTCATATTTTTTACGACTCTTTTAGATAACTTGCACAAAATGAGGGATGAATTTACTTTTCCATTATTGGTTTATTGGGATTTGGGACGCAAGGAGTACACACCAATATCGTTCGGAAATCTTTGTAACTATTTGGACGACACATGGATCATCTCTTGCGAGAGCTTCTGCAGCGCCACGAACGACGACCCGTCTTCCTCCACGGCGTCCCGGCACGCGGCCTTCGCCTCCGCCGCCTTCTCCCTCGCCTTCCTCCCTTCCTCCGATCCCTCGTCCATCAGGCACCGCACGGCGCGCTCCAGCTCCGCCGCCTCCACCAAGTTGTCCCGTTTCCTGTCCACCCTCATCTCCACGGCCACGCCCATGGCGGCCACGAGCTCGAACGCGTTCAGGTGCTGCTCCGCGTACAGCGGCCACGGCACCAGAGGCACGCCGTTCCACAGGCTCTCCAGCGTCGAGTTCCACCCGCAGTGCGTCACGAAGCCGCCGATGGCCCGGTGGGCGAGGATCTCCTTCTGCGGCGCCCACTTGGACCACACGAGGCCCTTCTCCTTGGTCCTCTCCAAGAACCCCTCCGGGAGGAGCTCGTCGACGACGGCGTCCGTCGGGTATGGCATGCCGGCGGCTGGCTGGCCGCGCAGCACCCACAGGAAGCGGTGCCCGCTGCGCTCGAGGCCGGTGGCTATCTCGAGCACCTGCGGCGGCGCGAAGCTGCCCATGCTCCCGAAGCAGAGGAGCACGACCGAGGCTCGCGGCTGCGCGTCGAGCCACCGCACGCACACGTGCGGCTTCTCCGGCGGCGGCTTGAACGACAGCACGGGGCCGACCGTGTAGATGGCCGGGACGCGGCGTCCCGGCACGCACCGGCCGTCGGCGATGGCCGCGAGGACGGCCGGCTCGAGCTCGGCCACCGTGTTGACGATGATCCCCGTGGCCTCCATGAAGCGGCTCCCGTGGTACACGAGCCACTCGTAGTTGCAACCCTTCTTCATCACAGGCGTCGGCAACAGAGCCGCCGGCACCGGCGGCAAACCCGGTAAGTCGACGGCGCCTCCCATCTCCTCGAAATCCACGGCCACCTCCTTGTCCAGCGCCGGCAACCGCAGCAGGAGCGCGAGCATGGAGGCGGCGGACGTGAAGTACACGTACCCGGGGAGGCCGAGGTCGCGGGTGACGTCGAGGAACGTGGTGCAGAACCAGTCCAAGACCACGGCGGCGACGCGGGACTCGAGGCCGGCGATGGCCTCCCTGGCGTGCGACGCGTGCTGCTGCATGAACCGGGACATGAAGTCCTCGCCGCCGCGGAAGTCGGGGAGCTCCTCGGCGGGGAGGCAGTGGAACCGGACGTCGAAGCCGGAGTCCTCCGACGCGCCTGCCGCTTCACGGCGGATGATGTCGTCGATCTCGGGCGCGCGGTGGGACTCCGGCAGCTGCTCGAGGAGCACGGTGAGCGACATGGCGCCGCGGTCGTCGTCGGCGTTGCCGCAGAAGCCAACGCGGAGCATCCGCTTGCCGACTTCCAGCATGGGCGTGAGGTGGCCGGGGACGCAGAACGGGATCAGCACCACCGTCGCTGGGCCCGCCGTTGCTGGAGCCATAGCTCACACAGATCACTGATTACGCGCGGGAAGCAGGCCGGAAACGAGATTGTGTTGCGTGCTTGCGTGAGGCTTACTGCGTTTCTTCTTTCCGCTTCTTCCTCCTCCTTTTGGAGTGCACATGGGGGTGCCTCAAATGGGGATGGCTAACAATCTAGCATGAATGCACAGAAACTGATGGGCCACCGGCCGCGTCACTAATGCACTGTTTGGTTGGTTGTCTAACAACGTGGGTTTTGGAGAAGGTCCTAAAGAAGGAGAGTGGGTTATAAACTATCGAGAGGATGTCCCCTCGTTATTTATATGTCACTTAGGGTCTGTTTGGTAGAGCTCCAACTCTTAAATTTAGTTCCAGGAGTTAGGTCTGGAGTGGAGTTGTGGAGCTGCCTAAACCTAGCTCCACAACTCTAGTTTATTTTACGAGAGAGCTCCACCCAGCTCCACTCCCAATTTTGGTGGAGCTGAAACTGTTTGGCTGAGCTCCAGCTCCAGGTGGGGTGGAGCTGGAGCTGGAGCTGAAGCTGTGCCAAACAGACCCTTAAATAGTTATGAAAAAATTTGATAAATTTGAGTAGATGTATTAACGTGTGATATATCACTCACAAACATGCAAATTAAAATTTATACTTCTACACGTTGCAAGAAAAAACAAATTTAACTATGGATATTAGTTTAAATTGTTTTTTCGTTACGAGATGCAGAAGTTGAATTTGAAGTTACATGTTTGTATATATCACATATTAATACATCTTCTGAATTTTTTTATAAGCATTTAAGTGACATAAAAAAACGAGCGGGCATCTCCTCGAGAGTTTAGAATAGTTTTTCCTTGAGAGTTTAGAATAGTTTTCCCCTAAAGAAGAGAGAAAAAGATAGTACCCACCCTAAACATTGTATAGATGTTTTGTCAACCGATTCTAAGGTTGTGTTTAGATCCAGGGTGAAAAGTTTTGGCGTGTCATACCGGATAAATGGACACACATTTAAAATATTAAACGTAGACTAATAACAAAACAAATTACAGATTCCGCCTGTAAACTGCGAGACGAATTTATTAAGTCTAATTAATCTGTCATTAGCAAATGTTTACTGTATCACCACATTGTCAAATCATGAAACAATTAGACTTAAAAAATTCGTCTCGCAAATTAGTCACAATATGTGCGATTACTTTTTTTAAGCCTATCTTCTAATCTAAAGCTAGCCATTTGTTGGTATTTCTTAACGACATTATTAGAAATATAATTCCCAGCAATGGCGCAGAAATACTTCTGGTATATATTATGATTACAGAGTTCATCCACAAACGCACGGATATACCTCACCTGAGAGTATTCCAAAGGTATCATATTTATTTTATCCCGTGGAAAGATCATGTAGAGAGAGCTTGACTAATAGTTTATATATTACTTGTGATAATCATATTTTAAACAGGGGGTTAAGATAATCCAAGGGCAGAGTGACACAAACATTAACTACTCATTCGCATAATAAATCATCTAAGCTAGGTGAAAAGAAAAGAGAAAGAGAATCTATTCCTATACTTCTAATATATATAGTATACATATATTCTAGTTAACTGGTATACTGACTAATACTCTCTATCCGATGTCCTCCTGGTACTTCGAGAAGCCACCCCTGGCTGCCGAGTTCCTTACGGCAGCCCGTCATGACCATACAACCGGGGCTAAATACGGAGGAATACCCTCCCCAGGAAATTAACTTAGGATTATATACCGGCGTGGAGGAATACCCGCACTGAGCTGTCACCATCAGCAGCCCACCTCTCATCCGCAATATATAACCCCAAATAATAATATCCCGTAATCTAGACATCACGTCTAAACTACCAGATACTATTCTAATATCATCGTCATGACATAGAGTAATTGCATAAGCAAATATTATACCCGCACCAAAGTATCTCCCAGATAAGCTAGCCGTATATTCAGTATAACATGAATATAATATAAAGTAGATACTCATATACTCGGAAAGTATTTCAATAATATAAATGTATATAGAAGAGTATTCTAATAAAAGTACAAAGTTTACAAAAGAGGAAAGGAAAGCTGCTAGAGCCATACCCGAACTCTTCCGAAGACTTCCGGACTCCTGATTTCTACTCTATTCCTATTCCACCAGCTAGATACTACTAAACTAAACTTGAGAGAAATGAGAGAGCTATTGCTTGAGGTGTGTGTTGAAGTGAAGAGAGTGAAGCCTTTCTATAGAGGTGGTTATGACGGTTGTGGAAGGGGAATTGACCGAAATACCCTCCAACCGTCGTTGGGGTGCAATCTTGGACGTCCATGCCAAACCCTGGCCTCAACGGTGGAGATGGGGGTTCGGCCAAACCCCCTGGTTCAGCCGAACCAAGGGCTGGCCCAAACCAACCCATCTCCGGCTGGCGACTTTCTCTATTGCTTCACTTTGTAGACTTATGAATTTTGGCCCAATTCATCGTGTCAATTCTGAGTTCTTTGCCCATTCATACATAAGTCTGGTTATCGATATCGTTCAATTGATTTATCGTCTGAGTTGATGTCGATTCTCCTTCACTTTATTGTCATTCTCTGCAAGAGGTTAGTATACTTAATACTAGTGGAATATTATTATTCTAACAGATATATGTATTGCAAGCATCACTAGTTCTTCTTTATTTTGGTAATATTGACGGTCGAAACTGATCGATAACGACCATCAACACCATTCTTCCTAAGTTTGATTGGTCCACGTGGTGCCGTATTTTGCGAGTGACTTGGTGAATACGCGTCTCTAGCTAGCAGTGGTTTAAACTGGACGTAACACAAGCAAAAAGGAAAAAAAAAAAAAAGAAGAACGGGCGCACGCACAGGGCTGAGGCTGACAGCGAGCTGTGGGCTGTACAGCCCAATCATGTGTACCTGGGCTGGTCGTTTCATGCTGTTCATGCTAGAGTTCGCACGTTGGACGCTGGCTCCTCGTGGCCACTAACAAGCACACATGAGCAAACAGAAACAGGAGAAGAAATAGTAGGTAAGGGGAAAAATAAATACAAATAATTTCGTAAAAATATTTGAATAATATAAAAACATCATAAAAAATAAATGAAAGAAATGATTTTGGCACCCCTAATTACATGTTTGTCACAATTAACATATTGTCAATCCAAAAAATATGTTGATAATTATAAATTGCAATCCTACTTTGGTTTTTCTCATTCTTTGACAAACACAAAATTAAATTCCCGTAATATGTCCTTTTGAAAGTAATTTCTATGTGTGTGAAACTACTATGTAATGTACACTCATACCTATATACACACCACATACACATCCTACCACTACTGTACCCAGGGTTTTCAATTTTGAACAGGGTTTTTTTGCCAGGGGTTCCGAATTCACGAAATCACCAAAATTTCGGAAGTTTTGGTATTTTTTGGCCTAAATTATTTGAAAATTTAACTAACTTTAAATGAAAACTTTTACCAAATTCACATAAATTTGCAAAAAAGGAAAATTTCGGGCGAGATATGTGCTTGCCGGTGGGGGCAAAATTACTGAAATTTTCGAAATTTTGTTTCGTAATTTCAATCCATATTTGTCCCTTTGAAGATTAAATCATGATTCATATCTAGGAATTGATAATGGCTGATACATCGCCTACCACTGAAAAAACAAATAGTTGTAAATACCACACATGTTAACTCTATAACTTAATACTAAATAGACATGTTCCACCACACGGAATGTAACCAACTCATCTACACTTATGGTGTGTTTGGTTGGGTAGATGAGCCTGGATGGGAGATGGCCGCCCGATTTTTTGTGGTGTTTGGTTAGAGGGCAGGGTGGATGGGGCGGCCCGGAATAGGGAATATTCCCTAAATATGTTGGATGAGTGCATCCGGCCGATTTGACTGGATGAAGCCATCTAGTTTTGGTCTGGGTGATGTGTCATATTCTGATTGGGTGTGGTTGGTTTGATTTTCTGTTAAGTAAGCTCCAAATGATTTTTTTTCTCCTAAACCATTTATCTAATTTATGATTTGATTACACCATTATATTTGTTACAATTAAATCTTTAAAACAAGATCTCGGATGATTATATTTTGATAAAAAAATATATATGACAAATGGATCCCACTAACTTATGGCTTTTCCCATCCATGCTATATCCCTCCAACCAAACAAGAAATTGGATCGCCATATCCATACAAACCAAATAAAAAATTGGATCGCCATAAAATCAAGATAAGATCTACACTTAGTATATCCTGGATATATAAAATCAAGATAAGTATCTTTACCATGTTGATGTCCTTTATTTTTATTTCTAGAAAATGAAATGGGTAATAAATACACATTTATTTAGATATGTATTTCCTACTAATTATGCGACATCTATGACTTACATGTATAAAAAATGATGCATATAAATAAAACAAGTTTTTTCACTAATATATATCATCTTTAGCCATTTCCTAAAATTAAATAGTCGTTCAGCATGATAATAAGACCACTAATTAGAATTCTGCCTTGATTTGTTCCACAACATTTTACAAACAAAAAAAATTAAAAACCCATTAAATAATCCTTTTGAATATGGTTTATAAAAGAAAATACACACAGGCTATAAACTAATTGGCGTGCCAACTGGCACGCTTATTTTCTAGTATTTAATACTTCGTGCAAGTGTTAAACGTTCGATGTGACAGGGTGTAAAATTTTAGGGTAGGATCTAAACACCCCCTAAGATGGAGAACGGTACTAGCTCTAGACTTTTGTTCTTGGTTCCATAGGAAAGATAGTTTAGACCATTGTTAGGGCATCTACAGACTACAATGTAAGCCACGGGTAGGAGTAGCCTCATGTGGGCCATACCACCTAAGGCCACATATAAGCAACTCAAGCCTAATGGAAGATACTCTCAAATGGATCCTCAAAATCTGAGGATACTGGGTGAAGATACTGCAACTCACAATACGTGTCCTAATCCACGAAGCCACAGGTGTTATTTTCCTCTTCTACCCTTTTTTATTTTCTTCGGCCATAGCACAGTGCTACTACTTCCTCCTCTTTCTCGTCACCTCTCACCCCACCGACGTCCCCTTCGACTCCCCCGTGGCGCCCCCTCCGACTCCGTCCCGGCACGTCCCCTCGTGCATCGCCGCTGGTGGCCAACGGCGAGCGGAGCGCGGGGTGGCTGACAGCGAGCGAGCTACCATCGCTCTCTCTCCCTCTCTCTTTCAAAGCGCGGGGTAGCCGACGGCGGCGGCGGCGTCGAAGCGGCGCGAGGTAGCCGACGACGGCGGCGGCTTGGAAGGCGAGGACCGCGAGGAGCACGAGCAGGAGGAGGACGTGGCAGAGCTCCTCTTCCCCAAGTCGTCGCTGCCTCTCTCTCTCCCTCCGCCCACCGCCGCCGGATCTGGTGGGCAGTGCGAGCTCCCACCGCGCCGCCGCCGCCGGATCTGGTGGGAAGCGTGAGCTCCCACCTCATCGCCGCCAGATCTGGTGGGAAGCGCGAGCTCCCACCTCGCCGCTGCCGCCGGATTTGGTGGGAAGCGCGTCGTCGTCGCGCCACCGTTGGCTCCTCCACCACCTCTCCGCCGATGGCTGGCGCCCGTTTCACTCCCTTCTCCGTCCCAGGTCGTCGCCGTCACACCACCACCGGCTCCTCCACCACCTCTCCGCCTTCGACTACTCCCCACCATCGGCCGAGGGTGAAAGGGGAACTTTTGTTGCGGGAGCCGTGTCCACGAGACATGACGCTGCCCAACGCGAGGCCTAGCTCAGTGGCTTTGGCTGAGGAGCAGAGGGGGATGCGTCCCTCGGAGAGGAGTCGCGCCCCTCTGCTGGGAGACGGCTTTGGCTAGAAAAGCGACGGACGTTAGACAGTGTGAGCAGGGGCTCTCTCTAGGGACACCCATTGCTGGCCTTAGGCTCTCCAACTTTTTGAAATAGTAGTGGGTCACACATATGCACCTTTAAGAGTCTTTATATATATAACTATGACGGAAGCTCGCGCACTTGCATGGGCACCATATTTAATGTTCCATAAAAAAATTACCGTAAATAATTGAATATTTAATTTTAGGTGATTTAAAAGCTACAATATTTTCCCTCAAAAATTATTATGGAATTTTTTTAACATTCTTTAATGATTTTGTTGAATGGTCCAAATTTAAATTATTAAAACTGTGGAACATTATTTCTGCTCCGGTTTTGATGGAGTCTTGGGGACGCGAGTCGTGACGTCCTCGCATAGAGCCCCTGTCTCATTGCCGCTTTGATCCCTTCCCTTCTCTCTTCGACACCCGCACCGATTAGGGTGTGGCTAATGGGCGATTGATCGCTTGGAGCGATAGATCCCCATCCCCTATACGCTCTCTCCCCCTTCCTCCTATTCTCCTCTTCCTACTACACCATAAATCTTAAAAAAAATAAAAACAAAGTTGGAAAAAATTATGTATAGAAATACTATATTAAAAAATATTTGAATTTAAATTCAAATTTGAAACGGGTATATAAACTTTTGACTTATAAACTTTGGGTCTATAAACTTTAGATGTATAAACTTTAAATGTATATAAATACTATATATAAAAAATATTTGAATTCAAATTCAAATTTGAATCGGATATAATTCAAATTCAAATTTAAATCGGGTATACAAACTTTGAACTTATAAACTTTGGGTCTATAAACTTTAGGTGTATAAACTTTAGATGTATAGAAATACTATATATAAAAAATATTTGAATTCAAATTCAAATGACTTATAAACTTTGGGTCTCTAAACTTTAGATCTGTAAACTTGAGGTGTATAAATTTACTAAAATAGGAAAATAATACGGTGCCAGAAAATGAAACCACGTGGAGGAGAGGGGGTATCGGCTGATCCGATCGCTAGGTTCGGCACCGATGACTATGTAGAGGGGGATCTTGTCTCGGTTCTGGTTTAGTAAGCTTTATGGTTTCTTAATCACAAAGTTTTTTCAATTAGATCTATTAGCAAGCCTAGGGTTTAGATTTGTCTTCTTTCATTTGGTCAGTGGTTTCTTCGTCTGCGAGGTCCTCTGTGAAGACCTAGAGAGTCTTGTCCGTCGGGTTGTTGACAGTCCAATTGACAATGTCGTTTTTAAGGTTTGGATAAAAAAACACGAATATTAGAAAATGACTTAATATCAAATAAATAGAAGAGGTGAGAGTTTAAACTCAGATCGGCTAGCTCACCACCTTATGAAGCTAGCCGGAAGATATCTGATTTTTTTATGGCATCTGCCTGAGGTTCTATTAAAAAAGTGAAGATGATGGCTAGTTCAGGTTCCCCACGTCGACAAAAGGGGTGGGGGGAAGGAGTGGTGGGATGTCAAACATCAACTTTCAATGTGCATATTGATCAATCAATCTTCGTGTGGTGCTAGTTGCTAAAGTTTACAAGAAATACAATGAACTAAAATGATATATAGGAACGTGATCGCATGCTAAAAAAGTGGGACCACTGGTTTCAAGAACGAATTAAGGTTAAGAAAAAGAAAATAATGAATTAAGGTTTGATTTTTTTAGTTTATTTTAAGAACTTTTTGCATTTTGTTTAATGTCTTATAGGCTTTCAGAACCGGATGTGTAGTTTAATTATATGCATGTTTACCAAGTAATATGTGACGATACAATACAAGGAGAACGGTTATTCCGTGCGGTTAAATCTGATTTTCGTGTGGGTGGGCGGCCCGCACGCACCCAAGGGTCTACGAATATCACAATTTTTGCGTGCGGGTGGTGCACCCGCACGCGAAACTCGGATTTTCACGTGCGGTGCTTATGTTGCCCACACGGGAAAATAAAAATCCGAAAAAAATAAAATTTCAAAAAAACGAATTCGGTCGTGGCGGCGCCGCTCCTAGCCGCCGCCTCCTTGTCGTCGTCGTTGTCCTTCCCCTCCTCCTCCTCGTCATCGGCGGCCTTGGACGCCGCTCCTGCCCTCATCATCGTCGGCGGCAGCCTCCGCGCCGCCCGCCGCGGGCATCCGCGCTCCCCCCGGCCGCACCGCCGCCGACGCCCCTCCCCTCCACCGGATCTGGGGAAGGAATGAAGGGGAGGGGAGGGGAGCCGGATCCGCGCTTCCGCCGGCCTCCGGGCTCCTCTCCAGCCGCACCGCCGCCAATGCCCCACCCCTCCGCCGGATCTAGGGAGGGAAGGAAGCAGAGGGGAGGGGAGCGGGATCCCACGGGGGAGAGGGCGGGTGGCCGCCGGATCCGTGCGGGGGTTGGCCGTCACCCGCCAAATCCCGCTCGTCGTCGCCGCGCCGCCGCGCCCCGTCGTTGCTGCCACCAGGACTCGGCGAGGAGAGGAGAGGACAGGGAAGATGAGGAGAGGAGAGAGGAGAGGAGGGAAGAAAAAGAGATAGATAGGAGGGAGAAGAGTAGATAAAGAGTGTGTCGACGGGTGGTACCGCGACTACGGTATTTGGAAGGTATGGGGATCGTCGGTACCAGGGTATATACGAGATTGAAGTAAAAGAGATGGAGATAGGGATTTTTATATAAGTTCGGGCCCCTTATCTGACAGGTAATAGCCCTACATCCTGTTGGCCGAGGCCGGTGTTGCTCTTTATTCATCTGGATCACACAAGTACAATATTTGGGATAACCTATCTAGCCGTCGTCGACTTGGCGACATGAACACCAACTCGTAGTCGATGATAGGGTAGTCTTCCTCCTCGAGTATGAACTCGTCGAGATCAGAGATGGCGCTAGATCCCTCTTGCCGGCTTCCGTAGGCACCGGATGGGTATGTCTAGGCTTATCTCTGATGTTGATATTGGGTGGCGTGTGTTGGCTTGTGGTTTTGTGGCGTTATGGCGTTGTGGCATGTCCCCTCTCCTCCTAGGGAGGCTTGTATTTATACCCATAGTTGCCCCCTTCTCTAAGTAAGATTAGGGAGATAAATATGGATACAATTTGAGTAGTTCTTGTCGTTTCCATATAGAACTCTATTTATCCTTTCTTATCCGGAACTCCTTCTATATACGAAGTTTGTTTCCATATAAGACATGGTATGTGGTGGGCCCTGCCGAGTTTAGTCAACTACTATTGGGTATGTGGTATCCATAACCCTGACAGTAGCCCCTGACTTCAATGCAAATGAATGAGTTGAGGTTCTCGATCGAAGACTTTGGAACAACTATTGTCGTGCTCACTTGACTGTTCTCGATGTGATCACAAATAACGCTAGATTCCTCTTATCGGCCTTTGTAGGCACTATATTAGGTTTGTCTAGGCTAATCTCCGATGTCGACCGAGAAGATACGGAGCATGCGACTAAGTCTTCCGTCTTGCTGTAATGGAGAATTTGGATTGAAGTCAAGAAATTCCATCTCGGCGGGTACACCATCGCTTCATTCTATATTCCTTGTCGAACTCCAGCAGCCATTCTCGGATAATCGAGAAGGTGCAAAGTCTGCGATAAAGCCTTGAAATATGACTTTCCTGAAATCAATACTCAGAATAGATTGTTAGATACAAATAGCCCCCGAGCAAATGCTCAAGGCTAACATGCTATAATATGTATGGAAAAATTGAAAATAAATTGAATCTGCGTGTGACAATAAAGAGTACGCTCGCTAGAGTTGTCCTCAGCAATCGGAGTTTGGTACTCCTCCTAGCCCCCAGCCTTGTCCTCGGAGAAGCCCGTTCTCGGAGGAGAAGGCTCAACAACCCGTAACTTACCTAGCTAAAAATGCGATTTACCTAGCCCCCAGCCGTGAAGTTAGAAAAATCAATTCCCGATTACACGGCTTAGTTAATACACCTTTTGAGCACTTTTACATGACCAGGTCTTACATGGTCGTTCGGCTCTCAGAGTCTGACAAGACCTTATTCGCTCTGGGCGTCCCCAGCTGAAATTCCCGTAGGTCTCTCGGAGGCTTGTCGGAACGGTGTAAAGGGTCAATAGGTTCGATTTCAAGAGTAGGTGTTATCGTGGTAAGGGATCTCTGGACAAATATTGCACATACAAGCACTTCCAGAAATTGACGTAGATGATGAGACGACCACCACACTGGGTAAAGACCAGGTGTATAGTTGTGCCCAACAAATCGCATAGGTAGTGGGAGAATCGCTACATCGCTGGTAGAAGACCCGTTGTAGTCATAACTCGACCACTAGAAATTGAGGTACGAGAACCGCTACACTGCTGGTCGGGGACAAGTCGTAGTCGTAACTCGACCTTTGGAAGTTGTGGTACGAGGACTGCTACGCTGCTGGTCGAAGACCAGTCGTAGTCGTACCTTGACCAGTGGAAGTCGTGGTGCGAGGATCGCTACGTTGCCGATCGAAGACCTGTCGTAGTCGTACCTCGATCAGTGGAAGTCGTGGTGCGAGGATCGCTACGCAGTCGTAGTCGTACCTCGATCAGTGGAAGTCGTGGTGCAAGGATCGCTACGTCGCCAATCTAAGACCAGTCGTAGTCGTACCTTGACTAGTGGAAGTCATGGTGCGAGGATCGCTACGTTGCCGATCGAAGACTAGTCATAGTCGTACCTCGACCATTTGTAGTGAAACTAGAGTAATACATGGACGACATTCTCATGACCTGCGAGAACAGCCTCCTGGTGAAGACGAAGACGATGAGGAATTATCGTACTCGGAGGTTCGGCTCCTGTACCTACTACCTCATCCTTGGGCCCTCAAGAAGTCTGGGGATCTCGAGTTTCGTCGTCGTCGTGTGATGTCGTGATGTCGTTAACCTTGTCCGTTGTCGTCCTGATGTCGTTACTCCTGGACGTTGTCGTCCTGGTGACAACAACGATCTAGTCGTGTCACGCCCGGAATTTCTATCCAAAATTCCAAACGCTTACATGTGTGTAAACCCTCGTCCAGGAATCAGCCGAGGCACACAATAACAAATTGATAATAGAGTACGATTATTACTCTAACTAATAAGCAAATAAATTGTCATTACAGAGGTGGATAGTTCCTCTCAAACAATAAAGATCAAACCAGCGGAAAATAAAGAAAAACAACGCAGACGACTCCACTCCACAGACAGCTTGACAAGGACTACGCCAAACCTTCACCACCATCAGCCTCACTGTAGAACTCTTCCTCTGATGAATGATTGCAAGGTGAGTATATGACATACTCAGCAAGCCACGCAGCAAATATGCAAGTGCACAGGATAACCAAGGATGGCATAATATAGGCTTCTTTGCATAAACAGCATTTAAAGAATAATTCAGAATTTAATAAAACAGTAGAGTATTAATTAAACAGTATTAATCCAACACTATACAACATACCCTGTTGTATAGGCCCAACCATTTAGTACAACCAATCCCGGCTGCACAGTTCTAATCTCCAAACCAGGAATATACCATTTCAAACCAGGAGCTAATCAATTATAACCAGTTATAGCATCTCTCATTATGGTGTGAATGGTGAGACTAATCACGAAAGACATTGTTAGACCCGCCCATAACCGCGGGCACGGCTATTCGAATAGTTTTACTCTAATCAGAGGTGTACCACTGTACCCACAAGACATAGCCCCACATCATGTCACCATGTGCCTCAGTACCACCACGGTACCTCGGAAAGGAGCTGTGACATTACCCCTCACACAACACAATCCACAACAGTGCACCATTCCCGGATCATAGTCACCCCCTTATAAACAAGGCATGGACTCCCCAGCGACCCCCGTGGGCTTATCTCCGCCACTTCTCAGTCTGGTGCTCCATAATAAACTATGCTATGCAAAAGATAAAGCCGTTGCCCACGCTGGCTTGTGGTTGGCACGGTTAATGTTTCACAACCGAAGTTCGTGAACCGGTCCTTAATTGTCATGAGCACGACCATCAAAACCATGTACTCACAACCCACCATTATCAGGTTTTAGTTGTCACATTAATTAATTAACCAATCACGATTAACCATCGTGAACTATCATTAAGCCATCATTAAATAATAGTAAATCATAAGTTATCCCATTAGTGTGCTAAAGTTTCTAAGCATGGCTAAGCAATTACATCTAATCATCTAGTTGAACCAATATAATGCTCAACTAGTCAAGTTATAATAACCCAAGGTATCAAGGAATAAGATAATCAAGAACAAAAGGGCTATAACAAACAATAGGCTAATTCCACCCAATGACATTCAAAAATAAATGCAATAGTTGAATAGAAACAATAGCTTTAAACGGGATCAATATGCTCAATGGATTGATTAGGATCTGTGTGACTTGCCTTGTTGGCCTTGGAATTCTTCTAAATCTTCTCCTGCAAAAGCGGACTCTCCGGAAACGTCGGATTCTAAACGGAAAAGAACAAAAACACCAAAACAGCACATAAGCAAGCATGAACAGTATATGTGGATATTTTTAACATGTAGATCTCAATTTTAGAAAAATTTAGAGACTTGAACCAACTAAATCCGAGCTACGATGAATTAGTTATGAATTTTTAAAGATTTAATCGGTTTAAATCATTTATATAAATTTTAATTGAATTATGACGCAATAATGAATTATTTTTGAAAAGAAAAAAAGGCTTTATTGCGTCAGCGGGCTTGGGTCTACGGTGGACCGGGTCCACGGCTGCGGTCTACGGGAACGGACGGGTGAGATCGATCCGATCCGAACGGACAGTCGAGATCCATCGGTCCACAGCGGTTCACGGGCGACGGCACTGATGACGTCAGCACTGACGTCATCTCCGACCGACGGCGACGACGGCGGCTCGGACACACGTGCTCGCCGGCGAACGACGGCGCGGCGGCGCGAACGGAGGACACCAAAAGGACGCGGGCATCGCGGCGAACTCACCGGCGACCAAAGAAGCGGCGGAGAACGACCGGACGGCGACGGCGACGAGGTTGAAGCGGCGGCGGTCTTCGGCTTGTCGACGGCGACGGTTCTCCGGCGAAGAACAGCGGCGGCGAAGGGTCGGACAAGGACGGCGACGCGACGGCGACCACGTTGGCGAGCTCCCCGAGCGACGGCGATGACCGGAGCGACGGCGGCGCACGGCTGGAGCGGCGGCGGCAATGGCAGCGCACGGGTGCACGGCGCTAGGGCGAATCGCGCGACGAGAGGCGAAGGCGAGGGCGGCGGAGGGTAGAGGAGAGCGCGGGGAACCTTTTATAGGGGTCGGGAGGCGGCGGCGAAGCCCACAACGGCCCGGCGACGGCGATGGAAGGTTAGGGTTCGGCCGAATCCGATCCGAGCTCGAATCCTCCCCTTTCCAAAGCGAAATAGCGGACGATTCCAAAGAGAGAACGGTAGAGGAGATCACGGCGAAGGTTTCCCCCCAAACAATTGCACCGGATCGGGAAAGGGGCGGCCGAATTGGAAAGGGCGGCGGCGGCTAGGGTTTCGGGCGCAGCCGGCTGGAGGTAGACGACGACTCCAACAGGCGGGCCCCACCTGTCAGCGAGCGAGAGAGAGGGAGAGGCTGCGCGACGCACGCGCGCGCGGCGGCTCGGCTGGGCTGGGCCGGACTGGGCCGAAGAGAGAGAAGAGAGGGGTTTTGGGCCGACTTTCGGCCCAAAGCCAAAAGAAGACTTTTTAAAACCTTTTTCTAATTAAATAATTCATAAAATGCAATTCCATTTATTAAAAATACTTCCTTAGCTCAAATAATTCCCAGAAAAATCTAGAAATTATAGAATTAAGCAAAGTATTTAATAAAATTTTATCTGGCCCAATTTTATATTGGAATTTATTATTTACAATTAAATCTTTTCTTCAAGGCTTTTAAAAATCATTTCTAAAATTCCATTTACACAATAATTTATATAATTGAGATTTTTAGGGTGTGACAAGTCGGTCTTGGTTGTCACTATCACGACAATGTTGATTGTCGTGTTAGATGTCAAGAGATTGCTCAACCGATTGGTCGTGGACCAGGAGTAGGCGTATCTCGATCACCGGAAGATGAATTTTTAGGTGGTGAGAGATCTCTACGATCTACTGGCCAAGGACTAGGTGTAGGCACGTCTCGAACGAATTTTTAGGTGCTGAGAGATCGCTACGATCTACTGGTCGAGGACCAGGTGTAGGCGTATCTCGATCACCTGGAGGAGCGCTAGAGTTGGTGATTACATGTGCATCTCATGTGGCCAGCATGACTCACATACCCAACATATAGTATATCCGGATATCTATTCGCAATCATGTCGGGTGATCAAGCCGACAACGCGAGGAATTATCCGTTAACAACATTTTCTCATAGTCCAGCCGTAGCCGACGCTATACATGAGATAAGTCATCAATCTTCGTTGGTAGGTTGGGTGCGACAACTCAGCATTTTTCGAGAACGTTCTCGATAATGCGGTGTACTCGACCACATCCTACTCGAGAGCTTAATCGTTCATGAAAAATATTTTCTAGAAGACAAGATGTATATTAGAGAATATCGAGTATATGCTCAAAGTACTGTGTGAATCTTATAGTAGTATCAGGATATAACGAGCAGATTAAATATCAGACATTATGTAAACCGTAAGTAAGCATGATTTATACTGAAGAAAATAGGGCGAGCCCCCAGTATTAAACCGTAGTTGGCTTAATATTGGAAACACTTGCACAACAAATATTGTATAAAAAAACATGCTCTAGATAAACATAATAAATTATGGATATGATAATATTGTTTAGATCTTGAGAAATAGGTACGGTAAATTGTATATAAAATATTGCGTACCTGTGTAGATATATGCCGGATATATCTACGAAAATAGTAGATTAATTTCAAAAATTAATCTACTAAAATACACATAGAGCGATGTACTGGTAGCTGCTCGTGCATAATATCAGTACTCCTTTGTATCCACGTATGCATTTTTGCTGTTGCAAAGGGACACGGCGATGTATCCCCCATATACGTGTGTGAATTGACTTGATTAATACCAATTCAGATTGGATACGCGGGATACATCGTGTGTGTATCGATCCAAGCTCCTCGCTCTGTTGCCGAGTTGGCTTCGCCACTTCGTTACTCCGTTGCCGGGCATAAGTCAGCAAAAACCCGCGACCGATAATCTGATGTCTACACGGCGGACCTTGGTAGATTGAATTGTCGATGGTGATGATTCCGATCTTGTCGGTGGACATACTTCCGTCAGGTCAGATCTCCCAGAGCCGAAGTCGTCGAGTAATTTGTCATCGGAGAATCCATCTCTTGAACCCATCTCATCGAAACTTTGAAGCACCAAAATCCCTCTACCTGGCGCGCCACTGTCGACGGGTGGTACCGCGACTACAGTATTTGGATGGTATGGGGATCGTTGGTATCAGGGTATATGCGAGATTGAAGTAAAAGAGACGGAGACAGAGATTTTTAGACAGGTTCGGGCCCCTTATCTGACAGGTAATAGCCCTACACCCTGTTGGCCGAGGCCGATGTTGCTCTTTATTCATCTGGATCACACAAGTACAATATTTGGGATAACCTATCTAGCCGTCGTCGACATGGCGGCATGAACACCAACTCGTAGTCGACGACAGGGTAATCTTCCTCCTCGAGTATGAACTCGTCGAGATCAGAGATGGCGCTAGATCCCTCTTGCCGACTTTCGTAGGCACCGGATGGGTATGTCTAGGCTTATCTCCGATGTTGATATTGGGCGACGTGTGTTGGCTTGTGGTTTTGTGGCGTTATGGCGTTGTGCCATGTCCCCTCTCCTCCTAGGGAGGCTTGTATTTATACTCATAGTTGCCCCCTTGTCCAAGTAAGACTAGGGAGATAAATATGGATACAATCTGAGTAGTCATTGTCATTTCCATATAGAACTCTATTTATTCTTCCTTATCCGGATCTCCTTCTATATACGAAGTTTGTTTCCGTATAAGACATGGTATGTGGTGGGTCCTACCAAGTTTAGTCAATTACTATTGGGTATGTGGTATCCATAACCCTGACAGAGTGGAAATGAAAATTTAAAGTGGATACGAGGGAAAGAGAAGGTAGGTATTTTTGCGTGCGGGTCACTTAATAGGTCCACACACGAAAATAGGCTCATTTTCGCGTGTGGTCCATTTAAGAGGACCGCACGGAAAAATCGAATTTTTCCGTGCGGTCCTCTTAAATGGACCGCACGCAAAAATGGGCTCTATATTCTTAGACGTGACCAGTTATGGTCCGTCTGCAAGCTAAATAAGTTATGTCTAGGAAAATCTTTTGTTTAGTAGTGATATAATCTATATTACCGGTCTTTGGTAATTTTTCTACGATAGTTGGGTGTATATTTGCCCATAAGGCCCGAGGCCCGAGGCGGCCCAAGGCACGGCCCGACCCGATAGTTGGGCCGTTCCTGGGCCGAGGCCTTGGCATAGTAAGCCAGCCCGGCCCGGCACAATCGAAAAAATAGTAGAGGAAATAGACTTAATTAACCATGTAAGGCAAGACGAAAAAAAGAGGAACACAAAACAGACTTATTTCTAGCCATTGAAGACAGCGCAAAGAGTTGAGGGACGAAAAATAGACTTATTCCATGGAGAAGCACGATGGGCTATCATGCCTTCGGCCCAGCCCGAGTCTTATTGGGCCATGCCTGGACCGTGTGTGTAGCCCATAGACTAGCACGGTATGGCCCGATGTGTAGGTCGGCCCGTGCCGGCCCGACTGACCTCGGCCTACGCACGGCCGTACATGGGCTGTGCCGGGCCGGACGATCCATTTGGTCATGTATAGTTGGGTGGCATGTAAAGGATGATGATATGACAAAGAAACAGTGGAAGGATTACAGTACATCCATGGGGACAGATCGACGTACGAGAAGATCAGCGCGGGTACGCGACACGGTCGTGACGGAAACATACGGCATCAGATCGAATCCCGTTGGAGACTTCACCGTTCCATACACGATACACGTACCGACCTAGCTTGGTTCAGTTCGTTACGTTACGCCTACCGAGAGTTCGAACCGCTTCCGACCTCTTTTTTCCAATACGTAGTAAGAACCGGATGGTAACTACACTTTCCGTTTCATATTACTAGTCAGCGTGCACGTGCAAGGCACGTTAATACATAATCACACTATTCATTGAAGCAAGATTATCAACCCGAGAATACTTTACGTCGCGCGACCGGCGCGGGGGGAGCCGGATCGGGCGCTCCCCCCGCGCGCCCCTCCCCCATGTGCATACTGTTGGGCCCACCCACATCTCCCTCCATTTTTTTCCAAAAAAAAGTTTCACCTAATGTACTTACAATGTTTCACTATTTATAGATCTAATGTTGCAGTGAATTAAAATACTCTTTTGCAACAAAAAACCCACATATTTTGGAAACTCTCTATTAAGAGAATTTGGTTTATTTTTTGTTCCACCAAAAATGTTTCACCTAGCGTACTCACAATGTTTTACTATGTATATATCTAATGTTGCAGTGAACGAAACATTTTATTGCAAGAAAAAACTTACATATTTTGGAAACCTCCTATTAAGAGAATTTGGTTTATTTTTTGTTCCACCGAAAATTGTTTCATCTAGTGTAATCACAATATTTTACTATGTATAGATCTAATGTTGTAGTGAGCTGAAACATTCTTTCGCTATTTGCTGAAACATTATTTTTATATCATGTGAAACAACACCCGATTTAAACGAGTGAAACATTTTCGATCTACTTAGTGAAACAATTCCGATATACCTGCTGGAACATCGTGCAACAATTCAAAAATAATACAATAATAAGCTAAATTTTTTCATCGGAATATACTAAGATTTAATTGCAACGAATTTAATGGTGCAATCGGATCATAATTTGGATAAGTAAAAATCAGTTTAAAGTAGTTTTGCACGTAAATCGGGCACTGACATCATGCTGACGTCAACGCCCGATTTTTGAAGTTTTCGATCGGGCGACCGATCCCTAGTCACCCCCTTATCAACCTTGATATGCAAAGTTGGTGGATAGTGAAACTCAGGTTACTTTAATCAGCAATTAATATCAGTGAGTACCTGTTATTGGCTGACTGTCTCCTATTTGCTGGAATCTATTGGTATGCATTACATTTTTTTATTAAGAAGTTGTTGCAAAAACTAATGTGATTTCTTATAATGGAAACTGATATCGCACTCCTTCATGCGCATCCACATCACATTGTAATTTTGAGGCCATCTTGCCGCCTTAAGGTTTTCTTGTACTCATTTTTTAATTAGGAAAAGATTGATTTCAGATTGATACTACATTTTCATTTTCATATCAAAATATTTAGGCTCATATATTTTGATATTTGTAGTTTCCTTCTCTACCTTCTAATAAATAAATAAATAAATAAGTGAAAATAGATGCCTTCAGAATGCCTTTCAATCCTCCTAAGTTTTAAGATGAAATTAATGTAGGTCACACACATATACATAGAGCATGCATGGAGAGTACCTCCAAGAATTCATGAGCTTTGGGAGTCGATGGTTTTACTGACTGCATTGGTCTGCATTGGTCTATATAAGAGGTGATCAAATTGTCTTCATTAGCACCGATTACTATTTTCCTGAAATCTTCCATGCATTTTAGAGTAAATTTTGGTTTGGTTTTCATGTAAAAATACCTATTTTTTATTTCCATTCAATAGGAAAGTTATGATTGTGAGGTATTTTCTAGAGTAAATTTTTTATTTTCTAGAGTAATTTTTTTATTTCCATAGGGGTATTTTCCTTCTTGTTAAGATGTCAGCTAGCAAGGCTTCTCAAAATTCAAAGACTATCATGATATATTTCAAAATTTGTTTATAAATTTTCAGTAACTTGCTTTGTACGGGAAAAAAAATTGAAGCTTCTGTGGGATGTTTGTAGCACTGATCCATTCCATTGCACGTGACCCCACTGATCGAAGACTTGTGCCCAAAACCTGCTGTTTCCAGTCAATGTTCTCTGTTTCTCACATGCATTGAATAAGGTAAAAAGTAGCTTCTTATCTTGTTTTTTGGGCATATTTTTCTTGTGTAATTGATATGACCAGTTATTGCCATACTGGTTCATTGATGATAGTTGATGTTCATTTTCAGTTAGGTTGATCTCAAGATATTGCCATACTTGTTCTTTTTAGTGACCGTTATGAGTATCATTGTGTGATTGATAGGATCATAGGAGCATGTATTTTGCACTTGTTCTTCTCGATGAGTAGCGTGCTATGAGTACCTTTACTGTACTAAATTTCTTGTAGTAATGCTACTCTTATTAGGGGTAAGAATTAATTGGTTTCTGATGCAGTTCTTACAAATTCTGTGCTAACTTATCCATGTTCTGAAAATAGATTAGGTGTACTGTGAAAACCATGTCCATAATACATTGATTTTTAGAAAATAGAGAGGAATTAGTATAGATTTATATATGTGATTTCATATTCAAACCATGTGATAGTACTGCATTAAGTATATATTTTTTTTGGCTATCGACAGAGGTATTGCTAAAATGTTGTTTCCTGTAAAATGTAGGAGTATTGTTTTGGGCTTTCTTGAACATTTCCAGAGATGGATACTTGTATGTTGTGTTACCATTATGGGATAAAAGAACATGATGTTAGGCAACCAGAGATAAAGATGATACGATGTGCATTAAAAAAGTAACTTCTCAAACATATTATATGAACCAGGGATGGATAAGATAAGTTGTCAATGGAATTTATTTTGGCGACCCCTTAGGCTAAAAAGGACTGATGTTTCAGATTCCATTTAACAGGGAGTCGAGTATTGCTCGCTTACAGCTCGTGATCCGCCTTCCTCTCAGCCAAGCTCCCCAATCTCCAACTCAAGCGTATGCATCTCGTTCAGCTTGGATCACGTCACATGGTTAACCAACAATTGCGAAGTATTACTGAATTAAGTTGATTGTTGTTGCCATGGTAACAACGTTCACAAACATTGACTTATATTGTAGTACATTTTCTTTGAATACACTGAGAAGTGGCTATCAGCTTCTTGTTGTAAAACTCTTGCCATCTTATAGACCTAGCAGCGATGCAATCTTGGCGCCATTGTTGTCTCATGTGCATGCCTTGATGAACTGAAATATCAGATAGCTCATCCATACAGTTGAAAATTGGGTGGAAATTATACATGTTATGAATTAACTCTAATGAGTTATATATAGATGCCAATGCTTTAGACATGTTATGTTTTAATTTGCATATTTTCATCCGTGAAATCATTTTGTATATGAAGCAAATATTTAAGAGTAAATTTCACAAAACTATAGATATTATGACCAAACTATCATAGAATTACAGATTTAACTCGTTGTATCACAAAACTACACATTTAACATCAAATTTATCATAAAATTACACCTTTAAGATGAAGTGTCAGAAAACTACATGTTTAGTAACTAAATTATCACAAAACTATACATTACTGATGGCATTGCTACTACATGTTAATTTGAAGCAATCGAGTGCTACTATGCTACCATCAGCCAAACTTTGAACTTAGCTTTCCCATGCTGATTGAACATTTTTATCAAAAACTGGAGACATACTATTGATCGCCTCTACTTATTTGGTACTCCCTCTGTCCCAAAATAAATGCAGTTTTAGCACTATTCATGTTCAACGTTTGACCGTTTGTCTTATTTGAAAAAAGATTATGATTAGGATTTTTATTGTTATTAGATGATAAAACATGAATAATACTTTATGTGTGACTAATTTTTTTAATATTTTTTATAAATTTTTCAAATAAGACGAATGGTCAAAGCGCTAAACACGGATATTTATAACTGCACTTATTTTGGGACGGAGGTAGTACACATCAATGTCGACAATCAACCGAGATGAGGAGTGGTTATCAAACCATTACCCATAGTATCAACCATATGCGGTCATATGCAGATCACATAAGTCAATAGGGTTTAAAGTCTTCGGACAAATGCAGAGCATTTTGAATTCACGTTCCAAAGAAAATCAAAACTTATGTTACAGAAGGTAAACTGCATTTCTTCAGAAGGTAAACTGCAACAGGTAGTAGCATCACAGTGACTTCTTGCAGTCGCACATCAGATTTCTGGCGTTACAGCTCAGAGCACTTTGTACTATACAAAACACCATGTGTTCCAGAACTAAAACTGCAACAAGATAAAAACAACATTAGCTTAACCGGCAATCCGTTGATATGCTATCCTTCTACGTTCAACATGAGCACCGGGCAGCTTCTATGGGACCTTATGCAGAATTCCAGGTTACAACAACTCTCGATTTTTCAGCAATTCTGTAGTTCTATCCCCTTTTATCTGTACATTTTGGTAGCAGGTTCAGATCTTCAGATTGAGATGAGTACTTACATTTATTCAGAGAATTAACTGTCTAATTCCTCCTTGTTTTTCTCTCTCTCCTGCAGGGCTGTTGACAATCAGGTAATCCACATCAACGAATGAGTTCAGCATTACACTCATTTACGAGTGATGTGGTTTTCTCATCCTTCTGAAAATTTTCTTGGGTTCAGTTGTTTGTGGTGACCTGCTCGCCGGCTAGAGACCCTAATGCAGAATCGGACTACATGATCTGGGGCCATTCAAGTCTCATTGGACCAGTAACAACACACTATTGAATCAAAGCTGTTCTTTTTCCACATGCTAATTTGGGTTCCACCAGGATTAGAAGCTAAAAATTACTCTGCATTTACAATTCTGCAGTTTGGTGAAGTCACTGCAACAGCAGGGCACGAGGAAGCAACTGTCATATGTGAAATCGACCATTCTATGATCCAAACAATAAGGTGAAATACCCTTTTTTTTTTCGTTCGTGCCTTTTTAGTTTGTATCCTCGACCCTTGCAACCTTGCAGACACAAATACAAGCAAGACAACTGGAAGGTGATCAGAAAACTGTTATGAATACTAATGCCAGCAAATCGAACGAGATATCCTCGACCCTTGCAACCCTACAGACACAAATGCAAGCAGATATAAGACAACTGCAGGGTGACATCTTCAGAGTTTTTACAAAAGAGATGGAGGTACTTCCTAAGGACCTACCTCCAGTTTTGATACAACTCTGATAGGTCCAACTGTCCAAGTGTCAACGAATTATTCTGAAAACTATCATTTGCATATAAATGATTATCATTCTTGTGTATGATCGTGTGATTTTTTTCGGTAGATCCAAATATGACAGTTAAGTTTCCATATAAGCATAGTTACCTAAAGTTTTCTTCTATTATTCATGATACTTGAGAACCTAACGTACAATATATTCAGTATATGATATCTTTCAGTTTTCGGTGTTTATGAGTCTGATGATGTCTGAAGAAGCAGGCACAAATCTGCGTGAACTTAAATTTGTCATGCTCAAACCTCATCAATCGCATAGTGAACGCAACCAATATGATGTTTTTGTCTATATTTGACTGCATTTTGCCTGTTTGTGCAGGGGGTTGTTAGAGCTATCTGGTCTATGATCTGTCAATAGTAGGCCTGCTGCAATGCAAATGATGGCAGTACTTTCAGTTAAGCCTGAATTTTAATGCAAACCATTTAATTTTCTGGCAAGAGGATGAACCAGGACGCCATACAAGAAAGACCATCAAGTCTTAAGCTGTTTTTTTACCTGGAAAACTGACAAGGGAAGGTGCCCAGCAAAGATGTCGACCAAGGGTATATGTCAACACAGCAGTCCAAACTTCGGTGACTGTAACTTGAATGAAAAACAAATTAAATTATTAAAAAGCTTGTTACTGAAAAGCTTTCTAAACTATTATTTTTATTTTGCTGCCATTGAAATGTACGGGAATATGGCCTGTTTTTGTTCTCTCTAAATACTTCAGTTATTTGAAGATAATAAATTTTATAATCAAACTATGATACCTCCCTAAGACCACAAAATTACTTTTTTTTTTAGCAGCAGTAGCAGTCATACACTGTTAATCTGAGGCTCTGAGCACATAAAACTCAAGCACAGAGAGGGTGATGTGGAATTATTTGTAAGGGATTGAACCTTGCATTGCAATAGTAGTACAAATACACAAGACAGCAGAGGTGAGAGTGCGAAGGAAGAGCAAATTTGGGATAAGACGATGGAGGAGAGATACGAGAGCTTACGAAGGGTGCCCATTCGTGGGTGCGGCGGCGGAGGTGGTGGACGGGGCGCAGGCGGTGGAGCTCGGTGAGGATCCCGGCACGGAGCGGCGAGGAGAAGCGCAGGGCCTCGGGCCGAACTTGCCGCGGCGAGGAGAAGCGCCGAACTTGCCGCCGGCGTCGGTGCGGAAAGTGAGCGTGAACTCGGTGGCGTTGCCCTCGGGCCCGGCGCGGTCGAAGCCGTAGGAGGCATCGTAGGAGTTGGTGACGGCGAGGGTGGCGGGGTCGAGGGAGACGAGGCCGGAGGAGGCGATGCAGAGGATCCGCCTGTACCTGCCCCTCCACGAGTGCTTGACGACAAAGTACCTGGCGAGGCACTCGGGCTCCTCGGCGGCGGCGTGGCGCAGGTCAGGCGGGCGGCGCGGCGTGGGAGATTGGTGGAGGAAGCGGCGACAGGCGGATCCGAGGCGGCGGCGGGGTAGGGGAATCGGGAGCGCAGCTCCGCGAGTGGAGTGGCGGCGGTGGGCTCGCACGAGGCGAGCGGCTCCGGCGGGAGGCGGCGGCGGCGGCGGGATGACGCGTGAGGGATTTTTTTTCTTTTTCGCTATGACCGATCGCTATTTTTGAACCGCTGCTTTTACTCGACGTGGGATCCATCTCGATATAAGCCATTGGATAAATAGATTTAGGGGTTAAAAAAGAGATATGTTTGATTAACTCGTACTTTTTATATTTTTTATATTAGTATAGATAAATACGGTCTTGTTAAATCTTTTTGATTTAGTTAAGTTTATAAAAAAATTAGCAACATCTTAAAACTAAATTAATTTTATCAAACATAACATTCAATATATTTGATGATATATTTGTTTAGTATTAAAAATATTATTATACCTTTTTAAGATAAATTTGAAAAGGTTTGATTAGAAAAAGTCTAAACACCCTCCGTCCGTCTTGTTTGACTTTTTTCCTCATCAAATTTTTTTAAGTTTGATTGAATTTATGAAAAAATATAGTAGTATTTTCAACACAAAACAAAATATGTTACTAAAATATATTCAATGTGAGATTTATTGAAACTAATTTGATATTTTATGTGTTGTTAAATTTTACTATAAATAAGTTTGACTAGAAAAAATGTTAAACGATTTATAATATGAACAGACGGAGTAGAAAACAGAGGAAGTAGTTAATAATTTCAGTTCGATCAGAACTTCCACTCAAAAAAGTTCGATCAGAACTTGATCATTTGCATTAAAAGAATCCTATAAATTACCTGAACTGCCTCTGCAAAACAAGGTTTTACTTTTAAAAAAAAAGACCGCTGCAAACCCAAACCCGACCCTCCCTAACTAAACCATAAACCCTACCAACATCACCCGCGCCAAAATCCACCGAAAAGAAGAGGAAGCGAGACGACGGCGACGACGACCATGGCGGAGCACGACCTGACGGCGCGGATGGTGGCGCACATGAACTGCCACCTGGTGTTCCCGCTGCTGGAGTTCCTGCAGTGTCGGCCTGATCGGGTCTACGCGGTGGAGATCCTCCAGGCCAAGCTGCGCCTCCTGATCCAGGGCACCAACATGGTGGATTACGCCATGGACACCCACAAGCTGCTCCACGGCGACGTAGACGATGACGACATGGTCGAGCGCCACCACGAGGTCGTCTCCAGGCTCGGGGCGCTCGCCGCAGCCGCCGCCCCCATCATCTCCGTCCTAAAGAACCACCAGCTCGGACCCGACAAGGAGCACAACATCCGCATGCTCCATGAGCGCTTCCAGGTTTTCTCTCCCGCTAGCTAGATTTGTTCTTCGTCTATATAATCGCCATGATTGATTATATATCCATAGTAATAATCGTATGCGTTCTTGGGGTAATTAACGATGATATGCAGATTGGTCCTGATCAGATCGAGGCTCTGTATCAGTATGCCAAGTTTCAGTTCGACTGCGGGAACTACCCAGATGCTGCTGAAAACTTGCATCGATACCGTGCTCTGTGCACGAGCAGCGAGAGGAGCTTGAGTGCCCAGTGGGGGAAGCTGTCGGCCGAGATTCTGAATAACAACTGGGATGTTGCACTGGAGGAGCTCAATCATCTCAAGGAAATGATCGATTCAAAGGTTCGCTTGGATGACTGATTTTAGAGACTATGATTTATCACTTTCTGTTGTGGGTGAGATCAGCTGTTATACTATAATAACTTGTTTGTTATACTTGTTTGTTTATTCTCGCAGAACTCCTCTTCACCGCTAAATCAGATCCAGAATAGGATATGGCTCATGCACTGCAGCATCTTCATCTTCTTTAACCATGGAAACGGCAGCTACGGGATCATCGATCTGTTCTTCCAGGACAGGTTTGTTCGCTAAGATCCCAATATTATTTCTGTTCACTTGTCTTTCTCAGTTACAGCTACTCTGGTTTAACAAACAATATGCAATGCATATGCCATTAAAAACTAACTCTAAATGACTTATTTTCACTAGCAATGTTTAGTTTGTCATATCAAATATTATCTCAGCTAACTTTTTCAATTTGCACTTTTCGTCTTCCCTCCAGGTACTTGAATGCGATCCAGACAGATGCACCACATCTTCTGAGGTACCTTGCTGTAGCAGTTGTTGTGAACAGAAGGAGAAGGAATATGCTTAAAGAGTTGGTTAAAGTCATTCAACAGGAGCAGCACAGCTACAAGGATCCCATTACTGAATTCCTGGAATGCCTGTACGTTAACCGTGATTTTGATGGCGCACAACAGAAACTCAGAGTGTGAGCAGGTAAATTAGCATGTCGTTTTAAACCTTTTTTTCCCATCCCTATGACTAATCTGCCTTTTTTCTTTTAGTTACTGCATTATTGTTGAAATGTAAAATATTGAAAGATAATTTCCCCTCTCTTTCTTTATAGGTCATACTGAATGATCCTTTCCTGGGAAAGCGAATTGAGGAAGGGAATTCAATTACTGTTCCTTTGCGAGATGAATTCCTTGAAAATGCTCATCTGTTGATCTTCGAAAGTTACTGCCGTATTCATCGGTGCATTGATATCGGGTTGGTGTTTCTGTCTGTCTACTCCCCTTCTTTTCTGTTGGCATGCAAAATTAGTTCATTTTTAGATGAATTGCAGAGAACTGTAGTTTTAAATTATCAATTCACTAAATCATTCAACGAATACAACTGTAATGCACTACGTGGAGTTGTGGTTGCATCTTTCTTTAACTATATTCTCACAAGGTTCGAAAGTTTTAGCACACGTTTTGTACAGGTCTATTATTCTTTATAGTTTATCATATATGGACCATGTAGGCATGTTTCTTTTTTTCAAATCTAAGATGTTCTTCCAATGTTTTGCAATGAACAGCATGCTCTCTGAGAAGCTGAAAATGAGCTACAATGAGGCGGAATTGTGGATCATGAACTTAGTCAGCAATTCAAAGCTCGACGCCATGATTGATTCAGCGTCTGGAACTCTTATCATGACGGCCAATCATGCTAACATGTAAGTTTGCTTCAGCCATACATGCTGCACTATATGCCAATTCATGCTATGTGCTTATGCATACTAAATACTTATCTATTTCTCTATATCATCTATTTACAAGAGATTTTTTTCCAACATTTTCTTCATTGCAGCCATGAGCAGTTTATTGAAAGCTTGAAGAATCTTGACATGCGGACTTTCATGCTAGCAAAGAGCACTATGGAGCCAGCTTAAGCAGCTCAACAGGAACTCAGCGAGATTGACAGTGAAAACTACAGTTTTGAGGCGCCTAAAATTATTCAAGTAGACGGCCTTGTAAACTTTTGGAGTTATTTTGCTTTTATTTAGCTCTAGATGTAGCTTTTTCTTTGAATTATTCGAGAAGGAGAAATTTCAGAAATATTACTCTTATGGTCTAGATTAAGAATTTCTTTTTCACTGGCTAACTTCTAACTTGCCATCTGGCCCAGGTGACATCTCAGATAATTTTATTCTTTCATTTGTATAGAAACAGCTTCAAAATTATGAATCATACGGACGTCTAAGCTCCAATTTCATTGTATAGTCCTTATCTGACAAATGTTTTTCACCTCTAGTGAGATGAACAAATTCCAATCCTCCATGATAGAGGCAATGGCTAGGATGCGCTTAATTAACACATCCAACGGCGGATGGTTAATTAACATTCTTGTCACGTCCATCCCTCACCTGTACCGTCTCCGTCTCTATTTCCTTTGTGCCTTCGTGTTTATCGTCACTTCACCTTAAACGAAAAACAGAAATGTTAAATGGCTGTTGACAGAAAATTAAGTTTAAAATATTACTTCCTCCGTTTCACAATGTACGTCATTTTAGCATTTCTCACATTCATATTGATGTTAATGAATCTAGATAGGTATATATGTATAGATTCATTACCATACATCAATATGAATGTGGAAAATGTTAGAATGACTTATATTGTGAAACGGGGGGAGTATAAATTTCTAACCTTAGAATTGCCTTCAAGACTTGTGCACCAGCGACCCCCACCCTTCTCCTCTGGCTTCGGTTTCCGGCGATGGCCCGGCGAGTTAGGACTTAAGATTCACCATGTTGGTCTAAATGAGAATTGGCTTGAACATCAAGACAAGGCCTTCTCCCCTGTGTTAGTTTAGGTGGTGTTTGGATCTAGAGACTTAACTTTAGTCTCTATATTTAGACACTAATTTAGAGTATTAAATATAGTCTACTTACAAAACTAATTACATAAATAAAAGCTAATTTGCGAGACAAATTTTTTAAGTCTAATTAATCCATAATTAGAATATGTTTATTGTAGCATCACATAGGCTAATCATGGATTAATTAGGCTCAATAGATTCATCTCGTGAATTAGTCTAAGATTATAGATGGGTTTTATTAATAGTCTACGTTTAATATTTATAATTAGTGTCCAAACATCCGATGTGATAGAGACTTAAAAGTTTTAGTCCCATCTAAACAGGGTATTAGAGAGCGAGATGAGGCATTCTCCCCTATGTTGGTTTGATGATTTGAGATAAACTTGGTTCGAAGATTGAGATGGGGCATTCTCCCCTGTGTTGGTCCGAGAGGAATATGCTTCACGGAGCAAGGTGAGACTTGACGTGAAGCCGCGGCCCGCGACAAGTGGCCACGGCAGTTGGCGGGAGCAAGCATTAGCGGCGGTTTAAACAACGCGGAAGTATATCTTATTTTCTACACGTTAGTGTAGTGTTAAAGTAATAATAAAAAAATCTATTTTTGTCTACTATCAGCAAATTGATGCAGCCTGAACAAGTTGCCACATGATCTCATAGAGCTAATTCACGATGTTTGCCATTAGATCACCTCTTGATCATCCATATTGCAAATAATGGAGGACGCTCGAAGAAAATTGCTACAGGGAGAGCATTACTGAAGTGTTCCACTCAAGACAAGGATAATGCCTACAGGTTTTACGACTAGAGTAAAAGGGGACCGGAAGGGACGCTCGTTGCCGATGGAATTATAGTCTTTTCTGGTACGTAGACGTGATGTATAAGTCTTACTGATGTTTTTCTTTGTTTTTAGAGTAGTTGTGTTGAGCTTGTTGCTTTATAGTGTGTTAGTATTATCGATGCGGTAATGTGTACTGTTCATATGGTTTTGTAAAAGAGGCGCGGTTGTTTCCTCAAGACATTTTTAGTTTCATTGGTGAAATGGGAGAGGATATCCCACCATCTCTTTCTTAATTCTTTTTTCAAAATAGAAAAACTACTACTAGCAAATTGATGATGGCTGATTGGCAATATGGAACTTCGATTTGGTTATCCGTCCATATGCAACCAAAGTTCAGAGCCCCTCTGTTCATGGAACGGAGTTTTCACGTTCTGCACGTGAGCACGTTCAGGAGGGGACACAAAGCATATGCAGAATATGGGCTTCCACCAGCAGCTTCAACCCTCGATGGTCTGGACTTTGGAGTGAAGTGGACCACTTGTCGAGGCCGCGCAGTGGGCTACGCTGTGAGCCACGTGAAGCCTGGTTGCCGAGCGATCCATCGTTGGGCCGCCGAAGCAAACTGCGCCTGGGATTTGTTGTGTTGAGTGGCCATCATATCGACGCGGAAAAAGTACTTTCAAGTCCCTTATCTAAGGGTAAAATCAGGTACAACGTATGGAGGATAAGAAAAGAGAAAATGAACGGATGACATTGTTCTTAAAAAAAAACGGATGACATCAATTTTCCCTTATGATTGACAGGGTTCTACTATATTTATTTATTTTTTTTCTGATTGTTATACCATGTAAGCTTTACCAATGTGCCCACGTCGTACGGAGATCGAGTCAGCACATCACGTGGGTATCACATTTCAGCTGATACCGCCCTCCAAGCCATCTTTAGACTATATGGTTTTGAAAGATGAGGTATGTGTTGTATAAGGTTTTATAGTTTAAGGCCATGTTCTTTTCTCCAATAAAACTTGGATGAAAATAAAGATTCTCGTGACAGCTTTTCAAACTGCTAAACGGCGTGTTTTGTGTGAAAACTTTCTATATGAAAGTTGCTCTACAATATCATATTAATCTATTTTCTAAATTTGTAATAATTAAAACTCAATTAATCATACGTTAATGCCACATCATTTTGCGTAAAAAACTTAATCTTTATCTTCAAGAGAAAAGAACACCACCTAAAGGATGCAATCGAAACTTGACGCTTAGATGAGGATCTAAATTGAGCTTTTCGGATCGATGATGGGTCGGGATTCAATAAAAGGCGGTGTATCTAGAGAGAGTAGTAGCGAAATTTTAGCAAAAGTTCATAACTGTCCTGTGTTACCTGCATAGTTACAATTGAATTACATGCTCGGCCATGCATTATGATATATTTTTTTTTCTTGTAAGTTCATGTCTGAGGGGTGATTTATGTAGATTTAGACCATTAAATTTAATAGAATAGCTTTGGCGTACATTATGGTTATTTTTTATCGACGAGTAGGCCTACTTGTTCTGAATAAACATGACGCCATGTGCGGCGTATTTCTTTTTTTTTTCTCAAAGCAACCCGGGAAATCTGGACAGTCAGCGGGAAAAAGAAGGTAGTCAGCATCCATTGTGACGTGGCCCATTGACTGCATTTATGTTACCCCTCCCCTCTGGCACCCGATGTGCACGCCAAAATGACAAGCCTCAGCATGCCTGTTTAGTTTCCAAATATAAAAATTAAAATTTTTCACCATGTCACATCAGATGTTTTGTGTGTATATATAAATTAATTATGCATATTGCTTATAAATTACGAGACAAATCTTTTAATAATTTGATAATTTACTAATAATGAATTAATTAAGTTTAATAAATTCATCTCTCAGTTTTTAGATATAATATATAACTTATTTTATTATTAAGTCTGTATATCCGATTATTAAGTCTGTATATGCAATGATACACGTCAAAAAATTAATTTTGATGTTACACGTCAAAAATTTGCGAACTAAAAAGGCCCTCAGTCCTCAGCTTCAGTGCCTCACGCTTGCAACAATATCGTCCTCCCTGTCCGTGTACTGTGAATCTGCCATCTGTGACTTCGTGAGACATGGCTCCAGCGATGGCGAGCTCAGCAGCGACGGCGACGGTGGTGCTGATCCCGTTCTGCGTCTCCGGCCACCTCACGCCCATGCTGGAAGTCGGCAAGCGGATGCTGCGCAGCCGCTGCTGCGGCGAAGACGGCGGCCGCCCCGCCATGTCGCTCACCGTGCTCCTCGCGCAGCTGCCGGAGTCCCACCGCGCGCCCGAGATCGACGACATCATCCGCCGTGAAGCGGCCGGCGCGTCGGAGGACTCCGGCTTCGACGTCCGGTTCCACTGCCTCCCCGCCGAGGAGCTCCCCGACTTCCGCGGCGGCGAGGACTTCATGTCCCGGTTCATGCAGCAGCACTCGTCGCACGCCAGGGAGGCCATCGCCGGCCTCGAGTCCCGCGTCGCCGCCGTGGTCTTGGACTGGTTCTGCACCACGTTCCTCGACGTCACCCGCGACCTCGGCCTCCCCGGGTACGTGTACTTCACGTCCGCCGCCTCCATGCTCGCGCTCCTGCTGCGGTTGCCGGCGCTGGACAAGGAGGTGGCCGTGGATTTCGAGGAGATGGGAGGCGCCGTCGACTTACCGGGTTTGCCGCCGGTGCCGGCGGCTCTGTTGCCGACGCCTGTGATGAAGAAGGGTTGCAACTACGAGTGGCTCGTGTACCACGGGAGCCGCTTCATGGAGGCCACGGGGATCATCGTCAACACGGTGGCCGAGCTCGAGCCGGCCGTCCTCGCGGCCATCGCCGACGGCCGGTGCGTGCCGGGACGCCGCGTCCCGGCCATCTACACGGTCGGCCCCGTGCTGTCGTTCAAGCCGCCGCCGGAGAAGCCGCACGTGTGCGTGCGGTGGCTCGACGCGCAGCCGCGAGCCTCGGTCGTGCTCCTCTGCTTCGGGAGCATGGGCAGCTTCGCGCCGCCGCAGGTGCTCGAGATAGCCGCCGGCCTCGAGCGCAGCGGCCACCGCTTCCTATGGGTGCTGCGCGGCCAGCCAGCCGCCGGCATGCCATACCCGACGGACGCCGACGTCGACGAGCTCCTCCCGGAGGGGTTCTCGGAGAGGACCAAGGAGAAGGGCCTCGTGTGGTCGAGGTGGGCGCCGCAGAAGGAGATCCTCGCCCACGCAGCCATCGGCGGCTTCGTGACGCACTGCGGGTGGAACTCGACGCTGGAGAGCCTGTGGCACGGCGTGCCGATGGCGCCGTGGCCGCTCTACGCGGAGCAGCACCTGAACGCGTTCGAGCTCGTGGTCGCCCTGGGCGTCGCCGTGGAGATGGGGGTGGACAGGAAGCGGGGCAACTTGGTGGAGGCGGCGGAGCTGGAGCGCGCGGTGCGGTGCCTGATGGACGAGGGATCGGAGGAGGGGAGGATGGCGAGGGAGAAGGCGGCGGAGGCGAAGGCGGCGTGCCGGAACGCCGTGGACGGAGGCGGGTCGTCGATAGCGGCGTTGCGGAAGCTCACGCAAGAGATGGCCCACATGTCATCCATATAGTTAACATAAATTTCTAAACGATATTGGTGAGTATATACATATATTACAAGTTCTACGCAAATATATCCGCTAAAGCTTGATCTACGGTGTAGAGAAAATCATTTCCCATGTTTATGGTTATGGTTTTTGTTAGGTGATGGTTGCAACGTTGTGTAACCCAGGGAAGTAAACTCTTTCATATACTAGTAAGGGTCTATTTGATTCAGAGAAAAAACATATGAATTTTTAAGGATTTTAATTTTATAGGAAAATTTTCTATGAAGCCCTTTGAAATAAAGAATAGAATCCTATCCAATCCTTTGAAATTTCTACGGAATAGATAATCCTATAGTAGAGATTTTGGAAAATATTTAGTAAGAGCTTAGACCTCTTGATAACTTTTCTTTGATTTTATCTCTCTCATTTAATTTCTGTGTTTTTTCTGCGGTTCAATCAAATGGTCATTACTGTGTTTTGTAATTCTCTGTTTTACACTTATATTCTTATTAAAATCCTACTTTTTCTTATTCATACGTTTTCTCAATCGTATAATTCAAAGGGCTCTGAGTACTTGGGGTGTGTGTTTATTTCCTTTCTCTAAGCCTCTCATTCAGTTTTCTATCCTGTGGGACCATGAAATTTCATGCAATATGTACTTGTCGTCTAGAAAAACTAGATCAAACCCATGCTTCCTACGGAAATATTGTATGATAATGATGAAAATGAGGTGTGAGACTTTTGTTATGGCTTGATGACCCAACTTCGTATACTTAGGATTAGTATCTTTAACTGATAATCGGAAAAGGCTATACACCATTGAGAAGAGGTGACCATCAACGGACTATATCCATTGACAGTATTTGTAGAGTTACAGGCTGAGTTTTAGTCTTTAAGAGGAGGGGGAAAAGAGAAGATTGAGAAGATACGCAAAACGAGATGAGTCATTAGCACATGATTAATTGAGTATTAATTTTTTTTAAAACTTCAAAAGTGGATTAATAAGATTTTTTAAGGCAAATTTCATATATAAACTTTTTGAAAAAAACATACCGTTTATAGTTCGGGAAGCGTGCGTGTGGAAAACGAAACAAATTTTCTCTCTTTTCTCCGGCTGCCGAACGCAGCCAGGACATGACATAATTTTTATCTACTTATTCAGATTCACAGATAATATCACGTTTCATTCACTTATTTAGATTTGTTATACTTCATCCGTCCCACAATATAAGGGATTTTGAGTTTTTACTTGTAACGTTTGACCATTTGTCTTATTCAAATTTTTTTTACAAATATAAAAAACGAAAAGTTGTGCTTAAAGTGCTATAGATAATAAAGTAAGTCACAAATAAAATAAATAATAATTTCTGATCAAATGTTACAAGAAAAACTCAAAATCCCTTATATTATAGGACAGAGGGAGTAGGAGTACTAGGTAATATCATGTTTTATTTAGTTTACTTTATTATAGAACAAAGAAAGTACATTTGTGGGGATAGTGGTGTTATGAATCAGTACTAGGAATAAAAATACTGTGGATGAGAGCGAGTGTGGTATTGTGGTGTGACATGAAGGTGACAAGCGTTGAAGTGATCATAGGGCGATGAGGATATACTATCTCCGTTCAAAATGTACGAGTATTAATAAAGTAGATATTTATATAAATATTATCGTCGGTTAAGAAATAAAAATATGTGAAGAAAATAAATGGATAATAGTTGTAATTGGTTGATAAAAAGAATAGGTGAAATAGTAGCTTTGTTATAAAGTATGGTATGGTGCTAAAAAACAGTTTCGTTTTGGAACGGAGTTGTTCGCTTGAGCCTTTTCCTAACCCCTCTCTCTAGTTTTTTACACGCGCACTTTTCAAATTGCTAAATGGTGTATTTTTTTATAAAAAGTTTCTATACGAAAGTTGCTTAAAAAAATCAAATTAATCCATTTTTGAAAAAAAATAACTAATATTTAATTAATCACACGCTAATAAACCGCTCTATTTTTCGTGCGGAGGAGACGGGTTCCCATCCCCAAAAGGCAATAAGAACACAGCCTAGTATCTACTCCCTCCGTGAAAAAAGAAAACAACTCCTGGAAGGAATCTGAGGGCCTATTTGGGGGAGATTTAAATTCTGAGAAGTAGTTGTTTGGTAGCCAGCTTCTGAGAATCTGGAAAAACTCTGAAACTTAGCTTCTCCGGCTTCTGACTTCTTAGTTCATTTTTCAGAATCTGTAACTACAGATTCTGAGAAGCTATGGACTGTTTGGGGCAGCTTCTAGCAGAAGCAGCTTTTGGAAAAAGTTGCTGCTGGGACAAGCTTCCCAAACAGGACCTGAATAAGCATCAGTCAAAATTCATTCCTAAAAATCAATTTTTCTTGGGACAGAGACGACAACATCAAGCAGCGAGCCATCAACCGATCATCATGAACAAGTGGAAAAGTCTGGATGAGATAAGTCAGCAGTCAGATGGATGAGGGGATGGACAAGATCATCCTTACTGCCAGATCCTAGAGAATGCGATGGGTGTATGTCTAATTCATGATTTTTTTTTCTTTAATATACTGACTCCGTGCAAAAATGTGGAAACTTCAAGCGATCTATCTGGACGAATGTTTGCCAATATATATAGCTAAAAGTTACTACTTCACTATAAATCAGAAGTATGTTTTAGGATGGAGGTAATATAAGTCACTTATCCAATATAATCGTCCTCACTAAATTGTAAGCTATAAACAGAATCCCTTCTCTTACAAAATTATATAATCTTAAGATGAATGATCAAAAGTGCAAATTATTTGAAAAACAACACATAACAATATAATATTCTCATATGTACCTATATTAGCGACTGCTCTCTTACTCTTTTTCTCCACATTTCTATAGTTCCACTCAGGATTGATAATATTGTGGTAATTAGTGCGGCGGACCTAGCCAGGAGATAAGGCCTGGGCGGATTATGTAGTTTTGTTGGGTGATGTTTCTCTGACGTACATCAGTGCTACGTGTTTTAGTGACGAGTAGGTTCATGAAAGTAGGCCCTATAAAGATAGACCCACTTGTGAGGCACTCATGTCCCTCTGGCTTTATGTCAGAGGAGCTGCATTTAATTTTGTTGTGACTTTATATCAATTTTTTTATTTTACATTTTTATTAAAATATTGAAAAATAATATTTTCTTTAAAATTTACTCATCTAGACATCTCACACCTTTTAAAATCGCACTTCCAAAAAGCGTTAAGGAGCCTAAATGGAAATATTTTATTTTTATTTAAACTTTTTTCATCGACTTTAATTGGTAAAATACTAGTAATGCTTATTCGATACTTCAAATGATTTTAAGAAAAAAAATAATAAATTACGAGGTTATAGATCTCATCGAGGAGCACGACGTGAACGCCCAACACTATCAACCGCCGCTAGGGCTCCCGCATTGCCTCATTTTCCCTTGCCCGCTCATGGCTATAGATGGCTAAATGGGCCCCCTGGCATGGTCTGGCCTAGGACCGATCGGGCACAAAGTTAGTTGGCCTGGCCCGGTACAACCTACAAGCCGGGCGGCCGTGCCCGCTCACGAGCTGCACCAACGGTCCAGGCATAGCCCAATAAGACTCGAGCCGTGACGGGGCGGTCCGAAGGCACGACAACCTATCGTGCTTCTCCATAGAATAAGTCTATTTTTCCTCCTCAACTCTTTGTGTTGTGTCTTATATAGATGGAATAAGTCTATTTTTCATTCCTCTTCTCTTTGGGACATGCCTAATGACTAAGTTAAGTCTATTTTGCAACTGGTTTTCTTTCATCATGCCATTTCGGGCCAGCCCACCGTGCTAAGGCATCAGCATAGGCACGTCCCAACTGTCGGGTCGGGCCGGCACGGGCCTAACACTAGTCGTGTCGTGTCGTGTTTGGGCTGGGTCAAATGGCTATGCCGTGGGCCGGGCCTTGGGCCTTGGGCCTTATGGCCATTTATACTTCCAGCCACCCCAGCTCCTGCCTCACTAACGCCGAGGAAGGCGAGGGGGCGCCGCACCCCTGCTTCCCCGAGCCGGTATCGGGCTCACCGCCTGCCTTCATTCTGATTTCTGAATCGCTGAAGAAAATGGGGGTAGACTATTGGTACACTAAACCTAGACGGGGAGGAAAAGGAAATGGAACCGACCGCCTAGCGTTCACTCACTCACTAACGATTCATGTGAACATTGGCTCATTGGAAGTCAGCAAGAGGATTCTCCGCAGCTCCTGCGACAACGACGGTTGAGCCATGTCACTCACCGTTCTCCTTGGGCAGCTGTCGGGGTCCCACCGAGCGGACTCCGGCTTCGACGTCCGCTTCCACTGCCTCCCCGCCGAGGAGCTACTGGACTTCCGCGGCAGCGAGGACTTCATCTCCCGATTCATGCAGCAGCACTCGTCGCACGCTAGGGAGGCCATCTTCGGCCTGGAATCCCACGTCGCCGCTGTGGTTTTGGACTTATTCTGTACCACGTTCCTCGACGTCACCTGCGACCTCGACCTCCCTGGGTACGTGTACTTCACTTCGACCACCTCTCTGCTCTCGCTCTTGCTGCAGTTGCTGGCGTTGGACCAAGAGATGCTTGTGGATTTCGAGGAGATGGAAGGCGTCGTCGACTTACCGGGGTTGCTGCCAGTGCCGGCGGCTCTGTTGCCGACGTCTGTGATGGAGAAGGATTGTGTGGAGATTATAGGTATCATATACCCACACGGTTGGATTATTCGACTGGTTATAGAGGATAGATCATATGACTAGAATATATATACGACTTCGGCAAGATCTCTCTCCTCGACTCGGATTCTCGGATTTGATAATCATATTTGTTATTTTTGTTACCATTTATATAGGTTGAATTAAGATTATGTATTTGTGGATTGACATATTATATATTGATCTCATCTTATTAAAAATTTTATGGCTATTTTAACAACATGAAAAAAACGAGTGGATATTCTCTTATGCGATGATAATCCATCTCCAAAAGAAAGGAGCAGTGATTAGTAGTCCTTACCAAAAAACAAAGGTAATTAAAAGCACAGGGGTGTTAAAATCACAAAAGATAAAGGGACTATCGGCAAAATGCAACATCTAAAACTGATGATCTCAGTGTCCTTCGAAGCCTACAACAAAAAGACAAGTAGAACTTTATAATTTTCAACCAAAAGAAGACCCGTGCAAATTGCAATAAATAGATAAAAGTAAGAGTAAATTTCATAAAACTACAGATATTTTGCACAATTTATCACAAAACTATAGATTTAAAAGCTTGTTTCACAAAACTACAGATTTAGTTTCTTCGTTTATCATAAAACTACAGGTATTTTGTACAATCTACCACAAAACTACAGATTTAAGAATTTGTTTCACAAAAATATAGATTTAGTGTATTCGTTTATCACAGTGTTACACATTTAGTGTCTTCGTTGATCACAAAACTACAGATTTAGTGTCTCCATTCTCACAAAACTACGCGTTTTAACAATGCTAAAACCTGTAGTTTTGTGAGAATGGAGACACTAAATCTGTAGTTTTGTGATAAATGAAGATATTAAACCTGTAGTTTTGTGAAAAATGAAGATATTAAACTTATAGTTTTGTGAAACAAGTTTTTAAATCTGTAATTTTGTGATATAGTGTTTAAAGTATCTGTAATTTTGTGATAAACAAAGATATTAAATCTATTATTTTGTGAAACTAGTTCTAAAATCTGTAAATTTGTGATAGATTATGCAAAGTATCTGTAGTTTTATGAAATTTACTCTAAAAGTAAATACATTACTTTTCAATATTTGTTTCCTTGCACGTACTTGAAGCGATGAATCACGATTCACCTGATTGGTAACTTATCAACCTACTGGGCGATCGTCACTAACCAGCTTATGTTGAAAATTGTACATTCAACTGTATTTTTTTCTTCTCTTGTCCAGATTCCAATTCAGACTAAAACCCAACAATCCCATACTAAAAAATAGGGGGAGAGCAAATTTTGCAAATATATAGAAGCTTTGATCCAACTAACAAAAAAAAATCCTCAATTCATATAATCCATATCTGGTTAGTGGCTTTTTCTCTGATTCGTTTTGCATATTTACGCCAGGGGCATCAATATTTCCAAGATTTCGGAAATTTCAGACCCTCGACACAACACTATTTCACCCAAGATTTTCTCTTTTGTTTTTGAATTTACGCAAAATTTGTAGAAGAAAATATAATTTTGGGAACTCTTCTAAAAAAAGGAAAATTTTGCTACAGGACACTGCTTATGTGTGATTTTAGCCCTAGGACACTGCCCAAACTCACTTTTGGAGAAAAACACTCCATAAACATGGTAATTTGCCAGTGGACACCGCGCCGATTAAAATAATAATTTCTGTTTGAAGAGGGGAGAGAAATCACGTGAAATGTCAAAAATACCCTTGGACCCATATGTTAGCTCTATCTCCTATCTCTCTTCTCCTCTTCCTGCCCACATGTCGCTCCCCGCAGGCCGCCGGTCGTGCCCGCACAGATGGCGGCGGAGGCAGTGGCGAGCAGCGGCAGGACCCCGGCCATCCGGCGGCCCAACAGCCGCAGCGCGCGGTGGAGCTGCAGCCGCTCCTTCTCCCCACCGCCTCGCCACCCCCACCCCCTGCCCCCGCCCTTCCTCCCGCTGCCGGCCGACGCGAGCGAGCTATAGCTCCCGCACCGCATCCCCAGCATCGACGCCGAGCCACTCATCGCCACCGCCGCAGCCACCGCCGCCCTTCTCTCATCCCAATCGCCAACTCACGATGCCGCTGCGGGGCGATGACTAGCGCAGCACGCAAGCCGGCGAGGTGGTGGCTTGCGAATCCGGCGGCGCGGAGTGGGGCGGTGGCGAACGACGATGACGATGGTGATGAGTTCGAGGAGGACGAGGACGTGCGCAGCTCCTCCCCCACCGCGCGCGCAGCTCTTCCCCCGCCGCCCGCGCGCCGCTTCTCCCCCGGCCGTTCGGCCCCAACCCCACCGTCGCATCCATGGCAGATGTTAGGCGGCACAGGACTGCGGCGACAACGGTCCCTCCTGCCGCCCCCGCCCACCGCGGCTCCGCCAGCCGCCGTGCGATCGCCCGCCGCCGCCGGCGCTCCACTCCGCCTGCCACGCACTCGGCCGATGCTGCCGCTCTGCCTGCTTTGGCCGCCAGCTCCGCTCCGCCGCAGCCGACGCCCTGCTCCTCCCCATCTTCTCCACCGCGACAAGCTCAAGCCCCGGCGACCGACGTCGCCCCATGCGCCTCTGAGAGAGAGGAGAAGAGAGATAGGAGATAGAGCTGACATATGGGCCGAAGGGTATTTTTGACATTTCACGCAATTTCTCTGTCCTCTTCAACCGAAAATTATTATTTTAATTAGTGCGGTGTCCACTGGTAAATTACCATGTTTATGGAGTATGTTCTCTCAAAAGTGAGTTTGAGCAGTGTCTTAGAGCTAAAACCACACATAAATAGTGTCCTGTAGTAAAAATTTGCCTTTAAAAAATTTGAATAAATTGACTCAATTTGTAGAAATAAATCTAAAATTTCAGGCGAAATAGTTGCAAACACTGCTCCAAACAAATAAGAACTAAATACCCAAAAAAAAAACAGAGACCCTTGACGTACTGTTGACTTGTTGAGTATGTTGACATGTTGTGCATTGGTCGGAACAAGAGGAGACACGGCGGCAGCGAGCGGCGAGGACGTACATCCCCGCATGCATCTGCGTCTCGCGATCGGAAGCACAAAGGCAAGTCGGGACAACGCCGGCCGAACAGTAACGGGAAGCCGCTCCGCTTCCCATCCAACAACACAATTCGACTCGGACTCCATCGATCTGGCCTCGGTGTCACTCCGTATCCGTGTAATAAGGCGGTTGATTTCTCCCCCCGCGTAATAACGCTATAAAAGGATTAGCTCCACGCGCACGCCTCACCTCATCCGCCATCCCTCCGAAGCCACCAAACAAAAAGCGCGCAAACGCAGAGAAGAACAAAAAAACAAGAAAAAAACGTACGAGAAGAAAAAAGCTCGAGGCGATGTACGGCTCCCCCGACGGCGTCCGCTACTGCCAGCAGTGCGACCGCACCACGTCCATGGTGCTCGACCACGACACCGGCGACGCCATCTGCACCGAGTGCGCCATCGTGCTCGGCAACGACCCGCGCCGGCCCGCCGTCGCCTGTGCGTCCACCAAACACGGCGCGGCGGGTGACAGCGGCAGCGCCGACGCTCCTGCCGACAGCGAGGTGGCATGCTCCGTCGCCCCGACCAAGCTGCAGGCTGAAGGCGCTGCGCTGGCGGCGCCGCCGAGGATGCACGGCGCTGTCGTGGCGCCGAAGGTGCGCGGCGGCGGCGTCGTCGTGACGAAGGCCCGGGGCGCCGTCCTCGACACGAACAAGTCGCTCGCCGAGGGGTTCAACGCCATCGACAACATGGCGTCCCGGCTCGGGCTCGCGGGCAACGTGCGGGACCGCGGGAAGGAGGTGCTGAGGAAGGTGGAGGAGGCCAAGGCGTGCGCCAGGGGGCGGAGCCGGGACGCGCTCTACGCGGCGTGCCTCCACACCGCGTGCCGCATGGAGGGCGCGCCGCGGACGCTCAAGGAGCTGATCGCCGCGACGCCCGACGCGGCGGCGACGAAGAGGGACCTGGGCAAGTTCATCCACGCGATCAAGAGGCTCCTCGGGAACAATGATGAGGAGGAGGCCGGGGCCGGGCAGGACCAGGCGGGCAAGACGACGAACGGCTGCGGCTGCGGCGCCGGCGGCGCCGGCGCGGTGGTGCGCGCCGGCGACTACCTGCTCCGCTACGGGTCGGCGGTCGGGATGAGCGGCCAGGAGGTGAGCGCGGCGCAGCGCGCGGCGAGCAGGCTGGACGAGAGCCTCGACGTGCGGCGAAACCCGCAGTCCATCGCGGCCGCCATCATCTACATGGCCGTGCAGCGCGGCTGCGGCGGCGGCAGGAGCAAGAGCGTCCGCGAGGTGTCCGCTGCCACGGGCGTCAGCGAATCGACCATCAAGGACGCGTACAAGGACCTGTGCCAGCACGCCGAGGTGCTCTTCGGCTAAATGCACGGCGACGCGACGCTACAAATTAAATTATTTTTTTTGTGTGTTGTTGATTAGCTATTTTTCGAAAGCCATGTACACTCGTGAGTTCGGAATTCTCATTTGAAATCATATACTGTAATTTTTTTAAATCTGAAATCATCTACATTAATTTCAATTCTCGTGCATTCAAATTTGGGCCTTCCCAATTACCGTCTGCTTCTTTCCATTGGCTGAATTGCCCGTGCATTATATTGTCACGGTTAAAAGATAAGATACTATAATACTGTCTAAAACAAATACAAATATGCTTCCCATAAAAATGAGTTATTTGGTTATAGGGAATATTTATCTTAATTTGACTTTTATATGTGTTTTAATATTAAAAGGTAGGTGAGTTGACATATACGCTGCTATTTTTTTCAAAGGAGTATAGATTATAGGTATATGGCTCTTTATTTAGATTTTGTTACTTTTTTATTGATAGTTCACGGATACTATGGGCCTGTTTGGTGAGCTTTTAGCTGCCGCAGTTTTTCTTATAATCAGAAGCTCCAAGCTCCCTTAAACAGTCAGCTTTTAGTCCAGATAATAAGAAGCTGACTACCAACCAGTTGCTTGTCAGAATTTTAAGCTTTCTAAACAGACCCTATGCCAATTCTACCCTAAGGCCTTCCCTCTATTCCTCCTAGGCCCAGCGCTCAACTGCCACGATATAGCCTGCAGGATGCCACGATCGCCTCAACCTTGCTTTGATCTGTTATTGACGTTTGTCATACTTGCAGCTCCTAAGTTTAATGTTCACCGTTCGAGAGCCATTTTTGCTCATTTGTTATGCAAAAGAGTCCTAAGGCCATCAAGAATACAAGCCACACCTATAAATAGAAGCGAAAATAGAATGTATATTTTTCGACCGTCCATCCGATCCAAGACTCGTGGGAAGAATAAGAGAGAAAATCGAATACCCTATCCGAGTTCAAAACCTGAATCCGTAGAAGAAACATGAATATTAAGGAATAATCTAATATTAAATAATTAGAATGGACGAGGCTTCGAACCCAAGTCAGTAAGCCCACCACCTTGTGGAGCTAGCCGGAACACCTTTGGATGTTTCTCGAACCTGAATCCGTAAAAAAGGGGATTAGGATAAGAGAGGACTTGTATCCGTCTGTATGTCCCATATTTTAAAACATGTATAAAAATCTATTATAAATCCACCTACAAACATGATAAAAGATTGCTTAATCACTATTCTACAAGTTCACATGTAATATTATATATTTTTTCTCTTGATATATCTCTTTTAACACTTTAATTGTCTTCTTATTACTCTATATTTAATATCTATGAATTAGATATACAAATAGATATCCGTTCCCTAATCTGATTTAGAGGAAGTAAAATTGGATAGGATATAGGATGAGCGCTCCGTACATGGCTTTTAATTTCAAGGAAAATATGGTTTAGAATATCGGAATGTCGTACTCTGACCATGACCATACCACCCGTTTTCATCCCTACATATTAAGGGCCTCAGATGCCACATAAGCTTAGGCCACACCTTCTTTCGGATAGTGCAAAATGATTTAGTGGTGGCTTTAACTTTTTCATGTCAGACTTGATATTTTGTATATCAATTCTCATATTTTTTCTAATTTACATGTAAGTCCCACATTTTACATTGGACCCCTCAAAACTACAAACTAATACAAGATACCCCTCCTCTCCCCTTTCCCCTCCCCCTCTCTCACTCTCACTCCCACACTCTCATTGAGCTTTGTTGCAGTGAGATTCCCTCTCTCTGGCATATGTTACTGCTTCCACCCACCGCCGAGGCAATATCCAGTAGCGAGGTCGTGGAGGTCGAGGAAGAAGCCGAGACGGTCATAGATATTGGTGTATTTCATAATTAACAAAACGGAGTTGCTAGAAATATGGCGTCATATGCTACAGTCGATTTTTTTAAGCCACTTACACAGTAGTTACACCTCATTTACACCCCACTTACATATATAATTAGTATGTAATTTTTGAATTTACATATGTAATTTTAGTAATTACATATGTAATTTTGAGACTTACATTGTAAATACACTAAAATTACATTATTGTGTAATTTAGGGACTTACAATGTAAATACATGCCGACTATTTTTTGATGAAAAATATGGCGCCATAAACACAGCTACACCCTTAACAAAATATAAAAATGATAATTTTGTAAGAATACGGTAAAATTAAAAAAATATCGGTATAACAGAAAAATTTCTTTCTTTCTATGTCCATATATTTTTTATTATTTATATTTTCAATTTCATTTGTAACCATCTCCACATGACTCGAGCCGATAAAAGTTGAAAACGAACTTTGGTTGGTCGAGAATTTCCGTGATTATTTTCACCCCGATATCATGGCCAGAATAGGATAGCATTCTGAGATCTCAAGTACTCAATAAAAAGAGGGGTACGCCATTTATGTCTAGCCATATATAAAATTTCCCAGCTAAAAAACAATGTTCCTGAACATCCTTTTTTATGTTAAGTGGGACTATGTATACATTTGTCAACAAATTATCATATAAAAATTTATTAGATGTAAATACAGTACAATAGTGTAATTACATTGTAACTACTATGTAATTTTCATGTAATTTTAAAATCGTTAAATTTTCTTTAACATTCGTCAAGCAGAGAAAAAAAATCACAACGCACACATAAGTGAGGGGATTTGGTCCCATGATCTCGGCTTCACGAAAATAGGATTTTATCGTAAGACTTTTAAAAATTACATATAAGTAGTATTGTAGTTATATACAAGTTACGGTGTAATTACACTATGATTACACAATATTTACATCTGTCAAATTTTTGAAAGAAAATTTATTGACAAATGTATAGCAAAACTGATCAGGATTTACGGCATTGAAGGAGTACCGGTTACAAGCGCTTATCAAAATAAAGTTAAAGTGAATGGGACATCAAAATAAACAAAAGTATATATTGACTATTGGGAAAAAAGAGCCGATCTCAATGTCCTTCATAGTCAACAGCAAAAAGTAGTAGATCGAGCTTTATAATTTTGAACTAAAAAGCTCTACTATAACTATGTAAAAATAAAAAAAATTAATTTCCAGTATTTACGTTCTTGCATGTTCTTGAGGAAATAAACTACGAGTCTACGACTGGTCTCATTGGTATCTTATACCAGTAAGGTTGACAAGATAATCAGTAGCCAATTCAAGTTGAAAATTGTTCATTCGACCGGAATTTTGCTTCAGTTCCCCCAAATTCCCAATTCCAAATTTAAACCCTTACAATGCAATATAAAGAAATAATAAAACACATCAGAAGGCAATAATGACATAGTCAGTACTTCCTCCGTTTCACAATGCGTATGTTGATGAATCTAGACATATGTATGTGTTTAAATTTATTAACATTGATATGTATATGAGTAATGTTAGAAAGTCTTACATTGTGAAATGGAAGGAGTATCTTACAGTATTTTTCATCTAGAGGGGTTCTTATTTGCACCAATCATTGCATAGGCGAGTGGCGATCGCCGACCAGTCCGAGTCCGACTCCCACTACGGAATGGCTGGGCCGGACCCGAGCCCGACTCCCGAATGGGGTGGCCGAATTCGAGTCGGACTCCTCGTCGCTATAAATCCTCTCACCCACCATACGCTAACCTCACCACAAAACCAACCAGAGCAGCATTCGTAGCTACTGCCTACTACTCCAGTCTCCAGCTTAGCTTGGCCAGAAGCCAACGCAACGCAATCCAAGCACAGATCGAGAGCGCTGAATGCTCGCGCGCGCCGACGATGTACGGCTCCCCGGACGTCGTTAGCTACTGCCAGCACTGCCAGCGCGCGACGCCGATGGTGCTCGACCACGCCACCGGCGACGCCATCTGCACAGAGTGCGCGTTCAACCTCGGCAACGGCAGCAACGCGTGCCCCGAGCCGCCGCGGTGGCGCGCCGCCGCTGGTCATGGTGACAGTGATGGCGACCGTAGCAGCAGCAGCAGCAACGTGGGAGGAGGCGCCTCGCCAGCTGCTGCCGATCCGTTGCTCCAGGGCGGTGAGGGCGTTGCCTGCTCTGTCGGGGCGCCGCCGGTGCAGCCGAGGGTGCGCGGCGCCGTCGTGCCGCCGAAGCAGATGCGCGGCGGCGGTGCCGTCCTGCCGAAGATGCGGTGCGGCGGCGTCCCTGACACGAGCAAGGCGCTCGCCGAGGGGCTCGACGCCATCGCCGGCATGGCGTCCCGGCTCGGGCTCGCGGACAAGGTCAGCGACCGCGGGAAGGAGGTGCTGAGGAAGCTGGAGGAGGCCAGGGCGTGCCCCAAGGGACGGAGCCGGGACGCACTCTACGCGGCGTGCCTCCACGCCGCGTGCCGCGTCGAGGGCGCGCCGCGGACGCTCAAGGAGCTGATCGCCGCGACCTCCGACGCGGCGGCGACGAAGAGGGACCTGGGCAAGTTCATCAACGCGATCAAGAGGCACCTCGGGATGATGGAGGAGGGCGGGCAGGATCAGGCGGCGGACATGAAGACGAACGGCGTCGGCGTGGTGGTGCGCGCCGGCGACTACCTGCACCGCTACGGGTCGGCGGTGGGGATGAGCAGCCAGGAGGTGAGCGCGGCGCGACGCGCGGCGGGCAGGCTGGACAGCTTCGATGTGCGGCGCAACCCGCAGTCCATGGCGGCCGCCATCGTCTACATGGCGATGCAGGGGAGCGGCGGTGTCCGGAAGAGCGTCCGCGAGGTGTCCGCCGCCACCGGCGTCAGCGAGTCGACCATCAAGGACGCGTACAAGGACCTGTGCCCGCACGCCGCCCTGCTCTTCGCCTGAAACACACGGCGAACGCGCGACGCGACGCGGCGCTACGTAATTTGTTGTGTGTTGTTGGTTACTGATTAGATATTGTTAGACAGCCCGCATGTACAATTTACTAAGATCATACTCCCTCCGTCGATTAATTTAAGGGATTTTGATATTTTATTTGTACTATTTAACCACTCGTATTATTCAAAAAATTTGTGCAAATATAAAAAATTTTAAAATTTTTTGAATAAGACGAATAGTCAAACAGTACAAACAAAATATCAAAATCCCTTATATTAGGGGACGGAGGAAGTACTTTGTACTAGTACATTTTTTTTTGTCTAAAATCATCCCCATCTTCTGCAAATATATACAGTAGTACTCTTGTTTCTCGGATGATTTGTCAGTGTGATTATGCCCTTCTATGTTTCAATCACAGGCGATTCGGACTAACACCGTGTTTAGATCCAAATTTTTTCTTCAAACTTTCAACTTTTGCATCACATCAAAACTTTCCTAAACACATAAACTTCCAACTTTTCCGTCACATCGTTCCAATTTTAAACAAACTTTTAATTTTAGCGTAAATTAAACACACAACGTAGATAAGTCGACACTTACTCACGAAGATCACAGCCTAGATCACGTGTAGACAGGCGACTTAATCTAGGGGTGGAGGCCGTGGAGCCGATCCAGCTTTGGGCCTCATGGACAAACAGGTCGGCTGATTAAGCAGCTCATTATTCGAGTTGAGCCATAAGATTTTCGTCAAGCCCTAATGAGTAAGAAGCTGATTATTCATATTCTCTGTTGGGGTTGTAAAATCTCCATGAGGTCTCTTCCTTAGTGCTCGAGCTTCTTCTTCCCATGCTTTGCTGGCAACCACCATTGTGATGGTCATCTTTGCTCACAACCTTCGTATCCTCCGTGCCGCTTCTAATGGGAAACAAGTCTATTTTACCTCTCTCAGATTCTGCCTTTAATCGAATCACATCCCTCAACCAAAAAAATTGGGCATAACATCTCCCGAACTTTAAACCCCGAAGCAAATATAGCCTAAGATAGTATTGAGCCCGTTTTGACTTATGTGACATCCACATGGCGTATTGATTATGTCTTCGTCTCACGTGATGTGTCTACGTGACACTTATATTCGGTAATAAAATATTTAAAAGGGTTAATTTGAGCTATTACAATTCATCTATTTGTAGACGCGCCACTTAAATTTTATGAAATTATAGCCATGCCATCGCCGGCATATTTTCCATCTTCTCATGTCAACACGTGGGGCCCACCTGTCACATTCATCTTCCTCCTCCCTCCTCCCTCCTCTTTTCCCCTCTTGCTTCAATCTCTCTGGATCTGGTTCCTGATGACAACGTACGTAGAGACAGAGGCGAAGGCTGTGTGGCTGCTGCTGCTGTTGCCGCTCCGGGACAGTACAGGTTGAACCCCGGAGAGAAGGAGCAGGGAGGCCCAGGACGCAACAAACTTCGCGCGGCGCGAGACAGCCGCAGTGCTCCGTCGCGTGCTCCACGGGGACGCGTCCAGGTCGTCGTGCTCCTCGCCGGCGTGGTGCTTTGTCGCAGCCGCTGGAGGAAGGGAGTATGACATCGATTTCAGCTGTTGCCGCTAGAGCCAAGTTGTGACGGCAGCCATGGTCATTGTTGGGTGGAGGAGAGGGAGAGCTCAGCTCAAACAGCGTGCAGGTGATGTGAGGAGGAGTAGCAAGATGACCCCAAACCACCTACCCTTGCAGCGAGCTGTCAACTAAAGCACTGATGCACAAGCTGCTAGATCCATTTGAAAGGAAGATGAACAGGGGAGAGAGAAAGGACTAAAGGAGGGAGCAGCAGCAGCTGCCGCTCCCGCGGAGCTGGAGCGCGGCAACAGCAGCGGAACCCCGCGGCAGCATGCGGCGGCGGTGGCGCCCCGCTCCTCTCTTCCCTCTGCCTGAGAAGAATGAAGGAAAAAATGAGAAGAGGGGAGGATGAAGGAAGGAAAAATCTGACGGGTGGATCCCACATATAGATGGGAAGAAGATGGAAAATGTGACGGCGATTGTATGGTTCTAATTTCGTAAAATTTAAATGACACGCTTACAAATAGATGAATTGTAATGACATTTTTCTGATTAGCTATATTTGCAATGGTATAGATCGAATTAACCCTATTTAAAAGGTACGACCTACATCGAGTCCACATGTCAGAGGCGCTATCTTCTTCTTCCAACCTCCTCTCTTTTTTATCTCTCCACCTCTGCCCTCTCTTCCTTGTGATCTCTAGGCCAGCGGTCGAAGGGATCGGAGCAAAGTGGTGGTTAGTGGGAGAGGAGCAAGGCGGTGGCGGCATCTCCTCTCTATCGAACTGCGGTGGCTAGACATGGAGTAGCTCCCAGCTGCTCCTACCCCCGTAAGCTTGCCGAGGTGTTGTCTTTTGACTCCCCCGTGACCTCGATCTCAAGATTCACAACTGTTGCCATGCCATTGAGCCTAATAACACCGTCGTCACCCGCCGCTCGAGAGAGGAGACGGCAGTCGGAGGGACACCGAGATCCACCAAACCAAAAGATCGCCTGCCACCCACCATCGAGGTTAGAGGGGGCAATGTGAGAGAGGGCGGTCCAAGGCCAGATATGGCCGTCCTCCTGCTCCAATTCCACGTCCTCTTCCTGGATCCCATTTGCCTCTGTCGTGGGAACCCAAGCTCCATTTGTGTCGCCGCAAGCTCGCCAGCCACTAGGCTACTGCGGTCACCACACTACACCACCACTAGCCATTGCTGACGAGCTCGTGGTAGGGTTCACGTGAGCTTAGATGGGCTATCGGCAAACTCGCGCCTCCTGTTAGATGGAGGGGTAGCAACTCTATTGTCCGTGTTGCTGCCAGACTCTCCATCTCCACCATTGAGTCATTGACTCCTTAGACGACAACGGTTGCCCGAGGTGTGTGCCTTATTCAAAGGAACGGAACGTGTGCTGATCTAGTATTAAAAAGTACTCCCCTCGTTCTATATTATAAGTTGTTTTACTTTTTCCTAATAAAACTTTTATAAGATTAACCTAGTTTATAGAAAAATATAGTAACATTTTAAACACAATACAAACATATTATCAAAATATATTCATATTTAATGAAACTAATCAGAGGTGGTAGATGTTTCTAAATTTTCTATAAACTTTGTCAAAACTAAAGAAGTTTGATTAGAAAAGAGATTTAAAACGACTTATAATATGAAACGGAGGGAGTAATTGATTGATAAGAAAAGTCACTCGACAAATAAATAGCCCCTAATAACTTTGGCTATCTTGGCCTTGAGGTAGCGAAATAGTACATATCAAGTGACTCAGAAGTAGTGTTAGAATAGGTGTCGAATATACTAGTCCTATTTGGTTACAGTTGGACTTGGAGTTGTAATAGGTGTTAAGGGGTGGAGTTAGAGTCGGATTCTGTAACCCGTCATCTCTCTTAAATAGAGAGAGGGCACCACAATGTAACCATGGCGACTACAGTGTAGCATAGACACGCAGGGAAATGATGGCGGCGTGGCCATGGACTCGTAGCGGCTAGGTGCTATATTGATTGGGAAGGAGGCCCATAATCAGAGCCCCGGGGATGTACGCTTCGGCTGAACTTCATTAACAAATATCGTGTGTTCCTGTGTCGTCATCTGGCATGTCTTGAGTGATCAATGATTGAAGCGATCGGGAAGGTTAGTCGTCGTTCCGCTATATCGACTAACTTTTATAACAAGTGGTATCAGAGCCCAAGGTTTGGAACCCGGAACAATTTCCATGGGTCACATGGTGGAGCAGGCCCAATGTGACCCGGGTGGCCCATGGTTGGCGGGCCGGGCTGCGCACTCTAACAAGTGGTATCAGAGCAGAAGGTTTCAGTATTGGATCAAGAAGACATGTGGAGGAGGAAACACGTGGTGGGGATCGCGCATCGACAGGAGATCGTCAGCCGTGGCGATGAGATCGATGGCGACAACGAGGACGTTGCGGAGGTGACGACCTCACTCACGATTAGACCGGCGATGGTGGAACGTGACCGAAAGACGGGGCCGGGCGTGGCCGAAAGCGACCGGAGAGATTGGAGGGGTAGCGCCATGGACGGCGCGCCCGACGCACGCAGCGAACGCGGATCCGCGGCGACAGGGAGGCCACTGACGGAAGGGTGAAACCGGCGAGCGTGGCGCGGCGCGGCGGACGTGTAGGGCCGAGGACGACGAGGTCGTGGATGGTGAACATGAGGGCTGCGACTGTGGTGCATGCGGAGGCACAAACAGTGCGTATGGAGTACGTACTATAGACATGCACAAAATACACGTGTTGGCTTACAGAAAAACAGGAAGCCATGGGCTTAATGATGCAGACGATGACGCAGCAAGGAAGACGATAAAATTGAGTTCAATGCAGAAGAAGACGCAGATCAAACTTGAGTCGGAGAAGATGTGGATTCGGAGTCGACATCGTAAAGGACTCTGTTTGGTAGGCGTGGATCGGAGTTAGGAGCAAACTCATGTATCGAAATCGGCAGAGCGGATCGTGGTGCTTTTGGCTTCAGTTCGTGTAAGAAAACAGGGCAATTACTTGGCTGCATGCAAGGGGGATTAGTAGTGCAAGTTTGGGCATGGACTATGGTCATGTGGATCATTAATTGCATAAACATATCACTACTGTTACAAGGTCACGTGAAAAGCTAGCACCAGCAGGCATGCTGTTCTCACGTGGGCTTGGTGGCGCACGAGAGGAGGTTGTGCAGTGGAGTTGCAAGCTACATCAAGCAGGGCACGGAGATCAAAACAACTAAATGGACTTGATCAGGAAAATTGATGGATCCATGCGGTGGACGAGATGGCAGGAGTCAACTTGTTTGCGTACGGCATGGACAGATCAAATTGACCTGGAGTTTGGGACTTGGTGATTGGTGCAAGGCTGTGATTCAGCGGAGGGGTTCATGGGCACAAGACAACAAACATGGTGTAGATATATGGTGATCAAGGTGATGCAGCGAGTATACTTGTCGACACAAGGTGCGTGAGATGTGCATGTATGTCGGTTAAACTGGGCCGGCAGGGTGGTCAGACCGATGGACTGGTTAGACTGCGGAGATTGGATGGTTAGATCGAGTACAAGGGACAGTGATTCGTTGTAGAAACTTGTTAATGGATCCAGAAGAAAGACAAGAAGGTTCTACAGATGGATAGTTTGCAAGGGTGAAGGGCGAATAGACTGGCGGCAACAGGCTAGTCAGATCGCATATAGAATTATCTGGCGAAAACATAATATATCTAGGACTTGACGAAGAGTTGAGATATATGGAGTTAAGCCAATACTGAAGAAAAGGACCCGGGCAACAGCGGGTCAAATATCGTTGATGGGATCAACGATACTGTTTGGTAGTACAGGATTTATCCAGGATATGCCGATCAGCATGATGGGGATATATGGAAATCTGTATCGCTGAAGAGGAAGAGCAAGCACTATGGTGGTAATTTCTTTGGGTGATTCAGGGCAATGCTGAATTTTCTCAAAGTATCATTGGTTCAGTCTATGGATGCGGAAAGTGTGGATGTTGAATTTATTAGTTTGGTTCATATGACTACGAGGAAGAAAGGATTCTCTTCATATAGTCTGGTGAGTTTGATTTATCTATTTGGTGATGACATGTCACCCCCAGAAATTTAGCCCAAATTTCCAGACTATTTTGTGTATTAAATCCCTATCCAGGACCAGCCAGGGTACACAAAACGACAAGTAATAAACAGATCCAAACGTAAATAAAGCGTAAAATACTTACAGAACAGGCACTTAGTCCTCACACCGAAAGATAACGACAGCAGCGGAAAAAGGCGATCCTAGCGAGGCTTCAGCTCCACCCCACAGGCAAAACTCAACTGGGGTCTGAGCCTTGGTCTTCTAACTTCGTCTTCAGCTCAGAAGCACTACACTTCTGAAAAGAGGGAAAAATAGCAAGGCTGAGTACAACCACTGTACTCAGCAAGCCACACCAATGATGCAGACGTGCAAGGGGATACAAGGACGGTTTGTGGCTATTTGCATAAAGGCGGCTGTAAAACATTTTATTGAGCAAAACGGTAAAACAGTTGAGTAATTAAGGTAATATTAAATCTCCCCTGATCAATGCTATACCATGTTGAACAGGCCCAACCAACCCACCTGAACTACAGTGCATTGGGTCGATTTATTAAGTGTGAGACTAATCACGGTGAATCTGGTCGTTCGCCCATAACCGCGGCCACGGCTATTCGAATAGTTTACTCTGGCCAGAGGTGCACAACTGTACCCACAAGACACAATCCACCGGCATGTCACCACGCCAGGCCCCTCGTGCGCCGCGATGAATCCGACAACTAGACAACCGGACACCCCGGCCGACCCAACTCCATCACGCCCACCCTCGCCACCGGTGCCTAGGAAAGGGTCGAGCTATACTTCAGATCAAGCAGTTACTGTCACATCCTGATTTTCGTCTTAGGATCTATAAATTATTTAATAAATTATTATTAGAATTTATATTAAATGTTCATTAATTTACTAGTAAAGTTAAATGTGGGAAATAAAATTTCCTAAATATAAAGCATGGATGTATTTAATTTTTGTTAAATTCTCCATGGTTAATTATACTGTCTGAAATTTTCTCGGATTTTTCGGAGCTCAATTCTTAATTTTAATCATATAAAGAACATTTCAGTAATTACTCACATATTAAATTAATCATTAAATGGTCTGATTATAATTTTTTTAAGTACTTTGAGTGTCCAAGTATTTTCAGGATTTTTCTTGAAACTATTTGAGCATTGGAAGTATTTTTAACAATTCAAAGATCATTTTAGTGATTATTTAATTGGAAAAGTTGTTAAATCTTCTCCTAAGCCGTTGGGCTGATTTCAGCCCAACATCTCTCACCCTCGCGCGCGTGCTGTGCAGCCCAAGTCGGCCCAGCCGAGCTCCCCCTTCTCTTTCTTTCTTTCCTTTGTTTTTCAGCCAGCCCAAGACGAAAGTCTAATTTGCCTCCCCGTATACTGTTCATCTTCAAGCTTGGACATAAGCCCGAGCTGCCGTCCTGTGCTCTAGCCGACGCCGCTTCCTCCTCCAAATCCGCCGCATCCCATGCTCCGTTTGCAAAATTAGTTGAGGGGAAATATTCCTCTTATCCTCCTCTATCCTTTCCCCCAAGAATCGGACTTTATCCCGAAGAAATCAACGCGGAATCGAACTCGTTTTCGAGTTTATCCCCAAAACCGAATTTCGATTTTCCGGCTTCGATTCCTCTCGGTTGGAGTCCGATCTCTCCAATCCAAGGCTATAAATAGGACCCCCTGATCCTCCTCTTTTGTTTGCCCCTCACCCGTGGTCTCCCGTGCCCCGTAGCTTCTCCGCCGCCGCCGCTAAGTTCGCCGCCGCCGCCGGCCGAACTTCGGCCGTGTCGCGCCGTCGCCTCCGCCGTTGCCGCCGGTCGCCGTCACCGCCGTAAGGAGCGCCGAGGTGTGGGCAAGCTCGGCCGCTCCCTCCCCGCTGTCGCCGGTCGCCGTAGCGCCGTCGCCACCGCCGACCGAAGCCGCCGCCGGCCGCCGTTCGTCGTCGTCCGTCTTGTTCGCTAGTACCGGTGAGTTCGCGTCGTTGCCCTCTACGTGTACATGTCCTCCAAAGTCGCAGCCGACCATCCAATCTCCGGCGAGGTCGCCATCTTGGTCCGGCCATTGATGAGGTCATCATGACGTCATCATCGTTTTTCTTTTTCCTGTTTTTCTAATAGATTAAAACTTCGGAAAATCATAACTAAATCACCGTAGCTCCGATTCGAGTGGTTCAAGTTGCTAAATTTTTCTAAAATTGAGATCTACATGTTAAAAATATCCACATGTACTATTTATGCTTGTTTTTATACTGTTTTGTTGATTTTGACTATTTGCTTTAGTTTCCGATGTTTCTGAGGAGAGTGTTTTCGTTGAGGAAGGTTCGGAAGCGTTTGCGGAAGCTCAAGGCAAGTCATACAGATCCCAAACAACCCTTTGAGCATGTTGAACCTGTTTAAAGCTAATGTTTTATTTCAACTTATGCATTATTTTCGAATGTCATCGGGTGGTGAGCCTTTCCCAATTAATTAATGGCCGAAGATGATCTTATTTTCCTATGGGTTATAATTTGATTAGCTTGAACCTTATATATTGGATTGGTTCAGCTAAATGCTATATATATAATTGCTTAGCCATGCTTAAAAACATAAGCTCATTAATGGGATGAATCAAACTACATTATTACTTATGGTTATATTTAATGGTAGCTCACGATGGTTAATCGTGTTATGATAATTAATTGATAATTAAAACTTGATTAAAGGTGGGTTGTGAGCACATGGTTTTGAAGGTCGTGCTCATGGCAATTAATGACCGGTTCACGAGCTACTGTTGTGAAACATTTACCGTACCAACCACAAGCCAGCGTGGGCAACGGCTTTATCTTTTGTGTAGCATGATTCATTATGGTGTGCCAGACTGTGAAGCGGCGAGAAGTCCGTGGGGGTCGCTGGGGAGTCCATTGCCTCTGGTTTTGAGGGGGAGATTATGATCCAGGAACGGTGCACTGTGGTGAGTTGTGTTGTGCGAGGGGTATTGTCACAGTTCCTTTCCAAGGTACCGTGGTGGTACTGAGATGCATGGTGACATGTTGTGGAGCTGTGTCTTGTGGGTACAGTGGTACACCTCTGGCCAGAGTAAAACTATTCGAATAGCCGTGCCCACGGTTATGGGCGAGTTGAGCAATGTTTTTCGTGATTAGTCTCACGCCTCTCACAATAATTATTGATGCTATAACTGGTAATAATTTGTGTAGCTCCTGGTTTGGAGTTAGGTCTGTACAGCCGGGTATGGTTGTTCAGGATGGTTGGGCCTGTGCAGCATGGGTGTGCTGTTCAGTGTTGATTAAAATTTCTGATTAATTACTCTACTGTTTTACTTCTCTTAAATCTTTGCTAAATGCTGCTTTTGCAAATGAGCCTATATTATGCCATCCTTTGGTATCCTTGTGCACTTGCATATTTGTTGTGTGGCTTGTTGAGTATGTCATATGCTTATTCTTGCAATAATCAATCAACCTCAGTTGAAGAAAAAGGATCCAGAAGGAGAAGACATTTGGCTTATACCCCAGTTGAGCTGCCTGTGGGAGTGGAGCTGAAGCCATCGCTAGATCGTTAATTCCGCTGCTGTTTTCTTTTCTTTTGTAAGTGTGTAACGTTATTATTATGATGGATTTGTATATTAAAATGTCAGTTTGTGTACCTCGGCTGATTCCTGGACGAGGATTTTATGCACAAATAAGTTCGGAAATTACTAGTGAATTTTCCGGGCGTGACAAGTGACGGTGTAACATCCCGGCCAAGGGTTTAATAGGATTAATAGAATACTCATATCAACAAGTTGCAACTTCTTTTCCGGAAGCCAATCTCCAAAGAACTCCAGGGTTAAGCGTGCTTGGCCTGGAGCAATTTGGGATGGGTGACCGATCGGGAAATTCTTCCCGGGTGCACACGAGTGAGGACAAAGTGTGCAGAAAAGACATGTGTTCTATCAGATGTAAGTGGGGCCGGCCTGGGGAAGGCGGGACGTTATAGTTACCCACTCCCGCTTGTGGTAAGCACTTTAAGTCTTCCAGGATTTCTCGTGAACCGGTCCTTAATTGCCATGGGTGCGACTCGCAAAAGCATACACCCACTGCCCACCATTCTACGACCAATGCAACATGGTCGGGTGTCTTGAGCACGCAGCTCGCCATGATACTAACAGGTCTAAAACTGTAATTATCCCATCAACTGAGCTAGTGGCAATTAAGCATGGCTAAGCAAATAGTTCTAGCTAGGTCAACATAGTAACACAAGCTAGTCGATTTATTATCCAAGGTTGACATACGACCAATGCAACATGGTCGGGTGTCTTGAGCACGCAGCTCGCCATGATACTAACAGGTCTAAAACTGTAATTATCCCATCAACTGAGCTAGTGGCAATTAAGCATGGCTAAGCAAATAGTTCTAGCTAGGTCAACATAGTAACACAAGCTAGTCGATTTATTATCCAAGGTTGACAAAGGACAAATATTAAGTAAACATGGCACAAGCGAGCAGATAGGTAAAGCCTGATCCCATGTAATTAGCAAGACATGCAATTTTATTTGCAAACAGTAAAATATTTGTAAATTAGGATCAAAATGCTCAAGGGGAATGTGTGACTTGCCTTGCTTCTTCAAACGATCTTCCGAACTCTTTTCCTCGCGATCGCGGCCTTCGAAACGACGGAATCTACTTGCTGGCACGCAAAAACAAGGAAAAAAATCTAATAAAAACCAAGTAAACAGTACATAAAAAGTAAACAAACATGTAGATCTCATTTTTAGATGAATTTTGCAAGTTGAATGGCCCAATTCGGAGTTCGAATGAATTAGATATGAATTTTAGAAGTTTTGAGCCATTTAAATGAATTTATATAATTATTAACCGATTTAATGCGCAATTATTAATTAATTTTCAAAGGAAAAAGGGTCGCGCTGACGTCAGCAAGGGGAGAGACGCGCCGACAGGCGGGCCCCGCACGTCAGCGACACAAGGGGAGGGCGCACGGTGGACTCGGTCCACCGCGGCCGTGGCGGCACCGTGGACCTGGACCACGGGAGTGGTCTAAGGGCGCGACCCACATCGGCAAAAGGGGAGGTTGGCTCGCCGGCCAACTCGACAAGGCGGCGGCGGCACACGCCGGATGACCGCCAGCGACAGCGGCGCGACGCGGGCAAGGGGAGCGGCGGAGGAGGGGAAAAAGGAGGGGAGACAGAGGGAGAGCTCACCGAGCGCCATGGCGGCGAGGGGCAACTGGCGGCGGCGACGACTTCTCGGGAAGATGGCGCGGGTGGCCTCGGGCGACGACCAGGGCGCGGAAAGGACAGGCGAGGCGCGGGGCGACCTAGGGAGGGTGGTAGAGAGGTTAGGATGGGGAAAGGTGGCCCGAGACGGCGTGAATCGCCGGCCGGAGGAGGAGGTGAGAGGTGGAGCTTACCGGCGTGCGAGGAGGACGGAGCTCCGGTGGGTTCTCGACGACGAGAAGCGAACGCCGGACCTCCCCTTGTCGCTGCGAAGCTGATGGAGGAAGGTGTGACGGCCGGGGATGGCTCGGAGCGGCCAGAGGCGGTAGGTGGTGATAAAGCTTGGGTCGACGGTGGAAATGGTGCTACGGGGGTGGAAGGGGAGAACGGAGCAGGGACCGGTGTGCTGCATGGATCGGTGAAGCGAACGGCGGGGACGGCGCGGCCTGGCGGTGGCTAGGGTGGCGGCTGGAGTGCGATAGAGGTGGTGGCGGCTCGGATGCACGGGAAGGAGGTGTTTGGGCGGCGGTTTGGAGGAGTGGAGCGGCTGCCGGTGTGCATCGCTATGTGGCGCAGCTTTTGGAGGCGACGGCGCAGTGCAGCAGTGGCGGGAGCGGCGGCAGCGGCCGGCCAAAGAACTCCGGCGAGCGGCGGCGCACAGGTTTCACGGGGATGTGGGGGTTCTGGGCATGGGGGCGCTTGGGAAAGAGGGGGAAACGGAGGAGGGGAGTCCGCGGATCCTTTTTATATGTCCGGGAGGTGGAAATTGTGGCCGGATCGGCCGGTGGAGGTAGGGTGCTGATGTGGGGTGGTGGTGGCTCGGTCGGCGCTGGTTTTTGGGGAAAAGTGGGGGAAGGGGTGGAGGAGTGGGCGGCGACCACGTCCCGACGGTTAGACGTGAGCTCGGGGAACGGGAGGTGGCGGAATTTGCGACGGAGTGGGCGGCCATGGCGGGGTGGTTTCTCTGGCTCGAGATGGCTGGGGGTTGGGGATGGCAGGTGGGGCCCAGGGGTCCCACCTATCGGCCAAAGGGGAGAGGGAGGCCGGCTGGGGAGACAAAGGGCTGGTTTGGTTTGAGGCCTAAATTAGGTTTACCAATATTTGGCAATTTCAATAGTGTTTAATGTCTATTTGGTTTGAAGCCAAAATTTGACGTGCCTAAGAAAATAGGCCATTTCAATAGTGAACTTAGGCTATTTTGGCTTCAATCCAAACACAACTTTGCCTTATCAAAATTAGTCATACCAAAACTTGTCAAAATTTGGCACTGACAAAATTTGGTAAGGCCTATTTAGGCCACAAACCAAACCAACCCAAAGTGGACTTCGGGGAAGGGGGGAGAGGGCCGAGCGGCGAGCTGGGCCAAGGGAGAGAGAGAGGCCCAAGAGGGGGAGGGGCGCGCGGGCCGCGGGGTGGGGAAAGGATTCTTGGGCCAGAAACGACCCAAGGAGAGGAATGAGGATTTTATTTGTTTTCCATTTACTTTAATCGATTTAATAAACTTTATGGCATTAAAATTAATTCTCGAGCTCTGAAAATTCACGGGAAATTTCAGAGAGTATATTAGAGCACAGAGAATATTACAAAATATTTCCTGCCAATGATTTTTAAGGGAAAATTTTAATTCTCCCATTATTTCGCTTGATTAAATTGCTTTAACTTTTATTTAATTTCTAAAATATGCATTATTAAATGATTTTTAATCCCGAACGAAAATCGGCGCGTTACATGACATCAGTTATCTGGCCATGGATTGGATTGAATCAAATCAAAGATGGAAGATGGAGGTGAATATGGTCTTCGGGGAGTCTATGATGTGACAGCTAGGAAGAATTCAATTTTGCTTGGCAAGATGACTAAGATGATAGGTGAGAAGGTGGAGCACTGTTGCAGGTGGAGTCCAGAGGACGAAATTACAAGGATAGCGGAGTCTCTTGAAGGAGGCGGGTCTCGCGTAGGCTTGTCGAGCGGCTCGTGGTGAAGCTACGAAAAAGAAGACAACCCAATTCTGGAGGGCCGGTGGATCGGCATGGTGATTCTATTTCTTCTAGGTAGTGTATATTCGTCAAGGTAGAGTTTGTTAGAATAGGTGTCGAATATACTAGTCCTATTTGGTTAGAGTTGTAATAGGTATTAGGGGGTGGAGTTAGAGTCGGATTAACCCGTCATCTCTCTTAAATAGAGAGGGGGCACCACAATGTGACCATGGCGACTACAATGTAGCGTAGACACGCAAGGAGATGATGGCGGCATGGCCATGGACTCGTAGCGGCTAGGTGCTATATTAATTAGGGAGGAGGCCCATAATCAGAGTCCCGGGGATGTAGGCTTTGGCTGAACCTCGTTAACAAATATCGTGTGTTCATGTGTCGTCATCTGGCATGTCTTGGGTGATCAATGATTGAAGCGATCGGAAAGGTTAGTCGTCGTTCCGCTATGTCGACTAACTTTTATAACAAGTAGCTCAATACACTTTTGTAACAACTATTGGATTTATGCAAAACAATTAAGTGAAAGTGATCAAGTTAATTATATCGTTATTGACCTTAAAAAGTCAAAGGAAAATTGCTTGGTATGAAAATAAGGCATATGCTCTGCCAGGTTGCTATCCCTAGGTGCAAGCACCAAGCAGAGGTCAGCGATCACTCGAGAGCTTTCACGGCATGCTGGCGTTCAACATATCGGCGACCCAACAGACCGACACGAACTAATCTGCAAATGCAATTTAAGAATTACTACCACGTAACCCAATCAGGAAGAAGCAGAGCTCGAAAAGATGCAGAGAGTTCAAGTACATGCAAGATACTACAAATCATGATATGAATTCACATTCCCAATCATTTTCATATACGTTAACATCGCATAGAGATTAGGCATTCTTATACATGACAAGAATTGATCCTGTACAACTCAAAGAAAGAATCGAGCAAAACAACTAAAAACTACCAAAGACTAGTAATTAGTTGCTCCAGCTAGCTCTCTTCCTCTCCTCCGCCGTCAGCAGTGCAGAGACTTGCCGGCGACCGTCGGTCTTCCGGGCAGTACACTAGTCCTTCGACTTCGCGCGTGGTCATGGCCTGGAGCGCGCCGCACGGCGGCGTCGGTGGCCGTGGAGGAGTCGACGGACGGCGCCTCGGCTGCAGGCAGAATCACCTGAACTTGGTCCCTGGCAACGCGCACGGGGGCGGAAGGGATCGTCGTGCGGGAACCCGACCTTGTAGACGACGTCGAGGAAGCCGTCCTCGTCGGCGGAGACGACGACCGCGTCGAGCCGGAGCACGAGGTGGCGCGTCTGGTGGCCCGTGACGCTGATCTTACCTACACGGGTGCGCACGCTCACCTGCGTGCCCTTCTCGATCGTCGGCGCCGGCGGCGGCGGCGGCCGACGTCGCGGGACGACTGGGCACGGGCGGCGGCGCCGGCATGGCCAGGACGACGGCGGAGCGCTCGTCGTGAGGCGAAGGATGAAGTGGAGGAGGCGTCGAGGACTTCTTCGCGACGCGTCCTGTCGGTGCGAGCTCCGGTGATCTTTTTCTCCTGCTCTCCATCTCACGGCGGAGCCTTTTGATGCCGGCGGACTGCACCATCATGGAAGGCATGGTGGTGGCGCGGTGGAAACGATCGTTGGATCGGCGACGACTGCGGTTGAGGTTTTGGTTGGATCGAGCGAGAGGCCGATCGATCGAGAGAGCAATATATTCCAAGAACAAGCGCAATATATTCCAAGAACAAGCGCGATGTGATCAGAAGTGAACGCGAGATGATGAGAGTACAGAGGAGGAGGGGTGCGATAGTTATATAGCCGGCGTTTGGCGTGTTCAAATCAGAATCGGAGTCGGAGACGCGAGACGCCCTTCCCGCCATCTCTGCTTTGCTCCCACGCTTTGTGATTCAAAGTCTCTGGTATTGGATTGGGCTGGGCCGGTAGAGGAGAAGCGGGCTGAGATGCATAGAGGAAATATAAGTTTATTGGGATATGATCACCAAAATGCAGTAAGTATTATTATTGCCTGGCATGATAGAAGAATTGATTATTCCTCACCCGACGTACTGATGCTGAATCACTTCTCACGCTTCTCATGCATATAACTTCATCTTATTAATGGACCATCTTGCTATATAAGAATCTCTATGAAGGTGATTACGACATTGGTGCTAAATCGGGTGAAACGTGTGTATATCTATAACTAATATAAATATTCGTATTTTTCCGGTCGTCACATCTAATTTTCGTCCGTTTTTCATCCATACACCATCCGATTCGGTTAGCAATAGCCATGGAAAAAAATTGCAAAAAAAAAAAAAAAAATCAGCGGCCGCCGACGCCCGCCTCCACACCGTTCGGGCCGCCGCCCCTCCCGCTCCGCCGGGACCACCGCCACCGCACCTCCCCTCCCACCGATCTAGCGGAGGGGAGGGCGTCGCCGGCCCTCCCGCCGCCGCCACACAGAGAGAAAGGGGGAGAAGTGGAGAGAGTTGGGGAGGGGGGTGGGAGGGCGTTGCCGCCGCCACACCCTGCCGCACCCCGCCGTTGCCGCGCCGTGCCGGCGAGAAGGGAGGGACGGCGCCGGTGGTGGGAGAGACGGCGCCAGTGGCGGGGGACTCGGCTGGCTGGGAGGAGGGGGAGAGGCGCCGGTGGAGAGAGAGAGAGGGGGAGGGGGAGAGGCGGCGTCGGGGGCGGGGGAGGAGGAGGTGGCCGGCTCGGCTCGGCTGGGGGGGACGGGGGAGGAGGAGGCGGCCGGCTCAGCTCGGCTGGGGGGGGGAGGGTTAGGGTTAGGGTTTTCATCAATTTTAAAGTGATCTGAGCCGTCCATCAAAATGAATGGCTGAGATCGATCGAGGGTTTGGGCCGCACCACTTGGGCCGCACGTGGGCCGGCGGTCCACTAAGTGAGAGGAGGAGTATGGGGGTATTAAGTAGACTTTGGTCTCTTGCGGGTTGAAGAAAATAGGCTGAAAAAGGCCCATAGAGAAAAAAAGGATTTTTATTTCAATAAATGCTGAAATGATATTTGTATTATCAAAATTATCAATTAAGCTATGTAAATTCCAAGAAAATTTCAGTGAGTGTAATTAATATAGAAAATTTAATAAAAGTTAAATCCAACCATAACATTTTATTTCTTACACTTACTTTACTTATAAATTAACATAACATTTTATTTCTTACACATACTTTACTTATAAATTAATTTAATTATATACCTACCTACTTAAAAAATACCCAAATATTTCAGAAAATTTGTATTTCATTTAATTAGAATTTAATATGTTTTAATTCAATTTTATCTGTTTTTTCTTTTCGTTGCAATGCAAGACCACTTTTGCTATAATTTAAAAGAGTGTAATTAATATCGCAGAAAATTTTATATTTCACTAAATTACAATTTATTTTCTTCATATAAATAGTTCAAATCAAATTTCAGTCACCATATCATTATCCGGTGCAACGCACGGGCATTTTGCTAGTGTGTGTATATGGATTCCAAATTTTAAAACAATTATGTAAAGAATATCTCTATATTGAATTTTTTTACTTACAAATTTGTATGTATAAGTTTTAGTGTATAATTTTTTTAACAGTTTCTCATGTGGACCAGATGCACGTGGGCCGGTTCAAATGTTTACAAGTGCCAGGGCACGCGTGAGCTCTGCTCATTAGACCTACCCTCTCTAAATTGTACACTACTTAACTCTATAAAAGATTTTTTTAAAAAAAAATCTACAATTTGAGATTGATGAGCGATGATTTTACATTTGTATTGATTGTTTTTTTAGGTAATTTTACAATCCTTGAATAAGTACTGAAAGTTATCACACTTTCTAGTGTAAAATTTGGTACCTTTGGGTACTAAGTACCTCGGGGTACTAAAAAAAATTTAGCGTAAAATTTATGAACTCGAGGTACTTTTTCAAGTACCATAAAATTTCTCTCTTTTTTTTTACATTGGGTGAGTCTAATAGGTGAATTATTTTCCCGTTAAAACAATTTCTCTAAGGTCAAAGTTGTCAATCACAATATGAAAAGGTCAATTTTCATTATTATGTCTATCATTGTTCTTTCGGGGGCGCATCTCTCGGGTGGTATGGGCGGAACCCTAAGATCGTGCTACTGCCACACTGTCCCCCTCGTCTCCTCTGTCCCTCTACCACTAGAACATGGCACCGGAGGTATGGACAGTTGCAAGGACGGCAGTTTGGTTGCCCATGGAGATAACAGTGTTGACTCTTCTCGAGGACTGCCTGGGAGGTCTCTTCCATGCTAAATCTAGGGTCTTCCAGGTAGTGGCCGCAACGAAGGATGACGGTGGCTGATGACAGAGGCTGCCATGCAGGGCAAGCACTCGACAACATGCAGGGCAAGCACTCGACAGCATGCAGGGCGGCCAGTGGTGCGAGGAGCAGAAGGTGATGAGGAATAGCATCAATGAGTCATCTCCTTACCGCCGAGGTCTTTGTTTCCTCCTCGAAGCTCCTCGCATTCTATGTGGGTGGGGCTTCTCTACCTTCCCTGGATGGTATCGACGAGTGAAGGCACTAGGAGCTAGGAGTTGCTAGATATGAATCTTGCAAGGATCCTACCGGCGGTAGTGTAATAGAGGAGTGGTCGGAGGCGGTGTGGCGTATTCATGACAATGGTGGGTGCTGTGAATTGGGGCGACAACACGACAGCGACAATATCCTTACAATCCTTCTGCTATACGTCTTATTACTTACGCCAGGCATGCAACAATATCCTCATGTAATTGTGCTCAGGTGAAATGAAAGTCTATTCAAATTTCAACTTTTGCTTGGCAAATTCATTAGAAATCTCTACACCCCATGTAGGAGTATATATTAGCACTGAGGGCCAGCCTTAGAGGGGGCGAGCGGTGCGGCTGCCGGCTGCTATGGGCCCCCAAATCATAGGGGCCCCCGATGGAAGTATTCTCGCCTCTCGCAAGATATATGAATCATCCTTCGAAGACCAAAATCAGTGTGCAAACTGGAAATTTGTTTGGAAGAGCAAGGCCCCGCCGAAAATTCAGTTCTTCACCAGGTTGCTAGTGAAGGAACGTCTCCCCACTAAACAAAATCTCTTGAAGAAGAATATTGTGGCTACAGATACTTGTGAACTCTGTGATTTGGAAACAGAAACAGCGTTTCATTTTTGTTTCGGATGTCCTTTTGCTGTGTCCTTCTGGCAGAAGATGGGAATTCAGACAGATATCGCCACCGTGTCTGAATTGGCGACTCTTCAGAGCCCCCCCTCCATCCCAACCAAGCATTTCAGAGTTTTCTTTCTTCTCTGCTTTTGGGGGCTATGGAATCACCGCCATGATGTAATTTTTAGGGGTATGCAAATGTCTCTTCCCCAGTTGGTAGCCAAATGTTTAGATGAGTCCTCTTTATGGGCCGAAAGGCTAAATGTAAGCGATCGTATTGTGGTTTCCGCCTGGAAGGAAACCATCTCTTCCTCCCTCAGAACCTCTTCCCCCTGATATATTTTGTATCCTGTACCTCCCATTTTCCCTGTTTAATGTTAAATACAGGTGGGGATCCCCTCCCCCCCAACCCATTCGATGCGACGATGCGAACAGAACATTCCAATTCCTACGCGAGATCGCCACCGCACGGACTGTCGCACGTCCTCCGGATTCCCGATTCGAGTGACACTCGCACGCGTTCATTCCGCATCGACGGTGCATCAGCCATCCGCGTGAGCGAGACGACCGCGCATGGCGCGCCTTGCCGCCTGCCAAGTTGCCGTCGACCGCCACGGCGTCACCATCGTCGTCTGCTGCTGCAAGAGCCTGAAGCCTGCAACTGCTGATTGCTAAACTGCGCCGCCTCAGCCTGACGATCAAGACTGAAGTCTGAAGAGGTGTGGAGGATGCGAGGTGATCAGGTGAGCAGCAGCAAGCCAGCAACACCATCGTCGTCGCCAATTGAAATTTTGTTATTCTATCTGTTGGCTGTTGGCCTGTTGCCATCATACCATGTACTGATGAACATACGTATACAGTGCACTACTATGTCCTATGTTACGTTAATAGGTCCTATGTTAGTATGTTACGGTAATAGGTTTGTGACTTATTACTGACTTTGTGTATGTCTCTTTTTAGTTGTTTAGAAAATCAGAGTTCAGAGAGATTGAGCTTGGAGCCTGGAGTTGGAGGATGAGGGCAGGAAGCTGTGCCTGTGTGTTGCCGACTCACTTGTCATGCACACTTGGCCGCCAGCGATTAGTTAATTGGTAAGATTTTAATTTGAATTTATAATTTTATTATAGTGTAATTTATATGAGTTAAACCATCATAAATAATGTTATGTTTTTAGTGCCTGTGACCGTACCATCTGCTGAAAGAAACCTTTTCAAGTTGAAATTATTGAATAACTATTTGAGATCTAGAATGCCCAAGAAATATTAAAAGGTTTGCCAACTTTGTACATTGAGAAGAAATTATTGGATGAAATTGATACTGATACCATTATCAATGACTTCACATTTAAAAATGCCCAAAGAAAATTTTAAGGTAGCATATATGATGTTTTTTATATAAATATTTTTTATGCAATTTAAGTGTTTTTCGATAATATATATATTTGTTGGCTATTATTTACATAGTATATTAACAACCCTTATGTTTAGTTTCGCGCTGGGCCTTTTAAAAACTTAGGACCGGCAGCACTGCATCCCGGCACACCAGCGTACATAACACACGCACACAGCCGCTGGAAAAGTTTCTGCTGAGCATAGGCAAAATACAATTACACATTTACACATCACAAACAGAGTGCCAGGTTACAACTAGCTTAGGGTTGTCAGTTGTGGCTTATATTGTTGGAATTAATGGATGGGTCTTATCCCACTCGAAGATTAATTCTTTAGAAAATCACAAAAGCCCACCTCATGGGATGGCATGCATGTGAAGTTTAGTACCACCTTGCTTATTCTAGGAGAGGGGGACCTCCTTAAAAGGAAGGATGCCCTCCTAGCCACTTAAAGCATGTGTGGTGGAGAAAAGAGGGGGAACACACGCCTGGCCTGGAAGGGCAAGGCAGGCGGCGCGCGTGCACGACGTACGCATCGAATGGTCCGCAAAATTGGCTCCTCACCCTTGCGTAGATGCAGCTTCTTTTTGCAGTTTTGTTTTGCTGCGGGAAATTCGGATTTGTTTTGTTTTGTTGCGCAGATGCAGCTTCTTTTTGCAGTTTTGTTTTGCTGCGGGAAATTCGGATTTGTTTTGTTTTAGAAACATTCCGAAAAATCCGGTGCGTGAAAACGGCGTGGAGTCCGGATAAGTTACGCGCGACTTATCCGGTTCGGTTACGTGGAGTGGAGATCGTGTGGGCGCCCTGATCAAGCGACCTACTCTATATAAACCGAGCCGCTGCCTTCATGCAACACACGCGAAATCAATCTAGGGTTTGCCCCCTACTCTGTGCTGCGCCGTCGCTCGTAGACTACTCCATCCCGCTCGCCGGCGTGCACCGGCGATCGGGAGAGCAGGTCTCCGAAACCTCTGCCTTCGACGTCCTGCACCGGGAGAAGGCGGCAATAAGGTTTTTGGAAAGCGCTTTGCATGACTGCTCCCTGTTCGTCTGCAACGGCTTGCCTTCCTCTTCGCTCGCGTGCTGCGCGCCTTCGTCGACGCCTGCAACCGCGAGTAGTTCCTGCCGAGCAACCGATCTTTCCGCCATCTCGGTACGTGTTCGACATGTTGCGCATATTTGATCTGTTCATACTTTACTGCTTAGTTTACATGTGTAGATCTAATGATGTGTTCATGCTAGTTTACATCTGCAATGTCATGATTTATTTATGGAATAAATTAAATCATTATGTGCTTATTATTTCAACAATACAAAAACCTTATTATAGGCACTGTGGTTTTACTATGGCTGGTTTTGCCGATGCACTGAGGCCGAAAAAATTCACTTTAAGAGATGGTAAATCAGGGTCACTCTGTGGCTGACAGCTATGAAATGCTTCTGGGTGAGTACTGGCAAGTCTATGGGAGTTCTTAATGCTGACCAGCAGAAAGAATTCGATGAGGCCACTATTCTCTTTGTGGGATGTATTCTTAGCGTGCTTGGCGATCGTCTGGTCGAGGTGTATATGCATATGACCGACGCTAAGGAGTTGTGGGATGCACTGAATACTAAATTCGGTGCTACCGATGCTAGCAATGATCTGTATATCATGGAGCAGTTTCATGACTACAAGATGGCTGACAACCGTTCTGTAGTCGAACAGGCTCATAAGATACAGACCATCGCTATGGAACTCGAACTCCTTAAGTGTGTCTTACCCGACAAATTTGTGGCCGGGTGCATTATTGCAAAACTACCTCCATCTTGGAGAGGTTTCAGTACTGCACTCAAACACAAGAGACAGGAATACTCCGTTAAGGGGTTGATAGTGTCTCTTGATGTTGAGGAGAAAGCTCGGGAAAAAGATGCCGCATCTAAGGGCGATGGTGGGTAGTCCACTGCCAATGTTGTGCATAAGGCCCAGAACAAGAGCAAGGGGAAACACAAAGCTTAACAACTAGCAACTTCAAGAAGAAGAAGAACAACAACAATCCTAATCTGGATGAGAGGACTTGCTTTGTGTGTGGCCAACCTGGTCATCTGGCTAGGAAGTGTCCACAACGCAAGGGGATGAAGGCACCTGCAGGGCAGACTTCTAAGTCTGCTAATGTGAGCATTGGCAACACTGGAGATGGAAGCGGGTATGGTAATTTACCTACTGTTTTTTCAGTTAATCAGTCTACTAATTGGTGGGTTGATACTGGGGCCAATGTACATGATTGTGCTGACATCTCATTGTTTTCTTCTTATCAGGTCGCACGGGGTTCCACCGTCCTAATGGGGAACGGGTCACATGCTTCTGTTCATGGTGTTGGCATGGTATATCTGAAGTTTACTTCGGGAAAGATCGTGTAGCTGAAGAATGTGCAGCATGTCCCTTCTATCGACAGGAATCTTGTTAGTGGCTCCCGTCTGACTAGAGACGGATTTAAGTTAGTTTTTGAGTCTAATAAAATAGTCGTGTCTAAACATGGATATTTTATTGGTAAAGGTTATGAGTGCGGAGGCCTATTCCGCTTTTCCCTTTCTGATTTCTGCAATAAGTCTGTGAACAATATTTGTGGCAGTGTGGATGATGAGGCTAATGTTTGGCACTCACGTTTATGTCATATTAATTTTGGCTTGATGTCTCGGCTTTCCAGCATGTCTTTAATTCCTAAGTTTTCCACTGTCAAAGGTTCTAAGTGCCATAGTTGTGTGCAATCGAAGCAACCTCGCAAGCCTCACAAGGCTGCCGAGGAGAGAAATTTTGCACCACTAGAACTCCTACATTCAGATCTTTGTGAAATAAATGGGGTGTTGACGAAGGGTGGAAAACGATATTTCATGACGTTGATTGATGATGCTACTAGATTTTGCTATGTGTACTTGTTGAAAACGAAAGACGAGGCTCTAGACTATTTTAAAATTTATAAGGCAAAAGTTGAAAATCAACTTGACAGAAAGATAAAAAGGCTTAGGTCTGATCGTGGTGGAGAGTTTTTCTCAAACGAGTTTGACTTATTCTGTGAGGAACATGGCATCATACATGAGAGGACGCCTCCCTATTTTCCCGAGTTTAATGGGATTGCTGAAAGGAAGAACCGCACAGTGACTGACTTGGTGAATGCCATGTTGGACACCGCGGGACTACCTAAGGCATGGTGGGGGGAGGCATTGTTGACCTCGAATCATGTGTTAAACAGAGTTCCTAACAGAAATAAGGACAAAACACCATATGAGATATGAATTGGGAGAAAACCATCACTTTCTTATTTGCGCACATGGGGGTGCTTGGCGAAAGTCAATGTACCAATAACGAAGAAGCGCAAACTTGGACCTAAGACTGTGGACTGTGTCTTTTTGGGATATGCTCATCACAGCATTGCCTATAGATTTTTAATAGTTAAATCTGAGGTACTTGACATGCATGTTGGTACAATTATGGAGTCTCGTGATGCTACCTTCTTTGAGAGCTTCTTCTCGATGAAGGATACACATAGTAGTTCTAGCCAACCCTCTAAAATAATTCCCAGTTTAATCACACCACCAGAACAAACTGAACATAAACATGAACATGTCACTGAGGAGGATGACAGTGAAGCTCCTCGAAGGAGTAAGAGACAAAGGACAGCTAAGTCTTTTGGTGATGATTTCACTGTATACCTCGTGGATGACACTCCTAAGTCAATTTCAGAAGCATATACATCTCCTGATGCAGACTACTAGAAGGAGGTTGTCCGTAGTGAAATGGATTCCATTATCGCTAACGGGACTTGGGAGGTGACAGAGCGACGCTATGGGTGTAAACCTGTGGGGTGCAAGTGGGTGTTCAAGAAGAAGTTTAGGCCTGACGGTACTATTGAAAAGTACAAGGCTCGGCTTGTTACTAAGGGCTACGCTCAGAAAGAAGGCGAAGATTTCTTTGACACTTACTCACCTGTTGCTAGACTGACCACAATTCGTGTGCTACTTTCCCTAGCAGCCTCACATGATCTTCTTGTTCATCAAATGGACGTTAAGACAGCTTTTCTTAATAGAGAGCTGATGAGGAGATCTATATGGATCAACCTGATGGGTTTGCAGTTGAAGGTCAAGAAGGCAAGGTATGCAAATTGTTGAAGTCTTTGTATGGTTTGAAACAAGCTCCTAAGCAATGGCATGAGAAATTTGACAAAACATTGACATCTGCAGGCTTCGCAGTCAATGAGGCAGATAAATATGTGTACTATCGCCATGGTGGGGGTGAGGGAGTTATTCTGTGCTTTGTATGTTGATAACATACTGATATTTGGGACAAACCTTGAGGTGATAAATGAGGTTAAATCATTCTTGTCTCAAAATTTTGATATGAAGGATTTGGGAGTAGCTGATGTTATCTTAAATATTAAGCTAATTAGAGGTGAGAATGGGATTACACTCTTGCAGTCTCATTATGTGGAGAAGATCTTGAATCGCTTTGGCTACATTGATAGTAAGCCTTCTCCAACACCTTATGATTCTAACTTGCTGCTTCGCAAGAACAAGATAATTGCTAGGAATCAACTGGAATACTCCCAAATCATTGGCTCGCTGATGTACCTGGCTAGTGCAACTAGGCCTGATATCTCCTTTGCTATGAGCAAGTTGAGTCGGTTTACCTCTAATCCAGGAGATGAACACTGGCGAGCACTTGAGCGAGTAATGCGCTATCTAAAAGGTACTATGGAATTGGGGATTCACTATACTGGGTATCCTGCGGTACTGGAGGGTTATAGTAATTCTAACTGAATCTCTGATGTGGATGAGATCAAAGCCACTAGTGGATATGTCTTCACACTGGGTGGTGGTGCTGTTTCGTGGAGGTCTTGCAAACAGACCATTTTGATGAGGTAAACCATAGAGCAGAGCTGACGGCACTGGATACTGCTACTATTGAGGCAGAATGGCTGCGTGATCTATTAATGGATTTGCCTATTGTTGAAAAACCGGTGCAGGCTATCCTTATGAACTGTGACAATCAAACGGTAATTGTCAAAGTGAATTGTTCTAAGGATAATATCAAATCGTCTAGACATGTGAAAAGACGATTGAAGTCTATCAGGAAATTGAGAAACTCCGGAGTTATAACGTTGGATTACATCCAAACGGCTAGAAATCTGGCAGATCCCTTCACGAAGAGACTATCACGAAATGTGATAGACAATGCATCAAAGGAGATGGGTTTGAGACACATGTGAGTTATACTATGGTGGTAACCCAGTCTATGTGATCGGAGATCCCGTTAATTAGAACCTGGGAAGAACAAACTATTAGTAAACTAGAGGAGAGTATCAATCTATACCCTCTCTAAGTGAAGATGCTGTGAAATCATTGTCATGATTAATATTTGTGATGAACAATTGGCTTTGCAAAATGATTTAATCAAATAATTAGTTTGAGAGTATGTGTGAATGTTGGTGTGAGTGCGTGTGACTAATGTGGGTCAGGTTGTGATATCTGTGCCCAGGAACGGTTGTTTTGTCTGATTGTGTGCAGGTGACTTGAGGTCAGCCTTGGTCAATGGTGAGAATCGGGACTATGCTCAGGGTGGAGCAGAGGTCTAGTGCGGTCAGGATACCATGTGAGAAGGTGACTAGAGTCAAGATTCTTGGAGGTCAACTTCGGTCAACGGTGGGGATCGGGACTAAACTCAGGCAGGAGTTGAGGTCCAGACGGTCAAGGATACCGGGTGACGAAGTTGGATATGAGATGGCACACGGTGGATGGATACCGTGTGGGAGAGATCTTCGCAACGGGCTTCTCGAGGTGTGCGTGCAAGCGTCGGTGTTCACGAAGGAATTGGAGGATGAGTATATGTGCTACAGTACCAGTACTCGGGGATACTTTAGCGTGACGTGTTTGCATATATGTGTTGATACATGTATGTGTTTGTTGGCTCGGTGGATGTAGCATGCACGTGTGCTGTGCATGTATGGAGATCGATGCATGCATGTTGTGCTGTGCATGTGTTGGCGGTTCGAGCAGCAGAGCGGCTCGGTGGCTGTGGCTTGTTGGAGCCGGCCCAGGCCGTGCGGCGCGAGGAGACCGAGTGCGAGCTGGCGAAGGATCGATACGGAGGAGTCCGAGACGGAGCAGGATTTTTCATGGCTGGTACGGCTGTGGTTTTGGAGAAAAAGTAAATTGAGGAATTAAGTCCTACTGGAAATAGGAGTTCTACACCTATTTTGAGTAGGGGTTTTTTGGTATAAATAGAAAGGGAACGTGAGGCTTTCCGGTATCGCTTTGAGAGCAATTAAGTTGATAGTTTAGTTAGGGTTTCAAGTTTAGTCGAGATTTTTGTAAGGAATGCTGTTGTTGCACTTTGTAAATACAGAGAGAAGCAATAAAGTTGTCATTTACTTTGAGAGTTCTTCGATTTGTGTTTCTTCGGGTTGAGGCGGCAGTGCGAGCGGTCCAACCGACGGCGTGCAAACGGTCTGACCGGCGGCGATAAAACTACGTCGAGATTTCCATTGATTTGAGGGTAACTTTTATTTCTGCTAAAAGTTTTTTGGTTTTTGGTTTTTCCTACCATTCACCCCCCTTGGTAGGCTTGGTTGCTTATGTTCGATCCTACAGATGCATGTACTCTCGTGAGTTGCAAGGCATGTTGGCTATACCTTAATGAGTTCTGTTGGCTTTAATTAGCGAAGATGCTGTCCTGCAGAGCATTCTTAAAAGAACTCACCTTTGTGAGCTTGACTGTTGGTCGCAGTCTATGGAGATTTTGGGTGAATCTTCTAGAAAGTTTACTAAAGATCTAGGAGTATGATTTATACGCTCCACCCGAGGGTTAGTCTACAAACGATCTAGGACCAGATAAGACTCTCAGTGAAACTTGCTTACACAAGACTTGCAATTCAAGTCGTAGTCCATTGTTCAAGTTGTGAGTAAGTGTAGTTTGTAGTTCTAGATGGATGTTCAATTTTAATCGGTCTCCATCGAACCGCTGGTATATAAACAGTACATTGGAAAAGGCAAATCTCAGTGGGATTTTGAGATTTGGTGGGGGATTGTTGGAATTAATGGATGGGCCTTAGCCCACTTGAAGATTAATTATTTGGAAAATAACAAAAGCCCACCTTATGGGATGGCATGCATGTGGAGTTTTGTACCACCTTGCTTATTCTAGAAGAGGGGGACCTCCTTAAAAGGAAGGATGCCCTCCTAGCCACTTGATGCATGTGTGGTGAAGAGAAGAGGAGGAACACGCGCGCTCGCTCGCCTGGCCTGGCCTCGCAGGGCAGGGCAGGGCAGGCGGCGCGCGTTCACGATGTTACTACGCGTCGAATGGTCCGCAAAATTGGCTCCTCACCCTTACGCAGATGCAGCTTCTTTTTGTTGTTTTGTTTTGTTGCGGGAAATTCGGATTTGTTTTGTTTTGGAAACATTCTGAAAAATCCGGTGCGTGAAAACGGCGTGGAGTCCGGATAAGTTACGCGCGACTTATCCGGTTCGGTTACGCGGAGTAGAGATCGTGCGGGTGCCCTGATCAAGCGACCTATCTCTATATAAACCGAGCCGCTGCCTTCACGCAACACACGCGAAATCAATCTATGGTTTGCCTCCTACTCTGTGCTGCGCCGTCGCTCGTAGACTACTCCATCCCGCTCACCGGCGTGCACCGGCGATCGGGAGAGCAGATCTCTGGAACCTCTGCCTTCGACGTCTTGCACCGGGAGAAGGCGGCAATAAGGTTTTTGGGAAGCGCTTCGCGCGACTGCTCCCTGTTCGTCCGCGACGGCTCGCCTTCCTCTTCGCTCGCGTGCTGCGCGCCTTCGTTGACGCCTGCAACCGCGAGTAGTTCCTGCCTAGCAATCGGTCTTTCCGTCATCTCGGTGCGTGTTCGACATGTTGCGCATATTTGATATTTTCATGTTTTACTGCTTAGTTTACATGTGTAGATCTAATGATGTGTTCATGCTAATTTACATCTGAAATGTTATGATTTATTTATGGAATAAATTAAATCATTATGTACTTATAATTTCAACATATATAGCATGTATACCTTCAGTATTGCATATATGTATCAGTATCAGTATGGAAGAGAGAGATGGTCGTATCAATTAGTACTTTTCTGTTATAATCCTATGTTCAAAACACTGACCCAAGATCCTCTGGTGAATGGTAGTTAGAGTACTAGATTAGGTTAGGCATTGCTATGACAAGAATCCTGTACAAACTCAAACAAGAACCGATGAGAAAAACACAAGAATTTGCATAATAGGCACATCGATCGGCAACATCGCATTGTGCCTTCAGTGACGCAAAAACATATACTTCAGACTACTGACCGCCTGATGGCATGCAGCGACGCGAAAACCCGAGTGCTTGACAACATCTCGAGATGTCAAATGTATGGTTCTTGAGATGCTTGACATGATCTTGCCAACCCGGTCGCGCACTCTCACCCGCACCGCCCGCTTCTTGTTCTTGATCGGCCCGTCGCCGGCGCCGGCGCCGGCCGACGCGGGGCGCCCCGAAGGCACGGTCGCCGGCGCCCGGGCGAAGACGGCGGCGGAGCGCCCCTCGTCGTTGTACTGTATCCATGGCGACCGCTTCACGTCCAGCGCCGTGGCGTGGCGCGGGCGGTACGACGCCGGCGGGAGGACGACGCGGCGGTGGACGCGCACGCGCTCGCGCTCCCTGCTGGGAGCGGCGGCCGCGGCAGCGGCGGCCGCGGTGGCGTCGGCGGTGGTGGCGAACCTCCTGGCGGCGTCGCGTCCTGTCGTCGCGATCGTGACGAGATTCGGCCTCCTGCTCCGCCGCCGCCGCCTCTCGAACTCGCAGCTGATCCTTCGCCTGTCGGCTATCGTCGCCATGAGCATAGGCAGTACAACTGGAGTTGTGGATCGATGGGCGACTTGGTAATTGGAACGATGACAAAAAAAAAATCCAAGAACAAGTGCAAGAGGAAGGCGAGATCGCAACGGAATCGCGATGCCGGAGACGAGGGGAGTCACAGTTATAGCCGGCGATTTGCCGGCCGTGTGCTCGTCGTGTCGGAGTCGGAGACGTTTTTTTTTTTAAAAAAAAAAGTTATTTTTGGCACGGGCGTGGTATTATATGCTTCATTAGATGGCAGCAGTTGGGCTGGGCCGGCAGGGCGAATCGAAGAGGGCTGAGATGCCGTCATGCCAAAGGGCGTTGCTAGTTGGCGCACGGGCGCGCGCCAGCAGCTCCCGGCCAAAAAAGCCCATTAACCTTTTTTTTTTCTTTTTTTCGCGATTTGTTTTTTCGCTTTTTCTTTTGCGATTTTTTTTCTTTTTTATTACTTTTTTTAATTGTTAGCACACTTATTTTTTTCAAAATATTTTTGGGTTGAAAGTTTTTAAATCTTAACTTGAAAATTTTTAAATCTGATTTGAAAGTATTCAAATCTCGAGTTGAAAGTTTTCGAATTCGAGTTAAAAGTTTTCGAATTTGAGTTGAAATTTTTCGAATCGGAGTCGAAAGTTTTCAAACCTCGAGTTGAAAATTTTTAAATCTGAGTCGAAAGTTTTCATATTTTTTCAAATCTTAACTTAGAAATTTTCAAATCTGTACTTGAAAGTTTTCGAATCTCGAGTTGAAAGTTTTCAAAATTTGTCTTACACATTTAAAATTCGAGTTAAAAATTTTCAAATTAAGTTGAAAGTTTTTAAAATTTGACTTCAAAAGTTTACAAATCTAACCTGAAAGTTTTCAATTTGTTAGTAGAAAAAATCTTCCGAAAAAAAGAAATCTTATCTTAATTGATTATCATCATTACCTAGGAATAACTTAAGTTAGCAGGCTAACCTTTCCGGAATCGCTCGCCGCCAACGCATATGCGCGCGTTAGCTTTTCCGCATGCCAAAAGGCCCAGAGCAAATGTATGGTTCATGAGAGTTCTTACCAGGCCAAAACAGTGACATACGTATACTAGAAGTCTAGACCAAGTCCTTCAGTTCTGTCAGGATAGGTGAGCTGATTATGCCTAAGTTATTGTGCATATGATTGCTAGTCACATTGTTTCGCTGATGCATATGCTTATTCATAATGTTTATTAGCAAATAAAAATAATTTATTGGTAAAATTTTTATATATGTGTTCTTGATGACTCAGAAGCAGATGTTGTATTAACTAAAATGAAAAAAAACACAAGATCTACTTAAGATTTAAGTATTAAAATTCAAATTTTAACTTATAAGTATAAGTGAAATAATGATACAGAGGTAATAACATGGGGGGAGATAAATCTTATCGTCGTGTATTGTGACTATACTCTCTTTAGGCACCTTAGAAATATTTTGCATTCTAGATAGATTGTACATCTATGCTACAGTTCTATTCGGCTTTCGATTTTCTCCAGGTTTTGCGCACAAGAAAATTTTGGAAAAGATCAAATTCCTTCACTAAGTGAAAACCGGTCAAAACTGCATTTTCCCATTCTTGTTCTTGATGAAACACCTAATACCATCAAACCCATTCTTGTTCTTGATGAAACACCTAATACCATCAAACTGAATGTTTACTATGAAAAATTCTCACAGAACAGCTCTGCAGAAGACGGTTACTTACTCAGATAAATAGCATATATTACCACTGCCATCCCGGCACAACAGCATACATAGGCACACTGCAGCCTACACAAGTTTCTGGTGGGCAAAGGCAATAATACAAACACACCCTCACACAGAGGGAGAGACAATCACTCGAACACCTGCTTAATTAGCAGGTTACAATTAGCTTAGGGTTGTGGCAGAGAACATATATATAGCACATTTATGCCTCTCCAGCATAGCACTGCATATATGTAGCAGCAGTAGAGGGAGATGATCACACTGCCAGTTAATCAGCAGCAGCAAAGCACACCGGATAGATATAGATAGATATAGATTCAGGGATAGATAAATAGATAGATAGATTGATTGATTTGAGGAAGAAGGGACGTAGGTGGTGGATATATATAGGTAGATAGATCGATGTAGACATGTAGTAGTAGTAGTGGCACGAACACACACACACACACTCACACTAGCATGGCTGCATGACAGAAGAGAGGGAGCATGCTTAGGTAGGTTTATCTGATCTGGAATGGCGGGTTCCCGGTGCCCTGGTGGTTCCGGCCGTCCTGGTCGGCGTGGCGGCAGTTCTCGCCGTGCGCCGTGTCCGCCGCGCTCTTCCGGCGCCGTTCGTTGTGCCCGGCCAGCCGCCGCCGGCAGCTCCTCTTCGCGTCGTCGAACTCCGTCAGCTCATGGAACCTGCACATCAACACACACATACATTACACGCCAAGATGATGATGAAGCTTCATCACAAGCAGAAACACACAAAAGACCTGAAGCATGTGTGTGAGGGCAGTGGCTATCATGCATAATGCACTCTTGTCAAATCGGCGAAAAGATGAGAGGTACACAATTGCATTCAACGCGAACCACCGAAAGCTATAGCATTTGCATCCGGACAGACAAGGGTTTTTACTGCCGGAATCTGCTGCTGCTGCTGTGCCAGCAGTGCATGTGATGTGCATGCAGAGAGAGAAAAAAGCAGAGGACTAGAAAAAGCAAAGCTTGACGCGTATTATATACGTACTGATCATGATCACAACCTATTAAAATACCAAAAGCTGAAGAAAACATTCCTTAATCCTACTTGTTTCAGATCAGAAAAACACCTGAGAAGTGTTTGTTTCTTTCATCTGTTCCTTAACTATCCTTTTCGTCAGAAATTAAAAAAACTGTGTTTCAGATATGATGATAATCTCACTAGTGTTCTACCACTGAAGCTTGCAGCTGAAGAGGTTCTAGAAACTTCATCCTTTGCAAGCACTTAAAGATGTACTCCTACATCTACTCGAAAGGCAGATGGTGTCAGGGTGTCATTATTCATTCTTGCTGAAGGTAATGAGCATGAGCAGCATGATCATTGTCCCTGCTAGGACACACTAAACCAAAAGGACCACAAAGTGTTTTGTTTGATCCTCTTAAGTTGCTCTCACTTATGAGCAATCAATAACTGCTGTAGCAAGTCTTTATCAAACCCATAAACAGCACCAGGACAGCATGAACAAGGCCAGGCCAGCGACCAGCTGCTCTGGCAAAAAGAACTGGTCCAGTAGCGTGATAGTATTTACTAACTTTTTAATTAATTAAGCTAGCCAGCAGCTTCCTATGATCATGTGATGCACATGAATCTGAAAGGGTCAGCAATATCAAAGACCACTAAAAGAAAATAAAACCTAACAGTGGAATGACTCATCTAACCTGGGAAATGCCAACATGGCACCTGTTTGGAACATGCAACTGCAGTGTCAAATGTTCCCAAGTGATAAAACAGAGAGAGATAGCACAAGAAACATAAAGCATCAGAAAATAGCAACCGGACGAGGTTTTGGCCGACAGTGAACCAATCTTGGACTGACAAAAATCTTCCCACGGCATCAAACACACCACACACAAACATAGATAGCAGCAAAGATCTGCTTGTTTGCAGCTAAAATTGGGACCAAATCAAGGAGCTGCCTTGGAGATGCAGAGCAAAGTTGGATCTGGTCAAGCTCTCTGATCTCTCTCCACCGACAAAAGAGTTTAGAGTAGTAAAGTTCATGGCCACTACTACCCTTTCCAAGCAAGCAAGTAATGGAGTAATGGACAATGATGTCCACTATGGTGTATGCCTCTATATGGTGCACAAGCAAAGTGAAAGAATCCTGTGAATGTGATGAAAACCTAGTTTCCTTATCCTACTTTTCACCACCCTGCTGGAACAAACGGATGCATAGTTACAGTGACAAGACCCAAGAACAGCGACTTGCACTAATGCAACTTTTTTTTTAGGGGAGAAATCTGTAACACTGGCCTAAAATGACCATTAATCACAGCCTCAGTATTAGACCTTTGCAGGCTTACAGCCTCAGAAAGCAGCACCCAAGGACACTAATTTGCACTTAAGCACAAGGAAAAGAATCAGAACGAACATGGAGAATATAATATTGGAATTCTTTTTTGCTTGAAAATTAGAAGGATGTAGCCCATGATCCAAGAACAGTTCATCATATGTCACTTAAGACCCTGAAGCCATCCATGATCCACCATCAAGACGAAACTATTCTTAATCTTAGAAAAGGGAGATTTTACTTTTTTATTATTTTTTTTGGGGGTGGGGGGGGGGGGGGGGGAGGGAGTCGCAGGAGGAAGAAGTTTTGGGTGAGAGGATGGCCTTACCGGCTGCATTGCTGGCAGAAGCGCTGGCGGAGGCCGGCGACGAGGACGACGGGCTCCTTGGAGTGCGTCTGGCACACCTTGTGCCTCCGGTTGTACCGCCCGGCCTCGCTGAGGTCAACGCCGCACCTCTCCACCTGGCACCTCGGCCCGCCGCCGCCGCCGCCCGACGGGGCGCCACCGCCGGCACGGCCCGCGCCCCTCCTCGCCGCCGTGGCCACCGAGGAGGAGGACGAGCTAGAAGACGCGCCAGCAGCAGCAGCGGACGAGGAGGAACCGCCGCCGCCGCCGCCGCCTGCCACGGGCGCCAGTGACGACGCCACCAGCCTGGGCTTCTTGTCCTCCTCCATGGGGGACGGCAGCGCCGCCCCGCCGTCCCCCGCGGCCGCCGCGGCTGCGAGCGCGGCCATGGACGCGGCCGAGGAGGAGGACGACGAGGAGTTCTTGCGGGCCTTGTCCTTGCGGTCCATGGGCGGTGGCGCGCGTGATCGACGACGAGCTAGTGCTACTGTGTGCTGTGTGCTAGCCTCCTAGGGGAGGTGGAAGCGGTCGCTGGACGAGGGTGGAGAGCTAGAGCTAGCTCGAGCTCGAGCTCATGAGTGGAAGTGGAGAGAAGTGGAAGGCGGAGGAGGAGGAGGGGAGTGGATTTTTATCCCTCGAGGCGACGTTGTGTGCATGTTACTCAAATGGTTATGAAAAAATATGAAAAAAATTAAGAAGATGTATTGACATGTGATATATCACTCCACAAACATGCAAGTTGAAATTCAACTTCTACATCTCGCAACGAAAAAACAAATTAAACTACAACTAGTTAATGTATATTCAGTCAAATTTGTTTTTTTGTTGCGAGACGTGGAAGTTGAATTTGAACTTACATGTTTGTGGAGTGATATATCACATGATAATATATCTTTTTAAATTTTTTTAATTTTTTATAACCATTTGAATGACATGCAAATAGGGGACGTTTCCTCGAGGGATAAAAATAGTTTCCGGGAGGAGGGGGGAGATGGAAAAGGTTGAAAGGGATATAAAGGCGGGTGCCGTGTGTGTGGAGGCAGGGTGCACATGTGGGCGTGGTACTACACGGCTACGGCCTACGGCACAGTATACAACAGAGGACGTACGTACGTGTATCGGTGTATGTATCTCTATACGTCAATACGTGCAATACGTCCATATTTTAGTTTCTTTTTGAGCCAAAGGCCGTAGCTAGAAATTAATTGGAGGCCTCATATGAAACGCATAATAAGACCCAAAATTTTGATGATACAGTGTAGAAAGCGGATCCAGAAAGAACTAATAGCAGGGGCTAAACAAATCATACCAAACTATAGCCCCCTCTTCTAACAAATGCATTTATGATATACAATTTTAGTGGTTGCAACACCGGTATTAGGGGCTCGAGACCCATATCCTCATGGTAGATCAGCCCTAAGTAGAACAGAAATAACAAAAAATTATCCTGGTGACTTGAAGTTTCTCCGTGTCCTAGCGGCATCTTGACAATATAGGTAAAAGAAGACCCGAAGAGACAAAGAGTCAAATACCAATAGAAACGCAGCGTTGTCTCCATTTTTTCTCCATTCAATAATTACTAGTACTAATAGATTTGGGGCTTTAGTTTTTCAGGGGGTCGTGCACAGCTTGCACTTGCCTACGGCTGTTTTGAACATTTCACTGAGTTATCATTAACCGTACTTCCACTAATAAAAAATATAAACAATTTTAGGTATTGGTAGGCTCCAAAATACTCTTCGATCTTGTCTTCGTAACATTTAGATGATGTTGTTGAAACCACTAGGCAGGAAGAGGAAGAAGGTGATGGACATTAGAGTTGGTAGAGACATCGAAAAAAAAGTAGTTAAATGATAGATCAAGGAGTAAGAGCTGCTAAGGCTGAGTTCGGAAGGAGGGGTTGGGAACCTCTCCCCTCCTGCACACAAACGAAGCATACATTAGCACATAATTAATTAAGTATTGGCTTAAAATTTATATGTAGAATATTTTTCTTTGTATAGAATGTACTGTTAATAGTTCTAAAAACGTGCGTGCAAAAAGAGAGAGTAGAGGTTGAGAAAAGTGAGAAACGAGCAGAGCTAAGGACGGAAGAATGGTAATAGGCAGAAAAATAAAATGTGCTAAGATTAAAAGAGAGAGGTGGAGGCAAGCGAGACCACATGACGTATCGTTTACTGGGTCTGGCTAGCATCGAGGGGACTATATCAGGAGCAGAGTACTCGGGCTCTTGGACTATGGTTGCTCCTCCCTCCGTCAAAAATTATAGGGCGTCCTCTATTTTAATAAAATTAAACTCGGTAACTTTTAACTAATAACTAGCATGATGGCCCACGTAAACTACGCGGCTAACTACCAATATTCTTTATTTTCTATTCCAAATTTTTATTTTTTTTTCTAAATTGTATTTTTATATAGATTGTAAACTCTTATTTCATTTTTTTTATTTTTTTATTATATAAATTTCAGTTATAAATTGTATTTCTATATAGACTCAAACATGTACTTCTATTTTCTTTTTTTAATTCTAAATTTTAGTTAGTTCTCAATTGTATACTGAATTCTAGTTTTTTCTCTCAATATTTTTTTTAATTTCGAATTTCAGCTATTTAAAATTGTATTTCTATATGGGCTCTGTTTTTTTTTCTGATTCTATATTTCAATTAGTTATAAATTGTATACCAGTATGAACTCTAGCCTTCTCTTCCAATATTCATTATTTTTTAATTATCTATGTGAAGTGTTTTTCTATATGGACTTTGATTAATATGAGAATTTCTAGGCCATGAGAGCGAACGCGGAGTCTAATTTTCTTATGCTGTGTTTAGATCCAGGGGTGAAAATTTTTTCACTGTGACATCAGATATACTGACACACATTTGAAGTATTAAACGTAGTCTAATAATAAAACAATTACAGAATCCGCCTGTAAATTGCGAGACAAATTTATTAAGCCTAAATAATCCGTCATCAGAAAATGTTTACTGTAGCACCATTCAAATCATGTAGCAATTAGGCTTAAAAGATTCGTGTCGCAGATTAATCGCAATCTATGCAATTAGTTATTTTTCGCCTATATTTAATACTTCGTATAGGTGTTCAGACGTTCGATGTGACAGGGTGAAAAAACTTATCAGTGGATCTAAACAACTTATTACTTAAATAAGTTAATGGATTAGTTCTTAATTCAATTGGTTAAATTAGAAATAAACTTTGTGCATGTGGTTTGTTTGGTCGTTTCCATCTCAAAGCTTTTTTTACTCTGATTCCTATAGTTACTTTAAGCTTTCGTTAAAAAAAAGATTTGTATTAGTTATATAACTATTATGGCCATGTTTAGTTGTTTAGGTATAAAAATTTTGAAGTATGCGGACACACATTTGAAGTATTAAACATGGACTAATAACAAAATAAACTACAGATTCTGCCTGTAAACTGCGAGACGAATTTATTAAGCCTAATTAATCCGTCATTAGCAAATGTTTACTGTAGCATCACATTGTCAAATCATGACGTAATTAGACTCAAAAGATTCGTCTCGCAATTTATATGCAAACTGTGCACTATATTAAATCTAAACTGTTATAATCTGGATCTACTATGATCCAATGGTTTTTTTTCTCTTTTTCTTGATTAACATTGGAATTTCTATTTTTCTTGTCCATCTTCACTTTTTTCTATCCGTTTGCAGTTTTTTTGTCCGTTTCGAATTTTTTTTGTCCGTTTACACCACACCTAATCCTAATACCCTTCTATTTTTCTGTTTTTCTTATTTTCTTTCGATTAACGTGGGATTTTCTAGACCGTGAAAGCGAACATGAAGGCTCCTTTTTCTATTACTTTATAGATATAATAGATTATACTAGCTATATCTATACTAAGTATTATGCATGTTATATTACTAGATTCATATTTTGAATTATTTTCATGTGATGCTAATTTCATATTTATTGGGATCATATATAGAATAAAATAAAATACTCGGTCAAAGTATATTATTGAAGGCCGTATGAAATAAATATATGCCTTATAATTTAGGACAGAGGAAGTACTCCAATTACTGTTGATGTCCATTAAAATTGGTTTATCATCATAAAACGCTATTAATCATCTAACCTCGACGGTGCCACTAGCTCTGCTATTGGACTCTTTCATTTTTCCTACATATTTTGTATATATACCTATAGTCTTCCCATTAAGTTTGGTGCATAAATTTATCAACGTACTCGCTGCCTAACATCCGGAAAAATGAAATTTCAGCTAGCGCACGCCACTTTGAAAAACAAAGCTTGGACACTGTAGCACGTACTCCGCATACGGACGTCGCCCCTTGTACCACGATTTATTCATTTTTTTCTCCCTAGGCAGCAGATATACTAGCCCACGCCCCCCGTCTACCACGATGGGGATCGATATATCGATCACTACTCTCAAGTCGACCCAACCCGCCCGATCCGCACGCACGCGCGCGGCCGTTGATTTTCGTAGTAGAACCGCGCACGACGACGTGCGACCCCGCGTACGCAGCAGCTAGCGCGCGGCGACCACGTACGACGACGACCACGAGGAGGAGGGAGAAAACTGATCGACCGAGCGAGCGAGCGAGAGCGGGAGTTTGCTCGTGCGAGACGGGGAGAAGCAAAGCAAAAGCTAAGGTCGTACGTCGTCGTCGTCGCAAAAGCTACTGTACAGTTTAGTAGTTGGGGGTCCGGGCGCGCGCGCGCGGGCGCATTCACGGTGCAGGAAAATGTGTGGAAGCTATGGGCGCAACCGCGCGAGCGACGCCCGCGGCCGTACCAGTGTACCGGCCAGTTTCTCGCCACCACCAGTACTGGTGGAGAAACCATCTTTAATCGGTCGGCCAAATTTCACAATAGTCCCGGTTCTAATAAAAACTAGGACTAAAAAACATTTTAGTCCCGGTTTAAAAGTTGAGAGGTACTTTTTGATCTTTAGTCCCGGTTGGTAATCATTTTTAGTCCCAGTTCAAGAAGTTGTGGGGTTCAAAATAGACCCCAATTATTTTTACTCCCGGTTGGTATAAACAACCGGGACTAAAAATAGATCTTTAGTCCCAGTTTTTTATACCAACCGGGAGTAAAGAGTACCCCGAACCGCGCGCCACCAACTCAGATATTATCCGCGCGCACTCCTCTCGATCTCCTCCCCTCTCATTACTCCTTCTCCATCCCTTCCTCTCCCCCTTCATCCCCTTCCTCTCCCCTTTCCCCTCCCGTTCCTCCCCTTCCCCTCTCTGAGCGGCGGCCGGGCAGGAGCAGCGGCGCCCGGCGGGAGCGGCGGCGGCCGGCCGTCTGGGTGCGGCAGGCGGGCGGGCGCGGCGGGCAGGCACCGCGCGGGCTGGCGCGGCGGCCGGCCAGGCAGGCGAGCGCGGCGGCCGGCCGGCCGAGCTGGCGTGGAGGCCGCGAGGACGGTGGTCGGGAGGCCGGTGGCGCCTTCCTCTCTGCTGCCGATTTTTTTTTTGAATCTGTGATTCATTGGATTTGATCTGTGATGTATGTGATATTGGATCTGATCTAGGAGTTGTGATGTATTTCTTTTAGGATTTGTGATGTATTTTTTGTTTGAGATTTTGTGATGTGATGTATTGTGAACTGTGATGCATTTCTTTCCAATATGTGATGTATTTCTTTCCAGATCTGTGATGCTACTTTTATTTGGGGATGATTTGGGAATATGATCGGGGATATTTAGAGAGCAGATCGATTTGAGAAAAAAAAATCAACCGGGACTGCTCCCACCATCTTTAGTCCCGGTTGGTGTTATCTTTAGTCCCAGATTTATAATCCCGGTTACATAACCGGGAGGGACTGTAGGGGTTCCTTACCGGGATTAAAGCACTTTTCTCCACCAGTGCACCACTTACCACCAAAGTTTGACGGGCCGGGGCTCGCGCGCGCGGCGGGGCCCGCCACGTTAGCTGGTGGCCGCGGTACTGAGGGGCCCCGGCGACCCGGCCGGCGCGCGCAGGGGACGTACGTACGTACTCCGGCTCGTACCGTACATACGTGCGCGTGCATCGCGCAACGTGATAGTGCGGGTTACTACCGCGGTAAAACAGAAGGGGAGTCCTCGGTGAAACCCATGCCAGTATACGGATTGTTCACGGTAGGAAAAGAAAGGAGATTTAGACTGTTTTAATTCCACCGGCAAAAACAAATTACCGGGTCACATCAGACGAGAACATATTTAAAGTATTAAATATAGACTAATAATAAAATAAATTATATAATCCGCATGTAAACTGCGAGACGAATTTATTAAGCCCATTAATTCATCATTAGCAAATATTTATTATAGCACCACATTGTCAAATCATGGCGTAATTAAACTTAAAAGATTTATCTCACAATTTACACGCAAACTGTGTAATTACTATTTTTTTTGTTAATATTTAATACTCCGTACATGTGTTCAAACGTTTGATGTGACGGAGAAAAAGATTTACCGGTAGATCTAAACACCCCCTAAGTAAAAGAAAAAGGATATGTGTACTACGTGGAAAGATGCACACACTACTACCGAAAATCAGATTGGTATCGATAGAAAAACCAGTAAGTGCCGGACTTCTCAACCGACATCGATGTAGAACTGGCCCCTATAAAAAATATAGGTGTTGGTTTCTACAATCACATACCTCTGCTTACAAGAAAGGCTACTAATAGATCACTAAATGCTTGTTGAAATCGTGTCTATCCGTGCATAATATTTATGTGGCACTATAATCTAAACTTTGCTATGTATATAGCACCTACAACTCCACCACTTTATATTTGATGTTTCGACTCATAACTGCCTTTTCTATTATATAAAAGATGCACACTTCACAACTGCTTAAAGAGATATGTACTAGCAATAAATCACTAAATTCTTATCAAAAGTGTAATCGCATGTGGGCAACAAAATTTATACGACTTTGGTTGGGAGAGTGGCCACCAAGTGACCGACTCTAGCGTTGCATATTTGGTACTTCATTATTCATTATTGACTGTTCGGACCGTTATCATATAATTGGGTGTATATATAAGGATATGGTATGGAAAGAAATTTGAATGTTAGATGATTGATGGGATAAGTGCTATATATTATAAGTTCATTATATTCATGTATAAATTTTAAATGCTTAGAATATATACTTATATTTATATTAACTAGAAAAAATACCCGTGCATTGCAATGGGTGAATGTTATTTTAATCTTATTATTATTATACAGTTTAGATATGATCAAATTCACTGTGGGAATTCGCTTGGATATATTTTTTAGAAAATCATGAGCTGCAATTAGGAGTCCAACTTTCATCTCAAGTTAGCAAATAAGTTTTTTAAAGAAATTCATACAACTTCTTTTGTATTTCCAAAAGCAAATGGACTTAAAGTCCGACTCAAACACGGATCTGTATTTCCAAAAGAGAACGAACTTAAAAACCGACTCAAATACGGATGACGTATCAAAATACCGGTAAAAACATCTTCAATTTTTATAATAGTAGAGAAGAGATTTATAGATAGATTTCCACGGTTAAACATGCTGTGAGTGGACATAATACATGCGTTTGGAGAAGAAGTATGCTCTCCTATTTTTGGTAAAGATTGAAACTACGACGTTTAATGGGAAGCAAACTTTTGCTTTTGCAGCATTCTTTTAGTGGACGAGATCGATGTCATTAGTAAATCCATTCTACTAGTAGTAAATGTGGCGCTTTCACCTCTTTGTGAATTCCTGAAATGATGTCGATCTTTCGTTGTCATTCCAGTTGTGTAATCAACGATCGATTTTTTCTAACCTTGCATCAAAGAGATAACATTCCACTTATAAATATAGCTTCAGTGGTGGTGGTGAATTCCCTCTCGGGTTTGAAAAAAAAAGATGCCACATCTTATATATCCAAGCTTCTCTAGTATGTATTGCAGCAAGGACACGCACACAAGTGTGTCGCATGTTGTGTGAAGAGCGCTAATTTGTGGGTGTGCATATTTTATGCGTAGGACATGTGGGGTGAGCATCCTCAATTGTACTCTCTCTCTCTCTAAATAAATGATGGATTAAGAATCGACAATGGATTTCCTATTACACTCCCTAAAGTTAAAACTTTGTAAATCTCGCCCATAAATAAATGCTATAAGGGACTCCATATCCCAACCCCTCAATTTTTGAGGCACCATTACTTGGTGATCCCATATCGCACTTATTCTCTTCCACCTCACGCTAGTCAATCAGCCAAGCATCCTCTTCACTACTCTCGCTTGCCTACCTGCCCGCCGCCTCTCCTCTTATTCATTGTCATTGGACAAGTAAAATTAGTATATTATCATCATTGGGATCTACTTTTATTGTTTTAGAAAGTCTTGCTAGTTATCGTTGCCTTGGTTATTTACTGCCCCGCTATTTATTACCCCTCCGCTCGCCTGCCTAGTCCTCTTAGTTGTCGTCGATACCTTAGAAAAAATAAACCTTATCATTACCTAGGTTTCTTTTCTAGTTTTTAAAGTCTCGCAAACCGCCACAGCCTTCCTCTCACCCCTCGCAAACCGCCACCGCCACATCCAAGTCTTTGTAAGGTCATAAATCACGACAAATCCACTAACAGCATAGGCTTCTCTTTCAGTTTCAGCTCATTATGTCTGTATTTTTTTCTCTTTATTTTTTCTCATGGAGAGAGGGACTAGCTGCTCCATTACCGGCCATCGTTCTCACTGGCCCATACGTACAGTAGAATAACATTAGCGCTATATGATCGGCAGCAAAGAGTAGTGGACAAGGGTTGGAATAAGTTCTTCCTGGATTGGACATTTCACCTGTGTGTTCTAGCTTGATGATACGCCAATCAGTCATGCAAAGCCACACTTTGTGACAGATCCAGGTACTGATCCTCGAAGCTATTTTTCCTTTCGGTAGTTGGTTTTATCTTCCATAAACAACTAGATCATGTGTGCATATATTTTTTTTTGTTGTGAATCATCTATGATTTATTTCAAGGAATGCATAATTTTTTTTATGTTTAAATGTACTTCCTCTGTTTCATATTATAAAAAACGATTTTTACCGTACTCGAGGAGGTGCCACATTTTTACTATGAAATTCAGTAACTCTCAGTATCTCCAGGAATAGAAGGCATAGAAATTTACACTATCTCTTGATACTCTCTTAAAATTTATGTACTATTATATATTAGTTTGACTTTTTTTCTAGTCAAACTTAAGTTTTATCAAGTTTGTAAAAAAAATATAGTAATATTTTCAACACAAAACAAATATATTATCAAAATATTTTATATTTAATGTTATATTTAATAAAACTAATTTGGTGTTATAGATATTGTTACATTTTTCTATATACTTGGTCAGACCTTAAAAAAATTGATTAAAAAAAGACAAAATGACTTATAATATGAAACACAAAGAAGTGTCATATATATTCTTTTGATAATTCCATTGCCGCGTGTGTATATTGGGCTATTATATATTCACATATACGTTGTTAAGTTGATCGTGACTAAAACATGAGGAGCCATTCTGCAATCGCAATCAATCAATCTCGATGAATAGGTCAATCATCCTCTCAACGTCCCCCCCTTTTTTTGGGGGAAACATCTCAGTTCATTTTGCGTGATCCTTCTACAATTATTAATTTCACAGTAGAAGACTATTCAGTTTTTATACGTGGAGAACTTGGAATAGGACGCGTGAATTTCAGAAAAGGTGAAATTAAAGCTGCTCTCGACCGATCCGTGGCTCAGGTTGGCAAAAGGATCCGCGACAGTGCGAACCAACAGGAATTGACATACGTGACTACACTGTGGCTAGCAACGACGTGGTACAGCCCTGTGGTCTCTGTGGACCCTAATCTCTTCTAGAACGTTTGGAATTCACAATGAGTTAGTTATTCAGCTCGTTAATTAAAAAGAAAAGAAAGACAAGGGGATGAAAGTGTTAAAAATTAAATTAAATACATAAATCCCTATCATGCACTGCGCCCGTGCTCCAAACGACCAAGCATCAAAAACCACCTGTCCAGTACTAGAAAAAAACTGATCCATGGATAGCTAGACACTCCTTTGTCATAAAACATAGAACTTTCCATCAATTTTTATTTTAAGAGCAATTAAGTAGCAAGGTAAAAAATTCATCATTTTCTAGTTAAATAGGTAAACACTACTGATTGACTTAAATATGTTACAACTAGTAATTAGGGCTGAATAGTGAGCCACATCGGCTCGTTTGAGCTCATTATCTTAAAGCTCGACTCAGCTCGTTAACCTTAAGGAGCTAAAAGCCTTGCTTGGTTGAGCTGGCTCATTATGCTCGTTAATGCATTATACTATCATCATAATTTTGAATTCACCATTTATCATATACTCCCTTCATTCTAAAATATAGGGCACAACTACTTTTTAAAGTTGTTTCATAATATAAAGCGTGCATGCATGCATGTAATTAATTAGCACATTCTCTCCCCTAAATTATTATTATTTTAAATTCTACACTCATAAGATTTTTAACTCTATTGGTTTCATGTATTGTATTAGTTGGGGCGATTCATGACAAAGATGTGATATTAATTATTTCTTGTTCTTTGGGTTAAGGGTGGTTGTGCCTTATATTTTGGAATGGAGGGAGTATAAACATAATAATAAACATTAAGTAATAAATAACTCCCTAAATATAAATAGTTTGGATGTAATTTAAGAGCCTGTTGATACAGCTCCAACTCCTAAATTTAGCTCCAAGAGTTGGGTCTGGTGTGGAGTTGTGGAGCTGCCTAAACCCAGCTCCACAACTCTAGTTCATTTTGTGAGAGAGCTCCACCCAGCTCCAGTCCTAGTTTTGGTGGAGGTGAAACTGTTTGGCTGAGCTCCAGAGAGCTGTGCCAAGCAGGCTTTAAATACTAAAGGCTAGTCAAATGCACTAGAGTGAATTATGCTTTGGGCCATATTTTATTACCTAAGTTTCACTTTAGACCACCCTTAAACACATCTTTTCACTTTGGACCAAATAAATTTGCCATTGTTGCGATTTGGACCACCACGAACGATTTTTTTTCAGTACAATCAACAATCTTAAACACATCAGCTCTAGTGTACGGCCGAACTCCTCTATGTATGGCTCATATGTTTGCCGAAAGGGAAGTTAGTAATGACGAGAAAAAGTTGTTCATGGTAGTCCAAATCACAACAATGATAAATTTACCTGGTCCAAATTAAAAAGATAGGTTTAAGGGTGGTCCAAATTGAAACGTGGGTAATAAAAGGTGGACCAATGTGAAATTTACTCAATGCTGCACATGCCACTAATTACATCAAAATATGGTAATAACAAGCTAAATGAGCAGTTCGCGAGCTAAAAGCTTAGCTTGGCTTGATTCGTTAAGATTATAGGTTCGAACCGATCCAAACTATGAGTTTCAAGCTTTTTATCTATTCTCACCCATACTAGTAATTACTACCTCCGTCCCAAAATGTAAGCATTTTTGGGATGGAGGTAGTAGAAGAGAGCGGCGTGCGACAAATAAGGTGGGGCCTCAAGATAATTTAGTTACTTGTGAAGTTGGTTCTATTGAATTTCTAGATCAAAATTCTAATATTTTCAGAAAAAGAGAAATTTAAACATTAGAGGGGGGATGAAGTAATTACCAGTTTTTATAAATCACTACTATAAGTTTTCCCAACAGTGAGTTTTATTCTCCAATAAAACCTAAAAATTGGCATACTTGTAAAAACATTACTCATCAAAAATATTAGTATTGCTCAAAGTTTAACAAGTCAAAACCCACAATCATCTCAGCAGAGAAAGTACTACTGCTACTCGTAGCTAGTACTCCATAGTATAGCTACATGGCCGTGAAACAGCCGAAATTTTGATAAATTGACCCTTTTACAAAACTTATTTTAAAAATAATCCGTGTCAAAAACTAATTCTAAAAATAAGCCGTGACCTCAGCGCCAATGCAAATGGCGCTGAGATATAACGTTTCAGTGCCAAGGTTATTGGCGCGGACATCGTTTCTAAGGTGGCCTGAAATTGCCACGTCAACAGAGCTCAGCGCGCTGGCGCTGATCTAGAATTAGGATACATAAGCGGGGAAGAGTTTTGAAATAGCAACCAAGGCTTAGCCTAGTGGTTGTTTTTTGAGGCATGCATGTATGTGGTCGCAGGTTCGAGTCATTCCCCCCATGTTTTTCCAATTTGTTCCAAACTTGCTCTTTCAATTTTCTTTCCAAAGTTCAAGTGTATTTTAAATTCGTTTTATTTTTAGATTAAGACCGAAAATATGCAAATTTATTATTATCAAACTTATTATTATTATTATTAACAAATTTAGGCAATTATATAATCGAAATAGTGAAATTTGGTCCTTACAAGTTAAAAAAGGAAAAATTTTAATTTTCTTGTGAAGTTCAAGTGCATTTTCTTGTGAAAGATGCAAACTTATTATTACTAAACTAATTATTATTTTTTTAAAAAAAATAAAGGCAAATGTGTGGTCCTTTCAAGTTAAAAAAAATCACAAATTTTTAGCTAGTGAGCTAAATTATGATTAATATTATAATATAACTTCTCAATTTTTTTGCCCAAATTTAAATTAAAATAACAAAACATATGATATTTTAAAAAAAAACAATAGAACAAGGTAGAGTTGAAAAAAAAGGGAAGAAAGTATGGTAATGGTGTGGGAACTGTGATTCGAACTCAATACCTTCACGTAGAGAAAAAGCAAACGCTACCAACAGGCTAGTGATCCTTTGTTGCTTAGTAGTTCTGTGCAGAAGTTATACTCGGTACAGAGGTCAGCGCTAGCAGCTATGGCGCTAAGCTCCCCTGACGTGGTGATTTCGTGCCACCTCAGACGCGGTCTCAGCACCAAAGTTATTGGCGCTGGGACGTTATATCTCAGCGCCATAGTGCCGAGCCGACGGCCTATTTTTAGTTAAAGTTTTTGGCAAGGGCTAGTTTCGAAATAAGTTTTGAAAAGGGTCAATTTGTAAAAAAAAAAAACGGAAGAAGCAGCGGAGGCAGCCGGACTGGCTGGTGCCTGGTAGTACCCTCTCCGTCCCAGAATAAGTGTAAGTTTATACTATTCATCTTCAGCATTTGACCATTCGTCTTATTTAAAAAAATATGATTAGTATTTTTATTATTATTAGATTATAAAACATGAATAACACTTTATGTGTAACTAATTTTTTAGTTTTTTTATATATTTTTTAAATAAGACGGATGGTAAAACGTTGGAAACAGATACCTACGACTATACTTATTTTGGGACGGTGGTAGTACTGTACTTAAGTGCGAATACGGTATATACCGCATGCGTACAGCAACGTATGTATACGAGGCAGGCAGGTGGGGGCCCGCGTGGCGGCGACAGGCACCCTTGGCGTGCAGGTGGGCGGTCGTACGGCGAGGCGAGCGATTGGTCTACGCATAAAGCCAAGGCGAAAGAGAGAGAGAGAGAGAGAGGAGTCATGTAGCATCAGCTCAGCAGCAGAGGCAGCAGGGGAAGTGGCCAACCAACCAGTGCCTCGCGTAGGCGTAGCTTTGGCGTCTAGGCCTGCGGTTGCACGTGATCCGAGGCTAGCTTGGGCCGGCCTGTCAGTCAGTCACTTCCTCCTCGCCCGATGGCTGGCTCGCCAAGGACGTCGTGTAGTACTCCTACGATGCCAATGTGCAAGCAAAAGCTTAAAAAGAGTTCTCTCCCTCACACACACACTCCTTTCTTTGCGATGAGAAAGAAAAGCTAAAGGGTGTGGAGTAGGAGTAGTGCCAGTACAGTACTGTTCCATAGCTATGCTGCTGCTGCTGCCGCCTGACGAGAGGAGAAAAGAGGGCTCTCGTCATTGGTCAGTCAGGCGCAGGCCTCTCTCACCTCATCAACCTCTCTAGTCGAGATCTTTTTCTCACTCTTTTCGTTCACTCCCTCCATGTCTCCGAGACTGTTTGAAGAGCTTCTATCTGCTACTCCCTCCATCCTATAATATAAGGGATTTTAACCTTTTGCTTACAACGTTTGATCACTCGTCTTATTCAAAAAAATTTGAAATTATTAATTATTTTATTTGTGACTTACTTTATTATCTACAGTACTTTAAGCACAACTTTTCGTTTTTTATAATTGCAAAAAAAATTGAATAAGATGAGTGGTCAAATGTTGCAAGCAAAAACTGAAAATCCCTTATATTGTGGGACGGAGGGAGTATAATCCTAGAATTTCCAGCTTTTCTTTTAAAGGTTCAGATTCTTATTAAGTTTTTGAGAATATATGTAGCTATGAAACAACTTATCTTTTTCGTGGGCTGTTCGGATTTATGTTGGGCGATATGACTTTTGTAGGTATGATGTGGTCTTTGAAGGATCCAAACCTAACTTCTTTTTGCATGTTATTTGCAAGGAAACATATTGGGCAAGACAATGGTTATTGTTGCTCAAGGATGAAGAGGGCAATATGCTGAAGAATGGATGTCGCAAGATATAGAACAATGTCATAGAATTTTTCTCTAAGACGGGATGGAACTTGAGAAGTAGATTCGGGATATGATGTGATATCTTTATGGGTCTAAGTACTTTGTAAGGATGTTTGTAGCTACTTTTTTATTGTCGGAATTGTGTGAGCTTAAGTGCTTATGTTGGTTAGTTGTGTGGAAATCCTTTTTAAGGGTCGAGTCTATGTACTCCTTTGTTTCTAGGCTGTACATCTCCGTTAGATATAGAGCAGAGCTTTTAATCCATTAACTAAAAAAAGCTATGAAATTCAGAAAATAAACTAAAATTTAGAAACTGAAAAACCTATATTCAAATTCTTAAAAACTGATTGCTTCTCTCAATGTTAAGCTCTCAAACATAGCCTCAAGTGTCTCTCTCTGTGTCCTTGTGTGATGAGTGATGGGCCAGGTAGTGGCAAAGCCAGCTGCGTCGTCTCTCTCTAGGGTTAGGTGGTCCTTTGATGACGGTGTTCGGCCGGGGGTTGCCTCCGTGTGGCGATAAGGTCTCCAGTTAGGCTGTGTTCGCCAGTCCATGTTCTCAACCTGAACGGTACGCGCGAAAAGTCTATTAGCGTGTGATTAATTAAATATTAGCTATTTTTTAAAAAATGAATTAATTTGATTTTTTAAGCAATTTTTTTATAGAAACTTTTTGCATAAAATATGCCGTTTAGCATTTTGAAAAGCGTACGCGCGGAAAACAAAGGAGAGGGGTTGGGAAAAGGGTCAAACACAGCCTTAGGATGGCTAAGCACCAGGTGATGTGATATGGCAGCTTGCAGTTTTCCCCTTTGGCATGCATGCTGCGGAGTGCTACCGTGGTGGCGCGGATAAAATGGAGATATGAAACAGGATTATTCATCGACTATTTGCCGATGGATATTTAATTTATTATAGAAATAAGCAATTTTAATAAAAAAATATATCAGAGTGGTTTGAACAATACTAGAAATGAAAGTTATGTAAGAAAATGTACTTTTAGAGGCCTAAAGTAAATAGTCCGTGGCAATAATCCAGTGAAGTAGCTGAAAATAACTGCTAATGTCGATAATTAGTGTTTCACTTTGACTACTAATAGCTCTTAAATTGTTAAGTTACTATGCGTGGAAGTTTTGTATGTTTAAGAGATAATACAAAGTGATTAATGTCTAAGATGAATAGCAGTTCAGCTAACATTTATTATTAAAAAAACGGAGGGAGCTCCTACTAGCCCCAAGAATGGACTTGCCATGAAATTTTGGGACGTCATCTCAACATCATGGGAATTTCCTTTTTCTTAAAAGCATTTGGCAAGTACTCCTATTTAATTATTCCATTTTTCTAGACCACATCAAATTTAACTCTAGCAGTGCAAAAATAATTCCATGCACAGTTCCTTTAGTGGTGTATAGTACTGGTAATAATGGAGAAGGATAAAACATATGGAGACAAAAAAAATGCATATAAGCACCAGAATTTTAACATAGTGTAGATTTCACAAATCCATATCTCTCGCAATCAATTTTCCACCTATTTTCCTATCTCAAGGAATCGCAACAATCCCTTATTCAAATTGTCCTTAATCTTCATAAAAAACTTCAGAAGCGCTTATGTATCTGGATGGGAGGGAGTACATAGTTTTGTGGTAGCTCATGTGCTAAACATATAGTTTTATGACATTATATCTTAAACATATAGTTTTATGATAAATTAGATATTAAAATGTAGTTTTATGATAGTTTTACTAAAATATAAGTTTTATGGAATGTACACTTCTACATATTGCTCATTTTGGAATCGGATTTTACAAATGAACTTATCCTCAAATGAAACGTATTCTATGTATATAATGGTGCAAACGAGAATGGATGATCCATGATCAAGGTTTACATTACCGGTTGACAACTGTATTTCAAGACCTGTCGGTATCATGGTTTTCGATAAATTTTGATTGCTTTTCAACAAATTCCAACTGAATTTCAATCAAATTTACTGTTTGACATTTGAGTTTGTTGGAAAGCATTCGAAATTCCAACCGTAAATTAATTTTGAGCCACATCGGACCATCAAAAAACACGAAAACCGATCGCGGCTTTCTCGTTTGGTTTGTGAACCTTACCCATGATAGTCATGGTAGCCCAAGTGCCTAAACCACCATGGTAGCTGACGTTCTTGGAGTCAAGGACAATAATATTGATGATGAAATGTTATACATAAATACCGACTTAGGTTTATAGATGGAATTTCTGAATCGGCTATAAGATAGATGCCTAGAAGATTTTTAGGTATGTAGCATCGTCGGTGCCAAGGTAATCATGTGCCCAATGTATAATGGGTGCATGACATCAGCACCTATTTGACTTATCACTAACACGTTATATATCATCGTCAGTGACTCTGGCGCTTAACCATTTCTTTCTTAGAAACAAGTTTTTTTCCTTTTTTTCCATATATAATTTTAGTTTTGAAACATTGAACGACAGACCCTCTGCCGGATATGTTTGAAAGAGTAAAGCGTGCCAATTGTTACAACCAGCAGGAAAAGAAAAACATTAACCGTTAGGATACAAAGCTCTTATAGAAACTCACAGAGTTGAAGGAGAAACGTCTAAGGTCAGTCTATTTATAACATAAATTTTTCAAAAAGAACAATTGCAAGAAGCCACCCCAGCCGGTGGTAGCTCATGACAAGGCGAGAGAAGACAGTATCTGACCCTGGTTAAAAGTCGGCCAACCTAAAGCGACGCAAAAAGTCACAAGAAGGCAGGGCCAGGCCGTACGAGGAATCTACAGGAGTTGCACATATGACCCCACGTACGCACGCAACGCAGCAGCTACAGGCCCGGCCTTACACAGGACAGCTGCTGCTAGTGCCCGTGCCCCACTTCACCACTGTTTCAGTGACTCAGACACACAGAGCTGCAGACTTTTCTTCTTCCTCTTCCTCTCCTCGATCTCTCCTTTTTTCTCTCTTTCTTTTTTTCTTCTCAACGCTGACACGACGGAGCAAATCATAGCGTTCACCAGAGGCCATGGCCATGCCATGCCATTTGGAAACAAAGTGAAATAATGAAGGGGGGTGTCACACTGTCACTGAATATTCAGTAACACCGTAGAGCAGGTCCGTAGATATCTCTCCATGGTTGGTGATTTGCACAATTGCACATGGAAGTTCATAGCTTTGCTGATAGTGGATTGCCCCCCAAAGGCGGCAATCCAGTGCATTTTACATGCAAGATATATACTTAACCCAAGATGGTCTCGTTAATAAACCACTCTAACAAGAAGAAACCACCATTTATTGAGGAAAAACCACTTGCTTTCTGACGATAATAGTGCACTTGCTCTACCAGCTTGTGCATAAGAAACTGTCACAGCTTTCCCTGGATATATAATGCCGGCGAGAACACGAGCAAGAACACGCACGAAGCCACGAACAACAGGAACACAAGGGAATTTGGTGCTGCGAACAAGCTGCAGCTTATCTAGTCTCTCTTCCTTTTATTATGTAGAACGTGCAAGAAATTAAACGAGATTACACAATATGAAACTTCGCACTGTCTAGTATGAATTGTTTCGAAAAAAAAATTAAACGAGAGCATAAAAACGCTCCCATGTTGTCACCTTTTTTTTTTCGAGAAAGAGAATGCTTTATTAATTACTCTACAATAAGTTGAGAATCACGAGCAAGAAGCTCTAAAATACAAGGAGCTTCCATACGCCACACTGCACAGTGCTTAATACGTAAAGCAAAATTCGCTAGAGGATAAGCTACACAGTTTGCATTCTCTCTTCTAACTTTCTTGAGGCGAAAGTCCGGTAGGATCGTGCCCATCCGGTCCCATGGTCTGCACGACACGCTCATGTCCAAGCAAGCCGCGGGCCATTCTCGCCACGGCCTCCTAATACACGCACGGCATCCATAATTCAGAGCTATTCTTAGTACTTACAGGTGCATCTTCAACGACCATGAAATTTCTCGTGCAACAAACGTGATAGACCAGGAGCAAGTACATACAAACTGACAGAAGAAACAGCGTGTCTATAATACCGTGAGTCCATCGCTTACAAACACAAAGATAAGCATAAGTGCTAGAGTAGGGATATTACTAGCATTTCTTACTGGGAAACTATTCCAAACTCTCGAGGGAATGTCTTCTCGTTGTTTGCATATCACTCAAATGATTATGATTTTTTTTTAAAAAAATCAACAAGATAGATTGATATATGACAGATCAATTCACAAACATGCAATGTAAAATTTAACTTCTATCGCAATGAAAAAATAAATTTGACTGTGAATATACGTTAACTAGCTGTAGATTAATTTGATTCTTTTGTTACGACTTGTAGAAATTGAAATTTAACTTGAATGTTTATGGAGTAATATATAACATGTTAATGCATTTTCTTAATTTTTTTTCATAACCATTCGAATAATATGCAAATAACGAGAGGACATCCCCGATCGAAAATTTAAAATCCACTCCGATTTAAAATGGGACCAATCTAGAAAGGACTAGATTGATTTTGAATTAAGGAGGGGGCTAAGGCTCGAACCCGGACCGGCTAGCTCACAGCTTGTGATGCTAGCCGGGAAGACCCCGGGCCTTTCTCAAATCCACTCTGATTTCCTATTATTCTTCTCAAGTTTCTCCTGTCTGCACGACCGTATTTCTGGATAACACAGAAGAGAAGACCATTCGATCACCAAGCAATTCTTGATTTAGGCGCCGGCGGCAACTGCGCTTGGAGTAGTCGAAGAACTCCGAAAGCACATGAAACCCGCAGGAAGACCACACACACACTACACAGCAAGATCACCATCAGCTTCGTCCAGGCAGAAATGACAGCAAACCAACACACAAAAGACCAGAGCAGCTGAGCTAGCTGTTGGTAGCATGTGAGGCAGCGACACTACCATGCGTGTGTACTCTTGTCAAATCGGAGAAGGAGAAGGGTGAGGTACACATTGCATTTACCACGAATCACCGAAAGCTACTTGCTTAGCATATGCATCCCGGACAATGACAGATAAGGAAAAGCAAAGCATCAGAGGCGCATTGTACACTGATCACTCCTTGTTAAAATGCCAAAGCTGAAGAATCATTCCTTAAACTTACAGCAAGAGAAAGGTTATAGAAACTTGATCCATAGCAAGCACTTCCAAGTCCTAGGATAGTGTCATGGCTGTTCATCCACAACTAGGAAGGTAGCCCGCGCATACGCGTGGGCATGTATCATGGTTTTGATGAATTTATATGGGTGGAATATCAAATGGATAGCACGTACCATGCTTCATAAATTTGTTTTCCTCACAAATTTCTTTATCGTATCGGTATTGCTCAAATAAATTTTCTAAGCTATTTGTTTACTACTCCCTCTGTTTCAGGTTATAAAACGTTTTGAATTTGGTCAAAGTCAAACTGCTTTAGGTTTGACTAAATTTATAAAAAAAAGTAGTAATATTTTCAATCCAAGACAAATTTATTATGAAAATATATTCAATTATTGATTTGATGAAACTAATTTAGTACTATAAATATTACTATATTTGTCTATAAACTTAGTCAAACTTAAAATAGTTTGACTTTGACCAAAGTCGAAACGTCTTATAACCTGAAACGGAGGGAGTATATAATAGTACTTAATTCATCTATACAACTAATTATTTACAGTCTTCCTAGTTATTTAAAAATAAGGTAGACTTAGTTTGTTTGTTTACCATACATTTCTAATAAATTAAGTTTGGATAAAAAGTAAGGTGTTTTTTTCTTTTTTTTAATTGAATGCTTAGAGCCTTTTTTTTTACTAATCTTAAAAACAATTATTGCTAATAAATATGTTTATTTGTACTATCAAGCTAGCCCTCTTTCTAATGTGTTCATATTGACATAATTTGTTACACATACTTTATATGATCAATAAATGCGAAGGAGATATACATAATCTAGACCTCGCTTCCCTATGATACGTGTGACCTATAGAGATTTTTAAATATACCTAGTCAATATGAGTCTTAAAATTTTAAATCTAATACTAACAAATATAACTTTTAAGCAATTATATATTGCTATTTTAGTGTGAATTAGATATATAATAATACGTGAAGTAACTCATAATGCCATGGCATCATAGATAGAGGGAAGGCCAACTTAATTGATATGGCAACGGCTGTTTCAGTTTAAGTGAAAATTAAAAACTATTTCTTTACGAATTTGTTAGATGTTCTAAAATTGGTTCAATTTAGCCCCTATTGATAATTTTTTTTCTATTTTATACCAGTTATATGAATCTTAATTTGTTGGTTTAATTATGTATAGATCAACAATTAGAATAGATATGAGACATGTAGCTTAATATAACTATGGATGTTTCGATATTATTGGTTATTTCTCTTTTATCATTGCTACTCCAAAAGATATAGAGAGAAGTGGAGAGCGGAGAACCCAAGCCAAAAGTGAAGGGGGCGGAAAGTATTGTGCGTATGTGATGGTGAGGGTGAGGTGGAGGGGACTTTGTTTCTAATTTTTCTAAACGATTTAAGTTAAAGCGATTATCATGTATTTTATTTTTTAAAAAATCTTTTTAAAATTTTAAAGACATCACGATGACTTAAAACAGATCAGATCTTAGATACACCGATTTAAGCTGGACAATTTATCTAGAGACTGCCAAATGCATTGGTTCGAATTAATTACCTATGTAATGTTGCTGCAAACCATGCAAACTGATTTAATTAGCTATGTTATATTACCGTTAATCTCCTTTCACAAATCATGTATAAATAATTTAATTACCTATATATGTATAATCTTAGTGTTAATCTCCTAGCTTCCATTTATATATATTGCCGTGTATATAATAAATATAGCTATGAGTTAGTAGTATCACAATATGGGAGCTAATTAATCTCAGCTTGTGCTACGTATATACAGAGATAAGTTAATTAGCGATAAACTTGCCGCCGCGGCCAAACCGGCTCGTAACCGGACGCGCGGTATAGCATGATGGACCGTCCGAGTCCAGGGTCTTTTCCATGTCTTATTTTTTTTTATTAAGATGAAACTAATGGTAGTGAATGCATGATGGATCCACCTTATTAAAAGGAAAATCAATAGTTAAATTTTGTTTTTATTAGAATTCTTACGATTTTCTTTGATTTATTAGAGCGCCCACGTGACGTGACATTTTAGGAGCGTTTGTAGGAGTGACGTATGACGATTCAGAAGTGTTCGTAGAAAGTTCTTTTAGCATATAGTAGATAGATAGTTTTAAAAAAACATACCCTCGATTTTCATTTAAATCGATGGGTTTAGTGTTTTAAACCATTAGATTAGATTGAATAAAAAATTTAGTCCCTTTCAGTCCTCTCTCTCACCTACGTATATATGTTGACCATCGATTTTTATGGATGCATGTATTTTGACTGTCTTTTTTTTATCTAAGTTTGTATGATTTTTTTTGTGAACAGTAGGTAATTGCTTTCTATCGTCGGTACGTACGTACCAGAGAACAGCTATAATCTGTGTATCATATAAGTAGGAGGGATTTATTAATTTTTTTAATTAATAATAGATCTAATCTAATGGTGTAAAATAATGGGTCCATCAATTTAAGTGAAAATCGACGGTGAGATTAAACAGTGCCATGTGGCAGCCTAGGAATATCTGTAGAAATGCCACGTGACGACTAAAGAGCGTTTCTAGAAAATTTAATGGACTTTTAGTATATAATAGATAATAGATGAAGGTGATATAACTGAACATAAAGAGCATGCTCTTGGTTCCCTAGGACACACTAAACCAAAGGACCACAAGTGTTTTTGTTTCTTGCACTTAATTAAGTTGCTCTCACATATGAGCCATAAACAACTCTTGTAGCAACCAAACAGCACTAGCACTGCATTCAATTTGCAGCTGAAATTGGGACCAAATTAATTAAGGAGCTGCCTTGGAGATGGAGAGCAAGTTGCGTCTGGCCATTGTTTCAGCAAAAGGCAGGAGCCAGTCAGGTTCTGATCTCCACTGACAGAAGGGAGTACAGTAAAGCTCGAGTTCATGGCCTATCCCTTCGATCCCAAGCAAGAAACTAAGAAAGGACAACGATGTCCACCATGGTGTATGACCGTATGGTGCACAAGCAAAGTGAAGAATCCTCTGAAATGCATGTGAGAATGCGTCCTGAAGCCGAGCTATTTTCCTCGGATCCGAATGCGGCAGCACCGCCCCGACGTCGCAGGCAGCCGCGGCGGCGGAGGTCGCGGCCACCAGCATAGGACGCCGCCGAAGAGGAGCTTGCCGGGATTGTGCTAGCTTGTGGACCGGCCGGGCGGGCGGTGGGCCGATGCCCGGTGCCAGTGATCGATAGGCTATGTATTTTTTTTTCCAGAATTGCTTGAAAAACATCCGCTAGTTTTTTCTTCTCAAAAATTTCAAATTTGTGACCCTTAAATTCTCTCGAGATTTGTGTGAGGAGTGGAAATTTTCTTTCATGGCCATGCACTAGTGGGAAGATCGAACTCCCGATCACACATAAAACTAAAAGAGCTAAAGATGCTAACTGGTCCCAACACAGATACTCTATCCGTTTGAGAATATTAACATTTTTAAAGTTAGACACGGTTATTAAGAAAGTTGGTACAATTAAATGGGGGAGTATTGTGATTGAAGGAGAAGTGGGGGTAGGTGAAAAAATTGAATGGTGAAGGATTGTGATTGGTTGAGAAGAGAATGTTGGTGAAGAAATTGTTATATTTTAGAACAAATTCTAAAGGGTAGAAATTGTTATATTTTAGGACAGAGGGAGCATATTTTTTCACAATTAATTCTATATGAGTTACATATAAGTTACAGTGTGTAACTATAGTATAGTTACTCTAACTTATATCTAACTTATATTGTAATTACATTTGAAAGTTCAAAAAAAAAGGAAAAAGTACGAATTACCCCAGAACTATCGCGGTCGTCCGAATTACCCATCCGAACCACAAAACCGGACATTCTTCACCCACAACTATGCAAACTGGACGAATTACCCCCCTCGACCCAATCCGCGGTGGTTTTGGTCTACGTGGCGTACGCGTGGCAGTCCAGTCAGCAATTTATTTATTAAAAAATAGGTGGGCCCCACCTTTCATACACTTTTCCTCTCTCTCTTCTCTTCTCTCACTCTGTCTCACGAATCACAGCGGCAGGCGGGGGGGGGGGGGGGGGAGGGGGGGGGGGCGAGGGATGAGGCGGCAAGCGGTGGCGGAGGAGGCGAGCGGCGGGGGATGAGGCAGCGGCGGCGAGGCGAGGCGGCCGGCCCGCGCACGAGCGCCCACTCCATCTCTGGCGCCACGAAGGAGGAGCACGAGCGCCCACTCCTCGCCGCGCCAGCTGCCGCTCCCGCCGCTGCCGGTTCCCCTACTTGCCCTGGAGGGCGCCGTTGCCGCCGTCACTTCCCCCGCCTGCCCTGGAGGGCGCCGCCGCCGCTGCCCCCGTTCGACCTGGAGGGCGCCGTCATCGCCGCCGCTTCCCCGCCCGCCCTGGACGCCGCTGCTTCCCCCACCCGCATTGGACGCCGCCGTCGCCGCCGCTTCCCCAGCCCACCCTGGACACCGCCGTCGCTGCCCCAGCCCGCCCTGACGTCGCCGCTTCCCCCACCCACCCTGGACGCCGCCGCCGCTTCCCCCGGCTACCCTGGACGCTGCCGTGCGGTTCCCCCTCCTCGTCTCACGCCGCACGCCGCCATGCATCCTCCGCCACGAGAGAGAGACTGAGAGAGATTAGGAAGAGAGAGATAGAGGAAGAGAGATAGAGGGGGTATGTCACGTGGGTTCCACCATTTAAAAAAATAAAATACTGACTGGACTGCCACATAGACCAAAACCACCGCAGATTGGATCGTGGGGGGTAATTCGTCCGGTTTGCATAGTTGGAGGGGAAGAATGTCCGGTTTTGTGGTTCGGGGGGGGGGGGGGGGGGGTAATTCGGACGATCGCGATAGTTTGGAGGGGGGGGGGGATAATTCGTACTTTTTCCAAAAAAAACTTACAAACAATTTTTTATAGGTAGTCCCGCTTTTTCTAACGTAGAAAGTGAATTTGTTTTATGTAACAACTAATAATGCAGATAACCAATACATTTACATCACGAAAGTGCATAGGTAAAAGGAGGGAGAGATGTGGTGAGAGAGGGTGACTATAGGATCGAATGTAAGAACTAAAAGTCTACCAAAAAAAGAGGTGAATGATAATGATTGCTAAAAACCAATTCTTCATGTGGAATTAAAGAAAAAACCCTCAACACAATATTAACCTTGATAAAGATTATCATGAAAAACGTAGTACTATCAGACCTGACAACGTAGGACCCTCCGACTTGATACCGTTGGACCACTTGATGTTATGCCGCCGGACCGACTGGCTCGCCAGACCAACCTTCGCTAAGCCTCCAGACCTTCCGCCGAAACACTGAAAACACAACTCGACGAAATCTCTTGCAAGTAGATGAACTTTGCTGTATCAAGAGGTATTTACAAAGTACATCTAAATCACGTCTTTCTTAACTTACGAACACAAGTCATAACACAAGACTAAACTCTTAACTTTTCTGTCATGAAAAGTGTTGTACCTTAAGCCTATACCTCCTATCTATTTATAACTATTGGTGCTACACAAAAACCACAAATCCAACTACAAGAAACTAATTTAGGCCTCCTATTCTCCTAGGAACCCTCTCTTATAGGAATACAAGTTATCCCATTACAAATCGAACTCGAACTTTCCCATCTTGGACTCCTATCCAAAATTTGACTCCTTTCCATACACACACATCCTCGTGCGTGCCATATGAAACTTCCACCTTCACGTGCATTTTTTTTATCCTGAGCATTCTATGTGATTTCATTGATCATCTGGACATCAACTTTTCCTGAATTGAGTCCGAATCCATGATCGGCTATATTGCCATGGTCTCAAGACACACATACATATGAACAAATGAAGAAAATATATTCAAGCACGGGTTCTTTCCTAGCTTGACTCATATTAGCACATAAATAGCATATGATATATTCATGAAACAATTAGAAGCCACAAATATTGCGAAATCAACATGATACACAAATTCACCTTGGAACATAGTCTAATCAAGACACCTCAATTTGTCCTTCAGCATGCCTCAAGTAGGTTCGCCATGGATTGAGATTAGGTGCTGTTGTTACTACAACTGCACAATAAGGACTGCAAGCAATCTAGACCATTTGTATTTTCATCCAATGGTCCAAATTCGTTGCTACAAAACACGTAAAACAATATATTTTTTGCTACAGTATACATGTGCTACAGTGATTCATTGATCTGAACCATTGATTTGTTATCATGCAGTGCTAGTGCAATTGCTTAAGTTGCAGTTACACTAGCAACTGCACCGGATCCCAATCCGTTCGCCATGTGCTGGTCGGGTCGTTCTTTAACATACCTCTGGCTGGTTCTCCGTGTACAGGTCGATCGGACCATCCTTCTCCATAGCTAAGATCGGTCTTTCACGTACCAGCAGGACCGTCCGACCCTATCCAAACACTTTGCCATTTCACACACCATTTCACCAAAATCAATTTACGCATTTGCACAATCAATTATTTCATCACAAAACTTTAAATCAACGCGATGATTTCACATTGGCCAGTTGGGATAACGACAGGATCCAAAATGTTTAGCCAGCAAATTAGGGGAACTGTTGCGCAATAAGACATGAAAGCAGCTGATTAGTGGCACTGTGATGAAGGGGAAGGAAGACAAATAAAGGAAGGTGGAGCATATATATCCGATGGCCAAATTTGTGTATACCATAGTCCTACAAGTTACGTGTTTGATTATTGTACATCTAAATATACTTCACTAGGTACAACACTTGTTGCCTACCTTCCAAACAAAAAAGAAAAAAAGAAAAGAAAGAAATTCAGCGCACGCTGGGAAACAGATTTTGACCCAGAAGCACATACTGCCGTGCCTTGTACCACGATTCCACGGACATTTTTTCTTCCGATCGAGCCATAGGGAGTACACCAAACGCCAATTCGAGTACAGGACGATAAGGCCAACTGCTTACTTGCCTATCTATTAGCACACTTATATAGTGGTTAATTTTCTTCACTATAAATATATGGTCCACCTATCTGCCTCATAAATTTTCTTGGTTATTGTGCCTAAGCCGGCTGTAAACTTACGGCCCGCTTATCATCTCTCTCCTCTCCTCTCTCATCCACCTCAGCATTCAGCCTTCTTGTAGCCCTCTATTATACTTGCTCTTATGCTCTGTTTTTTACCTCCCTTTCCCAACTTCCCTCCCTCGTTTTCCGCGCGCATGGTTTTCAAACTGCTAAATGGTATGTTTTTTGGAAAAAAATTCTATATGGAAGTTGCTTAAAAAAAATCATATTAATCCATTTTTGAAAAAAATAGCAAATACTTAATTAATCATACAATAATAAGTGTGGAGGAGGGGTGACGACGACGAAGACGAATATAGTGGGAGTTGCTCGTAGGGGTGTAAGTGGGTCAGCCGCGAATCCACTTATAAGTCAAAATAAGCGGGTTCACGGCTTAATTTAGCCTATATTGAGTTTCACGGGTTAGCCACTTACAACCCTATTGCTCGATCGCGTGGGACGACGACGTACGGTGGGGAGACGGGAGAAAGGTCGTCGTCGTAGCAAAAGCTACGTATAAGTGGGGTTCCGGCCGGTTGGGGCCGGCGAATTTACGGTCCAGAAACGTGTGGGAGCTATTCAGCTATATATGCGCCATATGCGGCCGGGCCAGTTTCACCCACCACCAAAGTTTTGACTAGTCGCCTAGCCCAACCGAGCAATGGTTGGGGTCGACCATGTTTGTTAGCTTGTGGCCTTGTGGGTTCCGTGAGTGCTCCATCCGTGCGCAGCGCAGTGCGTGAGTGCTCCGCTCCGGCATATATAGCTCGGTACTCCTACGGTCCTACCATGTGGCAACCGCGGGAATGCTCGTTGCCCGGCGTCCGGCGTGGGGGGAGCCGGATCGGAAGCTCCCCCCGTGCGCCCTCCCCCACGTGCGTATGGCCCACCCACTTCTCTCTCTTATTTTTTTCAACAAAAGATGTTTCACCTGGTGTATTTACAATGTTTCACTATTTATAGATCCAATGTTACAGTGAATTAAAATACTCTTTTAAAAAAAACCTAGATATTTTAGAAACTCTCTATTAAGGGAATTTAGTTTTTTTTTTATCCTATAAAAAATGTTTCACCTAATGTACTCACAATGTTTTACTATGTATAAATCTAATGTTGTAGTGAACGAAACAATTTATTGCAAAAAAAACCCATATATTTTGGAAACCCCCTATTAAGGGAATTTTGTTTATTTTTTGTTCCACCGAAAAATGTTTTACCTAGTGTACTCACAATGTTTCACTATGTATAGATCTAATGTTGCAGTGAACTGAAACATTCTTTCGCTATTTGCTGAAACATTGTTTTTATATAAGGTGAAACAACACCCAATTTAAACGGGTGAAACATTTTCGATCTGCTTAGTGAAACAATTCTGATATACCTCGTGGAACATCGTGCAACATTTAAAAATAATTCAATAATAAGCTAATTTTTTTCATCGGAATATATCCATGTGTGGTCTTGTTTTGAAGATTTACTTGTAACGAATTTAATGGTATAATCGGATCATGATTTGGATAAGTAATTTAAGAGAAAAATCAGTTTAAATTAGTTTTGCACATAAATCGGGCGCTGACGTTAGCGCCCGATTTTAACCTGTTTGCATCGGGCGCCCGAGCGGGAGGCGTTCCCGGCAACAAACAAGCGTATCAGTAGTTACCACGGTAGAAAGACATATACTCCCTCCTTTTCTAAATATTTGATGCTGTTGACTTGTTTAAACATGTTTGACCATTCATCTTATACAAAAACTATTGCGAAAATATGTAAAACTATATATATACATAGAAGTATATTTAACAATGCATCAAATGATAGAAAAAGAATTAATAATTACTTAAATTTTTTAATAAGACGAGCGGTCAAACATGTTAAAAAAGTCAACGGCGTCAAACATTTAGGGATGGAGGGAGTAGAACCATAGAAAAAGAATGAAGCGAGAAGAATAAAAAGTCAACGGCGTCAAACATTTAGGGATGGAGGGAGTAGAACCATAGAAAAAGAATGAAGTGAGAGGAATAAATTCTAAACATGGTGCACTTTGTTATGAAATATTTGGGTGATTTCATACATATATATGGATAGAGCAGCAACCAACTCAGGGACACGACGGTTGGTCGTGCCCTACACCTCTTCTCGCCTCACGGCGATTCTAGCAACGGATGCGATGGTTTGGTCTTTTGGTTGCCGCCTCTCTATTCCGCTCATTCATTCCCTCTACATTCTTGTGTTCAATCTCTCTCGCTCAATCAATTCTATTTACAATACGTTATCAGCACTTCGCTCTAAGCGAAGAGAAGAAATCCAATCGCTTTTTATCTCAAGGAAAAGCGAAAAACAGAAGAAACTAAGGAAATCACATAAGGTATGTCTACCTTGAATTCATCTTTGATGCCGTTCTCGGCCTCCCTCGCCGAGACCGCACTCATCGCCTTTACCACCTCCTCCGTCGATTCGAGGAATCGCCACCATCGCCATGCTGAGCGCCATTCTAGGGTCGGTGGCCGCCGCCACCATCCTAGGCGCCGCACTTGCCGTCGCTGCCGCTCCTCCGACTCCACCACCACAAGCACTCACCACGGGTGCACGGGAGCCCTGTCGCGTCCAAGTCCAGGCACCATGAATGGACTGCGGCGGTGACGCCCGCCGGCGAGCAGTGCTCCCTCCCACTGGAGATAGAGTCGCCACCGGCACCGTTCGTCGCTGCTCCGCCATCACCTTCACCTCGTCGGAGCCGCTCCCCCACTTCCGCGTCACCGGGGTTTCGGGGATTGGAACCCTCTCCGGGCGCATGGAGGAGCCGGCCTCCTACCCTCCATCCTAGTCTCGCCGCCATGCCGGTGAAGCCGCCGCTCGCCGCCCGGCCTCCCCGCTATTTTCCGTGCCGTTCCCCACTTCTCCCCGAGCTGCACGCTGCCGAACGGAGTGGTGGGGGGGGGGGGGGAACGGCGTGCGAACCTGACTGGCCTCTTACTCCGATGAGGAGAGGGGGCCGTTGGCTTAGTCTCGCCGGCGGACGACGGGAGCTACGGCGGCTGTGGTGGTGGGGGCGGCAGAAATGGAGGCGCCGGCGGTGATGTAACATGGGGAGAAGGTGGCAGCGGAAATGGAATCGGCAGTGGATGAGGATGGCGGTGGTGGAAACAGCGGCGAAATTAGTGAAGGAGGAGGCGTCGAAATGGACAGCGCCGGCAGAAGAGGTGGAGGAGGCGGCGCCGACTCGGCGGCGTCATGGGCGGCGGCGGCGGCACAAACCGCAGGGGCGGTTAGGGTAACCCTAACCCCCCCACGCCCCCCAGTGCCCTTTTTCCCTCAGGCCCCTATGGGCCGGCCTCCACAGTAGCGGTGGTGGGCCGAATCCTATTGATTTCGGCCCACCACCCATTTCCCATTTACCCTTTAATTTAGTTTTTTTTAATTTCTTTTTAAGCAGCAATTTCATATTAGTCCCTATATTTTTATGTAATTTAGTGGAAACATTTCATCAGTTCTACAAATTATATAATGGTCCTATAGACCAGTGATGTTATGTGTTAATTAACATAGGTGTTTATTCAAATACCCAGTTTCACTAAATTTATTAGTTGTCTTAATAAAATGCCTTTTGCATATTATTTTAAGACACGCTCTACTTCCTCGCTTTATTAATTTACAAAATTTTTTAAATTTTGTACTTTGATTTAGCAAATTCTCTTAATTATGTACAACATTGTTGTCGAAACGACAACTGCATACGTCGAAAGACGTTGTTACTCAACTGTGTTGGAAAGCAGTAAGCTGTATTAACTCTGAGAATTTTTCTTCGGGCCCCCTCTTTACATGACCCTAGGGGTCTATTTATAACCCTATTTACATTCCCCCTATTAGGGTTTAGGTTTCTACAGGGGAATTTACATGGTTGTCCTTATAAAAGGGACATTCACATGGGTACACAGTGTCATTTGCATGCATGGGCTCCTAATGGGCCAATAGATTGGGCCCGTCAGGTCGAAGCAGCCCGTGAGACCACTTGCATGTCGAACCCGTCCTAATGAAGGCATTCCGACTTCACCATGCGCTCTTCGCCATATGCCGTTCGCCTGCTCTTGCTTCGCACGGACCCGACGCGGTTTGTCAGCCTGCGGCATTTTTGCCCATAGCCTTCGTCACAGGGCTTCGCCCAGTCGGCTCTGATGTCTTTGGCTTTGAATCCTCGCTGGTCCTTAGGTTTCGGCGGGCCCGGCCGAAGGGACTCGTGGCATACCGCCAACAAGCCCCTCACGGGCAAGGGTGAGTAAGGAGCTTCGGCCGAGACCGTGCAAGCCATGTGGTATGGTATGAGGCGCCCCCTTTCGGCCGACGTTCCTGCCGAAACCTCTTCTCCTAGTCCTGCGGGAAAAAGATGAACACTTGGTGTTTTCATGGTTTGGGGAAAATTTCTTTGAGAAAAAACTCCTCTTCTCATTCGTTGCAAAGCGTCGAAGGGGGGATTATTTAGTCTCTTTTATTACTATGAATAGTAATAGGCCCCATGGGCTTTTCCTTCTTCGTATTCGGGCTTTTTACTGTTCAGCATCATTCTGATGGGAATTTACCGTTTCGTCTGCCCTTTGACACGTGTCAGAACTCGATTGGTTGGCAGGCGAACGGTCTTGCTACGGGGTTATATATATCCCCAAACCAGCCTGCCATTTTTCACTCTCCCCATGCTCTCCCCTTTTTTACCGCTTGACACGCTCCGTGCTCTCTTCGCTCTCCTGTTTTTTAGCCTTTTCGCCATCGTCGTGCTCCTAGCCTTTCGGCTTTTTACCTCTCTTTTCTGTGCTACGAGCCTAATGGCTCCCCGCAAGCCTACCAAGGCTAGGTCAACTGGCGAAGATCCTGGAAACCTTGGCGAAAGATGATCATGCTTCCTTGGCAAATCACTTGTCAAAGAGGCCGACTTGGGCGAACTGGTATTATCCGGTTCTCTCACAGAGGGCCAAGGATCGTGCGGGGCGAGGCCGTTGTTCCCTCGCCTGGGGATGGGCGAACGGTTGTCTTCGCCGCATACTTCGTTGCTGGGCTTCGCCTCCCATGCGACAACTTCTTGCCTTCAGTGCTTTCGATGTATGAGGTTAGGCTTCCCCAGCTTAGCCTGTCGGCGTTCCCGAAGCTGGCGGTTTTCGCTTGGATGTGCCGGACCTGTGGGTTCGCCCCTACCGCCGAGCTTTTTGCCGCTCTGTTTACTGCATGCGCCTCGACCAAAGACGTGCAGACGCCGGTGGGTCCGAAGAAAACCGTTTTCGGCTGCGTGAACTTCATGCTGCGGCCGGAGCGTTCAGATGCTTGACCAGTGCCTGCATCGATGGCGAAATGGGACAGGAACTGGATGCAGAAATGGTTCTACATCAGCAACCCCTACTCCACTGAAGATGCTAAGGTGAACTTTCTACTTTTTGAGCGTTCTGTTGTCTCCATCAACGCGAAGCCAAACGTGGAGATCGACGGGACTCTCGAGTCCCGGATCATTCTCCTTCGCAAGGTTGCCCGGCGCTGAGCACCCGGGATCTTTGCGAGGAGTTTTGTCTCCTTCGGATTTCCCCTCTCGCCCGTGTGTGGGACGTTTCCGCGAACGAGGGCGAAGAAGTTCTTGGGCTTCCCCGCCTAGTTCTCCCCGACGGGGCCGAAAGTAAGGTTTTTTGTTTTTGATTTAAGCTGCATACTGCCTTCATGAAAACGCTTTTTAGGCTTAAACGGTTGTGTTTCTCTCTTTTCGCAGTGCGGACTTTGGAAGACGCTGAATTTGATGCGTCGAAGATGATCGGGGCTCTAACTAGAGCCGAGTTCGCCCGCTTGCTCCAGTACCAAGCCGACGGCCGAGTGAATCGTGTTCATACCGGCGAATTGCCTAGCCGATCGAACCCCTCTCAGGCTGGCGATGACGAGGCTGGTACTTCGAAAAAGCGCAAGCGTGCGGTCGCGAAAGGCGGCCAAGTCCAAACTCGCCGTAGTGTGAAGGCCGCCGTCGAAAGTGATGGGGAGGCGGAAGAGGAGGAGGATGCAGAGGCTGGTTCTGAGGAGGATGGCTCTCATGGCTATACCCCCAGCCCTACCCCTGCGAAATCTGGGGCAGGTTCTCATGTTTCGCCTACGTGACCACAAGATATTGTCGTGGCGAACACCCTCTTGGCGATTTCCAGCACAGCCGCGAAACCAGTGATGGCTGTTAGGAGGAAAAATAAGAAAGGGAAGGTTGTGCATGTTGGCCATGGCTTTTTGGACAGTGAAGGGTCCGACGGGACCCCTACTTCGCCGGTGTTGTGGCACATAACTTCCCGTGGGAAGCACATGTCTCTGCCACCTGCTAGCGATGCCGAAGCAGCGACGGGCGGGAGTGCCTCAGCCCCGGCCGCTGAGGCGAACGTTGCTGAAGACGAACGGGTTGATGTGGTCCCTTCACCTATTCGCCAACGAGAGGGGAAGGCCCCGACAGTTGAAGCGAGCGTTTCGGACGTGACGCTTACCGCCCCACATTTCGTCCCCGCTGACTTCGCCACGCGGCCGGAGATCACTCCGTTCGTGGACGGGGTGTGCCAGGTCATTACACCGACCGAAGGCCTTGGGCTCTTCACCAAACTGAATGAGTTTGGCGAAAGCTGTGCGGCTGTGGAGAGCCTATTTGTGCGGGTATGACTTATTTTCGCGTGCTGAATTTTGCTCCTTCGCTAGCTCTCTGATGTAATGCATGTTTTTTTTATCAGGGCCTTGCCGCGCACCTAAGTGCCAAGAAGTCCGCCTTAGAGCGGCTAGATGGGTACCGCCTTCGCCTTCGCAAGTCCGAAGAAGATCTTCGCCACAAGGAAGATGAAAGGCGTGTGGTGGCGGAAACTTTAAAGAAGGCGAATGCTGAAAACAGGTCTCTCCGCTCTGACCTTGAGGCAGTATGCAAGCGGGACGCCGAACGAGACCAACAACTTGCTTCGGCCGAAGAGAAGATTAAATCCCTCGAAGTCCGCCTTGCGTCGGCCGAAGCTACTGCCGCGACCCTGGTACCAGGCACAGAGTCCGCCAAGAAGGCCTGTTACACTCTCCGGCTGGTCCTTAACGACCTCGGGGCGCGAGCAGAAGGTGCTCCGGGCGAAGGCGGGACTGCACTCGATTTCTCCGAATGGACGCAGGAGGCGGCCGGCTCGGTTGTCGAAGTGGCAGGACCCTACGGGGACTGTTGCGCTCGTGTTTCAGCGGGATTCGTTCTCAGCCTCGTGCACGTGCACGGCTGCGACAACATAGGGAATTTTCCCAATTTCGTGAAGGGAGAATGGTCTAACAACACGCAGTGCTCCGGAGCTGCGTTAAGGGCCTTTAGGAAGGGGTTTTGGGAGGATGGCGGCCGAGATTGTGCAAAGATTCGACTCCGCGAGAACCTTGAAAGGATCGCGAGGAACGAAAAGGCCGCTGCCGCCAACTACGAAAAGGGTCCCGGGCCATCAGAACGGTCACCCGGGCACGAGGGCGAAGGCGACGGAGGCCAAGACCACCCTGAGGTGTGAGGCCCTTCGCTCTCGTGTATTTTTATTATTTTTATTTTTTCCTTGATCCTTTCGGACCTTTTTGTAGCCTAAGTTTTGTATATAGACTTTTTGCATAGTCGGCTTTTAGCCGCTTTCGCCTTGTATCTATTATGACTTCTCGCTTAATGAAAAATTACGGTTTTGCCAACTTTATTATCCTGTTGGACGGTGGTATTGATTTTGCCCGGATTTTTTCCTTTAGCACTCGTTCTTTTGTGCTTTATTAGCAGGCTTATGGCCGGAAATTATGCATTCGGCCCTCCACTGGCGATTGGCGAAAAGAAAACGAGAAGTTCGTGGCGGCGAAAGGTTTGCCGAAGGTTAAGCGTCCTCTTTGGCCTGTTTACCGCGAGATGTTAATAAACGGCAACAGCTACCAAGTCATAAAGGTTGCCAAATGGATGCGCACGCATCTGGGTCAGACCTTAGAAGATTATGATCGCCATCGTGTTTCGTGCCTCGAGAATAGTACAAACTTTTGGTGAAACTTTAAGAGGTCGATTCGCCAGGAGGCGATTGCTTGCCATCGTTATGGCGTAGTTTGTGTTTCGCCCCCTTCTCCTCTTAAGGTTGTGTACGACATTAGCGATGATGGCGGACCATGTTCGCCAAGTCGTTCCTTACGGAGTGGGGATTACATTGGGGGCGAAAATGTAATTTATTGGTAAGTTGGAATGTGAAGGCTTTGCTTTCTATGCTTGTGGCATGTTGTATGGCTGTAATCTTCGATTATTTTTCTGAAATTAATAAAGATGTGTTTCGTTACCTTTTCGCTGTTTTCGCATTGTCACCTTTCGTGCTTTCGTTAGGTCGAAATAAGTCGGCCCCTTTGCGTATCATAGCGAAATAGTTATGCTGACTTTTCAGCTTTCGACTTCCGTTTTCAATCTGTGGTATTTCGCGCTGGAAGGAGCGCTTTTGTTTCCACATTGATCGAGTACAATGGTGTTCGGTTAGTTATTTTCGAAATAAGCTGTCGCGGTTTCAACGTTCGACGAGCGATGCTTCGGCCGATTCGTTTCGGCCCCCTGGCGCTTTCGCTGATCAGGCGTTTGCCTTGGGGTTTTTCCACGAATTATCATTTACACAGGTAAAGAGGCGAAAGACACAAAAGATTTTATACTGGTTCGGGCCTCCAAGGCGGATAATAACCCTACATCCAGTTTTTTTTTCATTTTCCTCTTTTTTTTTTTGCATTTCTGTGCCGAAAGGCTTACATGTCAATATGTACATTTTTACAAGTTGGCGATTTGGGTGCCACCCGTTCTAGACATAGAAACGCTTAAGAGAAGCAGCGTTCCAGGAGTAGTCAAACTCTTCGCCTTCCAGCGTCGCTAGGCGAAAGGAGCCTGTTCTGGACTCGTGCTTGATGAGGTACGGCCCTTCCCACTTTGATTCAAGCTTCCCGACCGCTACTGGGTTCGCCTTCTTCCTTAGGACGAGATAGCCAGGCAACAACTCTGTCGGCCGAACTTTTTTGTTATAGTGCTTGTGGCGTATTTATGCATGTGTTCCGATGCTTCGACTCTTACCCCTTCAAGGAGTTCGAGTGACACCTCGCACCCGTCTTCACCTCCCGAGAACATCACCCTTGGCGAATTAGCCCTAGCTCAGTCGGGGTCATTGCTTCATCGCCATAGAGGAGCATGAACGGGCTGAATTTGGTTGGCCTTGTGGGGGTCGTTCGAAGGGCCCAGAGAACAGATAACATTTCGTCTGGCCATTTGCCCTTTGCTGCCCCTTCAAGTCTTTTCTTGAGCGCCTCTAGGATTTTGCCATTTGTTCGTTCGGCTGCCCCATTAGACCGTGGGTGCGCGACCGAAGCGAACCTGATTTCCAGGTTTAGCCCTTCGCACATTTCTCTGAATCTTTCAGAGTCAAATTGCTTGCCGTTGTCGGTGATGAACTCCTTTGGCACTCCGAAACGGCAAACAATGTTTTTCCATACGAACTTCTGTACGGCCACCGAAGTGATCGCACCGAGTGGTTCGGCCTCAATCCAGCGGGAGAAGTATTCGATGGCTACAATTGCGAACTTGTACCCATTTCGCGCTACACGGAATGGGCTAATGATGTCTAGCCCCCACCTGGCGAAAGGCCAGATTGGTGCGATAGGTTGCAGCTCATACTGTGGTGCAGTTTGGCTTCGGCCGTGCCGCTGACAGATTTCACACCTCTTGGCTTGCTCGACACAAACTTTTAGCACGGTTGGCCAATACACCTCCTGGCGAAACACTTTGGAAGCAACCGTCCTTGCGGCTTGATGCGCACCGCACAGCCCCTAGTGTATCTCTTTCGCCATCTCCTCTCCTTTGGCGAAAGAAATGCAGCGAAGTAAGGGTTGGAGCACCCCGGAACGATACAGCTGCCCGGAGACTAGCTTGTATTTTGTGGCTTTGAGCTGTAAGCGCTTCGCTTCTGCTTCGTCCTCCGGGAGCCAGCCGTTCTTGAGATACTTGACGAATGGTGTTTGCCATTCCTCCGGGTCTTCGCCCAGCTCAGCCTGGTCGATTGCCATGACGTCCAGGCTTTCCGTGGGCATACTTGGTGCGTACAAGACTTCAAAAAAGATGCTGGTGAATGTGGGCCTCCACAGGCGGCAGATTTCGCCAGGGTATCCGCTTCCTCATTCTGGCCTCTAGGTAAGTGTTCGACAGTTATGCCAGCGAAGCACTTTTCCATAGACTGAACAGCCTCCAGATATCTCTTCATTCCTTCTTCTTTCGCCTCAAAAGACTTGTCAACATGATGAGCCACCAGTTTGGAGTCTGTTCGGATGAGCAAACGCCGAACCCCCAATGCTTTCGCCTTTCTTAGGCCCAATAAAACAGCTTCGTATTCGGCTGTGTTGTTGGTCGTGTTGAACTGCAGCCTTGCGGCATACCGAACTGGCACGCCTCCTGGCGAAGTTAGCACTGCCGCGGCACCCGCCCCCTTGTGCGACCACGAGCCGTCGGAGTGCATTACCCAAGGCTGTTCGACGGGCTCGGGGTCGGGGGCGATCGTCGGTGTCCATTCGGCTACGAAGTCAGCTAGGACTTGGGATTTGATGGCAGTACGGGCGGCAAAATGTAGGTCGAAAGGTGATAACTCCGCCGCCCACTTGTTGAGTCGGCTAATGATTTCCTTGCCCCGCAGCACTTCGCCCAAAGGATACTGCGACGGCACAGTGACTTTGTGAGCCTGGAAGTAGTGCTTAAGCTTGCGCGAAGCCATCACAAGGGCGTAAGCGAGCTTTTCCATTTCAATGTATGTTGTCTTCGCCCCTTGCAAAGCTTCGGAGACGAAATATACTAGTTTCTGACCTGACTCTGTCTCTTGGACAAGGGCTGCACTGACCGCCACCGGCGAAATTGCTAGATAGAGCAGCAGTTCGCTTCCTGGTGTTGGACTGACCAAGGCGGGTGGGTTCTGCAGATACTGCTTTAGCTCGTCGAACGCTATTTAGCATTCGGGCGTCCAGCTAAACTTTCCCGCGCCCCGGAGGGTTTTGAAGAAGGGTAGACCTCTTTTGGCTGCTTTTGAGAGAAATTGACTGAGCGCCGCAATTCGGCCAGCGAGCTTCATTTGCTGAATGGCGTCGATTTTCTCGGGGTTCGCCTCGATGCCTCTTTCAGAAACAAGAAAACCCAACAGCTTGCCCGTGCGAACACCAAAAACACACTTCTCAGGGTTCAGTTTCATACCAGCCGTGCGCAAGTTGTCGAAGGTCTCTTGTAAGTCGGACGCATGGTCGAAAGTCTTGTGGCTTTTTACGACGATGTTGTCGATATAGGTCTCCACATTTCGCCCCAATTGCTTGTAAAGGACTTTGTACACTAGCCTGGCGAATGTTGCTCCAGCATTCCTCAGGCCGAAAGGGATCCTGAGGTGGCAGAAAGTGCCGAACGGTGTGATGAAAGCTGTCTTGGGGATGTCGGCCAGATTCATATGGATCTAGTGATAGCCGGAATATGCATCCAAAAAGCTCATGAGCTCGCAACCGGCTGTCGAATCGACAAGCTGGTCGATCCGCGGCAGGGGGAAGTCGTCTTTCGGGCACACCTTATTGAGGTCTGTGAAATCAACGCACATGCGCCACTTGCCGTTCGACTTTCTCACCAAAACCGGGCTCGCCAACCACTCAGGGTGGTCGATCTCTTCAATCACCCCCGCCTTGAGCAACTTCTGCACTTCGGCTTTTGTTGCGTTTTGGCGATCGGCGGACATCTTCCGTAGCTTCTGTTTCCTTGGCTTGGCATCCGGTTTGACTGCCAGATGGTGCATGATGAGGTCTGTCGAAACACCTCCCACTTTGTCAGGGCTCCAGGCGAAGATGTCAATGTTCTTCTTGAGCACCTACAGGATGCTTTTAGCTTCCTCTTCGCCTAGATTGCCCCCCAGCAGGACGAGTTTTGCAGGATCAGCATCGTCGACTTGTATCTTAATCACCTTGCCATGTGGTGCAGGCTTCGGCATGCGTTTAGCGTGGTTATGTGGTTCGGCTTCAACATTGTTCACTGTCCTGCTGATTGCAGCCATGTTGCCCTTCGATGTGGTCGAGGGTTGAAACCCCTTGGCGACGATCACACCTGTTGGGCCCGGCATCTTGAGCTTGAGATAGTTGTGATGGGGGATGGCTTCGAACTTGTTCAAGGTTGCACGGCCGAAGATGGCATTGTAATTGTATGGGATGTCAACGACATCGAACAGTATTTCCTCTTCGAGCCTGTTTTCACCTGTGCCGAAGGCTACCACCAGTTGCACTTGACCCAAGACTTAGAACTGATTCGCCGTCGAAACCGCGCCTGGGTGAGGGCTAATGTTGGCAACCCCATCTTGGCATATGCTTCGGCAAAGCTGACATCGGCCGAACTTCCTCCGTCAACCAGGATTCGCCGGACTTCGAAGCCAGCTACCTCGGCCGAGATCACCAAGGGGTCTTGATGTGGGAATAGCACCCCTTCAGCGTCCTCTGGTCCGAAAGATATTTGCTGGTTCAAGTACCTCGGAGTTCCTTCGCCCGCCGCAGTTATGTTGTACACCGCTCGCAGCTGCATCTTCTTCTGCCGCTTCGACTGTTGAACTGGTGGATCGGCCTTTGTAATCACTTGGATTACTCTACGCTGGATGTCTTGTCGCTGTTCGGCTGGGGGAGCTTGCTCTTGAGCAGCTTCATGAGGTGCTTCGACAGCAGCCACTTGTTGCGGCCTTTGGTTTTGAGCATTGCCACGCTGCCGGATGTTTCGGCATTGCTCGGTGGTGTGTGAGGATCGGCCGTGGTATGCACAATAAAGGTCCTTCCTGACCTTCTTGCGAACCGGCTGCTGATGGCTGCCTGCTTGCTGAGCGTCGAACTCCTTGCAAAGGGCTTGGACCTCTTCGACAGCCATCACTGCCTTGCTCGCGCGATCATTTCTGAATTTTCCCCAAGTTGAGGGAGCTTGACTTGTCCTTGGCGGTTGTCCCTGATTCGCCGGCTGAGGTTGGCGAATGGTGAGAGGAGCAGGTTCGGCGATCTGCGCCTGCACTTGGGCTTGGGCAGCGGCGACAGAAGCTTTGTCGTACTCAGCTTGGATTGCTTGCCGTCGCTTGAAATCTTCTTCGCCTCTTGCGTACCCGTCGATGATGTGAAGCAGGTGCTCGAGTGTCTGCGGCTCTTTGTTAGCGATTTTTCTTGTGAGCTCAACTTCGAGCAATCCAGCCGAAGCAGCATTGATGACAGACGCTTCGGTTATATTTTGAACTTGGCATCGGGCTTGCGAGAAACGACGCATGTACTCCCGTATTGACTCGCCCGGCCTCTGGCGTATGCCAAGCAGATGTTGCTACGTCTTCGGCTCCTCGTAGGTGCGTTGAAAGTTAAGAACAAAGACATCGCGCAATTGCTCCCATGAGTAAATGCTATTGGCCGGTAAATTGAAGTACCAAGAACGGGCGATGCCATCTAGAGCGAGATGGATTACCTTTGCCTTGTGTTTTCCTCGCCGTGAGCTACTTCGATCACGGACTCGTAGATAGACAGAAACTCTTTTGGGTTTGTTTCGCCTGAGTATCGCGGAACGGGTGGGAACTTGAACTGAGGTGGTATTGGGTGGTTCTTTATACCCCCACTCAGCGGTAGCCCCTTTTCGCCCCCTGCTTTGATCGCAGCTCCCTACTGTGGATATGGCGAGGCGAAGGGCGAAGTCATGGCTTGCGCGTGAGGTTGGGTCACAGTGGTCGGCTGCCCAGCTCCGAATGTTGTCGCTTGGAACGCCGTCATGGATGGGTCAAACGGGGGCTGAGACCAAGCCATGGCGATCTGGTTCGGCGCTTGATTTACTCCGAAGCCTGGTGTCGGTGCCTGTGGTTGAGTGATTGGTGATTGAGCAGCGTTGCTGAAGTCGAGCTGCGGTCCTTGACTCCAAGGCGAAGCCCCTGGACCCGGCTGGTTCGACGACAGCCAGCCGGGTGCACCTGGACTTGTATTCCCCTCCGGTTGAGCCGAAGGGGCTATATTTGGAACGTTGTGGGGTTGGCTGAGTTGCTGAAGGAAAGCTTGAAACTGCGCCTGCAGAGCCGAAGCCCCTTCTGCCGTTGCTTGTGACATTCAGCCAGTTGGTGGGGGGTGTACTTGGGTAGCAACCGGCCTAGCCTGCGGCTGTACATGAGGAGCCGGGTGTACTGTTGCGGCCGAAGGCTGCCCGGCGAAGTACACTGGCGCTTGCATGGCTTGCGGCGGAAGGGCCTGGATCGATGCTTGCGGGTAGACTTGGGGTGGAATGTAGCCTGCCGAATAATGGAGGATTGGGGGCGAAGCGACCTTGGCCTGCTGTGCTGCTTCGTACGCCTGTTGCTGCTCTTGCATATGGCGAAGCATGTCTTGGGGTCGAGTCATGTTCTGGCTCATGGCCTCCATATCGGCTTCGGCTTGTGCTTCGAGGTTGGGGTTGACTTGTGCAGCGGCGAGCGCGGTCGAAGTCGTTGCCGGCTGTGACGAAGCGGCCTGGGGTACCAGCAGATGGCTTGTCGAAAGGATCTCCGCCCTGGTCTAGAGCGCCCTTGCCTCTGCGGCTGCCTTCGCCGCGTCGACCGTGTTCGGCACCTGCCCCGACGGAGCAGCAGGAGCCGAAGGTGGCGGAAGTGGCGCAGGTGCCGAAGCCGATGGTGCCCCCTCAGCTTCGGCGATGGGCGCCAAAGGCTCTGCTCCCTCTTCGGTGGCCATCTCCTCTACTGCTGCGCTCTCCTTTCGCTTTGCAACCTTCTCCTCCACGACCCTCTTTGGTGGCATTCGCTCTCAGTGGTTTCGCCGGGAGGTCCCCACGATCGGCGCCAGCTATTGTCGAAACGACAACTGCATACGTCGAAAGATGTGGTTACTCAACTGTATTGGAAAGCAGTAAGCTGTATTAACTCTGAGAATTTTTCTTCGGGCCCCCTCTTTACATGACCCTAGGGGTCTATTTATAAACCTATTTACAGGCCCCCTATTAGGGTTTAGGTTTTTACAGGGGAATTTACATGGTTGTCCTTATGAAAGGGACATTTACATGGGTACACAGTGTCATTTGCATGTATGGGCTCCTAATGGGCCAACGGATTGGGCCCGGCCTATGGCGAATGGGCCCGTCAGGTTGAAGCAGCCCGTGAGACCGCTTACATGTCGAACCCGTCCTGATGAAGGCATTCCGGCTTCGCCATGCGCCCTTCGCCATATGCCGTTCGCCCAAGGTGCTCTTGCTTCGCACGGACCCGACGCGGTTTGCTAGCCTGCGGCATCTTCGCCCATAGCCTTCGCCACAGGGCTTCGCCCAGTCGGCTCTGATGTCTTTGGCTTTGAATCCTCGCTGGTCCTTAGGTTTCGGCGGGCCCGGCCGAAGGGCCTCGTGGCATACCGCCAACAAACATGATTAATGGAGGATTTAATGCATGTTCGACTGTATATTTTGAGATGATTACCCGATGGAGTCCTACAAATTGGCCGCACTGGTCATAACCTAGGCAGCGAGCATCTCGCCCATCTCACAGAGGTCTACATCTCACGATGATTACCCACATGTGTTATTTTCCGAGAATATATTTTGAAAAATGAGATTATTTGAAATTTGGTTGAACACAAGGTAATGGAGTCCTAAACATTGGCTGCGATATATTCACCAGAATATATTTGCCTGGAGACCATGTCTTAGGCAGCAAGTATAACTTGCCCACTATTAAGAGATCTATTCCACTGTTTAATTACTTGGAGATTATCCACATTGTGCCACCTAATTTCGAATTCTTACTCAAATTGTTAGGTCTATAACCTATATCTTTTCGAAACATTACAAAATATGAAGTCTTACATTTCGCTTTGAGATTACAACCTTAATATCATGTTTTATTAATTTACCTCTGTAAATTGATAATGTTAACCATGATTATAGGGACATGGTAACTATAGAGTTCGTTGAACTCGCCCGCGATGGGAGTAACTATCCAATTTGGGCTTCCGGTATCAAAATAATTTTTTCTTCTAGTGGGATTTCACATACAAATTAGGAACTCAATGATTGGGATCCACCAGTTGAGAACAGAAAGCTATATATTGCCTTTTTCCTTCTGAGGCTCTACATCTATAAAGACATCTAACATGAGTACAGTTGGAGACGAGCCCTCTCAACCTATGGAAAGCTCTAAAAGAGCGTTATGATCAGCAAAAGGAACTCATTTGGCCTGAGGCTAATTATGAGTGGATTCATTTACGCCTACAGGATTTTAAAACTGTGGTAGAATACAATCATGTTGTTCATAACATTTGCTCCAAGTTGATGTTTTGCGAAAAGAGCCAACAGAAGCAGAGAAGATAGAGAAAACTCTATCAACTATGTTTCTAGAGGACAAGATACTGAACCAACAGTATCGCACTTAAAGGATTCAAGGGAAATTCCTCGAATAACCCCAAGAATCTGACTGGAAAACACAAATGCAACAACGGCGCAAATCCAATGGTCGATTGAAAAGGAAAAGGGAAGGGTAAGGCACCACAACCTCGTGGCAATAGCAACATGCATTGCAACAAGTGTGGATCTGACTATCATGTCGCTAAAGATTGCCACATCCCAACAACATCTTGTTCTCCTGTATCAGAAATCCCTAAAGGAGAAAAAGTCTTCTGAGGAACTAAGATTTGAAGCTCACTTCAATCTTACAAAAGAAAGACCTAAGGTTGAAAGTTCTCACCAGGCTCCTATTGAACCAGAGAACAACCTCGCTCTTCTCCCATAGGATACCGTTGCTCATCGAATACTACTCAACAGACCCACTTGGAGATTTACTATGATCTCAGTGCGTCCCACTTAGAGATAAAGCTGCTTTAATCTCAGTGTGTTTGATACATTATATTGATATCCTATAGTTTGTCAAAACAATATTGGTTGTAATAAGTAGATAAGTACAAACTCCCTTATATTATAAGGTTATAAGACTTGCTGGTCATTAGAGTATGTACTATTAACCTATTTAAACGTCATACTATGTATTTGATGTTTTCATTATTATATGTATGTATATATTGTGGATAAAGAATTTTTCACTAAGCAATTCTTCTTTCACTATAGATGTCTAAGGATATCGCTTCTATTGGAGAGGAATTATGTCTTCTGGACAGTGGTACCACAAACTATACTTAGGAAGATCAAATACTTTCAAACTTTCAAAAAGAGAGAAGGCAAAGTTTTGACTATCGCTGGGCACGATACTGTGATAGTTGGCTCCGGACGAGCAACTATTACACTCCCAATGGGTACACAAATTACAATCGAGGATGCTTTATTGTATCCTGATTCAACCCGTACCCTACTAAGTTATAGAGATATCCGTCAAAATGGGTCTCACATTGAAACCCATATGCATAATCGAGAAGAATTTCTTCTCTTAACCAAATAAAACGGATATGGCAAACACATTTGCGAGAAAATTCCATCTCTCACATCGGGATTGTACTATACATACATTAAGCCCATTGCGCATGTTGCGTATAAAGTAATTTTTCAAAATGTTGATGCATTCCACACTTGGCATGATCGACTTGGGCACCCCGGTATCGGGACGATGAGAAAAATTATTAGCAACTCTATTGGTCATCATTTGATCACTGACAAATTTCCCAAATCCTCTGATTTTGTATGCACTGCATGTGCTACTGGGAAACTGATTTTGAGACCCTCTTATGTCAAAATTAGAGCCGAACCACTTAAATTCCTTGAACGCATTAAAGGGGATATTTGTGGCCCTATTGTGCCAAGATCTGGACCGTTCAGGTACTTTGTGGTTTTGATTGATGCATCTACTAGATGGTCTCATGTGTGTCTTCTATCGACACGAAACCATGCCTTTGCTAAAATAATGTCCTAAATTATAAGGCTTTCAATGATTATTGTATGGCATTGGGAATTTAGGTTCAGCACTCTGTTCCATATGTCCACACACAAAATGGTTTGGCTGAATCATTGATTAAAAGAATTAAGCTTATTGCTCGACCATTATTGATTAATTGCGAATGGTCGTGTTGGGGTCATGCAGTTCTGCACGCTGCTGACCTTGTCCAACTACGACCAACTGCATATCATGAAACTTCCCCAATGCAGTTAGTACGTGGAAATCCTCCAAGTATTTCCCATTTGCGTAAGTTCAGTTGTGCTGTATACATACCGATCTCACCACCACAGTGTACCGCTATGGGCCCACACAGGAAAATGGGGATCTATGTGGGATTCAAATCTCCGTCGATCATAAAGTATTTGGAACCCTTAACAGGTGATCTATTTACTGTTCGATTCGCTGACTTTATTTTTTATGAGGAACATTTCCCGGCATTAGGGGGAGACTTCAAGTACCAGAAAGAATATCAGGAAATTGATTAGGATGCCCAGGGTATTCCAGCTTCAGACCCACGTACTACTGAAACTGAACTTCAAGTTCAGAAAATTATACATTTGCAAAGACTTGCAAATAACCTGCGAGATGCATTTACCAATTATAAAGGTGTGACTAAATCTTTCATTCCCGCTCAGAATGCGCTAGAAAGAGTGGAGGTACCAAATAAAACCACTCAACTTCTACTCACTAAAAAGAGAGGAAGAAGTATGGCCACTCAGCGAGAAACAATTGCTAATAAGCAAAGAAAGACGGTAAATGTATACCAACCTTTAGTTGGTACACACCAAATTGATACTATATATCAAGCAGATCGTGATAGCCTGTAACCTAGCTCGGTGGTGCACAATGCTGAGACTAGGAATTCGGAAGACCATAGACACATTGTTTCGGGAGATCACGATGAGTCTATAGGGGTTGATGAAATTGCCATCAACTACTCTGAAATTGGAGAATCTTTTGATAGAAGAGCTACAATTGTCGACATTAATTTTTCTGAACAAATTGTTGATTGCCTCCAAGTTGATCCAAAACCTAGGTCTATAAAAGAGTGCCAAAGGCGCTCTGACTGGAACAAATGGAAGGACACAATTGACGCAGAATTAGCCTCGCTTTACAAAAGAGATGTATTCTCGGCTGTAATGCCTACTCCTTGTGGTATCTTTCCTGTGGGATACAAATGGGTTTTCATCCGGAATCGGAATGAAAACAACGAGGTGGTGAGATATAAAGCAAGGCTTGTAGCACAAGGTTTTACGCAAAAACCTGGCGTTGATTTCAACGAAACTTACTCTCCAGTTATGAGTGGTATAACTTTCCGATATTTAATATCATTGGCAGTACAAAATTATCTATTTATGCAGTTGATGGACGTAGTGACAGCATACCTTTATGGGTCACTTGATTCTGATATTTACATGAAGGTTCCTGACAGAATCGACATCCCGAATTAGAAGGTAAATCGTAAAATGTATTGTGTTAAGTTGCAGAAGTCACTTTATGGCTTAAAACAGTCGGGCAGAAGGTGGTACAACCGATTAAGTGAATTCCTTTCGCTAAAGGGATACACTAAAAATGATAATTGCCCGTGCGTCTTTATCAAAAAGTCCCCCACAGGATTTTGTATTATCTCGGTATATGTCGATGATCTCAACATAATTGGCAATACACAAGATATTAATGAAGCACGTCATCATTTAAAGACGGAGTTAAGAATGTTTTTCGATATCTTAATGGCACAAGAGATTTTGGACTTTTCTTTAAAATGAACCAGGATTCGACTTTAATTGGGTATATTGATGCTGGCTATCTATCTGATCCCCACAATGCTAGATCACAAACATGATTCGTATTTTTACAAGGTGGAACTGCTATTTCATGGAAGTCTTCTAAACAGACTCTGGTAGCCACTTCCACAAATCATTCTGAAATAATTGCATTATATGAGGCATCATGTGAATGTGTATTGCTTCGCAGAATGGTTAACCACATATTAACATCTTGTGGTATTAGTTCATTGGAATCACCTACCATTATCTATGAAGATAATGCCGCTTGTGTTGTTCAGATGGAAACTGGTTATATTAAGAGCAACATCACTAAGCATATTGCTCCTAAATTATTTTATCCTCATGAGCTTCAGCAACATGGAGAGATAAATATCTTGCAAACTAAGTCATGTGATAATCTTGCTGATTTAATCACAAAATCTCTGCCATACTCCACATTCTTTAAATGTGTCGAAGGAATTGGTATGAGACGACTTAAAAATTTGCAGGATTCAGGGGGAGTATCTTCCTCTGGAAAATAACCTATTTTCGTCATATTATACTCTTTTTCCTTTGTATGAGTTTTACCCTTTAGGTTTTCCCATCCAAAGTTTTTAATGAGGTAATATCAACATAAGATTATATGTCTTATCATTTGGCTTATACTATTTTGGATAGTATAACTAAATAAGATTATATGTCTTATCCCACTGGGGTTTTTACTAAATGATAACTATCGACATTATACTATTTTGGATCATACTATGATCTTTACTCATAGAGATCTAAAAATAGTCAATTATATATCATGGTTCTCTCCTTATTTTTCCCACTGGGTTTTCAAGGAGTTTTACGTGATGCATTTAACATAATAATTATAATTATTTCTAAGATTATCTTTACAGATATCTAGAACACTAAATGAGCAATGATCAAAGCTGGATTCGATAAGGGGGAGTGCTATGAAATATTTGGGTGATCTCATCCATATATATAGATAGAGCAGCAACCAACTTAGGGACGGTCGTGCCCCACACCTCTTCTCGCCTCAGGGTGATTCTAGCAACGGATGCGATGATTCCCAAACCATCGTGTCTTTTGGTTTCCGCCTCTCTCCCCCCTATATATTGTAACCATTGTTATCAATAAAGTATTCCGCTCATTCATTCCTTCTACATTTTTGTGTTCAATCTCTCTCGCTCAATCAATTTTGTTCACAATACACTTTAGAGGAGACATTTTGGCTTCTGATGAGGAAGTTGACAAAAATATCATCTAATAAAATGGCATGCAAGCACGCATGCACAATTCAAATATACTGCATGCATGCAGATTATATGTCCAATAAACGGATCTATAATTGCGCAAGTCTGTTCATCTATTAAATCATATCATGAATGCATATGCAAATATTAAATGTAAATTAAGTATTATAGCATGACACCCTCACATTCTCTGCCCCACCACATACATCGTGGCAGCTACCGTCAACTGCGTCTCTCCCATCACCCACGCCCTATCCGCACTTTCCGTCACATATTACTTCCCAGGGGTGAAGCTAGGGTAAACAATCACCGGGATCAGTACTAGCCAGGTCTATTTTCAACCAAAATCGGTCGAAAACAACGCTGTTTCGATGTGCGATGAAAGTAGATTATGAGTGAAATTTCGAATAGTTTTTGAGAATTCGAATTTGAAGTGGTAAAATTCAACAGAAATTAATCAAAATTTATCAAATTTTGGCAAAAAAAGTCATATCGCCGTGTTCGGAATCCAATGTTAAATCGAAGAGGTGAACCCTGATACAAACTTGGTGTGTTCGAACCTAGCTACGTGTTCAGAACCCTTCCCTTCCAACACGTAAAAATTGGAGCGAGGGCTAGAATACTTAAAATACTTAAAAATATATTAATATGATTTTTTTAAAGCGATCTTTCTATAGAAATTATATTGCTAGGGAATTTGAGAAGTTGTGAGCCACTAGCCTTATGCATGGTCTCAAATCTCAAAGACTCAAATGAATATGCATATTCGGTTGACGTATAATCATAAGAGCTAGCTAATAGTCTTCTATTTGCTGTTGTTAGTATCGTTACTGGAGTAGTTGTCAATTGGGTTTTAACACAGCAATCAACAATTAATGTCGCTGGGGTCTAATCTTTCTTTTCACCGGGGTCATAGCTTGTAAAATAAAGAGGGCTCAGGATGTTCATAGAAAATCATCGGGGTCAACAGACCTAGATAAACAAATCTTTTCACCGGGGTCATCGCCCATGTTACTTTCTACTCCCTCCGTTAAAAAAAAAAACTTAACCTGACTCCTCCCATGATAATAAATAATAAATCTAGATAAAAGTTAGTCTAAATTTATTGTCCTATGAGGGGTTGTATCTCCTCTTTTAAGTTGCGTTTTTTTTTTTATGGAGGGAGTAGTGCAGTGTAGCTGCTAGCCCCGGCGCTGCTGCTGCGTGAACTCATTGAGATGACAGTTAATTCATTCGGAAGAAGATGCAAATGTTAAAAAAAAACACACGTAATTTGGGGTATCGAGGATGAGTCACGTAGGAACCTATACGTATTAATCATTGGCATTTTACCTAGAGATCGTGTTCTTTAGGGATAAACTAATGTATGTCTTAAATTGATCATGCGGATATTCTGAGGATAGTTTAACCGATCATGTTTTTGGAGAAAATGTAAATATAAAAATAACAAAGCAAATAACGTAATGAATATCTAGAGTAGAAGATGCAATACCATTGAAGATCGATGGAGATGGTACCGATGCAGTACCTATGAGATACCCTTTTCCTCACAAAATTACCTATCTACTATTCCTATCTAAGTATATATATCAATACTTAAATACATTTTATTGTGGAGTGTTAGATCTTTATCATTTTTAAATGCAAACACCATAAAACGTCTCGTGTGTTAAATACTCTATTGATTCTATAGTACTCATCATTCTAGATAGTTTATTTATAAATTAAAGTTTAAGAAGGAAAACAGACAAGTAGTCATGCTCTTGGGATGCTCTAAGATCATCAACGACGACAAGTCCACTAAAGCGCCAGGTTTTGGCATCTTTTCAGGTCATTATATATGTCTATGGGATATACCATACGTACTGTAGAATAACATTATGGCTATATGGTCGGTAGCAAAGAGTAGTGGAAAAGGGATGGAATTAGTTCTTCCTGGATTGGACAATTCATCTGTGTGTTATAGCTTGCTGATACGCCAATCAATCATATACCATGACACTTCGTGCAAGATCTAAGCTTGGTGATCTCTCATAAATAAAAGAAGTTAATTTATCCTCTTTACTTGGTTTAATTTTCCGTAATTGACTAAAGGTGTGTTCTCAACTACACTTTCCTAACTTCCTTTCTCGTTTTTCATCCGCACGCTTCCCAAATTGCTAGTGAAAGTAAAGTTGCTTAAAAAATCATATTAATTTCTTTTTTAAGTTCTTTTTACATAGTTAATACGTAAATAGTCGTACGTTAATCCGTCACTCAGTTTTACATGCCGTGGAAGGTTCCCAACCCTAAAAAGCACAGCCTAAATCATATATGTATATGGTTTTATGTTTGCTGGAGAATTACTCATGATTTTTCTAGGAATATAAAAAAAATGTGTTTAAATGTATGATATAATTGATGTCAGAATAGCTCAAGCATCGTGTCAACGTCCCTTTTCTTCTAGGAAACATCCAATTCTTTTTTTTTTTTTGCATGATCTTTCAGTGATTTCTAGGAAACGTCCCAATTTTCATGGGCCAGTAATAAAAGCTCATGCGTTTCAGAAAAGGTTGAAAGCTGCTCAACTCATAGATAGAGATACTTTTTTTTGTTTGCCCCTAGAGGTTGATCGTCTCTCTTTATTAATTTACCCCTGTGAAATTGCCTCTCCCTCTACTGTCTTCACTTTGCCCTCATTCTTGCCTTTTACCCCAGATGATTAATTAATACTCCCTTTGGATTGATAATAATACTTATCATTTTAAAAAAGAGCACGGTCTTAAAAAACAATTTTGGCCATTATTTTTTATTATAATATGTATAAAGTGTTAATAAATATATGGTTTTATTAAAGTACCTTTTAAGACTAATCTATACATGTAGTCACCATATTTAAAAGACAAATATTATTTTATAATCAAAGATTATAAAGTTTGACCTCACCCTTATCTAAACAACAAGTATTATTAGCCTGGAGTATCAGCCTGGAGGGAGTAGGATGTTAACAATTAAAAAGTCCGGACTTAGCCATGAGAAAAAATAGGACAATATCTTAATTATAACAATATGTATTCGTGTATTTGTGTAAAAAACTAATTACCATGGTACTATTACTTTTAGTTATTATAATTAACATAAGTGTCCCAAAACACATAAATTTATTAACAAGATTATGGAGAATTTGTATTTGTGTTATTGGTTCAGTATCTATTATATACTCCCTCCATTTCTAAATATTTGACGTTGTTGACTTTTTTAAACATATTTGACCATTCGTCTTATTAAAAAAATTAAGTAATTAATAATTCTTTTTCTATCATTTGATTAATTTTTAAATATACTTTCATTTATAAATATAGTTTTACATATTTCAAAAATTTTTTGAATAAGACGAACGGTCAAACATGTGCTAAAAAGTCAACAGTGTTAAAAATTTAGAAACGGAGGGAGTACTAAAAGTCCATTAAACTTCCTACAAACACTCCTAAACCTTCACATGGCACTTCTATAAACTTTCCTACGCTGCCACGTGACGCTCTAATAAATTAGAGGAAACATTAGAAATTCTAAGAAAATAAAGGAAAAAAATCTAACCTCGATTTTCAATTAAAGCGATGGACCCATTGTTGTAAGCCATTAGATTAAATATATTTAAAGGATTGCATCCCACCTAACCTTCCACCAAATAAAAAAAATCTCACGTGAACAGTAGTACGTATAAATACGTACTACCTCCGTTTCAGGTTATAAGACTTTTTAGCATTGCTCATATTCATAGAGATGTTAATGAATCTAGACACACATATATGTTTAGATTTATTAACATATATATGAATGTGGGTAATGCTAGAAAGTCTTATAATATAATTTATGAAACGGAAAAAGTACGTACATACTGCCCCCCAAAAAAAAACAAAAACATCCGTTGAAAAAAAAAACTAATCTCCCGTGTGCTATGAGAGAGAAATATGTATGCACTATTCACCGGGAGAAAAGAAATCTCACGTGTACATATATAAATAAATACGTACATGCTACTATTCACCGGAGAAAAGTACAAAAAATATCCATCTACGTAGGTACTATTCACCAGAACTACTAAAAATACTCCCGGGTTAGATACATATAGAATATGGATAGTATTCGCCAATGCGAGAAAAAAAATCTCCCGTGTATATACATACTAATTAAGCAACCAAAAACCCTAATAGAAAAATACATACTTACAATCGAAAAAAATATTCATTCCTTCAGTACATAAAAAACTAAATAGGTGTCGTTGGGAACCCCACATAGATATCGGTTTTCCTAATCGATACTAATTAGAAAAATCAAATGTGTCGGTCTTGTAACCAGTACCTTTGAGGTCCCAAGAATTAAAAAAAAAGCGACTCGATGTATTGGCCCGCTTCGAGCCAAGAACTTTCATACAAAAATTGAATCATGAAATCTCACACATAATTCATCACAAATCTAAATCCCATAGAAAATTCATCACAAATCACAGATCAATTCATCATAAGTGGCCGAGGTTGGAGAAGGGTGCTGACGGGAGGGCGCGCCGTGGCGGCTGTGCGCCGTGAGGTGGAGGCCCCTCCGCCCCAGCTTGCGGCGTCCGGACTCCGGAGTTGGATGCCCGGAGCTCGCGGTGATCGCGCCGAGGTTGGAGAAGGGGGTGCCCATGAGGAGGAGGAGCACCACCAATGGGAGGCGCACCGTGGCAACTGTACATCGTGAGGAGGAGGTCACCGCTATCGCCGTGAGGAGGCTGCGCTGAGCTTCACTACAAGAGATCTTATGATAGATGACGTTTCATTTACGTCATAAACATTGAATTTTTCATCACATTTCGTAATCTGTGACGCTCGCGTGACGAAAATTCTTTCGTCACCTATCATGCGTCTCTAATGATATTCTATGACGAAACCTTATTTTTTTCGTCATTAATCTAGTGACGATCCTTCTGTCGTCATAACTTTGTGACGCTCAGATTCGTCATTATCTAGCTAAAAAACGTCATAAAATATCTGATGGCCCATTAAAACCCATGTATTGAGCACCCTATTTATGGGCTTTGCCCAATGGCAAGCCCAACTAAATTTTAGCCTGGCCCATGTATGATGTAGCATATTTTCAGCCCAATTCTATTATATCCATTTGCTTTAATATCAAATAATAAATGGGCCAAGTCCATTGCAAAAGCCCATATAGGCACAAACATTGTACCACACCATTTTTAGCTCGTCATATTGTATTCATTTATATTAGTATCAAATAACAAGTGGGCTAAGCCCATATAAGCCTAATAATGAAACACAATAACAACCCATATAGCACAAAGGTTACAGCCCAATTAGCATCCAACACAACCCGACAAACATCCAATACAATACAAAATTTACAACCCAATTAATAGCTGCAAGAGGTAATCAAAAAACTCAGTTTGAAGAACCAAGATTTCACAATTTTCCTGTTATACATACTAATGAAGGAATGGATATCTCCAACATTGTTATGTGCTTCTCTGCCTTGTATTCCTTTTGAGATAGCCTAAAAAATGAAGAAAATTAAGCACAAGATTTGCACTTTCCTAGTCAATCAACCATCCAATGTTGATTATACAGCATATCCAAGCTATCAAGTATCAATGTGCATCAATGAACTGAACTACTAGAGTTAATGAAATCATGGATCTATATCTATATATGTTATGGAGGATTCTTGATCATTAATTTCTCCCAAACTTTATTTTCCACTTAGACATCTGCATTACTACTTATCTGGAAAGAGAAGGATGTAGAACCTAACATATACCTCCAACACTATGATCTAAGGGGTCATCAATTATATGAGAATGGTTCAGCCCACCTACAGTTCAACCAAGAAAACATCCAGTAATCCCTAATATTTATCCATACATCATTCTTATTTTTCTTAGGCATGCTAATTGCTACCAAAATATGTTTCCATTCTCAGTAATATGCAGTTGTGCTAGTATGAAGAGTGATCACTTAAACCTCTACAACTCCAACAATATTGTACCATCATATATTTGTATTGTTAAAAAAGAAGGTGAAAATCTAATGGGCTAGATATTGATTTATCGCAAGGTGCAGAATAATCTGGTGTTGGCGAAGCACAACAAGAGGAAATAATCTTACCAGCTGACCAACCGCAGTTCCAGCCACTGCAGGAGCATCTCCAAATCGCAGACCACTTAGCTCGATCATACCAGAATGCTCAACCACCTAGCCAATAAACATGAATTTAACACAGTTTAAAAGCATAAGCCCTCGAATCACTAGCATAAATAGTCAGGAACTCCTGATTACATTACATCAACTCCTAACTCTAATGTGTGGCGAAGTAGTATGTTGAAGCAACAAGTTATTCTCACCAAGTTGTCCCCCGCATCCTGCTCATTGGCGATGTCGCGCAGGAACCAGAGTGCGCTGATGCCGTCCTCCACCTCGCCCTTGAGGTCGAGCAGGTCGAAGATGAGGCTCTCGTCGCGAGCCGGGTCAACGAACACCTCCTGCGCAGCAAACCCAACCCAAGCAAAGCACACGCATCAGCCACCCACAGAGATAGAAGCATGCATACAAGCAATTGATTGCAAATGTCGTAGGATGGATTGTGCGAGAAACAGATGCTGCTATTCTAAAACATGATTTGGATTCAAATGATTATGATCTACTTGGTTCGTCAGTCAAATCTATTTGAGCTATCAAACATTCCAAAGCAATGACACATATGTACTGTTTTAGACCGGAAAACGGTGTTAGCATAGAAGGGAAAACAATATCTGTAATATTCATATAATGTTTAAACTAGGTTTGTTTTTGCAAACAACAATCCAGCATTCTAAGTCCAGAATTGCATAGCTGAAAATAATTGTGCATCTTAGACTAGTCAGATTACAGTTTGGAGAGACATATAGTAGCAGCCTAAGTAAAGTGTTGCAGTATTAGGAACAGTCTAATATGTACGATATTTCCATGTAAATCTAGAAGCGGTTGAGTGCAGAGAATATTGAAGCCTTTTGCTCGAGACTTATATATTATCTGGTTACTTGCAGCAGAATTTTGTTAGATGCGAAATTCAAATTGACTTCGAAATAAGTATTGAATAAATGAATAGCGAACACTTTATACAGATGTACAAACCACAACCGTGGTAAATATTCCAACATCATTAGAAGGCTTACACTCAGTCCTGAGTCCTCAGCATTCCAGCACCGTTGGGTGACAACATCCTTTATATTCTTCTGCAGGATAAACAGCATGTTTAATTTTATAGATGCCTCTTGGAAGGATAACAGGGCTGGCTTTGGTCTTTTTATTCATAATCCAACTAATCATAATGTTATTTTTGTTAAAGCTCACAATTCAAATCTGGAATCTCCTCTAGTTGCTGAACTTGCAGGTCTTTATTTTGCCATCCAAGTGTGTCAGCAGCTCCAGATCCAACAACCTGTCTTCTTTTCAGACTGTGCCACAGTGGTGGAGACAATTCAAACGGGAGACTTCATGAATACTCCAGGCCATTGGACTTTAAGACCCATTTTAGCTCAAATAAAAAATTCTTTGCAAGGACAAAAGCTTCAAATCAGGTAGATATCAGAGAAATTAACAAAGTTGCTGATAAGCTGGTCGTGTAGCTAGAAATACTTCGAGTCTACAGTTTGACTGTAACAACATTACACATATCTGTCAAAGAGCTATATGCCCAACTAAAAAACCTTAGTCTTACTCCTACGGGAGATGTAATCGTCACTCACGCTTTGTGTTTCTAAAACTTCCCTTTAATAAATAAAGTAGCATGAGTCTTCAAAAAAATTTATATTTCCATAGTTGTCAAGCAATTGCTGAATAAACAAAGGTCTTGCAGTGGCGAACACTAGTTTAGCCTGAATCATCTCTGCATTGAACAAGTATTTACAAGGCCTGTGTCGCCCCTCCCCCACGGGTGACCGGGAGGCGACGACCTCAACGGCGCTCGTCTCCCCTTCCCTCCTCCTCTGCCTCGCCGCCGCCTGAGCGGCCGCCGGCAAAGCCGCGCGGCCACAAGGACGGCGGCGGCGGGGCTTCGTCCTCGTGCTCGGGCATGGGAGGGGGACCTGCTTGGGGGCGGCGGAACTGGCTAGATCCGTGCCGTTGGCCGGGTCTGGCGGTGGAGCAGCCGGCGGCAGGGCTGAGCGGTGCGGCGGCGGTGTCTGGTGGTGGTGGCAGTGGCGTTGAGGCGTTGGCGGCGGCAGAGGAAACCGCCAGATCCGCGCCTGGATCTGGCGGGACGGCGGCCGGCGGCGGCGTCTGGTGGCGGGGATGGCGAGGGCGGCGAGGGGATGGCGTCGGTGAGGTGAACCTGGCCGCGCCGGGGGCAGATCCAGTGCCCGGAGGTCTGGCGGTCGCGACGGTGGTGGCGACGAGTTCGCAGCGACGGCGGTGCGGGCTACCACGGCGGGCCGTCTACGCCGTGTGTCGTCGGAGCTCGACGACGGTGACAAGGTGCGGGAGGATGACGAGATGGCGGCGGGGATGGAAGGGCAGCAGCGGCTGCTGTGGTGGCGGCGGAGGTGGCGAGGGGATGGCGTCGGTGAGGCGAACCTGGCCGCGCTGGCAACGGATCCAACGCCGGAGGAGTCTGGTTGTCGCAGCGATGGTGCTGACGAGCTCGCGGCAACGGCGGTGTGGGCTACCACGGTGGGCGGTCTGCGCCGTGTGCCATCGGAGCTCGACGACGGCGAGAAAGGGCAAGAGGATGGTGAGATGGCGGCGGGGATGGAAGGGCAGCAGTGGCTGTGGTGGTGGCGACCGTCACCACGGTATGGGAAGGCATGGCAATCTCGGACGGCTAGCCCGGGGCGTGGCAGACGGCCGCATTTGGCCGGCGCGGCAGTGTTTGGAGTAGGGGTCGGAGGCCGACTTGGCGCAGAGAGGCGCAGCCGATGGCAGCGGAGGCCGGCTCGGTGCGAGAGGCGCGAGCGGCGGAGATGGAGGCCGGCTTGGCGCGAGAGGCGCAGCCGATAGAGGGAGGCCGGATTGGCGTGAGAGGCGCGTCCGGTGGAGGAGGCCAGCTTGGCGCGAGAGGCGCGGCCGGTGGTGGAGGAAGCGACCTCGGCGCGAGGGAGGAGCTGCCGGTGGATGTGGGCGGTCTTTGGCGCACGAAGGCTGGCCGGCGGGGGGGTGCCAGTGCAGTGATCCCACATGGCGGCAGAGGTTGAGTGGTAGTGGATTATTGGTCTAGCGGCGGTCGGTCACGCTTAGCAGGGGCCGGTCCGGTGCTAGCCTTCTCTCGGGCTTGTGTGTTGGCGCTGTCGGTGTGTAGGTGGTGGTATATTTTTTTCTTTTTTTCCTGGTTACGACCCTCCAGGATTGTAATCTTGTATTTTTTTTTCCTTCTCTATCAATAGAACTTCGCACTATCTCGTGCGAGTCGTTCAAAAAAAAAATCTCTGCATTCAGCTACTGCACTAAACAGCATCTGCAACTAACTGAGGCAGAATAGTTTATCAGTAATAGAAGGAAGGTAGAGTGGGGGCATGGCACTACCTGCGGCGGCAATGGCGACTGTGCGGGGGTTGGAGAGGCGGCGAGGCGGGAGCGGAGCTCCCGGACAAGCGGCGCGATGGTCCAGGTTGATGACATACTTTTTCATCAGTTGAAAACATTTAGCATTTAAAAATGTTGTTTTAAATTATTGAAATAAAGTCATATAGCAAAATGATCAAAACAAAAGTTATAGATATTGATGAGTTATACAACTTTGTTGTTGATGACTTTTTCAGTTGGAATCATTTATTATTTGAAAACATTGTTTGAATTTGTCATAATTTAAAATTCAAATTCAAATTATTGAAACAAAGTCATATAGCAAAATGACCAAAACAAAAGTTGTAGATCTTTATAAGTTATACAACTTTGTTGTTGGTAATTGTTTCATTTGAAATCATTTACTACCAAAAAAATTATTTGAATTGAGAGGAGTGAAGCAAAATAGACTTCTTGGCGAGGGAGGAACAAAAGAGTTGGGCCGGCGGCCCGAAGAGGGAGGAAGAGTGAGTGAGAGTTTGCGGGCTGAGGGAAGGAGAGAGTAATACTTGGGCCAGAAAAGGCCCAAGGACAGAGAGAGGAATTTTAATTTATTTTTCTATTTATTTAATAGGTTAAATGAATTTTGTGGTATTAAAATTAGTTATTGAGCACATAAAATTCACGGAAAAAATAAAAAAATTATTTAGACCACGTAGAATATTACAAAAATATTCCGGCCATGATTTTTAAAGGAAAATTTAGTTTTCTCATTAATTCACTTGATTAAATTGCTTTAACATTTAAAATATTGTTCTAGAAATGCATTATATAAATTTATGACGTTTGCTTTGTGCCCCTTATGACAAATTAATATTCGTCATGATGCTCTATTGAAATACTTTATGATGATTTCTAGTTGGTATTAACGACGAACACCTTTCTTTTTGTCACTGAGTTACCCCATCTCATACTAATCGTGCTAGTGACGAATAGCTCCAACGTCACGAGGAATTCGTCATAGAAGGTCATATTTCTTGTAGTGCTTCCATCATCCAGATCTGGAAGCTCGGAGCTCATGGTGGCTTCCCGAGGTTGGAGAAGGGGGGCGCCGTGAGGATGAAGCCACCGCCAACGGGAGGGGCGCCACCGCCATGCCACCGTGTGTGTGTATGAGAGAGACCGGGGGGGATGTGGAGGAGGGGAGGAGAAGGAGGGCGGAGGGTGGCATCTCCCCATTGTCACTATGTGAGAGAGAGAGAGGAGGCCGGAGGATGAAAAGATAAATGAGGAGAAGGACATAAGGATGAGTGAGGGAAAGAGAGATAGAGAGCAAACATATAAGATCTCCGGAACGGCGCTACTCTCTCCCTCCCCCGTGTGGCTTGGCTCGGTTTGTAGGCTGCCTTTTATTAAAAAAAATAAGGTGCCTATAATATGGTTTTTTTAAGGAAAAAAATACGAATTACCCCCCCCCCCCCGAACTATCACGGTCATCCGAATTACCCCCCTAACCAAAAAACTAGACATTCTTCACTCCCAACTATACAAACCAGACAAATTACCCCCCTCGACCCAATCCGCAGTGGTTTTAGTCTACTTGGCGTACGCGTGGAAGTCCAATCAGCATTTTATTTATTAAAAAAATGTGGGACCCACCTGTCATACTCATATCCCACTATTCCTCTCTCTCTCTTCTCTCACTCTTCCTCTCTCTTCTCTCACTCTCTATCTCACAGGGAGCGGCGGAGGAGGAGGCGAGCGGCGGGGGATGAAGCGGCGAGCGGAGAAGGCAAGCAGGGGGGGGGGAGATGAGGCGGTTTGCATAGTTGGGGGTGAAGAATGTCAAGTTTTGTAGTTCAAGGGGTAATTTAGACGACCACGATAGTTTGGGGGAGGGGATAATTCGTACTTTTTCCTTTTTTATAATTAACCAGCACCTATAATATATAATAGGTGTCGGTTCTCTTAAAAAAGGATACGTATAATATTGGTGTCCATTTTTCTCTTAAACCAACATCTATAATTGTTCAAAGGTGCCAGTTATATATATTGTCAACCTGCGGGAGTGGGAAAAACACTATTGGTGCCAGTTTATCTATTTCGACACCTATAGTACTGACCTTTATGTACTTTTCTATAGTAGTGCTTCCTAATTCTCGAATAAAAAAAATAGACAATGGTTTCTGCAAAGCGTGCTTGAGGAGACTCGAAACCGGGTTGATGGGTGCATCATGAATGCCAGCCACCAGTACCACCGTGCTACCAGCGCATCATGAATAAAAATGTTATTATGTTTCTACGTACAAGAAAATATCTGTCAGTTTCCTACTAAGGCCCGCTTTGATTCAAAGGAAATTCATAGGAATTTTAAAGGATTTCATTCCTATAGGAATTTTTCCTATATAGCCCTTTGAATCAAAGGAATGAATCCTATGTAATCCCATGAAATTCTTATGGAATGCCTCTTCCCATGTAAGTTTTGGAGGAAATTTAGCATGAGGTTCTACCTCATGTTAAGGGCCCCTTTGAATCGCAGGATTGAGAAAACATAGGAATAGGAAAAACGTAGGATTTTGATAGGAATGTAAGTGTAAAACAGAGGATTGCAAAACGCAGGAAAAATACAGGAATGACCGTTTGATTGAACCGCAGGAAAAACGCAGGAATTGGATGAGAGGGATAGACTCAAAGGAAAGTTACCAAGAGGTTGAAGCTCTTGCTAAATTTCCTCCAAAATCTCTATAGGATTGTCCATTCGATAGGAATTTCAAAGGATTGGATATGATTCAATCCTTTGTTTCAAAGGGCTTCATAGGAAATTTTCCTATAGGATTAAAATCCTCTAAAATTCCTATGTTTTTCCTCCAATTCAAAGGGGCTCTAAGAATCCTTTGAGTCTTTCTCTCCTCAAATTCCTGTGTTTTTCCTGTGGCTCAATCAAACGGTCATTCCTATGTTTTTACTGTGTTTTGCAATCATCTGTTTTACACTTATATTTCTGTCAGAATCCTATGTTTTTCCTATTCCTCCGTTTTTCTATTCCTGTGATTCAAAGGGGCCCTTAAACATATCTAAATTATATAGGATTACATATAATATTAACTATATTTTAATTTAAAAATATTGAATGAAAATATATTTAGCTCTATCTTTCTCATCCAAATAGTCTTAATAATTATTCCATTTCCCTTATTTTTTTTCTAAATACTAACTAATAGTAGCCACTATATTCATTGATGAACCTTCACCACTCATATTTTCTTTACAATTTATAGATACATTAAATATATTTTGATTAAATAGATATCACATAAAACCAAAATTTACTCTCTTGCATGTTATTCTCATCCAAATAGTCTTACAATTAGTAAAATAAATAAATTTTACAACATAGATTATTCCATCATATATTATCCAACAAATGTTCATAACTAACAGAAGAGAAATATCACACATGTATTAACTCATGTATGTATGAAAGATTAGTTCTCTAGCCATTTCTTTCGCGTGGTTCTCGCCACTTAAGTATTGGATTTTTTAAGAGGTACATGTAATTATTACAAACAATGTGATTGGATAAAGTGTCAAATTTTCTCTGAATTAAATGTTGTAGCTTAAAGCTAACAAATAGCTTGAAAAAAACTTATCCAAGCAATACGGATAAAGAAAATTTGTGAAAAGATGTTACTTTTGAAGTGTCGAAGTTGTTATTTGATTGATATTCCGGCCTTATAAATTCTTCAGACACATCTAATCATGCATGCCCCGCGCATTCGCGCGGGTTACCTTTCTAGTTGAGCAATAAAAAAAAATCATGTTGTCATAACATAAAAAAGGGATGTTGGAGAACCTTAATGAATAGTACAGAATATTTGGAATGCCTTAATGAATACAAATTAGCCATTACATCGCAATTGATGAACCAACCATCATTTCTCAAGTAAGCACACATCATAAAAAACACGTCATACTAATATTCGCAGGTGACTAGAAATTCTTTTTAATTATGAAAGACTATGATTAAAATAAGACTCAACTAATGGAGTATTCGTTTTCTACAAAATTTACGTGGTAAGTTAATAAAATTTTACAAAAGAAAAGTTTAGGGTGTCTCCAAAAGCTTTTTAAAATTTTAGGGTGAAAATGAAATTTAAAAACTTTTTAAAATTTACATGGTAAACTTTTGTAAAATTTACATGGTAAGTTAATAAAATTTTAAAAAGTTTTTGGAGACACCCTAATGGAGAGGATAAAATTTTCGTGACTATTTACAAAAGGGGAAAATGGTGTTTTGATGCATAATTGGGCATGCGTACAAGAGAGATAAGTTAAAAACGAACAACAACATAGAGAGTGGTAGTTTTGCCGGGGTTCGTTTAAAAAGTAAGTTTTGCGAGAGCAAATAAAAGATGTACAATCAAGTAATCAACTTTCAGGGGTAAGGGTGTGTTTAGTTTTTTGGGTGTAAAGTTTTTAAAGTATACAGACGTTTGAAGTATTAAACGTAGACTAATAACAAAACAAATTACAGATTTCGCCTGTAAATTGCGAGACGAATTTATTAAGCCTAATTAATCCGACATTAGCAAATGTTTAATGTAGCATCACATTGTCAAATCATAGCGTAATTAGGCTCAAAAATTCATCTCGCAATTTACATGCAAACTGTGCAATTGGTTTTTTCTCACAATTAATACTTTACATATGTGTCTAAATATTTGATGTGACGTTTTTGGCAAAAAAAATTTTGATAGACAAGACCTAAATAATGAATTTTCTCCTAAAGGATCCCCGACAAAGCAAAACTAACCGGAATTGATATCCTCCTATGTGACTGACTGACTGATTGTCCCGTACGTAGAACTTTCGGAGCTCACGATCAGTCTCGATCGAGTAGAAAAAGAAAAGAAAAGAAAAACTAAAAAGTCCATAATTAATTACATCCCTTTCTGTGCACGCGTGCTCCGATAGACTGAGCAGCAAAAAACCACTCAGCACACTGCCAGTCTGCTACCAAAAAGCGACTACTGACAGGTATGGCTTATTTTGATTGTTATAAATTTTTTGTCCAGTTAATATTTTTGGGAGTGTCAAAACTTTAATAAATTTTAACACTACCAATTAATATTGAATTTGTACTCGTTTGAGTATAAATTGGTAACAAACTATATATATTAGGTGATATCTCACACTTTACTATGAAATATATGAGTAAAATATATGGATAAATATATGTTAATATTACATAAATGATATCATAAATATTGAAATATTATCAAAATGGTGCGAGGAAAATGATTTGACATGCTTCTAAATGAAGTGTCATACTCCCTCCGTCTCATTTTAAGTGCAAGTGTAGTTTTTCGTGTCCAACATTATCATGCATTAATTATTATTCATGCTTTATCGTTTAATAACAATAAAAATACTATTAATAAAAAAATTTAAATAAAACGGACGATCTGAACACGAAAACCCACAAGTGCATTTATTTACAGAGAAAGTACTTGCATAAAAATTAAAATACTATAGTATAGTAATTCCTAAGGAGTGATGGTGTAACATTCTTATTGTGTTGACCTTTAGCTTGTAATATATATTAAATCTATTCTACACCCCCTCCCTCCCATGGGCAAACCCACCTCCCCCACCCTCCCTAGGGCCCAAAACCCCCCTCCCACCCCGGTCAAAGGTTGGTCAAAGCATTCTCCCGCCGGTCAGACCTCGGTCAAACCCGCCCACTCACTTCCCCCCACGTCCACCTCTTTGTTGTCCTCGTCTCGTAGGAATTGTGTAGTAACAAGATGACCATCATGCAGTAACAGGGTTACTTTCTTGCAGTAACAATATTATAACGTTATCAAAATATAGTGATGACGGATCTAGTTTTGTAAAGCTCTTTTTTGAAAGCATTATGGTGGAAACGGTTCAAAAATATAATATGTGATGCGAGAGATACGATTGTTTAAAGATTAGAATTTCAAATAATCCACTTGTGTTTAGTTTGCTATTATGTATCTTTTGTATTGCTTACTTCCCTCCATGCCCACCTCTTTCGTGCCCTCGTCTCGCAGGAATTGCGCAGTAATAAGACAACCATATTATAGTAATATGATTACTTGCTCGTAGTAACAACATTCATAGTCTGTAGACGTACCGTTACTACTACATACATGTTCCGTGTTACTACAATATCCACATGATGTTACTATCAGAACTGCAGTAACATCCTATATATTTTTGCAGTAACAGCTTATATACTTTTGCAGTAACGTGACGTGTTATTGCACTTTTACAATAATATTACCACTAGAACATAATACTAACAGATTATAAGTTTCACAACAATATATGTGATTTGCTCTCATAAAGCTTGAATAGAGACACAAAATTGATGCAATAAACTCTGATCACAAGATCTCATATGGTTAATTGGTTAATAGAGAATTTCTTTGAACCATAAGGTTATGGGTTCAAGTCGTGGTTTTGTCATTTTAATTTTGAATTTTCTTTCCAAGGTGAGATGAAAAAAAAATAGAGGGGGAGAGGCCAACGGGCGAGAAAAAAAACCAGGGCGCCGGGAGAGGGGAGAGAGAGAGGGAGAGGGGAGATAGATCGAGAGAGAAAAGAGAGAGAGAGAGAGAGAGGGAGAGGGACCTCCAGCAGCAAGATGAGGGGAACGTCGCCGCCTACAAACGCCTCCTCCCATGGTGGCGATGGCCAGCACACCACACCGGCACCCGTCGCCCATGGCTAGACCATGGGAGCGACACCGCCCACAACGCCGTCGAACGCCTCCTTCCATGGCGGAGATGGCTCGGAAAGCACACCGGCGCCCGGCGCCCATGGCTAGACCAGGGGAGCGACACCGCCCACAGCCATCTTTGGCTTCTCTCATCGCCATCCTTCCGATCCGGTAGCCCTGTGTCTCCTCAACATCTTCTTCGTCGCTGGTGGCCGCGGCCATCAAGCCCTCGCTGGTAAGCGCACGGTGAAGGGGTCGTCATCCTTTCCTCTGCTGGAATCACGGTTGAGGCTGCCGTGACGTAGATCCGAAAAAAATGGAGTAATTGGCAGAGGAAGGAATGGTTGGATAGGATTTCCTATGGTATAAATACTCATATTTTAATCAAGTAAAAATATAACTGAACATCTCAATATGCAAGAGGGTAGCTGCACATGGCGCGTGAGTAAAAATTTTACTTCGCACCTTCTTGTGTCTCTCATCCAATAAGGTAGCGCTTTGTGTTTTCGTTCGCGAGTGTGGGTGGAGGATGGAGGGGAGGGCTTACCGCTGAGACGTGCCATTCAGCTATATGGCACGTAGGGTGCCACGTATAGTAGTTATATATATATATATATATAGCTATTGGTGCTACGTATTACATGGCGCCTGGCACACACAACATCCACCTTGTCCCACCCCCACGCGCAAGTTAAATTTTAACTCAGCGACCCACGACCCAACCCGTCCACTCGATCTGGTGCATACCAACCACAAGTTAAATTTTAACTAAGTGACTTCCAGTACCAACATCGCATCGTGTAGTGTCGCAACTTTTCGATTAGTTAAGCTTTAACTGTCATTTTCTCTATACACCATTCTCATATCACACACGCTAATGGATATTGATAACACATAGCTTTACATGTAGTTTTTTTTCTTAATTAAATTTGTTTTTTTATTCTCCTTGATTTTGATTTTTTTTAGTTACTCTGACTTGTTTTTTAATGCAACCCAAAGCTAGCAATTTTTTAACTGTTAACAAGATAGCTAATGTGTTGTGATCCAACGGTGTTTGCACATTGAGTTATTTTTTAACTCGACATACTAACTTTATCTGGTATATATATTACGGATTCCCATTGTCGAAACCATCCACCAACTCTTTCCTCTCCCTCTCCACATTTTACGGATCAGCACGGCGGTTAGGGGATGAGGAGTGGCAGCGAGGCGGTTCCGGTGATGGCTTGGCGACGAGGAGGAGAGCCTAATCCGGTGGTGCCGAGTTGCGTGGACGAGCGCGGTGGTGGCATGTGCGGTATCGACGGGCGACTGTGGTCGGGAGACGAGGCGGCGACGGATCCGGCTACGGCGGCGTGGATCCGGGACGGTTGCGGGCGGCGCGTCTGTGGATCCGGCGCCCCCTTCCTCCCATGTGGATCCTGCACGGGTGACGACTGCGGGTAGGAGGCGAGACGACGAAGGATCCGTCCGCCGCTCCGCCGCCACGCGCACGGTGGTGACCTTCGCGGTGAGCTTGTCCTCCAGAATCCGTGGAGCAGCGGCGGGCATCTATGGAGACGGCGGCACCAAGCATGTCTCTCTCTGAGTTTTCTACTTTTCATTTTCTTCACCGGCGGAAGGAGCGGCCACCGCCCGCTGTTTCCGTTCTTAATCTGGAAACCACCGAGAGCCACCCTTTTTTTTCTCATCGTGTAATGGTCACCACCTCTATGATGCTAATAATACGCACTCCACATTTTGTTCTGACGAAATATGATGTACTGGCATTATTTTTCAAATAAGATCCGTCCATATCTGGGACAGGAATCATTTCGATTTTGTAGGGATTTAGTTAGCATGCATGCGCGTAATCTCAGGAGATACGTGGTTATGGATCACCTCACACATCACCACCACCACCTAATGTCTCAAAGTTTTTCAATGACTCATACCAGTTTAAGGTAAGTTAAAATTTAACTCACCGTCCATGTCATCACAAACAACACTTATCAGTAAAAAAAAAAAGCCTCTGCAAAATACTTGTGTTAATTTTGATCAGCGATCATCGTTTACAAGTAATTTTTTAACTACGTAACCACGCCATCACAACCCATCACCAACCCGTAATTAAGTTAATTACGACTCATTCATACATCCGGAACACAAGTAAAATTTAACAACACAACGAAATCATCACAGCGCATCACCCAACATTGTATAAGTTAAACTTTAACTTCACATTCAGTTTTGTTTGGCCCAGCGGGTGGGGGGTTTGTTGCTCCATGCTGCGCCACATTGTTCTGCAAGTTAATTTTTAACTTCACAGTCCGTTGGTTTGGTTTGGTGGGTAGTCTTTCTCGGCTGTGTGTGGCGTCATATAGTTCCGTGGCACGCAGCGCCTGTGTGTGGCGCTATGTGTGTTGGGTACTCCATGGTGTCCGGGCTCCATGATTCAAATTGAGTATATAATCAATTCAAATGAGTATGAAATTTTTTAAAATGTTTAGGTATTAACATTAACTACTTTACTAACTAGTTTAAAACAAGTTTGAACTGAATTTAAACATGTTTTTATTAAATTTTGATTCTAGTTATATAACATCCAAACATATAATTAGTTAGGTATGTAATGTTGGATTGTGAAATAAAGTTAAATTTGAGTTGTTTTGTTGCTAGGTATAGGTATGAATCGAATACTTATAACTAGGTATATGCTTACAATTTGAAAATTTTTAAAAATTTGAGCCAATTTGTGTATTTCATACCATGGTGCCCGGGCACCATGGTGCCCCCATATGAGTGTCATATATATATATATATATATATATATATATATATATATATATATATATATATATATATATATATATATATATATATATATATATGGAACTATTAAAATTTCTAAAATATTAACAGGGTAAATTTTGGCTTCTTTATAGCTAGCTAGCTACAGTGCGGCGAAGCATCTAGTAGCAGACAGACAGTTATAGACCAACTGGCTGGCTGCCTTTTCGGTTAGTGGTAGCTAGGACCGTATTTGTACAGACGTAGAGTACTTGGCCATATTTGTACATACGTACATGCAGACGTAGACGTAGAGAAGTAGAAGTACTATATTCGAGCTCGGATGGACCGGCAATTGAGGGACCACGTGGCGGGCTGGCGGCGACACCATATCACCACAACAGCCAGCCCCACAAACTAACACTCCCTCCGTCGTCTATAAGGGATTTTTATCGAATATAGCACATTTTAGTCCTATAATTCTAAATTAATAGTAATAAAATGGGTCATATTCAATGAAAAATTTTTAGCATGTGTTTGGTTGGAGAAATTTCCTGGGTCGGTTGGTCGAACCAAATTTTATGGGTGTGGCTAATGGGCGATCGATCACTTGGAGCGATCGTGCCCCATCCCCCTATACGCTCTCTCCCCCCTTCCTCCTCCCATTCTTCTCTTTCCAGTCCTACTACACCATAAATTTTTTAAAAAATAAATAAACAAAGTTGGAAAAAAATTATGTATAGAAATACTATATATAAAAAATATTTGAATTTAAATTCAAATTTAAAACAGGTATGTAAACTTTTGACTTATAAACTTTGGGTTTCTATAAACTAATATTTGAATTCAAATTCAAATTTGAATCGGGCATGTAAACTTTTGAATTATAAACTTTGGGTCTATAAACTTTAGGTGAATAAACTTTAGATGCATAGAAATACTATATATAAATAATATTTGAAATTCAAATTCAAATTTGAATGGGATATAATTTAAATTCAAATTTGAATCGGGTATGTAAACTTTTGACTTATAAACTTTGGGTCTATAAACTTTAGGTGTATAAACTTTAGATGTATAGAAATGCTATATTGTTAATGAGCAAATTTGGTAACTTGAGTATCAAAGATAGAGATCAGATCGAAGCGAAATCTAAATCCTCGGAAACAGAGCAAAAATCAGCTAAAGTCCGAATCGGCTGTGATCAGGATCGGCAGAGTCCGAGTTGGACAGGGTTAGCCGATTGAGTCGAATCCGACAATGTGACAAAGAATACGTTGTCGGGTTGAGTTAATAAGCTTCATGATGATTGCCACGCATGGATAGAGTCCTGAGAAGGCAATTGTATCTATTAATTAAGATATTTTATGTAATTTTCTTAGGAATATGTTTAGGCAAAAGTCTGCCGCAAAGACTTATGGTATCTTAGAGTTTGTTAGAGATAATAGTCGTGTCTGATATGGATATATTTTGTAATCTCGAGTATAAATAGACCCCGAACCACATGTAATCAGAGGAACACACGTTCAATACAATCTCGGCGCATCGCCACCCTTTTACTTTCGTTTTGTTTCGACGAGTTCTTGCTTTCGGGTTGAGCTGCATCGGTTTCGATCTTCAACAAGAGGTAAAACTTGTTATGGCGACTTGCGTTTTCGGGATTAGTGCTTCCATCTTCATGATACTCTAATCTTGTTTATGTAATTCGTTGAGTTATCATATGTCTTATTTAATCTCCGGCAATATCACTATCTAACCTACAACCGGCTAACATCTGTCAGTAGAAGACAACCGATTAGGTTAAATACCGATGTTGAGTTAGATTATATAGGATATCTACCACTCTATGACACATCCAACGGCTTGATTGTCTAGATATTGTTCTTCTTTTCATACTTATAGCTGCATCAGTTGAGTTTGATCTTATGAGTCGTTATTAGAATCTCAATCTCTAGCATGTCTTTGGTTGCCGATTAGGGTAGCATCAGGGTTTCAGCCGATCTTACCTGATTTAACTACATTCATCTTATATGCTTGATTGACATGTTAAATCTTCCCTTTATATTAAGATTTTGTTGCATTTAAGTATATTAGGCTTTTGTTTGGTATATTCTACTTGCTTTAATATCTTAATATAGAGTAGTATCGGAGTATTAGCCGATACATGCTAGATTTATCTGATCAGCTATGCTATGAACACATATAATCTCGTTGTTAATATATATTTCGATCTAAGTGATTTATACTGTCTCGGCATGGGGACCGATCTATCCCAATCACTTGATTTAAGTATTTATCGACATAAGGGTTATATATTGTTAATATTTACAGCCGATCCAGTAGATTTAATTCTTTCTTACTTATTAATGACTGCCGATCGATGCATATATGACATCGGCTCAAGGATAAATGATATGTCATCGGCAACTAGCCGATCGGCTATCGTTTATGGATTTAACCGCAGTTTCTTTGTCTTTGTTTCTTGTTGATTGCAGGATCAAATCAACTGGCACGCTCACACACCCAAAGGCAAGTTCTGGGCCTCCACTCGAGTTAAGCAGATCTCCCAGGCCTCGTGTTTTTACATCAACATATATATAAAAAATATTTGAATTCAAATTCAAATTTGAATCAGATATAATTCAAATTTAAATTTAAATCGGGTATACAAACTTTTGACTTATAAACTTTGGGTCTATAAATTTTAGGTCTATAAACTCTAGATGTACAGAAATACTATATATATAAAAATTATTTGAATTCAAATATCAAATTTGAATTGGATATATAAACTTTTGACTTATAAACTTTGGGTCTCTAAACTTTAGATGTGTAAACTTGAGGTGTACAAACTTTAGGTGCATAAGTTTACTAAAATAGGAAAATAATACGGTGCCAAAAAAGAAAACCACGTGGAGGAGAGGGGGGTATCGGCTGATCCGACCGGTAGGGGTGATCGATTGCCTGGTAGCCTTTTTGAAATTTTATAGGTGTTTGGTTGTGGGACTGGGTGGGATGGCTTGGCTCCAAAAGACAATATTCCACTGATATTTGTAGACCAACTAAACCATGAAAAATGGCTGGACCGTGCCGGGCCGACCCACTTCGCTAGCGCCACATCACGTGATCCGCATGCACCTCCTTCTGCCGTGACCGCACACCCCTCCCCCTGTTGCTCAACTCCTATTTACTCAAAAATTATTTCTTTGTTATATATATATTGTGTGAGAGGTAGTCTCACTAAAGGTGTCTATATATCCATGAAGCCTGGCTCCATCCCTTTATCCAAACAAGGGATATAATCATTCTAACTCACTATATCCCTCAAACAGGAAAAAAAAAGGGATTATTCTATTTCTTCAACCAAACAGAAAATGGGATTATCTCATCCAATAAAATAGGGATAGAACTAACCCATCCCACCTCATCTCTAAATCAAACACATACTTATATTTTAGAACAGAGGGAGTAATATCCAAGGTGGTCGTACGGTGAAGCGAGCGAGTGATGTACGCACTATACTTATTCTCCATGCGAAAATAAGTTCACTTTCACTACTACAAAATCGATTTTTCATAGCACCACCATATTTTTTTCTCTAGCGGTTATACATGGAAACCGCCAGCAAAAATATTACGAGGGGTGGGAGGCTACAAACCGCCAGTGAAAATAGATCTTCGCTGGTGGTCGGATTAAGAGGGCCGCAAGCAAAAATATATATTTTCGCTAGCGGCCCATTAAAATAACTGCCTGCGAAAATACGATTTTCGCTAGCAGTGCTCTTTACTCGCAGCCAGCGAAAATAGGATTATCGCTGGCGGTTATTTTCATATGCGGCCGGTAAAGAGGAACGCCAGCAAAAATAAATTCGCCATATTAACCAACCGCGTCCAACCCCAGCTCTCCTCTCCTTTTCTCCAGCGAAAATAAAGGCGCCGGCTCCCTCAGTTTTCTAGCGACACCGCTCAAATTTGGCGCGCCCGTCTCCTCCTTCCTCCCTCTCCCTCAGTTGCCGGCACGCGCCGGCGGGCCACGGGTGGTGGCGTCCACCAGTCCTCGCCAGCGGGGCTCGGCTGCGGTGGAGCTCCTGTCGCGGCAGTGGCTCTAGTGGCGCAGGGAGTCTTGGGCCGCGAGCGACGGGGAGGGGTTGGATCCGGCGGTGGGCGACGCATCCGGCGGGGCTCGGCTGCGGCGGAGCTTGTGTCGTGGCAGTGGATCCAACGGCGCAGGGAGTCTCGGGCCGCGGACGACTGGGTGGGGTTGGATCCGATGGTGGGCGATGCATCCAGTGGGCTCGGCGACGACGACGGCACGGGCGACGAATCCGGTGGGCTCGGCGGCATGTCTCGGCGACGACGACGGTACGGGCGACGGGTCCAGCAGCGGGCTCTCCTTCTCCCTCTCCCTCCTCCACCACCGCCAGCTGCTGTCGCCACCACCGCCGCGGGCTGCCGTCGCCTCTACCGCCGCAAGCTCAGGGCCGGCCAGATCCGGCTGCCACGACAACTGGGGAGGCCGGATCCGCCGCCGTGACGACGGGGGTGGCTGGATCCGCCGCCGACAGGGGCAGCGCCGCAACGACGACTTCAAATTTTTGTTTATTTTTGTGATGCTTGAATGCTTGGGTGAATGGAAATTTTTTACTGTAAATTGTTGATGTAAATTTTTGTGGATTTTTGAATGCTTGGGGAAATTTGTGTCAAATTTTTGAATGGTCGAGCGTTGACGGAGGCGGACGGAGCGTTACCTCTGTTGAATTTTTCTCTTCTAGCTTGTTCGAAAATAAAAAAAAATTATGATGATACAGTACTTTATTTCCTCAACTACCATCTTTTATACCATGACTTGCCATTTTGCTACTTTGTTTTTTTTTTTTTGCAAAAGATAGTATAATCCCTTATATTGCGGAATGCAAAGAATACTCTGCTCTTGGTTTTAAAATATAGCTACTTTTAGCAATCAAATTAATTTCTCTCAATCTACTACCTTAATTATCTCAACTATCTCTTATTTAATTTCTCCACCTACAAACTCATCTCAACCAATCACAATCATTACTCATTCAATTTCATCTCTCTATTTAATCTCTATAAGAAAACTCCATAAGGCCTTATTCGGTTAATCTCACCTATAAAAGGATTGAGCGGGATTTAGAGAGAGTTAATTTCACATCCATCCCCTCTAATCCCTCCCTCGGGGGGAATAAAGGCCTAAGAGATTATATTTTGGGATGGAGATAGCAGTGCAGTACTGCACTATAGCTGTGCTGCCTTAATGAGAGAGAAAAAAATATTTTCAACACTCATCAAAGCTTGTATGATAAGATAATATAATGGTCTATAGGGGTTACCACTTATATTTGGCCGTGTTTAGTTCACCCCCAACTTCCAACTTTCCATTACATCCAAAACTTTTCTACACATATAAACTCCTAACTTTTTTTTCAAACTATCAACTTTCCCCAGACTTTCAACTTTTTTTCAGAAACTAAACACAGCCTTTGTAGATGACTTAGCGAAAGAAAAGGAGAGAGAAGAGAAGCTCACCACAAATATATAGCAAGCTACAATGCTACATGCTCTATCGAAGTTTGTGAAGGAATTGCTAGGACTAGGTATTAATGCATAATAATATATATCTATAGCTAACTTACTTGGCTACTACTAAATTGGTCGACGATATAGCAAGCTAGCATTTCGGTTCTAAATTTTTTCTTCAAACTTCTAACTTTTCCATCACATTAAAACTTTTTAAAACTTTTTGTACATACACAAACTTTTAACTTTTCAATCATATTATTTCAATTTTAACCAAACTTTCAATTTTAAGGTGAACTAAACACACCCTCATCAAACACGGGCCCCTCTCTCTCAGACTCTCTCTCAGCCTTCTCAGGCAGTCAGGCTCAGTGATGAGCCTCGCAGCCTGCAACACTTTTGGGTTGGGTCCTAGCTTGATGACGGTGGTCGGCCGGCTGGGTGCGTGCTGACAAAGTGACAAGGTCTCCAGTCAGGATGCATGACTAGGGCCAGGGTGATGTGGTATGGCAGCTCGCAGTTTTCCTTTTCGCGCATACACTGTACTGCTAGCAAAGAACTCAAGGTGTATTTAGAGCTAGGGGTGTGTTCAGATCATGCCAAAATTGAAAGTTTGGTTAAAATTGGAACAATGTGATGGAAAAGTTGAAAGTTTATGTGTAGGAAAGTTTTAATGTGATAGAAAAGTTGGAAATTTGAAGAAAAAATTTTGAACTAAACTTGGCCTAGGGGTGTAAAATTTTGGCGTGTCACGTCGGATATTCTGTAGGGTGTCGTATGGGGTGTTCGGGCACTAATAAAAAAACTAATTACAGAATCCGTCAGCAAACCGCGAGACGAATTTATTAAGCCTAATTAATCCGTCATTAGCAATTGTTTACTGTAGCACCACATTGTTAAATCATGGAGCAATTAGGCTTAAAAGATTCGTCTCGCAAATTAGTCGCAATCTGTGTAATTAGTTATTTTTTAGCCTTTATTTAATACTTTATGCCGGTGTTTAAACGTTCAATATGATAGGGTGTAAAATTTTGGAGGTGGGATCTAAACAGCAAGCAACCGCAAAAGATGGACTTGCCATGACATTAGGCAAGATTCTCGATCAACAGCAAGGAAAAATACCCTTTTTTTTCTCAAAAACATTTGGCAACTATGCGCTCATGTTTAATTATTGCATTTTCTAATCCTCATCGAATTTAGCTCTACGACCGAAAGATCAATTTCTTTTGGCACTGACTAGAACATGGTTGTTTTTTTTTTCCATTGACATGTATTTGATTATAATCACAACTACCTCAAGGACCTATAGTTTATGACGTACGATATGTGAACATTCGCTTCAAAACTGAAGGTATCATTTTTATACTTTGTAAAGAAAAATGGAATCGTTACATCAGAATGCATTTCTTACCGTAGCCTTAAACAAAGCGCCACCACCGTTGCTGGCTGGTAAGCTTTCTCGGCTATCCATGCTCCCGCCGATAATGAAACATACTAGCCCTAGAGGAAATACATTGAAGTGACCAGTAGTGCTAGGGTGTGTTTAGTTCACGCTAAAATTAGAAGTTTGATTGAAATTGGAACGATTTGACGGAAAAATTGAAAGTTTGTATGTCTAGAAAAGCTTTGATGTGATGAAAAAATTGAGAGTTTGAAGAAAAAGTTTGGAACTAAACTCGGCCTTATTGATATGGATAGAGATAAACCAGACGTGCTAACAGAAACCCCTTGTAACAATTTATAAAAATACATAGCCTAAAATAAAATTTACTCATCCGTTCAGTCTTCAGTGCTAGTAATGTTTTATAAACAGAAGGCATATCATTATTTATAAGTTGACACCAAGATGTGTGTGACACTATTATCAGCCGCTAGCTAGGAGGAGGACAAGGCAAGAGGAGACACTTCTGAGTTCTGAGTTCTGACCCTGGTTAAAAGTCGGCCGAGCTTAAAGTGATGCAAAAAAATGTCACGGGAAGGCAAGCCAGGCCGTACTAGGAATCTACAGGAGTTGCACATATGTCCCCCACCGCTTACGCACACAACACAGCAGCTACAGGCCCGGCGTAGGAGTACACAGCTGCTACTACTAGTGCCCGTGCCCCACTTCGCCACTGATTTCAGGCAACCTACCCTACACTGCACACAACACTGCACCCTAGCAGACAGACTGGACGTCTGGAGTACTCATCTCTTTCCTCCCCCACTCTTTTTCTCCTTTTCTTCTCGTCGCCGCTGATACGACGGAGCAAATCGCTGCAGACAAACTGCTCTCGCGTCAAGAATCCTGCCACGGCGATGCTCGATGCAACGCCCTTGTTTCACCGTGCCCAGCTGGTGAAAGAGGCAGAAGCAGAAATGAGAGGGTAACACATGTTCTCGATCGACATTGTTGCAGAGTCACAACCAGAGGCAATGTCTATCTGGAAGAAATTTTCACAAGGGAAAATTGAAAGAACAATAAAAGTTACCCACGACCGTGGTCCAGAGTCCAGACCGGGCTAGTTAAGTACTCCGGTGTATCCAGTTAACCGGATTAATGATGTCCCTGAATAACTTTGCATTCACCAACTCAATGCATTGGGGGAGGGAGGGTTCTACAGTTGGTGATTGGCACTTGGAAGTACATAGCTTTATTGATAATGGATTTGCTTGCCACCAAAGGCTGCACTGTACAGTGTACACACAAGATCCTCAGTCCAACATGATATTGTGTTCAACAAGACGAAACCACCACTTATTCAGGCACCTCTAGCTTTCTAATGATCGTAATGTACTTACTCTACTCGTGTGCATAGGAAACACTGATCTACTCGTGTGCATAAGAAACACTGAGTTTATAACACTGCGAGTCCATACAGAGAGATAGCATACAAGAGCTGGAGGGTATTACTCAGTACGAAACCTGGATCATTCATTCTTCTTCTCGAATTTCGCTCTGTCAGCCCCGCTGTATGGAGCAACATGGTAAGCATATTGTTGGAGAACGGAGAAGAAGACCATTTCGATGATGACCAAGACATTCTGGATTGCCTCCTGGATGTGCTCCACGTCCAACCAGAAATGGTGGGACTGAATGATCCCTACGGCAGCTAAAACCTCTAATGCAAAACCCTGCAAGAAGACAATGGCATTCAGTAGCTCAATCACTAATCATAAGAACTGAACAGAATGGGAGAACTATTAAAAACTATTCCAGCTTTTATGTTTCCTATGGCAAAAGAGGAAGACATGCACTCTTTAGAAGGTGTCCACTGGGGATGTCTCTTTAAGCAGTATGATATAGCAGCTTATTGTGCCTTAAAGGTGAAAAGCTCAGTATTGATTTATTATCTAATTAAACTTGTTTAACAACTTACTCTGGCTTTCTTTCTAAACTAATTGGTAACTAGGCATATAGTTGTTCAGTTATGAGACTTCATAAAGGAAATTGCCAAATTTGACTTTCAAATGGCAGTTCATAAAAACTTAAGTTGCAGAAGAACTTTTTCAATTCATAAACAACTATATGTACAAAAAGAAATGGTGGTGTATCTTGAGCACCTAATTAAATCCAGAGAATAAATGTGATGAAGCTTCATGACTGTCATGAGAAGTCACACCACAGTACCCAGAAGGAACAGAAGGTCTAAACTATTCAGAAAGTCTACATCGACATTGTTCAATCAAACATTCAGAGGCATGCATCATGGTAAACAGTGTCCAAAGTTACACTAAAGCATTTAGACACAAGAAAGAAGTAACCTATTGGTCCATAAAGTAAGAAAAATTGTGAAACGGCTTTCATTTTCCTTGGGGAAAAGTAGATGATTACCTGCCAGAAAGAGAAGAAGACAATCCCTTTGATGCATAAGAATTTTGCAAGAGGTTTGTGAGGTGCCAGCTCTTTTGCAAACAAGTGGTAGAAAATAACCAGTGCGTATAATGCCATGGAGACTGAAAAGTTCAGTATGATTGTGAATGTCCAGCTGACCCAACTGGGGTACAGACCAAGAAGCTGAAGAGTAATCACTAGAATGGCGCATACGGGCCTAACAACAACAAATTGCCAGGTCCAGTACTTCAGAAGCTTCAGTGTTTTATGCTCCAATCGAACATTGCGGGGCTACCATAGCAAAACATCACAAATATATTAATTCCTTTTTGAACAGATAGAAGTGAAGCAAGTAATAGAACACCCTAAAGTCTAACTACAAACTTAAGTTCTGAAAGAATAAACTTCCAGATTGTGCAGATTATATGTGCAAGATAGAACACTAAAAGGGAGAATGGGAGATGCAAAGACAGATTCTTAGGACAACATCGACTCAAACTATAAACTGAAGTTCTGAAAGCTCCAGACTACCTCTGCAGATTGTAGGTGAATAATAAAAATGTAGAAGGGTGATGCATAGACAGATTTTTAAGTCATCGCTTTAGGTGCATGCATACAGGAGAATTTGGTAAGAGAAAGATTGAAACTGCTGTTGATATTATAGTCAAAAATTACCACTCATGGTAACTTGGTTTAATTAATCCAGATTCCAGACAATGCTATATAAGGAAGCAATGAAATAGAAATTTAAAATTCAAGTACAAAAAGGTGATCCATGGTATGGGATAAAATGCCAGTAAAAGAGAAACAGGGAAGGTATTATGCTAAGTCATCAAAACTTAATCAATATATAGTGCAATGTAAAGAAGTAATCAAACAGAAATCTTAGCACTCAAGCACAATTATAGATTATAAAATTATTTAAAGAACGAACCAGGGTATAAGGATTAAGGAAACTACCAGGAAAAGGGAAACAGGGAAGGAATGATGAAGCACCCTCCCTTTGATCTCATCAGGAACTATGTTCTTACTAATAGATATATTCAAATAGCTGTACATCAGTGCCATAAACTTAGCAATAGCCTACATAGTGAAACGAAGAGAGAAGGTTAGTGAATCTCGGCATTGGGTGCAAGAATGTGGTTAACCCAAAAGGACTCACCAGTGCCTCGTAGCATTCTTTGACAGCATCCAAGAAAGTGAAAAATGTTTTGCTTCCCTTGATATCCAGAAGACCAACAAAGGAATTTATAGCATATAAGGGAGCCATGAGCACGATAATAAGTATAGCCTTCTGCTCCTTGGGATTCTTCCAATAGAAAAGATGCTGCGACACCAACTGTACTGTAAAATGCATCGATAGCATTACACAGCAGGCTGCTCCAAGGAGGGTAAGAGTAGGAGCATCCATTTTCGTAAGATCCATCCCAGGGAACAGTGACATCGACATGGCGCCTGTAGATAGATATGTTCAAGTTTATTCACCAGAAGGGAGAAACATATATTTTGAGATAACAATTGGTCAAAAACAGGTCACATAAGAAAACAAAAGCACCAAAAAAATGAAATTAGAAAGTATGTATTACCATAATCAAGATTTTCAGGGAATTGTTTTAATACAACTTGCATTTTGGTTTCAAAATTTAAGCTGCTTTAGATATTGGTGTTTCTGTGATTAAATTGGTAAGTCATTAGCGAATGGATATCTGAAGCAGATGCCAGAAAACTCAAACAATATTTAGCAGATTTTACCTACGAAAGGAAATCCAAATATGCCTCAGCTTTCTACATAAACATAGGTTGGTTGCAGCACTATCAAGCCAAGTGATGACACATAGGTGGACAAACTGTTTGTTCATTAGTACTGAAATGGCATAACAGAACTAACCTAACAGAGAAATGTAATTAATAACCTTCCCTGAAATTGTATGCTTTCCATTGTTCAAAGGGATCCAAACAATTGACAAAGGAACAGCAGACATTTCACAGCCTGAGGCACTATCACTTCGCGGTACAGAGTACAGTGTTCTACACTAACTAGACCCTTTGAGGCCTCCTATCGCAAACATTTGAAAGACATAGGAATAGACAAAAATTGGATGGAGCAATGGAGAAACACAGGAATTCACGGGGAAAATCTTAGCCTTCCTGTAACAAAGCTTTGCGTATTAGTACTATTAGTTAAGTATAAAGTACATTCATCAGCTAGACATCATAACCATTCCTTCCATCCTACTTGCTCTCTCTCCAATCCTTCTCCATTCAGATCCACCCAACCATGGATGTCCATCGGGCTAAGGCCTTAAGGGTAGCGGCTGCGGCGTGTACTCCAAGAGCAATAGAGGAGCAGCGTCGGTCGAGTCCGGCTTCACGGGCTCGATCACGCCGGCGGAAGCAAAGCGGCGGCCTACACGGGCCGCTCGAGTAGGCGAAGACGACGGCGTCCACCCGGCGAACCCCTCGAGCAAAAGGTCCCAACCGGCGTCGGCGCCCCCCGAAACCTAGGATTCCCCGGCGGGGTACGGACGCCATCCGAGCCGCCGGTTAAGCCGCGGAAACCAAAGCCATCGCCCCCAATCCCCAGGCCCCCAAAACCCATCTACCGGGTCGGAGATCTACGCGGACTCGCTCGTCGCCGTCGCCATCGCCGGAGAGAAGAGGAGGAGGCGAGGGGGGGGTCTCTCACCTGTGAGTTGGAGGGCTTCGCCGCCGGCGAGGCCCCTTGCTCCGACTTGTCCTCCTCCCTCGGTTCCTCCTCCTCCGGTGAGCAGAGAGAAAGAGAGAGAGAGTTCCTCGCGACCCGCGTGAGAAAGCGAGTGAAAATTTATTTTCCACGTATACGGGTGACTGATCAGGCAGAAATTAATTTTGCAGACTTGTGTTCCAGAAGGCAGAACAGATCGCCGACGTCGGCGCTATCCCTCGTGCTGCACGTCGTTTTGCCTCGGCGTTTTCAATGATTTCATCATCCAGGTTCAAAGGAAAATGTCCTCCCTACTAAAATATTATTTATCGAGTTTTTCTTAACGTTTAACGATTTATCTTATTTAAAAATTTATAAAATTATTATTTATTTTACTTATACTTGCTTCATTATTAAAATTACTTTAGGTATTACTTATTTTTTTAATATATTTGTACTAATTTTTCAAGTAACACGAATGTGCAAACGTTGCAAAGAAAAAATCAAAGTGACCACTAATCTCACACATATTAATAAACATAGAAAAATAATAATAGAATACATCTATTTTATCAAATCTCAATATAATATTTTTTTCACTTTATACTCTCAATATTTATTCTCTACTTTTGCAATACAATAAAATAAACTTATTTTAAATAAACGGGGTACATAAAAAATAAACTTATTATTAGACCCACTCCTACCTGCCGTGGGTGTCGAGTCGTTCTTGCTTCTGCTTCGTCGGCGCTCGCTTTCTAAGATTTTGGGGAGATTAGCGTAGATATCGAACAAACGCAATTCTCAAACAATTCTAGTTTCAAACCGATGTTCAAAATTTCTTCGGATTAGTTTCAAGTCGATAACCAACAATTCAACTGACAAAATTCAGCACAAAGTTGAAAACTTCCGTTTTCCATTTTGCTTGTCTTGGCCGAGTTTTCGGTGCAGGCGTGTAGCTGTAAATTTCAGAAAAATCGATGGAAATCATCACTGATACACGTTGGCTCGTCGGGATTTTGGCCCATCCAATCGAGGTTAGGAGCTAGAAGCTGCTGTCGGAGGGAAACCCAATCCTATCTTACTAACTTATAACCTGCTAAATCTTAAAACTAGATTGACAAGATGCCACATCATCATCTATTAACAATTATTACATTTAAATATTATGCAAACATGTTATATTATCGATAATTTTATAATTTATTAAATATTAGTTTAAAATGTAAGCATGTTAAATCATCATCCCACATAATTCACATAATATTTCAATATATTTTTCCATCATTTTTTATAATATCATATACCTATATGATTCATCCCACTTAGTGTTATTTCTCTTTTCTCCCATTAAATCATATCACATCAATTGTTTTTAGCCTTAGTTGATTAATCTACGGTCCAAAATATCTCACTCCCTTTCTTCTCTCATAAAACCACATCATTTTACTTTTATATTTTGAATCATCATTCTATATACTATTTAAATTTAAATTATTATAAACCATATCAACTTTATTAAGTTTATATTGTTTAGCTATGTTACACATTATTTTTACTTATTGTTATCATACTGAACTCCTGTAGTAACGCGTGGGTTTCACTAGTTATATTTATATTGGAGAAACCTTTCGGTCAAGAAAAATAAATGAGAGTGTCTATGTGTTATTCATTTTTTAAGAGAAAAAAAATCTCTCACTGTACTCGTCCTCTTTAATGGCGAAACCAGCATCATCATCAAGCCTAGATAACTAACAATATTTATCCATGATCAACTATTTTTTTATATGTCTAAAGACAATCCACAATGAAGATGGCAGTGGCGGAACTTATGGGCGATTACCTGACCAGCCCGGAAGTTGTCTCTGCCGATGGCTTTCCTCCGTTCCTCCAAAGTTGCAACACGACGACGCCACCCTTCCACCTCTAGGCACAACCCCGCCTTGATAGCATCCGCGAGCTTCACCAGCCACCACCTCCTCTCTCTTTATCACTCAATTACCTCTTCCCTACTAAAACTTGCCCCACTTCAAACTGGTTGGTCAGCTTTAGCCAAGATACTGCCTCCATTAACCCTCCACTATTGGTAACAGTTAGCACCGCATCTTGCCACCACCTCCTAGGTATTTGACTTCTTGTTGTACCCGTTACCAACCCCGTCCCCCTACACCGCCTGCTTCCAAGCACAGCTCTTGTGCTACTGGTCAGCCACCTCCCTCCAAACACGGAGATCCATCCTATCGCATGCCTAAAACCCCTCTTCCAATACCACTCAAAACGTAATGCGGCTGTCGGTACTCTTGGCATGGTTAGGGGACCTTGAATTTTAAAAAATTTGCCAAACCACAAATCTACTTACAGATTGAAAGGTTGGAAATTTTGTTATTTTCTTTGAAAAAATGGTTAGCAAATCAAAGAATATTTTGGATCATATTTGAAACTTGACAGCACACGAAAATAAGATCATTTTTGAAGCTATACATGAAATATAGCGTGATAGGTGATGGATATTGACGAAAGGGATGGTCATTAGAGGAACATGTATATCATGTGCACGCAAACTTCGGATACCAATATAATGAAGCTGCACACCAACTAATTAACAATCGTAAATAAAGAAAGCCATACGTGTACTTTCAATAACCCGCTACACCTATTAAGGTAGCAAGTGTAGAGTTAAAATTCTTTCTCACTAGTCAGCAAATTGATATTCAAAAAGGTTGCACTGTGAGAAACACCCTCCATTCTAACAAAACCAACTTCAAGTTATCTATCTATACTATGTCCAGATACATAGATAGAAGTTAATTTTTTTTTATGGATAGAAGGGAAGTTTGTTTTTATACGGAGAGAGAGTAAGCGGGCAAAGTTTGTTACTACCTTTCATTTTTTTTTCAAATAAAAAAGAAGAAAAAAACTCAGCGTTGGGTTTGAACGTGTGATGACCGATCTATACGTTGGCATGTCCGGATCCAGGCGTCAAGTCCAAGTGTCCAACTGCCATGCGGAAAATCAGCCGCGAGCTTGTTGAATGCTACCACCTACCAGTACAACGTATTACCGTCAACGTTTACGTCAAAGATGGGAGAATACTACAAATCGAACGTCGGATATCTCAAAAAAACATCGGACGATTAAAATGTTGCAGCTGACTAATAAGTGAAACATTAATTTATATATGGTGAAATAAAAAAATACAACTGAAATATTTAAAAATTTTATGGAATATTTAAAAATTTTATGAAACATAGTGAATAGTGAAGATACACGTTGAAACATGTTGCTATCACTTATGAAATAACGAGAGTTAATTTTTAATTTTTATCTATTAAAGTATTTGTTAAAACAAATGATTTCAAAGTTTTACAAATCTCCACACTTAACACTCTCCCAAAGGGCCTTTTTTTAAGAGTAAATTGTGTTTAGGGCCACCTTTTATTACCAAAGTTTCACTTTGGACCACCCTTTAACACATTTTTTCACTTTGGACTAGGTTACTTTACCTTTCTTTTACTTTGGACCACCCCATAAACTTTTTAGGAATACATAAATGACTTTTCCAACTTTAAACACATCAGCAACCCGTAACCCGGTAATCTTTTCCAACTTACACATGCAATTCTTTACAATATTATAGAGTAGATGCAGCTAAAAAAAATGACTTTGGATGGTCCAAAGTGCACCAAAGGTAATATTACCTAGTCCAAAGTGAAAATATGAGCTAAAGGATAGCCCAAAGTAAAACTTTGGTAACAAAAGGTGGACCAAAGTGCAATTAACTCTTTTTTTAATCATGTGGCACACGCTCTCCGGCCTAATGCGCCAATGGACATGTGCCACGTCGTAAAAAATACCCTCCGAGAAAATGTTAGGGTGTAAATTTGTAAAACTTTGAAATAATACATATTTTTAAAATATTAATTTTAATAAATAAAATTAACAATTAAAAAATTCAAAGATGGAAACGTTTGTACATGGAATTGTGGCGGATCAAAAGACTCAAAAGCCGTTCATGCATGAAGGGTAAGTGGGCCGCATGCTACCAGTCTGCCACCCCCGCTTTGCGAATGGGGACTGGGCCGCGTGTCGTCTCCTTGTATTGGGCCGGCTTCCTTTTAATTGGACAGGACACGGGAGATCGATCGATCGATGGCGTAATATTTTTCTTCGCCTCTATCCCGTGTATTCAGGGATGAAAACGGTCAGAAAAAAAGAGAAAATTACAGAAACCATCCATAAATTATTTTGTTACATAAATACCCTTACTAAGTTTTGTTGTAAAACTCATCCTAGAATGCACGTACTTAAACCGAATCAGCTCGTTATCGTTTATATAGAGCTACCACATGCTAAGCTAGCCGAGTCGATCTCGCCCAAGTACTTACACTATATTTATTATTCATGTTTTATTGAACTATTTTTTTTTGCATATTGTGAAACTCCGTGTAATAATATTTAAGCTCTCAGTAGTATTTGTATTTATGGAATCTCTAAAAGAAAGTGTTAAGACTATATTCTCGAAGTATTTAAATTTACCTAAATTTGGTAAAGACTATATTGAAGACTCATAATTTATGAAAACACGTTGATTCAGTTAAACACATGTACACTGGGGTAGTTTTTGACACAAAACTAAGTAGGTGGGTAGACATTTGTAACAAAAACGACTTATGAGGTGAAATATCAAACTTTTGATTTATATGGTGATTTTTGTAAATTTCTAGAAAGAAATACTTTTTATTATTAAAAATGATGTAGGTACCGTTAGAAATTTTCATACTATGAATGTGATTAGCAACTTTAATACGACAACGACGCAGAAGAACAAATTAATTTTACATATTACTAGAAACTAAAACAATAGAAAACTATATATATATTTTTATATTTCTTACGAAAACACAGCATCAACGCGGTTAGCAATTTTCTTACTGTTTTCATCCCTACTTTTAGATAGCGCAACTGCTGGGCAGTAGTGGTACGTAGCTCGGACGGAAGATAGCAATGGTTTTCAAATAAAAAGCAGCGCTTTAAATTCAGTCACTGATGAACAACAGCTCGGTAGATCGATCGATCGATCGACATCATATCATTACCTCACGATGAATACGCTACATATACTAGTAGTACAAAATAAACACTAGTTAAGCAAACGCTAACGCAAACCGGCCGTCGATATAATTGACATTGATTGTTCGGCAATGATCGCGAGAATACGTGCAACGACCCCGGCACAGGTGCGCGCATGCAATTTGTCATGCATCAGGCCTATTAATATTTCCAACGTTAGGGTGTGGTTAATACGTGCATGCGTTCATTAACTATTGCTCTATACATATAGGGCTGGCTAAAAATAACCGAACCAAACAAACTCACACCAAAACGTGGAAATGACCGAGACCAAAAAAGTTTGGTCATCGACTCGCAGTAACTGAACTCCCTCTGTTTCATATTGTCGCAGTTAACTTTTTTTTTCCTAATCGAATGTATTTAAATTTAAACAAGTTCATATAAAAAAATTAGTAACATGTATAACTCATTAAACGCAATAATAAATATATTTTGATAATATACTTGTTTTGCGTTGAAAATATTGCTAAGTTTAAGTTTGACTATGAAAAAACAAAGCGGCTTATGATATAAAACATTATAAAACAGAGGTAGTAGGACAGTTTATAGTCTATATCAGTTTACCGAAATGGCCGACTGATCCAAAATAATACATAATTTCCACACCCTAGGTAGAGCCACAGAGGCAGGTACTGCACCACCGTGCGGATGTCAGCAAACTGCAGGGCTCACAGCTTAGCCGCACCGCCGCTCGCATGTACTCTACCTTCGTAGCCACCGTGTCGACCCACCTTCGTAGCCACCGTGTCGACCCACCAGCACAGCTCCATACTGGCTGCTACCAACGCCCACAGCAAGTGCAACCGTAATGACGGTGAGGGCGGTATATGAGCACTGGCCACGCATCCTCCACTCCAAATGACTGGGATTTGTGATTTCTTCATCCGTTATATGTTACCAACTAAACTAACCAAAACAAAATTATACTTGGCATCTATTGTAATAGCGGAAAGTTTCAGATACAATAGCTCATTTGGGTGGAAACATGCAACCCCCATCTTCACCGTTAGATCCAACATGTGCACCAGATGACATCCTCCTTTCTCACTATTTTTTGCATTTAGTCCCTGGCACCCATTCTCCCTCTCACGCTGCATCTCTCGCTCTCCCTCCTCCTTTCGCCACCGAGACAATGGCAAGGCATGCAAGAGGCGGTGCAAGGAATTAGGACCATTAGCGAGGCATGCGAGCGGTGGCAGCAGCAATGACGGATGCAGCACCGGTGACCAGCAAGATGTGCAAGCAGCGGCCGCCTCATCCATCCCTGACGCTGAATCGAGAGCTCCTGGTCCTCACCCCACCTGTCGTGCTCCTCGTCGCGTGCTGCGCCACCCCGGATCCACTCGCCCATGTGTGCCACCGAAGTTGGCTCGGAAGCTAGCTCCCGCTTGTCGTAGCGCCACCGTATCTTTAGCATTGTCTCCTTGGTTATCCCTTACCAAACCATCATTGAGATCGCAGGTGGATGCGCCGCAGCTACCTCGCCAAGCTATGACCTTGCTGCCACCTACTTTTTTTTTGTGTATTTTGTTTACTCTTAAATTCAACCACTTGTAATTTTTTACTGATAAGATTCAATTGTTTGTAATCTTTTTATACTGTCAAAATCCACATAGAGTAAAAATTTCACTCCTGGTTTTAAGTGATACTTGTAAGTAAATACTCCTAATGTTAAGCATGAGTAATTTTTTTTACTCAGTAGGAGAGACGGGATGATATAGAGAGAAGAGAAGCCCTTGGACCAAAACACAAAAATACATTGATAGGCGGGCAGTTATTTGAAAAATGTCCACCTATCTTTATAATCCAATGGTGCAAAAAAAAAAAAAAGGAAAAAGGTTAATAGTGTACAAGGGGTTTCATGGTCGTAGTGAACTAGAGTTGCACTTGATACCTCTCCAATTCGGTCCTCAATTTCAGATAACCAAAATTCTCAAAAACTGACGGAAGAAAACTGAATTCCTCTATTAGATCCAGTGTTCACCCTTATCACTACCTCTGTCGATCCCGGTTATATACTAAGGCAAAATTGTTCATATTTTAAGGCGAATGAATTAATTACTGTATTACGCTTCGTTCGTTTCATGGGTAGGAAGAAATTTTTTCAGTGCCCACAAAACGAGAAAGTCCACTAACACGTGATTAATTAAGTATTAATTATTGCAACCTTAAAAAATAAATTTATTTGATTTTTTAAACAATTTCTATATGATTTTTTTTAAAAAAATATATATCGCTTATTAGCAGTTTGAAAAGTGTGCTAACGGAAAACGAGAAAGTTGAAATTTAGAATTGAAGTATATAATGGGCCTAAGGCTGAGTTCTTACCCTTGAGTTCCCAACACATGTCCCTCGTTTTTCGTACGCACGCTTTACAAACTACTAAACGGTGTGTGTTTTGTAAAAAAATTCTATGGGAAAGTTGCTTTAAAATAATCATATTAATCAATTTTTAAAATTTTTATAGCTAATATTTAATTAATCATGCGTTAATCTATCGCTCCGTTTTGTACGTGAACTGTGAAGGGGAGGGGGTTCTCTCAGCCCCTCCAAAAGAACACAGTCTAAATAATACAGTATTGTCCATGATTCGTTTTTTTATTATTGAGGGATCAATACATAGGAGTATAGTACACTACTCCTACAGTATAAACCTCTGCATGCAGGTACGTGATGCACCGTGACATGTTGGAAATTATGGTGTAAAACGACATGACATATGCTAGCTAGGGCCGGCCGGGAGCTGCCACAGTGCCACAGTGCCACTGCTAGCCCATATATCGATTCGGGATCCCTGCAGTACGTTGGCAGTGTATATCGCGCAGCAGTAGGCGACTTTGGTGTGCGTAGAGGACAAAGAAAACTGACAGTATCCGATCGACCATGTAGGACAGCGAGAGATCGACTTGGTGTGCGTGTGCGTGCGCCACCATGTTTGACACGAAAAGATCGTAGGCCAACCAACATCGAGCGGTACGCAGGAGTAAGAACGTCGTCTTGCACGTAATTTGAGGCTTTGAGCTCTGTAGTATCCCAGTCCAACAAGCAACAACGCATTCAATTTTCTACAAGGACCTCTATTTGGAGCCATGAGAATTTTTAGAAAAAGAAACGTTCCATAAAAGGATGGTTGGGAAAACTTCAACCAACGAATCCGGCTATGATGATTGATTAAAGGAGTCCTTGATTAGACTACGGTTTGTAAAACCAACAAGCAATAAAAATAATTTATATGTAAGACTTCCATATCGATAGTATTCACGGTTCAAAAGTCAAGTATGAAAAATAGATTGTAATAGAAAGCTTGAAATTAACTTAAAATTAATTTTTAAAACCTAAATTTTGGATGTGGCCGATGAACGAATAAGTGCACGATGAGATGTGTGATGTTTTCATTGAAAGTAAAATAATAAAATTGTCAGGGTTACGGATATATAAGGTATACCCTCTACCCTTGGATATACGTTGTGTATTAATATGGTATACCTGCGCGTATACGGACGCTTTCTGTACACGTTAAGGAAATCCATCACGGAGTCTAAAAACGGAAGGAGTCCTACTCGGACAGAACTGAGTCGTTACTGTATCGTGTAGGGTCCGATGTCTCCGAGTTCTACTTGGAGACCAACTGACCTGCGGTATAAAAGGGACCCCCGGGAGGACCTAAGGCATCGAATCTCACAGCCAAAACAACCACCACAGCCTACGAAGCCGGAGCCTACAGGAGCCAGGTCGCTGGGCGATCTAGTCGAACCGACTCGACTACGATCTCGTCGGTATCATCGAATTCCATTATTCCCTTTGTAATATGTGATTTCCACTATATAATCCCATATCAACTGAATTAGGGCTATTACCTATCAAGTTGCCTAAACCAGTATAATCCATGTTTCCATTTCCTTGATGTCGTACTACGTAGATCCTCATACCAGCGTACCCTAATACCCTCTATATCCGGTCTATGGGTATCCCCCGTCGACAGTGGCGCGCCAGGTAGGGGAACTTGGTGCTCAAGGTTCTACTACTATGTCGTCAAGCTTCGTCGACAACAGCGTCAACCAAGGAGTTCCGATTTCAACAATGCTGGTGTGGACTCAAGTCAGCGAAATCGTCTTCCCGGTTTATACCACGGTGCCGTTCTCGACTGGTCCATCAATGACCGGAAGCGAGAACGCCGTGGCTACAACCCCGGACGACTCCATGTCGAAGGATCCTCCCGCAGAAGCGGAGAACGGAACGTCGACGACATCCAAGCCCAAGGAGGATCCTAGTGCGGCCAAATCTTGTCCTTCCGACGAGAAACACGAGCCGACAAGGACAACTTCCGAGGCGACAAGGTCCTGGTGTCCTATTCACAAAACCAGGAAACACACCTTGCAAGCTTGTTGGGTTTTTCTCAACGCACAAGCTGAGATCCATGCCTGCAAAGAGCGTGGAATACAACGTACTTCTCCAACTCATGATGTCTATTGTCCTATCCACAAGACAAAGAATCACGACCTCTCAAGCTGCAAGATTCTTCTCAGCGCCATGAAGACGTCGCCTCCTAAGGTCCAGCAGTTACAAATCTCTCTTAGAGATGCGAACAAGGAACGAGTAGCGACTGTCATCTCAGACTGATTCGTTGGGGTGATCGACATCGATCCTCACGAGCCGTCAGTCCTACACTCGCTCGAAGACCAGGCTCATCGTCTACAAGCACAACACGCGATGTGTTTGCTATCGACGGGACCAGCGCGTCTGAGTGTGCCGACGCAGAAGCAGAGAATCAAGTGGTTACACCAGCCCAGCACATCGGGGTCATCAACGCAATACTGAGGGAAACCCCTTATGATCCTGTTCTGAACGATGATCTCGCACGGTGGACAGAACGTCTACGGGAATCAGTGACCAACCTCAGCAACGGGTTCGAGGAGGCCGCTGCCGCAGCACACCCAGAACAGCCGCCAGCTGGCGGTGCCAATGGCGAACCACCTGAGCAGCGGGCCTCACCTCGACAAGTCACCCCTCCACCCCGCGGCACCAGCAATCTCCGTGACCATTTGAATGGCCGCCGAGAAGTACGACGCGTGCAAGACAACGAAAACCGTTCCCAACATCGTCTCTCTTCACGACGTCGAGAGAACGAAGAGCGAGGAGGACACCCGAGCGAGAACCGAGACCGTGATAACCGCCACAACCGCCACGAATGCGATGATCGCGAACAGTGGATGCCGGGCGATACTGGGACAACAATGATGATGACAGAGATCGACGCTGGGACAACAACGGTGGACGACGACAGGATTCCCGAGAACCCGGACGTCATCCTCGGAATCGCACGCCGGAGCCGAGTGACTCATCGTCGTCGTCATCATCCTCTTCATCCTCGTCATCAGATAGACATCCGCGAAGGACATACGATCGCCGACAACCCACCGCCCCCAGTGCCGGGTGTAGAGCTTTCAACCGTTCGCTACGAGATGTTCGATGGCCTGAGAGATTCCGACCAGGAGCAATAGAGAAGTACGATGGGAGTACCGACCCAGAAGAATTCCTTCAGGTCTACTCCACGGTACTCTACGCTGCCGGAGCAGACGACAACGCGTTGGCAAATTATTTGCCGACGGCATTGAAGGGTTCCGCGCCTTCATGGCTGATGCACCTCCCGCCCTACTCGATTTCTTCATGGGCAGATCTGAGGCAGTAGTTCGTCGCTAACTTCCAAGGAACTTACAAACGCCACGCGATCGAAGACGATCTACACGCGTTGACACAGAATCCGGGCGAATCATTGAGGGACTATGTTCGGCGGTTTAATGAGTGCAGAAATACAATCCCCGAAATCACCGACGCCTTTGTGATTCGCGCTTTCAAGACCGGTGTCAGAGATCGCTATACTACCCAGGAGTTGGCAACAAGACGGATCACGACTACTCGAAGATTGTTCGAGATTGTCGATCGATGCACTCACGCGGACGACACACTGAGACGCAAGAACGACAAGCCGAAGACAGGGGGAGAGAAGAAGCTGGCCAAGGACGCACCTGAATCAAGCAAGAAGAAAAGTCGCAAGAGTGGGAAAAGGAAAGCTCAAGCGGAAGTCCTCGCGACAGAATACGAGCACCCTCCCAAGCACCCAGACCCACAAGGCAGCGACACGAAGAAAATATGGTGCCCTATACACAAGTCGGACAAACATTCTCTGGAGGATTGCCTCGTCTTCAAAAAGTCGCTGGCAAAACAGCTAGCATTAGAGAAGGGTAAGCGAGTACGTGTAGTCGAGAAGGCCGCTGAGGCAACTACTCGGGACTCGGACTCAGCATACCCAGATTCTGATCTCCATGTCTCGCACATCTTCGGAGGTTCCACGGCGTACTCCTCAAAGTGAGAATACAAGAAAATGGAGCGTGAAGTTTGTTCGACATGGCAGGGGGCTGCACCCAAGATGAAGTGGTCTGAACAGAAGATCGAGTTCTCAGATGAAGACCACCCCAAGGCTGCTGTCATCCCAGGACGATATCCGATCGTGGTTGAGCCCACTATTCGGAATATCGAAGTCGCACGAGTTCTCGTAGATGGCGGCAGCTCCATCAACCTTCTCTTCGCCAGCACCTTAGACGCGATGGGAATCCCACGAAGCGAGTTGACTCCCACCGATCAACCCTTCTATGGGATTACTCCTCAGTCGTCGTCCAAGCCATTGGGCAAAATTACGTTGCCTGTGACTTTCAGCCAACCAAATAATTTCCGAATGGAGCAGATCACCTTTGATGTCGCTGAATTTGATACAGCATACAATGCCATCATCGGGAGAACTGCTCTCGCGAAGTTCATGGCCGCATCTCACTACGCGTATCAAGATGCCCGGGCCGATATCTCACTACGCGTATCAAGTGCTCAAGATGCCCGGGCCGAAGGGAACAATCACTATTCAAGGGAATGCAAAGCTGGCGGTGCAATGCGACAAGCGGAGTCTCGACATGGTCGAGCACACACCCACCCCACCCGCCATAGCAGAGCCACCCAAGAAAGTGAGCAAAACAAACAAGACGGCGAAACCAGACGGCGCAATCAAAATCGTTCCACTCTCCAGTGCCAACCCCGACAAGACCGTCAAGATTGGGGCATCACTAGGCGAAAAATAGGAACTCGAGCTCCTCACCTTCCTCCGCGACAATGCTGACGTGTTCGCTTGGCAGCCGTCCGACATGCCGGGGGTCCCCAGGGAGGTGATTGAGCACAAACTCATGGTGTGACCCGATGCCAAGCCAGTAAAACAAAAACTGCGGAGATTTGCACCAGACCGAAAACAGGCCATACGAGAAGAGCTCGACAAGCTTCTCAAAGTTGGTTTCATCAGAGAGGTACTCCATCCAGAGTGGCTAGCCAACCCAGTCATGGTGCGGAAGGCCAACGAGAAGTGGAGGATGTGCGTTGACTTCACCGACCTCAACAAGGCGTGTCCCAAGGATCACTTCCCTCTTCCTCGAATAGACCAACTGGTGGACTCAACTGCTGGTTGTGAGTTGTTAAGTTTTCTTGACGCTTACTCCGGCTACCATCAAATCAGCATGGCAAAAGAGGACGAGGAGAAGACAACATTCATCATGCCGTTCGGTGTATTCTGCTACGTTAAGATGCCATTTGGACTGATAACCGCAGGAAACACTTTCCAACGAACGGTCCAAGGGGCACTTAATGATCAGCTTGGGAACAACATCAAGGCCTACGTCGACGACATTGTTGTCAAGACCAAGACAAGCGACTCATTAATTGAAGATCTCAGGGAAACGTTCGACAACCTCCGACGATATCACCTCATGCTCAATCCGGAGAAGTGCACATTCGGAGTACCGTCGGGAAAGCTACTCGGGTTCCTAGTTTCTGGAAGAGGGATCGAAGCAAATTCCGAGAAGATCAAGGCAATCGAGAACATGAAGTCGCCGACAAGGCTTAAGGAAGTACAGAAGCTAACTGGATGCATGGCGGCACTAAGTAGGTTTGTCGCTTGGATGGGAGAACGATGACAACCTTTCTTCGCTCTGCTGAAGAAACAAGACAAATTTGTATGGACACAGGAAGCCGAAGAGGCGTTCATCGCACTCAAGCGCTACCTGTCAAATCCCCCTATGCTTGTTGCTCCCCAACCTAATGAAGAATTATTCCTCTATATTGCCGCCACGCCATATTCCGTGAGTACTGTCATTGTTGTCGAGAGAGAGAAGGTGCAAAGACCAGCCTACTACGTTAGCGAAGCTCTCCATGACGCGAAGACAAGATACCCACAGATCCAAAAACTGCTCTATGCAATAATCATGACGTCAAGAAAACTACGCCACTACTTCCAAGCCCACAGGGTCACAGTTGTTTCCTCCTTCCCTCTTGGTGAAGTCGTGAGAAACAAAGACGTTGTCGGCCGCATTGCGAAATGGGTAGTCGAGCTAAGCCAGTTTAATGTCCACTTTGTGCCACGAACAGCCATCAAGTCCCAGGTTCTCACGGACTTCGTAGCCGATTGGACTATGCCTGAAAACATGTTAGATAGTCAAACCGACAACGAAACATGGACAATGGCGTTCGACGGCGCACTCAACAGCCAAGGAGCAGGGGCAGGGTTCATCTTGACATCACCTTCGGGAGATCAGTTCAAGCATGCAATTCACCTCAACTTCAGGGCGACCAATAACACAGCCGAGTACGAAGGACTACTCGCTGGAATAAGAGCTGCAGCCGCACTTGGAGTCAAGCGACTGATCGTGAAAGGGGATTCCGAACTAGTCGCAAACCAGGTGCACAAAGACTACAAGTGCTCTAGCCCCGAGTTATCCAAGTACCTCGCGGAGGTCAGGAAGCTGGAAAAAAGATTTGATGGAATTGAGATCCGACACGTATACCGTAAGGACAACATCGAACCGGACGATTTGGCACGGCGTGCGTCCAGACGGGCGCCACTCGAACCCGGCACCTTTCTAGACATCCTGACAAAGCCATCGGTGAAAGAGGCAAACGACGAAAATAGCACAGTCGCCTCCGACATCAGCTCAGGGGCTACAGAGGCAGAACGCGTCGTTATCGACATCAAGACCACAGACGACTGGCGGATCCCACTCGTTAAATTCATAAGTAGCGACGAGTTGCCCGAGGACGATGCAGAAGCCGAGAAAATAACCCGTCAAGCCAAAATCTACTGTATGATTGGCAACGATCTATACAAGAAGACGCCAAACGGGATACTTCTCAAATGCGTCTAGTCCGACGACGGCAAAACTCTGCTCCTCGACATACACGAAGGAATCTGTGGGTCACATGCCGCCGGTCGCACATTGGTCGGAAAAGCTTTTCAGCAAGGATTTTTCTGGCCGACTACCCTCAAAGATGCTCGCGACATGGTACAACGGTGTGAAGCTTGTCAATTTCATAGTAAACACACAAAGCTACCAGCACAAGCGCTCCAGACTATCCCTCTCACCTGGCCGTTCTCGTGCTGGGGGCTCGACATACTCGGACCATTCCCACGAGGACAGGGCTGCTACAGGTTCCTATTCGTGGCGATCGACAAGTTCACCAAGTGGATCAAAGCAACGCCCATGGGGAAGATCAAGGCCGACAACACCATCAAATTTGTTAAAGGGATATTTTGCAGATATGGATTGCCTCACCGCATCATAACGGACAACGGCTCCCAGTTCATTAGTGCCGACTTCCAGGATTACTGCATTGGACTAGGAGTCAAGATCTGCTTCGCTTCGGTTTCTCACCCTCAGAGCAATGAACAAGTCGAGAGAGCAAACGACATAGTACTACAAGGAATCAAGACCCGTGTCTACGACAGGCTCATGTCACATGACAAGAAGTGGGTCGAAGAACTCCCCTCGGTACTTTGGGCCGTGCGCACCACGCCGACAACGTCCAACAAGGAGACACCTTTCTTCCTCGTGTACAGCTTAGAGGCCATGCTCCCCACCGAGCTACGACATCAGAGTACACGAGTACAGAAGTACTCCGATGAGGATTAGGAGGAACAGCGAAACGACGATGTGAACCTACTCGAGGAACATCGAGAACGAGTTGCCGTCAGAGCAGCTAGCTACCAGCAGGCCCTTCGCCGATACCACGAGAAGTGCATCCGACCACGCACGCTTTCGATCGGCGACTACGTCCTCCGACGGGTTCAAAGCCAAACAGGGCGAAAAAAGCTCTCACCCAAATGGGAAGGACCGTACACGATCACGCAATTCTTGCGGCCAGGCGCATTCAAGATTGCAGACGGCGATGGTCGCGAATTGGCAAACTCTTGGAATATTGATCAATTACGTAAATTCTATGTGTAAATCAATAGCATCCATACCTGTAAGACATCTTATAGCTTCAATAAAGTCTATTTTCAGGTAAAGATTACAATCAAAGTGGTCCTTCCCGACGATCCCTTAACCCGATGACACCTAGCGTTGAAAGCTATCATCATGTCCCTTTACGCCGTCTTGACAAGGACTCCGAGGAACCTAAGGGAACTTCGGCTGGGGACGCCCAGAGCCGATAAGGCCTTGTTGGATCCTGTAGAGACGAAAGACCATGTAAGATCTGGTCGTGTAAGAGTTCTCGCCGTGTGTATTAACCAAGCCGTGTAATCGGAAATTGGATTTTCCAACTTCACGGCTGGGGGCTAGGATCGGTGCTTGTTCAACCAAGGCAGGTCAAAGGTCCAAGTGCCTTATCTTCCGAGAAGAATTCTCCGATGACAAGGCTGGGGGCTAGGGAGAGTGTATGACTCAAGTGGCTGATCGAAGTCGCGAAGTGAGAAGACACTCGTACACACCACGTCCAGAGTAAGAAAGCTTAGTTAGATAGATTTCTTTTCTTACAGTCCGCAAAAGTTCCAAAATATATTACACTTTTCTCTGAGATATTTGTCACAGATATATAAATACTACCAGGAATGCCAACGCCAATCCATAGACTGGAAGACTTTCTCCGCCAGCGGCGCCATCGACTTCGCCAGGTTATCTATCTCTGCAGGAGTCCTCCGAGAACGAGAAAACCCTTCGCGGAGGAACTCGAGGTGCAGCTGCGGACGATGATCTCGTATACAGGCCAGCACGTGCCCTCCGGCATATCGGCTCGATCGACGACACTCCTGCTTCAGGGCCTCGTCGATACGTTTGCCGATACCTTCGAGCTGGGCGCAGGCCCCATTTAGCCACTAGATATATCCAGCTGCCAACTCCTCGGGATCGCCGCGAGGTACTCGGAGTTCCCTGCAGACTCCGGCCATGGCTGTGCAACAACTCCTGAGGTACAAGTTGAACCACACCTCGCGACCTCTGAGTGCTTCCACGGCCCGGTCCTTCTTGACTTCCAGCATAGTCCTCTCAAGTTCGGCCACCTCAAACTTCGTCCTCCAGTATTGGATGCGACGATCTCGGTCGGCAAGCGCACTCTCGAGGTCTGCTCAGCATGGAAACAACTAAGTCAAGCTGCTTTTCTCTCTATAGAACACAGCAAATTAAGTCAATCCAGATGGAAGAGCAAAGGAGATAAAAACAAAAAACCAACCCAGGGAAGTCGTCGCCATGTCCGCTTCCACGGACAAGCCCTGATCTACGTCATCCTGCGGCACATACAGCTCGAGCGCAAGCGCCGGAACGATTACAGGCGATTCAGGCTACCCGTGCTGCTAGACATCCTCGACATCGACATCTCTACAACGACAACAAAGTACTCGGGATCAAAATGCTAGAGAAAACGAAGGTGATGACTGCACACACAAAGGCAGTTGGAACCATCAAAAGTTTTTAAGGCATGACTGATTAAGGAGTACAGGGGAACTGAAATCCTACTCTTCAAAGATGGAGAGAACAGACTCCCCCAGATCACCGACTTCCTCAATCACGCCCTTACGCGCGCCGTTGGCCGCCCCCTGATCCAAGATCCTCTGGAGGTCGAGTTCAGGGTACGCCAACCTTACGCATGCGAGGACGTGGCACGCCCCAGTGTGGATTCCGTTGGACGTCTCCTCCCCGATCCTGGCCGCATGCTTGGAGGGGATCTCCTCCATCACCGTCGCCAGTTCCGCGAGTGAAGTCGTCAGCGAGAACTCATCGGGATTCGCCGGGATGGTGGTCATAACACTGCACTCCCCGGCGAGCTGGTGCAGGCCGGTGTAGGTAATCCGCTGTCACACCCTAAAATCTCAATTATATAAATTATTGTGTAAATGGAATTTTAGAAATAATTTTTAAAAGCCTAGAAGAAAAGATTTAATTTTAAATAATAAATTCCAATATAAAATTGGGCCAGATAAAATTTCATTAAATACTTTGCTTAATTCTATAATTTCTAGATTTTTCTGGGAATTATTTGAGCTAAGAAAGTATTTTTAATAAATGAAAGTGCATTTCATGAATTATTTAAATGGAAAAAGGTTTTAAAAAGTCTTCTTTTGGCTTTGGGCCGAAAGTCGGCCCAAAACCCCTCTCTTCTCTCTCCTCGGCCCAGGCCAGCCCAAGCCGGCCCAGAAGCCGAGCCGCGCGCGCGAGCCGCCGCTCTCCTCTCTCTCCTGCCGCTGACAGGTGGGGCCCACCTGTCAGGCCCGTCGTCTTCCTCGGGCCGAAACCCTAGCCGAGCGCCGCCGCCGCCGCCCTTTCCAAATTTCGCCGCGCCTTTCCTTCTCCGGTGAAATTGATTGGGGGGAAAGGGTCTCCGTGATCTCCTCCGCCTTTTCCCTTTTGGAAGCATCGGCCGATTCGCTTTGGAATCGTGGGGATTCGAGCTCGATTCGGAGACGGCGAACCCTAACTTTCCATCGCCGTCGCCGGGCCGTTGTGGGCTTCGCCGCCGCCTCCCGACCCCTATAAAAGGTTCCCCGCGCTCTCCTCTACCCTCCGCCGCCCTCGCCTTCGCCTCTCGTCGCCCGAGCCGCCCTAGCGCCGTGCATCCCGTGCGCCGCCGTCGCCGCCGCCGCTCCAGTCGTGCGCCGCCGTCGCTCCGGTCATCGCCGTCGCTCGGGGAGCTCGCCAACGTGGTCGCCGTCGCGTCGCCGTCCTCGTCCGACCCTTCGCCGTCGCTGTTTCCCGCCGGAACACCGTCGCCGCCGTCGACCCGAACCTCTCCGCCGCTTCGTCCTCGTCGCCGGCGTCGTCCGTTGCTCTTCCGCCGCTCCTTTGGTCGCCGGTGAGTTCGCCGTGCTCTCCGCTATCCGTTGCCGCCTTCCGTTCACGCTGCCGCGCCGTAGATCGCCGGCGGGCATGCGAGTCCGAGCCGCCGTCGCCGCCGTCGGTCGGGGATGACGTCAGTGCTGACGTCATCAGTGCCGTCGCCCGTGAGCCGCTGTGGACCGATGGATCTCGACCGTCCGTTCGGATCGGATCGATCTCACCCGTCCGTTCCCGTAGACCGCAGCCGTGGACCCGGTCCACCGTAGACCCCGAGCCCGCTGACGCAATAAAGCCCCTTTTTCTTTTCAAAAATAATTCATTATTGCGTCATAATTCAATTAAAATTTATATAAATGATTTAAACCGATTAAATCTTTAAAAATTCATAACTAATTCATCTTAGCTCGGATTTAGTTGGTTCAAGTCTCTAAATTTTTCTAAAATTGAGATCTACATGTTAAAAATATCCACATGTACTGTTCATGCTTGCTTATGTGCTGTTTTGGTGTTTTTATTCTTTTCCGTTTAGAATCCGACGTTTCCGGAGAGTCCGCTTTTGCAGGAGAAGATTTAGAAGAATTCCAAGGCCAGCAAGGCAAGTCACACAGATCCTAAGCAATCCTTTGAGCATGTTGATCCCGTTTAAAGCTATTGTTTCTATTCAACTATTGCATTTATTTTCGAATGTCATTGGGTGGAAATAGCCTATTGTTTGTTATAGCCCTTTTGTTCTTGATTACCTTATTCCTTGATACCTTGGGTTATTATAACTTGACTAGTTGAGCTTTATATTGGTTCGACTAGATGATTAGATGCAATTGCTTAGTCATGCTTAGAAACATTAGCACACTAATGGGATAACTTATGATTCACTATTATTTACTGATGGCTTAATGATAGCTCACGATGGTTAATCGTGATTGGTTAATTAATTAATGTGACAACTAAAACCTGATAATGGTGGGTTGTGAGTACATGGTTTTGATGGTCGTGCTCATGATAATTAAGGACCGGTTCACGAACTTCGGTTGTGAAACATTAACCGTGCCAACCACAAGCCAGCGTGGGCAACGGCTTTATCTTTTACATAGCATAGTTCATTACGGAGCACCAGACTGAGAAGTGGCGGAGATAAGCCCACGGGGGTCGCTGGGGAGTCCATGCCTTGTTTATAAGGGGGTGACTATGATCCGGGAATGGTGCACTGTGGTGGATTGTGTTGTGTGAGGGGTAATGTCACAGCTCCTTTCCGAGGTACCGTGGTGGTATTGAGGCACATGGTGACATGATGTGGGGCTGTGTCTTGTGGGTACAGTGGTACACCTCTGATCAGAGTAAAACTATTCGAATAGCCGTGCCCGCGGTTATGGGCGGGTCTAACAATGTCTTTCGTGATTAGTCTCACCCTTCACACTATAATAAAAGATGCTATAACTGGTTATATTTGATTAGCTCCTGGTTTGGAATGGTATATTCCTGGTTTGGAGATTAGAATTGTGCGACCGGGATTGGTTGTACTAAATGGTTGGGCCTATACAACAGGGTATGTTGTATAGTGTTGGATTAATACTGTTTAATTAAGACTCAACTGTTTTACTTAATTCTGAAATATTTATTAAATGCTGTTTATGCAAAGAAGCCTATATTATGCCATCCTTGGTTATCCTGTGCACTTGCATATTTGCTGCGTGGCTTGCTGAGTATGTCATATACTCACCTTGCAATCATTCATCAGAGGAGGAGTTCTACAATGAAGCTGATGGTGGTGAGGATTTGGCGTAGTCCTTGTCAAGCTGCCTGTGGAGTGGAGTCGTCTGCGCTGTTTATCTTTATTTTCCGCTGCTTAGATCTTTATTGTTTGAGAGGAACTATCCACCTCTGTAATGACAATTTATTCGCTTATTAGTTAGAGTAATAATCGTACTCTATTATCAATTTGTTATTGTGTGCCTCGGCTGATGCCTGGACGAGGGTTTACACACATGTAAGCGTTTGGAATTTTGGATAGAAATTCCGGGCGTGACATCCGCAGCGAGCCACGGATCTCCGACAGGTTGTTCTCGAGCTTCGACATGCGGTGCTCGAGCCCTTGCCGCTGCTACTCGTTGCCGGCCACCAGCTCCCTCATCTTCTAGAGGTCCTCGCGGACCTCCGCCAAGTCACGAGCCAACTTGTCGGCTTGTTTGTTCACCAACGACGCCGCCGCCGCCTTTGCCTCCTCAATCTCGCGCCCTATGCCGCGAGCACCGGCCTGGAGGATCCGCTCCATCTCAATTTGGAGCTCCCCCAAGGTGAGGACATCGGCGGATGAGCCCCGAGCAGGCACCAGGCCACCGACAGGGCCGTTGGGCGTCGCCTCCCGGCCCCTGGGCGCGACCGCGACATCTATCGAGGCCGCGCAGGAGGCGCACTAGAGGCCGCTCCAGACTCGTCCTGCGCCGCCTTCGCCCGCGCCGCCCTGTAAAGGATTTCCGGGATTTTCACAATGGCAGGCTACTAAAGTTTTAGAAATCTAAAGACCTCAAAGTAATCCACTTACTTCTCGCCAAGCGTTACAAGCCGTTGCCGTCGCGGAGGTGGGGGAGACGCGTCCGAGGCCTAGACTAAAACTAGCATGATGTGAGGTCAAGATCTTCCAACTACGCTATGAAGGACCGGGAGAGCTTACCGATGGGGTGGGTGTCTTCCGACGATTTCCGAGCACGGAGGAGAACTTCCTCCCCCTCTTCGGAACGTTGCCGCCACTCGTTGTGGCAGCAGCGGCAGCAACGTCGGACGCCTCCTTGGCGACGTCCTCTTTCAATGACGCCGCCGCCTGATGGTCCACGAGCGCCCCGATGATATCAGTCAGAGGGAGAGCCTGCACTACATGAAGTCACAATGCGATCCCGGAAGAAAAGACAAAAGGGCCGTCGAGTACACTCACGTTGATTGCAGCTTCGCGTTCGGCTGCCCCTTTCTTGCAAAAACCGACGCATCCAGATACCTTGTTGGATTCCATCCAACGCAACTCGTAGTAGAAACGAAAGAGGTCAAGAAACGGCTCTACCCCAATGTAGGCCTCACAAAGATGCGAAAAGATACTGAGGAAGGCGATGGAATTGGGGTTCAAATGGAGCAAAGAAAGACCGTAGAAATTCAAGACCAGAAGAAGAAACTCGGAAGGCGGAGGAAGAAAACCACAGAGAATATAGTCCTCAACTACAACCATGCGGCCCAGGACAGGTTCGGGTTCAATACCTCCTGGTTCTCTCTCCATGGTCCCGCGACCGGGGAGAGCGCCGTCCTCCTGCAACTTCTTCAGGGACGCGCTGGTGGAAGTGGACTTGTCGAGGTCCATTGCCGCCGAAGATCGCCAGAGAAGGGACCAAGATGAGCAAGCTAGGGTTTTTGTGGGAGCGGAGAAGACGAAGAGCGCTTGGAGGCTGAAAAGTTTTTTCGCAACAGGCGGACTTCAAAATGGATCCCCGAAACTCCCTTAAATAGACGCACTACCGACGGTGCGAATTCTAAGGAAAGGAAAGAGATGGCCGCCGGAAATTTCTAGGTCCGTTACGCGCGGCAGTTTTTGGACTTCAATTTAAATTCACTCATGACCATTGAACTTCGCATGGTGTTGTCGATTACTCTTTGTCTCTACGGTTCTCACACCGAGATCGACCAGTCGAGAACGACAACGACCTCAACATCAGGAATCGCGATCAGTTACATGAGTTCATTTAAGTAGAAGTCGGTGGCTACTGTCAGGGTTACGGATAAAGTATACCCTCTACCCTTGGATATACGTCGTATATTGATATGGTATACCTGCGCGTATACAGACGCTTTCTGTACACGTTAAGGAAATCCATCACGGATTCCACAGACGGAAGGAGTCCTACTCGGATAGAACTGGGTCATTACTGTATCGTGTAGGGTCCGATGTCTCCGAGTTCTACTTGGAGACCAACTGACCTATGGTATAAAAGGGACCCCCCAGGAGGACCTAAGGCATCGAATCTCACAGCCAAGACAACCACCACAGCCTACGAAGCCGAAGCCTACAGGAGCCAAGTCACCGGGCGATCTAGTCGAACCGACTCGACTACGATCTCGTCGGTATCATCAAGTTCCATTATACCCTTTTTAATCTGTGATTTCCACTATATAATCCCATATCAACTGGATTAGGGCTATTACCTACCAAGGGGCCTGAACCAGTATAATCCATGTTTCCGTTTCCTTGATGTCGTACTACGTAGATCCTTGTACCAGCGTACCCCAATACCCTCTATATCCGGTCTACGGGTATCCCCCGTCGACAAAAATCTCTAAAAATTAGAAAATCTTAGATCCAGACATCCTGTAAGCATTAGAGCATTTACTGTGTATGGCCTAAAAGGCGTAACCCCACTGGTCACGTAGGCTAGCTCGGATGCCATCATGGAGGAAAGGGACTCACTTTGAAGTTGCTTACAAAGTGTAAGACAGCAAGAGTACCTTCTACAAGCCACAAGTTCTCCATGAAAAAAGTTATGACCCAACCAGGGATGGAGGAGAAGAGAATGAAGACTAGGAGTAAGCCACCTCTAATCCACGTATGATTAGGAAGGTCCACCGACCACCGTCGCTGTTGAGAAGAGGTTGTCACCACCAATAGGACGACGTCGCAAGTGCCCAAGCTTGCTGAAGACGGTGGCGATTTGTGGACAGGCAATGCCAAGATCTAAGAAGTATATTTGGCCCTTGCCGCCAAGGACATCATTGGTTGAAGCCTTTGTGGAGCTCGTTGCCCCGAGCCGTTGCTAGATCCCATTGGTCGTAACTTCCTCCAACCGTGGAGCTTGTTAGTCCGAACCTCTTCCAATCCATAACAGCGCAAAATCCGTCAGTTGTAGTTGCCCCTAACTCGGCAGAGCTTGTCGACCCAAGCTGCTCCTAATTTGTGCAGCCACGAAGCTCGTCCATCCAATTTGCTACCTAAGATGAGGGGGGAAGCGACAACGACCGTAGACAGGGAAGTGGCGGTGGAATAGTGGTGCGTAGATATGATGGAGGCGAGGAGGAGGAGCCAGCGACAACGAGCTAGGGTGGCCAAAGATGATGGAATAGGGGAGCAAGAATGACTAGTAAGAATGTGGATTATTTTTATTTTAGGGGTTTTTATAAATTATTTTGTCTAATTAAGGGTGCTAACAGCACAATTTTGGATAAGGTTGTAAATAAAATCAATGGAAGGATTGATGGGCAAATAAACAAAGTGAAATAAAAATCTTCCTACGGGCTCAAGCTATATTTGCACTATGGGAGCAATCTATACCATCTCTCTAGAGATAACTACACGAGGCTACTCCTACGAGTGGCCACTGAGAAGAGAGTGTGCGCCACATAGGCTAGTACCATATCTCTTCTACTCCCTCCATCTCAAAAAAACCCTCCGTCCTAGAAATGGTTTTTTTTTATTGAGCGAGTATAAGACAAATTGGTTTTAAGTGGTAGCTTTAATTTTTTATGTCAGCCCCTGACATTTTATATTTCTTCTTTTCCGGCTGGGGGGGGGGGGGGTAGGGGTGAGGAGGGGGAAGGAGGTTGTGGAGTGTCCTGTGGTGGTAGATCCATCTTCTTTCTCCATTGCATTCATGGTGATATCAGTGGTAGTAGGTCCATCTTTCTTCTCCACCATACATGTTCCGTTTTTCCTGATTTCATCCATTGCACCATCATTTTAGATCTGACGAATTAAGCTGACATCATTATAACCTCCATAAGGAGGGCGTCGCCCAACACGGCTCGCAAACCGTGCCTCTGTCTTAGCTTGTTGCTAAGGCATGAGGAGCCTCGCGGGGGAATTGCTACAATCGATTGACCTAGCTCCGGTATGACAACGAACCAAAACCACTGTCCGCTCACTACGTCCGTGCACTGCAAGGCCTAACTGCCCTTACCCTAGCTAGGTACGTATGACGCAGAAACGCAACGCACAACTTGTCCTCCGTCGTGCAGAACAGACAGGCACAGTGCCATCGATCCGTATCCTATCCATCCACACACTACTCCTACACGGTAGTAGTAGGAGGGAGGAGCTACGAAAGCACGGGAGATAGGCCCGCTATTAGCAGTACTGCTTGGACTAGCGGCTCTCTGTATCCATCAGATTCGTGCGTGTGCATGATGTGCCATTACACGGCCTGATGTAGCCAAAACCCCAGCAGCCAGCCAAAGAAACTACTGCACGCAGGCACATCAGCACAAGTGCCGTCTTGGTCAGCATCAGCACAAGAGAGAAAAAAGATGCCATCAAGGCGCGAGCCAACAGACATTGCAGCATTGCAGGCCGCGAAAAAAGACTTTGGAGGAAGCACCTCGCGTCGCAGCACGAGACGACGCCGCCGGGTTGCAGGCCGGCAGGTCGCCACTGCCAGCCACCATTGCCATTGGCAGCAGAAGCGGCTGGCTTTCTTCGTGGGGCCAGCTATACACACGCATGCACGCCAAGTCCAATAAGAGAGAGGATATATATGTTTTTCCCTTTTCGATTTAAAGGAGAGCTCCTTGGTAGTATTGTATAAATAAGGGAAATGCGACAAATCGGACGTACGATATTTTATAGAACATAAGATGGTATTGTATTGTATTGTTGCAAAATGTTTCACATGTTGCACTACTCGATAAAAAAAATGTTTCAACAAAAATATTTTACATGTTTCATCAATCAAGGAAAAATATTTCATCAGTTGAACGAAAGTGCTTCTGTCAAATACATCATCCATACTAATTGCAAAACCAAGAAATAAATGGATGAAACATTAAATCAAAACAAAATGAAACACTCAAATCAGAACATTTGAATCAAAACAAAATGAAACTCTGGAATCAGACCGACCGACGATGTTGGCTACGTGCACGAGATTATTGTCGACTTGCCGGAGATGAGCAAGGAGGACATGCGGGTGAAGGTGGCGTAGAACCGGATGCGACAGCTTGGCGACTGTAGGAGAAGGAGTGGAAGGGCGACAACCACTAGCATCGGGAGGAGTGCTCCTAAGGCAGGTTCTGGTGCCAGCTCCACCACTCCTACAAACGTCAACCTCATCGCTGCCACCCTCGACAATGCATGCTCACTCGTGTGGTTGCGGTGGTCACGAGCACGAGGTGGAGGATGTGCACGAAGAGGGGTGACGATGCGGGCCGGCCGAGGCGGGTGAGAGAGTGGAACTCCCCAGCGCGTGCTCCCTGGCGGCATCCGCACCCTCTTGCCCAGCCACCCGACATCGGGACTCCAGAGGATGAGCCATCTGAGCGCCCCGGTGGCGGCCACGGCGAGGTGGAGCAGCGTGGTCATGTCATGGCGGTGTGGGTAATGCGTGTGGAGCCGGAAAGGAGATGAGGAGGAGGAAATATGTGTGGGGCCCACGGTTGGCTAGTCACTTTTGGCTAGCCAAATTTAGCTAGTGGAGGGAAGGTTTTGGCCAGTCAGATGGCTAAGCCATCTGGTTAGAGAGGTTGTTGGAGGACGTTTTTTTGGCTAGAATGGCTAAAATTTGGCTTGGAGAGTGAGATGGAGAGGCTGTTGGACCTCCAACAGTCTCTTCAAACTCTCCAAGTTAAATTTTAGCAACTTTAGCAGAAAATAGCACTCCAATAGACTCTCTACTCGGATGGCCAAGTTAAATGACTGGCCAAACTCCTCTCCATATAGCCAAATTTGGCCATCCAAACAGACTAGCCAAACGTGGCCCCCACCATCTCTCTCCTCTCTCACGCCCATCCGTGGGACACGCCGCTCCCTCTCCGTCATCGTCCCCAACTCCGCCCGTGCCAGCCATCGCGCCGCGCGAGGCCGAGGTGGGGGAAGCGGCAGCGGATGGGAGGAAGGAGGCCAAGGTGGGGGAGGCAGCGGCGGATGGGAGGAAGGCGACCTCTCCTCGCCGGCCTTCCTCGCTCCTCCCTCACCGGCGATGGGGAGCCCTCTCCTCCTCCTCCCCGCGTGTCGCTGTCACCGAGGGAGAAAGGAGGTTGAGGCGGCGGCAAATGGGAGGAAGGCAGCCGCTTCTCATCGGCCTTCCTCGCTCCTCCCTCGCCGGCGATGGGGAGCCCCCTCCTCCTCCTCCCCGCGCGTCACTGTCGCCACCGAAGGAAGGAGGTTGAGGTGGGGGAGGCGGCGGCAGATGGGAGGAAGGAGGCCGAGGTGGGGGAGGCAGCGGCGGATGGGAGGAAGATGGCCGCTCCTTGCCGGCCTTCCTCGCTCCTCCCTCGCCAGCGATTGGGAGTCCCCTCCTCCTCCTCCCTGCGTGTCACTATCACCGCCAACAAGCAGAAGGCGGCTGTCGCCGCCGCCGGCTTCCCATCCACCGAGCATGGCACCGAGAGGGGGGGGAGGGGGAGAGAAAGAGTAGAGTCTGACTCGTGGGTCCCGTTGTCATAGACTCCAAGTAGAGAGTGTAGATAGAGATGTTGTTGGAGTAATCTACAAGTTTGACTCTCCAAATCAATTGGAGAGTTGACTATATAGGTGTTTGGAGAGTTATATTTGGGTAGTCTGTTGGAGATGCTCTTATCTTTGTCTTTAGGATGGTGTTTTAATTAGGTTTCTTATGATCCATCACTGGTGGAGAAACTGTTTGTAGTCCCGGTTCGTAACCCCCCTTTAGTCCCGGTTGTCTAACCGGGACTACGAATCCGGGACTAAAGATAGCGATCTTTAGTCCCGGGTGAAATAACCGGGACTAAAGATCGGTCAGCCACGTGGCCGGCTGATCCATCTTTAGTCCCGGTTGGTGTTACCAACTGGGACTAAAGATCTGTGTACCATTTTTTTTATTTGCATGGCCCTGTTTGCTGCATGGTTGATTATATATATATATATATATATATATATATATATATATATATATATATATATATATATATATAGTACAATTCATTTGCTCGTTAGCTATAGCTATGACTTCGACGCCGGCGTTACGTCAGAAGAGGAAGGACCGACGTTATGGATTGTCGATCCGTCATAGTAGAATTCACCATCGGGATTAAGGACTTCTTCGTTGATGAACCCCATCAGTTGTTCTTGAACAGCCGTGATAAAATCCTTGTGTGGGAGATTTTCCCTTATGTGAATACGCTATCATTCGAAAAATAATGACATATCAATATATGAAATTAATAAACAACTTAACAAATCGATACGCAATGAAATTTTGAATGGTTTATGTATACGTACATCGAGCTCTCGTGTGGTGTATATTTGGTTTGATAGGCAGTGGGCATACTCGCATACGTAGTAGCCGCATAAGTTAGTTCCCTGGTTCTGCTTTGCACACTACATGAGAAACGATGAGATTTAATATACTCTTTATATTAACTGTAATTAGAAATTCAATTCAATATAATTTTGGATCATGCATGTACTCACTGGAAAATGAAACCTCCATCCAAGTTTTTCTTTCCAAGTCCCGCGGACCAATTGACGGAACCGATCCCAAGCCCTACATGTGCAGTTGCAAGTTATGATTAATTAATTATTACCCGAGATCAAAATAATAGCAACAGAGTCCCGCGACTTTGGAATAGATGGCATTATATTACCTGTCTATCAGTTGGAAGACTTTGTCAAAAACCTTCTCCTCTTTATTCATTGAGTCGTACACAGTGACTCTGCATGCGTCCAAGTCGAAAAAGAACAGGACCCAGTGGAATCTGGAATATGCGTGAAATGAGATAAATATCAGAATGTACATGTTATATATATGGGAATGAAATTTGTTCGAACGACAATAAAAACTCACTCTATGTTGTACGGCAATAGTATGAACGTCTTGAAATGCTGCTGCGTTAGGAGATGGACGAGATTGTCCTCTGTGTCTTTCTCGTACTTATCGAGCATTTCGGTGTTGATTTTCCGAGGGTCGATGAACCCAGTATCGTAAACCCCCCGCCGTCGGGCCCTTTGAATCTCCATTCTACAACAATGAAAGGAAATTATTATTGCTTACATATATGCCAGGAGCTAATTATTGAACGAAACAAATCGAACTCAAAGATACTTACAAAATCCATGCGCTCAGAAGAGAGACGTCGAGGGCGTCCAGATGGTTCAGATCGAAGACATCCTTGAAATGGATCCATAGAACATCTTCTCCTTGCAACATCTTCTCCGTCGGGCCCTTTGAATCTCCATTCTACAATAGTTTAATTATCTCGTTCGTACACGTTTCGCTCGCGTTCGTTCTCACACTTTTAGTTCAAGTGCACTCTCGTTCGCGTTCGTTCGCATTCGTTCGCGTTTCGTTCACGTTCGTTCGTGTTCGTTCACTTTTCGTTCATGTTTGTTCGCGTTCGTTCGCGTTTCAATCACGTTCGTTCACGTTCGTTCACGTCGTTCGCGTTCGTTCGTGTTCGTTCACGTTTTGTTCGCGTTCGTTCGCGTTTCAATCACGTTCGTTCGCGTTCGTTCACGTTTCATTCACGTTCCCCTCCGCATCCCTCTCCACGTTCCCCTCCTCGTTCACGTTCAGGCGGCCGTGGCGGCAGCGGAGCGGCGGCATGGCGGTGTGGCGGCAGCGTGTCACGGCGGCGGTGGGGCGTCGCGGTGGCATGGGGCGGCCCGGCGGCGTGGCAATTTGTTTCCCTCCGGAAGAATGTTCTTGACGAGTTTCAATAAATCACCAAATGCCTTGTCACTAACACCATTTTTTGCCTTCCATTGTAAGAACTCCAGAGTGGTATCCAACTTTTTGTGCCCCTGCTCGCAACCTGGGTACAACGACGTTCTGTGGTCCTCTAACATCTTGTCCAATTTATGGGCCCCCTTTTCACTTTCGCAGTCCTCCTTGGCATCCTGCAACATTTGACCAAGATCATCCGCAACGTTGTTATAATCATCATCTATGTCCTCCTCGCCCGTTTGATTTCCTTCAAATCCAGCGTACTGAGCAAAGTCTGAAATATTGCCGTCTTCCACTTCATCTTCTTCCATTTCAACCCCTTGCTCTCCGTGGGATGTCCAACAATTATAGCTTGGCATGAACCCCGACTCAAACAGGTGGAAATGAATAGTCCTGGATGCAGAATACTCCTTCTGATTCTTACACTTATTGCATGGACAACAAATAAAACCCTTCTGCTTGTTAGCTTCGGCCACTCTCAAAAAATAATGCACGCCGTCAATAAACTCTTTGGACCGCCGGTCAGCGTACATCCATTGCCGATCCATCTACATGAAATGAAAAAAAATCGTACACAAATAATCATTCGTACAATAATGACAGTCATACAATAATGATAAAATAATCACAAACTCTTTCAACAGTTATACAATAATGACATATCATTATTCATACAAAAATTATAAAATATTCCACCAAATAATTCTTATTTATTATTTTTGAAGTTTTAAATTCTTTTAATTTTCAATTTAGTTTGTTTTCTTTTATTTAAGATTAACTTTCACTATATTTTCCTACTCAACTATTTTATAAAACCTTCTTTAGCAAATAAACAAAATTTCTATATATTCTTTCTTTTCCCACACAAATTTTCTCTCTCATCAACTTACAACAAAATTTTGGAGACAAAAAAGTGTGCAAAACATACCTCTAAATGTAATATGACCAAAAAAAACATTGGAGGATGAAGTTGCTAACCTTTTAGGCACCTCCGATTTGTATATAATCACCAAAATAAATTCACTATAAATTTTGGCATGACCTCCCCTCTTTTTTGAAAAAATTTTGAAGCTTGCTCGGGCTGGAGGAGGAAGAAGACATATATAAAGGGGTGGGACTTTACACCAACCGGTACTAAAGATCACCGGGATCTTTAGTCCCGGTTGGTAACACCAACCGGGACTAAAGATCCGGGGGGGGCTGACAAGCCCTGACAGCATTTGGACCGGGACTAAAGATCTAAAGATGATCTTTAGTCCCGGTTGGTATGCCCGTTACCCTTTTTAACCGGGACTAAAGATGACTAAAGATCATCTTTAGTCCGACCGATGAAAGATGGTTTCTCCACCAGTGCATAAGCTGTGATATGTAATACGCGTTCGTTCAAACTACAAACTTGGTAATAACTAGTTGTCGTAGTTTGGATGAATTCTATTATCTTTTAGAAAAAAAAGAAGTTAAATCATGTGCTAGCTTGAACAATTGTAACAGTGAAAGGCAAATGAAACCCTGGAAGAAATGACGTCTTCAACAGTTGTGTCCTTAACTTCATTTCCTTTTCAAAATTCTGTAAAACATTGTAGCAATTATATGATATATACACATGCCAGGAAATGCTTGCCAGCTATGCATAAACTGTTTGGATTCTATTGACGCTTCAAAACCCTCTCGTGTGATCTAAATTTTGGTTAGATTGCCATCTATATCAACTATTTGATTTATTGCGATTTGGTTTTGCTATTATAAACCGTCTCTATCAAATGAAAGGCTACTAGAGTACAGCATAACCACAATTTGGCTGGACCTTTAAGATCAGAAAAAGAACAGAATCCAATGGCGATAAAGGCCATCAGAGTGGGGGACAAAATTTGCATTCCTCAACATGAATTTCGTTTGTTTGTCGGAGAGTCTACACTCCTAGCCCAGGTGAAGGAAAAACTGGTATTGATCGTAGACGCAAAATTAACCAATTCGTTATCGAGATTGTTCCGGGTTACTCCTTATGATGAAGGGAATTGTTCTGGGTTACTCCTTATGATGAAGGGAATTAAAAAGAATTAATTTCACACCTCGATGGATATATAATAAATCCTGTATAAATCTTTCTCAATCTTTTTAGCGAGGAATTAACTAAACAAGGCCTAAAGTGGGAAGGTGGGTTTTAAATCCTGATTTCCGCGCTTAAATGATTGAGTTAGTTCAAGTCATTTGAATTCTCTTTTGTCGTAATATAATATTATTTTTCATAACTACGAAGAAGATAGGACTCAAAATGGAACGCTGACAGAACGTGGGACTTACACTCATGCATATAATGACACACTACAATCTGAACCGTGACCCCCACGCTCTAACATAATCTAAACTAGTCTAACATCATTTGATGCATTAGTTAGCTAATTTAATTTTTCTTTCGAACTAAGTAGTTGGTTCTTATTAAAACCTGCAAAATAAATAGCAAGTGGTGATGTACGTACATGCATGGTGCCGCATTATTGATGTGTATAGTATCCTTATCTGTTTAACTAACTAATTAAGCAACGATGGCTTGAGACACTACGCGTATTTATTAGTGTGGGTATAGAAAGATCAAAACCAAAATTTACGATATGTGACGGAGCGAGCCTGTAAAAAGCATTGGCTGAAATTTCATGGACATATAAAAAAATATCTTTTATTGGTTTGCTTATATATGGTGAGCATTTCATACATGTAATGAGGTGAAGCACAATCATTCGAGAGTATAACATTACATTTATTCTTTTTTTAAATGATGGACATACACACACATCCACACACACACCATCAAGCATCTCTCGCCAATTAAAACATTGTCCACGCCTTCTTGTCGTGGCAACCCTACAAGCAGATACAATAACAAACTATAAACTAACGAAGAGCAGTGGGCTACATATTTGTAGCCAGCTACAGCACAGACAGGTGGAACCAGGTATTAATAGTGTAATATATATTTATAGGTAACTATTGTATGAATTAACTATTAAATTAATTATAGATGTTTTAGAACTATTAGTTAGCTATACTAAACTTGCTCAAGTCCCCAATGGATGTAAATTAAACCGAGTACCTATGATCCCAACTCCCTAAGCTTTAATTATTTTGTGGATATATAACAATAATTGCATAAAACCTCAGAAAATGCAGAGGTGATGAGATGGTTGGCAGCCAATACGTGTCAAAAATCCCGTCATCAGTTGGGACGATTAGGAGGAAGATCATAGCCGGGAATCGATTAATATTAGTAGTACATGTTTGATTGTCTCCTTACTTATTACAAAAGAAAAGAGAACCCTTGAAAACGACTACTCGATCGTGACCCTGCACTTCTCGACGCCATTTCGACCCAGAGTTTCGCTTGCAGGGCGTTTTCAGGCTCTAACAAAGATGCCAACCTGATGATGATTAAATTGCAGTGTCAGCATAACTCTATGATGATGATTAAGCTAGGTAAATCGTAAACTTGACACAAGTAGTTGTAGCTCGTATATACGGTTAATTATCTATTTAGTGATTGATGATATATCCGTCGTTAATAAGAGGAGACGTTTATAATGATTTTGTCGATCACAACATAAACCGATATAATCTTTTGAAGATGTTATATATAAGGGTAAGGTGTATATTTGAGCGTTTCTAAGGGTTAGGTCCTGTTTATTTCAGCTTATGATTATTATAATTTAGATTATTAAACCAGATTGCTATAAGCTGGATTATAATAAGCTGGTATAAAATAAGCTGTGAGTTGTTTGTTTGTCTGAATTATTGGAGGCATGGATTATTAGGTTTGAAAGGCTAAAGTTTATAATGCTCTCAACTATCTGTTCGGTTGATGGCATAGGTGGGTAATTTTTCTCAAGTATGTAGAGGTAGTGGGTCTTTAGCCACTCAATAATCTAAAAAAAGCTCCTTTAGAGCAGCTTATTAGATTATAATAATCTGGCTTATAGATTATAATAATCTAAAAAAAGCTCCTTTAGAGCAGCTTATTAGATTATAATAATCTACTTGTTTGTTTTACCTTACTCCTAATAAGTTAGATTATAATAATTCTAAGCTGAATTAAATAGGGCCTTAGTATACTATCTGTGAGCTCGTTTGAACAGTGTTTTAAAGAAAATTCCGGTTCTAGCTTGTTGGCGAATTTTGTGCAGAAAATTTCTGTTTTTGTGCGTAGTTTGGACGTTTCCTTTTTGTAAATTGATGACGTTACAGTACTAATTAATCAGTTGGGTTTGTGGAAGACAGCCATTGGATTAGCTGTGTGTGCGCCGGGCTGCTTAAATATTCGCGCTACGTACTCTCGTACGCGACAGCGTGTCGTTCTCGATGCACGGCAAAGCTATAGTTGTCCGTCGTTGATGCAGCAATATTATCTCTTATCTCACTCTCTTTCCATAAATGATCAGTTAATTAGAGCAAGTTTAATAGTATAGCTATCTACTAACTCCAATTCATCTATAGCCAACCTAATAATTTATTCATACAATAATTACATACTACACTATTAATATTTGGTCCCACTTATCATATACACACCGTGTCTTGGAGTCTGTGCTGCAGCTGGCTATAAATCTGTAGCTCGCTGCTCTTCTCTTTTCTTATTTATCTCTTTAAAATATATTTACAGTTAGCTTATAGCCTACTATTGTACCTGCTCTTAATGGGCAGTAATTCCCAAGAGAATTTTCTACCGGCAGTGCCAGTATAATATTATTGCACATTTTTACTTATAAATCCTTGACGAGCGCGCATTATCCATACCACATCGTACTTTAATTTTTAAAGTCAACACAAAAGATTTTGATCAATAATTAGTACTAGTATAATATATAAAAAAAATTATAGAGTTAGATTCATACTCCTTCTATCATACAAATGGCCTATTTATTTTACACGGTTTTCAATAACATACTTTAACCAGTATTTTATTTCATTATATGATCCCAACAAATATGAAATTAGCATCACATGAAAGTATTCCAAAATATGAATCTAGTGATATAACATGCATAATACTTAGTATAGATATAGTTATGATGATTATTAATCAAAAGCTACCAAGTTTGATTTTCCTTAAAAATGGGGCGCCCTATAATTTGGGACAAAAGGAGTAGTAAAATATACTCATTCCATCCAAAAATCTAAGGCATATTTCTTTTATTACCAAGATCAAGAAAAAATAAAGTCATTCACCATGTGATCAAAGTAACTTTATGCATGCATGCAATCGATTAGTATTAAGATTGTTCTTTAGGGTTCTCATCAATAATTTAATTTAGCACATAGATATTACAATTATACCTTACTCATTTGGAAAAACCAAAAATGAGATATGCCTTAAACTTTTGGATGGAGGAAGTATGCACTTTAGGACTTTTTATATGGATTTAGGAGATAAGTGAAATTAAATGTGGTTGTTGTTATTGGCGCGGATGAGGAAGTAGCTAGAAAAATTAAAAGAGAAATTATTGTGAATGATTGAGATAAGAGAGTACATGAAAAATTGTTGTACTATTCTGGAACAGATTTGAATGGGGAGAAGTTGTTATATTCTAAAACAAATTTGAATGTTTAAAGGTGCTATATTTTAGGATGGCTTTTACACAATATTAACCTTATTGCTATTAGAAATACATCATATGATGCATTAATTATTCAAGTTTAGTCATATTCTTTTTTAGATTAAAATACGCCTTATATAAGTAAACAGAAGGGAGTATTAAATTATATCAAGTTATACTCTGACCCTCTGAACAGATATTTAATGTTAAGAATATGAGCCAGTAATCGTTTGAAACTTTGAACGCAAATAATTTCTCAAATGCTTACTATTTTTATTAAGAAAAAAGGGTGTGCGTAGAATTGCCTTGAAAAGTACTATCATAGTATTGCAAACTTATTAGTAGATTAAATAACTTTTTTTAATATAAAGTTGATGTTCAAATTTTTTCAAAAGTTTGATAGAATCTTTGTCCTCAACTTTCATGATGAGAATGAGTTTTTTTATTAGCACATAAAAAGTACTCACTCCAGTCATAAATGATTGAATTTTAGATAAGATTTAGTCAAACTTTTATATATTTTTTTATAAATTAAACACTTGAGAAGTTATCAATGGTCAGAGATCAAATCTAACTTTTAGCATCAAAATCAAATATTTTTTACCGGAGTTCCAAGGAAGTACTTTATCTTTTCTAAGGTGGTAAAATGCATTAATTATCACACCAACCCCAAATCGTGATGGTTAGCTCATATTTTTAGCGGCTGTTTGTCATGTATCTTTTTTAATTTTAACATCTCCCAGTGGGCAATTTCATGTAGTACCTTTCTTAAATTTAACATCTCCTAGTCCCATTCGAGTTGTAGTAATCACCAACCAATGCAGGCTCAAGTTTAAGCTGCTAAATAAAGCTGAAAAACATATATTTCTCCACATATATACAGTCGAAAACTCAAAATGAGCCCTGCACAGCATCTCTCTGCATCCTGAGAGCAGGGAGAACAGTAGTTCACGACATTGTCAAGATCAATCAGGCTCCAACAGAAAAAACATAGAAAAATTAGGGAGTTTCAAACTTATACGAAAAGAATTCCTAAAAGGATATTTGAAATAAATAATTAAATCATCTCCTTTCCATTGAAACTCTTATATAATGGACAATACTACAGAGAATTATTTTCAGGAAAATACAACATAGATTTTGGAGGAAAATTCGTAAAAGCTACAACTTCTTAGAAAAATTTCCTTTGAATATGTCTTTTTTTATTTAATTCTGTCAGTGTCAAGGATAAGACATATCTCCTATACACGGATTCATAAAATACGGCAATACCATATACCTGATTATATACGAGAATGTATCATTTGATTAGGAAAATATGACAGATAAAGAAGAAAATTATCTTCTCGGAATAGAAGGTGTTAGAATCCTATTCGGAGAAGATGATCTACACTATATATACAAGGCCCCAATATTCAGGGAGTGGTATTGAGTTATAAGCCATAGCCAAAGCTACATTGAGAAGCAATTCAGAGGAAGGCATAGCCATATTCGCCGAGTAGATCTTCTCGGGCCGTCCTCGACAGTTTCTAGTCGGCGGATTAGTCTAGTCATCTTATTCCTCATTGTAATCATGGTGATATTCCATCCATAAATCCATATAAACTAGATTAGGGTTATTTCTATCCTTGAGGGTCCGAACTAGTATAAATCTTTATCCTTGTCTGCTCGATCCGATCTCACGTCTGCGGGTTCCAACGATCCCCATACTCTACAAATCCCGTCTGCGGGTATAGCCCGTCGACAAATTCCTACTTTTCTTTCTATACAGTATATTTAAGCACTTATTTTTTTCCAATTCCTACTCTTTTACACATTATATTCAAACAATCATTTTTTATTTTTCTGTATTTTGTAATCTGCATATTTATTGTTAGAATTAAATGGACTATCCCCGATTTAATCATACTAATTTTAAAGGCACACAATTAATGTTAAAAGATTAATCCCACCTTGGAACCAATGAGAATGTATATCAACTTAAATAGGTTGCTAATTGAGAGCACATGTTGAGCGGATAAGATGGTGGTGGAATTGCCACACGAGCGCTCGTGCGCCGAGTCGAGCCAACCGGACCGAGTTAGCGGAGCGGAGCAACGGGACTGACGAGCCAGCCGCTCGTTTTCTTGTCTTTCCTGTTTTTATGAGAAATCGGAACTGATGGACAATAAGCTCTCAACATTGCTTCCTCTGTGTCAGATTCTTCTTCCTCTACGTCGAGCAGCAATGGAGGAGAAGACGCCAACAGCAACGTACTTCCTCTACTTCGACCAGCAATGGAATGGAGGAGGAGACGCCAATGGCAACGGTAGCGACAACACCAACTCCATCGCCTTTGAATTCGGAGCGTTCTCCGCATATCACTCTATTCATTTTAGTGTTAAACATGTTACTAGATGATATTATTCTTATTATTAGCATGTTTGTGTTTAGTGATCATCCTGTTACTCACATGTCATGTTTAGCATCTTGTTTTTTTATTAAAACTAGAAAAAATGCCCATGCGTTGCAACGGGCTAAGTCTATTTTAATCTTATTATTGTTATATGGTTTAGTTAAGATAAAATTCACCGTGGGAGTTCGCTTGGATATATATATATTTTTAGAAAATCATGAGCTGCAGTTAGGAGTCTGATCATCTCAAGTTAGCATGCGAGTTTTTTTAAACAGATTTCTTATATGATTCCTTCTGTATTACCTAAAGTGGACGATCTTAAAAACCGATTCAAATACGGATATGTATTTCCAAAAGCAAACGAACTTAAAAACCGACTTATACACGGATGACATACCAAAATACCGACAAAAACATCTTCAATTTTCATAATAGAAGAGATATGCCTAATTATGACTATATTTTCAACATTTGCACTATTATCGTTGTTAAAGTACTGTATTTTTCTATTTCTCAGTTTATTCATCTAACCCTTGATCTCGCGGGAAAATGCCACACCGAAGCCTCCATTTCTTTCTTCTCCCTTTTGAGACGCCACACCTTTCTTCTTCTCTCTTTTTTTTTTTCAAGTATTTATTTTTCACACTCTTTTTGTACTCTCCGACCTCGCGGTTTTAAATAGGCGAGGTAAAGGAGGAAGAGTAGGAGGAGGAATCCTGGAGACACGGTTCCAGCGGGTCGGGTCTCGTGTATCGCGCCGCCTCGCTTCCTTCCGGCCGCGGCTCGTCACGCTTCTCGGCCTCCTCCGGGAGGTGCGTGTGCTGCTGCTCCACTGCTCTTCTTCTCTGCTTGGATTCATGTCCTGTTCGTGGACTCTGCCTTCGCTTCTCCCATTTCTTGGTGATTAATTTGTGGTGGAGGGGAGCGTGTTCTGGGATTTTTGGTTTTCTTGATGAAATCTTTCGGGTTGATTTGGGTTGTTTTTGAGGTGAAAACGATATGCAATGCTTGTTCTTGGATTGGCCCAGTACGAGCTAATCCATCTGATGGTTGTTTTCTGTTCATTCTCCATGGATGGCAGGTAGGATGGTTTCTTTCTCTTTTTTTTTTCTCTTTCTGTTTTTGTTTCTTCTCTGATTAGATGTGGATGAATTGGGTGAAATTTTGGCTCTGAATCTCTGATAGAGTGATAGGTCTTGGTGCCGTATGGTAATTTGGTGGGATTTGTAAAATTTTTGGGCGAGTTCGTCGCACACTGATAAACTTCTGAACTTGAGCTGAATTTCATGTCTCGATCAAGGAGGTTTTGTCTCACGGTCACTGGACTGTATCAAGTTGACTTCTCGAAGGCCTTTTGGTTGTGTTCTTGGACGGACAAAAATACAAAAGCTGCAACAAAAATAAATCCGTTTCGTCTCCTTTTTTTCCTTTCTGTGGGTTTGGTTTCTTGTGCGACCATGAACTCATCGAATTCCTGCTCTATTAATATACGAGGCAAAATCTCTTTCCTTTTTCTTCAGAAAAAAAATGAACTCATCGAATTTGGATTGCTGAATAGGAAGACAGTGAGATAAGCAGAGAGATTGAGGCGCAGAAGCATCGGCATTGAGCCGAATGGTGTAGAGAGCTCCAGGGATGGATCGCCGGAGCTGGCTGTGGCGGCGGAGATCGACGGAGAAGAGCCCGGCCGAGACCGAGAGCTCGGTTTCTTCTCCATCCGAGAGGCTGTCTGATGAACAGGTGAGGAAAAAAAAAGCAAGGCACTCTCTTTCTTCCTCTCTCTGTCCACTACATTCACATTTCTGAAGTTTACATATTTGCACAATTTAAAGTCAAACAGTAGGTAGTACCACTTGCAATATTAGAATGATAATTGGGCAGTAATCTTTTCCTACCAATCCAAAGATACGCAGCTCTTCTGCGTGTTCTCGGAAAATAAAGTTCATATTTTTTTTTCCCAAATCGCGGTCATTTCCGCATGTTTATCTCACATTTCTCAAACTACCAATGGGTCCAAGGAGCAGGAAAAAGTAACTGGGTAACAGTAAAAGAGGCTCAAATGTTGAAGAATGATAATACCTGTCTAGTGTCTAGGAGTGTTGTGCAAGCATGCTCAAACGAATTGATGATTGTCAATTGACTTTGTGAGCCCTACGCTCCTTCCATTGAACAGATCATGTAACATGTGCAGTACAGAGAAAATAAGGGTCCATCTGATATGGCAAACATGTGAGGTTTCATCCGGTTTCAGATCTGTAGAGGCTGAAAGCTTTGGTAATCTACCACCAAGTTGCAGATGTGAACTCTTTAAGATTTGAAGCTCTGATGGCATTAGATAAAGATTTTGATGGAGGATCAGAGTTCCTCTGCATAAAAACAGCTCAGTTCTTCCTGACCAATCCTAGTTGTACCATGTAGGGTACAAGAATTATTCTTTCTGTTTGATGATTCATCCATCCTAGCAGGTTTATTCTCTTGTCTGGTGATATTGTGAAAATCGCGCGTTTGCGACATCCTCGTAGATATCCACATAGCAGCTCCCAATCATACTAGCCACATGACAAAATGAGGGGACTGTAAGACAGATTCAGTTTCCCTTCCTTTGTTTGGTAGGTGACACTGGCAATTAGTCCATGATCATATGTCACAGTTTTTGGGTAGGCCTGTAAACTGAAGGAGAGAATGAGATAGAGGGGTCCTGTTTGTTTCTATACCGGGAAGGGATTATAGGACAAGCCTTACCTATCCATGGACAACAAGGATGTGATGTTAGTTGGGACTAGCTTTTCTCTGCGGGAATTATAGCTTGCATGAGGGCAAGATGCATTTTCTTTGGTGGCCACTCCATCCATCTCCATGTGCTGCAGCATCACCCTTTGGCCCAACCCAAATGCCTCATAATGTGTCTGCTGGCACAGAGCAATCAAGATGCCTCTCTCTCTCTCTCTCTCTCACCTCTGTTCATGTGCAACATTTACTTGTGAATTCCTGATCTTTGACCATCAGCTGTACCTGTACCTCCAAAGAAATGTTTGGAATTCTGATGGAATTGTGCATTTAATTAGGGGTGTCCTATTGTATAGAAATTAATATGATGATGATTATGGAGTAATGGTGCTCAAAGTCCTAAGAATCCCCTTAATCATTATGCTTCTCTGAGCATAATGTTGGGAATCATGCAAGAACATGATCTCAGAAAGTACCATGTCGTACTTCACGTGCTCATTTGCTTTTGTCCAGAAAAAAAACAGTATTTAATACTTTGATGATTGATTCTTCCAAATTTTCAGATGCATCCAATAGAGGTTTCTTATTGTTACTTCAGCCACTCCCTTTGTTCTGCAATACTGTTGCATGACTAATAGCTGAAGTTCACAAGAAATTTTGCATGAATAGCCTCCTAATTTTGCACTTTCTAGTCAGGACAATGTTTGATCCTGTTTGTTCTTGGTTAGGATACTCCAAAGAGTTCTCCAAGCTCAGTTCAATCACCGGAGATCGCGTCGAAGGAAGCGCAGGATGACAATGTGAAGGTGAAGGTGTTGAGCGAGAGACTGTCATCTGCAGTTTTGGACATACGTGCAAAAGATGATCTTGTGAAGCAGCATTCAAAAGTTGCGGAGGAAGCTGTTCTAGGTATGATGTTAAACATGACTGAATCGTACAGTTTCAGTACATGAAGCAAAAATTCAAACAAATTATTGTTTTTCGCTGGGCCAAAAAATTTAAGAAATGACTCTGTTTGTACCTGGATATACTGTATATGCATATGCAGATATGTTCCTTGTCTCTTGCTTTTAATTTTTTGTGCTAATTATGTGGTCCAAAAGCTCATTTGTAGTTTTGTCAATTTCCTGACTTAGAAAAAAAATATTCTTATTCTAAGGTCCTCTCAACCTAATATCCTTCAGTTTTATGTACTAATGATTTTCTTTTTCACGAATAATGTACTAATGATTTGAAACAAAGGCTTAATCCATTAGCGGAGCTAGAAAGTTTCCAAAGCCCGGTCAAATCCAACTACAATAAGTATTTGCTATGAAAATTTTTTGTGTTCAATTCTATAATATATCAAAATTTACAGCGTGTTAGCTGCGACGAGCCTGGGTCACTGCCCAGGGTCGCCGGGCTTAATCCCCTAGAAACAGTTCTTTTTTTATCTGATCCTAGAAACAGTGTTGTTTCTGTACTCATGCATAAATAGAACTGACAAGCAAGCTCTTCATACCAAAAACCTGCATTTTCTCCTACTAGGATGGGAGAAGGCCGAGAAAGAGATTGCATCACTGAAGACCCAGCTGAACTCTGCAACTGCCAACAACTCAACACTGGAAGACAGAATCGTTCACCTCGATGGCGCCCTCAAGGAATGCGTCAGGCAACTCCGGCGTGCCAAGGAAGAGCAGGATCATGGCATCCAGGACGCGCTAGCGCAGCAGTCGCGAGAATGGGAGTCGGAGAAGGCCGACCTCGAGCTGCGAGTAGTCGAGCTGAAGGCGAAGCTGGAGGCGAAGTCTGAATTCTCTGTGAACACTGAAACTGATGCAAGCTCAAGGCTGGCCTCCCTGGAGAAGGAGAACTCTGCACTCAAAGTCCAGCTGCTGGCCATGTCGGAGGAGGTGGAGCTCAGGACCATCGAGAAGGAGCTGAATAGGAGGGCAGCAGAGACGGCCAGCAAGCAGCAGCTTGAGAGCATCAAGAAGATTGCCAAGCTCGAAGCCGAATGCAGAAGGCTGCAGGTAATGCCATTTCCTCTTTTTCCCCAACAGCTCTGCATTTTGGACACTGGACAGTTCCCGTTCTTTTCTGATTAAGACGCAGATTCCATCTCGGTTTTCGTTAGCACACTTTTTAAACTAATAAACGGGATATGTTCTGCACGAATACTTTCTATATAGAAGTAAACCTAAAATATCAAATAAATAATCATACTATAAGAGCTTTCTTGTTTTCCGTGCCCTTACTTAATCTTCATCTTCATTAGTTTCAAGTACCAACTCGAGGCCCATGAATCCGCTAATAACTCTCTCTAATAATATCTGTGAAATTTTTTGGCAGGCCAATGCACGGAGAGAGCTCAAGCGTGCACCAAGTTCGGTCTACGTCGAGTCAGTCACCGATTGCCAGTCAGACTGCTCGGACTCATGGGCCTCGATTCTGATCACCGAGCTCGATCAATTCAAGAACGACAAAAGCATCACAAGGAGTGCGAGCCTCGCGGCTGCAGACATCGGCATGATGGATGACTTCCTGGAGATGGAGAAGATCGCTTCGGCGAACAGCCCATCGAAGAGCGAGGCCGAGGACGCTGCTAGCGTCCAGCTGGTGAAGCTCGAGGAGAAGATCAAGAGGCTGGCAATGGAGAAGGCGGACAGGGAGAAGGCGTTGCACGAAGCTCAGCGAGAGCTCAGGAACACCCGCCATCGGGCGATGGTGGCGGAGGAGAAATCGGTCGAATTGCAGAGGCAACTGAACCTTGTCAAGGGAGTGAAGCATTCCATGGAAACCGAAATGGAAGCCATGGAGAACAGGAGGAATGAACTGGAGGGGAAAATTGAGCTCGCCCATGGCGAGATCACGAGCTTGCTCGACAAGGGCCGCATTCTGGAGGAACGGCTCGAGTCCGAAAAGGCGCTGACGCTGGAGCTGGCTGCTAAGTATCAGCAGATGGATGCACTAGAGGCAGAGAGGAGAGAGCTGCGTGATGACTTGGAAGCATCACAATCTGAAGCCAAAAATCTGAGTGGTAAGATCACTTCTCTAGAGAAGAAGCTGGAGGAGGAGAAGGCGTTTTCAACCCGGCTCGCAGTGAGGTGCCATGGAATCGAAGCTCTGGAAGAGAAGAAGAAGGGTACAGAGCATGAGTTGGAGTCGGCACGAGAGGAAATTGCATCTCTGCAGAAGAAAGTGAGCATCTTGGAGCTGAAAATCCAGGAGGAGAGGGCACTGTCTGAGAAACTCGCGACACGGTCTCGTGATCTAGAGGCACTGGGTGTGCAGACAAATGAGCTCAGATCTCAGCTCCAATCTGCAAATTCAGAAATCGCTGGCATGAACGAGAAGGTTAAGATGCTTGAAGAGGCTGAAGAGAAGCACAGGCCATTGACTGCAGGATTGGAGTCCCAGCTCAGGTTGGCACAGGCTGAAGCCATGAGCCTGAAGGATCATGTCAGTTCGTTGGAGAAGAAGCTGGAAAGCCAGAAGAACTTGTCATCTGCCTACATTACTGCATTGGATGCTTCTGAAGCCCAGAAGAACAAATTCGCCAGTCGGTTTGAGCTCAAAGAGGCGGAAGCGGAGGAATTGCGCAGGAAGATCCGTTTGCTCGAGGAGGAAATTCGCAAAGAGAAAGCACAATCTTCTGAACTTGGAGTGCAATGTCAGAATTTGAAAGAGCAATTTACAAGCAGAGCTCTTAGCAAACCAATGAAGCCTATGGCAAGTAAAGAACTTCACATTAAAAAGGTGAACTTCATAGTACTAATTGGACATTTATTCAGTGATTTATCATATATATTGCGAAATCAAGCCTTGTGACAAACACTAAAACTTTTAGTTTGTATGCTAGCTACTAATGAGATGTCACCACTTTCTGCAGGAGAAAGAGCTAGCTCGTGCAGCAGGGAAATTGGCAGACTGCCAGAAGACAATAGCTTCACTGAACAGGCAACTTAAATCGTTAGCAGATTTTGATGAGTTTGTCCCCGGATTCGAGAACGACAGCGTAATAGCTGAAGGCTGGGAGGAAAATGGTCTGAAACTGTTGAACTCTGCAAATTATCCAGCACAATTGGGATGTTTGGCGGTCAAATGATTGCTGTTGTTGCGAGAAGACTGCCATTGTTTTTTGTTCTGGCTGTCACATGGTGGTTGCGATGAGGAGATTGCCAGGATCCTTCTGAAGATGCTATATATATGGAGATAAGTTAATAGTTTATAGATAAGCAAAATGTTCATACGGAAGCGATGTGAATAAAGTTATTCAAGCCTTGAAGGGAACTATGTAAAGATTAATTTTGTTCCCCTTGTACCACTCATGGAAATTGGCAATTTTCTTTTCCTGGCATTAATACTAGGAAACTGGCGTGCATCAGATTTCCACTAACTACTTTACAACGAAAGAGAGATTAACAAAGTCACCATTGGTGTCTCGCTATCAACAAGTACATTTTCTTCCATTGAAAAAATAATTAGCCGTAAATACAAGCACACATATCAAATATAGGATACTTAGGTAGGTAGTTCCACCACAAGGAACTTATGTGGGTAAGTTCCACTACAAGAAACTTAACCAGTTCAGCTAAGCTCATTTCACTCCACTAACTACTTCCATGCCATTATCGATTGGAAAAACTCCATATTTAATCCCTTGACCGCTCGGTCCAAATTTAGTCCTTCACTATGAATTCGTTCAAGGCTTCAGACCCTCTTTGAAACAAGTTTCAAAGAAAAAACCACATGAATTTGAAACAAAAGAAAAACCATAGTAATTCTAGAGGATTTTATCCTATCAAACCCTTTAAAACAAAATTGTTTCCTATCCATTCCTTTGAAATTTTTATGGAATGGATCGTTCTAGAGCAATTTTAGAGAAAAATAAATATGAGGTCTCATCTCATGCTTTCCTTTTCATGTAGAATTTGTGGGTTTTTCCTATGTGCTAATCAAAGACAATTTGAAACTTTCCTATGCTTCAAAATCTTATAGGAATTCGATGAGTATGACATTCTATTCTTACTTTTTTTATTTACTCCTATGTTTTCTTAATACTGCGTTTTAGAGGGTCGTCATTATTGATCTCTTTCAAACCACCTCATCTTTCGTAGCTTTTGGTGATGTGGCGCCGTGTGACATGACAATCTTAATTAGAAATTTCTTAAATAATATATAGCTTCTTTCAAAAAGAAAAGCATTTGTTCAAGTTTTTGTTTCACTGTCGTTTATTATGGTTGTTATATTCATACCGTTACTATTTGCTCATGTGGACCCAACACAAGCGCCATGTTACCGTACCCCAGTTTAGATGTAGGATGAAATGTGGACTGTTCCAAGAGTCAAGGCAACTATAATGAACGGTTTTATAGTTGATGGACCAAAATTGGACTAAATGTGCACTTCTCTTATCAATTTATATAGAGTAAGGAAACACTATGATCAAAACTAAACTCTTCAGCTTGATAAGAAAGGACGGACTAGCACACAAAAAAGGGATGATAATACACCATTTCTTTTATATTGCTCAGAAGGCATAGTAAAATACTTAATTGGCCCGGCAAATATTCGAAGAAATGAGAATCCAGATAAGTGCTATTGTTCGAGTTCGAATAAACTCTAATACAAATGATATTCATTGTACAAAATCGAGTGAAGGGCAAAGCACCTTAGTCAAAAGTCAAAACTGGTCAACACTGATTCCAGTGTTCTGTGTCCTATGCGACTTGCTGCTTCTTGCTTTTCTTTTTCATTCCTTTGCTTTTTTCACCAGATTTTTTTCTCTTTGAGGTGTGCATTTCAGAATCACTGTCATCATGGTCGAGCATTCTAGTTTCGTCTTCATCCACTTCACTCGTTCTATTCTTCTTTTCCTTTCTTTCCTTTCTAACTTCTGCCCCAACTGGATCTGGCTGCTTGGATTTAGTCTCCTCGAGTTCTGAACATCCAACAAGAGCGTAAGTAGATGAACACGTGGAATTCTTCATGAATCAATTCGATATGGCAATGAACATCGTTTCAAAAAGTTTGAAGAGTAGCACTACATCTTGGGCTCTTGGGGTCCTAGGGCTGAAAGATGTAGATTACTATCTTAACTAGCCCTTCTATTCAAGATAATAGAAGCACTGCTCTATTAAGTCTCACTATTATTTAAGGTGATGTGTGCTGGAATTACATTGCTAAACAAAGAACAGTAATAAATGGAATGGTACCTTCAGTGGAGAAATGTGAATCAATAACCACAGCTGTCAGGTGCTGCTTGAGGAAGACCTGTTACGAAACAGGACAGTGAAGAGCATTAGATCGTGCAACTACAAGGATAAAATGTTTAAACCTGGACACAGTTTCAAGTTGCACAAGAATCATGGTACATAATAACTTCACTGTGAAGCACGTAATTTCCGAAGGGAGATATATCTTAATTTTAAATAGAGTGCAGCAAACTAGCAAAACAACCACCAAAAGGCAACGAACTAGACAGCAAAAGGGTGGCCAGAAGAAAAATCAATACCAATACCAATACACTTGCGCATGCCAACCAGTAAAAGAGTACCCCAAGGTTAAGTCTAAAATGTTTGACTAGCCCATGATGTCTTCATGACCACAACAATTCACTTATATGGTATGTCCAAAATGAAGCAATGGCAAATAAAAGCAGAACTGGAACAGTATCTGTTAATTGCATGGAAAATATAGTATTTGAATGCTATGAAATTAACTGTTAAACGTACCGCAGAGAGCAGCTGCCTTGTATTTGTGTCCCAGATGCGTAAGTAACTGTCCAGTCCTACAATAGTAAATTGGTTTCCTGAGTTAATGCAAACAGAATAACCTAGACTAGTAAAGGTGTGCAAGACGAATACATGTAACCAATAAATTTGCGCTTAAAATAAATGAATATGAAATAATTGGAAAAATGTTTTTTAAAAAATATGCAGCCTTACCACAAGATGCTATCAAAGGTAGCTCTGGATGTCTAACTATAGATCTAATACTTCCACTGCATTTACCAACAAAGCAACCAAGTAGTTTTCCTGGGAAAAGGGTGCAAGCTAAAGTTAATTCTGTAAATAGATACATTACAAAGAACTAAAAAGTGAATACTGATCGCAAAGTGTAAGGAATTTACATAGAATATAATCTAGAATGTTGTAAGCATACAATCATCAAACATCTTTTGATATCTGATAAGGGACATGAACAAGATATCTTTCTAACGCCTGAATTGAAACCAACTTATCTGGTATTTCAATATTCACTCACTGATAGTTTAGTAGTCTCAAATCCCCCGAAAATTTGTTGGCATATTTGCTCAGGTTAGTACAAGAACCATAACAGCACAACTTTATTCATGCTATAGTTGAGGATGTACACAGGAATCAATAGAGGAGGTGCATTTTTAGCAAGAATATTCAACCGAAGGTTTTGATTCACAGTTGATGTTCCTGGAAACCCAGAGATATGCATATTTGCTTTCTCTGTTCCTCCAAAAAAGTGCATGATGCATAAGCTCATTGCAGAATATTAAGTTAAATTTAAATAAAACTTCTCCAGGCAGTTAAATGTATCCATATAGCACATGATGAACTAACTATGAATCGATCAGGCAAATAAATAAACAACCGATGTTGTACCACCTATGTAAGCATCAGAGCATGGTAGCCAAAAAATAGTACAATGAAATACACATGCCGGAGTGAACTTTAGAGTATGAAAATGAAAAGAGATTTTTATTTGAACTATAGTATACTAGATACAAAATTCAAACTAAGCTACAACTCTGAAAATGTAATTCAGAATGTATTTTGACTTCCAAGTGCCATCAGCAAGAATTATCACACACCAGCTACTATCATATAATACCTGTTCTCATGTCAAAGGAAGCAAGGTCCCCTCTTCCTGTCCCAATGTAGACAGCATGTCCATTTGGGTCCTCAGCAACTGCCTTGATTGGTGACTCCCTAAAATCAACTGAACTTACAGGCCTTCTTTGGGAAGCAGTGTCATATAAGCGAACCTAACAATCAGAAGAAGCACCACAGGTACAAACATTGAGAAAACCTCATCAATGCAGCGTTATTTTGAAAGATGAAAACTGATGTATGAGAACATCCTATTTAGTATCCAGTATCAGTTTCATGATTTATTATACGAGGAAACTATACAGCATGACAACTGGCATGAAAAAACTAATCAATTGCAATCATTCTGCTTTGCCATTATAAAGTTGGATCAGTTTCAATGAGACAACAATACAGAAACAGAGCAGTTTGACCAAACTAGTTGATAATGGATCTTTTTTGTTAGCATATCAGCAATACCTGATGATTATTTGTGCAGGCTACAATTTTACGATGATCATCCTTGCACAAAAAAGTTCCAGCAGTGAACCAAGGTGCAGTGAATATCTGAAGACTGTTGCCTCGAGGCTTCAGGTAAAAAAAAGAACGAAGTAGTTAATGCGTGGCAGTCTGCTATAACATCAGATAAAAGTGCAAGTAGACCCAGAAAAAAGATAAAAGGTGTGAGTCAGTGAGTGCTTACAGACTTGGCAGACCATATCTTACTACAAGATGTGATATCCCACAAATTGACTTCTATTCCTTTCCTAAAATGAAATATTATTATTAGCGCCTCAACCTTCATAAAAGCTTCTCACGTTCCCAATTGAGTAGTTAGTAATCAGAAGCAATATTTTTTTATAGTACACTTAGATGCTACATAATGAAGATAAAGATTATTGTAAACCCACCCTCCGAACATCGCGTAGCTTTCACCAGCATCCACCGAAGAAAATTGCACTGTACCCGAATTGCTCACATCCCATGAGCTTGATGGCCCAACAGCCATGTCAGAGGATGCATTTTCCTTTGCGACAGATTTGACATATGCTTTCCCCTTCTCTGTACAAGCAAGAAATGTGCCTAACCTGCCATATGCAATGAATACATCATAAGTATGCCATTATCTACAAAATGAAAGAACACATATCTACATGACAAATTGAGTGTACACAATAAACTGCCAAAGAGCATCAAATAAAAATTACATGGATGAGTCAGGCGCATGTCTTCTGAAGAGATGCAGCGTGGCTAAGGGGTCCTCTTCTGCAGAACTATCAGCCGGTGCCGCCCGCCCAGCAGCAGCCTTGACGCCTGCAAGAGTCTCCCCATTCAGTGGATTCAGCAGCTCAACCTACACCAAACCCACAGCAATAAACAACCAGCAAAGAAATGCTCAACAAGTGGTTCAGCTCTCCAAATGCAAACGCGTTGCTCACCACGCCGTTCTTCCGCGCCACGGCCAAAACCTGCAGAAGAAGAGAAGAAGCGAGGAACGCAGTGAGGATCATGCTCTGAATAATTACCGCGGGGAGGAATAATGGGAGGTCGCGAACACTCACGGGGTCGACGGCGCGGTCGGCGAGCGAGGCGGCGAGGACGGCGCGGGGCGCGTCGGGCGCGCCCCACGTCTCGACGACCTTGGCGACGCCCGCCGGCTTCGTGCGGGCCTCCACGACTACGCGGTTGAGGATGAATACCACAAAACATGATTAGCCCTCTCGCCGGAGGAGGCAAACTAGCACGCCGCCGCCGCGGCGGCGGCGGCGGCGGTGGGAAGAGGGGACGGGCTACCTTTGATGAGGCCGAGGATGTCGGTGGTGAGGGCCCGGAGCGGCGGGCAGCCGGGGCTCTCGACCACGCTCGTCCGCGGCATGCCTTCTTCTCTCCGGCTAGAAGCGGCCGCCGGCGATGGAGGGGGAGGAGGCGGAGGCGGCAACGTCGGGAGGAGGAGCGGAGAAAGGGCGGTGGTTTTTTTAGGGTTTTCGACGTGCGACACGGCGCCCTGTTTCTTGGCCCGCGCGTATTCTAGTCCTGGGCCAAGTTTGGCCCAATGGGCTCTACTGCGGCATCGACAGAATCGATGGCTTTTTCAAAAAAATAAAATTGTGTTCTATGGTTGGTTTGGTTTGTGACCTAAATAAAATTTTGGTAAGTTTTGGCATTGATAAAATTTGGTAAGGTAAAGTTGTGTTTGGATTGAAGCCCAAATAGCCTAAGTTCACTATTGAGATGGCCTATTTTCTTAGGCATGCCAAAATTTGGCTTCAAACCAAATAGACACTAAACTCAATAGCCTAATTTAAGCCTCAAACCAAACCAGCCCTATACTTCTATACTCCCTTTTTTTTCCACGCTAGTGACTAGTGTGGGACCATGGGTTCTAAACCTTTTTTTTTTACCCATATGCTTCCTAAATTATTAAATGGGGACACGACTACGTAGCACGAAGTCGCTTCGTTGCCTAAACACGCAACTCACTCTTCTCCTAATTAGCATATGTATGAAGGCGCGCCTCTTTCCAAAAGGGCATCTCGTAGCTACTTTTATTGCAGAGCTAAGTTACTTCTACGATTTAAATACTTCCTCCGTTTCATATTATAAGACTTTCTAGCGTTGTTCATATTCATATAGATGTTAATGAATCTAGGCACATATATATGTCTAGATTCATTAACATATATATGAATGTGAGCAATGCTAGAAAGTCTTATAATATGAAATGGAGGAAGTAATTACTTAAAATGTTTGGATATATTCAATATTAGACTCGTTTTATCGTATATTTTGAGTAGAGCATAATGGTACAAACTAAAGTAAAAGAACAATGCTAGTGTAGCCAATCTTTAGTTTTGATGATTGGTGGTGTCCTTTGTAGCAATACTGGACGCTATACAGATTCCGCACTTTGATGCCATTGCAATGGAAGCAATCGTGTCTCTCCGACAGCACGCACGAAGACGCGGATAGACGGCTATAAGATGCGTCGCGCGATAGGACGAAACCGAGAGCGCTCTTGATTTAACTTTTCCGATTATTAAATATGTGCTTTATGAAAAGTTTTCTATAGGAATGTTGCTTGAAAAATCATATTAATTTATTTTTAAAATTTTTTAAGCATATAATTAATTAATTATGCGCTAATTCACTGTTCCATTTTACATGTCGAAGGAGAAGGATTCTAACTCCCTTGATGAACTCAGCCTTTAAAGCCACTCTAAATTTGAATTTTTGAGTTTTTTTATTATAGTTTATTTTTTACCGTTTACTTTTAAATTGCTAAAAACATATATAAGTCCTATCCATAAAATATTTTTTGTTTGTTGTTTTAAGCCAAACGTTGTACTTACATTTAGACTCAGCTGGTAATCCTTAGCTAGTTCCCCATGCGATCATTTTTTTTTTCTTCAGGCCATTCAATTTGTTGCATGTTTGTGTTATGCATTTGTTTCAGAATTGAGATAAAAAAATTCAGCAATTTATTTTTTTCGCGTTGAGAGAATTTTGATAAAGAAAAAGTGATAGGGCAAAAGGAATTAATGAACCATCCGCTGGAATTGTAGGGATAATATATGAACATGTCCCATTGGGGCATTCAACAATCGGCAATGTTCGACAAGACTTGATCCATTTGCGGACTTTTATTCCCAACAAGAAAAGATTAACCAGAATATTCAACAAAAGTAACAACACTGAAACCATCAGATGGTAGCAATTGTACACTTGTATGAGACTCTGTTTCTGCTAGCAGAGGAATTTTACAACGATGCAGGAGATGTCGTCTTTGCTTTTCCGGTTCACAGCCTGCTCCGTTAGATGCTTCGCAGCTGCCTGAGCATCCTTGAAGTCCTTGATTTCATCCACCGCCTCTTGGTTGGACATCACCTGGATATGTATGATCTTGAAATTATAATCGTTGCATATGATAAAAGAACGTCGCTAATGCAACTTAGCAGCTCATTAAGGCTGGAACCCCTCCTCCCCGGCACTATTTTTTTTAAAAAAATAGATTGATATGATTTTTTAAAACAACTTTCGTATGGAATTTTTTTTAAAAAAAAACACACCGTTTAGCAGTTTGAAAAGCATGCGCGTGGAAAACGAGAGAGGTGAGTTGGGAAAACTAGGATAAAAGGAGTAAAGAACTCAACTAAAAAAAAATAATCATGCAATAGTAATAGATGCAGCTTAAGAAAATAGAAAAATCAAGGTTCGCAACTCAGGAGTCAGGATGTGCTCATGCATGCCAAATTACATACTTCATTCATCTCAAAATATAAGCATTTTTAGAATAAGCATTTTTAGAATAGTGCCAAGTCAAACTTTTTAAATGTTGACTATTAATAACAAAATAATAAAAAAGATCAATCATGTAAATTTGATATTGCTAGATTTATCATTAAACAAACTATCATAATATGCAACTCTTTTTATTTAAAACATATTACTTTTATATATATTGTCGGTCAAAGTAACATCTCGAAGACCGTGTCGAAATCTAAAAATACTTATATTTTCGGATGGAGGAAGTAGCTGAAATGTAGGAATAAGCACTTTCACCTGTTAGACAAAACTCAACCTCCAGTACCTCATGTTCAAAATTAAATAATGTAGTGCACGCATGCATGCATATTCTGAGATTTGGTGTGTATATAGAATTAAATAAGGTAGGACATGGTCTCCAGTTTGTTGAGCTTAGGTTAGGTATGCATATAGAATGCAAAACAATAAATTTAGGTGTAATCTATCATGGATGGTTGGTATGAGCTTTATAGGCATCACCTTCCATAATCCATCACTTGCAAGAATTAGAAAATCAGTATTCTCGTCTATAGGTTCCTCCACCACATCTGGCTCTGAGCTGAGGTGCTTCTTTAGGCTCCGGTCTCCAAATGCCCTTGCAACCGCAAGCTGACCATCAACACGCGGTACATCTCCTGCAAGTAAAAAATTTTTGGAATTGAAGCTCGATAGATTGCATCTCATATGTTGTGACAGTAACAGCATAGAAGCAGTTAAGAGTAGGGTCTGTGTACGCCACTGCTGGTAATTACTAATGCAATATTGGCATAGGTATGCTTAGTGTTAGGGTGTATCCTGGACCTAGGATCTGATGCAATGTCAACCAATGAAACGGGCTCAAATGGATGGGCAGTATTGAGGGCCACATGGCTAGTATATAGTCATACAAGGACATACGGAGTAAGTCCAAATAAGAAAGCGGTGTGGAACTAAACATTAGATACACTAGATTAACAAACAAAAAAACCTCAGTAAAAAACATCTATAACTTTAAACTGTTAAATTACAATGATTACACCCCCCCACCCCACCCCAAAAAAAAGAAAAAAAAATGAAAAGAGTTGACAAGAAATGGCCATTTACCTGGTAAGTTTGAAACAAAGCCACCTTTTTTCTCGATTGAATGCCGCTCCTTGTTTGGTTCATGATCAACCGAAAGCTGTTTTGCTACACCACTCTTGCTAATAACTGCTCGTGAATCTCCAACATTTGCAACTACTAGGTTCACAGAATTTTCACTGCTTATTAATATGGCAGTAACAGCAGTGGAGCCTCCTCTGCCCAACTCAGCTGCGCTTTCCAATATTTTTGCATCCGTAAGTTGATATGCATTTCGAATTGCAGCTTGTGGGTTGCTCAAGAATTCTGGCTGAGGTTGAAGGAGTCAATAAATAATCAGCACAGTTGTGAATTCAGTTGACTATCTTCAATTGCATAGACATTATCTATATATTTAGGTCACTCCATAGTTATTCCTAGCATGGTTCTTGCAAGTCGATTGTAGAACAAGCACAGATAACACTTGTAGGCGTAACAGAAGTACAACTCTTCTTACCCTGTTTATAGTTTACCATATGTATTATAGATTGACTTGCTCTTTCTGTGTTCTTGAGGATAAGTATAATACCTAAAAGAAAAGGAGTAGTGATGCTGGTGGTAAATCGCCACCCCACTAACTCCGCCTTGTTTTTCTTTTCTCAAAATGCTTCCTACATTTCTTTAATATTATGCAATCTTCATTCCATATATTCTAATTCCATTTTTTTAAAACCTTCTAAACTCAGAATTTAACACATAAAAGTACATAGCGAATGGGTTATTTTTACTGTAAGTACAGACACTGTCAGATGCTCCTTAAAACGACAAAAAAAATGAATGACACAACTATTTATTGTGAACAGCATTAGAACTTGGATGGTTCATTTTTATCCATAGTAAATCAAAGGACATGTAGCTAGTAAAAATACAATATTGGAACAATTGACGCATGATGACAAAACAATCTTACTATCTGAGCATGTAGGCAATGCAGCAAGTATTGAGGCTAAGCCTATTAACAGGACATTGAATTTGAAATATTACCTGCTTTAAGATATTATCAAAGAGATGTGAGCGCAGGAAGTCTGGAACAGTGTGGCCCAAATGCCCATCAAATATTGCAAACAGCCCCAGATCATGCTCTCCTTCTTGCCTGTACTCTGCCACTAGATAGTCCTCCATCGGATGATTTGATTTTCCCTTCACAAGATGGTAACCATGCTTGACACGCTTGCCTGACAATTTTGTTTTTCCTTTCCCTGTTTCTGGTCCTGACGAACTAAAAGCATCTTTCACCTGTTAAACAAAACATAATCGTTCGTCAAGCATGTTAAGTTGCTAATAGTACAACACTAAGCAAAGCAAATATATAAGCTTGCGGAAAACATCCAGCACAATGGAGCAAAAAAACAGTTTTCGCTTTTTTGACATTGGTTGCATCACAGCAAGAATAAACACAAAGAAGGTGCATAAGGTAGTCTACCAAAATGAATTTAATCTGGATTTAGTGATGTGTGTATTCTACATTGAGTAGAGTATAACATTTCAAGATAACTTCTAGTTTCCAGGCTGCAAACTCTAAAACTCCCAAGGAACAACGTCAATCAAACGAGTTCTTGAGTTCCAACAGCTCTCATAAAAAAGAATATCCAAAAAAATCTAAGCATAAAATAAAATTCATGCTTAACCGGCAAAAGCCGGAGATCGTGTTCTTGAAGTTTTATGGTGAAATGGACCAGATTCCCATAACCAACATATTGAAATGCTTGTCTCTCTACTGGTCTAGACGAATTATGTTTTGTTTCCTCAGTAGTTATTTTCTCCACCGATACATGTTTCCTGCTTCTGCTAGTTGGAACGAGAAACATGATAACTCCAAGAATCTAACGTCAACACGGAGTTTCATGGCATCGGGACTCATTATGTTTATAGAACCACAAACCATTGGATTGTCGTAATAAAGCAACAGATTTGGCCCAAAATAAATAAATAGACACCATAACCTAGCATCATTCCAAGATTTTTTAAGACATGTTCAGACTTCTAGCCTTCGCCATTTCAATATCCCCTCAAGCTAAGATAAAAAGGAAAAGATTCAGCACAACGATGCACCTAAATATTACCCAAAAAATAGCACAGGAATAGCAAAAAAAAGAAAAAAAATAATAAACGTGAAGGGGAAAATGGAGGCCAAAGGAAGAACAAACAAGAATCCCCATCATCCAGTCCTCCTCCATTACTCAGTACCTTGTCCTTCATCTTGTGGTAGATTTCCTTGCCAGCCATTGTTTCCCTCTTACAAAACCTCCAATTCCGACTTCTTTAGCCTCAAATTCAACAAGCACCAACCCGGACAGCAGCAGCAGCAGAAAGATGGTCCCTTTCTTGAAAATTCAGAGCCCTCCCTCCCCTTCTGCACCTCTCTGCACCACAACCAAACTTCCCTTTCTTGGATCAGTCTGAAGCAATCAGCAGTAGTTGTAGGCTTATAATTGAGGGAGGGGGTTGGTGGGGGGTGGGGTTTGATTGGGTTTGGATGGAGCTGCTTTTGGGAAGAAGATTGGGGGGAAGCAATGAAGCTCGAGGAAGGAAGGAAGGAGAAAGGGGGACTGGATCTTGGATAGAGTCGGTTGACCTGAGATAGGGGAGATAGGGACAAGGACTGGTCAAGTAGGGACAAGTGAGAAAAAAGGAAAAATAAAAGTTTTTTTTTCTATTCAGGATGGAATTTTTCTTTTCATATATCAACAGTGGACAGAGATGCGACAGAACTGACAGATGACCCTGTGAAATTTCCATCTGAAAATTTAAAGTTTCACGAGAATAACTAAAATCTAGAGTAATTGAATTAGTATGTTTCAATAGCTAGTATTGTCTATTTTCTTATTTCTTTTCTTTGAGAAAGAGAAAGGTTTACTGGTGAGAAACAAAGTTATTATAATCGTTGAGAACAAGGCCTCGAATGCAGGTGGGAACATACTCCCAACATAATGCACAATGCTTTTCGTTCTACTAGCCAGCTGCGCTAACTCATGAGTACCCTATTGCAACCTCTTTCGACATGACGATACTTCACCTCTACTAGCAACTCTTTTGTACTTTACACATCGGCAATAATGTGGTACCATTGGGATCGGTTCTCTTCGTATGGCTTTAGTGCATTAACTACAGACAAACAATCAGTCTATTTTCTTATTTTGAGTTTGTATACTCTCTCCCCCGCTCTCTAGTCATATTATACTTGATGTTCATGTAATATTTGGATAATTTTTTAAATCTCAACCATCTGAAACACTTAATTTTTAAAATTAAAAGAGGTGCACTTAAATTACCTCAAAAATATTACCATAATATCATAATTCTTTTCCGTCTGACATTTGAGGTTTCATGAGAATAACTAAATAAATCTAGAGTAATTGAATTATGTTTCAATAGCTACTATTGTCTATTTTCTTATTCCAAATCTTTATACTCTCTCTCCGCTCTCTAGTCATTATATTTGATTATTGGGCAAATTTTTAAATCTCAACCATTTGAAACACTTGATTTCAGAAAGTAAAAAAAGCGCACTTAAATTTACCTAAAATATTATCGTAATATCATAAATTTATTAGATTTTGTAAAAACTTATTTTGAAATTTCAAAAGTTTGACTAAAGTGTCGAATATTTATGACCGTATGTTATTAAAGCAGTTCGATGATAAATCTAATGATACAAATCTATAGTAAAAAAAAATATGAACCGTCAAACTTTTTCATTGTTTGCTCGTTGCCTTAGCAGTCTTTTCGAATTTGAGTTTTAGAACTTAATTTATAATTGATCATGGGTTGTTTCATTGTTTTCTTTTTTAAGCCCTCTTAAAATTACTTTCTTGGATGATTTTTCATATAAGAACTAGTTCTCTCTCCTAGTTCTCATGTATCAGAAACTTCTATATGTATTAACTATTTATTAGTACATCGAGTACATACTATTATATTATAGATTTTAAAGAGAAAAACACGTGCACAAAGCATTTTTTTTGACGGGAAACAGCAGGAGAGACTCCTACTATAATATATTAACATCAAAGAAAAGAATAATTACAGTGGAAGGAACAAAACTGGGAAAACAAAAAAAATGAAAAGAAAGAAAAAAAAGAAAAGAAAGAATTAGGAAAAGCTATGAATCCATGATTGCCAAATTGGAAGATCTGCTTCTTTTGCTTTTGCTCTTTTGCACAAAGCATTTCCTCAGAACCTGTTTTTTTCTATCCCACTACTATACACACGAGTACTACCACAGGACGACGACGGCCCTACCGCGCGACGACGATGACTAGCGTCGGCCGCGTCACTGGCTCCCTGCCCCAACCCTCCCTTCCCAAATCCGGCTGGAGGGGGGAGGGAGGCGGCGGCAGCCACCCCATGCAACGAAGGAGTTCGCCAGCGACGACGACGTGTTTTTTTTAAGTTAACATGTTCATTGTTGTTAACTTGATGTGGATTTGAATCCAATGCTTTTGTGTTGCAACTTTACAATGTTTGTGATTGGATTTTGTTTCTTAGATGAGATTTGTGAGAATTTGTGGTTTGTGATTTGAAGCCCTAGAGAGGGGTGGGGTTGGCGGGAAATTTTTTTTTGGCGCCGAGGGTATTTTTACAGGCGGGACTACTGTAGCACCTACAGCGCATGGGAAGATTCAAACTGCCGCCTGATTTTCGTAGGCGGTGCTTTGGTCCGCCTGCAAAAATTGGAGAATTTTACTGTCGTTTGGATATAGGCAGAAGGTTTTGCCGCCTATGAAAACGTGTTTTGGTCACCTGGAAAAACGTTTTTTCTAAGTAGTGTCAGAAGCAAATACTTGCCCTCGTTAAATTACTATTGAAAGCGCAGATAATATTAAGTCTCGCACTCATGGGTGACAGCTTCACCGGTCACCACTACGCCTACTTTTCCCATAGAACCCATTTTATTCTTGTTAAAAGGTGGCTAGGCATGCAAAACGTCCATAAGTTAATGAAATGATGAGCAATTTACATCTTAAATAGAAGCCGACGACAACCATGATAGCTAAGGTTAGTTGCCACACACGAGATTCTGGTCGAGCTACTTTATATTAATGGGAAATGCACACAAGCACATCAACACACATGTATATAACAATTACATATATCCATAAATGTGTGTTTTTTTATCGCATTAGATGGATGGAGGGGGCCATGGATAAATTCGTGAACCCCATTGAAACTTCTACACAAAGTGAACTCATGGTCCCATGTGTTCTTAATTGTGGGGATCAGAATTTGAACCGAAAAGGAAGAAAGATCTCCGTATCACCCACGCGCAGGCGGCTCGAAGAGAAATCCTAGCCACCCGCCGTCGCCCCTCTCACCCTCCTCAATGCCTCGCCGCCACCGGAGCTCACCGCCTGGAAAACCGGGCGACAAGCAAGGATGGCGGCGGCGGGGCCAAAACCCGACGACACTCCATCTACAGCGCAGGGGAAGCGACGCAAAGCTCAGGAAGTTGTCGGTGAACTTCGGCATGGGCGGCATTGGCCTCAGTAGAAGGCCGACGGCTACGGGCCGACGGCGCCGGCGGCCACGGGAGGCCGGCGTTGGCGAAAGCAAGAGGCCGGTGCTGGAAGCTATGACAGCGGACGAGAAGGAGGTTGACGCAACCGACTATAGCGGGCAGATGACAACGCTTGGAGTAGGAGGCTGACGCAACGTGGTTGGCGATGGAAGCAAGTTGCGGTCGGCAAAGGCCGATGCGATGCAAGCTTGGCATGTCCGGCGGTGGCAGGAGGCCGGCACGGTGACGAGGTTGAGAGCCGAGGCGCAGGCCGGCCAGCGGCAGACTGAGCTGGTACAGTGCACGGCAAGGACAAGGTGGCAATGATGCGGACGGGCGGCCTGAGGTGACGCTAGCAGTCTAGTTGAGGCAGTGACGGTGGCGCCGTGAGGTGTGCGTTGCATGTCTACCATAAGAAGGCCACTTGTGGTGACGCCACCATAAGATTGCCTCGTTGGTAGATTAGTGCGGAGAGGAGATCTATTCTTCTCTCTCGCCCTCCAACCTAACTGTGTGGATGGATTTGGAATGCGTCGGATGTCGAGCTTCTACTCGATGGCCAGCTGGCAGCAAGATGCTGGCGCGGTGGCTACGCATCGAAGGAGTGTGGTTGGTGGTGTTCTCTATGACCAGTAGAAGATCTTGACAGGAGGAAGTAGGAAGATTACAGACGAAAGCCTAGCCTCTTTGAGCTAGCAAGGGCGACGTTTGCGGGCGCCAATTTTCCCCTTGGGGTGTTATTGAGTGATCTCTTTTGCCCCCCGATGGATTCCTCTAGGTGAAATGTCTTGAACCCTAGGATGGATGGCGCTGGCATCTTAGTGTCGTATCGTTCTTGAAGGCGTCGTTTGGAAAATCCTTTTCCTTCGAGATGTCGTGTTACTATCTCATTAGTAGTTTATTAGTAGTGGGTTCTGATTGTAGACGTGTGGTGTGGTTACTTTTTTTTCTAGGTTATAGCCTCCCAAGACTATTTTCTTGTTTTTTTTATTGTTCTATCCATACGAAATGTCGCACTATACGTGTTGTTTAAGAAAAATTGAACCGAGTTTGCATGAATCAACGGTGCTTCCCAAGCTATAATTAACCCAACTAGATTTAAGTTTAATCATCCCTGCAAAAGAAATATTAAGGTACCATGTTAAGACAAAAGAAACATTAAGGTTAATTACCCGGACTGCCTTAAGGCACAACGTCGAACCAAACGCGGTTTGGACGAAGTGCTATCACCTCCGTCTGATAGTAAGAGGACAAAAAGAAATGCTTGGCACAAAACGTAAAGGGATATATTTTGTCCGAAAGCATGTGGCTTTTCGAAAGAAAAGTTTGACAAAAACAAAGCGAACTTTTCGCATAGAAAGCTCAAGCGCATGAGCGGATTCACCTATCTTTTCAATCCAAAGAACACGTCAAATGCTAGGGATTATAGTATCATTATTTTCTGCTACACAACATCGATTGATCTTGGAAATGGAGAGAGAATTACAGAATTACACAGATGGGATTTGTGTCCAGATCCAGACCACCGGCCTATCCAAATCGAAATGGAGTAGTAGTATCTTGGAACGAGTCTACGCTGAGTGGATTGATTTCGTAAGCGAAATCCCCCATTGGTTTTGCGCAAGTCAAGAGTCGTCGCCCGTCAGCAGTAGTTGGGGGAAAGCATGTGGCAATGTGATTGACGTACTATCAACGAACAGAATCGCGAACCGTATTCTGGGAGAAAATTTAGATGAAATACGGGCATGTGTGATCATGCATCTCAGTTTTTGACCGGTTATTTTTACATGATTCATGAGAAGGATGTGGATTTGGTTGACAGGTTTTCACAGGATTCGTCAGATTTATTTGGTCCACATATTTTCTCGGGAGAGTTTTTCAAATGCCCAGATTTCTGCTTCCAGCCGCCGTCCTTAACTCCTTACATATTGTTCAACGTTGATAGAAATCTGAAATGATAAACAAAATGAGTACAACTTCCATATGTCCAAATGAGTAAAACGTTGATAGAATGCTAGGTTGTTGACATGAATCAGTTTTTCTTGGTACATATGTTTCTCACGAGAGTTTTTCAAGTGCCCAGATATGAATCAGATTATTCAACATCGACAGAACTCCAGGATAGTTCAGAGATGATAAACAAATAATGAATACAACTTGCATTTGTCGAAACAGACGAGGAGGACACTGACAGGGTGTCATCCTATTGTCGTTCATCGAACAGCACACACACACAGCACACAAACTGAATTTACAATAATGCAGTCAAGCATCAGCAAAACCCTAAAGGAGCATACACACGCCGTCAGCTGTGTTGACTGACTATATAACAGGATTGGATCGGCCTATTTATGTATTGGTCAGAAAGAATCGCTGCGAGAATTGGGGATGATCTTGACGTCAAGAACAAGAATAGAAAACAGCAGCAGCCAGTGGGTAACCGATAGAGGACAAGAAGATGAGATTGGATCATCTGATGAAGGCGTGCCTTCTTGCCCCTCTTTGGTCGACCTGAAGCTGTGGGGACTTCGGCCTCGTCACCTGCTTGGTTGATCTGTGTGCGAAACAACGAGTTCATGTTTGTGAGAGAGATGAAACGGAAAGGTCGATGACATTGTAGGCAAAAATCTTGGCCGTTTCTGCTCTTACCTCTGGGGACGAAATGGTCTGTCAAACTTCGGAAGAGGCCGTGCTTGTGGCACCAAGGTCCTCCTGAGCTGCTTCAACGCTTTCTCTTCCTCAATCTTCACATGAAAAGATCACAGCAAGTTAGTTGCCAGAACAGATGAAAATGCATCCAACAATGTAGGGAATTTGAGAAGGCATAAGAAAATAACCTTTTGTGCGAATTCATTTTCCTCTCGCAATCTCTTGTAAGTTATTTCCTTTTCCTTCACCTGCACGACAACGAATTGCTCAGTAAATTCAGCCAATTTGGCAGGCTCCTCCAAACCAGATAATAGAACAAGCTTGCTTTGCTGACCATATTGTCAAATTCTGATCTTTGGACCGCCCTTTCATCAACATGTAACTTAAGTGGTTGAACTTCAGTGAGAGGCTTCCGCTCTTTCTCTGGAAGAGGAATGGGATCCCTGCAACAAAATTAACAGTTTTAATATGCATCTTATAAGGGAAACCAGGAACTGTTGGGACAAGAGAAACCGTAATGTGCAGGCTTACTCTTTCATTATGGGGTGGGCCTTCACTACTCTCCTCTGGGCCTCTTCCCTCTCCATCCTCTCTCTTTCTTCCATTATCCTCTGTTGCTCCATCTCATGCCTCACCAAACTCTCTAACTGAAAGCCTTCTGGCCTCGTGCATGGTTTTGGTTCAGGCTTCGGTGGTATCTGAAGAGAGAGAAAATGTTAAGGGCTTAAGGCTAGCAGAATATGAGATGGTCAGCAACCAGGACATGTAATATTCGGTATGTTACTTTGCACGTACCACTGGATAGTCAGTTGTGTAGGGATAAGGATTAGCCTTCGGAATCCTGGCTTTCTCTTCCTGTAACTGCTTTTGCAGCAGTTGTGCAGCTAGCTGCCTCTCTTTCTCATGCCCTCTTTCCTGTAACATGGATAACAAAGTTATTTGCCTGCAACAGATACGTAAATGCAATGTGTTGGGAAAACAAATAACTTTCATACTGCTTACATCTGTATGTAAATTGAAGGGGTTCGGTATTGTCAATCTGGGCACATCTTTCTTGCTATGATATGAAGATTCTGAGCAAAGAGAGAGCTGCAAAATAGAAAAGGACTTAGAAGAAAGGTTTCTGGGAAAAAAATAATGAGCTTACTAGCATGACTTAGAACCCTCACCTTATCAAATAGATCCACAACTGCAGGAGGACCCAAGCGATCATCGGTAGAGAAATGGAATTCCTTGGGGGCTGTTGGTTGAGCCTTTAGATGTGGAAACACACCAATATCACCCTTGCTCTCGAGAATCTGCAAGAAATGATGTTCAGACTGGATGTTTTGAAGCACAATGCAATCAATGAATCAAATGTACAAGCTTCGAGAAGATAAGGAGACCTTTTTGTTCAGTGGCTTTGCCTTGAACTTGGGAGCCTTTTCTAATTCTTCTAGTTCCAATTCCTGAGAACTTTTCACCCTGCAGAAAGATGATGTTAGAGTAATCGAAAATAATCAATAACGTAAAATGGCTTGTTTTCTGAATGATGCAGGTGGCAAAGGGAAACCTTGGTGGTCTAGCTCGTAATGCTGTCTCAAGTTGGGGTGGTTTTGGCGCTGTCAAGGTCAGTGGCTTACTGCTCTGACTCTGCAAGATTTGATTAAACTTTCAGTAATGCCAAGAATTTTAATTTTTAGGAGACTAATAAGAAGAATTTACATACTGATATTAGCAACCAGGTTAAGTGAAGGGAGCTTACCCTGATAGTCCCCACGGAAGAAGCTTCGGAACAGGTGTCTGCATGTCGTGTAGCTCTCTCCATCGTTTTAAGATGAAACTCCTGTAGGTGTTGGAAAGGAATAACTGAATCAGCCAAACAAAGCTGTGGAGCTCATAAATTTCTGAATCAGCCAAACAAGACGTACATTAAATTCAGGAAGCTGTGGAGCTTTCCTTGGAAGAGGAGGAAATGAAGGGGCCTCCGCAATCTGAAAGGAGAAGCAAACAAATAGTTAGTCCTCAGATCCTGGATTGAGCAGTTAGTATAATCAAAACCAAAGCAAACAAATTCTCACTTTTTTGTTAAACGGCCGTGCTCTGAACTTCGGAATTTTGGCTAGCATCTCCTCCTCTAGCTCAGCAGAGCTTTTCACTCTGACAGCACGGACCCTGTGGGAGGTCTGGAACTCAGGTTCCTTTGGCCTTGTTAGCATCAGCTTTGTTCTTCTTTGTAATGCAGTTGCTGCATCCTCCTGCATTGTGCACAAATTGCAATATGTCAAAATTCTTAGTACTAATAATGATTTCGTCGTCAACGGTTCAGATGTAATAACTGTGCAATATTTGATATGCAGATATCAGTGTCACAAAAAGGACATCGGTCTTTGTATGGAACCAAATACCCACAACAAGACTGAGAAGACATGTATATTAATAAAATTGGAGAAATGCACACAATTTAAAATTAATAATAAAGTGCACATGAGTGCTAACATGAGAAAGCGATCTTTTGTGAGGGATGGCCAACTCTCTAGTCCCAGACTCGAACTTCTTTACCATCTCTGCTGCCGATATATAGTGGGTCACTTCCTGCACATGGCAGAAACAAAAGTTGCTAAGTGCCAAGCTCACAATAACAAAATCACATTATACTTGCATTCTCACAAGAAACATTACAATTAAGTCTATCATTTAAGAGTCAGAAGAGCAACTTGGGAGCTACCTTGAGGGAGTGTGAATCGTCACGGTGCTTCCTCATGGCCGACAGGCTCATCTCGGTGCTTCCTGATAGACCACCTCCTCTCCCCTTGTGAGGCAGGGTCCTTGTCTTCACGTTCAGTATCTAACCACGACGGCAAACACAATGTTTCTCAGAAATCTCGCGCAACGCAAACACATGTATTTGAAGTGCCATCTTTAATCTCATCCCAGTATTACCTGTCTTGTCCTCCCATCATCAAGCTTCTGTCTCTTGACAGCTTGATTTTCTTGTGCGATTTCATTCGCAGCAGTAGCGGCCTTCCCAGCCAGCAACTCACGAGGGCATCTGAAAAACCAACAATTCAGACATCAATAAGAAAATAATCTCCAGATTAATAATTTTTTTTATGAGTGAGCATGACACTTACTTGATCACACTCCTCTTGACGCTCATCGACTGCTTCAAAGCAGATGGATGTGCCCTTGAACCAGTCAAGGGTGCAAGACCTCTGGAGGAGTTCGTCGCCTGCACCTTCGGAGTGAACGCTTCTGTCTTCACTGTCAGCTTGGGACAGGTAGGCACCGTAGTGACAGCTTTGACGGGTGGAGGAGGCCTCTGAATCTTCGGTGTGCTAGAAGCAACATCTGCTGCTAAAGCCATGCAACATTGATATCAAAATCCAGGGATCAGAGTTCTTCCCCACTGCCATTGCTCATATATAACTAGCAACTTACATTTTGCATTGGAAGGGACAAACTCGAAGGATTTTGGCGATTCCTTCTCATCCTCCTCTGCTGGTGGCGACTCCAACATTGCATCACTGCCCAAAACAACCAATTAGTCATTCACATGCCAAAACCAGCAAGAAACGGAATGAACCAACAAATTGAGGTCTTGAAATGCACCTTTCTTGGTGCTTATGATCGCCGTCAGTGACACAATTTTCACTGGGATTTGCTTCATGGACCTGAAGAATTCAGGATGTGAGCTGCTAGAAACCCAACACTAGTACTTACTGAAACTGAGAACATAGAACACATGAAAACATCAACAAATCACGTACAAGTTTGATGGAGCCGTCTTTATTCTCTTGCACATTCCTGAACATCCAAAAGTGAAGATGAAAAACACACGAGAAATCGATTAACTTAATCAGATCACAACGAATCATCATAAACAAATTCTTTAGTTTCTCCAACTCTTACCCATCAGAATTCTGAGAGGGATTGGCGGCGCTTCCTGCTGCCTCCTCCACTGCTACCTCCTATCATGACGAACGCAGAGGCCAACGGACAATAAGAAGGGGGAAATTTACAGAAATTAGGGCAAAATTGGGGGGGTTATTCCCTCAGCTTTCTGCTTCGTACCTTCGGAATCGGCTCCGCGTCGGTGAAGTCGCAGAGGCTCTCGATCTTGACCTCCGCCCTCGACTCCTTGATCCTCGGAGCGAACGCTGCAAGCAGGTAAAAGAAGAAGAGCCCTAATCAGCGCAAAAAAAGCAAAACACGGGAGAAGGGGGGGGGGGGGGTGATCGAGGCGGCGGGGTGGGGATTGGGGAGCGTACGGGAAGGGGCATGGCTGGCGGAGGCCTCGAACCAGCGCTCGGCGGCGCGGATTTCCTCCTCCGTCTCGTCGCAGACGAAGTCGAAGTACTTGGGCGCGCAGAACTCGTAGCCCTCGTCCACCTGTAACTGCGGCGGCGCCGCCGCCGCCTCCGGGTTCGCGTCCGGCGCCATCGGTGCTTGGCTGGATAGCGCGCTAGGCTTAGGGTTTCTCTCTCTCTCTCTCTCAAGTGCGGAAGAGGAGGAGAAGAAGGTGGTGGTGGTTGGATCGGGGGAAGAAGAGACGAACGTTGGGGGGGATAGAGGGGGAGGAGGCTCTAACGGTCGGGAGAGTTTTAAACTGTTTAACAAAGGGAGGTGTGCGGCGCCTGTGTGTGAACGGGTCGGCGGCTCGGAGACGGCGCGGGGTCGCAACGGCTATTTTTGTGGGGGGTGACTGACATGTTGGGCCCAGGGAGATTAGTGCCACTGTGGGGGAGAGGCGAGTCTTACTAATTACTACTCCTACCTGTCATGTTCCACATTATCTCAAACTGGAGTCAGCTCACATTCTTATTTCGGCAAAAACATTCTCAATCAAATCAAATATTATTCTACAGCTGAGAAGAAGAATCTTAAGTTTGGTCTGTTTAAATAAATTATCTTCTCTCTTCGTCCTAATATAAGTGCAGCCTAACATAAATGTGACATTCAAAGACAACGACAACGAATGTGCCATATATCTACTTAATTGTAGATATAAATCATATATTATTAAGAAATAAAAAATACATTAGATTCATCTTTCTATCTCTTCTATATGATAAAAGTTTTACATTGGAGAATAAAAATCTTGCATGCCTTATATTTTAGGAGGGGGTAACAAGTTAAATTGGAAAAAGTTTAAATAATTTCTTTTTGGAGGAATAATAGTTTTCAAAGCGTGACACAAATATTCCGTTTCTTGCCAGCCTGTTGCCCATTAAACAGGGCCGAACAGATATAGGAGGCCAGATTAATTCATAAATTCTCGGGCATCAGAAAATGGAAAAAAATTGATGTGTTATTAATGTTCCTCAGGTGATATACAGGTACAGTGGGTGCAAAGTTACAACATTATAAAATGGGTAGAAAATGTGTTATTCACCGCGAACACAAACAAATGAAACAGCCGGTAGCAGCACAAGCTGCTGAGAACAGCTAGCAACAAAGAGATTTCTAACCATAGCGTTATGTACACTCAAAATTAATTATACATTGAATCATGACGGGTTTTTTTTTTTTGTATTGTCTTCAGACGGAGTTAAGATCTTGGGAAACTTGGCTTTGCCACCTGCACCAATGGCATCAACTCACTCTTTGTTGTGGGAAAGCAATAATAAGAAAAGTAAAGGGAAACAATTTCTCTAAACAAACCTTGTAAGAAGGAACCTCGCCAAAGGGCTTACGGTAGGGGCAGCCAAGGAAGGTGTATTAGCCATTTTCTTGTTACTTGGAGGTTCAGAGGGAGGTTCAGATTTCTTTGCGAAAACTGATGTCGCCGTCTCTTGAAGACTTTGCAGCGAGGACTCCTTCGAGCTGCAAACAAGGAGGTATCATGAGCTACAAGCTGAGCACAGAGGTAAGGTAAGCAGAGGAGAGCACAGGGGTAAGGTAAGCAGAGGAGCGCATAAGAGAGAACACAAGTGAAACTCAGACCTCCCTAGCCGATGGAGCATTCTGCCAATCAGCACCTCACAAGATCCAGGTAGCTCTTTTTCGAGATGCATCAAGGAATCAAGGAATGTATGAACAACTGGTCCGTTAAACTTGTCACCAGTAGCCTGCAGCATGTCATCAATACAGTGAAGAGTTTGGCATGTCTCGAGTTGTACAAAGATCAAACTGATAAAATGTGGTGATGACACAACTCATTCGAGATTGGATTATCCAATATTAAGGTTAAGGCTTCATTCGTTTCAGAATGTTGGCTGAAATTTTCCCCGTTCACTGTGCGCATGCTTCTCAAATTGCTAAATGAAGTATATAGAAGTTTCTTTAAAAAAATCATATTAATCCATTTTTCAAGTTTGAAATAATTAATGCTCAATTAATCATGTGCTAATGGTTTATCTCGTTTTACGTGCAGCTGAGTAGCTAAGCACAAATGTCCTTCAAATTCAGCCTAATTCTTATAAAAAAATGTTAAGAGCGTAAACAAATGTGTTTTTGGGCTTATAAAGAATTTTCAAGAAACAAATGTATAATGAGTAGTGTCAATGTAGCAACTAATAGCAAACACAGTAGATTGAAAAGGGAATGAGTTAAATATACTGTACCTCTTTTAGAGAAGGAATTATCAATGACGAGAGTGCAGGTGAAGATACAGAACCAGAAGCTTGAGGAGCTGATTGTCCATCATGTATCTGGCGTGCTTTGCGACCTTTTTCCATGTCAGCATTCTCACTAGTATAAAAAAAAAGAATCTGTTAAGAAGCGTTACAAGTAATGGACAGAAAAGTTTCCCGAGTAGAAAACAAAACTAAAACCAAACTTGCAATACCTTGGGGCATCATGACTGTTTACTGCCGAAATTCTGGGTTCATGTGATTCCTTTTCATGTTTGCTGATAACATGTCTTTCACGAGCATTACCCTTTTTAAACGCAGCCTGGAGAGCAGCCTTTGCCTGCATTAATTACCCAAATATATGAATATCAACCATTAACCACAATTGAGAAATTTGCCAACAATATTCATGTGCATCACCTCTGCAAGGTTAGTTGCACTGTCCTCCAGTGAAGCATTTGGTGCCTTTTCTTGGATTCCCAGTCTCGACCTTGAAGATCGTGGAGTTTCTGGTTCTTCAATTTGATTCCGAACGACTGTCCCACTGATAGACGTGTCTTCATACGAGGAGAATCTACTGGGAGGCTAATAAATAAGATGTATCAGACGTTGTTGCTTACTCCCTCTGATTCCAATATTAAGTAGTTTTAGACTTATGCCAAGAATGAAGGAAACAGCACAGATGACATTATTGCCCTTCATTTACATTACATTGAAAAGACTAGTCATTTATTTGTGAGTACCATTTATTTAGCATCTGTAAATAAAGAATCTATATAGCTGAAAATGTTAGTAGTTGTGGTGTCCATTCCCACACCACCCCTACCACTAACATCTGAGCACTACAACAAGTCCTCCCCCATTTCACTATTAGCTTCCCCTATGTTTCAAAATCCTACTTGTTCAATAAGAAAAATAATAGTATTACTTGGACTAAATAAGTGCTTATTAATTGATTTAATAAGCTAGAAACTCAATTTGTTTTCTGTTGCAACGCATGGCCTCTAGGCTAGTAAAAGATGAAAAAGTGCTTAAAAGTACCAAAACAACATACATTTAGAAAAGAATTGCGAAGGCTAAAATGACCTATATTCGGAATCGGATTGGGAGAACATACTTATCTGTCTTGTTTTTGGGGAAAACTATGACATTCATATTAGGAATCTAAAACACACCTTGGAACTGTGGTTAGTAGCTGCAGGGTACACCTGAGATGCTCTTGGCGAACGCAGTACAACAGTTCCAGACCCACTTATAGATTGGTCATTCTGGAAGATAACCATTAGTTAGAAACAACACTAACAGTTAGACAAATAGCATATCTAAAAAAGGTCTTACATCTTCTGTAGAACTCTCTAGTCTTCCATATTCACTTTGTGCATCTCTCTGCGACAGGTTTGTTGAGATCGACTCTTCAGACCCCGTCCATGATGTTCTCCATTGATTTTCTCGATCAGCTGTACGTTTTGGTGTGTTTGGACTATGAGAAGCATCGGATCTACTATCCTTGGTGGAGGTGACTTGTGATGGCTTTAAACCACCTCGAACAGTTCCTGTGCCCTCTGATCTGTCTGGAAGATTCCAGCCAGCAGCTTTCCTAACAGTTCCTTGACTAAAATAGAATCCCAAAAAAATAATAATAATAAGGCACAGGAAGACAAACACAATAAGGCTTACAAGTTATTTTCTAAATTCACCTTGAAGGAGAGACTACATCCCTTGTAGCCCTCTCAACCTTGATAGTACCAGTACCATCATCTTCTTCAACATGTGTTCGACCATTTTGTGTGGCATCCGCACTGCTTTTTACTGGAAACTTCGGTCGCTCTCTGCCAATAACAGCAATTGAGGAACAAGGGAATCAGATAGGTGTTGAGATGTCTCAATTGTCAGCAAAAGACTGCTTTTAACTCTTCTCTCTGTTATGAACAGAAGTACTATACCACATACCTTATTCTATCCAGAAGCTTTGGAGATTTTCTAGCATTTCTTACAAAGCGGTGCTTAAGAAGATCCTTGGCACTTAGCCTCTGTGAGAAAGTTATAAAGGGAAGGCGTTAAGGGCAAGGACTTAAAACACAATTTTTTGCAGGTTAGACATCAATAATTATCAAATGAGATTGATAAAAAAAGCATAAAGCATTAAAATTTCCCCCAAACATTACAATATACCAAATTTGTTGGAAAAACGTGCATATGATGTTTTGTCCACAATAGCATGTTAAATATCCAGAAAGCTGTTGTACTGTCCCTGACACTCATTCTGTACAACATATCATAAGATTTTCTTTCTGTTCCCCTTCTAGTCACAAATCATGATCTCAACTATGACAGGTGGAACTCCAAATTTAATTTAGTATCAAAAGGAAAACATCGATACTGTGTATGTTTCACTGTAATCAAGTCCAACGACTAGTCCTAAAGTCAGTCAGGGAGCACGACTTGACTTATGGGCAGAAGATGCAATGGAGTGGAGCAAAGGCAGCAACGGTAAGGCAAATCAGGTAACAGTTGGCATCAACATTCTTGTTTTCATGAATATCTTTGGGAAATAAGAGCAAATGACGTGATTAATGGAACAGGTAGAAGCATGAAAGAAGAATATTACCTCTGCTGGATTCTTCTTTAAACATAGTGACACAAACTCCTTCATCGGTTTAGAGAAATGCTCATCAAGCTGCAATTTTTAAAAATTAATATACTATATTCTAGTGGATCAAAGCAAATGCTTTGCGTATATTGCAATTAAGCATTAAAGAACAGGGATTGAAGATTAACCAAGTGACCTGAGGAGGATTTTCACGAGGTATCATGAAAAGAACTCTCATGGGATGGATATCTGCCAAAGGGGGTTCACCTTTTGCCATTTCAATAGCAGTTATACCTAACGACCAGATATCTGCCTGCATCAGGACACAGACTTGGGTAAAAAGTTCAGTAAGCGGCAAACTGTTTAAAGAAAAATGCACAGCTACCTTTTCATTGTACCCGTCAGAGTTTTGAATAACCTCAGGTGCCATCCAAAAGGGAGTTCCAACAAATGTCTACACAATTCAAAATTAAAAGCCATTAGCAATATTACCTTCCAAAAGCAAAGGTTTGTCCTTGAGCTAAAAACACTACCGAATGATACTGGCAGAATAGGGAGCTTCCATCTTAATTAATACTGATAAGTGCTTATGGCTGTATAATTCAAATTTTGAATTGCGCTAAAGCATAAATAATAATCTTGTGATATGCTTGATTAGATTTATCACCCTCCAAAAGTTTTCCATTTGAGTACAAGTAACGTATGCATATAGCCAACATATGATTGTAGATGAGCCACTAGGTTCCTGGTGCACATATACAGCAATATCGAGTAACTTGACATTGAAGAATCATGGTTAAGATCGCACCTTTCTCCTTGACATTGTTTTAGTCAGCTGCGCAGAAACACCAAAGTCTGCAACCTATGGAATAAAAATATAAACGTTTGCATAGATATTGTAAGCTAAGAATTAATAACAGAACTCAGGACCATCCTGACAATGGAACATAAAATCATTGAGAAATCGTAGAAAGGTTATACCTTCACATCTCCACTTTCAGTCAGGAGGATATTTGCCGCTGCAAAATATCACAGAATGTGTATATTAGAATGTGTGGTATACTTCACAGGTTCACATTAGTAAAATAGGAAAGAAAATAAATGAGTCAAAGATCATCAATATATCAGGACTAATCAGTAGTCACACAATAGTGGGGTCATTCGTTTATGTTCAATCAAATGCTATGAAAAATACTAGCATCAAATGTATTGGTATGTTACTTCTGTGTAGTGAAGAACAATTTAAATGTGCAACCCATACAACTGCCTGTTAACTCTCCATTATCTTTTCATACAGACTCTAATGGTAGACCTATTTGACCCTATTTGACAGTGATCCTCCACATCATTGTACCTGTGGAAGTGTGGAAAGGCATTGCAGACTTTCCAGCACTCAATCTTATGTTTAAGATTATGCAAGGTTTGCTGGGGTTTTGTTCTCCCTCCATATCCACCAGCAACACTAAACTTTTCAATTCATCTAGCGCCAATACTAATGCAATGGCGAATGAAGGTTTTCACCAGCCCTTAAATCTTAATCTGCCAGATTTTAATTAAACAACAGCAAATATCTAATTGTTCTGTGTATCTGAGGATTCCCAAGTTAGTGAAAAAGAAACTTCACTTTAATAAAAAAAAACAGTGAGTGACGATTTATCTTGATAGAAAATAATAGGTGTAAGTATGCAACGTAACAATAGTGGATGGGGTGAGAAAGAGATGTTGCCTCTTGAACCACATCCTACTAAACCATCCAACTTAAAGATGGGATAAATCAAGAATAATAGTATAATACTAGTAACATGATATAATTGACCTTTATCAACATCTTTTGAGTTCTGACAATTAAGATAAATGTGCAATTGGTATTAACGCATTAGTTCTCAAAGAAAGGAGTGTTAGCCCTGTCCAGAAAGCCTCCTTTATAATGGTTTTGTGGATATTGTACTTGGTGGACAGGACAGTAGATATGAGGGTTATCTGGCCCGTAGTTATTAGGAACACAGCACAACCAACCAGGGTTTGAGGTACTGCAGTCAGAATATACCAGTATGATAACAAATGCTGTACAAAGGGAGGTATAGACTGTGGAGTTCTTCAGGACATGTTACATGGCCCCAATTTTTCCAGTTTGATGACCCAAATGCTTTATTAAATGCTCATATTCAATATAAATCCAGCAATAAAAAGGGAAAGGGAGAGAAATAATCAAGACCTTTAATGTCACGGTGAATCTTTCCTTCTGAATGAAGATATTCAACTGCATGTAACAAGTCCCTCAGAATGCATGCAATAGACAATTCATCTAGAGGAGGGCCAGTTTGGAGCTACAGATGAAAACAGAAATCATACCAACTTCAAATTTTGAACCAATTGAATGATTCTTGAAACTGAAATGATTTATTAACTTGTATGTAGATAGTATAAGATTTTGCCGTGTCAAATAAAATATAAAAAATAAACACATACTAGGTCAGCGACAGAACCACCAGCCATATATTCCATTACTATCCACAGTTTCGTTTGATGAAGATATGAGCCATAATAGTCAGTTATATATGGACAACGGCATTGTGACAAAACAGATATCTCCTGCAACATGAAATTAATCCTATTAGGAATTAGGAAATAAATTATCCACATTCAATTTGATCTCATCATATCCTGTAATTGATACAGCATATAAGGCGAAAGAACAACCTTTTGGATGTCTTCAATGTCATCCTCACTGCATAGAATTAAAGGACATATAAGTAACTAATATAAAATTCTGGTAGTGTAGAAAACTATATCAAAAGAACCAGGCAAATCTAAAAGAGCAAACAGAATACACCACTTTGTTACTGGTACAAGAAATATATTAGCATCAGTACACAATACACCTTTTCTTCTTGCAATAAGCCAATAAAAAAAAGGATATCATGATTGCAAATGGCAAGAAACATGTTGGCTTATATGCCATAAAACCTGATATAATATGGTAAATAAGGAGTCAGAGGGAACTTCAGTGAAGAGACTCACGCTTCTTCTAAATCGATAACTTTTATTGCAACTTCCTTATGCAGTTCCTTGTCAAACCTATAGAATAAATGACAAGAAAACATAAAGTAAGAACTGAACTTAACTGTCACAGAAAAAGAGGTTAGATTAGAAGAAAGGTCATGGAGAAAATATAAGATAAATCTTTAATCTTTAAAAAAGCCAAGCACAAAATGAGGCATGAGTTAGAGCATCATCATCACATTCACTCCTGATCGTTGGATTCGAACACAACAATTGGGAGTGCAGAAAGAAATGTACTCAACAAATCCTATGTAACGACTATAAAAATATGTCAGTAAATCAAACATCCTATAAGCTAGTACTTTCTATAAAAACGAGAAAACTAAAGTTCCAAGTATATTGTGTGATTGAAACTTTCCACGCTAAATTGCACAAACAAATTACATCAGCAAGGCATGGAATTGATCCCGGTATCAACTGATATGTGGAAGAGATAAAGATTTAAGTGCATCTCAGATGTAACCCTCTATGTGTGCACTGTGGTACCAACACAAGTTTCTTACTTTGAGATGCTTACAACTCAGGAAAGAGAGTTTTTCTTAGTTCGTCCCATACCAGATTTATGTACTTAAATTAAATAGCATATAAACTTGGCCACATACCTATCTTAGCCCAAGCATCATGAGAATAACAAATTTTTCAGGATAATCCGTATGATATTTGGCATAAGTATCATGGAGATCTGTGTCTCAAACAATAATAATCAGTGTTGTATAAGTAGGAATACTGGTGTCGAACGGGCAAGGTACCACTAAGCAATTAGTCATAATACAGATGATTATTCGGAATTATACCGAAATTTAACATTCATCTATACTCCTTTAAAAGAAGAGGAGTCGTGGTGGCAGTGAATATGCCACCCCACCTACTCCGATTGTAAATTTTGCAAATTACCCCCTTGAATACCCCTTGGACTTCTTAATATTAGAAAAATCAAATCTAAACGGATAGTCACATATAAAATCAAATTAACGTCAGTATTCCCTCAGCAAAAAGTTAGGTAGCACATTTCATAGAAAATATATATTTATTTTAGGGAAAATTATAGTTTATTTTATTTTATTTATAGCAAAGCACAGGTATTTATCTAGTACAAATAAAAATATATATGTGCCCAGTTGTTCATTTTTGGAGATATTTAAATACATTGGGTTGAACTATACATTTGTACAGTGACAAATCAAATAAGGAAATATCATCTTTAATATGTAACTAATGATGATTTCAGTAGGTAGACATGTGGATCATACATTAGCTTTGCAACCTTCTCAACTGCAAAATTCATAAACAAGTGTCTGCTACACATCATGCTATCATCGCATACTAGCATACAAAGTGGAAACTCAAAAGCAGCACCATATACCTGAAACAAAGTGCAAACTAGACATGGAAGCAACGTATCTGCAAGCATGAACTTAATTGGGCCAACTGCAAGCTATGGGCACATGCAAACTAGAGAAGATTTGTTGGTATTAACACAACGACTGAGCAGCTCAATCAGATAATTAACCATTAATTGACCAATTAATCGGTCCAGCCGGTCGTTTTAACGTTTGTATAGCGAAAAACCATACCCAGTTACATGTATGTGACACTTTCCTTTCCGTGTACATATAAACAGATGATTATACAGCCGGATCATAATAACACATAGTCATGATACAGATTAGTATACCTAAGCTATCTAGTCTAGTTCCTCGTTACTAATAAGATTCTGACCAGTTTTACCACCAGAAAATACAAACTTTCCATGAGGCTCGAAAAAAAAAAAACAAGTTCCGGTCAAGTGGAAGGAACTGCCGTAGCATATTCCCTACGCGGACATCTTTTCGCACCAGATATAAACCACAAAATCAAGGTATAGAACTCATGGCACGAACCCTGCCACTCAGCTAACACGGAGAAATTAAAACAGATTTTGTGCAATCTTATCTCATTTAGGCACTAAACTAGCATTTCTTTTGTTTCCCTGCCACACACTCGAACTGCGTACCTTTCCTCGCAGATCCTGATCGAACAACCAATGGAACCTAACTAGCCGCGACACCCAAATTCCCCCCATGAAATGCAGAGAAATGCAGAATGCTACACCGTCTCGAAGCACCCAACGCTCAAAATGCCCAATGCCGCTCGCCCCGAGAGCGAAACAAGACGCCACCGTCGCCCCTCCCCCCCCCCCCCCTCCCCCCAACACACATCATCGCCCCGAAATCCGCGAGCGTGAAACACGAGAGAGAGAGAGAGGAAGGTAAATCCGCCAACCCACCCTTTGTAGACGTCGCCGAAGGAGCCGCGGCCGATGAGGTCGCGGCCGCTGAACCGCGCCTCGATGGCGGCGGCCATGGACGCCGAGTCCGACATCCTAAGATCTGCACCCCCGCCGCCGCCGCCGCCGCCTCCTCCCGCCGGGGCTAGGGTTTTGGGGGGGCGGAAGGCGGAGGAAGAGGAGGAGATCGAGGGATTCGGCGTCCTCGTCGGCGGCGGTTGGCACTAGGGCTTGGATTGGATTCGGGGAGGGGGGGGTGGTGGCGTGGAGCTCGCGGGTTACGCGCTACTCTCTCCGCCCCATTTCCGTCTCGCGTCGCGCTTGGTTTGCTGTCGTTTGTTCATCCGGGGGCCTGGACGCGGGGCGGGGGGGGGGGGGATGCAGGTGGTGGAGGCCGCGTGGGAGATCTGGGAGACTGGAAGGGTGTGGGCCACGGGGATCAGGGGCAGGGAGGGAGGCACTGGGGAGTAGGGACGGCCTAATGTTATGTGGGTCTACCTGTGGTTCTGGCAAATGAAATGGGCTACTCCCATGTTGATTCTGGGTAAGGTCCTGTTTAGCCCACCCTAAAATTTCTTATCCTGTCACATCAAACGTTTAACACCTGTATGGAGTATTAAATATAGGCTAAAAAACAACTAATTGTATAGATTGTGACTAATTTGTGAGACGAATCTTTTAAGCCTAATTGCTACATGATTTGACAATGTGGTGATGCGGTAAACATTTGCTAATGACGGGTTAATTAGGCTTAATAAATTCGTCTTGCGGTTTACCGACGGATTATGTAATTAGTTTTTTATTAGTGTCCGAATACCCCATGCGACACCCTATATAATGCTTGATGTGACACGCTAAAACATTACACCCCTGCATCTAAACACCTCCTAAGGTAATTGTACATGTGTTTCACTCTCTTATCTAATGTTTTTATTTAAAAGCAGGTATGTTTGCTAATTTTACACCTTTTGGAATATCCTATGTCCTCTTTTCTTCAGTTTCGGTTTCTCGCTTCCACCGCTTAAAGCTTGATGGATAAAGTGGCGGTCTCTCCTAATTATGTTTGTCCATCACGCCTACTAGCAACTTAGCAATAAAATGCGTCAAAAAAGAAGGAAGCCAAACTCATGAGCCACAAGAGCATAGGTGAAAATGCATGGAGCTCGAGCTTGAGATGGCACTCTAGGCGATGCAAATAGAGATCGAGCTCGGGGTCGTATCGATGTTGTTAATCTTAGTGCATGGAGCGGATTTGGAGGACAGATGAGTAGAAATGTAAGATGGCAATGACAAGCTCATGAAGAAGCATGAGCAATGCGGTGCGACAATCTGTAACTCCAACCAAACATATATGGGTGGGTGGATAGCGTCGGTGTATCATGTGGAGGCGAGTAGGATGGCAGCAACCTTTTTCGAACTCCGACCAGCTGGATCTAGGAATGAAGCAGGAACAACATGGCAACACCATAGTTTGTGGAGACTCTCGGCTGCAAAATTTGAGAACCCATCGTTGCTTTCCTTCACGGAGAAGCTTGAGCTCAAGCCTAGGGTGGCACTGGTAGAGGTGCTCGAGTTACAAGTATGGTATAGGTAGATCTTGAACTTGATCTTAGGGGAGGTGATGAGATGTAAATGATGGTGGTGGCGCTGCATAATTGAAGTTAGAGAAGAGAGAGATGGATTAAGGATGATCCATAGTATAAAATTGACAAACATACAGCTTGAAGTAATATCGTTAAATAGGGTGGTTCAAAGTGAACATTGGTAAAAATACCATAATCAACCAAACCTGAGGGGAATTAGAGGTGACTTTGACTCAAACTACCTCTTGCAAATTTACAACTTACACTCGCAGCATAAAAGTTCGATATTAGGTGGAAGCTTAAAAAATGGTTCAATGTGTATATTAGTATATTTTAAACATTAGCATGCCAGGAGGCATAGGTGGCTTGTCCCCCGAAAGTGCTTGTACAAAAATCCATTAAAATTATATGAAGAAGATTGGCTAGCTCGATCGGTGGTTTGGTTTAAAAATACTCTAGTAACAACATTTCCTTTAATCAAATTAAGATTTGTTGATTTTTGGACTGGATCGGTTCTTTAGCTCCTTTCTGAATTTGGTCTCAACTAATTGTATAGAAAAAAAATGAACCAAACTAAACCATTTCAAGCAAAGGTAAAGAAAAAGTGAAGCTGACTTATCATCAACCCCTTTAGATACTGAGTAGTTGGATTGAATTTTGAATTGTACAATGGTCCTCCTTTTGTGGCTGGACATAAATTGCACCTTCAATGATGGATTTCTATTTTCCAATCCCACCTATAAGGTGGTAAGCAAACAACAATTCCAAATACAAGTTGAGATGGACTCAAAAGCTAAGATGTGATTACATGACTTCATGTCTATATATCGTGGTTGTGCATCTAGTTTATAAAGATTCAAATCCGATTTACCACCGGTATATATCAATAATCTTTGAGTAATTACACAAATGCGTGTTTGGTAGGTGAGTACATGTGCCTCAAACAATATTTAAATGTGTGTAAATTACACGCACGTGCGTGTATATCGTACAACAGCGTTAATGTGATTACAACCGTATAAAATAACTCCCTCTCAAGGGAAAAAGAGTTGAGGAGATACAACAAACTTAAGGCACCTTTGGATTAAAGAATTTTCATATGAATTTTGAGGATCCAAATCCTTAGAATTTTTTCTTATCTAGGTTGTTAACGTAAGGTTGAAGTATGGAAATTCCTTTGAATCACATTCCTATACGTCAATTCCATATGAATTTAACCCATGACCTCAAACCTCATTTTTATTTTTCCCATTGATTGCTTTTCTTTTTCTAATCTCAGCTTTCCTAGTATAAACCTATCCTCTACTTTTCCTCTGTGATGTTTTCTCTTCCACATCTTGTGTAGCTACAAGACGCGGGAGATGGGCCCCGGCTGCAGACGGGGTGCCGGAATGAACGAGCGAGCGTGGGCCCCGGCTGTGGACGGGGTGCCGGAATGAACGAGCGAGCGTAGGTGAGTGCCGATGACTACCACTAGTGGAGCTCTTATTGGCTGTGGTGGAAGAGTAATATGAGGGATTGTGGCCACCACCATCCACACTAAAGTCGTCGCCCATTTGACCGAGAAGCTAGCTAGCACGGTAAAAAGTAGCAGCTTGATCGATTAGTCACCTACACCCACACTAGAAGAAGGATGGCAAGAACGAGTGAGCTATATATGTGGGAAGGCGAGAGCCACGATGCCAGCCATCACAACAGTGTGGGGGAATACGGGTGTGACGTTGGGCAAGGTGGCGTGGTGATTGGGTTTGGGTTTGAGGCCGCCCCGGTGTTGGCAGCAATGACGGAGGTCGGGATCGACTGGAGCGACATTGAACTGGCGGCTGGGATGACCGGTGTCGATGTGAGAGGGCGGGCGTCCAACGTCGCTCTACTGAAGCCGAGGCAACGATTTTTTTTTTTCGCACGCTGGAGGAGCGAAGAGGATGGCGCACATCAGGGGCACCCATCTTGTGTGCACATGTGGATCTGGCAAAAGGGCGAAGTGTCAGGAAGCACATGGGATCAAATGGGGGGTGATGTGGGACCCACAAAACATGTTTTTAGTCGCTAGTACCGGCTGCATGCGAGTTGTTTGACATGTGAAGTTGTGCTACTGCCCGGTGCCAGATTTATAGCTCGCTCTCTTCTCTTTCCTTAATTATCTCCCCCTCCACCTAGGAATATAATGACATTAAAGTTTTTAGAGCCTGCTGATTCACCTTATTGTATATGCTCTTAAGAAGTCAATTGTGTCTTCTCTCTGTCTCTCTCTCCTTTAGAATCAATCCAAATTCAAATATTATTTTTCTGTTAGTCATTCAAACACATCATCTTTTAAATTATTAGGTGTTATCAACAACTTTTGCTCCTGCAACAGTTGAAAAATAGCTATAGCTTACCACGGTGTTCAATTGATGCAGTCGCAACAACAATCCTGGTCGATCAAGCCCACAATGTTTTAGATTCTTATGAGATTCGTTAGCAAACTACTCCCTCCGTCCCAAAATAAACTAACCTCGTACTAGAGTATGACACATCCTAGTATAACGAATCTGATGTCTCAAATTCCTAGGACGAAGTTGGTTTATTTTGGGGCGAAGGAAATAGCATTTAAATCTAATGTTTATTTTATTTTATTTTTAAATCCAGCGTAGTCATCAAATCCATAGTAGTCAATCAAATGCTACATAACCTGAATTCAACAATCAACGACACATAAGTACCAGTACCAGAGCTCTTCGACCGTCTGCCTAAGCCTAACACACATGGACATCGAACACAACCGTGGTTCACTGCAAAGGTAGCACTCCTAGTAGGCTAGTAGCAAAGCTGATGAGAGCAGCGGCCGCAGATTCACAGCACGATGGGGTCGGACGACTGCGAGCCCTTCCCTCCCACGCGCCTGAACCTCTTCGCCTGCACGCAGCTCCGGCTGCTCCGCCGCACCGCGCCGCCTCCCGATCCCTTCGCCGCCGCGTCGTCCTCCTCCTGCCGCCGCCGCCGCAGCCGCTTCTGCTCCTCCGAGCCACCCTCCACGCTCCCTCCCTCCTCCTCCTCCTCCTCATCAGAGCGCTCCTTCGGCGGCAGGGCGTCGGCGTCGTCGCGCACGATCCCCGGAGCCTCCGCGTCCCCCGTGCCATGCGGCGCCTCCTGCTCGCGCGGTAGCATCACAGCCAGGGGAGGGATCACCGCGATCGCCTGGGGCTGTGGCGCGGCGTCGCGTCGCTTAAGCCGCGGAGCAGGAGGGGAGGCCTCGATGAGACCGCGGATCCGGGACAGGGACGTCGCCAGCTCGGCGGGGAGCCCGCCGCCGCCGCGGCGTTGCTCCAGAAAACGCGCGACGGTCGGGAGCTCCTCCCTGACGCTCTCCACCTGCAAAACAATCCAATCGGTCACAACAATGTGACAGCTTCATCGGTACGAGCTTGATGGATTCTAATCATTTGGTGAACGTCGTATATCAACTACTCCATATGGTTATAAAAATTTTTCAAAAACTAATTGACAAAATAGGGCCGAGTTTAGTTCCAAAGTTTTTTTTTCAAACTTCTAACTTTTCCATCACATCAAAACTTTCTTACACATATAAACTTTTAACTTTTCCATCACATCGTTCCAATTTCAACAAAACTTTCAATTTTGGCGTGAACTAAACACACCCTAGATTGATATATAGTAAAATATATTGCACTACAAACGTAGTTAAAATTTAACTTCTATAAGTTATAACAAATTTAACAAATTTAACTGTGAATATCTATATAGCAATTAAAGTTTAGTGTGTTATTTTTATTTCAACTTAAAAAGTTGAATTTAATCTTGCATGTTTATAGGATAACAGATTATATATGAATCTATCTTATTAAATTTTTTTATAATCATTTAATTGATATGTGACAAATTGGTAAATGTCCAACTAGGTGATTTAAGGTGTTCCCCGAGAGGTAGTTTTACCACGGATATCAGGCTGAGGCCAAGGGAAGCTCGCGCCATGGTCGCCGGAGTGAAAACATCTGCGGCGGCGGCGGCGGCAGCATCTGCTGTATGAGCATGATCACCACCATCCGCAGCGTTGATCAGCTGCTGGAACCGTTCGATCTCTGAAGCGTACATCAGGCTCCAGTCCACTGCCGGGTTCCACAGCTGCCGCTGGAACGCGGGGACATCGTTGAGCGGGTGATGCTGTTCTTGCCCAAACTGGCGAGCGAACCGGTCGGGGGCGTAGATTTCCTTGAGGTTGAAGCAGACCAGCCATGTTCTGGAGAAGCAGAGGTTATCCGGAGCAGCGCAATGCTTCGGAATGGATGCAGGATCAACGCCCTTGTAAGGCTCCCAGTTGACCTGTAGTTGTCGTTTGTATGGTCACAGATCATCAGATTGGCAAGGGAAAGGATGAAATGATCAACACAAAACTGTGGTGATGACTGATGAGAATCACAACTCAGATGGATAGACTTACATCAGAAACTTGAAGCAGGCTGAAGGCTTTCCTGATGTCTGAAACGTTCTTGGCCGGTTGAGAGATTGTGCTCCCTGTCCACTTGAGTACTCGTGGGAAGATGTGTTCTGGAGGATCATCCATGTCAGGGCGCAATGCCGGAATATACTCATATATCCAGCCCTACAGACAGATATTCAGAATATATCAGAACATTTTCGCAATGGACTCAGTGAAGGCACAAGTCACAAACTTGGTTTGTAAGGTAAAATTTTGTGAGAAACAAAAGTGAAGCATTTTGTTATTTCCTAGTATCATCTTTATGCCTACCTATCAATTACAATTCTCATGTTGAAGTTCATTAATCCTTTTCAGCAAACATGAACAGATCAGAACAATCAAAATGGTTTTGTGAAAGTTTCGTAGAACTGGAAGATCATTTCCTACTCGAAATTCAAGTTATATTTTCCTATATAATGGTATTGTTAACATACCATGAGCAAAGCCGCGCTACCGAATAGCCTTTTTCTGGCAGAATGCGCCACGGCGATGGAGAGAGCCTTGTAGAGATGAGCAAGAGCAGCAGCACCCCAAGCATATTCCTGTACCTTCTCAAAGTCTGACAGGAGTGGCAAATACTTTGGTGAGACATAGCCCCTGTCCCTCTCTGGAAGTAAGGCTGATCCAATCAAGAACAGGAGATATGCCCTGGTGCCATACATGATCTGATCATTGGTGGGGCGTTCCGGGATCCGGCTAAACTTAGATTGCAGCCAAGAGAGCTTCACATGGCTGCCCCTGCAGTCCCTGCAATCAGGCACTTGCCCCAGATACTGGAAGCACAGGTCTTCGACCGACTTGTTGAGCACAGCTCCGGTTGTCACCACACGGCCTGTCACCGGAATCCCCAGTATGTAGGCGGCGTCCCTGAGTGAGGGTGCCATTTCAAAGCCATTGAGCTGAGCAGTGTTGGTCTCCTTGCTCCACAGCTCGAAGAGTGCCATGAGCGCAACGCGATCGATGACTACGCCTGCTGTGTGTATCAGGTTGCCGAGCCCGCTTGCATCGACCAATTGTTGCTGCTGCTCATTCAGCTTCCATGTGTCGAGTCTCTCCGTCGTCTGGCATACGGTTAGTTCATGGGTTCCCTGTATGATTGAGCATCAAAATGTGATGATTTAGGTACAAACTATATATCACAAGAACCAAATAAAGGTTCAGCAAATTGGCGTCGCTTGCTCGTTGGTAATAATTACCTGAATGACGCTTTTGTTTGTTGGTTCTGCCTCTGCGGATTCCATCTGGTTCCATCAAGAGAAGAAACGTTATGTGGTAAGTGTGCATACAAAACAAGAATTGATGCAGAGAAATTTCAGTTTAATCATCCAGGTTAAGTACGGTAAGAATTTGCAAAAGTTTAATAACAAGTTTTCAATGTGCGATCTATTGCTTATATGAGCAACTGAACATGTTCTCGAGACTTTGTTCCCCTCAAGGAAATGAATAAATTAACTAGCACAGAATCTGGAAACATTGACATTGGTAATCAAAAGAACTGTAGATATCAGGCATGATGATAAAAAGGCTGGGAAAAACTGTAGATACCAGGTTTGATTCACTAAAGTTCACCGAAAACTGTAGAAGTTTTTAAACAGATGACGTTAGCTCTACCCTTAAGAGGAAGAGAACTGCAACCACAAAAATTTAGGCCAATAGAACACACAAAGAGCAAAAGCACTATAACTAGGAACAACTGCTTTAGATTTTCTTCAGAATAAGGAGAAAGCAAAATGCCAGGATTGGCCACATACAAGGTACAAAAGGACAGCAGCAACCAGCCAAAAAACCATCAAAGTTTACCTGAACAAAAAAGATACGTTGTGAAACAGGAGCTGAACCACTCAACTGTAAAAATATAGAAACAAAATCTCGAGGAAAATTGAATCGAAATGACATAGATGAAGTTGGTTGTGCGCCTAACAGCAGCCATTTTCCATCATCTTAAAATATTGTAGCAGATGAGGAAGAATACAAGCACTAAATTAACGAGTATAAACTTGATCAAGAAGATGGTATACCATTTTAATCATAGAAAACATCACAAAAGAGGGGGAACAAAGTATCGAAGAAATACATCCGATAACCATCCATTTCCTTCTCATACTGACTAGGAAGAGCAAAATAAAATTGACCGCTATCCTCTAAAACCCAACCACAAATATGGAAATCGGGAGAGAAAACAAAGGGGAAAGGAGAAAAAAAAACTAAAGCCCATAGGAGATGAGATGGAACCCTAACACAGAAACTGGAGACCATCCATAGCACTTGAAAGATTCAGCAGGAAAACAGAAACACAGACATAAGCACAAGGATGAAATGATGAAAGAACACCAGAAATGCAGGAACAAACTAAACAATCCGGGATTCACCATGAACGAAAGAGATGCAAGAAAAAAAAACTGGCATACCATATCATACGATGAGATTGAGAGAAAGAGAGAGCAAACTAACCAGGATCGATGAGTAGCCGCAGCAACGAGCGAGAGGCCACAAGAGCAGAGCAAAGAAGGCGAAGAGCTTCTTCTATGCAGGCGAGCGTTGGTTGGGCAATGGAAGAGCCTTTGCCTACCCGTGGTTGCCTTGCCTCCACTGCTGAAGTGTGGGGCCCCCCGGGCCAGAGGTCGCTGCAAGGGCGAAACGTGGCGCTCTCATCACTGGTAGCTTTCCTATGTAGAATGATCACTGATCACATGGTACACTGTCCTCGGCTAAGCCACTGCCTCGCCAAATATGGTTATAGGAGCCTTCAATGGTGCACTGGCAGCATATCAATAAGCTGGTTTTAGGATCAACAGCAGCAGCTGGTGCAACAAACAATCCAAGCGTACAAGGCTGATGAATTGATGTGATAGCACAGCAGGCTCTCTACTTCTCTACTGGGATCATTTTACAAGCAGGCAAAGCTTAGCATCATCATAAATCACCAATTCACCCTGTTGCAAGAGCTGCAGATTAAACGGGAGAGGGCACAATCCAGTTCATGAGCAACACAGTTAAAAGGGTCTTGGCGGCATCATCTACATTTTGCCCAACTACATGGTAGAGACTAGAGAGAGATAGTATTAACAAGGAGATAAAGCTTGCAAGCTCTGCGCAGTGAATGGCAAGGCGCTACCAGCAAAAAGTCTACGACGCTACATAAACCAGTTAACTGTCAGCAGCCCAGGTTTTTCTGCTACTTTGTACATAAACCATGGATGATCAGAGGAAGATCGGGTTGGTCGCCTCGGCTCCCACCCCGTCCCTGTGCTTGAACATTTTCAGCTGCACACAGAGCCGCCCGCTCCTTCGGAGGTTCTCGGTGTCCCTGGGGAGCCGGATTTCGTCGCGGTCTTGCTGCCTCCGCTTCCTTGATTCCGGCGAGCTCGAGTCCAGCGAGGAACAGGACGGCGTCGTCAGGTGGGAGTTCTGCCAGAGGTCCATGACCCCTTGTTCCTTGAACTCCTCCGCTCCGTTGAGCAGAGGGACGGTGCCATCCAGAACCATGTCGCACTTGCTATCCTGATAAGGTATCAGCACGGCTGGGAATCGGTCCGCCCTTGAGTTCGGAGGGCTTGAAGGATCTTGAAAGAATGACGGCTTCCCCCTCTTTCTTGGGTTCTTTGACCTGACATTGCTGTCCTGGCCCTGGCCTGCTTGATCTTTCCTTCGGCTACTCTGTGGTGGGGAGTAACTCTTGATCATCATACCCACTCTCTCTAGAAAGCTTGCGACTTCCACAGGGAGTAACTGTCCCTCCAGGTAACGATCAATTACTGGAAGATCATTCCTCAGATCTTCAACCTGCATCTCACAAACAGCAATTACAATAAGGACCACTATGCAAGCAAAAACATATGAAGGATTAGCTTCTTATTTGTAGCTTACCATTGAAGAGAAGTTCTGAGATGTGCTCCGACTACATCCTGCAGCATCTTGTTCAGTTATAGACTCAATTGGGAGGGAGTTGATATTGGTTTCTGCAGGAGTGAAACGACAGCCAACCAATTGATGGAACTCCTCGATTTCACGAGCATACTCAACCCTCCAGTCCTTCCACTTGCTCCAAGTTCTTCTTGCCCACATGGGCACCCCATGGAGGCGACCTTGTTCCCTCCCAAACTGCCTAGAAAACCGATCAGGTACATACACCTCTTTTATGTTAAAGCTGATTAGCCATGTCCGAGAATAGCAGATGTTATCTGCTGCAATGCAATATTCTGGAATAATTGCAGGATTCATGTCCTTGTAAGGATTCCAGTTGACCTGAAAATATAATTAATTAATATAAAATAACACAACAGCAGTTAAAATCTTTGTTATAAATCTATAAAATAGGTAGACTTGCACTTGCATCAGAAAATTGAAGCTCCTCGAAAACTTTTCTCCATTCCATGACTTTCTTTCTCTGTCCACGCGTTGCTCCTCCAAAGTTCCATCGACAGGCCCGGGGCAGCAAGGTGTTCTGATTCTTTTGTTGGGGTTGAGTTAATGGAAGATATTCATAAATCCAAGCCTTGAGAGAACAAAATAAATCTCATTAACAAAGATACCAAATATCATCGACAATCATTCAAATTTATTCAAACAAGAACAGTACCATGAGCAAAGTTGCACTGCCGAGAAACTGGGTAGTAGCATTCGGTGTTACAGCAACAGATAGTCCTCTGTACAAATGAGCAAGGGCTGCAGATCCCCAGGCATATTCACGTATCTTTCTAAAATCAGCCAGAAGAGGTAAATATCTTGGTGATACAAATCCCCTCATCGTGTCAGGAAATAAGGTGGAGCCAACAAGGTAAAGAAGGTATGCCCGGGTGCTGTAAGCAATCTCATTGATAGTTGGATTTTCTGGCAATTGATGAAATTTCCTGTACAACCATGTCAATCTGATTAAGCCACACAGTTGCTCTCCATTTCCAGGGCTCTCTCCTAAGAAATGCAAACACATCCGCCTCACAGCTTCATCACCAATTGGCTCAGCAGTCACCACATGACCAGTCACTGGAATTCCAAGAATATATGAAACATCACGGAGTGATGGGGCCATTTCAAATCCCATGAAATGTGCAGTATTTGTTTCATTATTCCATCTCTCACAAAAGGCTGTAAGCAAAGAACGATCAATAGTAAATCCTGTGGTGAGGGCAAGATGTCCAAGACCACTAGCATTAACTAGTTGTTGCTGTTCGTCAGTTAGAACCCATTCTTTTAGCTTCCGTGTCTGCTGGCTGGGAAGCAGAACACCATATCGCTGTGGAAAATTGAGTGTCTGCATGTAATTTTGTTCACGATGGCCAAGTGAAAACAAAGGGAGAAAGCAGCTACATACCGTCCAGATTTGTGAGCTTCCAACCGGTCTCCGTCCACTTGGTTTTTGTTGTTGTGTTACCACACCTTGAGATGCAAGGTCCATTTATCCTGGAAAACATAAGAGGGACAATAAGGTAATTGTTCTATGATGCTTGGTCCATTGTTAAACAAAAATGGAAAAATAAAAAGGGCAGTTGTAACTTGTGTGGATAATACTTAATAAAACAGTGTGTAAAAAAGGAACTATCAACACAACCAGAACAACGAAGTCCATAAATAACGAAGCAAAAACAAAAAAGTGCTCTCTCATACTTGTTTACGATATCAGTGATAGCTGATGATAAGTAAATTCGTGCACACCATTTATGACCAACTATTTTGACAAGTTCAATTTTTTACTATATTTTGCTAAGATAATGATAGTTGTCAGCACAAAGAGAGTCAAGAGCAAACTAATTCAGGTAGTCTGTTGAATTATTTTTCTGCTTACTGCCAATCTAATAGCTGGATATAAGAACTAACCACACAAAAGTGTGCAGTATCTCTTGTAATAAAGAGATAGCCGGATTCTTCATGCAATTTGCAGGGCTAGATTATAGTCTATTGAAAGTAGAAATGCATTTGCTATATAACTCTTAGGTTTATTTCTAGAAACACAATTGTAATTTTCATACAGGTATAGTAAAGAAAGCTCTAAAATATATCCAATAAATCTTCACCATTATAATCTGAGATCATCCTGATGAACGGTGACGATATTTCTCCTTTTATTTGATAACGTTGTAATTTCTAGCCCTTGATAGAGAATATGGCGGCTTCTGTTCAGCCTGTTCTAATAGTAAATAAATGCCAGTGGTAGTTTGGTGGATAAGAATGTCGTGATGCTCACATCAAAGAAAAATGGGGGATGCCGTGATGCTTGAAAAAATAGCATGTGAAGGCAGTTCTATGTACCTCAACTGTCGGCAAATGAAGATCATGTAGTAAAATAGGAAACCATGCACTAAATCATACTACATTATGGTGATATTTCCATGTAATAATGACAAAATGCAAGAGTATATAGTAAGGTCGATCGCTTAACACAAGGAAAGGGGTAAAAAAAGGAAAGCAGGAAAAACAAATATCATCCATTTCTAGTGTTTCCTTTTTACATTCTTCAGTATTGTACTCTTATTGTTTTATTAAGAAATGTAAACAGTGGCAGAGAGGTTTTGACAGAGTCATTGGCTTATGAATTTTACCCCTAAGTAATTGATAGTTGAGATCTACCAATGCTAATCCCTTCTCATCCTAACATCTGTCTAGCTATCCAGCAAACAAATTAGAAAAAGATATTCTAACTATTTATTTTCAATAAATGTTCCAGGATACACTTTAAAAAAATAGCTCCAGTTGTTCTTAAGTGTGTATGGATTTCAGTTCAGTTCAGTGTGGGGTACATGGTACCCAGATACCCATAGCAAGGCGTTTTGGGCCATGCGGCATGAGGTGGGCCGAGTGTCCTAGGCCCACATGGTTAACTTAAACTAAGAAAGAGATAAGGGATAAGTTGGCCAATCCTATCCCTTGTAAATAGATGGTAGGTACCCGGATTATGAAGGCTACACTACCATATCTAGCCGGTTGCCTCCGCACCTATATAAGGAGCACCGGGAAACCCTCATTCTTCCATAAGCGCCACGTGTTATTCCTACGCCGTGCTGCGCACTCCAATACAGATCTAATCCACTCAACTGGACTAGGGTATTATCTCACGTCGAGGGTCTGAACCAGTATAAACAATTGTCTCCATCTCTCCTAGATCTAGTGCACCCTATAAATTATATTGCCGATCATAAGAATCGACATTCGGCTTTACAGCTTCAGTCTTATGAAAAATCACCGTGTAAAGATAGCACACAAAATCTCAAACAGTCCAGCACAAAGCCCACATTTTCAGACCATTGAAAAACCAAGAGAAGACCCGCACATTCAAGCATAACCACAACCGGAAAATCATCCGATCTTAGCCCCATCATGATGCTCCAGCACAATGAAAAGAGAAAAAAAAAAGGAACTACTCCACTTCCATGAAAGTTTATCCCATGGCACTCTATTAATCGCAGCCACACATTCAGTGATCGAAATCAACCACAATCTATACCCACAAGGCCACAACGTATCCCCAAAAAAAAACAGTACTAAGAACAGATGATATGCGCTAAACGCACGCTAATTTCCCACAGCATTTCATTGCACTCCCCCAAGCCATCTACCACGGGCCACTTACTACGAAATGCTAAAAGAAAAAAAAAACCTAGACCGTGGAACTCGCACAGATGCACCAAAACCGCTGGATGGATGGATCAAGAACCACCACCCACCCACCAACCCACCAAGAACCGAAACGGGTTACGGGGTACCCCTGATCTGAGATTGCAGGTCCTCCTCAGCTACTGTAGCGACGGAACGAGGCGTAGGAAGTGCGGGAGGAGCAGCCGGTCACCTTACTCGCCGGGGAAACCCGCCGCCGCCGCCGCCTGCCTCCGCTAGATCGCTACGAAGCGGAGGAGAGGTTTGGAGAAAGCGAAGCAATCTTCGGGAGGGGAAGAAAGAAAGAAAGAAAGAAGGAAAGAAAAGCTTATCGAGTGCGCGGTGCGCCCCCGCCCTCCCACTGCCAGATGGGCCCCACACCTCTCCCCCGCAACCCCCATGTGGGCCCCGCGCGTCAGCGTCCCGAGCGCCCCGCGGAGCCAGCCAGCGCTCCAGCCAGCCAGCCAGACGGTTCGAGCCGGACCGGGTCAAGGGCTTCCTCCTCTTCCGAGTTCCGACCCGTCGCGTTAAAACCCTAGCCACAACAACCACGCAGTCCTCTTTTTTTTCCCCCTTCCCCACCACCACCACCACCGCCTCTCTCGCCGGCGAAGAGGAAGGGGGAAGCGCGGCTGCGGCGGCGGGCGGCGGGAGGCGGCGGTAGGGGTTGAGGTCCTGAGGTCTCTCCCCCGTCTCGATCTGCCTCCTACCCCCGAAGCGAGAGGGATTTCGCGCCGGGGGGGGGGGGGGGGGGCGGGGGGCGGTGGGGGTCCGTACAGCCCGGCCGCCGTATCCCGGGGGCGGCGGTGAAGCTGCCATCAGGTTGGTTCGCTACTCGTTTCCTTGTCCGCGTTCCGCTAGGCAATTTTGGTGTGGTGGTGGTGGTGGTTTCGTGGGGTGGGGTGGGGTGGGGGTCTGATTCAATTTCTAGGGTTTCGAGCGGACAGGTCGCGTTACCATGAAACGGTTTCGTCGATTGGGGTTGGGATTATTTGCGATTGGTACTGTGTAGGTGAGCTTATGGGGATTGCTTATCGAGCTTCGTCTTCCACGGGTAGAGATCCGGTGGAGATTTCGGGCGGGCCTGTAGCTCAGAGGATTAGAGCACGTGGCTACGAGACCACGGTGTCGGGGGTTCGAATCCCTCCTCGCCCACAGCCTTCCAAAGGGGAAATTGGGACTTGTAGGGTTAGGGGGGGATAAATTGGGGCTTCTAGGGTTTGGTCGCGAACTCACGATATTTGCTAGTGTTATGCTGATGTGTATCTCTCTGCTCTGCTCTCTAGCTGCTATGTTAATCGAGATAAATTCTGTATGTATGGATGCTCACCCTAGCTAACGGTTGTTGGTGCATCAAAAAATAGAAACCAAAAGTGGAAACTGATCTTTTTGTTGTGAGTTATAGCCATTAATTGCTTCTGTTGCGGTCCACATTTAAGTGCCTCCATGTTTTTTGTAAAGCCTCCATATTATTACACATGTATCACCATAAAAATGGAAATGAAGGTATCTTGGTAGTTACCTACCTACCATAGAATAAATCATGTTTACACCGTAAGCATATACTCCCTCCATCCCATTATATAGCGCGTACCTGCTCTAGACGCACAGACCAAGGATTTTTAACTGTTTCGTTCGCCCCGATACGTGACGTTTTGCTTCATCCGTGGACCTCGATCTTCACAGTGTGTATCCCAGCAGGCCACGCCCACGTATTGCTGGGAGAGAGAGGCCTTTTAACTAAGAGCAGGTACAATAGCAGGCTATAAGCCAGCTATAAACATATTTTAAGGAAATAAAAGAGGAGAGAGAAGAGCAGCGGGCTACAGATTTGTAGCCAGCTGTAGCACGGACTCCAAGACGCAGTGTGTGTATGACAAGTAGGACCAGGTATTAATAGTGTAGTATGTAACTATTGTACGAATTGGCTATTAAATCGACTATAGATGATTTGGAGCTAGTAGTTGGCTATACTATTAAACTTGCTCTAAGCAAACTAATCAGCAAATAATGCATGCTTGTAAACGGAAGCCGAGGAGGTGATGTCTTGAATGCTTGCATGCATATGAATGGAAACGAGCAAAACTTAAATGCTTGCATGCGAATAAACGGCTGTCGAGGAGATGCTGTCTTATATTGTGGGATTTGAGTAAAATACAGGTACACCCTATATATTGGGATGGAGGGAGTGGTGCTGAGCAAGAAAAAGAGATTGCTTTCTCTCATAGCTTTACTTGATTGTTCCTGTTCCTGTTCCTGTTCCTATTTTTTTCTTTTTCTGAAAAAAAAGGAATTTTAGAATTAGCATGCAATATTTTCATTGCACGAGAAAAAAAAAAGGTGCTTAGTTCTTTGTCACTGGTTCATGCATGCCACATGACACCTCTTATCTTGCTGTATCTATATCTGCCCATGATGTGCTAGTTTGTGGTACTAGAACTAAGTTCAAGCATACATCTTTTAGGGTATGTTTGGATCCTAGGCAAGAAAAATCTTATCCTAGCTTAGCGAGGACAGCGGTTTGCTAACGACAATAAAAATCTTACTTCTGTGGGAAAGCTTGCCTATAACTGCCCAGGAAAGCTTGCCCAGGTTGAAGGACATAAGGCACTTCTGTGTAGGGTGAAAACGGTACGGAAACGGACGGAAACAACCTTTATCGTTTTCGTTTTCATATTTTTTTCGGAATCGAAATCGGAATCGGAAACCCCGGAAACGAAAACGGAAACGAATATTATCGAAACTGAAAACGGAGCGAAAACGAACCGGCGCGGATACGGTAACGAAAATTTATCGGAATAAAAAACCCCTCAAACTGAGCTTCAAACTTTTGTCAAGTCCAATTCTCAACTCTCAACAGTCAACAATTCATCATAAAACACAATTATATGAAATCGTCTCAATAGCAAAATATATTCCTCTATAACTTCATATAATTTACATAACAAATATTCTAAAAAAATTACAGCAAAAACCATGGTACAAGGTATACAATATACACTATTATGCAGTGCTATACTGCTAATCTGCTATGAGCTATCACTCCATCATCAGTACATAGTTCATCAATCATCATTCATCAGTCATCACAGAACAGCAACACACATCGGTCCATCAGTACAGTACTTAGTTCAATCACAAAACAGCTACTTGCATTTGATGATTCGATCCATCATAAATCTGCAGCACAAAAGAAATCAAATCGGCTTAGGCTCGTCAGCTCGTTGCTAGGCTGCTGGCTGCTGCGACTGCGAGGCGAGGCGTCGTCGGCTCGTCGGTGTGGCTGTGGCGTTGTCGTCAGTGGTGGTAGCGGCGGCGAAACAGCGGGATGGCGCCGCGGCTGCGAGACGGCGCCACGAAACGGTGGGACAGCGCCGCAAGATAGCGGCGGTATGAGACGGCGAAGACGGTGGGGGCGAGGTCGCGAGGAGCCGAGGACGGCAGACAAGCGGTGGCGCGGGCGCCGGGCGGTGGGCGCTGGCGGTGCGCGGAGCGCGATGCTCCGCCGCCGGCTCGCGGTCTCGCGAAGTCATGTGCCTGTCTCTCTCCTCTCTAGGGTTAGCCACTATTTGGTTGGGCTGGAAACTTAGGGATGAGTTATAGACTATTGATTCTATGGGCCTTTTTAACTTCGGAAATTCCGACAAATTTTCCGGACTTTTTCCGACCGATTCCGAGTTCCGACGGAAACTGCTATTATCATATTCGATTCCGTTTCCGAGAAAATATTTCCGTTTTCGATTCCGTTTCCGAGAAATTCCGAAAAAATTCCGACCGGCTGATTCCGTTTCCGAAAACAGGCCCGGAATCCGGAAAGTTTCCGTACCGTTTTCACCCCTACTTCTGTGTGACAGTTGATGCATGCTAGGCTACAAAGCCAAATGTTGTGCTTAGTTTCTTCGAGCTATGGCATTGCTGGGCCAATTTGTGCTGGATATGTGATGCGAACTGATAATAAGATATAAACCTACCCTTAGTCTCGAGCTGTGTTGTTTCAATTAAAAGCACTGGTTGATCTGCCAGCCGGCAATCCTTGGTTGTCTGCCTGCGCCTGTAGGTGAACCATCAGCAAACCTTTTTGTGAGTTGAAGATAGTATTTTTCGGTAGCCTTTGCTAGACATATCAAAGCTAAAAACAGGATTCCTCCACTGATCAAGGATTACATTTATGCCCAATATTGAGTTAACACCATGAGTTTCATTCACAAAGGATCCCTTGCTGCCCGCCTGCCATGCACTCCTCTAACCGCATGTCAATATATAATTATTCATTATTACAATACCCTAATTACTCGAATAAAGTAAAATAAAAAAAGAACAAAGGAGCGAAGTATAGTGTAGTTACTCCTTCCCCACTGAACATATCTCGTTCCAATCTTCTATATCTACTTCCCTCCTGCTCACGTACAACAATTCCACCACCAAATCTGTCAACCATGATGGCGTACCTCGCCACTGGCGACCACTAGAGGCCTCTCTACTTGGGTTTTTGATTTTAGGCAGTTCCATGACGTGTCTTAAAAAAGAGTTGAGTTGATCTGGTGCTGTCCCCCACCAAGACCAGAACCGCCAGCACGCTGTTGGTTTGCCCAGTTTTGCTGCATCCCTTGCCTCTGCGCTGATGATGCAGGCAGATCAACTGCTTCCTATAACGTCTTGGCCCATGCATTGTTATCACCGAATGGCCTTGGCACAGCCAACATTGACACTTACCCAGCGCTGTGGGCCTGCGAGATATGGTGAGAGGTGTCGGTGTCCGATGTCTGTTAGGTAGGAGCGGATGTGTGGTGAATATTGACATGTGAAAAAAAATTAATAAGCAAGTCATATCTGGTTGCATGTATGAGAAGTTTAATGTTGTTGCCAGATTCTATGCAATTTTGTTTGAATAATACTCTCGAATAATTATGTACAATTGAACACCTCCTGTTAATTAATTGTACATAAGCAATTCTCATTATTTCTATGTTCTGTTCCTGTTTGTGTTTACTATTTTATTCTGGCATGTTAAACAGCTTGTCTCTCTCTGAATCTTCTGGCCCTGACAAGAAGCTCAAATTATTTTTCTTTGTCAAGACCAAAAAGTATTTATTCAAACCAAACACTATGACCACACAAGCTTGTAAGAAGAGAAGAGCAGTTTATATAAGCAGTGAATCAGAAGACTCTGGTACGGACTCTGAGGTTGAGGGAAGTAAACTCTCCAAAAAAAATGGGGTCACGTCAGTCTATACATGTGGTCACCAGCCAACCTCTAAGAATAAGATTGATCCGATGAATACTAGCAAGTCAAGGCAGTGTGGAAGTATTCTGAAGAAGCTCATGGATCACAAAAGTGGATGGATTTTTAATACACCAGTTGATCCAGTGGTATATGGAATTCCTGATTACTTTGATGTTATTCGCAATCCGATGGACTTGGGTACTGTTAAAAGGAAACTCACAAGCAAGCAATATTCCAACCCTTATGAGTTTGCAGCAGATGTGAGGCTAACATTCTCGAATGCGATGAAGTATAATCCTCCAGGAAATGATGTCCACGCAATAGCTGATCAATTGAACAAAATATTTGATTCGGAATGGAAATTATTGGAAAGGAAATGGAAAGACAGAAATCTGGTACAAGAGCAGCCATCACTGAAGGGATTAAAGGCTCGGCCTGCTGTTACCCCAAAACCTGTGCTACCTAAGGGGGTGACTGCAGGCACAAATTCAGCTGTGAGCAAGACACTGGCAACTGCATTATCCTCCAAAGTATGATCACAGTCATATACCCTCATTCAGTGATTTTTCTTCTTGGGACTTTGATCAAAGTACTGCTCTCTTTGCAGGTAAAAATTAAATTCTCTGTGCGAGGCTCTGAGCTGACCTCTTCCAAAGGTGTGAATAGAATAAACTCTATGCATACAATCTTTCCATTGTTGATTGTATTTGACAGCCATTATCAATGCTTTACAATTCAGACACGCCTTTGCAAGCAGTTGGCAGAAGAGACGGCACAATTAACCAATCTCTCCCTTGCACCAAGGTTTTGGGCACGAGCTCCTTTGTTTATACTTGAGTATTCTTATCTGAGTCTTGGTATCATCAGCTAAACAATTGTGCGATCCCCCTCTTGTCTTGTCTTTTATTTTTAGGACAATGCTAAGACACCAAGGATACAGTCAAGTGAGGACAGATCTGAATCAACTGGTATGTTTATGATTTCCACATAATTTTATCCCATACTGTTTTATTTTACTAAAGCACTCAATTATTATCTTAGGAAATGAATTGCGGCCTTGCGATGATGCTTCTACTTCACCTCTTGCTTCTTCTAGACAAGGTTGGACATATTATCTATTTATCCATCTATTTGTGCATGTTAATTTACATACTAGTATCTCTGTTCTCAAAAGGATGATGTCCTAGATTCATTGCAGACACAGTCAAACCTCAAAAGTCTTAAATCATTAAGAGTAAATTTCACAAAACTACAGGTATTTTACATAATTTATCACAGAACTACAGATTTAAGAGCTTGTTTCACAAAACTACAGATTTAGTGTCTTCGTTTATCACAAAACTACAGGTACTTTGTACAATCTATCACAAAACTACAGATTTAAGAACTTGTTTCACAAAAATATAGATTTAGTGTATTCGTTTATCACAGTACTACACATTTAGTGTCTTCATTTATCACAAAACTACAGATTTAGTATCTCCATTCTCACAAAACTACAGGTTTTAGCATTGTTAAAATGTGTAGTTTTGTGAGAATAGAGACACTAAATCTGTAGTTTTGTGATAAATGAAGATATTAAACCTGTAGTTTTGTGAAACAAGTTCTTAAATCTGTAGTTTTGTGATATAGTGTTCAAAGTACCTGTAGTTTTGTGATAAACGAAGAGATTAAATCTGTAGTTTTGTGATAGATCATGCAAAGTATCTATAGTTTTATGAAATTTACTCTATCATTAATAAATGAAAAAATACCAGGATTTAAAAATCATATTAGTAGATTTGTGAGGAAAAACTGTCATATGGTTATATTTTAAATATTGTTCCCAATCATAAAAATACAAACTATTCCATTTGTCATCCTTGAGTGAGTTTCCGGCCATGACGCAATTCTGTCGATTTCCTGCACGCTATTTTTCGGCTGTCTCATCATCGTTTGTTTTTCATCTGAGTCCTGTGCACACTGTGGTCCGTTGTCTGTGTCCGAGTCCCACTCACTTCCGTTGTCCAACGTCCCACTCATGACCCTGCCTCACCTCGGCCACATGCACCCCTCTTCCGTGTGCCCATGGTGCTCCCCTCCTGATCCATCCTTTCCTTTCGTCCATCTCCCTCTTCCTATGCTGCGAGAAGCAGAGCTGCCACAAGCAGAGGCAAAGCACAGAGCGTGATTCACTTAGCTAAGCTGAACATGATCCCTTCTTAATTTTTCTCCATCAGATAAGCATCGAGAAGAAGTGGAACAAATTTCTGGATTGATTCATTGTTTATGTGAGTAGTTCTCAAGTCTGGTTTGGTTACATTACGTAAATGTTTCTGATCCACACCCTTCTTTTCGTAGGACAATGAAAAAGAATGGATAAAGATCCCAAGAATACATAGTTTGATCTGAATACTCATACCTTGAGAGTAGCACATCTACAAGTAGGATTTCCTCTGTGATCGCACCAAAACATGAGTTCCATTTGGATTTTCTTTTTTATCATTGGATTTCTTCAATGCTATAGTGTCATTCTTCTGGCGCTTAATGCTATCTATTCCCAATTACAATTGTGTACAGCCCTACACCCGTTGCAATGCACGGTCATTTTGCTAGTAACTATATAACTTGAGAAAGTAATGATAAAACATGTGCATTGGAGACTGCCGATGTCCTAAATGACAACCATTTGAGAACAGAGGGTAGTAACTTTATCATCTACTCTTTCCATATGTTCCTTTGCTAATATATTGCATCTTGTGATGTGAATTTTCAGAAGAGGAATATTTGCCTGAAGAACCTTTATCACCAAGCAAGGCTCTTCGTGCAGCAATGCTCAAGAGTCGTTTTGCTGGTACAATTGTCAAGGCACAGCAGAAAGCACTTCTGGATCATGTATTATTTCTGAAATGTGTACTGAAATTTGTAGATTTCAATTAGGCTGTTCCTTCGCATAGGACAAGTTCTAGTCTACGTCTGTGTAGCTCTTGCTGATGTGCTTTTTTAATCTCCTAGGGGAAGAAAATAGACCCTGCAAAATTGCAGTTAGAAAAGGAGAGGCTTGAAAAAAGGCAGCAAGAAGGTAAGAATTTGCTTAGCCTTTGATAGCAGATGGCATGGAGCTGTTTGATTGTCAATACATTTTTTCTTTAAGTTCATCAAGCATTTTGATATTTTATATTCGCATAGAGTTCTCATCTGGACTTAATATGGGATGGCTGCTCTTTGTGAAAGAACTTTTAAAACACATCGCGGTGAAACTTGATTGACATCTCAGGCTTCGAGAAACTTTGGGATCAAAACAGTCCGTCGAGAGACTTTGGGGAACATAACCCCGGTACATGCTAGAGAATTGTTTGAACAGTACAGTGTCCCACATAGACAAGTTTGTTAGTAGGTAGAAATTTTATAGCAAGGCATCATCAAGAGTTGTTTTTTAACAAGTCGATCAGGCTTCCGACCATTTTTTTGTTCCTTGAAGCAAATAAACTTAAGATTTGGATATATAGAATAAGAAAAAAGAGTTATCTTTTTACCAGTTGTCCCCGCATAGACCACAGGTTGGCTAATTCAATACACTGCTTCATAGTAACTTCTTGAGTCAATTCATGTACTTTCACGCTGTGAATACTCCTGGTCACATCAGAACTATATCTATTTTGGCCAAACATAGTCTAAAATATCTTGTTTCAATATATCAAAAGTGTAGTAATTTTGTTATGAAAAGCATGTCCATGATATTCCACATTATCACATTGTTTGAAAGTCTAAAACAACTTAATTTTGTTGGAAAGTCTAAATTTATTTGTAAGTGTAAAAGGTGACATGTTTTCTCTGATGTAGAACTGGGGAAATGGGCTTCCTTTAAAATGGGAATGAATACACATAACTACAGTACTGGGGGAATGGGTTTCCTTTAAAATGGGAATGAATACACATAACTACAGTAGTAACTATACATTGTATGGTTTATTCTTAGATTATACTTTTTTTTGGTATTGATATGCATGATTTCAGTTGCATGGCTTTCTTTTCAATTTACCCATAATGCAGAGAAAGCAAGAATTGAGGCCCAGGTGAAGGCTGCTGAAGCTGCTGCACAATTAAAGCTAGACGAAGAAATGAGGATGAAGAGGGAGCAGGAAAGACGAGCAGCACGCCTGGCACTACACATGGTATTACATGCTGCCATTTTCTGACCAACTAGTTTGTATGCTTAATGTTGCACGGTGATTACTCAATCTCTTCTCCTATGCAGATGAAGAAGACTGTTGATATCGACAACAGTGACTTCCTTAAGGACCTTGAAAACTTAAGCAAAAAGTGGGAGCTGAATCCCCCTGGCAAACTTATTGTTGATTTTGTCGACGGGATCGATCTACCACCTGGCTTAGGGAGTCCGCTAGAGAGGCTTGGCCTTTTCATGAAGAAGGATCTTGAGGAAGAGGTCGAACATGAAATGGAGGACAGTGTATCACCATCTACGGAGATCGACGTGGAGGAAGGAGAGATCAGCTTCTGTCAATAGCACAGCTCTAAAATATCCATTGTTTCTTCCTTTTTCTTTTCCCCCCATCAGACTCTGAAGCAACATGCTCGCATGGCTTATAAAATTGTGCGCGAGTGCTGTGTTATTTATTCTGCCTCCAGACAACATCATAACATAAGCCGAGTAAAATGAAGCGTTGGTTCATCTAGTTTGTGTTGTCTAACCAGAAAACAAAAATGTCAGCTGAACACTGAAGTGCAGTTATCGGTCGCGTGGACCTCGCCCCGATTTTGTCGGTTCTGTGAAACCCCTGTATGTTGTAGGTGTTCCACGTATGCAATTCTGTAAAAAAAGGAAAATAAAAAAAAGTTGTATGTAATGTGATGTTAGACTGTTAGTATATAATAATATTGTAGTTACTGATGAGTGTAGATGTTTGCTATTGCTGGTAGTCGCCTCTTGCTCTCAGCAGTCTACTCGTTACCGTGTGTTGATGTTGTGACCTTGTGATGCTGTTCCAGTTGAAACCCTCAGCGGGCAGATCCCTTCGAGCATAGTGGCTCAATTGGATCAGCAAATCAATTAGAGTAGATATGTGTTGCTGATGATGTTCTTTTCTCAACAAAGTGGCTGTAGTTTAGTGGCTCAATTGGATCAGCAAATCAATTAGAGTATGGCTCAATTGGATCAGCAAATCAATTGGAGTAGATATGTGTTGATGATGATGTTCTTTTCTCAACAAAGTGGCTATAGTTTAGTGGATTGGATCAACAAATCAATTAGAGTAGGTATATATTGCTGATGATGTCCATTTCTCAACAAAGTGGCTGTAGTTTAGTGGTGAGAATTCCACGTTGTGGCCGTGGAGACCTGGGCTCGAATCCCAGCAGCCACATTTATAAATTTTATTTTTCAATTTCATTTCAGTTTTGGAATTCTAATATTCGTATTTTTCATCTCACTCTCTTTTAATAAAATTCCTACTACATCTATCCCATAATAATTGTATTTCTATGATTTAAATGTTCCCAAATAATTATCAATAGAGTACTAATTTCATTTCAGTTTTGGAATTCTTATATTCGGATTTTTCATCTGTCTCTTTTAATAAAAAAAAATTACTACTACATCCATCTCATAATAATTGTATTTCTAGAATTTAAATTTGTCCCCAAATAATTATCCAATAGAGTACTAATGATTCCATTCATTACTTGCTTCCCTTCCACTCTGGCCTATACACTACTCCCTCCGTTTCACAATGTAAAATTTTCTAGCATTTTTTACATTCATATAGATGCTAATGACATTAGTCTAGATTCATTAGCATCTATATAAATGTGAGCAATGCTAAAAAGCCTTACATTGTGAAACGGAGGAAGTATTTAATAAGAGGCATCATAGTTTTTCTTCTCGAACCTTAACACTAGCAACCTAGAATTATAATTTTTTTGGACGGAGATAGTATTACTTTATTTTTTTCCGTCTATTTTCTATTGATATAAATTTTAATTAGATTTAATAATATTATAACTTTATGGTTTTAAAATATATTATTAGTATTCACCTATTTAAAGCTGTGTGCCATTATAATTTCAAGATCATTGAATAACCTGCCAATATAAAGCAAGCAGGTATATAATGTGCGTTGAATTTCTCCCGTGGAATGTTTTTTTGACAATAGTACGTTACTCCTGTAAACTTCAGAATGAAAGGTGGATATCCCTGTAAGCATATATTAGCATGATACTTCATTTTAACAACGCAAAAGAACCATAAACAAGGATAACAGTCTTCGTTTTAACAACACAGAAGACAAGAATCATTACAGCATTTCAGACTTGCCAAATGACCAAAATCAGCTAGGATGTCTCCTTTTTCCTTTGGTGGCGTAATCGTTACATTCATCCATATGTGTTATACATGCTGCATGGTACATACTACAATAGCTCAGGAGTCAGCGTAGCTGTATTTGTACAAGAGCCCTCGATGTAACAAAATCACATTACATTGAAAACTTTCATCAAGTTTTCTCATCTATAGACCCATCCTCTTGGGCCTCAAGTATGTCGAGCCTTTCTTCAAGCCCGGCATAGAAACTTGCTGCTGCTGCTTAGCTCTCTTCTCTCGCTCCCTCTCCTTCTCAAGCCGTGCCGCCTCGGCTTGTTCTTGCCTCAGCTTCTCCATCTCCTCCTCCATCGCGGTCTTGTCCTCCTTCTGCCTCTTCTTATGGTCGAGGAGCGAGGTGTCGGTTTCCTTAACAGAGAAGAACATAGGGCCCAACTCTGCCAGCCACTGCGGGTCAACAGCGGTGACGCACTGCATGTACTCTTTGGTTGTCAGGACAAGCTCATGGTAGACAACATAGTCAGGGGTGTAACCAAGGCCGTAGAGTGCACTGCTGGGGTGGAGGTGGCATGGCATCCCGTTCCGGCAGTTGACATACTCCCCGACACCCTTCAACCTCGCGGCATTATGGAAGTATGCAGAGCAGATGGCTTTCCTCACCACATCCCATTCCATATGGCATGATGTCAGTGGGATCTTCAGGGTTTTCAGTATGTCCAATAGCTGTGACCTGACTTCTCGAGCCTTTCGGAGACCCTTGACATGGAGGAAGTGGTCATTACACCAGTCTCCACGATATTGGTTCGACTTCCATTGCAGGTAGACATTCAGAAGAGTTAAATGATCAGATTCTGGAACAAAAAATTTCTCCCTTGCTGCATCACTCTCCTCTGCTCGATCTTTGGGACGAAAGAAGACTGAGGGCACCGAGAGCATTGACACAATGGTCAGTACTTCATCAAGGCACTCCAGCTGTTCTCCCATCAGAAGCATCTTTGCTAGAGTTGGGTCCAACGGGAATTCAACCATCTTCCAACCTATTACTGTAAGAGCACCAACATTGTTCAAGGCACCCAACACCCAAAGCTGGTACATGGAGTTGAGGATGTTCTCTTGCGGGGGTGGGTCCATGAAGTCAAAGTCAAGCAAGTTTTCGACTTTTAGAGATTTCAGTAGCAGAACCACATTCCCCAGATTGGTCCTTTGGATCTCAGGCACTGGGTTAGGTAGCATCTCATTCTGGTAAGCTGATTCTGTGAACAGTCTGTAGCATGTGCCAGGACCAGTTCTTCCTGCACGTCCTGCACGCTGATCTGCAGCTGCTCGACTAACTGGAAAAACCTGAAGAACATCCATACCCATCCGTGGATTGTACACCTTCATCTTTCCATACCCAGTATCAATGACATAAAAAATACCATCCACAGTGAGGGAGGTCTCAGCAATGTTGGTAGCAACAATGCATTTGCGAGTGCCCTCTTCTGCCTTCTGAAAGATTTTGGCCTGCAGGTCAGCAGGCAACTGCGAGTAGATGGGCAAGATGGAGAGCTTGGGTACAGTCTTGGTGGATGATGATATCAGCTGCTCCATGCGCTCAGCAAGCGCATAGCAGGTAGCCTCAATTTCCTCTTGCCCTGTCATAAATATAAGTATATCCCCAGGGCCACTGGTTATGTGGATTGTCATAGCCTGCTTCACTGCCGCTTCCACATAGTCTTCACATGGTGTTTTGCTGAACATGATATTTACAGGAAATGTCCTGCCAGGAATATGGAAGACAGGCACTCTGCGGATAAAGAAATGTTACAAGATTAGCAAAATAGAAAATGGATTCAAATCTTACTAGGAAAAAGAAACAGAGCAAGTTATCTTACCCTCCAAAAAATTTTGAGAATTTGTCCGCATTTAGGGTTGCAGATGTGACAATTAGCTTAAAATCTCGTCGACGTGCAACAACCTTCTTCAGTATGCCAAACAAAACATCAGTATTGAGTGATCTCTCATGTGCTTCATCCATGACAATAACACTAAAAAAAGTAAGGAAAGGTGCTTTAGCATTTGGGAAGCAGTATTTTGATACTGTATTTAGTTCTATCAACGGTAAGAGAGCTATCAGCATACCGATATTTGTCAAGGTCAGCATCTTTCAAGGTTTCCCGAAGCAGCACTCCATCTGTCATATACTGCCCGAAAAAAATGCCAAACAGAAGCAGAAACCATGTTAGATCTCCATTACTACAACAAAGCATCAATCAATTTTTTTAATTTCCTAAATGGCATAACATTGTTCTGGCATGAAGTGTGTTGTGTTCATTTGATGTAAAATTCATAATGCTAACAACCTAATAGCTAACGCTGCACCCAAACTAGGCTACTAACCTAAGCATATTCTAGTTTTAGGAAACTTCCTACTACCAAGTGAAAAGACAAGTAATACATCAACCAAGGAGTACCAAAACACAAGAAGCAATATACCTTTATTATAGTGTTGGAACTAGTCATGTCCTCAAATCGAATTGCATATCCAACTTTATCTCCCAACTCAGTCTCCATTTCTTCACTAACTCTTTTAGCAACACTCATGGCAGCCACACGTCTAGGTTGAGTACAGCCAACAATGCCGGTGGTGGTATATCCATCCTCATGCAGATACTGAGTCAGCTGGGTAGTCTTCCCAGAGCCAGTTTCACCAACCACCACAACTACTTGATTTTCACGCACAACCTGCTCAATGAAATCAAAACAAGGTAATCAAGAACTTGTACCACTGCATCCTTTTGAAAGAAACTAAAAATCAACATCTTCCAAAGGAAACTTGATTTTCAAATTAATTACAATTTTCTGAAGGGCAAGAATTATTATCTTGACCTTTCTCCTTAAGGATAGCTGCATAGGTGTACTACAATCATCAAAACCATATTCAAAATATACTACCCATTTGTTTTTGAATAATTTACACTATAGAAAAGCAACATACCTCAAACATAACAAATGTTGTAAACTAGCATAGGAAAACAAAATGAAAACTGCAAATAAAATACTGAAAATGAGTTTATAAACTTTAGTTACAAACCTGTAGCAAGTCATCCCGTACAGTAAATATCGGAAGATATTGCCTCTGTTGAGCAAGAGATTTTGATTTTGCAAAGTCGCTAACAGCTTCTGCTTTTACCTTCATGTGCTGTGAAAATTTTGCTTCCTCTTTAAAATCAATCTCACCTTGGTCACCAACAGTAGCAGTATCTGCATCGACCTGATTTTTCAAAAAAAAATTAAGTAAAGCGTACCAGCTAAACACTATTAGGACTATATATATATTACGGCAAATAATCTACCTGTTCAGCCGTTTTCTCAACACCCAAAATATTTCCAAGCTTAGATCCAGCGAGCTCCCAAAAGCGTTGGCGTGACTTATTCATGCTCTGTTTTTCACGAATTTCCCTGACCAAAGCAGAACCTTTGCGTGCAACTATTGCCATATCGGAGGTTGGGTCCTTCAGTGGCATTACAGGTTCTGCTTGTTTTGTGAATACAACTCGCCCATCCAGGAATGGGGGTTTTGTGTCTGCAAAAAATTGTACCGTCAGCATTTTTAAGTTCAACAGCATCAATATATTGTAAACAAGTAGTAGTAAAAAACTTTGTGAAACAAGTATGCAGCACGCTAGGTAATGTTCTATTCTCTTCAAAATTCGATACAATGTAGCATGTACAACAGAGAAAACAGAGAACATAGATAACTCCTAATGCAGGTCTAGAAGTTTCAGACTGACATAGACAGGAAAGGTGGAAATATGTGCCCTGAAAATGGTACATAACACCTCTCCTACATATGTTCACAGCTCATAACCGCTATTAATTCAATCTCTGCTTGTTTCATTCTTTCTGCGACATAGAAGTTCCGAGAGTAGATGACAAGAAGGATCACATGAAGCAGCCACATCTACTAGCAAATGCACGTAATAGTAAATGCATAATAAGATAAATAGATGCAAGGACCTCATCAGTTAATACAACTGCGAGCTTACCTTACCAACATAAACAGTGTCTATTATTTTCATAAGTAAAATTGCATATACATTACATGAGAAATAGATAGATGCTTTCCAAACATTTTCGTAGCTTGTTTAGTGACAACTATAACATCGATAAGAGGCTGCGATATTCGAAGAACATACCATGAACAAGAAGTATTACTTTCCTTTCGTCCTCATCATCAAATTCTGTCTGCACCTCTGTTCCTCTGACAGCTCCAGATCTCAACAACTGTCTATCCTCCCATTGAGCATTATCAGCAGTCATTTGTGATAACTTCTTGCTCTGAGCAAGGGTCATCAGACTGCCATCTTTACGAGTCTGCACCCAATAAAAATAGTAAGAAATCAGAATACAAGACATTCTTTACAAGTTAAAGATATGAAAATTTATTACAAAATAACTATATTCACTGAAAAACTAAGTGGATAATTCTTGACCATCCAATTTTTTGCAGGTCTTGCTGCACATGGGTTTGGCAGTCTTGAAAAAAGTTAAATGAATACAATTTCCTAATGATGATGCAATTTTCATAATATACATAAGGAACTTGAACAAGGAAAAAACATACATCTAATTTGGCGGTATTCTCAAGCCTTACTTTACTTCTTACCGGTGCACTTTTACACGTCTGAGTACAAATTATCGGATGTTTACAGTAAATCACAAAATGCAAGACATTTTTACAAAGGCGGAGTCTTGCTAGAAGATAGAAGTATCAGATCCGTACATTCAGTCCAGCGCCACAATAGCACAACCTTATCATTTACTAATTAATCAGATATATTCATGGTTTCATAGAGGCTGTAGCTGCCATAAGTTCTACTCGATTACTCAGAACAAATAAGAACTTATGAAGGCTAACACGAAATGCATGGAAGCACGGGAGATGTAAACAAGAAAGGAACTTACCAGCCGCTTTGGTAATTGTGCTTCCCTCTTTTTGTAGGAACTATCATCTTCAAGATACATAGAATTATCACCATCAAACATGGTGTTGTGTTCTTCACAATCATACCTGGAGTATATTTGCAAAGGTTAGAAGAATGTGTAATCAATTTGTTGTTGTATAATGATAAGAGAATGTCAAAAATCATTATACTTTCATATCTCTACACTACCATGTCTGGATAGAACTATGGCATAAAATCAGAATTTTGTTGCAGATATATGAAAAACATCATTGTGCCAACTTACTTCAGATGCCATTACCATTTTTAGCTATTATAAATGGAGCCAATAAATGCAACAGCAGCAATTGAAAGGCTTTGCTGATCACTTGGTTTGCAAACATATTTTTTTCTATAAGACACCTACATCATCCTTTTGAATACAAAAACCAGGGAAATTTTATGAGGAAAGAAAAGTACCATGCACGATCAGCATTATAATCCATCTCCTGCATCATTTCTTCAGATATCTCATAGTTGCCATCGGCAGCTGAGGGGCTTCTATCAGATTCCCTGTCCTGAGATAACAGGGTAGAGGTTATTGTCAGAATGACCATATAGTGAAGAAACAAAATGAGAAGTTGCAATAAACTATAAAGTGATCCACAAACAACATGAAACTTAAAGTTAGTTAGACTTCTGTCAGTAAATACCAAATAGACTAAATCAAGTCTATTGTTTGATTTTTACATGAAATAATTAAATGAATTACATAGTAGCCTAACTGTAATACTCTTCAGACAGAAAGAGGCAGCAAAATTAAAGCAACTTAGATCAGTCACATGGTAATTTCATAACATTACTTCAGTTATAGTTTAAGTAATGCTATACACACGTCCAGTTCATAGAAATAAATATCAAACATCCAATGACAATTATTCTAAAAACACAGATAGACATATCAGAGAAAAAAGTAAACAAAATACATGCTTCATTACATTTATCATTGTTTTGAGCACTGGTCTAAATGGTTGAATTAAATTACCAGCAGAGTTACCACATCTAAAAATCGGCATTCCAGGAGATTCAACATTAAAAGACTGTCGTGCTAAAAGGAGGATTAATTTCTCAATAGATGTAATAGTGTTTAGGAATGTATGAATGGGGCTTCCAACTCTCTACAATGTATATAGCCCATAGGACTACAATCTTCCTCTACTCTACTTCACCTCCTGGGTGTATGGATGTCCTAAAATAATCATACCGAACTTGCAACATATGAGATGAATGCAAAAAAAAAAAAAAATAACACCTGATTTTTCCTGTATAAAGGCATGTTTTGATTTTTCCTACATAAAGGCATGTTTTGTGAAAACAGAATCCTGACTTACATTTGATGCAGATGTAGACGAAAAAGTAAGCTGGTGGGATCTTCCACCAGAACGTGGATAAGAAGACCCTTTTGAGGAACCAGAAGCGCGTATTGGTGCAGGTGATGGAGATACGTTATCCCATGGGGATGCTGGATATTCAAAACAACAATAGAAGTATGATTTATTTGATTTAAATTAAAGAAGAAAAGTGCAAACAACATTGAATCTAGCTGAGCTTTTGTTACCTGCATAACGTGGCGTATTCCCGCCTAGCCAAGGAGACACTAAGCGTGCATCAGGGGATGCAGCTGCAAGCATAGGAGATGGTGAAGGATGTTGTCTATGGGAATTTGAGCGATCATCACGGTACTCCCGACGAGGTGTATCTTCCCATTCCCATCGGCCACTGTCCCAATCAGATCTTGCTAACAATTTGCAATCACAGCCACAATTTTATCAGCAAGTGACAAGCTAATTAGCCTAAGCATGAAAAGAATAAGATAACAAACATGATACCAGGTGTTCTTGAGCTTCTTGAGCTATGCTCATGCCGACTTCGCTTGTTCATGTAGTCAACGGATGTAGATCTCTCACGTTCATCACGCCTATTATGCGATTCTCTATCATCATGGTGTCCCCGCCTTCCACTGCTACTATAGCCAATGGATGCAGATCTTTCCCGTTCTCCATGTTTATCACGGGATCCCCTATCCTCATAGTCATCATATCTACGAGGAGTGCTACGAGAATGGGAACCTTGAAAACTTCTAGATTTGTGGGTCTGTAAAACGACATGAACAGAAACAGACTTGGTTAGTAAGGTGAAGAGAAAATAAAACAACCAGATTCTTTATGAAGTTCCCAAAGTAATATGGGACACAAGTAATCACTAACATCTTGTCGATAAGATCCATCTCGGTGACTGGGTGAAGGACCCCTTCCATCCTCATCAGTGATGGTAGGTTCTGAAAATGGCGATAATGCTTTAGTTACAATGGACAATCATTTGCATTTGTAACATACAAGAGTGTATATATATAGGACCTTTGAAAGAGGTTCTCTCATCAGAGCTGGCTCCTCGATAGCGGCGAGAAACACTGCCACGATGGCCACTGCTCAGGCTCTTCTCATCACTCTCCGCAGGTCCCGGCCTCTCATCTTCATCGATTGAAGTAGCGGCTGCCACTACCTTCTGAGGCGGCGGCTTGAACGCATTGCCGCCTTCTGCTTCCCGTTTCCTGTGCGCAAGGAGGTCCAAACCTGCGAAAACCACATCTCAGAATCAGCTCACCCGAACTCTAGATTTCGCAGGCCTCGACGATTTCTGAGTCAAATTCAAATTGGGATCTGCTCATCAAGTTTTACACACTAATCTCGCTTGCGGAAATTGAACTCCCTAGCAACTCTAGAAATTGACTTAAAATCAAAATTTCCTGAAGTCTCGTCAAATACAGAAGCAGAAGTAAAACCAAGCACCACCATACCTAGGGCGGACTTCCCCGGCGGCGGCCGGTACATGACCCTATCCCTGCTCGGCAGGATCAGCCCCTGCGCGCCCGTGTCGTCCTCCGGCCCCAGGGTGGTCATCGTCGCGTCCATGTCCCCCTGGAACAAAGGAGAGAGAGGAAGCGCCATCTCGGCGTGAGACCAAAAGCTCGCTGACTACCCCCAAAACCCCAACGCGCTCGAAACAGATTACTCACCTCCATGGTCGCCGGCGGGCGGAGCGGAGGGCGGCCTCCGAGCACCGGGCGGCGCCGGTTCGACTGGGAATCGGCGGCGGCGGCGGCGGCGGCGGCGAGAGGGAAAGAGAGGGGGGGGGGGGGGGGGGGGGGGAAGAGGTCGGTGGGTGGATTTTGATTTTGGCCCCTCCGAATCTGGAGAGGTGGGGTGAGGGGGTGGGGGATTTGGGATTTGTTGGTAGAGGGAGGGGTTGGGATGTAAAAATCCCAATGGGGGTTTTCCACTTGGGAACCCTGTAGGTTTGATGTTATTACAAGCTGCCGTTTTTACTAGGTCGGTTAGAGAAATTTTGTACTCTAGTGCAAAGTAAATGGCGGTAACGGTTAAACATAATCTTCGATTCCGAGATAATTACTTATTTGCCCTTCCAAATTATTGAATATATTCTCTATCTAGCCCTCATAAAATTGGCTCCCCTTTTCTTGCTTTTTTTTAGCTTTTCTTATTTGCCCTCGATGGGCTCTTCATTTAAATTTTTCAAAAAAAATGCCCATCTTACCCCTGCATGAATAGTAGGATGTAATAGATTATTTTCTGTAAATAAAAATTGGGATATGGTATCATATCTTTTAATCGTGGCATCATATCTCTACTGCTCTACTATTGTAAAAATTTAAGATGTTTTTGTCGGTATTTTGGTATGTTATTTGTATTTGAGTCGGTTTTAAGTTTGTTCGCTTTTGGAAATACATATTTGTGTTTGAGTCGGATTTTAAGTTCGTTTGCTTTTGGAAATACGAAATGAGTCATATAAGAAATTTTTAAAAAAATTGCATACTAACCTGAGATAAAAATCGGACTCTAGCAGTGAATTTCACCCTAGCTAAACCGTATAACAATAATAAGATTGAAATAGCATCCACCCGTTGCAACACACGGGTATCTTTTCTAGTTCAAATTAAAAAAACTAATTGTCATAATAGTATATTTTATGTAATTAACACGTGTCATCCAAACAACATACATTGACGGTCCGTTTGGTTTGGGGAGTTTTTAGGAGGGATTGGGAGTCTAGAGGGATGAGGCTATTAACTGTTTTTGTTTGGTTGGAAGATATGGGAATTTTGGTGGGATGGGGATGGGGAATTGAGGAAGAAACTCCCTCCTTCTCAATACCTAGGTATGGGTGGTAATTGGAAGGGAACTCCTATTTTACTCTGTCTAAACAGATCTCAACTATCTATTTTCATTAATGATCTAATCCCCAACTAAACTCTCTATCAATTTCCATCACCTCTACCAAATAAGATGTTGGGATTAAAAATCAAATTCCCGTATTAATATCACCATCAATTTTCTCGTGTAAACTCCCAATCCTCTTCCTTCGAGTTACCAAACAAGCTGTGATGAATAAAATTATGAAGGTACAATATTAGTTTCATTAATGAGAAATTTTAAATAAAAAGCAGCTTATGAATTTATTTGGAATGTGTGGTACCCACCTACCAGATGGGAATAAAAAGGGTACTGATGAAAAAGGTGTTAAGAAATTCTTGAGAACATAATAATTAGTTGGTGCATCATTACCAGTTCAATTACACTCTTCATCAAGCATCATAACTATGATTTTTGTAATTGTTAACAAAAAATTTGCCATGAGAGAACACGTCTGTGAACTACCAAGGGCAAAATATACTTCTATGGTTCTTTGGGCAAATAAAGAAGAATAGTTAAAAATGAAAGGCAATGTCGCAATAAAGGGAGAGATAGTTTTCGAGATAAAATAATGGACTAAGTCAACTTCCAAAGAAAATCAAGAATTTACTCTTGGCTTTCCTTCCTTTTATTAATTTAATGAATAAAAAGTAACCTTTGAAGTATGAAGATGAGATAAGTACTGAAACCTTTTTTTAACATTTTTGTCCTTTAACAAATATTGAATGCTGAGTAAGGATTGTATTATAGTCTTAGGCCTGGTTCTTTTCTTCAACTCTAAACTCCAACTTCCTAATTTTTCGTTAACACACTTTTCAAACTGTTAAATAGTGCATATTTTATAATAAAAGCTTATATAAGTTGTGTAAAAAAATCAAATAAATCTATTTATTTAATTTTATGATAGTTAATACTTAACTAATCATGCGCTAATGAGTTTTCTCGTTTCACCTGCGCTGCAAATCTCCCTCCAAAGTCATAAAAAGAACGCATCCTTAACAAACTATATGTAACATAGAATGAAACCTAACCAGCTATTGTTAGGCATATGGAATATAGAATGCATTGCTCTATGTGTCACTCCGTTCCAAAAACCCTTGCCCACATTCATACCTAAAAATTGTTACTCCCTTCATCCCATAAAAAATCAACCTAATACTGGATGTGACACATCCTAGTACTACGAATTTAGACATACATTTGTATAGATTCATGGTACTAGGATATGTCACATCCGATTCTAGATTCGTTTTTTATGGGACGGAGGCCGTAGATTTTATGATGGAGAGAATAGTATTTATTAAAAACTCAAAAAGTATATAATATTTACTTTCTACTTTGTAGGATAGTGAATTGATGTTTTTTTTTTTTGACATAGTTGATCCTTGATTGACTAGTCAAACAACTTTAGATGGGTGGGGATAACACGAATGAAAAGAGTATGCTTGTCCAACATAATTGCTAACATCAACAAGAGGGTGGGCAAGTACAAAAGGTTTATGGGTCCAAAAAACCTTATGTTACATATCTTAATTCATTCTTATTCTAGCATGGTTATAGGATAACATTTCATGACTAACTACATTCTCTGATGTTTGTACAAAATATTGATATTTTTTAATCTTTGAATGCAAACTAAGAATAGATCCACAATTTCTCTATCCATTATATTTATAGCACTAATTATTGGATTCATTAAGTCTATTTCTCTTCCTCAATGGATATAACAGGGCATATGTGAGCTTTTGACAAAGGTAGTAAAATGCATGTTTCCACTCAAATGTTGAGCCCTTGAATATCTTGGTCATTGAAGTGGGGTAGGGTGCTTTAAGTTTCTTTTTTTTTTTACAAACATGATTGACATGGATAATTAGCCCGATGATTGGATGTTTGGCGATGATGACAATACTAGGTTTAATAAAACAACCAACAAACAAGAGAAAGGGTCAATGAAATTCTACAAATACGGCAATCTAAAACGAGTCATAAATAAAAGGAAAAAATGATGAAGGTGCCTGAAACATCAAGTTGTGTTGGACCTGACAAGATAAATGAGTATGCATAGAAAATGTGAGGAGATAAATATAGTTGATAAGGCATAAAAAAATATTAGGCTTTTCATGTTTTGGTGAAAAGTACTCCTTCCGTTCCCTTTTTATCGTCATATTTCATCTATCATCTATGCACCGGCTTGGTTTTTTTTAACAACGTATTCTTCGTGCTCCGCATGGCTGTTGGCCCCACCTACCAGTTGATATGCCATTTTTTTATTGAGTATTTTTTATGCACAAGTCATTTAAAACTATTGCATGTAAACCAATAGATAGCCATCTTTACATGCAAATGCAGTCCTACGTGAAAAATGTAACGACCACTACACCCCAATCGAATAGAGCACACTTGATGATAATCAATAGCGAATATCTCATTTTACTAAATGCGTCGATAAAAAATGAATGGAGAGAGTATATGATATTATTGACCTAAACTCTATATAATCTGAGATTACTTCAAATACTTCTCTTAGAACTCATTTTGAACGAACGATTTTTGCAAACAAATTTATGGGAATTAAAATCGTAAAATTCATGTAGAATTGATAGTATTTCGTTTGTTCCAAAAAGCTAGTATCGCGCATGGAAAGCAAATCAAGGCGAGGGAACACCTGCTCCCATTCTCCGGAAACTCGAGGTTGTTCGCGCAAAATCTCCTCCCGTCTGTCGCCCGAGCTCTGACCTAGGGTTCCGGCGACTCTCATGGCCGGCCGTCACCGTAACCCGCCGCCCCCATCCTTCCCTCGCGGCGGCGGCGGGGGCGTGGGCAGGGGCCACCACCCGCCTCCTCCCTCGCTCCACCACCACCGCCTCCCGCCGCCTCATCACCTCGACGACTTCCGGGAGCCGCCGCTGCTCCCCCCGCACCACCGCCTCGACGACTTCCGCGAGCCGCACCACCTGCCGCCCCCGCACCACCTCCACCACCTCGACGAATTCGGCGAGCCGCCGCGCCACCACGTGTTCGCGGGCCACTGCGGCGGCGGCGGCGGCGGCGGGCCCCCGCCGGCGCCGCACGTCGTGGCGGCGCTGGAGGAGCGGCTCGGCGCGGAGATCGAGGAGGCGCACGTGCTGCTCGGCCAGAACCAGCGGCTGGCCGCGACGCACGTGGCGCTCGTGCAGGAGGTCTCCGCTGTGCGGCACGAGCTCGGCCGCACCGCTCGCGGCCTTGCCGCTGCCCAGGAGGAGGGCGAACTCCGTCTTCGCGAGGTGCGATGCTCGTTTTTTTTTCACTAAATCATTATGAGAAAAATCGATCTATAGCACAGAATCAGCTTATCCATTGCATATATTTGGTCTGTTTAGTTCGGTAAAACTGTAAATTCCTCTTGCAAATTTAGTTCCAACTTCGACTTCCTGACTCAATTGCGCTAATATTTTATTGCGGTGGGTCTGTTTGAAGTGATTATGCAAGCATAATAACCAATGTTGTCTATTTTGGAACCCTCTAAATTTTGCTTTGTGAAATACTAGGTGCATGATAATGCGGGTCTGTTGAAAGCGATTATGTTAGCATAAGAACTTATGTTGTCTATTTTGGAACCCTCTAAATTTTGCGTTGGGAAATACTAGGTGCATGATAGTTGGAGCCAGTGGTATACTGTATTTGCCTTGCATTGTGCCTTTATTTTCAAAGGTGAGGGATTCAGCGAGAAGAAAATTGGAAAGAGGGCAGTGTAGGTACGGTAGGGTTAAGGGTTGGGCTTGCAAGCAGAGCCACTACAATCCATCGTATTCTTGTTTTGGTAGTCCTGCGTGTGGGCGAGCCGGTGGCTGCCGCGTGCACGCGAGTCAGCAACGGCCATGGCTCCTTCCTCCCTCCATCGTGCGTGCGGGCGAGCTGCCGGCGGCCACGTGCACAAGAGTCAGTGACGGCTGCGGCTCCTTCCTCCTCCCTCCTCGCATCCTCTCGCTCGTTGCTGCTGCTTGTCCTCGCATCCTCTCGTCAACTGCTACGAGCTGAATTCTGGATCCAAGGAGCAGAGCTAGCGTGGCTGTGATGCTTGATTCGTGATTTTCGATTTCTGATAGTGGATAGACATTACCAAAGAGAAAGACATCTACGTATATGCAAATTAATAGCTCTAGCAGCTCTACCAGTATATTCAGCATGATATGCTGTTGTGAAAATATGTGACGGTGGATTGACATCACAAAAGAGGGCATTTTTGTTAGAAAAAAAAAAAGCTCGGTGTGAGAGGTAACCTCACTAACTCAATGTGAGGAGGTATCTCTATCCAACTATCCCAACTCCATCCCTCCATCCCTCCATCCAAACAGGTGATAGGACCATTCCATCCCTTTTTATCCCTCAAACCAAACAAAAAATAGGGTTCATTCCATCCCTCAAACCAAACAGAAAATAAAAAACAGGGATGGACCTAACCCATCTCACCTCGCCCTCAAACCAAACACATGCTATGTGAAACCTCTGTTTATTGGAGCTGTGTAAGTACTTATTTTTACACTGCTTGATATGATGTTTGAAACTTCTGGTCGTACAATGGCATATGTAATTCTTCCCCCCCAAAAAAATCTTAACTGATCTGTTTGTAATATCTTATTTCCTTCTATTTTCCCCAATTATTTCCACATATCATCTTAATCCACTGCCTTTAAATACAGCATACTTAAATGCATATTTTGTGTTGAGTATAGGTTCAAAGCTGCATATCTGAGTGAGAAAGGTCATTGAAATTTTCAGTTGAAGAGAAACTGCATTGTTTGGTAATATTTTCAAATGTGGTAATGTCAAGCTTATGTCTCTTTGACCCAAAGCTGTCTGACTTAGTGAGCTAGTAGGTTAGTTCTGCCCATGCCAAGTAAAATTGACTTGTGCCTTTTTGGATTGTAACATCAGAAATAATTTTAATAGGTCTATGAGAGGTCAATGAAGATGGAGGCAGAGCTGCGAGCAGTAGAGGAAATGAGGGCAGAGCTTGCGCAGGTTCTCCTCGACATTCAGAAGTTGGGTGCAGCAAGGCAGGAACTCATGGGTCAGGTCCAGGGGTTCACCCAGGACTTGGCTCGATCAGCAGTGGACTTGCAGCAGGTGGCTGCGTTAAAAGCTGAGATCCAGGAGATAAGGCATGAAACACAACATTTGAGGTAGAGCCTTGTTAATTTCATATGCACTTTCACTGTTCTGAAAGAGAGCGAGGTCTTTTTGCAAAAATATAATCTGTATATGCAAATTTGTTGGTGTTATCTAGTTCCCACTGAATCATCTTAGCTATCTCCTTTGCACTTGTGAGAAAACAATCATTCGCTGTTTTGTTTTGCCATTCTCTTGGTTCTATGAACTCTTTTGGTTTGTCTGGTCAAGTTACGATCTATTATAATTAAAATTTGAAATGGAATGAGCTCTTACCTTTTTTTGTCCAAAATGAATTCCAGTTACCCCAGGAGTAGTAGAGAGAGTGAAATTCCAAGAATAACCTTAGTGTTTTTCAAACTTATATGGTTGTATTATTTGACCTGCAGATCTGGCATTGAGGTTGAGAAGAAAGGATATGCCGAGAGCTATGAGCAGGGACAAGAGATGCAGAAGAAATTGATATCAGTGGCTTCTGAAGTGGAGAAGCTTCGAGCTGAGGCTGAGAAGAGGTCACGAGCTGCTGTGGCTGGAGGCAATCAAGGTACTTAACAAACTCTGGATGCTTATTTTTCTCTAGTACTCTTTTTAGTTTTTCGGGACCATCCGTGTTATGCAGAAATTAAGATGTTTTGAAATCAGATCATGTCCACCAAAGGGCATAATAATTTGTAAGGTTGACCATGTAGTTTAAATCTCTTTCCGTGTTGCACATCTGAAATATAACTTCATCATGGCATGGTGCTCCCATCCTGCAGTGTATGTCGGAGGCTACGGGAATCCTAAGGCCGCATATGCCACAAATCCTTATAATGCTGGATACAACATAAATCAAGTATGTCTCTTATTCTTTGTTTCTGCAATACCTATTTGCATATTCTTTCATCCTCATTTCTTGCTACTTTTGAAGCCACATCCCCAGGCAAACACTGCTGATTCCGGCTCCCAGTTTGGGCCTGGTTCAACGCACGCTCCCTGGGGTGCCTATGACATGCAGAGAGCTACTGGACGGAGATGATTTTTTTTTTCAGGTGTGTTCAGCAAATTACAAAAGCATACTTTTCTGGGACAAACCTAACAGCTTTCATGCAATGGTGAATCATGAATGTATTACTTACTAGTATACTCTACTGTGAGTTGTGCTGTACATGTATTACCTCCGTTTCAAAATGTTGCAATCTAGGATGTGATTTAACCTATGCTAGTACAACGAATTTAGACAAAAGGTTCTATCCAGATTTGCTGTTCTACTATGGGTCAAATCCGTCGAATCCCGTGATGCTGATGGAGACTGCAGATTTGCGTCATGTGCATTTTCCACTAATTACTACGCTAGAGGCATCCATTTCTGGCGCAGCAATCGCTTTCGATCGATATATGGACGAGTGCGGGCGAAATTCGTTGAGGAACATAATGGATTAATTTGGTTTCGGAATTCCTGTACAGGAACAGTCACGCTGCAGGAATTGGAGGAATTGTGAAGATTGTACAAACAATAAGGTTTCACAGGAGGAAAAGAGAGTTAAACTTGTGAATTATCCCATTATTAAACAACGCGGTGTTTTATTCTTCATATTGTGACCATACGTCAAATTCGACAACTAATCTTGTGGGTTAAATAAGCATTTTGAATTCTGTGCAGACAATGACGCTACTTATGTATTCAACAGGAAAGCACCCAAATACGTTACGGAAGGGAATCATCAATCAATGAACACGTCATTAGCGAAAGCACACAAATACGTTACGGAAGGGAATCATCAATCAATAAGCACATCATTAGCGAAAGAATTCGGTTCATAAATAACTTTACATTCGAAAGGCATCATCATGAATGGCCAAAGCTTGTCTACCGTCTATTCTGCTGCCAGGAAAACATGTATACTGACCACAAGTTACTAAAACATGTACAAGGTAGAACAAAGAACATCCCAGTCATACGGCCTAAACAACTCCAAAAGGACCAAAATCATGGCAGTCCCAAACCAAATTACAGATTTTAGCAGCGCAAATCTAGATTTTCAACTAGCATTTGGCGGTTTATGCTTGCGGGAAGACTTTGTTTGGCGGGATATTTTCACGCCTCTCCACGTAGGCAGCCGGGAACCATCCTGCCACCCCCTTGCATTCCCCTTCGGCCCAACCATTCGGAGCAATCTAGAGCAGATACAAATGAAAAAGCAATTAGATGGTAAATTTGGATTGAGGTCTTACTGCAGTAGACAATTCAACACCATTGTTTGCTGGACCGATGGATTCACCCCTACCCAACTTTGTACATCATCTGGTTATTCCCTCGCTGGACAAGCTAATTCATTCCAGAGAGAAGGGCAATCACTAGCTACTACATGATCAAGACAAGCCTCCAGAGCCTAATTGGTTGCATTTGCCAGAGGAAGTGAGGCACTAATTGGTCATCTAGTCTAGAGACTAATTGAAAATCACTTGAGATTCTTTCTGCGGGCAATGGGGCAGTGATTAAACTGATTATCGCACTACTTCGCAGATGAAATGATTATTAGGACACTGACCTGACGAACAACGACATAATCACCAACAATTAAACTCAACTCCTTTTCTGTGGTACCATTGAAGTTATGCACCGCCTGTCAGGAACAATATGGTTTAATACACATGATATGCAAAATATGATATACGGAGTAATTGCTTGGCAATGCCAGTTACTCATGTTAACCTCAGCAAGGAAGTACTGGGCCTTCTCAGCACGCTTATGAGAATGAATAGTAGGCGGTGCAGATTCTCTCTTTTGCTTCTCAGAGGACATCTAGAAATAAGAATTATGAAAATTTAGAAATGCAAGAGATTTTGACGGTTTACATGATAAGCAGAGTGAAAAATTCTACCTCAGCTTCAACGTCATCAAGTATAGCAGCTAACCTCAAATGAAATAACTTTTCTGCTTCTACCTTCAACAGGATAAGTGACAAAGGATAAGAATCAAATGAAACGACTCAAATGGTGATAGATGAATTATATGCTAGAGGCACGCAACATTACCATGCCAACCAGGCGCTGAAGAGTAATCCTTTGCTGCTGAGATTCAACAGCGGCAAGTGCAGCAGAAGCTTCCTTTCCTAACACAGCCATGCTTGCTTTGTGCTCTATCATTTTAGATTCAGACTGTTGAAGCTTCGTAGTGTGCTCAGCAAGTGGAGCTTCTCGTACCCGTTGCTTCCTTCTAGCAATTTCAGCGCACTGTATGACAAACAAGAGGGTTAAGATACATAATGGGGAAAAGTATTCTATTAAGCTTAGAAGTAGCAATAGCAAGATTGCTTGCTTGCAATATGGAACAAGTTGCTAATACGTACAAGGATCTCAGCTTCATGTCTCATCCGGCTATAACGTTGTGCTAGACCACGAGCATCTTCCAGGGGAGCGCCTGCGGCCATAGCCCTCAATGGATCTATAGTCTGAAATTCAAAATAAATGGCAGTATATTTGTAAAATACATTGAATGACCAATGCAATACTACAGATCTTAAATTTCTAGAGATCTTAAATTGAAGGCTAAGCCCCAGTATGCACTGAAAAAGAAGAGAATGACAAAAACTGCATCTTCCAAATAATGGTGAATTGGTGGATCGCTTGCATGACAACTATATAAATCATGTGCACCAAAAGGTAAAGGGAAAAAACAGTATGGTGTTTTATTTCCAGGCTTAGATCAATAGACTTAGAAAATTGTGTCTAAGAGAGAAGATAGGGCAAAAATTGGGACCAGGCGGTGAGACATCATTACTGCTTGGTTTTAATGCACCGTCAACTTTCCAATCATGGAATAGGATGAACCAGCATAAAAATTCAGATTCCACAATCATCAGCCTAAAGGACTTCCAGCATATTCAATATGCTGGACTATAAATGAGATCTCTAGTGGTCCCTTCCATCAGTACACTTTTAGGATATACTCCAATGTAAAGATATGAACCGGATGAGATCCATCAGTATATCCATATCTAGGCTTGAGTGTGCATGTGCACTTCTCAGCACATAAACATTTCATTGCAAATCCAAGTACATGCTCTCTACTCCAGCCTAAGTGATTGATTGCTAGGCTGACTGCATTATGTTGGTGATATAACAGAAAAAGGACAGTTATTTCTTGCTCCCGAAAAGTCGCTAGGCGCCAGATGGTCGGACGAGCAAGTGCCTAGTGACTAGGGGCACCAATATGCAGCCTACGCCAGCTCCTAGAAACCAAGTTGACTAGCAGCTTCCAACCAATTAGCAAGCATATGACATACAAGAAAGATAATAGAACATCAATATAAAAATACTAGAGCCCTCAAGGCTGGGCAGCAGTATAATGCACCATCAAATGCCAAATGTGGCAGCTACCCTGTGCCAAGCACCGACTTTTAGAACACTGGTAGTAGCAAGGCTCTTTTTGTAGACTAGTAGTAGCTCGTACAGCTACCGGAGAGATACACCTGTCAATTGAGGCATACAAGAATAACAAAAGAAGGGTTCAAAATACCATGTATATTTTACATACTAAGAAGAACCACCGATTGACAACATAAAATGCAGGGTACAGAGAAATAAACATTATTGTGCACAAGCCAGCAAAATTTGTCTGTGTGAGAACAGCACTAATTAAGATCCAACAAAGTTACCTGAGAAGATAAAATTCTATTAAATTCTTCATACTCTTTCTCAACATTTCTTAGAGCACCTCCATACAGAGATGCTGCTTTTGCAAGGGCTTCATCACTAGCACTACTTTCACCTCCATATCTATAACAATCCTCTGAAAATTTTGTTCCTGTGACCAAAAGAAAGAAAAGTATATACCGGTATCACTCGTAAGATGTTAAATTTGGGGGGATTCGAGCAGATCATGCAATGCTATTCTTTTTGAGAAAAGGATTCCTTGCACACATTTTTAACCATTGCCTTGTCTTCACAAAAAAGGTCTCAGGCTCAAGAAATTCAAATTTTTATTTGATAGCCATATTCTTTTGTCACATATACATCCTCTGATTTTGCAAGTTGAGAGAACATTTCTCAATTCCCAAAAGCCCCTTCACAACATTTACTGGCAGCCCAATCAAAAAGTGGTACTAAATATTATCAAGTTAGCAGGATCCGATAATCGATAGCGAAGTTTCCATTCTAGTATTACACTCAAAGCATTTGGCTAAAGATAGCACCATTCATGATGAGCACGTCCTACTCCTATTATGATGTCATCACATGGTTTTTGTGGGCATTGTCATTCCTCGTTTTCCCATTGGTGTTCTGGCCATGTGAAACATGATAAATCATGCTCTCAGACAAAGAAGGTGAAGTTTAGAAGTTTGGATCAGGTGATTTTACAGCCAGCTTATCCCTCAAATCAAACACCTCATAAGTTCTGGAAGGTAGAGGTTCCATCATCTGATCCTTATTAATATTCCCACCATTCAAGCATAAAAACGATGGAAAAGCATGCAAATCCAAACATGCCATAATAATCTAACAGAGGATGGAAGGCATGAACCACATACCCACTTCAACATGCCTGATTCCAATAGAAACCAAGCCTTCAGCCGCTCGAACAATGTCCTTTTGGAAATCCTGTTAGCATATATGCACGTATTGAGTTTAATAACTGAAAATGGAATTCTTGGGAAGTATTTCACGTAATCATGCAAATCTTCTCTTCTGTATTAATGTCTTAAAAACATGGTGTAATGAACTGAATAAATCAGACATGTCAAATGGAATACACCAGCAATATATCAATAACATAAATGCAAGATTAATTTGCTGCCAGCTGATCATATTACATAGGTATGTATTTTATGCTATCTGCAATTCTTCTTCCTTACCCTTCCAGAACGAGTAGAAGTGTACAATTTCTCAAGCTGTTGATGTCTCTGTAATTCAACTTCATCAATTACAACAGCGTCTGAATGTTCATAGCCCGTAGTACTGAACTGCTTTATCACAGCCTGAAAATGTAAACATGTAAGCAAAGAAGACTTGACCTTGAAGATAGCACATGAAGCACTAGCAGACACTTCCAAGAAGAAAATATTTAGTCATTTGCAGACAGCGGCATGGTATTATAAGTGATAACTAAGCCAAATTAAAGCTTCCCATGGATATATTGCACTATGACAATTGTATCAAATTGTCAATTGGGCGACCCAGCCCAATAAAGGAAGGTTGACGTACACTATCCCAAGAATCGCGAACATACCCGACCGACAGACTGGGTAACTTGGATAAAAACTAACATTACACATAATGTTAATGTTTACAAGCATATGTCGCCCCTCATTACCAAATTACTCCTGTAGTAAGAGTAAATTCCACAAAAATACATATACTTTGACCAAACTATCGCAAAAATACAGATTTAGCACCAAACTTTTCACAAAACTACAGATTTAATACCAAGTATCATAAAACTACAGATTTTAGAGTTTAAACCCTTAACACTAATGTTATATTCAAGCTATAAAATGTTGTAGTTTTGTGATTATACCGGTGCTGAACTTGTAGTTTTGTGATAATTTTGCTATTAAATCTGTAGTTTTATGATACTTTATCTTAATGGTTACACTCTAGTGGAAAATATATTATTTAATCTAAAATAAGTACTCCAATCTAAGAGCTGGCAAACAGAAGGGGAAACTATATCTAAAAAGGATAAAAAATAGCTCTTAGTTTCACATTTCAACCACCACCCGGAGAACAGATCACGCGATACAAGAACAGTAATTCACAGCTTAAATCTGATATCCAGGGGCAAAATAATCCTGCAACAGCGAGCCATCTCGTCGCCATTTCTATTTGGTTTTCTCATTGCGCAGAACCCTCTTACTAAATCCAAAACGGAAACGGAGAAATCGCACCCGCTACAAAATTAACCATTCCCCCAAACAAACACTGAGACTGAAGGACCCCAGATCTGGGATCCGAACCTGCTGCTGCTTGGCGACCTGCTCCTTGAACTTGCTCGCCTGCTTCCTCAGCACATCCATCCCTCTCCCTCCCCTTCCCTCACTGAAGCGGACGTCGTGCTGCGACCGAGACGAGGAAGAAGCGGGGGTTGGGGGAAAAAGCGCGAAGGTAGTAGGGCTAACCCTAATCCTCGCTAATTAGAAACGGAGGAGGAGGAGGAGGAGGAAGTGCGAGTGGGGGCGGAGGAAGGAAGAGGTTGGCCGTGTGGCGGCCGGCGACGCGGCGGGAGCTCGGCGAACGGAGGCGGCGGGGCGGCGGAGCGAGAGCAGAGACAGAGCGAGCGCGAGAACCGAAAGTGCAAGCCTAAACAAATAAGCGACTTTTTCGCTTGGCTTTTCTGAAGCCATAAGCCACTCTAACACTATTAAGCTAAAAGTTAGGTTGGAGAAACTTTTTTTTTTTTTTCTTATGTGAGGTAGATGCATGACTCCAATATTAAACTTAGGACATTAAATCCACCGGCTTAAAAATCTACTACCTCCGTCCCATATTATTTGTTGAGTTTTTGTTTGTCAATGTTTGATCATTTGTCTTATTCAAAAAATTTTGAAATTATTATTCATTTGTTTGTCAATTGCTTTCTTATCAAAAATACTTTACATATGACTTATCTTTTTTTTATATTTGCACTAATTTTTTAAATAAAACAAATGGTCAAACGTTGCAAATAAAAAATCAAAAACGTCACATATTATGAGATGGAGGGAGTAAGTCAGTAAGCCTAAGTCTAATCAAAGAGGGCCTAAACCATTTACTAGTAGTACAAAGTTATTGAAAATAAAGAAAATATTTATAAAATTTATTTGAAAATGTGCTACTAGTACTTTAAATTTTGTTTATCACAGTTTGAAATTTAAATTTTTAAAAATAATTTTTATCGCAGTTTTAAATTTATACTTTTAGAATACACTTCTCTAGGCTTTCGAAAACTACAACTATTTTATTTTTTTAAAAAAGCCGGACTTTTCCGCACACGATAAAACGTGAGTTATCTAACTTATATATATTTATTAATATGTATATTTTATCTTAGAGCACATGTAAATCTAACTCTCACATTGTAGGATCCACCGTAAAAAATCAAGCCTACCAGATGAGGTGAGTGGTAGGAACACCAAAAACCAAATTCTTTTTTCGAAATTAAAAGAACCCTCAAACTTGATGGAGATGTGTCGATCAAACCGAACCCTAGCCGCTGGTAAAACCGCGATGAAGTTGTCGGTCTCTTCGCCTGCTTGCTGTTGTTATCGCTACCTCCGGTCTGCCTGCTTCTATGTCGTATGTTAGACCGTTGGGATGTAAAGAAAACCACATTGAAGATGCTATAGATCAACTTTATTGCATCAAATTATGTTTGCAAAGTGCATCTAAAGCACTTCTCTCTCAACTCATGATTACAATTGACACCCCGAAGCAAACACTAAATTTTCTCTACAGAAAGTTGATGTCTTCTAGTCTTAAACCCTCATCTATTTATACCACAATGTGGCTTCCTCTAACCATGAATCCAACTAGAACTAAGACTTCTAATCATTAGCAAACCTACTAAACCAGGGAAGCAGTATCCCCATACAACTCCACACTCCAATCTATTCAAACTTGGACTCCAATCCAAATTTAATTACTCTTTCCATACGCACACAACACTACATACATGTATGCCATATGAAACATTCACCTCCACATGCATTGTTCTCTAGCATGAGCATCTAGCGTGATATTCTCGACCTTCTAGACCTCAACTTCTACCAAGTCTAGTCTCAATCCATCACCGGCTATACTCTCATAGTCTCAAGCAACACCTGCACATGAAAAAAAAACTTCATATCCGAGTACAAACTCGCACCAACTTAACATACACCAGCAGTTCAGCACACAATAGTATCACATATAAATAGAAACTATCTATAAGTCATAAACATGAAGAAATCTATAAATTCACGAAATCAACCGAAAATCGACTCCAACCCAATGTCTGTCGATCTGACTGTCGGCAACACGGTCAAACCATCTAATCACCACCGGCCTGATCGGCCTCCTAGAGCTGATTGAACTATTCACTGTCCAAAAATTTGACACACCGTATTTTTCAAAACACTCACCTTTTGATAATTTGTTCAGTACATAGATTAAATCAACACCTTAATTTCACACACATGACACATAAAAGCCAATACTTATTATTTTTCTTTTATCTATTCTCTCTATATGTCTGTAGCTAATTTACCTACTATTAAAATTGCTCTTGTAGTAAAAATAGAGCTGCGCGGTTGGAAACTTCAGTTGTGGTAAATCGAAGACGGCAACTGTTTATATTTCTACCACGAAACATGTCATACGCTTTGGCAAAAATGTGTAGCAAGTGTTTCGTAATTTTGTTTAATAGCCAAACTTAAGTATAATCACCATACTATAACAACAAAGAGGTGAGATTACCTCCACAGCCCTATACATGTATTGAAAATACTAATTCAATAAATATTATATTAAATTAAGCAAGTACTGAAAAAACAACTTAACATATACATATCTGGATATATTAGTAGTGAGAAAACTAAAGCATATACACAATTTACTTGTATTACTCTATACTACTTCTAAAAAAATAGTCACCACCACCGCCACCACCGACATGTGAACCATAATAATATCAATATAACTCGTGAGTGCTACATTGCTTTATCCTGTAATGGTGTGGAGTACTCCATTCATCCCAAAATATAAGGAATTTTTGGTGGATGTGATACTTCCTAGGAGTGGATAGACTCCTAAGAAGTATCATATCCACCCAAAATCCCTTATATTTTAGGGTTAATTGGATCCATGTCATCATAAATAAGCCATATTGAAAAAATGCCACTACTATTCACGTTATCAGTTGGGTACCACTGAAAATTTATAAAATTGGAACCATGCCACTCCCGTCACTTTTTCCATCCTCTCTCACATCACCATCCTCCCCATCAAGTCGCCATCCTCATCATCGCCTCTCCACACCGAAGTCGGAGCTCCCGTCCCCGCCATTGGAGTCGGAGCTCCCGTCGCCGGAGCAAAGAGGTGCAGGCGGTGGGCGACGACCTTAGGCGCATCGGCGTCGACGTCGGTGAAGGGAGGAGGGGAGAGACATCAACTCCACCGCGCCGCTGGCCATCGACCATCGATTTCCCCTTGTAGCCACCGGCCAACCGCCAAATCCGCGTCACCGGAGAAGAGCTCGAGGTCGTCCACCACCAGATCCACGTCGTCATGGTGGGTGGTGTTGATGGTGGTGATGGCGGCGACGGCAGAGTGTGGGTGCTGGCAGGGAAGGGCGGCGGCGTGTTAACGACCAAATTTGGTAATCCAAGGATTGGAGATGAAGAAGAAATCAAGAAGAAATCGAGATAGAAATCATCCCGGAAACAGAGTGAGGATCGGCTAAAGTCCGAATCGGCTACAGCTAAGATCGGCAGAGTTTGGGTCGGACGGGGTTAGCCGATTGAGCTGAATCTGACAATATGACATGGCATATGTTGTCGGTTTAGATTGATGTGCTTCATGATGATTGCTGCGCATGGATAGGGTCCTGAGAAGGAAATTATATCTATTAATTAGGATATTTTATGTAATTTCCTAGAGATATGTTTGGGCAAAAGTCTGCCGCAAAGACTTATGGTATCTTAGAGTTTGTTAGAGATAGGAGCCGTGTCCGATATGGACATGTTTTGTAATTCTCGGGTATAAATAGACCCCGAGCCCTATGTAATTAAAAAAACACACGTTCAATACAATCTCGGCGCATCGCCACCCTTTTTACTTTCGTTTTGTTTCGACAAGTTCTTACTTTCGGGTTGAGCTGCATCGGTTTCGATCTTCAACAAAAGGTAAAACTTGTTATGGTGGCTTGCATTCTCGGGATTAGTGCTTCCATCTTTATGATACTCTAATCTTGTTTATGTAATTCGTCGAGTTATCATATATCTTACATAATCTTCGGTAATATCGCCATCTAACCTACAATTGGCTAACATCTGTTAGTAGAAGATAGTCGATTAGATTAAATAGCGACGTTGGCTTAGATTATATAAGATATCTACCACACTATGAAACATCCAGCGGCTTGATTGTCTAGATATTGTTCTTCTTTTCATACTTAGTGCTGTATCAGTTAAGTTTGATCTACTAAGTCGTGCTTAGAATTTCAATCTCTAGCCTGCTTTCTGGTTGCCGATTAGGGTAGCATCGGGGTTTCAGCCGATCTTACCTGATTTAACTATATTTATTCTATATGTTCGATTGACATGTTAAATCTGCCCTTTATATTAAGATCTTGTTGCATTTAAGTATATTATGCTTTTGTTTAGTATATTCTACTTGCTTTAATATCTTAATATAGAGTGGTATCGGAGTATTAGCCGATACATGCTAAATCTATCTGATCGGCTATGCTATGAATGTATATAGTTCTGTTGTTAATATATATTTTGATCTATGTGATTTATACTGTCTCGGTATGGCGACCGATCTATCCCAATCACTTGATTTAAATATATATCGACATGAGGATTATATTGTTAATATCTACAGGCGATCGAGTAGATTTAGTTCTTTCTTACTTATTTATGACTGCCGATCGATGCATATATGACATCGGATCAAAGATAAATGATATGTCATCGGCACTTAGTCGATCGGCTATCATTTATAGGATCAAATCAACTGGCACGCTAACATACCCGAAGGCAAGTTTTGGACGTGCACTGGATCAAATCCCGGGCCTCGTGTTTTATGTCAACACGGCGATTGCGACGGAGAACGAGAGCAGACGCCGGTGGACGAGACGAGGAGAGCTCTGTGTCCGCGGCCTCCAGTAGCGGCGCATGGCTCGACCTCCTCCCTAGCACGGAAGAAAGAAGCGGAGGGGAGGTCATCGTCGCGCCCGGGCAGTAGCTCCGCATCTCTCCTGTCACCGCCACCGTGCCCCCATGCTCCAGCTTGTTGGCGCTTGAGCCCGTCGGCGCTGCACGAGCGGCGGGACCGATGAGCGACGGCGGGACCTCGGTGGCTCGGTGGTGGCTTCTCTCTCACCAGATCTGGACGGAGATCCTAGCCCATCATCATCGTGTTCATCGACGAGCTCAAGCGGATGCGCGTCCCGCTCACCGCCGCCCTCGCTGAGGAGCTCTCCTCTTGTCCCGTCCCTTCCCCATCCGATGCCGATTTGTCAGCCGAGCCCTCCTCCTTCGGCTCCCTCTTCGACTGTCCACGACCACTGCGTGGAGTCATCGCTGTCCACAACCACCAGCTAGCCTTCCTAGATCTCGTCGGCCAGCCTCTGGCGCAGGCGTGCTGCTTGCAATGGCATCTACCAGAAGGAGATGAAGGCACCGTTGACAGAAAATATGACGGAGACGATGGAGATCGTGATGGAGTGGCATTGTTCTAATTTTAGAATATTGCAGTGGCATCTACCCGATTTCATAAATAATAGTGATATTTTTTCAATATGACATATTTATAATGACATGGATCCAATTAACCCTATATTTTGTCCATCCTCCACAACTCCTCTCTCCCACCGATCTGATTGTGCTGTGCGCTTGTTCAGCTGTGCTGCTCGGTTTTTGCTCGCTTTGTGCACGAAAAAAAAATCCCAAAAATTATATTGGTCCATTATAACAGCTGTAATAAGTGGGCTTAAACCTCAAAAATGGCTACACAAGCCCAAGCGATCCGCATCCCAAACCATTCGAAATTCAAATTATTCCCCTCTTCCGCTCCACACTCCCGTCTCTCTCTCTCTCTCTCTCCACACAGACAGCGCACGCATCCACCACCCCCTACACGGGAGCGGAGAGCTCGCCGCCGGCGATCGCCGCAGGAATCCGAGGGCTTCTTCCGGCGGCCACGGGAGATGGTTCTGCTCGAACGCACGCCGTTGGTGGTGCCCGAGGCAGCAGCAGCCGCCGCCGCCTCCAGCCCGCTCCGGAGGCCGTCGCCTAGGGTTCTGAGGGAGGTGCCCCCGCCCCCCCTCGATCCCATCCTTCCCTACCTCAGGTAATGGCCAAATCAGTATCCATATCAGCACCTGTTCCCTTCGATTTGGTCCTATTTGGGGGCGTGGGATTCCGCCGTAGCGCTGCGTGGAATAATGCTTTGGTTTCGCCTCAAGTTGTGTGGCGTACGCATCGTACTGGGATTCTGTCCCTTCCTCTGAGTTATGTAGTTAATTGGGCGTGTAACTTAGATTTTGACGCTTCGCCTCTGCGATTCCTGTTCAATTGCTCAGTAGCAGTGTGCAGTTGAACTTGGACGAACGGAAATGTGAGAAATGGGGGCGTGTGTGTTCCGAAAAAAAAGAAAAGAAAAGCAAAGGGTATGACCACCACTGTTTGAGTGTCTGGCAACGACAGAAGTGCATTTTGCCGAGACATTGTGATTGGTCACTCGTAATGTCAATTGTTGGGACTTGGGAAGGATTTAGTTTTGGAGCTGATTTGTTTTGTGCAGCTAGGTTGATTTTTCTTGTGAAGGATTAGCTTGTTCATGTGGAGACGGTTCTCTTATTCCTTTATCAGTTCTTGAACTGTCAAGTAATGTAATGTGCCCACTTTCTGTGCTCCTTTTGGTAAAAACTTTGCATATATAACTTATTTTTATGTTCCTGGTACTATTATATCTATTTTATAAGGTAAATCTAATCTTTCATGCACATGCTGGTATTCATGCATAATTTATCTATGTATCAGTGCGGTTTGTTTGTCCTGGTCAGGGCCCCAGTCCTGGTGTATGCATTCGTTTATGTTAGTTTCTGACTTGGTATTCAGGTCTATCAACAAGGCTATGGATGAGCTCAGGACAGGCCCAAAATTTGAAGCAGCAGCGCTTGATCGGCTCAAGATTTGTGTAACGGAATGCATTGATAAGTATGGTGACGATTACCAGTACTCCACAGACCCCCGACTCCTCAAGATCTGGATCCTCTATGTAATTGATTGGCTTTGAAGTTTCAATTCTTACCTTATCCATTTTCTATCCTTTTGCTCATTTTCCCCCCACTTTGTTCTATGTTAGGCGGATGCAATAGGTGATTTTGATAAGGCGTATAAGCAGTTGGAGGAGAAAAGAATGTTTTTAGAGCATGCACTGCTCTATGATGCATATGCACTGTTTCTCTTCAGTAAGGGGAATGTGCTGGAGGCTGGTAAGGTGTATGAAGTTGGTATTTCCAGGTTAGTATGACACTGAATTATGTTTTTGTTGAAGTGAACTTTTTGGGCAGCAACAATCTGATGTCAAATTTGTCATGTTGATGTGATCGCAAATCATTTCCGTGGACCAGAAAAGCCGAGCCACTTGATCATTTGAAGAAGATGCATACGATATTTTTAAAACACTTGGAGAAGATTGTAGAAGAAGCAGATGCCGATGCCCAGGTATGATAACTGTGTGGTGGAATGGACATTAGTTGAGTCCTTGAATATTTGTCAAATGATTCACATATTTCATATTCAATTGCATTTTTAGTAATCAGGAGATTATGGCTGTGTTGTAGATTTGTTAGTATTTTAGCTATGGTCAGTTGGTCACAAGGCTGACAAACTTGCAGCAGTAAGAGCTAAGAACTGCTTTGATATTGTTTCTTACATGATATTTTTCTGTGGTGGAGCATTTGTTTTTCCAAAAAAGGTTGGCAAGCAATAGGATTATTGTCTTCACATTTCTGTGCATGTGAACTGTGATACATTCTACATAATTTATTCATTTATTTGCAGGTTTGCATGTTGTGAACTTAATATTTATTTGGGGCTAATCACAATGATATCTACTTTGTACTTGCCGATCTTTACTAGCTCGAACATCTATAACATCTATTTCAACTAAACACATGACGGTTTATTTTACATTTTCATGGAAAGAGTTTCTGTTCTGTCATTCCTGCAACTCTATTTATACAAAAATAGCATGATTCTAGTTATTTAGACTGGCTTTTTTTATTATATGTTTAGGGATATATTTTATTTATTTTAACCATAGTTGGGAATGAATTTCAGGATGTACTTTCCACTGATTCTTGTGGTGTATGTGTTCTATTATGAGTTTGTATCGGAAATATATTATTTATGCTATGTGGTACATTGATAGAATCGGGAGTGCATTTGCACAGCTTTACCATAGTGAAGTCAGAACATAAATATAGGGCACTATCAGCATAACAGTGCCATACCAAACAATCTTCTTATACGGTTCAATTCATAAATAAATAGAGAAAATCGAGCAAATTGCAAAAGCAAAGAATAAAATGAAATATCGGGCTGAAGCCACATGATGTGCCATTGAAAGCTACACCCCTGCCCCTGCTTGAGTGGACTAATCATTACTAGATAAAGAAACATGAGACATGCAATTTCTATATGTTCTCGAAGAACAATATCTATATAACCCTGTTAAGCTTGTGAAGTAATTTATGCAAATACCTTTTTTTGTTTCTTTTACTTGTCATTACTGGCCATTATTGTAGCCAGCATATATTATAGTCGCCTAATGCTATTCTTCTTTGTGGATGATTCACCATACTAACTCCATTTTTTTTTGTTACTGTCTGCTAGCCGAAACCATCGAAAATACAAAAGAAAGAACCTATTTTGCTGGATCCATGGTCTGAGTCTACTATGAATAATTTATTGGAGAACATTAATGTTGACCTGAAGAAGTTCGCTGTAAGTTGCATTTACTCTTTATGATTCGCTAGTGTTTATCTTAGCTCTCATCTTGGACGGTTGCCCGAATCCTTGACAGGGCTATCATAAGAGCAATAAGGTCTATCATGGAAAGGTGCCATTAACTTCGCCTCAGAATGTTTTAAGAAACAAAGTCATTGAATTAGGTATAAACTATAATTTCTTGCTTGTCAGTCTTTTACCAAAATTATAATCATTTTTGTAGTTTGGCTCCTTCATGATCCATGCTCTGTAAGTCACAATGAATACATAATAATGTTCCTTGAAAAAAAAGGAAGAAATATACCCTTTTTTATTTAGAAAAAGGGCATTTATATTGATGACATAACAAAAGTTTAGTTACAAATCCCTTTTGTTGCACCAAGGTGGTAGAAAGTACCAGATCAAAGGTTCTCCTGGTACTGGTGCTTTTGCTAAAGTTTACAAAGCCAGTGTCGATGGTAATACAGAAGACCTGGTTGCTTTAAAGGTGAGTCATACTTCCATTTGTCTTACTGAAGCCTGCTTTTTTCATCAGATTCCTCTACTGAACTTGCCCGTTTGCAGATTCAGAAACCACCATTTCCTTGGGAATTTTACATGTATCGCCAGCTTGATACGCGTGTATCTGATATTGAGGTACAGAAATTATCTTTAAGAAGACCATAACATTTGTAATTGTAAAATTATGATTCACACTGCAAAATAATTTTACTTCCAGAGACCAAGCTTTGGCTACACTCATGAAGTGCATGTATACGCTGATGTCAGTGTGCTTGTTTGTGATTACCTGCCATACGGAACTCTTCTGGTAAAATACTTTATGTATTAAAATTTTTTTTGAGATCATGATCATGCAAAACTAGCATTTTCTGCCCGGACTAGTGAATCTGTGTTTGATAAGATGCAAATCTTTTGCAGGATGTTATAAATTCTCATCTAGTACTTGAACGCCATATGGATGAAGTTCTATGCATATATTACACTATAGAGATGCTGCGCATGTTGGAAACACTGCACAGCGTTGGCATAATTCATGGTGATTTCAAGCCTGACAATATGCTTGTTTGCTACCCAAGGTAAGTAGAGGTAACCAGCTTAGCTTTCAAGTTAGAACACTTGATGGAGCTTCCTCCCTCTTCCTCTTGTGATTCTAACTGAAATATGGGCAAAACACACACACTCACTCACACACCAAAAAAAAAAAAACTATCCAGTGACCATTGACATCTTACTTTTCATAAAATCGACAGATTTATTCTAGTTTCAATATTTGTGTGCCGTCCATTTGCCCAGTGCCCATATTCTCTTGCTATTTGTTTTGGACAGATCTTGTTACCATTTTTGTGGGTGATGATGTCTGTGCTGTAAATATTTTACTCCAAGCTTCACAACCATCTACAACTTCTATAAACTAGATGTTATATTTAAACTGATCTAATAACATAGTTTTCAATGAAAATATTTGACATGGATGGTCATAACAACAAGCATGTTGGTAAGTGGTCAATTTGTTGGCCCCAGATGTTGGGTTTGGTGGGGGCAAAGATCCTTGCTGATTTACTACTGTTTCAATTACTTTATATGAGCGGTTACTGGAATCTTGCTTGATGGCTCCATCCTCCATGTTTCCGCTGAGATGACGATTTTTTTTTTGTCATTTTTGTTGGCCATTTGCTGCTATTAGCTTGTTTCGGCCAAAACTCAATTATAACCCATCTAGTACATGTTACGCCTGAAAAAAAGAAAGAGTAAACCTAATGCTAGTGTCTGTTCCTTTTTGTTCTCGCTATCCAAGTCTTCACCTCTTCAATCTTTAGCCCTTGTCTCGACATGTAATTTTCGTTCACCCGCATCTTTGTTTTGCGTGTGGTGGTCTGTACAGTGGAGAAATCACAGACGAAACCTTCAAAGGCGAGACAAGATCCGAGCGGAATCAGGTCAGCTTCTCAATCCCAAGTTCCCAACACGCCGAGAAACTTGGTTAAGATGTTCTGGATATCTCCTGATGCTTATGGGATTCCCATTCCAGGGGCTCTGCCTTGTTGACTGGGGCCGTGGCGTCGACCTTAACCTCTTCCCATCCGGCGCGGAGTTCTACGGCGACTGCCGAACCTCCGGGTTCAGCTGCGTCGAGATGCAGGAACAGAGAGCCTGGACGTTTCAGGTATCTGTACCCTCCCAAGTTACTTACTCAAAACCTCCTCTCACCTAGACATCTCTGAAAGCAACCCCTGCCTGACGCTGCCAGTTTGTTTGTTGGTTGGTTGATTGGTTTCTTCCTGCAGGCTGACACTTACGGCCTCTGCGTCATCGCGCACATGATGCTACATGGGACGCAGATGAGCATCCAGAAGACGGCCAGGCCCGATGGAAGCTACATGTACCAGCCCACATCGCCGTTCAAAAGGTGCTTTGATGCCATTGCCTTATATACCACTTTGTAATTTCCTCTATCCCAAAATATAGCTACTATAGGATATTTTTCAGTACTACGAATCTGAACAGGTTTAGAAAATATCTCATCCTATGCTAGTTAGTTATATTTTAAGAGATAGAGGTAGTAGTAATTACCATGATTTGCAGTAGCGTAAATAAATCAGAGATTAGATTAGATGGCATATGTAACAGGAGCTGTTTGCTGCCATTTTGCCTCTTGACAGGTACTGGAACGTGGAGCTGTGGAAAAACCTCTTCTCCACGCTGCTCAACGCGACCTCCAACGGCAGCGACGCGGCCGTGCTCCGGAGCCTCCGGATGTCCTTCCAGGAGTACCTGTGCAGCAACCGGCAGCTCGTCGGCAAGCTGAACCAGCAACTGGCCAAGCAGAAGACCTCCCTGTGCCTATCCTGACCGAGACACATACGCATCTCGCGTTTCATCCTCATCTTTTTTCCCGATTCCCTCGTGTTGCCTGTGTGTAAATTAGCGGTATAAGATACCTTCCGTAACTTCGTAGCACCTCCTCGTGCGTGCGTGTGCAGCGGTAATTAACGTGCCGCGTCTCCACTTGAAAGCTGAAACATCTACTCTACTATTGGGCCAGATGGAAATTGCGTACAGTATCTTCTTCTCCAACTAGCGGCTACTAGGTACCATGCGTCTGTCACGTCTAGAGGAGTTTTCTCTTTCTTTTCTTCTTCTTCTTTTTTTTTTTTTTTGCCGTGGTGGTCGAGATCGAGTGAGATTTGTGGGCACTGGGCAGTGGGTGACGAGCGAGACCAAACGGAAACGGACGAAGCAACGAGCGTACGGCTCGTGAAGTCAAAGGGGGCGCGATCAGATAAGATGAGGCATTGAGGCGGTGATGCTGCTGTACTGGTGTGTAGTAGGCCACAGGGGCTGGGCCCAATTCCAGCCGTCCCCGGCCCAGCCTGACGGTCGCTGCTGGCCGTTCTGTTCCGTGTGGTCGCGGAGGCCGGGCCGTCGTTGTCTGGTCGGTCGGGGTATCGTGGACGTGATCCCGTCGTCGGAGGACGTAAGGTGGGGAGCGTCATGCGCCGCAGCTAGCTATTCTTACGACGTGTTCTAAACCACACTAGTGGAAGTACAAATTATTCGTGTCACGTTTTTATATTTACGATTTCCCTAAAATCTTTTTACCTCGGTATTACTTAAAAACATACTATTTCCTAAGTAAGCTATTTTGCTAGCTTTATAATGTTTAACTTGTCGATATGAGCAATTTCCGTCTGGTTATAATCTATCTATTCATGTCATCCAGTTATAACGCACAGGTTTGGTGAATATTGGTGTGCTGGACGGTTTCTTCCAAGACAAAACGTACTCTGCTAACAAAGTGGCTATAGAAGAACGTAGATGGTTCGCGTATTGCAACCATGCATCTACTAGGCCTTGTTTAAAAGATTAGCCCAGGGCTAATTTTGAGAGCTAATGTTCAGTCATAAATTGATAGGCTAAACATTAGTTTAGGATGGTATGTTTGGATCCATGGACTAATTCAAAGCTTAAAGGTGGAGAGAGTAGAAAGAGAGAAGAGAGAGGGAGAGAGAGAACTGCTTTTTGATGGTCCACACACAAAATTAGCCCCATTAGCACTCTATGGAGGGACTAATGTTTTGAGGGGGGCTAATTCACTTTAGCTTCAAATTAGCCCACCTGTTTGGATCTTGAGGGCTAATTAATTCAGACTAAAAGGTGAGGGCTAATAATTAGCCCATGGAACCAAACAGGACCCAAGTACATACCATTGTATTCAGTAACAGATCTCTGTCCTAATTTAATTTATTCCGGGACACTCTACGGAATTACTTGTAAGTACCAGCGACCAGGTGTAGCCGAGATGGCTCGTTTTGACTAGCCAGGCCGGTTGAAGTATCACTGGTATATATGCGGCGGTCGATCGTGCACGGGCGCGTGTGCTGCGGTTCAAGGAGTGGCCGTCATGGTGGCTACTACTAGCCGAAGAATGATGAGGATGTTTGCTGTGTGTTTGACGCCCCGTTAATCCAACACCGTTTTTGCATATAATTGCATTGCACCCATGGACCATGGTCGCGCGCTTGTGGCAGTCGAAATTTTCTGCGTCTGTGACTGACGATGAGAGGTACTCCTGTAGCTAGAAGCGTTGGAAGGGGTGAAATTAAAGATCGATTTCTGGTGTTGTACGTACGTGGTCGCTAGATCTGGTTGGCGCCTCTTGCTTTTCTGGGCTCCCTACTAATTTTGGCTCAGTTATCGATCGGTCCGAGTTCCAGCTCCTGTAGCTGACCTACCTCTGTCCTAGCTCTGACACGTGACAGAAACGTTAACATGGTCAGTTAGTCACGCTGATACATAGGAGTCGTAGGACACAGCCGCCGACCCGACCGAGCCAACCAACCTCCCACCAACCCGTCCATCGCACGGCGCGCGCGGCCCACGCCAACGCAGCCATCAGTCAGGCAGCCGCGGGCGCCCGCAGCGTAGCGTGCACCGAAGGTCCGGTTGTTAATTTCCCCGTGATCAGCTGTGCGTGCACGCTGCCCCTGCTCGATCTGCATGCGCTCGCGCGCTGCAGAGGCAGAGCCCGATCACATGGCCAGCACGGGGCCTGTAGCTCTCCACATGCCGTTGACGGGATGACGGGTCGGCGCGCGCGATCGATCGATCGGCGAAACGCATGGTGATCTCTGATCAAAAACCCGTACGCGCGATAGGGTTTGGTGGTTTGCTGCTGCTGCTGCTGTGGCTGTGCAGGGGCGCGCGACCACGCACGCATCGGCCACGCGCCTGCGGACCGATCGATCGGCGGCGGTCTCGCGCGCGCGCACTCGAGCGAGCGGCAGAGCGGCACCGTTGGTTTGGTTGGGTGCGTGGGTGGTTAACAGCAGCTGGGTGGTTGTGATTGGATTGGATGGTCCCTGCAGCTGGAGCTGGGGTTTGTACGGGGTTGGGTCGTTGGAGTTAGCTGGGTTCGCTGCTGTTGTCGCCACGCTTGCTGGCTACTAGGAGTACGTACTAGGCGTGGTCACCGTGGGCGTATTGTGCAGCGAGTAGTAGGGTTGTAGGGCACACGCTCTGGACAGTACGGGTGTACGGGTCTGTAACACGCGCGCGTGGTAATAATTAACAGGGAGGAACCAAATAGCTATAGATCGTAGGGGGTAAATGAGTTACTTGTCGTGATAAGAGCGCAAAAAAACACGTACGACTACGTACGCCGGTATGTAATTTCACCTTACGTATTTTTGGCTAGATGATTTGGACCATCGACCAATCGATCGCCGCTAATATCAAACCTCAAGTATAAGAGCACACGATCGATTGACCTTCTCCAATTAATCTCCACGCCAAAGTAGCAAAATATCACATCATTCAACTTTGACGATTACTCCTTTAAACAAACAAATCTAATAAGGAATAATAGAATGTGACATCCTATAATATCTTAGATCTCATAGTAGATTTATTTACTTTAGGATAGAGGTACTAGCTGTAAACGGCGTGTGTCCTTGCGATGCTTGGTTAATAAAGAAAAGGAAATTGATAAAGAATTGTGAATGATCAATGGCACTATTTAATTCTCAGGATCAAAGTAACCGAAATTGTTTATTACTCGCACCGTCTTAAAATATAACAATTTTTAGCCTTTAAAATCTATCCCAAATTATATCTACTTCTCCACCGACATTTTTTTTCAAACAAATCACAACCTTCCAACATTCAATTTCCCTACCTACCTTCACTTCTCATCCAATTACAACCTTCATCACATTTAATTCTACCTATTTCTCATTGGTTGTGACCAATCCTAAAAATCCTTATATTCTAGATGAATGGAGTAGCATATTTCAGCGCGGATCAACTAGGTGGTTGATCATCTGTATGCTAGTTAGCCAAAATGGCCGGAAGTCATCTGCGCGTATGTGGGCCGACCATGGTTTGCATTACCATCGGTAACCACGTGGTTACCGGCCTTACCGCGGGTACGGTAATAGAAAAACCACGGTAACCTCCTTAAATTTAAATAAATTTAAAAAATAATTTGAATTTTTGACAAATTTTTTACGGTTTCATACGATTTTTCACGGTTACCGCGTGATAACTGTGCTTACCGTCGAGACGCAGTAACCCTGACCGGCTAGCCCCGGCGGTTTAGAAAACCCTGTGACCGACCGGGCGAGTCGTGCCGGCGGGATCGTCGACTACACGGCCGCGCACGGGCATGCATGCAGCACAAGGCAGCGCAGGCAATTTTTGATCGATCCCTCCCGGCGCGCGCGCGCGCGCGGGGTTCGACTGTTGGAGATGAGATGAGTGCGTACGTACGTGCAGTGCGCAGTACGTACGTGGTCGCGCGCGCGCGCCATGTCAGGCTGGTGGTGGTTAACGCGCGCGCGCGGGCCGGCATGCGGCATGCCCAAGTAGCGATATAGATCTCGATGCCGAGACCGACCTGCACAGTTGCCTAGGTTTGCATGCAGAGTGCAGGCTGCACAGTGCTGTGCACATGCAGCTAGCTAGCTCTAGCTACGGGCGCGCTGATCAGTTGGTCGATCGAATTAGCGTTTCGCGCCGTCGGCCAACGATTCAGTTTCGAAACTCGATCCAATATATCCACGCGTACGTGTATATGTAGTCCTCGGTGGGTTATTCTTGTACTTCCTCCGTCTTGGAATATAAGAGATTTTAGTGTTGAACACGGTTATTAAGAAAGTAGTTAGAAGTGAATGGTGGAGGGTTGCGTGATTGAATAAGTAGTGGAGGTAGGTTGGAAAAATGAATGGTGAAGGGTTGTGATTGGTTAGGAAGAGAATGTTGGTGGAGAAGTTGTTATATTTTAGGATAAATTTTGAGAGCTAAAAATTATTATATTTTGTGACGCATGGAGTATTTTTTTTTTGTTGAACTGATAACTCGGAAATTAATCAATCTGCCAGCTAGCATGTACTGTATGGTTGTAGCAGTAACAGACTCGTTTAATTAAATACGTGAAAAATAATCGAAGTCATTAGTAAGGTTGTAGATTCATGGGTTAGCCACGTCAAGGAGGAAATCGGGAGAATATAAAGAGTACATACTAATACTCTAGAGGAGATGATTGATTATTCTCTACGGCTAGGTAGCTCCAATTACTAGTATTCTTTTTTTCCATAAAAAACTAATATAATATTAAATAAAATATTTTTTAATACAACGAATCTGGACACACTTCTATTCAGATTTATTATACTTAAAAATGTCTCATCCAATTCTAGATTAGCTTTTTTAGAACGAAGGGAATACAGTAGTACGCATGCATGGGTGGCAAATGTAAAAGAAGCAGCAGCTAGCGAGCAAGGCAGGGTTCAATTTCAGTCGATCGACCGGTTGCATGGAAATTTCGAGTTGGAATCTGAATGTGATGATGGGCCGTGCGCAGGGTGCAGTGGGGTGCATCGCTCGCGCGCGTGCCGACATTCCTTTCTCGAGTTCCGAGCCAACGGATCGATGGATCGATCGATCGGGGAATCAGGGAATCAGATGCCCCTGCCCCCCCTAGCTACCTTCTCTCCTTTAATTTGTTCTTCCCATCATACTCTCCATGGCCATCACCACCATGATCGATCCCTCTCCTCTCTCCACAAGCTACCTTAATCAGCTTAGCTTAGCTATCCCTGGACCAGGAATAATATTAGTTTACGTGCTACTGGTGACCAAGTATTGGAGCACTACTACTACTCTAGTAAGTAGCTACTAATTACTCTATCACTCTGTTAATCGATGCTGTCGTTTCCTCCTTTTAAGGCCGGCCGGCCAGCCAGCCAAATCCATCCATCTCTAACTCTAGTTAATTAATCTCGAAACATGAACATGAGAAAAAAAGGTTTTTATTTAGATAATCGAAGTCGTATCAATATAAACGCTGACGTGGTCACTGTGACACTTGCTATTTGATGTTAATTACTACTATGTATAACAGAGAAAAGTTATAAGAGACATTAACAATCTCTTATAAGTATAAAAACTACAAAAATAATATAGTAGAAAAGTTATAATCCATTTTCTAAAGTTGAATTGAAATACTAAAAGAGATATTAACAATCAAAATTCAAACATATTGACTGCACTTATTTAGACTAGAGGAGTACATAAAAAAAAATCTGTATGCATCCTAAACGTAGAGACCGAGGATATAATTCATCTTTCCTTATATAAAAAGGTCAGAACCGATGACACTATAGCTAGCTAAACAACATAGTACCAATTTGGCTAGAGGTTTTCCTGGTCTCACTTGGATGTACATCATGGTATGGATTCTTAGTACACTAGCTCGTAGTACTATACTACTACTATTCTTATGTGATAACTCCAGCCCATACAGAGAGGAACATGGATGCATGCTTGCTAGCTAGGTATACACATATGGTCCCAGCAATCAAATATTGGAAGTACACGTATACTAGCTTATCAACAAACACTAAGTAATAATAATACTAGTAGTTGAGAATTTTGACCTGATACATTCGCATGCTTACCCAAAAAAAATTGTATACATCCAGCTAACACGACCAATGCAAGTCATTATTCACGAGTCTTAAATATATCTCCATGAGTATGACTTGTGAGACGACAACTAAAAGACAAGGCCAAGCTTTCTTAATTTGAAAGCTCACCTAATTAATTAACTACCACCGATAGATGTATCCCCAGCCTTCTTAATTAGTGCATCAAATGTGGCTATGTAGGCGATGAAGGGTCGACAAATAACGTAACACCCAATTAATGCAACTTTCACACACATGAATGTGTGTAGGTATGCATGTGTGGGCTACTTAACCCTATTTAGATGGGACTAAAATTTTTAAATCCCTATCACATCGGATGTTTGGACGCTAATTATAAATATTAAACGTAGACTATTAATAAAACCCATCCATAATCTTGGACTAATTCGCGAGACGAATCTATTGAGCCTAATTAATCTATGATTAGCCTATGTGATGCTACAGTAAACATTCTCTAATTATGGATTAATTAGGCTTAAAAAATTTGTCTCGCAAATTAGCTTTCATTTATGTAATTAGTTTTCTAAGTAGTCTATATTTAATAGTTTAAACTAGTGTCTAAATACAGAGACTAAAGTTAAGTCTCTAGATCCAAACACCACCTTAACCACTCCATTTCAACTCTACATATGGCACTCCCTTTGTATCACATTATAAGGCTTTCTAGCATTAATAATCTAGATTCATTAACGACTATATAAATGTGGCCAATGCTAAAAAGTCTTATAATATGAAACGGAGGAAGTATATAAGTACTAGTAGTACCTACTACTATCACATATGAATACATTGTGTATAAAACATCTCAATTCATTTAGACACACATGCAAGCTAAACCCTCTGGCTGCTTCAATTCTTTCATCATCAATAAAGTTCAGGAATAACACAGCAATGATACAAAGTACAAAGAGACAAGAACAGAATGCTTAAACCAAACACCCACACAGCCCAATGCATGCTGAAGCCGGCCGGCCATGTAACCCTACCCATGATTGCTAGACAAGGCATCCTTCTCCAAGAAGCAAAGCCACAGACAGCAGTCAAAATCAAAAATCCCAGAGGCCTTTAAGAAAAGTCTGGTTAATTAGGTTTACTACCTCTCTATCCATCCATCTCTATCTCTCTTGTCTCTCCCAATAGCTGGAGTTACTAGAACAATAGATGATCATATATATTCTACTTGCAACAGTAACCACTGCAACTACGACAACAAGATCACTCTTTTCAAAAAAAAAAAACAAGATCAAGACACATGCATATGCTTCCCTGAAATTTCTTAACTGAATTTGCCCATCCTGTTTACAGATCTGGTGCCCACTGATAGATGATCATGTAGCTGGCCCATTAATATTTCATTTCAATTCAATTCTGGTCTATATTATTTTCTAATCTATATGGCATCTTTGTTTCATCATCAGGTCATGGAGTTGGCAATTTGGCATACCCCATGTGATGGATGCAACCATCCAATTATATATGCGGCATATGCAGAGCTAGCTAGCTTAGGGATGCGTGTGAGATTCTTGGCAGGAGCCAATCCTTTGTTTGGGCCATCCATTTTTGCTTGCAAGATGAGGATGACGCATCACTCGCCTATAAATAAATTAAGCCCCTGTCAAGTAGATTTGCCTGCTGTCCTCTAATTAGTGTACTTTTAATAATAAACATAGCATTATGTATTGTTGTGCGATTATATTCTCTTTCCACAATATTCTAAGTTCTTCTAAAGTTTAAAACAAACTAAATTATTGTTAACACGACACCTAACACTGTCCTGGAATATGTCTGCAGTAAACCTTGACTGACCACCGACTGAAATGACAATATTCATATATTTATATCACAATTTAATTACTAATCTATCTATCTATTATTATTATATACTAAAAGTCGATTAAACTTCCTAGAAACACTCCCAAAGCGTCACGTGTCATTCTACAAATGCTCCTACACCGCCACGTGGCACTCTAATAAATAGAGAAAATCATATAAATTCTAAAAAAAAAAGCAAAACATCCGACCATCGATTTTCATTTAAATTGGTGGACCCATTATTATCAACCATTAGATTACATCTATCAAGTAATTAACCCCTCCCTCCTAAAACTGACTAATATCTCTCTCTAAGTATGCACGCACATAAAAAAAATCATACGGCATGTACGTGCGTATAAGCCCACCTATAACAGATTTTTACCTTTTCTTTTTCTCAAGTACTTTTATTCACTATATATATAAAACACAATCGTGGATTAATTTCCTTTTGAAGCACGGCATACTCATATGTTAACTCACCTCACGCATATATTTTAACTGATCACCTCTTTAAACGTATTCCTATAAGAGAAAAAAAAATAAGTACTACTATTCATTAAAAGAACAAAATAATACATAAACTCTGTGCCCAAAATAATCTAATCCTAAGATTTATCCTTAAGATTGGATTTTATTTTATTAAGGGAGTATGTACTTACCACATACTACTATTCGCTAGAAAAAAAAACATAAGTAAGATAAAAATCCTACAATCCTTCACTCCTAATTCTCAAATTAATAATTAAAATATTTTTATGTTTGTATGTAATACATACAGTTACCCCTCCTTCGTAGCTCGTTTCGCTCATGTTTATATGATAGCTAACCAGGATTTATGAATGAAAAAAAACTACATCCCATTTAACTATATTTGAATAAAATACTATCACAAGGAACAATATTATAATCCTTTTATTATGTCTTTCGCATCCAAATAATCTTTTTAACTGGCAGCGGTACTATATTCATTTACTGACCTTGATCGCTAATCTTTTTAAAGAAATATATAAATATGTGAACTACATTTTGATTAAAAATGTTCACATGGAACATATTCTATCCCTTTTCATGTCATTCTCATTCAAATAGTCTTAACAATTAGCATGAATAAATTTAACAACACAGATTATTCTATCGTATATTATCCCATGAACATGTATAGGTGAGGAAAATCTATAATACAAGGAAAATAATATCAAGGCCCATATAAAATCATATATTTGCAAAGAATTATTGCTTGCGCAAATATTTTTCCACATGGTTCTCACCACTAAAGCTATTAGATTATCTGAATTAGTGTCGAATTAATGATCAACTCTGCTCATTTTTAAAAGAGAAAATTATATTTGTACCACTAAAATTTAGTAGTACTGATTAATACCATAAAAACATCGTGCCTACTCTATACCACAAATCGATTCAAAACTTAAAAGAACTATTTTCATTTCCTCTATTTTCTCTATGTTATTCCCTAAAGGGTGCAAAGTATGGAGGAAAGGGCATGCTACGATATTGTAAATACTATGACAATATTGCTAAGGTGATACGGTCCAGTGAGAGGTCACCGTTGTTAATAGAGCTCAGTTGGCTTAGTTACTGATGCAATCCTTTAGGAGTGTGACAATGAATGTTGAAATTGTGCTCCACACTGGTCTTAAGGGGTATGGCAACGTCGATGTGAGACCCATGTTTTAAGGCGTAAGAGAAGAAAGCCAAGACAGCTATGCTATGCTTGATGCGTTAGAGGAACATTTATATATAATTTTAGTGATTTTATCATATTAATTGATAAAAGCGGTATTTTTTAATATTTATACATAGATTAGTAGATGACATTAATGTCATGGAGCAGGACGGGCTTAGTAAGTATGTTGTTCGCATGTATGGAGGTTTTTTGGTGAATAGTATGTATTTTATGTTGTACATATACAGATATTAGGAGAGAGAGAGGTTTCTATAAATACAAGAGATATTTTTAGGAGAGGTTTCTGTACATATAGGAGATTTTGCAGCATAGTACCGGAGATCAGGATTACATATCTAATAAGTAAGACATGGACACTGAAGTGAAGATGGATTTTTTATTATATTAATGATATATTAGGTTTATTTTTAAGTATAAATACGGTTCCATCTATTAAAAGAGCACATACCTTTAAGACAATGGTAATATGTAGTGGTGATAGATGAGTATACGAATAACCGGTATAAAGTAATTTTTGTTTGAATATCATTTGTCTATTTGACGGTATACATATTTCTTTTATGATTATAATTAAAGTAATCTAAGGTTTTTATAGCGAATATGGTGATATATGACTTTGTTTAGCATTCTTGCCCGCGGCTTCCTTCCTAGTTAATAAAAACAGTGTGTTACGAAGAACTTTCATGGCCGGCCATGCATGTCCCATGCCCGTCCTGTATATTTCTATGAAACTGAAGACCACCTAATTAAACAACAGATACAGACTAGATAAATGGATCAGATCGATTTCAACTTGCTCTCTTATTCGGATAGAATCGTCAGCATTACTGACATGTTTTCCTTTGAAAAAAAAGGAATTAGATTTCATGGTTATTTATTACATTTATATTAGGTTAGATAGATTGAATTAAACACATATAGATTGAGAATAAGTGCTGCAGCTAGCATCCATGCTTGGAAGTTTACACATCCTCTCTCCTTCCATAAAAGTTACACCTATTACTTTTGTCACCAAGATCAAGGAGTGTATGCACGCATACAACTAATAAGTAATAATATGACTTCTGGGGTTCTGATCAAACATTTAATTTACCTCTCCATTTAAGTCTTGGATACATAAAGACTACAAATATGATTAACTTATTTGAAAAAAACTAAAATATAAAATATGTCTAACTCTTGTGGATGGAGGGAGTACAAGCTAGTGCGCCCAGCATTTTCTGCTGAAGAACATCAATAAATTCTAAGCATTTTACACAACATTTCAAAACCAGCAGTCTCAGGTGGATGGCCCCAAACTGATTGTGATTTCCAATAAACATTCCACTAGAAAAACAAAAGGAACAGACAGACATTCCCCTCCGATCAAACAAGAAGAAAACAAGCAACAAGTGACCGACATTCCCCTGGGATTCCGTGCCGGTTTAATTCCACAAATAATATATAACAAAACTATACATATCCGTGCATGCAATTTGCACCCAAGAACAGCCTAAACAATGCAATCCGCGTAATACAATTCCCACATAAACTATTAGCACGCGTAGGTGCCCCTCATGTGATTGTGCGTACATGTTCTTCGATCTCTTCCTACCTAATCTTTTGCAGTATTTTGGCTGTCGATTAGTACCCGTTGGTTTGTTTATTGCTTCACACAGCGCATGCACACTGCCCCAGCACTGATCTAATCCCTGCCATGACAGGGCAAGAGAGATAATTAATCATTTGCATCGATTTGGATTGGAACGTTAGGGGTGAGATATGATAGAGGGGGGGAATAAACAAATGTGCTTAGTTTGATGATGGAATGTTTTTGCAGGATTTGTGTGTGTATGGTGGTTGCGAGGAAGATCCACCCTGTTCTTCACCTACATTCGATTCTTTTACTCTCCATCCGCTCTGCAGCTATCGTTGTGGCCGCCATGGAGATCGAGATAGAGAGAGAAAGTCCCATGCATTGTTTACTCCGATGTGTTAGGCCGGGCTGCACTGACATTCCATGGGTCCCATATATAGAGACAGCCAGCTGCTCTATCTCACCTTCTCCCTTCACAATCTCTCCATCTTTTCACCCTCTTCATGCGTTTGGTCAAACTAATCGGTTGTATACATGCACTCTTGATATAATGCAGAGGTCGGATGTATTATACTCTTTCATTGTTAACTAAAAGAAATACGCTAGTAGTTATTAAGTGCTGTCCCTTTTACATGCCTCAAAAAAACTACATTTGACTCTTATAAGGATGTAGATTGGCTTGGTCTAAACTCTAGAATTAGAGACGTATTCGCCTCTGCCAAGTGTATTGATGTGGACAGTTTCATCTCCTTGGGCTATAGTTTCACAATTTGTGTACAATTTTTGTCTCGGTTTAGTGGTCACATCGCCAATTGTGAAACACGATGGATGGTGGAATGACAAAGACAGTTGGAGCATGCCATGTCGTTTGTTGCTCCACACAAATGAGGTTAATTGTGTGGTTTGCAACAGAGAGGAGGTTAAAGAACACACATCGTCCTTTGAGTTTAGAGTGACATGGAACACAAATTATGCTTTAGCCACCTCTACGACCATGCATGTCTTTTATGAAGCGATCAGTGGCAAAAGCCAGCGACCGACACCGTCGAGCCCGGGTGGGTAATTAATGGTGTTTCTCCATGATCTACCAATTTTTTTATACGTCGATGGTAATCCGTAGTGAAGATGGCAGTGACGGAGCATGGGCGGTCACCCAACCTGTTCAGGAGATGTCCCCGCCGCTAGAAGCAATTGAAACGAACCAGAGCTTTGAGATATGTAAATAAGAAATTATCGAAGAAAAAACATATGAGAGTAGTCGTGTACACATGCTGCTCAGTGTCAAACTTTTAACATGTTTTGTTTCATCATAAAAGTATAGCCAAATTCACAATTTTTTATAATAAAAAAATCTGAATGTATAACATCATGGTATACTACGTACACTACTGTTTTATCAAGTCAATATATGTGAGACGTGCCCCTTTATTTAGCAGGCGCCTTTTACCTTCAGTAAACAGCAAGTGATCAGCCCATCACAATGATTTGCATGGTTGAATCAACATTATATTCATCTCTGTACTCTGCATTATTACTGTTTTACAGAGTACTAATTCCACTAGAGGATGCATCAGAATTATTGCCTGCTGCCTGCATGCAGGAGGAGGTACGTGCGGATGAGAACAAACAATGCATGCATTGCATGCTCAATAATCATCCACATTTTATATATATGCGTCGACAAAAACCGCACACATCTCCATCCTAGTACAACGTAGGCTAGCCCATGCATGCATGCAAGCAGCATTCTCACATGCCAATCGATCAATCGATCGATCGATCGAGCTGATGTCTCTTGTACAAAAGAGTGGACCGATCGATCGATCTAGCTTAGATGGAGCCACCGTGTTTTGTATTTCTGCGACAGCAATTCAATCAGAAAAAAATTTCATCAGAGCAGATCAAGAAGCAGCAGCTACGAGACACACACCTTAACGAAAAGGCCATATCACGCATCGCCATCCTCTACGTACTTTGCATCCATATATTTTCGTCAGAAACAACATATATACTAGCTAGCTTCTCTCTCTAACCATAGCCTTGTTCCATCCATCCATGCATGCATTGTCTGCCCTAGCTAGCTTTGTTAGCTAGAGGTGGACCATGCAAATTGCAAGCAACAACAAGCACAATGAGAGAGAAAGAACAATGAGAGAGAGAGAGAGAGAGAGAGAGAGAGATTCCAAGGAGACAAGCATGGCAGCTGGGGGAAGGAGAGGGAGAAGGAGAGGAGATAGATGCAAAATGTGGTCCTCAAAGTACTAGTGCTGGTCCACATTCTGGCAGCAGCACTTTGGGGGTGGTGGGGTGGGGAGGAGTTGGTCCTCACTCCTCACTCATCAGTAGTAGTGGGTGCCCAGTGGATGGATGGATGGAGGTCTGGAGGAGGAAGAAGCTAAGCCAAGGCCGGTGCATGCAGTAACAGTAGTACAAATATGTTGAAAATTCAGTACACCACACCACAGTGACAGTACCACCACTGATTATCAGCTGGATGCTGCTGCTAGCTGCTACTAGCTACTACATGGATGCCCAATTGCCCATGGACCAGAGAGAGAGAGAGAGAGAGAGAGAGAGCAAGAGGGGTCCTGGAATTAATCTGGTTAAATCAGGGGAGCCATCATGGCTAATGAGGCTGATTATTATGATGACATTGACCATGATGATGGCTTTGGGGCAACTAATCCACATGCATGCATGGCCAGCCAGCCAGGGCATCATATCATGGCGGGCTATAGTGGACGGCCGTGCATATGGATCAGAGGACTGTGTTGGGAGAGCATGCATGACTAATTTGCTCTGATTAGCTAGCTAGGTATAGCAGCTCTGACCCCTGCAAATCTGACACCTCAACCTAATCAATAATTATTCAGTGATAAATATGAGCTCGATCGATCAAGCAGCTGGGGGTGCACTGGTCTAGGATATTGTTGTTCTTGTTCGACCGAACCTCCCCCTTTTTCTTCGCTCGGAGATGATTGATGCTGCGAAACACAGACATAAATCTTCGGGCAGTTAACACGGTTGCTTTCGCGTTAAGAATGGGATTAGTTATAAGGGTCTATTTAAAAATATGGTGACAAATATAATTATAGCATAAATTAATGTAATTACAGATGTGATTAGTGTAATTACATATATAATTTAGGAACTTAAATATGTAATTTTCAAACTTAGACTTATATTGTAAATACATTAAAATTACGTATGTAATTTAGGGATTTACAATGTAAATACATGCTAATTATTTTTTTATAAAAAATATGGTGTCACATTTATAGTGCAAATCCGTAGTTATAATTGATTGGGCAAATTCTATGGTTCCTGAGAAGGCATATTTTCGTAACGTAAAATTTAATAATATCTCGGTATACCCCTTAAATGACATTTTTTTAATTGATTTGGTCATTTTTCATTGTCGCTAGCTTGGACAAATGTACTTTAGGCCGGGTTAAATTAAATATTTTCCCCAGAGGTCTCTATAGTTCAATTCACTGTTCTTGTGCTACAATATGCTTCAATTAATTCCGAGTCATAGGGAAAAAGGCCAAAAAAGAAGAAAAATATTACTTGAGCAGAATTGAATTTACTCGGTTATTGATTATTTACACGCACACGGATGCGTGCGCATGAATGGTGACAAATTTTAGTACGTAAAATTATAACAGTATACAATCATGCAGCGTGCATGCATGCAGGCGTATGTATATACCACTGTAGAACCCTAGCTAACATCGATGTTGCCAAATCATTGCTGGCCCATGCCCGCTTGGCTTGGTCCTAGCTGCCCTGTCACTATATACTGAGACTGTTGCTGTCGACGACTACGACGAATATGTACTCTCTACGTACGTTACAGAGACATGGATGCATATATGCATGACATGCCTTGTACGCATTCATACACGTAGTAATACGTACATGGTGCAGTACACGTATGCATGCATACACTGGCGACAGGTAGGAGTGAACAGTGCCTTGAACGGCGATCGATCGAGGGCCTTTCGTACGTTTGGAAAGAATCAGCCCCTGCTTTTTAAATTTTAATTAAAACTTAATTTTATTGTATCTTTTACCACATTAGATTTTCACCCGCTCATAACACATGTATACAATTCACTTAAAAAAAGAACACATGTATACAAAATTTAAATAAATTATTTTTTATCACTAATTCTGAAACCCTAGCGGGTCCCGTGCTCGGTGGCCGTTAGCACCGCTCCTGTGCTCGGGGTTCGTCCTCACCGTCAGAGCCATGCATTGTATCCATGCGCACGGGACGGTGAGGCAGTGAGATCTGCGTGGGAGAAGGATAGCTTGCCGGGTCCGCCGCCATCGAGCTCATCACTGCCGGATCTGCCATCTCATCCTCCACACCACCGGATCGACTGCCGCCGTCCTCCCCTCCACCGGATTCACGTACCGCCGCAGACATCCCTACTACCAGATCCGACGCCGCTGCCTTACCCATCGTCGGCACGTTTCCCACCGCTCCTTCCGAATCCCTCCGGCGTCGGCTGCTCCTCCCGCCGCCGACGGAGATATGAGGAGGAGAGAAGATGTGGAGAGGAAGCAGTAGAGTAGATGGAGGAAGTGGAGGGTGAGGATGAGGAGAGAGAGTGGTGATTTGATATTTTAAGGGTGAGTTCGATCTGGTTGGCTGGTAGCAGGCGGACCTTTTAACATGTTTATTTTCGCAGGTAGGCTAATTGTTAAGAAACCAAGAGAAACCATCTTTGGTCGGTCGACCCAAATCCACAATAGTCCCGATTCCATTAAAAACCGCGACTAAAAATGATTTTTAGTCCCGGTTTATAAGCGCAACAGGACTAAATGATCTTTATTCCCGGTTGGGGTTACTAACGGGACTAAAGATGATTTTTAGTCCCGGTTGGTAACACCAATCGGGACTAAATATGATCTTTAGTCCCGGTTGTCTCCATGCCAGACCGTGTGAGGCGGCTAAAGACCTAACTTTATTCCCGGTTGGTGTTACTAACCGGGAATAAAAATCAACACGTACTATATAATCCCTATTACTTATCCTCTTTTCCCATCCACACAACAAACTCTCTCTCTCTATCTGTTTTTTCCTCTCTAACTCCCTATCCTTATCTCTTTCTTTTTCCTTTCAAGCGGTGCTTGGATTGGAGCAAGAGCGGCTGGCCGCTTGGATCGGAGCGAGAGCGGGCCGGCCGGGCGGCGACGGGCAGGGCCGCGCGGCGGTGGCCGGCTGGCCAGCGCAGAGGGGAGGCGGCAGTGGCCGGCCGGCTCCTCTGCTGTTTTTTTTTAGAATTTGTGATTTATTGCATGATCCTGTGATGAATTTGATTTGTGTGTGATGTGAACTTGTGATGTATTTGCGGTGAATTTTGTAGAACTTGTGATGTAATTTGATTTGTGTGTAATTTTTTTTAGGATTTGTGATGTATTTGATTTATGTGTATAAGTAACTTTAATTTGTGATGTGGACTTGGGATCTTACTTTGATTTGGGGATTTGGGGTTTGATTTGGAATATGCATACCACCTAGATTCGGGAGAAAATAAAAAAGAAAAAAAAAACCTCGCTATCCTCTCTTTAGTCCTTGTTGGTAATAGTCCCGGTTATTTCAACCGGGACTAAAGATCCTCCGGTTATTTCAACTGGGATTAAAGATGGGCATCTTTGGTCCTGGATTGCTACTCCCGATTGGAAACCCGGGATTAAAGGGGGTTCCTAACCGGAAGTAAAAAAGGTTTCTCGACTAGTGCTTGCAAAAATTATTTTTTTGCATGCGGTTCTTGAACCATTCTCAGGGGAGCGATTTTTGTAGGCGGTAGTAGTTATGGCGTATGGATGGTTATTGATTGTTTTTTTAAGTAGAAATATAGATCTATATATATGTGAGTATATCGTTTTTGCAAGGGTCAGATCATCTAAAAAAATCGTACGTACTGCCGAGTGGATCATCGACCGGCGCCGGTCGGCAAGATTATTATTATACGATCGAATTATGTTTCGATCATGCGTGCATGTGATCTGTGTACGAGCTATACTGGCTATGCATGCAATAATCTGGTACGTACCAATAAGCAAGTAAGCTAGAGGCTGGCCGACTATGTGTGGCCAGACTGGTTAGATTTGTGGCTATGTGTGGCCTACTGTAGACGACGTACATGCATACTACATTACGTGTACAATACTATTAAACACATGGGATTGCCTGGTTTTTTAGGCACATAAAAACACTTACAAATTGTAGTCACCTTTTTAACGGCCTTGATCATACCAACATTTTTAGATAAAGAATAATTTATACCCTGCAGTTCTTTCTCCCCACAACGCGCCATGTTAGTGCGAACTCGCCTCACACACCTCACCCCATAGCGCTCTCACCAAGCTTGCCAGGGCCGGAAGCTCTCCAGCGGCGCTTCCCCACCTCCTAAGAACCTCCTCTGATTTGACGCTCTCTGCCATCGACCCTGCCCATCTCCCTCCTCTAGCCCCATAGACCCAACTAGACTACTGTGACCTCACTACATGCTCTTGCTCGCCATCCACCATGAATCAACCGTCTCCCTGCCCATCCCTTTAAGCCTATGGGAATTGAACCACTCTCTTCCACCAGCCAAAATCCCCACCCCCAAAACCTTAAGTCTAATCCGTGGGTCCTCTATCATAGTCAGGTGTCACTCATCATGTGGAAGTTGAAAAGATCGTAAAGGAGTTTGATGTTGTCATCGTTGTTAAGCCATGGCTACCATCTCCCTTTATCTCGCCTCTTTTTTTGCCTCCCCTATTCTAGATGTTGCAGGTGACTGAAATTTCTCATAATTTTGACCACCTAAAACAAGCAATTCACTAAGTAAATTAACCATTTCTACAGACACATTTTTTAACATGTAGGAGTTCAGTCTCATATTGGTGGTGAAAGTACAATATATTCAGTCTCATATTGGTGGTGAAAGTACAATATATCTTGTTTAAAAGTGATTCCTTCAACTCGTAAGCTAGAATTGAAATCGTGTAAGGTATTTTAAGTCCTTCAATTAGTATCAGAATCTGGCTAGTTCAATGTTTTTAACCCGATGAACATTAGTATGAGTGCAAGCGGTGTCCTGATGGTATAGGTGCATATAAATTAAAATACAATCGTTTTTAGATAAACAAGGTTTATGAGATGTATATCAAATATAGTTCTAGTGCTTGTGGTGCCTAACGGTATATATAGTTATATATAAAAGGAAAAAAAAAAGAATCACCCCTAAACTATTGAGGTCAATTGAATTAACCCACTGAACTCAAACACCAGGCATTTTACACCATCAACTATACAAACCGGATAAATAACCCCCTTGTTTCAAACCGAAGTAGTCTTGGTCCTATGTTACAATCCAGTTAGCAATTTTATTTTAAAAATCCATGGGCCCCACATGTCATACTCTCCTCTTCTCTATCTCTTTAATCCCCGTCCTCTCTCTCTTCTCCCTTCCCTCACCTCCATCTCTCTCTCACCAAACCGAGCAGGGAGGACCGGGCCGACCACGCTGCATAGCGGCCGGTGGCAGGAGGGGCTCGAGCCCATGTGGGCATAGCCGCAGCCAGTGATAGAGGTAGCAGGCGACGCATGAACCAGCGGGTCGGTGGCGGGCGACGCTTGGCAGTGCGACAGGCGGCGATGGCGCGCGGCTCGGGCGACACCACCCTCTCTGCGTCACCTTGCTCCCATCGGAAAGATCGGTGCTAGCGGTGGAGAAAGGAGGTGGTTGCGGCTTTGGCATGGTTGCCGAGCTTACGCCCGAGGATGGCGCCGCCGCCACTAGCTGAAGTGCTCCACCTTGAAGCTAATCTGGCCGCCGCCCTCATGCTGAGCCCGCCTCCCCCAGCCGGTCACCGCCTCTATCCCCAGCCTCGTGTCCAGTCGCCTCCCTCATGCCAATTAAGCCCCGCCTCCTTCACACCATTCCCATCCATGGAGAGAGCTGAGAGGGAGGGGAGAGAGGGAGAGAGCAGAAATAAAATGACAGGTGGACCCTACAATCTATTACTTTAATTTTTTTGATTGGATTGCCACGTTGACACCACGTGTGCAAGCTCTTGGTCAAAACCACCCAAAACAGTCCTAGAGGGTAATTCGTCCGGTTTAGAAAGACTGGGGTTAAAAATATCTGGTATTTGAGTTCAAGAGGTAACTCGATCAACTTCGATAGTTAGAGAGTTATTCGTAGTTTTTCGTATATAAAATACAATCATATTTTTATAAATAAAGTTATGAGATGCATATCAAATATAGTTCTACTTTTACAATCTGATGTACACAACCTATCAATTTATAATAAGATGAATTTGACAGGCTGACCATAATAAACTAGTGCTCTTATGTCTTATTTTTTTTTTAAGTGGTACACTGGTACATACAAAAAAAAAAGGACTGTGCAGGAATAGTCCGGTGCTTCTCCAAGCTAGGGATTGGGGATACGATCGTCGTTGTCGTTTCCCTGTACGCCCACAGGAATAATACAGTACAGTACTGTATAATTTATATTGCTTTCTCGTTTGTTTTTCACCGTGGACCGGACAAGCAACAAAGGGACGACGTGACACACGGTCGTCCGTCCCGGCCTCCACCTCTCTCTGTCCCTCCCTCCTCCTCTCCTGTTCATCGGTCCATTCCTACGTGTCACGCTTACACTTGGCGATGGCGACACCCACTACTTAGCTCGAGAGCTTAGCTCCAGACCGGACGATTCTTCCCTTAGCTTTCATTTGTCCCATTCATACGCACACGCGTCGTACGTTGATAATATAATCTAGTTAATCTGTCATTATTGAGTAATTGATCTGAAACACACTCAGATACATTCGATCTCGTGCTAATTGAGCTCTAGCTAATCCAGAGAGAATCTCTCCTGCCACACCTGCAAGTTAAAGTAACACTGTGTATCCCACTCATATCTGCATGCATCTGTCGTGTAAGCCACAGGTAGGAAAACTGAAAATGCCATACTTATGAAGTTTTTGACGGTGTCAGTTTCCCCTAAATCTTCAGTGCGCCAGACAAAGATTTGTACTTAAAATCTAAGATTCGATATGTAGGTACATTTTTTTAAAAAAAAAATTCTAATACAATTCAAATCTTAAGAACCCTAGAATTATCATGTTCTTTCTTCTCAGAAATCCAGTTTTTCTGTATTCTTATCAGCTGCACGCTTTAATTTCTCAGAATTAGCAACTCCAAACAAGCAGGGTCTCGGAAGGAACTAACGACCCCATCGTGGAATAAGCCAAACGGCATATTTTGCAAATAAAAAGTAATTTGTGAATATTTTTTTTATATAAGTGTTCTTAGCGATCCAAAAGCAATAACTGAAAAATAAACTTCGATGAAAAAAAACCCTTAAAATCAGCTTCAAGTTTAAGATTGAAAATTCAAATTTTAGCTGATAAGTAAGAGTATAAGTATAAGCAAACAGACGAGACCGTAAGCTAAGAGCAGGTACAATAGCAGACTATAAACCAGCTATAAACATATCTTAAGGAGATAAAAGATGAGAGATAAAAACAGTGGACTACATATTTATAACCAGCTGCAGCACGAACTGCAAGACGCGTGTGTGTATGATAGATGATACCATATATTGATTGTGTAGTTATATATTTATATATAATAATTGACTATTAGATTGACTATAGATAATATGGAGCCAACGGTTGGCTATACTATTAAACTTGCTCTAATTAAGCCATGCCTCGCGCTTTCAACTGACGGAGTGGGTGCGTGTGGTGGGTGTGCGCGGGCGAGGCACACGGCTTTGACCCCCGCCCCGCCCGGCGCGGCGGCGTGGGTGCGTGTTGCAATCAACAACGGCAATTTCTTCGGCCGCTGCCGCTGCCGCTTCCGTCCACACACGCCACGCCGCCCGGCCGCGTGCGCGCGTCGACGTCGTACGTCGATCGACCGCGCGCCGATCGGCCAAAGCCGGTCTACTCTCGAATCGAATAATATTACGCATGGTTCGATCGATCGATCGATCGGTCGGTCGTCGGTCGATTCTTTTCTTCTCAGCAAAGACACGGCAGGCAGATGCACACACCGACCGAACAAGAAAAAAACAAAGACACGACACGACACGACAGATGCAGAGATGCTACTACTATAGGAGAGTACCCTCTCCCCCATGTGCACGCTCGTGTCCACACATGCGTGTAAGTTAATTATTGGACGCGACTTGTCAGTTGCCATGCACGGCCACCAGTAGTACTCGATCGATCGATCCCTCAGGTACTACCACGTTTCAATTCGCGCGTATTCTCGTAGACGCCGAGAGGCCGGCCGGCGGCCGGTTCATCCATCCATGTTTCGACAGTTTGAACATCATCCATCACACCAGTAGCTAGCTAGCGAGCGCGACGACACACAACGTGACAAGAGGCAACGACACACGAGAAGCAGCGACGACACATGCGTGCCTGCGAGATGGCTGCGCCGCCATATTCGCGCGCGTGTGCGGATGCAGGCGCATTGGCACTGTGCATAGGTCGTCGCCGGCTGGAAAAGAGTAGTAGAGTACCGGCCGGTGGGTCGTTGCCCAGCTCGTTGGCTCCTGAGAAAATTGCTATTGCGCCATCTTCAAAAACACGGGTTTCATCGGAATGTTATTCTGCGTTTTGGATTCGTTAAGTTGTATTGATGTATAGCGAGCTAGTGAAAGGTATGTAAATTTGCAATTGCCTCAAAGGTATTTGGTGTTGGGGGCGACGAGTACGTATAGACGTATAGTACGTATGCCTACATGTTGCACTGCGCGCGCGCGCCCACGGGTACGTACGGAGACGCAGAGACCCTGGCTGGTAGGGACGGAGAGCCGGAGTACCTAATTACGTATACGTACGGAGGGGCTCTACGTACCCGACAGGTGGGTCCCCGTTATGTATGCGGGTCGATCGTCAGCTCGTCACCGGAGGTAGCTAGCGAGCGATGATCATTCACGTACTACGTAATGACTCAGTCACATAAAAAACAAACATAATATCGGATATGATACATTCTAATACTATGAATCTGTGTGAGTGTATATATATATATATATATATATATATATATATATATATATATATATATATATATATATATATATATATATATATTACATTCGGTAAATCTAATTGGAGAGGCCTCTCCAATTAATCTTAACCAGAGACATCCACGTGCTAGTAATTTAGGAGTTTTGGTTGCTATTAATCCATTGAGCAAGTAGGGGAAATATTCCTATCATCTATGTTTCAAATAAAATTTTCTTTTAAATTACTCATCTGATTTACAATTCGATTACACTGTTGTGTTCGTAATAATTAAATCTTTACAACAAGATCTCACATGATATATTTTGATGAAAAATCATAAATTACTTTTATGATATGTCTAAATTACTTTTAGATTTCACTAAGTTACTTCTTAGACATATAAAAGTAAATTCAGTAAAGCCTAAAAATAATTTACATATATTATAGAAGTAACTTATAACAAAAAGAAAGTAACTTTAATTAATGCCTCTTTTCATTGAACACACACACAGATATATATATATATATATATATATATATATATATATATATCTGTGTGTGTGTGTGTATGTATATGTATATACATAGGACACTCATATAGGGCACCATGGTTCAAATGCACAAAATTACTCAAATTTTTTAAAATTTTTAAATTGTGAGTATATACCTAGTTATAAGAATTCGATTCATACATATATCTATCAACAAAACAACTTAAATTTAACTTTATTTCACAATTCATGATTACATACCTAACTAATTATATGTATGGATGCTATATACCTAGAATCAAAATCTAACAAAAACAAGTTCAAATTCAGTTCAAACTTGCTTTAAACTAGTTAGTAAAGTAGTTAATTTTAATACCTAAATAATTGAAAAAGTTTTATACTCATTTGAATTGGTTATATACTCAATTTCAACAATGATGCCCGGGCACCATGGAGCACCAAACAAATTTACTATATACATATGTATATACATATACATATTTATATACATATACATATCTACATATACATATATATATATACATACATATATACATACATATATATATATATATGTATATATATGTTACTTTTAGATTGGATTAAAATACTTCCTATATATTCATAATGCTCCGAGGTGATTACTTTTATTATTTTTTAAGTTAATTCCATAATTTATGCTGATTAATTTAATTTCTAGATAGAGTCATGTTTTTATATCTACAACGGATTTACTTCAAATGGCATGCCAAAGTTACCTTCGTTTTGTTCTAAGTTACTTCTATAATATATGTAAATTATTTTTAGACTTTACTGAATTTACTTTTATATGTCTAAGATGTAACTTAGTGAAATCTAAAAGTAATATAAACATATCATAAAAGTAATTTGTGATTTTTCATCAAAATATAATTATGTGAGATCTTGTTGTAAAGATTTAATTATTACGAACACAATGGTGTAATCGGATTGTAGATCGGATAAGTAGTTTAAGAGAAAATTGTATTTGAAGTATATGTGGACAGTGTCTCTTATAGATGGAGTTGTAACTGGTTTAGACAAATCAGCTATCACTAGCTGTATAGTTACTTTTTAGATTCGTCTTTTATACGACGGAGGGAGTGAGTACGTACGTGCGCGTCGCTGGGTGGCCGGGTTGTTGGGTTGTGGTTTGTCCGCCACCACGCTGGACATATTCCGGCCGGACGGGGACGGCCGGCCGCCGGGCAATGGCTCCTCGGACCGGCTTAATTGCGTTGTCGGCCGCCTCTATCGGCACAAACATATGCGCGTACATGACACACTCTGCCTCTCACTCTCTCTCTCTCTCTGCTGCCCTCTCTTCTCCTCGCAGTGGAACTAATCATTCTCTTTTTGAAACAAAGTGGAGCTAATCATTGCTGGTTTGGCGAGGTGTTGGCCTTGCTTGGGAAACCACACCCCCCCCCCCCCCCCCCCCCAAAATCTCGGGATGCGCTCAGATCGACCCTCCATCCATGCTTGCTTGCTTGATGGCTCCTTGCATCTCTCTGTCTGTCGACTACTCTGTCTCTCTGGTGTTCCTCTCTTTTCTCTGTTTTCTTGTTGACACCTCGCAATGTAGTGTAGTACACTAGTACTAGTAATAGTACAGCACAGCTAGTATATTTGTTGGTGGCACGTTTAACTTAACGGATGGGAGCACAAAGCTTTGCTTTTGGTAATTACTCCCTGCATCTACTTTTGATAGTCATATTTCCAAATCTGAAAAATTTATTTTTGATAGGCATATTTCAATCCAATAAACTATCATCTTAATAACTTTCTCGTATTTAATGCGTGACTCTCCATTCTTCCACACAAGATTGGCTACATAGGTATCGAGAAATGTAAATATTAATGAATCACTTGTTTACGAGGAATAACTAGTAACATGTTTAAATGGATGATAAGTAGAATTACTTATTTTTGATCTGTGTGTCAAGATAAAATATGACTATTAAAAGTAGATGGAGGGAGTACTAATTAGAGAGCTTGATATGTAAGTACATGTAATTGTATAACAGACATGGACCGAATTAAGACGGCGGGGTGTGGATTGGTGGACGGACAGTGGTCAACATAGTACGCGCGTCCGTTGTCCGTCTTAAGATATGCATTGTTGATTGATGAAATGCAATATAATGGACTGTGACTGAACTGAGATATGCTCGGATTTGATCGGGTACATGAACGAATTTAAAAGACTTTTTGCTGCGCCTTTAGTTTCGAGTCATAATGTAGTTGCATTGCAGCTCGTTTTCGTCATGTTCTTTTCGTGTATTAGGACCACAGTTTTTATCCATTACTTTCTCTGTCCCCTTTTATTAGTCGCTAGGAATCTGTATTTGTGAGGGAGCCACGACTCCCAAACAACAATTATAAAGGGACGGAGGGAGTACTCTCTAGGGTCTTAAAATATGTCTTTATTTACTTTTTAGAGTATACTTTGAGTTCTTTCGCATAACTAATTAAAAAAACAGTTTGAGTATTATGATAGTCTGATCTAATTAAACCAGACGAATTTTGCTCCTGCATACACGTGGCACTGATGATGTTATCTCTTTGATATCCAGCTCTTTATGAAGGCGTCTATCCTGGCATGCACAAAGACTGTCTTTATGAAGACCATTTCCTAGATATGCTTGTGTAAGCGTAATCCCTGAAATGTTCATCTGTCTTTAAAAGACTATGTGTAGGAACATATATCCAATCACATCAAAAACAACTAGTTCTTTATATGACATGAGTAATTTATAGACAATCAACAATACTCGGTGATAGGTTGTTGTTTGGAGTAGAGTTACCGTGGTACGAGTTTTTTTTCTTTTTCTTCCTTGTTTTTTAATCTTTTTTTTTCCTTCCTTGACATAGACCGGTCTGGCTGAGTACGTCGGGTAAAAAAAAACTCTATTCTTCTAATATATTGGCGTGTATTTATTTTGCGCGTTCGTAAAAAAGATAGGTTGTTGTTTAGCTACGTAAATTGTTTAATTTCGCGCGCGCACCTCTCGGTACGTTCAACCTGCAGGACCAAAGGCGTGCGTGAAACAGGTCGTGGTAAGCTCGTCGTGGTGTCGATGTGCGGTTCCTGAAAGTACGCACGTACGTACGCGGGCGCGCTGCTTTGCGAGCGGCGTCCGGTTCCCATCTCGTTCGTACGTGCACGCACGCAAGAGAGGACGACAGTGTTACGTACTGGCACTGGCTATATCTATATAGTACAGTATATATTTTGTACAGGGACTGTGTGTTGCATGCATATATGCACGCACGCACATATATAAGTGTATCATTACATATTTATTTACATACACTAGCTACGCAGCTGGATACGCACGTACACAATGCACTACAAGAAAAAACATTTTTGTAGACGGCCAAAACATATTTTTAAAGACGGCCATAACCTCCGCATGCATCGAAACGCCTGTGAAATTCAATGATTTTTGCAAGCGGCTAAATCCACCCGCCTGCAAAATTATTTTCAGTGTAAAAAAAATTTGGCCGCCCACCAGCCCTACTCGCCGCCGCACTCCCCTCCGGCCACCGCCACCACAAGCTGTGCCACCACGAGGGTTTTGAGAGGGAGAGGGAGGGGAAGGGAGCTGCGCCGCCACAAGCTCACCGGCCAGCCCGCTGCTGGCCCTCCCGATGACGTAGCTGGATCCGAGAGGGGAGGGGAGAGGAGGAAAGTCGCCGTCCGAATTTGGGAGTGGGAGCGCCGCCGCCGCCGCCGATGATCGTGTCGCCTCAGCCGCCGCCCTCCCCACAATGCAGCCAGATCCGCGAGGGGAGGGGAACGCCGTCGACCTCCGGCCTCCGCCGCCACCCTCCCCCACAACGCTACCGGATCCGGGATGGGAGAGGAAGAGCCGCCAGCCGGATCCAGGAGGTGGGAACGCCGCCGCCAACCTCCCGCGTCCGCCGCTGCATGCGGATGTTGTCGCCGCACGGCCGCACCTCGCTGCCGTCCGCCCGCGCCGCCGGCCACAGGCCTCCCTCCTCCCCCCTTTAGCCAGATCTAGGAGGGAGAAGAGGCAAGCCGCATCGGGGGTGGATGCGACCGTCCCCGAGCGTCGCCTTCCTGGTGCCTTGTCGTCGCCAACGCCAACCCCGCCACTCGCCGTCGCAGATCATGCCGCCTCCACGCGTCGTCGTCGTCGGTTCCCGCCGCCGAATGCCCACGGTCGCTGAGGGAGAGGAGAGCTAGGGGCTGAGGGAGGAGAGGCGAGGGAGACAAGAGGATAGGACTTAGAAAAAGAATCTAGTGATGTCGTGTCTACTTATATTCCACGCCAATTTTCACAGGCGGATAGCGAGCTTCACCCGGTTTACATTTTTGTAGGCGGTCACTTGGTTCCGAGGGTCATATCCGTCAGGGAAAAAATAATCCCACGTCTGCAAAAATGCTTTTTCTAGTAGCGGTGCAAACGTTAGGCGATGCTTAGCTTTCGAGCTAGCGCATCGTCGTTTGGATTCACATTTATACGTGCACGGTGAAAATTAGAACTAGCTGATGCTCACTCGATCGACACATGTCATTGCAGATTATTGCACCGGCCGGCCGATCGCCGGCAGAATGAACGAGCCGGACGTACACCGTTGCCGCCATTGCCGGCGACTCGGCGAGGAGAGAGAGAGAGAGAGAGAGAGGGAGGCAGGCGGATGAGGAGGTACGAGTGTTACTGTGCTGGAGCAGCGTCATGGGAGATGTGAAGGTGCTCGCACCGACGTACCAACCACACGCGCACAGTGCCCCGATCGATTCATCGCTGCAGTGTAGTACTATACCACTGCTGCCATGCTGCGCCCCCCCCCCCCCCCCCCCCCCAGTAGTGCGTACTACGCCGTCCGTCCTGATCTCAACACACACGCACAGTCTCTCTCTCTCTCTCTCTAGGTCAGTGCTACCTCGAGGGCTATAAGCTAAGCCCCATGCATGCATGCATACGCGCAACAAGACTTCCACGCACCAGGTGCGTCAACAGGACGATATTGTGTGATCTAGAGAGAGAGAGAGAGGGGCCGGGCCGGCCGACCGATCGGTCCCGGCCTTCTTACAATCTGTCAGCGACAAAACTGGTAGATACCAAACTCACTGTTCCTTCACTTTCACCTCTCTCTCCTCATCCTCTCTCTCTAGCTTGCTAAACCTATTGCAGCTAGCTAGCTTGGATCGATGGCAGCAGCTAGCAGCTATTGCCTCTGCATGCAGCGTGAGATCGATCATCGATCGACAGATAGGTAGAGCTGGACGCGTACAGATAGATAGATAGCCAGTGCACTGACTCACTCATCGAAAGAGAAACAAAGAGGCTTACCTGCACGCATCCATCCATCGATCCATGCAATGGCATCCATGCGTTGCATAGTGCGCGGCCGGTAGAAGTGAGTAGCTAGTAGTGGAGCTGTGAGCTGTCCGTCCACATGCCCTGTCGTCGTCGTGCACAAGCACAGCCCACGCACGCCTGTTGCATGCACCACCACCACCACCCCGTACGTAGGACACCAACGGCCTCAACCGGCCTCTCTCTAGGCACGAACTCTCTGTACGTGTGTGGATCGAGACTATCGTTACGTGAGGACTGATCGAACCGTGAGTTTGCTATATGGTAAACTTATCGTCCGTGTTCGATCCAAAGCATTAGGTTTGAATCAGTTTTCGTTGTTAAGCCTCTCAGCCACAAAAAAACAATGTCTATACTTGGTAACTAGCTAGAATTATCAAGAATATATTTAAAGTTGGCTACTGTTTTTTGATTGCTAAAGAAATTAATTGGTTGTAAAAAAATTATGGATTCTTGTAGTGGTTGTTTTTGGTTTTGCATGCATCACACATTTGGCAAGATAAAGAAAAACTAGGCTAAGCTAGCTAGCTCACACTGTGAGATTTTTTTTTTATTTACCTGATTACCTCGAGGGATAATCTGGCGCTCTCGGTAGTACGGAACGTTCGATCGGACGGTTCTGGCTGGCCAATAGATCGATCGATCAGGCGGACACCGTTCGCAGCACAGAGGCAACGCTAGCTGCACCCGGCTGGCCGGCTCCCCCACCGTGGGGCCCACAGGCAGGTGGGTCCACGTGTCAATCTGCCCTGCCGACCGATGAGCAGTGGACGGCCGATCGACGCCTTGTCGTTTTCCCTCCGGGGAATTCTTACTCGTGCATCTAATCTACTACGTACTCCGTCCATCTAATGGATTTTGGCCTTTTCCATTTCTCCGTAAATATATTATAGGGTTTTAAAGTACTACTTTTTTAATCTATACAACCACTGTATTTATTGCTCACTAATAATGTCTTTGCTCAGCATAATCTTTTCCAGTAAGTAAACTTTTAAGCAAATCAAAATAATTTCAGTTTAAATCTTAAATTTCGGTAAAATAATATGTATGGTTGAATCCCTTATATTTATGAACGAAGTATTACGCAGTCGCACTGCTTAATTCCGTGCATCTTTTCCTGGGGCCAATCTCACGGGGGACCCCCAGCGAAATTATGCAAAAGTACCAGCAGTGTAGTATAAAACGAGAGCAAGAGGGGACAGACGAGTAAAAAGAAACAGAAAAGAAAAGAAAAGGGAAGTGACTGCAACAACAGCGGGCAATTGTTCTTCTCGGGGGACGCGAAAAACTTCGGGGGCCTCGGGATTCTCACTGTCTACCTCAGCAAAATTTCTTAATTTTAGCTATAGCAAGCTAGAGCTAAGCATAGATGGATGAGCTAGAGGTAGCTAGCTTGCCAGTATCTTTGTTCGGTTTGTTGCTACACCTACATCGACTGGTCATTTGGTTGAGATAATCACAGATAATATAGGGGTGCTGTGGTGTGTACACCTTTCGTTCTAAAAAGAACCTACTTAGAAAGAAACGTAAATCCTATTACACTGAATTTATATAAATATTAAATATTTGTATAAATTCGTTATACTAGAAGAGCAATGAATCTGAATAAATGTCAAAAATTTATTCAGATTTATTATATTAGAATCTAACACATATCTTTCTGGTTTGATTTTTTTATGAAGAAAGTGCAGCACTGTGCGAGTTGATGCTTTACTGTTTGGGGACTTGTAGTCTATCAGGAGCGACCAGGTCCTACCGTGGGATTGTACATTGATCTGACAGCGTCATTTATGCACATCGATCTAAGATTGACGTTTCTTTAGAAATCGAGTTTTACGTTGGTTAATGAAATTAACACTCTGGTGTGTTTTCTCCGTCCCGTAAAAACTAATCTAATATGAATATAATATGAATGTGACATTTTCTAATATAATAAATTTAAACAAACCTTCGTACAAACTGCAACGTAGTTTATATGTATAAGTTGTATATTCACCGAGCTTGAGAAGTGAGTTTACTAAACAAAGAAAATGATGTTAGGGAAACTAACATAGTGCTCTCCCAAAAATAATATAAAATTATTTTGTGCTAGCCGGTACTACGCAAAAAAAATTGCAAGTAAGTACTCCCTCCGTCCCATAATATAAGGGATTTTGAGTTTTTATTTGCAACGTTTGACCACTCGTCTTATTCAAAATTTTTTGAAATTATTATTTATATTATTTGTGACTTACTTTATTATCTACAATACTTTAAGCATAACTTTTCGTTTTTTATATTTGCAAAAAAAAATTGAATAAGACGAGTGGTCAAATGTTACAATCAAAAACTTAAAATCCCTTATAATCTGGGACGGAGGGAGTAGAACTCTAGTTCTTATGAGATCTTCTTCGAGCTCTTGCAAAGTAGAAAAAGAAAACAGTGTACTGCAATTCTCTGGGACAGGAAAAATATCTTGACCAAGATTGAAATGTTTATCAACAGTAACTTTTTAAATACAGTATGTCATTACAGTGCATTTCTCTTTTTAAGTACAGCTCCAGCCAACTTAAAGAAACATAGAAGTTGGGTACCTCTAACTTAAAAAAAAAACAAATATCATGGAGTTGGAGTTGCGGCTAAATTAGGGGAATGAGACATTTTGTTCATGTTGATAATGATATTATATTAACAATCACTTAGTTTTAAGTTACAAACCCCATTTTCTGCAAAAGTCCAGGACCTTTTTATATACATTCATTTGCACTTAACGATAACAATAACCAAATAATAAATCATGTATATGATTATATATAGTCAAATTGATAATAGAGTTGGATCCCGGAGGGTAATTAAGAAACCATAGACATATCAAATTGATATTTGAAAACCAATGGCACAAGATAGGGCTACGTTGATTTTATCGTCTTATTAGTCATCAATGAAGTCTTGAGCAGGGGTTTGCAATTTCGTTTTTCATTTTCCAAAATTCAGGGACGAAAGAAATATGGAGTATAAACAATGTTTTGCTGAATTTGAATAAATTTTGACCAAATTCACAAAAAGTTTATTTTCTTTTTTTTTGAAATTTCAGAAGTTTCTAATAGAAATTTAACACAACGGTCTTGAGCGCCTAATTTATTATCTTTACAAAAGAGAAATATAATGTTAGTGAGATACTTCTACATAAAATGGCGCCCACAAATATTTCATGTTTGAATTGTCTAAGATGACATCTAATTTGGAATTGATTTAGTACAAAACACAAATATAGTAAATGATAGCGGAGACAACCCGTGACCCCCGCGTCGCTCTCGCGTGGGCGGCTCGGGGGCGAAACCCTAGACGTCTACGCCGCCACACCCCCATCCCCCTCCTCCACCTCGCCGCCGCCGGAGCTCGCCAGCGGCAAAGCCGGCGGCGTGCCGAGAAGGCGGCGGCGAGGCCCAAACGGCTCAGCGGAACCGGCCCCTGCGCGAGGAGGACGGAGAACACCGACGGTGGCGCGGCCGGAGGTGGAGACGGCGGTTCGGCTTGGGGCGGCAGATCCGGCACCCCTGTGGCCGGATCTGGCCTCCCCACCCGCGGATCCGGTCGGCGCGGTGAGCGGCACGACAGAGGCGGAGCGGGCGGCGAGCGGCGCGTGCGTGTGCCCTGCCGGCGAGGGGGGCGGTGAAACGGGCGGCGCGACGGACGCGGAGCGGGGGCGGGCGGCGCGACGCAGGCCCCGGCCGGCGAGGCAGCCAGGCGCGGCGGCGGCGCGGGCTGGGGCTGCTGCGGCGACGACACCTGCTCCTGCTCTGCCTCGTGCCCCCACCCGGCGTCGTTTTCGGATGGCGAGTAGGAGGAAGGCGATGCCGGCGGCCGGTGGTGTTGCCCGGACACGCGGCCATGGCCCGATGGTCGGCGGCGTGAGGCTGTGGAGGTGCTACGCGAGGAGGAAGCCGGCGGTGGTGACCGGGTCATCAGGTGGCTGGCTGCCATTGGTGACCTCAGTGGCTTACGGCAGCACGCAGGAAGCGGTTTGGCAGTGAAGAGTTCATCCTCTGTATTGCCAGCTTGACCTGAGGGGTGGTAGACTGAGCTTGGGCGTTGAAGGGATGGCGTGGTGGTCCGGCGATGGTCGTTTGTGCAGGATGGTTGTGTGGGATTTTGATGGGAAACCGCTGGCGAAAGCCTTGCCAGGCCATGGGCCGGCATGACGACGGCAACGCCATTTGGCGCCGTTCACCTCTTTGGAGGTGTCGTTCTGGCGTTGACCCCTCATAACACCAAGAACCCTCTGCGCGCAACGGTAGCCTTGGTGGACTCCTGCAATGTCCCCGAAGCTCTTTAGGTCTAGGGTGTTTGACGAGGCCTCACTTCCTTGGCTTCGTTTCTTGCTACAACGGGTGTTCATCACTCTTATCTGGTTACTGTGGGGTAGAGTCGGAGCTGCTTTGCTGGGGCGACGAAGCTTGGCAACGATGACACACTGCCATCTCTTTATAGGATTGTTGATGCTAGCTGTGTGTAGGAGTGGTTCCTTGGTAGCTTGGGCTGATGTCCTTCGTGGGTGTCGTTCTTGTTTGTTCATTTTGGCGTTGGGGTAGCATCGCATTGAAGTCGAAGCTGCTGTGTCACTTGGGTGGCAAGCTTGGCAACGATAACATGTGTAGGCTGCCGTGTCGTCTCAAATGGCAAGCTTGGCCGATGCCTTGTGTCGTGCTCCGTCGTGGTAGCTTAGGATAGGTTAGCTGTTGGTATGGTGTTGTAGTTGTGGTTTTCGCTCAGTTTTCCCTAATTAACTGAGCACTGTAAGGTCTGATCCTGTTTTCTTCTTAAAATGGGATATCTTCTTCTTAATATAAAACGTCGGCAACGGCCTGACCGTTCGAAAAAAAAACACAAATATTCGAGGCTTTTTCTGAATCTATGATGTAAGAATAAAGTAGTCGCAATCCAAATTCTACTTTTGTGCGTAACAATTAGTAATACACAAAAAATAACTATCCTCACATGCCACCGACACCAAGTATATATAACCATAGTGCAAATTAATTAATTAATTAATACAATTATTAATATATATGTACTCAGCGTAATGCTGCACTTAATACGAACACGAAAAGGGGAGTCCCTTGAATCACAAACCAGTGATATTTTGGACTATGATGCTACCTCAAGGGATAGCCAAGACCACAAATTAACCTTTGTAACAAAATTTTTTTGAAAGGAAACCTTTGTAACAAAATTGGTAGTTACATATCAAACTTTACCTGCTATATATGTACAACAACCTCCCATTTTATCATTTGCGTGCTTCCGACACAACGCATGTCCATATACACACACGTACCCTCACACTCGATATAACGCTATCAAAGTTAACACGGCTCGACGCCACGCACATACGCACCACACAAAAATTCGCTACTAGCTAGCACAGTACTAGCAGCAGTTAGTACAAGCTAAAACACACTTGATCAATAACCCAAGCTCCCCACCATCTAGCTAAGCTAAGCTAACCAGGGACCACGCCACACACACAAACACACACACTTGCATATCGTCAGTTTGTTGACAAGCTAGCACGCACAATTGCACAAATGGTTTGTAGCAACCGCGGCGGGCGTGGCCAGATGCTATCACGACTCGACCACCACACCACTGATGCTATATACAATATATACTAACTCCAACTCCGCACGATCGATGACCCCGTTATCGACCACGCTCTCTACGACGACCGTGTCGCTATATAACTAGGTTTTAAGGCTACGTTGCGCCGGCCTCTCGATCTTCCTCTTCTTCTTGTTCGTCTCTCCACCCCCTCCTCACCCACCCTGTTCATCTCGCGTGTGTGGCGGTGGTGGTGGTGGTGGTATTCTCTCTCTCTCTACTTGGTGAGGAGGAGAGTGGTGGTATCGCCATCAGAGCTCAATAATACTAGTGCACGCTCGCCTTGTTTTCTAGCTCTTGTCAGCGAACCTTCCCCCCTGAAAACCCCACCCACCCCCTCCCCTCCTCGTCGTCTGCTTCTCGCTACCCTCTGTGTTTGTGTTTGGGTTTGTTTGTTTCTCTCTCTAGGCCTCGCGCGCCGTGATCGATCGATTTCTGGAGTGATCTGTTGTTTTTTTGTGGAGTTCTGTGATCTGGGAGATGGCTGGAGCGGGGGGTGCGGCTACGGCTGCAGCGGGAGGAGGAGGAGGAGGTGGGGGAGGGGTGGCGGCGGGGAGGAGTGGAGGTGGTGGTGGTGGGGCGGCGGCGGCGGCGGCGGGGGCGGGGGCGCCGGACCCGAGGGCGGAGGCGCTGCGGTGCCCGCGGTGCGACTCGGCGAACACCAAGTTCTGCTACTACAACAACTACTCGCTGTCGCAGCCGCGGCACTTCTGCAAGGCGTGCAAGCGCTACTGGACGCGCGGCGGCACGCTGCGGAACGTCCCCGTCGGCGGCGGGTGCCGGAAGAACAAGCGGTCGAGGAGCGGCGGCGCGGCGCCTGGTGGCGGCGTGGGGAGGGGCGGGCCTGGAGGTGGCGCGGCGGCGGCGGCGGCCGTCTCGTCGGCGGGAGGTGCAGCTGGGACTTCGCCGGCGCTGCCGCAGCCAGGGTCGCTGCCGTCGCTGTCGTCGGCGCTGGGGCTCACCGGGGGAACCTCGCTGGCGTCGCTGCTGCTCGGGAGCGGCGGCTCCGGGGGTGACCACCTCGGGCTCTTCCAGGCCATGCAGTCGGTGGTGTCCGACGCGGCCGCGTTCGAGATGCACCAGCAGCATCAGTCGCAGGTGGATCACCTGCTCGGCCTCGGCTACGGCGCCGCGGGGGCACAGATCCAGGCGGCCAAGCCGTGGCTGCATGACGGCGGCGCCACCGGTGGCCTCCTCGACGGCTTCTACGCGCCGCTCCTGTCCGGCTCCATCGTGCCGGGGCTCGAGGAGCTCCAAGTCAAGGCGGAGGCCACCACCGGCGACCACCAGCAGAAGTCGTCGGCGGCGGCGGCGGCGGCGGCCGGTGAGCAGAGCTGGGACCTGCCGACGCCGTCGTCGTCCAACGTCGAGGCGAGCATCATCGCGTCGGACGCGCTCATGGCAGCCGCGGCCGCGTCGATGAACCCGGCGGTCAGCGCCGCCGCCGCCTCCATGGCGCCGTCCGCGCAGTCGCTCCTCTACTGGGGCAACGGCGGCATTGGCGCCGCCGCCGCGGCATGGCCGGACCTCGCCAACTGCGGATCCTCTATCGCGACGCTCTTCTAGCTAGCTAGCCAGCCTGCCGCGCGCGCCGCCTCCACGCCGCCGGCTGGGCTAGCTAGCTAGCTCGTCGTCGTTAACTCTATTTTTTTTCCACCTTAATTTTCCCTGAGTTAATTTCCCGATCTCTTGACTAAAAAATAGCATGTAATTTGTGGGGAAAAAAAAAACTGAGATGAGAGAGAGAGCACACTATGGAGAGAGATAGAGAGAAAGAGAAGAGATCATCATCATCTCATAGGCAGAAAAATAGCTAGCTAGAGCAGCCAATTCAAGTATTCAACAACCAAACGAAGAACTCAAAAAAAAAATTCCTACAAGATTTCATCGCCGGTGGTCGATCAAGAAGGAGATCAAGAACACAGATCGACCGACCGCGTTCTTCCTCGTCTCCGGCCGGTCGATGATCTTGGAAAGGCGGCGGCGAGCGGTGGATCAATTTGGGATGCATTGATGAACAAGAAGGAAGGAGAGGTCAAAAATCATGGGAGGAGAAGAGAAGCAAAGAAAGTGTAAGTGCACTAGCTAGTGTTGCTACTACTTGATTTGCTAGCTAGCTAGCTCTACTTGGCTTCTTGGCTTCTTGATCTCCTTCCTTGGGTGGTATGTAGTAGCTTATTTTGTATATAGGGCATACGGTGTGGGGGGATAGATACATGAGAAGAGCTTGAAGTTCTTGCGGCATATCCATGGCGGTGTGGTGGTGCAAGAACATATATGGGGGACCTTTTCTCTCTCTCTCATCTCGGCATTTTAATCGGTGTGTTTAATTGGTTAATTACCCTACCCTTGGCTTTGGGAAGTACTCTAGATGTATAAGTTATAATAGTACTCTTTAGATCACCACCTTGCAGCATAATTAGAGAACTGTTTTTGAGTTCTCATGCATGGACTTGTTAAGGGTCGTCCAATTCCTTGTTCCTCTTCTAGAGTGAATTTTTTCTCTTCTTTCTTTTCTCATTCTCTTGGGGGTTTCTTTTGTTCAAAACTTTGCTTGTATCATTGACGACTTTGTGAGCTATGAGAAATTAAAACTTCTGTTTGTTCATTCTGATGGATATATATTGTGAATTTCTTTTCACAGATTAATTAATTTGCTCATATATACATCCCTCCTCTGTGTGTACCTAGGATTATAGTTCTCTTCACACATGGATACTCCACATACATGTACTGTGATAGCTAGCTAGTTACTCCATCACTTTTAGTGCATGGATGGATGCATGTCTCACTTTAGTGATGCTCTTGCAGCTTTAACACCTTTGTTAGCTCTCTTTTTCATGGCGACGGTGTTGCGTGATCTGATCTTTGAATTCTGCGCTGGCTGGCTTCTTCTCATGGATGTGTTTCTTTCTCTCCTTTTTTTTCTGCCATGGATCATAGGATTCTCCAGTAGTGGTGATGTACTCAAATTTAGTGCTAGTATCATGGAGGTGTTGCTAGCTTCTGGTCAGAATCTTTTTTTGTGCATGCTCTTTGCTGCTGGAGAGGCCAAAAACATGGCTGCTTTGCTTGTTCTTACCTGCATGTCTCGTAGCAACTCGGAGACGCATTTTGATGCATGCTGGCTATGTTCACACCAACTGCTAGGTAATTACATATAGTACATATCACTCAGGAAAGGGAAAGGTAGATAGAAACAAAACAATTAAATGGGGGGACAAATGGAGACAATTTATGTGGAGATGCATGCATATGGGGGAAATGGGAAAACGATTTGATTTGGAATTTTGTTTTTTTTTTTAAATCTTGTTGCTTCAGCTATATATGTGTTTTAACTTAATTATAGTAGTTATATTAATTATGAAATCTCATCTGAGTTTAGTTTGTTCCTTTTTTTAAAAAAAAAACTTGGATGCTTGTTCCAATGTGCTAAATTTCTTTACTTCTAGGCTAACATTTGTCAAAAATGACTTTGCATTTTAAAAAAATCCAAAATACGAAGGAACTTGATGTCGCTGAATTTAAGTATCTCCTTTCTGGGCCAACATCTATTACCTTAAAAATCACCCTTTTTTTACATATGAGTGAAAGAAATTAATTATTTGACACTGAAAGAAAATTAGCCTTCTGAAATAGGATGGGTTTTGCATTACTAATTAATTAATTACTGACATGGTTTTAAAATTAATGTTGAACTTCATCTAATATATATAACAGATCTTGCATGGTTGAGAAATTATTTTAGGAACATATATATAACCGGTATAAGCTATCTATACGTCTAGCACATATATGTACGTACTATAAGCTCTAGCTAGTGAGAACATATATCTATCTATGTATCAAATTAATTTATTTAATTAGAATGAAGGTCGGATATGTGATGAACTTATTCAGAACCTAGCTAGCTAGGTGATGGAATAATGTCGTGTTTCTAGGAATTTGCTTTGCTTTGCTTTCCTAATTGGCTAGCTAGCTATAATTTAATTGTCATGGCTCTCCATCTTTTTCGAGAACACTTGTCCCATTGATCTCGCATCCATTTTACTATTACAAAAATCACCATATGCATGTCTTTCTACCTCTGTATAGCTTGCATGAGTTATGGTAGGACAGTTGTACAATCACTCAAAATCTAGGTGTATAATCCGTACCTACTCATCCATATCATTTTGATTGTTGAATGACACTGTGTTTGATGTTGTTGCAACAGCTTAAAACCCATAAATGCCATTAATCCTTTTGTTAGAACCGTACGGTTGTATAAGTATATATGTCGGTTCCACGTCACCAAAAATGTAAGAACTGACCTATTAACTGTATATGGGTACAACAGTAATAGTACTCGGAATACGCATATATCCTACCTTCGATAATTAATATTATGCATTTTGATGCGTACTACAGTCCTTGCTAGCTTGGTTGTTTCTACACATGAAGATTACTCTCATGAGTCATAATATATGCGTGTGACATATACTTGCATGCAACACGCACATATTCATTCTGAAATCGGCATTGTATTTGTAATTAATCATCGATCCAAGATCTGCTTAAACTAAAAGTACAATATAATTAAAGTTGAAATTTATGCATAGGGATAAAAAAAAATATAGTCACACATACAGGCCCTGCAAAACTACAGTACTGGTGTGCATGCTTGAGCCAATTTATATTAGCTAAGCTTAATTACCAGTGGTACTGTACTACTGTCTATGTGCTTTACAACCAATGCCATTACTCGCTCGTGTACTGAAAAGACATAAGTAGACAGTAAAATGTTTGCCTTTTCTGCTATAGCAGTGAGGAATATATATGTATTTCCTTGATTGATGATATGCATGCATGGAACAGCGGAACAATTATATATAGTCGGTGAAAAACTAGCTATAGCTAGTAAAATTGTTCCATATATAATTAAGTCAATAATGTGTATATATTAATTGTAGGCATGCATTTTCTCTTTTATATACAGAAAATGTTGACAAGATATATAGAGATCCATGACGTTTTCTCTGGTTGAAATGTTTTTTTTTTTAAGTAGGATCTGCACTTCGTACTAACAAATTAAATCAGTATCACAAAATATATGAATTGGAAAATTTTACTATCCTTAGAAGGTACCTAGAGGTACCATATTTTCAAATGTAAAAAATTAGTACCTCTAAATATTAAGTATCTCAAGATACCAAAAATTTTAGTGTAACATTTAGATACCTCAAAATTATTTTCTTAAGGACTGTAAAATTCCTCATATGAATTGGTCTCTGTGTGTGTGTCTATATATATACACACACCAATCTCTTCTTAAGGACACAATATATATGGTCTACTCCATATAATCCATGTGTGTGAGCATTCCATTTCTATCCCTTTTCTTCTGATGATCTCAGCTCGCAATTATCATATTTATTAATTATGCATATCATGCCTAATAGTAAACCATAAGAAGGCTGTTTCGTATCACGTCACCACGAGGACTATTCACAACTATCCACATCTCACGATTAGTCGACAATTAGGGCTTTTCTGCAGTGGTGAATGGTTGTATATGCATCCATATGCATGCATTTCTATTTTCCATCAATTGTGTTAGCATCAGTAGTGTTTACTTTTAGTGTATATATATTCGACGTGGCACATATGCGTTGTTCAGTATTGTTGTCTAACAGTGAGAGTGATCGATAAATGATTTTGAATTGTACAATTAAAACGGGGGTATTTAAATTTAAATAAATATAACTGTGAACAGAATTTATTATGAAGTTCTAGGCCGGGTTTGAGTACGCACGTAAGAAAAAAACGGCACATTTATTTATGATGAAAGGAGAACATAAATAGATTTAAGTATACATTTACAAAGTACTCTCCACAACTGCAATACACACGTACTGGAATTAAAATGTTGATGTATACGAACTTACTACTACCTCCGTCCTAAAAAACTTATCGTTCTAGGTTATTTAGCATGTAGTAAGATTTAAAGATAAAGATTATAATACCTCTTAATTAATAATGCATAGTTGGATGTGGGATGGTGGTTGGGGGTAAAATAGAGAGAAATTTTAGGACAATTTTTAAATGCTAGAAAGACTGGGACGGAGGAAGTGTACATATGTATATTTAAGAAGGATCTCACCAACATGTCCATCCTAAGTATTTTCCTAGAATATACATGCATATATATGTAGGAGCTACACATCTTTGTTCATCACTAAGTACAATAATTAAGGGTATTTGATGAATCTGACATGTTGCACCACAACATACGTACTGTAGAAGTCATGCTTATTCAGTCCAATGTTTCTTGCCATCAATTTGGATCGATCAATGCTCACTATGCATGGAATACAGTACTACACACAGTAATAATTAACCCTACCGAATTCATCACCATTCTACACCACCCCTGCAGGCTTCGACTGAATAATACTTTTTAAAAAAAATACACAAGAACATATTGCAAAATAAAAAAACTAAAACTAATCCTTAAACTTCATACAAATCCTTCATTAGAAGTGTGACTTGAGCTTTCAATTAATCCTTGTCCAAATATATCAACAATCCTTCGTTAGAATTCAACATTGTTTAATTATACATATAGATCATAAGAATAATTCATATAAGTCCACTGACTGTAAAAAATAGATACTCCCGATGGTTTCACGCTCACAACTTTGCCCTGAAGGTTGCGATCGAAACAGATGTCAGCTTCAGCTTTTCCATTGCATACAAAATGAAATAAGTCATTTAATGGTTAATCAATTACTCCATCCGTCCCATAATATAAGAGATTTTGGATGGATGTGACACATTCTAATACAATTATTCTATACAAACGTTACACACATCCTATTACAATGAATCTAGATAGAGGATGTGAAGCCTGTCCAGATTTATTGTACTAGGATGTGTCACATCCATCAAAAATCTCTTATATTATGGGACGGAGGGAGTAAGCAGTAACTATTACAAACTTCAAAACTAGATTTATATAATTTTAAAAAAACCTTTTTATATTATTTTTTTACACATAGCAGTTCGTAAAACGTACGGTGAGCAAGAAAATGGGGTGGTGATCGAGCGAGAATCAAAGCCATCGCCGAAGAAAAACCGCCTAGCCGATGAGGGCGCACGCGCGCGCGCGCACACACACAAGCGCACAAAGGGAAAGCAACAGAGGATCGATGTAGTTCGAAAGATCGGCTTGGTTGCACCGGTTAAAAAAGAGAAAGAAATTAGGAGTAGCAAGAGAGGAAAGTTGAATCGTCTGACGCGGGCAGCAGCGCTGCATTTGCAGCAGGCAGCGAGAGATTGGAACGCGATCCTTGCGGGGTACGGCGGAATAATTGGGGGCTCTGAATTGGATGACCGAATTCACATCGTGCTAGTAGTACATGATAGCTAGCCCTTGCTCTCATCAATAGGTAACTGTGCTATCTACAGGAGCCACTGCTGCCCAAGAAGCTTATCATCCCTTCACTCCCATCTTCTGACCCATGTAGCATGCAAGAACGACCCATGTAGCGGCTAGTGTATACAGTTTTGGATCTGTTATTTGCAAGATCAAGACGGGATACAGTTTTCTATAGGACGTTGTTAATTTAAAAAAAATGAAGAAATTAGGAACGAAAAAAAAATCAATAGTAAGGCCGCCCCCACAGTGATTGCAATTAATTTTCGGTTTCTTTAAATTTGGTCAAAATTTATTACAGAAAATATTAGTCAAAATTTGTTAATTTTTAAATAATTTCATGAAAAAAAATTCCAACCCAGAAATTTCGATGAAATGTGTAAACCCTGCGCCCTCGTGTCGCTCGTACCGGATGGCATGGGAGGTGACCAAAGCGTTTCTCCGTGGCCATCCAACCTCCCTCTTTTCGTTCCCTAGTTGCCACCGAAGTATGCCGATGGAGCTCTATGCGGCTGCGATGACGACAGCAACAGGGTCGTCAAGCATCTTCCTCGGTGGCCCTCGTTCTCCAAGAAGGGCCGACAGTAACAAGATCGTGCTTAAAAGGATGGCGACAAACGGATGGGAACAAACAGATCCAGCGGTTCCTCAACTAGATCGGGCGTTCTCATGGCTAGATTCGATGCCTCTCGGTCAAATCTGTGGATCATGACAGCTGACAATGGCGACCAAAGATGCCTGCGAGGCGCCATTGGTGGTCTAATGCGTGGGGAGGCGAGTTGTGGCATCTGGGGGCAGGCAAACAAGGCGCACTCAGTGGGTAAGTTGGCTAGATGCACGCATTTGAACCACGATGGGGCCGTGTACTTTGACAGTCATGCAGTGTGGACGAGCAAACGTGGAGGAAGGACAATAGCCACTATGAAGCTTGCCGTCCATGGCCAATGGTAGGAGAGGAAATGGGAGGGAGAGACGACCACAGCGAAGTGGTTCGCTCGACGGAGGGACGCCAATGTGGCGGAGGCACAGGGACAGTACACATGGATACAGAGGTCGGATCTAGCCAAGTGACGACGTGGATGGTAGTGGCATGGAGGTTGTAGGCTCAGTCGGTGGGTTAGATGACAATTGGCTTCCCTTTATCGGCTACGCTTATTTTTCTTCCTTTGAGTTGGTCGGTTTTTCTCTGGTCATCATTAGGGAAGAGGCAGTGGCTTTCATGGCGGGGAGCTACTTGGCATAGGGGTGACTGACTATTGTGTCTAGATGACCCATGCGAAGGAGGAGATGCAGTGTGGTGGCAGCTGCAGTGTGCGGCCATGCGTTTGTTGATGAAGCGAAGTCAGAGCTACTATCACTACTACAGAAAAGGTTTTTGCATACGGTCAAAATGGATCTTTACATGTGGTTGGGTGCATGGCCCGCCTGCATGCAGGTATTTGCGAAAATCAACATTTTCGCATGCGAGTAGCCCAACCGCGTGCAAAGATCGATTACCGTAGGCGGGCTTCTTAACGTGGCCGTCTATGATAATCTATTTGCGCAAGTGGATGAGCTATATGGTCTGCCTGGAAAGATATTTTTTCCATACGGCTGCATTAAGACGCCTGCACACGATAACAGTTTTTGCTCAAAAAAATCAAAAAAGAATTCAGTAAACACTAGCACTCCTTTGAACCCTAAAATTGACATCCACATGGCAAAATTCAGAGATCCATCCACATCCACACACCACAAACAACTAGTACAAAGAACAAGCAAAGATTCATCCACATCCACAAACTACAATCAAACAAGAACAAATATAAACAACTAGAACTTCAATCAAAAAACGGTAGGAGTAGCAGATCTGAGTTCACGGAGGAGATGAGGCGGGTGAAGGAGACAAAGAGGTAGAGGTGTGGAGGTCATGTGAAGGAGGTGAAAAGAGGGAGGAGAGGTGGCCACGGCGTAGACCTGAGGTGTGCGGCGATGACAAAAAGGCAGAGGAGCCTGCCCTCTCGAGGTCACCCGCACCGGAGCGGGCCTCCTGTGGCTGCCGACGAGAAGAGGCAGGAGAGGGGAAGCCTCCCCACCGCACTACCTTGAAGGCTGCCACACACCGCCTTATGGGGGTTGGTTCGTGCTAGCCGAAGAAACTTTTGTCTTTTGCAAGCGCACGGTTTAAACCCACAATTTACTGGTCACATGAAGAGCATACTACCGATGCTCTACCTCCATTTTTCAAACGGAAACATACATACACTCAAGATACATTGTAGTAATGTTAATATTATAATTTAATTAGTTACATTTGAAAGTATTTGACAAAACAATATCAAAAATTTTGTGATAGTCCCACACTACTAGAAAAAGCATTTTTCCCGACGTGGGGGGTTTTATTTTCGCAGGCGGACATGACCCTTAGAGCCAAATGACCGCCTACAAAAATATAAATCGGGGTGAAATTTGATGTCCGCCTACGAAAATCAGCGCCTGCGCTACTTAATTGGTCCGCCTGCGAAAATAGACTTGAATATAAATAGACTTGCGGGCCCTAATTTTTTTTCTAAGTCCTCACACCTCTCCTCACCGGGCCTCTCCCCTCCCCTCCCCTCTTCTCCTCTCCCCTCCCCTCACTTCTACTCTCCCCGGCGGCGGGCGGCGGCGGCGGCGAGGAGGCGAGGTGGCGCGGCCGAGGAGGGCGGCGCGGCGCAGCCCGTCCCTCCCAGATCTGGAGGGGGGCGGGGGGAGCGCGGCGGCGGTGGCGGGCGGTGGCGGCGGAGGGCGAGGCGGCCTGGCTCCTGACCACGGCGGCGGCTCCCCTCCCCCCTCCCTCCTCTAGCCAGATCTGGAAGGGCGGGGGCGGTGACAGCGTGGAGCAGTGACGGCGCGGGGCGGCGGCTCCCCTCCCCCTCCCTCTCAGATCGGGCCGGAGGAGGGAGGGGGGGAGGCCGGCGGCGGCGACGACGGCGTGGGGCGGCGGCGGCGGCTCCCCTCCCCCCCTCCCTCCCAGATCTGGCCAGAGGAGGGAGGGGGGAGGTCGGCGGCAGCGACGACGGCGGCCGGCAAATTTTTTTTTGTTTCCTCTATTTTCGCAGGCGGACCGTTGCCTCGACTGCGAAAATCAATGATTTTCGCTGTCGTTGTGGTGCAGCCGGGCTTCTCTCCCGCCTAAAAAAAATTAGTTTTGGCCGCCTGTAAAAATATTTTTTTAAGTAGTGTATAAGAGTACCCGTATTTTTTCCCCTTCTTTTTATAACAAGGTATACTATAAAGCATGCCCGACCGGCCAGCCCAGACACTCGTACGTACTGGCACGCACGCATGCAAAACGCGCTTGTGTTCTCCCTGCTCGTCGATTACCTGGTTGACTCGGCCGCGCCCAGCTTGCGCACGCGCGTGTACGTGCTGTTTTCTGCTGCATGCCATCGATCCGATCCGGCGTCGATCGATCGATCGATACACGGATGTTTTCCTTGTCGTGAATGATGGCAGCCGGAGACGACACGTACGCCGGCCGGCCGCGTTTTTCCTCCTTGCTGATGATCTCATGTTGGAAGGAGAGTAGTCACCGCGCCCCCCGTCAGACAAAAATGTCATCAGAAGAAACTGCAACTTCGGGATTTCCCCAAGTGTCGTCTGTGTGTGACGACACTGACAAGCGGGGTCCGATGATGTTTTTTCAAACAAATTAATTAAGGACGACGCGGTACCAGTCTCGGATCGGATACACATTTGCAACTTTGCAAGGTTAACATTTTATCATGTTCCTCGTAATAAAAAATGGTCATGTTTTATTAATTTAACGTACGAGATCTCACATTATAGATGGTTCATATGGAGTAATCTTCGGTAAAATTATGACATACGTATAGTTCCACACAAAAGACACTCTAAGTTAATCTTACCAGAAAAGGAAGATTTGTCTGCAATGTAGCCTTTGCAGAGTCTCTCACGTGGAACTGATTAACACAGCCATCATTTCCTCTGCAATTTACTCTCTCCATCCCAAAAAGACTTAGGATGTGTTTGAGGAAAAGTGATTGAGAAGATACGCAAAACGAAGTGAGCCATTAGCTTATGATTAATTGAGTATTAACTATTTTAAATTTTAAAAATGGATTAATATGATTTTTTAAAGCAACTTTACTATAGAAATTTTTTGCAAAAAACTCACCGTTTAGTAGTTTGAAAAGCGTGCGCGCGGAAATCGAGACTCAATCTCCCCTATCTCCCCAGAACAAACGATGCCTTAAGTTAGGTGAGGATGTGATCGTCCATAGTATAACGAATCTAGACAGCTTGTTTAGATTCATTGTACTTTTAAAAAAACAGTGGGAGTACACTGTGACTCTAGGACTGGTAAATCGTGAAAGAAAATAAACATAGCAACTTAAAGATTAAAAAAATAAGGTAAAACTTTTATATTTATGTCTTAATTAAACAATTTGAATTTAAAGGCAATACTGAAAATAAACTACGAGAAAAATCATCAAAATTAATTTTAATTTGTTTTTAAAATTGTAACTTTGGTTGTGGTAAAATTGCAAATGATGTCAGTTGGGGTATAGTTCTACTTTTGACAGTTTTTTTCTAAACCATCTAGGATAGGATGCTTGGAATAACCATTGCGCACGAGGGCGATTTGGGTACATCGGCGGAGAAATCGCCACGGGAGGAACGGCGCGGCGAAGCCACGCCTCAGCAATGTGCCACGCCCTCGTTTCCCCACGCCGCGCCATCTCGATAGCGCCGAAGAACGGGTGGCCAAGTTGGGTCACACGCGCTCGCGATTTGTGGGCCCATGCTACGACGTGGCGGCGATATTGGGCTGAATGCCTACGTGGATCGTCCGGGCCGAATGCCAGCGGGGTACATTGTGAATGCCCTCAGTAGCACAGCTCTATCTTAATTACGGCCGAAAAGGGTGACAGGGAGAGACAAAAATCTCACCGCAGATTACTAGAGTAAAAACCAAGCTTAACTTTGCTGCGCGGCCATCGTGAGGACAAGGTACGTGTTCTTAGTACTCTATTGACCAGAGGGGGAGCTGCATATGCTCGCTGAACGCTGAGGCAGAGAGCCCAGAGGCGCTGTCTTGGCTGCCACTGCATGCGCCCAACTGAATTTGTTAGGTTCCCAGGGCGGTAGCGCCAGGCCGTGCAGATGCAGATGAGCGCCGCACGCAGCATCTACAGGACCTGCCGGCCGGCTGCGGTGAAAATTCCAATTTACTGCACACTGCTACGCGGTGAAAACTCTCGTCATCGATCCATGGCATAAACCTAATAATAATATAGTAATAGAAAAATGGGTACTCCCTCCGTCCCATAATATAAGGGATTTTGAGTTTTTGTTTGCAACGTTTGACCACTCATCTTATTCAAAAGTTTTTGAAATTATTATTTATTTTATTTGTGACTTACTTTATTACCCACAGTACTTTAAGCACAACTTCATTTTTGATATTTGCAAAAAAATTTGAATGAGACGAGTGGTCAAACGTTGCAAGCAAAAATTCAAAATCCCTTATATTATGAGACGGGAGGAGTAATTTGGAACCATGCCATTATAATTTTGCAAAGTTTAAGATATGCCATCAGTATCTCAATAACATGTAGGACCCACATGAGTCAATGACATGTGGGTCAGGATGGCATATCTTAAATTTTGCAAAATTATAATGGCATGGTTCCAATTTTCCCTAGAAAGGGTGAATAGCAAACATTGTTTCAGGGATTGCTCCCTCCGTGCCAGAAACACTTTTTATCTCTAGCGTTTAAAAATTCGTGGCTTAAAAATGCGTATGCATTTAATTGGGCCTGTAGCCTAGTTGTTATAAGAATCTCAGTAGCACCTTAGGTTCTAGTTGCGAATTTTTCATGATTTAACGGCATTGTGCTTTTAGTTGTAGGCGGCGTACCCATCGACGGTATTGTGGGCGTGCATTGTGAGTGTCTGCGTTGTACTGCATAATTCTAAAAAAGAAAAAAAGAAATTGTGACCAAAAGTATTGATGAGGGAAACAGTAATAGTTTCTTCTCACTATTCCATCCATCCGAAAATATAAGATACAACCACTTTTTACAAACTTTCATAACAAAAGATGTGCATTCATACATGTATTGCACTAGCACTTCCATCCTCTTTAATTTGTTATTTAAATACTTTATCCTCAAAATCTCTATTCGTATGGGGTATATAAATTGTTATTGTTTTCATTAGAGTGATTCAAACAAGGTGATAATAATTCTTTCATATCTTTACGTCGGTGGTATTTGCTCTTATATTTTAGGATGGAACTATAGAAAGGAATATTAGTTTATCCAAGAAGGGCTATAAATGTATTCTTTATGAAACGGAGGAAGAAGTAGGTAATAATAATCTCCCAAAGGGAATGATTAGCGTAAGTAACACTCCTGGTTTGATTGATTAATTCCTCTCTCTCTCTCTAAACAGTAGACAGCTGAGAACTGGGCAAAGAACCGGAGGATTAGTTGATTGATTCCATGGACGCCATGATATGATGCACCCACTCCTAGCTACATCATACACGCATGTTCCTCCCCACTAAGCTGTGGGCCACATTGCTTCACACGTGCCCTTCCCGCCTTCTCTCCCTGGCATCACTAACTACACCAAATGGCTTCACCAATCACCAATGTCTTAATCCATGGAATGTCACTCCTGTCCATCGATCGATCAACCAATAGTAGTAACAAGGATCATCAGTACGCTCATCACCATTAGTTACTAACTACAATTAATCATGAGGGGATGAGGACAACTGTCCTTTTCTTATTCACTCACCTCAGACTCAGAGGTAGGATAAACGTACGTACTACGTACTCATCACGTACACAAGCATTGCACTATATTCCTAGCTATATGCACCATAGAGATGTGTATTCCTTCTGTCCAAAAAGATTCAAATTTTAGGGATGAATCTAGACATTCAAATAACGTGCAAAGTATGTGCTTGTGACCCTGTAGCCACAAGGTAATAATACTTGGGTTTTTTAAAAGCGGGATTTTTAACATAGAAAAAAAATACAAGAAAACTTCGAAAATGGCCATTTAGATATAGCACAGAATAGGCATAGGATTCTTTTAAAAGGTTAGACCTCATGTGAAAATTATTCTAACATTCAAATTTGTATATTTTGAACCAATCCAAAGAAACTTCAAAGGAATTTAGGATGAGTCCATATAGAAATACAATTTAGAAATAGTTGAAATTCGGAATTAAAAATAAGGAATATTGGAAAAGGAGACTAGAGTCCATATAGAAATACAATTTATAAATAACTGAAATTCGGAATTAAAAAAAAGAATATTAGAAGAATAGTATAGAGTCCGTATAGAAATACAATTAAGAAATAATAGAAATTCGGAATTAAAAATAAGGAATATTAGAAGTAGAGTATAAAGTCCATATAGGAATTTAAAACTAACTAAAATTTGGAATAAATATAATAAAATTAAAAGTAGAGTTTAGAGTTCGTATAAAAATACAATTTACAAATAACTAAAATTCAAAATTAAAAAAAACATGGGAAGAAGAGTCTAAAGTCAATATAGGAATACAATTTAGAAGTAATTGAAATTCGAAATTAAAAATTAAAGAATATTGAAAGATGAGTTTAGAGTCCACATAGAAATACAATAAGAAATAATAGAAATTCAGAAAAAAATAAATAATATTGGAATAAGAGCCTAGAGTCTATATAGAAATACAATTTACAGATAACGAACATTCGGAATTAAAAAAAAAGAAATATTGAAAGACGAATCTAGAGTCCATATAGGAATATAATTTATAAATAACTAAAATTTTGATATTAAAGATAATTAATAACTAACACGTATATAAAATACAATATTAATATTACACATTGGTAGTTTCGTAAAGTTAGTATGAAATTTATTTAATATATTTGAAAAATACATTAAGAAAACATATATGCTATTATACGAGAAAAAAATATAATGATGCTAGCCGCGCAATTTGCACGGGCCACTGTGATAACGAAAATTCGGAATTAAAAAAAATATTGAAAGACGAGTCTAGAGTCCATATAGGAATATAATTTACAAATAACTAAAATTTTAATATTAAAAATAATTAATAACTAACACATATATAAAATACAATATTAATATTACACATTAGTAGTTTTATAAAGTTAGTATAAAATTTATTTAATACATTTGAAAAATACATTAAGAAAACATATATGCTATTATACGAGAGAAAATATAATGATGCTAGCCGCGCAATCTGCGTGGGCCACCATGCTAGTTTCTTTTGATCGGAAAATATTTTCATTGGATTGAATTCCTCCAAAAAATTTCGAAACACCCTTTGTTCCAAAGAAGCCCTTGATTGTGAACACCCTCGATTGGGAAAAGGCCGAAAGTTATTGCCTCATAGTGGTATAATAAAACTTACCAGGCATGGTAAGGACTCTGTAAAATTTCTCTGTAAATCCTCCTCCACAGAAAGAACGAGTACTTCTCCGTCCAAAAAAAAAAAACAAACCCTGGGTTTCCGTGTCTAACTTTGACTGTCCGTCTTATATGAAATTTTTTTATAATTCGTATTTTCATTGTTGTTAAATGATAAAATATGATTAATATTTTATGCGTGACTTGTCTTTTTAATTTTTTTTATAATTTTTTTGACGGACGGTCAAACGTTGGACACGGAAATCAGGGTTTGTCTTTTTTTGGACGGAGGGAGTACAAGCTATCAAAGAAATGGACGGGACACCATGGTAAACGACACGTCTTAAGGCGTCAAAACTGTCAACAAGACCCGGCCTGGCTCGCTCACGCAGGGCCTGGGATGGATGGACGCCGGTCACTCCAGCCGAGCACCCGTATCTCGCATTCCGGAGATTCTCGGTTCCACCCATCCATCAATCTTTCCTTCCCAATTCCAAATAGTCAAATCAATCTCTTCACGCTGATCGCGACGCGCACCACGGCCGTGAGCTGAGCTGACATCCAACACACGCTGCCGCTGCCGCATCGCGCGAACCATCGACACGCAGCAACACAACATCGTCGTGACTCGCGGTGGTGACTGGAGACAAACGCTCCCGATGCTTCAGGTTTCGAGTGTTAATACTCCAGTGATCATCAAGAGCGCCTGATTAAATACAAGCACTGAGCCAGTAGTAGTGGTAAGCAGTACACTGAAGGAGAACGACCGATCTGATCTGGGGAACCATTGATTTAGAGCAGGCAGGAGGAGAGGCGTACGGCGTGTACAAGGATACTCGGTGATTCGAGTGATTGGCGCAGCCGTGCAGCTGTGACAATTGATAGCTCTGCCCTGTCTCCGATTCTTCTAAACACAAGCGGACAAGCAAAAGCCGCCAGGGCAGGTTTTGTGTTGGCAGGGACATGACAAGGCTTGCATTCAGGTTCCAGTGCCTTCACCCCAGGAGGACAGCGTCTTGGTGAATTACAGCAAGGAGACATTCAGACATAAAGATGGGTGTAGGTAAAAGTGACCTTTTGTTAATGTCGCTGGATGGACTATTTTTTTTTTCCCATTGGCTTCGGTTAAACAGTAGTATTAGCTTTGTTAGTGTTTTGATGATTCTGTTGGTGGTAAGCAGCCTGTTTGAAAATCTCTTGCCACTCTATCTAATGGGAGTTAAGTGTCCTTACCACCGAAGTACAAAATGGTATGCAGAACAGCTGAAGGCCCTTAAACCATGTATTGCATGGCGACCTGCATCATCCGGGAGGGCGGTATGCTCAGCGCCGCGATTCCTCTCCTGCAGTTCCTCCTCAAGAAGGCGTAGAAATAGTTGATCACCAGCTTCTTGACAAAGAAGGACTCCTTCCGAGCTCTGATGTCGCCGTGGCCCAGGAGGTACACCACGCCGGACTCCTTGGCCTTGTGGATGAACGAGAGCTCGTCGTCGAGGCTTCCCCTACCATCGATCGCCTCATCCAGCGATCCGTCGAACGACATGCTCGACCCAATGGTTGGGTGCTCGGTAGTACCAGCCGCCTCGGCAGGTGGAACACCGAGAGAATTGATACTGCCATTGGGACCGACGAGAACTCTTGACGAGGCTGATGCAACCTCCTCTTCAGAGTCTGTACCGTCGTATTGGTCACTCTCTAGGGAGCGCTCTTGGGCTTCCCGCCGCATGAACTTCTCGAGACTCTCTATCAGAAGCTGCTGAAATGATATGTAGTCCTCCTTGCGTATGTCCTTGTACCCATACCTGCAACCATCCATGAATGATTAACGTGCAAGAAGAAGATTACACAAGCAATGGCTCAATCAGTGCTTAAAAAAGGATAGATCATAGCTACGTAACCGGCTCAATCATCACACACTGCATCATTTTATTCAAGACAGCAGATTACATATTCAATATTTCAATATTCAGCTATATGGATGGGGTCTATCAGGCCAGCTGCTTGACATATAACTATTGATACGAACTGCTGGGGGTAGATATGCATGGGTAGAAAGTTGCAACAGCTATATTTGCCAGGACGAATAAAACAAATGTTAATCAACAGACATAGAATCACTGCTAGTAAATATTAGCACTATCATACTTTGGTACGGATATGCATAAAGGGACTCCACAAAACAAAGTAGTTCAATAGCTACAGACAAGTAACTGAAGATAAGTTTTTAAAGAAATCAATTTTCATCCACTGAAGTTAGTGGCAGAGATAGACCCCATGGCCCAAAGGAATCATTTCATGTCAGGGACTAGAACCAAAGCTCAATAGAACCTCTGACAAGAATTTAAAGGAGTATCAAAACATCAGAGATATAGAGGGAGGCATAGTCCATCTCTGGCTCCCCCACTGTGACAACAGTATGATACTATATCAAACATATTACAGCTTTAAGGGGATACCAGCCCCAGCTGCACATTGACAAAACTGTCAGATGCCAACAAAGCAAGCTGTTTTTAGCAGATTCAATGCATTACGTGAAACACAAACAGATGGACACAGCATAAAACACAAGTACCTACATTTATTATCTCCAACCTTCAATGGAGCACAAAGAGAGAATGCAAGGCAAATATTACTTCATTTTAGGAGATACTTTCTCTGTTTCATATTATAAGACTTTCTAGCATTGCCCATATTAATATATATGTTAATGAATCTAGACATATATGTGTGCCTAGATTCATTAACATCTATATGAATGTGGGCAATGCTAGAAAGTCTTATAACCTGAAATGGAGGTAGTAGGAACATTTGTAGTTACTATCAAGTCTGGAAAAGAATTGACATACATACCTAGCAATGCAGCGAAACATATGATAGCTCTTTGGACAGACCCGACGAAAGAGAAATCTCTCATTCTGAGGTACAACAGGAACTGGAACCCACTTGATGCAGACAAAAATAATCATTGAATGAATGGCTGGCATTGTGGCGAGGAATTGACCAAAGATTCCAGGAACTCCCCTCGCAAGTTCGTTATAAAGTAATCCAATTCCAGGGACTCTGACTGTACCCAGATTACAACCTAGCTCCATCAACAAATCCATTGAAAGTTTTTGCTTAACCTCAGTTTCGTACTTCAACTTGGTTCCGTAGTTCCATATATACATTATCAAATACAGTACAGCAGCAAATACCAAAAGAACCCAACTCCCATCTGCTACACTGCCCAATACTGAAGAAAAGAAAATTAACTCCAGCCCCAGGGAGAGGGTGAGAAAACACAGAACTACAATGATGTTGATCTGCCATATCAATAGCATTATGATGGTCACCAAGACTGTAGTCATCATCATGACCCCAAGTTCAGCTATGCCTGCAATAGTTACCAAGCATTAGAAAGATTATGCGGTAGCAACTGTAGCACTGATTTCAGTAGAAAACAGGTTACTTAGCAGCAAGCTCTCCATGTTAAAAATCATTTGTTGACAATCTTAAGACAGTGTTGTTAGCATAAAAGGAAAAATCATACAAATAACAATTCAGTGCTTAATGATATAGGGCATCACTTTCTAGTTAGAAAATTAAAAAAAATGATGAATTTGCTGTATATTTTATTTTTGTATGGAGCAATTCACGTACCATATGCATTTCCAATCTCATTGATGCTCCCAAACATTGTAACAAATGCAAGGCAAGAAACCAGCAAAAACCAGTTCATCATTGGGATATATATTTGACCCATGAAGCTTCTAGAAGTGTGAATAATCTTGAGGCGGGGAAAACAGCCGAGAGCTGTGGCCTGCTTTATTGTTGAGAATATAGCAGTTGTCATTGTGCGACTAGCAATTATGGCTGCTAGAATTGCTATGAATACCACTGGCCAAAATGCCTGATCTGCAACACGGAATGAAATTATTTAGAATTTAGGGGATAATAGATTCCATTTCATTTTGTGTGAAAACAATCCATAGCAATCAGAAAATCAGATTTAAAAGAGGTACATAGATGAACCAGTTTATCTTACTCGGGATAGATAAAAAGAAGACCTGCTGATTTTCTGTTAGATTTTCCATAAGAAATGCAGCTTGCCCTAGGTAACCCAGCAGCAGGCATGGAAGAACAAGAAACACAAAGGTAAGCTGCAACACATTAGACATAGTAAGTACAAGGATATGAAGTGCAACATTGACTCTTAAAACAACAGAAAGGACTACCTGAACAGATTTGACAGAGAAATAGCATAAATCAGCAAACATTGCCTCAGATCCTGTAAAAAGACAAACTTGTTAACATCTTTACTGTTCAAGTCAAAAGAACAGCACTGCTCTTTTACATGAGCTATAAAATAAAAGGACAGCAGCTGCAATAGGTTTACTTATGACCTACTACGAAATAAAAGGGCAAAGACAGGGTATATCAAGTCTATATAGCTCGAACAAAAGGAACTCAACAAAGAGTAAAGTGTGGATGTCAACTTGTGGTCCCTAAACTTGTGTGGATGTCAACTAGGTCCCTGGACTCTCAAAATGAATTTTTAGGTCCCTCAACTTGTCTTGGGTGTCATATAGGTCCAAACGGGTTCCAACCCGCTCCGTGTGCTGACGTGGCATGCCATGGTGGCGCCTACGTGTCAGTAGAACCCATATGTCAGCCACATATAGAAAAAATTAAGAACATATTTTTTCTCCTCTCTTTTTTCATTTATTTTTCAAAATTAAAAGAATAAATTTCACAAAACTACACGTTTTGTGGTCCAAGTTGCAGAAAACTACACATATTTTGACACTTGGCACTTAAATACATATATTTTGGTACTGTAGTTTCACAAAACAACACTATCAATGATGGATTCACGTTGCTGTTTTACATAGGACGAGGATATGACATCCTATTACCAGCCATCGCACGAAATTAATAGGATATGCCACGTCATCATCCTAGATGGAACAACCACGTCATCTCACTGGTGAATCCATTCATCGATAGTGTGGTTTTGTGAAACTAAACTAGCAAAATATATGTACTTATGTGTCAAGTGTCAAAATATGTGTGGTTTTCTGCAACTTGAACCATAAAACATGTAGTTTTGTGAAATTTACTCAAAATAAAAACATCATTTTCTCCTCTCTTTTTAATTTTTATTTTTTTTCTACATGATTGACATGTGGATCCCACTGTGTGGACGTCATCTCACGGAGCGGGTTGGAGCCCGTTTGGATCTATATGGCACCCATGACAAGTTTGGGGACCCAAAAATGCATTTTGAGAGTTTAGGGACCTAGATGACACATCCGTACAAGTTTAAGGACCGGCCGCACTTCACTCAGGCACAAATAAGGAAAAAAGACATGCGCTAGAAGTAAGCACATTCTTAGATAATTTAGCATTCAATAATATATCACAAATAGCATTAACAACATGGCTAAAACACATACCAGTAGCACATAGAAGACAGCCTCCAAGGGACATCCAAGCTTGGGTTGGGTTCCTTTCAAAATAATAGTATATATACATAGGATTAAATGCCTGTAATACAGCTGAACCATATGTCTTCATGTTATAAATTCCTATTCCAGCAAGGCAGCAAAACCATATGAACAAGGCAGGTCCAACAGCAAGCGCCACTTTGCTTGACCCAAATCGTTGTAGAGTGAACAGGACAATAAGAACTGCCACAGTTATCATGACAACTTCACCTGCCAAAGTTTCACATTAATAGTAAGTATGATGTACTCGTAGACAGTACAGACTTAATTCTTTTCCTGAATCAATTAGTGCTATGTGTCAATAAACTGAAATTCTGAGGTCACCTTCATTAACACTAGATATTCCAACCTTTAAGCCATTGACAGCAGACATCACTGCAGATTTTTACCAATAGAAAGAACTGGAATTAGTTCTACAAGAAAGAGAAAACCTGGTCTAGCACAATATCACTCATAAAAGCATATATAAAGATCATTAAACACAGTGAAGAGAAATTCAATGAGCAACGCATCAGAAATATGTGAACCTGACATTGCTGGTGTGACAACACCATCCGCTATCACCATAGAAGTACCAAAAAGAACAAGCATCAAAAGCAGCTTCTTTAGCATAGATGAAGTCTCAAGACGCTCCTTGATCTTCAAAGACCTCTCCAGTTCTACTGAAGGCACCTGGAGTTGGAAGCTTGATATACGAGTATCAGAGCGTAGTTGGTTAGGAAGCAGACTAACCCTTGCATTCCTGCATATTAGCGAGTATAAAGCAAATGTCCCTCCTGCCATAGATACAGAACACGGTTTCATTAAATAAAAAGATTAACCAAAAGTGCTGTGTTTTAGTCTACTCGTAGTGACCTAGTAGTACATAATGAGATATACCTTCTCCATCATCGTTTCCCCATAAAGCAATGAGAGTATACTTCAGCAATGGTATTAGAATCAGAGTGTATATTACAAGTGAGAGTGCTCCAAGTACATCCTCCTTCGAAGTAATAGGGTACTTGTTGAACATTACATCGAAAGCATACAATGGACTGGTACCAACGTCACCGAAGACGACACCTAGTGTCTGAACAGCCAGCACAATACTCCTGCCTACGGTAATTTCCTGAAAGAAAATGCATGATTGAGAAATCAGCAGAGTGCAGATACTCATGCATTTAGAAATGAGGCTTGCACCTCATCGTCCAAGCATCATATGAAGTGATGATGTTTGGATTTGGAGTATCAATGTCCAATGAGAGGTACTTATCAAACAACTTGCATGACAACATAGAAACCAAAATACTGCCTCCATTCTTTTCTAGATGTTTTAGAATAAGTGAACCTCAAAATTTAATTCACAAACTAATTAGTATTTAATATGTGAAAATAGCATTAGTAGATTTCACATGAAAACTACTTTCATTTAGTTATTTGTTAATACATAGTGATTTTTATAAATATAAAAGCAAAAAGGGCAATGATAAAACAAGTGCATTGGAGATTGTGTCGATGTCCTAAATGACAAGAAAAAGAACAGAGGGAGCAGTAATCAAAATTGACAAAGTCTCTAAAACACTACTTTGGCAGATAATTTCTAGTGTGATAAATTTGAAAAATCTATGAACACTATGATATAATGATAGACAGTTTTCAGCATAAATGTACTGGTAATACATGTGGTTAATTCAATTTGACTACATTAATGGTGAAGAAAGAAAGAGAAATAAAATAACTCGTCTCGCTCATTCATCACCAGTAGTTTCACTTAGGTGACTCAATGCACCACATGCTGTTCTTTCCACAGCATTTAGTTTCACAGAACAATTTAACTCTGAAAAGCCAAACCAGGAGGAAACAAAACTTTTCATGTCACGGATCCTTATTCACATCCCTAAGGTTCTAACTTCTGATCTCGAGTAGAAGACGAACAATGAATTGCAATAGAAATCATGCTCCAGCACATGGCGAGGTATGCTTCCATTCATGGAAAAAGGCTCGGAATTTTGTCACATCAATTATGCATGTTTTCATGGTGTTTTTCGCAATATTGTAGTATACATTTTGTGTTGGGTTCACTTAGACTGCAGAAAATGGCTAAATAAAAGAATGTCTGGGACAGAAATAGAATAATAGTCCATGTGATCTGATAAGCATTCACAATAAACTAAAAGCCATGACTGAACAAATATTATATCGCTAGGTTGCAATATCACATCAACACGGCCATCGTGATATTCCTGTGGATATTGTAGCTTATAAACTTCTCACATCACAACAAAGAATAAGACATAGATATGCTATGCTGCTACAAGTATCAACAAAAATGGAGACTAGGGCAGTTATTACAATTCTTCAAACTGCCCACAATCTGCATGTAACACTTACATCCTCAGATGTGTCACCTACAAACAACAAGATTACGCCGCAAACCAAGAATGTGTAGCTTGTGGACCAAATTGCACTGGTTCATCAGAAAAGCATTGCAAACACGTTGCATCCATACACAGATGGATACAACCTAGAAGAACCACGATACATGCTATAAACTAGTATGATTTTGCTAATTCACTAACCAGACCAACCGAATGAAATTACGCAGTCCACACCACAAGCATATAGTGAGCTCAGTATAATGATCTTACAGCTCAAAACCCAATAATACCTTATCAGCTCCAAGGCTGCAATCTCAATTGAGCAGCAGCGCAAAGCCGCCTAATCTAACACTATCACTGGAGTACTAGACCACGATTGATAAGTATCAGCAACACGCAGGCAAAACATCGAACAGCTGGTGCGCACCAAAAGTAGAGGCAGCCGATTTTAAGCAAGGGCCCGTGTTTCCCGTGGGGGCTCGGGCGGGTGCGCGCACCTGGTGGCGGTTCATGCCGGCGACATCCTGCGCCTCGACGTCCAGCGAGTCGGCGCGCGGGCCGGTGCGTACGAGCCGCTGGCGGAGCAACTCGTCCTCCTCGTAGTTGTCGTCGGAGTCGGAGCAGCCGCCGCGGGAGCCCGAGGCGGCCGCCGGGGTGCCGCCCCCGCCGTCGGAGCTCTCGATCTCGTCCTCCTCGTAGGCGCCGCCAGAGACCACCCACCGCATCTCCGCCGACTCCATCTTCCGCAGCCTCATCCTGCCGCCGCCGCCGCTGGCGCTGCCGCTGCCGCCGCTTCGGGTCTCCATTTGGGTCGGCGCGGGACGCGCCGGTGGCCGGCGCGTGGGTGTGGGGTTCGCACTGGCTCCGTGAAGCGGAGGAAAACGGCAGACGGGGAGGATCGGAGCGGGGGAGAAGAAGATGCTGGAGAGTGATGAAACCGAAACTGCAGTGGTAGGAGAAGCCGCCGTCTTCGTCTTTTTCCCTCCTCATTTTTCACCCTTCATTCCAGTGCACTTAACAGTCGGTTAATTTATGTTTTTATTTTCTCCCACTTCTTTTGAAAATTACTCCCTCCCTATTATCTTTTTTTCTCAATATTTTTAAGAAAATATTGTATTCGTATTAAATGTACGTCGTCATTTACTTTTTATCAACGTTTTTACCATTCGTCTTATTTAAAATATTTATATAATTATGATTTATTTTATTGTGACTTGATTTATCATCACATGTTCTTTAAGCATCACATAAATACTCTTGTATATGCACAAAAATTTTGAATAAGATGAATGGTCAAACGTTGGTCAAGAAGTTAACAACGTCATACATTAAAAAATGAAGGGGAGTAGTTTCTTTATAAAATATACCCCACACTGGCTCCGGTGAAATGAAGGAGAACTACATAACAGAGGGTCGGAGCGGGAGAGAAGAAGATTTGAGAGATTTGGACACTTGAGTGATGGAACGGAATATGCAGTGGTAGGAGACAGTTGTCGTCTTCATCTTTTCCCTCTCTTTCTCTCTCTCCATTTTCACCCTTCTTTAACTTTTATTTAACACAACAGTCGGTTAACTTATCTTTTTATCCTCCATTTTTTTTAAAAAAGTACTCCCTCCATATTAAATTTAAATGTATGTCGTCCTTTACTTTTTATCAACGTTTGACCATTCGTATTATTTAAAATATTTTTGTAATTATGATTTATTTTATTGTGAGTTGATTCATCATCAATTGTTCTTTAAGCATGACATAAATACTTCTGTATTTGCACAAAAATTTTGAATAAGATGAATGGTCAAATGTTGCTCAAGAAGTTAACAACGTCATACATTAAAACATTAAGGGAGTAGTTTCTTTATAAAATGTACTCCACATTGGCTCCGGTGAAACGGAGGAAAATGACAGAAGGGAGGGTCGGAGCAGGGGAGAAGAGGACGCTGGAGAGTGATGAAACGTAAACTGCAGTGGTAGGAGATAGCTGCCGTCTTCGTCTTTTCCCCCTCTTTCTCCCTCTCCATTATTCACCCTTCGTAAGCTTTTTTCCAGCGCACTTAACAGCCGGTTAACTTTTTTTTGTCCAATTTTTTTTAAAAAAATAGTCCTTTCGTATTATCTTTTTTTTCTCCAATTTTTTTTTGTAAATACCCCCTCCGTATTAAATTTTAATGTATGTCGTCGTTTACTTTTTATCAGCGTTTAACCATTCGTATTATTTAAAATAGTTATGTAATTATAATTTATTTTATTGTGACTTGATTTATCATCAAATGTTCTTTAAGCATGACATAAATACTTTTATATTAGCACTAAAATTTTGAATAAGATAAAGGGCGAAACGTTGGTCAAAAAGTCAACAACATCATACATTAAAACATGAAGGGAGTAGTTTCTTTATAAAATGTACCCCACACTGGCTTCGTTGAAACGGAGGAGAGCGGTAGAAGGGAGGATCGGAGCGGGGGGAGAAGAAGATTTGAGAGAGTTGGACACTTGAGTGATGAAATGGAAACTGCAGTGGTAGGAGACAGCTGTTGTCTTCATCTTTTCCCCCTTTTTCTCTCTCTCTATTTTTCACCCTTCTTTAGCTTTTCTTCATGGACTGTTAACACTTAATAGTCGGTTAATTTATCCTTTTTCCCTCTATTTTTTTAAATACTCCCTCCGTATTAAATTTTAATGTATGTCGTCGTTTACTTTTTATCAACGTTTGACCATTCGTTTTATTTAAAATATTTATGTAATTATCATTTATTTTATTGTGACTTGATTTATCATCAAATTTTCTTTAAGCATGACATAAATACTTTTGTGTTTGCACAAAAGTTTCGAATAGGATGAATGGTCAAACGCTGCTCAAGAAGTTAACAACGTCATACATTAAAACATAAAGGGAGTAGTTTCTTTATAAAATGTACCCCACACTGGCTCCGGTGAAATGGAGGAGAATGACAGAAGAGAGGGTCGGAGCAGGGGAGAAGAAGATTTGTGAGACTTGGACACTGGAATGATGAAACAGAAACTGCAGTGGTAGGAGACAACTGTCGTCTTCGTCTTTTCCCCCTCTTTCTCTCTCTCTCCATTTTTCACCCTTTTTTTCATTTTCTCCAATCTTTTTTTGCCTCCATTTTTTTTATAAAAATACTCCCTCAGTATTAAATTTTAATGCAAGTCGTCGTTTACTTTTTATCAACGTTTGACCATTCGTCTTACTTAAAATATTTATGTAATTATCATTTATTTTACTGTGACATGATTTATCATCAAATGTTCTTAAAACATGACATAAATACTTTTGTATTTGCACAAAAAATTTGCATAAGCTGAATGGTCAAACGTTGCTCAAGAAGTCAACAACGTCACACATTAAAACATGAAGGGAGTAGTTTCTTTGTAAAATGTACCCCACACTGGCTCTTGTGAAATGGAAGAGAACGACAGAACGGAGGGTCGGAGCGGGGGAGAAGAAGATTTGAGAGACTTGGACATTGGAGTGATGAAACGGAAACTGCAGTGGTAGGAGATAGCTGCCGTCTTCGTCTTTTCCCCCTCTTCCTCTCTCTCCATTTTTCACCCATCTTTAGCTTTTCTTCGGTGACTGTTAACACAACAGTCGGTTATCTAATTTTTTTCCTCCAGTTTTGTTAAAAAAAAACTCCGACGTATTAAATTTTAATGTATGTCGTCGTTTACTTTTTATCAACGTTTGACCATTCGTCTTATTTAAAATATTTATGTAATTATCATTTATTTTATTGTTACTTGATTTATCATCAATTTGTTCTTTAAGCATGACATAAATACTTTTGTATTTGCACACAAATTTTGAATAAGATGAATGGTCAAACGTTGCTCGAGAAGTCAACAATGTCACACATTAAAACATTAAAGAAGTTTCTTTATAAAATGTACCCCACGCTGGCTCCGGTGAAATGGAGGAGAACGAAAGAAGGGAGGGTCGGAGCAGGGGAGAAGAGGACGCTGGAGAGTGATGAAACGGAAACTGCAGTGGTAGGAGACAGCTGTCATCTTCGTCTTTTCCCCCTCTTTCTCCCTCTTCATTTTTCACCCTTCGTAAGCTTTTCTTCAGCGCACTTAACAGTCGGTTAACTTATCTTTTTTTGTCCAATTTATTTTTTAAAAAATACTCCCTCCATATTATCTTATTTTCTCTATTTTTTTAAATACTCCCTTCGTATTAAATTTTAATGAATGTCGTCGTTTACTTTTTATCAACGTTTGACCATTCGTATTATTTAAAATATTTATGTAATTATGATTTATTTTATTGTGACTTGATTTATCATCAAATGTTCTTTAAGCATGACATAGATACTTTTGTATTTGTACAAAAATTTTGAATAAGATGAATGGTCAAACGTTGGTCAAGAAGTCAACAACATCATACATTAAAACATGAAGGGAGTAGTTCTTTTATAAAATATACCCCACACTGGCTCCGGTGAAACGGAGGAGAACGACAGAAGGGAGGGTCGGAGTGGGGGAGAAGAAGATTTGAGAGACTTGGACAATGGAGTGATGAAACAGAAACTGCTGTGGTAGGAGACAGTTGCCGTCTTCGTCTTTTCCCCTCTTTCTCTCTCTCTCTCTCTCCATTTTTCACCCTTCTTTAGCTTTTCTTTTTTTGCCTCCATTTTTTTTAAAAAAAATACTCCCTCCATATTAAATTTTAATGTATGTCATCGTTTACTTTTTATCAATGTTTGACCAATCGTATTATATAAAATACTTAGGTAATTATGATTTATTTTATTGTGACTTGATTTATCATAAATTGTTCTTTAAGCATGACATAAATACTTTTGTATTTGCAAAAAAAAAATGAATAAGATGACTGGTCAAACGTTGCTCAAAAAGTCAACAACGTTATGCATTAAAACATTAAGGGAGTAGTTTCTTTATAAAATGTACCCCCATACTGGCTCCGGTGAAACGGAGAAGTACGATAGAAGGGAGGGTTGGAGCGGGGGAGAAGAGGACGCTGGAGAGTAGTGAAACGGAAACTGCAGTGGTTGGAGACAGTTGCCATCTTCGTCTTTTCCCCCTCTTTCTCCTACTCAATTTTTCACCCTTCGTTAGCTTTTCTTTAGTGCACTTAACAGTCGGTTAACTTATCTCTTTTTCTCCATTTTTTTTAAAAAAACTCCCTCCGTATTATCTTTTTTTCTCCATTTTTTTAGAAAAATACTCCCACCGTATTAAATTTTAATGTAGGTCGTCGTTTACTTTTTATCGACGTTTGATCATTCCTATTATTTAAAATATTTATGTAATTATGATTTTTTTATTGTGACTTGATTTATCATCAATTGTTCTTTAAGCATGACATATATACTTTTGTATTTGCACAAAAAAATAGAATAAGATGAATGGTCAAACGTTGCTCAAGAAGTCAGCAACGTCATGCATTAAAACATTAAGGGAGTAATTTCTTTATAAAATGTACCCCACACTGGCTCCGGTGAAACGGAGGAGAACGATAGAAGGGAGGGTCGGAGCAGGGGAGAAGAAGACGCTGGAGAGTGATGAAACGGAAACTGCAGTGGTAGGAGACACCTGCCGTCTTTGTCTTTTCCCCCTTTTTCTCCCTCTCTATTTTTCACCCTTCGTAAGCTTTTATTCAGCACACTTAATAGTCGGTTAACTTATTTTTTTTGTCCAATTTTTTGTTAAAAATACTCCCTCCGTATTATCTTTTTTTTCTCCAATTTATTTTAAAATACTCCCTCCGTATTAAATTTTAATGTATGTCGTTGTTTACTTTTTATCATCGTTCGACCATTCGTATAATTTAAAATATTTATGTAATTATGATTCATTTTATTGTGACTTGATTTATCATCAAATGTTGTTTAAGCATCACATAAATACTTTTGTATTTGCACAAAAATTTTGAATAAGATGAATGGTCAAACGTTGGTCAAAAAGTCAACAACGTCATACATTAAAACATGAAGTGAGTAGTTTCTTTATAAAATGTACCCCACACTGGCTCCGGTGAAATGGAGGAGAACGACAGAAGGGAGGGTCGGAGCGGGGGAGAAGAAGATTTGAGAGACTTGGACACTGGAGAGCTGTTGTTCATCTTTTCCCCCTCTATCTCTCTCTCCATTTTCACCCTTTTTTAGCTTTTCTTCACTGACTGTTAACACTAGTAATATGCCCGTGCTAAACACTACGTTGCAACTCTATTTATCTTTAATAATTTTTAAATTTTTCATGGTAGCAAAAAAAATATTATTATATGAACGGTGCATTTAAGCTTTAATTCAATTTATCTCATACATCAAATATATTTCACGTATAGTATAATAATATGATATACCAATTCATGCAAATATATAATACATATAATCCGAGGGCTTCACGCCCTTCCCTGCCATAGCGATTTGTGTCCATACGTACCTAATGTAATGATATGATTGAAAATCTCCATTTAGTCAGCAATAATGCTCGGGAGTAAAATTATTTACACGATATGAACCATGTCAGTTATGTTCCAAAAACACCATAATCTACTATAAAATCCATACCATGCAGTAAAGTACTATTATTATTTTTATTAGATACAAAATACATTCGATAAAAATTTGTAGAGCAGCAAGCAATAGAAAACGTGATCCTTAGCACGCCAACAAGGGATGTAACTCCACGTCATATCGTAGTTCTGTTTGGCTATTCTTTCATTGCTTACTAAACATTAAACGTTATCCATGCCCATTTGGAGATCAACAAGCAATAATTCTTACATAGTACTAAATAATTGTATTTACACACTGTCAATCATGCCATGTAAAAGCCAACAAGATGGTAAGATCACCCAAATCCACATCACATACTTCATAGGATCAAACATATATCGCATACAACTCTTTTAATGATGTTTATATAGTCATTTACTGGTAGTGCAGCCAGAAAAGTTTGCTTTGCATATGAAATTTATGTCACCAAGTAATAAATAGGCATGTATTCAAACAACGTTGTATTAAAATACAAGTGTGTTTGAGGATACAATAATACACATCTCCATCATTGTACATGGTATAAAATAAATATAAAAAAACATCAAAGTTGAAAGAGCACGTAGAAAATGGACACAAAAATCACTCTGATCATCCAATGCGTCATTGAGATGTAGACCCATACGTCATTGAGATAGGGGTGACAAATAGTTAAATGCTAAATCTAAAAATGGCAAATAGTTAAATCCCTACCACACCTTACGCTAGGCGAGCTTGGGAATCAGATTCCATTGCTCCTGCTGTTTTCCCCCACCGCATCGCCACCTCCCCATTTTCTTCGCTGCATTGCCTCCTCCAACGCCACGCAACCCGCTCCTCTTTCCAGCTCCTCCCAGCCTCGCTTGTACAGCCCCCTACAACAGTCCAGCTTGAGGTCAGACGCCACTCCTCCGCCCTTGTCCGCTGCTCCTCTCCCCATCCTTCTCCTCTCCGTAACACGCCGGTGAGCACCCCATACCTACCATCCGCAGAGCCAGCTGCCGCTCCTATGCAGCTGAGACACTAACACAAGCTCGAGGTCCTCTTTCTCCTCCTAAGCTGCTAGCGCAGGAGCACCAAATAGCTGCCTCGTATAACTCAGAATCTTCATATATAATTGAGAAATTATTTTGGGCAAGACAAGAATATGGTAGGCACAACTACGCAAAACAAGCATTAATTAGAAGGCACTACACAATGTACTTTAAATTTCTTACTGAAAAATATTGTCATAAATATGCTAGAAGCTCATTTAAAATTTCCCTGCAATGACCATAGAATGCCTGTCCAAGTTGCATCTCTAGCTACATCAATTGAATCAGACATCAATTAGTGTGATCATACACCAGTCGCTATTCTGTCCTTGCGTTAGATCCTTGCATCACGATCCTTGACTTCCTGTTATATCAGAAGTAGAGCAATCAAAGCAAGCCGATTGAGACATGCAAACCATAATATCGATATTTGTCATACAGAAAATTGCATGCCTATACTTTTATCCTGGCATTCTGCAATGACAAAAAACACAATGGGCAACCAATCAAACTTTGGAACCACCCATCGCTGCACAGAAATATATTGTGCATTTGGACTCCCTATCAAACTTTTTCTTAGTTCAGAGAACAGAATGATAATGCGCATGCTACAATCTAATTCAAGTGCCCGAAAAAAAAAATCTCAGCAAATTTGGTAGAAGTTTGCTAGAAGTTTGTTACTGACAGCAAAATACAGAGCAAGCAGAGACCAGTAGGTATTTCCTACAGGGCTGTTTTCACACTCCATACGGCCAATTCATGTGGAGATGGTAGAATAAACAAGCTATGAATCATCAAAGCATCAATCCTAATACCGGATTAAAATGTACATAAGTAAATTTCTTCTGTAGCTGCAGCTATTTGTCCTCAATGGATTAACAAGAAGGCAAAGGTGATACTAACCAATTATGTGATAATGCAATGTATGTCTGTGGAGTGATATGTGCACCAATATTCAACCGTATCACTCAATGCTCAGTGTCAGGATTTTTCACGAGCACCTTATATTTATAAAACTACACACAACCTATATGGATGCTTGGTGCTGTTCACAGCAGCAAGCCCACAAGGCCAAGGTCTGAGTGGTTGATACGGCATTATTTGACTTTTTCACATGCACAGCTAACAGCTAGACCATCAATCTGTAGCTTCAGGAAACAAATATATAAGATGTAGACACAGTGTAGAAAGCAGAAAATCGGAACCGTATGATAACCTTGAAGAGGAACCTGTCAGTCTTGGCTGATCTATACTTTGCTGTAGCACAAAATCTACCATTGCAAAAGATATGGAGAACACAAAGATATCATTCTTCTCTCAGATCAATGTGCAAACTAAATTTATAAACACTTTATCATATGGTATCTGAAAGAAGATGTATACTGCCCCATAAGTTGATTTCAAAATACAAGTTGATGCTTAGATTATCATCGATAGCACGATTGTAACATACCCTGTACCTATTATATTCCGTCTTGAGCTGCACCTCCTTCCTCGGTGCCCAGGAACATCTTCAAAAAAGCACCTTCCAAGCCCAAAAACCTTAGCAAACTATTAGAATATCACAAATCCCACTGAAAATAACAGGTTAGACAGAAACCAAGAACAATCAGCTTATTTCCTACTCTGACAGGATGTATGTTGTACCTGTTTGGAATCGGCCTATGACACCTTGCGCGTGGGTGTTCTGGCAGGGGCACGGAGGAGATCGTCAAGGCGGCCGTCGGTGGCGATGCGGACGGGAGAGATCGGCGCGGGCAGAGCAGATCGGTGAGCTGCCGTTGGTGGCGATGCGGACGAGAGAGATCAACTCGGGCAGAGCAGATCGGTGAGGGACTTCCGGCGGAGGCGCGGAGCAGATCGACGACGTGGCCGACATTGTTGACGCCGACGGTGAAGGTGCACTTAAACCCCCTAGTGGGTTTTGGTGATTAATGACAAGGTGGTTAAAGGGGACTAACGTGTTTATCAAGTTTAGTCCAAAAGCAAGTTGTGATGGCTAAGAATGCAAGGAGACCCCCCATTTTGAATGTTCCTAAGTGCGAAAAACACCGAAGGTGATTAGACTAGGTTTTTCACTTTCGAAATTGAGTTTAGCAATAACCGTACTATTAAGAGGGGTTTCAAGTGTGGTTCTAGGGTATACAAAGTGCTCTTAGTCATATCCATGAGTCAAAATATTTTTAGAATCATTTTTGAAAAATGATTTTCTCCCCGGGACAGAGAGGGCTACCCGGAGGTTCTGGCCGGAACTTCCGGGTGCCGTTTCAAAGCAAAATTTTTCCTAAGTGCTGCCCGGAAGTTCCTGGCACTTTTGCTTGGAAACTCCTGGCAGGTTTCCAGTTCAAACTTGTGAGTAACGGCTAGATGACGTCACCTAGCCGTTATATATATGGATTTCATCCCCAGGTCACCCTTTGGCCATTCCACTTCAGCTCTTTCATGTTCTAGGTTTTTTTAGCCACTCTCAAGCTTCCTTTGCTTCCTCCACTCAAATCTAGAGCCTATCTTGTGAGATTGAGAGATTAGATGAGAGTATAGGAGTGTTTTGGAGATGGCTTGAAGATTAGGTTTGATTGAGCACTTTGGATACCTTGTGGACTGTCACTTGGGCTTATTACTCTTGAAGATCTTCTCCTAGACGGTTAGGTGTCGCCCGTGAGCTTCCAAAGATCTTGTGGATGTCCCGGGAAAGTTTGTGAAGGTTTTCCTCGCGTCCGCAACGAAACGAGGTAAGTGAGTAAAGATTCTTGTGCTGAGTTTTCAGAGGTTGTTCTAGGTAGAGCAACTTGCACTTGTGGTCTTTTCTAGAAGGAATTGTGAGTTGGATCTTGGTGGTCACTCAATTCTAGAAAACGACCTAGAAGTGTTGAGTTGAAGGCTGTGGACCTCTTCTGGGATCTTTGCATAAGTGAGGCAAGGGGTTAATCGAGACCCGGCTCTGTGGAGCACCTCAACGGAGAGTAGGATCCGTGTGATCCGAACTTCGGAAAAAAAATCGCCTTTGTCTCTCTTGTGCATGATCTGTGTTTGAATCTGCTGATATCTTGTGATCTTCATCTTGTGCAACCCTGTGCCTGATTTTCCCTAGCTAGGACCTGTTATTCTTCTCATATTTTCATTTATCTCTATTGCCCGGAAGTTCCTGGCTCAAGAACTCCGGAAGTTCCGGGCTACTCATCTCTGCCAGGAAGTTCCGGTGTTCATCACCAAGAGGTTCCGGGCCCAGTCAATTTAACCGTTGCGTTTGTTGAGAAAATTTCAGGAAAGCCTATTCACCCCCCCCCCCTCTAGGCTACATCTCTGCACGTTCAATTGGTATCAGAGCTTGGTGCTCTTGATTCAAGCTTCACCGCTTGGAGTGATCCACGATGTCGCATCTAGAGGGAGATGAAGGGTTGGACGACAAGAGAGACGCTTCTAACACCAAGGAGACTGGATCAAAGGGAGCTACTATTCACCTTGATTACAGCAAACTTAATGTTCCTCCTCATAACTTTGTCTCCGTGCCTTCCGGGCGTGCACCTCATTTTGATGGGACACATTATGCCGCTTGGAAGCACAAGATGAAGTTGCATCTAATCTCTTTGCATCCAAGTATTTGGAAAGTTGTTTGTACATGTATTGATGTACCACATGATGACATGGAGCTCACTTTGGAGCAAGAGCAACTCATCCACAGCAATGCTCAAGATTCCAATGCTATTCTCTCCACCTTGAGTTCGGAGGAGTTCAATAAGGTTGATGGACTTGAGGAGGCCAAGGAGATATGGGACACTTTTCAATTGGCTCATGAGGGATCTCCCGTCATTCGTGAGGCCAAGATTGAATTATTGGAAGGAAGGCTTGGAAGATTTGTGATGGATGACAAGGAAACACCTCAAGAGATGTATGATAGGATGATGATCCTTGTCAACAAGATTAAAGGACTTGGGAGTGAGGACATGACAAATCACTTTGTGGTCAAGAGACTTCTCCGTGCTTTTGGTCCAAGAAATCCCACTCTTGTATCAATGATACGTGAGAGAAAAGACTACAAGAGGCTCACACCAAGTGACATTCTTGGAAGAATTGTGTCTCATGAAATGCAAGAAGAGTAAGCTCGTGAAGTGAGGCAAATGGTGAAGAATGCCGCCATGATCAAAAATCAAGAAGTGGCTTTGAAGGCAAAACAAGAAGAAGAGTCAAGTTGTGAAGAAAGTGAAGATGAAGAGATGGCTCTTATTGTCAAGAGATTCAAGCATTTTCTTCACAAGAGTGGCTATGGCAAAGGTAGGAAGGATGATGACAAGGGAAAGAGGCAATCAAAGAGAGCTTGCTTCAATTGTGGCGAATATAGCCACTTCATTGCCGATTGCCCCAAGACAAATGAAGCTAAGGCTAAGAGAGGCAAGAAGAAGCCGGAGCATGCTCATGTGGCGGAGGCACACATGGCAGAAGTGTGGTACTCCGAAGATGAAGAAGCCTCCGAGGCTAAGCCCAAGCCCAAGCCAAAAGACAAGGTTGAAGGAGAAGGTGGTGTTGCTACCATCGCCTTCAAGACATCCTCTTCAAGCAAGGAGTGTCTCTTCAACAACTTGAGTGATGACGACGACGACTCCTACCACTACTCTTGCTTCATGGCCCAAGGCCGCAAGGTGATGACTCAAAAGCCCTCTCACACTTCTCTTGATGATGATTCTAGTGATGAAGAAAGTGATAATGAATTAGATGATGTGCTTAAGAGCTTTAGCAAACCCGCTATGCAACACTTGGCTAAATTAATGAGAGCTTTGGATAGTAAAGAACAATCACTCGAAAGGCAAGAAGAATTGCTTATTCTTGAGAAGACAAGAAACATTGCCTTAGAGGAGAGCTTAGCTAAAGAATGTGCTAAAAATGAACAACTAGCTAATGAGCTTAATTTGGCTAATGGTTCTTTAGCTAGCCTTAGGGATGTCAATGAAACTCTTCAAGAAAAAATTGCTAATTTAGACAAAAGTCATAAAGATCTTGAAGTTCAATTTGACACTCTTTGGAATAGCACCTCTCAACCAAATGTTGTTTCTAATTCTTCTAACCCTTCTACTAGCAATGGTTGTGCTAGGTGTTACAATATTGATTTGAACTCTTATGCTACTAATATTGATGCTATGCAAGTTCTTAAGAAAGAGAATGAAAGGTTGGGCACATTGGTGAAATATGGATGCATGAAGACATACTATTCAAAAGATGCCCTTTACAAGACCATCACCGCTCATCCTAGCAAGGATGGACACGGGCTCGGGTTTTCGGGTGGAAGTCCTGTGTCTAAGCGTGTGATGGTAAATGGGAAATAATGCTTGATGTTTGTGAGAGAAGGTAAAGCTCCACAAGCAAGTGAGGTGACTAGTCTTGTGAGCTGCCAGGGACCCGGAACATCCGGACAAACCGGAAGAAACCTCCGGGTGGGAGTCTCTGTCTCTAAAAAATTCCCACCAGGAAGTTCCGACCGTTTTGCCAGGAAGTTCCGGGCCAATGGCCGTGCACAAGACATGACCGGAAGTTCCGGGCACAATGCCAGGAAGTTACGGCTAGATGGTCTTTACTATGATTCATATGTAATTTCCAAAAATTCAGAGGGCAAAGTGGTTGCCTATTTTAATGGGAATTACAATGATGAGTACCACACTTGTGTGTAGGTGCCAAAGGCTTTGGTAACTAACATCAAGGGACCCAAACTTCGACAAGTTTAGGTTCCTAAATCCCAAGCTTGATTTCTTTTGTAGGCATACTCCTCCGGTGGTTCAAGTTGGGTTGTGGACAGTGGTTGCACCAATCATATGACTGGAGAGAGGAGTATGTTTACAAGTCTTGATGAGGAGAACGGAACTCGTGAGAATATTGTGTTTGGAGATGATGGCAAAGGAAAGGTAATTGGTCTAGGTAAAATTGCCATCTCCAATAATCAATCTCTCTCTAATGTTCTTCTTATCAATTCATTAAGCTACAATTTATTATTCATTTCTCAATTATGTAAGTTGGGTTACAATTGCTTGTTTACCGATGAGGATGTGACGGTCTTTAGATGGGATCACTCCTCCATAGCATTCAAAGGCAAGTTAAAGGGTGATCTCTATCTTGTCGATTTCGATGTGGATAGAGTGAATCCAGAAGTTTGTTTGATTGCTAAATCCTCCATAGGTTGGCTATAGCATCATAGACTAGCCCATGTTGGAATGCGGAATTTGGCAACTCTTCCAAAGTGGGAACACATCCTCGGGCTCTCTAATGTCACATTTGAGAAAGATCGTGTGTGTAGTGCTTGCCAAGCCGGGAAACAAGTTGGGAATCCACATCCTATCAAGAACATCATGACTACAACACGCCCTCTTGAGCTTCTACATATGGATTTATTCGGACCCGTGGCTTACATAAGTATTGGAGGTAACAAGTATGGTTTTGTCATTGTTGATGATTTTTCCCGCTTCACTTGGGTGTATTTTCTCCATGACAAGAGTGAGGCTCAAGATGTCTTCAAGCGCTTCGCCAAGCAAGCCCAAAAGCTCTATGATCTCACCATCAAGAGGGTGCGAAGTGATAATGGAGGAGAATTCAAGAACACTCAAGTGGAGGAATTCTTTGATGAAGAGGGAATCAAGCACGAGTTCTCCGCCCCCTATGATCCTCCTCAAAATGGCATCGTTGAGAGGAAGAACCGAACTCTTATTGAAGCCGCAAGAGCAATGCTTGATGAGTACAAGACTTCGGATATCTTTTGGGCGGAGGCCGTGAGTACCGCATGTCATGCCATCAACCGCTTGTACCTCCACAAGATCCTAAAGAAAACTTCATATGAGCTCTTGAGTGGTAAGAAACCTAATGTTTCATATTTTCGTGTCTTTGGGAGCAAATGCTTTATTTTGAGTAAGATACCTCGCTCATCTAAGTTCTCACCTAAGGTGGATGAGGGATTCTTACTTGGCTATGAATCAAATGCACATGCCTATCGTGTCTTCAACAAAACCTCCGGTATTGTTGAAGTCACTAGGGATGTGACATTTAATGAATCTAATGGCTCCCAAGGACAGCAAGTTGTTGTACATATTGTAGGTGATGTGGATCTAAGTCAAGCTATAGGTACTAAGGCTATTGGAGACATACGACCAGTCGAGACGCAGGATGACCAAGAAGATAGGGATCAACCTTCGTCATTGACATCCAATAGCCCTACAACAAGTCAAGAGTCAGTTGACCCGGAAGTTCCGGGACCAGATGATCGGAACCTCTGGACCTCCCCAGGCCAGGAAGTTTCGGGTCCATCTGCCAGGAAGTTCCGGGCAGAGGACAGTCAAGGCGTGCCTACGGCACAAGTGGATGGGATTGATGCCGAGGGCACTGTAGAGCATCCTGATCAGGCTCAGGTCCTCTCGGTGCACCATCCAAGAATCCATCACACTGTCTAAAGAGATCATCCCGTCGACAACATACTTGGTGATATAAGAAAGGGGGTAACTACTCATTCTCGTGTCGCTAACTTTTGTCAACACTTCTCGTTTGTCTCTTCTTTAGAACCAACCTGGGTTGAAGATGCACTTGGTGATCCGGATTGGGTGATGGCAATGCAAAAGGAGTTGAATAACTTCACTCGCAACCAAGTATGGACATTGGTGGAGAGACCCGACCAAAATGTCATCGGCACCAAGTGGATCTTCCGCAACAAGCAAGATGAACATGGAGTGGTTGTAAGGAACAAAGCCCGGTTAGTTGCGCAAGGGTTCACCCAAGTCGAGGGTCTCGATTTTGGTGAAACCTTCGCACCCGTTGCTCGCCTTGAGTCAATCCGAATCCTTTTAGCCTATGCCGCTCACCATGATTTCAGGTTATTCCAAATGGATGTCAAGAGTGCCTTTCTCAATAGACCTATCTCGGAGTTGGTCTATGTGGAGCAACCACCGGGGTTCGAGGATCCAAAGCTGCCAAACCATGTGTACAGGCTCCACAAGGAGCTCTACGGGCTCAAACAAGCCCCTAGAGCTTGGTATGAATGTTTCCGAGATTTTCTTTTGAAAAAAGGTTTTGAAATTGGATAAGTGAGGCAAGGGGTTAATCGAGACCCGGCTCTGTGGAGCACCTCAACGGAGAGTAGGATCCGTGTGATCCGAACTTCGGGAAAAAATCGCCTTTGTCTCTCTTGTGCATGATCTGTGTTTGAATTTGCTGATATCTTGTGATCTTCATCTTGTGCAACCCTGTGCCTGATTTTCCCTAGCTAGGACCTGTTATTCTTCTCATATTTTCATTTATCTCTATTGCCCGGAAGTTCCTGGCTCAAGAACTCCGGAAGTTCCGGGCTACTCATCTCTACCAAGAAGTTCCAGTGTTCATCACCAGGAGGTTCCGGGCCTAGTCAATTTAACCGCTGCGTTTGTTGAGAAAATTTCAGGAAAGCCTATTCAACCCCCCCCCCCCCCATCTAGGCTACATCTTTGCACGTTTAGACGGGAGATATCAGCGTGGGCGGAGCAGACCGGTGAGGGAGGCGACGGAGTTATCGCGACGCGGAGGACATCGAAGGAGGCGAGGCAAGGGCGACGACCCCGGTGTAACGGCGGCAGCGGCAATGAGTTGAGGCATGAGAGAAGGAGCGATGGGAGAGAGGGACGGAGATTGCAGCGGCGGTGGCGAGTTGAGGCATGTGAGAGGGAACGAAGATGATCGATCGGCAGCGGCGGCGGCTGCGTTCAGGAGAGAGGGAGCGATGGGAGAGGTGCGGGTTGTGGTTTGGGCGTAGGTCGGGACACTGGAGGCCTGGAGGGGGCGAATGGGCGATCGTTTGCGAGAGGGAGGTGGGGTGAATCTGGAGCATTGGATTTCATAGAGTTAATCTGGACCGTTCCATGAGGAATGAAAGAACGAGTGATGAGTGAAACCATTTGTTGAACTATAGGGTAGACCTAACAGTCGGTTAACTTATCTTTTTTTGCCTCCATTTTTTTTTAAAAAAAATACTCCCTCTATATTAAATTTTAGTGTAAGTCTTCGTTTACTTTTTATCAACGTTTCACCATTCGTCTTATTTAAAATATTTATGTAATTATCATTTATATTTTATTGTGACATGATTTATCATCAAATGTTCTTAAAACATGACATAAATACTTTTGTATTTGCACAAAAATTTTACATAAGCTGAATGGTCAAACGTTGCTCAAGAAGTCAACAACGTCACCCATTAAAACATGAAGGGAGTAGTTTCTTTGTAAAATGTACCCCACACTGGCTCCGGTGAAACGAAGGAGAACGACAGAAGGGAGGGTTGGAGCGGGGCAGAAGAGGACGCTGGAGAGTGATGAAACAGAAACTGCAGTGGTAGGAGACAGCTGCCGTCTTCGTCGTTTCCCCCTCTTTCTCCCTCTCCATTTTTCACCCTTCGTAAGCTTTTTTTCAGCACACTTAACAGTCGGTTAACTTATCTTTTTTTTGTCCAATTTGTTGTTAAAAATACTCCCTCCGTATTATCTTTTTTTTCTCCAAATTTTTTTTAAAATACTCCCTCTGTATTAAATTTTAATGTATGTCGTTGTTTACTTTTTATCAACGTTTGCCCATTCGTATTATTTAAAATATTTATGTAATTATGATTTATTTTATTGTGACTTGATTTCTCATCAATTGGTCTTTAAGCATGACATAAATACTTTTGTAATTGCACAAAAATTTTGAACAAGATAAATGGTCAAACGTTGCTCAAGAAGTCAATAATGTCATGCATTAAAACATTAAGGAAGTAGTTTCTTTATAAACTATACCCCACACTGGCTCCAGTGAAACGGAGGAGAACGACAGAACGAAGGGTCGGAAAGGGGAGAAGAGGATTCTGGAGAGTGATGAAAAGGAAATTGCAGTGGTAGGAGACAGCTGTCGTCTTCGTCTTTTCCCCCTCTTTCTCCCTCTCCATTGTTCACCGTACGTAAGCTTTTCTTCAGCGCACTTAGCAGTCGGTTAACTTTTTTTTTGTCCAATTTTTTTTAAAATACTCTCTCCGTATTATCTTTTTTTTCTCCAATTTGTTTTTTAAAATACTCCCTCCGTATTAAATTTTAATGTATCTCGTCGTTTACTTTTTATCAATATTTGACCATTCGTATTATTTAAATTATTTATGTAATTATGATTTATTTTATTGTGACTTGATTTATCATCAAATGTTCTTTAAGCATGACATAAATACTTTTATATTTGCACAAAAATTTTGAACAAGATGAATGGCTAAAGGTTGGTCAAAAAGTCAACAACGTGATACATTAAAACATGAAGGGAGTAGTTTCTTTATAAAATGTACCACACACTGACTCCGTTGAAATGATGGAGAACGGCAGAAGGGAGGATCGGAGCGGGGGGGAGAAGAAGATTTGAGAGAGTTGGACACTTGAGTGATGAAACAGAAACTGCAGTGGTAGGAGACAGCTACCGTCTTCGTCTCCCCCCCCCCCCCTCTCTCTCCATTTTTCACCCTTCTTTAACTTTTCTTCGCTGATTGTTAACACTTAACAGTCGGTTAAATTATCTTTTTTTCCCTCTATTTTTTTTTAAAAAAATACTCCCGTCGTATTAAATTTTAATGGATGTCGCCGCTTACTTTTTATAAATGTTTGACCATTCGTCTTATTTAAAATATTTATGTAATTATCATTTATTTTATTGTGACTTGATTTATCATCAAATGTTTTTTAAGCATGACATAAATACTTTTATATTTGCACAAAAATTTTGAACAAGATGAATGGCTAAAGGTTGGTCAAGAAGTCAACAACGTCATACAATTAAACATGAAGGGAGTATTTTATTTGTAAAATGTACCCCACTCTAGCTTCAGTGAAACGAAGGAGAACGGGCAGAAGGGAGGATCGGACGGGGGGAGAAGAAGATTTGAGAGACTTGGACACTGGAGTGATGAAACGGAAACTGTGGTGGTAGGAGACAGCTGTCATCTTCGTCTTTTCCACTCTTTGGTCCCGTTCATTTCTCCAACAAGAGTTGGATGAAGATAACGATATTCGTGGCACGTTTTTCAAATTGTTAAACAGTGTGTTTCGTTCGAAAACTTTCTATATAAAAGTTGTTCTAAAAATATCATATTAATCTATTTTTCATGTTTGTGATAATTAAAACTCAATTAATCATACATTAATACCACCTCATTTTGTTAGAAAACTTAATCTTCATCTTCACCTTCATCTTCGGAAGAAAAGAACACCACCTTTTTCTCTCCATTTTTTTAACCTTCTTTAGCTTTACTTCAGTGACTGTTAACAGTTAAGTAGGTTAACTTATCTTTTTTCCCAATTTTTTTTAACATACTCCCTCTGTATTAAATTTTAATTTATGACATCATTTACTTTTTTTATCAACGTTTGACTATTTATCTTATTTAAAATATTTATGTAATTATCATTTATTTTATTATGACTTGATTTATCATCAAATGTTCTTTAAGCATGACATAAATACTTTTATATTTGCACAAAAATATTGAATAAGATGAATGGTTAAACGTTAGTCAAAAAATCAACGTCATACATTAAAATATGAAGGGAGTAGTTTCTTTATAAAATGTACCCCACACTGGCTCCGCTGAAACGGAGGAGAACGGCAGAAGGGAGGACCGGAGCAGGGGAGAAGAAGATTTGAGAGACTTGGAAAGTGGAGTGATGAAACGGAAACTGGAGTGGTAGGAGACAGTTGCCGTCTTCGTCTTTTCCCCCTCTTTTCTTTTTCTATTTTTTCACCCTTCTTTAGCTTTACTTCAGTGACTATTAGTACTTAACAGTCGGTTAACTTATCTTTTTTTCCTCCTATTTTTTTAAAAAAATACTCCCTCCGTATTAAATTTTAATTTATGACGTCGTTTACTTTTTTATCCATGTTTGACCATTCGTATTATTTAAAATATTTATGTAATTATCATTTATTTTATTGTGACTTGATTTATCATCAATTGTTGTTTAAGCATGACATAAATACTTTAATATTTGCACAAAAATTTTGAATAAGATGAATGGCTAAACGTTGGTCAAAAAGTCAACAACGTTATACATTAAAGCATGAAGGGAGTAGTTTCTTTATAAAATGTACCCCCACATTGGCTTCGGTGAAATGGAGGAGAATGGCAGAAGGGAGGATCGGAGCGGGGGAGAAGAAGATTTGAGAGACTTGGACACTTGAGTGATGAAACAGAAACTGCAGTGGTAGGAGACAGCTGTCGTCTTCGGTTTTTTCCCCTCTTTCTCTCTCTCCATTTTTCACTCTTCTTTAGCTTTTCTTCAGTGACGGTTAACACTTAACAGTCGGTTAACTTATCTTTTTTTTCCTCCAATTTTTTTAAAATGCTCCCTCCATATTAAATTTTAACGTATGTCGTCGTTTACTTTTTATTAATGTTTGACCATTCGTCTTATTTAAAATATTTATGTAATTATCATTTATTTTATTGTGACTTGATTTATCATCAAATATTCTTTAAGCATGACATAGATTCTTTTGTACTTGCGCAAAAATTTTTGAATAAGACGAACGGTTAAACGTTGAAAAAGTCAACAACGTTATACATTAAAACGTGGAGGGAGTAGTTTCTTTATAAAATGTAAACAATCGGTTAGCTTATATTAGTTGGTTAACATAGAGTTTATAGTATGTGCAGCAACACCTGTATAAAACATAATTAATTCATATTAAGACCGGCAACAAGGTTTTTATATGTTGGATAGGAATCTAGCCACACATAGTCAAACCTAAAAGAGTTGTTAAACTGCAGATCTCAAAGTTAAGGATCATAAAAAAGGTTAGGAAAAATAAGAAAGCGGTGGCCGCTAGTGCTACCGTGGTGGCCGGTTAGGGCAAGAAATTGGGGGAAGAAGGAAGATAGGCATGGACACTAGTGCTACCGTTAGCGGTGGCCGGTGACCAGCGTTAACTAGTCTTGGAGAGGATGTAGAGGGTGAACTGAAGGTTTGAAAGAATCGCCTCCCGGGCCACCCAATGGAGCGACACAGGAGTCCAAGCAACTAGTTTTTGTTGTACCGACATGCACTAAATTTAGCTATTGTATATGTTATTTTGCTATAAAATATTGTGTGAAGATGACAATAATACAAAACCCTCGGTTCTATATACCCATCCAAGAAGATACTATAGAATTTTTTATTTTGATTTAAAGTGCAGCCATGACCCGCCCAAAATATGATTGTACGTTCAATAAAAACCATGTAACCAGGGAATTTCGACGTTGTAAAAAAAACCCTTGTTACAAGCTCAATAAACCTATTTTTCTATATGTCTGTAGTTCGGAAAATTTACTTCTCGAAACAATTTTCTAAACTGTTAGAATAGGTGTCGAATATACTAATTCTATTTGGTTACAGTTGGACTTGAAATTATAATAGGTAGTAGGTGATGGAGTTAGAGTCGGACTTTGTAACCCGACATCTCTCTTAAATAGAGAGGGGGGCACCACAATGTAACTATAGTGACTACAATGTAGCGTACACACGCAGGGAGAGGATGGTAACAAGGCCATAGACTCGTAGCGGCTAGGTGCTATATTGATTGGGGATGAGCGCCCATAATCAGATCCCCGGGGATGTAGGTTTCGACTGAACCTCGTTAACAAATATCGTTTGTTCCTGTGTCATCATCTAGCATGTTTTGGGTGATAAATGACTGAAGCGATCGGGAAGATTAGTCGTCGTTCTGCTATATCGACTAACTTTTATAACAAGTGGTATCAAAGCAGAATGTTTCAGTATTGGATCAAGAAGACACATGTGGGGGGAGGAAACACGAGGTGAGGATCGCGCTTTGACAGGAGATCGTCAGCCATGGCCATGAGATCGATGACGACAACGAGGATGTTGTGGAGGTGACGACCTCGCTCGCGATCAAACCGGAGATGGCAGAACGTGACCGGAAGACGGGGCAGGGCGTGGCCGAAGGCATTTGGAGAGATCGGAGGGGTAGCGCCATGGACGGCGCGCCCGACGCACGCGGCGATCGCGGATCCGCGGAGGCAGGGAGGCCAGTGACGGAAGGGCGAAGCCGGCGAGCATGTGGCGCAACACGGCGGACGTGCAGGGTCGAGGACGACGTGATCGTGGACGGTGGACATGAGGGCTGCAACTACAGTGCGTGCGGCACGGACAACATATATGGAGTATGTGCTATACACGAACTGGTGATACACGCGAGGAGCCGAGGTATACGCAAGCATGGAGGTGAGAGCCATATGCTGGAAGATCACCAACTGGTACCTGCAAATTATGTGCTTGAACATCCATGCTGGTCTGTTAATGCACGTAAACGTGCATGTGCATGTGCTATGATCAGGGAGGGCATCTGTTCATGCATTGAGAAGGACGTGTCAGGGTGGTGCATATGCATGTGTGGGCAACGTTCATCGCTAGAAAAAAGATTTTTCCAGGCGGTACAAAACCATTTTCGCAGGTGGGGGAGAGGACCGCCGCTACCATCTCGCCTGTGAAAATAGACCATTTTCGCTATCGGACCCGTGGCGCCGCCGCCGGCCTCATCACGGGCGCCGCCAGCCATGGTTCCCCTCCGTCCGTTGCCGTCGGCGCTGTCGTCGCGTCGACGAGGAGAGCCGGCGGCCGGATGCGAGCTGTCGTCGTCGCCTGTCGTGGCCGGTGGCGGAGGCGGTGAGGAGGGAAGCCGGCGGCAGAGGAGGCGAGTCGTCGTCGTCGTTCGTCGTGGCCGGCGGCGGAGGGGGCAAGGAGGGAAGCGGCCGGCGGAGGCGGCGAGGAGGGAAGCCGGCGGCGCGCGGATCTGGAGAGCCGTCGTCGTCGCTCGTCGTGGCCGGCGGCGGAGGGGGCAAGGAGGGGAAGCGGCTGGCGCAGGCGGCGAGGAGGAAGCGGGGGCGCGCGGATCTAGAGTGCCGTCGTCGTCGCTCATCGTGGCCGGCGGCGGAGGGAGCCGGCAGCGTGCGGACGTGGAGAGGAGGGAGCCGTCGGCGGAGGGAATGAGTCGGCGGCAAGGAGGGAGCCGGCGGCGTTGCGGTCGTCGTCGTCGTCGTGGTCGGCGGCGGAGGGAGCCGGCGGCGCGCAGACGTGGGAGAGGAGGGAGCTGTCTGCGGCGAGGAGGGAGCCGGCGGCGTCACGGTCGTCGTCGTCGTTGAGGAGGGAGCCCGCCGGCGGCGAGGAGGGAACCAGCGAGGAGGGAGCCGGCGGCGTCGCGGTCGTCGTCGTCGTTGAGGAGGGAGCCCGCCGGCGGCGAGGAGGGAACCAGCGAGGAGGGAGCCGGCGGCGTCGCGGTCGTCGTCGTCGTTGAGGAGGGAGCCCGCCGGCGGCGAGGAGGGAACCAGCGATTTTTTCTAAGTGTGAGAGAGAGAGAGGAGGGGAGGGAAATGAGTGGTGGAGAGGAGAGGATAAGGATGACTAGATTTTTTTTGGTAAGTACGATTTTTGCAGGCGGACCACATAAGGAGATTTTTGCAGGCGTCGGTTAAGTGGTCCGCCTGCGAAAATAGATTTTTGCAAGCGGATAGCAAACTTCACCCCAATTTATTTTTTTTAGGTGGTCATTTGGCTCCAAGAGTTATATCCGACTGCGAAATAAGACCCCCACGTCGGGGAAAATGTTTTTTCAGTAGTGGTTTGCTCATATACTTGATGAGAAGCCAAGCAGCACGTTCAGTTCAAGACAGGTGTCACGTGGAGACTGAGGCCGACTCGGTCATAGCCTCACAGGTCATCGGTGCAAGAATACGGGCCGTATCTTCCTACAGGGTCAACTATCCAACTCGGGTACTGGTCAGCTATGGAAGCTTGAGGGGCAACTGTGCGTCCCAACGGGCAACGGAGGCCGATCAAGGGCTAAGCTAAGGTGGCTCAAGGCGAAAGTATACAGGCGTGGGTGGCCGGATAGATCAAGCCGACAGGGCAAAGCAACATGTGCTGGACTAGTTGAATTGTAGAGTTTGGCTGATCAGACCAGTTCAACAGAGTGATGGTTTCGATCAAACGAGGATGGGCCGAACGGTTCGATCAGATTTGGCTGGTTAGACCCAGGGGCAAAGCCGATCGGATTGATACATGAGGCGAGTAGTCTGGTGGTAACAGGTAGTCAGATCGCATATGAAATTATCTGGCGGAACATAGTATATTTGGGACTCGATAAGAGGTTGAAATATATAGAGTTGGTCCAGAATTGAAGAAAAGATCTTGGGCAACAGCGGGTGAAAATCGTTGAGGGCGTCAACGGCCTGTTTAGCAGTACATGATATATCTAGAATCTACGGGGTTTACATGATGGGGATATATGAAAATCTACGTCACTGAAAAGGAAGAGCGAAAGCTGTCATGGTAATTCTTCGAGAGATTCGAGGCGACAATTTATCATGGAGCTCAGTCTAAGGATGCGGAAAAAGCGTGGATGGATTTATTAGCTCAGTTCATAAGATTAAAAGAAAGAAAGGGTTTCTTTATTAGTCTGGTGAGTTTGATTTGTCTATGGATTAAGTCAAGTCAAATTTAAGATGGTAGATGGAGTTGAATATGGTCTTCGAGAAGTCTATGATGTGGCAGCTAGGAAAGGTCTAATTTCGCTTGGCAAGACGGCTATGATGATAGGAGAGAAGGTGAAGCAATGTTGCGGGTGGAGTCCATCGGAACAAATTACAAGGATAGCTGAGTCTATTGAAAGCGGTGGGCCTAGCTTAGACTCGTCGAGCGGCTCGTGGTGAACCTGCGAAAAAGAAGACAACCCAAGTCTGGAGGACCGGTGGATCGATATGGTGATTCTACTACTTCTAAGTGGCGTATATTCGCCAAGGTGGAATATGTGTCGAATATACTAGTTCTATTTGGTTGCGGTTGGACTTGGAGTTATAATAGGTGGTAGAGGGTGGAGTTAGAGTCGGACTCTGTAACCCGGCATCTCTCTTAAATAATGAGGGAGCATTACAATGTAATCATGGAGACTACAATGTAGCGTAGACACACAAGGAGAGGATGGTGGCAAGGCCATGGACTCATAGCGGCTATGCGCTATATTGATTGGGGAGGAGCGCCCATAATCAGAGCCCTAAAAATGTAGGCTTCGACTGAATCTCGTTAACAAATATCGTGTATTCCTGTGTCATCATATGATATATTTTAGATGAGCAATAACTAAAGCGATTAAAAAGATTAGTCGTCGTTTCGTTATATCGACTATACGACATAGACCGCGAAGATTCTACTCTACCAAATGACCTTCTCACAATCACAAAAGTCATCATCAGTTGCGTCAACACACAACACAAGTACACACAACCGTTCTGTAGCCGCAGGGGAGGGCAAAGCAGCCGCGAGCAGCTGTTGCTTGAGCCGAACCAAAACCAAACCGGACATGAAGCGGGCCGTCTCCAGCATCCGCAGCCGCCACGTGGCCCGCCTCGCCGCCGCCGCCACCGCCGCCTCGCCAGCGGCGGCGGAGGCGTGGGATGGGCGGTTCCGGCTGCACAAGCCGCGGGGGCAACACCTGCTCACCAACCCGCGCGTCCTCGACGCCATCGCCCGCCGCGCCGCGCTGCGCCCGGGCGACGCCGTCCTCGAGGTCGGCCCGGGCACCGGCAACCTCACCGTCCGCCTCCTCGAGTCCCCCGCCGCCCGCGTGTCCGCCGTCGAGATCGACCCGCGCATGGTCGACGCCGTCACCGCCCGCGTCGACGCCCTCGGCCTCGCGCACAAACTCACGGTTCGTGTCGCCGTGCCCACCATCTGCTCAATCAAATGCCTCCAAGAAAGCTAACGGGGGGCCCTCCTCTCCTTTTTGCCAGGTGATCAGGGCGGATGCCGTGGAGGCCGAGTTCCCGGAGTTCGACGTGTGCGTGGCCAACATCCCCTACGGGATCTCCTCGCCGCTCATCGCGAAGCTGCTGTTCGGCCCCTACCGGTTCCGCGCGGCGACGCTGCTGCTGCAGAAGGAGTTCGCGCGGCGGCTCGTGGCCGCGCCGGGCGACTCGGAGTACAACCGCCTGGCGGCCAACGTGCGGATGGTCGCCGACGCGAGGCTGCTCATGGACGTGAGCAAGAGGGACTTCGTGCCCATGCCCAAGGTGGACTCCTCCCTCGTCGAGATCCGGCCGAGGGCGGCCGCGCCCGACGTCGACCTCGCCGAGTGGCTGGCCTTCACGCGGTCGTGCTTCGGCCAGAAGAACAAGACCCTCGGCGCGATCTTCAAGCAGAAGAGGAAGGTCTTGGAGCTCTTCAGGAGGTCCCATGGCGCCAAGGAACGCGACAACGCCAATGCCGGTGGCGGCGGCAGCCTCATCGCACTTGGCGGTGGCGACGACGACGGTGACATGAGCGACGGCGACAGCAATGGCAGCTACGACGGAGCAGCCAGCTTCAGTGAGGAAGAGGTCGCCGTGTTCAAGGCGAAGATCGCCGGTGCGTTGGAGTCCAGTGAGCTCGCCGGCAAGAGGCCCTCCAAGCTGTCGAACGACGAGCTCCTGCGTCTGCTCAAGTTGCTCAATGAACAAGGGGTACGGTTTCAGTAGCACCTATATCCGATCATTGCTCGCCGTTTTTTCTACCTCAGCGAGCAGTAGAGCCAAGAACAAGAAGATGAAGGTTGGCATGTTGCAGCTGAGGTCAGGTCTCTTGCCATCCATGGCGGCCGGTTGCCACATCAATACATCATGTTCATGTCAGCCGTCACTGGCAGCTCGTCAGCCACAGGACGACAGATTACTTCAAGTATGCTCGTCAACCAGTCGATAGATGTGTTCGGAGATGTGGAGAAAATGCTTCAAGTCTCAAGCATTACATGCATGCAACTGTAAAAGCAGTGCTACTGAGAGAGACATCTTGGATGCTAGAGGAGCATTATCCATGGTTTCCACATGATTGAGCACTATTTGCCAAGGTGAAGTTGGCATTAACATTTTTATGATGTAGCACATGTTAGTAATATCGCCAGTTTTCATCGAAATCAAGCAACAGTTCATGGTAATGACCGAGCAGATCATTGCGTATGGACAGTTTATAATCAGATGCTCGATTCTCTGCAATTCTGCATACTTTCTGTAGAAATACCTCATCAGCGTTACTAGCCAAGGCACAGAAAGCATGACCAGTGAAATCATAGGTCAAAACATACGAGTCTGGCATTAGTTTGTTTCTCTATTGTTTCCTTTATCCGATGCAACCATTGTCAATTTGTCCTATTTCTAGAAAAGAAAAGATGTTGTTTTCAGCTGTTGTGTACTGTGCTACTATGATACTATCATGCCAATATGCCATCAAAAGCTTATACACTGTTACACATTTCTACTAGGTGTATAAAAAGCTCTTACTATCATGTTATCAAATACTTGGTGAGTGGAAATGCTAGTTAGTTTAACCCACAAAAAGATAACACTTCTGCAAAAGATGGAAATGAAAGAAACATGTAAAATCAATTGATTTTCAAAACCCTGTAGCATCCATCATCATCATCACACCCCTGAGGCACATGATGATCAATTTACATTCGTAGGTAGGCTGGTGGCATTACAATGATCCAATATAAAGCGGACAGATGGAATTATATTTTAAAGCTAAGCTGGTATCTGACCGACAGCAGAATTCCAGCTGAACATTCCATTGGAATTGCGAATCAAAATTCACAAAAAGTGAACCAATGAGTATTACATTCTATTCCCAGACTGAAGGCAGAAGCATCAGATTCAGAAAGCAAAATTCTTATCATTATCATGGATCATCATCACAGCCCACATTTTCTTGAGTTAATACACACCGAATTATACAATTTTACACGCTAAAAATGCTAGCTGCATCGATGTAAAACCTAGCCATAGAATTGTGACAAAAAGAGGAAAAAGCTAAAAGGCCAAAAATAAAAAAAGTGATAAGAAAGTTTAGTCCTATACCATCCACAAACTCCTTATCATCGTGGCGGCAGAGACGAGAGGAGGAAGGAAGGAAAGCATTCACCTCATCATCCCGAAGACGGCGACGAGGGGAAGGCGTCCTTGACGGCGGACGCGGCGGTGAGGTAGTTGAGCGTGTTGCGGAGCGTGTCCCGCTCGCGGCGCAGCCTGGCGGCGGTGTCCTCGAGCTCGAGCAGGGCCTGCTGCTCCCGCGGCGCGCCCTCGAAGGTGTTGCCGACATAGAAGGAGAAAGGGGTGGGGAAGAGGCCCCGCCGCAGGTCCCCGACGTCCTTCTCGGGCTTGCCGTTGAGGCGGTTGGCGATGCGTATGACGTCGCGCATGAGGGCCTCGACGTCGGTGGCGAGCGCCTCGGCGTCGTCCCCCGGCGCGGGGGTCTCGGCGGGCGGGCGGTCCTCGAGCCACTGCACGGCGGCGACGAGGTAGGGCTTGGTGCGCACGACCCGCGCGACGCGGAACCGCTCCTGCCCCTTGCAGATGAGGAAGAAGCGGTCGTCGGCGAGGCGCTCGTGCTTGACGACCTCCCCGACGCACCCGACGTCGGCGGCGCCCCCGGCGCCGGACCCGGCGAACACCACCCCGAAGCGGAGGTCGGTCTGGAGCACGGTGTGCATCATGATGCGGTAGCGGAACTCGAAGATGTGCAGCGCGTGGGTCGCGTCCGGGAACAGCACGAGCGGCAGCGGGAACAGCGGCAGCTCCACCAGCCCGTCGTCCGACTCCGCAGGCTGGTACGACTCCGGCGACGACGGCGACGACCCGGACCCCGACGCGCTCGCCGCGGTGGCGAGGCGGGCCCCTCGCCCGCGTCGGCCCGGGGCGGAGGAGTGGAGGCGAGGCGCCGGGCGGAATGCGCTGTTGGGGGAGGCGGCCGCGGCGGCGAGGCGCGGGGAGGGGAGGATTTGGGGGAGGAGCGCCATTGGAGGATCTCTCTTTCCCCCGCGGCGGCGAGGCGAGGCGAGGGGAGGGGAATGGTTGGATTTTGCGGGGTGATTTCTCACCGGGGGTTTTGGGGGAAGAGGCGAGCCATGGGAAAACGCGATGGATTTTTTTTTTTTTGTTGGATTTCTTCTTGGAAGGATGGATTTTTGTTTCGGGGCCCACGTGGAAGTTGGAGAATTGATTGATAATGCGGTGGGGGTGATGGCGTGGAGGAGTCCACGTTGGGGGCTTATCCACCTGGAGCTGGGTGAGGCTACGAGAAAGCCTAGAACTGGCAAACGGGCTGTGCCGTTATTGGGCCGAACGAACTAGCACGGAAACAAGCTCACTTTAGCTCCCTAAATTTGTCGTCCAGTCTGAAATTTGTCCCCCAAGTTATAAACAGAATACAGCGCTTTCCCAACTTACAAAACCAGTGTAAATAGGATCCCTCACACTATTGTCCTCGGTTTTAGCTGATGTGACACCTACATGGCTCCTTTGACTAGATCTTCATCCCATGTGGCAATGACGTGGCGCTTACGTGATAGTTTAATAAAAAAAATAAAAGGAGGAAAAAACTAAAAAGTTAAAACAAAATATACGGGACCCACATGCCAGTCAAACAAAAAGATAAAATAAATAGGACCCACATGTCAGTGGGTCCGACTTCTGTCACCTCACCCTCTCTACCTCTATATCCTCTCTCTGTTGATGAGCCAAAGCCAGTTGAAGTTAGTGGGGAGGCTGGCGAGCGCACACGGAGAGGGAGGAGGCAGGGAGGTTGGACGCAGGTGGCGGAGAGAAGGGCGACGGCGAGTGGCAGCTAATTGGGAGAGATAGTTTCTTGGTCCTCTTCATCTCCGTCATCAACATCCTCTTCACCTTCATCGTCCTCCTCGCCATCCCCTCCACGGTAAGGTGGCAACAGCGAGGAGGGGCCCAGGAGCGGCGTTGCGATGGCGCGGTGGCAGCGTTGCGCCGTTGATGATAGTGCGGGAGTCAAAGATGGAGAAGAATTGTCGTCCGGATGGAGGAGAACTGCCACCACTAGCGCTTTGTGGCCTCACACACTGCACGTAGCACCTGCTCCGCACCACCGACACCCTCCTCCCATGGTGGCACCAACTCCCTGCTCCTGCCGATGCTGACACCCTCGTCTATTCCTATCTTTTCCCCATCTTAAGGACGACAACCAATGGGAGAAGGGCGGCACACGACGGGTGCCGGTGGCCAGCAGGAGAAAAGTCGTGCAGCGCATAGTGTTGGTGTTGAGAGGGCCCTTGAGCATTAGGCCGCTGCCATCGTGCTTACGCACGGAGAATGACGCGACAACACACTCCTAGCAAAGGAGGAGCCCGTGCGGCGGGACCCAACCCCTGCTCCCACGGCCCTCCTCGTCCTCGCTCCCCCTACCGGTGGACGAGGAGCCGAGTAGCGCGCAACGGTGGCGTCGAGCAGGCCCTTGGGCGTGCAGCCACAACCCTCGTACACGAAGGAGGCAGCAACATGCTCTCGCAAAGGAGGAGCTCGTGTGGCGGGACCCAACCCTGTCCCCATGGTCCTCCGCCGGCGGGATAGGACTCCAACCATCTGACGCCTCGACCTCCTCCTCTCCCGTCGCACATCACTCCTAATATGTGGGGTCCACCATTTTTTTTGTTTTGGCTAGATTGCCTTGATATGTGGGTCCCACGCTGACTCAACCACAATGTCAGCCAAAAACGTACGTTATACTACCTTGGGACCTATGGTACACCGCTTTCGCAAATTAAGGGACACATTATACCTGGTATTGCACTTAGGGATGAATTTTAGACTTGGCGACAAATTGAGGGACCTAAAGTAAACTTTTGCCACTAGCAAGCCTGGTGAGTAAAAGCCTAGTTCGCGGGCTAACGGCATGCTTGATACGAATCCTCTATATAAACTTCATCTACACTAAATATATCTAAAACCGAACTTGGGCCTTGGGCTTTGTAATAGGCTAAGCCCATCTCGAAACTGTCTCCCTTCACCTCCCACGAATCGGCACTTAACCCTAGCTCTACTTTCTTCTATAAATAGCTTTGTACATCCCTAAAAAACAATTGGGTTTTATTTAGTTGAATTTTGCTAGGTGTCATTCACCTTGTCTTTAGTTCTCGCTCGATTAGTCGGCGACTATAGATTTAGAGCCCTGAATAGTTGATGTGTTGATTTGATGAGTCGATTAGATCTACCACTTCAATTGCAACTATTTCTTTATGCTTAATCACATATTCACAAAATTTAAATTGCATCTTATCTTGTTCGTACAATATTCCCTCGATTAACAGCGTATCACGGTTGACACGACATTATTTGTGGTGTAGCGATTGCATGGCGTGCTCGACTTGTTCTAGTTGGTAGTCACATTGCAAACATCGCACTCAATCATAACGTGAGTTATCTACTCATTAGAAGATTAGGCCACGAGAGGAAACGTCATCATTTACATTGCGTCTATTGCATTTTCTGATCCTTAGGCCAAGGGATGAAGTTTTGCCTGTTTGCTGCCAGCACCTGTCCACAATTATAACATGACAAAAAGCCTCCATAACCAAAATTTTTTATTTAAATTTACCCTTACAATCTTCTGTTATTACTAGCTACAAGTACACACGACGACCCAAATTACCCTCTTCCTCCGAAAGAAGAGAAGCTTTTCCAGGATTAACCTGCAGTAGCAGCAAAAGCTATAGATGCAGGCATGCAGCAACTGCATCTGAACCCTGACCCCTTCCTCTGACCCCCCCAATTCCCAACTTAACCCATCTCTCCCTAATACTAATACACCGGATCATGGTCGTCGCCAAGTCGATTGCCATTGGATGCCAAGAACAAATGATGATTGTGCCGATCGGGTCTCTCCCTCATCGGAGGCTGTTGACGAAGGCGAGGAGCGAGTCGACGTCCCGCTTCTCCGACGGGTACTTGATCGGCCTCGCGGTGCGGCTCGGGAAGAGGAGGATGGTCGGGAAGCTCTGCAGCTGCAGCTCCTGCTGCGCGAACGCCTTCTGCTCGCCGTCGGCGCGGAACTTGCCCACCTTCACGCCGCCGCCCGCGCCGCCCAGCCTCTCGGCGAGCTCCAGGTAGGACGCCTCCATGGCCTGGCAGAAGGGGCACCACGGCGCGTACAGCACCACCAGCCACGGCTCCGCGCGGCTCTCCAGGCGGAGCAGGTTCTCGACGCCGGCGCGGGTGAGGCTCACCACGCCGCTGCTCTCGAAGATGTCCGGCGCGCCGGCCGACCCGTTGCCGTTGGCGCCGCCGGCCTTGTGCGCCGCCGCCGCCGCACCACCCTGGTCGTCGATGTTCCCCTTGTGGAGGCCGCACTCCTTGGCCTTGGCGTCCTCCCACCACCACCGCCCTTCCCGCTCGTGCTGGCCGGGAAGCACGGGCCTGGTGCACGGCTCGCACCCGATCGACACGTACCCCTGGGCGTGCAGCGCGTTGACGGGGACATCCATGGCGCGGAGGAAGGTCCACACGTCCTTCCCGTCGACGTTGGCGACGGGGTTCCACTTGACGAGGCTGCCGGCGCCGCCGGCGAGGCCCTCGAAGGAGGGGTCGACCTGGACGACGGGGATGGCGGCGCGGGTGCCCGGGGACTGGTCCTTGCGCTGGCCGGTGATCCAGGCCCTGAGGCCGCGGAGCGCGCGGCGGAGCGGGCGCACCTTGCGCGCGCGGCAGCACTCCTGGTGGCCGTCCTCGTAGAAGGAGAAGAGGCCCTTGGCGCGCACCAGCGCCTGCACCTCGCCGGCGTCCGGGAACATGTACTCGATCCGGATCCCGTAGTGCTTCTCCACCTTGTCGAACAGCTGGTACGTCTCCGGGTTCAGCCGCCCCGTGTCCAGGCTGAACACGCGGAACGGACGCCTCGTCAGCTTCGCGTACTCGATCAGCGCCACGTCCTCCGCCCCGCTGAAAAAAAAAAAACGCGACGAGATCTCGATTAGTTTTCATTTTCAAATACCACCACCCTCCCATTTTCAGCTCAGTTGTGGGTTTATATGTCTAACATTTAACCGATTATTTTTTATGATTAATACTTTTATAATTATTAGATGATAAAACATTAATAGTATTTTATACGTGATTTATTTTTTAATTTTTTATAAACTTTTTAAATATGACGGATGATTAAATGTTAAACAAAAAAAACTCACAAATACACATAAAATATGAATAAGACGACTGATAAATGTTAAACACATAAATTTATAACTGCACTTAAAATTTGTGCGAATTTATGCTCCATTTGATTGATCCTGCATCAGAAGTTGCCTACACGGCTAGGCGACAAGTTAAAAGTTGCGGTATACAATTTGTTTGGAATCTCCTAAAGGGTCAAAGCATAAATTATCGTGTGGTAGTGGAGCAAACTATTCTGTCTGCTTGTGCGTGGTTGGTGGGCCATGATTCAAGAAACAACGTGGCGAAGGAGATACAGTGAACCTGGACACGGGCATGCTATGATGTTTTGCTCAAAGGTAACCTATGTCCAGGTTCATTGAACCGGGCACCTATAACGGGTTTTGTATTCCCTTTACCATCACCCCCGAATCCAACGTGACCGGTTTTAGATTTGTAGTACTCTTATTTTAGATAGGACACGAAATATAATGATAAATCTAAGTTGGAAGCAAGAAGCAACTATCGTATGATATACTCACTGTCGTTCAAATCATATTGAACATATTTATACATCCGCGGCTGAATTTTTTCGAAAGAAAAAAGTTATATATACTATTTATCCCTAATCCTAGTCCCATGTGATGGAAATTTTCTTATTTTCCTAAATCGGAAATATTAGCTGCTGTATGACAATAACACTACATAAACCGAAACGTCGTTGAACTACCTGTCAGCAAATGGGTCCCACTTGTCAGGGACACCGTAATGATACAAAATACTCCTATGAAACTAGGAATCTTCAGGATCACTCGTTTGGATTTCGGAAGATACCGTGATGCTGCAGGCATCTAACTAACGGGATTAGGCGCTCAGCAAGAGAGCGCCTAGCCCCAGTGCACCGTGAGCCTAACGGGTTAACAGGCGCAATTAACGGGTATGGATCCATCCGGCAACGAGTAGTGTAGTACCTGAAGGCGATGGCGATGTCGGATCCGAACATGGCGAGCGCCCGATCCATGATCTCCAGCGGCGACGCGCCCTGCAGCTCCTGGGCCAGGGCCTCGTAGTCCACGGCCGGAGCAGGGTCCTCGACGGCGGGGGCGGCGGCGGCGTCCTCCGCCACGGGCGCGGCGGCCGGCGCCGCCGCCGCGGAGGCGGAGACGGGCTGCCTCGCCGGCTCCGCCGCGCGCAGCGGGCGCACCGCCCTCGCGCGCTGGGCCCTCGCCGCCGGGGCAGCGGCCACCTGCTGCTTCATGGCTCCAATCCTCGCAGCTGCACAGCCAAAAAAGAAAAAAGAAAACAGAGAGGAATTTTTATAAGAAAAATAATTCTCGCCGCAAATGAGGATGAATCCCCAGAGAAAACAACGCATTTCGCTGGGAGAAATCTAGGTGCTCCGTGAACATTTTCGAACGAACAAATCAGGAGTTAATTCCCGAATGTTTGGACGAAATTGGAGCTCATCAGAGTAATCCTCAAGCTTGCAAACTTCAATTTTCCACAGTAAACCCTCAAATTCGGCTAAAATTTTACGAACGGTGAGCTTGGATGCGCGAGGGAGCGGAGATCGAGAACAAGAAATCCTCACCTTTGAGGTCGCGGAGGGCGACGGAGTGGGACGAGATGGAAGCGGTAGCGGAAGCCATCACCACCTCCGAGTCCTTCCTCTTCCCTTCAAAATTCCGACAAAATTTGGAAGCAGGAAATGTTTTTTTTTCTTGGTTTTCCCTCACTTCTGCGAGTTTTCTGTGGCGTACGGAGGGTAGAGAGGAGGGCGGGTTACATATAGCTCGCGCGGGAGGCTGGGTTCAATGCACCTGGACGGATTCGGGAGCGGCGGACGGGCGGGACACGTGTCACGGCTTCATTGGCTGGCCGCACGGGGAGGGGCCGATCGAAGCAGTGGCGTCACGCGGAGCCACAGGAAGGGCCGCCCAGCCAGGCCAGGCCAGCCCCGGTGGGGGCGACGTGGCAGAGGTGGAGCGCTGAGCTGGCCGGGTGTGTGGCTGCCTCGCTCCGGTTGCGAACAAGCCGGCCAGCCACCTCACATGCCAGATGCCACGCCTGGCATTGGTAATCTTTGGGTAAATGATAAAGGGAAATCATGTTCGTTCGTTTCTTATTAACAATACTACTGCCTCTCTCTGTACCAAATAATTTAATTATGACAGGATGTTTCAAGTTTAATTAAGTTTATAGACAAATATAGTAATATTTATAATATTAAATTAGTTTCATCAAATCAATAATTGAATATATTTTCATAATAAATTTGTCTTGGGTTAAAAATGTTACTCCCTCCGTATTTTAATGTATGACGCCGTTGACTTTTCGAACAACGTTTGACCATTCGTCTTATTCAAAATTTTTGTGCAAATACAAAAATATTTATGCCATACTTAAAAAATATTTGATGATAAATCAAGTGACAATTAAATAAATGATAATTACATAACTTTTTTGAATAAGACGAATGGTCAAACGTTGATCAAAAAGTCAACAGCGTCATACATTAAAATATAGAGAATGTACTATTTTTTACTATAAATTTGGTCAAATTTAAAGCAGTTTAATTTTGACCAAAGTTAAAACGTCTTATAAACTGAAACTAAACTGAAACGAACGGAGTAATAGCTAAAGCTCAATTAATTATGCGTGTAGCTTTATTGTTTTTTATACTCTAATTATCTTCAGTAGAAACAGATCCCATCTAGATCTAACATATTTTTTGGGAGGGTATAGGGAGATTGGAGAATAGGTTATTTTTGTTGGAGTGTTGGGCTGGCAGGCAGCCACGCAGGTGGAAGAGTAAAGCCACCTAATACATGCTAACGGCATGACTAGCTTAGAAATGATGTACAAAAACAAGCATGCCAACGAAAGAAGGATGTAAGACGCCAAGAAAATAAGAAATAATTATCATTTAAGTTAATGGAAAGATAGCGTGAGGTACTAGGAGAAGCAGCAAAAGTGTGACGGTAGGATGCCTAGTGTATGGCTCGTCTTTCGTACAATAAAAAGGTTTTATTGTGAGACACTTCTAAAATGTACTTAATCTCTACTATTATAAAAATTTCACATGTTTTTCTGATATTCTGGTACGCCATTCGTATATCAGTCGGTTTTTAAGTTAGTTCACTTTTGAAAATACATATCCGTATTTGAGTCGGTTTTTAAATTCGTTCACTTTTAGAAATACATAAGGAGTCATATAAAAAATCTTTTAAAAAAACCCATGCTAACTTGAGACGAACAGACTCCTAACTTTCTAACTGCAACTCATGATTTTCTAAAAATATATAAATATTCAAGTGAATTCTCATAGTAAAGTTTTACCTTAGCTAAGCCATATAACAATAATAAGATTAAAATAGTCTTTACGCTCATAGTAAATTTTTATCTTGACTGAACCATATAACAATAATAAGATTAAAATAGCCTTCATCTGTTGCAACACACAGGTATTTTTTTTCGAGTTATTACATAAATACGAAGATATTGATCAATCAGGGTCGCATAAATAATTGCCTTTTAAGAAAGTTGACTGATTAGCATCATGGTGAAAATCATGGTAACATTTTATTACCCCACACAAAACTTTACCTGATTGGTGGACACCTAAAAAATACAATTTTTTACCGGGCATATTTAATATTTTCAAGACTAACAATCAGTTCATACTAGTAAGGACGACGGTGTAATTAGGCATTAATCAACTTGCATACGTATATCTCTACTCTACGCACCTAGCCATGGCTTTACTTATCTGTTTCAATTTTTATCTCAAAACGTCAAGGTCTTCTTTCTCATCACATTATTTCCTCTCTTTTTTTTTTTCAATTCGCGTAGACGTCTCAGTGTCACCCACACATACTGACATACATACACTCTGACGACAGATCACTCCATTGTGTTTACATACAAGCTGACGACACTGAAGTCACTAATCATGTTAATTACGATCGAGTCGCACCGGAACATTATTAATTGCATCCATCACTGTCACGGCATGCGTTAATTAAACTTTAACAAAGATGCGAAGATTCGTTGCAGCTGGGAGAAGCCGAGGAGGATGGAGCCGTCGCAAACTCGCACATCATATATCATTGCGAGACTTTTGGACCTTTTTGGATCGTCAAAATTTAGCAGCCAGAAAAAAAAAAGAGAATCCAAAGGATAGATTTCATTTCCCTGTGGATGCAGTGTGACGCCTCCTTCCGATCTCTGGCTGACAGGTGGGCCCCAAAAGTGACGATTTGCCAATTGGTAGGGACGGCTCTGTGTGGGATGCGATTGTCTTTGCTTGCGTTGGATGGCTCATTGGCTCTTGATTGGTCTCTGGGGGCGTAGGTCTCTTTGGGGTCAAAAATGGCCGGTACAAAAGTAGTACCAGTTGTAACTTGTGGAGATCCACAAGTAATTACTATTTTTTTCCTTTCTGTTTTTTTTCTTAAGTTGTTATCCCTCTTACCAGTTAACACCACTTAGAAGAAAAAAACACTTTTGTGATGCATAAAGACGCAGACGAAAGAAAAAAGACAAATTAAGAGATCATAGAGTTAATAAAAGTGTGGCATTGCTCGGTGTTCATGGTCGTTTTCTTGTACGGATATTGAAATGGCAACTTGAGTGCCTAGTTGCAATATAAGAATCTGTTTAGGTTGATGTAATTTTGAACCATACTATTTTTTAAAATTAATAAACATGTGGATTCATCATTCATTTAGTTTGTTCATAAATATAGGCATTGCTTAAAGAATTTTGGTAACAATATATTTACTATATTTTACCAAAATATAACAATGTTATCAACTTACCAAAATTTTGGTATTACTAAATTCTAAAAAGTTTTATTTTAAAAGTAATCTGAATAGATCCTAAATCTTGTGTGGCTGATAGCTTAAACTCTATTTTACATTTTTTTAAATATTTCGTAGTTTTTTTACATGAGAAATCATCTAAATTTGACAACTCGATTGTCTCAGCGAGACCTCTGAGAGTTCAAAGCCGTGGGTGATATTTCGAAGTTTTTTTAGTTGATCTCTTAATTGTTTGCCTAACGGGACCGTTAAATTAAATTGATATGGAAGCAGTTTTACATCAAAGGTTTATACATAAAATTAGTGGGAAAAAAGAGGACTAGAAAGATATGAACAACAAGCCCATGATACGATGATCCGTTCTTCAGATGGAGAAACAAAAACATGCCATTTCCGAGGTACATCTTTGTGTGTCGACATCTCAGGCAAACTAGCCGTGTGTTTTGGGTGGTGGACAGCTTGGAGTTCATGTGGACCATTTGTGCAGAACAATTTCAGCAAGGAGTGAGGTCCAAGGGGAGTGTGGACAACACAACACACACCACATGGGCCAGATTCTCCAAATCGTTTTCACTGCTGTTGCTGTATGGACCTCGAGGACACATAAGATATTGTGGTCTGTCCTTTTTCTGCGAAAACTCGTAGGCCACATTTCATTTTTCCTACTGACTTGCCTAGCTATTATTGATGGTATGGAAAAAAAACCACTTACATTTTTGTCTGCGAAAATAAAGAATATCAATGTATTTTAAGGGTATATTCTATACAATAGTACTGTACTAGTGTACTTTTCTTTCTACAAGCTTGTATAGAATAAGTCTGAGTTCGAGAGCGCCCGTTGGGAGCGGGATAGTGAGGTTGGTAACCCGTTCGGACTGCTGGTGAGGTTGGTAATCCGTTCGAACTGCTCACGTACTTTTGACGGACTGTAGATGTTGGATGGAAGTAAAGCCGCGCACGGCGCTGTTTGGTCAAACCACAATTTCCCGCACGACGCCGTTTGGGAGACCCATGATTTCTGTGAACAGTACATGAACAGTGCGCACTTGCTACCAACCACAACCACACGCTCCCAACTAACGCTGTCGAACTCAGCCTAAACCTAGTTTGATGCCTTTAGACGCTATGCCTAAGTAAAAGTTCCGTGTGTTCTCTACTAGACCGGTCTCCTCCCTCCCTCCCCCTCCTGTTCATTGGTTCTCTTTCCTATGCCTGAGTGATGGTGAGATACCTTAGCACCATCTGTCTTTCTCATCTTCGGTGGCTCGCGCCGCCAAGACATCACTAGCTAGTCGTTTCTCCTATATATATATCCATTGTACATTTGATGCGTCAGCGGCATCACCTTATTGCTCGCCTTGTTCGCCACACATTGTTGGTTCGGCCTCCGTCCATAGCCATCGCTCTAACACCGAAACCATCTCCCCTTCCCTCCCTTTCCCATCTCAACCCTCACCTTAAAACCTAAATTCTAAACCTAATGTCATAATCATAATCACTGTCGCCATTGCACAGTCACTAGAGAAAGACTCTTGCCATCGCCGGAGCATGAATCTTAATGTGGACAAGACAGCAAGTAAGTTCAGCTGAAATTATAAGAATTTCAGGTAACTGAAATCTTAGCCATTCCAAAAATAAACAAAATACTCCTAAATAAAAAAGCGAAGCTGACGTGCAGGTGCAGCTACCACGTGGGCTGGTAGCCTGGCAGTGCTAGTAATTGGGCCAAGGACACCAAAAGGCCGGAAAGCCTCGCAGCCCAATACCGTATACTCCCATCACATGTGCGGGACTTATCCCTTCCACCGGCCGCTCTCCTCTTCGTCTCGCTTAAACCCACAACGAAGCTCTGGCTCTCTCGGTAGGTTGCCCTCGACCTCCCACCCCTTCCATGGCCGCGCCGGGCGCGTGCCTGGCGCCGCGCTCGCCGCCCGCCTTCCTCGCCGGCGGGTTCCTCGCTGCCCGCCCTGTCGCCATCTCTCCCATCCCCTCCCGCTCCGGTACGGATGGATGGATGGGCATGCTAGGGTGTGCCCGCCCAACCTCCTTTCCCTTCTTCGTTCTCCTTCCTGTATGCTATTTGGATAATCCCACATGTTCACACCTGCCAATTTCTAGTTAATCTGGTTGCGATGTGCTCGTTTGTACCATTGCATGCCGTCTGGGTGGAGGTCTGCGCATTTTTTTTTTATAATGTGTACCTAGACCATTTAGGTTGCATTCGTTCTTTTAGTTATTTGTTTGTTTTCCTACTGCACTTGCAATTCTTCCAATAGGAAAGCTTTGCACTCTCTTATTATGGTTAATTGGTTATGTATGCGCGTACAAGTTGCGAAGTTCACTAGTCATCTTGTCAAAGAGGATAACGTTTATGTACCTTTCGTCAAGACCAATGGGTTCAACTGAGCATACCTGACCTGATTCTTCTTGGTTGTCTTGCTGTAGGGAAATCAATCGCACCGAGCCGACGCTTTATCGTGTCTAATAAACTTGCTTGGGTTGAAGATGAGTTAGTGGAGATAACAGAGTACAGTTCTTGTTACTATCACTTTGTTTTTTAGCTCGTTGCTTCCTTTTTATTGCTACATTGCTTGCTGTGGGAACTAGGCTCTAGATTTCTAATATGTTTTCGACAGTTTTGACTGAAATGGTATTAATAATTCTGCAAACACCATTACACATTTGAAGGTCACAAGAGCCAAGCTCCGCAAGTTCAAAGAAAAGGCCACCTTTGAGGCGTGGGAAAATCTCTCCACAACTTCCGGTGCCAGAACACATTCCGAGACCATCTTATGTAGGTTCGAATAGACCGCAAGAACTATCTAGTGTGCGCCAAATACACAGTGCTGAAGGTATCGCTGGAATGAGAGCTGCTTGCAAACTTGCTGCCCGTGCTCTGGACTTTGCTGGAACATTGATTAAGGTAAATACTATTGTTTGGTAGATTACTGAATTTCTCTCTTTTTCTATATTATTTTGCATATTATGTAGCTCATAATATGGCTATTGTTTCCATGTTGCCTCAGCCATCAGTTACTACAAATGAAATTGACAGGGAAGTGCATAACATGATAATTGAGGCCGGTGCTTATCCTTCTCAACTTGGCTACGGTGGATTTCCTAAAAGTATCTGCACGTCACTAAATGAGTGTGTCTGTCATGGAGTACCTGACTCAACACAACTGCAGGTTCTATAAAGTGAAAGTTGCCTCTTTCTATCTGTATGTACCTATGCAATGTGAGCTGATAAGTCCTTCTATTGCAGACCGGAGACATCATAAATGTCGATGTAAATGTGTTCCTGAACGTGAGTTCTCCCTTTCGATGTTTTGTTTATGTTTAGTTGGTAACTTTGTATATTTTGCTCAGAGTTGGATTATTATATGCCATTTTCTAGTTTGTAATAAGATCTGCATCTTTCTCTTCAGGGATACCATGGGGGTGCTTCTAGAACATTTGTATGTGGAGAAGTGGATGACTCTATCAGGCATTTTCTGAAGGTAAGCTATTATTGATGTGGCAGATGGTTCATTCAGTATGCTCTGTAGTGATTTGCACTAACACAAATTTTAGGATCATTATGCATTTATGGTTTGTGCATCATGATGTGTCTGATTTCTTCTGTAATGTTTGTTGACCTCATAAATTTATTAATTTCGATGCAGAATGTTCTGTGAGGAGTTTTGCATTTGGGTCATATCACACTAATCTCTTTTTATTATTGATTAACAATTATTTCTTACATCAGAACATTAATGAATGATCTTTATTGGAACAGGCAGCTGAAGAATGCTTGGAGAAGGGTATTACAATCTGCAGGGATGGTGTCAACTACAAAAAGATTGGCAAGAAAATAAGGTACTTGCGCGCGCGCGCGTGTGTGTGTGTGTGTGTTTTGGGGGTGGGGGGTGGGGTTTACCATGGTACAAAAGTTGTTAGGTAATTCTTTGTGAAAGTTTTGATAACTGATGCATTTACTTGCTAGTCCAGATACAACGGGGAAAATTGTTAGGATCACATGAAATGTAGTTTGATTGTCATGTTATGTTTTCTAGAAACCTTACATGTTAAATTTCTCAATTTGATAACAATAGAAAATTTCCATTCTTGTATATTAGTCTTTCAAATGGTCAAATGGTGACAATATCTTGGAAGTTGCTTACATTTGTAGGCTTCATTTGGAACCCATAAATCTCAAAAATTCAGCAAGAGTGGATGTTTCCCACAAAATTGGTGGAACTTATGCATTCCTAACGTGCAAATATTTTTTTCCTGTTGTAAGACATAGGGCAAACATATAGATCGAAAAACAACAAGCAACTAAACCTGAACTAGTACTAATACTCTTTGACGGAAAAACTATTCAGCTTTTCTATTATTCCTTTCTTCTGAGCTTTTCTAAAGAATGCTTATGATGGTGCATATCTTTGATTTTTCTTATAATTATTTCAGCAAGCTTGCTTATTTTTACGGCTATTATGTGGTGGATCGTTTTGTTGGACATGGGATTGGACCTATTTGGCATTCTGAGCCACTAATCCTACATCATGGTGAGTACGTTGATATTTCCCTGCTTTTGTGACACAACTTATTATTTGAACAAAACTTTTGGGTAACAGTTTAGGAATTTACCTTACAATATTACTAAGTACATAGATTTCTGTTCTGGTATCCTAACAAGTTCTTTGTTCTGCTATGCTTTTGGTTAGGTGTGTAAGAACTAATTGCTTACAAACATAACTTTAGCCTATACATGATCACCGAACTCTGCTAATGATTTCTTCTATTATGGTTTACATTTTCCCCATAAATTACCGTTTTGAAGCACTAGAAAACCAACAAGATGTTGTAGCTCGCTTGACTTTATTTAAACTGAAAAATATGTAAAATTAAGAAAGAAGTTGTGTTCTAGCTAACTCTGCCATTCCAAAGTGGTTGTATTGTAAGTTATAGCCAGGAGGACAGGGACAGTCTGTTTAGTTTCCATAGGGCTGGACTGTTTACTTGTTATTAGGTATGTTTGCTTATGATTGATACTGCTGTTGGTTTAACAGTTCGTATTTATCTTAAGATGAATAATGTTGAAGTATTATTTTAATTATACCCCAGCAATTATGCTAAACTAATGCATGATGATAGAATCACACATTACATTAGACTAATGAACTATCACTTTTGTAGCCAATGACAACTCTGGGCGAATGGTTGAAGGTCAGACATTTACAATTGGTAAGTGTTTTCAACTATGTTTTGCTATATGTTTGGGTTTCCATCTTTAGGTATTTGTCATTGATGTACTTATGCTTGCACTCCTAGAGAGCCCTTGTTTTTTTTGGTAGCAAGGTATTATATATATATAATTTGCAAATTCTTGATACTGTATCTTAAATTGGAAGCCATGGATCCCAACACTTCTCTTGTAATAACCCTGAAATTAAAATCAAGTATCTTGGTATGTGTTTTTTTTTGGCAGAACCTATTCTTACAATGGAAAAGGCTGAGACAGTTACATGGGAAGATGGATGGACTACTGTCACTGCCGATGGCAGCTGGGCTGCGCAGTTTAAGCATACTGTACTAGTCACTCGGACAGGGGCTGAAATACTGACAAAACTTTGACATCTTCTTTATTATGATAAGAAGTTGTTGGGCCATTTACCTTGAGCATGTTTATGTTCATATAACAGCCCCAGCCCCCCGCTAGCAACCGTATCCTACCGAAATGTCTCTTTGGTACTGACATTGCCACACATGAATTCTGCCCTAAAACGTTGGTGTTTTATGTGTACAATGCTTATCTGATACTTTTGATCCACTGCAGGTCCACATGTGGCAGGATTACAGATCACAGGCTGAAGAGCTGATCGATGAGATCTGTGATGAAAGTTCTGTACCAGGCGAGTGGCTTGTGCGAAGGGTCTGCGGATCCTTAGAATTTTGTGTGTGGCATACTGGCATATGATCAGTTACTGACGTATTGCTAGGCATGTAATGTGTAAATAGTTCTTAATTTGTTTTGTTTCCTCCTTAATACAACGCCGAATGCTGCAGTCGCTTGCATTGCTGTTGGTTTGCTTGACCTGCTGCAGCCTGCAGACAAATTGCCAATGCCAAGCAGAATCCCCATCACGAATCCACGATGGGCCAGCAAGTGGAATAGTAGGAATAAATTAGCTGCAGGTCAGATTTTCTGAGGTCTCTTAACCACAAAATTAAAAATGTGTTCCTTTAAACTCAATTTGTGCACTCAAAATCTTATGGTAGTATATATTGGTGGTTTTGCTGACGTGACAACCTAATCAGTAAAAAAATTAAAAAAAGTACGTGGGACCCACATGTCAGCTGTATATCTTTTTTCTTAAATTTTCCCTCTTCTCTCCTCTTCTTCGGTGAGGGAGGCCGATGGCGGGCGGAGCAGCGATGGGCGAGCGTGGATGCGGGCGGTGGGTGGAGAGCCGGCAGGCCTAGGAGGCGAGTACAGCGCGACCGACGAGGTTGAGGCGGGGCGTGGGTAGGTTGAGACCGAGGACGGCGTGGCCCGTGACATCGAAAACACGAGCGAGAAGAAGGGAGGCGTGGGAATGGGCGAGCACGGCGGAGCTGAGGACGAGGACGGGGCGGCCGGCGAGGTCGAGACGGACGATGACTGGTCCGCACCGCCGACCGCCGCCTTCGCCTCGTCTCCTCTCTCTCACCGCCTGTGCTGCTCGGGATAAGATGAGTCAAGGCGGCCGGCCGCCGCCCTTCCCCTCTCCAGAAGCATCTCCGGCGAGGAGTACGAGGATTTGATGCCAGTGATGACCGGGTGGCTGGGCGACCCGGCGAGCGGCACCATCACCGTGGAGAGCCCTGCGGTCGCCGGTCCCATCCTTCTGGGTTGCCGCCACCGCCGAGCACGACCATCCCAGTCGCAGGTAGGCGCTCGCTGCAGCCCGACCGCAGGGAGCCCTGCCTCGCCACGACCTCGTCGAGCTCGTCAATGCGTACCCCTCGGAGAGCCCTGCATCGCCCTCGGATGGGCTCCCTGGCCGCCTCCCCCTCCCTCCCAAACTCGCTAGCCTCCTCTCCCTCCTTTTCCTGCCTTCGCCTCCCGCGAAAGCTGATGCTCCATTGCGGGTTGCTGATGGTCGCGGTGCTCTGCACCGAGGGAGCGGCGGAGGTCTGTGCCGACGCCGGCTTGGGAAGAAAATAGGAGATGGTAGTTGACATGTGGGCCCACGTACTTTTAAAATTTTTTTTTTCTGACTAAGATGCCACGTCAGCGAAACCACCGCACATGAACCCTTGAGTGTAAGGTCTGTGTGAGTTTAGTGGTATACATTTCTGATTTTGTAGTTAAGGGATATCAAAAAAAGAGACCTCGGTGAACTTATTCCTTTTCCCTATTGGTAGCGACTAAATTCGGCCTGTCTTTATTAAGCCCACGGAATTATTCTCAGGCCCACCTTGGCCCACGCAGGTATGTGCCATAGTAACAATGTCACGTGAGACGTTAGATCGATTATCAACGGACATCCAAGTGAAGTTTTCGCCGGAATATTCCACAGCCGACTACTCAGCTCGAGGCGGCGGACTACTACAGCTTACAAGGAGAGGGGCGACGCAGAGCATCACCAACAGCGTATATGGTTCCCAATCTCAGGTTTTAGGGGATTTTCGCTAAAAACGCAATCCAACAGATTTCCTACTCGCATATCCCGATCTACGAGTTTCCTACTCCAGGATTTTCGGTCTCCACATCTAGAGAATCGATTTGGCTCCCAATCGCCTAATCCAGCGCATTCGCGCGCAGGAGGCGAAATGTTCCCATCCAGCTCATCATCTCCGCTCCCTCGTTCGCCGTGGGGTCGTTCCTCAGTTCCGCCGCCAGCGTCCTCTTCCGTGCAGGCTGCTGGAAAGCCTGGAATGCCGTCATCACTTCCCCAAGCTTCTTTGGCGTCAGCTTTCTTTCCGGGGGCGACGCATATGCTATCTGATTGCTATGGCGGTGCCAGGCAGAGGACAACGACGCCGTCACTGGTTTTCCAAGCGTGAGCGCCGTCTCAATTCCGGCCGCCGCCTCGATTCAGCCTGAATCGGCCTGTCGCCCCAACAGCTGCTGCAGCTGTGAGATGCTGCTGAAATTTCACAAGGGCAGCAGCTGCTGCTGTGTGATGTTTGCTGTTTGCCGCAGCTGTCGCAGGGAGGGCGATTGGCGGCCGGGAGAGGGGCGAGAGGAAGCGGCGCTGCTTGGGTACCGCCAGTGGGAATCGCGATCAAGCGTGCCGAATAAACGAAAAACCAAAAAAAAGCAGAATAAACGGAAAAAAAAATCTGTTGGTAGTTTAACAGAAGTACCCAATTTTAATTTTTAGGAATTAAATTTACATATTATGTTAGAGGGATTAATTTTTCTACTTCCTATTTTCAGTTTAGAAAAGCAAAAACAACTTTTAAGAAGGAGATTATGGGAGAACTGTTGGTGATGAGCTGGGATTGCCGATGCGGATGCTTCCGTCGACCGCCGGCGGTGGCGGCGGAGGTTGTTCCGCCTTGCCGCTGCTCCTCGATCGTCGGCCGCGCCGGTGCTTCTTTCCTTTTTCGCCGGGAGTCCGCGTCGGAGCCATGAGCAGTCCAGAAATTCAGAAGTTGGCAGACGAAGTGTGCAGTGCAGCAGCACAGTCAGTGCCTAGCGTTGTGGATCTTCGGTCCATCGTTGGTCTATTCTTATTATAAGTTTTAACGGTTTATTAGCAATTAAAAAATAATATGTGAGTAAAACTTTTGCATATATGTTCTTAGTGATTGAAAAGCCAAAGTTGAAAAAAAAAACTATGTTAAAAATATCAAATTCAAATTTTAAAATTTAAATTTTAAAATCAAATTTTAAAATTTAAATTTTGGCTTTGGCTTATAAGCCATAGGGCAAACGATGAGGCCCTTCGTCACATGGTATGGATATGAATTGAAGTATTGGACTATTGGAGAACGGAGATGAGCCATTGCAAGTTTGCAACGCAGCGCATGAATCCGCTGTTGGGTAGTAGTACATGATTTTACATGCTGTGAAATTGGGCTTATGGCAACCTGAGGTTCTGTATATGCAATTGCAGGTTTCAGTTTCAGTGCGACATTTGTTTGGCGCAACGGCAGAGGGGACTGCAACATACTCGTATTAGTGATGACAGCACAACAGCTTCAGTAAATCTAACGTCTTCTCTATGGGAACTACTACATATTATGTTATTTATTGTTGGAAACATAACATGAAGCATCTGAATTCGAGGTTGTGCTTGCCAAATTTAATGTGTTTTTGTACTTTGTGTTGGACCCTCGGTGTTCCAAGTTCCAACTTGCAAGTTCCAGGTATACAAATTTTGTACTGTTGCTTTTCTTGCACTACATGTCGGTTATTGCCACCCGAAGGCCGAATTTGCTGAATCGATGGGAGTACCATTCACATTGTCCGGTGTTATCTAAGAAGAACATAGGCTAGTGTTAAGGGCTCTTTTGTAACTCATGTACAAGAAAATTATAGAAGTGAAGTGTGCTAGCATCTCAAATCTATGGGTTAAAAAAAACATTGGAAAACTGAAGGAATCAGAAAAGAGAGTTTTTTTTTCCCCAAGAGGTTGAAGCTCATGTTAGAATCCTCTAAAATTACTATGTTAGCCAATCCAAAGGATTTTTTCATAGGATTTTTTAATAGCTATTTCTTTGATCCAAATGGCCACAGGAAAATTTTCTATAAGATTGAATTCCTGTAAAATTACTTTTTTTTAAAAAATCCTTTGTTCCAAAGGAGCACTGAAACTTGAATGATTTTAAAAGTACAAGAGATGAACAATATTAGATTTTAAAACTCTAGCTGTTTATTAAGACTTATTTTTGTACAAAAGTTCATGCTGCAAAAATAGATTTCCTTTTCTTGACCCACCCTCACAGGCTCAGCTCCTGCTGTCTTGTCCCTTCCCTGCTGGGAGGTGGGAACATAGCTAAGCAATGTTACACACTAATTGCCAAATTACCCACACATGAGAACAGATCATCAAGAAGCAAACAGCCCATTCTAGATTCATTCCATCAGGAGCAAGTCCAGTCACCACCACCATTCACCAAACTCCAAAATCCCCAAATCCCAACCCCTTCCCCCCTTTCCTCCTCCCACCAACTTTCAGTCCCAGCTTCCCTCAGCCATCAGAAAATCTGACGAGGAAATTGCCAGGGAAAGCTTACCAGGAAGCTCATCAAAAGCAGCAATCTATCCTGTCCCAAAGCTAGCTGCCCCAGAAAATTTACCAGGAGATTGCAGGAGACTAGAGAGCACCACTCCCAATGGGGAGTAGGAGCAGAGGGAGACACCTCCTCCTCCTCCTCCTCCTGCTTCACCTCCTCTCCCTCCATTCCTCTCTGCTAGTACCATGTAAGCTACTGTACTGCTCTTGTGTTCACTGCACATGCTTCGTTTGTTGATGCGCCACCTTGTTCTTGGTAGCGACCGATTCCATGGCTTCTGCTTGATTTTTGTGTTGTTTAATTTGTTGTGCCATTTTTGGTTGCTCCGAGTGGTTGAGAACTTGAGATGTTTTGGGATTTTTTTTTTTTTGCTCTGTTTTTGGGTGTGCTCTGTTTCGTGGATGCTGATGGGGTGTTTGTTGTTTTGCGGGATGCAGGGGCGGCGGTGTCGGCGGCGGGTGGGGGTGGTTCCGGGGATCCGTACGTCGGCGTGACGATCGGCACGGCGGTGACGAACCTGCTGTCGCCGTCGGACCTCGCCGAGTTCCTCCGCGCGCAGCGCATCACCCACGTGCGGCTCTACGACGCCGACCCGCGCATGCTGTCGGCGCTGGCGTCGTCGGGCGCCCGCGCCATCGTCGGCGTCCCCAACGACGAGCTCCTCGCGCTGGGCTCCTCCCCGGCCACCGCCTCCGCCTGGGTCGCCCGCCGCGTGCTCCCCTACGCCGGCAGCAACTCCAGCACCCCGGGGCTCATCGCCGCCATCGCCGTCGGCGACGAGGTCCCCACCGCGCTCCCCTCCGCGCTCCCCGTGCTCCTCCCGGCCATCCAGTCCCTCGCCGCGGCGCTCGCCGCCGCCAACCTCTCCTCCATCCCGGTCTCCACACCGCTCCCCTTCTCCGTCGTCCTCGACCCCTTCCCACCCTCCCAGGCCTTCTTCAACCAGTCGCTCGCCAAGTCGTTCATCCTCCCGCTCCTCTCCCACCTCGCCAACACCTCGGCGCCGCTCATGCTCAACCTCTACCCGTACTACTCCATGATGCAGAGCAACGGCGTGATCCCGCTCGACAACGCGCTGTTCAAGCCGCTCCCGCCGTCGCTGGAGATGGTCGACCCCAACACGCTGCTCCACTACACCAACGTGTTCGACGCGATGCTCGACGCGGTGCACGTCGCCGTGAAAAACCTCAACGCGACCGGCGGCGGCGGCGGGCCGGTGCCGGTGCTGGTCACGGAGACCGGGTGGCCGTCGTACGGGGACCGCAGGGCGGAGCCGTACGCCACGCGGGACAACGCCGACGCCTACAACTCCAACCTCATCAAGCACGTCACCGACAAGCCCGGCACGCCGATGCGCCCCGGCGCGCAGGCCAGCGTCTACATCTACGAGCTCTTCAACGAGGACCTCCGCCCGGGCCCGGTCTCGGAGGCGAACTGGGGACTCTTCCACGGCAACGGCACGCCGGTGTACCTGCTCCACGTGTCCGGTGCCGGCGGCTTCCTGGCCAACGACACGACGGACCGGACGTTCTGCATCGCGTCCGACGACGCCGACGAGAAGGCGGTGCAGGCGGCCATGGACTGGGCGTGCGGCCCCGGGCGCACCGACTGCACGGCGATCCAGCCAGGGCAAGGCTGCTACGAGCCCAACGATGTGCGGAGCCACGCCTCCTTCGCATTCGACAGCTACTACCAGTCGCAGGGTAAGGCCGCTGGCTCCTGCTACTTCCAGGGCGTCGGCATGGTCACCACCACCGATCCCAGTGAGTATATCCCCCCTCAGCACTGCCATTTCCTCCTCATTGCTGATGCATTTAGGTTCTTTCTTCTTTCCATGTTTTTCAGTTAACAGTTTTTGATCTGTTCATTCATGTTTGCTTGGAATTGGAAGGATTTAGTAGAAATGCTTGCGGTTGGGTGATAATTCTGTGACATTGAGTGAGGATTGTGGTTAAGAAATGCACTTATTAATCAGCTGACGAGTGACAGTTCGAGTAGCTTTAGGATTGACTGGGTCTGGGATTTGCTCATTTGCACAGTAGTTTCTCGTGATCCACTTTAGGTCTATAAAGAATTGCAACTGGTCAGGCCACACCGGAAACGTTTCTCTGAAGATCTGGGGTTTCGATTTCAAGTAGGAGGGACGCCATTGTCACGCCCGAAAAGTAGACGGCATTCATTCATGGAAGTCCATTCAGGAAAGTTGTGCGGTTTGTCTTTTAATTGGACAACACAAGCGCACAGGTATTTATTCGGTTGATTGTTAGGAGAAAGGTTGCTTTTCCTTGTAGGTAAGGGTAGGAGAAGTGCAGCAAGCAACCATGTGTGGTTTTATGATTTATCTAGGAGGGAAAAAAAAAAACAGATTCATCTAAGATTGGTTCAGAAAAACAAATAGTTCACTCGTTTGGAATCATGTTCTATTTTGCCAGTGTGTGAGGATTCTAGCAAACTCATGATGTCCATTCTTGTTTTCAAAACTGAAATATTGCAGTGTGCATACCGAGTTGCTTGTGGCCGACAAATGGATCCCCAGAACTCAGCAGTGGAGCCTACATGTTAGTGACCCAGTGATGATATTCTTTGTGCCCATAGCAGATCACTTTTTAATACGACAATGAGTCCATGACCACATAGAATAGGATGAGAAAGGTAGCATAGAGCGGACACAAGCTGAGCTGGATCTGGTTGTAGATTTGTTTGGTACTCTGTAAGTCGGATGGGAGTGCTCAGGGTGTGGAGTAGAGTGTGATGGTTTGATTGGTAACACAAGCCCACAATGCCATTTCATAAAAGAGAAAAGGTACCACAAGATTGCAAAAAAGAATTCCCTTTTCGCATGTGAGTAGGAGCAAACATATGTCCAAGTCACATGCGAAGGGCACAATACACCACCTCACCTGCTCTCTCCATCCCTTTCACCAACTTATCCTTGTATGTACTTTCTTATGCCATTTTGAATGAGTGGTGGATCCAGAATAACATCACAATATATCCGATCCTTAAATTATCAAGCAATTTTGTAATTTACATGGCCTAAAAACAATAAAAAAAGTCATCCGACCGGGCTGATACATGGAAAGAATTTTGGATTGTATTAGTACGACAGTTTTCGGTCATCTTTCTGAACTGTGTCATTTTGTGTAATGTTTCAGAACCAAATTACCATTTATGACAAAGCTAAATCATGGCCAATGGAGATGTATAAGTAAAAGATCTTATACTCATTTAGTTTTTCATAGTGGTCTGTCGCATGCTTCAAAAGCTAAAGTTGAGATCTGTAATCTTTTTGTTGCCCATGATTGCCTATAGTTGCTCTGGCATTGTTTGCTCAATTGCACTGCATTTTCATGTGCAACCTTGTTTGCATTTTGATTGTGGGGTTTGGGTACTGTTGGGTAGCATGCAGGAATCTTGGGATGTTGCCTTTTTTGTGGTATTACTGAATCCCATCGAGGTCTTGTTGTCATGAAATTTATCATCATTATGATGTGCAAGTACCAAAAGTAGGCTTTATGGAGTTATCACTGTGTACCTGTGTTTTGTGTGGAAGTCCTGCCCCATCTCCAACATCTCAACTGTGTTTTCGATAAATTGTTAATCTCAATGTACCATACCAATCATGGTTCGACAGTATTAACGGGGGAATGCATGCAGATAGTTACAGTACGGCATATATATAGCCACTGAAGTCATAGTCTGAATGGTAATGGATCTGTACTCCTGTAGAGTGGTCAGTATAGAACATGCGGTGAGCCAATGAGGCATTAGTGCCAAATGGTGAGGGAATGGCCTTACCATCGTGCCATGTCATGAGAATTGCGTTGAGCTAACAGGGAGAACTGAAGTACTGAACTGTTGTTGTGGCCAACTACTAGCAAGTTTAGCAACTGCTTTGGACAGTGGCCTTGCCTGTACTAGAGAAAATGAAAGGGGGCAAGTGAAAAGCTAAAGTGCATGCTGGAATCTTCTGGATCTGGATGTCATCTGGACCTTTCGAAAATTCGTATGTGGATCCAGAGTCAAGACAAAGTATAATGAAAACAAGTGGCCAACTGGTGAGTATGCTGGGGAGCACGTATTGTTGTCTGGTATGGGAATACCACTATTACTACATGGACACATGAGTACAGTACACACATCTGTATGGTTTTATCCAAATTTTTCTTGACATATTTTTTTGTGATATAAAACCATTTTGCAAACATGGCTAACACGTATGAAGTCTTGGCTGTGAGTCTAGTGATTCTGTGTATATTTGCCTACCTGTTTAAGGAATTGACTGGTACAAGAAGTACTGAATGGAAGCTCTGAATTTAGCTGACTGACATACTATAAGTTAGGATACCTTTTAGGCTGATATTCAATAGGATGTCTCAGACCACCGCAGGTAATGATAATTTTGTCGTCCGTAGTACTGTGTATTGTGCTCTGTTTTGCAGACTAATGATGTATACTAGAAAAACTAGACATTGTTCATTTATATGGAACTAAGAATTCGACTTATTAGTATTAGAACTTCTCTTTGCTGTCCTATTGTATCAGACCTATTGGCAAAGTTCTAGATCTACTGCAAGCCAACAGCATGGCTGTTCTGTGATGAGAGGTCAATGTTTCCCATGGCATGTGCTAGCATAGTTTCATGGGCTTAACATCGCTGCAAATTGATCTGGGCATTTTCTGCTTTACTGGTCCTCAAGGATCCTTTGAGTGGGTAATTTTGTACCTAGTCAGATGATTATTTACAGGTTCTAGTACAATGACCAAACAAAATTTTTCTTCAACTTTTCACACCACTCTTCAGAATCACATCACATGGTGTAGTTTTCTTTTCAAAGTAGAAAGGTAGGAATGGATGACACTGTTTTGTACATTCTTTGTTTTCTCGTAACCATTTTATGAGCACCTGTTTAACATTTCTATTGAGTTTTTTTTAAAATATTTTCCTAACAGACCTATACCTTTTGTTGTGCAGGTCACGATAGCTGCATCTTTCCAGGAAGGTATATAGCTGAATATCTTCTCCGTAATTTTTTTTTTCATAGCAAGGTATCTTAGGGTATAAAAGAACTAACCACTGAGTGCCACAGAGTAGGGACATAACAGGGTAATGTTGGGATATAATAAAACAGTAAAATTATAAATGTTCCATGAACCTTCTCTTTACTTTGAAAAAAAGAACTGTTTAAGTAGGCCCGTATAAAATGCTAGGGAACTTTGCTAAGCAAGAATGCTGACAATTTACATTTGCTTCCATGTGTTACGAGAAAATTTAACAGCGAACATAGTTTCTACTGACCATTCTGAACATCTGAATTGAAGAACTAGTTAATATGCTACTGTTTTCTTGACTTAAAGAAATCTTTTGTGCATATCATACTTGTATTTCACACAATACCTGGACTTGTGCTAATGGTGCATATTATTACCATGCAGCAAGCTGTTGAGCAACGTCACCAAATCTGACGGGGCAAACACAACCACTGCGCAGACGAGTGATGCAGAGGGTTCTGCAATATGGAGGCTAAGAACTGGAAGGGAGACAGGGTTCTTGTTCATCCTCCGGTGGTTGTTGAGCTTGTCAATGGTGCTTATCACGACGAATTCAAACTTTTGGACATGACAAGAGCATGTAGATTGTAACAAAAATGGAATTTTTGGGATGACACTTTAGATGAGCAGGCAGGGGCTGTATGTTTAGTGATTCTTTATTGTTAGATAAGCGTCAATAAATCATTCTTCTTTTCTAGATAAAGATGTGCATGATCTGCTAAAATTCCTCAACGTCTTCATAATTCACCCAGGGTATGAAGTATAGCTGCTAGAATCGGTAGGCTATGGCCGGCTCCACCAGACAAACTCCTTTCAGCTCACATAAGAAGTTTAGAACACACAAGATAAGAAATCAGGTCTCCTGGAACATATGATTTTTCATGTTCTCTAGGAAATTATAATTATTCCTGTGAAATTTTTATGTTCAAGGAAGGCATGTAAAGAAGTCTGAAAAAACAAGTATACTACTTCCTCCGTTTCACAATGTAAGTTATTCTAGCATTTCCCACATTCATTTTGATATTAATGATATATGTCTATTCATTAATATCAATATGAATGTGGGAAATACTAGAATGACTTAAATTGTGAAACGGAGGGAGTACTAGTGATAGTTATTTTTAACTTCCTCCAGTAAAAAAGTATGTAATGTTTGATCTTCTCATGATCTTTGGACTTAACCATAACTTTTACTAGAATAAATTTATGAAATATAATAAGTCTTTAAGATTATAAAATTTATTTTCAAAGAAAATATACATATACCAACTTTTATGTATTCAATGGGTCAGCGTGGGCATGTTGTTAGCGACTAAGATTATACAATGTTTCTAAAAAAAAACACTAACTGTTTTAAAATTTGTTTCTAGTCAAAGTTATATAATTTGGGTCAAAACTTTGGACCAAAAACTTTCAGAAGTAACTATAGTATAATTGAAGTGTAATTACATTGTAACTATAATATAATTTATTAAAACTTGCATTCAACAACGATTTGGTTAGATAACACATGGATCTTACGCGTGACATGTGTGAAAAAAATTTTCTAGCAATTTTTTTCTCTTCATATACAAATCTCGAGATGATCCGATGGTTGCAAATCTGAAAGTTTTGGGGGCAAAAAAAACTTGCGAAAGTTTTCTAGCAAATCCGTTTTATATTTATAAAGTCAACGCATATATCTTTTTGGGTTGGGCTAACGAGGCCCAAGAAAGATAAGGGTGAATAGGTGGGTTGGCACGGCACATGAGGCCATTCACAATGCGTCTCAATCCCATGCTGAGCCTCACTTGCCAGCTAGACCAAAACCGATGTTTAGGCCATTCATTTCACAGTGCTTATAACCTTAAGTGGGGTCCACAAATAGTGTCCTCATTTCTTTCACTCTCACGCTCGGCCAGCGACCCCGGCACGGCGGCACGCTCTCCTCTCCTTCCACCGCGGTGGGCTACCAGGCGGAGCGGCGACAACACCCGACGGAGCAGCAACGGGGCGGCCAGATCCAGTCCGCCGCTCGCTGGAGCATCACCATCTCTCTCCTCCCCTGAAGAAGCAGCGAGATCGGTGGCGTGGGAGCGAGAGACAGCGAGCTCGGGATGGATCTTGTAGCAGGGTGGCCCAAGCGGCGTTGACAGAGCTCCGACAGCGGCAGATCGAGGACGGCAGCGAGGGCGGTCTTCTTCGGCGCGGATCTGGCTGACGCGAGCTCGACTAGGGCCTTGTTCGGTTACATAAGGATTCGTTCCGGGCCGGGAATGATAGGTATAACAAGAAATTTATAATAGGTACAACAAGAGACCCCGGGATTCATTCCGGGCCAGGAACCAATTTACTTATATTAGGTACAATAAAACACCCGGATTAGTTCCACACCTCTTGACTAGCGGATTGATTCCTGGTCTCTTATTATCCATATCATGAGTAAATTGGTTCCCGGACCGGAATGAATCCCGGTCTCTCGTTGTATCTATCATAAATTTCTTACTATACTTGTCATTCCCGGTCCGGATTGAATCCTTGTATAACCGAACAAGGCCTAGGGCGGCGGTCTCTCCATCGTCACCCTCCTCTCTTCCCTCTCCACAACCGCGTCTCTCCTTTTGTCACGCCCCGAACTAGCCCCGAACGGAACTAGCCCGTGATGCTCCAAATTAACCTGTTAATCGATACCAGTCCCAGGAAACAGTGCTGGTATCACAGGAAGACAGAGTATCACAGCAACAGAGGTCTCTTTATTACAGAGTAGGAGTACAGTCATGTTGGGCCGCGGACAGATCCCGAGCTCACAACTGCATTACAAAAGGGAAAGCGGAAGCCAAGACTTGGACCGATCAACACAGGCGCGACTTGGGAACTAGACCGAAACCCTAAACTCATCGTAGCCAGCTTGCTCCTGGAAGAACTCCTCGTCAGCGAGATCCACATCATCTTCTTCAGCAACTGGGGGGAATTATTTATATAGAGCAAGGGTGCGTACAGGAGTACTCAGCAAGCCATGGGAATTAAGTGTTTAATGCAGCCTTCAAAGGAAAGGCTGTTGTTTTTGCAATTGGTTTTATTTAAACTCCTTTTTGAAACAACTAAGTGAGTGTTTCTCAAACGACACGGATGAGACAGTGTGTCTCGTCCGGTCGGAGTATGTGCAATGTATCAGTCTTTGAATTAATTCAAGGTTGGCACCCGGCCAACAGCTTTCAAACGGCCACCCGGGCCTGGCTGATCCCATCAGCCGCCGATTTTCCAAACATCGAACCCATTCCACAACAGCAATTTCACAAAGCAGTAGTCAAACAAACTACGCTAGGAATCACCTCGCATCTGCCCATGACCGTGGGCACGGCTGTTCGAACAGTTTAATAACCTCTGCAGAGGGGGTACACTTTACCCACACGACATTACTAACCTGGATCATCCAGCCCGTGCAGAACGGCCACGTCTAGAGACCTTAAGGCTTTCATGACAAGGCATTTCGAAAGCCGACACAGGTTCACCATTTGCCAACGAGAGGGGTCCCAGACTGACAACAGGTTAGGTCCCAAACCATACTGTGCCAGGAAACCCGGGGGTTCCCCTCGGCACCACCCCGTTGAATCCACATGTCTCTTGGCATCATGGCTCCCCCGATTAGCTAGTTACTCAGCCAGGGTTGTCCCATTTCACCCATGTGGTGGCACTTGTCTTATGTTCGGATGAAATTCCAAGGAAACGGTCTTTAAGTGCAAGAGCGGGAAACCGTACTCCCGGTACGTTCCCCGGTCCGTGATTTTGGAAATTCATTTAGTTCGCAAGCACCGACCCAGGTGTTGGGTTTTCTAAGTCTTTTGTAAAACCCCAAGTTTTACCCATCGTTGGATATTTTAAATTTGAGGGGATGTGTTCCGATGCCCGTGCCCGAAGGCCCGTGCATCGAAGCACCAGTTGACAAAGGAGGTCTAAGTATTCAATAATTCACGGACGGTAAATGCAGCAATTAGGATTGGGGCCGGCAGGCTATCTCGCAAGCCGCGGCCAAGTTACTTGTGTTAAACCTATTTATACAATATTTGCAGGAAAGAAAATACTTAGATTTAAATTATAGGTGCAAGATGATCAAAGGTGACTTGCCTTGCTCGAGATCTTGAGCTTGATCCTCCAAATCCTCGCACTGCGGGTCTTCGGGCTCCGAAACTACACGCGAAACGGGACAACTCAACAACCGGCGAAAATAAAGCCCTGTTATTGACCTCTAAGCGTGCCATTAGATAGATCTCGAGAATTGAGGATTTTTGGAGGTTGAACGGAGTCAAGCGGATGTACGGTTGAGAAGATATCGAATTTCTAAGATTATTGGATTTTTGGTCCAAAGGAAAAAGGATTTAATTAAACCCTTTTGAAAAAGAAAAGAAAGAGGGGGGGGGGGGGGGGAACAGACTTCCCTCGGGCGGCTAGGGCGTGGCCCGAGAGAAAGGGGCGGCTCGGCCGAGCTTAATGGGCTGGCCGGCCCAAGAAGGTGGCCCAAAAAGGCACGCACGGAGAGAGAGGGAGGGGGAACCGGTGGGCCAGTGGACCGGGTCCACCTCGCGTGGTCCCGAGTGGGACCCGCTTGTCGGCGGCTCAGCTCACCGTGAGCAAGGAGCACGCGACGCGACGCTGGGGTTTGGGGTGGGGCACGGTGCACGCGCGCGGCTTGCGGTGGACACGGTGCGTGGCGGGCCCACGCGCAGCCTCTTGGCTCTCCGTGGGCCGCGTGCACGCGAGCGGGGACGGAGGGAGCGGCTGACCGGGGTCGGCTTGACCCGGTCTGGCCGAGCTGGCGCCGACGTGGCGCCTACGTGGCAGCCACGCGGACCGGCTGGAGGAAGACGATGACGCCGGCCGGAACGGACGGCGGACGGCGGTGGCGAGTGACGGGGCGATCTACGGCAATGCAGGCGAAGGCGAGCACACCGGGGGGTAGTACGGGACGGGAGGGGACGAGCCAACGGCTCGGATTCGCCGGAGGGAGTTCGACGGCGGCGGATTGCGGCGGCGGCCACCGGCGGCGAGAGAAGAGGGAAACGGCGACAAGACGACTAGGGTTCGATTCATTTACACTAGAGCATCTACGAGGTCTCCGGAGTTTGATTCTAGCGCCGAATTGGGCGGAGCTACGCCGAGCGAGGCCGGCGACGAGAGGCGCTATCGAGCTCGGGCAGCGACGGCGGCAAGGGTTGGGGCGGCGCCAGCTAGCTACGGGGGGTCTACTCGTGCTACTACCCGAGTCTAAGGGGAGGAGATAGAGCGAGGAGGGAGAACGGGGAGATGCACTACCGTGCAGGCGGGCGCAGTGACGATGGCCGACGGCGCGGGGTGTGATCGCTCCGGCCTTGGGCCGGGGAAGAGGAGGAAGACGTGCGCCCGGAGTCCCCTTCACGCGTCCTTCGCACGCACCGGCTCTCCCGGTGCTTTGGCGACGAACGGCGGAGGCGAGACAGAGGGGGCGGCAATGGCGCGGTGGAGCGAGGGCGAAAGGGAGAGGGAAAGGAAGGGAGGGCGCCTTGGATTTATAGGGGCGACAATGTCGGTTTGGGAGGGAGGAACCGACATTGGGCGGTCAAGCCAGCGAGCTGGCGCTTCGGCTAGCGGCCAAAATGGCGACAGGGAGGATGACGCCGGTGGAGGAAGAGAAAAAGGAAAAAGGAAGAAAGAAAGGGGGCTTGCCTCTTGCCTATTTGGGAAAAGAAGGAAGAAAAGAGAGGGCGACGAGGCAGTGGGAGGAGGAGCTCTGCCTCCAACCCTTGGAAGCATGCTCGGAGGTGGCGGGGCCGGGTCGTGACGACGGTGATGACGGCGGGGGCGGTTTGGAAGGGCGCGGCTACACGGGCGGCAGAGGCGGGGCAGGCGCGGCAGGCGCTGACGGTGGCGGCGACTGGCCGGTCGGCCACCACGGCGCGCGCGCGGGAAGCAACGGGCGGTGCGGCGATTTGAGCGGTGGCGGCGGGAAGCGGCAGCGAGAGCGGGGAGGGAGGGAGAAGAGAGAGAGAGCGAGCTCTCTCTCGCTTGGCGCACGTGCCTCGGATGTGCGGGCAAAAAGGGGGGGGGGGAGAGAGACGGGCCGAGAGGGAACGGGCTGGGGAGAGATCGGCCCACGAGCTTCGAGGGAGGCAAAATAGACTTTTTGAGAAGGTTTGATTTGGGACAGATTGAGATTAGGGTTTTGGATTCGACAATGGATTGGGGATTTGAGATCTGGAATGGCACGGATACTGGACAATAAACAAAGAAATAATTTTCGCATTTAGGATATTTAAGAGATAGTTTTTCCCACTAGGCGCCACGACGGAACGGGCGCTACACCTTTCCCTTCTCCACTGCTCCGGGAGACCAGCGGGGAATGATTGGGCGACCGTCGGTCGCCGTCCCCTTCCTCATAACCAGGGCAGCTCAGGTTATCGCCTCCGCCGCCCATCCTTTGACGGTAGCGCAGATCAGGCGCTGTCGGATGGGAGCTCGAGGTCGGCCACCATTCTTCCCCGTCTCTCTTATGCTTTTTGGCCTCGCTTCACCTTTTTCTGACATTTTATGACGAGGCCCTTGTTACCAAGAGAGGACGCGTGAACCCGGCAAGGTCATGGTCCCCATGCCCCTTTCTCTTCCACATAAGCAATCTATCTACGTGGACGGATAATGCCACATGCCACGTGTGTGCACTTTAAATGGCCTGACGGTGTTCGTGCTAACACTGCCATTGCTGTGGGCATGGTACTGTTGATCGTGCATTAGACCGAAAGCATATCCGATCCTCTAATGTTACTGTTCACTGTGACTGTCATTAGAGGATCTAATCGATATAGAAAATGTAATGTTGACATATGCGGTTACTGATGACATAGAAAATATTGTAGTACCAATGCAGAGTACTGTGAAAATATTGTAGTCCTCTAATATTGGCGAAAATACAATGAAGTTCACCATCACTTTTGAGACCATATTAGAGGATCTCAATCTCACTAGACCAACCCCAATTCCCAAGCAGGGATGCCCATTGCCCGTCGAAACGAAACGAACAGGTACTCAGATTTGAGTGTGGTTGCACCGGTGCAATGCACACATCAAATCGTGCAGTCAACCGCAAACTACTCGGAAGGCGCCGTAGAACCACTGTTGTCCCGCAGCTTACGACGTGTGGCGCCACGCACCGGCGGCGGATCGCCCGTGACGACGACGGTCAGGACCACGCCGAGGTGGCAGCTCGGCCTCAGGTGAAGTTCGTCGTAGCAGTAGTCCCTGCGTTTCTTCAGGTAATCAATCCCGAGGTTTTCCGTACTCCCGATCAACTCGATGCCTCCCAGCTTGTAATCCTGCAGCTTGCACACGAACCGGTCCGATCTCTTCATCAGCGACGCGGCATTCGCCGTGAAGCCGTTGAACACGGCGAGATCCTCGTTCCAGATGCCGTTGTACGTCGGGCACTGCCTCTCGTGCGCCGGACTCAGCACAGTCCAGGCGTCGACCCAGCCGCCACCGCCGCCGCCGTCGCCGGCCGGGAGAGGGAACGGCATGTCGACGGCGTCGTCCCAGCTCATGTCGCCGCAGAGCACGACGTTCCTGGCGCTGCCCAGCGCGGCGGCGGCGTGCTCGGCCTGCGCGTACCGCTCCAAGGAGCGCGTCTGCGGCTGCGCCGCCGGCGGGCCGGAGGAGGGGCTCTCCAGCTGGGTCGTGGCGATGTGGATGGCCGGCGACGACGTCCCCGGGTAGATGTCGGCCTCCATGTAGCCTCTGCCGGTGGACGTGTTGGTGAACTTCCAGCTCGCGGGTTTCTCCATGGGAATCTTGCTCAGCTGCACGCAAAGAAATTCAGTCGATGAACAAACGACATTTCCTCGTTTTCTCAAAATACATGTAAAATAGTTACAAAAACATATTAAAATTGATGGTATTGATCCTGAATAAATGAAGTAGAGTGTACAGTTTGGATACCATCATGCAGAAGTGCAGTTTGGATGCCTGTTCTTCAGGTTTCACTTCTGAGCAGTGGTACTCCTTCCACCACGCAAAGCTCTTGAAGATGCTGAGAATGTATGGCGTGATTTCCTGCACATCCGAAGAACATCGTGCAGATAATTCATCTTAGATATTGGAAATGAGGATATTTCTAGATGCAGACAATTATTTTAGCAGATGAACCAACATCAGATCGCCTTGATTTACCTGAAAGAAGATCACGTCCGGGTTGTGCTTCTCCACGAGGCTGCCGATAGCCTTCATCCTCTTGTACACCGCAACGTCCTCGCGAGACCAAACGTTGTACGTCATGAACTTTATCTCCTTCTTCGGGTTCTTTCAAGGAAAAAAAAAATTCAGAAATCTTACCATAAAGATCAACACGCTAATAAGCCGGAGTGAAACAAGAAGACTACTAGACTTAAAGAGATTCAGCATTTGTTCTCGGCAGCCATCAGAGCACCCGCAATAGTAATAAGATACTCTCTATAAAATATAAAACATGTACATCTCAGCAATAGATTAGATTAATAGTAAACCACCTCAATAGTATGTCTACATGGGTATCTATAGCTCTCTAATGCATTGCCTCGTTTTTCTCTATAGACTATCTCCAGGTTAGTAGATAGTTTTGCTCCCTCTCTTCATTTAATCTCTTCCAAGTAGAAAAATATGCTGACATGGATCTCTTGTAAAGAGCCTATAGATAACCATTGCGGGTGCCCTTACAATGGATTAGATTTTGATGCAATAAAAATATAAAAAAAAACTGTACAGAACAGTGTAATGTGGTAATGGGGTCAATCGGATTACCATATCTTCTTGGAGTGAACCAATATGGTGGATTGATCAGGAACGGGGAGTGGATTCTAATCCCTCGAGGGGATATCCCTTCGTATATCTTTTTCTTTTAAATTCGATGCAAATAGTTATAAAAAAATCTGAAAAAAATTGACAATGTAAAGTATAATGATACCTACTAGTCCACCAAAATTCAAGTTCAAATTCGATCTACACATCGAGAAACAAAAAAGACAAATTTAGATATAAACAGTACGCTACTATTCATATGCTGAATTTGTCTTTTTTATATCTCGGCGTGTGAGTTGAGTTTGGACTTAAGATTTTGTGGAGTTGTATATATGTGTTGTATGAATGTTGTCAAATTTTTTCAGAATTTTTCATAACCGTTTAAATGGTTTTTAAGCAAATGAGGGAACATCCGCTCAAGAGATTAGAATAGTTTCCAATCAGGAACGTAGGTGATCTTTTGCCTACCGATGATGATCCCCCATAAAAACTGGTGAAGACCAAAGGCCATATATATAGACTGGAGTAGTTCGGTTCAAGAAATGGAGAAAGAATTAAGCCTTTGTATTTAATTGTAGCAGGTTACCGAAGAGGCACCTATCTACTCTGCAATCTAGGAGTACTAGTAATTATGGAACCGAAGGGTCCATTGACCGCGCTAGATTAATCCCGTGCCCCTGGCCCCATGCCCTGATGGTAGTACGGGGTGTCTTGGATGTGCCAGTGGGAATGGAGTCATATGTATAAATGTAACATTTGGGACTGCAATATTTTGGACTTGCTCGGTTTGGAAGAAAACCAAAGGATTTGGATTACTAGGAATTAATTTCTACGAGTTCTATTTGATTCATATGAATGTAGTTATAGGGAAACCAAAGAAAATTTTTCTTTCGTAAAAGTTGTAGATATAAAATATAGAAACAAAATTTATCCACTTAAACCTCTTAAAAATTTCCTATGAATTTAGAGTGTGCATGCTTTCCTATTTCTCAACCTTTCCTATTCCTAAATTCCTATGTTATGAAATTCCTCCAAAACGAATAGGATCTTAGAAGGAATTCAAACTTATGGAAAACAAATACTCTCTCATTTCAAAAGTCTAAGACTTATTCTATTCTTTGGTTTTTCCAAAAGTCTAGAACCAATTTGTACTCGGATGAGTCTCCTCTAACGTAAAGTCAGAGAGACTTTGTCACTGACATGTGCGACCCACAAAGGTTGGGCCCACACGTCAGTGACCCACATCCCTCTGACTTTACGTCGGAGGAGCGCGATCCTTTGTAGTCACTATATATGTGCTAAGTTAAGTTATTGATCTGAACCCAGTAAACCATTTTATTACTTATTGGTCACATGTTTGTTAGTTTTGTCACATTGTGAATGAATTAATTACTCCTTGGTCTTGGTGCCAAAAGAAATATTCACTCCTTCCCAAATTGTTCATCATATTTCTTCTCTACTATTATAAAATTTGAAGATGTTTTTGCCGGTATTTTGGTACGTCATTCGTATTTGAGTCGGTTTTTAAGTTCGTTCGCTTTGGAAATACAGATATGTGTATGAGTTAGATTTAAAGTTTGTTTGCTTTTGGAAATATAAAAGAAGTCGTATAAGAAATTTCTTTAAAAAGACTTGCATGCTAAAAGTTGGACTCCTAATTGCAGCTCATGATTTTCTAAAAAAAATATCCAAGGGAATTCCCACATTAAATTTTATCCTAACTAAACCGTATAAGAGTAATAAGATTAAAATATCATTCACCCGTTGCAAAGCACGGGTATTTTTTTTCTAGTAATGATTAAAAATTTTGACTTTAGAAGAAAATATGTCAACACACATATATAGCAAAAACTGATTCGTAAAATTTATTTTGCAAATTATCATGGCATTACAATACCATTCACATCCCAAAGTTTTCACTCAATACCATTCACATCCCTAGGTTTTTTGTAGTCCCATACAATCCACAGTTAATAAATCAAATCTAAAGTTCAATGTTGTAGCTTGTAGGTGATGTATCTGCTGTAATCTAATTGCATAGACTTAATCTTAACCTAACATGGTCACCTCTGTTACTATATACTAATTGCGAAATTGATCTATACACTGATCATTTTGTGAAGCCATAGATTGGTCTTGATTTTCTCTTCCCTTCTGTCCTTTTTCTTCTTGATGCACAGTAGAAGCAGCAGCTAGGTCGTCGGTTTAGGTTTAACACTATGAACCCCTGCCAGCGCAAGATCGATCGGTCACGTAAGGTTTGGGGCTTATGGCAACAAGCCTCGAGCATCCTCACACCCGTGCTAAACCGATAACATTTAAGTTGGTTGTTAACCTATCAAACCGCCTCTAGTTCTTATGTCTAATTCCCGTTAGAAGGATAACGTTAGAATTATTTCCCCTTTATTTTATTCGACACCATACCAAACGGATCAACCAACAGGAATCACAAGTTCACAACATGAGACACCGAATGGATTGAGTAAAGACTCATTGCGCACACACATAATTTGCGGTGAAACCAATAAACTTAACGGATTTGAACGGCACCCCTTCGGATATCGTCGGTGAGCCTCTGAAACGCCGCGGACGACGACCCGCCCTCCTCCACGGCCTTCCGGCAAACGGCCCTCGTCTCCGCCGCCTTCGCCCTCGCCTTCCTCCCCTCCTCCGACGCGTCGTCCATCAGCGACCTCACCGCGCGCTCCAGCTCCGCCGCCTCCACGAAGTTGTCCCGCCTCCTGTCCATGCCGAGCGGCACGGCGACGCCCAGGTGGGCGACCAGGGTGAACGCGTTGAAGTGCTGCTCGGCGTCGAGCGGCCATGGCAGCACCGGCACGCCGAACCAGAGGCTCTCCAGGATGGAGTTCCACCCGCAGTGGGTCACGAACCCGCCCACGGCGGCGTGGGCGAGGATCTCCTTCTGCGGCGCCCGAGTCGGCCACACCAGCCCCCTCCCCTTGGTCCTCTCCAAGAACCCCTCGGGGAGGAGCTCGTCGAGCGTGGCGTCGGTGGGGTCCCGCGTGCCGTGCCGGCTGTCCTCCGGCGGGCCGCGCAGCACCCACAGGAAGCGGTGGCCGCCGCTGCGTTCCAGCGCGGCGGCTATCTCGCGCACCTTGGGCGGCGGCAGGAACCCCTTGCTCCCGAAGCAGAGGAACAGCACGGACGCCGGGGGCTGCGCGTCGAGCCACCGGACGCACTCGTGCGGCTGCTCCGGCGGCGGGGGGAAGGAGAGCACCGGGCCGATCGGGTACACCGTCGGCGCGGGGACCCCGCGCGTGCACCGGCCGTCGGCGATGGCGGCGAGGACGCTCTGCTCGAGCTCGGCCGCCGTGTTGACGATGACGCCGGTGGCGTTCATGTAGCCCCTGCCAGTGGCGACGAACCAGTCGTACGTCGACTTCTTCCTGTCCAGCATCGTCGACGGGAGCGCGGACGGCGGCACCGGCGGCAGCCCGGGGATGCGGATCGCGCCGTCCATCTCCTCGAACTCGACGGCCACCTCCTCGTCGATCCCCGGCGAGCGAAGCAGCAGCGCCAGCATCGACGCGCTGCAGGGGAAGTACACGTAGTCCGGCACGCCGAGCTCCCGGGACACCTCAAGCGCCGGCGTGCAGAAGATGTCGGTGACGAGCGCGGCCACGGGACAGTCGAGCTCGGCGATGGCCGCCCTCACGTTGGGCCCGTGGCTCCGCAGTATGCGGGAGATCCACTCCTCGACGCCGGTGTGGCCGGTCGGTATGTCGACGGCGGGGAGGTGCCGGAAGCTGATGTCGTCGGCGCCGGAGGCCTCCTCGCGCTTCACCTGGGCCGCGATGTCGACCGCCGCCTCCGTCGTCGGCGCCGGCATGAGGAGCACGGTGACAGACAGCGCGCCGGCGCTGGCGCGGAGCAGCCGCTTGCCGGCCTCGATCATGGGCATGAAGTGGCCGGCGCCCCACACGGGCAGCAGCACCACCGTCGGCTTCGCCATTGATGGAGGCGGCGACTGTCCTGCTACTGTGCTAATTATAGAAAGCTAGCTAGATGTAGATTAGTAGGGCTGAGCCTACATTTCCCTAATTGGTTTTCTTATATATGGGGGGCGCCTAGCTAGGGCGTATGCGCCGCTAATGCGCACTTTCATGGCCGCCTAACTATCTAGTTAAGTATTTAGTTAGTTAACACTTAACACTAATTATTATAATTAGGAAATATTTTTTTTTAGCTTTTTTTACTAATAGTTTGAAAATTTTTTAAGTTAAATTTAAAATCTTTCGATTTAAGGTTTAAATTTTAAAGTTAAACTTTGAAAACTTTCAACTCGAGATTTAAAAACTTTCAACTTAGATTCGACAACTTACAACTCGAGATTTAAAAACTTTCAAGTTAAAATTTAAAAATTATGAAAACTTTTAACTTGAGATTTAAAAACTTTCAACTCAGATTCGAAAACTTTTAACTCGATATTCGAAAACTTTCAAGTCCAGATTTGAAAATTTTGAAAACTTTCAACTTGAGATTTGAAAATTTTCAACTCGAGATTTGAAAACTTTCAACTCGAGATTCGAAAACTTTCAAGTCCAGATTTGAAAATTTTGAAAACTTTCAACTTGAGATTTGAAAATTTTTAACTCGAGATTTGAAAATTTTTATGTCCAAATTTGAAAAATCTTTCACTTAAGATTCAAAAATTTTCAAGTCATGATTTAAAACTTGCTAATTGACATGAAAAAAAAAGAATCAGAAAAGGAGAAAAAAAGGAAAAAAAATCACAAAAAAAGGGAAAGATACACGGGAAAAAGGAAAAAAACTGAAAAAAAGAGGGGACGCGACATGGTGGGGGCCGCACGCGCCAAATAGCAATTCTAATATATACGTGTGTCGATAAAATTTTTTTTTGCCAAAATATATGTCAAATTTCAGTCTATGATTTTGCGTAGAGATTAGTCTGGGCGTCTCGTATGCTTGTTTACTTATCATTCTTTGTTCTTGTAGCGGAGAGGTTTGTGCGTGTGACTGATTTGCTTGGTTGTTGAAGATTGTTCTTGTTGCGTAGGAGTAGTACTGGACTTTTTTTTTCAGCTTATGTGCTGCATGCAGTTTCTCGTTATCTAGTGTAATTTTATTAAGGCCTGGTTTAGTTACTAATTTTTTTTTCTAAAAACGTCATATCAAATCTTTGAAAATATACATTAAGCATTAAATATAGATAAATACAAAAACTAATTAGACAGTTTGCATAGAAATCGTGAGACGAATCTTTTAAGTCTAATTACTCCATAATTAGTTATAAGTGCTACAGTAACCCACCTATGATAATGATGGCTTAATTAGGCTCAAAAAATTCGTCTCACGGTTTCTAAGCGAGTTATGAAATTAATTGTTTTTTCATTCGTGTCCGAAAACCCATTCCGACATCCGATCAAATATCCGATGTGACATCCAGGGCCTAAATTTGTACGTGGATTTGACCTCGTGACACTCACATCACGTGCACACACCTCCCCACTAAATTGCATACTTCCTCCGTTTTACAATGTAAGTCATTCTAGCATTTTCCATATTCATATTGATGGTAATGAATTAGTAGGGAGTATGTTTTTATTTAAATGTTCATTACTTATATCAACTTACATATATAATTTTAGGGCTTAAGTGTAAATACACTAAAATTACATATGTATTTTTATACATGTTTACTAATTTTTTTTATAAAAAAAATATGACGATAGTCCCTTTGTGCAATTAGTTCTGTCAGCATCAATTTGTTTAACATGCTAAATGTCTAAAATGCTTTTTTTTATGAACCGGCATAAAAGAGTCATAAAAAAAAAGGAAAAACTGGGGACTACCTCTATATATATGGCATCATATTATTCATAAAAAAATAGTCAACATGTCTTTTTACTGTAAGTCCAAAAACAAGCCCATTCACATCTTTATTGGTCTGCAAACTCTCACCCGACAACAACTAATAGTACCCTGAGCGGGTTTGCGTGTAAAGAAACACAGATCTTAAAGCAGCATCAACGGTCAAAAAATCTAACTACCAAACAAAATACTAGCGAAACAATTGCAAAATGTGATTTACTTGCTTCTGCTGAAGCTCAACTGTCCACGGTTTTACCTCTTTCTTTACTTTTGCTGTAAGAGATATGATAGACAGTTTGGAAGACTTCGATTTCTTTCCTTCAAGACCTTCAACATCGTAAAAGGTATAAAATATCAAAGTTACTGTTACCCTAACCAATAATCAGAGACAGCTACTGATTAACACAACGTTAAATTGTACTAGGCTCGATTTTTTTTTACAATTACATGACAGATACACCACTACACACGACACCATATTAACACCCCACTAATTCATCCCTAACATATACTCAATCAGACAGAAACCAACACCACATTTCTAATCTCATTGAAATCCACTTGTACTCCACATGCACGTGCATGCATCCACGATTTTACCATCACATACACTAGTACACTATTTGCAGTGTGCTCTGTTCTTTACTGTTAATGCGATGTCAGCTACAAATTCTTCAAAACTCTGTAGTGTGTTTTTACAGAGAGTGAGTTATTGAAAAAAAAAAACAGTTGTCATGAACTAGTACTGTACTACTTTTTCTTTCCCTAGAGTTTGTTAGGTAGGATGTGTGGTGAGGAACCGAGGATCATCCATCCGTATCGTTAGTTGGGTTGTCATGTTTTTCTCCCCTTTATTGGTCCGTGCCTGTGGAGCCCGAGTTCTTTGCATTAGAGCAAGTTCAACAATATAGAGGGTCGTCTCTTCGGAGACATCCGATAAAATAACATAGAGGATCCTAATTACAACTATGACAGTTATAACTTATTTTATGGTGATTTCACCTGACTGGTGGGTCCTTCAATTCGTGTACTCACGTCTGATTGGCTGGACGTGTATTTCCTCGCACGACGGATGTGTTTTCTGTTGATGATATACACTAGAGAAAATCATAGAGATAATTGTACCACATATTATGTTTACATATTTATCCGATATTATTTCTTGAAATGGATAACTTATTATTGGTTAATGAATATGAGATTCTTTCATGAGGCTTTTTATGTTGTATACTACTATTTCTAAAGGATCCCTGATAAAATATCATATGTGCAACAAATATGTTTAAATGATCAGCACATGTATTAATCGATGATAATGTCTCATGGATCATGGTATAGAGATACCAAATTAATAATGTGGACACATGTTGAGGAACATGTTGTTGGATAGACCCAACATGAGACACTGCAAGAGCCATATGTGTTGTGTCATCAGTGATCTCATTTAGTGTTGGTGTTGAATCCTTAGAACTGAGATTATCATGGTTCCTAACATGTGTAGTAGCTTACTTAGGGACTGCTAAACGCTGCTCCGTAATTGGGTAGTTATAAAAGTAGTTTTCGGGTATGCTATGAAACATGTAGTGGAATATGAATAATCAAGATGGGATTTGCCCCTCCTATAAAGAAATATCTCTGGACTCCTCGATGTTATAGATTATGGAAGTGCATGGTTATGCCAAAGATGATTGAGGAGTCAATCACAAATTATATAATCTATCACAGGTTCGAGTGAATGATTGAGCTATTAGAGGATGGCACATATCTAGTCTTAAACTTAATCGATATCGTAAGGCAAAGGGGTTCATACAAGTATACAGAAGAGGTTCAACTGATATGATCTTTGTGTATGCCCGGTCGGTCAATACGTTCTGCTAGGGGCCGCTGTTGACATGTGGACCGAAAAGGAGTTTTCGGGTTACAGCTGAGTGTGCATGAACCTATAGGGTCGCACGCTTAATGGGCCGGAATAATGGGATTGGATGCAGATCCAATATAAGCTTAATTCGGATAGAGATCCGAATAGGAGTCCTACAGGTCTTGGAGGCCCGAGTCAGGGATCCTATATATTCGTGAGGGGTGTGACCGGTGGATGTATTGCATCACGTGAGAAACCCTAGCCGCCACTCCCCTCCCTGAGCAAAACCCTAGCCATGCGAGGGTACTAGCACATATGCGCGTGGCGTTCCGTCCCTGTACGTGTAGATACCGGTAGAGGTGCCGCTGTTTTGCGGTGCTGATCAGCACGGGAGTACGACGAGGAAAACGCACGAGGATGAGAAGGTCGAGCTGGTGCGATCGACTACTTCCTCTATATCGATGCGCGCTACTTCGTGAGGGTTCCTTCGCCTTCTTAGCGCTTTCTTCCACCGCGCAGCGCGTCGAGTGGTAACGATCTATGATCTAATACTTGCATAGTTCCTGGTTTATGCGCTAGAAAATTCTAATTTATGCTATCGTAGCCTACGCGTATCGCAACAGTGGTATCAGAGCCGCCTTCTATAGTTTATGATCTAGATCATTGCATATAGTTGATACGCGGGTGTAGTAAATGAGATCTATTATGTAGTAGATGAGTTCTTAGATGATCGGAACATGAGATGGACCGATAGGCACATGGGTTGATGAGATCAATCGGTATATGCGCTGGTGACTTCACTGGAATGTCTGTACTCACCATGGTCGAGCGCGATTGTGTTCATCGGATAGTCTGTTAGTCCGATTGTGTTGATCGCACCATGTCCAACAATGTACGATTCCTCCATTCAGACACCCCATTCTATTGAGGCGTTCCTAGTGGAGTGAGTTGTGGAACAATTCTACACTCCTTTAGATGATTGCCAAATTCAAGGCTCAAGTATTCTCCACCACGATTAGATCGTAGATACTTGATTGTCTTACTCAAATGATTTTGTATCTCGTTCTGAAATTCCTTGAACTTTTCAAAGGATTCAGACTTATGCCTCATTAAGTAGACATAACCATATCTACTAAAGTCATTGGTAAAGGTAATAAAGTACCCAAAACCACCTCGGACTATTCTATATCGTGGAGGGTTCGTTGTCTACGAGTTCTAGTTGGAGACTAAGTCAATTCACGATATAAAAGGCATACCCCTTGAGGGGGTTCATATCATCGAATCATAGCGCCAACACACCCACCATAGTCTACGAAGCCGGAGGACGCCAGCCGAAGCCGCCGGGAGATCTCGTCGAATCATCTCGACAAGGATCTCGCCGATATTGTCAGATCCAGCTGTTTTCTTTGTATTCTATGGTTTTCCATATCAATCCCATATAAACTGGATTAGGGCTATTACCTCACGAGGGGCATGAGCCATTATAATCCTTGTCTTTTATCTGTTGTGATGTCGTACCGTGTAGACCTTCGTACCAACGTACCACAATATCCTATTTATCCGGTCTACGGGTATCCCCGTCGATAGATACCATATTTTATTTCATTATATGCAGGTATTGATGGTCATATGTTATGATTTAAGGACCGTCAACACTAGATTCAGTGCTCACCATTGCAGCCACAAACTGCAAGAGGCAGGGGAAAAGCAAGAGGGTAGAAGATTGCAATTGCTCTATTCATCCCCCTTCGTCTCTTTCTCTCATCCTCTCATCTATGGCCAAAAAAGCTCCAGGTCAGGGATTGCAATTCCTCTTTGTCTCAAATTGCAACGGAGGAAGAGCACGTGAAGATGACAACGACTGTGCCATTGCCATGGAGCGGCGGAAGGAGGCGAAGAGGGATCATCAGCGCACAGTGCGGGATGAAGAATCTCGCGAATCGTGACCGCCGCTACCGCGGGAGAGAGGGGAGCGATCGGGAAAGCAGCCACCGGATCAACCACCGTTGTTTGACCATGAACCCTAGGCCACCTAATCGCCGGCGTCCACTGATCCGGAAATGAAGAGGGGCGGTGCTGGGCGTAGAGGGCGGTTGCCAGCTTCCCCTCGCCTCAGAGTGGCCGGATCTACTGGCGAAGAGGCTGGAGTCACCGGATCCGGTGGTCCCGGCCTCCTCGTTGGCGGATGCGGCGGCGGGAGTGAGAGGATGGTGATGGCAATGGCATGTGTGCCGGGCGGCGACAGGGACGACAACAGAGAGTGCGCGGGGGAGGTCGTCACTTACAGGAAGAAGAGAATGAGGGGGGGGGGGGGGGGGCACGCGGCGGCGGCCATCGCTTGGGTAGGAGATAGAGCAGAGCGAGAGAAGGAGAGGAGGCAGACGAATGGTGGCGGCTAGGGCTTGGGGAAGGGGGTTAGGGTTGTTTTTTTGTTTTGCAAAAACGCCCCTAATCTTCTAGTTTTCAGAGCGCGGTTCGATTTTCCGATTTTTCGCTTCTTCGTATAGAATATTGTTTTCTGCAGAGGTCCTCTAAGTAAGAACACAAAACGTTAGAACTAAGGACCAAGGATCTATAACAAATTATCAGGTAAATCAAGGGCATTTTTGCAAAATCACCAGCAAGGACGCGGACGCAAGAGAACTCGCGAAAACCACCCGCCATCTAGCGCCTCGCTGACGTGTCGGCATGCGCTGGTGGCCACGGCAGCGCCAAACACAGGAGGAGGCGAGTTAATCCCAGCTGGTTTGAAGTATTCCAATTGTTGTCACATGTTCTCCACAACCCTGTAAAAATCAAATTCAATCCTTATCTATCTATTATATACTAAAAGTCCATTAAACTTCCTACAAACGTTTCTAAGTCGCCATGTGGCACCCTACAAACGCTCCTACGTCACCACGTGGCGCACTAATATATTAGAGAAAAAAATCTGAAAAAAGAAAAACATTGTCGACGGGGGATACCCGTAGACCGGATATAGAGGGTATTGGGGTACGCTGGTACGAGGATCAACGTAATACGACATCAAGCAACAAAAAACAGGGATTATACTGGTTCAGGCCCCTTAATAGGTAATAGCCCTAATCCAGTTGATATGGGATTATATGACGAAAATCATAGATTACAAAGGGAATAGTGGAACTCGATGATATCGACGAGATCGTAGTTGAGTTGGTTCGACTAGATCACCCGGCGACTTGGCTCCTGTAGGCTCCGGCTTCGTAGGCTGTGGTGGATGTGTTGGCAATAAGATTCGATGCCTTAGGTCCTCCCGGGGGGTCCCTTTTATACCGCAGGTCAGTTGGTCTCCAAGTAGGACTCGGAGACATCGGACCCTACACGATACAGTAACGATCGACCCAGTTCTATCCGAGTAGGAATCCTCTCCTCCGTGGACTCCGTGATGAATTTCCTTAGCGTGTACAGAGAACGTCCGTGTACATGCAGATGTCCGTGTACGCGCCGGTACCGCGAGGTGGAGGAGTGGCTCGTTGAGGCGATGTCCGTTGCTCAGGTGGTTCGCCATCGGCGCCGCCAGCTGTCGGTTGTTCAGGCTGTGCTCTGGCAGCGGCCTCCTCGAACGCGTTGCTGAGGTTGGCCACTGATTCGCGTAGTCGTTCTGTCCACTATGCAAGATCATCGTTCAGAACAGGATTTTAAGGGGTTTCCCTCAATATTGTGTTGATGGCCCTGATATGCTAGGCCGGCGTAACCACTTGATTCTCCGCTTCTGCATTAGCGCGCGCCGACGTGCTGGTTCCATCGATAGCAAATACATCGCGTGGTGTACTCGTTGATGATGAGCCCTGGTCTTCGAGCAAGTGTAGGACTGACGGCTCGTGGGGACCGATGTCGATTACCCTAACGAATCGATCTGAGTCAAGCGTCGCTCCTTGTTCCTTGTCCGCATCCCTAAGAGAGATTCGTGACTGCTGGACCATAGGAGGCGACGTCTTCATGGCACTGAGAAGGACCTTGCAGCTTGAGAGGTCGTGATTCTTTGTCTTGTGAATAGGACAATAGACATCACGAGTTGGAGAAGTACGCTGAATCCCACGCTCTTTGCAGGCACGAATCTCAGCTTGTACGTTGAGAAAAACCCAGCAAGCTTGCAAGGTGTGTTTCCTGGTTTTGTGGATAGGACAACAGGACCTTGTCACCTTGGAAGTTGTCCTTGTCGACTCGTGATTCTTGTCGGAAGGACAAGATTTGGTCGCACTAGGATCCTTCTCGGGCTTGGATGTCGTCGACGTTCCGTTCTCTACTTCAGCGGGAGGATCCTTCGACATGGAGTCATCCAGGGTTGTTACCACGTTGTTCTCGCTTCCGACCATTGATGGACCACTCGAGATCGGCACCGAGGTGTAAACCGGGAAGACGATTTTGCCGACTTGAGTCCACACCAGCATTATTGAAGTAGAAACTCCTTGGTTGGAGCTGGGGTTGACGATGTTGTCGACGAAGCTTGATGACATAGTAGTAGAACCTTGAGCACCAAGTTCCCCTACCTAGCGCGCCATTATCGACGGGGGATACCCATAGACCGAATATAGAGGGCATTGGGGTACGCTGGTACGAGGATCTACGTAATACGACATCAAGCAACAAAAAACAGGGATTATACTGGTTCAGGCCCCTTAATAGGTAATAGCCCTAATCCAGTTGATATGGGATTATATGACGGAAATCACAGATTACAAAGGGAATAGTGGAACTCGATGATACTGACGAGATCGTAATCGAGTTGGTTCGACTAGATCACCCGGCGACTTGGCTCTTGTAGGCTCCGGCTTCGTAGGCTGTGGTGGATGTGTTGGCAATAAGATTCGATGCCTTCTGTCCTCTCGGGGGGTCCCTTTTATACCGCAGGTCAGTTGGTCTCCAAGTAGGACTCGGAGACATCGGACCCTGCACGATACAGTAACGACCCAGTTCTATCCGAGTAGGAATCCTCTCCTCTGTGGACTCCGTGATGAATTTTCTTAGCATGTACAGAGAACGTCCGTGTACGTGCAGATATACCATATCGATACATGACGTGTATCCAAGGGTAGAGGGTATACCTTATCCGTAACCCTGACAGTAGCCCCCGACTTCTGCTTAAATGAACTCGTGTGACCGATCGTGACTTCTGATGTCGAGGTTGTTGTCGTTCTCAGCTGGTTGATCTCGGTGTATGAACCGTAGAGACGGGGAGTGATCGACAACACCATGTGAAGTTTAACGGTCATGAGTGAATTTAAATTGAAGTCCAAAAACTGCTGCGCGTAACGGATCCAGAAATTTCCGGCGGCAATCTCTCTCCTTTCCTTGGAATTTGCACCGTCGGTAGTGCGTTTATTTAAGGGAGTTTTGGGGATCCATTCTGAAATCCGCCTGTTGTGAAAGACTTTCCAGCCTCGAAACGCTCCTCGTCTTCTCCGCTCCCACAAAAAACCCTAGCTTGCTCATCTCAGTCCTTTCTCCGGCGATCTCCGGCGGCGATGGATCTCGACAAGTCCACTTCCACCGACGCGTCACTGAAGAAGCTGCAGGAGGACGGTGCTCTCCCTGGCCACGGGGCCATGGAGAGAGAACCCTGAGGTATTGAACCCGAACCTGTCTTAGGCCGTATGGTTGCGGTTGAAGACTATATTCTTTGTGGTTTTCTTCCTCTGCCCTCCGAGTTTCTCCTTCTCGTCTTGAATTTCTATGGTCTTTCTTTGCTCCATTTGAACCCCAATTCTATCGCCTTCCTCATCATTTTCTCCTATCTTTGTGAGGCCTACATAGGGGTAGAGCCCTTTCTTGACCTCTTTCGCTTCTACTATGAGTTGTGTTGGATGGAGTCAAAAAAGGTGCCGGGATATGTCGGTTTCCGGCTTCGGGATGGCCTGAAATCGCGGTACATCTCCTTCCAGTGCCCCTCTTCTTGTAGCAAATGGCGGGCGAGGTGGTTTTATCTTTAGATAGAAGATTCGGATCCAGTCCTTGTTGTTCCCGAGGAGCAACCAGACAAGATTCCCGAATGGACCGCCAAACCCGCGCTGACCCCTTCCCTTCAGTCTTTCATCGATGTCGTCGATGACCTCCGAGTACGAGGGTTATTGGGGTACGAAGTCGCTGCCGACTTCATTGGTAGGCGGATTCAGCCGCTCCAGGCCCGAGCCCACCCAGCCTTTGACTATTCTGGGCCGGAGGATGCGACCCGGGTTACTCCTCGGGGTATTTTTCTCGTATTTCAGATTACGTTCTTTATTTGCATGTTCCTCCTGACTTATCGAGTTCTGCTGCTCGATCTTACAGATTTGAACAGCGAGACCGTGGAGCGCCGCGTCGGTCAGGTGATGATCAACGGCCCTTCGACGGCGAGCAATGTCCCCGTCCCTCTTTGCGAGAAGGGGAAGGCTGATCGCGAGGCTGCGATCAACGTGAGTGTATTTGATAACTCCTTTACTTCTGCTTTTCTGGATCGTATTGTGACTTCATGCGTGCAGGCTCTCCTTCTGATTGACGTCGTCGGGCTGCTTGCGGACCACCAGGCAGCGGCCTCGTTGAAAGAGGGCATCGCCAAGGAGGCGTCCAACATTGCTGCTGCTACAACAAGTGGCAACAACATTCCGAAGAGAGGGAGGAAGTTCTCCTCCGTACTCAGGAATCGTCGGAAGGCGCCTACCCCATTGGTGAGCTTTTCTGGTCCTTTATCGCGTAGTCGGAATATCTTGACCTCACACCCTATTCACTTTCCTTAGGCCTCGGACGCGTCTCCCCCGCCTCAGTGACGGCAAAGGCTGGTGACACTTGGCGAGAAGTAGGTGGATGAATTTGAGGCCTTTCAATTTATAGAACTATGGTAGCCTGTCTTCATGGAAATCACGGAAATTCTTCACAGGGCGGTGCGGGCGAAGGCGGCGCAGGACGGGTCTGGAGGAAACTCCAGTGCGTCCCCTACAACGGCTTCAACAGATGTCGTGGTCGTGCCCAGGAGCCGTGAGGCGACGCCCAGCGGTCCTGCCGGCGGCCTTGTGCCTGCTCGAGGCCCGCCCGCTGACGTCCTCACCTGGGGGGAGCTCCAAATCGAGATGGAGCGCATCCTCCAGGCCGGTGCTCGTGGCATAGGGCGCGAGATTGAGGATGCGAAGGTGGCGGCAGCGTCGTCGGCGAACGAACGCGCCGACAAGCTGGCGCGTGACCTGGCGGAGGTCCGCGAGGACCTCCAGAAGATGAGGGAGCTGGTGGCCGGCAACGAGCGGCAGCGGCAGGGGCTCGAGCGTCGCATGTCGGAGCTCGAGAACAACCTGTCGGAGATCCGTGGCTCGCTACGGGTTACCTACACCGGCTTGAACCAGCTCGCCGAGCATTGTGGTGTCACGACCACCATCCCGGCGAATCCCGATGAGTTCTCGCTGATGTCTTCGCTCGCGAGCTGGCTACGGCGATGGAGGAGATCCCCTCCAAGCATGTGGCCAGGATCGGGGAGGAGACGTCTAACGGGATCTACACCGGGGTGTGCCACGTCCTTGCGTGCGTACGGTTGGCGCACCCTGAACTCGACCTCCAGAGGATCTTGGATCGGGGGGCTGCTGACGACGCGCGTAAGGGCGTGATGGAGGAAGTCGGTGACTTGGGGGAGTCTGTTCTCCCCCTTTTTGAAGAGTAGGACTTTATTTCCCTTGTACTCCTTAATCAGTCATGCTTGTAAAACTTTCATAGGTTCAAACCGCCTTTGTGTGTGTAGTTATCTCCTTCGTTTCCTCTAGCATATTGATCCCGAGTACTTTGTTGTCGTTGTAGAGATGTTGATGTCGAGGATGTCCAGTAGCGTGGGCAGCCTGAGTCGCCGGTAGTCGTTCCGGCACTTGCGCTCGAGCCGTATGTGCTGCGGGATGACGTAGATCGAAACTTGTCCATGGAGGCGGGCATGGCGACGACTTCCTTAGGTCGGTACTTTTGGTCTTCATCTCCTTTACTCTTTTCTTTGGATCGACTTATCTTGCCGTGTTCTCGAAAGAGGAGAACGACTAGTCTTAGTCATTTCTGTGCTGGGCAGACCTCGAGAGTGTGCTGGCCGACCGAGATCGTCGCATCCAATACTGGAGGACGAAGCTTGAGGTGGCCAAACTCGAGAGGACTATGGTGGAAGTGAAGAAGGACCGGGCCGTGGAAGCACTCCGAGGTCGCGAGGTGTGGTTCAACTCGTACCTCAGGAGCTGTTGCACGGCCATGGCTGGAGTCTACAGGGAACTCCGAGTACCTCGCGGGGATCCTGAGGAGTAGGTGGCCGGATATATCTCGTGGTTGAATGGGGCCTGCGCCCAGCTCGAGGGCATCGGCAAGCGTATCGACGAGGCCTTGAAGCAGGAGTGCCGTCGATCTAGCCGATATGCTGGAAGGCATGTGCTGGCCTGTATCCGAGATCACCGTCCGCAGCTGCATCTCGAGTTCCTCCACGGAGGGTTTTCACATTCTCAGAGGACTCCCGCAGAGATAGATAACCCGGCGAAGTCGATGGCACCGCTTGCGGAGAAAGTCTTTCAGTCCATGGACTGGCGTTGGCCTTCCTGGTAGTCTTTATATCCTGTGACAAATATCTCAGGGAGAAGTGTAATATATTTCGGAATTTTTACGGACTGTAAGAAGTACTTGTGAAATATAAAAGAAATCTATCTAATTGAGTTTTCTTACTCTGGATGCGGTGTGTACGAGTGTCTTCTCACTTCGTGACTTCGATCAGTCGCTTGAGTCATACACTCTCCCTAGCCCCCAGCCTTGTCATCGGAGAATTCTTGTCACGCCCAGAAATTTCCGAAAAGAATTCCAAGCAGAATGTGCATTAAAATCCCCATCCAGGACCAGCCGGGGTACACAAATGACAATGTTGACATTCAGATCCACGTTTTACAAACATCATAAAAGTCTTACATAAATGCAGCGGAAAAACGAAAGATAATAGAAGCTAAGCCTTGACTTGAACTGCAGCGGGAACACCACTCCACAGGCATCCTCGACGGCACGGACGAAGCCTACTCCTCGAAGAAACCACCATCTGACACATACTCGCACTCTGGGGTTGGGGAAAATAGAGCAAGACTGAGTACTACCCACTGTACTCAGCAAGTCATACCGAAATAGGGGTATGATGCAGGGAATTATCAACGGAGAGCTAGACTGGTTCATTTGCATAAAGCGAGCATTTATAAACTGGAGTTGAAAGAAGAAAACAGGTGTAATAATTACTCAATATTAATTATCCACTGTCCAACGCTATCTCACGTTGCAACAGGCCCAACCATCCACCTAGACTATCCAATTTCATTAGACTAAACTAGGGTGAGACTAATCACGGTGAATCTGGTTGACCGCCCATAACCGCGGGCACGGCTATTCGAATAGTTTTACTCTGATCAGAGGTGTACAACTGTACCCACAAGACACAGCCCCACGACACGTTACCGTACGCCGACATGCCACCACGACATACCGGAAAGAGACCGTGACAGGACCCTTCGCATAACCCCCTCTAGCCAAGCACACCACACCTCAGGTTTCACCCCCGTCCCTAGCGGGCAACGGGCAGTCCCCTCTCGTGCCTAGGTGAATCCGGAAGCGACAGAGGCCGTCGCAGGGCCCGCCCCGCTCCATCACGCCCACCCTTGCCTGGATGCGTCAGCTAGAGGAAAGCTACACTACAAGCCCAGCCGTTGCCCACGCTGGCTTGTGGTAAGCACGATAAATTCTTCCAGGGTTTCCCGCGAACCGGTCCTTAATTGCCATGGGTGCGACTAGCAAAACCATGCACCCACAGCCTACCATGTGATTCATTTTAATTAATCAACACCAAAATGGTGGTACTAATCCAACATTACCATTATGACCTACAGTCTAAACATTAATAAGATTTCCCTCATTGTGTGCTAGTTGAGCTAAGCAAGGCTAAGCAATCCCTAGTCCAATCTCTAGTCAGGTTATATCCCAAGCTAACAAAGGAACAAGGTACGGAATAGTACGGCTATGACAGTAGGTAAACATCCCATGGTGATATTATAAAACAACGCAGTATTTAAGGAAAACGAGAGAGCATTTGCAATATAGGTTCAATATGTTCAATTGACAAGCATGACTTGCCTTGCTCTGCTGCTGGAGGAACCTCGGCGACAATCTCGAAGTACACCGGAGCGTCGGAAGAACCGAAATCTAAGCGACATACAAGGCAAACAATGCAAACAGGCTATAAGACTACTGAAACAGAGAACAAAACCATTTTTAATGGATTCTACACATTTTTCTTGATTTACTGAGACTTGAATGGGCTTAAACGGAGCACGGATGAATTAGATATGAATTTTAGAAGATTCACTATATTTATTACTATAACAAAAAGTCCTTAAATCATTTATTGCGCAATAATTCCCAGGGCTGACGTCATCAAGGGGGCGCGGCGCCGACATGCGGGGCCCACCGGTCAGCGGCTCGGGAGAGAGGGAAAAGGGGCGCCGGCACGCGGGCCCCACACAGCAGCGGCTCAAAGGGGGGGGGGGGACGGTCCACCGTGGACCGGGACCACGCGGGTGGTCCACCGCTGGTCCACGGGATCGACGGCCCGGATCGGCTCGGGCCGATCGGACGGCGCGGAGGCGGCCTGGCTCGGCTCGACTCGGCACAAAGCCGGCCGAGCGGCCAAGGGGGTGCGGCGGCGGCGGCGCACACGACCACCGGCGGCGGCAAGCGGCGGCGCGAGCGGCGACGGCGGACGGCGCACAGGCCGACGGCGGCGATCGGCCGGCGGCGGCGGCGGCGCGGGCGGCGCTAGCGGTGGCTAAGCGGCGGCGCGGCGGCTAAGCGGCGCGGGAGAGAGAGGGAGAAAGGGGAGGGGATGCCTCACCGACGGAGATCGGCGACGGCGAGCGACGGAGCGAGACGACGGCGGCGGGACGAGCACCGGGGCCACCTAGCGAACAAGGTGAGAGGAGTTAGAGAGGGAGAGGGATTCGGAGGAGAGCGAGGACGCCGGCCGAAGGCGGCGGCCATGGCGATGCTCTCCGGCGCGCGGTGCGGAGGGGTTCCGGCGACGGATTTCGACGGAGGAGGGGTGGACGGGGAGGAGTTCGTCCTTGCGAACCGCGATGGCGCGGTGCGGCGGCGAGTCTAGCGGCGGCTAGCGGCGGCTGGAGCGGCGGGAAAAGCGGCGGCGGGTGGATGCACGGCGCGGGAGCGATGGGGGGCACGAGGGAGTTCGGTGAAATGGGGAAAAAGAGAGAGAGAGCGACGGCGGTGCTTAAATAGGGCGAGAGGGGGCCGGACGTGGCCGGGAGAGGCGGGGAATCGCCGGCCGACGTGGGCGGTGAGGGGAGGAGAGAGAGGCGGGATTCGAAAATCGAATCCCGGCCATCTCGGGAGCGCAGGCGAGCGGGGGAGAGGGGGAAGGTGGGCGCGGGAGGTGCGGGCGCGAGGGCGACGCGGGCGGGGTGGCCCGGGAGACGCGGAGGAGGTTGGCGCGGCGGTTTCGGCGGCGGTTGCCGAGGCGGCGGCGCGGGCGCGAGGAGGGAGACGGGCCCGACAGGTGGGCCCCACCTGTCGGTGACCCCGAGAGAGGAGGCGGGCGGCCGGCTCGCGCGACTGGGCTGGGCCTCGGCCTTCGGCCGGCCCAGCGGGAGAGAGGGGGGGAAAGGGAATGGGCCGGCGGCCCAAGAAGAGGAAAAAGGAGGGAAAAGAAAAAAAGAAAAAGGAAAAAGGATTTTCCCTGGAATTAAAATATTGCATGCTCAATTTTAATTGGTTAAAATTATTTCTAGGGCTCTGAAAATTCCACTAAAAATCCTGTTAGTGAATTTCGACATGTAGAACTCAAGAAAAATTCCACATGCCAGATTCGATTATTATTTGCATTAATTTATGAAGGTTTTCTCCTGCTTTACACTACTATTTTCTTGAGACCATTTAAAATTTCAATTTAGGCTTGGGAAAGAACTTCGGGGTGTGACAATTCTTCTCGGAAGATAAGGCTCTTGGACCTTTGACCTGCCTTGGTTGAACAAGCACTGATCCTAGCCCCCAACCGTGAAGTTGGAAAACTCAATTTCCGATTACACGGCTTGGTTAATACACACGGCGAGAACTCTTACACGACCAGATCTGACATGGTCTTTTGTCTCTACAGGATCCGACAAGGCCTTATCGGCTCTGGGCATCCCCATCCGAAGTTCCCTTAGGTTCCTCGGAGGCCTTGTCAAGACGGTAATATAGGTTTCAACACTAGGTGTCATTGTGGTGAGGGATCGTCGGGAAAGCACACTTTGATTGTAATCTTTACCTGAAAATAAACTTTATTGAAGCTGTAAGATGTCTTACAAGTATGGATACTATTGATTTATACATAGAATTTACGTAATTGATCAATGTTCCAAGAATTTGCTAACTCGCGACCATCGCCGTCTGCAATCTTGAATGCACCTGGCCGCAAGACTTGCGTGATCGTGTACGGTCCTTCCCATTTGGGTGAGAGCTTGTTTCGCCCTGCTTGGCTTTGAACCCGTCGGAGGACGTATTCGCCGATCGAAAGCGTGTGTGCTCTCATGCGCTTCTCGTGGTATCGGCGAAGGGCCTGTTGGTAGCTAGCTGCTCTGACGGTGACTCGTTCTCGATGTTCCTCGAGTAGATTCACATCATCGTTTTGCTGCTCCTCCTGATCCTCGTCGGAGTACTTCTGTACTCGTGTACTTTGATGTCGTAGCTCAGTAGGGAGCATGGCCTCTGAGCCGTACACGAGGAAGAAGGGTGTCTCCTTGTTGGACGTTGTTGGTGTTGTACGCACGGCCCATAGCACCGATGGGAGTTCTTCGACCCACTTCTTGTCATGTGACATGAGCCTGTCGTAGACACGGGTCTTGATTCCTTGTAGTACTATGCCGTTTGCCCTCTCGACCTGTCCATTGCTCTGAGGATGAGAAACTGAGGCGAAGCAGATCTTGACCCTCAGCCTGATGCAGTAATCCTAGAAGTCGGCACTAATGAACTGGGAGCTGTTGTCCGTTACGATGCGGTGAGGCAATCTATATCTGCAGAATATCCCTTTGATGAATTTGATGGCGTTGTCGGCCTTGATTTCCCCCGTGGGTGTCGCTTCAATCCACTTAGTGAATTTGTCGATCGCCACGAATAGGAACCTGTAGCCGCCCTGTCCTCGTGGGAATGGTCTGAGTATGTCGAGCCCCCAGCACGAGAACGGCCAAGTAAGAGGGATAGTCTGGAGCGCTTGTGCTGGTAGCTTTGTGTGTTTACTGTGAAATTGACAGGCTTCACACTGCTGAACCATTTCGCAAGCGTCTTTAAGGGCGGTCGGCCAGCAAAACCCTTGTCAAAAACCTTTTCCGACCAATATGCGACCGGCGGTGTGTGACCCGCAGATCCCTTCATGTATGTCGAGGAGGAGATGTTTGCCGTCGTCGGACGAGACGCATTTGAGAAGTACCCCATTTGGCGCCTTCTTGTATAGATCATCACCGATCATACAGTAGATTTTTGCTTGACGGGTTATTTTCTCGGCTTCTGCATCGTCCTCGGGCAACTCGTCGCCGCTTATGAATTTAATGAGTGGGGTCCGCCAATCGTCCGTGGTCTCGATGTCGGCAACTTCGCGCTCTGCCTCTGTAGCCCCCAAGCTGATGTCGGGGGCAACTGGGCTATCTTCATCGTTTGCCTCTTTCACTGATGGTTTTGTCAGGACGTCCAGAAAGGTGTCGGGTTCGAGTGGCTCTCTTCTGGACGCACGCCATGCTAGATCGTCCGGTTCGATGTTGTCCTTGCGGTATACGTGTCGGACCTCGATCCCATCAAATCTTTTTTCCAGCTTCCTGATCTCTGCGAGATACTTGGACAACTCGGGGCTAGAGCACTTGTAGTCTTTGTGCACCTGGTTTGCGACTAGTTCGGAATCCCCTTTTACGATCAGTCGCTTGACTCCAAGTGCGGCTGCTGCTCTTATCCCAGCAAGTAGTCCTTCGTATTCGGCAGTGTTGTTGGTCGCCCTGAAGTTGAGGTGAATTGCATGCTTGAACTGATCTCCCGAAGGTGATGTCAAGATGAATCCTGCCCCTGCTCCTTGGCTGTTGAGTGCGCCGTCGAATGCCATTGTCCATGTCTCGTTGTCGGTTTGACTTTCTGACCTGTTTTCAGGCATAGTCCAATCGGCTACGAAGTCGGCGAGGACATGGGACTTGATGGCTGTTCATGGCACAAAGTGGACATCAAACTGGCTTAGCTTGACTACCCATTTCGCAATGCGGCCGACAACGTCTTTGTTTCTCACGACTTCGCCAAAAGGGAAGGAGGAAACAACTGTGACCCTGTGGGTTTGGAAGTAGTGGCGTAGCTTTCTTGACGTCATGATTACTGCATAGAGCAGTTTTTGGATCTGTGGATATCGTGTCCTTGCGTCGTGGAGAGCTTCGCTGATGTAGTAGACTGGTCTTTGCACATTCTCTCTCTCGACAACAATAACAGTACTAACGGAGTATGGCGTGGCAGCAATATAGAGGAATAATTCTTCATTAGGTTGGGGAGCAACAAGTACAGGGGGGTTTGACAGGTAGCGCTTGAGTGCGATGAATGCCTCTTCAGCTTCCTGTGTCTATATAAATTTGTCTTGTTTCTTCAGTAAAGCGAAGAAAGGTTGTCCTCGTTCTCCCATCCTAGCGATGAACCTGCTTAGTGCTACCATGCATCCGGTTAGCTTCTGTACTTCCTTGAGTCTTGTAGGCGACTTCAAGTTCTCGATTGCCTTGATCTTCTCGGGATTTGCTTCTATTCCTCTGCCAGAGACGAGGAACCCGAGCAGCTTGCCCAATGTTACTCCGAACGTGCACTTCTCTGGATTAAGCATAAGGCGATATCATCGGAGGTTGTCGAACGTTTCCCGCAGATCGTCAATCAATGAGTCACTTGTCTTGGTCTTGACAACAATGTCATCGACGTAGGCCTCGACATTATTCCCAAGCTGATCGTTAAGTGCCCCTTGGACCGTGCGTTGGAAAGTATTTCCTGCGGTTATCAGTCCAAACGGCATCTTAATGTAGCATAATACATCAAACGGCGTGATGAATGCTGTCTTCTCCTCGTCCTCTTTCACCATGCTGATTTGGTGGTAGCCAGAGTAAGCGTCAAGAAAACTTAACAACTCACAACCAGCTGTTGAGTCCAGCAGTTGGTCTATTCGAGGAAGAGGGAAGTGATCCTTGGGACACGCCTTGTTGAGGTCGGTGAAGTCGACGCACATCCTCCACTTCCCGTTGGCCTTCCGCACCATGACTGGGTTGGCTAGCCATTCTGGATGGAGTACTTCTCTGATGAAGCCAGCTTTGAGAAGTTTGTCGAGCTCTTCTCGTATGGCATGTTTTCGATCTGGTGCAAATCTCCGCAGTTTTTGCTTTACTGGCTTGGCATCGGGTCGCACCATGAGTTTGTGCTCAATCACCTCCCTGGGGACCCCCGACATGTCGGATGGCTGCCAAGCGAACATGTCAGCATTGTCGCGGAGGAAGGTGATGAGCGCGAGTTCCTATTTCTCGCCTAGTGATGCCCCGATCTTGACGGTTTTGTCGGGGTTGGCACTGGAGAGCGGAACGATCTTGATTGCTCCGTCTGGTTTCGGCGTCTTGTTTGTCTTACTCACTTTCTTGGGTGGCTCAGCTGTGGCGGGTGGGCTGGGCGTGTGCTCGACCATGTTGAGGCTCCGCTTGTCGCATTGCACTGCCAGCTTTGCGTTCCCTTGAATATGATTGTTCCCTTCGGCCCGGGCATCTTGAGCACTTGATACGCGTAGTGAGATGCGGCCATGAACATCGCGAGTGCAGTTCTCCCGATGATGGCATTGTATGCTGTATCAAATTCAGCGATATCAAAGGTGATCTGCTCCGTTCGGAAGTTATTTGCTTGGCCGAAAGTCACAGGCAACGTAATCTTGCCCAATGGCTTGGACGATGACTGAGGAGTAATTCCATGGAAGGGTTGATCGGTGGGTGTCAACTCGCTTCGTGGGATCCCCATCGCTTCCAAGGTGATGGCGAAGAGAAGGTTAATGGAGCTGCCGCCATCTACGAGAACTCGCGCGGCCTTGATATTCCGAATAGTGGGCACGACCACGATCGGATATCGTCCTGGGATGACAGCAGCCTTGGGGTTGTCTTTATTTGAGAACTCGATCTTCTGTTCGGACCACTTCATCTTGGATGCAACCCCCTGCCATGTCGAACAAACTTCACGCTCCACTTTCTTGTACTCTCGCTTTGAGGAGTACGCCGTGGAACCTCCGAAGATGTGTGAGACATGGAGATCGGAATCTGGGTATGCTAAGTCCGAGTCCTGAGTATTTGCCTCAGCGGCCTTCTCGACTACACGTACTCGCTTGCCCTTTTCTAATGCCAGTTGCTTTTCGAGCGACTTTTTGAAGACGAGGCAGTCCTGCAGAGAGTGTATGTCCGACTTGTGTATAGGGCACCATATTTTCTTCGTGTCGCTGCCTTGTGGGTCTGGGCGCTTGGGAGGGTCCGCGTATTCTGCCGCGAGGACTTCCGCTTGAGCTTTCCTTTTCCCACTCTTGCGACTTCTCTTCTTGCTTGATTTAGGTACGTCCTTGGCTGGTTTCTTCTCTCCTCCTGTCTTCGGCTTGTCGTTCTTGCGTCTTAGTGCGTCGTCCGCGTGAGCGCATCGATCGACAATCTCGAATAGTCTTCGAGTAGTCATGATGCGCCTTGTTGCCAACTTCTGGGTAGTATAGCTATTTCTGACACCGGACTTGAAAGCGCGGATCACAGAAGCGTCGGTGATTTCGGGGATTGTATTTCTGCACTCATTAAAGCGCCGAACATAGTCCCTCAAGGATTCGCCCGGGTTCTGTGTCAACGCGTGTAGGTCGTCTTCGATCGCGTGGCGCTTGTAAGTTCCTTGGAAGTTAGTGATGAACTGCTGCCACAGATCTGCCCATGAAGAAATCGAGTAGGGCGGGAGGTGCATTAGCCATGAACGCGCAGAACCTTTCAATGCAGTCGGCAAATAATTCGCCAACGCGTTGTTGTCTGCTCCGGTAGCGTAGAGTACCGTGGAGTAGACCTGAAGGAATTCTTCTGGGTCGGTACTCCCATCGTACTTCTCTATTGCTCCCGGTCGGAATCTCTCAGGCCATCGGACATCACGTAGCGAACGGTTGAAAGCTCTACACCCGCCGCTAGGGGCGGTGGGTTGTCGGCGATCGTATGTCCTTCGCGGATGTCTATCAGACAATGAGGATGAAGATGATGATGATGATGACGATGAGTCACTTGGTTCCGGTGTACGATTACGAGGATGACGTCCGGGTTCTTGAGAATCTTGTCGTCGTCCCCCGTTATTGTCCCGGCGCTGATCTCCATCATCGTCATCGTTATGGCGACGTCCTCGACCAGTATCGCTCGGCATCCGCTGTTCACGATCGTCGTGATCGTGGCAGTTATGGCGGTTATCACGATCTCGGTCTTCGCCCGAGCGTCCTCCTCGCTCTTCATTCTCGTGACGTCGTGAAGAGACGCGATGTCGGGAACAGTTCTCATTGTCTCGCGCGCGTCGTGCTTCTCGGCGGCCATTTAGATGGTCACGGAGATCGCCGGTACCGCGAGGTGGAGGAGTGGCTCGTTGAGGCGATGTCCGTTGCTCAGGTGGTTCGCCATCGGCGCCGCCAGCTGTCGGTTATTCTGGCTGTGCTCTGGCAGCGGCCTCCTCGAACGCGTTGCTGAGGTTGGCCACTGATTCGCGTAGTCGTTCTGTCCACTATGCAAGATCATCGTTCAGAACAGGATCATAAGGGGTTTCCCTCAGTATTGTGTTGATGGCCCTGATATGCTGGGCCGGCGTAACCACTTGATTCTCCGCTTCTGCATTAGCGCGCGCCGACGTGCTGGTCCCATCGATAGCAAATACATCGCGTGGTGTACTCGTTGACGATGAGCCCTGGTCTTCGAGCAAGTGTAGGACTGACGGCTCGTGGGGACCGATGTCGATTACCCTAACGAATCGATCTGAGTCAAGCGTCGCTCCTTGTTCCTTGTCCGCATCCCTAAGAGAGATTCGTGACTGCTGGACCATAGGAGGCGACGTCTTCATGGCACTGAGAAGGACCTTGCAGCTTGAGAGGTCGTGATTCTTTGTCTTGTGAATAGGACAATAGACATCACGAGTTGGAGAAGTACGCTGAATCCCACGCTCTTTGCAGGCACGAATCTCAGCTTGTACGTTGAGAAAAACCCAGCAAGCTTGCAAGGTGTGTTTCCTGGTTTTGTGGATAGGACACTAGGACCTTGTCACCTTGGAAGTTGTCCTTGTCGACTCGTGATTCTTGTCGGAAGGACAAGATTTGGTCGCACTAGGATCCTTCTCGGGCTTGGATGTCGTCGACGTTCCGTTCTCTACTTCAGCGGGAGGATCCTTCGACATGGAGTCGTCCAGGGTTGTTACCACGTTGTTCTCGCTTCCGGCCATTGATGGACCAGTCGAGATCGGCACCGAGGTGTAAACCGGGAAGACGATTTCGCCGACTTGAGTCCACACCAGCATTGTTGAAGTAGAAACTCCTTGGTTGGAGCCGGGGTTGACGATGTTGTCGACGAAGCTTGATGACATAGTAGTAGAACCTTGAGCACCAAGTTCCCCTACCTGGTGCGCCACTGTCGACGGGGGATACCCATAGACCGAATATAGAGGGTATTGGGGTACGCTGGTATGAGGATCTACGTAATACGACATCAATCAACAAAAAACAGGGATTATACTGGTTCAGGCCCCTTAATAGGTAATAGCCCTAATCCAGTTGATATGGGATTATATGACGGAAATCACAGATTACAAAAGGGAATAGTGGAACTCGATGATACTGACGAGATCGTAATCGAGTTGGTTCGACTAGATCACCCGGCGACTTGGCTCTTTTAGGCTCCGGCTTCGTAGGCTGTGGTGGATGTGTTGGCAATAAGATTCGATGCCTTTTGTCCCCCCGGAGGGTCCCTTTTATACCGCAGGTCAGTTGTCTCCAAGTAGGACTCGGAGACATCGGACCCTACACGATACAGTAACGACCCAATTCTATCCGAGTAGGAATCCTCTCTTCTGTGGACTCCGTGATGAATTTCCTTAGCGTGTACAGAGAACGTCTGTGTACGTGCAGATATAACATATCGATACATGACGTGTATCCAAGGGTAGAGGGTATACCTTATCCGTAACCTGACAAACATCTAACCGTTAATTTCATTTAAAACGGTGGACCCTATAATATTAACCATTACATCAAAACTAATATATGTCAAGGAACAACTACTTGCTTCATTCAAAATTTTAACATTTCGAGCTATATATGTATGCTAATAAACCGTTTCTGGTTTTTTTTTTGTCTGAGCATGTAATTTTCAACTACTACATAAATTTTGAAGCAGAGGGTACATGTATATGTATAGTAGGAGACTGGGAGTAGGTACTAGCTAGAACCGCGGGGTTCAGTCGGCACCGACAGGGGCGAAGCCAGGATTTGAGATTAGGAGGGGTGTGGGGTGAAGACAAACCATGAGACCGAATAACTAATATTGATAGCAAATGAGGTCAAATAGTCACCGTCAATAACAATCAATGCGTAAAGTAGTCCTTTAAAAAACTTAAATTTTAGCTCTTTAATAATATCATTGAAAGTTTAAAAGTAGTCTTTATTGCTAAATTCTTTTAATGTAAACTATTGAATAATCTCACAAATAAGTATCATCTATTTTATTTTGAAAAGGATGAGAAATCACAAACTAATTTTATAGATCATGTTTCTTGCTAATATTTTTAGACTTGCTAACTAACTAAACTAATAAAACTTTCAAGCTACACAAAACAACTAGATAAATACTTATCTTAGCTAACCTTAATATAGAGTAAAAATATGGGGGTGTAGTGGTGGTGATATTTGGATAGGGGGGTGTTGGCACCCTTTGGCACCCCCTTAGCTGCGCCACTGGGCACCGATCACCAATTTATTGTCGCCGCCTCCTTCTCCCCTGACTGAAGTGTTGTCAAGTTTCTCCGAGGTGTTTGTTTTTCTTATGGTTAAAGTGTAGTACGAACTGTGCAAATAAAATCAATGTTTTCATCCCGTTCATTTGGTATCCATGACTAAAAATTATTAGGACTTGATATAGCCTGAGATAGCCAACTATCGATTCATTTTTTTTTCTTTTCAAGTTGTGCTAATGTATGTATGTTCAGAATTACATGCCATTTGGGTTCACATGTCATTAGAGTAACTGGACTGGCATTCATTTATAGTTACAATAATTCCTGTTATCAATTCTCCAATGGTATATTTGCTGAAAATATATGAAACTTGACACAAATCTCACATCTTAATAGCTCAAAATATATGTAATAGTACTCAAATAAAATTTTCCTGAAGTTTTCTATTGTGCTTAATGTATTATATTTTCAGATATTCACAACCTATTTTATACTGTTGATTACTGATAATATGGGAAGCATTGGTAAGATGTACAGGAATGATGATTATAGATATATGGTACAGCAAATTTGTCTATCACCAATACCATGCAATTTAATGATTTTGTGCAGTCCTTGATTAATGACATCTTGAAGTACTTGTACAGTTAGGACAATGTCAGATTAAAATCCAAATCCATGCTTACAGTTACTTCACATCTGAAGTAAGATAAATTATCCTAGGAATTAAATTCAAGAGTACTACCTCCGTCCCAGAATACTTGTCGCTTTGAGTTTTTGTTTGTAATTTTTGATCTTTCATCTTATTCAAAAAATTATGGAATTTTTATTTATTTTATTTGTGATTTGCTTTATTATTAAAAGTACTTTAATTATGACTTCTCCGTTTGTATATTTGCACTAATTTTTCAAATAAGACGAAAGGTCAAATGTTATAAGAAAAAAGTCAAAGCAACTACTAATTTGGGACGGAGGTAGTACTACTAGATTGCAGCTAGGTCAAGGCTCTCCCTGAAACAGCCTTTTACATGGACACTGCATAGTAAGGTCCAGTGAGTTTTATCATTTCAGACGTGTGCAACTCTCTGCTCTTTACTCCTTGCCCAAATAAATTGCTCTATATAAGATATCCAGTTATAAGCTCTAGAATTTTGAATTTGATTTTTTTGCTCATTTTTGCATACTGCACGTGGAATGGATATCCTGCTTAATGAATACTATCATGCTGCAGTTTTCCTTTTTGTTTTGGTGAATTTAGTACTATGCAGTTGGCCTTGATCAGTTCGTGCTACTTTTGTTTGCAGTTAGTGGAACAGATATTGTTATTCCAGGTTGGTTATCTGAATGTGCGGAGGTTTGCAATTTGCATATCATTGGATGCATATGGTTGATAACTTGATATGGGAGTAATTGGGAAATCTGTGATAAGGTATGAACCTTCCCTTTTGAAGCATTTCTACAGCACTATTGAAGTACCACATAGTTTTTTTGGCCATATTTATTTATAACCATGCAAGGAATAATAACTCTTCCTGATTAGGGCTATTTTTTTTGCACAAAATCTATGATTAACAGAAATGTTCTAATTTGAAACAGAGCCTTCTGGTTTAGAGCTTGATCAGTGAGTTAAAAAAATTGTAGAATACGTGAGTACCGAACATGTTATAATTTGAAGCACACTCCTCTGATTGAAAACTTTGACCAGTCAGGTTTGAACTTTGAATTATGTCTCCTCTTTATGCATATACTTTCTTTCATTTCAGGTGAGAGTCATTTTATTTAGAGATTGATTTGAAATAATTGTAGTAATAACTCTTTCTAATTAGGGCTAAATTTTGTATAAAATCTTTGAGTAGAAGAATTGTTCTGACCTAAAACGGAGTCCTAACATGATATCAGTGAGAGTTACAAAATGTTTGTAATATCTGTGAGTATGAGGATAGTTCTAATTTGGAACTCAACTCCTCTGATGACAACTTTAATCAGGCAGTGTGAATTATGCATTTCTTGTTCTCATGAACAATATTTGTTTGAAAAGTGAAAGATCGGAGGTATGTTTTCCCACGGTGGATGAACAGAAAGCCCGGTGAGGATGGCAAACATGGAGTGAAGAGGGTATGATGTATGCTGTGGCCAGAAGAAGTTGCTCCTATGATGGAAATTGTGAGCAAGACAGGCCCTCGAATCCTTTTTTTTTTCGATGAATCTGTATTTTGGATATGCTGCTGGAATTGGTTGAAATCTATTTGTAACTCCACTTTCTCATTTCCCCATCACTTTCAGGGGAATAGATAGCGTGTAGCCTAGCAGACTATGGATCATTGGATTGCATCTATGTTTCCGATGGTCTTGCGGGTTTGAGACTTTGTGCTTGAGAATGTATTTCTATTTTTGGATTTGTCTTTGTTACCTTGATGGATGGATATTGCGGTTTTTTAGTTAACTTTTACCTAACTCATTTTATTTATGAATGAAAATGTAATTTTAGTAACTTATTATTTATTCAAATGTTATGGGATAAAATCCTTATTTGCCTCTAAAGGTTGACATTTACCGAATGTTACCGTAGCGTTAGCACGGGTAAGTTACTAGTATGTATATGTATAGTAGGAGACTGGGAGTAGGTAATAGCTAGAACGACGTTTGGCAACTAGTACTACCTACCACTCCCTCGCTCCCATTTAAATGTGTGTTTTTTTAACATTTGACCATCCATTTTATTTATTTTTTTTATGATTAATATTTTTATTATCATAGATAATAAAATATAAATAGTATTTTATGTGTGACTTGTTTTTTAAAAAAATCATAATTTTTTTAAAGAAGAAGGACAGTCAAACGTTAGATACGAAAAGTCGAAAACCTACAATGCATTTGGAATGGGACGGAAAGAGTAGTAGTACTAAGTACTAACAAAAACCTTTCTTTCTTTCTTTCAATTTTAGGTTTGCAAAATTCTTCAACTGACGTACATGTTTGATTACGGATTCCAGTCTTATATTTATAGAAGAAACAATTAAAAAAATTTTCCAAAAAATACTAAAAATGTATCTGTAAAAGTTTTTTTATGAAAAATATATATAGTAATTATATTTTCCACATATATAACAAACATTTGGTTATTTGTTTATTTACAAGTTAAAATTCAAGATCAAAAGTACGAAATTTAGAACGGCTTACTGTATTGGATCTTTGGAATGATAATGTGGGGCAAGCTAATGGGCAGGTGACCGCCCCAGGCGATCACCCCCCATCCCTCTATACACTACTCTATTCCTTCGTCCTCTCCTTCTTCTCTTCCTACTACACCATAAATTTAAAAAAATAAAAAACACAAAGTTGAAAAATTTATGTATAGAAAATACTATATATAAAAAATATGAATTCAAAATCAAAATTCAAACGGGTATGTAAACTTTTAACTTGTAAACTTTGGGTATATAAACTAATATTTGAATTCAAATTCAAATTTGAATCGGGTATGTAAACTTTTGGTTTATAAACTTTGGTCTATAAGTTTTAGGTGTATAAACTTTAGATATATAGAAATACTATATATAAAAAATATTTGAATTCAAATTCAAATTTGAAACGGATATATAAACTTTGTGTCTCTAAATTTTAGATGTGTAAACTTGAGGTGTACAAACTTTAGGTGCATAAATTTACTAAAATAGAAAAGAAATGTAGTGCTAAAAAAAGGAAACCAGGTGAGGAGAGGGGATCCGAATCTGATTGTCCCTGACGATCGAGATAATGTTGCCTGTACCGCCTCACATATGCTCCTCAAGGACCACATCAGAAGTGTACCAATATTTGTTACTAGTAGGTGTAGTACGAGATTTGTCGCCACAAATCAATGTGTTAGGTTGGATATGCGGTGGGAAACGGAGCAGCGCACAGGAGCTTTTCAAGTGGAACTCACGTGAAATCGGGCCATTTTGAACGATGGCGACCAATAAGCTTTGCCTTTCGTTTAGGAGTTACTCCATCCTATCTTAAAAAAAAGAATTTAGAACTGAATATTACATATCTAATATAATAAATCTGAATAAATATATATTTAGACTCACATTTATAAAATATGTTACGTTCAGTGTTAGATTGATTTTCTATGGATGGGATCCCTCGTCGAGTCACAACTCACAGCCCATAAGACATTAACATTGGGCACAATCTTTCGCAAACGTGGACAAATGTAGGCCGCTCCCCACAACAGAACTCGATCGTCCGCATGCGGTTTCGGAACGATCAGTGTCACTCTCGTTGTTTAAATATAAAACACATATCATTTTCTTTACATTACATAGTATACAGAGTACTATACCCATTTACGTTGGGTCTTATTTGGATGGTTTGTACCGCCTCACATATGCTCCTCAAGGACCACAAGGAGGTATCATAGACAGAAGTGTACCAATATTTGTTACCAGCAGATGTAGTACGAGATTTGTCGCCACAAATCAATGTGTTACGTTAGGGGAAACGGAGCAGCGCACAGCTGCTTTTCAAGTAATGGTGGCGGTTAGGGTTTGGGGAAGGGGGTTAGAGGGTTGTTTTTGGTTTGCAAAAACACCCCTAATCTTCTGGAGTAGTTTTCAGAGCGCGGTTTGAGTTTCCGATTTTTCGCTTCTTCGTATAGAATATTGTTTTCTGCAGAGGTCCTCTAAGTAAGAACGCAAAACGCTAAAACTAAGGACAAGGACCTATAACAAATTATCAGGTAAATCAAGGACTTTTTGCAAAATCGATAGCGAGGACGCAAACGCGGGAGAGCTCGCGAATACCACCAGCCATCTAGCGCCTCGCTGACGCGTCGGCACGCGCTGGTGAAGCATCTAGGCCCTCGGTGTTAATTTTGGTAATTAATGACAAGCGCTAATTGTGGACTAACCGTTGTCTTTGAGCTATACATTTTAAGTCGGGTCCACGTCATATGTGCGCATGGATGATTATCGATGGATTAAAATTGACGGCGCAAAGCAAAGAAAAAGAAGACGGTAAAACTAGTGCTTTAATTTAGAATTGATCGAGGTGTAGGGCGATCAAAATTGCTAGTTTATTTTCTAGTTTCGCCGTACTATTAAGAGGGGTAATGACCTAGCAAAGAGATGATTGAATTGCCACATTAGGTCATTGCATTTTCATTTGTGCTCTCTTTTTCATCACACACACTTTCTCTTGCAAATTCACTGGGTTCAGCCTGACCAGGGGCGGTCAGACCGGCCACATAGTGGCGGTCTGACCGGCGTGCCCTGGCCGGTCTGACCGGTCCCAAGGGGGCGGTCTGACCGGCGCATAAGGCCGGTCTGACCGGCGGCACTTGCCCGGTCAGACCGGCCCCCTGGAGGCCGAGATGATGCTGCTCGGGATGGCCGATACAGAGCCAACGGAGCCGTAGTCGGTCAAACCGAGCTGATGGCGGTCTGACCGAGCCGAGGCCGGTCTGACCGCCCACTCAACGCCGGTCTGACTGGCCAGGCCGATGGGGCCCTCTGACAGCACTACAACGGCTAGTTTTCTAGCCGTTGCAAAGTAGCACGGTCTGACCGGCCACATACCTCCAGTCAGACCGGCAGAGCACAGAGTTGGGGGATTGCGCCCCCAACGGCTAGTTTTGGTGGGTGGGAGTATAAATACTCCCCCACCAGCAGCAAGGGGGCTCTCTAGGCACCCAATTCAATTGCATACATCCCTAGCACCTCTCTCACACCCACTTGAGCTTTGTGTTGTCACACCCTAAAAATCTTAATTGTATAAATAGTTGTTTAATGGGAATTATCAGAAAATGATTTTAAAAGCCTAGAAGAAAAGATCTAATTTTAAATAATAAATTCCAATATAAAATTGGGCCAGATAAAATTTTATTAAATACTTTGCTTAATTCTATAATTCGTAGATTTTTCTGGAATTTATTTGAGCTAAGGAAGTATTTTTAATAAATGGAATTGCATTTAATGAATAATTTAAATTGAAAAAGGTTTTTAAAATCCTCTTTTGGCTTTGGGCTGAAAGTCGGCCCAAAACCCTTTCCTTCTCTCTCCCCGGCCCAAGTCGGCCCAAGCCGAGCCGCCGCGCGCGCAGCCGCTCTCCTATCTCTCTCCCGCTCGCTGACAGGTGGGGCCCACATGTCAGGTCGTCGTCTGCCTCCGTCCGCCCGCGCCCGAAACCCTAGCGCCGCCGCCGCCCTTTCGATTTCGTCGCTTCTTTCCTTCTCCGGTGAAATCGTTTGAGGGGAAAGGATCCCCGGGATCTCCTCTACCTTTTTCGTTTTGGAATCATCGTCTACCTCGGTTTGGAAGTACGCGGATTCGATCTCGAATCGGATTCCTCTCTCTCTCTCCGAACCCTAGGTTTCCTTCGCCGTCGCCGGGCCGCCGTGGGCTTCGCCGCCGCCTTCCAACCCCTATAAAAGGATCCCCGAGCTCCCCTCTACCCGTCGCCGCCTTCGCTTTCGTCTCTCGTCGCCCATAGCGCCCTAGCCCCGTGCAGCCGTGCGCCGCCGTCGCCGCCACCGCTCCAGCCGTGCGCCGCCGTCGCTCCAGCCGTCGCCATCGCTCGGGAAGGCCGTCGTCGTGGTCGCCGTCGCGTCGCCGTCCTCGTCCGCCCCTTCGCCGTCGCTGTAGACCGCCGGAGCACCGTCGCCGTCGTCAAGCCGAAGGTCGCCGCCGCCTTTTCCTCGACGCCATCGCCGTCCGGTCATCCTCCGCCGTTCCTTTGGTCACCGGTGAGTTCGCCGTGCCGCCCGCATCATTTTGGTGCCCTCCGTTCGTGCCGCCGTGCCGTCGTTCGCCGGCGAGCATGCCCGCCGTCGCCGCCGCTGGGGGTGACGTCACTGCTGACGTCATCGTCGTCGTCTCTCGTGGTCCGGTCGTGGACTGATCGATCTCGGCCGTTCGTTTTGGTCGGATTGATCTCGGCCGTTCGTTTCCGTGAGCCGCCGCCGTGGACCCGGTCCACCGTGAACCCGAGCCCCGCTGACGCAATAATTCCTTTTTTCTTTTCAAAATTAATTCATTATTGCATCAATTAAAATTTATATAAATGATTTAATCCAATTTAATCTTTAAAAATTCATAACTAATTCATCTTAGCTCGGATTTAGTTGGTTCAAGTCTCTAAATTTTTCTAAAATTGAGATCTACATGTTAAAAATATCCACATGTACTGTTCATGCTTGCTTATGTGCTGTTTTGGTGTTTTTGCTCTTTTCTGTTTAGATTCCGACGTTTCCGGAGAGTCTGTTTTCGCAGGAGAAGATTTAGAAGAATTTCAAGGCCAGCAAGGCAAGTCACACAGACCCTAATCAATCCTTTGAGCATGTTGATCCCGTTTAAAGCTATTGTTTCTATTCAACTATTGCATTTATTTTCGAATGTCATTGGGTGGAATTAACCTATTGTTTGTTATGGCCCTTTTGTTCTTGATTATCTTATTCCTTGATACCTTGGGTTATTATAACTTGACTAGTTGAGCTTTATATTGGTTCAACTAGATGTTAGATGTAATTGCTTAGCCATGCTTAGAAACTTTAGCACACTAATGGGATAACTTATGATTCACTATTACTTAATGATGGCTTAATGATAGTTCACGGTGGTCAATCGTGATTGGTTAATTAATTAATTTGACAACTAAAACCTGATAATGGTGGGTTGTGAGTACATGGTTTTGATGGACGTGCTCATGACAGTTAAGGACCGGTTCACGAGTTTCGGTTGTGAAACATTAACCGTGCCAACCACAAGCCAGTATGGGCAACGGCTTTATCTTTTGTATAGCGTGGTTCATTGCGGAGCACCAGACTGAGAAGTGGCGGAGATAAGCCCACGGGGGTCGCTGGGGAGTCCATGCCTTGTTTATAAGGGGGTGATTATGATCCAGGAATGGTGCACTGTAGTGGGTTGTGTTGTGCAAGGGGTATTGTCACAGCTCCTTTCCGAGGTACCGTGGTGGTATTAAGGCACATGGTGACATGTTGTGGGGCTGTGTCTTGTGGGTACAGTGGTACATCTCTGGCCAGAGTAAAACTATTCGAATAGCCGTGCCCGCGGTTATGGGCGAGTCTAACAATGTCTTTCGTGATTAGTCTCATATTTCACACCATAATGAAAGATGCTATAACTGGTAATAATCTGATTAGCTCCTGGTTTGGAATGGTATATTCCTGGTTTGGAGTTAGAACTGTGCAGCCAGGGTTGGTTGTTCAGAATGGTTGGGCCTATACAACAGGGTATGTTGTATAGTGTTGGATTAATACTGTTTAATTAATACTCTACTGTTTTATTAAATTCTAAAATATTCATTAAATGCGATTTATGCAAAGAAGCCTATATTATGCCATCCTTGGTTATCCTGTGCACTTGCATATTTGCTGCGTGGCTTGCTGAGTATGTCATATACTCACCTTGCAATCATTCATCAGAGGAGGAGTTCTACAGTGATGCTGATGGTGTTGAGGATTTGGCGTAGTCCTGGTCAAGCTGCCTGTGGAGTGGAGTCATCTGCGCTGTTTATCTTTATTTTTTCCGCTGCTTAGATCTTTATTGATTAAGAGGAACTATCTACCTCTGTAATGACATTTTATTCGCTTATTAATTAGAGTAATAATTGTACTCTATTATCAATTTGTTATTGTGTGCCTCGGCTGATTCCTGGACGAGGGTTTACGCACATGTAAGCGTTTGGAATTTTGGATAGAAATTCCGGGCGTGACATGTGTTCATCCATCTAGTGTGTTAGAGGGTTGATTAGCCAAGAGTCAAGTGCATTGCTTCCATTTGTAGAGTTAGTGTGGCACTTGATTGATCATCTCCACGCCGGGTCATTGCTTGTTACTCTTGGAGGTTGCCGCCTCCTAGACGGCTTGTGGAGGAGTTGTCCGGTGACCTCTCCGAAAAGATTGTGGAGGAGGCCCGGCGCCGGTTTGTGAGTGGTTTGGAGTTCACCACCTTTGGAGTGAAGGAAGAACTACCCTAGTGATCGAGGCTTGGGTAGTCCTCTCCGTGGGCCGGCTCCCGCCTTGCCCACCCCTTAACGAAGAGGGCGTGCGGTGGCTTCGTGGTTGAGCGGTGGAGTTGGGCTCGCCTCAACGGGGAGTAGGAAACCGGCGAGTTTCCGAACCTCGGTGAAAAATCTCTTGTCTCCTTGTCTCATTTGATTGTCGCATTTACATTTGTGCAATTTACATTTCTAGAGACAAACTTGAGATCATATCACTCTAGGATTGCTAAACATTGACATAGGAGTGTGATTTACTTTCCTAGAGATATAATTGAGCCACTATCACCCTAGATTTGTAAAACAGTTGCTTAGTTAGAGTTGATCCTCACCAAGCCTAGCAACTTAGGTTAGTTTTGATTAGGTGTCATTTAGTTTTAAATCGTCTATTCACCCCCCTCTAGTCGACATCTCGATCCTACAGCTGGTGGCCACGCCAGCGCCAAACATAGGAGGAGGCGCTAATCCCAGCTGGTTTGAAGTATTCCAATTGTTGTCGCATGTTCTCCACAACACTGTGAAATCAAATTCAATCCTTATCTATTATCTACTAAAATTCCATTAAGCTTTCTCAAAACGCTCTCAAGCCGCCACGTGGCACTCTAATAAATTAGAGAAAATTCTAGAAAATCAGAGAAAAATGCAAAACATCCATCCCTCGATTTTCACTTAAATCGGTGGGTCTAATATTATAAACCGTTAGATTATATTTATCTCAAAACTACTCATCTGTTCCGTTCTATATGTAGGTATGTATTGCTGTCTTCCGTTCAAAGACCTTGTGTTGATCCGATCCATATAGGTACGGTACTGCTTGCATGAGTTCCGTTAAAGGAGTGTACGTACATAAACTTTCTTTTTTTTCCAGGTACGTTACTGTTCTTTCTTTTTTCAGGTATATAATTGAGATAACAATAATTATTATTATTATTATTATTATTATTATCGTTATTATTATTATTAGTGATAATAAATTTTGAATAAAAATTACTTTGCAAATATAGAATATACATCATATAAATCTCTACAAGTAGACAAATAAATTAGCTCTATAATATTTGAAAATAAAGTTTACACAATTGTATTATATTATGTACTCATTATTTTAGATTATTTTTTCACAAAAACATTTGTCCATCGATGTTCACTTAAATCGGTCCTAAGTTTACACATAGCACCCCTACAAATGCTACTAAGTTACCACATTGCGCTCTAATAAATAATAGAAAATTTAAAAAAGCAAAATATTTGACCCTTAAAATATTCAATTAAATTAGTGGGTCCGATATTATAAACCTTGGACTAAATTAATCTTACCGTATACAACAGCACCACCTCTTCCATAAGTCCGTACATATGAAGCACGTACGTATGTACGTGCCAAACTGCTCACCCTGATCACGTCCGTATTTCTCTTCTTTCCCTTTTATAATTTCCGAGGATAATTGAAATAACATTAATTATTAGAAATAAACAATTTTAACTTTGCAAACGTTGACTGCATCATCATAAACGTCTATAATGTTTGAAGAAAGTTTACTACATTATATTCTTTACACATCTATCTATATATAAAAATCCATTAAACATCTATTATATACTAAATGTTCGTTGAACTCCCTACAAACGCTCTCAAACTGTCACGTGGTATTTTACAAATGTTTTTAAGATGCCATGTGACGATCTAATAAATTAGAAAAAAAATCCTAAAAGTTTTGATAAAAAAGAAAAAAAATATAACCATTGATATTCCTTTAAATAGGTGGACTTACTAATTTTAACCATTAGATATCTAAAAAAATCCAGTACCCCCAACCCCGCCGTATGTGGGCACACACGTAAGTACGTAGTCCCTCAACCCTCCAACTCTCCTCGAAGATCCCACTCTCCTCTCCTATTTTAGAGCCAACATTTCCTATTTTCTAACCATCACATAATACATAAATAATAATAACCAGATAGTTAAAAGATCATGACTCTCAAAGCTACATGCACTTTTCTCAATTTATTTACATTTTGTCGTGTTATTTATAATTAAAATCCATTTACCCATATTTACTATATAAAATTTAGATAATGTAGCTATTATGACTACAAATATTTGAGTCTAAATTCCAGATTCAATCACCACCAAAGAGCTTGAAACCATGATGCGTACTCTGGACCTGAACTCAACGGAGGCAGAGCTGCAAAATATTATTAGGTTGTGTTCATTAGATGGGTTTGGAAGCTAATCTCTCCCACACACGTAAAATGAAGCGGCTGATTACATAGAGTATTATTAATTAAGTATTAGTTATTTTTTTATAAAATGGATTAATATGCTTTTTTAAAAGCAATTTTTCTATAGAAAACTTTTAGAAAAAGCACCGTTTAGTTCGGAAAGGAGGGGGAATAACACAAACCTTAGCGAGGTGGAAACCGATGGAAGCGCTAGCATCGACTTTCCGTGACTTCCTAGGCCTAATAGCATGCTAGATGATTAGGTGAAGGACAAAGGATTGAGATGAGGGCCAGAAGGAGACGTTCCACACCTTCAACAAGGACTAGAAAGCAGCTTCATTTCTACCGCTGAGGAGTTCATAACTAAATTCAGAAAAAAAAGCAATTTTATTAAAATACACATTCAAAAATCTAGAAAACCCATTAAAACTATAAAAAAAATGCATAACAAGATTCCATGTAGAATATAAAATATCAACCATCCATATAAAATAACTATTAAAAGGTGGATCCAAATACAACACGACACGGGATTAAGTACAATTTAAAATCCTTAAAAAGCAAATCTAGAATAAAACAAAATCTAGAATAAAACAATAATTTGATTTGAAAACAAATTCGAAATTAGAATCACTTAATCACTAAATTCAAAATATAAAAAATATTCTTTAAAAGAACTTATCATTATTGATTCAGATGCATAACGAATTGCATATGTACGAATCAATTAAAAAGAGGATTGACAAGGTGGTAAAAAAAACATTTATTGCCAATAAAAGTTTATCGAGATTTCTTTAAAAAAAAAGATACAACGAACACCCAGTAAAATATAGAAAGCACCTTACTTTAATTAATTTCAGTTTATTTTATTATAACTATTTTCCGAACAAACTAGTCCGCGCGGCGCGGGCTATCATCCAAGTTATTAGAAAACGAAACGGAAGGCAACCAATCGAACTGCGAAACGCGATAGATTGAGGACAACAAGCCTTTGCCTTTCTTGGTTTGATTGACGAGAATTGTTTGGCCTTCTTTATTTATTTATTATTTTCTTTTTACCTACTCTTGTTTGGCTTGACGGATTCGTTCTTGGTGTTCGTCCAGAAGATCTCCTCGGTGAGCTTCTCAAATGTGGCGAGAGACGAGCCGCTCTCCTCGACGGCCTTGCGGCATATGGCCTTGAGCTCCAAGGCCTTCTCCCTCGCCTTCCTCCCCTCCTCGCCGCCGCCCATCAGCGACCTCACCGCGCGCTCCAGCTCCGCCGCCTCCACGAAGTTGCCCCGCTTCCTGTCCACCTCGAGCGGCACGGCGACGCCCATGGCGGCGACCAGCGTGAACGCGTTCATGTGCTGCTCGGCGCCGAGCGGCCACGGCAGCATCGGCACGCCGAACCAGAGGCTCTCAAGGATGGAGTTCCAGCCGCAGTGGGTGACGAACCCGCCCACGGCGGCGTGGGCGAGGATGTCCGCCTGCGGCGCCCGCGTCGGCCACACGAGGCCCCTGCCCTTGGTCCTCTCCAAGAACCCCTCGGGGAGGAGCTCGTCGAGCGTGGCGTCGGTGGGGTCCCGCGTGCCGTGCCGGCTGTCCTCCGGCGGGCCACGCAGCACCCACAGGAAGCGGTGCCCGCTGCGCTACAGGCCGTCGGCGATGGCGGCCACCATGGGCGGCGTCACGATCCCTTTCCCGCCGAAGCAGAGGAGCAGCACGGAGGCAGGAGGGTGCGAGTCGAGCCACCGCACGCACTCGTGCGGCTGCTCCGGCGGCGAGAGGAGCGAGATCACCGGCCCGATCGGGTGGACCGTCGGGGCGGCGATGCCGCCGGTGCACCGGCCGTCGGCGATGGCGGCGAGAACGCTCGGCTCGAGCTCGGCCGCCGTGTTGACGATGAAGCCGGTGACATCCATGTACCGCCTTCCGGTGTAGACGTACCATTCGTAGGTGGACTTTTTCCGCTGCAGCATCGTGTCCGGAAGTGCCGACGCCGGCAATGGCAGCAGGCCGGGGACGTCGAGCGGGCCGTCCATCTCCTCGAACTCGACGGCCACCTCCACGTCGAGCGCCGGCGTGCGCAGGAAAAGCGCCAGCATCGCCCCGGCGCTGGTGAAGTACACGTAGGTCGGCACGGCGAGCTCGCGCGACGCGTCGAGCGCCGGCGTGCAGAAGATGTTGAAGACGAGCGCCGCCGGCGGGCGCTCGAGCCCGGCGATGGCCGCCCTCACGTGGGGCACGTGGCTCCGCACCACGCGGGAGATGAACTCCTCGATGCCGGTGTGGTCAGTGGGGAGCTCGACGTCGGGCAGCCGCTGGAAGCGGATGTCGTCGCCGGCGGCGGCCTCCTCGCGGCGCACGTGATCGGCGATGAGCGACGCCTGCTGCGGCGTCGGCGCGGGCATGAGGAGCACGGTGGCGGACAGGGCGCCGCCGCTGGCGCGGAGCAGCCGCTTGCCGAACTCGATCATGGGCATGAAGTGGCCGGCGCCCCACACGGGCAGCGACACCACCGTCGGTTTCGCCATTGATGGATGATGGTGGTTTGGATCGGGACGAATTGTACTAGGTTTTTCTCCTCCCTAGGTTAGCCGACACACTTGCTCGAATGGAGTCAAGCTTCTTTTTATAGATGAAAGTATGAAACAATCAATGTCATGTCTAGCGTGTCTGCCGTCGGATCATTTACGCGATTCTTGATGTATTTTCCAATTGTCTCATACTAGTACCAGGTTATATCTCGTACTTATCTATCTATCTACCCTATAATAATTCACCAACACATCAACACAGTGTTACATTTCTCATTCCTCATTGATCGTCTCTCACAGATCCAACGCCTCAGGTCGCTCCCACCTTCTCCCGTCCGTGATTCTCCCCCTAATCCGCGATCTCTCCCTAATCTCTCCCCCTAACCACGCCCCGCCACATCTCTCCCTCGCGCATTGCCTGCCTCCGTCCTCGCCACATCTCCCTAACCCTAATCGCCGCCCGCCGCCCCCGCCCGCGCCTCGCAAATCATCATCTTACATTATCGATTCCCCCCGCCTCGATCTCCCGTCGGCCTTCCTGCCGCTCGCCGCCGGCCCCCCGCATCACAAATCTTCGTCATGCATCTTCGATTCCCCCTGCTCTTCCCTTCGCTAGAGACAGCTCACATAACCCACGTAACCCTCACATATAATAGCTTCAGAACAAGTGCAGCGTGTCGTGTGTGCGGCAAGAGCGAGGTGGGCCGGCGGTCTGGCGGCTTCGCCACTGGGCCAGGCACGCGGCCTGCTAGCGTGCGAGGAAAAAGGGTGGGTTGGCGGGAGGAAAGTAGGAAAAGTCAGCCCAATTGGAGAAATAGAATTGCTCTTTTCCCGAATTTATTTTGGAGGGATTCTGGGATTGCTTTGATTTGGGATTTAAACTTCACTGAGACTTGATCCAGGCTTGATTTTTGAAGATATATTGTTGGGAGGACTCAAGAGAGGGAAACGAAGTGGGAATTCAATTTTTTTTGGAATTTTATTTTTGAGAATTGATCTTGGAATAGGAATTTTGAGGGGTCGGTTTTTGATATTGAGGATTGATAGCAAGGAGAGATTTAAATTGAGATCCTTGACATGACTTAGACTCTCACTCAAACAACGAAATATTCATAGATAGGTTTTCTTAATTTAGCTTTTAACGTTAAACGGAAAACGGGGCGTTACAAAATCTAAATCAAATTCTAAATCGGAAATATAAAAACTTTAAATGTATACATTGGGTATATAAATTTTGGGTGTATAAATAAAACTTTATCTATCTCTATCTCTACTATTATAAAAACTAAAAATGTTTCCGTCGTAGATTTTGGTACGCCCAATTCGAAGGATATCTGCGCATCTGTTACCAATGAGTTCGCTTTTATTGCGAGTGGAGTTCGTGCAGATTGTGCAATTCTATTTCTACTCTTGCACGACAGGTTAACATCATATCGATCCAATTCCGTTTCATTTGTCGTACCCGCGCATATACGTTCACTAAATGATTCTATCGAGGAGTCCCCGCCATGGTGCCATATCTATGAAATCAGCTCGCTCCAACAACGACGTTTACATGGTCATATATGCTAATCTTACAGTTCACTTGCCTACCGACGATGACGTGCAAGGCAGGTGGCTGTTTGGTTGCTGCCCTGAGCAAAATGCCTGAAATTTCTGTGCGCCTGAGTGGCATGTGATAAAGACAATGCATCTAGCCTGGTCAGGCAGCCTGAGTGTATGCTTGTTTGGTTGGTTGTTGCTGCCTGAGTAACAAATATGCAATTAGGGTATTCCCAACCCAATGACTAGGATGGTGTCTATAGCATTAAATAAGTTGTTAACTAGGAAAAAAAATGATGTGGCAAGTGAATAAATGAGGAAAGAGAAGGAAACCATGTCTTGCATGAGACATGGTTTCTACACAACATCCAAGACATCATGTGAGATAAGTAGCATTAAATTGAAGTATGGAATAGTGATGTTTGTATTGAAAGAATAGTGTCTATTACTAGTTTCTTAATGATGTGGAGTTTATAAAAACCATGTCTAGCGTTATGGGTTAGGACTGCCTTAGGCCTTTAATCATTACACAGCTAAATCAATTATTAATGGCTATCTTGCCACAAATTGCATCTGAACCTCCTGCCAAGATTCATTTATGAACCCAACTTCCCATGTACAAGCACAAAGCTTGCATACATAACGAGGATAAAAATCTAGAAAAAAAAAAGCAGGGAAAAAAAGAGAGAGGAGAACGCAATCGAAGAGTCAAATAGATCCCAAATCCGTGCATCAGGAGCACAACCTTCAGATGATTCTGCCCAGATGTGCAAATGCATCTGGCAACCTGCAAATCGATCTGCTTACTATTTCGCACGAAAGGCAGCCTGGGCAGCATCTAGCATGGGCGGGCTGCTATGCTGGGATCCGGCAAGACGGCGGCGGCTTCACCCGCCGGCGGGAGCAACACAGCTTCGCAGGGATCCGGCAAGACGGCGGCGGTTTCGCACGCCGGCGAGAGCAGCACAGCTTCGCAGGGATTATAAAAGACGGCGGGCGGCGGCGGCTTCGCAAGGATCCGGCAAGATGGCGGTCGGCGGCGGCTTCGCACACCAACGGAAGCTGCGCAGCTTCGCTCCTGGAATCTACGTCGCATGGACGCCTCCGATAAAGATTAGGATGGTAAGTATGTATCGCTGTTGCTGCCTGGAGCTCAGGCGATCGATTTCGGTCGCCTGGCTCAAGCTAATGACGGGAAGGGCTGCGTCAGGCCAGGCGAAGGGTTTGGGATCTGAGGGCACCAACCAAACAAGACCTGTGTTAGTCTCAGGCTGGCTTCAGGTCAGGCAATTTCCTCTCAGGGTAGCAACCAAACAATCCACAGCGCCTCCTTTCAAACTGATGGCGCTTCTAATCCCGGACAGAGGAAGGTGACGTACAGAAACAACGGTGTTGAGCATGGACTGTCTGTAACACAACCACACACTGCAAATCTGCAAGACTGCACCCAAGCTCTCAAAGCCTTGACTAGGAACCTCACAATGGCGCCATGGCAGAGACTCCCAACTCTCCTAGCATGTGGCTCTTGAACCGACCCAGAGAAATGATTTTTGCAGGCGGGAACAATTATGGCCCTCTTGCAACTTAGAAGGGGTCTCGTACAGCAAAATCAATTCTCGCTAAGATACTGAACATATTAAAAATTACAAGCCCGGCCATAAGAGTGCACGGGTTAGAATCTGCTTGTTTTGAAAGATTTATTATTGAACAAATATGCAAATATACGCACATTTTAAACGGTACAGACGTACACGTATAGTTGACAGATAGAATCATACGTACTCCGTCTCTAACCCGTGCATTTTAAAACGCATACATGAAGACGTATAGACGCAAAGCCGCATGCGTGTTTCGATTTTGGCCTGCTCTGCACTGCCCAGTCGTCAGTCGACGGATTTTCAGTCCTTTCAGTCTCGCTTCTTCGGGACATTAACGGCACCTCGCCGGATTTCCTCGGTGAGCCTCTGGAACGCGGCGTCCGACGGCCCGCCCTTCTCGACGGCCTTCCGGCACGCCGCCTTCACGGCCACGGCCTTCTCCCTCGCCTTCCTCCCCTCCTCCGACGCGTCGTCCATCAGCGACCTCACCGCGCGCTCCAGCTCCGCCGACTCCACGAAGTTGTCCCGCTCCCGGTCCAACCGCATCGGCACGGCGACGCCCAGGACGGACACCAGCAGGAACGCGTTCACGTGCTGCTCGTTGTCGAGCGGCCATGGCAGCATCGGCACGCCGAACCAGAGGCTCTCGAGGATGGAGTTCCACCCGCAGTGCGTCACGAAGCCGCCCACGGCGGCGTGCGCGAGGATCTCCTTCTGCGGCGCCCTTGTCGGCCACACGAGGCCCCTCCCCTTGGTCTTCTCCAAGAACCCCTCGGGGAGGAGCTCGTCGAGCATGGCGTCCGTGGGCACCCGTTGCCCCGGCCGGCTGTCCTTGGGCGGGCCACGCAGCACCCACAGGAAGCGGTGCTCGCTCCGCAACAGCGCGGCGGCTATCTCCCGCACCTTGGGCGGCGGCAGGAGCCCCTTGCTGCCGAAGCAGACGAGCAGCACGGACGCCGGGGGCTGCGCGTCCAGCCACCGCACGCACTCGTGCGGCTGCTCCGGCGGCGGGGTGAGCGCGATCACCGGGCCGATCGCGTACACCGTCGGCGCAGGAATCCCGCGCGTGCACCGGCCGTCGGCGATGGCGTCGATGACGCTCTGCTCGATCTCCGCTGCCGTGTTGACGATGAAGCCGGTGGCCTTCATGTAGCACCTCCCGGTTTCGAGGAACCACCTGTAGGTCGTCTTCTTCTTGTCAAGCATCGTCGCCGGAAGCACGGACGGCGGCACCGGCGGCAGCCCGGGAATGTTCAGCGCGCCATCCATCTCGGAAAACTCGCCGGGCACCTCCTCGTCGAGCACCGGCGAGTACAGCAACAGCTCCAGCATCACGGCGCCGGAGGTGAAGTACACGTAGGACGGCACGCCGAGCTCGGCGGCCACGTCGAGCGCCGGCGTGCAGAAGATGTCGGTGACGAGCGCGGCCACGGGGCAATCGAGCCCGGCGATGGCGGCCCTCACGTGGGGCCCGTGGCTCCGCAGTATGAGGGAGATCCACTCCTCGATGCCGGTGTGGCCGGTCGGCATGTCGACGGCGGGGAGGTGCCGGAAGCTGATGTCGTCGGCGCCGGAGGCCTCCTCGCGCTTCACCTGGGCCGCGATGTCGACCGCCGCCTCCGGCGTCGGCGCCGGCATGAGGAGCACGGTGACCGACAGCGCGCCGCCGCTGCCGCGGAGCAGCCGCTTGCCGGCCTCGATCATGGGCATGAAGTGGCCGGCGCCCCACACGGGCAGCAGCACCACCGTCGGCTTCGCCATCGGTTGGATACTTGGATTCGAAGTTCGATTGGCCACCGATGATTCTGCTGCACACTGTGCGGCTGCTTTGTATGAATCAGAATGTGTTCTTGTGCTTTTATACGTAAGCAACTTCTGGACAGTCAAGGGGAAAAAATATCAAGAAACAACTAATTGCTTCATTCAAAATTAGCATGGTGGCCCGCGCAAACTCCGCGGCTAGCTACCAATATTCCTTATTTTCTATTCCTAATTTTTATTTTTTTTAAATTGTATTATTGTATTTTTATATAGATTGTAAACTCTTATTTTAATATTTTTTATTTTTTATTTTTATAAATTAAGGTTATAAATTGTATTTCTATATAGACTCAAACGTCTACTTCTATTTTCTTTTTTAATTTCAAATTTTAGTTAGTTATAAATTGTATACTGATATGGATTCTAGTTTTTTCTTTCAATATTTCTTTTTTTAATTTTGAATTTTAGATATTTAAAATTATATTTCTATATGGACTCTATTATTATGTTTCTCTGATTTCGTATTTCAATTAGTTATAAATTGTATGCCAATATGAACTCTAGCCTTCTCTTCTAATATTCTTTATTTTTAATTATCTACGTAAATTGTTTTTCTATATGGACTTAGATTAATATGAGAATTTCTAGGCTATGAGAGAAAACATGGAGTCTAATTTTTTTAGGCTGTGTTTAGATCCACGGGTGAAAATTTTTGCCCTGTCACATCGAATATACTGACACACATTTAAAGTATTAAACATAGTCTAATAACAAAACAAATTACAGAATCCGCCTGTAAAATATGAGATGTATTTATTAAGCCTAAATAATCTGTCATTAGTAAATGTTTACTCTAGCACCATATTGTCAAATCATGTAGCAATTCGGCTTAAATTATTCGTCCCGCAAATTAGTCATAATCTGTGTAATTAGTTATTTTTTCGCATATATTTAATACTTTATACAGGTGTTAAAACGTTCGATGTGACAGGGTGAAAAAACTTGACAGGGGATCTAAACATGCCCTTATTACTTAAATAAGTTAATGCATTAGTTCTTAATCCAATTGGTTAAATTAGAAATAAACTTTGTGTATGTGGTTTGTTTGGTCGTTTCCATCTCAAGCCTTTTTTACTCTAATTCCTATAGTTACTTTAAGCTTCCGTAAAAAAAGATTTATATTAGTTATATAACTATTATGGCTGTGTTTAGTTATTTAGGTGTAAAAATTTTGAAGTATACATACACACATTCGAAGTATTAAATATAGACTAATAACAAAATAAATTGCAGATTCTGCCTGTAAACTGCGAGACAAATTTATTAAGCCTAATTAATAAGTCATTAGCAAATGTTTAATGTAGCACCACATTATCAAATTATGACAAATTAGGCTCAAAAGATTCGTCTCGCAATTTACATGCAAACTGTTCGATTGGTTTTTTTCGTCCACATTTAATACTCCATACATATGTCCAAACATTTGATGTGATGTTTTTTGCCAAAATTTTTTCGAATATAAACGCACCCTATATTAAATCTAAACTGTTATAATTTGGATCTACTGTGACCCAATGGTAATTTTTTTCTCTTTTTCTTGATTAACATTGGAATTTCTATTTTTCTTGTCCGTTTTCACTTTTTCTTGTCCGTTTCCAATTTTTTTTTGTCCATTTTCAACTTTTTTTTGTCCATTTACACCACACCCAATCTTTATTTTTTTTGTCCATTTACACAAAACCTAATCCTAATACCCTTCTATTTTTCTCGTTTTTTCGAATTAAAGCCGAATTGAAAGAAAAATCATGGAGAAAATGATAAGAGAGGAATGGGGAATCGATTTGTCAATCAAATTAGAGGAGAAAACATATGATCAATATGGCAGCGACGCGGAGTGCTAGATTCAAGTCGGAAGGCGTGCGGCGAATAAATCGGATTAAAAAACCGAATGAGAAAAACAAAAAGCGCACGGCAGAAAAAACCGGTGAAAAAAATTGAAAAAAGAAAACCATGACGCCCGGGAGGCGCGTGGTGAATAGATTGGTTTAAAGAGGCAAAAATAATCAAAAGACTTAGCGTGTGAGCATACAAAACTCTTTCGCGTGCAACAAAAATCAGAAAAAAATACCCGATGCCAAAAAAACCAGGCGGACTTTTTTTTTACTGGGACACTTTTTTTTCCTTTTTCTACGGGAGTCGGACAATATTTTTTTACGATGGGAAGTTTTTTTTTTACTTATAACAGAAGTTTTTTAATAGCTGGTTGAGTCGGACTTTTTATTTGTTTTTTTTACCTTTTTGAGTCGGACGTTTTTTTACGATGAGATGTTTCTTTTTCTTTTTTTACTTACATCAGAAGCTTTTTTTTATCGCTTGTTGAGTCGGACTTTTTATATTCTTTTTTTACTTTTTTGAGTCGTACTTTTTTTTTCTTTTCTAGAGACAACGGAAATTTCTTATTTTAAGTAGAGATATAGATTAAAATGGAAATATAAAATTAAAACCGATTTAAATACGGATGACGTACCAAAATATAGGTAAAAACATCTTTAATTTTTATAATCGTAGAGATCAGAGACATAGGGATCAGATTTTTTTTCCTTTTCTTTTGGGCTTTTTTGGACGTTTTTTTTCCTTTTTTTTTCTTTTTTTTTGCATCCAGATCCGACTTTTTTTATTTTCTTTACAGACGGCGTTTTTCATTTTTTTTCACCGTTTTTTCCAGGGGAATTTTTCTCTTTTTTTACGGTGGCGTTTCCTTTTTTCCGTTTTTCGTGTTGAGTCGAGATCGGATTTTTTTCTTCGTTTATTTTGGCTTTTTTTACGGCGTAAGTTTTTTTTTTCGGTTGCATCCAGATCGGATTTTTTTTTCCACCTTTTTAGTTTCTTTTACAGCCGGCTTTTTTGGATGGTGTTTCCTTTTTCCTTGTCGCTCAGACTTTTTTTCGCCCTTTTCTTTACATGGACTACGGAAACTTCTTTTGCTTTTTTAAATAGTAGAGATTAATATTGAATTTTTATTTTTCTTATCTGTTTTCACTTTTTATCTTTCTTGTTCGATTGGATTTTTTTTTGTCCGTTTACTCTTTTTTTTTTGTCCGTTTACACAAAACCTAATCCTAATACCCTTCTATTTTTCTGTTTTCTTTTTTTTCAATTAACGTGGAATTTTCTAGATCGTGAGAGCGAACGTGGAGACTCTTTTTTCTATTACTTTATAGATATAATAGATTTGAACATTTCCAGCTATGTATGCGAATAAATCGTTTCTGGTTTTTTTTCTGAGCATGTAATTTTCAACTACTACATAAATTTTGAAGCAGAGGGTACACATATATGTATAGTACGAGACTGGGAGTAGGTACTAGCTAGAACCACGTTTGGCAACTACTACCTACCACTCCCACCCTCCCATTTAAATGTGTGTTTTTTTTAACGTTTCACCATCCATTTTATTTAATTTTTTTATGAATAGTATTTGGTGTCATAGATAGTAAAATATAAATAGTACTTTATTTGTGACTTATTAAAAATTTGATTTTTTTTAAAAAAAGAATGACAGTTAAATGTTGGATAAAATCAAAAACCCACAATGTATTTAGAATGGGACGGAAAGAGTAGTAGTACTAACAAAAACGTACCTTTCTTTCTTTCAATTTTAGGTTTGCAAAATTTTTCAACTAACGTACATGTTTGATTACGGGTTCCAGTCTTATATTTATAGAAGAAACTATTAGAATTTTTTTCCAAAAAATACTAAAAATGTATCTATAAAAGATTTTTATGAAAATCATATATAGTAGTTATATTTTCCACATATATAACAAACATTTGGTTATTTGTTTATTTACAGGTTAAAAATCAAGATCAAAAGTACGAAATTTAGAACGGCGTACTGTATTGGATCTCTAGATTTTTCATATTTTGGTCTTTTTGAAAAACTTATTTCGCAAATAGACCCCTAGAAAAACTTATCCCAAAAATGGTTCTTTTTGGGGCACCAGAGTGGCTGGCGCCGTCGTCAAACAGGACGGCGCCAGCCCCTGCCGACGTGGCGGGGCGATGCTGAGGTGGCTAGGGGGAGTACGCCAGAGTGGCTGGCGCCTCCCCCCCCCCCCCCCCCGAAATTTTTTATTTTTCTTTTATGTTTTTGATATTTTTTCACGCTTAAGGACATATAAGAAACAACCATAGAAAAAATGAACTCAAATGGATGTAATACGTGACCTGTAGAATTTTTCCTCTCCTCTCATCTCTCTCCGAACTAGTGCAGAGGAGAGAGATGTGCAACTTTTTTTTATTTTATTTTTTTGATATTTTTTTCACACTTAGGAACTCACAGAAACCAACCATATAAAAAATAAACTCAAACGGACGAAATATGTGGCATGTGGAATTTTCCAAAGCTCTACCGAAAAACTTCTCTCCTCGAAAACACAATCTTGCAAGCGGAATTTGGAGGTTTTAATATCGCCGAACCCGACGAAGCTGGGGAGAATCGGATGTAACTTTTTCTGTAGATGTTCGTGCATATATTATTTGTCTGAATCCGAGTCCGTATGAGAAAGTTACGTCTATTTTAATAGATGATATATTTTGTCCGTTTCGGTAGAGTTTTGGAAAATTCTACAAGTCACATATTTTGTCCGTTTGAGTTTATTTTTTATACGGTTGGTTCCTATGTTCTCCTAAGTGTGAAAAAAAATCAAAAAATGAAATAAAAATAAAAAAATTACATCTCTCTGTACTGTTTAACTTATATATGTCATTTCATGTGGTTATATTTTGAATTAGATTAAGTAATTTCATATAGTGGTAGAGTACATTATGTTTAACATGCTGATCAAAGGGTTTTACTAAAAGAGTTATGGTCTAATTTTAGTGAAGGTGCAAAGTAGACTAAGTGGTATGCTAGCTATTTTCAGACTTAGCTAAGTGGTAGTTCGAGTTAAAAAATTTTTTGTGGTTGGTTATATTGTGATCCTGAGTGTGAAAAAACATCTGAAAAAATAAAATAAAAATGTCACCGTTGCAACTCCATACAGAGAAACAGGAATGGAGGCGGGTGGGGGGGGGGGGGGCGGCGTCAGCATGGCTGGTGCCCTCCTCCTGCCACGTCGGTTCACGTGCGCCACGGTGGCAGGAGGACTCTGGCGCCCCAAAAAGGACCATTTATGGGATAAGTTTTTTCAGGAGTCTATTTGTGAAATAAATTTTTTAAAAGAACCAAAATGTGAAAAATCCAGTATTGGATCTTAGGGGCGATAATGTTGCCTGTACATATGCTCCTCAAGGATCACAAGGAGGTATCATAGTCAGAAGTGTACCAATATTTGTTACTAGTAGGTGTAGTACGAGATTTATCGCCACAAATCAATGTGTTAGGTTGGATATGCGGTGGGAAACGGAGCAGCGCACAGGAGCTTTTCAAGTGGAACTCACGTGAAATCGGGCCATTTTGAACTTTGGCGACCAATAAGCTTTGCCTTTCATTTAGGAGTTACTCCATCCTATCTTAAAAAAACGAATTTAGAACTAAATATTACATATCTAATATAACAAATCTAAATAAATATATATTTAGATTCACATTTATAAAATATGTTACCTTCAGTGTTAGATTGATTTTTTATGGATAGGATCCCTCGTCAAATCACAACTCACAGACCATAAGGCATTAACATTGGGCACAATCTTTCGCAAACGTGGACAAATGTAGGCCGCTCCCCACAACAGAACTCGATCGTCCGCATGCGGTTTCGGAACGATCAGTGTCACTCTCGTTGTTTAAATATAAAACACATATCATTTTCTTTACATTACATGGTATACAGAGTACTATACCCATTTACGTTGGGTCTTATTTGGATGGTTTGTTTGGCTGAGACTTAGGCTTAGGCCATGTTTAGATTAGGGGTAAAAATTTTTAGCGTGCCACATCGAATATATGGACACATATTTAAAGTATTAAACATAGTCTAAACAAATTACAGATTTCGCCTATTACAGATTTCGCCTGTAAACTACAAGACAAAATTATTAAGCCTAATTAATCTGTCATTAGCAAATGTTTATTGTAACACCACATTGTCAAATTATGAAGCAATTAGACTTAAAAGATTCACTTTGCAATTTACAAGCAATCTGTGTAATTGGTTTTTTCTTTGTCTATATTTAATACTTCATATATGTGTTCAAACATTTAATGTTACAGGGTGAAAAAACTTGTCAGGGAATCTAAACAGGCCCATAGGCTTTTCAGCCAAACACAGTGGGGCCCGCAAGTGAGCTGGATCATCAGTGCTGGCTAATTCTGTAAACTCTCTAGTGGCTTTACACAGAAGATAAAAATCGCAATACCACAAATTAAGAGCTACAAGTACCAGACACAGAAGATCCCTCAGTCCAGCCAATTAACCAACTAACGTCGTCTTTAGTTCCAAAGTTTTTCTTTAGACTTCTAACTTTTCCATCGGATCAAAACTTTTCTACACACATGAACTTCCAACTTTTCCGTCACATCGTTCTAATTTTAGCCAAACTTTCAATTTTGGTGTGAAACACATCCTTAAGACTGTGTTCTTTTACCTCAAGTTTTCTAGCTCATTTTCATTTTTTGCGCGCACGTTTTTCAAACTGCTAAACGGTGATTGTTTTGCAAAAAGGTTTTTATATGAAAGTTGATTAAAAAATTATATTGATCTGATCCATTTTTTTTTAAAAAGCTAATACTTAATTAATCACACGCTAATTGGCTTCCGTTTTCCATACACACTGTTCCATTCCGGTTGGGAAGACGCTGGCTTTGCGTGAATTTGACATCAGCCTAACACTATAACTTACTGACAAGGACCTAAAGATAAATATCAAATACGAGCACATAAAACAAAAAATAATTGACTTATAGTTAATTCAATTTTAATTATTTTAAACTCAAATTGGATTTATCTTCTATTTCAAAACAATTTCTACATGTAAGTTTTTATACAAATACATCATTAACAATTTAAAAATTATGCTAATAAAAATTAAGATAAAATATGTATCTCAATGAAAAAAAGATGAGTTCGAGGCTAAATTCGTATCCACAATAGGGAAACCGAGCCAAACAGAAGCGAAAAGTAAGCCACATGACTTCAATTTTTCAGCTAGGACGGTGTGCCCAAAATGATTACGGGTCATGAACTCCTGAGAGCCGAGCTGCAGCCACGCGTGACGCGGTGAGCCAGACGAACGCCATCCTGGTGGCAATAGCGTGCAAGCTCCATGCCATGCAACGGAAAGGGCTCTGCCCTGCTTTCTGTAGCGGTGGAACAGGGCCGTTTATCTACCTAGTTGGCCAAAAATTTTTATGTATACGAACACATATTTAAAATATTAAATATAGACTAATAATAAAATAAATTACATATTTCGCCTGCCAACTACGAGGCGAATTTATTAAGCCTAATTAATCTGTTATTAGTAAATATTTACTATAGCATCACATTGTTAAATTATGGTATAATTAGGTTTAAAAGATTCGTCTCACAATTTACATACAAACTGTTCAATTGATTTTTTTTTCATTCACATTTAATGCTTGATGCATGTGTTTAAACATTTGATGTGATGGAATTTTTGAAAGTTTGAAGGTGAAACACAGCCAAAGTGTGTATTTGTTCAAAGCCTCTAAAATTTAGGATACCTAAATCTATATAACAACTATAGTACTAATTGGTAATTAACTAATTATCCCAGCTAATTAACAATAAATAAAAGAAAACGTAATGCACGTATAAAAAGCCTAACAAGCTATTTGAGCATCCATCATCTAGTATTTAATAATTTGAAAGCCCAAATAACTGGCATAAAAAAATGTGCATTCTCTTGTCGTCTCATTTGATCAAACCAATAGATACCGCACATCGCATCCTCTCGCCTTCTCGGCTTCTCTGGCTCTATTTCCCCACACCGTCACCGCTACGACGCTACCTAAAAAAAATCAGCAACACTACCTAGAGCTGGGCAATGGGCATGAATGAAAAAGCTCCCAACCACCACCGCAATCGTTGTTTTCTATTCTGACTTTTGCGTGCTTACAACTATGGCCTGGTTTAGTTTCTAATTTTTTCTTCAAACTATCAACTTTACCATCATATTAAAACTTTCCTACCCACATAAAACTTTCAACTTTTCCGTCACATCGTTCCAATTTCACTTAAACTTTTAATTTTAGCGTAAACTAAACACACCTATGTTATATGGCATGGCAGTGTGCTTCGTACACGTTTATGACCAGCTGTGATCGCTCACCATGGCTTTTGAATTTTATGGTCCAACTATAAATGTAGCCCTCGAATTTCTGCTAGCATGCATTTTAGATTACGTTTCAAAAGCATATATAGACGGAATATCAACCGAATCGCATTCAAGGTACAATATATTGTTTTAGGCATTTGTGTTTATAAAATATTTTTTATTTTCTGATTTTATACAAGTCTTATTTTCAGTTTAAAATTTACGATATGATAAAAAATGAGAGGAGAAAAATGGATAGTAGGGAGGGGAGGGTAATCGGGAGAAATGCACACATACGTACGGTAAGAGTAGGGGAGGAGATATTTTTCTTGGAAATAGATTCAATGGGTTAACCGGTTTGAGTTACCTATATTTAATCATATATCTCTCGATGTATATAATTTATTTCTTTTTCTTGTTAAATATATATGTTTTTTTAATTAAACTAATTATTATTTTAATCTTATTAATTAATTTTATGTGTTTTATAATGTTCTAATGTAAGTTACGTGTTGTTCAAATGGTTTCCAAATCTATATGATTTTCCATAGAAAAACTGTGTGTTGAGTGACCAATAACTAATCCAAAGCAATATATTTCTTTCACTTGTTAAATATAGTTAATTTAGATCTTGAATTATAAATTTTGTTATAAATAACTTAATAATGTACATGGATAAAAAAATAGCTATATAATTTAGGTCATATAGTTGTTCAAAATTTATTATCACACAGAAAAAAATATTTTCTATGTAATAGAGCATGAAAATAGGAGAGAACGAGAATATGTAGGAGGGGAGGTCCTGCGTGACAGCGTGACTGCGTGAGTGGACTCGACTGATCACTGATCAACATACATATGGAGACAACATGAGAAAAAACTCTCATGAAATGAGGCGATGTTAATTAATTCCACCAATTATTCGAGCAATTCATGAGCTCTTTCAGGTCTTGATATTTTAACTAACGGGCTCAGTTGATACATATTTAAGCTCATCACTTTTGCTTATTATCCGGGAGCGATATATGGTGAGCAGCAAGCCGAAGTGGTGGCTGGGGAGAACCGGCAGCTCGTAGCCCTTGTCATCGTAGTGCGTCACGCCTTGGATCGGCTCCACGCCGACCATCTCGATCCTGTCCAGCTTGAAGTCCCTCAGCTTGCACAGGAACCTGTCCGGCCTCTTCCTCATCTCCGGCTTGCGCCACCCCTTCAGCATCGGGTTCGCCACCGCGTCGTACGTCCAGCCGCCGCCGCCGGCGCCGCCGCGGCGCAGGCCGCACCAGGCGTCCACCCATCCGCTGCGCTCCTCGGCCGGGAACGGCCCGTCGATGTCGTCGTCCCAGCTCATGTCGCCGCCGAGCACGACGTTGCCGGCCAAGGTCGAGTTGTCAAGAAAGTCGAGTAACCGGCTCGCCTTCGTGCCACGTTCCATGGCGCGCACGTCTGAGGGCGTCGGTGTAGGGAGACGGCACGTCGCAACGTCGACGACGCCGAGCCGCTGCATTTGGCCGCCGCCGCCGCCGCCGCCGCCCATGGATCTGACCTTCAAATGAACCGTAGTCCGCCATATCTTCAGATGGAATAATACATTGGGTGGTGGCCAATCTACTTCGTGCGCCTCGACGCACAACTGCACATGATCCAAAAGTCCATCAGCTCGAAGAATTACTGTAACTGGAATGGGGGAAAAAAGTCACTGCACGTATCATTCATTTCCTGCCGTTTCAATGTATATTACCATCACGCAGAAATGTGTCTCCATCTCTTGGCGTGGGAACGACATTGCCTTGTACTTGCTCCACCACGAAGCCTTTTGGAAGATGCTGTAAATGTATTCAGTAACCTCCTGCGGGAAATTATAGATGGACCGATTAATTAATATAGGCAGTACGTCCGGTTAAGACTATTTGAGCACAAAAACGACAAGCTGGCTACTGGCTAGAGGAGACCGAAAGGAAATTAACGAAAATGCATTTAGTCTCATCCCCTGCAGGAAGATCACGTCGGGGTCATGGTGGTCGATGATGTCGCAGATGGACCGAATCCTTCGGTACACCGCGAAGTGCTCGCAGGACCAGACGTTGAACGTCATGAACTTGATCCGATCTAGCAACGATGAGGACGACATGATTGTGGTCAGTACTGAACGCCGATCTAGCGCTCAGTTGCTCATCACGTCCAAAATGAAATGGAGAATCGGTGCGGGTGATCGACGATCACACTGCCCACATCAGTGCATAAATATTGCTCCAAACGTTAATGCCAAAGTGGAGATAGGATCGACAGGAGAATGGGATGCGAACGAGTGCAATGGTAAATACGGCTTGTTATCATGAGTGCAAAGTTTAATTTCACCGCAGATTAAAGTATTATATATTACTCCGAGTGACGGTGCGACTTAAGCTTATTCGTATCCTGGCCTATCAAGTTTCTTGGGCTGGATGACTGGCTCGATGGCCCGATGGCCCAGTAGCTTGTTCTGTGCTCCAAAACAGTCCAGGTCAGCTTTGTACTAACCGTACACATGTATAGAGTGTACAGTAGTAATACCTTCATACTTCGTTCATCCTAAAATAGAAGACATAATCACCAATAACACAAAGACCAAAAAAAATTGGATCACCTCTATACATGCAAGTAATTAATATGATTGGGGGATTTGATGGTAAAACAAAGAAAATTTAGATGAGAGAAGTTAGTTAATGTAGCATGTATGAACGCCTTAGATATTACTCTCTCCGTCTCATTTTAAGTGCAGTCATCGAGCCGCCGCTTTAGGCCCTGCACTCTTAAGCAACCAGAGGCAAACCCTAGGGCCTACCTCTGTGGTGACCCCCGCATGCCGCAGCAAGGATAGGGAATAGAGGACACCTCTCACCGGCGGCTCTGCCACCAAGGCAGACTGGGGCGGCAAAGTGGGTGGAGTGGAGGAGGTAGCGGCGATGGAAGGAGATCTGGCGCTCGACACTGAAGTGGAAGAGGTTGCGCAGTGTCCAAGGGAGAACATGGCCACGATGTAGGCTCATCGGGGTGGAGACGCTCCGATGCGTGTTGGGCTGCGGCTCCGGCGGAAGGACGGACCACCTCGACACGACAGGGACAGGCTGCGATTTGCAGTGGGAGGAGACCGGCCGGATGCGCGTTGGAGTGCCGTGGCAGCCGACGGGGTAACGCGAGGAGGCGTCGGGAGGCGCAGAAGCAGGATTAGCGCGAGGAGGTGCTGATGTTGCGGTGTCATCGTGCGGGGATAGCGCGAGCGGCATTCGTGGTGGGGGGGATAGTGCGCTGGAGGCCCTAGAGGAGGGCGTCGCGCTGCGACGGGTGGATTTCACCGTAGCATTGCAAGAGAGATACGATGACATCCTTTTTCAGCTGTTGCATGAGCAAATCGGATGGCTGAGAAAAGATATGGTGGTTGTTTTGTGTACTTTTGGCTGGATGCGGATGCGGATGGACGGTAGAGATTTTACCCGTTGATTCCACCTGTTCAGGACTCCAGAAAAGCACATAGAAGCTAGCACTATAGGTGCCGAAAATGTTAAAACCGGCACCTATAGACCTTTTCCCCCTTTGCAGGCTGAAAACACACAAAAAAACCATCACCTTTAAACAACTATAAGTGTCGGTTCTAAAGAAAAACCGGCACCTATTATACATTAATTATAGGTATCGGGTTCTTTTAGAAAACTGCCACCAATTAAATCGAGCCGGTGGGGCGCTCTAATATCTTCCTCTCTCCTGTCCTTATCTCTTCCTCCCTCCCTCTCAAACTCTCTCTCATGTCTGCTTCTTCCTTGTCCTCTTTTCTTCTTCCTCCTCATCTCTTCTTCTTCCTTCTCTCCTTCTCTTTCCTCTCCACTTATTCCTTCTCCACTCCCAGCGCCGCATGGCGCTCCCCCCCCCCCAGATATGATGGGAGGGAAGGCAGTGACCCGGCGGCGGCCCGGAGGGGCGGCCCGATGGAAACAGTGGCCTGCGGCGGCGGGAGGCGGCGTGCAGCGACATTAGGGAGGCGGCGGGATAAGAGGCCACAGCGGCCTCCGGTGAATGTGGCGGCGGCGGCCGCACCCTCCCCTCCACTAGATTCGTCGGGGAGGGAGGCGGCGACATGGCAGGGCCCTCCCCTCCGCCAGATCCGAAGGCCGTGACCCAGCGGCGACGCCGCGGGTGGATCCGGTGGCGGCAGCTGCCTTCGCCCCCTCTCGCCTCCCTTCCACAGCAGATCCGGCGGCGGCGGCTGCCTCCGCCCCTCTCGCTTCCCTCCTATGGCGGATCCAGCGGCGGTGGCTCCCTCCGCCCCCTCTCTTCTCCCTCTGGTGGCGACTGGCGGCGGCATAGGGTTGGATGTTGATGTTGTTATTCTGTGATTTTGATGTTTTCATTCTGTGATGTGCGATTTTGTGACGATGATTGTGGATGATATTGGGGGCAAAGTGTGGTTGCTTTTGTGGGGGGGGGGGGGGGGGGGGGCGGTGAAGCGGGGCTGATGCACTCGCTGCATCGGCTCAATTTGAGCCGGTGCATTGATCCAGCCTTTTTTTTTTCATTCATGGGAACCGGCACCTTTGAGAGAACTCAATTTGCTGCTTGTTGGGTGCAGGTTGCCAAATTCGGCACCTATGTGGGGTTGGCAACCGGCACCAAAGTATTTTTCTGTAGTAGTGGTTGGATTGTGAGGGATTAACTCCTCCTTTTTATGTTAATATAGATGTGCATAGAACATCGAACATAAGCATTCGCTCAATTGGGATTTCTCACTGAATTAATATGCAAGTTATTGTGTGATATCGCGGCGGAATATGGACGTATGAAATTAACTAGCTGGGTGGCCCGCGCAATTGCGTGGCTAGTATCCATATAGAATTACCTTCTTTTACATATGAGTTTACATAAATTTTGTTAAATAGCTATCTCATCATCTTAGGACTTTAAAAGACCAAACCTTATCATTTCTGTGTTTCTAATTTTATAGTTTTTAAAAGTCATGACAGTCATTACCTCTTACACCTTTGTCACCCCTTTATATGCTGCTTGATCTACTACGACTTTTATTCATTCTCATTGGAACTTTAAAATCGGACCTTCTATAAGTTAATTATCTCATTGGCTTTCATTTTTATAATTTTAAGAAGTCACGCCAAACGCTACCACTCTACTCCTCTACGGCCCGTCCGATGTCTCCTCTCTTTATTGTCATTGGGATTTTAAAAATCGAACATAGTTATCATCAGTTTTCATTTTTAACTTTCTATAAGTCCCGCAAAACCATCAGCATCATTGCCATTATACTCCTCTACGGCTCGCCTAATGCCTTTCCTTTTAATTATCATTGAGATTTTAAAAATTGAACGTGATTACCATTGTGGTTTATTTTTCACTTTCGATAAGTCTTTCCAACCATCGTGCATGTGCAGCTTAACGGTTGCCCATCATCTCTCCTCTTAATTTTCATTAGGATTCTATTTGGGGTTTGTTTATACTTTTACGTCCGTTGCTTTTCCTCTTTATTATCGTTGAGATTTTACAAATCAAACGTGATTATCGTTGGGCTTTATTTTCTTACTTTTTAGAAGTCCCGCTAACCATAGTGATCATGATGTTTTAACGGCCTGTCCATGATCCCTCCTAATCGTAAAGTTTCTAATATATACTCAATTAATTGTAAGTTCAGCACTGGAAAAAAAATGACCCAGTAACATGCCTTACTACTGTACTTCTTTAATTAGTTTCTTGATTTTCTGTGTGCACGTATGCTGCATGCATGAGACACATGAGTCACAAGACAACACATAGCATCTTGCACCTACGGAATCACAATAGCTAATCCAAGTCTAGCACAGATTGTTCCACTCGGGAGGCAGGGATTCTGTTTCCTCTTTTTTCTAGCCAAAATTGACTGGTCTATTTCCTATTAGATTCTTTCTCTATCTCTAAATACTTTAAATATGTTTATGTCTCGTATGACTTATGATATCAATCTCATCGTTATAATTTTGACCAATCATAATCTAGCGGTTCATTTTTTCTTATTTTCCCTGATTAATGTGAAAATTTCTAGCCTCACAGTGAATATGGTGTTTCCTTTCAAAACTATCTTAATAATAGATAGATTGCAAGGCATGGATGATAGATCAGGCCATCAGGGCAGATCCTTATCATCTTCAGTTCTTCACCAAGAGTTACCGTTCAACACCGGATCGAAGAACAGATTTGACAAAGCAAATAAAGATAACCGACACAGCTGATCAACATGGAGACACACGCACATGACAAAGCTAATTCAACAGAATCTCGAGGTACCTGGTGCACTAGAGTAGCGACATCAACTCTTAAGATCTCCAGTTCTAGAATTTTAGCAGCCATGGTGAAGATTTGAGCTGATCCATCACTTGTGGATTTGGGGGGCGATGGTGAGCAGCAAGCCGAAGTGGTGGCTGGGGAGCACCGGCAGCACGTTGCCCGTGTCGTCGCAGTGCGTCACGCCGGGGATCGGCTCCACGCCGACCATCTCGACGCGGTCCAGCTTGAAGTCCCTCAGCATGCACAGGAACCTGTCCGGCCTCTTCCTCATCTCCGGCTTGCGCCACCCCTTCAGCATCGGGTTCGCCGCCACGTCGTACGTCCAACCGCCGCCGCCGCCGCCACGCAGCTCCTCCCAGGCGTCCACCCACCCGGGCCCCAGCCGGAGCGGCCCGTCGAGGTCTTCGTCCCAGCTGAAATCGCCTCCGAGCACCACGTCCCCGTGCCCGTGGACGTCGAAGTGCTCGAGGAAGAGGGCGGCGCTGGCGCGGCGCTCCGCGGCGCCGACGTCCGTCGGCGTCGGCGGCACGAGGCGGCACGTCGCCGCGCACACGCGGTGGGCCGGCCCGAACTCTACGTGTGGATGCTCCGGGGGGAAGGGCTTGTACACCATTGCCGAGAGCAACCCGGGTGGTGTCGCGGCGGCACGCGGCGGTGGCGACCACAACGACTGACACTCGTACGCGCCTGCGTTCAGCTTGCTCAGCTGCAGCAGAAGTAGGCACGCACGAGAGTTGGAATTCACGAATCGAGTATAGCAATTTTACAGTTCGTGCGCACCTAAAATGATCGAAGTAAACGAGCTTTCTGAAATGATTTTGTACCAAGAGGCAGAAATGGCTTTCTTGTGTGGTAGATGACCAGCATGAACTGCCCAGATTCTTGTCCTTCGAAGAGAACTTCTTGTATTGCGTCCACCAGTGATCCTCTTCAAAGATGCTGCAGATGTACTCCGTGACCTCCTGCATCACGACTAACTATGTTAAAGATTTGCGTCAAGATGATCTCATAGATATCCAGCAAAAACTTTCATATTAGGACTAACTATATTTAAGCAGGGCAAAACCAAGATTGCGTGAATCACCTGCAAGAAGATGACGTGCGGCTCATGGCGAGAAATGAGGTCGGAAATGGCCTGAATCCTCCGATACACCGCGACATGTTCGTTAGACCAGACGTTGTAGGTCATGAACTTGATCTTCTCGTTGGATGACATCGTGCTTCAGCGCGGAGACTGAAAACTGATCTTCTCGCCTAGATCGATCGGATTTTGGATACTGCTGCAGGTAATGAGCTACGACTGTTGGATACACATACGCATAGGGATGGGCTAATGCAGTGAATTAGCTAGCAAAGCGTTTCCCAAATGTTAATTGTGGATCATTTCACGATGAAGAGAGAGACGAAAGGTTTCAAGGAGCCATGCATGAGGTACACCAATCGGCTCTGCTGCAAGGCGCTGCATGCGTCCTGGTTTCTGCATTGGGTCGGTATAACCGTATAAGATTTTTGTAATCAAATTTGAAGGAAGAAAAGAAAAACTTTCGTACTGTCGATACATTTCTCACGTCGGCATCTCAGCTCCTTTAGGTCTTCACTGTACTGTGACTTCGTACTGTGCATGATGAATGCTTTTTTAAATTTATTTTCGAATAGCTATATATTTATCAATAATTTTTTTCTAGAAAATTTAACAGTGTAAATATTGTAACTTAGATGTAAACTACAAATATACAATTTAAAAATCCCATGGTAACACGCTATCTATTATATTATTAAAGGAATATAAAAAGGAGCCTCCACATTCGCTCTCGTGGTCTAGAAATTCTCACACTAATCGGAGAAAAAGAAAAGGCAGAGTCCATATAGAAATACATTAGGAAATAACTGAAATTCGGAATTAAAAATAAGAAATATTAGAAGTAGAGTATAGAGTCCATATAGAAATACAATTAGAAAATAATAGAAATTATGAATTAAAAATAAGGAATATTAGAAGTAGAGTATAGAGTCCATATAGAAATACAATTAAGAAAAAATAGAAATTCGGAATTAAAAAATAAGGAATAATAGAAGTAGAGTATAGAGTCTATATAGGAATTTAAAACTAACTAAAACTTGGAATAAACATAATAAAATTAATAGTAGAGTTTAGAGTCCGTATAAAAATACAATTACAAATAACTAAAATTCGAAATTAAGAAAAACATGGTAATAAGAGTTTAAAGTCAATATAGGAATACAATTTAGAAATAACTGAAATTAGAAATTGAAAATTAAAGAATATTGAAAAATGAGTTTAGAGTCCACATAGAAATACAATTAGAAATAATAAAAATTCAGAAATAAAAATAAATAATATTGGAAGAAAATCATAGAGTCTATATAGAAATACAATTTACAGAAAATTCGGAATAAAAAAAGAAATATTAAAAGACGAGTCTAGAGTCCATATAGGAATATATATAATTTACAAATAACTAAAATTTGATATTAAAAATAATTAATAACTAACACGTATATAAAATACAATATAAATATTACACATTAGTAGTTTTGTAAAGTTATTGCAAAATTTAAAATTATGTTGTCATTTTAATATATTTGAATAATATAATGAGAAAACATATATGCTATTATATGAGAGAAAATATAATGATGCTAGCCGCGCAATCTGTGCGGACTACCATGCTAGTTTTTATAAAGAGAAGGTCGCGAGACGGAATCTCCTCACTCGTGGGCATGCTATGATTTTTTTTCCTCCCAACTTGCACGAATCTTGAAGTAAATACTATAAATATATAATTTAAAAATCCCATGGTAACATGCTATTTTCATGAAGCGAATGTCACGAGACCGAATCTCCTTACCCGTGTGCATGATATAATTTTTTTCCTCCCAACTTGCACAAATCTTGAAGTAAATCTAATGGTTTAAAATTACGTGAAAATTACATACAAATTGCATCATAGTTATTTACAAGTCATTACAATATAATTAAACTATAAATATATAGCAAAATCGTTTTTGCCTTTTTGGGTGAGGCATAACATTCGTAACAAGGCCAAGAGGCCGTGGGCCGTGGCCGATCTTTGTGACAAAGGCCTCCTCATGCCTCTCAATTTCTCCGAGGAACACCTGTGACGAGAACTCTCTGTCCACATGACCTGCGCCTTCTGCATACTTCCATCAAACCCAGCAAGCGGAACAGTGAACCTACAACTCCCCTACCACCGACTCTCAGAGGCTGCAACAAACAGTCACAGAATCGGCCGGAGCCGAGCAAAGTGCAAGCATTATTCCAGCCTTTGCAGCAGCATATCCTCCACCTATCGAAGCCCCAAGGCCCCTCTGCTGTACTCCAATCTGTAGCTATGACAACATACGCCAATGCCGTCGATCCGATCGAGTCCGTCCTGGCATTGCCAGGGGGCAGACGCATCCAAGCGTAGACGCAGAAACATGGCAATGCCCCCCCTGATTCCCTGAAGCACTATAGTACAGGCCACCACTCTGCGCTGGCTGCCTTCGCAGCGTAGGACCCCCCGTCCGCTTCGACGGTTTCGTCGGCCATTATCTCGTCGGCTGCAGGCGCGAGAGGCGCTCGTTTTCGTTTCCTCGGTGCGATCGGTCTCGGTGGATGGCGCGAGGCGAGTACGCGACCTGTGTTTTCGGCGAGCGGCTAGCCAATGGGCTTGAAGAACGCGAGATCGATGGGCAGCGCGCGCGCGGGTGGTGGCTAGCTAAGCTGAGGATGGAGGTGGTTGCATGCAGCTAGCAGGGAGTAGTGGACGCGTACGCAGCCCCATCCTGCGGTTTCATCATCCCGTGACAGCTGAATCCAACATCGCACCCAACGGGTATATATATTGCATCGTCCACACGAAGCATACTATTGGTCATGCATGTAACGTTACTTTTGTCTCAGTGTATTTTCCTATATATGCCATCGTTTGTGCCTGTCCTATGTGCTGATGACACTAGTTAATCTGAGATGTGTGCACAAAGGTTACACTAGTTTGGTTTCACAAAGCAAAACATAGTTGTTTGAGATCTCCAGCCATGGCTTGGATTGGCTTGTATTGAGTTTGATTGAAAAAAAAAAGGGACAAACAAACAAACGAAAACAAAAAAACTTGTAGCTTTGGATTGGAAAAACAAATACACCCTCCATTCCAAAATATAACAACTTTTAGCCCTCAAGATTTGTCCCAAAATATAACAACTTATCCACTAACATTCTCTTCCCAACCAATCACAACCCTCCACCATTCACTTTTCTCACCTATTTCCACTACTCATCCAATCACAACCCTCCACCACTCACTTCTATTTATTTTTTTAATAATCATGTCCAACTCTAAAATCTCTTATATTCTAAAACGGAGGGAGTAGAAAAAAAACTTGAAACTCTGGCTTGTATTGAGATTCATTGGTTTAAATTTGTAGTCATAACGAGTTGAACAAGTCGAGCCAATGGCAACCCTGTTCTGGGAAAAAAAACACTAATGCGCTGATGGTCGCGCGTGCCCTCTCCCACGCGCCATAGCCATGTAGCGTGTGCGGAGGGGGACGGCGGAACGATACATGGAGAGGGAGAACGTGGCGTGGTTTTCTCTGGTTTCTTCGGGTTTTTTTTCCTACGTATACAAAGTTTATATATACGCACATATATAAACTTTGTATAGTGTATATGTATAAAAATTATATTTATGTATATAATATATATATACATATGTGTATATTATATATACATACGTGTATATTTTATATACATACGTATAAACTTTGTATCTCTACTATTATAAAAATTGAAAATATTTTTATCGGTACTTTGGTAGGTCATTTATGTTTGAGTCTGTTTTTAAGTTTGCTTGCTTTTGGAAATACAAAAGATATCTTACAAGAAATCTCTTTAAAAAAACTCGCATGCTAATTTGATATGAGAGTCGGACTCCTAATTACAACTCATGATTTTCTAAAAATAAAATATCCAAGAGAATCCCCACAATAATTTTTATCTTAGTTAAACCGTATAACAATAAAAATAAAACTAAAATAGTCTTCAAAACATGGATGTTTTTTTAAGTAAAGTATATACTTATATAGTATTGATGGGACTAGAGGTGGGCGGGCGGACTGACCACGCGGGTGCAGTCCCAAGCGGCTAGTCGCCGATCAGCCAGCCCCTGTTCTGGAGAGCTAGGCAATTAGCTTGCTGAGATAACCGGCCATAATATGCCGAGTTAGCTGATTAGCTCGTTATCCATCCTATCTATGGAGACTCCAATAAGCAAGCAGCGTATAAGATCCTGACAGATCAATGGTCCAAATTTGATACCGAACTAGCTTATTGGAGGGTAAAAAAACTCTTATTTTTTTATGTGGTGATTTCGGTTGCCTTTGTTCAGAAAACCAGTTTTTAGAAATTTGGTTGCCTGTACAAAGAAACCGAATTTTTAGAAAGCAGCATAAGTCAAGCTATATTAACCGAGAATGATTAGAATCGGTCAGACCGGCCGGGGGAGCAAAATAAGGCGCTCCCCTCGGGCCCCACCATGTGATATGTTCCTACCTGCCACGTGTCTCCACGAAAAATGTTTCACCTAGTGTACTCACAATGTTTCACTATGTATAGATTTAATGCTGCAGTGAACATAAATATTCTTTTGCAACAAACAAGCTGGGTGGCCCGCGTAAATATGCGGCTAGCACCCATACAAAATTATATATTTTTATATGATTTTACTTAAAATTTATTAAATAGTTATCTTGTTGTCGTAAGACTTTGAAAGACCAAACCTTATCATTTCCGTGTTTTTAGTTTATAATTTTAATAAGTTACACCAGTTGCTACCCATTACTTCTATCATATCCTTTTTTATTTGCTTGCTTGATCTATAACTGTTTCTATTCATTCTCTTTAGAACCTTTTAAAATTAGATCTTACAGTTTTTAGAGTTTATTGTCCAGTTAGGTTTCGTTTTTATAATTTTTAGAAGTCCCGTCGAATGCTGCCATTATACTCCTCTATGGCTCGTCCACTGCCTATTCTCTTTATTGTCATTGGTATTTTAAAAATCAAACATAATTATTATTTTATTTTTTTTACTTTCTAGAAGTTCCGCTAAAACATCAGCGACTTTGTCGCTGTACTCCAATACGGCTTGCCCGTTGTGCCTCCCTTCTTTATTGTCATTGAGGTTTTAAAATCAAACACGATTATCATTGGTGTTTATTTTTTTTTTACTTTTCAAAAGCCCAAACCTTTTAAAATTGGACCTTATAGTTTTTATAATTTATTGTCTCGTTGGATTTCATTTTTTATAATTTTTAGAAATCCCGTCAAACGTTGTCACTGTACTCCTCTATGACCCGTCCGCCGCCTACTCTTTATTGTCATTGGGATTGTAAAACTCGAACATAATTATCGTTGGAATTCATTTTTTTACTTTCTAGAAGTCCCACTAACCATTGGCGGCTCTGCCATTGTACTCCTGTACGACCCGCCTGCTGTCTCTCAGTTTTACTGTCATTGAGATTTTAGAAATCAAATATGATTATCATTGGGTTTTTTTTTTACTTTCTAGAAGTCACTCCCGCCAACCGCCTTGACCGGTTGCTTCACGACCTGCCCGTCATCATTCTATTTGGTGTTTTATTAATAGTTTTTAGATGTCCTATCAACCGCCACCACTCTAATCCTTTATAGACCTATTACTTAATTAATCTCGTCATGTGTTTTAGATGGTCTTTTCTTCCAATAGTTTTTATTTTTTATCATCAATTTTAGTTATCTATAAATTGTATTCGTAGTTGAAATCTTTTTTTTCTTTTTCTAATTTCAGATTTTTTTAAAAATTTTAATTAATACCGTATAGTGTTCTTTTAATATTTTTTTATTTTTGAATTTCAGTTGTCTTGAACTCTCTTTTAATTTTTCTAATTTTGGATATTATTTTATTTTTTTATTCTGAATTTTAATTAATCTCGTATTGAGTTCTTATATGGATTCTTCTTTCAATATTACTTATTTTTAATTCCAAATTTCAGTTAATTTTAAATTGTATTCCTACTTTAACTCTTCTTTTCGTTGTGCTAATTTGGGATTTTATTTTTATTTTTATTCTGAATGTTAATTAATCTCGTATTGGGTTCTTATATGGACTCTTCTATCAATATTCCTTATTTTTAATTCCGAATTTCAGTTATTTTTAAATTTTATTACTACTTGGACTCTCCTTTTCTTTTCTAATTTCGAATTTTATTTTGTTTTTATTCTGAATTTTGATTAATCCCGTATTGGGTTCTTATATGGACTCTTCTTTCAATATTCCTTATTTTTAATTTCGAATTTCAGCTATTTTAAAATTGTATTTCTACTTTAACTCTTCTTTTCTTTTTCTCTAATTAATGTGGGAATTTCTATCCCCCACATATAATATAATAGATCACCCACATATTTTGTAAACCCTCTATTAAGGGAATTTGTTTTATTTTTTGTTCCACCAGGAATGTTTCACCTAGTGTACCCATAATGTTTCACTATGTATAGATCTAATGTTGCAGTGAATAGAAACATTCTTTTGCAATAAATCATCCACATATTTTGGAAACCCTTTATTAAGGGAACTCGTTTTATTTTTTGTTCCACTAAAAATGTTTCACCTAGTGTACTCACAATGTCTCACTATGTAGATATCTAATGTTGGAGTGAACTGAAACATTCTTTCGGTATTTACTGAAACATTATTTTTATATAAGGTCAAACAACGTCCGATTTAAACGATTGAAACATTTTCGATATACTTAGTGAAATAATTCCGATATACTTGGTGTAACATCGTGCAACATTTAAAAATAATTTAATAATAAGCTAAAAAAATTTCATCGGAATATATCCATGTGCGGTCTTGTTTTAAAGATTTAATTGTAACGAATTTAATGATGTAATCGGATTATGATTTGGATAAATAATTTAAAAGAAAAAATAGTTTAAATTGGTTTTATACGCATGCGTGGTGGTGATGTCATGCTGACGTTAGCATCCGATTTTTTCCCCACACCATCGGGCGCCCGATGCGTAGGCTCCTCCTATATTAACCGAAGAAACTGAACGTCTTTCTCTACTAAAATGTCCACATATACCATCGTAAGGAAAAACGGGCACCATGAAAGTACATGCCACTCAACCAAAGAAAGATAATGGAGAGTTGACCGAAATGAGCACTAAAGACTAATTACATGTTTATCACAATCAGAGTGAGAACAATGTTCACATGACAAACTACTAGAAATCGAAAAAATAACCCTTCACTCATAGCTACTTACATTGCATATTAAAAAAACACAAACCAACCTCTTCAAGAGCAGATACAATAACAAGCTATAAGTCAGCTATAAACATATTTTAAAAAGATAAAGAAAAAGAGAGAAGAGCAGCGGACTGCATGTCTGTAGCTAGTTGCGGCACGGACTCCAAGATGCACTGTGTGTATGATAGGTATGACTAGATATTAATAGTATAGTAAGCAACTATTGTATAAATTAGCTATTACATTAGTTATAAATGATTTGGAGCCAGTAGTTGGCTATACTATTAAACTTGCTCTAATAGCACTTAGAAGCCACCCAAATCTGCCCTACCACCTCACTACTACTATGAGATCAATCCATGCTGGTGCGTGCTGTGCTTACCAATTCCCTTCTCCCTCCACAACTCGCTTACAAACAGGAGTACCCGACACCCCACGGGCCGATCGAGCGCGAGAGCCACTGCCACTGCCACAATCCCCCCACTACCCCTGCTAGCTGCTCCGCCCCCAAATACCTTCCCGCTTCCGTCGCTCTCGCGCGCCTCCCGTCTCTCCCACGAGAAACCATTCCAGCTTTCACCAGCAACGACGCCCCACCCATGCTGAGCTATCCATCGAGCGCTTCCCGCTGATTAGTTAGCTAGCTCACACTAGCTACTGCCCCTCGCCGGTTGGTCTCCATTGCCGCAAGAGGTGAGGAATCGCTCGCGTGCGAACCAATGGCAGTAGGCAATGTCGTCGCCGCCGCCGCTCTCCTCCTCTTCCTCGCCACGTCCGCCCTCCTCGTCGCCGGCGACGACCCGTACCGGTTCTTCACGTGGACGGTCACCTACGGCGACATCACCCCGCTCGGCGTCAAGCAGCAGGTATGCGCGCGCGTGCATTGTTTCCGCCGGTTTTCCCATCGATTTACTGGCGCGCGCGGCCGTCTGATTATTCACTGGCGTTTGCGGCGAAAATGCAGGGGATCCTGATCAACGGGCAGTTCCCGGGGCCGACGATAGAGGCCGTCACCAACGACAACCTCATCATCAACGTCTTCAACAAGCTCAACGACCCATTCCTCATCTCCTGGTACGTATACTACTGCCAGTACACTATACATGATGATGAACTGGCGTACCGTACGTACTTGATCCATTGCTCGTACATTAGTACGTGTATGTATATATCGGTGGTACTATCAGTTCAACGGAATGCGTCGCAGTATATCTTAGAGCAAGTACCATTGCCATGCAAATTTAATCAGCCCCAACAGCATCAATCCTAACAGCCAACTAAAATCTCTGTTTTTCTATACTAATATATAAACGATCTCTAACGACCACATAGCAAACTAGTACTACTAGCAACTCTGTCAGCAGTTAAATTAAACTTTTGCCGTCTGTTTTATTCCGTGTTTTGATGTGTTTAATTGCCCATGTTCTGCTACACTGTTTAGTCGTAGTAGTAGTTAGTTTTCAGAGCAATCTCGTGAGTGAGTGCGGTGTGTTGTGCTCTGCTCCCATGCAGTGAGCTCGCCACACACTGTACCTACCAATCCCTTTTAAAAACCGGACTTAATTAGCATTATCAAAGAGGGCTAACCCACATGCCCATACATAGCAGAGTACACATGTGTAATCCCATGTGTATGTATAGTACATCGTCTCATTGGTTTAGCCTTACATTTCGTGACAGCTCATGTCATTAGGCCATTCGGATTGCGCAGGGCCAGGCTGATTCCCCTGTACTAAAGTGTCCTGTGATTCGGCTGGTGGACCAAGCCTTGTTATAGTCTCGGTGACAGGTGGGCCCGCGCAGCGGACTGTGCCCTGGTCAGTCTGTTCGTTTGTCAACGAGAATTTTGCGTTAAAGAAACATATCTGATATAATCGACTCCAAGAAAATTATTGACAGTGGTGAGGGACACGAAGCAAATGTTTCCCGAGCGAATAAACGCGTCTCCAAGTGAGGCAGGTAGGATTAGGAGCGAAGTGCGCAGCAAGCACGCACGCACATGACCACTACATGAGACAACAGAAGGCAGTGATGCGGCAGAGTAATCGCAGATAGCTCCAGATTTCGGCGCGCTCCGATCAGATCTAGCGGGGCACATTGGGTCACATTAGCGTCGTATCCATTCCTTTTTCCCGCCCTTTTTTGATTTTTTTTTTTTTTTGCATCTTCCACATTCACAATCACAGATAGGGGAATAATGAGCAGTCGAGCGCGAGGGGGGCAAAGCTCAAGTACGCCGCGTCCCGTGACCCACACTGAGCAGCCACGATCCTCGCGCGCGCGTACTCCATTCGCGTGCGCTTTACTTCCCCCGCGCCCGCGCCATGTGCCGCTTCCGTGCGGCGGGTTTCCGTGGGAGCCAGCCTAGCCGACACGAGACGATGCGGGCGTAGCGCGGCGCCCAGGCCCCGCAGATTCGCCGCGCGCGCGGGCGTGTGACCGAAAAGGTGTGGCAGCTCGGTCACGGGCCCTCCTGTTGAACTCGTAAAAAACGCACCCCCCCAAAATAAAAAGAGAAAAGTAGTGTGCTTCGACTGATGGTTTAAGAGGGGAGCGAGCAGAAAAGCTGTCGTTTTTCGCGGTGTCGGTGGAAGGAAGGGCGGCTAGCCAAAACAGTGGCCATGCAGCGGAGGGAGACCGCGAGCTTGGGTTACTATACTAGGCGAGGGGCACACGGGACTACGGGAGCAGTAGTTGCATGCGTCGTTGCGTGACGGCGACGTGCTACGTGAAGTGGCGTTCAATACGTCGCGCTAGCTGCCCGCGCATGTGCTTGGCCGCGCGCGCGTGACGCGTCGTGACACGTACACCGTACCACGACCGACGCCACGCAGCACACGCAAGAGATCGATCGATACGGTCGACACGGAAATGATGATACGTACGTTCGGCCCTGCCCGACCCGGCCCCGGCGTCGTCTTTGAATAGGCGACGGGGATCGGAGACGTGAATTGAATGCAAAGGGAGTGACTCGTTTTGTACATGACGTTCAAAAATTATAAAAAAAATTTAAAAATATATCAGGATAGATCAATATATGGTATATTTTTCACAAACATATGAGTAAAAATTCAACTTATACAATTCGAAACAAAAATAACAAATTTGACTGTGAATTACGCATGTTATTACTAGTTAAATTTGTTATTTTTTTTCTATTTATATAAACTGAATTTGAATTTGCATATTTGTGAAGTGACATATCGATCTATCATATTAAATTTTTTTGATGACTTTTTAAGTGACATGTAAAAAAGAATATTCCTTAACGATGAATTGAGTTTTCCCAAAGAGAGCTAATCTAGCATGGGGTCTCCAACGTTTCGCTCGATGATCATGCACGGTCGCAACGTCGTCTGTCACACCATGAGACTTATCAACCTGCATGCGGTGAGATTAGTACGTCTAGCTAGGCGGCGCGCATTCCAATTAAACCGGAGGTTACATTTTAGGGGAGCGATCAAGTTGAAAAATGCCAATTTTCTCGTCGAAAGTACATTGATGTACAACTGCAGTTAGCTGCTAGCTGCAACTGCAAACTTGTACATGTGTGTAAATATAGTATGCAGGAGAAGTGTACGTGGATACGACAATGGCGCAGACAAGAGAACGTGCCAACTCCATCCATGGACGGCGGCATGTGTGTCCTCGTGACCACGACGATTACGAGGTCGCTGTCACAGCTGAGATAGTGCCATGGATACATTATATGCAAAACAGTCTATTAATCAGTGACCAACAAGAGACCCCCTAGCTTGCAAGGAAACACATTGATTGTTGAAACTTGAAACTTCTAAACTAAATTATAATACTCCCTTATAATTGAATTTCTTTAGGACACATCCACACAGGAAGTACTCTCTCCGTCTCTAAATATTTGACGCCGTTGATTTTTTTAAATATGTTTAACCGTTATTCTTATTTAAAAACTTTTGTGAAATATATAAAGCAATATGTATACATAAAAAGTATATTTAACAATAAATTAAATGATAGAAAAATAATTAATAACTAGCATGGTGGCCCGCGCACATTGCGCGGCTAGCCACCAATATTTCTTTTTTTTAATTTTAAATTTTTATTATTTCTAAATTGTATTTCTATATATACTCTAAACTCTTCTTTGAATATTTCTTTTTTATTCTAAATTTCTGTTATAAATTATATTTCTATGTGGACTTGAACGTCTACTTCTAATTTTCTTACTTTTTAATTCTGAATTTTAATTGGTTCTAAATTTTATATTGGTATGGACTCTATTGTTTCTTTTTCTCTGATTCCGAATTTTAATTAGTTCTAAACTGTATGCCGGTATGGACTCAAGACTTCTCTTAATATTTTTTTTATTTTTTTAATTACGAATTTTAACTATTTTAAATTATATTTCTATATGGATTGTGGACTCCGATTTAATATGGAAATTTGTAGGGTATGAGAGTGAACACGGAGTTTATTTTATCTTTTACTTAAAGAAGTAATAGATTAGTTCTTAATCCAATTACACCTACTCTGCATTGTTTAAATTAGGAATAAAGTTTGTGCATGTGGTTTGTTTGCTCGTATCCATCTCAAACTTTTGTGCACTTCTATTCCTATACGCTACTTTAAGCTTCCGTAAAAAAAATATTTTATTATTTATATAACAATGATATAATATCGGTAAATCTAATTGGAGAAGCATCTCCAATTAGTCTTAACCAGAGGCACCCACGTGCTAGTACTTTAAGAGTTTTGGTTGCTATTAATCGATTAAGCAAGTAGGGGAAATATTCCTATCATCTATGCTTTAAATAAAATTTTTTCTTAAATTACTCATCCAATTTACAATCCGATTACACCGTTGTGTTCGTAATAATTAAATATTTACAACAATATCTCACATGATTATATTTGGATGAAAAATCACAAATTACTTTTATGATATGTCTAAATTACTTTAGATTTCACTAAGTTACTTCTTAGATATATACAAGTAAATTCAGTAAAGCCTAAAAGTAATTTACATATATTATAGAAGTAACAAAAAGAAAGTTATATATATATGTATGATAATTTGTTCAATGAAAAAGGCATTAATTAAAGTTACCTTCGTTTTGTTCTAAGTTACTTCTATAATATATGTAAATTACTTTTAGGTTTTACTGAATTTACTTTTATATATCTAAGAAGTAACTTAGTGCAATCTAAAAGTAATTTAGACATATCATAAAATTAATTTGTGATTTTTCATCAAAATATAATCATGTGAGATCTTGTTGTAAATATTTAATTGTTACGAACACAACGGTGTAATCTGATCATAGATCGGATGAGTAGTTTAAGAGAAAATTGTATTTGAATTATAGGTGGATGAGCTACCACTAGCTGTGGAGTTACGTCCAAATAAGAAATTTCCAAAGTCGGTAAAAAAGAAAAAAAAAGTCCGATAAAAAGGTAAAAACAAAGTCCGACTCAAAAAAGATTAAAAAGGCTTCTGCCGTAGGTAAAAGAAGAGAAAAAATCGTCCGACTCCAAGGAAAAAAAGGGAAAAAACGCGAAATTTATTTCGAGAGCACTTTCGGTTTAGCTCTATAGCACGACGCATCTCAGAGCCGTCTAACTGTGTACGTCGTCATGATGTCCATCCACGTGGGTGTCTTTTTTCCTTTCAAATAAAGTTCACGTGGGTGTCTTTTTCCTATTCAAATAAAGTTTCCTCTCAAATTACTTATCCAATCTACAATCCAATTACACTATTGTGTTCATTACAATTAAATCTTCACAACAAGATCTTACATGATTATGTTACGATGGAAAAATATTTATATTTGTAAATTACTTTTATTATATACATAAGTTACTTTTATCATATATATATATATATAAAAGTTATTTTTAGATTTGACTAAATTACTTCTTAGACATATAAAAGTAAATTCAATGAAGTCTAAAAGTAATTTACATATATTCTAAAAGTAACTTACAACAAAACGGAAGTAACTTTGTCACGACATTAGAAATAAATTCGCTGTAGGGATAAAATATGACTTTTTAGTTAATTCCATAATTTGTGCTGATTAATTTAATTTCTAGATAGAGTCATGTTTTTATCTCTACAACGGATTTACTTCAAATAACATGCCAAAATTACATTCGTTTTGTTCTAAGTTACTCCTATAATATATATAAATTACTTTTAGACTTACTGAATTTACTTTTATAGTTTTAAGAAGTAACTTAGTGAAATCTAAAAGTAATTTAGACATATCATAAAAGTAATTTATGATTTTTCATCAAAATATAATCACGTGAGATCTTGTTGTAAATATTTAATTGCAACGAACACAACGGCGTAATCAGATTATAAATCGAATAAGTAATTTAAGAGAAACTTCTCTAAGAAGGAAAAAAAACACATAGATATTGAGTGTACTAGTAGCTTTTTTTTTGGAAAGAAGGGTGTCTCTCTTTAGCACTTTCGGTGTAGTCGCCTCCATATAATATCTATTAAATCTCAACTGTTATAATCTGGATCAACTATGATCCAATGTTTTTTTTCTCTTTTTCTTGATTAGCATGGGAATTTCTAGATGTTAATAGTGAACGTGTTGTCTTATTGATTACAATTTTTTGTGTTTCACTTGTTTGGACATAATGTTTGTATTTTAAATGTTGCATATATCTAAAATATTTTATGGAGTGAATTAAAAAAAATTATATGTGGTGAAACAATGTTTGACATTTTTAATTAAGGGATAATCATGTTGTAAAAATTTAATTGCAAGAAATATAATTGTTTAATTGGATTGTTGATTGAAAATTATTTTAGAAAAGAAAAATCCCAACGTGCTTGTTGATGATCACGGCGATATGTTTTTTGGCTTCTTATTTGTTGGTGAAGCATATACTGCGCTTTGGTTATTTTGTGTTTTACTATGAGCATGTATTATTGACATGACAAGTAATGACTGATTACGTGTGGTTTATATTCAAAATTTTATGTAAATATATAAGATATAAATCACACTTAAAGTACTATGAGTGATAAAACAACTTATAAAAAAATAAATTATAATTATGTAATTTTTTTTTAATAAAACGAATAGTCAAACATGTAAGAAAAAGTTAATAGCGTCATCTATTAAAAAACGGATGTAGTAGTAAACAAAATCAAACCACTGCACAAGGTCCAGTTTGAGTTCGTTTGCAGTTCTACCTTTTTAAAATTTAGACACCGTTTGCCTGAGTAAAATCACTGCCCATGCAGAATCTGTCATTTTCCCATTCGCAAATCATGTTGAGTCGAACCATCAAATTTTGCAGAGACAACGGCGATTATACATGCTCTCCACTATATATGAATTGCATGTGCTCACTAGGGACGACGTCGTTTTAGTTTCCTTCTCAAAAAAGAAAAGAACTTTTACATGCTCTTGACGACTCTGGCATTTCTCTGCTTTCGAATCTGGCATGATCGAATCCTGTAATCGTCTTTCACTACTCAATGAAATTGGCACAATCACATGCTGGTTCGTTAAAAAAAGGAAAATTCCTGTAATCGTGGTACGTACTGTACCATGAATGAATGAAGTGAAGAACTGATGGATGTGGATTGGGATGATGGAAGGAACGGGATACAGCAGCGGCGGAACTCGTTCGAGGACGGCGTGGCCGGGACGACGTGCCCGATCCCTCCCGGCGGCAACTTCACCTACATCCTGCAGGTGAAGGACCAGATCGGCACCTACTTCTACTTCCCCTCCCTCGCCTTCCACAAGGCCGCCGGCGGCTTCGGCGCCATCCGCGTCCTCAGCCGCCCCATGATCCCCGTCCCCTTCCCTCCCCCCGCCGCCGACTACCCCCTCCTCATCGGCGACTGGTACAAGACCAACCACACCGTACGTCTCATCCATCATACTGTATCACACGCCAATTCATTCATTTCTTGAAATCTGATTCAGAGACTGATCAAGATCAGCATCTTGTAAATTGTACAGGACTTGAAGTACATGCTCGACAGCGGCAAGGCCCTCGGCTTCCCCGACGGCCTTCTCATCAATGGCCGGAGTTGGGACGGCTACACCTTCAACGTCCAACAAGGCAAGTAGAGAATTCACCTTGTGAATCATCAAGTTGAAATACAAGGGCTCGTTTCGTTTCGAACACATGAATTTTACAGTATTTTCACAGGAAACAGTTCAGTTCCCATGAATTTTCTTCAGAATCCCATGTTTCAGCAAAATCTTCGTGCTGAATACCAAAAATGCAGGGAGGACGTACAGGTTCCGGATATCCAACGTGGGGCTGTCGACGTCGCTCAACATCCGGTTCCAGGGGCACACGATGACGCTGGTGGAGGTGGAGGGGTCCCACACCATGCAGACCACCTACTCGTCGCTCGACGTCCACCTCGGCCAGTCCTACTCCGTGCTCCTCACCGCTGACCAGCCGGCCTACGACTACGCCGTCGTCGTCTCCACGCGCTTCACCTCCAAAATCATCTCCACCACCGCCGTCCTCCGCTACTCCGGCTCCGCCGGCAAGTCCCCCGCCGCTCTCCCCGGCGGCCCCACCATCCAGATCGACTGGTCCCTCAACCAGGCCCGCTCCATCAGGTCAGTAACAATGGCTTCAGCGCAGCTTTTTAAATCTCCGGCTATAGCTACCGATATCACCTAAAATAGCCCTTTGCTCTCATATGCTTCTTTCATCCTATAAAAAATTAATCTAGAATTGAATGTGACATATACTAGTACAATAAATTTGGACACGTAGGATGTGTCATATCCAGTTCTAGATTTGTTTTTTTATGAGCCGAAGGGAGTACAATCTAGTCGCCATTAGCAGCTATAATCTCATTTAGTTTGTTATGAGCTGTTTGAAAAGGGTTGCCGCTAAATGTCTTGGCCCGCTATTTGTGCAGGTGGAACTTGACGGCGAGTGGGCCTCGGCCGAACCCGCAGGGGTCGTACCACTACGGGATGGTGACGACGACGAGGACGATCAGGCTGGCGAGCTCGTCGGCGACCGTGAACGGGAAGCAGAGGTATGCGGTGAACGGGGTGTCGCACGTGAACCCGGACACGCCGCTCAAGGTCGCCGACTACTACAAGATCGCCGGCGTGTTCTCCGTCGGGACCATCTCCGACAGCCCCTCCGGCGGCGGCGGCGCCTACCTCCAGACGGCGGTGATGGGGGCCAGCTACAGGGACTACGTCGAGATCGTGTTCGAGAACCCCGAGAACGAGGTGCAGTCGTGGCACATCGACGGCTACGCCTTCTGGGTCGTCGGGTATATGCACGGAATTGTTCACTCTCTTCATGAATTTTAGAAGTATTTGTAAATTTGATTTTCTGTTTGATCTGAATGAGTTTGGAATTCGTGAGCAGAATGGATGGAGGGAAATGGTCGTCAGCGAGCAGGCAGGGCTACAACCTGCGGGATGCCGTTTCGCGGTACACTGTTCAGGTATGGGTGCTGTGGTTTTACTGATTTGTTCTGAATATGCTAGTGCCTTGAACTGAAACTGGACTTGATTTGCATCTTTGAATTTTGAACTAACTGAGAAGTCGAGTGGAAATGTCCAAACGATAGTGATAGTTTGAGTTGAATAGTCAATACTGGATACCACAGAAGTGTGGTTGAAACAGGGCTTATGGTTCAGTCAATTCCGGTTAACTTGAATCAGAATTTACTGAAGTTAGGCCGTCCAAGTGAATGCTCCTTTCTCAAATCCACCACAAAATGTGCCTGAAGCAGTGTTTTTCAACTCAATAAATCCCTATTCTAATGCAGCATCGCGATCTTGAACACAAAGTGAATGTTTCTTTTAGCATTGCATTGATTATTCCAACTTGCGCATTTGGCCCGGCGTGTTGGATAAGCTCTCGCCAGTGCCCTTTCAGAAAACGATGTATTAGTGATCGATCTCCATCAGGGAAGTCATAGTGCCACACTCACAAGTCCTTTCACCACATTTCACTATCTTACTCTCCTTTCTAGAACTTTTTCTTTCTTGAAAAATAGCCGAAAATATTTCAAGCCAAGAAAGTCTTCCATATTCTTTTTTAGACAAACGAAAGATAATGAAATTCTTCCACATCTACATTGCTCACCTTGAAGTGTACTATTTTCATCTTGCTGAAGTATCTACCTTTCAAGCATTTTCTGAGCACTGTCAGTTCATTTTTCATTGCCATCTCTGGTACAAAACTTGAGAACAGCAATGAAATATAACAAACAAACAAACACATCTCTGTCCCTTGTTTTGTGCAGTGATCATCATGATCTCACACACTAACTCTGTTTATTCCATCAGGTTTACCCTAATTCATGGACTGCGATCTACATGCCCCTGGACAACGTGGGCATGTGGAACGTCCGGTCGGAGAACTGGGCGAGGCAGTACCTCGGGCAGCAGTTCTACCTCCGCGTCTGGACGTCGTCGACGTCGTGGCGCGACGAGTACCCCATCCCCAAGAACGCCCTCCTCTGCGGCCGCGCCGCCGGTCGCCGGACACGGCCGCTCTGAGAGGAAGACGAAAGTCAGATTAAGCAGCCACCAGCTGAGAATCTGTGTCATGAGAGGATGACATGCATGCTGGTGTTGGACTGTGGAGTACTGTTATTAGGCACACAGAAAAAATTCACCCCTGAATACTGAAAGATAGCTAAGCTCAGACATATCTGAACTGCAGAATGGATGCAGTTTCTGAGTGCAGATCAGAGTTGGCACTGCCCTGAATTTGTTGCCATTGCATCATGTAATTGTTTTGGTGGTGGGTATAGTCGATATATCATTGTAGCGTCTTAAGTTGTTATGTTGTTTTTATTAAAAGAACAGGGATTCGATAATAAACCGAGTATATGTTACTGTCATGGTCATATCAATGGCATTGTTTTCTTGTTCGCTTGATATCTCGGTTATGTATTTTTAAGCTACGATAAGAAGTCTGTATTTTGGGGGTGCTGATCTTAGGATAAGAATGGCTGTCAAAAAAAAATGTAATCATCAGCTGACTAATGGTAATTATCTAGAAAGAACTGATTAATGACTACACATCTAAACCTAACAACACATGGTTGACTAAGTGCTAGTACTGCGTGTGCAGAGAAGAGGACCAAGTAGCTGTACTGAGGAGTGAAGAAAGCGTATACTAGCACAAGTGGGCTTTATAAAAACAGATTTTGCAGAAGTGAAGAAATGAATAGCCTCTAGCAGCCACCGCCGGCCGCCGGCAGCCTGTGTCCTCACACACCGGGGGTTTGAAGACATGCCTTCTTGTTTGAACTCTTATGACATTTTAGCGGGTGACAAGGAACTTCAGGACAAACGAAAGCATGCACACTTTCTAGGTACTGAGGATTCTATACCAATGCTATGGGATGCCATACAGATGCTAGAACATATATAAAAGTACTATTTTAATTGAAAATGCTACACACATATATAAGTAAATTCTTAAAAACTCTTTAAAATGCTGATGTGGGACAATACAACAGCACCTTGACTTTCTATAACTACTTTGTGGATTAAATCAAACAACCGAGATATTTGTTAGTCTAAAAGTTATGTAGCAATTAGTGTATATAGCAGGGAAGTTGTTTTTTTTTCTTGAGAAGATATCCCCTCTATTTTACATATCATCTAAATAGTTATAATAATTATTTTTCAAAAAATTGGCTAGATAGATTAATGAAATATATATTACTATGCAAACACATAAGTTCAAATTCGACTTCCACAAGTTGTAAAAATGAATTTACGTAACTAGTACTTTAATTTGTTTATTTATAACTTGTAGAAGTTGAATTTGACCTTTTATTTTTTTAAGTGATATATCTTATGTTAATGTATATTATAAAAACTTTATTTTTTATGACTATTTAAGATAACATGCAAGAAAGGAGGGAATGTTTCCCAAAAAACCACCTGCCATATGGCATTGCTCTTTTTTTTATATCTCCATTTTTAGTCTTTAAGACAGATTCACGCTTAATAAAAAGAAATCCTTCACTCCATTTTCTTTAATCCCATTTCTATAGTTAAAATTTACCACTCATAGTTACTAGCAATAGTGTTAAAAAAAAGAGAGGTTTCCTTTCTTTAGGCTAGCCACTACTCTTATCATCTTGCACATCACAAAGTTTGGGTAACAATGTTATTTTTCATGAGTCTGTGGTGACACCTTTTGAGGATAAGAACGTCGTGACATCTATAACCTCTGGTGTTAATGTTTTCGTCATGCCTAGTGACGGAAACTGTGGAGCTAGAAATTGGTAAGTAGCAAAAGCCCCACGTTATTCACCTCATGTTTAGGTAAGAATAGAACTTACCTCAATACCATTATGACATCACCTTGGCCTCATCTTCCTTTAGTTTAGAGATAAACCCGACCTGCAAGCAGTAACTGCTCTACTGACAGAACAACGACAACAAAGCTTAGTTTTGTGGTGACACTCCATCTTCTCCAACCCTATTAGATAGTGACATGGCGCGAAGAGAATATTGACCAATGTTAAAGCAATACAAAGTAGAGAAGATATAAAATATGTGATTTACATATATAGCCTACAATTTCTAGTTGAAGACGCGTATACTGGTGATTTAAGATCGACACCTTTCTTTAACCTTTTAAGAAAAATTGGAACCATGCCATTATAATTATAATTTTGAAACGCTCCCTCCATCGACTCTCACAGGCTCTCCAACCATCCAACGGCCGAAACCGACCGAATCCAACGGCCCAGATTTTTCCCCCACCGCCACCACCACCTCTCCACTATCCAACACATCCCCTCCTGTTTTTAAACAAAAAATCCAAATCGCAACCTCCTCCCCTTCGCATTTGGCTTCCTCCTTCCTCACCCCCAATGCCTCCTGTCCCCTCCTTCCCTCTCCTCTGCCCCCCACGCTCCCACGTCACTGCCAGGTAGGCCCCACCATGCACCAGCTTCCTCAACCCTCCTCCGCCTCCTCATCGCCGTCGACGACGACGACGACGACCACGTCGCTCGTGTCGCGTGCCCGCACCGCGATCCACTCCGCCGCCGCCCGCGTGCTCACCGACATCAAGGCCGACCTCCGAGGTACGTGCGCGCCTGCCCTACGCCCTACGCCGCCGCTGCGCTCTAAGTCGGTTTTGTTGGTGTTTGGAATCTGACGGCATCCGGCCGGGATCGGCCGCGGCGCGTGCAGATGCGGACGGATCCGGGGCGCTCAGGGCGCCGTCCCCGCGGCCATCGGCGGATCGGCACCCCGACTCCGCCGCCGCCGCCGTCGTGGGTTCGCCGCGAGACGAGGTACGCGGGTTAGCGAGTTGGGTTGGTGATGCGTGGTGGTGGATGGCGAGGCTGTGAGTTCGTCGGTGATAGGGGGTGGTGAACTGATTAGTTCCTGATGGAGTTGCTCGCGATTCGAGGATGACGAGTTGGTTTTGACCCATACGTGGTTCTATCCTGGTAGTCGCGGCCTTCAAGTAAACAGTGCCGCTGTTCTGAGTTGGGGCAGCTTTGGCGGGTAGAAATGGTCAGACAGTTCAGTTAGCAGCAGTAATTTTGGTTTGATGAGCTTTCCGAATGAACCATCCTGTAAATATCTAAATGGTTCTTACACTGAGATTCCACAAGACTCTGTGTTTTAGACCTTGTGGATAAGGTTGGGTTTTTTCATCGCAGTTCTAGTGGATCTGTCGGCTTTAAAATAGTAAAATGTTGAGTTTGCGAGAGTAATAAATGGCGATTGTGTTATGGTTCTATAATTAGCACCGAGATATTTGATCCACCTAGGAAGCCTATTTTTGGTTAGTGCTTACCATCCAATCTTGTGAACTTTCCCATATACATAATACATGCAAGTTAGATGCTAAGAGCCTGAAACTGCTAAAGAAAATCTTTCTTGCTTTCATAGGCTATATAAATATATATAAAATCTTTCTTCAGGCCCCAGATATAATCCCCTCCTCAGATGGGGATACCTCAAATATTGAACCTGACTCAACTTCTTCAACAAAGATGGCCTTTCCTTCAGTTTCAGTGGTTAAGCAGCTGGTAGCTGCCATTGAGTAAGTTTTCTCCTTAGCATATGTTATCCAGCATTTCGATTGGCCCCATATATTATCAATAATTAATATTAATAAGGCACAAACTGCATTGCACCAATAATGCCTGCATCATATTGCATTTGCACTTGTGATCAAATTTTTATTCAAGTGATTTGTTGTTGTTGTTGTTATTATTGGACTATATGCACGATATATGTACAAACAATGTATTCTGTGCTCTTGTAGCAACGGTAAAAATTTCAAGTCAATGAATGATATGAGGTCTAATGGAGACCAATTACTGAAAGAGAAGGGGGGCTTGAGCTTATCTGTTGTCAAATCACTTGTTCGGCGTGAAAAGGATGAAAGATCGAGTTCTGAATTTGTTGGCGATGATGAAACACAATCTTTGATGTACTCATTGTTCAAATTAGGTATGTTTTTGCTTTGTGTTCTCAGGATGTTTGCTTTAACTGTGGCTATTCTGGCATTTGAATTATGATATATACTTGTCTTTCCAGAGGAGCATTTTCCCCATGACAAAAGTCAATGCAACTCAGAGTTGCATCACTCAATATCTTTGCCCAAGGATCTACACGGTGCACCACATGGAAGTTTCACTCATCAAATAGCAGAGACTATTGGCAAAATAAGTTCTGTATACAAAATGGCGTTCTTTTGGCAATCCCTAGTTCTTGAGGTGAGAGTTTGTTGATAAAATGCCCTTGTTAAGAAATTGTTCCTTGGAAGTGATGTATACTTGCAATACAAAGATGTTAAGACACATGAGGTCATTACAGGAAGACCTGAAGTGAACTTGATCTGAGTGACTAGATATGAACAATCATAGCTAATATGAAGCACCATATTTATTTATTTTAATTAATGCAGTTGAAGAAACTATGGTCCGATGGGCAACCGGTGCCTCGAATGCCACTGGATGCTGCTCCAGACTTGAATTGTTGTTTACTGCATCAAGAGATACAAGTTATAAATTGCTGCATTGCCAGGAAAAAACGGAGAAAAGCCGCCAAGGAATCACTGGATTCATTGTTAAAACGTGCAAGTATTGATAACTCCAATCACTTGTATTCAAATGGGGACTCTCCTGACAGCGAGATGTATATAAAAGGTAGTGCTGGTGACAATGTTCTTCGGCTTGGTGCTGATCATCCATCAGAGAACTTAACGCTGTTGGAAACTGGTGAGCTCGTATATTCTCCAACTCTGCAGGTAAGCTGTTGCTTTCTCTGTTTCTTTTTTCAGGGAAGCTTTCTTTTACAATGAATCTGAGTACCTGTCAAAATCTATATTCAGGAAGGTCCCATTATGACAGCAGAGCTTATAAAAGAAACAGAAGAACTTGTCTTAAGGACTGGAAGGTATTCCAAGCTTTCTTATGTACCATTGTACTGCTAGCGTGTATGATGTCAACCTTTCTTATATTTACTTGCTTTGGCAATCATTTGATACTGATCATATCCAAGCACTTAATTTCAGTTTTAGTTAGGTATCAATAATCACTTCCTTTTGCAAATATGATCCTTCTTGAAAAGTGCATTACAGTCATATACCTTAATATCAATCCGCTATTATTTTATTTTTTTTAATTTAAGTGATAGAGCAATGGTTGTGATGCTGTTTGTATTTATACTCTCAGTGTTGGTGCTGGGTGCTCTCAACTTCTATCAGATATGCAAGCCTTCAAGGCAAGTTTAAAGCTGCTTTCTCATAGGCTGTGGCTGCTATAACTTTCTAAACAAGAAGTTTTTTCTTCTTAACAGGCCGCAAATCCAGGGTGTGTCCTGGAAGACTTCATTAGATGGCACTCTCCACCTGATTGGTCTGAAGATTGTGCAGCAAGCAGCGCAGAAGTTGGGGAGGGCTCATCTAGACGAGGCCGATTAAGTGAGAGAATGCAAACAAAAGGTGATACCTCTCTCTCTCTCTCTCTCATGTAACCTAAATGTCTTTTTCATTTGATGTGCTTTGATTATCTAGAAGGGAACTTGTGGAAGGAATTATGGGGGGCTGCAAAACCAATACCTGCTGTTGAACAGGCGCCTATATATGATGAAGATTTAGCTGTGTAAGTAGGAATATTTACTGATGATTTTTTTTGTACCGGATGTTACTTTTAATTAAAATGGAGCAATCTATTCTTGCAGGGAGAGCATTTTTGATGCCTTGGAAGTTATTGAACCGTCAAAACTTTTTGAGCAGCTACTAGTTGTCATTGTAAGTTCAAAGTTTCTTTATTTTTTTGTTGCAGAAAGCTATTAGCTGGCTAATTACTTTACAAGTTACATCCTATTTTTATCAAGACAAATGTAATGCCTTACCACATGCTATCTGTGGATATCAGCTTTCTGTATGCTTTGTAGCAGCAGAATTGGTGCTACCAGCAGGTAGCAACTTGTCGAAATTATTCTACGACTGTAAAGATTACATACTCAGCATTTACCAAGATGACATATCAAAAGAGAAGCTAGATGAGATATGCAAGGTATTGTGATTTTGTTTAATCTAACCCAGATTTGTGTTACCATGTAATAATATAGTGAAACATATGGACACCACTCCAGGTCTACGAGACGATGGAAGCCATAGTAACTCACCCTGAAGAAACTCTTCAGATAATGGAGGCACCTGATGAAAAGTCCCTTGAGAGTAAAAACCGGTTCAAGATCAAGCTCAACTTTATAGGCAAAGATCGCCAGCCACTGTGGAAGCGTGCACCAAAGGACCCAAAGGAGGAGAAAAAATCATCACCGAAAGACGAGAAAAGATCGTCAGAGGAAAGGAGCACGAAAATTTTCTCAAACCTTCTTGACAAGAAGGTTTCCATATTCTCCAAGAAGAATGCAAAACCAACAACAGAGGTACCACCACCACCTCCCCCTTCATCTGCCCCTGGACCATTCGATGATAGTGAGTGGACGATTTTGTAGATGCAAATCCTGGATGTTTCCTTTGTACAATTTGTAGAGTGGTGCCACAAGATGTCGGGAATAAGCTCAAGCTGTAAATACTCCATCCAATTCATTAACCAATCTGAAATAAAATGAAAAAAAAAAGAGATGAAGATTTCACCTAATCTGAGCTGATCTTTCTTACGGCCTGTCTTTTGAATTAACGGATGGTGGATTATTATGGGCTGCAGGCACGCTTCGTAAGCTCCTAAACAGTACCATATGTTTTTGCAAGAAGGCCATGAGATGAGGATGGGAAAGAACAATCTATACCTTTATACCTATACTAATTAGGCACTTTCTACGAGCTCTGACGTTGACCAGAAAGATCCGATCGCTAATCTGTTAAATCATTAATCTGCCATGGGCTTTTTAATTTTTACTGAAGGAAGTTGTCCACGATATAGCCTAGATTTACCTTTAAAGCCCAAAAAGTAATGTGTATCTAAACTAAATTCGGCTTTAAAGGTAAATCTGTGACCGTTAGATTTCATTAATCTGCCATGGGCTTTTTAATTTTTACTTAAGGAAGTTGTCCACGATATAGCCCAGATTTACCTTTAAAGCCCAAAAAGTAATGTGTATCTAAACTAAATTCGGATTGAACGTCTCTCGCTCCTCCATAGTGGTGTCGGAATCATGTTCTCGTATCAACATAATTTTCCATTTGCACGGCGCTGGTTGGCTTCATGATTTTAACAATGCAGTAACAGCCATCATTTGAGTACTTACGAATTTAAGAACGAAGCACCCATGTGCAAAGTATGTCATGCCCATGTAACATCTTCTGTTATGCTAATCCGTTGCTTTTATGTAAAAGTAAAACTCCAAACCAAGTCAAAATCAAGTTTGTACTTATTTAATCCCAAAGTTTTATAAATTGAGGACCCAATGCTAGAATAAATCGGTACTAACTGAGTTTCAAGTTACTAACTGATAAAAGTTTTAGTTGTAGTTTCTAAAAAAATTTAATAACTAATCAAAATAATAATTAAATATGGAACTGTACATATATTCAATTCTCAGTTTTGTACATATCTTCAATTCTCAGTTTACTGTTTCATTATAAATTAAGAAGAGAGTAGCTATATTTATTGCCCCATACTTTTCACAAATATAGTCAGATCAGTTTTACATTATAAATTACTTACACTTACGTTGTATAATTACAAAATAAGTCAACATGCATGATCATTATATAGTTTAAACCTTTATGTTTATGGAATGGTAAAAATCATGTGACCCGTGCAACGCACGGGTTGGCGACTAGTTTTTTTAATTGCTTCATTTTTTGCAATTTTCTTATTATTTATATAATCAATTTGATTCTTTTTTAAATACTTTAGTATTCTAAAGTATCTAAAAAGTATTCTATAAAAAAATCTTTTTTTGCAAACTCAAAAATAAAATAGTCAATTTGTTTAAGCTTGGCTCATAAATTGGTTTAGGTTGTGCTGTGTCCCCTCCCCCCTCGGCGTTTTCTCAACTCGCCTCCCTAGTTTTCCGCGTGAATACTTTTCAAACTGCTAGTAAACAGTGTTTCTTTAAAAAAATTCTATACGAAAGTTGTTTTAAAAAAATCATATTAATCCATTTTCAAAAAATAGTTAATACTTAATTAATCATGTAATAATACTTGCTTCGTTTTGTGTGCCAGTGAGGGGTTCCCAACCCTTCCTCCCGAATACAGCCTTAGGGCAAGTTCTATGGTAGATGTGACTACCACCTCTAAATTTATCTATTTTATTCACTCATGAACTAAGAGGCAACCCATATAATGTATCATCTCTAATACACAAATATCAATATCTCTAATACTCTCACACCCTTCTTAAAATTTGTGTGAAGGTTATCTCTTGATTTAGGGGTGGCTCATCATCTCTCTAGTTACTTATCTTCTCCACCTCATCACTTAATTCAATATGGCACTCTTAGGGGTAACATATGAGGCATTATAGTACTTGCCCTTATAAGTGTAAACAAAAGTACCAGTTGCCCTATGTGCCAATGAGCCCGAGAGTGCCTTCGCACTAGGGCTGTCATCGAGCCGAGCTCGTCTGCCTAGGCTCGAGCTCGATACAAGCTCGAGCCGAGCCTATAAAATGTTCAAGCTTTCTGACAGGCTCGGCTCGAGCTCGACTACCGAGCTTAATTTTTAAGTAAAACAATATATATTTCAAAGATGTTCTTTAAAAAAATAATTAATTTCTAGTTCATCATATTAATAGAAGAGGAAAAAGAATAAAATAAATATATGATGTCAATATAACGCATACAAATAACATATTTGATCTCCTAATTTATTACTCCCTCCATCTACTTTTGATAGTCATATTTTCAAATCTGAAAAATTTATTTTTGATAGGCATATTTCAATCCAACAACCTATCCTCTTAATAACTTTCATAGATTTAATACGTGACTATCCATTCTTCCACACATGATTAGCTACATGGGCATTGAGAAATGTAAATATTAATAAATCGCTTGTTTACGAGGAATGACTAGTAGCATGTTTAAATGGATGATAAGTAGAATTACTTATCATTGGTCTGTGTGCCAAGATGAAATATAACTATCAAAAGTAGATGGAGAGAGTAAATAACAACAAAAATCATATATTACTAGGCTCGTTAGAAGCTCGAGCTCGGCTCGACAAAACTCGCGAGCTTAGGAGAGGCTCGGGCTCGGCTCGTCTGGAGCTCGAGCCGAGCTCGAATAGCTCGCGAGCCTCGAGCTTTTTTGACAGCCCTACTTCGCACACCGATCCAGCAACAGTGAGCACCACAATGGTTGAACATGCTTCACGCCTTCACCTGCGGCATCTTGGGCCATGCCGTGGCCTCGCTGAAGTTGAACCAGTGATCTGTTACGTAAGAAGTGGCCTGGTGGCTGGTGGCCGGTGGGCAAGACAATCCCCTTTCGGTCGGCCAAGCCATTGATATTCATTCCTGAATCACAATATCAGATATAACACGTCCTCAATGCAAACCGGTATACCTGAGCTCTCAACCTTAGAGCAATATAGTACCCAATTTCGGTTAACATGGCGGTTGAGTTAGTATGAGACCCACATTTTAAGGCAATTCAGTCTACATAAAAAAAATAAAAATTGGTGGACTCCATATATCAGTGACTCCATCCTCTCCTCCCTCCCTCTATTTCTTTCTACCTTTTTCTCGACAATATCGGTGGCTGGGGATGAGACAGGATGGTCGTCCAGGCGCAGGAGGGTATTGGGATCGGCATGACACCTTCGCGGAGATCCCACGTGCCATGACTCTCCTCGACCGTCTCCCCACCGCGCTCTTCGTCATGCTCTGCACCATCGGCCCGCACTTCTGCATGGGCATCGAGCTCGGTTCCCATGGGAACCCTACCATGGTCCTCTCCTCGTTGTGCGGCGCTACGACGATCCTACGACAGCGTCGAGATTGTGGCTGCCTGCGACATACGGTGCTGCTCCAAGGACTTCACGTTCAAGCCCCATCGCCTCGCCACTGCAGCCGTCTTGCTGCCTTCAGGTCGCCATTCCTCATAGGTGCGGCCTGCGGCAGGCAACAGGCATCCTTCGTGCCGCGAGATACTGCCATGGACTGAGCAGTTGAGCTCCAGGCACACGAGCTCTTCAACGTCGCGGGAGGGCTTCGAGGAGCATCGCCCAAGTGCGCTCCCGTTGACAGTGCTGTTTTCGTCGCCGCTCGCCGCAAATCTCCTCACCGGCTCCTTCCCGGTCGCACCCCTCTCCTATAGCAGTCACTCGGTCCGCCACCGCCCTTGTCCACACCACCCGTGGCTGATCACCCTTCTCCCCGCCACTAGTCGAATGTCAAGCGTTGCCCTTGTCCATGCTGCCCGCGTGCTGTCTCCTGGCCTGGTGAGGCTGGGAAAAGAGGGAAGAGGGTGAGAGAGAGAGGAGGAAAGAGTTGGTTGCTGACGTGTAGGGCCCATGCGGGTCCCACACTATCTCAACACAGCTGACCGGAGTGAAAGCGCCACGTCGGACAAAACTGGGAGCCATACTGTCTTGGGACAAAAGTTAACACGATTTTGCGTGTTTGGGATGGAATATACCTGGTATTGTGGTTCATTTCAAACTCCACGACACATCGAGGGACCTAAAGTGAACTTATTCCTTAATTTGTTCACGTCTTTTTCCTATGGCTGCTCAGCCTACTTTCACCGTTCTGTCGTGCTGCCGGTTGCCATGGATGCACTGGGGATGTGCTAGCAGCGGCATGGTTTGAGCCTTTGGGGGCATGCACGCCATATCTTGTTTCTAGGAGGTATATCCTATCTATATTTTCTATATATAGTTGGTACACACTAACAATTATTTGAAGTTAAAACTCAACATATAAGCATGCCACATCATCACCCACTAGCAATTATCATTCTAGCCCATTTAAAATCCATGCAAGCATGCCACATCTTCACTCACTAGCAATGACTATTCTAGCTTATTTTAAATCCCATGTAAGCATGACACATCATCTACAATATTTTATTATAGAGATCAACAAGTATGTGTCAAATCATCTCACATTATTTTCTCAACATTTCAACTTTTATCATTTCGACAATATTTAATATATACTCATCCATGAATCCCGCAGCAAAGCGCGGGATATCACCTAGTATTATAAAATTCATCCCCACTAAGTGTAGTTAATGTTAATTCCCTCTTCTTTCATGAAGCCACATCACCTCAATTGTTTTTAGTCTTTGGATGATTCATCAATGGTGTAAATTACATCTCTTCCCCCAAAAGACATACTATACAACCCAATCATTTATAACCTATGGATAATTGATAAAGATAAAAAATATATAAACACAAAAAAAATCGTATAGTAGGTGAGAAAAAAAATTTTAGAACTTATATGTGTTATATTATCATACAATTCTCCCAGCAACACGCGGAGTACCTATCTAGTTTCTAGTATGGCCAGGGTTGGAGCAACATTCGTTTTTATGATGGAGAAACATAAAGCTTGTGACAGTGGTGATATTTTTTGAACCTTTTGTCCTTATCCAGTGGCATGGATTCGAGGTGAAAAAATTAATTTGTGGAAATATTACTCGCTACCTCTTAAAATTTTTATGGTATATATAGATGTCATTTTTCTCCTAACAACTTAACAAGAACTGTTTAACATGCAAATGTTATCTTTTCAGCAACTTGTTAGTTAACGACAGCTCCTGCTTGGCACCGCTTTTTCTTTAAAGAGTAAATTCCACTTTATGCCGTGTTCAGTTAATCCTTATGAGGGAGGATTGGAGGGGATTTATTCCACACCTATTATGGTGTGAATTATTCTCCCTCAATCCCCTCCAATCCTCTTTAATCTCCTCCAAACCAAACAAGACCTTACACTGGGTGGAATGTATCTTGGAATGTATCTTGTTTCACGTTGCACCGGGTTCAATATATATTTTCACCTTGCACCATGTATATCAAAATATTCTTCATTTTGCACAAGATTGTGTCATATAACTATTGAAAAATCTTATAAATCGTGAGAGAAATTCATGAATTTTTTGAATTTAGACCGCATTTCATACAGTTTCATCCATATTTTATAAAATTCGATAAAACTTTGATTTGTTTGATGAGTATACTTGTACTAAGTGAAACTTATTTGAAGGTAACCTGGTGTAAACTGAAAGTACGTGCTAAACCTGGTCTAAACTGAAACTAAATGCACTTTAGCTGGTGCAAAGTGCAATTTATTCATCTTTAAAAGCCAAAATTGTTTCTTTGAAGTTGTTACCTTAGCAATTATGAAAATAAGGGTGGTGATAAAAGTGACGGAAAAACTCATAAAATTAATTTTAAAATTGAACTATAGAAGTGTCTAATCTTTATTCTAGAAAAAAAAAAGCAGTGCAAAGCAGGCTGTATGGCCCGCACATCTGACTTTATCAACTTTGTTCGGTAGATCACTGTATACAGGGAAGATGATCGGAAATCGTAGCATCTCCAATGAAATGATTATCTATTGGTTAGGAATTAACCATATTTACCATTTAGTGACGATTACAATATAACGCTAAAATAAGTTAAAAAAAAACCAAAAATATATAAATGACTAAAATAAAAAAAATATACCACTTCTATAAAAAAACGATGCTCGGTCGGTTGAAAATTTTCATTACTATTTTATCCCTAACTGTTTGTTGCCTCTAGGTGTATTCTTTTGGCAGACCCTTCCACGTGTCACAAAAATTATCCAATCAGATTGTCTACGTCGGAATAACCATGAAAATCAGCTGCATCTTTAATGAAACGGATTTGCTAAAAAACTGTTGACAACTTTTTTTTTCTCACATAACTTTCAATCTCTGGACCATTGGATTGTATTGATATTCGTGCGAGTGCACGATGAAACTTTTTTTAGCGTGTGCGCTGAGACCCTTCCATGTGCCACAAAAATTATCCAATCAGGTTGTCTACATCGGAATAAGCCATAAAAGTCATCAACTGCATCTTTTATCAAAACTTAAGAAGGGATAAGGGAAACTTAGGTTTCGAAAGATAACGAATACGAGCACTTGAGCAGCTGGCTAACCACACTCCTCCCCATCGATCGTAGCCCCGATCGATGATGACCTAATTAGGGTGCATGACATTGTTAGGGATCAAATTAAGAGAGTACACAAGAAAGAAAAGAAAATTATCAGAGTTTGTATGATTTAATCCATCAGAATTCATATCTTGCTATCTACAAATATACAAATATAGATGTATATATACGTCCATAATTAATGCAGAGACCAGAACTTTCTTCGTAAGAAAAGAAGTTCTAAAGAAGCTTGATTGCCATTGAGATTGGTTGAGGAGCAATCAATCGAGATCGATGGACAGAGATAATAGCAGTCAACCATCCTGCAGAAGGAAGAAGAGAACGAAGGAACATAACTGAAGATGGCAAAATTCATCTCCATAGTCCATATATTCACACTGAATATATATCGTTGACACTCCAAGTTGCTACTCCAGCTAACCAGCTTTTAATGTACGTTCCAGCGATCCCATTAATTCCCATGCATGCAATTGCAACTGCACTGCACTTTGTGCTTGCAAATTGCAAGCTAGGAGATGATACAGTGACACTACACCGCTGTCCTTTATGGCATGGAGGATATATGCATGCAGTTTTGACTTCCTCACTGACTCTCAAAGTTGGCGTCTATCTCCTCAACCACTCGATAACGCGGCACCCTCTTCAATGCGCCGTTCGCCATGCATATGCATGGATGATCGATCAATCGATCGACCAGCCAACCAACGGACACGTGAAAACCATTGGCTATCTTCTCTCCTGTATTGACCCATAATTCTGCAGCTCAGCTCGCTCCTCTTCGCGATCCCCTTCTATAAAAGCCAAGGCATTGCGCCCCTGCAAGAACCATCGGAGGAACAACACAGAGAGAGAGAGATCGTGTAGCTTAGCCAAGAGATCGACCATGGCTACTAGACGCACCATCTTGCTGCTCCTGCTGCTCGGCATCACCGCGGAGCTTAGCTCCGTGGCTCTTGCCGGGTTTGGGCGTGGGCCGTTTGGCCATGGCTGCAAATTTGGCCGCTGCCATGGGGGTGGCTTCGGTGAAGGCGAAGGCTTTGGTGGGGGTGGTGGGTTCGGTGGTGGTGGAGGTGGCGGGCTAGGTGGAGGAGGTGGAGGTGGGCTTGGTGGAGGACATGGTGGTGGTTTCGGAGGAGGTGGTGGTTTAGGTGGTGGTGCTGGTGGCGGTGTTGGAGGTGGAGGGGGTTTTGGTGGTGGAGGAGGAGGTGGGCTTGGTGGCGTACAAGGTGGCGGGTTTGGGGGAGGAGCTGGAGCTGGAGGTGGTGCGGGTGGTGGGCTTGGAGGTGGAGGTGGCTTTGGAGGAGGAGGTGGAGGAGGATTAGGCGGTGGTGGTGGCCATGGTGGTGGGTTTGGTGCCGGAGGTGGTGTAGGTGGCGGCGCGGGTGGTGGAGTTGGTGGTGGAGGCGGCTTTGGTGGTGGTGGAGGAGGTGGCCTCGGTGGCGGGCATGGCAGTGGCTTTGGTGGTGGTGCTGGTGTAGGTGGTGGAGCCGGTGGCGGCGTTGGCGGGGGTGGTGGGTTTGGAGGTGGCGGAGGCAGCGGAGGCAGCGGGCTTGGTGGTGGCCAAGGAGGTGGATTTGGTGCTGGTGCTGGTGCTGGTGCTGGAGGAGGAGTTGGTGCTGGCATTGGTGGAGGTGGCGGCTTTGGCGGTGGTGGTGGTGGAGGCCTCGGCGGTGGACATGGTGGCGGCTTTGGTGGTGGAGCTGGTGTTGGCAGTGGTGCAGGTGGAGGTGTTGGTGGTGGAGGAGGATTTGGCGGAGGTGGTGGTGGGGGCCTTGGTGGTGGACATGGTAGTGGATTTGGAGGCGGTGCTGGTGTTGGTGGAGGTGCCGGTGGAGGTGTTGGTGGTGGGGGAGGATTTGGTGGTGGTGGTGGCGGAGGCCTTGGTGGTGGTCACGGCGGCGGGTTTGGAGCTGGTGCCGGCGTAGGTGGAGGTGCTGGTGGAGGTGTTGGTGGTGGTGGCGGCTTTGGAGGAGGTGGCGGCGGGGGCTTCTAATCACCTTCACCTAATTAGTATTAATACCTTTCAAAATGTAAAAAAACAAATATTGATCTTAATTTGGTCCAATATGTATTTTTGTTGTTTATGGTCGTGGTGTTCATGCAGCAATAGCACGTGGGAATAAATTTGCAGTGGTAACTTGTAAAATGTAGGTTGTCGGCTCGTAGTGTTATTCTAGTTTGGCTGTCCACAATATTGCCTCTCCTTTATGTAATATGGTGAATTGGTGACCTGATTGATGAATACATACGAAATAAATTTTCAAGTTTATAGTACTTCTACATCCTTCCTTCTGAAATTAATTTGGTCTCTCAATTTTCTTTGGTACTTAATTTAATTATATTTCATCATGTCATCAAAGATGAAAGTTGGTCTAGAAAACCATTCTACTCCATTCAGTCGTGGCCCGTGGGCTTATTACTTGGTATGAAAGGATGATCAGATGGGGAGGAGGAAGTTGATAGGTCAGGCTTACTTAAATGAGAGAAAATAATAAATAAATAAATAAATAAATAAGAGAGAACCAACTAATACTTCCTCCATCCTAAAATGAATTCAATCCTAGAGATGAATCTCAGCATACGCTACGTCCAAATTCATTCTCAGGATTGGAGTAGATGGCTAGAAATATTCTCTATAGGATAGATAGGTGGAGCACTCAAAATGTTATCGCTCTACAATCCAGTGCAAATCCATGCCTAGTTATATATTGAGCTCATATATGGTCCTTGAGCAGGTGTTAGGTATCATACTTTGTAGAGTGGGAACTTCTACATCGAAGAACAAAATGCGGATGAGCTACAGTAGAATGTATTAGGCAATGTTTTGTTTCTTCTTGATCCATATCCAATGGTCTAGGATAAAGTGCTATATTTATGCAGTGCTACTGGCCTACTGCTAGAGGTGGAGACAAGGGAGGCTTGAAAACAACGAAAGAGAGATGGGTGGAATGCCACCCTTTACTTGGGTATCTCAGGTAGTTTAACAGGGCTATGCCTCACCCAATAATTTTTTTTCTAAGCTGTTTCTCATAATCCCCTTACCATCTCTGTTCCTGCTGTCCTTTAGGCTTTTCTAGCTGTAGAATACTAGCTCCATCTTAGCAGCAAAAAGAGTCAACTTCTGATGTTACCAATGCCAAAAGGCATGGAAAAAACCTATTTATTACCTCTCTAATTCAATTTGGTGTTTTTAAAGTTAATACTTGCAAGAAAGATATTTTATTTTATTGCTCTTTTTGTGAAGACCTAATTTCCGTGCCTTATCATCTACTCCCTCTGTCCCACAGATACTCAAACCCTAGATTCTCAAGGTGGGTTTAAGGAGAGATACGAATGACCAAAATGCCCCTAATTAATTGTAAAGTTATATTGGTGAATGGATAGATAAGGGGTATTGAAGGAATAAAATTTCTAGATTTGCGAACCAATGGTAGGTAAGAGTGTAGAGGTTGATTTATTTTGGGACAAATTTCAAACTTTAGGAGTTGGTTTATTTTGGGACGGAGGGAGTACTCAGCACTCATGATGCTAAATTCAAAACAAATTAACATAATGCAATATTTTAGGGACCGGCCCTATTTTATATTATCATGTGTTGTTTTAAGTTGATATGATGTATTGCCTATAGGAAGGCTTGAAATTTGCATGTATTTTTATGCAATTTTTGGTATGATCGTAATCACTCAAGTTGTGTCCTCATGTCCAAATCCTGGATCCACCACTGCCTACTGCATTTCACTGCCTACTCACTGCTTCTGTAATGATTCTCTGCATTATACCAGAGGATATGTTTCCATACTTTCCTGTGCTAATTTTACACCATAGTGTTAATTAAGTGTAAATCGTGGTATTGTTAATGATACTCCCTCCATTTCATATTGTAAGACTTTCTAGTATTACCTATATTCTTATAGATAGTAATGAATCTAGACACATATGTATGCCTAGATTTATTAGCATCTATATGAATGTAGCCAATGCTAGAAAGTCTTACATTGTGAAATGGATGAAGTAACCAAAAGTCTATTTGTGATTATATGGTTTCAATAAAAACATCTAATTCTAATTGTAAGGTTTCAATAGAAACTATCCGTTGGGGCTACATCAAGGGTTGATTTATCATGAATCTAGCTTTTACCTTCCTGTTTTACCATGATTGTCACCAATGATTTTTGGCATATTAATTTGCATTTGCCATTATTAACTATTGTCATTTGTTTAGTTTGAAAAAAATAAAATGTGTCCTCTGATTGCATGGTATCTAGGGTTCGATGTTGGTGAAGAGTTGGATTTTTACAACTCGGATGAATGCATAGATATTTGCTTCTTATTCCTGAAATATCAATCAAATACTTATAAAATCTATTTCAAAAAATTGACAATGTTTGTATTTTTTAAAAACAAATTATGGCCACTCAAACAACATGCAACTATGAGTGCAAATATACTTTGAGGTCCCAAAAGAACTTTTACTAACATGGTTTTTTTTAGTTTATTGTGCAAATCTTATTGCATTATAGCTAAACCAGGTCACGAAAAACTCTCATGTTGTCCTCATACAGGTTGGGGGCGAGGCCTAGCTGCTGTCGCCGTCCTCCTTGCATGTCTTTCTTCGCCTCACCGCCTCTGGAGTTCACTGTCGAACAACTGTGCAGGAAACCGGGATGGTGGCGTTGGGGCCAAACCACAGCGATGCTCCTTCTCCTGCACAAGGGAGGCAGGATTGCGCACTATGGGCCACGTCGGAGTTGCGGTGGCCACAACGGTGCATGACGGTGAGGAAGGCAAGGGATCCAGCGCCGCTGTGGCTGGATCCGTTGCTCCCATGACTAGATCTGGCACCTCTGCACCTGGATCTAGCTGAGGTAGAGCAACTACCATGGCTGGAGAAGGCGGGCGATGGCGACGGGCGTCGGTAGTGGAAGGCTGGCACGGGCGACGATAGGGAGTATGGTGGGCCAACAACAGCGGGAGGCGTGGCTCTACTAGCGATGGCGAGAATTGTTGTGTGGCCAGCTGTAGCAGGAGGCCGGCAGAGGATGCGGTGTGGCTAGCTGCAGTGGGTATGGAGACTACTGCAGATGGGGGGGGGGAGGGGCTGGCCAGTGACAGCGAGCGTTGGTCACTTGCACTAGGTTGACATCAGGCTGAGGTAAGCATGGGAGTCACCGAGTCAGTTCATCCAAGCTGTCAGCCATACCCTCTTCTTATCCAAGGAGCTCCTTCCTGGCTATGGCCAATTACTTCAGGTCACTGAGAGCTCTTTTGGTGAGACGACCGCATTGGTGGTTGGGGAAGAGTACATTCCAGCGACGAGGCTTCATGGGAGTTGCTACTTAGTGGGCTGCAGGAGGCGATGGTGATGGCCGTATTGGAGATTGGCAGGTCTAGGATGGCCAATGGTGGGGCATCGACATGGCGAAGCTGCGGGCTACCTGAGGTTGTTTGGGTGGCAGAGCTTTGGAGTGCGACCACATATGCGGAAGAGGTTGCTGCAGGCAAAAGCCTAACTCAAGATTTTTCCAGAGCCAGCAATGATGACATCTTCAGGTGTCATGATCCCCCTTTGGGGCGTTGTTGAGCTGCCACCCTCACTTTCCCCAATAGGATTCTTCAGATGAAACCCCAATCCGGGTGGAAGGGTGACGGTGACGCCTAAGGCATCATGACCTTCTTAGAGTACGCTATAGCTCCTCTCTCTCTCTCTCTCTCCATCCATTTTTTAAACCCTACTCACTTGTTAGCCTCATCCCGACTAAACCTTATTCTTTTATTCCCTCCCTCTCAACCTTATACGCTCGTTCCATGCGTCTCGTTGCTTTCTCTCTGCCACCGTTGTTTTCTCTTCACTTGCCCGCAACGCTGTTTCTGTCTACCGTCATCGTGCCTCCTCGCCCGCAACGCCACTTCCGTCTACCGTCATCGTGCCTCCTCCTCACCCGCAAGATCGCCTTCTCTTTGTCGTCGCCTGTAGTCCTCCCGGAGCGCCACCGTGGCCTCTCTTATATCTCCCCCTCTCCTCTTCCTCTCTGTGGGGCAGCTAGCATGTGTGTGGGAGGCTGATGGATCTAGCCGCCTGGAGCTGGTAACTTGATGGGCCAACTACGGTAGCGGCCATCTGGAGGTTGAGGACTACCAGATCAATCTGGCTGCCACGACCTCAGGTTCAGCGTGATTTGGATGATGCACTCGGTTCAACGATGGACTTCACTGACAACGAGGAGGAACGATCGGTGGTAGTCTTGTCTTCTTCTGCGTCCTCTCTGTGTTCTTCATTTCTGTTCTTGATTTGTTCTTGTGTGTCTATTTTGTTCCTGTATGTTGATGTTGATCCATCTCGGGGCGATGGGGGCTGCTCGAAGCATTATCTTGATTTGAGCCGATGCATCGAGACAACTATTTTTTTTTAATTTCTGAAACCTCAAAGGAGTTGGTTCCTAAACCGGTATATTTGATAACACCACATTAGTACTGTTAATGGAGTGTCGATTGGGAACCCTGCACCTATGTGAGATTCCCAATAGATATTCATTATGTTTTCTGTATTAGGGCATGTTAAGATCCCCTAGCAAAATTTTACACCGTATCACATCGAATGTTTGGACACATGCATAGAGTATTAAATATAAACGAGAAAAATAACTAATTACACGGATTGCGTGTAAATTGCGAGACAAATCTTTTAAGTCTAATTGCGCCATGATTTGACAATGTGATGATACAGTAAACATTTGCTAATATTGGATTAATTAGGCTTAATAAATTCGTCTAGCAGTTTATAGGCGGATTCTGTAATTTGTTTTGTTATTAGACTACGTTTAATACTTCAAATATGTGTCCGTATATCTGATGTGACACGCCAAAACTTTACACCCTCTAAACACAGCCTTAGTGATGGTAAGTACTGTCGTGACCATTCCGGAAAGTCAGGCATGCAGATGTGACGACTTTTCATTCATAAATCCGAAAAGTCAGCCTCCGTTGACCACGTGGACTTTCACAATCAATGGTACCGATCGAGTGGACCCATTCGATCGACCGGTGGCAGATGGATAGAAAACCAAACTGAACCCCTTCAATGCTACAACTGCTCGCTCAAGCTAGCTAGCTGCAATAACTACTGCCCGCTCGACCACGGCCGCTGCCTGTCTGGCCGACCGCCGGCGGCGGCGACGACCGGCCGGCGAAATGCAATGGCGACGACCGCGTGCTTCGCGTGCATGCATGGGCAAGCACCAGCAACTATAGCAGCTGACCCACGGTATGGATCGATCCTTTTTGACCGGTCGATCAGCTGGAATTTGGACGCCGACTTGATGATGAATTAATGATGGCGATATGATATGATATTATGATCCGTCGTCTTGGGCCGTATATAGTTACAAAATAATTCTTCAAACTTTCAACTTTTCCATTATATCAAAATTTTTCTATACACACAAACTTTTAACTTTTCTATCACATCATTTCAATTTTAACCGAACTTCTAATTTTTATGTCAACTAAACACAGTCTTGAACCCTAGTCGATCAACATATCCCATCAATGCATTGCATAGTGCTAGCGTAGTAACATGCTGCTACAGCTAGGGCCTAGGCTGTCTTTGTTTCAACACTTTTCCGACCTCTACTTCCTTATTTTAAAATGGCAAGTTTTCTAAATTGCTAAATGATGCGTTTTTATAAAAATAGTAAAATTGCTTTAAAAATTTATATTAATTTATTTTTTTTAAAAAAATTAATACTTAATTAATCATACATTAATCTGCCGTTCCGTTTTACATTCCGGAGGAAGGGTTCCCAACCCACCAAACAAACGAACGCATGGCTAGGTAAAGAGCACTAGTACTCTAATCTTGTCACTGAAGAAGAGATCGAAGATACATAAGGAAAAATGTTTTTATTCCTTCAGAAATATCCTCTCGTTTCTTACATGTCAACCAAAAGTCATTATAATTTTTTTTTAAAAAAATATAAGATAGATTAATATGAAATATATCATTTCACAACATTCAAGTTTAAATTTAATTTGTATAAGTTATAAAAAATAATAAATATAACTGCGAATATGATGCGCTAACTATAATTTGTTATTTTTATTGCGACTTATAGAAGTTGAATATGACCTTTATGGAGTGATATATTTAATATATGTCAAAATAAATTAAATAAATATATAGGTGAGATAAAGAGAGAAGAAGAAAAAAGATACAACTTTATAGCCCCGTCTATTATACATGTTAACTTTAGCTCAGGCTGTGTGTTTAGATCCAGGGGTGAAAATTTTTGGCGTTTTATATCGGATATACGAATACATATTTGAGGAATTAAACGTAGACTAATAACAAAACAAATTAGATAATCTGCATGTAAACTGCGAGATGAAATTATTAAGCATAATTAATCCATCATTAGCAAATGTTTACTGTAGCACGACATTATCAAATCATGGCGCAATTAGGCTTAAAAGATTTGCCTCGCAATTTACACGCAAACTGTGTAATTAGTTTTTTTTCATCTATATTTAATTCTCCGTACATGTGTTAAATGTTTGATGTGATGGGGAAAAAAATTGCCGGTGGATCTAAACACCCCCTCAGACCAAGGGCGGGCCCAGGATTTTGAGATTGGGTATTCGAAATGGAAAGGGTGTAAAAAAAAATTTACAACACGAACACAATATTTGGTACACATGATAAATAATGTGGTATTTTAGTACTGCTTACTGAATTAGAACTTGCAACATGATTTTTAGCAATTTCCTTGATTTACTGTGATATACTTTGTGAAAAAATATATGCAATACAATCTACCAACCAAGTATATATCGATTAGCATCACACCATCACAGCACGGTTAATGCACAAATTAGGCAACCATGCAAATTGGGTTCAAATTTGAGGGAGCCAGCCTGCTAGGCTTTATCGTTGGGTTTCTTTTCATCAATAACGTTTATTTTCGTTATTTCTCTGCATACATCGAAATATATACCTCATATATGCATTTTTTGCCTAAAAATCTTGGGCATTCATTTGAATACCCTTGAATTTAGCTCGGCCCGCCCCTGCCTCAGACGATGAAAGAACATCTCCGATACAGAACACTGAGGGCTTGTTTAGTTCGTGAAAAGAAAATTTTTGGGTGTCACATCGGATGTTTGACCGGATGTCGGAAAGGGTTTTCAGACACAAATGAAAAAACTAATTTCGTAACTTGCCTGAAAACCGCGAGATAAATCTTTTAAGCCTAATTAAGCCGTCATTAGCTCATGTGGGTTACTTTAGCACTTATGGCTAATCATGGACTAATTAGTCTCAAAAGATTCATCTCGCAATTTTCATACAAAATGTACAATTAGTTTTTGTTTTTATCTATATTTAATTCTCCGTGCATGTGTCTAAAGATTTGATGTGACGTTTTTGGAAAAAAAAAATTAACTAAACCAGGCCTAAATGTTGTCCTAACTTCTCACCTGCCCAAAACGCGGCAACTCTGAGAACCAAGCGGACAGTGGACCTCTGCACAGCAGTCAGCAGCAGTAGGCTTCTTAATTCACTTCACTGATCACTTCTTCTTTCACATTGCTCGATCACTCCCCTATATAAACCCCACAACCAATGCAAACCATGGCAAGCAAACAAACACAAGCTCAAACAACACCAGAGCTAAGCTTGCAGCAGAGATCGCTAGCAGCATTGCTCCGGGACCGGCCGTCGGCAACGTACTCCGGCTGTCCAGCGCCGGGCGGCAATGGCTTTTCAGCTCGGCAAGCTCGTGTGCGCTCTCCTCGCCGCGGTGCTGTGCTTGAGCTGCTTCGCTCGTGCTCATCACTTCGACGACGATGGGTTTGGGCCCGGTGGGTTCGGCCATGGCCCCAAGGGGTTCGGACGCGGCCCTGGCTTTGGCCATGACTGCCGCTTCGGCCGGTGCCACGGCGGTGACGGAGGGTTTGGAGGAGGTGGAGGCTTCGGAGGCAGAGGCGGTGGTGGGCTTGGTGGAGGTGGCGGTTTTGGTGGTGGAGGTGGCGCTGGAGGCGGTGGTGGACTAGGAGGAGAAGGTGGTGAGGGCGGTGGCTTTGGCGGCGGAGTAGGAGGCGGTAGTGGTGTAGGAGGTGGTCTTGGAGGTGGAGGCGGCGGCGGCTTTGGAGGAGGTGGCGGCAGAGGGGTTGGTGGTGGAGGTGGTCAAGGCGGTGGTTTCGGAGCCGGTGGTGGTGTCGGCAGTGGAAGTGGTGCGGGAGGCGGGCTTGACGGTGGAGGCGGTGGTGGTTTTGGAGGAGGTGGCGGTGGCGGGATTGGTGGTGGAGGTGGCAAGGGAGGAGGGTTTGGACCTGGTGGTGGTTTAGCTGGCAGAGGCGGCGGAATGGGCAGCGGTGGAGGTGGCGGGTTTGGAGGCGGCGGGAGCAAAGGTGGAGGGTTTGGCGCCGGTGGTGGCATGGGAGGTGGTGCTGGCGGTGGCGGAGGCCTTGGTGGTGGTGGTGGCGGTGGCATGGGTGGCGGCGGAGGTGGTGGGATGGGTGGTGGAGGTTTCGGTGGTGGAGCTAGCGGAGGTGTTGGTCAAGGCGGCGGCGGCGGTCATGGCAGAGGCGGTGGCGCCGGAGGCAGCTTGGGTGGTGGTGCCGGAGGAGGCCTCAGGCACAGCAACGGCCTTGGTGGGGGTGGTGGCTTCGGCATCGGCGTTGGTGTCGGCGTCGGCGTTGGTTTCGGCGGTGGTGCCGGTGCCGGTAGTGGTGCGGGCGGTGGTGGACGTTAAGCAATCGACATGGCGCGCGGCGCTGTCTGCTAGTGTTTAAACACTTTTTTTCTTGAAAATTAAAGAAGCTTATAGTATTCAATATTAGTGTGTAATTGTGTGGTTTGTCTATGTTAGGGGTGTCTAATTGGTGATGGTTATTGTTGTCCACATCTTTTGTACTTAGGGCGAACTCAAAAATCATCTTCATCTTGTTGATTGGATCAAACTCCAACTACATGTAATAATCTATGTAAAAGAGATGCAAAGTCTAATAGTAATAGTAAACCATACCATTCAAGTGTAATACGAAGTACAGTATTAGTGACCAGGAGCGCTTTTGGTGAGACAACGACATTGGTGGTTGGGGAAGAGGACGTTCCAGTGACGAGGCTTCGTGGGAGTTGCACCTTGCTTGGCTGCGGGAGGTGGCGACAATGGCTGCATTGGAGATTGGCAGGTCTAGGATGGCCAATGGTGGAGCATCGACATGGTGAAGCTATGGGCTGCCAGAGGTTGTTGTTGGCGAAGCTTTGGAGTGTGACGACAGGTGCGGGAGAGGGTGCTGCTGGCGAAAGCCTAGCTCAAGATATTTTCCAGAGCCGGCAATGATGAAATCTTCAGGTGTCGTGATCCCCCTTAGCGGTGTTGTTGAGCTGCCACTCTCACTCTCCACGACAGGATTCTTCAGATGAAACCCCAATCCGGATGGACGGGCGACGGTGGCACCTACGGCATCATGACCTCCTTATAGTGCGTTGTAGCTCTTCTCTATTTTTTTAAGCCCTTCTCACTTATCCGCCTCATCCTGACTGAACCTTATCCTCTCACTCCCTCCCTGCCAACCTTATATGCTCGCTCCATGCGTCTCGCCGCTTCGATATGCCACCACCATTTTCTCTTCACTTACCCGCAACGCTGCTTCTGTCTACCGTCGTCGTGCCTCCTCCTCACCTGCATCATCGCCTTCTCTTTGTCATCGCTTGTAGTCCTTCTGGAGCACCACATTGGCCTCTCTTATCTCTCTCCCTCTCCTCTCCCTCTCCGTGGGTGGCTAGCATGTGTGTGGAAGGCTGATTAGCTGGCTATGGTAGTGGCCATCTGGAGGTTGAGGACTACTAGATCCGGTCAACTGGAGCTCAGCGGCTACTGAATCTGGCTGCCACGACCTTGGGTTCAGCCTGATTTGGATGATGCGCTCGGTTCAACGATTGACTTTGTTGACAAACAAGGAAGAACGATCAACAGTAGCCTTGTCTTTTTCTGTGTCCTCTTTGTGTTCTTCATTTCTGTTCTTGTGTGTCGATTTTGTTCTTGTATGTTGATGTTGATCCATCTCGGGGCAATGTGGGCTGCTCGAAACATCGGCTTGATTTGAGTCGATGTATCGAGCTCGAGTAGTCTATTTTTTTTCATTTCTAAAACCTCAAAGGTGTTGGTTCCTAGATCGACATCTTTGATATCACCACATTAGTGTTGTTAATGGAGTATCGATTGAGAATCCCCGCACCTCCTATGTGAGATTCCTAATAGTTATTCATTATGTTTTCTATAGTAGTGATGGTAAGCACTGTGAGTGACTGTCACGCCCCGAACTAGCCCCGAACGGAGCTAGCCCGTGACGCTCCAAATTAACCTGTTAATCGATACCAGTCCCAGGAAACAGTGCTGGTATCACAGGAAGACAAAATATCACAGTAACAGTGGTCTCTTTATTACAGAGTAGGAGTACTCCCGATACGTTCCCCGGTCCGCGATTTTGGAAATTCATTTTGTTCGCAAGCACCGACCCAGGTATCGGGTTTTCCAAGTCTTTTGTAAAACCTCAAGTTTTACCCATCGTTGGATATTTTAAACTTGAGGGGACGTGTTCCGATGCGCGAGCCCGAAGGCCCGTGCATCGAAGCACAACAGTTGACAAAGGAGGTTTAAGTGTTCAATAATTCAAGGAGGGTAATTGCAGCAATTAGGACTGGGGGCCAGTAGGCTATCTCGCATGCCGCGGCCGATTTACTTGTGTAAATCCTATTCATGCAATATTTGCGGAAAAGAAATACTTAGATTTAAATTATAGGTGCAAGATGATCAAAGGTGACTTGCCTTGCTCGAGATCTTGAGTTTGATCCTCGAAATCCTCGCACTGCGGGTCTTCGGGCTCCGAAACTACACGCGAAACGGGACAACTCAACAAACGGCGAAAATAAAGCCCTATTATTGACCTCTAAGCGTGACATTAGATAGATCTCGAGATTTGAAGAATTTTGGAAGTTGAACGGAGTCAAACGGACTTACGATTGGGAAGATATTGAATTTCTAAGATTATCGGATTTTGCGTCTAAAAGGAAAAGGATTTAATTAAATCCTTTTTGAAAAGAAAAGAAAAGAAAAGAAGGAGGGAGGGGAATTAGACTTCCCTCGGGCGGCTAGGGCGCGGCCCGAGAGAAAGGGGCGGCTCGGCCGAGCTTAATGGGTCGGCCGGCCCAAGAAGGCGGCCCAAGGCGCGCGCGCGGGCGGGGAGGAGAGAGGAAGCCGGTGGGCCGGGTCCATCTCGCGTGGTCCCGGGTGGGACCCGCTTGTCGGCGGCTCGGCTCACCGTGAGCGAGGTGCACGCGGGGCGTGCTAGGGTTTGGGGAGGGGGCGCGGCGCACGTGCGCGGCTCGCGGTGGGGGGCGGAAGCGGCGGGCCCACGCGCAGCCTCACGGCTCGCGGTGGACCGCGCGCATGAGCGGGGCGGAGGAGAAGCGGCGGACCGGGGTCTGCTTGACCCGGTCACGGCCGAGGTGGCGCCGACGTGGCGCCTTCGTGGCAGCCACGCGGGCCGGCGAGAGGAAGACGACGACGTCGGCCGGAATGGACGGCGGACGGTGGCAGCGGCCTTTGGGGCGAAGCGCGGCGACGCAGGCGAGGGCGAGCACTCCGGAAGGTTACACGGGTCGAGAGGAGACGAGCCAACGACTCGGATTCGCCGGAGGGAGTTCGACGGCGGCGGATTGCGGCAGCGGCAACCGGCTACGAGGAAAGGGGGAAACGGCGACGGCGCGACGGGAGATCGATTCCTCCGGACTAGAGCATCTACGCGGCCACCGGAGTCTGTTGCTAGCGTCAGATTGGGCGGAGCTACGCCGAGCGAGGCCGGCGACGAGCGGGCGCTACGGAGCACGGGCGGCGACGGCGGCGAGCACACAGCGAGCGGCTGCAACGGTCGGGGCGGCGCTAGCTAGCTACGGGGAGGCTACTCGTGCTACTACCCGAGTCTAAGGGGAGGAGATGGAACGAGGAGGGAGAACGGAGGGAGGCACTACCGAGACGAGGCGGGGCGCTGTGACGAGAGGCCGACGGCACGGGAGTGATCTCTCCGGCCTCGGGCCGGGGAAGACAAAGAAGAGGGCGCGCCCGGAGTCCCCTTCCGTGTCCTCGAACACGCCGGCTCCTCCGGCACGCGAACAGAGCACGGGAGGCGGCAACAATGGAGTGGAGGCGATGGGGCAAACAAGAGGAGATGGAAGGGAGGGTGCTTGAGCTTTATAAGATGGCAATGTCGGTTTGGGAACCGACCTAGGGCGGTCAAGCGAGCGAGCTAGCGCTCGGCGGTCGCGGCCAAAGCGGCGACAGGGGGGGAGAATGACGCCGGCGGGAGGGAAAAGGGGAAAAGGGGCAGAGAAAGGGGCTTGCCTCCTTGCCACTTTGGGGAAAAGGAGGAGGGAGAGGGGGCGACGCGGCAGAGGGAGGAGGAGCTCTGCCTCCGTCCTTTGGAGGCTAGCGCGTGGAGTGGCGGGGGCCGGGTCGTGACGACGGCGATGACGGCCGGGCGGCTTGGAGCGGAGCGACGACCCGGGCGGCAGGCGCGGACGGCGGCGGCGACTGGCCGGTCGGCCACCATGGCACGCGCACGTGGGAAGCAACGGCGCGCGGCGACGATTTGGCGGCGTCGGCGGGAACGGCAGCGAGAGTGGAGGGAGGGCTCGGCGCGGCGCGGCTCTCGCGCACGCGCGCACGGCGCGCGGGCAGAGCGGGGAGAGAGGGAGAGAGAGAGAGAGAGAGAGAGATGGGCCGAGAGGGAATCGGCCCATCGAACCCGAGGTAGGCAAAATAGACATTTTGCGGAGGAATTGATTTGGGAAGGAAATGGATTCGGGATTTGAGATCCGGAAGGGCACGGAGACTGACTGCAAGCGAAGAAACAATTTTCGCAATTAGGGTTTTTAGAAATTAGATTTTCCCGCTAGGCGCCACGACGGAACGGGCGCTACAGACCAACCCCCCTAACAAGAATCTCGACCCCGAGATTCAGCACCTAAGGGAGCAGCTCTGGAAACTCGGCGCGGAGATGATCTTCTCGTTCCCAGGTTGCTTCATCTTCGGAATGGTTGCTCCATTGGACCTTGTAGAACTTGATGGTCTTCCTTCGAGTCTGACGTTCTGCCTCTTCAAGAACCCTGATTGGTCTTTCCTTGTAAGTCAGATTCTTTTCCAGCTCGATATTGCCCAGAGGAACTTGTTCTTCTGGAACACGGAGACACTTCTTTAACTGAGACACGTGAAACACGTTGTGCACATCTGCGAGACCTTCAGGCAACTCAAGCTGATAAGCTACTTCACCACGTCTGGCGGTTATGAGGTAGGGGCCAATGTAGCGGGGTGCTAACTTGCCGGACATCCCAAACCTCCTCATACCACGGAGAGGTGATACCCGCAGGTACACATGATCTCCTTTTTCGAACTCAAGGTCACGCCTCCGATTGTCAGCGTAATTCTTTTGACGGTTCTGAGCTGTCTTTAAACGTTCTCGGATCAGCTTAACTTGTTCTTCTGCTGCCTTGAGTATGTCAGGACCGAACCAGTGCTTCGCCAACCTCATTCCAGCACAAGGGAGTGCGACACTTTCTTCCGAACATTGCCTCATTCGGCGACATCTGAATGCTGGCCTGATAACTGTTGTTGTATGAGAACTCAGCATACGGCAAACAACGATCCCAAGTGCCTTCGAAATCTAGGGCACACGCACGAAGCATGTCTTCTAGGATCTGATTTACTCTTTCTGTCTGACCATCGGTCTGCGGATGGTAAGCTGTACTAAAATTTAGATCGGTTCCGAGAGCTTCATGCAACTGCTTCCAGAACCTTGAGGTGAACTGAGTGCCTCGATCTGACACAATCTTCTTGGGACAGCCAAATCTACATACGACATTGGTCATGTAGAGTTCTGCCAGTTTCTTTCCATCAAAGGTGGTTTTCACTGGCACGAAATGAGCTGATTTCGTGAGTCGATCCACGATTACCCAGATGGAGTCATACCCGCTAGGGGTTCTTGGCAAACAGGTGATGAAATCCATTCCGATTTCTTCCCATTTCCACTCAGGAATTGGTAGGGGTTGCAGCAGACCAGCTGGCCTCTGATGCTCTGCCTTGACTCTTTGGCATATGTCACAAAGCGCCATGTATTCTGCGACATCTCGCTTCATTCCAGCCCACCAGAAGTATGCCTTGATATCCTGGTACATCTTCGTACTTCCTGGATGAATGGAGTAGGCGGACTCATGAGCTTCTTTTAAAATGAGGTCTCTTAACTCCTTCTTGGCCGGTACACAGATGCGTGGACCACACCAAACTGTGCCCTGATCGTCTATGGAGAAACTGGTGTCCTTCTTCTCCTGTATCCTTTTTATTAGTTCTTTTATCCCTTCATCGTCTTTCTGAGCTTCCTGGATTTGCGATTCTAGGGTAGGCTGTACTGTCAAGCTGGCAGGGACACCTGACTGCACCATCGTCAGCCTTAACTTCTCCAATTCTCTGCACAGGCGGTCTTGGTCTGGCCATATTTGAGCTGCATTGCAATAGGTCTTGCGGCTTAGTGCATCAGCGACCACATTAGCTTTACCGGGATGGTAATGAATTCCAAGATCGTAATCCTTGATTAGTTCCAGCCATCCTCTCTGCCTCATATTTAACTCGGTCTGAGTGAAGATGTACTTAAGACTTTTGTGATCGGTGTACACTTCACATCTGTTCCCGATTAAATAGTGCCTCCAGATCTTAAGAGCATGAACCACGGCTGCCAACTTGAGATCATGGGTGGGATAGTTGACTTCATGAGGCCTAAGCTGCCTGGACGCATAGGCCACAACCTTTCGCTCTTGCATTAGGACACATCCTAAGCCTTATCTTGATGCATCACAGAAGATTTTGAAATCCTTTTGGATATCTGGCAGGGTGAGTACTGGGGCAGTGGTCAACCTTTTCTTCATTTCTTGAAAGCTGTCTTCACAGGTTGTCGACCATTCAAACTTCTTTTCCTTCTTTAACAGCTCGGTCATAGGTCTTGCTAGCTTAGAGAACCCTTCGATGAATCTTCGATAGTAACCAGCTAGGCCAAGAAAACTGCGGATCTCTGACACATTCTTGGGCAGATTCCAAGCAAGTACAGCTTCAACCTTGCTGGGATCTACTTCGACACCGTTGGAGGAGATCACGTGTCCAAGAAATGCTACTCGGTCCAACCAGAATTCGCATTTCGAGAACTTAGCGAATAGTTGATGATTCCTGAGCTTTTCCATTATCAGCCTCAGGTGTTCAGCATGTTCTCCATCATTCTTGGAGTATATCAGGATGTCATCGATGAATACCACAACAAACTGGTCCAGGTATTCCATGAAGATTTTGTTCATCAGGTTCATGAAGAATGCTGGAGCATTGGTGAGTCCGAAGGACATCACTGTGAACTCATACAGACCATAGTGCGTTGAGAAAGCGGTCTTCGGGATATCTTCATATCTGATTTTCAACTGGTGGTAACCTGATCTTAAGTCAATTTTAAAGAAAACTTTTGCCCCTTTAAGTTGATCGAACAGATCGTCAATCCGTGGCAACGGGTACTTGTTCTTTGTTGTTACTTCATTCAGGGCTCTATAGTCAATTACCATTCTCTCAGAGCCATCCTTTTTCTTAACCAGAAGCACCGGTGTCACGCCCGGAATTTCTATCCAAAATTCCAAACGCTTACATGTGTGTAAACCCTCGTCCAGGAATCAGCCGAGGCACACAATAACAAATTGATAATAGAGTACAATTATTACTATAATTAATAAGCGAATAAAATGTCATTACAGAGGTAGATAGTTCCTCTCAAACAGTAAAGATCTAAGCAGCGGAAAATAAAGATAAACAGCGCAGGCGACACCACTCCACAGGCAGCTTGACAAGGACTACGCCAAATCCTCAACACCATCAGCTTCACTGTAGAACTCCTCCTCTGATGAATGATTGCAAGGTGAGTATATGACATACTCAGCAAGCGACGCAGCAAATATGCAAGTGCACAGGATAACCAAGGATGGCATAATATAGGCTTCTTTGCATAAATAGCATTTAATGAATATTTCAGAATTTAATAAAACAGTAGAGTATTAATTAAACAGTATTAATCCAACACTATACAACATACCCTGTTGTATAGGCCCAACCATTCTGAACAACCAACCCCGGCTGCACAGTTCTAATCTCCAAACCAGGAATATACCATTCCAAACCAGGAGATAACCAATTATTACCATTTAAAGCATCTTTCATTATGGTGTGAAGGGTGAGACTAATCACGAAAGACATTGTTAGACCCGCCCATAACCGCGGGCACGGCTATTCGAATAGTTTTACTCTGATCAGAGGTGTACCACTGTACCCACAAGACACAGCCCCACAACATGTCACCATGTGCCTTAATACCACCACGGTACCTCGGAAAGGAGCTGTGACATTACCCCTCGCACAACACAATCCACCACAGTGCACCATTCCTGGATCATAATCACCCCCTTATAAACAAGGCATGGACTCCCCAGCAACCCCCGTGGGCTTATCTCCGCCACTTCTCAGTCTGGTGCTCCGCAATGAACTATGCTATACAAAAGATAAAGCCGTTGCCCACGCTGGCTTGTGGTTGGCACGGTTAATGTTTCACAATCGAAACTCGTGAACCGGTCCTTAATTGTCATGAGCACGACCATCAAAACCATGTACTCACAACCCACCATTATCAGGTTTTAGTTGGCAAATAAATTAATTAACCAATCACGATTGACCATCGTGAACTATCATTAAGCCATCATTAAATAATAGTGAATCATAAGTTATCCCATTAGTGTGCTAAAGTTTCTAAGCATGGCTAAGCAATTGCACCTAATATCTAGTTAAACCAATATAAAGCTCAACTAGTCAAGTTATAACAACCCAAGGTATCAAGGAATAAGATAATCAACAACAAAAGGGGCTATAACAAACAATAGGCTAATTCCACCCAATGACATTCGAAAATAAATGCAATAGTTAAATAGAAACAATAGCTTTAAACGGGATCAACATGCTCAAAGGATTGATTAGGATCTGTGTGACTTGCCTTGCTGGCCTTGGAACTCTTCTAAATCTTCTCCTGTGAAAACGGACTCTCCGGAAACGTCGGATTCTAAACAGAAAAGAGCAAAAACACCAAAACAGCACATAAGCAAGCATGAACAGTACATGTGGATATTTTTAACATGTAGATCTCAATTTTAGAAAAATTTAGAGACTTGAACCAACTAAATCCGAGCTAAGATGAATTAGTTATGAATTTTTAAAGATTAAATCGGATTAAATCATTTATATAAATTTTAATTGAATTATGACGCAATAATGAATTATTTTTGAAAAGGAAAAGGGAATTATTGCGTCAGCGGCTAGGGTTTGCGGTGGACCGAGTCCACGGCGGCGGTTCACGAGAACGGACGGCCGAGATCTAATCAACCAAAACGGACGGCTGAGATCGATCGGCTCACGGCCGGCTCACGAGAGACGACGACGATGACGTCAGCGATGATGTCACCACCGGCGGCAACTCGGGCACGCATGCCCGCCGGCGAACTACGGCGCGGCGGCGCGAACGGAGGGCACCAACGGATAGCGGGCGGCACGGTGAACTCACCAGTGACCAAAACGACGGCGAAAGATGACCGGATGGCGACGGCGTCGAGGAAAAGGCGGCGGCGACCTTCGGCTTGTCGACGGCGATGGTGCTCCGGCGGTCTTCGGCTGAAACGGAGGACGGGACGAGGACGGCGACACGACGGCGACCACGATGGTGACCTTCCCGAGCAACGGCGACGACTGAAATGACGGCGGCGCACGGCTGGAGCGGCGGCGACGACGGCGGCGCTAGGGTTGCACGGCGCTAGGGCGCTACGGACGACGAGAGGCGAAGGCGAAGGCGGCACGGGTAGAGGGGAGCTCGGGGATCCTTTTATAGGGGTCGGAAGGCGGCGGCGAAGCCCACGGCGGCCCGGCGACGGCGAAGGAAAGTTAGGGTTCGGCCGAATCCGATCCGAGCTCGAATCCTTGATTTCCAAACCGAGATAGCGATCGATTCCAAAGGGAAAAAGATAGAGGAGATCACGGAGTTCCTTTCCCCTCAATCAATTTCACCGGATCGGGAAAGGCGCGGCCGAATTTGGAAGGGCGGCGGCGGCGGCACTCGGCTAGGGTTCGGGCGCGGGCAGCCGGAGGTAGACGACAGGCCTGACAGGTGGGCCCCACCTGTCAGCGGCAGCGAGCGCGCGCGCGGGCGGCTCGGCTCGGACTGGGCCGACTGGGCCGAGGAGAGAGAAGGAAAGGGTTTTGGGCCGACTTTCGGCCCAAAGCCAAAAGGGGATTTTAAAAATCTTTTTCAATTTAAATAATTCATGAAATGCACTTTCATTTATTAAAAATACTTTCTTAGCTCAAATAAATCCCAGAAAAATCTAGGAATTATAGAATTAAGCAAAGTATTTAATAAAATTTTATCTGGCCCAATTTTATATTGGAATTTATTATTTACAAGTAAATCTTTTCTTCTAGGCTTTTTTAAAAAAATCATTTCTGATAATTCCATTTAAACAATAATTTATATAATTAAGATTTTTAGGGTGTGACAACCGGGGCTCCCCAAGGGGATGAGCTAGGTCGCACATAACCTTTACTTTCCAACTCTTTGATCTGCCTTTTGACTTCTGCTAATTCATTAGCCGCCATTCGGTAGGGTCTTTTTGCAATTGGTGCGGTGCCTGGTGCCAGTTCTATGGCGAACTCAATCTCTCGGTCTGGTGGCATACCTGTTAATTCTTCTAGAAATATGTCGGGATATTCACAGACAATGGGCACCGATTCCAAAGGGGTGGCTTGTAAACTGGTTAGAATAGACCGACTTGCGGTAAGGGTGTTAGGGGTAAAGCGGACTTGCTTTCCTCCAGGTCCTTGCAAGGTGATGGACCTTTCGGCACAATCTATCTGTCCTTTGTGCTTAGCCAACCAATCCATCCCTAGGATGATGTCCAAGCTTTGCGAGTCTAAGACTATTGGTTTGGCTAGGAAGTCAACTTCCTCAATTCTAAGGTTAACTTCCGGGCATATTTGAGTTGCCCTTATATCCCTCCCAGGGGAATGTACTATCATTGGTACTCGCAAATTTTGGGTTTTCCAACCATTTCTTTTCACAAAAGCTTGCGATATGAAAGAATGGGAAGCTCCTGAATCAAACAGAACTATTGCGGGTACGGAGTTAACAGAGAACATACTCATCACGACGTCTGGAGCATCCTGAGCGGTCTCAACTTGAATGTGGTTCACCCGGCCTCGACCAAAGTTGTTGGAAGCGCGAGAACCTTGTCCACTTGCCTGAGAGCTAGGACGAGACTGAGCTGCTGCTGGAGTAGGTGTTCTGGCAGTGCTACCATTAGCATGCCCTGAGTTGCTGTTGGTAGGATTCTAAGGGCACTGTCTGGCGTAGTGACCCATCTGGTTGCACCGGAAACACTGAACTGCTGATAGTCCTGGCGGTGACTTGAAGGTGGTAACGCTGTTTGGCGCAGTATTGCCACTTGGGGCACGCTGCTGTGGCTGAGGCGCCGGACGGTTCACCTGAGGACGAGGGGCATAGCCTGGCTGGCGGTTAGCCTGAGTGACCGACTGGTGATATTGCATGGGTTGACCAAAGCGAGGGCGAGGTGCGCCTCGGGAGGAATTCCCCTAATGGTTAGATTTGTGTTTCTTATATTCCTCGGTAGCCTCTTTTCTGGCATCTTCAAGTAGAAGTGCCTTGTTGATCATATGCTGAAAAGTGGGGAAGTCATGAGCAAGCAACTGGAGTCTCATTCCAACTGCGACTCCCTTCAAGAACTTCCTGATTTTCTTCTTGTCTGTGTCCACTTCCTCAGGGGCATACCGAGCCAACTTGTTCAACTGACTTAGGTACTCATTGACACTGTTGTTGCCTTGTTTAAGCCTGTTAAATTCCTCCTTCTTCATATCGATCGTGCTTTTAGGCACATGAGCTGCACGGAAGGCCGTAGCAAACTCATTCCAAGCAATGCTAGTGGGTTCGGGGTGCACATTGCAGTAATTCTCCCACCAATCTGCAGCAGGTCCTCTTAGCTGGTGAGAGGCGTAGAGTGTCTTCTCAACAGGAGTACACTGCACTAAGTTGAGTTTCCTCTCAACATCCTTCAGCCAATCGTCAGCCTCAACGGGCTCGACAGTCTGAGAGAACTCTGGCGGACGAGACCTCAAAAAGTCTGTCAGCTTGGATCTATTGTTGCCCATGTGGGGGTTGCCATTCCCATGCGCGTTATGCTGGAAGCCGGCTATGGCTGTGGCTAATCCTTGTAAGATCTGTGTCTGAACTGCCATCAAGTGCTGCATGCTGTTTTCAACATGGGGTGGGGAAGGAATGCGTTCTTCTCCAGAATTGTGACTCGCAGCGCGGTGAGAGCGGTGAGACTGTTCCACTTCTGCATTACGGGAAGTTGTGTGATGCGAGCGGTTGTTGCAGTGTGACTGTTCATTAGCTGACTCATGATTTGCTTCTGGCTCAACTCTACCTCCCTCAAAACCGAAGCGGGCTGGTGCACGAGCAGCACGGCGGGGGCGACTAGCCATCTAAACTCCTAGAAGAGGGCGAGGTAAGAATCAGATCAGCACTTAGGAAGGCAAGGAGCAAAGTAAATAACAACTCAGATAGCACGCACTAGGCATAAACTGGATTTTCTCAAATCATAAAGACACCTGATACAACGGGTGTGGACAAGTCACGGAGCTACGCCGAGCTTGACTGTACGCACACCACCTAGAAGAACCAGACTACCAAACAACACTCACATCAAACACACGCACGCACTACCTCGCCACGACTCCAAAAGAGTTGGCGGCGGAACAAAAGGGCCTAACACACGGACGGCGGCTGAAGACTGCCTCCTCTACTCCTCGTCTGCCTGGCTGCCTCCTGTAGTCGGCTCCTCAGTCGAAGAGACGTCGATCGGCTGACGCGAAGAGACCGGCGGAACCTGTCGAGGGCCGGCAGCAGCACGGGCCGCTGGCGGTGGGGGAGCTGGGTAGTCAAAACGGAACACAGTGGAAGAACCAACAACACGCTTCCGCGCAGTGCGGATAAAGCGTGGGCCACGGCGGGAGGAAGCAACTGGAGTGTGTCCTGGGGTGTAGGAGGGGCTAACTGGGTGTGGGTAGGGGGAGTACACTGGTGAGTATGGCGCACGCGAGCTGGGGGAGCGCGGGCCACTGGGAGTACGAGCAGAGCCGCGAGAGCTATGGGAAGACAGGTGGCTGGCATGGCAGAGGCGGCCTGAGTCCCAAGAGGCAGTGTCAACTGAGGTGACACCCTCCTCGGCCAGACGGGCCTCCAGAGTGGCGTAGCGGTGAGCAAGGGAGCGGTAAGCCTCAAGGAGAAGGTCGTGCTGGGTGGCCTGAGCCTCAGAAAGCTCAACCATGCGAGTCAGCACAGGCTGAGACTCACTGTACGGACAAGGGTACCTGGCGTCTGTGTGGCCTGAAGGAAGGCGAGGGAGCTGCCGGAAGGCAGAGCCCCCGAGACGGTGGCTGTAGTCGTGGGCCAGGCGACGAAGCGCAGTCCAGGAGAGGTCCTGGTACGCGATCTGGAGAGTGGGCCTGGCCACATTGAAGTGGTGTGGGCGAAGGCCAGCTCCGTGTATACCTCCTCGAGGGTAAAGGTACACAGAGAGCTCGCAGCGAGAGGGAACACGGTCCACGGAGTACCCCGTGTACTCGGGACACGAGAAGCCAAGGAAGCGGGCGAGGTCACGAAGCTGAGCGACGTGGTGACCCTTACCGAAACCGTGGGAACTGAAGCTGGCGTTCACTGCCATCTACAATTTTGAAAGAGGGAGAAAAGATCAGTAACCATTTTAGCAACAAACTACTGAAAATAAGGAAAACCCAAAAGAAGCCTTAGCTTTTCGCAAGTAGTTTTGAACTTAGCATCCTTAGGGTCGTCCTAAACGTCGGGTTTCGCCCTAGGGCCAAGCCTGTGCTCTGATACCATCTCTTGTCACGCCCCGAACTAGCCCCGAATGGAGCTAGCCCGTGACGCTCCAAATTAACCTGTTAATCGATACCAATCCCAGGAAACAGTGCGGGTATCACAGGAAGACAGAATATCACAGCAACAGTGGTCTCTTTATTACAGAGTAGGAGTACAGTCATGTTGGGCTGCGGACAGATCCCGAGCTCACAACTGCATTACAAAAGGGAAAGCGGAAGCCAAGACTTGGACCAAACATCACAGGCGCGACTTGGGAACTAGGCCGAAACCCTAAAACTCGTCGTAGCCGACTTGCTCCTGTAAGAACTCCTCGTCAGCGGGATCCGCTTCATCTTCTTCAGCAACTGGGGGGGGATTATTTATATAGAGCAAGGGTGAGTACAGGAGTACTCAGCAAGCCATGGGAATTTAAGTGTTTAATGCAGGCTTCAAAGGAAAGGCTGCTTGTTTTCTCAATTGATTTTGGTTAAACTCCTTTTTGAAACAACTAAGTGAGTGCTTCTCAAACGACACGGAAGAGACAGTGCATCTCGTCCGGTTGGAGTATGTGCAATGTATCAGTCTTTGGATTGATCAAGGTTGGCACCCGGCCAACAACTTTCAAACGGCCACCCAGGCCAAGCTGATCCCATCAGTTGCAGATTTTCCACTCATCGAACCCAGTCCACAACAGCAGTTTCACAAAGCAGTAGTCAAACAAAACTACGCTAGGAATCACCTCACATCCGCCCATGACATTACTAACTCAGTACACTTTACCCACACAACATTACTAACTCGGATCATCCAGCCCGTGCAGAACGGCCACGTCTAGAGACCTTAAGGCTTTCATGACAAGGCATTTCGAAAGCCGACACAGGTTCACCATATGCCAACGAGAGGGGTCCTAGACCAACGCCAGATTAGGTCCCAGACCATACTGTGCCAGGAAACCCGGGGGTTCTCCCCGGCACCACCCCGTTGAATCCACATGTCTCTTGGCATCATGGTTCCCCCGATTAGCTAGTTACTCAGCCAGGGGTGTCCCATTTCACCCATGTGGTCGCACTTGTCTTATGTTCGGATGAAATTCCAAGGAAACGGTCCTTAAGTGCAAGAGCGGGAAACCGTACTCCCGATACGTTCCCTGGTCCGCGATTTTGGAAATTCATTTTGTTCGCAAGCACCGACCCAGGTGTCGGGTTTTCCAAGTCTTTTGTAAAACCTCAAGTTTTACCCATCGTTGGATATTTTAAACTTGAGGGGAGGTGTTCCGATGCGCGAGCCCGAAGGCCCGTGCATCGAAGCACAACAGTTGACAAATGAGGTTTAAGTGTTCAATAATTCAAGGAGGGTAATTGCAGCAATTAGGACTGGGGGCCAGCAGGCTATCTCGCATGCCGCGGCCGATTTACTTGTGTAAATCCTATTCATGCAATATTTGCGGAAAAGAAATACTTAGATTTAAATTATAGGTGCAAGATGATCAAAGGTGACTTGCCTTGCTCGAGATCTTGAGTTTGATCCTCGAAATCCTCGCACTGCGGGTCTTCGGGCTCCGAAACTACACGCGAAACGGGACAACTCAACAAACGGCGAAAATAAAGCCCTATTATTGACCTCTAAGCGTGCCATTAGATAGATCTCGAGATTTGAAGAATTTTGGAAGTTGAACGGAGTCAAACGGACTTACGATTGGGAAGATATTGAATTTCTAAGATTATCGGATTTTGCGTCTAAAGGAAAAGGATTTAATTAAATCCTTTTTGAAAAGAAAAGAAAAGAAAAGAAGGAGGGAGGGGAATTAGACTTCCCTCGGGCGGCTAGGGCGCGGCCCGAGAGAAAGGGGCGGCTCGGCCGAGCTTAATGGGTCGGCCGGCCCAAGAAGGCGGCCCAAGGCGCGCGCGCGGGCGGGGAGGAGAGAGGAAGCCGGTGGGCCGGGTCCATCTCGCGTGGTCCCGGGTGGGACCCGCTTGTCGGCGGCTCGGCTCACCGTGAGCGAGGTGCACGCCAGGCGTGCTAGGGTTTGGGGAGGGGGCGCGGCGCACGTGCGCGGCTCGCGGTGGGGGCGGAAGCGGCGGGCCCACGCGCAGCCTCACGGCTCGCGGTGGACCGCGTGCATGAGCGGGGCGGAGGAGAAGCGGCGGACCGGGGTCTGCTTGACCCGGTCACGGCCGAGGTGGCGCCAACGTGGCACCTTCGTGGCAGCCACGCGGGCCGGCGAGAGGAAGACGACGACGTCGGCCGGAATGGACAGCGGACGGTGGCGGCGGCCTTTGGGGCGAAGCGCGGCGACGCAGGCGAGGGTGAGCACTCCGGAAGGTTACACGGGTCGAGAGGAGACAAGCCAACGACTCGGATTCGCCGGAGGGAGTTCGACGGCGGCGGATTGCGGCGGCGGCAACCGGCGACGAGGAAAGGGGGAAACGGCGACGGCGCGACGGGAGATCGATTCCTCCAGACTAGAGCATCTACGCGGCCACCGGAGTCCGTTGCTAGTGTCGGATTGGGCGGAGCTACGCCGAGCGAGGCCGGCGACGAGCGGGCGCTACGGAGCACGGGCGGCGATGGCGACGAGCACACAGTGAGCGGCTGCAACAGTCGGGGCGGCGCTAGCTAGCTACAGGGAGGCTACTCGTGCTACTACCCGAGTCTAAGGGGAGGAGATGGAACGAGGAGGGAGAACGGAGGAAGGCACTACCGAGACGAGGCGGGGCGCTGTGACGAGAGGCCGACGGCACGGGAGTGATCTCTCCGGCCTCGGGCCGGGGAAGAGGAAGAAGAGGGCGCGCCCGGAGTCCCCTTCCGCGTCCTCGAACACGCCGGCTCCTCCGGCACGCGCGGCAACGAAAGGCGGCGGCGAACAGAGCACGGGAGGCGGCGACAATGGAGTGGAGGCGATGGGGCAAACAAGAGGAGAAGGAAGGGAGGGCGCCTGGGCTTTATAAGATGGCAATGTCGGTTTGGGAACCGACCTAGGGCGGTCAAGGGAGCGAGCTAGCGCTCGGCGGTCGCGGCCAAAGCAGCGACAGGGGGGGAGGATGACGCCGGCGGGAGGGAAAAGGGGAAAAGGGGGAGAGAAAGGGGCTTGCCTCCTTGCCACTTTGGGGAAAAGGAGGAGGGAGAGGGGGCGACGCGGCAGAGGGAGGAGGAGCTCTGGCTCTGTCCTTTGGAGGCTAGCGCGCGGAGTGGCGGGGGCCGGGTCGTGACGACGGCGATGTTGGCCGGGCGGCTTGGAGCGGAGCGACGACACGGGCGGCAGGCGCGGGCAGGCGCGGACGGCGGCGGCGACTGGCCGGTCGGCCACCATGGCGCGCGCACGCGGGAAGCAACGGCGCGCGGCGACGATTTGGCGGCGTCGGCGGGAACGGCAGCGAGAGTGGAGAGGGAGGGCTCGGCGCAGCGCGGCTCTCGCACACGCGCGCGCGGCACGCGGGCAGAGCGGGGAGAGAGGGAGAGAGAAAAAGAGAGAGAGAAAGAGAGATGAGCCGAGAGGGAATCGGCCCATCGAACCCGAGGGAGGCAAAATAGACTTTTTGCGGAGGAATTGATTTGGGAAGGAAATGGATTCGGGATTTGAGATCCGGAAGGGCACGGAGACTGACTGCAAGGGAAGAAACAATTTTCGCAATTAGGGTTTTTAGAAATTAGATTTTTCCGCTAGGCGCCACGACGGAACGGGCGCTACAGTAACGTCCCGTCTTCCCCCAAGCCGGGCCCACTTACATCTGATAGCTTTCATAGGTCATAGACTGTCCTCACAGACCAACACATGTCTTGGTCTACACCAGCCATGCGCACCATGCCTGCGCAACTGCGACACACGCGCCCGTGAAACCGCGAGAGTCGGCTCTGATACCATTTTGTACAATTTTCGCAATTAGGGTTTTTAGAAATTAGATTTTCCCGCTAGGCGCCATGACGGAACGGGCGCTACAGTAACGTCCCGCCTTCCCCCAAGCCGGGCCCACTTACATCTGATAGCTTTCATAGCCCGTGAAACCGCGAGAGTCGGCTCTGATAACATTTTGTACAATTTTCGCAATTAGGGTTTTTAGAAATTAGATTTTCCCGCTAGGCGCCACGACGGAACGGGCGCTACAGTAACGTCCCGCCTTCCCCCAAGCCGGGCCCACTTACATCTGATAGCTTTTATAGGTCATAGACTGTCCTCACAGACCAACACATGTCTTGGTCTACACTTGCGCCACACGCGCCCGTAAAACCGCGAGAGTCGGCTCTGGTACCATTTTGTAACATCCCGTCTTCCCCCAAGCCAGGCCCACTTACATCTGATAGCTTTCATAGGTCATAGACTGTCCTCACAGACCAACACAGAGTTCTTTGGAGATTGGCTTCCGGAAAAGGAGTTGCAACTTGTTGATATGAGTATTCTATTAATCCTATTAAACCATAGGCCGGGATGTTACAGTGACCATTCAGGAAAGTCAGCGATGCATGCAGATGCGACGACTTTTGTTAGCCTCGACTACTTCATTCATAAAGCAGAAAAGTCAGCCCCCGTTGACCACGTGGAATTTCACAGTCAATTGTACCGATCGAGTGGACCATTCGATCGACCGGTGGCAGATGGATAGAAAACCAAATTAGGGAACCCCTTCAATGCTACAACTGCTCGCTCAAGCTAGTTAGCTGCAATAACTCCCCCGCTCGACCATGGTCGCTGCCTGGCTGGCCGGCCGGCGGCGGCGGCGACGACCGGCCGACGAAATGCAACGGCGACCACCGCGTGTTTTGCATATTGCATGCATGCATGGGCCAGCCCAGCAGCTAGCTAGCTGACCCACGGTATGGATCGATCCCTGGATATTGTTGACGCCAACTTGATGATGAATTAATGATGGTGAGATATGATCCGTCGTCTACAACCCTAGCTAGCTAGTCGATCAGATATCCCATCAATGCATTGCACTGTAGTGCTGCTAGTAACATGCTGCTACTACTACTGCTAAGGCCTAGCTTAGTTCCCAATTTTTTCTTCAAACTTTCAATTTTTTCATCATATTAAAACTTTTCTACACAGGGTATATTTAGTTCACGTCAAAATTATAAGTTTGGTTGAAATTTGAACGATGTGACGGAAAAGTTAGAAGTTGATGTGTGTAGAAAAGTTTTGATGTGATGGAAAAGTTAAAAATTTGAAGAAAAATTTTGGAACTAAACTCGACCACACATAAACTTCCAACTTTTCCGTCACATCGTTCCAATTTCAATCAAACTTCTAATTTTGAAATAAAAACACACCCTAGGGTAAAGAACACTACTATACTCTTTGTCACTGAAAATAAGAGATCGAAAGATATACTCCCTCAATTTCATATTATACGCATTTGATTTTTTTTAGTCAAACTTTTAAAATTTTGACTATGTTTATAGCAAAATATAGTAACATTTTCAATATAAAACAAACATTGTATTAAAATATATTCAATGATAAATTTAATGAAACTAATTTAATGTGAGTGTCTGCGTTGTACTGTGTAATTTTTTTAAAAAAAAAATGTTATAGATGTTGCTATTTTCTTTTATAAACTTTAACTAATAAAAGAGTCTAACGACCTACTCCCTCCATCCCAAAATGTTTGAAGCCGTTGACTTTTTAAAAATGTTTGACCGTTCGTCTTATTCAAAAAATTTAAGTAATTATTAATTCTTTTCCTATCATTTGATTTATTGTTAAATATATTTTTATGTATACATATAGTTTTACACATTTCACAAAAAATTTTAAATAAGACGAACGGTTAAACATATTTAAAAAAGTTAACGATTTCAAACACATTTAGGAAGGGGAGAGTACAATATGAAACCGAAGGAGTGGAACACTAAATGATGTCCTAACTTCTCACCTGCCCAAAACGCGGCAAAACCAACCAAGTGGACAGTGGACATTTGCACAGCAGTCAGCAGCAGTGGGCTTCTTAATTCACTTCACTGATCACTTCTTCTTTCACATTTCTCGATCACTCCCCTATATAAACCCCCACAGCCAATGCAAACCATGGCAAGCTAAACAACACAAGCTCAAACAACAGCACGATCGAGAGCTAAGCTTGCAGCAGAGATCGTTAGCTAGCTACCTTGTTCGCTAGCAGCATTGCTCCGGCAACGGCCGGCGGCAACGTACTCCGGCTGTCCGGCGTGCGCCGGGAGGCAATGGCTTTTCGTGCCGGCAAGCTCGTGTGCGCTCTCCTCGCCGCGGCGCTGTGCTTGAGCTGCTTCGCTCGTGCTCATCACTTCGACGACGACGGGTTCGGGACCGGTGGGTTCGCCCATGGCCCCAAGGGGTTCGGACGTGGCCCTGGCTTTGGCCATGACTGCCGCTTCGGCCGGTGCCGCAGCGGCGGCGGAGGGTTTGGAGGAGGTGGAGGCTTCGGAGGCGGAGGCGGTGGTGGGCTTGGTGGAGGTGGTGGGTTTGGCGGCGGAGGTGGCGCTGGAGGCGGCGGCGGTCTAGGAGGAGGAGGTGGTAAGGGAGGTGGCTTTGGCGGCGGAGTGGGAGGCGGTGGTGGTGCAGGAGGTGGCCTTGGAGGCGGAGGCGGTGGTGGCCTTGGAGGAGGTGGTGGCGGAGGGGTTGGTGGTGGAGGTGGTCAAGGCGGTGGTTTCGGAGCCGGTGGTGGTGTCGGCGGTGGAAGTGGTGTGGGAGGCGGGCTTGGCGGTGGAGGCGGTGGAGGCTTCGGAGGAGGTGGCGGCGGCGGGCTTGGTGGTGGAGGTGGCAAGGGAGGAGGGTTTGGAGCTGGTGGTGGTGTCGGTGGTGGAGCAGGTGGAGGCGGCGGAATGGGCGGCGGTGGAGGTGGCGGGTTTGGAGGCGGCGGGGGCAAAGGTGGAGGGTTTGGTGCCGGCAGTGGCATGGGAGGTGGCGCTGGCGGAGGCGGCGGTCTTGGTGGTGGTGGTGGCGGTGGCATGGGTGGCGGCGGAGGAGGTGGGATGGGCGGTGGCGCCGGTGGAGGTTTCGGTGGTGGAGCTGGCGGAGGTGCTGGTCAAGGCGGCGGCGGCGGTGGTGGCTTAGGCGGAGGCGGTGGCGCCGGTGGCGGCTTGGGTGGTGGTGCTGATGGAGGCCTCAGCCACGGTGGTGGACTAGGTGGCGGACTCGGGCACGGCGGCGGCCTTGGTGGGGGCAGCGGCTTCGGCGTCGGCGTCGGTGTCGGTGTTGGCTTCGGCGGTGGCGCCGGTGCCGGTGGTGGCACGGGCGGCGGCGGACGTTAAGACATCGACGTGGCACGCGCGCGGTCTGCTGGTGTTACACTTTTTTTTTCCTAAAAATTAAGGAAGCTTATGGTATTCAGTATTAGTGTGTAATCGTGTGGTTTGTCTCTGTATTAGGGGTGTCTAATTGGTGATGATTATTGCTGTCCTGTACTTAGGGCGAACTCAAAAGATCTTCGTCTTTTTGATTGGATCAAACTCCAACTACATGTAATAATAATCTACGTAAAAGAGATGCAAAGTCTAATAATAGTAAACCGTACACTATTCAAGTGTAATATACGGAGTACAGTTTGAGCATTGTCCATGCTAAAGTATTCAATTTGAGCTAGCTTGCATTGCATGCGTACTGCGTACAATCTGAATATATATCATGATCTTGGTCACTGTGTGCATTTCTTGCATGCTCCATAAACTATTTAATTTGTTCGTGGCCTTTTGCTGGAATATTACGACTCCTTTGCATTCATGAGTATCCGGATCAATCCATACTTTAATGTCGGACGCTATAAAGATCAGTTGTTTTTAGCCTTTTCTCTGCTATTCTTTGGGAGCAAACTGATTAGCTAGTCAGGTCAGATTGGTGAATGCACGCGTGCACATTTATGCAGAGTAATCAAGTAGATCGACGATCTCCCATGCAGTGCAACTGTGGAAGGCTGTAGCTCGTCAGAAAAATTCAGTAAAAGAATGAGGCCATGTCCACCGTCACCTACCATATTTATGAACAAGAATAAAAGAAATTGTAAAGAGACACGGCGTGATGGGGGGAAATGGTCGTTAAATAAAACAAGTGAAGAGAATTAAGACCATGGAACCAGAATTTTACAGTCTGTTTTTGCTCATCACAAACTGGAGACGAGGCCGAAAAATCAGTTAGAAAAAACCAAACAGAATTCAAGCCCAGCACACAGTCCGGTTTCTTCACTTGGGCTTTACGTAATTAGGCCATATCATGTCATTGGGCTTTACATAGTCAATTGCTCTCTGTTTTTTTTTTGTGGGGGGGGGGGGGGGGGGGGGTGTGTTTCGTTTTTACCCGTAAGGAAGCATAAGTTGTACGGTTGTACCCCTAATTAGGATACACAGGTTAACGGAATAACGGTGTTAAATATATATATAAAAGACATTCATACCTTTACTTGTTGTTGCACATTTGCCTTTATTTTAGTTCATTAATTGTGTATTTGCCCCTATTTTGTACTTGCATATTGCAATTTTGACAAATTTTTACAAATATGACAAACTTTTGCCACAAAATTGATAAAAATGTATTAGACATATATTTAAAAAAATGACAGAATTTGGGCACAATTTCGACACGTGTTTTACATAATTAGAAAACATACAACAAGCTGCAAACATCACAAAGGCAAGCAAATCCAAATGACAAAGACAAGCAACTCCTTGCCTGCTCACAGCCAAGCCGGGTCATCAATGCTCACCGCCGCGTGCACCACCCATTCCCCCTACTCACCATCGGCCTAGTTTTTAGGTGGTGTTTGGGAGTCAAAAAAACATAAGTAGGGACTTATATTTTTGTGTTTAGTCACTCCCATCCAAACACCACCTTATTCATCTTAGGGCATTCCCAACCCAATGACTAGAATGGTGTCCGTAGTATTAAATAAGTTGCCACATAAGATAAAAAATAATGTGGCAAGTGAATAAATGAGGAAAGAGAAGGAAACCATATCTTGCATGAGACATGGTTTCTACACAACATTCAAGACATCATGTGAGATAAGTAGCATTAAATTGAAGTATGTAATAGTGGTGTTTATATTAAAAGAGTAGTGTCTAGTACTAGTTTCTTGATGATGTGGAGTTTACGGAAACCATGTATAGTGTTATGGGTTGGGACTGCCATTACTCCTTGTTGGCCAAGCCACCGTTGTCGCCTCCTCCTTTTTGTGCGGAGCCACCACTTGGCCGGGCCGCTGCCGTCTCCTCCTCCTACCCAAGTGGAGCCACCACCGCCTCCTCCTCCTTGCGCGGAGCTACCGTTTGGCTAGGCCACTCCCACACGAAGCCATCACCTAGCTGAGCCCCCATCGTCGCCTCCTGTCCACTACCTAGGCACCTAGCCGAGCTACTATTGTCTTAGCCCATAGGTTTGGGGACAGGGATTGTAGAAGGCAAAAGGACCCCGTGGATATCGTATTGCTATGGCAAAATCACCAGGGGTACAAAGGTCAATTAACGAATTAAACAACCGATATTTTTTCTACTTCTTTAGCTTAACAATCTCAGATCCACTAACTTGATAAAAAATATGGGTAAACGTCTATTTTATTTAAAAAACAGGGACGAAAGTGAAAAGCTAAAAAAAACAGGGGCAAATTAATATCGAACATCAAAATAGGTGTAAAAACGAAATTGTGCCCTTTTTTCCGAGGAATTATCTTACATGTATATGGCACATTTGGTTCTATTAGGATGATATTGTAAAGGAGTTAAATAAATTGTATAGATTGTTGACATGACTCAAGGTTATTATTAGGGTTAATTTTACCATTGTTAAGAAGAATCTAAATAACTCTGTTTGTAAAACTTAGTACTACCCACTTATTTCGCCTATAAGTGGATTCACGGGTCGATCCACTTGAACTCTTACGTTTAGTTACTAGGTATCTCGAGGTATTAAAATTCTACAATAAGAAATATATAAATTCTACAATAAGACTTATTTCTAGCCATTGGTTGATAAACCAGTGGTGAGAGAAAAGAAAAGCGCTAAAGTGAGCCTTAATAAAAGTTGTATTGCGAAGTAGTAGGTATTAAAGGGATAAAACTTGACTAGCTAGGTAAGAGGCTAGTTTAATTAGAACACTAAAAATCAAGGGATTGTTTAGTTCTTTGCACTTGTAATATTGCTAATTTTTTGGCAATGGCAAAATTTGGCATTATCAATCTTTTAACAACAATTGGCTAGCCTTTTAGTTTATTTGACAAATTTATATTTAGGTATTGAACTAGGCCAAATTATTTGGGAATGCCAATTTTTTAAACAACCAAATGGATGTTAAAGTTTTGATGTGCCATTTTTTAAGTTGGATTTAACCATAAACCAAACAACTAACAAGCCCCCTATTTTTTTTAATGGAAGTACATAGGGTGGGTCTAGTGTGCGCACATACCCAAACCCATCAAGCAGCGAACGTTTCAACACAAAAAGCCCATATGCAATTCACCACTCCAACAGCCAAGTCCACGCAAATTATCCTTATCTTCTTTTCTATATGCTTCCGTGGAGTGTAGGCAACGATGCGGTAAGAAGCGGATTTAGTGCTTCACTCTCTTACTCCAACGACACCCAAATTTAGATCAGCTTTAACCCCTCACTTCTCTTGCCATTGTCACTGTCATACCCTGTCACCTGGTCTACCCGGTCGGCCTCCTGCCCTTCTCTTCGCCTCGCTTTGCTCCCATCACTAACACCGGCCCATTGCGACCCCGTGGCTTTAGTGGCGGCGGCACGCCACCCACCACTGATCCACCGTCTCTCAGACTATACATGTAAGTTAGATTTTTCACTTTCTCTTCTCTAACACCACCCTCGCCTCTTCACCGATCTTAATCTGAAACTCTAACCCGACGCTTGTTATAAGATCAGGATATGTTTGTGAGATGTTCATGTCATGTGCATTGGCTAACTATTTTTTCCAATGTCTCGCTATCCCCTTTGTTGATCGGAAAGTGGGAAAGCATTAGCCATTAGGGAGACGAAGAGACTATCCACTCCGTCCGATGCGCACCCCTCCGGCCTCCTTCTGGAGCACGCTTCCTTCCCCTGCAAGTTCCCGCCATTTCTCTCCCCAACCCCACTCTGGCACCCCGCTCCATTCCCCACTATTAAATTACTAATTAAATCATCACAAACAAATCCATCTCCCAAACCCCTTCCATTTACACCTAACCGCCCCCTTCGCGCCGCCACCGCCGCCGCCGCACGCCGACATGCCTCGCCGCGGCGCGTCCTCCGGTAAGTCATCCCCCGAGCCCTCCCCCTTGGATTCCAGGAACCCTAATCCCCGTCCTTCTCCCGGCCTCCATCTCAGCTTCCACCAGCCGCGGCCGCCGCCGCCCCCGCGAGGAGGAGGAGGATGAGGATGATGAGGAGGTGGTGGGGGATGTCCCCTCCGACGACTCCGCCGACTCCGACTTCGTCGCCGACACGGAGGAGGAAGAGGCGGCGGACGACGAGGACGACTACGCGTCCGATGGGGAGGATGGCGCGGCGCCCGCTGCGGCTGCTGCTGCTGCTCCTGCGGCGGTGGCCCCGCCTCCTCCTCCGCCTCCGCAGCCGCAGCCGAAGCGGCTGCAAGGGGGGAGGAAGAAGGGGGCTGGCGGCCACGGGAAGCTGCCCCTGCCGTGGGAGGTGTGGGAGGAGGCGAACGAGAAGTGGCTCGACGAGCGGGAGGCGGCGGCCAAGGGGGAGGAACCCCCGGACCCGGAGGCTCCCCCCGCCGTGGCCGCGGGGGTGCCCACGGCGGAGCCGGCCCCGGAGGTGCTGCTCCCGCTGCTGCGCTTCCAGAAGGAGTGGCTCGCGTGGGCGCTCGCGCAGGAGGCTTCCCCCTCGCGCGGCGGCATCCTCGCCGACGAGATGGGGATGGGGAAGACCATCCAGGGCATCTCGCTTGTCATCACCGCGCGCCGCCTCCGCCCCCCGGCACCGCCTCCTCGCCGCCGCGCCGCGTCTTCGTCTCAGGGCCAGCCGAAGCGGTGGGTGGGGTGCACGCTGGTGGTCTGCCCCGTGGTGGCCGTCATACAGTGGGCGCAGGAGATCGAGCGGCACACGGCCAAAGACAGCGTCCGCGTGCTGGTGTACCACGGCGGCCGGCGTGGGGCTCAGAAGTATGATTTCAACAAGTACGACTTCGTGATCACCACCTACTCCACCATCGAGGCGGATTACCGGAAGCACATCATGCCACCCAAGACTCGGTGCTGCTACTGTGATAAATTGTTTTACCCCAACAAGCTGAAGGTGCATTTGAGGTATTACTGTGGTCCTGATGCTCAGCGAACCGAGAAGCAGGCCAAACAGGAGAGCCGGAAATGGGGTAGCAAAAAGGGGACATCCAAGAGGAGGGTACAAAAGAAGAAAAATGATAGTGATGGTGAGGATTTTGAGGAACGTGATGGGAGCCAATCAAGGGGTCAGTCACCTCTACACTCAGTGCGGTGGGAGCGTATTATTTTGGATGAGGTGATTTTTCTGCTTTTTTTTCTCACATTTTTATGTTCATGTAGATATATGTTCGCAAAAATATCTTGATTTGATATGCTCACTATGAATGAAGCAAACAGTACTTACTCATTATATAAGAGTTCCTTGTCTGAACAAGGGGTGTAACCCCATATCCTAGTTGCTAAATTGTAACTAACATAAATCCAGATTACGGGAACCCTGCGATGAAGAACATGTGCCATGGGCCATCAAAATATTAATCAAAATTATGGGAAAATGTTTTCAAACAACTGGTCTAGATTTTTCTCTTTAATATATTGCATAAAGAGTATTTGATTAGTTGGACATGTGAAAATTAGTTCAGGCTTAATATACTATATAATTTGATGAATAGCTGCACTGTTAGTTTAGGCAAACTTAGGATTGTATGTGACAAAAAAAGATGCTACCCCTACAATGTTAACTCCACATTCTTCTGCTTTAGTTATAAACTACAAGTTCGTGTAGCTTCGTCGTTATGTTTATAATAAGAACTTATCTCCTGGTACAAGAAGCAATAATGCCTGAAATGTGGTTCAGTAGCTTGTTGTCAGGCCCTAGGAAGCTTAGCCAACAATACCTGCTTTCATTTAAGCATTTCGTCACTTGGTAGCATGCATTGGTAAATCAGGGAGATGTAAGTTGTGTCAAACAGATATACTTTTTCTAGATTGATATTAACTTAATGCTTTTAGTTTATTCATGTTTTAGTTTGAAGTAAGACCAGGTTATATATTTTGCTTGATCGCTTCTTAGCATATTATTTTGGGGTCTTTTTAGATGAGAATCTTGATTTGTTAGGGGTTATCCTGCTTTTTTAACGATTCAATCCTTCCATTGTATTCTTCAGGCTCACTTCATAAAAGACAGACGCTGCAATACAGCCAAGGCTATTTTTGCATTAGAATCGGAATACAAGTGGGCTCTGAGTGGGACACCTTTGCAGAATCGTGTTGGAGAACTCTACTCGCTGGTCTGCAACAAACATATGAAATATCTGGCCTATTTTCTTTATACTAGCTTTTGTGTGCTGACTGTTGTTTTCTCAGATCCGTTTTTTGCAAATATTTCCTTACTCGAACTATTTCTGCAAGGACTGCAACTGCGAGATACTAGATACCCTGTAAGACAACATTACTATCTACAAAGATCTTTCCTGCAGTCATATTACTTAGTTTCTGCTCGATGCGATGCAATACCGCCTGAGAAACAGATTGTGTTACATTACAAAGATGACTGGTTTCAGCTTAAGATATCTTAGTTGATAATAGGTTACAATTTGTGACATCCAATTAAGATTAGTAAGAGTGTAAAAGCAAGCTACTATTGTGGTTTTGTGGTTGCATGTTGCGTGTTATGAATTGCTACTGATCCAATGATCCCATTGATTTTTTTTATTCATTTCGATTGAGGACCTGACCATACCTCTAATCTCTTACAGTCTGAAGAAACAATGTGATTGTGGTCACTCATCTGTCAGGCATTTTTGCTGGTGGAACAAGGTCAGTTAAAGGTTTTTTTGTTATGCCACCTTAGTTTGATGTTTTTTTTTTTCTTTTTTCTTTTTTTGGTTCATGCAACAAGCTTGCTGACAGAATGCATATCTTCAATAGTACATATCAAAACCAATACAATTTGGATCGGCAAGTTATGAAGGCAAAAGAGCCATGGTTCTTCTAAAGGAAAAGGTTCTGAAGGGCATAGTGTTAAGGCGCACGAAAAAAGGAAGAGCTGCAGATCTTGCCCTCCCGCCAAAGATTGTGAGTTTGCATATCTTAAAACATTTCTATACATGAATATCTGCTATGCCTGTTTTTCCATGAGTGTACCAGTTGTGAGCTGTTTAATTTTTCATGATAGGTGACCTTAAGGCGGGACTCTTTCGATAAAAATGAAATGGAATTCTACGAAGCTTTATATACTCAGAGTCGCACGCAATTTGATTCGTGAGTTCTTCAAATTGTTCATTAGACTTTGTGTGGTTCCTATGTGGTATGATGCTGCAGCAGCTGGATAGCCTATTTGTTTTTAGCAATGAACACATTCTAGTTTCGACTGGCTCTTAACAGCTCAAAATGTTTAGAATCATCAGCTCAAAGAACCAATATTATAGGTTTCATTTCACCTATTTAATAATTAATTCTGAATTTAATTTGCACAAGTACCACCAATGTTAGTAAAGGTATGATATGCTATATACTAGAAATTCCGCTGTTAGTGTCATTCCATATAATTCATACTGTAGCAAGTATTTTTGTTTTGATGAACAATGAATTGCATTTGTTAGGTACTGATGCAAATGCTTTTTTCAATTTTGACCGTTACAGTAGTAGCATTTAAGGTGTTGTATGCATATACTGTTTTCTCCAGATATGTTGATGCTGGGACGCTGATGAACAACTATGCACATATCTTTGACCTCCTAACAAGGTTGAGACAGGTGAGTCTTTTAGAAGAACAATTGTGGGGTGCCCAAAATTTTTTGTTTCTCTTAGAATTTCTCAGTCACATGCATGCCATTCATTTCCTCTAGAATTGCATGTTTAATTATTATTCTTCCAGAAAGTATTGTATTTTCATTTTGTTCCTGTAAAATTGTAGGCTGTTGATCATCCATATCTTGTGGCATTTTCTAAGACAGCAGAACTCGGTGACAGAAGTAAAAATGAAGGAAATGAGAACATGGAAAGCCAGTGTGGTATATGCCATGATATGACAGAAGATGCTGTGGTTAGCACTCAAAACCAAAATTAAAAAATAAACACAATCTGTGTTCTTTCTTTCCTGCTTATTATAATCTGATTTTCACGTGATGAATTTCTTGTCAAGGTTACCTCTTGTGAACATGTATTCTGCAAGAATTGTTTGATAGACTACTCTGCAACTTTGGGGAATGTTTCATGTCCATCTTGTTCAGTGCCCCTTACTGTCGACCTAACAACACGAAGTTCTGGAGAAAAGGTCACTCCAAATTTGAAGGGTGGCAAACGCTCAGGAATATTAGGCAGACTACAAAACCTTGCAGATTTTAAGACAAGCACAAAAATCGATGCCTTGGTATGTCGCACAACTAAGTCAACATATTTTTTTTATTTTCAGCTCCAATTATATATGTTGCCATACTTTCTATGTGTGCCTAAAGGAAGAAACCAAAATCAATGTATTCTGCTAAATGCTTTTCTAGAAGTTATCTAGGAAAATCCTGCAAGCCATTAAGTTTCAATGGAGTAGCCACATGGGATATTACATGATTCTTATGCTTACTAGAGTAAATCAGGGGAGGGAAATTAGGTAGTTAGGTCTCATGGTACAAAGCCTATATGTGTTTATTAGATTTAGAGCTTATGGGAATACAAAATATTGAATTCACCTAATGCCCAGGAAGTTGTATATACCTATTGGCCCTGGTAGTGGTAAAAATCAACTTTAACATAACTTGTCCAATACCCCTTATCATATTTTTTTTGCGATTTAACCATTCTAATGTTGATACTTGATACCAGGGATTGAAATATTGTTTTCAAAAGTTCCAAAAAAAAACTACTAGGATTTCCAGTTATCTTTCAATTGAAATTTGATTTTTATTAGAAAAAATAGAAATGATTTTTTTTTTAAAAAAAAACGCATCTTCAGGTGCTCAAACCTCCCACCTGCTTCTGCCAGGATAAGATGCTTATCATCAACCTATGCCCAAACTTCTCTATTCTTTGGGAGGGCATTCCTGTTGAATTCAAACATGGGCAATGGTGTTTAGGAACTTTAGGATGCGAGTCCTGCTACTGGTCTCACTTTCACTGCCAGTTTTTGGCCTACATGTTTTCGTTGATTGAGTTACATAGTGATGTTAATGAGTAGGTAGGACTTTTGCAAGTATAGATTACTCACTGAAGGTTACAAAAACCTTTTTTTCCCTGGATCACTCACTCACTAGACTGTGTTCTACACTACATTTTCTCAACTTCTACTCGTTTTCTGTGTGCACATTTCCTAAACTACTAAACGGCGCGGTTTTTTTTCGCAAAGATTTACTTTATGAAAGTTGTTTAAAAAATATATCGATCCCTTTTTCAAGTATTTTTAGCTAATACTTAATTAATCATACACTAATCTCCTGCTCTGTTTTGCATGCCGAGGGGAAAAGTTCCCAACACAACCTAAAGCTGAAATGCTCCATAATGCTGTACTGGAGCAGCTTTTGAGTATTACCTCAAGAGCAAACCTTGCAGAAGTAATTTAATACTCGTTCAATTTTTGTCACTGTTAATTTTATTTACATTATACAGAGAGAAGAGATAAGAAACATGGTTGAGCATGATGGTTCCGCCAAAGGGATTGTGTTCAGCCAGTTCACATCATTCTTGGATTTGATTGAATTCTCCCTGCAGAAGGTAATGCACTGCAAAACATTTATTGGTGTGAAGCTTTTCAGCTCTGTGTTTAGACAATTGTAATAGTGCAAGATGTTTTGACAGTCTGGTATCAAGTGCGTGCAACTTAATGGCAAAATGAACATTGTTGAGAAGGGGAAAGCTATAGATACCTTCACCAATGATCCAGACTGCAGGATCTTTCTGATGAGCTTGAAAGCTGGAGGAGTAGCTCTCAACCTCACTGTGGCATCACATGTAAGCTCAGTGCAACCTCCCAATTTATTATACTTATGGGTGTGTTTAGTTCTTTGGGTGTAAAGTTTTTGAAGTATACAAACGCACGTTTGAAGTATTAAATGTAGACTAATAATAAAACAAATTACAGATTCCGCCTGTAAACTGCGAGACGAATTTATTAAGCCTAATTGATCCATCATTAGTAAATGTTTACTGTAGCATCACATTGTCAAATCATGGCGTAATTAGGCTCAAAAGATTCGTCTCGCAATTTACATGCAAACTGTGCAATTGGTTTTTTTCCTCACATTTAATGCCCCATGCATGTGTCTAAACATTTGATGTGACGTTTTTTGCTAAAATTTTTTGGATCTAAACAAGGCCTATATACAGCAATAAGTTCTGAACTTCCTGATCCTGACAAAGGTGGGAACACAACTGGTGCATACTGCTGACTAGATTACATGCCATGTAGGTTTTCTTGATGGACCCTTGGTGGAATCCTGCAGTCGAGAGTCAAGCCCAGGATCGAATCCACCGAATTGGGCAGTTCAAGCCAATCAGGTGCAATAGCAGTGTAATATTGCTTTTCCTTGCTCTATGCTCATATAATGTAGGTGTTTTCTTATGAACCATGCCGCTCTTTGTCTGGCATTGTCTACATTTGAACTCTGCTATACAGAAGCATGAGGTTTGTGATCAAGGATACCGTTGAGGAGCGTATACTGCAGCTGCAAGAGAAGAAGCGACTGGTGTTTGAAGGGTAAAAATTCTCTTTTCCACCCAATTACCAAGGCATAATCTCCAGTGCTTGTCTGATAACTGTCTTCGGCGAATGCCTCTCCTGATACCATTTCTCCCCCCAAACCTCTTTGCAGCACCGTTGGCGACTCACCTGAGGCCATGTCCAAGCTTACAGAGGCTGATCTCAAGTTCTTGTTCCAGAACTGATTCTCCCCCAATAGGTGATAACTCCCTGTCTAGGCGTAGCCTAGGATTAGTTACTGACATGTTTGGGGGGCCATGACCATGACAGATTGACAGTGCGCGTCAGTTGTAAAGGTGCTCGCATAGTCGCACGGCGGGTTCGCATGTCCTCTTGGGTCTGTGGCTACAGAGGGGTGAAACCAGGGCGTCGCGTCCTTGTTGAATCTTTGCAAGAACAAAATACGGAGTAGGATAGTTTTGCCTTTTTTTGACAGAAATAGGTTTCCGGCGCGCTATTTATTTTCATCAGTAGTACGGTGTCCTGAAGTGGTTGAGTAGACGGCAGATACAGTCGCACTATTGCACTAGAGTAGTAGTAGAGTAGTAGCAGAGACAGAGAGTGGCCGGAGGCCGGAACTCTGGTGCCTGCCTGGTCCAGTCGTTCTTGCCGTATATTAGGCCTCTTGGGCTGCGATCCCTGGCAACTTGCTCCCAATCTCCTCCCATGTGTAACATTGTACGAGAATGGTGTGCAGGCCTGGACTGGCAAGTGCCAACCTGCCTGCTGCGACGCCGTCCCTAAAAAATCTCAATTTAAGTTAGAATGTGATCTATTATAAGACAATGAATCTGAATAAAAATTGTTTAGATTTTGTAAATTAGTCATGCGATTCTACGAAGGTGAATTAATCTCAAAGTCGGTTTAGTTGGCCGGTTTTGATCTTTCGATTTTGGTAACTCTGTTGATTACACCGTAAATCGTTAGGTGATTTTGTGTTGGCTATAAAAACACGTCAACAGATTCGTTGCCCTGTAATATATCGTACTCCCTCCATTCCAATATGTAGCAAACTAAGTTAGGATTAGATCCCTCTTAGGACTATGAATCTAGGACTAAGATAGGATTGGACCTATCCTAGATTGCTACATATTGAGATGGAGGGAGTATGTTTTTTTTTTCATATTCGTTATCCTAAGATAGATCACATCCTATTAAGTTAAGGTTTTTTTAGAACGGTGTGAATATACAATATCTTTAGTACAACAAATGATACAACATCTAGCTATATCCAGTTTCGTCTAACGCGAGAAACCTATAAATCTCAGAGTCAGCTTGGGGCAAGACGAGATTACTAGCAGTCTGGCACCAAGCCGAGATACTTTGGATAAACTTTAACCACTTATCTCAATTTATCTCAGTCTGACAATATGTCCAGATTTATACTACTAGAATATGTTACATCCCTTTAAAATCTCTTATATTTTGGGACGGATAGAGTAAAAGCATACCCGGAACTAATGTACGGAAATGCAAGCGTTTTCAGCCAAACCAATGCTTAGAAGGAAAATCTAAGCAACTTGAAATTTAAATGAAAATCTAAGCAATTTAAAATTCAAAATTTAACCAGTAAATTAATTAAAAGGGATTTTTTTCTTTACTTTATATCTACTATTTTATAATCGCAATTGTTATCCTTTCATCTCTCTTTAAAAACGTCGTCATCCTACTTCTGTCCCCTTCTCACCATGTGCACAAAGTGATCCGCTAGGGTACTTTCTCCTCGATCCACCCACCAAACTAATCTCCAATTATACAGGTACTCAATCTGCTCACCCACCCAGCTAATCTCTAACTTTATGGGTTTAGCCTGTTTTAAAGCACAAGCATACTGCTAGTTACTTAACAATCTAGAAATGTTTATATTTAGGAGTGCATGAACACAGAGTATATCCTAAACATAATTATTAATTTTTCATACATTGTAATCTAACCATTTGAAAATATTAGTGATCAAAATTGAAGTAACTATAGTTAACAGTGATAAGTGCTACTCCCTCTAATCCAAACTATAAAGATTTTTAGAATTTAAATTTTATATCACAATATAAACACCTTTTACTGATTTCTATGATTCCAATCATTACAATGATTCCAAAACCAATTAGATTGTTGTAAAGGGAATTCAAGCAATTAGAAATTTAAAATTTAACAGCTGAAGTAACTAACTGATAATCTTTCACCTTAACCTTAGCATTTAGAACTAAACGGCCTAAAAATTGGGAACGGAGGCGGTTGCTTAGTATAGCAGTACTAGTACTACCCTGTTTGCAGATTCTCAGTCCGTTCCAAAATAAAATAAACATACCATGAGTTTTCGTATCCAACTTTAATCGTCCGTCTTATTTATATTTTTTTAAAAAAAACTAAAAAATATAAGTTATGCATAAAGTACAATACATGTTTTATAATCTAATAACAATAAAAATACTAATCATAAAAAATTAAAATAAGACGGACGATCAAATTTAGACACATAAACTCATGACGAAACTCATGACGGCGCTTATTTTGGGTCCCTTCGTCTTATTTTAAGTGCAACTATAAGTTTCTGTTCCCAACTTTGATTGACTGTCTTATTTGAAATTTTTTTATAATTAGTATTTTTATTGTTATGAGATGATAAAACTTAAATAATACTTTATATGTGACTTATATTTTTAAATTTTTTTAAAAAAATTTAAATAAAACGGATGGTTAGAATTGCGCACGAAAAATTATGGCTGCAGTTGGAGCAACAATTTACCATAATCAATCAATTAATCAGTCAGCCTGCGACAGGGACGGGCACGTCAAGGACGCACTCGACGCCAGTCTGACTCAAGTGATTAAAGTAAAGCGCACAAGTACTCCCATAATACAGACAACAGTACAGTATTAAGCATTTATAGCTGATTAGGACTTGGCGGTTTAATTGGAGCTTCCTCCTAATCAATCGCTCGCTTCTGGGCTTGCCGCTTGCTTTGGTTTCTTGGGGGCAAAGTGATATCTCATTATCTCCACCTCCTCGGGGTCGGGGGCCCACTGCTTTGCCTTTGCTCGCTCGTTGCTGGATCATATGCGAACCATGGATGGATGGAAGGATGGCTCTGCCTGGCCGACGCGCGGCGGATTCGGAGGCAGGCGTTGCATGGGGTAATGGGCGAATGGTGGCAAGCAAAGGCAAAGCAGATCGATCCGGCACCCACCCATGCATGAGATGCGATGCGCCTCTCCAATTCTTTTTTTCCTAAAGCGAGATCCTGGGGAAAATATATATATGGTGGGAATTATATATGTAGTGAAAACCTAAAAACTATTGATAGATTGTAGAATTGACGTCTAAGATTCGTCCATATTATCACGAGTAAAAATTTTACTCGTAGGTTTACTTATGAGATTGATTTGTCCGAATCTCAGACATCCATTTTTCGATCCAACGATAATTTTTAGGTTTTCACTATATATGTGATTTGTACTACATATTTTCCCGATATCTTGGCCGTGTTGGAGCCTCATAGAATGGAGATAGAGGGGCTGAGCGCCTTCTTATTAAAGCGAGAAAGGCAGTTTTCCTTTAATTTTGTAAGAGAGTGGTTACACAACATTCCTTTAATTCTTTTAAGAGAGAGATTACACAACATTTGTGGCAGAGTTTATAAAAATACTTTCATATACAACTTATAGTATAATTTAGAGTGTTCTCTACTTTAGATTAGAGCGTAATTTAATTTTTTACACTTTAAGATGTGATAATTAAGGATTTACCACATACAGTCTATGCATGTGAGCCCTCATGTGTCTATGGCATATGGGTCCAGTGACAAATGCTTAATTATCGCTTGTAAGCTGTAAGAGTGGCAAATAGTTAAATATCTCTGCAATGTCACGCCTCGAGCGGCTCCAACAGCGCACGCCCTAAAAGAAATTTTACATGCTCTTGTACAAGTCTCAATGCAATTTGATATTCCAGAAATTGAAAGTTTTAGGGCAAACAGTTTTTTTCACAATTCCAATTTTTTTAATTATGGAAATGTTCCACTAATCAATGAGAATATCCTGCCTCTGTGGCAACCAGGGTTGTCAGCAGTTAATTTTATTTTTTCTAAGTCAACAATTGCGTTTTTAACCATTATTTGGAAATATGTTTTTTTTTCAAGTTCAACTATAGTGTGTCAATGTTAATATAGCGTTTCAGTTTGTCATGAAACTTGTCGCTTTTCTCACATGGGTCCAGTAAAGTAGTCAACATCACATAAACTTTGGTCAAATGTTGGACCCGCACTTTTCCATGCAACTATTCATTTTCCTCCCACGTTCACACGACTATAGCAGCAAAATAATGCAGTGAGTTTTTTTTTCAATATTAGTTAGATGAATATTAAGATTTTCGTGGCACGCTTTTTAAACTGCTAAACAGTGTGTTTCGTGCGAAAATTTTCTATATGAAAGTTGCTCTAAAATATCATATTATCTATTTTTTTAAGTTTATAATAATTAAAACTCAATCAATAATACATTAATACCACCTTGTTTTACGTAAGAAACTTAGGCTCCCATCGGATGGCCTAATAAGCCAAAGAAAAAGCCAAATTTTAAATTTTTAAACTTAATTTTAAGATTGATTTTGAGATATTTCAACATACTTTCTTTTTTAGCATTGGCTTTTAAGTCATCTAGAACACATATATAAAATTTTTACCTATAAATTTATTTTTATTTTCTAATAAGCCGTTTTGGCCTATTAGAAAAAAAGCGAAACGATGGGGACCTTAATCTCCATCTTCATCTTCGTATTCATGACAAAAGAACGCCACCTAAATCTTCATCTTCAGGATGCAGTGGATGAACCAACCAAATATTCATCACTAGTGCCAAACTGCCTGCATGTTAACCCCACACTTTGTTTATGCATGTCACTATTAGTAACAACAGACTGATCTGGACATGGGAAAAAAAGACATCGACAAAGTCCAATAGCTACAATATCGAATAAAATATAAATAGAGTGACCTACTTTTGTACTTACATACCAGAATGTTTCGAAATAAAATCAAAAGAGAAAAAAAATAGATTCTTTCAAGTGGCGTTCCGATCCCTTGCATTTTCCCACCAGAACCTTGAAATCTGGTATCAATTTGGTGTCGACCCACCCATCAGGATCTACCCTATTCTTCCTCCTGTGTTCTAACCTTATCTTCTCAGAAAAACCATGATCTTAGAGGTTGTTCACTTTATTACCAAAATTAACCCAACTAAGTTTGACTTTATCTAAATTTGGCAAGGTAACAATCTAAATATTACTTAAAAAAATACCTCAACTACCAAGGTTTGAATACTATAATCTTCTTCTCACAAAATCTTGACAAAGGAAGCAAACTAAATACAACTTATACATCTCAACCTTAGCAAATATTAGCAATATTAAAATTTGAGAAGATTGATTTAGGCATCAAAGCGAACAACCCTTTCATTCAGACATGGCATAGAATCCATTACAAACATGACGCCATGCTAGATAGCCCACTAGAGACTTGTTTGGAGAAGTTTCTAGCAACTACAGCTTCTTTCAGAATTAGGAGTTCCCCTAAACAGTTTAGTTTTTCATTCAGATTTTGAGAAGTTGTAGTTGTAGAATTCAAAAAATAAACTAGAAGCCAGAAGTTGGGAAACCTAACTTTTCTAGATTATCAAAATCTTAGACTCCCCCAAACAAACCCCCAGAGCTCCACCACTATCACCACCGCCTCATCTTCTTCCTTATTTGTCATACATATGTCCGTTGCCTAAATCTTCTTGAGCTTCCCTAAACCCTTTTTCTAGAGGCATTCTCTATTTGTCAGTTTTGGTGATAGTAACCTCACCAGCTTGAACACGGTTTTGGTAGAGAGAAATAAACCACTCCTAAACATGAATACTTAAGTAAACATAAAACAACTTTAATATGTTTCTTTATATTTTAATGTACTGTTGTTTATGCGAAGTGAGCATAGCTCAACTGGTTAGGTTCCTTGTGGTAGAACCAGCCCACCCGGGTTCAAATCCTAGATTTGACACGGGTGCTCGTATTTACGGCTAATTATTCTTTCAGTGGTAGGCGACGTACCCGTCGACAGCGAGACGCCTATGGTGACTTCGTCAATCTCAAGACATGCCGGCCTAGTCTTCCGGAGGTGCTCATAGGGGTAGGGTGTGCGTGTGTGCGTTCATAGGGGTGAGTGTGCGCACGTTGTGAGCGCCTGCGTTTGTACTGTGTTTCTCTAAAAAAAATGTACTGTTGTTTATGTAAATGTCCAGTTCATTCTTATTTCCGTATTACGTTTTGGCCAGTCTCCTGGTGTAGCCTCAGGAGAAAGAATGTGTCACATAAACGAATCCGGCCTCTAAGGCCTTCTCCAGCGGTATGAGTCGGCTGCTAGCTCATACGCGCTCGGCACAGTGCCGGCCACTGCCTGGGCGAGCATGCCTGTGAGAGGGCACCGCCTCGGTGAGCATGCGAGCTAGCGTTTGAAGAAGAGCTAGCGCGTCCTGTTCATCGCTTAAAAAACTCTATGAGCTAGCTAAGAGCTGCCCATTGGAGACAGCCTAAACTACTAGTTCCACACTATGGAGGATCCTTAGTGGGCCTACATATAACTTTGCATTTCAGCCCTTCGTTGAACAGTAAGATAAATATTGAATCACATCGGCTCATCTATTAGCATGCAAGTCATAAAAATTAGCCATCCCTTTCCTCAGTTCCTCCCATCCCCATCGTTTCCTCGGCTTCCCCTTTTCTGTAGCGTTGAAATGATGATTCCATTGACCACTGACATTGTCGGTGCCCCATTTTGTCCATATATAGTCTATCCCTGCCATCGACGGTGTCTCCAGCCTTCCAATTGTCCCCCTCACACCTTCACTATTTTTCCCTCCTTCGCACTGAATTACATCTCACCACTGCGGTAATCATGGTGACAACTCAGAGTGACTTGGGCTATTGCAACCTCGATCTGGTGCCCAGCGCCCTCGACAAATCGATCCAACTTCTTCAAAATTGGTTCACCATGACCGTTCTCAATACAGTCCAAGCCACTGTCACCGAGTCAAAGTTCGTCAAATTGGATCCAATAGTTGTTACCTCAACATCCATGGCGCTCTTTCACTCGCAAACCATGAAGCGTGGTTAACCGTTTTGACGTGTGATATGGCAAAGTGACTAGGTGTAAAAGCAACTCCAATAGAATGGCTAAATGGCTAGCCAAGTTAAATTTTAGCAAGTATGTGAGAAAAATACCCTCCAACAGCCTCTCCATCCGGTTGGCCAAGCCATCCGGATGGCTAAATCGCATCCCTTACTGGCCAAACTTGGAGAGTCTCCCTACTTGGCTATTCGTGGGCCCCACCACTCCCTCTCCCACCCATCTCTCTCTCCCCTGGCTTGAGCACCGCTCATGAACGGCGACGGCAGGAACCGCACGACAGCGATGGCCGACGGCACAGAGGAGAGAAGCGCCAGAGCCAGCCGCGACCACCGCCGTTATCCGCGCTGAAGCCAGCCGCGACCACCGTCGTCGTCCACACTGGAGCTAGCCGCGACTGCCGTCGTCCTCTGCGTCGTCGTTGTAGCCAGCAACGACCGCCATGGTCCGCGCCGTCTCCAGCTGCGAACGTCGCCGCTGTCTGCTGTCGTCTCTAGCCGCGGCTACCGCCGTCGCCAAAGCGAGCCAAGTCGCTAATACCACCACCGCCCCGTAACGACCTCCCCTTTCCACCTCCAATCTCCGGCCATGGCCGCGCGCCGCCCCGGATCGCCCGCTCCCAGATGGGCGCCCTAGCTCCTCCTCGCCGCTGCGGTGCTCCACTCGGCCGCGCCTCCATCGTCGTCCCCTTCCTCTCCGTCGTCATCCCGATCTCCGCCATCGCCGTCCCACCCACCACTAGATCCCCCACCATCGCCAGCATCGCCGCCTTCGTCCACGGCCACATCCGCCACCACCTCTGCCCCCGGCCATCCAACGGCGCGGACTCGAGGAGGAGAGGGGAAGAAGAACGGTGCCGTCGCTGTCTACCGCGCCTCTCAACCGCGCCGTCGCTGTCCACCGCGCCTCCACTCCGACCACGCCAACGTCGTCCACCGCCCCTCCGCCTCGTGGCCTCCACCATCCCCGCCATCGCCTTCGACATCGGCCATCGGGAAAATATGGGGAGAAAAGCGAGAGAGAGGAGGGGGGGAGAAAGAGTAGAGACTGACTTGTGGGTCCCGTTGTCATAGACTCTGAGTAGATAGCGTGGATAGAGATGCTGTTGGAGTAATCTACATGTTTGACTCTCCAAATCAATCGAAGAGTTGGCTATATAGGTGTTTGAAGAGTCGGATTTGGGTAGTCTGTTGGAGATGCTCTAACTTCTTTCGTCCCTCTCATCTCTCATGGACCGCCACCCTTATCCCCAATTCCACTGTATCTTCTATAAGACACGCTGATATATATGAAGCTATAACATATTCTCTTTTTATGCTCCATATGCTGACTTGTATTTGACGTGGATGCGTGACTAGTGTCCATCCATCGTGTAGAGACGTTAATGTTTTTACACCTAGTGTTTCCTCTCATGTGTGCCCGGCAACCAATATATCCGCGTACTCCCTCCGCCCAAAACAAAAACCAACCTACTACGAATCTGGATAAATTTCTGTTCAGATTCGTTATATTAGAATGTGTCTTAGCTCGTTCAGTCCTAAGTTCTTTTTTCGTGGGACGGGAGAGTAGGTGTCTAGGACAGTTGCCGGGACAATGGAATGATGATATATACTTCCTAAGTCATTATATATATATATATATATATATATATATATATATATATATATATATAAATGTGGGAAATGCTAGAATTGACAAGTAGCGATCGATGGATCGACCGACCGGGCCGTGCAAGGTTAGGTAGTGATTTTCCGTTCTGTGGATCCTTAAATATATCCCGCGCGTAATGTACGTTCTCCTGTCACGCCAATCAATTAATTTAATTTAATTACTTCACATCTCATCATCTCTCAGCGATTAATAAAGTGTGAGACTGGGAGATCGAACAGATCACGTCATTTTCTGCCAACTTAAGCTCGTTAATTACCGGCCCCGGCATGATCAATTATTGTTCAATGCATGTATATATTCTGCTAGCTGCATCCATGCATCATCCACGTACGTAGTACCCTTTCCCAAAAAGAGCTTAATTACGTCTCTTTGGGCTTCCCTTCCGGATTCAGCAAAGAAAAAAACAGAGAAAAAAAAAAGAAGGCAGACAGGGAAACCAATGGATGAGCCAAGCTGATGGTTCTGGCCGGATTTGTCCAGACACTCCAGAGCAAATGCTGCCATTGGATGGAGTTAATATGTAGGGTTGGTATATGACCATGACATCCATCCACAGTTTATTCCCCATCTAGGGGCATCTCCAATGCAACTGATATTATATAGAGGTGAATAATTAAGGGGAGGGAATAATATACATGTTATATGTCTGTACAATCAAGCATATTTTTCTAAGCACACCCGGCCTCTTCTCCGGTGCAAAACTTCTTCTCATAGGTACTTAATTAATAAATGGTTGCAATAATGATTTAACTAATTGTGGATGTCTAATTAAGCTTAAGTATCTGCTAAGCACTGATACGATGATTTGTAAATGCTTCAGAGTTAGCACCCTTTAACAAGAAAAAATGGTCATTATTGTTTTCTTTAATAAGTGCTCTCATCAAAGTACCTGCATTAATCGGAGATGGTTGAATTGTTAAAATGGTTTGTATGATACTATGATAGAAATATGGAAATAAACCATAACGTACGGCCATTACATTACTACTGACTGCAAAAATAAATTTTGACACGAAACATAAGAACTTTTTATTCTTGCTGACAATATATGTGACACATATTTATTTTCTAGAGAATATATGGGAGTATTTTACTCATGACAAAAATCCATAAAAAAAATTATTAGCATCCCGTGGGCTGTGGGCCTTCTAGCCATAGCAAGCAAGCAACGGCTGCAAGGCCAATAGGCCAACAGTAAGCAACCTGACAGGTCATACAAACCAGGCCCGCAGTTCACATGCCATGACAAAGAACCTGCCCACAAGATGACATTGTTTCAGGGGCCTATAAGTTAATTAGAAATAGTTTTCTGCCACATCACTCCCATAAAGAAACCATGGGTGTGTCCAAATTTCATTTTATGAACATTTTTCAAGGTTATTCGTATCGATTTTTATCTGGTTATTTCTCGTTTTCTATTAATAGGATTGCATAAACAGAATAATATTCATGTGTATCATGAATAGCAGGGAATTATTTTTTTTAGGATTTTAACTCGAGAGTGCGTAACATAGTGTAGGATAACGTCTCAAGGGTTTGGATGAAAATAAGGACAATAAATTTGTTTCGGAGTTAAAGGCATAGTCATATTATGAGATAATTTCGAAGGTGGGATTTTATGGCTCTTTTCAAAAGTTTGGATACTTTTTATAGTGCTCAAATGTTGGCTAGAACAAACCTAATGTTTATGAATGTTCAAATCCATCAAGAAACGAGTTTTGGGAATCAAGTTAGATTTTGACAGAACAAATGGTTAGGAAATTCTCCCTTTACAGACATATCTATATCTTTATAATATTGTTCGTATGACAAGTGCTTTAATTGCAACTGTTATGAGTTCTGTTTCACTTAATGTTTTCTTTCGAAGAGCGTTGGTAAGTCAAAACGTAGTTAATCGACATAATTTTAGTTGCTTGCATATTCACTTGATTGATGAAAATGATATATTTAGGTGCAATCTTCATCGACGTGGTCAATTTTTGATTCGTTTTGTTTATCTAGCATTAATTTACAATGGACACATGGTGAGAAATAAGATTATGTGGAAACTAAAACTTTTTATTAAAATAAACATTTTTATGTGGTATTTGTTCAAAGGCGTGATTTTAATCAAAGATAATATTTAGAAGAAGAAATTGGAATGGTAATAAGAGATGTTACTTTTATATGAAGAATAAGACTAGCCAACATTTATTCTTCGGTTGTCATTTTTCTAAATTTCTTAAGAGAACAGTTCATATTTATTTCGTCTTAAAACCCGCAAATAGTATTTCTCATATATCTGGAAATTGGCTTGTGGGTATTCACTTAAAAACCAAAAAAAATCAAGTAGAAGCATTCTCTTTATATTTCCTTTTTGATTTAATAAAAACAATGTAAAATCAAAGGTGTTTTTGATTATTATTCTGTGATGAACAATTGGCATTGGAGATTATTGGTTTTGTTATTTGGAATTTATTCACGAAGTGGTGTTGGAGATGATTGGATTTACAGGTGAATTACAGGTGCTATCATTTTATGTGACCGGTCAGACCGGGCTGTGGTTGCCGGTCAGACCAGCGGTATGTGCGCGGTCAGACCAGCCAGCGCGCGGTCTGACCGGCCGACTCTGTGTCGATTTCGGTTTCGGGTTGTTTGTTTGGATATCCGTGATTATTTCATGATTATGGCTTCTAGATGGATACTATACGTATGTAATACTATTGTTTGCTACTAATGAGTCAATTTGGAGATAGCTTGGTCTCGGAATATGGTTTCTTTCTTTATTTCATGTGTAGGTGACTCGATGCCTCGGGAGAGTATTTGCGGTGATGGACCGGGAGTCGGCTTGGGGATAAGACGACGTCCGTGGTGGTCAGAGATCATGCGGGATACTTAGGCTAGAGTTGATGCACGTAGTTGATGGAGATTCCATATGGCATACGATGGAGTTATTGTGTGTGTATGGGATCCGGAGTCGAATTTGGAAGGAGTCCAAATTTGGTATGATTGGTTATGTAAAGTTTGTTTCTTGTACTAGGGGGTTTCCTAAGGTATTTAGGACTTCTAGTATGAGTTTGGTTCGTGGCTTTAGGCTGCCTGCCTCATGTATAAATATAGGGGGAGCGTGAGGCTTCCCGTTATCGCTTTAGAGAGCAATTGAGTTGAGTTTTGAGTTAGGGTTTCGAGTTTAGTCGAAATTTTTGTAAGGAGTGCTGTTGGTGCACTTTGTAAACACAGAGAGAATCGATAAAGTCATCATCCACTTTAAGAGTTCTTCGATTTATGTTTCACTGGTTTTCGGCGGTCTAACCGGCAACTCACCGGCTGTCAGACCGGCGGCAAGCGGCGGTCAGACCGGCGGGAGCACGGCGGTCAGACCGGCGGTGGCGACAGCGAGCGGCAGCTGATCTCGGCGGTCAGACCGGAGATTCAACACCGGTCAGACCGGCGGCATCCATTCGGTCAGACCGATAGATCAATCTCGGTCAAACCGACTTCCGTCGACTTCGAGGGTAACTTTTATTTCTGCTAAAAGTTTTTGGTTTTTGGGTATACCAACCATTTACCCCCCCTTCTGGTTGGCTTAGTTATTGCTGCTCGATCCTACAAACAATATGTTCTTAATAAATCTCCAATTAAATCTCATATACATGTACTACTTTTTAGAAAAACATGTTGTCTCCAGTCTGGACACAACTTAAAAAGGTATGAAACTTGAAGTCAACGACCACGTAGATTTTTCCATTTTAAAAATAAAATTGAATAGATGTATTTTTTTCATTTGTGTTGGAGTTATTAGTACTCTCCGTATTGGAATTTTTAACAGCCCGATGTTGAACGAAAAATGCTTATAATAACACTGTACATGTAAACTCTATATACGCGATCACTAGAATTATCTAGGATCACAACCCCTCTAAAATTATCACTAGAATTATCTAGGATCATTAGAATTACATAAGAGTACTGTAGGCAGCTCAAGTACCTCGGTCTCCAAACCGTTCAAACTCAAGACTTTATGCAATTTCCAAAAATTAAAAGAATCGCTTCTCATTTAGTAGGATGTGTTATTTTCTTACAAACTTTATTTGTCATAATCCCCACATGCCAAATACAGCATGGCGGCTAAGTACAGTAGCACTGTAGTAGTACTCCATATATAAGAGGTACGTACGTGGCGAGAGGACTTTGGTTGGAGTATCAGCAACAACCAGTCGGCAGCCCTATAACTACACTGCTAGTACTCCTCAGTCCTCACCAATAAATAAGTAGGAGTAACAACTTGTAATGCATGCATTTAACATGTTGAGGGTCTTAGATTTGTAGCAAAAATATAAAAAAGTTTAGAGGATTTTAATCCTACGAAAAAATTTCTATAAATTCCTTTGAAACAAAGAATTGAATCGTATCCTATATTTTAAATTCCTATGGACTATGGAATAGGTAATCTTATAGATTTTTTAGAAAAAAGTTAGCAAGAGATCTAATTTCTTGGATTTTTTTAGTCTATCTCTCTCATCCAATTTCAATGTTTTTCCTATGGTTCAATCCAATGTTCATTCTTGTGTTTTTTTTCTCAATCTTCTGTTTTATACTTGCATTCCTGCTAGAATCTTATGTTTTCCTATTCATCTGTTTGTCTATTCATGTGACTCAAAGGGACCTTAAGTTTTTAGCATCAATTTCTCTTTAAACAATTCATCTCAACTTTTGAAAGTGACACGGTTAGATTTATCATTTCAAATTGGTTTGAAACTTTGTCATGTTCTTTGTAAGTTTTATACTTAGTAATTAATAATCAAATTAGTGTTGGGTGAATAGCCAAGTTGGTCATTGATGTTTCAATCTATTCATATTAACCATTCAAGTTTTCATTTTAATTCAAACTTATCTTTGGAGCCCCGTAGAAAACCATATGGCTAAATCTAATTAGCATCTCTCTTGTTAAATGACCCTAATACATTTCATATATATATATATATATATATATATATATATATATATATATATATATATATATATATATATATATATATATATATACACATATATATATACACATATATATATACACATATACATATACATATATATATACATATATATATACACACATATATATATACTATATAAGAAAAATAATGGAAATATATGCTGTACTATTAAGGCGGTGAAATTATATGACGAGACCCATATAGACCTAACTTTTGGACATCGATAATCGTATGATTTTTTTTCTTTCAAAAATATATGCGCAGTGAAATTTGTTATAGAGATAATGTATAGTAATTTATTTATGTATAAGAAAAACAATTATGTCTATGATAGTCATTAAAGCTCTCAACCTTGTGTGAATAGGCTAAAGTAACGGCCGAGCAATACATGTTCAATACTACTCCCTCCGTCTTATAATATAAGGTAGTGTTTGGTTGCAAGGATAAGGTAGGATGGGATAGGGCGAACCCACTTTTAGGGGTGTTTGGTTTAGGGGTGGGTGTGATGGGTTGGTCCCTGGAAAGGAATATTCCTCGTAGATCCGGAACCAACTGATCCGCAAAAAACTAGCGGACGAACTCGTCCCACCTAGGACGAGCGAACGGCGTCACCGCGCCATCCGCTACCTCCGCGAACTCCGCCGTGCGTCCGCGAGCGTCGCCGCCTCCTTGAGCACCGCCGCCTCGTCCACGCCCGCCGCTACCTCCGCGCGTCCACGAGCGCTGCCGCCTCCGCCTCCTCCACGTCCACCGCCGCCTCCACGAGCGCCGCCACCTCCGCGAGCACCGCTGCCGTACTCCTCTCAGATCCGGGAGCCGCCTCGCCTCCACACCCACCGCCGCCTCCACGAGCGCCGCCACCACCACGAGCACCGCGGCCGCCACCTCCGCGAGCGCCGCCACCATCGCGAGCACCGTCGCCGCGCCCGCCGCCTCGCCTCCGTGCCAGCCTCCTCCTCCGCCTCGTCCACGACCGCCGCCGCCGCTCGTCCGCGACTGCCGCCGCTCGTCCGCGACCGCCGCCGAGCTCCTCCGGCCCCAAACGGCACTAACGGTGAGTACAAATCCGTCCATCCCATCCCACCTCAATCCCTTCTACCAAACAGAAAACTATAACCATCCTATACCATAAACCAAACAAACAACTGGAACCATCCCATCTCATAAAACTAGGATAGGTCTAATCTATCCCACTTCATCCCCAAACCAAACACTACGTAAGAGATTTTAGAGGGATGTGACGCATTCTAGTACTACGAATCTAGACAGGCTCCTAGTCAATATTTGTATTAGAAAATATCCCTTTTGCCCCTAATTTGCATAGATTGGAAAATTAGAGGGAAAAAACAGATAAATACTCCCTCTGTCCCAAAATATATGGGATTTTGCTCCTGTCTAGATTCCTGTACTTGGATGTGTCACATCCCTCCAAAATCTCTTATATTTTGGGACAGCGGGAGTATTTATCTGTTTTTTTCCTCTAATTTTGTAGTCTATGCAAATTAGGGGCAAAAGGGATATTTCCTAATACAAATATTGACTAGGATTAGCCATGGGGTACATCAAGTGGATCCAAAGATGATCATAAGTCAAAACATATACTTACCTATGTGGATAAAATAAAACTCAAGGACTAATTGAACGTTTGGTAAAACTTAATGGATTAGATTGCCTATTCACCCATTAGTACTTTAGTGCCTGAATAATTGTTGAAAACATCGTTTGTTTATTAGGACTTTTGCAGTTTGGTAGAAATAAAGCAATGGATTCGAATTTCCAAAAGTTAATCTATATAAGTGTCATTTGGTTTATATTTATGAACTATAGAGAAACACAAAGGAATTTTTTCTTAAAAATTGTAGAGAAAACCTAGAAATTTTTACATCCACACAAACCTCTTAAATTTATTTATGGATTAATACGTACATGCATTTCTATTTCTTCAATTTTTCTTATTTTTATGGATTCAAATTCCTTTGAACTTAATGAGTCCTTATGACTATAGGCCCTGTTCTTTTCTGATTACTTTATCATATTTTACATCGGTTTTTATTAGCACACTTTTCAAATTGCTAAACGGTACATTTTGTGTCAAAACTTTCTATATAATATAATTGCTTTAAAAATATCAGATAAACTTATTTTTCAAATTTATAATAATTAAAACTCAATTAATGTTGTGCTAAACGCTTTCTTACTTTCGTGCCCTAATTCACCTTCGCGTTCATCTTCCGTAGAAAACAGACATCACTGCGATACTATTTGAGAAGCTTCTGACAGCTACAGTTTCTTCTAGAATCTTCAGTTGTACGAAGCTCTCTCAAACAATTTATATTTTCATTTATATTTTGAGAATCTACAATTATAGAATTTAAAAGATAAATTAGAAGCTACAAATTAGGAAACCTAACTTTTCAGGTTCTCAACGACTGAATCTTTATCGGCTACTTGGGATAATCTTAATCTCCTTCAAAGGAACTCATATATGACGGCAGGTAGTAAGGTCTTGTTTGGTTTCCAAACAAAAAATTTTCACCTTGTCACATCGAATATTTGGACATATGCATAAAGTATAAAATATAGAAAAAAACTAATTACACAGATTACGTGTAAATTGCGAGATGAATCTTTTAAACCTAATTGCGCCATGATTTGACAATGTGGTGCTACAGTAAACATTTGCTAATAATGGATTAATTAGGTTTAATAAATTCGTCTCGTGGTTTTTACTGGCGGAATTTGTAATTTATCTTGTTATTAGCCCACGTTTAATACTTTAAATATGTGTCCATATATCCAATGTGACATGCCAAAACTTTTCGGCTCGGCCTGACCCTGTTTAGATGGGACTAAAACTTTTAAGTCCCTATCACATCAGATGTTTGAACACTAATTATAAATATTAAATGTAGACTATTAATAAGACCCATCCATAATCTTGGACTAATTCATGAGACAAATCTATTGAGCCTAATTAATCCATGATTAGCCTATGTGATACTACAGTAAACATTATCTAATTATGAATTAATTAGGCTTAAAAAATTTATCTCGCGAATTAGCTTTCATTTATGTAATTAGTTTTGTAAGTAGTCTATATTTAATACTCTAAATTAGTATCTAAATATAGAGACTAAAGTTTAGCCGCTGAATTCAAACACCACCAAAAGGCATGCCCTACAGCTGCATCTGCAGTCTCAATGACTCGCCAGCATCAGTCGTTGCAAGTTGATACTAATTGGCATTCAATGAGGGTGATGCCAGTTCCCATGTTGCCCGGTTCTCTCTCTCATTCCCAGGCAAATCATCAATCACTGCACCCCCACCGTGCGGACAAATCTACACATAAATTTATACGGAGTAGTGATATCTATTTTTGAAGCCAAATGTACCCCTCGTCATAAAAATTGTTGCGGTTGAAACAACCTAGCTGCTCCCCCCATTTCACAATGTAAGACTTTCTAGCATTGCCCACATACATATAAATAATGAATCTAAACACATACATACATATGTCTAGATTCATTAACATCTAAATGAATATATGCAATGCTAGAAAGTCTTACATTGTGGAACGGAGGAAGTAGTCTCCAAAACACAACTTTTGCTCACCGATCTCTATTGTAAAATATCGTAAAATGCAATATAATTATATTTCTATGAGGTAGCGCGTTCTTTTCAACTTATTTATCGGATTATTGCCACAAATGATTTGCTCCAAGCTTATAAAAATACTAATATTTCTGAAAAAAACTTAGTTTAAGTATATTGCTTATACCACCTGTTATATATTATTTGGTAGTGTTATATATTTTATTTATCAAATAGATCACACATCAACTTTCATATGCATTTTATTATTTTAGAACACTATTTGAAAGCATTTTTCAAGGTGGATTTTAATTAATACACATAGAGTAAATCTTGAAAAAAGGTATTGACGTCTAACTTTTAGAAACTTGACATGAAACATATTCAAAATGATATGCCCTCCTGTGTGGATGAATCATGAAAACAATCAGAAACGGTAGATTGTCTTCGGAGACGATTTTCGATCGGTCGGTGACCATATTACCAATTTAACTATTCAATGTCGACAACAATATGACGCTGGAAAATTAGAAAAAAGACGAACACAAATGACACTAATACATAAATAGCATCGGTCAGGAATTCTTATGACCGTCGTGACCAGAGCGAGCGGTGCGGGTGCCTACACATTTAAGGATCCTGTATGGTACATATATATATATATTGTTCGGGCCTAATATATACTTCCTCCGTTTAATAATGTAAGTCATTATAATATTTTTCACATTTATATTGATGTTAACGAATCTTCAATATAAATATGAAAAATGCTAGAATGACTTATATTGTGAAACGGAGGGAGTAGTAGGGAAAAAAAGAGTTCTGCTGATTTAAGATCCATGATACTGTTGAGCTAAATATTCGGCCTCAAATCTCCATCTTCTGTGGCGTGATGTAAAGGCAAAATGTCGGTACACTGCAGCAAGTAGCTTCATTTGGCCAGCTGAAAGCCACAGAGATGCAAACAAAGTACAGAGCCACACTTGGCAACCTCTGCTGTGTCCTGCCTGAGCCCGTGATACGGTGATAGGGCTGAAAGAGAACACAAGCGAGTCTTTGCCATTTTTTCCCCATGCTGCAACAGGAGAGTTTGATCATTTGGATGTCATCGCCAAGGGAGAAAACTCCAGCCGTTTCGGCCCAGAATGAGAGAGAGAGAGAGAGAGAGAGAGGATCATTCAGCTAGCTAGTAAGCAGGTTGTGCATGTAGCTCTAGAGCTAGCAGTGTACTGCTGATTCTGTTCCTCCTGCCCCTTCTGTGCTTTATGTGTTCACCGAATCAGGGAGGTTTTTCAGCAGCATTGTGCACATTTTATTCATGGATCTATGTTGTGTAAGTGAATTTCTGGAAATTTCGTTCAGCACTCTTTTTTTCATAGAAAACATGGGCACACCTTGCTACACACTCATACACCTTTAAAGAGCTAGAGCACGGTGACAAATCTCTAAAATTTATACATGTACAGGCCCAACTTTTCAGATGATTAGTTGCTTGGCTTATAGCAGGATAAGGCACTTAATTACTCCCTCCTTACCAAATTGATCATCACTTAAATTTATACACTAATACCAAGGATAATTTAAATTACATCAATCAAGACACCATGCAATTCTCTCAGAGCAAGTTCAATAGTATAGCCAACTACTAGCTCCAATTCATCTATAGCCAATCTAATAGCTCATTCATACAATAGTTACATACTACAATATTAATATCTGGTCCCACCTGTCATGCATACATTGTGTCTTGGAGTCCGTGCTACAGCTGGCTACAAATCTGTAGCCCACTGCCCTTCTCTCTCCTCATTTATCTCCTTAAAATATGTTTGCATCTGGTTTATAGCCTGCTATTGTACCTGCTCTCACAATGCACGCATCGATTAAAACACCATGCCAATTACATCTTAGCATGAACACATTCTTTCATGTTGCATTAATTATATTATGATGAAATCCGTGTCCATGCGGTTATATGATGATCAATTTGAGAAATTTTGAATTCCATTAGGGCACCCGCAATGTTTATTTATAGGCTCTACAAGAGATTCATGTCAGCATATTTTCCTACTTGGAAGAGATTAAATGAAGAGAGAGAGCAAAGCTATCTACTAACCTGTAGATAGTCTATAGAGAAAAACGAGGCAATGGATTAGAGAGCTATAGATACCCATGCAGACATACTATTGAGGTGGTTTACTATTAATCTAGTCTATTGCTGAGATGTACATGTTTTATAGAGAGCACCTTACTTTACCATTGCGGGTGCTCTTATATGATGATCAATTTAGAAAGGAGAGAGTAATCCACATTTATTTAAGTATTGACTTTAAAACAGATTTGTTTCAAATTTTTTTAAGAAACTTGTATATGTAAAGTTTTCTAAAAAAAGCGCACAGTTTATCTGCTTGGAAAATTAAAACCATTAATCTAAAAAGAACAGGGCAAATTAATTAGTTGGTTAAGGGAAACTGATCACATTGCTCATTCTCTTTTTAATATAAAAGAATGGGCCGGCGAGCTCGTTGAATCCTTACAAAACGTTGTGTTTATCACGAAGTATGGAAAACATGTCTTCACATGTTTATACAAGTCCTGCTAGGAACGTGAGAATTTTGACCCTTTTTAATTTCCAAACAGAGCGTCAGAAAATGTGTACACTTGCTGATGAGATATGTGCGTATATACTAGTATCAAATTGCATGGTGAAACTTATGACATCAAATCAGCCCAAATGAATTCAACGCTAATGAGGCTACTTGACTATATACTGAATTAAGCTATGACCAAGTAGTAGGAGCACTACAACTAGCTCAAACCAGACCAACATATAGTGTACTTATGGTCAACGGTGTTAATGATGAAGCAACTCTATCTGAGCTTCATCGAAACTTGGCACAAAGCCAGCAGTCAAATCTTTTTTTTTTGGCACAAAAGATACTTTAGCATACAATTACGTTTACTCAAACTAAGTTTGTGTCACGTATGTGTTCCCAGCTTTTCTTAAACCGAGAAAACTCAAACGTCACATCAAGTGAACCAGGACCACGGCCAATTTGATCGTAATTAATCTCGATCGGTAAATTTGGCTTAAAAAACCCCGCGTACTGGTTCTTAGTAAAAACATATTCGCGTACACATGGTCACTTAATTGTATTTACGTTCTCGTTTTGTTTAAAAAAGAACTGACCTTAAATTAAGTTAATGTTGGTTTATACATTTGTATCAATACATCTATGTAGATTTTGAGGCGAAGATGATGGTAATAATTGAACCAGCCATAACAATTATAAAGTTAGAAAACGTAAAAGCAAGATGCACTTGATAATATAGTGGCAATGATGTATTGTACCCTGAGGTCTTGTGTTCAATTCCATGCTCATAATTTCTTTTTAAAAAATGTTTGGAGGGACATCTCTCCCTCCAAATCTCTTTTTTTTTTCTTGAAAAGGAAAAAGCATTTTCTATTTAGTTTAAATATCTAAATGCATGTTATTTTAGACTGTAATTTTGAACTTTACAGTTGACTTTTAAGAATTTTTGGTGGATTTTAGCTTGTTAATAAAAGTGACTAGGCATAACTTATTAACTGGTTAGGAATCTTTTGCTGAAAACAGTGATACGGGTGCTCACATTTACGGCTAATTGTTCTTGCAATGGTAGAGGACATAACTGTCGATAAGCAAGGCGTCTGTGATGTCGTCCTAGTCTTTCGAATATACTCACAAGGGTATGGTGTACGTATGTGTGTTCATAGGGGTGAGTATGCGTGTCACATGTGCGTTCATATGGGTGACTAAGAAAATCCCATGTAAATTCAAATTCCAAAATTAATAAAAACATTGTTTTGGATTATAAATCCCAAGCACAACTCTAATTATCTTTAATATTGAGTACATCATTTTAATTACATTGTGTTACTTTATCTACCCATAAACCAAAACCTTAACGTCAAAATCGTTATCCTGGTAGACAAACCAATACCTAAAATCCTTTATATTTATATATGTAAATAGATAGTACTCCCTCCGGATTGATAATATTTATTTGGACAAGAGTATGGTCCCTAAAAAATAACTTTGACCATTATTTTCCATTATAATATGCATAAAAATGATAATAAATATATGATTTTATTAAAGTATTTTTTAAGACTAATATATACATGTAGTCATTATTTTTGAAAGACAAATGTTTTAAAAGTGATTTATAATCAAAGATTGTAAAGTTTGACTTCACCCTAGTCTAAAACGACAAGTATTATCAGCCCGAAGGGAGTAGTAATTTCAATTGGAATTTACGCTGTTGCGGGACTAACATGTGAGTCAACAATATTAACCATAACTTCAACAATATAAACTGATCAAATCTTACCAACTGGTTTAGCTGAAGCAGAGAATTTAGTTAGAGTCAACAAAACAACCACTCAGTCCACATAAACACAGTTCAAAGAGAGAGATATATTATAATGAGGAGAAAAAGCACGTAAAAACCCACACGGTGTGTAAACCAAAGCGTGTGGCCGTAGCAGCAGGGCATGTGGGAAACAGAGGAAAAAAATTGATATATGGACCCCGGCAAAGACGGGAATGGATTTATATCGAATATAAAAAGGGCCAGAAATTGTCGTGCTGTCAGGAAAGATCGAAAGCAAGATGGGAGAGAAAAAAATAACAAGAGAGAGAAGCGCGAAAGCGACGCTGCCCCCCGCCCGCCGCTGCGTAGACCGCGCCCACGGTGGACCAAAACCCTGCTCAGATTCAGATCACATGCGTGCGTGCGTGCATGGCGGTCAAGGCACACGAGATGCAGATCGGTTTCTCCGATTTTATGGTGGAGTGGAGTAGTTGTTTATTAGTCAGGGAAAGATTTATTTTATTTTGTAAAGGTTTTTAGAATTTTTACACAGTGTAGTTATTTCACTTGCCATTTGGTAGTACTAATTAAGACTCTGTATTTTTAATAAGTTGCTGGGGGTGTATTAATTATCTGTGCAAGTAGTATTGCCGTAAAGAAGATTAGGGTAGATGCATGGTAGATGTGGTTTAACATTCAATGTTTCTTGATTTTCAGTTGATTCTTAATTGCATGATATCGAGCCGGATAAAATGATGTATAGATTACAGAGATGTATCCTGCATCACATAAACATGTGTGTCACTGTTTGTGTATTAATTTGTATACCATATGATATGGTGTGGAAACAGATCAACAGTTATAGGTGTACTATCATATATCTTAGACCCGTTTAGATGGAACTAAAAAGTTTGAATGATGTATAGATTACAGAGATGTATCCTGCATCACATAAACATGTGCGTCACTGTTTATGTATTAATTTGTATACCATATGATATGGTGTGAAAACAGATCAACAGTTATAGGTGTACTATCATATATCTTAGACCCGTTTAGATGGAACTAAAAAGTTTTTAGTTCCTATCATATTGGATGTTTGGACACTAGTTATAAATATTAAACGTAGACTATTAATAAAATCCATTCTATAACCCTGGACTAATTCGCGAGACGAATCTATTGAGCCTAATTAATCCATGATTAGCCTATGTGATGCTACAGTAAACATGCACTAATTATAGATTAATTAGGCTTAAAAAATTTGTCACGCGAATTAGCTCTCATTTATGTAATTAGTTTTATAAGGAGTCTATGTTTAATACTCCAAATTCATCCGATATGAAAGGGACTAAAGTTTAGTCGTCCCTGGATCCAAACATCCCCTTATAGTGGCTTGTGTATTAACTTTTGGCAAAGTATTTGTGCTACTTTACCACAGTGTCAACTTTAAGTTTTCTAATGTCATTTGTCAAAACTTTTATTTAATCAGCTAAAGTTAATAGTTCAACTTTAAAAAACTTCAAGTCTTCCAGATAAAACAAACATAAATTATATACCCTTTGGTAAACAACCTTTCAATGTCGCGCGTCCACATTCCAGGTGTTTGACGAAATGTATTATTTTACTGTACAAAATATGCATCTAAAAGTAAACAAGACGACGATCTAACTCCATGGCTGAACAAAAGCTAGCTTTTAGCCACTCTCGATTTGACCAAGTTGTAGCATACTGGGGCTGATATTTCTAATTAAAATACAAAAATACAGATTATATCTCGGTTTCATTAGCACACTTTTTAAATTTATGCATAGTGCGTTTTGTGTAAAAACTTTCTATATAAAAGTTGCTTTAAAATATTAGATAAATCCATTATTCAAATTTGAAACAATAAAAACTAAATTAATCATATTTATTCATACTTAATCTTCATCTTCATTAAAGTTCTAACGGCCCCTGTTCTTTTCAGCTTATTTACCCAATTACTACCTCCGTCAAAAAAAAATTTACAATCAGATGAGACATTTCTTGGGACTACGAATTTCAATGGGTTGTATGTCCAGATTTGTAAAACTCGGAAATATCTATTTTGGAACAGATGAATACTTTTTTGTAAAAACCTTTTTTTCTCCTGTATTTCTTAGACAACCTGTTCAGATATTTATCAAATACTATCTAATTTATTCATGGATTGATTGTTTATTTGAAACCCCCCAAACAATAGTAGTAGTATTTTATGAGGTGAATGCACAGATTAGTTAGTGAAGTGGGCTCTCACTCAGCGAAAGGAGAGGCGCGGTGGTGGCAATTATTCGATCCCCAATTTGATAGACCCAGTCCACGCACCCCACCCATCGTCTTCCTCCCTCTCCCCTCCGGCCCTCCCCCAAGAGGAGAGAGAAAGTAAAGAGAGCTGCAAAAGTTAGACCCAGCCGTAGTGGTTGGTGCAGGTCACTAAGAGAGAGAAAAAAAGATAGAGATAGAGAGAGAAAGAGAGAAGCAGCAGCAAGCAAGGCAAGAAGAAGAGAGAGAGAGAAAGAGTGATAGAGGAGAGAGAAAGAGAGAGAGAGAGAGAGACGCAATCGCTAGCGATAGGAATTAAACAAACAAAAGCGGCCTTGGAAAAAAGAGGAAGGAAGAAAGGAGAGAGAAAGGAGGCAACTTGACCAAGAGGGGGGAGTAGTAGAGAGGAGGAGGAGGAGGAGAAGCCAAGAAGCGGACGGCACCAGCCATGCCGCGGTCGCCGTCGCCGCCGCCTGACAGGCACCACCACCACCACCACCCGGCGCGCCGGAGGGGGCCCGCCGGGGCGGCGGCGGCGCCGCCGCGGTCGCTGCGGCCGAGGAGGGCGGCGGCGCCGTCGTCGAGGCCGCTGGTGGACGACTTCTTCCCGTTCCCTTCCTCACCGTCGTCGTCGCCGTCGAGGCCGCCGCCGCAGCAGCAGCAGCAGCGGAGGCCGTCGCCGGAGCCGTCGAGCTCCGACTCGGACGGCCACGGCGGCGGCGGCGGCGGCGGGGGTGGGGGCTCCTCGGCCTCCGACCGACGCCGGCGGAAGCTCAAGCTCGTCGTGAAGCTCTCCCAGCTCGCCCCGGACCAGAACCACCACCGGCGGGGCCCGCCTCCCCCCTCGTACTCGGACTCCTCCGGGGAGGAGGAGGAGGAGGCCGGCGGCAACGGCGGCGACGACGTCAGCGGCGGAGAGGAGCGGGTCAAGCCGCCCAAGAAGCGCCGGATCGAGCCGCGCGGCGACAGATCTCGCCATCGGGAGGTGGGGGGAGAGACCGCCAACCCCAAGCTGGTCCCTTAGCTTCGCTGTCAAGCTTCTCTCTAACGCGAGATCTACTCTTCTCTTCTCTTCTCGTCTCTGTCAGGTTGGTGGGAGGAGCGACGCCGCCAGCGCGCCGAGGACGAAGCGCCTCCCGGTGCCAGGTTCGATTTGCTCGGCTCGCTCTCCTGCTGCTGATCTCGCCGTGTTCGATGTTGGGATTATGAATTTAACACTGCCTTTTTGTTGAGAAAAAAAATTGACTTTTTTTTTTTTTTGCTGATGGGTTTAGGGATGGCGAGGACGACGCCGCTGCCTGACCGGAAGGCGCTGGACATGATTCTCGACAAGCTGCAGAAGTGAGCTTTGCTTCTTTTTTTTTTCTTTTTTGAAGTCGTGTTTTACACTTTGCGAAATGGGATTCGGTTCATGTCTTAATGGGCTCGATTTCTGCTTGATTCTGCAGGAAGGATACTTACGGAGTGTTCGCGGAGCCCGTCGATCCGGAGGAGGTGAGGCCGTTTGTTCGATCGTCATGCTTTGTTGGAGTTGCCAATTTATTTGAGGGGGAGTTATTGAGTGCTGATGATGCCATCCATGGTTGCTCTCATTGATGCAGTTGCCTGACTACCATGATGTGATTGAGCACCCAATGGACTTTGGCACCGTCAGGAGGAAGCTTGCCAGGAATGCGTATCGCTCGTTCGAGCAATTTGAGGTCATACTTCCATCTTTTGTCCTATCTTTAGCTCGTTAAGTAGAGTTCGAGTTGCCGTTTTTGTTGTATCTTTAGCTGGTTAAGTACGATTTGAGCCGCCAATGGAGCATCGTCATTTGCTGGGTGTTGCTTTAAAGGATGCTACTATGCTAGCAAATGACACTGTAGATGGGAAGAAATGGCATTTCAGTTCGTACTATATTTGTCTAGGTGAATTTCTCCTATATGTCCAAAACAGGAAAGTAGTAAACAGCAGTTGGTATGCTTTTCCGTTACGTTAGAAGCTTAGATAACTATGCTGCAGCTTGACAAGTCCATTGGCATAGCATGGGTTAACCAACTCTTCGCATGTTTACAGTTACAGCCCAACAAATGCAATGGCGTAGCATTATATCAAATTAATCACAGGTTTACAATTACATCTGTAGATTTCGTCTTTCTACTGGTACTAGACAAATGACTAGCGGGTATCCTCAATTAGCCTTGTCTATAACAACTGTTTCATTATGAACTTTGGGGTTTTTGTACTAATTCATGCACACTATTAACTCTGTCTGTTTGTACTAGTTAGTATGCTGCTGCTTTTAAATGTCTGTACTAAGTGATTATACTATTTCAAATTGAGCATAGACACGACAGCTTTCCCCCCATAATTTTCATTTCAAATTATTTGGTTTGGTTGTAAGATTTTGTCATGTTTGCCCTGATAACCTTGCACTGTACCAATATTATTGTAGTTAGTGATTCCAAGCCATATCAGCAAGTGTGTGGCCATTATTGTCTGCTAGTGTGAAAGAGTTCAGGCTAGGGACTACTTGTATAGTGTCAGGATGGCATCATATCGTCTAAGATGATGAAGGGTTTATCATGGAGGTTTAAAAGAATCTGAGTTAGCTTAGTGCATTTCATGAAGATCAAAGAAGGTGCAAGGGTAGCTTCATAGCTTGACCATCATATTCAGATATACAACCTTATGTTGACTGTAGACTGAACCAAACTGGCCTGACCTATTAGCTTGAAATTCTAGAAGGTAAGTTTTTTTTGTTAGCCCGAAAAATCAAGATACTCTGCTCTCTTGAGCCGGAGTCAAGGCTGTAGGTTCAACAAAGTAGTGTTTGTTACTGCTGCGGTGCTGCCTGTTGTTGGTTAATTTCTTTGTTTCCTTTCTCCCTTTGGTAAAAACCAAGAGCTTGATGTTGTCTATCAAAATTATGAATAATACATTGCACTCGGAGAACCTAGCAATTCATATGATATGCTTCTTTGAACTGCAGGATGATGTATTCTTAATTTGCAGTAATGCGATGCAGTACAATGCACCTGATACAATCTACTTCAGACAGGTGTGCAAACAGTCTTTTTTTCTTAAAAAAATTATAATGCTCGTGATACCGTGATTTGGCAATTTGCATTGAACATTTCTTCATGCAGGCCCATTCCATACATGAGTTGGCAAGAAAAAAGTTTCAGGAACTGAGAGATGAAGGCATTCCCACTGAAAACCTAATAAAGAGTGAACAGAAAATTAGACCACACCCTAGCAATAGAGAACCAATTAAGAAGCCTGTTTTGAGGTATTCAGATGATGATCTAGGCTTCATGTCCCACAAAGAGCAAGTTAGTAGACCAAATTCCAAAGACTTCGAGGATGATCGGAAGTTCAAAGATCAAGTTAAGAAGACAATTTCAAGGAATTCTGAGGATGTCTTAAGTTCCTCTTTCCAGAAAGAACGAGTTAAGAAATCCAGTGTCAGGAATTCAGACGATGATTTAAGTTCCTCCTTCCAAAAAGAACAAGTTAAGAGGCCCATTTCCAGAAACTCAGGGGATGATATAAGCTCTTCATTCCACAAGGAGCAAGGAAGGAAAGTCATCTCCAGAAATTCAGAAAATGATAGAGTCGCATCTTTCCACAAACAGCATGACAAGAGACCCACTTCCCGGAGTTCAAAAGATGAATTGCCATCGCAGAAAAAACACATAAGAAAGCCTGTTTGCACGAATGGTGAAGAACCAGATTTCTCATCACACCGAGATTCAGTAGAGAATCCAGTTTGCACAAATGGAGAACATGTAGGCGTCTTGTCCCCGAAAAGGCTAGTTGAGAAGCCCATTTGCCGAAATAGAGATGACTTGGGTCACTCCCACAAAAAAGAGTTGAATAATAAGTCTATTTGTGGAGATGGACAGGATGATATGGGTTACTCCTGCAATGGAGAGACTGTTAAGAAGCCAGTGCGTATGAATAGCCAAGATGCTTTGGGTTCAGATGTTTCTGCTGCAACCATTGCTTCTGCAGGAGATGGTTCTAATGGTTTAAGCATGTCGCAGGTAAATGCTGTTGAACCCCAAGATTGTATTGCAGCCAACGGGTTTATGGACAAAGATATCAGTTCCCCACTTGATGAAATAAGATCTGAGAAGACAGATGATATTTCAGGTACATATGTTTGTCCCTAGAGCTGAACCACCTCTCCTGAAGTGATCCACTAGTTAAAGTTGTCACTGACATAGTACTTATTCATTGGATGGTCATACCTTGCCTTTTAGAACTTCAAAAAATAAGCTAATAGAATGGATCATTTTTTTTCTTTATTGCGATGGTGAATGGATCAGTTAGCAACAGCATGATATGGATAAATTCCCATGGAAAGGAAACTAGTCACCCAAAAATATCTTGGTCTTCTTTTATATACATAAAGTTGATCATCACTTCTTAAATCGTATATGTATATGGACATCATGTGAACTATTTAGTCAGTGATGTTAGAAAATGCTTAGCAATTACCAAGATAATTAATTTAATTATAACCGAGTTGCATATCTTGCATTTCCATATAAGAACTGATGGAGCTAAACATTTATTTTTGGATAAGTGATACTTCTATCTACCCAACTTCTGTTGTAATGACATCCTAGTTCTTTCCTTCACTCTTCAGCTAGGGAAAGTTCAGTGAAGCCAAGCTACAAGTCAATTGTAGTAGATGAGACACGACGCAAAACATATGATACATATGAAGAACAGCCTTCATCGGAATCTGACACAATTTTCGATGTATTCTGTGAGGAGCCAAAAGAGCTTGTTAATGTATGATAAACTAAAGCCTGACTCATCTATGCTTCTTGGACCAATTTGATTTTCAGGTAAGCTCACAAGTTTATATGTGCCCTGCAGGTTGGACCTCATTCTGAGCACTCATATGCAAGAAGTCTTGCTCGTTTTGCTGGCTCACTTGGTACTCAAGGCTGGAGACTTGCTTCTGAACGCATTCAACGGGTATTACCCACTGATGTCAAGTTTGGACGTGGTTGGGTTGGAGAATACGAGCCACCATTACCACCTATTCTGTTTGTGCAAAACCAACCGAGAAGTCTGGTTAGCTCAGAGGCTAATTTACAAAGGAGCGCTTCAATGACTAGGAATAATGAAAGGATCAGACCAACAGAAAGTGTCAATCCAAAGGATATGAGTTTGAGTCTACTTAATCGAATAACCACTGGTAATAATGTGGTTGGAGTTCCTGGCCCTCTTGAAAGTCCAGAAATTAAGCCAAGATTATTCGGTGTTACAGCTGAGCCCCAGCAGAGGAGCACTGAAGCACCATCTCTGCATGAGAATCATCGGGCGCCTGGAAGTGTTGCAAAGACCAAAAGGGCACCCAGTGAGCAAACAAGGAAAGGGAGCTCATCCTCCAGTTCTCGCCCTCTTCAAAAGCAACCACAGAGGCCTGAAATTTCAAAAGGAGCTTCCAATGTGCTTGATATGCCTTCTTTGAACAAAATGACTGGCCAGCCCAGACCCTTCTTCCAACCAGCAGAAGCAGCTATAACTCAGCAAATGAGAAAAAGCGAGACACCTAAAAGTTCACATCCACTTGAAATGGCACACCAGAGGCTTGAGTGTGCAAAAGGTGCTTCTGGTGTTCATGATATGCCTTCCTTAAACAATGCTAGTGGGCAGCCTAAACCCTTCTTCCAGTCGCAAGAAGCAGCTGTTCCACAACCCAGAAATGAAAATACATGGGTATACCATGGACGACCTGGTGATGGGAAGTATGGGACAACCGATAAAAGCAGACCAATGAGCAGCATGGGTTTTATCACTAAAAATCAACAAGTAAATGCGGCCAGCTTTGCAATGAATTTGAATGGGCAAAAGAATGTCAATGACAATGTAAAATCAGTGGGATCAACTGTAATGCCTGTGCAGGTAAATACAACAAACAGAGGGCCTGATTCTTCCCGGAATATTTTCTCAGCATTTCCACCAGCTGTCAGGGAGAATCAGAGCATTCCATCTGCTCCAGTGGCTCAATCTTGGATCTCATTTGGTGCTTCGTCAGAGAGCAAACCAACCATTGTCAGTCCAACTTTCCATGATAGTAATTCTGGCTGGAAGATGCCATTTGCAAATGCCCGTCCTGATGAAGCAAAGATGACTGCTGTTCCACAGTTCTTTAGGCAACCCGTTCAGATGGTTAGAGAAAGTCCAGGGCAAAACAAGGGTTTGGTAATATTCCCCCAGTTGGTCCAGACAGACTTCTCAAGATCACAGGGCCAACCACAATGGCAAGGCCTGGTTCCCCCGATGCAACAGAAACCAAACAAGGATATGCTTCGCCCAGACTTAAACATCGGGTTCCCTTCTCCTGGTTCACCACCAGCTCGACAGTCTTCGGGCATCAATTTGGAAGCACAACAGCCAGACCTTGCTTTGCAGTTGTAAGCTTGGAACGGATAATGAATACATGTGACCACAGATTGAACGGCAGACTTGAACTTGAACAATTAAAGACAAATGGAAGTTAGGCGCAAAGCGCAAACAGCAGATTGGGACATCCATTAGATGGATCGACAGCAATGGAGCGATGACGATTCATGGTAGACCATCGTACATTGTTTGTGACTCATCCTCCATGTGCAAAGATATGAGAAAATGGATGGATGAACACCTGCTTAGGATGACATCATTATATATGCTTGGGCATTTTGTTCATTACCGGAGTTCAGAATCCAGCATTTTGAGTAAATGCTGTGGTGGCATGCTTCTTGGTAGAGCATGCTCATGATCCAAAGTACTTAGCGCACCCGCCTGACCACACTATAGCTTTCCACGGTGGAAATTTTTGCACCAGAACTTAGGATATATCGTTCTTTCGGTAGACTAGAAGACTACGTGGTCGCCCCTATGTAATGCCCCTTGTCACATTGTATGTTGGTTGTAAATGGTTCAGCATTGAATAGATTGTTAGACTAGATCTTCTTTTCTGAATGAAATTGCTTCCCACTTTCATATTCTGTGCCAGGAACTGTGTTACTTGATCCATTCAGTTCAAATGGCATGCTGAATGCGAACTGTTAATAACCCTCTCTTGGCAAAGATTCAGTGTACTTTTATGCTACCTATCAGGGTGAGTTTATGTGCCATTTCACACGTGTATGTACCCCCAAGTCTGGAATGAGGGTTTTGGTAGGAATTTGTGAACTGAGCCTTGACTGAAAATTGGATGATTTCCACTGCTGTTGTGCAGTGTTATGAATATGTCGGTTGTTACTTAAATTTCTGGAAAAGGTTGGCTCCATTTCATCTACCTAGATTTGAATTTGACCATCCAAAACAAAATGTGAAGGGTAATCATATGAACATTTGATGAAAGAGACATGGGCATGGCGAAATGGCACATTTGTAACAATCAGAGGTAGCTTTTGATTTCCTGAGAAAGCTCCAAGTCTCATGATTTACTCTGAACTAATACACGAGATTAATTCTCACACGGCACATGCCCAAAATTTACGCTCTCTCTTGATGAGTAGTAATTAGGGTATTGCTTTCATACTTAAGAGTTCTTCAGGTTGAAGAAACCGAGAGTTGACAAATTGGTGCAGTCAATCCTACTTCTCTCATTTGATAGCAGCCAAGGACACGCAGGAAAGTAGCCCTTTGCTGCACATATAAACACCGTAAGTCTTCAGTACTGGTGAGTTCAGAAAGAAAAATGCAAGCAGTAGTACACAATGCCATCTCCATTTGAGAAGGACATACATAGTTCATCCATTTTTATGCCATGGACTGGATGTCTGATACCGATGATTCTTTACTACTCACTCCCGAAATTATAACAATTTCTAGAGAATAGCACACTATATAAAGTGAGGTAAAAAGACTAAATTATCCTCCATTACATGTCCTAGGCCATACATTATGGCCACTTCACTAAAAATGAGCACTTTAGAACCTAGAAATTCCTATATTTTGGGATAAATTTTGAGCGCTAGAAGTTGCTATATTTTGGAATGGAGGGAGTATATAAATTGCACCATTATTCAACTATATCTAAAGATAAGAGGACATTTACCTTCAGATCCTTCAAAGAATTTTGCACACGTACTTCGGCTGTTGATGCTTCAAAATCAACATAGAAAATGTAATTGAAGTGCCTTCAATTAAGAAAAACAAACTTATTAAAACTGAAAGATGGCACTGAAGGTATCAAAATAAGGCACTCTTTGAGAAATAAACTTACGCTACCCTTTGTCAAGGATAGCGTTTATCATAATTTACATGTAGAAGATTTAGTGGTAAAAGTGTGATTCGCTCTATTAATAACTGAGTTTGAAATGATATACTTAAGGCGTCCTTAAGTTTTTTTTTATATATTCCAGCGAAAACTTTAGTTCTTAGAAAGGATTTACATATATTTCTCTCAATAGCAAATTGCTACTTGGGCATGTTCTTTGTGCATGTGACAGTTTGGGAAAATTAAGAAGCATATTCTTTTTGTGCAGTAATATAATTGTCAATATGGATATTAATTAGCCAACTATTAGGAATGCATAGCCATATATGTATAGATTATATTGCATCATTGTATTCCTTGTATTCTCCTTTGATTGAGGATCTTGTACATTGGCTATCCTATATCAATACATGGTCAACCCTATGTTTAGGTGTGAGGTGTTCTCACCATTCCTCACCATTCCTCTCTACATGTTATCAGAGCGAGGTTTGACGAAAATATGCTGAAGAGTGTGGAAGGGTGTGAAGAATCATGCGCTGGGTCCGAAGGTCCTTAATAGAAAAACCAAACTCACCAAACTCAATGGATCTTTTATTGTCACGTGTAGATTGACGAACAGAGAGTAAATTGCGAACCAAAGAGGGGGCAACAAGAACGTATTTGAGGTCAAATTTAGTGGCGCCGATAGGTAGAAAGGAGGTGCCACGGCAAAGAACTGGAATAGAATGACCATTGCCAACGGTAATATAAGTGTGAGAGCTAGCCAAGCGAGTAAGGGATATACCGTCAGTGGAGGACATGTGCGAGGTCACACTAGTGTCGAGGACCCACCAATTGGGGCTGTGGACCGTCATCTGGTTGAGGGTAGCAACAAGACCGGTCTAGTCCCAAGCCAGTTGGGCTGATAGGGGCGCCGGAGGCACACAACAACGGACGACGAGAAGTACGGCCCAGTGAAAGCGGTGTGTGCTTGGGGGGCTTGCTAGGCCGGCTGTTGTCCAGCCCAAGGTGAGAAGCACACCCACGACCTAGCTAGGCACGGAGTAGTGAAGGAGCTGCCACTATTGCCGAAGCCGCTGCCGTCATTGTTCTGTTCACCAGGGTGGCCACCGTTGCCATTGCGGCCGGAGGTGCTGTTGCGGTTGTTGTTGCGGCCCCCGTTCTTGCGCTTGTTGCCGCCACCATTGTGGCCCCGCCACTAGTAGAAGGACATGAGCCCAAGGCGCAAGCGAAGGTGGTGGCGTTGGCCACGACGAGGGCGGTCTTCGATTGGACCTTCACTTCGTTGGTGATGCGAAGTTCCTTGAGGACGAAGGTGTTCCACGTGGAGGCGAAGGAGGGCAGCACGGGAGCGTCGGCGATGTCGTTCACGGTGCCGGAGAAGCGAGGATTGATGCCACACAGGAGATTGAGACTAGCTGGGACTCGGTAACGGGGTGGCCAACATCGCGGAGGGCATCAACCGCCGTCTTCATGATTTGACAATAGCCGGAGATGGAGTGATCGCCCTGAGTCATAGGGTGGAATTCGTGATGCAGGAAGATCGTGCAAGGCTCCTTCTTGGCTTGGATGAGGTTGTCGATGGTGATCCACAGAACCTGAGCCGTTTGGTCCGGCTCCATGGCGAGGTTGAGGACGTCGTCGGCGATTGAGCCGAAGAGCCACCAACTGTGGAGGTAGCAATCAGCTTGATCCTAGGCATTGTCAGGGTCGGCGGGTGGAGTAGCGTCGAGATGGTCAAGGAGACCAAATTTCCCGCATATTGAGAAAGCTTTCCACTTGTTGAAGTGGGAGTTCTAGAGAGATCGGAACATGAGTCTTGATAGCAACGGTTGCGTGCGGGTTGACGAACACCGGCGTCAACAAGGAATGTATAGCAATATAATCTATACTTATATGGCTATAAATTCCTAATACCAACTGAATTACTTATATAGAAAGGTAACAAATATAGCAAAAAGTACAATAGTCTAATCTGATGCACCTCTATAAACTGAATTGCCTAGATCCAAATGAACCTTTTACTTGACATATTGCAAGCTTGCAGAAAATTTGTGGCTGTGGTTATTGTCAAGCATAGGTGAATCAGTCAGCGCGCTGCACCCATAAATTATTGAAACAGGATGGGAAAAAAAAATGCTGGTAGCACATCCACTTTTTCCTTTTTTGCTCCATAATTTGATACACCTAAGCATTTTTTGACATAAAGAGAACTGTGTTGAAAGTGTAATAACAGTGTAGCGTACTTTTCATTTCCTTGAGTCCTCATTGGTTCGCGCTTATTTGGTCTGCTCTCAATCTTCAGTGCAACATGATGAAAGTTAAAAATACTGAAAATGTTTGTGAAGAACAAATACCAGAAGCAAAAAGGGAAAATAAATAGTTAAAGAAGTTAGGATCTCAAGTACCTTTGACAAATTTATATCCCTCATCCAAAATGCACTCAAGGCCTTGAAAAGTATGCCAGGCCCTTCTTCAAGACCGAAAACGATGCTTGTCTGATAAATCAGGGCAACTAACTTGTAGCACCGGGCATTTGATTGGAAAATGTAATAAATCATATTATATTGAAAATAATCATACCTTATATTGGCCATATTCCTTGGGGATATCAGCAATTTTGGCCAATACCAAGTATCTTGTGAGATTGGGTGAAGCATCCTGCAACATATTTCTCCAACTGAGTATCAGATTTCTAAATGAGATTGATAACTAAACATTAAACAAGCAAGCATCAACTGGAGTCCTGGATGATCATCATGACTTGGTCAAGAGTTTAGCAAGCTGTTATAATTTTGCATGATAGCATGACAAGTATAGAATTATCTGCACTAAATCTATAATTCACAATCATCATTGCTAAGAGAACAAGCAGATATACCAGTGATAACTAAACAAAGAGTAATCAGAGAATTAACCAACTAGTCCATGGAAGTGCTAGCACACCATAGTTTTAGAGAGTCTCTTTTATCAACAAACTACTTTGGTTGGGATTAATGGACACGATGCGTTTGTGGTTAAATTTTTCTTTTCAACACCTCATTTATAGACAGTTAAGATATCTTTATACAAATATCACCTGAAAGTTGCATTCTTCTATGTTAAGCCCATACAATTCTGCCGCTTGAGCATTGCCTATAACTCCAGCATCTCCTAAATTTTGCAAGGATATAATCTGCAAATTAATATCCAAAACCACATCAGGCTTCTTTCAAGAGATCAAAAGGAGCATGTGAAATTTTCATTAGATACCTCGGCTCCAGCAGCACAGTGGTCGACATTTTTCTTTATAACCCTAAGACTAGAGAGTGAGTGCTCGCATTGGGCAAATTCCTGCCATATAAAACAAGTATAGATGATCAAGAAATTTAGTCATACTCCATTCCCAAGACTGTTGCTTCTCTATTTTCAGTCATTTTTGGAGCCTTTTCATTTGTAGAGATGTACTTGACTGTACATGTTTTGTCAGGCAAAATTCATTTTCAATATAATTGTTGCACAAAGTCATGGACCAACAACAAAAACTGCTAATTACTTATTTAGCATATCATAACCTCTGGATGGCTGAAAATCGTTCTCAAATCATTCTTCTGCACTCCTGGAAGAGCCCAGAGACACAGCTCTATTTCCACTTGAACTTCTTGCACAATATGCAACTTATGTCGAAGAAGTAAGTCATAGTTCTGGTGAAAGCTTCCAGTGGATGAATTTTCAATAGGAAGAACAACTATGTCAGCAAGTGAAGAGTCAACCGCTGTGAATTATAGAGTGATCACTTTTAAGAGTAAGATATATTAGGAGCAAATGAGGTTTAAGATTAGAAGAACATATTTACAACAACCTCAAATGCAGCCACAAACTTTTTGCAGGGAACGGCTATACAGTCTGGGAAGGCCTTAAACACCATCTCCTCAATGGCCGTACCAGGTGAGCCCTACAATCAAGAAAGGATGGCATCAAACATACTATACACTGTTAAATTAAATAAATATTATCAAGCATGATTGCATCTTGTACCTGATACGCCACACGGACATTAGCCCTTTCAATATCTAATGACTGATCAGTGGCAAGTGATGGTCCTGCACAAGAGGGCAAAGAATTGTAATGGGGCATTTACATATAGGAATAAGAAAAGTTGCTAAGATAGTCATCATCTGTTCTTGTCTCTGATCACAAATTATTGATTATATGCCCAAGAAATAAGCTCTGAAAAGTAGCTTGAGTGCTAAAGCATGCTCAGAAAACACTGTTCAACTTGCCTGTAGCACAACTAGACTTCGATATTTTATCAATAATCATAGCATCTCGATGATATGTGCGTTTAGAGCATATATTATCTAAAATCGCTTCCGACCAAGAATCCCAATAGAATACCAAGATCGCATAAACGGAATTGACTTATGATATGCTAATGAGGCCACATACCAGAACTGCAATTGAACAGCACCTAATTTATACACAGATCAATCTTACAACTTTGACAGCATGGAATAAACTGCATTTAATTTGCATTTAACAATACAACAAAGGAAAGGTGAAAAAACAATCCAGAAGGTCAGAAATAGGGAATAAATTAGGAATGCTATTCTTTCAGAGTTTCCAGTGACCAACAACTTGATAAGTTAGTGGAGAACCTGGATCGGTGCTTGACTTTGGTTGCTGCCGGTGGCCGTGCTGGCCCTATCGTGTGTCACAATGGCCGCGAGCATGTGACTGTTTGAGCATGGACATGACAGAGACCAATCAAAGCAACAGTAACCATGTCTTTTGTTTGGATCCCTCAGGTAGGTAGGTTTTGGTTGAAGTACAAAGAACGCATTTTAGGTAATATGAATAACATGATCAGTAAATATGATCAAATAACTAACAAGTAACATTTCTTTGATTTATAAATACATATATTAATGTTTGAAGTATTATTTGGGGCACGTTAATATATACCCTGCACGAGGCCTTGGCCTGGATAAAACAGAGCAAATTTGAATGGATAATGGTTATAACATATTATATACCATATTTTTTAGTGGATTGTGAATTGGTGCGGATACAAATGAAAGTAGTATATAATCGGAGTAGTCTCGACTTAAAAATGGATCAAAACTATCAGATAATACATGCATATATATAAATGATACAACAAAGGCAATAATAAGTAACAACTTAGCATCAAACAATGAAGCCAGTTATGCTCCCAGGCTCACATGAGTCGTTAAGGTAAAAATATAGATAACCCATTTGAATGGAACATAATGGTGTACGGAACCGTATGGTGCTGTGATATACTATCCCCGTCCCAAAATATAACAATTTAGAATTGAATAGGACACATCCTAGTACAGTGTATCTAAATAAAGGTCTGTCCAGATACGTTCTACTAGGTGTCCCATCTAAACCCAGGTTGTTATATTTTAAGACGGAGGGAGTAGCCTAAAAATGCGTATTATCGGATAGCCCTTTTATCATAATCCGCATTAAGAAAATGGATAATCCACATCCATCGGATTTTAGGAATACAATACCCTAATCCAAATCCATCTGATTTTAGGAAATACTTATATATCCTCACTTTAGTTCGATTCTAAGTGGATCGAACCAGAAACTATCTCAGTGAAGAAGGGTAGTACGGTTTGGTTGCCTAGGCAAGTGTAGGCCATGTACTTATTGATGCAAAAATCAAGCTTGTGCCTAGACTTGCTTTGTCGGAGCATGGAAGAAAATACACGAAAACGGTGGAATTAATCAAAGCTTACCGGAAAGGAAACCAACAGATGTGCACTCCATATGTCTCCCATCAGATGCTCATATATATGGAGAGAGGGAGAAATGATCGAAGACAGCAACGAGCACGCGCATGGAGGGAGCCCGGCCGCCTCGCCGGCGCTACGGCGGCGGCGGCGGCGTCGGCGGCGGCCAGCGGCGGAGGAGGCGAAGGGGAGGGAGGCGGCGGAACCGCGCGGAAGCGGGAGAGGGGCGACGCCGATGCGCGCGCGGGACTCTCGGGTCGGATCTCCCGCGGGCAGGGGCCAAGCTTCTGAATATTTTGGACCGTGGGACGCGAGATGGACGGCTCAGATCCAACAATCTAAGAAATTCATTAAATGGGAGGGTTTTTTTATTATTTCTCTAATCTAATATATAATCTATCTTAATTGTGGCAATAATAATCCAGACCGTTCAATCTCCAGAAAGAAAGAAAAATAACACCGCATAATCATTTTACTATGTACACTGTCAGCAGCAACATAACAATGGTAGCCAATGCTATTTAGATGATAGAGAGCATATCATGGACTCACTAGTGTGTGCACATGCTTAAAACAACAGCATGCATTCTATGTTGTAATGTTATTTTGTATAAAACCTAGGTTTTGTGAAACTGTCTCAAAACCTAAAGTGCCTTGAAAATAGTGGTCTGGCAAGATGAATGCCCAAACCTTTTGGTTCTCTAAAACATTGTAGTTATCTTTTTTTTTTAAGGATGTGGCCTCCTATTACAATTTCTTGGTGAATCAATATTGCGGGGTTTTCCATCATTATCCGAAGTTCACAAATCGATGCGCAGTGACTAATTGAAGCCCGACAAATAGTTGAATTGCCCGGTTGTCGTGATGACCACTCAAATTTCATTGAATTTTACCAAGTTACCACGTCATCAGGTTGATAACCACGATAATCTGGTCACATCATTTCAGCAAACCCTGCTAATATGATCGCATATTGACGGTTGCTAATATGATCGTATATTGAAGATTTCGATTCTATGATTAGGATTATTATCTAGTTTTTTTTTATATTTTTAATTAATTAGGAAAAACATTATCGTGAAATAGTTAAATGGTGCATTTCGTGCGAAAGTAAGTTTTCTATATAGAAGTTTATTTAAAAAATAAAGTAAAGTTATTTTTAAGTTTAAAATAATTAATACTTGACTAATCATATACTAATGACTCATCTCATTTTGTGTCCAGCTGATTAGCTCATGCAAAATTCTCAGTCGAACAGAGCCTTAGTGGTGGCGGAGCCAAAAGCTTTTGAAAGTTTGACCTTCTATTATTGGTTTATTAGCCATTTTCGGTAATATAACATGATATGTTTTTTCGTCAAGCCTGAGTGGCGGCCACCCTTCAAGCTCAGAAGATATTAAAGTCACTTTTGATCATCATTCTTCGCAATCTTCGCCACTACCACCTTAAGCGACTCAGTTTAGGATCTTCCACCCTCTCAACATATTCTTGCGAAACAACGGCGCTTGTATGACATCATATGTATAGTGCAATTCCATTGAAGCCCATCTTCAATCCACCTCCCCCCCCTGCCTAACCTTCTATTTCCACGACACCAATTTAGTCAAATAATAATTGTTAGGTAAATACAATTTCATCTAGCTACGTACTCTTGAATTAATATTATTGCTTGCTTCAACCACACACAACGTCGTTGATGCACAAGTCCATCTACATCATATCCAACAACCAAACATCAAGATGTTATTATTTACTCCACAAATAAATAATTCATTGATGTATTAGGCCAAACATATCATACCGATATGTTAAGAGTAGGTACAATAGTCTGACAGAGAAAACTAAAAAATATTCCGCATCATCCGATTCCTATATGGAGGAGAGAGATGGAGTAAGCAAGCAGCAAAGCTAGCGCCGACGAGAACACGATTCCATATATGCGTTGCAGCATGCATGCAATCGCTATAGGCACTAAAAACATGTTTTATGGGCCCCACCACCACCCCTTGCAATCCCGTGTGATTTTTCCCTTCCCCGTTCTGTCTGGCATATCTAGCCTGCCAGATCGAAGCTCGTCTTGCGCATACCACCCGCTCCTCTTTCACTGGCCTGCCTCACCCGATCTCCTAGGCCCCACCGATGGAAACACCGCCGTGCATTAGATCTATGCCCATCACCCCCGTCCATCTGCTTCCACGGTCCACGCAATATCTCTTGTGTGAGTGATAGCGAGATCGACACCAGCCTACCTGGCCAATCGACGCCCATGTTCTCTCCTGCTCGCCCTCCAAATCAATCAAGGCGTTGTCGCCATGCCATGCACTTTGGTTCTCATCGTTGATGAGAGCAACAACAACTTCTTAATTTGACTTGTCATCATGTAATCTCCTCCTTTTTCTTTTCTGCTTCTTCCCCATTGCATGCTTGTCAAGTCTGTGGAATGCATGTTGGTGGTCGGTAGTTTTATATTCTATGATTGCTGAATTATCCGGTGTGCTGTGACTTCATATGCATTGATATTACACATACAAAATTAATTATTTGACTGATGAGTTACAGTCAACATAATATACAACCTATCGTACTAGTTGGCTCTAATATTAGCTGCAAATTGACGTGGAAATGGATATAGCCAGCAGTTGGTTATATTATTGACCTTGCTCTTACAAGTGATGCTCAAAACAAGACACTAAATGTAACAAATTCAAACACATTGTAATAACTAGGTACGTTACCACAAACAATTATAATTGTATGCGATTCGGTATGGACTAACACTTCTCAATATGAAAATATTAAAGTCCTATGTTTTCATTGAAGGGCTCCTACGAACCAGGTCTCTCTTAACCCTTTTCCTCACCAAAGTACCACGAAGGTCAAAATTGATAGCCACTCATGTACCTCTTTTCCTTGTGAAGGCGAGGCTGAACCTTCACAAATGATCCTAGGCACACCATATGCATCAGGTGCTCACAAGTGACCACCTCAAACAGTAATATAAGATATGGCTCTAGCTTGGCAACGAACTCGATAAATTTGAAGCTTACTAGCACTTTCCACTCATTAACTTTCACTCAAATGTAGGCAAAGGAGAGAGATGAAAGCTCTAGATACTGTGGAAGATTTGTTTCAACTTTGGGAACAATAGCTCCTCAAAAGGAGAGGTAGAGGAAGTTAAATACTCCACCCACAATGGACTAGCCATTAGGTACTGATTTGAAAATCTTGGAATTTTTCGGTCAAAGAGGAATGTCTAGTTAACCACACGTCCAACACCACGCTTAGGTAGAGAAACTCTTCTCGGAATTTCCAATCCGAAGTTAGGTAACCCCAACTCCAAATTCTCACTAGGTGGATACTCACTCAGTGCTTCTTAGAATTTTCAGTTCTCCAAACACGACTATAAAAGTTTTTCTAGTTATGATCATTTGCATATCATGCAAAAAGTTCCTACCCTTGTTTTCGTTCCATCTTACGGTACTTTTGCTTATTTAACGGGGAATTTGATCTATCCTTGTTTAAATTCATTTTTCAAGACATTTTATTAATGATTTGGGGGTAGATTCCCGTAAATGTACTACAAACTTTGGATGTTCTGAGATGCGGTTAGATTATTTTGATGTATTTGTTTTTAACAAACCAACACTAGAATATATGAGAAAAAAAAATCAATTGTACAAGTATGGACTAAGGTATAAACTCTAGAAGCCATTTTGCTAGCTCCTCTTAAAACCCAAGTTTTTTGGCCTCCTCCATTTACAACTAGCATGATCGTCGAGAGCTCTTTATATGCTAGAACACTCTATGATCTCTCGCTCCAAACTTCTCATGCCTTTAATAGGATTAGAGTACGGACTAATGTATTGGAAGCATACATGTGAAGGCATCATATATGCATGCCAACTGATCAACAAAAACTACTATTCTTTACTATTTAAGAAAGGAAAAAGCCTAAATACCTCCATAAACTTTGACTGAAAGTTCATCTAACACCCTAACCTTTAAAATCGATCATCCAACCCTCTGAAGTATACAATATCATTCATACAACACCCTAAGGTAGTTTTGAAAAGTGGTTTTTATCTAGTTTGGATATACGTTGGATTAGTTTATCGACGTGACATATGCATTGGACATATATGTTAAAATCTCCACCTAAATGTTTCGTTTTTCTTACCCTTTTAGCTCTCATTTACAAATAATGTCGATATAATATTAGTAGGACGTCACTAGAGTGTATTGATGACCGATGATGGATGATTTGTAAATATGTGATATTAGCTATTCAAAACCGTTCTTTTAAGCTTCCAATTACACATAGCCAGCGTCCAAAACCACGTAAGGTGTAATATGAACGACATTGGGGTTGGATGTCTCTGGTTTTAAAATCTAGGTGCTAGGTGAACTTCTATCAAAGTTTAGAGGGTACTCCCTCCATCTCAAATTAGTTGTCTTTTTAGGATTCAAGCTTTGTCCCAAAATAGTTATTACAATGGAGTACTACTTGTCCCATTAATCACTTCTAATTCAAATTCATCTCTTTTCTACCCTTGGCCATCCTTCCATATCCAACCACGCATCATTTAATAAAGGGCATTGTAGTCTTTTTTCGTAAAACTTAATCCATGCAAAACAACCAACTAATATGAGACGGATGGAGTATATCTTTCCTTTAGTAAAACATGACAATTAAAAGCAGCTATGACATCAAATCAGAACAACCCACTAACCTCTTGCACACTGTGCACGTGCGCATGTATACGCACCCTTGGTAGCCGGTCGAAGCCTCACGCCGCCGCCGGCCGTAGCGATGATCCCCGGCACAACCAGGCGGCGTCGTCGCGCCATGATCATCATCCCCTCGCCGCCACCACCATCATCCATCCCCGCGTAGCCAGCACAGGCGACCGCCCGCCGCGACATCAGCCGGCTGCTTGCGGCCACCGTCGTCGCGGCGGCGCCAGCGAACACCGAGAGGCACGAGGCGGCGGCAGCCATGGCGCTGGCCGGCCGACGACGACTCAGGGAGATCGATCGAGCTGGAGAAGGGGGAGAGAAATCGAGAGAAAAAGATCGAGCGGTGCGTGTGACGCTAGGGGAGTAGGGGGTTTAAATTTAGCTTGTAGCGATCGAGAGAGAGCTTTCTAGCTGCTTTCGGCGAAGAACAACTAGCGAATTGAAATCCGGAGCCGTTTCGAGCTGCTTTTGTTTTTTTGTTTTCTTTTTCTTTCTTTTTTTTTGCGTGTTTTAGTTTGTAAGTTTGTGGAGTACTTAGCTGGCGAGATAAGCAGGCGTTACTATACGTGTTAATTACAACCAGTGAGTTGTCAAATGTCAACTGTAGAAGCTCTGTTGTAAACTTGTAATCTGACTTAATTACAGTTGCCAGCTGAGAAATGCAAAAATTGGACCTGACTTTATGAGGGGGAAAATTAAACACCAGCTGGTTCTCTCAATCCGGTGGATGTGAAATTGTGAATGTATATGTGATCGACCCACTTCATCACAACTTAAAATCTCATGATTATGAACAGCTCCATTACCTAGCAACCTAGCATTCACATGTTTTTTTCATTCGATTCATGCAAATAACCTCCCTCATGCAAGAATCACACCGACCAAATGTAGAATCGCGGTGTCGACTAGAGGGGGGGTGAATAGGCGATTTAAAAACTAAATGACACCTAATCAAAACTAACCATTCGATGCAAATTCTAACACTAGGCTCGGTGAGTGGTAATTCTAACTAAGCAACTAAGTTATGTTTTGCAAACCTAGAGTGATAGTGGCTCAAGTATATCTCTAGGGAAGTAAATCACACTCCTAAGTTAAGTTTAGCAATCCTAGGGTGATATGATCTCAAAAATGTCTCTAGTAATGTAAATTGCACAAATGTAAATGCGACAAAACAATGAGACAAGGAGACAAGAGATTTTTCACCGAGGTTCGGAAACTCGCTGGTTTCCTACTCTCCGTTGAGGCGAGCCCAACTCCACCGCTCAACCACGAAGCCACCGCACGCCCCCTTCGTCAAGGGGTGGGCAAGGTGAGAGCCGGGCCAAGGAGAGGACTACCCAAGCCTCGATCACTAGGGGTAGTTCTTCCTTCACTCCAAAGGTGGTGAACTCCAAACCACTCACAACCGGCACCGGACCTCCTCCACAATCTTCTCGGAGAGGTCACCAAGCAACTCCTCCACAAGCCGTCTAGGAGGCAGCAATCTCTAAGAATAATAAGCAATGACGCGGCTCGGAGATGATCAAGTGCCGCACTAGCTCTACAATAAAGCAATGCACTTGACTCTTGGCTAAATCAACCCTCAACCACTACAATGGATGAACACTAAGCTCAAATGAGTATGGGAGAGGTGCAAGGGGTGTATGCAATTGAAGTGGGTGCCAAGAGAGTCCCCTTGCTGCTGGTGGGGGAGTATTTATACTCCCACCCACACAAACTAGCCGTTGGGGGAGAAATCCCCCAATTTTGTGTACTGTCGGTCTGACCGGAGGTGTGTGGCCGATCAAACCGTGCTACTCTACAACGGCTAGTTTGCTAGCCGTTGTAGGCCTATTATTGGGCCCCACTGCCTGGCCTGGCTGGTCAGACCGTCATGGGATGGCCGGTCAGACCGGCCTAGGCTCAGTCAGACCTGCCACCAGCTCGGTCTGACTGACCTCGGCTCTGGCGGCTCTGTATCAGCCACCCAGAGCGCAACCATCGGCCACCAGGGGGCCAATCAGACCGGCCGGGGAACCTCGGTTAGACCTGCTTGAAGCCCACGGTCAGACCGACCCTGGTCAGGCTGATCACAGTAAATTGTAAAGAAGAATGTAGGAGAGTCTAAATGCGAACACAAGTCTAAATACATAACAACCTAATGTGGCAATTTAATCATCTATTTTGCTAGGTCATTACCCCTCTTGATAGTACGGCAAAGCTAAAAAATAAACTACCAAATTTGATCGCCCTACATCTCGATCAATTTAAAACTAAAGCACTAGTTTACCGTCTTCTTTTCTTCGCTTCGCGCCATCAAATTTTAATCTATCGATAATCATCCATGTGCACACATAATGTGAACCTAACTCAAAATATATAACTCGATAGAACGGTTAGTCCACAATTAGTGCTTGTTATTAATTACCAAAACTAACAACGGGGGCCTAGATGCTTCACCAAATAAGGTGAATCATCTAGAATTGATTCACCTCTTTATGTAGGAGAGCTGAAGCGACCGAAACATCCCTCCATGCAAAAATCACACAAACCAATGTAGGCGTCTCCACAAAATTAAAAAAGTAAATTACTCGCCCGCCACCAGGGTAATACACGTTTTCCATTCCAAGCCCACAAGTTAGCGCCTCCATACACGAATTACACATCTCACACTAGGGCAAGAGGGTATACATAGCCGTAGTCGTCGCCTCTTGCCCTAGTGTGACGTACTATAGCATGCTATAGTCCCTGTTAGCATGATTCTTCCATACACGAATTAGCATGATTAGGGAAAAAGGTATTACTTTACTAAACTGACCCTGGGCGTGTTAATATCAGTTGAAACACGCTTTGGTCCCTCATCCGTGAATCATTTGTCCCCCCAAAACTTGATCACTCATCTACCCATGCAGGTACTCGGGAGGATGGAGTTCTGGAGGCCTGCTCGTCCAAGAGGTCTGTTCGCACAGATCACCTGAACCGGGAATACCAGAAGCATAGCGCAGAAGCAGTGGCAAACTATAGGCTGAGGACAGTTGTTAGAGAGAGTGAGGGAATTATTGGTAAGGGCACATACTTCTATGGGGTAGGGTCAAACCATAGGCAGTGGCAATAGGTCTAATTCCAAAGTAAACTAATAACACCTTTCTCGAGAAAGGATAAGGCATGGCTATTGCTTCGACAACTTTTCTAGTGGAAAAGATGTCGCCCATAAGATGTGCCTAGAAATAACAATCATTTCAGAATCTCGTATAAGTGCCATTAAGGGTGTGTTTGGTTGCTAGACACACTTTGCCATAACTAATGTTAGGCAAGTTGTGGTGGCCACAAAAGTGTGGTAGACAAATTGCTAGATACAAAGTGTGGCAAAGTTGGTAAGAAAATTGAGGCTATTGAAAAAGTGTTGCAAGCCACAACTATGGTAGTGAACCAAACACATACCTAACAAACAGTGACAGCCAAAAGTATGGTGTGGCAAAGTGTGTCCATGAACCAAACACCCCCGGAATTGAATTTTTTTCCATTTGAAGGGGATCGTACAAGGTCGATAATACCCTTTGTGAATTCCCCACAAGTATGAAAAGTTCTTATTGTTAGTTGAGTCCCTGGCTCTCCAATAGATTGACCCGCAGTAACACCAATCCCCTATTACAACCTTATTGACACGGCACACCTCTAATAGATTGACCCGCAGTAACACCAATCCCCTATGACAACCTTATTGACACGGCACACGGCACAGGATGGACCCATTCCCGATGAGTGATTTAGAAAGAAGTGAACGAACTATAGAATGTAGCGAGCCTCCCGCACATTGGTGACCTATCCAATTGAAAAGTGACAAGCTTTTCTTTGACTTAGTTACAAGACAAGTAAGTACCATTCGAATCCAGAGCCGCCTGCACTTCTTAGCCGGGAGGAGAAGGATTTGAAAACGTTCTCAAATAAGCAGATGGGACGGGTTTGATGGCTCTCTGTTGCATGCCACGCCATGCCTCGGCCTTGGCTCGGTGCGAGCGTAGCTATCCATCCACTAGTTCAACCAGTCTATATGTGCACTCAATTTGCAGCCTATTTAAATTGAGATCTTTTTGCGTTAGTTTGTCATGTGGTATTAATCCCTATTATTAACTATGGGCTCTTGGAATTTACTAGGATTAATTGGGCTAGGCCTCATTACTTCCAAGAAAGTTATCAAAATGAGAAGCCCTACCATGAAACTCTTGGTTAATGTAGTACCACACAAACAACTATACTTTGCAGTGATATAGGTGAATTTTTCTCAAAGAGATGTCCCATTTGAAACATTTTTACGGTCAAACCATGAGATCTCAAGTGCAGGAAAAAGCACCACGACTTGCACTTTGTTCACACGGAGTAAAGCAGTGTAAAAGAAAACACCCAAATAACCGCATGTTCGTGTACGGTACCTGCAGAAATATCACATCAGTTTATGCATTGCATCTTCTTTGCTTGCATGGAAGTCCAAAAGATGGATCGAATCTGACCACTGCCCTCCAATATTTGTCCAGTTGACCGTAGTACTTGTTGTAGTCATGGTGGTCTCTAGGCTAGTGTTGCGTACTTGAACGCCGTGTCATTACTTTTGGGGGCCCTTACGCTGAGAAGTTGGCATCTGTCTGATAATGTAGGCCCAATTGGTTTGAAGGACCAAAATGGCTCGTGTAAAGTTGTACTTCCTCCACAAACTTAGGACTGGTTTGGTTTAAGGTCTAAATTAGATTTATTAATATTGGGTAATTTCAATAGTGTTTAGTGTCTATTTGGTTTGAGACCAAATTTTGGCATACCTAAGAAAATAGACCATTTCAATAGTAAACTTAGACTATTTTGACTTCAATCCAAATACAACTTTACCTTACCAAAATTTGGCATTGATAAAATTTGGCATTGACAAAATTTGGTAAGATTTATTTAAACCACAAACCAAACCAACCCTTACTCCCTCCGTCTAGAAAAAAAACCAACCTCCTAGATTTTTTTTTTACGGAGGGAGTAACAGATTATGTTATTTATATTGTATAAAGGAAATAAGGACAAATCATAGTACAAAATATGGTAGTTGGACGAATACTAGACAAAAGTAGATATGTGGTGAATAAATTAGTACAAAAGATAAAAGATAAATAATAAACTGGTACAAAAGCTATACCTGGAATCACAAATATCTTATATATGTGGACAAACTAAAATTGTGTGATCCTTATATTTGTGGACAAAAAGAGTATAATGATTTATAGAGTTTTTTTATATAATATTAAAGAGATAATCCAGGTGAAATTAAACGAGGGATGGTTGTGATTGTTTAAGATAAGGAAGTAGGTAAAGAAATTAAATAAGAGATGGTTGTAATTGATTGATATAGGAGAGTATAGGGGTGGAAAAAAAGCTTGGGCTCCTCAGCTTGGGTTTGGCTCGAGCTCGCTTAGCTCGGCTTGGCTTGAATGCCAAACGAGCCAAACCCAAGCCTCTTTTTTAGCTCGTTTCTGAAATGAGCCGAGCCCGAGCTAGCTCACGAGCCGTTTGATTTGGCTCGTGAGTCTAGGCCATCATGTATTTATATGGATGATTTTATTTTCTAGTAGAGTTATTATTTGTCAATATGTAATTTATCATCAATATTTTGATGAATTGAATATATAGTTATTTTAATTTTACATGTTGATGATTTGTTATTGCTTTTCTTAATGATTACAAATTATATAGCTTCAACGGAAGGCTCGCAAGCCAGCTCGAGCCAGGAAACGAGCCGAGCCGAGCCGAGCCGAGCCGAGCTCATGTTTTAGCTCGCTTCCGTAACCGAGCCTAGCCAAGCCAAGCCTAGTTTTAGGACAAACACGATTTTGTGCTTACAATTGAATCGGCACAATTTAGCTCCCATCAATGTGCTTACGGGGGAAGTCATTTTTCTGCATTTCCCCAAAGCATAACATAGACCCAATCAGTTGCTCTTACTTATCAACACATAAATTATTTTTTCAACACCGAAAATTTGTAAAGAACGTTTCAATTACGCAGCTGAAAAGGCTCCATGGCAAGAAGACGCTGTGTCTGTCTTTTGGACTGTCCATGGCAATTATATTTCAGTCACATCGCGGTAAAAAAAACTGCCGTTTTTCACTGCGAGTCCGGGAATGTTTTTGGCAGCCAAAATTGCACGGTAAAGCCTGAGAGTAGGGCCAATGATCCTGCCCTGCAAAGAGCCGACACACACACACACTGCCATGGTAGGCCTGTACTACCGACACAGGAAAAGGAACCATCGAAACGCATCGATCCACGGCATGCAGCCACACCACCACCTCCATCCATCCAACACTCCCCTGTTTCCATCCCATCTGCCTCAAAGGAAAAGGAAAAAAAAAACCCAAGCACAAATGTACACACAGTTCAGAAAAGTTCAGAGTTCATCTTTGAGACACTTCATGACCTCTTCTTCCATCCAGAGTTCCAGACCAGATGATTCAGGCAACATTGTAGTACTAGATAGGATTACACAGAAAGAACTGAAGGAATTCATGTAATGATTCGGCGTCTCGGTTCTTTTCGCAGTTTTACAACACAGCTGAACAATCAGTTGAGAAGAGGAACAGGAGAGGGAGGGATAAATTTACCAGGCATGGTTTCACAAGCTCTATAACCTGGCATCTACTGATAACCATTGTGCTTCTCTTCTTGAGTAGTGCAAAGCTAATGCTAGGTATTATTACCAGTGGCATGGCTCTTCCCAGATGATTTGGTAATTACAGGTTCTGGGAGCTCTCACTGAACCAGGGCCACTGGATCATGTAACCTGATTCTAGCTAAGCTTGGTCTCTTTGGTCTTCCCCTTCTTAGTCTTGGATGACCTCTTGTCTTGGCCCTTAGACCCGAGGCTTACCCAAGTGTAGTCACTCGGGATCGTGAACGGGTCGGTGTTGTCCGCAACCTGCGACAGGTTCACCGGTTTCGATCTGGAGTTCTTCAAGCCCCACTTCAAATAGGAGCTCTTCTGAGTGTCTGGTTTGTGCATGATGGATCCCGGACCCGGGCTCGCCAACAGGCTGGGGCTTGACATCGGCGTGAAGAATTCCTCCGGCTCAAGGAGAGGGACGAACTTGGTGAAGGTGATCACTACCCTCACCGTTGGAACAACAGGAATGGCAACCTGCATTAACAACAGAAGTATGGATCAGCTGAATTCACACTTCAACTTCACAGAATGTCTCTAGAGTAGCAAAAATGAGTATATGTCCATTCCAGCAGACCAACTCAATGTCTCCCACAATATTTCTTTGGAAGCAAAATGATGCATGAACATGATGAAGCAGCATAAGGATAGTGTTGAGCATGCAACTACAATGAGTACTACTTTTGTAAACAATGCATTGAGTAAGCTTGAAATGTTCCATGCTTTTTTATCCTAAACCAGCTTCTAGCACGACAAGGTAATAACATCCATCACCAACTCCTCAAATTGAGCAAACCAGGAAATTCCCTCTCGGTGCAGATCAGCATGTGCACAGAGTAAACTTCATTCAATTTTTGTCCTAAATGTTGTCACACATTTATGCACATCAAGCTTGCGCTATTGTACAATGAACAGTGAAGAACGGTTCACGTCCAATGTAGCAAATGACAATAAGTCACCTAACAGGCTAACACCTAACATTATTATCAGATTGATGACAAGAATTTCTAGTGCACATAGAGATAATTTGCTCAGATAAATTTCAAGGAGATAAGTTCTACATATTGCTGATGCTACATTAGTGATGAGTTAACTGATATGTCCATTGACTTCTGCAACCACATTGCCAGTACCAGTACTGAATAATGAAGTTCGAAGAATTACTGAAACATTCTAAATTCTTGCCAAATTTGCAAAATGACGAATTTGCTTCAGCTGAAACACTAAGAATTTCAGTGCTTCATGCAAGAATTGGAGCAGCAGAGTGGCAGAATTGGTGGTTTGTTACCTTCACCGGGAAGGTCCCCGGCGGGAACTTGGTGGTGAGCAGCTCGCGGAGGCGGCGGACGGCGCGGACGCGGCTGGCCAGGATGTCGAGCAGCGGCAAGAACTCGTCGACGGTGAGCGGGAAGTCCTCGGTGAGCCAGACGGTTGGCCGCAGCGTCTTCACCGTCTCCTCCTCCTTCCACCTGGCTCCCCCCGTCGTGGTGGCGTGGCGGCCGAACACGCCGCCCTCGCCGCGGCCGACGGACGCGCACGCCGGGAGCCGGCGCGGCACGTCCACGCTGTTCCGCCGCCTCTGCGGCGTCGCCATGTGCGACGGCGGCGCCGCCACGCTGCGCCGGCCGGGCACGTAGCAGCTGCGGCGCGACGGGGGCGGGGGGATGTCGGCGACCAGGAAGTCGCCGTCCTCGTCATCGTCGCGGATCTCCAGGGGGAGGAAGTCTTCCTCGTCGTCGCCGTTGTCGTCGTCGTCGTCGTCGTCTCCGGCGAGCTCGAAGGTGAAGTCCTTGCGCCCGGCGTTGGCCGCCTTGAGCGTGCGGAAGGAGAAGACGACGTTGTGGACGTCGAACACCCGCGCCTTCCACTCCCCGACGCTCTCCGTCTTCTCCTTCCGTAGCCACGTCGTCCTCGGCACGAGCCTCGCGGAGGAGATGTTGAGCCCCGGTCGATACGCGGCCGCGTCAGATGTGGCCGAATCCTCGTCGCCGGCGGCCGCCGCCGCCGCGAACGCGTCGTGCACCTCGCGCTTGCCGCGGTGGAGCACGAGGAGCGAGCCCGGGGGGAGGTGCCGGCCGCCGGCGTCGGCCTCCGCGCCGAAGAAGAGGAACGAGTGGTCGGCCCGGCGGATGCGGAGGCCGTCGAAGCCGGCGAGCGTGGTGTCCGCGCGGAGCTCCGCGCCGCGCTTCCAAATGCGGTAGGTGTCCGAGGGCGCGGCGCGGGAGAGGAGCGGCACGACGGAGCTCTCGAAGTGGAAGTCCACCTCGAGGTAGAAGTCCTGGACACGGCGGAGCGCCGCGGACAGGGCGGGGGCGCGGCGGCGGAGCTTGGCCCAGGCGGCGAGGCGGTGGGCGCGGAGGAGGCACGCGGCGATGTCCTTGCAACCCAGGCAGAGCGCCTCCTGGAGGGGCGTCCACCCGGCGTGGTTCTGGAGCGTGGGGTCGGCGCCGGCGGCGGCGAGCGCGGAGGCGAGGGAGGGGAGCCTGAGCCTCACGGCGAGGTGGAGCGCGGTGTCCCCCCCGGGGACGTCGCGGCGGTCGAGCGCCCCGGACACGGACGCCGCGAGGCGGGCCTCGCGGGCGGCGTCGGCGGCGGTGAGGATGCGGCTCGGGTGGGCGAGCGGCGGGAGCCCCTGGAGGACGCCCGCCAGCCCGGCGGCGTCCCGCAGCGCGACACAGTGGTGCGCCGGGCTGTGCGTGTAGTCCGACGGCCGGATCGGCGCCGACGACGTGCGCTTCGGCCGCGCCGCCGTCGCCGCCGCCGCCGGCACGGGGGAGGAAGGGTCCTGGACCGGCATTGGCAGCTCGGGGCGCGAGCTCTCGGGATTCTGGCCTTCTCCCTCGTCGGCACGGACGCCAAGCTCAGCTCTGGGAGAAGCTCTGCGCGGCGCAGTGGTGCGGGGGGAGATCGAGCGGAGTAGAAACTGAGCTCCCAGCTGCTGCTGAGGTGAGGGGGTGGGGAAGAGAGACTCGAGCGAGGTGACGGATAACTGGGCCGGGCCGGGCCGGGCCCACAAACCGGAATTTGCTCCACTAAACGGCAATTTTTTTATTTTAATAATCCAATATCCACTCCCTATCCGCCCTAAAATATACTAGTTCCTCTTAAAATGTAACATTTTTTAGCTCTATATTTAAACACAAATATGCTCTGATGCTCGAATACATAGGGGCTTTGTTCGTTTGTATGCAACCGTCTGTGGCTACAGTATAAGCATCACAACTTATGCTGCGGTGCTAGGCTGTGCATCACGGCAATCACTTCCGGACACCCTTGTAGCTAAAAATCATTATATTTCGTAATAAAGATGGTAATAAATTGTAGCTATTAATCTAGATAAGTTTTGAGATGGAGATAGTATAAATTTTGCACCAAATCATCATCTTATTTGCACTAAAATTGTTACTACATGATACAATTAGAAATTGCTATAGAATTATTTACAGATATCCTCGTGCCATCCAAATAAAAAATAGAAACAAGTAGTAGTTGGATAAAGTAGCAATAATACTACTACTACTGTGGTATATGAAAGTGGCAAGTGAGAGAAAAAAAAACAACAAAAAAAAGTGATGTTCTATCGAGGCATCAACGTGGCGTGTGGTGAGGTGTGTGAGTACGACAAATCGAGCTTTGTGGGGTGGGCCAGGGCTGGGCCGGGGACCCGTATCTGCCATCTCCTCGCTTTATTACGCTAACTGCCCCTGCATCTCTTGGGTTCTGGTCAGCAACTGCCTGTTTACTGCTTTTGCTTTTCTTTACCGCTCTTTGGAAATTTGCAATAAGGACCTTGAGATGGTTGTGTATTGTTACTCTGTCACGCTGGAGAAGGTTTTCCTTGGGGAGGATGAAAAACCCCTTCCAGTACATCTTTTTTTTTAAAACACCTTCCAATACATCTTGAAAAAAGATTTATTTTTGAACGAAAATGGAAAACTTTTTTGGCAATACTTGAAAAAAGATGTACACAACATACGAAAAAAAATTAGCCCTGGCTCTATCTATATCTATGGTTAGACTCTTAGTCTCATCTCCGATATAGAAAAGGAAAAAGACAACGTACCCGAGTAAAAAATGATATATTTATTTTCTTTCTCAGGTAGATAGATACACCTATAATTCTATGTAATATCATTTAGTCGCTATAATAGATAAAATAAATAAATAAATAATGACCAACCGCTAAATTTTGTTACCAAACCATTTCTTCGTGGTGGCACTTAGGCACGATCCAAAGAGGGGTTGATCAATGGATGCTACACATGAACAACCAAATTATGAGGGTGTCTCGTGCAAAAACCGTGGATTTCTAAATAGCTTTTTCCTTTTGCTTCTTCCCCTTCTTCCATGACCAGCCTGGTTATACAATGCAGGCTGGTATGGACTGCTCTACTGGTCGGTCACTCACTCACCTATGTAGTGTGATCTGATACCATCTGCCTTTTGGTGAGTACAAACCATGGGATCTCCTTTAATTGGGATGGGAGACGGTTGGATCATCCCTTTGCCTTTGCTTTTCTTTGCTCCTCTGCTCTCTTCTTTTCCTCTTTGCCTTGGAATCCTCCAAACTAGGGGTTTTTACCTCTTTTCTTTTTCAGAGAATCATCCAGATTAGTACTGAGATTAAGCTAGCACTAGTGTACTAGCTCTTGGGGGTCCATGGATCATGGATGGATGCATGCATGGGAGATGTTGTTGTTGTTGTTGCAGGGTCCACGTCGATTTGGGAAGGAAAGGAGAAAACAGAGAGAGAGAGAGAAAAAAAAAAAGGGAGGATCACCTGTGACGGGGACACTGTTCCGTTGAAGTTGCAGCTCTCATCTCCGGTTTTTGGACCACACCTTCATGTTCATGGATGATGATGATGTGTGAGAGGCTCCAAGTTTAGACACCAAGGCCTGAAGATTCTGTTAAAACGCGGGAATTTCTTACGAAATAGGAGTAGTGTAGCTCTGTTTTGGTGCTGATGGTAATGCTTAAGGGATTTTGATTATACAGAGTATAGTTAAAACCACTCTGTTAAGAAGGACGGAATGGCAATGGGCAATGGGCATTGGGCAATGCCGAGGGATCTTTTAGAACGCAGAAATTTTATAGATTTCTTGTTGACTTGATTATAGCGGTGATTTTCCTCGCGGTTCTATATTTAAATTAATTATTTTGAAAAACAAACTTAACTAATACTCGTCCGTATCAAAATATAATACTAACTCCTATTATTTAAAAGTTACCCCAAAATATAATAATCTATTCACCAACATTCTATTCTCAACCAATACCAATTTAATTTCTCTATATACTTTCTTTTTTTAACCAACCATAATATTTCTATATTTAATTTTATCTACTTTTCTTAATATAATTAACCTTCTTATACTGTGGAATGGAGGTAGTAGCTTAGAATAAGGGATGCGAAAACATATTTTTGGAGATTTAGGCCTACGTTCGTTCTAGGCTTGGCTACTTCGACATTTTTCGTGAGCACGCTTCTTAAACTCCTAATCGATGTATTTGGTGCAAAAATTTTCTACATATATATTTGTTTAAAAAATCAAATAAATTTATTTTTTAAGTTTGTAATAATTAATACTCGATTAACTATGTGCTAATGGTTTGTCACGTTTTACCTGACACCCCCAAAAATTTCAGCCATTCAGCTGATTAGAATGCAGCCTTGGAGCAAAATAATCCACGACAACAATCCAATGAAATAAATGAAAAGGGTAAGAGTGGTTACATTCATCCGAAAATTCTAAAAATCATTACTCTTAGAAGAGGAGACCTGAATAGCAAAAGACAAAATTTGCTACAGGACACTTAAAAAACATGTAATAGGCTGTGAGACATCGCAAAAATATGACGCGGCTGATAAACACTACAAAAATTGTGTAATTAGCCGTAGGACACCGAGTAAAAAGGTGAGAAATTTTTTAAAATGACGAGATTGCCCCTGGCACCTCACCTCTCCTCTCCAGCTCGTTCGCCTGTCACGGAGCACCGCCGCCGCCTCCCGAGCACGGGCGCCTCCTGCTCCCCAGCGCCAGCTTGCCGCTGCCGCCGTTGTCACGGAGCGCCACCGCCGCCTCGCGTGCGACCGCCTCCACCTTGCCTTGCGTCCTGCAGGAGAGTGGCTGGATGAGGCGGTGCCAGAGCTCGAGCCGCTCTGTGTGTGAGACCTGATCCGTGTGGACGGCAAAATGCAGTACATCACCAACTATAGCATCGGCGACCCGCTGCAGCCGGCGGAGGCCATCATCGACACCGGCAGCGACCTCATCTGGACGCAGTGCTCCGCCTGCCGCCTTCCCGCCGCCGGCGGCTGCTTCCCTCAGAACCTCCCCTACTACAACTCCTCCCTGTCGCGCACCGTCCGGGTGGTGCCGTGCGACGACGGCGCCCTGTGCAGCGTCGCGTCGGAGACGGTGGGGTGCGCGCGCGGCAGCGACGACGCGTGTGTGGTCGTTGCCTCCTACGGCGCTGGTGTAGCACTCGGCGTTCTGGGTACCGACGCGTTCACGTTCCCATCGTCGGGGACGACGGTGGCCCTCGCCTTAGGCTACGTCAACCAGACAAGGATCTCGCCGGGGGCGCTCAACGGCGCCTTCGGCATCATCGGGCTCGGCAGGGGGGCGCGCTCTCGCTCGTCAGCCAGCTCAACGCCACCAAGTTCTCCTACTGCCTGACACCCTACTTTAGAGACACCATCAGCTCGAGCTACCTGTTCATCGGCGACGGTGAGCAGGCCGGCCTGGGCACCGGCGGCGGCGCTCCGGTGACATCCATGCCATTCGCCAAGAACCCCAAGGACAGCCCCTTCAGCACATTCGTCTGATCGAGTCTCTTCTCTTGTCGCTGCTACTACAGAAACGTGCTGGTTCTACTTGTAGAGCTGAGCTACATGGCCCGTTTGTGTATTGTCCATTTTATACTTACGTGTATCCGCATGGACGGCTGCGAGTCAGATACGTTGTGCGGCTTCATCGCCCGCGTCGCCGACGCGATGCGAGATTCGGCGTCTGGGGTCGTGGTCAACATGTTCGACGCCATCGAGGCGTCGGAGCTGGGCAAGATCGAGGCCGAGCTGTCCAAGCCAACCTTCGCCGTTGGGACGCTGCAGAAGCTCACCATGGCAAGGACGGCGGCGGAACAGTACCGCCATTTCGTGCACCTATACGGTCCGGACCGCGCCTGGCTGGATGCGCACCCGCAGCGCTCCATGCTGTATGTGAGCGAGCTGGAGAGGAGAGGTGAGGTACCAGGGGCATTTTGAAAATTTTCTCACCTCTTTTAACTCAAAAATTATAAAATATTGCCTCCGGTGTCCTACAGCTAATTACACAATTTTTGTAGTGTATATCAGCCACGTCACGTTTTTGCGATGTATCATAGCTAATTACACTTTTTTTAGTGTCCAATAGTAAATTTTGCCAATAGCAAATGGTTACTCTCTTTATCTTAAAAAAAAAATAAGAGGGTGGCACAGGAGATCCTGGGCTTCCTGGCTTGGGAATCTAGTTGCAGTAGTATAGTTGCAGTGGTACTACTAGTAAACACACGGATCTAGGATTAAAAGGGAGTTCTAAAAAAAGGATTAAAAGAGAATTATTAAGACAGATTGGGGTCAGTGATTGTGAGTAAAGCCAAGCAACAACGGATTGGTGAGAGAGAAAGGGGCCCAAGCCCAACAAGGCATCGGGGATGGAGATGGAGCATACGGTACAAGTAGACGTTGCACGGGGTCAGGGGCCGGTCTTGTCTGCTTGCTCTTAACCCTCATCTCCTCAGGATCTTCTGTGCTGCCACTGTTACTGACTGGTTTAAGGTCTGTTTGGAGAGGTTATAACTGCTGCAGCGTCTACCAGAATCATAAGCTTTCCAAGCAGTTTAGCTTTTGTCTAGATTCTAAGAAGCTATAGCTATAGAATCTAAAAAATAAACTGAAAATCATAAGCTGAAAAACATGTTTTTTCATATTCTCATAAGCTATAGTTAGCAACCAGCTGCTTCTTAAAATTTTAAACCTCCAAACATACCCCTATGCTCCATTGGTGGTGATTAATTCAGCAGGTTGTACGGCCGGCGCAGAAGATCCTCACGACAGCGTGGGCGGTGGAACCAATCAGCACTGCGGTTGAAGCTATAGTATGCGTGTCCGCCTCCCATGCGAAGGTGGGGGCTGAGGACAGAGGAGGTCCACTAGCTAGCTGTAGCAGCAACTGCAACTGCAACTGCAACTGCAACTGCAGTTATCCACACGCGTCCACGCCTACAAGAACACGCCGATTTGATGGATGGATTGATCAGTCGGGGGTGTGTTTACTGAAATTTTAACAAATTGACCCTTATAGAAAACTTATTTTAAAATTGAACTGTGTCAAAATCTAATTGCAAAAATAAGCCGTTGGCTCAGCGCCATCAAGTTTGACGCTAACATATAACTTTTCAACGCTGATAACTCGTGCTGAGATCCTAGCAGCGACAAACTCATTGGCGCTCCTCGTTTTCGGAAGTAGGAGTTCCCAACTCCCTCCGCCTCGTTTTCCGCGCGCACGCTTCCTAAACTGCTAAACAATGCGTTTTTTTTAAAAAAAAGTTTCTATACGAAAATTGCTTAAAAATTATATTGATTCATTTTTTGAAAAAAAAATAACTAATACTTAATTAATCATGTGCTAATGAATCGCTATGTTTTCCGTGCACAGGAGATGGGTTCCCAACCCATCTAACAAACACAGCCTTAAGAGCGTGTACAATAGCAGACTATTAGCCAGCTATAAACATATTTTAATAAGATAAAAGAGCAGTGGACTACAGATCTATAGCCAGCTGCAGCATGGACTCCAATACACAGTGTGTATATGACAGGTGGGATCATATATTAATAGTATAGTAAGCAACTATTGTATGAATTGACTATTAGATTGGCTATAGATGAATTGCAGCTAGTAGTGTGCTATACTATTTGAACTTGTTCTAAGCGGTACATGGGGTCAGCGCAAAAGAATTTAGCGCTGACCCTCTGCCACGTGGAATGCGCGCCGCCAACTGATTTAGGATCTTAGCACCAACGCTACAGGCGCTGAGACGTTATATATCAGTGCCAATCTTCATAGCGCTGAGCTGATGGCTTAGTTTTGCAATTAGTTTTTAGCATGGATCAATCCTAAAATAAGTCTTCTTGAATGGTTAATTTGTCAAAATTTAGGGTGTGTTTAGATCAGGTGTGTAAAAAGTTGGCGTATCACATCGGATATACGGACTCACATTTGAAGTATTAAACTTAGACTAATAACAAAACAGATTATATATTCCGCCTGTAAACTACGAGACGAATTTATTAAGCCTAATAAATCCGTTATTAGCTAATGTTTACTGTAGCACCACATTGTCAAGTCATGGAGCAATTAGGCTTAAAATATTTGTCTCGCAAATTAGTCGCAATCTGTGCAATTAGTGCCCGAACACCCTATACGACGCCCGATATAATATCTGATGTGACACCCCAAAACTTTACACTTCTGATCTAAACACCCCCTTAGTTTGGTACTACTATCAACTTGTGCTAGAATTTGATTGCACATTGTACTCCCACCGTTAAAAAAATCAATTCTAAAAATATATGTGAAATACACGTTATTCGTATACATCATCAGAATTGGTTTTTTTTATAGAGGAGTATTTCCTCTATCCTAAAATACGTATACTTCTCTAGTTCTATCAAAATGAGTGCACTTCTTTAGAAGAGCACTAAAGAAGTGCACTCATTTTGGGACTGAGGGATATCATTTTCATATACTCCTTAGTGGCTGAGTTTATTTATTTGCAATGATTACTTCCTCTATCGGTAAATATAATGGACTATGTTTTTTTTTTACTTTATCCATCAATGTAAAGGATTTGTGATTCCTAGATGAGAAAAATACGGTAGTGATTACTCACATCCCAAAATATATAGGATTTTGGAAGGGATGTGACATCCTAGTATTATAAATCTAGACAGACAGTTTGTTCAGATTTGTAGTACTAAGAGTGTTACATCTTTTAAAATCTCTTATATTATGGATGGAGAGAGTAGATAGCTTAAATAAAAAAGAGAACATTCATTTTTTTATAGTTTATTTAATGTACCAATCCATCAATGCCATTTTTTTAGATAAGGGTATTTTTTACTCGGCCTCTACATCTAACCGGATATATGCAGCCTTTTCTAAATTAGGAACTTAGCCTATCAAATAGGGAACTTAGCCCTCAAATAAACCCAATCAAAAATTCGCTCCTCTGAAAATTTAAACTTAGGATCTTGGGGTGTTACTCAGGTCACTGCAACCACTAGACAACCACTAGGCTATATGCCCTTTCACTATCCATCAATGCCATGAACCAGTCCACCGATAAGGTTGTGCTCACTACAATGTTTTTATCGAAATTACATGAATAGCCCACCTATATACCCATGGCTGAATTCCTAGATTTTAGAGTGGTTTAATCAAATTCAAAATTCGTTCTTACCGAATCACATGAAGCGTTGGAGTACTAGTGATAAGAGTGGTTTGATGTTCCTCATAAACTGTTGGAGTTACTCCTACGTCTATACTCTATAGAGTAGTAATATAAAAAAGGGCAGTTCATCCCTAACAATCGTACAGGTCAAATCAATTGGTTAAATCCCTACCGTCCATTCGTAGAGCCCTTTCACCCTCCCTACCATCTACCGCGATTTCACCCTCCCACAGCGACATCATCCTATCACCATCGCCATTTTTCGCTCGCCCACAGATTGTTATGGCGAGAGGATGGTTCTACATTTGCTTACCACAGTGACATCATCCTATCATCATCTCCATTTTTCGCCCGCCCACATCGCCCGCCCACAGATTGTTATGGCGAGAGGATGGTTCTACAGTTGCTTATTTTAGAGGGAATCGGTTATGTTTCATGTAAACATCAACAATTTGGAACAAGTTTATTGCTTATAACAATAAATGGAATTGAAGTGATACTTTTGACGTAAACATGCGTTGCACGTGCACGGTTACCGGTGATATAGCAGTAACTATATTTCTTGATATTGGCCTTGTTTAGTTTTAAACTTTTTCTTCAAACTTTCAACTTTTTCATCACATCAAAACTTTTCTACACGTATAAACTTCTAATTTTTTCATCACATCGTTCTAATTTCAACCAAACTTCTAATTTTAGCGTGAACTAAACACACCCATGATAATGTTTGGTTCAATAGCGGTAACTCATGGAGAATTAACGGACTTATTATTCTGACAGTTGTCATTCTGAACAGGAAAGCCTGTGAAGAGAACAAACGCTGAAGCCTGAACGGCTGTGTTCTTATCTCCAAGTTCCCAACCTTTATTTCTCGTTTTCCGCGCGTACGCTTTTCAAATTGCTAAACGATGTGTTCTTTGTAAAAAATTTCTATACGAAAGTTGCTTAAAAAAATCAAATTAAACCATTTTTTAAAAAAACTAGCTAATACAATAACGTGTGCTTCGTTTTGTGTGCCGGGGAGGAGTGGTTCCCAACCCCGGCCCTCCTCCCGAATGCAGAGTGCAACAAAAAAACATCTAGAGGCAGAAGAGATGTCAGGAAAGAATGATGACGTCGAATCGATCTACTCCCTCCGGTTTCATATTAGTTATCGTTCAAGCGATGTACTCTGTGGATGATAATTTCTGACGTTTGAGCATATCTGTGGAAGTTAATGATGCCCATGTTGAACTAACTAATGTCTTAATGGTATTGCTGTTTCCAATATCAGCGCTTACACTACCGTGATGCATGACTAATCAGCTCCGTTGCATGACCTGCACGGTGCGGTCTTCCGGTTAATTTAATAGGGGTAAAGCAGGAATAGTTATCTTAATTAATCATACCTTGGTATGTGACATTATATCTAAAACGTCAATTAATATGAAACCGGAGGGAGTACGCTGTTATGCGACCCAAAATCAATATTTTTTTAGTTGTTCTGGATTGTGATGCATTCAATATTATGCAAAAAATATATTACTCCCTCCATTTCAAAATATAAGACATATAACCACCTCTAACCCAAAGGTCAAGAAAATAATTGTTATCATCTTGTAGTTTGGATCATACTAATAAATACAATGCATACATCCAATAGAATTAGATAGAATTAGAGAACATGATAGTGGAGGATTTAAAAAAGTAATAATTTAATAGAGAAGGGGCCATAGTTAATAGTTTACATGTATACATGCCTTATATTATGTAACATTTTAAAAAAGTGGTTGTATCTTATATTATGAAATGGAGGGAGTAGCATATATATTAGTCTGAGACTATTTTCGTGTTAAATAGTGCTCTTGGAAAAGGTTACTTCAATTATTGGTAGTAATGCACAGGCCAACACTCCGAACGTCACATTAAGAAAGGCAGACAAACACAAATTAACATTCCCTCCCAGCCATTTTATTAATGTGCCTGAGCACCACAAAACAAAAATCACAAGCATCGTCCACACCAACATCGCATGCATGCATGGCGGACCATCTTCGCCAAAGTTGGTGCTGAATATGGCCCCTAATCTTTGCCAAAGCATAAAGTTCAGGTGTTCCATCTCAAACGGAAGGAAATTGAACAGCAAATCAGTATGGCTGGGACAGCGCAGTAGCTAGCGCCTGGGCGGTAGCGCCCCGGGGGGGGGGGGGGGGGGGGGGGAAATTACCTAGCGGCCGGAAGGGAAGGCCCGCCGTCGCCGCCGCGACCGCCCTTGCCGCCCTTACCGTCGATCCCCGCTGCACCGCCATCTCCATCCCTCCCTCCAGCTCCGCCCCTCTTGCCAGCCGCACCCATGCCGCCGTCGCCGCCGCGACCGCCATCCCCACCAGCACCACCGTCGCCGCCGCGGCCGCCTGTCCCGCCCTCCTCACCGTCCTTTGCCGCCATCGCCACCCGCCCTGCTCGCCGTCCCTGCCCGCCGCAGCCTTCTTGCTGGGAGGCGCCATCGGTGCCTGCGTTGAGCTGGGCCGGCGTTGTAGGGAGTGGAGGTGAGCGCGCGTCGAAAGGAGAAGGGGTAACACAATAGATTGATCTCATATGATGTGGAGCACGTAGACACATCCTTCTCTTATTTACTTAACCAACTTATACAAACAATATCGAGAGAGATGTGCAGTATATATATAAACACCGTTCCCTTATTTATTCAACCGACTTATAGAAACAATATCAGGAGACCTTCCCTTATTTACTCAACTGACTTTAAACACAATATCTGGAAACATTTCCTTATTTAATTATAGAAACAATATCAAAACATTTCCTTATTTAATTATAGAAACAATATCAGGAGACCTTCTCTTATTTACTTAATAACCAATTTATAGAAACATAATATCAGGAGACATTCCCTTATTTACTCAACCGACTTATAGAAACAATATCCCTTATTTACTCAACCGACTTATAGAAACAATATCAGGAGAGAGATATGCGGTACATGCCATGACAATACCAGACTAACATATAGCAGAAAATACGAATTGGGCCAGCCCATTAACCCTCCCTGCCTCTCAGCTGTACATCCGGATCGGACGGCCAAAAGGAATAAGTTCACGGCCTACATTGTATATCAAAGGAGCATCGTCGAGACATGAAGGGGACAAGTGGCATCATTTGTACTCCCTCCGGTTTCATATTAGTTGTCGTTCAAACAATGTACTCTGTGGATGATAATTTCTGACGTTTAAGCATATTTGTGGAAGTTAATGACGAATTTGCCCATGTTGAACTAATTAATGTCTTAATGGTATTGCTGTTTCCAATATCAGCGCTTACACTACCGTGATGCATGACTAATCAGCTCCGTTGCATGACCTGCATGGTGCGGTCTTCCGGTTAATTTAATAGGGGTAAAGCAGGAATAGTTATCTTAATTAATTATGTCTTGGTATGTGACATTATGTCTAAAACGTCAATTAATATGAAACCGGAGGGAGTATATAATAATGGCATTAGAGGTAACACAAACACAAACAGATGATTACAAACATCGAGCTGTCGCCGGCTCCCAAAAAAGAGTAATCATATGTAGAGGAAAAGCACTCGATGGCATTTACGTCCATTCTCGATTATATCTTACGAAAAAAAGGAAGAACATATTGAATCTAGCGTCGCGCATATGACATTACCGCCTAGCAATAACTGAAGGTGCCATGCCAAATTGATAAAAAGAAAATAACTGATAGAATGAGACGAGAAGAAAACACCAAATTGATAAAATGAAAATAACTGATGGAATGAGACGAGAAGAAAACACGGTGACTACAACCATGGTGCAGTCTCCAACAACAACAACAACCAAAAAAAAAAAAAAGCAATCATGCGTGCAACCATGCGAGATATGACGATTAAAAAGGCCTTGATTTCTTATTGGCCTGCATCAGTTGCAATTAACAATGATAACAGATAACTGAAGTTGAAACGCCCAATCACACTTCAGACTTAAAACACGTTGCAAATGCATAATGGTAGAATATGAAACGTCATCAACCCAGAATGAATAATCAGTTTTATGGGTCGTTCCAACTTTCAAACGATAGCATACGAACCACTTAAAAAGCTAAGGACGCATTAGACCATTGAGGCAATCCAGCACAGGGACATGCTATGTACACAGGGGGTTGACCATGACACCTGGCCATCCATGTTTATTTACAGCAGCAGCAACAGTTGATGAATTACGCAGAGCCGAATGTGTTCTCGCCACTGTAAGTCATGTAGAGGAAACCGTCCTCATCCTTGTTCTCTTCGTAGATTGCAGACATCAAAGAAGCTGCCAATAGAATGTATGTGCAAAATATAAGGAAACCAAAAGGGTAGGTGATATGACAATGACAAATCAAGAACAATGAATTTACCAGTTGGCGGCAATGTGTTCTTCACGAAGACAAAGATGGCCTTCTCTGGGCTAAGCTTAATTCTCTTCCGAACCACATAGACAAACTGGCCAACAGTGAGATCAGCAGGGACAAGGTACCTACATCAGAAAAAAACAAAGATGTGTATCCAAGAGAAGGTTAATATTTCAGGATTTCAATTCAATTAATAGCAGATGCCTGGGTATTCTAAGTCAATAAGCAACATAAATAAAGAGTACTAAGTACTAACCAAACAAATAGAACATAACAAGCCAAATTCCAGAGAATACAGGACATCTAAAGCGAAATTAGGCCTGATTGAGTTTAGAACCCAATGTGAAAGAAAAGTTGCTCCTATTTATCTTCCTCCTACTAAAGCAGGTGTTAACAAGGTGAGGAAAAATGGAAGTCCTCTCATACATAAAAAAAAAAAGCTTTAGTAGCCGATATAAGCAACCATGAGATAGAACATCTCCCGTCATAATAAAGGAGATGTGGAAAAGAAAGCTTACTTCTTTTTGTCAATTTCTGGAACATCGGTCTTGTCAGCCTTCTCAACGATCACCTGAAATAGCATATCGCAGAATTTTAGATAAGACAGATGCACATAGGAGATATGCACAAACGAAAAAGGAAACAGCAGAGATATACTACCGGAATTCTGTCTGAGTACTTCTCACGGATCCTGGCAGATTCTGCTTGCCTCCTTTCTGCAATATCATTCAAAATACAAACATCATAAGATGCTATATGCAAATTACATGTGGTTGACATAAACAGAGTCAGGAATGTTTTTATTTTCTTTTCACAATTGGTTCTGCTACACTAATGGGATTAGAGGTAGTATCAAAAATACATTGCATCCCCTTGCAACAGCATAGTGTAGCATAAATAGAAGAAAAAAAAATATCATCTCAACCTCTTGCACAAGCTAGCTTTTCTTAAATTAGCAAATATGTTCAAGGCTCAATCAAATGAATACAAAGTACAGAATGTTCCCAACACCACCAGTAAACAGGCATCCTGCTAATCAAGAGAATCATGCTATACTGAAGACTGAAAAAACAAGTTCAATACAAGAAACAGTTTATTATTGAAACAACAATACAACGCATTGAACACAATCCATTCATAAAACAGACTAGATCAACAAGAAGAAATATGTTTGCAAAATTGGACGTTTGAAACAATCAGCCACGAGTAACGGAACTACCAAAGAATAAGCATTGTGTTACAAGTAATAGAACTACCAACAAAAATCTATACAATAAGCATTGTGTTAGTCCGAATATGATGAAACAACCCGTTTGCAACTGGGAATAAAACAAGTATCCCAGAGTTAAAACTTTTGTTCTGGAAACAAGTGACCGTAAACTACAGAGTCCTCTTCTGCAACTAATACACAGCTCAAGACCAATATGCAACACACGCAACCAAAAGAAAAACCAATCCTTAGGTGGGCCAAATCATACGCCAACAACAAACACAAGGCCCGACAAAACAATCCCACATACAAGGCAGTCTCCACAAAAGGTACTCATATATAATCTACAATCAGATCATCATATACCACACAAAAACGCAAAGCTAGTTCCGATTATAAAACGCCCATCTACAAACTCGCAAGCAATCTACCACCACACCGTCGATCGAACAAACCAACCACAGATTGCAACCTAATCGCAACAAATTGACAGGGCAAAGAGGTAATAGGGCGAGAGAGAGAGAGAGAAGAAGCAACAAACCCAGTGGGTGCTCGAGCTTGAAGGAAGTCCTGGCCATCTCCAACCTGCAAATCAAATCATCAATCGATCATCAGAAACAAACCCCAAGGTCAACGACCCTTGATCAAACCGATCCACCAAAAGAAAAGATGAAAACAAATCATCCGCAGAAACGAACGCAGAGGGAAAACCTCCCGAATCCTCGCGAATTCGGCCGGCTCCGTTGGGGGATCGAGACGAGAGGCTCACCGATCGAAGGGGCGCTGCCGCGGAATCGATCGATCGAGGCGGGGGGCGAATCGATTTGGGGGGCGAGAAGTCGATCGGCGGAAGCAACCGGAAGGAAGGAAGGAAGTCGCGGTAGGGTTTGGTTTGGTTGGTGGCGTGTCGCCGCTATTTAATGGGGATTTCTTGTTGCGGATTTTTGCGTTAAACCCCTTGGATATTGCTTTAATTTCATCGCTAATAAATAAAGTCTACCACTCGGAGTAGAGTTGTTAAGCGTTACCCCTTTCATTTTCTCCCACGAGGAGTATATAGGAGTAGGAGTAGTAGTATTTACAAAATCTGGAATATATTAGGTTTAGTACAAATTTTGTGAACGGCCCCTCGTTCATACACATTGGAAAATCAAATTTATCTACACTATAGTCCATTTAAGTGAGTAACATCTTTTTTTTTTCTGAATTACATGAAAAATTGTAGTACTCCCTCCATCTCAAAATATAATAAATTTTAAGTGGATATGACGTATCCTAGTATTATAAATTTGGATACAAGTATTACGAATCTAAATAAGTCTCAAAATATAACAAATTTCGAGTGTATGAGGTATATCATAGTATTACGAATTTAGATAGAAGTACTACGAATCTGAATTTGGATAGACGTCTATCCAATTCGCCGTACTATGATATGTCTTATCCACTTAAAATTACTTAGCTACATTAGATAATTGGGCATATATATACACATACTCCCTCCGTACTCGTAAAGGGAGTCGTTTAGGACAATGTTTAAGTCAAACATTAGGAATATAAATCATAAATAACTCTCAAATTTTTGAGTTTGAAAATGTAAAAATTATATGAATAGATTTGTCTTGAAAAATACTTTTATAAAAGTATACATATATCACTTTTTAATAAATATTTTTATAGAAACAACAAGTCAAAATTGTGTTTTGGAGACCATGTCGATGTCCTAAAAAACTTCCTTTATGAGTACGGAGGGAGTACTATCATACTCCCTCCACCCCATAATATAAGGGATTTTGAGTTTTTGCTTGCACTGTTTGACCACTCGTTTTATTCAAAAAATTTTGGAATTATTATTTATTTTTTTGACTTACTTTATTATCTAAAGTACTTTAAGCACAACTTTTCATTTTTTTTATATTTGCATAAATTTTTTGAATAAAACGAGTAGTAAAACAATATAAAAAAAACTTAAAATCCCTTATATTATGGGACGGAGGGAGTATTAGTTTTGAAGTTTACTTATTCAGGGCTGTTTCTTTATTAACTTGAGTTTCAAGGCAAAACCGAGGGTTTCTATTAAAGAACCATCGTTGAACTTTCAAGATCTCCTCGTTATACGCTCCGGCCCATAATAATTGAAGACGTATAGGAGTATATCTTCTCTCTTATCCAAAGCATGATGGTTAATAAAAAATCAATAAAAATATAATTTCTTTTAGATAAGGGAATTGTTTGGACTTTCGGGGCCGAACTCGTTGCCGACGAGGCGACGACCACGCTACGGGGTAGTTCTAGCTGGGCCGACTTTGCTGGGCCTAGTGGGCCCTGGCCCAATTTATTTCTTCGTAGAGATTTTTTTTTCCTCTTTTTGTTCCGTGGAATTATTTTTTTCCTGAGAATCTTTTAGCTTCCGTATATCCTCTTACGCATGGAGCATATTCTCATCGTGCATGGTTCTTGCAATGGAAGTAAATAAATAAATAATAAAATGTTCAATATTTATATGATGACCATTATGATGCAAGCTACATGAGAAATACTCCCAAAGAAGAATGAACTGATCATAGATTCATAGTATTCCTTGGCAGTAGCTAGCAAATTAAAATAAACTCAAACTCACCATGTTACTCATATCCTATTCTTTTTAGAACCTTACTGATAATAATTATCATTAACCAAAGAACTACTACTTCGTTTCAGGTTATAAGACTCCCACATTTATATAGATGTTAATAAATCTAGGTACATATATATGTCTAGATTCATTAACATATATATGAATGTTGATAATGTTAGAAAGTCTTATACTCCTTCCTTCTCAAATTAATCATCATATAACTGCATGGACATGGATTTCATCAAAATACAATTAATGCAACATGGGAGAATGTGTGCATGCTAAGGTGTAATTGGCACGGTGTTTTGATCGATGCATGCATTGTGGGAGAATATGTGTATGGTGTCTTGATTGATGTGAATTAAATTATCCTTAGTTATGGTGCATAAATATATAAATATATATGATGATAACTTTTGGAAGAAGGGAGTAATATGAAACGGAGGAAGTATAGTACGTATATAAAACAAGAAGTGATCTTAATTAAATAAAAGATCACAATTAATGCATAAAAGATCACAATTAATGCAACTATTTTCACATGCATGGCAACTGCCTAGCTATTATAATCTCCGTAAACCCTTTAAAAATCAAGCCATGACTTGTAATCGCTAGCTTGGATTTGTAATTTAGTCTGGCAGCCATGCATTATACATGTCAGAGCATCATTTGGGGAGACAAATTGACAAACCTCTCATGTTGGATCATAACCATCCATGAGCCTGCAGGCTGCATAGTTATAATTCCACATCAACTTCAACTATTACAGAGCCTAAAAAAATATTGTTTTTTTTAGATATTACGAGTACAAGAATTCTAAATATTTTCTTATATTAGTATAGTACTTCAAAATTCTCCACTGTATAGTAACACGTGGCTATCCAATAACTGCTGCTTACTTAAGGCCAGTAAACTAATTAAGCTTGGACTTGCATTACATGGGATCAAAATCCATGTCTAGCTCTAGCTTCAAGCTAGCAAAACACAAAAAACTGGTCATGCAGACATGCACTCTATGCATAAGCATATGATCCTCTTACAGCTTAAAATACATGACACCGAAGTGATAGCTAGCTAGACAGCTTACACTAACCTTACTCTAATTATCAGTAGCACTAATTTAAGTACTAATTAGTAATTAACTACGCACCCTGCAGGCTTTGAGTTTGAGGTAGTAACATCAGAAGAAAGCAATATCGCAAGCAGCAACATGCTTGCATGCATTTCCAAAAAGAAATCTACCTCAATTACTTCTAATAACTCCACTACTATATACTAGTGTGCACGCACATGAATGCATGCTTAGCTCCTCGTCGTCGTCGTCGTCGTCGTCGTCATCTTCTTCTACTGCTCCGACGAGAAGGCGGTCTTGGGGAGGACGGCGTCCCTGACCTTCCTCATCTCCCTCCCCTTGCTCCTCCCCCTGCCGATCTCCGGCGCCGGCGCCGCCGCGCTCATCCTCTCCATCTTCCTCGCCAGCCACTCGTGCGGCGGCAGCATCATCATCATCATCTCCTCCTCCTCCTCCTCGTCTTCGCCACCGCCGCCGCCGCCGCCGCCGCGCCTTGACGACGAGCCGGCAGCAGCCGCCGGGATGGCAACCGGCGCCGACGACCTCCCCTTGCTCCTCCTCGCAGCTGCCGCCCCGCCGCCGCCTTCCTCGTGCTGCCTGTTATTCCTGGCCTTCGTCGTCCTGCCGGCGAGCGGCGCCGCCGCCGCCGCCGCCGTCGCTTCTTTGCTCTGATCGTGATGCAGCACGTCCCACACTTCTCCCTCGTCGAACTCCTCTTCTTCCTCCACTCGACGTACCATTCCCGCCATGGACGCTAGCTCTAGCCAAGCTTCCTCTCTAGCTAGCTAGCTATAGCTTGGTGTGAGCTAGTGTGTGATGATTTGTTGCGAGCTCAGCTAGCTGTGAGGCTGGCACATGGCAGCGGGGAGTATACTTGTCACAAGCCGAACAATGCAGGCCGAGACAAGATTGCACTGGCCGCTCACCGACCAACAGACTCACAGGTGTTTTCGCTTGAGCACGCATTGCTTCACTGAGGATACTGGATACAAGTATACTCCAGCTAGCAGCAGTGGCCGGCCTTGTTTGTGTTCAGCCACATACTATTTTTGCTTGGGAATCTACGAGGGACTGCTGCAACTTCTCTCAAAGTCTCAACACAATAAACTCCTTATACAGTCTAACTTTTGATTCAGATTCTGAGAAATCGTAGAATCTAGAAAATAAATTATAAGCCAGAATCTAGAAAGCCCAACTTTCTTCTAATTAGCTGCTTCTCAAAATCTTAGGATTCCCAAACATGCGGCTATATAACTATATCTAGCGAGAATTTGTTATTGATCAGACAGTCAGCGATATAGATGAAGAATAATCATTAAACAGTCATAATGTACTGTATGTGTGTTTGCTAACACTAATAAAAGTATGTGCTAGCTCCTTAGGTCATAATATATTGATATTCAAATCTTCAAAATTTTAACTGGATTTTATATTATGTGCTTATTACTTCAAATACTTGGTAAACACAAAATATAAAGGATTTTGGTAAAGAGTTGACGAGTTAACGAAAAAGTTTAGAAGAAAACCATGGGCGCGAGGCTAGCTATGAACGAGAACAATATATATTTACAAACAAGAATTCAGCTATACATCGAAACTTCCAAAAAACAACAACAAAAAAAAATGCCTAAATTAGCAAGGGAAATAGTTCTAAAAGAAAGCAGGGGAAATATTTATCCATTCGAAAAACATCATATCAAATCACAAACTAGCCAGCACTCCATGTGGCGCGCAGGGCCGCACCTCTGTCACTGCATGTAGTCAGGTCACACTGTAGCTTGCTAGGGGTGGATATATAATAAGCCATCTCGGTTTGACAAGCTTGCTTAAGCTCTCATTAAGCTTATTAGCTAGCGCTGTTTACGAGCTCTAGTTTATTCGGTGGCGGATCTATGAATTTTTTCAAGCCTTGGCAAACTTCCATACAACAACGTGCACGATTTAGCATAGATCGAGTTCTAATTTATAAAGAAGACAACCAATGCACGAAATTATATTGATGAAATGAAACTCGTTAATTGTTAATACTGAATACTAGACATTATAATTAATTATATGTATATAGCTAGTCATTTTGCTAGTATATGTGTTGAGCCACTGATCTCATCCATTAGAACTAATAATTGATTAAGCATGTAATTTGCTACTAGTAGTATTTTACTCAATTGTACGTGGCTGAACGCCTGAACTTGTATCTAAGCATGGTAATTAACATAAACTAATAACTACTCACTACTATAAAATATCAAATAGGTGTCGGCACTATAGATACCGGAAGTGCTAAAACCAGCATCTATAAGCCTTTTCCCACCTCTGCGGTCCGAAAACAAAAAAACCGGCACCTTTAAATGATTATAGGTATCACTTCTATAAAGAAAACCGACATATAAAAACCGACACCTTTAATTAAAGAACCGATACCTATAATTAAAGGTGGAAAAAAACCGACACCTTTAGAATCGAGCCGAGCCGGACCAGATGAGATATTTCTTCTCCTGGCGGGGCCCACACCCGGAGGAGATAAGGTCGATTTTTCTCGACTTCTCCTCTCTCCCTCTCGAGGCGCCCTCCCCTCTGCTAGATCCGACAGGGACGGAAGAGGAGCGCGGTGGCGGTGGACGGCATGGAGGGGAGGCGGTGGCGGCCCGGCAGGGGCGGGAGGGGCAGCGACGCCCTCCCTTCCACCAGATCCGGCAAGGACGGGAGGGGAGGCGCAGTGGTGGTGGACGGCATGGAGGGGTGGCGGTGGCAGTTCGATGGTGGAGGGGAGGTGGTGGTGGCCCGGCGGCGGTGGATCCTCGGGGCGACGGCGGTAGCGGTGGCGCCCTCCCCTCCACCAGATCCGGCGGGAGGGGAGGCAGCGGCGGCGGAGGCGGTGACGTCGACGTCGGGGGGCTTCGGATCCGATGGCCTCTTCAGATCTGAACACCCGGTGAGCTGATGAATGTCTGAACATTTGATTCAATGATGTGAAAATTTGATGAACATTTGATCAACTTGTTGTTGGTTGTCTGATGTGAAAATTTGATGAACATTTGATCATGAACTTATTGTTGATTGTCTGATTGTGGATTGTTTTATCTTTTTTTTTATTTATTTCTGGTGCTTTGAAGCATCGGCTCCGCTCAAATTGAGCCGAGCCGGAGTTTTTTTTTGCAAATCATATACCTCAAAGGTGCCGGTTTTTCTAATCAGTGCCACCAACGTGGTGTCAGTTGGGAAAACCGGCACCTAAGGGGGTTTCCCAACCGGCACAAAAGGCCCTTTCTGTGGTAGTGACTGCACAGTACGGCTACATCCGGTGGAGCCCAGGCACCTGCCGAGGCTAGCCGAGCCCTGGCTCCGCCGCCTTGAGTTTATTCATATCACCTCAACAGTTTTAACATCAACTTATTATGTGTAAATAAAATAATAAACACTAGCTAGCAAAGTACTAACTAAATACAAATAGATTGGAAATATAACAAAACAACAAGCATAAATTGATAGTGTGGCCTTATATACTAAGTATACACTAATCAAGCTCACTCACATGGTTGGTCGAGCTAGCTAGCGAGCTAAAATTAAGCTAAACTTGACCCGATTTATTATGACTATGAGCCCCTTTAAATCGTAGAAATAAAAAAAAGGAAAAACACATGATTCTGATAGGAATACAAGTACATAAAGCACAGAATTACAAAACACAGAAAAATAAATGAATAATCATTTAGTTGGACAACAAGAAAAACATAGTAATCGGATGAGAGAGATAGACTCAAAGGAATTTCTTCAAGAGGTTGGACCTCTTGCTGAATTTCCTCCAAAACCTACATGCAATGAGCCATTCCATAGGAATTTTATAGAATTTAAAAAAACTCTAATCCTTCGAATTAAAGGGCCAAATAGAAAATTTTCTATAGAATTTCAATCGTATGAAATTCCTCCGTAATCCTTTGATTCAAACGGGTCTTGTATTTTAAGCTGACTTTGAAACTATTGATATATATACCACTTGTGTTATAGTGCATAGCTTGGTCCATATAGTATGTTTATGCTGATCTCTATACTAGTTGATATACCACTTGTTATAAGCTAGCTGTACCACCTGTTATAGTGTATAGCCTGGCCCACAGAGTATGTTTGAGCTGATCTCGAAACGTACCGCACTTGTTATAGAGTGTAGCCCGTCCCACTAATTATGGGCCACCCAAATGTAAAGACCAATTTGACTTGATTTATTTGGACTATAAGCTCAAGTATGTTTAAGCTGAGCTCGAAACAAGTTGATATACCACTTGTTATAATGCGCCGGACCCACTAACCATGGATCACCCAAGTTATATTGGGTCTGTTCCATCATAGATTTAATCAGAGTTACAACTTTAGATCGTGGACTTATACAATCCAAAAGACAGTCTCATGGATAAGAACTACTCATCTTTGTTTCTTCATCATCAATTATCGATATGAGATTTAACCCAACATCTCAGCACAAACGCGTCAACATATATACTCCATATATATGCATCTGTAGAGATGTGGTTGGATCGGATAAGCTGAGTGACGAGACGGGGTAGCGGAGGGGCTGCGATTGGGTGGGAGGCTGCTCGAGGCAAGTACAGATTCGCCTGTGCCCCTGTCTGCAGGAAGCAAGCAGCCACAGCCAGCCAGCGAACCAGCATTCATCCAGAGACCAGAGCGGCCGGATCAGCTTGATCGATTCACGCCGTGTTTTCCAAAATAATTCTTCAAACTTTCAAACTTTTTCATCACATTAAAACTTTCCTACAAACATAAACTTCCAACTTATTTCAATTTTAACCAAACTTCCAATTTGTATGTAAACTAAGCACAGCCTCACGTCCAAGATCGTTGGACGACGTGAATGATCGATGGATGTGATGAGAGGCCGGCCATGGCGCTGCCGCAGCAGGGGAAGAAAGAGGCGCGCAGATGGACCGATCGATGCGACGGCCGGCCGTGTCTGCACTTGCGCACAACGCCACAGTCGCTCAGACCTGTACTGTGTACTGATGTACAATACTATTGGAATACTCAAGCACAGATCGATATAGATTTGGCACGACATCTTGGCTGCGTGTGTGTTTTTTAATTTGGGGGGCACAATAGTTATTTGGAAAATTGGTTGTTTCAATGTCATCGAAAGTTCGCAAGTGTTACTGTTAAGTTTTCACTCATAAGTCATAACGCCTCAATGTAATTATGTCATGTGCAAAGACGAGATTAATATTAATTTCCTTCATCTCTTTCAGCATCTTATGCGTGATCTTGTTTTTGAACGACTTTATGCATGATCTTGTATTCTTGTTGTTTCTATTCGCGAACGTACCCGCAGCAGCCAGCCTCAGTGCCCAAGCTCATATCGCCCCGTGCCCAAGCTCTCTTGCTTCCCATGGCACAAGCTCGTGTGGATGGCAAATGGAGGGACACCGATGGCGGCGAAGCCGGTGCTGACACCGAACTCATCACCAAAGAGGACATGGAACATAGTATGGGCATGTTGGCTTCGTTTGATTTAGATTATTGAACGGATTATTGTCATGAATTATTCGCTTGATGGATAAATTGAATATTTTGAAAAAAAAAAACTTACCAAATACTCTCTCCGTCCAAAAAAACAATCCCAGCTATGAATCTAGACACGCACATGTCTAGTTTCATAGCAAGGATTGGTCTTTTATTGGGATGGAGGGTGTAATTTAAAACAAGTGATCTTAGCAACATATCTTTTTAATTTGGAGCAAACATTCTGTTTCAATAATTTGGTGAATAATTAAAAAAAACTAAGCAGACAAAAACGGTGCATATCCAGGTTCATAGGATTGATTTTTTTTCGGAGGGTGTAGTTTAAAGCAAGTGATCTTAGCAATGCAATAGATTTTTTTAAGAATACATATTTTTTTTAATTTAGAGCAAACAATTTGTCAATAATTTGGTGAATAATTAAAAGAACTGGGCAGACATGAGTAGAACGTTAAGAAGTGAGGGATGCTTATAGGAAACTAGTGCACCAATGAGTAGGGTTCTCATCGGATGAGTGTTTGGGCTGAAACTTTTCAACCAAAGCCCATTGTCTCACTGATTAGGCTTAGGATTTTCAGCCAACCAATGGAATTGCTTTGGCTGGATTGTGGTCTTTGAGGCCCCAGCTGTAGTTATATTTTAAATCTATTATTGTACGAGTAGCCTAGTAGGTAAAATATGAACCAACACATGTATTTTTACGCAGTGTCGAAGTATTAGTAGGCACTCGGAAGCGGAAAGGGATTCACAGAAAGAAGGGGAAACCACATTCCTTATTCAATCAACAGTTGAATATAAAAAATTAGAGTTGTCTATTCCGTGCCCTTCCTTTCGACCCCTACCAACGACTTAATTTCGTACATGCATTTATGTCCAGCTTGTATCCCTACCAACGAGGAGAGAAGCTCGATCATAACATACTAGCCAGAGGGAGGAGGAAAGTTTAGGCATTTACGGACTTACCGAAGTAAAATGTGACATATAGGTGTGAATTTTGAAATTATGACAAACAAAGAAACAAAAATAAGAGTATGTCACTCTAGGTCAATTATAATTTCTCGTTTTTTCAATATGCATTGCCTTAAGGGGTGGAGGAAAAAAAACCCGCAAGCCAATGCAAAGACCGAACCAAACTGAACAATAGTTTCTTGTTCGTTTTTTTCTCAAATTTTGTAACCTTCGGTTTCTGGGTTTTTCTATTGGTCTTGTTTGTTTGAACCCACTAGTCGAGAAAATCGATACGTCCCTAATCTTAGTCCACCAACTATCTGGCCCAAGGCCCACTCTTCGGAGCAACAAAGTGAAACACAGTAACATTGCCGCCTCAACTAATTTCTTTGTGAACTACTACCTCCATCTCAAAATATTTGACGCCGTTGACTTTTTTAAAAATGTTTGACCGTTTGTCTTATTCAGAAAATTTAAATAATTGTTAATTCTTTTTCTATCATTTGATTTATTGTTAAATATACTTTTATGTATACATATAGTTTTACACATATCATAAAAGTTTTTGAATAAAACGAACGGTCAAACATATTTAAAAAAGTTAACGGTGTCAAACATTTAGGGAAGGAGGGAGTACTTCTTTTGGGATTCGTTGATGTTCTTGAGAGCCAAAGTGAGGGAAATACATAAGGCCCTTGCCTTCCTTTCAGAAAAAAAAGACACAAAATAGCACAAACTAATATCCAATTCAGAGTATGAATGACATTACCAGCTAGATGCTTTGTTTACTGCATACCCTGGTTCTTGATCTCAACAAAGGCAAGGAAAGCCAAAGGCGTTCAAAGAATTGGAAGTTGAATCCTAGCTACAAGATCAAAGTTGTCAACAGGTGGATTGTAATCATACTTGCAATCAGAGGGCAGCTGCATTGTGATTCTGATCTTTAACAATTGGATCAACAAAACCAAGGATAACATGCATTGTGCCTGCATATATTGGTAAAAAAGAAAAAGAAAAAGAAATAAGAAGAGAAACCTCGATCTTTCATTCATAATCAATGAGAAATTACAGTTGACAGATTGCATGTTCTTCTTGTCATGCAAATAAATCATCCTAGCTACGAGAATTTACAAGATCACATTGCCTTCCATGCAAACCAAGAACAGAGGAAGACATGTTCTGATTCCTACAAGCTTCTGATTCCACCTACTGCTACTACTGAAGAACACTGATCACGATGCCAACAAGGCCTCGGATTTGGCCCGCAGCTGCTCCTTCTCCAGCATAAACATCTTCAGCCGCGGCAGATTCTTGCCGTGTGGTCGGCCGCGGGGCCGCAATATTAGCCGGGGTCGGGGCCGGGCGCGGCGCGGGCAGCTTGACGTCCTTGACGGCGACGCGCACGGCACGGAAGGGGTCGTCGCGCGGGAAGTTGCCGTTGTAGATGACCTCGAGGTGTCCGTCGTCGGCGTCGGAGACGACGACCGCGCCGAGCCACATGACGAGGCGCAGCGCCGTGGTGTCTAGCCTCCCCACCGGCGTGCGGACGGCACCTCGTCGCCCTTCTTGAAGGACATCTTGTTGATGGGCGATCCTGATCCTGACGGCTTCTTGGAGACTACTCTCCCCTGCGCCTCGACGGCGAGCTCAGTGCGGCGGTGGATGATCGGGCGCGAGGAGCGGGGACTCGAGCAGCGGGGAAGCGCCATGGACGACGAGTGCCGAGCGCTGCTGCGAGGTTGGGTGGAAGGAATCGTGGTGAATGCGGAGGGAGGCGGCGATCGGCCGGGGCTGCGAGGATTTATCGCCAGCCGGGTCCGAGTCCGAATTGAAGTCGGCGCTGTCAGGCACGATCCGTCAATTCGAGCTCGACTCGGAATCGGAGACGTCCGTTACGCCTCGCCACCATCACGCAATCCATTCCGAATGGCGCCAAGCAGGCGGGAACGCGCAGCGAAGCTAGGTGTGTCGCCGGCGGCGGTGGCGGCGGAGGACAAGCAGATAACGGCGGCTCAGCTTTCTGATTGGTCTTAGTACATCCGAGCAACTGATTGGGCTTATAAAGAATCAACAAATACAAGCGACATGATTCAAAATTTATTTTGCTTCAGTTTCCCATCATGTGATGGCCAAGTCAAACGTGCTAACGGCATTATATTTCAAGTGATCAAGACGCGAGTGTACGACCGGCTTATTTTGGAAAATTCAACTGAACTAAAATTTCATGAAGAGTTTTTCTCAAAAACTTTTGTTACAATCTCAATTCTCAAGTAGGGAAGCATCCAGCTATCTAGAGTAGCTCGAATAAGGTAAATTAAAAACTTTTCGCTTTCTAAATAAAAATGTAAGAACATCTATACCAAGTATCTCTAAAAGGTTAGTAAAATTTAGTTTGATCGGACTATAGGTAAATTTCTAACTTTAACCACAAACTAGAACTAGAACTCAATTTAGATAATTCCTGTCGGCTATATGCCTATATGTCGACAAAGTACCAACACGTAAAAATACAAGAACTTGTCCATACAATAGCCTTGGCCTCACATTTTAAAATTAAAAACCTTGGCCACAGACGTCAAATTGGTAAATCACAAGGAAAAATGTGTTCTACTCTAAACAAAATACAAATACTTTTTCTTTGAATTCCTTTTCACTATAGCACATGAAAAATAAAATTGTACAAAGTAACAAACATGATGCGGAGTGCAATTTGTTCTGTTGATACGATTATTGACGCAAGTAATCTTCATAAAAAATACATCGTACCCTTTTATATGCTCACATGAATTTTGTGCCTGCATGAAAGTTAGCCGCTAGCATCAAGCGTATCAACGGGTCAAAAATAATTCGTAAATGTAAATAAAAACGGAGACTCTTTATAAAACATGACATGGACACGTGGCCTTGCGCCTTGAGCTGCTTCAATTCAGTTGGGCACTCAGTCACTAGCTAGTCACTAGACCACTAATTAAGCTTTTCATTAGGTTAACTCGATAACTAATCATCTTGGCTGAGTAGTAAAAATACGTATCACCAGTCAGTCAGCAAAGGCTCGCCATTGATGAGTGATGATGGATGGCTTAGAAGCTCAAGTGCCGCAGAATACTTGGCTCAAGGATAGCATTGAGCACTGGTCATGTATGAGACAACAGAGACAAAAACTCATCCTACGCCTATAAAGAAAGAGAGAGGAGACCTTTTCTACCATTCATAATCAATGATATATATAGGTCATACATTGCATGTCCTGTCACGCAAAGAATTCAAAACAAATTATCCTAATTACCAACAGTGCCTTACAAGAATTCAGAAACAGAGGAGCCGCTGCACCTCACAAATGAACAATGATTTCTCTCTATCCCTTTTTCATTTCCTCATTCAAGAGAGAGAGAGAGAGAGAGAGAGAGAAACTATATAGGCTGAGCAAACAGTTGCAATGTACAATCAAGCAATGAATCATTATCCATCACCATCACCACAGCAAGAAGCAGCCAATTTACATGAATGTAAAAGTGCAAGACTATCCTTCTCTACTATTACAAGACCCCCGGTCACTGATCTAGAACCTGTCTGATTGAATGCTGTTGTCGTCCTGATAGTGTTTTAGGAAAAGAGACGATCAAATATTATCCTCAAGTTTCCTTTCAATCCCTCGCCGATTGGCCATCCTTCATCCTTTATTACCAGCTCATACCCTGGGTACACGACCTCATCAACTTTGATCTTCAAGTAGCGCCCATCAAGTGTCTTAAGATTTATGGTACACTTTGCAAGTGCATCCACAAGACGAAGAACCCAATGAACTACCAGGTCATTTCCATAGAGGATGTAGGTCTCATGAGGTGCGATGTCAAGGGTCAAAATTAAATCATGGGGCGGCTGGCCGTAAAAATGGGACCCTTCATAAGGAAGTGTTATTTTTGTTCCTTTCCTTGATCCAGGCAGCACTTTAACTTGTAAAATTATTTCTTCATTCTCCACAGGTCTGCATAATATGAGAAGCCTAAACTTAGACATCAATTACATCCACTGTGTTTAAAGGATTCGCAGATATATGATTCCTTCAGTTGCAGATTTTTAAAACATAAAAAGACGGTAACACTTAAACAAAAGTGCAAACATACTCATCAGTATGTCTTGTGATCCTCCTATGAAGTGCTACTGTCAAATCAGTTCCCTGGTACAGCTCTTCAAGGGTGCACATAAGTTCTCCAACTGTTGCTTGTGGATTATCCAATTGATCATGATAAATCATTGCACAGCTTTGTTCAGCATCTTGAATCTAATAAAATAAATCACAGTTAATCAAAAGTTCAAATTACTAATAAACAACACATAAAACTGCAGGAAGGAAAGAATGATAGTTACATCACTTACATTTCCATAGAAGAATAACGTGTGGGGTTTTAGGCACCTCAGCTGGTTGTATCTTTGCAATTCCTGTTGCAACAACGGTAAGAATAGTGGATACTTCACAATGAAGATCAATTCAAACTGTTCAGCGGAATAACCACCAACTTCCTCTATCATGAAGCATCTGTCTAACCGGTGGCAATTTGAATGTCGATAGTATTTAAAAAATGTTTCTGGGTCATGAGCCTTTTCCGGATTGTCATCAACACCATAGTTTTTGTGCTTCAGCGAAGCTTCCAGTAAATAATTCCCTTCGGTGATTTGAAACCATCTGTTTTGGTATGGGAGCTTCTTAAGTATATCACGATAAGCAGCATCATTGGTGTAGGCTAAGACAAACCTCATATGCTCATAAGCTCTGAAATAGAAAAGTATCCTGTTCTCGATTGGTATCAGTGGTGCATAATTGCAGATAAGATAACCATGCTCATGTGGATTGTGCAGCATTAGAGACATTAAAGATCTCCAGTCCTATGGTATTTGGTCCATACTGTAATTCCTGAATACGGTTGGACGGATCACATTACGAAGATCAAGATAATTTTGACAAACCAATTCATCCGTCCTTTTTGTCCTGGTGACAAGCCGGAATCTTATGTGTCCAGTAGGGGCAACCCAGATATTAGATTCACCAAATCTTGACAAGCAATACCCCTCTTCATGTTGATTGAATAACTCCACAGCCATTGATCTGACACAACACTTAATCCTCTCCTTAACAATCCAAACATTGAGTTTCTTGTATTCTCCCAACAAACTACACCGAGTGCTGTCTATATATTCCATCGCTGATGTCGTGAATTCTCTGACAGATAAAATACTTGTGATCTGGTAAATCACCATAGGAAGTGCCTATGTCATCCTTCATTATGTCGTAACCCTGAGATAGCATGCTAGCGAATGTTAAGACATTGTATAATTTATTCAAATCCTAATTTCATTGAGGAATTCTCCCATAACATAAAGGGCATTCACATTAAAATCTGAATAAAGGGCCTAAGGGACATTTAATACACTGCTGTACACCTAGTTTCAGAACATGAACATCTATCTAGTAGCTGTACACCTAGTTTCAGAACATATATATCTAGTATCTAAAACCACAAGGCATTTTTTTCTAGTGAAACAAGATGATCCTTTTTACACATTTCAAAGTCAATATTATATTATTCTGTACCATTGCATAAAAGTATTTCAACATATGAACAGTATAGTACTCATACCCTGTAGATCAAGTTTGAAGTTGGTTCTTGGCGGAGTAATAGATACTAGTATAATCTACATTGTCAATTTTTAAAATTTCTTCACAAGCATTTGCATTAAATTTTAAGAGAAACATGCATACAAGAAGATATCCTCTCAAGAGATTAGAATCCATTCCCATATCACGAACAGAAATTATCATTATGCATAAGATTTGAGAAACAGAATTGACCCCTTGTTGAAATCAAGAGTCTTAGGATGAACTGGCACAGGCATGCGTTCTTTCTTCAAGAACATTTCATTTCTTGATTGAGAGAGAGAAAGGGAGAGAGAGATGGCGATTCAACCTTAAACGAGGCGATGCTCTCAATCAAGAAGGTTTCTTGATTGATTGAGAGGAGAGAGATGGCGACTAACCTTGAAACGAGGCGCAGCTCGGCGTGAGAAGCGTCCCGTTCTTCTCTCCCTTAGCCTCCTCCTCCCAGGCGCAGCTCGGCGTGAGAAGCGTCCCGTTCTTCCCTCCCTGAGCTTTTGTTCGTAGACGAAGGAGAAGAAGCGACGTTCCGGCAGGAGCACACGAAGGAGAAATGCTGGAGAACGCAAAGAAGAAGATGACACGACGTTCTTCTCCTCTTCCTCCTCCCAGGAGAGGAGGCGCCCCCTGCTGATCGCCGGAGATGACCTCTCTGCTTTCTGCTTTCGTGGCAGACCAAGGAGGAAGAAAGGAGGTGTCAAGCCGTTGTAGAAGAAGAGGTGAGTAATTTAAGTATTGGACCGCCAGGCCCACCACAGTCTAACCATCCCCATGGGCCGTATAGCCCACGTTCGGCCCACTCCTCCTCTGTCCTGCCATCGCCGCCGCATCCTCTCCTCTGCGCGTGGACGGTGGCCGGCGGCAGCGGCGGCGCGCCGGAAGTCTTCATTCAGCAGCCGCCACCCCCGCTGGTTAGCAGGGCTCCTCTCGTGCTGCCCTTCACCATCCGTAGCGGACTTGCATAGCGCCCCGGCGGCCCGGACCTCAGCGAGTGAGTGAAAACCCTCGGGCGGCAGTGTCGCCGGAGCAACCTGCCGCCACCGCCAACTCCACGATCGCCGCACATACTGGATCTCGCACTCGATCTCTCTCTCTTTTCCTCAGTACTTCTTCGTGGGGGCGGTGAAGATTGGGGATCGGCGCGGTGGGAGGGAGGCGAGCGACGGAGGAGACGAGGAGTCGGATGGGGTGACTGAATCAGAGAAGGAGTTTTTTTTTTCTGGTTCCACGCATAGACTGGAGTACTGGACCCACCACCTCTACAATGACACATTTTAGGGTTAATTAGATCCATGCCACTGTAACTTTTGCCAAATTTAAAAAATATCATTAGTATTCATCATATCGGCTATGTACCACTGGAAATTTTTAAAATTGAAACCATACCACTCCCGTCACTTTTTCTGTCTCATCTCTCGCGCCGTCTCCGTTCCCATCCTCATCCCCTCCAGGACCCAAGCGTTCACGTGGCGGGATTCGCGGCAGAGTCATCAGACGCGCGCGCTGAAGCGAGGGGGGACGGTGGCAGGCGGGACGCCTCCGCGTCGGCGACGAGGAGCAGCAGTAGGAGGACAGGGCGGGGCGGTCGCAGCCGGGCCTAGCGGGGTTCGCGGCAGAGTCGTCAGGCGCGCGCGGCGTAGGCACGGACGCCTCCGTGCCGATGACGAGGAGGATCAGGAGGAGGAGGACACGCTCCGTGCCCTGGTGTACGTCTCCTGATATGCTAGAGGAGCGCCGTCAGCAAGGACCTCGTTCGCTACCGCAACATCCTCTGCGCCGTCGCCGAGATGCTCAAGAGCGGTAGCCGCTGACTCCGCCTCAAGTCCCTCCAGGTCCTCCGTGTCCTCGTCGAGGACAACGATGACAACAAGGTCGCAAATCCCATTCCCCAAATTTCAACATCCCCCAAAGCAGATAAATTCTGCAAGAAACCAAGTAAGAATTGATCGATTCTTAGTTTCAATTTTGCAGGAGTTGGGGAAGGGCGACACAATACACGCCATCATCAAGTTCTCGTCGAACAAGCTATCGGGGCATGAACCGACGTGCAAGCGGATCGTTGCGGTCGGGATGGGGAGTAGCAAGTCGGAGAGCGTCATTGCTGTCGACAAGGCGGAGAGCACGCTCCGCAACCTCGACCGCTTCGAGGCCAACGCCCAACATGAAGCAGGGCCAACAACGCCAGACTGCAACTACTCCTCACCAGGCTGCTTCAACGCCAACGTTAAGCAGGTCGCCATGGCCACACGCTGGCAAACTCGGCGAACTCGGCTAGATCACTACCTCGGCGAGCCCGCACTGGCGAACGATAACAAGGTCACGATGGCCGAAGCCGCCCGTAGCCATGGAGAGGAGGGGGATGAGGACGTGAACAGAGATGGAGTGAGAGAGGCCGATAATTAGGTTTTGGTACGCACGCATGACGAGTTGCAAACCAGGAATCCTAATTAGGTTTTGGTGTGCTGGGGAGAGAAGTCGCGCATGGTTTCCGAACACGTTGCGACAAGCTAGGGTTAGGGTTAGGATTTTAGGGGTGGGGTGAGGGGTGGTGTTGTGGAGGGAATGCAGGGGAATTGGGCATAGAGGGGTGGCCTAGGAGGCGGCAGGCCGACAGTGGGATGGACAAGGGGGGGCGATGAAGCAGCGGCTGCGTGGCCGAAACCACAGGTTCTGTAGCGACGGTGGGCTAATGTTGGTGGCGTTGGCAAAGCGAGACAAGGGAGATGCCCGGGCGAGGCCTCGCCAGTACGTTGATGCCTTTCGGCACTGGCAAGGCCGGGCGGCCTCACGGTGGAGGGTGGGGGGGGGGGGGTGGGGGTGGTGAAGGAGAAAGAACAAACCTGGGTGGCGGTGGAGGAGGAGGGAGCTCGCCCGAGGGTTGTAGCCCTCACCCGCTTTGCTCACCATCGTCGCTGTCGCCGTCACCTTCTGTGTTGGGGAAGTTCACCGGAGGGAAGAGGGGGCCATCACTGTTGTTGTCGCTCGCTCTTTGGAGACGCGAAGATGGGGAGAAAGATGTATGGGATAAGGTAGAGAGAGGAAGAAGGGAGGTGGGCCGCTCATAGGCCTCGTGCACGACTTCCTCCGTCAGCATGTGTGTGCTAGGTGCCCATGTTGCTATAAAAGTTGCAAACTGAGCTCAGGCCTCCTTTCTCGCGCGTATGCACCTGCAGCGCACATTTTGGCCCATCTAGCCCATAATGCTGCCATCTAAAGGAGAAAAGACAGTCAACAAGACCACTGCCTTTTCTCTCATCTCCCTGCCTCTTTTCCCATTGAAATCCGTCAGATCTAGATTTGGAAGGGGAAGGGGAAAGAAGATGAATATGGACCAAAGTTAAAGAAAGGGGCAATTTGGTACTAAAAATTTTACAACTGCATCAATAGGTTAAATAGTGGCATATCTCAAATGCGTGTAAAATTGTAATGACCTGTTTAAAAATAGCTCATCCGTTTAATAATGTAAAACTTTCTAGCATTGCCAACGTTCGTATAGATGTTAATGAATATAGATTTCTAGCATTGCCCACATTCATATAGATGTTAATGAATCTAAAATCTTACATTATTAAATGGAGAAAGTAATAGTATATTTTAAAACTCAAGATTTTATAATGGCATGAATCTAATTAACCCTTTAATTTCCGTACTTTAACTCCCGGAGCGCGCGCGCGCCAGAGCTAGCGTTTTCGAGGCCGGCCGAGTGCGAGTCGGACCGCAAGAAAAAGAGTGGCCGGCCGAGTGCGACCGATACCGATACATACGGTCTGGCTGGCTGGCGGGCGCGCCCTTATATAGCCAATTGAATACCCCTCGCTAATTAAGCTACATACGATACGATGTGTTTGTTGACTACTAGTATGGCGGGAAAGGAGCGGAGCCACGTGCACTTGTGCCTCACCGACTACAGGGCCGGCACCTACACCTACACGGTGCACCACATCGACGTCGCCCCCTTCTTCCTCCGCTCCGACGACCCCGACGTCTCGGACCCGGGAGCCATGGAGGAGGCTGTCCTGCCCCCACCCGCCGCGCGCCTCGCCGCGCGCCCGGAGACCAACGGCCTCGAGTTCCACCACCTCCTCCGCGCCGCCGACGGAGGCGACATGATCGTGGCCACCGACGACCAGCGCCGCACCCTCATCTACGACGTCGCCGCCCGCGCCGTCGGCCCGGGGCACATGCTGCTCTCCGACAAGCGCGTCCCGGTCTCCGTCGCCGTCGCCGACCGCCTCTACGTCCTCGACACCTCGCACGCCGCCCGGCGCGGCACCTGCTTCGAGGCCCTCGTGTACGACGGCGTCGAGGACCCGCTGCGCGCCGACTGGTACTGGCGCCGCCTCCCGGGCCCTCCCTACGCCGACGACGGCATCGGCCGCCCTCTCCCCGGCTCCCGTGTCACCGCCCTCGCGGTGGTCGGCGCAGGCATCTGGGCCACGACGGCGCCGGCGGAGGACGGCGTCGCCTCCGTCCGCCCCTGCTCCCGGCTCGACCCCAGGCGCGGCGTCTGGACGACGCCCAAGGGCGCCGGCGCCGGCCCCGGCACCTACTCGTTCGACACCGAGCGGCAAGCCTGGAGGAGAGAGGGCGACTGGGAGCTGCCGTTCGCCGGCAAGGCCGAGCTCGTCCCGGGCTGCAACCTGTGGTTCGGCTTCTCCCGCGCCGACGGGTCGTCGTCGCTCTGCGCCGCCGACCTCGCCGCGGCGCCGCACAGGGCGTGTGGTGTGTGGGAGGACTTCCGCCCGCCCAAGGAGTGGTTCAGCTGCGGCCGCCACCTCGTCAGCCTCGGCTCCGGCAAGCTCTGCGTCGTCAGGTTCTTCGCCACCGACCCCCTCGACAAATGGAGGCGTAGGGACCCCGTCGCCATCATCACCGCCATGGAGGTGCGGACTATGCCTGCTTGCGACGGCGACGACGACGGCGGAAGAGGAGGAGAACGGCGGACCAAGGTGGTGAAGCACATGTCTAGGTGTATCAAGCTCCCAAATTACAATAAAGGCAGAAATTGGGTTCTCTAATACTCGTTAATTTCACTCTAAAATGCACAAGTATGATTTCTTTAATTAATTTATAGATCTAAAAGATGTATGTATCTACATAAAATTCAATGCAACTCCAACATTTCCTTCCAAGTAAATGGTATTAACCTCTCAAAAGTGAAGGATAAAGATGATGTACTCATGGCGGCTTCTCAACTCTAATTCCCAGTGTGTCAAAAAAAAAAAACTCTAATTCCCAGTGGTTTGCTTCATCCTCCTCTAATTCAAACGGATAGCTGCTGTTTATAATTGGCTTATTAATCCCTGCTCAGTCCTCAGATAAACTATTCACTTGTCCAAAGCCTGACCATTGTCTTGATTCCTACTACTTTCCTAACCAATTTGTGAAGGCAGAAAGAAACTTCTCCTGCAAAGCAGACAACTTACAAATTAGGTTTTGAGGGGGTGTTCAGATCTATGGGTGCAAAGTTTTGGCGTATCACATCGGATATACGGACATACATTTGAAATATTAAACGTAGACTAATAACAAAACAAATTACAGATTCCGCCTGTAAACTGCAAGACGAATTTATTAAGCCTAATTAATCCATCATTAGCAAATGTTTCCTATAGCACCATATTGTCAAATCATGGAACAATTAGACTTAAAAGATTCGTCTCGTAATTTACACACAATCTGTATAATTAGCTATTTTTTTATTTATATTTAATACTCCATGCAGTGTTCAAGCATTCGATATGACAGGGTGAAAAATTTTGCTTGGGGATCTAAACAGACCCCGAGTTATTTCGAGTTATTCCACCTCCAAACAAACTATAGCTTGAAGATACAGATGAGACTGTAAAACCAGCCCTTGAAATTTGATTAACAGCATCAGTACCCCACCGGTCATGAAAACTTGCCATTTTGGACATCGATGTGGTCTTCAAAATGCAGCTATGATCACTAATTTCTATCTATTGCAAAATATTCAAAAGGCTAATTATAATACTAAAATAATATTTTTTTTCCTTTTCAAGACAAATCTATAAACATGATTTTTATAAATTTAATCCAAATATTTTATAATATATGGATGTTCAAAGTTTTTAAACTTTGACTTGAGATATGTCCAAAACGACATGTTTTTGTAACTGAAGGAGAGAGTACGTGGCATCCAATTATAAAAGAACCGAAAGAATCACAGGTTTGTAGGAAAGCACTACCAAAATAAAATGAGATGGTGCCATCTGTCAAGGGTTAAGGGAACTTGTCATGTCTTTAGAGTTTAGCCACAGATAGTTCAAGGTTCCAGAATTCCCGGTAGCTATAGTGCTATACCAACAGGTATACCATCTGAGGCCATTGGAAGCAAAGATTGTGTATCGGTATGAATTAGAACTTACAAGTGGAGGTCATTTTTGCTACTTACTTTTACAAGTGTATCATCATAAAGAAATTGTTCAAGGTTGCTATATCTGTTGGGCCTTGTAAAACTGAACAAATGCATCTTAACGAAAAAAGTCAGTTAGGACAAAAATCGCTAGTTGGTGCTTGACTTAAGCAGCTAATGTCCCTGCTGTTGTAAAAATAGTACAGCTATATTGCTTCACACTGACACATGGTTAGAAGGGTAACACTGCCCTATTATGTAGTGAAAAGATGTCGATAGCATAGCTCCATGATGTCAACTCCCTATCAACACTAGGTAAAAGTTTGTCACTCACTCACTCTCACCAAACACATTTTATGTGGAAGCTGAAGCTATGCAACAGTAATCCAATTATCTCCTTGTATATCATCATCATCTGAAAAGGCCAAACAGGGCAATCTCGCAAACTAATGTTATTACCTTCTGTGCTCCAAAGTCCAAACATCCAACTCTGGGCTAGACCATCATCATTGTAATACTTTCAGTGTGATAAGAAATTGCCAACAATACCATGGAAAATTTTCCCTACAATCATGCCGTTGAACAAGGAATGAGCCACAATTGCAGTTTGCAGACTTGTATTTCCCACTCATAATCAGATGCAAGAACTTAGAAGCACACAACAAGATGTACATTAGTACATAACATTTTTCGTACAGGCTATATATTTTTTTTCTTTAGAGAATCAGACCATATTACAAATATAAGTAGTTTGACAGTACAGTATATTTATGGTATGCAACACAAGGAACTATAAAGCATGCTAAGATTCACAAGCATAATTCCAGAACGTAATGTAAGTTTGAAAGAACGGTGTATATACTTGTGTACACCATAAAAAATGGAGCATATAACTAAGAGGAAAAAAAAAGTACTAGTAGGATACAACAAGGACATGTATAGGACTCAGCAGACAAGGTATTGCAATGTTGTTGTAATGGTGGCAAAATAACATCCAATCATAAAGATTAAACGCTAAGCAGTTTAGCAGAAGTTCAGCTAAAGAAGTCCTTGGTTCACTGATATGTTCTGAAGTAGTTGAACTTGATAGTAGAGGATAGGACTTGAGTACTTACTCCATCACACTATCAGATATGGATCATACAAAAGGCACTGTAGAAGTGAACAGTATTCATTTCTCATGGCCTTAAGTGCTTGTAAGAATCATCACTTTATTTCTTTACATGCTCCACAGCAACAGGATGGTCTATCTGTCAAAAAATATCACAAATTTATTGATCACACGTCATGAAGAGGATGTTGAGTACGCATATGTCAAGGCATGACAATATTGAATGATCTAACTGCATGGATTAACACAGGTAATGATTTTAACCCTATATGTAAATACAGATGCTTGTACAGTTCCCTTTTTTTTCCTATGCATATATGTGTGAATGTGTGATCGTGTGGCTTAACCTTACTTAATTATAAAATTGTGATCTTATGTGTGTTGTGACCTTGAGGTCAACATGACATCATCAGTTCACCAGGACTCTGGTGTCAGAAGAGTCCTGATTTGACCAACAGATGTAATACAGTGGCAGATCAACTCAAGCAGCCTGGAGTAATAGACCTGTAGCCATGTAGGCAAGGCACAATTATAAAAAATGATATCCAACTCTCTACAAGGTTTACAGCATTATGCAAAAACTGCCATTCAAATGCTGGACAGCTATAGGAATTCCTATTAGTACAATTTGAAACATAAGTACATAAAAGCACTGGTTCTCGAAAACTTTTCCCTAACCAATGGCGATGTGAGTTACAAACATAAGTCCACACAGGTCAAGCAGTTAACTCTACGTAGCTGGACAGCTCTAGGAATTCTTATTAGTACGATTTAAAACATAAGTAGTAAATAATAAAAGCACTGGCTCTCCAAAACTTTTTCCTAACCAATGGCAATGCGAGGTACAAACATAAGTCCACACAGGTTAACACTATGTAGCCGGTACAGATTTGACAATGTCATCACCTAATGTTACTTGAAAGTTTGTGGAGTGATTAATGAAATCATTTTCTATGTTACCAATTGTTTAAGAAAATTGTAAATTTCTGAAGGGTTTAAATTGGTTGCAATCACCAAAATTTAGGTGCTCCCAGAGCCCAGAAATGTCGTCATATAGTAACTGTACAAGAAAACGGCAGGCAATACTCGGAAAATAAAACAATGAATTCAATGTGCATTTTGTCTCTTACCTTGCAAATTGCATAATAACCATGATGAGCAATCCCATACGTATCTGTAATATCCAAGAACCTCCCACATCTCTTCAAGGAATCTCATGATCGCTGTAAATAGAGGATATTATCATCAATCATAAGAAAATGCAGGAAATTGCTAAAGTGTCCATGGATGATTGATTTAAGTGATTAGATGAAATGAATGATTACCTCAACTGTTATTTCAGCATGGCAAAAAGGGCAGTGCTTTGTCTGTTGTGTGTTCTTGGTTCACTTTACACATTGCCAATCCTGAATAGATTAGGATGATATCATTTGCCAAAGCATGTTACTTACATATATGCTCTTCTGCAAAGTCATCATCCGTGTCAGCTATAGATTTCACAAGAGTGACTTCCACCAGTTCATCGCAAAGTGCAAGGGTTGACTCCAAATTATCTTCATTAAAACTGAGATCAATATAAAAGTTGTATACATCTGGTTCTGCTGTAAGACGTTCCTTCCTCATCTTCTCAAATAATCTTCTCGCTTCAGTAAATTTCTTTTTTTTATTCAACAATCTTATAAGAGCATTGTATGAGCTTGCAGTAAGCCTGAATCCCTTTTCTATCATTTCACTATGGAAATACAGAGCCTCTTTCATATTTCTTGCCTTACAATGTCCCTTGATCAAAATATTATATGTGTTTTCATTTGGTACCACCTCCTGTGAAAGCATTCCCTTGTAGATCTCGGTGGTTGATTTCATGTTCTTTTCAATGCAGTACTGCTTCATAAGAGAATTGTATGTTGTGGTATTTGGGTGGATGTTCTTCTCCAGCATCCATTCAAGCAGCCTCTTACCTCCTTCTACCCTACCTGACATGCAAAAGCCATTCATTAGAACATTATAAGTCACAATAGTAGGCTTAATTCCTTTATCTAACATCTCTTGCAAAAGGCTGTGAGCCCTGTCAAGCTCTCTGGACTGGCAAAGAGCACCAATAATAGTTGTATATGTGTAAACGTCTGGTTTAAGGCCTGCTTCATCCATGTCTATCATGGTCCTCATAGCTTGCTCCAAATTGCCAGCCTTGCACAAGCCATTGATCAGGGAGTTGTATGTGAAAATATTCAGCTCTAACCCCTTGCTGCACATCTCATGCAATAGTTCATTAGCAGCACACACATCCCCCTGCTTGCAGAGTCCATCTGACAGAGCCGTGTATGTCACTACATTTGGTGTCACTCGTTTCTGCACCATTTTGTTATGCACCAGAAAGGCCTCCGTCATCTTCCCAACCTTGCAGTACCCATCAATGAGAACTGTATATGTGACCGCATCAACATCCAATCCCTTGTCCTCCATCTCCTGAAGCACTCTCTCTGCCTCTTTCAACTCTCCAGCCCGACAAAGGCCATTGATCAGCGCAGTACACGTCACTCCATCAGCTGCCAACCCTCTCTTCTGCATCTCATCAAACCAATTCCTTGCAGCTGCCAAATCACCTTTCCTACAGAACCCACTGATTACCGTTGTGAACACCGCTGCATCCAACACCACTCCATGCATCACCTTATCCTCTACCACCCTCACAGCATCTGAAACCTGCCCTTTGTCGCACAACAATGCAATAACACTAGTATAGGCTACTGGGTTGAGTTCCAACCCCCTTGCTGCCATTTCACTTAACAGCTTAATCGCAGTCTCCAGCTCACCAAGAGTACAATACCCATGCACCATAATGCCATATGTTACAACATCTGGCGGCGATGCCATTTCATCAAACAGTTGGTGTGCATCCTTGATGCGGCCAGCGGTGCACAGCACCTTGAGTAGTATATTGTACGAGCAGGTGTTCTTCTCCGGGAGTTCCTGAAACAACTGAACGGCTTCATCAAGCGGGAGGCGGCAAAGCACCGCGTTACAGGACTCCGGGGAGGGAGAGATGCCGTACTGGCGGAGGCGGCGGAGGAGAGGCGCGGAGGGGAGGCACAGGAGGAGGAGGTCGAATGAGACAGGGTCGGAGGAGAAGGCCTTGTAGGTGGAGATGAACTGCTCGACGAAATGCCGATGAGGGGACGGGAAGCGAAGGGCGCGAACGAGGATGGCCCGCGCGGCGCCGGGATCGCGAACGGCGGCGAGGTGGGCAGCGACCGCGAAGGACTGGAGCAGGTGAGGGTGCGGGCGAGGCCCGGAGGGGAAGAGGAGGAGGAGCGGCAGGAGGATGGTGGGGAGGTGCGGGTGCGAGGCGAGCAGGGGGAGCGCGAGGAGGAGGTGAAGTGGGCGGAGGAGAGGGAGGAAGGGGAGGGGAGGGAGAGAGCCCGGGTTAGGGGAGGAGAGGACGGCGGCGGCGAGGCGGCGCGCGAGGTCGTCGTCAGCCGGCGAGTCCGGGCGGGGCGGGGAGTAGTCCGGGAACGGGCGTGGCGCGGCGGTGGTTGTGAGGGCGTTGCTCTCAGCCGGCGGCGCGCGACGGCGGCCGTGACGATGTTGGGAGGTGGTGGTGGTGGTGAGGCTAGAGCAGGCAGGGCCCGCGCGCCGGAGGAGGGGTCGCGAGTGCGATAATCGGGAGGAGCGCTGCGCTACGGCGGCGACGGCGCGGCGGAGGAGCATCTGGCGCGGGCGGATCCGGGGATTGGGCCTCCTGCCGGAGGCGGCGACGGCGGCGGCGGCGGCGGGAGACGGGCAGACCGGTTGGCAAAGAAAAATGAAAAACTTTCGGGACGCGATAGCATATTGAATGTCACTAAAACAAGAATAAATTCAGCCCAAAGGTGCACGTAAATTGGTCCAAAAGTTTATTTGCAAGTCAAATAGGCCCAGAATTTCATCCCAATAATTGGGCTATTTTGTGGCCCATAGAAAAATCAGTGATGGGCCAAACCGTTGCCTGACGTCAGCTGTTTGCAGGGCAGACCGACGCTTCGAGTCCCAAAACGGTCAAACCGAAACCGAGCCACCTCTCGCCGTCTTCTCCGGTCGCCAACCCGTCCCACCCGTGACGTCATGCCGACCGCCAACCTCAGGTCGCGCGCCGCCGCGGCCACGGCCGCCGCCGCATGCCTCGCGGCCCTCGCGGTGGCGGCGCTCCTCCACCGCCGGCGCAGACGGGGTCGCGCTCGCGCGCCAGCCTCGCCCGGCCTCCTCGGGGGACGGCGAGGGCGCCGCCCGCGCCGAGCCTGTGAGGAGGAGGAGAAGCCGCAGGCCCGGTTCAGGCGCGTGGTCGCGGACAACTCCTACTCCGCCTTCAAGCACCTGCGCCGCCAGGGTGCTGGACCGGTTGGCTCCGGCCACCACGGCAGCGAGGCCCAGCCGACGTCTCAAGGTGTGGTCACCCTGCTCCTGCTTCTTTTGATCTCGGCATTGCCTTGCCCTTGTAGATGTGTGGTTGTATTGGGAATTCTGCGAACGGTTGGTACACTAAGGAGACTAAGGGTGGATTAGGGGGGACGTAATAGCGTGTTGGTTCTTCGGGGAATTTCGTCGAACATTTTGAATGCAACGTTGCCTCGAACTTGAGGATTGACTATGGAGATCTGGACCTGTCTCTTTGCATACGGGGAATATAAGGGAACGATTGCTTAGTTGATTGCACAGCGTGTTAGTCCTTACTTGGCATAGGAAGGGGCCTTCATGATGCCAGTTCCCTTGTTGGAGCTTCGTCAGGTAGTTATCAACGTGCACTGAAAACACAACGTGGATCTATTGCATGCTTTGTCTATTTCTTTATCAATGCATTACTGTACATCATCACACCCTTACCCATAATATTTGGTACAGTTAGTGCATCTCTTGTTTAGGAATTAGGATTCCTAGTTAGACAAAAAAAATTCATTAAAAGGAAAATTGGAACCATGCCATTATAATTTTGCAAAATTTGAGATATGCCATCCTGACCCACATGTCATTGACTCATGTGGGTCCTACATGTCATTGAGATACCAATGGCATATCTCAAACTTTGCAAAATTATAATTGCATGATTCCAAATTACCCTTTCTTGAAAAGGTGGATCGATCAAAATTACTACTTCACGAGGACTTTTATTAACTTTACCAAAGATTCCTACTTCTCAAATATTATGAGTTAGTAAGTTTACTACAAGGCTGTACTGCACAGTCTTGCTCACAATATTTGGTACAGTTACTGCATCTCATGTTTAGGGACTCCTAGTTAGGCAAGTAAATTGAAAAGATTGATCGATTAAATTACTACAAGTGCATAAACCGTTATTAGTAGTTAGTAAGAGGAGATGCTGAAAGCACAAGTGCCTGAGTTTAAGTTTGATTGCATGAGTTTTCACCATAGTCTCTATGCGCATACTGCAAGCGAATTGACTGCACATTGAGTAGGTGACACATTTCCTTTTCTTATTGATACAGAGTCATCACAAAAGGTGCATCCATTTGAGGAGGAAATCACTTCCTTGCTGAACAACCCACCTGATTTTCAGAATTTTATGCCTGGTGATCAATGCCCAGAAATGAGCACTTCATACAATTGGGTCGAAACAGATGCTCAGTTGGAGGACCTTGCTAGGTTGTTGGATGATGAAAAAGCTTTTGCTGTTGATACAGAGCAACATAGCCTTCGGTCATTCTTGGGATACACTGCACTAATGCAGGTAACTGGTGGTGGTGGATACCTTCTTATTGCTCTGTTGCTTATTGGCCTGTTAAGATTATGACATATAAATATCATTTTTAGATCTCTACCCAGAAGGCAGATTATTTAATAGACACAATAGCGCTGCATGACGTGATGAGCATCCTACGACCAGTTTTTGCCAATCCTTCAATCTGTAAGGTTGTGCATCTCTTATCTGATATCACTGGAAACCATTAGTTTTCATTTTCAGTTCTGCTTAAAGTGATTTTGCCACTTACCATTTGTATTTTTGAATTGTGATGGATTTGCATGTTGTGCAACTTTGGAAGCTCTAGAATTATGGAATGTGCAGTACAGATGATGGTGTGAATTGATTTACATGTTATTCCAATAAAGTTTAAATTACACTTGTTATTACAGAGATAGGGTGTAGGAGAACATGGTGTAAACAAGTTGTTTCCACCAGCGTCACATTTGTGTGCACCCTTGGTACTAAGATTACTATAAAAGATATCTAGAGAAGTTCAGAGATTGATTCTTTCTGGTTAAAGAGCTGAGCCATGGTCCATGTTCCATAAATAAAACAATGTAAAAATGCCTTTTAATGATTATATTTTCACCATAACACATGATTCACATTGTCTGATGTGCAGGAGGGATTAAGCCTAGAGCTTTCATAGTTCATCCCTCCTAAACGAGGTTTCTTTGACAGTCTAATTTCCTGTTTGTATCAAGCTTAAACCCACTAAACTCTAATTTATGATATCCATAAGATGGTGGATTGTTCTTTCTCAGCCAGCATGAAAGATAATTATGTGTCTCTGCATTAGAGGTAGTAATATATTTTTTTTCTTCCAAGAATCATGCTGCGTTGTTGATACAGGGCCAGGAACCACTATACACAAACAACCAAAATATGGAAGTTTGAAGGACAATAAGTTAAAAGTTTTTTCAGCCAATCCTAATAAGACATGTAATTTCTATAGAAGCTGGGCCCCGAACACTCTAAATGAACGAATGCTGAGTTTGGTATTTGGCCTAACAAATCAATCCAACAAACCTAAAGCCCTTAAATCTTCTTGTAAATTTGAATTTCTGGAACATGGGGCCCTAACAGCATGGATGATTTACATGGTACGGTGGGTGTTTGGTTGATCAAGATAAGATTGCTGAATGAGTCCATCAGTGTTCTCATAGACATTTTACTATTTTGCCCAGCGATGGTCCGTTTACCCTTGGCTCTTCAGAATCAATGCTATATGAATCATTTGGTTCTTGTTTTTTCCTTTCCTGTCTGGTTATTATTAACTTTTTTCATGTATTATTCTTTGTCAGCTCTCTCTCTCTTTTTTGTTTACTCTTCTCTGTCTATTACTCACTATCAAACTGATGATCACACTTTAGCAAGTGAACATTTGGACATTGGTAGAGTTTTAGTTATCGATATGTCTGCTTGATATTTCACCATGGAGAAAAATAAACCACAGTGAAGCGAACTTTTACAAAGCCGTATAGACATCCTTATGTATATGAACTGATGCTAGCTCTAACCCCTAGACTACGGTTTTGAGTTTTTTCATTACCATCCTTGCTCCTTTTTCTTTTTCTGTCCTTTGTGCATATGGAACCTTCAGTATTGTCTCTGGCACTTGATAGTCTCATGAATTCCTTCAGAGCTCATAACTATTTTAGCTTGTAATCTCATTTCTTTGCAATGTAGTGGCAGAGGCCTTTTCTAGACACCTACACTAATTTCTAATGAGTTTTTGACTAATAGCCAAAATCAATTGCTGTATAATCGTCTCAGCAGAAGATCTGTGTTGCTTTCTTTTATTAAATGCAGTTTCATTTACCTTCTCCCTATTTATTTGTCAGATCTTCCATGGAGCTGACAATGATGTTCTTTGGCTTCAGAGAGACTTTCATATTTATGTTGTGAATATGTTTGATACTGCCAAGGTAAGTCCCCCTACAGTATGCATGTCTTGGATGAAACATCTAATACCATTCCGCAGAGATTTCTCCAGCATGCGAGCGAACCGTGCCTGTTTTTTGTCGCATATAATGTTTGCTTGCCATGTCTTTTTCACTGTAGCAAGTTACATGCCATCCTGTACGTAGATATGGCAATAGGTCATGAAACATCATTTTACTTGGACATCTCATTAGATGTGAGAATATTTTACTTTCTTTAATGTAATGAAAGAACATCAGCAGTGCCAATCAACTGCTGACCTACATTTGTGTGCTTCCCGTTCATTTTTGCATTAGTGGTTATAGTTTTTTCATGGGACAACATAATGAGCTGCTAAGCATCATCACCAATATTATGATATGTGATAGTTTAAAGTTCGTCACGCTTGATTACAATTTCTTATGTTTCAATTTTATATATTTGATTTTAGCTTCAAGTTTCAACCAGAAATGTATTCATGGTTTAAGTAGGGGAAATGATTTCATAACTGGTTTACTGCAATATGAAAAGATTTATGGATTTACAATGTGTTTACGATGAAAACATCTTTTTTTGGTACCAGTTCCTATAATCTAGAGTAGAGATCACCTTCTTATGAATATTTTGGTCATTGAACATTGGTTGTTTAATGGCAACTTTGCCCCTAAAGTTATTCACCTATGCTATCTTAGATGTTCATTTTTTTTTCACCGGACCTCACTTTATTATTTATGTTATGCATGTATGCCCTTTTCTGAATTGCCTTATGAAAGTAATTTATTGCAGGCATGTGAGGTTCTATCAAAACCACAGAAGTCATTAGCGTATTTGCTTGAATTATATTGTGGAGTGACCACAGACAAGACAATGCAGGTAGGCCATTTATTAAGGTTGGCTTGCTAAAGCCACTAAAGTGTTTTCATCAGCTTATTTACTGGTTTGTTTACTGTTTAGTAGCTGGTTAGCTTTCATCTGCCGCCTCAATTTTGACATGATTACTTCTTTTTAGCACTTTAGACACAATGGTGCACAGGGTGCTACAAAATGTTTAACCATGTTAATTACAGAGAATCTTTGCCAATTCATTTAGAGCATTTGTGTTGCACTTATTTATGAGCTTAGCAAGATATATGTTTAGCTTTTGTTGAAGCTTTCATGTCCTAGAAAACATTAGTTGAATAAGCTCATGTTATGCATTGTTGATCATGATTTCAGAATAATAATGTAGCAGTAGGTTCTTTCAAATTCATTTTTGCACCTATGGAAGCTCATGTTATGCATTGTTACTCTGATTTCAGAATCTACTGATTCTAAGTCATTTCTGCACTATCTGTTGTTACAAATATTAAGCACCATTACTGAAGTAAATGATTGTTGACCTAAATACCTAATGGTGGTCAGTGGTACTAAACCCTAAATTGTGGTGGTTTTCTGAATTTGTGCCTTTACATCCTTTAAAGCATGTCACTAAAATGGTTGTCACATCTTTAGTTATATTTTGTCACTACTTGCATTACTTTATGCATGATTCCCTTGCCCTTTTACTCAATTCCATTTGATCCTCATACAAATTCTTGATTGAAACTCTGTTCCATTAATCAATCTCAGCTGATATTTAGAAGCCTGTTTCCTTATGCATTCAATTGTTATTAAATATGTGACATGTAAAAGAAAATGATAAACAAGTTCCTTCTGCCTACTTGTAATCGATGACCTTTTAGTTGTGCCTGCAAAATGTACTCCTTCCAGTCAAGTATATTTGACATAGGGAGTACTAGAACTGATACTCCCAACGTCAGATATACTTGACCAGAAAGAGCAGTTTGTTTTCCAGCATCACAGTTGCTCTCATTTTCACGGTTCATTCTCCTTGATTCTGATATTTCAGCGTGAGGATTGGAGATTACGCCCACTAACACCAGAAATGATTCAGTATGCCCGTTGTGATGCGCATTATCTGTTGTACATTGCAAATTGTTTGGCATCAGAGCTTCATGCAAAAACTTACGGTATGATCTATGTTCCTATGTCGAGTTTCCCCTTGCTTTTTTGGAGGGGAACTTTTCCCTTCCAATATGTACTATGTGCTACTTTTAGTTGTTACAAGATAGTAATTTGTTCAGCAAACTGAGTCAGCGAGACAATTACAGAATTACTACAGACAGCTACATTTGACATCTTAGAGTCCTAGACAATAGAACTCATGACTCCCTGCATCTCTAAATTAGTTTCACATGAGCTCACAAGCATCAGTTTATCTGGATTGTTCTATGTTCACCCTTCAGTTCAGCTGAGCACATTGTTTTCTGCAAATGTAAATTACTGATGTAGCTCTGTTGGGCTGCGTTCCAACCTAGAGGTTCCAAACTTTTCCTCTCTGGCACGAAAAACAGGTGGCTCATTAGCACATGATTTATTAAGTATTAGCTTAAAAGACTTGAAAATGGATTAATAATTTAATATGATTTTTTTAAAGAAACTTTCCAATATAAAATTTTTACAAAGAACGCACCATTTACCAATTTGGGAAGCCTGCGCATGGTAAACGAGGGAGTAGAAGTTTGGAAACTGGAAAGGGGAGCTTAGAACACAGCCTTAGTCTGTTATGCTTAAACTTTAAAAAGCTTCCAGTCCTTGAGCTGTGTCTGGAGGACCATCTATGAAAAAATTATATAAAGATATGCACTATCTATTGTACTCTCTTTTGAATGCTTCCTCCACCCAAGAATGTAAGGCATATTTTTTGGACTGCAGCCCTTAGAGATACTAATTAGAGAGTAATCAAGTAACGTCTAATGACTCTTTGGTCTATGTTCAAGATGAAATATATCTTACATTATAGGACAGAGGGGATCAGTAACTTTCAAGCTACAAGTGAAAACAAAATTTCATGTACTAATACCTTAACCTGTGCATAAACTGGAACCTTCTGGATCAAGTATCTAAAACTTATTTGATAATAATATCAGCAAATATTTAGCTTTGTAAGAAAATATATTGGTCTATTAGCCTATACAATCCTGTTATGCAGCTTAAGAAAATGAGATTCCGTGTTGAATTGATGATATTTTATTGCTTCCTGAAACCAAATTACATAATTATTTCCATTGTTCCCTGTCTCACTTTTTTGATAAACTGTAATATCTAATCAGATGCTTCAGACTCTCCCAATGACAAAATCAATTTTTTCTTCGAGGCCAGCCATCGCTCAAATATGGTGTGTATGCAACTGTATGCAAAGGAAATTGAATGTCCACCAGGAGCATCCTCTGCGGCATCTATTTTCTCAAAAAATTTGCAAAGCCATGGACTTGACTCCTATAAATCAAGTGAAGTGAAGGTGCTCGTTTTCTGTATTTGTTTGCCTGCTTGCCAGTGATTTCAATAAATTCTGAATTTTGTTGCTCTTTTGTAGGATCTTGTTTGGAAAATTTGTGCATGGAGGGATTTAATGGTCAGCCAACATATTCTTATTCTTTTAGAACAATTGATTTTTGCATTTTCGTAGGGTATATTCTTAGCTTTTTGTTAAATCTATTAGCTGTATTTGGTGCTTCACGCATTGTATTTTCCTATTTCTGCATATATTAAGTTGCTGCACCCAATAATTTGACATATCTGCTTTCTTGTGATTCTGGTCTCTGGATTTCCAGACTCTTCAATTATCTTGATTACTTCATTGCAGGCTCGCATGCATGATGAGAGCTTACGGTATGTCCTGTCAGACCAAGCTATAGCTTCCCTTGCTGTTAGTGTTCCAAGAGGTCCAACTGAGGTGTGTTCTGCCATATTAGAAACTGAAACAAGCAATTCAACTGTGTATCCTTCCTTGCCGCCACCTTCACCTATTGTTGTTGCTCACGCTGAAGAACTTCGCTATCTGATTGAGGACTTCACAGTCAGCATGGATGCCATCTTTAAAAATTTGCTTGAGAAGTACAAAGATCCAAGTAGATTATGTCGACTATCAGTTTTTAATTATAACCTTGTATCACAGCTGAGTTTGAAGCAAAAAAATATGTTCTCCTTTGCATCAAGTGGGGAGAAGTTGTTGATGGCACCAACTAACAAAAAGGCTTCCCGGGAATTATTCATTAAAAAGTTTTCATGCAAGTCCCCAGTATATCACAATTGCAGGATCTACGCCAGTGATGGAAGACTGCTTTGCTACTGTGACCGTAAAAAGTTGGAATGGTTTGTCACTTAGATGCACTATTTAGTGTTTATAGGTATGTAAAATCATGGTTATCTTATGAAACTGACCGACTCTTCTTTCCAGGTATATTCAACGTAATTTAGCAAAATTAATAGAAGATAATCCTCCAGCAATTGTGCTCTTGTTTGAACCTAAGGGTCGCCCAGAGGATGAGGATAATGACTTCTATATTCAGAGCAAGAAAAATATTTGTGTTGGATGTGGAGAAAAGAGCCACTATATCAGATATAGAATTATACCATCGTGCTACAGGATGCATTTTCCAGAGCATCTGAAGAGCCATCGTTCACATGATATTGTACTTCTTTGCGTAGACTGCCATGAAATTGCTCATTCAGCAGCTGAGAAGTACAAGAGGCAAATAGCCAAAGAATTTGGGGTGCCGCTTTTTGTACAGAAGATATTGAACTCAGGTGATATAAGTTTAATAGCTGGTGCATCATTATCTGAAGATAAATCAAATGGAACAGGTGTGTCTCCTTTGCAGCTGAGGACTGCTGCAATGGCCCTTTTAAGACATGGATCCAATATGCCTTTGAATAGATGTGAAGAGCTAATGCAGGTGATGAGAATCTTCAAGTATTTTGGGCTTCACCACAGTGCTAGTTATCATCAATATTTCAGTAGACCAAATTTGTTCTTATAATTAGCCTTAAATCTGTATTGCTGACCTATTCATTTCTTTGCAGATTGTGAGGTCATACTATGGTGGTAGGGATGTGACTCCTGAAGATCTTGAGATGGCATTACTTGTTGGCATGAGTCCCAATGAGCGAAGGCGACATTCAAAGAAAAATGGTTTTTCTTACCGATCCCAGGCTCAAAATGTTATTAGAAAAAGCAACAGCAACGGCATTGTTGAGAATAATGAACATGATCCAGAAAATGGATATACTGAGCAATTTTCTAAAAATGGAGTTGAGAATAACAGTCATCCAGACATTGATGAGAATAACAATCAGCTAGGTATTGATGAACATACCAGTCAGCTAGGCTCTGGGGGTAATAAGATACATGGTCCAACTCTGAGCAAAGAAAGCACAATCTATCCACCCCGTATGGCTAATCCCATTTCTGACTCTAGCATGGAGGCAGACACCGTGCAGCAAGCAAGCTTAGGTGGTAATCCTGCAAACGGTGATCTTGACAGGGATCCATGCGGCAGTAACAATTCTAACCAAGCCATTCCCCAAAACGGTGACAAGAAGATCTCCCTGTTAGGTCATGGGCATCACGGTAAACAGGTCGTGGAGCTTTTGCTTTCCAACGGTGGCGAGGAGGCCATTAACCAGTTCAGCCAACGGTGGAGGCAGGTCTTCGTAGCTGCTCTTCACCCTCGTTATTTGCCTTCGGGCTGGAATATAAAGCACAGGTGAATTCACCTGTCGTTTTGCTACTCGGTTTGTTCTCACACATTGATAATTGCGCATGTTTGTGGTGCAAAATCACCCTGGTTATCTATCAACCATGTGTAGGTAGATTTGGAAGATTTTTTCTGTTAGATGATTTTTTTTTCCTGGACAATTATCTTTGACCCTCTGGACATGCATACCGTGTTCTTTGCTGTGTAGTGGACGGCGGGATTTTGGCGATTTCAGTGTCTACAAGCCATCAAAGAAACCTCCTGCTGCAGATCAATCCGAGACTTTAGCTGCTGCTGCTGTTGTACCCTGAGGTTCTAGTTTACATTTGAAGTTACTTCCATTTCATCAAACCTGAACCTTGTACCTGTACTGAGCCCTTCTATATTCATGTACTACCTTGTTTCTACATCTGGAAAGAACTGGGTTACATCTGTTTGTTCCCTCTGCCATGAAGTTTTGTGCTAACCAATTCTATACATGCAGAAGAATTACAGCAAAACTGGTAAAATAAATAAAATCATTTCCTTGCTAAAATTGAAAGCAACAAGCACAAGTACTAACACATCATGTCCAAAGCTTGTGTTATTATTTTTTTTTGGGTAGTATCTGATATCTACTGCAGGATGCCAGGATATCCTCAGCACAATCCTGAGTCCCAGCCAGTGTGAGTTACTAGCATCTCTTTTCCTTTTATTTTTCATTTTCCAATATGCTAGTATTTCTTTCAGTTTCAGATGGGCCAAGCGAAAGGGAGCCAAACAAAATGATTCGAGTGAAATGGAAGCAGCTGAAGCAGCAGCACATCCATCCACATGATCCGACCTCTGCCTCCTCCACCACTCACCCCGCCTTGAAAACCCCACCTGCCCTACTTCCGCCTGGAGAGCCTCGGCCCCTCGCCTCGCCTCGCCTCACCTCCACCCAAACCCAATCCGAAATCTTTCCCTCCACCCGCCGCCGCCGCCGCCGCTGTTGCCGGTGACCCGCCAGCCATGTCGTGCTCGCACCTCTCCACCGCCTGGTCCTCCTCCGCCCTGGCCACCCGCCGCCGCTCCGCTCCTAGCAGCGGCCGCCTGGTGGTGCGGTGCTCGCTGCGTGAGCTGCGGAGCCGCATCGACTCGGTGCGCAACACGCAGAAGATCACGGAGGCGATGAAGCTGGTGGCGGCGGCCAAGGTGCGGCGGGCGCAGGAGGCGGTGGTCTCCTCCCGCCCCTTCTCGGAGGCGCTGGTGGAGGTGCTCTACAACATGAACCAGGAGATCCAGACGGAGGACATCGACCTCCCCCTCACCCGCATCCGCCCCGTCAAGAAGGTCGCCCTCGTCGTCCTCACCGGCGAGCGCGGCCTCTGCGGCAGCTTCAACAACAACGTCCTCAAGAAGGCCGAGACCCGCATCGAGGAGCTCAAGCAGCTGGGCCTCGAGTACACCGTCGTCAGCGTCGGCAAGAAGGGCAACGCCTACTTCATCCGCCGCCCCTTCATCCCCACCGAGCGGACGCTGGAGGTGAACGGCATCCCCACCGTGAAGGACTCCCAGTCCATCTGCGACCTCGTCTACTCGCTGTTCGTGTCCGAGGCGGTGGACAAGGTGGAGCTCCTCTACTCCAAGTTCGTCTCCCTCGTCCGCTCCGACCCCATCATCCAGACGCTGCTCCCCATGTCACCCAAGGGGGAGATCTGCGACATCAACGGCGTGTGCGTGGACGCCACCGAGGACGAGCTGTTCCGGCTCACCACCAAGGAAGGGAAGCTGACCGTGGAGCGGGAGAAGGTGAAGATCGAGACGCAGCCCTTCTCCCCCGTGGTGCAGTTCGAGCAGGACCCCGTCCAGATCCTCGACGCCCTCCTCCCGCTCTACCTCAACAGCCAGATCCTCCGCGCGCTCCAGGAGTCGCTCGCCAGCGAGCTCGCCGCCAGGATGAGCGCCATGAGCAGCGCCACCGACAACGCCATCGAGCTCCGGAAGAACCTCTCCATGGTCTACAACCGCCAGCGCCAGGCCAAGATCACCGGCGAGATCCTCGAGATCGTCGCCGGCGCTGACGCCCTCGCCTAAATCCAATCATCTCATTTCTTCAGCCCATCCACCTCGCTTGAGCTGCTGAGGGTTGCTGCTGTTATATATACTACTCTATTCTTTTTGACTTCTTTTTTCTCTCTTGCTATTGTGTCTGTAATTTCTGTGATAGCACCAAAAAAACAGAAAAAAAGATCGATCCGACCCGATCGATGTAATTGTTAATCGCGCGAGATACACAAGATTTCAATTCAGCGATGCCAAATGTACAAGCAGAGTGTTCTACTACTATCTTGCAATCTCCTCTATCGCCGTATGCAGTTTCTTCCATTTATTGTGTGATTTTGGTGCTGACCGACTTTTTTTTTCCCTTTTTCTTTTCTGTTTGCTTCACTTTCCTCGAGCAAGCAAACCTGTGATACTGCTTCACCGTGCACAACTGAAACAGTGTCGTGTGTCGTCTATTAGTTGCAAGTTAGCAACTTTGACTGGCAGTTCACAGGATCATCGGAGAAGAACGACGCTGCCGGCGTCCAGAGCTTCATTCCACGACTGACGCCGGACACATATGTCCATCGTCGGTCTCTCGCTCCGTTTTTCTCCGATTGTTGTTTGCATATGGAGGCGGTGCAAACTGAGCCGCCGTACGTCGTCGCCCTGCCCCTCCGGCGACACCTCCACCAGTTCGGCTTAGGCTTCGCGAAATCTGCGATTTCTAATCGGGCTCGGATTCAACAATGCCGCGTATATAGAGCAGAATTCACAAGGATTAGCCATTAAATCACAGCAAGCTAATCACCGACTTCAACTCCAACTCCGTCTCCGACTTGCTACCTTCACCGATTTCAACTCGGACTCGGACTCGGCTTGGCTGCCGATGAATCCACGCACGGCGCCCCTCGCCTTCTCCGCATTCACCACAATTCCTTTCACCGATCGTCGCAGCAGCGCTCACTCGTCCATGGCGCTTCCCCGCCGCTCGAGTCCCCACTCCTCGCGCCCGATCAGCCACCGCCGCAGTGAGCTCGCCGTCGAGGCCAAGGGGAGAGTAGTCTCCAAGAAGCCGTCAGGAGGGTCGCCCGTCAAGAAGATGTCATCCGCGCCGTCGCCGGCGCCCGTGTCCTTCAAGAAGGGCGACGAGGTGCGCGTCCGCACGCCGGTGGGGAGGCTAGGGACCCCGGCGCTGCGCCTCGTCATGTGGCTCGGCGCGGTCGTCGTCTCCGACGCCGATGCCGACGACGGCCACCTCGAGGTCATCTACAACGGCAACTTCCCGCGCGACGACCCCTTCCGGACCGTGCGCGTCGCCGTCAAGGACGTCAAGCTGCCCGCGCCGCGCCCGGCCCCGACCCCGGTCAACATTGCGGCCCCGCGGCCGACCACGGCCGGCAAGAATCTGCCGCGGCTGAAGATGTTTGTGCTGGAGAAGGAGAAGCTGCGGGCCAAATCCGAGGCCTTGTTGGCATCGTGATCAGTGTTCTTCAGTAGTAGCAGTAGCTGCAGAAGTTTTGTAGGAATCAGAACATGCCTTGGTTTGCATGGAAGGCAATGTGATCTTGTAAATTCTCATAGATAGGATGATTTCTTGGCATGAGAAGAAATCATTGCGAACTGTAATTTCTCATTGATTATGAATGAAAGATCGAGGTTTCTCTTCTTGTTTCATTTTTTTACCAATATATGCATGCATGATGCATGTTATCCTTGGTTTTGTTGATCCAAGTGTTCGGATCAGAATCACAATCCAGCTGCCCTCTGATTACATGTATGATTACAATTCACCTGCTGATAACTTTGATACTATAGCTAGGATTCAGCTTCCAATTCTTTGCATGCCTTTGGCTTTCCTTGCCTTTGTTGATCAAGAGCCTGGGTATGCAGTAAACAAAGCATCTAGCTGGTAATGTCATTTTCACTTTTCGTTCAGACGAACCGTTTGGCTCTCAACAACATCAACGAATCCCAAAAGAATTAGTAGTAGTCTGTTCACAACGAAATTTAGTTGAGGCGGCAATGTTATTTTGTTTCACTTTGTTGCTCCGAAGAGAGGCAAACTGCCGAACCATGGATTAAGTAGTGGGCTTTGGGCCAAATGCGTCATGCGTGGTGGACAAGATTTATGTGACATATCGGTTTTCTCGGCTAGTGGGTTCAAGCAAACAAGACCGGAGGACCTACAAATGGGGCTCCCGTTTTTTGTTGTAAAAATCGGGCATTGTTTCAGTTTTTTAAGAAGAATGTTTAACCACTGGCTTAACACATGTTTTAGGCTATTAAAATGATGAAACACGGTTGAATCATGGATTGAAACATGAAACATCAAAGTTCAATTACTGAAACATCAACAAATCCATAAAAATCAAAAGACAAAATTGAAACACCATAAGAAATCTCGCTGTAACAATTTGATCCAACACAAAGAAACATCGAGATACATCGGCTGAAACATAAAAAAAATCGTGAAAATATCAGTCAGATCTGGCTTCCTCCCTCTCCTCCAATGGCGGCAGTGCAGGAGTAGACCAAAAAAAGGACACCCGTAGACATCCAGCAAGCGGAGACGAGAGCTCTGGCGACAACCGCGACGAAGAAGACGACCATGTTGCCATTCATGGCCGGACAGAAAGCTGCCAGACTACTCCGTGTAAGTCGACCAACCTTCGCCTCTGCCTCCATGTAAACACCCCTCAATCACAATCAGGCGGCAAGCCTTGTTCCATCCTTGGACGGATGAGCTGACATCCAACATGGCGTTGATGGTGGCGGCGGCGGCTGTGGCATCAAACAGTGAAAACAACGTCGAACGTGAGAGAGAGAAAGGGAGGTGCAAGAAAGACAGAGGGAGTCACGGGTGGTTGGGAAATAGCGCACGACATTTTCTTCTCTCCGTCAGGCGCACGATAATAGCATTTTTGAAACAAGACCAACAGAAAAGGATTTCTTTTTTTTTTCAAGAAAAACTAGGAAACAAGACCCTGTATACTATTATACTAGTAGTTTTTTAGTACTACTGTGTACTACACTTTTCTAAGTAGTACTAGCTTTTCTTTGGTACACCAGTAGTTTTTTAGTACTACTATGTACTACACTTTTCTAAGTAGTATTAGCTTTTCTTTGGTACACCTTTTTATGCAGCCAAAGTTCACACTAGAGACCTACTCCAAGAGCAAGTACAATAGCAGGCTAGAAGCCAGCTATAACCACATATCGAGAAAAAAAAGAGAAGAGAGAGAAGAAAGTGGGCTACAGATTTGTAGCCAGCGGCAACACGGACTCCAAGACGTTGTACTGTGTGTATGAGATGTAGGACCGGGTATTAATGGTGTAGTATATTTTTATAGGTAACTATTGTATGAATGGATTATTAGATTAGCTATAGATGATTTGGAGCTAACATTCGGCTATACTATTAAACTTGCTCTAACACTCTTCTAGTATGTCTTTTTATGCACTAGCCACTAGAGTTAAGAGCTTGGGCATATGTATAGTATTCCTCATGGCTCTCGTTGGCGCGAAGACCTGATACCCCACGAATCATACATGATACGCGCATGGTATTTGATGTCTGTGTATCGAGTCCCTGATACCTAGGTATCAGGTAACTGGTACCAAGATTATTCGAGTTAGTACCATAGGTACTAGATTTGATACTATAGGTATTGGGGTACTTGGTCTCTAGATTGGGATGGTATCTATAAGTAACATACCTGATACTAGGTATCGGGTACCTAAATATCATGTACGTATCTACATCAGTCAGATACCAGTAGGTACCAGACTTGGTACTAGGTATCGGGGGACATTTAACTCCTTGCCACTTTTAAGATGTGGCAATTAATTATTTGCCACTCGTTGTCTATGACATGTGGGCCCTCATGTGTCTATGACATGTGGGTCCAGTGGTAAATAATTTAGCACCACTCGTAAGAGTGGCAAATAGTTAATTATTCCAGGTATCGGGTACCTAAGCTATTAGGTACTTGGTCCCTAGATCGGGTTGATACCTGTAGGTACCAAACCTGATATTGGGTACCGGGTACCTCGTACTAGGTATCAGGTGCCCAAGTTTACACTAATGTTAGCATCTTAACAATTGAAACCGGTGTGTTGTGTCTTCAGCAAGAAGATGTGCGCTAACATGTGGCCCTTGAGAGATCACGAAGAGATGTTGGTTGACACGTGGATCCTCACGTGAGGATTTACGTGAAGTTGATAAAATAACACACGTGGTTGGTCGGTCAAATAGTCATGCTCATCAAGTTTGACCGTAATCTGAAGAGGCCCAATATAACTGAAAGTGATTTCACCCATCGAGGGGATATCCCCTCGTTTCGTGCATGTCACCTAAATAGTCATCAAAAAATTTAAAAAAAAATTGGTAACATAGATTAATATGAGATATATCACTCTACAAACATGCAAGTTTAAATTCAACTTCTATGAATTGTAATAAAAATAACAAATATAGCTACGAATGTACAATAACTATTTTTAGTTTAATTTGTTACTTTTGTTGCAACTTGTAGAAGTTGAATTTGGTCTTGCATATTTGTGGAGTGATATATTTTATATTAATCTATGTTGTCAATTGTTTTCAAATTTTTTATTGACTATTTAGATGACATGCAAACAACAAGAAGATATCCTCTCGAGAGATGAAATTCTAGAGGATGCTACGCATCGGACGTCCGATATTTGCAAATATCGGACGCCCGACCCCGCACTATCGCGCGCATGCAAGCCCGTCTTGCACTTCTACTCTAGTTTTACTACGTTCTTTTTGCTACTCGTGGTTTCGTGGTTGCACAATCTCTACTATTTCTACTCTAGTTGATTAGCACGTGTAAGAAGCCTAGCTATATACTTGCGCATGCATGACTGTATGGTTGCAGCACTTATCTCAACATCTTTAAATTAAATTTTCTTCTAGATTAATTATCCGATTTATGATTCAGTTTCACCATTAAACTCCTTGCAATTAAATCTTTATAATAGATCTCACATGGTTATATTTTGATGAGAAAAATCGAACGTTGTTTCACCACTTATAAAAAATTGTTTCACCACTAGATCAAATGTTCCAACTCAGCCTATAAAATACTTCAGATAAATGCAACATTGAAGTAATACTAAATGCAACACTAACAACATCTATAAAACATTGACTCTCAATGAGTGAGACATAAAAATCTTGCTCAAATGTTCAAACTCTGCCTATAAAAATATTTCAGAGAAATACAACATTCAAGAAATACTATCTGCAACACCGATAATCATAATTAAATATTTACAACAAGATCTCACATGATTATTTTTATAATTTAATCATAAGGTGTTAACTATTGAAACATCGTATAATATTTGCTGAAACATATGAATGATGTGTGCAACATTTTTAATTGACTAGTGAATGCTTATTGAAATACTCAACCAACACATATGCAACATTTATAAATAAACTAGTGAAACATAATAAACTACTTACTGAAACATACAAATATCACCATGCGATACATTAAAGAAAGATATATACATTGAGAGACTAATTAAATATGTGCAACATAATAGAATTTCAGCTGAAACATCTAATTCTCACATGTAAAACATTAAATTTAATTGGTTGAAACATATGTGTGTTTTTTTTAATTATAATATAGTCATGTGAGATCTTGTTGAAAAGATTTAATTGTAATGAATATAATGGTGTAAACGGGTCGTAGATTGGATGAGTAATCTGGAAGAAAAATCATTTTCAAGTTTGATAAAAGGGTGTTATGTAACATGCAAATAATCTCGTGTCATCTCTCCTTCATGTATGCTAATGCTAAGTAAAGAAGCATATGTAACAGGTGTGAAAAGAGGATTTGAAAAAAAAGATACATGTCTGCATGCATCAAAATCATAGTGAGAGGCGTCCGATTTTTTTAAGATCGGACAACCGGGTTAAAGCATTTTTCCTGAAAATCCACATCCCAATATAACCACATATGTATTGTTTCATACTATCAGTCGATCTCTCGTTCCATTTTTGGGATTGGTATTGCTTATGGCGGCGGTGCAAACTGAGCCGCCGTCCCCTTACCTTCCGGCGGCACCTTCAGATTGAACAGTGCCGCGTAGAGAATGATTAGATTGTCCTAGTAGAATACTGGATCAGTTAATCACAGCCAAGCTAATGGCCGACTTGAACTCGGACACCGACTTCAATTCCAACTCGGACTCGGCTGGCTATAAATCCATGCGCGGCCGCCTCCGCATTCACCACAATTCCTTCCGCCGATCCTCGCACTCGCAGCAGCGCTCTCGTTCGTCCATGGCGCCTCGCCGCTCGAGTCCCCGCTCCTCGCGCCCGATCATCCACCGCCGCACTGAGCTCGCCGTCGAGGCGCAGGGGAGAGTAGTCTCCAAGAAGCCGTCAGGATCAGGATCGCCCATCAACAAGATGTCCTTCAAGAAGGGCGACGAGGTGCCGTCCGCACGCCGGTGGGGAGGCTAGACACCACGGCGCTGCGCCTCGTCATGTGGCTCGGCGCGGTCGTCGTCTCCGACGCCGACGACGGACACCTCGAGGTCATCTACAACGGCAACTTCCCGCGCGACGACCCCTTCCGTGCCGTGCGCGTCGCCGTCAAGGACGTCAAGCTGCCCGCGCCGCGCCCGGCCCCGACCCCGGCTAATATTGCGGCCCCGCGGCCGACCACACGGCAAGAATCTGCCGCGGCTGAAGATGTTTATGCTGGAGAAGGAGCAGCTGCGGGCCAAATCCGAGGCCTTGTTGGCATTGTGATCAGTAGTAGCAGTAGGTACAGAAGCTTGTAGGATTCAGACATGGCTTCCTCTGTTTTTTTTTATTTCATGGAAGGCACAGTGGTCTCGTATTTGTCTGAGATAGGATGGTCTATTGGAATTCTTCGCAAGAGAACGTGTAATCTGTGAAGTGTATTTATCATTGATTATGATGAATGAAAGATCAGTATTCTTCAGTAGTAGCAGTAGGTGGAATCAGAACATGTCTTCCTCTGTTCTTGGTTTGCATGGAAGGCGATGTGATCTTTTAAATTCTCGTAGAAAGGATGATTTGTTCGCATGAGAAGAACATGCAATCTGTGTGAACTGCAATTTGCCATTGATTATGAATGAAAGATCGAGGTTTCGCTTCTTTATATTTTTTTTACCAATACATTATCCTTGATTTTGTTGATATCCAAGTGTTCAGATCAGAATCACAATCCAGCTGCCCTCTGATTACATGTATGATTACAATCCACCTGCTGACAACTTTGATCTTGTAGCTAGGATTCAGCTTCCAATTCTTTGCACGCCTTTGGCTTTCCTTTCCTTCGTTGAGATCAAGAGCCTGGGTATGCAGCAAACAAAGCATCTAGCTGGTAACGTCATTTCTACTCTGACTTGGATATTAGTTTGTGCCAGTCTCTGTGTCAATTTTTTTCTTTCTGCAAGGAAGGCAAGGGCCATATGTATTTCCTTCACTTTTCGTTCAGACGAACTGTTTGGCTCTCAAGAACATCAACGAATCCCAAAAGAATTAGTAGTAGTCTGTTCACAAAGAAATTTAGTTTAGGCGGCAACATTATTTTGTTTCACTTCGTTGCTCCGAAGAACTGTACACTGCTGAACTAGTAGGCCTTGGGCCAGACGCGTCATGCGTGGTGGATAAGATTTATGTGACATATCGGTTTTCTCGGCTAGTGGGTTCAAGCAAACAAGACCAATAGAAAAGGTTTTTTTTTTTTTTTTTTGGAAGAGGACCCTCCAATGGATATATGAGCTACCCATATCTTTTGATCCAAAGTAGAAGTTGTGGCAAATTTGGAAAAAAAAGCATCATGATAGATAAGTAAATTTGCATTTATTTTTGCATGGCCTTCTTAGGGCGTTTATAGTGCGCCTCCGTGGCATTCAGCCCCAAACAACTAATAGACGAAATGCTTATGTGGAGGAGAGAATGGAGTGGGGACCATGTTTTCATGGGGTTCCTATGTCCAATTTGGATACCCAGAGCCTCGTCAGTTTTGTCAGAAAAAATTGGGTGAGTGAGAGCCTCGTTAGTTCCGCGCATGGCCGGAACCAGCAACAGGAGGAAAGACAATGGCGGGCTGGTGGCGGAGAGGGGAGGTTCTCGTCGGTGCAGGTGAGGAGGGCGGGGCGGCGGTTGTAGAGCTCGTCACTAGCACCGGTGAGGAACCAGTGGCTATGGCGCCGACGAGGAAGCCATGGCCACGATCGACCTCGCGCCGTGCTCGACAAGCCGCCGCATCCGCCGGATCTAGTGAGCTCGCCGCACCGTCATCCCCCACCCCTCCCATTTTGCCGTCGTCGCCCAAAGCTAGATTTGGTTGGATCTGGCCGCTCAGCCCGACACCATCACCCCTTGGGCCGCCAAGCCGCCCAGGTCACCACGCCACCGCTCTGCCCGCCATCGCTGCTCCGCCCGAATCACCCCACCGCTGCTCTGCCTGGTGCCATCGATCTAAACCGACGGGGAAAGTGAGAAAGAAGAACTGCGAGGAGAGAGGGGAAGGGGAGATTGAAAAAAGAAGATAATGGTGAGGCCCACTACAACAAACTTGCACTTTGAAGTATGTGACTTTAGAGGGGCTTGGATCTAGTTGGCAACTGAGGCTTGCACTGTGAACGGCCTTATGCAGCTGGTGGGGCCGCTGGTCACTGATCCGTAATACGAATATGATTTTCTTGGCTAATCACTAGATTATTGATGTGACCATGGCTACTATAGATACAACCATTGCTCACATCATGCATGAACAAGAAGACATCAAGATCAAGGCCTCCAAGTGCTGGAATCCGATTCGGTCACCTGCTGCACTGTTGATTTCAAACGGCCGCCGAATCTGCATACGACATCCGTTTTCGGCCCGTGAGTACTTGATGGAAAGCTCACGGAGTCCTCTTTCCAATGGATCCAGCCTCATCACCAAATTCCATCCATGTCATCCGCGGATGAACAAACAAGGTGCTGCGTCACTTGTCATCGGCCTATGGGCATGTAACTTCGTTTGGGACCCCGGCCCAAGTGGGGTGCGCCCCAACCAGGTGGAGCACGACCCTAGAGTGCTCTTGGTCGTCCTCCTACCTCTTTAAATAGTTAGGTACCCCTTCAAGGTTTCTCGGATTTTGTTTAGATGAAAGTTTAGCCATTGCTACTTCCTTGCAGCGCGCGTGTCGGCTAGACCGTCCATCTGCTTGTATTCAAAACCCCAACTTTTCGTGTGTATTCATTCCTATTTGCAATATCAGATTGCTTTTTATCTTGTTCTTGCTTGTTTCTTCGATTTGCTTGCAGGAATAAGGTTGATCTGCACCGGCAAGATCAACAACCCTCGAAGAGGTGTATCGATCGCTAAGGCGCAACATAACGTCTTGTACGGTTGTAGTCGGGTCGTCAACGTTTCTCCCAAATCATAGTTATCAACAACTCACCGAAAGATCGGGCCAACAACAGCCTTGAGTGTCTCGAGTGGAGCTCAGGGTTCATCAGGTGGTATCAGAGCTTTCGTTGCTCGGTGAGTTTTTATCTACCCAAAACCAGTAAATAGCCAGACAAAAAAAAATTGTATCATTTATCTAGCCATATTGTGCCATTGCATTATTCTTTTCAGTTTTTGCTTTGTTGAATTTTGTGTTGCATCGTCATGTCGTGTTGCTGGTATTAGCGTCTAGTTCGTTTAGAGTTTCGAGTTTTGGTCACGTTTTATACCACAGTTGTCACCGCCACCGTGTCTCTGTTGTCGCCGAGACCTACGAAAACGGAATCGGCTCGCTGCCACGGTTCTATTTTTCTAGTTTTCAGAAGTTTTTGTCGGTCGGTCTCGTAGTTGCTGAAGTTGCATCTGGGGTTTGCCGTCTGAATTCGGCCGTGCTTGTTCTGTTCATGCGAGGACGAAGATCTGTTGCGCGCGGTTAAGGAGAAAGAAAGGATAGCTGATCGGTTTCTGGACTTTGTTTCCTTCCATGCGTGATTTCCAGATTTTTAGCCAATTCCCACCCTCATTGCGTGCGGCTTCCCTTCCCCTCTCCCGAGTCCGACTCCCTCCCTCTTTTTTCTCTTGGTTTAGATCTACACCGTGACTTCTCACATAGCTCAGTGAAAATTGTTGGAGTATCGGATTGGAAATCTGTTTGCAAAAATGGAACCTATGAAACGAGAGCATTTTATTTTTGTGTAGTTTTAATTTTATTTATGGGTTTCTCTTTTACATTTGAGTCCCTGTAATCTTTATATTTACGTTTGAGTCCCTGTAACCTTACGTTGAGGTCCTTAAGTCTGTTTTTGTAAAAAAAAATCAAAAAAAAGAAAGAGAAAAAGGCAGAAAGGTGCATAAAAACAAAGAAAAGAAAAGCCGCACAAAAAAAGAAAAGAAAACGAAAAGAAAGAAAAAAAAGAAAGAAGAAAGAAGGAAAAGAGAAAAATCAGTTGTATCTTTGAGTTTGCTTTCATATATCAGAGTTGTGCTTTAGTTGTGATATCTTGTGGTATCGTTTGTGTCTTTCATATATCAGAGTTGTGCTTTAGTTGTGATATCTTGTGGTATCGTTTGTGTCTAGGCTCGCGTCTATAGTACGTTCTAGCCTAGGACCAGCACGGTACTTGACTTTGAACGATTATTCAACTTTGCATTCTCTGGATTGAGCATTTGCTATTCCTTTGCTATATTTTTAAGCCTACCCAGAGCTCCACAGATTTAATTGCAGCCGTACATCAAGTGTTTGCCAAGGTATCGATACATCCAAACTCCATTGGGGTGCTTGGTTGAGTCGGTGTACGTCACCATTCCGCTTGCTTTGGTAAGAACTTATAAGAGCTTGGTGAAAAGCTAAAGTGTGTGTGATATTTCAGCTGCCACTACCTAGTAGTTGATAGGAGCGTGCATATTCTTGTGTATGTTTCTTGTTTGCTACTAACCATGGTAGAATTGCGTACGGGGAAATGAAATGGTCATACTCAACATCAATATTTTCACCACCAACGAGATATAGCGACTTCTTCACATCAATTATTATGTGTGCGAGTTAGTTGGAGAGAAAATAGGCATGCTCCTGTGAACTGTGATTCTGTGCATTTACGTACACGGTTTGCATGCATAGGAATTAGGTGAGATAGTTTCTAGCGCAGCGAGAGGATCAATCTAAACGGCGAGCTCGCCGACGATGCCACACGATGGGTAGCTGGCAGGCGATGATCATAGCCTAGAGAAGTCGATTAATGTCCAGGTCAATAGAATGATCTGTTTTGCACAAATAAATTAAATTGGAAGTCGAATATAATATGGTATTGGATTAAATGTCTAAAACACCCATCATAATCAACGGTAAGATTAAACCTCTACTACCCTATTATCATTAGTAGTGGGAGCTATCGTAAAGGCAAAAATTACAGCAGAACACCCAGAAAACATGTAATTAGCTATGAGAAACCGTAAAGATATAAATTGGCTATAGAACACCATAAAAGCCTGGTAATTAGTTACTGAAAACCGGAGGCATTATTTGATTATATCCGATGTAGATCGAGAGAGAAACATCGTGAAAAGTACTAATTTGCCCCTTCTCAATCAGACGAGACGCTCCACCGTGGCGAGGGCGTGCTCCGGCTCTCACGCACCACCGTCTCCAACACCACTGCCCTTCGCGTGGCAACCCGCGAGCGCCGCAGCGGTTCTGGCGGCCATGATGAGGAGCCGATCGAGCCCAAGAATGCTCGCTCCCGGGCGACCAGCGGGGGTGGAGCAGATCGGGCGCTCCCCCCGCGGCCCTGCCCCCCGCGCGTGTGCATGCAGGGGCTTAGGCCCCACCACGTTCTCTGTCCCTACCTGACATGGGTAGCTGGCAGGCGATGATCATAGCCTAGAGAAGTCGATTAATGTCCAGGTCAATAGAATGATCTGTTTTGCACAAATAAATTAAATTGGAAGTCGAATATAATATGGTATTGGATTAAATGTCTAAAACACCCATCATAATCAACGGTAAGATTAAACCTCTACTACCCTATTATCATTAGTAGTGGGAGCTATCGTAAAGGCAAAAATTACAGCAGAACACCCAGAAAACATGTAATTAGCTATGAGAAACCGTAAAGATATAAATTGGCTATAGAACACCATAAAAGCCTGGTAATTAGTTACTGAAAACCGGAGGCATTATTTGATTATATCCGATGTAGATCGAGAGAGAAACATCGTGAAAAGTACTAATTTGCCCCTTCTCAATCAGACGAGACGCTCCACCGTGGCGAGGGCGCGCTCCGGCTCTCGCGCACCACCGTCTCCAACACCACTGCCCTTCGCGTGGCAACCCGCGAGCGCCGCAGCGGTTCTGGCGGCCATGATGAGGAGCCGATCGAGCCCAAGAATGCTCGCTCCCGGGCGACCAGCGGGGGTGGAGCAGATCGGGCGCTCCCCCCGCGGCCCTGCCCCCCGCGCGTGTGCATGCAGGCGCTTAGGCCCCACCACGTTCTCTGTCCCTACCTGACATGTGTCTCCACCACATACTCTATTGCAATAAATCACCTACATATTTTGAAAACCCTCTATTAAGGGAATTCATTTTATTTTTTTTCCTCTAAAAATGTTTCACCTAGTGTACTCACAATGTTTCACTATTTATAGATCTAATGTTGCAGGGAACGAAACATTTTTTTGCAACAAATCACCCACATATTTTGGAAACCCTCTATTAAGAGAATTCGTTTTTTTTTTCCACCAAAAATGGTTCACCTAGTGTACTCACAATGTTTCACTATGTATAGATCTAATGTTGCAGTGAACGAAGCATTCTTTTGCAATAAATAACCCATATATTTTGAAAGAGGCTTACTTCCGTCCAGCAGATCGTACTGGGAGGTACCAGTACCGGACGGTGCCGAATCAAATCCAACCGTCCATCGTGAGGGGGGTAGGATCGGGAATGAGCGAAACATCACGACTCCATTGCGCAATCCCGGCAGGCACATCCCAATCTCCTTCACCAGCGTCGCCACGTTCATACTCGAGCAACCACCCAAATTACAGTAATCTTTCCCCTCGAATTTTTTTAATTCCCCTCGAAAAATTACAGTAATCAGTAAAATGATAGGAGAGGGTATTGAACATTTGTATAATGTTGGGCCTCATCTCAGTGGAAATTTTCAATAGCTTAGATTTGAGCGGCACCTTAACATTAACATGGATTCTGAAATAATAAACACAACCATACATTCTGAAGACAAGAAGCTAGCTTAAAGATGCCTTTTACACGAACGCCACGCATAAATTTACAATTCACAGGAGCTAAAGACCAAGCAATGATTGAGCTCATGAAAACACCCAATAAATCAGACAACACAAATCCAAGAAGCAATGCAGAAGAAGAGCATGCAGCCAAAAAAAAAAAGAAATTTTCTACTACTGCAACTAACATAAGCTAACGATGAATACAGAGGCCATCGATGCAGAATAAGGCGGCAGCAAATAGGCTCACGGCGTCGTGCCCCCGCCGCTGCAGCCGCCAAAGCCCCCCCCCCCCCCCCCCCCCCCCCCCCCCGCCGCCGCCGCCACATCGCCAGCTCCAACGACTCCACGACCACCTCGATACCGCGGCCACCGCGGCCGCCGACGCACCAGCCGCTGCCGCTTCATTCCTTCCTTCTCCTCTGGCGCCGCTTCTCCCATACCATCCCCTCAGGGAGCGGCAAAGGAGAGATCGAGGACAGCTGCATCCGTCGTCTCATCCAACCAAACAGCCTCATCCATCCATACCACGCGAAATTACTTTCTTACCCTTCCACCTCACTTCATCCGATGGTACCAAATGTGGTACCTCACGGTACCGAACTCTAACAGCCATTCGATTGGGCCGATCCAACGGCCAGGATTTAGGTACCTCGCGATACCGCCCTAGTTGCTGTACGGTAGAAAAACTCATTTTGAAAACCCTCTATTAAGTGAATTCGTTTCATTTTTCATTCCACCCAAAAATGTTTCACCTAATGTACTCACAATGTTTTCACTATGTATAAATCTAATGTTGCAGTGAACTGAAACATTCTTTCACTATTTGCTGAAACATTGTTTTTTATATAAGGTGAAGCAACGTCCGATTTAAAAGATCGAAACATTTTCTATCTACTTAGTAACAATTCTGATATATTTGATGGAACATCGTGCAACATTTAAAAAAGTAAAAATAATAAGGTAAAAAAATTTCGTCGGAATATATCCATGTGTGGTCTTGTTTTGAAGATTTAATTGAAACGAATTTAATGGTGCAATCGGATCATGATTTGGATAAGTAATTTAAGAGAAAAATTAATTTAAAGTGGTTTTCCACGCATGCTGACGTCAGCGCCTAATTTTTAAGACGTCTGGATCGGGCGTCCGATCGGTAGTCCATCGTGACCATCTCGACGGCCTTAGCCTCCCACACCAAAATTAATGAAAAAAAAATATCTTACGGTTCTGTTTGGTTCGGTCTTTGCATTGGCTTACCGCATACATACTGAAAAAACGTGATATTATAATTGACCATAAAGTTGAGTGGCATACTTTCATTTTTGTTTCTTTGTTTGTCATATGATTTCAAAATTCACACATATATGTCGCATTTTACTTGGGTAAATGTCCAACCTCCCCTACTCCCTCTAGCTACCATGCATGTTATGCAAGCCGGAAGAAATACAGCTACGAAAAGTCCTTGGCAAAGACAACATTGATGAAGAAATGGCACAAAATAGAAAACTCGGATTTTTATATTAACTAGAAAAAATGCCGTGTGTTGCAACAGGTGACGGCTATTTTTATCTTATTATTGTTATATGGTTATATGTTTTAGTTAAGGTGAAATTATGTGGGAATTCACTGGGATATATATTTGTCGGTGATATGGGTCTGAGAGTATCAGGTCCAAAGGGAGGAGGCTGCCCCCGGTAGCCATGTGGCCCTCCCCCGAGGCCTCGGGTGGGGCCCGAGGCAGAGCGGCGGCCGCCCCTCCTTGCCTAGGGTCGGGCTACCCCGAACCCCTCCGCGCGGTGCCGCATGTGTTGGGTTAGGTGGACGCCTCCATTTAAGGCAGTGTGAGCGAGCGCACCACGCCGCATTAAATGCGGCGCGTGGTACGCCTGACCGGACTGTGACCGGTCTGCGACCAGTCGAATGACCGATGTGACCAGGATAGTGCGCCAGCACACTGGTTGCATGTTGCCGCCTGACATCCCCTGTCATGTTGCGATGATCACAGTCGGAGGCGGTTCGTCTAACTTGGTCAGGGTAGGGTTTTCGTTTCCCGGCGCGAGTAAGGACCTAAAATTCTTCACTCATTAAATGACGAATGACGTGCGTGTCCCCCGTCTTAGCCGGATAGATCTAGCGGGCCCCACGCCACAACAGGCGTGCTAGTGGCTTCTAAGGCAACCAACAAGACATACATTTAATGTGATTATCCTCTCTAAATAGGCTCGGTGGGCTCATGTGGTAACCCCTTGAGATATAAAAGGAGGTCCAGGCCTACTTATGGAGGGATGAGCCCTTTTCACTAGAGGAGTTTTTCTGCCCTTATCATCAACACCTTCTACTCGAACGAGATATTGTAAATTTTCACACGATCAGCTAAGCACATGAATAGCGTATTACGCTTATCAGCGGCGCGAACCTATATAAACCCCTTTTGTGTCATTGTTCTTGAGGGGCCCGACCCCCTCTACGTCACACTACTCACCGAGCTCTCAAATCTCACCCGCTGCCCCCGCCCGAACCAACAAGGGGGGCCTCACTGTCCCCAGCTTGCGGAGTTCACCCTCCGACAATATTTTTTTAGAAAATCATGAGTTGCAAATAGGAGTCTGTTCGTCTCGAGTTAGCATGTGAGTTTTTTTTTTTAAAAAAAAAGAGATTTCTTATACGACTCCGAATGGACTTAAAAACCGACTCAAATACGGAAATGTATTTCCGAAAGCGAACGAACTTAAAAACCTACTCATACACAGATGATGTACTAAAGTACCAGCAAAAACATCTTCAACTTTTATAATAGTAGAGAATTGTTGATTGAACAAGGGTCGTGGTGTCCCCTTTCGCCTCTCCTTCGGAGTGCCTACTAACACTTTGAGTCTTCGACATTGTAATGCATATAAAAGCACACATGTTAGTTTATTTTTTACCTAATAATAAGAAACAGATGCAAAAATATAACTACAATGGGGGCCTCAAAGCCCACAAGCCCACCCCACTTGCATTCCTACTCATTGGTGGACTAGCATCCCTAACTTCTTAACTTTCTAGTTATAGATGGCCATATGGCCCGAGGCCCACGGCCCGGCCTGAAGCACGCCATTTTGGCCCGGTCCAAGCACGGCACGGCCCGACTGGGGTCATGCCAGTGCCGCCCAGCCCGACATCTGGGTCATGCCTGGATTGCACCCTCGGCAGGTGGGCCCAATCAAATAAAAAAATATAGGGATGTAAAATAGACTTAAATAACCGTATAAGGAAAGACTCAAAGAGAAGAGGAATACAAAATTGACTTATTTTCCAGAGCGTGGGCTGTGCTGTGCCGGGCGACCCAGTTGACCATCTATATTTCTAGTCATGGTTTTGCTCAATTCATTTTTTTAATTATTTATGGATTATTGAAATGGAATATTTATTCCACACTTCAAACAATATATTTTTTTAAAAAAAAACATTTTTTCTGCTCCATTGCTAATATCATTTGTTTTAAGCTATTTGTTAAGCTTGTTTCTTAAAATATTTGATTTGTCAATGAAGCGGATAATTCACTCGTTCCGTTTTTCTCCGATTGATGTTTGCATATGGAGACGGTGCAAACTGAGCCGCCGTACGTCGTCTCCCTGCCCCTCCGGCGACACCTCCACCAGTTCGGCTTAGGTTTCGAGAAATCTGCGATTTCAACAATGCCGCGTGTATAGAGCAGAATTCACAAGGATTAGCCATTAATACAGCAAGCTAGTCACCGAGTTCAACTCGAACTCCGTCTCCGACGTGCTACGTAGCTAGCTTCATTGGTTTCGACTCGGAGTCGGACTCGGCTGCCGATAAATCCTAGCGCTGCATCCACCATTCCGCATTCACCACAATTCCTTCCACCCCATCCTCGCAGAGTCGCAGTCGCAGCTAGCAGCGCTCGTAGTCGTCGTCAGTGGCGAATCCAGGATAGAAATAGAGGATAGGCTCAACTTCAAAGCATTAAGGTAGTTATTCACACATATATGATTGAAAAAGAAACCATAAAAAAAAGTACATTGCCACTAGGAAGTGAGTGATTGCATATTTGCATCAACCATCTAAGAATAGTAAGAGACCCTTTTTCACACTATATTCCAACCAATCAAATTTATCGAACGAATTCCATTGAAATGATCTCCAAACCTTTTTGGCTGATTTATATTCTCATCAATTGGAAGGGTGCCACTTGAATCGTTTTTAAAATAATTTAACAATGTTGTTTTCTTCTCCATAGCTACTAATCTACGAATAAATCAAAAGCTATGAGACAATGAGGCTCAATTCTTGTAAATCTCGTCATCTAGCATTCTAGCTACTGCTGCTGAAATAAAAAAGAATAAAACATGGAGTGAGGACTCACGGGCTCACGGCTTGGCTGCCTTTGCATTTGGAGCTTGCTCTGCTAGTTGCTGACTTTGCTGCTGCTCGTCTGCTCTGCTCGCCCGCTCGGCACTATGGGTCTACCGTCTACGGGGCGCGGTCGCATCGCTGCCTGCGTCCTGCGGCCTGCCCACGCCATGCCGCCGCTTGCGTGCCCTGCTGCTCGGCAGCTCGCTGTTGCCGAAGCAACGCCGCCGGCCACTGCAACACTGCCGCAAGCCCGCAATGCCGCCGCCGCCCGCCTCGCCGTGCTAGGGTTGGGGGAGGGGGATTTGGGGGCTTCGCTTCCGGTGACCGAGTGAAGTCTGGGAGGAGGACATGGGCTTTGGGCATTTGGGCCTAATAATTCTTTTTCGTGCCTGGGTACCGCTTCGTTCCTTCGGCGATCTTTTCTCTCGACTCCCAGGCGTTACGCCGCCGCCTGTTCATCTTCTTCCCCAGAAAAACGCCGCCATCATCACGCCATGGTTTCTCCCGAAGGTTCAGCTATCTAGTTGAAAATATTTTGCAAAAATCGGAGGGTAGGCTAGAGCCTGATGGAGCCTAGCCCTTAGAATCGCCACTGCTTGCATTCGTTGAGATAAAGAGCCAGGGTATGCAGCAAACAAAGCATCTAGCTAGTAATGTCATTTCTACTCTGAATTGGATAGTAGTTTGTGCTAGTCTCTGTGTCAATTTTTCTCTTTCCAAAAGGAATGCAAGGGCCACATGTATTTCCATCACTTTTCGTTCAGTTGAACCGTTTGGCTCTCAACAACATCAACGAATCCCAAAAGATCTACTCCGTATAGTAGTAGCCTGTTCACAAAGAATTTTAGTTGAGGCGGCAACGTTATTTTGTTTCACTTTGTTGCTCCGAAGAGCTGTACACTGCCAAAATGTGGATTTCGTAGTGGGCCTTGGGCCAGATGCGTCATGCGTGGTGGACAATATTTATGCGACATATCGGTATTCTCGGCTAGTGGGTTCAAGCAAACAAGACGGGAGCACCTACAAATCGGACGCTATTTCAGTTCTGTGTGAAAAGAATGTTTCTCCTCCGGCTTAACACATGTTTTAGAATATTAAAATAATAAAACACGGTTGAATCATAGATTGAAACACGTTGTTCTGAAACATGAAACATCAAAGTTGAATTACTGAAACATCAACAAATCCACAAGAATCAATAGACAAAATTGAAACACCATAAGAAATCTCACCGCAACAATTTGATCCAACATAAAGAAACATCGAGATACATCTGCTGAAACATCAAAAAATTCGTGAAAAATACCAGTTAGATCTGGCTTCTTCCCTCTCCTCCAATGGCAGCAGGGCAGGAGTAGGTTGAAAAAACGGCACCTGCAGACATCCAACAAGCGAGGATGGGAGCTCCGGCGACAACCGTGGCGAAGAAGACGATCACGCCGCCGATCACGACCGGGCAGGAAGCTGCCAGGCTGCTCCGTGTGAGCCGACCAACCTTCGCCACTGCCTCCATGTAAATACCCCTCAATCACAATCAGGCGGCATGCCTTGTTCCATCCTTGGAAGGATGAGCGAAGTCCAACATGGCGTCGATGGCGGCGGTGGCGTCAAGCGGAGAAAATAGCGTCGAACGTGGGAGAGAGGAAGGGAGGTGTGAGAAAGAGTGAGGGAGTCAAGGGTGGTTGGGAAATAGCGTCCGATATTTTCTTCTCTCTGTCGGGCGCACGATAAATAGCATTTTTGAAACAAGTTTAACAGAAAAGGACTTCTTTTTTCAGAAAAACTAGCAAACGAGATATCGTCTATACAACAGGATAAGTTATGAGTGAACTGTTATTTTCCATGATTTAGATATGTTCTTAGTGCATGCGAAGGTGGGCTAGGCGCCTAGGCGTGACATGAGGAGGCGGAGCATGGTAAGCTGGTTAGAGGCTAGAGCATGGTATACGCCTACTTCCCTCCGAGTCTCTGCATGCTGTTGTACTAGTGGTACTACTGTATACTAGATTTTTCTACTGGTGTCGTACTAGCTTTTCTTTGGTACACATTTTTATGCAACCAAAGTTTACATTAGAGCATATACAATAGTAGGTTATAAGCCAGCTGCAAACATATTTTAAGAAAATAAATAAGGAGAGAGAAGAGCAGCGGGCTACAGATTTGTAGCCAGCTGTAGCACGGACTCCAAGACGCAATGTGTGTATGACAGGTGGGACCAAGTATTAATAGTGTAGTATGTAACTATTGTATGAATGAGCTACTAAATTGGCTATAGATGAATTGGAGTTAGTAGTTGGCTATACTATTAAACTTGCTCTTAGAGACCTGCTCTGACACTCTTCTAGTTTGTCTTTTTATGCACTAGAGTTAAGAGCTTGGGCATATGTGTAGTATTCCTAATGGCTCTCGTTGTCGCGAAGATTTGATACCCACGAATCATACACGATACCCACAGGGTATTTGATACCTGTGTATCGAGTCCCTGATACCTAGGTATCAGGTAACTGATACCCAAATTATTTGAATTAGTACCATAGGCACTAGACATGATATCTTAGATATTGGGGTACTTGGTCCCTATATCGGTCTGGTACCCATAAATATTAGACCTAATACTAGGTATCGAGTACCTAAGTATCAGGTACTTAGTATCTACATCGGTTAGATATGTGTAGGTACCAGACATGGTACTATTTGGTACCTAGATCGGTCTGATACCTATAGGTATCAGACCTATAGGTATCAGACCTGGTACTATATATCTAGTACGTCGTACTAGGTATCAGGTATCAGGTACCTCGTACCCAAATATGTATATATGGTACCCAAATTGTCATTGATATTACCACAATTCGTTGCTCGGATGTACCTCCACTACTACCAAACACCCCATAGAGACCGACTTTATAGATGTCGGTTTGCTTAAAACCGGCACGTATGAATTTTTTTTCATCTTTTTTCAGTGTAAAATTAAGAACAGGTATCTATAACCACTCATTGGTACCGGTTTATAAAAAAAGGGGCACCAATATTCCTCTAAAGTCATAGGTGTCAGTTCTTATAACGAATCGATACCTATAGACATCACATAGGTGTCGGTTATTTAACCAGCACATAACCGCAATACCATAGGTACTGGTTTTATTATGAACCGACATACATGGACATTGCATATGTGTTGGTTCCTAATAAAAACAGCACCTATGATGATGCAACTCATATATGTTTGTTTTTTTATCTAAATTTTTTCATATAAAGTTGGATGAAGATAAACTTTATATCAAATTTATAGAGCTTGATGAGATCTACAACTTTATAGTTTGACGACTTTTCAATGTAAGGTCGTTTGGATGTCTGAAAATGTGTTACATTGCATGAGTGGATATTTAAAATTTCTAAACATGAAAACAAAACCTATATAAAAGTTGTAGATATATATGAGACCTACACTTTGTAGTTGACAAACTTTTCATTTGAGATTATCTATGATATTAAATATAGATTATAAGTTTGGATGATAGTAGTCTCAAAAGAATAGCATTTGTTTCGAAGACAAATAAGTGTTTCTAGGTGAGATAATAAGTTGACTTTGTTTGGAGCAAAAAGTCTTGAGTTCGAATTTTGCTTAGCACATCTATATGAATATGGGTACATATATCATGTGAGTTGTGGGAATGTATATGAATATGGGCACATGTATCATCTAATTTGTGGGAAAGAGTGTATATATGAATATGGGTTGATTTGTGGGAAAGAGTGAGTATATGAATATGGGCACATGTATCATCTGATTTGTGGGAAAGAGTATAAAGGCATGTTCACTTTAATGCCATTTTCAACCATATCATTTTTTGGCAAAGTTTCCAAAAAAAAATGTATGCGTTTAGTTTGTTACCAAATTTGATCAATACATAAGAAATTCTGCCAAAATTTTGGCAATCTTGCCATCTTGCCAAAACATTGGTAAGGTTTATTTTGACTACAATCTGAATAAGTCCTAATTGTATTGATGCCTAAAAATATATATCAAATATTTTTTTTTGATTTTTTTAGCACCTCCAAAAATAAAAAAAGGTGCACCCTTACACATATAATACCACATAGGTGTCGGTTCAAGAACCGACAATAATTGGTGCCGGTACCGAACTATAAACCTTTTAGAACCGGCACATTAGTGCACGGAGGCAAAGAATACATGTCCTTGCTTAATATGGGAAACAATTTTAATCACACAGGTGGACATCCACCCATTTGTTGCATGCCAACCAAATGGGTATGAAAAAAATTCAAAAATTTTGACAAGATAGATTCATATGTTATATGTCACCCTACAAACATACAAGTTCAAATTCGACTTCTACAAGTTGTAACAAAAATAACAAATTAAACTTTGATTAGGATACGTATATTTACAGATAAATTTGTTATTTTTGTTACAACTTATAAAAGTTGAATTTTAATTTGCATGTTTGTGTAGTGATATATTATATATCAATCTATCTTATTATTCTTTTGAATTTTTTCATGACCATTTAGTCGACATGCACTAAACGAGTAGACATAAAATCCATCTCCTGTTAATATCTCGTTCCATTTTTCCCTTATCGGATTGGTATTTCTTATGGAGGCGGTGCTGGTGCAAACCGAGCCGCCGTCGTCTCTTTGCCCTCCGGCGATGCGGCGATACCTCCATCAGTTCGCGTTCCCGTGCTAGCGATCACAGATTTCGTATCGGGCTCGATTGAACAATGCCTCGAAGAGCAGAATCGGATTCAGAAGGATTAACCGTTAGTTAATCACAGCCTCTAAGCGCCGACTTCAACTCGAACTCCGTCTCCGACTTGCTTCCTTCACCGATTTCAACTCGGACTCCGCTTCGGCTGCCGATAAATCCAAGCGCGCCGCCCCTCACCGTCTCCGCATTCACCACAATTCCTTCCACCCATCCTCGCAGCAGAGCTCGTTCATCCATGGCGCTTCCCCGCCGCTCGAGTCCCCGCTCCTTGCGCCCGATCATCCACCGCCGCAGTGAGCTCGCCGTCGAGGCCAAGGGGAGAGTAGTCTCCAAGAAGGCGTCAGGAGGGTCGCCCGTCAAGAAGATGTCATCCGCGCCGTCGCCGGCGCCGCCCGTGTCCTTCAAGAAGGGCGACGAGGTGCGCGTCCGCACGCCGGTGGGGAGGCTAGGCACCACGGCGCTGCGCCTCGTCATGTGGCTCGGCGCGGTCGTCGTCTCCGACACCGCCGACAACGACGGCCACCTCCATGTCATCTACAACGGCAACTCCCCGCACGACGATCCCTTCCGGACCGTGCGCGTGGCCGTCAAGGACGTCAAGCTGCCCGCGCCGCGCCCGGCCCCGACCCCGACCCCGGCAAACATGGCGGCCCGCGGCCGACCACGGCCGGCAAGAATCTGCCGCGGCTGAAGATGCAGATGCTGGAGAAGAAGCAGCTGCGGGCCAACTCCGAGGCCCTCTTTGCATCGTGGTAAGTGTTCTTCAGTTGTAGTAGTAGCTGCAGAAAGCTTGTAGGAATCAGACATGTCTCTGTTTTCCTCTGTTTTCTTGACAGTGATTGTCGTAGGTAGGATTATTTTTTCGAGTTCTTCGCATGAGAAGAAGAACATGTAATCATCATCGATTACGAATAAAATATCAAGAATTCATTTATACGCTGGCTCGTTCTCTCTGTTATCTCAAGAACAATATATGCATGCTATCCTTGTTTGTTGACGAGCCAAATGTTCGATCACAATCATCAATTCATCATAACTCATAAGGTGGCCAAAGTAAGATATAAGCTGATTGCACACTTCACACCAGTCCTATGCACTGGCCTATCCTGGAACGGTGGTGATCAAACTTATCGACACTTGACACAGTTATCCTGTAGTCCTACGGGAGTATGTCAAGAAACCAAGATGGTTTGGTGTTTGAACTTCAAAACTTATCTTTCAAATCTCGTTTTCTCCATTTATACCACTGTTACTGGATAGGCCAGTGCATAGGACTGGTGTGAAGTGTGCAGTGAATTAGTGAAATCAGCTTAGATCTTCTTTCAGATCATCACTGTTGACTGTTTTAAACCCAGAAACATTCTGGTATGGGCGTATGACAATCACGGTATTTGCAAATTTGCAGGTAGCAGCCAGAAGAAGAAACAGACGACAAGCAATATTTGTTCTAGCTAAGCAAAGCATGTAAACTCCAGCATATACGAGATTGTGCCCCATAGGCGTGATGATCTGATCTCAAAACACATGAGAATACATAGGAGATACGGTCTCTACTCAACGCCTCAACAATCAACATCACAACAATAGTCAGCTAAACGGTTGCAACTGCTTGATGTGCTCCAAGGAGAGGATCAGAGGACTGCCTCAATGTAACCTAGTAACCTACCAATATACGGCCACATCAAACTTGCTAAAATTTTCTTTTCAGGGAAGGATCGAGGAGTCAATTCTCGATAATCACAGCAACAGTCTATGATCACGCTTCCTGCCATGCTCAAAGAAAAGGATCTCAGGACGGAGATTGGCCTGACTGTACCTTTCGATTAATCCTTTCCAGGATTCAGCATGCTGCAAGGAGACGAACATTCACGAATGATGATGATATTGAATAATTCTGAAACCAAATTCGAGTGAAAACTCAAGTGCGAAAGCTGACAAGGAATTGCCTGGACTGTCGTGCTGTCATACATGAGTCACCTTGCCTCGTCACGAGCAAAGCAGAGGTATTGCCGCCCCTCATCATCATAGCATACCTTACATTACAAACAGTTTGAAAATTACCCAGATGCTATCGCGAGAATACCAGAAACAGAACTCCACACTAGTCAGGCAAGCATTACTTACGATAATCTGACACTAGAATTGCCTATTGCCAAGCAACTGATCCGACCAAAGAAGATAATAAAATATACTCCTACAATGATCTAGCAACATGATAGCAAAGCAATATTTGAACTGATTTGACAGGTATAACATAAATGACAAATTATACATAAATAAACCCCAGGCTACTACATTAGATACTATTCATATACAAAAACAAACTGAAACTGAGAAGAAAAGGTAAAGAACGAGTCAACCTCAGGAACAAATGAATTCACATTTTTTTCACAGATATGCATAAAAAGTAAAGACTTCTCTCAGCATGTACCGCAGAAACCAGGGTGTACATGCTTTCTGATTGCAGACCTTCGTAGATATGACTAATGTCCAACTCTGCTGCTAGGCTGATCAATACTTTATGCATGTTAATATGGTTTCCCTTGTTGTCTGGCCATCTCAAAACTGTGACAAAACAGCAATAGAAGAGAAACTAAATCAGCTTGCGTGCATCCCCAGTCCCGACCAAGGTTCGAGTCCTCTATCTCAGATCTAGCGTCTTCTTCTCAATGACACCAGATGCCTAGGTCCTCCTAGATATTCTCGATTTAGGCTCTAAATTTAGGTCGGTTGATGAAAGATGCAGACATCTGTCCCCATTACTTAGCTTAAGAGTCCCCTCATATTTCTTTTCTTCATATTAATAAGAAGAAAGCTTGTTTTCTCCTAGGTGTTCCCTAATTGCCAGAAATGAATAAATGATGTATGTGCACAGAAGGCTGGCATCAAATTATCGCAGGAAAGGTCGTGGCGATTAATTATTTTATGTTGTGGCCATTACAATAGCAGATATGGTGTAGCTTATATTCAACGATTGATATGGTTTTGAGGATAAAATTAAAGATCAGATGATATACTGATCCAATGATTTCTTTCGCTGATCTTTCCTTTCTCCTACATAGAAGAAACATATGCACACAATTACATTGAAATGTTAGTCGAGAAGGCGGTAACTATCATGAAAAATTGTGGTGGATACCATAGGTATCGGGTAATCCTATGCCCACAGCCACCATTCCTGAAGTCACAAACTGACTGCTTGTCTACAGCTTTCAAGAGTTCACTGAAAGACTCCAACTGAATAAGTAAAAGGATGTTAGTTTACTAACTAAAGAAAAGATGGACATATAAAAAAGGAAATATCGAAAGGATACACTGTGCAGTATGTACCGTAGTTCCTTCAACAGAACCCAAATTAATACTGTGGAAGAATGTAGACTTGGTTTTCATGGGGACCTCATTCACACAGTTGCATTTCTTCTCAATAATGTGCAACCCAAAAAGATTGTGTGCTAGGCATATACAACCCAGACGGCTGGGCACTATTGCTGTTTGCGGCACCAAAGATTCACCCTTGAACTCAAAATGCAAAGGAGTTTGTGCCACGTGCAGCCTCTCAAGGATTGATTCAACAACTCTATACGCAGAAATGTTTCCAGCCTAAATAAAAAGAACCAGTGATCTTATTGGCTACGAGAGCAACATGCTCAAACGTTCCTTATGTTACAGTCAATATGTACACTCGGAAATGCAAGTGGGACAGAACTTGGTTTGCAGTCAAGACAGACAATATAAAGGTGACTCTTGTATCAAATTAGTAAAATAAGCATTTGCAGAATTGAACCTGCAACATTCTATTGCGACAAACAGGGTTTTAATTTAATTTACTTTAAAGAACGGCAAATTGTTGCACAAAATGACCAAAAGATTAGCACAGATTCACATGGATCACAGAAATGTTTATTTCTGTTTCTTTTAATAAATTGTATTATCTCTAAAATTAAAAGCCTAAAATACTAAACAATCACTTTGTGTATTAGAGCAATGAGCCAATGAGAATATAAAACAAGCTTGGGAGTAGTACGTACCAATAAGTAGTTTAAGAAGAATGCCATTTTGCCTATCTTTTCCAATAGTGCCCAAACAAAACTATGGAGTCAAAACTCAAAACTTGAAAGATATCAGGCAGCTATCCAGTTCATTTTATATGAAATATTTATAACTTATCCATTATAAATATGAGTAAACTACATGGAGACGGTTAGAATTTGATAAGAAAGTTGCTCTGTGGTATTTTCCCTGAGGTCACAGGCTGCATTTAGATAAGTGGGAAACAGAAAGCGAACGCAAACCTTTTCATCAATCACAAAACTTCTCAAAGAATCAACCATGAATATCGCTGAACTAGGTAGGTCACATGTTTTGCACTGGTCCCAAGAACGGAAGATACGCAACAAGATAGCGCGATATACTCTGGCTTTATCATCAGGGGATATACATGGTATCTCCCAGAGATCATCGCAGAATCACCTTATGTGCCACAAAGACTGCAGTTATGCAGAGAGAATCAGAGATAGGAAAACTGATAGCTAAATATTAAAAACTGAAGGATCCAAACACACGTTACCCGGAGAATGGCATCCAAAGGAACCTGTGGTTTATGACCATTTTGTGGATGACCAAGTAAAGCATCCTCTAGGGGATCATTAACCAGTTTTGCCTGTCAACAATGAATATCATACACAAATAAAGTTACAGACATGCTTTACAAGTTCAGTTCGTGCTGAAAGAACCATACTGACCCAAAGGCAAGCCTTTGCAATAGGTGAAATAACCGCAAGGCAATCAACTTGACAAGTTTTCAGAAGCCTTTCCTTCCAGTAATCCACCTCAGCATCAATTAATAGCATCTCGACTTGTGCAGAGCCAATCTGCAAATACAGCAACTAGGATTTAAGCATTGATCAACGAGATTAAAATGATGGTATAAAATTAGAGAGCAAACAGAATCGTTTTTTTTTAAAAAAAGGAAAACATACCCAAGAATCAAAATAAGTCTTGATGTCAATATCTCTCTCAAAAATGGCCTTAGGAAGGAAATAAACACCTCCTTGTATTCCTTTTAGCTCTTCCCATGAGCTGAATTTCAGCTTCGCTTTACCCAATGCTCGACTTATGTTGTTAAGAATGTCAGGTCCATCAACAAAACATTCTCTCCACATGCTGAAACACAATTCCATGGGATCCTCAAGCAAAGGTTCAGATGATAGACAGGCAAAAAGTTGATCTGCCTGGCTAGAACCATCAGTTTCTCTTGATGCAATCTTCTCACAATCAAAAGATAGTGTGCCCGTCTCTTGGGACCAGGTAATCCCAACAAGCGAACCTTGCTGGCTCTCTTGTTCGCCATTGCGACGCTTATGATGGTTGCAGCCTCTATGGGTATGCACAACGAGCGAATCTTGCTGGCTCTCTTGTTCATCATTGTGATGCTTCTGATGTTCCCAACCTCTCTGGGTCTGCACAACGAGCTTAAGCAGCTTGAGCAATTCACACAGTTCCTGAAGGTGTGTGGAACTCAACTGTCCAATCCCACAAGACCCACACATGGATACTACCAAAGGTGCTACTGGCCTGACCCGGTTCATTATGAACTTGTGCATGATGTAAAGAAGGTTGAGAGAAACGACTTCCAAATCAATGAGCTCAAAGACGATTTCCTTAACCTCGCGCAAGATCTTCGTCCTCCCTGCCAAATCATCTCCATCGGTTGGCTCCCATCTCCATGATCTGAGAAGCTCCCTCTCACTGTCAGATATTCTTTCGGGAACTAATGACAGCAATTCTTTGCCCACAATATGTTCCTCATCGATGTGAACCTTGAAATCCGTGAAATCCACGTAGATCATTCCGAAGCAGAAAGGGCAAATCCAATACGAAGACCAACCCTTCTTGACGAACACCTCAGCATCGGAGAGCATACTTGTCATACTCGTCAACCCTCGTGAGCGGCAGTACGACTTCATCTCTCCAAAACTCACCTTGAGGAGGGCTTGCCTCTCCTCCTCGCTCATGCGGCTCCAGCAATCGCCGGCAATTCCGAGGTCGACGGTTTCCGGCGGCCACTCCGGCGTGGACGCGGGCTCCGGTGAAGCCGCGGCTAGTCCCTTGCCCTTCTCGATCCTGGCGGAGGCGGAGGATGAGGAGGCGGGTGGGGAGCAAGTCTCTCTCGGCGGAGGGGGAGGAGACATGTAGCCGGCGATGGCGAGGTTTCGGCCGTTGGGGTGGGGCCCAACTGCCAGAGAGAGAGAGGTGGGGGGCTCGTTGTGGTGGGGCCCACGATAGGAGGAGCACCCGCTCGCGAAGGGATGCGGCGTCGGGTCGGGTCGGCGGCGGCGCTTCCATTCTAGAAGCTTCTGGAGACAGCCCTGCGCCGACAAGAGGAAGGGAGGGAAGAGCTGTGGAGGAGAAAGTGAAGAATGGGAGGGGGGGGAGGTGGACGGGCAATGAATGGGTAGTTTGTGATCGGCCCAACTAGGCCCATATAGGCCCAACTAGTTTTTGATAGGAATAAGTTCACCTTAGTCCCTCAATTTATCGCCCAGTCTGATTTTCATCCTTAGTCCGGAAAACCGGATACAACACATCCCAAACTTACAAAACCAATGCAAACGAGATCCCTCAGTGATATTAACTCCGGTTTTGGCTGACGTGGAGCTTACGTGGATCTTTTCACTAGGTCTTCGTTCTACATGATATTGACGTGGGCTCATGTGACAGTTTGGTCCGGAAAAATAAATTTGAAAAATAAAAAATTACAACAAAAGATGCGGCCCATATGTCAGCTAATAAAAAATAGTAGGACGCACATGTTAGTGGGTCCCGTTTCTTCCACCTCATCCTATCAACCTCTATCTTCTCTCTCTCCGCTGGCGCTCACTCCTCTCTCCGCCGGTGAGCGCGCGCAGAGGCCAGAGAGGGACAAGGTGGAGGCCAGCGAGGGGGGTGGCGAGATCGGGCCCACGACACCGCCGCTGATAAGGTGGGCTCAGGAGAGGGAAGGTGGAGGCCGAGGCGCCCCCTCCCTCACGAGCTTGAGCTTCTTCTACAAGCGCCGCCTGCGACCGCCGCCAGGGATGGGAGCTGCTCCAGCCGTCGCCGCCTACTCCGCTCCGCTCCGGCCGCCGCCCGCTCCGCTCTCGATAACCTATCCGGGCCAGCGCCAGGCGCAACGGGTAGGGCATCCATCTCCGGCGCTCCCGCCATTGGTCGCTAGAGGAATCCACCATCTTTCTTGGAAGAAGAATCGAGGAGAAAGAAGAGTGGGGAGCATCACCAACCTTGGAGCTTGTCTCCGATGTCGATGGCCACGGCTCCGGCGAGGTCGGCGACGTGGCGAAGGGAGGCCTAGGCGAGGGGGTGGAAGCAGATGTGGTCGACGGCGCCGAGAAGCGGGCGCGTGCCGTCCTCCACCGCTGGCCACCGCCGCCGCCCTGCTCCTGTCTTGCCGCCCGCCCAACTCCTGACTTGCCGTCCGCCGTCGCTCGGCTGCTTGCTCTGCTGTCGTCCGCTCCACCCGCCACCTGCTCCGCCCACTGCCGCCGGCCACCCCGCTCCGCCCGCCGTCGGCCCACCCTGCTTCGCTCCGCCTGCCTTCTCGCAGAGAAGAGAGGGGACAGAGAGAAGAGTAAGGACTGACGATGACATGTGGGGCCAGATGGGCCCCACCATTTTTTATTATTTCGTGTGTAACTGACACGTGGATCCTACGGTTTTAATTTTTCTTTTCCTAGGCCACGTAAGCGCCACGTCAATACCACGTGGGATGAAGAGCTAGTCAAAAGATCCATGTAGGCATCACATCAGCCAAAACCGGAGTCAATACCACCGAGGGACCTCGTTTAAACGGTTTTGTAAGTTCGGGGATGTGTTGTATCCGGTTTTGTGGACTTAGATGAAAATTAGACTGGGTGGGACCTAAAGTACACTTATTCCTTTTTTATAACACGCAAGAAGTGAATTCATAGTAAAGTTGTTTCAAGTTACAGAACCTGGTCGATTGCCCTAAGAAGCCAAATTTGATTTAAGATATTTTCAATATTGGCTTTTAAGTTATTATGAATACATATATAAAAATTTACGTATAAATTAATTTTTATTCTCTAATAAGGCAAAATGGCTTATTGGGGAAATATAAGTAACCGATGTGGCTGGTAGTAATTAAGATATCTGGAATATCATCCTACGGATAAAGCATAACTAAAATATCAAATACTCTGCCCTATATATATGGTATCTGGCAGTATAACTGTAGAGGCCAAATTAAGAAAAGGAGAATTTTGGAGTACCTCTACAGATCCACAGCCTCGAATAGTACGATGATACGATCCCTCTGTCACCCTGGAAAGAAGTGATCTCGTTGTTCTTGGTCTTTGAAGATCTAATTTTACTACAGCGGCTAATATGTGTATTACTGGAATTGTGCTATGGCATTATTGTAGATTCGTTGACTCATTGTAGTTGGTTTAGGGGCATGTCCACATTAACAAGACTTAGAGCATGAATCATTTGTGTCATAATTATTTTTCTTATGAACAAGTTTTTGGTTTTTCTTAGTATTTTGTTTTCGCTAAAAGATCTGTTCCTACCATTCAAACTCTGACTGATAGAGTTGGTACATTCTTATATTCGATCTTATGAAAGAATGTGCATGCCAGGGATGAGGAATGTGGTGGCAAGTCGGCCGTTGAACGGGATGTTGTGGCCACCAGCGCCCATGTGGCGGCGAGACTATTTTTGATCAGGCTCGATCAGTTTGTGTGGAACTCTTGCGATGTTTTTTTTTTTTCTCAATAGCAGGAGATTTTGGACTCTCGTGGCATGACGGCGTGCAAGACAGGTCGTTGGCACGAGGACAATACGTGACAAATTGACAAATTTTGATGTACTTGAACCTTGAACCAGATCGAGTCGGTTCAGATTTGGAAATAAAATTTTTGATGATTTAGTATTAAGATATTATATTAAAAAGGTTTAAAGAATAAAAAAATATATTGTAGAAGGGATTTTTTTTCAACGGCTTGTACCAGACAGTACGAAGTTCATATTGAATAGCACGAAAAATATTATAAAACTATAACCCTGGGAGATAGTAACCAGGAAAAACAAAGAAAACAAACACATTGCCACTGAGAGTTGGCAGCTCCTCACACCACACCCTAGAGAAGACATAAGCACTAAGCCAATCGCCGCTAAGCGTGATCGATCGCCATTATGCCAACAAGGGGGTTGTAAACGCCCCGCCTAACAGCGACTCAACATGGAAGGATGTCGAAAAGCTTTCAGTTATCCTCACATAGAGGGGTTGAGGAGAGGGAGAGGGTGAGAGAGAAGGAGATCCACTCGTCCCTCGCCCCGAACCTGATGAAGACAACCAAGAGTCCAGAAGGACTCGGTTTTCACCTGAAGAGTCCTGTCAAGTGTGAAAAGGTAGCCGCTCAACAGCGCTAGCGCTCCACAGAGGGAACGCGGCGTCCGAAAACGTCGCTGTTGTCGGCTCAGGGAGTCTCGAGCTAGGCGCCAGGCCACCAGCAAACCCCACCACACCTACCGTTGCCACCCCTGAGCTCCGCCACCTACATAACCTCTGGCAACTTAACTTCAGCCGCACCAGCACCCACCACTAGCCAAGCCTATCTCGGACTCTCGCGGGCACAGACTACGGCGACCTCCTTGCCGTCACCTGCATCGGCCTCCGTCGCCAACGGATTCACCACAACGGCCTTCCTACCATCACCTGCGCCGAACGCGTTGGCCTCATGGTCGTAGGTCATGGCGGCCGCCCTGCCATCGCTTGCGCTGTCCCCCTCCTCGCCGCCAACGACATCGTGCAACCATCGCCTACGCTGTCCTCCTCCTCCATCACCAGCCGCGTTGTACCGCCCCCTCCATTGGCCATGGTTGCCCCGCACGGTGCCTCCTCGCCGTGCAGGCCTCTCCTTGCACCGCCCCATGCCTCCACCGGTCTGCCGCCGTCGCGGGATGTGTCAGGCTCGGAGCCGCTCTCTTCTGATCTAGCCACAGGGAGGCCAGATCCGCCTTAGGCCAACCACTCCGGTCGCTGGTCCCCGCACCTAACATGCGCTACTCCACCTCCCACACCAAGGTGGAGCTTCGTCGCGGTTGTTTTCCCCGCTGCTGCCTTCTCGGCTGGCCGCTCGGTTTCTAGCGGCAGGCTCTAGCAGTGACGAGGCGGTGAGGAGGGGTGGGGTTTGGCTGCTAGGGTTTCGCCCCGAGCCGCCTACACTAGAGCGACACGTAGAAGGGCCCTAAAAGAAACATCAAATAGGAAATGGAAACATACACAGGGGAACGAATTCCACGAAAAGCAATACTGCAAAGAATCATGCTTACTTTTCCTAAGCACTTGGAGGCAACTCAAAACAGAAAGGCCAGATTATTGCAACAGGTAGGTAATTAAAATCAGAACATTTTTCTTTGTTCAGTACGGCAAAGCATGAAACTAAACTAAACTAAACCAGTCTACGCAGACGATACTAGTATTTCTTTTAAGTACAAGAAAAAAACTAAACCCATAATTACTTAATTTGCTACCGCCTGGAAGTTCTTCGACAACACTATTATCGTGAGCGAGGCACAGTTGAATGTCCAGTTCTCCACCCTTTGGATTGTCCTTGGCACCTTTTTCATCATCTTGGTAAGACTATATATATACTTCAGGCGTGCTGATATTCAGGCCTGGTATGCACACAAAATCATGCAAAGACGATTAAGTGAAACTAATCAAAGTTGTTATATCTTCTGAGTAAGAAAAGGACATTATATTCTTGTTACACTAACTGAATCTATGTCTTAATACTTGCCTCAGCAGTCAGCAACATTACCATCCTCGGAACATAATACCTTTTCAGGTGGATCATCACGCAGTTTATCCTGTTAAACATGAGTAAAACCATGAAAAGAATGTTAAACATGAGTAAAACCATGAAAAGAATGATAATTAAGCAAATAGGTGGTATATTCTAAACAAATAAAGTCCTATGTATAACATAAAAACTAGAGTAGCAGACTAACCCACAGGTAATCCTTCATGGCTGGTAAGCTGACTTTACGATAATCACAAGTACAGACTTCCACGAGCTTTTTCTTCAAATCATCAACTTCAGCATCCAATTGCAAGATCTCAATATCTAATTTTGCCTGCAGCACATTTTACAGCCGAAGCTTAGAAGATTATTTCAGTATAATATCAAAGGTACAAACCCTATCTGAAAATTAACAGAAATTCAGGGGGTACAGTAAAATGAACCTTTTTAGTAAAATAACTTTCATGCGTATTTATCTCTATTAAGCCACGTTTTAGCTTGACTTTCTCTACCAATGCAGCTGCACTTGGAATTAACTTTTCGAGGACACGAGCTCCGTTATCAAGACAGGTTTGCCTCATGTTGTACCATGAAGTAACCGGGTCTTGTCTCCTAGGTCTAGATAGCCAGCGAAACAGAGCATCTTGATTGCTGGAAGAACCATCAGTAATGATCCTTAACGCATCCTCTTCGACAACTATGGAAGGAACGAAATCTTCATGAATAGCTGCGACATGTGAAGTAACCGGATCTTGTCTCGACGGTCTAGATAGCCAGCGATCGCTGGAAGAACCATCAGTAATGATCCTAAACGCATCCTCTTCGAAAACTATGGAAGGAACGAAATCGTCATGAACAACCGCGACATGATCAAAATGATCACAACTATCCTGCAGCTTAGCATCATCATCACCAGCACTCAATCCAGGCATAATCGATCGTTCAAAAAATCCAGGCATAATCGTTTCCAGAGAGAGTGCCAGGACCTGAAGAGCCACAGGATGCAGCTTAGCGATGCTGCAGATAGGACTCTGGGGAGGATCAGCAGCAACTGTTGCTGCTGCTGTTTCTTCTTCAATCGTCCATCTATTGGTGAATTCGACCAGGTTATCCAACAGATCAACGGACAGTGCCTTCTTATCCTTGATGCGCTGGAGCGTGCTCTTGATCTTGCTCAAGAACCTCTCCGTCTCATCATCATCGGATGGCGCTAATTTAACCGCGCAAGATCCGATCAGCTCTGCCTCTTGTTCTTCAGACATTCTCTCCGGCACGAGCGGCAGCGATCGTTGGAGATCCGGGAAGAACTCGTCTGCGACATGCGACTGGAAGCACTCCGCGGTGAGGAAAACCATCATGCACTGCGGATCGGGGCACATCCAGCAGATCCAATCTCCGGTGTCCTTGGCCAAGTCCACCGCGCAGGCGAGGGCGCTCATCTGGGCGTCCGATAGTGGCTCTCCTGTGTAGTGCGCTTTCAGATCCTCGACGCTCACCGTCAGGAAGCCGCGGCAGCGCTCGTCGTCGTCGGCCATGGCCGCGCGCCAGCGATCGCGGGCGGCCATGGCGACGGCCTTCGACGAGGCCTGGAGGAGGAGGAACCGGAGCCGCTCCTTGGCGAGCATCCGCGCCTCTTTGGTCGGCGGCGGCTCCAGCTGCAGGTGCAGAAGCTCCTCCGCCGCCGCCGCAGCCGCCGTGTCGTCGGCGAGGGTGAGGGCGAGCGCGCGCTCGCACTCCCGCGCCGCGAGATCGAACCGCTCCATGGCGGCGTACGCCCTGGCGAGCGTGAGGGCGGCGTCGAGGTCGGCCGGGGCGAGGTCCCTGGCGTGGAGGAGGGGGCCGAGCTGCCCCCGGTGGCGGCTGGCGGCGTCGTCGCGGCTGTCCATGTTGCTTGGATTCTTCTTCAGAGGAGAAGGACGCGGCGTTTACGTGAGGAGAAGGCGGCGCCCCGCGGCTGCGTGTTCTTCTTATAGGAGTAATAATAATCAGGTTGCAATGGTGTCCCTAGCAATGGGGGGGGGGGCGCCATGTCTCATGCCCTTCCCTCACCTCCCACCACCTCACGGGATAACTAAGTTACATATATACTTCCCGGAATCTATGTATGATAAAAATATCGACCGCTAGATGGTATGTTTCGTAAAAAACTTTTTATTTTGTTAAAACACTATAAAAATGCTCGTGCGTTACAATGGGTGAAGTTTATTTTAATCTTATTATTATTATATGGTTTAGTTAAGATAAAATTATTGTAGTAGTTCGTTTGGATATTTATATTTTTAGAAAATCATGAGCTGCAGTTAGAAGTCCGAACGTCTCAAGTTAGCATGCAAGTTTTTTTAAACAGATTTTTTATATGATTCCTTCTGTATTACCAAAAGTGAACGATCTTGAAAACCGACTCAAATACGAATATGTATTTTCAAAAACAAACGAACTTAAAAACTGAATCATACACGGATGATGTATCAAAATACCGGCAAAAACATCTTTAATTTTTATAATAGTAGAGATTAAATTGCTCTTTCATTTTTATTGCTAGAATAAGCTTTTACCTCGTTCAGCTCGATTGAACTAAGGTTGTGTTTGTTTGGGGTTAGGATTTAGGAACTCTTTGCTCTGCACGTAAACACGTAGCGGTAGATTAGCATATGATTAATTATGTATTAGATTAAAAAAATTAAATAAATTGATTAATATAATTGTTTAAAAACATCTTTCTTTTTTAAAAGGGTGCATTTAATGGTTTAGTAAGTATGTGTGTGAAAAATGGGCGCTTGAGGACTGAAGGAGGCGCGTTGTTTCTAAACAGTGACAAGCTTCTTGCAGTACTCCCTCCGTCCGACAAAACTCCATTTCTCAGTTTTTGGATATGATTAATATTTTTATTTTTATTATTAGATGATAAAAAATAAATAATACTTTATGCGTGACTAATTTTTTTAAAAAAATCATAATTTTTTTTAAATAAGTCGAACGGTCAAACATTGGACATAGAAACCCAGAAATGAAGACTTTGTGGGATAGAGGGAGTAGTTCTGAAGTGCTTTTCTTTTCACAAATAGCGCAAGGAGTTCTTTTTCCCCGCGTCGCCTCTCCCACGGGCGGCTCAGGGGGCAAAACCCTAGCTACCCACGCCACCACATCCTCTTCCCTTCCTCCACCTCGCCACCACCGGAGCTCGCCGGCGGTGAGCTGGAAAGGCGGCGGCGAGGTCAAACGGCTCGGCGGAACCGCCCTTGCACGAGGAGAACAGGGCAAGGCCGACGATTGCGCGGCCGGAGGTGGAGACGGCGGGTCGGCTTGGGGCAGCGGATTCGGCACCTCTTTGGTCGGATCTGGTCCCCCCACCCACGGATCTGGCTAGCGTGGTGGGTGACACGGCAGTAGAGGCGGAGCGGGCGGCTAGCGGTGCAAGGGAGGACGACGAGGCAGCCTGGCACCGGTGGCGGTGCGGGTGTTAGGGTCGCCGCGCTGCTTCGCTGAGGCAAGCCCGACGGCGCCGGCTTCTGCTCCTCCCGTGCCCCCGTCCGGCATCGTCGCCGGTAGGCTGCGAGCCCGCAACGCGTGCGGGATGGGCGGGAAGGAGGAGGACGAGGCCACGGGACAAGGCGAGGCAGTGGCCAGTGGCGTGCGAGGTGGCAGCCAGCGAGGCTTTGGCCGGAGCACGGCCATGGCCGGCAGCATGAGGCAGTGAGCGGTGGTGCTGCGCAAGGAGGAGGCCAGTGCGCGCGCTTGGTCGCCGAGGTCTTCTCTCTTGGCAGCTTGAGCTGCGGGGGCAGGTGGGCTGAGCTTGGGCGTTGAAGAGATAGCGTGGCAGTCCGGCGATGGTCATTGTGCGGGATGGTTGTGTGGGGCTTTGTTTGGGAATCGCTGGCGAAAGCCTTGCCAGGCCATGGGCTGGCGTGACGACGACGACGTCTTTAGGTGCCGTTCCCCTCCTTGGAGGCGTCGTTTTGGCGTTGACCCCTCCTAGCACCAAGAACCCTCTGCGTGCAATGGTAGTCATTGGTGGGTTCCTGCAATGTCTCCGAAGCTCTATAAGCCTAGGGTGTTTGACGAGGCCTTCACTGCCTTGGTTTCGTTCTTTGCTCTACGACGGGTGTTCATCACTCTTATTTGGTTATTGTTGGGTAGAGTCGAAGCTGCTTCGTTGTTGGGGTGCGATGAAGCTTGGCAACGATGACATATTGCAATCTCTTTATAGGATTGTTGATACTAGCTGTGAGTAGGAGTGGTTCCTTGGTATTTTGGGCTGATGTCCTTTGTGGGTGTGTCGCTTTTGTTTGTTCATTTTGGCGCTGGGGTAGTATCACAATGAAGTCGAAGCTCATGTGTCGCTTTGGTGGCAAGCTCGGCAACAATAACATGTATGTGCTGTCGTGTCGTCTCTATAGCAAGCTTGACCGATGCCTTGTGTTGGGCTCGTCGTGGTAGCTTAGGTTAGGTTAGCAGTTGGTGTGGTGCTGTAGTTGTGGTTTTCGCTCAGTTTTCTCCTAATTAACTGAGCATTGTAAGGTTTGATTCCGTTTTCTCCTTAAAATAGGATATCTTCTTCTTGATATAAAGCATCGGCGTTCCAAAAAAGAATAAGACAACGTTGATCACGACGATTTGTGGATGCAGTGAGCCTATTGCATCAAATTTCCTTCTCTTTTTTTTTTGAAAGGAAATATTGCATCGAATTTCTCCGGACTTATATTTGCCTGTTTGCTCCGAGATACTATATGAACAATCCTTTTGAAACGAGATCTTTGGCAAAGGGTGCCGGAACACCTATGTTTTCTGTGACAGCCGCCAGGTGTTCGATGTCATTCCCGGCTTCCTCGGTGAGCTTCTCTCCACGACAGATGCGAGAATAAGCATGCCGTCGCTAGCTCGTTCCATTTTTGCGACTAGTTCTGCAAATGGAGGTGGTGGAAACTGAGCCGCCGGTCCGCCGTCATCTCCTAGCCCTTCGGCGACAGCTAGAGCTTCGCGTAAACGGAGATCTCCAATTTCGAGTCGAGTTCGGATTGAAGCCAGGAATGCCTCGCAGAACAATGGATGCGTAATCGGATTATTCAGAAGTTTTCTGCTTGGCTTCCTTCACCGATTTAAACTCGGACTCGGACTCGCTGCCGATAAATCCAAGCGTGCCGCCCCTCGCCGTCTCCGCATTCCCCACAATTCCTTCCACCCATCCTCGCAGCAGCGCTAGCTCGTTCGTCCATGGCGCTTCCCCGCCGCTCGAGTCCCCGCTCCTCGTGCCCGATCATCCACCGCGCCGTCGAGGCGAAGGGGAGAGTAGTCTCCAAGAAGCCGTCAGGATCAGGATCGCCCATCAAGAAGATGTCATCCGCGCCGACGCCGGCGCCCGTGTCCTTCAAGAAGGGCGACGAGGTGCGCATCCGCACGCCGGTGGGGAGGCTAGGCACCACGGCGCTACGCCTCGTCATGTGGCTCGGTGCGGTCGTCGTCTCCGACGCCGACGACGAGGACGGACACCTCGAGGTCATCTACAACGGCAACTTCCCGCGCGACGACCCATTCCGTACCGTGCGCGTGGCCGTCAAGGACGTCAAGCTGCCCGCGCCGCGCCCGGCCCCGACCCCGGGAAACATGGCGGCCCCGCGGCCGACCACGGCCGGCAAGAATCTGCCGCGGCTGAAGATGTTTGTGCTGGAGAAGGAGCAGCTGCGGGCCAACTCCGAGGCCTTCTTGGCATTGTGATCAGTGTTCTTCAGTAGGTGCAGAAGCTTGTAGGATTCAGATATATGTCTTCCTCTGTTTTTTTTTGGTGTCATGGAAGGCACAGTGATCTCGTATTTGTCTTAGATAGGATGGTTTACTGAAATTCTTAAGAGAACGTGTAATCTGTGAACTGTATTTATCATTGATTATGAATGAAAGATCATGATTTTTTTTTTGTGCACGAGCGATCGATGTGTTTCGTCTATTATATCTCATGATCAATGCAATACTATGCTTGCCTTTTTTTTTTGGTTTGAGCCAAGTGTTTTACAATCACAATGATTTACCCTACTGCTAAAGAAAAACAATCCTTCATTTGTTTCTCTAAAGATAACTTTAGGTGTACACAGTACACGAGCTTTGAAATACAACTGACAATGGGCCAATCCATGCTATGGTTAGCAGTTAGCACCTCTGAGCCAGGATTGTCCTCGAACATGATCTGGTCATGACCCGTCAATGGCTTGGACACTGACAATAGTGGCCTCGATTGTTATCAATAAGGAGCTCGCATCTTAGCTCAAGCTCTCGCAACGCTTGCTGGAGCAACGTTTGCAAATCCTTACAGGGCGTGTCGCGTGATATCGTAGATCATGTGGTGTGTTATGACACTCGAGATCAAGGTTTCGTCCTCAGACTCTGTTTCTCCCTTTAGTTTCAGATGAATTTCGAAATCAACTTGATCCATTAGCACGACTGCACGAGATGGGCATGTTAACATTACATTTGGATCCTGTAAGCATCACAAGTAATTGATCAATAAATTAATGACCTATATTAGCATCACAAGCAATTGATCAATAACATAGATTGACCAATCCATGTTAAATGTATAATTATTCTACACTTGGCACACTAATTAAGGTCAGGAACATATAATGTTTTTCACAGGCTTATGTTTGTGCAGATTATAGAAGTGCCAATTTTGTTCATTTAGTTTGTATCAATGAGTTCTTTACAAAGAAGAGCACTAAGGAGAGCTTAACAGGTCCTCCATGGAATGTTTAGGCTATGCCAAACCACTACCTCCTGTAAAATCAAGGAGTTGATTTAAAAATCTGTGATGAAAATATTGGTGGTTTGTGATATTTCATTTGTGATAAATTGGTTTCTTGTGACAAGATTTAGGAGATTGATAGATGGTTGGTTTTGTGAAGTGATTGTGCGGTTGACCCGGGCTGTCAGATCGGCTTGGTGCCGGCGGTCAGACCGGCCGGCCTGATGGTCTGACCGGGCAAGGTTCTGTTTGATGTCGATTTCAGGTTATCTTGTTCGTTTGGATAGTTTCTTCGTAGATTTAACTTCTAGATTATTTCTATACGTATGGATACTGTTGTTATGCTAATGTGAGCCAAGTTGGGATGAACCTGTGTTCAGAATATGGTTTCTTTATTGTTGCATGTGCAGGTGTTATTTAGATCGGAGTCGACTTGGGAGAAGTGGACGTCCAGGGATTAATAGACCATACGGGATACTAAAGGCTAGAGAACAATGCACATAGTGATAAAAATCCATATGACATACAAGAGGAATTGTGTGCATATGGAAAGTGGAGTCGAATTCGGACGGGAGTCCAAATTTGGGAAGATTGATAAAGATAAGGAAATAGATGAGTTAGATACTTGCAAAAAAGGGTTTCCCACGTGGATGGGAATCCTAATTAATGTTAGATTCGTGAGCTTTGTACAACATACCTCGTGTATAAATAGAAAAGGAGGGTGAGGCATCCTGGTATCGATTTTTGAGAGAGTTGAATTGAGAGAAATGTTAGAGTTTTGAGTCTAGTCTAGGTTTTGGTGAGGTGTGGTATTGGTGCACTTTGTAAACACTAATTGATGCAATAAAGTCGAGATAGTTCAATCTACATCTTCGAGTTTTTATCTACCTGTGTTTTCTAGGTTCCGACGGTCAGACCGACAGCAAGGTGGTGTTCTAACCGATGAGAGTGCGTGGTCTAACTGCAGGTGGCGCGGCGGTCTGACCGGCAGCACGAGGGCGGTTCGACCGACGACTTCAGGACTTCGTCGCCTACTTCATTTGAGGCAAATCTTTTATTCCGCAAAATATTTTGGGTTTTTGGTTTTTCCTACCATTTTTAGGCTTGTTCTATCATATACCTCCATTTTTATTTACATGGCCAGCTTAAAAAAACAGGGAGTATAAATGTAGCAATTAACCCCCCTCCCCCAAAAAAAAAACATCAACCATAACAGGAAATACACAATTATGTATATTAAGAATGCTAAAAATGAAAACTGTAAATAGGATCTCGATGAATAGTTTAGTCACATGAAAACTATAAAGAGTAAATATCACAAAACCCTAGGTTTTGGGGCACATCTATCACAAAACCACATGTTAACTAATTTTTATCACAAAACCCCACTCTTTGGGGCATATTGTTGCCTACCACCCATATTCCGTTGCTCTCCTCTTGTGCGCCGTTTTGTTCACTGTTTTCTGCTCCTGTTGCCGTTTCCAAGATTGCGTTCCTGTTTCCACGACGAGGACATCCATACTTAAGCGGGAATCCCCTCCGCATCATCACTAGGCGCGAAGAATTGGCGCCAACCTAGGCCATCTCCCGCCACTTCTCTACCCTAGACAATAGCATAGTACATAACTTGATCGATACACAACGAATGATCAAGGAGACCCGTGGAGGAAGGAGATTAGCCTTGTTCTGAACTTTGTAGCAGGTATGGTTGCTTTTCCCCCACTTATTTACTGCAGATTTGGCTTGCTAAACGAACCCTAATTGTCTATATGGATGATGGGTTTGAAGTTTCCCCTTTAGTTGATGAACCTGTGATAATCTTAGTTGGATAAGACTATGTTGCAGCAGATTTTTTTTGGCTAAATTGTGCTTTTAGTCATCGGTGATTTTCTTGATATGATAGGATGGAGGATGACATTTGGACCTTGAATTTGTTCTGTGATGGTGCTGTTAATGGCCCGATACATGTGCAGAAAAAGATGGATAGAGATATCATTTGCTACTTCAATTTGGTTGGACTGATCATTGACATTGGCTACTCAGATTGTGATTTTATCTACTACAACAAGAAAGATGGGAGGGGTGTAGCTAGCATGGTTGCTATAGAAAGTAATTGGCAAGTGGATGAAATGTGTAAGCAGTTTGAGAGTGAAAAGGTTGCAAACTTGTACATCATGCAGAGACAAGGTATATCTCAGTCAAACACTCTGCATGGTCCAAAGACTGAATTGGTTACAGACTTGGGTGATGCAATTGCAGAGTTGGATGACTTGTGTGTTTTGGTAAATAATGTCGTGTCAGATAGCTCAAATCCGTCATCAGTTGATGAAGATTTTCTGCAACTGTACAATAATGATTTGGAGGAGAAGATAAAGGAGATTAAGAGGCAAAAGGAGGATCCAGATGAGCGTTGCGGGGGAGATACCGATGTAGAGGATATATTTCCATTGACTATTAACCTACTAGACACGGGATCTGCACCAATAGCTAGAAGGAAAGGCACAGAAACTGCAATTCAACATGATAGTCCACCAAGCCCTCTAGTTGTTGTCGATTCATTCAGAGCAAAATGTAGCCAAAATGTAGCACCAATAGCTACAAGGAAGGGCAAGGAAGACAATGAGGATGATATTGTGAACTTGTGTTCCAGTGATGATGATGGGCATGAGGCAGCACCTTGTCAAGCACCGAATAAAAGAAAGAGTAGGACCAAAAAGCTTTCAGTACAAAGGATTTGGTACAATGAGAGCATGTTTCTTTCTTCTGATGCATTGTGTGAGACAATGTGTTTTCAAGATGTTCATCAATTCAGATGGGCACTTAAAAGTTACCACATTGTCAATTGTAGAGACTACAGGTCTCTTAGAAATGATAGTGATAGAGTAAAAGTATGTTGTGTGAATGATTCTTTCCCATTTTACATGTTGGCCTCACAAATTGCCAATGAGAAAACTGTTGCCATCAGGAATATGGTTGGTCCTCACACATGTGGTACAACTATGGACAATAGCAGAGTGAGTAGTGAATGGTTAAGTAAAGTGTATGAACAGGACATTAGAAGTGGCCCAAACTGACAAATCACTTCTATGATGGATGCAGTTATGAGAAAATATGGAGTTGACATATCAAAGATCATGGCTTATAGGGCAAGGAGCAAGGCAGTTGAGGTGGTGTTAGGGAACCATAAGAAACAATACCTAAGGATCAGGGATTACTTGCAGACTATACTAGATAAGAATCCTTGTAGCCGATGCATTGTGTCTACCTATGATCCATACCCACCTGGTAGCAATCCTAGATTCGATGGCCTCTTCATATGCCTCAATGCACAAATAGAAGGCTTCAAGTATGGTTGCAGACCCTTCATAGGTAAGTATTCTATTTTGGGTGTTATTATATGATTTGCATGCCATTTTTTGTTATTGAACAATCTGTTGTGTAATTCTGCAGGAGTAGATGGATGTTTTGTCAAGCTTACTAATGGGGCTCAAGTACTTGCTGCATCTAGAAGGGATGGCAATGACGATCTTTTCCCCTTAGCATTTGGGGCGGTACGGAAAGAAGATTATGAAGGATGGCATTGGTTCTTGCAAGAACTGAAGTATGCTCTTGGTGGAGAGGTTGGCTCCTATGGAAAATGGACGATAATGTTAGATAGGCAAAAGGTAAAGTTTATTTTTGTTATTTACATGGCCATTTAAGTTTTGCATTCTTTATCTAACTCATATATTACTTCAATACAGGGTCTTCTTGGTGGAATTAAAGATGTATTTCCTGCTTGTGAACAGAGGTTTTGAGACTGCAATGGAAGAACTGAAGAAGGAGAGGGAAGGTGCATGGGAGTGGCTTACCAAAATACCTACTAAGCATTGGGCTAGGCATGCATTTGACACAACATGCAAGACAGACTTAGTGGTCAATAACATAAGCGAAGTATTCAATAACTACATCATTAATTACTGGGACAAGCCCATTGTTACAATGTTGGATCTGATTAGAACCAAGTTGATGGGGCGGTTTAACTCGAATAGAGAAGGTATTGCTACTGCACAATGGGAAATTACTCCTCGTTATGCAGAAAAGTTAGAGATAGAGAAGAGAGATGCTAGGTATTGCAGGCCTGTCTGTGCAGGGAGGGGGATATGGCAAGTAATTTATGGTGAAATGACATATGCAGTGAATCACCATGATAGGACATGTGGTTGTTTCAAATGGGATGTCACTGGTGTTCCTTGTAAACATGTTGTGTCAGCCATTTACAAGTCAAAGCAACACCCTGAAGATTTCGTTCATGATTTTTTCAAGAAGCTAGCATATCAAAGAGCATATCAACATATCATATATCCCATCCCTAACTCTAATGACTGGACCAAAACAGATACACCGGATATAGACCCTCCCAAATTTTTAAAACATCCTGGCAGGCCAAAAAAGAATAGAAGAAAGGGGGGAGATGAGCCATCACAACCTAGTGGCAGAGCAAGAATGACTACTATTACTTGTTCTAATTGCCACAAACAAGGCCACAAGTACACTAGCTGCTCACAGAAGCTTAGACCAGATCTCCAAATTAGGAAAAGCAAGCACAAGGTAAAACTGAACTTTTGTTCTACAACTAAGAATGCATATATCAACTACATGTTTTTCTTTTTTAGGCCAACAGAACCATACTTGCTGAGTCAAGCCATGTGCAAGAGCCAAGATTTGTTGCTAATTTCCAAGAAGGTTTTGGTGTTAGAGTTCCTAATAGCGCAATAGTTGGTAGAGGAGGAGGTAGAGCAAGCAAGATGCCATCTAGGAGAGGCAGGGGGAGAGGCAGGTCAACAAGTGAACTAGGAAGAGTTATGAGCTGGCTAGGTGGAGGTGGTTGCAACAACACAGTTGAACATGAGTAACTCTCGAGAGAAATGTGCATTTTTTTTTTTGGTGCATAGAAAATTAGTAATAGCATGGCATCAAACTTAACCATTAATCATCTGAACTGGTTAATACGTGATGCCCACTGCAAGCTATAGAAGCTACATCTTTTGGTTTTTTTTGCATATTGTTACACCTGGAATCAGGGGCGGATCCAGGACGAAAAAATTGGGGGGGGGGGCTTAATTACACAGTTTCTTCAACCTCCAGCCATCTAGAGATATTTAGTTTATCATCCATAGTGAAAAAATCGAAGGAGGGTGCTCAGGAGGGTATCCATGGGTCTTGTGGGTGTAGGGGGGACTCAAGTCCCCCCCTACACCCATGGACTCAAGTCCCCCCTACACCCACGTTGAATCCGCCCATGCCTGGAATGTAACTTAATCATATTTATGTATGCTAGCATTATATGGGGAATGGGCAGTTAGTCTGTAATGATATGGTAAACATAAGGATGCAAGTACTTTGCCATAAAATGTACTTATTTATATCATGCAGCACTCACTAAGCTTTATTAGATAACTATTCACTCATTTATATTCAATTCATCATGTTGTGATTCATCAGTAGCGAGTGTTTGCTGTGGGAACGGAACGACAAATGGAGTGGAAAACAGCGGATGAAATGACACACAGGAGGAGAGCAACGGAATATGGGTGGTATGATATAGTATGCCTCAAAGGGTGGGGTTTTGTGATAAAAATTAGTTAAACTGCGCTTTTGTGATAGATGTGTCTCAAAACCTGGGGTTTTGTGATATTTACTCAACTATAAATGTAGCAAGGACACCCTGCCCTCACGACAAAAAAAATATAAATTATATACAACATTAGGGTGGCCTATTGACTTAATTATCTATGCAATGCCTTTTAGTTTGATTTGATACTTATCGCATACTCTCTCCGTCCCACGAAATATCAATTCCTATAATCCCAAGAAGAAAGTAGTGGAGAGTAAAAATAACCAAAACACCCCTCATTATTAGAAAAAATAGTAATAGTGCACGGGGATTTAAGGGTATTTAGTAATAGGTAGGCAAAGGGTATTTATAGAATAAAACTTCTCGTTTTATGTGCTGAGGGTAGGTAGGATGGTAAATGAGTTTTTTTGGGACGGAGGGAGTATGTGATTAACCTCTAATTTTTCTTACTTCGTAGGTTTCAATTCGCCCCACTTGTGCAGGAGAGGGTGGAGTCATTTCAGAGTATTGCAAAGAAATGTGCCGGAGGAGCATGTTCATGTTAGCAAGGACATCAAAGTAAAAATTCCTCTAGGTGTTAGGACTCCATTGGATGGCTGATTGAGCCGGAAGCGTTTCAGCCGAAGCCCATGGGATGGCTGATTCGACTGAGCCCATTCAGCAAAACAAGATGGGCCTACAATGGAGGGTAACTGGCGTTTGGTTGATCAAGGTGGACATTTTCCGTTTCGGTTTTGCTATATATTTATGGATAAGTTTTCTCTCAAAAAATTGTGAAATGTAAATACCCTATTGATTGATTATAATGTAATTATTATATTGTAACTTGCATATGATTTTCATATTATAATTTCAAATTATTAGATTTGCTTCAAGATTCTTGCAAACAGAAGAGGAGAAAATCACTGTGCGTGCACGGGCTGAGGGGATTCGATCCCACGACCTTCGCTTCGCAGGTAGCACCATGTTACAATGGAATTTATGAAAGTTATATACGTTATATTGAATTACATGCAAGATTTACATACTACGACTGTACTATATTTCTGCCCGAAAATTTCTCTACAAAAGCATAAACAGTCCCGCTGAACTACTACTCTGTAACCGGAATAAGTTCATCTGAGGTCCCTTAACTTGTTAACGAATCCGATTTTCATCATTCAACCGGAAAAACAGATACATCAAGTTTCTCAACTATTAAAACCAGTGCAGATGAGGTCCCTCGACGGTTTTGACGATGGTTTTGGCTGACGTGGCGCCTACATGGCAAATTTGACTTGGTCTTCATCTGATGTGGCATTGACGTGGCACATACATGGTAATTTGATCTGGAAAAATAATAAACTTCATGGGACCCACATGTCAGTCTCACACATAAATCAATAAAAGAATGGTGGGGCCCACATGTCAGCTAAAGAATGGTGGGGCCCACGTGGGCCCCACAAATCCCTCTCGGCTCTCCTTTCTCTTCCTTTTCGCTCTCCCTCGTCCTCACGGGGAGCGGCAGCAGGAGCATGCCGGCGGACGGTGTGGCGGCGGCAGAGGTTGCCGGAGGAGGAAGAGGCAGAGGAGGAGGTCGCCGGCGAGCGTGACAGCTACATTTCCGTCGGCCGCTCCGCCCGCGATGCCCAGTCGAACGGCGCCGCCCCTCCTCGCGTGGTCGTCGCGCGCCGCCGACGTCCTCGATGGTCACATCCGGATCGGAGCTGCCCTTCCTTGCCCAGCCGCCGAGCGCTGCCTCCCTCCTCGCCGCGCGTCGCCTCTCCTCGCCCGGCCGCCGCGCGCCGCCTTCCTCCTCGCCAGGCCGCCGCGCGTCGCCTCTCCTTGCCTGGCCGCCGCGCGCCGCCTCCCTCCTCACCCGGGCGCCACGAGTTGCCCTCCCTCTCCCGGCCACCGCCCGCCGCCTTGGGGATGGGAGAAGAGAGAGGAGGAAGAAGAGGGGCTCTAGTTGAAGAGAGGGAGATGTTGATAATGACATGTTGGGCCCTACCATTTTTTATTATTTTATGTGTGAGACTGACATGTGGGTCCCACGAAGTTTATTATTTTTCCGGATCGAATTGCCACGTATACGCCACGTCAATGCCACATTATATGAAGACCAAGTCAAATTTACCACGTAGGCGCCACGTCAGCCAGAACCACCGTCAAAACCGCCGAGAGACCTCATCTGCATTGGTTTTGATAGTTGATGGACATGTTGTATCTGGTTTTCTGGTTGAAGGACGAAAATCGGATTCGTGGATAAGTTAAGGGACCTCAGATGAACTTATTCCGACCCACGAACGTATTTGGGCCAAAATGTGAACTTGAACAGGCCTGGATTGAGGTCCAATACAAATATGGGCCTAGGTGGAGGCCTCCCGAACAAAAAAGAAAGGGAAAAACCCAAGTGAGAAACCCTAACCGCGCGAGGCGCCTCTCCTCCTCTGCTTGCCTGCCATGGAGTTCGATCGCCGGAAGGCGGCGGCGCTGGCCGCGCTCGCGTCGCCGGCGCCGGACAAGTCGCCGAAGGGCGGCGTCGACGCGCCCATCGCGCCGCTCCTCGACGCCCTCAACTCCCACCCGGACCTCTTCACCACCTCCTCCTGCTCCGGCCGCGTCTCCGTCCTCGCGCAGCCGCCGCAGGCCGAGCCGGGCGGGGCCAAGACCAAGAAGAAGGCGCGGGGCGGCGGGTGGGTGTACATCTCCCACGACCCCGCCGACCCGGAGGCCCTGGTGGAGGTGCTGTTCGGCGTGAAGGAAGGGGGAGGGGGAGGGGGAGGCGATGACGAGCTCGTGTTCAGGTTCGAGCCGATGATAGTGGCCGTGGAGTGCAGGGACGCGGCTGCGGCGGCGGCGCTCGTGGCTGCCGCGGTTGGCGCGGGGTTCCGTGAGTCGGGTGAGCGTTTGAATTCGTTCAGCTATAGCTAGTGACATAGTTGGTGTTTGGTTGAGTTCTGTGTGTAGTTTGTGTAAAAAAATTCATTTCTTCTGCAGTTTACTTGGGTTATTTAGTTAGCTGTATTGTAGTACATGTCCATTTGGAGGTGCCGTAATTTCTTGGGCTTCAATTCTGTTTAAATTGGATAAAATTCCGGATGCTCTTTGAATTTTTGAATGCCGATTTGATGGAGTTTGCCTAAAATTTACTGGTGAATTAAGGCGCAGGTTGAATTTTCAAGAGTTATGCTTTGACATATTTATGTTTTAGATGGAGATAGTGTCATTTATATTGTCTTTCCACTTTGCTTGCCTTGGTGTGCCTTTTCGAATATTCTGATCAAGCTTTTTTTTTGTATGGTACCATTTTTAGGCATCACAAGCTTGCGGAAGCGTGTAATGGTAGCATTGAGATGCTCTATTCGGATGGAGGTGCCACTAGGTCAGACCAAAGAGCTCGTTGTTTCTCCTGATTATATTAGGTACCTCGTTAGAATTGCCAACGGTAAAATGGAGGCTAACAAGAAGCGAATGGATGGATTCCTGGATCTTTTGCATGCTAAGGTATCATTTGACTTTGCATACCAGTAGGCAGTACATACCTCATATTTGCACTTTTCTGGCATTGCTGCTCATCTCTAACTGGGCAATAACCATGTGATATCATGCAAAGTTGAAGCATGTATTTCCTGGATATCGATTTGATGGATAAAGAGAATTATAATATCCTTTTTCCAGGTAGTTTAGCTATTGGTCGTCACACTTCTTTGTGAAGAAAATTAATTTTGTCTGTAGTGAAAGGTTCATTGAAGATTATTTAGACATGGAAAGCTTTTATTCCTCAATTTACTTATTAAATCTGCTGTTCCATATACCACCTTATCAATAAGTATATGGAGTAGGGATTTAGGGAATGCTTTAGGCCTCTATCACTTTGCTCATTGTGTTCTTTATAAGTTTTAATGCATTGGTTCCATTCAAACTGCCAGGGTCTCCTAGGTTCATCCAAAGGATGTGCAACTGCAGATAATGAATCCTTAGTTGCAAAAAAGAGCAGTGATAGCTATAATTGTGATGCTGATAATAATTGTGATAATGGATTTGTGGAGAGTTCACTAGAAGCATCATATTTGGAGAGTCAAGACCCTGTACTTCAAAATGGTGCCAAGCATGGTTTTGGTAATGCTAAACGGCATGTTCTCATATCTCTTTCCTTTTATCCTGCTTTTATTTCCCCCTCATGGTGTCATGTAAACCTATTGGCCTGTTCAGTCCTTCCATACATATGTTGAGGAGATTTTGGTTTGTCTAAGAGAATATTACCATCAATACATAAGTACATGTTAGTTATGTATGCTAGGCCTATTGATTCAGTTCTGCACATTGATCATGTACAATAAAGTCAATAAATGTTATTTGAAAATGAAATTTGGTGATGCTGGCACTGTCTCACAGGAGGGCATTTAGTAAGCCATATTTTTTTATGGCATTAAATTGGAAATATTACCTTGCCTGTTGGCTACATAGTCTTTTCAATTCTAACTCATAACTCAGCAGCTCTTATATATATTTATCCTAGATACAGAGCTCTTTTTATATGACTAAACCCTATTATTCCGTTTATTTTCTTCTGTAGATTAACACAAGAGGAAGCATTGCCAACATTATCAGGAAATACAAGTCACTGCCTTTCTACTGCTGCATTGCAGATTACTGGTGAACCTATTGAGAAGCTCTTCTTATGGGGACAATCTGCTTGTGCACTCACTGTTGGAAGAGAGCACCATATCCTAACTTTTGGTGGTTTTGGAGGGCCAGGGAGGCACGCAAGAAGAAATTACTCTCTTCTGGTTAATCCTGGGTCAGGATTGCTGACAGAATTAAAGGTTACTGAGTCGCCTTCACCACGGATGGGCCATACAATTACTGTAGTAGGCAATGATATTTATGTTGTTGGAGGCAGAGGTGGTCCTTCAGAAATTCTTAATGATATCTGGGTTTTGGAAAGATCTAACAATAGATGGTCAAAAGTGGACTGCAGTGGGGATTTTTTCCGTCCAAGGTATTGTTTAGACGAAATTCTTTATATCTAATTCTCTTTTGTACCAAATAAAAAAATGCTAAAAATAGTGCTAACTAGCTATGTCCAAAAGTTATGGAATTAGTTTCTTGAAAATAGCAACCCATTTGCTTCAGGGAAGTTATGTGTTTTTCAATGCAGGCACCGACATGCTGCTGCTGCAGTAGATTGCAAAGTATATGTCTTTGGTGGACTAAGTGATGATGGCTTATGTTCTTGCATGAACATAATGGACACAGCAAGTATCCAATGGAATGTGATTTCTCCTGATGACAAATGGCCATGTGCTCGCCACTCGCATTCTCTAGTGTCCTATGGTTCAAAATTGTTTCTGTTTGGAGGTCATGATGGTCAGAGGGCACTGAATGATTTCTATAGTTTTGATACAACAACACTTAAGTGGAACAAAGAAAACACTAATGGGAAAGCTCCATCCCCTAGATTTTCACATTGCATGTTCATCTACAAAGACTATCTCGGCATACTTGGAGGTTGTCCTATTAGAGAAAGCAGTCAAGAAATTGCATTGCTAAATTTAAAGCATAAAATCTGGTTTTATGTATCCATTCCATCATTGAGCCAATGCCTTTGTGTCCGTAGCTCATCGGTCATCATTGATGATGATCTTGTCATTGTTGGTGGTGGTGCGTCTTGCTATGCATTTGGAACTAGATTCAGTCAGCCAATAAAAATTGATCTGCATTTGCTGGAGTCAATATTTAAGCTTGCATACAACAAGGAAAAAGAAATGTCTGTACAACACTGTTCAGTGTCGAATGTAGACTTAGAAGGACATGAGGAAAATTGCAATCCCAGTGATAATGTGAAGGTGGTGATTGATACTTCTACTCTAGGTTCAGCTCCTTTGGTCCTTCAGCTAGAAAAGAAGTATGCCAAATTAGCAAAAGACATTCTAAAAAAGTTTGGATGGTTGGATCTTACTAGAAAAGTTCGAGTAAGCCAGGATAACATCCATGTGCTCTTTCCTGTTAGTAAAACATTTCATGCCCTAATCACTGATAAGCATCTCAAGGTACAACCTGATGATCCATGTGTTTTTGAAGAACTATTGCCGTTTTCTGAAAATAAGCTTGTTGGGTCCAGCATTTCTCTTCAGAAAGCACTAGAAATTTTGTTGTTATGCCGTGGTTCCATTCTGAAAGATGAACTAGCGATCAGCCGCAAAGCTTCTAAAACTCCTCACACCATCATGAGAGAGCTTGTGTCTGCTCTACTGGATAAAAAAGGATTGCCTGGCCAGTTATTGGAGCAGCTGCCAACTAGGTTTGGTCTCTGATCTGTTATTTAAATGGAGTATGAAATATAAATAATAAATACATAATAATCTAAGAAAAGCAACACATTTTTATCATTGATCTGTGTGTATTTCTTTCTTTTTTTTGTATTTAGGTGGGAAACCCTTGGTGATATTATTGTGCTTCCAAAAACTTGCTTTAAGGATCCACTGTGGGAATCAATTAGAGATGATCTTTGGCCACTAGTTGCAAAGTCACTTGGGGCACAACGCCTTGCACGACAGGTAAGTGATGTCTGAACTCTCAACTATTGATGCTAGGAAAATGATTGTAAATAATACTTAACAAGTGATTTATATCCTTTTTTGTGTAATCAAATGAAAAACGTGACTTGCTATAAACCTCCTATATAGAATATCTTGTTGCAATTATGGTGCTCCATACTTTAAATACTTGCACAGTAAGGTAGGTAGTAGTATAGTTACCTAGTAGCTGAAGTAAGGTAGTTCTTACCTAGTAACTAGCAACAGATATTTCATAACCTATCATGTTCAAAGTATTTCTTCTGAGAATGCTTTCAACTGAACCCATCTCATCTTCTTCACAGGGTAAAATCACACCAAATGGCACAAGAGATAGCACTTTAGAACTTCTAATGGGCAATGACGGGTGGTTGACGCATCATGAAAATGGCATTTGTTACTCACTTGATGCAACAAAATGCATGTTTTCTTCTGGTAACCGCTCTGAGAAGCTTCGCATGGGGAAGCTTGATTGTAGGGATGAAGTGGTGGTGGACTTGTTTGCAGGGATTGGATACTTTGTTCTCCCATTTCTTGTGAAGTATGTTATATACGATAGCCCTTGGTTAACTGCTAAATGTTAATAAGTGATTTTACAAAATAAGTGCTCCCTTTTTTTATAGGGCTAATGCCAAGTTAGTTTACGCATGTGAATGGAATCCACATGCCCTGGAGGCTCTTCAACGTAATGTCATGGACAACCATGTGGCAGATCGATGTATTATACTTGAAGGAGATAACCGTTTGACAGCACCTAAAGTAATATTGGTTCCAAAGTGATCTATCTGCACTAGGATGGCTTCTAACCATTTACTTCTTTAACTGATATTAGGGGATTGCTGACCGTGTTTGTCTTGGGTTGTTGCCCTCAAGTGAATGTAGCTGGGACACTGCTGTGAGGGCTTTAAGGTAAACCTCCCCAGAGTTCTTTACAGATTTAGGCAATATTATATACATACAGAGAGGCCTAGCTCAGGTTTGCCAAGCTTGACTTGTGCACTTGTATTGGTATATTGGTTTGTTTTTTTTTAAGAATGTGTTTGATTGAGCTTTCACAAGGTGAATTCAAGCCATATCATGTTAAAGTTCACGATAGTTTTAAACTTTGAAGAAAGGGAAATAAACGCTTGGAATAGCTCAAAGATTTTCAAATAAACAAAATCCCTAAGCCAACAGTTCCCTGCAGCCTATCATCATCCCACTGGTGACCTCTAAGTCTGCTCTTAAGTGCTTATCTTTGTAACCCCTAAAACGTGAATATAGGCTGAGCAGTAGCTCCTAAGCTATCTTTGTTACTAAGTGACGGTTGGTAGTTGCAAGCTAGGCAATCTTTAGTTAGGTTGTTTGTCAATTGGCACTCTGAAAGTGCCTGCGTGGTGGTTCTTTCAGGGTGCTTATCGTCAACATGCAGAGCTAGTGGTTCTAGTGGTATTTTTGATGGGACAGTGCCACATTTCTGAAGTTCTCTTAGGCTTTCATGTGCATCTCAAAATATCCAGAAGAAAGTAGTATAACTTTGCAAAAGAAAAAAAAATAAATATTACTAGACATGACATTGGAAAACATACAGGACACTGAAAGCAACTGGATATGCTTTAAATTACATGGTTACTTCACCTTGAGAGTCGGAACACAATTTGTTAGTGGCTTGTTGATGTGCTGGATGCACGAACACATGAAGTTCTAACTCTGCTGTGTTTTACTTCATATGTAGGGCTGAAGGTGGCATGTTGCACATACATGGGAATGTCAACGACTCGGATGAGACGCTCTGGTTGGACAATGTTGTTAAGTCCATCACTAACATTGCCAAAACACATGGTGCGATTTGCCCTTTTATACACAAGAGTTGCGAAGCATTCGACACGGTTAAAATCACCATCTTATGCTACTGTTGCTTGTCATTTTTGTCTCAGGACTGTCCTGGAACGTCACGGTGGAGCATGTGGAACGCGTCAAATGGTACGGGCCGCATATACGACATCTTGTGGTTGATGTCAAATGCCGGGCAACCTAACAAAGCGAAAGACTTGTCCAAAATCCATGTTCTGTAGGTTGTGGTGTATGACAATTTTGCTTACTCCGTTTCTGGTTAATCCAGAGAATTAAACTATCTGTTTGTTACTTCAGAAGGAAGTTTGTTCAGACTTTCTCAATAGCAAAGCATTTATCAACATTTAAGTATCATACAAAATATTTCCTGACATCTTATTGGCTGTGGCTGTGCCCGTGGTCCAGTTTTTTGTCTGATGTCTAGATGCTGTAAATTTGCGGTATTCGCTATAAAATTGTCATTTGTTGAAAATATACCCTGAAAGCTAAAGCCATATACATGATGTGTTGCTCCTCCCAGGCCTGAGAGATTTGACACCTCTGATGTCAAATACAACTAAACCAATAATCCTCTCGGAGATGTGATGGTATAGAAACGAGTTTTACAGAAGAATTGAGGTGCAAAAATGCTCTTTTATTGTGTGTACTTGCAGAAACAACTTACAAAAGGGAGGACATTCAAATCACTACACCATACACGGGCAAGGCAAGAAAATATACACAATCATCTCAACAATGCAAAAGCTGCGTCCAGGGTAAACCTTTTATCCGTCGACTACCATCCATGGAACAAAAAAAAGAAAGCGAAAACAGTTTACTAATGTAATTGTACATCATTTTCTACAAGGAAACAGACTATTTGAGCCTCATAGGTTGCTGCATCCCCCCTCCTCTCATCATAGCGCAAAATTCCTCGTAGTTAATCCTCCCATCCTGTAATACCCCAAAAATAAGAATCACTGTCATGGAAGGAAATTGTAATGTGGCATGGAAAAACCGATTGTTTGGCAAAGGAACTTACATTATCCGTGTCGACTTCTGATATAATATCCTTTATGGTACTCGTATCGCCCATTTCATGCTCGATTAAAGCGGATTCCAGTTCATCTCTTGTGATGAAGCTGCATAAAATTGAGGTAATTCTCTAGTCAGATCAAACATGGGGAGTTTGATGCGCAGATGGCATTGTACAACTATGCCTTTTCCCAATGATGGTTCTAGACTAGTGAGCACTAGATATTATAAAATGTGAACCTGTGAATTATGATCATAATCATATTTGGCGGACTGCCGTTGTGAAAACTTAATACTGTGACTTGTGAGTTTTTTTCAGTGTGACAGTTCAGAACACTCACCCACTGTTGTCTTTGTCAAAATACTGGAATGCCTTAAACAAATGCTCATCTCTTTCGAGCTTGTGTCTATGCATTGTGGCAGTGATAAATTCAACATAGTCGATGGATCCATTGCCGTCCACATCAGCCTGGAATAGATCAGAAGGTCAGCATAAAAGGTCAATAAACCATGGTTCAGAAATATACTGTAACAGTCTAGGATTGGTTCCATACAGCTTCCATCAACTGCTTTACTTCAGCTTCCGAAAGCTTTGATCCAAGTTTGGCTAATCCTGCTTTGAGTTCTTCATATGTGATGGTCCCGCTATTGTCTGTGTCCATGTTTGTGAACATTTGTTTCAGGCCCTTGATCTCCTCCTCATTAAGGTTTGAAGCAATAACCTGCATATACAATTGCCTGTAAGCACGAGAGAAAAGAAAAGGCAACCAAATTATTGGTATGACAATAACAACCTTCAAAGCCATCTTTTTCAGCTTGTTCATTGCTCTGAATTGCTTCATCCTAGAAAGAACAGCACTGTCAATAGGTTTGTCAGATGCTTCTCCATCTCTGAGCCAGGGATGTTCTGATAACATAGAAACCATTATTTATTTTGCAATTCGGACTAATATTAGGAGTTTAATGTATGGTTAAGACTCAAGAAGCTTACGAAGAACTTGGGCTGAAGTAATTCTTTTCTTTGGATCTTGTGTCAACATCTTTCTAACAAGGTCTTTAGCACTCTCGGATATCGATGGCCATGGTTGACTCTCAAAGTCAATCTCCCCTTGAAGAATAGCATCAAATATTCCCTTTTCAGTTTCTGGAAAGCAAAACAGAAAATTAATAACAATCAAACAATGCACCACTGTTTAATTGTATATATGGATTTATGAACTGAAAGTAAAAATGGATGGTACAAGCAAACGTACCAGCCCAAAATGGAGGAACGCCACTGAGAAGAATGTACAAAATAACGCCTGCACTCCATACATCAATCTCTTTACCATAATTCCGCCGAAGGACTTCAGGAGCAACATAATAAGCACTTCCAACAATGTCTCTATACATTTTTCCTGATATTTGAAGGAAGTCAATATACATGAACAACAGGATATATGGTATGCAACAAATATGGTTTAGATAGTACTCCCTCTGTCCCAAAATATAGCAATTTTTGGTTGGATGGGATGTATTCTAGTACTACGAATCTGGACAGGCCTAGGATACGTCCCATCCAAGCAAAAGTTGCTATATTTTAGGACAGAGGGAGTAATAATGATAGAAATGTTCGAAACTTGGGATATTATAATATTGATCATAAAAAATACACATAGTTTGTCACATCGAATTCTATTTGGTTAATGAATCAGACAAAATACAAATTGATGAAGGTTGGTGCTTGCATTTTAAAAAGAACATGATAAACTGTCAAGATAAAAAAATGTGAATGTAAAGAGAGAGAGGGAAAATGGCTCAGCTCACACACACAGCGGGCCAATTTCAATTAAATAAACCCTAAATGATAACTGGGAAGGATTACAGAGAATGGAAGGTGGTTAGGGCTTACTACACATTCCCCACACACCAAATATAGAAGAGAGTATGCCAAAAAATAGGGATTACATGCTATCTTTGACCAAAAAAAAAAATCATGTAATGCAAAGTTGTAAAATAAATCATGGCAGTATTTTGTATTCAGGGTCGGACATGCAGACCGGCAGTGATGAAAATGTACAAGGAAAAAAAGAGAAGACAGGAAGTTAGGAACTATCTCTGCCTCCATCACATCCTCATCACTACCACCATACCATACATACCACTACCAAAAGAACAACATTATTTGGTAACTAGTTATGTGGAAAAGCTTCCATGCTCTCCCCACATTTTAAAAGCAGGAAGCTTAAAGCACATTGAGGTGTTATTTGCAACTACCCAGCACCAGCTACCAGCATCTGCAACCCCACCACCAAAATATAATACTTTAAATTTGTTCAATTTAGTTTTCAGGTAGCATAAAAGCTCTAATATATTTGTCATTGTGTACAATAGTTATATACCTCCCCAAAAGTAACAGCCAGTGACAACTAGTTTGCTATCATTTACATCCCATTTGTATCTTTCCACTACTTGGAGTTCATAACAAATCAATGGTCAAGCAGTCTTAACCTCAGTGGCTAGGGAGGACTTTCTCATATGAGCTAATACAACAGATGGTGCTTGCTACATCGTCCTCCATGCCTTTAAAGAATGAATACCTTGGAATGGCACTATGGCAGTAATAATAACATGGTGCATAATTTCATTTTACCAATAAATTTTGTGGAACCATGACATTTATAGAAACAGATGCCTCATATCATACAAAGATGCAGATATTAGGTTAAAGGATACAAGGATAAATATTGATGTTGTAACGACCAACCCAAAAACAGCAACTTTAGCTGTCTCTGTGAATCCTAAGTAGGTTTATGAGACAACTTAGTATTATGATATGATTCAAGTCACAAAACGGTGGCCCATAACATACCGAGATGGGTGAATTCTCCATAATACAGAATAAACAAAATGAAAAACTTTTCAAACTAGAAATATGGCCATTTATGAAATTCTAGCCCTAGCAATATAGCCTGTACAGCAGAAGGTGCAATTCTCAAGCATATGCATCTTAAAGTATTCAAGTTACCTTCTTCAATGAAAACTGAGAGCCCAAAATCAGTGGCTTTGAGCATTGCATTCTCTTCTTTGGTTGCAAGTAAGAAGTTCTCCGGTTTCAGATCACGATGCATCACTCCCATAAAATGGCAAATGTTAACAACATTCACCACTGCCCTGCAGATGGTAGCAGCCGCACGCTCTGAGTAGTGCCCCTTGGCAATGATCCGATCAAACAGCTCCCCACCAGCACATAGCTCCATCACAACATGGACATTGCTCTTGTCCTCATATGCTCCCCGGAACTCGACAATGTTTTGTTGTCCGGATAGGTGCTGCATGATCTGAATCTCCCGGCGAATGTCCTCCTTGTCGGCCTTGCTCACAAGCTTGCGCTTAGAGATGGATTTGCAAGCATACTGCTTACCACTAGCGATCTCCGTGCACAGGTATGTCACCCCAAACTGTCCCCTTCCGAGTTCCTTTCCAAGGGAGTAAACCTTGCGCACATCTTCATACGGCTTTCCAAGAATTGTGTCCGGGGTGGGCTTCGGTGGCGCAACCACAGGTGGGACTACTGGAGGGTTCATTGCTGGTGGTGTGTACCTCACCTCAGCTGGCGGCGGCGGCTGAGGATGGTTATAGCTAGGAGTTGTCTGAGCAGGTTTTGTCTGGTGAGAATAGCCATAACCGTTGGCTCCTCCTCGACCAGAATCTGGAGACGTAGCTCTGCTGCAACACGACCCCATTTTTAGTCAAATTCTCCCTAGCAGTTGTAGGCTTGCAAATTTGTTACTCCGCAAACGAGATCAACCCTGCAAGCAGAATCCAAGAAGGAACACTTTATGTCAGAATTAAGCGAGCCAATTAACAAAGATTTGCGCCGAATCAAAGGACTAGTGTGAAAACTAAGCGAATCCAACCAACAAAAGATTCATGCACAAACTCATCCCTCCGCAGAAGCAATGAAAAGGAAAAATTATCCAAATACTGGATTTACCAGCAAACCAAACAAGAAACTCAATACACAACATCAAAAGAGGAAAATAAGCAACGAAAAGAAAAAGAAAAGAAATGCCTTTGACAGAATATTGACCTCAATCTACTCCCAGTCACAGCCCAGGACCGCATGAAATTCGCATGAATTGAGGAACAAGGTAGATGGCGAGTCCCCCTTTGGTGACAGTGGAAGCAAAGAGGAGATAAGGGCACAAGGGTACACGCAAATTGGGCAAAAGGAGACAAATAAAGCAGCATCTGAAAGCAACGGTACCAGCAAGGCACCCAGCGGCAAGAGAGAGAGAGTAGGAGCTAAACCACTCACGATCGCTGTCGTAAAAAAACCAAGGTACAGTGAACTAAGAGCTTCGTCCTCTTGTAAAGAAAGAAAGGAAAAAAACTCTAAATTCACCGATTACTTGTTCGGTAAAAAATTACTGTCTGCATCAGAAATCTACTGAATCGAAGAACATAACCATGAAACTGCTAAAATCGAGCACTTTGTGACATGTGAGGCGCTCCACAGTAGCTTTGCACCGCTCCCAGATCCAAAAGGGCGAAGATTTTTTTTTTCACAGTTGGATCAAATCCTCAATCACTGACCACCCCCAAGAACACCAGATTAACTCCTAATAATCTCTGCAACGGAAAAAAAAAAACAAACCCGCGAAACTACAACACACACGAGGTATAACCTCTCGAACCAAACAAACCAAGAACCGAAAGACAGAGACGCGTACCCAAGCGAAAGGAGGGCGCCTAACCTTTCCCAAACCAACCGATCCAACTATCCAAAGAGCACAGCCACCCCCCGGTAGTGTCAGCTGGTACAAGTATCCGCGGCGGCGCAAGAACAAGGAGGAAAAGAACCAAATCTGGACAGCTCGGCGCCGCGACCGCGTGGTGGTGGTGGTGGGGGGAGGTGGATTTGGAGCTGGAGAGAGGTGGTGGTGATCGTGACAGCGACTACTAATGGCGATGCACACGGCGCACGAATCGGGAGACCACGCGAGGAAAACAATGAGGAGAAAAAGAAGAGTTGGTAAGAGAGAGAAATACGCGCAGCCGCCAGCTGCAACTGGGTTTGGGTTTGTTGGGAAGGAAGGAAGAGGAAAGCTTGCAGTTTTCAAGTTGCTTCCTGCGCTGCTCGTGTGGTTTTTCGCAGTTTTGGTTCTCTCGGAGATGGAGGCTGTGTTTAGTTAGTGAAAAAAAGTTAGAAGTTCAGCGAAAGTTAAAAATTTAAAAAAATTGTTGGAAGTTTACGTGTGTAGGAAAGTTTTAGATGTGATGTGATGTGATGGAAAGTTGAAAGTTTGGGGTAGTTGGGGGTGAAATAAACACGGCCGGAGAAGGATCGAAGGAAAGGAGTGGTAGTTTTTCATAAGAGTCCCTCTAATTACTACTCCCTCCATCTAAAAAACGAATCTAGAATTACATATGACCCATCCTAATACGATAATCCTCCGTCTAAAAAAACAAGACCAATCCTACCTATAAACATGTACACATGTGTGTCCAGATTCGTAGCTAAGAATTTATTTTTTGGGACGGAGTAGTATGTCTAAATTCATTGTATTATGATGTGTTACATCAAGTATTAGGTTGGCATTTTTGGGACGAGGGAGTACATTAGTTTTATAGTAATTAGGACTGTGTTTGAGCAGATTTTGAGAAGCAGCAGATGGAAAATACCCAAATTCTAGATATCATTTTCTACAGGGAAAAGTTCAAATATCCACTAAAAATTTTGGGTGGAACTGTAGAAGCCCACCTAGTATACTGAACTTTGAAATCGGACATTCAACCCAATAAATTTTACAATACCATTTATATAACTCCTTAAGATAATTTTGCACAGTGGTGTTTATATCTAATTTATCTATAAGTTGGATGAGTTTAATTACATGACATACACATTGAACATGTATATTAAAATCTACACTTAGGCTTTGTTCGGAACTACTGGTTCCCAACTCCCCCGTCTCGTTTTCCACACGCACGCTTTTCAAACTGCTAAACGATGCGTTTTTTTTAAAAAAAGTTTCTATACGAAAGTTGCTTAAAAAATCATATTGATCCATTTTTTAAAAAAATAGTTAATACTTAATTAATCACACGCTAATGGATCGCTCCATTTTCCGTGCGTACCGTGCGTGTTGGGAGCCCATGGTTCCAAACACAGCCTTAGATCTTTCTTTTTAATCCCTTGTTACCTCTCACTTATAAACAAATACGAACATAATAATAAGTATGGTATCATATAAGTTTAAATTATACAACTTGCAATTGATAATATGCAAAATGTTATATAGTTATTCAAAGTTGTTCGATTAAGATTTCAATATATGCAAAACCACCTTAGACGGTAACATGAACGGTGTTGCAAATTTTAGGAGGTTGGATGCCCAATTTAAAGTTTAAGGTGCTATATGGACTTTCATCCAAAGTTTAGAGTATTTAGATTTTTCTTTTTCGTTTTCTATATTATATAACTACAGTGTCTTATATAATTTAAGACGAGAGATAGTCCCTCAGCATTTGCTCGACGGTAAAGCTCTGGAGAAAATAAACGAAGCAATTACAAAAATATGAATAAAAATTTTATAGATGTGTTGTTAGTGATTTAAAAGTGTCAGGGTTACGGATAACACATACCCTCTATCGTTGGATATACACTGTATACGGGTACGGCATACCCGCGCGTTTACGGATAGTTTCCGTATACGTAAAAGAAATCTATCACATGATAGGGATAGTATCTACGCTTGGAAGGAGTTCTACTCGTGAGGGGTCCGATATCTTCGAGTCCTACTTGGAGATCAACTGACCCACGGTATATAAGGACCCCTGGGCAGGACCTAAGGCATCGAATCTCACAACCAACACATCCACCATAGCCTATGAAGCCGGAACACGCAGGAGCCAAGTCGCCGGGAGATCTAGTCGAACCAACTCGACTATAGTCTCGTCGGTATCATCGAGTTCAACTATTCCCTTTGTAATCTGTGGTTTCCATCATATAATCCCATATCAACTGGATTAGGACTATTACCTACCAAGGGGTCTGAACCAGTATAATCATTGTCTTCTGTTTGCTTGATATCGTACTACGTAGATTCTCGTATCAACGGACCCCAATACCCTCTATATCCGGTCTACGGGTATCCCCCGTCGACAGTGGCACGCCAGGTAGGGATACTTGGTGCTCAAGGTTCTACAACTATGACTTCAAACCTTTCCGACAACAACGTCAACACCAACGCCAATCAAGGAGTTTCAACTTCGACGATGCTGGTATGGACTCAAGTCGGAGAAATCGTCTTCCTGGTCTACACCACAATACCGATATCGACTGGCCCAGCAATAATGGGGAACGAGAACGGTGTGGTCATGACTCCGGTTGACAACCTCGTGTCGAAAGATCCTCCCGCAGAAGCGGAGAACGGAACATCGACAACACTCGAGCCCGAGAAGGATCTTAATGCGGCCGAATCTTGTCCCCTCCACAAGAGGTGCGAGCCGACAAAGATAGCTTCCGGGGCGACAAGAGTTTGGTGTCCCATCCATAAGACAACCAAGCACTACCTGCAAGCTTGTTCGATTTTCTTTGACGTACAAGCTGAAATCCGCGCCTGCAAAAAGCGTGGAATTCAACATACTTCTCCAACCCGTGATGTCTATTGCCCCATCCACAAGGCAAAGAGTCACGACCTCTCAAGCTGCAAGGTCCTTCTCAACGCCATGAAGACGTCACCACCTAAGGTCCAGCAGTCACAAATCCCTCCTAGGGATACAGACAAGGAACATGGTGTGGCAACTACATCAGATCGATTCGTCGGGGTGATCGACATCGATCCCCACGAGCCATCTGTCCTACATCTGCTTGACGATTACGCTTCATCATCGACAAGTACACCACGCAACGTGTACGCCATTGGTGGAACCAGTGCATTTGGAGGCGCTAACGCGGAAATGGCGGATCAATCGGCTACCCAGACGCCGGCCCAACATATCAGAGCCCTCAATGCAATATTGAGAGAAAGCCCCTTCGATCCCGTCCTGAACACTGATCTCGATCAATGGGCAGGATGACTGCGGGAGTCAGTGGCCAATCTCAGTAACGCATTCGCAGAAGCCGCCGCCAGGGCGCTACCAGAACAACCGCCGACCGGCAACGGTAATGAGGAGTCTCCTGATCAGCGGTTGCCACCCTGTCAAGCTACTCCTCCTCGCCACGCTAGTGATCTCCACGACCATCTAAATGGCCGCCGAGAAGCACAACGTTTTCAAGACAACGAAAATCGTTCTCGACATCGTGTCTCTTCACGACATCGTGAGAACGAAGAACGAGGAGGACAATCGAGCGAGAACCGGGACCGTGATGATCGCCACAACTGCCGCAGACATGCTAATCACGAGCAGCGGGTGCCGGATGATACCGGTCGAGGTAGACGCCGTGACGACGACGACGAGGATCGACGCTGGGACAACAACGGTGGGCGACGATGAGGCTCACAAGAACCCGAACGTCATCCCCGGAACCTTGCCCCGGAACCAAGTGACCCATCCTCATCATCGTCATCGTCATCTTCGTCATCTTCATCATTGGACAGACATCCACGACGAGCACCTGATCGCTGACTACCTGCTGCCCCTAGCGGTGGGTGCAGGTCTTTCACTCGTACTCTACGGGATGTTCGATGGCCTGAGAAGTTTCGACCGGGAGCAATAGAGAAGTACGACGGGAGTACCGACCCCGAAGAATTCCTTCAGGTCTACTCCACAATACTTTATGTTGCCGGAGTAGACGACAACGCGTTGGCAAACTACCTGCCGGTTGCGCTGAAAGGATCTGCGCGTTCATGGCTGGTTCACCTCCCGCCCTACTCAATTTCTTCGTGGGCAGACCTGTGGCAACAGTTCGTCACTAACTTCCAAGGAACATACAAGAGCCACGCGATCGAGGATGACCTACATGCGTTGACGCAGAAGCCGGGACTATATTCGGCGCTTTAATGAGTGCAGAAATACGATCCCTGAGATCACCGATGCTTCTGTAATCTGTGCCTTCAAGTCCGGTGTCCGAGAACGCTATACAACCTAGGAATTGGCGACCAGACGGATCGTGACTACTCGCAAGCTGTTTGAGATTGTCGATCGATGCGCTCACGTGGACGATGCCCTGAGACGCAAGAACGACAAGCCGGAGGCAGGTGAGAAGAAGAAACCAGCCAAGGATGCACCTGAGTCAAGCAAGAAGAAAAGTCGCAGGAGTGGGAAACGGAAAGCTCAAGCGGAGGTCCTCGCAGCAGAATACCTTGACCCGCCCAAGCACCCAAACCCACAAGGCCACGACCCGAAGAAAATACAGTGCCCTATACACAAGACGGACAAGCACTCTTTGGAGACTTGTTTCGTCTTCAAAAAGGCACTCACGAGGCAACTAGCGTTGGAGAAAGGCAAACGAGTACGTGTAGTCGAGAAGGCCGCTGAAGCAGCTACTTAGGACTCAAACTCAGCATACCCAGACTCCGACCTCCATGTTTTGCACATCTTCGGAGGTTCCAAAGTGTACTCCTCAAAGCGAGAGTACAAGAAAGTGGAGCGCGAAGTTTGTTCGACATCATAGGGGGCTGCACCCAAGATGAAGTGGTCAGAGCAGAAGATCTAATTCTCAGAAGCTGACCACCCCAAGACTACCGTTACTCCAGGACGATATCCGATCGTGGTCGAGCCCACTATTCGGAATATCAAGGTAGCACGGGTCCTCATCGACGGCGGCAGTTCCATCAATTTACTCTTCGCTAGTACCTTGGACGCGATGGGGATCCCACGAAGCGAATTGACACCACTGATCAACCCTTCCATGGAATCACTCCCGAGTCATCGTCCAAGCCATTGGGCAAGATCACGCTACCCGTGACTTTCGGCCAAGCAAACAACTTCCGAACGGAGCAGATCACCTTTGATGTCGCCGAGAGTGACACGGCATATAACGCCATCATCGAGAGGACTGCACTCGCGAAGTTCATGGCCGCGTCTCACTACGCGTATCAAGTGCTCAAGATGCCTGGTCCGAAGGGAACAATCACTATTCAGGGAAACGCGAAGCTGGCGGTGCAATGCGACAAGCGGAGCCTCAACATGGCCGACCACGCTCCTAACCCACCCGCCGCAGCTGAGCCGCCCAAAAAAGTGAGCAAAACCAACAAGACGCCGAAGCCGGACGACGTAGTCAAAATCGTTCCGCTCTCCAGTGCCAACCCCGACAAGACTGTCAAGATCGGGGCGTCATTGGACAAGAAATAGGAACTCGAGCTCATCACCTTCCTCCGTGACAATGCAGACATGTTCGCTTGGCAGCCGTCCGACATGCCGGGAGTCCCCAGGGAGGTGATTGAGCATAAACTCATGATGCGACCCGATGCCAAGCCAGTAAAACAAAAACTGCGGAGATTTGCACCAGACCGGAAACAAGTCATACGAGAAGAACTCGACAAGCTTCTCAAAGCTGGCATCATCAGAGAAGTCCTCCATCTGGAGTGGCTGGCCAACCCAGTCATGGTGCGCAAGGCCAACGGGAAGTGGAGGATGTTTGTCGACTTCACCGATCTCAACAAGGCGTGCCCCAAGGATCACTTCCCTCTCTCTCGAATAGACCAATTGGTGGACTCAACAGCTGGCTGTGAGTTGTTAAGCTTCCTTGGCGCTTACTCCGGCTACCACCAGATCAGCATGGCAAAAGAGGACGAGGAGAAGACATCATTCATCACGCCGTTCGGTGTATTCTGCTACGTCAAGATGCCGTTTGGACTAATAACCGCAGGAAACACCTTCCAGCGTACGGTCCAAGGGGCACTCAATGACCAGCTCGGTAACAATGTCGAGGCCTACGTCGACGACATTGTTGTCAAGGCAAAGACAAGCGACTCCTTGATCGATGATCTCTGAGAAACGCTCGACAACCTCCGACGGTATCGCCTCATGCTCAACCCAAAGAAGTGCACGTTCGGAGTACCGTTGGGCAAGCTCCTCGGATTCCTCATCTCCGGAAGAGGGATCGAAGCAAATCCCGAGAAGATTAAGGCGATCGAGAACATGAAGTCGCCGACAAGACTCAAGGAAGTCTAGAAGCTAACTGGATGCATGGCGGCGCTGAGCAGATTCGTCCCTAGGATGGGAGAACGAGGACAACCTTTCTTCGCCCTACTGAAGAAACAAGACAGATTTGTGTGGACACAGGATGCTGAGGACGCATTCATCGCGCTCAAACGCTATCTGTCAAATCCCCCTGTACTTGTTGCTCCCCAACCTAATGAAGAATTATTCCTCTATATCGCTGCCACGCCATATTCTGTGAGTACTGTCATAGTTGTCGAGAGAGATAAAGTGCAAAGACCAATCTACTACGTCAGCGAAGCTCTCCACGACACAAAGACAAGATACCCACAGATCCAAAAGCTGCTCTATGCAGTAATCATGACATCAAGAAAGCTACGCCACTACTTTCAAGCCTACAGAGTCACCGTTGTTTCCTCCTTCCCCCTTGGAGAAGTTGTAAGAAATAAAGATGTTGTCGGCCGCATCGCGAAATGGGTAGTCGAGCTAAGCCAAATTGATATCCACTTTGTGCCACGAACAGCTATCAAGTCCCAGGTTCTTGCTGATTTTGTAGCCGACTGGACTATGCCAGAGAACAGGTCAGACAGTCAAACAGACAGCGAGACATGGACGATGGCTTTCGACGGCGCACTCAACAGCCAAGGAGCAGGGGCAGGGTTCATCTTGACATCACCTTCGGGAGATCAGTTCAAACATGCAATCCACCTCAACTTCAGGGCAACTAACAACACAGCCGAGTACGAAGGACTACTTGCCGGGATAAGAGTAGCGGCCGCACTCAGAGTTAAGCGACTAGTTGTGAAAGGGGATTCAGAACTAGTCGCAAACCAGGTGCACAAAGATTACAAGTGCTCTAGCCCCGAGTTATCCAAGTATCTCGCAGAAGTCCGGAAGCTGGAAAAAAGGTTTGACGAGATCGAGGTCCGACACGTATACCGCAAGGACAACATCGAACCAGATGACCTAGCGCGGCGCGCGTCCAGACGAGAGCCACTCGAACCTGGCACTTTTCTGGACATCTTGACAAAGCCATCAGTAAAAGAGGCAAACGACGAAGGCAGCACGGTCGTTCCCGACATCAGCTCGGGGGCTACAGAGGCGGAACACGTCGTTGCCGACATCGAGACCACGGACGACTGGCAAACCCCACTTATCAAGTTCCTGAGCAGCGACGAGTTGCCCGAGGACGATGCAGAAGCTGAGAAGATAACCCGACAAGCCAAGATCTATTGCATGATCGGCAACGATCTGTACAAAAAGGCGCCAAACGGAGTACTTCTCAAGTGCATCTCGTCCGACGATGGCAAACATCTCCTCCTGGACATACATGAAGGGATCTGCGGGTTACACGCCGGCAGACGGACTTTGGTAGGAAAAGCTTTTCGACAAGGCTTTTTTTGGCCAACCGCGCTCAAAGACGCTTGCGACATGGTGCAGCGGTGTGAGGCCTGTCAATTTCACAGCAAACACACAAGACTACCAGCGCAGGCGCTCCAGACCATCCCTCTTACTTGGCCGTTCTCGTGCTGGGGGCTCGACATATTCGGATCATTCCCACGAGGACAAGGCGGCTACAAGTTCCTGTTCGTAGCCATCGACAAATTCACCAAGTGGATCAAGGCGACGCCCACAGGAGAAATCAAGGCCGATAATGCCATTAAGTTTGTCAAGGGGATATTTTGTAGATACGGATTGCCTCACCGCATCATAACAGACAACGGCTCCCAGTTCATCAGTGCCGACTTCTAGGATTACTGTACTGGATTGGGAGTCAAGATTTGCTTCGCCTCGGTTTCTCAACCTCAGAGCAATGGACAAGTCGAAAGGGCAAACGGCATAGTGCTACAAGGGATCAAGACCCGAGTCTATGATAGACTTATGTCACACGACAAGAAGTGGGTCGAAGAACATCCCTCTGTCCTATGGGCCGTGCGTACCACACCGAAAACATCCAATAAGGAGACACCCTTCTTCCTCGTGTACGGCTCAGAGGCTATGCTCCCCACGGAGTTACGACATCAGAGCACATGAGTACAGAAGTACTCCGACGAGGAGCAGGAGGAGCAGCGAAGCGACGATGTGAATCTACTCGAGGAACATCGAGAAAGAGTTGCTGTCAGAGCAGCAGGCCCTTCGCCGGCACCACGAAAAGTGCATCAGAGCACGCACACTTTCGATCGGCGATTACGTCCTCCGATGGTTCAAAGCCAAGCAGGGCGCAACAAGCTCTCACCCAAGTGGGAAGGACCATACACGATCACGCAAGTCTTGCGGCCGTGCGCATTCAGGATTGCAGACGGCGATGGCCGCGAGTTAGTAAACTCCTGGAATATTGATCAATTACGTAAATTTTATGTGTGAATCAATAGTTTCCATATCTATAAGATATCTTAATAAAGTTGATTTCAAGTAAAGATCACTCCCAAAGTGTTTCATCCCAGCGATCCCTTACCACGACGACACCTAGAGTTGAACCTATCCTACTATCCCTTTACGCCATTCTAGCAAGGCCTCTGAGGAACCTAAGGGAACTTCGGCTGAGGACGCCCAGAGCGGATAAGGCCTTGTCAGATTATGCAGAGACATGTCACGTCCGGATAAATTCATTCCGAAATAAAAATCATTCCCTAAAAGGAATAATAGAATTAATTAAAATTCGAAAATAAATTGACAAACACTAAAATACATGCCAGAAAAATTCGAATGTGGTCCGGAGAATTTTTGTTAAATTCTCCTTGGTCTAAAAGGAGCCCTCAAATTTTACTTGAACTTTCAGAGCAACGGAATTATTTATTAAGCAACAACAACCTTTATCAAAGTTTATTAAAAAGAAAAACCCTAAAAGTCCCCCTCCCCTCCCTTGGGCCGGCCCGGCCCATCTCTCCTCCCCCCTCTCTCTCCCTCCTCTCCCTGCGGCCCACTCGGCCTCTCCCCGCGCGCGCGCCGCTGACGAGCGGGCCCGCCCGCCACCCTCGCTGACGGGTGGGGCCCACCCGTCATCCCCTTCCTCCCGCCGCTCCCGCCGCCTCCCCCGCGCCCTAGCGCCACCGCCGCCGCGAATCCCGCCGCCTCCCGCCGTCCCCGCGTACAATAAAGTGGGGGGAATCACTCCCCGTGATCCCCTCTCCCTTTCTCCTCATTTTTCCCTCTCTCTCTCGCGTTCGACCGGGCGGATTTGCCCCTGCAAATCTCGCCGGCGCCATTGATGGCGGCCGGACCTCCCGCGCCGGTTTCCTTCCCCTCCGGCCGCTCTCTCCCCCTTCCAACCCTATTTAAACCCTCCCCGCGTCTCCCTCGCCCGTTTCCGCTCCTTGCCGCACTGTCTCCCCGCCGGAATCGAGCTCGCGCCGTCGCCCTCTCTCTCCTCCGTCGCCGACGACCTCCGGCCGGCCTTCTCCGCTCGCCGGGACCGTCTCCCGCCTCGGCGCCGCCTCCTTCGGCTTCAACGCATCCTTGCCGACCTTGTCCACCTCTCCGTTTCGGTCGCCGACCGCCGGAGCGCCGTCGACCCCGTCGACCCGAGCCGCGCCGCCGCCTTCCTCCGCTCCGGCCGCTTTTTTCGTCGTCGCCGTCGACCAAGGGTGAGCCGTGGACCGCCGCCTCTTTTCCCCCTTCCCTTCCCCTTTCTCGGCTGCCGCTCCGCCGTGCCTATGGCCGCCGTCGGCGACCATAGAGGCGCGGGCGCCACCTCCCGCCGGCCGCGCCGAGTGGCCGCCCTCGGGCGCACGGAGTGGCTGCAGCGTGGGGCCCGGCCGTCAACCGCCCGCGCCCTCGGGTGCGGCTGACGTGTAGGGCCTACGGCGACGGCCGGTGTGAGCCCGGGTGCACCCGGTCCACTGTGGACCGTGAGGCTGCCGCGTGGGCCCCACTCCCGTGGACCCGGTCCGCGCGCCCCCTCCCCTCGGCTGACGCAATAAACCCTTTTTAAATTAAAATTTAAATGAAGAAATTCGCAAATATTCATCTAAAGAGCATATAAACTTCAAATGGCCATAACTTGGCCATTTGAACTCAGAATTGGACCGTTCAAGTCTCTAATTTTTCCTTAAGAAGTCAAGAACCCATTTTTGTGTTTTGTTCCTGCTTGTTATATGGAGTTTATTAGAGTAAAAGCCTTTTCTTTTCCGTTGGTCGTGTAGACGTTGCAGCTTCGGAAGATCCGCTCTTCGTGGAGGTTGAAGCCGACGTTTGGGAAAGAGAGCAAGGCAAGTCACATCATCCTTGAACATATTGAATCCCAGTTTATAAAATTATTTTGATTTAAATTATTGCATTATCGCTTTATTTAAATTCCCGCGTTATCACTGTTTTATTTAGCCATACCTATTTACCTTTGTTATGACCTTATTATTATTGTTATTGATATTATTACCTTGTTCACCCTAGATTAAACAAAACCCCAACTAGTGGACACTCTATTCATGGTTCCACTAGTATGAATTTAGGTAGATGCTTCGCTGATTAATTAGGCAACATTAGGTGGTTTTATAACTTTAGACTTTGGGAATTCTCATATCATTTGGACAGTATGGAATGGTTGGCTTATGTTGGAATTGGACACACACCTCCCCTTCTATTCAAAACCCCTAAAATGGTTTTATGCTGGGCTCGAGGTGCGTGGTTGGGTTTTGTTAGTCGTACCTCGGGTACTATAAGGATTAAGCTCGGGCCTCTGTTGCAAAGCACTACCGTACTTCCACATGTCTAGTGGGTAAGGCTTAGTTTGTGGCTCAGTCTGGTTATGAACAAAAGTACATGGATGGAGATGGACGAAGTCGGGGGTCGATGGACATCTCTAGGGCAAATGAAGGCTACACGAGCTGCGGCCCGGTAGTCGAGATGTCATGGCACAGGGCCGGTGTCCTGCTGTTAGGGGCTCAGTCCTGCCTACCTGTCCCGGGGGTTCCGGCCATAGGTGGGGTTGGGTCGGTACTCTTGTTTATGGCTAGGATGGGTTGGAAACTATGTCACGTCTTCCGTCCGTATACCGTGGTAGTATGTGGCACGTGGTTACACGTGAGGAAGATGTGTCTTGTGGGTAAAGATGTACACCTCTGATCAGAGTATAATCTATTCGAATAGCCGCGCCCTCGGTTATGGGCAAGCCTAGCAATGTACCCAAGTTAGTGTTTTAATTCTTAAAACCTGCTTAACAACTAAAATGTGGAATGGTTGGCCTGGGTTGGCTTGGGACGAGCTGGGACCTGGGTCTGGTTGCCAGTTCGGTCTAAATCATCGTAGGCCTTGGGTTAAGGCAGGTTCGTGTGGGTTCACGGCCTTGTTTAATAATATTGTGTAGCTCTAGGATCGTATTTACAAAGTAGCTTTAAGCAACTAAGTGTCTTTTAATGCTGTTTACTGCAAAACCTAACCCCTATTATTATCCCCTTGTACCCCCTTGCATTAATCATGCATCTGCCGGTGTGGCTTGCTGAGTACTGTGGTTGTACTCATTCTTGCTCAATCTTTCCCCCCTTCAATAAGAGAAGCTTTGGAGAAGAAGTCTTAGGTGGAGTCCTGGCCTATACCCCAATTGAGCGCCTGTGAAGATGGAGCCGTAGGCCCGCTAATCCGCTGCTGTTTATTTTTTATTGTCAGGCCTTAAGTGCCTTTGTAATAATGTAAATATTATCGATATAATAAAGATGTGTCTTTTATATCATGTTTGTGTGGTGTACCCCGGCTTTTCCTGGGACGGGGATTAATGCACTAGCGTTCGGGAAAATGTATTTTCCTCGGTCGCGACAAGACAAATGACCATGTAAGATCTGGTCATGTAAGAGTTCTCACCGTGCGTATTAACCAAGTTGTGTAATCAGAAATTGAGTTTTCCAACTTCACGACTGGGGGCTAGGGTCAGCGATTTTTCAACCAAGGCAGGTCAAGGGTCCAAGAGCCTTATCTTCCGAGAACAATTCTCCGACGACAAGGCTGGGGGCTAGGGAGAGTGTATGGCTCAAGTGACTGATCGGAGTCGCAAAGTGAGAAGACACTCATACACAACATAACCAGAGTAAGAAAACTTAGTTAGATAGATTTCATTTCTATTTTACAAGGGTTTCTTACAAAGTCATAAATATTTCAAAAGTATATTACATGCTTTTTTGAGATGTTTTTTCTACAGGACATAAAAACTACCAGGACGGCCAACGCCAATCCATGGAGTGGTAAACCTTCTCGGCAAGCGGCGCCATCGACTGCGCAAGGCCGTCGATTTCCGCGGGCGTCCTCCAAGAACGCGAGAATACTTCACGAAGGAACTCGAGGTCCAGCTGCGGGCGGTGATCTCGGATGCAGGCCAGCACGTGCCCCCCGGTGTACCGGCTCGCTCGACGACACTCCTGCTTCTAGGCCTCGTCGACGCGCTTGCCGATCCCTGCGAGCTGCGCACAGGCCCCATTCAGCCATGAGATGTAACCCGCAGCAGACTCCTCAGGATCCCCACGGGGAACTCGGAGCTCCTTGCAAACTTCCGCCATGGCTGTACAGCAACTCTTGAGGTACGAGTTGAACCATACCTCACGACCTCGGAGAGATTCTACGGCCTGGTCTTTCTTCGCTTCCACGATGGCCCTTTCGAGTTCGGCCACCTCGAGTTTTGTCCTCCAATACTGGATTCGACGTTCTCGGTCTGCCAACATGTTCTCGAAATCTGCCCAACAACGGAAAGGACTAAGTTAAGCTACCCTTCTCCTTCGAGAATACAGCTAAGTAAGTCAATCCGAACACGTGAAGTGAAGGGAATCTGGGTTCAAACCTAAAGGTGCCATCGCCGTATCCGCTCCCGCAGACGGGCCGTGATCGATTTCGACCTCCGACGCGTGCGGTTCAAACGTAAGTGCCGGGACGACTATCGGCTTATCAGGTTGCCCACACTGCTGGACATCCTCGATATCAACATATCTACAATAAAAAGGTACTCGGAATCACGTGCTGAGGAAACAAGGGAAACAACTGTAAAAACAGTTCAGCCCCACATAAAGTTTTACAACATGAAGATTAAGGAGTACAAAGGAGAATAAAAATCCTATTCTTCAAAGAGGGGGAGAACAGACTCCCCCAAGTCATCGACTTCCTCCATTATGTCCTTGCGCGTGTCATCAGCAGCTCCCTGACCCAAAGCCTCTTTGAGGTCTAGGTTGGGATGCGCCAGCCTCATACAAGCAAGGGCATGGCACGCCCCGGTGTAGATACCATTGGACGTCTCCTCGCCGACCCTGGCCACATGATGAGAGGGAATCACCTCCATCGCCTGTACCAACTCGGCGAGCGAAGACGTCAGCGAGAACTCGTCAGGGTGCGCCGGGATGGTGGTCATGACGCCGCACTCCCCGGCGAGTTGATGCAGGCCGGTGTACGATGTCCGCAGCGATCCCCGGATCTCCGCCAGGTTGTTCTCGAGCTCCGACATCCGGTGCTCGAGTCCTTGCCGTTGCCTCTCGTTGCCGGCCACCAACTCCCTCATCTTGAGAAGGTCCTCGTGGGTCTCCGCCAGTTCGCGCGCTAGCTGATCGGCACGTTGTGTTGCCTATGATGCCGCCGCCCTAGCCTCCTCAATCTCGTGATCCACGCCGCGAGCGCCGGCCTGGAGGATGCGCTCCATCTCTGCCTGGAGATCCCCCTAGGTAAGGGCATCGCTAGACGGAGGCCGGGTAGACGCAAGAGCGGCGATAGGGCTGCTCGGAGCTACCTCCTTTGTAGCGACCACGACTTCTGTCGAAGTCGCCGCGGGAGACGCACTCGAGGCAGCTTCGGTCCCGCTCTGCGCCGCTCTCGCCCGGGCCGCCCTCCAAAGTTTTCCTCTTGTCAATGAGGCTACATAGTCAAAAGCTAAAGGGCGACGACACCTCAAGAGCATTTACTTACTTCTTGCCGATCGTCACTAGCCTTTGCCTTCGCTGAGGCAGTTGAGACGCGCCCGAGTCCTGAGTAAGATAACATAATGTGAGGATAAAAAGACGGAAGAGGAACTTACCACCGGATCCGTCGTCTTCTGGCGTGTTCCGAGTATAGAGGAGAATTTTCTCCCCTTCTTCGGAGCGCTACCGCCGCTGGAGGTGGCGGTCCCAGCGTCCGATGCCTCCTTGGCGGTGTTCTCCTTCAGCGATGCCACCACCTGATGATCCACGAGTGGTCCGATGGCGTCTGTCAGAGGAAGAACCTGCACAACGTGAAGTCACGACGCGATCTCGAGAGGAAAGATGGAAAGGAACCGTCGAGTACACTCACATTAATTGCAGCGACACGCTCGGTCAGGTCCTTGTCGCAGAGCGGGGCGGGGATGTTGACCGCCTCCGAAGGAGCGCTGACCATGACCTGGCCGACGCGCCTTTCTGCAGTGTCCCTGTCCAGACCTATAAATCGAGAACGAGAACTCGGTAAGACGGGAGAAACAGGCACACTTAAAACAAAATCGGAAGTACAAGGATAAATACCCCGAGGTGAGACCCGGGTCGCGTCATCTGGCCCTAAGTAATCAAACGCCGGATGGGCGCGGGCCTGAAGCGGCTGGATCCGCCAACCTATGAAGTTAGCCGCAACTTCGTATCCCGACAATCGATTGGAGGGAGGGAGTCAAGGCGGGTTTGGCAGTCCACTCAGGGATTTTGTCCGGCTAGTCCTTAGGGACGACAAGGATAAGATCCGATTTCTCTATTTGGAGATAGAACCATCTCATCCGCCACTTGCTGCGAGAAAAAGGGCACTGGAAGGAGATGTAACGCGACTTCAGACCATCCCGAAGTCGGAATCTGACACATCCAGATATCCTGTTGGATTCCATCCAACGCCGCTCATAGTAAAAACGAAAGAGATCAAGAAAAGACACTACCCCAATGTAGGCCTCGCAGAGATGTGCAAAGATGCTCAGGAAGGCGATGGAGTTGGGGTTCAAGTGTAGTAAAGAAAGGCCGTAGAAATTTAGTACAAGAAGAAGAAACTCGGAAGGCGGAGGAAGAAAACCAGAAGCAATGTAATCTTCAACTACTACCATGCGGCCCAAGATGGGTTCAGGTTTAGTACCTCCAGCCTCCTCTCCATGGTCCCTCGACCGGGAAGGGCACCATCGTCTTGAAGCTTCTTCATGGACGCGGTGTTCGAGGAAGACTTTGCAAGATCCATCGCTGCCGGAGGATCGCTGGAGAACAAGACGAGGGGAGTGTGCTAGGGTCTTTTTACGGGGAGCAGAGAGAGACGGAGGAGTCGAAGAGTGGTAAGATGCAGGAGAGCTTTCTGGCAAACGGACTCCAAATGGATCCCCAAAATCCCCTTAAATAAGCGCACTACCAATGGTGCGTTTCCCAAGGGAAAGAGGGAGAATACCGTCGGAAAATTCTGGGTCCGTTACGCGCGGCAGTTTTCTCAGACTTCAATTTAAATTCACTCATGACCGTTGAGCTTCACGCGGTGTTGTCGATGGCTCTCTGTCTCTACGGTTCTTACACTGAGATCGACCAGATGAGTACGACAACTACTCCGACATCAGAAGTCACGATCGATAACATGAGTTCATTTAAACAGAAGTCGGGGGCTACTGTCAGAGTTACGGATAAGGCATACCCTCTATCCTTGGATGTACGCTGTATACGGGTACAGTATACCCGCGCGTATACGGATAGTTTCTGTATACGTAAAGGAAATCTATTCACATGATAGGGATAGTATCTACAGATGGAAGGAGTTCTACTCGGACAAAATTGGATCTTTACCATATCGTGAAGGGTCCGATATCTCCGAGTCCTACTTGGAGATCAACTGACCCGCGGTATATAAGGGACCCCCTGGGCAGGACCTAAGGCATCAAATCTCATAGCCAACACATTCACCACAGCCTACGAAGCCGGAACGCACAGGAGCCAAGTCGCCGGGAGATCTAGTCGAACCAACTCGACTATAATCTCGTCGGTATCATCGAGTTCGGCTATTCCCTTTGTAATTTGTGGTTTCCATCATATAATCCCATATCAACTGGATTAGGGCTATTACCTACCAAGGGGTCTGAACCAGTATAATCCTTGTCTTCTGTTTGCTTGATGTCGTACTACGTAGATCCTCGTATCAACGGACCCCAATACCCTCTATATCCGGTCTACGGGTATCCCCCATCAACAAAAAGCTAATATAAAAAATAAACTATGATGAGAAGTTTGTCTTTGTTTTATTATTACTTACGAGACAAGTAAAAAAGTTCATATAAAATAATTTGTAAAAATCAATCTTTAAAATTCAAAATCGCTTTGAATTATAATAATAATAATATAAAAGAAACAAATGTGGCCAAACTACAATAAATATATATTGTTGTATCCGACAATGAAGTATAATGAAAAAGAAACGAATGCAGCCCAACTACAATAAATAATATTGATGTATCCGACACATACTACATTAAATATGGAGTACTATACATTGTCATATTTGTTTTGTGTGTGTGTCTATATATATATATATATATATATATATATATATATATATATATATATATATATATATATATATATATATTTTCTACAGGAAGGGGAACTCAACATCACATATACAATTGTCGTAGCGAAGTGGACCTAACTCAATTGGTTAGGTTTCCTGTGATAGAACTAATTTATCCAGGTTTAAGCACTAGACTTGACATCATTTGTTCACATTTACAGTTATTTTTTTTTCAGTGGTAGATGGTGTACCAGTCTTCCAGATGTGCTCATAAAAAAATAATAGGGTATGTATCATATCGTTGTTGTGAGCGTCTGCATTTGTACTATGGTTTTAAAATACAATTGTCATTGTTATGGTTTGGCACGATTTCATTGTCTCGCAGCCTCGCCTCAAAAAGAACCTATCTCTAATTCTATTTTAGGCTTGTTTAGTTTGGAGTCAATTTTTAACCTATTAAAATTTTGATAATGTGTGATAGTAAGTTATGGAAATAGCAAAATTTGTTAGCATATAGAATTTGAATCGCGTATAGAAAAATAGTAGCAAACCAAACACTTTTATAAATTTACTCTAATACTATCAAAGTTGTTAACATTTGGGTAATGCAAAAATTAGATTCAATTGAAACAAGCCCTTCATTTTTATGTTATCCGTTTTTTCCCTCAATTCCACGCGCTTTTGGTTCACAGAGCCCTAGCTAGATTAATTAATTTCCCAACAATCAGTGGTTTAAGCAGAAAATAGTTAATTTGCTTCGTGGCAAGTGGCATCTTTGGCACTGTCTGCTACTACACTTAATTAACTACTAACACCACGTTAGTAGTTTGACTAGGCGTCTAGTGAGGATCTGGTGGTTTAGTTGAAGGTTTAACTGTTTTTCACTTAATATTCTAGCTGACTTGAAAGATAGGGGAATGTTTTGGTTAAGATGAAGTAGACGTCAAAAAAATATCTAAGGAATTCTACTTTGTTTTTCCTTGTGTTGAAAGGTACTTGTAGGAGAAGAGAAGATTTGGCTCTTTTTTTCTTTCAGACGTGTGCTAAGGACGCGTCAACGTAGTTATGCGTGGGCATAAGTTTGATGTATGCGCGTGAGGCACTGTTTAGTTCCCACATAAAAATTTTACACCCTATCACATCGAACGTTTGAACACATGTATAAAGTATTAAATATAGGCTAAAAAATAACTAATTACATAGATTGCGACTAATTTAAGATACGAATCTTTTAAATCTAATTGCTCCATGATTTAACAATATGGTGATACAGTAAATATTGCTAATGAAGGATTAATTAGGCTTAATAAATTCATCCCACGGTTTACTGAAGGATTCTGTAATTAGTTTTTTTTATTAGTACCCAAACATCCCATACAACACCCTATATAATGACCGATGTGACACGCCAATTAAAACTTTACACCCCTGTATCTAAACACCCCCGAGTGTATGTGAGTCTAGCTTTACTCTAAAAAAAATCCAACCGGAATAAATAGACATTACAATTTTCATAATGTGATATCATCTTTATTGGTTTTCTCTCAAAAATTTGCCATAAATATTTACTCCTAGCTGGACATTGAAAAGATCTTCAAATAAAGGCTAATGTGGTGATCACCATGTCGACGGGGGATACCCGCATACCGGATATAGAGGGTATTAGAGTCTGTTGATATGAGGATCTACGTAGTATGACATCAAGCAAATAAAAGACAAGGATTATACTGGTTCAGGCCCCTTGATAGGTAATAGCCCTAATTCAGTTTATATGGGATTATACGATGGAAACCACATATTACAAAGGGAATAGTTGGACTCGATGATACCGACGAGACCATAGTCGAGTTGGTTCGACTAGATCTCTCGGCGACTTGGCTCCTGCGCGCTTCGGCTTCGTAGGCTGTGGTGGATGTGTTGGCGGTAAGACTCGATGCCTTAGGTCCTGCCCAGGGGGTCCCTTATATACCGCGGGTCAGTTGATCTCCAAGTAGGACTCGGAGATATCGGACCCCTCACAATATAGAAAAGACCCAGTTTTGTCTGAGTAGAACTCCTTCCATCGATAGATACTATCCCTATCGTGTGATAGATTTCCTTTACATATATGGAAACTATCCATACACGCGTGGGTATACCGTATCCATATACAGCGCACATCCAAGGATAGAGGGTATGCCTTATCCATAACCCTGACAGTAGCCCCCGACTTCTGCTTAAATGAACTCATGTTATCGATCGCGACTTCTGATATCGGAGTAGTTGTCGCTCTCATCTGGTCGATGGTGTAAGAACCGTAGAGACAAACAGCCATCGACAACACCGCGTGAAGCTCAACTGTCATGAGTGAATTTAAATTGAAGTCTGAGAAACTACCGCACGTAATGGACCTAGAATTTTCCGGCGGCAATCTCTCTCCTTTCCTTGGAATATGCACCGTCGGTTAGTACGCTTATTTAAAGGGATTTTGGGGATTCATTTGAAGTCCGTTTGCCAGAAAACTCTCTTGCCTTCTAGCGCTCTTCGTCTCCTCCGCTCCTCGCAAAAAACCCTAGCACACTCCCTTCGTCCTGTTCTCCGGCGATCCTCCGGCGGTGATGGATCTTGCAAAGTCTTCCTCGAACACCGCGTCCTTGAAGAAACTTCAAGACGATGGTGCCCTTCCCGGTCGAGGGACCATGGAGAGGGAGGCTGGAGGTACTAAACCCGAACCCATCTTGGGCCGCATGGTAGTAGTGGAGGATCACATTTACTGCGGTTTTCTTCCTCCGCCATCCGAGTTTCTTCTTCTTGTCTTGAATTTCTACGGCCTTTCTTTGTTGCACCTGAACCCTAACTCCATCACCTTCCTGAGCATCTTTGCTCATCTCTGCGAGGCCTACATTGGGGTAGTGCCTTTCGTTGACCTCTTTCATTTTTACTACGAGTTGCATTGGATGGAATCCAACAGGGTATCTGGATGCGTCGAATTCCGACTTCGGGACGGCCTGAAGTCGCGTTACATCCCCTTCCAGTGCCCTTCTTCTCGCAGCAAATGGCGGATGAGATGGTTCTATCTGCAGATAGAGAAATCAGATCCCGTCCTTGTCGTCCCTGAGGACCAGCCGGACAAAATCCCTGAGTGGATTGCTAGACCCGCCTTGACCCCCTCCCTCCAATCTTTTGTCGACATTATCGATGACCTTCGAGAACGGGGGTTGTCGGGGTATGAAGTCGCTGTCGACTTCATAGGTCGGCGGATCCAGCCGCTCCAGGCCCACGTTCATCCGGCCTTTGATTACACGGGGCTAGATGACGTGACCCGGGTCTCACCTCGAGGTATTTATCCTTGTACTTACGATTTTTTAAGTGTGCCTGTTTCTCCCGTCTTACCGAGTTCTCGTTCTCGATTTACAGGTCTGGACAGTGTCACTGTGGAAAGGCGCGTCGGCCAGGTTATGGTCAGCGCTCCTTCGGAGGCGGCCGATATCCCCGCTCCGCTCTGCGAGAAGGACCCGACCGAGCGCGTCGCCGCAATTAATGTGAGTGTACTCGACGGTTCCTTCCCATCTTTCTTCTCGAGATCGCGTCGTGACTTCACGTTGTGCAGGCTCTTCCTCTAACGGACGTCATCGGACCACTCGTGGATCACCAGGTGGCAACGTCGCTGAAGGAGAGCTCCGACAAGGAGGCATCAGACGCTACTGCGGCCACCACAAGTGGCAGCCATGTTCCGAAGAAGGGGAGGAAGTTCTCCTCCGTAGTCGGTACACGCCGGAAAGCGACAGACCCAGTGGTGAGCTTCTCTTCTGTCTTCAATTACGTAGTCGTGGCGATTCATCCTCACACCATACTGTCTTACTCAGGACTCGGGCGCGTCACAACCGCCTCAACGGAAGCAGAGGCTGTTGACGATCGGCGAGAAGTAAGTATATGTTCTTTAGTTGTTGTCACTCTCTGTCTTGCAACTTTTTTGAGAAGAGGAAAACTTTGGCTGGGCGGCCCGGGCGAAAGCGCTTGCCGACGCTGCTTCCAGCGCGTCCCCCGTGGCGACCTTGACTGAAGTCGAGTGTGCTACTAAGGACAAGGAGGTGGCGCCATTGGTCCCCGTCGCCAGTCTTGCCCATGCTCGGTCTGCGTCCAGCGATGCCCTTACCTGGGGGGAGCTCTAGGTGGAGATGGAGCGCATTCTCCAGGCGGGCGCTCGCGGCGTGGGCCGCGAGATCGAGGAGGCCAGGGCAGCGGCGTCCTCGGCTACCCAGCGCGCTGATCAGCTGACGCGCGATCTGGCGGAGACCCGCGAGGATCTCCAAAAGATGAGGGAGTTGGTGGCCGGCAACGAGAGGCAGTGGCAGGGACTCGAGCACCAGATGTCGGAGCTCGAGAACAACCTAGCGGAGATCCGAGGATCGCTGCGGACATCGTACACCGGTCTACATCAACTCGTCGGGGAGTGCGGCGTCACGACGACCATCCCGGCGCACCCGGACGAATGCTCGCTAACGTCGTCTCTCGCTGAGTTGGTGCGGGCGATGGAGGTGATTCCTTCTCGTCACGCGGCCAGGGTCGGCGACGAGACGTCTAACGGTATTTACACCGGGGCGTGCCACGTCCTGGCGTGCTTGAGGCTAGCGCACCCCGAGATAGACCTCAAGGAGGCCCTGGCTCGGGGGGCTACCGATGATGCACGCACAGGCGTGATGGAGGAAGTCGGCGACCTAGGGGAGTCTGTTCTCCCCCTTTTTGAAGAGTAGGATTTTTAGTTCTCCTTTCGTACTCCTTAATCGGCATGCTGTAAAACTCTTATGTGGGTCTGAACTGCTTTTATTTAAATAGTTGTTTCCCTTGTTTCCTCAGCGCATGATTCTGAGTACCTTTTTATTGTAGATATGTTGATGTCGAGGATGTCCTGCAGCGCGGGCAGCTCGATATGCCGGTAGTCGTTCCGGCTCTCACGCTCGAGCCCCGTGCGCTGGAAATCGAAGTCGATCAAGGCCCGTCCGCGGGGGCGGACATGGCTGTGATATCTCTAGGTTTGTGTCTTGATTCCCTTCGCTCTTCTTGTTCGGACCGACTTAATTAGCCGCGTTCTCGAGCGAGAAGGGTAGCTTGACTTAGTCCTTTCCGTGTTTGGCAGATTCCGAGAACGCACTGGCAAATCGAGATCGTCGAGTCCAGTACTGGAAGACGAAATTCGAAGTAGCCGAACTCGAAAGGGCCATTGTAGAGGCGAAGAAGGACCAGGCCGTGGAGACTCTCCGAGGCCGCGAGGTGTGGTTCAACTCGTACCTCAATAGTTGCAGCACGGCCATGGCGGGAGTCTGCAAGGAGCTCCGAGTTCCCCGTGGAGATCCTGAGGAGTCTGCTGCGGGTTACATCTCGTGGTTGAATGGGGCCTGCGTGCAGCTCGAAGGGATCGGCAAGCGCATCGACGAGGCCCTGAAGGAGGAGTGTCGTCGAGCGAGCCGCTACGCCGGGGGGCATGTGCTGGCCTGCATCCGAGATCATCGCCCGCAGCTGAGCCTCGAGTTTCTCCGTGAAGGATTCTCGCGTTCTCGGAGGACGCCAACTGAAATAGACGGTCTTGTGCAGTCGATGGCGCTGCTCGCCGAGAAGGTTTACCACTCCATGGATTGGCGTTGGCCGTCTTGGTAATCTTTGTGTCCTGTAAAGAAAACATTTCAAGGAAGCATGTAATATACTTTTGAAATATTTATGATTTTGTAAGAGACCCTTGTAAAATAGAAATGAAATCTATCTAACTAAGTTTTCTTACTCTAGTTGTATTGTGTACGAGTGTCTTCTCACTTTGCGACTCCGATCAGTCACTTGAGCCATACACTCTCCCTAGCCCCCAGCCTTGTCGTCGAAGAATCGTTCTCGGAAAATAAGACTCTTAGACCCTTGACCTGCCTTGGTTGAAAAATCGCTGACCCTAGCCCCTAGCCGTGAAGTTGGAAAACTCAATTTCCGATTACACGGCTTGGTTAATACGCACGGTGAGAACTCTTACATGACCAGATCTTACATGGTCGTTGTCTCTGCATAATCCGACAAGGCCTTATCCGCTCTGGGCGTCCCCAGCCGAAGTTCCCTTAGGTTCCTCAGAGGCCTTGCCAGGACAGCGTAAAGGGACAGTAGGATAGGTTCAACTCTAGGTGTCGTCGTGGTAAGGGATCGCTGGGATGAAACACTTTGGGAGTGATTTTTACCTGAAATCAACTTTATTGAAATCGTAAGATATCTTACAAATATGGAAACTATTGATTCATACATCAAATTTATGTAATTGATCAATGTTCCAGGAGTTTGCTAATTCGTGGCCATCGCCGCACCCGGCTGCAAGACTTGCGTGATCGTGTATGGTCCTTCCCACTTGGGTGAGAGCTTGTTGCACCCTGCTTGGCTTTGAACCCATCGGAGGACGTAATCGCCGATCGAAAGTGTGCGTGTTCTGATGCGCTTTTCGTGATGTCGGCGAAGGGCCTGCTGGTAGCTGGCTACTCTAACAGCAACTCTTTCTCGATGTTCCTCGAGTAGATTCACATCGTCGCTTCGCTGCTCCTCTTGCTCCTCGTCGGAGTACTTCTGTACTCGTGTGCTCTGATGTCGTAGCTCCGTGGGGAGCATAGCCTCTGAGCTGTACACGAGGAAGAAGGGTGTCTCCTTATTGGATGTTGTCGGTGTGGTACGCACGGCCCATAGGACAGAGGGAAGTTCTTCGACCCACTTCTTGTCGTGTGACATGAGTCTGTCATAGACGCAGGTCTTGATCCCTTGTAACACTATGCCGTTTGCCCTTTCGACTTGTCCGTTGCTTTGAGGGTGAGAAACCGAGGCGGAGCAAATCTTGACTCCCAATCCGATGCAGTAATACTGGAAGTCGGCACTGATGAACTGGGAGCCGTTGTTTGTTATGATGCGATGAGGCAATCCATATCTGCAAAATATCCCCTTGACAAACTTGATGGCGTTATCGGCCTTGATTTCTCCTGTGGGCATCGCTTCAATCCACTTGGTGAATTTGTCGATGGCCACGAACAGGAACTTGTAGTCTCCTTGTCCTCGTGGGAATGATCCGAGTATATCGAGCCCCCCAGCACGAGAACGGCCAAGTAAGAGGCATAGTCTGGAGCGCCTGCGCTGGTAGTCTTGTGCGTTTGCTGTGAAATTAACAGGCTTCACACCGCTGCACCATGTCGCAAGCATCTTTGAGCACAGTTGGCCAGAAAAAGCCTTGTCGAAAAGCTTTTCCTACTGTTGATGTAAAAACACGAGGCCTGGGAGATCTGCTTAACTCCAGTGCAGGTCCAAAATCTTGCCTTTTAGGTTCGTGAGCGTGCCAGTTGATTTGATCCTGCAATCAACAAGAAATAAAGACAAAGAAACTGCAGTTAAATCCATAAATGATAGCCGATCGGCTAGCCGCCGATGACATATCATTTATCTTTGAGCCGATGTCATCTTTGAATCGATCGGCTGTCGTGAATAAGTAAGGAAAGACTAAATCTATTCGATCGGCTATAGTTGTTAACAATATATAATCTTTATGTCGATATATACTTAAATCAAGTGATTGGGATAGATCGGTCATCATGCCGAGACAGTATAAATCACTTAGACCGAAATATATATTAACAACAAGATTATATATGTTCATAACATAGCCGATAAGATAGATCTAGCATGTACCGGCTAATACTCCGATACCACTTTATATTAAGATATCAAAGCGAGTAAAATATATCAAACAAGAAGCTTAACATATCTAAAAAGCAATAAGATCTCGATATAAAGGGTGGATCTAGCATATCACTTAAGCACATGAAATATAGAGCTAAATCAGGTAAGATCGACTGAAACCCCGATACTACTCTAATCGACGACCGAGAAGCAGGCTAGAGATTACAGTTCCAAGCACGACTTATGAGGTCAAACTCAACTGATGCAGCCATAAGTATGAAAAGAAATACATTATCTAGACAATCAAGCTATTGGAAGCTTCATAGAGTGGTGGATATCTTATATAATCCAAGTCAACATTGATATTTAACCTAATCGGCCGCTCCCTGGTGATAGAAATTAGCCGGTTGGAGGTTAGATTGCGATATTGTCAGGGATTATATAAGATATATGATAACTCGGCAACTTACATAGGCAAGATTAGAGTATCATAATGATGGAAGCACTAATCCCGAGAACACAAGTTGCCATAACAAGTCATACCTCTAGTTGAAGATCGAAATTGATGCAGCTCAACCCGAAAGTAAGAACGCGTCGAAGCAAAACGAAAGTAAAAGGGTGGCAATGCGCCGAGATTGTATTTGAACGTGTGTTATCTGTTTACATGGGGCTCGGGGTCTATTTATACCCGAGATTACAAGATATGTCCTTGTCGGATGCGACTCTTAACTCTAACAAGCTTCAAGATACCATAAGTCTCTGCGGCAGACTTTTGCCCACACTTATCTCTAAGGAAATACACAAAATATCCTAATTAATAGATACAATTGCCTAATCAGGACTCAATCCGAGTGTGGCAATCCATGTGAAGCACATTAACTTAACCCGACGACGTACATCGGGTCGTATTGTCGGAATCGGCTGTATCGGCTAACCCTGTCCGACTCGAATCCTGCCGATCTGGTCATAGCCGATTTGGACTCCAGCCGATTCTTGCTCTGTTTCCGAAACAATCCTCGTCTTCGATTTCGCTTCGATCTAATCTCCATCTCCGATACTGAGGTTACCAAATTTAGTCGTTAACACCTACCAAAGTCCATCCATTGGCGTGTGACCCGCAGATCCCTTCGTGTATATCCAGGAGGTGATGTTTGCCGTCATCGGACGAGATGCATTTGAGAAGTACTCCATTTGGCGCCTTTTTGTACAAATCGTTGCCGATCATGCAATAGATTTTGGCTCATCGGGTTATCTTCTCAGCTTCTGCATCGTCCTCGGGCAACTCATCGCTGCTCAGGAACTTGATGAGTGGGGTCCGCCAGTCATCCGTGGTCTCGATGTCGGCAACGACATGTTCTGCCTCTGTAGCCCCCGAGCCAATGTCGGGAGCGATCGTGCTGCCTTCGTCGTTAACCTCTTTCACTGATGGCTTTGCCAGGATGTCCAGAAAAGTTCCAGGTTCGAGTGGCTCCCGTCTGGATGCACGCCGGGCTAGGTCGTCTGGTTCGATGTTGTCCTTGCGGTATACGTGTCGGACCTCGATTCCGTCAAACCTCTTCTCCAGCTTCCTGACCTCAGCGAAATACTTGGATAACTCGGGGCTAGAGCACTTGTAGTCTTTATGCACCTGGTTTGCGACTAGTTCTGAATCCCTTTTCACAACTAGTCACTTAACTCCGAGTGCGGCTGCTGCTCTTATCCCAGCAAGTAGTCCTTCGTACTCGGCTGTGTTGTTGGTTGCCCTGAAGTTGAGGTGGATTGCATGCTTGAACTGATCTCCTGAAGGTGATGTTAAGATGAACCCTGCCCCTGCTCCCTGGCTGTTGAATGCTTCGTTGAAAGCCATCATCCATGTCTCGCTGTCTGTTTGACTGTCTGGCCTGTTTTCCGACATAGTCCAGTTGGCTACAAAGTCAGCGAGAACCTGGGACTTGATAGCTGTTCGTGGCACAAAGTGGACATCAAATTGGCTTAGCTCGACTACCCATTTCGCGATGCGGCCGACAACGTCTTTGTTTCTCACAACTTCTCCAAGGGGGAAGGAGGAAACAACGGTGACTCTGTGGGCTTGAAAGTAGTGGCGGAGCTTTCTCGATGTCATGATTACTGCATAAAGCAGCTTTTGGATGTGTGGGTATCTTGTCTTTGCATCGTGGAGAGCCTCGCTGACATAGTAGACCGGTCTTTGCACCTTCTCTCTCTCAACAACAATGACGGTACTCACAGAATATGGCGTGGCAGCGATATAGAGGAATAATTCTTCATTAGGTTGGGGAGCAACAAGTACAGGGGGATTGGACAGATAGCGTTTGAGCGCGATGAACGCGTCTTCGGCTTCCTGTGTCCACACAAATTTGTCTTGTTTCTTCAATAGGGCGAAGAAAGGTTGTCCTCGCTCTCCCATCCTAACGACGAATCTGCTCAGTGCCGCCATGCATCCAGTTAGCTTCTGGACTTCCTTGAGTCTTGTCGGCGACTTCATGTTCTCGATCGCCTTGATCTTCTCAAGATTTGCTTCGATCCCTCTTCCAGAAACGAGGAATCCGAGGAGCTTGCCCGACAGTACTCCGAACGTGCACTTCTCTGGATTGAGCATGAGACGATACCGTCGGAGGTTGTCGAACGTTTCCCGGAGATCATCGATCAAGGAGTCGCTTGTCTTTGTCTTGACAACAATGTCGTCGACGTAGGCCTCGACATTGTTACCGAGCTGGTCGTTGAGTGCCCCTTGGACCGTACGCTGGAAAGTGTTTCCTGTGGTTATTAATCCAAACGGCATCTTGACGTAGCAGAATACGCCGAACGGAGTGATGAATGTTGTCTTCTCCTCGTCCTCTTTTGCCATGCTGATCTGGTGGTAGCCGGAGTAAGCGTCGAGGAAGCTTAACAACTCGCAGCCGGCTGTTGAGTCCACCAATTGGTCTATTCGAGGTAGAGGGAAGTGATCCTTGGGACACGCTTTGTTGAGGTCGGTGAAGTCAACACACATCCTCCACTTCCCGTTGGCCTTGCGCACCATGACTGGATTGGCTAGCCACTCTGGATGGAGAACTTCTCTGATGAAGCCAGCTTTGAGAAGTTTGTCGAGTTCTTCTCGTATGGCTTGTTTCCGGTCTGGTGCAAATCTCCGCAGTTTTTGTTTCACTGGCTTGGCATCATGTCGCACCATGAGTTTGTGCTCAATCACCTCCCTGGGGACTCCCGGCATGTTGGACGGCTGCCAAGCGAACACGTCTGCATTGTCGCGGAGGAAGTTGATGAGCTCGAGTTCCTATTTCTCGTCCAGTGACGCCCCGATCTTGACAGTCTTGTCGGGGTTGGCACTGGAGAGCGGAACGATTTTGACTGCGCCATCTGGCTTCGGCGTCTTGTTGGTTTTGCTCACTTTCTTGGGTGGCTCAGCTGTGGTGGGTGGGTTGGGAGTATGTTCGACCATGTCGAGGCTCCGCTTGTCGCACTGCACCACCAGCTTCGCGTTTCCCTGAATAGTGATTGTTCCCTTCGGACCAGGCATCTTGAGCACTTGATACACGTAGTGAGACACGGCCATGAACTTCGCGAGTGCAGTCCTCCCGATGATGGCGTTATATGCCGTGTCGAACTCGGCGACATCAAAGGTGATCTGCTCCGTTCGGAAGTTGTTTGCTTGGCCGAAAGTCACATGTAGCGTGATCTTGCCCAATGGCTTGGATGAGGACTCGGGAGTGATTCCATGGAAGGGTTGATTAGTGGGTGTCAACTCGCTTCGTGGGATCCCCATCACTTCCAAGGTGCTGGCGAAGAGAAGATTGATGGAACTGCCACCGTTGATAAGGACCCGTGCTACCTTGATATTCCGAATAGTGGGCTCGACCACGATCGGATATCGTCCTGGAGTAACGGTCGTCTTGGGGTGATCAGCTTCTGAGAACTCGATCTTCTGCTCTGACCACTTCATCTTGGGCGCAGCCCCCTGTGATGTCGAGCAAACTTCGCGCTCCACTTTCTTGTACTCTCGCTTCGAGGAGTACGCCGTGGAACCTCCGAAGATATGCGAAACATGGAGGTCGGAGTCTGGGTATGCTGAGTCTGAGTCCTGAGTGGCCGCCTCGGCGGCCTTCTCGACTACACGTACTCGCTTGCCTTTCTCCAATGCCAGTTGCCTTGCGAGTGCCTTTTTGAAGACGAGACAAGTCTCCAAAGAGTGCTTGCCCGTCTTGTGTACAGGGCACCACATTTTCTTCATGTCGTCGCCTTGTGGGTTTGGGTGCTTGGGCGGGTCAACGTACTCTACTGCGAGGACCTCCGCTTGAGCTTTCCGTTTCCCATTCCTGCGACTCTTTTTCTTGCATGACTCAGGTGCGTCCTTGGCTGGTTTCTTCTTTTCTCCTGTCTCCGGCTTGTCGTTCTTGCGTCTCAAAGCGTCGTCTGCGTGAGCGCATCGGTCGACAATCTTGAACAGCTTGCGAGCAATTGTGATCCGTCCTGTCGCCAGTTCCTAGGTTGTGTAGCAATCTCGGACGCCGGACTTGAAAGCACAGATTACAGAAGCATCGGTGATCTCGGGGATCGTATTTCTGTACTCATTAAAGCGCCGAATATAGTCCCTCAATGATTCGCCCGGATTCTGCGTCAATGCATGTAGGTCGTCCTCGATCGCGTGGCGCTTGTATGTTCCTTGGAAGTTAGTGACGAATTGTTGCCATAGGTCTGCTGTCACACCCAGAAATTCCCGAATAGAATTCCAAGCAGAATGTGCATTAAAATCCCCGTCCAGGACCAGCCGGGGTACACAACCGACAATGTTGACATTCAGATCCACGTCTTACAAACATAAAAGTCTTACATAAATGCAGCGGAAAAACGAAAGAATAAAAGAAGCTAGGCCTTGACTTGAACTGCAGCGGAAACACCACTCCACAGGCATCCTCGACGGCACGGACGAAGCCTACTCCTCGGAGAAACCACCATCGGACACATACTCGCACTCTGGCGTTGGGGAAAATAGAGCAAGACTGAGTACTACCCACTGTACTCAGCAGGTCATACCGGAATAGGGGTATGATGCAGGGGATTATCAACGGAGAGCTAGACTGGTTCATTTGCATAAAGCGAGCATTTATAAACAGGAGTTGAAAGAAGTAAACAGTTGTAACCATTACTCAATATTAATCATCCACTGTCCAACGCTATCCCACGTTGCAACAGGCCCAACCATCCACCTAGACTATCCAATTTCATTAGACTAAACTAGGGTGAAACTAATCACGGTGAATCTGGTTGACCGCCCATAACCCCCTCTAACCAAGCACACCACACCTCAGGTTTCACCCCCGTCCCCAGCGGGCAACGGGCAGTCCCCTCTCGTGCCTAGGTGAATCCGGAAGCGACAGAGGCCGTCGCAGGGCCCGCCCCGCTCCGTCACGCCCACCCTTGCCTGGATGCGTCAGCTAGAGGAAAGCTACACTACAAGCCCAGCCGTTGCCCACGCTGGCTTGTGGTAAGCACGATAAATTCTTCCAGGGTTTCCCGTGAACCGGTCCTTAACTGCCATGGGTGCGACCAACTAAACCATGCACCCACAGCCCACCATGTGATTCATTTTAATTAATCAACACCAAAACGGTGGTACTAATCCAACATTACAATTAGGACCTACAGTCTAAACATTAATAGGATTTCCCTGATTGTGTGCTAGTTGAACTAAGCAAGGCTAAGCAATCCCTAATCCAATCTCTCGTCAGGTTATATCCCAAACTAACAAAGGAATAAGGTACAGAATAGTACGGCTATGACAGTAGGTAACCATCCCATGTGATATTATAAAACAATGCAATATTTAGGAGAAAACGAGAGAGCATTTGCAATATAGGTTCAACATGATCAAGTGACAAGCATGACTTGCCTTGCTCTGCTGCTGGAGGAACCTCAGCGACAATCTCGAAGTACACCGGAGCGTCGGAGGAACCGGAATCTAAGCGACATACAAGGCAAACAACGCAAACAGGCTATAAGACTACTGAAACAGAGAACAAAACCATTTTTAATGGATTCTACACATTTTTCTTGATTTACTGAGACTTGAATGGGCTTAAACGGAGCACGGATGAATTAGATATGAATTTTAGAAGATTCACTGTGTTTATTACTATAACAAAAATCCTTAAATCATTTATTGCGCAATAATTTCCAGGGCTGACGTCATCAAGGGGGGGGGCGGCGCCGACACGCGGGGCCCACCAGTCAGCGACTCGGGAGAGAGAGGAGGGCGCCGGCACGCGGGGCCCACCGGTCAGCGACTCAAGGGGGGGCGGTCTACCGTGGACCGGGACCATGCGGATGGTCCACCGCCGGTCCACGGGACCGACGGCCCGGATCGCCCTCGGGCCGATCGGACGGCGCGGAGGTGGCCGGGCTCGGCTCGACCCGGCACAAAGCCGGCCGAGCGGCCGAGGGGGGCGGCGGCGGCGCACACGACCACAGCGGCGGCAAGCGACGGCGCGAGCGGCGGCGGCGGACGGCGCACAGGCCGACGGCGGCGACCGGCCGGCGGCGGCGGCGGCGCGAGCGGCGCTAGCGGCGGCTAGCGGCGGCTAAGCGGCGGCTAACGGCGCGGGAGAGAGAGGAAGAAAGGGGAGGGGATGCCTCACCGACGGCGATCGGCGACGGCGAGCGGCGGAGCGAGATGACGGCGGCGGGACGAGCTCCGGATCCACCTAGCGAAAACGAGGAGAGGGGTTAGAGGGAGAGAGGGAAATGCGAGAGGGCGGGGACGCCGGCCGAAGGCGGCGGCCACGGCGGTGCTCACCGGCGCACGGCACGGAGGGGCTCCGGCGGCGGATTTCGACGGAGGAGGGGCGGACGGGGCGACCCGCACGACGGCGAACGCGACGGCGTCGACGGCGCGGTGCGGCGGCGAGCCTAGCGGCGGCTAGCGGCGGCCGGAGCGGCGGAAGAAGCGGCGGCGGGTGGATGCACGACGCGAGAGCGATAGGGAGCACGAGGGAGCTCGGTGGAATGGGGAAAAAGGGAGAAGAGGTGGCGGCGGTGCTTAAATAAGGGAGGGGAGGGCCGGACGTGGCCGGGAGAGGCGGGATTTCGCCGGCCAACGTGGGGAGTGGGGAAGGAGAGAGAGGCGGGATTCGAAAATCGAATGCCGGCCATCTCGGGCGCGGGCGCGAGCGGGAGAGAGAGGGGAGTGGGCGCGGGGAACGCGGCGAACGCGCGGACGTGGTCGACGTGGTCCGAAGGAGGCGGAGGCGTGGGCGCGGCGGCGGTTGCGGGCGTGGCGGCGCGGCGGGAGCGGCGGGAGGTGGGGGAAGGACCCGACAGGTGGGCCCCACCTGTCGGCGACCCCGGGAGAGGAGGGCGGCGGGGCGGCCTGGCTGGGCCTCGGCCTGCGGCCGGCCCAGCAGGGAGGAGGGGGAGGAAAGGAGAGAATGGGCCGGCGGCCCATTCGGAAAAAAAAAAGGAAAAAGGGAGGAAAAAGAAAAAGAAAAAGGAAAAAGGATTTTCCCAGGAATAAAATATTGCATGTGCTCAATTTTAATTGGTTAAAATTATTTTTAGGGCTCTGAAAATTCCACTAAAAATCCTGTTAGTGAATTTCGACATGCAGAACTCAAGAAAAATTCCACATGCCAGATTCGATTATTATTTGCATTATTTTATTAAGGTTTTCTCCTGCTTTACACTGCTATTTTCTTGAGACCATTTAAAATTTCCTTTTAGGCTTGGGAAAGGACTTCAGGGTGTGACAAACCTACCCCCCTTAAACGGAATCTCGACCCCGAGATTCGGAAGAGCTGGCGAAGAGGTGCGGATGGGCGGCCTTCAACTCATCTTCCCTTTCCCAGGTTGCTTCCTCTTCTGAATGATGACTCCACTGAACTCGGCAAAACCTGGTGACCTTGTTTCTGGTTCTTCTTTCACTGGTATCAAGTATACGAACTGGCTTCTCCACGTAGGTTAGATCCTCCTGGAGATCGATGTGCTCCGAGTTGGCCTGTTCTTCGGGTACCCTCAAGCACTTCTTTAATTGGGACACGTGGAACACGTCATGAATGCCGATCATGTTGGAAGGAAGCTCTAGCTGATAAGCAACTTCTCCCCTTTGTTCCAAGATTTTGTATGGTCCCACGAAGCGCGGTGCCAACTTGCCTTTGGTTTGGAAACGGTGTACTCCCCGGAGCGGAGTAACACGAAGGTACACGTAGTCCCCTGCTTCAAATATGAGCTCTCGTCGGCGGTTGTCCGCGTAGCTTTTCTGTCGAGACTGGGCAATCCTCAGCCTCTCTCTGACAGTCCTGACTTTCTCTTCTGCTTCCGTTAACACTTCTGTTCCGAACAGTTGACGTTCGCCTGTCTGATCCCAGAAGAGAGGTGTGCGGCACTTCCGTCCATATAAAGCTTCGAATGGTGCCATTTGAAGACTGGCCTGATAACTGTTGTTGTAAGAGAATTCCGCATAAGGCAAGCTTTTATCCCAAGCTCCACCAAAATCAAGTGCACAAGCCCTTATCATGTCCTCCAATATTTGATTAACTCGCTCGGTTTGACCATCGGTCTGCGGATGGTAGGCTGTGCTGAAATTCAACCAGGTTCCCAATTCCTCTTGCAATTTCTGCCAAAACTTTGAAGTGAATTGGCTCCCTCGATCAGATACTATCCTTTTGGGTACTCCATGTAGACACATGATCCTTGCCAAGTACAGCTCTGCCAATTTCTTCCCCGTATAGGTGGTATGCACTGGTATGAAGTGGGCAACCTTAGTGAGTCGATCCACAACTACCCAGATTGAATCGTGACCCGATGATGTCCGGGGCAGTCCTGTTATAAAGTCCATCCCAATCTCCTCCCATTTCCATTCCGGGATTTGAAGAGGTTGGAGTAAACCTGCTGGTCTTTGGTGCTCTGCCTTCACTCGTTGGCAAACATCACAGAGTGCGACGAATTCAGCTATTTCTCTCCTCATGCTGACCCACCAAAACTTTTCTTTGAGGTCTTGATACATTTTGGTGCTGCCTGGATGGATGGAGTACTGGGTCTGATGAGCCTCGGTGAGTATCAGATCCTTCAGTTCCTTGTCGTCAGGTACACACAATCTTTCTCTCAACCAGATTGTGCCATGCTCATCTTCGTGGAAATCCCGGGCTTTTCCGACTCTCATGTTCTTTTTCAACTCTGCTATTTCAGAATCATTTACTTGAGCTGCTCTGACTTGATCCACGAGCGTAGGCCGTGCCTCCAGAGCGGCTACGAACCCGTGTTCAACAATTCCCACGTTGAGACGCTCAAACTCCTGCCGCAATTCCTCACACATGCCCTCGATGCATAGGGCAGTGCAGTAACTTTTCCTGCTTAACGCGTCTGCCACCACATTGGCTTTACCCGGGTGGTAGTGAATGCTCATGTCATAGTCTTTGATTAGTTCCAACCATCTTCGTTGTCGGAGGTTTAGGTCCGGTTGGGTGAAGATGTATTTCAGACTCTTATGGTCCGTATATACTTCGCAGCGGTTGCCAATAAGATAGTGTCGCCAGATTTTCAGAGCATGAACCACTGCTGCCAATTCCAGGTCATGTGTTGGGTAGTTTCCTTCATGTGGACGCAACTGCCGCGAGGCATAAGCGACCACTCTGCCTTCCTGCATTAGGACACATCCAAGCCCGTGGCGGGACGCGTTGCAATAAACTTGGAAGTCTTTTGTCTGGTCGGGCAGAATCAAGACTGGGGCAGACACTAATTTCTTCTTGAGTTCCTCAAAACTCTTGTCGCACTCGGCTGTCCATTTGAATTTCTCATCTTTCTTAAGCAACTGAGTCATGGGTCTAGCGATCCTGGAGAAATTTTCAATGAACCGACGGTAATAACCCGCAAGTCCAAGAAAACTCCGAATCTGTGACACTGTCTTAGGTGGGGTCTACTTGGTAACTGACTCCACATTTGACGGATCAACGGCCACTCCCTGAGCTGTAATGACGTGGCCTAAGAATTTGACCTCTGATAACCAAAAGTCACACTTGCTGAACTTGGCATAGAGCTGGTGCTCTTGCAACTTCTCAAGTACCTGACGAAGATGTTGCTCATGCTCTTCTTCGGACTTGGAATAGATAAGGATGTCATCAATGAATACCACAACAAACTTATCCAGAAATTCCATGAACACTTTGTTCATCAGATTCATGAAGAATGCAGGTGCATTGGTGAGTCCAAAAGACATAACCGTGCACTCATACAACCCATACCGAGTGGTGAAGGCTGTCTTGGGAATATCCTCTTCCCGAATTCTCAACTGGTGATAGCCTGATCGCAGGTCTATCTTGGAAAATACCCTGGCTCCTTTCAGCTGGTCAAACAAATCATCAATCCGCGGCAAAGGATATTTATTCTTGATGGTGACCTCATTGAGTGCGCGGTAATCGACACACATTCTTTTCGTCTTATCCTTCTTCTCCACAAAAATGACCGGAGCACCCCAAGGTGAAGTACTCGGTCGAATGTACCCTTTCTGCAGCTGCTCATCGACCTGCTTCTTGACCTCTGCTAGCTCGTTGGCTGCCATTCGGTACGGTCTCTTGTAAATTGGAGCGGTTCCCGGTGCCAAATCAATTCGGAATTCAATCTCTCTCTTAGGTGGCATGGTAGTGAGGTCTTCGGGAAATACTTCTGGGTACTCGCAAACTATGGGGATCTCTTCCAATTTCCTTGAATTCTTCTCCTCGGTGACCACTGGGGTTTCCACCTCAGTCTGATTCAAAGAGACCCCTTGCCTTGGTGAGACTAGTGATTTGTACGCTACTGTTTCTCCCTTCTCGTTGGTCAAGGTGACTGTGCGATTCGCACAATCAATGACTCCCTTGAACTTGGTCAGCCAATCCATCCCAAGAATGACATCTAGGTCCTTGGATTCCAGAAGAATGAGGTTGGCTAGAAATGGGGTTCTTTGGATTTCTATTGTTAGGGAAGGGCTGAATTGTACCGAAGTGGAGCTATTCCCTGGGGTATGAACCCGCATTGGTGTGCTAAGTTCCTCTCTTATTAACCCATGCATCCCGACAAACTTCTTTGAAATGAATGAATGCGTTGCACCAGAATCAAAAAGTACTGTTGCAGGGATTGAGTTAACAGGAAACGTACCCAGTACGACCTCTGGTGCTGCTTGTGCCTCCTCTGCAGACACGTGGTTAACACGGGCCTGGACAAATCTTGGCCCGGCACGCCTAGGCTTCGGACATTTGTCAGCGAAATGGCCAAGCTCGCCACAGTTGAAGCAGGACCCTGGCTTTGTCCCAACCTCCTTCTTGGCTTGCGCGGATGGAGCTGACTGCGCTGGTGCCATTGGTGGGCGTGGAGCTGCACTGCGGTTGGACTGACTGCCATGGTAGTTCTGGCTGCCACTGGCGCCCTGATGGAATTTGCTGGCATTGAAAGGGCGGTGTTGGCGGACGATCAGGGTGGTAGGTCCACCCTGCTGCCCAGGAGTGAAGCGCGGACGCTGGTGGCTCCCTTGATTGGACCGGAACTGCGCCGCCTTCCTCTTTCTATCCATTTTGTTGCGCTGATCCTCCTGACGAATTGCCTTGTCAACCAGCCTCTCAAAGTCGGCGTAATCTCCAGATATCAACTGGTTGGTTAGTTCATCGTCTAGGCCTGCGAGGAATTTCTCCTGCTTCTCGGCGTCAGTACGGACATCCTCCGGGGCATATCGCGCGAGGCGATTGAACTCGTGGAGGTACTCCGTCACCGTCCTGTTACCCTGGTGGAGTGCTCGGAATTCCCTCTTCTTTTGTGCCACGACCCCATCTGGCACCTGCGCCTTCCTGAAGCTGCGGCAGAACTCCGCCCAAGTGACTTCCGTGCCTGACGGGCGGGTAGCCATGTGATTGTCCCACCAAGCTGACGCGGGACCTTGGAGCTGGTGTGTGGCGAAAGCGACCTTCTCCTGATCATTGCACTGCAGGAGATTTAGCTTCTTTTCTATGGCATGGAGCCAGTCATTTGCCTCCATAGGGTTGGTGGTGCTAGAAAAGGTGGGTGGTCTGACGCGTAGAAACTCCGGCAGCTTGGACTGAGGGGGAGGGGGACCAAACTGCTGCTGCTGCATCCTCTGGTACATCTGTTGGTGCTGCTGTTGCATCTGCTGCATCATGGCTGTCATCATCTGCGTCTGATGAGCCATTACTTGGGCAAGGGTCGGATTCTCGGGGAGCGGTGGCGGACCATTGCCGGAATTGCTGTTGAGATGCACTTCGTCAATGCGCTCTTCGCCGTTGCTGCCCCCGCCTGCTGCGCGGCTACCATTCCCGGTGTAGACCATCTGGAGGAAAAACAGACGGGGAAAAGAAGAAAAACAGATGCTCAAGAACTAAGCTTTATTATATAGGACTTTAAACTGCGATTGTTCTAATCTGAATTAAAACACTTGAAACAACAGGCAAAAATCCTTATTAAGACAGCCATATCATAAGCACATGACATCGACAGTCAACTGACCCACAAGCAAGCAGACCTAAACACACAAACTAACAAGCAAAAGCTAAGCAGTCGATAAGCTAATGGAAAGCGAGCCTAATGCTCGGAACGGCTCCTGCGGTCGGTGGAGTCGAAGGCGTCTTCCTGCTCATCACCAGGTCCTTCTGAGCGGCTCCTGGAATCTGCTAGATACTCCTCGCCACTGCCCGGCTCTGTGCTACTGGAGCTGCTGCTGCTACTGTGATCGCGGCTGCCACTGGGAGTTGCAGACAACCAACCCCCGTTGCCACTGGCTGGACCCCTGGCGGCTGACGCTGGAGCGAAGGAGAGGGCGGACGCGGGAGCTGCGGGAGGAGGTGGGTTCCTGGGCGCAAGCTGAATGCGCACGGGTGCCGTCGTCGTCTTGCGGGGCGTAGTGCGGATCCGGACTCCTCCTGGCGTGGGAAGACCCTTTAACTGAGCATTCTCCCTCTTCGGGCGCGCTATCTCGTCCTTCAGAGCGACGATCCTCATGAGCTTCCCATCATTCAAGGCCTTGGCTGCCTTGTGCAGATCCGAGTGCATCCTGTCCATCCCCTTCATCACGGCGCACATGTGACCAAAGGTGGTGTCGTTCTCGCCAGCTGTCGAACGGAAAGCACTGACATCATCGCCACCTGCTCGACGAGGGTGGAACCGGTACGCCGTGTCATGGAAGATGTAGTTGTGGCGCTCCCGTAGTCTGGCCATCATCAGGTATGCTGCCTCCTGACAGGCGTGATCTGCCGTGCCTCCGGACGCCTCAACCATCATATTAGCGAGGCAGGTGCCCAAATAACCATGGACCTCCAGGCGGACACGGTGAGGGAGCTCGCCACTGAGCGGCGGAACAGTCGTGTACTCCGGCGCATTGGGGTAGCCCACCACCAGGGTCATGCGAGCCAATTCTGCCACGAAATCATCCATGTCTTCTCCGCGGTGGTTGGGTGGGTGGTCAGCCATCTAGAGAAGACAAAGGGGTAGGATCAATGCATGCTCAAATCCAAGTTTAAATAAAACAGGAAAGGACTCAAATAAGAGAAACGAATAAAAACAGAATTTTATGCATAGATCATTTTGCATGAGAGCGAATAAATAAGACGGACTTACATAGCAATAAAATAATGGGGAAAATAGATACATCCTAGTGATAACAATAAGAGCAGAAATACCTGGCAACCCATATTCTTGATCTAGGACCTAATGCATTTCGCCCACCAAATCCCAACTGATTGACGAATAAATCTCAAATAATTTTACTAAAACCCTAGACCGACTTGTTTTGACAAATCTCACTTAAATGAACGAACAAGATTTTCCCCTTGAACCACAAGAACAGAACCCAATTTTCCCGGAACAAATCCATTTGCAAAGAGCATATGCAATGAACAGGATTCAGAGGGCTCTTAGGGTTTTTCCATTTGGCTTGTCTTACGGTCAAGGTCGGCTCTGATACCAACTTGTCACGCCCAGAAATTCCCGAATAGAATTCCAAGCAGAATGTGCATTAAAATCCCCGTCCAGGACCAGCCGGGGTACACAACCGACAATGTTGACATTCAGATCCACGTCTTACAAACATAAAAGTCTTACATAAATGCAGCGGAAAAACGAAAGAATAAAAGAAGCTAGGCCTTGACTTGAACTGCAGCGGAAACACCACTCCACAGGCATCCTCGACGGCACGGACGAAGCCTACTCCTCGGAGAAACCACCATCGGACACATACTCGCACTCTGGGGTTGGGGAAAATAGAGCAAGACTGAGTACTACCCACTGTACTCAGCAGGTCATACCGGAATAGGGGTATGATGCAGGGGATTATCAACGGAGAGCTAGACTGGTTCATTTGCATAAAGCGAGCATTTATAAACAAGAGTTGAAAGAAGTAAACAGTTGTAACCATTACTCAATATTAATCATCCACTGTCCAACGCTATCCCACGTTGCAACAGGCCCAACCATCCACCTAGACTATCCAATTTCATTAGACTAAACTAGGGTGAAACTAGGGTGAGTTTATATGGGATTATACGATGGAAACCACAGATTACAAAGGGAATAGCTGGACTCGATGATACCAACGAGACCGCAGTCGAGTTGTTTCGACTAGATCTCTCGGCGACTTGGCTCATGCGCGCTCCGGCTTCGTAGGCTGTGGTGGATGTATTGGCGGTAAGACTCGATGCCTTAGGTCCTGGCCAGAGGGTCCCTTATATACCGCAGGTCAGTTGATCTCTAAGTAGGACTCGGAGATATCGGACCCCTCACGATATGGAAAAGACCCAGTTTTGTCCGAGTAGAACTCCTTCCATCTATAAATACTATACCTATCGTGTGATAGATTTCCTTTATGTATACGGAAACTATCCGTACACGCGCGGGTATACCGTATCCGTATACAACGTACATACAAGGATAGAGGGTATGCTTTATCCGTAACCCTGATACACCATTACTAGTGCAATAAATTATACCATTATGAAAATTATTTCCAAGACAATATCCACACGAGTATACTGTACGCATCATAAGAATTTTAAAATATCAATACTTAAAGTTTAAAAACTTTGACGGATAAATAAATATCCAAAACGAACTACAGTTGTACCCAGACAGGATATACAACAACATCAATGGCTTTGTCCACAACGTCGAAGGAAAATGTTGGACGCTGACCCTTTTTTTAATACGCATGCATGTGCCACTAGAGATGATTACGCACAATCATTTCCATCAATCTACATCAACTAACTAGCCTCGATCTATGCCGCTAAACTAAATGTGGAACACATGTATATAAAGGAATCAATCCAATGATATACTCCTATGTAGGTTTTGCCATGAAAAACATACTTATATTCATGTTTGATTTCTTTGGATAATGGAATTCACTTCCGACTTTGCTTCGAAGAAGTTATAGCATTTCTTTTTACGCAGCTACATAGAGTACACATCGAAAATCTGCCAATTACAAAATCACAACTTGATTAAAAACAAGAAAACTACCTATACTAGCTGTGTTCGTGTGGGATAGTTAGGAACCAAACTCCTCCACATGGAAAACGGAGCAATCCATTAGCACGTGATTAATTAAGTATTAGCTAATTTTTTTAAAAAAAGGAACAATATGATTTTTTAAACAACTTTCGTATAGAAACTTTTTGCAAAAAAAATACACCAAAATAGTAGTTTGAAAAGTGTGCGCGTGGAAAACGAGAACAAGGAGTTGGGAACAGGTGGAAACGAACTGAGCTGTATGCCTAAAGATGAAGATGGCAAAAATATGATTAATCATTGTTTATCCCAATAACTAGCAAGTTATATGTAGTCTTGTTTTCCTCGAATCAGGAAATAGTATCTTCGAAAACAACAGCTGATCATTATACCGATCGAATTTCGTTGGCATCAACGTTACAAAAACCAGAACAAAAGATGATGTTGGAGAGTAGTCGTTCTTGCAGATCTTACCACCACCCTAACCATCAAATTGATCCAGCAAGACATCGCCACCAAGGACATCGCACTAATGGGGGATCTCCAACATGACACCTTCAAGAAGGTCACAACATCTAGGGTGTCGTTGTCTTTGTGTTTTCACCTAGAAAGTCCATGCCGAAGCACGAAGGAAGGGCATCGCAACATCGCCTCAGAAAGAAGTGTGGCGCCCATGGGTGTCACCGATGTTAGTCAAATAATGTCGTCACCCTTAGATTAGGCCGTCCCGATTCATGCCGTAGTCGAAGGCATGTTGGTGCCGCCATTGCTAGAGGACTGTGCCTCAACCACACGACATCACCTCAGCCACTCACATCGCTGCCACCACCACCGGCACCAACAAAGAGCTCAGCCACTAAGCTGCCACCGTCACTAACACTGATAAGGAGGTCATGCGCACAAAAGAGCTGAGCCTGAGCCATGCGCTGCTGCTGTCCACCAGCATTAGCCGCTGCCGCCCATCTCACTAGCGTCCAGATCTGACTTTGTTCGTCGCCATTGCCTTCACGAGCCACCACCGGGCGTCAGCCACCCTACCACCTTTGTGTTGCGACCCCATTTTCCTTGCTCATTGTTGTGACAACTTGCTCCGGTGACATAAAGGACAACGGGAAGAAGAAAGGAAGTGGCTAAGATTAGGGTTAGGGTTAGGTTCTAAGTAAACTTGCAATGTATGTACATATGACTATTATGATTTTATAACATACCGTAAGTGAAATGGAGCAAGGGAAATTCATGATAACAAAAATATTTGTAAAGTCAAACACACTACATTTACGGGGAGAGCATATAATCGTACCTAGGAGTACCATGATGGTTAGCTCCCGCTGGTATCTATTCCTTAAAAATAAAGTAACGATGGTGAGGTAGTGAGTTTCTTACAATATAATGCACCCCTGTATTCAGTTAATATTGCACGGTAGACCTTCAGTATTACTCTATGTTGTTTGCTTCTTATTTGGTCTCGCAGTAACACATAACTAAAATGGAAAGGTTTAACATGACAATATACACTTTTTCCACTACTTCTATAACACCGTCCATCCTTCAAAAAAAAGAAAAGAAAATTGCAAAAAAGCCCTCAAATGTCCTGAGATTGAGATTACCCTAAAATTGATTTGTTGTAGTCCCCCCCCCCCCCCCCCCCCCCCTAATCCACCATGGCTTCTCTTGGCCTATTCGTATTTATAGGAGAGCGTGTAGTGGTACCTGGCGATAACAATTAGGGAAATCTCATGCCAAGGTAAATTAAGAGGTTGGTATTTTCAACAGTCATTTTATAGGCCTAAAACCCTAGGGGAAATCTCAAACACAGGATGATATTTGCAACAAGTCATCACTATTCACATATTTGGACTCTACGTAGGAGTCATATTGAAAATCACCTCGGTTTAGGTCCACAGATAAAAATCCGATAGTGAACGATTTCATAGTTGAGAGGTCAATAGTGAATGATTTTGTAATGAGGAAGGTCAAAAGTAGAACTTAGTACTCTGACACCACGTACTATCCATTTTCAGTTGATCCTATAAAATTATAAAATCTTAGACAGTATCGTGATTCTATTTATTCCTACTATCCTAAAAATATCATTTAAGATAAAGTGCATTGAAAGTAATATGAATAAATATGCTCAAATTTACATATATAAAAACCAATTAAATTTATCAAAATCAATATTATATGCTTTAATTGATACAACATATTATATATTTTATATTAAAATATATACTTTCAAAATCTGTTAGTATTCCAATACTATGGTATTACCCCGATCCTATGGTACTACAAATAAAATATAATCCTACCTAGTATCTCGATACTGATTAATTTGACTGATCATATCATTTGGTTGATCACTAAATATTAATCCTTTCATCCCACTAAGTACAATTAGGCTCTGTTCTTACCTTTACCTTTGAGTTCCTAACCCCTCTTCCTCGTTTTCCGCGCGCACGCTTTTCAAACTGCTAAACGGTGCGTTCTTTTAAAAAAATTTCTATACGAAAGTTGTTTAAAAAAATCAAATTAATCTATTTTTAAAAAAAATTAGCTAATACTTAATTAATCATACAAGTATGTGTGCTTCGTTTTACATGCCGGGGACCCCTCCTCCCGAACGCAGCCTTAAAGTTATTTTCCTCCTCTCTTATTGTGTCACATCATCTCAATAAATTTCATTCATTAGATCAAAGTTTAGCGCTATTGCCCAAAAGTATATTTGCTATTAACAATTGGATTCAACTTGACTGGCTCATATTGTATCATTACTATACATATTATCGCTTGCATTTATTCTTTTTTTAGCCATAATTATCTCTATTTAATCCAGAGGTCGATTAGCCACCAATTCTGGACTAACATATAACTATACGCCGTGTTAACATTCTGTTAAAAATAACTAATAAGACTTGCTAAATGGACCAATAATTATCGATGCTACCAATATATTACGATCATTAGTTCCTTTATGTCATGTTTTTTTAAATATATTTTAGTTCATGTTGATTTGATATAAGATTTAAGTTACTATATATATCCAATATCTTCTAATCTCATTTCATTGATTTGCTTATGTAAACTTTATAGAGATTCTCATACTAATATATCGTCTAGTTCACAGTACATTATTTGGTCCATTTGACCTGTATCTTGCACATTTCATTCAGCTGGTTGCAGCAGTAGGCACAAAATGCCCTGGAGAAAAACAAACTAAGGGATGGCAGCTGAGGTGGAAGGGGGTTAGGGCGGTCGGGCGATGATGAGAAGGCGACAGAAGGCCATGATTTGGACGCTTAATTGGCCCGGGGATAGCGCACATGAGCACACGTTGTTTTTAATGGTGGCCCATGCTGCAGTGATATACTGTTAGTTTTGTCGCCTTCGACGCCGATCCACACATGGCATGAGATATTTTTCTCAATCCAACGAACTCGCCTTTAACTAATTGGCCGGGCTGATTAATTAGTTTATTAATTGTAGCTAAAGGTAGCACGTACCCACTACTTTGTCCTCTCTTGACCTATGGCGATTAATTACGCCCTTTGATTCTGCTCTCTCCATTAAACAACACGGAATGCGATCTCTTCCATTACAACGAATTTAATTGATGTAGCGAACTGGTGATGATGTCCATCGCACAGAGAGAGTCCTCGAACATGTGCCAGTACTACTAGGTTTAACTGTCTGTCTTATTTTCGTTATTTTTAGCTTATTCATTAAATTATTATTGTGTATTGTTTGATTCTAGATTTTAAAAGTATATCTTTTAAAAGCTTTCTTGCACTACATTACTCAAACCACTTAACTAGGTTTATATATATTGCATACTATTTAATTATTTCTATAATCAAGTAGATGATCTGTGCCAATAAATTTGCTGAATTTAATTTCTCCCTACTGAATAATCTATTTCAAATACTCATAAATTATAATCAGTACACTCATACACATATGACACTCATGTTTTACGGTCGTAGGTGCATCCTATCCTATGTTTAGATGGGTGAAGATCCTTTACCGTAATATTACTACCATTATAGTTACTGCTATATGGGTCTCACCCTCCACGTTAGTGTCTTAATAATAATGCCATTACGGTGAATGATATGGACCCTGTTCAAAAGGGATTGGAATCACATGAATATGAGGTACTCATACGTACTTTGATTGGCACAATCCATCACAAGTACCATAATCAATTATGTATGCTCACACATCTTTATATTTGCATAAGGAGGAAGTACTGATTTTCTTTTCACATTAAGAGGTGGAAGTTCTCAACTTGAGAAGTGTTTTTTCCCCCGGAAAACTGATGTTGTAGTAATAGTCCACGAACACATAGTAAGGTGCACACAGTTACCGAGTTACGGAATGAGACAAGCCGAATAAAACTTTGACCTAATTAGTTCAGCCGCTACAGATAATTCTTAAACTCTGTGTAGTATAAACGATGGATCTCCGACGAGGCGACGACTGTTTCTTTTTCTCTCTAGCTACCCATTCTGATATATTGTCGCAACTAGACAGTACTACTAGGTTTTCAACTATCTATATGTTAGATGTTTGAAACGATCATACATGTAAGTGTTTTAAGCAACCACTCTCAACAACAGATCAACATGAAGTTGACGGGAAAAAACACCGATCGTGGGTGTATGAATTCATTCATCAAGGTTTGAATTTTGATGCATGCATATATAGGTGGACTTTCAGCGGACTTTACTATATGTAGATAGGTTTTAAATAGGAGTTTAGTGAGATTTGGGATATGCCAATAGTTTTCGTCCCTTTGAGTGTGTGTTAGAGTATGCACAAAGGTAAAATTTGATATGATCTCTTAGCTAATATATAGTATCACTTAGATACTATCCTCCTACAATAGTTGAGACAAACCACGTAAAACCATTAATACACAAAAAAATGTGTATTACATATTTTCCTTTTCTTTATCCTTATGCAATAAAATTTTCTTTAATAAAAACTAAGAGCTGACTCTGAGCCGTTGTTATGCGTAGCAACCATATTTTCCTTTCCTCCACTCCCTCTTCCACGTCACTAACTTTACTTGCATACCAATGGAGAGACTATTTTAATAATAAATACCATTGCACATGTCCTTAGAGGACGTATTGCCGAAAACATGAGTATGATATTGCGTGTGTAGTGGTGTGTGCGCGCGTGTCTACCGTGTAATAAAAAAAAGAAAAACATGAAGTTAACATATTGTAAGAAGGGACAGAGGGTGCATAAAGTGAAACTTTGGGTTAAAAATAAATTGATATGCGCAGTCAAGACTGTAACTAACTGTGGATCGAGAGGAGTATATGAATTGGTTCGTCATAGCCAGGCATTGCAGACTAATTCAATATGCCGATCGAATGATGCAATTAATCGATAATTAACCATGCCAGCCGGGGCGTGCGTGCTTAGTATAATTGACTATCGAGTCTTAACTAATCGTCTAAACGTACGTGGTTCGAGCTGCTGAGGCTGGAAACATTTGGCCACGTTACGTGATGATAAGTCTCTCTAATAACTAATCTTATATATATATAGTTCTCAAAAAAGAAAAACAAATCTTGTTTAGACGTGTGTTATTAACACTAGGCGTGTTGATCGACTGTGTCTGTACATGTGGATGACTACGACGTTGTCCGAAACCTATCCAAAAGGAAGGGGAAACAAAATTAATTATCAACGACGTGCGCAGCATCATCAGCACGCGTTTCGCGCCGCGATTTGGTGCCCAACATTGACGCCGGTGTCCGAATCTATCACCTGCCCATCCAACGGTGATGAATTGGCAACATGCACGTCGTCGTATGGCAATATACAATATACGTAGACTATTGTAGAACATATAACGATTTTTTTACGAGAACAAATTAACGTCGCGTATTATTACCCTAGCAAGATACATACTCCCTCCGTTATAAGGGTCACGTCTCTCTAAAATACATTATATTTTAGGACAGAGGGAGTACTAGTCTACTCTACTAGTACTATCTACTCCCTCCGTTTGAGGTTATAATACGTTTTGACTTTAGTCAAAGTTAAATTTTGTTTTAAAATTGACTAAGTTTATAGATAAATATAATAATATTTATAATATTAAATTAGTTTCATTAAATCAATAATTGAATATATTTTCATAATAAATTTATCTTGGGTTGAAAATGTTACTATTTTTTTTCTACTTGGTCAAACTTAAAACAGTTTGATTGACCAAAGTCAAAATATCTTATAACCTGAAACAGAGGGAGTACGCTAATCTTTTGTTTTTGTTTACGGAGTACGTAAGTATATATTTTTCTTAGACTCCGTAAATCCGATATAGCTACTTACATTCTCCCTCCGTCCTTAAATATTTGACGCCGTTGACTTTTTAAAACATGCTTAATCATTCGTCTTATTTAAAAAAATTTGTAAAATATGTAAAACTTGTGAAATATGTAAAACTGTATGTATACGCAAAAGTATATTTAATAATGAATAAAATGATAGGAAAAGAATTAATAATTACTTAATTTTTTTTAATAAGATGAACGGTCAAACATGTTTAAAAAAGTTAATGGAGTCAAAATATTTAGAGACGGAGGAAGCATGTACTATTTATATATTAGAGAAAAATACATATGCAGATTTAAGGTTTCCGCTTCTGTATGGGAGTTACATCTATCTTTCGTCCGGCCGGGCAAAGAGAGGAACACCGCCAATGCCCAATTCTACGTCCTTGAACGATAGATAGACGACGTCCTGCACGAGCGCTTAGGTACACATCAATCATAATGCCCTATCACCTACCGTCTCTGTTGGGGGAGCTAATTAAAATTTTAATAAGTAGCTGGTTGGTAAACCGCTTATGAGAATCTAGAGAAACTGGAAAATCTAGTTTCTGACATGTAGTTCATTTTCTAACATTTATACCTACATATTCTCAGAATTTGGATAAGAGGGAGATAGATCTTCTAGAAGAAGTTGCAACAGCTAGAAGTTCTCCTAAATAGGGCTATAGATGCGTACTGAGACAACTTCATTTCCTAAATTTAGACTCATCCCCTCTGTCTTATAAAAAAATAAAGGAAAAATGTTGAGTTAATCCCCCGGACTATCGCGATTGTACGAATTACCCCCCTGAACCATAAAACCAGATATTTTAAACCTCAAACTATTTATACTGAACACATTACTCCTGGTCCAATCCGAGTGGTTTTGGTACTACATGGTGTACATGTAATGCCAACATGGCAATGTAATCAAGAAAAAAAAACATGGACCCCACTTGTCATATATGGAGTACCTCTCTGTCTCTCTTTTCCCCCCCTCCCCCCCCCCGGCCCCCGCCCCGTCAGTTGTCAGCATTGGGGAGTGTGGCAGGGAGGGCGGTCGGCGGTCGGGAGGAGACCTCGGGCGTGACGGGAAGGGCTCGGTAGGCGGCGGGCACCGACGAGTTGGTGTTTAGGGGACGTTGCGGGCACATTCAAGAGGGCGGGCGGCGAACGATGGCCAGGAAGGAACTGTTGGCATGGCAGGCACTAGCGAGGAGGGTGTTGGAGACGATGGGTAGTGGCGAGGTGGGCTGAGGTGGCAGCTCGTCGATCCCACCAGCAAGAGCTCGAGCTTGCTTAGGGGACGTCCACGGAGGCGGAGGTGGTGGCTTGGCGATACGCTCGATAGGGAATGGGCAGGTGAGCTCGAGGGGATGGCGCATGGGTTCGTCTGACGGGGAACAGGTGGATGCAGCACTATGGAAGCCCAAGTCCGGCAAAGCTCTAGAGGTTTGTGGCACTGCTCCGAAGGCTGCCGCATTGCCCAAACGCCCACTATCTCCTCTAAATCTGCCCATCGTGGTGTCTCCTAGGCCTCCCCATCGCAGCGAGGAGATGCCTGGCTGAGCTCACCGCAGCACCGAAGTTCCCCCTTCTAGTGCCGGTGTGAGGCAAACTCCAATGGGGAGGCGAGGAAGAGGTGGGAGGTGGTGGAGAGTTCACCGGCTGATAGACGCCGATAACAACATAGGAAGGAGTTGGTGCGGGCAAACTCCGGTGAAGAGATGAGGAAGAGGTAGGTGGTGATGGAGAGACCACCGGCTGACTGGCACTGATAGCACCAGAGGAAGGAGGCATGGAGAGGAGGGAAGAAGAAGAGGAAGGACTAATAGGTGGGCATCGAATTTTTTTCCTGATTAGATTGCCACATGTACGCCACATAGGACCAAAGTCACTCCGGGTTGAGTTAGGGGGTAGTGTGTCTGGTATAAATAGTTCAAGGTTTCAAATATCCCTTTTGTGGCTCAAGGGGGTAATTAGTATTGTCGCGATAGTTCAGAGGGTAATTCGGACTTTTTTAAAAAAACAAACCTAGTACGGGATATGACATATTCCAGTATTACGACTCTAGATGGTAGGCTTGTCCAGAGTGGTATAAAAACATATCTGGCACCTATCTGAGGTTACCTACCAGCACTAATTAGGTTTATTGTACTAGTATTTCTACCGTCTCCTTCCGTCTCATTAAAAAGAAACCTAAAGAAACCTAGTACAGGATGACATATTCTAATACTACGATTCACTACTTAAAAAACAATTTTTTATGGTACTTCTCTTTTATTTTTTTCAGGTGGACTAAAAATAGTGTCGCCAATGAAAATCACATTTATTTTTACTAGCGGATGACATAAGCATCCGCCAGTGAAAATCTCTATTTTCACTAGCGGGCGCTCAAGACGTCCACCAGTGAAAAGCACGTTATCTTTACTGGTGGATGACATAAGCATCCGCAGGAGAAAATCAATTTTACAAAAAAATATGTATTTGTATCTAACTTTTTCATAGAAAAGTTGGATGAAAAGAAAATTTATACCAAACTAATGAGATCTACAACTTTTTAGTGAAAACGTTTCCATTTGAGATCATTTAGGGTTCAAAATATTCGTTATAAGTTTGAAGATGTATTTTACAAAATTTCAGATACATGTCAAAGTTGTATAGCTCTGCGAGATCTTACAACTTTGTAGTTCATGACTTTTTTTATTTGAAATCATTTAGAAAGGCAAGTAAGTATTTTAAGTTTCAAATAATGAAAATCAAAACAATAGCATTCTGAATATACACAACAAGTGCTTCATAGTGAGATGGTAATATAATACATGTGTGGAGAGAGATCTTGTGTTCGAATCCTACAATTCACATACATGTGAATTTAATCCAAAAAAATTGCCTAAATTGTCAATTAGGATTCATAGTTGTGTAAATTCACATTAATCCAAAAAAATTGCCTAAATTGTCAATTAGGATTCATAGCTGTGTAATAGATGCCGATAAAAATAAAATATGTTTTTGATTTTATTTTTTCACCTAAAATATAAAATGAAAACGTACATAAAAAATCAAAATAAAAATGTGGAAATCAATTTTCATTGGCGACTGCATTATGTGGTCCGCCAGTAAAAAGATTTTCACCGGTGGTCGGATGCCGCTAGCAAAGATCGTTGATTTTCACTTACCTTTAATCGCTGGCGGAACATCCGGCTGCCAGGAAAAATATGTTTTAGCCACTAGAAAAGTGTGTTTTGTAGTAGTGTCTAGATAGGCCTACCGTCACATCCTAGTACTACGATTATGACAATTGTTCTATGTTAGTGGTATATCTCTAATTCCTATCTAAGGGCTATTCAGATTGATGTCATTTTCAACCATATCATTTTTTTGGTAAAGTTGCCAGAAAAAGTGCATACGTTTAGTTTGTTGCCAAACTTTGGTAAATACGTAAGAAATCTTGCTAAAATTTTGGCAAGTTGAATTTTGGTTTTACCAAATTTTGGTAAGGATTATTTTAGCTACAATCTGAATAGGCCCTAACATGTATCAAATAGACGAATAGTAATGGTATTTTTCAAAATCAAAGAAGTTGTAATGGCATGTATCCAATTAGCCTAAGAACATTTCATGTAAATATTATTGAAAGTAACTCTTTTATAAAAAAAATTACTGGTATTCGAAGACTATGTACAAATTTTACCATACCAAGGGAAGAACTGTACAGGAAACCGAAACCAAAACCAAGGGACACACCTAATTAAGACCTCCATGCATGGGAGGTTGAGACCACCTCAGGAGACGAACCCTATCTAGGTGTTCGATGGGGGCATTTGTGACCCTCTCCGCCTTGAGGTCCAGCGATGATCGGTCATGCATAGACACGTAGTGATGGCTGGCTCAGTGCTAACCTAGTTATGTGAGGAGGTGCTAGCAGATGATAGTGGTGTGTTTGTTTATTTTTTTCGATTAGCCTTTCAGAGCTATAATCTTGTAATTATTTTCTTCTATACGTATCAGTATGAAACTTTCCTGTGCTGGTTTGTTGTTTCGAAAAAGCAATTAGAGAGAGAATTTTCAGAATATGCCATTGAATACACACCACTTTTAGGATATGCCACCTAATTCGTGCTACTTTCAGAATACACCATCGGAGCACGAATTTTCTTCGTTCCGTGCCACTCTGTCATAGCGCCGTCGCCGTCGTCAGTCCGCCACCGCCACGCCGGTGCCCATGTCAGCCGCGCTGGCGTTCGTCCGTCACCGGCGTCGTCGTCGTCAACCACCCGCACGCGCCCATGTCAACCGCGTCGTCGTCCATCGGGCCGTCGCCATCGTCAACCTCCTCCGCCACGGCTTGGGCCTGATGGTGAACGACGACGATGGCCGGAGCAAGCGTGCTCGGGGAGGAGCGTCGCGGCTGGGCTCGGAGCGCCTGATGGTGAACGACGACGACGACGGCCGGAGCAAGCGTGCTCGGGGAGGAGCGTCGCGGCTGGGCTCGGAGCGCCTGATGGTGGACGACGACGACGACGGCCGGAGCAAGCGTGCTCGGGGAGGAGCGTCGCGGCTGGGCTCGGAGCGCCTGATGGTGAACGACGACGATGACGGTCGGAGCAAGCGTGCTTGGGGAGGAGCGTCGCGGCTGGGCTCGGAGCACCGGTGGCGGACGCACGCGAGCGCGGGCGGCGGACGGACGACGGCGCACGCGAGCATGGGCGGATGGAGCGCCTAATGGTGAACGACGACGAAGACGGCCAGAGTAACGAGGTCGGCGGCGGAGTAACGAGGTCGGGAGCTCTTGGGGTGAGGCCGAACGACCGCTGGAGTGACGAGGTCGGCGGCGGCGAGGGGTTGACGATGGCGTGGGGTCGACGACGGCGTGGCACGAAGGGGAGAAAGGAAACCTAAGGTTTGCTCGGGTGCGCGACCGGTGGACGACGACGACGCCGGCGATAGACGAACGCCGGCGCGGCTGACATAGGCGCCGGCGCGGCGGTGGCGAACTGACGACGGCGACACCGGATGGACGGATGACGACGACGACGGCGACGCTATGACTCGAGAGACGGAGTGGCACGGAACGAAGAAAATTCGTGCTCCGATGGTGTATTCTGAAAGTAGTATGAATTGGGTGGTATATCCTGAAAGTGGTGTGTATTTGATGGCATATTCTGAAAATTCTCAATTAGAGATGTCTTTGCTATACCGTCTTATTTATTTATTGTGTTATATTACGTGGGCTAACATCATGCGAGCTTTAATGGGCCTCTGTGCTCCTCCTTGCGCTGGCGGTGGGCCTTGTTAGTCGATCGATATGTCTGTACCCCGTCGACACCCTCCTGCCTGCACCTACGCCGCCGGCCGACTCCTCGCTACTTCGCCCGCCGCGCCGCCTCCCCGCCTGCGCCGACTTCCATCCATATCCCGCGAGGTGGGTGCCGTCGTCCTGCTGCTTTCCGCCTGCGGTGAGCACCCCGTGCCGAAGGTCCGCCTCTGTTAAGCCAGTGAATATCGTTCAGATCTTGTTGAACTGCAACATCAAAATTTAATTAGCCTTTTGGTTTCTAGATTTCCGTAATTTCTATATATGCGTCAGAGTTTTTAGCACTCTCAAATTTAGCTTTTGGTTTCTTAGAATTCCAATAGTTTTCTATGCATCCGAGTTTGTAGCACTGTTTGGCCCTTTATTTCGCGTGCAACATTGTTGCATTTTATTAGATACAATGTATATGAAGTGAATACAATGTTTTCTATTCGGTGATTTTTCTTAGAGAAGGGTATTTTTTTCTACATCCAACTGGATATATGCAGTATTTTTTAAAAATTAGAAACTTAGCCTATCGAATAGGGAACATAGCCCTCAAATAACCCAATCTGAAATTCGCTCCTATGGAGATTTGAATTCAGGGCCTTGGGGTGCTACTCAAGTCACTGCAACCACTAGGTTAAATGCCCTTTCACTTTCTATTCGGTGATGTGCGATCGATTTTAGATGGAAGGACTCATTTTTATCTCATGGTCTTGTTTGATGACCATTGTATGCCTTGTAGTAGTAATCTTGTTTGGAGTGTGGTTCGAGATCAAACTTCCTTGTTCGAGAAAAACAAAAGAACGAAAAATGTCAAAAAAGAGAAAAAAGAACGAAAGGATGGAGTTGAGATTTAAGGCACCCAATTATGCTATGTGGAAAAAGGAGGCAGCTGCCTGCGACAAAGCTAATGGCAATGGTAAAGATGGATTGATTACAGTAAGAAATGAGTATCCATGGCACCATCCCCCTCGTTTTGAACTTACCGAGGGATTAGATTTGAAAAAGATTGACGAGGTATGATAACTACCCAGCCGTGTGTGATAAATCCCCCCCCCCCCCCCAACCCCCAAAAAAAAAAAATCATATTTTCTTCCCCTAGTGCTGACTCTTGACATTGTCTCTTTCAGTTTATGTTTGAACGGAATATTTCGATTGCCAAGACCATAGCAAATGACATAATCATCCCAGACCCTGCTCCCGAGGTTTGTGTTACCTTCATTTACAGAATTCAGTTGATGAATCATTCCATTATATTAATTATTTTGTTTAATCCTGTAATACTATAGGGTACTTAAGTCTACTGAACCATTGATTATTTATTGCTGTCATAATATGAACCTTAAATAAGAGCATCTGGATTCACATGTCTGAACCATGATAGGCTGTAGATCCCCTTATATTCTGTCTTCCCTTCTCCCTGCTTCATGTTTGGTTTCATCTCTAGCCCACCCCAACTTTCTTGCTCACAAGGTTTTGTTATTGTTGTTGTCATATATGCACCTCCATAAACCTCAAAACAGTTTATTTTGTTGTGCTTTGTTAGTTGGATAACTGATGCCTCAATTTTTTTTTCCGAATGTGATGGATCCATCTAGTGGATGTGTTATACCTTCTTGGACAAATATGACCAATTGGAGCCCATCTTTATAAAGGATAGTGCACGTTGCTTCCTCCGATTATTCAAGAACTGGAAGGGCTATACCATGTCAATATGTCATGGAATCTCACCATCACTGCACAAACCTTGACCTGCATGGTCAGTTTCAATTCCCTGCGATGCGCGAAAGTTGTATTGGAGGGCAGGGCACCTGAGCTGCAAGGGATGCACGCCAATCCAAACTGCGTAACCAAATACGTATACTTCCCGCTCCACGAAGCTGCTGAAAGGTTCTCCATTGAGATGATCAAGCTACTCTTATGCCATGGTGCATCAGCCAACGTACGCTCGGTTGGCAACGATGTCATCGATGGCCTACTCCCGCTCCATATCGCGATTGAGAACACTTGCCTGCATAAGTATCTTGAGGACAATCTTTCTCCCGGCCAGGATCATCTGGATTATATTTACAAGCTTATCCATCTGCTGTGTTTACCTGAAATGGTTTGTTTCTCTTCCCTCCCTGTATATGCAAAGTACTACTTTTAATTTGCAGCATGACATAATAAGTAATTAACTGTTGTCATGCCATAGATCCCAGACAGCTCTGATTATGAATTAGTGATATTAAGGACTGAACATCCTTTTGTTTCCACTTGTCAGAGGAAGTAAAAAGTTTCCCTTTGTTAATATTTTGTCTTACTTCATGTGTAAGTGCATCTTCATATAGTTAAAGACAAGGAGTCTTCAATAAAATATACTAAAATGTTGCTAGTAAGTAATTTTATTTTCTTTGCCTTGGAGATTGTCCCTAATCCATAATTACTTTGATATGAAGAAATGAAACCATATATAGAAAGTTAATCGACACTACTTGCTTGCACATACAAATGCTAAATGCCACTTAGATTTTTGTTCCTTTTTTTTAAACAGTAGATCTTCCTGGATAAAACTAGACTACTTGCAGGAAAAACAAATAATCTACTTGAAGAGCTCTGGAATTATATTGAGAATGGAGAACTTATCCAGACCGCAATTCTACTACTGGCTGCTCAGGAGCAGATCCGAGGGGGATGTTCCTCCAAGATAAATGGCAGCAGAAAGAAAAATGGGTATGACATTATGTACAAGCGTATACTGAGGCTTTCATTTGCCTTGAGATGGGGGAAAGTTTCAAATGGAATGACACAGAAGCTTCTGAAGGAAAAGAGGGCACTCATTGATTGCATGGGGCTGCTTGTTGATGTAATTTCCCATGCTGGTGAACCTCTTTCTGCATACATTCAGGCACATTCAGAGGTACACGTTTTTGGTATATTGCAGCTGCGGTGCCTCTAATGCATTTATAAATTAAATATACATTTATAATAGTTGGAATTTGAATAACTGAAGGAGTGTAAAGTTTAGTTAAACATACAGAATTGTGATGCAGGTCTTGATTGGTACTTTTCAAGCGTCTAGATAACCTTTGATTACAGAACCTGTGGAATCTAAGAGGTTTTGCTTTACCATAACCAAGATAAATCAATCTAGATGAATTGGAATATGTATGTTATGCCGTTTATAAAACCAAGTAGAAAATTTACTGTGCTTGTATGTTTGCAACTGTTTTTGCATACTATTCCATTCCTTTCCGATTCATATAATCGCAATTTTCTCCTCCAAAGAATTCTTTCCACCATCTCTCTGCTACCGTTGGTTATATGATTGCTAAATTGTATATACAAGAGATCTATATTAGCAACATATTGCCTTTTCTGATAATTTTTTATCTAGCTTATACAACAGCTTGTATGTCATGCAGGCGCCACACGTGGAGGTCTTGGAACATGTTTCAACTATTCTCAAGGAGTATGGATTTTGCCCTATTGAAGAAGTCATGGACACTATAAACCTGTACAACTCTTTGTTTTGCTTCACACAGTAATTTTCTATGTGAATGCATGTTTATTTTGCTGATTATTATGCTTTGTCTTCCACTTTTTCCTTGAAGCCAGCCTTATGACTGCAAAATGTCAGAAAGAAAATCATGTAGCGAAGGTGTGCTGGGCTCAAGTGATTCTTTTTACATTTAACAAAAGTGAGCCTTATAAAGCCTCTCTTTTTTTCATGGAGAACAGGGCTTATAGATTCAAACACGGCAGCTACGGAAATGGCTAATCTGCATGCTGCAGACGAAAAGGTAAAGATAATCAAATATTGCCGTATTGGAGCATCTGTACCTTCGCCTTCTTGTGAGATACAGTACGTAAGGTGTCGTTCACACAAATAGTAGCGTAGTATTGCAGTGTGCAGCAGCCAGGTAAGTCAGTTACATGATTAGTTTGGTATCAATTTTGATTTGGTTGCTAGTTGTCCATTGTTATATGGGCTGAAGACTATCCTTTGTATGGAGCAATGCAGACTCTTTTATGCCAGGGTATTGTCCTAGAAGTTAGTATCTTGTGAACAAATCTGAAAGTAATAAGTAAGGTAGAGATAATTAATAACAAATTGGCTGCAGAAAGATTGCTATAGAAATTTCTGTCCTTTCCTTGTTTGATTTTTTTTTTAAAAAAAACACCAACTTTTTTTTATAAAAATCATGTAACAAATTGAAAAATTCTCAAATTGGCAAATCCCGTTGCTTTGGATTGCCTCCAAATACAGTTGGCCTTGCAATGCCACACATTCCAACTACAATTCATCTCTGTCACGCTAATGTGATCGAGACTACTGTGTTTCTCATCAGGTTCTTTACCAAAGATAAGGGTTAAATGCAATAAAAATAATAATAAAGGAAATAATACAAATAATGAAATTAAACTAGCGCCTGGCTAAAACCCTGTTGGGCATAATTAGCTCAATAACATAGTTGAACTGTTTAGATTCCCAAGTAACATCAACACTGAGACTCGACAAAGGGGGCTTGCATCTTCTGTCTGTGAGGAAAATTCTGATAAAGGAAGATGCAGTGTAATATTATTAAGTTGTTAGAGGCAACAACAAAAGCAAATGTTTCGCTTGCTATGTTTGTAGCATGCCTTGTGCTGCTTCAACAACTTATCATGTTGCTTAAGCATGCTACTTAAGTAGTACTACACTGTAGTAAAACTATTCATATCCAACAAAACACCAATATTGTGTGTTAATTAACATACAACCTCTCAAGTGAGAGATCGTGGCTGACCATGCTGAAATATGAATATATTCTGTCTGTTTGTTTTTCCAATGCTGTACTTTTATTGAAATACTATGTGACAGGCTGGGAGAAAGGAAGTAGGCAGAGGATGGGATCCCACATATACAAGGATAAATTTTTTCCCATATTGGAGATCAATTTTAAGAACCCGGTGCCCCGTGAAGGTGTATCCAACCTATGCACGAGCAGATGCTAGGTCCGGGCGTGATCTTGAACAGATCCGTGCCTTTGAGAACAACTCATCAATGGCCAAAAATCGTATACTTGGTTCAATGGGAAGGATCACATCACTACTTGCAAGCAATCATCAATCCAAAAGGAGCTTTAGCACTGCTGCTACTGGTGCATTCAGGCTCTTGAAGCTGCTGAAGTAAGTAAAGCATGAGTAGAAAAGGTATGCCCATGAGTTTTTTTTGGCAAGTTTCGTTTGATGCACCTTTAACTTGGTACTGTATCCATCTTAAAATATATGGTGTATTTTGTTCTGTTATGATAAGGTTTTGATTCGCAATTGCTTCCCTAATATATTATCTATATGACATAAAAGTATAATTATACAAAATACAAAAGTACCTTTGAAGACGAATCTAATAACATTAATTTTGCTTCATAGAAGTTATATTATAATAGAGTAATTGTTGATCAAAGTCTCATCTTAATGAAAACAATATACGTCATATCTTTTGAAATGGAGGGAGTAAGGTTATTTGTTAATTAGTTAATTAATGATTGACGAGTTGCTTATATATAGTGTTAGGTATTCTATTATTTTGTCTTATTTTTCATTGTTTAAGTTTGTATGGCGCGGTGCTCTAAGTTTGTATGGCGCGGTGCTCTAACTTCCATATTTATGTAAAACACCTTTTTGTGTAGATGACGAATCTTTACGTCGAATCATCATGTTTTTGTTTTGTTTGTGCAGGTTCTATAGTTGAGAGACCAAATATTGACTTTTCTCTGAAAATTAATTCACCTGTGACTAGGGATGAAAACGGATTGGAAACGGACGGAAACTAGCTTTATCATATTCGTTTTCATATTTTTTTCGGAATCGGAATCGAAAACTCGGATACGGAAATGAAATCGAATATTATTGAATAAAGATATGGAGCGAATACGAGACGGAACGAATACGGTAGCGAATATTTACCGATATATAAAAAACCCCTCAAATTGAGTTTCTTCATCGAGGAAGAGATATCGCTTATTATTTTAGTTCAACATCTCTAACATTTATATCGTCAATTTTATAGATGATCCCACAACCGTATGTGAAAATTGATTTTCATGGATGTTCCTCTAAGAGATCCATATGCAAATATGATTATCATTTTCTATTCCCAAGACCTTTTACTAGATGTATAACTTACATACCATTGTATAAATTGGAGATGTTATTTATTTTACTTCACATCTTCGAAACTTGTAATGTTTGTATTATACTTTAAATGCTTTCAAATACAAATGTTATAAACTACAAAGTGGTAGATTTCGCTGAGCTCTACAACTTTGATATGGAACACATCTCCATCAGATGTCGTTGAATTGTAGATCTGAGATTTTATAAAAATTAATATGGCATATTATAATGAATATTTAGACCCATAAATGACCTCAAATAATAAAATAGTCAATAATAAAGTTGTAGATCTCATCGAGCTCTATAATGTTGATATAAAGTTTGTCTTCATCTGATTCCGTATGAAAAAGTTATGTATATATATACGTGTTTTTATATAATTTGCTCAATGTATGCGGATATCCGAAAAAAATTCCGGATAGTTTCTGACCATTTTCCGATTCCGACGAATAGTACCCTTACTGTATTCGTCTTCGTTTCCGAGAAAAAATATCCGAATTCGTTTCCGAATTCGAGAATTTCCGGATAATTTCGACGAAACTATTCGAATCCGAAAAATGGTCCAGACAGATGGAAACTATCCGAACCAGATTCATCCCTACCTGTGATAGATCTAGCGTGGGGGCTCCAGTACCCTTGCCCGCTGGATCTTTAGGGAAGGGGGAAGAAGAGGGATTTGAGGAAGAAGGCAATGACCCTCCTCCAATCTCAAGCTGCATCAGCCCCTGTAATTCACAATAAATATGATTCATTAGCAAATTAATTTATAAAAAGGGTCAAAAAGGAAATATTTTTTTCTTTAAAATAGATCCTTCACACCAAAGAGACCTACTTATAAGAAAAGGTACTTACATTTGGACCATGTTTAGAAATTTTTTCTTACAAATAAGTCCTTGTCAATTTTTTTTGCACTAACCCCTTCACATCAGTGACTTAGCTATAATATATGGGCGCTAGGGGTGGCGGTGCCGGTTGGCACTAGTGAACCTTTTCTTCTTAAATGAAAATAGGCTCTCCATGTCCTCTTCTAAGGTTTTTTCCTAAAACTAATAATAATGTCGTTGCTGTCTCTTAGCCAAACGTTTAACATTTTGATTTATTCAAATAATTGTGCAAATATATGAATCAGGTTTAAAGTACTTTTAATAATAAATAATTCATAATAAAATAAATTATAATTACATTTTTAATAAGACAATATCTATTAAAAATTAGAAACGTTATGTATTAAAACTTGAAGGGAGTAACTTTTTAGAGGTGTAACCAACTGTAACCTTTCTAACAAACTTCCCATGCTTTAATTTCTATTGGATTTGAACACATTATAATTCTATTGATACAGATTTGATTTCTAGAATCTGCTCCACTTCTTTCACTTGGGCAAGTCTATATCCAAATTTTCATAGAATTCTTTCAATATCACAAAACATTTTTTCCCAGTTTTTTTCATTCAAATGTATGTGTTGTTGCCCTGCACTTTTCATCGTGATGCAGGCTTGGAATTATCTCCATTATCTCTTACTGTCTCATTATTTCTTACTGTTATGTTTATTATAATTATTCAAATGGCTTATTAGCGATTAGAAAATAATTTATAAGTAAAATTTTATATATATGTCCTTATTGAGTCAAAAGCAAATGTTGTAAAACAAACTACGATGAAAAAACCCACAAAATCACCTCCAAAATTAAGTTTATAGGAATTGTTTAGATTGATGCCATTTGAAATCATACCATTTTTTTTTGGTAAAGTTGCCAAATATGTGCATTAATTTAGTTTCTTACCAAATTCTAGTAAATAAATAAGAAATCCTGCCAAAACTTGGTAATATTGCCAAATTGCTAAAATTTGGTAAAGTTTATTTTGGCTACAATTTGAACAGACCCTTAAAATCAAAATTTAGCTTATAAACATGAGCAAAACAATTATGCTCTTATTGTCCCTACCGATCGAGTTGTTTTAGGGTAGATCTAGCTAAATTTTTTTTATCATAACCAGAACCATGTAACACATGAACTTGACCCCCACAAAAAAATAGAGAGAATTGGGGAAAAGAATAGGACCCCCCTCGTGATTCAGATGGATGGGTTCACAGGCCACGTGGTGGACCATCTCCACCTCCCCTACCTGCCCCCCTACCGATCTCCCACGTGTAAAAACTGGTTCCACCAAACCACCATCATCCCCCTACCTATCTCCCACGCATAATAACTGGTTTCACTAAAACACCATTGTTAAAATAAGATCGAATGCCACTCTTAAACCCCAGGTATCCAGTGCAATGTCACTTTTCATGGGTTTTTCATTTGCAAATTGTTTTTTTCACAATTTCACAATATGTGATTGTTTGGTTCACTACCATAGTTTGTCTCACCATGCCACACTTATGGCAAAGTTAGCCAAGTTTGACTAAGTTTAGGCATCTGTTTGGTTCGTGCCACACTTATGGCAAGATTTCTTCACTATGATATGAGTCACATATGTCATTGGCACATAAAAGTGTGGCAAGCTTGCTCTCCTATGGCTGAAGTGCGGCTTCAATTTTCTTGGCCACATGTTAGGCATGTTAGCTAAAAGAAGTATGGCAAGCTTTGGCAATGTGGTTATGCCAAGCAAACAACCACGTATTTACCCTTGGCTCAATTGGTCCAAGAAAAAGGAAATTTAGAAAAAACAATTTACAAATGCAAGAAACCACAAAAGTGGAATTGTAGCAGATGCCCGCGACTTAAGTGTAGTATTTGATTGAATCTCATTTTTAACGATGGCATTCTATGGGTGGTAGATATGCAAATTTCTCTCGGGCAAGCGAACCGAGAGAAGCGCAGAGGGGCAGGCCCACTGACACGTGGGGTCCACCCACCGTACCCCGCATTTCTCCCAAGCCTTGCTGGCTTCTCTCCCATCACACTTGAGGCCACGCGTCCACCACCACCACCTCCTCCTCCTCATTAGCAAGTGGCGAAGCCAGGATTTGAGATTAGGGGGTGTGGGATGAGGATAAGCCATAAGACCGAATAACAAATATTGATAGCAAATGAGGTCAAATAGTCACCGTCAATAACAATCAATGCGTAAACTAGTCCTTTAAAAAAACTTGAATTTTAGCTCTTTAATAATATCATTGAAAGTTTGAAACTACTCTTTATTGCTAAATTCTTTTAATGTAAACTATTGAATAATCTCTAAAATAAGTATCATCTATTTTACTTTGAAAAAGATGAGAAATCACAAACTAATTTTGTAGATCATGTTTCTTACTAATGTTTTTAGACTTGCTAACTAAGTAAATTGATAATACTTTCAAGCTACACAAATAAACTAGACATATACTTATCTTAGTTAGCCTTAATATAGAGTAAAAGAAATTGTGAACGGTCTTATCAATACATAGATGTATAACTCCCCAGGAATTTCAATTGTCTTTTACTAGTTAGTCCCGGTAAAGCTCCCAAACGGCGTATTTTTTCGAAACGAGGTCCTCGGTAATGAGACCGTTCACATAAAGCTCGGAGACGACGGGCAAAAATGCGTTCATTTGCCTCAAACTTTAGAGGGGCTCATTTAAGCAAAATTCCTAAAATAAAAGGAAAAATACTTTCCACTGCCCTAAACAAAGGGCGGGAAGCAAGACGGCGAACATATCCTCTAAAGGCTTGATTGGCCGAAGCTCCATGTCATGACTGAATAAAGCAAGGGAGTCTTTAAAGTCTCTAGTGGGTGCGAGCGGCTCCCGCACCGGGTCGGGTCTGTAGTCTGTCGTTTTGACCAAAAGATGAGCGGATTGTTTCATTCCAATCTTCGAGAGAATGCGAGCGAATTCAAGAGCAATCCAAAATTAATAAAATAAACAAATCAATTTTTTTTCCGCTCTCCGGTTGGGTAGTAAGGGTCGGAGAAGGCTAGAACTTTAGTTCGTAAACATAAAAGCACGGTACGAGCTTTTATGCAATGGTTGGGTTCGGTATTTTTAGAAGAATTTTTTATGGAAGAAGAGCAAGTTTTTTCTTTGATGCAGCTCCTGCCGCCTGCCAAGCGGGCTCCGGTCTAGTGAATAGGGTATGCCTAAGCGCCCACCCGAGATTAGACTCGAGGGTGGGTAAGACCCGGAGCGAGGTTGTCCACGAGCGGAGGCCCCTCGAAGAGGCGTGCAAAATATAGAGCAACTGGCAGAGGTTTTGTTGTTCGCCCTTTTCGAACCTCTTCGGGACCTATTGTGTCTGCCCTCGACTTAGCCGTCTCTGAGCTACAGGCCCACCCCATCTCCACTGGATCTCTTCCCGGGGTACCCCAAAAGGAACCTCCCTCTCCTCAGTAAAAGCCATTACTTTACGTTCAGCTAGCACTAAAAAGGCTACTCCTAGTAGAAGTGGTAGAATTAAAAAAGTATTTCCGCTGGAACAGCTATGTACGTTTTCGATTTTCTATTCACTCATGATCGGGCCTGACCTGGTTGACCCACCTTTTTATTTTTCGTCATTCGATCACGAAAACAGGGATTCTGGAATGGTCAAGAATCCCAGCGGTTGTTCGGATCGAAAAACCGAGAACAAGACATGCCACAAAGTGGCAGATGAAGGCAAGGGGGAGAGCCTAGTCCTCAACCTCTTCTTCCCCAAAAGGTAGTTATGAACGTGCCAAACTTATTGGGCCCGGCCCGGCTCGTGTCGTTCCAACAACCGACGGGGAGCACCTCAGTATACGATCGCGCGCAGTAACTGGGGTTTTATTACATATGTTCGTCACTACCCTCTCTTTTTCAAAACTTCTCATTAAGATTTAAAACGTGCCGTCTACTTCCAGCTTTACTGTTCCCTGGGATTGGCTTTGGGCCTTTCCTGCACAGCTTAGGTGGAAGGCGAAGAAGGCCCCCTTCCGGGGGGGTGGGGGCGAGTCTCGGGATGGACTGACTCCATATGCACGAAAGAACTGAGATCTTCAACGAAAGCCCCCCAATTTCATCGACCCTTACTTAATGAGAGCCAAAAAAGGATCTCTCGTGTATAATCCTGCATAATCTCCATTCTGGAGGAGCAGTTGATTTAGCAATTTTTCCTGGTATTTACTGCCGCTCGGAATTAGACCATAACGGAATTTCTATCTACACCGGGACTCACAATCTCTTCTACGCACAATAATATGTTGAACTACTTCAACAAGTCTACGTGTAAGATATCCAGCATCCACCGTTCGTACAGCAGTATCTACAACCCCTTTGCGGGCTCCGTAGCGGCCTCAAAAAAAATTATTTTCGTTCTATGAACTTTAAGGTGTTGTTCGAGAACTACGATCTTTGGCTCTAGAACTGAACCATTTCCTTGTATCTCAGAAGAACTTCCAGGTTAATAGGGAATAAGTTTGATCGGCGAAGTGAAAGAGGGCATTTGCGTTCCGGGGAGGGCGTCGCGTGCGAAGCAGCTTTGCCCCGGGGAGCGAAAGGTCTTTTGTTCGCAGAAGGGAGATCCTATGCGCTAGCTATATCTGTTATGGATGAAGCCCTCACTCAACCGACCTGCTACCTGGAAATCTCAGGATCAGAGGGATCAAAAACCGCTAATTCGTATAAAGCCATCGAGCCAGCCCAACCAAAAACTAGAGCTGTGTGCAAACAAGGGGTGTATGGTGGTGGTGGTGTTTGGATGAGGGGTGTTGGTACCCTACGGCACCCCCTAGCTGCGCCACTGCTCGTCGGTGTCACCGCCGTCGGCATCTTATCCACCTCCGCCGTGCCCCGCTCGCAAGCGCGCAACCACCTTCCAGGTCAGTCAGTGCGGCGGCGTTTTGTCATGCTTTTGGACCACTTTGCCATAGCCAACCCCCCCCCCCGGTAGGCGGCAGTGGTGGAACAGTCGCCGCCATGATTTTTTTTTCTCTCGATAATGTGGTGCGCTGGCTAATTAAGGAACAGTTCTTTTTTTTTGAACAACTAGTTGGATGCCCGTGCGTTGCAACGGGTATATATCCGTTTGAAATCATCACTTAAACAATCATAAATATAAATCACATTATGTCACCTACTACCTCGTGGACAAGATTGTTTTCGTGAGGCCTCTGCGTAACCTCTAATCTAGTAATCTCTACCAAGCATTGTGAGCCAAGGAGGCGTCGTGGTTGCACATTATTCTACGAGAAAATCCATGAAATACCATTGACAAGCACTCTAATTTCAGAAATACCATCGATAAAGATAACTTCCTAAAAAAGACAACTTGCACAAGCCTCTTTCTCCTAAAAATACCAAATCGAACAAGGCCTCGAGGCCTCGAGGGGATTAACCAAACCCCCACCCCCACCACCCGCACCCTACCATCCTCCCCCCTTGAGTCCCATTTGGTCTTCTGCCAACCCCAATCTCGTTAGCCGCATCCGCAACGGAGTGGAGCCTGGTGTTTTTTATTGGACGGGGCGACCTGCCCGCCCCGCGTCGTTCTATGGATCCACTATCAGCAGCAGGGACATCCAACAGCTTCTGCCCCCAAGACGGCCGTCGCCGGTGAAGGGGACGCCACTGCACCCGCAGAGTTTTCGTTCACGGTTCACGGAGCTTCTTCTGCGATGCAGCTATGGTCCATCCATCGGCGGGAGGTCAACTCAATTGTTCTGCTTAATATCTCCATCGCAATTCAAGAAGATTACAGAAATAAGATCGAAGAGCAGAGCGTTTCGAAAATGCAAGTTGCAGAGAGCAGATGTTGTATTGACTTTCCTGTTTAGACGTAGTGTCGAAACAGGGATTCGTCAGTATTAATTTCAGCTACTGATTTCACTTTGTCTTGTACCATTATTAACTCATTAATTCTCTCAACAGCACATTGCAGAGAAAGCTAATAGCGGTGAACTGTGAGTCTGCGATTGCGATGCTTGTATTATAATTCGTAATCCTATTACTGGATGCTTCATTCTTTCTTGTGGTGAATGATACTGCTACTTGGCCGCACTATTTCGTCAAATGTACATGTTCTGAAGTAGTATGATCAATATCAAGCAATCCAGAACCGAAAATCAACAACTAAAAATTGCTTTGATCAAACATAGCTTCCACTATATTTAGAAGAATTGAGGATTTGGAGCAAAGCACGGTTTTCCTCAAGCCCATTTCGCCCATTCACTTTACGAATCGAGCAGAGACCTATATCATTCCAGCTACGCCTTGCCTCACAAACTTTTTTTTTATATTTTTAATTTTGTGTAAGATTTAGTTATACATGGTCGCTGAAAGAGATGATTCTGACGAAGGAATCCTCCCCGCCGGCACCACCCCCGCTACCACCGACGTTTGCCGTGGACGTGTCCGTCACAGTGGGCCTGCTCACAGCCGTCCTCCTCGCGCTCTTCCTCTTCCTCATCTACGCCAAGCACTGCAAGCACCGCGGCCTGGGCGTGGCACGCAGTGTCGCCGTGCTGGGCCTCGGGTTCCAGCCGTCGTCGTCATCGTGCAAGCGGTGCCGCTCCAGCCTGAGCAGCTCCGCCGTGGGCGCGCTCCGGTGTTCCGGTTCGGCGACATGGGCGACGCTGGCAGCGCAGCGAGGGACCAGGCGACCGAATGCGCCGTGTGCCGCGGCCCGTTCGACACCGCCGAGCTGCTCCGCATCCTGTCCTAGTGCCAGCATGCGTTCCACCCGGGCTGCATCGACGTGTGGCTGATGACGCACTCCGCGTGCCCGGTGTGCCGCCGCAGCGCCGCTAATGGTGCACTCCGTGTGCCCGGTGACGGTGATAGCGAATCAACGTTTCCTAGCCATGGATCGGCGTCAAAGGGGGAGGAGTGCTGCGATATGCGCGGATGGAAGCGTGCATCGTGGACACGAGCGGTTGCGCGAGCGTGGATGGAGGCACAGCCGCGTAGGGGGGGTGGGTGGGTGGGTGGATGCGCGATGCGAACGAGGATGGATGGGGAGTGGGCTGGTGAGTTGATCTTGCGGGAGGATCCTGGGAAAGCTCTCAGCCATTAGATCGTTCAGGACTCACCACCACCACTACGAATTTTTTAAGTAGTAAAGATGTGAGGTTGGGGGAGGAGTAGCTGAAGAGCTATTGTGTTCTAGGAAGAGGAGCGTGTTTAGAAATCAGGCACGCAGATTAGCATCTGCTGCATTCCTGGTGTTTTAGCTTGATGATGAGCTATTGTAGCTTTAAGGAAGAGGAAGTCCCGTTTCCGTGGAAGGAAATTTCGGTTTATGGAATTGTGTTCCATGCGACGACGATGTTGTTGCCGTTTTGCTCGCGCCAGATCCGTATCTGGCGTGCACACCCCTCCACCCGCTTTTTTTCCACACTCCTTTTTTTTCACGATTCTTTCTATTTTTTTGGCGTGACTTTTTTATTTTTTGCGCGATTTTTTTCCCTATTTTGGCCTCCCTTCCCTTGGCGTATTTTTCATCTTTTTCGTATACTTTTTATTTTTTTTAATTTGAAAGTTTCAAATCTGAGTTGAAAGTTTTAAAGTATCAAGTTGGAAGTTTTCAAATTTGAGTTCAAAGTTTTCAAATCTCAAGTTTAAGATTTTTAAATCCGAGTTGAAAGTTTTCAAATTTGAGATAAAAAGTTGAAAGTTTTCAAAATTTGACTTACAATTTTCTCCTCCGAACAATTCTTTCCATCATCTCTCTGCTATCATTGGCTATATGTCACGCCCGGAATTTCTATCCAAAATTCCAAACGCTTACATGTGTGTAAACCCTCGTCCAGGAATCAACCGAGGCACACAATAACAAATTGATAATAGAGTACAATTATTACTCTAATTAATAGGCGAATAAAATGTCATTACAGAGGTAGATAGTTCCTCTCAATCAATAAAGATCTAAGCAGCGGAAAATAAAGATAAACAGCGCAGAAGACTCCACTCCACAGGCAGCTTGACCAGGACTACGCCAAATCCTCAACACCATCAGCAACACTGTAGAACTCCTCCTCTGATGAATGATTGCAAGGTGAGTATATGACATACTCAGCAAGCCACGCAGCAAATATGCAAGTGCACAGGATAACCAAGGATGGCATAATATAGGCTTCTTTGCATAAACAGCAATTAATAAATATTTCATAATTTCATAAAACAGTAAAATATTAATTGAACAGTATTAATCCAACACTATACAACGTACCCTGTTGTATAGGCCCAACCATTCTGAACAACCAACCCCGGCTGCATAATTCTAACTCCAAACCAGGAATATACCATTCCAAACCAGGAGATAATCAATTATTACCAGTCATAGCATCTTTCATTATGGTGTGAAGGGTGAGACTAATCACGAAAGACATTGTTAGACCCGCCCATAACCGCGGGCACGGCTATTCGAATAGTTTTACTCTGGCCAGAGGTGTACCACTGTACCCACAAGACACAGCCCCACAACATGTCACCATGTGCCTTAATACCACCACGGTATCTCGGAAAGGAGCTGTGACATTACCCCTTGCACAACACAATCCACTACAGCGCACCATTCCTGGATCATAATCACCCCCTTATAAACAAGGCATGGACTCCCCAGCGACCCCCGTGGGCTTATCTCCGCCACTTCTCAGTCTGGTGCTCCGCAATGAACCATGCTATACAAAAGGTAAAGCCGTTGCCCACGCTGGCTTGTGTTTGGCACGATTAATGTTTCACAACCGAAACTCGTGAACCGGTCCTTAATTGTCATGAGCACGACCATCAAAACCATGTACTCACAACCCACCATTATCAGGTTTTAGTTGTCAAATTAATTAATTAACCTATCACGATTGATTATCGTGAACTATCATTAAGCCATCATTAAATAATAGTGAATCATAAGTTATCCCATTAGTGTGCTAAAGTTTCTAAGCATGGCTAAGCAATTACATCTAATATCTAGTTGAACCAATATAAAGCTCAACTAGTCAAGTTACAATAACCCAAGGTATCAAGGAATAAGGTAATCAAGAACACAAGGGCTATAACAAACAATAGGTTAATTCCACCCAATGACATTCGAAAATAAATGCAATAGTTGAATAGAAACAATAGCTTTAAACAGGATCAACATGCTCAAAGGATTGATTAGGATCTGTGTGACTTGCCTTGCTGGCCTTGGAATTCTTCTAAATCTTCTCCTGCGAAAACGGACTCTCCGGAAACGTCGGAATCTAAATAGAAAAGAGCAAAAACACCAAAACAGCACATAAGCAAGCATGAACAGTACATGTGGATATTTTTAACATGTAGATCTCAATTTTAGAAAAATTTAGAGACTTGAACCAACTAAATCCGAGGTACGATGAATTAGTTATGAATTTTTAAATATTAAATCGGATTAAATCATTTATATAAATTTTAATTGAATTATGACGCAATAATGAATTATTTTTGAAAAGAAAAAAGGAATTATTGCGTCAGCGGGGCTCGGGTGCACGGCGGCGGCTTACGGATCGGACGGCCGAGATCGATCTTATCCACAACGGACGGCTAAGATCCATTGGTCCACGACCGGCTCACGGGGAACGACGACGACGACAACGGCGGTGATGTCACCACCGGCGGCGGCTTGGGCGGACATGCTCGCCGGCGAACGACGGCGCGGCAGCGCAAATGGAGGGCACCAAAACGATGCGGGCGGCACGGCGAACTCACCGGTGACCAAAGGAGCGGCGGAAAACGACCGGACGACGACGGCGACGAGGAAGAAGCGGCGGCGACCTTCGGCTTGACGACGGCGACGGTGCTCCGGCGCTCTATAGCGACAGCGAAGGGGCGGACGAGGACGGCGACGCAACGACGACCACGACGACGGCCTTCCCGAGCGACGGTGACGGCTGGAGCGACGGTGGCGCACGGCTGGAGCGGCGGCGGCGACGGCGGCGCTAGGGTTGCACAAGACTAGGGCGCTACGGACGACGAGAGACGAAGGCGAAGGCGGCGACGGGTAGAGGGGAGCTCGGGGATCCTTAAATAGGGGCTAAAGGCGGCGGCGAAAGCCCACGGCGGCCCGGCGACGGCGAAGGAAACCTAGGGTTCGGAGAGAGAGAGAGGAATCCGATCCGAGCTCGAATCCGCGATTTCCAAACCGATTTAGCGATTGCTTCCAAAGGAGAAAAGATAGAGGAGATTACGGTCCCCTCAATTGATTCCACCGGAAACGGAAAGACGCGGCCGGATTTGGAAGGAGATGGCGGCGGCGCGGCGCTAGGGTTCGGGCGGCGGGCGGCCGGAGGTAGACGACGACCTGACAGGCGGGCCCCACCTGTCAGCGTCCGAGGGCACGCGCACGCGCGGCGGCTACGGCGGACTGGGCCGGCTTGGGCCGGGGAGAGAGAGAAGGTTTTGGGCCGACTTTCGGCCCAAAGCCAAAAGAATTTTTTAAAACCTTTTTCAATTTCAATAATTCATGAAATGCAATTTCATTTATTAAAAATACTTCCTTAGCTCAAATAAATCCCAGAAAAATCTAGGAATTATAGAATTAGGCAAAGTATTTAATAAAATTTTATCTGGCCCAATTTTATGTTGGAATTCATTATTTAAAATTAGATCTTTTCTTCTAGGCTTTTAAAATCATTTTCTGACAATTCCATTTAAACAATAATTTATACAATTAAGATTTTTAGGGTGTGACATTATATGATTCCTAAATTGTATATATGATATATCTATGCTAGCGGCATATTGCCTTTTCTGTTTATTTTTGCTCTAGCTTATACAACAGCTTTTATGTCAATTCAGGCGCCCCATGTGGAGGTTTTGGAACATGTTTCAACTATCCTCAAGGAGTATGGGTTTTACCCCACTGCAGAAGTCATTGACACTATGAACCTGTACTTCTCTTTGTATTGCTTCACACAATAGTTTTCTATGAGAATACATGTTTACTTTGCTGATTATTTTATTTTGTCTTCCACTTTTTTCTTGAAGTCAGCCCTATGACTGCGAAATGGAGAGAGTCATGTAGCAAAGGTGTGTTGGGCTCAAGTGATTCTTTTTACATTTAACAAAATTAGCACTAACCTCTTTTTTTTTATGGAGAATATGGCTTATAGATGCAAACATGGCATTTACAGAAACAGCTAATCGGCACGCTTCGGAGGAAAAGGTAAAGATAATCAAATACTACTGTATTAGAGCATCTCTATCTTCACCTTGCTCTGTAAAGTGCCTTGTTGTGAGCTGTACTAGGTGAGGTATTGTCCACACAAATAGTATTTTGTGGTACTGTAGTGTGCAGGGGGGAGCAGTCGGATAAGTCACTTGCATGATTAGTCTGTTGTCAGATTTGGTTACTAGTCCATTGTTATGATCTGAAGACCTATCTCTAGTCCACACCCCCCCTGTGGAAGTTCTTGGTCTTGGCGGTGTTTCGCCAATAATGGTCTACACATATGCTTCAATTTCTGTACTTTTACATGTTTAAACTATCCTTTGTATGGAGCAATGCGAACTCTTTTATGTCAGGGTATTGTCCTAGAAGTAGTATCTTGTGAACAAATCTGAAAGTATAATAGGTAAGTTAGAGATAAAAATGTCTTTGCTTTAGTTACATTATGCTAACATATATATTTTTCTTCTTTTTTTGTGGATACATGATCTTGTGATAACTGCGTTTGGTCTTGTTTCGACTAGAACGGTGTTTGGTAATGACTAATGACTAGTAATAAATTGGCAGCAGAAAGTTAGCTATAGGAATTTCTGCCCTTCCCTTGTTTGATTTTTTTTAAAAAAAGATACACCAACTTTTTTTATAAAACCAGGTAACAAATTGAAAAATTTGACGAATCCCATTGCTTTGAATTGCCTCTAAATACAGATGGCCTATTGCAATGCCACGCATTTCAACTATGATTCATCTCTGCTATGCTAATGTGATCGAGACTAGTGTGTTTCTCATCAGGTTCTTTACCAAAGAAAAGGGGTAATGCAATAAAAAGTAAAGGAAATAATACAAATATTGAAATTAAACTAGCGCCCGGTATTAGTGTTCTTGAATGATTTGTTGGATCTGATTTTTTTTTTTTGTCTCTGAGGAAGATTCTGATAAAGGAAGGTGCAGTGTAATATTAGTAGTTGTTTGATGCATTAACAAAAGCATGTTTTGCTTGCTATGTTCGTGGCATGCCTTGTGCTGGTTCAACAGCTTATCATGTTGCTTAAGCATACTACTTAAGTACTAGTACACTGTAGTGAAATCATTCATTCTCCCTCCATCCTATAATATAAGACGCCGCATTTCAAGATTTCACCTTCAAAATATTTTGACCAACATTTAGTACAATATGAATTAAATTTTACTTGCTAAAAAGTATATCATTGGATTGACATTTGAATTTACTTTCATATGGTTATAATTTTGTTACTACAAATCTTATAATACATGAGAAATTACAAGACAAATATTAGTTTTGAAGACTGTGTCAAGTTTGACCATGTCTTATATTATGGGATAGAGGCAGTATCTAACAAAATCTCAAGCGAGAGATCGTGGCTGACCATGCTGAAATATGGATGTTTCTGTTTTCTTTAATGCTGTACTTTTATTGAAATATGTGACAGACTAGGAGAAAGGAAGTAGGCGGAGGATGGGATCCCACATATACAAGGAGAAATTTTTTCCCATATTGGAGATCAGTTTTACGAACCCTGTGTCCTGTGAAGGTGTATCCAGTCTATGCAAGAGCAGATGCTAATTCTGGGCGTGATCTTGAACAGATCCGTATCTTTCAGAGTAACTCAATGGCCAATCGATCTACCCGAACTCAAAATCGTATGCTTGATTCAGTGGGAAGAGTCCCACCATTTGCAAACAATCATCAATCCAAAAGGAGCTTCAGCACTTGTGCTACTGGTGCATTCAGGCTCTTGAAGCTGCTGAAGTAAGTAAAGCATGAGTAGAAAAGGTATGCCCATGAGGTTTTTTTTTTTTTTTTTGCCAAGTTTCGTTTGATGCACCTTTAACTTGGTACTATATCCATCTTAAAATATAAGGCGTATTTTGTTCTGTTATGATAAGGTTTTGATTCGCAATTGCTTCCCTAATATATTATCTATATGACATAAAAGTATAATTATACAAAATACAAAAGTACTTTTGAAGACGAATCTAATAACATTAATTTTGCTTCATAAAAGTTATATTATAATAGAGTAATTGTTGATCAAAATCTCGTCCTAATGAAAACAATATGTCATATATTTTGAAATGGAGGGAGTAAGTTTATTTGTTAAGTAGTTCATTAATGATTGACAAGGTGCTTATATATAGTGTTAGGTATTCTATTATTTTGTCTTATTTTTCGTTGTTTAAGTTTGTATGGCGCGGTGCTCTAACTTCCATATTTATGTAAAACACATTTTGCGTAGATAACGAATATTTACATCAAATCATAATGCTTTTGTTTTGTTTGTGCAGGTTCTATAGTTGAGAAACCAAATATTTGACTTTTCTCTGAAAGTTAACTCACCTGTGATAGATCTAGCGTGGGGGCTCCAGTACCCTTGCTCGCTGGATCTTGAGAAAAGGGGGAAGAAGAGGGATTCGAGGAAGAAGGCAATGACCCTCCAATCTCAAGCTGCATCAGCCCCTGTAATTCACAATAAATATGATTCATTTTATTTGTACATAGCAAATTAATTTATAAAAAGGGTCAAAAAAAAGGAAATATTTTTTTCTTAAAAATAGATCCTTCACACCAAAGAGGCTGGCGCCAAGGGCCTACTTATAAGAAAAAGTACTTACGTTTTTGGAACATGTTTAAAAATTTGTTTCTTACAAATAAGTTATTGGTGTCAATTTTTTTTCGCTAACCCTTCACGTCAGCGACTTAGCTATAATATAAGGGCGCTAGGGGTGGCAGTTGTGGACACCCCGAATATTATACCATCCAGTGTCCAACGCGACCACCACATACTGTTGGAAGAGTGGGATCCAAACACGCATAAAAAGCCACTCGTCCTCAATGTGTCCATGATCACGGTTGACACCTTCTGCTATAATAAACGGAATGTCAAGTAGTGATCGCAAAAGACCCCAGTGCCTCGATCGAAAGCGCTATCCCCAATTATCTCAAGCGATCAAAACCCGTTACTTTGCTCAGCTAGTTCCTAGAAATGCGACTAGTCTCACTTTCATCGCAAGCAATTGGAACATCATCACAAGAGCATAACAAGGGGTCAAGTGCAGCAGGTATCTGGTACAGAATAGGGTCCAAGGTTCCATCTAACAGCACACAAGTAGCAACAGAAGATTCAAACAAAAGCCAAAAGCACAAAACAAAAGCCGGTGGCGCCACGACCCCACAAGGGCAAACCAACCGGGCAAGAGCCAAGCTGAAGGTAGCAGAAGATCATTCACTGCCCTCGCCGCCCCCGGCAGAACAGTGACCACACAGGAAGCATAATTCTACGCCGGAGTCCTCACCTGAAAAACAACGGAGCCGGGTTAAGTATAAGATTGTACTCGCGAGTCTTGCCCATAAAAATATATGTAAGGGGAGAGAGAAGTATGCAGGTTTACCTTAACCTAGAGCAACCTAAGTTCAACATTTGCATAAAGCCAATTTTATTGAGCAGATATAAGTGAAAGCGATAACACAATAAACTGACTAGCAACATTATAAAATTCTGGACAGCAAGCAAATTAATATGAAAGGTACAAGTAAATGAGCCCAAACGGCGCTCACAACATCCAACATGGAACTACCAAAGTCCATATCATCATGGCACAGCTTGCCAACATCACCATCAAACATAAACCCACCAGAATAACCCAAGTTTGATGCTAACATAACTGAGGCACACATCAAGCATTGTTCATAACCGTGGACACGGCTATTCGAATAGATTATACTCTAATCAGAGGTGTACAACTGTACCCACACGAGATGAACAAGGATCAAATGCCGCCCACCACACAGGTGCGACCTACAAGTGATTCAAGCTCGTCACATGTCCTTTCCTAGCCCCACCCCAACCATTTAAACCACACCGGGGCCCCCGACGACTCAGTCACGTGCGTGTGATGTGACTAAGGCGGGCTCACCACGCGGGAGATACCCCCTGCCGTACCTCCGCCATCTGGGCACTCCGCAGATCCCAAATCCTCACGTTTCTCCGATGGGCGTAAATGATCACAGTAAGTTTAGTAATCAAACAGGCCGGTCCCATGATACGGCGTGTGGTAAGTACGTAGGGTGCTTGAATAGACGTCAAAATGTTCGGTCCTTAACAACCCAGACGGAGCTACTGCATCCGGGGAAAACATACCTCCCATCATCGCCCTACCACCCGTCCAAGTCAATCATATTTCATCAACCATTATTTAATGTAAGTGCTCCAGTTTTAGCCCATTAACCAAGTTATCCATATCCCAGAATTAACAAAACTGTCCAGCCATATAGTTGTATCCCCACTAAGCAAAACTAAGCATAATGAATAAAATATCCCAACTATTCCCAACCAGGAGAGTAATAGGTATATGACAGCTATATATAACTAAGGTAAATGCACCAATTAATTATCTACCATGTCACCCAAAACTATTAACTAAGCAAATGCAGATATGTATATAAATAGGTTCGCAACCAACGGAGTTTAAGTAAAACATGGGTGCTAGATGCTTAGGTGCCCGCCTTGCTGCCGTGAGTAATCACAGTCAATCTCAGGTTCTTGCTCCACGTACTCCGAATTCTCAGAATCTACCGATAAGAAGCAAATATGCATATAAGATTCAAATAAACATGCATATGCAACATGCTCTATAAAACATGGCCTAATTACAGTAGATAGAGAGTACGATAAATTGATTTTAGAAACAAGAATCATCTCATTTATATTTGTGGTTTGGGAGATACAAAAATAACAAGCCATATACACTGAAAATGGCACTATGCTAAAACTGAATATAAACTATAGATCATTTGGTGATCCCCACATTTTCTAGCAAATTTTCATGAGTGCAACTTGCACCATACAAAAGAGTATAACTTACTGGTTATATGAGAAGTATTTGTATTATTTAATTTGGAGTTTGAACAAGTTAGCAGGTATGTAAGAAACCTGGAGAGTGAGAAAAAGAAAACTGTTGCTAGCTGTTTATTTATTTTTTCTGAATAAATCAAATTGACATCTTACACTTTGTGGCAAAACTTAGTGAATTAAAAACATGAGGTTGGATGTATAATTTACTTAAATCACCAGTTTTGTGAAAACAAAAGGAAATTACAAACATAGATTATTTAACTCTAAATTAATTTATTTTCTGTTTTGCTAAACATTTTCTTTGGAGAGCAACACAAACAGATGTACCTAAAGTTATGCTACTGTTGGTTGGGGATGGTGCAGCTCAGAGGTAGGACAAAAATAATGGAGGTCATTTGTGTGGTGGTAAAAATGACATGGTGCTCAAAACACTCCCCCAAGTTCAACAAGTGAGCTAAAACAAAATTTTCCTAGCAACAAACCGTCTCGAAGTCACAGCTCAAAACACACGGGCAGCAACATGATTGATGGAGTGCTGTAAAATACCCTTCATGAGCACAAAAATAACTAGCATATGGAGATCATGTTGCTGTACATGGATAAGAAACTCACCAGAGAAGGACATCGAGGGAGACACTAATGCAGTAAGGAAGGAGATGAACTCAAAATTCTAACGAACTTTATGCACGAAAAACATACATTAAGGACTTCATCCTACTGCTAAGAAGCCACCTTTTAGCTTGAGATGAAGAGTCGAAACCTCACCAAAATAGGGAGACAAGAAGATACAGAGCTGTTGCCACTAAAGAAGAGAAAAAACGGCTTGCAGCTTGCTCCTAGGCTTGAAATCTTGAACCGGTGACCTATGGAGGAGGCTAGGAATGCTCAGCATGTTTGGGAACCTAAGAGAAGCTATGGATGGGGAAGAAAGCTCACCAAGTGGAGGAAACAAAGTCTTACTGCCACTGCACCAAGCAGCAAGCTCCATCTCTTTTCTTCTCGATCTCTCTCACGAATCTATGCATGTGCAAACCATTTGGATGGATGGAAAGCTTAGAATCATGGGGATCTACTCGGGTGACATGCAGGGCTTGATTCTTTCATTTTCATGAAGATTTCGGGAGGGGAAAATGAGGAGGGAGCTCAGCTCATGGAAGAACATAACAGCAAATGGGGAAAAGGAATGGGAGGGAGGTGAAGGGGTTTTTCCTTGCTGTTTAAGCATAAGAGGTAGGGGAAGGACGACCATGTGTTGGTTTGAGGCTTGTAGGGGAGCCTAGGTCACTGAAAAATGGGGCCAAGGCGAGCTAAGGCAAGTGACAATAGAGGGATGGGTAGAAAACAGAGTAGAACACCGAAATCAGGATTTTCAGCTTAAATTTTCCTCTCCTTCTTGGGTAACTAGTTTAACCTAGCTACCAGAGTGTTAAAAATGTGTGTCCTGGTGTGGAGATAGATGGAGTTACCTAGTTTCCGTTTTTTAAAGTTTCACTCAAGTAATCGAAATATTTTAATTCTGGCAAAAAGGTGAAAAGAGGTATGCTGAAAACTAAATTGAATTTTAAGGAGGTCAAAACTAAGAGTAAAAATTCTACAAAAATTATATTAACTCTTTATAAATAATCTAGTATTTGAATAAATTATAAAACCTATATCCTTCTGTTTAACTTTAAGCACATTTAGAAGTTGCTTCATTTTCCTAATTAGGTTTCTAATTAATTAAGTGTGACTATACTTGACTGATATATTTGAGGTAGTAAAAAGGGTGATAAAAAGATGAAACATTTATAGTGGTCATCTTAGGTTGGCTAAGTGATAAGACGAGCATCAAGGAATTTTATGTTGCTTAGATATATTGCATAGTCTCTAGGTTTATTTGACATGCATCAACCAACTATGAATGACATAAAAATCACTCAAGCCAATATATTGAACTTTACTACATACAGGTATACAAGCACACAATCACTAGTTACTAATTCTACTAGCCAAATACTAAGCATGCTCGGGTAGATTATCCAAAGAGTGAAAGATTAACGACTATACTACAATGTTTCTTAACTACCGCTTGACCATTTAATTTGGTTATATTAAAAAAGACTTGAACAAAGCTTAGAAGCTAAAAAGTAGAAGCACCAAACACCAGAGCTTCATGGATTATCTAGTATTGAGTTAGCTTGATCTCTTGAAATATTGTTTCCCTCGTGGAAGGGAAAACATAAATTAGTTGAGCTACTCCTCTAAAATAGTGGTAGTTTTTATTAGCGCCAAAACACTTTCTGAACGTTGGATGAGTCTTTAAAAATAGTTTTGGTTTATCTACCAAAAGGTTGTAGGGTCATTAGTCTACCTATAATGATTACTAAAGTTTCATATTAACTCAAACCACAGTTTGGGAAAATTGTTTCAATATCTACCCATTTTTTATACACAAATTAACCGGATGAGGTTTTGAACCCAAATAGCTTTAAAACTTCCAACTTTTACTAAGGACAAATTCCGATTTTCACTTAAGTTGATTATTTAAAACCTCAGGATGTTACAGCAGTGCCGGTTGGCGCCAGTGAACCTCTTCTTCTTAAATGAAACAAGGCTCTCCCTGTCCTCTTCTGAGATTTTTCCTAAAGCAAAATAACGTCGTTGTCGTCTCTTAGCCAAACATTTGACATTTTGATTTATTTAAATAATTGTGCAAATATATGAATCGGGTTTAAAGTACTTTTAATAATAAATAAATCGTAATAAAATAAATTATAATTACATTTTTAATAAGATAATATCTATTAAAAATTAGAGACGCTGTGTATTAAAAACTGAAGAGAGTAACTTTTTAGAGATGTAACCGACTGTAACTTGTAACCTTCCTAACAAACTTCCCATGCTTTAATTTATGTAGTTCTGTTGGATTTGAACACACTATAATTCTATTGATACAGATTTGATTTCTAGAATCTGCTACACTTCTTTTACTTGGGCAAGTCTATATCCAAATTTTCATAGAATTCTTTCAATATCACAAAACATTTTTTTCCCAGTTTTTTTCATCCAAATGTATGTGTTGTTGCCCTGCACTTTTCATCGTGATGCAGGCTTGGAATTATCTCCATTATCTCTTACCGTCTCATTGTTTCTCCTACTTTTATGTTTATTATGCTTATTCAAACGGCTTATTTGGGATTAGAAAATAATTTATAAGTAAAACTTTATACATGTCCTTAGTGAAACTCAAAAGCAAATGTTGTAAAACAAACTACGACGAAAAAACCCACAAAATGACCTCCAAAATTAAGTTTTAAAAATTAAAATTTAGCTTATAAACATGAGCAAAACAATTATGCTCTTATTATCCCTACCGATCGAGCTGTTTTAGGGTAGATCTAGCTAATTCTTTTTTATTATAACATTGTAACACATGGCCTTGACCCCCACCAAAATATAGAGAGAATTAGGGAAAAGAATAGGACCCCTTTGTGATTCAGATGGATGGGTTCACACGCCACGTGGTGGACCATCTCCACCTCCCCCACCTGCCCCCCTATCTCTAGTGAGAAATTTGCATATCTCCTACCCATAAAAACTAGTTTCACCGAAATTTTCATGGCCTTTTGCATTTGCAAATTATTTTTCCTCAATTTCAGTTTCTTTTTCGCGCGGACCGATTGAGCCAGGGGTAAATACGTTCGAGAAAAGAAATTGCGAAAAAAACAATTTTGCAAATGCAAGAAACCATAAAAAGGGTATTGCAGCGAATACTCGCGGTTTAAGAGTAACATTTAATCGAATCTCATTTTAATTTTAATGATGGTATTCTAGCAAAATCCGTTCTTATGGGTGGCAGATATGCAAATTTCTCTCGGGCAAGCGAAGCGAGAGAAGCGCAGAGAGGCAGGCCCACTGACACGCGGGGTCCACCCGCCGTGCCCCGCATTTCTCCCAAGCCTTTGCCGGCTTCTCTTCTCTCCCATCACACTCGAGGCCACGCCTCCACCGCCGCCGCCGCCACCTCCTCCTCCTCGTCGGCGTCGCCGCCGCCGGCGTCTTCTCCACCTCCTCCGCGCCGCGCTCGCAAGCGCGCAACCACCTTCCAGGTCAGTCAGCGCGGCCTGCGTCTCGTCATGCTTTTGGACCACTCTGCCGTAGCCCGTAGCCCCGGTAGGCGGCAGTGGTGGAACACTCGCCGCCGCCATGTTTTTTTTTTTTTTTTTTTGCTCCCGGGTAATGTGGTGCGCTGGCTAGTTAAGGAGCAGTTCGAGGTTGGGGGGAGGAGTAGCTGAAGAGTTGTTGTGTTCTAGGAAGAGGAGCGTGTGGGTGTGCAGTGCTAGTAGAAATCAGGCCACACAGATTAGCATCCGCTGCGTTCCTGGTCTTTTAGCTTGATGATGAGCTATTGCAGCTTTGAGGAAGGGGAGGTCCCGTTTCTGTGGAAGGAAATTTCGGTTTATGGAGTTGTGTTCCATGGCGTGGGATACTGGAGTGTTTAGGGAGATTGTGATCCAACTTTGTTTTTAGTGATGGATGTGATGTGCTCAGGCTCAGCAATTAGGAAAATACATTGTCAAGTACAGTTTGTTATTCTGCCATTTTCAAGTTAGTATGGAAGCAGATCCGAGAGACCAGGAGGTCCATGCCATTTTTTTACTTGGATTTCTCTGATTGTTGAGGAAACCAGATGGCTAGCTTTGTTTGTTCGTCAGTACAAATTCCTTCTAATTGAAAATTTTGTGGTTCTTGTTTCTGTTTGATGCAACTATCTTGCTTTATTTCCCCTGCACAATGCACTGTACTGACCGTTTCTTTCCATTCCGTTCTGTAGATTGGATGGGACTATAACTGAAACCTTCTGTATTAAGCTTCCGCGAGGGCTCACCTGCAGAACGTGATGGTCACCATTTACCGGTGCAGCAGGCAAAAAGTTGCATGGAGCTCTACAGGCTGTACACTTTTGATTTCCCTGCTGTTCTTTTTATCTGATTCACCGTTGAACAAGAAACCTCTCAATTTCAAAACAGCACCATCTAGGTTGTTGCGTGAGATTAGCATCAGTTCAAGACGTGTTCAGAGGTAAGTACTAAATTGAGTTTCTGTAGCCTTCTGAAGGATTACTACCCAGAGTTCTAATCTTTTGTGTTTAAAAAGGGTTAACAATTCATCCGCGGAGTTTGTTGCAAACCTGAATGACCGTAATGTAGAAATTGTACAACATATGGAAGACAGCGCTCATAACATCATCAATGCAACTGCAAATGTGACTTCTAACTGGAGCATTGTCAAGGAGGAATTCACATTTCCAGCTGGAAGTGCCCCTTTCAATAGCTGCCATGCTTCTACTATTGTAGAGGTATATGGCTTCTGGATACAAGTTTATTTTGGGTAAACATGTACTATAAGTTACTTATAGATTCATTTTGTCTTTTTTTAGACTGAGAAAGACAGTTTTTTGGTGGCTTATTTCGGTGGATCCAGGGAAGGTGCTCCTGATGTGAAGATCTGGCTGCAGAGATACAGTGTGGGTTCGATCATCCAGGATACTTCCATTTCTTATTTTCTTTACTCAGAAAAGCGGTTATTCTTAAGAACCTTACCTTTGTAGGATGGCTGCTGGCGTACTCCACAAGTGGCTGATGAACAAGATGAGGTACCTATGTGGAATCCTGTTCTGTTTCAGCTCCCTTCTCGTGAGCTTCTTCTCTTCTACAAGATTGGCCAAGAAGTTCAGAAGTATGAACATGTTTTATGTTATTTAATTTCTTATCTCTTATTCAAATGACAAGAAAACCATACGATAGAGCAAAAATTGAATGTGACTATATGATTATTTGATATTCTGATGCTCAATACATGTTCAGGTGGAGTGGTGCCATGAAAAGATCTCTAGATGGAGGAAAAACCTGGTCGGCAAGAGAACAGCTACCACCTGGCATCCTTGGTCCTATTAAGAATAAGGCATGTCTAAATCTGTGGTGTATTGCCTTCCATCTTAGCAAAGCACATTGTAACCATAAAATAAGGAACATATTGTCAACCTGAATACATATGGCAGCACAATCATTATGGGTTATTAACAAGTCAGTACCCAGTAGTAATTTAATTGCCTTTCCATTGTGATTCTCAAAAGTTTATTGATTTGGTTCCTGAATGGCATTTTCTCCAATGTAGCCTTTCTTGGTTGAAGATGGGCGCTTGCTATGTGGGTCATCTGTTGAAAGCTGGAACTCTTGGGGTGCATGGCTTGAGGTATCCATTACATATTTGTATGACCACTTTTGAAAATAAAAAAAAAATCATAGACTGAACTCATGCGTCTCACATTATCTGTAGTGGAAGTTTTAATTACTCTTATCAACTTAGGTCACAAAAGATGCCGGACGAACATGGCGGAAGTATGGCCCTATATATATTGAAGGTGAAACACTTGGGGTGATCCAGCCAGTTCCCTACGTGACTGCCAATGGGACTATTCGAGTGTTGCTGCGATCTTTTGAGACAATTGGTCGCGTCTGCATGGCTGATTCTGCTGATGGGGGTGTAACATGGAGTTATGTGCACGAGACTGACCTTCCTAACCCAAACTCTGGTTTGTTCATCTCCTAGCTAAATTAGTTTTCTCTCTGCTTCAGTACCCTTGTATAGAATAGCAAATCCTAGAATGCTCATTAGTGACCACTGAACACTGAACATCTGCTGGTGCTGGGAACACATTATTAAACAGTTTGAAGTTTCCAAAAATTTTAAGATATACTGATAGATTTCTGAAGAATATTAATAATTCTCTCTCTCTCTCTCTCTCTCTCTCTCTCTCTCTCTCTCTCTCTCTCCTTCAAACCTGAAGGGATTGATGGAGTTAAGATGAAGGATGGGAGAGTACTCCTTGCTTACAACACCTTCTCCAGAGGAACACTAAAAGTTGCAGTCTCCATGGATGACGGTGATTCATGGAACGAAGTAATGACATTGGAAGATACTGAAGGCATGGAGTTTTCATATCCTGCAGTGATCCAGACCATGGATGATTTCATACATATCACGTACACATATAACCGGACACAAATTAAGGTAATCTTTCTGATGCATGTACAAAAGAAAATATCGATCTTGTTTTCCATCAAGAACATTTTTCTGCCCATTAGTACCTTTTTTAATAGTATTATTGAATGATTCACAGCATGTTGTTCTTCAACCTAGCGGGATAGTGAGGTGGTGAGTCTGCAACTATTGGGAGAGTTATCGCTGCCAATTGCAAGGCACGCAAGTTTTTCTCTATGTGTATCACATCATATTGCCTGGACTGTGGTGCTAAATTGGTCATCAATGATTCTCTTTTTGGGTATATTTGGTCATTTGCATAATTTCTTGCAATTGTAACCTAATTAATAATCTCCCTGATTCCTATCAACAATTATATTGAACATCTGTACATATGCCCCAAAGTTTAACATAAGGTGTTTCGTATATGGCTGTTCTTCATGTTGTGATAACCTAAGATATTATTACTTTAACTGAGAACTTGGGATGTCCCTTTTGCTGTGATGCAACTTCCAGCAAATAAATTATGGTTATCTTGATAAAATAATAGTATAAAGTTTGTTTTTTTTTAAAAAAAGAAAGACTTCATTATTGGGCAGGGCTCCCATAGTATGCTTGAATAATGATCCTCTAGAAAGCAGATAAATCTTCTTACATTATCATCCAGGTACTATAATCTTTAGCCTTTTATTTTCTGAATTGAGCTTTTCTTGTTAGTACCACAATGGGTTGGAATATAGTAAAATTGTTTTGTCTTGACTCTTAGATCTATGAAAGCTATGAAGAAAAGGAAATGTCTATTACACCTTGATGGATTTAACAAAAACTCAGTTGGCCTCTGGTTTAGGGTTGCTAGCAGATTTTTGGTAAACAGTAGGTAACTGGGATTTTTCTCGTAACAGAGCAACAGAACAGCATTTCATGATTATTAGTTGTTAAGGAACCATGATCATGGTCAGTATCTCAAAACTAACACTACATAAGAAAAAGACAAAATTATACACACATATACAAGTTCTGAAGTTCATTGTCCCCACTGACACAGGTCACAGCAACCAACAGGGAAAAAACATTTTTTTTATAGATAGCCAACATCTTGTGAAAGGAACCTTGTATATAATAAGCACCCATGTGATTCTACAGTAAACAAAGAGTTGTGCAGGTTATATCAAGCATTTGTGAACACGGTAGGCACCATTCTCTTGTTCCTCTCTGTGAAGAGATCTTGAAATTTACATGTGAATTTGTGATCTCGTGTACTCTTTATGAAATATACTTGCAAGTTGCAAGATACTCTGACTTGTGGCACTTGATCTCCCAATCAAATATCTCTCTCTCTCTCTTGCTGAACTCGGGCTTGCAGTTTGACCTGCCTACTCTCAGCTCTCAGGTATGCCTCATTCCTCCTAAGATGCCATCCCAACCCTTCTCTATGTTTTGTATGATTTGCCAATCTATTCTACTTATCTTATCTCTATTCCCAAATAGTAGCAATAAGTCAACAGATTGTTCCAGCTGAATTCTGCTATTGTGAAAGATAAAAGAATATGGATGCCAAATGCTATGATGTGTAAATTTCCAGGGTCTCACTTCGATGCTGGGAATATTTTTTAGATAATGAATGCTTCAATGCTGGGATAGATAATCTATCTTGAATTTTATTTATGAACTTCCTTCCTGTAAGGAAACTGGAAATGCATGGGGAAAGACATACAAGTGAAACAGTGCCTACTATACCTGCAGTCCTGCACCACATAAAAACTGTAAATAGACCAGGTTGTCTACTCTGCCTGCACAGGGGAGTAAAGACCACGGGTTAATCCTCCATATCCAAGAAAAGTGTGACGGTGTGTTTGAAGGATGAAATGTTTTTTTATAAGAAAAAATCTTTGTGTACAATTGTTCTCCTTTTGGCGATTCAGAAATGACCAATAAGTGGAGCGTATTGAAGGAAGAATTTACATTTCCAGAAGGCAGCGTACCTTTCAAAACCTGCCATGCTTCCACAATTGTTGAGGTATATTATCATCCAAACTTTGTTCTTATTTTATTTAAATTTTCTTTTGATGGATTATCTTCTCTGTATAATGTACCTTTCCGGGTTAGGTTCAGAAGAATATGTTTCTGGTGGCCTACTTTGGGGGAACACAGGAAGGTGCTGACGATGTTAAAATTTGGCTACAGAGATATTACGTATGTTAAAGTTCCTATTTCCTGATGGATTATTGATCTTGCAGCGTATCTGTGTATTGTTATTGTACACTTGATACACAATACATTTAAGAATTTGACCTAATACAGAATGGCTCGTGGCACTCTCCTGAAGCAGTTGATGAAGTGCCCCATGTTCCTCTGTGGAACCCTGTTCTCTTCCAGCTTCCTTCTGGTGAGATCCTCCTTTTCTACAAGGTTGGCAAGACTGTCGAAAGGTGAGTGATCCATTCCCTTATCTGCATTCCCAACAATTGATACCCCAGTTAAATGTCTACATCAACTGTTCAGCTGAATTTGACAAATTTTGTTTAGTTGGAGTGGATGCATGAAATACTCATCGGATGGTGGTGTTATCTGGTCAAAGAGAGAGCAACTCCCACCTGGTATCCTTGGCATAATCAAGAACAAGGTGTGTATTTGTTCCAGACTTGCTCAGTATTTTGACACTGTCACATAACACTATGATTGTTCTATGGACCTGCATACCTTCTCATCAACACTGTCTCCCAATACAGCCTTTCTTGCTCAAGGATGGCCACCTGCTCTGTGGAACATCAGTTGAAAGCTGGAATTCATGGGGTGCTTGGCTTGAGGCAAGTCATCTGTGAGCCATCAGCTGCAACTGTTCTTCAATATCTCTTGCACACCTCAAGTCAACAATGTTTCATCTTATACAGGTCACCAAGGACCATGGTAAAACATGGAAGAAGTATGGCCCGATTTATGTAAGAGGAAAAACCATGGGAGTGATTCAGCCAGTTCTCTACCAGACCAGCAGTGGCACAATCCGCATGCTGCTGCGCCCGTCTGATGAAGTAGGTCGCATCTGCGTTGCGGAGTCCAAGGATTCTGGTGTCAACTGGAGCTATGCGCAACCAACCGAGCTCCCAAACCCCAATTCTGGTCAGTATCACCGATCATTCTGCCAGTCAGTTCTGAATTGCAGTACATCTTCATCTGCAGCTTGTATGATGCTATCTGTGTGGTGGGTGGAAAGCAGGTATCGATGGCGTTACGCTCAAGGATGGGAGGGTGGTGCTGGTATACAACAGCACCTCAAGAGGGGTGCTCAAGGTTGCTGTTTCTCAGGATGACGGCGACAAATGGGAGGATGTGCTGACACTGGAGGAGACCCATGGTGTGGAGTTCTCATACCCTGCTGTGATTCAGACTTCTGATGGGCTGGTTCATGTGACATACACATACAAAAGGACTCAAATCAAGGTAGTTTTACCCATGTTGTTTGGTCTTCTTATTGTAATTGCCAGTTTCATCATCTTCCATGTTAAGAATGAATTTCTTTTGGTCACTGCTCTTTGCAGCATGTCGTTCTACAACCAGGCGAGGTTTGATGCAGTCAGTAATCAGACATGTGGATTCGTCTCAGGAGTGAAGTTTGTAGTGTAGGATTGGAATGTGGCAAGCAATTGCAGGTCCAATTCGTTTTTCATAATTTTGCAACATGCTTGTTCAGTGTTTACTTGAATTGCCCAATGACGATTGTTAATTCCTTCTTGACAATCTGGCAAACATCACTCTTGTGCTGTGTTGTAGTACGTGAATAAGTGTAAGGTGAAACTGTTGCATTTTTCAGCTACTTTCTGATTCTGAACAGCATAGCCACGTTATTTTGTCATTCGAAATAGTGTAGTGATAACCAGGGTTTACAATTCCGATATGGCCTTCCGTTTCGGGCTCTGGCGGAATGATGGTTTTCATGAAATCAAGTGGAAAGCCGGTGGATTCCGAATAAATTTCATAAACCAAAATTTGAATACAAATTCTCTGAGTTTACCGATAAGCTCGCGAAAACCGGTCGGCTTTGACGAAATTCCAAGTGAAATCATCAAAATTTCAATTGGTAACTAGAAAAGGTGATAAATTAAAAGTGTTTTCCTTTTTTTCATTTGTTATTATTTTCTTTCCTACTATAAAGTTCAGTAAGGACACGGAATACATCATTTTTTTCGAAAATTTATATCCCAATAAGTTCTATGAATGTCATACTATTTATAAGATTTTATTTATTTTTTCCTTTTTATCAATTTAAATTTGAATTTAGATAAAACTCATCGGAATCTCAGACATCTCAGACGGTTTCTACTTTCGAGCCTCATCGAAACCTTGAAATTTCGCGAAATTAGACCGGTTTTCATCGGAATTGTAAACCCTGGTGATAACTGACACCCTCAAGTAGCCTTTTTTACTGATTTACCCTTGTGTTCTGTTGGAAGTGTATATATTGTGCTCCCTCTGTTTAACGATGTAAGTCATTTTAACATTTTCCACATTCATATTGATATTAATGAATCTAGACATATTCTGTTTCACGATGTAAGTCATTCTAGCATTTTCCAATTAACATCAATATGAATGTGGGAAATACTAGAATGGCTTACATCGTGAAACGGAGGAAGTAGTACTCGGTATTCCTTCACTTGTTTTGAATTTCAAATTAAACATTTAAACTAGCCTACCTCTAGTCTTACCCCAGTAGATTTTCTGAGTCGCATCGAAATCTTCCTTCATCTTCTCTCCAACTCATCTATTCTTTTCCTATAAACCATCTAAGACAACCCAATCTAAACTACAATCCCAAGGAACACTATAATCATCGTGCATGCTCGCTCATTCATGTTTGCAGAATCTTGCGTTTAAAATAGGCGCGAAACTTTAACCAAGTCTAGTAGTTTCGGCCAATGTTTTAAAAAAAAAAATCCTTTAGTTCAGTCTCCTTGTTCCACTATCAACTTCTAAAGAGTAAAAGCTAAGCACGGTCGTTAAAAGTTCGACGTGAAGGCATTTACTGACCGCCAGGTGCTCCGCCGTCGTGCCGCCACCGCTGCTCAGGGGTGCAGGTAGAGTATAGGAGGGTGCCTAGAAACCAGGTCAAAAATTTTTTTATTATAATTCACCGATTTTTACCGTATGTGCATCTTTCTTAATATAAACTTAGACACACGCATCAACTTAAACTTGGTTTAAAATAGAGTAAATTCAGCAAGAGGCACCCTCCTCCATTTCGTTTTAGCTCCGCCGCTGCCGCTGCTCCCGGTGGCGCGCGTGTCGCGCAGGAAGCAACGGCGACGCGGATCCTGATCAACGGCGAGACGCTGGTGGTGGCGAACGTGGGGGACTCCCGCGCCGTGGCGTGCGACCGCGCGCGCGGGGCGGGCGCGGCAGCTGTCCGTGGACCACGAGCCGCTCCGGGAGCGCGAGGCCGTCGAGCGCCGCGGCGGGTTCGTGACGGAGATCCACGGCGACGTGCCGCGCGTGGACGCGCAGCTGGCGACGTCGCGCGCGTTCGGCGACCGGCAGATCAAGGAGCACATCAGCTCCGGCCCGGACGTGACCATCGAGGACGTCGGCGGCGACGGTGGCACTGAGCTCGTCGTCCTCGCCAGCGACGGGGTGTGGAAGGTGATGTCGAACCAGGAGGCGGTGGAGGGGCACGGCGGACGCCCGGAAGGCGCGGCGGCGGAGCTCGTCGGCGAGGCGCTCGACTGGGGCAGCGAGGACGACATCGCCTGCGTCGTCGTGCGCCTCCACTGATCGGAGCGTCGTGTTCGTGCGTGTGTACGACGTGTCTTGTCAGATCGTGATTTGCTCTGCGCGCCATATGCTAAAAGGCTCAGAAATATTTTAATTTTCATGCGAAAATTGAGAATTTTTATTACAGCGATTGGCAGAATACGCAATCAACACACTGTAAAATTGGAGCCAAAAGCGCTCCATGTTCTGTAATCTGTAACTGTATCCATAGAGCTTGCATGGAACATAGGATTTTTCAACTATTTTCGCACGTCAATTACTTCGAAATTCAACTCGACGAGGCCTTCTAAGGTGGTACGTCGTTGAGATAGATTTCAATTACGTAAAGTCAACTCACGTTTGACGAAACCGAGCCATTAAGTGTATGAATGATTAACTAAAGAGTAAATTTCAGAAATCTATTTCAATTTTGCCTAAGAAATTATCATAAAACTACAACTTTACGTGATATGTTGCTACAGTTGTCACTTACATGTCCTCCCGTAGCAGCATATCACGTAAAAATTACAGTTTTGGAATAATTTTCCACATTATTGTTGTAGCAAACTAAAATAGATCACTAATGTTGCAGTTTAATTTTGTCACTACAATTATAGTTTTCTGAAATTTACTCCTAATAAAATATTAATTATGGTAAACTATTATATATATATATATATATTAAAATAATTTTTATATAAAATGTTTAAAAACATACCATTTTAAAATCAAAGATAAAACCTACCTGGACATCTTAATTAGAAATTAAGAACGGACCTCAATTCTAAGCCAAGCCAGGCTGAAACAAAGACTGGGCTTATATGGATTTCCCTCAAGGCCGAACGGAACAATGGAGGCCCATTCAGCCCCGGCCCACGCCAGCAGGCGAGAACCTTCCCCCAAAAACCATTCGTAACCCGCATTAGGCAAGCGCCAGAAGAGACGACGCAGCAGACGCCGCCGCCGTCGTTCCCGAGACCCATTTCGCCACCCACCCGTGCTCTCCCTCCTCTCCTCGTGCTCGTCGTGGGTAGGATACTGCTAGGGTTTTGCGAGCCATGGCGTGGAGCGCCGCCGCCACCGTGACCAGGGCCGCCGCGCCGGCCGCGGAGCTCCGCCTGCCGCTCGCCGCCGGCCTCGGCCGCGCCTCCTTCGCCGTCACCGGCCGTCTCCGCCGCGCCGTCTCCGCGTCCCTCTCCACCGCCGCGGCCGCCGGTACGCATCTCCTTCTTCTCGAGGTAGCATTTCGTTCGCCTACTGGGAGGGAAGTCTCTGCTCGCTTGTTCTGGGCAAGAAGAGAGCTTAGTAATTGGGGATTTTGTTTGTGGGGGTTCTCTCTTTCAAACTATTATCTGTAAATTGCTCAAAACGTGGCATTTCTGTATTGTTATATAATCGATTAGAGGCAGCCTTAAGATTTTTGACAAGGCAAGCTCTTGGATTGGATTTCGTTTGTTTTGTTCACATAAAAACATTGCCAAAATGCAGTGTTTTCTCTTATTTGTGGATGTAGATTTGAGTCGCTAATAATTACTAGTATGCTGGTTAATCTCTATTGAGAGGACAGAAATGCAGTGTGGTTTAACGTCTACATCTGATATACTAAAAGCGAGCGCATTGGGAGTGCGAGCTTAGTCATTGTTAACCACAAAAAGTTTACATTATCATGATTCATGAACCACTGGTTTGGCTGGGCTGATAGTGCGCCTGATGGCAGCAATAGATAACAAATACTAGTATTGATTAAACAAATCACACAAAATAGTGTCCATTTGCATTGATGCTGTTCAAGCATATGGTTATACTCTTCCGGTCATAAATATTTGAGGGGGAGATTTGGGTGAACACTTGAAACTTTGATCTATCCATAACTTCTCGACTGCTTAGTTTAAAAGCATTTACTTTAATAACTTTTCAAACTTGTGACCGGAGGGATTTATTTTATTTTATTTTTCTTTTAGAACAGACCGGAGGGAGTAGCTTGCAATTTACTTCAACAAAGGCTTTGTCATATGCCTTTTAACTACAAAAGTATTAAATGACTTCCAAATGCAGGGACTTTGAATAATCAGTAAGGCAAGCTCACGTGATATGATTAAGCATTTGACATTTAGTTTAGGTAAATTACAAAATTGGTATTTCATATCGACAAGCAATTCCCAAGTTGACTAAATCAATAAAATTGTTCGTCTGTTTCTCTTGATTACTTGTTGGGTGCTGGAACCAAATTTCCTAATTGTGTTTGCCTACTCAATTACTACTTTAATAGAATGGGATTTTTCTGGCATGCTATAAGTCTATAACAATGGTTCTCAAATATTATAATTAGTTAAAAAGGCGGCTGTTCAGACAGAGAAGGCCCCGGCAGCATTAGGCCCGTATTCTCAGGCCATCAAAGCCAACAATATGGTGTTTGTCTCTGGAGTTCTTGGCCTAAACCCTGAGGTTTGTCCCTCAAGATATGTTTTGTGATCCTTCGTATATCTCTGCATCATAAATGTTTACCACTTTGCTGGTTTTAGGTGCCAGTATAACTGATATAGAGTAACTTCTGTCTCCAGACTGGAAAGTTTGTATCTGAAAGCGTGGAGGATCAAACTGAGCAGGTTAACATTTTGACCTTCATTTATGTTGTGTATAGTTTTGAGCCCTAGGAATTTCTTGCATAATGTGGATGGAATGGTCAATAGTGCACCTACTGCAAAATGTATATTTTTTCTGAGTTATTCCCAGCGTCCACATCCATTTTTGAAGTTTTCCCGTATTCTATATTGAAGTTTGTGCTGACTTTTATTTTAGACTTGTACTGAGGATGTGTTTGTGTTTTGGTAATTTCTATGGAAAGAATTGGCATGATTGGTTAGTGTTTATATGAAAGTATGTGCAACAATGTCGAATGGTGGTCCAGACTCTGCATCATAAATCCTGTTTTTCCTGCATGCCTCTCCATAGCTGCCTTTGCATTCAATAAACAGTCAGATTGTATCAATGCAATTTTCGGAAGATGCTCTTTTCTTACATAATGTTTGTGTTTCTCCTCTGTCACAGGTTATGAAGAATATGGGTGAAATATTGAAAGCAAGTGGTGCTAGCTACTCTTCAGTTGTCAAGACAACAATCATGTATTTACCTGTTCTTTAAATGAAACTTTGTTTTGCTCTAAGTTATTATTATCTCTGTGATGAAAATTTTCTTCTATCTGCAGGTTGGCTGATCTACAGGATTTCAAGAAAGTGAATGAGATCTATGCCAAATGTAAGTTCAAAACTTGGTTCTTCCTTAGTAGTACTACCATTTATTTGGCCTAAGTTTAGTGACATTCTTGAAACGCATTCCTGCTAATGTTTATATGTTCAATGTTTTTGCCGTGATCTCTATATTTTGCTTCTGAAGATTTTTGCAATTCTTACTTGCAGATTTTCCAGCTCCTGCACCAGCACGCTCAACTTACCAAGTAGCAGCTCTGCCGCTGAACGCCAGAATCGAGATCGAGTGCATTGCTGCTCTCTAGTTACCTGCTACTGTCTATCAATCAAATTGCCAATAAGCATTCTGTGCCGTTCTTAGTTGGTCAGTGTCCTGGAAGAATTCTGAACCTGATCTTGTAGTACTACCAATTAAGATCTTGAACTGCCTGCAATAAACGTTGATACCCAGGAAAAAAAAGGTCCCATTTGTTGTCCAAGGGTTCCCTTTAATCTGCATCATGAATTGATCATCCCAATGGCTTGCGTTGCTATGCTGCAATATCTGCAAGAATTGGTCTTGCCAAGCGTCATGAGTCTAATAAATCATTAAAAGGTTTATCAACATGATGTATCTCCATGTTACTATCACATACCACATATTGACACCAACTGAGTCTGACCTGGCATCTGGTATCTTTATATTAATTTATTCCACTCGACGCAATTCGGCTGTCTAGTTGGCGAGACAGCGATTATCGAGTAGATAACGTACGAAAGACGAGTTTACACTGGCTTCTTCCATTAAGAAATGACTAGCAAAATCTACAGTGCCTTTCTTTATACCGGGAGCTCAAAATTTTCCACTGATATTTATATATTAATCTCAATTTGGTCGTCCTTCCAACCAAGCACACCCTTACACTCCCATTCGTTGCACCGTCACATTTCTTATTCTATAAATCGCGACAAAAAGGTTGGCAAAGGGTGCTCATATTTCCCAAATTGATTTTGTGCACGTCCTATTCTCATCCCAGGAAGCATGCATGATGGCAACATGAAGCCTGAATAAACTGGTTTTATTTCTTAATAATAATAAAATGGGTTATATCTTCGGTCTCTACCATTATACACACAGCGGTCGAGTCATTATGATTTTTTTTTTTTGTTTTGCATGATTTGTAGTAGCAAAAGCACTTTGGTTTGTCAGCTTATCTATTCCCAGTTCGACCCAGCTTCGCGTAGGAGACACGTGAGGCGGCGGCCACTTCTGAGAAGGCTATGGGAAGCTTCCGTGCGGCTGCAGAGGCTGTTTAATTGTGGGGGTGACAACACTGTGATGCTTTCGTGTAACGATAATGTCGACACCTTAATGACATTTTTACTGGATTAGTTCTTCATCCCAGGGATATATATTTTCTTTTCTGAGAAATTCTATGGTACAGTTCACAAATCACAGACTGACACACTTTCTTTGTTGGGACCGTTTGGAACGTAGTAATAATTTGTAAAAGAGATACTCCTTCTTACAATCTTACTTGTCTAGTTTTATACTAAGGCCCTATTTAGTTCTCAAAACAAAAATTTTTACCCAATCACATCGAATATTTGAACATATGTATGGAGTATTAAATATAGACAAAAAAAAACCAATTACACAGATTACGTGTAAATTGCGAGACAAATCTTTTAAGCCTAATTACGCTAATTTTGACAATATGGTGCTACAGTAACTATTTACTAATGATAGATTAATTAGGCTTAATAAATTCGTCTCGCAGTTTTCAGGCGGAATCTGTAATTTGTTTTGTTATTAGACAACATTTAATACTTCAGATGTATGTCCGTATATCCGATGTGACACCCTAAAACAAAAATTTTTTGCCAATAAAACTGGGCCTAAGTCAAACATTTTGAATGAGGTTCTCCTCCCATTTTACAGTACTTGTCGTTTATAATTTTGTAGTAAGTCAGACATTTTTTTGACCATTAATTTTTAAATATTTGTATAGTTTAATAATACAAGTCATATATTTTTAAGATTTACCATGACAAATAATTTTATAATAATATAATTCACATGTTGTTTAACTATACGAGTTTCCAAAGATCAATAATCAAAGTTACACATGTTTAGCTTAGGAAAAAAATAAAGCGATGAATATTTGAAATGGTAAAAACTCATATAGTCCAACGAACCCCCCCCCCCCCCCCCCTTCTTTTATTATTTCTGTGTAGATTTCATTTCCTTGGTTTTGCACGGCAGGAAATTAAGGTGTGACAAAAAAAAACATCGTATCCTGGCCCAAATTGATTAAGCACATTTTGAGAGGTATCACAATTCCATTAATCATCCTATTTCGTGGCTAGTTGACGATATTTTATAATCCATTCTTTATTCTCCGTGGCCAGCTGTTGTTTGCAAGCTTATCCTTTCCTTTTAAGAAAAGTATACTACTAATTAGCGTGGCTGCTTGGCACAATACTGATCAAATGCAACTGCAAGACCTACTCCGTTTGCTAAGTCAAGGTTGTTAATTATATTTGCAGCATATTGTTTGGGAAACCATGTGCCCATAGGTCGTGTAAACTAGTCAAATTAAAAGTTTAAACCATGCAAGAGCTTGGGAGTTATCAGATCAGATCATTGTCCATATTTAACATCCTCGTGACAGATATTAACAGTTGACCTCTTTTGTTAATTTGTTTCAGCAACCTAGCTAGCTAGAGCTCTCCTTTGTTATTTATGTCTTCACTTGTAGTACAAAACTTACCTGCAGATTTTTCACGTGAGGATATTTGATCATGACGACGTACGTGGTTTCTGAATTAAGCTGCATCTTGTACTATATACAAGCTAACATAATATTTACTCTCTATATATGTTTCCAAATGTGTTAGATGTGTTAGAATGAGTATAGTCCAACTTTGAAATTTTAGATCACTAATATAGTATGTAAGTACTCCCTCCTTTCAAGTTATAACACGTTTTGACTTTAGTCAAAGTCAAGCTGTTTCAAGTTTGACTAAATTTATAGACAAATATAGTAATATTTATAATACTAAATTAGTTTCATCAAATCAATAATCGAATATATTTTCATAATAAGTTTGTTTTGGGTTGAAAATGTTATTGTTTTTTCTGCAAACTTGATCAAACTTAAAGCAGTTTGACTTTGACCAAAGTCAAAAGGTCTTATAACCTAAAACGAATAGAGTATTAAAGAAATTAATATTCAAATTTATTAATATGTAAAAATGACGCTAATATATTTGTCAATAAAAACACATTCATATGGTTATATCTTTAGTTAATGTTTTTATAAATATATTAAAAATATTAAAACATGAATATTGCAGACACCGAATGTTCTGAACGATGAGTATAAAACAGAGATAGTAATAGTACATGTTAACGTTTACAGCTAAAATGATATTCTTTTATAGACGGAGGTGATATTCTTTTATAGACGGAGGGAGTAGTATTTGGTCACTTAATCTCCCCAAATGGTCATTGTTTCACATGTCTTTAAGAAATTAAATTAAATTAAACATAAGCTGGAACGCTTTGATGTACCCCAACTTTCATTAGCATATCATATATATACTCCTATCTTATATATTGCTTGTGCAAAGTGAAGCACACATGTGCCTATCCAAAGGATATTCTACACATCAACACATCCGATCCATCTTTAACAGATCCGGTGAGATATTGCTTTATAAACATCCAACCATCAAATTCCATGGCACAATTTAAACCCGGACTACTAATTAATTTATCCATAGCTCCTACTCCCAAAAGAATGGCCATGAGCATCTTGACTAAATGAAGAAGAGTGGAAGAATAACGTATATATAGATCCTTAATCCATCAAACCAAACAGCAACATCAACTATCTTTATATCACAAAAGAGCATAGAAAAGCTAACAAAAAAAATTAGCATCCATATATACCATACATAGCTTTCCATTACTGCTGATTACTCCCTCCACTTGATCGGTCAGAAAAGAATGTCGTTTTCGAGTTCGTGCAGTCAAATATAAGGCACATTAACTTCGATCATAATTATTAATTATTTTTTAGAAATATAAGGTTAATTAGAAATAACATGGCCAGGTTTGTTACTATTATAAAAGTTTCAATAATATTGTGCTTATGCTAAGTTATGCAAAAGAATTGAATGATCAAAGTTAGAACTCTTATATATTGACTTTAGAAAGTCTACAACAACACTCTTTCATGACTAAAGGGATCTTTTTTTGTGTGTATAACTGAATATATATTCGTACTGTGTTTTTGTTTGGGAAAGGGAGGCTTCACATGGGATGTATATGCCCCAAGGGGACAAAGATGACTCAGACACCTTCATAGTGCGCAGTCCAAACAAGAGATGGCCATCATTTTGCCCCCATTATATGCATATCAATTGGTTCAATGCTCAATCCTTCTATAAGGGAAAAAAGGAGATATATTGGAAAAAAGGAGGCATAAAAAGAGATAGTAGTACAAACCAACTAGTGTTGCAATCAGATGGAATCTTCCATCCATATGCTCCATTGAAAATGATGGTATCATTAATCAAACATCTACTATACCTACATAAAAGAAAACTAATATATACTAAATTAGAGGTACCATTATCAAGAACCTACCTGTATCAAGATCTGATTAAGTAAGGTAGCCACGAGGGCACTTTCTTCAATCAGTTCGGTATTTAGGTAGCTGGCTAATCTGATAATTTAGGCCCCCACCAACCGCACATTATAAAGAGTTCTCTCAAAACCAGAATCTTGCCTTTTCCTAAATGTAGTAGGTAATTTTACCTGCGTTTTATTCCCTTGCATAGTCCTTCTTTAGCTTGCTCAAATAAGTATTGACACTCTTGTAAGTTGTAAATAAATACCCTGACTCTATAATATAATATAAATAAATGAATAACAACAAATTCATTTATTCTATATATCTTATATAATTCTTTAAAAAACATTATATATTAGGGTCTGTTCTTTTGCTGATTATAACACACCAGATTATCGCAGGCATATTTCCCAAGCTTCTAAATAATATGTTGTTAAGAAAAAAACTTACTTCATCATTATTTTTTAAAAAAAATATTTTATCAACTTTCTAATATTTATTTTATTTATTTAATGCCCTTGAATAGTTCATTCACTCAGTTTCTTTCATATCATCCATCATTTCAAATGAGCCCTTGGAAGGAGTATGTTTCTGGTAATTAATTAATTAGTTCTATTTCGCTTTGTTGTTTAGTTTCTTTTGTCTTTACTTCTGAATAATTACATAGAGTATGCTAGCTCCAAATCAGTCTTTATTATTAGTTGCAATAGGCTATTTGTTGGCGACATGTGTAGCATCATGGAACATACTACCTATACTCGTTGAGAAGATGAGAAGCTCTCTCTTTTTTCCCACTTATTTCTCCACTGTCACCATCAGCAAATCACGTCACCTTTAGTCTCATGCGTCACGGGGGGCGCAAGCAAAAAATATAAAATGCCCGTGATGTGCATAAAACCGCATGTAGGAGAACAGATGAACGGCCCTGACTGGGGCCATGTGTAGGACATTAGTTTCACAAGCTCAATCAGGTAGGACGACTTTATATTATTGGACCTAGCTTGGAATCCCCTAAAACCTTTTGGTCCCTTTCGTCTTGTATTTACTACTATGCCTGTGTGTTTAGTTCATACCAAAATTAAAAGTTTGGTTGAAATTAAAACGATGTGACGGAAAAGCTGAGAGTTTGTGTGTGTAAGAAAGTTTTGATGTGATGAAAAAGTCGGAAGTTTGAAGAAAAATTTTGTAACTAAACACGGCCTATCTCGTGTGGCTCCATTATTATCTGTCTTCTGTTTATATTTATCTATTTTTATATCCGTATAGTTTATTAACAATAAAGATATTTATGGATAAAATTGTTATATATGTGTTTTTAGCGATTCAAAAATAAATATTATAAAATAAGTTACGATGAGAAAATCACAAAATCAACTTTAAAATTAAGTTTTAAAAACTAAATTTTAGCATATAAGTATGAGAATAAGCGAAACGATCGGGTGCAATCCTTATAATTATTTTATTTGAAAGTTTTAATCTAGTTAAATTGGATTGGTGACGTTGGCACGGTGATTTCTATTTTTTTTTTTGCTTACCTACTTATTATTGGTAAAACAACTGTACTACTAGCTTACATCCTCTGTTCTAGAAAAGACTTGAATCTGTATAAATACTTATTCAGATTAATTTCCAGAAATTGTTTCTATTAGGATGGACGGAGTATAGAATAATTTAATTGTTAAAAATAAGGGCCCCTTTGAGCCGCAGGAATGGAAAAAACGGAGGAATAGGAAAAACGTAGGATTAGGATTCTGACAGAAATATAGGTGTAAAACAGAGGATTGGAAAATATAGGAAAAACACATGAATGACTGTTTGATTGGACCACAGGAAAAACGCAGGAATCGGATGAGAGAAATAGACTCAAAGGAATTTTTCCAAGAGGTTGGACCTCTTGCTAATTTTTCTCTAAAATCTCTATAGGATTAACCATTCCATAGGAATTTTAAAGGATAGTATAGGATTCAATCATTTGTTTCAAAAGCTTTTATAGGAATTTTTTCCATATAATTGAAATCCTTCAAATTTTTTAAACTTTTTCTACGAATCAAAGGCCTAAGTAGCGCCGATGGATGCATCTTGTGGAACATAGACAAACGGGGAATTTTATTCCCCCGCGCGGCAAGCACTTTGATAATGCACGAAACATCTCCTGCTCGAAGCAGAGCAGAAATCTCCCGGCAATTACCCTGATTCACAAACACATACTGCCAAATCTGGGGAAAAAAAATCACCGGCCGGGCTGAGCGCCCTAGCGTGATGCATTATGCACAGTATATTTAGTGCCCCTTTTGAATGAAAGGAATGAAAAAATAGATGAATAAAAAACATATAGGATTCTGACAGAAATGTAAGTGTAAAACATAGATTGGAGATGAATTTTTATCTCACGAGAGAATATCTTTTTATTTTATACATATCGTATAAAAAGTTATAGAATCTTTTGAAGAAATCAAATAAGATAGATCATCAATACGTGATATGTTACTTTATAAATGTACAAATTCAAATTGGAAAAACAAAAATAATAATTTTGGTTGCGAATTATACGTTCTCTTCATAGTCATATTTGTTATTTTTATATTGGAGCATTTACAAATTTGCCACCATTTTTTTCACAGTTTTGCAAGGATGCGTCCTAGTGGAATTTTTACAATTTTCTAGTGACAATCTTACAATAATAATTCAAAACAGTGGCAAATTTACAATTGCCTTTTTATATTTTGTATTTGAAAAGGTTGAATTTGAAATACATTAATTGAGTTTTAATCTTGGATGAATCTTGGTTCCGCCAATGACCGGAGAGGTGCTCTTAGAGCAAGTATAATACTATGCTATAAGCCGACTAAATGCTGAAATGGAGGAGAGAAGAGAGGAGAGAGAGATAGGAGAAACTTACATATTTACAGCTGGCTTGAACACGAGAATCAAGAAACTCTGGAAGAGAGACAAGTAGTTCCTATATCTATTATTATATACTAAAAGTCCATTAAACTTCTTAGAAACACTCCCAAAGCGCCACGTGTCATTCTACAAATGCTCCTACACCGCCACGTGGCACTCTAATAAATAGAGAAAATCATATAAATTTTAAGAAAAAAGCAAAACATCCGACCATCGATTTTTATTTAAATTGGTGAACCCGTTATTATCAACCATTAGATTACATCTATCGATTAATTAACCCCTCCCTCCTAAAACTGACTAATATCTCTCTCTAAGTATGCACGCACATAAAAAAATCATATGGCATGTACGTGCGTATAAGCCCACCTATAACAGATTTTTACCTTTTCTTTTTCTCAAGTACTTTTATTCACTATATATATAAAACACAATCGTGGATTAATTTCCTTTTGAAGCACGGCATACTCATATGTTAACTCACCTCACGCATATATTTTAACTGATCACCTCTTTAAACGTATTCCTATAAGAGAAAAAAAAATAAGTACTACTATTCATTAAAAGAACAAAATAATACATAAACTCTGTGCCCAAAATAATCTAATCCTAAGATTTATCCTTAAGATTAGATTTTATTTTACTAAGGGAGTATGTACTTACCACATACTACTATTCGCTAGAAAAAAAAACATAAGTACGATAAAAATCCTACAATCCTTCACTCCTAATTCTCAAATTAATAATTAAAATATTTTTATGTTTGTATGTAATACATACAGTTACCCCTCCTTCGTAGCTCCTTTCGCTCATGTTTATATGATAGCTAACCAGGATTTATGAATGAAAAAAAACTACATCCCATTTAACTATATTTGAATAAAATACTATCACATGGAACAATATTATAATCCTTTTATTATGTCTTTCGCATCCAAATAATCTTTTGAACTAGCAGCGGTACTATATTCATTTACTGACCTTGATCGCTAATCTTTTTAAAGAAATATATAAATATGTGAACTACATTTTGATTAAAAATGTTCACATGGAACATATTCTATCCCTTTTCATGTCATTCTCATTCAAATAGTCTTAACAATTAGCATGAATAAATTTAACAGCACAGATTATTCTATCGTATATTATCCCATGAACATGTATAGGTGAGGAAAATCTATAATACAAGGAAAATAATATCAAGGCCCATATAAAATCATATATTTGCAAAGAATTATTGCTTGCGCAAATATTTTTCCACATGGTTCTCACCACTAAAGCTATTAGATTATCTGAATTAGTGTCGAATTAATGATCAACTTTGCTCATTTTTAAAAGAGAAAATTATATTTGTACCACTAAAATTTAGTAGTACTGATTAATACCATAAAAACATCGTGCCTACTCTATACCACAAATCGATTCAAAACTTAAAAGAACTATTTTCATTACCTCTATTTTCTCTATGTTATTCCCTAAAGGGTGCAAAGTATGGAGGAGAGGGCATGCTACGATATTGTAAATACTATGACAATATTGCTAAGGTGATACGGTCCAGTGAGAGGTCACCGTTGTTAATAGAGCTCAGTTGGCTTATTTACTGATGCAATCCTTTAGGAGTGACAATGAATGTTGAAATTGTGCTCCACACTGGTCTTAAGGGGTATGGCAACGTCGATGTGAGACCCATGTTTTAAGGCGTAAGAGAAAAAAGCCATGACGACTATGTTATGCTTGATGCGTTAGAGGAACATTTATATATAATTTTAGTGATTTTATCATATTAATTGATAAAAAGGGTATTTTTCAATATTTATACATAGATTAGTAGATAACATTAATGTCATGGAGCAGGACGGGCTTAGTAAGTATGTTGTTCGCATGTATGGAGGTCTTTTGGTGAATAATATTTATTTTATGTCATACACATACGGATATTAGGAGAGAGAGAGGTTTCTATAAATACAAGAGATATTTTTAGGAGAGGTTTCTGTACATATAGGAGATTTTGCAGCATAGTACCGGAGATATCAGGATTACATATCTAATAAGTAAGACATGGACACTGAAATGAAGATGGATTTTTTATTATATTAATGATATATTAGGTTTATTTTTAAGTATAAATACGGTTCCATCTATTAAAAGAGCACATACCTTTAAGACAATGGTAATATGTAGTGGTGATAGATGAGTATACGAATAACCGAGATAAAGTAATTTTTGTTTGAATATCATTTGTCTATTTGATGGTATACATATTTCTTTTATGATTATAATTAAAGTAATCTAAGATTTTTATAGCGAATATGGTGATATATAACTTTGTTTAGCATTCTTGTCCGCGCAGTTGGGCAGGCTTTCTTCCTAGTTAATTGTAAAGAGCTAACTATTATATAGATGTGTTAAGAAAAGGCTGCAAAGAACCTTAGTTATTAGTTATAAGTTGGCTGTATTATTAGCCATTGCTCTTACTCACCTCTGGTCTAGTCTATTCAATCTGCGCAGTGACGTGGACGGGCAGATCGGACTCTCCCTTAATCCTGCCTGCCTCGCAACGCCCCAAGGCAGCAGATGGACACACATGACGACGACAGCTGCGTGCAGCAGCCGCGGTATATCCCACCCGGCACCCGCCGGTGGTGACCGCGCGCGGGAGGTCCCCCGTACGTCTCTGTCGGCGGCTGGACCGCCGCCGGTGGTCGAACACACACACGTATACCCCCACCACGGCACGCGTCGTCCCGTCGGCAGGTTCACGCACCGGCGCTGCGCTGTCGATCGATCGCCCGCTCGCACGCCAGGCCAAGCGACCGCGCGTCCCTCTCCGCCCAAAAGTAGGCGGGCCCCGCCCCCCGCATTGGCACGTACTACTGCCTCCATATTATTTTATTGTCTTATCCAAAAAATTACGTGATTATCATTTTATTTTATTTACTGTGACTTGATCAAATGTTCTTTAAATATAACATAAATATTTTTATATTTACATAAAAATTTTAAATAAAATAAATAGTTAAATATTGCTAAAAAATCAGCAAAGTTATACATTAAAACACGGAGTGATTACCTAGCTACATAGTCCATAGGTGGGGGACGCGGGTGACGCAAAGCTCAGCTCATGAGGTCGCTCGCAGCCAATGCATGCTGTTGCACTCTCCGGCTTTGGCTTCGCCTTTGCTTTGCTTCTGTGGCGGCGAGCGTATGTAGCCAGGCGCGCGCGGGCCAGCTGCTGGCGGCTGCTGCTGATTCCGTGTCCACGTCCATCCACTACTCCACTTATCTCCTTCTGCCGATGTAACATGCTGCTTTGGCGGATCTGGATCAATTCTAGGGGCGCAACGCAACGCAAACGCAACCAACCTAGCTAGCTGGAGTAGCGCGCTACCTGCGCTTAGCCAAGGCTCAACTGCAAAAGTGGAGTAGTGTTGCTGGTACTAGTACAGCCTTTGTGTTGACGTGCACGGTTAACAACCTGTTTGGAACGCGGGAATTTTTCCTCTAAATTTATCCTCTCTTTTTTTGTATGTTGTAGAAATGTATTTTGTTATGTATTAACGACCGAACATCCAAAAATCTCATAGAACACTTCTCTATCCATGAACGTGAAGATCGAAGGGCCACTCTTCTCTAGTTAATATAACGATTCTCACCTGGAGACAAGTCATCCTTGACAAAATCAAGCAATGCAAGCAAACCCACTGCTGTGGACAAGCAAAGTCCATTTCCAACAAAAGATCAATTCAGCGCATGCTACCTTTGCATATTCTTCAGCGAACACTCCCATCTCTCTCCTGATCTCCTCATCATCACCATCTCTACCACTACTACTACTATAATCTACCTGACCAAAATAACATATTCTCTCTGCCTCTATCATCTCCCATTATGGATGCCCACAGTTCATATACAATAATAACACAAATAGAGCAAAATAAAAGTAGAATTTTGCACAGGCACGTTCCAGGAAAGCATGTGCAGGAGAAACATTCACGCACGCATGCATGCGCCCAAGGGAATGTTCCTCTCCTCCGACTAGAATAATCCACTTCCCCAATTTTTATTCTCTTTACTACTACAAGCTCACGCACGCTTGGTAGATCATCCCTCTCGCAGCCTTTTTCACTTACTTCTATGCTCCATCACGCACAATATAAAAATTTGCTCTGAAATACAACATGTGCTGAATTGTTAGGTTGCATTATTTTATTCAGATGGGCAAGCTAGCTAGATGTCTCTTTAGCATGGGTGACCAATTAATTAATTAAATTGAGAAGCATAGGTAGTGTGAAGCTCCCTCCATCCTAAAATATGAGAGATTTTGGAGAGATTTGATATATCATAGTAATATGAATCTAGATAGAAGCATATCCAGATACATAGTATTAATGTGTCACATCCCTTTAAAACTATTTATATTTGGACGGAGAGAGTATGAGAATTATGGGTACACGACTCCATTCACGAGGATATAAATACTAGTGCTCGCAAATTTTACACACCTTAAGGTTTTCAATTGGATTTTAGCAAGATCATATGTGTCTCACGATCGCTGGTTTTTATCTCTTTAAACGTGTGTTAAAATACTATATTTACGGATGTGTGTGTATGAAGGTGTACGTGTATATATGTCATGTACTACCCCGTTTTATTATAAGTGCCGCTGTCGGTTTACGTGTAAAATATTTTAAAAAATAGTCACACATAAAGTATTATTTATATTTAATAATAAAAATACTAAACATATTTTTTTAAAAAAATAAGATAGATAGTCAAACGTTGGTCAGTGCGAAACTATAGTTTTTATAGGATATAAAGAGTGCAAAACTTTGGTCAGTGCGAAACTATAGTTTTTATAGGATATAAAGAGTGCAAAACTACAGCCTTTATAGAACGGAGGCGGTAACTAAAAAAAACAAAATTAATTAATTAATTCAGCCAGCACGGGGGACTAAAACGCGTTTCGTAGCGGCTACTCTGGGTTTGGATATTATACTGATCGCTCTATATGAAGGTTTAAACAATTGAATTGACGTATAGTTTACATGATTGTTTTTGAACTCGTCTCACTTTAATATTTGATTCGAATTTCATAATATCTCATCGCCTGATAGGAATCTCAAACAAGAGATGAAAAGATGCCCCTTTAGCATATGATCCATCTGTGGACATAATCATAAGCTGAAGTACATCCGAGTTGTTTATTCTTGCCATAAGATCAATGGCCTGTTCCTCAATTATTTTTAGTCCATACATATTATAGTAGAGTAATTAACAAAAGAATAATAATCAGATTCCAACCATCTTTGGTTGAAGCTGCCCAACCACCACCCAATCAACAAGAAAGAGAGAAAGAAGAAGATTATTCAACCAATGCACTATGCTACATACCACACGCTTTTCCCCTTTTCTCATTAACTTGATGAGAAGATAAAAAGAGAGAGCAAAATTTAAACCATATTACAAAATTTTTTCACAAAAATTTAAGAGGAAGAAAATTAGGAGAGGGGGAAAAAATCGAAGAAGAGAAGAAATTAAATCCTAATTGGCTTGTCTCCCCGGTTTAATCTGGCTCAGCCGTCGAAGCCGGTTCGGCTCCAGACGGCGTCGCGGACGCGGGAGGCGTCGCGCCCCTTGAGTGTTCGTCCGACGCCCTCCACCACCGACGACCTCGCCTGCCGCCGCGCCAGGTACACGTGCGGCGGCACCCACCCGTCGCCGTCGCCGGCGTCGTCCTCCTCCTCGCGGCGCTTCTCCTCCTCCGCGAACGCCGCCTGGTCGGGGTCGGCGTAGCGGCCGGGCCACGCGGGCACCTGCACCGGCGCCGACGCCGCCACCTGCCGCCCGTCCGCGAACGCCCGGCTCAGCCCGCCCACCTTGTGCTTCCCTCCGCCCCAGCCGCCGCCGCCGATTTCCAGCCCTCCCCCTCCCCCTCCGCCGCCGCCGCCGCCTCGATGATCCGCGCCCCCCTCCGACGACGGCGCGTACCAGACATCAGCCTCCGCCAAATCGGGGAGGTCGTCGTCGTCGCCGTAGGCCGGCGCCACGGAGCCGCCGCGGTGGTGGTGGTGGTACTGGAACCCGAGGAACGACCTCTCCCCGGCGGCGGCCCCGCCGGCGAACGGGCCCTGCGGCTGCTGCTTCCGCGCCTTCGCCATCGCCGCTCGTCGATCCACAGCGCTTCTGCTCGTCCACGGCGTCGTACGTCGGCGCGTCGCCGTCGGAGAGGAAAGCCGGGGGCGCACGAGACTGTCTCGCTTGGCGACGAGAGGAGAGAAAGACTAGTGGTGGAGCAAACGGTTTTGGCGCATGGGACGACCTGGGCCCGAATATATAGGCCCGCACGCGCGGGGGCGAGTGGGGCCCGCACCAGCGGCGTTGGGGCCCACCTGCAGGTAGCCCCTCTTTTGTCCTTAACCAAGCAGGCTATAGGCTACTCCGGCTCACGCCATTACGTGGCTGGCTTTGTTCGCAAACAGTTCACTAATTTTTTTGATCTACTAATTGACTAATGACTCGTGGTAATTAGGTTGGTTGGTAAATCAAAACTCCTCTATTTCTTGACGGTCAAAGACTTTGAGTCGTCGATGATTATCCATCCCAGCTGTAATTAATGGCCAAATGGATCGATCACGGGTAGTACACAAATTAGGGATAGTAAGTATTGAATGTTATAATTACGTACACAAATTATACGTAAAATCCACCAAGATACTAGCTCGTACTACGCCATGTTCTTATCGTAATATCCACGTTATTAATCCAGGTTATACCTGGAGGAGGAGGAGGAATCATATATATCTTTTCAGCTCACAGGATAATAATAATACGGCCAAAAATCGGCAAAAAGAAATACAAATACTGGTGACTGTACACACACATAAATACAACTTAAGTGCCATGCAGCATCCACAGCTATAGCAGCAAACCTTGCCTCCGAAGCTTCCTGCATCTTTTCCCCTTTCTTTTCTTTTTTCCTCTTTTGTTTCACTATAGATATAAAAAAAATCGAATAAAACAGGATGCATGCGTGGACACATCGTGTCGTGTGATACGGCTACATGACACGGTGGCAAAGGCAAGGGGGAGCATATTCTTCGTTATCATCCCTGGGGTGTAGGAAGACCGGGTCCACGGCGGCGGAGTACTACCCGACGGCCAGGTGGGCCAGCCGCCCCACGTGGACGCGTACTCGCTGCGATCGCGAAGTCTTGGGCCCCACCACTCCCCCATGTGTGCGCCGCGCTGGCGGTGGGGCCTTCGTAGGCGGTGACGTCATGTCCCCTAGCAGCACGATTTTTTTATTAATCTTTTAATTTTATATAAATTTTAGGGAAAAAAGTCTTTTTAAAACTTATTTTCAAGATACCGACGTAACAAAACAACACTAACGTGGCAGTGTTATTTGGTTACGCCATCCTGGTTGACATGTGAAGACAAAACTATCACATCCGTTATGTAACATGTCAGTGTTATTTTGTACGACATGCGGATTGATGTGATCAAAAGATTAAGCTTAAGAAAATAAGCTTTAAAAGATTTATTTTTAAAATTAAGAATTAAAAAGGTTAAAAAAAGAATTCTAGGAGCGCCGCCTAGTGCGTACGATCTACTTACTCCACGGTTATTGAATTTGATCGCGTCCACGTGAGGCCCGTGATTAGATCAGCGATTAGTGAGCAAGCGAGAAAAGGTAATTAAGGAGGAGTATTAGATAAGTATAGGAGTAGTTCGAGTTCCTACCTAATTGGTTCATTGTATCTGGACGTAACTAGGAGACGGCTCTACCCTGGACGGGTATCTAGCGTATGTGCATTGGCCGCATTGCTATGCTTTAAACGGCAAGGGAAGGGGGAGCGTGAGCGCGGGTTGTTGTGCATGCGTATTGTGTGGAGTGTGGACGCGTGCTGTTCTTTCGGCGAGGGATTTAATTGCGAACTGATTTTTTTGGTGGGTGAATTGAAATCGGAAATTAAAAAAAATGGTCCATGTTCATTGTTCAGTGAACTTGCCGGTGTAATGGCAAAGGCTTAGGCTGGAAAGCCTGAAACCATGGGGACGTGAGTAGTACGTGGCACGTGAGCACCAAACTTGGCTGCCAAGTTTTTTCCAGCCTCTGAAACACATGAATGCTGTGAATAGTTTGCACAGCTTGCAAGTTGCAAGGAGAGGAGAAGGAGAGACAGGTCAAAGTCTGATCAGTCAGTTCTGACCGGGCCCATAAATTCACAGGATCAGAGACGAAGAGGAGACAGCCCATCGTTTTGTGTTACGAGCTGATCAACAAGGCTATTCCGATTTGCCGACAATTCTTTTATATAAAAAAAGTTCTCAAACCCTTTTCAAAAGAGTTGGGCACGGTTATTAAAAATATGTAGAATTAAATAGGGAGGGTTATGATTGGATAAGATAGATGGAAAAATTGAATGGTGGAGGATTATGATTGGTTGATAAAAAAATATTAGTAAAAGTTGTTATATTTTGGGACATTCTAGAGGCTGAAAGTTGTTATATTTTGAGACAGAGAGAATAATTGATTTGTAACTACAACATAATTTATATGCAACTTTCATATAATTTTGGTTATTAGATTTGCTCTAAAATTCGTGCAAGTGGAAAGAAAAAAAAATCACAGCAATTGCAAATCTTAGGGGATCGTTTTTTAAAATTATGTATAAATTATATACACATTACAATATAATTATATTACGAAGGGATGAGTTTGTGCGTGTTGTTAGCGTCTGTGTTTATATTGTATTGTGTTTCTCAGAGAAAAAATATATTTATATTTGACATACTTTTAAAAGAAAATTTGTCGACACGTTTATAGATAGTCCATGGCTCCATGCTACTCGGCATGTCTCGTCTCGCTTAACACAGGCAACTGGGCCTTGTACAGAGCCCATAACAGCGAAGGGAAGAAGGACCAAAACGTGAGTCGGATCATGCGGCAAGCCCAAGCCACGGTGGATCGATTTGAGAGTTAGAACATGTCTATTTTTCTTCCCTCAAACTATTGCCCTTATTCGAATCGCATCTCTCACCGGAAATCCGGATATATCGCATCCTCAAACTTTAAAAACCAGTGCACATCAAATCTTTTGTTCGTTTAGAAAGCAGTTTCTACTAATGTGGCATGTTGATCGTGGTTTACTCACTGACATATAAACACGGGACTACATGTAAGTGAAAAAAAAACTATAGAACCCACATATCAGCTCACTCTTGTTCCCCCCTCTCTTTTTCCCAAATGTGCCAGCATACTCGAGCTCTCCTCTACCGCTCTCTTGCCCTCACCGCTGCTCTCCCTCTTCGGGCGCCTCGTCAATCACCGCCAACAATAAACGGAAACGTCACCACATGCTCTCCTTGCTCCCTAACGCTGCCCTGCCCTCAGCCACGCTAATCGTCGCCGCCGGAGGTAAGAAGCCGAAGCCCAATCTAGACTCGTCAGCGTCCAAACCTCAAAATTTGCCCCCACCAACACTCCCTGTTCAAATTAAAGGAAGGAACAAAATCCATATCCCAAGTACACCAAAACTCCTCAATTTCTACCTCCATACTGTTGTTGATGCTGCCTCTCACCGCCACTGATCTTCTCGGCCACCAGCCGCACAACGTGTCACCACCACGCGCACCTTTGCACCTAATCGCCACCTCATCGAGCTCCTCTGTGGTCCCCCTCGAACTCCCAGGCCACCACGCCCCTACTTGAACTCGCTAGAGTGCCACCGCCGCTGGCATCTTTGCGACTACGAGACATGGGAAGAGTCGCTTTGACCCCTGGATCTAGGAACCAACCTCCTCACACCGGTCCCGAGCCTCCATCACTGCAGAGATGGAGGCCGAGGCCAGCAGCAGCGCGACAAAAGTGCGGCAACAACAGCAGCCCAATAAGGATGGGGGGCAGAGGCCGGTGGCCGCAATGGCGCAATGAGTGTGGCAGCAGCAACGCACCGAGCAAGGAGGGGCCGGGGCGTAGGCCACTATCCAGCGGAAGCAGCGCGGCAACAGCACCACAACAAGGGCGTCATCAGCGCAAACGATGCGGCGCACGAAGAAGATGGGAGGAGAGGAAGGGGTTGACATGGGGTCCCACTACAATTTTTTTAGTTTGTCCGACATGTCGACTTAGTGAGTCAATCGTGGTCAAACTGATACATCAGCAGGAATCGCTTTTCAAACCACTGAAGGAGTCAATTTATATCGGTTTTAGAAGATGGAGGGGATATTATACCTAGTTTTGCGGTTGAGGGAAACGATTTGACCAAGAGCAATAGCTGAGGAATTCATTATAGACTTATCCTTCAGATTTTGACATCACATGGTTAACCCACATGCACAAACGGACATTAAACAGTCCTACAGAGCCACTGAAAATATTCACTTGGGGAAATTTTAACTGGGCCGTGGAGTCTAGCCAACGGCCCAATTACACATCCTACAAATGGGCTTTCCAACAAAGCCGTATCTAAGCCCATAATGACATGTAATCCGGTTGTCAAATTCTGGCCCAGCGTGTAATCGAGGCATAGTCCCAAATATTTGGGCCCAATAAGGAGCGATGTGACCCAGAGCACAGGCTAAGAAGGTTGATTGGATAGGTGGATTGAGAACATCTGCGGTGCTTGCTCAAGGACGAGTGGACGACCTCTTTGCGCGATGAGACTACGAGAGGGGACTGAAGGACGATGGCTATATTCTTGGCCTCATTTGATTCATAGAAATTTTATGGGGAAAATGTAGGATTTAGGATTGGGCACTGTAGCAGTCTTTGATTCACAGGATTAGAGCATAGGAAAGTTAGAGGAAATTTTTTTTTGGAACTCATTTCACATGAAAAACATAGGAAAAGAAAACATCCACCCTAACTTCTTTTTTCTATCATGTGTGCGTAGGATCGAGGTAAATGACAGATCTAGGCATCATTGTTGTTCTTTTAGAAGAAAATGTACATTGTGATATTATGGATAAGACCAAAGTGACATGTATTAATACACTTCCTGACACTCTTTTTCCTGTAAAATTCCTATACCTATTCAAAGGGCTAGTAATATAACTTTTCTATGTTTTGCAATCATCTGTTTTTACAGTTGCATTACTACAAGAATTCTACGTTTTACCTATTCCTCCGTTTTTCCATTCCTATAATTCAAAGGGGCCCTTAAAGTAGTAGAAATGTAGGTTAAAATCTTGAGAGCTAAGGAAAAAAAGGCTATTGACACTTACTCTAATTCGTGTATTTGACAGAGTTTTGGGAAACATCGAAAGGTTCAATATTTAAAATTTTGCTTCCACAACCATTCATCTTTTCTAGTTTTAGCCACATCGCATTGCACTTAGGGTATGTTTGGAGAGTATCAGATTCTAAGCAGCTGGAAGGAATTCAGCCAGTGAGAATTTACAGAAACTAAGAAAAAAAAAACCAGTTTTTGACATCTAGATTATTTTCATATATATAGAATACGCATGTTAGAATTTTGTTCCAATGTCGTTAAATTTTGTCGCCCAAATTTCAGGCCTCTTCAATTTCATTCTAGATTCATCAGATTTCGTGAGATTCCGCAACATTTCAACCCCAAAACGAGACTGCAAATAACTGTACATTACCGCAGTAGTACTAGCAGCTAGCTAGTTAAGTAAGAGCACCGTAATAGTAAAGTAAGTTGCTCTCTATAAAACAGTACATCTCAGCAATAGACTAGATTAATAGTAAACCACTTCAATAGTATGTCTACATGGGTATCTATAGCTCCCTAATCCATTGCTTCGTTTTTCTCTATAGACTATCTCCAGGTTAGTAGATAGCTTTACTCTCTCTCTTTATTTAATCTCTTTCAAGTAGAAAAATATGCTGACATGTATATCTTATAGAGAGTTTATAGATAACCACTACGGGTGCTCTAAGCTTAGATTGTTCGTTGCCTCCGCCTCCACGTATGGGAAGACAGCCGGCAGCGACGGCAACCGGCCAATGCCCGGAAGGTGGCGCAGCGATCTGCGTCGAGGTCGAGACCGCATCAAATCGATCAGGTGATCGATCATTGAACCTACTCGGCATATATTCCCAACCAACTGAATTTTGTTGACCTAGAATCGATTTCAGCCGTTGCTGTTGGATATGCAAAGGTATATATATATGTGCGACTATAAGAATTATTTTTATACCTTATTAAAAAAAGAACTACAATAAACATGGACAATGATGGTTTGATTGGTACACACCACATATACCTTTCCACAATTGTTTAAGAAAACAACCATCATCGATCCTTTTCATAATTTTAGATGAAAAGAGCCTAGTTAGATCAATGCTACTTTTTATACCAAGTTAGTTTGGAACTTCTTTTTAAAACCAAGTTAGTTTGGAAGTTGAAGGCAAGTGCTCGGCCACTCTACAAGATGAAATACATATACTACCTCCATATTTTAATATATAACGCTATTAACTTTTTGTCTAACGTTTGACCATTCGTCTTATTTAAAAAATTTATGTAATTATCATTTATTTTATTATGACTTGATTCGTTATCAAATGTTCTTTAAGCATGATATAAATATTTTTATATTTGCATAAAAATTTTGAATAAAACGAATGGTCAAACGTTGGTCGAAAAGTCAACGGCGTCATACATTAAAATACGGAGGGAGTACTTCAAGCGAGTTGATAAGTGTTGGGACCATTCTTAAAGCTGCGATATTCTTTAATAGTGATCTCAAGAATACATGTATAATTTATTTATTTATTTATTTTAGACTTTTATATTTTATATTTTAAAAATAAACTCTTCTAAAACTTGTTTCTAAAATCTAAACCTTTTAATCACGTCAACATGTCTGGTGTGTCAAAATAACACAGTCATGCCACCTGCAGTAGGCGTAATACTTTTGTGATGCCATGCCAACCCGGGTGGCACTGTGAAACGGCGTGGCAACATTGTTTCCAATGACTGGCGTGGTCAAGAGGTCTAGATTTGAAAATAAATTTTGGGAGTCTATTTTTAAAATTAAAAACGTTTAAAAGGAAAATATTATAAGAAACAGTATGTAGGTCTGCTATTTATATGTTGAAATGTTACGTCTTCCATGTAGCTAGAAGCCTAGAATAGATGGTAATCATCAATGCTAATCATTTGTTCAGTTGAGATACGCTTAATCATTAGAGCTTAGAGTTTCTGGTCAGCCTAATTAGCTGGATACGGGGAGAAGGCCAGAGTGGCAGAAGGCGACTACCTGACCACTGCAAAGACCCTTCAAAAATCACACAAGAATTAAAGCTGCAGATTAATAATCGCCATAGTTGAAATCATCTACCTTCATGGCCGTGTTCAGTTCAGAGCATGAGTCCTAGTCGTAGAACTACAGCTGTTCTTTGAAATTAACTAATGTTTACTATAGCCATGCCTAGTAATGCTAATGTTTTATTATGTGCAGTAGATAGAGTAGTAGAGTTTGGAATATATTCATGAATAATTCACTTGACAATATAGTCTGAACACATGTTTGACATGCATGTGCTTTACTCCATGTTATGTCAGAGGAAAAAATAATATATGGATATATAGGCTTGATGATTGATTAGGATGGTTGGAGCTTCATGGTTTCTTCTCTGCTCAGATTAACTTTGAGTGAAGGAAGAGATGAGAATCTCACTTAATCTAAGATGAGCTGGTGTTAGCTTCTCTCTTCCAATCTTGTTCAGATTTCAGAATACAGAGACTTTCAGAGAGACTGATCGAGAGGCTTGTGTCTCCTAATTACGTTCTGTTCTTTTTTCTTTCCTTTCTTGCGAGTTACGAGATACCCACTGCATTATGGTTAGCCATATAAGCTCGATTGAAATAATACAAGTGGGTCGCAAAACCTAATTGGCCTAAGAAATTCAAGTGACGTAAAGACATAAGATGAGCACTACTTCGCAACTGTACAAACTGCCCGATGAACTAGCATGCAAAGAAAACCATTTTTCCTTCCAAATAGAGGTCCCATGATGATGCCGGGCTCATCTTCTGGTGACAGACAACCAATGCTACTTTTTAAATGAAAACTAACATTGACGATCATAATCACTATTAGCCTTTTTTTTTCTAATAACCATCTATCACTCAACTGATTTAAATAAAATAAACACTAGAATTTTCGGTCCACGAGGAGAAATCTCTTCGTGACACTAACTTTGTCAAAATCATCAGCAAAGCTTGCTTCTTCAAAAACTCACAATATTATGGTTATAAGAGATTGGGGCAAAGTGGAGAGGCCTCTTGAGGTGAGGAAAAGAGGGGACTTCTCTAAGATTAGAGAAAAGTCTAGGATGGTTACAATGAAACATACATTGACTAATAGGTAGACGAGTGTATAATTATATGTATCGGTTTTTATCTAAAAATCGACACCTATTAGTGGTTTAAAGGGGCCGGTTTTTATATTTTTCCACCCCGTGAAGGTGTGAAACGGTTAATAGGTGTCGATTTTAAATGAATCAACACCAATAAATTGATACTCCCTCCGTCCTTAAATATTTGACGCCGTTGACTTTTTTAAATATGTTTGACCATTTATCTTATTTAAAAAATTTAAGTAATTATTAATTATTTTCCTATCTTTTGATTTATTGTTAAATATGCTTTTATGTATACATATAATTTTACATATTTAACAAAAGTTTTTGAATAAGATGAACGGTCAAACATATTTAAAAAAGTCAATGGCGTCTAAATATTATTTAGGAAAGGAGGCAGCACCTATTAAGAATTTTGTACTACAATGTGATGAGCGGCAATGGTAGGATTGGTGAAGAGATAGAGGAGCGTAAGAGGCTAGGGCAGGTGGTCAATGGCCATGCCGCCATGGCGCTAAACTGCTAAAAGCCAGAAAAAAAAAGGTCAGGAACTAAAAAAATAAAATGTGCCACCTCTCGGCACAAGTTGTTGGGGGAGACCATCCCCTCTCCCCTTCCCCCAGCGCTCCTCTCTCTACGCTGGTGGTGAAGTTGCAGGTGGTTGTCACAGTTTTTTGATTACCCCGCGAAGCCCGGAGTTCCTCACCGGAAACATTGTTAACACCGATGTCTTGGTGCCCTGTCTTCAGCTCTTAGTTCCTCTCCAGGCCGACCATGCCTCCTTGGTGCCTCCCCCTCCTTCCCTTGGCTGTCTGTTTCCAGATCCAGTCGTGGTCTCTTTCGGTGCTTGAGGAGTTTGTTTGTTCATGGTGTTAGTCCTGTCTATCTGTAGTTAGGGCTCTTAGGCCTCACCGGTACTTCACGTGCCCTGTGGTTTTCTGAACTTGTTGTGGTGCTGAGGTTGGAGCGGTGTGCTTACCTCCATGGTGAGAGAGTTTTGTTCTGCCTTCTTGGAGATTCTGCACCTTTTGAGGGAGTACGGGGCGAAAGCCCTGCCTGCTCTTCCAGAATCGGCAATATCGACACCTGCGGGTGTCGTTTTCTCCTAGGAGGTGTTGCCTTGTGAACTCTCTCCCCCCTTGGGTGATAACCCAGTGCAGTGTTGGTCGGGCGTTGATAGTGGCTTATGTCGTTGTTTACCTTCTTGAAGGTTTTGTCTTAGGGTCTTGCTCTTCCCTCGGTCTTCTGCGGTTCGTAGTTGTTTTGCCTCAGGCTTTTTTTTGTCTTCTGTATAAGGTTTTCGCCGGTTTCACTTTAGCAAACCGTGCAATTGTATGGTTTTTGGTCCGGTTTTCCTTATAAACAGAGTCAACTCTATCTTTCTAATATATTCGGCAATACTCTTGCCACTTCCACATAAAAAAATGCAGGTCAGAAAAAGGGGGTAACAATCAAGACACACAGACCACTGGAGAGGCCGTGTACGTGTATAATGGTTAGAAATTTTTCCCTCTCACAGGTAAAACAAAGTAACGGTTCACCACGATTAATTAAGTATTAGTTAAAATACCTAAAAGATAAATTAATATGATTTGTAAAAGTAACTTTCCTCTAATTTTTTTTCTAGAAAACACCGTTTAGCAGTTTGTAAAACGTGCACGTGAATAGTACTCCACCTGTCCCATTATAAGTGCAGTCATAACTTTCCATGTCCAACGTTTGACCGTCCGTCTTATTTGAAAAATTTATTAAAAAAATTAAAAAATTAAGTCACGCATAAAGTAATATTTGTATTTTATCATCCAATAACAATAAAATACTAATCATAAAAAAATTTTATATAAGACGGATGGTCAAATATTAGGCACTGAAACCCACAGTTGCACTTATTATGTGATGGAGGGAGTAAGAGAGTAGAGGTTGAAAAAGTGTAGGAGAGAACGCAACATAGTGATGGATACCTAGTGACCCCTATCGGCTGTCTGAGCTAAATATTGTTTTGTCCGAACCAGGGTTAACAAAACCACTGGTAACCGCGTGATTACCGTACTTACCACAAGGGTACGGTAAAAGAAAAACTGTGGTAACCTACTTAGATTCAAATAAAATTTAAAAATAATTTTAAATTTTGATAAATTTTATACGGGGTTTGCCACGGTAACATGTTACCGCCGAGGCGCGGTAACCTCAACCCCGACGGTTTGGAAAACCCTGGTCTGGACTCTACAATTTGTGTTCCTTTGCCATTATAGAGATAGTACGAATAATATAAGGGTGAGATATTTATATGGGTGGGGGTACTTGAGCTGGCTACCCATTCCAATCCGATGGCTACACAAATCTGATTACTTTCTCAATCTTTTAAAAGTTATTAAGGTGCCACGTGTACAGTCCCATAAGTGATGTAACACTTGTTTAGTACTCGTACCATTTCACTGCTGTAAAGTTTGTTCTAAAAAAAAACTGCCGTTCCATTTCACTGCTGTATAGTAGGAGTAGAAAACCAAAATCCTTCAAGCCTCCGGAAGCGCCAACAGTGTCCACGTTCACCGCCACCTACAGGCCGCGTGGGGCCCACCAAACACGATTCCGCCTTTTCACTCCTGTTCACACCACGCGCCACGCGCCCGGACCGCATCCGAGCCGTCCAAACCCCCGTCCTCGCACGAATCTCGTCGCACCGCCACGTCTACGCGGTCGGCCCAGCCGGCCGGGCGGGCCTGGCAACCTAGACCAGATCCCAGCCATCCACGTGTCCCATCTCTCCTTTTCCCTCCAAATCTCCACGCCTATATATACCACCCACGCAGAGGAGATCGACCTCCTCCTCTCACCATTTTCCATTTCGCAATTCGCATCAAAATTCAAATTAAACTCGAGAATCGAGATCGAGCAAGCAGTGATGGGCAACTGCCTCGAGAGATCGCTCGGCGGCGGTGGTGGCGGCGCGCATTGCGACGCCGGGAAGAAGAAGCGCGCGGTGTTGGTGGAGGAGGAATTGGCCGCGGCGGCGGTGGAGGAGCAGGAGGAGGTGCGGAAGCAGGGCGGCGAGAAGGTGACGGAGGTGATGATCCGGATCACGAGGAAGCAGCTGGAGGAGCTCCTGCGGCGGCTGGAGGAGGGGAGCGATGGCGGCGGCGGCGGCGGCGCCGTCGTGTCGGAGCTCCTGTGCATGACGAGCAGCTGCAACTTCCGGCACAGGCCGGAGCAGTGGAGGCCGTCGCTGCACGTCATACCAGAGTGATCGATCTTGATCGATCCAAGCTTAGCTATCTTCTTCCATGTTACCAACTGATCATATATATGCTGGTTTGATCATGCAGTGTCATCATGATGATTAGTTTGGTGGTAATTACTTTAATCATAATCACCTCTTGTTTGCGTTGATATGTCTAGTAGTTTATATCATGGTGTGTAGGGTGTACATTTGGTAGGTTTGAGAAGGCATGAACTTGAGCTAGGCAGGCTTAGCTAGCTACATATGGAGTAGTAGGCTATAGTAAATGAGTAGATAATACTAGTACTATATATTGGTATTTAGTAGTAAATGAGTGAGATGTGTAATTGTGTAAAGACATATGTAGTAGTGTATGTGAATTATTTGGCATTGGATGGGGATTCTTCCATTGATGACCATCGATTTTTCTTCCTGACATTGGGTTTGTTCAATACAGCTGTAATATGATGAGCAACATACTAGTTAACAGAGTAGTGTTTGTTAGTTACTAATACTTCCATTATCTTAACAAAAGCTATTTGTAAGCGCTTACAAAACTATTTGCTCATGTGCGTTTCTCTGGAAAGATCCAGATTTGATCAGCAACCACAGTCAACTGTTCATGCAGATATGAGGCTTAATTAAACAGGAGTAACAAACAACTCGTCTAGTAGTTTCATCATATATACTGTCATATGTGCTTGTCACTGTTATACATGTCTTGGCCGTTTAGCACTTTTGTAAAGAAAGTGGGGGGACGTGGCTACTCTGCAGTTAGTTGAGAATGGACAGAGAGTGGTTGAGATTGTGAACCTCCACTCCTAGCTCTTGCAGATGTTTGATTAATTACTCTCCTAATCATCATCATATCTTGCCTCCTAATCAAGGATATGTTTTGCATTATGTGTTCCTTGTTTTGACTTGTTTCTTTTGTTGAGAAGTTTTTTGGTTGAATTCTGCCGTTCTGGGCATCACGTTCGTTTGCTTCTTCATGTACTGTATTTTATTTTTGGGTTTTGGAAAGGTTGGATTATTTTTAGGACATGCAGTGGTTTCTCTCAACAGATTCTGGAAGTGGACTTTTGGTTGTACAGCTAACATATTCTGTATGTTTCATCAACTGTACTGATCATTAGGCTGAGACGGTGCTTTTTAAAAAATAAAAAGGCAGAATATGACTTTTCATACTGAAAATCTAGAAGAGCACTTATGCATTCGTAAACATGAAAAATGACACAAATTATACCATTTACACGGTAAATTAAACAGTAAAGAATAGATCATCTGGCCTAAGTCTTGGCAACGATCGTCCAAGATTAAAATCCATTGAACTCTCCTCAGCCTATCCTACTCTGCTCTCAATCTCACTCCTTTGATCTGATCAAATCCCTCCGCTGTTGACTTGAAAAAAAAACAAACATTTTTTTTGGGTCCAAATTTCCTACCATGGAACCTGACTTTTAGCGGCACAAATACATAATTTAACCTAATTTACCATCTCCGCGGAGATATTCTTGGGTCAATTATGTAATCACTGAACTGGGCAATTGACAACAACTGACAAGTTCTTGTTTCTTCTGCTAATTGCTGACACGGTAATCTGTTCTTCCTGTAATTACAACTACAAAAAAACTGTCAACAGTTGCAATATTAATTTGTGGAGGAATACAATTACAGTTGAAGACTGAACCGATTGACCCAATCCAAGTTTAGCCAACGAGTTTTGTCCATGCAAGCTTATCCTGCCTACGTAGCAGCGAGTTGAAGAACAGGCACAATGACACATAGCTGCGTAGAAGACCGCACACGATTTGCCTCGACAAAACGTTGGAATCAATCAACTTGTTGAGGCAATGACGAACTGATCATCAATCATGCACAATTTACAAGTGATTAACTACACAAACGGAGCTGAAAGTCAGCTAGCTCCTTTGTCTGCGTATGTTAATTATGTAATTCAGTGTGTGAAGATAAATCCTGTCAGCTGCATGCATAAATCTGCAAGATATAGTATTATTTCTAGGGATAAACTACGTGTGGCGTCTAAGGGAGTACAGCTTCCTGGGGTGTGTGAATTTGAGGAACTTCTTTTTACTCTTTTCTTTTTTTTCAAGTTGCAAACCTTCGGTTTCAATTTTTAACTGCATTTTGCAGATATGGACACGCATAAGTAGTGCCTTTCTGAATTTGAAGCCACTGTCCAGGTTCATTGCGTATTGGCAGTTTGGCACTTAAGCCTCCTTTGGACCGGAGGAATCAATGGATTTTTGGAGGATTTAAAAATTAAAAAGTTTTTTAAGGTACCCTTGGATAGATATAGACCGTCTGTTTAATTTGATTCAACGTGTTAGAATTAGTTATACTCCTACCGTCCTAAGTGTAGTAGCATTGATAAGGGGTATATTTGGCAAAAAAAATGCTAAATAAGTATTTCTTTCTTCTATCCTTTTGAGTATAAAATCGACTGAATTTTAACGCTACTTCCCATTTTCCTCGGACTGCAGATCGCTGGTCCTATCAATTGCGAGCGTAATTAATCCACGCTATTATTGGCTTAACTATCTCCTTGATTATTTGGAGAGGAGGTAGCGCTACGCCGCTATCCAATATACTCCACGGCAGGTAGCCATGAACAGCTGCTTCTTTCTTTCTTCTCCGACCACCTTCCTTATTCGATTGAACACATGATCTGCACAAGCATGTACAGTGTATCATCAGCAATTAACCCTCAAATTAACCGTTGCATTTGGATGGAAAGGGGTGGAGTTATTTTGTAGTTGTAACAAGTAACGCCTTGTGCCATGAATTTTGAGAATTTTTTATTTTTTAATTTCATTTATTAAAATATTTTAAAAATATTTTTTTATTTCAAAGCTTTACAAATCTACACCCTTTACCCATTAGTGTGATGTAATGGTCGTGTGAACATTTTAGAGGCGGCCCCTTTGCAGCCCTCTAGGAAGGCGGCAAGGAGGTTGCCTGCAAAATGGCTGACCACCCTCCATGTAGCCATTAGAATGCACCAACGGATATGTGTCACGTCATAAAAATTTTAAAAAATATCCTACAAAAGACGTTAGGGGTGTAGATTTGTAAAACTTAAAAAAATAGTTTTAATTTTTTTAATAAATAAAATTAAAAATAAAAATAAATCTGAATTTTGATGTGATGATAGTAGCTCACCATTTTTGGGTTCTCAGCCACATCTCAAAACAGTATACTTTTTTTTTTTTTTGGGGGGGGGGGGGGGGGGGGGTTCTGGGAAGTCTGAAGTGCTGAACATGTAGAAGCCCACATGGGATGAAGCCCTGGAATTTGTAAACAGAAATGGGCCGAGCAGCCGCAACAGTATACAAATGCACTCCAGGCACACAGGGCACAGGCCGACAGTGGCCTAATCTGTCTTGATTAGAATTTGATCGAGAGAAAGATTAGGCCTGTTAAGTTGCTTTCCTGATCTTAAGCAATGGGGCTTGGGAAGCTTTCTACCCCATAAATTGATGGAGAGAAAGGTTGATTTGGTTTGTGGCCTAAATAAACCTTACCAAATTTTGTCAGTGCCAAATTTTGGTAAGTTTTGACTTGACTAATTTTATTAAGGTAAAATTATATTTGGATTGAAGCCATAATAGCCTAAGTTTACTATTGAAATGGCCTATTTTCTTAGGCATGCCAAAATTTGGCTTCAAACCAAATAGACACTAAACACTATTAAAATTGCCAAATATTTGTAAGTCTAATTTAGGCCTCAAACCAAATCAGCCCGAAGTATATATGGTCCTCCTTCCAAGTAGCCAAGACAGAAGAGGCCAACACTAAAAACATTAGGTTATAGATTAGACACAAATGTAAATACTCCTTGTTGGCCTTTCAACAATTCAAAGAATATCGTAAAAAAAGACAGTCCAAAGTTTATTAGCGATGTGCTTCACACAGTCCCAAGAATGATGTCAAAAGAGTGTTGTCGAATGTATAAGTCGGATGCGCACACGCATTCACGTACACATTGTATGAAAATGCTTCAACTCGTACGTCCGGCGTGTGACAAAAAATTGAACGCTAACCACTCTCTCCATTTCTTTCCCCAGCACAACAGTTAACCTTATCTCATTTCCAACCATTCATTTTCCTCTCCTCTCTCCCCACGCCTGTACTAGCAGTGGCCAAGCGGGCGGACGTAGAGCGACAAGGCGGCGGCGGTGCCGGAGTGGAGGAGCGCGGTGGCCCGAGGGGAGGCAGCGGCGGGGGCGGAGCACACCTCCATCGTGCTTGGGCTCCGGCGGCGGCGCTCGGACGAGGACGACGCGGCGGTGCCGGAGCGGAGGAGCGCGGCAGTGCGGCGGCCCGAGGGGAGGCGGAGGCGGCAGGGGCAGAGCACGCCTCCATCGTGCCTGTGCTCCGGCGATGGCGATGGTGATGGCGGGAGTGAATCTGAAGACATGGCCACCGGCGGGGACCTGATGCGGAAGCAGCTGTTCCTAGCCGAGGTCGTCTATCTCGTGCCGCTGCTCATCTGGGGACGACGGCCGGAGTTGAGGGTGGTCGCTGGAGTTGAAGAAGAAGACGGAGGTGGGTTTAGTTTTGTGTTGTACTTTGTTGTATTAAGGTGTTTCATTTTGTTTTGATTCGATGTTGCATATATTGATTTTTCATGTTGCAATTGATATGTTTCGATTGCATTTGGTTGAAACACTTTCGTCGATGCGATGAAACATTTTTCCCTGATTGATGAAACATCTGAAACATTTTTAGTGAAACATTTTGCAACAATACAATGCAACAACCACATGGTGTTTCAGCTTTTTATATTTTTTGTTGTACTTTATTGTATTGAGGTGTTTCATTCCATTTTGACTTGATGTTTTGCATGAATTGATTTCTTGGTGTTACAATCCGCCAATCCGTATTGTTGAATATTGCATTTGATTGAAACAATTTTCCTCAAACGCTGAAACATTTTTCTCTAGGAGTGAAACATCTAAAATATTTTCATTGAAACATTTTTTTTTCTAAGGGATGAAACATGTGAAACATTCCTCGGTAAGACGGTGCAACACCGTCCGATGATTTGCACCAGATCGGACGTCCGATCTGTAGCGGCCTCCCACATCGCACTTACGCCCGGTCACACATAATGATAAGAGCTTTATGGAGGTTATATTGGGTTTTAGCGTTTCCCGCTCCGTGTAAATTACACTATGTTAAGTGTATGTTTACGTTTGTGGATATTTATTAGCCATAGAACTCATGTTAAATTGTTAATATCGCCCTCTTAATAGCATGTGAAGCTCCACCACTGCCCATACAAATGATACGATCAAACTAGATCGAACCGCTCAAGTTGTTGGTTCACCAGCCAAACCGCCCTTTTTTATTAATTGATATTATATTTGTTTTGCATTATTTTTAATACAGAAACACCAGAGATTGATGAAAATATATATGAATAAATGTTTTAAAAATACCACCAATATATCTAAGAATACATGAACATCACAGCATCAAAAAAACAAATGATAGAATCGTAACATAAATAAATCCATAATACTGTATCATGGTAATAGTGCCCCAACAGACTAACAGCTTAATAAAGTTTATAAGGTATGCATAGGAAAATTAAAAGGGTAAGTATATGGCTCTTAACCCATACAAGGCGAGTACACAGCCAACAAATTCATGACAAAAACTCCTAAACATGAGAAAAATTCCAATCAGCAAGCTAGGTTATTATCCCATTGATCGTTGTTTGCTTCATTTGGTTGTCCAATATCACCACTAAAAAGAGCATGATCATCCATATCCAGGTGGTGCATTTCCATCTTCAGAATTCCCATCATCATCAAGAAGATTAGCTTCATCCACACTTACTAGTTCTTTCTCTGTTATGTCAATTTTATGTTGAATATGACTAAGAAAAAAGAAAGTTATATACAACATATCATTATAGTTTGCTCCTATATTTCAGCAGCACAGGAATCCTCTTGAGATTGTGGTTGTTCTACTGGCACATCTGGCAGTAGTGATTCTGGAGTGGATAAAGAATCCATTGCTGCAAATGGATGAACATGGGGTCACAAATCTAATGGAGAAGAAAACAAATCAGCAGCAAATCAAGTTCATCGTATATGCAATACCAATTTTAGACTAGATTGATGGAACAAATCAAACATCTACAGCCGAGCTAACTACTAACTAGCAACAAATCTGGTGTAAACAACTAGTCAACTACACATGCACATACCTTTCTTGAGGCTAGAACAAGAAGCAGCTAGCACTAGCAGTGGCGTGTCCTTGAGCCTTGACCCCTTGTGCACACCTTACCACCAGGCTTGCTGATCAGTTGCTCTGCTGCCGACATGAAGACCGCCAGCACCTCAGCAACTTCGTTATGCCAGCTTACCGCGCTACTGGAATGTGGATGAGAGGCCGCCGGACACTGCATTGAGAGAGAAATCACGAGGTGGCATCCGCCAGCGGCGCGACGCACCGAGCTAAACCTGGGCAGTGAGCTTAATTAGTCCTAGTTGGTTGGTTGCCACACTTTGCCACGCTACATTTTAGTCATGCCACAGTTTTTTAGGTATGCGTTTGGTTCGCTGCCGCAATTATGTTATACCACGCTTTCTTAACTTCGGGACCCACATGACATTCTCTCAAATTTACAGCTAAACATGCCACACTTGTGGCCAACTATTTCTAAGACATATTTGTGCCACCATGTCATAACTAGTCTAAACTTAGTTATAACAAGGTTAGGCATCAACCAAACATTCCCATCTCAGCTTGAGTCTTGAGAATGTGAGTGGATGAGTGGATCTAAACGTCTGTCAGAATTTCTACAGGAAGTCAGAAACCCTAGTGATGGCTTATCCATTTTCCAATCTTACCCCTGAGTTCACAGTATCAATATAAGCAAAAGGAGATGTATTGTGTGTTCAAACACGGAACCGCCCAGTTCTACAAAACCGCACTGGTTTAACGACCACCAAAAATTGTTTGGTTCATCCTGTTTTTACCGGTCCTATTGCGGGGATGGTCTTTGAGCTGAACTGAGCCACCAAGGTCGTTTGTTCGATTTTTTCTAGTTCAACCGTCAGGCCGATCCGGGTTTTTTAACGTATGGTCCAAATATGTTAGACTACTAGATATTATGTAGGATGAGTATACGCTTTATTATTGAATGCACCAGCATTTGCATGTGCCACCTCATAAGATTAAATCCATCTGATAGGCCAGTTCCATCATAATAAGTCTAACCAAAACTAAGCTAAAAATCTATCCAAAGTTATTCTTAAAATTAGTTTTTTTTTAATTCAAAATCAGCTGGGCAGCTGGGCCGATCACGGTCTTTATATAATATAACCCTGCAATCTACTCCACTCCTACACGTGTGCAAACAACAGTCGCCCATCACGTGTAAGGAGATGCAGAACTCCAGCACCATGAGAACAAGACAAGAGAAAAAAAACAGAGATCAAGCAAAAGGACAAAAAGTTAACCCAGGTTTAAGTGCGCCGTGTCGGCGAACGGAAGCAAATCATGTGAGTTAACTGCACATGCATTTGAGTCACTGACTGTGGATCCCACTTTTCTATGGCCCGCATGTCAGTGGCTCAACTACACAGCAGCTGAGTCAGAGAGCCCTTTCCGTCCGCGAACAGTGACAGTGTCAGTCCACCAAACTCCTCACCGGAACCAAGATCTTTAGTATACTAGCGGCGCGCGCGCGATTCTTGAATCTTTTGTTCGCCGCAGCAGTTCGATCGAGGAATCGATCGATCGATCCATCCACAGATGGGCCACGCCGTGGACGGCCGGCTGGAGGCGCTGCTCTCCGGCGGCGACGGCGGCGAGGCGGCGGCGCCGTGGGCGCGGCGCATGGCGGCCGCGGCGGCGCTGGAGCTCCGGCTGCTCGCGCCGCTCGCCGCGCCGGCCGTGGTGGTGTACATGCTGATCATCGTGATGTCCTCCGCCACCCAGATCTTCTGCGGTCAGCTCGGCAACGTCCAGCTCGCCGCCTCCTCCCTCGGCAACAATGGCATCCAGGTCTTCGCCTACGGCCTCATGGTATCCATCCCGTACACCCACCCATACGCCACCACAATGTACGTATAAACGTATAATAATACGTATTCGGTATTCGTGTACGTCGTCGTCGTCGTCGTCAAGCTCGGGATGGGCAGCGCGGTGGAGACGCTGTGCGGGCAGGCGTACGGCGCCGGGAGGCACGAGATGCTCGGGGTGTACCTGCAGCGGTCGGCGGTGCTGCTGACGGCGGCCGGCGTCCCGCTGGCGGCGCTGTACGCGTGCTCGGAGCGCGTCCTCCTCCTGCTCGGCCAGTCGCCGGAGATCTCCCGCGCCGCCGCCGGGTTCGCCCGCGGCCTCATCCCGCAGATCTTCGCCTACGCCGCCAACTTCCCCATCCAGAAGTTCCTCCAGGCGCAGAGCATCGTGGCGCCCAGCGCCGCCGTGCTGGCGGCGAGCTTCGCGCTCCACCTGCCGCTCAGCTGGGCGGCGGTGCGGGTGCTCGGCCTGGGCCTCCCGGGGGCCGCCCTGGCGCTCAGCGCCACGTGGTGGGTGCTCGTCGCGGGGCAGTTCGCGTACATCGTGCGGAGCCCCCGGTGCGCCGCGACGTGGACGGGCTTCACCTGGGCGGCGTTCCACGACCTCGCCGCGTTCGCCAGGCTCTCCGCCGCGTCGGCGGTGATGCTGGCGCTCGAGGTCTGGTACTTCCAGGTGCTCATCCTCCTCGCCGGCATGCTCCCCGACCCACAGATCGCCCTCGACGCACTCACCGTCTGGTAAAGATTTCAAAAATGAATCGAACTTGTTAATTTCAGTGAAATTCAGTGCAATTTTCTTTTTCAATTTGCAGCACGTCGATACAGTCGTGGGTGTTCATGATCTCAGTGGGCTTCAATGCTGCTGCCAGGTCGGTTCAGTGATCTTATCTCTACTTCTTCTTCTTGATGTGTTGATATCTGTCTCTGAAGATTTGAATCGATGCGAAATTTGTTCAATGTTTTGTTCTTGCAGCGTGAGGGTTGGGAATGAGCTCGGCGCCGGCAACCCCAGGTCGGCGGCGTTCTCGACATGGATGGTCACCGCGCTCTCGGCGATCATAGCCGCCATTGCCGGCGTCGTGGTCATCCTGCTCAGGGACAAGCTGAGCTACATCTTCACCCAGGGCGAGGCCGTCTCGCGCGCCGTCTCCGACCTCTGCCCACTGCTTGTTGGCACCATCGTGCTCTGCGGGATCCAGCCCGTGTTGTCAGGTGAGGTTTCCTGAATGTTTTTTGCTCCAATCTGATTGTTAATTTGTGCTCTGTAATTTTCTGAACATTGTGTTCGGACAGTTTGGTGGTAACCAGGAGTAGTTGTTTTAGATTGTTGCATTTGCAATCGATTGAGATTTTAGTATGTTGAGGCTGTTTTCAGCTCGGTGCGTGATGATTCGGTTTGCAATCTAGTAGGTTGCATCATGAGTTTGATTTGGTTGCATTTGAATGCTAACACATTGTTCACTGCTTAATTACAATAATCACTTGCCAATGATGTATCAGATTGCTATTTGCCCATTTGCAGTTTCTTCTTGAGAAGATGTTGCACTAACCACCCTAATAAAATGTTACTAGTACTGAAACTCAGAAACAATTATTCCCTTGCAGAGTTGCAGTTGACTCTTGGGGGCAATTTGGCTTTTGGGAACGAATTATATGCAACATCTCAGTAACATTGCTGTCATTTCACTGTTGCTGAATTTGTTTACTGATCATGAAGGTGTGGCTGTTGGCTGTGGATGGCAAGCATTGGTAGCATACATTAACATTGGATGCTACTACTTGATCGGCCTACCCCTCGGCGTGCTTCTGGGATTCAAATTTGACTATGGAATTAAGGTGCTATTAATTCTCGACATACCGCAATTTGACACACATTCAGTTGACTTTTCAGTTGTAGAGTCAACTGGAAAAGGTTAAACGTTTGCAAGTTTGAAAATGGATATTTTGCATGCAGGGATTGTGGGGAGGCATGATTGGAGGGACGCTCATCCAAACACTTATTTTAATATGGATCACATTCAGAACAGATTGGAACAAGGAGGTACCATTAAGCCATCTTTGATGATCTTAACAAAAGAAAAAAATAGATTCCATCATTACACTGACAGATGATTCTTTTTTTTGAAAAGAATCAGCACAAGATTGTGCTATTTCATTGGATATAGAGGTAAAAAAATACAGCCCCTAGAGGCAAGAAAATAAAATTGTACATCAAAACAGAGAGACTATGTGTTGTCACATGGGCCAACACATTGTTTTAAGCCAATTATTTCACTCAGTTACACATTTCTGTTATAATCTAGGTTGTTTCATTGGTTCTCTGAATTCTGCACAATACTCTTGTACATTTTCTGTTAACATTGCTCTAAATGTAGGTCGAGGATGCGAGACGAAGATTAGATAAGTGGGATGACACAAAGCAGCCTCTTCTTGTTAACAGACAGTGATAGTATCAGAAGGAAAAATAGGATCTGATATATGTATGCGGCTGCAAATTCGTCAGATTGGACGCCATCTAACCGCAATGATATGACTGTCCCGGACGGTTGGATCAACGACATTCAGTTCAGTCAGTTTCATGTGGGCTCATGCTACCACTTCAGAATTCACATAATGCCATGAATTATTCTTTTTTGGGGAATACGCAAGGACCGTGTTTTTTAATTAAGAGGAATAAATGTTATTTACGTGCCAAAGCAAAAGCAAAAATGAAGGGGACGGGAAACTGGAAAAAAACCATGAATTATTCTCACCTAACGATACTATTTTGAGGCACATAATGTATGTGTTATATGTTTATTTTGGCTCAATAATTAGGTTGAAATAGAATTCAAGTTGCTCCAGTGAATTTTTTTAAAAAAATGATGTGACTTCAGTTTCTCATTATTTAGTCCAGGTACCGTAACAGCATTTCCCTGCAGAGCTGTTGAGAACACAAATTCTTCAAAGGGCAGGAGGCAACAATCGAAAAGACAAGCGACAATAAACCTTGTCTCTTCTTTTGATCCTTGAGAGGGTATAATCCAATATGAATTTGTCAGAAACCCATCCATGAATGCAAAGAGATGACAAATGGAATGCAGGCAAAGCAGCTTCCAAGTAGAAGTTTTCTTTGCCGACCTGATCAAACGTTCACCACTATGCTAATATGGAGTATATACTACTATGGATCTCTTTTTCAAGTCTGGCTGTTCCATTACACTAACAGCCGGATCCACAGATACGGCAATTCACGTTCCAGAAACAGAAATGACAATATGCTTTAGGGTTCAGGCCTGACAGCCAGAGACGGCAGAGTTCAGAATTTCAGACAAAACCATAGGAACAGGGCCATTATCGATCAAAGTTCAGCTATGTTTAAGCTGGCGAATGCATTTCCAGACCAGAGCAACAGGGCCGTATGGAACCTGTCAATCTTGATTCCGTTCTGATATTTCCTGCAACCAAAAGCTCTAAGAAAAAGTTTCTTTTTTTAAGCCGTGTGCAGCCAGCCTAGTTGATGCAGTGGACGGAAGTAATACTAAAATAATAATAAAAAAAACTCTAAACCTAAAAAAAATAAAAATAAAAATAAAAAAACGCTCTAGGAATAAAAAAACAAAGAAAAACTGAAACCTAACAAAGATAGCTTCTGAAAAAACATGAAATCTACAAAACAAATATTACATGATAAATTCTGAAGGAATCAGAAAAAAAAATTCTCACTTTCCAAGAAAACCATTCCAAGAAGATGCTGAATTGCAAGAGTAAACATTTTGCCCTGTTCCACAAACTCTGGATCTGCATGGATGAAAAATGCAACTGAAACTTTCTCTTAAAAAAAGAATGCAACTGAAACTAGTTTAAGGTGGTGTTGCCTCCGCCGGTTCTACACTGACCACACATGCCAGGCGTAGGCGTCTCTCTGACGAGCCCAATGTATACGTGGGGAGGGTCAGAATCTGCTGACCTATTGCCAATATTTTTTCAGGCTGTGAAACGAGTCATCTGGTGCCGGCTTGCCCAGGCCCAGATCGATGCATCCGATAAATCGCTTTGTTTATATCACATAATTCAGTTGACCTGCACATCACCAGAGCAGTCTTTGGCATGTTGATTAATATTAAGATTAAGTTGGAGTGTAGCTTCTGAAGAGACGAGTTTGGAGACAGCCTCTTCAGACAAGCTAGGTTCGGTTGAGATTCTGAACAAGGAGAAGAAATGAAGTGTTTTGGGGAGTGTTTCTTGTGGCTTTGTCAGAAGAGATAGCTCTGAACTTCTGAGGTTTAACTGTTTAAGCCAATCAGAGAGGAAGCTTAGAGCTTGCTGCCTCTTTGTCTCTCTCATGATGTCCCAACCAAACCCGGATGTTGATGCTAAGATGATCATAATGACAATGTGATCGATAATGGGTAGACTTACGCTGACATGGGAGTTGGAAAATGAATTGCAACTGGTTTCACCTAACCTCATTGAGATCTGGTGTGTTTTGCTTTGGAATTCGCTGCAGTGGTTGTGATTCAGACTTTCAGTGTTTCAGAAGGAATGGAAGTGCATGAAAGTCTCGTGGTACTGAGTACTGAAAATTGCATTGGTGGCTCATAATTTGTTCTTCATGATTACAGCTTGAGATTTTGAACCCTCCAATTTAATTGCATTACTTCTCTTGACCGTAGAAGAAATAGAAGGCCAAGATGCTACTCACTCCGTTTCAGATTGTAAGACTTTCTAGCATTGTTTATATTCATTTATAAATTAATGAATCTAAATACATATATATGTCTAGATTCATTAACATCTATATGAATGTGGGCATTGCTATAAAGTCTTACATTGTGAAACGGAGGCAGTAGGTTAAATGCAACAAGTTCACAATTCTCATAGTACTGGATATTGCACTGGTAGCTCATATTTTGGCCCCTTCATTTCGCTGCCCTGTAAATTCAGAAACCATGGAATTTGAATTTCAGCGCTCTCAATTCTCTTTAGGGAACAAAATGAAATCAGCATTTAACTAACTTTTGCGCTGACATGTTTTTCCCCCGAAAGGGATGATAGGAGCTTTGGCCATTCATTTCAGATAGGAAATTAAAGCGAATTACAACCACAGATACCTGTCCTGATGGGACACAAATCACTTACATAATTTTGCCCCGGCAATAAAACTTCAAACTTTATGTTTGTCCGTTTCATGAACTGGGAAAATGAGCATCGTCATCCATGCACAAACAAGAGAAGAAAATAAAAAGAAAAGAAAACGCGGCAATAAACAATGACACGGCCTGTCCAACTAATGCTTTCTCATGATCTCACCAATAATAATTCCATAAAAAAATATATTAGGAGGCCTGGAACCAGCCTGCCTGAGCCTTACACTGTCCTTGATCTTGTGTGACCCATCTATATATCTGACAGACAGGCTCACACGTCCCAGAAGTGTGAGAGATCATCAGAGACAGAGCTAGCTTAGCTGCGAGCCTGCAAGAAGCTTCTTCTTCTTTTTCCTCTTTTTTCTCGTCGTCGTCGTCGGCGAGATCACGATGATGATGCTGCTGCTGCGGCCGTCGTCGGCGGCGGCGCCGTTCGCGTACGCGAAGGTGGACAAGGTGGACGCCGAGGAGGCGCGGCACCTGCAGGCGCAGTACCTGATCAACAAGGTGCTGGAGGGGTCGTCGGCGGCGAGGGGGAGGGCGGGGAGGAGGAGGCCGGCGGCGAGGCAGATTGGCGTCCGGCTGAGGCGGCTCAGGCTCGCAGCCCGGAGCGTCCGGCTGCGCCTCTGCCGTGGATTGCAGAGGCACCTCAGCAGCCTTAGGCGGCTCGTCCGCGGCGGCGGCGGCAGCTCGGCTCTCCATGACTCGTCTTCCTCATCTTGAGCTCTCCCATGTCGTCTTCTTCCTTTTGGCTCGTGTTCTTGAGCTCCTCATGCATGTCTCGAGCAGCAGCATCAGCAACTTGTTCTTGCTGCCTGTGTTGATCGAAGCGATGGCTCTAATGGCGTCCGTGCTTTGATCGAAGATCGGTTCTTTTTTTCTTTCGAAGAGTTGAAAGAACGGATCTTTTGTATGAGTTTAGGTGGATTGTAGCACGCAAAAAATGTAATATAAAGATGTTCCTGTTGTGGCATTTTTGCCTCCTGTTTAGCTCGATCTGTACACTAAACCAAGCTTAAATCTTTTTTTGGTCTTGTGCTGCTGAAAGATTATGTTTTTCTTGTTGATCTGATACATGCATGTTGATGTAGTTTTTGATGAAAAAATCAAATGCAATGCTTCTTGATCTTGCTTCTGTTATTTGTTCTGCAATCAGAAACCCATGATTGCCCATTAACAGATGGTGAAAATCTGAGGACTCTGAATCTCATTGGGTTTGCTGCGGTTTCTTTTGTGCATGAAGCACTGAATATTTAGTTCTTTATTACTCCACTGATAAGTTCTGAATCTTGTGGTCTCATAAACTCATTCTGAATCTCTCTCTGCGTTTTTTGTTCTTTTCCCTCCTTCAAGTTATCTCTAAAAAAAGCGATTTCCTCAAAAAAAAAAAGTTATCTAAGCAAGAAGACTGCAGCAATGTGCAAGATTAGATTAGCTTAACAAATGCTAACCTACTACTAATAAACTACCTAGTGGATGTGGCAATGTGTCCGTGCAAAACAAAAAGTGCATGATCAAGAGGCTCCGGATGGCTCATTTGTTTATGCTGGATGAGAAAGTAGATTTGGGGTCTAACTCATGCTGCCATTTCTGCATACAGAGCAACTAACCATAACCTGACAGCAACAACCTGCAGGCAGAAATTCAGAAAGTAGTGTGAAATTCAGGATCCAAGACAAAACAAACAGAAGCTTCAAATGAAATCATATTATATAAGCTCGAGTTGGTCTCAGTGTGTTGACAAATGGCATCAAAGGAGTTAAGTTTGTCGACAGATTTGTCACTCTCAGCTGACATCGGAGGCGTCTTCCTGCATTAAACAAGGTGATCTACTCACTAGAACTGCCATCAGAGGTCAAAGCTCTGAATAATACATCAAATTAGCGGCTATTGCTTGTCAAAGCGAAGAAGTTCATCCCTTTTTCTGATTGTTTATTTTTGTTCCCTTGATGAAAAAGCTAATCAAAGAGGATTTATATAAACAGGACAAGACAATCCAAACCTTGTAATTAATTAACGCATTATTCGTGGTGCATGATTGCTCTGGGCAGAAAGTTGCAATGCTGCAAGAACTATTATGATACATGGCTAGTTGAGTGTTTTCCTATGGTATTTTTACACACTTATGATCTGATGACATCAACGGGTTGGCTGTGCCTTGAGGGCGGTGAAGCCTGACACCATTTGAGTGTATTATGGAGCATAGGTACTAGGATATGGATTTTTCATCCTTGTGGGGATGTCCTCTGATGTGTCTTTATTTTACAATATAGATAGTTACAAAAATGCTAAAAAAATATATAGATAATGTATAGTATATTATCATGTACTTCACCTCAAAATTCAAGTCTAAACTTGACCTACAAATTGATACTTTTCATTTTTTGCACAATTGTTTTTTTTTGTTGAATTTAGACTTCAAAATTTCTAGTACAGTAGAACCGTATCAATCCCATCAAAATTGTTTTGATTTTTGTATAACTATTTTAGCATAAAGTTTGCCAGACTTGCTTCTCCAACACTAGATAAAGTGAAAGGATATGGAGAAAGACCGTGTTCAACCGAGAAGGGCACGTTCTAAACAGCTAAGGGCCTCTTAGGTTTGGAGTGGAGCTGTAGAGCTGCCTAAATCTAGCTCCACCTATTTAGTTCATTTTGTGAGATACTCCACCCAGCCCCGCTCCCATTTTTGGTGGAACTAAAACTATTTGGTTGAGCTCCAGCTCCAGGAGAGGTGGAGCAATGCCAAACAGGCCCTAACTAAGCTCAGCTACTCTTCGTTTTCAATTAGCATGTTTTTCAAAGTGTTAAACGGTGCATTTCATACGAAAATTCTATATATGGAATATAATTTTAATAAATCAAATAAATACATTTTTATTTTTTTAATAATTAAAACCTAATTAATCATATTCTGATCACGGTTCTTGTTTACGTGCAGAAACATAATCTAATAAAAAGAACGCACCCTTAATCCTAACTTGAAAAACATAAACTGTGCCAGAAAATATTTCAACTAGTAAGATTTTTTTGAGTTTGTCACCTCCCAACATTTGCATCATATATATATCCCAAAAAAATCCTCTTTTTTTTCATGCATATGCTATGGTTACCTCACCATTGATAACGCATCCAACGGCACAAGGATTCCTCGCCAAAAAAAAAAAAAAGCCGCAGGCGCATACAGTTTCCAAACCAAACGAACACGAATTTTTTTCATTTTTAAATTTATTTCTTTTAATATTTACAGAAATAATCTATCGCCGGAAAAATTTACAGAAATAGACCGAGGGCGGCAAGCTGACGTGGCAGACGGCGGCTCGACCGCGCCGTCTGCTGCCGTCTGGGAAAATTACATTTAGTCCCTTGCCGCCCTCTGTAGGGGCAGCAAGGGGCTAAATGCAATTTTTCCAGCCCTCTAGAGCATTTGGCTGGTGCATTTTGCATATGGGTCCCTTGCCGTCCTCTAGAAGGGCGGCAAGGGTCCCAGATGCAAAACATTCCAGATATGTCGATAATAATTAAAGAATTATTTATTTAAATCTAAATCAACCGTGGAAAAAATAAACTCAAATAAATGAAATATGTGACTTGTAAAATTTTCTAAATCTCTACCGAAAATAGACGTCATTCGGGTGTCATTTATTAAAACAGGCGTAACTTTATCTTACGGCTCGGAATCAGGCAAATAATATATCCACGGACATCTACAGAAAAAGTTACATCCGATTCTTCCCACTTTGCCGGGTTCGGCGATATTAAAACCTCCAAATTCCGCTTGCAAGATTGTGTTTTTGAGGAGAGAAGTTTTTCGGTAGAGCTTTGGAAAATTCTACATGCTACATATTTTGTCCGTTTGAGTTTATTTTTTCTATGTTTGGTTGCTGTGTTCTCCTAAGTGTGAAAAAAATATCAAAAAAATGAAATAAAAATAAAAAAGTTGCACATCTCTCTCCTCTACACTAGAGGGGAGAGGGGTTAGAAAATTCCACATGTCACATATTTCGTCTATTTGAGTTTAGTTTTTCCATGGTTGGTTCTTGTATGCTCCTAATCGTGAAAAAAATATCAAAAAATAAAATAAAAATAAAAAGGTTGCAACTCCGCGGAGAGATACAAAATTGGATGCGAGGGGTGTGAAGGGAGGCTGGCTTTTTTTCATTGAGGTCCCTTGCCGCCCTCTGCTAGAGCGGCAAGGGACCCAGATGCAAAATTTACCAGCCAAATGATTTTTCTATGTTACGTTAATAATAATTAAAGAAGTATTTATTGGTAAAACTTGTTAATAATGTTATAAAAATGTATTGAAGTTGGTTGTTTCGCAATTTTATATGTTAAGTGAAATATTATTTTGTAACTTATTCGACGTATTAGTGTGCGAAATTGATATAGGCCTATCGCAGTCTCGGTCGTAGAAACATTATATGCACTTAAACAAGGAGAATTATGTAACATGAAGAAATAGTAGTCGAATTTGAACATGATACATCTATTTCCATTGCGGTTACATAGATAATATTAGATTCGAACTAGAAGGGAGGTAGTGCAAGAGTTGAACACAACGACGATGACATGCGCATACATCTCAGATGCAACAAATGCACATGTAATGTTCCTGTGGTATTTCTGAACACCAGGTAGAAAACATGTATGCTTGGTAACAACTGACACTGTCCAGTAATCCTTCCATTTTCCCTTATAAGCGTGCACTCTCCAGGGACAACCATCTTTTTCCTTAACACACCGAACTTCATATTGCGATCGGTTCGACTTGACAACCCAAAACTCTCTATGAAGTGACACTGCAAAATGTTTTACCGCCTCCTTCATATCTTCTGCTCTATTATAAATCGCTCCCTGAATAACCTCATTTTCTTTTTACTCCCATCTCACACTATCCTCTTCAGATACGACCAGACCAGAAAAATCCTGACTAGCCCATTCGGCTGGATTAATATCCGTCTCATTATCTGACGAATCACCTTCCTCCACACGCTCATTGTCAGAATCCTCTCTCTCCATTTCATCCACAATGGCACTGACAGTCTCCCCCTCATCGGCCACTCCATCACCGGGTTGAATGCCCACTGGAGCTACTACGCCCCCTTCCTCTCGTGCGTTGACCTCTTCCACATAACTCTCATTTACTTCAGCACTTGGTCCCTCGCCATCATCCATGTTCATCTGCACACCTGGATCCTTCGGGTGAACAAACGGAACTATAGCTAGAGGCCACCCGCGTTGCAATGCATTCTCCATATACCATCTCCACATTCGAGAGTTTTGAACTGGCATTAGTTCCCATAAAAACCCTCAGTTGCCCGACTTACTATAACATTGATTGTTATGTCACTAGTATGTGAATCAACTCTCAAGCCCCTCATCAACCATCCTTTTATAGAAGGTACATTCGTCTCTGCCGGTCTATCAATTCCCCTTTCTGATAAATAAATTCTGACAGATCTACCTCAGTTGGCCCGTAACGGACGTTTCCTGGGCCATGGTAAACTTGAAATATTTGTTTGTTCGACATATCTGTCAACGAAATAACTAGATCATATTATTTTTTCATGCAATAAACACCTACAACGTAATATCTTCTCGTGTACGCCAATGTAATAGTAAAGTATTGATTTCAAACTAGCAGATCTACGTATTTACCGATATCTACATTACACAGTTCTAGATTAGTACAACTAAAACCCTAAAAATATAATGCATTTATTCAAACAAAGTTTTAAAAAATACACAGTAGTAAACTTAATAGTCACATATAGGATCTATGAATATTACCTGAAATCGGTGTCTGAATCCGGCAGGGATTCGCCCCTTCTTTTCTTCTCCTCCCCCTTATGTTTTTTTTAAACTGGAGTTGTGAGGGGAGGAATGAGGGCTGGGGGCAGGGGTGGCAAGCCTTTTATGGGCAGCGAGGCCTGCCGCCCCAACAGAGGGCGGCAAGGGGCCGCCTGCAAAATGGCCAGCCCCGGCTGGCTTTTTTGCATAGGGACCCCTTGCCGCCCCAACAGAGGGCGGCAAGGGTTTTCCTGCAAAAAAACCCTCCCTCTGTCACCGCCCGTCCCTCCCCCGTCTGCCACGTCAGCTTGCCGCCCTCTGTTGGGGCGGCAGGGTCTATTCTTGTAATTTTTTTCGCCGACAGATTATTTCTGTAAATATTAAAAAAAATTAAAAATGAAAAAAATTCAACGAACACCCAGCCGGGCCCGAGACAAACGGCGGCCCAGATCCGGCCCATAAAATCCCACGTTTTCAGCCTCCGCCGCTTCTTCCCTCCGATTCCCACGCATCGAAACCCTCGCCACGCGCTCGCCTAGGGTTTCGCCTCCGCCTCCACCGCCGCCACCGCCGCAGCAGCAGCAGCCGGGGACGCGACGCGCGATGAACGGCGGCAGCCACTACGCGGCCCCTCCTCCGCCGCAGGTCTCTTCCGGGGCGCCCCCGCCGCCGCATGGCCACTACCAGCAGCAGCCTCCGCCTCAGCCGTACTACCAGCAGCAGCAGCCGCCGCCGCCGCACTACTACCAGGCGGGGCCCCCGCACGCGCCTCCGCCGCAGCAGCCGCCGGCGATGTGGGGCCAGCCGCCGCCACAGTACGCGCCACCTCCGCCCCAGCAGTTCCAGCTCCCGCACCAGCAGTACGCGCCTCCCCCTCAGCATTACGCGCCGCCGCCGCCGCCGCAGCAGCAGCAGTACGGGGCGCAGATGGCTGGCGGGCCTGCTCCGGGAGGCGACGAGATCAGGTCGCTGTGGATCGGGGATCTTCAGTACTGGATGGATGAGAGCTACCTCTCCAACGCTTTTGCCCCCATGGGACAGCAGGTGATCTTCTTTCTCTGATGTTAGATTTGTGCTGAGGATGTCGAGGATTAGGCGCTTTTTTTATTTTGATTTTTTTATATGTGTGGATGCATTGTAGGAAGTTATTCAGTGCTAGTGAAGTCTAGCATATGTTATAGCTCTATTTTAATCATCGTGTTAGAGCTAGAAGTGCTAATATGCTGTAATTCTTTTTTTTTTGTTATAAGTCATTAGAGCTCATCATGTTAGGGCTAGAAGTGCTGATATGCTGTAATTCTTTTTTATATAAGTCATTAGAGCTAAAAGCCTTTATGGCTTCAACCTTTTGAAGCAATCATGCTTTTTAAATACTACTCTTTGATATTATATATTACAGCAAAACAACCTGAAGACCAAAAAAAGGCCTTTAGACCGAATTATTCAAGGCCTATGAAAACAGCAAAAATGTCCATTGTGTTTTTAAATGTGATACTATGCCCTTAAGAGTTAAAATTAAGTCAATACCTTCCTTTACGATTTTTATTTTGTGAGAGTTTATCGTTGCACATGTCATTTTTTAAGTTGATACAACCGATATAAGCAGTTCTAACATTTTCATTTGTGTTATGGCATTTTTCGCATTTCTGTTCGTATGCTCTTCTTCTTGTCTTGCTGAACAATTTTGTGCTTCCCCTTTTATACAATTACTGCTATTGGTAATAATGCTTTTGATACATGCAGGTTACCTCTGTGAAAGTCATCCGCAACAAGCAGAGTGGGCACTCTGAGGGTTATGGTTTTATTGAATTTCAGTCTCACGCTGCTGCAGAATATGCTCTGGCTAACTTTAATGGGAGGATGATGCTTAATGTTGACCAACTTTTCAAGCTAAACTGGGCTTCTAGTGGTGCTGGTGAAAGGCGTGCTGCTGATGATGGTCCTGAGCACACAATATTTGTTGGTGATTTAGCTTCTGATGTTACAGACTCCATGTTGGAAGAAGCGTTCAAATCCAGTTATCCTTCAGTTAGAGGAGCCAAAGTTGTTTTTGACAAAGTCACTGGGCGATCCAAGGGATATGGTTTTGTACGTTTTGGAGATGAAAATGAGCAAACACGTGCTATGGCTGAGATGAATGGAGTGACCTTGTCTACAAGGCAAATGAGGCTTGGGCCGGCAGCTAACAAGAAGAATATGGGTACCCAGCAGACATATTCAACAAATGGTAGGCACTTGTTAACTTCCAGTATAGTATTAATTCTTGTTGTATTGCTTGACCCTTGCTTATATAGAATCTTGCTGGATTACTGATTATTAGAACCTCTATGGGTCAACATTTTGAATACCAAATCTAACTCACTTCATATGCTAACTGTGCCATTTGCACTTGCTGGATGGGAGCTGTTACCACTTCTTTTTTCTAGTCAATTTACTAAAGGATAGCTGGCATTGCTTCGTTGCTGTAAACAGACACTTCATCCTGCTGTTTCCTTTATAAGATTGGGGTAAATACAAATAAACACAACCAAGTAATGGAAAACTAAACAAAATTCATGTTTCTCAAAGCAGGACGCCATGCCACCTTATAGGGTCTGGAATTGTCTTCAGCTGAGATACATGTCACAATCCATGGCCTCAGTTAGGTCAGTGTTTAATTTTTGCGAGAATTTGGTTCTGAAGTAAGGAGCAAATATGCTACCTTCCTGTTCTCCCTTTCTGCCACTACATTGAGATAACTACATTCTGCGAAGTTCTCTATCATATTCCAGTACTTCCAATTCTAGCTTTAATTATCTATTTAGGTTTAGTTCTCTATCTAGCCTTCCCACAGTCTTAATGTACCTTTCTGCTTCAACCTATCATTCCTTTTATTTGCACCAACCTATAAGCAATATCACATTGTCTTCTCCAAATTATTTTATATTGCAGATTCCTTTTGCTCCTTTATTTTCCATTTCCCCATTCATATGTTATCTGTAATACTAAAAACTTTCTAGGTTTTATTCAAATAATGCAGGGCAGCAAGTGATATGTGATAATCATCTTCTTGAACATATTTATATACATGGGCAAGATTTAGGTGTGGTCACAAATAAGAGGAATATTTGTGCTTTATAAAAGCAATTCTCAGTTTACTACTGATGAATGATTGGCATACTGCATTTGGAACTTATGAATGCCATTAAGTTTCTATCTTTGTATATATATGCCATATAGGTTAATTGCAGTTCATAGGTATTATTGCACATTTACTGCAAAGTACATGGGGTGGTCTTGAGCTCCATCCATCAACTCAAATTCATAACTGACCTGCCATACTAACATCCATGCTCCTGTATCCAGTTTTTTCTTGTATTGCAGCTAAGCTGATGCAATCAGTGAGTAAATCACGTCTGTAAAGCAAAGGACTGCTTGTGTTCCTTCCCGACCCTCCCCTAACAGTGTTTGCTCTTTTTTGTTTGCTGATTGATTCATCGTAGTTAGACAGCAATATTCACATGCACTTTACCCTCTAGGTTATTAAGGAATAGCCTGTCTACAGTTTTGTTTGCTTTGGTCTGACTAGCAAACATGATCACTAACATTGGTTTGGGGTTTTGAATATTATTTAGTATGATCTTTCGGAACTTATGGTGCTTTTGTTTTGTCATTGCAGGTTACCAGAGCTCCCAAGGAAACAATTTGGAGAATGATCCCAATAATACAACAGTGAGTAACTTTCTGATTTACTTAATTTCTAAGAGTTGCTGTTTCCTTATTTTTTGTATTGTGCAATAGATCTTTGTGGGTGGGTTAGATTCCAATGTAAATGAGGACCATCTAAAGCAAGTATTTACTCCATATGGGGAAATTGGTTATGTGAAGATTCCTCTAGGCAAGCGTTGTGGATTTGTCCAATTTACTAGCAGGTTAATAAATTCTTCAGGCTTTCTTTGCTAACCATATTTAAACTAACATGTGACCTGATTCTTTATTGCTTTGGTTATATTGTATTTTTTTTCAGGTCATCTGCTGAAGAAGCCATCCGTGTGCTGAATGGGTCTCAGATTGGTGGGCAGCAAGTTCGGCTTTCATGGGGCCGTACTCCTCAGAACAAGCAGGTTTGTGTACAGAGTTGAATTCCTTGCCGTTGATGCTAGCTGTAGCCTGCATGTGCATAGGTTAACCGTAAAATCATCCTTTCAGGCTCCCCAGCAAGATGCCAACCAGTGGAATGGCAACTACTATGGATACCAACAGGGCTATGATTCTTCTTACTATGGTGCACCCAATGCACAGGATCCTAGTGCGCAAAACTACTATGGATATTCTGGCTATGGCAATTACGAACAGCAGCAGCCACAGCAGCAGCAGGAGCCCCCACAGCAGCAGCAGCAACCCCCACAACAGCCCCCACAGCAGGTATGAGATCAAAAGCCCAGTCAAAACATCCACATTTTTTTCCTCATTCTCATCATACGCTACAGAAGTTAACCTTTTAGACTACAACTGAGCAAACAAGCATTGATGAACATCTGCTTTCTGAACTGCAATTGTCAATTGAATCTGTAGCCACAAGATAACAATTTCAGTACATCATTTATCACACGATGATATGCTAGCATGTTCTTGGCTGACAGTTAACCTCATACTATGCAGTGACCATGGCGACGTGCAACTTTCAGATCTCACAGTTGGATTATCGGGGTGTACATTTTGCGTGAACTCGAGCTGGCGCTTCCTCAAGTTATTTGTAGATCTCTTGTGTGCATGAGGTCGTGTTCTAGCTCCGCTACCACCTGTCGTTAGACGACTGATCGAACCCTTTTGACAGTAGCCAGTGTTTCGTTTTTTGGGCCTCCCTGGGTGTGATGATCATCAAATCTGATGCTCTGAGAGTTACTGAGGCGACTAATGTTATTTATGGATGGTTTGTTTGGGCTTTTGCATGGAAATGAAACCATCACCCCCCCTCTATGAGGCTGTGATTCCCGTCAGTGCTGCGAGTCCTCTGATCTTCACTTTTTTGTCATGAAATCAAAGCGTTCGATGGTCGGTGCCTCCCTTTTGGGTTATCCTTGTAGAGGTAATGATCAAAGTTGCATGTTGTGTTATAGGCGAGGGCTGCAACGGCCTTTTCTTACAACCAAGTGTAAGGTGTACGCCCATCTTCTTTACCAACTTCCAAACACATCTTCCTACCACCTTCGTGACTCGTGAGTGTGCTTGAAGGTTGAACGTGACAATGCCCATAGCACGGCAGCGTCGATGCATTCCGTGCATGTTTCCAGCAGCATCGAGCCGCTTCGCAATTCGCATCGTTTGGGTTTGTTCGCTTGAGCTACACAGGCAGTTGTGACTGGGGCTTGTTGCAAGCCAACGCAAATTTTGCTGCATTTGCTGTAGATATTGTGCCTGTAGAGCAAGCCATGTCCACCGAACACACCCATTGTATCACCACTTAGCAAATCCTCTTTTTTTTTTTTGGCTTAGGCTTATGCTTGTAAGTCAAAATTTAAATTTTGAACCTTTAATTTCTAGTTGATTTTGAGGTCTTTTTGGCAAATTTTGCTACAGGACACTGGAAAAGCTGATGCGCGATCGATCGCCAGCGCCAACTGTAGCGATCAGTTCCCCCCCTCCCTCCACCTGATTTCCTTTTTTGGCACCGCATTACTTTCTTATTTTAGTAAATTTATGCACATAAAGTTTATACACCTCAAATTTACACATCTAAAGAGTTTAGTGACCAAAAGTTTATAAGTCAAAAGTTTATATATCCGATTCAAATTTGAATTTGAATTCAAATATTTTTTTATATAGTATTTCTATACACCTAAAGTTTATAGACCTAAAGTTTATAAGTCAAAAGTTTATATACCCCTTTAAATTTGAATTATATTTGATTTAAATTTGAATTTGAATTCAAATATTTTCTATATATAGTATTTCTATACATCTAAAGTTTATACACCTAAAGTTTATAGATCCAAAGTTTATAAGTGAAAAGTTTACATACCCGATTCAAATTTGAATTTGAATTCAAATTTTTTATATATAATATTTCTTTACATAATTTTTCCTAACTTTTGATTTTTAAAAACAATTTTGTGGTGTACTGTAGTAGGGAAGAGAAGAAAGGGAGGAGGAAGGGGGGAGAAAATGGAAGTATAGGGGGACGGGGGTGCGGGTGATCGCTGGGAGTGATCACTCGTGCATTAGCAGTCCCCATAGGACACTGCTATTGTGTGGTTTTAGCTACGGGACACTGCCCAAACTCATTTTTGAGAAAAAACACTCCGTAAATACTCACTTTTGGAGGAAAACACTTCATAAATGTGGTAATTTGCCAATGGACACCACGCTGATTAAAATAATGATTTCCGATTGAGGAAAGAGAAATCACGTGAAATGTCAAAAATACCCTTGGGCCCACATGTCAGCTCTCCATCTCTCTTTCTTTTCTTTCTCTCTTCTCCTGTCGCAGCTTGCTCGGTGACGCCGCCTGACGAAGCATCGCCACGACGACCTCCTCTTCCTTCCATGCCGCCTCCCTTCGTTCCACCTTGCCGCCGGGCTCCACACCGCGCCGAGCCAACCAGCGCTCAAGCCCGGCCGCGCCATTGCCGCCCATCACCTACGCGTCGTCGCCCTAGCCCCCGCGCGAGACCACTCCACCGCGTCGGCCTTCCCGCTTCCCCAGCCGAGCCACCGGCGCCCCCTCCTTTTTCCCCACCGCTACCGGCCACCACCTACGCCGCCCCTTTGCTCTGCGCTGCCTCCCTCCCGTGCCGCCGCGCCGCCTTCGTTCTTCCTCCGCTGCCGCACCATGGCACCGTCGCCCTCCCCAGCACGCGGCCAAGCCGCCGCCACGCCACCTCACACCGCCCGTGCACCACGCCTAGCCACGCGTCGGCCCTCCATCCTCCACCATCGCCGGCCCTCTCCTTACCGCCGCCGGTCCGCTCCTCCTTTTTTCCCATGCCACCTCCTTCTCCCCCTTGTGGTTGCCGACCTCGACCCGGCCATGCTCCGCCGCACCGGCCGCACCGCCCTCGCCGTCGCCGCCGCCGTGCTTGTGTGCTCGGTGTCGCCTCTTGCCGTCACGCCGTGCGTCTCGTAGTCGTTGGCGGTGGGTCCTCATCGGTGCGCCGCCGCTTCCCCGGCCGCGCACCGAGCCGTCCAGGCTCGGGCCGTCGCGCCGACCGTGCTTTACGCCGCTGCTCACCTGTAGCGGGAGAAAGAAGAAGGGAGAAAGGAAAGGAAAAGAGACGGAGAGATGACATGTGGCCCAAGGGCATTTTTGATATTTCACACGATTTCTCTCTCCCCTCCTCAACTGAAAATCATTATTTTAATCGGTGCTATGTCCATTAGCAAATTATCACGTTTATAGTGTTTTCCCACAAAAGTAAGTTTGGGCAGTGTCCCATAGCTAAAACCATACAATAGCAGTGTCCCATAGCTAAAACCATATAATAGCAGTGTCCTATAACAAAATTTGTTTTCATTGTAGTTTATTTTCCAACACTTTGCTTTTAGATCGCTAAAAACACGCACATAAAAATTTTATTCACAAAATATTTTTTATTTGTAAATATATCGATGACAGTCATCAACGACAAATAATTGTACATAGGGTACTCTTTTTCTCTGTTTTTTTGAGTTTTTTTTGCTCCTCGGAGAGATTTACGCGTGTTTGGTTTTTTTAAAAAAAAGCTCCTCGTGTTTGTACGAAATATTGCATACTTTTTCAGACCATCTGACACCTAGTTGTGTTTCTTACATATAACCCCTCGTCTTCCAAAACAATACAACGCGAAGAAGAGAAAATTCCGTTTTTAAGGGTAGCGCTGTAAACATGAAAAACCATATGGCTTTCTCAAAAAAAACCATATCTACCCCCAAACCCTACCCAGTCCTTTCCTATCTCCTCCCCCCACCGCGCCGCACCGACGGGGAAGCGGCGACGTCCGCCCTCCCCGCGTCGCCGCCTTCCGCCCTACCCCCGCCGCCGCCGTTCGTAATCCCGTCGTCGCCGCCTCCCCCCATCGTCACACCACCAGCCGCCGCCCTCCTGGCCGGCGGATCCGGCCTCCGCCGTCGTCCGGCCTTCCCCCGACACCGCCTGCCCTGCGCGCGAGTGCGTCCTTCCCCTTTCTCGTCCTTCATCCTCGCGGCGGCGGAAGCAAATCCCGATGGCGCCAGGAGGCGGCCACGCCGCGGCGGCTGCGGGGGTAAGCTCCGGGTCCGAGGACGACGACGACGAGGAGGCTGGCTTCTCCAGGAGCTACTTCCTGGCCAAGGAGAAGGAGCCCTCCTCCGGCAAGAAGCGCGCCCCCGCCGCCGGGAAGCTCTCCGACCTCAACCTCGTCGACGAGCAGGTCTGCATAACCCGTCCCTCCTTGAAACCCTCCGATTCGTGTTCCCGAGGCCATGGCGAATGCCCTGATTCGAGATCTGGTGCAGGTGCTGCGAGCATCCCTCGCTGAGATCCCCCCGAAGCACGAGAGAGAGATGGAGGCTCTGACGAGATGCTACAAGGAGCAGTACCGCAACTGGCTGTTCGAGCTCAGGTTCGTCTGCTACCCAAAACCCTCTCAATGTTGATGTTGATGTGGATGACGCCAAAAGATCGATGTGATGTTCTTCTGCAGGTGCGGATTTGGGCTCCTGATTTATGGATTTGGATCTAAGAAGATGTTGCTTGAGGATTTTGCCTCCACGACCTTGACTGATTTCACTGTCATTGTGGTCAATGGCTATCTCCCATCCATCAACTTGAAGCAAGTATGATTTCCTGACCGATTTTGACCTTTTTGCCTGCAGTATGGAATACTTAATCGCATTGTTGTTCAAAGGAAAAAAAAAATGAGCCTACAGTCCTTAAGGTTTAGGACAAACGAAATACTATAAGAATCAAAGGCATCGATTTGGTCTCCAAAGTTGATTGTGCAATCTTAATTTCCACTGATTCATGCTCAAATTGGCTTCAAATATTGCTCTCTAATAGTTGACTAGTTGTAAAGCTGAAATAGATGATTCATGAAAATTGTGCGCGGTTCCTTTATCTTGGTATTGCAGGCAGTCATATGGAGATCCTTGTTCGCCTATTAGGATCATGGTCCCAAACTTCTTTAACTTAACATATTGAAACATATGTACCTTCTATGTGTTCAACTATTCCAATATTGTCAAATTTGGCGCCTCAAGTAAATTCATGTGCACTGTAATTCCTTTATTTCCTTATCATCATTGATCAGGTAGTTTTTGTTATATCGTGGAGGACTTTTGATTTCTGAATCAAAGCTCTTAAATCTGCCAAATTTTCTGTCTTGTTGCCATTTCAGGTCATAGTGACAATAGCTGAAATATTTTGGGAACAAACAAAACTTAAGAGAAAACGCCAGACAGCAACAAGATCCCAGTTACAGCCATTTGCATCCCAATCAATAGATGATATTCTTTCCTTCCTAAATAACCAGACATCTGACAATGGGGATGACAATGTATGCCTTCTTATTCACAACATCGACGGACCTGCCTTGCGTGACCCTGAATCACAGCAATACCTAGCTCAAGTTTCGTGCTGCCCTCAAGTCCATGTTGTTGCATCAGTAGATCATGTTAATGCACCTTTGTGTAAGTTCCTGCCATCTGTAGCTTTAACTTCCTGTAATGCCTTCACTGTTTAAGATATCCTAACCTGTCAAGTAACTGTAGTATGGGACAAGAAGATGGTGCACACACAGTTCAAGTGGAGCTGGTATCACGTCCCAACGTTTTCACCTTACAAAGTTGAAGGTGTGTTCTACCCCTTGATTCTTGCCAGTGGTGGTCACGCTCAAACCACGAAAACTGCCCTCGTTGTTCTGCAAAGCCTGACACCGAATGCGCAAAGTGTCTTCAGAGTTCTTGCTGAATATCAGTTGGCACACGAGAAGGAGGAAGGTAAGTTTGTTGCAGACTTATTTTCTGAATATCAGTTGGCACACGAGAAGGAGGAAGGTAAGTTTGTTGCAGACTTATTTTCTGTAAGAGTTCCTGTGGTTTACAAACTAAACCTTGTTACATTGGTTGCCAGGTATGCATTTCAGTAGTTTGTATACCAAATGTCGCAAGCGTTTTCTTGTAAGCAGTCAAATGACGCTAAACTCCCACCTGACGGAGTTTAAAGACCATGATCTGGTGAAGATCAGAAAACACTCTCATGGCCAAGATTGCCTTCACATTCCTCTTGTTTCTGATGCACTGGAGAAATTGCTTCAGGAATTGGCCTGACCAGCTGGATTAGGATTTAGGATTTATTTATTCAATTGATCGAGTAATCACTGATCATCATGGAAACAACTAAGTTGCGTATTCCAATCTGCTGTTGTATATGGAATATTCATCATTTCAATTTATCAAAATCGCTGCTTGTGTCATGAATTCTTCTACTACATATATTGTGAGTTTCTTCTGTTCAACATTTTGATCGTGAGCTATGATTAGCATCTCGCAATATCAAAATATTCTGTATCTGAAAATTGCATTGTCATATCATAGACAAGGGATGCAGTGTCCAAAGATCTCTGCATATACCTCCCTAGCATTAGGCAGTAATAACATAACATTTAAACGTGTTTCTCCAATTTGAAATTGCCTGGTTTTTACTGTAACTACTTATGCAATTACACCCTGTAAAGAATCAAATCAACCAATATTCAATTGATGAACATGTTTTCGTTTATTCCATGGAATCAGTACCACAATGTTACATTCAAGTTATGACTGATATGATACAACATAATGCCACACCAAACATGTACATCTTACAGTTGTTAATAGATTTAAATCAGATCTAAGTTTACATGGTGTGGAATACAGCACAAGGGATGAGTGCTAAAACTTGATCAGTTTCTCATCCTTGAGCCATAAGAGCATCTCTGATAGACCTTCAGTTAAGTTTCTTGGACTGTAGCCCAGCTCCCTCTTGGCTTTATCACATGAATATGCCCATTGATGTCTAAGAACACGTACTGTCTGCAATCCACATTGAGAATCCAGTAAGCACGACAGCACGACCTATGTGCATATGGTAAACTTGAATAGGGAAGAATACTGGACATACAGGGTAACTGATAAGTGGGAGATTTCCAGTTATGCGAGAAACAAAAACTGAAATCCACCCATATATTTCAATCAACCAGAGAGGTATATGGAATTGAGGTGCCATCATATTTGTAATGTTAGCAGCCATATCGAAAATCTGCTTGAATGATAAGTTTTCTCCAGTAAGGAGATATTTTAAAATCGAAACAAACACAAAATAATAAATAACTACATATTTGACATAGCCATGAGTAAGAAATTCTCTCACAATACGGGAAACAATATTTCCAGTAGTTAGTTTTCCAGGCCCGTAGATAACTCCAGGATAGACAATGGTGATTGGGACCCCTTCTGCTGCTGCCTGCAATGCAATTCGGTCTGCAAGAACCTTGGATTTCTCGTACTCTGAGCAAAATGTGTTTTCTTGATGTCTCTGAAATTTAGAACAATTTAACTCTGTTTATAGCTTATGAAAATACTTTAATTTGTAAAAGGCCCTTTTTGTAGATTAGAGGATAATTTGAAGAAATGGTTACTCCATTTAAACAGGACATGCATAAGTTGGATAATTGTTACTAAAAGTCAGTATCAAAATAAATTATACAAGTGGCAGAAATAAGAGTATGTCAGGGGTAAATCAAAATACTTGGGGAATAGGGTAAATTGAACAGCTAGGTTTCAAGATTTGCTCATTATAGAAATTTATCATTAAAAGTTCAATGGAAATCAAGTAAAACTACTATCTACTATCTATACTACTAATGGACACACTATGTGCTCCTATTAGCATGAATGTCAGGTCAGACAAGTGCTATCTATACTACATATCAATGAATGATCTTAGAACAGAACCTATGGACAGAACTGCCAACCACAATCATAATACAATCCTTTTATTTATTACTCAAGATTTTCAAAACATAAAATGGTAAAAAGCTTACACGGTTCAAAATCACAGTTTTACCTGCGTCTCATCTGCAACATAACCATCAGTTGGGCCAATTGCAAAGAACGATGATGTGTAAATTATCTTCTTTACGGTCGGTGTTCTCTTAGCAGCCTTCAACACATTCTCGAGTCCTCTCACATTGACCTGTAATCATAGCACAAGATGTAAATGCTCAATGGCCAGTTGTTGCACCAAACCAAACCGAATTCACATGCATTTTAGAATCTAAAATAGCATTGCACGAAAAAAATCCACGAGTATTGGAGACATAATTTCCAAAGACCCTAAATAGCATTGCACAATAGGCAGAATATTTGGGTTCACCTGGCGTTCTAAAGTAATCCCTAGTTATATTGAACACAATGGGACACGCATCACCACTCAACGCCTCAGCCAATATGAAACACGATAGCACGTCGCAAGTGTTAATTTTAGAGGAACATGGTGTTTGAGAGAAAGAGGAAGATTAAGAAAATGTGAACAAGTTGAGATATTAACGTATGATTAATTAAATATTAATTATTTTTATATGATTTTTAAGCAACTTTTCTATATAAATGTTTTGCCAAAAAAAATAAAACATCGTGTAAGCGAAAGAAGATAGATTTCTTCTCCTTTGCGGAAGAACGGGAATTTGGAGATTGAATCTGGGATGAGTTCAAAGAGCAAAACATGTGTATATAATATAATAAATGGAAATTACAATACCCTCAACGGTAAGTACATAATATAGTAACACCATGTTTTCCATCAAAATTCTCGACGTACGACCAGAATGATAGAATCTGGTACATTTCCAGATCCTATGCATATCAACTCCCGGGGAACTAGACTAGCGCTGATCAAAATTTCACTCTGGTTGCAGAGAGCTGCCTACATTAACATCACGCGGTACAAAACCATTAAATTAACTGTGCATTTTACTCAAAAGCTTCAGGGCCAACGCCTCCTGTTGGGCGAGAACATCCCCATCCTTCGTCGTATCTTTGCTGCCTTCTTCGTCATCGCTGTTGAAGTACCTCTTCTTACCCTTGGAGGCAGCCTTCTGGTCTCTGTCCGACTCCGAGCCACTGTCCTCTGACCCTGCGTCCAATTCCTCATTCCTCTTGCGCTTGAGCTTCAGCTTCTTCTGTAGCTTCTTCTCGCGCAAGATCCTCTTGTGTTCGAGCTTGTCCTCCTTGTCATGCTCCTGCATCTCTCTCAACATCTCTGCGTACCTCTGGGAAACTATTGGAATAGAAACAAAAATTACATAATAGTTTTTGAGCTCATAACCTACATGCAGAATACCATGAATTGATCAGACGAGGATGAACATACTTTTATCCTTGTCAATTACATCTCCTGAGCCCACTTCTTCAGCTATGGATGCAAGAGGAGGGATAGTGTGGCCTTCATCGTCAAATTTGACCCTTGTGCCCAATGGCCTATGCACGTTTATCTTCAGCTTCTTCTTTTTCATGGACTTATTTCCCAACCTGATAATGACAATAGGTTTAGAATAAATGCCACAAAACAGTATCTACAAAAAGAAATTTCGTGGTCTGAAGTTAAAAGGTGGAAGTAATTCCCCATACTGAAAAAATTACTTGGAAGGGACTTACTGTGTGGCTTTCTCTGGTTCATTATTTGTATCTGCAGTGGACACTTTGGGATAAAGGACATCATCAAGACCATCGTCCATATTTACATCTGTTTGCTGCTCCTTGGGATAAAGGATTTCATCATCTCCATCATCCTCAATTAAGTTACTTTTGGCCTGTGGATTAATTTCTATAACTTCAGGTTTGGAACTTCTTTTCATCCGTTTCACATCAATATCCCCCATATATTTCTTTGGCACATTCTTTTTGTGGCTAACAAAACGAATCTTTGGGGTAACAGGAAGACCAAGAGAAGCAGCATATGCGGCAAAATTCTCCATAGAGAATCTGCTCAGATCAAACACCTCTTTGTCGCTCTGGAGGTACACTGACTTCAGATAGGTGACAAAAGCCCTTTTACCCAGTTGCTGCAAATTGGGATATTGCACCAGCACTGACGCTATATTCTGAGATATCTGCTGCAGTTGTTCTGTGTTTGGCTAGAACAAAGAAATTTGGACAAGTAATAAAATAGTAAATGAGCACATGAAGTATTTGCAAGCTCTAAATGCACAAATTTAGCAGTTCTATGGTAAATCACCTATTAACACTGTTAGTTTGTCATCAAGAATAGATTTGTTATTTCAAAGCTTACCTCAAAGCGAACTGACATACATCAATCTTAAAAAATAGTTTTTTTTTTCACTAAGCAAGTGTAATAGAAGAAAGGATTATTGCTAACCTTTTTAATATGTATAGGTATTTTACTTTCAGCTGCCTTCAATTTTTCGAGCATTTTCTCTTCCTCTGGACAAAGGAAGATAAGAGCTTTTCCTCTCTTGTTATAACGAGCTGTACGGCCAACTCTATGGATGTACAGAGCAATGTTTTCTGGGCAATCAACCTAGAAAAAAAAATGAATAGATTAGAGGATGCGAAGTTCAAGCAGGTAAATAGTGTTTGTAATTAACTTACTTGTACGACCCAATCAACATCCTCTATATCCAATCCTCTAGCAAATATATCAGTTGAGAATAGAACCGAGTGTCCCTCTTTGAACTCTGCTACTATGGCCTGCTGTACTTCGTATTTCATCCGTCCATGCATACATCTCAAAGAAATACCAGGACGGAGCTTCTTGAAAACTTCATACACAAATTTTACCTGCCAAAGCCTCATGTTTAAAGCAAATACAACAAATATGCAACCTTGAGAGAAACAAACAGATGATCACCTGCTTGACACTGGATAAGAATACTAGTATTCTTGACTTTAGATGACGTTTGATGAAACTCCAGAGCATATTTAGCTTCTGTTCAAGAGGCACAATCATGGCATACTGCTCAAGGGTATCAGGAGTAGCTGTGCTAGCCTCCTCATGCACACTTATATATTCAGGATCCTTCAGGCTAACCCTTGCAAGGTCCTTAACTGATTTTGTTTGTGTGGCAGAGAACAGCAAAGTTTGTCTAACTTTGGGAAGCTGAGAAACAACATTGTCAACTTGCTCTTGGAAATTTTTATCAAGAACTTGATCTGCCTCATCAATCACCAAAATCTGTTTCCTACCAAAAAAGGCAGCATTTTAGATTATCGATGAATCAACATTTGCAATTCACCAGTCTTATAGAACAAGATATGTATAGTGACCTGGATCTGCGAGCAATCAAAGTTTGTGGTCTCGCCCATGTGTTGAAGTAACCGCCCAGGCGTGCATACTAAGATATTCATGTTGTTTATGACTGCCTTCTCTTCATCAAGACCTTTGCGATTACCAACAATACAAGCAGCACTGAAGCCATGAAGCTTCCCTACCTTCTGGAAAACATTAAAAATTTGCCCAGCTAAATCTTTATTGGGAGAAAGAACAATGCAACCCACACCATCCTCAGGACCCCATCTCTCTCTGTACAGCTTCTCTAAAGCCTGCCAAATAGAATTGTGATATGGTAAACTCATCAGGCAAATTTTAGTCACTATTACATTGGACAACAATTTGAGCTTGCCAGTAAATATGAAACAAATACTACAGTTTCAAGACAACGATTCACAGAGCTAAAATCTTTTCAAGAAAAAAGTACAATGAGGTAGGAGTAGAAGTGAACTCTAATTGCATATTTCTACTTGCGGAGATTGCGAACCACACCACTCATGGGAGTATGTGAATTGTTAAAAATCAAAAGCTCCTATCACAATTCACAGGTGCTAATGACAGTTATTAGGCTGCATTCTCGAAATGAGGGAATTCACGGAGCAAAAAACTAGCAGGATGAGATTACCGGGATGACGAAGGCAAGGGTCTTGCCGGAGCCGGTCTTGGCGGCGCCGAGCACGTCGCGGCCGCAGAGAGCGTGGGGCAGCGCGGCGCGCTGGATCTCGCTCATCTCCGTGTACCCGGCCTTCCGCAGCCCGTCCTTGGTCTTCTTCGACAGCGGCAGCTCGTCGAACCGCGTGCAGGCGCCGTACTCCGGGTGCTCGCCGGCCCCCTTGGCTCCCCGCTTGGCAGCGGCGGCGGCGTCGGAGGACTTGGAGAGGGGAGGCGGCCTTGTGCCCCGGGCGGGCTTGCCGGCGTCGATCCAGGCATCGAGTAAGCGGATCTCGTCGGCCTCCCGGAGGCGCGTCTGCTTTCCCGCGCCGCGGTTCCGCGGGCGGCGCATGGCTCCGGCTGGGTGGCGGTGGCGGCGGCGGCGGCGCTAGGGTTTAAGGTTGCTTTTGGCGGCGGAGGGATTTTCTGGTGGCTCTGGTTTAAAGGGGTTGGAGTGACACCGTGACAGGCTTGATAATGATAATTCTGAAGTACAGAAAAAATGCAAAACATCAAAAGGTAGCTCATCAACCATAATTAATTGAGTATTATATTAAAATACTTGAAAATAGATCAATATATTTTTTAAAAAAACAACTTTCTTATAAAAATATTAGCTAAAATATACCGTTTAACAGTTTAAGAGGGGTGTGCACGAGAAACGAAGGATAGAAGATGGAAATTTGTAGGCTCCGATAATATTTTCAATCTGATACAACAAATACAACTTTTGAGCTATTTTATATTACAACTTCGAGTTATATTTTGTTATAATTTTCAAGCTATAAAGTCGGTCCAACCACTTTAAAATTTATAATTTCCAAGTTAATCCAATTATTCAGAAAATTATAGCAATAATAATATTTAAAGAAAAAAGACTACGAATTTTGAAAGTAACTGCATATTTAGTGCAACAATTTGCTACAGTTATTGCAACGATCAGAAAACATGCTATAGCAAACATGTAAAACATTAACTAAAATAGTATGATGTTGCTTTTGTTTCATTAAATGTTCTTACAGCGAAACATCACACAAAAGGAGCATTTGTAAAAAGAAAAGTTGTGCATGATCCATAAAATTAGTGAAACATCAAAAAATATTTGATGCAATATCTAAACAAGCAAAGTGAAACATTCAAATACAAACGATGAAAAAAAGTCTACAACTGGATAATCATCGTTCAATAGAACTTAACATGTCATAATTTAGACCTTATGCTATGTTAGATTAGGCATTGAATATGTAATAATTGGACTTAAAGTTGGATTAGTGATGGAGGGTTGAGTTAGCTCAAACCCTTTAACCTTTTGTAGAGAAGACATGAGTGAAGGGAGAATGTAGAGAATTAGGGCTGGTAACCTAGGCTTAGCCTTATAAACCCTTCAAGATTACATTAAAAAAACATGAAATTTTTTTAAAGATATAAATAACCTGGATGTAATATATCCCTCGCTCCATCCATAGAGGAACACCACAATTTAACCATGGGTTGGGTGAAGTGTCCAAAATTTCGGCTCAACGCCTTTAACAACTATCATGTGCTTATATATTGTTATCTAGCTTTTCTAAGTTGATAAATGGTAAATTTGGGTCGGATAGTTGTCAGTATTTCAGATTTTAACTAACTTTTATAACATACTCTACGAACATATATGATCGGGTAGATTGTGTAGGAGGCATGAAAAGAAGCACTATTGCAAATATTTAGGAGTGCATGTCAATTACCTTGTGAATACATATATTTAACACATGAACTCACTTGTTATTGTATCAACAAAGGCAAAAATTGCTATGGATACCCAAAATACATGGTCTTTGTAGGAGTCATGAGGACATTGCAATAACATGGCTTTGCCCATGGACATCCTAAAAATATTCACTTTTAGAGAGAGAAATTTCATGAAATGACTGTTTTGCCTATAGAACCAAACTTCTTTGCCACTAGATGTGCTTACTCCCTCTGAACAGAGATGTGACCAACTATAACCCGACGGCCACATCAGGTAGAGTCGTTGCCACTTGCCACTCAGGGTCAAGAAAGGACCAACTGTAATCCAACGGCCACATCAGGCAGAGTCATTGCCACTTGCCTCTTGGGTTCAAGAAAGTGTGCAATGTGCAACATATCTAGGGGTGAAAATGATCATTTCGTAAAAATCCTCTCTCTAGAACAGACAAAAATCATAAAATAATGCATGTGATGTCCTTCAAAAAAAATACTAAAATTTTAGGTCGTTCATGGGCAAAGCCACATTCTTGCGATGTCCTCTAGCAAAGATCAAGTTATTTAGTATCTTGTAGAAATTTTTGCCAAATTGAAGCAAAAATTAGTTGACCAAGCTTTCACAAAGGAGTTAATGTGATTTTTTTGGAGACGACTAAGAATTGGATGTGTTCGGAGGTTTGCAAATCTTCAAACAGTGTTTCACCTTGTGCTAAAGAAATGTTGCAACGTATCATCACCAAAAAAAATGTTTCAAAATGAATTGTTTCCTAATATTTCATCATCCGTTGAAAAATGTTTCATCGCTTTTATCAAAGATGTTGCAATAAGATGCAACACTCAAGAACATTGACTGCAACACCCAAAAACCGATATGTGCAACATTCAAAGATACCATCTGCAACAACAATTACCAGTTTAAGCAAGTACCAAAAAGACGGATTTGAAACGTCAACAAACATTGTGTGCAACATAAGGGTAGTCCCAACCCATAGTGTCCATAAGTAGTGTCTATGGTGCCATGTCAATAAGACATCACAATAGAAACTACACTCTACAACCCATGGTTTCTTAAAGTGTGCCATTAATAAATACATCATCTCTCTTCTCTACCAATCATATTTATTCTTCATTTATTATAAAGACACTATTCTCTCCCAATGCAAAACTTGATAGTGACTAGTGCATAGATTCTCGTGTTGAAGCTGTATCTTGCATGAGACCCAGTTTCTTCCTCTCCCTCCACTCTCTCTCTTAATTAATATAGTGCCACATAAGCTAAAAGTCCTACATGGCAATGTAGTTAATGCCATAGGAACCATCCTAGGTGGATGGTTGGGACTGCCCTAAAAATAATCTACAACAATCCTCGCTAGCTTGACGTTCCCACCAGCCTCACCTTCACTGACGATGGTAACTCAAGTTCCACCCCGTGCACCGCCTTCTTGTGCCGCCACCACCGAGCTTGGGTCCACAACCAGCGATGGTTGCAGCTCCTCATGACATTGTTGCCGCGTCGGCAAGCTCAGGGTACTCTCCGATGACTGTTGTACCTCCTCCTTGTGGCGCCGCGTCTAGTGAGTTTGAGATCATATCTGAGAATAACACCTTCTACTCTGCTCAATGCACCTCCTCCTCTCAGTGCCGCCACCGCCACCACTGGTGAGTTAGGGTACTTATGTGCTCAGGGCCTTCTTCAGCGACATCGTCTTCCTCTGCTCGGAGGGCTTGGTTCACTTTTCTAGATTGTTGTTTGTTGGAATATGATAGAGGTGGGGAAGGGAGAAGAGGGAGAGGAGAAGACAGGGAAGGAGGCCGTCCGATGCCTCCGCTAGCGTTGGATGCTTGACCTAAAACGTTTCTGTGATTTTTCTGTTTCCGCTACATTATATTATAACCATTATTATATATGGACATCTTACCAACTTCTAGCTCTAGGTCTCCTGTTTATTCAATCGGTTCAAGTTGGATCATAATGTACGGCCGACAATGACCCATGAATCTACAAAAAGAAAAAAAAAACTTTTTTCCAACAAAAAATGACTTCACGATTTAATTCTTAGCTAAAATTCCAGTACACTCATTTTTCAGAAGATATAAATTCAGGTACTTTGCCCACACTCGCACTCAGTTTGAGCCGTTCACCGTGGTAACTGGTAAGCTTAGATTAACAGTATATTATTAGCCAAAAAAAAATACCCTCCTTTGAAAAAGATATGTAGTAGTAATAGAATTTTTACTGGCTAAAGCCATAGACAGAGATGAACCCAAGATATTTGCAGACAAAGCCGTCTTTTTTATTCAACAGCTCTATCTTTAGACTTATTCGTGTGAAATGAACCAAACAACATATTTGTAAGCGAAAGTAATATATAAATAAAACTTTTCTATACGTGTTCTTAGCGATAAAAACAAAGATTAAAAATAAATTTCGATGAAAAAAGTCTTAAAATCAATTTCAAATATAAAATAAAAAATTTTAAATTTTAGCTGATGAGTATAACGAAAAGATGAATCAGCAGTACGCCATCCCTTTCCGCACATGGGGACCTCACATGCAAGTTGGGAGGAGGAAATCGAACTGACCTAACCACAACTTGTTGCACAACTTGTTGGTTGCTGCAACAAGTTGCAATCTTGCACCCTTTCTCCGGCTATTTATGCAGCCGGAGAGTGACCGGGATGCGGACGCCGGCCGGAGAATCTGCCTGCCATGGATTATTACTACCCCATGGAGGAGGAGGAGGAGGAGGAGGAGGTGCACGAGCGCCCAAGATTCCGGCGCCCGGTCCACCCGTGGCAGTGGCACCAGTGGCGTCTCCTCGGCCTCCTCTCGTCGTCGTCTCCGTCTCCGGCGGCGGCGGCGCAGAGGAGCAGCCATGTCAACTGGGAGGAGACCGCCGCCGCGCACCTCTACTCCGCCAGCCTCCCCGGTAATCAATCAAAAACATCATCTCATTGGATCTTTTGCTTTGATTTCTTTGATTGATACGAAGAGAGGAATGGTGGGTGGGTTAGGTGTGAGGAAGGAGGAGATCAGGGTGGAGGTGGAGGACGCGATGTACCTCGTCATCCGCACCGAGCTCGATGACGGCGGCGATGGCGACGGTGGCCGGAGGAGCTTCGCGAGGAAGTTCCGGCTGCCGGCGATGGTGGACGCCGACGGCATCTCGGCGGAGTACACCCACGGCGTGCTCAGGGTAACCGTCCCGAGGCTGCACACGCGGGCCCGCCCCGTCGTCAACCTCGCCGCCGGCGGCGGCGGCGGCGGCCCGGCCTGCGACCCCGTCGCCCGAGCAGCCTGATTAGTGATTCGATATCAATCAAGAAAATTATTTACTTATTTAAGTTGCACTGTGAGATTATTAGGATTGTGGCAGTAATAGTAGTATAGTGAACTGTACAATTCTCAGGCATTTCAGAATTTCACAAAATTGCCAAATTGGCAGTGCCTGTTCGTTATCTTGTGTCAGTTGTTTTTTGTGCTATAGTACTCCATTTCTGTTCTGTCGCAGTAAAACGTGAAGGATTTGGGAAGCTAGTTTTGACTGTGCTGTTGTCAAGGAGATGATTTGTGCGTGCCTTTTGTGGTTGAGAATTGGAGATTGGTTGGGTGTGGATATTGTCAAATCTTCTTCTTCTTCTTCTTCTTTTTTTTTTTGGGGGGGGGGGGGGGTTACTGTTGGTATGAGAAAGCTGATGAGCGATGACGGCGACGCTTGTGGAAGGTGACGCGCACCTTTCCTCTTCCGACAATGTGATGTACGGGCCGCTGCACACTGGATACCGGGATTGGCCCAGCGGTGGCCTTGCCGGCGGCGCGTCGCCATTGCGGCCTAGCGTTAAGGGGCCACAGGGTTGTGGTGATCCGATTCCGGGCCAACTACAATGGGCCTAATCGTTTCGGCCCAGCTAGTATGGCCTGGGCAGCACGTTCCGCGTAAGGAAAAAAATTATACTTTGACTCCCTCAACTATCGCCTGAGTATGATTCATGTCCTCTAACCATAAAACCGGGTATATCGACTCTTCCAACTATCAAAACTGGTGCAAACAATATCCGTGATTTTGGCTGACGTCACACCTACGTGGCGGTTTTGACCGAGTCTTTATCCTACGTGGCGCTTACGTGGCATTAGATAAAAACAAAAATAAAAAAAATATGTGGAACTCATATGTCATTAAAAAAAAGTATTGTGGAACCCACGTGTCAGCCTCCCTCTCCTTCCCTTCTTCCTCCCCCTCTCTCCCCCTTATCTCACTCTCTCCCCCCGGCCTTTCTCTTCACCGGAGCGACGGCGGTAGTAGCGGTGGGGAGCAGCGACGGCGGCAGTCGGGAGTGCGGCATTGACGACGAGTCACTGGTGGATGCCGAGTTGGAGTCCTACCTCGGGAACGCCAGGTCGCGGCGGATCAATCAGCTGCGTCGCCTCTCCGCCGACAAGCGGCAGCGGAGACGGAGACGGAGGCACTCATAGTGCTCTCGCTGGGCTTCCCCATCGACGAGCTTCTCCCCGCTGAGCGGCCCCTCCCGCCGGCCCCCGTAGCCACAGCCCCCAACGACTACATCGTCGTCCGCAACCACATCGTCGCCTCATGGCGCGCCGACCCACAGGCACTGCTCCCGCGCGCGCGTGCAGGAGACCGTCGCCACCAGTTACGCCAACCTTTTCGCCGCGGCGCACGGGTTCCCCGCCCAGGAGGGCCACATCAACTTCGGCGTCTCCCTCGCGTTCCCCGCCTCCCCACCCCCAATGTGCTGCAGCGCCTCGCCGCATCCGTGCTCGTCGTCAGGGCCGGTCTCGCCGGCCTCGCCACCGTGCGCCAGCTGCTCCGATTCGGCCTCCGCGTGCTCGTCCTAGAGGGTCGCGCCCACCCCGGCGGCCGCGTCTACACCCTCATCTCGGTGGGGGTCAGGCCATCGTGGAGCTCGGCGGCAGCGTCATCACCGGCATCCACGCCAACCCGCTCGGCGTGCTCGCCCGGCAGCTCGGGATTCCGCCCCACAAGGTGCGTGACAGTTGCCCGCTCTACCACCACGACAGCCGGACCGTGCCATGGACCGGCTCCTCGGCAGCCGCGATGACGGCATCGTGGCGCGAGTCCGGATCTAGCTCCGCGACAGGGAGCACCACAGTGTTCGCCGTCGCCGGGTCGACAGGCATCTCGGCCGCCTCGTCCCCACCGCCGCCGCCGCTGCCGCTCCCCACCGCCACAGCTGCCGCCGCTCCCACCGCCATTGTCCCATGTCAGTCGCGGATGAGAGAGAGAGATAAAGGAGAGAGGGGGAGGAAGAAGGGGAGGAGAGGGAGGCTGACATGGGGTCCCACAATACTTTTTTTTAATGACATATGAGTTCCACATATTTTTTTTTATTTTTGTTTTTATCTAATGCCACGTAGGACAAAGACTCGGTCAAGACTGCCACGTATGCGCCACGTTAGCCAAAACCACCTCGAAAACCATTTAGGGACATTGTTTGCACCGGTTTTGATAGTTGGAGGAGTCGATATACCCGGTTTTGTGGTTAGAGGATATGAATCATACTTGAACGATAGTTGAGGGAGTCAAAGTATACGTTTCCCCACCATAATCACATGGAATGTGAGTCCCTCATCTTATTATTGGATTATAAAATCGTTCCCCAACTACAAAACCAGATATATACCATCCCTCAACTTACAACACCGGATCACTCTGGAACCTTAGGCGGTCTTGACCCCCATTTTATCCGACGTGGCAGCTGAGTCAGCGTGGGACCCACGTGTCAGGGTGTCCATGGCACCACCTCTCTCTTTCCCCTCTTCTCTCACTTCCTCCTATCTATTTCACTCTTCTCGTCTGGGCGGGCCGGTCGGCAGATGAGGAGGAAGCCGATGTTGCTGGGGCGAGGTGGGAGAGGAGGTGCGGCGATCGACGCCGGACAACACGACGGCAACGACAACAATTCAGGATAAGGGGAGGACGGCGGCGGCGGGAGCATGGGGGAGGCGAAGGGGGAGCATGGGGAGGGCTATCTACCCGTTTGCCCTAACACCGTCGTGGCGTGCCTGTCCCGACAAACTTGTGAGCTGACGGTGAGCAGCGCCTCCTTGATGCTGTGGATGCAGGAGGGGGTTGTCGATAATGAGGCGGAGAGCGGGAGCGGTTGTGGATATAGAGAATGATCTTGAGGTGGACGTCTAGGAGGCGGGGGAAGCGAAAGACGTTGTGGGGCGGGAGAGGGAGAGCACGCTCTAGCGTGAGAGGAGTGGAATGAATTCCGGGCTGAGCAGGATCTTGCACTACGGGATGGTATGGACGCCGACGCCGCCGCAGATGGGATGAAGTCGTGGCGGCTGGTGCGGAGTATGCAATCAGCACGAGGACTACGAGCATGACAACGGCGAGCGTGGTGGTGGGAGGAGTCGGTTGTCAAGGTAGGCAGCGTAGATGCGGACGAACGTGGAGAAGTCATAGGCCCATCGCCACACATTCCTCCTCAAGATCGACGGGAGAGGGGGCGGGGGCACCGATGAAGAGGGTGGTGGAGGAGGGGAGCACGTGGAGCTCGTCAACCGTCGCCGCTCCTCAAGATCACCGGGAGAGAGGGGAAGGGGCCAGGGACACCGAGGAAGACGGAGCTCGAGGAGGGGAGCAAAGAGTGGATCTCGTCGGCCGCCACCCACTACCCACACTGTTGTCGGGATCCTTGGGTTAGCCATTGCTCGCCGCCGCCCGTTCCGTTGTCAGAGCACCACTCTAGATGTGAGGAAGAGATGGGGGAAGAGACGGGAAAGGGAGAAAGGAAAAGAAGAAGGGAGGTTTCACTGACATGTTCACGTTGACTCAACAGCCACATCGAACAAAACCTGCATAAAAAACGCCTAAGGACGCAGAGTGGCACGATTTTATAAGTTGAGGGATATTATATATTTGATTTTACAGTTACGGGGACGATTTTGTAATTCAATGAAGAACCTCTTTGCACTTACGTCATAATCCCGTCCCGGGCCCAACAAATATGGGCCTAAATCGGTGGCCATTCCGTTCGGGCCCATGAAGCAGACCGGACCGGAAGGCGAAAAAATATGAGGGGGTTTTAGTGCAAAACTGTCGCTCCGTTCACCTTTACACTTACCCTCATGTACTTGTCAGGAATTGCAAAAAGGCCCCTCGCCAAAACTCAAAATCCCCGCCTCTCCAAATCCAACGGGCGGGAGAAGAGAACCGCACGCCAAAATCGAAAAAAAAAAAATCCCCAATTCCCAACCCTAACCCCAATCTTCTCCTCCCGCTTCTCCTTCCCCTCCACGCTTCCGAGGCCTACCATTCCAGAAGCTTCTAGATCCTAGACGTGTCCTCGGTGGATGTAGGTAGTGGTGGTAGGGAGCGGAGGTGGAGAGGCATGGAGGGTGGTGGCAGCGGCGGCGGCGGAGGAGGAGGGGAGGGGAGCACGAGCGGGGCGAGGTTCCCGATCCTGCAGGCGAACCGGGACCCGGAGTCGAACTGGGAGGTGGACGTGGCCAAGAGCCTCGAGGAGTACCTCCTCAGGATCTGCTCCGGGGAGATCAACGGCGAGGACGGGGCCCATTCCGTCAACTTCGCCGAAGGTGGGGTTTTCTTTTAGGGTTTGTACTGCGCGGGGGGCTAGGATTTTTTGGGAGGTTTGCGAAGTTCTTGATTTTATCAACCGAGGATTGCAGCGTTGAAACACGGGATATATTTTTTTTTTTACGGAAAACAGCTTCTTTTAGGTGTTTTTACTCTCTCTTGGTTTCTTGGGACTAAGGTTAGGCTGTGAAGTTCTTTTTTTTTCCTTGAAAGAAAGCTGCCTGCTTTAGTGTACCAGATTCCTACCCTGTTTATTGACGGTTAATTTTGTGTGCAGCTGCACTACTACTGCAGGGATCAGTCCAGGTTTACAGCCGCAAGGTGGAGTATTTGTACACCTTGGTGCTCAACGCGCTGGAATTTCTCTCGCAAAAGAAGTAAGGAATGAAAGATGTGATTTTGTATCAGCGTTATCCGTTACGTGCTAGCTTGCTATGTCGGACAATATATGTAATCTAAAGCTCCTTGTAATAGGCCTGAAACTGAATAACAGTGATAAATGCATGCTATTAATAGTCCGCGTTATCGAATATCTTGTAGTAATAACCTTTCATAGAACATCTGCAAACAGCTATGTTGCCAGTACAATTTAGAACACTAAAAACTCTAAAATTCAGTGCTTTTATTGAAATTAAGAGTGCGGAAACAATGATATCACTGAGTGATTTCTTCCTTTCATTGACCTTTCACTTGGGATTTAGCTCCACCGTGCATGGCAAACTTTTATTTCAAAACATATATATCTAATCTGGATGAGGCCAGTGGCTTGGTGGTGGCAAAGCTGTTTAGCCTCCTCACACACCTGCGTTCGAGTCCTAGGACTCGCATTGGTGGCCATCCTTTTTTAGCTGAATGCTGAAACTCCTTGCCATTTTTAAATAGGTGAAATCTTTGTGCAAGCTCCAAGCATTGGGTCTGTAAAAGGATGGTTCAAATCGTTCTCTATTCGTTGGGCTTTTCAATTACTCTAGGCGGTCAACATCTAGCAAGTTGGTGTCCATCCCTTTTTTTAGTTAATGCAGGACCTTGCCAAATTCTAATTATTGAAAGAAGTAAAAATATCCGGGAATTTTTCAAGCATTTGATTTGAGAGATAAATAAATAAAACATTATTTCTTTATTACACTTTCAGAAATGAAATGTTCAATGCAAATTACGACCATACTAGGGTATTGAAGGATAAAAGACCTATTTTATACCTTGTTAGCCATGTTAACAGAGATTCCTCTAATGGCTGCTCATATCATAATTTACCGTACGTATGTGATGTGTAATCGAGGCATTGAGCACTTAATTTATCTTGCATTGATATATATGCAGTGTTTCATTGATCCTACCACATGCTGTTCTTTTTCTAATTTGGCTGCAAATTGTGTTAAACATCTGAAACATTCCAGGCAAGATCAGGAAAATAGCTCAGCTCAAGCTAATGAAAATGATCCTAGCACAGTACCGAATGAAGATGATGTGTTTTCAGGGCTAGATGATGTCCCAGGTCAGTGCATATTTTACCATCCAGATTCTTTGAATGAAATAAATGCTAAGAAACCTAAGATTTCCTGTCGATTGCCAGTGGAAGCAAGGACCACTTTGGATAACAATATTGATCGAGATGACTTGCTAAAAAAAATTGTGAGGCCACCTGCAAATCTGCTGGTGTTTGAAGGAGACTGTCTGGATAGCGAAGCGAGCGAGCTAGAATTATATTTGGTAACATTTTATCTCCTTACTTGCAATTATGGCATGCTTTTGTTTATTTCTCATACTGAATTGGGCATATCTATTTTGTATTGCAGTTAGCAACATGTGGCTTTTTCGGAGATTTCCTCCTGTTGGATCCATGTGATGCACCAGCTGTTTCTGACTTTTTGCAAGGAAAACAATCTGCCAAAGAAGATATATTCGCTGGCAGGGGCAGCTCTGCACGGTCTAAAAGCCGAACCAATGTTTTCTGTTCCCCAAATGGAAGATCTGGGGGCACCGGTCGTAGACCTACCCCTGGAAAAGTCCAAGAGGGAAATCCAGATCAAACTCAGGAGAGCAATCCTGATCAATCTCAAGAAATGAATGCAAATCAAACCCAAGAACATATCGATGACTTAAATGTAAATGATGATCATTGGTCTGATCACCCTGCTGACCATGATTTTCCTGATAATGACATGCCCCACCCAGATGATGCAGACGCTGGGTGTGTGGATGCTGTGGATGATTCTGATGATGATGATGATCCATGGAGGCCATTGAATCCCCATGAACCTGGCAACCTAAAGATCAGGACTTGTAGGAAAGGTATTGCAAGTTATCTGCTGGATGCTATTTTTAGTCTCTTTTATATTCTATTTTCATGCCTTACATTTCTAAACATACGTTTGGAACATATTTCCTATTCTGTGTTGGAACAGTAAAAAGTTTTGCAAGGCAGGTCATTGGTGCTCCCAAAAGGAACATTATTGCATCTCTGTTTCCTATGGAAAAGATGGATGGTACATCCTTTAAAGTACATCTATCTCAGCAGGAAAAACATCATGTTCCTGAACCTCCTCCTCTGTACGAAAAGGTGCTCATCAGTTTTATATATATGTGTTATTCTCAGTCAACATATCAGATTTTTTTTGACTTATTTATTTGTTGTGACACATCAAATTACAGCTTATGAGGTCACTTGAACATGGAGAACCAGAAAGTCACCTGTTTGGAGATTTGAAGGATGGCCATGAGCCGGATATTGGTGTAAATGACTTTGATGATATTCATGAGCCAGATATGCCAGATGATGTCTGTGATATGGATGTTGATATGGACATACCAACATACCCTGATAAGGTTCTTTTGTTTTTTGTTGTTGTGTTCAGTCACCCAATATTTGGTTGTCATAATGTGTTATAGTTTACCAATTCTCAGAATAATGATGCAACATTGGATGGAGCTCAAGGTACACAGGATAGCATGGATGCGCATGAAAGCCTTGAAGATTTGTGTCGGTCACATCTGGTAAATACTAAGTACAGTTAATAGTTTCCTATGTGCAGTTCTCTTTTCAATTTTCTTTTATATAAGTAGTTCTTTATTTATCCTTGCGATTTCAAGTGACTTGATTCCATGCAAACCAACATATCGGCAAAAGTATACAAGGGTTACCAGACATGCTATATGAAACATTTTTGGAATAGTTTGACACCATTGGATGACTTGTCACTAATAGGTCTTAGCACTATAACTTTTCAATGTAACATGGAAAATTCCTCCCAGGATGCTCTCCTTGCTAGCATAGCTGAGGCTGAACAGCAGACTGAGCTGGATGCACGAGTTTCAACATGGAAAGAACGAATTGAGCACGCCTTGGAAGAGCAGGCAAGTCGCGTGGTTGAGTAGCTACTCTGCAAATTGGAACACTAATTTATCACTGAATATTACAACAATCTGTACCTTTTCAGGATAGGAACCCACCTTTTGATATTGGTTCTTATGGAGAGCAAATCATCGACACGCTCTCATCAAGAACCGAGAATGCAGGGATTGCATCATTCAGTGAGATTGTTAGTGGCAAGCCAAAGTATGAGGTTGCAAGGACATTCTCTGCGCTTCTCCAGCTGGTAAATCCCCTTCCTGTTCCAGTCATAATTTTGCGCAACGCCAAACATTTCTGACCTTCCTATTCAGGTGAATGGTAGAAGTGTTGATCTGGACAAAGGACAAACTACGAATGGGTTGGTATGTCACACGGCTTCCAACCCATTCCATGTAAGGCTCATTGGTCCCAACCAGAGACCGGAAATCGAGGCACGTTTCGCGCGAAAGAGGGTCAATTCGCCTCCACGAAATAAAAGCGGTGGTGAACCCTCTCCAGCGCAACAGAAGTCGCCTAAGAAACATGGGCATAAAAATGGCAAGGTTCCAGTGAAGACATCGATTAAACTGACTCCTGATGGAAAGCGAAGGCGGAGGTCAACTCAAATGCTGCGCCCAATCAATCTAGAATCCAGCTGATGAAGATGAAGGGCAGACTGACTCATGAGCATAACAATTATGATTCTCTTCTTCCTGTAACTTGAGTGTTGTCTAGCAACTATGAGTTATGACATAGGCCTAGCTAGATGGGGTGTACATGTACAATAGATCATTGTATTGTGCTGCCTGTATGTAATGTTATCTAGATCTGTTGCTAGAATTGCCCTTATATGTCATGTCTGTAAGGGGGACATAGGCAAATACGGCTGATAGATTTCTTTCGTTCTACTTCAATAACCAAAATACCATCTGGTTAGCCTGTTGTTTTGTACATGAGATATTCCTGTGCGTTTGAGTTTTGTTTCTTGAGTAGTTTGGGTTTACATTGTACAAGATTTTAAGCCTTTCACGCTGCAGTGCTTGCAAGCTGCATGCATTGGTACCCTGATAATATAGTTGAAATAGATGCGTATACCTAGAAAGGGGAAACATTAGGAGGAAGGGGATCGAAAGCTAGTGCAGAATCAGAGATTAGGGAAGGAGAGCCAAAGCCTTAGCTTCAGGTTGTAGCCAATACCCAGATTGCCGTCCTGCTTGCCTTCCTGTGCTTACTTCCTTGTGAACTATTCCAACTTCCATGTACTACGGATCTTAACCATGAAAAAACGCAGCACATATCAGAAGGCAGTTCGTTACACACATCAAGCCGATGCTCCTTTTTTCAGCAAATCCAGAGTCCAACTTCATCTACAAAAACTCATGACAAACACATCGACCTGTGCACTAAATCACTCCCAAAAGCCAACACCTCCAACTCCAATTCTTCAGCAAATCCAGAGTCCAACTACATCATCTACAAGCTACATCTACCTGTGCCTGCCCTAAATCACTCCCAAAAGCCAACACCTCCAACTCCAAGGTGAAAAGCTAATCGAATCGACTATCATCAGTTTATCACCACATCAACAACGGTCGTTGGTGAGCAGATGGTGGAGGGTGACAGCCTCCCCGAGCCGCCGCAAATTATTGTCCTTGGCGACTCCAGTGCGCCCGTTCCTTGCAGAGAGAAGAGAGGCATGTGAGTCAATACTCAATACGCAATAGGTCTGAGAGGACCAAAGCTACATGCAGTACAGGCGGTGCATCTGAAAGTCAGGATGCATATAACTTTTTAACTCTTTCACCTCTTGTCAAGCTCCACCTTCTTCTCGAGTTCTTGCACCAGGCAGCCCAGCCTTCTGATGTGGCGCTTCAGAGCTCGTGCGATTTTGTGGCCTTCTTCCGACTCGCATAGCCTCTTCAAGATATCACACGCGACGAAGAACCCTTCCGTTTTGCTCCTGAGGCGCCAATGTGATTAGAAGGAAAAACTTGTTACTACGAAATACAGCTTATGCGAGGCAGCCAATTCTCCAATGTTCAGAACTCACAACAGCGCATGGACCAACAAGTTCGCACCTTAAAATCTTATTGTCAGTTGTAAATCTGGTATGTTGAAGGCAAATGGCCGTTATGGACTTATGGTGTTACTACTATCTCATCACATTGCACCAGCAAGAAACTAACTAGAAAACTGAAATATCTTATGAGAAGCTGGACAATTAGTAGTGGAAAAGGATACCTCAGCAACTCCTGGAAAACAATTTCAACTGCCTGTGGAGTGTTAGCTAGCACTGGTTGAAGGTTCCGGAATCGTGCGATGTTTCTCAAAGTGAATAGCACTTGTTTCAGGACTTCTTGGTCTGGAACTCCACGGTTCAGCAAATTGATTTGCTTCAGCAGAATTTCGACAGCACCAGCATTGACAATTGTCTGACAGCACTTCTCCGAATGCTCTGTAACCGTACCTGGAGAAACAAGGCGGAAACAGTAAACTCTCAACTTCTGAATCATGTGCCTACTGGTAGTAAAATATTAGTGCCCTACCAGTGTCAAGGGGTTAATGAGTTAACTGCAATAATCTAAGAATACAATATCAAAGAGTAACAGAATAGAAAACTCTGAGAGTATATTACTTAATGTTGCACAAATCTGTCGAATAGTGCTGATGCTCCGCTGTGATACTGCAGCAATCAGTCTGTTGATCAGACACATGCTGTCATCGGTAATTTCTTGCTTCGATCTTTTCCTCAGAAGAAAAGCTTTAACATAGGACTGCAAAAATCAGTTAGCTGACTTTCAGTTAAAAAATACACAACCATAGTAAATTACAACTAACTGTATGTAAAAGAGACTGTAAGCAAATAAGCATATGGTCATCTTTACAGGCTCAAATGTATATCCAAAAAAAGGGAAAAGATATACTGAAATCTGAACCACCCTCCGATGATCCTATCTAAACATCATAACTTTGTAGTTGATCAGTACCTGAATTATAGTTATACGCTTCTTGTTTCTAACAGCAGTCTGCCGTGCAATCCATCCCCGGACATGAGCCTGGATAACAATCACAGATCTCTTCCTTGATTCAAGAAATAGAACCTGCCTCCACCATCTCTGCAAATACACCGATCAAATATACCTTTATCCCCTTAAACCATATTATCATTTATCGAGTCCATAAGAATAGTAAAGAGGTGGCATACTTGAATGAGGTAGACGCTGCATAGAATTTGCTTTACTTGTTTTCGAATCAACCAACCACGAACAAAGGACTGAACTGAGATTGCTGATGTTCTGATAGACCGATACAAAAGGACCTTTCTCCACCATCTTTGTAACCTTAGGACTGAATATAGCACAATCTTCAGCTGAGTACTTTGATGAGATATTTTATGCTGATTTTGATTTAGTGCACAAACGTTTATACCGGATCCTGGTGACCAAGAGCCTGCATGAGTAAGGGCAGTCAGCAATCAACAAGAACACAACAAGAACCATTTCCAGTGTATATTTTGAATGAATCATGTTAGATTCACATTCTAACCTAGTAGTTTCTTTCTGGCTAACCATCCTCTGAAAATTCTCTGAATCACTATTGCAGCATGGCGTTGCTTCTGAAAATCCCGGTGGCACAAAACACATCTCGCTACAGCTTGGATGGCAGTAATATTTTGAATTTGCCTTTTGAAACGTATCCGCACAGAGAAACAGCGCCAATGGCTTTGGATCTTAATTGCAGCCGAAATTCTTGAACGTATTCTGTGGGCAAATCTTCTATAGGCAAACTGTATCTTTCGAGCAGCCATTACCTTCCTGCAGAACAGGAAGTCGACCTTGGTAGATACTGGACCATGATAGAACAAAACTTGACAGGAATTGCTGCTGCAGTCCACATCATCCTCACACACAAGCTTAGTGGCTGAATCTATGCAGCTACTATCAGCAATGCTCTTCAGAGGACTGGATGAAGCAGGATCATGCCCCTTGTTGCATGGCTGTGTTGCATTCTTAAGCTTACAGTATTTGCTCATTGCATTAAATCTTCTAGCTTGAGTTTGTATAACTGTGGCAGCCCACTCTGCAAAAAAATAATAACGAGTTTCATTGAAATTGCAAAAGCATAAGATGTTGCCTAGAGTAGTACTTTCAAAGTATTTTCTGAACACAACCATACAGTATAACCTTTTAAGGAAATGAAAGTTTTCATCTTCGCTATAACAACAGGGCAATTTAAGTTCTCTAGAACCACAAAAAGATATACCTCGGGTGCTGCGTGAACCATCTGTCTCCTCTGTCTGAGGAAAATGGCACTTCATGTCATTTGTTCCTCGAGATCTACGCCTAGAAGAAACCTCAGTAACCGGACTTTGGTGATCCAACTTTGAATCGATCAGATTCTTTAGTTGCTCCTATATAATCAAAGGACATGCATCATGCATGCTTTTAACAAGACTAAAACAACCAAGATAAAACAAGAAAGTGATGAACAAAGATTACCAATCGTCTGACATTAGTCAGATGTGAAGATAGGAATGTGAGCAGAATTATTGCACTTTTTTCATCAAATAATACATCATTAGCTAGGATATCCCAACCAGGTAGGTCCTGCATAATGCAGAAAATGTGTTAGAAACAAACAACTCCTTGCTGTCCAAACAAATAAGTTACTACCTGAAGAAATTGTGCAAGCACTTTTCCAATGTTGTTGAATTGATGAATGGTGACATCAGCAATCATGTCTGTTTTATGACAACTGAACAATTCCTTTCGACAATCGGATAATGTTTCCTAACAAGCAAACATGAAAAACATGGACATGTAAAGAAATGGTAAAAATAAAATAAAAAAAACGAGACATGAGATCGCAATTTAACTCAGGGAGAACCTTCAGAGGAAAATTAGGAATATTGATGTTCAAATAATAGCTGATGAAGTAATTCAGAGCTCTCCTGTCAATTTGGGAAGAACTTTCCACACTAATGCCATATTTTGCACATACAACCTGTAAAATGGTAAAGGAAGAAAATGTACTGGAGTGTACATATGGTGAGAAAGTAGGGAAGAAAAAGGGAAACTATGCCTACCTGAATCCAATCATAAAGCAAACCAGTCTGTGACTTCGTTTCAGAGATTGATTGTTCCTGAAAAAAAAGAAATGAACTGATATTTTAGTGGAGAAAAGTACTCCCACCATAGTTATAAAATAAGAAGCAGATATACAAAACAGATCTGTCAATAAAATTCTGCATATGTTGCTTTCACAAGAATACGGAATACATTAGCACTGCCGAGCATGTATGTTCCTTCTCTGCCAGCGCAATGCATACACATTTGGTTAGTTCAAGCAGTACTTGATGGCAATAGTTCGGTAAGAAACAGGAACTGCTTTACAGAGAACATAAAGGATAAGCAGCCATATGATTTAGTCAGTCTGGTAGGAAAAGATATAGTGACTGTTCCATAGGTCCAATCTACTAAGGTACATCTTGCAATTTCGAGTAATGGTATGAATATTTATGTTAACTTCTGAGTTATGAGTGCTAGTATTGTCTAAACTGGACTTAAAAAACTTCACAGAATTGAATATCCAAGTACAAAATACTCACTGATACTGGTGCCTTTAGCCTTGATATTTCCTGAGCTACTGAAGTTTCATTTACTAACACTGGTAACTGCACAAGAACACAACACAGTAAAATTTACAGAGCAAACAATGAAAAGGTATTTTTGAAGACATGGTAGCTTAAGGTTCAGCACATAATAAGTCCAAACAAGCTAGATGGAAACATTTCCTTAGCAACACAATTTTGAACAAAATCGATTTACAAACTGCAGAAATCAATAGTTTTGCGAACGCTTTTTTTTTTTCGTGAACGCAAAAAACAATAGTGAATCATTGTAGTATTTGTGACATAATTTTACTAATTTAGATTGAGAATATGCACTAGAAAGAGAAGACTAACAATTACAATCACAAAATAAGTTAACCTATGGGCCATTATAGTCTCTGTGATCTAATATTCACTAATCGGGAAGTTGCTACAGCAAACCTTCAGATTTGGGCAAGTAACAGTTTAGGTATCATTTGGGCTCGGTTGCAATTGAGTGGTCTATGTAGTGGGTTTTAAACCTACTATCAAACATCAAACAGTCCATACTCCAGAATTTTCGATCTTTGGGAAAAAGGAAAATGTGTACTACAACAAAAGTAAAATTTGAGAAGAGAAAGGTGATCCTGAATGAGTTTAGATTAACCTGCATATAAATGAACATGTTCCAAAGGAACGCTAGAATTAGCTCCTTATCCCCATTGGCAATGTCTTCCGCAGAGATTGAGAGTCCATCTGCATCAGATAACGGAACCCCAGCCTGCTTGATATATTGGATTGCCATGGTGCAGTTATGCAATCTTTTCTTATATGTATCTGATGGAGCAATCACTTTCTGAAATAAAACATGTTCACACCTTAAATAAAAACTGCAGTGAGAATATCACTAGCTAATGTAGAAGAAATCAATTCATACCAAAATAATCGATGCATCAGATGTTAGCAGCTGAATAATTCTACAGAGAATTATGCCATCTTGAAGATCTTCAAATAAATTTCCTACAGTGAAATCGTACTCTGATAGAGCAAGCTGGTAAAGAATCAGAATTAGAAGAGTCCAATAAATATCCTAAAGCAAACTTTAATTAAACCATTTCAAAATGAGAGTTGGAACTAAAACAGAAAAGCGGCACAGTTCAGGACTTCGTTACAAAACTTTATAACTCAGATAATGCTCGCAACCAGAATACCTGCTGATAATTCAATTTATATCCCATGATATTGAGATGCATCAACAGATCACCTTCTCCATGCATGACTTCCCCCAATGACTCTACATGTCATGAACAAATAAAATAGGATGAGATCAGCTAAATAAAACCCATATAATTTTGTCAAAAGAAAGTGAATTCAGAAATGTTACCCTGAATAATTTGCCGGCTAGACTTTATTTCGGTCTGGCGACAAAATAACAAAGGGGATCCACCATCGAGGCCATCGATTCCAGATTCCGAAGGTAAACCACTTTCTATTTTAGCTCTGTCTAAGGCAGCAACAAGAAGAAATAACCTTTTCAGTATACTGTTGCTGGCCGCTTCAGCATAACCTGCTCTATGGAGCCCCTCAGGCGCCTTGTTGGGAGCGGAAGATTGTGTATTCATATGAACAAACAATTGCTTCTCCAGAACAAATTTCAGAAAGGCAACTTCCTTGTCCTTTTTCTGAGATTCATTCTGTATCCAGGAATCACCCCCGAGGACAATATGCAGTCCTATCCTGAGCCACTTTGGATTGTAACACATGAAGATTCTTATTGCTTTATCTCTCAGCCTGATATCAGAAACAAGGGGGCAATGTTCTTTCATCTTTAACCTCCCATTATCAATGTTCTGCAAAAACAATCACCACTTAGAGCATCCACGATGGTATGTGCAATGTCAGTCAAAAGGTTTGTGTTTAAGGTACTCTAGTATTTCTAGTCTAGGTTCATTTTAGAAAAGTACAAAATTACAGAGAAAGATGATATACCGAAGAAAAATGGAGATAAAGAAGTTGAGTTCACCACTAAATTTCATTCAAAAACAAACAGTCTCAAAAACAATAAAATGCACAGCAACCTAACATGCACCATGCTACCAATAATAACCATCATATCCAAGAGAAGATAATATAATCATCATATCTATGCTACAACCTACAATGACCTATCCTAGCAACTAACTAGAGTTGATACAAAAATAAACCGAACTACAAAGCGATCAAAAGTTGATTTAGAATAAGTGGGCACAAGAAATAATCTATTATATTATTAAAGGAATAGAAAAAGGAGCCTCCACGTTCGCTCTCATGGCCTAGAAATTATCACATTAATCGGAGAAAAAGAAAAAGCAGAGTCCATATAGAAATACAATTTAGAAATAGCTAAAATTCGGAATTAAAAAAATAAGGAATATTAAAAGAGGATACTAGAGTCCATATAGAAATACAATTTAGAAATAGCTGCACTTCGGAATTAAAAAATAAGGAATATTAGAAGAGGAGGCTAGAGTCCATATAGAAATACAATTAGGAAATAGCTGAAATTTGGAATTAAAAATAATGAATATTAGAAGTAAAGTATAGAGTCCATATAGAAATACAATTAGGAAATAATAGAAATTCGGAATTAAAAATAAGGAATATTAGAAGTAGAGTATAGAGTCCATATAGAAATACAATTTAGAAATAGCTGAAATTCGGAATTAAAAAAAATAAGGAATATTAGAAGAGGAGACTAGAGTCCATATAGAAATACAATTTAGAAATAGTTGAAATTTCGGAATTAAAAATAAGGAATATTAGAAGAGGAGACTAGAGTCCATATAGAAAAACAATTTAGAAATATTTGAAATTCGGAATTAAAAAATAAGTAATATTAGGAGAGGAGACTAGAGTCCCTATAGAAATACAATTAGGAAATAACTGAAATTTGGAATTAAAAGTAAAGAATATTAGAAGTAGAGTATAGAGTCCATATAGAAATACAATTAGGAAATAATAGAAATTCGGAATTAAAAATAAGGAATATTAGAAATAGAGTATAGAGTCCATATAGAAAAACAATTAAGAAAAAAAATAGAAATTCAATTAGGAAAAAAAATAGAAATGTAGAATTAAAAAATAAGGACTATTAGAAGTAGAGTATAGAGTCCATATAGGAATTTAAAACTAACTAAAATTCAGAATAAACATAATAAAATGAAAAGTAATGTTTAGAGTCCATATAAAAAATACAATTTACAAATAACTAAAATTCAAAATTAAGAAAAACATGTGAAGAAGAGTTTAAAGTCAATATATGAATACAATTTAGAAGTAACTGAAATTTGAAATTAAAAATTAAAGAATATTGAAATATGAGTTTAGAGTCCACATAGAAATACAATTAGAAATAATAAAAATTCAGAATTAAAAAAAAGAAATATTAAAAGACAAGTCTAGAGTCCATATAGGAATATATATAATTTACAAATAACTAAAATTTGATATTAAAAATAATTAATAACTAACACGTATATAAAATACAATATGAATATTACACATTAGTAGTTTTATAAAGTTATTTGCAAAATTTAAAATTATGTTGTCATTGTAATATATTTTAATAATATAATGAGAAAACATATATGCTATTATATGAGAGAAAAATATAATGATGCTAACCGTGCAATCTGCGCGGGCCACCATGCTAGTTCTATCTATTTCAGCCTCCTAATCCTAACACTACAAATTCAAAATTAACTACAAGTCTACAACCATGTTAACACGCTGCAGAATATGAATCCTAGAAATGAATTAACGAAACGATCCTCACCTTGCAGATTTGGCACATCATGACGAGCACATCCTCGCACGCCTCCCTGCTCATGTGGCTGCCCATCCTCTCCGTCACGTCATCCAGGCTGCACACCTCCCTCAGGGAATCCCTCAACGAAGCCGCCATGGCCGGCGTCATCGTCTTCCTCCTCGGCCCCGGCCCGCCGCGATCCCCACCACCCCGGTGCCGCTTCGGGCTCCGCCCACGCGCCCGCTCCCCATCGACCGCGTCGCGCTTGCCCTGCACGGCGGGAGCGGGAGCGTCGCGGGTGACCCTGGCGGCGGCCGCGGAAGGCGCGCAGCCGCAGGCCGAGGGGTCCCGGAGGAGCAGGGAGAGCCACGACGCGGCGGAGGAGGCGAAGGCGCGGAGGGCGCCGTCGCGGCCGGACTCGGCGCGGCGGGCGGATCGCGACTGGTCGAGCTCGAGCGCGCGGAGGCGGCGGGCGAGGGGCGTCGCGGTCGCCGCGCCGGGGCGAGGAGGATGAGGAGGCCCCCGCCGGCGCCGGGTCGTCGGGGTGGCGGACGGGAGGGGTTCCTCCTTGGAGGCGGAGGATTTGGGGTTAGGCGGCGCCCTGGGGTTCGGGGTGCGGAGGTTGGAGAGGTCGCGGAAGGGGGAGGAGACCGCCGGCTCCCGGCGGCTCATGGCGGCGGTCGGGGAAGGGAAGCGTGCTTGCTTGTAGAAGGTTCGGGAAGGTTCCAGAAGGTTCGAGTCGAGGGGAGGAGGAGCGGGGGATCGCCGCGGTGGTGGTGGGTTAGGGGAAATTTGGGGTTTGAGCGGGAGATGCAGTTGGACGCTGAACGGTCAGATTTCGAAATGCACACTCACGCGCATCTACTGGGCCGGGCTTGGCCAACGGTTTTTTTTGTGCGACCATGCCATCGCTTTTTCTCGACATTATAGCGAACTTTTATTACTAACAATCATCTCAACCCACTATTGCTTATGAGTTAGGAGCATCATGATTGGTAGATTATATTAAAAAATACTTATATCTTGGTATAAATTTTAAATTTCTAGAATTGCTTATATCTTAGTAGAATGAAGGGAGTACATATTTGCCACGTTTTAACACTTGGTTGGTACTTGCATTTCATAAAGAACGCTACAAATTAGGGCATCTACAATATGAGCCACTCCTAGAGTGTCCTCACTAACTAAGGACACTCGTAGGGAAACTCAGCTCACAATGGAAGATACCCCTAGATGGGCTCCTCAAAATCTAAATCAGTTCGGTGAGGATACTACAGTCCACAATAGTTGTCTTGGCCCAAAGTAGTCCAGATGAAAAAAATCCCTAAATACCCCTCCCCAGCCCACTCTCCTTTTCCTTCTCTTTTCTTCCGCTCTCTCTTCTCGCTTCTTCTCGTTGCTTCTTCTCCCCGGCCCAATCTCGCCGCCGCCGCCGCCGCCTTCCTCCGTAGCAGCAGCCTGCCGCCGCCTCCCTCCGTAGTAGCAGCCTGCCGCAGCCACCTCCCTCCTCTCTCCCGGTCTCCCCCGCTGCCGCTTACCTCTCTCTCCTCTCTTTCCCGCCGCCGCCGCTCGCCATCCGCTCTCCCTCACCAGATACGGCCGCAGCGCGAGGGAGATTAGGAGGGCCGCCGCTGCCGCCGGAGCTTCCTCGGCGAGGGTGACGAGGAGGGCCGCCTACTCCGCCGCGCAGCCGTCGACGACGCATGAGCATGGTGGTCAATGGTGAGCGGCGCGCGGATCTAGTCGTCGTCGTCGCGAATCCATCGTCGCCGCTGGAGGTCGCGTGCCACGCCATCGGATCCATCTCTCTCCTCTCTCTCTCTCTCTCGTCGCGGGGTCGTCGCCGGAGGCCGTGTGCCGCGCCGCCACCCCTCTTCCTCCGCTCGTCGCCGTCGCGGGGTCGTCGCCTAGTCATCGCTGTTGCGGGGTCGTCGCCGAGTCATCGCTGTCGTGGGGTCGTCGCCGTGGCGGGGTCATTGCTGGTCGTCGCCTACTCCCAACGACGAGGGCGAGGGGTGAAACGGTAAAATATGGTGTGGTAGCGGTGTCCATGGGATACTTACCTAGCCATGCCCTCTGCAATGCGTCTCCTGGTTCGGTTTCACAGCAAAAAGGTGGCGAGGAACGCATCCCCTAGCGAGACCACGCGTGCCTACCTGAGGGAACGGGCGCGGCTGAAAAGCTAACGGAGGGCGGACGGCCCGTTCCCAGGGCTACGACCCTGGGACACGCGTTGCTGATGGCCTTAGGTATACATTTATATTCGGTAGCCCGTTGCGTAAAAAAAAAATCGGTAGCCCGCACCTATATGTTTGTGCTTGTCACATATTTAAGCAAAAGTAGTACTACAATTTTGTACATGTTTGTATTTAACAACAAAATTTTGGGTTTTTGACATCTTAGAATTTGGAAAGGACAAGAAGTTCTCAAAAAAATAATAGGGAAGGGAAAGAGAGTTTAAATTTTACAAAACTGCAACTATCTTCGCATAATTCAATTGACATACTAATGTTCTATATTACTAAATTATTAATTACTGTTGTAGTTTAATGAAATGTATACCGATAGTTTGACATACTAATCGTAGTACTATAGATTTTCCTCAAAAAAATGTTATTCAATAAATTTTGTGGCCTTGGTTCTGGTTCCGATCAAGTCACGTGCAGGCCAGGGCCTTGTGGTGCGAGTCCACTCCAGCACTTGAGCCGGCGAGAGTGGTTGTTGCCTTTTGCATGCCACGCACACAGCCTGAGAACGTCGTGCCACTCCGCGGCAGTACGGCGATGCCAATGGGAACAGCTCTGATCAAAGTGCAAGTTCTACGTTGGGTAATTTAGCCCATCTTGGAGCGTTCAAAAAAAAAAAAAACAGCACAAATTTTGTTCCCAACCCTTGAATTATATGTTTTCAATTGCGACCAGTGTCTATAAAAATTTTTTGGACTGTCACTGTCTAGATCGCTTTAAGATTCGTGCAGTAAACACCTAACCCTAATTTATTATTCCCTCTCCCCTCAATCTTACTACCACTTCGCTCCCCTCCCTCACGCAAGCGCGCTCCACACCCTCCTGTGTCGCCGCCGCCCAACCGTCCTAGTGCCAGGCCTCGCCGGAAGGCGACAATGGCGCCGGCGAGACCCCTCCTGACTGCCCCTCTTCTCTGTCTCCTTCCTCCTCAAGCTGTTGGCGGCGAGATACACTAGCCACCAACGCTAGTCCACCGTCCTCCTCTATCCCCGCGACTTCGGCGCCTCACCGCCCGCTTGTTTCGCTGCCAATAGCTTGGCCACCATCTCTCATGACCATCCCTCTAATCCCGGCGACCTCCCCCTCCCACCCCCTCTACCCCCACCCCAGTACCCCACATCTAGACCCTAATTCGTCGATCCTCTAGTAGAGTTTAGATTGACATCGGCGACGAAGAAGAAGAATATATTGTCGGAGTTAGAGAATAAGCACATGTAGTAACAAATCGTGAAGAACATGCACTGATCCATAATCGGTAAAATTTGGGAATGTATTTTCTGTTGACAGAAGGTTAGCAATTTCTTTTTTTGTTTTTGACTTTCTACGTCTCACAAACATGAGATAAAGATACGGAGGTGTCAAGGATGTATGTTCCCTGAACATTCTGAAGGCTCGTGCCCCTTTGAAATCCAAAATCTTCTTCTGGTTGGCCATGAAGGGGAGGGTCCAAGTGGCCAAACAACTGAAAAAAATGAACTGGGGTGGTAGTCCCAATTGCAAATTGTGCGGCTTGGAGGAAGACGTTAATCACCTTTTTTTCACCTGCCCTCCAGTTAGATACCTGTGGTGCTGTATGAGAGATGCCTTTGGTTGGGATAGCATTCCTTCTAATAGGAACGATCTCATGCATTTCATCCAGTGCAATGGGGGGAAGAAAAACTCTAAGTGGATCACTTTGTTTGTGGCCTGTTTTTGGGTTTTATGGCTAGTTCGAAATGATTGGGTTTTTAATAACAAGTTAATAGCTGATATCTCTCACTTGCCTCACAAAGTTGTTTCCTTTCTGAATCAGTGGAGACTTTTGGCGACCGCGCAACTAAGGGGAGAACTGGATGCGTTAAAGGAATCACTCCGTGTCAGTATCCAAGGGACAGGCGAACAATGCAACAATGCAAACGTTGATTCTTCAGGAGTTCTTAGCTGACTTTTGTCCCTGTTGTCAAGTGTTCCCTGTCTTGCTTGTTTTGGAGGGGGAAGGCTGTCAGAAAAACTGGCGTTTGAGGTGGAAGTTCTGTTTGTCTCATGGCTTTTCAAGATGTTTGGAGGCTCAAGATCTAGGTTTTATTCCGTCTAGCTTGTTTGTGCTGTGCCAGCAGCGGCTAATTTTTTCTTTTTTAGCTGTTATAAGCCAGGTGTTTTGTGTGCTTCAGGTCTAGCTGGTAATCCCAGCAAAACTGTTGTTGGTCATGTAAAGAACTCTTATGCTTGCTAGTAAGCTGGGCCGTTGGCCTTTTCTCTAAAAAAAAGATAAAGATACGGGAAAAACATGTTCCTGAAGAGACCCATGAACAGAAAACTAGAACGGAGCTTTGTGGCATTGGATGATCCGTCGCATCGTATATCGAATGCATGCAACAAGTGTTAGCGTGTAGCCGTGCATCACGCATTCACGCTTCACGCAGGAGGCACGCCTCGAGACCGTGCCCCGTGGTGCGTGCCAGTTTGCCTGCCAGTGTAGCATTCAACCAGTGTACCCGACCCCTCTCTGGTGAAGCCCAGTATTCTCCCAGCCTTTCTCTGCCGTCGCGACCACGCGGGGTTCCCTCACCGGAATCCGCTTTCCCTTTCCGGCATCCCCCCTCCTCAAAACCCAAGAATCTCTCAAGTCTCAACCCCCGCAGCTTCCATTTAAGGAAACCATCCAGCACCTATACTGCGGCCTAGTGCCACTGTGCTCTGTGCTACTGCTACAGCTACTCCTCCATTGATGAGCGCAAGCAGAGCCCACAAGTTCCAAGAAGGCGAGAAGACGAGCGCGCTCGCCGTCGGTCGGATGGACTCCTCCTCGGCGGCGTACGGCGGGAAGGCGGTGGACGCGTACCGGAGGGCGCTGGGCACGGCGGCCTCGGCGGCGGCGTACGCCGTGCTGGCGCGGAGAATGGCCCGCGAGCTGCTCCCCGACGAGCTCCGCGCCGCGGCGCGGCTCGGGTGGGGGAGCAGGGAGCGCCGCACGCTCGTGGTGCGGAGCCACGCCGGCGGCGGCGGCGGCGGCGGCGGAGGTGGAGGTGGAGAATACGAGGACAGCAACCTCCTGTTCGACGCCGCGCGGACGTACCTGCGTCGCGGCTCGACCCGCGCGACGTGCGCTGCCTGGGGCTCACGGTGTCCAAGGCCCCGGGAGGAAGGCGACGGCGGCCGCGACGGGTGGAGGGCGCGCCTGTTCATCGAGCCCGGCGACTCCACCACCGACGTGTTCGACGGCGTCGAGTTCACGTGGCAGTCCGTTCCTCTCGCCGCCGCCACGGGCGGCGCGGAGAAGAAGGCCAAGGGCGGCGACCGCGAGTTCCTGCTGGAGCTCAGGTTCGACGCCGACGCCGAGCACACGGCCACGGCCATGGACAGGTACGTGCCGTTCGTGATGGGGACGGCGAGGGAGACGCAGCGGAATTCCACAGCAAGCACGGATCAGCACCAAGCATCAACCATGATCATTTTCTTGATCGATGCAAGGTCACGCTGTCCGGGCTGCTCAACCTCATCGACGGGCTGTGGTCGGCGACCAGCGACGAGCGCGTCATCGTGTTCACCACCAACTACAAGGAGCGCCTGCTCCGGCCGGGGAGGATGGACATGCACGTCTACATGGGCTACTGCGGCTGGGAGGCGTTCAAGACGCTCGCCCACAACTACTTCCTCGTCGACGACCACCCGCTGTTCCCGGAGATACGGCAGCTGCTCGCCGGCGTGGAGGCGACGCCGGCCGAGGTGTCGGAGATGCTGCTTCGCTGCGAGGACGCCGGCGTCGCGCTCCGGGGCCTCGCCGAGCTCCTCAAGGAGAAGAAGAAGCAGGAGGCGAGGCGCGACGGGCAGCAGCAGCAGTAACGCGATCACAAATTCACCATTAATTCCACACATCAAATCAAGAACAATGCAGTGCAGCCACACTGCCACAGTGTCACGTTTCAGCTTGACCGCATTGTTGTTGGAGATGTCGTTACTGTGATCGTTGTTTATCTACTGCTGCATGTTTGTCCATTAATTGATCCTGCACATGCTAATCTATCCCTCTTAACTTTGGGTACTGCTGCAATTTATTCCAAGTAATTTACCGTTTGGATGATTGGAACTAGTAGAGTGGCCCGCGCAATTGCGCGGCTAGCATCCATACAATATTATCTGATTTTTTTACACATAAATTTCTTTAAAATTTATTAAATAGTTACCTCATTGTTTTAAGATTTTTTTAAAAAAATCAAAACTTATCATCATCGAGTTTGTAAAGTCACACCAGCTGCCACCCCTTTAATCTTGTCCGGCACACTATGATTTCTTTTAATCTTCTTTGGAACCTGTAAAAATTAGACTTAATAGTTTTCAGAGTTCATTATCATGTCGAGTTCGGTTTTTTATAGTTTCTAGAAGTCCAGTTAAGCGTCGCCACCCTACTCTTTTATGGCCTGCCTGCAACCCATTCTATTTATTATCATTAAGATTTTAAAAATTGAACCTGATCATCGTTTCCCTTTTTATAGTTTTAAAAAGTACTGCCAGCCGATGCTATACTTCTTTACGGTCCACCTACAACCCCTTCTTTTAGCCATCTTTGTTGACATTGGGATTTTAACAATCAAGCCTAGTCAATTTTATTTTTACTTTATAGAAGCCATGTCAATCGCCGTGACCACACTCGTTTATGATTTGCCTGCTGCCCTTCCTTTTTTATCATCATTGGGGTTCTATTTTATAGTCTTTAGATGTCCCATCAACCGTGCCATCCTAGTCCTTTACAGCCCACCTGCACCCTCCTTTTTACGGTCATTTGCCACCCCTCGTGGCTCATTGTCCCATGGCAACCGCTGTCTGTCGCTCTCTCTTCTCTTTTGTTGCCCGTCTGTCATGCCGTCTTTTATCTTTGTTATTATCGGTACCTTATAAAATCAAAATCTTATCATCATTGAGGTTCCTTTTTATTGGATTTAGAAGCCAGCGCTACCACTTTACTCGTTTGTTGCCCCTTTGGCCCGCATTCCGTGGCAACCATCGCCTCCCTTTCCTTTGTTACCTAACTACTCATCTGTCCATGATGTATCTCTTCTTCATTGTCATCGGTGTCTAACAAAATCGAAACTTATTGTCGTTGTGATTATGTTAGAAATCCCGCCAGCCGTTGCTGCTACCACATCTCATGCCTTACTCGTTTTCCGTCCATTGGGTTACCCTCTCGTAGCTCCTACTATTCATTACTTGAGAAGCTCTCCCTCCCACGACCCAGCAAGACTAATCTATGAAAACTTTTTCTAAAAGCACGATAAGTTTAATTTTTCAATTGTCAATCTTTTATCATTTTGGTAATTCAAACAAAACACATCTGTACAGTTCTTCTGGAACTCTTCGTCACTTAATCTACAATCTTATAATCTAGTTCTACAGGAAAACATAGCCTTTTATTTTTTTTCTTCAACTAATGTAATAATTTCTAGTTATCCAAAGTGAACGTTGGTGCTTTTTTAGCCCATATGTCAATCACGACAACATGTTTTGTGTTTTTAATATATTTTTATTTTGACTTTGAGTTATTTCTAAATTACATTCCTACTTTATTTTATGTTTTCATGATTTTTTAAAGTTTATATTGAAAACCAACTCCAAATTATTTATCATTTATTCCAAATTTAATCACTCTTACTTTTGGATATTTATATACTATATTTTGCTATGGATTCTTCTAGGTATTTGGTCTTCACTTATTTAAATTTTTATTATAATTTTGTTTCAAATTTTAATGATATTTTTAAGTTTATTTGTAATTATTATTGAAAATACAATTTTGGAATTTACTTTATTTTTTATTCTATTTTTGCATAATCTTATGTTGTGTTCTAGATGTTTCAAATTATTTTTTTCCTGAACTTCACTTATTTAAAAATGAATTCCTAGTTGTACTTTCTTTTTATCCAATTAATGTTGGAAATGTTTAGCGTCTGGGTCGAGTATTTTTTATTTCGATTTTCAATGATTTCTTTAAGTTTTTTTAATTTCGCATTGAAATCCAAATTTATAATATATTTTATCTTTTATTTTGAATTTTAATTAATCACTTGTTGTGTTCTAAATGGACCATTTTTTAAATATTTTTTATCTTTTATTTCAAATTTCAGTAATTTCTAAATTATATTCCTAAATTAAACTCTTCTTTTCCTTTTTTTTTCTTCTTCAACTAATACTGAAATTTCTAGCATCTAAAACAATATTGTGGCCTTTTGAGATGTTTTAATAATAGATAGATAGATCGATCGATATATGGATAGTTCATAGTGTGGCGCCGTGCGCGCCACCGAAGTTGACAGCTGCCTTACATTTCTGACCGCTGTATGCTTGTGTATACGGCATGGCGGCATGCTATATGTATATATGTTGTTTAATTGTTTCTTTTCTCCTAAATATTGCATTGTTATATATTTACAGCGTATACATGCTCTGCCACTTATTAATTTATTTTTATTGCTTTGAAGAACACTATATTTTTTCCAACCAACTTTGAGCACTTAGGTTGTGTTATTTGAACACTTTCCTAACTTCTGCCTCTCGTTTTTCATGTGCGCACATTCTTAACTATTAAACGGTATGTGTTTTGCAAAAAAAATTCTATAAAAGAATTGCTTTAAATAATCATGTTAATCTATTTTCAAGTTTTTTAAGCTAATGCATAATTAATTATGTGCTAATCCGTTGTTCCGTTTTATGTGTTGAGAGGAAAATGGTTCCAATTAACCCTCACTAAAGATCACTGCCTTAATACAGTACTCCTATTTGCTTGTTTTTGCCATGGGTGAGTATGCAGTGCTGATCTCTTATATCACAGTGTCAAACGCCATATGCATGCGGACATGAAACATGCAAGCATGTCAGACTCCTAATTGGATTGCTCCAACTGCCTCCAGGGTCCTAAAGATATACGTTGTCTGATTCTTAACGAGACAAAACCCTTAATTGCTCATGATTTTGCCATTATAATATAGGAAAGAATAGGCTAGCCTCAATAGGTCTCTTTAATGTTTTCTACGTGGACTCTACATGTTAGCTTACTTTTTTTATTCCTAATTTTAGTATATTTTATAAATTGTATTTCTATCTAGACTCTGTTTTTCTTTTTCTCGATTAATGTGGAAATTTCTAGCCTCCACAACGAATATGGCGCCTCCTTTTAAAGCTGTCTTAATAATATAATAGATAGATAGATAGATTTCAAAAATTATATGAGACCATAGTCAAGGGGGCATGGTATTTGTCTCTTAATTTTCACCCTCTGGGTTGCTTATTGATCATACGATCCTTTTGTAGAATTATTTTGACGTACTTTGCACATACCAATCCCCCCAAATTTTGAACCTTCTCTTGTGGTTTGAATTACAATAGAGATGCAATCGATGATGTCAGCAGTAGTAGTAGTACAAACTTTACTAAAGTTTAGTATACATTCAACCAATACATGCATTACTAAAGAGTAAAGATTTAGCAATGATAAGATTTGTGCATTGTAAAATTTTTGGTAAAGTTTTGTCGTTTTGGGTTTTGTTTGCCAAAACAAAGTGTTGTTTCTTTCCTTTTGAACAAAAAAAAGCCTAATCTAAATGGATTATTTCTTCCATTCCATGTACTGTTTGGTTCCATTCCACCACCATTAAAAGCGTTCTAGTACCAGTCAACCCAAGCACCCAGCCGTCTCGCCTCCTATTCTGTCGCGACGCCACCACTGCTCGGTTCTCTACCCCATCTCGTCGAACGGTTGGTGGGCATGGACCTCTCGCCGTCGGCGGCGGCGTCGCCGTCGCTCGCCAAGGCGGTGGAAACCTACAGGAAGGCGGTCGCCACGGCGGCCACGGTGACCGCGTACGCCGTGCTGGCGCACGGCATGGCGAGGGAGCTCGTGCCGCACGACCTGCGCGCGGCGCTGAGCTGGGCCGCCTCGCTCGTCCGCGCCCGCGTCGAGCCCCGCCCCGCGGAGCGCCGCACCACCATCATCAGGAGCATCGAAGGGAACGGCCATGGCCACGCTCAGTGCATCGAGAGCCGCTTCTTCGTCGACGCTCACGCGTACCTCGCCACCAAGATCGACCCCCGGTCCATGAGCAGGTTCTTCCTCGGCGGTGGGCGGCGCGGACGGAATGTCCTCTCCATGGTGCCCGACGACTCGATGGCCGACGTCTTCGAGGGCGTGGAGTTCAAGTGGACTTCCGTCCCCGCAGAGGGCAGATTCGCGGACACGGAGGTGTCGCTGGAGCTCAGCTTCGACGCGGCGCACACGGACATGGCGCTGGGCAGGTACGTGCCCTTCATCAAGGAGGAGGTGGAGCAGGCGCGGCGGCGGGACTGCGAGCTCATGATCTTCATGAACGAGGGCTCGTCGTGGCGCGGCATCGCCCACCATCACCCGGCCACGTTCGACACGCTCGCCATGGACCCGGAGCTCAAGCGGTCCATCGTCGCCGACCTCGACCGCTTCCTGAAACGGAAGGAGTACTACCGCCGCATCGGCAAGGCGTGGAAGCGCGGGTACCTCCTCCACGGCCCGCCCGGCACCGGCAAGTCCAGCCTAGTCGCCGCCATGGCCAACTACCTGCGCTTCAACCTCTACGACCTCGACCTCTCCGAGGTGCACAGCAACTCGGCACTGCAGAGGCTGCTCATTGGCATGACCAACCGCTGCATCCTCATCATCGAGGACATCGATTGCTGCTTCAGGGCCAGGTCGAGGGAGAATGGCAAAGAGAGCAAGACGCCGACGCCGACCAACTATGACGGCGACGACGACGACGACGACGAGGAGGGAGATGATTTTTCAGAGAAGGTATGCGTAACAATAAAGAAATAATAGATTAATCATAGAAGACACGAGATTTAACGTGAAAAACCCTCCTAAAGTAGTTTAGAGAAAACCACGGGCGCCAGCCAGCAAAATATCTTCACTGTATCTGGGGTGAGGTTACAACTCCGCACGGCGGCTTACAAGAGGTATATATATAGTGGAACCCTAAAAGGGATGACGATCCGTTTCGCTACACTCCGGCCCAAGCCTCCCGGCGACGGGCCTCCGCTCCACTACGGCAGAAGCTGGCCTTTATTAAGTGTAAATGAATTTGGATCACAACTCAACAGCGTCATCCACCAATAACACATCGGTCTTCTTTATTCTTGATTCTTGGTTCCTGATTCTTGATTATGGCCATATTTCTTCTTGATTCTTTCTGAGTTCAGAGACTGACATTGTCCGGGCTGCTCAACTTCATCGACGGCTTGTGGTCGACGAGCGGCGAGGAGAGGGTCATCGTGTCCACCACCAACTACAAGGATCGCCTCGACGCGGCGCTGCTCCGGCCGGGGAGGATGGACATGCACGTCTACATGGGCTACTGCGGCTGGGAGGCGTTCAAGACGCTCGCCCACAACTACTTCCTCGTCGACGACCACCCGCTGTTCCCGGAGATACGGGCGCTGCTCGCCGGCGTGGAGGCGACGCCGGCCGAGGTGTCGGAGATGCTGCTGCGCAGCGAGGACGCCGATGCCGCGCTCAGTGGCCTCGTCGAGTTCCTCGAGGAGAAGAAGGAGAAGAAGAAGCAGGCCATGTGCGAAGCAGGCAAGTAGCGTCATAGCATCAAGTATTCAAGATTCAAGAACTGCCAGGATTGAAGTAGGATCAAGCCATTTTGTGTTCCCCAAGTCCAATCCTTGAGACGATTCAGTTCTTGTTCCTGATTTCCTGTGAACTGCCACTGCTTTCTGAATCTCTGTTTGTTCTAGTCCTCTCCTAGGAACTAATTTGGGATGATCGATTTGTTTCGAACAAATTCGGGCTAGATGATTTGTTTCACAATTCTTAGGGCCGTGATTGGGGATAATCTCCACTTGCATTATGCGGAGCGCAGAAAATTGATTCAAAAAAATATCTCATCCATTCCCCCAATACATCCTAGTCCTAACTTGTTACTCTTCTGTTCTTTCACTTGAGAGCATCATGTTTCAATTTTCACATCGGTTTTGTACCAGTGTTGCTCGCGTTAAGTACTCCCCCGTTTCAAAATATTTGACACCGTTGACTTTTTATCATATGTTTGACCGTTCGTTTTATTAAAAAAAATTACAAAATATGTAAAACTATATGTGTACATGAAAGTATATTTAACAATAATCAAATGATATGAAAAAAATAAATAATTACTTAAACTTTTTAAATAAGACGAATGGTCAAACACGTACTAAGGGGTGTTTGGGAGAGAGGGTTTAACGGTGTTAAACATTTTGAAACGGAGGGAGTAGTCATCAATCTTCTCGTGTTATTCAGCCAGCTGCAAATCTTTGGTTGTTTGTGTTGTGATGGTCTGGCATGCCAAATTGCCAACATCCACTCGGTTTATTTGTAAAGTTGGCTGTGCTTGACTGAAAAATACTCATTATGACCCGGCAATTTTCACTCTGTTCTGTTGCCAAGGTATGCCACTGCAAGACAAATAGCAAGAACCGTGATAGCCTGATAGAGGTTGTGTTGGGAACTCTTTTTCTAGATCCTAGCCCCCCTCGTTTTTCACGCGTTTGTTTCCGAACGGCTAATAACAGTGCGTTATTTTAGGAAACAATTTTATTGAAAAGTTTCTTTAGAAAACCATATTAATTCATTTTCAGCTAATACTTAATACACAATTAATTATACACTAATAAATCTTCTTGTTTGGGAGAGAACTCAGATGAGTACCAAACCTTCTTCCCCGAACGCTGCGTTCAACATTGCCTTTCGTAAGGCACGTACAACGGTCTCTATTTACCGTCTCTCTAAGTTGCTAATGAAGAAAAATCGCTGATGTGGGCTAGACAACGACTCATAAACACCTATATGAAATATTAAATATAAGCTAAAAAAAATAATTATACAGATTGCGACTAATTTGCGAGACAAATCTTTTAAACCTAATTGCTTCATAATTTGACAATGTGATGCTATAGTAAACATTTGTTAACGACAAATTAATTAGGTTTAATAAATTCGTCTCGCAGTTTACTGACGGATTCTGTAATTAGTTTTTCTCTTAGTGCTCAAACACCCCATGCGACATCCTATATAATATTCGATATGACACGTCAAAACTTTACGCCCCTAAATCTAAACACCCCCTTACATACCGTATCTAAAAGTGGCAAATTGACAAATGGTTAAGGGGGCTGTTTGCATGGAGGCTAACTTTACCATAACTCTATTTGCTATAACTGTGGCAAGCCACACAAAGTGTGGCTACAACTATGGTAAACTTTGGCTAGCAGATGAGAGTATGACGTATGGGCCAATATGCTAATAAAATATGGCTCAACTTAACTGCGGCTCGCAACTAAACAATGGCCTAAGAATTTGTGGCACGTTTAAGGTTTTGGTCTAGCAAACTGAGGACAATAACCAAAACAGCTCATAAATGCCTCCGAATCGGCGGCGGCGGGGGTGGGCATGCGAACCGCCGCGAACGGAACAAGCGGCGAATCGTCGGGGAGAGAGATCAGCGGAAGGGGACCCTACTAGAAAACAGATTTCTCCTCCTCTTCGTCTCGTACCTGCACTGCACATCTCCACGGTCTCAATCGCTCGCCTAATTAAGCCGACGACGCAGTCCTCCGCCGCTCGCAATGGCCGGCCTAGCCGACGGCCGCCGTCCGACCAAGCGGCCGAAGGCGGAAGCCTCGGCCAGCATCCGCTCCACCACCACCATCCACTCGCTCGGCGACGATCTCCTGCTCGCCGTCTTCCTCCGCCTCCCGTCCCTCGCGGCGCTCGTCCGCGCCGCCCTCGCCTGCCGCGCGTGGCGCCGCGCGGTCGCCTCGTCGCCGGCCTTCCGCGCCCGCTTCCGCGCAACCCACGGGCCGCCCTTCCTCGGCCTCTTCTTCGCGCCCTCCGCCCCCGCGCAGGCGCCCAACGTCCCCGCCTTCCCTTCCTTCGTCCCCTCCCGCCCCCGCGACCGGGACATGGCCGCCGCCGTCCGCGGCGGCGACTTCTTCTTCACCTCCCTGCAAGATCGCCCCCACGACGAGCAGCAATGCTGGGACGTCATGGAGATCTGCGGCGGCCACTGCCTGCTCATGAATTGGGATGATGGGTTGTTCGCGGTGCTCAACCCATTGACGCGGCGCACTGAATTTGTTGTCGATTTGAGCTCCGCGGAGTTCTCTGATGGGGCATGCGGCCAGCATCACACAGTTGAGCTCACTCCTCGCCTGATCTGCTCCGACGGGCACCCCAAGTCGTTCCGCCTTGTGGTTCTTGCCATTGATGACTCCAGGGTGCGTGCAAGCATCTGCTCATCGGACAACACCGGGGAGTGGGAGTGGTCGTCTCTCCCATGGGTGGACATCCCAGAACCTGTCAGGTCAGATGACACTGACTGCTGGCTCCTGAATGAGGGTACCATGCAAGCCAATGGATCCCTCTACTGGGTCTACGAGGATCGGAGGTATCTGCTTTCGCTTGACGCCGCCACGATGGCGTTCTCCGCTGTTCAGCTTCCACAGTGCCTGAGACATTGTTCTTCTCTTGATGTCGGCGAAACAAAGGATGGCGCGACCTGCATCGTTTACGCGCATCAATTGAATGTCGGCGTTCTGATGCACACCAAGGGTGATGATGGTGCTGCTGAGAGATGGGTGATGGACAGGGTAGTTCCCTTGGGCAAGGAGCTCGAACGAGTCCTTCGAGCCCCGCTGCGCGACGGCAGTGTACTGATGCATTTGGTGGATAACCCCAGACAGGTGTTTGTGTTAGCTGTCCGCGACGGCTACGCGTATTTAGCAACATCTCCGATGTTCCATGATCCCCAATCTCCTTGTTGGTTCCTGTCCCTATGTTTGGAAACGATGAAACTGGAAAGGCTGTTTCGCAGGACATTTGACAATCTTGTTCAGCCGTACATCATGGCATGGCCTCCTTCTTTAGTCGGTAACTATGGGAGGTTTGCAGTTGAAGATGCTCCATGAAATGCAGTACTCCTTGGTCATTGGGCATGGGAAGAAAATGAGCAGAATCTACGAACCACTGCCTTGCCTGTGATTAAATCGAAATGCTGAAGTGATACTAGAAATTGATTTATTTTTCTTTTGTCGGGTCGGCCGAAAGAAAGGCCGACCAAATTTCATTAAGATTGGGGGTATGTACAAATACTAGAAATTGATTTAGTTTGAAGCTGTATCAAACTGAAGAATCTAGTCAGGTTGCATGATGTCCATCCTTTGTTTTTGGTCTTACACACTATTTTTTTTTACCTTATGTTTATCTGTTAGTGTAGGAGTCACATAGAGCTTTTCTGAATTAGTGTAGGAGTTCTGAACCTGCTCTTTTAGGATGTCAACTGGGTTTAATTTTTGGCATTCCGGTATGGTATTATTGTTCTATTTTGTATGCCAATCGGATGCATAGTTAGCAATTTATACAGATAATGTTCCTAGACTGTATGATTAGCAGGTCTTCAGACATTCACTCACAATTGGGGAGATACACAGACTGGATTGAAGGAAAAGAGAAATTACAAAACACACACACACACACACACACACACACACTTTCCTGGCCATTTATAGTTGTCAACTAGTTGTCATACAGCAAGCATGATTAGCATGAGTCATAGGCTGATTAGCTCTATAATATTGCAATGTCGGATCAGCTGGGTGTTATCCAATCTTTAGTAACTCCAACGAATGAAGATGCCACTTTGTTTTGAGTTGATCAAGTCGAAAATTCGTACTGCTTCCAAATGTTTGTTTGGAAAAAAATGCTTCTGCCACATAATTGAGTAGCGTCATCTCAAATGCCACATACTTGAGTGACAAATTCGCTGATTTGCCACAAGAAAGTGTAAGTTTCTTACTACATTGTCATTCATATCATTATTGCTCATTGCTGTCCATTTTATTTTATTTTATTTTATTTTTGATTTATGATCAAGGAGAAATCCTCTTCTCGATTTTGATGGGCAGACCATGCAGCTGCGTCGGCATGGGGTCCCTCGCGAAGGTGTCCTCCTTGCAGATGGAATTTATCCGAAGTGGGCAACAACTTCCTCAGACAGATGAAGATAGATTATATGCAGCCCGTCAAGAGGGACAGAGGAAGGATGTTGAGCGAGCCTTTGGTGTGTTGCAGTCTCGCTTTAACATCGTATGTCGTCCAGCCCGGATGTGGCAGAGGGGTGATGTTATCAACATAATGGAAGCTTGTGTTATTCTTCACAATATGATAGTTGAAGATGAAAAGGAAATGGCTGAAATTCCTTTGGATTTGAATGAGAACCCAGGAGCATCAATCGTTCTGCCACCGGAAGTGAGCAATTCCTCCAACCCCAACCCATGCTTTGCTGCAGTATTACGAAGGAATTTGTATATTCGTGATCGTCCAACTCATATGCAACTCAAGAAAGATTTAGTTGCGCATATATGGCAGCGCTTTGGAAAAAAGTAGAACTACTCTATATAACGAAATAAGAAATAATGTAATTTAGCTTACTGTTTGCTTAAATAATATTCCCTCCGTTTCACAATGTAAGTCATTCTAGCATTTCGCACATTTATATTGATATCTATCTAGATTCCTTAATATCAATATAAATGTGGGAAATGCTAGAACGACTTACATTGTGAAACAGAGGAAGTAGTATATGTGTGTGGCTCAGTGTTTTTTTATATGATAGCTTACTGTTTGCTTAAATAATAGCTTACTATTTGCATAATGTATGGAAGGCTGAAATTTACATTTGATCTAGTATACATGATGAATTTATTAGTCATTTATTAGCCTGTATTAATGGAGAGTCAGCTAAAGAGACCATCCTTTGTACATAGGAGTTTTTTCGCTGACATGGAGTGTAGAGAGAACCTGCGCTGGGCTCTAGCTTTGAGCTTTGAACATGCCCTTAGCTAGTTGATGCCTTAGAATCGAAGCAGATGGTTTGTGTATGATGACTAAGCATTAACTATTACAAACTTAAAAAATAGAGAAACATGTCTACCATAAACGACTAATTAGATGACTCTAACCGTATTATTATTGAACTCATCCTTAGGGTGCGTTGTAGTCTCGGTTAACTAATCGTAAGTACGTTTCCCAAACTTATAAACGGTATGAATTTTGCAAATAGTTTCTATATAAGAATCTTTTTCTTTAAAATATGAAATAAATCTAATTTTGAAACTTAATACTTAATTAATCATGTACTAATCTCATGCATATACTATGTTTTCTGTGCTACCGAGTAGCTAAAAAGGTTGTGTTCGTTCATTCGAGAGGAGAGAAAGTTCATCGTGTTTCGCGTGCATGCTTTTCAAACTGCTGAACGGTGTACTTTTGTTTGTAAAAATTTATATATAAAAGTTGCTTTAAAAATCATATTAACCTATTTTTCATGTTTGAAGTAATTAATACTCAACTAGACATACGCTAATGGCTCACTTTATTTTGCATATCTTCTCAATCTTCTCCTTTCTTATTCTATCAAACTTAGCCTAAGCACTAAGTTCTATTCTTTAACTTCAAACTTCAACCTTTTGTTTTCCCTTAGTACACTTTTCAATTTGTTAAATGGTATGTTTTTTTTAAAAAAAAGGTGTTTGAAAATTTCAAATAAATCTATTTTCAAGTTTATAATTATTAATACTTAATTAATCATGTGCTAATAACCTTTCTCACTTATCGTGCGTTTGAAAATCAACCTCCAACTGGTTGATCGAACGATAGTTGCAGTTCTTAGTTTATTAATTTTGTTACTTTGTTGTTGCTTATTCATCAGGTCCTTTGAAGACTTAATTTGAAGAACATAGAGCATACCAATCTCTTTAAGGAATAAAAACTATCTCTCGTGTTTTGAATAATATAAAGTGCAATATATGATTAGCATGAATAATAACTGAAAATTTTACTACTTTTACCTTACTAAAGTTTAGTTTATTACCAACACAAACCTTTCAGAAGTCTAAGAACGCAATGTTTTTTTTAAAAAAGAACTATAAAAAGTTGTTTAAAAAATCATATTATTTCATTTTTAAAATTTAAAATAATCAATGCTCAATTAATAATGTGCTAGCTTACTTTGTTTTACGTATTTTTTAGTATCTCCTTCACCTCCTCTCAAACACTCCTTATTAGCCATTATAAGATTTGTGCATTGTCTAAAAATAAGAAAAGTATCTCCTTTAGGATCTGCTTGCCAAAATGAAGTGCTGTTTTTCCTATCTCTTTTTTCTTAACCAAAAAATCGCCTAATATAAATGGAATCTATTATATCTCTCTCCCCTGTTCGGTTCGGTCCCACCACCGTAAAAGGCTTCTACGCTACGCTACCAGTCGGCTTGCCCCTCCTATTCTGTTGCGACGCCACGCCCACGCCCACGCCCTAGGTCGTGTAGCCTTCTAGTCGAACAGGTGGTGGGCATGGACCTCTCGCCGTCGGCGGCGGCGTCGCCGTCGTTCGCCAAGGCGGTGGACACCTACAGGAGGGCGGTGGCCACGGGGGCCACGGTGACCGCGTACGCCGTGCTGGCGCGCGGCATGGCGAGGGAGCTCGTGCCGCACGACCTGCGCGCGGCGGTGAGCTGGGCCGCGTCGCTCGTCCGTGCCCGCGTCGAGCCCCGCCCGGCGGAGCGGCGCACCGTCATCATCCGCCGCGTCGACGAGGACGGACGCCACGACGGCTGCTTCGCCGACGCCCACGCTTACCTCGCCACCAAGATCGATCCCCGGGCCTTGAGCCGGTTCCGCCTCAGCGGCGGCGTCGGGGACGGGCGCGGCCGACGGAATTCCCTGTCCATGGTGCCCGGCGACTCGATGACCGACGTCTTCGAGGGCGTGGAGTTCAGGTGGACTTCCGTCGTCGCAGAAGGCGGGGGCAGGTTCAGCGAGTCGTCGCTGGAGCTCAGCTTCGACGCGGAGCACACGGACATGGCGCTGGGCAGGTACGTGCCCTTCATCAAGGAGGAGGTGGAGCAGGCGCGGCGGCGGGACCGCGACCTCATGATCTTCATGAACGAGCGCTCGTCGTGGCGCGGCATCGTCCACCACCACCCCGCCACGTTCGACACCCTCGCCATGGACCCGGAGCTCAAGCAATCCATCGTCGCCGACCTCGACCGCTTCCTCAAACGGAAGGAGTACTACCGCCGCATCGGCAAGGCGTGGAAGCGCGGGTACCTCCTCTACGGCCCGCCCGGCACCGGCAAGTCCAGCCTCGTCGCCGCCATGGCCAACCACCTCCGCTTCAACCTCTACGACCTCGACCTCTCCGAGGTGCACAGCAACTCTGCTCTCCAGAGGCTGCTCATTGGCATGCCCAACCGCTCCATCCTCGTCACCGAGGACATCGATTGCTGCTTCAGCGCAAGGTCGAGGGAGGATGGCAAAGAGCGCAAGACGCCGGCGGCTGACTGCTACGGCAACGGTGGCGGCGGCTACGACGAGGACGAGTACCACGACGAGGATGAGGGCAACTGGAGAGACGATTTTTCAGAGAAGGTACGCCACATCTGAATCTTGATTTCTCGATTCCTGATTCTTGATTTTGCCCTTGATTCCTTGTGATTTCATCTTGAGCAGCAGAGCCTGACGCTGTCCGGGCTGCTCAACTTCATCGACGGCTTGTGGTCGACGAGCGGCGAGGAGAGGGTCATCGTCTTCACCACCAACTACAAGGATCGCCTCGACGCGGCGCTGCTCCGGCCGGGGAGGATGGACATGCACATCTACATGGGCTACTGCGGCTGGGACGCCTTCAAGACGCTCGCCCACAACTACTTCCTCGTCGGCGACCACCCGCTGTTCCCGGAGATACGCGAGCTGCTCGCCGGCGTGGAGGCGACGCCGGCCGAGGTGTCGGAGATGCTGCTGCGCAGCGAGGATGCCGACGCCGCGCTCGCGGGCCTCGTCGAGTTCCTCGAGGAGAAGAAGAAGCAGGCCATGTGTGAAGCTGGCAAGTAGCGTCGACGCATCAAGAACAGTCAGGTTTGAAGTAGGAGCAGGCCATTTTGTGTTCTCGAAGTCTAGTCCTTGAGATGATTCCGTTCTTGTTCCTAATTTCCTTTGAAGTGCCACTGCTTCTCTGAATCTCTGATTGTTCTAGTCCTCCCTAGGAACTAATTTGGGATGATTGATCTGATTGGGGATAATCTCCACTTGCATTATGCAGACCATAGAAAACTGGTTCAGAAAATGTGTCATCCACGGCTCCACGCACAATGCATCCTAACTTGTTACTCTTCTATTCTTTCACTTGAGAGTTGAGAGCAATAGAGCATCATGTTTCGATTTTTCATCAGTTTTGCATCCCAAATATGAGTAGGTCAGATTAGGGAAGCCTAGTTCGATACTTCTTGAATTGCCATTTTTTTTTGTGTGTGCAAACTTGGGCGAACAGTAATTAATCTTGTCTTGTTTTTGTCTGGCATGCCAAATTGCTAACATCCTCTCGGCTTGTTTGTAAAGTTGGGCTGGTTTTGACTGAAAAATGCTCAATATGATCCGGTGATTTTCACTCTGTTCTGTTGCCTAGCTATGCCACTGCAAGACAAGTAGACAACAGCAAGAACCGTGATGGCCTGATGGGCCATGGGTGAGTTGGAAGATTTGCAACAGAATTAAATTAGTCAACACTGACATAAATTACTTCATCAAACCCTGAACTACATTCGTTCATGACATTGCATTTTACATAATAGGATATAGTTCTTGATATTGCATGAAATGGGATCATGATGATTCCGAAGTTTTGCTAAATTTGGGTGATTTTTTGTATCCATGATTGGATAAAATCCATTTGCATTATGCAGAGTACACACAATTGATTCAGATTTCAGACAATGTCTCTAATCCATTCACATTATATATTGGTCCTAACTTGTTACTCTTCTGTTCTTTCACTTGGGAGCATCATATTTCACTTTTCATCATTTGTAGTGGCGATGTTTGTTAAGTACAAGTACTATTTAGACTCGTAGTAGTATCACTGTATCAGAAGTTCAGAATAGACAATCTAGTTCGATATATCTTGAAGCATTTGTTTTCGTGTGCGCAAATTGGCCGAACAGTAATTAATCTTGTGTTATTGGGCCAGCATCAAATCTTTGTTTGTTTGTATTGTGATGGTCTGATATGCCAAATTGCCGGCTTATTTTCAGATTCTCTGATTGTTCTAGTCCTCTTCTAGGAACTATAATTTGGGATGGTTAATTTGTTTCAATTTTTTTTGGGGTGATTGATGTTTGCATAATCTCTGGTTGTTCTAGTCCTCTTCTAGGAATTGGTATGGTTGATTTGTTCCAAAAATTTTGTTGGATGATTGGTGTTTGCATAATCTCTGGTTGTCCTAGTTCTCTTCTAGGAACTACAATTTGGGATCATTAATTTGTTTAGAAAAAAAATTGGGTGATTGATGTTTGCATTCACAAAACTGATTCAGAAAATGTCTCATCCATTCACAATACATCTAGTCCTAACCTGCTTTCCTCTGTCCCTTCACTTGAGATCATCATGTTTAAATTTTCATCAGTTTTATACTCATTAGAAGTTCAGAATACGGAAGTTTAGTCCGAGAATCAGTTTTATAATATGGGACGGAGGGAGTATTGTTCTTATTACAGTAGTTAATTTATGGTGTGATGGTCTCACATGCCAACATCTGGTTGGTTTGTAAAGCTGGGCTGGGTTTGCCACTTTGACTTTACAATGAAGTTCATCATGACAAAGCGATTTGCACTCTATTTCTGTTGCCAGGTAAGGTATCACTGCAAAACAACAGTTCATCACAGATATTCGTTCATGACCATATGCTTAAGAAATTCGTTGATGGCAACAGAAACTACCAACTAGGACAAAAATTCTTCATGATTCTGAAGATTTGCTAAGCTCCATTGCCATGGGTTATGGGGTTCTACTACTACTAGTCCGGAAGATTTGCTAAGCTGCATTGCTACATTTCTACTACTACTAGGAGATTTGCTAAGCTGCATGCATTGCCTTACATTTCTACTTAGTTCTGATTTCTGAAGATTTGCTACTACATTTTCTAAGCCGCATCACCATCGTTCTTGATCTCTGCCTCATCTCTCGCCTTCCTTCCCCTGTCACGGAGGAGCTCGGTGAGGCCCCGGAGCGCGACGTCGGCGTCCTCGCAGCGGAGCATCATCTCCGACACCTCGGCCGGCGTCACCTCCACGCCGGCGAGCAGCTCGCGTACCTCCGGGAACAGCGGGTGGTCGTTGACGAGGAAGTAGTTGTGGGCAAGCGTCCTGAAGGCGTCCCAGCCGCAGTAGCCCATGTAGACGTGCACGTCCATCCGCCCCGGCCGGAGTAGCGCCGGATCGAGGCGATCCTTGTAGTTGGTGGTGAACGCGATGACGCGCTGCTCGCCGCTCGTCGACCACAGCCCGTCGATGAAGTTGAGGAGCCCGGACAGCGTCACATTCTGCTGCTGCTGCTGCGGCGGCTGCATCTGCCGCACTTTGGGCTCGGATTCTTCGTCGGAGTCGTCGGAGTTGTCGGAGTCCGTCAAGTCGAGGTCGGTGTCGGCGGGCTCCGGCGGCGGCGGCGGCGGTGGCGTCTTGTGGCGGTGTTCCCTTGGGTTGGCGTCGAGGCAGCAGTCGATGTCCTCGATGACGAGGATGGAGCGGTTGGGCATGTCGATGAGAAGCCTCTGCAGATTCGAGTTGAGGTGCACCTGGGAGAGGTCGAAGATGTTGAAGCGGAGGTAGTTGGCCATGGCGGCGACGAGGCTGGACTTGCCGGTGCCGGGCGGGCCGTGGAGGAGGTACCCGCGCTTCCACGCCTTGCCGATCCGGCGGTAGTAGTCCTTCCGCTTGAGGAAGCGGTCGAGGTCGTCGACGATGGACTGCTTGAGCGCCGTGTCCATGGCGAGCGTGTCGAACGTGGCCGGGTGGTGGTGGTTGTAGTCGTCCCACGAGCCGCCCCTGTTCATGGAGATCGTGAGCGCGCGTGCCGGCCGGTTCATCTGGTCCACCGTGGCCATGACGAAGGGGATGTAGCGGTCGAGCGCCATGGACATGTGCTCGGCGTCGAAGGTGACCTCGAACAGCTTGTCACGGTGGCCGCCGCTCTTGCCGTCGTCGTCGTCGTCGTCGTCGTCGCGGTCGCCGCCGGTCTCGACGAACGCCCACTTGAACTCGACGCCGTCGAACACGTCGGTGGCGGAGTCGCCGGGCACGATGCAGAGCCGCGCGCCCCAGCTCCAGCTCCCGTCGGCCTCCTTGCGCCGGTAGGAGGCCGCGACGGCGAGGCGGGGCATGTCGCCCGGGACCATCTTGGTCGCCATCTACTCGCGCGCCGACCGGAACAGCATGTTCGTGTCGCCGTCGGCGTAGCGCCGCCGGATCACCAGGGTGCGGCGCTTCTTCTTCTTCTCCGCCGCCGCCGCCGCCGCCGCGGCGGCGAACAGCCTCGCCCAGACGAGCCTGGCGGCCCGGCGCACCGCGGCGCGGAGCTCGTCGGGGAGCAGGTCCCGCGCCATCACCGAGTACGCCGCCACCGACGCCGCCGTCGCAAGCGCCTTCCTGTAGGCGCTTGCCGCCCGGCCGCGCTCGGACTCCGACGCCCCCGCGGCGGCCAGTGGCAAGCGGTGGTGATCCATGGCTTCTATACTACTGCTAGTAGAGTACTCACCAATACAATGGCATGTCCGTTCAATACTACTCCATATATAGCAATAGGCGAGGCTTGCAGTAGAAGGTTGATAGTACTACTCCTACTAGGCAATGTATGCTTGGAATCAGCTCATCAGCTGCTCATCTGCTCATCAGATGAAGCGGATTATTGCTCTGTTCGCGTCTTTGCGACGTCCGGTCATGTCTGGCACGTCGGCCCGAGGCGTGCCTTCTACCACAAGGGACGACGCCGACGCCGGTTCCGTAGTGAAGGAAGGAGTAATTGCAATGGGCAAGGGGTGTGTTTAGTTCTACACTGATACCCAGTGCTCTCCTTCCTCAGCTTTGGCTGTGTTAAAGTTCGGACCTGTTTGGTTCAGCTCTAACTTCTAAATTTAACTTCAGGAGTTAGGTCTGGAGTGGAGTTGTGGAGCTGCCTAAACCCACCTCCACAATTCTAGTTCATTTTGTGAGAGAGCTCCACCCAGCTCTACTCCCAGTTTTGGTGGAGCTGAAACTGTTTGGCTAAGCTCCACCTCCAGGAGGGGTGGAGCTGGAGCTGTGTCAAACAGGCCCTTCCTTTCAAACTTCCAACTTTTCCATCACATCAAATGTTTGGACATATGCATGGAGCATTAAACGTGGAAAAAAATCAATTGCACAGTTTACATGTAAATTGCGAGACGAATATTTTGAGTCTAATTACGCCATGATTTGACAATATGGTGCTACAATAAACATTTGCTAATGACGGATTAATTAGGCTTAATAGATTCGTCTCGCAGATTACAGGCAGAATCTGTAATTTGTTTTGTTATTAGTCTAAGTTTAATACTTCAAATATGTGTCCGTATACATCAAATTTTTTTTTACCAAAACAACTAAACACGGCCATTCTCTCAACTTTTCATGTGTACGCCTATTAACCGTTAAAAGATGTACATATATTGGGGCGATTTCGTTTCTGCTCCTACTTTTATATCTAATGTTGATTTTACTCCTACTTTTTAGAGTTTTCGTTTTTACCCTCACTTTTTTTTAACCGAACGCTTATTTTGCCCCTACTTTGGATGGTGAAGTTAACGGTGTTAAGTAATTGATAAAATAACATTTATACCCTCTCATGTTCATTAATTCTGTTTTTGCCCCTATTTTATACATGTAGTTTTGGAACTTTATTTTTGGAGTATATTTAAAATTAGATGACACACATTGACTAATATAACAATTTGGACAAATTTTGAATTTGATGAAAATTTGACAAAATTTCAGCATTTTGATAGAACTTAAACAAAATTTTGACAACATTTTGTAAAATATAATTATCTGTTCCCTTTAGATATTAGTCAATGTGCTTCATTTAATTTTAAATATACTTAAAAAATAAAGTTCTAAAGCTAGATGCATAAAATGGGGGGCAAAAACATAATTAATGAAGAGAGATATGAGAGGGTATAAAACTATAAATATCCTTTTGCCAATTACTTAACACCGTTAACTTCATCATCCAAACTAGAGGCAAGACAATAGTTCGGTTAAAAAAAGTGGGGGCAAAAACAAAAACCCTAAAAAGTAGGGGTAAAATCAATATTAGACATTGAAGTAGGGTTAGTAGTGAAATTGCCCCACATATATTTTATAAAAAAAACTAAGAGGGTGTTTTAGATCTAGAGGTGCAAAGTTTTGGCATGCCACAACAGATATTATGTAGGGTGTCACATGGGGTGTTTGGGCACTAATAAAAAAACTAATTACAGAATTCGTCAGTAAACAGCGAGATGAATTTGTTAAGCCTAATTAATCCATAATTAGCAAATATTTACTGTAGCACCACATTGTCAATCATGGAGCAATTAGACTTAAGAGATTCGTCTCGCAAATTAGTCGCAATTTATGTAATTAGTTATTTTTTAGTCTATATTTAGTACTTCATACATGTGTTCAAACATTCAAAAGTTTTGGGATGGAATCTAAAGAGAACTTTAGTTCCCTTAACCGGTCAAAGAGGAAGATGGAGCATAGGAGAAAAAGAGGAGAGAGGGAGAGAGAGAGGGAAAGGGGAGGACGGGTAGTGATGACATATAGGTCTTTCCCGCTATAATATTTGTAACGCACCCACTAACATGTAGGCCTCCGCAATTTTTTTTTATTTTGTGTGTTTTATTCCGTGCTACATAAACGCCAATATCAACGCCATATAGGATGAAAACTAAGTCAAGCATGCCATGTAGGTACTGCATCAGCCAAAATCACCCTCTAAACCGTCCAAGGATTCGATTTACATTGATTCTGACAGTTGGGAAATTGTATATCTGATTTTACGGTTGGGGCATTTGAATAAAACTCAACCCATAATTGAGGGACCTATGGACTTTTTCCCTCCTTTTATCCAGGCTCGAGCGAGCTCATCAAGCCTGGTTTGTCGGCCAGAATAAGTTCACTTCAGCTCCCTCAATTTGTCACCAAGTTCGAAATTCGCCCCTACACCATAAAACCGGATATAATGCATTCCTCAACTTACGAAACCATGTAAACGAGGTTCCTTGGTATTATCCCCCTTTTTATTGACGTGGCGCCAACGTGGCACTCCATTGACTAGGTTTTCGTTCCAAGTGGCGCTTACGTGGCAATTTGATCTAGAAAAATAATAAAACCGATGGGACCCACGTGGCCCCACATGCCATCCTCGTTACTCCCTTCTTCTCTCCACCTATCCTTTTCTTTTCTTTTTCATTCCTTTTCTTCTTTCGTTTCTACTACTAGATGGCATCCAGTGGCTGGCGGGAGTGTTGCGCCGGTGGAGAGGGCGGCCGACGGGAGCACCACGAGGGAGGAGGTGAGCTTGTCGGGCCGGCCGATGGGAGAGGAGCGGCGACACGCGGGGACCGGCGAAAGCGAGTGGTGCGCGGTGGCTGGCGAGAGAGGATCAGCGGCGCACACCGGCTGGCGGGTGGGAGGGAAAGGAGCGGCGGCGCGCCGCGCCGGCAGAGAGGGTGGCTGATGAGAGTGCCGCGAGGGAGGAGGCGAGCTCGTCGGGGTGACCGGTGGGAGAGGAGCGGTGGCGTACCGGCTGACAGAAGAGAGGAAGAGGAGCGGCGGCGCACGCCCGGCTGGCGGGTGGTAGGAAGAGGAGCGGTGGCGTGTGCTGCGCCAATAGAGATGGCGGCCGACGGGAGTGCGGGGCGGATCTTGGAACAGAAAGTTGGGGAGACTCAACATACCGAGTACACCGGCATAAACATATCATCTCAGATTCTTAGTATTAAACTATGCTAAAATGCTATTAAGCGACCTTTAGCACATCCTATCTTATCAATCATGGCGAAAAATTTGAAGGGGTCCTCAGGGGGTATCCATGGGTTCGGTGGATGTAGGGCGGGGGGGGGGGGGACTCAAGTCCCCCACTCACCCACGGTGAATCCGCCCCTGGCCGCGAGGGAGGAGGCGAGCTCGTTGTAGTGACAGGCAGGAGAGGAGGTAGCGCGCGCCGGCCGACGAGAGGGAGGGAGAGGACCGGCGGTGCGTGGGGGTTAGCGGCCAGTGGGAGGGCGGAAGAGGAGTGGCGACGCACCGCGGGAGAAGAGCAGCAACTCGCAGACCTCTCCGCCCTGGTCGGCATCCGTGTCTCCTCCCTCCCTGCGTGTCCCTCTGCAATCCAGTGAAGAGCCGGAGGAGATAGAAATGGTGGAGGAAGTGGGACCTACTAACACTATTTTTATTTTTTGTTTTGAATGACGGGTGGGTCCCACATATTTTATTTATTTTGTTTAGTTTTCAGTATTGCTCATTTATTTTTTTTGGATCAAATTGACACGTAAACGCCACGTTAATTTCACTAGGACGAAGATTTAGTCAAAGGAACCAAGTAGGCCTCACGTTAGCCAAAACCGGGGTGAATACTACCAAGGGACTTTGTTTGCACTAGTTTTGTAAGTTGGAGGATGGGTTGTATGTTGTAACCGGTTTCCCGGACCGAGGATGAAAATTGGACTGGGCGACAAATTAAGGGACCCAGAGTGAACTTATTTCATATAGTATGACCCAATTCAAGAAATGGGCCGGGCCAATACGGGCTTTCCAGGGCCCCGTGCCCCCATGCTGGTCTATCCAACCCAACCCAACCACCCACACCGCCGGAGAAGACGACTTCTCCTCTCGAGCCCAGCGACGCGAATACGCGAGCTCGCGAAGTACCACCACCCCACACCGCCGGCGGGGAGGAAGCTTGGAAGGGGCGCATCGGGGAGGGAGGGAGGGAAGGGAGCAGATCATGGAGGATTTCTACGTCACCATCCCGTACGGCGCCGCGGTCCTCGGCGGCGGCGTCGCCGGCTACCTCAAGCGCGGGAGCAAGGCATCGCTGGCCGCGGGCGGCGGGTTCGGCGGCGCGCTCCTCCTCGCCGGCGCGCTGAGCGCCCGGGCCTTCGCGCGCGGCCACCCCGGCGGCTCCCTCTTCGCCACCGTCCTCCAGACCGGTCCGTTTCTGCTAGTGTTGCTACAGTGCTACTCCCCCCATCCTCCATCCATCCCCTCCGTTTTATTGTTTTGCTCATTTCGACATGGAGTTAGTACCGATTATGTATTCCATGCTCGTAATTTCTTGCGTTTTTAGTGAATCTAACAAGAATCTGGACCTTTGGTGGAACCGATGCTGTTGACTAACACTGGAATTGAACTGCGAGAACCTGCACAATTACATACCTGGTGGTTGTTTAACCTTTATTGTATTTAAAGAAACCTTCTATTGCTGGGAAGGGATGCATCTGACGTTTACGTTTGAACTTTAGCAAGATTTAGGATGCAGATTGATGAAAATGTTTGAAATGTAGGTTCCTTTTTTTAGGAAACAAATTCAGCATGCCCAAATTCGCATTATTTTTCAGTTTAGAATATAATAAGTTAACAAGAAACAAAAAAAAAAACAAGAAACAATAGCAATTCCAAAGGGTGAACCTCCACGCAGTTTTCTATTCTTTTATTATGTTGTTCACTGAATAAAAGTTCTCCCACGAGCTTTCTTAACAATTATCAGGAGCAATTGATTTATTTACAATAAAGACAATGACTTCTTGGAAGCTTTAGCAGAGTATTTTAGAAAAGTAATTTCTTTTAGAATGCAGGGGTTGGCTAGCTCTTTGTTGAATTCTGATAAAGAGGTTCAAAGTACAGCATGATCAAAAACTTGGGTTACAGTTAAACATGCAACATTTTTTGTTTTTGCAAGGGAAACATACAGCGTTTTGGAAATGAACAATCCTCATCTTCACGCCAACAATACTAAATCCCTGCTAAGAGAAATAAAAGAAATCTTGTGATGGATTGTGTATTGCTTTGTAATTCTTGAAATTATGTTAGGTCTTCCCGTGTCCCACAAAACAGCACAGCTGCGTAGGATAATGCCTTTTAGAAATATAACATTATTTCGTTTTGGCATGCTGTGTTGTCTTCCTCCGGAAAATCAGTACAACTCCAGGGCCATTTGTACCAGTTCTGCTAGCAAATGCAGTTAATTGTATATATCGACATGGACTTCATATGATAATCTATGCACATATCCTAATATGATGTTTTGGATCATCTTCGATGAAGTGGAATTCTTGTTTGTTTTTTCTTGTTTAGAATTTATCTTATAAACTTTATTTTTTGAACAGTTTGTGCTGTAGCATTAACTGTTGTTATGGGAATAAGATACATCAAAACAAGAAAGGTAATGCCAGCTGGAATAATTGCTGCCGTCAGGTATTCTTCTTACTCTCTGTCTCTTTCTCTCTCTCTCTCTCTTTCTCTCTCTCATGTTATTGTGTCCCTTTTATCAGATTCTAATTTTGCTATGCTTTAATATCCTTCTGTAATTCTGTACTGATATTTCATTGTGCCTTTCATAGCCTATATTAACCATAGCCATTGTCAGCAAAGTGTGGTTATATGTGCTATATGTTAAACAATATTACTAACTAGCCCTTTGGCTTTGATTCTCAGAAGTAGTTTTTCCTTTGTGCATGGAGCCCACAACCACTACACATATTTGAGAATACATGTGCATACTATCTATAATACGTTAACAACAAGTTACCTAGATAAGTCTTTCTTTCCTTCTTTCATACTACTGCATGATATCTGATTTAGTCCCATCCTTGGTGCCTTGGTTGTTGTCTTGCTGTTCTGTGCACTCTAAATTAAATACATATAGATGACGCCATAACATGGTCTATACATGTCTTTGCAGTGCACTTGTACTGATATTCTACATCTACAAGATATCAAATGGTGGCAATAAGGTTTATGTCCCAGTGAGCGCGGAGTGATACTGGAGGCCAGGGTATTATGGTGCGCATGCTCTGGATAATTGTGAATCGTCCATCTGTTCTGCTAATTTGTTGCATACCTGTATTGTGCCATCCCAGTGATGAGAACATCGTTCTGCATAATGTGAAATACGAATGACCCATGAAAAATCTCGATAGTTCAGACACTGGTTCAGCTAAGATACCAAATTCTTCTGCAATTGTGACATATGATCCGCTTGTATCGTGTAAAAATTATATTGTCATTGTACTGCACATCTTATAATGCGACCTTGATATAGTGATTGCTCATTAGTCATTACTAGGAACTAATTTGGGATGATTTGGTTTGTTTCAAAATTTTTTGGGACGATTGGCTCGTTCAAAAACAAGGTGGGATGATTGATGTATCTATGATTGGATAATCGGCAGTTCCATTATGCAGAGTCCACAAAACTGATTTAGAAAGTGTCTCATTATTCAGAAAATGCAGTCCCATTTCTTCCCTCTCCAATGCAGAGTAGTAGTTTTCTCTCAGATGTTAAGCTGGGCTGGGTTTGAAACTAAAAACACAGTTCATCATTTTTTTTAGATAAGCCCTGCATTTCAGAAAGCAACAGTTCATCATGACCAGATGCTCTGCACTCTCTTCTGTTCCATTGCTTGCAGATTTGCAACAGAAAGAATAAAATGCACTAGCGATCCTTAAACTTGTCATGAGGTTTCACTTAGGTCCACGAACTTGCAAAGCGTACATCGAGATCACTAAACTTGGTTTAATGTATCAACCCGGTCCAAAGCATTGTTTGACCGTGGTCTTGTCTACGTGGCACGCCACATGGACGATGACATGGCGTTTTTTTTTCCTTTCCCCTTTTCTTTTTCCTCCTATTCTTCCTCCACTAGAGCCACTTCGAGCTCCCCCACGTCGAAGAGGTCGAAGAAGAGAGAAATGAAAGAGGAAGAAGGGAGAAAAAAGAAATAATAATAATAATAATAATAATAATAATGTGCCATGTCCTCGTCTACATGTCATGCCACGTAGGTAAGACCACAGTCAAATGAGACTTTCGATTGGGATGATACAATAAACCAAGTTTAGAGTCTTCGATACACACTTTGCAAGTTCATGTACCTAGATGAAATTTGCTTACAAATTTAAGGATCGCTAGTGCAATTTACTCAACAGAAATTAAATTATACTCTCTCCGTCCCATAATATAATAACCTAGTACCAGACGGGACATTTCATAATACAATTCGTTGTACTATGAAATATTTTATCTGGTTTAGATTGCTATATTATGGGATAGAAGGAGTAGCAAGCATGACAAAAAGTTCTCACCGATTATAAATTCAGTACTCGTACCACTACTTTGCTACTGTCGTGATCATGCAACCCAATCATCTCTTCTCGTTATTCTGAACTAAATTCTCTGAAGATTTGTTAAGCTGCATTGCCTTTTTCTGCTACTACTTCGTTCTCGATCGCTGCCTCTTGTCTCGCCCTCCGCCGCGTCCTCTCACGGAGTTCCTCCGTGAGCAGCCGGAGCGCGACGTCGACGTCCTCGCTGCGCAGCAGCATCTCCGACACCTCGGCCGGCGTCGCCTCCACGCCGGCGAGCAGCTCGCGTACCTCCGGGAACAGCGGGTGGTCGCCGACGAGGAAGTAGTTGCGGGCGAGCGTCTTGAACGCCTCCCAGCCGCAGTAGCCCATGTAGACGTGCATGTCCATCCTCCCCGGCCGGAGCAGCGCCGGATCGAGGCGATCCTTGTAGTTGGTGGTGAACACGATGACGCGCTCCTCGCCGCTCGTCGACCATAGCCCGTCGATGAAGTTGAGCAGCCCGGACAGCGTCACATTCTGCTGCTGGAGATCACCCGCTCTGGGCGGCGCGCCGCCGCCGTCGTCGGAGAAGTCGAAGTCCTCGGCCTGGTCGAGCGCCGCCGCCGTGGTGGTCTTGTGGTCTTCTCTTGGGTTGGCGTCGAAGCAGCAGTCGATGTCCTCGATGACGAGGATGGATTTGTTGGGCATGCTGATGAGAAGCCTCTGCAGATTCGAGTTGACGTGCACCTGGGAGAGGTCGAGGTCGTAGAGGTTGAAGCGCAGGTAGTTGGCCATGGCGGCGACGAGGCTGGACTTGCCGGTGCCGGGCGGGCCGTGGAGGAGGTACCCGCGCTTCCACGCCTTGCCGATGCGGCGGTAATACTCCTTCCGCTTCAGGAAGCGGTCGAGGTCGTCGACGATGGACTTCTTGAGGTCGGGTTCCATGGCGATCGTGTCGAACGTCGCCGGGTGGATGGTGATTGAAGCCATGCCACGAGCGCTCCTCGTTCATGAAGATCCTGAGCGCGCGCTCCCGCCGCTGGAGCTCCTCCGCCGTGGCCATGACGAAGGGGATGTAGCGCTCGAGCGCCGTGTCGGTGTGCTCGGCGTCGAAGCTGAGCTCGAGGGAGAAGGACTCGCGCTCGCGCGGGGCGCGGTGACCGCGGTCACCGCCCTTGCCGCCTCTCTTGCCGTCGTCGCCGCCGCCGGCCTCCATGGACGTCCACCTGAACTCGACGCCATCGAACACGTCGGTGGTGGAGTCCCCGGGCTCCAAGCACAGAAGCGTGGTCCAGCTGCTTCTCCCGTCGGCATCGATGCAGCGGGAGCGCGCGAGGCTGAGCCGGCGCAGGGCGCGCGGGTCGATCTTGGTGGCGAGGTACGCGCGCGCCGCCTCGAACATCTGGTTCTCGCCGTACCCGCCGTCGAGCTGCCGCCGGATCACCACCGTGTGCCGCTCCTTCTCCGCCGCGCCGACCCGCGCACGGACGAGCGCCGCGCCCCACCGCGCCACGGCGCGGAGCTCGTCGGGGAGCAGCTCACGCGACATGGACCGCGCCAGCACGGCGTACGCCGCCACCGACGCCGCCGTCGCCAGCGCCTTCTTGTACGCGTCCAGCACACCCCCCTGCTGCGCCCCTGCCGCCGGCGCCGGCGCCACCGCCGCCGCGGCGGCCACCAGTGGCAAGTGATCCATGGCTACCTGGCTACGTACCTCACCAACGAACACAAGACGGCCATGACAAATGTCACGTCCATTTTATAGAACAAACAACTAAACAAGCGTTGTTTCGTGGAAATTCCCAAAAACGGGGGTGATTTTGGCATTTGTTTATTTGTTTGCTTTACCTCATCAAGTCTCCTCTGATTGAATTGAGTCGAGTCGAGTCGTGGAGCTAATGCTGCCATGGACGGGTGTTTAGATTAAGGGGTATAAAATTTTAGCGTGTCACATCAGGTATTATATAAGGTGTTACATGGGGTGTTAGGGCACTAATAAAAAAACTAATTACAGAATCTAGTAAACCGCGAGAATAATTTTTTAAGCCTAATTAATCTGTCATTAGCAAATGTTTACTGTAGCATCGCATTGTCAAATCATGGAGCAATTAGGTTTAAAAGATTTGTCTCTCAAATTAGTCGTAATCCATGCAATTAATTATTTTTTTAGCCTATAGTCCCTCCATCCCAAAGAAGCCAATCTTTTAGTACAACGAATTCGGACAAAAAGCTGTTCAAATTCGTTCTATTACGAGGGATCTACATCCCCTCCTAGGTTAGCTATTTTTTTTGGGACGAAGGAGTATTTAATACCTCATGTAGGTATTCAAATGTTTGATGTGACATGGTGTAAAATTTTAGGGTGAAATATAAACACCCCGAAATTGAAGTTGGTATGTGAAAAAGGAGAGAATCCTGGGTGGAATCCATGGGCGCGACGCGGCGATCTCTGACGCGGAGGCGGCACAAATGACGGTGGATGATCGATCGAATCACGGCATTAGGGGACCGACAAGTGACTATTATTGGATGAAACTATACGGGAAAGGCCGTGATACCGATCACTTAATCCACTGTGAAAAAGAAAAAAAACCCAGCAAACTATATACCCTTCTCTTGTTTCTATTAGGCGGCCCTGTTTTGTGAAACACTGAGTGCACTGTGCAGTGGGAAGGTAAAGTGCACCTTTTCTCGCATGTTGTTTCTCTTGTCGTGTACTTTTTTCGGCTATAGGCGTGAAAACGGAACATATATTTCCGTACCGTCCATCCAACCCAAGTATAGTAGAGAAAATAAGATACCCAATATTATTTGAGTTTAAACTTGAATCTATAAAATAATATGGGTTAAAATACGAGAAGAGTTTTATCCGCTCGTATAAAATCTATTATAAATTTACCTATAAACATAATTAAATATTAGTTAATCACTATTTTTATGAGCTCACATGTAATATTATATATTTTATTTCTTGTGTATCTCTTTTAGCACTTTAATTGTCTTATTATATTATATATCTATAAGTTAAATATACAAATAAATATCCATTCTCGAATATGATTCGAAGAAAATAATATGTGATATGATACGTGATGAGTAATAAGTTATCCGGTATTATCCATTCTTGGTTCCGAATTTAACGGAAGATATGGGTTAGAATATGACAATGATATGATCTGACCGTACCTAATTCGTTTTCACCTCTGCTTTTGGCTTTCTTTCTTTTTTCTGTGAGATGCTAACCAACAGGTGTCTGCGTTCACATAAATGTTTTTTTTAACGTAGTAAATTCTCGAATTTGATCGTTTTAAATCAGTCCGCAGCCCGTCTAAAAATGTAGAAATACATGGACTTGCTATTCATTACTCACTTGAATTTTTTTGATAAAGCATCAATCACTTTTACGGACAACCCAGATTACTTAGCAGATAAGCTTAGTGGGCAGCTTCCCATTGCTCCCGATCCCGGTTCGAATCGCCCACGCCACCACGTGGCCCCCTTCTCCTCACGCCGTGATCCCCGTGCGCCGCTGCCCTCTACTTTCATCAGTGACGACAACACAAGCTGTGGTCATGCTGATGCCCTCTCCCTTCCTTAGGGCAAGCCCAATGTATGTGTGAACATTGGACTATAAAGGTGGGGCTTGCTTTACGAGCTTCTTCGTGTTGCTGACTTGCTGTTGTTGTTGTTGTCCAAGGAGCCTGCATCATCGCTTCTCAACCACATGGCTTTCCGGGGATGGCTGATGCACCCGCGCGGTCAGTCCCCCCATAGTCTCTCTTCTCTTCTCTTCTCTTCTCTTCTCTTCTCCTATGTCCATGTGGCTTTGGAGCCTTGTTGTCTACCGGTCTTCCACCGACTCTGTTATCCCTCTAAAGCTATCCTAACCATCCTCCTACCCCCTCCCACTGCCTCCAACGCTAAACCGTTAATTAATCCGTGGGTTCTCAGATGGAGTCTAGGTCATCGGTCTACCGCCACCGTTGAGGACTCATGGAATAGTCACTGTCAATGTCGCTGACTCCCTGGTGAGAGTCCTCCCCGCCAAGGCTCTCTCTCTCACCTCCTCGGGCTAGAGGTAGACGAAGACGACGACCATCTGGCTATTGGATTAACAACCGACGGCTTTGATCAGCCCATTGTGATTTATGAAAACCTGAGTCTGATAGTAAAGGTGGTATAATATTTGAGGGCCCTTGGATTCATATGATTAACAAATGAGTTTTATAGGATTTAAATTCCTATGGATTCATAAGAAATGAATAAAACTTTTTACATGATTGTATTACTATGCTTTACATTTGATAAGAAAAAATAGCAAGAGGTATAAACTCTTTGTAATCTTTCCTTCTTATTTTCCTATAGCACTATCAAAGAGTTCCTCTTCTTTCATGTGTATTTAAATTCCTATGAAATCAAAGAATTATACCACTTTAATTCCTGTATTTTTTCTATCATCAGAGGCCTAGAAAACGGTTCATCTCATGTGGGAATTCAAATTCCTCACCCGGTTGCAAGCCTGATCAAGTTACCAAGGCCCATAGCGAGTGAACATGGGCTGTGCCGAGATGTGCTCTTCAGACAGAGGGGCACCTGGCAGCTCTACTCAGCCCAGCGACCAACGCGAGGAAGTCGCCGCTCGCCGGAGAATGACAACTTCCCTCGAGTACAGTGAAGCGACGGGTGCGCTCAAACTGTATCGTCAGTGTTAGTACTAAGGGCAGCCGCAACAGGTGCCGTTAGGCTCTCTACAAGCAATTCATATCATCAATCTCTCCTACGTCGAAAACAATAAATTAGGAAAGAGAACACAGCTCTCTATAGACGTGGCGAGAGCCGATATACACAAATCGAGGCTCGCAACGACGCAAGCTGGCAAGCTGCCCCTATTCAACACGTTTTCTCGCCAAAGGGGATCAGATGTTCCCTACCCGCCCCTGCGTTTTTTTCATGTAGCCACATGTGTAGTTAAAGGGATGGTGTTCACAAAAGATCATTGTCTTTCATATGTACATGCAAGTATTAAAAACCGAGATGCTCCTTCTGGATTGCACGGGGGGAGGGGAAAAAAATTCGGTCGCTCTCCCATCCCCCATCACGTGCGCACTAGCAGCCCCTCTAGGCCCCCACCACATGTCCACTGTCCCCACCTGCCACTTATCTACACACAATTCCATTGCAACAAATCACCCACATATTCTGAAACCTCTATATTAAGGGAATTTGGTTTATTTTTTTGTTCCATAAAAAATTTTCACCTAGTGTACTCACAATGTTTCACTATATATAGATCTAATGTTGCAGTGAACTGAAATATTTTATTGCAACAAACAACTCACATATTTTGAAAACCCCCTATTAAGGGAATTCGTTTTATTTTTTGTTCCACCAAAAAATGTTTTACCTAGTGTACTCACAATGTTTCACTATGTACAGATCTAATGTTGCAGTGAACTAAAATATTCCAATGCAAAAAAAAACCCACATATTTTGGAAACCCCCTATTAAGGGTATTCGTTTTATTTTTTGTTCCACCAAAAAAATATTTCATCTAGTGTACTTATAATGTTTCACTATGTATGGATCAAATGTTGCAGTGAACTGAAACATTCTTTCGCTATTTGCTAAAACATTATTTTTATATAAGATGAAACAACACCCGATTTAAATGAGTGTAACATTTTCGATATACTTAGTTAAACAATTCCGATATACCTGGTGGAACATCGTGCAACATTTAAAAATAATTCAATATTAAGCTAAAAATTTTTTTCGTCGGAATATATCCATGTGTGGTATTGTTTTGAAGATTTAATTGCAACGAATTTAATGGTGCAATCGGATCATGATTGGATAAATAATTTAAGAGAAAAATCAATTTAAAGTAGTTTTGCATATAAATCAGGCGCTTACGTTAGCGCCCGATTTTTTCTCCAAATCGATCGAGCGCCCAACCCGTAGACTCGTCCATTAAAAACAGCTAAAGATATCCTCATGGACACACCATTAAGTTGGTTTGCTATAAAATTATCTATAGATGAGGTGGACAAGTTTTATAGAGAGCAGCTTACTTTACCATTGCGGCTGCTCTAAGGGGTGTTTAGATCTAGGTGTAAAGTTTTGGCGTGTCATATCGGTTATTATACAGGGTATTGTATAGGGTGTTCGTGCATAAAAAAAAAACTAATTACAAAATCCATTAGTAAACCACGAGACGAATTTATTAAACCTAATTAATCCGTCATTAGCAAATATTTACTGTAACACTACATTGTCAAATTATAAAGCAATTAGGCTTAACAGATTCGTCTCGCAAATTAGTCGCAATCTGTGCAATTAATTATTTTTAGTCTATATTAAATACTTCATGCAGGTGTTCAAACGTTCGATGTGAGAGGGTGAAAATTTTTGGGGTGTGATCTAAACAGGGCGTAAGCATATTTTAATGCAACTTTTATACTGCGATGGTTTATTAACACTTCATCCATCTCATAAAAAAAATAGACGAAACACATCACTCGTGTATAAAAAAAGAATCTTGATCTTTCATTCATAATCAATGATAATACACTTCACAGATTGCACGCTCTTCTTGCGAAGAATTCCAATAAACCATCCTATCTAAGACAAATACGAGATCACTGTGCCTTCCATGACACAAAAAAAAAACAGAGGAAGACATGTCTGAATCCTACAAGCTTCTGCACCTACTGCTACTACTGATCACAATGCCAACAAGGCCTCGGAGTTGGCACGCAGCTGCTCCTTCTCCAGCACAAACATCTTCAGCCGCGGCAGCGACTTGCCGGCCGTGTTCGGCCGCGGGGCCGCCATGTTTGCCGGGGTCGGGGTCGGAGCCGGGCGCGGCGCGGGCAGCTTGACGTCCTTGACGGCGACGCGCACGGTCCGGAAGGGGTCGTCGCGCGGGAAGTTGCCGTTGTAGATGACCTCGAGGTGTCCGTCGTCGGCGTCGGATACGACGACCGCGCCGAGCCACATGACGAGGCGCAGCGCGGTGGTGCCTAGCCTCCCCACCGGCGTGCGGACGCGCACCTCGTCGCCCTTGTTGAAGGACATCTTGTTGATGGGCGATCCTGATCCTGGCGGCTTCTTGGAGACTAGTCTCCCCTTGGTGTCGACGGCGCGGTGGATGATCGGGCGCGAGGAGCGGGGACTCGAGCGGCGGGAAAGCGCCATGGACGAGCGATCGCTGCTGCGAGGATGGATGGAAGGATTTGTGGGGAATGCGGAGACGGCGAGGGGTGGCGCGCTTGGATTTATCGGCAGCCGAGTCCGAGTCCGAGTTGAAATCGGTGAAGGAAGCAAAGCGCGTGGCTGCCAAGCAGAATACTTCTGAATAATCCGATTACGCATCTATGATCTGCGAGGCATTCCTGGCTCGAATCCGAACTCCACTCAAAATCGGAGATCTCCGTTTACGCGAAGCTCTAGCTGTCGCCGGAGGGCAAGGACATGACGGCGGACCGGCGGCTCAGTTTCCACCACCTCCATTTGCAGAACTAATCGCAAAAATGGAACGAGCTAGCGACGGCATGCGTGTTCTCGCATCTGTCGTGGAGAGAAGCTCGCCGAGGAAGCCGGGAATGACATCGAACACCTGGCGGCTGTAAGAGAAAACAGAGGTGTTCCGGCACCATTTGCCAAAGATCTCGTTTCAAAAGGATTGTTCATATAGTACTCCGTATCTCGGAGAAAACAGGCAAATATATGTCCGGAGAAATTCGATGCAATATTTCCTTTAAAAAAAAGGAAATTCGATGCAATAGGCTCACTGCATCCACAAATCGTCCTGATCAACGTTGTCTTAAATTGTGAAAAAAAAAGCACTTCAGAACTACTCCTTCCATCCCACGAAGACTTTATTTGTGGGTTTCTATGTCTAACGTTTGACTGTTCGTCTTATTTAAAAAAATTATGATTTTTTTTGTTTAAAGATAGTCATAAAAAAATACTTTTCATTCTTTTATCATCTAATAACAATGAAAATACTAATTATAGAAAATTTTTAAGTATCCAAAAACTGAAAAATAGAGTTTTTGTCCGACGGAGGGAGTACTGCAAGAAGCTTATCGCGGTTTAAAGAAACAATGCGTCTCCTCCAGTCCCCACGCGCCCACTCTCTCTCGCGTCGCCCTCCCCACGGGTGACACGAAAGGCGATGCCGCCGCCGTCTTCTTCCTCCTCCCCGCCCTCCTTCTCTGCCTCACCGCTGCCTGAGCGGGCGCCGGCAAAGCCGCGCGGCCGCGGGGATGGCGGCGGCAAGGCTTCGCCCAGCATGTGCTCGGGCGGCCCGGGGAGCTGGCCGGTCGGCGATGGTGGCAATCGTCCGGATCCGCGCCTGCCCGGCCGGATCCAGCGGGGCGGCGCTTGGCGGCGGGGCGGAGTGGTGGCGGCGGTGTCTGGCGTTGTGTGGTGGCGGCGGATAGGGCCGGCGGCGGCGGAAACCCCCGCCCAGATCCACGCCGTTTTGGCCGGATCTGGCGGGGCTGACGCGGGGCGGCGGCGGGCGGCGGGGAAGCGTGCGTGCTAGCGGCGGGGAAGAGGCGGTGGCAGCGACGGTTGTGTGGCCGGGCGCGGGTGAGGCCGAGCGTCGCCAGGCGGCGGTTGAAGCAGGGCGATGGCAGAGAGGCCGTTGCCCGGAGGCCGGTGAGGATGGTGATGGCGGGCAGAGGCGGATCCGCCCCCCCTCCGCCCCCCCGAGGGTTGGATATACAAACCTTATCATTTGTTTCTATATATACAATTTACAGTTGTACCATTGCGATCAATCAATACTATTATAATTTAGTGGCGCCACTGTTATGATCACTACCGTAGCAGCATTTTTGCCACGCTCACTAGTTTCTGTACCAAATCACGGTTCTTGCTGTTGTCTTGCAATAGCATTGCTAGGCAACAGAGCAAAGTCCAGGTCAAAGGCTCGTTAGGTCCTTTGTTCCTAGCGATCTCCTCTTGTTCTGCGGTTCAGCATAAGTAGAAACGATAGCAATGCTGCTCGGAAGATTTGAATACCAAATACAAATACAGAGTACTAGTTGCTCACCATCAGTTATCTTGCCAAGGATGTCCGGCTCATTGGCTAGCTGTCGGATCAAGAAGGTGATAAGAACAGACGACGTCTCATAACCGGCAATCAGGAGTAGGATTGCATTGTCCACAATGTCCTCCACTGTGAGCGAGTGTCTTCCTTCGGAGCGTAAAGCAAGCATGTATGTGAAGAAATCATCAGCTGAACTGCAATGGCCTTGCTGAAATGCTGCTTCCCTCTCCTGAGCAATCTGCCCGAGCAACTTCCTGATCCTCCGACTCGCTCTCAGGCCTTCGTTGAACTTGGTGAAGGGTATATTCACTGGAATCAACAACGCAGCCCTCACCACTTTCTCAAAATCTGTTGCAAGGGCTTCTCTGAAAGGAGCTGCCCCTTGTCCAAACATGACTGAGGAGATGATATTAAAGGTGAGCCTCTTCGCCAACGGTGCGACCTATAATAACAAAAGTGCCACACATATACATACATACATAACATGAAAAGTAATTTTAATATACATAAGGATGTAGAATTCAAAGAAGATTAAGTTGAGAAAGGAAAAAAAACACAATGTTTATACCTTGATAGTCTTATGACCAACCCAATTCAGGTAAATGTGCTTCCTTACTTCCTCATCCATCTTCCAGATATATTTTGTCACCATCTCAGGACTCAGATAGCCCTGCAGTGCACTGCGGACTTGCTTTAGCTCGTCACCTGAGAGTGTCATTATGGAACGCCCGATAAGGACGTTGATCGCCTTTGTCTGGGTGAAAATGAGGTCCTGGTTGCTGAAAACAAAGTGATTGGATGCAGGGCCAGCCATCAGCACTGTTGGTGAGCCAAACACTGACATCTTGGACACTGGACCATACTTCTTGATCCTGTCCTGGTACCACTGGTAATCAGTATTACTGCGGAGGGCGCGAAGTAGGGAGATGCTCTGGCCGATCCATGGGAAGTCAAGGGAACCTGGAGGGAGATTATAGGATGAGTACTTGCGCCTGGTGACAAGGTGGAGGAGGATGGGTATGAACAAGGCAAGCAGCAGAGCAAAAGGCATGGATGAATCCATTGACATGAAATGTTGTTATGCACTATGCAGGTTGGACGATCAGCTTGTGGATCTATATACATATATATAGGTAAAACAGAGCTGTTCCTTTCTCCATGATATATAGGGGAGTATGATTCAACAAATTCGATGTTTTCTTTAGAACTCAAACACCTAGGTGACCCACCTCAATATATTACTTTCTCAAAAGTCATAGAACAAAAGTGACGAAAGCGTAGGCCAAGGCAAAGAATGCAAACTGATGGAAGGGAATGAGAAGACACAGTATAAGAATATAAGATTACATTAACAACCTTCATCGTCATCAGAGCAATGAGTTTGATTCATGATAACTTAAAATATCAGTTTATAAGTAAACAATTCCATCCCTAGCCACATGATAGGAGCAGCTTAGCACGAGATATGTGAATTGCTGAAAATAAATGGAAACCAATTCAACATCAACTTGTGAAATTAAAAATAAATTATGCTAGCAATGGAATTTCTGCATCTATGCTAATCAAAGAACCACATTTCTCCCTCAAATGAAATACAGAAAACGAATTCCCTAAAAAAATTCTAAAAAAGGAAGTACATAGACTTGCAAAGAAAGAGATGAACCGAATATTTCTTTGGATATAATATTAGGCAGAAAAAAGATACTACTGTTTGCTCGTGCTTGGAGAGTGTTTACATACAGCAGCACTAAATTTTACGAAGCAAGCAAAGGAAAAAGATCTGGTGATAACAATTTGGTCATTACTAAGGAAACTATTCATGCCCTATGTAATGATGAGACACTTGAACAATATATTCTAGTTTTTAATTCTTTGCGTGATTACAGGACTCTCGATCAACAAGTACTAGAGAGTTTTCTGCTTTTATCTGCAGGCAAGCCCACTATGCGATCTTAAGGTCTACTCCCTCCTTCCCAAAAAACTTAACCTAGTGTCTAGATTTGTTATACTAGATTATGTACCCTCTCATCTTAGGTTTGGTTTTTGTGGGACAGAGAGGTAATTGCCTTGGCACAGACCATGTACACAGCACAACTATCTTTTTATTTTAATGTTATTAAGAATATGAGCCAGGAAAAATAGTTATACAATTGAAAAACTATATAGAAGCAGATTGCATACGTAGCAGGGAAGGTTGGCTCCAATTTTATGTATGTGCCTGTGCACACGAAGACAAAATTACTGTAGCTTCAATTCTTCTGAAAATGAGTCTTTTACCCCTATGCCATTAAGAAAGTTGGAGGTTACGCGTGTGCCACAAAAAAGTTTTGAGTCACCTGTATGTCATGACACAAAATTTCGTTTACCCGTGTGCCATTCCATCCACCTTCTGTTAGAGAATGAGCTATGACATGTAGGACCCACGTATGAAAATGACTAAATTGCCCCTGAAGCATTTTCATCTCTACTCCTCCTCTCCCGTGCGCCTCCACTCGAACCCTAGCCTAGCCGCCGCCGCCGCCGCCGCCGCCGCCGGTTGTCGTCGTCGCCGGCACGCCGCCGCCGCCGCCTCGCCTCGCCTCGCCGGCATGCCGCCGCCGCCGCCGTCGCCAGCGTGGTTGAAATAGAGCAAGGGCAAAATAGACCTTTCAAACCTCTGTCAGTCTCCGTTAGTGCTGATTCTATCCAAAGTGGCTCACAGGTAAACGAAAGTTTGTGTCATGTTTTTTGTGGCACACACGTAACCTCCAATTTTCTTAATGGCATAGGGGTAAAAGACTCTCTGAAAATGGAATGGCCCTGCAATACAGAACAATACCTTAGAATTTATCATAAGCAGAATATTCATCCCCTAATACAGCAATAACCACTTTCTTTTAACGATTTTGGCACCATCTGTCATTATCAGGAGGATACACGATAATGAACTTGAGGGCCACGTTGATCCTGAAAAAATGGCAGAAAAAAAAAAGGAAAGGAAAACGACATGTCAGATAACATATTCTGAAAATTCATCATGGTCAACTTCCAAGAACAACAAAAGGAAAAAGTATACGGAAAAATAGACTCCAGAAATATGGATTTCGAGATCACATCACAAATACAGATTTGATTTAATAATATAGTTTGTCCACGGAACGAAATCAACAATCCCTAGGTCAAGGAGACCATTGTTCACTGTTGTACTGATTTTGAGCAGTGAAACCACTGCTCATCAATCCGCAACCTGACTCTCCGTATCGCATCTGCGCCATCACAGCTGACTTATCCCCCAATTAACAAATCAAACAACGCTTGATTTCACCAACCAATTGCAAGCTAGTAGAAATCAAGAACCCCAAGACACCAGAGAGAGAGATAGTGAAGTACCTGACTGCTGTTGCTGGTGGTGGGGCGGCTTGCAAGTAGGCTGCATGCTGGGATGCAGGAAGTGGGGCTGTCAGCCGGCACGCCGGCGGTGAGCGCCGCCGCCGGGAGGCCGGCACAAGGCTGCGCACTGGCCGCCGATTGCGGCAGCTCGCCGGCTCGAGCCAGAGAGAGTGGCGGAACTTTGTAGGCCCATGTTGGCGTAGCAGACCAGCCCAACCTTCTCGGCAGTCGGAACGTTGGTTTGGGCCCAAAATAAGGTTGGCCTACCCCAAGAAATCTAGGGCCTGTTGGTTCTTGCCTTGCCTCGTCACAACTCAACTTACCAAGAGAGGCAATGTTTGATTAGAGAATGAGCGTATGATATGTAGACCCACGGAGTAGGAAAGCGTGGCTTCGTCATATTAAAACAAAGCAAGGCCGTCCCTAAGCACGTGCGACCTCACGTGGCCCCCTAAAATTAGGGGCCCTAAAAGTTATGTATTTCAATTTAATTTAATATGTTCCGATATATTTATGATCTCTAGATTTTTTTTTTCATATTTCACTTTTTCTACTTCACTAAATTGGCTAGAATGAGTTGTATTTTTCTCAACTCTGACAAGTGTCCGATGGTAATTATAAGATATAATCCAAGAAATATCATTAACAAACATCCAAATCCAACCATCGACAAGTGTAAGTTTCAAGAAATGTCATCGTACAAACAACTTTAACAGGGCGGGATGGACGGAACCCTAACGGCGATGGTATTTTTGAGACAAAATTGTTTGTGCGATAGCATTTCTTGGAACTCACACTTGCTGATGGTATTTTTTGGATTTGGACGCTTACCAATGGCATTTTTTGAATTATCTTTAGTTATAACCATATAAGAGCATGTACAATAGCAGGCTATAAGACAGCTGCAAATATATTTTAAGGAGATAAATGAGGAGAGAGAAAGGCAGCGGGCTACAGATTTGTAGCCAACTGTAGCACGGACTCCAAGACGCAGTGTGTGTATGACAGGCGGGACCAGGTATTAATAGTGCAGTATGTAACTATTGTATGAATGAGCTATAAGATTGGCTATATATGAATTGAAGCTAGTAGTTGGCTATACTATTAAACTTGCTCTAAAACAACTGTAGTCCACGATAATAATGTGAACGTGTTCTCTAAGCAATACATATTACATTTTTTTTTCCATTTTGTAAGAAAAAACTGAATTGTTGCGACAAATTCTTGATCTAGAGATCATATGTAGCTGGGTGAGCTTTTTTGATATAGCTCTACTTGTCATTGGATACAAATAATCCTTGTTTGTTTGATAGTAGGACATAGCTAAAGAAATGAGTATTATATTGATCCTAGCTTTTCTAATATGGCTGGAAGGCTGTACAAACCAAAAAATAAAAAAATCAGTGGTAACAGAAATTCATCCTAATGTATTATAAATAATAGTATATAGCCATGAACTATTATGCAATTGGTATATTTTCTAGAGATAAGGCCTTATTTTATATTTTGCACATGGCCTCAATTTATTAGGGATGACCCTACAGATGTGATATATATATATCCTACCACTATAAATCTAAACAACTGTTTATCCAGATTCATAGGGTTAGAATAAATAAATAAATAAATAAATATATATATACACGGTAGCGCTACACAGCACATCACACGCGCCACCTATCTAGTAGCGCGACTCACAACAGTGGGTCCGCCTCCGAGCGCACGTCCTCTCCGATTTTCTTGTTTTTTCTCTCACTGCGCCGGTTGTTTTTTTTTTTTTCCTTTTTCTTCTCTCCGCGTATATCCCCCGGTTTTTCCGTTCTGTTGATAAGCTCATCCCCACTCGATATCCCATTAGATAGTAAAAAAATTACTTTTGTTCCTCCTGTTCTGCATGCATAGATTTTTCCATAAAAAAAATACTGGCTTATTTCCAGTTAAAAATTTACTTTCTAGTTTCCTGCCACAGATGCACCTATCGTTGAAAAGTAAACAAAAATCACTACAGGATTAGGTCTCATTGACATTTTTCATCTTTTAGTATGATCCATAGTAATTTATTTACTTGAGGTTTATTTACACTGAGTAAGAAAGTTACTATGCCCTAATAATTTGTAGTTGATTAAAAAAATTACTACCTCATATCTAATTTCCTTACACACATAGTTCTATTGAACATTGAGTAAAAATATTTTTCTCGTCACTTTTGGAGTGCTAATAGTAAAATTTTTACTCAAATATTTTTTATCGCTTTTCGCGGTGTTCGTAGTAATATCTTTACTCACATCTATTTACGGTGCATACATCACACAATTAATATTATTTAATCATGCAAATCAATCATATTCTCTACAGTAAAAATTTCCTTAGCGAAATCAGACCTCTATCTACACGTAGTAAAAATTTTACTACCCTCCATTTACACGTAGCTCTACTCACCGTGATTTCCGTTTTTTCTAGCGGCATCACTTCCTGATTTTCCTTTTATAGCGCCATCCCTTCCCGATTTTCTGTTTTTCCTTTTTTACTATAGTACCATGAGTCTGATCGTAGCAACTTCTCCCGAATTTTCAGGGAGCGAAAATTCTGTTTCTTTTAGGTATGGTCAGATTCAACACTCGTATATCATTTAGTTACTTTTACTGACACATTACCAATAGTAAATATTTTACTCTAAACTTTACATATAGTAATTTTTTAACTGACAATATACTGATATGTGGATTGCAATTTTTTTTTTGCAAGATGTCCAGATGCATCTAATCATATTGGAATCACATATATTAGAAACTAATTACGTTACACACGAATAATGCAATAACACATCGGTGAGATCAAAATAACAGAAGAACGTCCAACCAAAATTTAGCAAAAAAAATTCATGGACGGTGTTGTTGATCCTGGCAGCTTTCTATTCCTTGTGGATCCGTCGATACCACCATATCTACTAAGCGCTGCAGGTGGATGGTGACACCTATCCTTGATGCAGCTCGCCGCTGTTGTTGGTTGTCGTTGGATGAAGATGTATCATATTCAACGTAGCTGGTGTTAGAGATGGAGATGCCCCCTGTCGATGCACCAAGCCAGCAGGGTAGGGGAGTAGATCCATCCACCGCCGTTGGCCGGAAACAGGAAAGATCATCCTGTGTGAATCACGGACATCACAGCCCATCATCTACCGAATAGTGCCCCACCTTCACCAGATTTGCCGCCGCCGCCGCCGCCTTCTTGACGTTGCCGTACTTGGATTGCGGCCACCTCCGCTCCATCAGCTTTGAAGAAGAACAGGCCTCAAGCCCCAGATCCACCAGGATGATTGGGGGATGAAGAGATAGTGCCATTCCTACTGCCGACGATCACGCCACCGCCTAGTGCAAGCTCTCCTTTGCCCGTCACCGCTCACCGCTTGGGATGCCCCATTCGCTGGAGGAGGATGGAGGTATTTGCCGGCCATCCGAGACGCCGCCACCGTCATCTCCTCACTGACACCGGCCATCCCATTCTCATCACTCCATCGCCAGATCGACATCGTCGGGAATCTCCTCATTTTGAGGTTGCTCTAGATCCTGAAAAAAGGGAACGAGGAAGAGAGGATTCGTTGGATATGGTGGGATGGTTGTTACTGACACTATAAATACTCGTACTTTATTGTGCTTTATTGTGGTAAAAAAGTTACTGCCATTGCCATACGTGCAAGCAGGGCAGAAGGGGAAGGGGGTCGCAGTGAAAAAATTACTGAACATCTTGAGATGCACTAGGGTGGCTGCACATGGCTTGTGAGTGAAAAATTTACTACCCACCTTCCCGTGGCTCTCATCCAATAAGGTAACGCTTTGTGTTTTCGTTCGCTGAGTTAAAAAATTACTGAACATCTTGATTTGGTGGAGAGAGGATGGGGGGAGGGCTTGCACTGGGTGCTGTGAGAGGCGACATTTAGCTATATGCCACATAGGGTGCCATATAGTAGTTATATATATATATATATATATATATATATATATATATATATATATATATATATATATATATATATATATATATATATATATATATATATATGTGGATTGGTTGCTTTTATATTGAGACGGATGAAATAGTAATTCAACATTCAAGCCACGTGATAGGACCAGTTTAGTGTAAAGTATGTGAAATTGTTAGAGAATGCCAAGCCAACATCAACTGCTCCAGCTTGTAGCTCTTGAAGCCAGCAAACACATTTTCTTAAACTGGGAGGTACAATGACAAATTAATTCTCTATGCAGCACTGTCGATCAAAAGGAACAAAAGAATCATTTGTGCATAATCGGCCATGCTCTTTTTTATTTTTATTCTTTGCGCAAAGGATGAGCTGAGAAATCTTTGGTAAAACTTCAAACTGTGGCAAACGGGCCTGTACGTACACAATGACTGAGAGTCCATGGAGTCATTTCCGAGCAAGATAGAGAAATCTAACACGCATTTTGACATGGAACAACGCACAGAAAAATCTAACAAAATGGACAATGATGGTACGTGACGGTGGAGGGAGAACAAGTTTTGCAAGGAATTTAATTTTGACATTTTTTGCATTTAGTAAGAAAAAACTGAATTGGTGCGATAATTCTTGTAGTACTTAGGCGGAATGCCATGCACTACATATGTAGGTGGGTGAGCCTCTTTGATATAGCTCTAGTTGTCATTGGTTGTAAATAATTCTGGTTTGTTTGATAGTAGGACATAGCTAAAGAAATGAGTATTAGATCTATGCCAGCTTTTCTGACATGGTTGGAAGATTGTACAGACCAAGAAGAAAAAATCAGTGGTAATAAAAATCCGTCCTATTTGTATTATAAATAATAGTATATAACCATGATCTATTATGTAATTAGCATTTTCTAAAGATAAAACTTTATTTTATATTTTGCACGAGACTCCCAATTTGTTAGGAATAGTCCTGTAGATGTGACATACTCTACCACTACGAATCTATGCAGCTATTTATTTAGATTTATAATGTTAGCATATGCCACATTTGTATTAGGGCCTAGTGGTTGCAGTGATCTGACTAGTATTCCAAGATTCTGAATTCAGATTTTTCATAGGATCGAATTTCAGATTGGGTTGTTTGTGGGGCTAAGTTCCAAATTTAAATGGCTACATATATTCGATTGGATGTAAAGGCTGAGTAAAAAATAATCTTCTCTGAAAGATAAATATTGAAACAGAGGGAGGAGTAATTCAACGTCCAAGCCACGTAGCCACGTGTTAGGACCAGTTAGGGGTGAAAACGGTACGGAAACGGACGGAAACCATTTTTATCGTTTTCGTTTTCATATTTTTTTTTGGAATCGGAATCGGAATAAGAAACCCCGGATATGAAACGGAATCGAATATTATCGAAACCGAAAACGGAGCGAAAACGAACCGGCGCGAATACGGTAACAAAAATTTATCGGAATAAAAAACCCCTCAAACTGATAACTTCAATTGAGTAAATTATCTATGTTTAAAAGAGTAATTTTGTTGATAAATCCTAATGTAGGACAAAAAAATATTCTTATATAATTTTAGATTTGCATAACAAATATTTTTTAAAAAAACAATAGCCAAACACCATGGTATTCACTATTTAGTGCTTAAAAAAAGAATCCAAGGTATTTCAGTCACAAAATTTCTTGTAATTCCGAGAAAATTTCCAGAAAGTTTCCGACCGATTCCGAGTTCCGACGGAAACTGCCCTTATCATTTTCGATTCCGTTTCCGAGAAAATATTTCCGAATTCGTTTCCGTTTTCAAAAATATTTCCGAAAAACTCGCAAAAATAGTTTTTGCAAAGGGTCAAATTGTCAAAATTTGTGCACAGTTCCAATGTGCAGTTCTGCTGGAGCTGTTTGTGGCTAGGAAAATTAGGCTAATCATTATCGTATAATTAATTATATATTAACTATTATAGATTTATTTGATATTTTAAAACTTATGTAAGAAAATTTCTACAGAAAACTCTATACCGCATAGTTGTTCGGAAAACCATAGTTGTTCGGAAAACGTGCTAATGAAGAACGAAAATATTATCGTTTTGAGCTGTTGAAGAGAAGATGTCCCCAATATCTCAAGTTCGCAACTCCCAAACTCGGGTTATCTGCTCAACAATAAACTAAGCTCAAACGGGTAACAGATTCGCTACTACTTGTTGGTGGAAATACTTGTTTGTCGTAATAAAAAGAAAAAAAATGCAATGGATCTTGGAGCGGTTTTGTCTTCTCACACGGACATTTTTTTTTAAGAAAAGGCAAAAGTTTTGCCTTGTATATTGATAGAACAGGAGAAAAAAAAACACAAAAGATATACAAAGTTATTTACAGGGCTAGACAGAAGGTGACTATAAAAAAAAAGAGGTCCCTAAGTGATATTTTCCAAACTTCCTAATTCTCGCAGGGTTGATCCCCCAGCTTTAACCCATACCCTTCCCTCCTCCTTGATTTTTTCTAGGATTGAGGCCAGAGTTGAAGCAGAGCTGCGAAAGATCCTCGCATCGCGCTCACACCAAACTTCCCATGAAATTAGCATCACTAGGGTCCGGATTGGCTTTAGGTGTATTGGGGGACTCCACAACCATAGGCCAAGCCGTGTTTAGTTCCTCCCAAATTTTTAACTTTCCATCACATCACATCATATCACATAGAAAATTTTTCTACACACATAAACTACCAACTTTTTCTCCAAACTATTAACTTTCTACCAACTTTCTAACTTTTCCACCATCTAAACACAGCCTATAGTCCACCAGTGTCCAACCGAATGGCAGTCCATCCATTTGTCCATTTGCAGATCGGTGTTGGTCCATTTCTGGATCTCGATCCAGATTCTCCTTGTGACCCTGCATTTGGCCAGGAGGTGAAGTGCTGACTCTGTCTGTGGTGCAGCAAAGAGGGCAAGTTTTTTGATTTTGCCATCCTTTTTTCCAGTCTATCCGCCGTCCAGCAAAGACGGCACAGGCATGTTGGAGCTTGCAAGATCCTCGAAGATGCAAATATTCAGCTCATTGTGTTTATCTACCATTCATCATGACCCTATATATATATATATATATATATATATATATATATATATATATATATATATGCTTGTCAATACGAAGTTTTTCTTTTGTTTGCAATTTCAGCTTAGGGCTCTTTAGAACACGCAAAATTAAAGGGAAAAAGGCATAGCTATCATTGGTATCCAACACTAGTAATCGTATCTCAAATCTCCAACAATGGAGTTTTCTTTGGTCGTAGCATTGATCGCCGTGGCAACATCATGCGTGTTCGTCCATTTCTTGGCGCGGGGCGCCACCAAGAAACGGCGATCGCCGGCGGCCAAGAAGAAGCTGCCGCCGGGCTCCCTCGGCCTGCCGGTGATCGGGCAGAGCCTCGGCCTCCTCCGCGCGATGCGCAGCAACTCCGGCGAGCGGTGGGTGCGGCGCCGGATCGACAGGTACGGCGCGGTGTCGAAGCTGTCGCTGTTCGGCAAGCCGACGGTGCTGGTCGCCGGCGCGGCGGCGAACCGGTTCGTCTTCTTCAGCGGCGCGCTGGCCATGCAGCAGCCGAGGTCGGTGCAGCGGATACTGGGCGACAAGAGCATCCTGGACCTCGTCGGCGCCGACCACCGGCGCGTCCGCGGCGCGCTGTCGGAGTTCCTCCGCCCGGAGATGCTGCGGATGTACGTGGGCAGGATCGACGGCGAGGCGCGGCGCCACGTCGCGGGCTGCTGGTCCGGGCGCGCCGCCGTCACGGTGATGCCGCTGATGAAGCGGCTGACGTTCGACATCATCGCCTCCCTGCTCTTCGGCCTGGGGCCCGGCGCCGCCGCGCGAGACGCGCTCGCCGGCGACTTCGAGCGCGTGATGGGGGGCATGTGGGCCGTGCCGGTGGACCTGCCGTTCACGGCGTTCAGGCGGAGCCTCAGGGCCGCCGCCCGCGCCCGCCGGCTGCTCGCCGGGATCACGCGGGAGAGGAAGGCCGCGCTGGAGCGCGGCGCGGCCACGCGGAGCAGCGACCTCATCGCCTGCCTGCTCAGCCTCACCGACGACCGCGGCGGCGCGCCGCTGCTGTCCGAGGAGGAGATCGTCGACACCGCCATGGTCGCCCTCGTCGCCGGCCACGACACCTCCTCCATCCTCATGACCTTCATGGTCCGCCACCTCGCCAACGACCCTGACACCCTCGCCGCCATGGTCCAAGGCAAGAAGTAACTCACACATGACATCACCATTTCCATTTGCCCAAGATCGAATCCCCCCTGACAACGTACGCCATGGACAGAGCACGAGGAGATCGCGAGGAGCAAGCGAGACGGCGAGGCGCTGACATGGGAGGACCTAACGAGGATGAAGCTGACATGGCGCGTCGCGCAGGAGACGCTCCGCATGGTGCCACCCATCTTCGGCAACTTCAGGAGGGCGCTCGAGGACATCGAGCTCGACGGCTACGTCATCCCCAAAGGGTGGCAGGTGTTCTGGGTGGCGAGCGTGACGCACATGGACGCGGCCATCTTCCACGACCCGGACAAGTTCTTGCCGTCGCGCTTCGACAGCCAGTCGTCTTCTCCGGCGACGGCGAAGGCGGCGCCGCCGTGCTCGTACGTGGCGTTTGGCGGCGGGCCGAGGATCTGCCCCGGGATAGAGTTCGCGAGGATCGAGACGCTGGTGATGATGCACCATCTTGTCAGGAATTTCAGGTGGAAGCTCTCCTGCAAGGAGGACACCTTCGCGAGGGACCCCATGCCGACGCCGCTGCATGGTCTGCCCATCGAAATCGAGCTGAGGATTTCTCCTTGATCATATGCCAAAAACAAAAATGGACAGAGATCAGCAATCACGATATGAATGTTGCATTACATTTTTTACAGTCAGGATAGAATAAGATTGTCCAGTACAATGACAATGAGTAAATCAATGAGTAAAATTTTTACTCGTTATAACATGGACGAATCTCGAACGTTCATTTTTTGATCTAACGGTAGTTTTTAAGTTTCCACCACATATTTTTCCCCCGCAACCGACAAGCTGTATGCCCTTGCTCCGGGTGCTTGTACCCTTGTCCACCGCATCTTTAGTTGTTGCATTCACAATCAATGGTATGTAGGTGTTTTTAGTTTATTTTTCTTGCATCACACGTGCCTGTTCCGGAACAGAGGTCTAATATTCGGAATGAATTCGCAACCTTGGTCGGTGCGAGGTCAAGAGCAAGTTCCAAAATGAGGCTGACCACAGAGCCGGGTTTCACTTATCACATGATTATCGTGGTTATCGCGTTTACCGCGGGGCACTGTAGAGGAAATCGCGATATGGTTTCGATGCATTTTGACCAAATTTAAAATTCTGGAAAAAAATCGAAAATACAAAAAAAATCATGGATGTAGTTCTTGATTTGTACTTGCCAATCGTGAAGAAATTTTTTGAAATAGAGTAAGCTAAATTCAAATTTGAGGGCAAAACCGAAAATAGTTTACAAATTGGAAAAAGGAAAACAATATTGGGCCTTAAGTATCCTGCATATTCTTCCAATTATTCTCAATTTCTAGTTTTCTACACATATTTAATCGTATTTTTTATTTTTTTCCCTATTTATTTTTCATTTACATGATTTCAGCTACACAGCTCGCGATAACCGTGCGAATATCACGGTAAACCGTGCGGTAACCGTAGTGAAACCGTGAAACCACCGAGTTTTGAATTTGAATTTTTGGATGTGATTTTTGTGCGATTTTAGGTGATTATTGCGGTTATCGCGCTACCGCGGGGTGGCGGTAACGCCTGGCCCAAACGATAAGGTAAACCCTGAATCCCACATCCCTTCTTTTAGTACCAACGTATAGTGAGCTAATGCTGTGCTAGAATTTGCCAATGTGTTTTTTAACCTTCAAACAGTTGTTGTTCTACTTCCTCAGTGTTCTAAGAATAAAATATGTCCTCCATCACACCCAACCCATATAATCATGCCTGGATCTAAAATGAATTCAGGATTTTCAGTTTGTTGTTCCTGCTTTCAATCCCATGTTTCCTACACCAATCTGATTTTGAAAAGAGCCTTTTTACTGTTCTTGTAGAGGTACAAGAGGCATCATATACAGAGTGGTGCCATTTTTAATCTAGCTTTTCATTTAAAGCTACTATTTTTAACCCTTGGATCCATCTTGTGTTGGTACCTCATTCTGATTGTGATAGTTTAAGGTACCTAGTGGTATTATATATTTTCAATCATTGGATCTTAGTGTATTGGACGGCTTAGATTTTGTACTTATAGATATCAAGGATAGAAAACACTTTTGAAAATCTTTTACACCAACCCATTAATACTTTATAGGGAGTTTTTTTTTCTTTTTGCAGAATGTTGTTTTCTGAAAGAATTAGGAATGCGAGATATTAAAGATGCATTTATCTCTACATTATTTTACAGCTATTACTAAACCCAACTAGTATAATAGACTGTGGTGTTAAATGTATCTCACCAATAAAATATTTAATTCTGTATGGGCATATCAATGTATACTATCAAAAGTAAACACTATATTCTAAAAAAAAAAGTAAACACTATCTGTAGCCATTTGTGTTGTACCGTGAACATAATAATTCACACCGGTCACCACATCTAATAATTCAGGACTAATTGCAGGGATCGGTCGACCGGTGGGGGAGCAAACATCGGGCGCTCCTCCTGCCCCCCGCGCGCGTACATGACGGCCGCCAAGTGACGCGCACGTGCCGCTTGGGCCCCACCACGGTTCCTGCCCCTACCTGTCACGTGTCTCCACCAGCAACAAATCACCCGCATATTTTGGAAACCCTCTACTAAGGGAATTTTTTCATTTTTTGTTCCACCAAAAATGTTTCACCTAGTGTAGTTATAATGTTTCACCTACTAAGGGATCAAGGGATCAAATGTTACAGTAAACTGAAACAATCTTTCGCTATTTATTGAAATATTATTTTTATAAGATGAAACAACGCCCGATTTAAACGATTGAAACATTTTCGATCTATTTAGTGAAATAATTTTGATATACTTGGTGGAACATCGTGCAACATTTAAAAAAATTTAATAATAAACTAAAGTATTTTTCATCGGAATATATCCATGTGTGATCTTGTTTTGAAGATTTAATTACAACAAATTTAATGGTGCAATCGGATCATGATTTGGATAAATAATTTAAGAGAAAAAATAGTTTAAAGTAATTTTCATGCTGACGTCAGTGCCCGATTTCTCCACGCCTGGATCGGGCGCCCGATCGGTAGTCTCGTCCTTAGAGCATCCCCAGCAGCTCCTCTATCACATACTTCATCCTGAAAATAGCCCATAAGGAGAGAAACGGGGGCTCCAACAGATACGCCCTAGGGGGCTCCAAATTTGCCGCATCCGCTATCTCGGAGAGAAAAACGTCAAATTTGGTGTTTCTCTCTCCTCACGCCATCCAGCAATTGCCCGCCTTCGGATAAACTCGCGCCACCATCTGAATCGCGTCGCTCCATGGGTGCCATGCAAGGGTAGAGGTGGAGGCATGGTGGTAGAGAGGAGAGACCAACTGGATCTGGCCGTGGAGGTTTGGAGTAGAGGCAGAGGCCCACCCGCCGCGGCCTGTCGTTCCTCCGCCGTGACACCGCGGCCCACGCCCACGACCCCGCCGCCTGCGCCTCGCCCGTCCGCACGGCGCTGCCCGCACCTCGCCCGTCCACCCGCCGCCGCTTGCCTCCATCCGCTCCCCTTGCCCGCCGCTGCCTGCCTCCATCCACCACCCCTCCCCCACACCTCACCAGCTCGCCCGCCCACCCCTCACTTGCACCCCTCGCCCGCCCTTCGCCCACTTCTCTGAGAAAAGAGTAGTACTCCAGTGGAGAAGAAGAGTAGAGTAGAAAAACTGAGCAGAGAAAATATAGTACTAGTATGTTCATTTTATTTATGTTGGTATGATTTACCCGTTGAATCAAATATTTTAGGTGGATGTGACACATCCTAGTACATTAAATCTTAGGGTTGGCAACGGGGCAGGTCGGGGACGGGTTGGGCTAGAACGCACCCGCTCCCCGACTTCTCCCCCCGGCCCCGACCCCGCAGAGATGGTCGGGTGAAAACCATCACCCGTCCTCGCCCCCGCAGGGGACCCGCGGGTGAGCGGGGCCCTGCACCACCCGACTGAGGATTGACGAGCGAGGAGCCGAGGAGCAGGCGAGCAGCGACGACGCCGACAGGAACAACGAGGCTGGGGACTGGGCGTCACTGCCACCGCTGCCGTGGATGCGATGTGAGCCCCTGGTCGTCGCCGTCGTGGATGGCCGCGCCCCAGGTCGTCGACGCTCGGCCCGCACGAGGCTGCCGCCGCGCCGCCCGCACGTGGCCGCCGTCGCCGCCCGCGCGTGGCCGCCGCCGCTGCCATCCAAGCGTCCGCGCGTGGCTGCCGGTGGAGTGACGGCTGGGTGGGGTGGGAAGGGAAATGAGGATAAGGTTAGGGAAGAATATATGAGGAATTAGGGTTTGGCTAGATGGGCCTTTTGGGCTACTAATATGCTAATAGTAATAGTCTAATATACGGGGACCCGCGGGTGGCTGTCCTCACCCGCCCCCGCCCCCGCCCCCGCTTTTCATGACTGGGGCCCCAGCCCCGACTCCCCGCGGATTGAAATCAACACCCGCCCACGTCCCCGTAGGGCGGGTCCCCTACGGGTCCTCGGCCCCACGGGGAAATTGCCATCCCTATTAAATCTACACATACGGTAGATCCAAATTCATTGTACTAGGATGTGTTACATCCATCCAAAATCCCTTATACTACGGGACGGAGGGAGTACTACCAAATGTTGAGAACGTGGATATGGGAGAATACATACACAACAATTCTACTACTAGCTACTGCCTACTAGTAGCTCCATCCTACCCCGTACAACACAGTGACGCAATTTGAGATAGATGTAGCCAGGGTTTAACTTTTTGATTTTGAAGTAAAAACTGCTCCTCACCGGTTACCAAAATCCGATCAAAAACCGATAAAACGATTTACGGTCAACGCCGTACGAAAACCGGCTAATACCGGCCAGTTTTCATAAACCGGGACATAGCAGTTTTACGAAAGCCGATCGGTTTTCGTGAAATTCCCGCGTTTTGTGAACCTTGGATTTACCGATCGACTGACTGAAACAATTAATTAAAGAATTACTCCATGCCTAAAACCATTTTATTTTATTCATCAGTTTGGCCGGCCTCATGTACGGCCGGCACAAGTGCACAACATACAAGTACATGCATGCATCCAACGGCGGAGCCAGCGTGGTGGGGGGGGGGGGGGGCTCGAGCCCCCGCTACCCCGCTGGACTCCATGGAAATGTGAGGAAGGAGGGGGGGGGGGGGGAGGGAGAGGAAGAAGAAGGCTGAGCCCCCCTCTCCTCCAAACCTAGCTCCGCCACTGCATGCATCCATAAATCCATTACACTTAGAGGCAGCAATAACCGAGATGACGCACGCATGCACACAAATTTATCAATTTCCAGAGATATGTATGCAAATTGTAGTACTATAATACTCCATCCGTCCTAAAATATAAGAATCTAGGATCAGATAAGATATTTTCTAGCTGCCTATCTAGATTCGTAGTACTAGAAAATGTCATATCCTATTCTAGGTTCTTATATTTTGAGACGGGGGGAGTACTTAGTAGTAGCAGAAACATTCATGGATCAATGCGTTCAAGTACACTTGATGCCCCAAAACAGGGGATTCACCTTATAGAGCGCGTCGTGTGGGCTTATGATTAGGGTTTGAAATTTCGGTAATTTTCGCCACACCCCCCACCGGCATGCTCAAATCTCGTCCGAAATTTTCGTTTTTTTGCATTTTTTGTGAATTTGGTCCAATTTTATTCAAATTCATTCAAAATCAGTCAAAATTTAAAATAATTTTGGCCAAAAATTTCCGAAATTTCTCCTCTCGGCATAAAATCCAATTTCGAAATTGTCAATCCTGCTTGTGATCCCAATGCTGACGATTTTCACCGGCCTCCTTGTTCCGGTCCCAAGCCTCTTGCGTGCGTCCGCATTTGGCCCACTTAACCACGAGGTCAACAAGCTCCACCTCCACAGTAGGGCGCTCATTTGGGTCGCCGCCATTCCACTGGTCAGCGGCTGCATGAAGAAGCGGGAGGAACCTCTCGGCCTCGCAAATGGTGAAGACGAAGAGGGATATTTAACTATTTTTCACTCTTACAATTGGCAATAAAGGATTTATCATTGTACCCATATGTCATAGATACATGAGGGTCCACATATTGTATACTGTAAGTGATAAATCCTTAATTGCCACACCTTAAAAGTGGCAAAAAGTTAAATGCCCCAGATGAAGCTGAGCGGCAGCTTGAGCACGTTGTCCAGCATGCCGCCGTCGACCCTGTAATTTGCTAGGGTCATCATGTGGGTGTTCGCCTTGTACGTCCTTGCTGATCGCCATGTGGCTCAGCACGGTGTAGCCATTCTTGAACAAGTCGTGGTACCCGCCCCGAAAACTCAGTTGGGTCGAGGAAGGGAGCTTACTCCCCTCGCCCTTGAGAGAGAAGCACTCGTTGTATTGTTGTAGAAAGTCGATACATAAAGACCGTCTGACCTAATCATCAGGCTTGCGTGATTCTCCCCTACGGTGTCTTTGAGTGTCACCTTGATCCAGTAGTCAGGCACGATCCACAGTTTCTGGCATCACAGAACGGGGTGGTAGTCAATGGCCTTGTTTGGATGCTGGAGCGACGAGGAGAATGCCCACCTGCAGCATACGACAGGAGCTCTCATCTTTAGGAGTAACATATTTCTCGATTCTAGAAACCTCTACCAGCTACTAGCGAGTAGTAGTAGCTCAGCCATTTTGATCTCACTCAGCGCCAGGGGCGGATCCAGAAAAATAATGCAGAAGGCTGCCCTTCTTCCTCCAGCCCCTACTCTTCCTCGTCTCCCTCTTCTTCTCCCTCTCCTCTCCTCTTCTATCAATGGTGATCCAGCGGGTTAGGGGGACTTGTGTCCCCCTGGGACCCACGCTGAATTTGCTCCTACCAGTATATATACTTCCTTCATTCCGAATTAAAGTAAGTTTATTTTTCACCCATACCGTACATACCAATACAAAACTCCAGACTTAATACTACTACTTCATCAAATCCCAATGCAATTGTTTATCTTTATCTACTCCCAATATATTTATACTCTATTTTTATAAACTCCGATGCAATGATCATTTAAAATGAACTTATTTTTGGATAAATATGAGGGGCTAAAAATAAACTTATTATAGAATGGAGGAGGTATAGCTAAAGACCGAGCAGTGACACTAGTAGGCAGTACTAGCTAATACTAATAAACATCTGGCTTTAATTGTGTATCACGTACACCCTCCATCTTTATCCTATGGTAGGTTAAGTTTTTTTAATGGATGAAGCATGTCCGTTGTATAAGATTGTGCTACTTTTGTAAATATTGATCTTCGATGATATGTTTAACGAGCTTCTCAAACTTCCTTTGTATGTTTTGTGCGAGTATATTTGCAATTAACGCTACACCTCCAAGATCTAGGTCAATCGATTACTTGAATTCGATTGTAGTTACTTCCTCCGTCCAAAAAAAAGTGGACGTTCTACCGACCGAACAATGTCCCATAAAAATTTAGTTGTACAACCAATCTATAGAGAAGTAGGTAAACGTCCACTTTTTTAGGGAGGTGAGGAAGAAGTCGCCGCCGCGGACGGCGGCGGCCATGTCCCAGTCGCGGGGGCGGGAGGGGGACGAAGGAAGGGAAGGTGGGGATGTTGGGCGCCTGTGCGGGGGCGGAGGGCGTAAAGAAGAGGCCGAGGAAGGGCACGGCGCCCGGTGGGCTGCGTGGAAGCGGGAGCAGAAGGCCGGGCGATGAGGTGACCGCGCGGCGCGGACGAGCGCCCGCGAGGGACGGGAGATCCTCGCCGAGCGAGTGGATGGTGTTGGTGGTGCGAATGCTGGCCGCTCACTCCTCTCCGGATGCCGCCTTCGGCCGCTTGGTCGGATGCAGGGTTTGAAATTTCGATTCGAAATTTCGCCCCCCCACCGAAATGCTCACATCTCGCCCAAAGTTTTCGGTTTTTTTCATTTTTTTGTGAATTTGGTCAAATTTATTCAAAATCAGTCAAAATTTCAAAAAAAATCGTTAAAAAAAGCCGAAATTTCGGTTCTTTTGCCCACATGCTGCAGAAATCTTAGTTTCGAAATTTCAAACCCTGGTCGGACAACGGCCGTCAGTTAGGCCGGCCATTGCGACGCGGCGGAGGACTGCGTCGTCGGCTTAGGCGATTGAGACCGTGGAGATGTGCAGTGCAATGCAGATACGACCGTACGAGACGAATTGGAGGTGAGGAAGAGAAATCTGTTAACTAATGTGTATATAACATATAGATCCAATAGTAAATGGTTAATTGTCACGCTTAAAAGTGACAGGTAGTTAAAAATCTCGTCGATTCGTGGCCGATAGTCTGCTCCCACCTTTGATTTGGTGGATTCAATTCGAAAACATTGAGCAGAGCAAATAGATTGGCAAGTGTGCATGAAGTATCCTAGTAACGGTCATCGGAGGCAGCACCTCATTCAGAGCAAATAGATTTGGTGGAAAAAAGTTTCTGGGAACTAAACAGGGCTAAGTGTTTAAGTGTTGTCTCTAAGGCGCTTGCTACCGTTACAGGTAGTGGCACTTGGTCACCGGCAATCGAGGACGGCAACCTGTATGGACTTGCTTCGGGTCCTTGTACCCTTGTCCACCACATCTTTAGCAGTTGCATTCGCAATCGATAGTATGTAGGTGTTTTTAGTTTATTTTTCTTACACTTTTTCCCTAGTGTCAATTTTCATTGGGCTAGCTAACTCATTTTGCATTATGTGGCTGTAGGAACAGAGGACTAATGTTCAGAAGAGTAAATTTCATAAAATTACATATATTTTGTACGATCTATCAAAAAATTACAGATTTAGAAACTTGTTTCTACAGATTTAGTGTCTTTTTTTATTACAAAACTATAGGTACTTTGCACAATATATCATAAAACTGCAGATTCAAGAACTTGTTAAAACCTGTAGTTTTGTGATAATGGAGATACTAAATTTGTAGTTTTGTGATAAATGAAGATACTAAATGTGTAATTTTATGATAAACAAATACATTAAATTTATAGTTTTATGAAACAAGTTCTTAAAATATATAGTTTTGTGATAGATTGTACAAAAGTACATGTAGTTTTATGATAAACGGGGACACTAAATATGTTGTTTTGTAAAACAAGCTCTTAAATCTATAGTTTTATGATAAATTATGCAAAATACCTGTAGTTTTGTGAAATTTACTCTATTCAAAATGGATTTGCGCCCTTGGTTGGTGCGAAGTCAAGAACAAGTCTCAAAAAGAGGCTAGTGCCACATCCCCTTTTTAGTACTTACGCATAGGTCCTGTTCGAGAACGCAACAGAGGCGAGATTTTGTGGCACACTTTTTAAACTACTAAACGGTATGTTTCGTGTGGAAATTTTCTATATGAAAGTTGTTCTAAAATATCAGATTAATTCATTTTTCAAGTTTGTAATAATTACAACTCAATTAATCACAAGTTATTACCACCTCGTTTTACGCAAAAGACTTAATCTTCATCTTGAAATTCAAACAGAGCCATAGTGAGCTAATATTGGGCTAAATTTTTCCAACGTATTTTTAATCCTGCAAATGATTGTTGTTCCACTTCCTCAATCTTCAAGAGTAAAATATGTACATCTGTCACACCTAACCAATATAATCATGCCTGGATATGTAATGAATCCAGGATTTTCAATTTGCTAGTCGCTGTGCTACTTTCACTCCTTTTACTGATCCTGAGAAGAGCATTTTTACTGATCTTGTAGAGGTACAAGAGCTATCATATACAAAGCGATGCCATTTTTAATCTAGCTTTTCGTTTAAAGCTTGAATTTTTAAATTTAGGTTCACGCTATGAAACATCCAATAAAAGTTCTGAATTTCGAAGGATGGTATAGCATGCAGTGAAGCTACATACTTTGTAGGAGTGTTTGGAACCAAAGAGCAGCCACCTGTATCGCTCCCCTCTCCTCGTGGATGACATGGGAGGATAGGGCAACCCTAGCCGCTGCCATCCTCCCCCTCCTTCGCCTCACCAGCACCAGAGCGAGGGGCCGGGCTCCACGGCAAGCAAGGATGGGGGCGGTGGGGTACGACTGTGCGGTGGGGCGTCTAGATCTGCGAGGAAGAGAAGGGGATGGTGCACGGTGGGGTGGATACGACGATCGAGGAAGAAAGCGGCAACAACAAGGCAGAGGTGGCACAAGGGTGTCGACAGCCAAAGGTGGGGAGGGCAGCCAAATCGGCCTTTTCAAGGCCAGATCCAGCAACTCTTGTCAGAGGGCAAGCCATTGGAGTCAGAGGGGCTAGAGAGGCTTGCTTTGCCTTGCCTCTTTTGGGTGGTTTCATCAGTAGCAACTAGAGGATGCCCCGCGCGTTGCTTCGGGACTTAGTTAACATCAAATTGTTAGATAAGAGGTATAATCTCAAGAAGAAACAGAAGAAACAAACAACTTTCTTGGAGAAATTCTTTTTTGCAGCCCTATCAAAAAATTGTAGATAATTTAGATAGCACATGTCAACTGAAAGAGCGTTCAGCCATAAAGCTCTTTTATACGGTTTGACAGGCTGAATACATGTAGATGGGCCAATGTGTTCATGTGGGCTACATTTGGCACTGAGGAGGCAAAAAGACTCACCCGGTGACTGATGGGTTGGGCTCTATGTTGTCTTCCATCCAATGTTTGAGAAGCAATCTAATACATTCATCTAACGGTTCACAATTTGATGATGATGTGGAAGTACGAGGTTTGAGCTTTTGGCCTTAACTTTATAGAAAGAAGGGATATCAATAATTGGGGAACAATCGCCAGGTTTTAGCTAAATATACCGCCACTTCGAAAGGTAGTAATGATAAAAACACGCTATAATAGTAAAAGTACTTGATTTGGTAGCGATACATATGTAAAACAAAGTATTACAAAGCATAAAAAAACTGAAGAAAGATTGTTTGGATAGACCGTAGGAAAAACATAAAAATTGGATAAAAAGATAGACTTAAAATATTCTTTTTAAAAGGTTGAACCTCTTACTAACTTTTCTCCAAAATCAGCGTGCACTTAGGCATTCCTAACGAATCTCTCAGTTTTTAGGAAGCTCTCATCCTTTGTTTCAAATGTTCAAATAGAAAAAAAACTTTGCTACAGGATTACAATCATGGAAAATTCCTTTACAAATCCCCGGTTTCAAATGAGGCCTAAAGTTAGTACTCCCTCCATCCCAAAATACAAGAAATTTTGGTTGGATGGGATATATCCTAGTACTACATGTCTAAATTCGTAGTACTAGTATGCGTCTCATCTAACCAAAATCTCTTATATTTTGGTATGGAGAGAGTAGACTCTTAAACTAAGGTTTTGGTATGCTCATCCTTCTTTGGTTTGGGGATGAGGTATGATGGGTTGGACTCAGCCTTGTTTTTAGAATAAGATTGTCTCCATTATCCGTTTGGCATGAGGGATGCGATGATCCCAGTATTTAGAAGATGACCTACATGTGAGTGAGATAGAAAAATGGGTTGGATTGGTCCGTCAAATTTTAAGGGGCTAATCCAACGTGGATCCCAGAAGAATATTCCCTTTTAGTGATAATCTCATCCTACCTATCTTCAAAGCAAACAGCCTGAAAAGTGGGATTCGATCCAACCAACCCACTCTATCTCTTGAACCAAACACATGATTAGAAAGAAGGAACAAATTCCTGTTCCTGGCCAGTTATAGTTGTGAACTTGCCGTCATGCAGCAAGTATGATTAGCATGAATCATATAGGCAGATTAGTTCTATAAACTATCGGAGCCATCGTCGAGACGGCATATTTGCAAATGAAAAATAATTCGTGAATAAAACTTTTATATACGTGTTCTCAGCAATCTAAAAGCAAAGGCTGAAAAAATAAATTTTGATGAAAAAACCTTAAAATTAACTCCAAATTTAAAGTTGAAAATTTAAATTTTGGCTAATAAGAATAAGCGAAAAGATGAGACCTATAATAGCAATGCCGGATCAGCTGGATATTTATCCAATCGGTGGTTACTCTAACGAATGAAAAGCCACCCTGTTTTGAGTTGATCAAGTCGAAATTTATTCAGGCTTCCAAATGCCTGTTGTGAGTGGCATCTTCTCAATTCTCAAATGCCACAAAGTTTGTTGGCTTTGCTAATCTGCCACAAACTTGAGTGACAAATTCGCTGATTTGCCTCAACAAAGTAGAATATGATATGGATTTTATTTCTAGAGGGGATATCCCCTCGTTATTTATATGTCATCTAAATTATTATAATTTTTTTTAAAAAAATGACAACATAGATTAATATTAAAAATATCACTACACAAAATAATACAAGATCAAATTTGACTTCTACAAGTTGCAGCAAAAAAAAATTAAACTGAAAATAGTTATCGTACATTCGCATCCATATTTGTTATTTTTTTATAACTTGTAGAAGTTGAATTTTACTCTCAAACACACCCTTAGTTAACTTGCACTTAAACACCTATAAAATAAAACAGAAGGAACAATTTTAAAACATCAATTTGTTGGTTGTCTGTTTTCTCTTATCTTTCTCCCTAATATACTCTATTTGGCATTGAAATGGTTCACGACAATCCTATTTGATGAAACCATTTTTCGATCTTTAGTGTTTGGAAGATTTTTTTTCTTAATCTTTGTTCTTTTTCCACGTAAGAGGGGATAATGGTTACAGGCATGAAAATCTGATACCTCTTTTTTTTCACTTAGAAAAAATGATTTTATTATTTACAAAAATAAACGACGTCAATTATAGGTTTATGTCCACAAATCAAATCCTTGTTGATTTTACCCGTGCTACTGTAAAGGATTTGCATTCCATAATTCTAGTGGCTATTCAGAAAATAGACTTCGTTTCTAAGAATATAGAAGACATAAGAGATAAAGAGCTTCAACCACAATTTGACGAACTAATTAGAAGGTATATTTGCTGATTCAGTTTTTATGGAATAATTTGTAGTTTGATGTGCACAAGAAGAGAGTATTTGCATGCTCGAGTGTCACGCACTGTTTCAGGATTGTCTCGGATTGTTTCAACAGAATATATGCACACATCACAGTAAGCAGTATGCATTACACTGACTACTGCTATACAACACAACAGCCAGAAGCACAAAAATACGAATGGTCACGCTCAAGTTCACAGGATGTTGACAAAGGTGACATCTCATTGATTGCTGCAGTGTAAGAGGAGGCTAAGTGTGGCAAAAGATATCAATGGATAAGGCCATCTTCAACCCAACCCAGAAAGTATCAATTAGTTTTCATATTTATCATATCATATATATACTATGCATAAAAACTATATATTTAGTGATGGTGTCTTCAAATTAAATTCTCATTCAATCATTTCTTCTCTCACCTTTTATCCACATATCCATTTGTTTTCATTCTTAGTTCTCGTATAGAAATGGTTTCTTGCATGAGAAATGTTTTCTTCATATTTTTTACCTCTCTCTCCTTATTAACTCTCCTGCTATATCAGATTTTTGTTTATGTGGCAATGTATTTAATACTATAGACACTAAATGATATGGAAGGTTAAGGATGGCCCAGCACCGTAATATAGTGATACCACCTTCTTTGTTTTTTCTTTAAAAGTAATCACTCAACCGACATCACTGTCCTTTATTTAATCATTTAATGGTTTTGGTGCACCCAGCACCCATAATTCCGAAGACAAATAGTTGTCATATCTACAAGTGTAGGTAGCGACACTTCATCTAAATCAGGATGGTTAAATGTAACAGAGTTTTTTCTTTTCGCAATCAATGAAAATAGTAATACGCTCGACACTTTTGGATAGTGGGAGTAAAGAATTTGTTTAGTCATTTGGACCAAAACTTTTGTTGAGATTGGGATATGGGTCCTTGGTTGGATTTTTTTTAAAAAAAATTAAACCTTTTTAATATTTAATTAAAAAAGGCCACTTCGAAATTTATTTCTAAAATATTAACATTTTAACCACGTCAACCCGCTCCATGACGTGGTAAAACAATACTGACATGTCATTCGCAGTATAAGTAACAATTTTTATCATGTAAGACAACGCTGTCACATCATCCAGACCAGCGTGGTCAAATAATCTATATTATTTTGTCACGTTAATCTAACTGACCTGGTCAAAAAGCTCGGATTCTGAAAATAAGTTTTTGAAATGTTTATTTTTTAAATTTAAAATAAAAAAAGGTTTTAGAAAAATAAGAAAAATCCGTTTGGCTGCCCACCTCATCAAGGCCTCTAGCTCGAGCAGACGCATGGCCTGCATCCGACGGCGGCACGCGAGACCCATTTTTTTTTTTTGCCTTCCTCATTTGATTGACTCTGTATTTGGGGTATAAGATCTTGGAATTTGGATTTTGGAACTTATCACATCTGTGGAGAGTCTGTGTGTAGGGTTACGAATTTAATGAGTGTTTGGCGATAGTTTCAGGGCCCATGTGGAACCACCGAAAAATCTCCCAATTCCCGCGGGAATCGAATTGTTCCGTGTCAAAATTTCTGCTTGCGAAACTCGATCGCTCTCGCTCCACTGTCACCATACTTTGTCTATTTTTAGAGACAGTTAATTGCTAGATTTTTCTAGTTCTTCGAAAATGACCCTCATGGACTTTCAGAAATATGTCACTGTTTGTCTCCAGTCTCAGTTGTCAAATCTGTGTGACCCTTTGTGCCATTTGTCGTGTATCGTGTAGAGTCCTAGTGAATTTCTGTTGATTCATAACTTGCTTCCATGCTCAATTATCTTATGTTTCAGAGAACATCTGTGTGAATTGGAAACTGCCCTTAACATATCGCGCAAGCATACATACATGAAGCTGTCATCTCCGCTACATGCGTAAATTTGTTTATGGTTTGAAGTTTTACTTGCTTAGATTTCTCAGCTCATCTTTTGTGCAAAGAATAGAATGAAATGAACAGGGCCATCTTGCACAAAGGATTCTTCTGTTCCTGTTGATCAACAGTGCATCACAGAGAATTTGTCATAGGCTGTGTTTACTTCGTGTGCCAAAATTTTTTTTTTTACATATATGAACACACATTTGAAACATTAAACGTAGACTAGTAACAAAACAAATTATAGATTTCACCTGTAAACTGCGAGACGAATCTATTAAGCCTAATTAATCCATCATTAGCAAATGTTTACTATAGCACCGCATTGTCAAATCATGGCGTAATTAGGTTCAAAAGATTCGTCTCGCGATTTATATGCAAACTGTGTAATTGTTTTTTTCATTTATATTTAATGCTCTATGCATGTGTCCAAACATTTAATGTGACGGAAAAGTTGGAAGTTTGAAGAAAAACAAGGCCTGTATCTTTCAGTTGAAGAAAATGTGTTTGCTGACTTGGAGAGCTACAAGTTGATGTTGACTTGTGATTATCTTCAACAATTTTCACATACATTGTACTAAACTGGCCCTATTATGTGGCTTGAAGATTGAATTACCATAATATTTGTCCAGTCCAGGCAGCAGACTGCATTACCACATACCATACCTATGGATTCATCCATTCTTCCTGCTCTGCTGATTGTCCTGTTCATACCCATCCTCCTCCACCTTGTCACCCGATTCAAGTACTCATCCTACAATCTCCCTCCAGGCTCACTTGGCTTCCCATTCGTTGGCCAGAGCATCTCCTTCCTCCGGGCCCTTCGCAGTAACACTGATCACCAATGGTACCAAGGCAGGATCGGCAAGTATGGTCCTGTGTCCAAGATGTGGCTGTTTGGCTCACATGCAGTCCTGATGGCCGGACCTGCAGCCAACCGCTTCATATTCAGCAACAAGGACAAGGTCGATGAACCTCCTTAGCGGCCGGAATATACTGATGCTCTCAGGCGAGGAGCTGAAGCAAGTCCGTGGCGCACTGCAGAATTTCTTAAGCCCAGAAATGGTAATCAGGTATGTCTCTAAGATGGATGAGGAAGTCAGGAGGCATGTTAAGGTGAATTGGGTTGGACACAAGACTGTCAAGGTATGAACATGGTGCCTTTTTTCTTTTCATTTCGATTTGTTTCTTTGTATTGCTGGATCCTTATTAATTACTACTCCATACTCATAAACAAAGTTGTTTAGGACAATGTTTAATTCAAACCTTGGGAATATAAATCATGAATAACTCTCAAGTTGTTGAGTTTGAAAATGTAAAAATTATATGTATAGATTTGTCTTGAAAAATACTTTGATAAAAATATACATATATCACTTTTCAATAAATATTTTTATAGAAATAAGAAGTCAAAGTTGTGTTTTGGAGACCGTGTCGCTATTCTAAACGACTTCCTTTACGAGTATGGACGGAGTACTACTCAACATGTCACTCGCTAGTCGCTACAAATTTGTTGATATTTATAAATTTATACCCTTCTTGATTTCTTAGTTAGATGTAAATATAACCTTACATTGTACATATGTTAAGGAAATATATTTGGTGAAAACTATCAAATAATTGAAAAACCGTGAAAACCGTACCTAAAAGTTTTCTAAAATCTTTTGTTAAAAAAAAGTTTTCTAAATTCATGAAAAAATTATAATGATATGTATATGTGTGAAATACATCCATACCAAATGTCAAGTCCAAAATCAACTTCACTTTTGAGAAACATAGTATTCACCTGATTTTTTTGTTACTCCCAAATAAAGTTGAATTTGAACATAAGATTTGGTGAAAATGTATTTCATACCTACACCTAACTCGAATTTATGGAACTTTTAGATCCCATGTATGCATGACTCTTGCATGATCCTGTTCCTGTAGGTTCTTCCTTTGGCAAAGAGGCTCACATTGGACATCATCTGCTCGGTCATCTTCGGACAAGAGGCAGGTTCTGTCAGAGAAGTCCTTGCCACCGACTTCCCGGCGATGGTGAAGGCTGCGCTGTCGATTCCAGTGAAGATACCTTTCACCAGGTTCAGCAGGGGCCTGAGCGCGAGCCAAAGGATCAGGAAGTTGCTCAGGGGGATCGCTCGTGAGAGAGAGATGCTCTTGCAACAGCAGCAGGCTCATGGCGCTTCAGCAGCTGACAACTTCTTCGCATACATGCTCGCCTTGCGTGCTGAAGGTGCGCACTCGCTCACGGTCGAGGACATCGTGGACAACGCGATCTTCCTTCTCATCGCAGGCTATGAGACGACATCTGTTCTAATCACATTCATGCTCTGGCACCTGGACAAGGAGCCAGAAGTCCTTGCCAAGATAACTGAGGGTGAGCAGCTAGTAGTAGTACTTTTCACTTTTGTGTTGTGTTGATATCACTACTGTTTTCGATCTTCTGCTGAGTGGCATTACTTTTTTCTTTCACAGAGCAAGATGAGATTGCCAGGAACAAGGGACCTGGGGATGCTCTAACCTGGGATGATGTTTCAAGGATGAAGTACACATGGAAGGTGGCAATGGAGACACTGCGAACAATCCCTCCAATTTTTGGGAGCTTCAGAACAGCTACCAGAGACATCGAATACCAGGGCTATCACATTCCAAAAGGTTGGATGGTAAGTAATTTTTGGGAGAATAAGTCATGTATTCTCTCCGTTTTTTCATGTTTGACGTAATTAATATGTTTACATAAATTTGACTATCCATTTTGTTAAAAAAAAGTATAATTATCATTGTGATTGATTTTATCAATATAAGTACTTTAAGCATGACTTATATTTTTTATATTTACACAATTTATAAATAAGACAAATGATCAAATATATGTTTAAAAGTTAACGATGTCAAACGTAAAAATTCGAAGGGAGTATATGGCTGACATTTTGCTCTTCCCTGTATATTCCTTTGGGTGTCTCAGTGACATGCCAATCTGAACCAGTGTACTCGTTGCCGCCTTTGTCTTCTAATACTGATCTTCTGTGACTCACCAGGTATTCACAGCCCAATCTGTTACACATTTGGATGCAAGTATTTTCCCTGAGCCAAGCAATTTCGACCCTGCTCGATTCGAGAACAACTCTTCGATTCCGCCTTATTGCTTTGTGCCATTTGGGGGAGGTCCAAGAATGTGTCCTGGAAACGAGTTTGCAAGGACTGAGACATTGGTGACCATGCACTACTTGGTGACACAGTTCAGGTGGAAGCTGTGCTGCAAGGAAGAAAGCTACAAGAAAGATCCGTCTCCGACGCCTCTTCTTGGACTCCCAGTTGAACTGGAGCCGAGATGCCTCCCTGAAAATGCTCATGCTTAAAAATTGCTTCATGTCCATGCATTTTGAGTTTATGCTATTTGCAGTTAGCCAAAGAGAATCATGGAGTAATGCAGTACACATCCAAGAACTGACAAGAATTCAAGTCCAAATTCAATCCTTAGATTGAGAAAAACAAAAGCAAATCTATATGAACAATATAGACACTATCTATATTCAGATTCTCCAACTTTTGTTATACATATGTAGATTAAATTTAAACTGACGCGTTCGAGGGGTGATGAATAATGTTATGATCTACGGTGTTGGCACTTTTCACAAATATGACTATTCAAGTAGCATGCAAGGATGACAGTACACGCCCAGGCTGCGTTCTTTGCGTGACTCTAGAGGAAGATTTCCAACACACATGAAACGAGAAAGCTCATTAACTTAAGTATTCACTATTATAAAGTTGAAAAATAGATTTGTTTATTTATTTAAACAACTTCTATATAGATTTTGTTTCTTTTGCAAAATAAGCATCATTTAACAGTTTGAAAAACGTGCTAACGGAAAACGAGAAAGTTGAAGTTTGTAGTTGAAGAAAAGAACTAAACCTTAGTGTAAACTGACTTTACGTTTATATACCATAATGTATCTACTATCTTCTTCGGACACAAGTATTTCATCTTTAGGGCCAAACATTAAAATTTTGACCATTGGTGACTTCCTGAAAGCTCAATTTAAAAAACGTAAATTGGTGTGCTTAGATTTTCCTTGAAAGTACTACTACTCCGTTTTATATTATAAAACACTAACTTTTTTAGTCAAAATTTTTTAGGTTTAACCAAGTTTATAAAAAAAATGTAGCAATATTTATATCATTGAATTTATTTTATTAAATCTAGCATTGAATATATTTTAATAGTATGTTTGTTTTGCGTTGAAAATATTACTATTTTCTTATATAAACTTGATCAGAAGTACTTTGATCTAAAAATAATCAAAGTGACTTAATATGAAACAGAAGAAGTATTATATTATATTGAACTTATTAGATTTCAAAAAAAAGATGCATTCAGGTATTAAAAAATAATGATCAAAGTATATTTATGACCGGTGGGAGTACTTGCATCTCTCCTTATCTTACTCTTGCTCCACAATGTTTCATGTTTATTAATTATTGTACAACTTGGCACTTTCCCAAGGGTAAAATAATATTGGCACAAGACACATGAGAAACCTCGTACTCCATCTTATATTGACAAAAGTAATCACACAAAAGAATCACCCATGACCTTTTGTTTAAAATGTCCATACACAAGAGAAACCATGTTTATTATGTGGTCATTGCAATTTGCAAATTTAATTACTAGCCTAGAGCCCGTGCGTTGCAACGGAAAACAAATTGAGTTTAAACCTTATTAAATCAATTAATAAGCATTTATTTAGTCCAAGTAATACTATGTTTTTTTATTAACAAGTACTCCTAGGTGATTTTGAAATTTTAGTCCAAGTAAAACCGGTGTTGGTCTGCCCAAACCGGCCTACCAAGAAGGTTGGGCTGGTCTAAAGCTGGCTACCCCAACATGGGCCTTCAGCTCGAGCTGCCACAATCGGCGGCCAGTGCGCAGCGTTGCGTGTATTGGTATCTATTCTGACTAAGCGTCTCAGACTCTCTTGGTCCCCCTTCCTCCTTCTAGGGGGTCTTGTATTTATACCCATAAATGTCCCATTGTCCAAGTAGAACTAGGAAGACAAATATGGATACGAATCGAGTAGTCTTTATAATTTTCATGTAGAACTTTGCTTCTTATTCCTTATCCGGAATACCTTTCGTATGTGAGGCCTAATTTCATATAAGACTTGGTATATGGTGGGTCCTGCCGAGCTTAATCGACTACTATTGGATACCTGTTATCCATAACCCTGACAATTATCACCAAACAATTGTCATCTACTAGACATAGGCCGAATTTGAGAGGAGAGGGAAAGAGAAGATTGAGAAGATACGCAAAACGAGGTGAGCCATTAGCGCTTTATTAGTTGAGTAAAAAGTATTTTAAATTTTAAAAATGGATTAATATGAATTTTTAAAGCAACTTACCTATAGAAATTCTTTTTGCAAAAAACGCATCGTTTAGTAGTTTGGGAAGCGTGCGCGCGGAAAATGAGGTGTTTTCTCTCTCAATCTCCCAGCAACGAACACAACCATAGTCAAATTTTACAATGTATTTGTTTAGACTTTGGAACCCAAAAATTTTCTTGTGCAAACTAGAATGAGATAAAGCAAAGCAGGAAAAGAGTGAGTAGACCAGTCTTAATGAGATAAGAATAATGCATCAATAGAGGATGAGAGGAGTCCTATTGAGTTCGCCATAGGGCATATGGAGTAGAAGGTGCAAGTGGAATGTATAGTGACCAAACAAATTCCATGCTAACTAGAAATGCAAAAAGCTCTCAAATAATTTATCCGATCTTTGAAACACATATTTTCTAGGGTCAAATAGAACTTCATAGAATATGTGATAATTATGACAAGTAGATAGACATTATAGGCTTCACGTAAACGATTATAAAATCTAATTGTACTTAATTCATGCCTAGTGCAGAGGCTAGCTAAACAAAATATTTATGGGTTGGTTACTTTGATTACATAATTCCTAATATTTAACTATAAATTTTATAAAAAAATGAAATCATGGGAACAATCATAAGAAATCGCATTACAAAAAAAATAATGATATGTTCCTAGTTATATTTAGCTATCCAATTGTGTTCTTGCTAGCCTCGCACACTTGCATGAAATTATCCCATATGGTTGTCTCCTACACTGCACAATAGAATTGGACTCTACAAGAATGTCTATTTAACATAGTTTTGAATCCCCTCAATCCATGAATAAATAAACAATGAGAACCTATTTAATTTAGTATTAGATGTTTACACAAAAAGTTGATTCATATTTTTAAAAAGTTTGACATTTAAGGTATCATGCTCTGTCACTATTCTATCATCTCACAAAATTTGAGCTTAAAATAAGATTATATAAAATGAAATAGAAAATACAAAACTCAATAGAGAGCAAAGTGAACTAATTATAGAAAAACCTATAAAATTCATAGAAAAAATAGGTTCTTAACTTTCACTTAAACTACAACACCCATTAGCATAAGCATTGCATCATTTTTGAGTTCTTAGATGATTACACTGCGATAAGTGTGCAAAAAAAAAGCTAACCAATTAGAGGGCACTAGCTTTATTGTGCAAATAGAACATGTTTATTAAACAATAATGGCTTTGGAAGATTTTTTTTAAGAAAAAAATAGAACCCTTAAACAATCAATTATAAAAAATTTGTAATAAAAATTCAAGCAATATCAAATAAAGTGCCCGCGCAACTACGCGGGCAACCTTCCCAGTTGTGTGGCAAAGGACCTAATGACCCTTTGACCTGGAATGATGTTTCAAGGATGAAGTACACATGGAAGATGGCAATGGAGACGCTACGGACAGTTCCTGCACTTTTAAGAAGCTTCCAAACAACAACCAAAGACATCGAGTACCGGGGCTATCACATTCCATACCCAAAGACGTCAGTGATGCGTCTATCTGAACACTATACCCAACTCTTACATTTCCTTGGATTGCTCCCCACACATTTTCTATGCTATGCCAGGCAGTGTTGAGTTTTGATCCAAATTCATTTACACTTAATAAAGGCCAGCTTCTCTCTTATTTTGGGAGGGTTTTCCACGTTAAATCTCGTGTCTTCTGTGATTGATATATTGTTTTTTATCGTTTGTTAGCCTATCGTTTCCTAGGCAGGTCTTCACTGCTCAAATTGTCACACATTTGAACGCAAATTTTTTTTAGACGACCCAAGCAAGTTTGACCCTTCTAGATTTGATGAAATGTCTTCAATCCCACCTTATTGCTTTGTGCCATTTGGGGGCGGTCCAAGGATGTGGCCTGGAAACGAATTCGCGAGGACTGAAACATTGGTAGCTTGCGTTACCTAGTGAGGCAATTCCGGTGGAAATTGTGCTGCAAGGAATAAGGTTACAGGAATGCTACTCCGATGCCTGTTCTTGGACTCCCAATTGAACTTCAGACCAGATCGAAGTCCCCCTGATTATGCTCATGCTTAAAATGATCCATATGTTTCTTTGTATTATCATGTATTTCACTTTCTCAGTTTATGCTTTCTACAGATGGTTGAAGAGTTGGAGTGTTGTAGGTGTAATGGTATTCAGAAATGCTGTGAGTTGTGATCATTGTGTAAAAAAATGTGGAATGGCGCATAATATAATAATGCGATTATAAAAATAGATGCCTAAGGGGCTCCTTTTCTTTTCTTTTTACTAAAAGAAGATATACGGTGTGCCATTAGGTAAACTAGATGAAACCCGACGCATTGCTGCGGGAGTTTTATATGATAATAGTACAAATAACATGCAGATAGCTACACGGTATAACTTTATATGATTTTCATCTGTGATCAACCATGGGAAAAAATATAAATAATTAAAATAGTGTGGTTTCTAACAATTTAAATCATATATAAATATATTATTCGAAAGCAAAACTAAGGTGGTATGCCTCAATGACAGAAGGAAAATAAAAAGAAAAAAGAGACGATATATATTAATCATTCAAAGAGAAAACAAATATGATGTGACTTCGTAGGAGAAGGAAAGGAGGGACATAATTTCGACCATAAATCAATTATCCAAGGGCTAGAAACAATTAAGGTGATGTGGCTCAAAGAGATAATAGAGAAATAGCATTCACTGCACTTAGTGGGGATGACTTTATAGATTTATAGGATGAGCCAGCTGGTTAGTTTATCTGGTATGCATAGAAGAAAAACGGTAATGCAAAATTACTCATAAGAAAAGGTAATACTCTATAATCAGTAATCACAACAAATCAGCGGTAGGCAGGTGATTTCCGCCAGTTTGGGCCCAAACCGGCCTTGGGCTGGTCTGAAGCTGGCTACCCCCATCATGGGCCTAGGCAGGTCGCCCACATTCTCCGGCTCGAGACGACGCAATGGACGGCCAGCGTCGGCGGCGCGCACCGCCGGCCGGTGCGCCGGCAGGCCGTCTTCTCCTCCTCCTCCTCCTCCTGCACTAACGCCTGCAGCTTACTTGCAAGCCGCCCCAGAAGCAGTCAGGTACGGGCCGCCGCCTAGTCGCAGCTGCGGTTTGGTCACCAAGCTCTCTGGCTCCTCTGCTGTCTTGGTGTTCTTGATTAATTTCGTAAGTGGTAGTAGCTCGTTGGTTGGTGTCGTTGTGAAATGTTGTTTGATTTGTTTTTAGCGAGGGACGTCAGGTGCGGATTGATGTACAATGGTCTCACTGCTAAAAATCAATGGCAAGAGAGAACAATGATCTCCTTGACCTAGGGATTGTTGATTTCGATCCGTGGATAAACTATATATTATTAAATTAAGTCTGTATCCGTGATGCGATTTGTGGAGTCTATGAATTCTTCCAGGTCTATCTATTTGGCGGTGTATATATTTTTTTGTTCTTGGAAGTTGGCCATGATGTATTTTCAGAATATGTTATCCGAACTGTCGTTTTCCTTTCCTTTTCTGCCCATCTTTTCAGATCTATGTGACCATCAAGTTCATTGTAGTATAATGCACTGATTGTGCCGACATTGTTAAAAAAATGGTCATGCTATATAAGGACATGAATCATCTGCAGATCTGCTTATGGATAAATTCTAAACTATTTAGTTGGGCGATAAATTCTAAACTATTGTTCTGTATTGCAGGGCAATGCTGTTCTCAGAAGAACTGCAGTTACAGTAAATTTGTCTCTGTACTCAGGCACGTACATAAAACTGGAGCTAACCTTCTCCACTTCGTATGTACTAACTCGCTTCTAGTTCTTAAAATGCCTACCTATTTTTCCTTGCTCATATTCTGCATAATAATATACCAAGGATAAAGGATGCATGTTCTGCATACATGGTCTGTGCTGCTGTGCCAAGGCTAAAACTAGACCTTATAAGATCGCATAGTGGGATTTCCTACAGGAACTCAGGGAGAACTCCTGTAATTGTTGACTGAGTTTCCTGCAGTCACAAAAAGAACTAAAAACTAGAATATTGTTGAAAATGTCTTATTACATAGGCCATGGATTGTTTCCTTAGGAATGTCCAAGTTGTTGCCACCAGTTCTTTTCAATCTTTTGCTTTGCTTGCTGTGCAGAATTTAGTGCTGTTGTATGTAAACATTCTCTCCAACTATGAGCAAATAGTAACGTCTTTCTTCTACCTAATATTAGATCCAAAGAAATATTCAGTTCATTTCTTTCTTTGCTTCTGGTTATGTACTTCCCTTTTTGACTTTTATTTTTCGAGGGTAGTCATTTATGTCGCACTTATTTTAGGGGGAAATGTGATTCTTTGACTAGCATAAATGCAGAAATTCTATTGGCTAGCATCATTTTTTCTTTTAGTTTTACAACTTGATGATGAACTAGCTTCCATTTATTTTCAGTTATTCACATATCTCGTGCTAAGCTGCTCCTATTATGTGGCTAGGGATGGAGTTTTTTTACTTATAAACTAATATTTTATAAGTTATCATGAATCAACCTTGCTGCTCTGGTGACAACAACGAGAGTTTGTTAAAAGAATCCTATACTGTTTCTTTATGCCCCATTCTCTCCTTTGCTCATTTGTCTGTCGTATGACTTTTGAGTAAGTAATATATTCCAATGGGCTACCTACGCCTTCTGTTGAGTTCTAAAGAAAAATACTAAATTTGTTAAATCATAATCCCTTATATATCATGCAGATTGCAGAAGGAACAACTCTGTATTACCTCTATATATGTATAAAAATCCACAAGCTGATCATCCAACCTGCATACTGCATAACAACACACCATGTCAATGGATTCATCCATGCTTCTAGCTCTGCTGCTTGCCTTGTTCATACCCATCCTCCTCCACCTTGTCACTAGGCGCAAGTACGCATCCTATAATCTCCCTTCAGGTTCCCTTGGCTTTCCATTGATTGGACAGACTATCTCCCTACTCCGCGCCCTCCGCAAAAACACTGATTACCAGTGGTACCAAGACAGGATCAAGAAGTATGGTCCTGTGTCCAAGATGTCAGTGTTTGGTTCACCTACAGTGCTGTTGACTGGCCCGGCAGCCAATCGCTTTGCATTTTGCAACCCAGACCTCATTTTCACCCAGACAAAGGCGCTGAACGCCCTCGTTGGGCGGTCCATTCTGATGCTCTCAGGTGAGGAGCTAAAGCATGTCCGCAGTGCAGTCCAGGGCTATCTGAGGCCAGAGATGGTGACAAAGTACATTTGGAAGATGGATAAGGAAGTCAGGAGGCACATTGACCTGCACTGGGTTGGTCAAAAGACTCTCACGGTATGAACTTTGTGTTTTTTTTTTTTCATTTTTCCGCTTAATGTTTTCAGCATTGCTAGATCCTTATGTATAACTCAAAACAACTTTTCATGATATGGAAATGTATATGTGTGATTCTTTCATGATTATAGGTTGCACCATTGGCGAAGAGGCTCACCTTTAACATCACCTGCTCAGTCTTCTTTGGAGAAGAGGCAGGTCCTATCAGAGAAGCCCTGGCAACCGACTTCGAGGCATTGGTGAAGGCTACACTATCGATTCCAGTAAATATTCCCTTCACCAAGTTCAACAAGGGTTTGAGTGCGAGTTGGAGGATAAGGAAGTTGCTCAGTCGGATTGCTCGTGAGAGGGAAGCAGCGTTGCAGCAAGGCCGTTGCAGTTCAACTGATGATTTCTTCACATACATGATTGCATTACGCTCCGAAGGCACACACTTACTCACAGTGGAGGACATTGTGGACAATGCAATCTTACTCCTTACTGCAGGTTATGAGACAACTTCTGTTCTTATCATCTTCTTGCTCCGGTACCTAGCCAATGAGCCAGACATCCTGGGCAATATAACTGAGGGTGAGCAGCTAGTACTTTTGATTTTTCAATCTTCTTAGTATCACTGCTATCATTGGTACTTATGGAGTTATGGTGAATCCGCAGAACAAGAGGAGATCGCTAGGAACAAAGGACCTAATGAGCCTTTGACCTGGGATGATGTGTCAAGGATGAAGTACACATGGAAGGTGGCAATGGAGACACTCCGGACTGTTCCTGCAATCTTTGGAAGCTTCCGAACAGCTATCAAAGACATCGAATACCAGGGCTATCACATTCCAAAAGGCTGGCAAATAAGTGTTTTTCTGTCAAGTAATTCCGTTGTGTCATTGAATATCTTTTTGGTCGCCCATGTGCATTTGTGTATCAGTAATATGCCCATCTGAACAATATACCCAACTGTTAAATTCCTCCAACACATTTTCTGTTCTATGCCAGATCTTCACTGATCAAATTGTCACATTTGGACACATTTTTTCGATGAGCCGAGGAAGTTTGACCCTGCTAGATTTCATAACCAGTCTTCAATCCCACCCTATTGCTTTGTGCCATTTGGGGGAGGCCCAAGAATGTGCCCTGGAAACAAATTTGCAAAGACTGAGACATTGGTGGCCATGCACTACCTAGTGAGGCAGTTCAGGTGGAAATTATGCTGCAAAGAAGAAGGTTACAGGAAAGATCCTACTCCACTGCCTCTTCTTGGACTCCCAATTGATCTTGAGACCAGAAGCCCCTCTGAATATGCTCATTCTTAGAGTAATCCACATGTTTCTGTTTACTTTTTGCGTTTTAATTTATGCTTTCGCTAGTTGGTTTAAGAGTTGCGAGTGTTGCAGATATGAAGGTTTGGTAAAGTTGTTCAGAAATGTAGTGACTTATGATCAAAGGTGGTACAGTTTTGCTGATAAATGTGTATTGGTGTATAAACTATGATGCAATAAATAAACACAGATGCCTTATGAGTTATTTTTCTTTTGTTTTTTTCTTAAAAAGAATGTCTAGGTTATGCTATTGGGTAAATCAGCCAGCTGGTTACTCTGATATGCAATGAACCAAAATATAAAAATGGTACTGCAATTTACCCATAGAAAAGGTAATGCACTAAAACACAATCGCACTGTACTAGCAAACAATAGTACTTGTCCTTTGTCTCAGACTTGCTATCTGATGATTGTATCGGCAGCAAAGGTCAGTCCTTTTACATTGCTTATGACTTTTTCATTCACGGTGGAGGACATCGTGGATAATGCAATCTTCCTTCTGATTGCAGGTTATGAGACAACATCTGTTCTTATTACCTTCATTCCCTGGCACCTAGACAAGGAGCCGGAAATCCTTGGCAAGTCGCCCAGTTGCAGCTGCCTGTGGTTTGGTCACTACACCTCTTGTGTCTTGGATTCATGATTTCTAGCTTGCAGTTGGTTGGTGAGATATTGTTTGATTTGTTCATGGGGGATGAGCGAGCAGTCATGGCTCAGACGCAAATCTGCATTCCTGATGCGATATCAAGATCTATATTGTGGAGTCTATGCCTTCAAAGTTTATCTAGATTTGTCTACATAATTCTTTTGTTCTTGGAAGTTGACTATAGTGGATTTTCAGATTATGTTATTCTAAACTTGTCGTTTTCCCTTTTTTGCCAGGATTTCAGGATCTATGTGGCCCTCAAGGTCGTTGTTGTGTATCCTGATAATGCACTGATTGTGCCAACATTGTTAAAAAATATGTCATGCTATATTAAGGGATGAATCTTCTTCTTATGGATAATTCTAAAAGTTCTGTATTGCAGGGCCATACCATTTTCAGAAGAATTGCAGGTACAGTGAACTTGTCCTTGTGTGCACAGGCACATACATAGAACTGGAGCTAACCTTCTCAAATCTCAACTATGTACGTAATTTGCTTCTTGGGCGTTAAAAAAAAGATTTAAAAAGGTAAACTGGAATGTGCAGAATATCTAGTCGAGTGGAAGTAGTAAGGGATGAAATCACTTAGATGTTGTATGACGGAACGATGACTTAATGCAAACATTTTAGCTTGAGAAATGACGTAGGTGATAGACTCCGTCTTTCTTTCCATTTTTGATTGAGAAAGCGTCTGGCCCAAAGAGGTCTACAGTAGTGCCTTGCGAGGTCGTAGACCCGGTAACCCATCGTTCGCCTAAGATCGAAAATGCGATGTCACATCACTCTTCATTCAGTTCAGTCCTTTTAAAATATCTACCTATTTTTTACATGGGTCATATTCTACTTAATAATATACCAAAAACAAAAGGATGGGTGTCCTGCATACATGCCTGTGCCAAGGCTACCTTAAGATCGCATAGTGGCTTACCTGCAGGGAGAACTGTTGATCGAGAGCCCTGCAATTAGAAGAATTAAAATCCTGAATATTGATCAAAATTTCTCATTACGAAGGACATTGATCGTTTCCTTAGGAACGACATCAGATCTTCTCAATGTTTTGCTTTTGCTTGCTTTGCAAAATTTAGTGCTGTCGTATGTAATCATTCTCTCCAACAATGAGAAAACAGTAGCATCTTTCTTCTACCTAATATTAGATCCAAAGAAATATTCAGTTCATCCAAAGAAATTTTTTTAGGGAATTTGTTTCTATGTCTTCATTTGACAGGGAAATGTGGATTCTTTGACTAGCATAAATACAGAAATTCTATTGGCTAGCAGCACCTTTTTTTAAAAAATTTTCAAGCTGATGTTGAAGTGGCTTCCATTTATTTTCTGTAATTCACCATGTCGTGCTGAGCTGCTCCTATCATGTGGCTAGGGATGGAATTGTTTACTTATGAACTAATATTTTAAGTTATCATGAATCAAACTCATTGCTCTGGTATGACAACTAACAACAGCGAGGGTTTCTTTAAGTAACCTGTATTCTGTCTTCTCGCCTCCTCTGAATTTGATGTCTTTGCCTTGGCCTATGCTTTGGTCATCTGTATGTTGTATGAATTTTGAGAAAGTAGTATAATCAGGTGGGCCACCTAGCCTTCTGTTGAGTTCTGAAGATAATAATCAAATTTGTTAAATCATTCTTTCTTGTCTATCATGGAGAAAGGAACAACTCTGGTTTACCTATATATATACATGTATACTTATCCACAAGCTGATCATCCAACGCATAACAACATACCATGTCAATGGATTCATCCATTCCTTTTGCTCTGCTGCTTGCCTTGCTCATACCCATCCTCCTCCACTTTGTCATCAGGCGCAAGTACTCATCCTATAATCTCCCTCCAGGTTCCCTTGGCATCCCAGTGATTGGCCAGACCATCTCCCTACTTCGCGCCCTCCGCAGTAATACTGATTACCAGTGGTACCAGGACAGGATCAAGAAGTATGGTCCAGTGTCCAAGATGTCAGTGTTTGGCTCACCGACGGTGCTGTTGACTGGCCCAGCAGCCAATCGCTTTGTATTCAGCAACCAAGACCTCATTATCACCGAGACGAAGGCAGCGAACGCCCTCATTGGGCGGTCCATATTGACACTATCAGGTGAGGAGCTAAAGCAAGTCCGCAGTGCACTGCAGGGCTATCTGAGGACAGAGATGGTGACAAAGTATATTCGGAAGATGGATGAGGAGGTCAGGAGGCACATTTTTTCGACCTGAATTGGGTTGGTCAAAAGACAGTCACGGTATGAGTGTTGTGTTTTCTTCTTCTTTTCCCACTTAATGTTCTTTGAATTGCTAGACCCTTATGTGTACTTAAAACAACTTTTCGTAGTATTGATATGTATATGTGTGATACTTTCGCGATTACAGGTTGCACCATTGGCGAAGAGGCTCACCTTTGACATCATCTGCTCAGTCATCTTCGGACAGGGGGCAGGTCCCATCAGGGAAGCCCTTGCTGCTGACTTCAAGAAAATGGTGCAGGCAATGCTATCGATTCCAGTGAATATACCCTTCACCAAGTTCAACAAGGGCTTGAGTGCGAGCCGGAGGGTGAGGAAGGTGCTCAGGCAAATTGCTCGTGACAGGGAAGCAGCATTGCAGCAAGGCCATTCTAGTTCAGCTGATGATTTCTTCACATACATGCTTGTTTTGCGCTCCGAAGGCACCCACTCACTCACAGTGGAGGACATTGTGGACAATGCAATCTTACTCCTACTTGCTGGTTATGAGACATCGTCTGTTCTTATCACCTTCTTGCTCCGGTACCTAGCCAATGAGCCAGATATCCTGGGCAAGATAACTGAAGGTGAGCAACTAGTACTCTGTATTGTCCTCATATTTTGATATTTGAATCTTCTGAGTAGACTGTTCCCCCAATATTTGGAAGCCTCCGAACAGCTATTAAAGACATCGAATACCAGGGCTATCACATTCCAAAAGGCTGGCAAGTAAGTTTTCTTTTTTTCTGTGAACTGATTCCATTTTGTGACATTGAGTAACTTTTCCATTGCCCTTATGACATTAATGTATCAGTGATATGTCCATCTGAACAATATACCCAACTGTTATAGGCTTACAGCTCTCTAACACATTTTCTGTGCTATGCCAGGTCTTCACTGCTATAATTATCACACATTTGGACGCAAATTTTTTCGATGACCCGAACAAGTTCAACCCTGCTAGATTTCATAACCAGTCTTCAGTCCCACCCTATTGCTTTGTTCCGTTTGGGGGAGGTCCAAGAATGTGCCCTGGAAATGAATTTGCGAGGACCGAAACATTGGTAGCCATGCACTACCTGGTGAGGCAGTTCAGGTGGAAATTGTGCTGCAAAGATGAAGGTTACAGGAAAGATCCTGTTCCGATGCCTCTTCTTGGACTCCCAATTGAACTTGAGACCAGAAGCTCCCCCTGAATATACGCATGCTTAAAATGATCCACCTGTTTTTAGTTTATGCTTTCACTAGTTGGTTGAAGAGTTGGAAATGTTGCAGTTGTGAAGATCTTGGTAAAGTTGTTCAGAAATGCAGTGACTTATGATCAAAGCTTTGGTTCAGTTGCGCAGATAAATGTGTAATATTTCCTCTGTTATTTAATAGATAACGGCGTTGACTTTTGAACACATGTTTGACCATTCGTCTTATTCTAAAAATTTATGCAAATGTATAGAATATAAATCATGCTTAAAGTATTTTGAGTGATAAAACATCTCACAACAAAATAAATAATAATTACGTTTTTTTAATAAGATGAATGGGGCATCATCTATTAAGAAACGGAGTTAGTAAGACATCTGCTTAGGGGGTTCCTTTTCTTTTGTTTTTCTGAAAACAATGTCTACGTTGTGCTATTGTTGGGTAAATCAGCCAGCTGTTTACTTTATCTGGATGCAATGAACAAAAAAAAGGATAATTTAAAATTACCATTAGAAAATGCAATACTCTAAACACAATCGCCATGTACTAGCAAACAAAATACTTGTCATTTGTCTCAGAATTTGCTATCGATGATTGTATCGCTAGCAGAGGTCAGTCCTTTTCCTTTGCTTTTTTTTTTCATTCACAGTGGAGGACAATGTTTAGTTGTCACAGTGTATTATACTATTCCCTAAATGATTATAAATATTTGATGTTTAGGATAAGATTTAGTCAAAGTTTTGAAAATTCGAGAAAAAAGTCTATAGTGCTAGGGAACAAAGTCTATCAACCAAAGAAAAAAAAAGGATCTATGGGTTATTAGTCTCATAATTCTCTTTCTTATAAAGAATTTGCACAAATTTTATAATATTGTAGTGACAAAGTCCCTGTGTGAGGTATGTGGGTTCTTTCTGGTGGTAAAATATGTTTTAAAAATTTTTAAAAACTTTTTCAGAGGTATTGCCAAGTGAAATGTCAAGGATGGTAAAACATGCTTATTTTTTGCATCTCAGGACATTGATTTAACTTATATAAGATGCAAGAGAGACTTTCATGCATATTTTCTTTGAATGTCACTTTAGCCAAGAATGTTTGGTCAAGGCTGCTTATCATGTGGAACACAAGCCTAAGCTTTGAGCAGATGTTGCAGTCGGCTATGGATAATTGCAATGCCAGGGTTTAAACTTTGTGGAAAAAGTTCTATATGCTTCCCGAAATATTTGGAAAACAGAGGAATGACTTCATTTTGAAGATAAAGCACCTTGCCACCTTTTGTGCATCCCTGGAGTTGCCTTTTCAAGGATGATCTACTTTTACTTTTCTTTCTTTTAAGTCATGTATAAAGAGATATTCTATCATCATGGATTGACTTGTTGTAATTTCAGTTTGGTACTTTTTTATTTCTTGGCCCTACTTAATGTATCACATGGCTATTCTTAGTCAACATTTCTATTAGAAAATGTCCCTTTTGCCCTTACTTTTCGTACCATGTAAAAAGAGAAAAACAAAGATGAATAAATAGAATTATAAATGTACTTCCTATTATTTCATTATGTGCACACGAGGTTGAGCTTTAATTACATAATTATTTTCTTTTTACATAAATTACTATGCATCTATAGCAAAATTCATTATATGTGATTTCAAAAAAAATCATATAATTATTGGATGTATGTTTGATAGAAAGTTGGGTATTTAAAGCTCAACTTTAGGGGATCTCGTCATAAAGTTTCACTGCCTCATTAGTAAGGTATATTCTTCATTTTTGTTATATATGTGAATGAGTGGTATAAGGGTAATTTATCAAGAGATATTGATTATGTTTAGCCATGTGGCTCCTTAAATGGGTTCAAGGATGAGTTTGAGCTAGAATTAAAACTTGAAAGAGTAAGATGGGCAGATTAAAATGTCAAAGACCAAACTAAACCTTAGATGAAACTTAGAGGACCAATTTAGCTATTCACCCTTAAAATTTTTTTAAAAAAATTTAACCACCAATAACTTCTTAAATGTTTAATTAAAAAAGATAATATTTTTACTTGAAAAACACTTTCATAATATTGTTAGCTATTAGGTTTTAAAAAACTTGTTCTGCTAAAATAGTGAGAGTAAATTTCATAAAATCCCACGTATTATGATTCAAATTGCACAAAACTACAGGAATTTCGGCACGTATCACATAACCTCTAATATGATTCTAAAGTTTCATAAAACCGTACAGGTAACTTTGATCTACCACATTTTTAAATTCTACGATAACATCTTAAATTTATAAGGATTTAATCCATCATGTAAACGTTAAATCCACTTTTTAAAATTTTGATATAGGAATATGTCAAAATGGTTCATGGTGTGATTTTTGTGAAATTTTATGACCATAAAAGCGAGGATGTGTCATGTTCCAAAATCCCTATGTTTTTGTGTGGCCTAGATGGAGTTTTATAAAAATTTACTTTAAAAACCATGATCGAAGTTTAAAATTTTGATCAAAGTTAATTTCCATCAGTTTCGGACATAAAACCGGCCTTCCATGGAGGTTGGGCTGGCCATCCGGGCATGGGCCTAGGCAAGGCAGATCGCCCACATTCTCCGGCTCGAGCGGCGGCCGTCAGCTGCGCGGGGCTCCCCGTCGGCGGCGGGCACCGCCGGCCGGTGGCGGTGCGCCAGCGGGCAAGCTTCCCCTCCTGCATCTTACCTGCAGGACGCCCCCCAACAAGCAGGCAGCGCAGTAAGAGGTTTGGTCACTAGCTCTTAGGTGTCCTGGGATTCTTGATTTCTAGCTTTGCAATTGATTGGTGAGATGTTGTTTGATTTGTTGATGGGGGCGGCTGAACGAGTCTGTGAATCTGTGTTGGCGCAGATGCAGTTGGGGTGGGTTTCGGTCAGGTCTGGTGGTGTGGATTAGTGAACAGTGAACACTGCCTAAAATCGATGTAGGAGAATAATGATCTCATGGCCTGATGATTGCTGATTTCGATCCGTGGACAAATTATATTATTAAATCAAATCTGCATTCGTGATGTGATCTCCAAATCTATATTGGGGAGAGTCTATCCCTTCGAAGTCTTACCTATCTATATATCTATCTGTCTGTCTTTATACATATTTTGTTCTTGGAAGTTGACTATAGTGGATTTTCAAAATATGTTATCCGACCTGTCGTTTTCCTTCCCTTTTTTTTGAAAGTTTTTCAGGATCTACGTGATCCTCAAAGTCAATGTCGTGCATCCTGATAATGCATTGATTATGCCAACGTTGTTAAAAGAAATGGTCATGCTATATTAGGGGAGGAATCATCTGCTTATGGATAAAGTCTAAAGTATTGTTCTGTAATCTGTATTGCAGGGCCATGCCATTTTCAGAAGAATTGAGGCAACGGTAAATGTGTCTTTTTGTGCACAGGCACATATATAGAACTGGAGCTAACCTTTTCCACTAAGTACGTAGTAATTCGCTTCGTTTTTAAAATGTCTAGCTATTTTTCGTGGCAGATATTCTGCATACTAATATACCAAAAAAAGAATAGCTATCCTGCATACATGGCTTGTGCCAAGGCTAGAACTATACTTGTTGATCGAGTGCTAAGGCTAGAAGTGTTGATCGAGAGCCCTGCAATTATGCAGAAGAATTATAATCTAGAATATTGTTCACAATTTCTCATTACATAGAACATGGATTGTTTCCTTAGGGATGACCAAATTGTTGTCACCAGATCTTTTCAATGGTTTGCTTTGCTTGTTTTATAAAATTTAGTACTCTGTGTAAACTCATCTACCAGCAAAACAGTAGTATCTTTCCTCAAGCTAATATTAGATCCAAAGGAATATTCAGTTCATCTCTTTATTTGCTTCTGTCTATGTACTTCTTTTTATAGTTCTTTTTTTTTTAATTTTAGGGAATTCGTTTTTATGTCTTTCATTTGAGGGGGAAATGCGATTCTTTGACTAGCATAAATGCAGAAATTCTATTGGCTAGCATAAATGTGATTCGTTGAACTGGCTTCCATTTATTTCCAGTAATTCACAAGATGGAATTGTTTACTTATAAACTAATATTTTAATTTATCATGAATCAGACTCATTACTCTGGTGACAAACGATGGTTTGTTAATGTTAGATTGTCTTCCCGTCCTTCTCTCAATTTGTAATCTTTGCTTGTTTGTTGTATGACTTTTGAGAAAGTGATATATTCAGCTTTGCCAACTAGTCCTTTTGTTGAGATCAAAAGAAAATATCAAATTTGTTAAACCATACTCCCTTATATATCATGGAGAAAGGAACAACTCTGGTTTACCTATATATATACATGTATACAAATCCACAAGCTGATCATCCAACGCATAACAACATACCATGTCAATGGATTCATCCATTCCTTTTGCTCTGCTGCTTGCCTTGCTCATACCCATCCTCCTCCACGTTGTCATCAGGCGCAAGTACTCATCCTATAATCTCCCTCCAGGTTCCCTTGGCTTCCCAGTGATTGGCCAGACCATCTCCCTACTTCGTGCTCTCCACAGTAATACTGATTACCAGTGGTGCCAGGACAGGATCGAGAAGTATGGTGCTGTGTCCAAGATGTCACTTTTTGGCTCGCCGACAGCGCTGTTGGCTGGCCCAGCGGCCAATCACTTTGTATTCAGCAACCAGGACCTCATTTTCACCGAGACAAAGGCGATCAACGCCCTCGTTGGGCGGTCCATTCTGACACTCTCAGGTGAGGAGCTAAAGCAAGTCCGCGGTGCTCTACATGGCTATCTGAGGCCAGAGATGGTTACAAAGTATATGCGGAAGATGGATGAGGAAGTCAGGAGGCACATTGACCTGAATTGGGTTGGTCATAAGACTGTCACGGTATGAAAGTTGTAATAATGTTTTTTGAATTTCTAGACCCTTTTATGTATAGTTCAAAAAAACTTTTTGTAGTATGGATATGTATGTGAGCTACTTTTGTGATTATAGGTTGCGCCATTGGCGAGGAGGCTTGCTGCCGACTTTGAGACGATGGTGAAGGCCATGCTATCAATTCCAGTGAATATACCCTTCACCAAGTTCAACAAAGGCTTGAACGCTAGCCGGAGGATCAGGAAGGTGCTGAGGCAAATTGCTCGTGACATGGAAGGAGCATTGCAGCAAGGCTATTCTAGTTCAGCTGATGATTTCTTCACATACATGCTTGTTTTGCGCTCCAAAGGCACACACTCGCTCACAGTAGAGGACATTGTGGACAATTCAATCGTTCTCCTGGCTGCCGGTTATGAAACATCGTCTGTTCTTATCACCTTCTTGATCCGGTGCCTAGCCAATGAGCCAGACATCTTTGGCAAGATAACTGATGGTAAACAACTAGTACTCTGTATCGTGTCGTGTGCCTGTACCTTGATGTTTTAATCTTCTGACTAGAACTGCTACCATTTGCAACTATCGTGAACCACAGAACAAGAGGAGATTGCTAGGAGCAAAGGACCTAATGAGCCTTTAACCTGGATGATGTCTCAAGGATGAAGTACACATGGAAGGTGGCATTGGAGACACTACGGACAATTTCTCCAATTTTTGGAAGCTTCCGAACAGCTATCAAAGACATTGAATACCGGGGCTATCACATTCCAAAAGGCTGGCAAGTAAGTATTTTTCTATTGACCAATTCCCCTTTTTTGTTACTGGATATCTTTTCCATCCCAGTTATGACATACGTGTCACTATATTTTCCATTCCCAAGTGCTATATCTATTTTTTTACCCTCCCAATCTTGCGATGCAGGTCTTCCATGCTCAAAGTATCACACATTTGGACGGGAAGTTTTTCAACGATCCGATCAAGTTTGATCCTACTAGGTTTGACAACCAGTCTTTGATCCCACCTTATTGCTTTGTGCCATTTGGGGGAGGTCCAAGTATGTGCCCTGGAAACGAGTTTGCGAGGACTGAGACATTGGTAGCCATGCACTACCTAGTGAGACAGTTCAGGTGGAAATTGTGCTGCAAAGAAGAAGGTTACAGGAAAGATCCTCTTCCGACGCCTGTTCTTGGACTCCCAATTGAACTTGAGACCAGAACCCCCCCTGAATATGCTCATGCTTAAAATGATCCATATGTTTCTGTCTACTACCATGAATTTCAGTTTTTGGTTTCTCCAGATGGTTTACAGAGTTGGGAGTGTTGTAGATGTGAAGGTTGTGGTAAATTATTCAGAAATGCAGTGACACGTTATCATTGTGTAGAAAAATGTGGACTGGCGTATAGTATTATAATCTAATTATAAAAACAGATGCCTAAGGGGTTCATTTTCTTTCTGTTTTTATTTAAAAAAAGAAAGGTCTACGGTGTGCCATTAGGTAATTAAATCAGCCAGCTAGCTAGTTTATCTGCACATTTAGCTCTTCTGATGTGAAGTTCTAGTTAGGTTAGTTTCAAGCGTTTTTGCAGCCTCTCCTCCCTGCCAGACCTTATAGTACTCATAGATGTGCTCCTGCATGTATACTCTATGATTCTGTTAGGTTTTCTTTGAATTCTGGTTTAAAGAAACCAGTTCATATCCAGCCTTTTTTTTCTTAATATGTATCTATCTTTTTAACTTGTGTCTAATAATATGGGATTGTGATCTGATCCAGCTTACCCTATATTTTACTCTATTATTTGTGTTCCCACAATGGTTCATGTTCATTCTGACTTGGACAAGGCTTCCTAGGTGAATAACATTGTAACATGACACATGAGAAACCACTGTGTCATTACTACAGACTGCATCTTATGTTGACAAACAAATGACTTTGTTTTCTTTGCATGGAATAACATATTATTCCTATATACTTGTACAATTAATCCTCACTTAGGTGGTTAATACCATTTTCCTGTTCTCTTGTGAAGCCACATCATCTAAATTAGGCCAGACCATTGGATGAACCATATGACTTTGTTTAAAACGCCTTGATACAAGAAAACCATATTGCAAGGAGCCAAGTAGAGGCATGGATCACAATCCCGATACAGGATCAAAAACTGCTCGCGAGCGATATCTTCAGAATTAGCGAAAACCATTGATAAACTGACAAAAACGAGAATTAGCGAAAACCATTGATAAACTGACAAAAACGACAAAATTCGGACAAATTTTGTCAAAAAATTAAAATTCAGTTTGATTTTGTTTAACTTGACAAAAAAAAATCTAGCGGTTTATGTTTTTTATCTGTCCCAAGAAGTTTGGATCCATTGGTTTTAAACCTTGACTAGAGGTAGACACATTACTAGATGGAATAAGTTCACTTTGACTCCCTCAATAATAGCTCCAATCTAGTTTATATTTCTGAACCGGAATAAGTTCACTTTGTGACCCTCAAAAGTGATCGAAATCTAATCCGTGACCCTAAACCACAAAACCGGATATATTGACCCCCCAACTCTCAAAACCGGTGTAATTTGACTCCCTCGGCGGTTTTGGAGGGCGGTTACGCTGACGTGTCGCCTACGTGGCAGTGTTGACTCGGTCTCCTTTCCACGTGGCGTTGACTTGGCACTTAAGTGGCATTAGAAATAAAAAATATGTGTGGGACCCATTTGACATTCACCAAAAGTATGGATGGAACCACTGACATGTGGGGCCCACATAAAATCATTCTCTCCTCATCCTCCCCCATCTTTCTCTTCCATTTGCTGTCCGAGCGGGCAGGTGGGCCCCACTCGCCAGGAGCTTCTTCCACCTCTGTCCGTCGTCTATTTCATCTCTCCCGTGAAACTCAAGCACAGCCGCCTCCGTTGATCTTCCTGCCCTATCGTTTCTCCTCCAAATTAATTGCAAAAATCGATTCCTTGTGTAGTGGGCATCAATTTCCCCAACAAATCCCACTTAATCCCGCACTAAATCGCCCTCAATCGATTTCTTAAACCGGTGTCTTCAATAGGGAGCTCCACCGTCGCCGACGCTGTTTTCCGTCCATGCGGTCGACCTCCTCCCCTCCGGCCTATATAAAGAGAGCCCTCGTGATCTGCTCTTTCCCATCTCCTGCATCGCTGTGGAGATTTCATAATTAACAGGTGGTTTTCACCGTGCTTTGTGGTGAATTTGCACCGGATGGCTGATTTTTTTTTTTTTGGTTTTATTGGTGGGTCACGACGCAGACCCTCTCGGCGGCGGCGCGCATGACACCGTCGACGAGCTGCGGCATGGAGCATTCGGCCAGGGCCCCCGGGCCGCAACCGGCGCGGAGCCCGACGCCGGCCATGTAGTTGCAGACTTCCGTGCGAATCATCTCCTGCATCGTGTAGATGAGATCGGTGTTGAACGGGTATGGGGACGGAGATGTTGCCGGCGGCGGCGGCGGCGGCGGCGAGGGCGGTAGCGAAGGGGAGCAGGAGGGGGAGGGGAACTCCTGGAAGTGGCTCCATGCGTTGTCGTGGTGGAACCCCGGGTCCTGCTGCCCCGGGAGGGAGAGGGACAGCGAGGTGAGCGTGTCGTCGTCGTCCCGCCGCCGCGGCGGCCGCACGACGTCCGCGGCGCTGATGGCATCGAAGCCACCGGGGTGTTGCACGGGGCGGAACACCTGCCCGCCGCTTCCGCAGCCGCCGTGGCTGAGCTCGCTGCGGTCCGATCCCGTCGGGCTCCCAGGCCCAGGGCTCACGCGCTTGCACGGCCGGTCGATCTCGCCTCCAGCGGCGCTGGCGCCGACCTACGTGGCGGTGGCGGTGGTGAGCTCAGCTCCCGCCGCTGCTCCAGCCCGTGCTCCCCGCGGCCGGTGGAAGGGGAGAGAGAGAAGGAAAGAGAGAAGGGAGGAAGAGGGGAGGAAGAAGAAAGAGAGAGAGGATGACATGTGGGGCCCACATGTTAGTGGGCCCCACAATTTAAGTGTGTGTGAATGACAAACAGGTCCCACAGATACATTTTTAATTCAAATGCCACCTAAGCGCCACGTCAACCCCACATACTAGGTCAACACCGCCACGTCAGCGCCACGTCAGCGAAACCGCCCTCCAAAACCACCAAGGGAGTCAAATTGCACCGGTTTCAATAGTTCGGGGGTCGAGATATCCGGTTTTGCGGTTTAGGGTCATGGATTAGATTTGAGTCACTTTTAAGGGAGTCAAAGTGAACTTACTCCTTCTGAATCGCAACTATTAAAACCGGTATAATTTGACTTTCTCAGCTGTTTTGGAGGACTATTTCGCTGACGTGGCATTTTCACTTGATTCAACCTGCTAAGTCATCACATACGACCCACCCATCAGTGACCCTTATCTTTATTCCCTTCCTTCCCTTTCCCCTCCTCACTTTCCTTTATGGCGGAAGCTGCAGGGTGCTACAGTGAGGGGAGGCCGTCATCGCGCACACCGCTACATGAGCTCGAGCGAGGATGGTGGTTGGTAGCGGCGGCGACACCATGATGACATGCGCTCTCACCGCCGCTGGCAAGCAGGCAGGTAGAGGCGCCGCACCATTCTTCTCTTCTCCGGTTTAGGAGAGTGGGCTGCCCAAGGAGGGAGGCAAAAATGGCGCACGTCTTGCATCCCAGGAAGTGTAATGATCTCTCCAATTTCAAGCCCACATCAGAAAACACCCACCAGACACTGCTACCACTGCTGGAGATGGAGCACCCCGACCGTCCTATCCACATCTACACCGACTGACCGACAACATCTTTGATCTCTTCCACTTCGACCACACTACGCCATCGAGTAGGCCAAGAAGCTGTTAGTCATTCTATTCTCTCCTCTTCCCCTGCCTCTCTTGCATTCAATCGTGGGAGCCATGGATGAGCTCGGTGGAATCGGCCACGCAGCGGTAGTGGAGAAGAGGCCAAAGGAAGAGAAGAAATATAAGGGTCACTGACAGGTAGGCCCTATAGGATGACTCAACAGGTTGGACCAATTAAAGCACCACGTCAACGTAAACAACCCTTCAAAACTGCTGAGGGAATCAAATATCACTGACTTTAATAGTTGAAGATCAAGATATCTGGCATTGCAATTCAGGATATGAATTAGATCGAAGTTATATTTGAGAGAGTCAAATTTTAATATAGGAATATGTCAAAATGGTTAATGATGCGATTGTGTGAAACTTTATGACCATAATACGCGAGGATATGTGTCACGTGCCAAAATTCATGTATTTTTGTGTAACCTAGACTATACTAGATGGAGTTTTATAAAATTTAGTTTAAAAACCATGGTCAAAGTTTAAAAGTTTGATACTGTAGCATAGTTATGAGAAGAGTTAATTTCCATCAGTTTTGGACATAAAACCGGCCTTCTAAGGAGGTTGGGCTGGACGGCTGAGGTCATCCGGGCATGGGCCTAGGCTGGTCTCCCACATTCTCCGGCTCGATCTTCCGCATTCGGCGGCCGTCAGCTGCGCAGCCTTGTGCGGGGCTTGCCGTCGGCGGCGCGCACCGTCGGCCGGTGGCGGTGCGCCAGTGGGCCGGCAAGCTGTGATGGGGGGCTGAACGAGCTGTGAATCTGTGATGGCGCAGATGGAATTGGGATGGGTTTCAGTCAGCTCTGGTGGTGTGGATTAGTGTAAAATGATCGCTGCCTAAAATCGGTATAGGAGAATAATGATCTCCTGGCCTGATTATTGCCGATTTCCATCCGTGGACAAATTATATTATTAAATCGAACCTGCATTCATGATGTGATCTCCGAATCTATATTGGGTAGAGTCTATCCCTTCGAAGTCCATCTGTCTGTGTACATTTTTTGTTCTTAGAAGTTGACTGTTGTGGATTTTCAGAATATGTTATCCGACCTGTCGTTTTCCTTTCCTTTTTTTGCCCAGTTTTTCAGGATCTAAGTGGCCCTCGAGGTCATTGTGGTGTATCCTGATAATGCATTGATTTTGCCTACGTTATTAAATAAACGGCCATGCTATATTTGGGAGGAATCATCTGCTTATAGGGTCGTGTTTAGTTCACCCTCAACTACCCCAAACTTCTAACTTTTCATCACATCACATCACATCCAAAACTTTCCTACACACATAAACTTCTAACTTTTTTTCCAAACTTTCAACTTTTTTCAAGAACTGAACACACCCTAGATATATTGTGAAGTACTGTTCTGTAATGTCATTTTCAGAAGAACTGTTGCTACGGTAAATGTGTCATTTTGTGCACAGGCACATATATAGAACTGGAGCTAAACTTTTCTGACCACTAAGTATGTAATTTGCTTCTAATTTTTGAAATGTCTACCTGTTTTTCCTGGCAAATATTCTGCATAATAATATGCCAAAAAAAAAGGGGCTGTCCTGCATACATGGCCTGTGCTAAGGCTAAAACTATACTTGTTGATCGAGAGTCCTGCAGTTATGCAGAAGAATTAAATCTAGAATATTGTTCAAAATTTCTTATAACATAGGATAGGACATGGATCGTTTCCTTAGGGATGACCAAATTGTTGTCACCAGATCTTTTCAATGGTTTGCTTTGCTTGCTTTGCAAAATTTAATGCTGCTGTATGTAGCATCTTTCCTCAAACTAATATTAGATCCAAAGGAATATTCAGTTCATCTCTTTATTTGCTTGTGTCTATGTTCTTCCCTTAGTTTTTTTAGGAATTCGTTTTTGTGTCTTTCATTTGAGGAGGAAATGCGATTCTTTAACTAGCATAAATCTAGAAATTATATTGGCTAGCATAAATGTGATTCTTTGAGCTGTGGCTTCCATTTATTTCCAGTTATTCACCTATGTCGTGCTAAGCTGCTCCTATCATGTGGCGTGATAGAATTGTTTACTTATAAACTAATATTTTAAGTTAGGGGCAATTCCAAATTTACTACTACTTTGAATCGTTATTGCAAAACTGCCACTAGAAAATTGCAAAAATACCACTAGAACTATCATTCGAGTGGCATCCTTGCAATATTGAAAAAACCGGTGGTAAATTTGCAAATGCCCCTTTAAGTTATCATGAATCAGACTCATTACTCTGGTGACAATGATCTTTCTGTCCCCTTATCTCAATTTGTAATCTTTGCTTGTTTGTTGTGTGACTTTTGAGAAAGTGATATATTCAGCTTCACCAACTAGGCCTTTTACTGAGTTCGGGAGAAAATATCAAATTTGTTCAACCATACACCCTTGTCTATCATGGAGAAAGAAAACAACTCTGGTTTGCCTACATATATACATGTATACAAATCCACAAACTGATCACCCAACCTTCATAGTGCATAACAACATACCATATCAATGGATTCATCCATGCCTTTTGCTCTGCTGCTTGCCTTGCTCATACCCATCCTCCTCCACTTTGTCATCAGGCGCAAGTACTCATCCTATAATCTCCCTCCAGGTTCCCATGGCATCCCAGTGATTGGCCAGAGCATCTCCCTTCTTCGTGCCCTCCGCAGTAATACTGATTACCAGTGGTACCAGGACAGGATCAAGAAGTATGGCCCTGTGTTCAAGATGTCACTTTTTGGCTCACCGACGGTGCTTATGGCTGGCCCGGCGGCCAATCACTTTGTATTCAGCAACCAGGACCTCATTTTCACCCAGACAAAGGCGATCAACACCATCATTGGGCGGTCCATTCTGACACTCTCAGGTGAGGAGCTAAAGCAAGTCCGCGGTGCTCTACAGGGTTATCTGAGGCCAGAGATGGTGACGAAGTATATGCGTAAGATGGATGAGGAGGTCAGGAGGCACATTGACCTGAACTGGGTTGGTCATAAAACTGTCAAGGTATGAACATTGTGTTACTATTGTTTGAATTGTTAGACCTTTATGTATAGTAAAAACAACTTTTTATAGTATGGACATGTATGTGGGTTACTTTGGTGATTATAGGTTGCACCCTTGGCGAAGAGGCTCACCTTTGACATCATCTGCTCGGTCGTCTTTGGACAAGGGATAGGTCCCATCAGAGAAGCCCTTGCCACCGACTTTGAGACATTGGTGCAGGCTTTGCTATCACTACCAGTGAATATACCCTTCACCAAGTTCAACAAGGGCCTGAGTGCGAGCCGGAGGATCAGGAAGGTACTCAGGGAAATTGCTCGCGAAAGGGAAGCAGCATTGCAGCAAGGCCATTCCAGTTCAGCTGATGATTTCTTCACATACATGCGTGTTTTGCGCTCTGAAGGCACACACTCGCTCACAGTGGAGGACATTGTGGACAATGCAATCGTACTCCTGACTGCCGGTTATGGGAATTCGGCTGTTCTTATCACCTTCCTGCTCCGGTACCTAGCTAATGATCCAGACATCCTTGGCAAGATAACTGAGGGTGAGCACCTAGTATTCTATATTGTATCGTGCGCCTGTATTTTGGTGTTTTAATCTTCTGAGTAGCACGGTATCATTTGCACCTATCGTGAACCACAGAACAAGAGGAGATAGCTAGTAGCAGAGGACCTAATGAACCTTTAACCTGGGATGATGTCTCAAGGATGAAGTACACATGGAAGGTGGCATTGGAGACACTACGGACTGTTCCCCCAATATTTGGAAGCTTCCGAACAGCTATCAAAGACATCGAATACCGAGGCTATCACATTCCAAAAGGCTGGAAAGTAAGTATTTTTCTATTATCCAATTTCTTTTGTCATTGGATATCTTTTCCATTCCAATAATGCCATTAGTGTCGCAGTGATATTTCGATCTGAATAATGTACCCAACTGCTATATTCCTTTTTATTACTCTCACATACATCTTGCGATGCTAGGTCTTCACTGCTCAAAGTATCACACATTTGGACGGAAATTTTTTCAATGACCCGGTCAAGTTTGACCCTACTAGATTTGACAACCAGACTTCAATCCCACCTTATTGCTTTGTGACATTTGGGGGAGGCCCAAGAATGTGCCCTGGAAACGAGTTTGCAAGGACCGAGACATTGGTAACCATGCACTACCTAGTGAGGCAGTTCAGGTGGAAATTGTGCTGCAAAGAAGAAGGTTACAGGAAAGATCCTCTTCCGATGCCTGTTCTTGGACTCCCAATTGAACTTGAGACCAGAAGCCCCCCTGAATATGCTCATGCTTAAAATGATCCACATGTTTCTGTATATTACCATGCGTTTCAGTTTATGTTTTCTCCAGTATAAGTGAGGTGTCAGAGTGTTGCAGGTATGAAGGTTGTGGTAAAGTTATTCAGAAATGCAGTGACTTATGATCATTGTGTAGAGAAATGTGGAATGGCCTACAATGTTATAGTGTCATCATAAAAACAGATGCCGAAGGCATTCCTTTTCTTTTGGTTTTATTAAAAAAGGGTCTACGTGTGCCATTAGGTAAATCAGTTAGCTAGTTAGTTTATCTGCACTTATAGCTCTACTGTTGTCAAGTTTGTAGTAAACTTAGCACCCTCCTCAGTCAAACCCCCTCCATTAGCCCACACTCCCTCTTTCAAGTGCATTTGCAGTCTCTTCTCCCTGCCAATTTGCCAAATAAGGCCATAGTACCCATAGGTGTCCTGTATGCTCTGGGATTCTGTTAGTAGCTTATAACCCTTTTGTAGTGAGAAAATGTGACTCTTCCTTCCCCTATTTTCCAATCCATGAAAAAGGAGTTATTAGAATTAGAATCGCCCTTCAAGATACATTGTTCTCCACATCCCTCTACCAAAATCTCTCCTCTTGTTCATAGATCTCCATTTTATCCTCTAATTTATATCTCTTCATCCATTCTTGCTCAAATACATCCTTCTCATCTGACTTTCCTTTCTATCAGTTTCCATCAATTGCTGCTCAATCAGTTCTTTTTTCCTCCTCTTTTGTCCACTTTCTTGAACAGACAAGCATGCTTTTTTTTGGCAAAATTTGCTAAAGGACACGCAAAAAAGTATAATTGGCTGGGAGACAGTAAAAACGTGACACGGCTGATAAACGCTTAAAAAAACCTAGGAGGAGGAGCTCGGCCGGGCGGAGGTACCAAGCGCAGGCGGGGAGGCGCCGATGCACGGTGCGGGCCGTCCAGGCGACGGTGCGGCACAGCGGCTAGGCGGTTGCCAGGCAGCGGCACCGTGCGGGGAGGTCAGGCGGCGGCACGGCTCAGCAGCCATGCGGCGCAGCGCGGGGCGGCCAGGCGGTGGCGCGGCACAGCAGCCAGATGGTGCGGCAATGGACAGGCCGCGCCTGGCATAAGGCGGCCATGCGGCACGGTGCGGGGTGTCCAGGCGGCGGCGCGGCACAGCGGCCAGATGGTGCGGCAATGGACAGGCCGCGCCTGGCATAAGGCGGCCATGCGGCACGGTGCGGGGTGTCCAGGCGGCGGCGCGGCACAGCGGCCAGGTGGCGCCCCGGTGGCCAGCGAGGGGCGGATGGTAGATGGAAAAGAAGGAAAGAGAAGGGGCAATCCGGGTATTTAGAAAAATATCTCACCTATTTTGACCTAGAAATAATAAAATAATACAATCGGTGTCCTACGGTCAATTACACTTTTTTGCGTGTCCTATAGCAAAATTTGCCTTTTTTTTTTCACAAACAATATCCTCACCCCTCTCAATTTTCTCTTAATTTTTTTAGCATGAAACAAGAATTAGGCTTCGGTCGAAACCGAGGGAATTTGTAAACCACAGACAAAAACGAGGAAGAGATTGGTGATTTGCGTATGATCAGTTATTCTAATTTTAGAAATGACTTTATTTCAAATTTTTTAAAGGACACATCATTTAATGATTTGAAAAACGTGTCCCTTTAAACAACAAAGTACTCTCCCAATAAGCTCGGGCACAGCCCACGTGAAGTAGAAATCGGTGTTGGCTGAGAGAGACAGGGCTCGATATGCGGCTCTCCCTTCCCAACCCATCACTATTAAAAACTTGTTTTCTGCGTACGACCAAATCTTTATTACTAGAAAAAAAATGTTATTGCGTTACAATAAGTGAAGGATTTTTTTTTACAAAATCATAAGCTGCAATTAGGAGTCCGATCATCTCAAATTAGCATGCGAGTTTGTTTAAAGATATTTCTTATAAAACTCTTTTTGTATTTCTAAAAGCGAACGATTTTAAAAACCAAATCAAATACGGATATGTATTCTAAGAGCGAACGAACTAAAAAACCGAATCAAATACGGATATGTATTTCCAAAAGCGAATGGACTTAAAAACTAACTCAAACACAGATGACGTATCAAAGGACTGGCAAAAACATCTTTTATAATAGTAGAGAAGTGATTAGATGAATTGTGCACCCACGTGTGACGTGAACGTGATAGACCAAGCACGCACTCTTATAATTTTACACTTGACCCCCTACAATTTTATCTTTCACCAATAAAAACTTTTATGTTTTGGTTAGTGTAAGTACTATAGTTGTATTTAGGATGCAAAATGCTTTAATAATATGATGTATTTTTATAAAATATTTAAAAAGAAACGATGAGGGAGTTAGGTCGGAACTGGGCCTAGGCCAGCTTGGGCCCGAGCCCTACTCGTGAGAAAAATTTTAGTGGACTAGTACTTATAATTTTTTTAGAATTTCCTAACCACTCGTGGCCTAGCCCTACTCGTGTGGTCTAGCCCCACACATAGCTTTTCCTAGCCCATGTCTCCCAGCCCATCACAACCCAATAGGCAATCTACCCTAATCCCACTTCATCTCCTCTTCGACGCCGCATCCCAAAACATTGACGCCACATCACGCATTCACACTCGTCGTCTCTCGGCTCCTCTCCTCTCACCACATCGATTATGGCTCCAGGCCTGCGGCGCACATCTGCTATGGCGTGTCTTGGTGGCGGTGGTGACACGCATCAGGCGTAGGGAGCGGCGTGCATTGGCTGCGGCAGCAATGCGCATCAACCGCGGTGGCAGCGACACGCAGCGACGCGCATCGATGACGATGACACCGACGCTACAAATAATCTAGCCCCAAGAGCAATCTGGTCCTTTTGAATTGTTTCTCTTTTCATCGAGCCCAAAAATGATAAAATAATGATGAAAGTGTCTAACAGCAAATTACACATTTTTTAAGTGTTTCTCAGTCGTTTCACGATCTTGCGGTGTCCCTTAGCTAATTACACTTTTTTATGTCCTGTAGCAAATTTTGTCTTTATTGAAGGCAAAATTTGAATGGAATCAGCACGAGACTGTGCTATTTCATTAAATAAAGTGGGAGAAAAATACAACCCCTGAGGGTAGAAAAAAGTAAAGTTGTACACATATACGTGTGACAGAAGAAACTCACGGAGCTATTTAGCACCAGCTAGGGTCCAAGTTCATGTTTCTTCCTTTTCTTTATTTTGTTGAACAACCTAGGGGTTGAAGTCTCCTTTTGCTCGAAGACACGTTGGTTTCTTTTCTTTCAGATCTCGGATCAAGGTACGCAAGCCTTTCTTGGACGGCATCTTTTTTTTTTTTGGGCTAGCATGGCTAGCATCTCCCACCATGCCAATGGGACGTCGTAACACGGTTCTCATTGGCTTGGGTCCAACTGCTAAAATATGAATGTCAAATAAAAATACAGAGCAAGTGTCTGCAAATAATTCTACATTGACATGATTCTTAATTGCATATATATGAAAGCGGCTTAAATCAGATTCCTGTCGCCCTGTTACAAAAGAAATACGCGGATGCCATTCTGTCGGTCTCTCTCAAGTCTCAACACATAAACCCTTTCACACTCATCGTCCCAGTTAGCCATCGCTGCAATGGCACTCGCCGTCGTCGTCGTCGCGCTCCTCGTCGCCTTCCTCACGCCGCTGGCCGTCTACCTGGCCGGAAGATCGACGACGCCGCCGCCGCGGCGCAACCTGCCGCCGGGCTCCCTCGGCCTGCCGCTGGTCGGCCAGAGCCTGTCCCTGCTGCGCGCCATGCGGCGCAACACCGCCGAGCGGTGGCTGCAGGACAGGATCGACAGGTACGGGCCCGTGTCGAAGCTGTCGCTGTTCGGCGCGCCGACGGTGCTCCTTGCCGGGCCGGAGGCGAACAAGGCGGTGTTCCTCAGCGAGGCGCTGGCGCCCAAGCAGCCGCGGAGCCTCGCGGCGATCATCGGGAGGAGGAACATGCTGGAGCTCGTCGGCGACGACCACCGCCGCGTGCGCGGCGCGCTGGCGCAGTTCCTGAGGCCGGAGATGCTGCGGCGGTACGTGGGCAGGATCGACGGCGAGGTCAGGCGCCACCTCGCCGGCCGGTGGGCAGGCCGCCGCGCCGTCGCGGTGCTGCCGCTGATGAAGCTGCTGACGCTCGACGTCATCGCCACCCTGCTGTTCGGCCTCGCGCGCGGCGCCGTCCGGGAGCGGCTCGCCGCCGCGTTCGCCGACATGCTGGAGGGCCTGTGGGCGGTGCCGCTCGACCTGCCGTTCACCGCGTTCCGCAGGAGCCTCAGGGCGAGCGCGAGGGCGCGCCGGCTGCTCGCGGCGACGGTGAGGGAGAAGAAGGCCAACCTGGAGCAGGGCGTGTCGTCTCCATCGGACGACCTCATCAGCTACCTCGTCAGCCTCCGAGACGGCGACGGCGATGGCGACGGCGGCGGTCGGCCGCTGCTCACCGAGGAGGAGATCATCGACAACTCCATCGTCTGCCTCACCGCCGGCCACGACACCTCCGCGATCCTCTTGACCTTCATGGTCCGCCACCTCGCCGACGACCCTGCCACCCTCGCCGCCATGGCCCAAGGCAAGTAACGCATACATCACCATTTCCATTTGCCAAGATCGAATCCCCCCTGACAACGCCATGGACAGAGCACGAGGAGATCGCGAGGAGCAAGCGAGACGGCGAGGCGCTGACATGGGAGGACGTGACGAGGATGAAGCTGACATGGCGCGTCGCGCAGGAGACGCTCCGCATGGTGCCCCCGGTGTTCGGCAGCTTCAGGAGGGCCCTCGAGGACGTCGAGCTCGACGGCGACTACGTCATCCCGAAAGGGTGGCAGGTGTTCTGGGCGCCGTGCGTGACGCACATGGACCCGGCCATCTACCACGACCCGGGCAAGTTCTTGCCGTCGCGGTTCGACGCCCAGGCGGCGCCCCCGCCGCCGTACTCGTTCGTGGCGTTCGGCGGCGGGCCGAGGATCTGCCCCGGGATGGAGCTCGCGAGGGTGGAGACGCTGGTGACGATGCACTACCTGGTGAGGCACTTCAGGTGGAGGCTCTGCTGCGGGGGGGAGGAGAACACCTTCGTCAGGGACCCGCTGCCGTCGCCGGCCAACGGGCTCCCCGTCGAGCTCGACCACATTGCTCCTCTCCGCTGCGACGAGTTCAACTCCTGAATGATAAATATATTAGTAGTAATTTTCTATCTTGTTAGACTTGCTGTTCACGAACGATTTCCAACAAGGGAGGGTTCTGATAACCACGGTGGCTTCAGGCTTGCTGTTTTTTCCAGACATCACCCACATCGGTTTTTCAGATTCAGCAAAACGCTTCCGATGCTGACCACATCGGTTCGAGTCGATATCACAATGTTCGAGTGAATCGAGTCGATATCACAATCAGACAAAATAAAGAGCAGATTCACCAACTGCAGCACTAGATTGCCCGAGAGTTTTGAGAACCCTATAAAAAGATTGAACTGCAGCAGGAAATTAACCCTGGAAAATATTTTGACTGTAGCATGAAATTAATACCTTGTGTTTTAAGATTTCCATATCAATCCATCTTCAAATTGATCAATGGCTATCTCTGTCTGCAACCATCATCTGGGATAAGTTTTGTCTTCCCTAACAAATTATTGTCGGCCTGCATTAAGCTCGACAGGATATCTTTAATCTCCTGCTGCCTGCCAGCCTGTGTCCTTTAGGTGAAAGAACAAAAGCAATATTCAATCTATTCATGTCCAAATTACAATTTTGTCGGTCCATTGTCCGTTAGGTTTATCAGCCCAACCGGTGTCTTAAGAGTTAAGAGTTCAAGATGCATAATAAAACTATGAATTGAGCCAGTAAAAAATGTAAAAATTGAGATCCTCCAAATTATAAATAGGAAAGCCAACACAGGTTATGAGGTAAACAATATCAACATCATATTTCCCCGTACAACACCAATCCATGTCAACACAGTTCCACTCAGGTTCTGTCAAACCTAATACTTATAGCCCTAATAGCAAGATATATAGAGAAAAAATAGGCAGCAATGAACAAATGAAATTAACTCATGTCAACAACCGATGGCCCTAACTGATAAGCTGCTGCAGATCGATCCGCCATGATGAAGCTAGCTGCTTCATTATCTGAACCGGCGTCGCCCCCTCCCAATCATCAGGCAACTCAATGGCAGTAGCTTCGTGTAATCCCAGTAAGAGGTCGTTCTTCGCATCTAGGGGGATTCCAAGATAACCGGATCCGTTGTCCATTACCAGATCAGTCAACTGCAACAACAATCAAGATATTCAGCACTTGTGTATGTAGTTCAAAGTAATACTCCTTTCCTATCCCCAAAAACAAACAATAAATGCATGGACCAAACAAAGGTTTTAACATCTCTATACAAACAACTGGAGCACGGAGAGTACATCATATTCTGTTCTATAAAAGAAGTCTACCTCCCTTTCTAACTTCCAAAAAAAGAAAAAAGACAGCTACGCATTCTTTCAAACTTTTTGTTAGAGCAACATAACTCCTATATTCAAAAGTCTATAGTTTATAACCATCATCTGACAACTTACTAACTTATTCTGTATGTCTGGACATAACATAAGTTGCACCATGACAGTATTGCATTGGTTTTCAATATTGAAGCAACTGTTTAGTTTCACAAGCATGCCAGTGCATACCTGCTGTCCAGACAGAACCTTAATTATTATCGGTATTGTTGAGCAAACAAAGAACATAAACAACTATCCAACAAACAGAAGGCCATTTGATCATTGAAGATAGCATCAAATATCCTTCACATACTTCACAATCATTTTTTCTTCAACCTTGTAGAAATCCAGTAAAAGTGAGAGGCCTTCATTCTAGACCAAATGAAAAGCCAGGATTCTGTTTGAGAGGGCAAAGGACCAAGCGTCAATCAGTCAAAATTCTAGTCTCCATCCAAATGGATTTTTTTACCAATACATCTTAAGAGTGCTTCAGTTACTTTAATTGGATAAGCATATAGCTAATGAAAAATTAATTTATTGTGGTTGCCATTCCTTGTTTCTCCATTCTTGTTACTAAAGAAAATAGCATTCTTTAATAACTCAAAACCTTTCAAAGCTCTTTTTTGTTTGCTGAATTAGAAGGGACAAAACCAAATTGAACTCACAAATCAAGAGTGGAGCCAAATGATAATGCAAGGAATGTGTAAAACTATAGACACGAACACTGTCTGAAAACTAGCAAGTATACTAAGCAGAAATTGGAAATTGAGGAAACACCCAGTATCAGTATCAGATGTTTTCAGCCTTACAAAACTTCCGATCACCATCACATGCTACAAATAATCCTATTTGCAAATGCAATGCTAATCATATGTATCATGGATGACTGGCTTTGAACCAGGAAGGGGAACCAGAGCAGTAGTGCTAAAACAGCATGCAACTGTCAAAATATGTTTAAATCCATTCCTAAGCAATTTAGAGCATTCTACTATTTTAACATAGAATGCCATTTTTATTAGATCAACACCAGTTTTAGTCTGAACACAGGTTAACATTTTCCATGATATTGTTGTCAGAGTAAACACCTGTCTCTTCAGAATTTTCATATTCCTACAATGGAACATACTACTTTACCTGCTGAAGCCAGCTCAAAGCTATATCATAGAAGCTTTCTTCCACAAGAAATTGTCCAACAGCATGTAGGACTTCGTTTGCAACTTCATTTGAAAGTTGATCAACTACTGGTCCAGTTTGCTCCATTAATTTTACAAGTAATTCAGCATCTCCAGTTTGAAGGACCTCAGCATAAGCCGAATCCATATCACCAACATGTATTGCATCCATTGCACGAGTCCAAGACTCCCAAATTGGTCCTCTTTCATCCCCTTGATTATCATCATTCAAAGTTTCCCCATCCAATTCACGGATAGCAACTCTTGCAGCTGCCCTAGAAGTTCCATTATCTTCACCAGCAACCCTAATAGCTTCCAGTGTCGCTTCATCTTTGGAGGCTCGCCATGCACTTCGAGCAGAAGGACCCTCCCCAAACCTAAATGGACCCTGTCCTTTGTCCCATCCTCGCCTAGGTCCTGCTTGATCATTGCTTCGTTCATTTCTAGGCACTCTGTTATCAGATGAAACAGAGTCCAATCCTCTCCTGGCATTCATACAGCTTCTTGATCCAGAATAAGCATATGAGTCCCATGGTTCAGAGCTTCTTACACCAGAAGACATACCATCTCCAGAAAAGTACCTTTCTGCAAATCCCACCCGTCCATCACGATCCCTCCCAAATTTTGAATTAGAATATTCATGAAAACCATTGTATTTCATAGATGATCTACCAGGAGATGAATCAAAGCCTAGCATGGGACCACCACCTCTCCTGCCTGATGATAGTGATATATCCCTGGCCATTTCCTCAACAACTCTCTCAAGACCACGCACTCGGTTCTCTAAAGTGACCATACTGTCATGAGATCCTCCCATGAAATCCTGAAATTTGTATTAAAAAAAGAAGTGATATTAGGTAGTTAGCCCACAGACACCCAATTAACTAAAAACCATGTCCTCAGAGATGGCATACATCAGTACATCACAACGGATCACATTTGTGAATTACTAGGAAAAAGGTTCATGTACAACAAAACAAAGCAGGAAATTTTCTGTTTCAAACCCAAACTAAGAAACGGTGATAAACCATCAATAAAATACTTTTTTGTAGACTTTAGCAACGTACAACGTTACATACACATCAAAGCTACCACCTACTAACATCCCTTCTAAAGCCAACATAACGTTTTGTTCTAAATAATGTAAGCTAACTTTATTTGGGCTATTGTGTAATATTGTAGCACTACTTTCTTTTAGAAGACGACATGAAATTGCTGACACCAAAAGATGCCTAGCAGCACATCACTAAGACAAACATAACACATGACAATATAATCTCAGAAAGCATACCAAGCAGTGACAAATCTCATTAGCAGATAGTTACATATTCAGAAGAAGAAAAAAAACTGATGTTACCAATTAGGATGTCAAAAAAGTGTGATATCCTGGACATTTCTCCTCAAGAATTGTTTCTTAACAAAAAAAGAAATTGCAACAACTTCTTCACATGAATAAATAAACACGGCACTAACCTGCAGCATGTTCATTAGACTAGTCTGCTGTCTATCCAAGTGGGACAACTGCCTCTGTATCGCCAACCAGTTTGTTTTATTATTTAAGGAAGGCCCTTCTCCAGGAACATTCATTGCTGCTGAAGCAGAATCTTTTGCACTAGATTCATTCCTATCTTCAACATCAGATGTCCTAACCTTTGCATCTTTGTTTCTACTTCCTCTCTGACCAGCCCATCTATCTCGAATATTTTGAAAATTAGAGCTAGAACGCAGTTGAGTCAAATTTGCTTCATCATCTGCTGATCCATTGCTGTTAGCTGGACCAACAGGATCGCCATCTGCATCTTCTGGTTCCTCTTCACTTTGTAAATGAGATTGTAAAGTCTTGCGGGGTACAACCACCTCAACAGCTAATTCATCTGTGATTCTTGTCTCGAGCTTTTGAAAAAATTCAGGGTTCAATTCCCTATCGGTTAATGTAGGTCTTTTCTTTAAGAGAACTGCTGCTTTTTCAGCCATGCTACTGCCCTTCACTTTGTCATTGTTATTAGGTGAATCCATTTTCCCTTCATTATCAGCTGATTCCTTATTTTTACCATCTGTTGAATGAATTGTGTTGCAATAAGCATAGAGTAATAAAATCCTAAATAACACCATGCACTTTTAAACTGAAAAACAAATTGATACCATTCGAATCATCTCCTGCCATTTTTTTCCATAGCTGCACTGCATCAGCCATGCTATCTCTGACAGGTTTTACCTGAAAAGGATTGATAGGAACAACTTAATGCAACATAATGCATGTAACAATGACTTGTCATCATCTGAAAAGGATCCATGGAAGAGCAACAGATCCTTCAGTTTGGGTTGAGTGAGTTGAAGTTTTAGTTACCTTATCGAAGCGACAAGCTTCAAGAGCAGCTATCGTTGGAGCTGTTCCATCACCTATCAATCGGCCTGAATATGTGGCCAGGACACACAATGTATCAGCTGCAGCTTTTCTAGTAGCCCAATCACTGTTCTCGAGACAGTCGCGAATGCTTTGCAATGTCTGAGGCATATTCTGAGGACTGATTGCTCCAACCTGACATGAAATATATCAACAGTTATTCAAACGAGGAGAGCTAGTGAATCTGATGTTATGTCATTGCAGAGATTTATAAGATATGTATAGCACAGTAATACTTGGAACAGTATTCACAATAATACCATTCAAAGCATGTGTTAGGAGGCACATTCGCTTAGAGCATCAATGTATGTTTCAGTTCAATGTTTCAACTGAAGTAAACAGAATAAAAGGCTACCAGAGGCAAAGCGAAAGGTTAATTATTCGCTTATCTAAACATTAAATCACAATGCTGTAGTACTATTTGTTGTTCATGGGGCCAAACACCACACAAAAGTAACAACAGTCTTATGTACCCAATGGCAGGATATCAAATACTAAACTCCTAAGTCCAAACCATCCATAAATTCGGAGGTGCAAAACAAATTGGCACATTGTAATAAATAATGATTGAAAATATCAAACCCTTGTCTCAATGATAACTCACCATTCTTCACAACACGAACAATTTCCAACCATATAGTTGTCAGCAAGACATATAGGCAACATCCAAAACTGATTACATGATGAACTACATTCGACCGCAGCGGCAGCACCAAACATCACTTATCACAAAAACAATTCCTACCCCTTGGCCACAGTTTATGATAACATTTCCCATATTCAGACAGAAAACTAAATGTCCATGAAAAATAATCAAGTTAATAATGTCTACCACATATTTCTACCACCTGGCATCTGTCGAGTCAATTCATCGAACATATTGCATGCATAAAGAAAAATATCGCGCAATCCCAACCTGAGACAAGCTCCCGATGATGGTGAGAAGTGCCCCTTTAGCCTGTACACCCTGTCCACCAAGCAATTTGCAAACCCTCGGACCAATCTTCCCAAACATCCCTACCACCCCAGGTCCAGGCCCTGCGCCCTCCACCGTCTTTGCCAGGCAGGCCGCCGCCCCGCCCTGCACCGACTTGCTCTGCTCCCCCATCGCCTCAAACAGTGGCTTCACGAACAGTGTGACAGTCGCATTGCCCGCTTCAGCGGCAGCCGAGGCCGCCAGGGGTCGGAGGTACACCGCCGAGAGCTGGCCGGCGGCGTCGCGGCACGCGTCGCGCACGGATGAGTCCGAGTTGGTGTCCTTGAGCCTCCGCGCGAGGTGCGCCATCACCTTCTGCAGGTAGGGCGCGGCGGCGTCGGGGTGCGCGGCGCAGAGCGTGGCGAGGAGGCGCAGCGACTCCCGCCGCGCGGGGGACGCGAGGCCCGGTGAGTCCGACGCCAGCGCGTGCACCAGCATGGGCACGGCGTCGGGCGACGGCAGCGAGCGGATGATGCGGTCGAGGTCCTCGACGGCGATGTGGTGCGTGTCCCTGTCGGAGAGCTTCGCGAGCGCCCCGAGCACCCTCGACTTGAGCTCCGCCATCGCCGCGTTCTTCGACGGCGTCGCCCCCGCGGGCCCCATACCCACTCCACCGCCCCCGCCCCCCGCCGCCGGCCCGGCCGCGGAGCCGTTGTTCGGCGGCTGCGCGGTGGTGGGCGACCTGGGATGCGGCTTAGCCGCCGACTTCGACACCGCCGTCGCCATCCCCGTCGGATCCGCGCCAACGGCGAGCTCAGATTTGAATCCCTCCGCCTCGAGCTCGACGCATCCAGCGGCTGATTCGGGGCGAACGAATTCGAGCGCGGGATTGGCTCCTCCCTCGGATCGATCGGAGGGTTTGGGGGGTGGGGGTTTTGCGGCGGATTGGGGAATGGCGGCGGCGGCGAGATCTCGCCTCGGGAGCGGAGGAGGTGGAGGTGGGGGAGAAAGGTGAGGAGGGCGGAGGCGAGAGAGAGAGAGAGAGAGAGAGAGGGCGAAAGGGTTCAAGATTCGTTGGAGTCGAGACGATGAGGAGGGTAGAGGAGTGAGGGCCCACTAAGGTGGTAGAGAGTGGGGCCACTATGTCAGTGATTAGTAGCTGGGTTAAGTGGGTTTATAGGAGAGTAGTACTATAGCGAGCTGGAAAAATAAATGGCCGTTCAAATGATTTGGTGCTGTTTAATAGAGTGTCCTCCTGGGCACACCTGTCAGTGAGACAGTGTAGTGTACTTGTTGATTATCCGTTCGATTTTATTTTTTTCATAAGGTCAATAATTTGGAACTGGAGAGAGTACAGCCTAAGCATAATCTCACTGACAAGTGGAGAAGTACGGAGCAAAACACCATGCTGTTTACTCCCAGCATGGTAACTACAGATTTAATTTTTGAATAATTTCCAAATTCGTGACTTACCTGCCATATAAGCCGGTTGCTCCACGAGCAAAGCAAAATAAAATTTTTGAATGAAATTTCGAGTAAATTTCATAAAACTACAGATATTTTGATCAAATTATCACAAACTATAGATTTAAGATGATGTTCATAAAATTACAGATTAAACACTAAATTTTTCTTGCATAACTATTAATTTAATGTGGAGTATCACAAAAGTACAGGTTTAGTGACAATTTAATCACAAAACTTACACGTTTATAACTCAAACATAACACTAGTGCTAAGAATTTAAACTTCAAAACCTGTAGTTTTGTGATAAGTTTGTTATTAAATCTGTAGTTTTCTGATACTTCACCTTAAATCTGTAACTTTGTGATAAATTTAGTGTTAAACCTGTAGTTTTTTGTGATACATTACTTTAAATCTGTAGTTTTGTGATACTTCACCTTAAATCTATAACTTTGTGATAAATTTAGTGTTAAATCTGTAGTTTTGTGATATATTACTTTAAATCTGTAGTTTTATGATAATTTGGTCAAAATATACGTAGTTTTGTGAAATTTACTCTATTTTATGGTAAAACTTAGCGTTTTAAAAGTCTACAATGAAACCTCAAAATAATCTCTAAATTTAATATTTGGTTGATACTGATAGATTAATAATCAGACGATGAGAGTCTAAGTTTCCATGACCTTTAAAATAATTATATGTTGGACCCATAAATATGTTCATTTCTCTGGGTGTCGGTCGAGGTTTCTTCTGTCCTTTGTAAGTTGCCGGTGGAATTTAATTGTACCAATGCAAGTCCAAACTCCAAGCAAACAGCCAGTACCAGTGCAATGATACTAATATTGAAAAGAAAAAAAAGGTGGAAAACATCAACCTTTTTAAGGTAAAATGCACTTCTATTATCTATCCGTTTGACGATATCTGATCTCTTTGGGCTGATTTGAAAGTTAGTCGTCAATTTTATGGTGAGGAGTTTATTCCATTTTCATCTGCTTGGAGTAAGACTCAGCATCTGTCATATGACAAGTTGTCAAGGACCATGCATGCATGCATGTAGCAGCAACAATCCAACCAAGGACATAATTTTTTTTCTATTTTTACGAATAAATCAAGGATTTTTTTTGAAGGATAATAAATCAAGGATGGATAATGTGATAGACTTATATTGTTGTGAGAGTAATTAACCCCACTTAATTATGCGCGCATCTTGCATGTAGTCGAATAAATTACTACTAGGTACTCCCTCCATTTTCATTATTTGATTTGATGTTAGTTAATTTCAATTTTGTACTAACCAACGCCAAACCAAAATATGCAAATTTATCTGCAGTCTGCAACTAATTCCCAAGAGTAAATTTACAGTTCAACATGGCATAATGTTCTTTGCTCTGCTGCTGCATGCTTTGGAGAAGATGATCACCATGGTTGGTGAGGTAGGTTCAGAAGACACATCAAAAACAGCTCGCGCTGCAACTGAAACAAAAACAAAGAAACGCCATAGAAATAGGTGGTTAGCACGTCCCTATTGTTGTTGCCAATGAAGACGAATGATGATCACCTTTGGCATCATGCAGGGACTAATCTTGTAATCTTCCTGCGTGCTACACTGTCAGACATGCATTGAGTGTTGTCTGCTAGAATTAATATTTTGCGGGGGATGCTAGAAAGTTATTAGCATGCAGGTTTGTTAGTAATACTGTAGTAGTACTACCTCTATATTTTAATGTATGACGCCGTTAACTTTTTATCTAATGTTTGACCATTCGTCTTATTCAAAAAATTTACATAATTATCATTTATTTTAATGTGACTAGATTCATCATCAAATGTTCTTTAAGCATGACATAAATATTTTTATATTTAAACAAAAATTTTGAATAAAATGAATAGTCAAACGTTGATCGAAAAGTGAACGGCGTCGTTCATTAAAATACGGAGGGAGTACTAATTGAGCATATCAAAACAGCAGATTTAATCAAGAATATCAAACATACATTATGGGCCGTAGTATTTTTTTTTTAATTTGGGCTTTATACGTGCTGTCGAGCAAGAGGGCAAACTGAAGCCCACGTAGTTCGTTATTCCAGCTCGAAAGCCCAGATAACTAACAATATCTTAATTGGGCCGTAATCGACATGTTTCAGGCAGGCACAGCATGCACAACTGCACAAGTAGGAGAGGATTAATGGCTGCCTGACAAAAGAGTTGTTGGCTATGGTTGGCCACCAAAATAAAAGAGTTAAAGTAAAACCCGAATAGTAGAAAGTAGTTAGATTGGATCTAATGTGGAAATTTCACATGAACTGTCCCATATACAGTTAGGGGGAAGTTTGTTTGCTCTATAGTGTACGAAACAGATCGAGATCGAGTATACATGTGCGAGAGTTTGTTGTGTCTCTACGCGTAGGTGTGTCCGCGTGTGCATTGCACGTAGTATTTAGTAATTCTTTTCCTATCATTTAATTTATTGTTAAATATATTTGTATGTATACATATAGTTTTATACATTTCACAAAAGTTTTTAATAAAACGAACGGTCAAACGTATTTAAGAAAAACAACGGCGTTAAACATTTAGAAAAGGAGGGAGTATATGCATCCGGCAATTCTGGTCCAAATGTGCATACAGAAACAAGAGCAAAGGTGAGCGAAATTAAGATCATTAGCGCGCAGCTAGCAGTGGGGGTGAGGAGGATAGACAAATCGTATCCGTGCGTCGCCGACTCCTGGGCGATCGAGTGGCGATGGCGTGATCGGAGATCTGGGAAGAGAGAAGAGGGTATCAGGACTACACGATTGTTGGACGAATCTCAAAATAATCTTAACGATAAAAAAAGAGATTGAGGTGTAGGTAGACTGAAAGAAACCAGGCGATCGACTTGTTGATGTATAGACCATATCCCTTTGTCCCGTACTTTTTACCGTCACGTTACTCCCTCCATTCTAAAATATAAGACATAACCATTTTTAATCTAAAAACCAAGGGACAATTATTATCATCTCTTTATTTAAATCAATCCAACTATCAATAGAATTAAACATCTTGTGAATGTATGATTTAAAAAATAATAATTTAGAAGAGAAGAGGTGCTAATTAATTGCCATGCATGCATGCACGCTTTATATTATGAAACATTTTTAAAAAGTAGTTGTGCTATATATTATGGAATGGAGGGTGTACATGGTAAGATGATTTACAATGACAAATTGAAATCGGAACAGGACTTGAGGCTACTTAGAACAACTGTGCTTAAATGCCTCATCTCCTGTCCTGATGAATGGGAAATGCGGAAATGCGTGCGTGAGAGCTGCAGCTGCTAGCTCGCCACGCCGGCCAGGCCATACGTGGATGGACACGGACGCATGCGGAAAATACAAGTACTAGTATGGGGCAACGCAGGTGGGCACGCACACGCACAGTGGTCGCCGATCGACGCGCGCGAGCAAAGCACGCGTACGTGTTCGCCTTAGCTCTTGCGAGTTGCGAGCATTTACGCGCGCGACGACGCCACGCGCGGGGACCGGACCGGACCGGCCGGACGACGGACGGGCGTGCGAAAGCAACGCGGCGCCCAAAGCCTATCATCAACGACGATAGGAAGGAGACGACACGAGCAACCGCTAGCCAACAACTATATAGGTTTTTTTTTTTACAAAAATTTACTACAGGATATGATATTTACTGCAGGATATTCAAAAACGCGTATTCGATGAATGATGCAGAAAATATTGTACCATTTTGGTATAAACAAAATATTGTACATATTATCTTATGATATTTGGTATAAACAAAAGAGAGAAATAACGTGGAAAGTACCATTTTGCTTGTGCGCTCCATCGGCTTGTAAGGAGATTGGGTCTGATTTGAACCATACTTAAGACCATTCTTACTCCCCTGGTCTAAATCTAGTTGGAACTAGACCTGATCAGGTTTTAAAGAAACATGTCTCATGGATAAATTTGTATTTTATTTGCATTGGATACAATAAATAAATCCATCCGATGTTCAGTAATGAAAGTGTCATGTAGCATATCCAAATACAAATTTTTGCCCCTTTCATATGGAAAGAGGTACTCCCTCCATCCCAATATACAAGCCATAACTATTACTAACATAGATATCAATAAAGAATTATTATCATCTTCTCGTTTGGACAGATTCAATCCTATATACTTATATAGTTCATTAGCACTAAGTGTAGTTAATGTTATTTATCTTTTCTCTCATTGAGCCACATCACCCTAATTATTTCTAGCCTTTGAATGATAGACATATAATTCAAATTATCTCTTATCTCTTCTCTCGTAGAACCATTCAAGGTGTGTTTGGATCCAGGGACTAAACTTTAGTCCCTATCACATCGGATGTTTAAACACTAATTTGGAGTATTAAACATAGACTACTTATAAAACTAATTATATAAATAAGAGCTAATTCGCGAGACAATTTTTTAAGCCCAATTAATCCATAATTAGCACATGTTTATTGTAGCATCACATAAGTTAATCATGGATTAATTAGGCTCAATAGACTCGTCTCACGAATTAATCCAAGGTTATGGAATAGGTTTTGTCATTAGTTTACGTTTAATACTTCTAATTAGTGTCAAACATCCGATGTGACAGAGACTAAAAAATTTTAGTCCCATTCAAACACTCCCGCAATCTTAATTATTTTTAGGCTCAAAATTTCAAATTGTTTTAGTTTTATCAATCATATTGCATCTTATTTGTACATATTATATAACTTAATTTTCTACGGTACCGCGATTAGATATTCATATGTATGCACCCAGTACGGCGGGAGACTTCGAGGGTGGAAGTATTTAAAAGGTAAGTTAAGGAGAAGACGAAGGTGCTATTTAGTTGCAGTAATGCATGAGTATCTTGTATTAAATATTGAAAAAATGGTTGTGATTTATATTTTGATATAAAGAAATATTGATATTAAAAAATAGGTGAAAATAATTATTAGAGAGTAAGTAGGACAAAGTGTACTCTCTCCGTACTCGTAAAGGAAGTCGTTTAGGACAATATTTAAGTCAAACATTGGGAATATAAATCATGAATAACTCTCAAGTTGTTAAGTTTGAAAATATAAAACTTATGTGAATAGATTTATCTTGAAAAATAATTTTATTAAAGTATACATATATCACTTTTCAATAAATATTTTTATAGAAACAAGAAGTCAAAGTTGTGTTTTGGAGACCGTATCGCTGTCCTAAACGACTTTCTTTGCGAGTATGGAGGGAGTCCGTGGAGTAAGTAGGACGACGTTTGATGCGTGCGTCGGTCTCTGCTTGCCCTGTAGCGGTGGTTGGGATAATGGCCTATATGTACCCACGTAGTATACGTGCCCGGGCCCCGTCCCGGCCTCTGGCGCGGCGGTCCATCACCTGCTCGATGCGACGGTTTAATTAACTTTGAGCACGGCTCGGTTGGATTTCCCTGCTTTATTTGGATCATATATATGGATGCGATACAGCTTTGTCCTGCTAATGCGCGATGTTATATTGTTATGGTAGTGTAAGTGTTGTATGTATAGTTGTATAGTACCCCTTACCCACTACTTCCTCCGTCCAAAAAAAAAATCAAACCCTGGATTTCCGTGTTTAACTTTGACTATCCGCCTTATATGAAATTTTTTTATAATTCATATTTTCATTGTTGTTAGATGATAAAATATGATTAATATTTTATGCGTGACTTGTTTTTTAATTTTTTTTCATAATTTTTTTAAATAAGACGGACGGTCAAACGTTGGGCACGGAAATCAGGATTTGTCTTTTTTTTAGGACGGAGGGAGTAACAATTAATTGCTATCTCCTTTTCCTAAATATTAGGTGTTGATTAGTTTAATTTTGAGTTAACTAACGTTAAATATTTTTTTAGAAAGTAGTACAACATATAGATATGTCACGTCATTATTTATTAGAAAATATTTCAAATCATCACCATCCCCACTTCATTTTCACAGTATTTTTAACTTATATACATGTATTGTTTTTATACTTAACTCTATGCATCCCACATTAAAGCATCGGGCTTCAACTAGATCCGTTCAATTAAAGTCATTAGCAATTAAATTAAATTAATTAAGTCAATTAAAGCAGGAATTAATTATGTTGTATCTATAGTTCTATACCCCTTGGCCTTTATCCACTAACAACTAAGAGTTTAATTATGTTGTATCTATACCTCTTACCCACTAACAATTAAGTCAATTGAATGACTTCTTCGTTCAATTAAAGTCAATTAAATTAATTGTAGAACGAGAAAGTAATTAGCACATAATTAATTAATTCTTAATTATTATAAACATGAAAATGTATTTATTTTATATAATTTTAGCAACTTTTATATAGAAGTTCTGTCGCGAAACAATATAAAAAACGTGCTAAGAAAAATCAAGATAAAATATGTATTTTAATTTGAAGAGAAAAGGACGACCCTAGTCACAATAGGAAATAGGAGTACATAGCATTTACACAGTTGGATCTCAATGCAAAGTAACACGGTCCAGATTGATCTAGCTATCCTACCTGTACATGGTACGAGTATGACGTGCTAATAGTGCCAAGTAACTAGTGCTGTAATAATAGTTTAATATGATGTTTAGGCTGAGTTTATGACCTACACATATAAATAAGATAATAAGTGTTTAAATATGACTAATGCAAACTTAAAAACTAATTTATTTATTTTTTAAAGATTTTTTAAAAGAATATCGTTTAATAATTTAGGAAGTGAACGTAACTCATTTGGAACTCGGCTAAATTAACTAACCATCGTGTGCTACTACTTCAGAAACAGACAAAGAGATCAGGTACTCTCCATTTCCAAACATATAAATTGCCCTGCAGGTGGCACGTACCACGTACGTACGTCCAATTCCAGCAGGCAGCACTAATCAGTCACAACTACTACAAGGACCAATCTCATTAACACCAATCTAATTATTATTAACAAACTAAAGCAGGTAACATGAGGCCATCGTCGTTGACTTGCATTAGCTAGCTAGAGAGCGTATCAAAACAATTCATCAACGTGCAGGGCAAACTCCAATTAACGGATGGGAAAGCGATGGTGCCGTAGTTACGGTGAACTACGAATTGTAAGCGGAACGTACGCTGCCTGATCTAATCTTGCTTAATTAGTTTAGTTCTTGCATGCCCAAGCAACTATCATTTCAAGCCGATCAAAATTCAGAACACGAGTACGGTGCACTGATTAAACTAGTACTAACACCAGAACTTTACAAAAATTGTTTTGCCGATGATTTGATTGTAATGGCGCTTGATTTATATCTTCAATTTGCTCATGCCGGCTTGAATGATGAATTAGCGTGCAACATTTCACTGCAGTATGCTCCCTCTGGAAAAAAAAAATTAGGACTTGTTCACTTTACTACTATTTCTAACCTTAACAAGTTTTGGTATTGTCGAATTTCCATTAGGTAGCTAGTAATCCAAACACATATATAAAATAATACTATACCAAATCTTTTTCGTATAGCTCCACACAAAATAATTGCTAAGTACCAAATCAAACAACAACCACATATCTCTACCTTACCATTTTTTAGCATTTCCCAAACTTTACTAAATTCTGATTTATTTTGGCATCAAACTGGACATGCACTTAAACTTATCTATAAATGTTGACCATTTAACAATATATTGATAATCAAAATTTTCATCAAATATTATCTATAAATGTCAAATATTTTTATCACAAAAAGTCAAGATGATTAAAATTAGAACATGAAACCAATCTTTATTTTTTGAATAAATGAGTATCAAAGCAATCATGAACATCTCCCATGGGTGTGATGCAGCAATCTTTTCGGTTTCTGGGCGAATGGGTGCAGGTGTAGTGATCCGTGATCACAATGGGCTCTGCTTGGTTGCTTCTAATGCAGGGATCGCGGGGATTACCACACCAGATACAGCTGAAGCCTGGGCGATCCGCTACGCTCTAAAGCTAGCAAGGGATGAAGGGTTCACCAAGGTGATTTTAGCATCCGACTGCCTCTCGATCATTAACAGAATCAAGTCGGCGCAACGAGATCGATCACATGTTGGTACTCTGGTTGAGGACATCAAAATGGCTGGCACCGAGTTTGTTGCCTGTTCTTTTATCCATGTTAATCGTCTGTGTAATATCGCGGCACATATTTTAGCTCGCCAGGCCGAGCAAACAAACTGTAATGTCTTTCGCTCTGTGACTCCTGATTGCATTCAGGAGGTACTCAGTTCTGATGCTCAGTAATCAATAGAAAGCCGCATTTACCTCCAAAAAAAAAAAAAAACATCTCCCATTTGAGAGGCAAAACGCAGGTTGCGGTCCACAACTCCATACATGTGTTTGACTGCCGCCTTCCTGCGCTCTCCACAATAGCCCCTTTCGAATATATTTTTTAAATCAAACTTTCTTGTCTTTTAAGCGAGTGCACTTTCTTTTAGACCTTTTTAAGTTTTTCATATCCATTTGAATAAACAGTCTTGCTCGGAAATCAAATTTTGGGAAGACAGGCTCAGCACAATTGCGCAAATACGTAGAGAAAAACATCCATTTGCAAATGACCTGATATCAGCCGACAGGCTGTTTAATTTTCCTGTTTGGAGCTCGTTCATGACGTGCCCATCTCCACATTAAATGGATGTGTCAGAGTTTTAAGTGTTTTTTCTTAAAAAAAATCCGGTTTATATGTGAAGATTTCTCCTAAATTACAGCTGAAAAACATTTTTTTGTGAAATAGGAAAATTATAATAAATTATCATTTCCATGTCGCAAACACATAAACCTATTAACTGATATACCATACAAACAACTATTACACTACATACACTTAAGGGGTAGTAAATAAAAAAAATTGCTGCAATATCTTCATTCTTGAATTACTCAAAGGGCAAATATTTTTTTAAAAAGGACAAATATTTTGATACGCCACATCCTAAATAAAAATTGATACTACTAAGTTCTAAAATGAAGTAACATCCCAAGATGCTACTAGTATTTAGAATTGGTTCTGCTTAGCTGAAACAGTAAGCATATGCCATGTTTGTTGTTGTGATAGTCAAAACACACTCGGACATATAATTAGCCTGAAATTTCAACTCAGGCATGTGGAAAGCTTTAAAAAATCTTTTATGTCACCGAGGTGGAATCTGTCCAAAACCCCAAATACCTCCGAGTTCTGAATTCTTTAATTCCAAGAAAGCCCAATTTGCATGTAGCCCCTTCACAAATACACTATTCTTTTCTTGAAAAGCCTTACTAGAAAATACCAAATGGAAAAAGAATAATTTGTTCACAACACACAAATGACATTTGACACTATTCTCTCCGTCGCAGAAAAAGTAACTTTCATACGTATATCTAAACATAGACCAAATAACTTTTATATATAAAGCACATATATTAAATAACTTTTATACATGTCTATGTCTAAATTTACACCTAAGAGTTGTTTTTTTAGGCCAAGTTTAGTTTCAATCTTTTTCTTCAAACTTCCAATTTTCTCATCACATCAAAACTTTCCTACACACATAAATTTTTAACTTTTCCATCACATCATTTCAATTTCAACCAAACTTCCAATTTTAGCGTAAACTAAACAAAACACACGTAGACAGGGAATTTGAGTAGAAGCCGGCAGGCAATAAATGGGGAGAGGGGTATAAGTTGCACCCTTCAAGGCACACAAACAGGTCATTTGAATGTGACCTACTCTCCCCTCACCCTTCTTCAATTCGGCTCAGAGGCTGCTCCTCCTCAGTCCTGAGTCTCCTGTCCTCATCTCCATTTTGTTTTCTCCTCCTCTCTCTCTCTCTCTCTCTCTCTCTCTCTCTCTCTCTCTCTCTGGTGGAGTGCAGTGCAGAGATTCAAGCAGTTCAAGATCGAACAGGCCTGCTGGTATGAACCCTGTTCCTGTTTCTTGCTTGCTCTGTGTAATCCCTCTGGCCATCTGGTGCTGGAGAGATTGGAGATTTGCTGCATAATCATTGGTTCATTACTACCAGTTGTTAGTTGAAGCTCCATTAATTGGGGATTCAGTGGTTCTTGTTTTGGTATTTCCTCTTACCATTTCTTAGGGTGGTTTTGGTTGATGTATTTTCCCACAAATTCATTCCATGCCTAGAGTTCTTGATGGCTAATCCATAGTGGTTTCAGGCTTTCAGCTGCTATTCTTCTTTTTGTTTTTTCTCCTCCCCCAAATTGTCTGCTGTATGGAACAGAGAGTAGTTCATTATGCTTTCTGGATGCTTTCTTGTATGCCTTTTTTTAATCAAACTGTCAGCTTCTGTTCTCTGTCCATGCTTCTTCTGGGCTTTGACCTGCAAGATTGTGGTTTAGAACATTAAATCTGCACCCCAAAAACCATATATTGTCCGACATGCAGGAGTGGAAATGTGAGCTCTTGTTTAATGCTGCTCATTTGTTGCCTCTTCTCAAGAAAATGAAATTTTGTTACAATTGCGTGGTCTAGTTCTTGTTTTCTTCCATCCCTGTATTAGATAAGGAGTTTGGTAGGCACTGTCACATGATTTTGTGCCGCAATTGATTTATTCATTAGATTAGTAACCTAAGGAATCCAAGAACATTAGGGTACATTAATAAAATGCAAAGAAACAGGGGACAGAAGAGAGTAGGTTCTTTACTTTGCCCAGTTGGCATCCCCTGAAGTGATGCTTGATGCTTCCTTCCATTTTGATTATCTCTTGCTGCTGTTGGTGGTAAATCATTATTATTAGTACTACCTTTTTTATTTTTTGGAAGAAGAAAAGGAGGAACAAGCAAATGTGGCCTACATAATATGTGGTCTAGAAAGTTGGCATCAGTAGTGTGTAGATGCAATTTGAGGAAATTAAGGCAGAAAGGATGGGACAGGAAAAGGGGCTGAAAGGTTTGCTTGAGCATAGTGCATCTCCACACCTTAAAATTGCTGGTCAAATTGTCCTTAAAATCGTTTATATCACGTAGACGGCATATCGTTTTCGACATTGCCTTCCTTAACTCCTTTGCTAATTGGACCACAACCTTAGAACAGCTTGTTGAGATTTCTTAATCTGTGTTGTATGTCAACATTGCATTGATTGTAGTATTATGATGAGAAAATTGGATATATTACCCCTCCAAAGAGTGACATTCCATTGCCTTCTGTTACTGGATTTCTGCCAATTCTTAGTTAGATTTATGGATAAAAAGTTTTTAACCAAGTAGACTTAACAGGGCCAAAGGTTGAATTTGTTCACCTAAAAACTTGTACAAATTGTCGAACAAACAGCACACAATTCTTGAATTAGGAGATTTTAGTAGTCAGGTTTGTTGTTTGGATATCATAATTTTTGAATCAAGGAACATATTGGTTGGATTTACTGGGTGGACATCATAATCATTTAATTAGGAGAACAAATTGGTTAGATTTGTTGTGTGGATATCATAATTCTTGAATTAGAATACCAAACAGGTTGTTTCTTGAGCAAATTTGTTAGATTTTTTAAAAAATATTCTTGAAATAATAAAACATTTTTTCCCTTGATGAATTAGGAACAGACACATTGATGCCCATGTTACCATGGTGGTGTCTGACTCATTGCAGTCTTATCTTTAGACACTCTCTAGTTTTCCCAAGCTGCAATCATGGTGGCCAAGTGCATGCCATGATGCACCTCTCGTATACCACCATCTCTGCATGCTCAAGAACATCATGATTTTTTGTTCTTCTTGTCACCAACTTTTGTTTTGGTTTTTTCCCCCTAACTTCTTTTCACCCTTGCAACGCACTTCTTACTTGTTGCTTTAGTTATCCTCTTGTCAGTAGCATATGTTTGTTTAGTTGTGATAATTTTTTTTTCCAGATCATGCCTTGTGCTGCGGCCGAGCTCGCCAATGGCGAGGCGGTGGCGGCAGCAGCATGCGCGGTGAAGGTCGGCACGACCGGCACCATCGGCTCGCTGATGACGAGGGAGCTGGAGGCCATCAAGGCCGCGCCGCCGCACGCCGCCGCCGTGGCGGCGGCGACGACGCCGCGGCGGCTGAGGCGGCAGAGTAGCCCGGTGTCGGTGCCATGCGGAGCCAGCCCGAGGAAGATCGCCGCGCTGAGGAAGAGTTCGTCCAGCCTCTCCACCACCAGCAGCAGCGGCGGCGGCCATGGCGGCAGTGGGCGGCGCACTGACCGCGTGAGCGCCGAGGAGTCGGCGGCGGCGAGGAGGAGCTCTAGTACCACGCCGGCCAGCTCCCCGATGCTCGCGGCGGACGACGTCGACCGGAGCAGCAGCAGCGGCAAGGCGAAGAAGGCGGCGGCGAGGGGGCGCCGCGGCGTGGGCGGCGTGGAGGTGGTGGACGTGAGGTGCGGGAACCCGATGAGCAGCCGCCTGAGGAGGCTGGGATTCTCCAAGCTGTCGGAGACGTTCGCGTGAGCAGCGATCGATCGTCTTCCTTCCTGACGGCGAGCTGTGTCTCCTGTCGCGAATTGCAATTCGGAATTGCATTATGTTTGCTATAGTAATTATATCGTTGTTATTAAAATTTTTCCTTTGCTGGTTTCTCTCGTGTATGGATATGACCAAATTAAGTTAATTTATGAGAAGCGTTTTGCCATCGTCGCAATGCAAGTTCTTCGTGGTGATGTACTGATGTGTATGATGTACCCGTAATTGCGTATTTTAACTTATGGAGTGAATGTCTCCTCGTTTTTTTTATGCCGTCCAAATAGTTTTTTTCTTTTAAAAAAAGTAATATGATAGATTAATATATAATATACTAGATGAAACCTCGCGCGTTATTGCGGGACTTCAGTATGATAACAATAAATAAAAGTAATGTGTAAAATAGCTAAACAATATAAACTTACATAAACACTAAAATCAATCGATGTGATATAGCTTAATTAGAGAAGAGAAAAATAACATTAACCAATTAACTAAGTGAGGATGAACTTACATAGGTAATAAGATATTATAAAAAATAATGAAGATATATATTGAAATATTATATGAATTAAGTGGGATGATGATTTAACATGCTTTCATTTTAAAAACTCTAAAATGTAATAAATTTTAAACTATAGATAATATAGCATGTTTGCATGATATTAAATGTAATAATTGTTAGTGGATGATGATGTGTCAACTTATTAGTGGATGATGACGTGGCATCTTTATATGTTAAGTTTTAGGAGTTAGTGGGTTATAATTTTATAGTAAGATAAAATTACATTATAAACATGCAAGTTAAAATCTATCTTCACAAATTGCAAACGTATTAAACACTAGCTAGTTAACGTAACGAGGAGATATCTCTCGAGAGTTCAAAATTGTTTTTCTATTTTTGTTAGCCTATAGACTGGCGTGTTGAGCGTTGCTGGATCTCAAATCAACGGTGGATCTTGCACAAACTATTCTTGAAACTTTCACATTGAGGTACTGTAGAAAGACAGAAGTTAACTACAAAATTCGATCCATTTTTTTAGTAATTGATTACCTAACATGGTGGTTTACCACTTCACTGTATTATGAAAGAAAAAAAAAGGACTCATTGGCTTATCAAGATTCAGCGAAAGATAGAAACACACCCACTGTTTGGTTTTACATTTTGGAGGGTGTATGTCATCTTGGAAATACAAACTTGATGGGAAAGTAGGAAACCTTTGTTTGTCTGGAATGGAAGTATATGGATTTCTAGACTGTTGATTGATGTTTGAAATAACCAAGCTCAATGCATCCAAAATGAGGCTAGATTTGAGCTGTTCATGATTGAATGCAATGTCAGAAGATCTGAGATCACTACTACTTCACTGTACTAATTTCCCTCACTGTTGCATATCATCTGAAGGAGACAAGAGGGAAGGTCTTTGATTGGATGCTGGATGATGAGCTAGTTTAATAGCCCTACTTGACAGGATAACCGTGTGAAGTGTTTTGTAGGGAGCAAACAGGAACTTTCTCTGTTTGAAGGTTAAGCAATCATTAATCATAATATATGTAAAAAAACCAATCATTAATCAAATAATGGTGAGGATATTCAAGACCCATGCCAAATGATTTGGGCTTGGGACTGAGATATTGGCAGGGATTTATTGGGCTTCCCAAACATGACCTAACTGTGTTCCTAGCTTTTTTTTAAGAACTTCTAAGGCTGTGTTTAGATCCAAAGTTTGAATCCAAACTTCAGTCTTTTTTCATCACATCAACTTGTCATACACACACAACTTTTCAGTCACATCTTCTCCAATTTCAACCAAATTTTAAACTTTGCGCTGAACTAAACACAGCCTAACTGCTTCTAGCTATCTTATTATTCTACAAGCCTACTGCTTATTCTACGAACTGGTTCACAATTCTGGAAAAGTGCCAAGAAGCAAATACCCGGCAAGATACTGTCCGTTCATTCCTGAGATCTAATAAAATAGATTTATTTAAATTTTTAAAAGAAATTTTTATATAAAAAGGTTATAAAAAAATACTGTTGAGCAACTTAGAAAACATGGTTAGGATCTTAGGGAAAACAAGTCCTACTAGTGGCCAACTCACAAAAGGCTGATTCAGACTCAGCCTAAAGGGAAAGAAAAAACACTTCCGAATGAAACAACAATATGATTCACATGGCAAAGCTGCCGCCATATGTTTTGCAGGTGGTAGCTGCCAAAAGCTCAAAGCTGAGAGCGGAGCACACAGATTCCTTTTTCCAGGAATATGCAGGAGGCAGTGTGCTGTTGTCCCAGTATGACATGGATCAAATTTATCCATCTTGTTTTTCACCTTTACTTTTTACTGAAATTTATACACATACCCTTTTGAAGCAGAGTTGCAGACCCATTTTCTTTTTAGGGGTTACTATACAACGGAATATTGTTCAGACGTGATGATATCAGTTAGTTATCAAGTCCTAATACCTAACCGGTATCAGGTGATACCTATCAGGTATCATGCGATTCTACCACGTATCAAGTGATACTTTTAAGGTATTATGCGATTCTACCATGATACCTATTGGGTATCATACGATTCTTACCACATAGAAGCTTATACTTGCGAGATATCAGATGATACCTATCAGGTATCATGCGATTCTTACCACGTAGAAGGTAATACTTGTGAGGTATCATGTGATTTCTACTGGGTATTAGAAGCTGGAATGGACATACCTGACGTTGACGCCAATGACCACTACCGCCCTTCCTCCCCCTGGCTAGCCACCGCCGCCGCCACTCTGTTCCCTGGCTCCGGTCACCGGCGCCTCTCCTTTCTTCGTCGATGTATCCCCCGCCGCCGGTTTGGCCGTGACACGCCGCTGCCTCGACGCGACGCAGACGAGGTCCTCGACGTCGCAGGAGCTCACCACGCGGGGCTCGTCACTGGCGACCACGTCCTCCTCTTGCTGAGTGGGTCCTCTTCCCCAGCCCACGCTGAAGGTCCTCGCCGAGGAGGCGGCAACCACCTCCTCCTTAAGGCTCAGGCGCTCAACTCTCCCTTCTCTTTGGATAGGCAAGGAGGACGAAGGATCCCGTCCCAACCGGATCCCGATATGTAGTATTCCGATTTCTTTTTTCACATTTTTCATGTGTGTCTATTTCACATGGTAATTAGACAGCTAATTTTAAGCTTGAAACCTGGCTTAATACTACTGTCTTTTATCCGGGGAAACTATTTTGATTTCTCGAGAAGATGCCTTCTCATAAGCTTAAAAACCATTCAAATGGTTATAAAAAAATTCTAAAAAAATTGACAACACTCGTACAACAACTTATGGGGTGTTTGGATCCAGGGACTAAACTTTAATCCCTGTTGCATTGGATGTTTAGACACTAATTTAAAGTATTAAACATAGACTAATAATAAAACTAATTGCATAAATGAAAGCTAATTCGCGAGACGAATTTTTGAAGCCTAATTAATCCATAATTAGTAAATATTTACTGTAGTATCATATAGGCTAATTATGGATTAATTGGGCTGAATAGATTTATCTCGCGAATTAATCCAGGGTTTTAGAACGGGTTTTATAATTAATTTATGTTTAATACTTTAAATTAGAGTTCAAACATGCGATACGACAGTTACTTAAAAAAAATTTAGCCCACTCCTATCTCACACAACTCTGGCACGTACTCATATCTCACACGGATATCACCCATCATGCACTTTTATATCTGCTGCACTGCACTTTATAAATATCTCCTGTCCTGTCTTCCACAGAAAAAAAAAAGTGAAAACAGTGAAAAGATTCAGAATTAGGAAGCATCTAATCACCTAACTTGACAGCAATCAGTTCACACACGCCCAAGTGCCAAACGGTTTGAAGATTACAACTTATCCGTTCCCTCCATATATATCTCTCCCCTTCTTTCTCCACCTCTCGCTACTCCACCATCCAACGTGCGAGAAGCCATGGCATCCATCCCGTGCACCTTCCAGCTGAGCGCGAGGGCGTCATCGGCGTCGGCGGCGGCGGCGGCGGCGGCGAGGAGGTCGCCGCGGGCGGCGGCGAGGCTGGGGTGGCTGCGGCCGTCGCGGCTGAGCGCGGTGGTGCCGGCGAGCGAGAGCGGGAGGGTGGGGCCGACGTGCTTCTTCAAGTTCGGGAACAAGGACGCCGAGGGCGCCGGCATCTACGGCAGCCAGGGCAGGGACGACTTCGACCGCGACGACGTCGAGCAGGTGAGCCAGCCCAGCTGCTGCTTCTGCTTCTTGTTCTTCCTCCTCGTGTTGTCCTAGGAGTGTTCAAAACTTCAAGGCGTTTCTTGATTGAGATTTGCTCCATGGGGAATGAGCTGATGAATACTTAAGCAAACAGTGTCACCGAGAAGATAACTTGGTGATTGGCAATTTTGATCCTAATGTGAGACATAGTCGGCTGCTAGTTTGGTTTTGGTTTAAGCAGAAGCGATGTAGCATTTGATTTGAGTTGAATTAAGGCAAACACTTCACCTGTAACAACAATGCTCCATTGCATTTCTCCCATGTATAGATAATTTCAAAGAGTAAAATAACCAATCACACCACACAATTTAGTTGGCTTTTAGCCACCGCAGTAGTTCGTTTACTAGCTACAACTTTTATTTTGCTTTTGTCCCTTCCTGTCATAAGTCTAAGTCGGTCTGGTTGATTGCGTTACGTAACAAAAACTATTTGTATTTTAATATATTGACGTGCTAAAGATTTGCACGTTCAGGAAAAAAAAACCCACACAATTTAGTCATTTGTATCTTCATGGACAAAATGCAAAGTTGTAGCTGCAGGGTATCTGAAATTCTGAATATGCTATTTCCTAAAGGCAGCTGTGGATTGAACAAGAATAATACCTGAAGATTGCAAACTTTAGTGACCAAAAGAATAAAAAATAACTTCGATTCCAGAGATGAGATTCTGAATGCATCTGAACTGTCTTGACATGGGCGTGCAGTACTTCAACTACATGGGGATGCTGGCGGTGGAGGGCACCTACGACAAGATGGAGGCGCTGCTGAACCAGGACATCCATCCGGTGGACATCCTCCTCATGCTCGCCGCCTCCGAGGGCGACAAGCCCAAGCTCGAGGAGCTCCTCCGCGCCGGCGCCAAGTACGACGTCAAGGACGTCGACGGCCGGACGGCGCTCGACCGCGCCGCCGACGACACCAGGGAGTTCATCCTCGGCTTCGCCGCCACCTTGGCCGCCTGATCGATCGCTTCGCCGACGACGACAACGACGATGCCTGATGTTTCGGCTATACTAGTATACTATGTATTTACCTTTTCTTTTCTTTCTTTTTTTTATTATTTTCAAGTTTCTCTAAGTTTTTCATGTGTTTGGTAGAGTTTAGCCGGGAAATTCACAAAGCTGTTTACAGTTCAAGAGGAAGTAGCTTCATGTGTATCTTTCACTTTCTTCACTGTGTGAGGCTATGCTTTGTAGAAGCTGTTGTTACAAGTAGTAATTTTCGCTGTTTCAATATGAAAGTAAGAAGAAGCTTTGGATGCATGATACTAGTGCAATTGGAAGCTTTGATGTTCACATAAAAACATGTTAAGATGCGAAGTCCTAACAGCAAGCAATAGCATGAACTTCAAGCAAAGCATTACTGCAACAGCAAGCAAAACTTCATCCTTTATTGTCTCAGATTAACTGCTATGTCCATGTCGCCGTCAGTACATGTTCTATGTACTAGCCTAGAATTACAAACGGCATTCGCCGAATGATTCACTTGGGGGAAACAGTCTGACCACCGCCTCAACAACGAAATTACGAGTATAAACTCTATAACCCCCCTCATGAATCCGCCAGATCATATTATTCCTTTCTTCTTCTATATTCATCTTGGTATATATATATTTCTATATGGGCTGTGAATGTACTCCTACCTACAAAACATTGGGTAAATGGCAGTTGTACTTCAACTTTGGATGTGACCGGAGCGCTTGCTGGAGCGCCGTGTCCACCGTCACGCCCTCGCGGAACAGCTTGTCATACAGGAGGCAGATGAACTGAGCCATGTACTCCTCATCATCGAAATCTTTGCTGCGATCGCCATTTTTCTCCATGTCGCTGTCTTCCCAGTCACTCGTAGGGCTAACAGGTTCCGCCTCGGACTCAGAAGCCTCATCATCGGCAATGACAAACTTCCCGTTCTCAAGGCTGCCATTTACTTCCATCCCATGGTATACTATAGACTGGGAATCTGGAGGCTCCATGGCCGACGAGATGACTGCTTTGGCACCAGAATCCATGAATGCTTTGACCAGGCCGTGAGCAAGGCCATACTTACCACTGCATACAATGATCCTCTCCCGCCATGCTCCAACCTGGGAAACATGTATGTAATGAATCAACATTAGATAGTGCCCTAAACTCTAGATGTACATTGCAAATAGAAAAAGGCATGCTAACGATTTCAGCATCACTAGATGTAAATAACACATCTTTACTACAGCATTGGCAGCAATTAGAGTATGTCTGACATTTGGTTCCTGACTAAATTTTTTCAGTAATGTGAGGCATTGATCATTGGCCAGATTTTGGTTTGGTCAATAGCTGGCCAGATTGATCATTGACCAAATATGCTCTTTTCTATGATTACATTTTGATGGCTGCACCATGAGAAAAATATGAAGATTTGATCTTAAATTTATAGTTGACTGGAGGAATCAACTACCAGTAATGTACTATACCAGAATTTAGTTGGAAATTAGCATCCAATTTCATCAGATGTCACTTGCATGAATATTTTGTCACACGTCCTTTCTAAGCACAATTAACACTACATAAGAATATAATTTGAAGAGCATTTCAGTGGAAGTGCTAGCTATCCAGGCTGGCATACCATCCATCGAACATCTTCAGGTGTCATATGAGCAGCAGGCACTGTCCTCCTGAACATATAGGCACCAATTTCTTGATTATCTTCCATTACCTGCGACAAGATAGATTAGTATATGCATAATGATTTGTCTTGGAAACATAAAGGAAAACAGTTCCTACTTGTGTTTGGCGCCCTATATAGCGGTGGTGAATCCCACCAATTTCAAACGATGGCCACTCTGCAACCAACTCAGACAAACATGAAATCTTTGACAAGGAATATGCACCCTTTCTCTTACATCCATGCAACATGGCTGATAAGCTAGTTTTCACACACTGGAGAAACCTGTCTGCAAGTTCCCCTGGTTCCGCAACTACAAACACATCATTCTGCCAGCTGCAGTAGTAATTTTTGCATCACATTATCAAAACTAGAGAAAAAAGTAAACACACTGACGCTTATTTCAGTAAAAGAAATCATGATAAAAAATACCTCAATATTGAGCCAGTTGAATCGTTTTGAAGTGCCATATGTATCACACCAACTTGAGGCATATTTTGCAACTTATCATATAGTGATTGAACATGTACAGATGGCTGCCATGACTTAAGAGGTGACGTTGGCGGCGAGGACTTTGCAGTTGGGTTGCCATCCAGGCTAAGCGGCGGAACCAGGTCAATTCGGCCAATTCTTTGGGTGCCCTCTGGACTATATAGAAGTGGACTAGATGGAAAACTGCCAGTAAATAAGGGAGAAGTAATTGGAGTCGGAAGTGTGGTAGCTGCCTTTCCAAACCCAGAAGCACTGTTCATTAGAGTAAGCCTGATACCATTCTGGGAGCAGAATGTTTCAAGTGAGCGGGCATGATTTACTTTCTTCCCAAAATCAGGACTATATGAAGCCTCTACAAGTAAAACCACACGCCTCCATCCTAAGGTAGGATTACTTTCACTAAAACCTGAATTAGAGGATTGAAAATGAATCAACCAAATGTTCCTTCGAATCATTACACAAAGTGCAAACCTGGAGAAGACAAACCTGAATTTGATGGCTTGAATCTTGAAAACAACATGGATTTGGTAGTTTCAGATGACTTTTCTTCCTCTTGGTATCTTGGAACTAAAAGCTCACAAACATTCTTGAAATCTTGAAAGTTTTTCTGAATGTACTCATCAGTTGCAGCTTCCAACTTAAGCCAGACAGCAGGATCAGTCTCATCTAGTTCCATACCACACCGCTCATCAACTGCCACAGTAACAAGATTCCAATTCTTTCAATATCAAAGCGCATTGGTAAATATGTACTATAACTCATTAAACAGTACGCTATGATCGAGTTGCTGTTCTGTGGATTTCCTTGGAACTCAAATTACCTGGATTAAAGCGGAAATACTGCATTTCTGGGAGCATTGGTATCAGTGTATCCAAAGTTTCTTCAACTCTCTCTACAGAGCATGAACTTTCTATTAAAACTTGCCCTGTGTCCAAGTAGCGCCACCCACCTCTCCGACTCTAGATGCATAACACATGGAATAAATTTATATATATAAGCAATGTGATAGATGTATAGCTCACAATGAGATCACTGGAAGTGTAAACTTAATGTACCATAGAAGTTAACTTTTCAAACTAAAAACAAAAATTATTCATCTTGGATCAGTCAGGTGTTTCTTCTAGTAATGTATGCCTTGACTTGTGATTTCCAATAGATAGAGGCTAATATAAGCTACAGATTATATGTAGTGTATCGAAATAATAGATCCCATTCCCATATTATGTCACTTGCAAAACAAAGGAAAACTTTAATATATGAAATTGACTAAAATTTTAGCCTCTAAAATTTACTATCCTGGAATGATATTGAACCTATGAAAGTTTCAGTTCCAATATACCGACATATTGTACATGTGTTCAACGTATTACAAAATTGGGAAAACAATATTTCTTTAAAATGTGAGGAATTCAGTAAATAATTGGTTTTCCAGCATATGGATTGCCCATTGCTTGGAAGGCTGCCCAACACTTAACAGGGGCGGAGACAGGAGGAGGCAATCAGAGGCCTGGTCTCCCACCATGGCTCCAAATTTTACACTAATTTATTGTAGATTTAGCAAATTTTGAGAAAAAAAACTAACACTATTGGCCCGATTCAACCAAAACTTTTTTTTTTTTTGCGTTTCTGGCTCTGCCACTGATACTTAATAGTTGTAATGAATAATAGTGTTAACAAAAGAGTCGACAACTATGATGTATATTACCTTAGTTGGAACTGAACCACACCCTATTGAAACTAGACAATCTATTCTCGTATCAGGCCACAAAAGTTGTGCCTCTCTTATCGCAAAGATTGTGGGATTGTTGGCTACAATAGCTCCATCCTGCCAACGATTTACATCTGAAGAGAAAGTAAGAAAAAAAAGGGCTATAAGAACTGCGGTGGATAACAAATCTTGAGGACTCCAACAAATAGAGGCCTACTGTTCTTGCACAAAACAACATCCACAACTAAGTTTAGGAATATCTACCATCAGAGAAATCATCCAGATAATATGGAGCAGCAGAAGATGCTCTTATGGCTTCCCATATGCGATGCTTGCAGCTACCCATGAAAGCACCACGTTTAATACCAACCGGTGCACCAGAAACAGCAGTTCCAACCGTGTTAATTGGTTTAATACCGACCGGGGCACCAGAAACGGGCGTTCCAGCTGAGCCAATTGATGGGCTTTCTGTCATGACTGATGATACTTCCACAGTGCCAGGTGGGTACTGGAACATGTTATGAGGTTAACAGATGGCCCAATATTCAAGAAGAGAAAAAAAAACTTGTGAATCTGCACTCTTCTTCAGTTTCCTGACTAATAAGCACAAGCATTGACATGGTCATGCACAGACTGTATATATGGTAAGAAAACAAACCTGGTAATTTCGGAATATATATGGTTGGGCAGGCATGACACTGACTAAAGTAGATACAGCAAAAACCTTCGGAATGCCTTTTACAGCAGACTCTATAAGGAGGTCACCATCTTCATCGGCACACATTTCCTTTAGTAACCTCTCAAATTGATCTGCACTGTGCTGTAATTAAGACTTTGGTCACTAACTACATTGTGTCACATGAAACACCACATCAATAACAAGTTATTATGTTATTTACCTTTGATCCATGTACAACCACCCTAAAACTCTGTGATGAACTTTTAAAAAGCTGATCAATCTTCTCCTTCCACGTTGCAGCTTCATCCTTGGGGGCAGGTTCAGCAAATACAAGTTTGCCTGGAGAAACCAACAGTTCACTTGGCAACACAATAAGAAAAATGTGGAAAGTAAGAGCCAAAAGACACTCACCAAGTTTTGTGTATATTTCTTCACATTGATCCAGAGTCATCTGCTTGACTCCAAGAGCCATAGCAAGCATGCCACCTGTCGATGTACCACATATGAGGTCAAACATTTCATGTATGCGTTTCCCAGTCCCTTGCTCTATCTGTTTAAGAATTTGGACAGTCGCAAGGCCTTTCATGCCACCACCATCCATTGATAGAATGCGCAGACCCTTCTTTGCAACTGGTCTTCCTCTTATTGCTCGACGCAAGTTCTCGTTCTCACCTAAAAGGATTGAAGAGATATTCATAAACTAATCAACACATATAGTTATTGAATATTCAGGAAAATGGATCACATAAATTAAGATTCAGTACCAAAACAAGCATACCTAGAATTGCCAAAGCACGTGCAGCTGCCTTGCTGACACGCTTCTCTTGTGAAAGAGTTAAGCGAATTAAAAGGTCGCGCAAACTTTCAGAGTGCATGAGGGTGCGACGAGTCTCCAAGCAGAAAGCCAAATTGCCAACTGCAAATAGAGATAGACGTTGCACCTAGAAAATGAGAACAGATACAAGTGAGCTCACCGGTGGGTATCGAAACAACACATCAACCAGAGTCTAAATCCAGATCATCTTGCCTCAGAGTTCTTGTGTGCACAAAGTGTTTTCAGTGACTTCAGAACGTCTTTCGTCAACATTTTTTGAGCAACATGATCAGAAACAAAAGTTAAGGTGACTACAACTTGCAATACTGATTCTAATTCTTCTTCATCTAATGATTTCAGTACAGCTTCAATAGGCTTCATGATGTCACACTTAATAAGTAGCATAGCTGATGAAATATCTGATCCCAGTGATGAAAGAGCAAGGCATGCTTGCTCAACCTGCAAAAGTAACTTCTAAATTAAAAGAAGGAACTGTTTTGTGCTTGAAATGAGCATTTTGTCTCCACAGAACTTTGAGCACAATGAATTAGGGAGATTGAATATGTACCACATGACGATTATCACTGCTTATCATGCTTATAAGCTGCCTGACAGCATTTTCTTCTTTGCTAATTGCAACTTGGTTGCTACGATCTTCCATTATTTTGGCCAAAGCAGAGGCTAGCAAAGGATGGTGACAGGAAGAGAACCGAAAAACAAGTGAAAAGAAGGCACTAAGTTTGTGCCTGGCCGCGACGAAGTAGGAATTATTTTCAGTCTGGAATTAAAACCAAAATGCACACTTATCAAAAGGATTGCTAGTAGTGAAACAACCTAGCTAACAGAATAACAATGCAGGATAGTTTACCAACCTCAATTTGTACAGTGACAGATTTAAGACTTTCCAGTGCTTCGATTCTAATATTTGCAAGTGTGAGATGCCTAAGGTTATGCAGTGGCAAAATTTCTGGGAGAAACTCTAGAGGATTTCCAAACAAGCGCAATACACGCAACTTAGGCATTGACCTGTTCGGAACAAAGAATGAATAATTAGCTTAATAGGACCAACAGGAAGAAACCATCAATAAAAAAATGCCTCTGTAAGACAACTGAATAACCTGAAATCCAATAATGGGCGGACAAGCTTATTATTCTCCAACGATAATTCCTCTAGCAAAACACACTGTCGCAGTTCTGCTGCTTGGTCAAAGGGAAATAAGATATTAGATTGGTGCATGGGCTGATGGGCAGTTGATATAACATAAACTTGAAAGACCACAAGTCTTCAAGTCTTAAATACGCTGTGAAACATAATTTTTTTAAGTTTTCAATTTAGATGCAGGCATGATCACTAACCAGGTACAGAAACTAGCATGTTGTTGTCGACTGTCAGCACTATCAATTTCTTCAAATCACCAACTTCAGGTGGCAAAACTGACAATTTGTTGTTGTCAAGATGTAGCTTCTCAAGAAGTGCAAGGCGAGTTAATTCAACTGGAAGCATCTGCCAAGTTTTGTATAGCATTTCATGGTTAGATCATTATAGCATCTACATGTCCATCCCTAAGTTTTTGTGGCAACAGATTTAGGGGACAAACAAACAAAAAAAAACACACTTATTAGGTGATTGCTGCATAATTCAAGCATATCCATCTTTGCACAACTAAACCAGGGCATATTATACAGACCAGTACAAATCAAGAAATCAAACAAACTCTACGAAACCAAACACAATTTCATGAAAATAGGCCACCCAGGAGGTCAGTCTGACAAGAGAACAACATTTGGACAGAGCCACAGAACAAACATTTCTAAGAAATCTTCAGTGGTCGTAGCATGCACAATGTGTGGTCAAACCTGATCATCAGAATCTCTATAGCTAAAAGTAAAGGTATGTGAAGCAACCAAAACATATGCCCAAGTCTCCTTTATACACATCCAACCAAATTCTCTCAACAAAAAACGACAACACTACAATGCCACCTCCTAGATCACTGCAGCATCGGGCAATCATGGCGGGTAACATGATTCTACATTGATCAGGCATGTGGTAAAACAATGGGCAGTACGGAATGGAAGGTTTTCGCGCGGATCAGAGGGGAAAATGGACTCACCAATAAGCCGCAGTTGCAGAGGCTGAGCACGGCGACGGAGCGCCAGTGGTCGGCGAGCACGGGGACGCCGGTGGCAGCGGCACCGTCGACGGCCGGCGCGGGCGCGAGGTTGGATCTGATGAGCCGCGAGAGCACCCCGGCGCCGTCGCCGCTCCCGGCCGCGGACCCCGCGGCCCGCGCCACGCGCACCGACCGCAGCGCCTCCCGCCTCCTGACCACCCGCATCTCCACCGCCACCGCCACCGCACCCTCCTCCTCCTCGCCGCGGCCGCCGCCCTCCCCTCTCGGGGACAGATCGACGCAGACGGCGTCGTGCGGCGGGGGGAGCGCGACCATGAGCTGGGACTGGAGCCGCAGCGCGACCTGGTCCTCGTCGTCGCCCGCTGACCAGTCGAGCTCGATCCGGAACCCGAACTCGCCGCTGCCGCCGCTCCTCCTCGCCGTCGGCGAAGACGACGACGACGTCGGCGTGGAGCCCGCGCTGGATGGCGTGGGAGGGGAGCCCGGCTGCTGCGGCGGCGGCGGCTGCTGCTGGTGATGGTGAGGAGGTCCATCCGCGAGGTCCCCGTAGTCGAGGGTGAGGTGGAAGATCTCGGAGCTCCGCTTCCAGCCCAGCCCCCACGACGCCATGGCGGGCGCCCCCGCATCAAATGGCGAGGTGGCCTAGGGCTAGGGCGATGCGAGGAGGAAGACGAGGCGAGGTGAGGTGAGGACGAGGAGACGCGAGGCGGAAGGAAGGAAGGAAGGAAGGGAAGGAAGCGGAGGAGGAGGGCGGAGGGGGAGAGGCGTTGTGTTGTGGCGTTCGGTTTGGTTTGGTTTGGTCTGGTCTCGGTGGAATTTCATTTTGTGTTTTTTTTTGTTTTTTCTTTTTTGGGTGTTTTGGTCGGGGTTTTGCCTTCCGAGATCCACTACCAACAGTCCGGGAGGGTGTGGGGTCTACGGCGTCTGCTGCACGAAAATTTGGCGAGGGTTTTCTAGAAGGGGTGCACTGTGTCAGCGCACGAGGTTGTACTATTTTCCTGGAGTTTTCTCGGGCTTATTTTCCTGGAGTGGTAGTACCGTACTTAACACTTTGAGATTAAAGTTTAATAATTGGGTTCCTATAAAACTTATTCACGATAGCTATGATATATAGAGACATAAATAAGATACGTCTACTGATTGGTCAATATTCTTTTTCTTAGAGCTTGTTCAGATTGATATCATTTCAAACCCAATAATTAAAACTTTCACTAAAATTCTCAACCGGATGATTAAAGCTTTAAACTCGGATATATAGAACTTCCAACTCTATAATTCAAACTTTCAACTCGGATTACAAATCTTCTGGTCAGATTTTGAAATATTCATGTGAAAACTTGAAAGCTTCCTATTCAAACCCTTAAACTGAAAAACCCGATTTTAGAAGTTTCAACTCGATATTTCATACCTAATACTTTACACATTCAACTCATTTTCGAAAGGTCATCTTCGAAATAAAAAAAATTTAAGAACTTTGGCAATTCATACAACATGCGCGAAGAAGAAAGGGTGCTATGCGTCAGATCAAGGTGGGATGGTACCTCGTCACCGCCCTTGTAAAGATAAGAGATAAGTAAGGAGAGTGGTGCCATCACTGTCTTATTGCTGGAGATGAAGAATGGGGAGCGAACGAAGGGGGTGCGCGGAGCCTTACTATCTTCTTGCCAAAGAGGAAGAACATGGAGTAGAGCAGAAGAGATGCCCGTCGGCACGTCGTTTTGCTGGAGGGGCAGGGGATCTTTCCGCTACCCAACGATGCTAGAGAACGCGCTCGCCTGTAGTCTGCGACGTGAGGTGAAACGATAAGTGGATCTAATGTGTGGTTCCTGGTGAAAAAAAGGTAAAGGAATAAGGTGTTTGTCACTTTAGAGTCTAGTGAACGTTTGCAGTTATGATCCCATGATGAACCACCTAGTTTATACAAAATCAACATAGTGAGTTTCACCTAGACTCTAATAAAAAAAAAATAAGTCCAACACTAGTTAACTTTAGTAGGATGAAATCATATTTGTCAAATGTAAAGTAGAGACTACCTCATATGAGATCTTCATATTCTTCCTTGGTCGAAAGGGTATTGAAAGGGTTTATATAAAAATATTAATTCTACTTAGTTCGAGTAAGCTTAATATTTTGATTATCCAATCCCTTTATTTCTTGATTTTAAAACATCATTAGAATGTATGTCTTGGTCATTAGAATAAGCTTAATATGTATATGTACCCAAGTTTGATTATTCGAGTATTTTATTTCCTTTTTTTATTTGACACAATGTTTTTTTTCCGCTGATATTTGTCACAGTGTTTGATGTGATTTTTTTCAATAACATTGATCGAAAATGGGTAAAGCTTGTGTTCTAAATTGGTAAAGTTTACATCGTAGATATTGTTTTATTGCCAAACAATGACGTTTTAGAAGATTTAGTTAAATGGCAAATATTTATTATTAAACTTTTAAATACTACTAAAGGATTTGATATTTTAGCTGTCATAAAGATTTATGAAATCAATATAGCAAGAGCAACGCATACTAAGGTCTTATTTGGCACTGCTACAGATATAAGATTTCTTGAAGATTGGTATTCCTAGCTCCACAAATTTATGGATTTGATTTTCTGATTTCGTTGGTAACATTAGAATGAATCATTTTATTTCTATTTTAAGTATAAAATTTTGAACCACTATAATTTGACATACAAGCTTCACTTCAAATCCAATGTGAATCTAGAATCTGCATCTGTGTCAAACATGGCATAAATTAGATCTCGGCATATTTCTTTTAGAGTGCATTCGGTTGGAGGGAGTTTTTAAGGAGGGATGGATCTCTTATACAGATTACTTGTCAAGAAACAACAAGGAAATGGAATAAAAATCAAATTTCAGTGTTAATCTTACCACTAACGTCCATCTCTAAACTTCCAATACTTTTCTACTTCAAAGAAAATAATCAGTGCTTAAAAGTTTTGGTTCTGTCATGCTCACAACATGTAAAAATGTCTTTATATGTGTATTTAAATTTGAGTAAATTTTAAGATATGTACAGTAATACAAATTTCTACATTCAACCCAAATTTCAACTCATGAGTCATGACCGAACCCATGAAAAAGTTGAACACGAACACAAGTACCGGTTTCAACCTTATCAAATTTTGGTAAGGCAACAAACTAAACACACTTTTACCATTGCCACCTCATCAAATTTTGGTAGTTTTAGAAGCTCTCTCTCTTAAAACTCTACCAAAATTTGATAAAGATATGAAAACAAACAAAACTAACACTATCAAAAGTTGATAATATCAAAATATGTTAAAATTTGATAATATTCCCTCCGTCCCAAAATACTTGTCATCCTAGATAGTTTAGCATGGACTAAGGTTTGAGAAAAAAAAGACTATAATACCCCCCACATTAAATGGTATATGGTTAGGAGTGGACTAGTAGTTTAGGGGTAGAAATGAAAGAAATTTGAATATAAAGAAATGGATGTAACAACTAGTACTTTGTAGTGACAAGTATATTGGGACGAATTTTAAATCTTAGGGTGTGTTTGGATGGAGGGTTTTGGGTGGTTGGATGGAGGGTTTTGGGTGGATAGAACATGGCGGCCCATTTTTTATGGCTGTTTGGTTGGAGGGCGAATGTGGGATTGGGCGGCCTAGAGGGGAATATTCCCCTCAGATGCCGGATGAAGGGATCTGGGTGATTTGCCCGGATGCAGCCTCCCAAGCGCTAGGCGAGCTGGGCGAGGCGGGTCGCGTCACCCCTCTTCGCTAGCGAGAATGATGGCGACGCGAGCGAGGCAGCGGCTGGTGCGAGCGGCGAGGGCGGCGACCAGCGCGGGAGGCGAGCTCGGCGGCCGACGCGGAAGAGGGGGCAACGGCGAGCGGGAAGAGAGGTGACGGCGGCAGGATGTGAGGGCGGCGTAGACGAGGGATGTGAGCTCGGCGGCGGCGGAAGGCGAACTTGGCGGGCGACGTGGAAGATGGGGCAACGACGAGCGGGAAGAGGGGCGACGGTGGCAGGATGCGAGGGCAGTGGCGGCGAGCTCCGCGTAGACGCGGGATGTGAGCTCGGCGGCGGCGGAAGGCGAGCTTGGCGGCCGACGTGGAAGAGGGGGCGACGGCGAGCGGGAAGAGAGGCGACGGTGAGCCCGGAGACGGCGGTGGCGGCGGCAGGATGCGAGGGCGGCGGCGGCGAGCTCAGGGCCCTTCTTCCCGCCTTTTTTTTTCTTTGTTATTTTTCTTTTTTTCTCTATGTGGATTTGTAGTAGTGTATATATATATATATATGAATTTGTGATTTGTTGGGAATTTGTGATTTGTAGTAGTATATATATTTAAATTTGTGATTTGTTGTATATATGAATTTGATGGGGGTATACTCACCTTCTCTAAGTGAGAGGTGACCACACCTGCTCATCCACCCTACTCTTTCCAACTAAATAAAAAATTGGATCACCAAATCCACCTTCATCTCTAAAAAAAAAGAATGTATCACCATATTCACCCAACTAAACAAAAAATTGGATCACTACATTCAACAAAATATGTACCGTCATATCCCATCCAGTTTTGACGGTAAATCAAACACACCCTTAGAAATACAACTATTATGGAATAGAGGCAGTAAAAAAAAAATCAAAATTTCAGTAACAAAGTGAACAATCCGAAACTCACGACACCTCTCTCTCTCTCTCCCAGCTGGTTCGCGCGGCCACCAAACACATCGCCTCGACTCCCCCCACCCCCACCTCCAGCGATCTCCGCCGCCACCGTCCTGCCCGGTAAGCTCTACCGCCCCCTTCTTCTTCCTCCTCGCCGATCGTTCTATCCGATCCCTTCCCCGCCCCCCGAATCTTCATCAGCGCCCCCAGATCCGCACGCCTCCATGCGCCACCCCAAGCCCGCCTCCCGCCCGCGCCATCACCGGTGCTACGGCCACCCCCGCTTCCACCACGGCCGGCCAGCCGGCCGGCCGGCAGCGCCCTTATGTCCCGCCGCCGTCTCCTCCTCCTCCTCGTGCTCCACCCTAATTTGCTACTACTACTAGGCGACCACCTTTCCCAAACCCTAGCCTCGCCAACTGGCTCGTCAGAAACCAAACCCTCCCTCCAACCCTACCCCCGAATCCTTACTCGGACGGGTGGGAGCTTCATGGATTAGCAGATGCCCTGGAAGAATGGGAGGTTTTAATGTTGGGTGTGCCAATTGCACATGGTTGCAGTGAGATCGATCTGGTTATCTGCTCCCACAATTTAATTTGTTATACTATTTTCTTTTTTTGTAACACAATTCAAAGCCTTCTGTTAAGCACCGAGTTTTACTGTAGTACAAATGTTGCGAAAATGCATCATTTGATCCAGGTATGAAGTTCAGTAGGTTCAACTGATTGGCAGGTCTCCAGCATTAATGCTCTTCCTCAAACTCAGTTTTGCAAAACAGAAAGGATAAATAGATTCCTTTTACTAAACCGTGATTTTGTGTTGATTAAGACGATTCATTACTGCTTGTTTGTTCAGGAATGGAGAAGTACCAGAGCAAGGCCCGGTTTGCACCCCTCAGTGATGCTCCATTTGCTCTCCGCGGTAAATGACTCTTGCATGAATATGTCTATATGCCTTGCCTTCTGGTTTGCCTTTGATATATCAATCAATAATATGGGCAGCCACCCTATTGTTCATAATGCGGTAGCCAAGTACATTATGCAATGCAGTAATTGACTTGTAGCTGACGTAGGACACAAATTTCTTGCAACCACACTAGAGTAAGTTATTGTTTTTTTTTAAGAAAATGGAAGTCGTCATTGGTTTACACGAGACATGGTTTTCACTGTTTTTAGGTTAGTCTCTAATTTTTTATTGAACTGGACGCTAGTGTATATTGTATAATTTGATGTACATGTTTTGCAACTGCTTCAAACAACTAAATAAATGCCCTCACCTTTTTTCATCGTTTTCAGGTGCCCTTGGTAGCTCAAACTCATCCTTCAACAACCTAGATCATCTGAGACAATCCTCAAGTTCTGGACAAGCTAGGAGCTACACATCTTCACCCCTAGGAGCTCTGAGACCAAAGATGTTCCCATCTGGAAACCGACTCCTGCACACAAGTCGTCCCCTGTCGGCTCCTGTTGCAAACCGCCCACTGTCACCCCATCTCCCTTTGAAGAAGCCGCAGCTGAGTGCTACGTTCTCAATCTCACACCGTATTTTTGGTGCTGCCCTGGGAGCTGTCATTATATCCATTCCTCTTGCCACCAAATTCAGCCTCATGTTTGATGTCTGAGAGCGAAACGTAGCTTTCATTAGCTGGGTTTCCTTGCAAGGAATAACTTTGTTTCATGCTTGTGGACATATATGAGTAATAAGCCAAACCATCCAACGCTCCGTGTAAAAAGATTTCAATTTTGAATGCTCTCTTTTCCCTATGAATCAGGGTGTTCTACTTTTATACAAGTACTGTTTTCTCTGCTGTTTATGCCTGCTGCCTTGTACAATTCCATGATTCGCCTTTGTCCTGGTAAGAATGACATGGGTACAGTTTATTTACTTCGTGTGGACATGTGAGTGTGGCAAGACATAAGAGTTTCGTTCAAATAGATCCACATATGCTCGATTGTGGTATTGGGCTGGTTTGGTTTGAGGTCTAAATTAGGCTTACCAATATTTGACAATTTCAATAGTGTTTAGTGTTTATTTGGTTTGAAGCCAAATTTTGGCATGCCTAAGAAAATAGGCCATTTCAATAGTGAACTTAGGCTATTTTGGCTTCAATCCAAATACAACTTTGCCTTACCAAAATTAGTCATGTCAAAACTTACCAAAAATTGGCATTGACAAAATTTGGTAAGGCCTATTTAGACCACAAACCAAACCAACCCATTAGAGCAGGTACAATAGCAAGCTATAAGCCAGCTATAACCACATATCGAGAAAAAAAGAGAAGAGAGAGAAGAAAGCGGGCTACAGATTTATAGTCGGCTGTAACACGGACTCCAAGACTTTATGAGTGTATGCGATGTGAGATCGAGCATTAATGGTATAGTATATTTTTATAGTCAACTATTGTATGAGTGAGCTATTAGATTAGCTATAAATGATTTGAAGCCCGTAGTTGGCTATACTATTAAACTTGCTCTTAGACAAATTTTGCGTTGCCCTTTGCAAGCACAAGTACAGCGAATGAAACATATCATTCGTTTGAACATTTATTTTGAAACCTCGGTGGTTATCATTTCTGAAGAGGTGCAACGCAGAACTGCGCAGGTGCAAGCTGCAACAGTATAGAGTATAATCATTTAAAAGCTCTTTTACTATTCGATAGGAGAATGAATATGAAGTCATAACTCGTAACTATATATGTAGTGTGCATCTCATACCAGAGACTAGCAATCTACCAGACAACACACAACGCTCAGTGTGATGTGCGAATTCAGTAGTACAGTATATTAGTATACAGTCATAGTGCGTCTGATGGTATCTGCAATTCTGCATCGCTCCGAATACCAATCTGTCATCACGAGACAAAATTCAGCTGTTTACCAAAAATTGGATTTATATATCATAGAACATAATAAAAATGTAATAGCCATGGAGAAAGATCACCTTAGTCTGCACTGGAAAACGATGAAAAATTGGCTTCTGTTGAAACGTGAAAACATCAGAAAATAATCAGAGCACTCTCCATTTTTTTTTTAAAATGGCTACTTCCCAGTTTTTGATTGGTTCATTTCCCTCTTTGAGCAGATCGCTGACAATCTAGTGGCTTGTATATCCAGATATGTGACAGAAGCCGGAGCAGTTAATGTGAATTTGGTTTTTTGAAACCATACCTTTGAAGTTTTCAGAAACTCCTAATTCCTACCGATGAAGTACCAACAATGATATCCCACAAAATGCCTACACATAACTTAACCTAGAGTAACCTTGTTATACATGTGTTGCTAACTTCCAAGATCATGTGAAATCATCTGGATAGTTCTGCCATTTATCCGAACGTATGGCACATGAGAAATTTTCTGCCATTCATCCCCATCTGTTTTCTGACATTGTTGCTCCAGTACTTCAGAACCTCCTGAGACATGGAATTCTTTTAGGTTATCTGGCAAGCCATTCAGCGGCAGTGACTGGAGCTTGCAGCAATCGTTCAGAACGACCTTCTTCAGGTTACACATATTATTCAGGTTAGAAGGAAGGCGTAAGAGATTGCGACATGAAGCAAACTGGATCTCCTGTAGGGACTGTAGTTGCTGGAGCCATTCCTCGTCTTCCGTGGTGAACTCGGAAAGATCAAAGGCGCAAAACTTCATAGTTCGAATTGAACAAAGAGTGTTCAGCATATGGTAGTATCTGTAATACATGAATCTGTCGTCGATAACAAGATGGATGAGTGACTGAAGACCCCCCATCAGAGAATATCTCTCCACTAGTGATGTTTGTTCATATATGTTCTGAGTGACATCAAAGCAGCGATGTACTTCTAGCTTCTTCAGTTTGGTAAAGTACTGCATGCCCCCTTCAAAATGTACATCGAAACAGCTTTCCAGCTGCAAGTGCTCCAGTAATGTCAAGGAATGGCACGGGATTAGTAATGTGGCAGAGCAGTCCTGTATGCTCAATTTGGTGAGGGACGTCAGTCTTTTCAAATAAGCGGGCAGCATACTGATATATGATGTGCATGAAGAAAGATGAAGCTCTTTGACTGATGAACTCAAAGTTTCAATCGGCAATAGACTTAATTTGCTGCAGGCATTTATACCAAGTTTCCGTAGGTGAGGAATAAGCAGTTTATATTCTGCCTCGGACCATTGCTCCCAGCTAAACAATTCTGAGAAGTGCAGCTCCTCTAAATATGGAAAGATCACATCATTGGTTCCGTATACTTGATCATTAATATGAGTTATAGAGGATAGACCAAAAAGAGATAGTTTCTTGAGACGTGGGAGCTCTCCCAATGGTGGCAGAACACTCAACCATCGGCAGTTAATTATGTTAACAGCAACGAGGTCTGTGAGACGCTGCACCCAGTAAGGAAAATCAATTCCCATATAGTTCAGAATTTTCAACCTTTTCAACTGGAAGTGAGGGTGTAGGCCATCGAGAATATCCTTGTTCAACTGAGAGGTAGACCTACTTTCAGGTACCTGGTACACCCATTTCAATTGCAGATAGTCAAGGGACTTTTTCTCCACCAGCTTTGCATCTGTAGCCTCTTGCCAACTTGAGACTTTCTCAAGATTTGTAATGTACAATTTCCTCAGGTCTTTCATGTCCCTTAACTCATTTATCTTGTAACCATCCTCCAACCTAACTCTGAATTCCTGTAACTCCTGAAGTTTTGTCAGCTGGCCTACAGCATAGATCAGTGCGGTGGTTTGTGAATCAGCATATAAATGCCTTAGATTGATCAAATTGTTCATGTTCTTTGGCAGCTTCTCAATTATACAACCCCGCAGATCAAGTACCTGGAGATGGTATAGATTACCAAATGCCTCCGGGAGATCTTTGATACCAGTAAAAAGAGATCAAGATATCGAAGATGTGACAACTTGCAGAGAACATCTGAAGCCTGACTGACATTACTCATGCAAATGTAAGACAAATCCAGTACACGTAGACTAGTTGACTTTCTCACTATGCTACCAAGAGTGCCATAATTTTTGTCAACCCTGTGATGACCAAAAAACATCAGAGTTTGTAATCTTTTATGATCATAATGACCCCATTGAAGATCGAAATTATCATTATCAACAGAAATATGATTAGCAAATTGTGGAAGAACCTTGGAATTCCTGTGAAAGACATAATATTCATTGGAAGAAACAGCAGCTGAGAACTCTCTTATCAAATCATGCATGACGTAACGGCCTTGCCAGACTGTTGGTTGCAAGAAGGACCTATCAACTAGTTCATCAAACCAATTTTTAGCAACATTCTCTGGAACGATATCCCTTCTATCACTAGACTGAATGAACCCATGTGCCACCCACATCTGGACCACTCTTTCCTTTTCAAAGACATAATTCCTTGGAAATATTGAGCAGAACAGAAGACACTGCCTTAGCGCTGGATATAGGCAGCCAATTCCTAGGGCTGGCAGAACGTTTATTCCCAAACCATGATCAGAAATATTCCACCAATCACTTCCCAGGACATTTTCCCAATATTCCATATTTCTATTGGCCCTTAATAGTGGTGCAACTGTCTTGGCTGCCAACGGCAGCCCATGGAACTTATCAGCTATTTTTCCGCATATTGATTCAAAGAGGTGTACTTCATAATGATGATAGAAGCAGTCATCAAACACAAGGTGGTTAAAGAGATACCTGAAGTCAGTCTGTTCTAGGGTATTCAAAGTTATTGGACCCATTGTCCCTAGCAAATTCGCTATGCTGTACTTCTGGGTTGTCACCAAAACCATACTTTGAGGTCCACTGCAGCGTAGGATGCTTCGTAGCTGACTCCATACAATGATTATATCATCACTTACACCATCAAGTACAAGAAAAAGTCTCTTAGATCTTATGATACCAATAAGTTTGTGCTGAAGATTATCCAAATCAAGTGCATCATCAGTTAGTCCACTCCATGGTTCCAAAGACATGATGATCCTTTGTATAATTTGTTTCCCACTTATGTTGTCTGACACATAAACCCATGCTGTTAGATCAAAGCACATTTTTACCCTCTTATTGTTGAAGACAGCTTGAGCCACAGTTGTTTTTCCCACTCCATTAATGCCAACTATGGGAAGGATGCCAAGGTTTTGAGATGAACCACTGGTTTCATGTACATCAGAACTATTATAATCTAATCTTTCAGTTTGTCCCTTCTGATTAGGTTCGTATTCTCCAATTTCTATGCAATCTTTGCTAGGATCTTCTTCTTCAATTTTGTTCCCCTTCTTTCTTGCTTCTAATTCTTCAAGTTTAGCCTTATCACTCGATTTACTAGATTCAGCAGTTCCAGTAAGGAAAATCTTCCGTAATTTATCAAAAAGTGTTCCCCTTTGACCAAATTTTGGTTGATCATCAGGTCGTGCATGCTCACTAGTTCTTGGCAAGTGGTAGCGGTAACCCAATATGATGTCCAATATCAGGCTAATTTCTTCATCCCGACCAATTACTTTGGTGTCACCAAGTAAAGAGCTGGTCTCACTATGCAAGCTATGGCCAATCCTTCCCACTGTATCATCATCATTTAGCCTGATCAATTCAATGAAAGAATCAACTCTCGCTGATACATTTTCAAGTCTTCTTACAGCATGCTTCAGCTTCTTCAATTCACTATCAGAAAAGACCAAAGCCTTTAAAGCCTTGACGGTAGAGTTTGCACTGACCTTGCTCTTGCTTTCGACCTGATCTTTAATTGTCTTGGCTTCAAAATCATCAACCACATCTCCTGCATGGGAAACAGCATCCTTCAACTGCTGCAACCATGTGGAAAGGGCACTGCTTTCAATTGATCTCCGCTCCGCTGCTTCAATCACCGCCTCAATGCGAGGAAGCGCAACCTCCAAGTCATTCAGCATTTTTTCAGTGTCCTTTTGCAGACTGAAATTATCGTGGAGGAGGGAGCGTACTCTGGACAAGATATTGGCAATCACTGCCTTTGCAATCCATCCTCCAACTACCAGTCCTACTCCTGCCATCTTAATTTTATTGTAGAAGAGCAAATACGTAAGAATAGAGCAGAATAGGCATGACCAAAGCACAAATTTAGTGGACATCCACACATATGGACATATGGAGTAGAAACATTGAACTGACCTTCTGTTTTGCCAAGGGAAAGGTGGTGGAGATCCTTCTAGGCTATGCTCAGTTTGTAAATCCAATTCTCTGCAACAACTAAGAGCAAGTCAGACTGCAAAACTGTGAAAACGTATGATGTAGATGACAATATAGTTGGAGGGTTGGACTGGTGGAGGACTGGAGGTAGTGACGGGGAAATTGTGTTTTTGGTATATGGCACTAACCACCACTGGAACATAAGATAAGATTATTTGGGTGACATAAGTCCAAGTCACTGGACCCTATGTAACTAATGGTTCTTAAATAAGATCAAACCTTCCAGGCACACTTTAGATGTGTCTGGTGTCTTGATTAGAAACTTCACATGAGCTTTCATCCAAAACAAAAGCGTGTGCTGTTAGATGTTCATTTTCTTATAAAAAGTTTGGGGGTATTCCATACCTTAGGGTGTGTTTAGTTCACGCCAAAATTAGAAGTTTGATTGAAATTGGAACGATGTGATGGAAAAGTTGGAAGTTTGTGTGTGTAGGAAAGTTTTGATGCGATGAAAAAGTTGGAAGTTTGAAGAAAAAGTTGGGAACTAAACCAGGCCTTAGTGTGAAACAAGGAAATTTCCAAATTGTAGTCAAGCATTCGAGTAAACGTATACCAGAAATTATGATAATCCATTCTCCAGTTCTTCTTGGAGTCCTATCACCTCACCCGTGTGTGAAACTATACCACAAAGATAAGGACAGAAATTCGTGGATCAGACGAGCAACTTTTCTTCAGATACAAGCAATTCCCAGGCCTGGACAACCAACGAACGTGTACCGGAAATTTACAGAGCACAAGAGTTGACTCACTTGGGTCTTGGAGCGCTAGGCGAGACGGGTCTTCCTCCCATTTCCTGTGTACTGTTCAACTCCCTTGCCTCACGGCAGGGGCGCGGGCGCGGCGGGGGAGTAGATCTGCGTCTGCGACGCGCGCGCACCTTTTCCTCGATCTCGTGGGACATATGGTCCGCTCCCGTCTTTCCCGCGCATTTCGTCGAGCAGGCGGCGTGCGTTCCTCGCCCAGGACGAAGCCGCCTGAACTCGGCGAGTGGACGGTGGGTTCGCTTCGTGGCTGCCAGATGGCGCAGGTCCCCAGGATCCCGAGCCGCGCCCCCCCCCCACCCCCCCCCACCCCCCCCCCCCCACCCCCCCCGCTGCCATTGGTGCATCGAGCAAGCGCGGGCGCGGGGATTGGAGAGAGGATTTGGGTTTCGCCGTTTCTCGCCGGCGCAAGGTCTGCGCGGTGGAGCAGCGGAGCGGGAGGCGTGGCGGTGGCGGAGAGCGCGGCGAGATACGCCGGGGGGAAGTTGCTGGAGGCCCAATTCCTACTTCGTTCCTAGGCCGGCCCAGTTGCGAATCACACTCGCAAGGTCTCTCACTATCTCTCCTTTAACCAAGACGCGGGTTCTCGATAGTTTGATTTCTGCTTGCCAATAGAAAACCTGATTATATATATTTGATTACACTAATAAAAAAAATATCTATAAAACAATGACCCCACCTATTATGATCCAAATTTTACAAAACCACAGCGATTTTGACACGTGACACATAATGTTGGGGAATAACCCCATGCCAGCGTGTACGGTTGGAAAGGACCCCTCACATCTAGGGTGTTGTATAAATTAATGTAATAATGGGCTCAAACGCCCCTAGGACAATGCCCCTATGATGCAACCGATCAAGGGTAATACTGCAATTTTCCATTACATATGAATAAAAGGAGTCCTCCAAGAGCAAGAAGGCAGAGGCATCTTCCCATTACATTCATTTAGCAGCACTCTCTTCCTCTTATCTTATCCCCCATGGATCTAAACTAAGGCTCCCTGCAAGAGAAGGGGGTGCGTTTGCCATACTTGTTGGACTTTGTTCTAACACATAACCACGGGTATTATATCTAAAGTTTCACAAAATCACAATGTTAACCATTTTGATATACTCATATATCAAAATTTAAGAAAATGGATGTAATATTTATATGATGAATAAAATTCTTATAAATTTGAGATGTGATGGTAGAACCCAAAAGTGTGAAAGATTAAAATCAAAATGATCAATAACGTGGTTTGTGAAACATTATGACCATAAAACCTGAGCTTACGTATCACATACCAAAATCTGTATGATTTTGTATAATTTGGATCATAATAAGTGAGGTTTTATAGTATAGAATTTACTCACAAACAATTGAACAATACTAGTTCACGGCACAGACCTGCTCCAGACCGGATTAACAATAGGCTACAACAACATCACAGTATTTCCTTCTATCCCAAATTAGTAAAGTTATTAGGACATGGCTCCAAACTATCTATTATATACTAAAAGTCCATTACACTTCATACAAACACTCTCAAGCTGTCACGTGGCACTCTAATAAATTATAGAAAATCCTAGAAATAAGAAAAAAAGCAAAACATCTACTCTTGATTTTCACTTAAATTAGTGGGTCAAATATTACACACCATTAGATGAAATTGATCTTTAAACAAACCAAATACTATGGACCCCAGCTCTCCTTCTCCCGTGCATGTGTACATGGGTATATATACGTAAGTACCATGTACGTACGCCCTTCTTTTCTTTTTTTTCTTTTTTTCTTCCTTTTCCATTTATATAATATGGATATATACTTTTTTAAATAATCATAAATTTACAACACAAAGAATCTACCATCATGCAACTCTCGGGTAATTAAATTAGCTCTACCATTTTTAAAAATAAAATTTAAACTATTATATGTGACCATTAAATTAATAATGTAATATAGTTTCCACTTAAACATGGGTACTACTATTATTTTCAAATAATGCACTATTTTAAAATAAATTTTACACAATTATATTGTGTACCTATCAAATAAACAATTTAAGATCTATATTAATTGATTTATACGTGCACTTAAACCGAGGACCCATTATTTAAATCATCGGAACTATTTTTTGTTACATTGGACTATTATTCTCAAATAATGTATGGTTTCAAAATAAAGTCTACACCATTATATTATGTACCCATTAAATTAACAATTTAAAATCTATATTAACAAATGTACACTTACACTAGAACCGGTGGACCCATTATTTAAATCATCTGATATATTATTTGCTAATAAATAAAGCGTCCGAAGTTCTCTTTTTTGCCCGCTGCACAATGCACGTCTGCAGCTTTGCCTTTTGCACGCTTGACAAAGCGTCGTGTCTGAGGCATCTAAGGTGATCACGACTACCGCAGCACTACCACTTTGCCACATATCAAATCATATATGGAGATGATTAATTTTGTTAATAACATGAAAAGAAAATTAAAAGTGTGATGCAGCGAGAGATGAATTAAGCACTATGGGTTGTGTATTTTTTTCCAATACTTAGCTCTGTTTAAACTGAAACCGAGAGTTAATTACAGAATAATTATAATGTATTGTGTTATATATGTTGTATTTGGATTTTGTATTATTTGTTCGTATAGGTGAAAGAAATCATTATGTTATAAATGTGAGCACAATATTAACGAATATCAATAGCACTCTTACAAAGACTAGGGTGTTATAAGGGAGTTTAAGATCCGCTTTTTTCCCGATTCCATAGTTGGATTTTCGTTTGCACGCTTTCCAAGTTTTAAAATGGTGTCTTTTTTAAACAACATTTTAACTTTTTAAAAGTCAATTCATTCGTTTATACCCTCAAATAGCTATCAGATAAATCAGATAATTCATCAATTTCAGCTGCCCTAGACCCTAAGTAGTACATATTATTTTATGCGAGTCATGGTGATCAGTAAATTGGGAATCAACGGATAATCAAAGTCGTAAGATGAATATGTAAGAGCTACTATGAACAATTGTAAATAGGTGTCAAAATTAATTGCTACTAATTAGACATCTAATGGCTTGCTAACCACATAATTAATTTCTCTCAACATGTATATAAACATGCACGAAGCTGGAACAAATATTATTATATGCCCTATACATATATATTAAGCGGTTAATATTCTAATTGCATTGTTAAGTCCTTTAAAATTTCTTAAAATGCTCTCAAACTGCCACGTGGTGCTCTAATAAATTAGAGCAAATATTAGAAATTCTAAGGGAAAAAAGAGCAAAGTATTCACTTAATCAGTATGTCCAATATTATAAACTGTTAGATTAAATTGATCTTTGAAAAAACTAAATACTATAAGGTCTCACCTGTAGCGCCCGTTCCGTCGTGGCGCCTAGCAGGAAAATTATCTCTTAAAAACCCTAATTGCGAAATTTGTTTCTTTGCTTGTTGTCTAGTGTCCGTGTCATCTCAAGATCTCAATCCCCGATCTATCGTCGAGTTCAATTCCGAATCCAAATCCTTCCAATCAAATTCCTTCGCAAAAGTTTATTTTGCCTCCCCCGAGGTCGATGGGCCGAATCTCGCTCGGCCCATCTCTCTCTTCCCCGGCCCATCTCTCCCTCTCTCCCGGGCGCGCTCTCTCTCTCTCTCTCCCCCCGGCGCGCTCCTTTCCCCCCCCCCCCCCCGCTCAGCCTCGCCCGCACGCTGCTCGCGCGTGCGAGAGCCGCCCCGAGCGCCTCTCTCCCTGCTCCCCCCTCCGCCCCGCCCGCGCGCCGCGCGCGCGTGCGCGGGAGTCGCCCGCGCCGAGCGCCCCTCCCCTCGCGCGAGCTCCCCGCTCGCAAAGCCGCTTCCCGCGCGCCGTGTTCGCGTGCGCGCGCCCGCGCGGACGCCGCCCGTTGTTTCCTGCGCGCGCGCGCCAAGTGGCCGACCGCCCGGTCGCCGCCGTCGTCAGTGCCTGCCGCGCCTGTCGCCAGTGTCGCCGCTCCGCTCCAAACCGCCCGCCGTCATCGCCGTCGTCACCGCCCGGCCCCCGCCACTCCGCGCGCAAGCCGCCAAGGGACGGAGGCAGCGTCCCCTCTCCCTCTGCCGAGTCGCCTCGCTCTCCTCCTCCTTTTTCCCAAAGGAGAAAGGGGCGAGCTCCCCTTTTCTCTCCCTCTTTTTCTTTTCCCCTCTCCGCCGGCGTCATCCTCCTGTCGCCGCTTTGGCTGCAAGCGCCGAGCGCCAGCTCGCCCTTGACCGCGCAAGGCGGTTCCCAAACCGACATTGCCGCCCATTAAACCCCAGCCTCCCCCTTTCCCTTCCTCTTCCATTCGTCTCCGCGCCATTGCCGCCACCCCGCCCCCCGTGTTCTGTCTCGCCTCCGCCGTCCTTCGCCAAGCGCCGGGAGAGCCGGTGCGTTCGAGGACGCGGAAGGGGACTTCGGCCGCGCCCTCTCCTTTCTCTTCCTCGGCCCGAGGCCGGAGAGATCACTCCCGCGCCGTCGGCCTCTCGTCACTGCGCCCCGTCCCGCACGGTAGTGTCTCTCTCCGTTCTTCCTTCTCGCTCCATCTCCTCCCCCTAGCTTTCGGTAGTAGCTTGAGTAGACTCCCCGTAGTTAGCCGGCGCCGCCCCGACCGTTGCCGTCGCTCGCCGTGTGCTCGCCGCCGTCGCCGCCCGAGCTCCGTAGCACCCGCTCGTCGCCGGCCTCGCTCGGCGTAGTTCCACCCAATCCGGCGCTAGCGTCGAGTTCCCGAAGCCGCGTAGATGCTCTCACCGCCGGGAATCGACCTCTCGTGACCTCGTCGCCGTTTCCCTCTTCTCCCGCCGCCGGTTGCCGCCGCCGCAATCCGCCGCCGTCGAGCAACCTCCGGCGAATCCGAGCCGTTGGCTCGTCTTCCCTTGTCACGTGCAACCGCCCGGTGTGCACGCTTTTGCCCGTATCGCCGTGGTTCGCTCCGCCGCTCGCCGCCGCCGCCCGCCGTCCATTCGCGGCCGGGTCGTCGTCTACCTCCCGCCAGCCCACATGGCCGCCACGTAGGCGCCACGTCGGCGCCAGCTCAGCCTAGACCGGATCGAGCTGACCCCGGTCAGTCCCTCCCCGTGCGCGCGTTCCACCGCGAGCCGTGAGGCTGCGCGTGGGCCCGCCGCACCTGCGTCCACCACGGACCGCGCGCGTGCACCGCGTCCTTTCCCCGCCCGCGCGCATGAGCCACGTACTCCCTCCGCACGGTGAGCCGAGCCGCTGACAAGCGGGTCCCACCCGGGACCGCGCGTGGTGAGCCCGGTCCACCGGACTCTCTCTCCTCCCTCCCCCGCGCGCGCGCGCGCTTGGGCCGTCTTGGGCCGGCCGGCCCGTTAAGCTCGGCCGAGCCGCTCCATTTACCTTGGGCCGCGCCCTAGCCGCCCGAGGAAAAGTCTAATTTCCATCCCTCTGTTCTTTCTTTTCTTTTCTTTTTTAAAAAGGATTTAATTAAATCCTTTTCCTTTAGACCAAAAATCCAATAATCTTAGAAATTCAATATCTTCCCAACCGTAATTCCGTTTGACTCCGTTCAACTTCTAAAATTTCCCAAATCTCGAGATCTATCTAGTGGCACGCTTAGAGGTCATTAATAGGGCTCTTTTTTTCGCCGTTTGTTGAGTTGTCCCGTTTCGCGTGTAGTTTCGGAGCCCGAAGACCCGCAGTGCGAGGATTTCGAGGATCAAGCTCCAGATCTCGAGCAAGGCAAGCCACCTTTGAACATCTTGAGCCTATATTTGAAATTTAATTATGTTGCTTGCAAAATATTATGCATTGATAGGATCACACTTAATCTGTTGTCCCTTCTGTAGGGCAGATTGGCGGACTTACCTAACTTGTTGCATTTGATCCTTCCATTGTTAATTGCCATACTATGTCCCCTTGTAACCACCCAGTTGCACCTCGATATTCGTGCACTCTGTGCGAGTATCGACGGTCGCCTTCAAACTTAAAATCTGAGTAACAACTTGGGTAAAACTGGAGTTTTACAAAAGACTTGGAAAACCCGACACTTGGGTCGGTGCTTGCGAACTAAATGAATTTCCAAAACCGCGGACTGGGGAACGTACCGGGTGTACGGTTTCCCGCTCTTGCACTTAAGGACCGATTCCTTGGAATTTCATCCAAACATAAGACAAGTACGACCACATGGGTGGAATGGGACACCCCTGGCTGAGTAACTAGCTTATCAGGGGAGCCTTGATGCCGAGAGACATGTGGATTCGCCGGGGTGGTGTCGGGGAGGACCCCTGGGCTTCCTGGCACAGTATGGTCTGGGACCTAACCTGTTGTTGGTCTGGGACCCCTCTCGTCGGCATATGGTAAACTTGTATCGGCTTTCGAAATGCCTTGTCATGAAAGCTTGGAGATCTCCCGACGTGGCTGATCCCCACGGGCTGGGTGATCCGGGTTAGTAATGTCGTGTGGGTAAAGTGTACCCCCTCTGCAGAGGTTAACAAACTGTTCGAACAGCCGTGCCCACGGTCATGGGCGGATGTGAGGTGATTCCTAGCGTAGTTTTGTTTGACTACTGCTTGTGAAATTGCTGTTGTGAAACTGGGTTCGATGTTTGAAAAATCAGCAGCTGACGGGATCAGCTAGGCCCGGGTGGCCGTTTGAAAAGTTGTTGGCCCGGGTGGCCGTTTGAAAAGCTGTTGGCCGGGTGCCAACCCTGTTTCAAGATCTAAAGACTGATACATTGCACATACTCCGACCGGACGAGACGCACTGTCTCATCCGTGTCGTTTGAGAAGCACTCACTTAGACTTTTTAGAAAAGAGTTCAAACAAAATCAATTACGAAAACAACAGCCTTTCCTTGAAGCCTGCATTAAACACTCATTTCCCTTGGCTTGCTGAGTACTCCCGTACTCACCCTTGCTCTATATAAATAATCCCCCCCAGTTGCTGAAGAAGATGAAGTGGATCCTGCTGACGAGGAGTTCTTCCAGGAGTAAGCCGGCTACGATGAGTTTTAGGGTTTCGGCCTAGTTCCCAAGTCGCGCCTGTGATGTTTGGTCCAAGTCCTGGCTTCCGCTTTCCTTTTGTAATGCAGTTGTGAGCTCGGGATCTGTCCGCAGCCCAACATGACTGTACTTCTACTCTATAATAAAGAGACCTCTGTTGCTGTGATATTCTGTCTCCCTGTGATACCAGCACTGTTTCCTGGGACTGGTATCGATTAACAGGTTAATTTGGAGCGTCACGGGCTAGTTCCGGTCGGGACTAGTTCGGGGCGTGACATCACCTCTCGTCCCGTGGCATAGGTATGCACCTACGTACATGGGTACGTATGCTTCCCCTCCCTTTTTTATTTTTCCCTTTCTTCTTTTTTTCCATGCATACACTTCCCTCCCTTTTTACTACATCATGCGCCTTCTTAGATGATTTAATCATGCTTTCACATTTTTCATCCGTGGCCATACTACACGGTATGTTGTATGATAATTAACTAGCAATAGTTTCTTATTTACTCGAGAAAAAATGATTTAAAAGTCATACCTTAAGAAAAATGGAACCCTTAAAATATTATAAAATAACATTATCCGAACTTTAGTTTGCTCTTAATCTATTATGACAAAATTTTCAAACAAACAATAATTTTATTTTTTCTGCGCATGCGCGCGGGCCACCTTCCTAGTTAAATAATAAAAGAAAGGCAGCGTGCCCACAACTGAGGTGTACCTTAACACTTCGTTGAGCCATGAGGCCATCAGGACGGGCACCAGAGGTCCGGGAGGAGAAGGTTCAACATGGTTAGTCCACGGAGGTTCGTCCTGCGCCATGACGCCATCCATTGCCTGCCGAAGGACATACATATGGTTATCAGCCGGGGGTGGGGGTGGGGGGCGCATTTCGTCGAGCAGGTGGATGGCACACCTCATCTGGAGGAGAAAAGAAGCCCGCAAGCAAGCAAAGCGCAGCACTGCTGCACCCATGCGCGTACCCGCACGGACGTAGGCGCCCCCAAGCCGCCTCCGATGTCCGATCACGGGGAGGCGCCGGTGTTTCAGTTCCCCTCCGCTCTGCCTCTGCTCCACCCCCCCCCCCCTCCCCCCCCCCCCCCCCTCACCTCGTCCGGTCTTCACGGCTACAGATTGGAACGGAGGAGAGGGGAGTGTTCGCCCAGCGCGTCATGGGTTTCGCCTCTGGGTAATGGGCTGTACGATCAACAGACAACAGTTACGACGGAAGATGTTTTGCATACTTGCATCGGCCTTGCGTTTCTCTAGCTGGTGGTTCTGTCAGATGGTAAGTTACTCCCTCCGTTTCAAAATGTTTGACACCATTGACTTTTTAATACGTGTTTGACCATTCGTCTTATTCAAAAAATTAAGTAATTATTTATTCTTTTCATATCATTTGATTCATTGTTAAATAAACTTTCATGTACACATATAATTTTTCATATTTCACAAATTTTTTTTAAATAAGACGAACGGTCAAACATAGGCTAAAAAGTCAACGGTGTCAAACATTTTGAAACGGAGGGAGTAACTATCAATGCTGGCCTGGCTTGAGCTAAAAAAAAGATCGTTGATTTTACTTCCAATCAAGTCGCTGAAGATTCAAATAGCGGCGCTCACAATTACTGTATATCAGTAGATACAGTCCGTGGAAACTCATACAGATCACATTGGACAAAGATATGCGGACAGTGTATGTACATCGTAACAAAAGATTTGGCAAGATTGGAACAACTGCAAACAGCAAACTACAGTACCTGAGATAGCATACAGAGCTACAGTTTTATTACTGTGTAAACACAATCACCAGACCGCCTCACAAGATAACATCTACTCTCTCCGTTTTACAATATAAGTCATTCTAGCATTTCCTACATTCATATTGATGTTAATGAATCTAGACATATATATTTATCTAGATTCACTAAAATCAATATAAACTAGCTGGGTGGCCCGCGCAATTGCGCGGCTAGCACCCAAACAAATTCATATATTTTTTAGTATGATTTTACTTAAAATTTATTAAATAGCTATCTTATTATCTTAAGACTTTAAAAGACCAAACTTTATCATCCTCGTGTTTCTACATATAGTTTTTAAAAGTTACACCAATTGCTACCCCTTCTTTATTTGCTTGCTTGATCTACCACTATTTCTATTCATTCTTCTTGGAACCTTTAAAAATTGGATTTTATAGTTTTTAGAGTTTATTGTCACATTGGGTTTTGTTTTTATAATTTCTAGATGTCCCGTCAAACGTTGCCATTATACTCCTCTATGGCCCGTCCACTGTTTCTTCTCTTTATTATCATTGAGATTTCAAAAATCGAACATAATTATCGTTTGGGTTCATTTTTACTTTCTAGAAGTCCCGCCAAACTGTCAGCGGCTTTGCCACTGTACTCCTCTACGGCTCGCGCACTGCCTCCGTTCTTTATTGTCATTGAGATTTTTAAATCGAACATGATTATCATTGGGTTTTTTTAATTTTTGGAAGTTCCGAACCTTTAAAAATTGGACTTGTATTTTCATTTTTTATAATTTTTAGAAGTCCCATCGAACGATGCCACTATGCCCCTCTACAGCCCGTCCGCCGCCTACTCTTTATTACACTGTGATTCTAAAAATCAAACATAACTATCGTTGGAATTCATTTTTTATTTTCTAGAAGTCCCGTCAACCGTCGGCGGCTCTGCAACTATACTCTTATATACCCCGCCCGCTGCTTCTCCCTTTTATTGTCATTGAGATTTTAAAAATCGAATATGATTATTAATGGGGTTTATTTTTTTACTGTCTAGAAATCCCGGCAACCGCCTTACTTGTTTGCTTCACGACTTGCCTGACGTCCCTCCTGTTAATCGTCATTAGGATTCTTTTTTGTGTTTTATTAACAATTTTTATATGTCGTATCAACCGCCACCACTCTACTCCTTTATAGGCATGTTACTTAATTTATCTCGTCATGTGTTTTAGATGGTCCTTTTTTCAATAGTCTTTATTTTTATCACAAATTTTAGTTATTTATAAATTGTATTACTAATTGAAATCTTATTTCCTTTTCTAATTTCAGAATTTATTTTTAAAAAAATTTTAGTTAATACCGTATTGTGTTCTTTTAATGTTTTTATTTTTTATTTTCAATTTCAGTTGTTTCAAAATGGTATTCCTACTTGAAATCTCTTTTAATTTTTATAATTTTGGATATTATTTTATTTTTTATTCAAAATTTTAATTAATCTCGTATTGGGTTCTTATATGGATTCTTCTTTCAATATTGCTTAAATTTAATTCCGAATTCTAGCTAATTTTAAATTGTATTCCTACTTGAACTCTTCTTTTTATTTTCTTTTGCTAATTTCAGATTTATTTTTGTTTTTATTCCGAATTTTAATTAATCTTGTATTGGATTCTTATATGGACTCTTCTTTTAATATTCCTTATTTTTAATTCCGAATTTCAGCTATTTTAAAATTGTATTCCTACTTGGACTCTCCTTTACTTTTCTAATTTTGGATTTTATTTTATTTTTATTTAGAATTTTGATTAATCTCGTATTAGGTTCTTATATGAAAACTTTTTTCAATATTGCTTATTTTTAATTCCGAATTTCAGCTATTTTTAAATTGTATTTCTACTTGGACTCTCCTTTCCTCTTCTAATTTTGGATTTTATTTTATTTTTATTTTGAATTTTGATTAATCTCGTATTAGGTTCTTATATGGAAACTTTTTTCAATATTGCTTATTTTTAATTCCGAATTTCAGCTATTTTTAAATTGGACTTCTATTTGGACTCTCCTTTTTCTTTTTTCACTTTTTCTTCGATTAATGTGGGAATTTCTAGCCCCCACAGCGAACATGGTGCCTCCTTTCAAAGCTGTTTTAATAATATAATAGATAGATAGATGTGGGAAATGCTAGAATGACTTATATTGTGAAACGGAGGAAGTAGTACAGATTAAAGTGCGGTCCCACGAAAGAAGTGCAAAGCATTACTGAATCCAATTTATGCTGCAATCTCTAACCGGCTTCCGTTTTGCTGCTTCAGCATCAGCAAGGCTATCCTGATTAATGAACAAGAGTAAAGACCACTCTGTTTCTATGCATACTTGCAGAGTCTCCAGGCTACATCGATCTAGCCTGTAATATCGATGAAGTAACCAACTGGTTGCCTTTCTGTTTGTGCAGTCAGTTTGCATCATCTCAGGCAACTTTCTTGTTCTGAACTTGCAAGAAACCTGTTAACCTGATGAGATATTCATAGGAAAATAACAGCTTCTTCATGGAGGAAACAGCTCCATCAAATTAAGTGTTACCATGCGTTTACAAGGACATGCTGAGAAAATGAAATGAAAAAAGTTAGTTGTGGTTGAGAAGTTTAGACTTCTCATAGAAGTACCAGCGTATGACAACACAATGGATTAAATGGGTATCGAGCATCCTCCTTAATTTACAGAATATAAACAAAGTTCAAAGAAAAAACAAAATAAATGTTGCAAGTGTAGCATTGTAGGAATGTAGGTTTTCTAGCTTGCAGAAATGCAGAAGCACACCTGATGGAGAAACAACGATTGTAAATATTTTTTGTCTCAAAAAACTTTGGAAACAATATCCTTGCCTTAGTTTGAGGTTTTGGAAGATGAATGGTTGGGCAATTCAATCTTGAAAGAACAGTATCCTTGCCTTTACAACATAGTTAGGCATAAGAAGGCTACAGTTGCACAAATCTTCGAAAACAATTCTCTATCTTTTTCATGGAGAAGAGACCTTATAGGATCAAAACTAGCAGCGTGGAATAATTTATTACCACGTATCACTGGTTTTCAATTAACTCAGGAGCAAGATGAGTTTCATAGGAACTTAACCTCAAATGAGGAGTTCTCGATGAAGTCTCATTATCTAGCTCTAATTCACAGCAATGTTCCCAACATTAATAAGCGTATTTGGAAATTAAAGATACTCTTAAAAGTTAAGATTTTTCTCTGGTACTTGCACCGTGGAGTGGTGTTAACAAAGGACAATTTGACAAAAAGAAAATGGCAAGGGAATAAGAATTGTTGTTTTTGTTGCAATGACGAGACAATTAGACATCTTTTCTTCAAATGTCGTTTTTCCCATTTTGCTTGGTCCATCATCCAAGTAGCATCTGGATTTCCTCCACCACATTGTGTAGCGCATATATTTGGGAGCTGGCTTGATGGAATTTATAATAATTTGAAAGCACATGTTTTGTTAGGAGCAGCTGCTACTTGTTGGTCGCTTTGGCTATGTAGGAATAATGTGGTTTTTTTATAAAAAAAGTGATATCTTTACCTTTGCAGGTTATATATTCTCTTATCCATTGACTTCGTACATGGGCTATCCTACAGAAGCCTGAAGCCTGGTTCGCGGGATATGGTAGTTGTGGCATGTCAACATTTGGAGAAGGTGGTCAAGGAGTTTTTTACTCAGGGATATGGGTGGCGATCTAATCTTAGAATTTGTGGCCCTTAAAACTCTATGCTTTTGGAGGAGATGGCCAAGGAGTTGTTCATGGGTGTCAATTTAATCTTTAGATTGATGGTCCTCAGTACTCCATGCCATTCTTTTTTCCTTTTGAGTGTGGTTTTGTATGTTCGGCTGTGTGCATCTTAGTTATGCAGAGGCCGAAAGTGTTCTTAGGATAATTGTATCATCTTGATGTAATTGACTGAGTTCAATAAAAGCTTCCATTATCTAAAAAGAGCCTTAGTTTGTCTAAAAACAGATTAAAAATATTTGTACTAACCTCAAGTGCGCTGGGCAGATAGATGATGCCGAAAGCAAAAGCATTGTCTTGACTCTTGATTTAGATGCAAAATTTCCTTTACCAGAGCATGTGAATCGTGAACTACAAGCAGCGGAGAAAGAAAGGAGTTATCAGAGCCAGCCAAAATATTGCATTTTACAATGCAAGAAATGAGTTGGTGCAACGTACACAGAAAATGAGTCCACGTCTGGAGAATCTGCAGCTTCAGGTATAAAGATTCTGTACAATCTTTCCCTCCACACAGATATAAGGAACGTGACAAATGTTGGGCCAGTCCTTTCCCAATGTCTCACTGTGGAATTTGCGCTCCTCTTCCTTCAGCCATTCTTCTCTCTCTTTCATCAGACTAGACGGATCATCTTTGTTTCTGTCCAATTCTTTCTTCAGCTTCCTCTCCACCCATGAGTACAGCTCCCACTCTCGCTCAGGCCATTGATCTCCTTCACTCTGCTGCAGCCACTCTTCTAGTGGTTCCTTCTTGGATTCGTCTTCCTCTGCTTGCTCGTTCAGACTCGACGACTTCTCCTTTTCTATAAACGACTGTTCTTCCATGTGCTGCTTCCTCGGCCACTCGTGTCCCTCCTGCATCCTCTGCCCACGCGACCAATATTTATCACTTTGATACAGCGACTCCCCTTTAGAACTCTTCGGCGATTTTTCCCTCCAGCTCATCGGTATTCCTAGTGACTCGTTCTTTTGCTGCATTTCAATAAGCTTCGTCCGCCCATGCTCCAGCTTCCTCTCTTGCCACTCGCCCATCTTCCTCTTCTGCCACAACTCAATCTTACGCCCCTCTGGCCGCGCATCTCCTGTTGGATTCTGGCATCGTGCCTCTAGTTCAAATGAGCACTCCTCTATTTGCAACTCTTTTAGGTTACCTGGCAGGCTGTTGGGTGGTATTGAATACATCCAGTGGCAGTACTTCAGAGTGCACCTCCTCAAGGATGACAGAGAGGACAAGCTCGATGGGAGTGCATGGCACGAATAAATCTCCAGCTCCTGTAGAGATGTGAGATACTGAAGCCACTTCTTAGTAATGCTTGTATGGCCCTGTACTATGTCAAGGCGCAGGTTTCGGAGGGAGGGAGTTTGGGGAATAACAAATTCCAGACCTACTTTTTGCATTGTATCGCCACCCAAGGTAAGGTGGGTGAGAGAATGCATAGTGCGATCGATTTGAGTTGGGGATTGCTTGTCTTCTTGTGCTGACTCTTCATTTGAATCTGTAACTACTGTAGAACAATCAATAATCAGTATATTCTTCAGGTTTTTGATATACCACAGTCCACTTTTAATGCACACATCTCCAAAACCTTGGATATGTAGGTACTCCAAGGACATCAATTGTTTACATGGAATGATTAATTTGCACCTCCGGCTACCACCTACCTCTAAACGTGTCAGACCGTTTAGCCCTTGCAAATACCTCGAGAACGTATCATCATATGGATCACACCACTTAATTATTATCTCTTTCGTGGCTAAACCCAACGACTCAAAAGGCACCTTTCTCAATTTTTCACATGAAAGTATCTTCAGCTTTTTTAGGTTCCGAATGAAGTCACTACTCCCTGCATATGTCCAGCTCTCCCAATTCTCCATATATTCAAAGCTTAGCTCCTCCAAGGACCAAAAGACCACGTTTGAGGTTCCACAAATATCAGAGTTTATATCCTTTATTGACGGCAAACCATCCAACTTGAGTTTTTGCAGATGCTCAAGCTGTCCAAGTGGAGGGAGAACGTTCAAGTTTTTGCACCAACTTATCTCTACAACCCGTACATGCTTGAGCTGCCCCACCCAATCTGGAAGTTCAAATCCTGAGTAACCATACAGTTTTAGCTCCTGCAGATATCTTGGAGGAGACAAACACCCAAGTATCGACTTGGACAGATCAGGCAAAGTATAAGACCATCTTAATTCTAAAGCTGTTATATAGTCCTTCTCAACTATGTTAGCTTGAAGTGCCTCTGCAGGATCAGTCACCATCTCAAGGTGTGAAATACAAAGGGAACCACCCAAATCGTTCATGTCACTTAGCTCAGTTATCCCGTGACCTTCTTCTGCTTTAATATGGAATTCATGTAGCTCTTGCAATTTAGTTAGCTTCCCAATGCCATTAATTTGAGCAATTGTGCCTGAGCTAGCATGCAAGTGACGTAGGTTGATTAAGAAGTTCATGTCTCCAGGTAATTTACCAAATGTACAGCCTCTCAAGCCAAGAACCTGAAGGTGGCACAAGCTGCATACTGAATTAGGCAGTTTCGCGATCCCAGTAAACGAGAGGTCTAAATATCTGAGGTGTTTCGTTGAGCTAATAACATTTGAAAGAGCGGACGTCCGTCCCAGCCATTTGTAACTCCTTGAAGAGAAGGCCAGTAAGCGTAGGCTTTTGGAATTACACAAAAAATTACTAAGAGGGAGATGAGTTTCATTATTGCTGGGTTGATGACTGCCGTCAAGCAACATAAAAGTGCGCAATTGTTCAGTTTTAAATTTATCTGGTAGTGTATCTAGGGCATCCATGTCAACTGATAAATAGCGGACATCCTGTGAAACACCTCTCACCTTATTATCGATACCATGGTATTCATCAGAAGACAGTGCACTTGCAAAATCCCAGACCAAATCATGTATAATGTATTCAGTTTTCCTTGCTGATGGCTGAAGAAAGGCCCTATTGACAAGTTCGTAGAACCATTCCCCACCTACATCCTCCAACCTTTTGACTCCACTAGAACTGTCCAGCTGAATAAAACCATTAGCTATCCACATCTGAACCAAATTATCTTTTTCAAACACATAGTTCCTAGGAAATATTGAACAATAGACAAAGCACTGCCGCAAATATCCAGGTAACGCACTGTAACAACTTCCAAGAGAAGATATAATTCTGATTGCAAAGTTATCATCTGAAACATTCCACCACCAACTATTTAAGATTTCCCTCCAATCAGCTTCTTCCAACTGACTTCTCAATGTTGCCCCAGTTACCTTTATGGATAGAGGCAATCCATGTAACCTGTGTGATATTTTTCTACCAATTTCTTTGAGACCTTCCGTGGACAAACTTCTGCAGGGTTCAACAAATGCATATCTCCTGAGAAGTGCCCATGAGTCATCGGATTGTAAAGGATCCAGAATTACAGGGCCTGCAGTCCCTACAAAGTTAGCTACACTGTACAATTGAGTTGTAACTAAAACTACACTTCCAGGTGCTCCTTTGCTTAGTACACTCCTTAAATCATTCCATAGCACACATATCTCATTCCATACATCATCAAGTACCAGGAGGAATCTTTTACCTTCTATGATATCCTGAAGTTGAGAGTAGGCACTGTCCAGGCTTGTCATATAACTGATGTTATCCTTGGGATTAAAAGAATAGATGATCTGTTCTATTGTAACCAACTGGTCAGTTCTGTCAGTCATATAGACCCATGCAGATATATCACCAAAGTGCTCCCGAACATTTGCGTCATCGAATATGAATTTGGCAAGAGCTGATTTGCCCACTCCACTGATTCCAACAATGGGAATAACTGCCGGATTCCGAAGGTATGTAACAGCACTGTCATGTGGATGACGAATATATTCTACCTTGTTGCTCTTTTCATTTTCGGGGTGTGGGGATACTTCTATTGCTTGCTGTGTCCATTTAGACATATCAATTTTATGAAGAGTTTCAGTAATCCAACCCTTATGAGGAACATGTAACTTCTCAGCTTCTTCCCTAATCTTAAGTGTTATTTCTGTTGGTACATATTGGGCATTGTCCAATACCATGTCTCTTATCATAGCTATTTCCTCATCGCGACCAATAAGAAAGTCATCACCAAGGAAAGATTTGTCTTGGCGAGTCATGGCAACAGAAGATGAAGCTATCTTATCTTCCTTTTCATCTCCTAAGGCACTCTCATTCAGGGGTGGTGTGTCAACTATAGATTTGCCTTGAGAACATGCACTGGCAAGTTTACTAATGACGTATACCATTCTAATCATGTTTCTGTCATCAGAGGAGAGCCAATTCATAACATCAGAGATTGAAGAGTCAGGAGCTTTCACCTCAGATTCCATGTCGTCAAGAAGTCCCTTTGCATCTTGTGCAGCCTTGTTCAGGTCCTGCAGCCATGCAGGGGCAGGCTTGACCCGCTGCAGGCTGTCCAGACGGAGGAAGCGAAGCTTATCCTCCACCACATCCAGCTTCTTCGTAGTTCTCTTGAAGGAGTCGCTACTTTTGCCCAGATAGCGGCGGAGCTTCTGGACCACTTCGCTGATCTCCACCGAGAGAAGCACAGCAGGATGCTCATATCCAAGATCCATTGATGCGGAAACGTGTTTGTCGAACTTTTGAGGCAAGAGTTGGGGGTGCAGGGCTAAGCTGCCGTGTTGACCTTACCTCTAGTATCTGATGGAACCAAACTTTTTATTTAGAGAATTAGAGGGGGCGTGGGGCCTGCTTGTGTTAGGCTGAGCTGGACCAGCACATTGTCCAAGACATAGCATAATTTATTTTTACATAAACATATACCCCTCTATCCACCCGTATAAGCATCTATCTATTATATATTATTAAAAAAAGCCTTGAAAGAAGACACACCATTCGTTATAGAGACTAGAAAATTCTCACATTAGTTGGAGAAAAAAAAGAAAAATATCTTAGTCGTCGGATCATATTGGGTTTGGATTATAATGGTATAGATTGATTGATATAGCTATAAAATACAATTATATCTACAAAAATATAAGTTGAGAGTTATATATAAAGTCTACTGCGTTCGTTGGGTGGAGAAAGAGAAAGAGTTTATTTCGTTTTCCGCGCACACATTTCCCAAACTACTAAACGGTGCGTTTTTTTCAAAAATTTTCTATAGAAAAGTTGCTTTAAAAAATCATATTAATCCATTTTTTAAATTTAAAATAAGTAATACTCAATTAATTATATGCTAATGGCTCACCTTGTTTTGCGTATCTTCCCAATCTTCTCAATCCCCTTCTCCTCAAACTCTCTATAAAAATAGAATTTAAGAGTTAAGAGTTATATATGAAATCCATGAATTATAGAAATACTCCCTCCGTCCAAAAAAACAGTGAATGGATGCGACATATTCTAGTACGACGAATCTGGACAGATGTATGTCTAGATTTGTTGTACTAGAATGTGTCACATCCAGTATTAGGTTGTTTTTTTATGGAACGGAGGGAGTGGAAGCTAAAAGTTGTATATGAAATTTATGGATTATAAAAATAGAATCTAAGAGTTGTATATGAAATCCAAATGCTCATAGAAATAGAAGCTAAGAGTTGTATATGAAATTTAGGGGTTACAAAAATAGAATTTAAGAGTTGTATATGAAATCCAGATGCTCATAAAAATAGAAGCTAAGAGCTGTATATGAAATTTAGGGGTTACAAAAATATAATCTACGAGTTGTATATGACATCCAAAGGCTCATATAAATAGAAGCTAAGAGTTGTATGTAAAATCTACCGATTATAAAAAATAGAATCTAAGAGTTGTATATAAAATTCAGATGCTCATAGAAATATAAGCCAAGGGTTGTATATGAAATCCAAATAGATTTCTACATGCAATGATATCTTTTGGGGCAATCCTCTAGTTTTATTATAAGAGTGCTAAGTTTTGACTTAACTATCAATAGCAAAAAAAAAAAAATCATAAAAATTCATGGCATAAAAAGGATGTTGTTAGATTTATCATTAAACAAACTATCCTAACATGCAACTTTTTTAAAAAAATAAATTATTTTTATATATATTATTGGTCAAAATAGTACATTGAAGATCGATCATGTGAAAGTCTAAAAGTACTTATATTTGTGGATAGAGAGAAGTGGGCTTATTTGGGAAAGCTTATAGCAGCTTCTCTAAAATCAAAAGCTCCTCAAATATTACAGCTTTTGTCCACATTCTAAAGCTGATGTAGTTGCGTAATTCAAAGATAAACTAGAAGCTAGATTCACCTTAGCTTGCTATAACACAACTTGCCATAACCCAACATGTCATAAAAAACCATCCTTATTTAAACCCATGGATAAGATGTTAATGGTTTTGAGATTTAAAGTACCAATAGTAGTTGGTTTTATAATTAAGGGATCAAAATCAGACAAGTTTATAGTGAAAGGAGCTAGATACATATTTTTTTTAATTAATTGACAACTCTGATGTCATTGCGGGGAAAAAAAAAGAAAAGTCAGATTCATCTTAATTCATTGTCTGAATGTGTATTTAATCCCTATTGAGAAAAAACAAATGTACCTTATGCCACTAACAACGAAGGTCGACTACTGTAGCATTAAGAATGCTCCCACTCAGATTCCATTAGCTGGCTATGACCCATTCGCACACATGCCCACATTTAGGTCAATGACTGAACACACCAATTAGCTGGCCATGACCCATTCGCACTCAGATTCTATTAGCTTATGAGAACATCTGCCAGTCCTCTTCTACTAGGATGCAATTCTGAACTCTCTTTCCTGTTCCGTGCTACTAGTTGAAGCCTTGGAGTTGGAGGGGCGACCTCGACATGGTTGGAGGCGGATTGACCATCGGCGGATGGTTCGCAGGAGCTGTGATCGCCAACTTCGTGGGCAAGGCGCGTTCCATCCTGGAGGAGCGCCATGAGCTGCATGGTGACGTTGCCGACATGGTGTTTAACGTGGAGGCTTCCCTTGTTCATCTGCAAGCAGTGCTTGATGTCGCGGAGCGAAGGCCCGTCGTCGATGATACTTTCACCGGCTGGCTGGAGTTGATCAAGAAAATTGCTTCTGAGGCGGAAGAGCTGCTGGATGACTTTGAGATCAAGAGAATACAAAAGAGCCAACAGAACAAGGTTAGCGGTTTTCTGGCATACATGATGAAGAATCTGGGTTTTGTTGATGATGACATATACAGACTGAAGACTCTCCTGGCAAGGCTCGACAAGATTGCCAGTAAGTCTGGAAATTTTTTTGACTTGTTAAAATTGAATGATTCTAAAGAGGATATGGTAGGGTTTCTTCCAGAAATACAAGTAGTGTTCCATGGTCGTGAGAAAGAGAAGGACCAATTAATGAGCATCATATTTCCAAATGAAGCACAAGCTGAACATTTTCCAGCATCCAGAATGCAGGAAGAGACACGGGGAACTGCAACTGTGAAAGTTGTATGTATCGTAGGCGAGGCTGGGGTAGGCAAAACAGCACTTGCTCAAGTAATCTATAACCACCCTAATGTCAAGAAGGCCTTCAATCAGAGAGGATGGGTCTCTCTCTCTCAAAGGTCTGACTCAGAGGATTTCATCAAGAAAATATTTTGTTCTTTTGCAGCAGAACAGCATCCTTTTGATTCTGAAATGGGTCTGGAAACACTCCAAGCTAGTTCGGAACATGATCTCTCCAGGACCATACAGAACAAGAGATTCTTCCTTGTCCTTGACAATGCAAAGGATAACCTGCAACGTGAATGGAAGACTGTGAGAGCAAAATTAACTGGAGCAGCAGCAGGGAGCATAGTACTGGTGACAACTAGATCAGAAGTGACTCATGCCATTCCAGGAGGTATAGTTATAACTTTGGATAAAATTCCAACATCTGTTCTCTCGATGATTCTGAAGCACCACGCGTTTGGACTCACCAGAAAAGATTCTCTGGAATCAATTGGTGACAAAATAGCTGGTAAGTTGCATGGCCTGCCCTTATCGGCAGAGGTAATCGGGAGGCTTCTCAGAACGAAGTTAGATGAAGACCACTGGCGAAATGTTTGTGAAAGCAATTGGTGGAATGACTATGAAGATCTGGTCATCACTAATCCTGCTTTACCTTCAGTAACGATTGCACTGGAATTCCTCAGAAATGACCTAAAGAAATGTTTGGGTTACTGTTCCATGTTCCCATCCAGTTATTTATTTGACAAAAGAAAAATGACTCAAATGTGGGTGTGTAATTCTATGCAACAACATCAAGAATCCGCATATGAGATCACAGACATTCGATGGCTTGATGAGCTCTTGAACAGGTCACTTATCCAGTCAACTGTATGGAAGGGTAAATATACAGTGAATGAAATGATCAAAAAAGTTGTGGCCTCCATAAATCAAACAGGATGTTACACAATAGACGATTTACACAGTCCCAGACAAAACCTTTCCAATATCATCCACATGGCAGTTGACAAATATGATTTCGAAGTGTCATTGGACCTAAGAAAACAAAGCAAGGTACGGAGCATTTTATTTTTTGATGGCCAGAGAACAACCATGCTGAATACAGCCCTTAATAGCATATTGCCTGTTTCAAGTTCCCTGAGGGTGTTAGACCTGTCTTGCATTGAAACTAAGATGGAAAGGCCCCCTGATGTCATCAGTACATGCTCTCACCTAAGGTACTTGGACCTATCCTTCACTGGGATCACAATGTTTCCAGACTCATTCTGTAAGCTACTCCTTTTACAAGTTCTAGGTATGCGAGGATGTAGATTCACAGAGTTACCTAGGGATATGAATAAGCTAGTCAACCTGCGATATTTATATGCAGAAGCTTGCACACTCTCTTTGATACATAGTATAGGCCAGCTATCCAAGCTTCAATACTTGGAAGAATTTGCTGTCAGTGAAAAGGAGGGGTATAGGATAACAGAACTGAAGGATTTGAATTACCTTGGTGGCCATCTTTGTATTACGAATCTTGAGAAAGTGGCATGTGTGAATGAGGTGTGTGACGCGCGTCATGCTGAGCTGTCTAAAAAAATGTACCTCCAGAAGTTGGCTCTAAAGTGGAATTCACAGCCAGCAACACTTGATGGTTGCACGGAAACTGTTTCACACCTAAAACCAAATGGACAACTTAAGGATCTCGAGATCCACTGCTACATGGGAGTGAAGTTTCCAGGATGGATAGCAGATGACCAGCACTTCACCACACTGCGATACATTAAATTCAGTGGCTGTAAAAAATTGGTAGAACTTCCACCTCTTGGAAATCGTTCTCACCTTGCGGTTCTAATTCTACAAGGCTTGGAACAAATAAAAGATATCGGAAAGGAATTTTATGGCAGTTATGACAGGGTATTTCCATCCCTTGAAGAACTGACGTTCCGTGACATGGAAAATTGGAGGAGGTGGATGGATATAGCACCAACACAAATTATTCCACGGATCAGAAAGATTGTGATAAAGAATTGCAGAAAGCTAGTTGATCTCCCCAAATTTGTTCTTGTAGGATCCCACGAACTGGTAGAATTGTAAGAACAGAAGAAGCCGAGGAGGAAAACATGACATGTTTAAAAGTTCATGATTGTTTGGCAATCATGATTGATCTCCCAAACCATTTGTTGGCGTCAACCGAGGTATGGAATCTTCAAATCTGTGAAGTGTGCTTCCAAGGAGAGTAAGAACATAAGCAACTAAGGGAGGTTCTTGAATCTTGACCATTATTGATTGTATTGAAGTGAGACAGAGGAAGAAAAGAAAAAAAAAGCTAGCCTTGTCTTCTTTCTTGAATCTTGATCATTATTGATTTTATTGATTATTGATTGTATTTTTTCTTCTTTCCTGGCTATTGTCTCCTAGGACTCTAGCCTTGTAATTTTTCTCCTGCTCTATTCAATGAATCTTCGCGATGTCTGGTGCGGATCGTTCAACAACCAGATTTCTGGTGTGAATCCTAGTTTTTAAGACAATTAGTGGTCTATGAGGAATGCAAAAAAGGTTTCAAAGCTATCGACTACCCCCTTGGCTTCATTTTCACCCCAACTAGTTCGGGCCCACACCTCACCCACCCCAAGGAGGCAAACAAGTATGTTTACCGATCTCCTTAATAGCCGTACCAAGGGATAAAACTTGCTATATTTTGGGACATATGAAGTATTTTAGAAGGATTGGTTTAACAAAATATGTCTTCACAAAACCATATTTTGCAGGTTAGCATCTTAATGCATACTATAATGTTTCACCAGTAATTTTTCAAAAAAAAAAAAATCAAGGCCCCTTGCAGTTTACAATGGTCAAGATGGATATGTCAGTTTCTTCTCAAAAACTTAGAAACTACAGTGCTATATTTTGGTTGGCTTTCCCATTTCCACCACACCTATCATCCATTTCAGGAGCAATGATTTTCTTGAATTTTGCAGTTTTCAGGTTACTGTGTATAATACATTAAGAAGTTGGTGGCTAATCTTGAAGAACAAAACAATTGAGTGAAGAGGCCACGGTGTAGCAGGTAAACAAGTTCCCTGACTAATTGCAATCTCGGACCATAGGAAGAGCAAGAGGAAAGGCAAACCTTTTACCATCAGATAGTCCACTTCTGTTTATGTTCTTTTTACATTATGCTGTAATCTGATATCTACAGGTTTCTTATTGCTCCTATTAATATAGCAAAAGCACTCCACTGGATTTTCGAAAAAAAAATACTATGTACTTCCTTTGTTTCACAATATAAGATGTTTTAGGTTTTGAATAGATTCATGCATGGATTTATGTATGTACTCCGTTCTTCATTTATGTGTCCAAATTAATATGTATATGTGCGACTCTAGACGAGAGATGGAGAAGCCAAAATGTCTAATAATATGGAAGAGAGGGAGTATTATATTTTCTATCAACCTTTTAGCTCTCAGAGTTACCCTTTTTTCAGAATCATTGACAGAGTGAGGTACAATGTACATGGGAACTGCTAGTCTGTAGATTGTTCGTTATGTATTCAGAGGCTGCACAAATAGACCTGAATGTTTGAACTATCTATGATTTGAAGAATTCGCCCACTTGAAACATGGGACCTTCTAGCAACATGAACAGGGTTCACGCGGAGATTAGCCATGCCACAAGAAAGATAAACATAGCCCGTATTACCACACAGAATGCTGCAATGCTATATTATACACAAAGAGCCGAAGAGGACAATCATATTTAATACTGAGAACGGCAGGCGCGCGATGGGGGGCGTACCTTAATTCCGAGTTACTCCATCAGAAAGATACCACTGCATTGTCATCGAATAGGACGGCTGCATGCCACCGCATGATTGCGGATTCCCGGCCACTTCAGATGATCAAATCGACGCCTTCATCTGTCCGCACCTGGTGCAGAGCGAAGAGCGGAGTCAGGGAGAAGTGCGCATTTCGTCGAGCAAGTGGCGAGCACCACTCACCTGGGCAAAGAGACGGCCCGCAGAAGCAACCAGCGGAGGAGAGGAGGGGGAGCTCGCCTGCATCACCTAGGCACCGCCTGCCTCGTGAACGCCGACACGGTTCAGGAGCCCGTAGAGGTAGAGGTAGAGCGGCTAGGGCCATCGGCCTCCGCCGGCGTGTCCTCACTCGGGACTCGGGAGAGGGCGTGAGGCTCGCCGCCTCGCGCACTTCGGGGAAGATGCAGAATTTTTATTTTATTTTTCTGTTCTGACCTTTATTGACACGTCTCACGCAGCAGGGGTTAGGCCTTGTTCAGATAAAAAAAAAATTGTGGCAAAAAATGTCACATCAAATGTGTGATATTAAATAGAAAAAAAACCAATTTCACAGTTTACATGTAAATTGCGAGACGAATCTTCTTTTTTTTTAGAAACACAATACAAACGCAGGCGCTCACAACGTGCGCACACTCACCCCTATAAACGCACACACGCACACCCTACCCCTATGAGCACCTCCGAAAGACTGAGCCGACATGTCTTGAAATTGACGAAGTCACCACAGGCGCCTCGCTGTCGACGGGTTCGTCGCTTACCACTGAAAGAATAATTAGCCGTAAATGCGAGCACCCGTGTCAAATTTAGGATTTGAACTTGGATGGGCTGGTTCCACCACAAGGAACCTAAGGAACTTTTGCGAGACGAATCTTTTGAGCCTAATTATGTCATGATTTGATAATATGGTACTATAGTAAATATTTGTTAATGATGGATTGATTAAGCTTAATAAATTCGTCTTGTAGTTTACGTGCGGAATCTGTAATTTGTTTTATTATTAGTCTACGTTTAATACTTCAAATGTGTATCCGTATACTTAAAAACTTTATACCCAAAGCACTAAACACACCCTTAGGATTTCTTTCTTTTAACTTTACTTGACGGAGTTGCATTGCTTCAGCTCATTTAGCCGTATCCAAAATTTAAAATTTGAAATTAAAGTTAAATTTCACATTGATGTTTTAAGTCGTTAAAAACACCTATAAAAGTTGTTCCTATAAATAATATTTTATCGCTAATAAATCTTTTGGATAATCAGTTCTAGACGAACTGATGGTCGACTATAAAGAAAAGACAATTATATACATAAAATTTGTAGTAATTGAACTACATACTGAGAAATTTCGGCTACTTCTTAGGTCCAACAATATAAGCATTTCTAGGTTATTTTTATTAGATTATAAGTTGAGGTGATTAATATGGCAAGTACTCATTCCAACCTAAACTTGACTTGCATTTACAGCTAATTTTATATGTTATAAGTACTGGACAACACGCCCGTTGAGATCGAATGTCTGGTGACTTCATAAATATTAAGATATCTAGCTCGGTTTTTAAAGATACTTATAAAGATAAAATATACATGTGTGCATTTATAGAAGTTTAGGATCACCGTGCACGCTCACTTTTACTGATTCCAGATTCATATCTGAATCGTCGAAAGTTTGTGCAAGTCAAAATCTTCGCCGGGCTTGTCCAAGTTGATTTAGAAATCATCACAATCAAAGGCATGCTAACATCGATTACAATTTACAAAACGCCATTTAGGTGATCTCTCAGCCTGATGTTGCCTCAGTCATGTACAACTTTTAAGGGGCGGAGGCAAGGAGGCAAGCCTAGGGCAGCTTGGGCATAAGCCCTAGGCTTGCCACCATAAACTTGCCTAAATCCTTTTAAATCACCATGTATTTTTTTTAGAAAGCCAATATCCTATTAGATGAGCCCTACTTAAGCCCTAGGCGTAGAAAATTTCTGGCTCCGCCACTTAATACAAGTACAACAGCTCTGCAAACCGCAGTCAATTCCATTGCTCTTCATCGATTCTTTGGCTTTTAAATCACTCCTGGAACAACCATCAGCGCTATCAGTTAGATGCTGGATCATGATCACCAATTTTACAGGCGAATGCGGCAGGAGACATGTCAGATGTTACATGGGAACTTTTTTCCTGACGCTTTCCAAGTGCTTCAGGTGTGAAATTAACCCCCGATCTCCTCCGATTTCTGTGGAGAAAGATTAACCGAACAAGAACCAACAACTAGCTAGCATGATGCGTCGATATAGCTTGAGAGAGGAGCCAACTGCCGGCTATCTCATTTTCAGAAGCCCATTTCACCAGTTCAGTCTGGACAATGCCTTTGACACTCCGGATATCAGTCACGTTACGTAGCTGCATCATATTAGTTCCTCTGCTGCAACGCACAAAGACACCGTTGGTTGTCCTGGACCTGGTACAACATCAATTACAAGTTAATTAGCATTTAGCATCAACAATCTCCTTCAAACGAAATAAAAGGCACCTACAAATCTTGAAGGCCAAATGTTACTTGATCATGTGTTTAAGATAAGCTAAGAATTCATCCAAAGAAACGCATTAGATTACTAGCATATTGCCCATGAGTTGCAAGGATATTTTAATTAAAGAAAATTATTATTAACCCATTATTAACATATATCATCTTTTAATTTACATATATATATATTTGTTACCGACATATGTATTCTCTAGGCTCCACACTATCTTTTTTTCATTTCCATAAAAAATAAGGAGTTGGTGGTGGTGGTGGTTGACATATGGACCATACATTTCCTTTTTCTTTTCCAAATAGTAGGGAGTTGGTGTTGAGAGTGGTGGCAGATTCACCACTCACCACTACTCTCTCTTTTACAGGAGTATCGATACTGTTCACCAACACTAGCACCCATTTTACCTGCTCTCTGTTTTGTTATTTTTGAACAAGTTGTGTGATATAACTACAACAGCAGAAAGCACTAAGGTTAATATCAGCTCACTTGACACGCGACAAGCACAATCCAAATTCCAGAATCTACACAAATACAAGCCTATAATGTGAATTGTCATTGGTATATCGCTGGATAATTTGATTGTCATTGGAACACACACACACACACACACACACACACACACACACACACACACACAGAGAGAGAGAGATGTAAACAAATCATCAAACTCTACCCCAAACTAAAAATTTATCAAATTATCAAAGCAACATATCATTGGATCATTGGATGTATTCCATGTTTCTTCTGGAAAATGAAAAATCAGGCTAAAGTTGGTTCATTGTCAATGCCTTATAATATACATCCAAGTCAAACTCCATTGATGCAATTATTTGGGGATTTTTTTTCAAATTTATTTGATGACCACGTAATTAGGATTGGCATGATAAATGGTACAGCATGTATGAATAGTTTGCTTTGATTTACCGCAGTAATAAGAGGGACAACAACAGAAGTAGTCAGTGACAAATTGAATAAGACTGAATCAAGCAGTACTACAGTAGCATGAGCAAATTAAAGGAAGTTAAAAAGAAAGAAAACGTACTAGAAAAAATGGTCAAACACTTCTACACAAGAATACCTTTACACAGATTTCGGAAAGCTGCACGCTGAAGTTTCACAGATAAAAATTCTGTATAATATCTCCATTCACACGGATATAAGGAATATGAGCAATCTTTGGCCAGTCTTCGCCCCTACTCTTGAGCCACACATCTTCATTATTTTCCAGTTCATCTGAATTATTCTTCAGCCAGTCCTCTTCTTCATTCTCTAACCACTCTCCCTTATCGTTCAGATGATCTGTAGCACTCTCCACCCACTCTTCCTCATACTTTAACCACCCTTCCCAGAACTCACATGTTTTCTTCTGTTGGTACTCGTTTATCGTCTCTTTCTGCCATTCCCCTCTCTTCTTCTTCACCCATGTCTCTCCATCTTCCTTCTGGCATCGTGCCTCTAGTATAGGTGAGCATCCTAATATTTGTAACTCTCTTAGGTTACCTGGTAGGCCTTTCAATGGTAGCGAGTGAATTTGGAAACATGACTGCATATTTAACTTCTTCAGGGATGACAGAGTGACCAAGTTTGATGGGAGCTGCCTTAGCAGGTAGCAACAAGAGAACTCAAGCTCTTGTAGGGATGTAATCTGCTCAAGCCACTTCTCTTGGTGAAGAGAGATCACATCGATCTTGTGGAGACACAGAGTTCGAAGTGCTGAAAGCTTGCAAAGAAAATTATCAAGATCTAAAGACTGGGAAAGGTTATCCATTGTAAGGTCAGTGAGATATTGTAAAGTATGCATAAATTCTTCTTTTTGCGGAGAACCGGGAAGGGGGAGTTCTCTCCTTTTTGTACCCAGCTCTTTGGCTATATTGAGGAGTCCACTTTTGAGAACAAGTGACTGGTCTTTGCCCAACCTTATTTCCCAGTTAGAAAACAGTCGGTTAATCTCTTCCTCAACTGTCGATATGATTTTGCGGCAGCCAGAAATATGTAGATTTTTAAGGTTGTTAAGACGAAGAATTCCACCCTCAAAGTATAGCTCCTTACAATTTGAAAGATGCAGATTCTCCAATGATATCAGGTTTTGACATGGAAGGATTAACTTCTGGGAGCAATCATTTATGCTCAAGTGTGTGAGGCTAGTTAGTTTTTGCAAATACCTGAAGACTGTTTCAGCATATGATCCACAACCCGTAAGAGAGAGTTTTCTGATAGCTAAGCCCAAGGACATCAAAGGTAGTTCCCTCAAGTTATCACATCTATTAATCTGCAGATTTTGCAGGTTTGAAAAGCTTTCTTCGTTCTGTGAATCTGCCCAATTTTCCAATTTCCCCATAGACTCAAAACACAGGATTTCCAAAGATTTAAAGGCCACATTTGAGGTTCCATAGACATCAGAACTAACATCCTTCATGGAGGGCAGCTCATGCAAAATTAGTTTCCTAAGATGCTCAAGCTGTCCAAAAGGAGGAAGCACCTGGAGTTCTGTACAATGGCTTATCTCAATAACTTTTATATACCGGAGTTGTACGACCCAATCTGGAAAAGCCAAACCTGTGTAGCCAAAAAATTTTATCGTCTGCAGATTTCTTGGTGGGGACAAACACTCTAATATCTCCATGTCTTGATCAGGTTTAATTACCTCTGGTGGATTCATCAGATATCCTGATATATCTGAAGTATAATTCTTCTCAACTAAGCTAGCTTGAAGTGGCTGCTTTTGACCTCTGTCGAATTGACTCAACTCCTTTCCATATAGATTATATTTACCTCTAGAAGACTGATTTCTATCCCACTTCAGAGCTAAACAGGTAACATACTCCTTCCTTCCTAAGTTAGCCTGAATTGCCTCTTCTCGATTAGCCACCCTCTGTAGATCTGATATACAAAGGGACCCTTGGATATACCTCATGTCCTTTAACTCAATTAACGTGTGACCATCCTCTGCTTTAACACGGTATTCATATAAGTCTTGGAGCCTGGTAAGCTGTCCAATGCCATGAATTAAAGCAACCGTATCTGCATCTGCATGCAAGTGCCGTAGGCCAACTAGTGAGTTCATTCTTCTTGGTAATTGTGTGAATCTACAACCTCTCAAACCAAGAACTTGGAGATTGCACAAGCTACATAATGAATCAGGGAGTTTGGTTATCCCACTGTGTGAAAAATCCAAGTATCTGAGGTGAGTCAAATAGGGCAGCATCTGATGTGTTGTGGTGAACTCCACAAATTGTGCAATGCCATCTTCTTCAAGTGGATAATCACCAATGCATGCTGTTGCTGAATTTGCTCTCAAGTTAGATAAGCTCAACAAGCGCAAGCTTGTTGACCTATTTAGAATGCTACCAATAATGTCACAATACCTTTTCAAAATGATAGCAACGATATCAACTTCCCCATCATCAAAACTGAAAGAGGACCACTCAGAAATGTTATCAGCAGTGTCCTTGTCAGTAGTGTTATAAGACCTCTCAGAAATGCTATCAGCAGCATCATAACTGCCCTCCAAAATGTTGTAAATGTTGTTGAAACCTTTGCTAGAGTTGTTATGACGGAAGCCACCGAATAATATTAATGATCGCAACTGTTTAATGCTATACTCGGTCCATGGTATATTCATAGCATCCATATCTACGGACAAGTGACGTACACTTCGTGGGAGATTTCCCATTGTACAATCAACACCCTGATATTCATTAGAAGATAAGGCGATTGCAAAGTCTCTAACCCAACTATGCATAATATACCAAGCTTTCCAAACTGTCGGTTGTAAGAAGCACTTATTGACTAGTTCATCAAACCATTCACCAGCTACATCCTCCAGTTTTCTTGCAACAGTAGTGTTGTCCAGTTCAACAAAACCATTAGCTATCCACATTTGGATCAACTCATATTTTTCAAATAAATAATTTCTAGGAAAGATTGAACAAAATACCAGGCATTGCCTCAAATATGCAGGTAATTCACTGTGACAAATTCCGAAAGATGATATTATGTGAATGTCGAAGCTGCAGCTTGAAACATTCCACCACCAACTTTCTAAGACTCTCTTCCAATACGCTTCATCCAAACAATTTCTTAATGATGCCCCAATGAATTTCGCTGCCAAAGGAGATCCATGTACTTTATCTACAATTTTTCTACCAATTGGTTCTAGAGCTTCTGTACTTTGATAACTGGCAAATGCATGATGCTTAAAAAGCTTCCACAGGTCATCATAATGTAGATAATCCAAAAATACTGGAGTTGTAGTTCCCACAAAGCTGGCCACACTATACAGATTGGTTGTTACTAAGACAACACTTCCAGGTGCTCCCTTCTTCAGTGCACTCCTTAAATCGCCCCACATTGCACGTATCTCATCAGATACATCATCAAGCACAAGCAAGAACCTCTTGCCTTCTATGACGCTCTGAAGTTGGACACGGAGGCTGTTTAGACTGAAAGCATGGTCCAGCATATTATGCTCAGGTTGCATCGATACAAAGATCTGCGCCATCGGTTCTTCTTTCCTGATGTTGTCAGTGAAATACACCCATGCGGAATTACCGCGGAAGTGCTCCCGCACCCTTTCGTCGTCGAAGATGAACTGAGCAAGAGCTGTTTTCCCCACTCCACCCACTCCAACAATTGGAATGACAGTTGGATTGCACATTGAACTGACAGTGCTGCTCTGCACCCTGGTGTATTTCACTCTGCTGCCCATTTCTTTCTGGTATGCTGCTGCTGATTCTGCAGGTTGGTTTCTCTGGTCAGATAGATCTATGCTCCGGAGGGCATCGATGATCCATCCTTTCCGAGAAATCTGTGATCCATCAGCACTTGCCCTCTCCTCAACCGATTCATCCGCCACGAAACGGGCATCATCCAGTATCATCTCCAATATGACACCTATTTCCTCATCTCGCCCAACAACAAAGGGTTGGTCAGGGCCAGGGGGCAAAGCGGCGACGTCATCCCCCGGGGTTTCCAGTCCATCCTCGTCCAGGCCCGGCACGGGAAGAAGCGATTCGACCTCGGAGCACGCGCTGACGAGCTTGCCGACGGTGTACTTCACCCCGAGGAGGAGGCTACTACTATCGGAAGCTGCGGCCGCCGCGGAAGCCTCCATGGCGTTGACCAGCTCCTCCGCCTCGTCGGCGGCCTCCTTCACCTGCCGCAGCCACGCGGCCGCCTCTTCCTCCCTGTCGGCGTCGACGCCCTGCAGGCTCTCGCCGCGGAGGATGCTGAGCTTGTCCTCCAGCAGATCGAGCATCTTCATGGTGCCCCTGTACTTGTGGGCGTCGCTGCTGCCTCCCAGGTGGAGACGCAGCTTGCCGACCACCCTGGCGATCGCCGCCGGCAGCGGCCATCCGTTATCTTCTACTAGCTCCTCCATTCTCGCGATTCGCGAGTTGCAGGGGAATGGGGAATTTGGGCGGGGTGACAGTGATAACGACAGAGTGAGGCTGCGTCACCGGGAGAGAGAGAGAGAGCAAGGCTGTGTTTAGTCGGGGAAAAGAAAATTTTTGGGTGTCACATCAGACGTTTGATCGGATGTTGGAAGGGGTTTTCGGACACGAATGAAAAAACTAATTTCAGAACTCGCCTGGAAACCGCGAGACGAATCTTTTGAGCCTACTTAAGCCGTCATTAGCACATGTGGGTTACTGTAGCACTTATGGCTAATCATGGCCTAATTAGACTCAAAAGATTCGTCTCGCGATTTATAGCTAAACTGTGCAATTGGTTTTTCTTTTTGTCCATATTTAATGCTCCATGCATATGTCCAAAAATTCGATGTGATAGGTGAAGGGGAAAACTTTTGGGAACTAAACTGGCCCCAAAGGTAAAAATGTTGGATCGCGGTATGACCGGCGTTGACAGCGAGACTTTATTTTTTTTAAAGGGTGAATAGCTAAGAGCACCCGCAATGGTAAAGTAAGGTGCTCTCTATAAAACATGTACATCTCAGCAATAAACTCGATTAATAGTAAACCACCTTAATAGTATGTCTACATTGGTATCTATAGCTCTCTCATGCATTGCCTCGTTTTTCTCTATAGACTATCTCTAAGTTAGTAGATAGTTTTGCTCTCTCTCTTCATTTAATACCTTCCAAGTAGGAAAATATGCTGACATGGATCTCTTGTAGAGAGCCTATAGATAACCATTGTGGGTGCCCTAATATGGTTCCTAAAGTGCTTTGGGTTCAATTCAATCCTTGAGGTTTCAAATCGTCCAAAGAAAGTCCTCCAAATTAATCATTTGTGTTAATATAGTCCTTGGACCACAAAAAGTGACACGTGCGTATGCCAAGTCATCCTCATATGCAGTGATATAAATGAAATGGCCATTCTACTCTTATATACTATATAGAAAAGAAAAGAAAAAAAAGATAAATGTCTCACACATGTATGATCGTTTTAGAATTGTCACTTACGATTGCTGCAGCTAACCACTAATCCTATCTTACTATAAAGTTAGTGGGGTCCTTAAGCTTAACATGCAAAGATGTCACATCATCATCCACTAATTAACAAGATGCCACATCATCATCCACTAACAATCATCATATTTAAACATCATGCAAACAAGCTATATCTTTATAGTTTTTATAATTTAAGAGCTTTTCAAATAGAAACATGTTAAATTATCATCCAACATAATTCACATAATGTTTCAATGTATATCTTTATTATGTTTTATGATATCCTATATACTTATATAGTTCATCCTCACTTAATCTGATGTTATCTAGCTATCTTACATGTTATTTTTTTATTATTATCATACTAAATTTCCGCAGCAATGCGCGGGGTTTCACCTAGTTGTATAAATTCCTTTGTCGGTCACCCTCCGCAACAATGTTGGGCCTGGACTAGCCTGTTATTTTTTTTTCTATTTGTGTCTTTTTTTTTTCATTGTGGTATATAAGGGTAGAATGGTCATTTCATTCATATTGCTACATGCGAGGATGACTTGGCATGCTCACGTTGCATCTTTTTGGGCCCAAGGGCTATATTAACCCAAATAATTATTTTAGAGGACTTGTTTGGACAATTTAGAACATCCAGGACTAAATTGAGCCCGAAGCGAAACTTCAGGGACCATATTGGCTATTTACCCTTTCTTTTTAAGAAATTACAAACACACTCGTAACGCATACACTACCATATATCTCCAAAATACTGAACCGATATATTTTAAAATTGATGGAGTCATCACGAATGCCTTACTGTCGACGGAACTAAAACCAATAAAAAGAACTCACCTTTGAACTTTTTTTCGTAACGAAAATATGGAAAAGTGTCATAGACTCTTAGTGTGTCGTTAAAAGAATGAGTCCATCTCATAATATAAGGGATTTTGCCCATATAATATATCCTACAATTTTAGGGATTTGGATCCCAAAATAATATACTCCCTCCGTTGTAGAATATAAGAAATTTTAGGATTAGACACGCTTATTAAGAAAGTAGGTAGAACTGAGTGGTCGAGGGTTGTGATTGAATATATCAACTGTTATATTAGTTTATTTTTTCACCAATCAACTCTTGTATTAACTTATTCTCCATCTATCAAATCTTATACTATTTTATTCTTCCATCTATCATAATTTATACTATGTTATATCCTTTTACTATATCCTTAATTTATGTTTAAAACGACATAATCCTTATATTGTGGGACAGAAGAAATATTTTACTAAAACAATTAATAGTACCAATTGAAGGAGCTGTTAATACAAGTGTATTCAATTTAATGTTTATTATCAGTACTTGTTTGAGTTACGCAAGCCACTACCCTCATCTTTAAAAGACTTCATTTTTACTTATGGATTTGAACAATTTGCTCGTACCATTAGGAAGACAATCCCTTAAATTAGCCATAAATAATACCCCATTCGTTTTAAAATATAAATATTTTTAGGATTTAAAATTTATACCTCAATAAAAATATTTCTACGGCACTTATTTCAATACAAGAAAAGTCCACACATTTTTAATTCAAATTCAAATTCAATCGTAATAGGTGCTAAACAACCCTTTTACTCACTTTGTTTCATAATATATTGGATATGTTTTTCTTCTGTGCAAAAAATTAAGAAAATAGTATAAGTAAGTCATGGTACAAAAGTTGACAAGTGAGAAATAAATAGGAAAAAAAACTAATATAAAAGTTAGTAAATGTTTAACAAAGTTTCTTATTTTTCATATAAACGAAAAAGCACATAATCTCTTATACTATAAGGTAGTGTTTGGTTGCTGGGATAGGATGGGATGGGATGGGATGAACCCATTTTTAGGGGTGTTTGGTTCAGGGGTGAGTGGGATGGGTTGGTCCCTACATAGGAATATTCGTCTCAGATCCGGGACCAATCGGTCCGGCCAAAACTGGCGGACGAACTCGTCCCACCTGGGACGAGCGACGGCGTGAAACCGCCGCTTTGCTCACGCGCTCTTCCTCGGGCGACGGCGGCGGGCTCGGGCGACGGGGGCGGCGGTGGGCTCGACGACGGCGGCGGTAGATGGCTCGGGCGACGGGGGCGGCGGTGGGCTCGACGACGGCGGCGGCGGCGGGCTCGACGACGGCGGCGGCAGGGGGCTCGGTGGCGGCGGATCCAGTGGTGGGGAGGGCGGCGGCGGCGGATCCGGTGGTGTAGAGGGCGGCGGCGGCAGATCCGGCGATGGGGAAGGTTGTGGCGACGGATTCGGAGGCGGGGAACTCGGCGGCGGGCCGACCTTGCGTCGTCGCGCTTCTTCGCCCGCCCGACCGCGATGGTGGCCGTGCTCGCCCTCCTCTCCACCGGCCTCTCCCTCTCCCTCTCCCGCGTGGACCTCGCCGCCGTCGTCGTCGCCGAGCCGCGGCTGCTCTGCGCGAAGGCCGACCGTGCGTCGTCACGCTTCTCCGCCCGCCCGACCGCGATGGTGGTCGTGCTCGCCCTCCTCTCCACCGGCCTCTCCCTCTCCCTCTCCCGGGCGGACCTCGCCGCCGTCGTCGTCGCTGAGCCGCGGCTGCTCTGCGCGAAGGCCGACACCATCGCCGCCAGCGCTCGGTTGGGTCATCCCGTCCGTCGTCGTCGCCGAGCCCACCGCCGCCGACGTCGCCCGAGCCCGCCGCCGCCGCTGTCGCCCGAGCCGTCTACCGCCGCCGTCGCCCGAGCCCCCCGCAGCCGCTCATCGATGCCATCAAGGAGGCCGGGGGCGACCACGTCCGGAGGTGAGGGCAGAGGCGGCGTTGGCCATGGTTGTTGCAAACGGCGTTGTCGGTGGTTGCAAACGGCGCTCATCCCATCCCTCCCTCGTTCCTTGAACCAAACAAAAAACTGGGATCTTCTTATTCTACAAACCAAACACCCGAATAGAATCATCCCAACCCTCAAATCAGGGATGGTTTCATCCCATCCCACCTAGTCCCAGAACCAAACACACGCTAAGAGGGATGAAGTGTTTTGGAGAACTAGGGAGGGAGGTAGGCCTAGTACATAACTCGAACCCTACTCCTATCTCCAAAATTATGGCCTTGTTTAGTTTCCTCTTTTTTAAAAAAAAAATCATATCGAATCTTTAGACACATGCATGGAACATTAAATATAGATAAAATAAAAAAACTAATTGTACAGTTTGCATGGAAAAGCATGGGACGAATCTTTTGAGATTAAATAGTCCATGATTAGTCCTAAGTGCTACGGTAATCCACATGTGCTAATGACGGATTAATTAGGCTTAATAAATTTGTCTCGTGGTTTCTAGACGAGTTATGAAATTAGGTTTTTTTCATTTGTGTTCGAAAAACTTTTCCGACATCCGATCAAACTTCTAACGTGACACCTAAAAATTTTCTCATCCCGAACTAAACAAGACCTATGTTTATTCATAAATTCTGTAGAAATCAGTAATTTTCGGCTTCGCCACTATTTAGATCGTAGAGAGTAAAATCGAAAAGAAAAACTCGGATTCGCCCATGGTTTTGCACGGAGCCATTCGGTACGGGCTCGATCGTGGGAAAAATGGTATTGAAAGCGAAAAACCCAAACCATGGTGGTGCCGACTTGAATCCAACCATAGCATCCACTGCGTCGCGGGCTCGCGGCTGCCTGCTTTGGTCAACTGCCCACTTCGACCACCGCCGAGAGCTCGAGGAATGGTCGGGCCGGAGCTGACGGTCGGCGGGTGGTTCGCCGGCGCCGTGATCTCCAACTTGGTGGCGAAGGTGCGGTCCGCCATGGAGCACCACGCCGCCCTCCGGGCCGCCGCCGGCGACATGCTGTACGGCGTGGAGGCCGCGCTCCCCCGGATCAGGATCCTCGTCGAGGCGACCGAGCGCAGGGCCATCTCCAGGGCCAGCTTCGCCGCGTGGCTGCAGCAGTTCAAGGACGCCGTCGCCGAGGCCGAGGACCTGCTCGACGACCTCGAGACGCGGAGGATCCGGGCGGCGCTCAGGGCCAGGGGCAGCAAGCTCGGCTCCGCCACGTCCCTCGCGCTCAGGTTCCTCAGGAACCTCGTCCTCTCCGATGGGGATCTCCAGAGGCTCAAGGACGTCCTGGCCAAGCTGAACAGGATCACCAGCGACGCGACCGGCTTCCACGACATACTGAAACTGGCCGACGACGACGTGGGGGCGATGCGATCGGTCCTTCCGGTGCCAGCCACCCCGCCGGCGGTCATCGGCCGGGACGAGGAGCAGCAGCAGCTTGTGAAGATGATTTTACGCCCCGGCGCACCGCCGTGTCCTCAGGATGGAGCTGAATCCTGCTCTGGTGTTTCTGTCATATCAGTTGTGGGAGCAGCTGGTGTGGGCAAAACCACTCTTGCTCAGCTGATTTACAGTGATCCAAACGTCAAGGAGGCTTTCCTGTTGAGGGGATGGGTGTTTACCTCTCGTAGCTGCAGTCGAACGGGTCTCGAACAAGATATCATCGAGTCTTTTGCGTCTGAGCAAGAGGAAAATCTGCAAAGAAAGTCGGTTTCATCAGAAAGCAGTTTGATTGATGTCGTACGAAACAAGAAGTTCTTCCTAGTCCTAGATGATGTGCAGCATAATCTGCACAGCCAATGGGATTCCCTAAGGTCGACACTGGCAAGAGGAGCAAATGGCAGTGTTGTATTGCTAGTATGTCAATCGAAAGAAGTCGCAAATAGTTTGGGAGCGACAGCTCAGGTTCCAATGGGTTACCTGCCATCTCCAGTGCTCTGGAGAGTATTTGAGCACCATGCATTTGGGAATCAGAAAAGAGCTTCCCTCGAGTCAATTGGTAAAAAGGTGCTCCAAAACTTGCATGGATTGCCTTTGCTGGCAGAAGCAATTGGAAGGCTTCTGAGACAAAGATTAGATAAGGCGCATTGGCAAAAAATTTCCTCGAGTCCCTGGTGGCTCTTTTCTGAAGATGAAGACGATGTTGCGCTACCTTCAGTGGCAATTATGTGTGAGCATCTATGTGATCATCTTAGAAAGTGTTTGTGCTATTGTTCAATATTCCCATCTGGTTATTTGTTTGAAAAGAATATGTTGATTCACATGTGGATAGCTAGTTTCATGCAACAACATGACGGGATTGGGATGAAAGAAATGGAAAAGGAATGGTTTGATGAGCTTTTCCGCCGATCATTCTTTCAGCCCACAATCTGGAAAAATAGGTACATCATGCCTGATATGATTAGAAAGCCATTATGTTCCATTGCTGGAAAAGAATGCCATGCTGCTAGTGAGTTGGGAGAACAGAAAAGACGGCTCCAAGATTACCGCCACCTAGCCATCAGTTTTCCTGATTTTAATGTGCACCTAGACTTGAGAAAGGACAACAAGTTGCGGACCATTTTGCTTTTTGATGGTCGCAAAACAATCAAACCACACGAAGCATTTGTTAATATTCTGTCACACCTAAGTGGCCTGCGAGTATTAGATTTCTCTTACAGTGAAGCTAAATTGGAGAAGGCTCCTGATTTCATTAACAAATTCACACACCTAAGGTTTCTGGATCTCTCCTTTACTGGGATGACAGTACTTCCAGACTCCCTCTGTAAGCTGCACCTACTACAAGTTCTTGGATTACGAGGATGTCAGTTCAAGGAGTTACCTAGAGCTATAAATGAGTTAGTGAACCTCCGGTTCTTATATGCAGAAGCTCACACGGTTTCCTTGATATACAAGATAGGGAAGCTTACTAATCTCCAAGGGTTAGATGAATTTCTTGTTGGTAGAATGGATGGGCACAAAATAACAGAACTAAAGAACCTGAATGAAATCAGTGGACAACTATGTATTGGAAATCTGGACAAAGTAGCAAGCACAGATGTAGTGAGTGATGCTGAATTATTCAAAAAAAGGCACTTAAAGAAGTTGGTATTCAGATGGGGGTTGACAGCATGCAAACCATTAGCCGAAGCTGATGGTTTCATGAGAACTCTTGCTGGCTTAAAACCAAATACAAATCTTGAAGAACTGAAAATTCAGTGCTACATGGGAGTTGGATTTCCATCATGGATGGCGGAAGAGCAGTACTTCATCAATCTGCGGCGCATCCATCTTATTGAATGCAAACAATTATTAACACTTCCACCTCTTGGACAGCTCCCATCCCTTGTAGTTTTAATTCTTCAAGGCCTAACAGCAATTGAGAAAATTGGATATGAATTTTGTGGAAAAGGATACAGGGTATTTCCATCTCTTAAGGAGGTGACATTTCTTGATATGCCAAATTGGAGGAAGTGGTCAGGCATAGAAGAACTACAAGATTTGCAAATTCCTCCATTTCCACAGCTTAGAAAGGTCCAAATCAAGAATTGTGAGGTCTTAATTGACATGCCAGTATGTTGTTTAAAAGCGTCACTTGAGGAGCTTGAGATCTCTGGTTGTAATGAAATATTTGCCTGTAATCCAAGCTGTTTAGATAGATTGACTTCCCTTGTGCGCTTGAAGATCCACCATTGTTTGGGCAAAATTTATCTTCCATGTCGATTGTTGGAGTCAATTGAAGTTTTGAATCTCCAAAGATGTGAAGTTTATTTCCAGGGAGGTAAAGAACATTTAATGAAATTGAGGAGGACTGTAACAAATGATGTTCATGAATTGAATTTGGATGAATCGAAAGCAATCAGTACAGAGCTGTTAGTTCTTAAACTTTCTGAAGGTATGTTCAATTATTTCTTTGTCCAAAATTACTTTGGACAAATAATTTATGAAATAGTATCTTTTATATTCCTGTGTCTATATTATTGGTTTAGACCTTGGAAGTATAGACTAAAGCTTCTTTGAATTGTTTTATATTTTCAGGGTATCACTACTTGTCTTCATGCTTTCTTAACAAATGGAATTTTGAAGCATCTTCAGTTTCCTGAAACAAGTTGGTCTGATGCAAAGTTAGCAAGGATGAAAGAAAGTTTATGCTACTGCTTTTAGGGCATACTTTAGTGGGTTCACTCTCATTATACAAGCTAAAATTTGTATAGGTGAGCTTGTTGAACATAAGGTGCTTCTGCAGGGTGATCTAGGAGGAACATGTTGGATTTTAAGAGGCTAAAGTGGAGGATTTAGGTTTTGTTGAATCACTTCAAGTAGGTTTTTCCATGTTGATAGCCAGGCCGGACAGAACTTATCAAATTCTAGGGTACTTATTAAGCATTAGTTCATTAGGGATGCTGATTAAGAATTCTGCTTATTAAGGTTCTGGCTCCGATCAGCACTTGCAACAAATGCTGCACATTTTAGTAGGTAAAGGTGCAAAATGTGCATCGTGTTGCCTCCGATTTGTAGTTATGTTCATTACAATGAATTAGAGCTGAGAAGTGCAACAAAGATGAAAAGTATCAAGAAGTTGAATGAAGAAGGTTTGCTGTTTGCAATCCATTTTTTTATGCATTGAAAAATAGTTTAAACAAAGTAGTTGCTGGCTAGCTGCGGACTGCGGTCTTGTTATCGTCTTATCCTCTTATATAACTAGTATAAATTTAGTACAAAAAATGCCTAGATCTGTGAATTTGCACTTTTTCACTCTGACAACCCAACTAGTGCTAATTTGGTCTAGATTCCTTCATCTGTGAAAGTGTGAATCTGCCCTTCTCTGACGAGCATTTTTTTTTTTTTTGAGCAAAGGGCAGAGCCCTCCATTTCCATTAAAGAAACGCATGAGTTCTTACAAAAAAAGGAGTCTTGGAAAACCAGAGGGGAAGAACCCCCAGGTGCTCACAAAAGAAACAAAAACAAAACGAAAGCCAGCTAGCACAGGCCTTAGAGTTTAAGCTATCTCTCCACAACTCATCTCATTTCTCTCCAATTCACCATTGTGTCCTCAACTACCAGCTAATCTTCTTTGCCTGATGCGCCATCCGAACTGCGAGTTGAAGACCTCATTTGCCACTTGTTTTAGCAGTTGTGCTCCCCATTGCAACCTTCCTTGTCTTTCCCCCGAATTCTGCAAAACAGCCCAATCCGACAAAAAGGAACAAGCATTGTATATAATGTCAGTTGGGTTATTTGGTAAGATTTGATCAAAACAAGCCTTATTTCTTGCTTTCCAAATGGCCCAAATTATAGCAGCCACACCAACTAGCATTAGTTGTTTTGTAATTTGTCACAAGGTTGAATCCAGGAACTTAAAGCATGTCTCAAGTCTTTAATCTGATTCATACCAAAAGCACAAATCACAACATTCCAAGTGAATCTAACTAAGGGACGGTCAAAAAATAAATGTTGAATTGTTTCTTCTGACGAGCATATTACTGTTGATTTATTGCCTAGATGCATAGATTAGTGAATTTGCCCACATCTGGCTTCACATCTCTTAACAATCAGTTCGAACATCTGCAGGAGGTGGAAGATAATGTGTTCCATTGTTTTGAGCAGGGCAGTAACATCGTTTGAATTTTTTTTTATTTTCTCTTTCCTCTGCAATTTGCTAACTACAATTTACCATGAAAAAGATCCAGTTCACCAGCATGAACAAGGAAAATCCGGAAATTCCAACAACATTCAACCCTGACCCACGAAGAAGGGTGCACTGGCGAAACATGAGATGCGCAAAGAGCGTGGCGTACCTCAGCCTTTCGGCGTTCGTCATGTCAGGGAGAGCCGTGGCCTCAGCCGCCGCCACCGCCAGCCCACCCGTCGGAGTCCAATTGACCGTCACGTCTGAGCATTCGGAATGGTCGATCCTCAGCCCACGCAAAACCTGCCATCCAACAGGCAAGGTTAAATGGAAAGGGAGGCGAGAGCATTTCGTCGAGCGATTGGTGGGCACGGCTCACCTGCCGCGTCGGAGGCCGGAGAGGCAACCGCAAGGAAGTGGAGCCGTGCCACTGCCCACCCCCGACGCTTGCGCCGAGTGCACCTACCCACGCGCCGTCGGACTACCGAAGTAAGCCGCCCGCCATCCACCGGACGACTCCTCGCTCCATCCCGCCATCGCCGCCTTTTAGAAGAGAGTCCCGGTGTTCTCTGCCAGTAGAAATCTAAATTTATATCTAGTTTTATTTAGGATACCACCTATTAATAATAGAAATATGAAAGGGCATAACTGTTAAATAAAATATGAACGCGGAAAGCTAAATTCGTACTACTCTTTTGAAAACTAGCAATGCACAAGTAAGGATCTTCTACCCTAATGTTATTATCATTACAGTCATTAATATGTGTGTCATATTTTTTTATTGTACTACACGTCAGTTTCTGTAATGATAATACCATTATATTGCAGGATGTGAATCCACAATGTATGAACACCATCCACTCCCCTCGATCGGAGCCGTCGTCACCGCCGCCGACGCCATCCATTCCTTCCCAATCTCCAATTGCAGTCGCCGCCTCGTTGCTTCGTTTCCTCCGGACAAGGGCCATGGAATTGGCCGGCGCATCGCCACCCACCTGGTCTAGTGGTCTTGGTCAGAGTTCTGAGGTTTTCTTGTCACGCATGTGTTAGCTCCTAGCTAACCTGCAAATTAGAATTCCACTGGCCTCCTCATTCGCCGTCGTCCCGCCTCTGGGCCGAACGCGAATTACGCACAAGCATGCGTTGTGTGCGTCCGTGTACATGCATGGTACTAGGATAGATCTGGTAAAATCTCCTACCAGAAGAAATGACCATTGTCAGGTGAAGGAGAAGCACAGCCAACCACAGGTCATGTTCAGAACTATCTCATTTTGCAAGCTGAAACATGAAAATTGAGGTTGAACAAGCATCTCGCTTACAAATCATACCATTGAACTTGCACAATAACATAGACTACAAACAAAGTACTAACTGATTGCAGGTACTAAACTACTATTAACTGATAATACATTATCTAAAGAAAAGTAACTGATAATAATCTAGACCACAAACGACTGAGGTGGTGTTTGGATACATAGACTAAACTTTAGTCTCTATCACATTGAATATTTAGACATTAATTTGGAGTATTAAACATAGATTACTTACAAAACTAATTACATAAATGAGAGCTAATTCGTGTGATAAATTTTTTAAGCCTAATTAATCTATAATTAGCACATATTTACTGTAGTATTACATATGCTAATTATGGATTAATTAATCTCAATAGATTTGTCTCGTGAATTAGTCCAGGGTTATGGAATGAGTTTTTGTTAATAGTCTATGTTTAACACTCTAATTAGTGTCAAACATCCGACGTGACATGACTAAAAATCCGATCCAAACAGCCCCTGAATATCCTCGAACTAGCTTTGCACTAGCACTGGGAAGCCGACGCTGAGGCAGACGTCAGGTGGGACGCCGAGACGGGGAGGTCCTCACCGTTGCCGTGGTGACGATGTCGCCGCAGGGCCTCCGCCGCAGTCATCTTATCGCGATGTCCTTCGCCGCGTCCGCGTCCTCGCCACTGGCCTCCTCCGCGATCGGCTGACTACCACTGTCGTACCAAGCTAGCACAGCCTTACCGCCTGCTAGCTACATGCGCGGGCCTGGCCGCCTCGACTGGCCCAACCAGCCCAATCCCTTCGGCTCTCCGTCGACTACCTCTCCGCGCTATTGTTCAACCCCCTCGCCCTCACCATGTGGAAGTCCGTCGGCGTGTCTCCACCTGGTCGATCCCTCCGTGTCAACCCCCAGCAGCATCAACCTCCACCCTATCGAGGCAGGCGCACCTTCTGTTTGACCACGTGCGGGAGGACACCGCGACAAGATGACGGCCGTGGAGGCTCTATGGCAGCATCGTGGACCGGAACCTAACATGGAGGTAGCAGAAATCGAACAAGGATCGAACCGGAGGATGGTGATCGAATGATCGATAAGGTCCGGAGAGGGCGGCGGAGCAGGGGCGAAGGCAGGCCAGCTGACGAAGACAGTCCCGGTTAACTGGGCTCGGCCCTGGCTGCTGCACAGCCACCGCGGCAGATCTGGGGCCGGCAAGCCCGCGCCCTTGAGGCCTTGAGTAGTTGAGTCTTCTTGAGTCTCTCGACTCTTCCGAGGACGCCGAGCTGATGAGTCTTCACCAAATATCTTTTTTTTTTCTTTTGGAGAAAACAACTTATATGTCCAATATGATATAATCATAGAACTATCATATAGTGTAATGTACGGAATTTCAGCTCAACTCGTTATAATGAAGATAAATTTATTCATGAACTGGTATCAGTTTTTTAAAGATAGGTGACCTATGAATTTGTATTTTTTTCCCTTACTCCTTCTGTCCCCCCCTCCTCTCCCCCCCCGCCCCCCAAAAAAAAAAAAACAAAGGCCAATATGGACAGACCTCTCTCCTTCTAGGTTGGCTCTTTTTTTTTTTTGGACGGATGCAGTATATGTTTTCAATTGAAACTAGCATGGTTGCGCAGGCCAGTATTATTATATTTTCTCTCGTATAATAATATATATATATATTCTCAATGTATTATTTAAATATATTAAATTCACAACATAATTTTAAATTTTGTACTACCTTTACGAAACTACTAATGTATAATATTCATATTGTATTTTATATACGTATTAGTTATTAATTATTTGTAATATCAAATTTTAGTTATTTGTAAATTATATTCCTATATGGATTCTATACTCGTCTTTCAATTTTTTTTAATTTCGAATTTTCGTTATCTATATAGACTCTAGGCTCTTCTTCCAATATTATTTATTTTTAATTCTGATTTTTATTACTTCTAATTGTATTTCTACGTGTACTCTAAACTCATCTTTAAATATTCTTTAATTTTAAATTTTGAAATTTAGTTATTTGTAAATTGTATTTTTATATGAATTCTAAACTCTACTTTTAATTTTATTATGTTTATTCTAAATTTTATACGTGTACTCTAAACTCATCTTTCAATATTCTTTAATTTTAAATTTTGAAATTTAGTTATTTGTAAATTGTATTTTTATATGAATTCTAAACTCTACTTTTAATTTTATTATGTTTATTCTAAATTTTAGTTAGTTTTAAATTCTTATATGGACTCTATATTAATGCTGAATTTCTATTATTTCTTAATTGTATTTCTATATAGATTCTAGTCTACTCTTCCAATATTTCTTATTTTTTAATTCCGAATTTCAACTAGTTCTAAATTGTATTTCTATATAGACTCTGTTTTTTCTTTTTCTCCGATTAATATGAGAATTTGTAGGCCATGAGAGCGAACGTGGAGGCTCCTTTTTCTATTCCTTTAATAAGTTAATAAATACGATTACAACATGCTATCGATTTCAATGATTATTTAAAATAAAAATTAATCATCAAATTGAGCTAAATAAAATTTTATCAAAGTAAATACTTTGTGTCCAAGTATTTTTAGAAATTTTCTTGAAATTATTTGAGCACTAGAAGTATTTTTCAAACTTTAGAAGATCATTTTGAGGATTAATTTAATTAGAGAAGTAATTAAAACTCCCTCTCCTTTCGGGTCAGAACTGGAAAAGTATGCTTTTCGTCCCTCCTCCAACCGACCTAGTCGCCTCCTCTCCCTCCCAAAAGTCCAGCCGGCTTCCCTCAGCCCCTCCTCTCTCTGGCGTTTGGGCCCCACACCCACAGTGCGTCGTCTTTAAGCTCGGGATGGAGTCCTTATAGCACCCGACCCCATCTCCAGGCAATCCGACTCGATTCGGCCTCTCTATTGCTTATCCTCTAAAATTGATCACGGAAACCAAATCCCCTTGATCTCCTTTCCTTTTTCCCTCAACTAATTTCGAAAACTTGAGGATTTGGGAGAATGACGACCCTGATCGGTGAACCAATCCATGTGTACTACTAACAACTAATGTACTAGTACCACTGCTCTATCTTTTGCTCCAACAATACATATATATATAAGACCAAGCAGCCCACCCCCTGCGTGGGCCACGAATACGGAGAACAATTTTACTAAAATGATGCAAAGCCTAGATATTATTTCCTGGAACGTGAGGGGGCTCAATTCGGCTGCGCGCTGTAACACGATCCATGAGCTTATGGCAGACACGAAGTGCAGCTTGGCATGCTTCCAAGAGACAAAGCTATAGAATATAGATGACGGTCTCGCCCGCTTTTTAGGAGGCTACAAGCTCGACAAATTTGCCTTTAAGCCAGCAAGAGGCACGAGAGGGGGGATCCTCCTCTTATGGAATAGCGCAGTCTTTGACGTCCAAGAGGTCCGAGTCGGCCGCTTCTTGATTTCGGCGCAAGTGACGGTCATACTCACAGGGGCCACATTTCTGCTCACCGGAGTTTATGGGCCCATAAGGCACCACCTCAAAAGCGCCTTCCTTCGGCACATCAGAAGAATAAGGCCCGGCCCCGAGGATGGATGGCTTATCCTTGGAGATTTTAACATGATCTATCGAGCAAGGGACAAAAACAACAGCAACGTCAACCTTGCACGCATGAGACGCTTTCGCTCAACAATCGATCGATGTGAACTGCATGAGATTCCCTTGCAAAATAGGAAGTTCACCTGGAGCAATGAACGACGAAGGGCTACACTTGTTAAGTTAGATCGCTACTTTTGCAACGAGACTTGGGACTTGGCCTTCCCCCACCATGTCCTTCACGCCCTACCCACAGGGCCTTCTGACCACTGCCCTCTAGTCCTCTCCGACCCCCAATGTCCATGTAGGCCGAGAGCCTTCAAGTTTGAGAACTTCTGGACAAGAATTCCAGGATTCAAAGACAAGGTCAAGGATGCCTGGTGTCAGCCTTCGTCACACACAGAGCCTATGCACCGCCTAAATGAAAAGCTTCATCGCACCGCGACCTGTCTTAGAGAATGGGCAAAAGGAATCTGCACCGAGGCCAAACTGCAGTTTCACATGGCGCTCGACGTCATTAAAAGACTAGATGTGGCACAAGAACATAGAGACCTCTCTGCCCAGGAAACAAGACTAAGAGCAGCCCTCAAGCGTAAGATCCTTGGCCTCGCTTCCATTGAGCGGGCAAGGAAAAAGCAAGCCTCCAGAGTAACACATATCCGTGAGGGAGATGCGAACACAAAGTTTTTTCATCTCAAAATGAATGCGCGAAGAAGAAAGAACACCATTCATCGGCTGAAAAAAGACAATGGTTGGGCTGTGACACATGAGGAGAAGGAAGCAACGATCCATGACCATTTTGCGAGCATAATGGGGCGGCCGGCGCCAAGACCAAATGAGCTAAATTGGGATGCCCTTGACATCTCACTGATTGACCTAGCCACCCTAGGGGAGCCCTTCTTTGAACAGGAAGTACATCAAGCAATCAAGGAAATGCCAAGTGACAAAGCTCCAGGGCCAGACGGCTTCACCAGGATTTTCTTTAAAGTCTGCTGGGAAATCATAAAGGAGGACGTCCTTCTGGTCTTCAACTCCATTTACAATCTCAGATGTGCACACCTGAATCTGATCAACTCTGCGAACATCGTCCTAATTCCAAAAAAAGAGGGGGCCGAGGGCGTTTCAGACTTCAGGCCAATCAGCCTAATCCACAGTATCGCTAAGATCTTCTCCAAGATGCTTGCGTTGCGACTAAGGCTTCATATGCACAGCTTGATTTCGATCAACCAAAGTGCCTTCATAAAAGGGAGAAGCATACATGACAACTTCCTCTTCGTGAGAAACATGACCAGAAGATACCATCGATTGAGGCGGGCGATGCTGCTATTCAAGTTAGACATAACTCAGGCCTTTGATTCAGTTCGCTGGGATTACCTGCTAGCCTTGCTGCAGCGAAGGGGTTTCCCAACAAAGTGGATAGATTGGCTGGGGGCTTTGCTATCAACTTCCACCTCCCAAGTACTTCTCAACGGCTTGCCAGGGCAGCGGATCAAGCACGGAAGGGGCCTTAGGCAGGGGGACCCCCTATCGCCACTCCTTTTCATACTTGCGATTGACCCCCTTCAGCGAATCCTTTTCAAGGCTATAGAGCTCGGCGCAATCTCAAAAATTCGGGGGAGAACAACTAGGCTAAGGATCTCAATGTACGCAGACGACGCCATCATCTTCATTAATCCCACCCGAGGCGATGTTACGGCCTTCACGGACATCCTGCAGCACTTCGGCACTGCAACTGGGCTCGTCACCAATTTTCAGAAATCCCAAGTGGCGGCCATCAGATGCGGCGGCATCGAGTTGAATGAGGTTCTTGAGGGCGTCCCTGTGGTGAGGGCAAATTTCCCCATCAAGTACTTGGGCCTCCCCCTAGCTCTAGGAAGACTGCGGAAGGTGGACTTGCAACCTGTCTTTGACAAAATTTCCGGAAGGGTAGCAAGCTGGAGAGGAAAAAACATGGCAGCGGCTGGAAGAACTACGCTCGTCAAATCTGTGCTAACGGCGCAACCAATCTACCTTATGACCGCTCTGAAAATCACAAAGGAATCCCTCGAGCAGCTAGACAAGCAGCGGCGCCGCTTCCTCTGGGCAGGCACGGGTGATATTACCGGAGGGAAATGCAAGGTCAATTGGACAAAGACGTGCATGCCGACCAGCCAAGGAGGATTGGGGGTCCTAAATCTGGACAAATTCACGAGGGCCTTGAGGTTGAGATGGCTGTGGCATGAATGGAAGGACCAGACCAAACCTTGGGTGGGGCTGGAGACGCCATGTGATGAAATAGATAGGAACCTCTTCGCCGCCTCAACAAACATAACAATAGGGGACGGAAACACGGTGCGATTTTGGGAGTCTGCGTGGATTGGTGGGTGAAGACCCAAAGACCTCATGCCGCTTGTCTTTGCGATCTCAAAAAACAGAGGAAAATCCCTTCGGCAAGGAAAGGAGGAGGACGCCTGGGTGCAAGATTTGAAGCTTGATTCACAATCATCTATCACAGTCGACCTCGTCGAACAGCTAGTCGCACTGTGGGAAGCGGTCCGAAATGTGCACTTAGACGTTGGAGAACCGGATCAGATTACTTGGAAGTTCACAAACAACGGGCACTACACGGCCTCCTCGGCTTACCATGTGCAGTGCTGCGGGGCGCCGAGTACAAACTTCAATTCCTTGATTTGGAAAGCCTGGGCGCCGGGGAAATGCAAATTTCATGCTTGGCTCATCATTCAGAACAGAGTCTGGACTTCAGACCGGCTTGCGACCAGGGGATGGCAGAACAATGGTTGTTGCCCTCTTTGCCGCCGCGAGACTGAGACGGCATTGCACCTCGTTGCCACTTGTAGATACACCAAGAGGATCTGGCACCTCGTCTCTGCATGGGTGGGCTATCAGCAGATGGACCCAACGGAATGGGAGGAAGCCCAGTCAGTCAAACAGTGGTGGGAGAACATTGCAAACACGCCTAGTGTCCCGAAAAAAGGACTTCGATCGCTCATTCTGTTAGTCGTCTGGGAAATTTGGAAAGAGAGGAATCGGCGGATTTTTGATCACAAAGAGGTGGCAACGAACTTCCTACTAATGAAAATCAAAGAGGAGGCGAGCCTTTGGGCTTTAGCAGGAGCTAAGCGGTTGCGTGAGTTAATCCTGCACTCTGTATAGTGTACAGCTATAGTGGTTCTCCGTTTTCCTTTTACCCTTAGGGGTTTGTATTTTCTCCTGCTCTATTCAATGAAAAGGCACTCTAGTGCTGTTTTCCGTTCAAAAAAATGTTTTTCTTATAACTACTTATCTGATCTACGATCCAACTACAACATTCTATTTGTTTGAATCTTTATAACACCAAATCCACGCCTAGATCTAGCAGGGAGGCGGTCGGAGGCGGGGTCGGCGGCGGGCGAGGTCTGTCTCCGCATCGGCTGGATCTGGCTGGTCGACGACACACAGCGGCGGGAGCTCCTATGGATGTGACAGCCGGTGCTGTGGGCAACGGAGGAAGCGGCTGGCGGCGATGATGCGACGGCGTGGAGGCACGTGCGACGGCGTGGAGGCCCTGGAGACCGCGCCGGCAGTGGGGAGAGGGGGATAGGAGGCCACGTCAGCGGCGGAGGTGGCGCCATGCGCGTGCGCTGGTGGCTGCGGTTGGCCGGAGAGGTCGAGGCTCGGCCGACAGCTCGCGACGGCGGAGGTAGCACCAGCTTGCCGAAGGAGTTGCGGCTGGCAGCCGTGCAGCGCGAGTAGGCATGGCCGGCGGTGTTGAGGACGGCCGGCGCGTGATGGATGCACAGCGGGAGGTGATGTTGGCGGAGGCGGAGCCCGGTGAGGTGGCTGCACGCGGAGACTGGCTGGTGGGGGGCGCCGGTGCAGTGTGCCCACACACCGGCGGAGTTTTTGATGGCGGTGGAGCAATGGAGTTTTCAGTGGTAGATTGGCAGGTGGTGAACGGCGGGTGAAAACTTAGGACGGCCTCGGCCATACTGACAATCAATGGCGCTTAAATGACATTCCCCTCCTGAGGGCATTGTCGTGCTGTCACACCCTAATCTGGCACCACCGTACAACGGCACCTGATAGGAGCGTGTCGTAGGAAAAACGGAGCGAACCGCTTCCTACGAAACCGCGATCACAGTACCAGTCTCAGGACATAGCGCTGGTACCCACAGTGACAAATATGAAACATTGCAATCCTTAAATTTAATAGAGGACTTATTTACCTTAACTTAGGTTGCAGCGCAGGACAGCCTGAGAATACAACCGACGACGCGGACGAGGAAACACCAACAGCAGCAGCAGCAGCGGAACCAACGAACGAACACCCAACACCACAGGCGACGGCTGGGAACCAGGACGAAACCCTAATCTTCAATTCACTTCATCGTCACTTCAAGGCAGAGGAACTATATATATTTATATAGAGCAAGGGTGAGTACTTTCGTACTCAGCAAGTCACGGGAATTTAGGTGTTTGATGCTAGCTTGGAAGAGAGGCAAGGTTGTTTTGCAAATCCTTTGTTTTGAAATCATTTTGAAATCACTAAGTGGTTTACTTCTTTCTAAGTTTGGGCCGAAAAGAGACTTGCGTCTCGATTCGACTTTAAGAGATGTTTTTCAACAACTCATTAGGTAATGTACCGACCTCCCAGGTCAGATCATTACTTCTCGGCTCCCAGAGCCATTTCACTTGATTAGTCGGCTCCCAGAGCCTTTTTCATTTTCTGGGACTCCTAGAGCCCAGCTGCCCAGCAGCACAACAATCCGCTTCCACTCGGGAAGCCTAGTCTATGATGCCCGTAAACATCCCGAATCACACAGATTCGTTTCTTGACCACTCAGGTTATCCATCTGCCACATAAGCTGATTCTGATAACGATTCCCAAACCACAACAACTTTTCACAAAGCACAGACAAACAAATCTACGCTACAGGAAACACCTCACATCCGCCCATGACCATGGGCACGGCTGTTCGAACAGTTGCGGCATATGCAGCTGCGCAATATACAGGCATATGCATGAGATCAATCTACATGCATACGAGGACAAGGACTAGCATGGGAGAAAAGGAAACACTACATGCATGCTTCGATGCCTGCTAGTAATTAATTAGCACAACTAATAACCAGAACCCACAGAGTTTTGGTCTGTACTCTGTAATTGATTGGATCTGTGACTTAGCAGTGTTGTGCATATGCCTGACCGATTGATCCGCACGCTTCTTGCCTTTTGGGGGTAAAATTTGTGCACACCATCGGTGAATATATTCTACGTGTTCAATTCAAACTGTTGAGAATCTCATCGGGTTGATGATCAGATCAAATGGATATATATCTGTTTCTGCTTTATATGAGAATGAGATAGTGCATTTGGATAGTAAAGATGGGCAATAATGAGCTCATTTTTTTACTCAGCGCACTTCTTTTTCCTCAATATAATATCAATACTGATGGTCCATTTTCTGCTAAAAGTATACCTCAGTAGCATGGCCATTAAAATTTTCTTTCCTTTGCAATGGACTATGGCATAAACATAACTGCATAGCTGCATATGCATGTCTTATGAAGTAATTAAAAATAACTGATCCAGCCATGAACAACAATGCCTTATGCGCTGCCATAATTTATGATCCAGCATTAGATCTGAGCTAGGAGGTAATATCTGAACATCACTTCTGCTATTTGATGAACATCATATTTTCATCATATATACTTTCTTTTTCCAGATTTCCTGGTATATATTCACATATATAAATTGTGTAGATTTTAGTAGATCTTTTCAGTTAGAGCATGAAAAATATCATGGTTTTTAGATGGCTGTTGTAGGTCCAATGCTTCTCTTACAACAAAAGAAACCTGCTATATATTCACATATATAATTGTTATAGCTTCATGAAGAAGAAATCAAGGCTGCAGGATGACGACGTTGCTGTGTAAGAATCGTGAAGAAGAAATCAAGGCTACAGGATGATGTTGCTGTGTAATTAAGAGTCATGAGAGAACATGTTGATATGAAGGGAGAGAATTTTCAACACCTTGCTGCAAAAATAAATTTGAAGGTTCATATTACCGTGACTTGCCTTCATTGCAATGGCTTTTGTCTCTCTTTTTTTATTTTTTTTACTGAAGTACTCATTTTTCACTCCTGTTTGCTTTTGTGAAGTTCCGCCACCGTATAGAACTAATTAAGACACGTAGTTCAATATCTGAATTCAGTAACTTTATAGCAGCATGCAATATATGGAACTAATTTGTAAATATTTTGTGGAATGTCGTAAACATGAGCCAAGCTTTTAATATTTGTGGGCATTAGGATTTGAACTCTGGCGGGTAGAGTCCATGACTCTACCACCACACTACTAGTGCTTTCCCACACTACTACGAAAACCATCTTAATTTCGTGGCGGCCGTTTTGGGCTTTCGCTTGCGGTATTTGGCACCGCCACAAAGCAAAGGCCGTGAAAATGTAGCATCTTCGCTGACGGCGATAAACCACTAGAGGAGATAACTTTTCGCTGGCAGCCAGCTAAAGACAGCTGCTAGCGAAAATCATCTTCACTGGCGGCTGCCTTATGTGGGCCGCCAGCAAAAATAGTCTTCGCTGGCGGCTGCCTTATGTGCTCCGCTAGCAAAACGTAGTCTTCGCTGGCGGCGTCATTATGTGGGCCGCCAGTGAAAATTATTTTCCATAAAAAAAACTAATCCCCAAAATCTCTTTTTGCCAAAAAAAAAGAAAATAAATCAGATTTTCGCAGCATGTACTGATTCAAATCCACATCCAAATTTTCGATCATCGATTCAAATCCTCATCCAGAGTTCATTAGATTCAATTAACATGGAAGTGAACACAGCATACAAGTATTTTGAACATGAAAATAAAAATAAAAACAGGATCAACAGAAGAGAGGAAGGAGGTCGTCGGCGCCGTCGCCGACCGAGCAGCCCAGCCACTAGCGAGACCGTGGGAGGGGGAGGGGGAGGAGCTCGCCACGCCCCCTGTCGCCATTGTCGTCCCGTCATCGCGCCCCCGCCCCTCGTCGCTGTTGCCGTCCCATCGTCGTCGCGCCCCCACGACAGCTCCTCTCGTCGCCGCTGTGCATAGTGTGTCTTATCTAGTAGTAGGAATATTTTAATCCCTATTGCCTCCTCTTCTACCACATTGTGGATGCCTCGTGCCATTGATCACATGGATACTAGTACGAGCTGTCCGTGTAGGCTGCCTTCTTATATATTAGTATATTCATGTGATAGAGGTTGCGAGCGCAGTAAAGGAGCTAGAGCAAATTAGAGGATGTGCACCACTATTATGGTATTAGAGTACTCAACGGTAATAAAATAAGTACATCTATTAATTTTTAGCATCGATAACTTGATATAAGCAACACAAATAATAATGTAAGAAATAAAATTATAGCGATGAAAGTGATTATCAAAATGGGAAACCCAGATGATAATATTAGTTAGTATAGTTCAGTGAAAAAGACAATGGAAATCACAAATAAATGGTTTACCCAAACTGAAAAACTATACAATTTGACATCATTGTCTTAGAAAAAACATAGTTTAAAGGTAAAAAAAAAGGAATATCGAATAAGATAAATACAATATATCTAATTTGTTTATTATATATATATATATATATATATATATTACTGAGAGCTCAATTACATGTCGACATAAATATTACATATTTTAAACCGTGTGGCTAGTAACACAAAATCAATGTAGCGAATGAGGAGATGGCAATGCTAAATATTCGCCGCCATACTTACCGCATTAACCACTTAGGTAGGATACATAACTTCGAGTCATGTTATAATATTATACCTCGTCATATTATTTATCCTTATTAGATCTCGTCATATTATCCACCCTTATTAGATCTGAAATAATCATTCGATCAATAGATCTTAGTTCGATCAGTAGAGGTGACACAATCATTCGATCAATAGAGATGACACAGTAAACCAGGCGGTAGTGGCGGCGGTTGAGGAGTCGGCAGAACACCTAGCGACATAGGCATCCATCGGCTTTGGCCGCGGTAGCCGGTATGTGCCGTTCGTTAAATGCTATGTGTCACCTACACCATAGCTGCGACGACTTCTACTGCAGTGAAGATCGGCGTGCCCTTTTATAACCGTTTAATAAGATTAAATTATTACAGTATTTAATAAGATTATCTCAATTTGTATTAAATTCTTACATTAACATATATTGTCCCAAAATGTAAATATTTTTGAGGTGGTCATGAGTATTAAGAAAATTGGTGAAAATGATTAGAGAAAGGTTGTGATTGGTTAAGAAGAGGAAGTAGGTGAGGAAATTAAATGAAAATTGGTGAAAATGATTGGGGGAAGGTTGTGATTGGTTAAGAAGAGGAAGTAAGCGAGGAAATTAAATGAAGAATAATTGTGATTAGTTGAAAGCTAATCACAATCAAATTCTGTTGACGCACGTGAAAGCTAGGCAATAAAGTTATAACACCGAGCATTTCGATAAATTACTTTGCTCAAACTGGGACCTAACATCACAAGCAGTAAATTTTTGAAATAACATTCATCTATAAGCAAAATTACTTCCAAACAGCACTTTGGTCGTTGATGTTAAAAAGAAGCAAAATTATTTTCAAAAGCATTGTTTCCATTGCTGTTAAAAATATATAAAAAAGAACTTTTTTTGGTTCACACCTACTCAGTAGGCTGTATTGCTGTAAACATAACCATTGTTGGGTTGAGATGTTAAATTATGTATGTTGCATTCTGTATTAAAGGAGTGTGTTCTTATCTGAGATGTTAAGTTCTTCAATTTTTTGTTCAGTATGGGAGTTTTCACAGCAGATGGTTAATGGTTTCAAATTTTTGAGATATTTTATAGGTATTTGATGGCTATGGTCATGCATATGAAGCATCTTTTGATCAGAAGAACTTACGAAGGTCCATGGTTGATGCTTGGTTGACTTCCCCAGCAGCATCCACAATGTAATTAGGAGTGCATTTTGGCAGGTAAGTTCTGTAGCAAGTATCTCAAAATGTTTTTCTGGTGGTACTCATAAGATTCAGAGGGTTTGACCTCAGGGAGCATAGGATCTGTCCCTTGTTCTGCCGCCTCCACCGTGAGGGGGAGAAGGGAGGGCCAAGCAGGAGGAGATAGCGGGCATGGCCTGATTTCACGACAGACGCCGGGAAGGAGGAGGTTGGAGGGCGAAAGGGTTTATGATGGCCGCAACTTGACGCCTTGGCGACAGCTCAAGCGGTGTGATGGTGGTGTCATGGCTTCCAGATCTAGCAGCGAGGAGGTTGTGGCAGCGCCTCGGGTTCTGACCTTCTGTAAGCTCCTTCTGCCCATGTAAAGTTTATGTAAAGTTCTCTCTTGTGTGATGTCTATTCAGGCCCTCCTCCCCATGATTCTTTGTGATTGTGTTGGGATCCACTCATTTTTGTTGAAGATTGATTCTGTTGGCCGTGTTAAGATTTATTCGAGGCACATGCTCTTGCTTCAGTTTATGTGATGCAGAATGTTGGAGAAACGAGAACCGGGGTCCTCCTTCCTCCGGGGCCCTGGTGCGTCGTTGGCTGTATATTTATGCAATCGATTTGGCCTGACAAAAAATAATAACGCAATATGATATAAAATGTGTTCCCATTGCAACGCATGAGTGAAATTTCAAATGGTATTCGAGAATTCAAATTTGAAATAGTAATATCGATCTAAATTTGATAAAAAAATGTATCAAAATTTGGTGAAAAATGTCATATAGCTGAGGGTTGGCATATGACCTAAATCGAAAAGGTGTACCTTGGCTACAAAGGCTTAGTTGTGTCTGGATTATCCAAAATTAATCATGCCATATAATTCACTTAATACTTTATATCTTTTAATTTGTAAATAAAATATCATTTGGTAACAAAATACTAGCTCAGTAGCTCTCAGGGCTCATATTTATCTTTGATGAATCATGAAAGGGCTATCGGCGGGGTAAATATCGAGCTTGAACATGATTTCTTTTGATTCCCGTTGCAACGCACGGGCACACAACTAGTAAAAGGTAATATCTTGAATGTTCTTATTTATCTTAATTTATTGATTGTATTGTACTTTTTATGTGATTAAAATATATAAATATAATACGTGTCGTGTTTGGTTGTACTTATCGAGCGAACATATCCGCCCCATCTTTTTTATAAAGCTGCGTCCACCACTAACTAGGGAGAGAGGAAGCCGATGCACACGCGGCTGGGTGAGGTGCCGGATTAATGCGTGACTGGAGAGGAAGCGGATGTGCGCGTGGCAGAGGGAGAGAGGAAGCAGATACACTTGATCTATTGGGTTGGATGGCGGTGGTGGGTAAATTTACATAAAATTTATAAGGGTAGTGGGTCTTTAGCCACCCAATAATATAAAAAAAAGCATGTTTAGAGGAGATTGCCAGATTATACTTGGATTATGATAATCTATCGTAATAATCTACTTGTTTGTTTTAGATTATTGCTAATAATTTATATTATAATAATCTTAAGCTGAAAAAAATACTCTTAGAATTAAAACGACAAGTAATTTAAAATGGAGGAAGTGCTACTTCAATATGAATATATGTTCTACCCTAAAAAAATGAATATATGTTCGATGTCCAGACCAGTGTGCTGCAAAGATTAATTTTGCTAACTACGAACTCATCATCTATTCATCGCGAGCACTCGTTGATGGCATTGTGGGCTGTGCGACGACGACGACGACGTGTTCGTCCGCGTCAGCGAAGCCTTGGTTGTTTCGCCTGCCATACCGTCTGATTGACAAGCGCCGCCATCCTTGCATTGCGATGCGGCTGTTCCGTCGCCGTCGCCGGCCACCTCGTCGTCGAAGAGTTCTCCGCCTTGGACGTACACGCCGGCGAGCCTCCCGACGGCGAGCTCCATCCTGACCTTGTTCCTGGCGTCGGACCGCAGCCACCCGGCCACCACCTCCGCCGCCGCCCTGCACCGCCGCCGCCGCCGCCACGGCCACGGCGCCCAGCACCACCGCGCCGCCTTCGTCTCCGCCTCGACGGCCGCCTCCATCTCCCCGACGAGGTCCTCCAGCTCGTTCGTCGCCCCGTCCAGCCGCAGCTTCCACTCCAAGCGCGCCACCCGCACGTCGGGGTCGTCGTCGTCGCCGCCCTCGCCGCGCCCGCCGCCGCCGAGCGGGAGCGCGCGGAGCTGCGCCTCCACGACGTCCAGCGCGAGCAGCGCGGACTCGTACCTGCCGTAGTCGTCGTCGAGGAAGGCCCGCAGCTTCCTCGCCGCCGCCGCGATCGCGGCGGACACCAGCGCGCCGAGGTCGTCGCCCGGCGGAGAAGGAGAAGAAGAAGCCATGTCGCTCGATCCGGTCGCTCGTCGTCGCGGCAAACCACCTGCCGATTCCGGCCTTGAGTTTGATTTATAGTAGGGGCATATGCAGGCATGAGTGCACGTGCACCTGCGCGCGTGCACGTGGTACGTGTCCGAGCTGGTTGCTGATGTGATCCACTTCCACACCATGTTTCGGACCCGATGATGGGCCGCGCGAGGGGGGCAGAGTAGTGGGCTTGATGGGCTGCGCGCTACAGATTGGGCTGGCTTGGTGCGCGTTGTGAGAGGCCCAGTTCGGCTTAGGTTCTATCTATTCCCCGGGAAGGTTTTTTTTTTATTAATTACCAGAAAAAATATATCCGTGCGTTGTAACGGGTGAAGGTTATTTTAATCTTATTATTGTTATACAGTTTAGTTAAGGTGAAATTCACTTTAAGAATTCGCTTGGATATATACTTTTTTTAGAAAATCATGATCAATTTAGCATGCGAATTTTTTAAAGAGATTTCTTATACAACTCCTTCTATATTTTCAAAAGCGAACGAATTTTAAAACTGACTCAAATACGAATATGTATTTTCAAAAGTGAACGAACTTAAAAACCGACTCATACACGGATAACGTACCAAAGTACCGGCAAAAATATTTTCAATTTTTATAATAGTAGAGATTTCGGCGATTTTTTTTTGTCTATGATTCGAATTGTAGTATGTTGTTACTCCTCCGTTTTATATCATATTAGTTTTGACTTTTTTCACGTTTGATCAAGTTTATAGAAAAATTTAGCAATATCTGCAACACCATATATAAGTTTAGATAAATGTAATATTGAATAGTATATTTCAGGTAATATATTTGTTTTATGTTAAAAATATTACTATATTTTTATACAAACTTAATTAATCTTAAATCAATTCTAAAATATTAAAACAACTTACATAATATGAAACGGAGGAAGTGATTATTTAATTAATTAATCCCCTGTTAAGTAAGCAGTGGCGAAGCCATACACACGTAGTAACTAAGGCTATGTTCTTTGTGTTCCCAACCCCTCTCTCTCGTATTTCTCGTGCACGCTTTTCAAACTGTTAAACGGTACGTTTTTTTAGAAAAAGTTCCTATACAAAAGTTGCATAAAAAATTATATTGATCATTTTTTTAGAAAAATGCTAATACTTAATTAATCACGCGCTAATGGACCGCTCCGTTTTCCGTGCAGATGAAATGACTTCCCAACCTATGTGAACAAACGCAGCCTAAGTTTTGTCTAAAATGGAGTGATCGAATAGTACTACTAGTTATTCTGAAATTTTCTGAAATGAAATTCGAATAAAGTTTCAATAATGAAATGGGCGTTATTAGCAGTACTCCACTACTGTTTGCCATGCACGAACGGTGGAATCCACGTACTACTAGCCTTTACACTTTCCACTTCTCAAGTTTTCACCCTCAGTCCCTCATACATGATGAATTTTTTTTAGAAATAATATTATTTTAATAGAAAAATATAAAAATAAAAGCTGATCGGCTAAAATTACAAGTTTAATGCCTTGTCGAACATCCACAATTTGACAGGGGTACATGTCGAACAACCGCAGTTCGACAGAGTAGTCGAACTGCGGTTGTTCGACAGGGTATAAAAAAATACCTTATCGAACTGCCCCTGTTCAACAGGGGATAAAAAATGATAAAAAAAGAAGATCAATCAATGCGCACTGTACACTACTGTGCATGCAGACCTATCGAACTTTGGATGTTCGATAGGCCCCTGCCATGCTCTTTCTCGTCCTTTTTTTCTATATTTTTTTTAAGTGAACAACAACCCTGTCGAACAACTGCAGTTCGACAGGTACATGTTGAGCTGTGGTTGTTCGACAGGGTGTTAAATTTGTAATTTTAGCCGATCAGTTTCTATTTTTACAATTTTTCTATTAAAATAATATTATTTTAAAAAATTCCAAGGTGTCCGTCTTCTTTTTTTTTTTTTTGACAGTTTAAGGTGTCCGTCTTGGCAAGTAATTAAACCGTACTCCACACGTGGCAATGTTTGGAATTACCATAGCGCCATGCATGCAAGGGCGCCCAAGGCGTCTCCACTAACTCTACGTGAAAACCAAATAACGCAACGAATGTGACGCGATTAAAAACGACAGCAATCTGCTCGTGCAATTTAATTAATTAACGAGATTGATCAATTGATCGTTGCTTCTTCTAGGCAGAGTGTATATATATTAATGGTCCATGTGGAGCAACTTGAACTGCAATTGGTAATTAAGATCAATAAAACCATCGCCTTCCGAGGACAAGTCTAATAAAAGAGTAATTAAACAGCCATCTATTAGATACTTACATGTTATTTTTATATAATTAAAGATAATATAAAAATTAACCGAGCCATTATTTTTTTTCTCGGCGTGGGCCAAGCCAGCTTGGTTCTCTCTCCTAGGCTATCTACCAATCACAGATGATCTTTTCATGTGGGCCCACCTTAATTATCTCTCACCTAATTTTTTTCACCAATCACAGCATCCATCGGAGGCACGCTGTGTCTAGGAGCCCGTGCGGAGCCGTCATCAATTTAGTCGACCACTTCTCTCTCTCCACTCTCTCTTTCTTCTAGCAATGCAAAATAAGTTGATATCAGCGGCTAATAGTAGGCATATTTTCCCTATTACACTTGCCCTAACATATCAGGATAATTTTCTAACGGAGAAAATCCGTCAAAATTTTTATTTTTTGAGCTAATAGAATTTAATACGTCAAATTTGTGACTGATACCGACAAGTGACTACTGATATTTTATGCTAAGGCCAGCTATAGCAGGAAACAGCTAGAGAGAAGAATTCTCGTCGCATACGACATTGGAAATGAAATGGAATGGAAGAAGCTCCGCAGGTTCATGGGATTGATGACTACCAGAGAGGCACGGAAACACCACCGGTTCTTGCTGTTGAATTCCAAGCACATGCTTTCTAGAATTCCAGAACCCCATGAGAGCCCAGTTAAGTTGAGTTGATCGACGACGACTTCTGTTGATCGAGATAAAACGGTTGGGAGATTCTGAGATTGAGTAGTATTCAAAGTTATTGATATGCTGATTTTTCGTCTTTGACCACCTTGGGTTACTTGGAAAAGTATTGGGGTTTCATCTACTAGGTTGTTTGTTTTAGTAGGAGTAGTACTGTAGTAGCTAACTTGGTGGCTACGCAGGGCATATATGCATGTTGCTAGAAGATGATTAGTGTACACACGTTTTAACGAAATTAATTGTGCAAATTATCGAAGATCATCACTTCATTAGTACTCCAGTACGTAGTTTATAATCAATAGAGTAACTATTGGTTTCTAACGAGACAAAATACTCAATGTTTTAAAGCAAGGAGAGTATTGTATTCTCTCGTTGAAAAACAGTCAAAAAGTTGTTTTTGATGCGCTCACGTGACACGTGTGCACTTTGCATCCCGTTCGTTGTATCCGAAACCCTCTGAACACGCATCAATCTCATTGACTAATCTTTCCGATTACCTTGGGGATCACCACCCGCGTAGCCACCTAGCTCTGAACCCCAGCAGTAGTTGAATCGAGTCATTGCTTTATAATGCACTGCCGTCATCTATATATCTTTTAGGGTGGTCAAATTAAACAAGTTCTGTCGTTGAATAAATATATACTGCTGTCCAGTTAACAGTATTCGTTCCGTTTCAGATTACAAGTCGTTTTAACTTTGGTCAAAGTTAAACTACTCTAAATTTAACTACATATAATAACCTAGGACCAGATGAGATGTATTCCAATACTTGCATATTCGTAGTACTAGAATACGTCCTATCTAATTCTAGTTTGCTATATTTTGGGATGGAGAGAATATAACCTAGGTGCACAGCCAATGGATAATTGACAAAAAGAATCCTATAAATAAGAAGAAAATGTTTCTACCAGAAAACATATCATTTCTAAATAGTCACTACTACAAAAACGATTTTCCAGACGGCCAAAAGTGGTTTTTGCGTGCGGACCTCCGGTCCGTCTACCCGAAAAGGTTTGCGAAAATCCAATTTTTCCGTGCAAGTGGCACACCCGCACACAAAAATTAGTTTTTCGCGTGTTGATGCTTATGTTACCCGCACGCGAAAACAAAAAATACGAAAAAAAATAAAAATCGCAAAAATTGAGCTGTCGTCGTCCTCCTGCCACCGGGCTCTTCCCACCGCTGCCGCTGCCGGGCTCCTCAAGCCGTTGCCGCCATCGTGCTCCTTCCGATGCCGTCTCTTCCCGTCGCTGCCACCGACAGGCTCCTCTCGTCGCCGCGGCCGTGCTCCTCCCACCACCGCCGCGTGCCGGATCTGCACGGGGGACAGCCGGCAGCCCGTGCCCACCACCGCGCGCCCCACACTACCTTCGTCACTCTCTCGTTGGCCGCCGCGCGCGCCAGCCTCTGCCGTCGTCACCCCACGCCACCTTCGCCGCCCTTCCTGATAACAATCTGGCCCAGGTGGGGTCGGCCGAGGCCCAACAAATTAAGGTTGCCCGGACCTCAACAGTTCTTAGGCACACCCACTCGGGGAAAGGCCCAATCTCCCTAAAAGACTAGTCTAATAGGGGAAGGGTGGCTCTCCCTTTTAAGGTGGCTTCCTCCTCCCAAGCTAAGCAAGGTGGGATTATTCAGAGGCTTACACGGTCGCCGCTTGACTTTGTAGTCTTTGCCAGCGGGTAATAGTGGAGGATGTCCTCATCACTTCCGCCGGCCGCTGCGCGCCAGCCTCTGCCGCCGTCACCCCATGCCACCTTTGCCGCCCTTCCGCCGGCTGCTGCGCACCAGCCTCTTCTGTCGTCGCCCCTCGTTGCCTTCACTGCCCTTCCGCCGGCCGCCGCCACTCTCCCCGCTAGGAGAGTTTGAGAGAGGGAGAGGAGTATGAGAGAGAGAGAGAAAGAGGAGAAAGTGAGAGACAAATGAGGAGAGTGAGGATAAGGATGAGTAGGTGAGAGAGATGGAGAGGATAAGGATGAAAGTTTTGAAGTGATGGGAGGAAAAAATCTAGAGAGGAGGGAGGGTATTTTCGCGTGCGGTCCTCTCAAGAGGTCCGCATGCGAAAATCCATTTTTGTGTGTGGCCCTTTAAGAGATCTGCCTGCAAAAATAGGCTTATTTTTGTGTGCAGACTCTTAAGAGACCCGCTTGCAAATATCGAAGTTCACGTGCGGTTCTTTTAAGGGTCCACACGTAAAAATAGGAGGACAATTTTTGCAGACGCGACCAGTTACGGTCCGTCTGCAATCTAAAGAGGTCCTTGTACAAGAAAATCGTTTTTTTATAATGAACCAATGAGACAATTAGCATGTAGCGGCTTCTCAACATGAAGATGTGGTTTGAAATAATTGTGAACATTCGAAAGCCACCCAGTAAACAAACGTGAGACATTTTTGGGGGGGGGGGGGGGGGGGGGGGGGGGGGGGGGGGAGGTGAAGAGATTCCTCAATCTATCATCGTTGGCGAAAGGAGGAATAGATGGGTGTGGCTCACTACTGTTCGTCCGATCTAACAAGAGAAAGACCCTTTTTTGCAGTGACGACTGGGGATCGAGATCGAGGCCTTCAGCTGTGAACGCCAGCCGTCAAAGTGAGAGCTGAAATAATTCAACACTTTTGATGGTGTGGCCAAACAGCAAACGTTAGTTAGCTAGCCAGTATTACAAAATACATTTCGGTCGCTTTCAAGTTAATTAATTTCAACGGTGAATATATAGCTTATTCCGTGGAGTCTAGCTAGTGTGAAGAAGTAATAGCTATTCCATACGTTGACAAGTCTCCAGCTATTCTTCTCCCTTCATTGTTGCTTAATTATAGGAGCCATTCTAGAAGCAGACCCTGGAAAATTGGACTTAGAATAGCGTGTGTGGAGAATATATGGCATGCCAACTTGTTAGATATGTTAGGTTTTATCTAGTCATGTGTCCCCGGCATCTTCTTAATTCTTATATTAATTATATTGTTGTATGCAAAACAGCATAGGTCTTGACTGAAGAAACTAAGAAAACCTGACCTAGTTTCAGCAGATTTTTTTTTTTGAAAAAAAAGGGTCATGCATGACTGATCATCGGCCAAGATAGAAGTGTACGTACGTTCAGTACATGCAAGCTAATTAAGCTTAATTACTCGCTATATATGAACTCTAGAAAAAAAATAGTTAATATCAAGAGTCAAAAATTTTGATTACGTCCCAAGCATCCAGAATAGTAGAAACAATCTACAAGCTAGCTCTTGTAATTAATTAAAAGCACCATTCTAGAAGGTCAAAATTAATTAAGAACAGCGGATTCCCCTACACACACGTTCTTAACTACTATTAACTCCAAGATGCGCGGGATGGATGGTTTATCTAGAGCATGGATTCATAAATTTTTGTGTACGTAATCTCGTATATTACGACATCTTTCAAAGCTAGATGTACTATAAGTAAGATCGATCTCTGACTCATGAGGTTTTCATTATGAATTTAACATATACATTAATAATTAATTAATGCACTACCACAGTTTAAGCAATAACATTACGTTTTTTTACAAAATTATTTGGCGAGATAAATCCAGCAATATATCATTCAGTAGTCCATCGCAACTAAGTACTATCCCTTATCCCTGATTTTAATAGTTGGTGTCGTTGACTTTTAAACGAACCTTTGATCATATCATATTATTCAAAAAAATAAATTGCATAATTATTATTTATTTTGTTGTGAGTTTAGTTATCATTAAATGTGCTTTAAACACGATCTACATTTTTGCATATTTACATCGAACAAGACGAATGATCAAATTTATGTTCAAAGTTAACTGTGTCATCTATTAAAACATCGATCGGCATTCCTTACATTTCCAATATCATCAAAACATCTTTCTCATGTTACTCGTAGGCACTTACCTCCTGTAAATCATTCAAATTAATTAACCACTGAACCTTCCTACGAAGCCTCGAGCCAATTAATTATAACTAAACTGATCTATTAATTAACGACAACGTGCATTTATCCTATTTCTTCCCGTTAATTAGTTCGTTCTCCAGGACCAGGAACCTTCCCTTCAAATCTGCAGCGTATTATATAACACATCCGGAAAATTCACACGGACAATGCTGACGTCGACGTACGTACGGTCACTGTACCGAGTCATACGCTGCGGCTGATTAATCCAACTCCCTACATATATATATAAATCCCCCATCTCCCGCCAAGCCTAGCAACCACACGGCGACGGTCAGAACGAACGCCTCGCCGCCGTCGATCGCCGGCGGCCGGAGCTAAGCTCGCAAAGCGATCGATCGAGAGGTATATATCAAAAGTATCATCTGAGCTGAGCGGCGGCGCGATGGCGGGGGAGATAACCCCGTCGGGGAGCCAGCGGAGCTGGCTGTCGTCGGGGGCGGCGTCGCTGGCGCGGTCGCTGCGCGACGGGGACGACCCGTTCCGGCGGTCGGCGGCGGCGAGCCGGCGCGACGCCGGGGACGACGAGGAGAACCTGCGGTGGGCGGCGCTGGAGAAGCTCCCGACGTACGACCGCATGCGCCGCGGCATCCTCCGCAAGGCGGTGGACGGCGGCGACGGCGAGGGGGCCGGGTCGCTGTTCAAGGCCGACGAGGTGGACATCGCCAACCTCGACCCGCGCGAGGGCCGCGAGCTCATGGAGCGCGTCTTCAAGGCCGTCGAGGACGACAACGAGCGCTTCCTCCGCCGCTTCCGCGACCGCCTCGACCAGTAAGCATAAAAACTTTATTTTTTCTTCTCGGAGGACGGTAAAAAGGGACCCAAACGGGTCAACCCACGAACCCACGAACCCGTTTATAGACAAAATGAGTAGATAACCCGCTGGCTGGCTCGCGGGTTACCTACTAATTTGATATATAAATGGGTTTATGGTTGATCCACTTATTTCTCTATGACGCGGCAAGCAGAGTCATGATGCGAAAACCCACAGATTACCCTTTATTTAACATATAAGTAGATTTGTGAGTCAACCCGTTTGTATCCCTGTGTATTTTAACTATTTGAATCGGAATTTATTGTGGGTTTGCTTCGTTGATTTGTAGGGTTGGGATTGAGCTGCCGAAGATCGAGGTGAGGTACCAGCATCTGGACATCGAGGCGGACGTGCACGTCGGCAAGCGAGCGCTGCCCACGCTGCTCAATGCCACCATCAACACACTAGAGGTATGTACACATGGACATCGCTCAGCTCAGCTCTCTAGTGTGATCACTCAACAAGTTGGATGTGAAGAGTAGCGCCTTAATAATTAATTTGGGACGTACGATGGGTTTTACTGAAACTTTAAAGGGATTAATTAAGAAAACTGAAGGGTATGAAATTTTTTTTTGTCTCTTTAAAAAAAGTCATTGGATGAAGCCACTAGATAAGTACATCAATCGAAACAAGTCGAGCATGCGCAGTACAAAAATCAAGACCATTTTATTGTCCGACTCTGGAGAGAGAGACTAGCTTAATTTGGAGCTAGTAGATTCTTGCACGATGTCCACTACCTTAGCTCACGTATGACTGTGGGGTCCACCGTAGAATCTTGATAAATAATGCGTAAAACGGCCGGTCGCGGGCTCGCGGCCTGCAAATTTGGAAGGAAGCTGATGAATGGCGATTAGTCGCCGGTTAGTCGAAGCATTTTTGGAGCTGTGTTCGGTTGGTAGTGTTTGGAATTTAAAGCCCTCACACATCTAGAACAGTTCTAGGGACTCATTAGTTTATAATTAATTAATTATTAATTATTTTTTAAAAAGAATTAATATGATTTTTTAAAAACAACTTTCGTATGTAACTTTTTTTTAAAAATGTATTGTTTAATAGTTTAAAAATTGTGCGCGCAGAAAAACGGGAGAAAAGCTTGGGTGGTTTCGACCTTTGACCAGCTAGCTGTTAGTCTGTTAATGCCCATGCCCTGATCACAATGCGTGATAGAATTTCTGACAGACAACGACTCCTATAGAATAGGCAATGCGTTGATAGAATTTCGCGGCTAGCAGGTCGTCGCACACCCGACGAAAAGTCCCACAAAACTGCACACGCATGGTACGTACGTAGGATTACTTCGACACAATATGTACACACACCGTGGCCGGCAGAAAAGTTTATGATATTTTCATATATATACTTGCCAATCTCGGTTGGTATAGTACATGTACGAAGATCACGGAAGGATGACATATGGTCGGCGAGAAAAAAAAAATGAAGAAAGGGTGTCAAACACATGATGATTTCCCCTTGAAACTTGAAAGTACACGAGCAAAAATTTCAAAACAAAACAAAGACGTGCACGAATACGAAGATGTGGGCTTTTACCAAAAGCCACTGGTTGAGGCCTTTCCACCGGCCTATATAGCGGCCCACTTCTTCGCGAGCCCAGGCCCATCAGAAGAGAAGTCGGCCCACAAATGGTGGACCTTGGGCCTCGCCTGCCGCTCTGGACTCTCCCTCCTCGAGCGGGCGATGGGCGATGGCGGCGGAAGCATCCCGCCTCCGTCGCCGGCTCGCCGCCGCTGCGGTGGAGGAACGGCGAGGGCGGCGCTCGTCGGCCACGCGCGGTCAGTGGTGATGCGGCCTCTGCAGCTCTGCTCCCCCATGCGTCGGTCCGCCTCGCCTTCGCCTTCGCCTCCTCCAGTAGGAGCCCTCCGTTCGTGTGTCCCCCCCACCCCAGGCAGACGGCCGCCACCAAAAGGCCTAGTTAGGGTTTGGTTGATTGATGCTATCGAGCAATCCCACGATGTGGCTAGCGGTTTGGAGAGGGCGTTTCGTTGGTACTAATACTAGTAATCTGAACTAGCAAAGTTCATTGGTAATTTTTTTTTTATCTCAAGTTGTTAAGTTTTGACGAGCAGACTCGATTTTGCTGATTTGTGGTTGTAGTGGCACAAGTTCGATGAGATGCTACCTAATGCTTAGCATCGCTTACTTGTTACTTGCTCTGGCTCAAACGTTGTTTTTTATGCTTCATGACAGGGTCTCGTTAGCCTATTTATCTCGTCGAACAAGAGGAAGCTTAAGATACTCAACGATGTTAATGGCATTATCAAGCCATCAAGGTACATGGAAATTCTTTGATACTCAGCTATGGAACGTTTTAATCCAATCCTTAATCATTTCTAGTCTTAAATGGAACTTTATGTTTTTAAGCTGCATTCTAATTCTAACTAGTTTGATAAACTATCTGTAATTTATTAAGTAATTCCTATTCCCAAGTGATACAGATATAGATATGATCTCTATGATTTATGCAGACATGGTTACTCTGCAATTTAACTTTTTTCCCCTTCATAATAGATTTGAAGCATGGCCTGAAAATTTAGAAAGAAAAAAACGTATACATGCAAACATCATACTGTAGTAATTACCCACAAAAAACAGTGTAAAAATATGATCCTATGTCTACTGCAAACATTATCTGTCTTATTTGTGCAGTGCAGATATGGTCATTAATTAATTTTAAATTAGTGATAACTAAATGGTTTCTCTTATATTGGCCATCCCTTTTCCCATCAGTAACAAAATGAACTATCTCATACATTAATACATATCATATTGTTCCAATTGCTACAACAAGTTCCCCCTGTCCCCTCTAGTATTCTTGCTAAATGATTGGTTGAACTATGGCTGATAAGCCGTAGAAATATAAAAGAAGAAACCAAAAATATTTTGAACTTTTTGTCTGTATTATTCATGGTTTAAAAGCCATGCTGGAAAATAGACTGCAATGAAGAAAAACCTCAAAATCACCTATAAGATTATGTTTCAAAATTCAATTTTGGCTATGGATGATAAACCATCAAGTAGACAATAAGAGTTATTTACAATTGTTGCATTAAACTACTTGTGTCAGGATGACTCTTCTTCTCGGGCCTCCATCGTCTGGAAAAAGCACACTTATGCGAGCACTAACCGGCAAGCCTGATAAAAATCTCAAGGTTTTGATATTTCTTATTTAGTTTAATGTAGCCACCTCTAACAGTAGAGTCGTACCACATGACTAATCACTCGATGGCTACAGGTGTCTGGCGAGATCACATACTGTGGTCATACGTTTAAAGAGTTCTATCCTGAGAGGACTAGTGCTTATGTCAGTCAGCATGATCTGCACAATCCTGAGATGACAGTAAGAGAGACACTGGATTTCTCGAGACGATGCCTTGGAAGTGGTGCCAGATATGATATGCTGTCAGAATTAACAAGACGGGAACGTAATGCAGGCATTAAACCTGACCCTGAGATTGATGCTTTGATGAAGGCAACTGTAGTAGAAGGAAAACAGAACAATATTGTCACAGATCTTGTTCTGAAGGTAACACTGTTTGACTTTTTACATGTTAAAAAATGGTTATTTAGGCCTTCTAGCCTCAATTATCCATCTGCTTCTTCTTTTTGTTGAAATATTAAAAGGAAGCTATGTGAGAATCTATTTTCTAGTACACCTTTTTTACAGGAAGTAATATACATGTATGTATTTACTTTGACTGTGATACACAAGTGAAACCTTAATACTTCTGTTTATGATGAAAACCGAGTATGAATTCTAAGTCAATATTTGCTGTGCTGATTGAGTTTATAAATCTTCGCAGGCGCTTGGACTGGACATTTGTGCTGATACTATTGTTGGTGGTGCTATGATAAGAGGCATTTCTGGTGGTCAAAAGAAACGTGTGACTACTGGTATGCATGCATATGACATACATTAAATATATCAGTAATTAATCATGTTCTCCATGAAATTTACTTCAATCACTACATCATAATCATAATAATTATAACTTAAATAGGGATAATGGATTTTCTAACTGGAAAAGTTATTTGTCTCAAATCATATTGTTCAGAAGTCAGTCGTGTTCCTTTTCTCCTGTGGAGCCTGGATTTAGCCTTAGCCTTGTGGGGTCTAAACCTTAGCCTTTTTTATGCTAAATCGTTAGATTTATCAATATACTATAACAGAATCCAAGACTGAAAGACAACTCAGCCACTGTTTTCCTCTTTAAACCTTTTACACTAACCGGTACCTAAAATTTTCTAGATAAAATGTTCATGAGATCCTGGCAGGAACAAATTTTGTTCTTTTTCGTACATGGTCTTTTTTGTACTCTAAGCTTGTCGTCTTGTGCACATAGACCATGTACAAAATGGATCCCCACTAGCCCATGGACCTGTTGGGAACATGTTCGGAGTGGGCCTAACAGTAACGAGCAAGCACATAGATCTATTACTGTCGATGCTTGGTGAATGGTGATTGATAGTAGAGTCATGTTGTAGTACTGATCATAAATATTGATGGTCTTGTAAATCAACGATAATATTCAGCATTCAATAATTTACAGCTGCATGAGGAATCTTGATATTACATTACTGACACATTTACATCCTAAGATTGGAGTTCTGTCATTGTTTTGTTGCAGGGGAGATGCTCACTGGACCAGCAACAGCTTTGTTCATGGATGAAATATCTACTGGGCTTGATAGTTCTAGCACATTTCAGATTGTCAAATACATCAGACAGGTGACCCATGTGATGAATGCTACAGTGATGATGTCTCTCCTACAGCCTCCACCTGAGACCTATGCTTTATTCGATGACATCGTTCTTATAGCAGAAGGTTACATAGTCTACCATGGACCACGGGAGAACATACTTGAATTCTTTGAGAGTGCTGGTTTTCGGTGTCCTGAACGGAAAGGAGTGGCCGACTTTCTTCAAGAGGTGACTTCTAGGAAAGATCAACAGCAATACTGGTTCCTTGAGCAGGATCATTATCGTTATGTGTCAGTCGAAGAGTTTGCTCAGAATTTCAAGAAATTTCATGTTGGGCAAAAGCTGCAGAAAGAGCTTCAAGTTCCCTATGACAAATCTAAGACACATCCTGCTGCATTGACTACCAAGAAGTATGGGTTATCTAGTCTAGAGTCCCTTAAGGCAGTGATGTCAAGAGAGTGGTTGCTAATGAAGCGGAATTCATTCCTCTTCATATTCAAGGCCTTTCAACTGTTTGTCCTTGGATTTATAACCATGACTCTGTTTTTGAGAACAAAGATGCCCCACGAGAAATTTTCTGATACCTCTAAATATGTTGGTGCTTTAACTGCTTCTTTGATTACAATCATGTTCAATGGTTTTGGTGAACTTCAATTGACTATAGATAAACTCCCGATATTCTACAAACAAAGAGACTTCCTGTTCTTTCCAGCATGGACCTATGGACTTGCAAACATCATTCTGAAGGTGCCTTTATCCCTTATGGAATCATCTCTTTGGATAGTTTTGACATATTATGTTGTGGGTTTTGCACCTGCTGCAGGAAGGTAACTTTTCTATTTTCTTTTGCTTTCCTAGGTATATTATTTTTAATATTTTCTATAAACAGAATTTTCTACTAGTGATTGACTTGATGGGTTTGTCTGTGATCTGTCTACTGATTTCAGGTTCTTCAAGCAGTTTCTTGCATACTTTTGGACACACCAGATGGCCTTGGCCTTGTTCCGGTTGCTAGGTGCAATTTTAAGATCAATGGTGGTAGCTAATACATTTGGCATGTTTGTGCTGCTACTTATTTTCCTCTTTGGAGGATTTCTCGTTTCCAGAAGTAAGTGTATAGTCGTTTGAAGTGTATTTTAATTCTTTTGTCCATATGATTAGTTAGAAGCAATGTGAAACCCTGGAAGATTCATTATAACGTTTTCCCTAAGGTTTATATCTTATTTTCTCTGAATATTCGAAATATTCCAGTCTGAACTACTAACTTATGTTTCTTATTTTCGTTTTTGACATTTATGTTAAAAGAGGACATTAAACCGTGGTGGATATGGGGCTACTGGACATCTCCCATGATGTATAGCAATAATGCCTTATCAGTTAATGAATTCCTTGCCAGTAGGTGGGCCATTGTAAGTTTTCTGTCAACACAACCCTTTTCTTTCCAGAAGCATAGTATTTTCTTTGCATAGAAAAAACAATTGGTTTCATTTGCAAGTCTAGATTTTTGTAGTATATATTCTCAACATCAACTAAGTTTGATCGCCTCTAATTCCTAGACATTTGACAATATCAACTTTTAACTGCAGCCAAACAATGACTCAAGTATCAGTGCACCAACAATAGGGAAGGCTTTTCTTCAATCCAAAGGCTACTTCACAGGAGAATGGGGGTATTGGCTTTCCATTGGAGCCATGATAGGATTTATGATTGTTTTTAACATTCTTTACCTTTGTGCTCTTACATTCCTAAGACGTAAGCACTTTTCCCTTACATGGTATTGTCACTTGTCTGTAATGCATGCCTTTAGCACTTACACAATACTTCTACAGCTATTGGCAGTGCAAGCACTGTTGTTTCTGATGATGACACCAAAAGTGAGCTCGAAGCAGAATCTAATCAGGAACAAATGTCAGAGGTTATTAATGGTAATACAGCAGTCAATGTGTCTCACATTTCATCATCGGTATTGTCCATTCGTATCAAATTGTTCTTGTTGTCGGCCCTGTTTGGATGAACATTCATCAGGAAGCTTACAGAAACAGAATATCTATATTGCTGGATGTTTGATTTATTATGAGATTTTATGAGAATTCAAATGGGTCCTGAATTGTGTTATAGATGGACTCCGCTACAAATTTCATAGCAGTTGATTCTACCATCATGAAGCATGTTGTTTGTTTATTATTTTAATGTGTATTTGACATCTCATAATTTATCCTGCACCCACATCATTATCTTAGGTACGAATGGAACAGAAAACAGAAGAAGCCAGAGAGGAATGGTCTTGCCATTCCAGCCTCTTTCCCTTTCTTTCAACCATATGAACTACTACGTTGACATGCCTGCTGTAAGTTGATATCCTAAAAATATATCCCAACTTACATAACCATGTTTGCAAAGCTTACGGGACAAAACATACCTCAATATCGTAATTAATTTCACTTTATTCTTCTTATAGATTACTACTAGTTCTTGCAGTGATTTCTTTTTGCAATTCAACATAGGAAGTTTGCAAAGCTTACGGGACAAAACATACCTCAATATTGTAATTAATTTCACTTTATTCTTCTTATAGATTACTACTAGTTCTTGCAGTGATTTCTTTTTGCAATTCAACATAGAAAGTTTGTAATTCTACTTGCTTTACTTAGTTCTATTGTTCTACAGGAATATGTAGTAGCTATACGTTGTTGAAATTAACAATGTCCTTTATCATATAATCTAGATTGTCTGACTGTTTTCCTTATTATATCATTGGATTGGTATCATACTGTACATAGTGATTGTGATGGCACGGGGTTCTCTTGTGTCCCCTGTTGCACTTAGATATTAAACTTTGTTAAGGATTAAATATGTGTATTTTATCTAGCTGATAAATTACTAGTTGTCATTCATTAACCATTTATTGAACTAAGTTAGTAGTGATTTCATCTTGAATCAAGGGGTGCATTTCAAGTATGAACTTGAAAATTTAAATTCTACCTTGTAGGAAATGAAAGCACAAGGATTCACAGAAAGCCGCCTCCAACTACTATCTGATATTAGTGGTGCATTCCGACCAGGTGTTCTAACAGCACTAGTTGGTGTCAGTGGAGCTGGAAAAACCACTCTAATGGATGTACTGGCAGGAAGAAAGACTAGTGGAACGATTGAGGGAGATATCAAGCTTTCTGGTTACCCTAAAAAACAAGAAACCTTTGCTCGCATCAGTGGCTATTGTGAACAAACTGATATACATTCACCAAATCTTACTGTATATGAATCCATTGTTTATTCTGCTTGGCTGCGCCTTTCCTCAGAAGTTGATAAGAACACCAGGAAGGTATGTGTTCCTATTATTTTTTTGGTGGATGCCATTTAGTAAACTCAATAACTCATGATGTTTCTTGGGGGGAAATCAGAAAATCGTGTTAATTGTAGTTGATTGTGTGTACTGTCCATTAATTTAATCCACTTATTGGTCACTAATTATATATTATCACCTACCAAAAGAGGCCACACGATTGTGTAGGCTTGTATATTACCCGAATCTCGTCCACATGCAAGACACACTTATTCGTTGAGTTCCTAGGAACCTGACAGCACATTAAACTGTCATTTGCCATTTTTTATGAGTACTAGCAAAATGACCATGCTTTGCTATGGATAAAATAAAATATATTATCATATGTAATAGATAAAAATATTTATTGAATATGTTAGTATTCACTTGTTTCAACCAAATATGTAGACTATTCCAAAATATTAGAAAATATCAGGGGCCAATTTGTAAAAACTGTAAACAGCGGTGGGGTGCCACCACCACTAGAGACTTTTAAGGAGTATACATATACAAGGCATTTTTGACAATCATGATATTGAAGAATAGATGCAACATTTTTTTATCTTGTGAAGTTGAAAATACTAATTATTACTGATGAAATTAATTCCACTGTGTAGGTGTTTGTGGAGGAAGTGATGTCACTAGTTGAGCTTGATGTATTGCGTGATGCTCTGGTTGGTCTCCCTGGTGTTAGTGGGTTGTCAACTGAACAAAGGAAGAGGCTGACAATCGCAGTAGAACTAGTGGCAAATCCTTCAATTATCTTCATGGATGAACCAACTTCAGGTCTTGATGCTAGAGCTGCAGCAATTGTTATGCGTACTGTGAGAAATACAGTTAACACAGGACGAACTGTGGTTTGCACAATCCATCAACCTAGCATTGATATCTTTGAGTCTTTTGATGAGGTCCTTGCTACTTTGCTCTTGTTTGTTTGTCCGTTAGTTCTCCTTTCAGTGCTGTAAGGTTATACTGAAAAATGGATTGTGTTTTTTCAGCTTCTGTTGCTAAAGAGGGGAGGACGGGTTATATATGCTGGCCAGCTTGGTCTCCATTCACAAATACTAGTCGAATATTTCGAGGTGAACTGTCTTTGATACTATATTTCAGTCTCTATGATAACCAATTTGCAATATGTTAACCATCTGTATTGCTAAAATCAGTTAATACTTCTCATCTATTGTGACCCATGAAATTCCATTGGGCAAACTGGGATGGAATTAGTAGCCCGAAGACATGCATTTTTTTTTAATTAGTGAATGTATGAATACTAGTTGGTAATCTATCAACTATTGAAGGTCGTTTAGGCCCTTTCTAGTGATGCACAAATGTGCAGGCATAAATTTCATTGTCCATGACTGTATCATTTTAGAACATGTGCAGTTAAAACCTTCCATCTTAAATCAATAGCACATGCAAATAGACTTTTCACGAGAACTACTTTCATATAGTTACATCTTTTTAATGATTTTTATATGATTACAAAATGCAACTATCAAACATGTGCATTGGAGACTCTGAATGCAGAAGTAAAAAATAATGGAGGGAGTAGAACACATTATTGTTGGAACTCATAAATATTTTTTTTCTATAGTACTAAGGTTGATTCTTCAAAACTGCCTGTACAATTGTGCAACAAACTCTTTTTAATGACATTGAGGCAAAGGGCAACTATACCACCTCAAAAACTAATATCTCAGATAAAAGTAATTTGTTATTGTAAAACTAAAAGATATACAATTCTGTAGTCCCTCTTTTTACAAATTCTATTTCAGAATATGTGTAACCTGTAATCTATTGTTTTGAGCAATAATTAATAAAACTTGAATACCAATATAAGTGCTTGGATCTATCGCACGGAAAACAATATTAGTGTATTTCTCATCGACAGTATTTATATACCGTTGTGTTTTTTTATTTGCTAACATATAATTAGAAAAGTAACGTTCAAATGTTTAGTGGAGACTATCTCAATGCCTAGAACAAATGTTTATTAAAAGAGCATGGGGAACATGCATGGAATTAAGAGAACTTGGGTAACCGTATTCAATCCGAGACTAAATAAGAAAGAAAGAAAGGATACTTGCTTCTAATGTATATCGTTCTCCTGCAGGCAATTCCAGGGGTCCCAAAAATCACAGAAGGATATAACCCAGCAACATGGATGCTTGAAGTTAGCTCTTCTCTAGCTGAGGCTCGTCTGGACATAGACTTTGCTGAAGTTTATGCCAATTCTGCACTTTACCGGTAAATATGTGCGCAATATTATTCAAATATTTAGTAGTACAATTTTTGTTGCTTTGACAGTTGTGATTAATTTCTTCCAATGGTCAAACAGACAAAATAAGTATCTTTTCTATAGCTCTTACATTATTTCCGTCAATGTGTTCAGGAGCAATCAAGAACTTATTAAGCAGCTGAGTGTTCCACCTCCAGGCTTCCAGGATCTCTCATTTCCTACCAAATATTCCCAGAATTTCCTAAATCAGTGTGTGGCAAATACATGGAAGCAATTTCAATCTTATTGGAAGGATCCACCCTACAATGCTATGCGTTATGTTATGACGCTTCTCTATGGTCTTGTGTTTGGTACTGTCTTTTGGCGGAGGGGAAAGAATATGTATGTTCCTTCTTCTTGTTCTAATTTATATTCAAATTCTACCCATTCGCCTATTCTTATTGCAACCATTTCACTGAATGTAGTTTCACAGTGACACAACTCTATTGCCTCTTAGCTGATCATTTGAATTCTTTCCTATATGTACAGAGAGTCCGTGAATGATCTGAACAATCTACTTGGAGCCACCTATGCTGCTGTTTTCTTCCTTGGAGCAGCAAATTTGCTCACACTTTTGCCTGTGGTGTCAGTTGAGAGGACAGTCTTTTACCGTGAAAAGGCAGCAGGGATGTACTCTCCACTATCTTATGCGTTTGCACAAGTAAGTTCTGAACACCCTTACAAGATATGCTTATGCATTTACCGATGTACGATGAACAAGGTATATATGAGCCTTCCTCCAGCTAGAACCTCCCAATTCAAAGCAGGCCAAAAAGAATGTTTTTTTTTTTTGAAATGATGCCAAAAAGAATGTTAAGCAGCAGAGGACAAGTCGCTTCCCTTCTCGTATTTGACATAGTAGGATAAGGAGGCATGTTGAAAGAATGTCATAAGGAGACATTTAAGAGATTGGATTTGATTGTCTGTCATCACAAATGCATTTGCGTTGGCCCTAAATATATGTGTACATCAGCATAATCTGGATTGTGAGGAAAAACTCCCAATAGTCTGATTTCAAGAGTAGAAGGGGCTCGGTATCGATTCATAGTTTAGGGTGGGTGGTGGACTTTAGTGATATTCAACACAGCTAGTATTCACACCTCTGGTTTTTGTAGCTGGACCTTTTATTTAGGCGAACTTTTAGAGTATGCGCAGGATGCATTTCATTGTTTACATGTCAACTGAAGTCTTAAAAATACCAAAATATCTACTGAAGCTTCTCCCAAAAACTGAATGATGTGCACAGGGATTTGTCGAGTTCTGCTACAGTGCAGTTCAAGGTGTTCTTTACACTATCCTCATCTATTCCATGATTGGCTATGAGTGGAAGGCGGACAAGTTTTTCTACTTCCTGTTCTTTATGATTGCGGCCTTCGCCTACTTCACATTGTTTAGCATGATGCTGGTTGCGTGCACTGCTTCGGAAATGCTTGCGGCCGTTCTTGTTTCATTTGTGCTCTCCTCGTGGAACAATTTTGCCGGATTCATTATACCCCGTCCAGTAAGTGCTTTCAATAAGAAGTGATGCTATCTCAGCTTGTCATACATCTCTGAAATATTTTCTCTTGCAGCTGATTCCTGTTTGGTGGAGATGGTTCTATTGGGCCAACCCGGTCTCCTGGACCATCTATGGAGTGATTGCATCGCAGTTTGCGGACAGCGACCGTGTTGTCACCGTTCCTGGCCAAGCTACCACCATGGTGGTGAAGGATTTCTTGGAGAAGAACATGGGCTTTAAGCACGACTTCCTCGGCTACGTTGTGCTGGCTCATTTCGGCTACGTCATCATCTTCTTCTTCCTCTTTGGATACGGCATCAAGTGCTTGAACTTCCAGAAACGGTAGGAGGCCGGTGTCCAGCAGGATGTCAATCCGATGTCACGTTTTTGGAGTGTAAAGCAAATGGAGCAACTTAATACCGATGCTTTTTTTTTGTGTAGATATATAGTCTGTTCGATATCTGCTAGCTTGTATTGACACTTAATGTACAACATTATTTACTCAAATGTTCTGAGTTTATGGTATATTCTTTTTCTACGTTATCGCCATCTTGCCATTTTGCTTTCCTTATTCCTTGTGAAGTTCTGCATGATCCACTAACAACCGGATATATTGGTACACTTCCTGTTGTATAAACTGAGAATTGTGCTAAATAGAAACCAAAGATAAAATCCGTATTTTTTGGCACGATATACGAATCAGCAGTCTGAAAAGCGTGCTAAATAGAAACCAAACATAAAATCCGTATTTTAATCCACCAATCCGAAATGATTAGAGACGCCAAAAGGCCCACTTTACTGTAGTGACCCACGAGTGCTCCATTTCCTTCCCTTCAGTGTCTCAGTTAGTGGATCACTGTGTCAGCACAGGCAGAGGCTTTGCTCTTGCTCCAGACTCCAGTCCAAGCCAAGGTGGGCGCCGCGCAAGATAATCTTCTTCCCCAAATCGAGGACCCGATTGCGGCAGCTCCGGTGGCCGGAGCAGCTCCCTGGTCGTCGCGTCGCCGTCTCCGTCCCGGCCGCTGCCGGATTCCGCGCGCGTGGCCGTGGGCGTCCATCGGATGGCAAGCGCTAAGACAAATCCCTTGATCTTTTTTTTTTAATCCGTTGGACAGGCGGCAAGATGATTAATTAGCATGTTTGTTTGTGTCTTCGATGACATCTTTCCCTATTCAATTTTTGTTGTTGCAGGGTAGCCGCGCTCGCCGTTTCATCCAGTGAGCATTTCGTCGAGCAGTTGGTAGGCGGGGCGAGTTCGGGGTTTCTTGATTCATGGGGAGGAGCTTTGCCGTTGATTTCCTGCGCTGAAGCAGTTCATCGTCCAGTTGCTTGGGGCAATCGTTTCTAGGGAAGCAAATGAGATGTCTCTGCTGCTAGACGCGAGCTCTGTTCCTCGTTTTTACCATTCTCAGAACTTGACGATTGAGCATGGCAGATTAGGGTCGTAGAGAACACGGTGTTCGTGTCAGCTTCTTGAGGTCAGAGAGCCAAGAAGCCATTTGGGTTTTTCTTGGTTCATGGAGGAAATGGGCTCTGCTCAGCTTTCTTCCCTAGCTGTGTGTGTCTGCATTTTCGGATGCCTAGCCATGGCTGATGGCCAGAACGTCACCGGAGGTGATGGTTCAAGGCCAGCTGAGCTGCGCATCGGTGCGTTATTCACATTCGATTCGGTTATTGGTAGAGCAGTGATACCGGCTATTGAGCTTGCTGTTGCAGATGTCAATGCTGATCCAGGTGTTCTTCCTGGGACAAAGTTGAGCGTTATAACGCAGGATACCAATTGCAGTGGCTTTCTTGGAACCATGGAAGGTTAGGGCTTCCATCTTTTCCATCAATTTTTCTTTTATGGAATTGTCCTTACTAATTTACTTGTAATTTACACATTATTCTCTCGCTTTCATTGTGCATTTGCAATTAGCAATTTTCCCTTTTATCCTCTGAGCTGATCGCTTGAACTGAGAAATCACAATTGAAAACCCCAGTCAGTATTGTTTTTAAGTTTGTGGTGGTTTCCTGTCAGGATTCTTAATCTAATCCAGATTCAGTTTATCTTAAGGTTGCAAAGTCGTAGAGCCATGTTAAGGTAGCTCTACTTCCATGATATCATGGTATGTGTGCGAATTGAAGCCCTAATGAATATCTATGATCTATAAAGAATACCTAGAAATCAAAACTTTCCTGTCTTTATTTTTTCTTCACAGAACTTCGCTTTTGTTTATTCTCACTAAACGTAAGTTGTCATAAGTTATATTTATCTTGCACTGAAAGCTTGCATGAGATTAACAAACAATTCTTCTTGTGCAGCATTGGAGCTTCTAGCTAAGGAAGTAGTCGCTGTATTAGGTCCACAATCTTCAAGCATTGCTCATGTCATTTCTCATGCTGTTAATGAGCTCCATGTTCCGCTTGTCTCCTTCGCGGCATCTGATCCTACACTTTCTTCACTTGAATATCCTTACTTTGTGAGGGCTACAACAAGTGATTATTTCCAAATGGGTGCTATAGCTAGCATCATCAATCAGTATAGATGGAGAGAAGTCATTGCCATCTATGTTGATGACGACTATGGTAGAGGTGGCATCACAGCATTAGGTGATGCTCTAGCAAAAAAGAAGTCCAAGATAGCCTACAAAGCCAAATTGCCACCTGGTGCTTCAAGGACTACCATTGAGGATATGTTGATGCATGTGAATGAAATGCAGTCTCGCGTCTATATTGTCCATGTAAACCCTGACTCTGGCCTGGGAGTTTTTGCTGCTGCAAAATCTTTGGGAATGATGAGTACTGGTTATGCATGGATAGCAACGGACTGGCTCTCTGCAGTGTTAGATTCATCTGATCATATTAGCCCTGACAGAATGGAACTTACTCAGGGGGTTATTATGCTTCGGCAACATGTTGCTGATTCTGACATTCAGCATTCATTGGTTTCAAGATGGAACAATCTGACCAGGAATGGAGGTCATTCAAGCTTTAGTTCTTACAGTATGCATACTTATGATTCTGTATGGTTAGTTGCTCATGCTGTTGAAGAATTTTTGAGTGAAGGGAATGCAGTATCTTTTTCTGCTGATCCAAATTTGCAAGATATGAAAGGAAGTAACCTTCAGTTAGGTTCCCTCAGAAGTTTGAACAATGGAGAAAAATTACTGGACAAAGTTTGGCACACAAATTTCACAGGGGTTTCTGGCCTGGTACAATTTACTGCAGAACGAGATCTGATCCACCCAGCTTTTGATATCCTGAATATTGGTGGTACAGGTTTCAGAACCATTGGGTATTGGTCAAACGTTTCTGGTCTTTCAGTTGTTGCTCCAGAAAAGTTGCATTCAGAACCACTGGACTCTTCAACAAACAATATAGAGCTTCATGGTGTTATCTGGCCTGGTCAGACGTCTGAGAAACCTCGTGGTTGGGTGTTTCCATATCACGGGAAGCCGTTGAGGATCGGGGTACCTCTCCGCACGAGTTACAAAGAGTTTGTGATGCCAGATAAAGGACCTGACGGAGTAAAGGGGTTTTCAGTTGATGTTTTCAAAGCTGCAGTAGGCTTGTTGCCCTACCCCGTTTCATTCGATTTTATTTTATTTGGAGATGGTTTGAAGAATCCCAGCTACAATGACCTTATTCAGAAGGTTTCTGACAACGTGAGGAACATCCCATATCATTCAATTCTAGATGTTATTGCAGTTTAGTGTCTTCACTTGTACTAGATTTACTTATTTCTGTTTCTGTACCACTCAGCACTTTGACGCTGCAATAGGGGACATCGCTATTGTGACAAATAGAACAAGACTTGTTGATTTTACCCAGCCATATACAGAATCTGGACTTATTATTTTAGCTCCAGCAAGGGAGATTGAATCAAATGCCTGGGCTTTTCTAAAACCATTCACCTTCCAAATGTGGTCTGTTCTAGGTGTTCTCTTCCTTTTTGTGGGTGCAGTTGTTTGGGTACTTGAGCATCGTACTAATACTGAGTTCCGTGGACCCCCAAGGCAACAAATTATGACAGTATGCTGGTTAGTATCTGCCTCATGACTTTTCTCTCTTTTTCTTCACTTCTTCAAGATTCAAAAGTTATTGTTTATTTGTTTATAATTTAATTTTGTTAGAGTTTTGTACCATTTCAGGTTTAGTTTTTCTACCATGTTTTTCGCGCACAGTAAGTGTAAACATGAAACTAGCCAAAAGTTTTTTTTTGGATCTCATAGTCCACATTCATATCCTTCTATCTGTTGTTTACACAGGAGAGAACACAGTTAGTGCACTTGGTAGATTTGTGCTGCTTGTCTGGCTGTTTGTTGTGCTCATTATAAACTCAAGCTACACGGCAAGCTTGACATCACTTCTTACAGTTCAGGAACTCACATCAGGGATACAGGGGCTCGATAGCTTGATATCGAGTCCAAGTTCAATTGGGTATCAAGTTGGATCTTTTGCGAGAAGCTACCTTGTACAGGAGCTCAATATTGCCGAGACCCGATTGGTACCACTAAACAGCCCGTCAGATTATGCAAGAGCGCTAGAGTTAGGATCAGGAAATGGTGGTGTTGATGCAATAATTGATGAGCTTCCATACGTGGAGATCTTCTTGTCAAAATACTGCAAATTCAAGACGGTTGGCCAGGTTTTCACAAAAAGTGGGTGGGGATTTGTAAGTGACTTGGACTATAATTGTATACTAAAGATCTCGTTCCAGGGTGTCTTCTGAATATAGTTTATTCTGTTTCAGGCCTTCCCAAGAGACTCCCCTCTTGCTGAGGACTTGTCAACAGCAATCTTGACACTGTCGGAGAACGGCAATCTTGAAAGGATCCACGATGAATGGTTAACTGGGACAGAATGCAGTGCAGATGACAATGAGGTTGGCTCAAACCGTTTGAGCCTTTCAAGCTTCTGGGGCCTCTACCTCATCTGTGGCTTTTCATGTGTCCTCGCTCTCTTAATTTTCTTCTTGCGAATATGCTGTCAATACAGTAAGTACAATAACCAGGTTGGACTTGACTGTCCTGAACCAGAGATTGTAACTCGATCGGCAAGGTTAACTACTATCAAGTCAATAATCTCATTTGTGGATAAGAGGGAGGAGGAGGTGAAGAATGCTCTCAAGAAAAAGCCTAATGACAGTCTGCAGCCAAGGACCGGAAGCACAGGAGAACAATCTACATTACCATGATGACACATTTATCACTGCCTGTCTGGCATATTAAAAAAAAATGCATAATTTTGCACTGGGCTTGCTGGCAGCTTTCAGAAACCAGGTGATGTGTGACGATTTGTTCCGGTTCTGAAGGCCAAACCCGTAGGAGCTCCTCAGAGTATTTTCTCTGAACTCTGAAACATGACAGGAACATTCTGAATCGTGCCCAACAGTAACATGTCTGAATCTCCTTCCAACAGCTACTTCCAGGAGAAGTAGAGCATTGGTTGCAAGTTCAATTTCAAACTAGTTGAGAAGTTTGAACCTCTGTCAAGTTGAGAGGCCCCTTTTTTCGTTCGGAAGCAACCTCTGACAAGTTCTTGTAGCTACAATCTTAAGCATCTTCCAAATAAGTTGAGAAGTTTTGAGTCTTTGTTTGGTGTGGTATTTGTCTGGTTGAGCATTTCCTTTCACTATTGCACCGTGCTGAAAAGGCAGTAACATTTCTTCTCTTTTCAATTGGCTATGCAAGGAAACCTGTTTCGGTAGACAGTAGACTGGCAATCCTATGCTCCTAGCAGATGCAAAACTAGTGCCATCTTAATTAGCATTTCTTCCCTTTAATTGCAGAATTGACATCAACAGTTTTTCTTCTTTGGTTGCCAAATATATCCAAATCCTCAACCCTCATTCTGCTCTTAACAGCAACTTGATTCAGGTTACTTCTCTTTCAGAAAAGGAGTCGGCACCAACCCTTGATTGATTTGATTGCTTGTATTTCATAGAAAAATAGATGTTTCTAAACAAGTTTCATCGCCAACTAAGGTTAGGTCCCAACGTGTCTATACACTAGAGATCAAAATGTATACACTGCAAGATGTAGTCCAATCTAGAGTATACATTGTGATTATCTTGGCAACCACTACCTACAAGTGCTGGGAACTGATTGAATTCGGTTATTAAAAAAATCAACTGCATCCATCCAGTTAAGAAATCACATTGTAGCACCGGTTGCTAGATTTTTATCTTAGAGAAATTTTATTGCCCTTGGTAGTTACCAGGGGTACTCCCTCTAGTAAAAAAAAAAAGTTTATGGTAAGATTCAGACAAATTTTAAAATCGCGATAATCAATATAAGCATATTATTATGATAGTACTTTTCGATGCAGAACTACATATATCATTTCTTTCGTTTTCAAACTAAATGTTTGAGAAATTATTGATGGTTAGGAATTTTAAAGGTTTGCATGAATCTTTTACTAGGAGTAAAATATTTTTGACCAAAGGAACTAATATATTTTCTAACATAAAACTACCTTTTTACCAACTACTTATACACACACAACAATGTGTCTATCATCCCACTCTCCTCTTTGTTTTTTTGACTTATCTTGCACGATAACATCATCAAAAATTACACGTGAAGGTTCGTTACTCCTACACGGCATGCAGGCGACAAAAAAGTTTATATGGTCTAGTTGGTCACAAAAACCAATTCGTGATGAGGTGTGCTTAAGGCGATCCAAAGAAATCTTTTTTCTTGTGCAAGGTGCGCAGCACACACTGGTCCAAACCTCTGAACAATAAATTATTAGGAGACAACTAAGTGGCAAAAGATTTGTACAAGCGGCCGACCTTGTGAAAGTTGCAATGGGACACCAGCTTTAATTAGCTTTAATTTTTTCTCTTGGCTTGATTTGGTTAATTTGCTTTGCTCCAAGTAGTGTGGCCCATTGCCGATTAAGCAATGAATAGGTGAAACCAAATTGCATTAGCAAACCCCCTTTTGTAGTGGCCATGCATGATCATCACTTGCTATCACGTAATAATGCTCATGCTGTTTCTTCTTGTTGGATTGTTGCTGATAGGGTGCATGATGTGGTTTCTGATGTGAACAATAATCAGGGGCAATAAGAACAATAACTTAAAATCCTTACGAATATGTTCTTTGTGATCCACAATTTTATTATTATATGGTGCAACAAGGATTTTAGATTTGTAAGCTGTAAAATCTGTTTGATAAAATCAAATTTTGGCCAAAAAAAAAACAGATATCCAGATATTCCCTTAGGCAGTGTTTAAGCGTTCATTTCACCTGTTGATATACTTATATATTGAACTAATTAATATAGGGTCAGTTTAATTGGTTCCTGCCTTACTACAATATAAATTAATTAGGAGAGTTTTTTGTTTATTGAACAAAGCAAAGTGTGGACGTATCATGCCACCTTTTTGCCCATGTTATATATGCATGTGAGATTAACAATGGGCCAACTTGACATATATTTTTCCATCAAATCTTGTAATTACAAAAAGAAACTGATATACAAATTAAGTGGCAAGCCACACGGTTGTAGCCATGATTAGTTTACATAAGCATAATTTTCATAGATAGCGGTGCTAAACATGATGGGCTATCAAAACATTGTGTATTTTTATGGTGGTTAATTCTTAATGCTGATAGATAGGATGAATCATTGGTTTGCACAGCAATCTATATATGTGTTGTGCATGATCTTGATAGGGGGCATGACTAGTTTCTTTATCCAATTGTCAGGACATAAATAGCGATGTGCTTCAAGGGAAGGCAAAGGAGAAAAAGGTAATCTTTTTTTGTGTTTGTGGTTTGTGATCCCACTTGTGTATACTTTTGCTCCTCTTTAGGTAGTGGTAGGGCTATCAAGCAAGTTAATTAAGTATTTCTGAAAAGTGGAAGATACCATTCAAGTTTGTTAATTTGTTCTTGTTGGTTATCATCAGTTTATACTTAATAGATTAAAATACTGCAGCCCATGGTTAGTGCATTCTAGTTATGCATGCATGCTGCTCCTGAAAGAGACTTGAAGAAAAAAGAGAGGATCAGGAAATTTATTTGTTTTTAATCCTTAAAATTTGACTTCTGACCATATCAAATATGCATCGTGATATATAGCTGGTCATTTCTTGTTTCAATATTTGTAGGGAGGATATAGAAATCAAATATCAGCTCAACTGAATCATTCAGCCATGCATAAAGAAACTTGGTATAGCTATTGGTTTCTTGCAGTCTTCATAATTTAATGAACTGATATTTTTTTCAGTTTAATGTGGTGCCATCCTATTGATCAATAGTATCCATCTCATGAAGCCTACAGACACTAACTGCCTAACTGTCTAAGTAGGCAAGAATAGAACAAGTCGTCCACACTTGTCTGCATCCTTTTTCTCCATCTTTTTTTTTTTTTTGATATCTGGTGGTTGCAACATCAATTACTACTCATCACATAAAACCAAACCCTACAAGATTTTTAACATGAGTCCTGCAAGAAAACAAAAGATTTTTCAAGCCAATCAAGAAACAAATTCTTTCAGACAGGGTGGTAGGTGTGGACATTCAGATCTTGATTGAGTGTACACCTTAATTGCACCTGTCCTAAAACTGTTTAATCCTTCTTGTTTACCTTATCACACAGAGCAGTACTGCAGTACTAGTCCAAAACAAAGGGCATCAATGCTTTGTCCTTAGAAGCATATTTTTTATGAATCAGTAAAGGGAACTAATTAAAGATGTAATCCTTCCCTAGTCTTGATCAAAGATCTTATTCTTTGTGATTGATTGACAGGGTCATTCCACCTAAATTTTAACAGAATTAATCGAATCATTCATACCGGTCGGTTGCGTTAATATTCTAGGCTTCATTAGAAGGATATTATTGATCAATAGGATGGAACCATATTAAAACTAGAAAAACTAGATCCTTGGTTTAGAAGACTGAAAGAGAACAACATATGGCTTTTTTTTATACATAGCTAATTTAGTAAGATTAATTGAAAACGCAAAAGGTCGTCAGAAATTTGACTTGAGGGCATATTAAATTTGGGAGATTAGCGAAGCTTAGCTTCATTTGTCAATGTGCGTACATAACTGAAGCAGATATGTCAACCAAAGAGATGGAAAAGTCCAGCAGGATCGAGCAATCAATTTTCAGGTTTAATGGATTATATATTCAGGACATTTTCGTGAGATAGGCGCCAGTTTTGGGGTCTATTTATATATATATATGGTTTCATACATTTCCACTAAATAAGTTAGGTACGGCATTGTTATTTCTCCGAAATAGGCTCTTTCAAAATAGAGCAATTTTACGGTTTTTAAGAAGGTACCATGAGATATCACCTTTTCTATTGTAAATTTGGTACCTCTTGGTATCTATGTACTATGAGGTACCATGAGGTACCAAATTTTACACTGAATTTTTTTAACCTCATGGTACCTTCTCAAGGACCGTAGAATTGCTCATGGTCATCATTGCTCCCATGTTACCTATTTAAAGAAAGTTAATTTTTCTTAGAAAAATAAGTTATTCTAACCCAAACATGGAATAAACTTTACAGTTCATACTTTTTTCCAAAAAAAATACATGTGAAAATATTCAGACTTGGGTAAAATAAAACCAAACCAAATATACCATTAGAACTGTAGTTAAATAAACTTAAATTACAAATTAAGCACCATGGTTTTAGGCTTGACATTGTGTAGTTTTTGGTGAATGAAAATCTACAAACCTTTCAAGCACCTGAAATACAACAAAATCCCTGAAGAAATAGTTGCAAGAGTTTCCATTTGGAAGAGCCTTGATCGATCCCTCCTACCCACGCACACATCACAGGTCCACAAGACCACAACATACACGGTTTGCGTTATGCCCTGTGCTGCAATGTCACTGTGCAATTAGCTGGACTGATCACGTCTCCCAATAATAAGCCGTACGCCGGCTCTGGCCTAACCAGAACCACACTAGAACAGGATTAGCAACTTTAGCAGCAGCTGCCAATTTGCCACTGACGCCTCTCCCGTCCATCTTTTTCCCCGTGTTGTACCACGTCTACGTCCGTATGCATGCGCGACCATCTCCAGACTCCACAGCTCACGAGATGCCTGCCTTTGCTCCCTGCAGCTGCAGCTGCAGGCCACAATCACAATAGCCCAAGAGTGACACCACCACATGACCGCAACAACAACAAACTGCAGCCTGCGAAAGGTACCAAAAGCTAGTAGCGAAAAAACAGCGCAGCTTACCATGTCATGCGACCGCGTAATCCGTGTACACGTACGTTGTAGTAATAGCTTAACCGAGAAACGGAGGCGAGCGTGCGCGTGCGGAGTTTAACCGAGAAATGTGGCGCCGGTCTATCGCCAGAGAGACCCAAGGCGAAATTAAACGTAACAGCGACGACGCGCCCTGAAACTGAAAGTACGTACGTTGCGTTCCAAGATGCATTTTGCCATGGTCGATCGGAATTTCTTCTCCTTAATTTTGGCTGTGCCTGTCTGTCTCAGCCTCAGGGGGACGCTCAAAAAGGTCACACGGTTTTCTTTTTCCCTTTTTTTTTTCGTTTTGTTTTCTGTTTTCTGGGGGAAGATAAAAAAAAATGGATGGAATCTTCGGCTAAGGGAAGTTGGTGGGTACCAGAAAAACTAACGCGGTTCTACGTAGCATAATGCGCAAGGCACTCGGTTCACGGTAATCTGTATTGGGCGTAGCTTAAGAAAATAGGTCCCCTAGGCCATATCGACGATGGGTACATATCATTGTTTAGGTGACAAAATACCGGCGCGTACGAAGCCCCCGTCGGATGGCAGCCAAATAAAAAACTAAAATTAAAAATTACAAACTTAATTGTAAGATTCATTTTTTCATATTTTTAATCTAGTTTTTTTAGCGTTGGTTTTTAAGTAAAAAAACACGTAAGTTTTACCTATAAATTTAATTTTTATTCTCTAATAAGCCGTTTTGATTTATTAGGGAAAAGGCGAAACAACAGGGCCTCGAGACGGCATGGAGAATTCGCGTGTGTCGTCTCGTCGTCCCAGCGGAGACGATTCCGTTTACCGGTTCGCTCTCGAGGAGGAAAGGGAATTAGCTGGGACGACACGGGTGTTTTTACTACAAACCGTCCTTGCCCGTGTCCGTGAGAAGGGGGAGGAACGACATGCAGGGAGGCGGTACTACTGTCCCGTGGTAGACAATCTGAAATCTGGGTTAATTGTTTATTTGTTCGTTCGTAGCTAGTATATTAGCTCTTTTTCTAAGGGTGTATTTCAAACTAAGATTATGGGTACCCTATACCCATACAGTATGGTTATCCGACTGGTTATAGGGTATAATTATAGAGAAAATTCGATCTATAGCACAGGAAAAAACCCGGTACCAAAAAATAGCACAACAAATTTTCCACTTCGACTAAAAGCATAGGGCACCAATTTTCTTGCGATTCATAGCACTTCCGTCACATTTGCCATCCAAACATGTGAGTTGACATGAAAAAAAGACTCATTTGCCCCTCTTCCCTCCGCTAGCGCTCTTCTCACTCGGCGACGTTGCCGCGCCTGTGTCGCCGACGCTCGGTGAGCTGACGGAGCCGCGCTTCCCGCCCGCCCGCTCGCTCAGCCGCTTCCGATCGGCGCTCGCCACCACGCTTCCCACCGTTGCCCGCGCCAGATCCGTCGCGCCACCGCTGGATTTGTGCGCGTGGGGTGGAGCGCCGGCCAGATCCGCATGGGGAGGAAGGCGGTGGAGGAGGAGGTGGAGACGCCGCGCTTCTGGCCCGCCAGCTCATGGCCGCCTACTCGGTGGCGGCGGCACCGCCCGAGGTCACGGAGCTGACAAAGCCCGCCGCCCGCCCGCTCGCGAATCATCCCAACATCCGCCAGCGCGCGCCGCAGCCCGCCTGCATAAGCGGCAGGTCATCGTCCCTGTCGCCGTTGTCGTCATCGCCGGCGTCCCCGTCGTTGTTGTTGTCGTCACGTGCAAGCAGCGGCAAGCCAGCGCGGCGTGGCGTCGTGGCGAGGGAGATGCTGTTCTGCGGCACCGAGTACGGCCACCACGGGCCACATCCATCCACGCCGAAGCTAGGGCTGCCCACGTCATCGTCGTTGTCCTCGTCGTCAAGCTGCCGCCGGCGCGGGAGGCTCGCCCTCTATCAGCAGCGCTGAGTGCCAGATAGGGTCCACCTCGCCGTCGGCGGCGACGGCGAGCCACGCGCCCACGTCGTTGAAGAGCGTGTGTAGCTCGCTCGACGGTGGCGGGGAGACGAGGCAGTCGGCGGTCGCCAGGCACGCCGATGGCCGCCATGCCGCCATCCACGAGGGGGCGGAAGAGGAGACCTGGTGGGGAACGTGGGGAACGAAGGGCAAATGTGTCCAACAAAAATTTTCTCCACTCCGAGCTAACACCGTTACTTCAAAATGTGATGGAAGTACTATAGGGCGAAGAAAAATCGGTGGCCTATGCTATGGATCGAAAGTGGAAATTTTTTGTGCTATTTTTTGGTACCGCTTTTTTTCCTGTGCTATGGATCGAATTTTCTCTAACTTATATCTATAGAATATGTAACGGATAATGACTTACGTATTACGTTTCCTTCTATATTATGGAATGGCCTAAAGTTCTGGTTTGATAATATTGTAGAGTAGATTTAGAAAACCGATACCGTATTGGTTAAGGTTTCTATCTTGTAATCATGCCCCCATATCCTATATAAGGTGGGCAGGAGACCCTCTAGGGGCATGAGACACAACTAGATCGTCAGATCTATAATACACCCGGCGGATTCAAATCCCCAAACAGGAGTAGGGTATCACCTCTCATTGAGAGGGCCTGAACCTGTCTAAATCCTTTGTCTCCGCATCCATCCACTTTTAAGTCTCGTGCGCTACCCCTTTATATTGCTGAAATATTGTTTCGACACTATGGGTTAGGAGAAGATTGAAAAGACATGTAAAATGAGATAAGTCATTAGCACATGATAATTAATTAAGCATTATTTCTTTTAAATTTCAAAATATATTAATATGATTTTGTTAAAGCAACTTTTTTTATAACAAATTTTGAAAAAGAACACCGTTTAACCGTTCAACAAAAGTAGGAGGAAAAACAAGACAAATTTCCTCTCAATTTGTTGCTTCCGAATGTAGTTACTTGCATTTTTTTTTAGAATGAACAATACTGGAGTACTTGCATTTGAATAAGGACTAGGGCTCTAATAAGTCCATGAGCTTGGACACCGTACCTCTTTATCATAGTAAATCCAGCGCAACACAAAATAGGCTAGGTCCCGCCTCTGCTCATAAGTCTTGACTAGAATGAATGGATGAAATTAACATTCAAGACCAAGATCACAAAGGCCGTCCCTTCTTTAGTCGATTGATGAATATATAATATAAACATCGATGGCACATCTTATAAATACGATAGCAATATGCAGAGAAAGGGGGTACGTACGTACGAGTACGACTTCCAACTTTGTTTCAAAGTCGTCGATGACGACGGCCACTGCCCACTAGCAGGGCCAAGTGGTACACACACATATATCGTTCGTGCATTCGTGCGATATCGCGACCGGGTCCATCCGTGCATTTGCCTCAAAACCCCACACACACAAGCTTCACAGTAACCATGCACAATTGAGCGCATCACTTCAGGGCAGTACGTAGCAACCGGCATAGCCAGAAACAAGTCACATGGGTTCATCTGTATTCAGTCACTAGCTGAAAGACTAGGCTGAAACAAGGTTCACAATCCCAACGAAAACCAGACTTCTCGAACCAGTTTGCAATACCACAAACCACTCGATTTTTTTGTCAATTTGATTTTTTAAGAAACAATAAAATTATTCAAATTTTATCAGTTTTTACCGGTTTGCTAACGGTTTTCATGAAAAATGGAAATATTGACCGTGAGTTCTTTTCAGTCCGATAAGAGGCTTTCACAGCACACATACTTATCGTTTAGCTCTAACCCGCCACATTAAAGATTTCACGCTATATCTGTCTCTTCTATTACCAAGTGAAGAACGTGAAGCCAAGTAAGACATGTGTTCCTCGTTAGGATTTGCCAGGGCGGGGCAAGGAATGGCTCATGTTGCATGTTGGGAGAGGCTTAGCTCCATGTGACGCCCCTATACCCTGTGCGGGTTGGCAACGATGAGCCACTTGTATTATGAGAAAAGCGGATTTTAGACTTATGACTCCAGTTTATGTGGCACTTTGAGCCCCCCTCGTATGAGTGTCCTATATATTGTGAGTATCCTAAGGCCATTTACAGTGTGTCCCTCCCATGCCGAGCCTCACATGCCAGCTAGGCCAAGACCGGTGCTAGACACAAGTTTCAGAGAGTTTTAACCTTAAGTGGGGTCCACAAATAGTATCCCATTTCTTACTCTCACACCCCTTCCCCCTCTCTCTCCCTCTCTCACGCTTGACTTGGCGACCGCGGTGCGCTCTCATCTCCTTCCACCGCGGCGGGCGGCCGGGCAGAGTGGTGGAACAAGCAGCGACAGCGCCTGAAAGAACGGCAGCGGGGCGGCCAGATCCAGCCCAGCGCTCGCCGGTGCATCACCGCTACTCTCATCTCCCGAAGCAGTAGCTTGGTCCGCAGCGTGGGAGCGTGGGATAGCGAGCTTGGGACGGATCTGGCGACGGGGCGTTCCAAGTGGCGACGAGGAGCTCCTACGGCGAGACTGAGCTCCGACAATGGCGGATCGAACTCCGACGGCGCAGATCGAGGCTGACAACAAGGGCAGTCTTCTCCGGCGCGGATCTAGCCAACGCGAGCTCGACTAGGGCGGCGGTCTCTCCATCCTCTCTCTCCTTCTCCATATACGCGTCTCTCCTTTCCCTTCTCCACCGCTCCGAGATTGATGAGGAGCGATCGGGTGACCATTGTCATCGCCATCCCCTTCCTTATCGCCAAGGCAGCTCAGGCTGCCGCCTCCGCCGCCCATCCTCCGACAGCAACGTAGATTAGACATTGTTGGATGGCGAGCTTGAGGTCAGCCACTCAGCCACCATTCCCATCTCTCTCCTGATTTTCGGCCTCGCTTCACCCTTTTCTAACATTTTCTGATGACACCTTTATTACCAACAGAGGACACGCAAACCTGGCAAGGTATGGTCTCCACACCCCTTTCTCTTCCACGTAAGCAATCTATCTACGTGGATGGATAATACCACACGTCACATGTATGCATTGTGAATGGCTTAACGGAACAATTTACCCTGCTGAAACGTGCAGCTACGTGTTTCTGTACCAACTACAGATTTACTTATCAGAGCAGATCAGATCAGATCCACAGCACATTTGCATCGACAACCGTGAACCCAGTACAAGATTCACCTGCCGGCACAAATTTTTTTCATTTCTCTCTCTCTCTCTCTTCTGTTCCGTTTTGTCTGGACATGACAGTTGTACAGTTTGGCTTCTGCATAGAGCATAGTTTAACTGGCCAAACAGATCGATCGATCGGCTCTATCAGGAAGGATGCGTCTTAATTGCTAGCCTGATTAGTTTTCTGATCTGAAGGTGTAATCATCGTGCTAAACTATACTCACCTTGTCTGGCAGATAGCATCGAACAGATTACAGTGATGATCCCACCGTCGCTACGAGGCAACAGAAGAAGCAACCTTTTTTATGTCCATTGTAAGAGACTGAGTAAATCCTAAAACTAATGGTTTCTTCAGGTAATCGGTGACAGTTCACTGGAATATGCGGAAAATATATACCCCAAATGCTAGCTATAGCATCTTTGGATCAAAGGAAACGGCATGAAATCAAAATCAAATTTAAAAAGATTTTTTTCTTTTTTTTACGGTTAAAAAGATTTTTTTCGATTACACAGTAAATGCGCATATGCACAACACTACACTCATATACCCACAAATGCACCTGGCCCTAACACAAGCTAAAGAGAAGCAAACAAGCGGTGCATCCCTTATCTCACTAGATTCCTATTGAGATTTCTATTGAAAGCCTACTTAAATATGTGTAATATTCATAAATTTAAATTTAAAAGGATTTCTAATAAAGAGTGTGACTAAGCTAGTTTGTAAGGTTAAATATGTTAGAATTAAAAAGGATGTTTGTGTTTGTTCTAAAATTTATGTACTATGTCGCTAATAGCGGCACCCTAATCCTACAATTAAAATGTCTCACTCACTGAAAATTGTAAAGAACATAATTTGATCAAACTTGTCAACAAATGTAGCATGTAATTAACAAATAAAAATATAAAAAGAATCAATGCATTTCCTCTAAAAATTCATATACTCCAATTAAAGGGTTCATCCACACCACAGCCAGTAACATTTGATCAAGTTTTGTCCATAAATAGAGGATATTCTCAGTAATATGCAAGTTTATTTGGTACAGCTGCATAGTGGTTACTCAAGCAATCTACAATGTTGCAATTTGTCGGCTTCCTTGGCGCATCGGACATTAGGTCCACCCCTTGATAAACGAGAAGTACAGTGTGTTGATTTCAGAATCGACCGACCCAATGCCAGGCCACCCCTGACAGCCGCCCGGACTCTTCGGTGAATCTGAATGTATTTTGGCCAAGTGCACATTGGTAGAGAAAACTGGATGCTTTTATCTACTTAACGAAATCTTCATTAGAGCTTGTTCGGTTAATCACATAAGAAAGGAATTGAAAGAGATTAAGAGGATTAATTTTACACCTAAAATTTTTTTAGAAATACGGTACAAACATTGGCACTCGTAGCACGCACACTCACCCCTAAGACATTTATGGAAGATTAGGCCGGTATAAATCCACACCTCAATATGTATAGAATAAATCATATCTAAACCTTAGAACAAGGCATTTTTTGAAAGAAAAGAAAACAGAGGCATATGCCTTAGCACTACATCTTTTGTGTTATCTACATCTTTTAACTCGTGCAATTGAATAGTGAATTTAGCTCGTTTGTGTTATCTACATCTTTTAACTCTACCCTACCTCTTGCACCGTCCATTTCTTTGTAAAGAAAACCGCACCGTCCATTTCAAAATATTAAGATTGTCCATGCACATATTAAATTCTGTACATATAGAATATATCGCCGATCGATTCGATCATACGCTGGACCATCCATCCAGGCTTCGAATGATCCATCCGTCGATTCAATTCGTATATGTGCACAGCCCAAACATAATTAAGTAGCCAAGCAGAGTACTCCGGTAATACAAACCGAAATTTCAAACAATCTCACGCGAGCTTTGAATCGATGCCAAATTTATGGCCACGTCCCCTCGAACGTTCCGTTGATGTACTGTAAGAGCAGGTACAGCTATAAGCTAGCTGCAAATATATTTTAAGCAGATAAATAAGAAGAGAGAAGGGCAGCGGGTTACAAATTTGTAGCCAGCTGTAGCACGGACTCTAAGACGCAGTGTGTAGCACCATAATTCCATAAATCTCGATGGTACGCTAGCCAGATGAGAGATCAAGGTCGACGAGACGAGACGATAGTCCTGTTCTAAAAAAACAAATTAAATATTATAAAGTTCAAAAGTTGATTTTTAAAAAAATCTCTAAAAAAATGTTGATGAAAAAGTTTTTGTTTAGCTGTTTAGAATCGTAAAAATGGCCGCACAATATAATCCCTAATCGGAAGTAGGGTTTTCCGGCTTAGCTTCACGAGGTGGTGGGCTAGCCGATCTTAGTTTGAAGACTTACATCTTCTGTTTATTTGATATTAGGTTATTTTCTAATATTCGTGTTTTTCTCTAATCAGATAGGATTATAGGAGTAGCTAAAAAGAGCACGCCAAACCACACACATGCTATTCCAAGTCTCATATTTATGTAAGGACAAAATTCACTATGTTAAATGGCAGGAATTTATGACCCCTCCAATTTATGACACCAATTTAACATACACTATACATGTCGATGTACTAGCAACGATATAAATTTTTGCATTGCGTTTGTATATCATAACCAGACAAAACAGAGAGGCAGGGGGACGTAGTTTTGTGTATGGCTAAGAATCAGTTTTGATATATATTTCTATCTCATATAATTATTTGATGGTTGGAACAATATAAATGGCTTATGTTTATATATAGACAAGATTATCTTACGATTCGGACAGTTTTTTATAGGGAGTAATTTTCACGCCTCGTGTTTTTATATATGGATAAAAAAAATACTATATGAATTAGAAAGGGCATATTTACGGTGACTCTAATTTACAGGTTAAGTCATAGACTTAACATGAACATTCGTATTTACGGCTATTTATCCTTTTATAGTAAGACGACGTATTTGTCAACAGCGAGATGTCCATATAACTTCGTCAACTAGTTTTTTGAATACGCTTATAAGGATATGGTGTGTGTATACGTTCATACCGGTAAGTGAGCTAGCTAGTGTTATAAGTATATTGTTGGGAAAAATGATAATTCGGTTTGAAAAACCGGGAGGAGATCGCGCTAGACCGTTTTCCACCCGTTGTCTACACGAAATCATAGCGATCCAATCTGTTAATTCCCGATTAACTACGCGTCGTGATTGGTGGCACCCAATTTATTTCCTATTGAGTCGCCCCTGATTCCCCACAACGCTAAATGTAAAATGGGAGGCCGGCTTAAGAGTGATGACGATCATTCTCGGTCTCAATATCCCCGACAACCAAACCCTAAACCCAATCAACATTGGTGCTGGAGGGAAAATGTGCGGTGGTTCTGTGGAAGGCCGCCGCTACCCCGCAACCGATGTTCTCACTGCTACGACTACTTCCCTTATGCCGACGATCACCGGAGCAGTTCGAGGGACTTCGTCCTCTACTTCCACTCCGGCTGACGGCATTGGAGAGGGAACAACAAGAATCGCATCAATGGCTTCGAATAACGGTCAGTAATCCTAAAATTCCGCATTAGGGTGATCATGTTTAGGCTAAGCACTCATGTTAATAAATCAGTACAATCTACATAGATGTGTTTGTATCGGGTTTCTAGAAAATTTTACAACGAACAGTGTAATACCAATATACGGAGTAATCAGCAAAAGGATGGACCATAGCCGTCGTGTTGGACTCCTCCATGAAAGACGACCCGGAACAGCGAAAAGAAGAAGAGCACGTAAGAATCGGCAGGGTCAAAGCTTAGTTTCTCAAAATTAAAAAAAAGGATAATAAGAATAAGAAAAGAAAAGGAAAAAAATCCCCAAGGAGACGAAACGTGGACAAAAAATCGCAGCCGTCACGTCCATCTCCGCAAGACCGCGGCGCCAAACGGGTCAACCACCCACCTCTCCTCCCCCCTCATCCCCATCCCATTCCCATTTCTCTCGCGCGCACGGCGCCGCGCGACGCGAGACGCGACGCAAGCCATCACCAACACACAAAAACATGGCGTCCACCACCACCACCTCGCCCACGCGCGCACCCTCCCCGTAAACGACACCCACACCGACCCGCCTCCGCCTGCGCGGCGAGAAAACCCAAGAACCCCCCACGTAGGCAAGACGAGGAGGAAGAAGAGGATTACAAGACGCCGTCCATCGAAGCATGCCATCCATGGCGCCTCCTCGGCTATAACCAGGCGAGAGAGAGAGAGAGAGAGAAGACAGCCAAGAACACGCGCGTGCGCGCGTGCGTGTTTCTTTGTTTAGCGCCTCCCGCCCGCGCGGCCGATAATAACACGGTGGGGGAGGTGTTCGTCCGTGGCGCGTTCTTTGTCCCAGGCGTGCATGGCCGAGACGCCATGACGACGACGACGGCGACGAACACGGCGACGAACACGGCGGCAGCCATGGAGGTGACCAAGGCGGTCACGCAGCTCTGCGCGCAGGGTGGGGGCGGCGGCGGGAGGAGGAGGGGGAGGGGCAGGCCGGCCGTGCTGCGGCTCGACCTCCGCTGGGGCCGCCTGCTCCGCCTCGCCGTCATCAGCAGGGTCGTCCGCCTCGTCTGGGACCAGCTCCTCGCCTGCTCCTCCTGCGCCGGCGGCGGCGGCGGCCGCTACCGCAGGCTCGGCCCGCCGCCGCAGGGCGTCGCCGCCGGTGCCGTCCTCTCCCCGCTCCCCAGGGACGCCGACGACGACGCCGCCGCCGCCGACCGCGACGCGGCCGATGTCGAGGACGTCGTCAGCCTCAAGGTCAGCCTGCTCGGCGATTGCCAGATCGGCAAGACCAGCTTCATGGTAACTTCTCCCATCTCCTCCTCCTCTTTCAACCAAGAAGCAATCATTTCTTCTTGAATTCAGAATAGTCAATCCAGATAGTAAAAAGTAAATTAATCTATTGGGTAGTTGATTCTGCAGGTTAAGTATGTTGGGGACGACGAGGAGCAGAACGGCTTGCAGATGACGGGCCTGAATCTGATGGACAAGACCTTGGCAGTTCGGGGAGCTCGAATTGCCTTCAGCATTTGGGATGTGGCAGGTAATTTGCACAAGCATATGAACTAAAAATGCAGGATTTGTTTCCCCCTTTATACTTGCATTGGTTGAAGAATCAGATTTTTTTTTTTTGGTGTGCCTAAACTTGCTTTTATTGATGAGTTTTTGTTGTGTGATGGAATGCAGGAGACAGCCAGTTCCTCGACCACGTCCCGATCGCGTGTAAGGACGCCGTGGCGATCTTGTACATGTTCGATCTCACGAGCCGGTGCACGCTTACTAAGTTAGTGTTCCGATCAGTCTCACAGCATCATAATCTTGGATCAGATTTTGAGTAATTAGAACTTTCAATATCTGTAGTACTTATTGTTGATTATATTATCTTTTGCTTGATGCAGTGTTATAGATTGGTATGAGAGGGCAAGGAAATGGAATAAGGTTGGTACACTGTTCTTCTATAATCGTCTGGTTTTCATTTTTTCTGCATGTGTTCTTTAGGATTATAGCTGAACCATAGGTAGACTGTGCACTGAAAAATTGTTACAGTATTACAAGTTGCTGCAAAAACAGTAACTAGTAGATGGGTTCCCACAATCCAACATATGTCAGAGCATGCCTGCAGATCACTGTTTCTGAACAATTTAGTAATGCTGATACTTGTTCATATGTTTTTATCGGTGCTCTAGCTCAACAGTGAAATAGTGTCCTTGGTTCTTGGTGTTGTAGCTGAACAGTTTTTATCTCTCTTTTGTTTTCTGACAGACGGCTATTCCAATCCTAATTGGGACGAAGTTTGATGACTTCGCTCAGCTTCCTCTTGAGATGCAATGGACCATCGTTAACGAGGTACGTTTATTAATAGTTTCTTGCAATCAAAATATTGTTCCCCCTTGCCTTTCTTTGGTTCTTGGATATGCAGCCTTCAGCATCTCCAATGTTTGTTAGCATAGAAAGATGAGACCTTTTCTTGGTTCTGACGATATGGGTTTGGGCTACACATGTTTCTTTTATCTCAAACGCTGCAAATTAACCAGATAGGTCAGAACTTTAATCTTGAATTAGCCTTTTCATGGCTACCAAGTGCTAATAGCAAATCAGAAATATTCGAAAGCCAACCATCCCCTGAAAACTCCCATTTTGAGGTTCAGATTTCAGAAAACTGCTACTGAATCAATTTTTTCTCATCAAAGATTTTAGGCCATGAACACGAAATTTTTTTAGCTTGATCGCATCTGCAATTAATTAAGAATACCTATGTGAAAACGACAAGAGAGCCCAAATCAAACCTGAATCGAGTACAGCATGCTACCAATTATGTTTGTGCAGACCATGCTGACCTGATAGCACCATATATGAATGCCTATTACTATTGCAACATTGAATACAGTGGACCTTGGTTGATCAGGGGGAGCATTCGTTAAGTAGGCCCAAACACGTCTTGTCTTCGTCTTCGTCTCCGGGGAAGGAGGCTCGCCAGTCACCCACTAACAACAGCCGGGATGATCAAGTCAAACGAAAGAAAATTTATTAGGCAATGGATATAATTTCTGTTTTGTTTGTGCCCATTTGTTTGCATCTTTGTCCAAACCATACGACGATCATCGATCCCTGTGGGCCTTACAACATACAGAATGTAGATCGATGGTCACTAATCACTCGACATGCTAAAAGCATGGAAAAGCTACATCACAACTAACCGAAAATAACTCCTCGTGCTATTGGGAGCCCTCATGCTTGAAAATGTAGTTGCGTTTCTTTTCAGCCACAGTGAATATCAGTTCACTGAAAAGTTTTTGTAACTAATCCTAGAAACTACTGTTTGACCGGGTTTAATTCTGACAAAGAATTCGAGAACACAAAACCATATGCTTCGCATTTGGTTTACTGTTGTTAAAAAAACATGTTGTATTTGAAAGAAACTCCTCTGATGTAATGCCCTCTGACATGTGGGTCCACGAGTTATGGGCTCCATATGTCAGTCCCTTAAAGTCGGAGGACAGTAAGTTAGAAGGTTTTTTTCCTTTGTATTCTTGTTTCTGATGGAGGAAATTTTTTTTTTCTGAAATTTCAGGCCAGGGCATACGCGAGAGCGATGAAGGCGACCCTCTTCTTCTCCAGCTCGACGCACAACATCAACGTGAACAAGATCTTCAAGTTCATCACGGCCAAGCTCTTCAACCTGCCGTGGACGGTGGAGCGCAACCTCACCGTCGGCGAGCCCATCATAGACTTCTGAAGACTCTACACCCTTATACTGACAAAATGCTAGGCAAAAAAACGTACACGAGCCCTTCCTTCCCTCCCCTTCGTCGTCTTCCTCCTGACCTTTCTCTCCCGGTAATGGAGGCCGGCCATGGCCATGGCTGAGCAGAACTGAGCTCTTGCATGTACATATAGGTGAAAGAAAAAAGAAAGAAAAAGGATCAAGTTGAGTTCGTCATTGTCGAGGTGTTATCCCTTCCCTTGTGCAGTGCAGGCAAGGGCAGAAGAGGAAACCGTGAGATGTTGTCTGTAACCCTCGTCACAGTGTATAGTAGAGTAGGAGTTTAACCGATCCATGTAATATAATCCTCACCGTTTTTTTAACACCAGTTTTAGATATGGGTACTCATCGAACCATTCGATCAGTTTTTTTTTTTTCAGGGAAACCATTCGATCAGTTCATCTAAAGTCTAAATGAACTAAAATCTACATAGTCCCTCGTTTCAAACTAAGTATATGTCCAGGCCTCCAGGGATACTTGTACTACTTCTATCCTAATATAAGAGCATTTTTAGACGTGAGAGAAAAATAAGAAGAGAAAATTACCTAAATGTTCTCAATTAAACGAGAGATGAAGGAAAGTGCGAGGGTAATTGAGGATAAGATTTTTTTTTTTGACTAATTCACCGGGAGGGAGAGATTCGCCACCTGAATATATTGCGTCAAACGAAATTACACAGGGCAGGCTTCACCTACGCAAGTGCAGGAACCCTGGAGGATAATAGAAAAAAATACACGGGGAGTACAGAGAAGAGAATACAAAAGAGAGGCCACCTTCCCAAAATAACAGCAATTGAAGTTTGCACTTGCAAGAAACCCAACCGAAAACCAGAGCAACCTAAAGCTAACACCCTAGCTCATCAACAACCATATCCTTATGCAAACTTGGAAACCCCAGAGTCTACACCGGAGGGCCTTTTTGCCACAAGCATGTTAGCTATGGATTAATGGCAACCAAAAGACTGAGGAAGTCATAAACCACCCGCATTAAGCCGTCAAAATCCAACTTAATCTTGTTGATGCTTGGATCAGTGCCCACCGACACCATTTGGGGGAAGGAAGCCTTAGAGAAGGGAGGGCCACTGAAGGTTGCGGCCATAGAGTCTGCCCGCATCGAGTCTTCTTCAATCCGACTATAACAAATTGCTAGCTAGTTCCACGCCCTCCAACGCCCTTTTAGGGAAGGAAGCCTCAAAGGAGGGAGGGCCGCTGAACAATGTGGTTGAGGACAATCCAAGGAAAAGGGTGGAGACGAAGAGGGAGCTGGACAAAAGATAAGTGGTAGAGGGGGGAATCCTACAACTAGAAGAACATCAACCGCGTCAACAGGGAAGGCTGCAAGAATAGTAGCCATTCAAGCCAAAGAAAAAGACCTGACCTAATCCATCAATCAAGGAGCATGCCAAAAGGAGATCTAGAGAGAGGGAGAGGCACTAGCGAATCCTAATTGACGGATCAGAGCCAAGCATGTTACGGCAAGGAGCTTGTTGGCTAGCTCAAGGGCGCCTCAAAGAGGAGGGAGGAGGAGGGATGGGGATGGAAGAAGGTGTTGGACAAGGTCACCGGTCCCGCGGGGGAGGGGGAGTCCGAGGCCAGAGCCTGCCACCGGTGCCACGGATTTGGCCAGATCCGGCCGCTAGGAGCGCGGATCTGCACGCCACCAGTCGGGGGCGCCGGGCCTAGCCTTCATCGCCGGCCAAGGGGGGGGGGCTACAAGGAGCCAAGCCGAGGCCCGTCACCGCCCCCACGGACGACACGTCGCCAGACAGCACCGCTGGCGACTGCCCTCCGCGGCCAAGGAGCACGACCGCTCCTTCGCCGGGAACAGCACACCGTCGCCGGGACACACGCCGCCGCACCGCCTCCACCACGCCCCATCGCGCCACCGTGCACGGCATTGTCGCTCTCCTCCGGCCAGGTCCAGAAGCAGGGTGCCGGATCCAGCCACGGGGGCGCCAGATCCGAAGCTTCGCGCCGCGCCAATGTCAGCCCCCACCCATCACGCGCCGCGTCATCATCCTCGCGCTGAGCCGTCGCGTCGCCGAGGAATGGCCTCGCCGCCCCCCTCACAGCTGGCCGCGCGGAACTCCGGTGGCGCGCTCCGGCGGCGGCGAGGGGGGGAGAGGAAGGGAGGGGGCGGCGGGGGCTAGAGTTCACCCCCTGTGCCGCTCGCGCGAGAGGGCGACGCGGGGGTCGTGCCGGCTTTGTACTCTTCCAATTGAGGATAAGATGAAATGATGTGATAAGTAGTATGGGATTGTACTTATTTTAAAACAAAATTTGAATATAAAATCATACTTATTTTAGGAGGATGTAGTATTTGGGACTTGGGAGTAATTTTACTGTTCTTGGTATTAGAAGGTACCATTTCTTTTATATAAAACTTGGTATTTCTCGAGGTATAAAAAACATACGGTTAGGACCGTAACGAACTGTGTTAGCTGTAGGTTTGCATCTGTTCCCAAGGTGATTTAATTTGAGCAATTGCAAATAGCTTTTTCTTCTTTCACTCGGCAGCTGAATCTTGCTTGGTGGAGTACTCGGGCCGTGCACGTTCATCCACGGGTTTGATTTGACATTGGTCATGAGCGCGTTTTAGTGGACAAAGTGGTGGTTAGCATAGTGAAATTGTCAACGCGAGAAGCAGAAACCAATTGCTGTTGCTGTCGCCGGTACCAATACTGTATGGTGTTCCTGTTCCATCAGAATTCAGTCGAGTGCATGGCAGCTCATTCTTGTGGCCCATCACACGATTAATCTCCGACGACGTATGTACGTAGTGGCATGTATAACTGCGAGCATTTAGATTAGTAATTCTCGAATACATTTTCGTAAGGGTTAAGTGGGCATATGTAACGTGTTCACTCCTTGTTACTATCTCTGTTTTCAGATGAGTGACATCATCAGCATAGTCCGCAATACACATTTTATCATCATAACAATTTTACACTATAAAAAACGATTTTTCATGATGTTAGCCTATAATTTACGCTGGCGGCCATATGCAAAAACCGTCAACAAAAACATAATAATAGGTGGGGGTTACGGACCACCGGCAAAAACTAATTTTTGCTGGTAACCACGCTAAGAGAAACGCCTAAAAAACTACTCTATTTTTCGAGGCGGACCTTTTAAGTGCCCGCCAATTTTTCAAGACGGACCTCTCAAGTGTCCGCCAGCGAAAAATCTTATTTTCACTGGCAGTAGGTAAGGAGGACCACTGCAAAAAATGTTTTGGGCGAATATATAAATCTACTGCCCACCACCTCCCCACCGCTCCCTTCTCCCTTCCTCCACCGCGCGGCCGCTCCGCCGCCTCTCTTCCTTCTCTCTCGGTTTCACCTTCTTCCTCCCTTCTCCACCGCCGCTGGCTACCGTCGCCTCTACCGCCTCTCCGCGGCGGTGGGGCGTGGCCTTCTCCTCTCCGCCGCTAGCTGCCATGAGCTCGGGGCCGGATTCGGCCGCTACGACGACAGCGGAAGCCGGATCTGTCGCCGCAACGACAGGGGAGGCCAGATCCGTCGCCGCGACTGCCGCAGGGCCACTTATTCTCTAAAGTCTAAACTATATATTTAAAAAAAATTACGAATATAACTTTATGAAAGAGAGTTTCTCATAAAAAATATACCAATATAACTTTTCATATTTTAAATATTTTTACGTCTATTAAATTTTTAAGGTTTCAAGATTTGACTGCACTTATAGGAGATACTACTATACAAGAATCAACGAGAAACGAATTTTTAAGTTGCGATAAACTGGTAGTAGTAAGATTTTGTGAACAAGGATAATGCATATCTGCGTAAAAAAAATATATAGTGCAAATCACATATACATTAAAAAAATCCAGAAACTATTGTCACAAGAGTAAATTTTTTAGGAATAAGTTCACTTCATGACCCTCAAAATGATTGAAATCTAATCCATGACCCTAAACCACAAAACCGGATATCTCGACCTCCAAACTCTTAGAACCGGTGCAATTTGACTCCCTGGGCGGTTTTGGAAGGCGGTTTCGCTGACGTGGCGCTTACGTGGTAGTATTGACTCGGTCTTCTTTCCACGTGGCGTTGACGTGGCGCTTAGGTGGCATTAGAAATAAAAAATATGCGTGGGGCCCATCTGTCATCCACACACAAAATAAAAAAATTGTAGGGCCCACTGACATGTGGGCCCCACGTGTCATCCTCTCCCTTTCTTCTTTCCCTCTTCTCTCTTTCTCTTCTCTCCCCTTCAGCCGGCCGTGGGGAGCACGGGCGGCTGGAGCTGGAGCGGTGGCGGGCGGGGACCAGAGCAGGAGCGACGGCGGCAGGTGGGGGCCAGAGTGGCGGCGACGGCGGCGGAAGCTGAAGTGGCGGCGGCAGCCTCGCCATCGGCCTCGCTCATGTTGTCCCCACCGCTGCCGCCGCCGGTGCCTCCTCCCACACTTGTGCTCACGCCAGCGCTGCCGCGTGCTGACCCGGCGTGGATGGTGGAGGTAGCTGATGATGGGGCCTGGAGCAGTAGCGGCGCATCCTGGGGGTGGTGGCTGTGGCCGCAAGCGAGGAGGTCAGAGATGAGAGCGGTGGCGGCGGCGGGTCTCGATCTAGTATTCAGCATTGTCGGGGAGGTCGGCAGCGACGACTTCGAGGAGGAGGAGGACATGGAGGGGGCGGGCAGCAGTCGGACGGTCCAGCCCACCGCCGCTGCGCCGCTTCAGCTTCCGCTGCCACCGCTGCGCCGCCGCTCCGGCACCCGCCCACCGCCACCGCCACTTGAGCCCCCGCCTGCCGGCGGCACATGTCAAGGGGGGGGGAGAGAGAGAGATAACGGAGAGAGGAGGAAGAAGAAGGGTAGTGAGAGAGAGGATGACATGTGGGGCCCACATATCAGTGGGCCCCACAATTTTTTATTTTGTGTGTGAATGATAGATGGGTCCCACGTATATTTTTTATTTCTAATGCCACCTAAGCGCCACGTCAACACCACATGAAAAAAAGACCGAGTCAATACTGCCACGTAAGTGCCACGTCAGTGAAACCGCCTTCCAAAACCGCCCAGGGAGTCAAATTGCACCGGTTTTAAGAGTTTGAGGGTCAAGATATCCGGTTTTATGGTTTAGGGTCATGGATTAGATTTCGATCACTTTTGAGGGTCATGAAGTGAACTTATTCCTTATCCGGGGCACTACTGCCCATGGGCTGAAAGTGCGGCCACAAGCCCACAATATCTTGCGGGGCTTAGCCGGGGCACAACGGCCCATGGGCTCTATCTCCCTCACCAGTAAAGCCCTAGCCTCCAAGACCGCACCCGTATAAAGCCGCAGACCTCTCTTTCCTCTTCCCCCGCCGCCGCCACTCGCCTCCGAAACCCTAGCCGCCCCCTCCCCGCGGCCGCGAAAATGGTACGCTTCTCCCTCCTCCTCCCCTCCGCCGCACGACGGGAAGATCGCACGCTTGCTTGTCCTCGTGCCAGTCCACGGCTCCGCGCGCGCCGTCTTTCTCATGGTCTTTCTCGATTTGTAGGATGCGTTCTTTATTCATGTTGATCTGCCGTAGATGGGGGGATCTTGAGCCGGAGGAGTAGCTAGTTTTTTTGATTATGCGTTTTGGGGTCTAGCGGATTTTAACATGAGATGGTTTCTCTTTAGCGACATTTTTTTTTGTTCATGTTGATGTCCACGGTGATTGTTCTAGTTATGTCATTTTTATCTTCAAGACTTAAATGCTTTGAATCGTGGGTATAGACCAGATTATTGTCGTGAAGATCGACGTATTTTCCGAGCTTACCCTCTGCATGCTGAAAATTTTGTAGTGGGTTATATCTAGATTATATGTGTATTGTTGACATTCAATTAGCACTTAAACTTCTGTAGTATAAACATTTTCATCATCTTCCTGTGAGGACATGGGATGAGTTCCTTTTTTTCTCTCTTGTTGTTCTAAAATTGTTCGGTAATCTTGTCTGGCTTTGACTGATGGTCTCCGATGATGGCATGAAATCTTTGAGACCTGACATTCTTGTGATGACAAACATAAGCATATTTCCTGAGGACCCAATTGAGGTTTTAAGCATTGGTTTGCTGAATGTGTCTTCACTGTTGAAAATTTTGGACACAAATTTGCTTCAAATTATGCACATTTGACTGTTGTTTATAGGCTTGCGATGTCCATTCCACATTCAGTATTTGTTAAGCTGAGTGCTTTTGTTTCAAATTTGTTATGTATAGGTGAACGTTCCCAAGACCAAGAAGACCTACTGCAAGAACAAGGAGTGCAGGAAGCACACCCTTCACAAGGTCACTCAGTACAAGAAGGGTAAGGACAGCCTGTCTGCCCAGGGAAAGCGCCGTTATGACCGTAAGCAGTCAGGATATGGTGGTCAGACCAAGCCTGTTTTCCACAAGAAGGTACTGCGACAGTTTATATATGATTATGCAGTGTTGTGTGTGACTCTCTGTTCATTAGAAACATATGGTGTCATGATTGATGTAGCAGTGCTATGTGTCTGTACAATGCATGTGGCAATAACCATCACGTAGTTTTAATTGCATGTGGCTTTCAGCTGTGCATTTTTCATGTTATGATACATAGTTCCTGTTTTCAGGCAAAAACCACCAAGAAGATCGTGCTGAAGCTGCAATGCCAAAGCTGCAAGCATTACTCCCAGCACCCCATCAAGGTATTATTTCATTGTCAAGACTCCAGAGCTGAAAATTATCATGAATCATTATTTTGCTGGATGTGTTGGATGCTCACTTGCATAATTGTTCTCTGCAGAGGTGCAAGCATTTCGAGATTGGTGGAGACAAGAAGGGCAAGGGAACATCTCTTTTCTAAATTGCTTGCTACCTACTGGATACTAAAGTTGTTGGTCTACTTGTGCTTCAATATTTCAATGTTATTAGGAGCTTATTTAAGCAGACCATATCAATGTATTCAAGTATCATCGTCTGACATTTACTCTAGCAAGGATTGGCTTTCTGCTGAATCAAGTTTTGTTGCTTAATGCTCGTTGAATCCAATGTGATGCATGTGTTTATATTTTGCTGCAATTTTATCTTACGATAGTTCTATTTCCCTTAGTCCTCAGTATCCCTTTTTTTTGTTATCTTACCTGCTGTCTTTTGATTAGTAGTTAGCAAACAAAGAGCGACCCACTTTAATTACTTCCCGTGACATGAATATGATCTCGAGAGATTAGTCTAGTGAACTTCCTTTTTCAGACTGAATGTTGTATTGTTAACTGTACTGGCGTTTGGTCAGTATCTTTCGAAAGAGATGGAATGTAGGGACGTAATTTTATTGCAAGATAATTCATTTGTTCTTGTGGTTCAGTATCTTGGAAGGTCTTGTGATATTAGTGAATTCTTTTCGTAGCATTGCGGTACTTGCTCCGTACTTGATGCATGATTCGATAGGCTACGGAATCTCGTTTGTAGTAATGAATTAAAAATTATATATAGTATATTATTATGAACCGAATAAATAGCTTCGAACAAGCTAAGCAATGCTGATTTAGAAAAAAAATTTACTTTGAAAACCGTGGTATATTCCAAAGCTCGTGCTCCCCCCCCCCCCCCCCCCCCCCCGAGGAAAAAAAAAACCGGATGGCAGCAATCACAACTTAGCATTGCTGTTCATGGCAATGTTCATATACTAAGTGCGGGTTAGTTCAGACTTTTAGTGTTTTTATTTTGTTCGTTAGGTAGTTTTTGGTTCCAAGGAAGCTTTAGTCTCCGTGGTTAGACACTAATTTGGAGTATTAAATATAAACTACTTACAAAATTAATTACATAAATGAGAGCTAATTCGTCAGACAAATTTTTTAAGCCTAATTCATAATTAGAGAATGTTTACTATAGCATCACATAGGCTAATCATGTATTAATTAGGCTCAATAGATTCGTCTCGCTTATTAGTACAAGATTATGGATAGTTTTTGTTAATAGTCTATATTTAATACTTCTAATTAGTGTCCAAACATCCAATTTGGAAGGGACTAAAATTCCAAACACCCCCTTATTATTTTTATCAAATAGCCACGTAAGCGTCATGTCAATAGCATGTGGGACGAAGACCCCTAGTCAAAGGCGTCATGCCAGCCAAAAACTGAGACATTGCTACCGAGGGAGCTCGTTTGCACAGTTTCAAGAAGGTGCCATGTCAGCCAAAATCGGAGACATTGTTACCGAGGGACCTCGTTTGCACAGTTTGAAGGATGGGTTGTATATGGTTTTCGGATAAGGATGAAAAACAGACTGAGCGACAAAGTAAGAGACCTAAAGTGAACTTATTTTGAGGGATAAAGTCCACTTGGACTTCCTTAACTATAAGGGAATAAGTTCACCTGACGTCCCTTAACTTTAAGTCGAGTTTGTCTCAGGTTCCTAATCCACAATAAAATCTCTACCTCTCAACTAATCATAAACCGTGCGAAAAAGATCCCAAAACAGACAAGACAGAGTGACAAAGTAAGGGACCTAAAGTGAACTTATTTGAGGGATAAAGTCACTTCCTTAACTATAAGGGAATAAGTTCACCTGACGGCTCTCAACTTTATGTTGAGTTTGTCTGAGGTCCCTAATCCGCGATAGCAAAAATCTCTACCCCTTAACTATCATAAACCGTGCAAAAAAGATCCCAAGACAATATTGATCCATTTTCTCCGGTTTTACTGACGTGGCATACGGTGGGACCCACATGTCAGCGTACTGTCTTCTCCTCTTTTCTTTTTTCTTTTTTTTCTTCTTCTCTTCTCTTTTCTTTCTTCTCTCTTCTCCTCTTCCCTTCTTTCCCTAGCCTGAGAGGCCAGCGGGTGGGCGAGCAAGCGATGGCAGGCGGCGGCGGCGGGCGAGCGATGGCGCCTCAAAGAGGGTGTGGTGTGGGTGTCGCTGTGCTGTGTCAGGCGGAGCGGGGTGGCTGCGGTGGGGTGCAGAGGACGACGGCGGACGCTGTAGGGGACGATGGCGCAGAGGACGGAGTAGGCCGAAAGAGATTGACGCCGACGCGCTTGGGGCTTCACCGGGAGACCTCGCCTTCACCGTCTTCGTGCCCTCACCGGAGTCGTTCCACCGCGTCCTCGGGCTGCGGCGTCCCAACGACAGCGTTGCCGATGAGTGGGTCTCACATTTTCCTTATATTTCACTTACATGTGGGACTCACATATTATTTCATTTCTATTTTGCTGTCTAGGATGCCACGCCAGCGACCAAGACATCTATACTGCCATGGGACATAAATTGAACTGTTTTGTATATTTAGGGGTGAAGATTTCTGGTATTGAGGATAAGGGATGTCAAACAAACTCGGTGTAAAGTTGAGGGACGTCAGGTGAACTTATTCCAACTATAAGGCAACGCATCACGGCCCATGGCCCATGGGCTGCGCATTCTGGCCCACAAAGCAGCACACGCTCTCTCCCCCACCAGTAAGCCCTAGCCTCCAGGAGCTCACCCGTATAAAGTCGCAGACCTTCTCCTTCCCCTCCCCGCCGCCACTCGCCGCCGCGTCTCGACCAGACAAGGGAGCGCCTCCGAAACCCTAGCTCCCCCTTTCCCCTCCGCGGCCGCCAAAATGGTACGCTTCTCCTTCCTCCCCGTCCTCCTCTCTCCGCCGCACGACGGCAAGATCATGCGCGTGTGTGTCCTCGTGCCAGTCCACGGCACCCTGCTCTGGTCGATTTGTAGGGGGATGCGTTCTTTATTCATGTTGATCTGCTGTAGATGGGGGGATCTTGAGCAGGAGGAGTAGCTAGTTTCTTGTTGATGCGGTTTCGGGGTTTTTAGAGATTTAACACGGTTTCGCGGTTTCTCTTTAGCGATTTCATTTTTCATGTTGATATAATGATATCCGCGGTGGTTGTTCTAGCTATGTCATTTTTATCTTGAGTGCTTTGTGTGATTGTTTTTCAATTGTGGGTAGAGACCAGATTATTGTCGTTAAGATGCATGCTCTGAAACGCGGAAATTTTTTGTAATGGGTTATATCTAGATTATGTGTATTGCTGTTATTCAATTACTCCCTCCATTCCTTAATACGAGGCACAACCGTCTTTTCTTCAAGTACCAGTATACAACGCGGCAACTGCTCAACTCCGTACTTGGTGCATGCAAGCATTGAATGGATGGTTGCATGAGCTCATGATATTCGGTTCATTAGTTTAAGGGCAAAGGATCCACCACTCGGATGCTTGCATGCACGCGCAAAAACTGCAGGGCACGGGTGCATGCTGCTTTGGCACTAGATGTGATGAACTGATCGAAGCGTCACGCATTGGAACGCGCTGGAATAAATCGGTACGATGGGTAGTTATAGGTTTTCTTGGTCTCCGAGTCCAAACAAGTTACGCCTTGTATTAAGGAATGGAGGGAGTAGCAATTAACTTCTGGAGTAAACATTTTTCATCATCTTCCTTGAGGACGTGGGATGAATTCTTTTTTTTTATCTTCTTGTGCGAAAATTGTTTGGTAATCATGTCTGGTTTTGACTGATGGGCTCCGATGATGGCATGGAATCTTTGAGACCTGACATTCTTGTGATGACAAACATAAGCATATTTGCTGAGGACCCAATTGAGGTTTTAACCATTGGTCTGCTGAATTTGTCTTTGCTGTCGAATAATATGGATTCACATTTGCTTCAGATTATGCACATTTGATTGTGTTGTTTATAGGCCTGCTATGTGCTTTCCAATAACCAGTATTTGTTAAATTTGTTTCATATTTCTTATGTATAGGTGAACGTTCCCAAGACCAAGAAGACCTATTGCAAGAACAAGGAGTGCAGGAAGCACACCCTTCACAAGGTCACTCAGTACAAGAAGGGTAAGGACAGCCTGTCTGCCCAGGGAAAGCGCCGTTATGACCGTAAGCAGTCAGGATATGGTGGTCAGACCAAGCCTGTTTTCCACAAGAAGGTATTGTGACAGTTCATATGTGATTGCGCAGTGCTGTGTGCGACTGTCTCTCTTCATTAGAAACCTAGGGTGTCATGATTGATGTGCCTGTTCAATGCAAGCATGTGGCAATAACCATCATGTAGTTTTAATGTTTCTGACTTTCAGCTGTGCATTTTTCATGTTATGATACATGGTTCCTGTTTTCAGGCAAAAACCACCAAGAAGATTGTGCTGAAGCTGCAATGCCAAAGCTGCAAGCATTACTCCCAGCACCCCATCAAGGTATTATTTCATTGTCAAGACTCAAGCTGAAAATTGTCATGAATCAATATCTTTTTAGATGTGTTGGGTGCTATCTTACATAATTATTCTGTACAGAGGTGCAAGCATTTCGAGATTGGTGGAGACAAGAAGGGCAAGGGAACATCTCTTTTCTAAACTACCTACTGGATACTGAAGTTGTGGGTCTACTGTGCTTCATACTTAAATGTTATTAGGAGCTTAATTTAAGCAGACCATATCATGTATTCAAGTATCATCGTCTGACATTTACTCTAGCAAGGATTGGCTTTCTGCTGTATCAAGTTTTCTTGCTTACTGCTCGTTGAATCCAATGTGATGCATGTCTTTATATGGCACAGCAATTTTGTGACTTTTGTTTTATGGCAGTTTTATCTCCCTTAGTCCTCAGTGTCTGTTTTTGGTTATCTTACCCGTGTTTGGAGCGACCCACTTAAACGAATTCCTGTGAAAGCTAGTCTGATGAACTTAAATTTTTCGGACCGAATGTTTCCATTTTTCAGACCGAATTTCGTATATGGCTAACTATGCTTTGTTTTGTTCAATATCTTCATAACGAGACGGAAGGTATGGAATACTATGAATGGAGGTGAATTGTACGATAGGCCTTGGTCTTGTGATTCTTAGGTCTATACTAATGTTTGGTCTTGTGACGTTAGTGAAACTGTTTTCGTAGCAATGTTTGGTCTTGTGATATTAATGACTGTTTTCGTAGCATTGTAGTACTTGCTCCATTCTTCATGCACGATTTGGATAGGTTATTGACAATTTTTTATAGTAATGAATTAAGTATTGCACTCCTAAATTATTATAAACCGAATAAATAGCTTAGAACCAGCCAGGCAATGGTGATGTAGAAAATTTCAGTTTGAGAACCGTGGTATGCATATCCCGAAGTTCATAAGCTGAAAAGATTGCCCCCTAAAAATCTGATGTATTGTAATTTTCCTGTATTGAAAATGCTGTTGGTTCGGACAGCCGTGGTGATTGGTTGCGTTCATTTCCAAGTTGTAGCCAAGTTAAATAAGTATACAAGGATATGCAAGTAGCAACATCGGAAGAGTGCCATCGCAGTGATCCTCCCAAAAAGCACGAAAGAAACATCTTCATTGGAACCTAAGCAGCTCTGGCCTTTTGAGCCCAGAAAAGCTACCCTTGATTCAAGCACAAATCGTCATTTGGTTATATGCTTTCTCTAAATACTAGCATGAGTAAATTGTATTGGCGGCACACAATCTTGTTAGGTGAAAGCAATCTAGGATATAAACTTATAAAACGTTCATTTTGATACACGGACTTGTTAGGTGCATGTGAATCAAGGCTAAAAGAAAAAACAAAGCTAATCTTATTTTAGTGTTAATTAGGATGCTACATAAACACATGCGTGAGAAAAATGCTAAGTACATATACATTTGTTCAATAAAAAGGGGTTAATAAGGCCTAAAGATTGTATGGAGAAATAAAAAGGGGTTAATAAGGCCTAAAGATTGTATGGAGAAAGACATAAAAATACTGACAAACAGTGCAAGGGGTAGAACAAAGAATGATAAAGCACCAATCAAGTTTCCAAAGATAGCATGTCTATTGTCTCATGTCCACCTCCATATGCACGTGTCGTCCTAATCAGTGTATAACTTAATAAAATTGATTATGATGTATCCTTTTGACCTTGTTTCACATGCATCAAACAAATTCATGCACCAAAACAAGTCTTTTACAAGTTTGTGTAGTAAGGTGCATCCATCTGATAAGTGTGTGCCTGGCAATGCAATTTACTCTACTAGCATTTGAAGCTAAAAGGCTCTGGCCTTTTGGAGCCCAGAAAAGCTGTTCTTGATTCCAGAACAGATCGTCATTTTTGGGGTATATGCTTCCTCCAGAATCCTAAAATTCTCATTACATGCAAGGAAAATCGCAAGAGTCCAACGCTGAATCCATCCCAGAGATCTCAGTGAGCAAATTGCACAGCGCCAGTTGGGACTATTCAAGGATTTTCAGGGCCATGCCCTGTACCCATCCATCACCCAGCAACAAAACAAGCCGGACCGTAGTGTGTCAAGCATGCACGGCTGCTGCTCTCCGATCTAACGGGTAGCCCCCAACTCATTCTGAACCACACCTTGTGTTTTGGACCACAGCACAAAATTCAGAAGCAGCAGCAGCAGCAGCAAAGGGTCAAGCAAAAAATCTAACAGCTTTATTTAGGCAGATCCACCTCTCTACATCATCATAGTCATAGTACAAGAACTCGACGAATTCAGAAGAAACATTGGCTGCTACACCTAGAGAAAGAAAAATGAAATGAAAAGAAGATCTAATATATTACAAGGGATCCTTAGATATATGCTCATAACATTGTTACATCCCTAGCACCGAGTCGCGACTTGTGGCGAAAACGGGTGCCATTTCCATGCTTATGCCATTACTGCTTCGCCTGAAAAAATGAGATGTTTTTTTTTGTTAGAGATTCAGACTTATGTTCATGAATTGGCTCTTTTGTGAAAAATGTGATTTGGTAAAACAACATGTACGAAAATTCTACCTGAGAGTAGATGAAAGTTCCGAGAATCGCAATGGCGGCACCGAGGGCGTTGATGGGCTGGACCGGCGTGTGGAAGATGATGATGGAGGCGACAATGACGGAGATCCGCTTCATGGTGTTGCCGATGCTGAATGTCAGTGGTGAGATCTCATCCAATGACATGTAGGACACTTGGTTGTACAAGTGGTAGAACACACTCTGCGCCGCCACCCACCTACAAAACCACAGAGAAATCCATGGCACATGAATCAGCTGGATTATCACACAAAAGAAAACATCATCAAATCTTTGATACTTCTTATCTCTTTCAGAATGGACTGAAGAAGATATTGCTGCTTAGGAGGAAATGATAGTGATAGGACGATCCTATATCTATATTAATTGATAATGGTTCTTTTTTATAGAACTTGGGTGATGTTACTGAAAGTACAAAGTGTTGCATGCTGAAACTGTTTGAAAGCTTAGGTCAAGCACTTATCACTAGAAATTTTTTACCCAATTGATACCCAAAAATCTCAACTGACGTGATGGTTGTGACAGTGAAACGGTGAGAAGTGGTACAAAGAAAAGCATGTGGGGCTCACCAGACGAAGTTTGGACCGATCTCGGCGACGGCTTTTTGCCAGCCGGCAGCCCACACCTTGGGCCCCTCCATGGCGAAGGCGAAAGGGAGGAGGATGACCAGGGAGAGCATGGAGAGGCAGGCGTAGTAGTTCATCCCGCTCACCGACTTGCCCTTCATCCCCTTCTTGGAGAATATGTTCCGGAACACGAATGCCAGGTTCGAGATCATCGCCCCCATGAATCCTGCAGCGAATTTTCAGCAATACACGATGAACAGATTGATGTGATGTGTCAGGTTTATGAACAAATTGTGCACTTTTTCGTGGCTGGTGTATATTTCTTTATCTGACATAAGAAAACATATCTTTGGTTAACGGACAGTTCTTGTTCTGAAGAATTCTTGGAGATAATATTAATATCTATTTTTTTTATCAAAAAGTGAGGATATTTCTGGTGTATCTCTGCTGCAAGTATCTCCAGGATTTCAGGTGGAGAGACAGAGAGATGCAGAGTGTTTGTTCACTCACCAATCATGTTGAAATTGAGCTCGGTGATGGCGGCGAGGGCGCATCCGCCGATGATCGGGAGGAGGGAGAAGTAGACCGGCGCCGGGAAGTGCTCGCCGAGGAAGAACCTGGAGACGAGCACGCTGAACGCCGGCTCGCCGCTCTTGATGATGTGGGTGAACGACACCGCCACCTTCGCCATGCTCACCGTCGCCGCCACGTGCCCGATGGTGTGCGCGATCGCCACCTGCTCGTCCCACACGAACAAAAACGAATCCCCAAATCCAACGAACGCATCAGAGATTCAGAATAAAACAGAATCAAGAACGAGGAGACGATGGTGTCCATGGTCAATGCGATCTCACCGGAGACAGGGCCTTCCAGAAATCGAGGTCGGTGGCGGGGGCCTCGGCGATTCTGGTGGCCCAGGAGGCGAGCATGATGGCGGAGCCGGCGGCGAGGGAGAGCGTGGACGTGAGCCACGGGTAAGGGAACGCGTTGAGCACCTTCTTGTTGTAGATGTTGAAGATCACGTTCAGCGCCCACCAAGTCGCGAAGTAGACCCCGATCTTGGCCCGCCTCGCCGTCTCATCCGGCGCGGCGCCCGCCGGTGCGGCGGCCGCGGCCTCCACCGGCCGGGCGCCGTCGGCGGTGGCGGACGGCGGCGGCGGCGCCGGTGACGCGACGCGCGACGCCAGGAAGAACGGGTCCTGCTGCCGGTACAGGGGCCGCGCCGAGAGGGAGAGGGGACGTGGTCCGGCGGCGGCGGCGGCGGCGAAGAGGGGAGGGAGGTGGAGGGGCTTGAATGCCATCTTGGGCGCCGTGGCGGTCCCGGCCGTGGAGAGCTTGACGGAGGAGGCGGCGGCGGCGGCGAGCATATTAGCGGCGGGAATGGTTGGCGCCGGCTTCTTCAGTTACTGTGTTGTGTTGTAGCCTAAGCCGGCCGTCCGTACGTCTATGGCGGCTGGCTCACGGAGGGGTGGGTGGTGATGGGTAGGGGGGAGATATTGGGGGGGAGGAAGTTATTTATAGGGAGCGCGCGAAGAAGAAGGGAGGCGGTTTTCTGCATGTCGCCAGCCATGCCATCTTTCTCACCGTAGCGGTACTGCGGTAGTGAGGTTTTTTGTTTTTCCTGCCTCTGAATTATGCCCTTTTTTTCTTCTTATTAAAATGTGTATTTCTTTTGTTATTTATACAGTTTGTTCGCTGCGTAGTTTTTCGATATTACAACTATTTGTGATTAATTTATGGTCATGTTTTATGTATAATGCTCAGTTAATTGTACATAATGCATTATCGATCCACTGTGCGCGACTAAATTCAACTATAACCATATTGGGAGGATATAAACACTTCGCGTTATGTGAAGAAAAGGTTAGTGCTACCACAATTTGTGTGTGCTTAAGTAAATTGCTGCACAGAGTAGTGTCTAATTAATGTACGGAAATGTTCATCTGTATATGTTTCATCTCTCTACTGTTGAGAATCCGTTTTTGCTAGAATGCATGAAACAGAATGATCAAATCTTAGCACATCTCAGGTATTCATTTATGAAATATTTTCTCTTTTCTGATAAAATAATGACATGAATTTTTCTAATACTAAATCAACACATTCATTTGCACATATCTATTTTTACCATACCAATTTATTCATGGTTTGGTACATATTACAGTTGATTCCTCAATTCGTTGTTCCTTGTGTGTATGTGTTAACGACCAAATTTGGTAATATCAGTATCGGAGAAGGAGATTAGATCGAAGCGGAATTGAAGATAAGGGCTGTCGCGGAAACAGAGTAAGAATCGGCTGCAACCCGAATCAGCTATGGTCAGGATCGGCAGAGTTCGAGTCAGACAGGGCTAGCCGATACAGCCGATTCCAAGAATACGACTCGGTGTACATCATCGGGTTAAGTTGATATGCTTCAAGATGATTGCTATGCATGGATAGAGTCCTGAGAAGACAATTGTATCTATTAATTAGGATATTTTATGTAATTTCCTTAGAGATATGTTTGGGCAAAAGTCTGCCGCAAAGACTTATGGTATCTTAGAGTTTGTTAGAGATAATAATCGTGTCCGGTATGGACATATCTTGTAATTCTCGGATATAAATAAGACCCCGAGCCCTATGTAATTGGGTAACACGCACGTTCAATACAATTTCGGCGCATCGCCACCCTTTTACTTTCGTTTTGTTTCGACGAGTTCTTACTTTCGGGTTGAGCTGCATCAGTTTCGATCTTCAACAAGAGGTAAAACTTGTTATGGCGGTTTGTGTTCTCGGGATTAGTGATTCCATCTTTACGACATTCTAATCTTGTTTATGTAATTCGTCAAGTTATCATATATCTTGTATAATCTTCGGTAATGTCGTCATCTAACCTACAATCGGCTAACATCTGTTAGTAGAAGGCGGCCGATTAGGTTAAATAGCGACGTTAGCTTGGATTGTATAAGATATCTACCACTCTATGAAACATCCAGCGGCTTGATTGTCTAAATATTGTTCTACTTTTCATACTTAATGCTGCATCAGTTGAGTTTGATCTATTAAGTCGTGCTTAGAATATCAGTCTCTAGCCTGCTTCCTGGTTGCCGATTAGGGTAACATCGGGGTTTCAGCCGATCTTACCTGATTTAACTATAGTTATCCTATATGCTTGATTGACATGTTAAATCCACTCTTCATATTAAGATCTTGTTGCATTTAAGTATATTATGCTTCTGTTTGATATATTCTATTTGCTTTAATATCTTAATATAGAGTAGTATCGGAATATTAGCCGATACATGCTAGATCTATCTAATCGGCTACGCTATTAACGTATATAGTTCTGTTGTTGATTTATATTTCGATCTAAGTGATTTATACTGTGTCGGCATGGCGACCGATCTATTCCAATCACTTGATTTAAATATATATTGACATAAGAATTATATATTGTTAATGTTTACAGCCGATCGAGTAGATTTAGTTCTTCCTTAATTATTCATGATTGCCGATCGATGTACACATGACATCGGCCTAAAATAAATGATATGTCATCGGCACCTACCCGATCGGCTATTATTTATGGATTTAATCGCAGTTTCTTTGTCTTCGTTTCTTGTTGATTATAGGATCAAATCAACTGGCACGCTCAGATATCCGAAGGCGAGTTTTGGACCTGCACTGGAGTTAAGCAGATCTCCTAGGCCTCATGTTTTATGTCAACAGTATGATGTTGAAATAGCTCAATGATTATTTCTACATTCAAAATAGAAAAACATCGACAACTACATTTTTGTTAGTAAGTGATTTTGTATATTAATTAATATTTTATCGAGAAATGCATATTTTTCATGTTGCGTATGGGCTACGTATCGTTACAGTTGTGAACATGTAGTACTAATAACGTATATTTTACGCACGTTTAAAATTGTGAAGAGAATTTGCCTAGCATTTTCAGTGAAGTGTTTTCACACTCTTGGCCACTTGGCATTGGCTTGCCTCTTGGTTGTTGGGTGGTACAATACGAGTGCTTTTCATTTGACCGCTGCCTGTACGTATATATAGCAGCCAAATGAGTTCTTTCGAAATTCTAAACATGCTCAAAGACTTGCGAAATCTCCCACCTTGCAAAATCAACATCAATATTGATGTCAACATGCATTTTCCTAGGAGGATATATTGGATACTATAACTACTCCCTAATTAAGCTCAGAATTATAAGGGCTTACGCCATCACGCGAGATGCTCACATGAACCAATAATAAAAATGAATATCATCTGTTTAATTATAAGGAGCTAGTACTGTAACAAAACTGTGAAAATGATTAAAATTAAGAAAATATACTACTAAGTTGGTGTCGAATATAATTATTTGCAACCAACGGTGTTCTTTCGAAGAAAAACCGGAAAACGACGTACCCACCACAACGGTACAAAACGAAACACTACTGGCACACTACTAGTCGGAGGCTCGGAGGAGGTGAGCCGTCAACAGAAGAGCCATCCCGGGCCTGCGCCGGCAACGACCGTCGACCGCTAATTCTCACGTACGCCCCGAGAGAGCTTCTCGCCGTCCGTCCGGTGCAGCGAACCTCACCACCAGCGAGCCGCCTACCAGCTGCGTTTCACTTAGTCTGTCGTCTCTGCCTCTCGCCCGCGGCGCGCGCGCGGAAGGCGGAAGCTTCACGCGATTCACGCCGACCCGAGACCGAGACCTCGTCGCGCATCCGTCGTCCGTTTCTCTCCCCGCGTACCTCGCGACGATCGAAACCAAATGGACGACGCGGGCACACTGGCACGTCACGTCATCACGTCTTGTGCCCCGGGGGGGGGGGGGGGGGGGGGGGCCCTGTCCTGTCCTCCCGGGGCTCCTCGCGGCCGTCCGCTCGCTGCGTGACGGCGTGTGCGGGTCACCTACTAGCTAGCTAGCGCCAAGAGAGGAGCTATAGGAGGGGGGTTTTAGCGGCGGAGAGAGGCCGTGGCCCCGCGTGGCGCGCGATCTGCACACCTCGGCCGTCCGTGAGGGACCCCGGTCACGTGGGACGTGGGCGTGGGGGCGCGTACTGTGCGGGGAGATTTTTTTCCGGGGTGGGGCGAGAGGGATGCACATCATATGCCGGTAGCCCAGTACGACGACGGACGGACGCTGCAGCAAGGCGCTGTCGTTTTGGGGTGCAATTTGATCGATCGCGTGACGCGTCGTCGCTATTCTGCTGCTTCCCCTGAATGGCAACTACCGCTAAGCTAGTAGTAGCAAGTGGTGAAATTGGTGAATGGTGATCGATCGCCTCGGCTTGGGAGAAGGCGCTCTCGATCAGATATCCAGTGGAATGCGTCATGTCATGGGTGTCGGGCGATCTGCTGTATGAATTAGGAAAGGCTTCGTCCAAGAAAAATGGTACTGTAATGTTACTATTCGACGAATATGGGTAAAGCTCCCATTTTCAGGGAATTGACAAGACAAACACATGACTTGTTTGGAGAACTACCCAAGAGTTATTTTCAGAGCTATTTTTTAGCACAAGAAAATAATTCTTTAATAAAAATAACTCTAAACTGTTTGGATCCAAAGGTTATTTTAAAAGCTATTTGGTCTTTAATGCACTTTCCTATGGAGAGAGAGTAAGAGAAAAGACACTTTTTTAATAGGTCCCACCCGAAATAACTCCAATTAATATCTCTTGAGGGAATATTTTTTTGGGTGTGTTATTTTCAAATAGCCCTGAAATAGCTCACTTGTTTGGAACTTTTGGACAATTTAGAGCAACTTCAATAGTATAGCCAACTACTAGCTCCAAATTATCTATAGCCAATGTAATAGCCAATTCATACAATAGTTACTTACTATATTATTAATACCTGGTCCTACCTGTCACACACAAAGTACATCTTGGAGTCCATGCTACAGCTGGCTACAGATCTGTAGCCCACTGCTCCTCTCTTTCTCTTTCTTTATATTTTTAAAATATATTTATAGCTGGCTTATAATCTACTATTGTACCTGCTCCTAAGGCTATTTGAGGGTGGGCTAAGAAAATAACCGATGAATTCAAACAGGGCCACATATGCTATGCTATACAACTTGCACAATTGATCGATTCCCGAACTTAGGGACGCATTTGTAACCTACTCCGTACCATGCTCGATCTCTCACTTTCCGTGCCGTTGGAATGTCGTGCTGTAATTTTGTTTAAAGATTGGTTTAACCCGTTGACATTTAACTTCTTACCACATTTAAGATGTGGCAATTAATTATTTATCACTTACTGTATATGATATATGAGCCCTCATATATCCCGTGGCGGAGCCAAAAAAAATCTACACGCATAGGGCCGAACTAACGAGAGTTCAAATATTTTTAGAAATTATATGGTATTTTTCAAGATTATAATGGGGATCATGAAGCCAGGCATGGGGCTCAAGCCCTAGCTGCCCTATGCCTGTTTCCGCCCCTGCATATATCTATGACATGTGAGTTCAGTGGTAAATAATTTAGCACCAGTCATAAAATTAGCAAATAGTTAATTAATCTCGTGCGATCGATCTACCCACACTACATTTGCCGACTGCTACCCCTTCGATCGATCAGCGCTGGGAGGATCGTCTGATCGATCGTATGTTATGTACAGCTAGCTACGCTATAGTCTTAAGCTACGTGCCGTGTTTCGCTTGCTTTGCTACTAGGACAGTACTACTGTAGAACTGTAGAAGTAGGAGTACGGATGGGGAGCAACACACGCACATCATCATGCCGTACGTTTTGTCAGTTGTCGCTGTCCACACCAACCCGGCATCCGCGCGGACCAGCATCGCGCGGCCGCACCGTCCGTCGATCTGCTCCATCGGCGCATGTCCGCGCCATGTGCTGTCACCTCGCGAGCTTTGTTCGCATCCGCCCCGCCCAACCGCAGCTGCAGCCTGCAGCGCGCGCGCGTCTCCTGCGGCCGGAGATATTTTTTTTCTCTCCCCGCGGCGCGCGCGAGCGCCGTGTGCGGGTTTTTCACCACCACGCGATCATTTGACGCGCACGGCGTTTCGATCAAGGCGTGCGCGCGCGTCGGTTTCCCCGTGCGTGTTGCTGTTTCCATCGGCGAGTCGTACGTACGGAGTACATGGCTACGGGCCACGTACGTCTCGCCCAACGTGGAAAAGGAGAGCCAATGTGTGCAGATTATATATACGGGGATCAAAAGTGAGGTCACGGTGCGTGCGTGAGCGTGAGTATATGTCACAAACTCACACGGAAATCACGTATATATTCAGCTGTGTACTCTTTGTGTGTATACGTATGGCAGTATGGGACGGGAGATGGCACTTTGGTTTCGAGAGGCTGGCGGTAGGTAGATCTAGGATGGCAATTTTATCCATGGGTCCGGATATCCGTGGATACCTGACCTGATGGACACGGGCGTGGGTGTGACTTTTTTACCCATGGGCACGCCCGCCCGAAACCCGAAGACGTTATGGGTAATAGGCGGGTTTCATTTTTTACCCGTGGGTAACCCATACCCGACCCGATACATATGTATTAGCTAATTTTGACTCATTTCTTAATTCTTATACCATTTCTCTCTGTTCATTTGTGATGCAAACTGATACTAAGTTGTGATGTAATTCAAATTATTGTTGATAACCGATAATTTGGTAAATTATTGATTTTATTTCTCTTTGTTAAATTACATATCTTTCAACTTATTATTCATGTGAGATTCATTGGGTACCCGACGGACATACACGCGCCCACGGGGCATGGGTACGGGCACGAAGTTTTGTCCGCTAACTCTAGTGGATAGGGTTTGGACGGGCAATATCGGGTATCGGATTGGGCATCCGACCCATTGCCATCCCTAGGTAGATCCGGTCAAGTTAATTTACTCGTGGTGCTAGTTAACAGCTACATGATTACGGTATATACTGTTGTCATACAGAGCGTTCTAGTGAGCAAGATTGGCATTATACTTTGCTAGTGATCTTCCAAAAAGGAAACAACAAAGAAGAATAGTACTCCTTCCGTCCTATAATATAACAATTTATGACTGAACAAGACATTTCATATTACAACGAATCTGAACAGATACATGTCCAGATTCGTTGTACTATGAAATGTCCCATTCAATTATAGGTTGTTATATTATGGGACGGAGGGAGTACACTCTACTACCTCCGTCCCAAAATATAAAAACTTTTGGCTATGAATCTGGACACACAGTTATCTAGATTCATAACTAAAAGTAATTATATTTTGGGACGAGGGAGTAGTATATTAGTTGTAACTTGTAAGTAATAATATGCTTTATCAGGCCACGAATATTCCTAGGAGATTTTACTTCACTAGAAAAGATAACTATCGCTGAAAGTACTACAACGGATTAATTACTGTATGCATTAGAGACTGTATAAGTCGCGATGTCTAAAACGATATCTTGTTGAGAACGGGAGTAGTATACAAAAGCACATATAGGCACAACTAATGTACACATGCCCAGCTTGATTATATTTCTAATCCCATTTTCATCGAAGGATGTGAGCTCATCGTACTGATTTCTTTCGAACACCAAAATTTAAATGGAAGTTCAAATGAATTAGCTTAACTCATAAAATTATTTGAAATACCCTAGCCACTCTCTTCGTAGAGAAAATAAAAAGGGATAAAAAATAGTGTTTTTTCGATTCAATAGACCTATGGTCGGAGGATCCCTCCTTCTATCTATACCCCCTTTCGGCCTTGTTCGGTTTGGAGGGAATTGAAGAGAATTAGGCCTTGTTCGGTTGGGCCGTTCCCGGCCGGTATCGGGGCCCAATCCCCGTGGATCACCCCGGCGAGGAAACAATCCCGGCCCATTCGAAATTGTGTGTTCAGTTAAGCCCAGTCTGGGTTTTACCCCGGCCTATCCTGGCCTTTCCCCCTCACCCCTGCCCGGGAAAAATTCAGCTTCTCGTGTGGCGTGGAAAAAATCCTCACGACGGGAGCCGGGAGGTGACGCGCAGCGGCAGCATGACGTAGAGACGATTCGAGGTGGCGCTACGGCGGGGGCGGCGCGACGCGGAGGCGACAGCGACAGCACGATGCTCTCCTCCGGCCGCCATCTTCTCTCTGGTGAGCACGCAACCTTTTCCCCTCTCCCTTCCTCTTCCAAAGCTAGGGTTAGGGCTTTCTTCTCTTCTCCCTTTCCCATCGTCGCCGCGATTCATCGTCGTCCTCCTCATATCCTGCTCGATCTGGTGAGTTCTTAATTTGGGTGAGGATTAGTGAGTTCTTGATCAGATGGGGAATGAGCTTTTTTTTTCTTGGTTGGGTGGGTATGAGTTCTTGATTCGCCGCCGCCGCCGCCGCACGTCCTAAACCATCTCATTAGTTCTTAATTTGGGCGTGGTGAGTTCTTGATTGCTGCATTTCCCGGTGAGTTCTTACTCGTGGTGAGTAAGATCAGAGCTGCGAAGGCTGTCCATGGCAGTATAGAATGTAATAACTCTCTGGAGGTTAGAAGAGGGCAACTCGGGCTTTAAACTGTATGATTTCTCTGACATAAAAGATGCAACTAATAATTTCTCAAGTGAAAGTTTGCTTGGAAAAGATGGTTTTGGATCTGTCTACAAAGTAAGTTCAGATTTCAGAGTCGCACTCTATTACCAGTAGCTAGCAAGCAACTAAGCAAGTGTTTAGTGTAGTAACAATGGGAACATTTTTGGTGAATGCTAATGGTAAACTAGACAGTCTTGTACTTTTCCATTGCCTCGTCAGTTGCATTGTGGCTTTGGTCCTGATGATAAGCAAGATGTCTCCCAAGGAAGTTGCATTTGAGGGACCTTTTTCTGAAGCAACCAATATTGTTTTGTACTAGGATAATATAAAAGTCAGCGGTACTTGGGCATTTGGGCTTAGAAAAATCAACCAGGTGTTTCACCATGTACAAAGAGTTGTACTGTTATGCAATCGGAGAAAGCCGCAACTAGCTAGCTAGTTCTCTGCCATACATGCATGTGCACTTCCAGCTATACCAAGCGCTATGTATATTGAAGATGACAAGGTTTCTGAGAGATTTAAACATGAATTAGTAGTTTTCTCCGGCAATAATAAGGATGTATTTTGTGAAATCATATGAGGTAGTAGCATTGTAGGATTTCTTCTGTTGGTTAGTAACTATACTTCCTCTGTTAATCTGAAGCTCTGATCATGTGCTTCCTGGATATGATCCTTAGTGAATCTGATTCTTATCTATTAGAGCTTGCATTTTTCAGAAATAACAGTTTTTGGACATACTTTCAGAAATGAGCATGTATTCTTAGTGAATTTGGTGCTATGTATTGATGTGACTGCTTGCTACTTGCTGCCTGCATAGGACCTGTATTTGAAAGTAGACATTTTCAAAAGCAGAACATGTGAAGTGACTGACCTGTTGCAGTGCATAAATATGATTGTGTGATTCTCAGAGAAGAAGATTGAAATTGTGATGAATTCAGTACTGTTGTTCTTCTTATATCTCAGTTTGTTTTGTACCATAACTATTCCCCTTCATTTTATTTACTTTGAAGTATCTGCTTTGCTCCAGGATAGTGCTGTGCTCCAGGAAGATGGCAAAGAAGAAGAGCCCAATTGTCTTTATGGATGTTTCGATAGGTGATGAACCTGATGAAAGAATGTTTTTTGAGGTACCGTGTGGCTCTAGTTATGTGCATCATTATTACTGTGTTGTCAAGGCTGAATTGTGCTTCCACACATTGTACTTTTTAGAGAGAGAAACTAGAAGAAGGTTGAGGTGGTCATCCTTTTCTACATTCACCATATATATGTCTATCCACTATATATGATTTCTGCATCCTCTTAAAATTCAGGCAACTCAAGATTCACATCTGTTATACACTTGAGTTTGAAACTTTGCGCGTTATAATGTTCATTGCATTATGTCTGGTAGAAGAAAAAAGAATAATTGGATGGTAGCAGTTTTGTTTCTTTATTTCTGAGATAGGTAAACTGATGTCTACTAACTGATTTTCCTTGCAGGCTCCTTGAAATTGACTGGTAGGATGTTTCATAAAATATCTTTGATGGTAGCAGTTTTCTGATGGTGTCATTTAGACTAATTAACCATCCAATGAATGGTCTACTGTTGTGTCATTTTAGGGATGTTGGGAGAAGTTTGGATTTTGTTGTGCATTTGGACTAATTAATCATCGAAGTCGTCGGCAGAGGATTCAACTTGCTAGGTGTAAGGGAATAGAATCAGAACAATCTTCTTATTATACTGTATAAACATCTCCTGTATTTTTGGCTGGCACCACATTAGCATCAACTTTCTTGATCCAAGAAGTTGTAACAAGCATGTATATGTTTTCTAGTTTTCTGTGAAATAGACCGATGGTACTTTTGATCTTGCTCCTGTGCTACTGTCACAGGGTACTAGCACGGTAAACAGTGGTAACTAAATATACTAATAGTAGTAATACTAGTAGATCATAAAGAGAGCTAGCAATACGCTGCTAAATTCCCTGCCAATAGCCAGTATATTCCCTGTCAAAATGAACATAGGGTTTCTAAGAGAGGGATTGGAAGAAACAAGGGATTTAATCCCTACAGGATTTGAGTGACATGGGAGGGATTAAATCCCTAGTAACTAAAATTAGGGGATTGAAGAGAATTAGAGAGGATTGAGGGGGAATAATTTCACACCATCATAGGTGTGGAATAAATCCCCTCGAATCCCCCCGTGCAGATTAACCAAACAAGCCTTCCTAGGTAATACATTGGAACTACCTATCCATTGGATGTGTGCGTTTTCAATTCATCTAATCATATACGACAAAACACTAATCCTAACACAAATCGTACGGTACAAAATCTTTGTGATTCGAGTCAAAAAATCTGTCGACAAATATATAGCAAATATGAATACATTTCACACCGGTGAAAGCCCTGAGATGGGCACACGACGGTATCTATTTCAGGCCCAATCCGGCCTGGTGTATGGAGTCCCGAACAGGCCCATGAACTGGCGTTCGGAGCCCAAAACCTCTCGCATTTCCAGCCCATCAAGCCGCTTCGTCCTGGGCTTAGCCCACCACGTCTCTTTCTCAGTTTCTCGGCCCGTCCGCCGTTGGTTGGCTGCCTCCGCTCTCCTCCAATCCAAGGCTCCCCGCGTCCCCGCCCTTCTCCTCCCGCGCCGCCGTTCGCGCGCGAGAAAACGAGGCGGCGATATCGGATGGATGATGCCACTGGCCTCTCTCTCTCTCTCTCTCTCTCTCTCGTCTTCGCGCGCGCGCGCTAGCTCACAGCATTGGTAAGTGCGAGGTGATGGTGCCATTGCTGCTCGTGCGGGAGATTCCGCACCTCGCCGCGGGCTCTTCATGGCTGAGTCGATCTCGTTCAAGAACCAGCGCGCACCCGCTTCGACAAACCGATGAGCCAGCCTGCGCCGGAGTCGATCGATCTTTCCATCTGTCGGTGGGAGTGGGATGCCATCCTGAGGCTGGGGGTATCGTGGTCACGAGGTTCCCTATGATGCCCGCGACGTGTTCGACGGTTTGCGCGAGCGAGGGAGGCGCGGCGGTGGTTTTGGGCTGTGCGTTTGGTGCCTCTCGTTTTCTGATTCCCTGTCGGTCCCTATTTCATTTCGGCATGGGATGGAGACTCGGTCACTCGGGTCGTACTGGTGTTTGGTGCTATACTGCTATCGTCCAGGGAGCTAAAACAGGAAACGGGTTGATTCCCCCGGGCTCGAATTCAGAACATCAATGCTTTGCTGGCTGATTGCTGCCTGCTCTTATCAATCATCCGCTTGCAGGACTGCAGGCTGTGGTGATTTTAGTGGTTCTCCATCCCAGTAAAAATCTGCAAGTTGCTGGATGTTGCACATCCCCTGATCTGCAAGAATATTACCTTCTTCAAGGAGAAGAAACTTATGCTGTGAGAATTGTTTTATCACCCTATGGCCTCTGTAAACTCTATACGGGGTGAATATCAGTTAGGTCTTTTTCATGGAACCTGTGACCATGTGATTTCAAAATCTGTTCACGTTGTTGAATTAGTATATAGGGAAAGAATTTGTGTTGTCAGCTAATGGTTGTGCCTTTTGGTTCTGCTTCTGGGATCTTCATTTTGATTTTGTGACAATCTGGTTTGCATTTTTTCCCCCTAGAATTACACCAAGAAAAAGCATTCTTTGCAGCTGAGATTTGATATGTATCTCCGGCATGTACCCTTCAGTAAACAAAGTATTTGAAATACGATAGGAATTAGGAGTGTCGGAAATGCAAAGCTGTACTTCTTTTGCTATTTGCCTGACGTTTTGCTTGTTTTGAACTTTCCTTACCTTTTGCCAATCTGTTTACCTTTACTATGTTTCAGGGACAGGAGATGATGCTAGGGCCAAACATGCAGCCGTGGCATCTGGAAGCACCACAAGTTATGTAGATTCCATCTTCTCACCGCTGTTGCTGCAAATAATCTTTGTTAACTAATGGTACCCAGATTGCTTACTTTGGACCTATGCTTCTTCTTTATGTTCCTTCCTGCAACAAACTGCCGACATACTATTTATACTAGGTTTGCTGTTAGTGCAGTGAATTTTGGATATATCTATATGTCTAGAGATTTCCTATCCATGTGACCTGATTGCACAATGCTGTTTCTTTGGTGGAATTTAGTATTTGCATATTAACTTCTTTAGTTTGCTCCCTGTATGCCCATATGGTTAAGTTGATTATCAGCTCCGTTTTTTGCCATTTGATAATCTGACAGGTACATTAGTTCTGAAGCTTCCGAGTTCTGGAGACATGCAATTGATGTCAATTGTTCTCAGGCATCTCTATCTTTTAACTTGGAGTATATCTATAATACATACAAAATTATCCATGTTTCTAAATTGGCTGCAACAGCTAACCTCAGCAATCACATTGATTAGCCACCTTCTATATATCTAGTTTGTAGTACCTAAAGACTAAACTCTCTGATGGTCCATCTAGATTGTTCCCAGATAGCACCTAATATCTATGAGCTGTGGGCATAAAATATTCCAGTTACTGCTGGACCCTGCATTTTGCTGATAGGTACAAAAAGCTATTTTCCGCTGCATTTTTTTTAATTATTGTGCAATTTAGGACATACTTGATAGTATTATTATTCCGTGCTATCCTAGGAACTGGCTTGCCATTAACTTCATACATCTCTCTGGTTTTATTCTAAGATCATACTTAGTATGTGTCAACCCCCATAGTATTAATATTCCCAGCATAGAAATGCTGCTAAGTTTCTGTCTTGTATTGAACAGCATATTCTTTCTTATATTGAATTATCTGCACTGAATATTTGGAGCCTTTTCTTGCTGTTGACTAGTTGGAGTAATAGTTGCATTTCCAATGATTTTTGTCCCAAAGACAGGCTAGCATGAAGCTGTAGCTGGAGTTTTTCCTGCGCTTTGCCTGCCACCACTGAGCTTAAAACATGGACAACATCATTAAATCAAATCCTTAAGATTCTCCAAGGAAGCGAGGATTAGTAGCAACAGCTGAGATCCCACATTCCCACTATTTACTAGGATAATGATAAGTACTAGTACTATATAACACATTACAATTCACATTCGTCCATTTTCTGTACAGCCTGTTAGTCTTCTCAAAGTTTTTTTGTTCCCTAATTACCCTTACATTTGTTCTTGCACATACAATATTTCTGATTTCTTGATTCATGTACCTCTGAATCATTTTCATCTTTATTTCAGGTCTTGTAAGCATGTCATGGCAGGTACGATGGCACTACTATGTTTGTCCCAATAAGTCAATGCCCCCGTGCCATGGATTCTTATATGGGGGCCATACTCTATTAGCCCTTCAAACATACTAGTAGGGAAAAACTCAATGATTTGGCTCTGAAATGTCAAAAGGAACCCCAGAAGTGCTAATTTGATTTACGCCGTCAAAAACGAATTCAGGTATAACTTTCAACACCATAATCATTCAGAAAAAGTACGAATTACCCCCCCCCCCCCCCCCGAACTATTGCGGTCGTCTGAATTACCCCCCTGAACCACAAAACCGAACATTCTGCACCCCCAACTATGCAAACCGGACGAATTACCCCCCTCAATCCAATCCACGGTGGTTTTAGTCTACGTGGCGTACACGTGGCAGTCCAGTCAGTATTTTTTTAATTAAAAATTTGTGGGACCCGCATGTCATACACTTCTTACTCCCTCTCTATTCTCTCGCGCAGCGCGCACGGAGGAGGCGAGACGGCGGTGGCGCGCTCTTCCTCCCGCCCTTGGGCCCGGTCGGCGAGGTGAGGGGCACGCGGCGGCGCAGACGGTGCGGACGTCGGCGCGGAGACGGCGGAGCTGCGTGGCGGCGGAGCCAGCGGAGCGTGGGGGGCAGCCAGTTGTGGGTGGCGGAGGGGGCCCGAGGACGGCGGCGGCCGGCGACGGAGGCGGAGGCCGACCGGGCGCGCGGGGACGTGCGGTTGGCGGCGGGCTCCTCCTCGTCGTGGGCTCATGGGGACACACGGTGGGCGGCGGGCTCCTCCTCGGCGGTGGCGCGCGGGGACGCGCGGTGGGACACCGCCGCCACCGCGAGCTCCTCCTCCTCGTCGTGGGGCGCTGGGATGCACAGAGCTCGGGGAGGGAACGACGGTGCGGCGCGGCCTCGCCTCCGCCGCCACCGCGCTCCTCCGCCGCCGCCGCCTCGCCTCTTCCGCCGCCGCGCTCCTCCGCCGCCGCCGCCTCGCCTCCTCCGCCGCCACGCTCCTCCGCCGCCTCTGCTCCTCCACCGCCACACTCCTCCGCCGCTATGCAGCTCCGCCGCCACGCTCCTCCGCCGCCTCTGCCTTCGCCTCCGCGCTGACGTCCTGAGCGCCAACGTCCGCGCCACCGCGTGCCCCTCACCTCGCCGACCGCCCACGCCGACCGGGTCCAAGGACGGGAGGAAGAGCGCGCCGCCGCCGCCTCGCCTCCTCCGTGCGCGCTGTGCGAGAGAATATATAGAGAGAGAATAGAGAGAGAGTAAGAAGTGTATGACATGCGGGTCCCACAAATTTTCAATTAAAAAAAGCTGACTGGCCTGCCACGTGTACGCCACGTAGACCAAAACCACTGTGGATTGGGTTGAGGGGGGTAATTCGTCTGGTTTGCATAGTTGGGGGTGAAGAATGTCCGGTTTTGTGGTTCAGGGGGGTAATTCAGACGACCGCGATAGTTCGGGGGGTAATTCGTACCTTTTCCTAATCATTCTAGCTATTATGAAAACACAAGCCATGTGCAGAAGTTGTGAGGCACATAATCTGAACACCAATTTTCATTCAGACAATGAACAGGCAGATGAAAACGAGCCAACAATGTTTCTTTAGAGAAGAAACAAATTACTTGTTTATCACTCGATCGGTTAGATGAAAACTCGCTAGCTATTCCCTACAGAAGAAACTAAATGCTTTACAGTGCTGCTCTATCTTTTGTTTCAGTCACAAGTCAGAATATTAATCAGTCTAGGCCACTTAAAATTCGATGTAAACGTTGCAAATATAGTACCGATAAAATAAGCAAATTATGTCTATGTGAAGTCGTTTTAGCAACCATGACAGATCGCTTTCATGTCTTATTTGTTTGCATGCATCTCTTTCAAGTTTACTATTGAAATGTTCTCTCTTTTTAGGTGCAATTTGTACCTCCATAGTCCATACTCCAGGACAGATTCTAAATGTTGTACATTTGCCTTCTCACTACTCATTTAAGGGACAGCTTTTGTTTTCTATTTCTCACTTTTCCTTTTCTTTTCAGAGGAATGTCTGTTTGCCAGAGGGCATGCAGAAAACCAGGAGATGTGGTGCCATGCTGCCATGCAAAGAAGTTTTTGTCAACCACAACACATGGGCACCAATCAATCATCCATTAGAGGTGTGGTTAGTACTACTCTACTGCTCATCAGCATGTCAGCCATCCTGTCTCTACAATTAATCTTGTATAGGTAATTAGGCTACATACTTATAGCACCCTGTGTCATGTGGTCATCACCCGAAATGCCGTAGCTGATACGTTGTTGATGGGGGATTGGGCCACTGTGTTATGCTCCCATGACCTGAAATTAATTATCAGTTCGCTGAAAATCTGAAACCGGTGCTTGTAATCTAGTTAGACCAAGCAAAATGCATGCCACTTATTATAATGAAGTGGGTCTGATACCATCAATTAACTACAATTTCAAAGTGAGGTTACTAAACTATATTGATCTTCTTCTTAATCCATAGGAAATTAAAAAGGCTCAAGTTTGTGTCAAAAGATCAAAACAGTGGACATAAATCTATCACTCCTCCCCATACACACAACACGTTTTGGTCTGCACGTTGTCGACCGTGGCCCGATCAAGTACTGATCAGCAAGCAAAGATTTTTTGAGAGCTAATTAATCATGGTGTCTTAACTAGTACTGATCCATCTTTGAAAACCTAGTTAGGCTGTGATCGAACGCAATTAGGCTCTAATTAATTAATTAAGCAGTCATGGTACGGAATTTCCCGGACTGTTTCTTCGGCGCGAGCACATACATACTATACAAGTTTGATATCTCAATGATTGCTCATTGCTGCAGCGTATTGCAAGGAATACTATATACTTATATGGCTCTCACGACGTGCGGCGCACTAATGATGGATTCGGTGCGTGCGTACGTGTGCGTGTGTGCGTCCGTCAGTAACGGTAACAACGGCCGGGCCGGGGGCCAAACCAACAGGGAGAGACCAACTGCTGCAGAGACCGGTGTCGCCATGTTTCATCATCATCAATTCATCATGCCTACCTTTGCTTGCAATTTCGACGCAGCGATTGGTGCGGGCATCTGCTTTCTTCTCAGAAAGTGTTGCGAGCTTGACAATGTATGTCCATCCTGAACTACCTGCAGGTAAACACATCTATATCACCCCCCTCAATTTTGTGGAAATTATTACTGATATCCTTCTGTTTTTTGTTTGATTGTTTAAAATTGAACTAACCAACGTCATGTAGATAAAAATAGAGGGAGTAAGAGATTTTATAGCTCTTGAGGTACAGTGAGATCGTATTAAGAAAAAAAAATTCTCTTATGTAGTTATATATGGGGCTAATAACAAGGGAGTTGAGAACTACTCCCTCCATCTCATAATATAAGGGATTTTGGATGGATGTGACATGTCCAGATTCGTAGTACTAGGATATAGGATATGTCACATCCCTCCAAAATCCCTTATATTATGGGACGGAGGGAGTAATAGGTTTATGCAAGCAATTGACAATCTAAGACCCAGTTCTTTTTCTCAACTTCAAACTTCAATTTCCCCGCTTTCCATTAGCACGTTTTTCAAACTGTTAAATGATGTGTTTTTGACAAAAAGTTTCTATGTAGAAGTTGTTTAAAAAATTCAAATAAATCCATTTTTTATTTTATAATAATTAATACTTAATTAATCATGTGCTAATGAGCTCTTTCGTTTTGCGTGCGTTAAAAATCTCACTAACAACTGGCAGATTGAAGGGGGCCTAAGTGTCTATTCTTTTGTGCTAAATGCTGAGTGGCCGATTGGTTTGTGATAATTATCCAAGGATACAACCGAATGAATTAACTATAATAAAGTTGAAAAAAATCGAAACAGTTTCTAAGAGATTCATATATATAATTGTTTCCAATTAATAAAAACCATATCATTTAGTAGTTCAGAAAAAGTGTATTTATCTGTTAAATATAATACAAGGAATACAAGTAATCATCTTGTGGTGAGTAGAGCCTAGCTAGCTAGACTATGTCACATGGATTCAGATGCATGAGCAATGTGTAAAGTGGAAGGGCGCTGCGTTTGGAATCCTGCGTATACACTATTACCTCCCCCCCAAAAAAATAATAATAATAATAATAATAAGGAGGAGGCGTGATTGATTAGGTCGGCCAACTTCTGAAACCAAGGCAAAAATATTCTCCGTTTTCTTTTTTAATTTTTGTAATGGAAACAGTGCCCATATACTGTTGATCTTAACACCCCAACCACCTTACTCTTTCTTTTCTCCTCCCTCCTCGTGATGTCATTCAGCTTCACACCTCTAGCTCTCTTCTCTCTCTCTCAATCCTGTTTATATATATAGAGAGCCAGGCTGTATGCATCTTTGCAAAGCCATCCATTAATTCATCCATTCGATCATTGGGTACAACACAAGCATAGAAGCTTGTACGATTAAGTTGATCAGCTTTAGCTATCACCACCTTGCTTGTAACATCAAAAGCATGGAGGATTTAGTTAGTGGCTCATCTGTGATGAGGAGTGCCATAATTAGCTGCAGTAGTACTAGTGAAGATCAGCAAGCTGCTGCTGCTCAAGCTCAGCCGGAGGAGAGCACCTGGACCGACTACTTTGTGGATTTCATGATGTCCGAGGAGGAGAAGAAGAGGCAAGAAGATCATGGCGCTTCTTCATACTGCTCCCATGGCGGAGATGGCGTCTATGGCGATTGCAGTGATCAGAAGGAGCTGGAGGAGGAAGAAGAAGGAGATGAAGATTCTATGATCTCCGACGCCGCGTCTTGCGCTCCCGCAGTCGCGGCGTTGCCTGATAGGTACAAAGAGTTGAAGAAGCTCAAGAAGAAGGTCTTCAAGGCCCTGGATCATGATGATTCCCTGGAGGATACTGCAAGCTCTCCAGTAAATAGCCCTAAGGTAGTTACAGCTAGCTTAATTCCCTATATATTTTTGTTGCTATGAAGGTTTAAAGCTAGAGAGTACTTTGATTTCAAAAAAAGAAATAAAGAAAAGAAAAACTAGAGAGTAATAGCTAGTTGGTGTTGATTTGCCTGTTTGATTTGCATCTTTCAGGTCAGTGCTTTGACACAGCTGGAATTGAGCCCTAAAAGGAGGTGCAATACCAGGGACCTAACCAAGGTTATTAAGTTCAATCAATAATCAGTTGGTGTTTTATTGAAAAGATACCAGTATGAATTGTCCATCCATTTTTTCAGGTTTCTAGAGAAGTAGTAATATCTTGTTTTAACATCCTGTCATTTTTTTCCTTGAAGGAAGTTGGGATTGGCGATGATCATGGAAGAGAGGGGATGGACTATGCAGATGCAATGGTAGAGGGGGTGAGGTTTGTTGATCAAAGTCAGAAGAGTGTAACTCCATGTGGAGAGCTAAAGGATAAGGGGCTTTGTTTGTTTCCTTTGTCCATGTTGCTACACTACCATGGATGAAAAAATTGAGAACTTCAATGTAGAGCATGCGTAGGGTTTATGCCTTACATGAATGTGTGTGGGATAAATGACCAAAAAATATAGTGTGCGGAGATTACTGTGGATATATTTTTTGGGTGAAAATATATGTGAATATATATTACTGCTCCTGCCGTCTCCTTGTTTCATTTTTTTTCCATTTTGTTTTACTTACCACCAGTTATGTACTGTTATGGAATGGAGCTAGCTCTGTGCGTGTAGTTTATTTTATTAGATATCTATATATATGGATGCTCCTAAAAGCAACAATAATATATATAGATGGTTAGACTTGGTCAAATGGTACAAAATTGTCATGGTTATTTACATGGTGTTTTGAGATGTTATGCAGTACAAATGAATTAAGGTGAGTTGCTCTCCTGCTGTCCAACGATTGATCAGAGGCCATGTAACTTAGTAAGACAGTAGTATTAATTAATATATCCACAATTCACAAATGAGTGAATAACTAACATGAGTTACAGAACATGCCAATGCTCTACCTTTACATGCATGTCTCTCACTTTTTGTTCGATGTAAAATAAGTGTTCCCAACCAACCGATGCCACTAGCTTATCAGCATGATCAGATGGGCTATCTACCAACTCCTTTTAATTACATCATGGATGTACCTGTTAACTCAGTTACCTGATATGTAGCTAATTAGCTATAGCTATTACTACCCACGAGTAGCTAATTAATTAGCAAATGCAATGCTAAAAATTTAGGGTTATCTTGATGCTAAAAGAATTTCTTTCTAAGGAGATAAAGTGGATAAACATAAAGGCAGCATATATGTGCAATGACCATGCTTGCAGCCCATGAACAAGTAGTGGTTAGGGAGTAGCTTTCATGAAGGGAGAATAGTTAAGTGCTTGACTGTTGCCAAGATTTGAAAGCTAAAGGACTTATTAACAAACCAATTAAAATTTAAGGGCTATATGACCTCCCCCTAATTTGGCACCTTTAGCTTGTCCCTTCATGCATGTTAAAACATTATTTTCTTGCACCATCTTTCGTAGCCTTATCAATCGATCTTAGGAGTTAGGTTTGCAAACATGAAGTCTTGAGAGCTACACCTATGTATAGCTTTTTCGTTGTACGTCTCATGCATGGTTCATCTTGTTACTGTCTGAACACTTGACTACTGATCCAAATAACCAATTGCCCGCTGTCTAGATCAAAGAAAAGAACGAATTCTACGTCGTCAACTACTGTGCGATGTTAATTAATCTGAGATTTTGACATTGCTAATAAATGAATGTGAGACATCATATCGTGTACTTAAAATGAAAAAAAGGTTTTGAGAAATATATTGGCATGTAATTCTTTCACGCGTTCGCGAAAAATAACGACTGAAAGTACAAAATGTTATGGCAAAGTAATTGCTCTATCCTCATCACGCTTGGAGGTCCCTAAAAAATGACCTTTTTTTTTCTTTTGATGTGTTGATTGATTAACATGAATTATTCAAGAGCCGCAGCTGAATTCAATATATAGTTTATGGCCGGTTATCACTGTAGCTTATTCTTCATTCTTAAAATATAGCGAGAAAATACATGTAGTGGAAACTGCATGCATATGTAGTTGTGAATCCTGGAATCTATCGTAGGATAAAAAAAATTGATGCATGCGATTGTTCACGTCATACTAATTTACTTTTACTGGTAATATTTTCCCTAGTATAACCGGGCAACCGAACCTTTCAACAAAAATTTTGCTGGAAGTTATCCAGCACAACTAAATTTGTATGTTTTTAACTGAACGATGCCTGTTGCCCCATAAAGATATATGAAGAGATCAGATTAATTAGCATCTTAATCTAAATGTTCTTCTGCATTTTTCATCTTATGAGTTCTTATACATGAACAGGAAATATATTAATTAGCTTCAGAACTTAAAATTAATTTTTTTAGATGACAGTATTTAAAAGTTAAAATTAGTTGATACCCTTTCATGTGTGCTACCAGTTTATTTTGATAGAAGCCTTTGTTGGAGCTCCAGCTAGCTGCAAGAATTCTTTGCACCACACCATCTTGTTCATATTTTAGATCACGAAGAATAGATGCTTAAATAATTATATTTTAACCTATAAACTCCAAAATCTAGAGGTTTGAGGTTTTCCAAACAAGCCCTAAGAATAGTACATTGCACTTTTAGATTGAGGACTTTTACGGTACATTATACTGCAAGTATATACTTGCAGTATATATAAGGGTAGGTTTGGTATTTGTTAAAAATCTGAAAATGGCTGTTTAGTCATTTGAAGTTAGGATTTATTTTCGTCGGGAGTAATTTTCCACCGGTAGTAGAGATTTTTTTGGTCGCACTTGCATCTGAAAATATTTATCAGCACGGTTAAGTTTTGACATGCATAGCCATGATCCATGAAATTGATATATGATGACTAGTTAGTCCATATTTTTTTGCCAGACATATCAAGTTCTCAGTATCTACTATGTTGATTTCTCGTTCAATTAGTTTATGACCGGATGATTTGCCAGTTCTATCAACTCTGCACGGAGGCGGCACCAGCAGACAGTCATGCAAAATGAAAACGACTATGGCCATCAATACAATTTCTCAATGAGACTGGGGCTGGCGATCGGGCGAACGAGAGGCTGGGACGCGTCGTCGCTGACGGCACCGAGTTTGGCTTAGGCGCTCGCAGAGTTTTGGTTGTCGGTGGCGGCGATAGCACATGGAACGAAGGAAAGCGAACCTCTCGAGCGGATTTCTCTCAAGCCGGATCTGACAAAAAAAAGGAAACGCGAAAATACAAAAATACCCTTTTCAATTTATACTGCAAACTAATTTAGAGAAAGATCAGATGAATCTATATCGTTGGATCGTTTATACTGCAAATATATACTTGCAGTATAGAGTACCATAAAAATCCTATTTAGATTTGGGCCATATATGTTGGCCTGCATGTTACTGAAGCTTCCAACCAAAAGGTGGCTCTGAAAATAAATAATAAATAAACAAAAGAGATTATCTTAATCCCCAATCCTTATTAGGTACCATCGTAATCACTACTTAGACAGTGTCTTGTCCCTTAAAGAATATTTTGAAGACTAATTAATTACTCTGGCCTGAATCATCAGTTATGTCGTAATGCACCCTTCACAGAAAGTTAGAAACAAGTGGAACAAAGATAGCCTCTTGAATGTCCTTGAGGACTAGTGTTTGGAGAAAAAAAAGTTTTGGGGGAAATGGAAAAAATAATATAATGAACTCAAACTGAGAAAACTGTCATGTGTCCATGTGCACGGCATTAAGGTTGTTGGCACATATGGAAAAAAAATTGAAATATGTTATCTTATCCACGTCTTGGCTGCCCGTGTATCCATGATTTATATTCTCCGGCCGTCTGAATTTAAAATCGCAACAAGTTGGAAATATTTTGCGGAATGGTGCAAAACATCAAAGAATTTAGAGGAAGTCAATGTTCACCAATACTTTATATTTCAGGGACAATTATCCCGTCGCAAGGAAGTGAAATTTTGATTCTTTTGTATGTTGATGTAATCGTGTTACCGTCAAACAACTGATGCTATATGAGCTGCTACAGTGCTCCTCAGGTTTTCAGATAGCAAAACTAGATTGATTCCTGGGGTCTTGTTGGCCCTAGTTCTCAGCTTTAATTTGAGGAGAGGAACAACACAAAAAGTAGACTGTTTTCTGCCAAAACATTGAAAAGACAATTCATGTTTCTTTTTGCCTTTTTCCCAGAACTACTTATTGATCAACGCAAATCTTCTGTATTAAATTATCTGTAAATAATTGAATCACAATTTTAGATATACTCCCTCTATAAAAAAAAGAAAAAGAAAACCAATCCTAACTATGAATCTAGACAAGTGCTTATCTATGTTCATATCTAAATTTATATTTTTAAACGCCTTCTCTCAAACTAACTTCCAATATGAAATATACAAAGTACAAAATTTCAGTAGCTAGGCCGGTGCAGTTTTCCTCATTACATTACACTGTCCTGTCGAAGTGTCGAACCGTCTTTCAGAGGTTCAGTTGATGGTGCATGGATCAACCACAAGTTGTTGCATGTTTTTTCATTCCCTTTTCTTTTCTTTTCTTTTCCTTTTTCTTCAGAGATGGCAACAGTTTGTTGTACTGACAAGAAGGTTTCCGTATGAGTGATGGATGCTTCACCTACCAAGAGAGAGCTAATTGGTGAGTGACAAAGAACATAATATGTTGGAGCTAGCTCACATGCATGCTGCCTTGGCTTGTTTCCTTTTCTTTTTGGCTCGTTTTTTTTTCTCTCCTATCCATACAGGAGGTTAGTACAGTTGGCCTGTTGGATTGCTCCGTTTCTCAAACAAATGCTGGATTGTGCTCACTCACAAATCATGGCTCATTAGAACATACATGTGAGAATCTTGACATGTCGTAATCACATAAAGCTTCATACCGTTGTTAGCTTCAGAGAGGAACCATGCATCTTTTTTTTTCTTCAGAAATACGCAAAAGAATTATGCATCTTCATATTAAAATTTTAAAAGAAGCGAAGTTTTTTTTTGAAAAAAAATAGTCATTGAGAGATACCAAAAGTTTTAGTGTAAATTTGGTACCTCCTAGTATCTCCTTAAAAACAGTAAAATCACTCTGACTAAAAGGCTATATTAATGAAAATAAGAAAAAAACACATCATGCCACGTGCGGACATGCCAACACCACTACCACACCCTTATCTTGGTTTGATCTATGGAACAAAATAATAAGCTGCATTATTCAGAGTTCAGACACACGCTGATGAGATGGGTCAAATAATCAAATTTGAATTCAGAGTTTGATCTCTGTAAAATAATTTGTCAACTCAAATGGTCTCTACTCGTTCTTTAAAAGATGTTCTCTGCTCGGCCAAAGAATTTTAGAAGGTTGGTGCTCGATCCTTGTATACAGAGTTGCAACTTGAGTATAATTTAATCCCAGATGTAGGCATTTCAGCGTATTCCGGCAACTGCATTATATATCTTGTTCTCTTCTTTTTGGAGCACTTGGTAGGTACTCAATCGATTTATGGAGAAAATACTGGATTAATTTGTTAATACTGGACAAATAATAAAATATTCTGCAAGATTTCAACAGAAATTCTGTTAGTCGTCTAGATAGCATGACTAGAGAAATCAAGAAAAGATTGCAAGATTCCATAGGAAATATGAAAAATGTCTGAACCAACTGCCAAGATGGAGAGGTATGGGAGGAACCACGAAATCTTTGATTGTGTTATTTGTCTTTGTCCCAGTTACCCCGTATCTTTGACAAGATTGCAATCCGTTTTTTTTTTTTTTGTCATTTGTCATCTGATTCAAGGGATGATGGTTTTTTCACATAGAATACACGGCAATCATTGGATAGAGCTGCCCACCACTACAAAATCCACGACTTAGGTTTTACATAGAAAAATTACAAGGAAAATGCAAACGCATATGCGCTGGTTAAACTAAATATTTAAGAAATTATTGGTAGTCAAAATTATAAAAATTTAATCAAATTTTATCTTAAACTTTAAATATGTGTGACCGGAGAAAATAACTACTTCGTTTCAGGTTATAAGATGTTTTGACTTTAGTTAAAGTCAAACTGCTTTAAGTTTGACTAAGTTTATAGAAAAAAATAGTAATATTTTTAACCCAAGAGAAATTTATTATGAAAATATATTCAATTATTGATTTGATGAAACTAATTTAGTATTATAAATATTATTACATTATCTATAAATTTAGTCAAATTTAAAACAGTTTGACTTTGACGAAAGTCAAAACGTCTTATAACCTGAAATGGAGGGAGTATTAATTAAGCCATCAAATTCAGGACCAATGGTTTAAGCATCAAAACTCACTCAGTCTCGAGCTTTGGCACAATGCTTGGACCAACCCATAATATTTTGGGCTATTTTTATTTGCACCTATACGGTGAAATAAGGTTTAACTCGTAGAAAATGCTTATTATTTAGAGGCTTATTGGGAATCCAATTTTGCTCACATGCTCAATCTTTTTTTGAAATGAACTCGCATGCTCAATCTAGTTTATGGGAAGTTTGCTTAGAGAAACGCTCAGGGTATCCTGACTAGCTCTATAATATGATGGGCTAATTATTCGCATCTTTTTGAAAGTTTGCTTGGGCTGATAGGGATTGGGCATCTCAAATTAATGGGCCCTGACTGAATCTAGGGCTATCGTACAGTATTCTAGTAGCCCTTAACTTATGCCTTTATGAGAGAAAAAAAAAGCATACTACCTTGAGGGTAAATGGTGCCGTGGTAGTTTAGGCTGTCTTCGGGAGGATACAGAAAATAAATCACGCGATTATTTTAGTGAGATTAATTAAGTATGAGCCAAAAAAATCTTGAAAAATTGATTAATATTATTTTTAAATCCACTTTCATATAGAAAACTTTTATAAAAAATACACCGTTTAGCAGTTTGAAAAGCGTGCGCATGAAAAAGGAGGAAAGTGCGTTGGGAAAGAGGGGAAAACAACACAGCCTTAGTATAGGCATATGGATATCAGCTAGACCTTGTTTAGTTCCAAAAAATTTTTAGATTTAGTTGTCACATCGGATATACGGACACACATTTGAAATATTAAACGTAGTCTAATAACAAAACAAATTACAGATCCCTCTAGGAAAGTGCAAGACGAATTTATTAAGCCTAATTAATCCATCATTAGCAAATGTTTACGGTAACACCACATTGTTAAATCATGACATAATTAGGCTTAAAAGATTCGTCTCGCAATTTACATGCAAACTGTGTAATTGTTTTATTCTTTTGTATGTATTTAATATTCTATGTATGTGTCAAATATTCGATGCGATGGGTAAAAAATTTTTGTTTTGAAAACTAAACAGGGTCTAAACATGTGAAAACTCTACCTTGAGGTCAGATGATGAGATGAGCCCACATTTAACTCGCCCACGGTGGATGGGATTGCCAAATTAACCAAGTTGGCCTAAAAACATATAACGAAACAAAGCTGGTGAAAGATCTATGGTATTAACTAAATCTGCGAGGCAGTTCCTATATATAGTAAAAAAGAAAAGTTAGTTTTTTTATTAAGTGTTTGGTGATGTATTATGAAAGTATTGCATATATAGCTTGTTAATTCAACATGGTGGACCGGCCGCTCAATGCAAATACTGGTGTTGATGGGCCATCTAGCTACAATTTTCATTCATCTTATCTTCACATGGGCTGGCTGGGGTCTTGCCGTCTTGGATATAGATGTTTGATGGGTTTACATGTCACATTGTTTAGAGAGAAGGCTATTGTCACAAAAGCTTGTCTATAGATTCTCTTCTATACGCCATTGATCAGCATGTATGAACAACCACGACGAAAGAGGGCCATGAAGCAACAGGAAGTTTGGAGATTATCTGAGTTCCAACCTACGGCTTCGGAACCCTTCCCTCTCCACACACAGATCTGAACAACAGATTAGTATATGATTAATTACGTGTTAGCTTGAAAAACTCGAAAAATAAATCATTATTATTTTTTAAAGTAACTTTTGTATGGAAATTCTTTTGCAAATATATACTGTGTTAGTAGTTTGGAAAGCATATGCATGGAAAATAAATATTAGGAAAATGGAGTATAGAACAAAGATCTAAACAAGGACGAGGCAGATCAATGACATTGTCAATTGGTGGTTGAAACAGTTGACGAAGATGGAAGCCCCTTGAAGAGAAGGGCATGGCACATCTGCAAGATTGCAGTATGTTAAAGCGTTCACGTCTTGTTCATGATCTGTGCACTTGTAGTCTTGTACTACTATTGTACTTTGCTTCATCAGATACTGAACTATTCTGAGTTTTATGTATGATTCAGCTCAAATTTGACCCAAGTTACACTTAATGAATCAAATGATTTATATATTTAAAGAAATTGTGAATTCCTCTAATTACCTAAGCAAACATATATGGACACCATATATTGTGGCTGTAAGCATGTGTAAACCCTCTGAAGGGCATATCCGTTTGGGGACAAAACGAGCTAAGTGTTGAAAACTCATGAAAATCATATCTAAAAGTTTTGTAAATTTATGAAAAAAAACTAGATATAGATGTAGATATGAAATGAAATACATTCTCACAATTCTCAAGTTCAAACTTAACTTTATTTAGGTGTACCAAAAAAGACAAATTTCAGGTGAATAGTGTCCTCTTACTATTCACCTGAAATTTATCTTTTTTTTTCTCTTAAACGAAGTTGAGTTTAGAGTTGAGATTTGGTGAGAATGTATTTCATATCTACACCTATCTCTAGTATTTTTTTTCATGAATTTGCGAAACTTTTTGGTATGATTTTCATGAGTTTCCAATACTTAACTCGTTTTCACCGGATATGTCCTCTATTCATTTTGGAGGAAATTCAAAGGTTTTGGATTCCTAAGGATTAATTCATATGAGTATCATTCGGTTAATAGGAATGTAGGTATAGGAAACAAAGATTTTTTTTTCATACAAGTTATAGAGAGAAAACATAGACACTTTTTCATCCACTCAAACCCTTTTGGAAAATTCCTATGGATTGAAGTGTTCATGCATTCCTATTCCTCCATTTTTACTATTCCTATATGTTAAAATTCCTCCAAAATGAATAGGCCCTAAGATCAGTAGACATCATTGAAATCCTAGATTAAGTTTGTTTTTTTTTACTGTCCTTGTCTTTGCTCAGGTTGCAGTTTTCTTTTCAAAAACGATGTCGGAATTGAGATTTCTTTTCTTGACACACATTACATTTAGGCGCAAATACACACTCTATAAACAATCACACTCTATCCATATGAATACCTTTCAAGATCTGATCTGACATATTTAAAGTCATTATAAGTATCTCATTGTCGATAGGTACATCATCTATAATTATAAAAAATAATTAGTCATAAATACAAGTACCAGTGCTTAGTAACGTACTACTAGAAATTGATGTATGATTACAAAGGAATATGGAATATGTTCCATATATGTAGGTACAACTGTGTTAGAGCTAGAGATATAGTACTATCAATATTCAATTCTTCCAAAAAAATTGCTTTTATGCTAGCTGGACCCAACCAAGCATTTCTATCGCCTACTTTGATTTTTGTCGAGCAACATCTGATTTTTGACCTTATTCGATGGGGCTTGCACATGAAAGAAACCGTGTATGCCATATTTTTTTATAAGTAAAGCACACAACTTGTAAACCTAGAAATATATCACTTTATAGAACCGGGTATGTTAGGGCAGTTCCAACCCTCTATTTCAGCTACCTTCCATAACATTAAATATGTTGTGACATAAGAAAAAAAACTAAGGTGGCAAGAGAGTTAATAAGAAGAACGGAAAAAAAGATAAAGAAACTAGCTCTATCAAGAAACAAAAATTAACACGAGGGGTAAGAGAGATGAAAGGAAAGAGAGGAGAGGAGATTAGATAAGAATTTATTTTGAAGAAACCATTTTGGGCATATAATTTTTATAGTACCTATATGATATGGCGAGTATGATAAGTACCATATAGTTTCTAGGTTGGGATTTCCCTTATATCCATCAACTTTTAAAACTAATTATAATACTTTCTTAAGAGCTATTTAATTTAGTCTTCATGTTGTAGCACATATTGTTGCCGCACCGAAAATTTGTTTTAAACATACTTAAATCATCTAGTTAGCGTTTTAAATCATAAAAGTCAAAAGGACATGCTGGTATTTGGATGTCAAAATCACCATTAATAAATGGTTGGTGGTGTTTGAACTTGTTTTGATATTTCTTTCATAAAAATTTACCTCTCATGCTTTGAAATCAATCATCCATTTGTTTCCCTTTGTCTGTCATATGCATTTACAATCCACTAAGGATAGTTACTGCTGTAAAGCTTAATGTGCATTGAACTATAACACTAATAATCATTGGATCCCTCTTATGTTTGATACATAAAAAAATCTAAGGGCATGTTTAGGGGAGCTTAGATTATGAGAAGCAATTGGTTGGTAGCCAGCTTCTGAGAATCTGGAAAAGCTGGGTTTCTCAGCTTCTGGCTTCTAGTTCATCTTCTGGATTCTACAACTACAGTTTCTCAGAATCTGGACCAAAAGCTGTACTATTTGGGGGAGCTTCTGATTCTGGAAGAAGCTGCAGCAGTTAGAAGCTCCCCTAAACAGGCCCTAAGTGTTATGTAGTATTCCCTCCGTCCCTAAATATAAGGGATTTTGGTTGGATGTAACGCATCCTAGTACTACGAATTTGGACATGCTCTATGTCCAGATTCGTAGTAATATAATACACCACATCCAACTAAAATCCCTTATATTTAAGGACGGATGGAGTATTGTATTTTCATATCAACTAATATAGAACAAATATAGATTATTTAGATATCTATATCTATATATCCTACTATAGTTGGAACCATAAACTTGACATGCATTGAGCCATGTCATCTAGAAAATAGTAGCTTTTTGGATCCATCTCATGCTTTCATCTCAATCATCCATATGCCATATGCATTTACAATCCACTAAATATAGTTATTGTTATAAAATTTAATGTACATTGAACCATGACATCTAGAAAAGTAATAACCATTGGATTCCTCTCATGCTTGATACATAACCATTCAGGTGCCATATACAATTGCAAATTTTCTTTAAAGGGTCATCAATATAATATCATTTTTTAGTTTAAAAGTAAAGGTGGTATATACACGTAAATTTGTGTTGCCTTGAAAGTAACATATTGTTGTGAACTTACTATTGGTTTTGTAAACTTAATTTAGCATAAATTGATAGTTTAAAAGTTTAGTAAAATTTCACTTTGGGTCACCTTTTATTACCGGTGTTTCTCTTTGGATCACTATTTAACCAATGTTTTCACTTTGGATCGAGTAATCTTACTTTTGCTGCAGTTTGGATTGCCCTTACTCTCTTTTCAAGCATATGAAGGATTTTGAGTACGCCAGCTCTGATTCGTCATTGAACTCCCACCACTTTATATAGACAATTTATTTGATAAATGACAAGTTTAATATAGATGAATAAAAGAGTTGGTGGTGATACAAAGTGACACAAAGTAAGATTACCCGGTTTAAAGTGAAAATATTAGCTAAAGGGTAATGCAAAGTGAAACAATCATAATAAAAGGTGGTCCAAAGTGAAACTTATTTAGTGAATATTATCCTGCACTTGAGGTTAAAAAGTGTCATGCAGGGAAAACACTAGTTATATAGTGATAGAGTCGTAGGCGTATGACTCCACCATTCACCAGGGTTCAAAATCTTGATACCACGAATATCATACACATATAGGTGAACTTTCAACAAGATTTTAGTGAGATGAGTGATATGCCATTGATTTTTGTCTCTTTTTTAGAAGTATAAATTCAGGCGCTCACTCAACGTGTGAGCGTGTGTGAGTATGGTGTTGCATGTTTAATAGTGTATGTGGGTGTGTGTCTAATGTGTAATCGAATAAAGAAAATCATACAAGTCATATGTTTTCTAATTTAATGAGTTGTTACATGTCTAATTGGCATGTAGGATCAAATTATCATCAATTCCAGTGCTGCCAAAAAAGAATTTTTTTTTAAAAAAAGATGTTGTTGCAAAATCATAATCATTTACTTATTTTGTCACCACATCACTCTAAATCAATTAGATTACTCTTATCCTACAGCCTTATCCAAAATACTCCAATTTACCCATCCTTAAAATGGGTCATAGGGATTCTAGCACATCAACCCACGAATCCACTTAGTTTATTAACCTGTGGATTGACTCATGACTTACCTACTAATTTAATCTATAAATGGGTTTATGGATTGATCCACTTATATCTTTGTGGTGTGAAAAGCGGTAAGGAAATTCATAGGTTATCAAGTAGTTTCGCGCGTCTACCCGTTTGCATACTGCACTATTCCAATCGAAAAGAAAAGAGAAAAAAAAAACAAAAGAACACCGACGCGGGCAGCAATTGCAGTTGCAGTTACAACCGGCAAATCTCTCGCGACCCTGCACCGTAGCAGCGTCGACGCGAGGCGGACAGCCTCTTCTTCCTCCTCCCTTTCCACCCCCCACAGAGATCTCGCCTCTCTCCTCCTCCCTTTCCCTCCTCTCCTCTCCTTCCAGATCTCTCCCCACGCGCCGCCTCGATCTCTCCCCCCACCCCCACCTCGTCACCGGCGGGGAGGAGGGCCCCGCGGCCGGCAGCCATGATCTCCTCCAGCAAGCTCAAGTCCGTCGACTTCTACAGGTCCCCTCCACTCCCGATCTCTCTCCCTCCCTCCATTGCTTGGTATGGTACTCTCTGCGCGCGCGCGCGCGGGTGGGATTTCGACGCGGTCCTCGGCTGGGGGTGCTGGTCCTCGTTGTGGCTTTGCTTCGAATCTGGGTTCGGATTGGGTGAATTCTCTGGCCTGGCCTGGCCTGGCTGTTCCGGCGATTGCAGTAGATGATTTATGTTGGTTTGTTATGCACTGAGAAAATCGGGGTTGCGTGGGCGTATGTGGTGGTATTGACCATTCGTGCGGTCGTTGCGAGTAGTGTAATTTGTTTAGTTCCCTATATTTTCTATTGAGATGTGTAATTTGGTTGATGCTTTTTTTTCCGTGCTTGCAGGAAAATTCCTAGGGATTTGACCGAGGCATCACTATCTGGGGCTGGATTGTCCATTGTAGCAGCACTAGCTATGGTGTTTTTGTTTGGAATGGTCAGTTTTCGTTGTATTATCGATTGCACTGTTATTTTTAGATTTCATTTTTTCACACTGGTTCCAGTCTTTACTCTTTAGGGAAACAAACAAAAATGGTTGGACTGTTCTTCTGTTCCATTTGGTGATTGTAGACTGAAATTTTGTACAGAGCCATACTAAAATGACAGAGCATTTATTTATTTATATGCAGATTAGTTGTCTTCTACCATTCCAACTGCTGTAGTGTAGCTAATTGCTATCGCCGGATCAATGTAGAGTCTCGACTGGCTTGTTTCATTTGATGATTGAGAATAGCTCGTTTTTCCTGATATCTGTTTCAATTGACTATTAGAGCTTCATGATAGGCTAGATTCTTAACTGAACCTATTTTGGTTGAATATTTTTGACCGAATTATCAATTGGTCCATCCAACCTTGAAAGTGGCAGTTAAGTAATGTATATGCCCAAGTATATTCTAATTACTCCGGAACCTATGCATAATTTTGGCTGTTGCTTGTTAAGGCTTGCAATGTGCTATAGTTTTCACTATGCTGAGCTGATTCCTTAATCAAGCTTTAGACTAGTTTAAAGGTTCATTTCAACTGAAAAGCTAAATCTGTTCAATTGTTATTGCAGGAACTGAGTAATTACTTAGCAGTCAATACTAGCACATCTGTGATTGTTGATAGGAGTTCAGATGGGGAGTTCTTACGGATAGATTTTAACTTAAGGTAAATTCTATGGCACATGCTGCACATCTCAACAAGTAATAAGGTTAGAATACAAAATAAGAACCTTCATGATCACATAGATAATACTGCTATCATTATGGTTCATAGAACTAATAGTCTTCCTAATTCTCTGATCTGCTGATAGTAATTTTATCCCTATTGTGATTAATTTTAATGGAATACTATATATGCAACAGCAAAGCACAGCGTTAATTAATGTCAGGCACTCAGTACATTCTTTTCAATGTATTTGTACTCATTTGGTGCATTGTGGAAAAAAACATATGATTCTCAGTTAATTCATTTATCTTCAAAGGTCACCTAATTACCAGATCCAACCATTTGTAGTAATATGTTTGTAGAATAATTCTGATGTTGTTCTTTTACTCAACACTTTCAACCCTTGGTCTATATGAACCTGAGAGCCATTGTTTATACTTGAAATTGATGCTTTCCAGCAAACAAGGACTAGTCAGGCACTGCTCATTTATTTGTATGTGATAATGCATAGGAGGGTATCTACATTAGTCTAGCTGGTTGCCCATTGTTTTCTATGGAATGACATCAGCAAAGCTGGACTCAACTTTTCCTTGTTTTTCCAGTAGATGCTCACGATCTGGTTCTGTGATTTACAGCTTTCCTGCACTTTCATGCGAATTTGCATCAGTTGATGTCAGTGATGTTCTGGGAACAGTAAGATTCTAACTTGACCTCATGTACTCTGTTTTTGTTCATCTGCCATCTAGAATGAGGATATCATTGAAGGACATGAAGCTCGTCTTGCGCGTTCCATAAAAACTATTGTTGACTTTCATTTCTTGTTAACTTGCCATTACAAATAACTTTCCACTAGCTTTTAAAAGTAAGTTCTACATGTATATTTTACACCAATGTTAAAAATACGAAATATGACAATTTATTAGTTTTTGTAAAGTTCTGTGCATGTCAAAAGAATGAAACCTATCCTAAATTCCTAACTAACTTTCTATCTATAAGCATTTCTTGATCATATCTTGCCTTTTGTAGCTCGAGTTTTTCTCCATGCTGGTTTAACCTTAAAGTTTCTGTTCAAAACACATGCAGAACAGATTGAACATAACGAAAACTGTTCGCAAATATTCAATCGATCGGAATTTAGTGCCTACTGGATCCGAATTCCACCCAGGACCTATTCCTATGGTCAGCAAACATGGAGATGATGTTGAAGAAAACCATGATGATGGTTCAGTTCCCTTGTCCTCTCGCAATTTTGATAGCTATTCACACCAGTAAGTATTCAAATATGTATTTCAATATCCACCTATCTGTAACACATAACATATAGCATTTTAGCAATTGTGCGTTTCAATACCATATCAACGGTCAACCTATTATTCATGTATGCTGTCTTCTTTCTCCTTCACATTCATGGAGAAATGTACTTTATATTCATAGCTCCAATCACTTCAACCAGATTGTCTATGGCAAATTGGTGATAATCTTCATTTTACCTGCCTCAAATATTTTTCCTTGAAGTGCCGTTCGGTAGATCTAGTTAATCCCTCTTGTATTGTTTTGGAGCCCAAATATCGTTTCCACTGATAATTATCATGCACTTCCTTTTCAGGTATCCTGTTTTGGTTGTTAATTTTTATGCCCCCTGGTGTTACTGGAGCAATCGATTGGTTAGAATTCATCTTGTTCCCTTGCATTTAGTGATTTTCTAGTATATGCTACTCTATCTGTAAGGAAATGATTAGTAAATTATTGCTGGTAAAGTAATGTAAGTATGGCACGACTTATTGAACTAACAAATGGAGACATTTCTAATTACTTGATCTTCCTCCAGAAACCTTCGTGGGAGAAGACTGCAAAAATAATGAGGGAGAGGTACATACTGTTTCTCTTTGTTTGTGTTTTGTGGTTTTAATGTGCTGTTTAATCTATACCATGTTGGTTTTTTTTTCTGCAGATATGATCCTGAAATGGATGGCAGAATCATTCTTGCCAAGGTTGACTGCACTGAAGAAATTGACTTGTGTAGGAGGTTCGTCTGTACTTAATTATTATTCATATCCAAAACAAGGACAAAGCATATTTAGGCTGCAACATGAACTTTACAAATCCCTTTTTGATCCATGTACCAAGAGATATTTAGTTAATTAGTTTTTAATATCCCCAACAAAGTGTCATTATTATGCCACATCTTTCATGAGCTATTCGTGCTTGTGTCCTCTTATCCTGGTTCAGTGGATGCTTATGCCTTCTGGACTTGTTTGCATTTGGAATGATTCAAAAGCCTTTATTCCATAGATCACAACCCTAATTGTTACTGACCATGTTTTTATAAGAAAATGAGCCATTCTACTTCTGATAACACTGGTTTCTGTGTGATAGTGCCATTGCCATTGATGCACATAGTAGCATTTCAAGCTATGCGCATTGGATGTGAACCACAACTCCTCAATAGAAGCCTTAAATTGTTCTCCCACTAGTTTTACCTAATTATATGTGCTCTTGTTATGCTTGTTCGTCATTAAATTAAGGACTACAGTTCATTGTTTTAATTTATTAAATGCAGGCACCATATACAAGGTTATCCATCGATTCGCATTTTCCGTAAAGGGAGTGATCTTAAGTAAGTTCAAGTAAATCTTACAGTCTTCCGGATACTCTACTGAGAGTTAACCTGTGGCGCAAGACTTGTATTATTATTTTTTTGCTCATGTTCCATAAACAAACAAATTGACATTTGTGCAGGGAAAACCAGGGTCACCATGATCATGAATCATACTACGGCGATCGTGATACTGAGAGTTTAGTAGCGGTATGTATATTTTGTTACCCACTTATTTTTCTTGATGTACTGCATGATATATTCTTCACCCTAAGCTTTAGCTTACCTGTAAAAGGTATTGTCCCCATTTTCCTAGGGAGAACAAAAGGCTAACTATCCTTTGCTTGTAAATCACTGACTTTGTTCATGGTCTTGTCAAATTGTGGATAAAATTCCTGACATTTTTTTGGGCCTCAGGCAATGGAAACTTATGTTGCAAACATCCCAAAAGATGCCCATGTTCTAGCTTTGGAGGACAAATCCAATAAGACTGTTGATCCTGCAAAACGCCCTGCTCCATTGACCAGTGGATGTAGAATAGAAGGTTTTGTGCGGGTAAAAAAGGTAAATGAACTTCTGAGGTGTAATAGTTGTAGTGTTGATGATGATCTCTATCTGTGGTATTTGATTTCTGGTTCCTCTTTATCAGGTCCCTGGGAGTGTTGTAATCTCAGCTCGATCTGGTTCCCACTCCTTTGATCCATCCCAGATAAATGTTTCCCACTACGTAACACAGTTCTCTTTTGGCAAAAGGCTATCGGCAAAGATGTTTAATGAACTGAAAAGACTAACTCCCTATGTTGGTGGCCACCATGATAGATTAGCTGGTCAATCCTACATTGTTAAGCATGGTGATGTCAATGCCAACGTTACTGTAAGTCCCTAAATTTTGCTTTGTTTTTGTTATCAAGATGATTACAGCAGGCATGGCTTCCAGCACTAAATTTTCTGGTTTCTTATGGAGTAACATAGTTTTTGTTTTTTGTCATTCTTAGATTGAGCATTACCTGCAAATTGTGAAAACTGAGCTTGTTACACTGAGATCATCAAAGGAATTGAAACTGGTTGAGGAGTATGAATACACAGCGCACAGCAGCTTGGTGCACAGCTTCTATGTTCCTGTTGTGAAATTCCATTTTGAACCTTCTCCCATGCAGGTTGGCATCTCACCTTTTCTTCGTTTGGTTCATAACTGAAAGAAAAACTAATTCTTATTTTATCATCACTTCCAAGGTCTTGGTAACTGAACTTCCAAAATCCTTCTCCCATTTCATCACAAATGTTTGTGCTATCATTGGAGGAGTTTTCACGGTGAGAGCACACACCCTTTTTTTATCTTTTCCTTTTCTCTGAATCCATCAAGTGTACATGGCTAATGAAATGACATGCGAATTCTAGGTTGCTGGAATACTGGATTCCATCTTCCACAACACCTTGCGGCTGGTTAAGAAGGTCGAGCTTGGGAAGAACATTTGAACAACAAAATTAATCTTCAGAAGCAGCCTCAAGCTTAGTGGTTGCACTAGTTTTATTCATTATTTTGTTGTACCAGGGTAGGAATTCTTAATATATCAAGATGTGAAAGAGGGTAGTGGGTTGGCAGAGGAGAAGTTGGGGTCATGATATATAGTAATAGTAGGTAGGGACCTCACTGTTTTGCTAAACGACTTCGTAAGAACAATAAGACAGTGGATCCTTGTTAACTATACCCTACGTTAATTCGTCCAGACTATGTGTTGTGTTACTCTACTGTTGTGATGGCACATGTCATTACTCGTTACTCTGGATTTGTCTTGCGTCTCAAAATTCATCTACGGTAACCAGACTTTTTAAGTTCGCTTTTGTGGCACGATGTTACTGTCTGACATCCTTTTTGTTCTATGTTATACAAACAATCAGGCAAGTGCAATATGCTGAATTCTGGCAATTGTTTCCCAGATAACCAAGTACTGTACTCTGAATCTATTGAATGTCAGCTCAAAATTATTCTTTGTAAGTATTGCTTTGCTTGAATGGTTGTGCCCCCAGTGGTATACTGCTGTTTTTTTTTTAATTGGTTCCATGCCACTGCGTGTCACTTGTATTGTTTCCAAATTTGTTCCATGCAACTATATACTCTCTGCACGTGCTTTTCTACCGTTTCTGCGTACCTTATTTTCGTATGTACCGAATTGACCCCGTCTTGGGGGGTGCCATATTGCGATCAATACCGTGCATGGTGGTTTATATATATGTACACACATATATAATCCGTGTTGTTGATCGCAGTTGGGTAAAACGCCCTTGCTTACAAGCCATTCTCCCAAGATGCACACGAATTTCCAAACAACCGAATTGAAAACCCAGAATCAAGTAAGCTCGAACATTGCCCATGGCATGCAAACAAAAACCAGATCAAATATAAACTCAAACCATAATCATCATCCTTCCCCCACTCACACACTGACCAGCACACAAGAACAGCACAAGAAAACGTACGTACATCAAGATAAACAATTCGATCGATCGATCGATCACGAGTTCTTCGAGCTGATCAGCAAGATCATCATCATCAGCTAGAGCTACTAGCTAAAGTAGCTTAATTAGCATCGATCGATGACGGAGGGGAAGACGAAGACGAAGCCGCACAGGAGGGCGTGCTGCCTGCTGCTCGCCGCCGTCGCCGTCCTCGGCGCGCTGGTGCTGGCGCTCTACCTCGTCTACCGCCCCCGGCCGCCGCGCGTGGTGGCGACGCCGGTGGACGTGACGATCGAGCTCTTCAGCCTCGTGCCGCCGAAGCTGAAGGCCGCCGTCGGCGTGCACGTGGTGGTGACCAACCCGAGCAACTCGGCGTACCGGTACGGCGAGTCGCTGGCGTCGGTGACGTACCACGGCGAGCGAGTGGGCGCGTCGGTGGTGCCCCGCGGCGAGGTCGAGGCGAGGTCGACGAGGCTGATCGAGCCGGCGACGGCGGTGGACGTGGTGAGCGTCGCCGAGAGCCCGCACTTCGCGCACGACGCGGCCGCCGGCGTGCTGCCGTTCGTGGCGGTGACCACCGTGGAAGGGAAGGCGCTGGTGCTCCGGTCGTTCGAGGTGAGCGTGTCCGTGGAGGTGGTGTGCTTCGTGCAGATGTACGTGTTCCACGGCGAGAGCACCTCGCGCTGCGTCTCCACCGTCCGCACGGCCACGGAGACCGTCTCCTCGGAGCCATCCGGCCGTGGCGCACCTACCACTCTACCTACCACCTATAACTAGCTACACTACACACGTACTCCCTCCATCCCATAAAAAACCAATCTATGAATCTGGACATACCTTTCTCCAAATTCATTACACTATAATGTGTCACATCCCGTTCTAAATTTATTTTTTTTCGGGGACGGATGGAGTACGTAGTATTATACTAAACTACACTACACATGTCACAAACTTTATTATTTATTACTCCTTCCGTTTCTAAATGTTTGACACCGTTAACTTTTTATCATATGTTTGACCGTTCGTCTTATTCAAAAAAATTTGTGAAATATGTAAAACTATATGTATACATGAAAGTATATTTAACAACGAATCAAATGATAAGAAAAGAATTAATAATTACTTAATTTTTTGAATAAGAAATGATCAAACATGTTTAAAAAAGTTAACGGTGTCAAATATTTAGAAACGGAGAGAGTACTTTTCTAAAGTATTTCATTTTGTGATTTTTGAGTGTATATATATACATATAAGTATTCCTTCAGTTCTCATTTACTTTCTCCATCCTAAAACATAATAACTAACCTAGTACAAGATTGATACAGCCTGTTCAGATTCATACTATCTAAGTGTTTAATCTTGTACCATGTTCTTATATTCTAGAATGGAGAGAGTAGTTAACAATTTTAATTAAAACGCATCGGTGACACCGACGCGAACAGCTTCTGCTGTGTCCATCAGTGTTCTTGCTTCTAGAGGTTGAGAGATTCAGAGGCTGAGCTTTCATTCGACATCGGATTACAATTAAACTGAGCTAGCTAGAGCGTAGTGACCAAGAGTACAAAAAGGATACCCAACTAAATGATGAATTGTTTGCATCACGTCGTGTCAGGACTCGAGTTTAATTTTATAATTTCTTGCTTAATTCTGAACTTGTCTTACTGTCCAAACTCTGAAAAAGACTTTTTCTTCGATTGCACATGGAACGATCGATCGATCGAGTAAACAAAGGGTAAAACGGACGAAACAATGACGACGGCGGCAAAAGGCGTTACGTCGTTGTCGACACAGTGTGAGACTGTGAGCCAAGAGTAACTTGTCGTAGTTCGTTAAGTTTTTATATACTATCGTGTAAATATATAGTACCATATATATATATATATATATATATATATATATATATATATTGTTTTGTGCCTAGGCGATCTAGGTTCTAGAACAAATAATGTCCACATCGTGATACCAGCAAGTTTGATCATTTGTTAATTGCTAAAGATAAAGGGGAAGAAGATGACTATATACGAAAGTATATGTATATGTACCTACTCGCTAAGTTGTCGTAACCTGAAATTTACCGAGTTGAATAAACATGCGGTTATAAATTTGTGTAGCTTATCTCACCCCATGTCTGAAATTCGCAGTGTAGCACTCTTCAATTTTGAGACAGGCGGCTGTGCTATGATGTTGTTTTGGGCCCTTATATTGGTGCTGTTTACTATCAGAAATTCCTTCCTTAATTGCATAATGAGCTGATATCAGAAATTCATAAACTAAATTATCTCAAAAAAATTCATTAACTAAATTAACCTTAAAAAATATTGTTACCAAACTCCAGTTTCCCCATGTACTCGTATGTTACCTTCTTGGACCTAGAGGCATGACAGAAATGGCCTTAACTTTCATAAAAGAATTCAGTAAGCCCTCTTATTCCAAAAAAAAAAATGGAGAACAAATCAGACACAAATTAAATCAGATGTGCGGCTGAAAAAAGAACAAGGAAATATATATAGCAAATCAGATATCATAAGAAGATATTGCCCCTCACAATCTCCAGAGAATCCTTCCATCATCTCACAAATCTCCAAAATTAATTCCAAAACTGACACCAACGATAAGAAAACTAAATAAACTAGCAGGCAAATTAATTATAAACACAAAGCCTCAAATTAACAGAAAGGAAAATAACAAAAACCAGCTGAAATTCCAATGCAGCTTCCCTTCTTTACATATGGCAACCCTTCTCTCCCCTTCTTCCATGCATATTAATCCCCCAAAAAAATCAAGAAAAATTAATTAGCACGTCAATTAATCGCCAAATTCGCCGCCGGGGGACATGGCCGCCAGGAGGAAGCCCGCGCTGATCTGCTGCGGCGCGGCGCTCGCCGCCGCCGTCGTCCTCGCCGCCGTCTTCACCGCGCTCTACTTCACCGTGCTCCGGCCGCGGCCGCCGCGGGTGACGGCGACGGTCGTCGGCACGCGCGTCTCCGCCTTCGCCCTCATCCCGTCGCCGGCGCTGAACCTGACCTTCGACGTGGCCGTGGTGGCGTACAACCCGAACCGCGCGGCGTTCGAGTACGGCGAGGTGGTGACGGTGGTGCGGTACCACGGGGACGCGGTGGGGGAGGCGGTGGTGCCGCGCGGGGAGGTCGGGGCGCGGGCGTCGGCGGAGGTGAGGGCGGCGGTGGAGGTGGACACCGTGGAGGTGTTCTCGTCGCCGTACTTCCCCCTGGAGGGGATCGCCGGGGCGCTGCCGTTCGAGACGGCGACGACGGTGGCGGGGAAGGCGGTGGTGCTGGGCGTGTTCAAGATCAGGGCTAGCTCCGTGGTGACGTGCGGCGTCACCGTGTACCCGCTCAGGAAGGAGACCACGTCGCCCCAGTGCACCTCCACCGTCCACGTGGGCTGATCGATCGATCGTGGCCGTCCGTACTTCGTGCGATGGCCTTTGTTCATTTGTACAAAAGTAGTACGCAAGTTAAATTAAGCCCCTCTTTAGGAATTACAGTACACGCGCTTGTTTTTTCAAGTATACTGCTCTTGCTTTGAGCAATTTCTTTTAATGGATAGTCAGATTGGACTGCGTTATATTTCATACTACCTCCGTTTCACGTTATATTTGATAATACCTCCGTTTCAAGTGTGTGTGTGTATATATATATATATATATATATATATATATAGTCTATCATTAACATCCATATAAATGTGGGTAATGTTAAAAAGTCTTATAATATGAAACGGAGGAAGTAGAAGGCTAGAAGGGAGTTTAAATACACAGCCAAAAGCTTATAATACAATGTATGATCCTGACTACAAACAAACTTGTATGTCAACCCTCCTTATGTTTTGCGCTGTCCAGACCCTACCACCCCATTCCTCATGGATACTGTTGATAATTTGATGGGATGTCGTCTCTTTAAAATATAAGAAGATATCGTCTCTTTGAAATGGAAGAAGCTTACAGGTGGATTTTTTTTCAACAATGAAATGTATATCTCCGCTTGCTGAAATTAATTGAATTATATAAGTTATGTGAAATTCCTCTGTAAAAAGTTTGTGTGAACGAGTATAAAGTATATGACGTATTTTGATTTTTGAAGGATTCCGCTTGCTTGTTTTTATCCTTTTTGCGAGGACCGTCTGAAAAAATTTCAAGCTATAACCCGTATTATCAAAAGTCGAAACAATCGAGTAACATTCTGAATTCGTGCAAGAACCTTTGAAAGTGATTAACATGATGGTCGGTGCATATATCGTCTTTTTTAACTTTGTTTTTTTTTGTGTGATCGATTATGCATCTTTGTTATATTATGACTTGCTTTGCCTTTCATAAACTTGGTCAATGAATAAGATATATTTCTTTTCTGTTGGAGCTTGTCTTTAAACTTCACACAAGACAAGCAGCCACGTCTAGATTAACAGTATATTCTGATACTAACAATGAATACCACACTCAATCAAAGTAGCGAAGTGAACGTAAATTAACTGGTAAGGGTTTTTGGTTGAATCAACCCACTCGAATCTTAGATTTAATACAGGTGCTCGCACGTACGACCAATTAACTCTTTTTTTTATAAACGATGTATTCATTGTCAACAAGTCGTTCTCCCGGTATGTACTTGCAATGGAAGTAAGAAAATTGGATACATACTAGTAGAAAACATTGATTTGATTTTCCTGGAAGATACATTTGCTTTTAATGATTGAAGCCACCTAAATTTTTGGCTAAATACTTTTTGAAAAATGAATTTACATAAATATTATTTCATCCGTCTCAAAATATATCAACTTACGAATTTAGATAAAAATATATCTATAAGCATAGCTAGAAATTATGATATTTTGGGACGGGGGTAGTAATAATTTGCAAAACTTAGGTTTGTATTCAAAGTTTTACAAATTCGAAGGGAACCAAAATGTGATCCCGGTCGGATCAGCGATAAGTATTGGAAAGTGTTTATAAACTGTCTATCACTCAAATTCGTCGAATTCTAGCAAATCTTACTGAATTCTACCAATTCAAGCCGGCTCGCATAGTTATATAACCACAAATTTCGACCTGTTATGGTCGCATTTGCTAACCCTGGCTGGAGTTTCAGTAACCTCCCTTCTTTCATCACAAGACCAGTAAAGTGACAACGTGAACATTACTCCCTCCGTTTCATAATGTAAGACTTTCTAGCATTGCCCACATACATACGTACGTACGTACGACTATGTGTACAATGCTAGAAAGTCTTACATTGTAAAACGGAGGAATTAGTAAATTATCAAGAAAGTCCCACATTTCATTTGCATCACTAACATGGAGACAAGCATCAAGGAGAACGCGGCGCCGGAGTCAAACCCCACACCAGAGACGCGGAACGACTAATGCACGAACATTTGTGATTAATCACATGCGCGAACGTCCCACTTTCTCTTTCAACGATAGCGTTCCGTTTCCTCTCTTGGTTTGATTCCGAAAAGTCTAACAAGCGAACCTGCTTTGCTAGGACGGAAGACAACCAACTAGGACGGTGTAATTTGCCTTTTGCTATATACTAGGACGGAAGCCATATTTACTAAACCTGGCGCAAAATGAAACAAAAACACTCCTTTCGTTTCATATTTAAGTCGGTTTGATTTTTTTTCTAGTCAAATTCTTTTGTTTGACCAAGTTTGAAAAAAAATAGCAACATCTATAACACGGTGTTAGTTTCATTAAGTGTAGTATTGAATATATTTTGGTAATATGTTTATTTTGTATTAGAAATACAACTATACTTTCCTATAAACTTGCTCAAACTAAAAGAAACATCTGACTTAAAAAAATCAAAGCTACTTATAATACGAAGCAGATGAAGTAAGCCAGTGCAAACCGCATTTTACTCTTTTTTCAATTATAAAAAAAATGCAATTTACTCTTTTTCAATTATAACAAAAAAAATACACACATACCAACACGCCGCCACCATCACATATACCACCATACTGACACCCAACCATTTGTACACCCTCTTTACTACACTCTCAAGCGATGAGGCCAGATGGAAAACCCATGAATCTCAATTAATTTCCAATTTAATGTACACTAGCGGATATGTAAATATAATCACGAGGGTCTAAATTGCAATAAGAATAGTCATGCACTAATGACTCCATCACCGCACCTCCAATATTCCTTTCGTTCTGAATTGATTGTGGATGTACATCTCCGCGTTAGTCGGCTTTGACGTGATTTATACATGAACCTTGCAATATACTCCCTTCCGTATTTTAATGTATGACGCTGATGATTTTTGACCAACCTTTGAACATTCATATTATTTAAATTGTTTTGTAAATATAAAAATATTTATTCATACTTAAAGAACATTTGATGATAAATCAAGTCACAATAAAATAAATGATAATTACATGAAATTTTTAAATAAGACGAATGGTCAAACGTATCTCAAAGAGTCAACGTCGTCATACAATAAAATACGGCAAAAAGTCAATGTCATAATACATTAAAATACAGAGGGAGTATACATTTTGCTAATAAAATGTACAAGCTAACATTTCGCTCGTTTGGGTGTATTTTGTTCACTATTTGTACTTTAAAATCAAGACCATGATTCCTGCCTTGACCACCTCCCTTTTAATTTAACTGGTGTATAGATCTCCTTTTTGCCTCATGAGACTAGATTAGGGTTTGGGATTGGATATTTGTACAAAGTGCACTAGTCACTACTAGAGAAACGATCTTTTATTCTCGTCCACAAAACACAAATATCTCGGTTATATTAAAAACCGCTTCTAAAAGTCCAAGTCCCTATAAATATATTTAGTTTTTGTTGGTGTTACTTAAAATACAACTCTAGTACCAGTTGGTAATACCAATCAAAACTAAAGCTAGAGGATCTTTAGTTCGAGTTGATGTTATCAACTAGTACTAAAAATATATTTTTACTACCGGTTGGTATACCAACCCGGACTAAAGATATTTTTTAATGCTAGTTGGTGTTATCAAACGGTACTAAAGATACCTCTAGAGTTAGTTCAAAAAGAAAGCATCTCTATCCAAGTCAGATGTGTATAATAGGCGGGATTGTAACGCGCGTGAGGATCGAGGTGAGAGATCTTGAGTTTGGATCCCACATCCCACATTATTTTTGATTTAGTATGTATCTTTAGAGCAGGTACAATAGCAGGCTATAAGCCAGCTGCAAACATATTTTAAGAAGATAAATGAGAAGAGACAGGGCAGCGGGCTACAGATTTGTAGCCAGCTATAGCACGGATTCCAAGACACAGTGTGTGTATGACAGGCGGGACCAGGTATTAATAGTGTAGTATGTAACTATTGTATTAATGAGCTATTAGATTGGCTATAGATGAATTTGAGCTAGTAGTTGACTATACTATTAAACTTGCTCTTATTACCGGTTCTTTTAATTTGTACTAAGTCTCGATTTACTGGTCTCGGTTGATTTAGTAATAAAGGGGTTGTGAACCGATATTAAAGCTCCTTTCTAATGAGTAACTCCACGGAGTTATCGTAATGGTAACCTATCAATAGGAGATAGATATGGATGGTCCATTGTATGTGGTGCACTACCTTATAGTAGACATGAAAAGTCGGTAGCGGGTGAGTTAGATGGTGATGAAAATGAGGAAATGAAGGGACCAGTAATTAAAATGGTGAAGCGGCCAGGGATACTAGGTGAGAAAGAAGACAAGTTGAGGGTAGAGAAGGCTGGCTGAAGAAGGGGAAAAGGTAGATGGGTGGATTCATTCTACTCCCCCCGTTTCAAAATGTTTGACACTGTTGATGACTTTTTAGCACATGTTTGACCGTTCGTCTTATTAAAAAAAATTGTGAAATATATAAAACTATATGTGTACATGAAAGTATATTTAACAATGAATCAAATGATATGAAAAGAATAAATAATTACTTAATTTTTTTAATAAGACGAATGGTCAAACACGTACTAAAATGTCAACGGTGTCAAATATTTTGAAACGGAGGGAGTAGTAGATTGTGGTAGCATCAAAGGTGACACTAACGAGATGGTGGGGTCGGTTTGTTCTTTGCTGCCCTAGGAGACAAGATTAAACTCTTTATTGGAGTTGGATAGTGTGCGACTATATAGTAAAGCGGTCAATGAGTGTGTAGAGCAATGAATTTATATTGCATGGCAACAAATAATCAAGCAATATTTTTTTAAAAATAATTGTTCTTAAGTAGTAGAAAAATCCAATTAACATATATTAATATATGTTTTTTCCCTACAAACTACGTGCATTGAGCCCTTGTCGAGCTGATGGCATGACAATGACAAACACAATTCAACCATTCCAGCCTTCCAGATTGGAAGTTGTTCGAGATACACGAAGTTTGATCACTCTTATGATAAATAAATAATGTAAACGAAGTGAGCATAGCTCAACTGGTTAGGTTCTCTGTAGTGGAACCAGCCCATTCAGATTCAAATCTTAGATTTGAAACGGGTGTTCGTATTTACTGTTAATTATTCTTTCAACGGTAGGCGAACGAGCCATTTATGATGGAGCTCATGTATTCGTTCCTCTTTCAAGTAAAAATGGTTAATCCAGATAACCTCAATATAAATATATAATATTTATGGGTATTTGGTTGAGCACTAAATTTAAAATTAATCTAGAGTTGTGAAGTTGGTAAAACATAGCTCTAACATTTTTATGTATTTTCTAGAACAGATTTACCTGCTTCACTCTCAAAAGAAAAAAAGATCTAAGCATTTGGGTCGACTCATGAAAACTAGGAGGTCTATGTCTAACTGGACTCATGAAAAACTAGGAGGTCTATGTCTAACTGAACTCATGAAAAACTAGGAGGTCTCTGTCCAACTGGTCACGCACTCAGGCCTTATACTGTGTCTAACCTCCTATGCAGGTAAAATAGAGTATAACAGAGTAACTTATAACGTATGATTAATTAAATATTTTTTAAGAATAATCAATATTATTTTGTTAAAATTTTTTAATAAAAAAATACACTGTTTCATGCCTACGAAAAAAGTGGGGTAGGAGCTAGGAAAGCTAACTGCCGAATGAAGCTTTTTTCTTTGTTTGACGTGGGCCGAATGAAGCCTTAAGTGGGTGGCACATCAATCTATGGTAGCTAGATATCCAATTGCTCCACAGTAATCTTGGCGTGTGACTAATTACTGACTACTAGTACCTCCAACTTTACTTGATCGATCGGTTCACGGAAGAATTTTAGGTCCAGATCGACTCCAAACTCCAAACAAGAATCTCCACCAAAACAAATAGCCCCCTAGACGAGATACACCGATGCCGACCTGACAAGACAACGAGAGGGGAACAAGTTTTATCTGTCGAGTGTCGACTCGACCCCATGTCAATAGTAATACTCGTGGTCGTATATAATAAAGATAAAGATAAAATTGGAACACGTAAAGAAAACATTAGCATATGATTATTTAACTTTAATTATTATGGATTTAAAACATAAATTTATTTATATTTTGAAAATAATTCCTATATAGAAAATTCTCGCATGGAAAATATGCTAATAAAAATTAGTATAAAGATTTTAATTAGAAAAGAATACCAACATAATGGAGGATCATCAGGTAACGGGATGACGGCAACGATGTCTCGTTGGTCAAGTCCATCAAATTCCGGGTTTTCCATTACGAAATTCGTAAAGGTCAAGATACAGGGTTTTCTAATTTTGATTGGGCCGTTCGATCGTCGCCAGGGACGACACTCTTGCTTGGTTAGTAGTTAGGCCACGCTTTTCCAGCACAAAGCCTAAGCTAGTGAACAACCCAAATGGCCGACAGGTAGAACAGACACGATAGCGTAGCATTACCACGGTAGGAGCTGGCATTAGCAGCTAGGTACTCCTGATGTTAGTGACGACTGCCTACACCGATTCGTCTTACGCATAACCCATCACATCATCACTCCCTGATCATGAAAGCTTCCATTTCATGCATGCGGATCTTAAAAATAATACTCCACTCTTTTTTTAAGATAGAAATATGCTATTGCTTCATACCATATATAATTAGAGATTAGTTGAGTGTATTACAAATAAAGTACAGGCTAGATCTATATAATTGGAGAATAAGAATAGAACGAATAAAGTATTGGATTCTATGATGGTTACGTACAAACAAAGGAGCGAATCATCCCTTGTGCTTATGGTGGAAAGGGGATAGATGGAAGGAGGACTTGCGATTTTAAATTGGTAGAGATATATGATGTCGTTTACTTTTCAAAGAGCCACCTCGTTTGCTTTCAAACCCAGGTAATTCTCACATTACTCGGAAAAAAAAAGAGTCCAACTAGAATTTATAATATCTCAAATTGGGATTTCAAAAATATAGGGGAAAAGTCAAAAATCGAAAAATAAGAATCTGAGCAGAAATACAATTTTAAAAATAATCTAATTTTTTTAATAAAAAGAAAAAAAGTCAACGTAGAAATATAATTTAATATGAAATTCGTATTAGAAAGAGTCCCCATTTGAATACTTTTTTAAAAAATAAAAATAAAAGAAGACTCCATATAGAACATAATATGGATTAATAAAAAATGTAGTAGAAAATAATAAAAGGAAGCAACTTGATTGAAATAAATATTGCAAAATAAAATAAAATTCAATAAATCTAGGAGTAAAAAAAAAGAACATGTGTCGATGCAAAATATAAAATATCAAAAGTCCATGTCTAAATACAACTTATAAATACCAAAAGCACAATACGTGCAAGACTACTAGAGTGATATTAATTTTGGACTTAAAAAGCTCGAGTATAATTGATTTTTGATGAAAAATCCATACTAAATCTCTAAAATGCTAAAATTCGGAACGAAAAATTAGTGAATCAGGAAAAAAGTAAAAGTATCTGTTTTATTCTATAAGATTTAAATAAGAATTGATCTATCTTAGACGATACAATGAAGCTTCCTAAATTGTGCTACCCATCCGAACTAATAACTATAGTGAAGAGGAGTGATTTGTAATCATGTAAAAAATCCCGTCAATAAGCGCTGACAATAAGTGACATTTTCTTATTTGAACGAGTTATAAACTATCACAAATATAGCCTAGTGGTTGCAGTGACCTGGGTAGCACCCAAGGTCCTGAGTTCAAATCTCCGTATGAGCGAATTTCAGATTGGGTTATTTGAGAGCTAAGTTCTTCGTTTGATAGGCTAAGTTCCTAATTTAAAAAAGACTGCATATATCCGATTAGGTATAGAGACCGGATAAAAAATACTCTTCTCTAAAAAAAATCACAAATATGCAATATCCATATTTGGTAAGGGAATGAGGGCTAAGTTCTTCGTTTGATAGGCTAAGTTCCTAATTTAAAAAAGACTGCATATATCCGATTAGGTATAGAGACCGGATAAAAAATACTCTTCTCTAAAAAAATCACAAATATGCAATATCCATATTTGGTAAGGGAATGAGGGCTAAGTTCTTCGTTTGATAGGCTAAGTTCCTAATTTAAAAAAGACTGCATATATCCGATTAGGTATAGAGACCGGATAAAAAATACTCTTCTCTAAAAAAAATCACAAATATGCAATATCCATATTTGGTAAGGGAAAGAATGCCATCGGAGATGATGAGAAAAATCACAAATATGCAATAACCATATTTGGTAAGGGAAAGAATGCCATCGGAGATGATGAGAAAATGCCAATATTAGTCTGAAGATGGAGAAAAGGAGAGAAACATATGTACCACAAATATGTTATATCTTTGATCTATTATTACTCTCTGTTTTTTAATATATGAGACCGTTGACTTTTTGAGATATGTTTGATCATTCATCTAATTAAAAAATTGTTTAATTATTATTTATTTTATTGTGACTTGATTTATCATAAAATGCTCTTTAAGTATGGCTTAAATATTTTTATATTTGTAAAAATGTTTGAATAAGATGAATGGTCAAACATTTGTCAGAAAGTCAATGTCATTATATATCAAAAATAGAGGTAGTATATTGTTAAATAAATACTAAAAAGGGCCATCATGTTTGCTTTATGTAGAAATAATTATCATCTTAATCGGAATATCAGATGCATAAACTTTGATCAAATTAGGCTAGAATTCAAAATTATATTTGCCATTTTCAATATTGTTTTCTCAATAAAGTATGAAATAATGTCCACTATTTTTTGGAACACTAAACCATACCTATTATTGCACGGAAAACTTTTGTAATAATACTGGCCGCGTAATTTGCACATGACACTGCTAGTTTTAAACAAAATAAATAAGCAACTTATGTTAAAAGTTTAACCATGTCTACATTTATACTACTATTTTAAAAACGAAGTCGTCCTCGAATTTCACACCCTTTTCCAAGTTGTCCGCTCCTTCGCGCATGTTTTTTTTTTTCTTAATTCACCCACCCGGCCAATCCCCGATCATATGTGGGCCTGGCCCATTGATAAGCACACTCATCTAGCCAACTTTGGTCCGTTGCAAAGCACATGTGTCTTATGCTAGTATTTAAAAAAAAAACAGGAATGATAGTACAAAGATTTATCAGTTGACACGAGCTGAGTACACGACTTCACCGGGTAGTCTAGCTTGCCTAGCCTAACCCTTTCTGCCGCCGCCGCCGCCGCCGCACCACCACCGGTCGCCCGTGCCCCGGCCGCCGCAAAAGATATTCGAGATTCACCAGTCACCACCACCCCATCCTTTGTACCTGTAGCTTCGCTCTTTCCGATCGCTTCCACGCCGCCGCGACACGTGGTGCACCACCGTGTCGGTCAAACTTTGGCCATCACCACGTCGGCGGCGGCGGCGGAAGCCACCGCGCCATCCTTCTCCCCGCCGCCGCCGGCGACGACAGCACCGGCGCCGGGGCGCCCGACGACGCCGCCGCCGCCGTGTTCCTCCCGGCTCTTGCCCCATAGCACGTTGTAGAGGCCGGCGACGAGCAGCAGGCTGCCGATAATGCTGCGCGCACCGAGAGAGATCAGATCAACCCTTTGTCAGGATGTCACGACATCGACGTTCGCTTAGCTGATCGATATGATGCGAAGTGTGCGCGTGAGGGATCATGACAGCGAGAGAAGCAATATAGATGCATCTGGTGCCTTGTGCCTCCTCGTGATGGCGAAGGGCATGTCATGTCGATCAAGAATGAGCGCTTAGCTTTTAGTTAGTTACCTTCCTAGGCTGACGTCCTCGCCGAGCAGGAACGAGGCGATGGCCATGGTGAAGACGAGGCTGAGCGGCATCGACATGGACAGGAACACGGGGCCCTTCTTCTCGATCACCCATATCTGCAGGTAGTACGAGATCGCCGCCACCACGATGCCCTGATGAGAAATTAATTAACAAACATTCATGCATTGATTTCAAGGGTGGATGATGAGCAAGAACTGGAAATCAACCGGAATCATCGATCGATCGAGATGTCTTACGGTGAAGAGGACGCCGACGAGGCTGACGACGCCGGGGAGGATCCACCGGGAGAAGTCCCTCTCGAGGACGAGCGCGATCACCAGCGACTGCACGCTCGCGAACACGCACTGCAGCGTCGTGTTCATCAGCTTCGACGGGTACTCCAGCAGCAACGGCCCCTGACAAGATCGATCGATATATACAGCTGATTAATCGATCATTCGATCGTCCATTGATTAGTTTAGTTTTCAGTTAGTTACCTGCTTCACCGTCCAGAACGACCATATCACGACGGAGGTGGTCATCAGGAAGATCCCCAGCGCCCAGTTCTTCTTGGAATGCGCGGCGGCGGCGCTCGCATGGTGGAGGAGCTGGTGGTGGTTGAAGGACTTGAACTCCGGGCCTTGGTACAGAGCCAGCACGATGACGCCGCCGATGCAGAGGAGTATCCCTGATGCTTTCGCCATGCCGTGGGTGCTCTTCAGGTTCAGAGTCTCCATCCTAATTGGTTGCAAGAAATCAATGTTCGTCTCGGTTCAGTGATCGGATTGTTAGTAGAGCCAAACATGATCAGATTGTTCGGTTCTTTGTCTGTCACTCTGACCTGAACATGACAGCCAAGATGAAGGCGACCACCGGCACGATGTTGAAGATGGCCGACGACGAGGTGGCCGACGCGTAATTCAGGCCAATGCTGTACAGGTTTATCGTTCCGGCCATCCTGACAAATTTTTCAGCAAAGGAGTTCTCATTCAGAACAAACAGTCTGTTCTTCAGCTAAAACACACACCAGATGTTCTATTCATCAACATACCCATAGAAACCATGGACGAAGATCTTGGCAGACAGCCGAAACGTCAGCGGCGGCGCCTGCTTCTTCCTTGCAGATTAAAGAACACCATATCAGATCAACACTTCCATGTTCCATCCATGACAGTTTCAGAGACTGAATGAACAACCCATTGGCTGCTAACTAGCTACCTGATCTCGAGGAAGTAGGCGAAGGGTAGCAAGAAGATGGCGGCGACGGCGTGGCGGTAGAACACGAACACCGTGGTGCTGGCGCCCTCGTTGAAGGAGGCCTTGGTGAGTATGTGCATCCCGGCGTATATCAGCCTGATGAGCACCACCGTCGCGTACACCTTGCCGTTCCCCATGGCTGGCTGCCACTGATAAAAGAATATGATCACTTGATGTATCAATACTGTTTTTGTGTATGCTTCACCAAGCTCCCTATATATACTATCTGTGTGTGTGTGGGTAGCTACCTAGCTATAGAGCCTAGCTGTTAGTCATTTTGTGTGAACACTGAAGACTCTACTAAGACCCTGTTTAGTTCCAATAAAAAAATTTACACCCTATCACATAGAATGTTTAAACACTTGCATAAATTATTAAATATAAGCTAAAAAATAACTAATCACACAGATTGCGACTAATTTGCGAGACGAATCTTTTAAGCCTAATTGCTCCATGATTTGACAATATGGTGCTACAGTAAACATTTGCTAATGACAGATTAGTTAGGCTTAATAAATTCGTCTCGCTGTTTACTGACAGATTCTGTAATTAGTTTTTTATAGTGCACGAACACCCCATGCGATATCCTATATAATACCCGATGTGACACGCCAAAACTTTACGCCCTATGATCTAAACACCCCATAAAGTGAGATATGTAAGGGAGGAGAGAAGGTGAAGCTTCTTAGCATGTTCTGCTTCAATTCTGCATGATCCATGCTGGATCAGATCAGATCAACAACAATTTTCAGGTTTATACAGTGGTCATAGTATGGGCAGAAGGGCTTAAAAAAAAGATAAAGTTTTTTGTGTGTGTGCATGCAAAAGGGTTCAGGTTAGGTTGACAAGACAGGATTTTGAGACGGCAAGGATATCATGATTCATGAGTGAGTTTTTAAAAGAAACGGAAGAAAAGATCAGATTTTAATTGGTGCAATGGTCATGTTAACTGAAAGATATACGAGTAGTGCGCTGGCCACATACGAAAACAAAACTGCCACTTGAATCAGCAGAATGGCAATTTGTTGGATAAAGCGCGAGTGCCCTGAAATTGTTTAGGGCAAAAAGCTTAGGCTATATAATACCCTTTGGTGAAGCTTCCTTGGCTAACCGTCTAATTGTTATTTTTTTGGGATGAATATCATGTGCGCCGTTAGGAAATATTTTACAATTTCGCAGTGACCGATAGCAAGTGACTGTGAGTCTTTGCTTAGCTGACCGACTGTCTGCTGCACGACCATGTTAATTAATTTGATATCTTCATTAATCCTCCCATGTTCTACTGGCAAATTAACAAGTTATGAATTCATTGACTTTAGCCAGCAATGGTCTTCTAAATAATTAACTATAGTTTAGTACTTCTCCCTTCCCAATTGATCATCACAGAGTACACCAAAATCAAGAAAAACCAAATACTCTGTAACTCTCTAATACTATATTTACTCCATCCCGATATATTTATCATCCCCTCTATTTTTCTAGCTAATAATAAACCAACACATTGCATATTGGTAAAAAATTCTTGTGTACAAGGATGCATGCGTCAATGTCTATTTACTCTTACGCACAGATACAAGTAGACTTAGAAAAATAATATTAATATAATAATCATTTAAAAATAACTTTAAAAAGTTCATATAATGATCAATTAGTATTGGAGGAATTACTACGTGATCGGAATGGCCTTTAACACTATTATCTCTGTTGACTGTTGACAAATGATATAACCATGTAGTCCTAATTAAGCCATGTCGATTCCCTGTAACCTTCGGACTCTTGGATACAAATTTAAAGGGATTTTCAACATCAGTAGATGCAATGTGAGCTTTCTGAATCTTCTTTTTTCTCTCTCTCTCTCTTTACGAAAAGATGCATGTATGACCACCTTTACCACGTTCAAAGCTGAAAGTGCTTTGTCTAGCTACACCCTACACACACGTATTTCACGATCACACACACTAAATTATTTTAATTTTACTTGTGATATCTGAAATGGAATTAGTAGCCGTGGACTGAACGCAGAATATTTCCCTTTTATTTAAATTTTATGGTTCTTATGGCTGATGCATGGCTGCTGAGCTCAAAGGAGTGGAATCTAGGACGTGAGCAGCATACGTAGGCGGTAAGAAGGTAATATATATTGCATTCCTTAATAAGTGGTATCTTATCTTTCATCATATAGCTAGGTTCTTTCAAGCCCTGGAACGTATATAAAATTTAATCAAGGGTCTTCTTTTTCATGTCATCATTCTGTAGCATGATAATATTTACACCGGTAACCTCATGTTATTGGCTATAATATAGGCTAAACCCGCCATTAAATACACCCCTATCATTATTGGTATGGTAGTCTGAATACGCCTAGAAAAGCATCGTGATGAGGGCACACTATTCGTACAACACGGCTCCCTAGACGGCGGCTTCACACGTTAGGCTATTTTCTAAACAGAATTTCCGTGACTTCGACAGATTCCACGCACCTGGTAAGGCCACCCTCCTAACTCGGTGACTTGCTCCAACGTAAAGACATGAGGTCACTTGATACGCATGTCACGATATCGTAAGTTCCCTTAAAGGACGGAACATATAATCCTTATTTTTATCATGTTGTTTAGATCTTGATCCAAACCTATATATATAATGAGCCCAGTTGAGACTTTCTCCAATTTTGGGTACATGGCATGCCAAAGGCTTATTACCATAGCAATATTTTTTTTTCTTATATAGAAATATGCACACACATTTGTGACTCTGCTCATTTAAGACACGTGTCAAACGGTAGTGTAAACGATATTATTTCTTCTACAGAATTGTGCATATGATTTCACTCTTAGTACGGTGAAAACTATTGTTTCTTTTTTTAAAAAAAAATACCGCAATACTTTTGTGAAATGGAATAAAATAATACATATAACTTTTTCTTTTTTTCTTTTGCGATTGATGATATGACATCATGAACGTACCAACCAGATGACATCACCACTATCCCTACTGTTTCTAGTCAACTGTAGACCATACTTATGAAATTTCACGACATTTTCTACAAAGAGAAAAAGGCGGTCGAGTACCTTAAAGCAAGGGCGAAAATAAGAGAGAAAAAAAAGCTACTTTGGACACCTGTGGTACTCACGGAGCGAAATTGTAGACCACACTATTTTCCTCTAAAGCAGTTTATATCGACAGGATTTTTTTTTTGTCCGTGTGTTAGGGAGAGCAAAGATCCCACGATCCATTGTTTCATTGATTTTGATTTTCTATTGTAGTTTATATTTTAAATTGGTATTTAAATAACCAACGGTTTATGTATAAATTATTTTATAATCACTAATAATCTTGTAATTAGCTGTAGACGAAATGATAGAAGCAAAGCTATTACAACATCCAAACTTATCAATATCATTCATTATAAATTAAGAGGCAACATATATAATATGTCACCTCTAGTACACAAATACCAATATATCTAATACTCTCACGCTCTTCTTAAAATTTGTGTGGAGGTTACCTATTAATTTAGGGGTGATTCATCATCTCTCTCCTTCACCTCATCATCTAATCCAATATGACACTCTTAGGAACAGCATGACAGCATGAAACATTTATAGTAATTGCCCTAAGTAACTACCTTCATAAATCAAACCCAGTACGGATTATCAGCAGTAACTAAAATACAAATCTTATTGATTTTGTTTTTTCTATCATAGTTTATTTTTTAAATAGGTTAATAAGTTGTTAAGAACATAAATATAAAAAGATTACATATAAATTTGTCCGGGAGTGATCTTCTCTAGCGGGAGATCGTGAGATCCCCTTTTTTGGTTCGGCCGGGGGCAGCGGGTGAGATCCGAGGTTTTTGAGATAAAAGAGACACAGCGGATTTATACAGGTTCGGGCCGCTAAGAAGCGTAATATCCTACCCCTGTGCTATGCTCCTTGAGTGAAGGATTACAAGATCACCTTGTTGAAGTAAAATGTGGTGTTGATCATCCGGGGCTAGAGACTGCTCTAGAGCGTCAAATGGATCGTCCCGGATCCCTCCTCCTTTTATAGGCCTGGACCTCCTTTTATACCTCAAGGGGTTACCACATGGGCCCAAAAACCTAGCTCCGGTGGAGAAGTGTTTTGCATTAAATGCTTGTCTTGTCTGTTGACTTGGGAAGCAAGCGCACGTCATCTTGATGATGGGGCCTGTCAAATCTTGCCGCCTGACACGAGGGGCGCCCATGTCAGCTGCTTTTAATGGGTGAAAACTTCTGGGCTCCTATTACACCGGGAAACGGGAGCCTAGCTTTGACCAGAGCGGGAGGACCGACTCCGGCTGGGATAAGAGGATGAGAACCTCTCACCATCATTATTTGATGGGACATGTCAGGCCGCATGCCGCTTGACACACGAGCAGCGCACAGGCGCACTACCCAGTCCCATCGGTCATTCGACCGGTCACAGACCAGTTGAGTACACTGCACGCCGCATTAAATGCGGCGTGGCGCGACCGCTCGGGTCGCCATAAATGCGGGTAGGTGAGCACCTGTAGGCGGACACCTAACCCACCGTACATGGTGACCTAGAGAGGGGGTCGGGGGAGCCCGACCCCTAGTCACGGGATGGGTCGGTCGCCGCCCGACCTCGGGCCCGATCCCCCCTCGGGGGAGGGCCACATGGCGCCTGGAGCCGCCTTCTCCCTCTAGTCTCGGCCAGGGAGTGGCCGCCGCCCCACCTCGGGCCTGACTCCCCTCGGGGGAGGGCCACGTGGCATTGGGGGGCAGCCTCCTCCGACTATTCTTTGGGAAGGATTGGCCGCCACCCCACCTAGGGCCTGACTCCCCTCGGGGGAGGGCCACGTGGCATTGGGGGACAGCCTCCTCCGACTAGTCTTTAGGAAGGAGTGGTCGCCACCCCACCTCGGGCCTCACTCCCCTCGGGGGAGGGCCACGTGGCATTGGGGGGCAGCCTCCTCCGACTAGTCTTTGGGAAGGAGTGGCCGCCACCCCACCTCGGGCCTCACTCCCCTCGGGGGAGGGCCACGTAGCATTGGGGGGCAGCCTCCTCCCTCTAAACATGATACCCCCGGGCACATATCATCGACAGTAGCCCCCGGCGTTAGCACTGACCAAAACCTTTCCTAGGTGGTCAGGGTTGACACCAATCTGCTAGTCAGTTGACATGTGGGCCCGATCTTCTGGCCTATCATTCTGGGAGTTGGGCGGTGGGAGTTTAGTCACGTTCATACGTCGCCTTAGCTTCCCACTTTCCTCTCGGTTTCCGAGGCGCTATGGGCTCGAGAGTTTAGCCCGTACCTTAAGCCGTGAACTTATTTCCTGTATATACTCAGCAAACGTTGTTAGATTCTCTTGGGCCTGTGACCTTACGCCGCGTACCTCGCTTGCCCCTGCCTTTTGTTAACCTCTGTTCGGGTTCTACTTCATCTATTCAAACGATTATTTTCACGTGAGTGTGAGGACTGAACTTTCCATAGCCAGCAATCTTCACCCGCGATCAAGCCAAGCTGGGCGATGTAGCCAGCCGGTGGGGCCAGAGCCAGCTGCTACGGAAGAGCCAGCACAGGGGGCCTCGGGCGTCGACGGCGTCCAGAGCTTAACGCAGGGCTAGGATAGAGCTAGGAATCGTAGCCCCCACGCTTTTAGCAAAGAATCATTTGAATGGATAAAACGAATACAAACTTTTTGTTACCAAGAGGGGCAAACGAGCGCGCGACACGTGGGTACCGCGGGACCGCGAGGAAGAGATGGGAGAGAGATAAATATAAGCAATATTAATTCTATGCAAACGATTATCTTCACGCGAGTGCGAGGACTAAATTTTCCATAGCCAACAATCTTACCCTCGATCAAGCCAAGCTAGGCGCTGCATCCAGCAGGCGGGGCCAAAGCCAGCCGCTACGGAAGAGCCAACACAGGGGGCCCCGGGCGTTGACGGCGCCCAGAGCTCGACGCAGGGCTAGGATAGAGCTAGGAATCGTAGCCCCCACACTTATAGCAAAGAATCGCTTGTATGAATGAAGCAAACACAAACCTTGCTTGCATGTCGCGACCTTTCAAACCTTTAGCTCGAAGAGGGCCTCCCACCATGGGTTCCTAACCATTTTGGGAAGCCTGCGACCACTTAGCAAACGAGGTGAGGTTCCCACGAGCCTGTGTCCCCACGCTAAATATTCTGTTTGCTCTTTCCTTTCGGTGGCCTCCTTCCAATATCTCTCCCTTTTACACGGACGACTACTTTCGCATGAGTGTGAGAGCCGAAAAACTCTAGAGCCAGCGATCCCCGTCCACAGTTGAGCCAGGCCGGGCACCGTAGCCAGCCGGCGGGACCAAAGCTAGCCGCTACGGAAGAGCCAGCACAGGGGGTCCCGGGCTTCGACAGTACCCAACGCTCAACTTAAGGCTGGAATAGGGCTAGAAAACTTAGCCCCCACACTTAGCGAGGAAACGTTCATGTAGATGGGAGAGAGGTTGGGCTCTTACCACCGAGGGAGCAAATAAATGCGTAACACGCGAGCGTCGCAGGGCCATGAGAAAAGAACGGGGGGAAAATAAATATAAGACTTCAAGCTGTATTAAGCTGATGAATTGAAAAATTGAAAATAATTGAAGCTTGAAAGGACGATTAGTTGAGCTGAGCCGGGCACCGTAGCCAGCCGGCGGGACCAAAGTTAGCCGCTACCGAAGAGCCAGCACAGGGGTCCCAGGCTTCGACGGCTCCTGGAGCTCAACTGCGAGAGCCCTCCCAGGAGTAGACCGAGGCGGGTGGCAGGTTCATGAGCGATCTCCACGTTGGCCCTGTTGGGCCATGGGGAAGAAATTCGCCTTGACCCGGTCGTCACCCCACGCCGCCTCTATGATCGTCGTGTGGATCTGGAGGGACTCGGAGGGGTTGACGCTACCGTGGTACCATTCGGTGAGGCTAGGCCAAAACTTTTGGGGGTCATCGGACATTCCGAAGACTCACCATAAAGACCTAGCCGCCAGCCTTACCTAGTGAAGATGTGGGGGGCCTAGCCCCCTGCCTGGGGTGGCGCGGCACTCCTGAGGAGGCCACGCCTTCCCCCGCATTGACGGCGCGACGCTTATCACGCCGGCGCTCGAAAGAACCTCAAAAATCACGAATGCGCCCCCTACCTGGCCCGCCAGCTGTTGGGGAGTGATCCTCTCTAGCGGGAGATCGTGAGATCCCCCTTTTTTGGTTCGGCCGGGGGCAGCGGGTGAGATCCGAGGTTTTCGAGGCAAAAGAGACACAAGGGATTTATACAGGTTCGGGCCGCTAAGAAGCGTAATACTCTACTCCTGTGCTATGCTCCTTGAGTGAAGGATTACAAGATCCCCTTGTTGAAGTAAAATGTGGTGTTGATCATCCAGGGCTAGAGACTGCTCTAGAGCGTCAAATGGATTGTCCCAGATCCCTCCTCCTTTTACTAGGCCTGAACCTCCTTTTATACCTCAAAGGGTTACCACATGGGCCCAAAAACCTATCTCCGGTGGAGAAGTATTTTGCATTAAATGCTTGTCTTGTCTCTTGACTTGGGAAGCAAGCGCACGTCATCTTGATGATGGGGCCTGTCAAATCTTGCTGCCTGACACGAGGGGCGCCCATGTAAGCTGCTTTTAATGGGTGAAGACTTCTGGGCTCCTATTACACCGGGAAACGGGAGCCTAGCTTTGACCAGAGCGGGAGAACCGACTCCGGCTGGGATAAGAGGATGAGAACCTCTCACCATCATTCTTTGATGGGACATGTCAGGCCGCACGCCACCTGACACACGAGCAGCGCACAGGCGCACTACCCAGTCCCATCGGTCATTCGACCGGTCACAGACCGGTTGAGTACACTGCACGCCGCATGGCGTGACCGCTCGGGTCGCCATAAATGCGGGTAGGTGGGCACTTGTAGGCGGACACCTAACCCACCGTACGTGGTGACCTAGAGAGGGGGTCGGGGGAGCCTGACCCCTAGTCACAGGAGGGTCGGTCGCCGCCCGTCCTCGGGCCCGATCCCCCCTCGGGAGAGGGCCAGATGGCGCCTGGGGCAGCCTTCTCCCTCTAGTCTCGGCCAGGGAGTGGCCGCCGCCCCACCTCGGGCCTGACTCCCCTCGGGGGAGGGCCACGTGGCATTGGGGGGCAGCCTCCTCCAACTAGTCTTTGGGAAGGAGTGGCCGCCATCCCACCTCGTGCCTCACTCCCCTCGAGGGAGGGCCACGTGGCATTGGGGGGCAGCCTCCTCCGACTATTCTTTGGGAAGGAGTGGCCGCCACCCCACCTCGGGCCTCACTCCCCTTGCGGGAGGGCTACGTAACATTGGGGGACAGCCTCCTCTCTCTAAACATGATCCCCCGGCCCATATCACCGACAAAATCATATAAAATATTTCATTGGATCACTAAACTTTATGGCTTATAATTCGTTGCAGAAGAAATGGAAGGAAGCTGATTAAATTAGCTACCTTCATAATTTAAACCTCGTAACTACATATATAGTTACTGGGAATCCACCAACATATTATTTCTAAGTTGTAACTACTAGTGCCACACAGAGGACACTGTGTGTGTGTCCACTGCATTTTGCCAGAAGTCCAAACCAAACACTGCCACAAAAGGTGCAGATTGGTCCCGGATCATGCAACCGATAGTAGCAAGCACTCAGAAGCAAGTACTGCTACTAATAATGGTGTAGCGCAGCATGCATTCATACCGTCAAAACGAAATCTACTGCTATGTGTCTACCGCTGAGGGCAAGTTTTATGATAGAGGTGACTACCGCATCTAATTTCATGCATAGTGTACATTATTAAATTAAGAGGTAACATATATAATAGATTGCCTCTACCACACAATACCCAATATATCTAACACTCTCACATATTTTTTAAAGTTTGTGTAGGGGTTGCCCTTTGCATGAGAGGTGACTATTTCTCTCTCATCTTTCTTCTCTTCTCCACCTTATCATTTAATCCTGTGTAGTATCTTGGCACTTGTGTTTGGATGCCCATAGTCCTTGCCCTAAGCAAGCGGTGATCGATCCCCATCGACAGTTGCAACACGGCAACGGCATGATCAGATCAGGCCTCGATATGATTGGGCCGGCAAGATTGCAACGAGTTGGGCTTTGGTCGGTGTCAGGTGGAGTTGAGTCCGTCGTGGGCTCAGAGTTCACCTGTTGGCCCCTTTTGGAAAGTCTACTTGCCGCCCCTTATCTTTTAATTGACATCCAGAAATCTTCACCCCACAATTTATAAAACTGGGTTAAATTAGGTCCTCAAACAGTATAAATGGCTGGTTTTGATGACGTGGCAAAAAAAAAAGTGAGTCCCACATGTCATCCTCACTCTCTTCCTACTGCTCGTGCTGCTCCCCTCGACCCTCCTGCTCTTGGCCGCCACCCATGCCCCCCCCCACGGGTTCGCGTGCTCGTTCTGGCCCGGCACCGACCAGCCCTGCTCAGCCGCCTGCGGCGTGCTGCTGCTACAGGTGCGCCGCCTTTGACATGGAGGAGATGAGGGTAGAGGAAAGTAGAGGAGGTATCCACTTACATGTGGGCCCCACAAAATTCTTTTATTTTTTCATGCTGACTAGGATATCACATCAGCAAAACCAATTATCAATATTGCTATGGGACCTAATTTAACCCGGTTTTGTAAGTTAGGAGATGAAGATTTATGGAATCGCGGCTTAGAGATACGAGTTAAAACTGGAAGGACAGATGAGGGATGTCTAGTGAACTTATTCCCTTTCTGAGTTAAACTGGGGTAGGCTTGATCGATGTAGGGCCTTACATAAATTTTCAAGTGTAGTTGTCCAGGAGCCCACGATGCCTTTCCAGGCTAGTTTTTTTTTTCAATTTTTTTCTTCGAATTGATATTTTGATTTTCTTTATCCCTCTCAAGTTGATAAAGGGTTGTTATTCTATGGGATCCATTTCAACACAAAATGATACCAGATAGGTACCAAATCTGATATATGTGGAGTCCCATAATAAAGTACCAAGCATGAAATCCGGATGTAGGCCTAGTACATGTGTGGTATGCCCGGTACCCTCGGTACCAAACTCGATACCCCTTACCAATATGATATCAGGTGGTATCAGGCTAGATTCACAAGAAAAAAAGGAGATGACGATGACGCGATATTAGGAGGCGGTGGCATGGCATGTGAGCCAACAACAGTAGGAGACGAAAAAAAGTGCAGCCCCAGATGCGGAGGGAAGGAGGAGGGAGGAGATGAGAAGAGGAATGAAAGAGAGGAGATGAGGTATCAACATTGGAGCACGGTGGCAGCTCTAGCTTCAACCACTAGCTTGAATTGAGTTCTTGTCGCTCAGTTGTTGCCACATTTCCTCCTACTCCTCCTCACCCTAACTCTTTTTTTTTCTCTGCTTGTACCTGGTGTTCTTTGTGCTGCCGCGTCCGACACTGCTATGCGTTCACAATCGTGGCATCACGAAGGGAGTGATCCGATGGAGGAAATAGAAGCGGCAAAGATGGAGGGGCTCAAGGAGGTGGCAGGGAAGCTAAAAGGTGGTGCCACATGCAACAACAGTAGTAGCTGGCGTGAGCGGAAATTGGGGTGGACTCAGCATTTGGCTAGGGTAAAAAGTGCATGGGTTTAACTAGCAGGGCCTAGGACTTAGGTCCTCCCCTGTGCGGAAAGGAGGGAGGAGCCGATGAGAAGAAGGAAATAGAGGGGAGGAAGTGGCACAAGGCAGGCAGCTTGCCGGCGCAGAGTGGGACGGACGACATCCGTGCTCGCGCGGACAATACGCTATCCCTTTGCAGCGGGCTGGCACGCAATGGCGGCTGTCGGCGACTACATATCTAAGGGAATTTTTTTGATTCATGGTGAGGAACTGTATATGCATATCTCATAGAGATTTTGATTCAATGGGCGAGTATCGCTCACACGGCCATAAATACCACACGATGTGACAGTCATAACACTATGCGCATGAATCTCTGCGAAGGCTTTTCTTAGTACTCCCTTAAATTACTTTAAATTTAATTAAGTTTACAGAAAAAAAATAATATTATAGACCTAAGATAAATTTGTTATAAAAATATATTTAATTATTAATTTAATAAAAACTAATTTGATAATGTAATATTAATATATTCATATATAAACTTAATCTAATTTAAAGCAGTTTAACTTTAACCAAAGTTAAAATATTTTATAACATGATGAAAGGAGGGAGTACTAAGCTCCTAATGAATGTTTTTGCCGTCGCTTTCGCCCAAGATGATAATGACCTCATGGCAAACACACACCAGATACATGTACAACGACATCTCATCATCTCATTCAGGTGCTAGACAAGTTCATAATTGCATCCTCTCTGAATCCTCATCAAGGCTCACTGGCAGCAACTTGAACTTAATTTATTCACTAATCAACAACAACAGTAGGAGCAGCAGTAGTACTACTGGAAAGGAAACATGGTGCCAGAAAAAGCAGAGATCACACACTATGTGGATCAGAGAGCACCCAATTGTCATCTTGGATAAATTGCGGCCACCAGTTCACCGGTGAGGAGGAGTAAAGAGATCCGTGTGCACACGTCGGCCTCGACAATCTGGAGGCATGCATAAGCAGCAGCTATCTTTGGTTTGATGACACAGATCTTTTCTATCACAACGTTTTAATTTTGGTTTTAGAACTTTGCTGCATCATCATCAGGCACTTGAGCCTCGCTGTCATGCAGCTCCAGCTCCAGGCCGGTTTTGCTTGCACCAATCTTGTTCATCTCGTCCTTCTCCTCTATGTTTTTCCCCCACAGAACATTGTACAAGCCTCCGATCAGTAGTATCCCAGCAAAAATACTGCACAATTATATTATCAAAATCAGACAAGAGAATTTGTTACTGCAAGACAAGTTGTGAATTCTACTGTGTTTTACAAACATGCAAGTAGGGATGCAAGCGGGGCGGGCAAGTGGGTTTTTTTAGCCCGCTTATCTCACTTCTAGTTTATTTTTTCTTCTAAATTTTGTACTACCATGTGGAAAATGTACTAGCAAGCGGGTTTTATGCGGGTAGCGGGACTACCCACTTGCATCCCTACATGCAAGTAATTATATAAGGACGTATACAAAGTTTCACATTTGGGAAGTTAAAAAAACACAAATTTGAATGGACATCCGGACAAATTTTGAAATTTGAACGGATATTATCTGAATCTGAACAAATTTTTGCTAGATTCAAACACATTCAATTTTTTTTTTGTCTGGATGCACTTCCAACCGAGACCCACTAGTGGATCCAAATTCAAAAATGTTAGAAAATATAAACTAAAATTGTGAACGCTGTACATACCTTCCTAGGCTAACTGCATCCCCTAAAATGAATGAGGACATGATAATTGTGAATATGAAAGTAAGCGGCATCGACATGGCAAGGAACACCGGGCCCCTCTTCGCAATCGTCCACATTTGCATGTAGTACGATAGTGCGGTGACGACCACACCCTGCAACAATATTTGTTTCATGGAGAAAAATTAACATGCATTTAGTTGAGAATTATTTGAGTTACGCAATTTGAACTTGAAAAATTTTGCATCAGAAGATCAATTACACTGTAGATTACTGCACCAAGCTCAACATTCCATCCTAGCTTCCACTTGGAGAAGTCCCTCTCGGCTGCAACAGCCACAACGAAAGCTTGGACTGATGCGCAACAGATCTGCAGCGTGGTGTTCATCAACTTGGAAGTGTCTTCTATCAGTGGACCCTGAAAAGACAATATCATGTTGAACCTACTCTGAAAAATTAAGGTCTCAAGCGCACAATGCATATAGCCATGTTGTTTTCAGCTTATTCACTGAATTATTAAAATGTTTTTTTTCGCCAGGAAGGCAGAAAAAGGCTATCCGAAGAAGAAAAGTTACAAGAAAAAACACAACAGAAGCTGTCAAGGTCGGATGCGCACCAAGCACATCCAAACACCACACGCTAACCACACAAAGCACAAACCAATGGATTATTTACTTCACGCTTTGAAATATATGTTTTCTCAAAAAAAAAAAACTCTCTACCACCGGTTTTAAGATATTGATTAGGTTTATTTCTCAAAATATTTAATTTGTCATATATAAATATGAAGTTTGATAGCATATGTATATACCTGGAGAACTGTCCATAGGCCTGCTAAAATGTTAGAGAGTGTCATGAGGAAGATTCCAAATGCCCATTGCTTCTTGGAGTGGGTATCTCCTGAAGAAGAAGTGCTGCTGCTGCCTTGCTGAAAGAGGTGGTGATGGTTGAATGATTTGAACATTGGCCCCTCGTAGAAGGCCAAAATTGTGACACCGGCGATGCAGAACAGAATACCTGCCGCTTTTACATTTCCATGGAACTTCTTCAGTTTCATAGACTCCATCCTGCCACAAGGAGAACAGATTCCTCAAACTTCTGATGAAGTGCATGCCTTTTCACTCTTCTTGTGTGTGGACATATCTCTTTAAATAATTCATCGCATTTACTTCAAGTAATCAATTTTTTTATTTACTAAGCCAATTCAAATTGCATTGTCATAATTTTGGTATATAATAATGATGTTTGAAATTATTTTTATGGGATAAAGTAGAAATTCCATTACCCAAATACAACAGCAAGGATAAAGGTAACCACTGGCTGAACGTTGTACAATGCTGATGACGATGCTGCCGAAGTATAATTGAGACCAAGGTTAAATAAGTCGCCACAAGCTGTCACCCTGTGATAAAAAAAATATACAAGGAATTACATAAGTTTTACAAGACAATGTAATACATGTAAAATTGAGAAGTTATTAATAAATATATGCTGTGAATTTCATGTATGTACGTAAAGGCTTGTTGTATCCTTTGCATGAACATCTAACCCTGTGCTATGTTGTCTAAGCAATCCTGACATGAAGCAACTTAATGCAGAGGATATCATAATTAAATCGACAAACTGTGGAAGATTGGAAAGGCAGTGTGAGACATGCACAGAAGAAGATTTCAGATCACAGCAGAGCACACCAAGAGATGACTTGCGAGATGTGAACACTATTCATATCCACAGTTGTATGTTAAAGCAAAGCCTATATTCTTCAAGAAATATCATTTTCCCAAACAAGACTAACAGAAAGAAGAGCCACAACTCCTGCATGAGCTTTGATTTGAGAGAACAAATCTTTGCATGGTGCCATGAACTAATTAAGGAGAATCACAAGAACAATTCAGTTTTTTCATTTTTACTAGCTAGAAGAAATTTAACTTACCCATATAAGGCATGTACAAACATTTTCCCTGCAATTTTTAACGTCACCGGTTTAGCTTTCCGCCTGCACAAACACAAGAAACAACATAATTAAGAAAACAGTTTAAGTCACGATCAATGCATATAGTAAACAAAGAGCATAGTTGACAATGGGCTGACCTCTCTAGAATAAAAGTAATAGGGATCAGCACGAGTGCAGCAGTGGTATGCCGATAGAACAGAAACACCAAGGGGTTCATGCCTTGATCCAAGGCGATCTTGCTCATCACATGCATACCAGAGTACATGATCCTGATCAGAACAACGGCCGCATAGGCCTTAGCGCCGCCACTACTCATCTTTGAGTTTCTTGATGAGTAGTTGCTGCAACTCTGAGAGTCTCTGAACTTAACTATCTGAATCTTGAGTCCTCAGGACTTGTGCTGCACCTATATATACATTGCTAAAAGCACCGGAACGGCAACCTCGTAAGAGCATATGCCTTGTTCCGGTGTGCAGGACATGGATAATTCCCTTATAGCTAGTGCATCGTCACCTAATTGATCAGTGATGAGCCAATGGAAGGAGAATTAGTAAAGAGGATGGAAAAATGCTGGGCACTGCAAATGAGTCATGCTAGAAGAATATAATGGGGATGAAAATTCGGTGATGGGTGATCTGAGCATCCACTGATGGAGGAGGAAAAGATGGTTAGCAAGCTAGGCTACTAGGCTAGTGATCTGAGTCGATCCCAACTTATTTTTGCCAGCAGCATTAGTGGCTCTCCGTTTACCATTTGGAGCCCCAATGCCACTACTTTGCTTTCCCAAAGGCAAATCAGGGACATACTGTTCCATGTCAACATATTTTTATGTACACATTGGTTTCTTCTTGGGTGATGACTAATGACAAAAAGGGACATGAGAATTCGTGACAGATGGAACAAGCAAACTGAGCTTGCAGAAGTGCTTGTTGTGTTGTTTCCGAATGTTGCCTCTAATTAAGTGTTAGTTGGGTATCAGAGATATAGATGGTGGTAGTGCTTGCATCTGTTTCTAGTTCCCATCAAAGTTAATTACGAGAAAAATTATAGGTACAGTGATCGAAGTGGTAGTAGGTTTGGCTTGCACCTAGAATATAAAATTAGTATTCCAGCTCCTTTATATTAATGGATATGTATCCGTCTTAATTTAATTAAATGGTAAGTAGGACAAATCAAGATCATTTAGGCAGGTAATACACTGAGGAAACTGTGCTCACTTTTGCTTCTCTAGAAGCTAATAATTGTGATGGTTCCGTGATAGTAAAGACAAATTAAAGTAGTAATTAAGCTTAGCTGGACATAGAGACCAATGGCGATATATAGATTTTTTGTGTTGTCCACCACTTCTCCTGTTTAATTTTAACTGCATTTGTATGCTATTGTCTAGACTGAATATGGATTTACAGTTCAAGATTTCAGTATTGAAAATAGCTGGATATGACTTTTTTTCATCTCCTCACGTAGTACAGTTAATTAGGTTCTAACAAGATTCTGATCAGTTCAAACAAAAACTCTACAAAGATTGTAACTGAAGACAAAAATTCAACATGCATTGTGCCGCATCGTCGTTGAGAAAAGGAGAGCCGTTGGATCACTTCTCTACTTAATCACATTGATGTATTATCTGTGCTAACCATTCGGTAGTAATTAGTTATACCTTAATACGAATTAATTGATCGTATTTTGTTATCTAACCTTTAATTCATCAGTGGTGTAATCCATTTCTATTATCTAAAAAAATTCATCAATGGTGATTTTCAAGTATTTTGAGGTACTGGTATCTTATGGTATTAAATCATTTCCGATCGTTGGATCTAACTGAGCAGGATGTGCATTGTTAGATCTAACGATCGGAAACAATTTGGTACCATGAGGTACCAGTACCTTGAAGTACTTTTTATTAGATCGATCGGAGCAAATCTCTTCTAAATATACTTTTGCCGCGCGCACCTGTCCCTGCAAGAGATCCGGAGAGACGATCGTGTGACTACGAGTCTACCACTAGGCAAATTCATACAAATATCATATTAACTACTGAGTAGTGTGCTACCTTCGCCTAGGCCAAAGTTTTAACTAATGCAATTGAGTAGTGTGCTTCCCATTGGGATAGTTTTAACTAATACCGATTGAGCAGTGTGCTTCCTTTGCCTAGGCCAAAGTTTTCTTACTTAGTATATATATATAGCTGACTAGATACCCTGACTAGCACAAAACTTACAATAAATATTTACAGTAGACTACACTACTACAGTATAAGCTTCAGTCAACATAAATTATGTTTCACCGTTTAAGTACTAACTAAACATATTCATCTAGTCCTATCTTATACAGACCAAAGGAAGAAGATCCTAGTATATTCCATCGTAGGGGCCTTATAGGCAGCAATAATCTTATATATATATATATATATATATGCATGCATCCTTTGCAGATATGGTTCCTCATCTTTAGCTGCTTTCTCCCTTTCTTCTCTCTTTTTTTAACTCCTGCTGGTGGATACAGGACAGACTGATGTGTCGGAAAAGTTTGTCGATCATGCCCTCTCAGATGGATCGTAGAGCGACACGATCACACAGATCGCTAATGTGATCTTTAATCGTGAGAAAGATGGGATAATTGGGATCGATGTCTGGTAGCTAGCTTCGTGTGTTGGGAGTTGGATCACTTACGCATGATTGTGGTGCACTAGTGCTCGAGATCATATATACTACTGCCTCCATATTTTAATGTATGACGCTGTTAACTTTTTACCCAATGTTTGACCATTCGTCTTATTTAAAAAGTTTATATAATTATTATTTATTTTATTGTGACTTGATTCATCATCAAATGTTCTTTAAGCATGACATAAATATTTTTATATTTGCATAAAATTTTTGAATAAAACAAATAGTCAAACGTTGGTCGAAAAGTCAACGGTGTCATACATTAAAATACGGAGGGAGTATTTCAAATTTCATCAGGGGCATTTGTGCCCCTGGCGTGCTCGTTCATGGAGCACAAGCAACGATGACTCTGGGGTTAAAAATTTCGATCGAGTTCATCTAGAATTAATAAGTACTACATGGGCTCTGATTTGTCGTTTCCTCGTGACGGTGTCATCGTAGGTTTTGGATAAAATTAAAGCACAACCCTATATTTGGATGACAGCGGGAGACACAGGTTGGATTTTTCTTGGTTATGTGTGAGTTGTTACAGTGAAAAGGCATGTAGTCTAGTGATTATAATGACCTAAGTAGTACTTCAAGATCTTGAGTTCAAATCTTCATAGATTAAGTTCGATCCCTATTTTAAAATGGCTGCATATATCTGGTTAGATATATAGGCTGGGTAAAAAATATCTTTCTTTAAAAAAAATGTGTGAGTTGCTGCAAGGCAATATGATATATTCTTAAGATTGTATTTGTAGGCTGTGTGTATTTCTAGTTGATGCAGTGATCGGATATAATTTCATTCCAATGAAATTCTTCCCATTGTCTTGACAAAAAGTGATACACCGAACAATCGGAAACTTAATTAGGAATTCAGTGCAACACCGATGACTAACAGTGTTAGTATTTGATATTTTTTTCCCTAGCTGGCAGTGGTGATGTTTGCCTTCCATGGCTCCTAAAGATCCTCAGCCATGGAAGGCATTACTATCACTAGTTGGTTTGTATGAGACTTACAAAACCAGCACTGATAAAGACGCCTAGGATATTGGAAGTGACCGTGACCTCTCGCCGAGCCGCCAATCGATGCTCCAAGATATTTTTTTTTAAGAAACTACCCAAGAAGACAGAGGGCTTCGACTTTTTTGTCCTCCTAATTTCTTGGCACTTATGAAAAAAGGGTAATATCCATGTCTTTGATGGCGTTCTGTCACATGTGCCAATGGAGGTGAAGCAGAATGTGCAAGAAGGGCAACAATAGTTGAGGTAACAGCCTGTCCTGTTGGGAGGCTCTTAGGCACATAGCTTAGTATCGCTTCTCTCACCTTCTTCTTATTAGGAGTTGTACTTGGTTTACCAAAATCTCTTCAATGCTAGACTGTAACCCCACAGTAATCGTCTCGGCGTATTATCGATCTATGATAATCTTTTTCTAACATATTAATGTGCACAGAGGTAGCTCTAGAAATTTTTTTGGACGGACCTACTCCATGCTCCAAAATTTCAAAACGCTGAAAACTCATATACATAGCTCAAAATACTCCACTAAAACTAGCATTTTAGTTTAAAAATTACAAAAAAATACAGCATAAATAGCCTAATGGGTCATGTCAATAGAGGGGGTTTGGACCGAATCTGGATAAAGTGGTAATTGTAGGCCAAAATTGAGGGTGGTCCAGGTGGTCCCTTGAAACTGCCCATGGACATGCAAGATTTTTTGTGCTTTCGTAAAAGAGAAACTGAAAATGAAAAAATTGTTAAAATTGCATAGATCGTTGCTACACATACTAATTTCTTTTTTCTTTTCACAAAACTTTTACAAGCAATGATATATCAACCGTTTGATTTAAGTAGACGAAAATTATAGAAAAGCTAGATGTATTCATAGCATGATACATAGTGTTAGTAAAAGTATAGTAAGATAAAATTAGGTATGCATATAGGCTTTTCTAATTGTATATCTATACTCTTAAAAAACCTTAATTGTGGTGGTAAGTGGTGAATCTGCCATCACTATTTTCATGTGGGTTTCATATGGGTCTCTCGAACAATGAGTTGGATAGACTTTTGTTTCTTCCTCAACCTCATGCCATCAAATAGGAAAAGTTTCTTTTGAAATGAGGTGAAAATGATGACAGATAATATGACCCCAAGAATTTAGAATGTTTTATTTTTAGTTTTGAGGGTTTAGAGCGTACGACGTGATTCTCTTATTTAATTGGCATTCAGCCAGTACATACATATATGATCAGTGGTTCAACTGCCATGGCGACTTTGTTGGTGTGTCATATACGATTGATGGCATTTCACGTGTACGTGCACGCAATAAGCCGGCCAGGCTCGGTTATAATAGTACTTTTCCCTTTCTCGAAATGTGATCATATTGCCGTGCGCGAGAGTACGTACGGTACGTCCCCGCGCCTTTGTTGTTGCCCGCGGCCGATCGAGCCGGTAAAGCCTCTCGCGAAATCTCGCCCAGAATTCGTGGATCAGAAGAGATCGAAGTTGTTGCTAGCGGCCGGCAGCGTACGTAACCAAGACCAGTGCGCGCTTGTCCCCCCGCGCAGCCGGAGCTAGGCCGGCCGGTAGTCGTCTCGATCTCTCACTCGGTAGCTAGCTAGTCCTCCGCGCGCTTTTGTTGCCGGACGCGGGCACACGCCCTGGACGGGACACGTACACGCGCACACACACCCGTATGAGAAAGTATAATAAGCTGAATGCTGAGATGGATGAGAAAAGAGAGAAGAGCGATGAGAAATGGCCTGTAAAACTAAAGCCGGCTTAAATACAGGAAAAAAGATATTTATAAGATAGATAGTCCAACTATATATTTGTGACTGTATTATTAGTCTTGCTCTACGAGGCCGGCACGTATGGCACCAAAGCCACCAGCAACCACACGTACGTTACGTGGCGGCAATGCGCGCCCAACGCCGCGGCGGCGCGCACCGTGGTCGGGGGGCTTGCTGGCCTGGATGCACGCGCACGTACGGACGCACCGACGCAAGGCAAAGCTGAGGCTTTCCCGATATATTCGCCGGCCACGCGCGCGGATGATAGTTCGAGCCGGTGAGAAGAGGAAGTGCACGGACTCATTCTTTTCGTTTATGGTTATATTTATGAGCCAAAATTAAATTTTTAACCTTTAGTTTTAAAGCTGATTTGGAATTTTCTTTTATCAAAGTTTATTTTTTTTGGCTTTTTTAATCGTTAAGAATACATATATAAAAATTTTATTCACAAATTACGTTTCATTTGCAAATATGCTGTTTGGCTTATTCCCCACGATAGGGCTACTAGCTAAAGTCGGTCGTATCAGCCGATTGGAGCAAGTTCATCAGTAGAGCTCACTATTTATTATAAATTTATTACAGAACTAACGTGTATAATTGATTAGCTCTATTATCTTCCCTCCTTTTTTCACTATGAATTTAGTGTATATATTTTTTGGCATTATCGACGGGGGATACCCGTAAATCGAATAGTGTGGGTATTGGGACACGTTGGTATGAGGATTTACACGATTCGACATCAAGTAAATAAAAAGACAAGGATTATACTAGTTCAGACCCCTCGTAAGATAATAGCTCTAATTCAGTTTATATAAGATTGACATGGGAATCTACATAGTACGACAGATAACAACTGATTCCAAGGTTACCAGCGATATCCTTGTCAAGAGAGTCTCGACGAGATCTACCGGCGAGTAGGCTTTAAGTCCTGTGGACTGCTTCTGTGGTGACGGGTTGGCTGGTACTATAGTTCGATGCCTTAGACCCCTCAGGAGGTATGTATTTATTCCATGAATCCCCTTAGTTTTTAAATAGAACTTGGAGAACCCGGACCCTGCACGATATAGTATAATCTTAACCCTCTCCTAGTTGAATCCTGTTACGTACTTGCCCATGAGGATTATTTCCATAATCTCTTGTCGATTTCCTTATTGTATACGGAAATCTATCACACATACAAAGGTATGCCGTATCCGTATATTTCATAAGTCGCATGATAGAATGTATGTCTTATCTGTAACCATGACATATATGTGTACAACTAATTCTTGCAGAAGAGCCAAAACTCTTTATTTTTTTATCTTTCTTCCGTATAAGTATATAGGTTGCTTAATTATAATTCACTATTATCCTTGCTTTTATATGGCCGCATATACGGTATCGGTGGCAAGACCGTCACGAACTACTATGTCGGAACGGTGTGAACATGCTACGTGGAATTAGTTATCTGGTGGGCATACCGTGTAATCATCTAACACTACTAGAAAAATGGTTTTCCTAGACGGCCAAAAACGGTTTTCTCAGGCGGGGGAGTCTTCCCCCGCTATCCCATCGCCTGTGAAAATAGGAGATTTTCACAGGCGGGTCCACCGCCCGCCTTCGAAAATAAAGCGAGGGAACAAAAAAAATCCGGCGCTCGCCGGCGCCGGCTTCCCATTCTCATCCCATTCCCCCATCCAATCCCCAATCCAATCCAGTAGTTCACAAATTCACAAAAGCATTATAGTAGCATCACAATCAAATTCACAAATCAAATCAAACGCATCACAATAACTTTCAAAGAAACACGCCGCCTCCACCCTCGCTGTCACCAGCGGTAGCTGCTGCCGCGACCGCCCTCCGCGCCGCCGGATCTGGGAGGAGGGAGGGGAGACGACGCCGACTCCACTCTCCTCGCCATCGCCGCTGCCGGTCCGCCCCGAGCCGTTGGCCACCAGCCTCCCCCCTCCCCCCTCCGGCCAGATCTAGGAGGGAGGGAGGGAGGGGACGGAGGGGAGCCACCCTGCGCCGCCGGCCGCTGGCCACCGGCCTCCCCCTCCCCCCTCCGGCCAGATTTGGGAGGGGGGATGGAGGGGAGCCGCCCCGCGCCGCCGGCCGCTGGCCTCCCCCTCCCCCCTCCGGCCAGATTTGGGAGGGAGGGAGGGAGGGGACGGAGGGGAGCCACCCTGCACCGCCGGCCGCTAGCCACCGGCCTCCCCCTCCCCCCTCCGGCCAGATTTGGGAGGGGGGATGGAGGGGAGCCGCCCCACGCTGCCGGCCGCTGGCCTCCCCCTCCCCCCTCCGGCCAGATTTGGGAGGGAGGGAGGGAGGGGAGCCGCTCCACGCCGCCGGTCACCAGCCACCGGCCTCCCCCTGCCCCCTCCGGCCAGATCTGGGAGGGGGGAAGGGAGGGGAGCCACCCCGCACCGCCGGTTTCGGGTCCCAAAACTAATCACTTTGGTCCGACTATGATTAATGTATCAATCCCTGGTTCAGTAAATATTGATACATACAATATAGCTGGTTCTTCATTGCATACATTAAAGTTTTACAATACTAAGGGTTTTACAATAATAGGTACTCACCTAATTAAACATAAGTTGAACTAATACACAGCGAAAGTTTCTATACATTCTGACTAGGAAGGTATAACCTCTAGGGATTTTCTAAGTTATCGGAGTCATCGTAGAATAGTCATAGGGGTCCTCCTCTTGACCCAAATCTGAAAAAGGGTTATGAGAGCAAGGGTGAGTATTCACAATACCCAGCAAGTTACCATGGAAACATGTTATGCATTAGCATATAGTAAGGTTCTTTGCAAAAAGCAGTAATAAACAATCTGGAAGAATTATAGTAAGAATTTGTAAATACGTAGACTTTAAATTTATAACCAGGGAACCATATGAGTCCCGGTACTCAACTCCATGAGTACGGCTATTCGAATAGTATCAAAGATATTCTACTGCAGCAGATGTACGCTTTACCCGCAGTCCACGACTTGCTGATAATCATCGGCTTTAGTCATGGCCCAGTATTAAGCCATTAACAATTGTGGCACCTGTTCAATGAACTTATATCCTCATATGCTCTAAACGTAATATTAACAGCAGCAAGAGGAGTTCTGGCGTTCCCGAGATATTTAAGGGGAACTGATTGTATGACACCACGTCATCTCAATCAGGGTTTAGAAATATACCATATAGTTTATACTCAAGTATCACAAACCATTTACCTGTACATGGTAATGGTTAAATTTGCCCTTCGCGGCTATAGTTGCCTCCTGCGCGAGGACTTAAAAATAAGAACCACTATACAGAGGTGCCATATTGCTAATTAACATAATAACTAGGTCTGTCCCCATTCTAGAAACTGCGGTCGTACCCGTTCGTTTGATATAAGTACCTGGTAATAATTATATCGATCGAGACAGTACTAGCCACCCGGAAATCATCCAATTCTAACGTACTGTCCAAATCTAAGTATAAGATATTTTAACCAGATTGTAAGCAAAGTAAGCAATGCTAAATTATCTGGGTTTCTATGGTTGAATTATGCATATAAAATAGAATATTGAATAGAAGGCTATAATAAATAATATATAAAATATAGGCTTAAATGATCAAAAGGTATATAGTAACTTTCCTTGCTCGATGTCCTGAGATTGATTGATATTATCTAGTGTGTCAGAAGAATCCTCAAGACCTAGGGTTAGACATATAAAATTCAAATTCAAAAGGAATTCAAATAAAATCCAAAAATAAGAAAAATAGAGAAAATAGAATAAAATAGAAAAATAGCAAAAGGGGCCTCAAAAGATAGAGAATGATTTTAGAAGAATATTGGTTCAAGTTTCACTGGAATTGGATCTATATTTTAAAAGATATGGGCTTCTAAAGTTTGAAAATAAATTAAATGTGAAATGGTACTGTGTGCGGGTCCCACCTGTCAGTCTCTCTCTCTCTTCTCTTCTTCTACCTCCAGCCATTCCCCAAATGCGGCCGGCGGCGCTAGGGTTTGGGATTGCGGCGGCAATAGAGGAGGAAAGGGGTTGCGGCCAAAGAGGGGAGGGAGCTAGGGTTCTCCGGCGACGGCGAGCGGCGGCGGAGGGGTTAATTTGGTGTGTGGTTGAGCTAGCGGCTAGGGCGGCGGTGGCATAGTTAGGCCGTGAAGGCAATTGTGATGACATGAGTTAGACACGGCTCGGGGAGGGCTCCTAGAGCATCTACGAGGTACCTAGATGGATTCCGACAGCTTGCCGACCTTTGGCAAGGCGCGGAGGATACTTGCCGACGAGCGCCTCCATTGGCGGCGGCCGCGCCCATGTCGGTAGCCCAGAGGGTGGCATGGTAGAGCAAACCAATTGCTAAAATGGAATCTAGGGAGTACATAGATGGTTAAAACGGAAGAACTCACCGAGATCGGTTGAAACGACGGATTACGGCCGGAAAAACTTCACAGCGGCGAAGAACAGAGCAGAGCGGGGGCGACGGTGCTCGGCTCGGTGCGGCGAGGTAAAACTCGGCGCAGGGCTTTGGTTAGGACTTAATAGGCTAGAACATGGTTGATATAAGGTGTTCTAAAGGTTATTTAGGGTGGAGGATGGATGGAGGGGTGTGGAGTCGATCGCGCACAACGTGTTCGACCGACGGGCGAGAGTGGTTAGTGAGATGGATTGGTGAAGCAGAGCTTCGGGGTTGTGGGGCTATGGTTGTTGATGATCGATGATGGACAAGGAAGGGATTGGGGTCCTATTTATAGGGCCAGAAGGAGCGGATGAGCTCGGGCGTCATCATCGCCATTGATGAGCTCAAGGATTGGATATGGCTGGGGTGGCAGAGGCTGTGAGAGGGTGGCCAAGGACAATTTGAGTGGCGGGAGGCCACGTTTGAATACTTACCGGCGAAGGATTGGCTTGACCGCGAGTAGAAACGGCTAGCGACGTGTTGGCGCTAATCCGGGCGCGACGCGCGGCGGCGGCGAGGGTGAAAACGGCCGGCTCGGGGGTGAATGGTTTGAATTGTGAGAGGGGAAACCACCGTTTATCTTTAATCCAACCGTGCGGCAAGAATTGGCGCAATTCACCCCGGGTAGAATCAAAGTCGCACTCGGCGACGACTTTGGATGGGAGTGCACGGCGTCGAGCGGCGATTCCTTGCGGCAGAGGTCGTCCCGGCTTGTCGTCGTCACGATTGGTGCGGCGGCGGCGGCGGTTTGAGGGCGTCGGACGGCTAGCGGCGCGCCAAGGCGGTCGGGCACACGCGGGTGATCCCGAGGCCGACGCGCGGCGGCTCGGCGCGTGGCTAAGTCGGCTACTAGATAGCGCGCGTGAAGGGGAGGAGAAGGCCAACTAAACCACGGTTTTTGAGTGGGATGTGGTTCCCTAGGACCATATCTAAACTTTGGACAAGATTGGGTAGAGGTTGGGCTGTGTTAGTTGGGCTAGACATTCTGTCGAGCACCTAGAGTGCAATGAACAGTGTTTTCAGGAATTTTTGAATATATCCCTAGAAAAAATTGAATTTAATCTATAAATTTGGAAGGGTTTCACTAGGGTTTGAAGTATACCAAAACCTCACTAATATTAGGGTAAATTAAGGAAATAATCTAAAGTTTGAAATTTGAGAGAATTTGCTCAAATTCACTAGGGTTTGGAATAAAGGGGATAATTAGGGTAAATTAGTAGGGTTCTAAAGGAATAACAGTTGAACAAATTAAGAATCAAATAGATTTTTTTAAAGCACACTAAATTAATCAAAAGCCAGCATGATGCAGTCAAATTTTAGTTTTAAAATTTGAGGATGTTACAGCCGGCCGCCCCGAGCCGCCTTCCGCCGCCCGCGCCGCCGGTCGCCCCGAGTCGCCTTCCGCCGCCCGTGCCGCCCGCGCCGCCGTGCGCCGCCAGGCTGAGAGGTGAGGTGAGGGGTGGGGATGAGGGGTGGGGAGGGGAGAGGAGAGGTGAGGGGGAGGGGATAACTAGGACTTAGAAAATATCGCGGGGTAGGGGGAGACTCATCCGTTGTATTTATATTCCACGCTAATTTTCGCAAGCGGACCACATAAGATGTTCGCCTGCAAAAATGAAGGGTATTTTTGTAGGCGGACCGCTTAAGTGGTCCGTCTACGAAAATAGATTTTCGCAGGCGGACAGCGAGTTTCAACCGGGTTTGTGTTTTTTTAGACGGCTATTTGGTTCCAATGGTCATACCCGTCTGAAAAAATAAAAGGCTAACATTGCTAAAAATCATTTTTCTAGAACCAATCACTTGCAGAATTAAAAGCCATTAATGTTTGTTTCAAACGGTTAGCAGCAGCGAACAATAGCCATTCAATCAGAACATTTGAGTTAGTAACAAAATTACAGTGAAGGAGCAGAATCACAATAGCAATGCAACGACATTTTGTCATTTAGATAACAGAGTGTGTTCAAATCTCTCTACAACCATAAAAAGCATTAATTTGTTCGTATTAGTGTGAATGTGAAATTACAATATAATTCCGATTAATCGATCGCATTTCAATTTATCGCTTAACAGTACCATATCCGTTCCAATACAGTTTTTAGTTTTTTACAGATAGACATGGCGCCTTTGTAAGGACATGGGTTCTTTGCAGTGCATGTAGTACTGCTCACTGACATGTGTACTGCAGATGATCTGAATTGCATTTGTAGGCTTTGTACGTCTGTTGGGCCGGTCTGCTCTGGAATCAGGGTCAGGCCTTGTATGATGTCTTCGGCTTGAGCACTACAAGCCAAGCTTAGGCCGAATAGAAATGGGGTAGGGGCCATCTCAAAGCCCAAGTACAATTAGTTTACACCTAAATTTGCAAACTATTAACATAACCGCTGCTACCTCTGTCCAAAGATAAAATATATTTTAACTGGAGGAATTATGTTCAAGTGAAGAAATTGATAATTTTAAAAGAGAGTGAAGATATTGATGTAGTAGTTAGGGTGTGTTTAGTGCACGCTAAAATTAGAAGTTTGGTTAAAATTGGAATGATTTGATGGAAAAGTTGGAAGTTTGTGCGTGTAGAAAGTTTTGGTGTGATGGAAAATTTGAAAGTTTGAAAAAAAAGTTTGGATCTAAACTCGGCCTAACATGAATGGGATGCACCGACAGAGTGGTGGGTTCCAGGTTACATAATGGAAGCCTGAGTTGACACGGTCCCACTTGGGGAAGCATCTTCAACTACCCAACTGGCTAAACTTGACATGATCGCTTGGACAACAACACTATAGTTGGAAAATTGGAATTTTTACAACTCTAGTTATCAGTTTAAATGTTATAAAAAATCTAAGAAAAAAATCACAACAGTTATATTTATATATAAGTAGACATCTATAATATAGTATATTTTTTTAACTTAACCATATTGCAAAAAATTTATGTCCAAACTCGATCCATATAAAAATAAATGAAATAAACAAAGGACGTTCATTTAGGAATAGTACTCATTATTCACAACCCAAGTTGTTCTCTTTTTAAAAAAAGATGTGTGGATTGAATTTAGTGTCGCATGTCTATGGAGTGACATATAGCATTCTAATCTATGTTGAGAAACTTGTTTAGAATTTCTCGTGACCATTTACATAATATGTAATAAATAAGCATATGTACATATAGTTAAGTTGCAAACGAGCTTTCCCCCACGTAAATGACCTAATTCCAAAATATAGCAACCTATAATTGGATTGGATATATCCTAATTTTATGAATGTGGATATATGTCTATTCAAATTCGTAGTACTAGTATATGTCCAATCTAGTTTCATGCTATTATTTTTTTAAAATAGAAGGAGTATTTACCAAACAATAGATTTAGACTTTAATTATATATATATATATGTATGTATGTATGTATAATTTTCTCAATCACCTGTACAGTTTGTACATCTGCTTGCTTTGCTTTCAAGTTGCATATTTATCATTACATTGTGTAAATACAAAATATGCTCTCGGATGTGTTTATAAGGATATGATGTAAGTTGATGCGATTATAACGTGAGTGCACACATGAGCGTCTACGTTTGTGTTATGTTTCAATGGAAAAAAACATCTGAATGTAAAATTAGCAGTATGAAAGATAATTGGAATAAAATGACTTGACCTGGTCCTGCATTTTTCCATTTTCCCTTTTTTTATTTAGACTCTGTCCTGTTTGGTAGAAAGTTGAATGCTCATTATAATTTGACAAAGTCTGATCCAACACTTTGACTTCATGTCCTGCTAATCCGGGCCATCAAATCCACATCTAACAAAATTGAAGCCATCAAGTCCAACAAGCTCATTAGAAGCCACAACAAAGCCAATGCAATTATCCAAAATAATAAAATTCTCACAAAAGAAAAAAACATCTAACCGAAAACTGTCACGCCAACAAACTCACCATCTTCCTCTCAAGAAAAGGAGCAAGCGTCGCACTCCATTTCGCCAAAAATCCTTCGTACTAGGCACCCGATGCAAAGCAAAATAAAATAGTGTCGGCGGTAGCACATGCATGCATCACAAAAATAAAAAAAAAATGTGTGATGTCGTATGGTGATGTAAGTTCTTTTTTTTTCATGTACTAGTTATAAATTTTAACTTCAAACTAATTTTTCTTTTGAACCGCTTATCCAATTTATGATCTCATATTTGTTATAAATTTTAACTTCAAACTAATTTTTCTTTTGAACCGCTTATCCAATTTATGATCTCATATTTGTTACAACTAAATCAACAAGATCTCATATGATTATATTATGAGAAAAACGTAAATGTTTCAATAATTGAAATATTTGTGTTTCATATATGAGAACGAAATGTTTCAGCTAAAAGTCAACTTTGTTGCACATTTTTAGTTTTCTTATTGCACTTGTTATTTATTTAGTGTTGCATCCGATGTCATTTGAATGTTTCATGTTTCATATATGAGAAGGAAATGTTTCAGCTAAAAGTCAACTTTGTTGCACAATTTTAGTTTTCTTGTTGCAATTGTTATTTGTTTAGTGTTGCACCCTATGCCATTTGAATGTTTCATGTTTCATATATGATAAGAGAATGTTTCAGCTAAAAGTCAACTTTGTTGCACATTTAGTATTTTGGGAATGTTGTATCTTGTTGAAACATTTTATGAAATAAATTGAGACATTTTTTTCCCAAGTAATGAAACAATTTTTAAATGTACTGGAACAACAGCTAATATTTTAGACCTATTCTTTATCTGGAATATAGTCATATGATATCTTATTGTGAAGATTTAGTTGCAATGAATATAATGGTGTAATTAAATCACAAATAAGATAAATAACTTAAGAGAAAATGTAGTTTAAAAATTCATAAAAAAAATGCTAGGAGGAGAAAGAAGCTCCACTAGGATATACATGTGCATGCATGCAGCAGCAAAGTACGACGCGAGTCTAGGGAGAGGTGTCAGCTTTGCATCCAAGCTTAATACGGAAAGGTAAAGAAGGCACCCGATTTTTTGCTCTTTTGATCGGGTGCCCGATCTGTAGTAGCTTCCACATGTCCCACCAAGAAAACCCAAAATAATTGTCCGGAGAAGGCGGGGCTCGAGCGTCGCAGAGGCTTGGAAGCGGTGGTCGTCCTCCTCCCATCCACTTCGCACCATCTCCGGCCTCCCATTTTAACCCCCACATACCCGCGTTCCCGGTTCTTGCGTCCCCGCTTTACCCTTCCCCCTGCTCCTCCTCCTGCAATTCCACTCCCATCCGTCGGCACAGGAGGAAGGTTGCTAGGGGGGGATCGGCTCCATTCCTCATTCCTCATTCCTTATTCCATTTGCGCGCGTAATTCGGGTTTCTCTTCCTTTTTGTCACTTGTTTCTTGGTCGGTTTCCCGCCTTCTCAGAGGTCGGTCGATTGGATTTGGAGCCCGGGGCCCAGCCCTGCCTCAACGTCCGTGTTGTTGCGTTCTTCTTGGTTTCTTGACCTGATTGGATTTTGGCGGTTCCAATTTTTGTTGGTTTGCTCCGGTTCTTGGTTGATTTGGTCGGAAGATGATCAAGTGGGGCATCGGTAGCAGTGGGACGCCGGCGGATTCGTATTATGAGGTCCGCTCGGATTGCACGGATGACGTGCCCAAGAGCAAGTTCAAGATCAAGGTTTGATTTTCTTAAATTTCCCTTTCAGTTCATTTCATGCGTTGGGAGTTGATTGCTGTTGCGTGACCAGACTCTTTTTTTTTTTGCATTATGCAATAATGTGGTTCTTTTTCTCGTCAAAATAGGGTTCTTGATAGCTCTAGAATCTTGTCAATAACTTAAGAGTCTCGAGGAAGGATATAAAAATATCGTGAAAATGGTAAAACTATGGGTGGGTTAATTAGTGAACGGATAAAATTATCCTAATATATAACATTTTGCAGATCGAAGAAATGAAACATAATAAGTGGAGAATGCTTCCGTACTCCTCTTCGAAAAAATGTTCTATAATCTCAAAATAAAAATGCAGTTACTACATTTTGTTGGCTAGTCATGTCCTTTAATCAAACAACATGTAGTTTTTCATCCTTAAGTTAGAGAGAGATGCTGAGAGTCTTAAGACATCCTGGAAATTGGAACCGCCATAGCCACCAATATTCAGTTAAGGACAGTGCAATTTCTGCGACATAGATTGATGTAACTGCACTATAAAATGGAATTAATATGTTAATAGTATTTGTGCATCAACAATTGTGAGTATATGATTCAATGATGACATTTAGAAATTTTTGCTAGGTCTCAGCCTAGGGAACTGTATTTCGTACTTGTGTGTTTTTCTTTTTTACAATATGTTGTTTTTGTTCCCAAACCTCATTTGTGCCTAACATATAAACCCGTTCAAGCCATGCATTTCTGGTCATATCTCTTTTGTATCCTACATTATATTCTACAAATAAATGGCTCAAATTTACTGCAAATGTGTCATTCGTTGTGGATTTGTTCTGCAGCATAAATCAAACTGCATTAGATGAAATGAACAGAGTTTCTGAAGTTGATAATTTTTATTATTCATAAAGTCACAGTTGCTTCAAAATTTTGAGCATTTTCTCAGAATGGTCTTGGTGTCACACTATCACTCTATTTTCTTATTTGCAGAAAAAAATAGTCCTATCTTGTTGTTAGCTGTTTATCTTATTTGTTTCTTCATTTCAGGCAGGAAAAACATTGAGTGTCCGGAAATGGCAGGCTGCATTTAGCACTGATGGTTGTCTTGATATTGCCTCAGTCCTAAGCCGGATACAAAAAGGAGTATGATCACCTTTTTAGAGTTCTTTGTCGGTTTCAGAATAGGCTCCTCTTTAGACTTTTTTTTTGCACAGAGTATCATTTAATAGGTTTCGTTAATATACTGATCGGTAATTATTTCTTTTCTTCTAGGGTGTGCATCCAACAGTAAGGGGAGAGGTTTGGGAGTTTTTACTTGGATGTTTTGATCCCAGGAGTACCTTTGATGAGAGGGAGGAAATCAGGCAAATAAGAAGGTACTTTCATTGGTTCATTCCTAAACAATATCTGGTATATCTTTCATTTCATAATGCAATCTGTGTTCACTTGAAGAAATATAAAAGTTCCCTACCTTACAAATCGATGATAATGTCTGAATCCATGCTTCCACCATAGATTGAACAGTTGGTTTTTTTTTTTTGCACTTTCTTATAAAAAAAAATATGAAATTCATATCTTTCACATTTCATTGCACATTTTTTTCTCTCGCTTTGTCCGGTATCTTTGCAATGATTTTTCTTGAAATGTGCAGGCATTTAAAATTTCATTTTCACTTCTCTTCTGTTTCAAACTAACATGATGATGCTTTTTATCTGATGTATTTTTTTATTATATTGCACTTACTGCGATTCTCAAAGCCACTTCTCTCATACACTACAATTTTGGTTTTACAAATAGATGATTTTCACAGATAAGTGATCGTTTTCCATTTCTATAAAATCAGTGAATACATGTAACACCCTGCAAATAATTAGAGAAAAGAAATAGAGAAAGAAGGGGAGAAAAAAAGAGAAAAGAGCTGAGCAGCAGCTAGCAGCCTAGCTGGCCCAGCCCACAACGGCAAGCGGCAGCAGCCCAAGCATCTAGCTAGCAGCCCAGCATGCAGCAGCAGCACAGTAGCGCCAATAATACCACCTCGCTAGTTCTGCTGAGGAGCAGCAGTTTATAAGGTGAAGACGCTTGAGGGCTGTTAACTTCGATCTGGATATTTTTGCGTGAAAGGCAGGACGAAAACACAAGAGAGTTAATAGTTTAGGTGTGGTTTAACTGAATGAGATGACCAATAACCTTTAGATTTTTCGGGCCCTGGGCGCCAAAATACATTCCATTGAGTTTTTGGACTCTATTTTTAGATAAATTGTCTTCCATAACAATAATAATTGTGAACCCTAAAAAGTATCACGTGTATAAACATGATTATGACAGATTTGTTAAACTTATTTCGGTTGTTAAATTCTAGTGGGACCAACTACCCATAAAAATGGATTTGTCATTCAGCAGTTTCATATAATATCCATGTGCAATAATTTAGTATTTTGGTATATTTATTTTGATGGGGTTCAGACATAATTTTCTCCGATGAAACATTTTCTCGACTTAGCCTGAAAATAATTTACCTTGTGCACATACAGGCTACAATATGCTAGATGGAAGGAAGACTGCCGAGAGATGGATTCTCATGTTGGTAGCGGTAAAGTGATCACAGCACCATTAATCACTGAGGATGGTAGACCCATCAAAGACCCTTTGGTTTTACTTGAGGCTACTTCATCCCAAAACACATCAGACGATACTTCAACAAGCAGCACAAATGGAAATGAAATAGATGAATCTGCAAGCCGTATTACAGATAAGCTCATTATTGACTGGAAGCTTACTTTGCATCAAATTGGTATGCTTTAAACCCCCATTCTTTCTGCCACTTTTATACTTTATTTTACACTTCTACCCACTTATGAAAACTGTAAAATCATGATAGGACTTGATGTGTTACGTACGGACCGCACCATGGTATTTTATGAGAACAAAGAAAATCTTTCCAAGTTGTGGGATATTCTAGCTGTGTATGCTTGGATTGATAAAGATGTTGGTTACTGTCAAGGTGAGCTACTATATCTGAGTTGTGCACTTAGTGCCCAAAACAAAAAGGCTTATAGGTGCAACTTTTATACCTCAAAACAGGAATGAGCGATTTATGCTCGCCAATGATCGTGCTACTCAAGGATGAAGCAGATGCCTTTTGGTGCTTTGAGAAATTGATGCGTAGATTGGTACGCTTTGTTCTCATGATTTTTCTCAGGACATCTTTCCCCTAATGTTAGAAATTATGATAGTGTATTTGTACTTATATAATTACATATAGTTGATTCCTTTTGTGTTTAACATAATTGTACTCACTCTGATGTTTTGGATTTGAAGAGAGGAAATTTCAAATGCACGGATCAATCTGTGGGTGTGGCCAATCAACTTCAGTACCTTGCATCTATTATTCAGGTGCTTGATCCAAAGCTGCATGACCACCTAGGTATAAATTTGAGATCAATGAAACTTTCAAACATTCAACCTTCTTCCCCAAAGTACCTACAATTTTTTAATATTGAGTTCTGAATGCAGAAATACTTGGTGGAGGTGATTATCTTTTTGCATTTCGTATGTTCATGGTGCTATTTCGACGCGAAGTGTCATTTGGGGACTCCCTGTATCTTTGGGAGGTATGAAATAGCGAATGATGAATATTTCTAACACTAGAATATTTTTTCTTTGGTATGAATTACTCTTCTGAATACTAGACTACATATTTATAAGTCATGCTACTTTAGTGATAAGTGATAGTACCTTTTTCAAATAGGTGCTCCATTCATTTGTACATGTACCCACAAAATTTGACCATCTTACTCAAATTGGGGTTGATGCTTGTGGATTAGGACATTAGGTTTATTTGTGTGTGCTTGCAGAAATACAAATTGTGATATGTTACAAGTTTTAAGGATGAACACTGTATTAATTCATAAGTTTGTTCCTTTGTGAAGACAAACACACAGTGCAGACTGCAATGTATACTTGAGTATCCAAGTGAGTTTTGTGTAGCTGCTCACGTTTGTTTATAACCTGTCAACAGATGATGTGGGCTCTGGAATATGATCCCGACATCTTCTTTGCCGCTTGTGAAGATGCAAGTGCTCACAAAAGTAAAGTATCTAAATCAAAATTGAGAGGGGTACGCCATTTTGGCAAGTGGGACAAAGACAAAGATAAAGAGAATTCGAAAAATGGATCTGAGGATACTGATGGTCCAGTTCCAATTTCAGTTTTCATGGTTGCAAGTGTTCTCAAGGAAAAAAGAGAAAAGCTATTACAGGAAGCTAGAGGACTGGATGATCTTATTAGGGTAAGTGCCACATCATTTGAAAAAATTTCCAATTCATCTCCGTTGTTAAATATAGAATCTCGAGTCCTACATGATTTTGCGGCAAAAAACATGATTAATATAATTCATAAGAAAAGATTAGCACCCAGACTACATTAAAAGTTTGCAATCAATTTTCTATTCCTCAATCTTGTATAGTTGAAACAAAGCTGATTTTGGTCTAACTCAAAAATTCAAATTGGTTTTGAGCCAATCTTGTCTCTTGTAAGATTGTATTTCATAAGCTCCTATTTTCAAGCATGTATTGTTCACATGGACCTAACTCTTGACCTTTGTTTTGGTTCAGATTCTGAATGATGTAAATGGAAATTTAGATGCCAAAAAAGCTTGTGCTGGTGCTTTGAAGCTTCATAAGAAATACCTGAAAAAAGTAAGTAGCTATTCTTGTTGCGTTACTTAGGTGATAATGTAATTACTTTTTATGAAATATCATGAGCTAAACTTTCTCTAAAGCATGTCAATTTCAGAACTAAAAGACTAACAAAGAAAACATATGTTGTGAACTGATTTTCTGGTGCTTATGAACTGAACACATAACATCTCTTGTTTCGTCAGGTACAGACAAAGAAACCCTAAACTGTAACATATCTTCTCACTGGGTGATTCTTTTCCATGTGGACATAGCAAACTATACTTGACAGAATTCTCGCCATCTAAAATCGGCCTGGAATATACTGGTTTGTGAAGTTACCAGCTAGTCGGTCTGAGTACAGGAAGAATGCGACCCTTGTATGTAAAGATCTCGAATTCTTTCTACTCCATAATTTTGCTGCTTGTAAAGACAGAAGGTGGTGTGGGTAGCATGCATCTGATACACAACAATTTCAATACAAGTTGAAATGAGCTGTTTGTGGTCTGTGTGAATACTGTAGCCACACACAGCTCTGTTTTGAGAACATTTTTACCCTTTAGCTGGAGATATGAAAGACATCACAATTTTGAATTTATTCCGAATTGGAAGTGCCAAAAGAAGGTTGAGATTGCTCCTATTTTATTTTGTAGAACAGTTTGCATACACGTTGCCTGATGTCTACGGATACAAGGATCAATTTTGCTACAAAATTAAGCGGCATATGCTTGAAACAATATAAAAAGGTCATGCATGCACTTCTTAGATTACAGCTGACATTACGGATTAAGAAACAAGAAGTTGGTGACCAACTAATCATCACCTTAGTGATAAAGATTTATTGAGTGAGCACGGCTAAAAAAAAAATCACTTTGGTCTCTTTATGTTCTTATCCAACGCCCTTGGCCACCTTTACCGTCATCATGGACATGCATAAGATCTTATCCGGTCAGACCAGCCGAGGAAGTTGTTTGATTCCAGGGGCAAAACGGTCATTTCATATAAAAGTTTATATCTAAAACAACTAGAAATTATAAAATCACGTGTGCGTGGTGTCTACCGGGAAAAGGGAAAAAAACATGTATTTGCAATGCACATTGACAAAGCAATATTCTTGTGGTCTTCTGTGGAAAAAGATCCTCTTTTTTTATCCCACAACAAATTTACCTAAATTTTACTTTGAGTCCGTAGATTTTAACCGTAGCTATATAATCAAAAGGTTTCAGCTCTACCAAAAAATAAATGGAGCTAATTGAAGTGTTTTCACAAAATAAGCTAGAATTAAAGGTGGTAGTTTGGTTTAGATAGCACTACCACACTTTGGAGCAAGCCTGTAGGTCAGCATATTTTCTGTCGGTCCCGCAAATAACCCACGGAAAAATTGTATACTTCTGGCGTTTAACTTGTCCTCACAGAAAAAATCCAGATTTTTCTGTCGGTTACACATAGGCCTACAGAAAAGTTAGCACTGGCAGGTGGGCCATACAAACCCTCATATAATAATCACACAGCCAAACCCAAAACCTAATTTTCCTCACCTCCCTCCAGCCGCCGCCGCTCGTCTTTCTCCGATCTAGCAAAACGCGTCCTCTTCCCTCCTCTTCCTCTCCGGGCGGCGAAATGCCGCCGGCGCAGCACCCCACCTTCCTCTATGCCTCCTCCCCGTTCGCCCCCTTCCCTTCCTCTCCATCTCCCATCCCTTCCCCTTCCTCTCCTCCAGCCGGCCCATGGCGGCCGGAGCCGCCCCTCCCCTCCCTTCCCGCCGTCCTGAGCTCGGTGTCCAGCAGATCTGGCCGGCACGAGCTCGGGGGCCACCGGATCCGCCGTCCTTAGCTCGGGGGCGACCAGATCCGGTCGCCACAAGCTCGTGGGTGGCCATATCCGCTCCTCAACATCGTTGCAATCTACCACCTCCGTGTTCTTGCCGTACTCCGTCTCTGCGTGCCCAAAGGTAATATCAAGATGAAGTATAGGCTTTAGTTCAAGCTGCTCCTGCCCGGGCACTTCTCTAGTTGGTAAAGAAAATCTAGTCAGTTAATTACTTTCATTCTTATGTATGCAGACTAAATAGTAGTACTAGTTGGCTGGAATTGTTTTGTGGGGTATGAACTGAATTACCAGGTAAAGTTGTCTATTGTCTGTAACTGGCTGCACGAATGCAACCACACGTTTTTAAGTCAGGTTAGTGTTGAGCACAAAGTTTTCATTTTTCTTTATTGGTTGGCCCAACTATTTAAGTTGGGCAAACTGGTTCGTTTGCTTATATATAGCAGATGTCCTGTTAAATGCTAAGATGGGGATCCATATAGCAATTGTTTTGATCATTGCGCAATCACATGTCACTGAACATAATAATGCTAGAAAGAAATAAATTATTGATTTTGAATTACATTTTGTGCAGATTGCCAGAGTAGAATATATGAACACAAGAGAATTTCTTCATCGTGAGACAAGGTGACTATTCCTAGCGTGAAGTATCATAGTGATTGAAAGGTACAGATCGATCAGAATGTTTGTACAATGTTTGCTGGATGATTTTATCTTGAAAGATAAAATATGAATATTTGCAAATGTATGTGTAATGTGTATCATCAAATTGTAACATGGACCAAAATATAGTTGGGAGACTTGGACTTGCTATTTTCTTGCTGGGGTTGTAAACAGTATTGAAACAGTTGAAACTTGATGTGTATCTCATTGAAGTTGATGTCTCTGTGCACAAATTGTACTGTGGATGTTTGATTGCTATAGCAAATTGGTGTAAATAAAGAGCTTTCTGTTTTTATTGTTATTTTTTTTGGCATAAAAAGCCAATTTTTCTGACGGGGCACACTACAGGAAAAGTAATTGTGACGGTTATTTCTGTCGGTTGAATATAAAAAATATTCTCTCAAACCTGAGGCCAGGGCAATTTTTCTGTGAGCCACCCACAGAAAATAGCCGTCAGAAACTATTTTTCTGTAGGGAAACCGACAGGAAAAGTGAATTTCTCCGTGGTGATTTTTCTGTCAGTAATTTCTGACGGTTCACCTACAGGGATTTATTTTCTGACGGTAAAATCCATTTTCCTGACGGTTTCGCTCCTACAGGCTAGGTCCTAAGTCTGGTAGTGTAGCTTCACAACTTTAATCTAGACTCAACACCTTAAGTTAAATTTAGAAGTTAAAATCTTACCAAACAGACCAATATGTTGATAGGTCTCTTTAGCCCCTACCCTTTGCTCGATCCGCGTCAGAACGGCTGGTGTCCCTCCAACCGCGCTAGGAATGGTCTACTCTCTTTAGTTGCCCTACTAAAAAACAAACACATGCATGGTGTGCGACGACCAGAGACAGTGGTCAGTGGGGATCTATGATGAGGATTGCCCTGGTCTGGAAGAGTTGCGTCCTGAAAATATATTGAAACAGTGGGACAAAATAAAATATTTAACACATAAAACATGCATTTACATTAATTTGTCACCTTGAGCTATATTTCTTTTGATGTGAGCTATATGACTACCATTGAGCAGTGAAACGTACGGTGAAGCCAGCACCGGATGATGAGCTATAGTTTTTTGATGTGACTATATGTGGGCAAGCGTCGGGGCCAGAAACACCGATTTTTCTTTACGGGGCCAACAACGTTAAAATTTTCAGATTTTGCTAAAGCGAAAACAAATACATTGGATATATGGGAGGCATGAAAAATTTGAGTTCATTCCGAAGGCTGAGCATGGTTCCATTTTGTAGGACAGTGTACATACGCATTCCCTGACATTTCCACCGTCGGATACAAGGATTTTATTACAAAATTAGGCAACATATGCATTGAAATAATATAAAAAGAGGTAACATGTGACACAAGAGTTTTCAACAACTTCGTACATGCGCATGCACTTCTTAGATTACAGCTGACCAAAGAAGGACCATAATTAAGTTTGTGTTCAACGACTTCTTGATTAATTTATTTATTATTGATCAATTACCTTGATGTAAGCGATGCCAAATTCTTAATTACTGTTCTTTAGGGCATTCAGGCAAGTGCAGCACCATGGTCTCAATGGTGAAACCAGGTCCAAACCCCATCATCACCCCCCACTCAGCTGTTCGGCCGCCTTCTTCCTCCTCCATCCGCCGCCGCTGCTCGTCGAGCACGAAGATCAGCGTGCTGCCCAGCATGTTGCCGTTCTCCCTGAGCACCTTCCGGCTCGCCGCCAGCTTCCCGGGCTCCAGCCGGAGAGCCCTCTCGATTTGGTCCAAGATCGACGGGGCTCCAGGGTGCACCACCCAGAAGAGATCGTTCCATTCGACGCCGGCGAGGCCAAGCTGCCGGAACGCGTCGGACAGGAGCTCGTCGGCGTTGGCTGCCGCTAGAGGTATGAGCTCCTTGATGGAGACGCGGCCGTCGAGGCCGTGCTCCGTGAGCCGCATGTTGAGGACGTGCTCCGTTCCCGGGATCACGGCCTGCGACACGGCGACCATCTCGAAGAGCGGGCGCTCGACGGGGCGCACGGCGTCGGCGCCGACGATGACCGCGCCGGCGCCGTCGCCGAACACTGCCTGGCAGGTGAGCGTCTGGGGGTAGTCCTCCTCCTCCCTGGGGCCATGGAACGCGACGACGTTGAGCTCGACGCACGCCACGAGGACGCGCGCGCCGCGGCTGTTCTCGGCGAGGTCCTTGGCGAGGCGCAGCGCGGCGGCGCCCGCGGAGCAGCCGCTGAGGTGGAGCATGGTGCGGCGCACGGTGGGGCGGAGGCCGAGGAGCGAGGCGAGGCGGTGGTCCGCGCCCGGGGCCTGCGCGCCGGAGTTGGTCGCCACGACGAGGTGGGTGATGTCGGCCACCGGGCGGCCCCACCGGACGATGGCCCTCTCCGCCGCCTGCGCCGCGAGCTCCGGCCCCGCGGCGGCGGCGATGTCCAGCCGGGCGTCCAGCGACGGCGTGGCGCGGTCGAGGAACTCCGGGTGCGCGGCGATCATCTCCTCGGTGTGGTGGAAGAAACGCTTGTCTGCGCCTGATGCCTGGCCTGATCAACCATACCAAGCAAATGAAACAAAAACACAATCAAAGATGACACTTAGCTAGATACTAGTATATCATTTATCATGTGATGTTTAATTAAGCCTTATGATAGACTGGTCATAAGTTACTTTTGTTATTTTGAATTGAGTTTAGTATATACTCCATCCGTTTCAAAATATTTGACACCGTTAACTTTTTAGTACATGTTTGACCGTTCGTCTTATTCAAAAACTTTTGTGAAATATGTAAAATTATATGCCTACATTAAAATATATTTAATAATAAATCAAATGATAGGAAAAGAATTAATAATTAATTAAATTTTTTGAATAAGACGAACGGTCAAACATGTACTTAAAAAGTCAATGGCGTCAAACATTTCGAAACAGAGGGAGTATATGTATGTGTCTTACATAGGTTGTTGAGTTTGTGTTTGAGGTCAGTGAGGTGCTCTCTGTTGGTGATACGGAAGTAGTAGTCGGGGTAGTCGGCCTGGGAGATGCAGGTGACCGGGTTGGCGGTGCCGATGGCCAGCACGGCGGCGGTGGTGTCTGCGCGCTGCGCACGACGGATGTCGTGGATGGTGACATGGCTGATGGTTGCCATAGTCTCTCTTGCTGGGGCTTTGGTCTAGGAGAGGGGAGGGGCCGGGGTATACGTTCAATCTGGAGAGACGAGTGCTGGACATGCTAAGCATCTTGGGTAATTTATATACAGGCGCAAGCAAGGCGCTCTGCATCATCGATAGGAAAAAAGGGGGAAAAAAACGTACGTATTGCTCTCTCTAGTCTTCCCCCACCATGTGCAACCGTAAAGAAATGCTCCGTCCAACAGAAATCCGCTACACGAAAAACCCAAAACATGCATGCTTCAACCTACAAAGAAAGAACTACTCCCTCCATGTTTGATGTTTCCGGTTATAAAATGTTTTTACTTTGGTCAACATCAAACTTGCTTCAAGTTTAACTAAGTTGGTAGAGAAATGTAGTAATATTTATATTACCAAATTAGTTTTATTAAATTAAATATATTTTTATTATAATTAAATATATTTTTATAATAAATTTATCTTGGGTCGAAAATATTAATATTTTTTCGATAAACTTGGTAAAACTTAAAGCATTTTGACTTTGACTGACGTCAAAACATCTCATCTTGTAACCTGAAATAGAGGGAGTAAATAAACTACACTTCAGAGCACTTAAATTTTGCCAAAAAATAGTGCATGCAACAATATGAGCTCTTAAATTGTTGTAAGAAAAACGACAACTATAAAGCGTGCTATAACATGAGGAGAAAATTGCAAAACCATCTTAGAAGTAACATGAAGATCGTTATTTCACCCTATAAGTTATTTTATTACAAATCCTTATCTTGGTTGTAAAAACCACCCTGGCCCGTGCACATGTGCTTAGCCGTATCAACCCGTCATCGCCGATGTAGAGCCACCGTATTTTAAGTTAGCTGAGACAATCTTGTCCAACTGCTTATATTAGATTTATTCTTCATGTTTCATTGATTTTTTTTTCATATAGCGAAACTCAGTGCGATACGTTTAAGCTTTCATCAACAATTTATTTGTAGAATATCAAAAAAAGTATCAACACTATACTTTTGGAAGTATTTAATTTTGGTAAAATCACATTAACATCTCGTAATTTAAAAACCATATTGATTCAGCTAATCACGGGCACATTGGGGTGATTTTTGCAACAAAATTGAGTGGGGTGGGCATTTGCAACAAAAATGACTTATGGGGTGGAACATGAAACTTCAAGTGATTTAGGGTAGTTGTTGCAAATTTACCTAATATGAGAACTTCAGTTTTTTTTTTTTTTGGAAAAGATATACCGATCATCACATGATTCACATATCAAATAATTAATTACCGACTATGTGAATTACATAGTGTACCACCAGTACATGTATATTGGGCAATGTTTATTGAATTCCTCATGTTTTTTACTGTCAGTAAAAAGTTCATATCCAATGCTAGCTAGGAAGCGTGATATGGTCCAACAAGGCATAGTACAGAACTAACATCACCTAATGTGGGTTTTTAGCTGTGCTTAGGGCATATGTATACGTCTCCAAGCAGCTAATTAAGCAAACAGAAAGACTAGGGAACAATATGCCATCTAGACAAGGGATAAATTATGAGTGAACCATATTTCTCATGATTTAGGGTGTGTTTAGTTGGGGAAACAAAAATTTTTGGGTGTCACATCGAACGTTTGACCGGATGTCGGAAGGAGCTTTCGGACACGAATGAAAAAACTAATTTCAGAACTCGCCTGGAAACCGCGAGACGAATCTTTTGAGACTAAGCCGTCATTAGCACATGTGGGTTACTGTAGCACTTATGGCTAATCACGGACTAATTAGGTTTAAAAGATTCGTCTCGCAATTTCCTCTATAATTGTGCAATTAGTTTTTCTTTTTATCTATATTTAATGTTTCATATATATGTCAAAGATTCGATGTGATATTTTAGGAAAAATTTTTGGGGGAACTAAACATGCCCTTAGATATGTTCTGGATGCATGCAAAGACGGGCCAGACCAGACACCTACTTACCTACCAATCTTATAGTTGTACTAATGTATACTTAGTAAAGTTTTCTACCATTGTATAATATAAGGGATTTTGAGTTTTTATTTGTAACGTTTGACCACCCGTCTTATTCAAAATTTTTTGAAATTATTATTTATTTTATTTGTGACTTACTTTATTATCTACATTATTTTAAGCACAACTTTTCGTTTTTTATATTTAAAAAAAAATTTGATTAAGACGAGTGGTCAAACGTTGTAAGTAAAAACTTAAAATCCCTTATATTGTGGGGAGAGAGTAGTTTTTCTATGGTACTCTACATCTTTTAACGCAACCAAAGTCTACACGAGAGGCCTGCTCCAACACTTCTGTGGTATGTCTTTTCATCCACTAGAGTTAACAACTTTGACGTATATGTAGTATTGTATTGTACTGGAGGATATGAAAGGTCTACAAGTTATATTTGGTTTGATACCTACAGATGCAATGCCTAATACCTGTGTACCGTGACTAATACCCAATAGTACCTGGTCTAATACCTTCTGTCTGATACCCGATGTTATCAGGTCCGGTACTCAATGGTGTCAGGGTTAATTATACATGTCTCGCAGCTTTACATGACCCATTAATTTTAGCTTAATGCTAGCACAAAATTCAAAAGTACCAAGCAACCTATGTAAGCATCTATTAGGCTAAATAGATATTCCCTCCGTCTTAAAAAAAGATAAACTCTGAGTTTCCGTGTCCAACGTTTGACCGTCCGTCTTATTTAAAAAAAATGTGAAAAAAAATAAAAAAGATAAGTCACGCATAAAGTATTAATCATGTTTTATCATCTAACAACAATGAAAATACTAATTATAAAATTTTTTTATAAAGACGGACAGTTAAATGTTGGACACGAAAACCTATGGTTTGTCTTTTTTTTTTTACGGAGGGAGTACATTTATATCTGGTATCGCATCGTGACAAGAAAGGTCGTGAAGGTACAACGTGTTATCTGGGATTAATCATAGAGTACAAAGGATATGGACTGTGGGCTAGTAGCCTTCTATGCGGGAGCTCAGGTCGTACCTCTCTAAGATTATAGATATAGGTAGATTCCCTTGCATAAACGCTTGTACTAGGTGCTGAAAAAACCAATACTGTACGTACATAGACCAACCGTTTTTGTGTCTGCTTACTCAACTACTCCCTTTTGCTAAACTGTTTTTTGGGACTCCAAGGATCCAGTCATTTTTCTACAAGAAAATATGTCTCTTCATCAGAACAATGAATCCAGACGTTCTATTGCCTTGTTGATCACTAAACTAATTCAAAACGAGATGTAGTGGAGACCTTATCAAAAAAAGAAAGAGAGAAATGTAGTGAAGGCATGCATGCATATGAAACACGCTGTGTCGTCAGTCACGTATATATGTTTAATCCTGTTTGCCAGTCGATTACATAATTGTATGCTTGGTAAACTAATTGCAATAAGATATGCATGAGAAGGATCTCAAATAAAATTAATCTAGCTAGTTTACCCATCGTGTAAAACAAGACAATGAATCTAGCACATGCATACACACCACATGCCACAAGTATACATACTAATGTCGTTTTATACATAAGACCAATTTAGTTGGTCTTTCCTTGTATAGCACAACGAACTTTAATTGATTCCAACAGTTCGCTACTATATATTAGACTCCAGACCACCAACATGGCAATATTCAAGTTTACCTTCGCATAGATCCACAATAAGTTAAAATGCATAACTGCTCCCTCCGGTCACTAATAAAGAAAGATGTTTGGGACTTGGTTGCAGCTACCAAGAAACAATTAATCATTGGTATTTCTAATCAAGCTATATCCCTACTGACTCCTACACATATAGTAATTTCACTGTAACTCTCACACTTGGTCAAATTGAAACACAACATCCTCCCTTTCACTGACGGCTAGAAAAAGAAAAAGGCACTTAGGCTATTTCCAACCCAAGACACTAGACATAATTTCTATAAACTCTACACCATCAAGAAATTATTACTAGACAATACTCTTTCAATACAAATACCACTATTCCATACTTAAATTTAATGCTACTTATTTCACATGATGTCTTGGATGCTGTGTAGAAACCATGTCTTATGCATGACATGGTTTTTTTTCTTTCCTCATTTATTCACTTGCCTCATCATTTTTTATCCTATGTGACAGTTTATTTAATTTTATGGATACAATTCTAATCATTGAGTTAGGAATGGCCTTATAAAGGTCTCCCACCATGACCCATGCAGGTAAAACCTGCCATTAATTACATCAGTGCTGGTTTATGTATGAGACCAACCGGCACTAATCACGAGAGGTTATTTATGCCGACTCTAAAAAACAAGCCGGCACAAAAAAAATTCTATCAGTTATAGTCATTTTTCCTTTGCTAGAGCATATGCCTCTCATTTTCTCTTTCTTTCGCCCTCTTTACTGTTTTCTCCTCCTGAGTGTATACATTTCTCGCTCTATTTTCTTTCCACCATCCTGTCCTCATTCTTTTCCTCTCCTTATGTGAGCCTCTCTTCCTCAGTCTACTATTCAACTCCTCCCAGCCTCGATACGCTTCTCCTCTTAATGTGTCCATCTGTCATATGAAGGTTGTCGACCCCATCTGTGTCATATTGCTGAACCCGACCTAGCGGAGGTTACTGTGCCACCGTTGTGAGCCAGCTAGCGGGCGAAGGATCTGACTAGTGGAAGGCTAGCGGCCACTGTCCACTTGCGAGGCTGACTGATCCGTCTAGTGAGAGGATAGAGGCTACCGTCCCATCGTATGTTTGATTATATACATACATACATACATACATATATATACACACACACACATATACATCCATACATATATACATATATACATATATACATATATATATATATATATATATATATGTATACATACATACATACATACATACATACATACATACATACATACATATATATATACACACACACACATACATACACATATATATGTATATGTATATATACATACACACACACACACATATATATATATACATATACATATACATACCTACATACATACATACATACATATATATATATATATATATATATATATATATATATATATATATATATATATATATATATATATATATATATATATATATATATATATATATATATATATATATATATATATATATATATATATATATGTTAACAGTGAAATTTGGTAAGTCCGGAGTAGTCATCGGTTTAGAGTCAGCATCAGCTTCGAAGTCCTGAGATTAGCCGATGAGAGTTGTCAAGTCATCAGTTGTCGGATTCTTGCTATATTCGGTTAAGGAAATTAATCTACTAAAGGAAGCTTATCTAGAAGAGACCGAGTTCAAAGAGAATGCGGCATGGCAAGTTATCTATTAATTAGGAATAGTTTGTTAGTTTCCTTTTATTTTTAGGAAAGTGTGTTTAGTGTCCTATAAGAAATTTATCTTTTCCTTTTATCTTTAGGAAAGTTTCTTTCTTATCCGACAAGGACTTGTATGAACCCATGGGTATAAATATGTACATCCGGGGTCTATGTAATCTATCTTCACGATCAATACAATTCGGCGCATCGCCACCTTTTACCTTTTCTACTTTATTTTATCGTCCGGCGGGACTTGGCACCTAACGCGGGGCTGCATCGGTGTTCGATCTCCGGGTAAGGGGTAAGTCCAATGTTCCGCCAGCCCAGGCAATTGTATCGTTTACGTCGGCGTCGTTCAAGGTTGCATCAGTACATTCGACCTCTTGGATTGCTCTGGTTTGGATGATATATTTGCCTACCTATTTATCATATGTCTCTGTTAATCTAGTCTTAGCATATCAATTTAACTCTATCGGCTGCTTCTCGTTTTAGGGTTTCTGCCGGTATCGACTAAATCGCGTTGCTAGATTAGATTAGCTTAGACATCTACCACCCTCAAAACTCAATCAACGGCTTGATTGTCTAGATATTATGTTTCTTTTCATACTTAGTGTTGCATCAATTAAGTTTGATCTACTAAGTCGTGCTTAGAACCATAATCTCTAGCCTACTTCTTGATTGCCAATAAGGGTTTCATCGGGGTTTCAGCCGGTGAGTTATCTGGACGTTGCATCAGCTCATAAGGATTGCATATACATATAAGTTGGATTTAGCCGATGACAACAAATGTTTCACTGTTTAATCTAATCTTGTGGATTTCATGACATCGGACCTGCAGCCGATGTGCACTTTAACCTTCGGGTCGATGCTTATTTATCATATCATTGCTAGCCGATTGGTTTATACTGGATTATATTGTTATTTTATTATATCATCATCAGCCGATTGCTTTATATCATTATCTACATTGGACATATAGCCGATTGCTTAAACCCTATCGCTATCGGCTGGTATCGGCATCGGCTATTATCGGCTATCGGCTGGAACTACTCCATCAGCTTATCAGCCGATCGGCTGTTTTGATCTACTATTTGCATATCTTGTCAGTTGCAGGATCAAACTGACTGGCACGCCCGCATCTCATCAAGATTTGGACTTGCACAGGAACTAAGCAGATCTCTCAGGCCAGTGTGTTCAATTTTTTTTTTATCAACAATATATAGGATACCCATATGGGACTCCATGGTGCCCGGGCTCCAAGGTATAAAACACACAAATTCTCTCAAATTTTTAAAAATTTTCAAATTGTGAGTATATACCTAGGTATATGAATTTGATTCATACAAATACCTAACAACAAAACAACTCAAACTCAACTTTATTTCAAAATTCATTATTACATACCTAATGAATTATATGTTTGGATGTTATATACTTAGAACTAAAATCTAACAAAAAAATCAGTTCAAACTTGTTTGAACTTGTTAGTAAAGAAGTTAATGTTCATATCTAAACATTTAAAAAATTTTCATACTCATTCAAATTGGGTATATACTCAATTTGAATCTTGGAGCCCATACTCCATGTAGTACCAGTTAATTTGCGTATATATATATATATATATGTATATATATATATATAAATGCTTCTATACACCTAGGTCTACGTACTCCTGTACTCCTGCTCTCATCTACCGTCCATCAGCAGATACCACCGATCGAACCTGCTAACGGATCCACGTACGTACCCATTAAAGTTTTTGCGGACGAAAAAAATCCTCGTAATACTTGTATCCCGCATTAACCGTAACCATACCAAGATGCTAGCATAAATATCTCTTTCCAACTTTCTGCTAAACCGGACTGCAAATAACAGATCGGTCAATTTGGAGGCGACGCGCTGACGCCGACGTGATCCATCGAATCATACGGCCACGGCGGCAATGCAGTTCGTCCACCTGCGGGTGGCTTGATCAATTCCCAGGTGATTGATTCTGGTATGTCCATCCTGTTTTCTCCTTTTTCTTCTAGATCCATCGAGGATTTTCGGCAGCGTGATCCGTCGGCAACTCGGCATCGACGGCGACGATTCGATCGACATCCAGTCCACGGCCACGTCATGACGACTAGATCGGTGTCCACGGTGCAGCCCATCGGTAAGCCGGAGGCGATGACGACACAATCCATCGGCTCGCTGAAATCATACAACCATGGCAACAAGCGGCGCTGGAGACACCCACACCACTAGCTTTTACAGCTAGCATCGGCAACGGCTAGCCCCCTCCAACTGATGATCATCATCCAACGAGACTATCAGGATTTGCCTGGTAGAAACAGGCGCTTCCGGTGCCATCGTCATCCATCGCGCCGCTTCCCGGCCAGCGTCCAGGACACGACGGCATCGATCCATCGGCTGGCATATAGGCCGTGCTGCCCGTGCAGCAGTAATTCTGGTCAGGTGATTGTGTCGATCATAATTGATGCATCATATTTTATTTGATTTCACACGCATCAACAAACGCAGGGGCCACGGCAACGATCGATGCCAACTGCTGCGACCAGATCGATCTCGTCACAGTGTGCTGGATGGCGGCGTGCTAGAACAATATGCTGGATGGCGGCATGCTCTGTACATACTGCATTTATATGGAGTGGTAAATACTGTATTTTTCTTTGGAGGGGTATGTACTGATTTCCATAAATATGCTGAACTTTTCAATAGAGGGGTATATGCTGATTTTTGGACTTTATATGTACTGCATTTTTCTATGGAGTGCTATATGCTGAATTTTTCTATGGTCAAGTATATACTGAACTTTGTTACACAAAAGTATATACTGAATTTTCCATAGATATGCTAGACTTTTTCAATATAGCAGCACATACTGGCTTTTTTACATCGAAAAAGTAGTAACATACTGAAAAAAGAGAGAGAAAAGAATAGTATGTATCCCCCCCAAAAAAAAGGAACAGTATATACTCCTTCAACAAAAAATTCAGTATACACTACAAATTTAGATAAGTGGTATATACTATATAAATCTAGAACAAGTGATTTATACTTGTTCTCTAGAAACACTGGTATATACTACTGGTCTCTGCCTCTCTGATCCCTACTAACTGATATGTCTGCGAGGATGCAGAGATTAAGGCTTTCTATCTCGTATTACATGTATTGATGCGTCAAATATTTTCTTACTGATGCTGATATAATATTTTAATATTTCCTTGTAGAACGGTCGCCATTTGGAATGAGGAAATTCAAACAAATTACTCCACATATCTGAAGCCGCAAAAGACCAAAAGCAGAGAGCTACAAACTTCAATGACAAACGTACTTCCTCCATACTCATAAAGGAAGTCGTTTAGGATATTGACACGGTCTCCAAAACACATCTTTAACTTCTTATTTCTATAAAAATATTTATTAAAAAATGATATATGTATACTTCTATGAAAGTATTTTTCAAGACAAATCTATACATGTAGTTTTTACATTTTTAAACTCAACAACTTGAGAGTTATTTATGATTTATATTTTCAAGGTTTGACTTAAACATTGTCCTAAACAACTTCCTTTATGAGTATGGAGGGAGTAGTATATACTGGCCAAAGGAGCAGTATACTCCTTCAACTAAATAATGTGTATATACTCATTTAACGAGAAATGTAGTACATACTGACCAAACAAAGAGATCTTCGATGAGGAATGCAATATATACTGACTCTTTACATACTGAAAAAAAGATAGAACAGTATATGCTCATTAAACAAAAAAAAACAGTATATACTATACTACAAATTTAGAAAAGTAGTATATACTACAAATCTAGAACAAGTGGCAGATACTAATAGACTCTAAAGATAACGGTATATACTAATAGTCTTAAATTAAGTAGTATATACTTCTCAAACCCAGCTTTTAGTATATACTGGATCATCAAATAAAAAGTATATACTCTTCCAAACAGAGATATAGTATATACTGGTTCCTAAAAAATAAGTATATACCTAATCTAAAATAAAACAGTATATAAGTCATGAATTTCCATGCTACAGCGAGGAGCACAAATACTACATTTCAAATTCGTAGATATAGGCGTGCAACCAATTCCATGCCGACATGCATGGACAATTTTCAACTTAGTTTTTTTTTTTACTTGGCTTATTCCCTGTTCGGCTGAAAATTAGGAATTTCAAAAAAAATTTCCCACCGGCTAAGCAGGTCCTAATTGGATCGTATTAGATCCAACATGGAAGAGGGAGGATGTACACCTGGGAGTACAGAAGAGTCGTGTGTGTATATATATATAACTAATATAAATATTTGGATTTTTCCGATTGTCACACCGGTTTTTCGTCCCGCTTCGTCGCCCCCCCCCCCCCCCCAAAAATCCCAATCCGAATCCAATCAAACCCCAGAAAAAAATCACAATCACAATCGGAGTTCAATCACACAAATCATGATGCATGTACACATATATATCCAAATAAAAACCAAAAATTAGCTCGAAGGGGGTCGCCGCCGCCGCTGTTGTTGCCGAACCACCGCCGTCGCTGCGGATCCGATGGTGGGGAGAGCGCCGCCGCCTCCCCCCCTCCCGCTAGATCCGCCGGCGGCGGCGGCGGCGAAGGGCGCTCTCCGGTGGTGGGGGAGGACTCTGCCGCCGCCACCGCTCGCGGGAGGAGGGGCGCCGTCGCCGCGCTCGCGGGGCACCTCCCCTCCCGCTAGATCCGCCGCCGCCGCTCGCGGGAGGAGGGGCGCCGTCGCCGCCGCTCGTGGGGCGCCTCCCCTCCTGCTAGATCCACCACCGATGGTGGGGGAGGATGCCACCGATGCCGCCGTGGGTGGTGGGGGCGCCGCCGCCGCCGTCGGTGGTGGGGGAGGGGCGCCGTCGTCGCCGCCGCCGCTCGGGAACGCGGAGGGGAGGGCGGCGAAGTGAGATGGGAGGGAGGGAAATGGGCTAGGGTTCAGCGGCTGAGAGGGAGGGGGTTTTGTTTCCCCACTATCGACGCTCGGCCGTCCGATCAAAACCCTAGAGATCGGACGGCCGGTGTCGTCCGGGCCGAAATCGGCCCAAGAGGGATCGAGAGTGAGGCCTCTTTTTCGGCCCAAGCCTAGGTTGCGGCCTGGGGGAGGAAAAGTGCGCCCGCGCGTGCGCAAAAGGGCGTGGGCCGACCGGCATGGGTCGGAAATAAGTCTATTTTTGGTCCCTCGGGCCGAAAAAAAAGAGAATAAGTTCATTTTTAGTGCTCATTTTTTCAGAAGCATTATAATTATATTGAATATGTTTATTTCGAAGAAACCTAAAAGAAAATATTTTCTTTCTTTTTCCAATTAAATAATTGTTAAATGATGTTTGTATTAATAAAATTAGCAATTAAGCTCTAAAAATTCCAAAGAGCGTAACTAATTATAGAATTTTATAAAATTAAATTTAACCATGTCATTTTATTTAACCATGGAGAATGGAGAATTTTACTTGTAAATTTATTTAATTATACACATACCTACTTAAAAATACCAAATATTTCAGCGAATTTGTATTTTAATTAATTGCATATTTTTCTGATATGTAAACTTCCCGGTGCAACGTACGGGCACTTTTGCTAAAACAAACAACACTTTTGGTCAATATTCACACTCTATAATCACCCGGTGCAACACACAGGCACTTTTGCTAGTATATATGTATATATATATATACACACATATATATATATGTGTGTATATATATATATTATATTTTGAAACAAACATTAGTAGCAGTTTAACCTAAAAACCGGCACCGATGGATAGCTGCCCTTTACTCCCCCAAGGGTCATCAGTGCCGGCTTTAAAACTGGTACTGATCAAAAATCAACTTTGGATATATAAATCTATAATGGTATTTAAAATGTGACGAAGGAAATACGTAAAACGTGTTTCTTCGGACCAGAACCAATAATTATTTAAGACCCTGTATCTATCCATGTCATTATAGTTGAGTCATTAAATTTGTCTCCTTCGGACCTCGAAAGTTGGGCCTGAGGACATGATAGGAATCTTAGAAGCAGGACATTCGTGTCGACGGTATCTTCTTACCTGGTCACATGTGGGCCCTAGCTTTCTTGTGACGGCAAATTAAGCAACTTGAATCTTATTTTTAGTGGGGAAACCTAACTTCAGGGCTCGTTTAGTTCGAAAAAAAAAAATTTTAGGTGCTAAATCATGTTTGATCGGATGTTGGAAAGGGTATTTTTTAACACGAATAAAAAAACTAATTTTATAACTCGTCTGAAAACCGTGAAATGAATCTTTTGAGCCTAATTAATTCGTCGTTAACACATGTGGGTTACTGTAGCATTTATGGCTAATAATAGACTAATTAGGCTCAAAATATTTGTCTCGCGATTTCCCCTCTAACTGTGTAATTAGCTTTCTTAATCTATATTTATTGCTCTATGCATGTGTCTAACGATCGATGGGATGTTTTTTGGAAAAAATTTTAGGGAACCGATGCATTTGAAAGAAACAAGATTGATGCATGATTTGTTATTTCCTATGACTGGTTGCAGACATGTGGTCAGTCTGGTCACAGCCCCTGGCTTCAGGTCGATCACATGGGCTTATGACCTCTTCTTATGTCCATGTGACTGATGTTCAAGTATAAAGATTCCAAATTTCCAATGAAGAACAATGCAAGTAGTACCATTACGCGTAGCGCTGACTTTATGAGTCAAATAAAAATATTCCGTCCCTTGCTAACTACTTTAATTTGGTTGTGTTAAATAAATAGCGGTGGATGATATAACTGATGACAAAATTATTTTTGTGGCATCCTAAATTGCTTAGAGCCTGTTTAGTTCGCGAAAAGAAAATTTTTGGGTGTCACATCGGACGGTTGACCAATGTCGGAAGGGTTTTAGGATACGAATGAAAAAACTAATTTCATAACTCGCCTGAAAACCGCGAGACGAATCTTTTGAGCCTAATTAATCTGCCATTAGCACATGTGGGTTACTGTAGCACTTATGGCTAATCATGGAATAATTAGACTCAAAAGATTCGTCTCGCGATTTCTCCTCTAACCGTGCAATTAGTTTTTAAATTTATGTATATTTAGTACTCCATATATGTGTCCAAAGATTCGATATGATGTTTTTGGAAAAAAGTTTTTGGGAACTAAACAAGGCCTTAGGATATCTTCTATGCTAGTAGTATTGCCCTGCCAGTAGTCAGACTTCTTTTCCATGTTATGTAACTCCATTCATACCATTTATTACTCTCTTTCTTATTGGACTCATCCTCCTTTTGAGGGCCTCTTTGACTCGTAAGATTGGCAAAGAAAAAGAAGTTTCATAGGATTAAAATTCTGATGCATTGTTTTTCTACATATCCTTTTGATTTATAGGAAAGAAAGCAAAATTTTCATAGGATTATATTCCTATGCTTCACATTTCGTAGGAAAAATAGCAAGAAGTGTGATATCTTTGTGAACACTCCTTTGCTAATCCCATGGCACTGTCAAAGGACTCTTATTGTCTTTCCTGTGTTTTTCATCCCGGTAGGATTTAAGAAAAAAATAATATTTCAGTATATACTTTTTTTCTATTCCTATATTATTTCTATCATGTGAATCAAAGTGCCCTTAACTTCCTAACTGTCACGCCCCGAACTAGTCCCGACCGGAACTAGCCCGTGACGCTCCAAATTAACCTGTTGATTCGATACCAATCCCAGGAAACAGTGCTGGTATCACAGGAAGACAGAATATCACAGCAACAGAGGTCTCTTTATTATAGAGTAGAAGTACAGTCATGTTGGGCTGCGGAAAGATCCCGAGCTCACAACTGCATTACAAAAGGGAAGCGGAAGCCAAGACTTGGACCAAACAACACAGGCGCGACTTGGGAACTAGCCCGAAACCCTAAAACTCATCGTAGCCGGCTTGCTCCTGGAAGAACTCCTCATCAGCAGGATCCGCTTCATCTTCTTCAGCAACTGAGGGGGGGATTATTTATATAGAGCAAGGGTGAGTACGGGAGTACTCAGCAAGCCATGGGAAATAAGTGTTTAATGCTGGCTTCAAGGAAAGGCTGTTGTTTTGCAATTGATTTTATTTGAACTCTTTTCTGAAACAACTAAGTGAGTGCTTCTCAAACGACACGGTTAAGACAGTGCGTCTCGTACAGTCGGAGTATGTGCAATGTATCAGTCTTTAAAATAGATCAAGATTGGCACCCGGCCAACAGCTTTCAAACGGCCACCCGGGCCAACAACTTTCAAACGGCCACCCGGGCCTAGCTGATCCCATCAGCTGCAGATTTTCCAAACATCGAACTCATTCCACAACAGCAATTTCACAAAGCAGTAGTCAAACAAAACTACGCTAGGAATCACCTCACATCCGCCCATGACCGTGGGCACGGCTGTTCGAACAGTTTAATAACCTCTGCAGAGGGGGGGTACGCTTTACCCACACGACATTACTAACCCGGATCATCCAGCCCGTGCAGAACGGCCACGTCTAGAGACCTTAAGGCTTTCATGACAAGGCATTTCGAAAGCCGACACAGGTTCACCATATGCCAACGAGAGGGGTCCCAAACCAACACCAGATTAGGTCCCAGACCATACTGTGCCAGGAAACCCGGGGGTTCTCCCCGACACCACCCCGTTGAATCCACATGTCTCTTGGCATCATGGTTCCCCCGATTAGCTAGTTACTCAGCCAGGGGTGTCCCATTCCACCCATGTGGTCGCACTTGTCTTGTGTTCGGATGAAATTCCAAGGAAACGGTCCTTAAGTGTAAGAGCGGGAAACCGTACTCCCGGTACGTTCCCCGGTCCGCGATTTTGGAAATTCATTTTGTTCGCAAGCACCGACCCAGGTGTCGGGTTTTCCAAATCTTTTGTAAAACCCAAGTTTTACCCATCGTTGGATATTTTAAATTTTGAGGGGGGGGGGGTGTGTTCCGATGCGCGTACCCGAAGGCCCGTGCATCGAAGTACAACAGTTGACAAGGAGGTTTAAGTGTTCAATAATTCAAGGAGGATAATTGCAGCAATTAGGACTGGGGGCCGGCAGACTATCTCGCATGCCGCGGCTGAATTACTTGTGTAAATCCTATTCATGCAATATTTGCGGAAAAGAAATACTTAGATTTAAATTATAGGTGCAAGATGATCAAAGGTGACTTGCCTTGCTCGAGATCTTGAGCTTGATCCTCGAAATCCTCGCACTGCGGGTCTTCGGGCTCCGAAACTATACGCGAAACGGGACAACTCAACAAACGGCGAAAATAAAGCCCTATTATTGACCTCTAAGCGTGCCATTAGATAGATCTCGAGATTTGAGGAATTTTGGAAGTTGAACGGAGTCAAACGGATTTACGGTTGGGAAGATATTGAATTTCTAAGATTATTGGATTTTTGGTCTAAAGGAAAAAGGATTTAATTAAATCCTTTTTGAAAAAGGAAAAGAAAAGAAAAGAAAGGAAAAGAGGGAGGGAAATTAGAGTTCCCTCGGGCGGCTAGGGTGCGGCCCGAGAGAAAAGGGGCGGCTTGGCGGAGCTAAATGGGCCGGCCGGCCCAAGAGGACACGGCCCATTAGGGCGCGGGGGGGAGGGGGAGAGAGAGAGAGCGCCGGTGGACGCGGATGCGGCGGGCCCACGCGCAGCCTCATGGCTTGCGGTGGACCGCGCCTGCGAGCGGGGTCGGAGTGAGCGGCTGACCGGGGTCGGCTCGACCCGGTCTTGGCCGAGCTGGCGCCGACATGGCGCCTACGTGGCTGCCACGCGGGCCGGCGGGAGGTAGACGACGACGCTGGCCGGAACGGACAGCGGACGACAGCGGCGAGCGGCGGAGCGAACCACGGCGATACCGGCGAAAGTGAGCACACCGGGAAGTTGCGCGGGACGAGGGGAGTCGAGCCAACGGCTCGGATTTGCCGGGGGATGCTCGACGGTGGCGGATTGCGGCGGCGGCAATCGGCGGTGGAAGAAGGGAAAAACGGCGACGAGGTCACGAGGGGCCGATTCCCGGCGGCGAGAGCATCTACGCGGCTACGGGAATCCGATGCTAGCGTTGGATTGGGCGGAGGTGCGCCGAGCGAGGCCGGCGACGAGCGGCGCTTCCGAGCTCGGGCGGCGACGGAGGCAAGCACACGGCGAGCGACGGCAGCCGTCGGGGCGGCGCCGGCTAGCTACGGGGAGGCTACTCGTGCTACTACCCGAGTCTAAGGGGAGGGGATGGAGCGAAGAGGGAGAACGGGGGGATGCACTACCGAGACAGGGCGGGGCGCTGTGACGAGAGGCCGACAGCGCAGGAGTAATCTCTCCGGCCTCGGGCCGGGGAAGAGGAAGGAGAGGGCGCGCCCGAAGTCCCCTTCCGCGTCCACGAACGCACCGGCTCTCCCGGTGCTTGGCGATGAACGGCGGAAGCGGGACAGAGCACGGAAGGCGGCGGCAAAGGTGGGGCGGCGGCGAGCGAAACGGGGAAGGGAAAGAAGGGAGGGCGCCTCGGGCTTTATAGGGCGGCGATGTCGGTTTGGAAACCGACCTTGGGCGGTCAAGGCGCGAGCTGGAGCTCAGCGCTCGCGGCCAAAACGGTGACAGAGGCGGATGACGCCGGCGGGGAGGGGAAAAGGAAAAGAGGGAGAGAAAAGAGGGCTTGCCTCCTTGCCGCTTCGGGAAAAGGAGGAGGGAGCGGAAGCGACGCGGCAGAGGGAGGAGGAGCTTTGCCTCCGTCCCTTGGCAGCTTGCGCGCGGAGTGGCGGGGGCCGGGCGATGACGACGGCGATGACGGCGGACCGGCTTGGAGCGGAGCGGCGACACGGCGGCAGACGCGGGGCAGGCGCGGCAGGAGCTGACGGCGGCGGCGGCCAGGCGGTCGGCCACCACGGCGCGCGCGCGGGAAGCTGCAGCGGGAGCGGAGAGGGAGGGCTCGGCGCGGCGCGGCTCACGCGCGCACGCGCGCGGCGCGCGGGCAGAGCGGGGAGAGAGGGAGAGAGAAAGAGAGAGAAAATGAGAGAGAGAGAGAGAGATGGAGAGATGGGCCGAGAGGGATTCGGCCCATCAAATCCGAGGGAGGCAAAATAGACTTTGCGGAGGGGTTTTGATTTGGGAAGGATTTGGATTCGACGATAGATCGGGGATTTGAGATCTGAGATGGCACGGAGACTGACTGCAAGCGAAGAGGCAATTTTCGCAATTAGGGTTTTTAAGAGATAGCTTTTTCCCGCTAGGCACCACGACGGAACGGGCGCTACAGACCAACCCCCCTAACAAGAATCTCGACCCCGAGATTCAGCACCTAAGGGAGCAGCTCCGGAAACTCGGCGCGGAGATGATCTTCTCGTTCCCAGGTTGCTTCATCTTCGGAATGGTTGCTCCATTGGACCTTGTAGAAGTTGATGGTCTTTCTTCGAGTCTGACGTTCTGCCTCTCCAAGAACCCTGATCGGTCTTTCCTTGTAGGTCAGATTCTTTTCCAGTTCGATATTACCCAGGGGAACTTGTTCTTCTGGAACCCGAAGACATTTCTTTAACTGAGACACGTGAAACACGTTGTGCACATCTGCGAGACCTTCAGGCAACTCAAGCTGATAAGCTACTTCACCGCGTCTGGCGGTTATGAGGTAGGGGCCGATGTAGCGGGGTGCTAACTTGCCGGACATCCCAAACCTCCTCATACCGCGGAGAGGCGATACCCGCAGGTACACATGATCTCCTTTTTCGAACTCAAGGTCACGCCTCCGATTGTCAGCGTAATTCTTTTGTCGGTTCTGAGCTGTCTTTAAACGTTCTCGGATCAGCTTAACTTGTTCTTCTGCTGCCTTGAGTATGTCAGGACCGAACACCAGTGCTTCGCCAACTTCATTCCAGCACAAGGGAGTGTGGCACTTTCTTCCGAACATTGCCTCATTTGGCGACATCTGAATGCTGGCCTGATAACTGTTGTTGTATGAGAATTCAGCATACGGCAAACAACGATCCCAAGTGCCTTCGAAATCCAGGGCACACGCACGAAGCATGTCTTCTAGGATCTGATTTACTCTTTCTGTCTGACCATCGGTCTGCGGATGGTAAGCCGTACTAAAATTTAGATCGGTTCCGAGAGCTTCATGCAACCGCTTCCAGAACCTTGAGGTGAACTGAGTGCCTCGATCTGACACGATCTTCTTGGGGCAACCAAATCTGCATACGACATGGGTCATGTAGAGTTCTGCTAACTTCTTTCCATCAAAGGTGGTTTTTACTGGCACGAAATGAGCTGATTTCGTGAGTCGATCCACGATTACCCAGATAGAGTCGTACCCGCTAGGGGTTCTTGGCAAACCGGTGATGAAATCCATTCCGATTTCTTTCCATTTCCACTCAGGAATCGGTAGGGGTTGCAGCAGACCAGCTGGCCTCTGATGCTCTGCCTTGACTCTTTGGCATATGTCGCAAAGGGCTACGTATTCTGCGACGTCTCGTTTCATTCCAGCCCACCAGAAGTATGACTTGATATCCTGGTACATCTTCGTACTTCCTGGATGAATGGAGTAGGCAGACTCATGAGCTTCTTTTAAAATGAGGTCTCTTAACTCCTTCTTGGCCGGCACACAGATGCGTGGTCCACACCAAACTGTGCCTTGATCGTCTATGGAGAAACTGGTGTCCTTCTTCTCCTGTATCCTTTTTATTAGTTCTTTTATCCCTTCATCGTCTTTCTGAGCTTCCCGGATTTGCGATTCTAGGGTAGGCTGTACTGTCAAGCTGGCAGGGGCACCTGACTGTACCATGGTCAGCCTTAACCTCTCCAATTCCCTGCACAGGCGATCTTGGTCTGGCCATATTTGTGCTGCATTGCAATAGGTCTTGCGACTTAGTGCATCAGCGACCACATTAGCTTTACCGGGATGGTAATGAATTCCAAGATCGTAATCCTTGATTAGTTCCAGTCATCTTCTCTGCCTCATATTTAATTCGGTCTGGGTGAAGATGTACTTAAGACTTTTGTGATCGGTGTACACTTCGCATCTGTTCCCGATTAAAAAGTGTCTCCAGATCTTAAGAGCATGAATCACAGCTGCCAGCTCGAGATCATGGGTGGGATAGTTGACTTCATGAGGCCTAAGCTGCCTGGACGCATAGGCCACAACCTTTCGCTCTTGCATTAGGACACATCCTAAGCCTTGTCTTGATGCATCACAGAAGATTTCGAAATCCTTTCGAATATCTGGCAGGGTGAGTACTGGGGCAGTGGTCAGCCTTTTCTTCATTTCCTGAAAGCTGTCTTCACAGGCTGCTGACCATTCAAATTTCTTTTCCTTCTTTAACAGCTCGGTCATAGGTCTTGCTAGCTTAGAGAACCCTTCGATGAATCTTCGATAGTAACTGGCTAGGCCAAGAAAACTGCGGATCTCTGACACATTCTTGGGCGGATTCCAAGCAAGTACAGCTTCAACCTTGCTGGGATCTACTTCGACAACGTTGGAGGAGATCACGTGTCCAAGAAATGCTACTCGGTCCAACCAGAATTCGCATTTTGAGAACTTAGCGAATAGTTGATGATCCCTGAGCTTTTCCATTATCAGCCTCAGGTGTTCAGCATGTTCTTCCTCATTCTTGGAGTATATCAGGATGTCATCGATGAATACCACAACAAACGTCCAGGTATTCCATGAAGATTTTGTTCATCAGGTTCATGAAGAAAGCTGGAGCATTGGTGAGTCCGAAGGACATCACTGTGAACTCATACAGACCATAGCGCGTTGAGAAAGCGGTCTTCGGGATATCTTCAGATCTGATTTTCAACTGATGGTAGCCAGACCTTAGGTCAATTTTAGAGAAAACTTTTGCCCCTTTAAGTTGATCGAACAGATCGTCAATTCGTGGCAACGGGTACTTGTTCTTTATAGTTACTTCATTTAGGGCTCTGTAGTCGATTACCATTCTCTCAGAGCCATCCTTTTTCTTAACTAGAAGCACTGGGGCTCCCCAAGGGGATGAGCTAGGTCGCACATAACCTTTACTTTCCAACTCTTCGATCTGCCTTTTGACTTCTGCTAATTCATTAGCCGCCATTCGGTAGGGTCTTTTTGCAATTGGTGCGGTGCCTGGTGCCAGTTCTATGGCGAACTCAATCTCTCGGTCTGGTGGCATGCCCGTTAATTCTTCTGGGAATATGTCGGGATATTCACAGACTATGGGCACCGATTCCAAAGGGGTGGCTTGTAAACTGGTTAGAATAGACCGACTTGCGGTAAGGGTGTTAGGGGTAAAGCGGACTTGCTTTCCTCCAGGTCCTTGCAAGGTGATGGACCTTTCGGCACAATCTATCTGTCCTTTGTGCTTAGCCAACCAATCCATCCCTAGGATGATGTCCAAGCTTTGCGAGTCTAAGACTATTGTTTTGGCTAGGAAGTCAACTTCCTCAATTCTAAGGTTAACTTCCGGGCATATTTGAGTTGCCCTTATATCCCTCCCAGGGGAATGTACTATCATTGGTACTCGCAAATTTTGGGTTTTCCAACCATTTCTTTTCACAAAAGCTTGCGATATGAAAGAATGGGAAGCTCCTGAATCAAACAGAACTATTGCGGGTACGGAGTTAACAGAGAACATACCCATCACGACGTCTAGAGCATCCTGAGCGGTCTCAACTTGAATGTGGTTCACCCGGCCTCGACCAAAGTTGTTGGAAACGCGAGAACCTTGTCCATTTGCCTGGGAGCTAGGACGAGACTGAGCTGCTGCTGGAGTAGGTGTTCTGGCAGTGCTAGCATTAGCATGCCCTGAGTTGGTGTTGGCAGGATTCTGAGGGCACTGTCTGGCGTAGTGACCCATCTGGTTGCACCGGAAACACTGAACTGCTGATAGTCCTGGCGGTGACTTGAAGGTGGTAACGCTGTTTGGCGCAGTATTGCCACTTGGGGCACGCTGCTGCGGCTGAGGCGCCGGACGGTTCACCTGAGGACGAGGGGTATAGCCTGGCTGGCGGTTAGCCTGAGTGATCGACTGGTGATATTGCATGGGTTGACCAAAGCGAGGGCGAGGTGCGCCTCGGGAAGAATTCCCCTGATGGTTAGATTTACGTTTCTTATATTCTTCGGTAGCCTCTTTCCTGGCATCCTCAAGTAGAAATGCCTTGTTGACCATATGCTGAAAAGTGGGGAAGTCATGAGCAAGCAACTGGAGCCTCATTCCAACTGCGACTCCCTTCAGGAACTTCCTGATTTTCTTCTTGTCTGTGTCCACTTCCTCAGGGGCATACCGAGCCAACTTGTTGAACTGACTTAGGTACTCATTGACACTGTTGTTGCCTTGCTTAAGCCTGTTAAATTCCTCCTTCTTCATATCAATCGTGCTTTCAGGCACATGAGCTGCACGGAAGGCCGTAGCAAACTCATCCCAAGCAATGCTAGTGGGTTCGGGATGCGCGTTGCAGTAATTCTCCTACCAATCTGCAGCAGGTCCTCTTAGCTGGTGAGAGGCGTAGAGTGTCTTCTCAACAGGAGTACACTGTACTAAGTTGAGTTTCCTCTCAACATCCTTCAGCCAATCGTCAGCCTCAACGGGCTCGACAGTCTGAGAGAACTCCGGCGGACGAGACCTCAAAAAGTCTGTCAGCTTGGATCTATTGTTGCCCATGTGGGGGTTGCCATTCCCATGTGCGTTATGCTGGAAGCCGGCTATGGCTGTGGCTAATCCTTGTAAGATCTGTGTCTGAACTGCCAGCAAGTGCTGTATGCTGTTTTCAACATGGGGTGGGGAAGGAATGCGTTCTTCTCCAGAATTGTGACTGGCAGCGTGGTGGGAGCGGTGAGACTGTTCCACTTCTGCATCACGGGAAGCTGAGTGTTGCGAGTGGTCGCTGTGGTGAGACTGCTCATTAACTGACTCATGATTTGCTGCTGGCTCAACTCTACCTCCCTCATAACCGAAGCGGGCTGGTGCACGAGCTGCATGGCGGGGGCGGCTAGCCATCTAAACTCCCAGAAGAGGGCGGGGTAAGAATCAGATCAGCACTTAGGAAGGCAAGGAGCAAAGTAAATAACAACTCAGATAGCACGCACTAGGCATAAACTGGATTTTCTCAAATCACAAGGACACCTGATACAACGGGTGTGGACAAAGTCACAGAGCTACGCCGAGCTTGACTGTACGCACACCACCTAGAAGAACCAGACTACCAAACAACACCCACATCAAACACACGCACGCACTACCTCGCCACGACTCCAAAAGAGTTGGCGGCGGGACAAAAGGGCCTAGCACACGGACGGCGGCTGAAGACTGCCTCCTCTACTCCTCGTCTGCCTGGCTGCCTCCGGTAGTCGGCTCCTCAGTCGAAGAGACGTCGATCGGCTGACGCGAAGAGACCGGCGGAACCTGTCGAGGGCCGGCAGCAGCACGGGCCGCTGGCGGTGGGGGAGCTGGGTAGTCAAAACAGAACACCGTGGAAGAACCAACAACACGCTTCCACGCAGTGCGGATAAAGCGTGGGCCACGACGGGAGGAAGCAACTGGAGTATGTCCTGGGGTGTAAGAGGGGCTAACTGGGTGTGGGTAGGGGGAGTACACTGGTGAGTATGGCGCATGCGTGCTGGGGGAGCGCGGGCCACTGGGAGTACGAGCAGAGCCGCGAGAGCTGTGGGAAGACAGGTGGCTGGCGTGGCAGAGGCGGCCTGAGTCCCAAGAGACAGTGTCAACTGAGGTGACACCCTCCTCGGCCAGACGGGACTCCAGAGCGGCGTAGCGGCGAGCAAGGGAGCGGTAAGCCTCAAGGAGAAGGTCGTGCTGGGTGGCCTGAGCCTCAGAAAGCTCAACCATGCGAGTCAGCACAAGCTGAGACTCGCTGTACGGGCAAGGGTACCTGGCGTTTATGTGGCCTGAAGGAAGGCGAGAGAGCTGCCGGAAGACAGAGCCCCCGAGACGGTGGCTGTAGTCGTGGACCAGGCGACGAAGCGCAGTCCAGGAGAGGTCCTGGTATGCGATCTGGGGTGTGGGCCTGGCCACACTGAAGTGGTGTGGGCGGAGGCCAGCTCCGTGTATACCTCCACGGGGGTAAAGGTACACGGAGAGCTTACAGCGAGAGGGAACACGCTCCACGGAGTACCCCGTGTACTCGGGACACGAGAAGCCAAGGAAGCGGGCGAGGTCACGAAGCTGAGCGACGTGGTGACCCTCACCGAAACCGTGGGAACTGAAGCTGGCGTTCACTGCCATCTACAATTTTGAAAGAGGGAGAAAGGATTAGTAACCATTTTAGCAACAAACTACTGAAAATAAGGAAAACCAAAAAGAAGCCTTAGCTTTTCGCAAGTAGTTTTGAACTTAGTATCCTTAGGGTCGTCCTAAACGTCGGGTTTCGCTCTAGGGCCAAGCCTATGCTCTGATACCATCTCTTGTCACGCCCCGAACTAGTCCCGACCGGAACTAGCCCGTGACGCTCCAAATTAACCTGTTGATTCGATACCAGTCCCAGGAAACAGTGCTGGTATCACAGGAAGACAGAATATCACAGCAACAGAGGTCTCTTTATTATAGAGTAGAAGTACAGTCATGTTGGGCTGCGGACAGATCCCGAGCTCACAACTGCATTACAAAAGGGAAGCGGAAGCCAAGACTTGGACCAAACAACACAGGCGCGACTTGGGAACTAGGCCGAAACCCTAAAACTCATCGTAGCCGGCTTGCTCCTGGAAGAACTCCTCATCAGCAGGATCCGCTTCATCTTCTTCAGCAACTGAGGGGGGGATTATTTATATAGAGCAAGGGTGAGTACGGGAGTACTCAGCAAGCCATGGGAAATAAGTGTTTAATGCTGGCTTCAAGGAAAGGCTGTTGCTTTGCAATTGATTTTATTTGAACTCTTTTCTGAAACAACTAAGTGAGTGCTTCTCAAACGACACGGTTGAGACAGTGCGTCTCGTCCGGTCGGAGTATGTGCAATGTATCAGTCTTTAAAATAAATCAAGATTGGCACCCGGCCAACAGCTTTCAAACGGCCACCCGGGCCAACAACTTTCAAACGGCCACCCGGGCCTAGCTGATCCCATCAGCTGCGGATTTTCCAAACATCGAACCCATTCCACAACAGCAATTTCACAAAGCAGTAGTCAAACAAAACTACGCTAGGAATCACCTCACATCCGCCCATGACCGTGGGCACGGCTGTTCGAACAGTTTAATAACCTCTGCAGAGGGGGGGTACGCTTTACCCACACGACATTACTAACCCGGATCATCCAGCCCGTGCAGAACGGCCACGTCTAGAGACCTTAAGTCTTTCATGACAAGGCATTTCGAAAGCCGACACAGGTTCACCATATGCCAAGAGAGGGGTCCCAGACCAACACCAGATTAGGTCCCAGACCATACTGTGCCAGGAAACCCGGGGGTTCTCCCCGACACCACCCCGTTGAATCCACATGTCTCTTGGCATCATGGTTCCCCCGATTAGCTAGTTACTCAGCCAGGGGTGTCCCATTCCACCCATGTGGTCGCACTTGTCTTGTGTTCGGATGAAATTCCAAGGAAACGGTCCTTAAGTGCAAGAGCGGGAAACCGTACTCCCGGTACGTTCCCCGGTCCGCGATTTTGGAAATTCATTTTGTTCGCAAGCACCGACCCAGGTGTCGGGTTTTCCAAATCTTTTGTAAAACCCAAGTTTTACCCATCGTTGGATATTTTAAATTTTGAGAGGCGGGTGTGTTCCGATGCGCGTACCCGAAGGCCCGTGCATCGAAGTACAACAGTTGACAAGGAGGTTTAAGTGTTCAATAATTCAAGGAGGATAATTGCAGCAATTAGGACTGGGGGCCGGCAGGCTATCTCGCATGCCGCGACCGAATTACTTGTGTAAATCCTATTCATGCAATATTTGCGGAAAAGAAATACTTAGATTTAAATTATAGGTGCAAGATGATCAAAGGTGACTTGTCTTGCTCGAGATCTTGAGCTTGATCCTCGAAATCCTCGCACTGCGGGTCTTCGGGCTCCGAAACTATACGCGAAACGGGACAACTCAACAAACGGCGAAAATAAAGCCTTATTATTGACCTCTAAGCGTGCCATTAGATAGATCTCGAGATTTGAGGAATTTTGGAAGTTGAACGGAGTCAAACGGATTTACGGTTGGGAAGATATTGAATTTCTAAGATTATTGGATTTTTGGTCTAAAGGAAAAAGGATTTAATTAAATCCTTTTTGAAAAAGGAAAAGAAAAGAAAAGAAAGGAAAAGAGGGAGAGAAATTAGACTTCCCTCGGGCGGCTAGGGTGCGGCCCGAGAGAAAAGGGGCGGCTTGGCCGAGCTAAATGGGCCGGCCGGCCCAAGACACGGCCCATTAGGGCGCGGGGGGGGGGGGGGGGGGGGAGAGAGAGAGCGCCGGTGGACGCGGATGCGGCGGGCCCACGCGCAGCCTCATGGCTTGCGGTGGACCGCGCCCGCGAGCGGGGTCGGAGTGAGCGGCTGACCGGGGTCGGCTCGACCCGGTCTTAGCCGAGCTGGCGCCGACGTGGCGCCTACGTGGCTGCCACGCGGGCCGGCGGGAGGTAGACGACGACGCCGGCCGGAACGGACGGCGGACGACAGCGGCGAGCGGCGGAGCGAACCACGGCGATACCGGCGAAAGCGAGCACACCGGGAAGTTGCGCGGGACGAGGGGAGTCGAGCCAACGGCTCGGATTTGCCGGGGGATGCTCGACGGCGGCAGATTGCGGCGGCGGCAATCGGCGGTGGAAGAAGGGAAAAACGGCGACGAGGTCACGAGGGGTCGATTCCCGGCGGCGAGAGCATCTACGCGGCTACGGGAATCCGATGCTAGCGTTGGATTGGGCGGAGCTGCGCCGAGCGAGGCCAGCGACGACCGGCGCTTCCGAGCTCGGGCGGCGACGGAGGCGAGCACACGGCGAGCGACGGCAGCTGTCGGGGCGGCGCCGGCTATCTACGGGGAGGCTACTCGTGCTACTACCCGAGTCTAAGGGGAGGGGATGGAGCGAAGAGGGAGAACGGGGGGATGCACTACCGAGACAGGGCGGGGCGCTGTGACGAGAGGCCGACAGCGCAGGAGTAATCTCTCCGGCCTCGGGCCGGGGAAGAGGAAGGAGAGGGCGCGCCCGAAGTCCCCTTCCGCGTCCACGAACGCACCGGCTCTCCCGGTGCTTGGCGATGAACGGCGGAAGCGGGACAGAGCACGGAAGGCGGCGGCAAAGGTGGGGCGGCGGCGAGCGAAACGGGGAAGGGAAAGAAGGGAGGGCGCCTCGGGCTTTATAGGGCGGCGATGTCGGTTTGGAAACCGACCTTGGGCGGTCAAGGCGCGAGCTGGAGCTCAGCGCTCGCGGCCAAAACGGTGACAGAGGCGGATGACGCCGGCGGGGAGGGGAAAAGGAAAAGAGGGAGAGAAAAGAGGGCTTGCCTCCTTGCCGCTTCGGGAAAAGGAGGAGGGAGCGGAAGCGACGCGGCAGAGGGAGGAGGAGCTTTGCCTCCGTCCCTTGGCAGCTTGCGCGCGGAGTGGCGGGGGCCGGGCGATGACGACGGCGATGACGGCGGACCGGCTTGGAGCGGAGCGGCGACACGGCGGCAGACGCGGGGCAGGCGCGGCAGGAGCTGACGGCGGCGGCGGTCAGGCGGTCGGCCACCACGGCGCGCGCGCGGGAAGCTGCAGCGGGAGCGGAGAGGGAGGGCTCGGCGCGGTGCGGCTCACGCGCGCACGCGCGCGGCGCGCGGGCAGAGCGGGGAGAGAGGGAGAGAGAAAGAGAGAGAAAGAGAGAGAGAGAGAGAGATGGAGAGATGGGCCGAGAGGGATTCGGCCCATCAAATCCGAGGGAGGCAAAATAGACTTTGCGGAGGGGTTTTGATTTGGGAAGGATTTGGATTCGACGATAGATCGGGGATTCGAGATCTGAGATGGCACGGAGACTGACTGCAAGCGAAGAGGCAATTTTCGCAATTAGGGTTTTTAAGAGATAGCTTTTTCCCGCTAGGCGCCACGACGGAACGGGCGCTACACTAACTCCCCTCTCTGCTTTTTCTATCCTTTCTCTTTTCAACTCCATGTTTCTGTTGCAATCCAACCATCACCACGTGATTAATTCAACCACCTCATGGTCGCCATATCCTCTTATTAGGGCTATGCTTAGTTCACACTAAAATTGGAAGTTTATGGCGTGTTTAGTTCCAAAATATTTTTTCAAACTTTCAACTTTTCCATCACATCAAAACTTTTCTACACACATAAACTTCCAACCTTTCCGTCACATCGTTCCAATTTTAACCAAACTTCGAATTTTGACGTGAACTAAACACAGCCATTGTTAAAATTAGAACGATGTGACGGAAAAGTTTGAAGTTTATGTATGTAGGAAAGTTTTGATGTGATGAAAAAGTTGGAAGTTTGAAGAATAACTTTGGAACTAAACAAGACATAGGTACTGAGGCACTTTGTTCAATAGGTCAAACTAAAATGTAATGTTAACATTTTGAGGTACTTATTATTCTAACCCCCACAGGGTACGCAGTTCTCAAGTTTGGTATTGCCATGTAACTCCCGTGAAGTACGACATCTTGTTGCAGCCACACCAAAGAGATAGTACTACTTTATGTCAATACTACATTATCAATAATTAGTATATTGGCTCGCGCATTTACGCAGCTAGATTTAATTTATTTTTATATTGTACTTCCCTTTATTTTGTTCATCAAACTTTAAAAGCATATAAATATTTACTTTATTTTATTTATGTCAGATTTATGTTTTCTGCGTTAATTTTGTTTCCAAAAATCATGATGTGAAATGCATAAAATACATTTTCTTTTCTCTCATTCTTCCTCTACGTACCCTCTCATCTTTTGTTTTCTCCGACACATAGGGTGACCTAAACCTGCAGGCATGGCTATATGTGAGAGCTTGCTAAATACCACTCCCCGCAAACTCACTCAACACCATCGGCACTACTTCCTTACGCTTGCCTGCTATCGCACTTGAGCTATCCTACCTTGAGCTTGTTTACCACTCTAGACATCACTATCCACAAGCAAAACTTCAGTTGTTGTGCTCTTGCACTACTCAAAATACCATTTTTCATGGCACCACACTTTATTTTAAGTGGTGTAATTAGAAAACATACGGTTGTAAAAATGCATTTGGGAGATTTTGGTCAACAACCATCAGAGAAAATCGATTTTCTCTTGTTGTTACTTAAGAAGTTCGCTTGGAAAAATCAAGTGCTTTTTTGCATGGGCCTCCTAAGTCACCGTGCACTACCAGGAAATAAAATCACCATATTAAATAGTGGAGTCTCCGCAGCAAGCCCAAAGCCCAAAAAATAAGTCCCTCTCCCCCCTCCTCTTCTTACCACTCTTCCCTCCCTACCTCTCCCTCCTCCTTTCAGCTTCCCTAACTCGGCCACATGGTGCTCTTGGCGATGACAACGGAGATGATGGTGGCTAGGGCGACAACGGTGATGACCACAATGAGATCGGGAGGAGTACATCCACCACCGATGGGCTCGAAAGGGGACGGGTCCACCAATAGCGGTCTCGAGAGCAGCAGATCCGCCATCAACGAGCTCTGGATCGGCGGATATGACACCCACAAGCTCATGAGCAATAGATCTGCTGCTTGGGCCTCAATTGCCGTGAAGGGGAGGAGTGACGATGTTCGAGACCGGTGGAGGCGTTGAATTAGGAACTCGTCGTGGAGGCGTCGACAACCGGCGATCACAGCCTCCCGCTGACTAGAAAGCGGCCAGTGAGTGCACTCCACCCCCACGTGTGCCCTCCCTCCCTTCGCCTACATTTCCTAGTCCTAGATCTAGACAAGATTCTCCACGATGGAGAAAGGAAGGGAGTATTGGCGGTGGAGGGGGGGGGGGGGGGAGGGCAAGGCCTCAAGCACCAGATCGAGCGACAACGACCCCGCTCCCTCTCTCAGATCCACAAAGCCCGCCGGTTTCAGCGCTATTGTGCGCACGCCACTCGGTGATGGCGACGATCGTGGCTTGGCAATGGTGACGTCCGTGGATAGGTGACTACATTAGCCGCCTCCAATACCAGCTAGGCTGCCATCTCTTCTCTCTCATCTTTCTTGTACATCTAGGATGAACTTGTGATGAATTGTTCTTTCGATATTTGCTTGATTTGCGATTTGACATGTGGAAATTGTGAATGCACCTGTGTGGGTATTTTCATTTTTTGTTTGCAAAAATATTCTTTGCAAGCGATCAGAGGGGAGCTGCACAGGGTTTATTTCTTTTATGTTTTGGGGCAAAAATGATTTTCGTTGGTGATCGACTTAACCTAGCTCTGTCAGTGAAAATCATTTTCGCTAACGGTTGGCTTAACCTAGCCACCATTGAAAATTAATTTTCGCTAGCAGTTGAAAGCCCACTTATGAAGATTTTGTTTTTCTCTGGCCTATGGTCATTGGCGGCTCATAGGATGCCTCCATATCTTGTAATGTCACCACTGTTGCTGCCCTCGAGCTTAGTGTCACTGTATCCCTCAATCTCACCTAACATCGACGCTGTTGTTGTCGTCGTTGAGCTCACTTGTGGTTGCCATCCCACTCGATCTCACCGAATGCCACTGCTACAGCTACTGCTACTGCTACCTCCCTCGAGCTCACTTATGGTCACCACCTTCTTCGATCTCACCTAATGCTTCTATCGATCCCCACCATGCTATGCATATCGGCACACATGTTGTTTTCTCCCATGACGATGATGGAGTGGATGCGGTTCAAACCTCGAGGAGAATCGCTCAATTGGTACATAGGTAACAGAGGATGGAGCATGCATAGCGTACCGTATTGACGGCTTGCAAGCTTCTTTTAGATCATACTATGCGGATTGATACAATTATCGAATAGGACTCTAATTTTATATATCTCTTTTGACATCATATTATTGACAATATAGTTGTATTTGATATATTTATTGTTTCTATTTCTATAAGTATAATAACCTTATTTTTGTGTTCTTGTTAGAACTATATTAGTGAGCCTTCATTAGTAAAATAGTATAATCTGGATTAACATGATCTAATAGTGTAATTTTTCTATTCTCCTATTAATGTGGTTATTTTCTAGGCCTCTAGAGTGAACGTGGCTATAGATTCTGCATATTATCTTTTGGTCTTTGAATTTATTATTATGTTTTTTTTACCTAATATAATAGACGATGTACAATTTTTTTCACTTTTTGTTTATAGCATGCCAAAATTTTGTCATTTGAAGTAAGTTGTCAGTAAAAAATATACAGATGGTCAGATACTCATATACATTATTCTATCTTAGCTTTCCATCTAATTTTTAACCACACAATCTACCTCTTAATGAAAATGCAAGAAAATTTAGCAACCGATTGTCGTTATTAAACTAAATAAAATTATTAAGTTGAATAAATGTGTTCTTAAAAATAGTCATTATATGATGATAGTACTTAATTAACTTGCGACAGTTATCTATTTGCTGTGCAAGGATTAATTGGAGTAAGTTGTCCCGTTGAGTTTTTTTGGCTGCTGGCCTGCTGCCTCTGTGTGGCACTGTGGCATCAGCTGGGCGGAGTGCCAAGTAGAGATAAAAATTGGAGCGAATACAGACAGATAATACTCATATCATATTTGTTTTTTTTTTTGCCGGATAAGTTGTCCCGTTGAGTTTTTTTTGGGTGCTGGCCTGCTGCCTCTGTGTGGCACTGTGGCATCGGCTGGGCGGAGTGCCAAGTAGGGATAAAAATTGGAGCGAATACGGACAAATAATACTTATATCATATTTGTTTTTATATTTTTTTGCCGGATAAAAAAGAATATGAATAGCTCGGATACAGAAAGAAAATACGAATTATCTCGGATACGAATAATGATCGAATATGATCAAACATGAATATGGAAACAATTCTCCTTGTGGGGGCATGCTTTCTACTGGTTGGCGCTGTTTAATAATCCAATAATGTTATTCAAAGTGAAATTCAAGTCCGCATATCTTTATATGCTCTTTTCCTTTTTCACATTGGAATTGTATCGGTCTTATAACTTAACATCTATTACTTCTGTCCTATGATAATTATATTTTTAAGGATTTAAATTTGTTTTAAAATAATTATCGCAATAGATTACTATTGTCCCATTAATCACTTTTCGTTCAAATTTCTCCTTATTCTACTCTCAGCCACTCACTCTTACGTATACACTATTTAATGAGGGGCATTATAGTTTTTTTTCTCAAATCTTAATATATACTAAACAATCTAGAATTACAATTATTTTCACACATACGTAGTATTTAATTATGTTCAATTGTACCGTTATAATTAATCTAAATTCACCACGATCTAGCGATTAAAATATTTCTTCTTTTCTCCAAATAATATGGTAATTTATAGTTTTTAAAGTGATCATGGTGTTTATTTTTCAAGCTGTCTTCATCATCAACTGACGAATAGATAGTCCAGCTGATACCATGTTTATGACGTGTGGTGCTTACTACCAGATTAATTTGCATATATATAAAAAATTATATTAGCCTCATAGTGTTAGCTGCTGTGGACCTGCATGCATGTAAGAAAACATGGTATACTCGATGCTAGCTGCCGTCGACATACATGTGACAGAACGATCAGTTACTCTACCTAAGATTCGTTCGTTTAGAAAGAAGGCATCAATCGGGAACATAGTACTCGTCCGAATTTTGTATCTATCTAATCCCTATATCTGTGTTATATATATTCACCGTAATATCATGCCATGTCTAATGCTAGTTGCATGATAATTTAATCATTTCATAGCTGCTCATGTAACTCATAAGTTTACGACTGATCATATACATAATTGACGCACAATTATCACAATCAAGAATACTAATCAAACTCCCAAAATACACCAAGAAGAACCATTTGGACATTAACCAAAGAAATCCTTAGCTTATGACTCATGATGTCCTCAATGGGAGTCATTGGCATGGCATGGTAGTGTATCTATCATAAGTCGAACCAGGATACATGTGAGTGCTTGTTTTCATACACCGGTAGAGAAGTTGTTTATAATTACGGTTTGCAACCCCTTTAGTCCTGGGTTGCAAACCAGGACTAAGAATCCGGGACTAAAGATCGATGTCTTTAGTCCCGGTTAAAATAACCGGAACTAAAGATGGATTTTTAGTCCCGGTTGGTGTTACTTAGTAGGACTAAAGTTTTTTTTTTCATAGTTTGTTGTTGTTTACATATTGATTTCAAACAAAATTACTCAACAATAAAATCATCCAAATTCACATAAACATAACAAAATTATTCACAAATTCACATATCAAATGAACATACTCTAATTGATATCACAAATCCACAATTCATATCACAAATTTACAGATCCAAAGACATCAGAAATCAACAAATTCACGGATAAATCAACAAATAATCAACGAATTCACGGATAAATCAACAAATAATCAACGAAATCACGGATTCTCCTCGCATGACCTCTCTCCACCGGCGCGCTGGCCGCCGTCGCCGTCGCCTCGTGCCATCGGCCGCCACTCGCGCTCGGTGCGTAAATTCTGTGACAGGTTTGGTCATTGGTGAATTCTGCCTATCAAAGATGAAGGGCCATCGGTGACAGGTTCGGCCGGGAGGCCTCATCTTCAACAGGGTGTTTTCTAGTCCTCATGGTGAGTACCTCTATGACAGACTCCAGGCCTCCGTCATAGATGTACCAACAAGGATGTAGGTTCAATAGTAGTGTACGGAAATTTAGTTTTTCCCAAATGATTTTGGAGAAACATAAACTTTATATAAAATATGAAAGTTATAGTTCTATAACTTTCTAATAATAGACAAACTTTTCATTAATATCATTTAGAAGCCCAAATATTCATTTTAAGTTTCACACAATATGATTCAATAGGAAGATAGATACAAATGCATGTGCTAATAATGCGCGGACACTCATCACTGTGAATGCACAAATGCACACCCTACCCCTATAAGAACCTCCAGAATACTAGATTGGCATACATTGAGATTAATGAAGTCACAACATACACCTCGCTATCAATGAATATATCTCATACCACTGAAAAAACAATTTACCATAAATACAAACACTCGTGTCAAACCTAAGACTTAAATCCTGGTGGTTGGTTCCACCAGAAGGAATCTAAGCAGTTGTGCTACGTTTACTTCGTAGGAAGAGAGGCAGATCGTTGACTATAAGTACTACAAAAAGAAGAAAGGATACGGTTGGAGAAAAAAAAGTTGTTTATCCGTTCACGTAGTAAGCTAATATAAGACCCGCTTGAAAAAATAGAGGTAGTTTTGCAAGTGATGCTCTTAATACCCCACTAGTAAAAATCTATTTTTCCTGTTGGGGCTAGGATTCAGAGCATCCTGTTATATTCTCAAGCGGGAATTTTTTTAGGTCCGCCAGTAAAAAGAAAACCAAAATGCCATGAAAAATCATTTCTTAGCAGTGTAGCCAGACCCGGCGAAGTCAAGGGTGTTGGCCATCATCCACCTCCACCAACCCCCCCCCCCCCCTCTCCTTTCCGAGTGCACAAATGGTACGACAGGCACAATGTTTGTAGGGAGGATGCACAACGGCGAAGATGAGGAGGAGGGTTCGAGAGAGAATACAATGAAAAGAGGGAGAGAGGCCGAAAGTGAGACTTAAGAGATCCATTAGTGCATTGATCGGCTTGGCTAAATCGATCCCCAGTTCCCCACTAGTCCAAGTTTATTTGAAAAACAATCATTGGTGCCCCCCACTCATAAGTGTTGTTTTTCTTTCTAAAAAAAAACAAACCTAACACATTGGGCTGGTTTGGTTAATTTGGCCTAAATTGGCCTTACCAATATTTGTCAATTTTAATAGTGTTAAGTGTCTATTTGGATTGAAGCCAAATTTTGACAAGCCTTGAAAAATAGGCCATTTCAATAGTTAACCTCGGTATTTAATTTTGGCTTCAATCCAAATATAACTTTGTCTTGCCAAGATCAGCCAACACTAAAACTTGTCAAAATTTAGCATCGACAGAAATTAGTAAGGTCAATTTAGGCCACAAAACATACCACCCCTTTTGTTAGTATTGGTTTATTAATAATCCAGTGCTGACAAACTGTTATAGGGCGTTGTTTTTTAATTTAAGCCTTTAAGCCCCGCTGAGGAGCTAGAGCGGCGAGAAATGCCTTGTTGAGTTGATTTTGGAGAACTAGAACATATGAGACATTAGAGTTCTGTAGTAGCGTGTGCTCATACTCTTCACAAACCTCAGCTCCATTCAGGTTTTATTTACCATTGACTACTGCCTTCTAACAGGTCGTATATATATGCATAGGCTGACGGTATACGATAATATTGGATCTTCTCGTACGCATAGGTAGGTGGCTGTGCAACACGATCCCCGCCGAGATCACTACGATCGTTTGTATATATATACGCACCCACAAGCAGCTACCCACACCACACAACCTATCTATCTCGTGGCCTGCAACAAGCTAACTAAGCTACTCCAGTTGCTACTACTAGCTAACGAGTAAGGTATATATACCTGAGATCAAACAACACGCACACACCATCGATCACCATGTCCGTGCACGCACGAAAGATTGCCGCCGGCGACGTCTCCATTGATCTCCACCCGTTCATACGCAAGTACAATGACGGCCGCGTCGAGCGCATCCTGCGCAGCAGCTTCGTGCCGGCGTCGGAGGACCCGGCCGCCAGCCGCGGCGGGGTGGCGACGAGGGACGTCGTCATCGACGAACGCAACGGCGTGTCCGCGCGCCTCTTCCTCCCGCCATCCCGCGACAACACCGACATCGCCGACGGCGACCACCGGATCAGGCTTCCTGTCGTCTTGTACATCCACGGCGGCTCCTTCTGCACCGAGAGCGCCTTCTGCCGGACGTACCACCGCTACGCCGCCTCCCTCGCCTCGCGCGCCGGCGCCCTCGTCGTGTCCGTCGAGTACCGCCTCGCGCCAGAGCATCCCGTGCCCGCGGCACACGATGATGCGTGGGCCGCGCTGCGTTGGGTGGCATCCCTCTCCGACCACTGGCTCGCCAACTACGCGGACCCCAGCCGCACGTTCATCGCCGGCGACAGCGCCGGCGGCCACATCGCGTACCGCACGGCGGTGCGCGCCAGCCGTGAAGGCGACAGCCACGGCATCGACATCGAGGGGCTTATAATCATCCATCCCTACTTCTGGGGATCTTACATGCTGCCTTCCGAGGTAGGATGGGACGGCGAGTCGGCGATCAGGCCGGAGACGGTGGAGAACGTCTGGCCGTTCGTGACGTCCGGCCAGGCGGGCAACGACGACCCATGGATCGACCCTCCCGTCGAGGAGGTCGCGTCGCTGGCCTGCCGCCGCGCGCTGGTGGCCGTCGCCGAGAAGGACTTCCTCCGCGACCGCGGCCGCCTCCTCGCCGCCCGCATGCGCGGCTGCGCGTGGGCCGGCGCCGGCGACGGACGCAACGTGACGCTTGTGGAGTCGGAGGGAGAGGACCACGGGTTCCACCTCTACAGCCCTCTCCGCGCGACAAGCAGGAGGCTCATGGAGAGCGTCGTGCGGTTCATCAACGAGAGGAGCGCGGCGGCGGCGGTGGCGGCGACCTCGCCGTGGCCGGCCGGTGTCCTGCCGGAGTTGCACGAGTGCTCGCCGTCGCGCGCACGCAAGGGCAAGATGTCGAAGGCCCAGCCACTCTTGAGCGTGCCTTCGAGGCCGTACCAGGGAGTATTTCTCAATGGGCCGGATTTGCAAGCTCCGCGTGGCCCAAGTGCCATGAAGATCAACAATGCATTGACAGTTTGGCTGGATAAAGCATCGAAGAGAGGGTTCGGTTCATTTGCGACCTGGGCCAACCCTAATAATCGCAGGGCAATCAAGCGCCCTCTGTCAGCATCAGTTTCACGGAATATTGTGGCCAAGAATTTCTTTTAGCTTGGATGGAAGTGTGCTCACATGCTCTCGTATACTCTCAAATAAACGGTCTATGTACCTATATATATCAATATATGTGTATGTATTAAGTGTGGGTTATGATCAAGGTAATAAATAAATTAATAATGTTAATTGTGGCTGCAATAGTGACGATGTAGCGATAGCATACCTTTACCATTATGTACCGGATCATAGATAGCATGTTGGAACTTAGCGGTTAACTATAGTGCTTAGCAACTGCTATAGTAGCTATTGTCTTTGTTGGAGCGCTCTAATGCTTAAACGACATTCTTCACGTATATATGGATCGGAGAACATAGCATCGTGTCTTTTTTATCTAATTTATTTATATGTTATTTCATAATTTTTATGCTATGAAATGTATGAGCAATTAAGTATGTACTCCAAGTTTTTAAATTTTAACTGGAACTTAATGTTAATAATGTTAATATTAGTATACAATCTAAATTCAAATTTATGGTTATTCTTTTTAACTTTTACTCTTTGGAACTTTTCATTCGTAATAGTGCCGGCTACCCATAATTTGCTACCAACCAGTCATATACTATTTATTATCTTCGTTATGATAATAAGTTTCGTTTTCGAACTCCGGTCATCTGAGATTATTGTTGTTGTAGATAGCTGGCAGCCTAAGATAAGCATCTTGTGCAATGGCACATAATATTCTAAAAATGTACTCCCTCCGTCCCACCTCAATAACGCAGTGAAAAATGACACGGTCTCTAAAATTAATATTTGACTTTAAATTTTTCATATAATATAATGTTTGTAACAACAAAATCATAACCATATGAAAATAAATTAAAATATAAATTGATCAATTCATTGATAGTGTTTTCATCAAATAAAATTTATTTTAGAATAAAATAATTATTGGTTAAATATTTAAATAGTTCAATGTTAGAATGTGCACGTGCCTTATTCAGTGAGATAGAGGGAGTATGTTTTACTTTTGTTATTTTTGTGATATTGTACCATGAACATTAGCATGTTTGTTGGCGCTAGCTCCTGCTTATTCGTATCCACATAACATAGAGGTACCTTCAAACCGTATTTTTTATTCAGTTAATTCTCATAAAATTTCTCTAAAAATCGTATATTCAGAAAAACTTTTTAAGGGGAAGCACTACTCGTGCGCAGTGCGCTAGTAGAGTGGTTGGTGCATAATTCAACCCCCCAGAGTTTAATCATGTTGCCTATAAAATATTATAGATACATGCATGCATGAGTGGGTTCTTAATAGGAATTTAATGATAATGTTCATCTCTGTCTCTTTAATTAGGACATTAGGCGTGTGTTAGAGAGCTTACTCACGAGGATATGAGAGTGTCATGAAATCGAAAAACAGAACATTCTAAATTATGTATTGTTATAATTTTTAATACCTTTTATAATATATATAGTTAAAAATTAGGGATTAAATATGTACATTGGAGAAGGTGTTAATGTTCAAAATGATCAGTAAAAAGAAAAGAGGTAATACCAACCAATCGTATGTTTGCCTAAAATATGGAAGCAAAACAAACAGGTCAATCTTCATGCAACGATTAGAAGTTTAGAACAGTAGATTTACATTGTGTTTGAATTTTATTTAGTTATTTTTTCCACATAATTAATTTCTCTATGTACTTTTTGTTTTTTTCTATAAATATAAGACATATATTGATGTGGCACTTTACTTCAATTATAACATGTATCATATTTCCCTAAAGAAACATGTATCATATAATATTTTTTCCGTAGATTTCCACCTTTCCCAGTGTAATTTACTATTATAGAAAATACGAATTTTTTTCAACATCGTTCATTAGGTGCACCTGTTACTTATTATACTCCAGCAGTTGAAATTTTGACAAATTGGCTCTTTAAAAAAACTTATTTTAAGATTAGATCCTGCCAAAAACTAATTGTAAAAAGGGCGCTGAGGCATTGTACCTCAGCGCTCTTTTTGCTATTAGTTTTTGTATGGTTTAATCTTAGGATAAGTTTGCTAAAGGGGTCAATTTGTCAAAAATTTCAGTACTTTGTTGCGTTAGGATAAGAGTTGAACAACTACTATCTAGGGCATACCGCCCAGTTATTCTAAATGGGCTGGAAAGCACATTTTGGCCCAATATCCATCGAAAAGATGCTGTCGGGCCTAACGAAACTACACTTGCATCCGTGTCCCGGGCCCAATAGCTGTCGGGCCTGCATGGACCCACAGTTAGCGTCAGTTTTATGGAGGAATAAGTTCACCGGAGGTCCCTCAACTTAACAGCGAGATTTTTTGAGATCCCTTAACCACAAAACCAGAAATTTATACCCCTAAACTCACACAAACCACGCATAAAAGGTCCCAAGACAGTATATATGGGTGGTTTCGCTGACGTGGCATCCTAGTCAGCAAAAGAAATTAAAAAAGTACACATGACACACATGTCAGCTGCACATTTTTTTTCTTTTCTTTTCTTCTCCTCTCTTCTCTTTTCTCTCTTCTCTCTTCTCTTCTTCAGGCCAGCGGCGAGCGGAGAGACGCTGGGCATGCGCGGATGCGGGCGGCGGGCGGAGAGCCGGCGGGCTGCGGGCGGAGCAGATGGCAGGCGAGCGCAGCGGCGGAGTGCGGCGGGAGAGCAGCGGTGGGCGAGTGCGGCAGCGAAGTGGCGGCGGGCCGCGGGCGGAGCGGACGACAGGCGAGCTCGGCGGCGGGCGCCTCCGGATGCTACAGCACCACGACGTTGTTCGGCGCCTTGGCCGCGTCGTTCGCCCTGAGCTTCTTCCTCATCACCATCTTCATCTGCCCTCAAGCCCTCCACGTTGCCCGTCGCCGGCGTGATCGTCCACTGGTCATGGAGCAGGAGCAGCAGCAGCCGACGCCGCCCAGGTTCGGCCTAGACGCCGCCATCATCACACGCCTCCTGTCGTTCCCGTACGTGTAAGCCCATGATAATGGCGAGGTCTCGGACACGGCGGCGTCGGTCGAGTGCGCGGTCTACCTCAGCACCGTCGATGTGGGGGAGAAGGTGAGGCAGCTCCTGGCGCACGGGTACGTGTTCCACCAGGAGTGCATCGACATGTGGCTCTCGTCCCATGCCTCGTGCCCGGTCTGCCGCGGGAAGGCTGCGCCAGCCGACAAGCTTGCCGACGCCATAGCCGCGTGCATATCGATGACGCCGGACGTCGTCGTGCCAGCCTCCTCGCCGGCGTCCGCTCCGCCCGCAGCCCGTCGCCGCTTGGCTGCCGTGCTCACCCACCGCTGCTCTGCCGCCGCGCTAGCTCGCCGTCCGCTCCGCCTGCAGCCCGCCGGCTCTCCGCCCGGCCCCCGCATCCGCGCGTGCCCATCGTCTCTCCGCTCGCCGCTGGCCAGAAGAAGAAAAGAGAGAAGAGAGGAGAAGAAAAAAAAATATGTGCAGGTGACATGTGGGTCATATGTACTTTTTTTTAATATTTTTGCTGACTAGGATGCTATGTCAGCGAAACCACCTATATATACTGTCTTGAGACCTTTTATGCATGGTTTGTGTGAGTTTAGAGATATACATTTCTAGTTTTGTGGTTAAGGGACTAAAAAAATCTCGCTGTTAAGTTGAGGGACCTCCAATGAACTTATTCCTTTTATGGAGTACTATGGCCCAGAGTAGGCTAATGGCCCAAGAGTTTTGTAATGACGTGGATGAAAGTTTGGGCTATACGCCCAGATTAAAAGGGCAATTAACGCCTGGTTAATTAATGATGGGGCTTCCGGTTTTATGTATAATAACATGTGTATTTTATCTGCTGCTTAACAGATTAGAGATTGGTAATTTACAATAGATTCTTATACTAAATTTATTTTTTATTAGACGGAGGGAGCATTTCGTTAGGGTTTATTTAGTTTGGATGAATTTTAAGTGATCATAGGAATAGAAAAAGCGGAAGAATAAGAATACATGCACAGATGAATTCATAGGAATAATTCCAAGAGTGAATGAAAACTTTCCAATATTTTCTCTATACAACTTGTAGTAAAGAATAATTTTCGTTGATTTTACTATACTTTATTCCTACCAACCGAATAACACTCATGAAAATTAATCCTTAGGATTACAAATCATTTACTTTTTCTTCAAACCGAACTAGCCCTATCATGTATTATTACCTTCCTTAGCAAATAAATAACGTTTTGAAAACATGGTTACCAAGATATTGGTTTAATTGTTATTTACTAGTATACAATCTTATGAAAAATAAAATGAAGTTATATACACCTAGTTCTAAATATATATTTTTTATGAAATATGCTAGTATACTATAGTATTCATTTGATTCAAACAAATATTAGGCTATTGCTTAATATCAGAAAATATCATAAACCAATTTATAAAAAAACTATAAAAGTAGTGGCCACCACTATCACTAGTGTACTTTACAGTAATATTGATATTATAAGAAGCGTTTACTCTTCTGCCTAGCTGCAGCTGAAATTTAAATCTTAAAGCTTAGTTTTAGAGTTTATTTGATGTTTTTTCATCGTAGTCTAGTTTTACTATTAGCTTTTAAATTGCTAAAAACAAGCATGTATATTTTTTATCTAGAAATTATTTTTATTGCTAATAAGCGTTGCATCTTATCAAATTAACTTTTAATGTTCAAATTGACTAAAAAACCAAAAACTTAGTTGAGAGGTGAAAAAAAAAAGGCATTTCACATGCATGCGAGCCATAAGACAAAGGAGTAGATAGTTCAATTCCTTGTAGATAGTTCAATTAGTGAAAAAAAAATAAAAAAACAGCATAGTATACAGCCTCATACAGGTAGCTAATATTACCATTACATTGTAAATAGTAGTACATACTCAAATACAACTCCTGGAGCCGTAAATATTAAATTATCTCAAGATAATATATAAAAAGGCGACATGTGTTTTAACAATACGATATACGAAAAACAAATACACTTTAACATTTATTATATTGCTGTGCCTTATTATCTAAAAGAATACGAATTAATGCTTGAAATTTTACTGAAACCTGTTGGAACAAGTAGAATTCTGATTTGGAGCTGAATCCATTTGGAACCTTATTACCCTCATCAAAAGATGAAGAATATCAATGCTCTCTCCTTCTCTTACCTTTGCTCGTCTGAGCTAAGCTAATTCTTCTTCCGGCTGTCATGATCAGGTGCGTGCAACACCATGGTCTCAATGGTGAAACCGGGTCCAAACCCCAGCATCACCCCCCACTCAGCTCCGTCTCCTTCCTCCTCCATCCGCCGTCGCTGCTCGTCGAGCACGAAGATCAGCGTGCTGCCGAGCATGTTGCCGTACTCCCTTAGAACCCTCCGGCTCGCCGCCAGCTTCCCCGGCTTTAGCTGGAGAGCGCTCTCGATGTGGTCCAAGATCAACGGGCTTCCCGGGTGCACCGCCCAGAAGAGGTCGTTCCACTCGCCGCCGTCGAGGCCGAGCGGCGTGAGCGCGTCGGAGAGGCACTGCTTGACGTTGTTCGCGGCGAGAGGGACGAGCTCTTTGGTGTCGATGTCGCCGTCGAGGCCGTGCTCCGTGAGCTGCATGGTGATGACGTGCTCGGTCCCCGGTACGAGCGTCTGCGAGGCGGAGACCATCTCGAAAAGCGGGTGCTCGACGGGGCGCGCGGCGTCGGCGCCGACGATGACCGCGCCGGCGCCGTCGCCGAACAGCGCCTGGCAGGTGACGGTGTGGGGGCTGTCCGGCCCGCGGAAGGTGAGGACGGTGAGCTCGACGCAGGCGACGAGGACGCGCGCGCCGCGGCTGTTATCGGCGAGGTCCTTGGCGAGGCGCAGCGCGGCGGCGCCCGCGGAGCAGCCGTTGAGGTGGATCATGGTGCGGCGCACGGTGGGGCGGAGGCCGAGGAGCGCGGCGAGGCGGACGTCGGCGCCCGGGGCGTGGGCGCCCGCGTTGGTGGTGACGACGAGGTGGGTGATGTCGGTGGCGGGGCGGCCCCACTGGACGATGGCCCTTGCCGCGGCCGTCGCGGCGAGCTCTGGGACGGCCGCGGCGGCGATCTCCAGGCGCGCGTCCAGCGACGGCGTCGCGCGGTCGAGGAATTCAGGGTGCGCGTTGATCATTTCCTCGGTGTGGTGGAAGAAACGCTTCTCACTGCCCGACGCCGATACGCCTGAAAAATCACCAAGTAAACAAAGCAAGCCAATCATATCCGACGACAAAGATGAGTCAAATGATATTTGAAAAATGGGCATAAATGACTTAATTTGCGAAGCTTAATTACATAGTGCGTCTAATTTGTCTTTGAACCCAGCAACGTGCTCGCTGTTGGTGACACGGCAGTACAAGTCGGCGTAGTCGGCCTGGGTCACGCAGTTCGCCGGGTTCGCCGTGCCGATGGCCAGCACGGCGGCGGTGCCGTCTGCGCGCTGCGCACGCCGGAGCTCGTCGACGGTGACCGGAACAGCAGCCGGAGTGCTCCCCATGGTGTTTGTCCCTTTGTCCTAGCTAGCTAGCTATAGCAGTGGCTCTAGAAGCTCGAAGATTCGAAGAACTGGATGTTACAAGGATGCAAGTGATGGAGATGAAGCATTGCAATGGGTCTCGTTATATAGACAATCCATGGTTGTTGGTCTCTCCAATTCTCCATCAGTACACACCAAATGATGTACGATGTCTCTCTACTGTGGAAGCGAAAAAAGCATGAGACTAAATGAATTATACATGGTTAATTGGTGTCTCTTAATTAGATTCTTTTTTGGTGGGCGCGCGAGGACTAGACCACCAGAGGACCCTACCAGACAAGCTGGGGCCCCACCTGCAGCGAGCAAAAAGAAGAGATCAGAAACGTGAAGCTGCATGCGACCGACGACGGCCATTGACCGGTAAATTTCTCCGTCAGTGGTCAGTGCCTCAGTTGTCCGTTGTACCCAAGCGTACGTGTGAGCATCGAGCGAAAATAGAAAAACGTGAGTAGCATGCTAAATGCACGGGTAATGAAAGGAAACTGACGTGAGGTTTACTATTCAAAAGTCTTAGGTGGTGTTTGAGATGGTAGGAATTTATTTTAGTCTCTCTCACAAGAATATAAGTCCCTTCCCTAAGTCTCTCTCTGAGGGACTTATGTTTCCCAAAACCACCTTATAAATAGACATAAAACTAGTAGATTTTTTACAACATAATGTTTTAATGGATGTGACTATATAGTGCACGGTAGTGCGTTAGTCCTAAGCAGAGACCACTTCATCCCATATATAAATCCTCTTTAGTTTAAAGTGCATGTCGTTTTTAACTTCTTTAATAACTTATATCTTTTAAATCACATATTATTTTAACATCTATTGTAACAAAACGAGATCCATGTTGAATATATTTAAACATTTTATGAATTTAGAAGTAATTTATCTAAACTGTAGAAATAACTTAAATATGCAATAGAAGTAACTCTCTATAGCATTACGAGTAATTACATTATGACTAAGTTGAAGTAAGAAAAAACTGTGGAGTAAAATCACAAGTAAAGTGTAGAGAAGATTTTCAAATAAATACATTTATCAAAATAAATTCAATAAAGTCTGAAAGTAATTTACATAAATCATAAAAGTAACTTAACACAAAGTGGAAGTAAGTTGTTACAACAGTAGAAGTAAGTCCGTTGTAGAGATAAAAACATGAGTCTATCTAAAAATTAAATTTAATCGGCACAAATTATAGAATTGACTAAAAACAATAATAAAAACAATCAAATCAAAGCATTATGAATGTATAAGAAGTAATTTAATCAAATCGAAAAGTAATTTATATATATATGATAAAAATAACTTACATATATAATAAAAAGTAATTTATAAACATAAATATTTTTTATCATAATATAATCACGTAAGATATTGTTAAAAATATTTAGTTGCAACGACAATGGTGTAATCGGATTGTATATCGGATAAGTAATTTAAGAGAAAATTTTATAAGAGGGGAAAAAAAGACATATATGACATTATAACAAAGAAATGCATTATATCTGTAGATGTGTGTAACAATACTTATCTGATATATGTGGCATCCTCCATTAAGACTAAATAGAGAATCCTCTTGGCCTTCTTCCTCCAATAGCTACAAAACTATATTTGTGTTGTGTTGGTCTCCTATCACACCTACTCTTGCATTTGTTCATCTACTTGATCTTCATGCCATAAGGGAAGACAGTTTTGACTAAAAATAGCTAGTTTTGTTCAAATTTGATCAACCTCAAGTTCTCAACTGTTTTTTTAAAGAAACTTTGAGAAAGGACATGGGTACCTATTTACAAGATAGAGTTATCCCAATTTGTCATAGGAACCCAAAAACCTTATAAATGCACAGGTAATGAAAGGAAACTGACATATAAACAAATAAAACAAACATAATTACCCGAGACGGCACACCACCAAAACCCAAGACTTAGGACTAACGAACCTCGACAAAAGTCATTGTTGCGTAGCTTAAAGCCAAATACCATGTAGCCACTTAGCCTCCACAGCCAAGAACGCCAACAATAGCTTGTGAACACCCAACTTGGGACCATCTAGAATAAGCCTCTAAAAGGGACACAACATTGAGAACGTTCCCCTAAAGGAAAAAAATAAAATCACCACAGTGTTGCACTTCTAAGTAGGGAAACGACGCCCATAGACATCGACGTCACCGGTTGACGATTGGGACAAGTTAGGCATTTCCCAAAGTTCTCACTTCCTGCCAACCACGCCATCCACAAGTGCATCCTCCACATGCCCAGAATGGTAGGAGTTCAGTGTCATCGTTGCCAAAATCATCACACTAACCAAAGTATCTCTAACTTCGCTCTAAAGCACAACCGCCTCACCATGCCACGATTGCCTCCAAGAAAATGGTAGCGGCAATCCAGCGTGCTGCCAACGACATCACGGCCGCTGGATACCTTGTCAAAGCTTGTTACCAAGCCTCCGCCCTCCCTAACACCATATAGGTCCCACGGCGGAGCCTAGAAGTGGAGTCCAACTAGCCACGGAAGGGGAGTATCATCAAGAGGGAAAAGGGGGAGGCACAACCAGTAGACAGGGAGACACTCATCATCGATCCTTGTCATACTATTGTCTATATGTGCACCTTGCCGAGTACCACCTTAGTCATTGCCATGGGTTAAGCCAGCCTCCCCTCCCTCCCACCCCGATAATCTCTCATACTATCCACAACCATCCCAGCTACCGCTTCCCTTTCTAAAGCGCGGTCTCCAATGTCTAGGTGCTCTCATGCAAATCGGTTGCGTATACTTGCTAAATTTGGTTTTCTGGTTCAAATAGACCGCTCCATTATGTCATGCCACCTCAGCCATTGTTGTCACTCATAGGCCACTGGTGGAGAAACCATCTTTCGTCGGTCGGCCGAATTCAACGATAGTCCCGGTTGCAACAAAAACCGGGACTAAAGATGATCTTTAGTCCCGGTTAAAAAGGGTAACGGGCATATTTGATCTTTAGTCCCGGTTCAAATGCTGTCAGGGCTTGTCAGGCCCCCCCGGGATCTTTAGTCCCAGTTGGTGTTACCAACTGGGACTAAAGATCGTAACTTTAGTTCCGGTTGGTAACACCAACCGGGACTAAAGATCCCGATGATCTTTAGTACCGGTTGGTAACACCAGCCGGGACTAAAGTCCCACCCCTTTATATATGTCTTCTTCCTCCTCCAGCCCGAGCAAGCTTCAAAATTTCTTCAAAAAAGAGGGGAGGTCATATCAAAATTTATAGTAAATTTACTTTGGTGATTATATACAAATCGGAGGTGCCTAAAAGGTTAGCAACTTCATCCTCCAATGTTTTTTTGGTCATATTACATTTGGAGCTATGTTTTGCACACTTTTTTGTCTCCAAAATTTTGTTGTAAGTTGATGAGAGAGAAAATTTGTGTGGGAAAAGAAAGAATATATAGAAAATTTTTTTATTTGCTAAATAAGGTTTTATAAAATAGTTGAGTAGGAAAATATAGTGAAAGTTAATCTTAAATAAAACAAAACAAACTAAATTGAAAATTAAAAGAATTTAAAACTTAAAAAATAATAAATAAGAATTATTTGGTGGAATATTTTATAATTTTTGTATGAATAATGATATGTCATTATTGTATGACTGTTGAAAGAGTTTGTGATTATTTTATCATTATTGTATGACTGTCATTATTGTACGAATGATTATTTGTGTACGTTTTTTTTTCATTTCATGTAGATGGATTGGTAATGGATGTACGCTGACCGGCGGTCTAAAGAGTTTATTGACAGCATGCATTATTTTTTGAGAGTGGCCAAAGCTAACAAGCAGAAGGGTTTTATTTGTTGTCCATGCAATAAGTGTAAGAATCAGAAGGAGTATTCTGCATCCAGGACTATTCATTTCCACTTGTTTGAGTCGGGGTTCATGCCAAGCTATAATTGTTGGACATCCCACGGAGAGCAAGGGGTTGAAATGGAAGAAGATGAAGTGGAAGACGACAATATTCCAGACTTTGCTCAGTACGCTGGATTTGAAGGAAATCAAACGGGCGAGGAGGACATAGATGCTGATTATAACGACGTTGCGGATGATCTTGGTCAGATGTTGCTGGATGCCAAGGAGGACTGCGAAAGTGAAAAGGGGGCCCATAAATTGGACAAGATGTTAGAGGACCACAGAACGTCGTTGTACCCAGGTTGCGAGCAGGGGCACAAAAAGTTGGATACCACTCTAGAGTTCTTGCAATGGAAGACAAAAAATGGTGTTAGTGACAAGGCATTTGGCGATTTATTGAAACTCGTCAAGAACATTCTTCCGGAGGGAAACAAATTGCCCGAGACAACGTACGAGGCTAAGAGGATAGTCTGCCCTCTAGGACCGGAAGTTCAGAAGATTCACGCATGTCCGAATGATTGTATCCTATATCACGGTGAGGAGTACGAGAACCTAGAAGCATACCCTGTTTGTAAAGCACTACGATACAAGATTAGACAAGATGATCCAGGTGAGGTTGACGGGCAGCTAACGAAGAAGAGAATTCCTGCTAAGGTGATGTGGTATTTCCCTATAATACCACGGCTAAGGCGTTTGTTCAGGAACAAGTGGAATGCTAGAATGATGCGTTGGCACGCTTAAGAACGTCAACAGGACGGGATGCTGAGACACCCCGCAGATGGTTCATAGTGGCGAAACATCGACAGAAAATTTAAAGACTTTGGAAAGGACGCACGAAACATACGGTTTGGTTTAAGTACGGATGGCATGAATCCTTTTGGAGAGATGAGCAGCGGCCATAGCACTTGGCCCGTTACGATGTGTATCTACAACCTCCCCACTTGGCTATGCATGAAGAGGAAGTACATAATGATACCGATTATTATTCAAGGCCCCAAGCAACCTGGTAACGACATCGATGTGTTCCTAAGACCACTAGTCGAAGATCTTAAACTGTTGTGGAAGAAGGAAGGTGTCCCCGTGTGGGACGAGGAGAAACAGGAGGAGTTTAACCTACGAGCGCTGCTGTTCGTAACCATCAATGATTGGCCTGCACTTAGCAACCTATCCGGGCAGTCCAACAAGGGGTACAAGGCTTGCACTCACTGTATGGATGAAACAGAAAGTACGTATCTTAAGCACTGTAGGAAGGTTGTGTACATGGGTCATCGTCGATTCCTTGCAGCAAACCACCCAGTACAGAAGAAAGGCAAGCACTTTGAACATACGGCGGACCACCGTACGAAGCCTAAACATCGCAGCGGGAAAACAGTGTTTGCTATGGTTAAAGATCTTAAAGTAGTGTTTGGAAAGGGGCCTGGCAGCTAGCCTATAGAGAGCGAAGATGGTCACGCGGCGATGTGGAAAAAAAACTCCATATTTTGGGAGTTACCCTATTGGGAATTCTTGGACGTCCGCCACGCAATCGACGTGATGCACCTCACTAAGAACCTTTGTGTAAACCTTCTTGGCTTCCTAGGTGTATATGGAAAGTCAAAAGATACACTGGAAGCGTGTAATGATCTGAAGCATATGGAACAATGCGGCGACCTTCACCCGGAACCAAAGGAGAAAGACAGCCATTACTTGAGTCCAGCCAGCTACACTCTTAGTAACGCAGAGAAGGAAAGTATGTTTCAATGCTTTGAGAGCATCAAGGTACCGTCTGGATACTCCACGAATATAAAGCGAATAATAAGCACGAAGGAGAAGAAGTTCACAAACCTAAAGTCTCATGACTGTCACGTGTTGATGACACAGCTGCTACCAGTTATAATAAGGGGTATTCTCCCAGACAATGTCCGGGCAACAATAACAAAGCTATGTTCTTTCATGAACGCAATTTCGCAGAAGGTCATGTCACACCCTAAAAATCCTAAATATATAAATTGTTGTTTAATTGGAATTATTAGAAATGATTTTAAAAGCCTAGAAGAGAAGATCCAATTTGAAATAATAAAATTCCAATATAAAATTGGGCCAGATAAAATTTTATTAAATACTTTGCTTGATTCTATAATTCCTAGATTTTTCTGGGATTTATTTGAGCTAAGGAAGTATTTTTAATAAATGAAATTGCATTTCATGAATAATTTAAATTGAAAAAGTTTTAAAAAAATCTCCTTTTGGCTTTGGGCCGAAAGTCGGCCCAAAACCCTTTCTCTCTCTCTCCCCGGCCCAAGTCGGCCCGCAGCCGAGCCGCCGCCCGTGCGCGCGCGCGTCCGCCCGCTGACAGGTGGGGCCCGCTTGTTGGACTCGTCGTCTTCCTTCGGCCGTCGCCCACCCGAACCCTAGCCGAGCCGCGCTGCCGCCGCCCTTCCAAATTCGGCCGCGTCTTTCCATCTCCGGTCGAATCAATAGAGGGGAATTGATCCTCGGGATCCCCTCTTCCTTTTCTCTTTTGGAATCATCGGCTAAAATCGTTTGGAAACCCGTGGATTCGATCTCGAATCGGATTCGTCTCTCTCTCCGAAGCCTAGACTTCTCGTCGCCGGTCGCCGTGGGCCTTCGCCGCGGCCCTCTAGCCCCTATAAAAGGACCCCCAAGCCCTCCGCTACCCGCCGCCACCCTCGCTTTCGTCTCTCGTCGCCGGTAGAGCTCTAGCGCCGTGCCGCTTAGCGCCACCGTCGCCGCCGCTTGTCCAGCTGTGCGCCGCCGTCGCTCCGGTCGTCGTCGTCGCTCGGGAAGGCCGCCGTCGTGATCGCCAAGCCGTCGCCAATCTCGTCCGTCCCTCCGTCGTCGCTGAAGATCGCCGGAGCATCACCGGCGTCGTCAAGCCGAAGGTCGTCGCCGCTTCTTCCTCGTCGCCGTCGCCGTCCGTTGATCTTCCGCAGCCGTTTTGGTCACCGGTGAGTTCGCCGCGATGCCCGCAACCCGTAGGTGCTCTCCGTTTGCGCCGCCGCGCCGTCGTTCGCCGGCGAGCATGCGCCGCCCGAGCCGTCGCCGGGGATGACGTCACCGCTGACGTCATCGTTGCCGTCCGCCGTAGACCGGTCGTGGACCGATAGATCTCGGCCGCTCGTTTTGGATAGGGTAGATCTAGGCCGTTCGTTTCCGTGAGCCACCGCCGTGCACCCGGTCCACCGTGAACCCGAGCCGCTGACGCAATAATACTCTTTTTCTTTTCAAAAATAATTCATTATTGCGTCATAATTCAATTAAAATCCATATAAATGATTTAATCCGATTTAATCTTTGAAAATTCATAACTAATTCATCTTAGCTCGGATTTAGTTGGTTCAAGTCTCTAAATTTTTCTAAAATTGAGATCTACATGTTAAAAATATCCACATGTACTGTTCATGCTTGTTTATGTGCTGTTTTGGTGATTTTTCTCTTTTCTGTTTAGATTCCGTCGTTTCCGGAGAGTCCGTTTTCGCAGGAGAAGAATTTGAAGAGTTCCAAGGCCAGCAAGGCAAGTCACACAGATCCCAAACAATCCTTTGAGCATGTTGATCCCATTTAAAGCTATTGTTTCTATTCAACTATTGCATTTATTTTTGAATGTCTTTGGGTGGAATTAACCTATTGTTTGTTGTAGCCTTTTTGTTCTTGATTACTTTATTCCTTGATACCTTGGGTTATTGTAACTTGACTAGTTGAGCTTTATATATTGGTTCAGCTAGATATTAGATATAATTGCTTAGCCATGCTTAGAAACCTTAGCACATCATTGGGATAACTTATGAATCACTATTATTTAATGATGGCTTAATAATAGCTCACGATGGTCAATCGTGATTGGTTTACTAATTAATTTGTCAACTAAAACCTGATAATGGTGGGTTGTGAGTACATGGTTTTGATGGTCGTGCTCATGACAATTAAGGACCGGTTCACGATTTTCGGTTGTGAAACATTAACCGTGCCAACCACAAGCCAGCGTGGGCAACGGCTTTACTTTCTGTATAGTATGGTTCTTTGTAGAGCACCAGACTGTGAAGTGGCGGAGATAAGCCCACGGGGGTCGCTGGGGAGTCCATGCCTTGTTTATAAGGGGGTGACTATGATCCGGGAACGGTGTACTGCTTTGAATTGTGTTATATAGAGAGTATTGTCACAATCTCTATTCGGGTACTTGTTAAGTATCGCGACGCATGGTTGACATGATGTTGAGGTTGTGTCTTGTGGGTACAGTGGTACACCTCTGGCCAGAGTAAAACTATTCGAATAGCCGTGCCCGCGGTAATGGGCGGGTCTAACAATGTCTTTCGTGATTAGTCTCACACTTTTCATTATCATAAGTGATGCTATAACTGGTAATAATTTGATTAGCTCCTGGTTTGGAATGGTATATTCCTGGTTTGGAGATAGAACTGCGCAGCTGGGATTGGTTGTTCAGAATGGATGGGCCTATGCAACACGGTATGTTGTATAGCGTTGGATTAATACTACTTAATTAATACTCTACTGTTTTATTAAATTCTGAAATATTTATTAAATGCTATTTAGGCAAACGAGACTATATTATGCCATCCTTTGTTATCCTGTGCACTTGCATATTTACTGCGTGGCTTGCTGAGTATGTCATATACTCACCTTGCAATCATTCATCAGAGGAGGAGTTATTCAGTGATGCTGATGGTGTTGAGGATTAGGCGTAGCCCTGGTCAAGCTGCCTGTGGAGTGGAGTCGTCTGCGCTGTTTATCTTTATTTTCCGCTGCTTAGATCTTTATTGGTTGAGAGGAACTATCTACCTCTGTAATGACATTTTATTCGCTTATTAATTAGAGTAATAATTGTACTCTATTATCAATTTGTTATTGTGTGCCTCGGCTGATTCCTGGACGAGGGTTTACACACATGTAAGCGTTTGGAATTTTGGATAGAAATTCTGGGCGTGACAAGTTGGTATCAGAGCCTCCTTGACCCTAGGATATGCCAAATTGTTACCTATAGAAGCCCTCTAAAAATACTGAAAAAAATAGAACTGTTCTCCTCCCTTTCTCTTTTAATTAAACCAAGCTAATGGCTCATGCAGTTTATAGTCTCTTAAATTGTTTCCTTTTAAAATTTACTTTTCCTGTGTTGTTAGTACTGTACATCTATTACTGTACTAATGGCCCATTTACCAGCAAAGGTTTTACAACATTGTTTTATTTAATCTTGCTGCAATGTAATAAACTTAGCATGTTGATTTTATAACTCTCTTTTAATTTATTTCTTTTGAAACCTGCTATTCAAAAGTGCAAAACCGGTGATCCTGTTTCTAACCGTTTCAACTTATCTTGAAAGATCGGATTGCTTTATTATTTACCTTTCACTTTGATTTTCTAATTTTATTCAAATTAACCCAAAAACTTGTGCTATTAATTGGATAAATGTCTTAACTCCCTCCTTTCACTTGTCTTTAGATGCCACGCTTCAAGCCTGAGTACTTGTTTGGTACTGAAGGATTTGTCCAGGAGTTGCGTACGATGTCCTTTGCCATAGGATTTGGGACTGCCCCTTTGCATGCCCAGATTCCTCATGATCGTGATGAAGAGAAGTGCCATGTCAAAGTCACCTTGAACAGTAATTGTGAAGATGTCCCATCGGTGATGTTCGAGGCTGGAGGGGGAAACTATATTCATGCATGCCAGGAAGTGGCAATGATCGCCATAGGAGAGCTCCGCGATCGCTACAGTGATCAGTTGGCCAACACCGAGTATCGCTACCATCCTCGCCAACCCCAGGGAAGTGACCATGGCAGCTACCTTGAACCTGCAGGGATTGAGAATGATGCTACCACAAGGCATTTGGTCGAGATGCTGTGGGCCATGGATGAGACCCGCGCGGAGATTGTGTTAGCAGCTCAAGATCGTGAAGACTAGAACCGTGGTAAGATTTGCAAGCTGGAGGACATGGTGGATCGTTTGGAGAAGGAGCTAGCCGCACTGAAGGGAGAAGCACCACCACGAAAAGCCAGGGTTCGTCTTACCGCAAGAAAGAGAGCTCTTTTCGTCCCTCGCTACCAGTTGGCGCCAAAGGTTCGTGTGGTGGAAAAAGAAGCTACCCCAGCCCCAGCAGATCCTCCGGTCGTCAACGTAAGTGATGATGAAGGAGAAGAATCGACGCGCACCCATTCAAAGGTCGAGTGGGGAGCTACTCAAGATGATGGAGACGAGCCGAGCGAGCCTTCAATCAACTCCGATGCCCGGAAGACCTAGAACGCCTTGTTAAGTCGTTGCCTTAGATCGTTGTGTTAGTTTCTTGTTTAAGTTTGGTTGTGTGTGTGGGTCTTGCATGTGGTTTACATCAGTGGTGGGATGTAAGTGCATGCGTTTGTTTGCTTTCTAGTGTTAGGAAGTTGGTGAGTTAAGTGGTGTGAAAGTCTTCAGATATATGTAATAATGAAACTCAGTTAAGATCAATAAAAGTTAAGTTAGTAGAAAAAAAATTAATTCTCTGTCCTAAGTAGTTTTCCCCGGTTTCTCTTCTTGTGCTCCTGTCCATGCCAGATGGTGCTCACTCGCAGCGTTGGGAATGGTCCCAACAACAACAACAACAACAACAACAACAACAACAACAACAACAACAACAACAACAATGGAGAGAATCCCACGCTTGCCCAAGTCCTGGCTCAACAGGCACAGCTTATGAACATGATGATGCAGCAACTCCAGAACCAGCAGAACCAGGGAAATAACCATGCACCTCCCCAGAACAAGTTAGCAGAATTTCTTCGTGTGAGGCCGCCCACTTTTTCTAGCACTACTAATCCAGTTGAGGCTGGTGATTGGCTGCACGCCATAGAAAAGAAGTTGGACCTGCTTCAGTGCACTGATCAAGAGAAGGTCTCTTTCGCTTCACATCAGCTGCATGGCCTTGCCTCTGAGTGGTGGGATCTATTCCGTCTCAATAGGACAACGGCGGAACCTATCACTTGGCTTGAATTCACTGCTGCTTTTCGTAAGACGCACATACCATCGGGAGTGATGTCTCTCAAGAAGAAGGAGTTCAGGGCGCTCACTCAGGGATCTCGCTCTGTTACTGAATATCTGCGTGAGTTTACTCGCCTGGCTTGTTATGCTCCGGAAGATGTGCGCACTGATGAAGAGCGTCAAGAGAAGTTCTTGGAAGGACTGAACGATGAGCTTTCTTACCCATTAATGACTGGGGATTATCATGATTTCCAGAAATTAGTGGATCAGGCTATTCGCCAGGAGGATAAGTACAACCGCATGGAGCAGAAGAAACGCAGGATTGCTCACTTCAAAGCTCAGCAGGGGAGTAGTCCGAGGTCACGTCTTGCTTTGGGACCCCAGTCAATGCCACAGGGAGGTTCTTCGTCTGTTGTTCGTCCGCAGCGTCAGTTCTTCAACAACAATGCTGGCAACAACAACCGCAACCAAGCCCCACGTTCTGTGACAGCTCCGACACAGCATCAGCCTGCCAAGAGGGAACAAGGAAACAAGCCCGGAGTATACTTCAACTGTGGTGAACCAGGCCATTACTCTGACAAGTATCCGAAGCCCCGACGCGTGAAGGTTGTCCCTGCCCAGATCAACTCCACCGCACCAGCGACAAAGGCTCGTGTCAATCATGTTGCTGCTGCAGAAGCCCAAGGTGCTCCAGATGTGATTTTGGGTACGTTCCCTGTTAACTCAGTTCCTGCAACAGTGCTTTTCGATTCTGGTGCTACACATTTATTTTTATCTATGAGCTTTGCGGGAAATCATGGGATGGAAGTAGAAGATCTTAGACGTCCTTTGATGGTTAGTACCCCGAGTAATCAGGCACTCTCAGTGCAACGTAGCCCCTCTATCAGAATAGAGATTCAAGGAGTACCATTTCTGGCCAACCTTATTTTGTTAGAATCCAAAGACCTTGATGTCATCCTAGGGATAGACTGGTTAGCCAGATATAAAGGTGTGATAGACTGTGCCAATAGAAAAATAACTCTCACCAGCAATGATGGTCAAGTTGTAACTGTTCATGCATTGCCTTCTGAGCCCTTAAGGTCAAGTCTGAACTAAATAGCTTTGGAAGAGATTCCCATAGTATGAGAATACCCAGATGTGTTCCCCGATGATTTACCTGGTATGCCGCCTAAAAGAGATATAGAGTTCAGAATAGATCTGGTACCAGGTACAGCTCCAATCCATAAGAGACTTTATAGAATGGCAGCCAATGAATTAGCAGAGGTCAAGAGGCAAGTAGATGATTTGCTTCAGAAAGGGTACATTAGACCAAGTTCGTCTCTATGGGGTGCTCCAATTATTTTTGTGGAAAAGAAAGATCATACCCAGAGGATGTGTGTGGACTATCGTGCACTAAATGATGTGACTATCAAGAATAAGTACCCGCTACCCAGAATTGATGATTTGTTTGATCAGCTCAAAGGTGCCACTGTTTTCTCCAAGATCGATCTTCGATCAGGGTATCACCAGTTGAGGATTAAAGAGGAAGACATACCTAAGACGGCGTTCACCACTCGGTATGGGTTGTTTGAATGTACTGTTATGTCTTTCGGATTTACCAATGCCCCCGCTTTCTTCATGAACTTGATGAATAAGGTGTTTATGTAATACCTAGACAAGTTCGTGGTCGTCTTTATTGATGACATTCTTATCTACTCTCGAACCAAAGAAGAGCATGAAGAACATCTTCGCCTTGCAATGGAGAAGCTACGAGAACATCAATTGTATGCCAAGTTTAGCAAGTGTGAATTCTGGTTGTCTGAAGTGAAATTTCTTGGTCACGTCATCTCAGCCGGAGGAGTTGCCGTTGATCCTAGTAATGTAGAATCTGTAACCAACTGGAAACAACCAAAGACAGTTTCAGAGATTCGCAGTTTCCTGGGTCTTGCAGGTTATTACCGGAGGTTTATAGAGAATTTCTCCAAGATTGCTAAGCCCATGACACGACTGCTTCAGAAAGATGTGAAGTACAAGTGGTCGGAAGAATGTGAGCAGAGTTTTCAAGAGTTGAAAGGTCGCTTAATATCAGCACCCATTCTGATTTTGCCTGATCCAAAGAAGGGTTTCCAAGTGTATTGCGATGCATCTAAGCTTGGGTTAGGTTGTGTTCTGATGCAAGATGGAAGGTGGTTGCCTATGCATCTCGTCAGTTGTGTCCGCATGAGAAGAACTACCCTACTCATGATCTTGAGTTAGCCGCAGTGGTTCATGCGTTGAAGATTTGGCGTCATTATCTTTTCGGCACTCGTACAGAGGTGTACACCGATCACAAGAGTTTAAAGTATATCTTTACTCAACTAGATCTGAACATGAGACAACGGAGATGGTTGGAATTAATTAAGGATTATGACATGGAAATTCATTATCACCCGGGAAAGGCTAATGTTGTAGCAGATGCTCTTAGCAGGAAAGGCTATTGCAATGCTACGGAAGGACGACAGTTGCCATTGGAGTTATGCAAGGAATTTGAAAGATTGAATTTGGGAATTGTCAGTAGAGGTTTCGTTGCAGTCTTAGAAGCAAAGCCCACTCTCATTGATCGGGTTAGAGAAGCCCAAATTAATGACCCTGATATTCATGAGATCAAGAGGAATATGAGAAGAGGAAAAGCTATCGGTTTCTTGGAAGATGAGCAAGGGACTGTATGGTTGGGTGAAAGGATCTGTGTTCCAGATAACAAAGATTTAAAAGATGCAATTCTAAAAGAAGCTCATGACACTTTATACTCCATTCACCCTGGTAGTACCAAGATGTACCAAGATCTCAAGGAAAAATTTTGGTGGGCAAGTATGAAGCGTGAGATAGCAGAGTATGTAGCTGTGTGTGATGTATGTCAGCGAGTCAAGGCAGAACATCAGAAACCCGCCGGTTTGCTACAACCTTTGAAGATACCAGAATGGAAGTGGGAAGAAATCGGTATGGATTTCATCACGGGTTTACCCAGAACGTCATCAGGCCACGACTCTATTTGGGTGATAGTCGACAGACTTACCAAAGTGGCTCATTTTGTCCCAGTAAAGACAACATATTCCGGAAGTCGTTTGGCGGAATTGTATATGGCAAGGATTGTGTGTTTGCATGGCGTCCCTAAGAAAATAGTGTCTGATCGAGGTAGTCAGTTTACTTCAAAGTTTTGGAAGAAGCTACAGGAAGAGATGGGTTCTAAGCTGAACTTCAGTACTGCTTATCATTCGCAGACGGACGGACAAACCGAAAGGGTAAATCAGATTTTGGAAGACATGTTGAGAGCTTGTGCTTTAGACTTTGGTGGAAGTTGGGATAAGAATTTGCCTTAGACGGAATTCTCGTACAACAACAGTTATCAAGCTAGTCTTCAAATGGCTCCTTACGAAGCACTGTATGGTCGTAAGTGTCGCACTCCGCTTTTGTGGGATCAAACGGGAGAACGTCAGGTTTTCGGAACTGATATCCTAAGGGAAGCAGAAGAAAAGGTAAAGATCAGACTGATTGGGTGCTAAGATCCAAAGTCGAGAGGGAAAGATTGCGCGTGGCTCAGTCTCGCCATAAGAGTTATGCCGACAATCGCCGCAGAGATTTGAGTTTTGAAGAAGGAGATCATGTGTACCTTCGTGTCACGCCTCTCCGAGGGGTTCATCGTTTTCATACCAAAGGAAAATTGGCACCGCGTTTTGTGGGACCTTATAAGATTGTCAGTCGAAGAGGTGAGGTTGCTTATCAGTTGGAGTTACCTCAATCGTTGGCAGGAGTCCATGATGTGTTCCATGTGTCACAGTTGAAAAAGTGTTTAAGGGTACCCACTGAGGAAGCTAATCTTGAACAGATAGAAATCCAAGAGGATCTGACATATGTTGAGAAACCAATCCGTATTTTGGAGACAGATGAGAGAAGAACCAGGAATCGAGTTATCCGTTTCTGTAAGGTTCAATGGAGTAATCACTCGGAAGAAGAAGCGACTTGGGAACGAGAAGATGAATTAAAGTCCACTCATCCGCATCTTTTCGCTAGTTCTTCCGAATCTCAAGGACGAGATTCTGTTTAAGGGGGGTAGGTTTGTCATACCCTAAAAATCCTAAATATATAAATTATTGTTTAATTGGAATTATTAGAAATAGTTTTAAAAGCCTAGAAGAGAACATCCAATTTGAAATAATAAATTCCAATATAAAATTGGGCCAGATAAAATTTTATTAAATACTATGCTTGATTCTATAATTCCTATATTTTTTTGGGATTTATTTGAGCTAAGGAAGTATTTTTAATAAATAAAATTGCATTTCATGAATAATTTAAATTGAAAAAGTTTTAAAAAATCTCCTTTTGGCTTTGGGCCGAAAGTCGGCCCAAAACCCTTTCTCTCTCTCCCCGCCCGCTGACAGGTGGGGCCCGCTTGTCGGACTCGTCGTCTTCCTTCGGCCGTCGCCCGCCTGAACCCTAGCCGAGCCGCGCCGCCGCCGCCCTTCCAAATTCGGTCGCGTCTTTCCATCTCCGATCGAATCAATAGAGGGGAATTGATCCTCGGGATCCCCTCTTCCTTTTCTCTTTTGGAATCATCGGCTAAAATCGTTTGGAAACCCGTGGATTCGATCTCGAATCGGATTCGTCTCTCTCTCTCCGAACCCTAGACTTTCCTTCTCGTTGCCGGTCGCCGTGGGCCTTCGCCGCCGCCCTCTAGCCCCTATAAAAGGACCCCCAAGCCCTCCGCTACCCGCCGCCACCCTCGCTTTCGTCTCTCGTCGCTGGTAGAGCTCTAGCGCCGTGCCGCTTAGCGCCGCCGTCGCCGCCGCTTGTCCAGCCGTGCGCCGCCGTTGCTCCGGTCGTCGTCGTCGCTCGGGAAGGCCGCCGTCGTGGTCGCCAAGCCGTCGCCAATCTCGTTCGTCCCTCCGTCGTCGCTGAAGATCGCCGGAGCATCGCCGTCGTCGTCAAGCCGAAGGTCGTCGCCGCTTCTTCCTCGTCGCCGTCGCCGTGCGTTGATCTTCCGCCGCTGTTTTGGTCACCGGTGAGTTCGCCGCGATGCCCGGAACCCGTAGGTGCTCTCCGTTTGCGCCGCCGCGCCGTCGTTCGCCGGCGAGCATGCGCCGCCTGAGCCGTCGCCGGTGATGACATCACCGCTGACGTCATCGTTGCCGTCCGCCGTAGACCGGTCGTGGACCGATAGATCTCGGCCGTTCGTTTTGGATAGGGTAGATCTAGGCCGTTCGTTTCCGTGAGCCACCGCCGTGCACCCGGTCCACCGTGAACCCGAGCCGCTGACGCAATAATACTCTTTTTTTTTTCAAAAATAATTCATTATTGCGTCATAATTCAATTAAAATCCATATAAATGATTTAATCCGATTTAATCTTTGAAAATTCATAACTAATTCATCTTAGCTCGGATTTAGTTGGTTCAAGTCTCTAGATTTTTCTAAAATTGAGATCTACATGTTAAAAATATCCACATATACTGTTCATGCTTGTTTATGTGCTGTTTTGGTGATTTTTCTCTTTTCTGTTTAGATTCCGTCGTTTCCGGAGAGTCCGTTTTCGCAGGAGAAGAATTTGAAGAGTTCCAAGGCCAGCAAGGCAAGTCACACAGATCCCAAACAATCCTTTGAGCATGTTGATCCCATTTAAAGCTATTGTTTCTATTCAACTATTGCATTTATTTTTGAATGTCTTTGGGTGGAATTAACCTATTGTTTGTTGTAGCCTTTTTGTTCTTGAGTACTTTATTCCTTGATACCTTGGGTTATTATAACTTGACTAGTTGAGCTTTATATATTGGTTCAGGTAGATATTAGATATAATTGCTTAGCCATGCTTAGAAACCTTAGCACATCATTGGGATAACTTATGAATCACTATTATTTAATGATGGCTTAATAATAGCTCACGATGGTCAATCGTGATTGGTTTACTAATTAATTTGTCAACTAAAACCTGATAATGGTGGGTTGTGAGTACATGGTTTTGATGGTCGTGCTCATGACAATTAAGGACCGGTTCACGATTTTCGGTTGTGAAACATTAACCGTGCCAACCACAAGCCAGCGTGGGCAACGGCTTTACTTTCTGTATAGTATGGTTCTTTGTAGAGCACCAGACTGTGAAGTGGCGGAGATAAGCCCACGGGGGTCGCTGGGGAGTCCATGCCTTGTTTATAAGGGGGTGACTATGATCCGGGAACGGTGTACTGCTTTGAATTGTGTTATATAGAGAGTATTGTCACAATCTCTATTCGGGTACTTGTTAAGTATCGCGACGCATGGTTGACATGATGTTGAGGTTGTGTCTTGTGGGTATAGTGGTACACCTCTGGCCAGAGTAAAACTATTCGAATAGCCGTGCCCGCGGTAATGGGCGGGTCTAACAATGTCTTTCGTGATTAGTCTCACACTTTTCATTATCATAAGTGATGCTATAACTGGTAATAATTTGATTAGCTCCTGGTTTGGAATAGTATATTCCTGGTTTGGAGATAGAATTGCGCAGCCGGGATTGGTTGTTCAGAATGGATGGGCCTATGCAACAGGGTATGTTGTATAGCGTTGGATTAATACTGCTTAATTAATACTCTACTGTTTTATTAAATTCTGAAATATTTATCAAATGCTATTTAGGCAAATGAGACTATATTATGCCATCCTTTGTTATCCTGTGCACTTCCATATTTGCTGCGTGGCTTGCTGAGTATGTCATATACTCACCTTGCAATCATTCATCAGAGGAAGAGTTCTTCAGTGATGCTGATGGTGTTGAGGATTAGGCGTACCCCTGGTCAAGCTGCCTGTGGAGTGGAGTCATCTGCGCTGTTTATCTTTATTTTCCGCTGCTTAGATCTTTATTGGTTGAGAGGAACTATCTACCTCTATAATGACATTTTATTCGCTTATTAATTAGAGTAATAATTGTACTCTATTATCAATTTGTTACTGTGTGCCTCGGCTGATTCCTGGACGAGGGTTTACACACATGTAAGCGTTTGGAATTTTGGATAAAAATTCCGGGCGTGACAGGTTATCGATCCGGATAAGTTAGAAGCCCTTCAGAATGATGTGGTGCAATGTCTTGTCAGCTTTGAGTTGATATTTCCACCTTTATTTTTTAATATAATGACGCATCTGCTTTGTTACCTAGTGAAAGAGATCGGTATTCTCGGGCCTGTGTTCCTACACAACATGTTTCCTTTCGAGAGGTACATGGGCGTTCTGAAGAAGTATGTTCGTAACCGTGCTCGTCCAGAGGCAAGCATCGCCAAGGGGTATGGAACAGAGGAGGTAATTGAATTCTGCGTAGAATTTATTGAAGACCTTCACCCAATCGGGGTACCTGAATCACGCCATGAAGGGAGACTACGGGGAAAGGGGACACTCGGAAGGAAAGCTATAATGACGGTAGACAACTATTTATTCCGTAGAGCCCATTTCACGGTTTTACAACAATCTTCATTGGTGGCTCCTTACATCGAGGAGCACTTGGCTCTAGTTCGCGCCAGAAACATCGGTAAGTCCGATGCATGGATTACACGGCATCACATTGATACTTTCCCCGCATGGCTGCGATAATATCTCATGGGTAACGAGACGATTAACCAGCAACTGGCCTTCCTGGCGAGGGGTCCATCTGGCTCGATCGCGACATTCCAGGGATATGAGATCAATGGGTACACATTCTACACAAGAGCCCAAGACATGAAGTGCACGAACCAGAACAGTGCTGTTCGTATCGATGCCATGGGACACGATGGTACAACTGGCACGTATTACGGTGCCATGGAGGAGATATGGGAACTTGACTATGGACCTCTCAAGGTCCCTCTGTTCCGGTGCCAATGAGTTAGGTTGACTGGTGGAGGCGTAACGAATGATGACAGTGGGATGACAACGGTTGACCTTAACAAGGTTGGATACTCGGACGAACCTTTCGTCCTTGCCAATGATGTAACGCAAGTTTTTTACGTGAAGGACATGTCTAGCAAAGGAAAGAAGGGCAAAGGGCCTGACGAGCCGAAGCGCCACGTGGTTCTCCCAGGCAAAAGAAAAATCGTCGGAGTAGAGGACAAGACTGATGAGGATTACGATCAGTTTGATGGGCAACCCCCTTTCATGGTGACGGTTGACCCTAGCATCCTCCTATCAAACGAAGACACCTCTTACTCACGTAGCGATCACAAGGAAGGAACAATAGTGAGGAGAAAGTACGTGCGGACAACCGTCACCACCGATCTATTGCCGTAATTGTTGTAAACTATTTTGGATGTATTGAATATGCTAGTTATATATGATTAATTACAATTTTTAACAATTTAATATCATGCATATACTAATTATATACGATTATTAGAATTTTTAAAAGTTTTAAATCATGCATGTGGGATTTACATATGTTAGTTACAATTTTTAACAATTTAATATCATGCATATGCTAATTATATACGATTATTAGAATTTTAAAAAGTTTTAAATCATGTATGTGGGATTTACGTATGTTAATTAGAATTTTTAATGCATTATTTATTATTTTAGAAACATATATGCAACGAAATTCAATATTCAGTGCTATTAACTTTAGTCCCGGTTCTTAACCCTAACCGGGTTTAAAGATAAGATCTTTAATCCCGGTTGTTGTTACGAACCGGGAGTAAAGATATCTTTACTCCCGGTTCTTCTCACCAACCGGGAGTAAAGATCCGGGGGTTTATATATTCCCGGTGCGCCCTCGTCTTCTCCACCAGCACTTACACGTTTTTCTATTGAGATCGAGCATCGGCTTCTCCTTCGCCGCCACTGCCTTGGGCAACCCCGCGCCGACGCCACCGTCGTCTCTCACCGTCGCCTGGCGGTCCTCACCGCCTCCGCCGCAGACGCCGCCGCCGCGTCTCTTGCGTGAGAGCCCCCGCCCTCTCTCTCTCTATCGATGTAGCTCTCTGTCTCCCTCTCTTTCGCCGACGAATGCCGACGACGCTGACGCCGACGTACGCCGCCGTGCCGCTACGTTACGCCGCCGCCGGGCCCCCACGCCACCGGGCCCCCATGCCGTCGCCATGGCCCGCCGCCGCCGCGCCCCCACGCCGCCGGGCCCCCACGCCGCTGGACCGCGCCCCCACCGCCGCCACGAGACGACGCCGCCGCCGCCACGCCGCCGCCGCGCCCCCACGCCGCCGCCGCCGCCATGATGCCGCCGCCGTCACGCCGCACCGCCGCCACGATGCCGCCGCCGCCACGATGCCGCGGCCGCCAAGCCGCCGCCGCCCCCACGCCGCCGGGCCAGCCCACGGCGCCGGACCGCGCCCCCACTGCCGCGAGACGCCGCCGCCGCGAACTAACGCTTAACAAACGCTTAACGAACGTGACCAAACGCGAACGAACGCGAACGAACGTGAACGAACGTGAACGAAACGTGAACGAACGTGAACGAACGCGAACGAACGTGACTGAAACGTGAACGAACGTGAGTGTTAGTGAACGAACGCGAACGAAGGTGAACGAACACGAACGAACATGAGCGAACGCGAACGAAACGTTAAAGAAATGTGAACGAACGCGAACGAAACGTGAACGAACGCGAACGAACGTGACTGAAACGTGAACGAACGTGAGTGTTAGTGAACGAACGCGAACGAACGTGAATGAATCGCGAACGAACGTGATTGAAACGTTAACGAACGTGAATGCACTTGAACTAAAAGTGTGAGAACGAACGCGAGCGAAATTTGTTGAACTTAGCATATATATATATGATTATATATACTTGAAAACGTGAAATACATTATATGTTCCTTTGTATTTAGACTAATACATTTTTTTTGCATGTTGCAGAGAAGACGTCGTCGTCGTCGTCCGTCAAGCCGAAGTGGTAGCTAGCCCTCGAAGGAATTCGTGCAGGCAAGTGATGTAAAGATGTGATTGTTAGAGATATAATATAAGATTGTTAGATTTCTAATATAAGATTATTAGATTATTAGAGTTAGCATATGTGAGTGTGAGAGATTATTAGATTATTAGACTTAGCATATTTGAGTGTTAGAGATAGTTAGAGATTTAATATAAGATTATTAGAGGTTTAATATACGAAACTTAATTAGACTTAGCATATGTGAGTGTTAGAGATTTATTATAAGATTATTTGAGATGTAATATTCAAAACATATTTGAGTGTTAGAGATTTAATATAAGATTATTAGAGATGTAATATTCGAAACTTAATTAAACTGAGCATATATGATTATCTACCGTACAAATACACGACACTTATACTTAGCATATTTGAGTGTTAGAGATAGTTAGAGATTTAATATAAGATTATTAGAGATGTAATATTCGAAACATATTTGATTGTTAGAGATTTAATATAAGATTATTAGAGATGTAATATTCGAAACATATTTGATTGTTAGAGATTTAATATAAGATTATTAGAGATGTAATATTCGAAACTGAATTAGATTTAGCATATATGATTATCTACCGTACAAATACATGACACTTAGACTTAGCATATTTGAGTGTTAGAGATAGTTAGAGATTTAATATAAGATTATTAGAGGTTTAATATACGAAACTTAATTAGACTTAGAATATGTGAGTGTTAGAGATTTAATATAAGATTATTAGAGATGTAATATTCGAAACATATTTGATTGTTAGAGATTTAATATAAGATTATTAGAGATGTAATATTCGAAACTTAATTAGACATAGCATATATGATTATCTACCGTACAAATACACGACACTTGCACTTAGCATATTTCAGTGTTAGAGATAGTTAGAGATTTAATATAAGATTATTAGAGGTTTAATATACGAGATAGTGAGGAGATTGTTAGAGATTTAATATAAGATTATTAGAGTTTTAATATTACGGTTAGCAAATACATCCTATAGACCTAACAAATATTATTTGTATGCACAGATGGCTGATCGCGATGAGGAACAGAGTCTATATGATACAATCGCGGAGGGAAGCAGCCAGTACTGGAACGAAGAAGAGGGGAACGAGGATCCAAACCAGTACTTGAACGAGGAGGGGAACGTGGAGAGCGATGCGGAGGGGAACGAGGAGGGGAACGATGAGGAGGAGGCTAGTGGAAGTCATCCCTCCGCCGGACAGAAGAGGGCACGCGGACAACGAGGTGCCGCGAAGAAGATAGAGGGTCGGCACATCATAACTGAGGTGGACGCAGACGGCCGACCTAGTGCCCCGGCACAAGCAGCCAAGAATTTTGTACGCCACAGCGGTTGGGTTGTGAGGGATAACGTGCCTGTAAGCAAGGTGTGCTGGCGCAGAACAAGGGCACGCGGGGGTGATGGCAGCTTTGTCCCGGAATCAGAGAAAGAGATGCTGTGGACCACAATGCTCGAGACGTTCACGCTTCCTACGGGTACAGAGAACATAGTGAAACACTAGACTCTTAAGAAAATGGCAGAACAGTTCCAGACCTTCAAGGGAGATCTGCACCGGAAATACATCCTGAAGGGGCAGACAGCGAACTTCGACGTATTCCCGAAGCTAAGGGATCACTGGGACGAGTTCGTTGCTTACAAGACAGGTCAACAAGGGCAGGCGATGATGGAAAGAAACAAAGAAAATGCCGCCAAGAAGATGTACCATCACCACTTGGGGTCAGGCGGCTATAGCGTCGCGATGCCGAAGTGGGAGGAGATGGAGGCAAGCTTGCTTGAGAGGGGTATCGAACCGGCCACAGCTAAATGGCCTGATCGATCGAAGTTCTGGTTCTATGCTCACGGTGGAACGCTCAACCCAGGTGATGGCTCCTTGGTCTTCAGCGATCAGATACGCGAGGCTGCGAATCGACTAACGGACGCAGTGGAAGCCTCTTCTCAGGGCACGTTCCGACCCGACAGAGAGAAGGATGAGCTGTCACTCACCCTACAGACTCCCGAGCATCCAGGACGAACACGAGGGAAAGGCGTGATTCCCTGGAAGATGGGATTCAAGGAGGACATCCACACGTACAGGAGTCGGATGAGGAGCAAGAGAGATACCGAGGCGAAGATTGCAGATCTCGAGTACAGGATATCGAGCTACGAGCTTAGCATACAAGAGGAGGTGGCCCGGAAGGTGGATGAACGCATGGCAGCACATCGGTCACACGATCCCCAGCCGTACATACCTCCTCCAATGGTCAGCCCATCAGGCAATCGTAGCAACTGCGCCTCAACGGGGCAGGTAGTATCACATAGCATGGACACCATGCAAACCCGGGATGAAACCACCTGCCCCGTTGATGAGATCACGCATTGGACACCATGTGAGCTGCATATTCCCTTCAAGAACTTATCAATCAAGGTATGCTCGATGTAATATATGATTTTTGACTCGTACGTTCCGCAAGTTGCTGCTTAGGTTGATTACTAATAGATAACCTCTCATCACGTGAAGGTGGCGTCGGGAATGGCCATCCCAACGGACATTTCAGGGATTTACCACTGCAGGCCGATTCTAGCAGGATACTCGAGGGTCGAAGTTGAGCTGGTGGAAGCCGTGTACGAGGACCTCGAGTTGGACTACCGAGCAGGAGACAGTGAGACGCATCTACGAGACACAAGCCACGCCATTATACTATGGCGCAAGCGGTACATCATCCTCCCTGGGCGACAAGAGGCGTCTCGTGCACCATCTCCTCCGGCTCCACCGTCTCCTCCTGCACCATCTTCTCCGACTCCTCCGCCACCTCCTCCTGCACCATCTCCTCCGGCTCCTCCGCCTCCTCCTGCACCATCTCCTCCGGCTCCTCTACCACCTCCTCCTGCACTATCTCCTCCGGCTCCTCCGCCTCCTCCTCCACCGTGTCCGCCTGCACCTCCCAAGACAAGGTCTCGCCAAGCTCCACCTCCTGCCAGCACAAGGGCAACGAAGAAGGCCAAAGTTGACATCACCAAAAACAAGGAGCCGCCGTACGATTGCAGTCAAGAGGAGCTTAATGCTTATGTGGCAGGAGAAGTGAAGAGGCAACTCAAGCCTCGGAGTCCTGAAAAGAAGATACCTTTTGACCCGAGCGTGAAGAATTTCTTCAAGGGAATGTCCACCGCAAACAAGGAGGCCTTAAAGCTATCGGACTATGACTGAACACTTAAGAAAGCCTATTACAAGAAGTCCAAACCAGTTCCTCAGCTTGGAGAACAACCACACCAAGTGGTCGAGTCGTTGGTGATCGGCGAAGACTTTGGCATAACGGATTTCATTTCGGATACCGGTCTAACCATGGCTCAGTTGGTTGGAGGCGCACCAATGCCGAAGGCGGAAGTGGCATACAAGTTTGAACTCGGTAAACCGTTTGTCAGGCCTGAGCAGCTGCAGTCCCTACCGACACAAATGTACAAATTTCATGAACGGTACATGGAAATGAGCACCAATGGTAGAGAGATGTTCGGAGCGAGGATCAGAAACCCCGACTTCTTGCAAGGAGAAGATGTTCTATGGATCCATTTCAAGGATGTCTTCGATCTGTACCATCGGGATGCCCTCGACGTCTCTCTTCTGAGCGCATGGATTTTGTAAGTATCTTTGAGTTCGATTTGTTTCATTCAATAATTAGCTCCTGGCATATATGTAAGCAATAATAATTTCATTTCATTATTGTAGAATGGAGATTCAAAGGGCCCGACGACGGGGGGTTTACAATACTGGGTTCATCGACCCTCGAAAAATCAACACCGAAATGCTCGACATGTACGAGAAAGACACAGAGGACAATCTCGTCCATCTCCTAATGCAGCAGCATTTCAAGACGTTCATACTATTGCCGTACAACACAGAGTGAGTTTTTATTGTCGTTCGAACAAATTTCATTCCCATACATATAACATGTACATTCTGATATTTATCTCATCTCACGCATATTCCAGATTCCACTGGGTCCTGTTCTTTTTCGACTTGGACGCATGCAGAGTCACTGTGTATGACTCAATGAATAAAGAGGAGAAGGTTTTTGACAAGGTCTTCCAACTGATAGACAGGTAATATAATGCCATCTATTCCAAAGTCGCGGGACTCTGTTGCTATTATGTTGATCTCGGGTAATATTTAATTAATCATAGCTTGCAACTGCACGTGTAGGGCTTGGAATCGGTTCCGTCAATTGGTCCGCGGGACTTGGAAAGAAAAACTTGGACGGAGGTTTCATTTTCCAGTGAGTACATGCATGATCCAAAATTATATTGAATTGAATCTCTAGTTACAGTTAATATAAAGAGTATATTAAATCTCTCATTGTTTCTCATGTAGTGTGCAAAGCAGGATAAGGGAACTAACTTATGCGGCTACTACGTATGCGAGTATGCCCACTGCCTATCAAACCAAATATACACCAAACGAGAGCTCGATGTACGTATACATAAACCGTTCAAAATTTCATTGCGTATCGATTTGTTAAGTTGATTATTAATTTCATATATTGATATGTCATTATTTTCCGAATGATAGCATATTCACATGAAGGAAAAACTCCCACACAAGGATTTTATCACGGCTGTTCAAGAACAACTGATGGGGTTCATCAACGAAGAAGTCCTTAATCCCGATGGTGAATTCTACTACGACGGATCGACAATTCGTAACGTCGGTCCTTCCTCTTCTGACGTAACGCAGGTGTCGAAGTCGTAGCTATAGCTAGCGAGCAAATGAATTGTACTATACATGCGTGTATATATATATATATATATTTATATATGTACGTACATTTACTTTAGTGTTAATATATATTTTGGTAACATATATGTACATAAAATGTTAAGTGCTTTAAATTATAAATATGTGTGTAATATATGTATTTATACATATATACATACGCATATATATATAATCAACCATGCAGCAAACAGGGCCATGCAAATAAAAAAAAATGGTACATGGATCTTTAGTCCCGGATTCGTAGTCCCGGTTGGACAACCGGGACTAAAGGGGGGTTACGAACCGGGACTACAAACGATTTCTCCACCAGTGGGGCCACCCCTAGAGCTGGATATCGTACCAGCTCAGCTCGGCTCATTATGGCTCGTTAGGATAATGAGTTGGCTCAGCTCGTTATCCTAGTGACTTAGAAGTTTGGGTCGATTCATTTGAAAGCTCATGCTGACTCGTTAAGCTTGCATTCTAAGTATCAAACCAACATACAAATTCCATACTTTTGAACAAAAGATTAGTCTATATGTCTCGATATATAAACAAGTTGAGTGGCGTGAGACGACAAATGGATGGAGGGGATGAGTTTAATTTGTTGAGACTTGAGAGAGCAGCAAGTTCTAAAAAAAAGGTGCATACCACGGGTGAGGGCAACACAAGCCTTAGGTTAGGGTTTTAAGGTTAGAGATATACTTTTTTCTTGTTGGACTATTGTGTTGGGTTATTTTCCCATTGCTTGCCTTGGCTCATTTTGCTCACTAGTTACTTTGAGCTAGCTTTGTCATACCTAACGAGCAGAACCTTAGCTCAACTTGTTAACATATCAAAGTGAGCAGAGCCAACCACGAGCCAAGCGAGCTAGTGAGCCAAGAATTTTTCATCCAACCCCACCCACTCATTTCTCCATGCCAAATCCGAGTAACAAATTGTACCATTGCCCAGTCACCACCATCCTAGCTCATCAGGCGGTTTCGTGTTGCTCGATCTAGTGACGGTAGCACGGAGGAGGAGGGAGGAAGGGGTGGTAGAGGCTACGTTTTGGGTCGCCACCTAAATCTCTTGCGCGGGGTGCACAAGGTTCTAGAGATCCTATAATCCACCACTCACAACCTAATTTACAAATTTCAACTCAAAAGTGAAGTTTTAATATGCTCAACTTTTTTTTGGCTCTTTGCAAACCTTTATGTGTTCTCTTAAGAAACACTTTCAAATTGCTTTGACATATTTCCGAACGAAACTCAAACAAAATTAAAACTCGCACTACTAGAAAAATAATTTATCACAAAAAAAATCGTAGCATCAATGCTAAAATTGTGGCAATAGATACATGTTGCCACAATCTTAAAATCGTTACTAGCCATGGTAATAAATAGCGTGGTAATAGGTTATTGCAACGATTTTTATTTAGTTGTAATAAATTTTGATGTTGCCATAAAATGGATGTGGCAAAAAATATATATTGCAACACTTCATATCGTTGCAATAAATAACTATTGCCACCACTCCATGTGTGGCAGTTCTACGTACCAAATTAAATGTTTCAATATTAATTTATCATCCTACCTATTTTCTTTTAATATCTTGTCATGGCTAGCATTCGAACCCAAGATCTCTCCCTCACGCGCGCTTTCTATGACCAACTCACCTACGCATCAATTTTGTTTAAAAATTCATATAATTCCATTTGAGACTTCCTAACTGAGATTTGAATCATGAATTTGAGTATTTAAAAGATTTTGAACGAAAAATTTAAGTTGTAGATCTCATCAAGAGCTATAAATTTCATATAAAATTCATCCTAATCTGTATCCATATGAATAGAATAAGTTAAATTATGAGATGATAAATTTTTTATTGCAACGAATTTATTGATCATGGCAATAGAAAATAGTGAAAATTACCATGTACTATGCAAATTGCCACAAAAAATAAATTTGTGGCAATAGAACATGTTTTTTTGCAATAGTAATGTTTTTTTATGGCGATAGCTCATTTCCTATTGCAATAAAAATACTGAATAAAAGAACGATTGTAAATCGTTGCAACAAAGTATAGTTATTTGCCATAGAAAAATTATCATTGTGATAGTCCAATTATCTTGTAGTGTTGGGTTCAAACACCATGCATCCATTCAAGCCAATGATAGGAACTTGATGCATGCATGCCACATATGCTCCCACTCATCCTAGGGAATATCGATGTACAAAGGGATAGTTGCCGTTGCTGCGTTTTTGTCTGCGATGGCCTAACACTGTATGTATCTAGGAAGGAAGTAGTTACTTCCTTAATCGAAATACCATTTTTAATAAACTTAATGTAATAAAAGGCATGCTTTGCACATTTACATTATTAACACAATTTCCAAGCCTGCATTGTAGGCATTGTCTGATTACGCACAAGTCAACCCAATTTTGACCAAGGAATTCTAGAGAGATGGAAATCGATCAGTCTTAACTTACAAATTAATGCCTGGTCCTGGTCTCCTGGACACATAGTGCAATACTATACCTTGTATTCGTCATGTTCATGAATCATTATTCCAATATGAACGATCAGAACCAAAGCATTTTAACAATGCGAGGCTTTACTCCTAGTCAATGACTGCCTTTAGTAGTACCAATCAACTAATGTACCTGCTTGAACAATCTCCCCTCTTCTGTGTCCCCAAAGTCCAAACATAAAAAAGTCACCTCTCCAGATGACATAGATAATCTAGATGATCCCAGTGTAGCAAGCATTGATCCAACCACGATTAATGCTGACAGTTAGGTTTTTACCTTATCTTAATTTTGACAATGAATTGTTTAGCTGGTTTTCTCAATATTTACCACCGCATTTTCTATTCAAAACAATCAAAGTTTTTTTCTTTCACGTTACAAATGAAATACATCTGGGCTCTGCACCAACTTACTAACCTAGTATACATACCCCTACTTGTGAACATTAGATTTTGAACCCTGATATATGGATGAGTCATGCGCCCACGACTTCGTGACCATACCACTCGTCCTTTAATCAAACTTCTTTTATTTTTGTTATACTTTTCTTGTATGTGTAATTTTTATTTTTACAAAATTTGTTTATTTGTTTTAACAACCGATCGGAATGAACGATTTCCCTGAAATAAATAAACGGCAAGATTAAATTCCAGACTGAGGAAAAGGAAAGATTATTAGATTAGCATCGACTTTCATGCGTTCGCTCAGGAGAGGTTGAACCCGAGAAGGCTCATGCTCGTCCGTGCTCCTTCAATTAATCAAGTTTATTTTCCTTTTATGGGCCACCGCATGAACCCATCTTTTTTCCTTTTGTTTAAGGGTATCGCACATGATCCGCCGCATGCCACGGCATACTCCTCCGTAGGATTGCATAACAAGTCGGAGGTATAGGTCATTCGAATTTAAAGATGCATATACTTGCGACCTAGCCGGTGATGCAATGCATATATACGTAGTGGTATAGTGTTTTTTTTTTCCAGAGCATTTTTTTAATTTGGTTTGAAATTTATATGTATTTACACCAATAGTTTGTATTTAATTTTTAAAATACCAGAAAAATGTATAATAATATTTCAATGTATAAAATTTATATATATATATATATATAAAGTTTATACGTATAAATTTTATATTTATAAACTTTTTTTTACTGGGTAAAAATGCATGGGCTAAAATATAAAAGGAAAAGGCTTCTACTAGCACACCCGGTTTAACCGCAGGACTCCTGCGAAAGCTAATGCATTTTCTGACACCTAGTTAATGCCTTTTACCAACCCATCAATAGGCATCAATAGGCTTAGGGCCTGTTTAGATTCCTCACAAAAATTTTATACCATGTCACATCGAACATTTGAAGATTTGTATGAAATATTAAATATAGGTTGAAAAATAACTAATTGCACAGATTGTGACTAATTTGCGAGTCGAATCTTTTAAGCCTAATTGCTCCATGATTTAATAATATGGTGCTACAGTAAACATTTGCTAATGACGAATTAATTAGGCTTAATAAATTTGTCTCGCAGTTTACTCACGGATTCTGTAATTAGTTTTTTTTATTAGTGTCCGAACACCTCATGCGACGCCCTATATTATATCCGATATCCGATGTGACACGCCAAAACTTTACACCCCTGGATTTAAACACCCCTTTATTATTAGGGCATAGTTCACTGGCCTTTCGGCCCATTAGGATATAATTTTCCTTATTATCTCACAGTTTTCCATTTTGTCCTGAAATAAAAGTATAGTAAATTCAATATTACTCAACATTATTTGTGCCAATAGGTACTACTAACACCATACTATTTTTAGGATTTTTCATGTTATTTATTTTTATGTTAAATATGAATTTTTAATAAATCCACTGAATTCCTCTTCGCGTAGACGTTCCTCCTAGCTCATATAATTATCAAAGAGAATATGCTCTATATCACTGTGTCTATTATAGTTCAACAACTTACCATTGCATTGTACTCCCTTAATTTTATATTTTAAGCCCTTTGATTTTTTCTAAGTTAAATTTTCTTTAAGTTTCACCATGTTTATAAAAAAATGTTACAGCATCTATAATACCAAATTAGTTTTACTAAATTTAACATTAAGCATGTTCTGATACTATATTTGTTTTGTATTAAAAATATTTTTTTGTTTTCTATAATTTTGAAGATGTTTGACCTTTACAAAAAGTCAAAGCGACTTATAGTATTAAACGGAGACATAACATTCCTATAATATGCTGATGAGTTTATCAATTGTTCTACAATATGTTATTGGGCTAAGTCTTTATCAAAAATACCCAAAACACCCTTATATGTTACAATTGATTTATCCCATGAAAAGATTTAAACAAATTATAATGTTTTTTTCGCATCTTTGCACAATGCGGAAGTTTGTATTTTATTTCTAAAATATAATTTATCCGTTATATGCTATAAAGAATAATTTTGTGTTTTGTTATTTAATGTAAACCAACTTTCATATCATACACAAAATATTTTTTTCCTATTATCTTTTGCGTAAGAAATTTCTCTTATATTACACAAATATAAAAAACTTTAAACTGATATACAAATTAACTCCCATGTTGTGTCAGAGGCTGCACAAATTTCTTTTAAAAAAACTTATAATGGGATATAAATGGATTATTAACATTTTATGTCTTCAAGGGTATTTGAGGTATTTTTTAAAAATACCCGATAACTTTGTCGATATATTATCGAAAGAAATAATATCAATAACAAATCGTTAAACTGTAACAAACACAATGGCGTATCTACTTTTTAAGTAGTACTACTACTTACCTAAGCTCTTTTTGTCGTTCATATGAAAACAAACGTTCATTAGATAGTGACACGCCTGTGCATATTTTAATTATTTAAAGTGTGGAAAAAACAAAAGGATGGATATTCAACAAAATAGACTAAAATAATATTATTTTTATATTGAACTAATATGAGCCATATCAATACACAGTTCCTCACGACATTTTCGTGCAAAATGTTTGGCTTCTAATAATGGCCCTACCAACGGAGTAGGAACCTTCACGGAGTAACTATTGGCCTGTTCCATGCATGTGGCATGTCCAATTGTGCACCGTACGGCATGACGTCATAATGCCATGACGTAAGCACAGTGAGGGCGATGGCCACGTCACGATATCACCTTGGTCATGTCGCCAGTCGCCGAGCTAGATTCAACGCACTCCGTAGGTGGGTTAGCTATGTGTAGAGAAACAAGAGATAAGGATTAATTAATTAGTCGCTTTTCTAAGTATATATAGTCAATATAGACTGTAGAAAATAAGACTGGATGCTCCTCGTGAAAAAAATAAGACTGCATATGTAACAGTTAAGTATATGTTCCAGAGAAATCTGCAACAAGTCGTCCTGGACAAGTAGTTTATTTAATGCATGGCTACAAACTAGTTTTTGCCATTAAATCTTTATGGCAAATTTTATTACTCTTATACAATTGTTGATGGTCATTGTAAAAACGTGTCACGGTTAAAGATGATGGGGGGAGAGATGGCCTAGTTCGCACAGGTTCAACCAAAAGCCAAGTCTAGTGACGTTTGCTGGCTCCAGAGACAAATTAATCATTTCATCACGATTTGTCTTCCCAATTAAGTTGAAAATAATAAAATAATGTCTGCTGTGTGTGCTGTAGTACATTACTAGTTTTCTGAAAGTGTCCTTCAACTCTGACATATTTTTACGATGCCACTAACAAATTTCTCAAAGTCAGTGACTTTGAGTATCCTATAGTAAAATTTACTCCCATTTAACCAAATTTTCAAGAGAAAAGGTCAACACACGGCCATAAATCCATAACCTAACTAGATGGATGATAAAAAATTAAGTAAATTTTATAAAACTATATATTTAAAGCTAACTATCATAAAACTATATATTTAATAAACTTAGATCACTAATATAAAGAATGAAGCCATAACCATTCTGTTTCTCTTCCTTCAAATTGAGCTCCAGTACAAGCACATCCAGCAAACACGTACGCGCAACAAACCAGATCAGGATATGTCTACAGCACAACATAGATCTCTGGTACGAGTAGTAGTTTATTTCAAAAGATTTTCATACAAGAATATCACAATAAATCGATCGGCACTAATGCTCACATTTGAAATCCATCTCTCTTTTGCCAAAAAATAAAACTTAAATCCATCTAATTAATTAATCGGCAATAATGATTCAACCCTTCTTTATTACTCCGTCGACGTACGATTCCTTTGAACTACTTCTGAGTGTTGATGAGTTGAAAGGGACTGGGAATTCTGCAGTAGTAACCGCTGAATTTTCTTTAGGAGCAATAATTAAGCATCACTTTCATAAGTATACAGAAGACTATTCTAAACTCTCGAAGATATATTCTCTCGTTATTTGCATGTGTCACTTAATAGTTACATATTTTTTTTAAAGAACTCAACAAGATGGTTTAATATGTGGTAGATCAGTCTACAAACATGTAACATCAAAATTTAACTTCTACATATTGTAACGAAAAAAAAATACAAATTAGACTATGAATAAATTTAATTTTTTTATTGCAACTCATAGAAATAGAATTTGATCTTGTATGATTGTGAAGTAATATATCACATTTAAATAAATATTTTTTAAAAAAATATAACTATTTGAATTATATGCAAATAATGAGTGGACCTCACCTGAAGAATTTGAAATCCACACTCCACCGAACAGATGGATGGAGACAGAAACAAAAGTTCGCTGAAACGTGGGAAATAAAAAAGGTACGAAAGTACACCGAAATGGCAAGACTAATAACACTAAAACGGACAGAAGAGACTTTCAAAAGTGGCCATGTATGAAAAACAAGACACCGATCAAATCCGGTGGCAGCACTGGTGGAGAAGCCATCTTTGGTCGGTCGATCCAAATCCACAATAGTCCCGGTTCCATTAAAAACCGGGACTAAAAATCATTTTTAGTCCCGGTTAATAAGAGGAAAATCTTTAGTCCCGGTTGTTGTTACCAACCGGGACTAAAAATCATCTTTAGTCCCGGTTGGTAACTTCAACCGGGACTAAATTTCATTTTTAGTCCCGGTTGATTCCATGTCAGGCCATGTCAGGGCCCTATAATCTTTAGTCCCGATTAGTAACACCAACTGGGTTGCTATTACTAACCGGGAATAAAAATCAACACACTATATAATCCATAGTACCGATCCTCTTTTCCCGTTCACACAACAAACTCCTCCCTCTATCTCTTTTTTTCCTCTCTAACTTCTTATCTCTTTCCTTATCTCTAACTCCCCTCCTCTCCTTCCTTTTTTCCTTCACCACAGTGCAGGCGGCCGGCGCGGAGGCGGCGACGCGGGGGACGGCGCGGAGGCGGCCTGCGCGGCGGTGGCGGCGGGCGGCCGACGCAGCGGCGTGGGAGGCCGCGTGGCGGCGGCGGCGCGGGGGGCCGCGCGGCGGCGGCGGTGGGCGGCCGGCGCGGCGGCGGTGGGCGGCCGGCGCGGCGGCGCCGGGGGCCGCGCGGAGGCGGCGGCTGCAGTGGGCGGCCGCTCGGCGGCGACCGGCGCGGCGCCGGCCGGCCGGCGCGGATGGGAGGAGGGAAGGCGGCAGTGGCTGCCGGCCGGATTTTTTTTCTTTTTTTTTTGAGATGTGAATCTGTGATGTATTTTTGTGTGAGATGTGAATCTGTGATGAATTTTTTAGAATCCTGTGATGTAATTTTTTTAAGAGTTTGTGATGTATTTGGAGATGATTTGTTTGAGGATTTGGAGATGTTCTGTAATATGTGATGATTTAGATATGGGAGGGGATGGTGTGAAATCAATATTCAATATTAAAAGCAGAAAAAAAAGAAAAAATATCTTTAGTGGACTAAAGATGCTCCCATCTTTAGTCCCGGTTGGCCCATCTTTAGTCCCGGTTGGTAACACCAACCGGGACTAAAGATTGATTTTTAGTCCCGGTTATTTGAACCGGGACTAAAGATAGAGATCTTTAGTCCCGGATTCGTAGTCCCGGTTGGAAAACCGGAACTACAAGGGGGTTACGAACCGGGACTAAAAAACATTTCTCCACCAGTGCACGAACCTCTGTTAGGCTAACAGTGTTAGCTAGTTTCTCCACGCATCAAGGACTCAAACTCGGTTTAGTTAGTTGGAATTCTACCAACCATCCACTGCGTCTATAAAAGGGCCACGAGATCGTCGTAGCCAAGCGCACACCACAGCCGACGACGCACACTGCAAGCTTAGCTTAATTAGCTCGTAAGCTCATCACAACTCGTATACCTAATCAAGTGATCATCAGCAAGAACTAGCTCGATCGATCGATCGATCAACTTGCAAGAAAAAGATGGCCAGCATGCAGGAGAAGATGGTCAGGGAGGCAATGGCGGCAATGAACGGGCAGACCGCCGCCGACATCGCCGTGAACCTCTACCCGTTCATCCGCAAGTACACCGACGGCCGCGTCGAGCGGCTGCTGACGAGCTCCTACGTGCCGGCGTCGGAGGACGCCGGCAGGGGCAGGGGCGGCGTCGGTGTGGCGACGAGGGACGTCGTCGTCGACCGTGACAACGGCGTGTCCGCGCGGCTGTTCCTCCCGTCCGCCGCCGCCGCCGCCGGCAGGAGGCTGCCCGTGGTGCTGTACATCCACGGCGGCTCGTTCTGCACGGAGAGCGCCTTCTGCCGGACGTACCACCGGTACGCCAGCTCGCTCGCGTCGCGCGCCGGTGCGCTCGTCGTGTCCGTCGAGTACCGCCTCGCGCCGGAGCACCCGATACCCGCGGCGTACGACGACGCGTGGGCGGCGTTCCGGTGGGTGGAGTCGCTGTCCGACCCGTGGCTCGCGGAGTACGGCGACCTGCGACGGACGTTCGTCGCCGGCGACAGCGCCGGCGGCAACATCGCCTACCACACGGTGGCACGCGCCGGCCGCGAGAGCGTCGGCGGCGGCGGCGGCGGCATCCAGGGGCTGATCATGGTGCACCCCTTCTTCTGGGGGCCCGAGAGGCTGCCGTGCGAGACGGTCTGGGACGGCGCGTCGGTGTTCCCGGCTTTCGGCGTCGACTGGCTCTGGCCGTTCGTGACGGCCGGCCAGGCGGACAACGACGACCCCCGCATCGACCCCGCCGACGACGAGCTCGCGTCCCTGCCCTGCCGCCGCGTGCTCATGGCCGTGGCCGGGAGGGACACCCTGCGCGACCGCGGCCGCCGCCTCGCGTCCCGGATGCGCGGCGACGTGACGGTGGTGGAGTCGGAGGGCGAGGACCACGGCTTCCACCTCTACAGCCCGCTGCGCGCCACCAGCAAGAGGCTCATGCAGAGCATCGTGCAGTTCATCAACCAGCCGCCTAGCCCATGCCCACCTCCGCCGGCGCCGGCGCCATCGCCGGCGATGAGGTGGCCGGCAACCATTCTTCCAGAGCTGGACGAGTGGTCGTCGTCCACGTACAGTGACGACGCTGCCAATTCCTCGCAGATTCTTCTTGGCATGCCTGCTAGGGCATACAAGGCAATATTCGTTGATAGGATGGACAGGAAAGCTGCTAAGACTGGACGACTAAGCTCTAATCCGACGGTTAATGCGTCATTAAGCATTGGTCCCAGCGGGAAAGCATCAAAGACAAGCTGCTACGGGATGTCATTTGGCCGGACCAGAGCTTACAATTTCAGAGGGGTAGCAGCTGCAGGGAGCGGCCAGTGTCAGCCTCCCTTCCGTGGAGTGACGATTTGATGAGATTACCGTCAGCTAGCCTGGCTAATCTCTCCCAGAATACGACGTGCATTTCATCGTGCCGTTCGAAGAATATATAATAGAAACAATAATAATCTTAATTATGACATGTTGACACTGTTCGATAAAAGTGCCCTATACAAATATACTGTCTTTCTTTTTTATTTTTACGGATTACTGATTCACATATTTCTTGTGCTCGATCTAAAAATTTAATCAAGGGATATGATTTGTTACTTTCCTTAGTTGCTGGCCTTTTAACAATAATAACTCAGGTGTATCTCCTTTTTTATATGGAAGTTCAAACTTAACAGTCTCTACCGAAACATTGGTATAACAAACAGATGCACAACTGAGATAATTTCCTGTGAACCCTAAAATTTGGATTGTTCGAATTAAATGTGTCATGCCCAATTTAATAATCCTCGTAAATTCCATAGGTTCATAATTAATGTTAAGAGATTAATACACCTTGAAAACCAATGTGCAGGGGACTCTACTTAAATAGGCTGCTAATTGAGAGCACCTATTAAGCGGTTGCGGTGGCGGTGGGACTGCCACACGAGCGCACATGCGCCGAGCTGAGTTGGCTGGCAAGTGACGGGCCGGATGGGATGATGTAGGATCAAGGAGGCCGACTAGAGGGGGGTGAATAGATGGTTTTAAAACTTAATGGCACTTAAACAAAACTAACCTAAGTTGCTACGCAAGGTGAGGTGCAAGGTTAACTAAGCAACTAAGTTAAGTTTTGCAAACCTAAGTGATATGGGCTGAAATATGTCTCTATGAATGTAAATTGCACAAATGTAAATGCAACAAATAAATGAGACAAGAGACAAGGAATTTTTCACCGAGGTTCGGAAACTCGCCGGTTTCCTAATCCCGTTGAGGCGAGCCCAACTCCACCGCTCAACCACGAAGCCACCGCATGCCCCCTTCGTCAAGGGGTGGGCAAGGTGGGAGCCGGCCCACGGAGAGGACTACCCAAGCCTCGATCACTAGGGTAGTTCTTCCTTCACTCCGAAGGTGGTGAACTCCAAACCACTCACAAACGGCGCCGGGCCTCCTCCACAATCTCCTCGGAGAGGTCACCGGGCAACACCTCCACAAGCCGTCTAGGAGGCGGCAACCTCCAAGAGTAACAAGTCTAGGATGCTTGCCGAGGATGATCAAGTGCCACACTAGCTATAACAATGAAGCAATGCACTTGGATTGGCTTAACTCACTCTCCAACACCTCACTAGATAAACTAAGTGCACAAGGGTGTGAGAGCTCTTGCAAGGGTTCAGGATGATGCAATGGAGTACCAAAACCTTGCCCTTGTTGCTGGGGAGTGGGTATATATACCCCCAACCACCAAAACTAGCCGTTGGGGTCGAAATCCCCAACTCTGTGCTCTGCCGGTCAGACCGCCATAGTGCGGCCGGTCAGACCGGACTACTTTGTAACGGCTAGAAAACAAGCCGTTACAACGCAATCATTGAGCCCACTCAACCAGGCCGGTCTGACCGCAGTGTAGCGGCCGGTCAGACCGTCCACGGCTCGGTCAGACCGTCCACGGCTCCGTCAGACCGTCATCGGCTCGGTTTGACCGGTTGCGGCTCTGGCGGCTCTGTATCGCCACCAAAAATCAGACCAGTGCAACAGACCAGTGGGGCCGGTTAGACCAGCCTTACCAGGCCGGTCAGACCGTCCTAATGCCCACGGTCAGACCGCAAGTCACTTTTCAGCATAACCAACCGTTAGTAAAACGACGATATCTCTTGACTCGGATCTCGGAATTTGGCATTCTTGGACTCTATGGAAAGCTTATTCAAAGGGCTATCCAACCCATAAACAATCCATCCAAGAAACACAACTTTTCGCAGGGAGAAAGGGCTCACACTCCAGAGGATACTCCACCGGACATAACCACAAGATGTCACTCACTCCTATTAGACATGCCCACTTCTCTCTTTGTGTAGGACTTGAGAAAACTCATCACACTTGGCTAGACAAGACCACCAAATGCACCTACATGCATACGAACTAATATGGCACAAGATTATCCACGTGCTCGCTTCATAGGCCCCTCTTGATAGTACGGCGTCTATCTAGCAAATCCGGTCTACACCAAACACCAAGACCGGGAAAAGACTAAGAAAACATTCTTATCTCCATTATACCTTTGCCTTGCGCCATCCAACTTGGGGTCAATGCTTGAGCCAAGATCAACATTTGTGACTATCCGGTTGAATCATGTTTATGCCGAGGTCTTTACCATCCTTTGTCAAGACTTTATTCTCATCACAAGATTGACTTCATTCTTGCCAACATGACGATGTCCTTGGCTTGGTGACCATGAACCCATGGTGTCATTCATTAACTTCATCGTAGTGGGGCCTATTTCTTTTCACATCTCAAAGGAGAACATTAGTCTGAACAAATCGGTTGTCATCCTTCACTTGATGACCAACCGGTTGCATATGAAAGATATGGATATGTTTGTTGAGTATTCATTAACATCACAAGTGTCATATACTCGTATGCAAGCTCAAGTGCAATGATCCGATATAAATAATAGGTGAACAACATGGATCTAGAACATGCACAATAAATGTATAGGACTTGCTCCCCCTAAATATATGCATACAAATAAATATACAAGAGATGCAAGTGTATGCATAATTAGAGAATGACCAATGGGGGTTTATCCTATACACATAGAGAAGGCATACGTAGTAATGATATAGACCAACATAAAACATATATCTTTATGATCTCCATGTTCTTAATGTAAATGAGACTAAATAAGATAAGACTCGAGTAAACATTAGTCCCACACTTACATATCAATAACATGAAAATCATATATATGAACCTATCAAAAAGTAGGAGATAAGAAGTGGTACATATCGTTTTATCTGCATGCATTTCATCCTTGTCATGATTAAGGTCCATCAGAAAAGAATGCATCTCTTCCACATCTCATTATCGAGAAATAACCTAGTAGACAACTTATGCAAAAGAGAGGTTAATCCCATAAACATCGGTTTATCATCTATCACCAAAGTAACAATTATACAAATTGTTTAATCCAAGATCTTTCAATCTATTCTCTCTTTGGTGATGGATAATAACCCGATGTAAACAATATAGAGAGATGAGATGAAAGATGATTTCAAATCAAGATAGAAATCTTATAATAAACAAAATATAGAATAAGCTTCCCCTCAAGATGTGCATACATATGGATATAAAGGAACACATATGCACATAATCAATCAAGATCAATGAGGGAGCTCACACTATATGTTGGATCCACAAGAGAGACCAAGTTAGAATATGTGAAGTTTAATACATACCTCTCATCATTTTTATTTTCATATCCAAATAAGACTAGTCAAAAAAAGGCTCATAAAAACGTTAGTCTCATATAATTAGATTTGTCATTAATCACCAAACCAAATTAAGGCACTTGAACTTACAATCTCCCCCATTTTGGTGATTGATGACAAATCCATTAATAATAACCACATTTGGATATGAAGGATATAAATCAACATTATATTGATGCATGTCAATGAGTAAATAGAAGTGAAATATATGCCAATGACATGCTTATGCATATGATGCATATGTAATGGTATGATGTGGGATCCTAGAATATTTCCCCCTTTTGTAGCTAGGATCATAAGGAGATCACAAATATTCTCTCCCTTTAAGATCAAATGTGGGATCCTCAAATATTCTCCCCCTTTTGGCATTAATCACCCAAAAATGAAAAGGGTTTGAAAAATAAGCAATTACAAAAGCCCCAAAAGGAATAAAGACTCACAAGGCCAAAAAATATTTTTATGGAAGCACAAAGCAACAAGTTTAGAAATGACCCATTTAGGAAAACTCCCCCTTACTCATAGAGTCTTATATTTGGATGGGAAATTTGGAATAGATTTCATATGTAGAAGGGGTGAGTTTGAGCACTTGAACTTTTGCTTTAAATGTCTCCATCAAAGGTTTTCTTAAGAATGTCAAAAATTGAGAGGAGCTTGGTCAAGGCTATTTGGAAGAATTTGTCTCAAGTGCATAATATTGGCAAGGAATGAAAATGATGTGCTAGTGTTGGGTTCAAGATGATCAAGAGATACTACCATTTGTTGAGAGACCACTTGTGTATAGGAATTCGAATTTGGGATCAAGGAATGGTAGTTGGCTTTGGTAGCAAGGATCAACTTGTATTTGGTGACAAAGATTGTAATTTGCAGTCTATCCATGGAGGCATGGTTTTGAGAAGTCCAAAATGACATTTGAGATTTATTGGTTTCATATCATAGGCATTTCAAAAACCAAAAGAGTTCAAGCAAGGAACACATCCAAAAGAGCTCAAGGATTTATGAAGTTTTCAAAATAACATAGAGCTTAGTACTTGAAACATCTTATATTTCACCACCATGCTCAAATAATCAATAAGAAGTGATATGCACTTTGCAATCCATGTTTAGTTGAAAAAGCACATAGCAATGGTGGCGTCTTTTAGCAATAGAAACCTATGGAACCAAGCTCGGAAAAATATGCCATAAATCCTGGAGATAGTTCATGTCAAAATGCAAAAATTTCATTTTGGGGTCATTTCTCAGATCTCAACCGAATTGAAGAAACAAATCTCACAAGTTTTCAGCCAACTGAAAGTTTCAAGTTTTTTTCAGATTTTGGAGACTCAATGTGAGGTTCAAAAGGCATCCAAATGACCACTGAAAAATGTAAGTAAATTCAGAAGTAAACTTCAACTATTGAGGATCAAAAGTCATATTGTAATCATCTTCAAATTTGCAACCCATTTCGAGATACAAAAATCACAAATCAGCCCAAAAACATGGTTGATCTGAAAATTTCAGCAAGCTGAGCAAAACGAAAAAAAGTCAAAATCTTTCCAAATCAAATCGAAATGAGTTGAAACCATGCAGATATGATCTTTATACTTGTGAGGAACTTTTTCAAAAAGAATTTCTTTAAAATCATTTTTCTATCAAAAAATATGACAAAAAGAGCATTGTAGGCCTTTAGGGTGAGTAAATTTGAGTTGAGAGCTCAAATAACAATCAAATTTGAAATCGATGGAGTTTGACATTTGTAAAGCCTTAGGAGGGTTATAGATACACTTCCAAGCCAAGATTCACAAAGAACTTTGGCTCTAAAGCCTTAACACACCATATGCAACTTTAGGCCACAAATGGTCAAGTCAAGATTTTGACTGAAATTCAAATGGTTATAGAGTTTGAATGGTTGGTATTTTGGGAAAACTTTGAACTAGAGAAATGTTTGAAATGACCAACTCTAAAAGTTTTGTATAGAAAGCTTTTCCAAAAACTCAATAGATTTTGATTTAGGGAAATAAAACTTTTTCAACAAAAACAAGATCCTAAAAGATCCTATTAAGACCAATTTTGCTATGTGCTTCACAAATGAAAATTTTTACATCAAAAGCCTTGCAAAACATTTGAAATACATATTAGGACACTTTTGAAAGGATTTTTACAAATTTGGGCCATTTAAATAAGATTTTTGACTTTTGACCAAAATAGGCTTTTTTGAAAGGCTATAAATGCAATCTTTTGGAAAATTTATGTTTGGGAGCAAAGGGAATATGGGTTTGATTCAGATTACTCCCCCTTAATGCAACTCTCCTTTTTGCTTCATGAATTCAAGATTTGATACTAAAGGCCAAGTTTAAGAAAAAGGCTACACAAGCTCTCTTTTCAAATACATTCCTCCAAAAGTGCAAAGGAAGCAAATGAGATGATATTTGTGAGAAACTAATATGCATGAAGTTCAAATATGATTTTGAGCCAAAAAGATGCAATTATTCAGATTTAAGAAATAAACTCACCCAAGTGCTAGAAAGTGACCATATATGGTCTAGTTAAGATTTTTCGATGAGTTTTGGCATCAAATTTCTTTTAATAGGTTGGCCTTTTGGAGAAGGTTCAAAAACCAAAAATATTTGAAATGACCAACTCTATCTAACTTGTTTTGGGCTCTTTTTCAAATTCCCTTTAGAAATCCTTGTAGAGAGAAAAATAGTTTTGCTCCAAAACAAGATCCTAAAAACTAGAATTTTGGCCAAAAATGCATTTTCACTTTACAAATACTTTATATTGCAAACTAAAGTTTTGAAAACATATTAGAGACCTTTTGAAACATTTTCCAAGTAATAGTTTTCAAGAATTATAGTTTTTCTCAAAAAATTGACTTTTGGTCGAAATGGGCCTTTTGAAAACCTTTCTAGTACTTTGATCACTTTGTTCACATTTTAAGAGTTGTAGTGCATATGTAAGAAATGCGATACTTTTCCTTAATTTGATATTCTCTTCATGTCAACAAAGATAGGAAAATAAACACAAGATCGAACTAAGATCAAATATGATTGACAATAAGCACAAAAGCAACATGAGGCAAATATGGTGCATGAATATGACCAAACCTATAGCTTCATATGCCACATTTATTATCCTAAACATGCATGTATGATGATTTTCATAAGAGAGGGAAATTTAATTTTGGAAAGAGTTATGAGAATGCAATGCAACCTACACAAAGCTATATAAAAAAAAAGAATTTACAAACCAAAAGCATGTTACCGAGATGGCATTGGTCATTGATGTGAATTCTTCATCCTTAATATTGGCTCCAATTCTTAAACTTGGTGAGAATCACATTTTCTCGCATAGGCCAAAACTCCAATGCCTCTCATGTACCTATATTCTCATTTTGGTACATTTTGGTCCCCAACAAAGTTGGGTCCATCAAAGTTAGTTACCAAAATACGAGGCACCCAAATGGTACTCCTTCTAGGTGCAAGTCTAGGTAAACCAACATATCTAGCAAACACATTGCCTTGCCTATTTTTTCTAAGCACATAATCATCAAAAATAATTTTAGGCTTAGGAGTATTATCTATGGGACAATTTTTACCAATATGTCCCTTTCTGCGGCAATTGTAGCAAGTTAGGCTTTGACCTCTATGACTTGTCTTCTTATCTTGCTTCTTACCGGTTTGCCTCAATTTGAAGTTACACTTCTCATCCTTCATGTTTGCGCACATGGAGGCAAAGTGCCCCTTCTCATGACAACCAAAACATGTAATGTGAGGATGGTTCTTACTCACATTTTTCTTTCCATCCTTTTTTAAGTATGCATACTTCCTTGCATATCTAGGCATGTGCCTTGTCTTCTTAGCATTCTCCTTGCGATGAAAGCCAAGTCCACACTTGTCATTTGAGCTCTTTTGCTTGCTTAGGATTTCGTCAAGTGTGTTCTTCCCTTTGTAGCTTCTATCCAAGTCTACTTTTAAATCTTTGACTTGGGCTTGTAATTGCTTGTTTTCCTCTACAAGGTTAGCAACAACATACATAGAGGAGGAAGAACAAGAATTTTCATCTATGTTTGAGCTACAAGGTACATCTAACAAGTCATCACAAGAAGTGGACACACTAGCCTTAGATGCACTACAAGCTACACATGGCATATTATCATCAATTAAATTACATGTGATGCCTATGTCCACCTTTGGCTTACTAAATGCATTGCCAATGAGAAGAGACTCATAAGCTTCTTTTATCTTCTTATAAGAATCACAAAGTTCCTTATAAGAATTTATTAGCTCCACATTTGAGTCTTTCAAAGAGAAAAGAGTTTTCTCTAAAATTTGATTTTTCTTCTTCTCTTTGGCAATGTATTTACTAGCCTCCCTAAGCATGTCAAAAAGATCATCATATGAAGGTTCATCATCATCATCATCATCATCATCATCACAAGTACGTTCAATAGTACCATCGAGAGAATCATTCTTTACCTCATTCTTACCATTTGTCATTAAGCAACGAGGTGATGTGGATTGTGTTGGGAGCTCCTCATCATCACTTGAGGAGGTGGAGTCTTCACCCGACATCCATTCTTGTGTGCAACCATTCTCAACAAGTGTGGGCACTTCATATTTTTCTTTAAGCTTTACCCACATAGCACGTGCACTCTTGAGATTGCATACTTCATTAAACATGTCATCACTCAAAGCACAAAATAAAGCATTAGTAGCTTGAGCATCGAGATGTAGGCATTTCTCTTGCCCACTTGTTGGAGCACGGTCATCCAAAGCATGAGAAAAGCCAATATCTACAATCCACCATATTTTTGGGCCCATGGCCCTAAAATGAGAAATCATGTGGATTTTCCATTGTGCATAATTTGTGCCATCAAATATAGGAAGATCACCACCCGGGTGCACTATTTCTCTAGAAGCCATCCTTTTCTCTTGGAACGGTTAAGTCCACAGAATGAGAGACCAAGCTCTGATACCACTTGTAGGATCAAGGAGGCCGACTAGAGGAGGGTGAATAGGCGGTTTTAAAACATAATGGCACTTAAACAAAACTAACCTAAGTTGCTAGGCAAGGTGAGGTGCAAGGTTAACTAAGCAACTAAGTTAAGTTTTGCAAACCTAGGTGATATGGGCTGAAATATGTCTCTATGAATGTAAATTGCACAAATGTAAATGCAACAAATAAATGAGACAAGAGACAAGGAATTTTTCACCGAGGTTCGGAAACTCGCCGGTTTCCTAATCCCGTTGAGGCGAGCCCAACTCCACCGCTCAACCACGAAGCCACCGCATGCCCCCTTCGTCAAGGGGTGGGCAAGGTGGGAGCCGGCCCACGGAGAGGACTACCCAAGCCTCGATCACTAGGGTAGTTCTTCCTTCACTCCGAAGGTGGTGAACTCCAAACCACTCACAAACGGCGCCGGGCCTCCTCCACAATCTCCTCGGAGAGGTCACCGGGCAACACCTCCACAAGCCGTCTAGGAGGCGGCAACCTCCAAGAGTAACAAGTCTAGGATGCTTGCCGAGGATGATCAAGTGCCACACTAGCTATAACAATGAAGCAATGCACTTGGATTGGCTTAACTCACTCTCCAACTCCTCACTAGATAAACTAAGTGCACAAGGGTGTGAGAGCTCTTGCAAGGGTTCAGGATGATGCAATGGAGTACCAAAACCTTGCCCTTGTTGCTGGGGAGTGGGTATATATACCCCCAACCACCAAAACTAGCCGTTGGGGTCGAAATCCCCAACTCTGTGCTCTGCCGGTCAGACCGCCATAGTGTGGCCGGTCAGACCGGACTACTTTGTAACGGCTAGTTTTTCTAGCCGTTACAAGGCAATCATTGAGCCCACTCAACCAGGCCGGTCTGACCGCAGTGTAGCGGCCGGTTAGACCGTTCACGGCTCGGTCAGACCGTCCACGGCTCGATCAGACCGGTTGCGGCTCTGGCGGCTCTATATCACCACCAAAAATCAAACCAGTGCAACAGACCAGTGGGGCCGGTCAGACCGGCTAACAGCCCCGGTCAGACCGTCCTAATGCGCACGGTCAGACCGCAGGTCACTTTTCAGCATAACCAACCGTTAGTAAAACGGCGATATCTCTTGACTCGGATCTCGGAATTTGGCGTTCTTGGACTCTATGGAAAGCTTATTCAAAGGGCTATCCAACCCATGAACAATCCATCCAAGAAACACAACTTTTCTCAGGGAGAAAGGGCTCACACTCCAGAGGATACTCCACCGGACATAACCTCAAGATGTCACTCACTCCTATTGGACATGCCCACTTCTCTCTTTGTGTAGGACTTGAGAAAACTCATCACACTTGGCTAGACAAGACCACCAAATGCACCTACATGCATATGAACTAATATGGCACAAGATTATCCACGTGCTCGCTTCATAGACCCCTCTTGATAGTACGGCGTCTATCTAGCAAATCCGGTCTACACCAAACACCAAGACCGGGAAAAGACTAAGAAAACATTCTTATCTCCATTATACCTTTGCCTTGCGCCATTCAACTTGGGGTCAATGCTTGAGCCAAGATCAACATTTGTGACCATCCGGTTGAACCATGTTTATGCCGAGGTCTTTACCATCCTTTGTTAAGACTTTATTCTCATCACATGCTTGACTTCATTCTTGCCAACATGACGATGTTCTTGGCTTGGTGACCATGAACCCATGGTGTCATTCATTAACCTCATCGTAGTGGGGCCTATTTCTTTTCACATCTCAAAGGAGAACATTAGTCTCAATAAATCGGTTGTCATCCTTCACTTGATGACCAACCGGTTGCATATGAAAGATATGGATATGTTTGTTGAGTATTCATTAACATCACAAGTGTCATATACTCGTATGCAAGCTCAAGTGCAAAGATCCGATATAAATAATAGGTGAACAACATGGATTTCGAACATGCACAATAAATGTATAGGACTTGCTCCCCCTAAATATATGCATACAAATAAATATACAAGAGATGCAAGTGTATGCATAATTAGAGAATGACCAATGCGGGTTTATCCTATACACATAGAGAAGGCATACGTAGTAATGATATAGACCAACATAAAACATATACCTTCATGATCTCCATGTTCTTAATGTAAATGAGACTAAATAAGATAAGACTCGAGTAAACATTAGTCTCACACTTATATATCAATAACATGAAAATCATATATATGAACCTATCAAAAAGTAGGAGATAAGAAGTGGTACATATCGTTTTATCTGCATGCATTTCATCCTTGTCATGATTAAGGTCCATCAGAAAAGAATGCATCTCTTCCACATTTCATTATCGGGAAATAACCTAGTAGACAACTTATGCAAAAGAGAGGTTAATCCCATAAACATCGGTTTATCATCTATCACTAAAGTAACAATTATACAAATTGTTTAATCCAAGATCTTTCAATCTATTCTCTCTTTGGTGATGGATAATAACCCGATATAAACAATACAGAGAGTTGAGATGAAAGATGATTTCAAATCAAGATAGAAATCTTATAATAAACAAAATATAGAATAAGCTCCCCTCAAGATGTGCATACATATGGATATAAAGGAACACATATGCACATAATCAATCAAGATCAATGAGGGAGCTCACACTATATGTTGGATCCACAAGAGAGACCAAGTTAGAATATGTGAAGTTTAATACATACCTCTCATCATTTTTATTTTTATATCCAAATAAGACTAGTCAAAGAAAGGCTCATAAAAACGTTAGTCTCATATAATTAGATTTGTCATTAATCACCAAAACCAAATTAAGGAACTTGAACTTACAGATGAGACATGGCTGGCTGCTCTCCTCCCCCCTTTCGGACGTTACATTTTGGTGATTAAAGACAACGTAACTATTTTGGTGATTAAAGACAACATAACTGACGAAGAGCCATTACAGAACGTCTCTCTTGTGCTCGTTAACCTCCCATCACCGGGATAGAGAGCCATTACGGATCACTCATCTCTCTTGTGTGCGCTAACCTCCCATCACCAGGATAGAGAGCCATTACGGAATGGATCTCACGTAACCTCCTATCACCGGGATAGACAGAGATAAGAACACTTTTCTTCTGTTCATCCTTCTCTGGCTCCTCTCCTCTCTCGGTACACCTCTCTCTTGTGCGCGTTAACCTCCCATCACCAGGATAGAGAGCCATTACGGAACGGAAATATCATAACCTCCCATCACCGGGATAGACAGACATAAGAACACTTTTCTTTTGTTCATCCTTCTCTGGCTCCTCTCCTCTCTCGGTACACCTTCCACCCTTCTGTTCCTGTGCTGCTTTGGTTTCCTCGTTTCTGAGCACCTGCGCGCACAGGTACTCGGGACGAGAAGGTCTCCAGAACTCCCTCCTCCTGAGAACCTACATGGGTAGGTAGGTGATCAAGTTTTTGGGAGCGTGTTCTTCACGTGATTGCTCTTGGCATTGCATTATCTTTTTCGTCTACATCAACATGTCAATCTGCGTCGACACTGGTGGAGGCAGCGGCGGCGGTACTGGTGGAGACGAAAACGACTATATCAACGGAGGCAACAATACCAACAATGCCTCATCTAGTACCAGAACATTTTCTGGGTATATCACTATTCTTATTTCGGTGTTAAACATGTTTTTAGATGCTATTGTTACTGTTACCATATTAATGTTTATCACCATGCCGAGACACAACCGAGAATGTACATGTGCTCCATTACTGGTCGAGATGCACACGATGGCCAAGAGAACTCGGGCTTTGGTCAGGACTGTGCTTCATTGTCTTCTGCTACAATGTGCAGATTGGCGCACGCCATCCATATCAGGGTTGGTGGCCAAAGCTTGCAAGGTTGAGGGCAGTGTCGAAGAAGCTGCTTTAATTTGCTCCGCTCCCTCCGTTCCAGAACAAGCTAATTATGAAGTATTAGGATGTGTCACATTACTAGATCAAATTAATTATTTAGGAACGAAGGAGGTATTGTACTATCCAGATTCATATAACTAGGATAAGTCACATCGAATACTAAATTAATTTTGGAGAGAGAAAATATGATAATTAATCCCTGTCACAAGGGGCATTATGTGCAAGGATTTTCTAAACCAAGGAAGCACATGCGTGGTGTTCAAATGTTTGTCCATGTCCTCTTTTTCTTTCATCAGCTTTATTAATATAGAGAACAAATTTTCTGAGATTTCCTTTTTCAAAATGGAATGGAGCATACCACTTAATTAGGCTGTGTTCCGGAGGTCAGGTTCGGAACTCCCCTCTCACGAACTTCACGTAAAACGGAACGACATATTTTTTTATGATTAATTAAATATTACTAGTTTTTTTGAAAAATAGATTGATATGATTTTTAAAGCAACTTTTGTATAAAATTTGCAAAAAAAACACACCGTTTAGCAGTTTGAAAAGCGTGCGCTTGGAAAACGAGAGAGGTGAGGTTTTTGGGTAGCTACTCATGATGAATAGATTAAACACCAAGTTCATGCTAGATCATAAGAATTGTGCTCCTCCGGATTGTGATCTTTCTTGTGTTCTTTGTCAATCGGCAGCTATTGAAGACCTCATGCATCTGTTCTTTTTATACCCGTTTGCCTAAAATTGTTGGAGTCTTTTAGGCATTCCATGGGATACTACTCTCTTTTTGGAAGCAATGTTTATAAGGGCCAAATTGGATTATCAGGGGAGCTGTTTCATGGAGAAATTCCTTTATGCTCCTTGGCATATATGGAAGCAAAGAAATGGGTTCATTTTTGAGCAAAAGACCCCTTCTTTCATCACTTGAAGGCAACTCTTAAAGGGTGACCTCTTTCTTCTGTTGTTTAGAATTTCTACGAGATATCACGATGTAATCATAAGTTGGATTAATAGGTTGTAACTTTGTTCTTATTTTCTTAATAAAGTTATTCTAATAGCGGGGGCCTCCCCTGCTGTGTTCTCTTAAAAAGAAGTTGGGAAAGAACTCGGCCTTAATTGAATGTTGTTTTTGTTTTCCTATGTTCAGAAATTGAAGATTGTACTCTTATACTAGCAACACATTTACACTAAACGAAAAAAAAAACTGTGAAAATACTTAGACTTGTTTTTTACCTGATAGTACACTTGGTCTTATTTGAAAGATATCCTTCACAAGAAACATGACAAAAAAGGTGACAAATATTAAACTGCGTCCCATTTTAATAATAAAAATATGTTATTAGTTTTTTTTCAATAAACAAGTATGTCTTGATTCAAAGTTCAAGCAAATAAAGGAGAGTCATCACTATGTACGTGCTGAATAAACGTCAACACAAGTACACCCTTTGATTCAAATTTTGTATATGTCGAGACGTGACAGCTGATCATTATTTGTTAGTAACATTTACATGTGGGTACAACATTCCGTCTTCGCTTCTGCACACACGACCATAAAAACTCGAACACTTAATTTACAACCTCGTTATTATCGGACGGTGTCGGAAGAAATTGCGTTTGGGTGGTGTGGTTGAGTGAAGTGTACTTCACAGAACGGAGCGACGAATTAACTCATGATTTATTAAGTACTAGCCAAAAGAATTTAAAAAATAGATTAATATAATTTTTACAACTTTTGTATAAAAACACACATTTTACCAGTCTATGAAGCGTACATGCGCGTGAAAAATGAAAGATGTGAGGTCGGAAACCTTAATTAAAAGAAAAATTTCGGACAGCAGGACACGTGGCTGTCCCAGATTGGCCGCAAGTTAAGCCCAGGTTGTTTAGTTTGATTTTAAAACTTGCCATACCAGAAAATACTTTCAAAATGCTTTCTCTTAAGGAACTTATGGGCCTAGGCCTATAAAGTCCCAGCCCATATGCATTAATTGGGTCCGTACCGAAACCTTCCATATATAACATACTCATTGTGTACACTTGTGCTTGAGGAGAATAGAGGAATGAATGAGAAGAAAGTCTCACCCCCATATCTTGTGTCTCCACTTTCGTAGACATTATGCAACCCCTCTGGACAACGGATGTAGCACAGGGGTTGCATAATACTTTCAAAGCTTTCGATCGGTGCTCGAGTTATTGGTGTTATGAATTTTGAGGCAGGACCGGGGACTAGGGATGAAAACAGGTCGGGTTCGGTCGGATCTAGCCATTCCCATATCCTAACCTTTATTTTATAATCGGAAATAGGTTGGACACGGATAGTGCCGAATGCGGATACAAACTCGGATAATGTCAAGCAAAAATTACGTACCAAAATGGATACGTATACTATCGGTTACGAATATTTATTCAAATATCAAGTCGAAGCAACAATCTTATATATCACTAGATAATGACCATTTAACAATTCTATATATCTATAATACGATTATATTAAGCCATTAGGACTTAGGAAATAAATAGAGTACAACACATCATATTAGAACCAATACATAGTACCAGAAAGTGCGTCACAAAAACATAATGTGGGTAATATCCGAATTTTTTACCGGATAATCCGTATCCGTCGGATACTACCTTCCCGAGTTTGATCTCATATCCGCCAAAAAAGTCCCGTATTGGGGCCCGATATCCGTGAAAATTCCCGGATACCCGAATTGTCCCGAAATAATGTGGCTGGGCGGGCCGGCGGAAAATACCCGCCCCTTTTTCACCCCTACCGGGGATGACAGCCATAATGTTGACGTCGCGACTGAGTAGAAGAATACACCTAGGAGCTTTACTCGATTAGGGCCTCCATGATTTGGAGGCTATTCTTTAATAGTCCCACATTGGTTGTGGAAGGGCGAGGGACCTAATATATAAGTGGGGGAACTGCTCACATTATTGTCTAGCTTTTGGGGTGGGAAAAGCCCTTTACGATCCAACAATTGCTATCAAAGCCTGGCTAGTTCAACATCTCTGACCCGAGGGACAAAGTGTGTGAAGGCCTGATGGACCGTGAATGCCTGCGGGGCCACTATGGCTGAGGGACCGTGGGGAAACGGTGAAGGGGCGGTGAATGGCTGAGGGACACCAATGTATAAAGTGGGAGATTGTTGAATAGTTCTACATTGGTTGTGGAAGGGCAATGGACCTAATATATAAGTGGGGGATCCCCTCACCTCATTGGCTAGCTTTTGGGCTGGGAAAAGACCTTTACGATCTAACAATTGATGCATATCCATGTACTACTTGGGAGGGGAGAGAGGGCCCTTGCTTGAAGTTCACCAGAGATTGAGGAGATAACAGACCCAACCTCAGCGGCGTAGCTAGAGTAAAATGGAGGAGGATCGAGATTTTATCACAAGTATATCAATACATATAGTTTCAAACCACATTGTCAATTTGAACAATAATTTTTGACATCACAATACAAATATGCATGCATCAATAAGATAAAAGAAGTTAGACAATGTTTTCCAAAATGAATCCACTAATAACGTTGGTAATTGGTTACTGATTCATGATCAAAAGATGATCAAAATATGCAAACATAGACAAACTCCATTCTACCTCAACATTCTCAATGATTTGATAGCCTACAAAATGAGAACATCCAAATCGGTTCTCATTTTTTTCAAATAAAAAGAAGAGTCCAGCATCTTCTTTATTAACTTCATCCGACTTCTACACTGGCCTGGCTAAAAAAAGTCCAACGAGCATATATACAATCATTACCTTTAACAATTTTAGCCTTTAACAATATCTTTTTCAACAAATGCTTCATATTCATCATCCTTGTTTGCTCTAATCATGCTCTATATATCTTTGTGTTTTCAGAAGTTTTAGTTGTGTACATATATACTTTTTTTAATCATTCGTTCAAGTATGGAAATAGAAAGACAATTGGCATGACTTATATCCAAGTAGCACCTTCAACTCAAAATTTTCCTCTAATTTGAAATTTTACTCCAATTCTTGAGAACCCCAAATTGAAACCTACCGACCTCCTAACCCTATTACATGAAAAAAATAACAACCAATAAGTCAATAACAATTTAGGGCTTTATCTCTAATAAATCGAATTGATTGAAAAAGAAATGTGAGAATTGCAAATATACCACTACTCTCAACCTCTAATTCGAAATAGCCATTAAAAAACACAAACTACAAATTTGCAACTGAAACTGATATGCATACCTTCCGTTTGCCATTGCCTTTGGGCTAGTGCAAATAAGAAGACATAAATAATTCATAAAACTAATGTGAAAAACAAAGCTGTTTTGCCCCCCTCTCTGCTCCTCTCGCACGCAGAAGTCACCATCTCCCAGAAAGGCACGACCTATAGACGGCCATAAGGCCCGAGGCCCAAGGCACGACCATTTGGCCTAGCCCAAGCACGACATGGCCCGATAGTTGGGCTGTGTCTGGGCTGATGCCTTGGCACAGTGGGTTGGTTCGGCACGGTACGGTCAAAGAAAAATAGTAGAGGGATCTAAAATTGACTTAAATCAGCCATATAAGGTAAGGCCCAAACAAAGAGGAATACAAAATAGACTTATTCCATTCATATGATACACAGCACAAAGAATTGAGGGAGGAAAAATAGACTTATTCTATAGAGAAGCACGATAGGCTACCGTGCCTTCGGACCGATATGGCATGACCCGACGTATATGTCGGTCCAAGCCTAGTCATGCATAGGCCGAACGGCCCGTTTGGCCATCTACAGCAGGACCCGATTGGCTGATTCCCTCCCCTCTCCTCGAACCCTCCCCAAATCCTCTCATCTCTTCTTCTAAATCAACAGCAAATCAAATATAAATTTGTTGCAATAAAGTAGGATATGGGAATAGAAGATCTTGCGGGGATATATTTTGAAGGGCAGCAAGCCGGCGTGGCTGTGGCGGGCGTGGGCGGCGGCAGTTCGTGACGCTACAGAAGCATTAGCGGCGAGCGCGACGGAGGCTTGTGAAGCTGCGGCAAACAACAACGGCGTGCGCGGCTGCACTTAGGCATGCAGCTGCCGGGCTTGCTGCTTCGGACTGCAGTAACAGCAAGATGTTGAAGCAGCACCATGGCGGCAGAAGAAAAAGGAGAAGAAAGGCTCTGTTGCTTCAATTTCCTTGGCAGGGTAATATTATCCTAATTTTCATCGAAACCCAACAGTGTTAGTCTGATCTATGAGCCTAATGGCAAGGATGCTGGGTTCTATCTTTTTTTTTTTTTGCAAATATGCAATTACATTTTTTATAATAGCAAATTCACACTATAGGTTAAAAGTTAAAACCGGTGGCAAATATGCAATTGACACAAAAGAAATAGATGAAGCATTATCTCTTACTTTGTTAGACTCATGCGTGGCTGCGTAGCTGATGTTGTGACCGAATGATGTTGTGGAAGTGTGGCCTCACGTTGGCACAGGATGGGAACGGTAAGGGTCGATCCATTTATCCACTAAATCTATCCCTAAATTATCCTAAAGGATTTTTGGGTCGTTTCAAAATTATAAATTGATCAAACAGATCAAACCATTAGAACCAAAGTTTACGGGGTTCAACCCAAAATGACTTCACAAATATAAATATTTCAAAAATTTGTATAAATTAAAGTTGCTTCTCTATATAATAATTCATTCCTACAAAATTCAACTAAATTTAAAAAGTTTTCATAGTGTGAATGCGAGTTTAAAACTTTTTTTGTCCCAGTTTTACACACATGTAACTAGAATTTTTTAGTCCTAGTTATGCATCGTGGGCCCCCGCATGTCTAAATGGCTTAAAATTTGAACATAGTTGCTTCTCTATATAATAAATCATTTCTACAAAATTCAACTAAATTTAAAAAGTTTTTATAATGTGAACGAGAGTTTAAAATTTTTTGGTCCGAGTTTTACACACATATTAGTATATTAATAGTATATTGTAGGCCCTACATGTATAAAGGGCTCAAAATTTACACAAAGTTGCTTCTCTCTGTGCAATAAATTATCTCACCTAAATTCAACTAAATTCAACTGGATGGATAAGTTTTTATAGTGTGAACGCGAGTTTAAAAATTTTGGATCCGAGTTTTACATACATGTAAATAAAAGTTTTTTTTTGTCTACTAGTAGTGTAGCCGATCCTTTTGGATATCCATGAATAACCTATTAATATAAATATATAATGGACTCATGATGGATTGACCCTATTGAACCCTATTAAATTTAGGTTCCATCCATATCCTAACTATTCCCATCCTGTTGGCTGCTGGGTGCTTGGCTTCCTTTAATTTTACTGGACGATTGGCGAGTCAGCGGATGGCCGATGGGTGGCCGTCGGCCGTAGCGCTGTGCGCCTGTGTTGAGGCAGCCAGCGAGGGCAGCAGTCGTAGCCGTGACCGCCGTTCTCCAGGCGGGGGCGACGAGCCGATGCGTGAGTGGGACTGGGACTGATGGTAACGGGATGTCCAATCTTACCTTCAGGTAAAGATAACTATCGATTTCGAAAACATGACACATATGATTTGGTTTCCGATCGACACGATCCGAACCCTACAATCACAGCAAAACCAAGCTAGCAGCGAAATTGCAATGACAGAAATAATCTAAGCAAAATCCAACTTTAAATCAATAACGACTACTGAATATATAGGTTATAGGGTCAACCTTGGACCCCTGGATGCGTCCCTATTAGACTCCGACGTGATACACGGCCCAACGGGCCCAAAGAAAATTTTGCAAATCTATTCCGTAATTGTAAAGTTTATCATAGAACCTTTTGGTTTTCAGTTCAGAACAATGGGTTTTATCAAAAATTCTTCTGAATATCCCAGTTTAGATTTCTAAAACCAACTTTTGCCAATGGGTTTTCATTGGAAAGTGGAACCAATCAAAATTTTTGTCCTATTTTTTATTCATATAGCTTGGTATCCACAATTTTTATTGAGTACATTTCACTTTGGGACATCTTTTTATTGGCAATGTTTTGCTTTGATCACCTTTTAACCAATGTTTTTACTTTGAATTGGGTAATCTTTTATTTGTCTCGTTTTGGACCACCCGACTCTCTTCCCAAGCATTTCGTTTTGGACCTCTGATATGTCGGCTCCTGCTACTCAATAAACTCTCTCATTTGTATGTATACCATTTTCTTTGACATATTATAAATTAGATGAAGATACATAAAAGAGTTGATGGTCCAAAATGATACAAAGGTAAAATTATTTGATCCAAAATAAAATATCGGTTGAAGGATGACGATAAAAGGTCCAAAGTGAAATTAGCTTATGATCATGATTGTACATCCACACGGCATGATAAAGTGGGTGTCGCTGATTGGCGAAGACGCGCCAGCTCAGTTGTTGGCGCGCATGCCCACAGAAGCTAGGCCGTCTACTTACATACGTGTTTTTTGTTTTTCTTTTCTCGACTTTTCCGTGTGTACCACTTTTTCGTGATATTTTTGTGGTTTTATTTTTTTGTGATTTTTTAATGTATTTTAGAATTTGAATCTTTCACATCAAATTTTAAAACATTCTAATAAAAACTTTCAACTCGAATTTTGAACTCAAGTTTTAAAACATTAATATCAGGATTCAAAACTCCCAACTTAAATTTATAATGGTTTCAACTCAAAATTCAAAACTTGAATAAATATTTAGTTGAAAGTTTTCAAACGTTGACTTGAAAGTTTTTCAATCCGAGTTAAAAGTTTTTAAATGTTGAGATAATAGTCTTCAAACATTGAGTTGAAAGTTTTAATTTTTCACTATAAAGTTTACTTTTTCAAATTTTAAATTAGTCTAAAACACGCTATACATAAAAAATATAATTTAGAGAAAACAATATATCTAATGTGGAGTCTCTCTAAATCTAAAAAAAAGAATTGTACGAGAAAAGAGACACGCGCGTGAGAGAAAAAGGAGAAAGGAACGTGGGAGAGAGAAAAAAAAGAAGCTAAAGAAAAACCAAAAAAGAAAAAAAAAGAAAGCACACTAGAAAAAGGAAAAAAAAAAAGAAGCGCGCTGCTGGAGTGGAGACCGTGCGCAACTTGAGTTTCTAGCGCATACGCGCGAGATAGGAATTTCGTGCTAAAATAACACTAGCCGTTATCAATTGGCTGTACAATTCACCGTCGTCCTAGCTCATACGGTCGCACGTAGAGGCTGAGGCCTACCAGACTACAATTACGACCCTTTTAACTTTTTATTAGTACGTAGAGTATATATCTTTTATCCACCATATAATTTCGTGGTCTCTTTTCCGCAACGTGCCCCATTTCACACCAACAAGAAGCCGAACGCGCATATACTGGAGTATTATATATATATATATATATATATATATATATATATATATATATATATATATATATATATATATCTGTGTGTGTGTATGTATGTAAATTTGTTTGGTGCTCCACGGAAATTGAGTATATACCCAATTCAAATGAGTATGAAACTTTTTCAAATATTTAGGTATTAACATTAACTACTTTACTAACTAGTTCAAAGTAAGTTTGAACTGAATTTGAACTTGTTTTTGTTAGATTTTGATTCTAGGTATATAGCATCCAAACATATAATTAGTTGGATATGTAATCATGGATTGTGAACTAAAGTTAAATTTGAGTTGTTTTATTGATAGGTATAGGTATGAATCGAATTCTTATAACTAGGTATATACTCACAATTTAAAAATTTTAAAAAATTTAAGTGAATTTGTATATTTGATACCATGGTGCCCAGGCACCATGGAGCCCCATATGGGTGTCCATATATGTATATGCTATCCTTCACATCTCCAAATCTTGTAAATTTTGGACCACTAGATGTGCTTCACGATTCGTGCTCCAGTTGCTTCTTCTTCAACTCCGCCGACCTCCTCTACTTCTCCGGCACCGGCGACAACCCAAATTGGTAGGGAGAAGGGGAAGAGGGGGGGGGCGAGGAGTTCGCCGGTTTTAGAGGGATGGTTGTGGGAGACGACAGACTGGCGGTGGGCGGCGAGGCGGCGAACTCCTATGTACAATTTGTCAATCTCAATGGCCGGTCCTTTCAAGTTACTGAAGTTGATGAAAGATACAAAATGAGAAGTACGAACTAATGCCGTTTTCGTGCCGCGTCATGCCGCATATCCTCTCAATGTACGTCCACTGTAGCTTCTACCCGATCATCCTTCTTGAATTGAATCGAGGCGTATTCCGCGACCACTTCGCTTGGGCTGTTTTGTAGGCTGCTGCCGTGCCCGTTTGCGCCATGCGCTGTCAGCTGAAACTTGCATATTTTTGAATCGTTTCTCAAAATTTTCTGCATTTATGTTATTCCATTATCTAAAAAAAATCTACATTTTCTTTTCAAAATACTTCAGATGGGGTACTTTCTCTTTAAAAAAAAAGGCAAAATTGGTTACATAGCATTGAAAGTTTACATTATTGGTTTTATAGCACTAAAAGTTAAAAAGATGGGGTACTTATTGCTTTTCAAACTGTGTTTCGTGCGACATATTCCTATACAAAATTTTCTTTGAAACGCCAAATAAATCTATTCTTCAAATTTGTACTAGTTAATTCTTAATTATTCGTGTGCTAATGATCCGCCACGGTTTGGTTGCTAGGATAAGCTCAGCTCCAACCTCACATTCCAACTATGAATTGTCTATCTAATCAACAAATGAATATCAAATACCCATTGTCTTTCAACGCTAAAGAGATTTGCTAAATCTCATCCCCAAAATTTTGTTTTGGAGAACCTAAACAGAATTTGATGTGTCAAACAAAAATGTTCTTCCAAGAGATTGGTTAAAATTGATTTCCTAAAGGAAAAAAGTGGGTCCATTGAAAACTACCCAAAAAAAAAATTTCATTCTCCCACTATATCGGGGTCACCCAATAGTGGTGATCGTGCGCGCTCGCCCACAAGTCTCGCGATGGATTGGGAGGAAATCCGATTCCGATTCCCTCCAAGTGGAGAATGAAAAATCAGGATTGAGGAACTGGATTTTTGAGAGCCGATAGAAAATCTGTTGACAAAAATCCCCAAAATCTGGGATTGGGAATGGCTTAATACTGTTGGCGATCATGTCATTGACTTATAAAATATGATTAACAAAATAATCAGACATAAATATAGATTAGGAATATATTTTGTCAAAGTGTGCAGCCCAACCTATCATGAGTGGTCCACCTAGATTATATTGGTTCTGCCCTTCCACAAGCACAACTCGATCTTGGTTCTGAGCCTATACAATCTAAAAATTTAGGAGAAAATCTTTGCCATATCCTTTCTATACCTATTAGTTTTATCTAGTCCTCCACGTGCAACTAAGTTTTTATTTTGATCCATTCCGTACTTATTTAATTAGTTGAACGTTAGATATTTTTTTTTCGAAATGACTACATTACTCCTCCCTTTTACATAAAAGCTAGCCTCTTTGCATAATATAATCATGAAGGTGACAACATCAGTTACAATTATTTGAAGGGAAGACAATTGTTCGACAAATAAAGATTTAAGATTTTCAAATGAATTGCAATCAAATTTAATAAAATTTCAAAAAGGGAAATTGCACAAATAATAATTTATTTATCCTATTTTCCTCTTCACAGAAACCAAATTTTATATTTTTTTTAAACAACCGCAACCAAATTTGAACAGATCTCCATGGACACATAAGGTGAAATACCGCTTGAAATTTCACCAAATTTAACTAAAGGTCATTTTAGAATCAAAATTTGTGTCGTATAATTATATCCTTTAGGTTTTAATTAAAAATTGTTTTTCCCTTGAGAACTATGCTCTTCAATTTAGCTATCAATGGTGGCAGGTCATGAGGCCTTCAACAGGACCACCGAAGCTAGTAAGTCTACATGATGAGTAAGCATGGCGAAACGCAGCAAAGCAACTGAAGCTACATGCGTGGCGTAGTGTTGCGCCCGAAGAGGAACGAGTCGGGAAAGAGTCATCATAGTGGCGAATAGCCATCATAATGATGAAGGCTAGAGGGTGATGAGCCATAAGGACAAGCTGGATCTTGTAGGACAGCCAGCATGAAGAGGCCCAACCAAGAAGAAAGGTTCTACAAGAGGGCTGGCCTAGTTACGGCCCAAGGCTGGCGCATTAAGGTCATCTAGGCTAGGTAGGACGTAAAGGACGTAAAAGTTTTGTTTACCATGCCTATAAGCTATAAATAGACCCAAGGGGTGTAATGTAGGGACATATTCTAAAAGGATAATATATATACTACTTGCAAGCAAGTGTTTGCTTTCGACAGCAACTAACTCATATGTACCAGGAGCAGTCATATAGTAATTCAAATTTCATCTAAAAATATAGTCATTCAAAAATAATCTAACGGTCAACTAAGGGAATAGGCATAGGGGGGTCGAAATAAAAACTCAAAAGGCATATAGGGGAGATGACTCCACTATCGAGGAATCGATGGACCCCCTTTCGTGAGTTCAGCCCAAGGAGTGGGAGTGCAAGACGAGAGTTGCATTGTGGTAGTAAATGAGGTGAAATCGGTTATGCAAGTTGGGGCCGCGTGGAGTGTAATACCCTACTCGTGATCGTGATCATTCTTTGATCTTTGATTCAGAGTCTAACTTGGATGTTGCAAAGTCTATGGAATGCTTTTTCTATTTTTGGACCACCTTTCCAAAGTCTTTACCTCTCCCCTTATAGTTAAGGCCTGTTTAGGTCTCTTGGCAAAATTTTTCGCCCGTCACATCGAATATTTAGACACATGCATGTAGTATTAAATATAGAAAAGAAAACTAATTACACGGATTGCGTGTAAATTACGAGACGAATCTTTTAAGCCTAATTGCTCCATGATTTGACAATATGGTGCTATAGTAAACATTTGCTAATGACAGATTAATTAGGCTTAATAAATTCGTCTCGCAGTTTACAGGCGGATTCTATAATTTGTTTTGTTATTAGTCTATGTTTAATACGTTAAATGTGTATCCGTATATCCGATTTGACACGCCAAAACTTTTCACCCATGGATCTAAACACAGCCTTAATTGGGGGTACCACAGCCCCCGAACCTTGACAACTGGACCCAATGCACATGAGTTAGGTATGGAAAGTCTTATCACTTGTACACGAGTAGGCCCGAAAGTCGGGTCCTTGTGAGCCATCACGGGGCCAAGCTTGGGAAAAGATCATGTTGTTTCACCATGCATCCCCGTGGTTGGAGAAAGTCCGGATAAAAGGCTGGCCAAAAGGCCGATGGTAGGGCTCGCTTAGTGGAGAGAGGACTAGGAAGGTGGTAGGACCTGTCAAGCGACACGTTAATCAACCGTGCAGCCTGACAGCACATGTCGCCCCTTACAAGTGATGATGGCGCACCGCCCTAGTTGCATGCTGGGTAGATAAGTGTCTCATTGTATTTAATGCAAAGCTTACATGCACAAGAGTACGACAGCACAACACGTCTTGTCACCATTAATGTGATGCTATTATCCCCGTGCAGCTCGGGGCGCCAACCTCGGTGGCAAGGGATGATCATGCCCTGAGCTCGTATCCCGGCCTTCAACCTGCGGGGAGACCCCAAGCTCCGACCTGATGACGTGTTACTAGGTTTCCCGAGTAGCTGGTGGTAGGAACCCTAGTTCTCACTTCCCCAACAACAAAGCTCAACGGCAAGGGATATGGTAAAAATTATCGTGAGGACTGCTCCCCATTTATTCCTGTCAGTATTTTTTATGGCTCTGGTTTTGGAGACAGCAAATCAAGCCAAAATGCAGTTTTCGGCCTTTGCTGACCATGGTTTTTGGTTAGCCATCCAAGAACCGGATAGAACCTTGACGCACCTTTTCCAATATGCTCATGCTATTGAAAATGATGAAGACCCTAGAAGTGATCTAAGCCTAAAACTTCTTCCCATTCAGCCAATTTACAAAACCCATGTGGAACTTGATTACCAACATTTGCCATTGCAGATTAGTAATTAATTAACAATATTAATATGTTTTATGTATGACCTGTATAACTATATATCTATAAAGTCCTCAAGAATTATACTAGTACTATTGTATTACCCATGCGTTGCAACTGGATTGTAATTAAGGAAAAAAAGATTATCAAACAGTTGTCATTATCTGCATAAATCATATCTTAGTTGTTGTTATTGATATTTGACCTTTGGCCCCACAATGTTCCCCTTTTCGGGGCCGTTCAGATTGATGTCATTTCAAACCATACCTTTTTTTTATAAAGTTGTCAAAGATTTGCATACATTTAGTTTTTTTTGCCAAATTTTGGTAAATACATAACAATATTACCAAAATTTGGTAGGTTTATTTTGGCTACAATCTAAACAGCCCCTTCCTTCCGAAAAGTAGAATTGGTGAGGGACGGTTGATATGTGGGTACTCTTGATACCACACTATTCTCATCTTTAAAAAAAATAAGTAGAGAATTGATAGTGGAGGTGTGTTAATTAGATTCAACGGTCATCACCACCACTGTTCTCTTTGAAATGAGTGTTGATATGAGAAATACTACAGTTAGAATGTGTGGTCTTGATAATTCTTGAATACTCATTTATAATTCCGGAGTAGTATTAATTTGATATGCATGGCAGATGGCAAACCCATATAAGAGAACCTACAACTGCATCACTTTCGGGAGACAAGGACTATCTTCGGACAATTGAGGTAGGTGACACCAACTATTTTCAAAAGGATTTAAAGTTTGCAGTAGTACCGTTACATAAACTACTCCCCACCAACTGAGCAGGCAAGCAGGCTGCAGCCTAACTTAAAGCAGTACAATAAATTGAACATTAAAGAATAATGCTTGTACATGTAGACCAAATCTTCTTATACATATTCAACCCTACAATAACTTATGAGGAAATAAATATAGAGGAAAATTAGATGCAAAATACACACTTTTGCAGTTTGAATCTTCAATGCCACTAGACATGAACAAAAACATATGATTAAGAACCAGAACAACAGTGTCGGTGATGTTATGGTTATGCTATCAAAAAATAATAGACACCACGGGAAGATCAAACCTAAAATTAACTAAGTCTTCGTGAACAACATGCAAATATAGTTGGGGGTCTAACTTTACCACGACTTAGTTTGTTAAGAATGCGACGACAATTTATTGGTCCCACGCAAGTATTGGGATATTTAAGTTAGAAATTAAGTGTATGACAATGACATTGTAGGCACGCATGTGAACTGTCAAACCAATGAATATTCCAGTTAACCAGAGAATGTTTGGCACAGCAGTCCGTATATTGTACTAGCAGGTATATATGGTTGTTTGAGATATATAGGTCTTTGCTGATGTCCTTGGAGAGGAAAATATGTTTAAAACACGTAAGCAGTGAAAGCCTAGAAACTATCATAGGATGTAAAAATAGATGTGTTATATTTATCCACGTCACTATGAGTAAAAATTTTGCTCCCAACAAAACTTTTAATCATGGTTACATGAGAGTAAAAGTTGTACTTATGGTGATATCGATAAATCTCAGACATCCATTTTTACGTCTTATGATAGTATGTAGGTTTCCACTACATATGATTTTTGTAGGGGAAATTTACTATCCCACCTTGTAGAATTTACTATTTGAATCCTTCCAAATGAAATGTACCCATTTGCCACCAGTCCTCATTGAAAATTTTCATATATCACTATTTTTCACTTTTCTTGTCCACGTGGCATTACTTTTGTGTTTCTCCCTGTCTGACGTGGAGGATATGGTGAAAAGACTAAAATAATCTTGGGCCAAGCTATAAAGCCATCCATAACGCTACATGTCATTTATTGTCCATAGCATTAAATACATTCTCACATAAGTAAAAATCTGATGTGGCAAGAGAGTTAATAAGGAGAGAGATAAAAAAAAGATAAAGAAATCATTTCTCTTGTAAGAAACCATATCTACACAAGAACCAAGAATGAAAACAAGGGGATGGGTGGATAAAAGGAGAAAGAAGGGAGATAATTGGATGAGAATTTAATCTGACGATACCATCCATTGGATATATAGTTTCTATGCATAGTGCCTATATGACATGGCAAGTATGGAGACTAGGAATGGCCTAAGTCTCCCTAGTCTCCATTGGTCCACCACCACTGAGTGAGAGCGAGAAGAGCTATTGCCAGCAATGCAAGCTCGTAGGGCTTGGAGCGACATCTTCTTAACAACTATGGAATCACCATTTACTACTACAGAATCAATTTTTCTGGATGAGACCCCCTATAGATTGCAGGTGGACCAAGCATCAACGGTGGCCTCGATGGTGGCCTCCGGGGCGGGAGATGCCGGCGCAAGAATCAGGTAGCCTCAGGGCGGATCCACCAGCCCCGCCTTGGGGAACGATGAGGGTGGGTGGATCTGTCACCGTCTCACTTGGGAACGGACCAGTGGGCTTAGGCGGTAGGGTGCAAGCGGCCATGGCGGCTACAACGACGATGATAACAAGCTAGGTGTCGGGAGACTCAGGGATCTAGGGTTTGGGTAATTATTTTTTGTATTTTTATTTTTTTTAAAAAAATTATTTTTGCATGCAGTCGGCTTAGGATTTTCGCATGCGGTTGCGCTACCTACATGGAAAAATATTAATTTTCGCAGACATCTGGGTACAAATGGGCCGATCAGGCGCATGCGAATACCCGTTTTATCCATCTGCAAAAATGATTTTTGTGCTAGTGGTTGGGGGGCCTCACGAGGTGCCCCAAGCTTCCCATGCCTATCACATTTTCCAACGTTAGGGACCTCACAACCTCGTTGACAGAAATCGAGCTTCTGTTATAGGTTCACCTGCCACATCTCATTGATGTCGTGGATGGCATTGTTGTTTTTGTGGCATGAGTGGGCAAACACATATGTCGCTGATAGGAGAAGTGTGTTGTCATCAAGGTCATGAAACTGAGACTTAAGAGCTTCTCACAAGATCAAAGCTTCAGTCCGCTGAGGGAAGGAGGATACTGCAGAGCTCCAGGCACCAGTACCGAATCGAACATCATCATCCTTGGCCTGCTGCTTTCCAATGCACACCTCAGCCCACCGCCTCGTAATGCATCCCTTGCCGCACGTCCTCAGCATCCACCCCCTCATGCTCCACATCCACCACCCTCAAATATGTCGGTGCTCCTAGAAGTTGAAGCCTCCATCCGTTGTTCCCGCATTTAGACTCAATCGGTGCCCGCATGAGGGATGATGATCATTGGTGGCGATAAGTCGTCCAAGCATATGCTACTTGATATGCCATCGTTGTTCACCATGGGTAGCAATGGGCTGTTGTAGCCGGCTAGAGCCACCCTGACATACAGCTTCCTGCTGGTGCTGCAGTGCCATGGCACTTGGCAGACTATTGATGAATTGGCGCCTCCTAAGGTGCTCAAGCTTGATGAAGTTATAGCTGGTGCACTGGTGCAATGGAAGGCAATAGGGCGTGGCGATGAACCCTACGACCTACATGGCCACCACGGGTCTTCTCTCTCCCTCCTTTGTTGGCTATGCATGGGTAGGGTACTCCATAGAAGTCTTACATCTGAGCCTAAGGGTATTTACGTCTTTTTGTCTCATCCTCTACTTCATATAGGGTGAAGACACAAAAGTGATGCCACATGGGGCAAGAAATGCAAAAATAGAGCCACACCGAACAATTTTAGCGGGCACCCGGTGACAAATATAAATGTAAATATGGGAAAGTAACACTAGGGGATTTGCCGTTTGAGAGGATGGTGAATAGTAAATTTTATTTGTATAGGGTCATGTTCTTTGCTTGTCAGCATGCCCATTATGTTAAGGGGTAATTTCGTTTATACCGCTACTTTGATGTTCAATAGTGATTTTGCTGCTATTTTTCAGGCTTTCGTTTTTGCCCTTTTTTAAGACAAAGCCAATTAAGTTTTGCCCTTACTTTGAATGAACAAGTTGACGGAATTAAATCTTTGGCAAAAAGACATCCATACCCTTACTTGCTATTTCACATTGACACTATTTTGGTTCATTAATTGTGTATTTGCCCCCAATGTTATTTGTGATAAACTTTTACAAGTAAGAAATTTTTTACAGAATATGAACAAAATTTTGTTCAAAACTTGACAAAATTTTACCAAATGCATGGTAAAATTTAAACACATTTTAACAAAAAAAAATGACAGAATGGCACAATTTTGATACCTTGTTACACAACTACTACGTAGCAAAAGTAGTGAAAGCATCACAAAGTAAAAGGAAAAAAATCCAAATCCAAGTGTCAAGAAAATCCTGTTCCGCAGCCATTCACTCCTCCCATGCCGCCGCCTGGTCAAAGGCAAGATGATGTTGTTCACGTTCCCCTTGCACAACTCGCCGTTTGGCCTGCACCTCCTGGCCGTGCGCTATGATTGCTGGCACAGTGCATGCCGCGGCGTCCCACTCCCCGCACCGAGCTGCCACCGCTGTCGCTTCCCCTCCCCGTGCCGCTGCCGTGTCACATTGTCTTCTACCTCGGGGACTCCTTGGGGCAGCCGTCCGCCCATCCCGCGCCATGTCACCGCAGTCGCCTGCAGGGTCGCCGCAGCTGCCGTCTGCTGCTCACCAAAGCTTGGCCAGGTCGCATGCTTGCTGCCGCCATCGCTCGTTCCCCTCCACCGCCGCTAATATCCCTGGGTTAGATGGGGAAAGAGGGGGCACACAAGTGGGTCCCCCTATTGCGTGATTGATTGCTGGCACCTGCGAGAGCGATCGGGGAAGGACCCACTAGTATGCCTAACTCGCATGTGTGGAGGACAGGCGATCGGAACGAGAAAAAACTGGTTTATTGGTTTTGCCTTTTTTCTGTCTTAGATACAACTAGTTTGTTGGTACTCTAACCATTACTTCACATATTTTTCAGCAATTTGGGATGATCTAAATCCTAGTGTAATCAGGATGTAGTTGTGGGCCACTTGGCCCTAATATGTTACTTCCTACGTACTACGTACTGTTCACTTCTAACATATAAACTTACTGTGTATAAACCCTATACATACAAATTTTTGTACAAAATTTATACATATAAACTTTTAATGTAGAAACTTTATAGGTATAAACTTTAGATCTGTAAAGTTTCTATAGATAAATTTCAAACGAATTTAAAAATTAAAATTTAAAAAGTCCCACATAGATATTCACAAAAAAAACTATACATACAAATTTTTGTAGAAAATTTATACACATAAACTTTTAATATAGAAACTTTATAGATATAAACTTTAGATCTGTAAAGTTTCTATAGACGAATTTCAAACGAATTTAAAAAATAAATTTTAAAAAGTCCCACATAGATATTCGCAAAAAGAAATGATATGCACATACACACGTCTCGTTAGGAAGAAGAAAAGGAAAAAAAATAAGCGCTAACTTGGCTCCATGAAAGTCGGCAATAGTAAAAAAAAAGGAAAATAAAAACAGCTAAAAAAGTTAGGAGCAATTTCTAATAGAAAAAAGTAAAAAGACGACCTGATCGCGTGGGTGCACGGACGGCGATCGTCCGCTCGTTAGCAATTTCGCACATGGGTCTCCTTTGCATCTATCAACAGGGGTAGAATGTAAATCGAGATTTGGCAAAATCATTATTTCTTTCCCCCACGACAATTCTAGGTCCACTAACTTCCATAGAAAACTGGGGTAAACGGCTGACAAGTTTAAGAAAATAGGTGAAAAAAGAAAACTCTTAAAAAAAAGGAACAAAATCACAATTAGATATCAAAATATGAGGAAGAACGAAATTATCCCTTATGTTAATAACCTTTTTTTAATTACACTTACGCTGGCTAAGCTGCAAAGGTTCTGTACTTATTACGAGAAAAAAAGGTTCAACATGTGAACATTTTCAGTACATACAAACACAAGGATATGCACTACACCTTAAAAACTCATTTCATAATAAGATACATCAAGGACATATGTAAAAAGAAAAGGATGCCGTGAACAGTAGCGTGTATATTTTTCACTGTACGGGTTATTTATTGTTTTTTCCTCCATGTATACATCTAAGTTTAAACTGACTTTTTCTGTACTTGTACATGTCATGGTGTTGTATACTACAACAATTTCACAATATTCTTTTCGTGCTCTTAAGTGCAACTTCTTTTTTTTGGTTTTGTAGCTTGCGAGCGTGCTACTATTCAATAACATTTCATGGAATTGAATATTCTTTGCAGTAGCTGAGAAGGGCATCACTAGCTTAGATATGACCTTGGATACCTAGCTTAGATATGACCATGGATAACTTTCGTATTCATCAACTAAAGTAGTTCTACCACTCGGCTGTTGACTTTGCATATTTATTGGCGGAACACAGAACGAGACAATTAATTGGTATGTGATTCTGCGTAGAAAACTTTTGTATAACACATGTTTAGCAGTTTGAGAAATTAATGTGCTACCCGAAAATAAGAAAACTGCCATGGCTAAAATAACTTCCACTATTGAAGAAACCATCTTCCGTGGGTCGGCCAAATTCCATAATAGCCCCGATTCTTTAAAAAACCAGGACTAAAAAACAGGACTATGTGATCTTTAGTCCCGGTTCCCTTTGTGTCAAACGTTGTCAGGACGCCGGGGATTAACAACCGGGACTAAATATCTCTGTCCCACGTCCTACCTCGGGATGCCTTTCCCACGTCCTTATCTCTCTCGAGACCGAGAGACCACGTATTTATCTCTCGAGAGACCGAGAGACCACCGTCTTTATCACTCGTTCTCTCTCGATCCTCTTTCTCTTCGCTCTCTCTCTCGATCCTCTCCTCTTCTGGCTAGGAGAAGCGGCGGCTAGGCCAGGTCGGCGGCGGCGACCGAGCGGGAGAACAAGCGTAAGAAGGGTGGGGGTGGCGGCGGCCTCGCCCTCCCCTCCGCCAGATCCGGCGGGAGGGGAGGCGGCGATGGCAGGGCGGGGGCGGTGGAGGTGGAGCGACGGCGGCTAGGGATGGCAATTGTGCCCGTTTGCCCGTTTACCCGTGGGTAAAAACCCTATTAGCGTTGGGTTTGTTCTCTATTTTATACTCATGGGTTTCTTATTGGATCAAAAGTTATGCCCGATGGGTAAATGGGCATGGGTATGGGTAATCACTACCCATACCCGCTTTGCCCGTTTACCCGTGAAATCTAACTTACATATAGGCTAGGAGCAAAATCCACTTAAATACATAAGCCACGTTCTTTGTTTTCTACGGTTTCCCTTTTATTTCCCTTATTATTTCTCTCCCCCTTCCTCTATCGCCGCCGAAGGAGAGACACCACACCGAGGCAGAGAATATTTGATGTTTTAAGTTCGATTCGAACATAGAGGCTTGTAGACTTTTTGTTCCACTGCTTTTGTTGTGGCGGGTAAACGGGCACGCCCGCAGGTAGAAGGCGCCCGCGGACGATGGGCATGGGCAATCCTTGCCCGTCATGTAGTAACGGGCATACCCAGGGGCACAAATAATCTCACGGGTATGGGTATGAGTAGGCACTACCCGTGCCCGTTGCGTCCGATTGCCATCCCTAACAGCGGCTCGACCGGAGGAGATTTTTTTTTTAGGATTTGTGATGAATTTATTTTTGAGAATTTGTAATGTATTTAATCTGTGAAGTGGGGCCGAGTTGAGTTCCAAACTTTTTCTTCAAACTTCCAACTTTTCCATCACATCATTTCAATTTTAACCAAACTTCCAATTTTGGTGTGAACTAAACACACTCTGAATATGTGATGTATTTGTAATTTTTTTTAGAATTTGTAATGTAACTTTTTTGAGAATTTGTGATGTATTTGATATGTGATTTGGAGATGATTTAGGAATTTCACGATTTGGGGATGATTTGGGGATGTAGTGAAATCAATATGCAAATGCAAGCAATTAAAAACATTGAAAAAAAAACTTTAGTTCCGGTTGCTAACATTAACTAGTACTAAAGATTCTTGTCCTGGTTGATAAAGATGTTCATCTTTAGTTCTAGATTCATAGTCTCGATTGGAGAACTTAGACTAGAAGGAGTTACGAACCATGATTGAACGTCCTTCGTCCAGTAGTGTTCCGAACAGGCCGATGCTAACTTCGTTAGGCTATATTTCTTTGTAATCTGACTGGAAATGCACGCTCGACACGTAAGTGCTACAACAATTTCAACTGCTCACAGCTACAGTAGACAACTGCTATCCGTAGCTGTGACCTGTGAGGAGACCGACTCGTACAGCTACAGTGGATGAAAAAGGAAATTTCGAAGAGGAACCAGAGGTCACTGAACTTGAGACCTCTCAGTCAAATGCAAGCTTCTTTACTTGAGAATTCGATGCAGGTTTTATGGATTCCAACAGAAATTAATGATCCTATAGACAAGCTAGCTAGCTAAAGATATGAGATCTTAAACCACTAATTCGCATATATTTAATTATCGGAATATTTCCCACCTAGCACATCTAGTGCTATGTGTAGTATAGGAGTATGTGTAATGCTAGAAGCGAAAGATCGGAGTTTATAACGGTAAGATAAGCCATGTGCTTCGCTTCCAGTAATGAAATAAAAAGTTGATTAGTTATTTAAAGAAAAAAAACTCACAACTACAATAGTTGTCTATAGTACGTACCCAGAACAATAATGAATTCATAACCTATTATATTTGACAAGCTCAAATTTTCATTCCGGTACTTCTGGCTTCCTTTTTCTTTCTACACAATGATATTAATTTAATTTAATCCAAGTACTTCGAGATCGTTCTAGCTTCCTACTTCCGCCTTCTGTCGATCGTCTGCATGTTCATATATAGTATACGAAGTCGTGCACTCGTGCATCCGATGACTAAAACCGTCCTACTATATAGCATGTAAAAGAATCTATTAATAATATTATATAAAGAATATTTTTAAACCTTATAAAGTGTTTAATTCACTGAATCTAGAAGAAGCTTTTCTATTTTGAGAGATGAATTCAAAGAGAGGTTTTTTAGAAGTAATTTTATTATGAAACAGAATATGCAAGCATATATATGAAAGAAAATATATAAATCCTTTTCTGAGTAAACCTTTCGTTCCTGAAAAAATCAACTTTGATCTGTAGACAAAAATTGACAGATGTTTATCTAGATTCCTTCCTAATTTCTTTGACAGAGGAAGTAGAAAAGAAACCCTACTCCTCAGCCCACCGCACCACCAAAACCAGTAAAGCACCGCCTTCCTGTCGTTTTCACTTATAAATTATACTCTCTTTTTATAATATTTTCATATTATAAGTCGTTTGATTTTTTTTTCTAGTCAAATTTTTTTAAGTTTGACCAAATTTATAAAAAATATTGCAACATATAAATATCAAATTAGTTTTACTAAATCTAAAATTGCATATATTTTGATAATATGTTTGTTTTATGTTGAAAATACTAGTATATTTTTCTATAAATTTGGTCAAACTTAAAAGAAGTTTGACTAGGAAAAAAATCAAACGACTTATAATATGAAACAGAGTGAGTAGCACATATGTTTTAGCAATAATGTTTTTTACATGCTTGAATAGCATTGATATGTTTCGAGCACGTGCTTGGCAGGAAACGATATGTTTGTTAAATTCTAACATAGTGGAATTTGATTTGTGATATTCTTAATAAGACAGATTTTTTTCTTTGCAAAATATGAACAGATTTTCTTTTTCTCTCTTCAAAAATATTACTAACTGATATAAAGTTTTATACGTAAATTTAACTTTTGCCCTCAGAATTCGATATGATCCAAAGGACCATTAGGCCTGAGCGGCCTAAACCAGCCCATTAGGTCCACAAAATGACTGCTCGGTCAAACACCGAGACCCCTCCTCCCCTCTTCTATCATTATAAACTGTGATTTTTTTTGCACCTTTTCTCCGCTGCCTAGCTCATTCATTATTTGTTTAGGTTCACGTGTTTCTAGCACGATGTGGATCTCACGGTGATTCTCGAGAAAACTGACCCGACCTTTTCTGATCCCTTTTTACTTAGGCCCTGTTTAAACAGATCACACATCAAAATTTTTCACCCTGTCACATCAAACGCTTAAACTCTTGTATGAAGTATTAAATATAGGCTAAAAAAATAACTAATTGCACATACGACTAATTTGCGAGATGAATCTTTTAAGCCTAATTGCTCTTATGATTTGATAATATGGTGCTACAGTAAACATTTGCTGATGACCGATTAATTAGGCTTAATAAATTCGTCTCACGGTTTACTGACGGATTATGTAATTAGTTTTTTATTAGTGCCTGAACACCCCATGCGACACCCTATATAATACCCGACGTGGCATGCTAAAATTTTACACCCCTGAATCTAAACACCCCCTTAGCCTAACTCTAGATCGAATGCTACATATTAAATTTGTCTTGCATCCAATTGTTCTTATTCACCTGATGACGTGGCTCATTATGTTCTAGGATTATCATGGGATTCATCTTTCACTCGAAGAGATATTGGAATTAAGTTTCGATTTTTTATCGTAGTTTAATTTCAGCGTTACCTTCTAAATAACATACATAAAAAGTTTAGCCATAAATTATATTTTCCGTTCATTTGTTTTCCATGGCTTATTAGCCTAGCTCAACCGATTAGAGCCATTTGAGCTGATAGAAATTTGATAATGTTGATAAGAGTCTTGTGTGCCTTCCTTTCAGCTTATGAATGTGAATCAATGTTTTGATTTATATTTTTGGGATAAACAATTGATATGCAATTTAATTATATTGGTTTTGACAATTTTGTGATTTATTAGCAAAGTGAAATTTTGCTTCTGGGTGCATGGGTTCAGACTGACTGGGATTGTATAGCTAGTCGGATCGGACAATGACTGTGAACAGTGTTTTGCTCTGGACAAGACCGACGTGTAAGGGCCAGTCGAACAGGACGTCCGGGTGCTTCGGTAATTTGACCACAGCCTATATTACACGCACACACTCCCTCTTATATGCACCACCAGGTATTGATATATAGAAGTGCAGCTAGAAACACTGTATGTAGTTGTGTAGCAAAATTAGGTGGAACCATAAAAACCACAGCATAAAAGTTTCTAAAAGGATTTCATGCAACAAATTAAAGGTGATATTAGACTAGCACGCAAAATTTTAAGACAATCAACTTATTTCGTGATATACTCCATTTTTTCTAATATGATGCATGATGGCTAACTAGATCAGTTTGAATCAACCAACGTCAAAGAAGGGGCTGAATTTCATTAATGTTAATATCGTGTGTTCATGTGTCGTCATTTGATATATTTTAGGTGATCAATGACTGAAACCATAGAGAAGGTTAGTCGTTGTTCCACTATATCTACTATATAACATTTATATATAAGTTATGTTTACATTGCATTTTTTCCCCAAATACTCTTGTTTCCTCACAGTCTGTCTCTCCATCAAAACAACCAGTGAGGTCCTTGAGCTCCTTATTATAATTTGGGTTCAGTATAACATATCTGCTTGCTTTCCTAATGTCCCATGAACCCTTTGTGTTCTGCTTCCACACGTTAATTAATGGTTCGTCCTGTTAATTTTGTCCTGCTATTTTAATTTCGTTGAGGAATTCGGCAACCCAAGAAGCTAAGTCTGCCATATGTTGTTATTAGGTTGCCGTGCCAGCTAGTGCTATTAGCAATGCAGTGTACATATATAAATAGAGAGACTGATCAAGCTAGAGCGGCAGAGAGCTAGTGCACAGAGCCGATCAAGCTTCAGAAAGTTCAGAGCTGCATCAGGGCTAGCTAGCTCTCTCGACAAGAACTCGAAATGGGTAATGGCGGCATTAAGGCCTATGCGGCCATTGTTCTGATCAGGCTCATGTACTCTGGTATGCACGTCATGAGCAAGGTCGCCTTGGATCAAGGCATGAGCCCTTTCGTGTTTGTGTTCTATCGGCATGGCAGTGCTGCACTTGTGTTGATCCCCGCTGTTCTTATACTGGAGAGGTCAGCTTGTTAGCTATACACCTCCACCTTTTTTTTTCTATTGAGCTTCACTTTTTTTTTTTTTTGCAGGCCAAAAGCTAAACAAGTGACGTTAAAAATTGCAGCAAAAATGTTTGTGCATGCCTTATATGGGTACGTATAGGTTTGTTCTAGCTAATATGAAGTCAATTATTCTTGTGGCTCTGCTTAGTCCCATGGCTCATGCATGGTTTGTCCTTGCCATATGTTACCGTGCGTTTTCAGACACACTGCATAATTAATTTGTATTACACATTTCGCCAACAAAATACTGTGTGCTCAGGAGAACACTGAAAAAACAGAGAACCTAAAGTTTTGCCATTGGTAAATGATTGATTCTTATAACATCCTGGCTCAAATAGAATGTGGCCTATGCGGTGCCCACTGAAATTTTCATGTTCTCCGAAAGGGAAAACCGTGTGGAACACTCGGAAACATGAAAAATAATATTTTGTCTCACAAAGTCACAATAATGCGGAATTGACATTTGCTAAAGGAACACATGCTATAAAAGTTATTTGGTCCACACCAAGATCCTTTCTAGCAACAACACTTTCTATCAATATTGTCCAGTGCAATTTGCATGGGCTCTTTGCATTACATATTTTATATACTAGCCTTGCTTTATATCCTTAACTATAAACAATCTTAAAAAACAAAATTTGAAAGTTGTGCATATGAAAATACATACTAAGTCCCCTCTAACACTTTCTTTTATGGTTTTCTCCTTTCTTAATTTATTAATTCCAAAATATAGCATTAATAAACCAAATCTTGTGCTATCTCTGTCCTCCATGAGCATAGCCAACAAAACTTATATTTAAGAGCGAAGATAGTACTAGCCATAGAGCATTAACTTTTGTTTTATGTAATTAAAGTTGTCCCCGATGAGTATATATCGATTATAGCTTTCATGATTTATTACTTATGATATTTGAAATTAAAAGATAGTGATTCAAATCATACTATTACTACTGCTATTGTTGTTGTTTTTGTTGTAATAAGAATAATAAAAGTAATGTCACTAACAACAACACCACCAACTATTAACAACAACAACACCAACTATTATTATTATTATTGGCTTTGAGTCTAAATTTTGGTTATTTCAATTAAATATTCCAGAATTCAGTTTTGGTTGGTTTGAAGTGTAACGTCTTGGTTCTAAATTTAGATTCTTATTAATTTAATTGTGAAATTCTAAATTAATAATTAACCAGTTTTAATTGTTGTATGGTCTTCTTTAGTCTAACCCATTATATTTCTGTGACCTATCCCTTAAAAGTAACTTATCTTACCTAGATGGAGGGTGTACTTTATTGACAGAATGTCCAATTAATGTTGGTTTTGATTGGGCGTATCCAATTAGTATAGGTATGGATGGACAGATAGATAAATATGTGAAGACAAGTGGGAACTCATCACTTGGCTTTTCTGTTAATAATAAGAGATCTTCCGTGCATATCTCTACTGCTATGTATTAAGGTGCTTCATGTCACAATTGCTTGGACAGCAAAGCAGAGTGTGTGCAACAAGCCTTTATATACGTTGTATGCAATTTGATTAACTGTTGAAGCTTTTTATTACCTATTAAGTTATGAAGATATTTAATATATTTTGAATTCTATATACACCTTGGCTCCAGACTGGTCTAATTCCTGGTATTTTTTTAAAAAAATCTCAGAGTGACAGCATGCGGTTTCTTGTTCAACATTGGTCTGAATTATGCCTCAGCAACGTCATCATCTGCATTGTACAACGTTCAGCCAGTGGTTACATTCATCCTTGCTGTTGTATTTGGGTAATGGATATGCAGACCTCCTTATCCTATATTCTATCATGATAGTTGCAATTTAAACTGACTTAGCGAACAAAAATTCGTTACTCAAAGTAATTGCAAAGGAAAGTGTTTTCAAAAACACACACTGACTCTATCAGAAGTTTTCGGAAAATACACTTCGTCAGAAGTATGAAGAAGTTACACACCTTGTTACAGGATGGAGTCTATGAAGCTCAAGAAGCTCCATGGCAACGTAAAAGCGGCAGGCATTCTCTTCTGCGTGACCGGAGTCACCGTGCTGGCTTTCTACCAGGGGCCAGTGCTGGGATCGTTCAACCATCACCACCTCTTTCAGCAAGCCAACAGCAGCGACGACCCTGCAGGGAACGCGCACTCCAAGACGCAGTGGGTACTCGGGATTTTCCTCATGACACTCTCCAACGTTTTGGCTGGCTTATGGACAGTGCTTCTGGTATCCAAACTTTCAGATTTCATGGCCACTAATTCAGACCTTGATTTTCATGGAGAATTTTTGTTTTCGCAAACTACACGCAAAAGGCTTGCGCATCAGTATAATAGACGAAAGCAATCAAGTTACAGGCTACAGCCGACCTCGTAAGGGCCTCAATGGAGAAATTTTTTTTAACATGATGTGTTTTTCAGGGGCCACTGATAGAAGAAACGTCCAAGCTGATGAACACAGCGTTACAGATCTCATGGGCCGCGGTCCAAGCCTTCGTTGTCGCTGTTGCAGTCGAGAGGGACTTCAACAAGTGGAAGCTAGGCTGGGATGTTCAACTCGCCACAGTAATCTACAGTGTAATTTGAGCTAGCTCTCTCTCTCTCTCTCTCTCTCTCTCTCTGATGCAATGCTATCTTCGATTTCAATTTTGCAACTCGATCAAATGATGCTCAAGCTGAATCCATATATGGTTCTCCATGAAACAAATATTTTTTGTTGCAGGGTGTGGTCGTCACCGCACTTTCGTACTACATGCAAATGTGGACGATCACAAAGAGGGGGCCGGTGTTTCTTGCCATGTCAATGCCACTTACTTTTATATTCACAATCATCATATCCTCGTTCATTTTAGGGGATCCAACTAGCCTAGGGAGGTATGCTATGCACAAGAATATGATGAATTACTCACAGAGATTTGTAGTACACAGGACAATTCAAATTTTTCTCTGGTGCTTAATTTTTTTTTTTTGCTGATGCTGTTAATGTAATTGATTGTGCAGTATTTTTGCTGGGACTCTACTGATAGGAGGCCTCTATAATGTTCTGTGGGGGAAAAACATTGAGGAGCAGGATGAAGTGAACGGCATAGTTGCAGATAAACCAGAATTTGAGATGCAGGGCAAAGAGGCTCAATTGCCTGGTGATGCTGGAACAAAGGTGTAAATTAACCAAGCGATGTACGATCGAAAGATGGTGTTCTGACACTATATTTTCTTTCCCGTAGTGACGTCATTAGATTAAGAAAAGCATTGTTAATCTCGGACAATTAATTACATCGATGTAGCTAGCTAATTTCGTCATGCATTATATATAGTCGTCAATGAATAAAATAAGTTTTAGTTGACTTTATAGCTATGTGCACGACCTAATAGATGAGATGCTGTACGTGTACCAGTATCACGTTGCCAAACCAACGGAAAAACATTAATTACATTGGCTCTCAAGTCACAGTTTCATGCTTATGCACCGTTCGTCGCATTATGTTATATGCGGTGTTTTTTTTTTTTTTTGAAAAGAGAGGCAAAAGTTTTGCCACTTTTGTATTAATAGAGGAGGAGTAAAATTACAAAGGCTAAAACTATACAGGGTCTAATGATAAAACATAGACCCGTAAAAGCTCAAGGAAGCTATTCTCCTCAAGGGACGATCTCCGTGATTCGGGTGGCCCCAACCTTAATCCACGCTTGCGCCTCTTCTTTAATCTTGGCTAGAATAGTAGTTTGAGTGGTGGCAGTGTGTCTAAAGATTCTGGCATTTCGCTCGCACTAGAGCTCCCAGGCCACTAAGATTATCACCGATTTAAGAGCCTTCCATGGCACATTTGGTATGCGAGAGATCTTGTACCACCATTCTTCCACATTGGTGCAGGTTCCCCATTCTTTCATTTGGAGATCGATATTTATCCATCTTTGCAGTCCCTTCCAAATTCTCCTCAACAGTCTGCAATTGGCTAGGAGATGTAGGGCCGATTCTGGGGAGGCTTGACACATAGGGCAAAAGTGTTGGTTAGCCCAACCTCTCTTTTGTAGTCTGTCCGTCGTCTAGACTCTGTTTCGAATTATGAGCCAAGAGAAAAACTTACACTTGGGTAGTGCCCAATATTTCCATATAGTTTGATTGAAGATTGTGCCCGCCGCACCCTTGAATTTCAATATGTAAGCTGACTTGGTCGAGTTGACACCGTTCTAGATCAGTTTCCAGGTGATAGTATCTGTTTGTTCGCTGTGGAGCTCTATGTTCTGGATCAAAGTCCAGAGGTGGATGTATTGCCACAGATGATCAGCCTCCGTTATGAGGAGAAGGTTGATGTCACTAATCCAAGTGTTGGTGGCTAAGGCGTCACAAACCGACCTATTTTTCTGCCTTTGCCTTCTTTCCATCTCCCAGTGTGATTGCCATTGCTGCTTTGAAGAGATCCTTGTCCTGTTGGTCGCAGAGAATTGTCGTGCCGCTCCATGGCTTGTCTGGGTCAACCCAGTCAAACCATAGCCATCTCAGTCTTAGCGTTCTAGAGAAACGATTGAGGTCAAGTACCCCAAGCCCTCCCAAGTCCTTTGGTCTGCATACTTTATCCCAATTGTTCTTACATTTTCCTCCCGAGATATCTTCTCCTCCTGCCCAGAGGAATTTTCGCCTCATCCTGTCGATTGAGTGAAGACTGGCAGACTGCCATCCGGTACTTTCAGAGCTGTTAGGTGATAGATCGGCTGCGCCGTTAAGACTGATTTCATCAGTGCAGCTCTTCCTGCCGCCGTCATCATCTTCCCTTGCCACGGCGCAAGCCGCATTCGGCATTTATCGAGCAAATGTTGCACGTGTATTTTCTTTAGTTTGGAAAGCACAAGTGAAAGGCCGAGATATTTCATCGGGAAGCCGGTGGTGCTTGCTGGGATGACTAGAAGGATATCATGGACAATTCTGTCGGTACAGCGGATGGGCGCAATCTGACTCTTCTCCATGTTGTTGTGAAGGACTGTAACTTCTCCGAAGGATCGAAGAATGGCGGCCAGGTGTCTCATGTCGCGCACGGACGGGTGAATAAATATTGCAACATCGTCAGCATAGAGAGAGGTACGAAGGCGCGCAGTCCGTCCGTTTAATGGGGCAAGGAAACCAAACTCTCTTGCTGTGACATCCTAGCTTAGGGCTTAATAAAATTAATAGAATACTCAATAAGTTGCAACTTCCTTTTCGCAAGCCGATCTCGAAAGAACTCCAGGGTTAAGCGTGCTTGGCCTAGAGCAATTTGGGATGGGTGACCGACTGGGAAATTCTTCCCGGGTGCACACGAGTGAGGACAAAATGTGCAGAAAAGACTTGTTAGTCTGTGAGGGCAGTCTATGACCTATGAAAGCTGCCAGATGTAAGCGGGCCCGGCCTGAGAGAGGCGGGACGTTACACTGGCTTTCTCCAGGATCTTATGTAGGGGACCGATTGCTAGGATGAAAAGAAGGGGGAAGAGCGGGTCGCCCTGACGCAAGCCTCTGCCATGCTTGATTAGGGCCGCCGCGGTATATGCGGTGTTTATATATGCTGAGAATATTTAATTGCTTGTATGGACAATACTCTTTAATCTAATATTATCTATACTCTCCGTATTACAATCCATTAAATCTAAAACCTAACTTACAAACATGTCATCTGTCATATCATCATCCACTAACAATAATTACATATTAAAACTCATGCAAATATGCAACATCATCTACAATTTATCAAATTGTACAAATCAATATGCTAGCATATCTAATCCTCACCTCTCATATTATTTCTACAATATTCAACTATCTATCCATCATTTTTTAACAGTTAAAATATATTTATCTATATATTCCCTGTTAAACCGTGAGATATTATTAAATTTGTTTTGTAATTAGTACCAGTGCAAAAATTTTCATCAAAATTTTCTTACCTATTTGACCAACAATCTAATATTTCTACAATCTCTTACAAAGTCTACTACATTTACATCTCCAAACATGGTTTGGCAATCCAGACTTATTTGTTGTTAATATAGCTAATAACTTATTTTACTTCTAACTTGATTGTTGAAATTCATGCAGTAAGCGTGAAGAATCACCTGATTAAGATTAGCTAGCTTCGTGAAAATGGACAACTTGCTGAGAAGAAGAAAAATATTCGGCGTTGATTCGTCAGGGATGGATTTGCTAATTTAACGTTGGACCCCAATTATATATGGCTAATTTATCTGGTTAACCCAAAAGAGTACGATCGTTAATCGCACTTCTTTTTTTAGAAAAATAAAGGAAAAATGTCTAATACTCCCTCGAACAATTTTGTGTGCTATAAACAATTTTTTTCTTATTTTATCCCACTATAAACTATTAAATATGATTCACTCTACTGCTTAATAACATTTTTATTTTTTTCTCTTTATATATACAAGTTTTATTCCAAACCTGAATTCTTTTTTAAACCATAGATAACACCATTATTAAAGTTATAAAATATTTTCAAATTTTTTTCACAATTGTTTGCTTGAACTTTAAAATCTTAATGTTTAAGTCAGTCTGAGATAGATGTTTCCAACCTACAAAAATAGTGATAAAAATTCTAAAATAAGTTGAGAGGTTATAATACATCTATTAATCCTACTAAATTTTTCAATCCAAAATATGACTTATAGATAGAATCAAAATACAAGAGTTACCGTTACAAACTAAAATAAACCATTTTAAATTCTTCAAAGTGTAAAATAAGTCGAAAAATACTTTAAGGCATTATGTGCTCTAGAGAAAAGTTCAAGATAGTAAAACATACTTTTTTCTCAAAAATGAATATATTTGGCCTAGAAGATCTAGCACACATATCATACGGCTATTAGTGGATAGGAAAGTAACATAAGAAGCTAATGAATACTCCCTTCGTTATATGATGTTTTTGTCTCTCCATATGAATTTGACACATATATATAAATAAATCTATTTAAAACCCAAAACAACTTGTAATATGAATTACATGCTTCTGTCCACTACCACTATGTTTATCAATTCTTATTCCAAAATGAGCCTTAACCTGAGTTCGATACCAAGCTTTCTTAACTTCTACCCCTCATTTTCCACGCGCACGATTATCGAACTGTATTATGTAAAACGGTGTGTATTTTATAAAAAAAATTTCTATACAAAAGTTATTTTAAAATATCATACTAATTTATTTTTTAAATTTTCTAGGTTAAATCATATTAATTAATACTTAATTAATCATGATTAATCATGTCCTAATAAGTAGTTCCGTTTTACATGTAGTGGGATTGGTTCTCAACCACATTTCCGGAACACGCCCTAATTAAAGAGAATATAATGAGCAGTAGGACGGTTCTGCCCGAATTATTGATCAAGTCTAGTTATTCCAGTCAAATTATTCCGTATTAACGAGACCTAGCTAGATGGCCCGCGCAACTGCGTGGCTAGTATCCATATAAAATTATATATTTTTAATATAATTTTATTTAAAATTTATTAAATAGCTATCTTACTGTTTTAAGATTTTGAAAGATCAAACCTTATCATCCCTGTGTTTCTAATTTTATAGTTCTTAATAGTCACACCAGTTGCTACCACTTACTTATGTCATCTTCTTTTTTTTATTTGCTTGCTTGATCTACCATTGTTTTTATTCATTCTCCTTGGAAACTTTACAAATTGGATCGTATAGTTTTTAGAGTTTATTGTCTAGTTGGGTTTTGTTTTTATAATTTCTAGATGTCACTTCAAACACTACCATTATATTTCTCTACGGCCTGTCCACTGCCTCTTCTCTTTATTGTCATTGGGATTTTAGAATATAATTACCTTTCCGCCCGCTTCCTCCTCTTTCTATATTCATTGAGATTTTAAAAAATTGAATACGATTATCATTGGGGTTTATGTTTTTTACTTTCTAGAAGTCCCACCGATCGCCTTGTCCGGTTACTTCACGGCCTGCCCATCGTCACTCCTTTTAATCGCCATTAGGATTCTATTTGGTGTCTTATTAATAGTTTTTAAATGTCCAATCAACCGTCACCACTCTAATCCTTTATATGCTTGTTACTTAATTACTCTCGTCATGTATTTTAGATGGTCTTTCCTTTCAGTAGTCTTTTATATTTTATCACCAATTTTAGTTATTTATAAATTGTATTCCTAGTTGAAATCTTATTTTTTTTCTAATTTCATAATTTATTTTATTTTTGTTTTGAATTTTAACTAATATTGTATTGTGTTATTTTAATATGTTTATTTTTTATTTTCAATTTCAGTTGTTTCAAAATTGTATTCCTACTTAAACTCTCTTTTTAATTCATCTAATTTCATATTTTATTTTATTTTTTATTCTGAATTGTAGTTAATCTTGAATTGGGTTCTTATATGTACTCTTATTTCAATATTTCTTATATTTAATTCCGAATTTTGGTTAATTTTAAATTGTATTCCAACTTGAACTTTTTTTTCTTTTCTTTTTTCTAATTTTGAGTTTTTTATTTTTTATTCCGAATTTTAATAATCTCGTATTGAGTTTTTATATGGACTGTTATTTCAATATTTCTTAATTTTAATTCCAAATTTTAGTTATTTTTAAATTATATTTTTACTCGAACTCTTCTTTTTCTTTTTTTCTAATTTTAGATTTTTTTATGCTGAATATTAATTAATCTCGTATTGGTTTCTTATAAGGACTCTTTTTTCAATAGTGCTTATTTTTAATTTCGAATTTCAGTTATTTTTAAACTGTATTTCTAGTTGGACTCTTCTTTTCTTTTTCTCCGATTAATGTAAAAATTTCTAGCCCCCATAGCGAACGTGGTGCCTTATTTCAAAGCTGTTTTAATAGTATAATAGATAGATAGATAGATTAGTATATCACTTGTTGCGGTACCTTATTTAAAAGTGATCGATCCTTCTATCCTTCCGTGACTTGGGCTGGAACTCTACTGATAGGAGGCCTCTATAATGTTCTGTGGGGGAAAAACATTGAGGAGCAGGATGAAGTGAACGGCATAGTTGCAGATAAACCAGAATTTGAGATGCAGGGCAAAGAGGCTCAATTGCCTGGTGATGCTGGAACAAAGGTGTAAATTAACCAAGCGATGTACGATCGAAAGATGGTGTTCTGACACTATATTTTCTTTCCCGTAGTGACGTCATTAGATTAAGAAAAGCATTGTTAATCTCGGACAATTAATTACATCGATGTAGCTAGCTAATTTCGTCATGCATTATATATAGTCGTCAATGAATAAAATAAGTTTTAGTTGACTTTATAGCTATGTGCACGACCTAATAGATGAGATGCTGTACGTGTACCAGTATCACGTTGCCAAACCAACGGAAAAACATTAATTACATTGGCTCTCAAGTCACAGTTTCATGCTTATGCACCGTTCGTCGCATTATGTTATATGCGGTGTTTTTTTTTTTTTTGAAAAGAGAGGCAAAAGTTTTGCCACTTTTGTATTAATAGAGGAGGAGTAAAATTACAAAGGCTAAAACTATACAGGGTCTAATGATAAAACATAGACCCGTAAAAGCTCAAGGAAGCTATTCTCCTCAAGGGACGATCTCCGTGATTCGGGTGGCCCCAACCTTAATCCACGCTTGCGCCTTTTCTTTAATCTTGGCTAGAATAGTAGTTTGAGTGGTGGCAGTGTGTCTAAAGATTCTGGCATTTCGCTCGCACTAGAGCTCCCAGGCCACTAAGATTATCACCGATTTAAGAGCCTTCCATGGCACATTTGGTATGCGAGAGATCTTGTACCACCATTCTTCCACATTGGTGCAGGTTCCCCATTCTTTCATTTGGAGATCGATATTTATCCATCTTTGCAGTCCCTTCCAAATTCTCCTCAACAGTCTGCAATTGGCTAGGAGATGTAGGGCCGATTCTGGGGAGGCTTGACACATAGGGCAAAAGTGTTGGTTAGCCCAACCTCTCTTTTGTAGTCTGTCCGTCGTCTAGACTCTGTTTCGAATTATGAGCCAAGAGAAAAACTTACACTTGGGTAGTGCCCAATATTTCCATATAGTTTGATTGAAGATTGTGCCCGCCGCACCCTTGAATTTCAATATGTAAGCTGACTTGGTCGAGTTGACACCGTTCTAGATCAGTTTCCAGGTGATAGTATCTGTTTGTTCGCTGTGGAGCTCTATGTTCTGGATCAAAGTCCAGAGGTGGATGTATTGCCACAGATGATCAGCCTCCGTTATGAGGAGAAGGTTGATGTCACTAATCCAAGTGTTGGTGGCTAAGGCGTCACAAACCGACCTATTTTTCTGCCTTTGCCTTCTTTCCATCTCCCAGTGTGATTGCCATTGCTGCTTTGAAGAGATCCTTGTCCTGTTGGTCGCAGAGAATTGTCGTGCCGCTCCATGGCTTGTCTGGGTCAACCCAGTCAAACCATAGCCATCTCAGTCTTAGCGTTCTAGAGAAACGATTGAGGTCAAGTACCCCAAGCCCTCCCAAGTCCTTTGGTCTGCATACTTTATCCCAATTGTTCTTACATTTTCCTCCCGAGATATCTTCTCCTCCTGCCCAGAGGAATTTTCGCCTCATCCTGTCGATTGAGTGAAGACTGGCAGACTGCCATCCGGTACTTTCAGAGCTGTTAGGTGATAGATCGGCTGCGCCGTTAAGACTGATTTCATCAGTGCAGCTCTTCCTGCCGCCGTCATCATCTTCCCTTGCCACGGCGCAAGCCGCATTCGGCATTTATCGAGCAAATGTTGCACGTGTATTTTCTTTAGTTTGGAAAGCACAAGTGAAAGGCCGAGATATTTCATCGGGAAGCCGGTGGTGCTTGCTGGGATGACTAGAAGGATATCATGGACAATTCTGTCGGTACAGCGGATGGGCGCAATCTGACTCTTCTCCATGTTGTTGTGAAGGACTGTAACTTCTCCGAAGGATCGAAGAATGGCGGCCAGGTGTCTCATGTCGCGCACGGACGGGTGAATAAATATTGCAACATCGTCAGCATAGAGAGAGGTACGAAGGCGCGCAGTCCGTCCGTTTAATGGGGCAAGGAAACCAAACTCTCTTGCTGTGACATCCTAGCTTAGGGCTTAATAAAATTAATAGAATACTCAATAAGTTGCAACTTCCTTTTCGCAAGCCGATCTCGAAAGAACTCCAGGGTTAAGCGTGCTTGGCCTAGAGCAATTTGGGATGGGTGACCGACTGGGAAATTCTTCCCGGGTGCACACGAGTGAGGACAAAATGTGCAGAAAAGACTTGTTAGTCTGTGAGGGCAGTCTATGACCTATGAAAGCTGCCAGATGTAAGCGGGCCCGGCCTGAGAGAGGCGGGACGTTACACTGGCTTTCTCCAGGATCTTATGTAGGGGACCGATTGCTAGGATGAAAAGAAGGGGGAAGAGCGGGTCGCCCTGACGCAAGCCTCTGCCATGCTTGATTAGGGCCGCCGCGGTATATGCGGTGTTTATATATGCTGAGAATATTTAATTGCTTGTATGGACAATACTCTTTAATCTAATATTATCTATACTCTCCGTATTACAATCCATTAAATCTAAAACCTAACTTACAAACATGTCATCTGTCATATCATCATCCACTAACAATAATTACATATTAAAACTCATGCAAATATGCAACATCATCTACAATTTATCAAATTGTACAAATCAATATGCTAGCATATCTAATCCTCACCTCTCATATTATTTCTACAATATTCAACTATCTATCCATCATTTTTTAACAGTTAAAATATATTTATCTATATATTCCCTGTTAAACCGTGAGATATTATTAAATTTGTTTTGTAATTAGTACCAGTGCAAAAATTTTCATCAAAATTTTCTTACCTATTTGACCAACAATCTAATATTTCTACAATCTCTTACAAAGTCTACTACATTTACATCTCCAAACATGGTTTGGCAATCCAGACTTATTTGTTGTTAATATAGCTAATAACTTATTTTACTTCTAACTTGATTGTTGAAATTCATGCAGTAAGCGTGAAGAATCACCTGATTAAGATTAGCTAGCTTCGTGAAAATGGACAACTTGCTGAGAAGAAGAAAAATATTCGGCGTTGATTCGTCAGGGATGGATTTGCTAATTTAACGTTGGACCCCAATTATATATGGCTAATTTATCTGGTTAACCCAAAAGAGTACGATCGTTAATCGCACTTCTTTTTTTAGAAAAATAAAGGAAAAATGTCTAATACTCCCTCGAACAATTTTGTGTGCTATAAACAATTTTTTTCTTATTTTATCCCACTATAAACTATTAAATATGATTCACTCTACTGCTTAATAACATTTTTATTTTTTTCTCTTTATATATACAAGTTTTATTCCAAACCTGAATTCTTTTTTAAACCATAGATAACACCATTATTAAAGTTATAAAATATTTTCAAATTTTTTTCACAATTGTTTGCTTGAACTTTAAAATCTTAATGTTTAAGTCAGTCTGAGATAGATGTTTCCAACCTACAAAAATAGTGATAAAAATTCTAAAATAAGTTGAGAGGTTATAATACATCTATTAATCCTACTAAATTTTTCAATCCAAAATATGACTTATAGATAGAATCAAAATACAAGAGTTACCGTTACAAACTAAAATAAACCATTTTAAATTCTTCAAAGTGTAAAATAAGTCGAAAAATACTTTAAGGCATTATGTGCTCTAGAGAAAAGTTCAAGATAGTAAAACATACATTTTTCTCAAAAATGAATATATTTGGCCTAGAAGATCTAGCACACATATCATACGGCTATTAGTGGATAGGAAAGTAACATAAGAAGCTAATGAATACTCCCTTCGTTATATGATGTTTTTGTCTCTCCATATGAATTTGACACATATATATAAATAAATCTATTTAAAACCCAAAACAACTTGTAATATGAATTACATGCTTCTGTCCACTACCACTATGTTTATCAATTCTTATTCCAAAATGAGCCTTAACCTGAGTTCGATACCAAGCTTTCTTAACTTCTACCCCTCATTTTCCACGCGCACGATTATCGAACTGTATTATGTAAAACGGTGTGTATTTTATAAAAAAAATTTCTATACAAAAGTTATTTTAAAATATCATACTAATTTATTTTTTAAATTTTCTAGGTTAAATCATATTAATTAATACTTAATTAATCATGATTAATCATGTCCTAATAAGTAGTTCTGTTTTACATGTAGTGGGATTGGTTCTCAACCACATTTCCGGAACACGCCCTAATTAAAGAGAATATAATGAGCAGTAGGACGGTTCTGCCCGAATTATTGATCAAGTCTAGTTATTCCAGTCAAATTATTCCGTATTAACGAGACCTAGCTAGATGGCCCGCGCAACTGCGTGGCTAGTATCCATATAAAATTATATATTTTTAATATAATTTTATTTAAAATTTATTAAATAGCTATCTTACTGTTTTAAGATTTTGAAAGATCAAACCTTATCATCCCTGTGTTTCTAATTTTATAGTTCTTAATAGTCACACCAGTTGCTACCACTTACTTATGTCATCTTCTTTTTTTTATTTGCTTGCTTGATCTACCATTGTTTTTATTCATTCTCCTTGGAAACTTTACAAATTGGATCGTATAGTTTTTAGAGTTTATTGTCTAGTTGGGTTTTGTTTTTATAATTTCTAGATGTCACTTCAAACACTACCATTATATTTCTCTACGGCCTGTCCACTGCCTCTTCTCTTTATTGTCATTGGGATTTTAGAATATAATTACCTTTCCGCCCGCTTCCTCCTCTTTCTATATTCATTGAGATTTTAAAAAATTGAATACGATTATCATTGGGGTTTATGTTTTTTACTTTCTAGAAGTCCCACCGATCGCCTTGTCCGGTTACTTCACGGCCTGCCCATCGTCACTCCTTTTAATCGCCATTAGGATTCTATTTGGTGTCTTATTAATAGTTTTTAAATGTCCAATCAACCGTCACCACTCTAATCCTTTATATGCTTGTTACTTAATTACTCTCGTCATGTATTTTAGATGGTCTTTCCTTTCAGTAGTCTTTTATATTTTATCACCAATTTTAGTTATTTATAAATTGTATTCCTAGTTGAAATCTTATTTTTTTTCTAATTTCATAATTTATTTTATTTTTGTTTTGAATTTTAACTAATATTGTATTGTGTTATTTTAATATGTTTATTTTTTATTTTCAATTTCAGTTGTTTCAAAATTGTATTCCTACTTAAACTCTCTTTTTAATTCATCTAATTTCATATTTTATTTTATTTTTTATTCTGAATTGTAGTTAATCTTGAATTGGGTTCTTATATGTACTCTTATTTCAATATTTCTTATATTTAATTCCGAATTTTGGTTAATTTTAAATTGTATTCCAACTTGAACTTTTTTTTCTTTTCTTTTTTCTAATTTTGAGTTTTTTATTTTTTATTCCGAATTTTAATAATCTCGTATTGAGTTTTTATATGGACTGTTATTTCAATATTTCTTAATTTTAATTCCGAATTTTAGTTATTTTTAAATTATATTTTTACTCGAACTCTTCTTTTTCTTTTTTTCTAATTTTAGATTTTTTTATGCTGAATATTAATTAATCTCGTATTGGTTTCTTATAAGGACTCTTTTTTCAATAGTGCTTATTTTTAATTTCGAATTTCAGTTATTTTTAAACTGTATTTCTAGTTGGACTCTTCTTTTCTTTTTCTCCGATTAATGTAAAAATTTCTAGCCCCCATAGCGAACGTGGTGCCTTATTTCAAAGCTGTTTTAATAGTATAATAGATAGATAGATAGATTAGTATATCACTTGTTGCGGTACCTTATTTAAAAGTGATCGATCCTTCTATCCTTCCGTGACTTGGGCTGGAACTCTACTGATAGGAGGCCTCTATAATGTTCTGTGGGGGAAAAACATTGAGGAGCAGGATGAAGTGAACGGCATAGTTGCAGATAAACCAGAATTTGAGATGCAGGGCAAAGAGGCTCAATTGCCTGGTGATGCTGGAACAAAGGTGTAAATTAACCAAGCGATGTACGATCGAAAGATGGTGTTCTGACACTATATTTTCTTTCCCGTAGTGACGTCATTAGATTAAGAAAAGCATTGTTAATCTCGGACAATTAATTACATCGATGTAGCTAGCTAATTTCGTCATGCATTATATATAGTCGTCAATGAATAAAATAAGTTTTAGTTGACTTTATAGCTATGTGCACGACCTAATAGATGAGATGCTGTACGTGTACCAGTATCACGTTGCCAAACCAACGGAAAAACATTAATTACATTGGCTCTCAAGTCACAGTTTCATGCTTATGCACCGTTCGTCGCATTATGTTATATGCGGTGTTTTTTTTTTTTTTGAAAAGAGAGGCAAAAGTTTTGCCACTTTTGTATTAATAGAGGAGGAGTAAAATTACAAAGGCTAAAACTATACAGGGTCTAATGATAAAACATAGACCCGTAAAAGCTCAAGGAAGCTATTCTCCTCAAGGGACGATCTCCGTGATTCGGGTGGCCCCAACCTTAATCCACGCTTGCGCCTTTTCTTTAATCTTGGCTAGAATAGTAGTTTGAGTGGTGGCAGTGTGTCTAAAGATTCTGGCATTTCGCTCGCACTAGAGCTCCCAGGCCACTAAGATTATCACCGATTTAAGAGCCTTCCATGGCACATTTGGTATGCGAGAGATCTTGTACCACCATTCTTCCACATTGGTGCAGGTTCCCCATTCTTTCATTTGGAGATCGATATTTATCCATCTTTGCAGTCCCTTCCAAATTCTCCTCAACAGTCTGCAATTGGCTAGGAGATGTAGGGCCGATTCTGGGGAGGCTTGACACATAGGGCAAAAGTGTTGGTTAGCCCAACCTCTCTTTTGTAGTCTGTCCGTCGTCTAGACTCTGTTTCGAATTATGAGCCAAGAGAAAAACTTACACTTGGGTAGTGCCCAATATTTCCATATAGTTTGATTGAAGATTGTGCCCGCCGCACCCTTGAATTTCAATATGTAAGCTGACTTGGTCGAGTTGACACCGTTCTAGATCAGTTTCCAGGTGATAGTATCTGTTTGTTCGCTGTGGAGCTCTATGTTCTGGATCAAAGTCCAGAGGTGGATGTATTGCCACAGATGATCAGCCTCCGTTATGAGGAGAAGGTTGATGTCACTAATCCAAGTGTTGGTGGCTAAGGCGTCACAAACCGACCTATTTTTCTGCCTTTGCCTTCTTTCCATCTCCCAGTGTGATTGCCATTGCTGCTTTGAAGAGATCCTTGTCCTGTTGGTCGCAGAGAATTGTCGTGCCGCTCCATGGCTTGTCTGGGTCAACCCAGTCAAACCATAGCCATCTCAGTCTTAGCGTTCTAGAGAAACGATTGAGGTCAAGTACCCCAAGCCCTCCCAAGTCCTTTGGTCTGCATACTTTATCCCAATTGTTCTTACATTTTCCTCCCGAGATATCTTCTCCTCCTGCCCAGAGGAATTTTCGCCTCATCCTGTCGATTGAGTGAAGACTGGCAGACTGCCATCCGGTACTTTCAGAGCTGTTAGGTGATAGATCGGCTGCGCCGTTAAGACTGATTTCATCAGTGCAGCTCTTCCTGCCGCCGTCATCATCTTCCCTTGCCACGGCGCAAGCCGCATTCGGCATTTATCGAGCAAATGTTGCACGTGTATTTTCTTTAGTTTGGAAAGCACAAGTGAAAGGCCGAGATATTTCATCGGGAAGCCGGTGGTGCTTGCTGGGATGACTAGAAGGATATCATGGACAATTCTGTCGGTACAGCGGATGGGCGCAATCTGACTCTTCTCCATGTTGTTGTGAAGGACTGTAACTTCTCCGAAGGATCGAAGAATGGCGGCCAGGTGTCTCATGTCGCGCACGGACGGGTGAATAAATATTGCAACATCGTCAGCATAGAGAGAGGTACGAAGGCGCGCAGTCCGTCCGTTTAATGGGGCAAGGAAACCAAACTCTCTTGCTGTGACATCCTAGCTTAGGGCTTAATAAAATTAATAGAATACTCAATAAGTTGCAACTTCCTTTTCGCAAGCCGATCTCGAAAGAACTCCAGGGTTAAGCGTGCTTGGCCTAGAGCAATTTGGGATGGGTGACCGACTGGGAAATTCTTCCCGGGTGCACACGAGTGAGGACAAAATGTGCAGAAAAGACTTGTTAGTCTGTGAGGGCAGTCTATGACCTATGAAAGCTGCCAGATGTAAGCGGGCCCGGCCTGAGAGAGGCGGGACGTTACACTGGCTTTCTCCAGGATCTTATGTAGGGGACCGATTGCTAGGATGAAAAGAAGGGGGAAGAGCGGGTCGCCCTGACGCAAGCCTCTGCCATGCTTGATTAGGGCCGCCGCGGTATATGCGGTGTTTATATATGCTGAGAATATTTAATTGCTTGTATGGACAATACTCTTTAATCTAATATTATCTATACTCTCCGTATTACAATCCATTAAATCTAAAACCTAACTTACAAACATGTCATCTGTCATATCATCATCCACTAACAATAATTACATATTAAAACTCATGCAAATATGCAACATCATCTACAATTTATCAAATTGTACAAATCAATATGCTAGCATATCTAATCCTCACCTCTCATATTATTTCTACAATATTCAACTATCTATCCATCATTTTTTAACAGTTAAAATATATTTATCTATATATTCCCTGTTAAACCGTGAGATATTATTAAATTTGTTTTGTAATTAGTACCAGTGCAAAAATTTTCATCAAAATTTTCTTACCTATTTGACCAACAATCTAATATTTCTACAATCTCTTACAAAGTCTACTACATTTACATCTCCAAACATGGTTTGGCAATCCAGACTTATTTGTTGTTAATATAGCTAATAACTTATTTTACTTCTAACTTGATTGTTGAAATTCATGCAGTAAGCGTGAAGAATCACCTGATTAAGATTAGCTAGCTTCGTGAAAATGGACAACTTGCTGAGAAGAAGAAAAATATTCGGCGTTGATTCGTCAGGGATGGATTTGCTAATTTAACGTTGGACCCCAATTATATATGGCTAATTTATCTGGTTAACCCAAAAGAGTACGATCGTTAATCGCACTTCTTTTTTTAGAAAAATAAAGGAAAAATGTCTAATACTCCCTCGAACAATTTTGTGTGCTATAAACAATTTTTTTCTTATTTTATCCCACTATAAACTATTAAATATGATTCACTCTACTGCTTAATAACATTTTTATTTTTTTCTCTTTATATATACAAGTTTTATTCCAAACCTGAATTCTTTTTTAAACCATAGATAACACCATTATTAAAGTTATAAAATATTTTCAAATTTTTTTCACAATTGTTTGCTTGAACTTTAAAATCTTAATGTTTAAGTCAGTCTGAGATAGATGTTTCCAACCTACAAAAATAGTGATAAAAATTCTAAAATAAGTTGAGAGGTTATAATACATCTATTAATCCTACTAAATTTTTCAATCCAAAATATGACTTATAGATAGAATCAAAATACAAGAGTTACCGTTACAAACTAAAATAAACCATTTTAAATTCTTCAAAGTGTAAAATAAGTCGAAAAATACTTTAAGGCATTATGTGCTCTAGAGAAAAGTTCAAGATAGTAAAACATACATTTTTCTCAAAAATGAATATATTTGGCCTAGAAGATCTAGCACACATATCATACGGCTATTAGTGGATAGGAAAGTAACATAAGAAGCTAATGAATACTCCCTTCGTTATATGATGTTTTTGTCTCTCCATATGAATTTGACACATATATATAAATAAATCTATTTAAAACCCAAAACAACTTGTAATATGAATTACATGCTTCTGTCCACTACCACTATGTTTATCAATTCTTATTCCAAAATGAGCCTTAACCTGAGTTCGATACCAAGCTTTCTTAACTTCTACCCCTCATTTTCCACGCGCACGATTATCGAACTGTATTATGTAAAACGGTGTGTATTTTATAAAAAAAATTTCTATACAAAAGTTATTTTAAAATATCATACTAATTTATTTTTTAAATTTTCTAGGTTAAATCATATTAATTAATACTTAATTAATCATGATTAATCATGTCCTAATAAGTAGTTCCGTTTTACATGTAGTGGGATTGGTTCTCAACCACATTTCCGGAACACGCCCTAATTAAAGAGAATATAATGAGCAGTAGGACGGTTCTGCCCGAATTATTGATCAAGTCTAGTTATTCCAGTCAAATTATTCCGTATTAACGAGACCTAGCTAGATGGCCCGCGCAACTGCGTGGCTAGTATCCATATAAAATTATATATTTTTAATATAATTTTATTTAAAATTTATTAAATAGCTATCTTACTGTTTTAAGATTTTGAAAGATCAAACCTTATCATCCCTGTGTTTCTAATTTTATAGTTCTTAATAGTCACACCAGTTGCTACCACTTACTTATGTCATCTTCTTTTTTTTATTTGCTTGCTTGATCTACCATTGTTTTTATTCATTCTCCTTGGAAACTTTACAAATTGGATCGTATAGTTTTTAGAGTTTATTGTCTAGTTGGGTTTTGTTTTTATAATTTCTAGATGTCACTTCAAACACTACCATTATATTTCTCTACGGCCTGTCCACTGCCTCTTCTCTTTATTGTCATTGGGATTTTAGAATATAATTACCTTTCCGCCCGCTTCCTCCTCTTTCTATATTCATTGAGATTTTAAAAAATTGAATACGATTATCATTGGGGTTTATGTTTTTTACTTTCTAGAAGTCCCACCGATCGCCTTGTCCGGTTACTTCACGGCCTGCCCATCGTCACTCCTTTTAATCGCCATTAGGATTCTATTTGGTGTCTTATTAATAGTTTTTAAATGTCCAATCAACCGTCACCACTCTAATCCTTTATATGCTTGTTACTTAATTACTCTCGTCATGTATTTTAGATGGTCTTTCCTTTCAGTAGTCTTTTATATTTTATCACCAATTTTAGTTATTTATAAATTGTATTCCTAGTTGAAATCTTATTTTTTTTCTAATTTCATAATTTATTTTATTTTTGTTTTGAATTTTAACTAATATTGTATTGTGTTATTTTAATATGTTTATTTTTTATTTTCAATTTCAGTTGTTTCAAAATTGTATTCCTACTTAAACTCTCTTTTTAATTCATCTAATTTCATATTTTATTTTATTTTTTATTCTGAATTGTAGTTAATCTTGAATTGGGTTCTTATATGTACTCTTATTTCAATATTTCTTATATTTAATTCCGAATTTTGGTTAATTTTAAATTGTATTCCAACTTGAACTTTTTTTTCTTTTCTTTTTTCTAATTTTGAGTTTTTTATTTTTTATTCCGAATTTTAATAATCTCGTATTGAGTTTTTATATGGACTGTTATTTCAATATTTCTTAATTTTAATTCCGAATTTTAGTTATTTTTAAATTATATTTTTACTCGAACTCTTCTTTTTCTTTTTTTCTAATTTTAGATTTTTTTATGCTGAATATTAATTAATCTCGTATTGGTTTCTTATAAGGACTCTTTTTTCAATAGTGCTTATTTTTAATTTCGAATTTCAGTTATTTTTAAACTGTATTTCTAGTTGGACTCTTCTTTTCTTTTTCTCCGATTAATGTAAAAATTTCTAGCCCCCATAGCGAACGTGGTGCCTTATTTCAAAGCTGTTTTAATAGTATAATAGATAGATAGATAGATTAGTATATCACTTGTTGCGGTACCTTATTTAAAAGTGATCGATCCTTCTATCCTTCCGTGACTTGGGCTGGAACTCTACTGATAGGAGGCCTCTATAATGTTCTGTGGGGGAAAAACATTGAGGAGCAGGATGAAGTGAACGGCATAGTTGCAGATAAACCAGAATTTGAGATGCAGGGCAAAGAGGCTCAATTGCCTGGTGATGCTGGAACAAAGGTGTAAATTAACCAAGCGATGTACGATCGAAAGATGGTGTTCTGACACTATATTTTCTTTCCCGTAGTGACGTCATTAGATTAAGAAAAGCATTGTTAATCTCGGACAATTAATTACATCGATGTAGCTAGCTAATTTCGTCATGCATTATATATAGTCGTCAATGAATAAAATAAGTTTTAGTTGACTTTATAGCTATGTGCACGACCTAATAGATGAGATGCTGTACGTGTACCAGTATCACGTTGCCAAACCAACGGAAAAACATTAATTACATTGGCTCTCAAGTCACAGTTTCATGCTTATGCACCGTTCGTCGCATTATGTTATATGCGGTGTTTTTTTTTTTTTTTGAAAAGAGAGGCAAAAGTTTTGCCACTTTTGTATTAATAGAGGAGGAGTAAAATTACAAAGGCTAAAACTATACAGGGTCTAATGATAAAACATAGACCCGTAAAAGCTCAAGGAAGCTATTCTCCTCAAGGGACGATCTCCGTGATTCGGGTGGCCCCAACCTTAATCCACGCTTGCGCCTCTTCTTTAATCTTGGCTAGAATAGTAGTTTGAGTGGTGGCAGTGTGTCTAAAGATTCTGGCATTTCGCTCGCACTAGAGCTCCCAGGCCACTAAGATTATCACCGATTTAAGAGCCTTCCATGGCACATTTGGTATGCGAGAGATCTTGTACCACCATTCTTCCACATTGGTGCAGGTTCCCCATTCTTTCATTTGGAGATCGATATTTATCCATCTTTGCAGTCCCTTCCAAATTCTCCTCAACAGTCTGCAATTGGCTAGGAGATGTAGGGCCGATTCTGGGGAGGCTTGACACATAGGGCAAAAGTGTTGGTTAGCCCAACCTCTCTTTTGTAGTCTGTCCGTCGTCTAGACTCTGTTTCGAATTATGAGCCAAGAGAAAAACTTACACTTGGGTAGTGCCCAATATTTCCATATAGTTTGATTGAAGATTGTGCCCGCCGCACCCTTGAATTTCAATATGTAAGCTGACTTGGTCGAGTTGACACCGTTCTAGATCAGTTTCCAGGTGATAGTATCTGTTTGTTCGCTGTGGAGCTCTATGTTCTGGATCAAAGTCCAGAGGTGGATGTATTGCCACAGATGATCAGCCTCCGTTATGAGGAGAAGGTTGATGTCACTAATCCAAGTGTTGGTGGCTAAGGCGTCACAAACCGACCTATTTTTCTGCCTTTGCCTTCTTTCCATCTCCCAGTGTGATTGCCATTGCTGCTTTGAAGAGATCCTTGTCCTGTTGGTCGCAGAGAATTGTCGTGCCGCTCCATGGCTTGTCTGGGTCAACCCAGTCAAACCATAGCCATCTCAGTCTTAGCGTTCTAGAGAAACGATTGAGGTCAAGTACCCCAAGCCCTCCCAAGTCCTTTGGTCTGCATACTTTATCCCAATTGTTCTTACATTTTCCTCCCGAGATATCTTCTCCTCCTGCCCAGAGGAATTTTCGCCTCATCCTGTCGATTGAGTGAAGACTGGCAGACTGCCATCCGGTACTTTCAGAGCTGTTAGGTGATAGATCGGCTGCGCCGTTAAGACTGATTTCATCAGTGCAGCTCTTCCTGCCGCCGTCATCATCTTCCCTTGCCACGGCGCAAGCCGCATTCGGCATTTATCGAGCAAATGTTGCACGTGTATTTTCTTTAGTTTGGAAAGCACAAGTGAAAGGCCGAGATATTTCATCGGGAAGCCGGTGGTGCTTGCTGGGATGACTAGAAGGATATCATGGACAATTCTGTCGGTACAGCGGATGGGCGCAATCTGACTCTTCTCCATGTTGTTGTGAAGGACTGTAACTTCTCCGAAGGATCGAAGAATGGCGGCCAGGTGTCTCATGTCGCGCACGGACGGGTGAATAAATATTGCAACATCGTCAGCATAGAGAGAGGTACGAAGGCGCGCAGTCCGTCCGTTTAATGGGGCAAGGAAACCAAACTCTCTTGCTGTGACATCCTAGCTTAGGGCTTAATAAAATTAATAGAATACTCAATAAGTTGCAACTTCCTTTTCGCAAGCCGATCTCGAAAGAACTCCAGGGTTAAGCGTGCTTGGCCTAGAGCAATTTGGGATGGGTGACCGACTGGGAAATTCTTCCCGGGTGCACACGAGTGAGGACAAAATGTGCAGAAAAGACTTGTTAGTCTGTGAGGGCAGTCTATGACCTATGAAAGCTGCCAGATGTAAGCGGGCCCGGCCTGAGAGAGGCGGGACGTTACACTGGCTTTCTCCAGGATCTTATGTAGGGGACCGATTGCTAGGATGAAAAGAAGGGGGAAGAGCGGGTCGCCCTGACGCAAGCCTCTGCCATGCTTGATTAGGGCCGCCGCGGTATATGCGGTGTTTATATATGCTGAGAATATTTAATTGCTTGTATGGACAATACTCTTTAATCTAATATTATCTATACTCTCCGTATTACAATCCATTAAATCTAAAACCTAACTTACAAACATGTCATCTGTCATATCATCATCCACTAACAATAATTACATATTAAAACTCATGCAAATATGCAACATCATCTACAATTTATCAAATTGTACAAATCAATATGCTAGCATATCTAATCCTCACCTCTCATATTATTTCTACAATATTCAACTATCTATCCATCATTTTTTAACAGTTAAAATATATTTATCTATATATTCCCTGTTAAACCGTGAGATATTATTAAATTTGTTTTGTAATTAGTACCAGTGCAAAAATTTTCATCAAAATTTTCTTACCTATTTGACCAACAATCTAATATTTCTACAATCTCTTACAAAGTCTACTACATTTACATCTCCAAACATGGTTTGGCAATCCAGACTTATTTGTTGTTAATATAGCTAATAACTTATTTTACTTCTAACTTGATTGTTGAAATTCATGCAGTAAGCGTGAAGAATCACCTGATTAAGATTAGCTAGCTTCGTGAAAATGGACAACTTGCTGAGAAGAAGAAAAATATTCGGCGTTGATTCGTCAGGGATGGATTTGCTAATTTAACGTTGGACCCCAATTATATATGGCTAATTTATCTGGTTAACCCAAAAGAGTACGATCGTTAATCGCACTTCTTTTTTTAGAAAAATAAAGGAAAAATGTCTAATACTCCCTCGAACAATTTTGTGTGCTATAAACAATTTTTTTCTTATTTTATCCCACTATAAACTATTAAATATGATTCACTCTACTGCTTAATAACATTTTTATTTTTTTCTCTTTATATATACAAGTTTTATTCCAAACCTGAATTCTTTTTTAAACCATAGATAACACCATTATTAAAGTTATAAAATATTTTCAAATTTTTTTCACAATTGTTTGCTTGAACTTTAAAATCTTAATGTTTAAGTCAGTCTGAGATAGATGTTTCCAACCTACAAAAATAGTGATAAAAATTCTAAAATAAGTTGAGAGGTTATAATACATCTATTAATCCTACTAAATTTTTCAATCCAAAATATGACTTATAGATAGAATCAAAATACAAGAGTTACCGTTACAAACTAAAATAAACCATTTTAAATTCTTCAAAGTGTAAAATAAGTCGAAAAATACTTTAAGGCATTATGTGCTCTAGAGAAAAGTTCAAGATAGTAAAACATACTTTTTTCTCAAAAATGAATATATTTGGCCTAGAAGATCTAGCACACATATCATACGGCTATTAGTGGATAGGAAAGTAACATAAGAAGCTAATGAATACTCCCTTCGTTATATGATGTTTTTGTCTCTCCATATGAATTTGACACATATATATAAATAAATCTATTTAAAACCCAAAACAACTTGTAATATGAATTACATGCTTCTGTCCACTACCACTATGTTTATCAATTCTTATTCCAAAATGAGCCTTAACCTGAGTTCGATACCAAGCTTTCTTAACTTCTACCCCTCATTTTCCACGAGCACGATTATCGAACTGTATTATGTAAAACGGTGTGTATTTTATAAAAAAAATTTCTATACAAAAGTTATTTTAGAAAATCATACTAATTTATTTTTTAAATTTTCTAGGTCAAATCATATTAATTAATACTTAATTAATCATGATTAATCATGTCCTAATAAGTAGTTCCGTTTTACATGTAGTGGGATTGGTTCTCAACCACATTTCCGGAACACGCCCTAATTAAAGAGAATATAATGAGCAGTAGGACGGTTTCGCCCAAATTATTGATCAAGTCTAGTTATTCCAGTCAAATTATTCCGTATTAACGAGACCTAGCTAGATGGCCCGCACAACTGCGTGGCTAGTATCCATATAAAATTATATATTTTTAATATAATTTTATTTAAAATTTATTAAATAGCTATCTTACTGTTTTAAGATTTTGAAAGATCAAACCTTATCATCCCCGTGTTTCTAATTTTATAGTTCTTAATAGTCACACCAGTTGCTACCACTTACTTATGTCATCTTCTTTTTTTTATTTGCTTGCTTGATCTACCATTGTTTCTATTCATTCTCCTTGGAAACTTTACAAATTGGATCGTATAGTTTTTAGAGTTTATTGTCTAGTTGGGTTTTGTTTTTATAATTTCTAGATGTCACTTCAAACGCTGCCATTATATTTCTCTACGGCCTGTCCACTGCCTCTTCTCTTTATTGTCATTGGGATTTTAAAAAGAATATAATTACCTTTCCGCCCGCTTCCTCCTCTTTCTATATTCATTGAGATTTTAAAAAATTGAATATGATTATCATTGGGGTTTATGTTTTTTACTTTCTAGAAGTCCCACCGATCGCCTTGTCCGGTTACTTCACGGCCTGCCCATCGTCACTCCTTTTAATCGCCATTAGGATTCTATTTGGTGTCTTATTAATAGTTTTTAAATGTCCAATCAACCGTCACCACTCTAATTCTTTATATGCTTGTTACTTAATTACTCTCGTCATGTGTTTTAGATGGTCTTTCCTTTCAGTAGTCTTTTATATTTTATCACCAATTTTAGTTATTTATAAATTGTATTCCTAGTTGAAATCTTATTTTTTTCTAATTTCATAATTTATTTTATTTTTGTTTTGAATTTTAACTAATATTGTATTGTGTTATTTTAATATGTTTATTTTTTATTTTCAATTTCAGTTGTTTCAAAATTGTATTCCTACTTAAACTCTCTTTTTAATTCATCTAATTTCATATTTTATTTTATTTTTTATTCTGAATTGTAGTTAATCTTGAATTGGGTTCTTATATATGTACTCTTATTTCAATATTTCTTATATTTAATTCCGAATTTTGGTTAATTTTAAATTGTATTCCAACTTGAACTCTTTTTTCTTTTCTTTTTTCTAATTTTGAGTTTTTTTTTATTTTTTTATTCCGAATTTTAATAATCTCGTATTGAGTTTTTATATGGACTGTTATTTCAATATTTCTTAATTTTAATTCCGAATTTTAGTTATTTTTAAATTATATTTTTACTCGAACTCTTCTTTTTCTTTTTTTTCTAATTTTGGATTTTTTTATGCTGAATATTAATTAATCTCGTATTGGTTTCTTATAAGGACTCTTTTTTTAATAGTGCTTATTTTTAATTTCGAATTTCAGTTATTTTTAAACTGTATTTCTAGTTGGACTCTTCTTTTCTTTTTCTCCGATTGATGTAAAAATTTTTAGCCCCATAGCGAACGTGGTGCCTCATTTCAAAGCTGTTTTAATAGGATAATAGATAGATAGATAGATTAGCATATCACTTGTTGCGGTACCTTATTTAAAAGTGATCGATCCTTCTATCCTTCCGTGACTTGGGCTGGGTTTGTTTTTCCCTTTTCCCAACTTCCTGAAAATGTGATAATTTGACCCTTTTAGACAACTTATTTAAAGAATAAACCATACTTAAAAACTTATTTGAAAACACGAAAGGGTGTGTAGCCTAGTGGTTACAAGAGCCTTTAACGGCATTGTGTTTTTAGTGGTAGGCTTAGGTCTTAGTTTCGACTCATCGTGGGAGCGAATTTTCCAGGATTTAACGGCGTGGGAGTGAATTTTCCAGGATTTAATGGCGTTGTGTTTTCAGTGGTAGGCTTAGGTCCTGAGTTCGACTCATTGTGAGAGCGAATTTTCTATGGGTTCGACTCATCGTGGGAGCGAATTTTACAGGATTTAACGGCGTTTTGTTTTCAGTGGTAAGCGACGTACCCATCGACATACGTGTAATTCTAAAAAAAAGAAAACTTATTTGAAAACAAACCACGATCTTAACGCTGAGGTACCAACGACTCAGCTCTAGCGACCATGGCACTAACCTCACCCAAACAGGTAGAGGCGTGTGTCAGTTGGCAAGGGTCGCGCCATGCGCCAGTACAGGGTGTGCTTTATCGGCTCAACAATACCTTATGTGTTTCGTAGTGGTTTTAACGAACTTGCAGGTTGTCTCATGAAGTTCTTGGTCAGAAATCTCCATCTGAACACTATATTTTGCCTTTCTCTCTAGCATGCCAACGGACGCCTCCCCCACTGCGCTACACGGTGATTTGTAATTGTAAAACATGGTGCTGAGCCCATGCAACCTTGATCACGGCTATGCTTACGTGGCAGCGGTTAGCTCCATGCTCGCTAGCGCTGAGGATACGATTTATTTTTAACATAAGTTTTTGGCCGAGTCTATTCTTCAAATAAGTTATTTAAAAGAGTCAAATTGTTAAAAAAAGTTTTATAGAAAAGTTACTTGAAAAGTTCATATTGATTAATCTGTCTTTTAATTTTTTTGCTAATACTTAACTAATCATGACTTAATAAATCATCTTGTTTTTCGTGTAGGAGGGATAAGTTTCCAGCATGTATGAAATAACAAAGCCCTAGTAAATTCTTAAATTGCATTTAGTTAGTACTCATTTATTTATGACATATCTCCTCTCGTTTCAAGACTTCATATTGAATTAATACCATTATTACCATTTTTAAATACAACTACATGTGAAATTAAGATGAAATATTGTGTAAAAAATATGTAAACTATTTTCTTAAACCCAAAAAGAATCACACCAGTATCAGTACGTACCAGAATGTTCCATTTCAAGATCCAAACTTAAACGGCCTCTAGAAATAAATTAACAAACCAGCCTACAACACTACACATGGGTAACTAGCACATAATCCCACACAAACGATTTTTGTAGACGAGAACCTTTAAGGTTACAGCGGACCACAACTATTCGCAAATTCATAAATCGCTCCACCAAGAAATAGTTCAGAACTGTATGATAATCCATTTTCACATGCGGCCTCTTAAGAGATCCACCTGCGAAAATAGAGTTATTTTCCCAAATGGGCCTCTTAAGCGGCCGCACACGAAAATACATTTTCGCGTGTGTGCCTCTTAAATGCCTTCTTAGAAGTTCAAATTCCCTCCTCTTAAAGTATGTCCGCCTCCACTTTTCTTCCTTTCCCCTTTTTCTCAGTAACTTTCATTCTCCTCATCCTCCACTTTCCCCGGCCTCCTCCTCCTCGTCCTTTATCCATATTGATGAGGACATCTTCCACTATTACCCACTAGTGAAGACGCGACAAGGGGCCAAGTGGCACAGTTTTAGTCGGGCGGCGATCGTGTGAGCCTCTGAATAATCCCACCTTACTTAGCTTGGGAGGAGGAAGCCACCTTAAAAGAGAGAGCCACCCTTCCCCTATTGGACTAGTATTTTAGAGAGATTGGGTCTTTCCCCGAGTGGGTGTGCCTAACAACTGTTGGGATCCAAGCAACCTTAATTTATTAGGCCTCGGCCAACCCCACCTGGGCCGGATTGTTATCACACATTCCTTCTCCTTCTCTATTTTCTCCGGCCTCCTCCTCCTTACTCCACTTCCTGACCGACACATGGTGAAGACAATGGTTCGGGAACGGGCGATGCCGAGATGCGGAGACGGCGGCCTTGGGGGCAAGCGACGCCGGCGCATGGAGATGGCCGCGGGCTCGGGGCGCGTGGATCTAGTGGCCTCAGGGCAAATCCGCCACAGCGGTGTCAGTGCGTAGAGATGGCCGTCAGCTTGGGGCGCGTGGATCCGGCTAGGGCTGGATAACGAGCCAACTCAACTTGTTAAGGCTCGGCTCGTTTGAGCTCGTTGTCTTAATGAGTCAACTCTGCTCGTCTCTTTAATGTTAACGAGTTAAAAGGATAGCTCGGCTCGGCTCATGAGCTGGCTCGGTAACAAGCTATATCTTATTAATATCATATTAATAATTTCAAGTTTAACATTTTATTATATATTAACATAATAATAAACACTAACTAATATAGTACTCACTAAATATGAATAGTTTTGATGTAATTAAAAGACTAAGCACTAGTCAACAAACACTAGGTTCATAAAGATATGGTGATATTTATACTAACGAGCTAAACGAGCAGCTCGTGAGCTAGCTCGTTAAGCTCACGAGCTAAAAGGCTAGCTCGACTCGACTCACTAAGACTACGAGTTTGAATCAATCCGAACCGAGCTTGCTACGAGCCGATCTAAGCCACGAGTTTCGAGTAGCCTCAGGGCGGATCCACCATCCCACCCTTGGGAGTGGTGGCGGCGGCTTCGGATTGGGTGGATCCGCTGCCACCGCCCACGGAAGTGGCATATTTGTCCTTGGGAGCGACGGTGGCGGCCTCGGGACAGCGGCGGCCCCCACAGAAGCGACAGATCTGCAGCGGCAACGACGACGACGATGGTGGCAGCGGTGGCGGTTGCGACAATGTCGCCGACGACGGCGGCGGCAGTGGCGGCTATGACGACGATGACTTTGACAGCTAGGGTTTGGGAATGAATCGGGGGCTAAGGTTTTGATTTTCATAAATTTTTTTTGGCGAGTTCTCTTTTTTGGAATTGTCGTCTTGTTGATTTTCCTAGGGGCATTCTAGTCATGTTCGTTCTCTACACTTCTAGCAACATGGTTAGAAGAGAGTCAGACACCAGGTTCATTTTTGAAAAACAGGGTTAAATGAGCAAAGTTGGAAAAAAAGAGAGGTCAAGTTCATAGTTAGCCTTCAGAATAGGATCAAACGCATAATTATCTCTTACAACATTGTTAGGCATAAACAGATTATTACTTTAGCAAAAAATTATTTCAAACCTCCACTCTAAAAAATCTTTCAACAAGGAGATATCTGGTTGAAATGAAATTAACGGAATGGAATAACCTATTACCCTACATTGCTATATAGTGATTACTCAAGAGCGAGATGACTTTCATTTGAACTCAACCTTGAATGGGGAATTAAGTCCCAATATGTGGCTCTCATACAGACATAGTACATCCGTCCCCACCCCACCCCTACCCCCCCCCCAAAAAAAAAAAATAAAAACAATCCTGGTTCGAATCTGGATATAATATATGTCCAGATTCAAACCCAGAATTAGATTTTTTTTATTATGTCCAGATTCGAATTCAGAATTGGGTTTTTTTTTTGACTGAGGGAGTAGTGATGACCCTAATTTAAATAAATACCTTTGCAAATTAAAGGTAAAGACTTTCCTGTGGTATTTACACCGTGGGGTAGTATTGACAAATGATTTTTCTTGGGTATTTACACCAATTTGCTCATTCTGTATGGTCCATTGTCCAAGCGGCTTTAGGCTTTTCTACTACATAGTGTATTGCATATGTTTAGTGCTTGGCTTTGAGGAATTAGAAAAGGTTTTGAAACCGCTTGCCGAGTGTATTGCATACATGAGTGATATGGTTTTTATAAAAAGAAAATATTTCTTCTTCTTTGCAAGTTATTTATATAGATACTTGGGCTATTCTACAAAAGCTGGGTTCATGGGGTTAATGAAATTTTGATAATGCATGTCAGCAATTGGAACAAATGGTAAAGAGTGCTTTACCCAAAAACATAGGTGACAATCTAGTTTAAGGTCTTGTTGATCATCGGTGTTTTCTATAATTCTTTTCGTTATATAATTCGTGTGTAGGTATGTGTTTTGGTTACTTAGTTATACAGATACGATTGTACCATCTTGATATAATTAATTATAATATATATCTTTTAAAAAAAAAGAACAACTGCGATGCGCGTGATGGTGATGCATATGAGAGGTTAAGAGGACAAGGTTATCTCCAACCATGAATCTTGAAGAGATCTATGCCACTGATTTTTTTATTTTTATATTTTACAAAACAGATGAGAGATAAGTAGACAGTTCCAAAAACAAATAAATGTTAAACGATGTAGCACCCTCAAATAATTGCTACATGATCTCTAGAATTTATCTCTGCTCGTATATATATAGTACCTCCGCCCCAAAATATAAACATTTTTAGGCACTGACATAGTCTTCGAGATGTAACTTTGACCAACGATATCTATAAAAGTAAGATGTTTTAAATAAAAAGAGTTGCATATTATAATAGTTTATTTAATAATAAATTTAGTAACATCAATTTTACATGATTGATTTTTTTTTTGTTATCATTGGTCAAAGTTAAAAATATTTGACTGGTCACTATGCTAAAAATGTTTACATTCTAGGACGGAGAGAGTAATAACCACAATTAGTCCATAGACGCTGCACTCGCCACAAGATTATTTTTCATAGAATAGTGTCACTTCTGTGAAACATTTGAATTGGAGAGCTAATAATTGTGAAGCAGATTGTACGGAACATGATGAGTTCATTGATCTACAGTGTCGTTGAAACAACAAATTTTATTGCGCCTGCACGGTGCAAATATTGCAATATCCTAACGAGGTGCAAGATTACAATCGTAACGAGCTAGTTGTATTAATTCCAGGCCACACAATCAATCAATTAATTAACCTACGTCAGAGACTCCGAGAAATCGATCGTGTGGCTACGACTATGCGAAAACCAAGGTCGTCGGCAAATATGGGCATATATACATGAATTAGTTAAGTCAAAACCCCTTTAAAGATTGCCAGGAAGCTCATTTTACCGAGCGTACTACCTAGTTGTAGTTGTACTGTAAAAGTTCGGTAAAATAAGTAGGACTGTAGGAGCATGGTTGAAGACAGGGAAGTTGGAACTATCATAGCTCTTGGTCGGTCTAATGCGGAAATGTCATTGTGATGCACAGTAAAATTAAGGCCAAACTGAAGTACGGCTAGTTGTTTACCTTTAACTTTTCATTCCAAATCTTGTAAGCAATATATATTTTTGGTTAATTTCGCTGGTGGAGAACGCCAAAATTTCGGTGTCCATTGTTCTCCGAATTAAACGTTCCTTGTATTAATAAAAACAATTTGTTAATTTCCATAAAAAAAATTGTTACGCCACAAGGTCTATATATTGTACTTTTAACAAAATCAACAAATTAATTAACAATTACTCCCTCCATTCCTAATAAAACTATTTAGTTTAGCAAAGATTAAGGGTAAGGGGAAATATTCCATTTGAGTCAGCTCATTGATGAAGAATGAATTTTGAATTGTTTACATTCCCCCTTCTAAACACCTTATTAGCAGAAAATGATTCACGTGCATTCGAATCAGTGTATGAGAAATGCTTGCATATATATTTAAGAACGAAGTGAGTTGTATGGTTAGAAACAACACGCGCACACAACCACACAATTCGCCCGTATTCGTATATGGTTGTGTTTTTTGCCGAGTGCACTTTAAATACAAACAAAAACTCTACAGTCTAACAGCACAACCACGCACATGTGCCAAATGTCCATATCTACGATTGATCTGCATCATCATCAACAGTGAAACTCCTAGCCTCCATCTCTCTTGTACTTTTCTTTAGTCACCTTGTACATCATCGACAGTGTCATACCATACTGTAGGTTGTCGTGCCGGTGCTTTTACTGAGAGTGCTTTTAGCAATATATATATAGAGAGGTTGCACACACAGCCTGAGGCACAAGCTTCAGAATATTCAGAGAGTTGCAGAAATTAAGCTGCTTCTTCACATCAAGAAGTACTCAAGATGGGTAATGGCAGCATTAAGGCCTACGCGGCCGTTGTTCTGATCAGGATCATGTACTCGGTTATGCAAGTCGTGAGCAAGGTTGCCTTGGATCAAGGCATGAACCCGTTGGTGTTTATATTCTATCGGCATACCACTGCTGCCCTCGTGCTGATCCCTATTGCTTTTGTTCTGGAGAGGTCAACTTCTGTCAACTATGCCTTTTTAATTTTTCCCTTTAATTTGTGAGGAGAGCTTGTCAACTATGGTTGATTGTGACTTTACTGTTTTTATTCTCAATTGTTTTGCAGGGGAAAAGCTAAACGGGTGACGTTAAAAAATGCATGGAAAATGTTTATACATGCCTTATATGGGTAGGTTGAACTGTTTCAAGTTTGACTAAGATTACAGATAAATACAATAATATTTATAATACTCAATTAGTTTCATCAAATCAATAATTGAATATATTTTTATAATAATTTTTTTTAATTAAAGATATTACTATTTTTTTCTACAAAGTTGGTCAAACTTAAAGCAGGTTTGATTTTGAGCAAAGTCAAAATATCTTATAACCTGAAACGATCGAAAACAAATGGAGTACTAGCTACTACGAAATGGCTGTACACTCGGTAGCATCAGAATCTAAAAAAAAAGAAAAGTTAATTTCTATGTAATACAAAAATAATACCGTCTATCACAACGGAACGATCGGTAGTGTAGAGCTAATATTGTGTGCCTATAACTAACGAGTACACTGACCACTAAAATGTCGCATTTCGTTGGCTTTAGCTAATACTCCCTCCGTTTCACAATGTAAGTCATTCTGTTATTTTTCACATTTATATTGATGTTAATGAATCTATATTAATGAATCTAGATTCATTAACATCAATATGAATGTAGAAAATGCTAGAATGACTTACATTGTGAAACGGAGGGAGTAAGTTGTAGAAAAATAAACGAGACAGCAAAAAATATACAATTTCTACTCTTATGTGCTTAAAAGCCAAGGCTTCAAAAAAAATAACTAAATATGCTTAGAATAATTTAAAATTAAGTCTAGGAATTTAAATTTTATCTGTCGCCTATAAGCCAATAATAAAACGACGTGGTCATAAGTTAATTAGCACGCCTCAGCTCCTCTTAAATGTTAATAGTGGGACTTGGAGAAGGTTGATCGTGTGTGTGCCTTCCAGTCCTCTGATACTGACAGTCATGTCTGGCGAATTAATGACACCTTGAAAAATCGGTAATCCGAGCATTTTCACGCTTATTCGTATTTGCATAATTCGTATGTATGTAATATTTCTTTAATGTATTCAGAAAAATAGTTCAATTTTATTAGTAATTTTACATTTTTTATCCTTATAGAATTTCGTTTAATAAACACAAAGCTGTTTTCAGTTTGAAGTCTGAGTTGTTCACGATTTAATCTCAGGGTGACAGGATGTGGTGACTTATTTAACCTTGGTCTGAATTATGCTTCAGCAACTTCATCATCAGCATTGTACAATGTTCAACCAGTGGTTACCTTCATCTTTGCAGTCATATTTGGGTAATGCAAATTTTACTTTGGACACCTAATAATGAAAATTCAAATTTAAATTAGTCTAGTAAAAATAATTATTAATCAAGAAAAATTGATTTCATTTTAAATTAGTTTAATACACATACAAGTTATTAATTTCTTGTGACAGGTTGGAGTCTATGAAACTGAAGAGATTCCATGGACATGTAAAATCGGCTGGTATTCTGTTCTGCATTGGCGGAGTCATCGTGTTGGCCTTCTATGAGGGGCCAATGTTCAAATCATTCAACCATCACCACCTCTTTCAGCAAGGCGGCAGCAGCAGTTCTTCTGCAGGAGACACCCACTATTCCAAGAAGCAATGGGCATTGGGAATTTTTCTCATGACGCTTTCTAACGTTTTAGGAGGCTTATGGAATGTGTTCCAGGTATACTCAAACTTCAGATTTGATGGCACTTCAGACCATGATTTCGATTGAGTATATTCAACATGTTTTTATTTTCTTTTTTCCTATCCAGGGGCCGTTGATAGAAGACACTTCCAAGCTGATGAACACCATGATACAGATCTCGTTCGCGTCAGTCCAAGCCTTTGTTGTGGCTGTTTCAGCCGAGAGGGACTTCTCCAAGTGGAAGCTTGGCTGGAATTTTGGCCTTGCTGCAATAATCTACAGTGTAATTGAGCTTTCTGATGCAATGCTGTTCAATTTAATATTGCAAGTTTGCAACTCAAATGCTCAATAAATCTCTGTTTTTTCGATGAAACAAAATGTGGTTGCAGGGTGTGATTGTCACTGCACTTTCATACTACATGCAAATATGGACGATCGCGAAGAGGGGGCCAGTGTTCCTTGCCATGTCGATGCCACTTACTTTGATATTCACAATCATCATATCCTCATTCATTTTAGGAGATGCAGTTAGCCTAGGGAGGTAAGTGAGACATCCTGAACTAATTATATACAGACTCGTAGTGCACGGAACAATTCATAATTTTTCTTGACCTAACTCATCATTTGCTGATGTTGTTTAATCTAACTGTGCAGTATTGTTGCTGGAATACTACTAATTGGAGGCTTATTTAATGTTCTGTGGGGTAAAAACTTAGAGGAACGTGATGAACTGAACAAGATAGGTCCAGCTATACCTGACTTGGAGCTGCAGGATAAAGAGGCCCAAGTGCCTAATGACCGCGCAACAAATTGAAGGTCTAAACGTTCCGAGCACTGGTGGAGAATTTGTAGTCCCGGTTCGTAACCCCCCTTTAGTCCCGGTTGTCCAACCGGGACTACGAATCCGGGACTAAAGATAGCGATCTTTAGTTCCGGGTGAAATAACCAGGACTAAAGATCGATTTTTAGTCCTGGTTGGTAACGCGAACCGGGACTAAAGATCGGTCAGCCACATGGCCGTCTGATCCATCTTTAGTCCCAGTTGGTGTTACCAACTGGGACTAAAGATCTATGTACCATTTTTTTTTATTTGCATGGCCCTGATTGCTGCATGGTTGATTATATATATATATATATATATATATATATATATATATATATATATATATATATATATATATATATATATGCGTATGTATATATGTATAAATACATATATTAAACACATATTTATAATTTAAAGCACTTAACATTTTATGTACATATATGTTACCAAAATATATATTAACACTAAAGTAAATGTACGTACATATATAAATATATATATATATACATGCATGTATAGTACAATTCATTTGCTCGCTAGCTATAGCTACGACTTCGACGCCTGCGTTACGTCAGAAGAGGAAGGACCGACGTTACGAATTCTCGATCCGTCGTAGTAGAATTCACCATCGGGATTAAGGACTTCTTCGTTGATGAACCCCATCAGTTGTTCTTGAACAGCCGTGATAAAATCCTTGTGTGGGAGTTTTTCTCTCATGTGAATACGCTATCATTCGAAAAATAATGACATATCAATATATGAAAATAATAAACAACTTAACAAATCGATACGCAATGAAATTTTGAAAGGTTTATGTATACGTACATCGAGCTCTCGTGTGGTGTATATTTGGTTTGATAGGCAGTGGGCATACTCGCATACGTAGTAGCCGCATAAGTTAGTTCCCTTGTCCTACTTTGCACACTACATGAGAAACGATGAGAGATTTAATATACTCTTTATATTAACTGTAACTAGAGATTCAATTCAATATAATTTTGGATCATGCATGTACTCACTGGAAAATGAAACCTCCGTCCAAGTTTTTTTTTCCAAGTCCCGCGGACCAATTGACGGAACCGATCCCAAGCCCTACATGTGCAGTTGCAAACTATGATTAATTAAATATTACCCGAGATCAACATAATAGCAACAGAGTCTCGCGACTTTGGAATAGATGGCATTATATTACCTGTCTATCAGTTGGAAGACCTTGTCAAAAACCTTCTCCTCTTTATTCATTGAGTCGTACACAGTGACTCTGCATGCGTCCAAGTCGAAAAAGAACAGGACCCAGTGGAATCTGCAATATGCGTGAGATGAGATAAATATCAGAATGTACATGTTATATGTATGGGAATGAAATTTGTTCAAACGACAATAAAAACTCACTCTGTGTTGTACGGCAATAGTATGAACGTCTTGAAATGCTGCTGCGTTAGGAGATGGACGAGATTGTCCTCTGTGTCTTTCTCGTACTTGTCAAGCATTTCGTTGTTGATTTTCCGAGGGTCGATGAACCCAGTATCGTAAACCCCCCGCCGTCAGGCCCTTTGAATCTCCATTCTACAACAATGAAAGGAAATTATTATTGCTTACATATATGCCAGGAGCTAATTATTGAACGAAACAAATTGAACTCAAAGATACTTACAAAATCCATGCGCTCAGAAGAGAGACGTCGAGGGCGTCCCGATGGTACAGATCGAAGACATCCTTGAAATGGATCCATAGAACATCTTCTCCTTGCAAGAAGTCGGGGTTTCGGATCCTCGCTCCGAACATCTCTCTACCATTGGCGCTCATTTCCATGTACCGTTCATGGAATTTGTACATTTGTGTCGATAGGGGCTGCAGCTGCTCAGGCCTGACAAGCGGTTTACCGAGTTCAAACTTGTATGCCACTTCTGCCTTCGGGATTGGTGCGCCTCCAACCAACTGAGCCATGGTTAGACCGGTTTCCGAAATGAAATCCGTTATGCCAAAGTCTTCGCCGGTCACCAACGGCTCGACCACTTGGTGTGGTTGTTCTCCAAGCTGAGGAACTGGTTTGGACTTCTTGTAATAGGCTTTCCTAAGTGTTCGGTCATAGTCCGATAGCTTTAAGGCCTCCTTGTTTGTGGTGGACATTCCCTTGAAGAATTTCTTCACGCTCGGGTCAATACGTATCTTCTTTTCAGGACTCCGAGACTTGAGTTGCCTCTTCACTTCTCCTGCCACATAAGCGTCAAGCTCCTCTTGACTGCAACCGTACGGCGGCTCCTTGTTTTTGGTGGTGTCAACTTTGGCCTTCTTCGTTGCCCTTGTGCTGGCAAGAGGTGGAGCTTGGCGAGACCTTGTCTTGGGAGGTGCAGGCGGACACGGTGGAGGAGGAGGCGGAGGAGCCGGAGGAGCCGGAGGAGATGGTGTAGGAGGAGGTGGCGGAGGAGCCGGAGGAGATGGTGCAGGAGGAGACGGCGGAACCGGAGGAGATGGTGCACGAGACGCCGCTTGTCGCCCAGGGAGGATGATGTACCGCTTGCGCCATAGTATAATGGCGTGGCTTGTGTCTCGTAGATACGTCTCACCGTCTCCTCCTGGGTAGTCCAACTCGAGGTCCTCGTACACGGCTTCCACCAGCTTAACTTCGACCCTCGAGTATCCTGCTGGAATCGGCCTGCAGTGGTAAGTCCCTGAAATGTCCGTTGGGATGGCCATTCCCGACGCCACCTTCACGTGATGAGAGGTTATCTATTAGTAATCAACCTAAGCAGCAACTTGCGGAACGTACGAGTCAAAAATCATATATTACATCGAGCATACCTTGATTGATAAGTTCTTGAAGGGAATATGCAGCTCACATGGTGTCCGATGCGTGATCTCATCAACGGGGCAGGTGGTTTCGTCCTGGGTTTGCATGGCGTCCATGCTATGTGATACTACCTGCCCCGTTGAGGCGCAGCTGCTACGATTGCCTGATGGGCTGACCATTGAAGGAGGTATGTACGGCTGGGGATCGTGTGACCGATGTGCTGCCATGCGTTCATCCACCTTCCGGGCCACCTCCTCTTGCATGCTGAGCTCGTAGCTCGATACCCTGTACTCAAGATCTGCAATCTTCGCCTCGGTATCTCTCTTGCTCCTCATCCAACTCCTGTACGTGTGGATGTCCTCCTTGAATCCCTTCTTCCAGGGAATCACGCCTTTCCCTCGTGTTCGTCCTGGATGCTCGGGAGTCTGTAGGGCGAGTGACAGCTCGTCCTTCTCTCTGTCGGGTCGGAACGTGCCCTGAGAAGAGGCTTCCACTGCATCCGTTAGTCGATTCACAGCCTCGCGTATCTGTTCGCTGAAGACCAAGGAGCCATCAACTGGGTTGAGCGTTCCACCGTGAGCATAGTACCAGAACTTCGATCGATCAGGCCATTTAGCGGTGGCCGGTTCGATACCCCTCTCAAGCAAGCTTGGCTCCATCTCCTCCCACTTCGGCATCACGACGCTATAGCCGCCTGACCCCAAGTGGTGATGGTACTTCTTCTTGGCGGCATTTTCTTTGTTTCTTTCCATCATCGCCTGACCTTGTTGACCTGTCTTGTAAGCAACGAACTCGTTACAGTGATCCCTTAGCTTCGGGAATACGTCGAAATTCGGTGTCTGCCCCTTCAGGATGTATTTCCAGTACAGATCTCCCTTGAAGGTCTGGAACTGTTCTGCAATTTTCTTAAGAGTCCACTGTTTCACTATGTTCTCTGTACCCGCAGGGAGCGTGAATGTCTCGAGCATTGTAGTCCACAGCATCTCTTTCTCTAATTCCGGGACAAAGCTGTCATCACCCCCGCGTGCCCTTGTTCTGCGCCAGTACACCTTGCTGACAGGCACATTATCCCTCACAACCCAACCGCTGTGGCGTACAAAATTCTTGGCTGCTTGTGCCGGGGCACTAGGTCGGCCGTCTGCGTCCACCTCAGTTATGATGTGCTGACCCTCTATCTTCTTCGCGGCACCTCGTTGTCCGCATGCCCTCTTCTGTCAGCGGAGGGATGACTTCCACTAGCCTCCTCCTCGTTCCCCTCTGCATCCCTCTCCACGTTCCCCTCCTTGTTCCCCTATGCATCCCTCTCCGTGTTCCCCTCCTCGTTCAAGTACTGGTTTGGATCCTCGTTCCCCTCTTCATCGTTCCAGTACTAGCTGCTTCCCGATGCGATTGTATCGTACAGTATCTGTTCCTCATCGCGATCAGCCATCTGTTCATAGAAGAAATATTTGCTAAGCGTAATATTAACACTCTACTAATCTTGTATTAAAACTCAAATAATCATATATGCTAAGTCTAATTAAGTTTCGAATATTACATCTCTAATAATCTTATATTAAATCTCTAACACTCACATATGCTAAGTCTAATTAAGTTTCGTATATTAAACCTCTAATAATCTTATATTAAATCTCTAACTATCTCTAACACTCAAATATGCTAAGTCTAATAATCTAATAATCTCTAACACTCACATATGCTAATTCTAATAATCTAATAATCTTATATTAGAAATCTAACAATCTTATATTATATCTCTAACAATCACATCTTTACATCACTTGCCTGCAAGAATTCCTTCGAAGGCTAGCTACCACTTCGGCTTGAGGGACGACGACGACGACGTCTTCTCTGCAACATGCAAAAAAAATGTATTAGTCTAAATGCAAAGAAACATATAATGTATTTCACGTTTTCAAGTATATATAATCATATATATATGCTAAGGTCAACAATAGTTTAATTATCTTGTTCGTACACATTTCGCTCACGTTCGTTCTCACACTTTTAGTTCAAGTGCATTCACGTTCGTTAACGTTTCAATCATGTTCGTTCGCGTTTCAATCACGTTCGTTCATTAAGCGTCCGTTCGCGTTCGTTCACCTTCGTTCGTGTTCGTTCACTAAGACTCACGTTCGTTCACGTTTCAGTCACGTTCGTTCGCGTTAGTTCACGTTCGTTCACGTTTCGTTCGCGTTCGTTCACGTTTCTTTAACGTTTCGTTCGCGTTCGTTCACGTTCGTTCGCGTTCGTTAAGCGTCCGTTCGCGTTCGTTCACCTTCGTTCGCGTTCGTTCACTAACACTCACGTTCGTTCACGTTTCAGTCACGTTCGTTCGCATTCGTTCACGTTCGTTCACGTTTCGTTCGCGTTCGTTCACGTTTCTTTAACGTTTCGTTCGCGTTCGTTCACGTTCGTTCGCGTTCGTTAAGCGTTCGTTCACGTTCGTTCGCGTTTGGTCACGTTCGTTAAGCGTTCGTTAAGCGTTCGTTAGCGGCGGCAGCGTCTCGCGGCGGTGGGGGCGCGGTCCGGCGCCGTGGGCCGGCCCGGCGCCGTGGGGGCGGCGGCGGCATCGTCTCGCGGTGGCGGCGTCTTGCGGCGGTGGGGGTGCGGTCCGGCGCCGTAGGCCAGCCCGGCGGCGGGGGGGGCGCGGCGGCGGCGTGGCAGCGGCGGCGTCGTCTCGCGGCGCCGGCGTCTCGCGGCGGTGGGGGCGCGGTCCAGCGGCGTGGGGGCCCGGCGGCGTGGGGGCGCGGCGGCAGCGGGCCACGGCAGCGGCATGGGGGCCCGGTGGCGGGGGGGCGCGGCGGCGGCGTAACGTAGCGGCCCGGCGGCGTACGTCGACGAAAGAGAGAGAGACAGAGAGCTACATCAGGAGAGAGAGAAAAAGGGCGGGGGCTCTCACCCAAGAGATGTGGCGGCGGCGTCTGCGGCGGAGGCGGCGAGGACCGCCAGGCGACGGTGAGAGACGACGGCGGCGTCGGCGCGGGGTTGCCCTAGGCAGTGGCGGCGAAGGAGAAGCCGATGCTCGATCTCGATGGAAAAACGTCTAAGTGTTAGTGGAGAAGACGAGGGCGCACCGGGAATATATATACCCCCGGATCTTTATTCCTGGTTGGTGAGAAGAACCGGGAGTAAAGATATCTTTACTCCCGGTTCCTAACAACAACCGGGATTAAAGATAACCGGGAGAAGAACCGGGAGTAAAGATATCTTTACTCCCGGTTCCTAACAACAACCGGGATTCAAGATCTTATCTTTAATCTCGGTTGTTGTTAGGAACCGGGAGTAAAGATATGTTTACTCCCGGTTCTTCTCACCAACCGGGAGTAAAGATATTTTCCCGCTATTTTCAAATTCTTTTTTAAACCCGGTTAGGGTTAAGAACCGGGACTAAAGTTAATAGCACTGAATATTGAATTTCGATGCATACATGTTTCTAAAATAGTAAATAATGCATTAAAAATTCTAATTAACATATGTAAATCCCACATGCATGATTTAAAACTTTTAAAAATTCTAATAATCATATATAATTAGCATATGCATGATATTAAATTGTTAAAAATTGTAACTAACATATGTAAATCCCACATGCATGATTTAAAACTTTTAAAAATTCTAATAATCATATATAATTAGCATATGCATGATATTAAATTGTTAAAAATTGTAACTAACATATGTAAATCCCACATGCATGATTTAAAACTTTTAAAAATTCTAATAATCGTATATAATTAGTATATGCATGATATTAAATTGTTAAAAATTGTAATTAATCATATATATCTAGCATATTCAATACATCCAAAATAGTTTACAACAATTACGTCAATAGATCGGCGGTGACGGTTGTCCGCACGTACTTTCTCCTCACTATTGTTCCTTCTTTGTGATCGCTACGTGAGTAAGGGGTGTCTTCGTTTGATAGGAGGATGCTAGGGTCAACCGTCACCGTGAAAGGGGGTTGCCCATCAAACTGATCGTAATCCTCGTCAGTCTTGTCCTCTACTCCGATGATTTTTCTTTTGCCTGGGAGAACCACGTGGCGCTTCGGCTCGTCAGGCCCTTTGCCCTTCTTTCCTTCGCTACACATGTCCTTCACGTAAAAAACTTGCGTTACATCATTGGCGAGGACAAAAGGTCCGTCCGAGTATCCAACCTTGTTAAGGTCAACCGTTGTCATCCCACTGTCATCAATCGTGACGCCTCCACCAGTCAACCTAACCCATCGGCACCGGAACAGAGGGACTTTGAGAGGTCCATAGTCAAGTTCCCATATCTCCTCGATGGCACCGTAATATGTGCCAGTTGTACCATCGTGTCCCATGGCATCGATACGAACAGCACTGTTCTAGTTCGTGCTCTTCATGTCTTGGGCTCTTGTGTAGAATGTGTACCCATTGATCTCATATCCCTGGAATATCGCGATCGAGCCAGATGGACCCCTCGCCAAGAAGGCCAGTTGCTGGTTAATCGTCTCGTTACCCATGAGATGTTGTCGCAGCCATGCGGGGAAAGTATCAATGTGATGCCATGTAATCCATGCATCGGACTTACCGATGTTTCTGGCGCGAACTAGAGCCAAGTGCTCCACGATGTAAGGAGCCACCAATGAATATTGTTGTAAAACCGTGAAATGGGCTTTACGGAATAAATTGTTGTCTACCGTCATTATTGCTTTCCTTCCGAGAGTCCCCTTTCCCCGTAGTCTCCCTTCATGGCGTGATTCAGGTACCCCGATTGGGTGAAGGTCTTCAATAAATTCTACGCAGAATTCAATGACCTCCTCTGTTCCATACCCCTTGGTGATGCTTGCCTCTAGACGAGCACGGTTACGAACATACTTCTTCAGAACGCCCATGTACCTCTCGAAAGGAAACATGTTGTGTAGGAACACAGGCCCGAGAATACCGATCTCTTTCACTAGGTGACAAAGCAGATGCGTTATTATATTGAAAAATGAAGGTGAAAATATCAACTCAAAGCTGACAAGACATTGCACCACATCATTCTGAAGGGCTTCTAACCTATCCGAATCGATGACCTTCTGCGAAATTGCGTTCATGAAAGAACATAGCTTTGTTATTGTTGCCCGGACATTGTTTGGTAGGATACCCCTTATTATAACTGGTAGCAGCTGTGTCATCAACACGTGACAGTCATGAGACTTTAGGTTTGTGAACTTCTTCTCCTTCGTGCTTATTATTCGCTTTATATTCGTGGAGTATCCAGATGGTACCTTGATGCTCTCCAAGCATTGAAACATACTTTCCTTCTCTGCCTTGCTAAGAGTGTAGCTGGCTGGACTCAAGTAATGGTTGCCTTTCTCCTTTGGTACCGGGTGAAGGTCGCCGCGTTGTCCCATATGCTTCAGATCATTACGTGCTTCCAGTGTATCTTTCGACTTTCCATATACACCTAGGAAGCCAAGAAGGTTTACACAAAGGTTCTTAGTGAGGTGCATCACGTCGATTGCGTGGCGGACGTCCAAGAATTCCCAATAGGGTAACTCCCAAAATATGGAGTTTTTTTTCCACATCGCCGCGTGACCATCTTCGCTCTCTATAGGCTGGCTGCCAGGCCCCTTTCCAAACACTACTTTAAGATCTTTAACCATAGCAAACACTGTTTTCCCGCTGCGATGTTTAGGCTTCGTACGGTGGTCCGCCGTATGTTCAAAGTGCTTGCCTTTCTTCCGTACCGGGTGGTTTGCTGCAAGGAATCGACAATGACCCATATACACAACCTTCCTACAGTGCTTAAGATACGTACTTTCTGTTTCATCCATACAGTGAGTGCAAGCCTTGTACCCCTTGTTGGGCTGCCCGGATAGGTTGCTAAGTGCAGGCCAATCGTTGATGGTTACGAACAGCAGCGCTCGTAGGTTAAACTCCTCCTGTTTGTCCTCGTCCCACACGGAGACACCTTCCTTCTTCCACAACAGTTCAAGATCTTCGACCAGTGGTCTTAGGAACACATCGATGTCGTTACCAGGTTGCTTGGGGCCTTGAATAATAATCGGCATCATTATGTACTTCCTCTTCATGCATAGCCAAGGGGGGAGGTTGTAGATACACATCGTAATGGGCCAAGTGCTATGGCCGCTGCTCATCTCTCCAAAAGGATTCATGCCATCCGTACTTAAACCAAACCGTATGTTTCGCGCGTCCTTTCCAAAGTCTTTAAATTTTCTGTCGATGTTTCGCCACTGCGAACCATCTGCGGGGTGTCTCAACATCCCGTCCTGTTAACGTTCTTCAGCGTGCCAACGCATCATTCTAGCATTCCCCCTTGTTCCTGAACAAACGCCTTAGCCATGGTATTATAGGGAAATACCACATCACCTTAGTAGAAATTCTCTTCTTCGTTAGCTGCCTGTCAACCTCACCTGGGTCATCTCGTCTAGTCTTGTATCGTAGTGCTTTACAAAAAGGGCATGCTTCTAGGTTCTCGTACTCCTCACCGTGATATAGGATACAATCATTCGGACATGCATGAATCTTCTGAACTTCCAGTCCTAGAGGGCAGACTATCTTCTTAGCCTCGTACGTTGTCTGAGCAATTTGTTTCCCTCCGGAAGAATGTTCTTGACGAGTTTCAATAAATCGCCAAATGCCTTGTCACTAACACCATTTTTTGCCTTCCATTGCAAGAACTCCAGAGTGGTATCCAACTTTTTGTGCCCCTGCTTGCAACCTAGGTACAACGACGTTCTGTGGTCCTCTAACATCTTGTCCAATTTATGGGCCCCCTTTTCACTTTCGCAGTCCTCCTTGGCATCTTGCAACATCTGACCAAGATCATCCGCAACGTCGTTATAATCAGCATCTATGTCCGCCTCGCCCGTTTGATTTCCTTCAAATCCAGCGTACTGAGCAAAGTCTGGAATATTGTCGTCTTCCACTTCATCTTCTTCCATTTCAACCCCTTGCTCTCCGTGGGATGTCCAACAATTATAGCTTGGCATGAACCCCGACTCAAACAAGTGGAAATGAATAGTCCTGGATGCAGAATACTCCTTCTGATTCTTACACTTATTGCATGGACAACAAATAAAACCCTTCTGTTTGTTAGCTTCGGCCACTCTCAAAAAATAATGCACGCCGTCAATAAACTCTTTGGACCGCCGGTCAGCGTACATCCATTGCCGATCCATCTACATGAAATGAAAAAAAAATCGTACACAAATAATCATTCGTACAATAATGACAGTCATACAATAATGATAAAATAATCACAAACTCTTTCAACAGTCATACAATAATGACATATCATTATTCGTACAAAAATTATAAAATATTCCACCATATAATTCTTATTTATTATTTTTTAAGTTTTAAATTCTTTTAATTTTCAATTTAGTTTGTTTTCTTTTATTTAAGATTAACTTTCACTATATTTTCCTACTCAACTATTTTATAAAACCTTATTTAGCAAATAAACAAAATTTCTATATATTCTTTCTTTTCCCACACAAATTTTCTCTCTCATCAACTTACAACAAAATTTTGGAGACAAAAAAGTGTGCAAAACATAGCTCCAAATGTAATATGACCAAAAAAACATTGGAGGATGAAGTTGCTAACCTTTTAGGCACCTCCGATTTGTATATAATCACCAAAGTAAATTCACTATAAATTTTGGCATGACCTCCCCTCTTTTTTGAAGAAATTTTGAAGCTTGCTCGGGCTGGAGGAGGAAGAAGACATATATAAAAGGGTGGGACTTTAGTCCCGGTTGGTGTTACCAACCGGTACTAAAGATCACCGGGATCTTTAGTACCGGTTGGTAACACCAACCGGGACTAAAGTTACGATCTTTAGTCCCGGTTGGTAACACCAACCGGACTAAAGATCCCGGGGGGGCCTGACAAGCCCTGACAGCATTTGAACCGGGACTAAAGATCATCTTTAGTCCCGGTTGGTGTTACCAACCGGAACTAAAGATCAAATATGCCCGTTACCCTTTTTAACAGGGACTAAAGATCATCTTTAGTCCCGGTTTTTGTTGTAACCGGGACTTTCGTGGAATTCGGCCGACCGACGAAAGATGGTTTCTCCACCAATGGAGAGATGTTAAGGAAAGATGATGATGATCTACCAATTTATGTTTGCCTTCTGGCACCAATTAATACCATATGCTAGTAATTCGGTAATGCATTTATTATTAGAGAAGAAGCTCAAGTTGACATTAGAGAGAATATATATCATATGTGGCTTCAACATTACTACTCCGCAAGCGAAATGGTTGTAGCCTAGTGATTACAACAATCTCAGTAGCACATCAGATCCTGGTACCCGTCGACAGTGAGGCGTCTGTGGTGACTTTGTCAATCTTCAGGATTTGCCGGCCCAGTTTTCGAAGATACTCATAGGGGTAGGGTTTACGTGTGTACGTTTATAGGGGTGAGTGTGCGTGCGTTGTGAGTGTCCCGTGGTGACTTTATCAATCTCCAAGATTTACCGGTCCAGTCTTTGAAGATGCTCATAGAGGTAGGGTTTGCGTGCGTGCGTTCATAGGAATGAGTATGCATGTGTTATGAGTCTCTACGTTGTACTGTGTAATTCTCAAAAGCATTACTACTCCGCAACACCTACTGTAGTGTTTTTAATCTGGCTGTACCGGGCCACCATTAAACGGTACGGTGTAGCTCTCTCTTCTAATACTAATGTAGCAATTACTGTTTTTTTTAAAATTTTTCTTAAGGTGCAATTTCTAGTTTCTCAGAGTAAATGTGGTAACTCCTTTTAGTGTTCATGCCGTCCCCATGAGCCCAGCCAAATTTTCCAGCACGATTGCAACAGCGATGCGGCTTCGTTTTGTTTCTAACGACGCATGAAAGCTACCCGAGCAGGGAATTTATCACAGTACTCTACTTAGTTTTGTGCTTACAAATTTGCCATTTTTAAGAGGTACCCCTCCGTTTCATACTATAAGTCACGAGGAATTTTACGGTTCTTGAGAAAATACGTTGACATACCTATATTTTACACTAAAATTTTTGGTACCTTAAGATACAAAGTACTTAGAGGTAGCAAATTTTACACTTGAAAATAAATATATATAGTATCTCTAGGTACATTCTCAATCTAGTAAAATTACCCATAAGTCACTTTGATTTTTTCTTAAGTTAAATTTCTTAAAATTTGACCAAGTTTATCTTTTCGTTCTAAGATGTGATGGAAAGGGACTGGGCCAACACCCAACAGCACCGCGGTGAGTGGCTAGACCGTGGCCGCCGTTGATGACTTGGATGGCGGCAGTGGTGAGAGCATCCAAGGCTGGCGTAGAGCGTGACCACGGCGGCATGGCTTCCCTGGTTGTGGGAGCTAGGGAGGGAATTCGAAGGGTGCAGTGGGAGATAGATGGATGTCGGGAGTGGACACTGCTTCCACCTTCACCGCGTCGACCGTGTAAGACGAGGGTGCAACAGCCATCTCCATCGATTCGCACGTGATGCTCTCGCAAGCGCGTCAGGGAGCAGGTGGAGCCGTGAAGGAGGCGGTTGGAGAGGACGGTGAAGAGCGGCTGTCGTGGCGTGGGTGAGGGACTTGTGGGTCCCACGCTGTTTTCCCCGTTCGCAAGCCAAACTGGCACGCCGCGTTGCTTAAAAGTGGCAAACAGTTAAGAACTTGTTACTTCTTAAGAGTGATAATAAATTTATAAGCACGAAACTAAGGAGGGCATTTGAACGATGGCCAAATGCAACAGCGGCAAATAGTTAGTTAAATTCCATATAATATAGTGGCGTGCAATCTTTTTAAGCGATCGTGAAAAAAAAAAGTTTGTTAAATTCCCCCTTGCAGTCATCGCGTTGCCAAGCCGCAGTCATCGTCAACATGTCTCAGACGAAGCTCGACGCGATCGTCGTCGCCGGCCAGACGAAGCCTAGCCAGTGAAGCCGTCGCCACTGGCTAGGCGGCGGTGATGGAGTGGTTGTAGACAGCGGTGGTGGCCGACTGACTGGTTGGGAGTGAGAGAAGAGGAAGAATGGAGAAAGGGGACCAGAGGCCAGGGAGCGGGAATAGATTTAGCCGCACGATTGCTCAGGCCTAGCCGCCTAGGCCGGCCTATTGCATGCCATGTAAACCTCTCTCAGTTTTCATGTAATTTTTAAGTGCGAGAACCACCTATGAAAATAGGGATATTTTTAGAGATGGTCCCACGAGAGAATAGCTTTTAAAAATCATAATTTCATCCCATTCTAAACATCATATCTAACATTAAGACCCCGTTCATTATAGATTCTACCTCGGTTTCCTTAAACATTCTTTTTAACTGTTAAGTGATATGTTTCGTGCGATAATTTTCTATGTAGAAGTTATTCTAAGATATCAAATAAATTTATGTTTTAATTTTGTAAAAATTAAAACTTAATTAATTACACGCTGATAGCTGCTCATACTTATTCTTAATCTCGAACGTAAGTCATCAATATATCAGCCCATTTCACAGCCAAACACACTAATAAATGATGGAAAAAGTACACCGAAGATCCCTCAACTTGTCATCGAGTTATAAAATAGTCTCCTACTTAACTAATCAAAACCGATCACAATAAATCCTTCGGTGGTTTTGACCCTATTTATTCTACGTGGCGGCTGAGTCAGCGTGGAACCCACATGGACCCCACATGTCAGGCTGCTATGTCATCTCTCTTTCCCTTCCTCCTCTCTCTCTCTCACTCTTCTCCGGCTCATCACGAAACGCAGCAAGGTACGGCCTAGATGGCACGCTTAACAGAATGCGGCCGGGACGAAGACAAATCAGTTGCACCCCCTTGACATCTTCTGATCGCCATTGCTTGCGTGCAATGGAGAGTAGAAGTGCTCGTGCAACTCCGGCAGCACGCTGGCCGGCCACGGCGAGGCCGCGCGGCGCGCGGCGTTCCGGTTGATGAACCGCACGATGCTCTCCATGAGCGTCCTGCTTGTCTGCGCGGACCGCCGAGAGGGCTGTAGAGGTGGAAGCCGTGGTCCTCGATCGCCCTCCGACTCCATGTCACAGCCTGATTTTTATTTTAGGATTTATAAATTATCTAATAAATTAATAATAGAAGTTATATTAAATGTTCTTTAATTTATAAGTGAAGTTATAAAATTTCCTAAATATAAAGCATGGTTGGATTTAATTTTTATTGAATTCTCCATGATTAATTATACTCTCTGAAATTTTCTCGGAGTTTTCAGAGCTCAATTATTAAATAATACAAAGAACAGATCAGTAATTATTTCATCATTAATGATCTAATTATAAGTGTTAAGTGCTTTTCTTGTTTAAAAAGTCCTTAAATTATAAATTGTCGTTTAAAAGGAATTATTAGAAATGATTTTAAAAGCCTAGAAGAAAAGATCTAAGTTTAAATAAAAAATTTCAATATAAAATTGGGCCAGATAAAATTTTATTAAATACTTTGCTTAATTCTATAATTCCTAGATTTTTCTGGGATTTATTTGATCTAAGGAAGTATTTTTAATAAATGGAATTGCATTTCATGAATAATTTAAATAGAAAAAGGTTTTAAAAATCTTCTTTTGGCTTTTGGCCGAAAGTCGGCCCAAAACCCCTCTCTTCTCTCTCTTCGGCCCAAGCCGGTCCAGCCCAGCCGAGCCGCGCGCGCGCAGCCGCTCCCTCTCTCCCGCTCGCTGACAGGTGGGGCCCACCTGTCAGGCCCGTCGTCTTCCTCGGGCCGGAACCCTAGCCGAGCGCCGCCGCCGCCGCCCTTTCCAATTCGGCCGCCCCTTTCCCGATCCGACGAAATTATTTGAGGGGAAATGCATCCCGTGATCTCCTCTAACTTTTTCTCTTTGGAAGCGTCGGCTATCTCGCTTTGGAAATGCGGAGATTCGAGCTCGATTCGGAGCCGGCCGAACCCTAACCTTCCATCGCCGTCGCCGGGCCGCCGTGGGCTTCGCCGCTGCCTTCCGACCCCTATAAAAGGTTCCCCGTGCTCCCCTCTACCCTCCGCCGCCCTCGCCTTCGCCTCTCGTCGCCCGAGCCGCCCTAGCGCCGTGCACCCGTGCGCCGCCGTCGCCGCCGCTGCTCCAGCCTAGCGCCGCCGTCGCTCCGGTCATCGCCGTCGCTCGGGGAGCTCGCCAACGTGGTCGCCGTCGCGTCGCCGTCCTCGTCCGACCCTTCGCCGTTGCTGTGGACCGCCGGAACACCGTCGCCGTCGACAACCCGAACCTCTCCGCCGCTTCATCCTCGTCGCCGGCGTCGTCCGTTGCTCCTCCGCCGATAATTTGGTCACCAGTGAGTTCGCCGTGCTCTCCGCATCACGTTGGTGCCATCCGTTCGCGCTGCCGTGCCGTCGTTCGCCGGCGGACATGCGGGTCCGAGCCGCCGTCGGTCGGGGATGACGTCATCGCTGACGTCATCATGTTCGTGTCCCCGTGAGCCGCTGTGGACCGATGGATCTCGACCGTCCGTTCGGGTCGGATCAATCTCGGCCGTCCATTCCCGTAGACCGTTGCTGTGGACCCGGTCCACCGTGAACCCTAGACCCGCTGACGCAATAAATCCCCTTTTCCTTTTCAAAAATAATTCATTATTGCGTCATAATTCAATTAAAATTAATATAAATGATTTAAACCGATTAAATCTTTAAAAATTCATAACTAATTCATCTTAGCTCGGATTTAGTTGATCCAAGTCTCTAAAGTTGTATAAAATAAAGATCTACATATTAAAATTATCCATAAATAGAATTAAATTTATTTAATTCTTTTTAATGGGCTTTAATTAGATTAAATCTTGTAAAATTCATATTTAATTCATATGAAGTCAGAATGAGGCCGTTCAAGTCTCATAATTCATCTAAAATTATGATCTACATGTTTGTTTACTTTATATGTATTGTTTATTTGGAGTTTCTTAGTGTTTTCCTCGTTTTGCGTGTTAGCTTGTCGTTTCCGTCGTTTCGAAGGTTCATGAGAGCGTCGGAAGTGTTCAAGAAGATTAATTGAAGACCCGTTATTGCAAGGCAAGTCACACAGATCCCAAACACAATTCCTTTGAGCATGTTGATCCAATATTTAAATTCTCTATTTATTTCAACTGTGCATTTATTTTCGAATGTCACCGGGTGGTATGAACCTATTCCTTTGTTATGACCACTTTGCTTTGATTACCCTATTTCTTGATTACCGTGGGTTAAAATTTGACTAGTTGCGCTTTATATTGGTTCGACTAGATATTAGATATAATTGCTTAGCCATGCTTAGAAACTTTAGCACATTATTGGGATAACTTATGATTCACTATTATTTAATGATGGCTTAATGATAGCTCATGATGGTTAATCATGATTGGTTTAGTAATTAAATTGCCAATTAAAACCTGATAATGGTGGGTTGTGAGTACATGGTTTTGATGGTCATGCTCATGACAATTAAGGACCGGTTCGCGAACTACTGTTGTGAGACATTAACCGTGCCAACCACAAGCCATCATGGGCAACGGCTTTACCTTTCGTATAGCATGGTTCATTGCAGAGCACCAGACTGAGAAGTGGCGGAGATAAGCCCACGGGGGTCGCTGGGGAGTCCATGCCTTGTTTATAAGGGGGTGACTATGATCCGGGAACGGTGCACTGTGGTGGATTGTGTTGTGCGAGGGGTACTGTCACAGCTCCTTTCCGAGGTACCGTGGTGGTATCGAGACGCATGGTAACATGTTGTGGGGCTGTGTCTTGTGGGTACAGTGGTACACCTCTGGCCAGAGTAAAACTATTCGAATAGCTGTGCCCGCGGTTATGGGCGGGTTGAACAATATTTTTCGTGATTAGTCTCACACCTCTCACAATATTTATTGATGCTATAATTGGTAATAATTTGTTTAGCTCCTGGTTTGGAGATAGATCTGTGCAGTTGGGTATGATGGTTGGGCCTGAGCAGCATGGGTGTGCTGTTCAGTGTTGATTAAAATTGATAATTACTTACTTTACTGTTTTACAATTCTAAATTGTTTGCTAAATGCTGCTTTTGGCAAATGAGCCCTATATTATGCCATTCTTTGGTATCCTTGTGCACTTGCATATTTGCTGCGTGGCTTGCTGAGTATGTCATATGCTCACCTTGCAATAATCAATCAAATCTCAGTTGAAGACAAGTTGCGAAGGAGAAGACGTTTGGCTTATACCCCAGTTGAGCTGCCTGTGGGAGTGGAGCCGGAGTTTCGCTAGACCGTTATTCCGCTGCTGTTTTGTTTTCTTTTGTAAGTATGTAGCGTTATTTTTAGGATGAATCTGTATATTAAATTGTCAGTTTGTGTACCTTGGCTGATTCCTGGACGAGAATTTTATACACAAATTAGTTCGGAAATTACTAGTGAATTTCTGGGCGTGACACTCCACAAGCGTCACGAATGGCTAGAGCGTGTCCACCTCGTACGGGGGGAACGCCGAGTCGCCGACACCCCGTCGTCCCAGACCGTCTCGGACGGCAGCCTCTCGGCTCCCCAGAAGAAGGGCTGCACCATGATCAGCCCTTGGATGCTGCCGTCTAGGCCGTAGGTCCCCGTAGTCCGCGAACCAGGGGTCGGAGAGTGACGCCACCCACTGGAGCGCGGCCCACGCATCGTCGTACGCCGCCGGTATCGGATGCTCCGGCGCGAGGCGGTACTCGACGGACACGACAAGCGCCCCGGCGCGCGAGGCGAGGAAGGTGGCGTAGCGGTGGTACGTGCGGCAGAAGGCGCTCTCCGTGCAGAACGAGCCGCCGTGGAAGTAGACCACGATGGGAAGCCTCCTCTGGCCGGTGGCGGCGGCACCGGACGGGAGGAATAGCCTCGCGCGCGGACACTAGAGTAAAAAGTTTTAGAGGCACATCCCCACGTGTTGAAAGAAACGAAGGGAGTATCTGTGTAATTCAAAAAAACAAAAATTAAAGATAAGTACGAAAGCCTGATCTATCGTGTATTCTTTTTTGGAACTAGCTAGTGAGTTATCGATAGTTTTTGAGGCTCAAAACTTTCAAATTTTTCAACCATAGGATCTGTCATCAACAGTTGAAATGGGTTCACACACAAGGACAAACCACTAATCTTAGTACCCAGGTTAATTGAACGGCAAGAAATTGGTCAACATGTATAAGGGAAAAATAATTCAAAAGTAATACGCATGCTCTTGAAAAAAATTACAAGTCCTAATTTTATATAATATACCCTATAACTATTATGTAACTACTATCTAACTGAGGTATAGGTACTATGTAACTACTCTATAATTACGGTGTAAGTGTTATATAATTACTATATAACTAGGACGTAAGTGCTATGTAAGTAGATTATAGCACGTGAATACCTATAGGACGTTCGACAGAAACGAGGTACCAAACATTCAAACTTTTTTAGCCTTTGCATCCAACACTGATGTCATTTCTAGCAAGCCCGTAAGAGAGTAGAAATATAACAAGATTATCCGAAAATTAGAGGAAAATAAGGGACTAATTGTGTAGTTAATTAAAGCGTAAGTAAAATGTAATTGTTCATTCAACATATACTTGAGCTGGCTTAGTGGTTGGAATGCTGTCTTATTTAAGGGGAGGGACTAGGATTGATTCCTGTATACAACACTATTTTTTTTTGCTGTTTTCTTCCTTCTTGCACGCACGAATCACTGAGCGGATCTAAGTGCTGAAAATTCGACAGTTTTCTCTAAATTTTTTGTTGTTTTCTTCCTTCTTGCACGCACGAATCACGGAGCGGATCTAAGGGCTGAAAATTCGAGAAAACTGTCGCAAGTTTTCTAGCAATTCCGTTTTTGGAATATTAATACAAGACCATAATTCATAGTTATCTTTAATGACAGACCTTTATATTATTAGAGATACGTAATGTTACTTAATTGGTTTCTAGCTATTTATATAACTAGGAAGGAAGCCCGCGTAGATGCGCGGGCAATTTATTTCTTTTATAAAAACCTACCGAAAAAGTCATATATTATCATAAAGAAGTATAGATTACCTTATAGCTTTACCGTGAAAGAAGGAAATATTTATATTATGAAATATGCCATAGATTTTAATATACTAAATGATAATGTCTATCATATTCAAACAAAAATCACTTTATTTCAGTTATATGCAAACTTACCTATCATCATCCTTTGCAAACGTAATATAAGTTTTAATATTTTTTTCTTATGTTATACATCTAATTCACCTATACATGTTCATGGGTAATATACAAAGGAATACTCTATATAGTCATAATTATTTTTATACCACAATTTATATGAGAACAACATAATTTAAAAGATAAAATATGGTTCCATATGACATTTTCTATTGTATGTATGTAAGTTTTCTTTTCTTTTTCTTTCGAATGGTAGTCTCTTTTATGTACATACTTTTCTATGTTTCTTTGGACAAATATTTTTCTCTCATATAAGGTAGGGTATGTGTATGTGTATTCATAGGGTGGGTGTCCACATGTTTATATGACCGCCTATGATTGCCTTTTACATTGTTAGTTAAAAGAATAGTTTCAAGAAAATTGGTGAGGGTGGCATGAAGCAGCGCCATGGCAGCGTGACTTCTTCGTCAACCTTGCAAAGAGTGATTGATACATATATGCATAATTTGAGGAAAACCTTAGGGCTAAAAAAAAGAAACAAAAACTACCAGTCATGGTGGACCATATATGCACTCTTCTTTTCTTTCTTTTTTTTATATATCTCTAGTGTATGTACGTGCATAAGGAAGGGCTTACGTGAATAAATCTAATTTAATGATTGAAAATAATAGATTCACCGGTTTAAGTGCAAATTGATGGCTAGATTTTTTTCCCTTATAGTTTTTCTTAAATTTTCTCCTATTTATTAGAGCATCACATAGCATCTTACAAGTGTTGGTAGGAGTATAGGAATGTTATTACTCATATTCGCAATCTACTTGTAGTCAACTATTGTTTGTTATGATTTTGTGGCATCCTCTATTTACCTCTCATTTTTTGTTAATGGTTGCCACTTAGTATCATCCTTTATTTTTAGTGGTTGATGACACATGTGCTTACTGGATGTTTTTTTTTACTGGATGTTTTTTTTAGGAGAACGACAGCAGGAGATCTGCCGGAATTTCATTAGAAGGAGAAAAATAAAGTGTTCACAGTCCAGAGAAAACAGGGAGAGACTTACACCGATACAAACAAGAACCAAAAACGAAATCAAGGAGGCCTAAAAGCCGTTCTCCTTAGATCTAAATCCTGCTTTATAATATAAGCAACCTCTCTCTCCGGCCTTATGATATTGTTAAAAATTCTCTTATTTCTCTCAAGCCAGACGTTCCATCAAGTAGTAAGCATTGCCCCCCTTACCTCCTTCTTTTGATCTTTCGTGCCAGCGCACTCAATTACCGACCACCACTTTGAGACTCCATCTAGGAGGGGGAGGGTCCGTTGCTTATCGCTAAATTCTCCCAAGCGCAGACCGTGCTCTAGACTTGTCTCACGAAAAGGCATTCACTGAACAAGTGATTGGTGTCTTCAAAGGCACTTGTACACAAGCAGCAAATCCAGTTGCACAGCTAGTGTCTTCGAAGTAAACTCTGCGCCGTGAGTGTTTTTTGATGGAGAATGAGCCAACCAAAGAATTTTATTTTTGGCTCAGCCGGAGCTTTCCAAAGAGAGGTGAAATCTGTGGAGGCGAAAGATCCCTCAAATTGAAACAGGTATGCGCTTTTGCTTGAGTAGGTTCCTGATTCATTCCACTTCCATGATATATCATCAGGATTCAATGTTAGTTCAATTTCTTGTAGTAAACTCCCCAGCTTCACTAATTCATGGAGTTCTTCCACTTCCATGATGTGCTTACTGAATGTCAACTAATTATTAGGTGCATTGTGCCTGGATGTACCATAAGCAATATAACTTGTTGAGAAATACCTGTGTACGTAGGTACGTACTTTTCTTAGCGAAGAATACCTACGTAGGTACGTACTCATCATCCTGTACCATTTCACTGGCATGTATAAATAAATAGAAAGTGCTATATATATTGTTAGATTGACTTTTTAAAGCCTCACCAGTAAGAAGAATGCCCGCACACCTGAAAACATATATTTTTACATTATATATTTTTTATTGTACATTTTTTACCATATTTGTGGATTAATAAATTTTGTTTTACTACTATAGAAAATAATATTTTAAAAAACCATTTGTTTTTTTCTACCGAAGTAAATATATTTCTTAGGCTCTTATAGCTTTTCTTTTTACTTGCATATATACGTACGTATTTTTCTAAAGTAAACAGTACTTTTTAATAGTTTTCTATCGTACATACGTTTAATAGTTTTTTATCGTACATATATGTACAGTACCTAAAGATTTTTTTTTTCAACCGTGCGTACGTACGTCAGATTTTCCATCCTTTTTCATTGTTTGTACGCACCTGAGATTTTCCGGTATAAACATACAAATGATATTAAGAGAAAGTAAATAGATCTAATATAATATAATGGTTTAAAATAACGGGTCCATCAACTTAAATGAAAATTAACGGTGAGATTATAAAATACCACGTGGCAACCTAAGTGCGTTTGTAGGAACACTACATGGCGGCTTAGGAGTGTTTGTAGAAAGATTAATCGACTTTTAGTATATAATAATAGAAGATAGATATAATATAAAACCGGGAAAATACATACCACCGATGGATCATAAATAATTTTAATAAGAATGAACGTTACAACTTACAACTGGTTGCAGATAACTTGTACTTAGCTCCTTGATTGATTTAAATATTTTTTTTGACATAATACTAGCTTTTCTTACGTTATAGGGAGATTTTACCAGAACAGTTGTTTTTCCACATAATTATAAAACAACATCTTGTCATCGTCCAGTAGTAAAACACACCGTATCCCATCAGAACTCTTTGTCATTCGCCACGAGATTAGCTAACCTGACGACGGTGCTCCACAGAAGGGACGAGGACACTGCAGGCTCCCTGCAGAAGCTAACCCTCCGTAAATATGAGCTCTGGTCCGGCCGAAGAACAACCCGTAGCTTTTCTTTGTTGCTAATTTCCCCCGGCCGATTGTTAACGATGCATTAACAGCAGTACTATTTGCTGAGCTCGCACCTGTTTTAGTTCTCTTTTCCAACCTGTCAATAAATACTGCTTTGTACGCCCTAGTGGGCATGGGTAGAAGAATCTGTGACGAGTCGGTAGTGTCATGCAGCTCGGAAAGGATGGTGGCCGGCCACCGCAGCGGCGCGGGGCTAGGGCTAGGCTGGTTGATGAACTGCACGATGCTCTCCATGAGCCTCCTGCTGGTCGCGCGGAGAGGGCTGTAGAGGTGGAACCCGTGGTCCTCGCCCTCCGACTCCACAAGCGTCACGTTGCGTCCGTCACCGGCGCCGGCCCACGCGCAGCCGCGCATGCGGGCGGCGAGAAGACGGCCGCGGTCGCGAAGAAAGTCCTTCTCCGCCACGGCCACCAGCGCGCGACGGCAGGTCAGCGACGCGACCTCCTCGACGGAAGTGTCGATCCATGGGTCGTCGTTGCCCGCCTTGCCGGACGTCACGAACGGCCAGAGCTCGCCGACCTTCTGCGGCCTGATCACCGACTCGCCGTCCCATGCCGCCTCGGAAGGCAGCATGTGAGCTCCCCAGAAGTAAGGGTGGATGATTATAAGCCCCTCGATGCCGATGTCGCCTTCGCGGCTGGCGCGCACCGCCGTGCGGTACGCGATGTGGCCGCCGGCGCTGTCGCCGGCGACGAACGTGCGGCCGGGGTCCGCGTGGTCGGCGAGCCAGGGGTCCGAGAGGGACGCCGCCCACCGGAGCGCCGCCCACGCGTCGTCGTGCGCCGCGGGCACGGGGTGCTCGGGCGCGAGGCGGTACTCGACGGACACGACGAGCGCCCCGGCGCGCGAGGCGAGGGAGGCGGCGTAACGGTGGTACGTCCGGCCGAAGGCGCTCTCGGTGCAGAAGCAGCCGCCGTGGAAGTACACGACGACGGGAAGAAGCCGCCTCCCGCCGTCGGCGCCGGACGGGAGAAACAGGCGTGCGGACACGCCGTTGCGTTCGTCGATGATGACGTCCCTCGTCGCCACCCCGCCGCGGCTGGCGGCCGGGTCCTCCGACGCCGGCACGAAGGAGCTGCACAGGAGACGCTCGAGACGGCCGTCGCTGTACCTGAGTATGAACGGATAGAGGTCCACGGCGACGTCGTCGGCGACGACGACGGCATTCTTTTGTGCATGCATGGTAGTAGTAGCTAATTTGCTAGTAATTGCAGATATGCAGGGCCTTCGATCGGTTGAGTTGGTGTGGGGTGGTAGTGCAAGTGCTTATGTGGGTGCATATATATATACACGATCGATCGACGTCGGTCAAGAAATGGACCCGGCCGGCCGGGGTAGAAAACGAAGGACATACATACGAATCTCTACTACTCCTTCCCGATTTTTTGGTATTTAAGCACATGCAACCTTTTAATTTCGAATTTGAGTACATAATTTTTGAATTTTTGTTTCAAAGCAACATGCCTACGTGACCACGTCGATCCGGTTAGTCTCTCCTCTCTGCTACATGTAGTATATACGTATGTACATACGTATAAACTTTGTATACACATATACAAAGTTTATATGTATATATAAATATAAATATATATATATACACACGTATGCATATTGTATATATTTTTTAAATTTGTATATATTTTTTATATACAAAGTTTGTATATGTATACATACAAAATATACCAATTTTATATACGCATAAATCCAAAGTTTATATATGTATACCTACAAAATATACCAATTTTCTATACGTATATATACAAAGTTTGTATATGTGGTATAAAAAGATACACATATATATTCCTTAAAAAAAGGTACACATATACAAAATTTGTATACGTGTATGTAAAGTTCGTATACATATGTATTAAAAGAACATAAAAAACTGAAAAGGATACTGAAAGAAAAAAAAACAGAACAAAAACTTGCGGCAAAAAAAAAGGAAACCAAAAGATATGAAAAGAAAAAAAAAGGAAGAAAACCGTGGAAAAAAACCAAAAAAACAAAAGAGAAACCGCGAGCTGCCTGCGCCGCCCTCTCCACGCGCGACGCATGTCTAGACACGCGAGAGAGGGGACACGCGACTGATCGCTCATTAGCTTTTTCCGTCATGTAGCTGCCTTACTAAATTTAGATTCCTCTGTCGCACGAGCGCGTCCTAGCGTCGGGTGTCCTGATTCACAGTGGGGCACATTTGTTTCCTTGTGAAGGGACGAGCGTCCTTAGCTTGCAGAGGCACGACCGACGCTAATGTGAAGGGAATTCTCTGAGCTCGCAGGTCGAGACCACATGCCATGTCACCCCGCTACTAATGGCCTAGGAGAGGAATTTAGTCCATCCACCCAACCTCTCATCGCATACAATTTCCTCCACACCATCCATTCCCTAGCATGTGCAGTGAAAAATTAAGAACCACTAGCTCCATGAAACAAACCGACATATGTGATAAAAATATAAGCACATATAGATTTAATTTATTCCATAAGTAAATCACGATATTGAACGCGTCAAAGGTGCAAGACATCAGGTGAAAGTATGTTGCGGTTTACATAGAGATATCAGGACGCGTGATTAGGATACGTGCACGATCTCCATACTGCATAACCAAGCCCAAGCCATGCTAGGCGAGTGCATTTCTCTAGTTTTCTTTACCACACGTGTCTCAAGTGGCTAGGAGAGCAATATCCCTTTTAAGAAGGTCTCACTCTCGAATAGGCTAGGTGGTACTACAAGTTCACATGTATGACTTCTTATGAGGTGAGTTTTTATAATTTTTCAAAGAATTAATCTTTAAATGGGCTAAAGTCCATCTATTAATTTCAGCGATATGCGGAACTGAAAACAACGAATAAAAAACCAGGATAATAAGCATGGCTCCGATCAGAAAGGAAAAAAAACTAAATTTTGCTATCAAGCGTGAAGTGAAACCATCACATTGTCCTCACCTAGTTCTCTTGTAACATACGGACACCTTAAGTACATGAAAAAAAAAGAGAGGGGTCGAAGTATTGAGGGAAAATGGTAGGCGGTGATGAACAGTTTATTCTGAACTCTATCCGAATTTCAAATGTTTTTCTTTAAAAAAATAAAAAAAAATCAAATCCATTTCATTCAGAGAGTACAATGCAGGCATCAACTTCGGGCCTATTTGGTAGAGCTCCAACTCCTAAATTTAGCTACAAGAGTTGAGTCTAGAGTGGAGTTGTGGAGCTCCCTAAACCTAGCTTCACCTCTCTAGTTATTTTATGAGAGAGCTCTCCACTTCCATTTTAAGTGGAGTTGAAACTGTTTGGATGAGCTCCAGACCCTTCAACGTTGCAAAAATTATGCCTCCAAGTCCCGCTCCCCCAAAAAAAATCAAAAATAACACAAATGCCCAGCAATCACAGAACCGCACAGCAATATAATCTAGCAACAAACCCCCTAAAATTGCATAACACAAGCATGCGAGCTAGCAATCGATTAATGGATTGAGAGCGGTCGAAGAGGAAGGCGAAGGGAGCGAACAGCAGGCAGAAGACAAGCTAGCGCCAACATGGCATGCGGTAGAGATCTGCGCTGACGCCATTCCGCTGACGCCATTCTTCTCACCGCTGCCCTAGCTAGCGAATCGAGGCGGAGGTAGGAGAGGGGTCGTGGTTCAGGTTCCTGCTCTGCCCTCGTCACACTGCCACCGCCCGTCGCAGTCACCGAGCCGCGCTGCCCTCGTCAGGTCGCGTCACGGTCGATGTTGTTCCGTCACAAAGCCAGTTGGGGGACTTGGGTCCACCGGTCCAGCACTCTGGAGCCACGTTTTTTTCAAGGCTGGAGCCACGTTTTATGTACTTCGTATGTCTTTATCTCTGATACCCTAGAAGCGAAGTTGTTCTTCTCCTCATCCTGAACCATTGCATGTAAAAATGTAAAAGAACACCTATATAGTTTTATTTACATATATTCCTTAAAAAATCACCTACTCAGAAATCAGTATTCCAACTCAAAAACAGGACAGGGTCGATTCTGAGTTTTCTATATTCCCGTGCGATGACGCCCTTGGTATATACTACAAAAGTAATAATTAATAAGTATGAGTTGTTACGGGTAAACACTTAAATTACATCTAGAAATAACAATTATGTAAAAACATTGTATATATTAACTTAATTTTTTTATATATTTCTAGATGCAGAATTATTAATGATGGTGTCATATCAACTTTATCCAATAGTTTCTTGAAGATATAGCCGGATAATTAAAAAAATAATAATGTTACTCATATAAATTAAACTATGAAACTATACAAAGCTAAATTCAAAATCTTACGAGTTTGTTAATCGCGGGCGTCCATACACGTACGACAAGTGAGTCGGCTACACAATACCACAGCTTCGTGCCTAAATTAGGCAATTAGGCACTAGCAAGGTGCACGGTGCATACTACAGAAACGGGATAGGTGCGATTAGGAACCGGTCATAGGTGTCGGATTTTTCAACTGACATCCAGTAAGCAGCACCTTTAAGGAGGACTAAAAGGTGCTTGTTTAGGAATTGAAACCTTCCAGGTTCCAGAAATGAAAAAAATAAGCCGATTCCATCGATATTAATTGGTATCCAAAAACATTCAAGAACATCGAAGAATACTACAATATTGAAGACATCAACAACATCCACCACCACCGCCGTGGTCAGATGGAGAAGAGGAGGGGCGAGCCTCCTTTTCCACCACCACCGCCGACGCTCGAGGATCCGCTGCGGGAGCCGTTGATGCCCATCCTTGGTCGCTGCCCATCCGTGGTGCCCGCCGGATCCACCCAGCCGCTAGTGCTGCTCCGCCTCCTCCATGTGCGCCACCCGCAACAGCACCTTGCACGGGGCAACCTCGGCGACTCGCACTGCCACCGAGCAGATCGACGCCGGCTGCGGTGCCCTCATGGCCGGGAGGCGAGTGGGGAGAGAGAGATGGAGAGGCAAGTGGAGTGGATAAGAACGCCCATGATTTGGAGGCCCAGAGCACCACACCGCTTGCAACCGGATAGAAAAAATTGAATTGCATAAAAGTAACCCTCCATTTTTCTTCCGATCCCATTGCAACGCACGGACATGACATTGGTTCTCAACAAAATGGAATCTAACGTAGTTTCTCTTCAGCCTGGCTGGTTCAGAAGAACAAGAAAATACTACTCGATTCGGAGGATGAACTGACTGAACTCTCGGTTTTCAGTCCGACAGTTCACTGGTGGAGAAACCATCTTTACTCCCGGTTGGAAACCTCCTTTAATCCCGATTTTCCAACCGAGAGTAAGGATCCGGGACTAAAGATGTCCATCTTTAGTCCCGGTTGGTACCACCAAACGGTACTAAAGAGAGGGGATCTTTAGTCCCGGTTGATGTTACCAACCGGTACTAAAGAGACAATAGCGGCAGTGCAGATGGTTCCTTTTTCTTTTTCTTTTTTCATTTTTATTTTCTCCCGAATCAAGTAGGCAAATCCCTAAATCAAACTAACATCCCAAATTCACATCACCAAATCCACATCACAAATCATAAAGTTACTTATACACATAAATCAAATACATCACAATATCCTAAGAAATTACTCAAATACATCACAGATCCAAATAATGAATTATAAATTTGTAACTTCTCAGTCAAATACATCACAGTGAATCATCACAAATTAAAAAAAAAGAATGCCGCCGCCGGTCGCCACGAATGACGGGCACGGCCCCGCCGCCCGCCGCCCGCCGCGGCCGCGGCCCCGCCGCCCGCCACGGCCGCCGCTGCCCGCCGCCATGCGCGGCGCCGCCGTCCTCCGCTGGGCGCGACCCCACCGGGTGCCACCCCGCCGCCCGCCGCCGCCCGCCGCAGCGCGCGGCCCCTCCGCCGGCCGCCGCCACGCGCAGCCCCGCCGCCGGCCGGCTCGCCGGATGGGAAGGGGAAGCCGGCCGGGAAGGGGAGGAGGAAGGGGAGAGAAGGGGAGGAGAGGAGGAAGGGGAGGAGTTGGAGAAAAGAGTTAGAGAGGATAGATCTGAGGATAGGGGTGAGATTCGACCTGTCTAAGTTGTAACTGTGAAGGAGAGGATAAGGGATAGGAATTATATACTACGTGTTTAATTTTAGTCCCGGTTGGTAGTATCAATCGTGACTAAAGTGGTGATCTTTAGTCCCGGTTATTGACATCACCCGGGACTAAAGATCCTCGGCCCCCTGACATACATCTGACAGGGGATGAACCAGGACTAAAGATCATCTTTTGTCCCGGTTGGTGTTACCAACCGGGACTAAAGATCAAAAATTTTATAACCGGGACTAAAAACAATATTTAGTCCCGGTTCTTTTTGGATCCGGAACTATTGTGGATTTTGCCGGACCGACCAAAGATGGTTTCTCCACCAGTGGTTCGGCCACTGGTTTGGTGGGCCTGATCACAGTTTAGGGTTATTTCAAATTGAATGGAAATCGCACGAACTTTTGAGGATTGCAATATTTGGGGAAAAAAATCCCATAACCTCTCTCGTCAAAAAAAAAATCCTATAACTTCATTCCGTACAAAATTTAGCATGAGCTCACATCTCATGTTTTATTTTCCTTTGCTAAGTCTAATGCACACTCTTACATTTTATTTCTTCTCTTCTCTCTCCTCCGCTTATGATTTCCTCTAAAATTCATGTGGTTCAATTCCTATGAACCATTCAAATACATTAGCGTTCCTCTGTTTTGAAATCCTATGTTGTTCAATGCACACAGTTTCTCTTTCTCTCTTTTATCTCTTCCACATATGATTTCCCCTAAAATTTATATGTTTCAACTCCAGTAAACCCTTGAAATACATTATCTATAGCGTACATTCGTTTTGAAATCCTACTGTATTACATAGCATATAATCTTTTCTAATGCTTTTTTATGATCTTGTACTCTAAAAATCCTGTGTTTTAAAAGACCGTTAAGTAATATACAGTTTTGATTGCTAGTACATTAGACATAGGTAGGTACGGTGAGTGGGTGAAGGTGTTTCCCCCACCCGCGTGTCCCATTCTTTCAATTAAACCGACAGAACGAGCTGTTCCTTGAGAAATCAAATCGGCTGTTTATTTCTCAGCCTCGTTTGAGAAATCAAATGGGTACGTTCGTTGTAGCAGATTGGGCTTAGATTTTTCTGACACATGAAACTATACGAGCGTGGCAAATGATTAGTTAAGTATTAATTATTATAAAGTTGAAAAATATATTTATTTATTTTTTTAAAAAAATATTCTACATTAAAATTATCTAAAAATACACTATTTAGCAAGGAAGCATATGCCCTTGATAAACGAGAGAGTTGCAAAAACTCAGGCATTAAACTTTTGCTGACAAAATGATGTGGTCGGCCCTAGAGAAATGAATTGGGCCTTCATTCGGCCTTTAAACTTCTGTTGACACGGACCGGGCTCTCATTCAGCCTACTAATAAGCGTTTATCATGTGAATAAGTCCACCTTGACAATCTCAAATATAGGCCCAATTTAATTAGTACGCTTGAAAAGTACTATCGGATATTTTAACCCTCTAACTATTAAAACTGGTGTAATTTAACTTTCTCAGCGGTTTTAATAACGGTTTTCGCTAATGTGGCTCATTGACTAGTCCAACCGTCCAAGTCAGCAGCTGGGGGCCCATATGTTAACATACCTTCCTCTTCATCTCTTCTCTCTTTCTTTCTCCCTCACTACTCATCTCTATGATTTCCCCGGTCCACTCCCCGAGTTGCTCACCACGGTGAGGAGCTCGAGTTTCAGATGGCGCCTTGATCTAGCATGGCGATGAGCAGTAGGCTAGCAGAAGTAGCCGGCGCAGGCAAGGAGTAGTGGCACAAAAATGCTGCTGGCATGGCAAGGAGCAGCAACCAACACGGAGCAGGTAGCAGTAGCACGATGGCGAGTGGAGCAGGGAGCTAGAGAGCGCCGACTTGTCCCTTGATCTCATCGTGGCAAGAGGTTGAGCCGCAGGCAATATGGCTCTCTCCTGGCACTGCGCGGGGCTAGTGAGCGATGCCTTGGAGTAGCGCAGAGCAAGGAGGGAGCGTCCTGGGCTCTTATGCTTCTCCATGGCTCGATTAGGCAGGCTTCTCGAAGCTTTCAAAGGGTTCTAGGCCAATTGATCAGAGTCAAGGGAGCAGCGGATGGCCGCCACGGTGCTCATCAGCCTCACCGCCGATGTTCTCCGATGGTGGCCGCCATAGAAGATCCCCTTCTTCCTCCTACCGCAGGTAGCGTTCTTCGCCGACCATTGCCTTATGATCGCGTTCTCCACCAACCATGTCGTCCGTTGTTGTGGCGGATCCCTCCACCTCCTCCGGCAGCGGCGATGCTAGAATGAAGCTGCCAGGGCCAGATCTGAGTTGCCCTAACTACGATGAGCATAGAGGAGAAATTGGAGTGGCTAGGGAAAAGATAAAGATGGGACAAAAGGGGCTGACAAGTTGGTCCCACAATTATTTTCTTGTCACTTACATGTGAGGCCCACTTCTATTTTATGATCGCACTACCACATCAGTATAGGTGGACTAAGTCAACATGTCAAATCAGCAAAAAACCGCTCTCAAACTAGGGAGTTAAATTACACCAGTTCAATAGTTGGGGGAGGGGGTTAAACCGTTCAGCACTGCTGGCAACAGATAGAAATTGAATCTAGGTTTTGACTTCATGAATATGATAACAACGGCACAAAACCAATTCCCTTATAAGTTCTTCTTTGAAGTTTTGGCTTTCAGTTGCTGGCACATATGGAATCGAAGAAATGACCTCATCTTCAATAATGTTGCTTATACCTTTCAGAAGTGGAAATCATATTTCAAGCACGAGTTTGCCTTGCATATGCACAGGGTAAAATAAGTGGACAAACCCCTTTGCCAATCATAGATTGACAACCTTACTTAGTCCTGTTTTCTTTCTTTTTTCTTCCCCTTCCCCTTGTATCTTTGTGAATTTGTAATTATCCCTATTTATATTAATATAGCACAATAGGAGCCTCTCCTGTTGTTTCCCGTCAAAAAAGATATTCTTTATTATTGTTCAGGGATGCAGATCAGATTAGATATATATTTAGCGGAGTTAAGTGGACTTATTCCTTATCATGTCACATCTGGCCCAAAGCATTCAAGCCACCCAATCTAAGGTCCCATTCTTTTCTCTGATAAGAGTTGGATGAAGATTAAAATTTTTATGGCACGCTTTTAAAACTTCTAAACGGTGCGTTTTGTGTGAAAACTTTTTATATGAAAGTTGTTCTAAAATATCATATTAATTTATTTTTCAAGTTTATAATGATTAAAACTCAACCAATCATAAGTTAATACCACCTCGTTTTACGTAAAAAACTTTATCTTCATCTTCATCACCTAAAGTTGCTCGAATGCACCTTGTGTCTTTGAGCCAACTGAACCAAAATGAGTTCTGGTGTTGGTTACTCAGTTGAACTGCTGATATGATCTGGTTTTCACAACTATCCACACAAGGAACCAAATAAATGGAGTTGTAATAGATTTTGCCACTTTGTTAGAGAGGTAATTGTGAGACAAGTGAATATTCAACTGGTTTCGACCCTCCCCACCTGCAGATATTATTTGACTCTCGGATTATTATGATCGAACGGTCCATGTCTCACTGGTGGAGAAGTGCTTTTTAGTTCCGGTTCGTAACACCCTGTAGTCCCGGTTTGAAAACCGGGACTACCAATCCGAGACTAAAGATCGCTATCTTTAGTCCCGGGTAAAAAAAACGGGACTAAAGATCGATCTTTAGTCCCGGTTGATGACACCAACCGGGACTAAAGATAGGGATCTTTACCGGGACTAAAGAGAGGGTAGCGGCAGTCCATCAGCTGGTCCTTTTTTCTTTTTTATTTTCTCCCGAATCGAGTGGTATGCATATCATCAAATCAAACCCCAAATCCACATCACAACTCCACAGCACGATTCAGATTCACCACAAATTCATTCACAATATCCATTCACATATTCATTCATAACATCACAAATATATTCATAATATTGATTCACAGGTTCATTGACAACATCGAGTCACATACTCATTCACAACATCACAGATTCATTCACAATATCGATTCATAGATTCATTCACAGATCAAAACATCCAAACCACAAATTAAAAAATCAAAAAAAAATCGACTCACCGGCCGGCCTCCCATCCCGCCGCCAGCCGGCCACCCATCTCGCCGCTTCCCCTCCGGCCGGATCTGGGGGAGGGGAGGGCGAGGCCACCGGCGACCGGCCTCCATCCCGCCGGCCCGCGCCGGGCCGCCACCGGCCGTCCTCCATCCCGCCGCTTCCCCTCCGGCCGGATCTGGAGGAGGGGAGGGCGAGGCCGCCGGCGACCGGCCTCCATCCCGCCGGCCTGCGCCCGGCCGCCATCCTGACGCCGCCGGCCGGCCGCCGCCAGCCCCAGCCCGCGCCTGGCCGCCGCCAGCCCGCGCCCGGCCGCCTCCATCCCGCCATCGCCAGCCGGCCGCCGCCAGCCCGTGCCCGTCCCCCATCCCGCCGCCGCCGACCAGCCGCCGCCAGCCCGCGCCCGGCCTCCATCCCGCCGCCGTCGGCTGCCTTTGCAAGAGGAAGAGGGGGAGGGGAGGAGGAGAGGGGGTGAGAGAAGAGCAAGGGGAGAGGATGGAAGGAGAAGGATGGAGAGGATGGAGATAAGGAAGGAGAAGAAAAAGAGATAAGGATGGGAGATAGAGAGAGGGGGGCTACGCATGCGCTTGTGCGTGGGCTGGTGCGTATGCTTTATTCCCGGTTGATGTTATCAACCGGGATTAAAGATCCCTGGGATCACCAACCGGGACTAAAGATTTACCAACCGGGACTAAAGATTTCGGGGGGCCTGACAAGGCCTGACAGATTTAGAACCGGGACTAAAAATCATTTTTAGTCCCGGTTGGTAACACCAACCGGGACTAAAGATCAAATATGCCCGCTGTAGCCACCAACCGGGACTAAAGATCATCTTTAGTCCCGGTTTTTAGTGGAACCGAGACTATTGTGGATTTCGGGCGACCGACCAAAGACGGTTTCTCCACCAGTGTCTATTTTGCTCTTGCTATATATACATATGCAATCCCTGAAAAACAAAACCCATCCTGGCTACTAGGCATGGGCATTTAGACTAATCAAAAATTTCGGTCTCAATCTTTGAAACTTTTGATAAATTTCAATTATGCCAAGCATTTTAGTTTAGGGTATTTCAGTCCAGGCAAAAATATGTCAAGCAAAAAAGGCTTCAAAACACATATGACATGTAGAGAGATCCGATTTTGATAGAGTTACAGTGGTAATGTAGTATTGTTTTAATTAGATGAATTATAAAGCTACCTCGGATCCAAATCCGCCCTCTTATGTTCATCCGATTAAAAAACTAGTACCTCTTATGCACGCTGAGAAGATCAACAACAATAAAGAGTTTGACCGCACATGGCACATAGGAGAGATGCACAAGATAGTAACAAACTTTAATTTTTTTTTCTTGAAAAACCATTTATCGGATTTACAATTCGATTGCATCGTTGTATTTGTTGCAATTAAATATCTACAACAAGATATCACGTGAATATATTCCAATAAAAAATACACATGTTTCAACCGTTGAACTTGGATGTTTTATGTGTGAGAAATAAATATTTAAGTGGAATTTGACTATATTGCACATTTTAAGTTTTATGTTGCACTAGATCTTTATTAAATATTGCACACGATATTATGTAGATATTTCAATAAGTATTTTCTAATATTTCACTAGGTCATGGTAAAAGTTGCAATGATGTTTTTCGGATGTAGCATTAAATAAGTGCGATGTCACAACAATTATAACTCACTGCTTCATATATGAAATAAAAAATTTTAAGTAATTATTTAACGGTGTTTTTATTCTTATTATTTATATTTTCATCAAAATATAATCAACTAAGATTTAATTGTACCAAATATAATATTATAATCAGATGGTATATATAATAAATATTTAAGAAAAATAGTTTGAAGTTACTTATGCATGTACGCTAAGAAAAAAAGTACCCCTCTATATTAAAGGAAAAACTAACTTAACAAATCTAAACCAACGTCTGTCCCAGTTCATTACTACAAGTTTTTTTTTCCTTGGAACGAAGGGTGTAAGAGAGATATGCTGTCATATAGTAGCCCTCAAAGAAAACATGGAACTACCCGCATACATGTATGCAGGCCTTGAGCGGAGGGTCATCCGACCATAAGCATTTTCAGAATTATAATGATATTTCTAACTATTAAATTATAAATTTATAATACCTTGGAACCGATTAACCCTTTATTAATACGCGCCCGATGTCGTGGTATATGCTCGTCTTCACTTCACCAGGTGTGTGCGTGACTATGCCACCTACCGAACTTAACCGTACGACGACGTGGACGGAATTAATCACGGAAAACCCGGAAAACTCTTCTATTACCTGGAGTCGGACGCCTACAGCGGCTGTTTGATCGATTCCGACGGATACCGGCCTGCTGTTTGCAGTTCAGGTGCATGCATATGCGTGCCTAAACGTTGCAGAGCCACCACTAATTAACACGCACCATGCACGCAAATAACATGGCAAAGATGAAAGACGATAGAGACACAGATAAAACACGCGGCTACTATACCGCAGGAAAGCGCGCGCTCCCGTGTGCCTTTCGGCCTTCCTTTCGGATCCGCGGCACCGTGATTCCATGATCTCTCGGTCGGTCCACAAATCAAAAGACCAAAAGCATATCCAAACCTTTTTCACGATACCCCCTGCACTGTCGTCTGTCTGCCCCAGCTGCCCAGCTAGATAAGCTCGGCAGCTAGCACGCGCTCCCTGTTGCGCCGCGGTGGTGGTGGTGGTGGGGAGAATTATTGGCGCCACGTACGCACGCACGCAGCTCTCGCTAGCTACCGTCCTGCCGGGCGGCTGGTTGCGGTGCAGGTAGCCGAGATGGAATGCTCTGCATGTACAGTGTTTTTCCGGCGACTAGTGTTTAAGAGCAGGTTCAACAGTATCGCCGGTTGCCAGCGAGATATCCATGCCCACATCAGCTAACAGTTAATATAGAGAACAAATTATCCAGTGCATCACAGCTCCCAACAAGAATTTCTTTTTTCCTATGGGATCCAACTGACAAGCATCTTTCATAGCATAAATATCACTGCGTGTGGACCCATGACCATTTTAAAAAGTTGAAAATTTCTACCTTGCAGGCTTTTCACCTTAAAATGGCTGTACTATCGCACCTTTCTTCTTCTCTATCCTCCAGCTCATTAGTTTTGCTGAAATGGCTGTACTATCGCCGGTTATTGTATCCGCTCTGAGCAGGTATAATAGAGTACGATAAGCCAGCGACACAAGCATCCACGTTATAGAAATCATAGGTGGAAGAGAGAGAAAACTGGAGAGAAGGCAGCGGGCGCTAAGGGCAGTCCCAACCCATAACACTAGACATGGTTTCCATAAACTTCACATCATCAAAAAAACTAGTACTAGACACTACTCTTCCAATACAAACACCACTATTCCATACTTTAATTTAATGCTACTTATCTCACATGATGTCTTGGATGTTGTGTAGAAACCATGTCTCATGCAAGACATGGTTTCTTTCTCTTTCTTCATTTATTCATTTGTTACATCATTTTTTTTCCTAGGTGGCAACTTATTTAATGCTATGGACACCATCCTAGTCATTGGGTTGGTAATGCCCTAAGAGCAAGTATAATAGTGAGCTATAAGGGCAGTCCTAACCCATAAAGGCAGTCCCAACCCATAACACTAGACATAGTTTCCATAAACTCCACATCATCAAGAAATTAGTACTAGACACTACTTTTTCAATGCAAACACCACTATTCCATACTTCAATTTAATGCTATTTATCTCACATGATGTCTTGGATGTTGTGTAGAAACCATGTCTCATGCAAGACATAGTTTCCTTCTTTTTCCTCATTTATTCACTTGCCACATCATTTTTTATCCTAGGTGGCAACTTATTTAATGCTATGGACACCATCCTAGTCATTGGGTTGGGAATGCTCTAACACTAGACATGGTTTCCATAAACTCCACATCATCAAGAAACTAGTACTAGACACTACTCTTACAATGCAAACACCACTATTCCATACTTCAATTTAATGCTACTTATCTCACATGATGTCTTGGATGTTGTGTAGAAACCATGTCTCATGCAAGACATGGTTTCCTTCTCTTTCCTCATTTATTCACTTGCCACATCATTTTTTGTCCTAGGTGGCAACTTATTTAATGCTATAGACACTATCCTAGTCATTAGGTTGGGAATGCCCTAAGCCTACTATAACCTTAGGTGGAGGAGAGAGGTAGTGAAAAATTAAGGATGTTGGCTCTCATGTAAGAGCTAGCTTATCACAAGCTCCAAGACAAATACATTAAATGTATAAGTGAGAGATAGAGAGAAGAAGAAAATATATATGTTGGCTTTAAGATGAGCTAATAGTAGAAAGTTGGCTATATTATTATCGTTGCTCTAATGCAATCGCCGAGCTCCAGCACAGGAAACGATGCAAGTCCTGAGAACCAGCCCTCAGTCCTAGCTTTTGCCCAATGACTTAACCATTGCTCCATCAAAGATTGGGTAGAAGGAAACAAGTCTGATTAAAAAAACAAAAATCAACTGCTTAGGGATGTGTGGGTATGTAACTTAGCAGCTAGTTATTATACGTATCATCTATTGGTACCATCTATTACTTACGTGTACAAATTTTCAGCCCATCAACGGGCGATACTATTAAACTTGCTCTAACCAACCTGGGAGGGTCGATGAAATCGAGGGGAAAAGAGAGGTCGCTGGCCTGGTGCGGGACTGCGGGGATCGATCTATTCTTACGCGAATTTACAGCTATGCCCTTCAGATGGTTGTACACTACCTCCCATGTTTGACTTGCTGCTGAGAGGAGTACCGGGAGCCGGGAGCTACTCCCTCCATCAAAAAAATATAGCAATTTTTTTAAGAAAGTACTGTAGAGGAAGCCTCCACAGTAAAAAAAATATTAAAGAGAATAAATTATAGCTGGTTCAACCAGTTTATAAAAGCTGATCTCTCATCCAAACAAAAAATATATTATGTTCCATTCAACCAAAAGTTGTTATATTTTGGAACGAAGGGAGTAACTTATTTTGAGCCCATGGATCTAACAAAACGGATGGACCAAACGATAAGTACCGGGAGGTACCTAAAGTTTAACAGTATAGGCCATGTTTGGATCATAAAAAATTTTGGTAAAAAACATCACATCAAATGTTTGGACACATGTATATAGTATTAAATGTGGAAAAAAAACCGATTACACAGTTTGCATGTAAATTGCGAGACGAATATTTTGAGCCTAATTACGTCATCACTTGACAATGTGATGCTACAGTAAATATTTACTAATGATGGATTAATTAGGCTTAATAAATTTGTCTCGCAGTTTACAGACGGAATCTGTAATTTGTTTTGTTATCAATCTATGTTTAATACTTCAAATACGTGTCCGTATGCTTAAAAAACTTTACATTCAAAGAACTAAACACACCCATAGTCAACTACTAGCTTTAAATCGTTTATAGTCAATTAAATAGCCAATACATATAATAACTATAGATATCTGGTCCCACCTGTCATACACACATTACGTTTTGCAGTCCATGTTACAGCTGGCTATAAATCTATAGTCCGCTGCTCTTCTCTCTTAACTTTCATTTTCTCGATATGTGTTTATAGCTAGTTTATAGTCTGTTATTGTGGTAAAAAATCCTTTTATTTGGTACCTAGCAGTACTTGCACCGGGAGATACTATTTGATAGACTATAAAAATCCTCGTGTACTAGAGTAGCGTTTTGTACTACTGTGAGGACATCGAATGAGCGTGGCACCTGTTTTCTCGAGCTTATAAGTTGGCCATTCTTTTCTGACTAAGATATAGGAGTAGATTTTATTTTGGTTTTTATTATCATATTTTTAAAACTGCTAAATGATATATTTTATGCGTAGAAATTATTTTAAAACATTAGATAAGTTCATAAAATCATTAAAACTTAATTAATTATATACTAATAACTTATCGTTTTGTGTGCACTAGTTCGAATGGGACCTAAGGTGATGGCCGATGAAAACAACGGGTGAGAGTAGTGTTTTAGGACGAAACCACACCTAAAACACCTTGTACATGATGCAAGCCAGGCTATGTGTTTTTTTCCGTTTCAAATCTATCAGCCTCAAATACTCAGGAATTTTCTATGTACGTATAAGTCCAACATTTTACAGTATACACCTAAAAAATATAAACTTAAAGTCCCACTGCTCCTCTTTTCCCACTCCCTCTCTGTCACTTCTTCCTCTCACCGGCCGGCGGTGCCGGCACTGCCTCTCCCCTCCTCCTCGTCGAGGGCACTGCTAAGAAGAGAGAGAAGCTACTCCAAATGGTCGTGCGAGGTGGCACTCGCACGGGACACGATGGTCGCGGCGGCTGTCTTGAGCTCCCCTCATTGCCAAATCGAAATGGCCCTCCTTGATGTAGCTCCGGATTGTGTGGATCGATGCGTCGGTGGCTGGCGAAGATCAACAACGTGTCCCGGTGGCCAACGTGACGAGGCGGGGCTTTCAGGTCGCATGGATCAGAGGTGTTGATGGCTGTCAAAGCTTCCCAATGGGGCGGTGACCTCGGTCGCATTGGCGCATCCATCCTCCCACATTTCACGTTTTCTCACAACAGAGCCTCTTGCCATCTTCCTCCTCAACCATTAGTTTCCTCCTCAATCATGACCATCCACTTTGTTGTTGCCGGATCCGACCTCGAGCTCGCCGGATCTACGCAACGGTGACGACCTCGACCGAGCACGTGACGCGGGGGCTTATCCATGGCAGCAACAGTGCTTGGCGATGGAATGGGGCGAGACCGGCCACTTGCCCAACGCGATTCCTCCCCGTGCCTCTGCGCCCCAAATTCATGCCACTGCTAAGGCACGTGTACCATTTGCAGCGCACGCATGCTCTCGCGGGTCTGCGGCTCCATCCGACCTTGCACGAATATTCGGTAACGGTGGGATGAGACTGCAAGCCTGGCCTAACGGAATTGTTCCGTCGTTTGGTTCATTTAAACGATACTTCCTCCGTTTCATATTATAAAACTTTCTAGCATTACCCACATTCATATATATGTTAATGATGTGCCTAGATTCATTAACACATATATGAATATGAACAATGCTAGAAAGTCTTATAATCTAAAACAGATGTAGTATCTAATTACTCTATCTCTTTCCATGTAGTCCATCCGATTTTTAAATAACTACTGTTATTGTTGTTGAAATGCTATAATTTTAACTTTAATTATCAATAAATTTAAATGGTTAGATCATGATGCACGATAGTTTCGTGACTAACATACTTCCTTATTTTGGAATACTTTTATTTTTTTTCAAAAGAGATGAACGGTCAAAATTCGAAGATAAAACAGTAAATCCAATGGGAAGTATTTGAACACGGATGGATTATTTGGAAGGCCCCAGTGTCTACCACAAGATTTCGCGGTTGATATATATAGGCTATATGAACTTTGTTGATTCGATCCGCGCACAAACGAGGGACTACAATTTTTTGGTGAATTTTTAATTAGCTTGCGTAGAAACATCGCACTGGCCTGCATGGCGAATTTGGCCGCTGCGTATTGGATACTGTTGGAATATATCGTATAGTATAATTGATGGTTGTTTATGCAGCGGTGGAAGCACATGAAACACACCAATTATTTCGCATATCGCCACTTTGGATAAAGTTAGAACAGCTGTATATTTTAAGATCCTGAATTTTGGGCACATTTCCATGATCGAGGCCATCACAATGTGAAACTGTGAACGGTATAGTGGATTACGGAGGAACGAGAGAGACAGAGAGCGAGGCAATTAATAAGTTCTACCTTTGCTTTTGATTTATCTTAGGAAAAAAAAAGAAACAAAAAGTTGTAAAAGCATTTCGCTACATTTTGTTTTGGCACTAGCCAGGGAATGGATAAAAGCAGAGCTAAAAATTTAAATTACAGCTAGTAACTGATACTCTCTTTATAAAAAAAATGTTTAACTTATTTCATTTTATGTTTTTTTTTCTAAATAAGTCTAAGGTTTAAATGAAAAGACACATCAAATAATTTACCGGAACCTGAATAATCATTTTAATACTTATTAATTGCTTATATGTATACACTCTTTAGATTCATTACATATAGAATAAGTAACATTCTATTGATCTTGATAACAAAAGTAATGGTACTAACATTTTTATGGAGGGAGTACTTACTTGAAAACTCAGACAACATAGAAGGGCCGAATTATATTGGCACATGCAAAAAATAGAAAACACCAAGGCACTACCCGTATAATACAATTTCTAGGACAACAGTGGGGGTCCACTGGAGGGAATATTGGATGTGGAGATCCTACAACAGGTATACCTGTGTTTGTCAAGAAGATTTATGCTAAAACAAGTAGTACTAGCCAACTTAACCATAGTTTAGGACCAGGTCTTTGTCTGATGGTGTATTAATAATCCACCAGGTTTTTGACTTTTGAGTGTAAACTTACTTGAGAAAGCTGGATGAGACTGCCAAAGTGTACCAACATACCAATTGCCAAGTTCGCTGACCTGTCACGAACATGGTTTGAAATTTTGGATAATTCCAAATTTCCGGTAATTTTGGTCCCCACCGGCAAGCACAAATCTCCCTGAATTTTGTTTTGTCAAATATTTGTAAATTTATTTAAAATTTATTCAAATTCAGTCAAAATATATTAAATTAAAAAAATCAGCCAAAAACCCGAAATTTCAGAAATTTCAGTGATTTCGGCCTCCACAGCAAAAACTCATGTTTGGAAAATTCAAACCCAGGCCACGAACCATTTTGTATAAAAAAAAAGTGAAAAGGGCCCAAAGGGAATACTACTACATACTCCCTCCGTTAAAAAAATGACAAACCCTAAGTTTCTGTGTCCAACGTTTGCCTGTCCGTCTTATATGAAATTTTTTTATAATTAGTATTTTCACTGTTGTTAGATGATAAAACATGATTAATACTTTATGTGTGACTTGTCTTTTTAATTTTTTTTATAATTTTTCCAAATAAAATGTACGGCCAAACGTTGGACACGGAAACTAAGGGTTTGTCTTTTTTTTTGACGGAGGGAGTACTTAATTACTGCCTTTGTTGAGGGGTAAACTAAAAAGGGAAATTTTGCTACAGGACATTAATTATATGTGGTTTTAGCTCTAGGACACTGCCTAAACTCACTTTTGGGAGAAAACACTCCATAAGCGTGGTAATTTAACAGTGGACACCGCGCCGATTAAAATAATAATATCCGGTTAAAGAGGAGAGAGAAATCGCATGAAATATCAAAATTACCCTTGGGCCCACATGTCAGCTCTCCTATATCTCTCCTTCTCTCCCTATCTTTCTTCTTCCAGCGTCGCTCCGAGAGGCGAGTCGGCGTGCGGAGAAGCGCAGCGCGAGTGCAGCGGCTGTGCGGGCGGCGCGGTGAGGCGAGGCGGCGAGCGCCCAGCGCGGCGCGGCGGCTGTGCAGGCGGCGCGGTAGCGGCGGCGGCTCGCGGCGACATCGTGCGGGGTGCGTCCGGCGGCGAGGTACAGTGGCGCGGTGGCTGTGCGGGCACGGCGGCGGACGTCGTCGTGGAGGCGCGCAAGTGCCCCCGCCAGCGTCCGGAGACGTTCGCGGTCCAGGCAAGCGCCGCGGCGAGCGCGACGTAGTCGGCGGTGGTGAGCACGGCCAAGACGGCGGCGAGGATCGCGTAGGGCGTCTGGTGGAGGCCGCGCGGCGGGAGGAGGAAGACGAACGCGTAAGACGGAGAAGGAGAGCATGAAGAGGAGCGCGCCATGGCCGAGAGTGAAGGCCATCGCCGACGGACGACGCGCTCGCCACCCCCGCCGGTGCAGTATGCGGAGCTGCTGACGGACTGCCTCGTGCTCGTGTTCCGGCGACTGGACCTGGACGAGCTGGCGTCCGCCGCGCCGCCGGTGACCCGTCGCTCTGGCGGGCGCTCCATCTGCGCCACGACCACCTCACGCACTTCATGCCGTGGGGCGCGCTGGCGGGGGCACTTGCGCGCCTCCACAACGACGTCTGTCGCCGTGTCCGCACAGCCTTCGTGCCGTCTGCACGGCCTCCACGCCACTGCACCTCGCCGCCGGACGCACCCCGCACGGTGTCGCCGCGAGTTGCCGCTGCTGCCACGCCGCGCCGCCCGCACAGACGCCGCACCCGCGCTGGGCACTCACCGCGCCGTCCGCACAACCACTGCACCCGCGCTGCGCTCCTCCGTACGCCGGCTCGCCTCTCGGAGCGACGCTAGAATAATGAAGATAGAGAGAGAAAAAGAGAGATACAGGAGTGCTGACACGTGGGTCCAAGGGTATTTTTGATATTTCATGTCATTTCTCTCTCTTCTTTAACCGGATATTATTATTTTAATCAGTGCGGTATCTACTATCAAATTACCACGCTTATAGAGTGTTTTTCTTCAAAAGTAAGTTTAGTAAGTATCTTAGAGCTAAAACCACGTATAATCAGTGTCTCTAGCAAAATTTCCCAACTAAAAACATAGCCCGACAGATAGTCTATTGCCGCATCAAGTTCCAAGCCTAAAGCAAGTCATTTAAGTGACATAAATGAAGTGAACCACCCAACCTTATTGCTCCCCCACCGACGCGCACACGATGGCATCGCCGGCGGCGGATACCTCGCCGCCGTCCACCCCCTCCACCGCATCTTGCCCGACCCCGCGGCCGTCTGCGGCGGCGGCCGCGCCGAGAATGAGCCCCTCGCTGCTCCGCGCGGTGCGCAGCGGCGACGAGCGCCGGTTCGTGAAGGCGCTCCTCGCGGACCCGGCCGCCCCGGACCTCGACGCCGTCGCCACCGCGGGGGGGAACACGCTCCTCCACGTGGCCGCGTCGGGGGGGCACCCCGCGCTCGCGTCGCTCCTCCTCCGCCGCGCCCCGGGCCTCCTCGCCGCGCGGAACGCGGCGCTCGACACCCCGCTCCACCTCGCCGCCCGCGCCGGGGCGCACAAGGTCGTCGCCCTCCTCGTCGCCGCGTTCTCCTCCTCCTCCTCCTCCTCCGCCGCCGCCTCCCCATCCTTGCGCGCCCTCACCGGCGCCACCAACAGGCGCGGCGAGACGCCGCTCCACGACGCGGTGCGGGGCGGGCACGAGGCCGCGGCGCGCGCGCTGGCCGCCGCGGACCCGGGGCTCGCGGGGCTGTGCGGCGGCGCGGGGGAGTCGCCGATTTACATGGCCGCGGCGGCCGGATCCCTTGGCATGGTGCGCCTTCTCACAAAGACTTACAGGAACGACGACGACGACGAGGAATTGCCCGTATTGTGTTCGTGCACTGGCCCGGGCGGGCGCACGGTGCTGCACGCTGCTGTGCTCACGAGCAACGGTGAGTTTCTCCTGTCCTTTCCTGACGAATGTTCAGTTCATTCAAGCTTTGTTTCTGTTGGTTCGTGTCTGAGTGTGACGTACTAGTGAGCAGTGTTTTAATTTCAACTCTAAATTGGTAGATCTTGTTGTTCATTGTTAATGGAGGGCCTCTGCAAGACTGCAACGATCTTTCGTTAAATCAGAATTTCTTTGGATGTAATTAACTGTTCTGTATGTAAATTTAGTAGCTAGGGGACCTTAGCTTTTAAGGCAAGTGGATGCAGTATGATTGAGGTGTCTGTTTCGTGTGATATTTTACATCCATGTGATTCTGCTTTGAATTTAATGCGAACTAGTTTGTCATCTTTAGACCAGATTGTTGATTACTTTGTTGTGACATCCTGATAGCGATTTTGGGTTCCGGGGACTGCTTAACAAGGAGAAAGTTGGTGGGGCTTAACATGATGGATTTATGGTAGTGGAGTAAGAGGAGGTGGCTCTTAGTGTTTGTGAATTTAGGGGGTTGCAGAAATGATTCATGATGTTGGTGGAATTTTGGTGGATACTCATCACATGGCCAGGATAGCCTGCTTTATACTGCATTTGGACCATGAAGCAAAAAGAAAAATAGGGATATGTGTGAAAAGGATCTTATATTCTTATTCTTATTCTTATTGAAAAGTATTTGCAAGGATGGGGCAATGTATGCTAAATATATTGGTTGCAAAAATGAATGATGGGGATTGGCATGAGCTATGAACATGATGTAAAGAATGGCCTGCAATAAAAATGATGTAAAGCATGGAACTTGACCAAAGCAGATGTTGTTCTATTAAAATTACTCTGAATATATAATATATTGGAAGCATTTTGCAAGATACAATTCAAATTCAAAGTTGACCCCTAACATAGATGATCAAATCTCATTGGTTACCTTGAAATATTTGTATGTCCTATCTTGTAATAGTCTGCGCATACTATTTGAATGAATCCAACTGGAATACAGCAAAGAAACCAAGTAGAAGGATCGTTTATCTTGTGATTATCAAAATTCTGCTCAGCTTTGAATTTGACATGACAATAACTTTTCTCAATCTTGAACCTTCTTACCATCTCTCATTTCTGTGAGAAACTGATCTGATCTGTTACATTTCCTTTGGTTGTTTCTACGTACAAAAATTCATTACTTTATTTGGACTGTGATTTGTATGTGTTTGTTCATGTGAGTGAGTAACTAAGTATGTATTAAAGAAATATGTTTCCTTTTACTACGAGACAACTGGGAGTACATTTATCCTATCACTAGTAAATCTAAGAACAAGAAAATTTGTAGCTATAATATAAATATACATTTGTGTTGTCCACACATTTACTAAATTCTTTAGTAATAGAAATGACACAGGGATTGTTGCAGTGGAACCCAACACTTGTGAAAGAAGTAGATGATTCTGGAAGTACTCCTCTTCATTATGTTGCATCTGTTGGAAATATTCCTGCGTTGAAGCTGTTATTGGGATATGATACATCTCCGGCATATGTCCCAGATTCAAATGGCTTATTTCCTGTACATATTGCTGCTAAAATGGGATATGGTCAACTGATCTATGAACTATCAAGATACTGCCCAGATTGTGATGAAATGCTTGACAGCAAAGGAAGGAACTTCCTACATATTGCTGTTGAGCACAAGAAATGGAAAGTTGTTTGGCATTTCTGTGGAACCCAAGAACTTGAAAGAATGTTGAATGTCATGGATTATGAAGGGAATACAGCTCTGCATCTTGCAGTCAAGAATGCTGACCAGATGATAGTGAGCCTTCTGATGGCAAATAAAGCTGTATTGCCAAATATAGTGAACAACCAGGGGCTCACTGCCTTAGATCTTGCCGTGTTGGCAACGGACAAAGGAATTAGTTATACACTGGTAAGCTTCTTCACCCTGCCGCTCTGCTGTTTGCACATTGTAGTTCATATACTTTTTCATCATTTGGATTCAAAGTCTTTAGCTTAATTTTTTAGCTTGCATCCTTTGCCTTCTCTGAATTGTTGATTTCTTATGATAGAATCCACAGGTCATTATACTTCGCTGTTTGGCATGGACGGGAGCTGTCCTTAGTCCTCGTCGCTTGGATCATTTCATAGATGAGTTTAACATCGGGAAAGCTTCTGGAAATGAGCTAAAGAAATTCACCAACATTTCACAGAACTTAGTAGTTGGTTCTGTGCTGATCTCCACAGTCACATTTGCAGCAGTGTTCACTCTGCCTGGCGGTTACATATCTGATGGTCATCCACATGCCGGTGCACCGATTTTATGGCACAGATATACCTTCAAGGCATTTGTGATGGCAAATACCCTTGCATTTGTGGGATCCACGCTGTCCACCATTTGGCTCACTTATGCTGGTTCAGAGCATGTCCACCCACTGCTCCGGGCACTCTACATGTTCTTCTCCGTGATTTCAATGGAGCAGGCGACGAGAAGCATGGTGGCAGCATTCGCACTGGGAGCATATGTTGTTCTGAGCCCGGTCTGTGAGCGGATCGCCATTGTGGTATGCCTGTCCACCTTCACCACCCTGTTGCTTCGCAACCCGTCGAATTGGCAGCTAGGGTTCTTGTTCATGCCGATCAAGAGGCGGCTGGGGTGGAGAGGGGCTTTTAGAGCCCACCTTCCTCAGGAAACAAGGAGCCGTCTCACGGTAGGTGTTGGGTCCAATTTTGCGAGTTTGATCTTTTGGAGGATGCTTGGTATGCTCTCTACTTACAGTTTTATATTTCTGTTAGCATTGCTATGAGCTGCAATGTGTGTGTGCCCCTGGTGTAACAATCACAGAAGTTCAAAGAGTTGCATGTTGTGTACAGGGGTGTTTCGTGTTGCTTGTAATTCTTTCCCTGGCTCCCAGGCCCCCAGCCATATGCAGGCTACAGCATGCATGCTCTGGGCTGGCAGGTTGGATTGGTTCGTCAGTTTTTGATATATAGAGGGTGGGTTAGATTGGTTGGTAAGTTTTTAGTTATAGAGGTACGGAATAATATTGTTTTTCAAGGATCATTTTATCTCACGTGCCCTTGGACCAAACACCGTAGGTTTGTCCCAATCTAACCCATGGTTTTTCCAACTAGACGCATGATAAGCGTGCAACACGAGCTTGCCATGGTAAGCGCGCTGGCCCAGTCATCCAACCCTGCAGGCCCATTAGCCCATCAATTTAACTAAGCGTCTACGGCGGCCGTCTCTCTACGAGCCGGCGGCGCGGATGGCCTACTAGGAGGGTCATATCTGTCACACGGCAGCCCATCGCGACGAACCAACCTAGTCCCGACTGCTCCATGCCCAAAGTCTAGGGGGTTAGCATACGTGCTAGAAACCGAGGCGGCACGCGCAGATATAGATGGCCATATGGCCCGTGGCCCACGGCCCGGCATTTTTCATATTTTGTTTTTTTTGAAAAACTTATTTCGTAAATAGACTCCTGGAAAAACTTATCCCAGAAATGGTCCTTTTTGGGGCGCCAGAGTGGCTGGCGCCGTCACCCTGCCACCGTGGCCACACGCGAACCGACGTGGCAAGAGGAGGGCGCCAGCCATACTGGCGCGCCCCCACCCATCCCCCGTCTCCATTCCTGTGTCTCTGTATGGAGTTGCAACGGTGTCATTTTTGTTTTATTTTTTTTTGATGTTTTTTCACACTTAGGATCACGATACAGCCAACCACAAAAAAAATTTAAACTCGAAAAGAATATACCACTTAGCTAAGTCTGAAAATAACTAGCATACCACTTAGACCATAACTCTTTTAGTAAAATCCTTTGATCAGCATGTTAAACATAATGCACTCTAGCACCATATGAAATTACTTAATCTAGTTCAAAATATAACCACATGAAATGATAGCCATAAGTTAAACAGTAGAGAGAGATGCAATTTTTTTATTTTTATTTTATTTTTTTGATATTTTTTTCACACTTAGGAGAACAAAGGAACTAACCATAGAAAAAATAAACTCAAACGGACAAAATATGTGACTCGTAGAATTTTCCAAAGCTCTACCAAAACGGACAAAATATGTCATTAATTAAAATAGGCGTAACTTTCTCATACGGACTCGGAATCAGGCAAATAATATAGCCACGAACATCTACAGAAAAAATTATATCCGATTCTCCCCGCTTTGTCGGGTTCGGCGATATTAAAACCTCCAAATTCCGCTTGCAAGATTGTGTTTTCGAGGAGAGAAGTTTTTCGGTAGAGCTTTGGAAAATTCCACAGGCCACATATTTCGTCCGTTTGAGTTTATTTTTTTTATGGTTGGTTCTTGTGAGTTCCTAAGTGTGAAACAAATATTAAAAAAATAAAATAAAAATAAAAAAGTTGCACATCTCTCTCCTCTGCACTAGTTCGGAGAGAGAGGAGAGGAGAGGAAAAATTCTACAGGTCACATATTACGTCTATTTGAGTTCATTTTTTTGTATGGTTGGTTCTTGTGTGTCCCTAAACGTGAAAAAAATATCAAACAAATAAAAGAAAAAAAGAAAAAATTTCGGGGGGGGGGGGGGGGGGGGAGGGGGGACGCCAGCCACTCTGGCGCGCTCCCCTCAGCCACCTCAGCATCACCCCACCTGGCGCCGTCCCATTGGATGACGGCGCCAGCCACTCTGGCGCCCTAAAAAGGACCATTTCTGAGATAAGTTTTTTCAGGGGTCTATTTGCGAAATAAGTTTTTCAAAATGACTAAAATGTGATAAATCATCCCCAAAGCACGGCTGTTTGGCCTAGCCCAAGCACGGCACGACCCGACTGGGATCGTGCCCATGCCGGCCCGGCCCGACAGCCGGGCCGTGCTTGGGCCGCACCTTCGGCACGCCGGGCTAGCACGGCACGGCCCAGTCAAATAAAAAAAATATAGGGATGCAAAATAGACTTAAATAATCATATAAGGCAAGGCCCAAGACATGAGATATACAAAATAGACTTATTTTCCAGCTATTTAAACACAGCCATAGAGTTGAGGGACCAAAAATAGACTTTTTCTGTGAGGAAGCACGATGGGCCATCGTGCTTTCGGGCCAGCCCGGCACGGTCCGAGTAGTATTGGGCCATGCCTGGGCCATGTATGCCACCCGTGGGCTAGCACAACATGGCCCGGTGTGTCGGTCGGGCCATGCCGGCCCGACAAGCCTCGACCCAGGCACGACCGGGCTTGGGCCTTGCCGTGCCGGGCAGCCCAGATGGCCATCTATAGTGGCAGATATCTAAATGTGCTCATGGATAGCCGTATGTTTTGGCACTCAAGCTCAAGTCACCGTCCGGTTTCCACCACTGCATGCTACAGAGCGTGCGCGTCACCGTTGATGCGCGAGTTCTTCCATAGCCTCGCCGACGGCAGGAGATGCTGCCGCTCCTCGTCGTCGTTGCCGATCAAGGAGAAGAACATGCCACGGTATGATAACATCATTGCCATCTTGGAGACGAACGGGAGGAGCTCATGCGCATGCACCTGCCGGGCACGGAGCTAGAACGAAATGGAGGGTGGTGCCACTTGTTTAATTTACTCTACTTTAGATCGAGTTTAGGCTGATGCGGATGCCTAAGTTTCTATTGGGGGGGTGTATACATGGTGAAAATAGATAAGGTATAGCTAAAAAATTTTCTTGACCGGATTTCTGGGCACCTCCTAATGTACTCTAGCTCCGCCGGCTGCTGCCGCTTTTCGAAGTAATCGATGTAGCCCTGGCAAATGAAGTCGCTCTCGTGCACGTACAGCTCCGGCGTCCACAGCGACAACTGCTCGAACAACTTCTCCATGTGCTCCTCGTGGGGCTCCACGATCTTGCCAGGCCTGCCTTGAGGTGGGAGCTCCCGGCGTGCAGGTGCCTCTTCGCCTTCTCCATCGGGCGCAGCAGGTTGATCACCGACACTAGTGACACCTGCGGCGGGTTGAAGAGGAAGGTCGGGAGGTAAAAGCCTTTCTTTGCCATGAACCGCCTGACGTCCAGAACATGCGACGCACCGAGGGAGTGTCCCGCGAGCAACTATAGAGGAGTTCGCAGCGCGACCATCGTGAAGTCTATGAACCACCTCGCGGGAGATCCTGGAGCGCTTGGAGCCCGGAAGAATCTTGGCTATGATCTTGATGTCATGTATAAGATCTCCCAGGTGAGTTAGAATGGTGCCTCGAAAGGCGATGACGTAGCGCGGCAGAGGGGGCGACGTGTGGCGGGGCGGCAGGTCGGCTGGTGGATCGTACTCGTAGATGGCGCCGAAGATCTCATCAGGGCCGTCCTTGATCACGTCGAGGCGGTGGAAGCCGAAGCTTTCCCACCACGCCGGCGCAAGCGGCCGGCTGGTAGTCCGGCCTCTCCTGCTCCTGTCCTTCGTCATAACCTTGACGCCTTTGACAAGGCATGCGACGACGCAACGGCGGTGCTCCTCCTTGCCCCTGCATTCACGTATGGGTGGCATTGATCGACGACGATGCACATGAGCTAATAGGAATGCAAATGCACGTCTCGAGGGATGATTTCACTTTCCCGTATACAGGGGCGGAACTGGGCCTAGGGCAGCTTGGGCCCAAGCCCTACTCGTGAAAAAAATTTTAGTGGGCTAGTACCTATATATTTCTCAGATTTTGCCAAATTCTACAGCCCAACCCTACTCGTCTGGCCCAGCCCCACACATGGCCTGTTTTAGCCCCCACATCTCTCAGCCTAATAACCAGCCCATCGCAGCCCAGCAGAAGCCAACCCTAATCCCACCTCCTCTCTCTCGCGCACAAGGCACGACGCCGCATCACCGAGCGCCGCTTCTTCCTCCTTTCTCACGCCCTCAGCTCTCCGCCTCTCCCTGTCTCCCGACCCACATCACCGACTGGCGACAGCGCACGGCGGCACGGCAGCGGGCGGCGACACGCACTAGTGGTGGCGGGGCGGCAGCGCACATCCGCGGACGGGAGACGGCGAGGCGCATCTCAGTAGCAACCAGCAGGCAGGGGCGCAGGGCGAAGGGAGGGGCAGCAACAGGCAGCAGCAGCGAGCGAGCGAGGGGATCGGCCGTGGCTGCGGCGCATAGTCGGCGGCAAGGCGGCCCCCTTTCTCAGCCCACAAATTTTGATTCCTATTTCCCCAAATCAAGGTCAGTGTCCTCTCTACTCATCGATTTTGCATGTTTATTTTTCATTTGGTAGCAGTTAGTTAATTAGAAATTGGTTTGATTTGCTAGATGAAGAGGAGCAGAACTTTAACATCATTCTACCAAATCCAGTCCAGTGAGTCCACTCCAACCCTAGAAACAGAAGAAATTGATGAATCTACCCCAACCACAGAAACAGCAGGAACCGGTGCCAGTAACAACGCTCAAAATAATATTGTGCTTGCTCCGAATGTAGTTGTTGCTGACCCTGAGCTTCGCGCACCAATTGAACAATTGGATGTGAACATTAGGGATGCTGCTAGAAGGGAGTATTTGTTATTGGGTCCATATCAACAAGTTGATCATAAATATCCACAAACAAAAATAGGAGGAGTGAACAGGAGCTTTCAGAAGTCATGGTTCAAAAAACACAAATGGTTAGAGTACAGTGTTGCTAAGGATGCAACTTTCTGTTTTTATTGCTTTCTTTTTAAGCAACCCCGAGCTGAAAATTATGGTTTTGAATGCTAGGTACATCATGTTAGGTACTCTAATAAAATTTTAGTCTAGTCTTGTACTTATTTTACACTTTTACTGTACTTCAGTGCATATTTAGAAATTGTATTCCAGTCTTGCATTTTTTTTCCATACTTGTACTATACTTCCTTGTACGAATTGATATGGATAGTTGTTAGCCTTCAATTTGAGCCCTAGGCGTGTCGAGATCCTGGCTCCGCCACTGCCCGTATATATGCACAAGCATGCATGCATACCAATCGATCTGCATTGGAGAAGAAGAACCGGCGCCGTTCTCCGCCATCATATATATGCGCGCCGGGCCGGAGATGTCGAAGCGGTCGGCGAGGTCGACGTCGCTTGGTGAAGCCATTGGCAAATGCGATCAATTGGCCAATGTGACTGAAATCCTCTTACGGAATGGGAAGGTGAAGACTGAAGAAGGAAGTCAACCCAGCACTGTACTTCTTCAGCTCTTTGTCTGATGAAGTTGCAGTGCTGTGTCGAATTAGTGTGCTTAACTACTTGTGAGCGTCATTTTGTTGCGAAAGGTTAGTGTTAAATTAATGACCATTGTATTTATACCGTATTAGTGGTAGCTGAGGATGATAATAACGCGTCCGTTAAGCTGCGTTGACTTGTAAAATAAACCCACTTGGTTAGCAAGGAAGAGGGTTAACTGCATAGTGCATATATTGAGATTACAAAACCAGCACCTGATACAAAGATTGGGTCAAAGGACCCACGTTTGGCATGACTTTCGTCGCATTAGGTTCCTCCAATTTTTAACCCCCGTCGACAACTGATCTCAGTCGTCGTGGGCCAATCGAATGGCTCACAGATTATGTTACTATGTGGACAGATTCGATTGGCCCACAGATTATGTTACTATGTGGACAGATTCTCGGAGATCAAGTGGCCCATAATATCTAGTTATATCAAGACCTTTGATATAATATCTAGTTATATCAAGACCTTTGATATGAGCTTGTTTTCCGGGAAACTATTCTAATCTCTTGAGGGGATGTTCCCTCGTTTGCTCAAAAACCATCTAAACGGTTATGAAAAATTCTGGAAAAATTTGACAACATTCATACAACACATATATATAACTTCACAAAATCTTAAGTCCAAACTCAACTCACACGTCGAGATATAAAAAAGACAAATTCAGCGTATGAATAGTAGCGTACTGTTTATATCTAAATTTGTCTTTTTTGTTTCTCGATGTGTGGATCGAATTTGAACATGAATTTTAGTGGATTAGTAGGTATCATTATACTCTACATTGTCAATTTTTTTCAGAATTTTTTACAACTATTTCCATCGAATTTGGAAAAAAAAGGTATACGAGGGGATATCCCCTCGAGGGATTAGAATCCACTCCCTGTTTCCCCCCTTAAAGTGGACACCGCAATACCTCGTTTACTATAACATCTCAAATTAATACTCCCTCCATTTCAAATTATAAATCATTTAATTTTTTTAGAAAATATAGAAATATATTTGTATTTTCAACACAAAACAAATATATTATCAAAATATATTCAATATTGAATTTAATGAAACTAACTTGATATTTCAAATGTTGTTAATTTTTTCTATAAATCTGGTTAAACTTAATAAAATTTGATTAGACAAAAAAATCAAACGACTTATAATATAAAACGGAGGGAGCATCATTTAATTAGGTGGCAAATATACAATTGTTTTTTAATTGAGTGGTAATTGGCCTACGATTGTCTACTAATTATTAAAGGTACTGATCCTAGTGACTATCCTGTGGTTTTTTTTTAAAAAAACCCGCTGAATATTTAAACTAGTGATTTTTTTTATTTCTTTTAACCATCAACAATATGTAAATTTTTTTTAAGTTAACCCTAAAATGTATTTTGTAAATAAACTTTAGAAAACTTTACAGTTTAGGTTATATACTTTGTATTATTGTAGTAAGTTTCTTAGTAAAAAATAAGTTCTTTGCATTAATGTAGAAAGTTTATGACTTAAAAATTCCGATTGAACTTTATGATAGCAATGGTAGTTCTGTACTTCTGTTGCCTCCCATTCTAACAAAGGGTTCTGTTGCCTCCCATTCTAACAAAAGCAGAGCTCTTTTTTGTTTTTTAAAAAAAACAGGATGGGGATTTCCACTAGTTCACAAATGGCTTTTAACCTGGGGATGAATTTTTCACAATCTAGATTCTCCAGTGGATCCTATATCAACTTAGCGGGTTGAAGATTTGGTTAGAAAAATCCTTGTGGATGAGACTCATGTTCGGATGGTTTCATGGAATTTTTCTGAAATAAATGTGGGCAATTATTGCTCAGAATTTCTATTGTTTAATGGCACATTCTGTAGAATCATGTGATGATTAATCTTGGTGATGAACAATTGTTAAAGATAACTGTTTGTTGAAAATTCGATGATGTGTTTTCGGATGGTGAATAGTGCGGTGGTCATAATGGCGAGGCCAGTCAGACCGGACGTGTGCTGACGGTCAGACCAAAGGTGTTTGGTGCTGTCTGACCGGGTTGCCGACCACTTATATTGACCCAACCCATATCAAGTGAGATGAACCCGATGATCACTATTAACCTCGCTTTGATCAGAATATCATTCCTATCAGATGGTCCAACACCTAGCAAGGTTATTCTTTGTTCGAATAGAATTCGGTGCTACTGCTAGTGTATAAAATATGACATACCATGACATTGGATTATGTAAAGGAAAAAAGTTCATTCTATTCCCATGAACTATTTCACCAAAGCACCTAACCCCCTAAACTATTTTTAAGTTCATTTTATATCCTAAATTATTGAAAAGGTTCACTTGACTCACCTAATGCTATTTCTCTTTTTTTTTCTATATATAAGTGATATTCTGCACTGAAAATTTTGGTAGAATATAAATGCATTCAAAACTTACGTCTCAATTTTTTTCTGCCGTTTATGTAGGTTTAGAGCACTTAAGACTGATTTAAACATCCATATTTTAAACTTCAAGCAAACAGCCATGAAAAAATTGAAACTAATTTTCAACTTTGTAATGATGCCATCTATGGTTATGGCTCTAATATATTTCAGTTGTATATAGAATAAAAAGAAGGAAATATTATTATGTATAAATACCCATGTATATTGATGACATCAATCATCTCCAATGGCACGACACGGAGGATGGCCTCCCACGCCACGCCATTGATATTAGAATCCGGTGTTACCGTGCTTGACGGCGTCCCAGAGATCACGCATTTGCAGCATTACCTTCGTATTAGTTGGTACCCACTAACAATTATTAGAAGCTAAGACTTAACATGTAAGTATGCCATAACATCACCCACTAGCAATTACTATTTTAACCCATTTAAAATCCATGTAAGCATGCCACATCTTCACTCACTAGCAATTATTATTCTAGCCTATTTTAAATCACAGGTAAGCATAACACATCATCTACAATATTATATTATATAGATCAACAAGTACGTGTTAAATCATCTTCCTCACGTTATTTTCTCAACATTTCAACTTTCATCGTTTGAAGGATAGTTGTACCGCTTCTTGGTTAGGCTCAGCTCACTGTCCGGCTTCCACCACTGCTCGAGGCTGTGCGCCTTGAGGGCTATCTTCTTGAGACGGTGCGCCTTGAGGGCCAGCTTACACTTGGACAGGTGATTCTCCGCGCCATCGTCCATCCTTGAGTTCTTCCACAGCAGTACGGACGGCAGGAGGTGTGGCCGCTCCTTTTCTTCCCCGAGCGCTGAAAAGACCATGTCTCGGTACGACAGCTTCATCGCCGACGTGCCGATGCCAGGTAAGCGTTCCAGCACCAGTTGCCGCTGCTCGAAGTAGTTGATGTAGCCCTCGCAGATGGGATCGCTGTCGTGCACATACAGTTCCGGCGTCCATTGCGATTGCGACAACTGTTCGAACAGGTTCTCCATGTGCTCCTCGTGGGTCTTCACGATCTTGCTCAGGCCTACCTTGAGGAGGGAGCTCGTGGCGTATATGATACTCTTCGCCTCTTCATTCAGGCGCAGCAAGTTGATCACCGGCGCTGGCGACACCTGCGGCGGGTTGAACAGAAAGGTAGGGAGGTTGAAGCCTTTCTCGGCCATGGACCGCCCGACATCTAGAGCCTGCGACGCACCAAGCGAGTGCCCGGCGAGCCACACGGTACTTGAGTTTGTACGACCATCGAGGAGTCCTTCAACTTCCTTGCGGGTGATCTCACAACGCTTGGAGTTGTAGAATGTATTGTATAAGATCTTGATGTCCTGTACTAGATCTCCCATGTGGGTAGGAATGGTGCCTCGGAAGGCCGGCTGGTGGCTCGTACTCGTAGGTGGCGCCGAAGATCTCGTCGTCCTTGTTCGGGTCGGAAACGTCCTTAATCACGTTGCGACAGCGGAAGCCGAAGCTTTCCCACCACGCCGGCGCAAGCGTCCGGCTGGTAGTCCGGCCTCTCCTGCTCCTGTCCTTCGTCATAACCATGACGCCTTTGACAAGGCATGCGACGACGCAACGGCGGTGCTCCTCCTTGCCCCTGCATTCATGTATGGGTGGCATTGATCAACGACGATGCACATTAGCTAATCATGAATGCAAATGCACGTATATATGCACAAGCATGCATGCATACCAATCGATCTGCATTGGAGATGAAGAACCGGCGCCGTTCTCCGCCATCATATATATGCGCGCCGGGCCGGAGATGTCGAAGCGGTCGGCGAGGTCGACGTCGCTTGGTGAAGCCATTGGCAAATGCGATCAAGCAATCGATCGATTGGCCAATGTGACTGAATTCCTCTTTGGAATGGGAAGTTGAAGAAGGAAATTAACCCAACACTGTACTTGTTCAGTTCTTTATCTGATGAAGTTGCAGTGCTGTGTCGAAGTGTGCTTAACTATACTTGTGAGCGTGATTTGATGCGAAAGGTTAGTGTTAATGACCTTTGTATTTATACCGTATTAGCGGTAGCTGAGGATGATAATAACGCGTCCGTTATGCTGCGTTGACTTGTAAAATAAACCCACTTGGTTAGCGAGGAAGAGTGTTCACTGCGTAATGCATATATTGAGGTTACAAAACCAGCACCTGAAACAAGATTAGGTCAAAGGACCCACGTTTGGCATGACTCTTTCGTCGCATTATGTTTCTCCAATTTTTAAGCCCCGTCGACAACTGATCTCAGTCATCGTGGCCCAATCGAATGGCTCACAGATTAGCTAGGTTACTGTGTGGACAGATTCTTGGTGATCAAGTGACCCATAATATCTAATTATATCAAGACCTTTTGATATGAGCTTCTTTTAGACACCGCAATAGCTCGTTTACTATAATAACATCTCAAATTAATACCAATTAATTAGGTGGCAAATATACAATTGTTTTTTAATTGAGTGGCAATTGGCCTACGATTGTCTACTAATTAAAGGTACTAATCCTAGTGACTATCTTGTGGTTGTAGGTTTTTGAAAACCCACTGAATATTTAAACTTGTAAATTTTTATTTCTTTTAACCATCAACAATATGTAAAATTTTTAAGTTAACCTTTAAATGTATTTTATAAATAAACTTTAGAAAACTTTACAGTTTAGGGTAGACAATTTGCATTATTGTAGTAAGTTTCTTAGTAAAAAAATATGTTGTTTGTATTAATTTAGAAAGTTTATGACTTAAAAGTTCTGCTTAAACTTTCTGATAGCAACGGTAGTTCTGTTGCCTCCCATTCTAACAAAGCAGAGCACTTTTATGTTTCTTTAAAAAACAGGATGGGGATTTCCACTGGTTCACAAATGGTTTCCAACCTGGATGAAGGGCTATTTGGATTGCTACCAAAAGCATGCCCTACCAATATTTTGGTAATTTGAATAATACTTGTTGTTTGATTTGGATTGAAGCACATTCATTGGTAATACCTAATCTAGATTTGGCATCATCTAGAACATTCTTCACTGCAATTTCACATTTTGGCTCTATGTTGGTAGCAAACCAAATATGATCAAATACAATCTTACTTTACCAAAGATTTGATAGTGCCAAAACTTGTCTATATTTTGACACTACTAAAAAATTGGTATGGTAACAATTCAAATAGGCCTGAATTTTTTTTCCAAGGATGACCAATCTAGATTCTCTAATGGATCCTATATCAACTTAGCAAGTTGAAGATTTGGTCAGAAGAATCCCTGTGGATAAGACCTCATGTTTGAATGGTTTTCATGGATTCTTTTTAAAGAATCTTGGGCAGCTCAGGACTTCTATTGTTTAATCGCACATTTTGTAGAATCATACGATGATTAATTTTGGTGATGAACAATCGTCAAAGGTAAGTGTTTGTCAAAAATACGATGATGTGTTGTCGGACGGTTAACAATGCGGTGGTCAGCATGGTGAGGCCAGTCAGATCGAGCGGGTACCGCCTGTCAGACCGGAGGTGTTGGTGTTGTCTGACCAAGTTGCCGACCACTTATATTGAACCAAACATATAAAGTGAGATGAACCTGCTAATCACTATTAACCTCGCTTTGATCGGAATCATTCCTATCAGACAGTCCAACACGTAGCAAGATTATTCTTTGTTTGAGTAGAATTCAGGTGCTACTGCCCGTGCATAAAATATGACATACCCGGATGACGCTGGGTTACATAAAGCAAAAACTTCATTTTATTCCCATTAACTATTTCACCAAAGCACTTACCCCCTAAACTATTTTTAAGGTCATTGTACAACCCAAACAATTGAAAATGTTCACTTGACTCCCCTAATGCTATTTCTCTCTCTCTCTCTCTCTCTCTCTCTCTCTCTCTCTCTCTATATATATATATATATATATAAATATATATATATATATATATATATATATATATATATATAAGTGATATTCTACACCGAAAATTTGGTAGAATATAAATGCATTCACAACTTATATCTCAATTTTTTTCTTGCTGTTTAGGTAGGTTTAAAGCAGTCAATATTGATTTAAACATCTACATTTTAAACTTCAACCAAACAGCCATGAAAAAGATTGAAAATATTTTTCAGCTTTGATAATGATGCCATCTATGGCTATGGCTCTAATAAATTTCAGTTGTATAAAGAGTAAAAAAAGAAATGTTATTGTGTATAAATACCCATGTATATATTTTACTAGTATCAGATATTATTGATTGTTGAATAGTCCCACATTGGTTGTGGAAGGGCAGATGACCTAAGATATAAGTGGGGGAGCCCCTCACCTCAATGGCTAGCTTTTGGGGTGAGAAAGGCCCTTTACGATCCTACAAACGTCTGTCTTTTTAAGTAGTGGAGAAGAGATAGAGATAATGATTAAATCAACTATCTAAAGCAATTCTTTCCTTTAATAAGGTTGTATAACTTAAATATGATTCAGTCGATCGAGTAGAACATCCATATGCTCAAGGATAGCTGTATCGCTTGGCGCTCAAGGCCAGCTCACGATCCGGCCTCCACCACTGCTGGAGATCATGTGCGTCAGCGTCCATGCTCGTATTCTTCCAAAGTCTCACCGTTGGCAGGAGGTGCGGCCGCTCCTTCTCCTTCCCAAACGCGGCAAACAACATGTCACGGTACGACAGCGCCATCGCCGACTTGCCTACGCCACGGAACTGCTCCTTCACATGCTCCCATTGCTCAAAGTGGCTGATGTAGCCCTTGCAGATGAGATCCCTCTCATGCCCGTACAGCTCCGGTGTCCACGGCGACAGCTGCTCGAATAGCTTCTCCATGCGCTCCTTGTGGGGCTTCAGGACCTTGCCCATTCCTGCCTTCAGGAAGGAGCTGGCTGCATGTATGGACCTGCTCGCTTTCTTCGTCGGGAGCGGCACGCCGATCGCCGGTGCCAACGACACCTGTGGTGGATTGAAGAGGAAGGTCGGGAGATTGTAACCTTGCTCCGCCATCATGGCCCGCCCCACGTCCAGCGCCAGAGAAGCGCCGAGTGAGTGTCCCGTGAGCCAGACGATGCAGCTACCACCATCGCCATGACCAACGTAGCCTGATCCCGTGCCCTTGTCGATGGTGGCGACGAGATTTCGAACCTCCTTGTTTGCTAGGTGGGAGCGTTTGGACTCTGGGAGGGTGTTCACCATGACCTTGAGGTCGAGGTAGAGATCCATGATCGCCTTAGGGTGCGATATCATGGTGCCACGGAAGGCGACAACGTAGTGAGGAACCAATGGGTGGCGGCTGGGCTCGCCGGCAGCACATGCTCATATACCACACCGATGATGAACTGATCGTTGTTGTCGGAGTCGTCCTTGATCACACGGAGGAGGCGGAAGCCAAAGTTCTCCCACCAAGCCGGCGCGAGGGCGTTGGTATGCACCCTGCGCCTGTTACTGTCGTTCTCCATGGTATAGACGCCGTTCACAAGACAGGCAGCGACACACTGGCGGTGTTCCTCATTGTCCCTGCGGGTACATGCCATTGATCGATATAAAAGATCAGTCACTGTAGCTCACGAGCTCATCATGAATCCGTTTATACTCCCTCCTTCTCTAAATGTTTGACGCCGTTGACTTTTTTAAATATGTTTGACCGTTCGTCTTATTCAAAAATTTTTGTGAAATGTGTAAAACTATATGTATATATAAAAGTATATTTAACAATAAATCAAATGATAGGAAAAAAATTAATAATTACTTAAATTTTTTTGAATAAAATGAACGGTCAAACATTTTAAAAAAAATCAAGCGTCAAACATTTTGGGATGGAGGTAAGATATCATAGACGAAAAAGGGATATGCATAATGCATTGCGCGCTGCCAGACAGTTACGTCACTTAAGATTAGCCATATGGAACCTATTTAGTCTCGGTCGATCGGGAAAATCTTGTAATCACCCGGGCGGACATTCATCCATTTATTACATGTCATCTAAATAGTTATGTAAAAATTTGAAAAAAATTATGATTGGGATCTCCCGGTCGATCCGCACGTAACAGGCAGGTGCGTGGATCGAAACAAATGTCTTACTAGTGCGCTATATTGTACGTACGTGATAAATTTGTGTATCAGCAATATAACAAATTACTCGAGATATGGGATGCGCGTGCGTGCATACCAGTCAATCACAATTGGAGAGGAACTGGCGCCGTTTTTCGCCATCATATGCACCGGGCCGGAGGTGTCGAAGCGGTCGGCGGTTTCGACGTCGCTTGATGAGGCCATCGGCCAATGCAATCAACTAATTCACTACTAAAAAACACCCACAGGTGTTGGCCACGAATGTACGGATTAACTTAAAAACCGGCACCTATAAGATATTTCCCACCAATATAGCAAAAAACCGGCATATATAACAATTAATTGGTATCAGTTTTTGTGGGAGAGACATTGGTGCTGGTTTTACATAAAAACCAGCACTAAAAATCCTTTCGTCAATGGTCAAAAATTGTATATATAGGTGGCGGCCGTGAAAAAACCGGCACCTATATGAAAGGTGCCGGTTTTTTACTCAAACCGATACCTATATTTTGTATCATATAGGCCAGTGAGGAGAATAGGTGTCGGTTTGGGTAATGAATGGGGAGCTTAGGAAGAAAGCACACTTGTGTGCTTCTTAATTTTGTAAGAAGCTGTATATAGTAGCGGTGTGCTTAAGTGCTTGTGGCTGCTTGTGATCGCCTTTTGCCGCGAAAGGTCAGTGGAAAGGTGCTTGCATTTATACTGGATTAGAGATGGTTCAGGATAATAATCACGCGTCCTGTAATCGTCATTGATTTCAAGAATAAACCCAATGGGACAGGGATAGTTCATTTCTTTTGTTCTTTTGTTCGTTTTCTCATTGGCGAGTGGCGACGAAAGAGTGATTACTGTGTAAGCGTACGAAACCAGAGGTGGTAGCTGAAGCTAAAACAAGATTTGGTCAAGTTACCCACGTTTGGCCGACTCTTTCGTCGCATTATTAGATTGATAAAATTTTGAACTGATCTCACTCGTCCGTGATCCAATCGAATGGCAAACGCGCATTCGATTGAAGGTTTTATCTTCACTGAACTCTGAGGGGGAAAAAGAATAATTGTGTTAAACACAAATTTAGAACCTAGACACGAAATAGGAAAACCTAGTTGAATTTGGAAAGAACCGGGTTTCCTTCACATGACCAGTCAAATCGCTATCAGTGGGACCAGCAGTATGCCGGTGTGAGACTAGAACTGGTGGAGAAACCATCTTTATTCGGTCGGCCAAAATCCACAATAGTTCCGGTTACAATAAAAACCGGGACTGAAAATGATCTTTAGTCCCGGTTAAAAACACCACAACTATTTTATGATCTTTATTCCACCAACCGGGACTAAAAATTATTTTTACTCCCGGTTCATCTCGTGTCAGTAGTCTGTTAGGGGGGCGAGGATCTTTAGTCCCGGTTGTTGACACCAACCGGGAGTAAAGATCATCTTTATAGTCCCGTTGATAATACTAACCGGGACTAAAAATTATATTGATCGGTTAGTATTACCAACCGAGACTAAAATTTAATACGTAGTATATAATCTCTATCCCTTATCATCTCCTACACTTCACAGATCTGTTCCCCTTTCTCTTCACAGATCTAACTCCTCCTCCCCCTCCTCCCCTTCCTCCTCCCCTCTCCTCCCCCTCCTCACTTCCCATCCGGTGGCCAGCGGCGGCGGCCGTGGCGGGCGCCGGCGGGGCCGCGCCCGGCGGCGGCCATGGCGGGCGGCGCCGGGCTGGCGAGCGGCGGCGGCCGGCGGGGCCGCGTGGGGCGGCGGCCATGGCGGGCGGCGCCGGGCTGGCGGGCGGCGCCGCGCGCGGCGGCGGCCATGGCGGGCGGCCGGCGGGGGCGCGCCTGGCGGCGGCCGTGCCCTCTCGACTGCCGGCTGGCCTTTTTCTTTTTTTTCTCTTTTTTTTTGATAATTTGTGATTGATTGAGATATGTAATTTTGTGATTCATTGCATGGATATGAGATGTATAATATGTGATGTATTTGATTTGTGTGTATTTTTTAGGATTTGTGATGTATTTGATTTGAGTGTATTTTTTTAGGATTTGTGATGTATTTGATTTATATTTATAAGTAACTTAAGATTTGGGATGTTACTTTGAATTGGGGATTTGAGGATTGATTTAGGGATATACATGGTACTAAATTCGGGAGAAAATATAGACATTAAATCTGGCAAAAGAAAAAAAAAGCACTACTCTCTCTTTAGTCCCGGTTGGTGTTATCAACAGGGACTAAAGATTCCTCTCTTTTTTCCCGGTTGGCAACACCAACCTGGACTAAAGATCGATTTTTAGTCCCGGGTATTTGAACCGGGACTAAAATAGCGATCTTTAGTCCCGGATTCGTACTCCCGGTTGAAAAACCGGGACTATAGGGGGGTTACCAACCGGGAGTAAAAAGGCTTTCTCCACCAGTGTAGTCTAACCGACGGCATGTGGCTGGTCAGGCCAACATAGTCCGACTCTAAGATGAATTTTGTCGAGTCTCGGTTTTTCATGTTTGGGCTAAGGTTTTTCAGTTCTAATTGGTTTCTCCCTTGGGTAAGACGTGGAGAAGGCTATGTGGTAGGCAAGACCAACCTGTTTATGACCTGTTTATGAGGGCTATGGCCAATTTAATCGAGTACATAATCTATCCAATACAATTAGCCAATTAAATCATTTTGTCAACATCGCATCTACTTTTTACCTATTTCCTAGCCTAGTTTTCGTTTATCTCCATCGGTTTCCGCTAAAAGTTGTCTGTCCTCGCCACGAGAGTGTGAATGTTCTTTGTATGTTTGTCCCAAATACCTTCTGTTTCACCCACGAGACATATGTTTATCCCTATTTCATCTAAATCAGCTCTGCTGGCCGGTTTTGACTTACAAAACCCATCTTTGTTTAGATTTGTCTAGATCGAGGTGATTGGCAACTTCGTATCAGTGTAGAGAATTAGGTGTTTTCATCATAACTGGTAGGTGATGACAAAAGAAAGTTGAGAATTAGGTGTTTTCATCTGGTAGGTGATGACAAAAGAAAGTTGCCAACAGATTGTACAGTCTTGATGAGGTTTAAGAAGATAATAACTTTTCAAAAAAAACTAGTCAACAGTATCCCGTACACACGAGATAACTAAGACCACTAGCATCTTATCCTCTTCTTCTTTTTATCTCTTTCCCTTCCCTCTCCCCTCTCTCTCTCTCTGACTACCATCCTCACGAGCACAGAGATGACGACGGTGGCTAGCTGTGCGGAGGTGGTGCGTCGGGCATGGAGGGCGCTCGGCACGCTCTCCTTTGCCGGCGCCGGGGAAGGCGGCGTCATGCAGAGCTGCTCCCGCCAGCCCAGGAACGAGCGGCGTGGCGCGGCGAAGCGGCGTGCGAGCTCTCGCACCACCGCGTCCGCCGACGAGGACCGCGAGCTCCTCCGCCCCCACGTGACAGTGCTGCACCGCCGCTGCTCCCCTCCGTCCATCCTCCTCTCCAAGACGGCGGTGCTGCGCCGCTGCTCGCATCCATTTTTTTCGATACCCTGCAGGTACCCCTCGCATAGTCGCACTCCATTCCACTCTGTCTGATTCCTCTACCCCTCCCCCCCTCATCCCCCACACCGGCAATGCTTCATCGTCGCTTTGCATCTCTTCCTCATGTGTGTTTTTCTCTTTTTTTTTGCTTGATGATTTCATTGCTGATTTTTTCTCCGGCTTGTATGGATAGTATCAATTCCCCTATCCCATCCTCTTGAATCCCTTCAATTCCACAGGTACCACAGGTATCAGGTACCACACACCATACAGCTGGTACCATACTGGTACTAGGTACCAAGTATCAAGTATCAGGTATCAGATATCGGGTATCAGGTACCAGCCTGTGCTGTGCTGCTACGGCTGTAGAGGAGCGACGCCGGCGGCGAGGTATCGCGCGCATGATACGGAGGAGGAATCGGATAGGTATCGCGCCTCTGAACGTGGTACCAGGTACCAGGAGGGAGCACACGTGGAATCTCACATATAAAAAAAAGGAAAGAGATGAGTCACTTAAAATATCCCGTAGCAACGGTATCCTGTTATGTAGCTGCCCTCTAAATTTTAGTATCTTTTGGTACCTCACAAAAACTATAGAATTTCTCGAGAAAAATACTCCCGCTATACTACATACTGAAGTGATGTAATGCTACACTACTATAATGTAATTAGTGCTACTATACTCGATGATATTGGAGCTAGATCCCCAACTGGCATAATAACAGTTAGTGGTAGGTATTAAAGATATCACGTTGTATTGCCAATGTAATTTGCCTTTGACAAATGGATAAATTGTCGCTATTTTGCGACTACAGCCAATTAATTTCCTTTTTTTAGTTGACAGCTAATCAGTTCGGAGCAGTAAGACGCTGTCAATTTAGTGAGGCAATTTGGGCCACTTGCCGTGTGTCCGTGTCCATCCGGGATTCCTAGCGTGGGCGTACGCGCCGCGAACGGAAGTCGCGCACCCGCTCACCGACACGTACACAGTACACTGTGCCCACCAGCTAACCATGTACTCCCTCCGATTTTAATTTAATTGACGTTTTGAATAATGACACGGTCTATAAAATACATCTTTAACCTTATTTTTCTATTATAATATATATAATAAATAAATTCATGTTTACTTTTATTATAATACTTTAAAAGACAAATCTATATATGTTGTTCTACTTCCTTTAAACTAAATATTTTTAAAGTTATTGATGGTCAAAGTTATAAAAGTTTGATCTCAACCTTATCCAAAACGTCAATTAATATGGAACCGGAGAGAGTAATTAGCATTAGTGCTAATCATAATCAGTACCTACAAGAAACTTTTTCTTTTCTCTAGTAGATTAAAAACTTTAAAGTAAGATTTGAAACTTTTAACTTAAGTTTTAAAATTTGAAGTCAAATTTTGAAATCTTGCAACTCAAACTTTAAAACTTTTCAACTCAAAATTTAAATTTGCAAGATAAATTTACAAAAATTTTAAGTTAGATTTAAAAACTTAAAAAGCGTGGGCTAAAGATTACAAAAATAATATGAAAAAAAGCGGAAAAAAGGAAAAAATCGCCAAAAAAGGAAAAAAAAGGCGTGGGCCTCGCCACAGCGCGCGAATTAGCAAAAGCGATCATTTCGGGAATAAGTTAATTTTCACTACTTAAGTAGTGACCGAATTTGATTTGTATCCTAAACCACAATACCAGATATCCCCAAACTATTAAAAACGGTGTAATTTAACTCCCTCGACGGTTTTGAAGGGTGGTTTCGCTGATGTGGCGTCTATGTGGTGATGTTGACATGGTTTTTGTTCCACGTGGCATTAGAATTTTTAAAAATATATATGGGACCTGTTTATCATTCACATAAAAAATTACTATGGGACCACATGTCATCCTATCTTCTTCTCTTCACGTCTTCCTCCTCCCTCTCTCCTTTCTGTCTTTCTCTCCCTGCTCTCTCTGACTGTCTCCCTTCTCCCCCTCTCTCTCCCTCCGCGCCTAGCGTGCCCACCACGGCGATCTGCATCACCTTCTGCGGCGGGAGCTCGCCGGAGGCCACAAAGACGGGGTTGTTGGTGGCGACGCTGACGGTGCCGGGCGCGACGTCAACGAGGAAGTTGGACCTGTGTGCCATGTCGAACTCCCAGAGATGCGGTCGTCGGGGTAGCAGACGGGGTCGGTGGCGAGGGTGCGGAAGTTGATGCGGACGGCGAGGGAGAGGAAGAAGGTGCCCTCGAACACGGTGTGGTAGAGGGTCAGAGGGAGGCGTTGAGAGGGCGGAGATCGAGGGTCGAGATGAAGGGGTGGCCGGTGGTGGCGCGCGTTGGTGAGGCAGCCGGAGAGGGAGGCCCGGGACTGAGCCAGCTCCACCATCTCCCGCTGCACCACCTTGTACTCGTTGTAGATGATGATGATGCTGCACCACCACGACGCGCCCACGTGAACTCCAGGAGGAGCAGCTGGAGGAGTAGCTGCTCCCGCTCCCACGCCGCCGCAGAAGGTGATGCAGACCACCGTGGTGGGCACGCTCACCTACAGGTTCGACCTCAGCGGCTTCTCGGGCACCGGTTCCGGGTGGGCCTGCTCGTACCTGGCGCTGGCGCAGATCGAGGAGGTGGGCGAGAAGGGACTCGATCGATCACTCGAAGGTCGCGAGAGTCTCGCCGGCGGCGGCGTGCACGCAGGCGGCCTCGTCGTCCAAGTAGACGGTCTCCTTTGTTGTCCATGGCGGCCTCGATCTCCTCTCGCGCCTCCGCGAACTTGAGGTTTACGTCGTCGACATCCTTGCCGTAGCCCGCCCTCGAGAAGGCGCGCCTGTGGGGGCACCCCGGCGAGGGGCGGCCGCCGCTTAAGAGGAGGGAGCGCCGGCGTCTCGCACGCTGGGGCGGCGGCGGCACGGAGGAGGAGTAGTCGCCGGAGACTCCCATCAAGGCATCAACAACCACGGGCACCATACGCTTGGAAGGAGTTGTTCGTCGCTGGGTGGGCGGATGCTGTTCGTCGCGCGAGGCTGCTCTAGATCGTACGAGGCGAACAAGTATCCAGGCTACCGCCGCCGACACCGAGGAGCGGCGATGCCACTGCTGGCCCTGCAGAGACAGCGGCAAGTGGCTGGCGGCTGCCGAGGACGTGGACAAGTTCTTGCCGGAGCAAGGCCTGTTGAAATACTCACCGTCGGCTTGGTTTCTCCAGTAAGAGATTTCTGCTGATCGATTTGGATGAGATGTGCTTACCTCACATCGAGCACTGCTACAAAAATTATTTTTCGTGGTGGTCATTTTATATTTTTGCTGGCGGAATTTGCAGCTGCCACAAAGAAAAGGTCGTTATTTGACCGCCAGCAAAAATCCATTTTCGTTGATGGTCGTCTTAAGCCAACCGCCAGCAAAAATCCATTTTCGCTGGAGTTGGCTTAAAACGGCCTCCAGCGAAAATCTAGCGGTGTGTTAAATCGGCCACCAGTGAAAATCTATTTTGGGCAAAAAAAAAATACCCATGCAGTTGCACAGCTGCCGGCGAAAATACCCATGCAGCTGCCCATTGATTCATTAATTTCAAAATTCAAATCCACATCTAGATTCGCTGCTCATTTCCAAATTCAAACACGAAATACAAAATCATCATCAGCACAGATCAAACATCATTTACACAGATCAAAACATGTGCATCATCTGGAACAACATGCAAAAAAAAAGAGAAAAAAATCAAATCTAGCAGCATGGTCGGAGGAGGGAGCCGCGGGAGCACGGTCGATGGCGTCCAGGTCGGAGAGGAGGGAGCTGGGCAGCATGGTTGACGGCGTCGAGGTCGGTGTCGCCCTCCCCGTGGCCTGGCGGTGGCGGATCCGGCCTCCCCGCGGCCTAGCGACGACGGATCCGGCCTCCATGTGAGCCCGAGCCACTGCCCGCTCCCAAACGCCGCCGCACCCACGCCCGCGCCCGAGAGCCGCCGCCCACTCCTGAGCACCGCTGCCCGTGCCCGAGCTCGCCACCGCCTTCGCCGCGCACTCCATGGAGGGAGAGAGGGAGTTGTAAGAAGAAGAGAAGGGGGCCGGACCAGCAATGGAGCTGCGGTGACGGCAGCCGGCGGTGGTGGGGAGGCGACGAGCTGGCGGCGGTGGAGAAGGGAGGGAGGAGAGATGGAGAAGGGAGAGATGCGGACTGGGTGGTGGAAAGGGAGAAGAGAAAAGGGATAAGGACGACTGGGCGGTGGGCGGGTGGTGGATTTTATTCGCCTCAAAAAAAATTTTGCAGCGGTCTTTCTTGCCTACCGCCAGCAAAAACATGATTTTCGCTGATGGACACTTAAGAAGTCCGCCTCAAAAAATAGAGTTTTTTTAGGAAAAAAGTCCATTTACACCCTTGAACTCTTATGCTTATCTGAAATACACCTCCAAACTCTAAAACCTCAGAGCTGTTTTGCGGTGGTTTTTGCACATGTGGATGACACTTTGGATGCCACGTCAGCGCATAGGATTAAATGGTAGGGGCGGTTGTTTTGACCAACTTTTTCATGAGCGCACGGCGGCGGCGCTGGGAAGGAGCATCACTGACAAGCTGCTACGGTCATCAGCCGAGGAGGTCTACGCACCAGCGGAGATGGCTGAGCAGGAAGCAGCTCCGTGCGGCAAGGAAGCCACAGCAAGCAGGTGGTATTTGCGGCCGACGAAACAAGCTTTTGCGGCACCGCACGCGCTCGACACCTTCACGGGGCCGTCAAGGCATGCCGTGGTGAGCGCAGAGTGGAGGTTCACCATCGTGGGGACGAGGAAGTACGCGTTTCCGAGGGACCTAACCAAGACGTCGTCACTGGCCATGACGTGCGTGACTCTGGTTGCCGGGAGGAACCGCGCGACATGCTCGTTGCTCGTTCGGGACTGTGAGGATGACCTTTGCGGGGTTCGCCAGCGATTGCAACAGCTGATGGTCCGTGCCGCTGCTGAACAGGCGCACATGCTTTGGTCTGCTTAGACTGAACAATCTTGGCGAACACTGACGATGAGTTCTCCGGCGAAGGGATCGTGCTGGTGCCAACAAAAGTCCCTGCTCATCATTGGAGTAGAAAATTCAGTGTAGAATGGGCAAACACAACAGATGATTTCTGAATTCTGAATCTTTGATTACTGACGAAGTGCAAAAAGATAAAAAATCAGTTGGTTCTTCAGTATACTTAAGCCTGTTAATCCATGCATGTTAGTACTTTCGTCAGACACAACAGGGAGGCCTCCTTTCAGACGGTCTCGGCCACCACCTGAGCCGGCGGCGAGAACCCCAGCCACCACCGCCGCCCCACGCCTGCTTCTTCGATGCTTCAAAGACGCGCTGCTTCTTTGTTGTTTCAAAGAAAAATGAACAGGGAGAGAGAGAGTGTGAATGTACGAGAGAATGCAGGCTATATTACTCTATTTCATCCGACGTGGTGGAGGACTGACGTGGCATCCAAAGTGTCATCCTTGTGTGTCAAAACCACCGCAAAGCAGCTCGGGGGCGTATAGTGTCCGGTATTGACAGTTGAGGGGTATATTCTACCCGGTTTTGAAGTTTTGGGGTGTATTTTAGACAAGCATAAAAGTTTGAGGGTGCAAAATGGACTTTTCCTTTTTTTTATGGCGGACCTCTTAGCGTGGCTGCTAGTGAAAATCGGTTTTCGCTGGCGGTCCATGGCCCCCCACCCCTCGATATGTTTTTGCTGGCGGTTTTCACATATGGCCGCCAGCAAAAATAATATACCAACGCCATGAAAAATCGTTTTTCTAGTAGTGGAGGTGTCCCCCAGTAATTTTTTTTGAATGATAAACAGATCCCACACATATTTTTTAAATTCTAATGCCACACAAGCACCACGTCAATGCCACGTGAAATAAAGACCATGTCAACATCGCCACGTAGACGCTACGTCAGTGAAACCGCTCTCCAAAACCACCGAGGGAGTCAAATTACACCGGTTTTAACAGTTGAGGGGTCGAAATATCCGGTATCATGGTTCAGGATACAAATCAGATTCGACAACTAGTTAAAGGGAGTCAAAAGTGAACACGCGATCTTTATGGGCCGATTTCATCTCTTGATTTGCTTACTTTGATGAATTCCGGCCCAGAACTATTGCTTATTACCATAGATATATAGGGGATAAAAACCTAGGAGTCCTAATACGAAAATCATTCATAAATCGTACTAAGGAAATATATAATCGGTATATATTGCATGCTGAAATTCTCTTCGCATATGTTTAACATCGCGTGATCATAAATTCGGAATTTTTTTGCAGCATTGTTTCACGGAGGCGAGAAAGGAAATAGTTTACTTCGCGTTTAAGTTGGTTACTAAACTCGTCTGTCTGCTAGTTATTTGTTTCTAGCGTTGGCGGCCGGCGTTCCTCGCCTGAACGATCTCTCCAAAGTCTCCTTCGCACAGCAGACGTTTTCTTCGTATCTACTCTTGACTCTTCATCTCTCTCCCTCTCTGCGGCCACGAGGACGAGATGAACAATCTTCTGACGGTAATGTTCTTACTTCACAGGATTATTACGATATTATTCTGCGAAAAGATGTTGTCAATATGTTTACTTCTTTCTTGTGATTTTGATGTTCTCTTGATGGAGAAACAGTTAATTAGGTCGTGCTAATCTGCTTTATGAATTATGATCCCTTCTCTGCCAGTTTCATCCTGGACCAGTAATTTGGCTGGATGCAAAATCCTGAACACTGTTCCTTCTTTCCGAGGTTTAGGATAAACTGATCAAATTATAGGGCTTTGATGGCTGATGATTGTCCTTCTGTCTGAAAAGTTGTAAACGTGTCAAACTTATAAGTATGTTAAGGTTGATATATATGCTAATTCCATAATAAGTTTTTCCTTACAACATCACTGTTGACCTTTCAACTTGATTGTAGAATTCTTTTGAATCGGAGAGGGACATCGAGATGGGGTATCGAAATTCAAAGAATAAATCGGATTATGGACTTGAGGACTTCTTCCAAGAGGTCTCATAACATTTTTATCCACACCAAGAGTTTGATGCACTATTGTCTAAGATTTTGTAGCCACGAGTGCTAATTTCACAAAATGATGATGAAATCTTCTGATTTTGTGTTCTCTTGAATTAGGTCCAGGAGATTGAGACGCTGTTGGACAAGATGTCCAATATAAACCACAAACTTCAGGTATACTTAATTCCTTTCCAACATTTTGTCAAAAGAGTTAATTGTCCATGACAATATTTTTCTTACGTTTACTATGGAGTTGGAGAATTGATACATTCTTTATCAACTATAGGAAGCCAATGAGGAATCAAAATCCGTCACTAAAGCTTCCGAAATGAAAGGTTGCAAACATCAATTAATCTGTTGATTGATCTGCATATATAGTTAAGTTTCAGAGTAGAATGATCATACTAATGCATTCATCTGAAATAAAAACACATTCCAGCAATCAAGAAGCGCATGGAGAAAGATATCAACGAAGTTGGGAAAATTACACGCACCATAAAAGTGAAGTTGGAGGAGATGGATAGGAATGTAAGGATTTTAGCATGTCCACTAATCTGCACTACTATGTGAATTAGCCCAGTTCTCACGATCTCACTTGTTTTCTGATTGCAGAATCTTGAAAACAGAAAAAAGCAAGGGTGTGAAAAGGGCACAGGCGTAGACCGATCAAGGATGTCAATGACCATGTAAGGTGTTCATACATTTCTTCAGTAAATTTAATAATTTGGAAGATATAATCAGATATGTTTGATATCAAGACAAGATCAATAGAAATTCAGCATGATTGACATTGATCATTGACCCACCACCAAAAAAAGAATTGTGACATATTTTGAGTAAAATTGGTTTGTTAGGTCTATTATCAGATCACTGTAGTCCCAAAGTATTTGTAAAGTATAAGAAACAATTCCATATTTTGCTTGTTCAACATAACAAAAGAGGTGAATTTTGATTCTTAGTTCTTGGTGATTGCAGTGCGCTGAAAAATAAACTCAAAGAAAGAATGAAAAATTTCCAGGTAAACTTTCTAGCATATTATCCATCTTCTATGAGAAAACAAATTGAAGAGCTTGCAGTACAGTAATCCACATTTCATACAGAAACTAAGACAAATTATTCAAGATGAGTACCGACAAGGCGTTGCGAGGATGGTTTTCACAGGTAAGGAGTTCCTTTTTCAAGTCGTTTTACATTCTTTCTGATAAATACTCCCTTTGTTCCAGAATGTAAGGTGTTTTGGTTTGTCTTGGAGTAGTTTAACTTAGGACAAATCCAAAACAACTTCCATTCTGAAACGGAGAGAATATAATTTACTTCAAGCTATTCTACCACATGCTTCTTGATAAACCTGAATCTTGAACAGTCACTGGAGAGCAGCCTTCTGATCAGGTGAGGACAGTAGTGCTACTACACTTGGTGTTGAGAGATGCTTTTCTCCTCTGATCTCATTGTGGTTAAAAATAAAACATGACTAGGTGATTGACCACCTGATTGAGACCGGCAGCAGTGAGCAGATATTCCAGAATGCGATTCAGGGAATTGGGAGAGGGCAGGTTGATTATTGTGTTCAGCTTCACCAGTACATTATATGTTCCTTCCATGTCATTAAGGCTGGCAATTCTTACAATAGTGCTCAAATGTTTCATAATTGCACATACTTACAGATAATAGCCACGGTTGAAGAAATCCATGAAAGGCATGATGTGGTCATGGAAATTGAAAAAAAACTTCTTGAATTGCAACAGGTAGCTTTGGCAAGATTGCACGTTTGTCCTTCAGAATTGAGCTCGCATAATCAATGGACTAACTATATCCCGTATCACTAATCATCTCTTTATTATGATTTCTTCCATCTGCTATCAGATTTTTGCGGATATGGCAACACTCGTCGACGCACAAGGAGAGACACTGAACGACATAGAGAACCAGGTTTGCAATCTCCCTCCATTTTGTTGCCGAACTTACTGAAAACTCAAAAGACAATTAACGTATGTGGCTGGAAATATTTCGCCGTATTAGCTTGATAATGAGTTTAAAACTCTCAGGTTCAAAACGCTGTGGACCATATACAACGTGGTACAGGAGAGCTGCGCACAGCTAAGAGACTGCAGAAGAAGTCAAGGAAGTGCATGTTCATCGCAATCATCATACTCCTTGTCATTGCAGCTATTGTCGTTCTTTCAATCTTAAAGCCCTGGGCTAAGTAGAAAACTAGAAAAACAATTGATGTTACGATCATTTTCGTAAGAACACAGTGCACAACCTCCTTTGAACATTTCAGACACCCTCCTTTGAACAAGTGCTCTGCTTTGTAGCCATCCCGTTGCACAAGAAATTACCACTGTTTTTTTTTTAGAATAATCACCGGAGGGGAGAGATTCCCCACCTGTATCTTCCATTAAGATTAAAGAGGTTTGATAGTACAAGCATTGAGGTACAAACATTTGCCCTAAGACAAATCATAACTAGTTAAGAGAGGACAGACTGGTAGAGAAGACATTCTTCCACACCTCACATACTAGCATGTCCGGGAGTTTAAGTCGCTCTGCCCATACGGTTGTTTCTTCAATACATTTGGCAAGCAGGCGACGTACGGAAGGCAAGAGGTTTCGAAAGACCACATCATGCCGGTGATTCCATATGCACCAAAAGCAGAGCAGGTAGAATGTCCTGAAGTGGCCAGGTGGAATATTTGGGGGTGGAGCCAGCATCCTGAGATCACCCACATCCGATACATTTGGCGAGACTGCGATGCTTGACCAGAAGCTGGTTACAAAAGTGCATCGGAGGAACAGATGATTTGCAGTTTCTTCCCCTGACAGACAGACGGCGCACTGGGCAGATGTTAGGATTGTCTTCATGAAGAGGTTTTTTGAGGTTGGCAGTCGGTCTTTGGCTAGCAACCAGGCAAAGAATTGGGCCTTAGGAGGTGATGCATTCTTCCAGATGAACTCATGATTTTGATCTGGTTGACTAGGAGGCAGCCGGGACGAATAGATTTGTTTAGAGGTTAGAAGTGCGGACTGCTGAGACGTTGCCGGGTATCTGACATCTTGGTCGGCTGAGAGAGAGATGTCCTGTAACTCTTCTGTGAGCTTGGAAAGCTGTAGGGTTGCAATTGCAGACAGTCTTGGGGCTAAAGTATTGCATAAGCCCTGTGAGAGAGTCCAACGCACTGTCGCTGACTGAAAAAGGGAATGTGAGAAAAGAGCCGGGAACTGTAGTCGTAATGATTTGTCGGAAAACCAGCAATCGTTCCAGAATAATGTGCGCTTCCCACTGCCAACCTGAACTTTAGTGAGCATCTCCAGTTTTGGAAGGAGCTTGGACATAGTGTGCCAGTGTGGGCCAATCTTGTGGAGTTCTGTAAAAGGTTTGGAATTAGCTTCAGACCAGAGCCATGTGGACCAGGAGGAGTTGGAGTTGTGTAGACTGAAGAGCCTTTTGATTAGTAGGGCTTCATTCTGGATATGCAGGTTTTTAATTCCCAACCCACCCAAATGCTTTGGCAAGCAGACAGCAGACCATGCCACAAGACACTTGGCCCCAGAACATGTGTCTTCTCCTGACCATAAGAAAGATCTTCGTTTTTTGTCAATGGCTTCAACTGCATTCTTTGGGAATTTTGCAATAGACATTGCATAGATAGGTAGGCTGCCAAGGACTGAGTTTATCAGAATTAATCTTTCTGCATAGGAGAGAAGTCTTGCCTGCCAACCTGCCAGGTATTTATCGGCCTTAGCAATTGTTGGCCTCAGATCAGCGAGGGAAAGCTTTTGTAATGACAGGGGAAGCCCCAGGTATGACATTGGAAAGTCTTCCTTTTTGCACTGAAGGATACTTGCAATGTTCTCTTCAATCGACGGTGGCGTGTGCAGGGTTATCATGGTGCTCTTCGAGAAGTTGATATTGAGGCCAGTTGCTGAAGCAAAGAGTTGTAGGTCCGCTTTGAGTGCTTCTGCTCCCTGTATTGTCGCCTGGCAAATTATTAGCGTGTCATCGGCATACTGGATAGTTGCACATGGCTCGTTTACTTGAATGGGGTTTCTAATCATTGGGTTTTTCCGCAGGAGCTGTTGCAGCACATCCGCAACCAGTATGAAAAGGTAAGGGGATAAGGGGTCACCCTGCCTTAGGCCCTTTCTGCAGGTTATCCATCTTCCTGGTGTCCCATTCAGCAGGATTGCTGACATTGAAGTTTTAAGAATAGTCTCTATCCAGTTTATCCATATCTGTGGAAAGCCCCGGCAGAACAGAATTTTTGATAGGCTTGTCCAATTGACAGAATCGAACGCTTTCGCAAAGTCAAGCTTTACTACCAGGGTTGCACATTTTCTGGTGTTACATGCCTGGATGAGCTCAGTTGCTAGGATGATGTTTTCCTGAATATTCCTGCCCTTCAAGAACCCAGACTGGTCGTGGTGGATAAGAGCGGAAAGGACCGGTTGAAAGCGGTTTGCCAGGACCTTTGCTATAATTTTGACTGAGCAATTTTGCAGTGAAATCGGTCTGAAACCATCAACTGTGTTCTCCTTTCCTGGTTTCTGGACGAGTACTATGTAAGCTCTGTTGATTCTTTGGAGGTCGACCCGGCCTTCATGGAAATCAGACATGAGCTGCAAAATATCATTTTTAACCGACTGCCATGCTGCCTGATAGAAACTGGGTCCGAAACCATCCGGCCCTGGTGCACTGTTTCTATCCATTTGTCTTAGCGCTAGCAAGGTCTCTTCAGCACTGAACTGGGAGATCAGGTTAGAAATGGACAAAGAAGGTTCCTCTGAGTAAAGTGAGTCGAGGTCAAATAACCAGGAAGGATTGGAAGTGGAGCCCAAAAGCAAATTGTATTGATGAAAAAGAAGCTGAGCTTTAGCATTGTGATCTGAGATCTCCATCCCCTGATCCTTAATTGTTCTGATGCGCGATTTCCGGTAATTGTTTGACGCATGCGCCTTGAAGAAGATCGCATTATCTAAACCCAGGAGGATTTTCTTGACCTTGCAGCGTTGTTTCCAGTAAATGACTCTTTGTTGAACAATAGAGCAATTTTTTTTCCTGGACCATCGTCCTCAGCATACGTTCACCCCTGAGAGGGGCCGGAGTTCTTCTATGAAATCAAGCAAGTCTATGACAAACCGACAGTCAATTTCTACTGAATTTGAAATCCTGTGTTGTTGCTGCCAGTGCTTGGTCTTGGATCTTGAAATCTTTAGTTACCACTGTTTTTGAAGCTGATGCTTTAGGATTTAGATAAATTTGGGCAAGATACATTATCAAGAAAGAGGAAAAAAGTTCTTTACTAAATTCATTTGCAAACACTTCTTTTATGAACTTGAGAATTCGCTGTAAATGCATAACAGTGCTGTAGTGATGTGCCCAATTTTTGCATCTAGGTGCAAAAAATACTTTCTGTGATAAAATTACAGATCAATTACATTTTACCCCAAACTGATCGTTCCATTTTGAGTCATAACTCAATCATTCATATATAACTATATGGAATTAGTTGATCCGTGCGTGCTGTAGTTCAGTCTGCAAAGTATCAAGGCTCCTTGGCTGAAGTCCAGAGTGACTTTTATTACATAAATTTCAACTGTTTGAATTTTCTTCTGAATAATTTATTGTTTCTGAATAATCCTCATCACATCCTGGATTTGGCAAGAACATGGCTGCTGCTCTCACTTCCAGGCCCTGTCCATGAGCCCTTGAACTGCTCTTCAGTAACTCCTGCAAGCACAGAAACCAAACACAAGTTTCAGCAAATCATCTTGAAAATTTGTCGAAAAAAAATAACCAACTAAATCAGTACTGAACACTAGCATCATCAGCAAGCTTTTCTTGCCTTTGCCCATGGCGGCGGTAGAGGAGATGCCACCCTGCACGGTCTTGAGCACCCTGTCGTAGAAGTTGGCGCCCGACCACTTCTGGTGCTGCAGCGTCTCCACGCCGTTGCTCCTCTCCTCCCTCTGGATCCTCTCCACGTAGGCCAGCATGCCGCGCCGCGCGAAGTCGCGGGCGAACGTGTCCGTGACGAGCGCGTCGGCGTGGAACCCGGCGAGCGTGATGAACTGCCACACGTACCCCAGCCTCGCCACGCGCGGGATGAACTCCGACATGTCGGCGTCCGTCATGCCGGAGGCGTCCCAGTTGAAGGACGGCGACAGGTTGTACGCCAGCATCGCGCCCGGGCTCGCCGCCCGCACGCCCTCGGCGAACGCCGTGCACTCGGCGACATTGGGGCTCGACGTCTCCATCCAGAGCACGTCGGCGTGCGGCGCGAACGCGCGCCCGCGGACGACGGCCGCCGCGACGGAGCCGCGGAAGCGGTAGAACCCCTCCCGTGTCCTCGGCAGGTCCCAGTCCCAGAACAGGGAGGTGACGCCGAGGCCCGCGGCGATGTCGCGCGCCTGCTCGAGGGGCACGCACTTGTCGTGGCTGGTGGCGGCGCTCCACTCCTGGAGCTTGCGCTGCTTGTCGCCGTCGGTGGCGGCGTCGAGGGCCGCGATGGCGTCCCTGACGCAGTCGGAGAAGGTCTTGAGCTGCGCCGTGGCGAGCCACTCGTCCTCGATGGCCTGGAGCTCCCTGCCGTTCTTGCCCGCCGACATGGCGTCGGAGAGGACGGCGGCGAGGCTCCGGTTCCTGAGGCGCGGGTTCGTCGCGCCGAGGATGAACTGGTGGTCGCGCGCGTCGACGTTGGTCTGGATCAGCGTGGCGGCGACGGCGTCGGTGCGCGCGACGAGGACGGTCTCGACGCCCATGATGTCGAACTGGAGCCGCGCGGCGACGAGGCGGTTGACGTGCTCGGAGACGGCGACGAGCACCTTCCCGGCCATGTGCCCGCACTTCTTGGTCACCGACGACTGGTCCTCGAGGTGAACCCCGGCCGCCCCGCGCTCGACGAACAGCTTGCACAGCTTGACGGTGGCCGTGGCGCCGCCGAACCCGGTATCGCCGTCGGCGATGATGGGCTTGAGGTAATCCACGTACGGCTCGTGCGCGCGCTCCGCCCTGGACATCGACATGCGCGCCTCCCGCTGCTTGCGGTCGTGGTAGAGCTGCGCGAAGAAGAGGTGTTCGACCTTGTTGGGGACGGTGTCGTAGGGGTAGTCGGCGAGGTCGGGGCCCGGCTCGTTCGTCGAGGTGTGCGTCGACGAGCACTGCCAGCCGGAGACGTAGACGGTGTCGAGGTGCTTGGCCATCATGGCGACCTGGACGGGGTCGAGAGCGCCGAAGGTGCGCGACGCCGTGCCGTTGGCCTGGTGCGCCTTGAGCGTGCGCCACAGCTTCTTGGCCATGTCGCCGGAGGCGTAGCTCTGCCGGAGCGTGCCGCGGAGGAGCGCGACGTCGCGCGCCGTGTAGGGGCGCTTGGTGAGGCGGAACCTGTCCGTTCCCCACCACGCCTCCACCTCCGCCACCTCCGCCTCGAACCGCCCTTCCTCCTCCATGATCTGCGTACAAGTACAAAACACGATCAAAATCACACGATATTATCGATAGATCTCACACTTAACATCTGTAACAGATTAAATCGATTCGTGGAATGTACCAGAGATGGCACGGAGAACGGCGACGACATGGCTAGCTAGCTAGCTAGCTCGGATAACCAAGAGTACACGGCCACGCACTGTCAACGATGAGGAAGGCTAGTGCGAATGTGTGCATGCATGCCTTGGCAGCTTCACCTGCAGAAAACGCTGTATTTATACCGAGCGATGGCGTCCAGAAACCTGCAACTTATTACTCGATCAGATCACTCACTCGATCACTCGTGCATCGGTGGGAGGTGTACGGATTCTAATCACTCGAGTGGTTTTTTGTCCGTTTATTACATGCCAACTAAATGGTTATAAAAAATTTTCAAAAAAAACTCTTTTAATGTCTTGCTGTGCCAGCAGCACTAGTTCCTCGTTTTCTTTTCAGACTTTGTGCCTTTTAATTGTAAGCTGGAGTCCCCAGCAGCATGTGAACCTTTTATGCTTTAAGTAAAAGCTGGGCCTTGTACCTTTTCTTAAAAAAAAAACTCTTTTAATCACTCGAGTGGATGTCCACTCGTTTAATACATGTCATCTTAATAGTTATAAATTTTTCTAAAAAAAATTGACAAGATGGATCGATATGTAATATATCACTCCACAAATATGTAAGTTAAAATTTAACTTTTACAAAAATAACAAATAAAACTTAAAGTAGTATACGTATATCTGCAGTTAAATTTGTTATTTTTGTTACAATTTATAGCAGTTGAATTTAAACTTGCATGTTCATGGAGAGATATATTACATATTAATCTATCTTGTCAAAATTTTTGAAATTTTTTCATAACCATTTAGTTAACATATAATAAACGGGTAGACGTCCACTCGAGTGAAAATCCGTCTGCGTGCATCGGTGCATGGAACTTGTGACTACGGTGCATGGCGTTACGTACGTTGATCGATCTCTCGCGCGCTTCCGGTTGATCCAGCGGTGGATCGATGGATGCTTATCTTGGAGGTTAATTGGCATGTTGCAGGGGTACACAGTGAGATGGTTGCAACGGCGAGTTATGGTCGCCACGTACGCGAGAGCCGGCGGTGGCGTCCGGGATTTTGATCGGTTTCGCGCGAGGACAAGAGTTGGATCGGGCGCGTTTTGGAAGGTAGCTGTGGTTAGCTCTGGTTGCACATAAGTTCGCATCGGTTGCGTACCTGTTTATTCTCCTCCGATTAGTTCTGAGCAAAGCGAACTGTGAGCACTGACCGGCCGATCGAAGAGTGACGTGGAAAAAAACGTATGGCTAATGGATAGGATTTTTCTTTTTCCTGCAATCACACACACAAACCACGATCCCACACCGGCACTGAGAGTCATGAGAAAACCGCTGGAGTTCAGATTCCAGAGTTCAGGGGCGTCCTTAGCGTCGGATCGGTTTTGATGGCTACAACGTTCTCAAGATTTGAGCGAATGATTGATTTACAGCTCTGTTGCTCTCTGGTGTGATTCTTTTCGGTTTGACGTTACCTACCTATAGTGATGTGTGTGAAATTCGAACGAAACTATAATCATTATTGATTTTGGATATTCTGTTTTCGGTTTAAGACAAGAACTATATAAAACTTGTAAGCCGTTAGAGAAAAAAAAATGGTTATGCATATTCTCATCAACCATAGATGAAAATAGTCTATATTTTAAAGGTGGTATTCTAAGTACATTTCTTGATTTTTAATAATTAAGTTATGATTTTATAATTTACAGTCGTTCGTCATACAACCTCTATAATAATTGGTTGTATCTTTTTATTTCAAAAGCAAAATCAGAACGAATTATATTATTAAAAAAAATAGAAACATGCAAGCAGTTGTAAAATATTGCAATTTGTAAGTTGCAACCAAAGGGCTGCAATTAGGCCCATGACGGCGTGAGTCAAACCAGGTAGGATTGGGCCGGGGGCCGGAACAACTATCAACTACTCTAACGACCGGATAAGGATTGGCCGAATGGGCTGCGACGGATGGAACGGGGGCGTACGTTCCTCTGGTGTTTATCGTCCACGTCAGTAGGCTCGCTGGCTGTGGCTGCTCTCATCCTAACCGTTTCTCCCGCACACGGCACCGTTCCGTTCCGATCGTTTCCAACGAAACGTACGGTGGCGTCACGCAGGAGATTGAGGCTGCGCGCGCGCGCGCTAGGCGGTCGCCGTCAGCGCAGCCCCAACAGCGGTGAGCGGGAGAAAAGCCGGAATCGCCATCGCCAGGGACAAAGGAGGCGGAGCTGCCTTGTAAGACTTGCGGCCTTAGTGCCTTACATCGAGAATGAACATTCATGCGCTTGCTTGTTGTTGATCCTTCAGAGTTCTCCAACAGCTTTGATGCGCTGTGAGGTTCAGATGGGAGCTCAGATCAGCTCCTCGTGCCAACCTGCTATAGGCACTGATGGGGTACTCGTGTGAGGCAGCGTTTGATGGAGGTAGAGGATGATGTTCGGCTCGTCGTAGTTCTCGTTTCAAAACAAATTATCTTCTCCAAAAGTTAGCGAAGATGACATAATAGTGGCTTTCATTTTTATGGATGTGAGAACCTGCAGCGTATAGGCCGGGCGAGAAAGTTAGTAGTTTTGTAACCTTCATGTAGGATCTTCCATATATGAACTATTAATATTTTAATTGCTAAACTTAGCTGGTGATTTAGTTTATTTACTTATGCATATTGATTTTATATAGCATTATTGAAAATTAAAGCGTGCAGTGGGCACATCTAATTTTTTCCCTTCAAACTGCCACCAGCAACAACGAGGATCAGGGACGGATCTAGCATGAGGACCACGGGAGCTCGAGTTTTCACTACTAGTGTGAGAACCATTGAAGGCCTCAAATATTTTTTTGCTATATGTAGATGAGAGGGGGATTGTATTTTTGTTCTAATTTGTTTAAACCCTCAATTATTTCTTTCTAGATTATCACTGGCAAGGAACCATAAGTAAGATTGATATGGTAAACTCTTCAAAACACGGAAGAATTAATGGAGATGGTGCGATAGGGATATGTGTAAAATTACGGAAGCGCAAGACACACAATTGCCTTCGTGAAACCTCCCAGCGCGGGCACTACTCAACATGGCCCTCGTGCACGGGCAAGTATAAGCAACATGGGTGCAATCATGCAGGACAAATGGGGATTGGGGAAAGCTCGAAGGCCAAAGGGGAACAGATTTGCTAATTGGCGGACGTCCGCGCGCCCCTCCCTCCACGCAGATAGCCAGGTGGTGCGCGGGGAGAGGAGGGCGGTGCACGCCGCGCATGCGTGGTTTTTTTTCGTTTTTTATTCTTTTTTGTTTTTTCTTTCCGGTTTTTTCTCTTACTGTTTTTTTGTTTTTGTTTTTTTATAGGATGCAAAGTTTGTATACATGCGGATACTAAATTTTTTATATGTGATGTTTTTTCTATTTTTTTCTAATACGAACATATACAAAGTTTATATACGATATGTATTTTCTAGTTTTTTCAATTCTCTAATATGTACATGTATAAAGTTTGTATATATCGTATAATCCTTTAAGCATTTAAAATATATTTATATGGTGGTCCCTATGTGTCAGTGGAACCCATATGTCATATGTCAGTTACATACATAAAAATTTAAGAACATTTTTTTTCTCCCATCTTTATTTATTTATTTTTTTCAAAATTAAAAACACATTTTCCCCCTCTCTCTCGTCTCTTTTTAAAATTTATTTTTTTTCTATATGACTAACATGTAGATCCTACTAACACGTAAACGCTGACATGGCACCTTACTAACACGTAACGCTAACGTGGCATGCCACGTCAGCTCATGAAGCGAGTTGGAGTCCGCATTTGGACCTATATGACACCCATAAAAAGTTCGAGAACCCAAAAATATATTTTTAAAGTTTAGGGATCTAGATGATACATCGACACAAGTTTAGAAACCGCTTGTACACTTCACCCAAAAATATTCTTCATGTGGACTTGCCATGTAATTTCTGCACAGTCCATATATAGCTCATGCAAACTGCAAAGGCTCCAACATGAGCTAAGATTTTATAAGAAATAGAAGAACTCTCACATCCTACTTAAATGGGTCTAGTGGCATCGGTTGATTATTGTTTCACGCTTACCTGTGCATATATCTTGTGCCGCGGTCTGGTTTTGGAAACATGAAAATTAGAACCGGACCCTAACATGGATCAGAACCAAGGCACAAAGAAAATCTTTAATACCAAAAACAAAACAGGGTCAGGGATCTGACTTCTCATTGGGCCACGTGGCTTCCTATAAATTTGGTTATACCCCCTCCAAAAAAAGTGCCACGTGTCAAAGACTCAAAGTGATGGTATTCACTTCTCGAGAGATGGGGAAAAACGTTTACCTGCATGTGCTTGTAGGGTGGGCTTGGCATCTCGCAATGGCGCAAGGCCATGCGAGCTTGGGCCTAGTGGGCCTGGCATCTCGCAAGGCCATGCGAGCTTGGGCCTGGTGCCGCACGGCCATTCTCCGCTATGTACCTGCGCTGCTGCGCATGGCCTCCTCATGCTGAAGCTAGCATGTACATAGCCAGTTTACAAGAAAATAGTATGAATAAAAAGAAAATAATAAAAAATAATAGGATTTTAGCCTTTCCATAATAATATTTTACTAACAAATGTAATTTACTACAGGTTACTCGGAATGAGGGAAAGTCACTCCATGTTAATATCATGTGTTTCAAGGGAATAAAATAAATAAATAGTTAAATCAAATGAAAAAAAGTGGCAGAAGGGATTGCGTTAGGACAATTAAAAATCTTCAGATAAGGTTTACTTCAAACGAGGAAAATACCTGAATTTCTATATAATGGAAAGAATAGAAGTGAAATTTTCTTGTGAGCTGATAAGTTTATAACTACTTTCCAATTAATTTGGAGCATTTCGGGTTTTTTTCTCCTCAAATTTTACTTTTTTATGCTAGGAATTCATTTATTTTGGAACATCCGTAAGTAACAACAATCATTTGCTATATTATTTTTATTGCGAAACATAGTATAAACGTAGACGTTCATATACCGTGTATACTCACACTTGGAAATGCACACATGCAAACCCAATCATTACGAGCACCTCCAAAGACTGAGCCGTCAGGCATATCTTGGGATTAATGAAGACTGATGGGTTTCCTACCATTGAAAAAACAAATAGCCGTAAAAACAAGCATCTATGCTAAGTTCTCGTTTAGAACTTGAACTCGTATAGGTAGAGAACCTAACCAGCTGAGCTATGCATAGTAATATATCTGGATATATGAAATTAAGATAAGTGTCTTTACCATATCATCATCCGTTATTTCTAAATGAAACTAGTATAAAGAAATTGGTAGTCGAAGACACATTTATTTTAGATATGTATTTTCTACTAATACAAACTCAAGTATATGAGAATTGTGTTGAATATTAATAAAACATGATTTTTTACTAATATATATCATCTTTAGTCATTTCTCAATGTTATATATTCTGTTCAGCATGATAATACCACTAATCAGGATGATTTTACCATTCTACTTTAATTGTTTACAAACATAAAAATAGAAAAAAGGACTTTAAATAATCCTTTCGAATATATGATTTCTAAAGGGAAATACACGCGGGCTATAAACTAACTTAACTAGCGTGCCAACACGCTCATTTTCTAGTCTTTATTTCTAATGCTGGCTGCTTCTGCCAGCAGTGGTTGGTCCACGTGTCCTCTCTCACATGGCAGATATATCCGGCCGAAGAGCACCAAAGGAAAAAAAAATACCAAGAGTTGAGCAGCTGTGAGTTCTAGGAGTACGAGGGAAGAACATGGTTGTGGCAGGCTAGTCCTCCCATCTCATCTAATGAACTAAGAATGTTTATTCCTTTCTGCAGGTTTATTCCTTTCTGCAGTGACCAACGTATACATCTTTAGCATGAGCCTTTGGATTCAGGAGGAATGGTTGGATTGATTGGATTGATAGAGATTAACGGTTGGATTGATTGGATTGATAGAGATTAGAAGAAGAGTCCACAGACTTCCATTCTGGAGAGATCAATTAGGAAAGACATACATGTCACTTATAAAATACTCCATCCGTTTTAAGTTATAAGACGTTTTGACTTTAGTTGAAGTCAAACTATTTCAAGTTTAACTAAGTTTATAGACAAATATAGTAATATTTATAATACTAAATTAGTTTCATCAAATCAATAATTGAATATATTTTCATAACAAATTTGTCTTGGGTTGAAAATGTTACTACTTTTCTCTACAAACTTGATCAAAGTTAAAACAGTTTGACTTTGACTATAGTCAAAACATCTTATAATTTGAAACGGAGAGAGTACTAATTATCACGCAACTTTGGCTAGGGAAAGAAAAAACCACATCGCTAACCCAAGAGCGAACTATATACCTAACGGTCTATTAGGATAAATATATACATATGTATCGCTAATAGCCAATGCTAAAAACAAACTACTTTAAAAATATTTAAAAAAAACATCTCTAAAATTAGGTTTTAAAATTTAAATTTTGGCAGAATGATAAGGTTGAAAGAAAAAAAATACAACTGAAATAAGAGCTGCTAAATGACAAAGGAAAGAGCAACTATAATAACCCAAAATGCCTCATTGTATTCTTTGCTCACCTAGCAGCATTTAAATACATTTCATATACTGTGTAACAATATCTTAATTCCTAATATTATCACAGCCTATAGCTCCTATGTCGTTTAGTACGGAATACCCGACATACATCAGTTTTCGGCAAAACTTAAATTATACCAATAATAGTTGTAGTTACCCAGTTAAATTTTAACATATCTATATACTTAATAAAAAATACGTAGGAGTTCTGGTGTTCTTTTCATCCATCGTCTATCGCACACGGAATCAAATTCGGTGATCAGTTTTTTTTTGTAATCGTATCTATTTCCTAATCTGCAAAACTAGGCCCACCATTCAAGCCAAAATAGACATTGTATTCAGTTTTTTTAATCAAATCTATTTCCTAATATGCAAAACCAGATTTTCCCACTGGTTCTGTTTGCACGGTCTGCAACACTAGGCAATAGATACAGTCTAAATATTTCAAATATTTTGTTGGAGTCATAAACATATTAGGAATTACACGACCGACTATAAATTTTAACATTTATAATTATTATAAATGATACTTAACAATGAAAAAAAAGTCATAGTCATGCGAATGCACGACTTAATTGGCTAGTGCAGATGAAAGGCTATGCTGGAAGGATCGATCAGGCAAGCAACAAACGCCTATATGTCAATGAGCCCACATGCTCTACATGTATAAGTTCTGAGATAGTACATTAGTATTGTATAGTATATTTGCAAAAAAATGTTGAATGCATATACAATTACTCACTTTTGTACATATCTCAGCATATTTGAAAAATTGAGTTAGCATATCTGAAAATTGAAAAAAAAAACTATTTTACTTCTTCGAACTAATTCAATGTACACTATTAAAAAATCTCCTTTTTTTTGGCTCATGTTACCTCCTAAACTGTTAAAAATGGTTCACTTTACTCCTTAACAATATTTCGTAGTTTTCTTACTTTAAGCTGAAATTTGTTAGAGTCATACATTAGAATATTATCAAAGTTCAAAAGTATTTTTCAAAATGTGGTTGTTTGCTTGAACATTAAATTTTGATGTTTAAATCAGTCCTATGTACTTTTAACCTACATAAACGGTGAGAAAAAAATTTAAAAGCAATGTTGAGACTTACGTTGTAAATGCATCTATATTCTACCAAATTAGAGCGCAAAATATGACTTACATATAGAGAAATAGTGTTAGGAGAGTAAAGTGAGACGTTTTTGATAGTTCGGGTTGTAAAATAAGAAAAAAAAAACAATTTAGGAGGTTAACTGCTCTGGTGAAATAGTTAGGGAATTAAAATTGACTTCTTTTTCTTCTAAAATAGGCGGAATCACCACATGCAACTCATCATCAACGTATATGTCACCTATCACTAATTAGCCATCAATACAAACACGTATACAATGTTTATGATTTAAACCCAACTTAGTATTGTTATGTCATCAAAAGAAATGATGAACATTGTGGCTCCTAACAAAACAAAAATCTGAAACACTTCATATTTTTTTTAAAAAAAGAAATCATTAGTAAACAATTTAATTATAATTTTAGAAAAACAAAGAAGAAATTAATAGTATGGAATCAAAAAAAGGAGAAAATTTGATGATTTTCTCAACAATATGGTCTATTATGTTAAACTGAAACTCAAAAAATTCCATTCAACTACGATTTTTGTATGAGTTTCAAGGAAATTAAATTGATTTCTATAATTTTTTAATGAACAATGTGCTAATTAATAACACAAAGATAATATAAATGGGATATAAATCGAGCGCGCCAACTGGCGCGCTTATTTTCTACTCCCTTCAGGTTGATAATACTTGTCGTTTTGGACAAAAGCACGGTCTCCGAAAAGTAACTTTGACAACTATTTTCTATTATAATATATATAGAAATATCAATAAATATATGATTTTATTGAAGTACTTTTTAAGACTAATCTACACATATGGTTTCCATATTTTTAAGATAAATATTTTAGAAATTATTTGTAGTCAAAGATTTTAAAGTTTGACTTTACCCTTGACAAAACGACTAATATTATCAGCCCGGAGGGAGCAGTAGATTACCTAAAATGAAGGTAGGAGGTTCATCGACCTAGTTATAAGACAATCTAATAATCTACAGTTGGCTCTTTTGCTAGCTTTCAATTGGCCCACATGGCGCCTCTTACTTTGAAGAAAAATTATAAATTTATAGTAGAGAAAAAAGCATCTAATAATCATATGTGAGGAAAAATCTAGAGAAAAAAATATCACATATGGATTCTAGAGGCTTCCAAAACTATCTTCCATTTCCAATCACACGAACTTCTACTCCTTTTCCTTCTATAAATATACGATGCCTACTCGTTACTACTCCTATAACTCTAGAATATATAATAAACCCAAAATTATTAAACAAAAAACAAATCTAAAACAACGAATTTACATTCATTTTCTTTCTTTAAATATACTACGCAAATCCAGCCCCATGTTCTTGACCCCCCTAAAACCCTATCCCTATTTTGATCGTTTGCTGAGACGATTGATGATTCGTGGTGATTGCTCGTCCATCATCGCCTGATGTGTGTTTAGTTCGTGGTAACCCAAGAGATGTGTGCTTTGATTTTACCTGATGATGTTTTTGTTCATGGTGATTCATGAGATTTTACCTGATTGTACATTTGTTCGTGGTGATCTGTGAGATCTTCCATGATGATGCGTTTGTTCGCGGTGATCCATGAGATCTTACCTGATGATGCGTTTGTTGGTGATAATCCATGAGAAGCTCACGAATTAGATGTACTTGTTTGGTGTATATTCATATATAATTATAAATGCTCAGTTTTGACTGTTGTTGGTAATCCCTCAGGCATCATCAGTTGATTTACATCTGTTTGTGGTAATCTGTCGGGTATGAGTTGATTTGGATGGATGTGTTCTTGTTATGTTTGTCCAGTAGGGCCAAAAAAATTGTTCAATCAAGGTATTAATATAGATTTAGTACTATCCATGTTCCTATTATTAACAAAAGTAAAATTTGTTTAATCAATGGTATTAATCTAGATTTAGTACTCTCCCTGTTCCCATTATTAGCAAAAAGTAATTATACATCGTATAGCATTTGTACCCATCAACCATTTCCATGTATATGTATTGTTTTGTATGCTTAGTCTTTATCCATCTATCTAAAACATGTTGAGCCACTATATATGTGTTCCATATAGTTTCAATAGTCTTTATCCATTTATTTGTCATACGATGAACAACCATGCAATGTAATAATTGTAATAAAAGCCAAAGTCAGCTGAAGATACCTAGTTGTATTTTGTGCATGCACTGTATTGTCTTCGGGATAAGTATGAAATGTATCACACTATTTTTCTTAGCAATCTGTGTTGCTCTACTGCCTGTCTAGCAATTCTGATGTGCAATGTGACATGAGCAACTTGAACGTGTGTGATCTTTTCTGTTTCTCAGCACTCCACTGCTGTAAATAAGATAAGTCAGCATGTTCAGCTCAGTTTGCAGGTTACTAATTTTGTTCTAACATATATTCCACATCACTAACAAACATATGTTCCAACTCCCAAACAAAAGAAACAAACATCATCTTTGCGTAGATTGTGATGGAAATCATGCAACTGGCAGGACAGTCTTTTTTCTTTTTAACTTAGTTAATTAGTTTGCTCGGAACATATAAAAGAACAGCAGAACAGAACTAAACATCAGCATTTTTCAGTTTGGCGTGCTTCTTTAGCCACCTACCCACCTATCCTATTTTATTCTATAATGCACTGAACAAACATTTTATGATGGAAATCATGTTTCTGGCAGGACTGTCCCTTTTTCTTTTTAACCTCATCGATTAGGTTGCTCAAATTATTAAAAACAACAGTACTAGAACTTGAGCACCAGTATTTTCCGTTTGACTTATTTGGCGTGTTTACTTACATTTGTAGAAGCCCCTCCAAATTGGGTATATAATTATCCATTCCAATTCAGGCTTTTATTGCGCTATGCACGATTTTGTTGGTGTTACAAATCTCGTTGATCTAGATTTTAACTGCATTGTACTTGCTGTGTTTTGGCTCACATGATTATTTTCAATCTCCAACACAGTTTGAAGAAGAGATATCATTTGAAATTCCCAAGAAGTACGAAAGTGACCGAGAAGAATGAGAGGCTTGTGAAGTTTTATGATGAGATTGCCCGGCACAGATACAAGTTCAAGTTGATGGTAGCTAACACTGGAAAGAAAAAGCTTTCTAAGTCATGGCAGAAGCTTCTGAACTTTCTGAAGACAACTAAGGTCTACCAGGGGTAGGTCCGCACCACAGGAGGGAGACCGGTTCTGATTCCTGAGCACTTTGACAAGGAAGTGCAGTATTGATACATTTGTGTTGTAGCAGGGGGTCACCACCGTCCCTCTATATTCGGCCCAAAACACTAGAGGAAGAGGTTGTGCAAGATTGAGTATTTATTCTAAGTATCCGAGTGGTAAAAGGTCATTCGAACAAGAAAACGTTAAAATGCCATTCGAGTGGGAAAACACTATTCGAGTCGGAAAATATCATTCGAGTAAGTTCTTGTCACTAAGTCTCATTATCCGTTTTGAGTGTTTCCTGAGTTAATAACAGGTCAACTACCGGATGTCGGAAAGGGTGGTCGAGATAGAAAAGACTATTTGCCATGGAAAAGACCCATGGTGGTGGAAAAGACCCTCGGTTGTGGAGAAGACCCATTGTGGTAGAAAAGACTCTCGGTCATGAGGAAGGCAACTTGAACAATAAAGATACCAAGAGAATATTCCCGGGGACCACTCAACCACTCCATCTAGCTGGCATCAAAGAACTTATTTGTGACATCCTGATTTTCGTTTTAGGATTTATAAATTATTTAATAAATTATTATTAGAATTTATATTAAATGTTCATTAATTTACAAGTGAAGCTAAATGTGGGAAATAAAATTTCCTAAATATAAAGCATGGATGGATTTATCTACTGTTTTACTACTCTTAAATCTTTGCTAAATGCTACTTTTGCAAATGAGCCTATATTATGCCATCCTTTGGTATCCTTGTGCACTTGCATATTTGTTGTGTGGCTTGCGGAGTATGTTATATGCTCACCTTGCAATAATCAATCAACCTCAGTTGAAGAAAAAGGATCCAGAAGAAGAAGACGTTTGGCTTATACCCCAATTGAGCTGCCTGTGGGAGTGGAGCGGAAGCCATCGCTAGACCGTTAATTCCGCTGCTGTTTTCTTTTCTTTTGTAAGTATGTAACATTATTATTATGATGGATTTGTATATTAAATTGTCAGTTTGTGTACCTCGGCTGATTCCTGGACGAGGGTTTTATGCACAAATTAGTTCGGAAATTATTAGTGAATTTCCGGGCGTGACAAGTTGGTATCAGAGCCATCTTGACTGTAGGATAAGCCAAATAGTCAAACCTTAAGGACAAATTTTCTGAAAACATGATTTATGAAAATTTTCCTTTCTTCCTTCTCCAGATTTCCTTGCAATTTGTTTTGTCGTTCTCTCCCCTCCCTCTTTCAACTTAAGTAGTTGTTAATCTTATTGGAGAAACTCGAAGACGTCGATGTAGTCTACTTATGGAGGCTATCGAGGAATATGAAGATGATGGTTGAACCGATGTGTCTAGCTTGCAAGATGGAATGATGTTTGGATCCTACCCTAGAAACTAAACCACCAAAGTGACTTTGAAGAATAGTTAGTAGGGTAGAACGTTTGTTGCTTGTTTGTGTGTAGGTATGGTTGCATTCCCAGCATTGATGTAGTTCAATGATGAGTGTGTAATTATACTAGGTTGTTTGCTTAATCAACTTAAACAATATAATGGATTACACACACCAAATCAGTGGTAACCTGGTTAAGGTCTTGTCTTTAGTGTAACCCCTCTCCTTCTAACTTTTCCAACTCTGCAACGGATCAAAAAAAATGCAAGCTATAGTGGAAACAACAACAATGTTAGTGGATCAGGAAGTTGGACCAATGGATCAATTCAGGGCAATCACTTGGGTCGAGTTCACCGAAACATTCAAGAAGACACACATACCTGCAGGAGTTGTTTCTTTGAAGAAGCATGAGTTCAGGACACTTAAAGGATTGTACCATGACAGAGTATCTACATGAGTTCAACAGTCTAGCTCGCTATGCTCCAGAAGATGTGCGTACTAACGAGGAAGGTAGGAGAAGTTTTTGGAAGGCTTAAAGGATAAGCTGTCAATTATGTTGATCTCTCGTGACTATGAGGATTTTCAGGAGTTGGTTGACAAAGCAATTCGACTGGAAGATATGAAGAACAGGATGGACAACCATAAGAGAGGAAGGATTGTTTCCCGGGAGGCATAGGGTAGTAGCCAAAGGCAGCGTACCAAGCCACTCCAAATTGGTGAATCTTCTTCTACTGGTCAAGAACAGTCGCAACAGTTGGACATCGGTGGTGAGATTTTGGCTTTGGGGAAGGGGGTGCACGGGGTGGAGCTTGACCTTGCGGAGCTCTATCGTCGCCGTCCGGTGGATTTTGGCTTCGGGGAAGGGGTGGACGGGGTGGAGCTTGACCTTGCGGAGCCGAGAGAGATGGCGGCACAGGAGGGCGACGTCCTCGGCGACGACAAACGGCGGCTGGAGCGGCTGCCGGCGGTGGAGAGAGAAGACGAATGCGGCGACGGCGCTACAAGCGACGACGGAGAGAGGGAGAGGTGGCGGCCGAAAGAGGAGAGGGAGGGGACTCTATTTATAGCCATAGGAGAGAGAGATCAATCCAACAATGAGAGAATCGGAGCCGGGATTTTCTAGGGTTTGGTTTGGAGAGATAAACACGAACCGAGCTCGATTCCGCGTTGATTTCTTCGGGATAAAGTCCGATTCTTGAGGGGAAAGATAGAGGAGGATAAGAGGAATATTTCCCCTCAACTAATTTTGAAATAACACGAGAGAGGAGACCGGATTTGGAGGGGAAATCGACGGCAACTGTGCACGGGACGGCTGGCTCGGCTCTGCCTGGAGGTTGTAGATGGTACTGTAGCGATAGGGAGGGAAAGCAGACTTCTGGCTGGCTTCTTCTTCCAAGGACTGCTTAAAGGAGGGACACAAAGCAGACTTGACAGAGACAGGAAGAGGAGCTGCTGGATCGGCTGGGCTGAAGAAGGAGAGAATGGGCTGAAAAGGGCCCAAGACTTGGAAGAGGATTATTATTACTTTTCCAAATAAATTAACCAATGAGATGATATTTCAATTGTTAAAAATACTTCCAATGCTCAAATAATTCCAAGAAAATTCTTGAACATACTTGGACAATCTAAGTATTTACAAAATTGAAACCAGCTCATTTAATGATTAATTTAATATGTGAATAATTACTAAAATATTCTTTGCATTATTAAAATTAGGAATTGAGCTCTGAAAAATCCGAGAAAATTCCAGAGAGTACGATTAACCATGGAGAATTTAATAAAACTTAAATCTAACCATGCTTTATATTTAGGAAGTTTTATTTCCCACATTTAGCTTCACTTGTAAATTAATGAACATTTAATATAAATTCTAATAATAATTTATTAAATAATTTATAAATCCTAAAACAAAAATCAGTATGTGACAATAATGACCCCCATAATGTACCAAAATGCCCTTAGGGTCTGCTAATATAGCAGGGGCACGATTGTAATTTCATGTGCCCCCAACGAAGGGCACAACTGTAATATCATATATGTAAAGCTATGAACTATATAAAGGAGACAAAAAAGCCTGTAGCACACATGACATCTTGGAATACTAAAAATCTTGTCAGTCAGAGTGTGTGTTCATTTTTACATTCGGACTCATTTATCAGGATAGGCGGGAAAAGGGTGTTTTCCCGTCTATCCCTAATCTTGTTTGTGACCTTGGGTCACGACAATTTGCTCTAGATAAAGTTACCTGATATTTGGCACAATGTTCTGTCCCCCAGCTTTGATGCTCTTGAAACCCCTTTGCATACTTGGATTATATTGGCTTTAAAAACTTAATTACTTCCCTAGTGACAACAAAAGCTGAGTGTCCGGCTCATCACCGCCACTGCCGTCCCCACCAGCCCGAGCACGGGTGGACGTAGTGTGGTAGCAGCCGGGAGTGACGGCGGCATGATGTGGAAACGTCAGACTGGGTCGCGGTTCCGCGGAATGGTCAAGCGGAATCAAATAAACTTTTGTTCCTAATGCTGCTAATGCATATGTACTATGCTATATATTCATCACTGTGCTACGCTGACCATTCATGTAGTGCATGCCTGTTCTGCGCCACTGCCAGGCTCTGGCAGACGTGCATCGGAGGAACAGGCCGACGCGGCGCCGGGCCTTGCGGGACCGCTCCCTCCAGTCGGTCCCGCATCTTCGAGCTGCGCCGACGGCACGGTGCCGCCTCTCCAACCCACAGGAGATTATATTTCTGTAAAAATTTTAAAAAACATGTATGTATATATATATACAAAATCGAGGAAAATAGTGCATATTTTAAAATTTCATTCTCTGCCCTCATGTATTTCTTCATGCGCCATTTCGCCTCTACTGGCGGTGTTCCTTGGCGGCAGCCGCTTTCCCTAGCCTATCTCTTCTACTGTGTCTGCGAGGATAGAGGAGAGAGGGAGAGGTGGGGTAAGGGGAAAAGGTGTAACTGATATGTGAGGCCCACCGCACAACCTCTTACCGAACCACTGAGGAATCGATTTTGCACCGGTTTTTTGAGTTGGAGGAGACGTTACACAGAATACCGTGAGTACGCGCCGGGAAGAGAAGTAGCGCACACGCGATGTCACCTAATCCGCAATCAGACTTTTTCCTTTTCCGGGAGACATCTACTGTAACTAAACTCTATCTAGTCACTCTATCTAGTCTTGGGTAATGACGTTATTTAAGATAAGTTTTTTTTTCTTTTTTCTGGAAGTTTTTTTTACTAACAAACTGAAAGAAATCTACAAATGAAATAAACTTTCAAATAAAAGTTAAAACTTTCTATTAAAAATTAAAAACAAACCTAAAATTTAAGGTAATTTTTTTTCTTTTTTTAGAAATTTTTTTTACTAACAGATTGAAAGAAATCTACACGTGAAAGAAACTTTAAAATAAAATTTAAAACTTTATATTAAAAATTTAAAACATACCTAAAATTTAAAAATTCAACTTAAAATTTGAAACTGTAAACTCAAATTTTAAAAATTACAACTCGAAATTTGAACTTTCAAGTCGAATTTGAAACTTTCAACTCAGATTTGGAAACTTGCAACTCAAAATTTGAAAACAATCGATTTAGATTAGAAAGCTTTCAACTTAAATGTTAAAAATTTCCACTCAAATTTGAAACTTTCAACTTAGATTTGAAAACTTTAGCTCAAAATTTGAAAACTTTCAACTTAGATTGGAAAACTTTCAAGTTAAGATTTAAAAACTTTCAACTTAAATTTAAAAATTTTTAACTCAAATTTGAAACTTTCAACTTTTCATCTCAATTTTGAAAAACTTTCAACTCAAATTTGAAATTTTCAACTCAGATTTGAAAACTTTCAGCTTAGATTGGAAAACTTTCAAGTCAAGATTTCAAAACTTTCAACTTAATTTAAAATCTTTCAACTTAAAGATTTGAAAACATGTGTGCCTGCAGTTTAAAAAAATGGAAAGAACACGAAAGAAATTAAAATGCGCCGAGGAGAGGAGGCGCGAAAATAGGAGAAAATCGCAAAAAAAAAAGAAAAAAAAGAAACGCCTGTAGGGTAGGGGCGTGGGCCGCCAGCCGGCATGCGTGTCAGCTCAGTTGCTGGTGCGCGCGCGAGATAGCAAGCCCCGACGTTATACCTGGTTTTGTGACGAGGGAAGCGATCCAGTTAAGGACAATAGTGAGGAACGTAATATAGTCTTTCTCTATAGAAATAGGACAGCTACCATCTGGACCGCTACCATGGGCCAAAATTAACCGCTACACAAACTGTTGCGCTTTTTGTTAGGCCCAACTTCTCGTAGGCACTATTTACACCAAGTGAACCATATTCTCAACCCTGCTTTTCATACAAGTATATGGCAAACAGCTCCTTGCAAGGACTAAAATACAGGTTGTGCAGCTATCTTGAAGAACCCAAGAATTTCGTCTGTAGTAAAATTTAGGGTTATATCCGAATTTCCTCGTAGGCTGGTAGGTCTGGTTGGTTTACCACTTTACCCCCCACCTAAAGGAATGGAGGAGGATTTAAAAGGGATCTACTTCACGTCTATTGATGTGAAATTAGTTTCCCTTAATCAAACAAGTCCTTCTGTAAAAAAAGGATGTAGTATCCGAATTTCCTCGGATGAAGCCACTGAAGTGCAAGCAGAATCAATGGATTAACCACTTCAAAGTTCATGCCTTTGGATGTGCAGCCCGGAAAGATTGCCAGTTTCAGGGTCATAACAAGGTTCGGCTTCTGAGAAACAATTCAGTCTTCTTCTAGAGTTTGTACTTTGCATTCCAATTTCTTCTGTTGATCGTGATGTATTCCCGTTCGGGATGAGCTTCTCCCTCACACTGATGCAAACATTTCTCTGCTTCTTTCATGATACAGATTCGAGCTTAATACAAGAAAAAAATTTGGTACTTGAGAAAAATGCCTCAATATACCTAAATTTTACACTAAAAAGTTTGATAACTCGAAGTACCCAATAAGAATGTTTGTTATCATGGGTTGGGAACTAATTCTTCACGCATGCAAAACGGAATAGTGCGCATGATAATCAAGTATTAGAAAAAAAACTTAAAATGGATTAATAAATATTTTAAAGCAATTTTCCTATAGAAGATTTTTTAAAAACACATAGTTAATAGTTCAGGAAATGTGTGCATAAAAACGAAAGAGCAGAAGTTGGGAAAGGGTAAATTTGAACTCACTGTAACGTATCACCCAGTATTTTTCTCAAGGATTATAAAATTACCCTTAAAACAAAGTTTCCATTCAGGTAACCTTGCAACCCCTGAATATAGTTCTCTTTATAAAAGAAAAAAAAAGTTCTTTTCCCTGTGCTTTTCACTCAAAACTGAACTTCGTCTCTGTTTTTTTTACTTCCCAGGTTTGATATTTCCAAAAAAGAAAAGTAAAATAATTTAAATCCACTCAGACCACTTCGCTGTAAAATATCTGAAGTCAAAATCATACCTCTGTGCCTATGTATGTGGTTCAAAGAAATATATCATCACTATATGTTGCCATTTGCCAGCAAACAATGCAGGGGTCATCTTCAAAGAAATGATATAAGGGTCACATGATCACAACCAGGAAAAGAGAACAGGCCATATAACGTGATCTTTCTTCAGAAAAGAGCCTGTCTGATCCAGTGTCACTTTCAGGAATTGGATGGACAAAAATGTGTGGCACAAATCTGAATGGAGATGGCATTGCACTGTCTTACTAGATTATAATTGGGCCTCAATCACTTTGCAGCGGAAGGCCATGACAATTATTGTTTTACCCAGATAGTGGTGGTGGTGGTGGTGGTGGTGGTAATAGTAGTAGTGGTAATTGCAATCATCATATAAATTAAGAAAATGTAATTGCTAGCAGTGTAGCATTTGGAATTTCTTCATTCGTCGTATGGTCCCTTTCAGCAAGTTGTGTGCTTTGCTGACGAGATATGATGGAAACTTCAACGGCCTCAATTCATTCTGCATAGTTTTGAAGATTGCTAACATGCAAATATCTGTCTTGAAAAAGATGTAGAAAAATCACTCGAAGAAAGGCGATATGACACTTGTCTGATATGTGGACAAAGCTGGAGCAGTTGCAGATATTTACCAGAGATTTTTCAGTGCAAGAGAAGCTACCATCTACTAGGCTCAAGTTATGAAATTCACTGTCCTTGTAGTAACATCATTCTAATTATAATCAATATCATGCATATTGATCTGTGAGACATTTCAAATTAGATAGATCATTTAAGCTTGTCTGCAATGATACAAGAACAAATAAAAATGACTTTGTCTCCTTTCGTTTATATCAGATTAGTTTGAGAGAAAAAATATATACCAGATCAGAAAACATCCATCATTTATCCCTGAAAGTGTATCATTATCTTTTAGGAACAAGGATGTAGGAAAAAAAAAGAGAAATACAACTAAGTTCTAAAAAAGTTATATAAAAAACAATTATAATTAAGAAATTAAAACAATTGATTGATAGGATATATTAACAAAGCAACTTTTTTAGGGAAAACAATTACTATCATAGAACAGAGATAGCCGCTATCATATGAAGTCAGACCTAGATCTTCGTCCAAAGATCGAAATATGACAAGTTCAACAAAAAAAAAACGACGATTGTCGCTCAACCAAAACACATAGTGCGATCCCCGCTCACGACCGTCAAACCCAAAATACTAGAAGGAAGGTTTTCATCCCCTGGAACCTTTGCCACTAGTACACTCCATGCCTCCATGTAATTTGTGAAGATGAGCTTGTTCCCAACGACTGCCGCCCAACAAAACAGTCAAGGTGATCCATCAAGAAGTTGGCAGAGATAGTTTTCTTAGGGGCAGCCACTTAGGTTTACCAACGTGTGGCAAGAAGTTAAAACCACACTTCACCGATATTAGACGATATCAACAACACATTATGGTGGATTTCTTTCGAACTCTAGAAAATTCTTCAATACAATATTACAGTCAGCGACAGAGCCAGTTTCTGGACAGGTTGAGTGACCACCCGGGCTTTACCGCTAATGTCTCCACTACATGTAACCATATAAAAATAATTGATCACCGAAAAACATTATTAGTCGTCACGGTATCACGGACACTGTCACTGAACACAGTACCACTGTTCCCGTGAGTCCGTGACTTAGCAGCACTTGTCCCGTTCTCCTGAAGACAGTCCAAAAACCCTCACTAAACCCTCCCAAAATATCTCCTCCAATCAATCCGAAACCCAGAGGCCCATACTGCTGACACGTGGACGCCACTCCCAGATATTTGCGCTCTCCTCGTCTTCTTATACCCCGCCATCCCGCGCTCTATCCATTCACACACTCCTCATCCCACAGCAAGAAGCTCAGCTCCTCCTCTCTCTCGCATGGCAGCCATGGCCACCACCGCGTCCAGCCTCCTCAAGACCTCATTCGCCGGCGCGCGCCTCCCCGCCGCCGCCCGCAACCCCACCGTCTCCGTCGCGCCGCGCGCCGGCGCCATCTGCAACTCCATCTCGTCCAATCCCCCCTACGACCTCAACGCCATCAGGTTCAGCCCCATCAAGGAGTCCATCGTGTCCCGCGAGATGACCCGGCGGTACATGACCGACATGATCACCTACGCCGACACCGACGTCGTCGTCGTCGGCGCCGGCTCCGCGGGGCTCTCCTGCGCGTACGAGCTCTCCAAGGACCCCTCCATCAGCGTCGCCGTCATCGAGCAGTCGGTGTCCCCCGGCGGCGGCGCGTGGCTCGGCGGGCAGCTGTTCTCCGCCATGGTGGTGCGCAAGCCGGCGCACCTGTTCCTCGACGAGCTCGGCGTCGCGTACGACGAGCAGGAGGACTACGTCGTCATCAAGCACGCCGCGCTCTTCACCTCCACCGTCATGAGCCGCCTCCTGGCGCGCCCCAACGTGAAGCTGTTCAACGCCGTCGCCGTCGAGGACCTCATCGTCAAGGAGGGCCGCGTCGGCGGCGTGGTCACCAACTGGGCGCTGGTGTCGATGAACCACGACACGCAGTCGTGCATGGACCCCAACGTGATGGAGTCCAAGGTGGTGGTCAGCTCCTGCGGCCACGACGGGCCGTTCGGCGCCACGGGCGTCAAGCGGCTGCAGGACATCGGCATGATCGACGCCGTGCCCGGCATGCGCGCCCTCGACATGAACACCGCCGAGGACGAGATCGTCCGCCTCACCCGCGAGGTCGTCCCCGGCATGATCGTCACCGGCATGGAGGTCGCCGAGATCGACGGCGCCCCGAGAATGGTACGCACCAAAAAAAAAACATCAAACTCTTCACACGCACTTCACCATAATCTCTCCCCCGTTCTTGGAATTGAACGAATTCGTTGTTTCAGGGCCCGACGTTCGGCGCCATGATGATCTCCGGCCAGAAGGCGGCGCACCTGGCGCTGAAGGCGCTCGGCCGGCCGAACGCCATCGACGGGACGATCAAGAAGGCGGCGGCGGCGACGCACCCGGAGCTGATCCTGGCGTCGAAGGACGACGGCGAGATCGTGGACGCCTGAGCGAATAGAACAGGGTAAAAAAATCCGCAAGACGTGGTGGTGACACGGAGGCGTTGGGGACGAGAAGAAGATGTGGACTTTTCCCTGCGTTTTTTTCTTTTGGGGGGGGATTTGTGTTTGATCCCCTTGTTTGTTTTAGCTCTGTTGGATGTTGATTAGCGTCTTGTTCATAGCACTGCCACTGCCACCGTGTGTGTGCTCTGCTTGCCTGATGAGGGCAAGAAACTTCCATGGATCCGTCTCTCTGGGAGGAATGAATAAAAAGGATGAGGAAATAAAAATGATTCAATGCCATTATGTTTGTTGGTCAGCTTGATGCTAATATGATGGCTGCATGTTTTTATATGTGGACACTGGACAGAGTGAGAAACTCTGTTTTCTTTAGAACAGCAGCATGACCACATGACCAAGAAAATGCAACAGCTCGTAGAAAATCTAGCCAGAACCCATAATATCTGGAGGCATTCAGCATTTCTATTCACTGGAAATATGTCGAAAAACAAAAGGTCCAGTTAATCAGTCACTAATGAGAAAGGTCGATATAGAAAGCTACCAAGAGCAAAGCCACTGGCCAGCTGCCCTGGGTTCGAGTCCTTCTCAAATCTCAACAGTGGTTTTCTCACCATTTTCTTCTCTCTCTCAATAATTTATGCTAAATCCCTTCTTAGTATCACACATTTATCAGTTTAAAAAAAGGGAATTAATCAGTCACTAATCAGGTTTAGAATAAGGTTATAGCAATTTTCATTTTCACAACAATGTTAGCCAGAGCAACCTCAGCATGTCTGGAGCTAGTGGGATATTCCAGACTATTCGAAATTTGATATTAGTGCCAAATGCATATCTCCGTCATTGATTCCTTTCCAATTCGCTTTCGTTTTTGGCACATACACCAACAGTTTCCTGGCCCTACCATACCATTTTGTCACCTTTGTACAAGCAGACAAGCAGCAAGCCAGCAACCATGGTCCATGGCTGCGTCGCCCTGTAGTTCGAGAAATATCTCTCATGGAAAATTCTTTCTGGAGTAAATTTCATTCTGAGCAAAGTAGTATTGTTACGGTGTTGCCCCAGAACTATCACACGTCACATTGAATTGTGTTTTGTGGCCAAGTAGACTAGATGGGCTGAGTTAAGAGTTAAGAGTTAAGACCAAACTACCGATGGGCGATGGCCCATGAATTGATGTGATCCAACTACAGCCCATACCGTGTGAAGGGCCCTTGGATGACAACTTCTTAACTGGCCCAACGTCCATCCACCTGAGCCTTGAACTGAGAAGGAATTCCAACTGAGTGTTAGGAACTCAGGTGGGGCACAATGGGCCGGCTCTCACACACAACATTGGCCCAAGCCAGCCCAAATGGAGATCAACAAATGCAGCAGCAGCATCGTTGGAAGGGGGGAGGGAATAAGGAGAAGACGGCACAGGACGGCGACTAGCCTCGGCTAGGCGATCGGCGGCGGCGGCGGCGGCGGCGGCTTGGGTTCGGGCTTGGATCCTCGTCGAGTACTTATCCCCTCCTCCACCTCCCACTCCCCTAGCTTCTAGAATCTTCTAGCCCCTTGTATTACCTCATCTTCCACCTCCAAAACATCACTGTTGGTTGGATTTGTGTTCATTGGTGAAGTTATTGTTATTTGGTGATTTGGGTTCCTAACAATATGGTATCATATCCATCGATTCGTGGGGCTTCTAGTGTGGAAAGATCTGTAATGATGTTCCATGCAATTCGCTGTCAGATTTGGACAAGGATGGTGCTCATGGCACTAACGCACACCAGCTGTTCGATGGAATGCCAAGCCAACATGAAGTGTCCGAGGATGATTCGAGGATACAAGAAAAATCCTTGGATGACGCTCTGGATCAGATCATGGAGAAGCTTGAGTTAATGGAGGCTAGGCGTAGGCAAAATGAGAAGATTGATCGGATTTTGGAGAAGTTCAATGAGATGGAGAAGAAGGAATGGGAATCCATGCAGAGAAGAAGGGACATCATGGAGGAGCTCAGTACCAGCATCAAAGCGACCACTACGGTCATCATGGCTGCATCATCTTCACCACCCATGGCACCATCTCCCTCACTGCCTACCAACTGCTCGACAGAATGCCCCTATGCTAGCAGCCCGAATGTGACAGCGAGCTCAGGCCACCTCGACAACGAGCCTTCTCTAGCAGTGTCCTTGCATCTTAGTGATGGTGGGGACAAGGACCAAACCCCCTACATTGTCATCAAGGACCTTTCCAATGTCACGTCTGCCAAGTGTTCGACAGTTGGCCTCGACGTCAATGGTGGCATGGAACAAGTTGTGGTCGTGTTCCCGACCATGAAGTGTATACCCAAGGTCGTTCTAATATCTGTCGAGCCAATGGATATCTTCTTGCCAAGGTCAATCGCTAGCCCTAAGCAGGACAGACCGAGACCCGCCATGTGTTCGATGAAAAGCACTCTGCATGAGAACAAGGCATTGATCACTATGTATGATCTTCATATTAATCCATGGTCACCTCCTTCTCTAGAAACATACAGAAGTCAAGCAGCTATGTATGTGTTGTTATTTGGGACACTACTCAATGAGAAGCTAAGGTTGGAGGGAATTGAATTGAAGCCATGGCCATCTCCAACCAGCTGTGATGGAGTGATTAGAGGATGGGATTCGCTGCCTATGGCTGGTCCAAAATTCAAACTCTATTGGGCAAGAGTGCATTTCATGCCACCATGGCCACCACCAACTCGGGTAAGTTCCTTGGCATGGGAGCCTTTTGATATGGGAGTTCAGGTAATTGGAACAGTTATTCTAACAATGGCTGAGTTGAAACCATGGCCACCACCAGTTCAGTCATGGTTCAGCCTTCTGTTTACTATGGACATACTACAAATCGGTTGGAACCTTGTTAACACAACTAGTATGACTGTCTGGGGTGAAATGATCAAAATGATGAAACTTGTATCAAGTACCAAGAGTAAGATTGCTAGCAGACAAGAGCAATATACTGAGTTGTTTGGTGATGTTGAAATGCCTGAAGCTATTGCTTTGCATGTATGTTTCTTAGCAGCTATTAGCAAGAAAGATAAATTAGTCTTCTGTGGTCCTGAATCATCTTCCTTGGGGCTATCCTGTGCTGATATGGTTCAGAAGAGAAACTGCTACCCATGGCCAACAATTTGTCGTTCAACAATATGCATGATGGTACTATTAATTATGCAGGGAAATTTGAGACATATACTTGATGCTGAGTTGCTGATTTCCTTATATGGGCTAAATTTTGGTGTGAAAAGGAGTCCATCTACAGTGCTTTTTACTGAATTGGAAGTGCGGATATTTTGGGAGCTTGGTGATGGTGAGGCTATCATGTACATGCTTGGGTTAGAATGCAAGCTAAGATGGCATTCCTTTTATTGGGGGTATAAATGGTGGAGTATAAATCTTGTTATCAACTTGGGACAACTTGATGTATACTTTCAGGTTCACTTGTCTGCTCTCTATTGTGCTCATTCCAGTAGCATCCTGAATATTTGGGTTATTTCAAGTACTAGTTTGGAGCAGATCAGGGTTTCATATGTCAAAGAACTGGATTTCTCAGTTGAATTGCATACACATGCTCAAGTTGTTGGGAAAAAGAACTCTTTGCTTCAGCTAACTGAACCTCAGTTAACATCATGTATAATTGGACAAAATACTGAGAAGGGTGGATGGGATCTTATCATGGACAAGAGATGCTCAGACTTTTTCAAGCTTCTGGCATTGTTAGATGGAATATGGGAAGCTATCAGGCAAGCAACGTTTCATCTTATCACACAACAAATGTTGCATGTACCATGGGATCCAGGACCAGGAGGTGTATGTCATCAGCTTAGGGACAAGCCGAATTTCAAGGAAAGGGGATTGTTAGGAACTCAGGTGGGCCACACAATGGGCCGGCTCTCACACACAACATTGGCCCAAGCCAGCCCAAATGGAGATCAACAAATGCAGCAGCAGCATTGTTGGAAGGGGGAGGAAAGAAGGAGAAGACGGCACAGGACGGCGACTAGCCTCGGCTAGGCGATCGGCGGCGGCTTGGGTCCGGGCTTGGATCCTCGTCGAGTACTTATCCCCTCCTCCACCTCCCACTCCCCTAGCTTCTAGAATCTTCTAGCCCCTTGTATTACCTCATCTTCCACCTCCAAAACATCACTGTTGGTTGGATTTGTGTTCATTGGTGAAGTTATTGTTATTTGTTCATTGGTGAAGTTATTGTTATTTGGTGATTTGGGTTCCTAACACTGAACCATCTATCATAGGCCCAGGATGAGAGGCGACACGGGAGGCGACACGAGAGGCGACACGAGGTACGATGGAGAGGAAGCTTCGCGAAGCTTCTCGAAGCTTCCTCCCACGCCGCCATGGGTGAGTAATGTGGCAAGCTCGCAGGGGGAGGAGTTATGCCCTCCCAGTTTGACGCCATGGCAGGAAAAGGTGAGGCTGTGGATTCTCGACGCGTGGAGGCTTTGGATGCTAGACAGGTGGTAGGGGAGATCAGCCATGGCGGATCGGATCCTTTGCCTACCCGATCCGATAGCCGAAGCCCGCAACATCTAGCGCTGTGGAATCGCCATCTCCGACATTTGTGGGGGAAAAATCCTCAAGAGCTAGGGTTTCGTGGGGGCTGGAGGAGAGGAGCACCGTCGCATCGGGAGGAGAAGGTGGAGGAGTGGCCGCGACTGGGCGTCGGCGGTGGCAGCAACGACGGCGGCAACCACTTCAAGTGGAGAGGTACGATTCACGGCGACACCCGTCGATTTGTGAAGGTTGCGCAAAATCGGCGACAAAGGCATGGCGTACCAGGGAGGAGGCTGGAGGGGACGCCCCCATCTGCTGCCGGCATTTCGGGGGGAGGGGGGGAAGACCTACCCCTCCGACACAGCAAGGGCGCCATGACCAAGATGGCAACATCAGAAGGGGAATGGTCAGGAAGTGACAGGGAATCAGGCGATCTCGACAACGAAAGGGGGAGGATTACAGTATAGACCAGTGCAGAAGGCGATGGCCCCAAGTCCGGAGAAGCCGAACACCCAAGTCAAAACTCAGGAGGAGCAACCACAGGCAGTGCAAGAGGTTTCAAAGGTAAATCCTCGACCAGATCAAATGCAGTCTCAGTCTTAACTCTCGTGAGCCCTAGAGAATGCATTGCAATAGATGTAAGGGGGTGGGTCATTTAGCAAGGGATTGCAATGTTTCTGTGTTTTGCATTAATTGTGCTAAATCAACACACAAGACAGAGGATTGCATGTATGACAAGCAACCTAGACCTGTAGCTAAGTTGGTGGGATATGGAGCTCCTGGGCTTGGTTGTGTTCTGATTCAAAACTCAAGGCCAGTCTCTCTTATGGAACACTCAAACCCTATGGCTGTGATTTCAATTTGGTCTGGAGGGGATTTAACTGTGTCTCAGCTGGAACAGGGGTTTACACAGCAGTTTAAATGGAATTGGATATGGAAAGCAAAAGCTTTGGCAAATGGTTCTTTCCAGATGAGGTTTCCTAACAGGATGAAATTTGAGGAACTCTCCAACTTTGACTACTTTACTGTGAAAGGAACCAAGGTGCAGGTCTGTGTAAAGGAATGGTCGCAGGAAGCTGAAGCTGTTGGCAAATTACATATAGTTTGGGTTAAGCTTTCTGGGATTCCTGATGAAATGAAGAATTATCACGCTTTGTTTGAAGTAGGTTCTAATCTAGCACCTGTGATGGAAGTTGATATGGTGTCTTTTAGAACCAGCAATGTGGTAAGAATTAAGGTGGGCATGATGGATCTAGAAACTCTACCACTTAAGCTGATCCTTACCACTCCAAAAGGTTTTTTGTACCAAGCTATGTTCACTTTGGAGGAAGTACTGGAACAAGGTTGGTTTAAAGAGGAATGTTTTGAAGAAATTCAAGGGAAGAAAGAGAGTAAGGAGAACTCAGTGGGAGGTACAAGTCAAAGGGAAGGAAAACAAATAGCAAGGGAGGAATGTGGTATGGAGATGGAGCTAATGTGCAGAAAAAGGAGACACTTAACTCAGACTGTTTGTTCCCAGAGTTGATGATGAAGGAAGACAAGAGGAAGTGTATTCAAATACTGAAGGATAGGGAGCTCGCTATCCAACTGCAGGCAGCTGAGGCAGATGAGGAAGAGCAGAGAAAGTCACACTCACATGATCAGATATTGAGTAGTAGCTTGAAGAGGAAGACTGATTCACAGATGCAAATTCAAGACGATGAGAGACTGGATGGTGATGGTAGTGGTCTGAAGACAAAATAGGAGCACAGATGCAAGAACAAAGTGAGCAGAAGAAGGTTTGTGATACTGCAGGTGCTGGATTGTCAGGAAATAAGCTGAACAAAAGTGAGGTGGCTGTAATTAATGCAATGCCAGACCCACATGAGGAAGACAAAGAAAGAGTGAACCTGGGGGATAGTGAGGAGTTCATGGACTCACAGGAATCTGAAGACAACTTTGCACGGCAATTGGGAGTGGTGATGACTGAAGAAGAGAATGAGAGTCAAGAAGAAGAGAAGAGGAGAAGCAAAAGACTAAAAGACAAGGAAGATAGGAATCTGCAAGAAGTAGCCATTGAAAGGAAGGAGGCACAAAATGCTTTCATCAACAAAGGTCAGGGTCAAATACCTTCCTTTATTCATGATTCTAATATTGATCTTGTGAATATAGCTAGTTTACTAGGTGTTAATTTGGGCTGTGCTTTAGATGAAATTGATGCTAATCTGAATTTAGTTAAAGACTTGGAACTTGCTAGAATTAACTTGTTTGTTAAAGAACATGATATGCTGAATAAGTCTGATGGTGAAAGTAAATCAGGTGTTGATTTCCCTGATGAAAAATTTCTTTCTAAAATGTATTCTTCTGAGGAAAATATATCAGATTCTGAAGAATTTGATAAATTACTCAAAAATTTAACTAGTTCTGGGAGCAAAAAGAAGAGTAAAAGGGGAAACCTTGAAATTGTCAAGGTAACTCCCAGACTGAAAAGAAAAGAAGGGGGGGATAAGAGAAAGAAAAAAAGATGAAAGGGTTGTTTTGGAATATTAGAGGAATGGGAAACCCAGAGAAGATTGGCTTATTACAGGATTTGATCAAAGAAAACAGTGTTGACTTTGTTGGCATAATGGAAACAATAAAACAAGTGTTCCCTGCTGATTTTTTGGGAAGGTTGGGTGGTTATATACCTTTAAGTTGGGAGTGGATCCCGGCTGAGGGCAAGTCTGGGGGAATACTGGTGGGTATCAATTCTGAAAAGTTGAATATTCTGGAGGTGATCAAAGGGAAATTTTGTATAAAAATAAAGCTGGAGGATACAAAAACCAAGTTTCTTTGGGATTTGCTGGTTGTATATGGTGCAGCCCAGCATGATATGAAAGCAAAATTTCTTGCAGAATTCGCAAGCTTCCTTCAGCAACAAATAAACCCTCTGATGGCAGGGGGGATTTTAATATCATTAGGAAGGAAAGTGAAAAAAATAAAGTAGGGGGTACAACAAATGGAGCTTTATTTTCAATGCTATAGTTGAGCAAGCCAATTTAAGAGAATTGAGCCTGGGAGGAAGGCAGTTTACTTGGTGCAATAACCAGGAATCACACACACTTGAGAAATTGGACAGTTTTTATCAACAATGATCTGGAAAAAAAAGTTCCCACTCACTGCTGTTAAAACTCTACCCAGGGGGCTTTCTGACCATAATCCACTGATAGTTACCACTGGAGAGGCTGTGGCAAATCAGCCCATCTTCAAGTTTGAAATAAGCTGGTTTTTGAGAGAAGACTTAAATGAAGTGGTGAAGGAAGTGTGGAATGGGCAGTATTCTGGTTCAAGTATAGAGAGATGGCAGAAAAGATTTAGGGAATTGAGGAAAAAATTGAAAGGATGGAATAAAAATTGGGAAGGATTATATAGGAGAGAAAAACAGGAGATTCTTTCCAATATTGATGAAATTGACATTAGAGCTGAAACTTTTGGCATGAGCAAGGATGAGAAAGAAGAAAGAAGAGAGCTGGAAACCAAACTCAAGTTTGTGATAAGGGAGGAAAAAATGAAGTGGTTCCAGAGAAGTAAAGAAAAAGAGGTCCTAGAGGGTGACTGTAATACTAAATATTTTCATGCTAAAGCCAATGGCAGAAAGAAGAAAGGGCAGATTCACTACCTGAGACATGAGGAGGGAGAAATTGAAGGACAGAGCAATTTGCTGACATATATAACCAATTTTTACAAAAATCTTTTTGGGCACTCAAAGACAATTTCAATATCTCTCACCATGAATGATGTGGTTAAGGTTTCTGAGGAGGACAAAGTAGATTTGACAAAAAGTTTTACTCTAGAAGAACTCAAAACAGTGGTCTTTGGTCTCAAAAAAAACAAGGCACCAGGTCCAGATGGAATACCTGGCGAGTTTTACATACACTTTTGGGACCTTATCAAACATGATCTGCTGGGATTGGTAAATGATTTCCATAAAGGGTTGATAGACATTGATAGACTGAATTTTGGTGTGATTACCTTGATTCCAAAAACATAAGATGCTACTCAAATTCAGAAATTTCACCCCATTTGTCTATTAAATGTAAGCTTTAAAATCATTACTAAGATGTTGATGAATAGACTGAATGGGGTAATGGCTTATATTATTTCTAAATAACAAACAGCTTTTTTAAAGAATCGTATTATTATGGAAGGAATTGTCATTCTTCATGAAGTTCTTAATACAGTGCACCAAAAAAAGAAGAGTGGGATTCTTTTTAAGGTTGATTTCGAAAAGGCTTATGATAAAGTGAACTGGGTCTTTATTTATAGAATGCTGAAAGCCAAAGGTTTCCCTGATTTGTGGTGTGATTGGACAATGAAAGTGATTATGGGAGGCAAAGTGGCTGTCAAAGTGAATTATCAAATTGGACCATATTTTAAAACTCATCAAGGTTTGAGACAAGGAGACCTTCTCTCTCCCCTGTTGTTTAATTTGGCAGCAGAAGCTCTAACTTTGTTAGTGCAAAGGGCAGAAAGAAATTCTCTAATTGAAGGTCTTGCACTTAATGGAGAAGATAAAATTGATGTACTGCAATATGCAGATGATAATATCTTTTTACTGAATGATAACTTGGAGCAAGCAAAAAATCTGAAGTACATTCTCTGTTTGTTTGAACAACTTTCTGGACTGAAGATAAATTTCAATAAAAGTGAAATTTTCTGCTTTGGAGAAGCCCAAGGCAGACAGGAGCTTTACAGTGGTATTTTTACTTGTGAGATAGGCAACTTACCTCTGAAATATTTAGGAATTCCTATTGATCAGAAAAGACTTCTGAACAAAGATTGGAAGGGGACAGAAAACAAAATGGAACACAAATTAGGATGTTGGCAGGGCAAACTCTAATCTATTGGAGGGAGGTTGATTTTGATCAACTCAAGCCTAAGTAATACACCTATGTATATGATCTCTTTCTACAAATTGCCAAAAGGGGTCAAAGAAAGATTGGATTATTTCAGAAGAAGATTTTTATGGCAGGAGGATCAGGGAATAAGAAAATATCATCTGGTTAATTGGCCTTTGGTTTGTTCACCTAGAGACCAGGGAGGTTTGGGAATTTTGGATCTAGAGATTATGAATTGTGCTATGTTGGGAAAATGGATATGGAGATTAGAAAATGAGAGAGGTTGGTGGCAGGATATTCTCACAAAAAGTATTGTTACAACAAAGTTTTATCAGGTTTGAAAGTAAAACCTGGAGCCTCTCATTTCTGGCAAGGAATTATGGATGTGAAAGAAGTATTCTATAAATTCTGTACTAAAGTAGTAGGCAATGGAAGGAATACTTTGTTTTAGGAAGATAATTGGATAGGAGGTAAACCTTTGGCTGAAAAGTTCCCTGATCTGTACAATATTACTTTGACAAAAAAGATTACTGTGGCAGATGTGAAACAGGGGGGGATTGACTATTAAATTCAGAAGGGATGTCCTGGGGAATAAACTGAGGAATTGGCTGGAAATTAAGCAATGCTGGAGTGATTTGGTTCTGGAAGATGGAACTAAAGATGGGAAATTCACTGTTAATTCCTTTTACACAGCTCTGAAGATGCAACAGGTGATTTTCCCGCATAAAAAGATATGGGGCTTCAAAGTGCCTTTGAAAATCAAAATTTTTATATGGCTATTTACAAAAAACAAGATTTTCACAAAGGACAATCTTTTCAAGAGGGGCTGGAGAAAAGGGAAGGCTAATTGTCAATTCTGTGACCAAATAGAAACTTTACAACACCTCTTTTGATTGCCCTTTAGCTAGATTGTTATGGAATATTGTGAAATGTGCCCTCAATATAAATCCTGTGTTGAATAGACAAGATCTGTTTGGATCTTGGATGAACAAGATTGATAAATTTACAAAAAAAACTTGTGGTAGTGGGTCTTGCGGCAATAATATGGACAATCTGGAAATTTCGTAATAAAGCTTGTTTTGAAAATAAACTCCCAGCTGATCCTACTAATCTGGTGTTTATGGCTTGCTCTTTGGTGGACTCGTGGGCAACTTTGCAGAAGCAGGAGGGAAGTCGAAGAAATCTTCAACTGGGGGCCAGGCTGCTAAAACAAGTGGTAAATGAAGTCTACAACTCGAAGCTCGGCTAGAGAGGAGGCGTTCGAAGGATTGGGTCATAACTCAGGAGAGGAAATGTTTACTGAGTTTTCTGTGTGGATGGAATGAGCAAAGATAGCTCTGTAATAGACAATCTAGCTATGGTCTTTTGCATAAGGATCGGATGTCCTCTCTCAGATGTTTTAGTTTTTATTTTTCTGTTTGCTGTTTGGTACTCTTGTAATCTGACTTGATCTCATTTCTAGTAAAAGAAATGGGGGCTTCATGCCCTAGCTCAAAAAAAATATATCTATCATAGGCCCAATTTATCAAGTTGCCAAATAAAGGCTTTGAACCATGATTAGAGTGTAGTACGCCTGAAATTGGAGGGACAAAAGTATGACTCATGGTTGCCCAAACGGCTGAAGTACTCACAGTTCATTCAAGTCTCTGAGATCACCCCCGCTTTACTCATACTAGTACCAAATATGTTCTCTGAGAAAAAAATAAGTGCAAACCTAGCAATACCGCAAAATCTAAAAATATACGTGATATTTATCCATGTTATCAGAGTAAACCTTTTATTCATAGTGACGTGAACACATCTCATACATCTTTTTTTAACTGTACGGTAGTTTCCAGATTTATACTACTTATGTATAGGTTGCACCATATATATTTTTCCATCATCTAAAGAAGAGTGTACTGTGCTACAGCTGCACAGTAGAAGGTATAAGAAACAGTACACTTGCAATGCACTAATACTATGTAGGCTGGATTTTTCACCTTCTAATCATTTAAAAAACTTATTCTATAAATAGACCACTAAATAACTTATTATAGAAATGAATCCTTTTCATGGCGCCAACATCATTGGTACTGTGGTCTAACATTCCCCACGCCCTCCGGTAAAAAAGTTATGTCACTGATGTGAAATAGATCATCGATGCCAATTCGATGACCTATTTTTATTTTTTTATTACAAATAGATCATTTTCTTCAACAAATGCTCCTTTATTCGTTGCGCCCTCGTCAGGAGTGTCGGCCGAGGTCCTACAGCCAGACACGCCCCACGCAATTTGCAAGAAAGCATCTCTTTTGCCTTTCAAGAAAGGGATAAAAAGGACAGACGTCCAAAAGAAAGGGGGTAAATAAAACGGGACGTGAAAAATCTAACAGCATTGCCAGTGTACTGTAAAAGATGACTTACAAGTACAGCACGAGTAAACGTGACACGAGCACGGATCAACGGTCCGGATGCATGAGAGCACGTGGCCGTCCGATGAACAAACATGCGTGTGGTTTCAACTTTCAAACACGGCCACTTCAATGCATGAAATAAATAAATCTGCTCGGCTTTTTTTTCACTGCGAATCTGCACTAGGGGTTTGCTGTTCGTGCTCACTTCCTCCGTCACCCGGTCTCTCGCGGCAGAGGCACAGAGGGCAGGTTGGTTGGTTGGCCGGTGCACCGCCTTTAATCCTCCCTTGATCCCCTTCCTCTCCTCTCGCAATCAACAGCAGACTGACTGACTGCTGAATCTCACTCGCATCAAGTCATCAACAGTCACATGCCCTGCTACTGCTAGTACCACCATCTCACCATTAATCCACCACGACCCACGATCCACTAGTACACTGTCTCATAATATAAGGGATTTTAAGTTTTTACTTGTAACATTTTACCACTCGTCTTATTTAAAATTTTTTGAAATTATTATTTATTTTATTTGTGACTTACTTTATTATCTCAGTACTTTAAGTACAATTTTTCGTTTTTTATATTTACAAAAAATATTTGAATAAAATAAGTGGTCAAACATTGCAAACAAAAATTCAAAATACCTTATATTGTGAGATTGAGGAAGTATGTAACGTGCCTCGTCAACACGACGCGACGAACTTCATGTGACGGCCACCACGACGTACTAGGAGCGGATAAAACGGATGAGAATATATATGAGATACCCCTGACCGGTCCAAGCCCCAGATCTGATCGAACACCATGCGTGATGACTGATGAGTGACAACAACTAGTTGCCCTCCCTCCCCATAATATAATCCACTATCGCTCCAACTCAAAAAACGGTCGCCATAAACAACGGGAGAAGGCAGCTGGGTTTCTCGATAGAAAAAGAGGGGCTTGGTGCGGCCGCGGCAGCAGCAGGCAACGGTGCGATTTTCACCGCACCACGCCGCGCCGCGCCGAGACGGAAACGGCCGGCAAAAACTACACGCTTCGTGAACCCCGGGGCGCCCCAACTTGTGTCTTTCTTTAGGCTTTTTTAGTACAGTAGCCACTTCACATCTCTCACACGCCGCGCTCGCGCCTATAACTACTCCTACGCGGTAGTGCGCCTCTTGTCTCTGTGCTGCTCTCACTATCGATCTCTGCTGCTGCCTCGCTGTCCTCTGCTACGTGAGCTCGGGCGGCTCGGGTGTCGAGGACGATCGAGGATGGGGTCGCTGGGGCGGCGGCCGTGGGTTGGTGGGTTGACGGCGGGGATGATCGTTGTCGCTGTGTGCGGCTTCTGCTTCAGTACGGCGGCGGCGGCGCCGACGTTCGGCGACAACTTCGAGATCACCGGAGCCGAGGATCACGTCAAGACCTCCGCCGACGGCCAGACGTGGTACCTCTACCTCGACAACAAGACCGGTGAGTGAGAGTGATCAGCTCCTGTTCGAGCTCCGCTCCGGCAATGGCTAATGCTGACGCTGCCCTGTTTCTTGGGTTTGTGTTTCAGGCGTCGGGTTCCAGACGAAGGAGAGGTATCTCTTCGGGTGGTTCAGCATGAACCTCAAGCTCGCCGGCAACGACTCCGCCGGCGTCGTCACCGCCTACTACGTACGTACGATGAAATAGCTAGCTCGTCTTCTTTGTGTGAACTCCGAACTGAAACTGAAACTGAAACCGAGCTCCTCGACGGCGTAATTAATTTGCAGATGTGCTCCGACGTGGACGCGGCGCCGCAGCGCGACGAGCTGGACTTCGAGTTCCTGGGGAACCGGACGGGTGAGCCCTACATCATCCAGACCAACGTGTACCGCAGCGGCGTCGGCGGCCGGGAGATGCGCCACTCGCTGTGGTTCGACCCCACCGCCGACTTCCACTCCTACTCCATCCTCTGGAACCCCAAGCAGATCGTGTGAGTGAAACCCAACAACAATTAACCCCATTGATTAATCAAGCTTCTAGTTCTTTCAATATTGTATATCCTCTTGCGCCGCCGTTGCCATCCGGGCTCGCCGGAGATAGCGTCCGTCGCCGCCGTCGACGACGATGATACGAGTTGAATGCGCCCACCTACCTACCTACCCCCTGAAATGGGTTGGTCCGATGTCGATTAATTGAACCTGCAGATATTGCCAAACCCTGCCGCTCGTACGAGCACTCCAGGTTGCTGCTACTTGGCCACATTCTGTTTGGGACCAAGCAATGGCTGCCATTGCCATGACACCACCTTCGTCTTCCCCGTGCCGTGCCCACCCAAATCCATTTTCTGTCAATTAATCTCGATTTCTGATGTTCTTTGCAATGGTGGTGATTGATCATCAGGTTCTTCGTGGACAAGGTGCCGATCCGCGAGTACCGGAACTCGGACAAGCCCAACACCTTCTTCCCGATCATGAAGCCGATGTACGTGTTCTCCAGCATCTGGAACGCCGACGACTGGGCGACGCGCGGCGGGCTGGAGAAGACGGACTGGACCAAGGCGCCCTTCATCTCCTCCTACCGCGACTTCACCGCCGACGCGTGCTCCTGGGGCACGTCGGCGGCGGCGGCGAGCCCGCCCAGCTGCGCGGCGTCCACCGGCAACAGCTGGTGGGACCAGCCGCCGGCGTGGGCGCTCGACGCCGGCCAGCGCGAGGACTCCGCCTGGGTGGCCAGAAACCTCGTCATCTACGACTACTGCGACGACCGCAAGCGGTTCCCCTCCCCGCCGGAGGAGTGCTTGCTCCGGACGACCAGCTCGTGAGGCCATCGCCGCCGCCGGCGCCGCCGCCGCCGCCGCCGCACATCGCCGTATGATGTGCGGCCAGGATCGGATCGTCCTTCGATCGTGCGGCCCAGATTCACTGTAACTACTACTACAGTACTATTTTTGGATTGGGCCACGTAGAGTGGCTGTCACGTTGGAAACAATATTCTTTTTGGATGATGAAATGGATAAAATTATTTTTTTTCTTTGCTGCTTTCAGTGCACACCCATAGTAATCGTAGTACTAGCCTGACAAATGACGTTGTAAAGCATGTGTTAGTGTGGGGGTAATTTTAGTGGTGATCCAATGGCGAGATGACAGCTAAGATGAAGATCAGAAGATGTACTACAGTACAGTGGCATATGGGCGAAACATGCGTCCAGATCTCATCTCGTTAGGCATGGATGTCAGAGAAAAAATAATGTTTCTCTCCTGCCACAGATCTGGGTGATGAAGGTGAGGATAGGCTGGAAAATGCATCATGATGTGACGAGATTGTTCTTGAAAAAAAGAAAATGTGACGAGATGTTCCTTACGTTTGGCGAGCACGAATCGGAAGAAAAAGGGAGATAACAAAAGGAAAAGGTTACTACTGCTGATGAAGTGCTGAGCGATCTGTGGGCATCTGCATGTGTGCGAGAAAAAGAAAAGATGGAGAGGGGGAAAGAAAGAAGCATCCAAAAAGATTGTGCGCCGTTTCAACGGCAGGAATGACCGTGGAGGGCCATAATCTCCACTCTCCAGTGATCTCGTGTTGTTCTAACAGAGACATAAGCTACATATTTTTGGTTTTGTTTTCGTGTGACAAGGATTTGATCAATTACATGAAAATTTGTCTGGGGTTTACTGAAGAAAAGAATATGTTGGGGTTTGATTCGCAGTTTATTTTGAAGAGAATAGTAGTAGTAGATCAATTACAAGCACAATGAGGCACTGACTACTCTGATGGTCACCAGGTCATGCAGAGAGATGTCCCAGCGTATTTGATAATTGGCTGACAACGTTAACGGCTACTACAGTACGTGGTTAGGAACACTGATTATCTTAACCAAATCGATCTCACGGTATTTCAGGGGCAGGAACACATGCAGCCCATGTTCAAGTCACTGCACGCACCTGCAAGGATTCCACGGCAACATCTTGCACTATAATCTTATCTATCTGGACACATCATGAGCAATAGGTTGTACACATTGACAGAGAAGAAGCACCACGAAAGTCTGAAGTTGAACTATACTGTTTGACCACCTGTAGCAGCAGGATGAGCGAATTCGGGACTGAAAAATGCTGTGATGTACTACGTGCACGTCTGACTGAACAGGGGACAAGATTGCATCTGATTCCTCAACCTTGATGGTCTGGTCGTAACATCATTTTGTTTGTTGAAACTTGGGGGAAGAAATCACTCAAAAAAGATGGTACACATACATGCTGATTGATGAAGGCGACGTAGAAGCACTGAAGGCTTCGAGAATCAGACCCAACTTTCTGAATCCTGAACCTTTGTGATCATTTCTAACCTACCCAGCTTTGTGAATCCTGTAACTACTAGTACTACCCATATTCATTTCGTACAATACACTATTACTAGCACGAGTACTGTACATAACCATAAGAATAACTCATTGCAGTACTCTGAAAATATCACTGTTGAAGTGCCAGAAGTATCATGAGATGTCCTGCAGACATGCCGGAGAATGACTCATGCACAGAATGAAGCTAGTATACCGTACCCAGCAGTAATGAACAAACAAACAGTTCACGGTCTGGAGTTTGGATCAACAGCTAGCACTCCACAGTTGAAGGCATGCAGCTTCAGCTGACAATACTACTAGTATCAATTGCCATACATATACAGTAGCCAGTGCATGCCGACTTCAGCTATCGTCCATGAAAAGCATGAGAAAATGAGCAATCTAAAACCACGACTCCTGGAGCTAGCTGAAGCATAACTGTATGCCGGACGTTGGCCCATTCTATTCCCACTCAAATCAATCACCATAAACCGACAGGTTGATCAAGATCCACCTTACTCTTCAGGAACATGTGAACATAAAAAATGCAGAAAAGAGGACATCCGTCCCAAAATATAAGGGAATTTTGCTCTACACTGCCAAAATACCTTATTTCCTTATATTGTGGGAGTGTGGGCTGGATGTAAGTATTAACACAATCAGGCAAGCAGGATAGCGCTCTCAAAGTAGCATATATTATTCAATCTTGATGAAAGAGGGACACAAGCCATCATCTATAGTGATGGTGCCTCTTACAAACTTCAACACACGGGTAACAAGCATACACTCAAGAGTCAAGAGGTGGCTAGGTTTTGTGTGTACAATGGAACACGCAGGCATGTACACAACCAAGTATACTCCACCCCAAACTATAGTCTTTGCAATGGTTTTGGCAGTTGCTCAGAAACCATGAATCTTGATGTGTTCCTTCTTCACAATGCCGGCCTGCGGGACATAGCATGTTACAACAAGTCAAGACGTATTCTTTTCATACATCAGCATGTGTACATCTAATTGTAGTAAGCATGCACAAGAAGAATGATCCCTACCTGAACAAGAAAATTTGATACGTTCTTCCTCTGATCACCCTGAAGTTGAATGACCTACAATACGAAGCATTGATCAGAAAAACTAGCTCAGAAAGATAGAAAAACGTAAAGATCAGGCACTGCAAATTTCGGTTATTACACACACCTGGCCAAGCTCTGGGTCCTGGACAACAGTACCATTGCAGCAAAACTCTTTCTTGAGATCTTTGAGGATCTTGTTGTAGCTGAATTCCTTCTTCAATCCCTGGACAGTGGTCAGGCTCTTACGGCCATTACGCTGCTGGATGCGTACATGAACGTAGTCCTTTGATCCTGCAGCCGCACCAGAGTCTCCAGCATTGGCCTCAGCAAAGGGATCTGTACATGTTCAGGAAAACATGATGAGCACAAATATTCCAGGCACTCAAACCATCACAAAGAGGGAAGAGAAAACAACATGCATACCGAAGGCAGTTGGGATCTGAATGTCGAGATCAGACATGAAACTTTGCTGGTGAAAGTGGCAAGCTACACCAAGAACTGCACAAAGGAAATGAATCATAAGAACATGCAGTATAACTATCCCGATAACAGCTTCATAAATTTCTTTCTGTAATCAAGCAGTCAAGGAATAACCAAAAGGAAACTTCTACAGGTAGATACAAGAGGATAATCGATGTGAATTTGAAAACAAAATTGAGGACAGTTCATGCCAGACTTTCAGCTCAGAATAATGAAGGGGTGAGAGCTAATAAAAAAAATAATCCAAATGAATACTGCTTATGCTACAGTTCATTTCATATAATTAAAAATGGAGATCAGAAATCGGATAAGTTCTACTCCTAACTAAACTATAGGGGTATTACCTATAAACTGAACTACAGCTAGGATAACGCTATAAAAGCATTATTTGTAGCAATCAATTCATTGAACTGATCCAGAAAGTAACTTTTTAAGATATTTGGTAAAAAAAATTCTGGGACTAAAGCAAATCGGAAGAACAGTAAATCCCTATTCCTGAGGATTATAACTGTTTCCACGAATTTCCAGATGGGGACTACTACTATCTAAACAAGCCAGCTGCGAAATTTTGGACAGCCTTAAGAATCAATCATTCAATCTCATGAACCGGACCGTCTTCAAAGTTGGATTACTTTTGTTCAATAGGGAATAAACAAAGGATAGCTTCGTCAAATCGAGAAGCATCCCTACCAGAATCGAGGACCAAACAACCGTACTTTATTACACCAAGCAAAATCACCAGTGCTCTGATTTTACCTCAAATCAAACGGTACTCAGAAAATCGCAAGATTCCGATCCCTAAACCATTTCATTTCCCTAGAGCTCTCCAGACGATTAAAAACAATACTACTAATCAAACCGAACTGATAACATGCAACATCAAGAACCCCTCTATCTCAAATCCAAGAACAGGGATCATCAAAATACAGATCCCCTTTCCTAATATCAAGGCCAGTACTACACAATCTAGAACAATAAATTCAAGAACAACCGAAGGGAGGTACGTACCCTGTGAGGAGGTGGAAGAGGGAAGAGATCGACCAAGAACTCGACCGGAAGATATGGATCGAGGAGGCGGTCGCTCGGCTTCGGCTAGTCGCGTGTCCTTGGTGCTCTCCCTCTTCTTGGCTTGGATGCCTCCTATATAGAGAGGGGAAAAGGGGGGAGGAATTTATAGATGGGAGGAGGAGGATGCTTCTTGGTTTTCTTTGCGCCTCCTCTCCTCTCCTCTCTCCTGGCCGCAAAGCCTGCTGTTAAAAGGTTGTTGCGGACTTGCTGTCCTCCGTTAGATCATCGTTTTTTGTGGGTTATTCTGTGGGCAGCCACTCTGTTGTTGCCTGTGTGCCCAATATGGGAGAGATGGCGCTGGCGCACGAGCAAAATTCATTTTTGGGTATGTGAAAAACCTAAACGGTTCGTTTCATGCTTTTCATGCCGTTATGTAAAATAATTTGTGGTATTTTAGATATTATTAAAAGTGGTCTGGTGATGGTGGAGTGCTAGAATTCAGATACTGCTACCTAAATGTATTAAACTACCTGAGTTGTCCACGCAATTACGCGGCTAGCACCTAAACAAAATGTATGATTTTACTTAAAATTTATTAAATAGCTATCTCGTTGTCTTAAGACTTTGAAAGACCAAATCTTATCATCTCCGTATTTTTAATTATATAGTTTTTAAAAGTCACACCAGCTGCTACCCCTTACTTTTGTCATATCCTTCTTTATTTGCTTGCTCGATCTACCAATATTTCTATTCATTCTCCTTGAAACATTTAAAAATTGGATCTTATAGTTTTTAGAGTTTATTGTCTCGTTGGGTTTCGTTTTTATAATTTCTAAAAGTCCCGTCAAACGCTGCCATTATACTCCTCTACGGCTCATCCGCTGTCTTTTCTCTTTATTGTCATTGCGACTTTAAAAATCTAACATAATTATCTTTCGGGTTTATTTTTTACTTTCTATAAGTCCCGCCAAACCGTCAGCGGCTTTGCCATTGTACTCCTTTATGGCTCGCCCGCTGCCTCCTTTCTTTATTGTCATTGAGATTTTAAAATCGAACATGATTATCATTGGGTTTATTTTAACTTTTTAGAAGTTCCGAACATTTAAAAATTGTACCTTGTAGTTTTTAGAGTTTATTGTCTCGTCGAGTTTCATTTTTTATAAATTTTAGAAGTTTTGTAAAACAATGCCACTATACTCCTCTATGGCCCATCCGCCGTCTACTCTTTATTGTCATTGGGATTCTAAAAATCGAACATAACTATTGTTGGAATTCATTTTTTATTTTCTAGAAGTCATGCCAACTGTCGGCAGCTCTGCAACTATACTCCTATATATCCCGTCCGCTGCTTCTCCTTTTTATTGTCATTGAGATTTTAAAAATCGAATATGATTATCAATGGGGTTTATTTTTTACTTTCTAAAAGTCTCGGCAACCATCTTGCTCGTTTGCTTCACGGCTTGCCTATTGTCTCTCCTTTTAATCGTTATCAGGATTTTATTTGGTGTTTTATTAACAGTTTTTATATATCACATCAACCGCCGCCACTCTACTCTTTTATAACCCTGTTACTTAATTTATCTTGTCATGTGTTTTAGATGGTCTTTTCTTTTAATAGTCTTTATTTTTTATCACCAATTTTAGTTATTTATAAATTGTATTCCTAATTGATTTTTTTCTTTTTCTAATTTTAGATTTTTTTTCAAATTTTAATTAATATCGTATAGTGTTCTTTTAATATTTTTATTTTTAATTTTTGAATTTCAGTTGTTTCAAAAGTGTATTTCTACATGAACTCTCTTTTAAATTTTCTAATTTTGGATATTATTTTATTTTTTATTCTGAATTTTAATTAATCTCGTATTGGGTTCTTATACGGATTCTTCTTTCAATATTGCTTATTTTTAATTCCGAATTTCAGTTAATTTTAAATTGTGTTTCTACTTTAACTCTTCTATTCTTTTTGCTAATTACGGATTTTATTTTTAGTTCTATTCTGAATATTAATTAGTCTCGTATTGGGTTCTTATATGGGCTCTTTTCTCAATATTCCTTATTTTTAATACCGAATTTTAGTTATTTTTTAAATTGTATGCCTATTTGGACTCTCCTTTTTTTTCTAATTTCGGATTTTATTTTATTTTTATTCCGAATTTCAATTAATCTCGTATTGGGTTCTTATATGAACTCTTCTTTCAATATTGCTTATTTTTAATTTCGAATTTCAGCTATTTTTAAATTGTATTTCTACTTGGACTCTTCTTTTTTTTCTTTGATTAATGTGAGAATTTCTAACCCCCATAGCGAATATGGTGCCTCCTTTCAAAGCTACTTTAATAATATAATAATAGATAGGCGAGTGATATTAGAGATGTGTCGCTAATTGAGCGTGTATTGAGGAGGTGCACTCACACATGCACATGAGCACAGAGTGTGTGCGTAAGTTACCTTGCATATAATCGAAAAAAGATAAATACAAAAAATAAGTCAATCTATCTATCTATCTATTATATACTAAAAATCCATTAAACTTACTATAAACGCTCTCAAACCGCCATATGGCGCTCCTATAATTGCTGCTAGGCCGCCATGTGGCACAATCTAATCTCACCGTCGATTTTCATTTAAATTGGTGGACCGTTATTTTATACCGTTAGATTAAATCTATGCTCATGTTGATTTTAATTTAAATTGATGGACCCGTTATTTTGTACCAATAAATTAGATCTATATATATTACCTTTCTGCTATATGTACTGTTTGCCGAAAGAAATAAAACATACTACGTACGTACGTACGATAAAGATGAAAACAAAAATAAAACATAACGTGCTTAGTAGATCTGTATTATGCACCTTAACAGTCAAAGAAAAAAAACATAGATTGAGAACAAAAGCTTACGTATAACTATTATTAGAAAGAAAAAAATATGCACGTACCTACCGTAAATGATAAAGCCAATAAGAAATATATGTAATAAAAAACATACGTGCATGGAACAAAATCGATTGTCTTTAAAATATAAAACTTTACCATATAAAATATATATTACTCCACAAATATGCGCAAATATAAACTAGGTCTATAATATAAATATCAAATATCAAATCAAATATAGACAATTATATTTTAAATTATATATCCAATTCGTGATCCCGTTATATTCCTTTAATTAAATAGAATATTTGTGTCTTATAAAATTTATAGTGCGGTTCTAAATACATCACATCTTGGGCTAATATATAATAATTAATGTTATGATAATTTTTAAATAATTTCATATGATATTTTAGGATGTCAAATATCACTCGATAAATATACTACGTAATTGATAAATACGTTTGGAAGAATAAATACATTCTTTAAATTAGTAAAGGTATAACATGTGTTGTTGTCAATAGTAGGTGTTCAAACCAAACCAGGTGCTAAACTATAAGTATTTTGTCAAAATATGAACAATATATTGGGGTGGTATGTCTCTCTTTGGCTATTTTCTTTTAAGTACCATCAGGTGATGGACCTCGCTTCTTTTCGAATAAGAGTATTCTAGCTATCCTATAAAACTATGAGTAGTAATGATTAAAATCTTAAATATATTGTGTCTACTCTATAGCACAAATCTACTCAAAAATTAAAAAAACAACTATCTTGATCACCTTTATCTTTTCTTTGTCCTTCCCCGAGGGGCACCAAGTATAAACAATAGAGTTTCCTACGCTAGTATAAGAGGGGCATATATAGGCTGAATTAAGACGGTCCCAGTATACCAATGCAATACTACGTAAGGGTGTGATAGTAAATTAGATATTAAATTGTGCTCCAAGTTCTCGAGGGAGCACAACTATCTCGATGAGAGACCTCTCATTTAAGGCAGTAGAGTAAGAAAGTCTTGACGATTATGACTGGCTTCACCCACTAAATGGGCATTCATGTTTATCTTTAATGGTTTAAATTTAATGGTGTATCTATAGAAGTGGTATTTTTAGAATATTTATATATAGATTTGGAAATAAGTGAGACATATACAGTTTCATCTATTAATAGATACTCAACTTTTAAAATAGTGATAATAAGTTTGTGTGACAATAGAAGAATTTATATTTAACTGAGATAGAATGTTTTTCTTAATCTGACATACATTCTTAAGTTTATTAAAGACTACGGTCTACCTCACAACATACAAATGATGATATATGACTTCTTTTAACATTATTTCATAAAACAATAAATAAGATGTCCGCGTCTCTGCGCGGGTTTTCTTTCTAGTTGTCTTTAATTACCAAATAAAAATTGGGATGGAGTAAGACATGTCCTTAAGGACGTGCGATATGAGCGAATGCACAAACCATAAAATTGTATGTTTCAATCTTTACCGATACGTACAGAATATCTCCATTCTATTTTTTAAAAAAAAAAATTCTCTCTCTTTGCCCATTGAGTTCAGCTAGAAAGATTTTTTTAATTAAAGAAGAGTTTGATGAGCTACCTCTAATAATTTTACTTCACGACGGAGATGTGAACGTGTATTCTAAGCAATAATGATTTCATTTTCCCACTTAATTAGTAAGGAAAACGAAACAGTGTAGCGAATCTTTTTTATCTAGCCCGATTGCCACTAAAGAAGGTGGATGAGTTTTTCTTACATAGTTATAGTTATCAGCGCTACAAATATAAGGTCTCATCTTATATTTAGCACTCGTTCCCTATATTGTTAGTGATGGCCAGAGAAAGATAGCTTGTGTGAAGCACAAAGTAGAAAAGCAATATTGAATTGATGAGCGCAAATTAAAATTATGGTTACTAGAATCCATGCCATTGCAAATTTGTTGAATTGAAAAAAATATCACTAATATCCGCTGATATTGGTCATGTGCCATTGGTATATTTTGTAAAATTTTAAACATACCACTATATACACGGCTCGGACGTAGTTGGACTTGATTTTTTTCATACCGTATTTTTTACAAACCAAAATGCCCCCAAACCTTATAGGCTGACTAGTGGGACTCACATGCCAACCTTATCTTCTTCCACAACACTTCCACTAGCACGACAAGACTGACGGCAGTAGAGTAGAGTGGCAGTGGCGACAGTGGTGGAGAGGTTGGCGGCGGTGCCAGTGGTGAAGAGGTCAGCGTTGGGGCTTGTCGATGACGGCGACACGAGAAACGACCACTGCCGCTGGGGTTGCTTCTACTACTGCTCCTCACTGCCCCGATCTAGCCCGCCTGCATTGATCTTGCCGCCACGCCATCGAGAGGCTAGCGATGGGGTTTTCGCGCGAGGAATGCTGCCAACTCCCTCGAACTCCGTGGCAGTGATGTGGTGAATGCGTCGGTGCTAGGGCTCGCCGACGACAATGAGACGAGGAGCGATCGCCGCCGCTGGGGCTACTATTGCTCGCCGCCACAATCTAGATGTTGCTGCTCGCCTCTGGGGCTGCAATCGACGCTCGAGCTCAAGCACATTGTCACGGGATCTACCGCACCATCGGGAAGCCACGGGATCTACCGCACCATCGGGAAGCCAGGCGCAGGGACGTCGTCGCTGGCAAAATCTAGTGTTGGCCCTCCACCACTGTTGTTGTTGCCGTCGGAATCGTCAAGCTAGAGGAATAATTAGGGAAGAAGATAATCTTAACGTGTGGGTCCCCCTTGTCAGCCTCTAAGGGCCAGGAGCATTCTGGTAAGTATGAAAAAACAGTATAAAAAAAGAGTAGTGCTATACATCCGACTGAGCCATACGACTCTCATACGACTGCACCAAATCAACCAATCACATGAGTTTATAAGCATTCACGTGGGCCCAATCAAAACAAGTTAAAATCTGTTACGTGCAGTCGTATGCAGGTCGTATGATGCAGTCGTACGTACCGTCATTCCGATAAAAAACCTGGTACAACTGTGTTTGCGATGTATATAATGGCATAGTTCAAAATTTACATAATATCAATGCCACCTAGTGATATCGCGAATAGTAATGGTATTTTTTTTAATTTAGCAAAGTTACAATGGCATATGGATTCAATTAACCTTAAAATTAGATTCATATTAGACCACATCTATAATAAATTCTCAAATACTCTAACAAAATGAAATAGGACCTATTTAAAAATTTGTTTGTATTTTGAAGTAGAGCCCATTAATTAGATCTTCTAGGTACGAACATGGCTCTATCTCGTAATAAAAAAATAGCTATAATTATTGCATAGAAAATACTTCATCTTTGTATTAATTAATGAAATTTTGCTTAACTAAAACCAACTACTACATTCTTTTAGGACGGAGACGGATGGAGCAAAATTTACGAGGAAATGGTGACACGATTGTTCCTAAAGGAATGAAGTCATACTACGTGCCCGCTACTTGCAGAGAATCCGGACCAGACGACCGACCTACGCTAATGGTCATTCCAACCCGCAGCATCAGACGCGGTCTATGCCGGGATTACGACGAAACGTACGTGATTAAACCAAAATTAATTATATTAATCAATCAATCAATCCCAAACGGCAACGGCGCATAGCGGAGCATCGTCGATCTCCCGTATCCGGGAATCGATAGGAGCAGCCACTAGGCGGGGCCCACCTTGGCCGAGGAGGTGAGAGAGCGAAGCCGTCGCGACTCGCGAGACGCGACTGGGATGGATGGACGGACCCGATTCCCCCCGGACTCGCGGTTCGCGGATTCGAGATTCGCGACGATGACACACACCCACCCACCCACCACCACCGCCACGCGGGGCCCTCCCGCGCGCGCGTGTGGACCCCGCCGCCCGCGGATGGATAGGGGCGCCGCGCGTTCACGTGGCGGCGGGCGGGCGGGCGGCATCGCGTTCTTTCACTCCTTGCGTTGCGTGGGGCGGACGCGGGGAGCGACTAGCGAGCGAGACGTCGAGACGGCGTGCGACGTGTGCGCGCGCGTCTCGTGGCGCGCCCGGCTCGCGGAGGCAAAAGCGAGCACGCACCGGCACCGGTGCGCGGTGCGGTACGTGGGCTCTCGGTGCGAGGGGTCGGCGGGGGCGGAAGCCGTGGTGCCGTCTCGTGTCGCGCGATGGCTTTGGCCGTCTCGTCGAGGCGGCTGGCGATTGTCCCTCCCGTGAAGCGGCCGTGGTGGCCCGTTGGTGGAGGGGGACGCGTACGTACGTACCACGCGATTCACGCGGTGCGCGCGCCGTGTCGCTTGGTGGGTGGTGATGGCGGCATGCGGCCGAGGGAAGCGTGCGCACCCGTGCTCGTTCGTGGTCGTTGATACGGCGGTTTTTCTTTTTGTTTTAGAACAGATACGGCGGGTTGGTGATGGAGGTGGTGTTATTTTCTTCTAAAGATAAAGATTAAGCTTTTTATGTAAAACGATGTGTTATTAACGTATGATTAATTAAATTTAATTATATAATTTTGAAAAATAGATTAATATAGTATTTTAGAGCAACTTTCATAAAGAAAGTTTTCGCATGAAACGATTAACAACGTAACGTTTAATAGTTTAAAAAACATTATCACGAGTGATTTGGACGAACGCTTCGCATCACCCGATCGATCACCGACGCATGCTACGCCACGCGCCAGCTAAACAATTCCCGTCTAGGATCACAACAACAGGACGACGCGAGCGAGATCGTCAAGTCAATCGCCCCATCTTATTCTTTTTACGCAGTACCACTAATTTGCTGCTTTCATGGAGCGGCTCAAGGCAAGGACAGCCGCAAGAACAAGCATGGGGGATTTCTGGAAAAAAGCTGGTTTAGGTAGCGTCCTTTGCACGTTAAAATTTCAGATCGCAATCGCTGGATGACGACGGACTGTAGGAGTACCATGTAAAAGAGGATGGAGGCATAAACATCACGATCGGAAGCAGACAAGGCACACGATTCGTACCAACAAGAAAGAAAATATCCTGTGCTCGTACAAATTAGCAATAGAAACATCTAATCTCTCCCAGGAAATAGTACTACTTCCTGCTAATGGTTGAGTAGTGGGCACTGACAGGCGATCAGCTACCGGCCTTCTTGTTGTCCACATCGGAACAGGGCTAGCCTTTCATTGATCATATATTGTCCGCATACTGCTTAGCTAACCATGGCGCGGCCAGACTGAACCATACACGTCCTTCTTTGTGTACCTCCTGTCCCAAGACCATGGGACATCTGAAAGTAAAAAACATTTCTAAGTGTTTTACTATTGTTACTCCACTGAAGTTGTATCAATCGGTAAATAAATTCAGCTCACCTTCTGCGCCGTAAGGTTTTGGAGGAAGTTGATATGGCACTGGCAGTCTGATAATTTCCGTGGATTGTTCTTTTTCTTCGTCGCTTTTCCAGCAGAGTGTGACCAGCTTGGTTTTGATCTCTTTCCCAGGGGCCAGGTTATTCTGGATAAGGAACTTAAAATGATGAAAAAAAATAGCAAAGTGATCACATTATTATAATACAAAAGGAAGGAGAAATTAGATAGTACCAGGTTTGAATTGTTCTTCCCCGTACATGAAAATTGTGGTACAGATAGGTGAGTTTTGGGCAAGAACAGTACACCTAACTGAAAAGAGATCAAATGGCAAGGTATAAGCTACGATTCCATGATGACCAACACTGTTGCAGAGCAGTTTTCCCGTAAAAGTCTGGATGTTCAGAAATTTTCCTCAAATTCAACAATGGAACAAAATCATGCACCTCATATGAGCGTATCATCAGTTGTGTATTATTCTTCTGCAACGCACCCCAAGCAGCTTTGCTTAAATTTGCCGAGGTTAGTAGAAACCATCTGATGAGGATATACAAAGATTTCAGACAATGATTCAATGGAAATACTGTTATTAATTCTAGAGTTCAGAACAGTTTATATGGATGCTTACGCAATGTTTTGACCATTGTATCGAGTAAAAGTTTTTATGTGAGGCATCGCACGACTGGTAAGAAAACCCAAATCAGAATTAGTCCAAGTCAGTGATAAAGTAATAAACACTCTAAAAAGGATCAAAATATTACAGATCTAGGTATGGCAGGGATGCCAACCTTTGCAAGCTATAACAAATATCCATTGATCAACTATAAAATATGCTCAAGGAATACTATAAAATATAGACAATCATAATCATTACTCCCTCTTGTTTTTATTAGTATATATGACTACTTCAATGAACTGCTGCTTTTTAGATTACAATGATATTCTTCGCTATCTTTCCAATTAAATATAAATCTGCCTTGCCTAACCTTGGGGGTAGAGAAAATATAAAACTCATATTGCACAGCACTACAGATCATATAGAAGAAACATTAGGCCCCTGGTATTGATTTTGGTAATTAATGACAAGCGCTAATTGTGGACTATCTATTCTATTTGAGTGAGATAGTTTGAGTTAGGACCACATGATGTGCATATGAAGGACGATTACCACGAATTCAAAACTGATGGCCAAGCAATGAGATGAATGCGATAAATATAGCTTTTCATTTTTAACGATTGAGGTGTTGGGTGATCAAATTCGCTAGGTTTCTTAATAGCTTTGCCGTACTACCAATAGAGGTGGTAACCTTGGTAAATGACATATTAGGTCACATGCATGTGGGAGCTTCTCTTGGTCCAAATCTGCTTTTATTCTCTGACCTCAGGTGGTTTGACCGAAGGTTTCATGCCGGTCTGACCGTGGTATGTGCTCCGGTCTGACCGAGGCCTTGTGGGTGGTTAGACCATAGAGTTCTATTCCCACGGTTGCCTCAGGCTCCAAGTCTTGAAAGCCGGTCTGACCGGCGCCCTTGTGGTGGTCTAACCGCTGCGGTCTGACCGGGCCCAGCCCGGTCTGATCAGGAGCACTTGGAGCTGAATAGGAGGCCTAGACTTGGCGATCCAGAGCCACAAGAGCTTAAGCCGGTCTGATAGGTGGTAGCTCAATCTTAACCAGAGCCACCCGCGGTCTAACCGGCCAGCCTATGGCGGTCAGACTGAAGGTGCATTAAATGAACTACAACGGCTAGTTTTCTATCCGTTGCACTGGAGGCCAGTCTAACCGGCAGACTACTATGAGTCGTGTTTCAGCCCCCAATGGCTAGTTTTTATGTCTGGGGGTATATATACTTCCCCACCAGCAGCAAGGAGGTTCTCTTGGCACATTGTTCAATTGTATAAACCTCCTGCATTCACTCTCACACCACTTGAACACTTCTTCATCCTTTGTGGGTGTTTGAGAGTAGTTTGAGCCAAGTCAAGTGCATTGCAACATCGATTGAGCTAGTGTGCCACTTGATCATCTACGAGTTTGGTTGCTACTTGTTACTCTTGGAGGTTGTCACCTTCTAGATGGCTTGGAGGAGTTGTCCAGTGACCTCTCTGAGAAGGTTGTGGAGGAGACCCGGTGTTGTGAGTGGTTCGAAATTCACCTCCTTCGGAACGAAGGAACTACCCTAGTGATCGAGGCTTTGTGGTTTGAGCGGTAAAGTTGGGCTCGCCTCAACAGCGATTAGGAAACCAACAAGTTTCTGAACCTCGGTGAAAAACACCTTGTCTCTTGTTCCATTTACTTATTGCATTTACATTTGTGTAATTTACTTTTATATAGATTTTTTGAGCCCTTATCACCCTAGGATTGCAAAACTTAATCTAGTTGCTTGGTTAGACTTGTTCCTAACCAAATATAGCAACTTAGGTTAGTTTTGATTAGGTATAATTTATGTTAAAAATCGCCTATCCCCCCCCTCTCTAGTCCTTGATCCTACACAAGACACATAATTAAGGTTGAACAACACTAACCTATCAAATCAATGTTTGGTCACAAATGACCGTTCCTCCAATGATAGTTGCAGAGCCGCCGACGGTTGACGGGACTTATAGAAAATAAAAAATGAATTCCAACGATAGTTATGTTCGATTTTTAGAATCACAATGACAATAAAGAGTTGGCGGCGGACGGGCTGTAGAGGGGCATAGTGGCATCGTTTGATGGGACTTCTAAAAATTATAAAAAATGAAACTACAAGTCCAATTTTTAAAGGTTTGGAACTTCTAAAAAGTAAAAAAAAACCAATGATAATCATGTTCGATTTTAAAATCTAAATGACAATAAAGAAGGGAGGCAGCGGGCGAGCCGTAGAGGAGTACAATGGCAAAGCCGCTGACGGTTTGACGGGACTTCTAGAAAGTAAGAAATGAACCCAAACAATAATTATGTTCGATTTTTAAAATCTCAATATAATTATGTTCGATTTTTAAAATCTCAATGACAACAAAGAGAAGAGACAGTGAACAGGCCGTAGAGTATAATGGCAACGTTTGACGGGACATCTAGAAATTATAAAAATGAAACCTAACATGACAATAAACTCTAAAAACTATAAAATCCAATTTTTAAAGGTTCCAAGAAGAATGAATAGAAATAGTGGTAGATCAAGCAAGCAAATAAAGGAGGAGATGACATAAGGGGTAGCAACTGGTGTGACTTTTAAAAATTATATAATTAGAAACACGAGGATGATAAGGTTTGGTATTTCAAAGTCTTAAGACAATGAGATAGCTATTTAATAAATTTTAAGTAAAATCATACTAAAAAAATATATGATTTTATTTGGGTGCTAGCCGCGCAATTGCGTGGGCCACCCAGCTAGTTTATGTTAAAAATCGCCTATCCCCCCCTCCCCTTCTCTAGTCCTTGATCCTACACAAGGACACATAATTAAGGTTGAACAACACTAACCTATCAAATCAATGTTTGGTCACAAATGACCGTTCCTCCAAACATGGCTGTCGTGATTAAAGAAGCATCACCAAATAATTTCTCGTGATACGCAGCACCATACGGGCATGGTAACCATTAGGAAGTTCCATTTGAACAAGACTGTTAGATAATTGAAGGAATCAGGGAGCATACCAACGACCCACATGGTCCGCTTTCCACCTGGCCCAATACTTCCTCAAGAAATCTTTTTCAACATTCTTTTGAGGGCTTGGAATGCAACTACCAGCTGCATAACCCTACATAAGAAACATTTGACATAAAAGAAAATCAGATAAGCGGTGATACTAGTACTCGGGCAAAAGGATTAGAAAAAATTCAGGTCATGGAACATGCTGATTTTGAGAGTGGACACAATCGGTTTATACTTTTTTTTTGTTATTTTGGGGCCAGCACTGATCTATCATAGGACATCATATCTGAAGAAGGTTCTCAACAGATCAAGAAAGCACAAGGAGCTTTCATGCTCGTGTGTTTTATGATGCAATATACAGGAAGTATGATTAGAGAATTTTTACAGATGTTAGGTTTATACCTCTATTGATGTCCTAACATCCTCCACTGTAGGCCAGACAATCAGTGGTTTACCAATACCCAATGGTGAACCATTATCTGATTTACCAGCTGATAGTGAGCATGCAAACTCACTCATCCATTTCTCATCAAGTGACCCCAAGGAAGAGAACTGCATACAAGAAAATTAAAATGCTAAATGTCCTTTAAGGAGTACAAGCCTGGGAAGTATAGGCAAGTAAAAAAATACAATATAAACTTTCAGTGAAACAGAAAGGGGAGATGAATGCCAGATTTTAAGTCCAATTAATCCGTGATGATGTAGGTGACAATATAACATATCCCGCACTCCATATAGTCTTGCTCATTCTTGCAATACAGAACAAGAAACAGTTATTAACTAAGTACATATTCCTTTGACCATTAGTGCAAATATTTTTTACAGCTTCTATTAATGGCATTAGTGTGCTACAAAGTGGAGGGTTAAGGTACTAGAAGGTCTTTCCTAAGGTAAACTACGAAAGATCCCTGCTTCCCAGGCATAAAGTTAGGCACCATATGATTTTTGTTTCTCAATCTTAAGCATTTCTGCTTCAACCTTAACAGGGCTATTAAAGCATTCACTACATCACTTCGAAAAGTTGCCTGTGCTAAATGCTAAGATAAATGGATAAATAACTCACACATTCAAAGATACCTGATAAATCAGGGGAGCCTTGCAAAACTGTTGTTCAAATGTGCACCCTTCAAGAACACTCCTAAGCTTCATATGGCCCCACTTTTTAATATTGGGGCCAACATGATAACCAGGAACAGATCCAATCAACCTGACCTATAAGATGTAAAATCAGGTGAGACTAAATTATGAATAAACGAGAGAGGAGAAGAGTGTGTGTGCTAGTATGTTTGCTTCTATGTAAAACTCATAGACCTTTTGCGAGTGCTGCTGAACTTCCATGTACAGTTTATTTAGTTTTTGTGCATCCAACAGGGAGAGAAAGAACGAGGGCCAAAATGATGAGGCGATTCCTCATTTTCCGCTTTAAATATCACTTCATTCCTTATTTGCAATTGATGTCTTACTGACAATAGGAGGATTGGGCAAGTTTTCAGTGGCATATGAGGACTTTATCACTAAACATGCGATACAGAAGGTGCAGAAAAAAAATGCATAGATTAATTTCAAACGCAACCAAACTGGCAAGGTCCAATCATAAGATCTCAAAATGGATAACAAAAGGAGCAATAGAATGGTTTCTTGTGAACTGAAAATCCTTCCGAACAGTAAATACTTTGTAGGACAAGCAACAAAAACAGTGCTAAAAGATGATGAAATCTGTTGTTCATTTATTGAACAAAAGGAAACTTTCGCATAAAGCGGTCTATTTACGGTGGAGGCACTAACATTAATCAGTGATCACGTGATTAAGTAATTGCCAGCATTTATCATGCAAAGCGGACTTCCAATTTTTTTTCTTTTTCATGTCAGCCTATTGCATGGAGAAAAAAAAGAGATGTTTACAGCTGAGCACTGCACACTAAGTGTAAACTAAGATTAATGGATTATACTAACCGATGAGCTCTTATAATCAAACTTCCTAAAGAATGCTGCATTGATGTTGACATCACCAACCACAGGTAAATTTACCCTGAACTCAGGCCACTGCATTGCCATGAAGAGAATAACACATTACAACATACATAGAGAAGATGTATTTAGTACACTGCAATGGTATGGGAATTAAACTAGAACAAAAGTAATAGTTAGAATGAACTGGGGCTTTTCGAAGCTAGACAGCCCGAGACATCCTATTTTCATTCACTCCAATTTAGAGGTACTTATTACAGAACTCTGTACAATGTTCCACAGAAAATAAGACCATGTTTTGTGATTTGCTGAAACTTTCATTATACTTATTTTAAGGTATTCTTTAACATGGCTCATTGCTTTTAACAATGAGACAGCTACTGTCTTCTTATTATAAGTTTACAACATGTAGCCAGCAATTCCAAGATCTCTCTCTAACAAAAATCATGATTTACATATTTTACCAATTCAGTGTTTTACTAACATGAGAACAGTGGATCCCCTTGTGAACCAATTCAGTAGTATTTAATATGATTTCTTTTTATTGAGTAGCAGAAGAGTAGAAACAGAAGTTGCCGGTGTAAACTGCGATTGTTCGAAAAGTGCACAGTTATCTGTTAATTTTTATTCTGGTAACCTCCGGCAAAGCACATTATGACTTTTATTATGATGATAACTTAAAATATATCAGTAAGAAAACAACATTTAACTTCTTTTCTAAAAAAGTGAAACACAATTGGAGTGATACGTTAATCAAGAAGCAAAGACAAGTGCCCTGCTAGCTGCTACCTTAATTGCACTCAGATAATCAACCAAATCGTTCTCAAAGGGAACACTTCTATTCACATCTTTTGCATCTTTCCAGGGAAAATCTTGCATCCATAGCCCCTGAGTTTTGTTATTCCAGTCAACATGTATCAAATTTGCTGTGTGCACAACAACACGAATCCCTTGAGGATATACAAGCAGCATGGCCTTTGAATGATGTGTTCCAAATGAAATTGGAAGTGGAGGCTTGTGAAGGATCCAATTGGCTGGCTTCACTTTCTGTCACCCAACCATGAATATGAGATGAGAAAAAGGAAATACAAAAATATCATGAATGACTCTAGTAATGTTGTCACCTTCAGAAGCTCCACTGATGCACCATCTTCTCCATGTATAACTAGGACATGTCGAACTTTCCTTAAGCTTGGACATGCTGCACAGTGCAATGTTATTTACATTAAAACTGAAGGATGTAGATAATGGCAATGACTGGAAAAGAAAGCACAGTGATATTTCACCACATAGCATAGGGAACACAGATGGGCACTGGTTGCCAAACTCCTTAGTAAATACATACATTTCATAACTAAGTGCATGTCAACAAAAAGATACATGAAATAGTGGAAAATAGAAGACAAATGAGAATCATAATAAAAAATAGCAAAATAAAAGGCCAAAAGTACATGTTTTGCTTATCTTTGTAGTCCAGCATTTTTATTCCACAAATATATTATGCTTTACAATTAACTAGTAAACATATAAATTGTAATCCTAGCCATAGAGGCTCAGAAAGATGAGCTTCCAAAATTATTGCACAGGAAACAATTTAGGTAAGTCAATAACATAAATGACTATGATTCTAGAAACCAATAGAGAGTGACCAATATAGTTACATCAATTTATCAGTAATGAAGAATATGGGATGAGTTAGGTTGTTACCAGCAGCTACTTTCACTTCAAAAAGAATTATACCAATGAATAGTTACAGCAAACAAAACATCGAGGGGAAAGCTACCAGGATGGCAGAAACTAAATACTTATTCAATGAAAAAATGTGGCAGATTACTTTCAGCAAGAAAGGACTGTTTTTCCTCGTACCAACAAGTATGTAGAATTTAGTATTAATTGTGTAGTACAAAAAAAATCAAAAGGAGCAGACAAATAAAATAGCACAGGATCGTAGTTGGGTTCATGATTGAGTGTTCTGACTTCTGAAACTGCAAAGTGGCAGAGGCGCCAAATTTATTTTGTTTGCAAAAAAGGTCACTACTTATGGTAAAATGGAAGCAGCCCTCATACAAGGACAAACAATATTACTTGTATGATTTCCACCACAATAACCCACCTGTAAGCAGCCAGTCCATGTCCACCATATAATTTGAGAGTAGAGCAAGAAGCACTTCACCCTAATAATTCATTCATCATGTAAGAACTAGTATACTTCTTTGATGAATCTGGCAATGCATGAATAGAGTGTGAACATAAGAGAACATTTATTTTAGAGAAATGGTTGGGAAATGATATGCAACACAGTATCCCTGAATACTGAACAGATCAGCAGAATAAGAACTAGCCTTTGCTCCCCCACCATACACGATACCATCGACAATATAGACAGAAATCTTTACAAGGTCCAACTAGAGAACAATTCCATCTTTCAAACAGCAGACTACATGAATTGAGGCTATATAGTGATAAATCACAAATGGTATATGAGCAAGAGTCTGTGTTGGTAATGATTTTCTTTTTGAACAAATATGTTGGTAATGATGAGCAGGCTAAGAAATTTGTTCTTATGCAACATTTGTGTCCTGAACAGATCATATCTAAAAGATGTTTTTGGTACGCCATGTTAAACGAAATCAACCACATAACTTCCGCAAGAGCTCCTGTTAAATGGATGATACCTGTATGACATCTTGAATGGTAACTGAGGAAGTATTAGTCCATGAAGGAAGACCTTGGACACGCATGAGCCGAAAAGTCAATGAAAGTACATCTTTGAGATAATCAACAGAGTGTACTCTCTCGTTATTTCTTTCAGAAGAACCAGCACTGTCAAGTGAACTTAACATTTGATCACAACCCAAACCGGAAATAGTTGAACTTTCTTCTGCAAAGCTTTCCTGGAATAGGACAGGAAATAGTAATGAAACTAAGATGGTAACGTACTATTCAATAGTATACTGGTAATTTTACACAAGGAAAGAAAACATACAGCTATACTAATATTCAGCAAGCTAAGGGGCACCATTTTTTACAATGCAAAATATAAAATATGCCAACACTAAACACCAGAAGCATACAAGGATAGCATATCCAATGCTGAGTTTCAGAAAGCAAATCCAAACATCCAATACTTAGATACTATTTGATAAATATTCACCACAGATAAGTACATTTCTAAACGCTTGCACCTTTGGATGGTATTTAAGTGTACCAGGATCTTTCAGTGGTATATTTATGAATCAGGATCTTTCAGTGTCACAGCCTGGAGTCTATGAATTAAGATGTAAAGACTTTATTTTCCTACCAGAAATATATAAAGATAGACACTGGTCAATTTCATAAACAATTGTCTGACATAATTTAAATTAGTTTATCCACGATAAAGTTATCAGAATATACACTGGAAAATCCCTTCTTTTAAAGACATTCTTTAAGGGTATGTTTGGTTGTTTGTCACCTTGAGCTATAGCCCAGCTAGGCAAACCAGGTTGTTGCTGCGTTGCTAGGCTTGCTTTACTGAGTTGTTTGGTTATTTAGTTTTTGATGGGCAGTTAGTTGGTCTAAAGAGAAGTTTGTCGTCGAAGGAGAGCCGAATTGGCTCTCCACTGCGAGCGAGCTTTTCCTTGCCCATAGGGCTAGCTTGCCCCCAGAAGCTGCGATATATTTATGGTTCCAAACGCTGGGCCTTGCCAGGACAGGCTAGGCTAATGCTAGCCTTAGATCCAAACGTGCCCTAAGTATTCTATGTCGAGCACTAGGATCATTTATGTTATATTAAAACTACAGCATTGCCCAGATTAAGCCATGATCAGACTAAACGGAAATATGATCCACGGAAAACCATGGATTGCCCTCTTCTAAGTTAAACAAACTGCACAATACAGGCAGTGCAACTAGAAAGGTTAAGTACTAAAGTTACCTGTAAACTTCTTGCCAAAGCCTCATCTTCCATAATCTGACGATTTCTTTTGATAACTACAGTATCATCCTCACAGAGCCTCTTCCCCTTTTTAAAATCACTTGAACCCATTGATGTGGAACTTTTATGGTTATCGCCCACATTCAAATACTTCACAAAATATTCACCAGGGATGAGCTCCAGGACATCATCATGTGCAATCTTTACTCTCTCTTGAGCACAGACCTTCCTCCTCTGGCCCTCGGATCGAACAATGATAGGATTTGGTCCTTCCTGCACATCCAATGCCAATGAACAACAAGTTATTTTCTGAAACAAAAGCCATCAGAACAATACTGCGCAGTTAATTGGAATATCCCCATGCCTTATCACACTCACCACTACAGCTTCAATGGAACCATCCGCCGAGGCATGTAGGCTCAGATGCTTGCGGCTGACTCTCTTGTCGACGACCACCAAATGATTCCTCCCTACAACATTGGCACCCTGATAGACAGGAATGGTTGACACCGATCCATTTGACGATCTCGCATTTCCTTCATTGAGGGGGACTAGATTGCCAACCCTTACCTAAGCAATACACCACTTTTCACACATCAGCTCAACAACAAAATCTTAAATCTCCTATGGAAAAACACTGATCAGAATACAGCGCAATGCACTGAAGCGATTCGCTGATTCTAAACACGCCTCCCATCCCCAAATCCACCCGGGGAGAAAAATTGCAGGCGCGTATCATCGTCCAAACCACACCCCCAAAAAAATCGCACGCGCGGAGAGAGAGAAAGATAATACAGAACGCAACTTACTCGAGACGAGGACGCCATGGGCGCGGTCTGGGATTGACTCCAAACCCTAAACCCTAGTCTCACAAATTGGAATTCTACCCAGCGACATGGAAAGGAAGATGGGGAAGGGAAAGAGAACCGGAGAAGACGAAGACGAAGGCCATTCGAGAGCTCGAGTCCAGCGAACCGTGATTAGCAGCCCAACCACCAAATCTATATGGGCTTTAGCCCATTTATCAACTTCTACAAGGCCCACGTCGAAAATCTCCATGGCCCAAAAGGCCCATCATCAACCAATGAGACCCAATTACCCAAAGCTCATCTCGAGGACACAGGCTGGAGCCTCCTCCACACACGTGAGTCTCCTTCCTCCTGTCGCACCGGCGGCGCCCGGCGGCCGCGCCACCGCGTCGTCCCCCGGCCCGCTGCGGCGCCTCGCCTGGTCCACCGGCGGAGGGACCGTGCGGCGCCCCGCCTCTTTCGCCGGCGGAGACCGGGGAAAGCGCAGTTCCGTTGCTATCAGCGGCCTTCGCCTCTGCCCTGAGTAGGCGGCGGAAAGCGCGGTGGCTAAGGTCTCCAACTGCAGCGGCGTGTTCCAGAAGTATTGCGGAAACTGACGCCTTCTTCCGGGTGCAACTGAGCAAAGGGTAACTTTTTTTTTTTGGTTTTTTTTTTTTTGTTTTTAGTGAGCAAAGGGTAACTGAAATCATGACTCCTAATTCAGCTTGACTGCTTTCAATTCTCGAGTAGTTGTGACATCTAGTGTGATTATGGCTTTCCTACATCATGTTTGGTTTGTTTGTTTGGTAGTAGTAGAAGCCAAGAACATCATAAAGATAGAAGCGAGATTTGGGGAAACTTATTGTTATGTAAAGCTAAAGCTGGAGAAACGTAGGTTTTATCTTCCCTTTTTTTATTTCCTTTTTGGCCATTTCAATCCTTAGTACTACCTCCATTTCAGGTTATAAGACTTTCTAGCATTAGTATATTATACTAATTGAAGGTTTAGAGGTATGATGAAGACTTAATTAATGCTAGGCTTGATCATGGTGTTCTTTTAAATAATAAGTGTTGATCCTAGCTTATATTGAAAGCTAATAGGAATAGCCTAATATAGGGTATTTCTAAGAAAAAAAAAAGTGATCGTGCTACTTAGGAAACTTAGGAGCTGGAAGTTTTGAATATTAGAATGTAGTGTATCCTTATTCCTGAATCCTGAAGGTTAGCTACCACTTTGTTTGAATAGCTACCACCTTGTTTATCTTCTGTCCAACCTTGGCGTTAATCCAACACAACTACGCAAGGGATTTATGATGGTTCGAATGAGTTGCGTAGTGCTTATTTTTGTGTGAGGTTGTATGACTCTGCTTGTTGAAGTCATAACATTTGACACCATACAGTTTGGCTAGCACTGAATTCAATAGTAAAGACAATAGTAATGGTGACATCCTAATTTCTCTTACTTGATGGAGTGGAATATGACGTTAATGTTAGATATACCCATAAAAAAATTTATAAAGTTTCAAACGTCTGGAGTACGTAGTTTAGTGAATCATCATTTTTTTTGTTTTGCTTTGTTTGACGTGCAACACATTTTAGTTCATAACTCAGCGGAAGTTCTGTTTGCACTTTTCCATCTCTTGTTTCTTTGATATTAATATCTTTGTCTTGTTGCATTTAGGTATGCATACATTTTCTTACTGAGCAACTTTTTTTTTAACTTGTGAAGCAGGTTTCTTGGAATCCCTCTCTAAGGAACTGTTTACTGCAACATCTTTAGGTTCTTATTCATACCATGGATCAGAAACCTAAGGATGATTTTGATTTCCTTGAACCATCAGTACTCTTAGATGAGACACACTATCAAACGGGTTTCAAGAATGGTTATAGTGAGGGCTTGGTGTCTGGAAAAGAAGAGGGAAGACAGGTTGGTTTAAAGAATGGTTTCCGGGTAGGTGAAGAACTAGGTTTCTATCAGGGATGTCTGGATGTTTGGACGTCGGTAGTTTCAATTGATCAAGATGCATTCTCAGCTCGGGTCAGGAAGAACATTGAGCAATTAGCTGCACTGTTGAGAAGCTATCCGTTGTCGAACCCAGAAGACGAGCAAGTTCAAGATATAATGGAGAAGATAAGGCTGAAGTTCAGGATTATCACAGCAAGTTTAGGTGCAAAACTGGAGTATCAAGGTCGCCCTACATCATCCAAGCAGGATGTTGAGGATCTGTAACTAGTTTAGCTTTCATTGTCAAAATTACCATGTTGAAATGATATATGAGAGCCATACATGTTTATGTAGGTTTCGGTTAACGAATCCTTGTTCGAGTGAATGCTGCTATAGAACTGTGTTTCTAAACATCTTATGAAGGCCGCCGGGATCGCAGCGGAGACCTGAAAGTCTGTATCTGAGTATCTATGTACACACTGAAAGCCTGTATCTGAGTATCTATGTACACTCTCAAGTTAATTTAAGGCCGTTCTGGAGTCATCTTGTTTTTGATCCTGGTCCTGCTTTTCTTACCACATGAGTACTTCCATGACTTCTTTATCATAATTGAGGGGTTATATAATGTCTTCACAAAGGACTTATCATTTGCTTGCTATTTGCGTATTACCGTGCATTCTATGGCTGTGTTTGGGAGGTGAGACCTCACCTCCCGCGTACGCAAATCGGAGCGACGTATTTTCTTATGATTAATTATGTACGTACTTTTTTTTGAAAAACGGATTAATATGATTTTTTTTTAAAAGCAACTTTCGTACATATATTTTTTTTAAAAAAAAGTACCGTTTAGTAGTTTGAAAAGCGTGCGCGCGGAGCACGAGGGAGGTGATTTGGGAACTCACTGGTGGCCTGTAATTCTGCATTCGCTATGCGGTAAGACTACTAATCGCGAATTAAATTTGAAAATATACTTATTTTTTTTCATAATTTGTATTTATATACATGGGTGGTGAATTTTAGCAAAAATATACCTTTTCCGCGGGCTGGAAATGCGGGAGCGAGATGGTACAGCAAAGCAGCGGCGCGAGAGCGCAGTACCGCACCATGGGTGTGCGGGACCGACTCGGTCACGCAAACCGGAGGTGCGGAACCGAGTTGGTCCCACGCAGCGGCTGTGCGCGGTGCCGTTGCACGCTGGACCGGCTGCTGGCCCGGCCGGTCGTGCAGAACGGAAGCGCGGGACCGAAGCGGTCCCTCAGTACCAAATTGCAGCACCGAGCCGGTCCCGTGGGGCATCGGTCACACTTTCCTAACGCGTGGGATCGCACACTACTCTGCATCTCCATTGCGCGGGACCGCACCTAAAGTTATTTTGTCCACCGAAAGTTATTTTGTCCTCTGGCTCCATGTGACATGCTCAGCCACAAAGGAGAGGGTTATTCTCTCCTCTAGTCCCAGCTTTTTCCATGTGTTGCCCGCCAAAAGTTTGTTGTCGTCTGGTTAGAGAGCCTACTCGTTGAGTGCCTATGAAAGGAACGTTACGAAACGAAAGAAGCATGCTCAAGTATAGCATATAACTCATATGCATAAAGTTTATCATTTATGTAAGCTTCAATAGGTTAGTGCACTTTCCGAACTCATAGGCCCTATCTTGTGGTATGAACTGAGTACGCGATGATTTATGGTGCATATCGGGGGCTTACCATAAGATAATGCCGTGAATTCATAAAGCATTCAAACCCACTGAAGTGTTGTGTAAAGATAAATATTTGTAAGTGTTCGTGAAGGAAAGACAGGCAAATATTTCTAATTTATTTATTTAGAAATATAGCTAACACATTAAAAAGTTTTAACACACAATATTATAGATTAGTTCGAATGAGCAACATATAAAATCGTTCTACTCATTAGCGTCATCATCGAAATTTCTTGATGTGCTAGTGTCCTTTTTCTTTCCCTTTCTTCTAGCACCAGCTGGAGGTCTGCGTCCTGACAACAATAATCTTTTAGGTGAATGTCGCTCGCGGACAGACTTACGTGCCACCTCAACACCGCTGAAATCAACGTGCCTATAGTCTTGGGTCGGCTGAGTTATTGGAGGCGGTTCTTCAATCTGCGACGGTCCAATCTCCTATTGTGTTGTTGACGACCCCCTACCGTAGCTACATGGTTCTCCATAGGACTGTGTGCTACCGACATATCCTATCATTTGGTCGGCGGTGTACATTCCTACAAAACATGGAATCCAAAGTTGTAGCGTACTAACATACTATAACTAAAATATTTTGTAGTAAATTATAATATGTACATGTTGTTTGTGGTTGCATGATAGGTGGGTTGACTGAACAACCAATCTCCTTGGCCTAACATCTCCAAAAAGCTTGGTCCTTGTGGTTGTGCTTTTTCAGTTATGGACATCTGATACATCCCCCTGTAGGTGAAGCGCTAATTTAATATCGCAATATAAATATGGTAAAAAAATGAAACATATTTTATACGAACCAGTGTTGAATGTGGAAGCTCCATGCCACTGATCGCTCATACCCGTTAGAAACATGGGCATGTTAACTTGAGGTACACCTGCAAAAATAAGCAAATATGTTTGTGACTCAGTAAATTACAAAATGATGAGCATTAACATGTGTATTTATTAAACTACCGGAAAACGCTACGTGCCCTGGAAGGAACTGCGAGCTTCCATCTTATGTATGCATCGGAGGAACCATTTGGCTGGATCATGCGAACCACGCAAACCCTCCCTGCCACTCACTGGTGGTACTTGCATGTGGAATATAAGGGATCACTGTTGTACTACCTGCAATAATCTCTATAGGTGAATATTGAATATAAAAATAGCACCAGTTGATCCATGTCAGCAAGAAAAGCTGAACGTCCAATGGAGAAAAATAGTAAAGCTTGGTTTTTCTATGGCTTTTCAACGCCTGCCTCACATGTGTGAGAGAGCAAAGAAAATAAAAAAAATGCATAGGGAATAGAACTAGCAATAGAACTATAGAAATAAAAGATTTCCAAGCAATCCATGGTCCCACACGGCACATGATTGTAGAAAGGTTTGCAAAGTTCAGAAAACAAAAGGCAAAACCACCACCTAATTTTGGTATATTCCGAAAATTAGTGCATAAAAATAGTGTGTATTGTACTTTTAAGTTCCTAGATTAAATTAGCATTAGGTACAACAATTAATTCTATAAGTTATGCCACTTGTACTTAAAAAAATGTGCATGAAAAAGCGCTAACGATTTCTAAACATGCCGTATAACCAAACTATTTACATGTTATATGTACACTATCTAAATTATTTCTTATCCAATACGCTAATAATTGTATCTAATACATAAGCCATCGCTAAATCTATACTTAATAATATTTATATTACTAATTTACCTCTATTTCTTCTCTTGCTGCAAGCTCTTCGATATGTTTTCTCTTCTGTGCAGATCTCCTCTCTTCTTCAGGAGCAGCAGCTCTCCTCTCGTCCGCAATGCTATTCTCTCTTCTGCAGAAGCAACAGCTCTCCTCTCTTCTGCGCAGCTCCTCTCTATTCTCTAGGCGTATCTCATCTCTCACACTCCCTCTTCTCTTATGGTGTGAGCTCCAAACGAAAAGAAATGACAGGATTGACGTTTTCACTGTGCTTACTGTATTGACGGCGCTGATTCATATTTTGTCTACGCTTTGGAGTAGCAGGCATCGTGGCAGACAACTTCACGTGGGCGGGATGGAGAGGAAAGAGTCGCACCCATGCGGGAGCGGCATGGTACTGCAGGGCCGGATGCGGGAGCGCCGGTCCCGCGCTTCCAACGTGTGGGAGCGCGCCCGTCCCGCGCGACCGACCCGGTCCCGCATCACCAAACAGCGCGACCGCCCCGGTCCCGCTTCTCCAATCCGCGTGTCCATGTGGGTCCTGCGCAATTCACCGAATCAGTGGTTGATTTATTTTAACTGTGTACAAAAGTTTAGGAGCGATTTGTTTTTATTATGCGCAAAAGTTTATGAGTGATTGGATTTTACAGTACTCAAAAGTTTAGGAGTGATTGGATTTGTTTTCACTGTACACAAAAGCTTAGGAGTGATAGGATCTAGCAATTTGCTTTTACTGTCCCAAAAATAGTAGGGTTGTACGAAGCAGTCCCGCGCTTCCAATATGTAGCACAGTTGCCTGCGGGATCGAAGCTGGTGCCGCGCGCCCGTTCTGTGGGGGCGAGTCGGTGCTGCTCACCCGTTCTGCGGGACCGAGCCGGTGCCGCACGGTCCCGCACTCCACTGCGTTGCCGCTCTCCTGTCCCGCGGGAACGCGCCGGTGCCGCATGCCCGAGATGCGGGACCGACGCCGTCCCGCTCCCCTGCCCTGCCTTACCGCTCCGGCCTTACTCTCTCCAGCACATCTTTTCCTGTGAAATCTCATGAAAAGTTCTAGTCTTTTCATAAAAAATGGCAATCGTCAGGCCACGGAAATCGGCGATAGCAGCTTTTCACAACGGAACATTTTTTTTCACAGAAACCACGAACGCAGCATGCCATTTTTTCAGGAAGAACCAACCACTATTTTTATTATTTCAGGAGGAAATTCCAGAACGAATTCCTCATCAGTCATCACCACCGGAGTTATCAGCCGAACTACACGCCACGGCCACGGCCGCGGCGGGCATGGCTGGCGAGATACATGGTCGGGCGCGCCGCGCCGCCGCGGTCGCTGGCGACGTAGCTGGAGACGGTCTCGACGATGCCCATGGGGTTCAGGTCCTCGCCGTCGTCGCTCTCGAACACGACATGCCGCGTCAGCCCGCTCACGAGGCCGTGCGCGTGGAGCACGACCGTCAGCGGGCGGTCGGCCTCGATGCCGCACTCGTGCACGGTGAAGAGCCTGTTGGGGCGGCCGGCGTAGACGGTGTCCGCGGCGACGCCCGGGGAGAACGCCGCCGGCGACGCCCAGACCGCGCGGTCGTCGCCCATGAACAGCGCGCGCCCGCCCAGCCTCGACAGCGCGATCGTCCTCGCCGCCATGTCCACCGCGTACGCGACGCAGACCCTGGGCATCGTCAGCGTGTCGGGGCCCTCCGGTGGCACCTCCTCGCCCGCGTGCACGTAGAACACCTCCTTCATCAGCATCAGCCTCTCCCTCTCGTCGTCCGCCACCAGCGTGAGGCGGAACGACGGGGCGTCCACGGGAACGTACGCCACGGGCACCAGCTTCGGCTCCCCGCGCGCGCCGTCGCTCTCGAGCTGGTAGATGTAGACGTGCGAGACGGCGTAGAAGCAGCCGCCGAGCGACGCGGCCGACTCCAGGTGGAGGTGCGGGACGTACACCCACTTCCAGTGGCTGTCGCCGGGCTTGGCCACGGCGACCTTGTTCACCAGGCCGCAGAAGACGGCCACCGCCTTGTGGTCGTCGGAGAGGCCGATGGCCGTCGGCTGGTGGTACTCGGGCTCCACCATCTTTGGGTCGTGTGACGCCGCGTGGATCATGGTGACGAGCGAGGGGAGCTCGGTGAGGTGGCGCGTGAACGGGTGGAGGAGGCGGAGCACGTGGGCGCCGCCGCGCTCCCGCAGCGTGAGGAGCCCGCCCAGGGTGGGGCCCATGACGTCGTGGTCCTCGAGCTCCGGGACGTCGACGGCGAGGACGGCGCCGGTGCCGGTGTTGAGGAGGCGGTTGCGGAACGGCGTCGCCGCCGGGGGGGTCTCCTCCAGCATGATCCATGACCTGGGGAGGTACTTGGGGCGGAGGCCGTCGTTGACACGTGGGTCCTCGGTGTGCTGCCTCCAGGGGCTGCACACGGCGCGGAAGCGGATGTAGTCCGTGACGTCGTTGGCCAGTAGGCGCTCGGCGATCAGCATCACCAAGCACCCCGTCAGGGTTGACCAGTCGCTCCTACAACATTAATTGTGGGAAAAAAGTGGGTAGAACATAAATAAAAAAAAAAGATGCAGATACAACAAAAACGGGTAGACCATAAATAAAAAGATATAGATACAACAAAAAGGGGTAAACCATATAAATAAAAAAAATATAGATACAACAAAAAATGGGTAAACCATAAGTATTAAACATGTAAACACCTATCTACTAAGAAATTACCTAAGGAAAAGTGGTTAAACCATAAATAATCAAATATATAAACACGTATCTACGAAGGAGTCATCTAAGAAAAAGTGAGTAAATCACTAAGTATGTAAACACCTATCCACGAAGAAATTACTTAAGAAAAAGTGGGTAAACCACTAACTATGTAAACACCTATCTACGAAGGGATTACCTGAGAAAAAGTGGGTAAACCACTAAATATGTAAACACCCATCTACGAAGGGATTACCTAAGAAAAAGTGGGTAAACCACTAAATATGTAAACACCCATCTACGAAGGGATTACCTAAAAAAAAGTGGGTAAACCACTAAGTATGTAAACACCTATCTACGAAAAAATTACATAAGGAAAAGTGGGTAAACCATAAATATCAAATATGTAAACACCTATCTACGAAAAAGATACCTAAGGAAAAGTGGTTAAACCATAAACACCAAGTATGCAAACACATATCTATGAAGGCATTACCTAAAAAAAATAGGTAAACCATAAGTACCAAGTATGTAAACACCTATTTACGAAAGAATTATATATGAAAAAAGGGTAAAACATAAAACCAAGTACGTAAACACTTATCTACGAAGGTGTTGTCTAAGAAACCCATCTAACAAAGAATTGCATCCATCTAAAGATGGAATTGTCTAAAAAATCCATCTAAAAAGAAGTCACCCGTGAATCTGTCCAAAAATGAATCATCTAGAGTTCATCTAAATAAGAAATCATCGGAAAATACATATCGAAAAGGAATATAATAAAATAGATCTAAAAGAAGCACCTAAAAGTTGAAGAACTTACCCCATCCGAAGTGTTTCAAGAGGATCTTCACGACTCTAAGACGGATTTGACGAGCTGAGTCTGTGGCAAAGGAAGGAGCTCGACAAAACCTAGAGCCTCGGCGGTGGCTGTGAGGAATGGTTGAGGGCGAAGGGGGAGGGGATTATTTATGGTATAGAGAGGAGCGGGGTAGGTAGTAGAGATAGGGTATAGAGGATGGAACGCGTGACGGTTCACTTTGGGCTGAGACCCCTGTAGGATAGGAGGCCGATTAGAGGGGTTGACTAGGCGGTTTTAAAACTTTTGGCTTAAACCGAGTTTTGTATGTGGAAGCGTAAATCAAAACGGTTTTGCACAATTCAAAATCTAAATCAACTATTCTCAAGTAAATGTACAAAGAAGCTAGCCTATATTGAGATTTGCAAGCCTAGGGTGATAATAGCACAAATAAACTCTAGTATCTAAACTTGCTCAAAGTAAATTTGCACAAAATAAAGGAGACAAGTGACAAAGAATTTTTTCACCCGATGTTCCGAAGCTTGCCAACTTCCTACGTCACCATTGAGGCGAGTCCAACTTCACCGCTCAAACCACAAAGTGGTCTCATAAGCCTCTATCACTATGGTTGTTCTTCCTCCACTCCGGAGATGGCGAACACCGAGTCACTCACAATCAACACCGGACCTCCTACACAACCTTCTTGGAGAGGTCACCGGACAACTCCTCCAAACCATCTAGGAGGTGGCAACCTCCAAGAGTAACAAGTCTAGGATGCTTGCTGATGATGATCAAGTGCCACAATGGCTCTAACAAAGAAGCAAATACATTTGGATTGGCTTAACTCACTCTCCAACACCTCACTAGATAATCTAAATGCACAAGGGTGTGACCGTGTGAGAGCTCTTGCAAGGGTTCAAGATAATGCAATGGAGTGCCAAAACCTTACCCTTGCTGCTAGGAAATGGGTATATAAACCCCCAACCACCAAAACTAGCCGTTGGAGGCGAAACCCGAACTCCCAGGTGTCAGCCGGTCATACTGCCATGGGGTGGCCGGTCAGACCGCTCTCTATTGTAACGGCTAGAAAACTAGCCATTACAGTGCATTTAATGCACGGGCGATGGCTAGCCGGTCTAACCGCCATAGGCCTGCCGGTCAGATCGCCATCGGCTCCGGTCAGACCGTCTTTGGCTCTGTATCACCAAGACGAGACCTCCTTCAAAATCAGGATCAGCGGTCAGACCGGACAACACATATTGGTCAAACCGCCATAAGGGCTGCGGTCAGTCCACAGTTCACTTTTCAGCACAACCAACCGTTAGTACAACGGCGATATCTCTTGACTCAGGTCTCGGAATTTGACGTTCTTGGACTCTATGGAAAGCTTATTCAAAGGGATATCGAACTCATGAAATTTCCATCCAAGAAACACAACTTAAATTAGAGAGAAAGGGCTCACACTCCGAAGGATACTCCATAGGAGAATACCACATTAGGCTACCCAAACCTATAGGATGTACCAACTTCTTTCTTTGTTTGGGACTTAAGAAAACTCATCACACTTAGCTAGACAATCCCACAAAATGCACCTACATGCATATGAAACATGCTCGCTTTATAGACCCCTCTTGATAACACAACGCCTTTCTAGCAAATCTGATCTACACCAAACACCAAGACCGAGAACAAACTAAGAAAACATTCTTAGCTTGATTATACCTTTGCCTTACGCCATCCAACTTGTGGTCAATGCTTGAGCCAAGATCAACACTTATGACCATTCGGTTGAATCATGTTTATGCCGAGGTCTTGACCATCCTTTGTCAAGACTTTCTTCTCATCATAAGCTTACTTCATTCTTATCAACATGGCAATGTCTTTGGCTTGGTGACCATCAACCCATGATGTCATCCATTAGCCTCATCACGGTGGGACCTATTCCTTTGCATAGTTCATAGGAGAACATTAGTCCCAACAAATCGGTTATCATCCTCCACTTGATGACCAACCGGTTGCATATGAAAGATATGAATATGTTTGTTAAGTATTCATTAACACCACAAGTATCATATACTCGTACGCAAGCTCAAGTGCAAATATCCAATATAAATAATAGGCGAACAATATGGATCCAGAACATACACAATAAATGTATAGGATTTGCTCCCCCTAAATATATGCATACAAAGAAATATACAAGAGATGCAAATGTATGCATAAGTAAAGAAGAACCAATAGAGTTTATCCTATATACAAAGGCATGTAGCAATGATAAAGATAAACAAAAATACATACCTTCATGATCTCCATGTTCTTAATGTAAAGGAGACTAAATAAAATAAGACTCAAGTAAACATTAGTCTCACACTTATATAGCAATAACATGGAAATCATATATATGAACCTATCAAAAAGTAGGAGATAAGAAGTGATACATATCGCTTTATCTCCATGCATTTTATCCTTGTCATGATTAAGGTCCATCACAAAAGAATACATGTCTACCACATCTCATTATTGGGAAATAACTTAGTTGACAACTTATGTAAAGGAGAGGTTAATCCCATAAACGTCAGTTTATCATCTATCACCAAAGCTACAATTACACAAATTGTTTAAGCCAAGATCTTTCAATCTTTTCTCTCTTTGGTGATGGATAATAACCCGATATAAACAATATAGAGAGATGAGATGAAAGATGATTTGAAATCAAGATAGAGATCTTACAATAAACAAAGTATAGAATAATCTCCCACTCAAGTTGTGCATACATATGGATATGAAAGAACGCATATGCACATAATTAATTAAGATCAATGAGAGAGCTCACACTATATTTTAGATCCACAAGAGAGACTAGGTTAGAATATGTAGAGTTTAATACATAACTCCCATCACTTTTATTTTCATATCCAAATGAGACTAGTCAAAGAAAAGCTCATAAAAACGTTAGTCTCATATAATTAGATTTGTTATTAATCACCAAAACCAAATTAAGGCACTTGAACTTACAACCCCCAAGGTAAATGGGCCTAGAACAAATGGAACAAGAAAAACACTATTGGGCTAATTGGAGCAGCATTTCTATTGGGCTCTTCATGAAAAATGATGTGTGTATAATTTGTTCCTTTTGTTTTCTGTTTTTGACTTCTAAAACATGAAGCACCAAGGTCCTTTTCCTTGGCAAATTCAACATATACTCTATTATACATGTAGTGGTGTTGTATTCGATCCAGGTTTATGATTATATTCACACTACAAAATGTGCTTTCAATTTAATAGTTTTGCCACGTTACACATAATACTTGAATTACTGATTTCTTAGTGTCAGAATTACAAGGCAAATAATGGTGAAAGGTTTTGATAAATTCGTGCATTGGAAGATTACAGTACCAGAAGTTCTCTCAGTTTGTCATGAAATAAGCTCTTGTAGTCTCAAGGAACCAAATCTTGTCTCTTGACAAACAGAGAAAATATTTTTGGGTTTGTCAAATTGACAGGATAGAGACATCTATGAGGTGTGTCTCATTCACCTTCTTGTTCAAGTCAGGCAAACACACCTCCCCAGTTTTGAGCATTTTCAAAATAATGTTGTTTGGAATGCAATGTGTCTATTTCTTTGCATCTAGAAAATGTGAACTTAAACTTCAAGTACAAAAATGTTTGATATGATTTACCATTTTTCAATCTAAGACAGTTGTGTTTCATAGGAAAAAAATATTCACCTGGTATTTGAACTTTTTGTCCACAATACTGAACCACTAATTTTGAAGAAATAAAGAACTTTCTTCCTAGCTAGTAGAAAAGTATAAAGTTTCAAATGAAACATCATGCTTTTGGCTTGGATATGAATGAGCTTGTGGATGTTGGTGGTGGTGACGGACTGACGGTGCTCCGCATTCAGTTGGACTTGGGAAAGGCGGGTTGGTTCACTTTATATGTTGGTACAACATTGGTACAATATTATAAAGACTAGTAACATGCCCATGACTTGTAACGCGTCATGTCCATATAATTAGGGATGGACTATAGAATGGTTGAGGATAAAGCATTGAATCTAGTGGTTATGTTCCACATACATGCACGTTGCACATGGTGGAAGGAAGGGATCGAAGGATGATGACTCCGCACTTTTAAGATAGGCAAATATTAAAAGTTCAATTAAATAACATATACATTGTAGTGCAATATTTCAAATACATCATTCAAGACCAAAAAAATCAAATACAAAATGGGGCAAAAGCAAACTCATTATATGGATCAAATTCCACAAAATTTGAATCCTAGAATGAAATGGAGCAAAACCTTCCCCCTCTCTTAACCAAGATGATCTATTTAAGTGTGTCGAGATAATTCTAGATCATGTCGAGGCACATCATTTAAGTGTAGGGAAGCATTACTAAAGGTTCAGAACTAGATTTCTTTTAGGTGATTCAGAATTGGATTTTCATGACTTGATTCTTTCAGAAAAATCTCAAATGGACTTTTCTTCACCATTATTGCAGATAAAGCTAATCTATGGTTAAAAAAAAGAGAAAAATACATTGGCGGTACACAAAATTATTAGATAGATATAATTTAGTACACAAATTTGTAAAATGTGTTTTGGTGTATGAACTCGCAAACCAAAACCAAAAGGACATGTCATGGCCAATTTTACCAAGTTAAATGTTTATTAGGACACGACGTGTACATATAGGTTGGCATGAGACATGATATAAAAATTTGATTTGTGCTTTATTATTCTTTATTCTATCTTCGCACTGGTTCTCTTTTTTATGTCTTTATTAGGCCGCATTAAACCTTTTTACTGGACAGATTTATATCTATGTAGCATTTTTCTCGTGTACATGTTCATGTAGCATCCTAGTTAACACTTAAATTGGCAAGATTAGCCTTGTGTTCTTTTGGTTTTGGTTTGCATGCACCTTCTAACAAGTTCGTGTATGTACTGGATTATACCCACCGAACAAATTCATGTATCATAAATACAATTTACTAGGAGGTAATGTATTTTCTAGTGTAAAATTCGGTACCTCTAAGTAATGGTTCCTCAACTGCTAATTTTTTAGCGTAAAATTTAGGTATCTTGAGATACTTTCTGAACAACCGTAACTTTTTTCTAAAAGAAAAGAGATAAGCTAACCTCCATTAGAAATAAGTGGGTGGGGATGTTTTTGTTAGTGAGAGGTACTAGTGTTAACTTAAAATGATTACCACATGCGTACATGTAACTATTGCACATCTATGTGCAAATATTGATGTTGTGGCATTTGCCACCCTATGAGGTTATTTGCAACGGAACCCTATTTGGATTGTTGCAAAATTTACTTGTTCCGTGTAGAACTTAATCATTTTTCACTCTTCTGTGACAGTCCTATGAAATTTCTATAAGATTATTTGTTTCTATAGCGTATCTTTTGGGGAAAATTACAAAAACCACCCCAAATATCATTCTAAGCTTGAGATGCCCCCTATAAGAAGATTTGTTGCAAATTCCCACCTCCTAATTCACCTTATTTTGATTTAGACACTTTCTCTCTACACATGCGTGATTCCTGAAGCATCTGGCGAAATTAGCCAAGTCCTGCTCGTCGTGATGATTTGTCAATAGGTCCCTTTTGCATTAGATTGTGTGGCCTTAATTTCTGATTAAACTATATTGAAACCTGCTATTTTGGGTCATCTGACCAATTGCACGGATGAAGTAATGCAGTTCTAATCTGGCTATATATATGATTACTGCTTCATGTTCAAATGTTTCTATATGCTCATTACGTCTATGAAAAAAAAACAAATATGTTGTTCAGTACACATGTCAGTTTGGAATATATATATAGCTAGTATACCATGAAAAACACAGTGTTGTCCATGATAACATAATGAAATGATCGTCTTATATAGAACAAACAACATAATCACTTGCTCCCGCCGAGTGGGACTCAGTTGATTTCACCATGAGATTCTTCAAGAATCACGCAGTGTGGAGAGAAGGTGCCTAAATCAAACCAAGGCGAATTAGGAGGTGGAGATTTGCAACAAATCTTCTTATGGGGGGCATCTCAAACTCACAGTGACATTTGGGATGGTTTTTGCAATTTTCCCTATCTTTTGGCGAGGTCTATGGCTAGTATTTTCTTATGTATTCCAAATCATCAATGTAATTGGCTAACAAAGTGTACTACAGACTGATAAATTGGGTGGTGATACTTAGGCTGAGTTCGTACGTGAATGTTCCCAACCTCTTGCTCGTTTTTAACACACACGATTCCCAAACTGCTACTCCCTCCGTCCCATAATATAAGGGATTTTGAGTTTTTATTTGCAACGTTTAACTACCCGTCTTATTCAAAAAATTTTGAAATTATTATTTATTTTATTTGTGACTTGCTTTATTATCTACAGTATTTTAAGCAGAACTTTTCGTTTTTTATATTTGCAAAAAAAAAATTGAATAAGACGAGTGGTCAAACATTGCAAGTAAAACCTCAAAATCTCTTATACTGTGGGACGGAGGGAGTAAACAATATCTTATTTTGCCAAAATTTTCTATAGAAAAGTTGCTTTTAAAAATTATACAACTACTTTATTTTTTAAGTTTTTAACTAATACTTAATTAATTATGTGTTAATCTACTACTCTGTTTTATACTCTGTTTTATATGCTAGGGTGAGGGTTCCCAACCCTCACCTTAGAACACAACCTTAATTAGGATACAAGGAAAAGTGGTGTTAATATGCGAGTGTGCCACTAACCACCGAAATTTATGAGGTAGAACAATCTTATAACGAAGACGACGATGACTTTGTATTTTTATATTTTGTATCAGCACAACAGGTGTGCTGGCTGAATTGTAGCAGTTGCAACCGAATATAGCCTTCGAAATTGACTTACGACAAAATAACGTTATAGACGACAACATGCACCTTGACTGAACCTATATAGGAGAAGTAGGTTGGCACCGTTGGCCATGGACTAGGGTTGTCACCGAAACAAGCTCGAGATGAGCTTAATCCATCTTCGAGCTTTCAAGCAAAATCGGTTCGAGCTCGAGTTAATCTTGAGAATATAATAATGTATATTAGTATTCTTCATAAAATGTAAAAAAAGGGTTAATCATATTAAATGAAAAAGATAGGGAGAATATATATACCAACATATACTAGTTTATTTTTTTCCCATATTTTTCTAGGACAACATTCTTGGTCTACACTCATTCGCGGATCATAGGCAAATGCAGCGATGTCTTTATGGCCTGATCAGGATCCTCTACTGGTGAAGGCTGTGTTTAGGTTCCTTCAAACTTTCAACTTTTCTATAACATTAAATATTTGGACACATATATAGAGCAGTAAATATGAATGAAAAAAACCAATTGCATATTTTACATGTAAATTGCGAGATGAATCTTTTGAGTCTAATTACATCATGATTTGATAATGTGGTGCTACAGTAAATATTTGCTAATGACGGATTAATTAGACTTAATATATTTGTCTCGCAGTTTACAGTCTGTAATTTATTTTATTATTAGTCTACGTTTAATACTTTAAATATGTGTCCGTAGACGTTAATTTATTTTACTAAAACAACTGAACACGGCCAAAGTCACTTGATTTGATAAAGAGACCGTGCATTTAACCTCAATCCTTCATGGACACGGCGACCGATCAGGCGATGACAGCAGCTAGTAGGCCGAAACGATGGGCTACGGCGCTAGTACGCCACGCAGGAGTACGTACTAGTAGTGCGATAGGGACGTCGCCGCTGATCGCGGTCGGTGTGTGGGGGCGGGGGCGGAGGCGGAGGCAGAAAACGGCCGAAATCGTCGTGCCGCGCCCATTATTTTCCTCCCAAATCCACAGGCCGCGCTGAGGTCGGCAGGGGCGGCGGGAGATTGGCGGTTTTCAGACGCGCGTCCGCGTCTCCGCGCGGTCTCGGCGCTGTCGCTGTGACGACGCAGGCAAGAGACTGCCGCAGAAACGGTGCGACTCGCTCCACGTACGGCGGCCGCGTGTGAGCTCCCCTGCAGGCGAACACGGCTGCTGCTGCTGCAGTGCTGCTTGGGCGCAACGCGGCAGGAAGAAGAAGCGGCAGATTTCTGGCCTTGGGGCCAGGCTACCGATGATATCCTCGTGGCTGCACCTGATGTTGTCATTGACATCAGTTGCTGGAAAAATGTCTTGGTCAAGTGAGGGATGTTGAGGTATTGGGGATTTGGGGGTGTAAGCTCGTGACGGAGGAGTTGGATATGACCGGAGACGTACTCCGCGTCATCCTGTGTGCCAACCGCTAGTGGTAAAACCTTCGCACTTGGCACTTTGGCAGGGCGGGCGCAATCGAGAAAAGAAAAAAAGGAGGATGCTGATTATGCAATTGCAACCGGCAAAGGTGATAATGTTTTTTTTTTTTGCCACTGTTATATTTTACTGCAGCTCCTTACGTAGTCATAGTTGAAGAGCTCAATACAGCGGCAGCATATGATTTTTTTTTCATTGTATTCTTTTTACTGAAAATTTTATAGGACAGAATTCCTTCTTTATCACAACTGGACGACGAAGCTATGAATTATTATGTTTGTAACTGTAAGGCACGACGTTGTTGTTTGTACAATAATATATGTTGTATTTTACTTTGGAATTAATAAATTTATTAGGAATACGGACCTTTTAAGACCTGGTTAATATACTCTTGGAGTTGGAGTTGGAGGGCTATCTCTACAATTTTCAACAACTTGATGTGTTTACCTACTAACGCTAGGCTTGAAATATTTTGCCGGTATAAATTAGTATTGACTTAAGAGAAAAATGTGCAAAATTATGAGGTTGGATAATGCACAGGGTTTAAAGTATATATTTACAGTATCTTATTACTAAGTCTTGGATAATACTCTTATGACCTCACTTATACTTGGTATTAAAAACCATCACAAACTTCACTCGGTCACAACTGTGTTTGGCCTACATGACTTTTGAATCACGGAAACAACGTATATGTGGGTCCAAGTCCAATTATACTCTCTCCAATAAAGCAGGCGTCCATATCTAACGAGCCATGGAAGACAACGCATGAACTAGTGTATCAGCGGAGCAGAGCCCTGATTCCCTGAAGATCCATAAAACCACCGCGTCAATCAACATGGTGACGGCTGACGCACGGACGCCGGAGGCCAAAACAAAGAACGAAACCACCACCGCTGTACGACCCGTGCAAACGCACGCTGTCCAGACCAGATTCCAGCGGCAAGCAGAGCAGACGCCGAAAAACCAGCTCGATCGTCTCGAAACACCAATCATTTTTATTCATTCCGCTAGTCGCCGAGTCCAACCCCGGTGGCGCCCGGTCGGCGTCCCACGTTTTTTCTTCTCTTTTCACCGTCGTCTCGGCCATAAAAAACGCCGCGCGCCTCACAACCCCACCCAAACGTCGTCGGCTCGTCGCCAACACGAAGCGAAAACGAGAAGAAGAAAAAATCCCTCTCCTCGTCGTACGGTCGTCGCGCGTAGTAAGCTCAAGCTCAGTAGGGGAATCGAGGATGTCGTCGTCGTCGTCGACGTCCCCGCGGTTCGGCTCGATGATAAGCGCGAAGCTGGCGTCGCCGCCGCCGTCGCTGCTCCTCCCGCCGTCGCCTCGCCTACAGGGCCGCCGCCTGACGCCGCCCTCGTGCACGCCCGGCACCCCCGCCGCGCTGCCGAGCCCGGGGCCGGACAAGGAGCCGGAGCGGGAGGCGGCGGGGTCGGGGTCCGGGTCGGCCACCACCCCGCGCTCCCCCGCGCAGCTCGGGAGCTCGCAGCTGCACCGGTGGTCGCGGGCCCGCGCGCACCGGTCCGGGAGGCGGCTGGAGTGGCCGACGATACGGGACCGCGGCAGCGGCGGGGCCTCGTCGCCGCCGACCCCGACCAGGCCGCACCCGTCGTCCGACGAGACGGCGTCCGCGGCGGCGAAGGTCGCGGTGGAGGAGGAGGATGGCTACGGGGTGGTTGGGAGGGACGAGGCGGCGAAGTCGATCTACATGGTGTCCGACGGGACGGGGTGGACGGCGGAGCACTCCGTCAACGCCGCGCTCGGCCAGTTCGAGCACTGCCTCGTCGACCGCGGCTGCGCCGTCAACACACACCTCTTCAACGGGGTAAAGATCCATTTCTTTCTCCTTGTCTCTTTTTTTTTATTTTTTTTGCCGCCCTCTATTGACTTGATTCTTCAATTTTTGGGATATATATGGTCTCCACTGTCCAGCCAGATATGTCTGCTTCGTACAATAGTTTAATTTTTTTCGTTCTTGCTGGAAAATCATGATATGCCAACATAGTGCATAGAAACTATATCAATTGTTCTGGGAATAAAGGGGATTTTGGATTTTAGCTGTAGATTTGTGCTGTATAACATAAACTGTTATCCTTTACCGATGATCGGTGCACATGTACACTTTATTCTCTCGGATTGGTTGCTGCATACCTGTCCCTTGCCTTGCTGTACATTATCAGGATTGGCTAATTGGGGATTTGAGATACTTGATTTCACTGTTAATTATCAGCATCTAGCTTTCGAAGAACCAGCTGAATCTTCTTTCACAAGCTAGACTATAGTTTAATTGAAAGCATAATTTTATTTGTTATACAACTCTTGGGTTTACTCTGAAAATACAATTGTATAATAAGAGCGATGTTCTGTATATATATGTCTGATTAATCTACACCATAATCAATGGTGTGGAGATAAGTCTCCTGCTTCTTTTCAGCTTGTTTTAATAGCCTTATACATCAGATTTAGAGTAAGGTCAGTAGCGTGTGAGTACTTGGGATTACTTCACATTATATTTGTTTGAGAATGGAAGAAATAAAATTTATTTCATGCTATCACTACTAGATGATAATGGCTGCTATTAAAATATGCTCGCAGTTAGAAGCACAGGTTGCTTGTGTTCTAACGGAGGAAAGACTTTCCAGTTAGAAGCACAAGTTGCTTGTGCTCTAATGGAGGAAAGACTTTCCACATGGAACTTAAGATGAATATTGATGCGGCATACTTTTATTAAATAGTGATGCAGACATTGACATTTTTGTGGATCATGGAGTTGTGTATGGCTAAAAGTCGTGTAAATTGAGAACTGAATGGTTGGTTACTCCTTCATGCACTTCTATTTGTTTCATCGGTGAAAATTTAGTGTTCACTTGTTTGCACATATCTTAGGACACAGAACAAATGAATACCATAGTACTTTGGATATTCAGGCATGGAGGTGTGCTTATTGCCAATTTGCCATGATCATTCGTATGTCTGGTTGAATCACTATTGCACAAAAGGAGTTATTCTGGTTTCCTAGTTTGGAAACCTCGCGTATTAGTCACTGACCCTAATTTGCACTTGCATTGACTGATAAATGAAGTTAGCTGTGTAGTTTTCTTGATATTGATTATTTTGTCTTTTGCTACAAATTTGCTTTAGATTGATGACATGGATAGACTTATTGAGATAGTAAAGCAAGCAGCAAAAGAAGGAGCACTGGTTTTATATACTCTTGCTGATCCTTCAATGGCTGAGGCAACTAAGAAGGCCTGTGAGCTTTGGGGTGTTCCATCCAATGATATTCTTCGTCCTACTATTGAAGCCATAGCTTCCCATATTGGTGTTGCTCCATCTGGAATTCCACGAAGTTCTCCTAGCCGGAAGGGTCAACTTACTGAGGATTACTTCCGACGAATTGAAGCTATTGATTTTACCATCAAACAAGATGACGGTGCTCAGCCACAGAACCTTAACCGTGCACACATTGTACTTGTTGGTGTTTCACGTACTGGAAAGACACCATTGTCAATATATCTGGCTCAAAAAGGGTATAAAGTGGCAAATGTTCCAATTGTAATGGGAGTGAATCTTCCAAAGTCCCTTTTTGAGATTGATCAAGACAAGATTTTTGGATTGACAATAAACCCTGTGGTTCTTCAAGCAATCAGGAAGGCAAGGGCCAAAACTCTAGGATTTCATGGGCAAAAAAGCAATTATGCTGAAATGGAACATGTCAGGGGGGAGTTGGATCATGCCAATCAAATTTTCGCACAGCATCCTATATGGCCAGTCATCGGTACGATCAATTTAATTGTCTTTGTGGAAACACTTTTCTTTGTACTTTCATATGTTGAAGTGTAGTTTGTTTTGTGTTTGTGCAGAAGTCACTGGAAAAGCTATAGAGGAAACAGCTGCTGTCGTTGTGAGGATATTCCATGATAGGAAACAGAAGTGCGCCATGCCACGCATATCAAAACGGTACTAGCACCACGTTCTATCTCTTCTGCGTCTTGTAAAGTACATGTGTTTTGATAAATGTCAAGAGTACCTTAGCCCGCACTTATTTTTATTAACTCTTAATTTGTGTTACCACCTTCTAGGTGGCTTCTGTATCTAAATGAATAAGGCATAGTGCACAGCAAATAAATGTATATTTCATTGTCAGAGTTATTCAACAGCAGAAATTGTTTTGGTCATAAGTTCATTGCTAATTAATCAGGTAAAACACTAGGTTGCACTGTCCAAAATTTGCCAGATAAACTAGACTCATAATGATTTCAGAGAAATAAGTAGCCATCAGTAAATATGTTTACATGTGGACCAGATATCCTCCATGACGAATTTCATTGTGATGTCTTCTAGTTTTGACCACTAGGATCTTTTGTTGAAGAATCACTCTTGGATTAGACAGGAGGGATTTTTAGAAGTTGCCGAAAGTGGGTCTAGTTTCCAATTAGGACACTTGAAAGTTGAAATTAACCTGTGCTACTTTCACTCTTCTTTTTCTTCTTTCTGTTGTTTATTTCCCTATCATTTTTCTGACACATGTTGCATTCATTCCGGTGGGTGTTATTGTTTGGAGTGACATCTATTTTGTGGCTGCTTTTCGCACTACGCAAATTATCTTGTGGATATGTGGTTGTAAGTACCAGAATGGAGCTCTGGTAAGATGTGCTTCAACCAATATTGTAGTTTGTCTGCTAGACCAGGGCCATCCTGAACCATACCTCCAGTCACTGAAGTCTGGTTGAGCTGATCAGAAATCTGGTTAGATGGAAATTGCAGCAGCAGCTCAAGGGGAAAATGTTCCAAAGATATAGTCCTTGTTGCACACTTGATACTATGTTTGCGTCTGATAAAAAGTGGGAATAAATTCACAATTCAGTCTTTTCAAATGGCAAACTACATACGTTTATCATCTATTTCCTGAGTAGTATGTAATGGCAGCTGTGGCTGTCAATCAACTGCATGGTTGCATCCTGAAAAATGCCGGATATAGTCATTGTTATTTTCATTGTGTTGAAAAATCTTCTGAAAAAAAAGCGTTCATTTTAGGTTGCTAAGGTAGGTGTCCTGAATTTGTCTGCATTGAGCTGAATATCTTAAGAAATCTGTTTCTGTTCTTGCAGGGTGGCTCCAATTAGAATCTACGATTATCTGTCAGAGATGGTTAACACTCACGTTGAGTATCAAAAGATTTTTGCTAGGGACTTTTAAGTCTATTCTGCAGCTGTGAAGTGAATCCAAAAGTCTAAAAAACTACCCACTATCCGGCATTTTTCACGTGTCCCATATTAGGTTAGCATCACCTGTGCATAGAGAGGGTTTTAATTCATTTTGTAGATCATCACCACCTTGTGAGCTGTGTCATATTCTTTGTTCGTTCGTTTAACTCTTTGTTGAAGTCATGTACTACTACTCTTACGGAAATGACATATGAGTAAAAGACAATTCTTTCAAATACATCTGTGTCCGTTTGTATTTTTGATTGTCTGTGTGTCTGCAACAACATCAAGGATGAAAAATCTAGTATCATCGCTTCAATGCGACATGTATGATGTACCCCTTTTTATGCAAAAAAAAGAAGAGAAAAATAACTGAAGAAATAATGACAGCAACAGAGAAGAGAATGCAACTACCATCGCATACTTCACCATCAGACCCCATTCAGCCTGATCTCTTCGCTGCCATTCACTCTATATTCTTCCTTGACCCTTAGAAGAGCATCAGTCTTTTTGATGCCTGGGTCGTTGTAGCAATATCATGCCTCCTTTACAGATTGCATTGAGGTTTGAGAACAAAACGAAAATTTTTCTTCTTCAGTTTGAACAGCCGGCGTTTCACCGAGCATCGCTGCTGCCGCCGCCGCCGCTGTCGCCGCCCATCTTGCTCATGGAGAGTGTGAAGTAGAGCAGGATCAACGTCCCAACGCTTGACCTGCAGAAAAGCAGAAAACCTACATGAGCATTCACCATCTCTGGAGAGTGCAATACTGATGAGTGAAAACGATTTCGTAAATTCAGAGTTCTACCTACAAGATCAACCAAACCGAAAAAAGGAGGGTTGATAGATGCGACGTAGCCGCTCCATTATCAGACTTATCGAATAGGTACACATCGATAAATCGCTCCATAAACTAGTCAAGTTAAATAAAAAAATCAAACCAAAAGTCTAACTTTTTGGTAAAATTGTTCAACTTTATACTGCTTTCGTCGGTAAGTCGGTAACTGAGCGGTAATCACAGTTATCAACAAAATCGCTCGGAAGAAGTATTCGGTGACTTTTAGGCTAAGTTCGGGAGAGGTGGTGTTAGAAACTCTACCTCCCTACACGGAAAAGAGTGTTGTTTATTAACACACGATTTATTAAGTATTAGTGTAAAAACTTTAAAAATAAATTAATATGATTTTTTAAAGCAATTTTTCTATAAAATTTTTTTAAAGAACATACAATTTAATGGTTTGAAAAAAATATGTGTACAAAGAAAAGAGAGTGTTGAGTTAGAAAATATGGGAAAGAATATAGCCTTAATAGTAATGTAAAAATTGTCCAAAGTCACTCAAAACATGAAAGAGTTTCTTTTCTAAAGCAAGGGTCATCATACTGTACACGAGAACGGTTGTTCGTCAGTCGCCGTCTTTTCTCCCGTATATATATCGCTGTAGCCAAACCGAAGCTGACAACTAAAACTAGTTCTGACACGTAGACTCGCCAACGAGAAACCCGGCCGGTCTTTGTGCTGCAAACTCCTGCACGCATCACACATTCATTCATCCACCGGTCGCAGCGAACCTACCACGATCTGAAAAGGCTGCAGATTAATGCAGCCACTAATACGAGGCCATGTTCCACATTTTTTTTGCTTTGTTGGGGACAACAGGACAATTAAACTCTTGTGCCCTATGGATTAGGAAATTCGTCAATTGCTTTTTTTTAAGTACCACGGTTTTCGCCTAATCACTAGCAAGAAATTAGCAAGAGGGTACTTCTAGCAGCTCAAAAGAAATGGTGTACTTCTAGCTACTGGGAAACGGCACAACTCATATATATATTTTCTTCAGATATTTACCTTTTTGAACTTATTTTTTTTCTTATACTACCAGTATTATACTCGGAGATGATTAGAGCAAATAATCTGGACATCTTACCTCTTGCCCCAAGATACTATGTAGGATCACATAATGAGGTGAAAAAAAAAAAAGAAAGGAAGAGAGAAAAAGAATCACGCCTTATGTAATGGGCAATCTCTAGACAAACTCTTAGAGAAATAAGAGGAACATACCAATGAATTAAGTGAAACCAAATAAAGAAAAATTGTTATGGTAAATTGAGCAAATGTATTAGAGGTAATTTGTTGTATATACCACCTCTTAATGAGTAAATGATGTGAATAAATCAAAGATGAATATCACCTATGCTATAAAGCATGCTCTTAGTGATACAAGTGGCTATTGCCAGTTGACTTACAGTGTGGCGAAGAAGAAGACCACCCTCCGGGGATCGAGCCACGGCGCCGCCGGCTGCCGCCCGAGCCGCCGGGACTTCCCTCCCGGCGTGCCGGCCACCGGCGTGTGGACGAGCCGGCCGAGGCCGACCATGTCGTCGGCGGCCGCCACGTGCACGAAGAGCGGCGACAGCGGCGGCCTCTTGCCTGTCCCTGCACATGAGAGTGCCAAAAGTCACACACGGCCTCGATTAATCCTGGCCCGTACGTAAACTAATTCACCATAGGTGTCACTTGTCAGCTTTGGATTACTAGCTAAATCCTGTGACAAGGTAACCGATCTGTCACTGTCAGGATCGAATTGAGTATTTGAAAAAAGCCAACAAATGCCAAGCGAAAAGAGAGAACTCTGAAGATATTGATACTATCAAATTAGATGTGAACTGATGAGGTGATGAAATCTTTAATTGGATGCGATTTATAGGTGGACTGACCGGCGGCGCCATTGCCGTCGCCGTCGGCCGGCTTCCTTTCCCCCTTCCTCGACAGCGACCTCACCACCTTCTGTTGCGTCGCGTCCGCGGCAGCACAACCACACAAAGGAAAGAATCAATCAAATCTTTGGAAACAACGGAAGAAACGGAGGCTCGTATGTATGTACATCGATCGCCGACGTCGCCATCGCCGCGCGCGCTCGCGTCTATCCCAACTTACCGGTGTCCGTGGTGGCGCCGCCGTGGTGTCCGGGCCGTCGCCGGCGAGCGAGGAGAGGGCGCTGACGTCGAGGGCGATGAACCCGCCGCCGCCGCCGCCGCCGCCGGCGGCTGCTCCCCCGCCGCCGCCGCCGTCCAAGTTCGATTGGCCAAGATCGCTCGCCGCAAGAACCTGCAAACACCCAACAAAAAATTCAGCAAAAAACACACAAAGCAAAACCCTCCATCCTTTCCCATAAACACAAGATCAAAAAACTCGTTCACCTCTCGCAATTAATCAGGACGAAGAACCACACAAAGCAAAAACAGCAAAAACCAAGATGAACTTACAGGTTGGTTGGAGGCGGCGTCGCCCATGGTCGCGTGTGCTGCTGCTGCTTCTGATGATTCCTTTGCGTCTTCTCTTTTGTTGTATCCGGGGCTTCGGTTAGTTCGTTGGGAAGTAGTAGCAGTAATAGGAACAATGGAATACTACCAAAACGAGGAACCGGAGGGAAAAGCACTGCCACTTTGCTCTTTTTAAGGGCAAAAAGATTCTACTATCTCACACGGGCACACTCAATCTGCCGCGAGCAAATGGAGAGCAGAGGAGAGGATGGGGAATGGGAGAGAACAGGTTATTTATACATGATGGATTTTTCACAGAAGCCCGTGGTAGTTATATGGAAATTACAAAATGTTTCCATGTACTCCATCATAAGATATTCATTTTGGAGGAATTTTAACACGTATGAATAGGAAAGTGGAGGAATAAGAATGCATGTACACTTTAATTCATTGGAATTTTTCAAGATGTTTGAGTGGATGAAAAATTTGCTATGTTTTGTCTCTAGGGAAAGAAAATTTTCATTAGGTTTTTCTATATCTACTACATCTGTCCCATAATAATTGTATTTCTAGAATTTGATCTGTCCTAAATAGTTGTCACTGTAAAGTACCAATGGTCTCATTAATCAATTCTCACTCAAATTTCTCTTTGTTTTATCCTTAACTATCCTCTCACTCTTACTTATACACCATTTAATAAGGGCATTATAGTCTTTCTTATGAAATCTTAATATATGCTAAATAAACTAGAATTACATTTTTGGGATGGATGTAGTATATTCCTATGAACCGAATGATACTCATAAGAGTTAATTCTTAGGAATCCAAATCTTTTGGTTTTTCTTCAAAATGAATAGACCCTTAAAATATATACCCCTCTAAGTTCTTCACAAAGATTAAGGAGGAACAAAAATTAAATTTAGAACGGTTATGAGAAATTTTAAACATATTTGGAAATAGATCGAGTAGAAAGATTTTATCATAGAAGCTCAAGGTTTGTGCGGTGTCTTTTTTCCTGTGGCTGCCCATACTGCGAAATATTGAAGCAACGGGAATGACTTTTTTAAGACAAAACCTTTTTATAGAAATTTAGAAGTCGAGATTAAGCGAAGAAAGTGAAAAAAAAAGTAAAGTAATCCTGAAATTTAAAATTGGTTATAACTTATAAACTGTAGCTTATCCAAATTTCATTTTGAGAGGCTAATACCTTACTAAATTAAGCAAGAAATGAATATTTACCTCAAAATGTTTTAGTGAAGCATATACGATGTTATTCGTATGAAACATTGTATACTCAGATGGTTTCCAAGACGTTGGATAAGTAAATTCAGATTTGCAAATTCCAATGTTTCTTGGGGACTGATCTATTAAAAGAGTCAAAAGAGATAATGCACTTATTTTTATGGGTCCGAGGGCGTTCTCGGGAGAAAACATTTGGCACTTTTTGGCAGGCAAATATCCTCAGGCATTCGATGGCCACCACTTTCCAGTTTGCCTACCATCACTTTTTCTTCAGCAAGCGTGTGAGTATTTTCCCCAAACCCACCAATTTCCCCTTTTCTTTTCTCTCACTTTTCCAGGATGCAAAAGCAAAGGAATATTTGATTAATAAGAAAACATTAAGCGCATTATGGATATGAAACACCACAGTCAAGTATTCGAAATAGAGATAAATAAATTAAGTATACACGGATGCGTTTTCAATAGAATTTTTATTCAGTAAGGTTAAAGAGTTACCTTTGATCTCTATGACTCTATCTCTTTAACTGTGTGTTAGGAGACACATTATTTGATGAGCCAGGTGTATAATGGTGTGTGCTTATGTGTTTTCCTTCTGATAAAAGAATTAATTCATGTATGTACCTAGTGGCTAAATTGGTTTGAATACAGTTAGTTTTCTTTATATAAAAATACACTCTGGGACACTGCAATGCCCTCTTCATGGATTAGCACAGGACAGCTTTGAACATGGATTAGCAGGTGACCACATTTAAGAAAACTACTAGAGGAAATTAATTAGATTGACATGCAAAATTGGTACTTCATCCCGTTCTTTTCTTTTCTAATTAAAATGTAGATTTTTCCTTATTTCCGTTAGCACATTTTTTAAACGGCTAAACTGCACGTCTCGTACGAAAACACTTTAAAATATAAAATAAATTCATTTTCCACATTTAAAATAATTAAAACTTAATTAATTATACGCTAACAACTTTATCATTTACGTGCACGGACTTCATCTCCATCTTAATAAAAAAGGAAACACCTATATGCCTATATCATCGTTCCAGCGAATGAAGTAAAACCGTGGCCGAGACCTACATGTACATTTACCAATTCATGTACTAACCAGAGTATGCTAGGATTGCAATATTTCTTCCTTGCCGCACGCTTGATCTTTGCTCTGGTCTGACAGGCTTGGTGGTATTCTCAGGCGTGCGTTCCCTGAAGAAGAGGGGAGAATGTTTACGTTCACTGCACTTGCGGATTTGGTGGGGGCCATTCTATGGCACCCAATAGATCCACCATGGTGGCGCTCTCTACTTGGCCATTCCGATAGCGAAATGATCATGAAGGGTAATCTTATCCCCATCACTAGCTTTCTGATAGCCTCCATTGCATTTTATTAATATATAGTACAATATCCTAAAATACCTGCGTTCTATTATTTCTTTTGCTCCCCTGGCTTGAAAAGCTAATTAATATATGCACTTTTTGTTAACTTGTTAGAGCAAGTATAATAGTAGGCTATAAGCCGGCTAAATGCTGAGGTAGAGGAGAAAAAAGAGAAGAGAGAGAGGATAAACGGGCTGTAAACTTACAGCCGGCTTGAATACAAGAACCAAAAAACTCTATAAGAGAAACAAATAGGCCCTATATTAATTGTACAGAGTTAACTATAGAATATATGGGTAGACTGAGAAAAAACTACTAAAAACCTTAGAGCAGGTACAATAGCAGGCTATAAGCAAACTATAAATATATTTTAAAGAGATAAAGGAAGAGAGAGAAGGGCAGCGGGCTACAGATCTGTAGCCAGCTGCAGCACGGACTCCAAGACGTAATATGTGTATGATATGTAGGATTAGATATTAATAGTATAATAAGTAACTATTGTATGAATTGATTATTACATTGGCTATAGATAATTTGAAGCTAGTAGTTGGTTATACTATTAAACTTTCTCTTATAGCCAACGGATTGGCTGTATTATTAGCCTCGCTCTTAGGACCAACACCAGGCATGTTATGCTCGTAGCAGCAATTAATCTCAGCATCTCGTGCGGCACTCATCACGGGGACTAGTGCCTCACAGGTTAATTACAGGGAACAATGGTGTGTGTGCTTTACAACTGTAAGATCGAACAGACAGCACAGCTCAAATGCACGAGCTAGCTAGCTGCGTACTTCCTCCGTAAAAAAAAACAAATTTAAAATTAGATGTGACAAATTTTAATATGATGAATCTGGACAATGATATATCAAGATTTGTAGTTTTATAATGTGTCACATCCAATACTATACTGGTTTTTATGGGACGGAGGGAATACATACATTCTCCCTCCGTTTTTTTAATAAATTACGTCGTTGAATTTTGAACATATGTTTAATCATTTATCTTATTTTAAAAATTTATGTAAATGTATAAGATATAAATCACGCTTAAAAATACTTTAAGTAATAAACAACTCACAATAAAATAAATTATAATTATATAAATTTTTTAGTAAGATGAATGATCAAACGTGTGACAAAAGTCAACGGTATCATCTATTAAAAAGGGATAATATATAATTATTTACTGCATATGATATTATGATAATAAACATATGCTTAATCAAGTAGTGGAATGTATGAGATGCACATGCGTACGGGGCAACAGCGCGCGCGATCTTAGCGTATAAACTTCGCCGCATCTCGTGGCTGGACTGAGAGGCCTCTGGCCTTTGACTTCTCTTGCAGTTCAGCCCAGGAAGAGAAGAGGAAAGCGCAAATGGCAGCTATCGATCTGTCTCGTCTGTCACGTACGGGTTAATCATTGCCAGATACGCGACCTCGATCTGATCAGGATTCATGGAGATAAGAGCAAGTTTAAGAGCATGTTCAATATATTAGCCAACTATAAACATATTTTAATGAGATAAATGATGAGAGAGAAAAGCAGCAGGCTACAGATCTGTAGCCAGCTGCAGTACAGACTCCAAGACACAATGTGTGTATGACAAGTGGGACCATATATTAATAGTATAGTAAGCGACTATTGTATGAATTAGCTACTAGATTGGCTATAGATGAATTGGAGCCAGTAGTGGGCTATACTAAACTTGCTCTAATAGTACAGCCCACTACTAGTTCTAATTTATCTATAGCCAATCTAATAGCTAATTCATACAATAGTTATTTACTATACTATTAATATATGGTCACACCTGTCATACACATATTGTGTTTTGGAGTCCGTGCTGCAGCTGACTACATATCTATAGTCCGCTTTTTTTCTTTCTCATCTTTTATCTCGTTAAAATATACGCTTCTCTTCTCTCTCATCTTTTATCTCGTTAAAATATATTTATAGGCTAATAGTCTGCTGTTATACCTGCTCTAATTAATTCTGAAGATGAGATATAAAAATATTCAGGGATCTCTTGATCCATCCCAGGGATGTGGACAAACAGAAGTAGTCTGTATAAAACTCTGCAGAAAGCCAACAGATATCTTCATCCTCTTCATTAATTTATATGGAATTACATTTCACCGGCCTCTATACTGGAATGAATTAAATTTCAGCTGCTGAAATGCCTGTATGTATCTTCTGCTGCCTTGACATGTCATCAGGATATGGATAAAGGTGAGCTTACACCATAGGAAAGAATTGATTTTGGAACTCTTTTGAGGCGATGTGCATGGACAATTACGTCAGTGGATTAAGCTAGCATGCAGATCGAGCAAGTAATCTTTCACCGTTAATTTGTTTTCATATGCATGGCTGCTGTCACTTTCTGACCTTTTCTCCTCTTATCTAAACCATGAGGTGCCCTCTTTTGGAGCTCACATAATCACATTCTCTTGGACTATTGTCATATTCTGGAATCAATCCCAGTATCTTCGGCTTAAAGCTGACTCATCACCGTTTACCTCATACTAGTATAGGATTCTTGATTATCTAGTGTTATCACATCACCATTTCTAATAATTAATATGATTGCTTACATGATGGCCTTCCTTGCAAAACAAACATAGGACTACGTGGAGAAGTCGTAGAAACGTGTGCAACAAAAATAATCCCAACTCCACAGAGCCAGTCTATGGGTCTCTAAGCACATTCAGCACATCAACAGCTCTGTTTGAGGTTTCGTCTGCAGTACACCACCAGTTCACCAAAGAATAAATTGAAGGCCACAGTTAGCCTCACAATCTGGTATAATAGCTTGGATTCAAAGTTTAGTACTCCCTCCGTTTCACAATGTAAGTCATTCTAGCATTTTCCACATTCATATTGATGTTAATGCATCGATTCATTAACAGAGAAGTTATGCTAGAATGACTTACATTGTGAAACAGAGAAAGTAGCTTTAAACTTGTGCATAAGTACTAATAAATTAGATCAATTGGTGTTCTTGCTCTTTAGTAAAAGCATATGCTAAACTCATTTATTCATGAAAGAATAGCGTAAACAAATTAAACGACTTGAAATTTCTGGAATAATTCACATTTGAAGGAGTTGAGAAGACTAACTCATATTTAGAACCAGATGGAGTAGTAGAATCAGTAATAATAAGCCAAGCCTTTTCCAATCATAGCTTTACCTCTTGGTACTTTCAGTCCATTTTGGAGCTAGGATTTTTCCTGGATTTTCGCAGAGATAAGAGACTGTTTCCAAGGTCATTTCCTGAAACAGGCCACACAGAACACAGTGACACAGATCACTCCATTACTTTCATGTGCTACACACACAGGGTTACCTGGCATATGTAGCAGTGAGCAGTGACTGTTTACCAAGTAAGCGGCCGGTGTCCTCCAACGAATCCTAGTGCTCCACTATGGCCATATGGAGACAACTCAGAATTCGACCGGCCAGAAAGGTTCAGAGAATCTGAAATTGTAGGTCGACTGATAAAACCAATGCCTGGGCGATCGAGGTATGCTCATGGTGCCTTTCTTTCATGGTGCTTTTCGTGCAGCACGATAACGAAACCGATCAACGAACACGAAATGAATGGCACTTTTGCAGTGGCTTTCTGCTGTCTTTCTTTATCATGGAGCCAAAAAAGAAAAACCTAAAAGGGATTGATCTCAAGTGGTCGTTTCAACTCTGAATAATAACGTGCACCAAAGAGGGTGGTAGAGCAGCAGTATCTATATAATTCTTAATTCTCGTGTTCATCATGCTACTAGCTAGCTGCTCTTTTATGTCCATGGCTGAGAACTGGGTGGGGTGTGAGGAAATCGATTGTGACACCACTATCTATCAACATGTGGCATGATAAGAGTGCCCTTGCTCCAACTGCACTAAGCTTTATTCAGTCAGAAAAAAGAATGGGCACTTCATAGATAATGAAAGAAAATAGAAGTGGCCTAAGAGCACAGAGATATAGGACCCGTTTGGCCAGGCCCCTAAGCTTGCCTGAGGAAAATTGGTGAGTTCACTGGTGGAGTACAGGAACTGAAAATTACTTTGGAGTTCGCTGGGCCGGCGAATTACTTTGGAGTTCAGGAACGGCAAATTACTGTGGAAGTGAGAATACTGGGGTTAAATTCATGTTCATCCTCATCAGTCATCACCTGGAAGATTTGGAAAGAAAAGGGACGATAGAGTGTTCTGTGATGAGGAATCCACAACGGCATGCATCATTGACCGGATCACGAAGAAACTTGGGCATGGTAAACAGGAGGTTAAAAGGATTAGCAAGCCTACTAACGTGCGAGGGCGAGGATATTTGATTCCTGAGTAATCGCAGTAATATGTTGCAACTTTATTTTGGCAGGAGCATATGCCAAGAAGACTGACTCCTTGTTGTTATTATGTACTCTTTGCTTTCTTCTATGATATAATCCCAACCAAATGTTGGTCAGTTTCAAAAAGAAAACAAATGGAGCCTGAAAGTTACTTGAAATTTTGATCAGATGACTGATTTTGCTATTATGTACTGACCATTTTTTCCCCAACCATTAGATCACCATATGAGAAAAAGAAAAGAAAGATACTATGTAGAAACTTTGGATCAGATTAAGAATAGTAATCAAACTTTGGTGGTGGAGGGAGGATACGTGTTTCTCAAACAGCTCTGTTGGCAATTCCTTCCTGTAAATTAAAAAGATAAATAAAACCAAATTGGTATCTCGAGAAACTTACATAAAGGCGTTCCAAGGCATCCGAATTATTCATAACAGATATCTGCATAGATAATCGAATAATAATGGTTATGAGCTATAAAAGGAAAAAAATAAAATGGAAGAACTCAAGAACTTATGCTAAGCGTTAGTTTCAGAATACAGAAGGGAAAAATAAAATGGAAGCATGATGCATGATGCTTGCCCCCTGTGCCAGTATCCAAATTAATCAAACACACAATTCAAAGATAATGAGATGCAATCAGTAATCATCCTTTAAACTAAATCCTACTGATGAACTGATGATCACTTAACCTAGTGCTGTGTGTCTTTCTGGCTTCAGTCTTCGCACAGGCAAAGTTGCATCTTCTGAAAAAGGCTGCATCTCCCCGTCGAACTGGAAATCCTAGATACTACTGATCATCGATGGGGGGGATCATCGCTATCACTCTCTCCGCCGCCACCTATACCTATTCCCAAAAACCAGATTTCCCCATCTCCGTCACACATTGTCCCCCTTCTCCTTCTGTATTAGCTCTCCGATCCGTCTGCCCGAGTCAGGACGGAACAGAGAACGAAGCATACCTGGGTACTGCGTACAGATCGCTAACCTGGGATCACCAGGTGGAGGAGCGCGGCGGTCGTCGTCGTCGGCGGCGGCGGCGGCGGTGTGTGGAGCGGGAGCGTGTGGCCGGTCGATGGCAGAGAAGGATGGTAAAATCATGGGCCGGGCCGGGATGGGCTGGGCAGGAGGGGTCTTCCAAGTTAAAGCCCATTAAACTTTATAGGCCCAGGTTGACGTATGCACTTACCTGACCTGCTCAAAGTTTTATGATGGGCCGGGCCGAGGTATTTTGGAACCGTATGGTCCGAACTTTTACAAAACTAGATGAAACCCCGCGCATTGATGCGGGAATTTAGTATGATAACAATAAAAAATAACGTGTAAAATAGCTAGATAACATCAGATTAAGTAAATTAATGTGGTTTATGATAATTTAAATTTAAATAGTATGTGGAATGGTGATTCAAACGTAAAATGTAAGGTGGTATGACTTTATGGAAGAAGAAAAGTAGGGAGATTGTTTGGACCGTAGATTAATCATCTAAAGGCTCAAAATAATTGATGTGATATGACTTAATTAGAGAAAAAAAGAGAAAGATAATTTGGACCATAGATTAATCATTTAAGCACTAACTAAGTGAGGATGAATTATATAAGTATATAGGATATCATAAAACATAATAAAAATATACATTGAATCATTATGTGAATTATGTTGGATAATAATTTTACATGTTTGTATTTAAAAAGCTCTTAAATTATAAAAACTATAAAGATATAGCATGTTTGCATGATGTTTAAATGTGATGATTGTTAGTGGATGGTGATGTGGCATCTTGTTAATGGATGATGATGTGGCATCTTTATATGTTAAGCTTAAGAAGTTAATAAGGGATAATTTTATAGTATGATAGCATACGCCCTGTTTTGTAGGGAAAATATATAGCGATTAGCTCTGACCAAACTCAAGCCAGAGAACATGGACTGAGTAGTTAAGAGTCCAAATTACAACTTGGTGGCTCATCTCAATGGAGGGGAATAGAATAACTTTTCAAGATACAAGCCAAAGTGAAGAGCAGGTTGATTTTGCAATTATGCCAGAATTAGACGCCCACGGCCTAGCACAAAGAAACTACTGGTTCGAACACAACTTTTGTCTATGGCTTTGGCGAAAGATGTTTTGTTGTTTCTTTGCACTGCATGTAACAGATATGTAAAACTGTAAACCTTTTTTTATCTCCTCCTATACCAATAAAAAACGACATAAACTCAATTCCTTCCTTAAAAAAAAAGTCATGTTATGTAGGGAAAAATATATAATGCAAACTTTATATATGGTGTAAACCTGTAAACTACCGTAGGATGAAATGGTAGTTTAAAGGTTTACACTGTATATACTATTACATATTTACACTACATATATATAGGGAGTTTACGTTACGTATTTCCCATATTTTGTATCACAATTATTGGTAGCGATCCAAAGGTTTGCAAAAAGACCCTTAGTTTTGCATTGTAACCAGTAGTGAAATGAAATTTTACAAACAAACCCCTATTTAGGATTGTGATTAGTGGCAATAATCCAAGATGTAACGATGTTTTCCTCGTTTGGATAGGAAAACTTAACGTTGTGTATCTTCTTTATCTTGTCCCTCTATAGGTTTATTCATATTTTATTTATGCTATGTAATGTATGAGTAATTAAGTGTGTAATATAAATTTATAAATTTTAAGTGAAACTTAAAGTTAATATTGATATAGTCCAAATCTAAATTTAAGGTTGCTTCATTAATTCCGTTATTGGAGCTTATATATATCCGCTACCCACACACTAATATAATCTGCTATTAACCCGCTATACGCTACTTTATTACCTTGTTACATGAATATATTTCATGCCTATCAACCTATATCTATCTTTATCTTTAGTAATTTTTTTCGTGAAAATTGAGAGAACTTTTTAGACATAGCTTTCATAGGGTATTTCACTTATTTGAAGTTATCACTAGATATTTCCCATATAAAAAACACAGAAGGAATATGCTACTCCATCCGTTTTAAGTTATAAAACGTTTTGACTTTAGTCAAAGTTAAACTACTTTAAATTTGACTAAGTGTAATAGTGTATAGACAAATATAGTAATATTTATAATACTAAATTAGTTTTATTTAATAAATAATTAAATATATTTTCATAATAAATTTGTCTTGGGTTGAAAATATTATTATTTTTTCTATAAACTTAGTTAAAGTTAAAACAATTTGATTTTAACCAAAATTAAAACGTTTTATAACCTGAAACGAGGTAGTATATATCATCACACATACCAGTACAAAAAAGGTAGTATATATCATCACACATACCAGTACAAAAATGTACATGTGCACGCGTACACATCTATTACTATATACATATCCCCTAATTTCTACCTCTAATATAGCATGATACGTACGTCCTACAAAACTTAACTAGAGCAAAGAAAAGATACAAACAAGATCCAAAACAAACAGGCAGGCCAGCATGCATGCAAAATCGGTGAAGCAACATCCACCGTCCATCTCCAGATGATCGATCCATCTGACGATCTCACGCTCATCTCCATCATATGCTCCTCCATGGCTGCTCCTGCTACTCGTCCATGTCTTCCTGTATCGGCTCCAGCTTGGACGGCGACTGCGGCGGCCGGCGGCCGCCGCCGCCCTCCTCCGCCTTGACGGGCTCGACGTGCACGTCGCCCATGCTCATGATCTCCGCGACGACGTCCTCGACGGCCGCCCCCCTCCCGGCGCCGGCCAGCAGCCGCCGCAGCTGCCCCTTGGTCATCCGGATCTTCACGCGCCTCGTCGGCGAAGAAGAACCCTCGCCGCCGCCGCCGTCCTTGATGATCTCTTTCTTCCTCGTCGACGGTACACCACCTCGCGCCCCGCCGCCGCCGCCGCCGCCGCCGGAGAACTCCGCCGCCGTGGCGCCCCAGAACTCGTCCTCGCCGCCGTCGCCCTCTTCCGCGCCCCACGCCGTCACCTTCGCCCTCGCCCTCTCCAAGCAGTTGCAGTTTCCCATGGCAAAGAGATCAAAGCTAGCTCAGATCGAGCACACTATAGCCACTACAAGGAGACGATCGAAGGAGATGATGCGTTGACGCGTGCCTAGCTGCTTTGAGGTTTTCACTTGGTTTTTTTTCTAGCTTGCTTGGAGTGGAGACGAAGAGTATGGTGGTGTACGTATTTATAGCTAGCATAGTTGTTTTCCTAGAGCAAGTTCTACGAAAGCGAAATGAGACGGCAGCGTACGGACGAACAGTACATGCCGTGTATGCTTTTGCACGAATTTTTATGTAGATGGATTAAGAGGAGCTAGTTTAATTAATTAAGTATTTACTCATGCTTTGACCAGGGTAGATGTTTCCTCGCGGGAGATTAATTAATGTGGTACTGTATGATTAAATACTTTCATGTCGGCTGATTAAGCTGTGATTATACGTACGCTTGCTGCCTGCAGATATATATGAAAAATAATAGATGCTTAACTAGTGAAAGTAATGATGGGTATAGAAATGAAGGGGTGGCAGAGGATCGGAGCAAGATTAACGTATAGTACTAATTTTGTTGTGTCGCCGTTACTTCTACGTCCTTCTCACTAATGTCAATGAGCACCTGCTTGATATATAAAAATAAACTTTGAATTAAGCTAAGCATGGATAACGTTATTTCACGTACGTATGCAATATGTTAGTTATATTATCAGTAGATCGGCTTGCAACTGGAAAGATTAGAAAGAAGTCATGGTTTGCAGCGAGAGATAGTACACTACTGCTGTTGGATATGAGTACGTTTTAATTTGGTCTTGCGTACAGTATTGGCACTGCCTGTTGGATACTACTCTGGATTCGATCATATCGATTGTAGATCGAGCTGCAGAAAACTCTCACAGCACACCCTTCTGAATGGACGTACATGTCATACATATGCATCACTCGCCTTGAAAAAAGTTCCTTGTCGACGTTCATTATCTAGTCGTGATCGATGTTCGTGATTACAGCTGGTTAGTCGCACTTACCCACATCAATTTTCCTGCCATTGACAGACATGCTAGTCAGGCCTCTTGCAAGTGGTAAATTTGCTTTCAGAAGGTGTGGTAAATAATCAAATCAAAGCACACATCAACTTTTTCAAAAGACCTATACTCCTATAATCTGCTAAAACCTCTTACTATTGGATAAGACACATCCTAATAATATAAATTCAGATAGCCCATATATCAGATTCGTAGTGTTAAGATGTATTTCATCTATACCTATATTGGTATATTTTGAGACGGAGATAGTATATATATTATTATCTCCATCTCATAATATAGTATCATAAGTTCAGATGATACTCAATATGTACTACTATGAATATAGATATATCTTATTCATTCGTAGTATAATAGGTTAAGTTTCATTCAATCTTAGGTTACAAATTAAAATGGAGAGAGTAGCAGGGCAGTAGTAGCATGAACTCGATCGCCCATAGTAAGCGATGTATCGATCGAATAATCGAATGCCGTGTGGTCTCAGAAATTCAGAGAACCAATTAAGCTTTAGAAAAAAAGAGCCGGTGCTAATGTGAGCAATGACATCGGCAGTTGCATTGCCGTCGCCCGCGTGAACGCAGAATGGCAGATGAAAACCAGCCTGGCTGACCTCCACTTGCAGCTAAATTATTTCATCGCTACAACTGTTTGATCACCCACAGTTAGTTCATCCCCCCAGCCGAGGCCCGAGATCCATGTCCCGTGCGTGTCCGCCACGCGCCTTTGGAATAATTTAACGATAAAATTCTCGCTTTTTCAGAGCTACTCGATCGATCAGGTGGATCTGACCGACCGAACTGATTCTTTCTGGACATTTGTATATGGAGCACTAGTTTCCCAGCAGGGTCGTCGTGACGTCGTCTTGCATTGCCGGGGGGAAGAAGACGACTTGGTGCTCTCTACTCCTCTCTACTCCAATGTCGGCCGGGCAGCTGGCATTTCTGACGTGTGTGCTGTTGCTCAAGAAAGAGACTGATGATTCTAAGTGTGTGTACACTGGTGGAGAAACCATCTTTGGTCGGTCGACTAGATTTCACAATAGCTCCGGTTATATTAAAAACCGGGACTAAAAATATCTTTAGTCCCGGTTTTAAAGCTCTAGGGGTACTTTCCAATCTTTAGTACCGGTTGGTGTTACCAACCGGGACTAAAGATCTATTTGTAGTCCCGGTTGGTAACACCAACCGGGAAAAAAGATCGCTATACACTTTACTCTCGGTTGGTATTATCAACCGGGACTAAAGATCTATTTATAGTCCCGGTTGGTAACACCAACCGAGAAAAAAGATCGACGCGGAGATCGGAGAGGCCTGCGCGATTGGATCAAGGTATCTCCTCCTCTCCTTTTAACTCCTCCCTCCTCCTTATCTCCTCCTCTCCTTTTAACTCTCTCCTCAACCTTATCTATTCCTCTCCTTCTCCTCTCTACACTGCAGCGGTGTGGCGAGGGTGCCAGGCCGGCGCGGCGGCGGCCGCCGGCGCCCTGTGAGGCGGCGGCCTCGCGGCGGGGCGCGGAGGGCGGCGCGGCGCGCGGCGAGGCGGCGGCGGCCGCCGGCGCGAGGGTGGCGAAGCGCGGAGGGCGGCGCGGCGCGCGGTGAGGCGGTGGCCGCCGGTGGCCTGCGGCTGTGGCCTGGCGGCCGGCGCGAGGGCGGCGTGGCGCGCAGCAAGGCGGCGGCCTGTGGCGGCGGGGCGCGGGCCGGCCGGCCGGCGAGGCGAGGCGGCGCCTGGCAATTTTTTCTTTCTTTTTTTTTTTGAGAATCTGAGCTGAGATTGTTGTATGATGTATTTGATTTGTGTGAGATGTGAATATGTGATTGAATTTTGTAGAAGTTGTGATGTAATTTTTTTTTTAGATTTTGTGATGTATTTGAGATGATCGATTTGTGGATTTGAAGGCAATTTGAGGATGATTGTTTTGGGAATTTAGGGACGGGATAGGGTTAGGGTGAAATCAATATATTAAAAATAATGAAAAATAATGAAGAGAAGAAAAGAATAAAGAAGCAACCGGATCTGTCTCTTTAGTCCCGGTTGGTATAAAGTATCTTTAGTCCCGGTTGGTGTTAACAACCGGGACTAAAAATCGATTTTTACTCCCGGTTATTTCACCCGGGACTAAAGATAGCGATCTTTAGTCCCGGATTCGTAGTCCCGGTTGAAAAACCGGGACTATATAAGGGTTACGAACCGGGAGTAAAAACCACTTCTCCACCAGCGGTAGCTTTAAAAACTATGGAGAAAAGTTGTACGATCGACAACGTCTTTGTGTGTAGCTATTCGAATTGGTCTCTTGTACGTCTCACTGTTCATGCTCAAGACCTCCATCCATATAATAAGAGAAGGATGGCACGGTTTGCGGCTACATCCTACAGTAGCATATTGTTAATTAATAACAGTACATGTTGGATATTATGATCAAAAGACATACTGATTTATTGTGTATACATGTAGGGACGGCAGTGGGGGCAGTGAAAACCGTGGGAAAGATGAGCTTACAGGACAAAGTGGTTTGGTGGTGGAGCTTGACAGGATCAGCTGCAACTGCAAGAGTAGAGGAGAGGTACATGCATGTACGGCATGTCTTAAAACGCCTCTACCTGGGCATCAGCAATGTATACTATCTACATGGGTATTAGCGTGGGCCTAGATAACAGGCGGTAATAAAGAGAGGCGTGCTTCACATTGCTTATTTCTGTGAGTTGGCAGTAAGGTGGGGTCCATGGGGTAAAAAAATCGCAGCAAGGACGAAGCATGCATGCAACGGTTGGGAGAAGCAATGCTTTTGCTGTCAGAAAATACTGTGCACATGCATATTCTATTTCCTTGCTTCCGGCAGTAGGGGTATGACCCGGTTGCAGTTACGTACTAGTCTCACAATGTTTACTACCCGGTAGTAAGGATGTATTTATTGCTTACTATCCGGTTTGTGAGCATATTGCTGATGCTCTAAACAAAGTGTATTCATATGCTTTGGTGTAGTGGGTGACATGGACAACGGACACGAGCTAAAGATAGGGGAGAGAAGTGATGGTGGCTTGGAAGGGGCCTAACCATTGGGAGTGGTAACACGGTTTAATTGTTGGGCCTCATTAGCGCCAAAGATGTCACTAGAGAGGTAGGAGGTGGCATGGGATACGGCAAAGTAGGATAAAGGAGAAGACCGAAAGGGAGATATCTTAACTGTTTGATCTATATATCTTATACCTAGAAAATGATCGTTGACCTAGCTAAAACATTCGAGTATTTTGTACACAGTCCCATATATACTTCAACACATTAAAAAAAATGAGCTATGATGTTCTATCATGCATATTTTTTTCATGTAACACGAGCGCTGTGAAAAGTATTACTTCCTCTGTCCCAAAATATAAGCATTTTTAGAATAGTGTCAAGTCAAACATTTTTAATTTTGACTATTAATAGAAAAAAAAAGATCAATAATGTAAATTAGATGTTACTAGATTTATCATTAAACAAACTATCATAATATGCAACTCCTTTTATTTAAAACATCTTACTTTTATAGATATTATTGGTCAAAGTAGCACCTCGAAGACTGTGTTGAAGTCTAAAAATGCTTATATTTTGGGACGGAGGAAGTATTATATACTCTTACTCTACTTAGTATAAGAGGCCTTGGTTACAACTTACAATAGCTCCTATCTGGCTATCTTAGTTCTTACGGTGATTATCTTATTTGGCCAACAACTTCATTCTTATAGCAAACCAACAGAGCACATAGTAAAGTCAATGATCCTCACCATATAGCTAGTGCCATCGATAAATTGAATGATCAAAAATTAGGAGACAAATTTTTAAATCTTTTGTTAAAAACCTTGCAAACACATCCGTTGTTCATAAAGATGTACATAGAGTACTTTAACCTCTAAACAATTCTAATACCACCATAAACATCACGGGGAGTACAATCGGCCAAAACCATATATCTAAATAGATCTAAGGGCAAGGCTAATATTTGTTACGCAACATATAGCATTAAAATAGGTCCTATTGTCAGTTGATCGTAGTTGTTACCTTAGCACGAAATTAAGTTCTCGATAAATAATATATGTAACTCATTCATAAATAAATAAAAACTATCCAAATAAGCCTTTTATTAGGTGGAGAGAGAATGGAGCAGAGGGAGAAGAGAGATTCTCTGATCTTTTTATTCGCTAGCGACCAATCGCAAACTTATGATTATTTTTTTTGTTATGACTTAGCTTCAATGTCACAATAGCTATGTTGTTCACCTTAGAGACTTTAATGTTACTTTTTTTTACAACATTGCGATGTCCTAAACATCTAAAAAATTTATTCCAACGAAACTACGAAAACTAGCTAGAGATCAATATGAGATAGACAGGAACTGACACGGAGCGCAAGTGGTGCAACAATCTCGATGCACAAGTTGTGAAACTGAGAGAAAAACTTTTTAACTCACATTATAATTGATTAGCCTTTCTCCAAAAGACAATTAACTCGATCTGTTTCAAAAATAGAAGATAATTTGTCGTTTTATACGGTGTTGTTCTGTGCTAATTTTTTTTAGACAAGTCACGCGGGGGCCGGGGGGATTCCCCACCTGAATTTTATTGATGTTACAAAGGCAGTTCTACACAACATTTAGAGGTTGGAGGGAAGAGGAGAAAATGTTCTTCCAAATCGCAATTACAAAGCGATCGTTGCGCTTAATTCGTTCTAGCCATATCCCACACTCTTCAACACACTTAAGCAAAACCAACTGAAGTTAGGGGGCTGCATTTCGAACGACAACATCATGTCTATGGTTCCAGAGCGTCCAAAAATATAACAGGAAGAAAACTTGAAAATGGAGCGCCGGTAATCCCCCAGAGGGCTTAATGTTCGCCAGGTTTTTGACGTCCTGACCCATCATATTCACGCTGATTATTGTCCTGACCCGAGGGCAGTGCAGGCTGAAGTGCCTGGTATTCTCCGAGGCATTGGCACAGATATCACATGTATCAACTAAAACAATTCCCTTTTTGATGAGATTATGCTTTGTAGGGAGTCGCTCTTTTGCCAGAAGCTAGGCGAAGAATTGCACCTTTAGTGGCGCTCTGTTGTTCCAGACGAAGCTCCAGTTTGGACAGATTTAGTGCAGCATTATCCTGGAGTCATAGATTTGTTTGGCCAGGATGATTTTAAGATGGGAAGTTCCTTTACTTTTCCTTTTGTTAGGGCAGCCTTGAAGAATGACCTGCTACAATTCCACTTGAAGTAGAGCTAAATCATACTGGGCTACTAAGGACAAGCGAGGAACAAGACAGGTGGCTAGTCCTCTGCGAAGAACAGTCCTGATAGTGGCTAGCTGATCCACTGCATGAGAGAAAAGGGCAGCGAGGCGAAGCTTGAGAGGTTGATTGCAGAGCCATGAGTCACACTAGAAGTACGTGCGGAATCCATCCCCCACCTGGACGCTTGAAAGGTCTTGAACCGCCGGGATGAGAGATTGGAGGGAGCGCCAGAGGGGTCCAAGGTTCAAGTCATCCGCCAACGATTTGTCCCCAGCTTCCTACTAGAGCCACATAGACCACGACGAATTTGAGCTATGCGGATGGAACAACATCTTGATTAGCAGTGTGTCGTTTTGCAACCTGGGAGCTTAGAGGAAAACATAGCATAGACTGGGATATTGTTCAGGACTAAGTTGATAAGGACTATGTGCTCGGCATATGAGAGCAGGCTTGCCTCCCATCCAGCTAGGTACTTGTGCACTTCAGCAATTGTTGGATTGAGGTCCTGAGCTCGCAGCTTATGGGGAGAGACAGAGGTAGTCCTAGCTAGGTACGACAAAGGGAAGCTTTCCTTCTTGCAGTTGAGAATTTCATTGATCTGGCACTTGTAACCCAAGCATTGCATATGATTAAAGTGTCGTCTGCGTATTGTATTGTCACACAGGGGCTGTCTGGGCACATCGGGTGTGAGATTCTCATTGTGAAGGAGGAGTCTTTGGAGAACATCAGCTACAAGAATGAACAGGTGTGGCGATAGAGGATCTCCTTGGCGAAGACCATGCTTGCAGTTAATCCAGCGTCCCAAGACTCCGTTGAGAAGGATTACTGACTTAGAGGTTGAAAGAATATTCTGAATCCATGTATTCCAAGTGGTGTTGAAGCCCCTGGCGGTGAGGATCTGGAGGCGGCTATCCCAGCTGATGGAATCGAATGCCTTGGCAAAATCCAGCTTGAGGATTAGGGTTGGGCATTTTCTGACGAAGCAGGTTTGCATCAGTTCAGTCGCGAATATGAAATTCTTAGTGATACTTCTTCCTTTGAGAAAACCTCTCTGATCGAAATGGATTAGCTCTTGCAGAATACGATGAAGTCTGTTTGCCAACACTTTTGTAATGATTTTCATCGAGCAGTTCTGTAGAGAGATCGGCCTGAAACCATCTGGTGTATTCTCTTTTCCAGGTTTCAGAATCAGAACAATGTATGGCCGATTTATCCTTTCAAGATAGACATGTTGTAGCGAGAATCTTTCAAGGAGATTCATCACTTCTGTGCTGAGGAGATGACACGTTGCTTGGTAAAAACTTGGCCCGAAGCCATAAGGTCCAGGGGCGTTGTTTCTGTCCATCTGCCTGATTGCAAAGAGTGTTTCTTCCTTAGAGAAGCCGCCCATCAGACTGCTCAAGGCTGAAGGCTGAACTGTGTCGTAGAGCATTCCAAGCTGAAAAGACACTACTACAGAAAAGCCCTTCAGTGCCGGTTGTGAAACTTCCAAAGGTGCCGGATTTCCCAATCGACACCCCGGAGGCGGCACTGATATGGTGAATCAAAGGTGCCGGTTTAGGAACCGGCACCTTTGAGGTTCCACGATTGAAAAAAAAAAGGTCGGCTCGACTACAGTTCAGCCGATAACTGATTCCATCAAGAACACACATTCCATCAAGAACACATATGAACATAAAAACACAACATGAACATATGCCTCTTCTGCCGTCGCCGCTGCACGTCCCCTCCCGCCGGATCTGGCGGAGGGGGGGGGGGGGGGGAGGCGCCGACCCTCCCACCCCCGCCGGGCCGCAGCCGTCTCCATGACGTCCTTCCCTCCGCTAGATCCGGCGGGAGGGGACGGATGGCATGGAGGCGGCGGAGGTTGCCGGGCGACGGCGGCCGGGACAGTGGAAGAGGCATATGTTCAAGTTGTGTTCTTATGTTCATATGTGTTCTTGATGTTTGTTCATGTGTGTTCTTGATGGAATGTTTGTTCATGTGTGTTCTTGATGGAATGTGTGTTCATGTGTGCCTTTTTTAAGAAAACGGGCACATGTAATATGTTATAGATACCGATTTTTTAATAAACCGGCACCTATAATATATTATAGGTGTCGGATTTTTTTTAAAAAAACTGACACCTATATTATTGATGTTGGTTTTTCTCTAAAATCGACACCTATCTTCGTTTAAAGGTATAGTGCCGACTTATACGTTTTTTTTTTAAGTAGTGAGACCATTGCAGGGATTCAGCAGATCCTAGGATGAGCGAGTAATAGTTGAACATGACTTGTGCCTTGCTGTTGTGGTCAGAAACTTCGGTGCCTGCCGCCTTGATCGATTTGATGGAGGTTACGTCCGAAGTTGTTGTAGGCATGCGCTTTGAAGAAAGCAGTGCTATCTAACCCGAGCTTGAGCTTTTTAACTTTCCCGCGCTGTTTCTAGTAGGCCAGTTTGTCGTTGATAGAAGTGGCTAGTTTGTGCTGTACTAAGGCTATGTTCGTTGCTGTGTGTTGGAAACATATTTCTGGCGCGAGCCGAGGCTGGGATTTTTCGATGAAGTCGGACAGATCAATAACAAACTTGTAGTCATTAATTTTCCCCTGACTCTTTTGAGCTTCAGTTGTTTCATCCAAGTATTATTCGTTTTGGATACGTCCGCCATTTTGTAACATCAGCTAGGCGAGGCGAATCAATTTATTTTGTTGAAGTTGCAGCACGAATTGGAGCCTGCCTGCATGCATGCACTTGGAGGATCCAAAGTCTCATATGGCAGTGGGCAGTGGCACATGCACATGTATGATCATATATGCACTGGCAATACGTGTATTCGTATACACGGATCTCGTACATGCATAGCCGCATGGGATAAGCAGTACTCAAATATGTCATCAGCGATGACTAAACGAAATTTATAAGATGCGTGTAAACTGATCCGTACGAGGCATTCCAGAAGAGTCTACACACTGCACTTTTTTACTCTGCCGTGACATGTCATTATCTTGGGCTAAAAATAAAAAAAATAAAATAGCGTCAAATAGAAGGCACACACTGCTGTGCAAGAGTGCGTGCACGTGGCAACCACGCGCTCGGGGTCAACTGTGCAAGTATTAGGACCGGACTGGCATTCCATATGCATGCACTTCGAGCTGGCCTCCATGTTCGTAACAGATGAGTCCAAAAGGTAAACCATAAAGACAACAAAGTCAGGACAGCGAAAGAAAGTGCAAGTTGATACATATAGGCTGCAAAATACAGCAATATTGCAGCTTCTTTGTAAAGCTTAATTTGAAAATGGAGCCAATGGAGTCGATCCTAGCTTTGTCGTACACTGGTATGAAAATACTCACTCTCTCTTCCAAAATATAATAATATAATATCACATGAGACATCTTAGCACAAATAGAAAGCTTGTTCATATTCGTAATATTATGATATGTCTTATCCGATCATAGGTTCTTATATTTTTGGATTGAGATAGTATAGACTGTTTGGTTCAATGCTTCAACTTACCACATCACACTTTAAGATGCCACACCTCCTTAGCCTTGTGTTTGATTCATTGCCATAATTATGGCAAGCCACACTTTCTTATCATTTTACCCCACATGTCATAGACTCAATCATTTGTCTAACTTTGCCACAAGTGTGGCTTACAATTTGTAGGCAAAAAAAATGTGGCAAAGCCACACTTGTCTAACATTGTCTAAAGTGAGTTATGGCAATGTTAGTTAAGAACCAAACGACCCAAATATTTTGCATGTGGTCCGTAATTCATTACATGGGTGTTTTTCAATCGGCCTATAACTAATGGCATGTAAAAATTACATGATTTTTGTGGACGCATTCCACAACCACTCGTGAAAATTGATTTTCACTGGCAACTCTCTTAAGGAATCACATGTAAAAATAAATATCATGCTTTTGATTTTTTTTAACTGTAAAAAGGAACCCCAAAAAAAATATTTTAGATTTTTGTAGGCATCTATAGAAGCAAAATTTTACTGGCTTTCCCTTATGTGAACCGACCATAAAAAATATTTTAAGGGCGACTTTTTAAAATGTCTGCCTGTAAAAATCATTTTAGGGTGTTTCGTTAAGAAGTTTGCTGACAAAACCCTTTTTTCTTTATTCTTTGATAATGACTAAACTTTACTTTTTTAGAAAATTCATTTTATGTCCGATTAAGGTGAACAGAAGTTCTCAACCTTACAACATTCTGGGTCGATGTTTCCTTAAAATACTTCTTTTGATATGATTGTTCACTTATGTCCTGTAGTCTCTATATGTTGATATATTGCATAATGAATGGGCATACTAAAAGAAATATTAAGTAGCTCATATCAAAGAAAATAATAAATAAAGATAACAATCTATAAAACTTTTGGTTTACCTCGATTGGGCCAAATATGAATTTTCTAGAAATTTTCAAACTTTGAACTTTCTGAACAATTCCCCGTAATAATAGATATATCAAAGCCTGTAATGAATATTAGCCACCTGAACGATCTCATTTATAATAGCTTTCAATAACAAAGTTGTAGATCTGGCCGAGCTCGATAATTTCAATATAGAACATTTCTCCATCCAGCGTTGTTTGGAAAACTAAAAAGTAGTTACGAGAATAGTAACAAAAAATTTGCCACACTAAACAACCTAAAATGAAACAACTTTAAACTGCAAAGTTATAGGTTTCATCAAGACCTACAATTTTCATATTAAGTTTGTCATCATCCGATTTCACATGAAAAAGTTATAATTTTTTTCGTATTTTAGTGGGGCTTCTAGTTTTAACGTCTTGTACAGAATGCATGGTCCACGAAAATAGATTTTATAGGTGGATTTCTTTGGGATCCGCCCAAAAAGTATACATATTTTTAAAGGGGAATTTCAGACCAACCCGTAAAAATAGTTTTTTTTACAGGCGGTTATGACCTAAAACGACCTCAACCATTTTCACAAGTATTTTTTCTTTTGGATCATCTATGTGAAGATAAAAGCTTAATGTCCGAAAAAAAGACTTTTTAAGTAGCATCACTAATTAAGGTGTAGGGTTAATTCTTAAAATTATTTGATTTTGTCTTCATGATCGACTAATAATTCTATTTTGCATATAAAAGTCTAACTAATTGATATAATGCGGTATTTGGTTATTTGTTCACAGCTAGAAATCCCCGGATATATGGACCGAATCCTGTACGGGGATCAGAGAAGATAACCATCAAATGCTATGAAGCCAAATTGCTTTGAAATGTTTTTGTTGGCTGCTTGCTAAAGAAGGTCCAACACTGTATAGTTTTTGCATTGTTATTATGCATGTGCATGTTACTATTTCTGTTATAGGGTGTAAACTACATCTTTGTAAAGCTTTGAAAATGGAGCCAATGGTGCACTACTTCCATCACACTAGGGTTTCATGTGGCCATAGGATGTGTTGGTAAATTTTGAAAGTTTGATTGTCACTGAATGTGACAACAAGGAATAAATATATTTCACATCTAAAAATAATAATAGGCACTTGAGTTATAGAATAGAATCAGTTGTTAACCATCACATACTTACAGCACCAGATCACGCTACCTATAACGTGGTTTTTGATGCATATGGCTTGCTAAAGCATGTCCAACAATTTGAGGATTATTTTTTTTATTATTAGGCATATGCACATGCATGTCATTGATTTTTCCTGTGCTATCTGCATAAGACATGGTGGATGAAGAAAAGAAGAGAGAGAATGTATAGACATGATAATAATTTTGATTCAGCTGGCATCTTTGAGTTAAAGTAGGTAGATTTAGGAAGGGTAAATTCTATTTTTGCCCTGAACTTTGTTCGATCTAAAAAGTCTATCATTTACTTTTAACTACAAAACTAGTTATTTTTTCACTCTCAATTTTCAAAACAGGACAAAAATAACACCATAAACCATATTTCAAGGTGGCTTTGATAAGAAATATTGGCGTGTGTACATGTGTTTTTTTTTTTTGCAAACATGAAATTCAAATAGGTAAATTTTATGGTTGTCGACCTAATTGATATCTAAACGGGTAAAATATGTATAATAAGAATATAAACTAAGAAATCCACCTTCATTTCATCCAAAGCCACAAAAAATGATATAAGGTGTTACAAACGGTTCCATTGTTTAGGGTAAAAATTAAATCTCGAGGAGTTCAGGAAAAAAAAAATGGACTTTACCCATTTAGCAAAAATCTGATATACAAGATATTTATATAGTCAGACAGTCAGCCTCCGTTCATCCTTTATCCTTATCATCTAAGACGACTATTTAGACGATATGCAATAACAAGGAAGTATTCCCTCGAGAGATTAAAATCCATTTCCCGGTCGATCGAAGTGCTTGCACCATGGGATATATAATAATTCAGTAGGTTTTGGAACGGGGCGCTGTCAAATGTGATTCTCAATTTGCCAATTTGCTTAAGCTGTTTGGTGAAATTTCTGAACAATGGAAACAAGAACAATTAAGGATTACTGATGGGACTGCTCATTTATACCATATTTTTCTCCTTAATTGCATGAATCGTACATTGTAATACACGACCCTATCCATGACTCCATGTGCCTGTGGTTGCCTTGCTGGAATCAGGTAGCTAAAAACTTGGTGAAGGAGGCAAAAAAAAAAAAAAGAAACTCTACAGTGAAAGTCAAAGCCTCGTCCAATTGCATCCAGCTTCGAGCAGGCACTTGGACAAAACTTATAAATAGCTCTGCCAAGCATGACAGAGCATATTCATCGAGAGATCGAATTCGGTTCTCGTCTCGATCATCAGTTTGGCCTGTCGATCTCTGTCCATCTCTGACGACGCCGACGGCCATGCAGCAGCTGCTCGCGATGAAGCTGATCCTGACGACGCTCGTCGTCGCCGTGCTGGCGCTGTCCGCCGGCACGGCCACGGCCACCTGCGACACGCTCACGGTCGGGCACTACCGGCAGTCGTGCCGCGCCGCCGAGACCATCGTGCGCGACACCGTCAAGCTCTACTTCTCCAAGGACCAGACCGTCACCGCGCCGCTTCTCCGCCTCCACTTCCACGACTGCTTCGTCAGGGTAAAAATTATTAGCATATACTCTCTCCGTAAAAAAAAAACTCAACTTATTTGAATTTTATCTCACAAAAACCAACTTCTACCATCTTATCTATCCTTAGTATGTAAAACGAGAAGTTTTATTTCTTCAATATCCTTTATCTACCCATCACTCTTATTACTTTTATCAATGATTAAGAGTATTTTAGTCATTCTCTATCTCTACTACTTTTATTTTGGAATGCTAGGATTAGATTTATTTTGTAACGGAGGGAGTATATCAATTATCAAGAACAAGTTAAGCTATCAGCTTGTAATTGACAGCTGCAAATGTGGACGGAGAACTTACCCAAGTTTAAAATTATTATTGGCAGGGATGTGACGGATCGGTGTTGCTGAACGCGACGGCGGCGAGCGGGCCGGCGGAGAAGGACGCGATGCCGAACCAGAGCCTGGACGGGTTCTACGTCATCGACGCCGCCAAGGCGGCGCTGGAGAAGGAGTGCCCCGGCGTCGTCTCCTGCGCCGACATCCTGGCGCTGGCGGCCAGAGACGCTGTCTCCATGGTTTGAGACTCGCTCCACTGATGAATTCTCCTGTTACTGTAGAGACGATGAGCGATGCAAAAGCTGATGCTGATCTGATCATCCGATTCTTGCTGTGCTCTGTCTTTTCAGGCTGCCGGGAACATCAATGGCGCGAGCCTTTGGCAAGTCCCGACGGGGCGGCTCGACGGCCGCGTGTCGTCGGCGGCGGAGGCCGTGGCCAACCTACCGTCTTCTTTCGCGGATTTCGCTAAGCTCAAGGAGCAGTTCGGTTCCAAGGGCCTAAATGTGCAAGACCTCGCGATCCTATCAGGTATAGTAGTGCTAACCATGGACGATTCTAAAGCTACGTGCGATTTGCTGTACTGTTCTTGCTGTACGCCGTGTCAGAGTCAGGCACAATCTTGGTCTTCAGGTCGGGTCAAAATGACAGAATGAACTGAACCTCAATAATGACATTTCTGACTTTTTTTCTGTATGGAGTTGCTTTCTTGCTTTCTTATTAAACATTTGCGTGTTCAGAAATCATAGAAATGTTGAACATCTTTTAACCTTTTTTTTCAAAGCGTCAAGTCACATTCCGATTAAGATATCATTATCCCTGGCAATTTCTCGAACCGTAAGATGACACTGACAACAAGAGAGACAGTAATTAACACAGTAAATTATATTAATTCCTTTACATCACTGTTTCAGGTGCTCACGCCATAGGCAATTCACACTGCGTCTCCTTCGCCAAGCGGCTCTACAACTTCACCGGCAAGGGCGACGCCGACCCGACGCTCGACCGGGCGTACGCCGCGGCGGTCCTCCGCGCCGCCTGCCCGCCGCGGTTCGACAACGCGACCACCGTCGAGATGGTGCCGGGGAGCTCGACGACGTTCGACACCGACTACTACAGGCTGGTGGCGAGCCGGAGGGGCCTCTTCCACTCCGACCAGGCGTTGCTCCAGGACAGGGAGGCGGCGGCGACGGTGCGCGTCATGGCGAGGTCGAGCAGGCAGGCGTTCTTCCGGCGATTCGGGGTGTCCATGGTGAGGATGGGCAATGTCGGGGTCCTGACGGGAGCCGCAGGAGAGATCAGGAAGAACTGTGCTCTGATTAATTGATGGGCAGAGATTTGATCTTTGATATAAGTTATTACTAAGTCATGTACTAATGATGTTCTATTGTTTGGTGTCTAATTAAGTTATTACTACTACTACAAGGTAAATTTCATGAGGGAATAACTTGCTCGGCATTGTTTGATTTGTTTTATGTTAATCATCGACTTGTTAATGTACTCTTGCACTGATCTTCTCCATGTATGAAATGGCAGAGCCGCTGCCACCCTTCTCCAGAAAAAAAGATGTTGGCCATGTTGACATTTCTTCTTTATTTTTTTGTCAACATTATGAGCTTGAGAGGAAGAGCTATATACTTGGATGATTATATACCTTTGCTGTCTGCCTGTCTGCATTCAAGCCCATGTTGGATACATGTTCAGTTTTCAGCCCACCCAAGGGACGATTTTGGGCCCAATATTCACAAGGCTTTGACACATGCAGACACAAAAGTCCACAGCATAGAAAGGGGAAAACTGCTTCCGAAAACACTTTACCCGACTGACTTTTACTGACCACTTTAACTCCCCAACTACCAAAATATCACTTGACACTTCACTCCACATACTTTGGTTAGAGTACAATATTTTATATTAACTCCATCCTAAAATTTTAGCTATTTTCAATACAATACCTTGTCTAAAATGAAACTATTTCTTCACTTATCTTCTTCTCTTAACCAATTACAACAATTCTCTTTTACCTATTTTCTCTTCTCAACCAATCACACACTTCCTCCAATCATTTTCATGTATATTTTTAACCCATATTAACCTAAAAAAATACTTACATTTGAAGTATATACTAGTCTCCTCGGAGACGTCTTATAATCTTATCTTTTTGCTCTAGGGCAGTGTTCTTGTTTATTTTACTTTATCCTGCCTCGCTAGAAGAACAACCATTGTCCAGGAAGTAGGAACCAGTGCAGTTTAAGGTTCCCATGGTTTCTAACGAATCATGGTTTTGCAGCATCGCCTTTGCGTTTACCCACGGGCGAAGTTTCGTCAATTGTTCTCATCCGGATATCAGCAAGAACCTTAAGCAAAGAACCCAAGAATAAAATACAGAAATATACTCCTAGAGAGCTAGCTTCGCTCATCACTCATCAGAGTACCAATCCCCTTTATACCTGAACCTTTACAACATACACGTTCACCGAGCCATCCATCAGCCTGAAGAGAATTTGATCCCTATTTGAGTTTCCGTTTCACTTTCCAGCACAAGTCCAACGGTCAGGGCTCGATCAACTAGCCAGGAATCACGCAGTACTCTGCTCTGTATATCGAATGTTGGCATCTCGATCGCTTTTGGGCAGCAAGGCAAGAATATTACTTGCCTTCCACACCCTTAATCACATGCACGGCCCCCATACTGATGCAGCTATAAAACGTCGTGACGCCATGAGAATTGAGATGTCCAAATCCAAGAGCAGACAAAGACTAGCTTAGCTAGCTCGAACAGCACACACTACTGAAGCTGATCAGAACGCCGCCGGCAATGCCGCCGTACCGGCTGCCGATGTACCGGGAGAGGCCGGCGGTGAGGTGCATCAACTTCCTCTGCGCCGTGCTGCTCACCATGGTGCTCGTCGCCGGCATCATCATGTTCGTGCTGTGGCTCAGCCTCCGGCCGCACCGTCCCAGGTTCCTCCTCGACGACTTCACCATCCCCAACCTCAACCGGCAGTCCGGCGCCGTGAACCTGCCGGTGAGGTTCACCGTCGACGAGCGAAACCCCAACCAGAAGATCGGCATCCACTACGGCACCATCTACGGGTCGGTGTACTACAACGACCTGCTCGTCGCGTCGGGGCCGGTGGTCCAGCCCTTCTACCAGCAGCCCAAGGGGGACACGCCGCTGCTCGGCCAGCTCACGGCGTCGGGGCCGACGCCCGGCGACCCGGCGTGGCAGCGGTTCGCCGGCGACGCGGCGGCCGGCAGCGTCGCGCTCCGGCTGCTGCTCAACTCGACGGTGAGGTTCCAGGTGCAGATGTGGGACACCAGGGAGCACCACATGAAGGTGGACTGCGAGTTCGGCCTGCGTGGCGACGGCACGCTCCAGCAGGGGGACAAGAACAAGCAGTGTACGCTCTACTTCTAGGGTGGATGGACCGTATCTTAATTTTTCCTCGATTTTTCTTTGTGAGTGGTTTTATATTTTTCATCGTTTGGATTTTCGAGTGATATTGATTATTACTTTTTACCCCTTGTTGACAAATGTAATTTGTTTGTAACTGTACATTAATTTTATTAAACTGTCTGAATTATTAATGTTGTAGCGCAAGTGTATGTGCCAGGTTCTTTGTCTAATTATATGGTACTATAAACGATAGACTACTTGATATTAAGAGAATATTTTGAGGGTACAAACGGATTAATGAACTATTACAAAGTAAAAAAAAAAAAGCTGTTTTGAAGTACTACTCTTAAGAAACTTGTGTATATAAAACTTTTATAAAAATCATACCGTTTATAAGTTTGGAAGAGCGTGATGATGACAATGAATAATATGTAAAGAGGAAAATAAGGGGGAACAGAGAAACGATTGATCGAAAATAGCTGATTGTTTTTCAAGGTTTCACTGGGATCGGAGAAGGGTTTAATGTCCAGTGTAACGGTTGAAGGTATGACAACTAGACAATCTACCATTTTTGCTCATAGTTTTCTGCAAGCAGTCAATTGTACAAAATAGTGATGTTTTACCCCCAACTTTATGGGGAGATGTACTTCTTTGTTCTACCGATGGCTCAGTATAGTTAAGGAATCATTATTAACATGGACTCAGGAAAGATTATTCACAATGTATACCCATGAGATGATGAGAATGATCAGGGCATCAGGCAGAGGGTAAGTATTAATACATCATTTGGGAAGGTATAATATTTATGTGTTAACCCTAACCAATCATAAAATCTTGGCTAATACAGGCTATTAAATGTTGATTCTGTCAAGCTGCAAACAATTTACAACAAAACTGCAGTGGTAATTTCCACATACTCCAGAGACCCAGATACACACTAGGACATTAGTAACCTGGACTCACCAATGAGCACCAGAGTTGATTGATATCTGTTTAGCTTTCCTCCAGTCTCCGCAACACAGAGTCAGCAAAGATGCGCTGCCTGAAAATTGAAAACCTTATTAGAAATTCAACTGCTTTTAGTGAGAGAGAGAGAGAGAGAAAGAGAGAGAGAGAGAGAGAGAGAGAGAAGGAAGAATCACGCACTTCTCTTCAGTGTGTTTGGGACTAGGGCGGTTGTGTTTCAGATACCCGTCCCACGGAACCTTCTTAAGACCAGCTCTAGCAGCTATCATGTCTCTTACTCTGTGGAAAGCATTCCATTAAGTATGAAAAAGGCAGTATGTTTCTCATAAAAAAACTAGAATCCAATTTTATGCTACCTTTCAGCAAATTCAATTGCTGTTTCTCCATCCCTCAGATACTGAGGCTCCAAGTACCATACATCACACACAACTGCCCATGATGTCATAAGCCTAACCAAGTGCATTGTAAACGATTGCCTGACAAAAATTACGAGAAGATATTAAGTGAAATACAGAAGAAGATAAATGTGAACAAAGTAAATTTGTGCAGTTGATTGTATTCCTCACTTCTTACTATTCCAGAAGGCATCAACAAATATTTTATTGTATTTGATAGCTATTGGGCATACAGCACAGCCAAGCTCAAAAGCACCCTGGAAAAACATAATGAGAATGAAGACAAATCATCATTAGTCTGATCGTGGTCAATTCCAGCAAATGTTAAAACATAACAAGAATGAAGACAACTCATCATTCGATAGCTATTTAGAAGATGACAACTTTCTAGCATTTGCTATCTTTTAAACATGTCAGGCATATGATTGGCAATGAGCCTGTTTATATATGTTCGTACCACTACTAGAAATACTCAACTACTCTTATCTATCTGCCAAAATATTTGTGCTATCTGCAGTACCTCTTTCTTTTTGCATTCTCTGTCCATATGTAAGCTGTGAGTTAATTTTAAGTGAACTCATGCATTTTTAAATATAAGGACAATTAATTCTACCCTTTTTAAGTTTGAAACTTGCAGTATATTTATTTACGACCAGTCACAATTCACAAAACACACTTACTTTGTTAGTATATTTTTTACAATCTAAAAAGATGTCATATTTATGCTGTACGTACTGTAAGGGCAGGTTTTCTGCTTGAAGCTTGTTAAAAATGAACCAAAATTTGAAGCCTCTCTTGAAAGTTAGTTACACAAGGATGCATATTTGGTCATTTATTCAGTCACTTCAAAAGAACATATCAAGTTTACAACTTTACCTTCTTGAACATGACAGTGTACTGGTTGTTAACACAAGTTCCTTCAGGGAAAATCAGGAGAGGATTGCTGTCTGGATGTTGAACATGATCTCGTAACCTGTTGACAGAGTTCTCTTAATAAACTGAACTATATATAGTAAGTAATGCATTGGAAATGAAAAATTATACTTTTTTGCAACCACTTCACGATCCTTGAGATCATTGCGATTAAACCAGATGCAACCAACACTTTCCAAGATAGTCTTCTGAATAAATCCTGTACAAGGGAGGAAAGCAAATTTTATCAACAATCTAGCAATGCAAAAGGTAGAGATCAACAATCCATCCTGAAGAATGAGAACTGACCAACCCATCCAGGATGCTTTTGCATAATGACAGCAAATGCTGTCATCTGCTCCAGAATAATGAAATCTATCATCGATGTATGGTTTGCAACAAATACCTGTGGTAATTAGAATTTAGAAGAGAGTTACAAAGGATATCCGTCATTCATTAATGGATGAACATGAAATTAATTAAGTAAAACATAATGAAGGAATGACAATGTGTACCTAAAGAATGGTTTCTGCAAATGTTTGCATTTAAATTGGAATTATAGACCTTGTGAAACATGAGGAGATTTTGTGATAGAAAGGATAACTTTTCCTGAATTATCCAGGTGAGATTTCTGGGGAACAAGGCTAAGTTAATAACTATGATGTTTAGCAACAGTGTTGCGCACCACATGTTCCTATAAGTGCATAAACTACTTAACATGGGTTCTAAGAGAAAGAAAGTTTGTAACCTGATGAGGCCGTGTGCTTGGGCGAGGCCCATGATACTTGATCACTCCAGTCCAAGAAGCAACAAAAACACTGCACATCATTTCAACCAGCTTTCTCTGCAAAAAAGATTACAGTGTTTTTGAATAAACAAAGAACCTAAGTTGCAAAATATTATGACATATTATGGCTGCATATGAACATACACACATCTACAACCAGAAATTGACATAGATGGGAGATAAGATAAGTCACCTCTATTTTACTTCTCATCTTTTGCCCTTTCAATAAGAAATGTACAGGAAAAAAGGCAGCAAAGAATGCTAACCATCCAACTAGAAGAGTTAGGCCCCTGAAACATAACATGGTTACAGTTATCAGATGAGAGTGACTCAATATTCGACAAAAGAAAAGAATATAAGCTAGATCCAGAGACAGAAAATAACTTTTAGTAGTAATACATACACAAAGATACCGAAAAAAAAATTCTCTCCAACATTTCACACAAAATTCAAATGAGTTTCCTGAACAAAGTTGGTCTTGAAATATTCTGATTTCTGACGTTATGTGGAAAGTGATTGTAACTGACCAAAAAAACTCATAGCACATGGTTAAAAACATCTACTTCATTGCCAGTTTGGACAAAGGTTTTACAGATCAAATGGGCTAGGATACCCTTGTACTACAAAATATCAAGTCAACAAAGAAGGATACATTGCAAACACTTACAAAACAAGTAAACTAATTAGCAAAACTGCCGCCCTAAATATAGTGTTCAGATTATAAGGATCCAGTACCTCAGCGGGAATAGTATTCCGTATCTTATCACTACTCCCAAGCACCACAATGGGAATAAATAAATGTTCCAATTCCATGGCTCTGGAGAATTTGACTTAAAGCAACGTGTGAATGAATCCTGTATCAGTGTAAACACAAGCAATGAGAAAGCTAGACAACATCGATCACAACAAGAAGAATTGCCATAAGAACGACTGCTATTTATCCCACACCGCATCACAACTGAAGTTACGTATGCACAGTAGTAAAATGATATGAAACAAAGATGCATGAGATGTCAAGTCTTTATCTTGGCATACTCTCACTAACAGGCTATGGAAGTACCCATATACTTGTCTAATACGAACAACATTATAAAGAAAATGTTATCATGTTCCTGTTTTAAACCTTAACTAAGGGAGATTTACCGCTCCTTTAACTTGAAGTTTTGAAAAAAGTGTCAAAGACAGACATCCTTTTCTTGTTCCACCGATATATACCCAGGGCTTAGATGACAACTTTGTAAAGAACATCGAACTTAGGGTTAATTAACATTACAACATTAATTATATTTTGATTCTTATACAAAATTGATTACTGACCACAAGCAAAATACTCTTTTCCTCAGTAATAAACGAGAGTGTTCAAAGCGCGAAACAATCCAGAAATTGTCCTCAAGGGAGGCCATAAAATAGGAAATTTAAGGTAAATCCAACTAAATGCAATATTGACGAAATTGTACATATTTTCGGAGACTTTGACGCAAGAACAGAGTATGAGAGTAATCATATGAAAACCGTACAAATTCAAAAATTTGAGCGAAGCAAGCCTAGCCTTGTTTCCACAAAAGGATTGCTCTACTCCTTTCGCTAAACCTCACAGATCAAAGCCTATAAACGTCCTATCTGCTCTTGCCATCTCATAGAACATCACCATCTAATAACCTGAGAACGCACGAAACGGGGGGGGGGGGGGGGGGGGATTTTAAGACCCGGGTAAGCCACTCACATCGACGATGGCGCCCGCCGCTTCAGTGAGCACCGGCGAGATGTCCAGCAGATCGCGCCTGCACGATGGCAGAAGAGAGTAAAGAATCGCCTAAAAAATATCTCGCCAAAATCCCCCACATAATCCCAAGCTAGGGTTAACGAATGAAGAAAACAAAGACGGGGAACAGAGAGGGGGCTAGGGCGCGATTACAGATGGAGATTCCTGGGGAATTCCTGCGGCAGCGAGTCGGATGGGAGGTAGTCCTCCAGGTTCGGCCGGTCCAGCTCGATGTCCCCCGCCACCGACGAGGTCGCCATCCCCCCCTCCGTCGATCCCCTCCGCCGCCGCCGAGGAAATCTTAGCGATGAGGAGCGAGAGCGAGAGAGATGGGCGCAATGTGGCGTACGTCCAGCGAATCGATGCGTGGGTGGATCGGTGGACCAACAGACAGCGAAGGGGAAGAGAGAGGCTCGTCACCGGGTGGGCCCCGCACACCGACAGGTGGGCCCACTGCAGCGCCTACATGGGCCAGCTCGGGTGAATTAGTTGGCCGAAACTGTCGGCCCATGTAAGGTCCATAAAACCGAGGTTTACCCTTGCGCGTCGCCGCCACTCGCAAGCAAGCAGCCGCCGCCATGTCGCCGCCGGGCAACTCCGACGAGCTCGCGAGCTCCAAGAAGGTGAAGAAATCTAACTCCAAGGAGGAGAGGAAGCACAAGAAGGGCAAGCATGAGCGCCCCGCCGCCTCCGAAGAAGCGCCGACTCCCCGCAGCGACGCGAAGGGGAGCAAGGGCAAGAAGCGGAAGCACAAGGACGGGGAGGGGGAGAAGGAGCACGGGAAGAGGTCCAAGGAGAGGAAGGGGGAGGGCGAGGCGGCGGAGGCGAGGCGCGGGGACGACAAGGTGAGGCGGGCGATGGAGGACGAGAGGTTCGCGGCGGCGCGGACCGACCCGAGGTTCCGGGCGATGCGGCGGAAGGAGGCGAAGGTGGAGCTCGACTCGAGGTTCACCAGCATGCTGACGGACCCGAGGTTCTCGTCGTCGTCGGCGCCGGTGGACAAGCACGGCAGGAGGCGCCGCAAGAAGGGTGGCAGGGAGAACCCGATGCTGCAGTACTATCTCAACCAGGAGGAAGAGGAGGAAAAGGAGAAGGCCAAGTTGGTTGAAGAAGAGGAAGAAGAGGGGGACGCAGAAGAGCAGCAAGGGGAAGAAGAGAGCTCCAGTAGCGACGACGACGACGACGATGAGGACGAAGAAGAGGACGATGACGACGAGGTGGTACTTTGCTTACAATTTTTTGATGGTTTGGTTTATATTTCGTTCAATTCTCTCGCTTGTAGCATGGAAGTACTTTATTTACTTTATACGTCTCGTCCATTCTACATATTATATGGTAGATGGTAGTGATTAGCTCCTCCAAGAACTCAATTGCATATATCTTGTTTGGAGCATGATTTGTAGGGGACTACTTTTGAGTCTGAGTTTAGTTTTAAGAGCATGAAGTACTTCTTGTTTTTCTATCAATATATGGTCTTGGTCATTTGTAACCACGGTATGTTCAATCTGATGTTACAAGTGTTATGAACTGTTAAACTTTTTTTTTTGGCCGAATGTGTAGGTTATAGAGCTATGTGGTTGTACCAAGATATGCGTCTTTGTAGCTACGCATTTTTAATAGTCGACTAACCAAAAAAAACAAAGGGCATGTGTTTGTGTTGTGGTATTTGACACAATCCCTTCGAATTGCTTGGGACTCAAGTGCACTTTGTTTGTCCAAATGTCCAATTGAAGGGATTGGACATAAACCCACATGTCAAAGACCCTACTTTACTCATGTACTCAGCTGACAATGACATGCCACTGTTAGTATTTTTATCCACCATCCTGCCACTTAAATCTATTTTTTGAGTTAGCCTTGTAATTTTTGTATTTTGTAAGCATTGATTAATGATTGCAATATTTATGTAGTTTTCGCCCTTCAAGAAAAAAAAACAATGTTTTGCAACATTATTCTTGCATTATATCTAATACATGGTCCTTTTTTTTCACAGTACTCTGTCGGCAGTGACATTGCGCATTATTTGATGGGCAGGCATGATGATACACCTATGATTGACAAGGAAACCCATAGGCTTGCTGTTGTTAATATGGACTGGGATCATATTAAGGTGTGTGATGATTGAAAATAATTATTTTTTTGTCAAGCAAACCTATTAGCATAAACAATTTACAGAAATATTAAAAAAGGCTTTGTTACTGGATGCTTAAGAATTACCTTGAAACCAATAATTTTACTGAAAAAACTTGTTTATTATGTGATTACATTTTTTTAATGCTTTTGCTTTTATGAGCGCATTGGTAGCTTCTATCGAACACTTTTGTGCCATTGGGGTGATGTTTGGAAAAAAATTGTCTGCTAGGTGGCAGCAGCATTTACAGAGTATGTTTTATGGCTGAAAGATGTTTATGTTTATTTCTTATGTTATGTTTAAATCAGGTGAAATTTCTATGTGTACTACTCTCTTCTCTTTTAGTTGAGGACCTAATAGTCCACCATATAAATTCACTTATTTTATCAAACATAGTTATTGAGGATGCTAGTTCTTGTAAACAAATGTAGTTGCATCTAAGTTCTTGTAAAAAAATGTTGTTGACAGAGCAGTGCACACTGAGGCACTTGGCGAACACATATCCAAACTCTAAAAATGCTTGGACTTTGGAAAGTTTAGAGGGCAAATCCAACTTAGCAAAATCCTGGTTGTTAAAATGAAGATCTGAGTTGTTACATTGTTATTTTGTCTCCTTGCAACTTTCAATTAATTAGTTTTGTTCACCCTTCATTGTACAATAATACTATATTTTGTTTGCGTCCTTCCAATAGGCAGTTGACCTGTATATGGTGATGACATCTTGCCTCCCAAAAGGTGGGCGAGTCTTATCAGTGTCAGTCTATCCATCAGAATTTGGACTTGAGCGCATGAAAATTGAGTCAACTAAGGGCCCAGCTGCCCTTGTTGATGTCAATGGTAGTGATGGTGAATATAGTGGTGATGATGATGATGACGACGATGAAGAAGAAGAAGATAGTAGTGACACTGAACATGATTCTGAGGCTGAAAACAACAAGCTACGTACTTATGAGCTAAACAGACTGAGGTTAGTAACAAAATGGAGAAGGATTTTTTTTTATCTGTTTTTCTGGGACTTGTAGACAGTCTTTAACATGTTCAAATCCTATGTGTAAATATCTGTTTTTCTGCTTGATGTATTTATCACTGTCTGTGTATGAGGAGACATTCTCATCTATTCAATTTTTTATACAACAATGTAATACCAATCTTATGCGTACGCTTATCTTGTTGTAGGTATTACTATGCAGTTGTGGTGTGTGATTCCAGTGCAACTGCAAATCACCTGTACATGAATCTTGATGGTACAGAATTATTGAAAACATCAAATGTGTTCGACTTGCAGTTTATTCCTGACTCTATGGAATTTAAACATCCTGCTCGTGATGTTGCTACAGAGGTATCTTACTTTACTACATTGTATCATCAGCAATTTTGGTATATAATAAAGTTGAAACATGAAACATTGAAATAAAACTGATCCTTTTCCTTCTTCAAAAGTGACTTGCCATGTTATTTTTCCATTGTTCAAGTTAACATCTTTTAAGTTTAGTATAACTTGCTTTTCAATTGTGCTAAAAGAATTACTTTTAGTTTGTCAGTGATTTGTTTGATATTATGCAGGCACCTCCAAGTTACAAGGAGCCTAATTTTGAAACTCGTGCTTTGCAACATAGCAAGGTTAAGCTCACGTGGGACGATGATGAACCAGAACGCAAAAAGGTCTTGAGGCGAAAGTTCACTGATGATCAGGTTCATTCTTATATAAATTATTTTGTTTGTGTTACGAGTTTATAGTTTTTTGGTAGGTCCAATAACATGATAAACAATCATGGAGTAACATGTCATGAGCTGGGCCGCTGGCACTAAAGTCAATAATATTTTGCAATTCATCTCCCTTTTTATGTGAAAGTTCTTTCCCTGTGAACGGCTATGAGTTATACTGGTTTGTCTCGATGTTTGCCTATCGTGTAGGGATGATATTTTCCTTATTCGTTTTTATTAGGCACAAATTGATTTGGCACAATCTTTTAAATTGAAATGTGACCATACATTTCTTTCTCAATACATTGTTGCTATATAGAAAAATCATGTCCATATGTAAGTACATTGAAATACAAATCTAGCAGGTACCGCCTTTGTATCACTAAATAGTTATTTGAATGTCCTAATTGTTGGTCAAAACTAACGAAGTTTGAATCTTAAAATTTCTGTGCCTTATGAGTTGAATGGATATAGTACCTTTGTTGTTGTGTCCTTGTCCTTTTATTTTTGTTTTGGTCTACAGTTTTGATAACTTTGTTCATGTTTTTGCTGCAGTTAGATGATCTTGATATGTACTTAGCAAGTGATGACAGTGCATCAGACGATGAAGGTGCAGATAATCATGGTGACGAGTCTCTACAAAGTGGAGCCAAAAGAAAGTTAACAAGGGAGGAGAGGTTGGCTCTTCTACTACAAGGTGACAAATCCGAGGAGGAACAAACTGATGGCGAGGACATGGAGATAACATTCAACACAGAGCTTGAGGACCTCAGCAAGCGTATACTTGACAGAAAGGTCAACAATGAGAAAACTGTCTGGGAGAAGCACCAAGAGAAAATGAAAGAGAAACGTAAATCTAGGAAGAGAAGGTCAAAGGATGATGATGATGATGGCTATAGCAGCGAAGATGGCCTGGATGAACATGACGATTTCTTTGATGATGAAATGTCTGATGAAGAAATTAAGCCAAACAAGAAGCAGAAGGCAAAGGCCAAAGATAAAGGAAAGGGGAAAGGAAAGGACAAACTCCCAGAACAACATTTGGAGGATGAAGCAACCAGAGAAGAGTTGGAGCTTTTGGTTGCGGCTGACAAGGATGCAGGCAACGGTGCAAAGGGTTATAACTTGAAGCGCAAAAAGGGTACGAAGGGCAAGAAGGGTAAAGAGCAATCTGTTGAGGACGAACTTCCCGACATAGATCTTAGCAAAGATGAGAGGTTCTCAGCCATGTTCAATTCTCATTTGTTTGCGGTGGATCCTACTGATCCCCAGTACAAAAGGTATACTATGCGCATTCGCCCATCAGACTACTTCAGAATTCATACTACTAGTGTAGCCTACATGATCTGCAATTCTGCATCTTCTTGGTTCAGTTTTACACATGTTAAATTGCTAACTGTTGCTGATGGTTACTTACAGGAGTGCGGCCTTTATGCGCAAGCAAGCTGGGACAAAGGGAGCACATGAATCATCTCTGGGAGGTAGAGGTAGTGGTAGAGGTACATTGCCACCTGATGATGTGCCTACCGATACTCATGACCAGAAACCTGATGGCAAATCCACGGAGAAGCTGGAAACAATGTCTGCAGTCAAGTCACTAAAACGGAAGCTTACTGCATTAAAAAACACAAGCAAGAGTGACCGATAGAGAAAAGCTTTGCTTTACCCTGATGACCAATGAACAGGCTTTTTTTTTATTTGTCTATGACGAGAGTTATTTTGGCTTTAGAATAGTTTTTAGGTATGTTATTTATGTTTGCTACCTACCTATGAAAATGTGTCAAAATTTGGGTTTTGACAATGATCAAGTAGGACAATTTTGTTATCCTTAATATTTTCGAATATAGTTCTATTATTTTCAGGCTATAAAATTAAATTATGATGGTGGCTTTGTACCAACATTAGTGGAATATTAGAAGCCACCTTCTGTTTTTTTGGCCTTCTAAATATAATTTTAGAAATAAACCCTCCAAGAACTAATGTCAAACCTGAAATTTTTGGTCATGTAGAATGATAACGCTGTCACATGGGTAAACCTGTTGTATGCCAGGCTGCAAGCCATGAACTGTGGAGCTATAGTAATTGACATGTGCATGTTTATTTTTTATAAGAGTTTCTAGATAGTAGTTTATTTTTAAAATTCAAACAAAAATGTTCAAGAAATTAAGAAAATCCATCAGACAAGAACCGTTACAGCACGCGAGCAGGAATCCTCTCGCTTAGCTCCGACGAAACTGAAAACGAGCAGAGAAGTTTTTGTGCTGCGTGAAGCTGCAGCATTTTCTGTTTTTTTCTCTCTTTTTTTTACTATTCTCCAAAGCTGGAGATTTTACATACAAAGCATGCCGAATTAAACACAAGATTCACCAAACTCGTGCCATCCCACCACGTTTGGAGTGATCAGCTCGGCATGCCGAATTAACACACGCAGGAACAGAAATGCAGGATGCAACTAAAACAATCTTAAAAACAACAATGCACACAAGATTACAATGTTGCCATCAACACTGAATACACTGAATACATAAAAGTAGGAAGAACATGAAGGCCTTACTTCATCATCTTTTCATCTTTATTCATAGTAGAAGAAGCTGTAATAGAAATACCATCTTTTCATCTTTATTCATAGTAGAAGCAACTGTACCATCTTTTCATCTTTATTCATAGTAGAAGCAACTTTACCATCTTTTCATCTTTATTCATAATAGAAGCAACTGTAATAGAAATACCTCCCAAGTTCCTTTCATCTTTATTCATAGTAGAAGCACTGTAATAGAAATACCTCCCAAGCAGGAGGAGCAGCATCAACAATCCTTATCCTTGACGATCGAAGGTAATTTGAGCGTGAAAGTAATACCACCATTGTTGTGTTCACTGACTTTGATTCTCAGGTAGTTTGAGCGTGAAAGTAATACCATTGCTGTGTTCACTGACTTTTCTTTTCAGTTTTTCCAGATTCTGCGGGTTGCACGTTCCCCCCTTGAGTTCGAGGTGTGTCAGATTCTGCAGCTTACGGACCCCTGAAAGCTTCTCCATGTGAGTGAAGGACCAAACTATCTTTTCAAGCTTATCAGGGTTTCGGTAACCAAAGGTGACGCTGATAATAATATCATCTTCAATGATAAGGTCCATGAGATTCCCAAAACTCCAGAACCGGAGAGCGCCTTCTGCAAATGAATGGTAGCAAAGCCTGAGATAGCGTATGCCATCGAGCCTGCTAAGTACATCGAGGGCGCCCTGATTCAAAAAGGTGTCACGTAGAGTTATCTTGGCAAGGTGATGGAGCTCCTTGATCCTGGGAGGCAACCTGCTTCTGATGCTACAGATGTGTAGGCTCTCCAGAAGCTTTGGAGGTCTCAGTAAAATAGCATCAATAGCATCCCAGTTACCCGGTGGATCCATTCGGATTGACAAGGACCGAAGACATCTATGGAGTTTGTCAACCTGAAGGAATAAATCTATCAAGCTAGCTTTTGTGCCAGATAGAACCACACCCAGCTTCTTCAGGTGCTCGAGTTTGTCACCAATGTTGTTCAGTTCTGTAGCACTGTTGGAAACTTTGACATGGGACAATATCTCCATCTTTTCCATAGTTGCAACAGCACGAGGCACGCAGACAGTGGAGAAGAATTCCTTGGACTTGACAATGTCTTTGCCTGGGCAGACAATAATGCAACCAGCAAGCAGGTGCTTTAGCATTGGCAGCGCTGTGTGGAACACCTGTACCCTTGTTCCTCGGATGTCAAGTGTCTCTAAGAGCCTCAGCTGACCTATTTGCTTGGGCAGTTGGGCAACATCTGTGTTCCGGAGACTTAGATACTTGAGTTTGTGAATCTTGCATACGGTATGGAGGTCGTTTGCCTTGAGGCCCTTACGACCTTCCAAATCGAGTACAGTCAGCAGCAACCTTGAAGTGCTGGAAAGTGAGTTCAAGAACCTTGTGATATTAGAGTTAGCCGGATGGAGTTGCATGCCGTTCCGGATTGAGTAGAGGAGATCCAAGTCAAGTGGCAACTGGTTGTTGAGCAATAGGTCCTCAACTGTCGAAGACTCCCTGTCTATCAAATCGGCAACCACAGGATGCACAGTGCAGCTCTTTACCTTACGTGCACCGCTGAGTCCAGAAGGAACAATAAGCTTCTGTCTGAGCATGGCTTCGAAACAGTGCCCAGCTTCAATCTCTGCACTCGACTGATCCACTTGGGTAATCAAGCCTTGGGCAACCCATCGTCTTAGTAAACTTGCTCTTCGGACGCCATCGGGCATGCTGATTCCACGGGTGAAAACGGTTGAATACCATAAGCAGTTCTTGTAATTATTTGGCAGTGCTTGGTAGCAGAAGGCCATTATTCTGTCCTGCCTCCCATGATCTGTATATTCTTTACCAAGGCTTGTATTCAGGACCTGCAACTGGTGTTCTGTCGTTTCAGGATTGTAGTAGAGGGCATGGAGGAACATCTTCATGCAGAAGACATCAGGGCAGCATTGGGTGAGGATATTGCACAAAATTCCTTTCAAGTGTCTGTCATCGTATCTGTGGGGAAGCAGGGCGAGCGCTCTGTTGAGGTAAATATCAACGAGAGAGTAGATTACCGGAGGCCCACATTTGGCAGAGTCACAGCAATATTTTGCCATCTTACTATCATTTGTGCAGAGTATTACTGCACTGTCAGAGCAGCCCGTCGAGCTCAACAATTCCAGGACCTGATGCCATAACACTGGGTAATTCAAACCGGAAAGAACAAGCAGCACAGTATCATTGCTCAATTTCTTGGCAAGCCTCTGCCTGTCTTCCGCCTCATTGTCTGTCTCCCTTTCTTTCGGGTGTCTCAGCTTGTCAACCATGGCCTTTGTAATCTCCGAGAGAATCGGAGGTCGTTGGACAGAAACGTGGAGCTCCTCATCACTCCATGGATTACGCCAGTGACTCTTGTAACGCTTGAGAATGGTCTCTCCAACAACAGCTTCATCCATGCCATCTTGCACACTGATTATGACGACCCTGATATGCTGCTGCTTGTCGCCGCCGTCCGACTGGGGCAGCAGCGGCTGCTGGTCATCACCATCCGACTGGGGCAGTTGCTGCTGCTGCTTGATGCCGCCTCCTGACTGCGGAGGTGGCGGCTGCTCCTTGCCGCCACCCTCCGACTGCAGAGGCGGCGGCTGCTCCTTGTCACCACCCTCCGACTGCAGAGGCGGCGGCTGCTCCTTGTCACCACCCTCCGACTGCAGAGGTGGCGGCTGCTCCTTGTCGCCACCCTCCGACTGCAGAGGCGGCGGCTGCTCCTTGTTGCCGCCATCTGACTGCAGTGGCAGTGGCAGTGGCAGTGGCTGGTCCTTGTCATCCTGCTTGTCGCTGCCGTCAGACTGGAGTGGTGGCTGCAGCTTGACACAGCCTCCCGATTGCACAGGCGGCGGTGGCTGCTCCTTGTCATCATGCTTGTTGCCGCCATCCAACAGAGGCTGCGGCTGCTGCTTGTCGTCGCTGTTCAACTCCTCCGGTGGCTTCACCTCAACGTAAAGATATTCTGTGAACGGCTTGAGCCGCGAGAGAGCCTCATCCACGCTGCCGTAGTCGCCATACCAGCCATCCTCGAGTATGGCACGCCGGGAAGGATTGTTCCAGCTGCCAGCATTGGTGCGCCTCTGGTTGCGCGGCCTCACACTAGCATCCCTGGGCTCCATTGTGGTGGTCACCTCGACGGGAAGCTGGTGATGAGAAACGGCAATGCCGTACCTCGCCTGCCTCTCACTAATTTCGCGTGCCCGGATCTTGAGCTCGCGGATCCGGGTGACGACCCGGTGGCGAGCTACCATTTCCCAGGGCAGCCAACCGCAACGCGCGCTACCAGACTGCGTGTAGAGCTCAACGCAATTTCTGGAATCGAATGCAAGCTCCATGACCTGCTTCATCCACGGGCGGAGCTGGTAATCACCGGCAGTGGTACTCCCCTTGTTGGCCACGATGTGGCGGAGCACGTTGTTCATGCTCTCCATCTCTTGCATGATGAACTGCAGGTCCTCACGGACCCTGCCAAGCAGCCGGGCCTCGTCCTGGATGAGGCCCAGCACCAAGTTGACGGCGCCAAATGCTATGTCGGCCATCTCTTCTCTTAGCTCTAGCTAGCTTATCAATGATCCGCCTATCTTCCGATCGATCAACAGTGGCAGCTGGTAGCTGCTACCATCCGGCCATGGCATGCAATGCAATAGGAGGTAGGAGCAGGAAGCAATTCCCACGTATGGTTGATAACCCTCTCCTCTCGTCTCACGGCAGAACAAAACAGGACTGCTTTTGTTTCTTTGTCAGCAGGATACAATTCGTGTTCCAACATTATTCCAGCCTACGGGCCATTTGGAGTCCAGCCATCTCTCTTGTCGTAAGCTCCTTGTGCTATTGCCTGCATCTTCTCTGCCCCTTCTACAATCATTTTATGCTTTGCTTGTGATCTGCAAAAGAGCAATTCGGATGGTATCTAACAGCCGCCTGCCCCTGAAGCAAAAGCAGCAGCATTTCTTGCTTTCCAAAGATACCAGCATACAGCTGAACACCCAACAGATAGCTAGTCCGGCCCATTTGGATATCTTCAATTAGAGGCAGAATCTTGAAATTTGATTAATGCTGGGATCAGTGTATTCTTTCTTCCAGCATTAGGCTGTGTTTAGTTCTGCACTAAAATTGGAAGTTTGACTGAAATTGGAAGTTTAAAGAAAAAAGTTGGATGTTGGTGTGAGTAGAAAAGTTTTGATGTGATGGAAAAGTTGGAAGTTTGAAGAAAAAATTGGGAACTAAACAAGGCCTTAATCAAGTTCATTTGTATTAGTGTATCCCAGCATCAATCAAAATTCATCTGTATCTATTGACAGCTCACTCTCTCCTTCTATGTCTCAAGCTCCTCTCGTATTTATTTTCCAAGGAAAAGATGTTTTGCAAAGTGAGATTGGGTGTCAAAATCAGGGAAAGGCTCATACTAATTCTCATGCTAGCACTCTTTTACTCTTTTAGCTGTACCTTCCGTGAGGGAAGAGGGCATCTTCGCTCTTCTCTATTTTGATCTTCTCCACGAGGTCGCCACTGAAATGTCCACACAAGGAGGAGATGCATTTCCCTATTTGCGCCTCCTTGTGATTCCAAGCCTTGCATCTAGGTAAAGAACAAGCATCTCAATAAAAGGAGCATTCCACGCTGAGTCGCTGACTGACATCCCAACCGCTGCCTCTTACGTGCTGATTACCGAACAGCTCAGTACTCATGTTAATAACACCAAGGTGAGTTGGCTCCTCCAATTTTCATAGCTTGCACATTTCACAATTTGGTACCACGCCGTGAGGATTTCTCATCCGTTGAAGGACCTAAGAACTGAAATCACAAATTCATTGTGTGCAACAAATCAATAAACAGCTCGAGTCATCGATCCCAAATCTTCCCAAATCAATTGGAGTAGAAGAGAGTCTAATCTACTATGTATAGAACTATAGATTGTTGAATACCGACCTTCCTCTTAGATCCTCCATCTCCATGCCACCTCGGTCCGCGCCATGGCCATCGCGGAAGGCCGATGACGGGAGATGGGAGGGCGGGTCACCCCTCGTCGCCGGGCCGGCGGCGGATGCCCTCTGGAGACGTGGAGGCGTGGAGCAGGACTGCAGACCGACCGACGGCGAGGGCGGCGGCGGCGACCGGCGAAGGCATGCACGCCTGGATGCATGGATGGAATGCAAAGCTAGGGGCTGAAGGCTAGCGGCGTCGCCGGCAGTCGTCAGGATGGTGGAACGGCCGAGCCGCCGCGCCGCCGAGGAGCGGCGCTGCCGCATTGCCTTGCGTGTCGGCGGTACCAGTTAGCGAGCAGGTCGAGAGAGACGAGAAGTTCGCGAGCTTGATAGACTATGGGCCGTGGGCTGGATTGATAATTTTGAAGTCTATATTAGGTTCCTCGACTGTGGATGATAGGCTGAGCTCGAATTTTCTCACCAAACCATAATAAAAAATTAAAATTCAGATATGCCACATAAGCATCACATCTGATGTGGTGCCACGTAAGGGCGTCCTAGGTGGCACGATATTGGGTGGATCCACATGTTTTTTCATATGAAAAGGAGAAGAGAGGGGAGAGAGAGAAAGTGCTTGCAAGACATGACGTTCGACAGTGTGCAAAGTAAGCAGAGGTCCATGTCTGCCAGCAATCGTGTTCTTTAGTTATGAAGTAGTGACGGAGGACTAGATCCGATGGTGCTTCACGGGCTCAAGAGGTGTGAAGACCGAGACCCGCACTTCACGGGCTCAGGTAGCACTACCACCGAGACCCGCACTAGACTGCCAAAATATGCATACCGCCGGAGCCTCATCACTACCTTTACCCAATGCATGTTGTCATCTGACAAGCTAGCTATCGTCATCCTTGTCAAATTAATTCTATGTATCTCGTCCTACGTGATGCATATCTCAGGCCGACTTTTTGTCAATCGTTCACCCATTTTTTATGAACGGTTAATTAGTTGTTGCAAGGGTTCACCCATTTTTTTTAAGAAAAAAATACCAATGGCATGAGCTTTTACGAATATATTAAGAAGAATAGAGTTTACAACTACAACGTCTAAATTGTTATGAAACGAATGAAACACATCAGGCAAGCTCAAAAAGCTAAGAGAAAAGAATCATGGCGGTCTGAAAGTAGGTATTTTGGCCTATTTCTTCCATAATTAATCTTGCCTCTTTCTGCCTCCATGGATTTTGCGTAAAAAAACCCTTTTGTTTCTCTCTAGCCAAGTGTTCCAACAGGAGGTTAGAAGAGTTCCAACGAGTTCCTTTTGCTTGGAGCGAGGATTCGTGCTTGCTAGATCATTCCACTAGGATTATATTGAGGTTTCCGGGCTTGGCACGCAAGATTCTTTGCCCACATATGTACACATTCTCAATCAATCTATTGCCGCATGAGCTTTCTCTACACCATGGTATCATACGCTTTTGATCTAATTTGCTTCCACTAACCCTCTTGTTGCCGGCCTCTACTCGACATGCCCATCCCCACCCTACTCCTCACCGCCGCCTTCTCTATCTAGCATGCTCACAACGCCGATCTTCCTCTTCAACGTCATTGCCGTGCAGCCTCTGGCAATAATGATCTTGGGTTTAGAATAGTTTTAAGATCTATACGTTAGCTGTGATCGTTGTCTACCTATAATGCGTCCAAATTTTGGATTTTGATATCTCAAGAATCAGATAGGACAATCCTATTGTTCTTCAATTCGTGATTTTTTATATGGTTTTCATTTACAAGTTGACCGTGGCAAACTAATCTTCGAACCACTTTTAGGCATCAGCATCAAAGGAGCAGACAAGTATTACGGCACACAGTTTTTGCATCTTGTGGGATGTTGAAATGTGTGTTCCTATGATCAATTGCATGTGTGCCCAGCGGATTCTCAAGCCAATCCAGCGAGAGAACAACTATCTAGTGTTTTGAGTTGAATGCTAAGAACGTGATGACTGATGAGCAAGCCTATTGTCAACTCTCAACACAACAAATACTATGAGACTAAAATAGCATGAGTAGGAAACTAGATCATGGCACTCTTGGCATTGGTTTTGGTAGCAGCGTGTCCTTTTTCTAAAAGAACCGAGCTCTTCCGTTATGACAATGGAATAAAATTCTGGACTCAGCTGATTGGGATCAATTTCACTAATTTTTTTTTGATATGGAGTTCTGGCCTCTGAATAGGTAAAGAGAAGTTCTCGACGGCAAGGAAGGGAACACAGAACTTTCTATGATAAATAAACTGATTTTTTTAATGGAACAATGAGATAAGAGTTGTCATAACGATGCCATCCTAAAGACTTTTAACTAGTTTAACCTATTTAAAATCAGACGAGACGGAACATGCATTTCATATATATTTCCTTGTGAACCCCCACAACTCGACCAAAACGCATACAGATTACAGAATACAGCAGTGGGTTTCAGAGCACTACTGCAGCCAACGATGCATTACATAGTGCAGTATATATAACATTGCGGACTGGAATTCCTAATCAAACTTAAACCCACAGCCATGGCAGAAACTCCTGCTGCAGCAGCAGCCGTGGAATTCGGGCCTCATCCTCATGACATGTTGACGCTCGACGGGGAACTTTTGCGAGTGCTCATCACCGGCGACATGGTCCGCTTGGAGGAGATTTTGAGAGAAGCGGGTGGCTATGGTGGCGACGGTGAACACCCTGGGGATGGTGGTGGCAATGGAGGATCACCACCTCACGAAGTTCCTCCATTGGAAGACGGGCACCGCGACCCTCAAACAAACGGCCTGCAGCTCACGATAAACTTACCCGATGCGGCAGCAGTCGTAGTGGAGGGGGAGGCAGGGATGTCGTTGAGCCCAAGAAGGTCTTACGGCTACCTGAAGCGGCGCATTGCTGCCTGCAGCTGGAGCTCCATGGCACGCTGGTGTCAAGCCCGAGATGCTCCCGCTCCCCACCCAGCCCGCGGCCGCGGGGTACATCCGCGGCAGCCGGTCGCAGTGGCGCCTGCAGCGCGGCGCGGAGCGGGCTGCCTTCTCGGCGTGACGAGCAACGGGAACACGGCCCTGCACCTCGTGGCCAGCCGCGGCCACGCCGAGCTCGCGGCGCTCGTCCGCGGGAGGGCGCCCTCGCTCCTCGCCAAGCGCAACCGGTGCCTCGACACGCCGCTCCACTGCGCGGCGAAGGCCGGGCACCGCGAGGTGGTGGCCCGCCTCCTGGAAACGCCCACCGGCGTGGCCGAGGCTGAGGCGGATCAGTTGGCGGCGGCGGCGACGGCGGAGGCGGCTCTGCGGGTGAGGAACAGCCTGGGCGCCACCGTCCTGCACGAAGCCGTCCGGCATGGCCACACCGAGGTGGTGCATCTCCTCATGTCAAGGGCGGGCGCGGCTGAGCTGGCCTCCGTAGCATCCGACGACGGCGTCTCGCCGTTGTACTTGGCGGCGACGACCGGCTCGGTGCGCATGGTCCAGGAGCTGCTGCGCATGCTTCGCCCGGGGGATGACGGGAGACGATCACCGGCGTCATTCACTGGCCGGGAGGGACGTACGGTTTTGCATGTTGCAGCAACTAAAAGCGCAGGTAATACGTCATATACAACTTCTCATAGCTTTATTTATCCTCCTTAAAATTTACTACCTCCCTTATACTACCTCCATCCTAAAAAAAAAAAAGATAAATCCTATGTTTTCGTGTCCAACGTTTAACTGTTCGTCTTATATGAAATTTTTTTATAATTAGTATTTTTATTTTTATTAGATGATAAAACATGATTAATACTTTATGCGTGACTTATCTTTTTAATTTTTTTCATATTTTTTTCAAATAAGACAAATGGTCAAACGTTGGACACGGAAACCCAGGGTTTGTCTTTTTTTTGACAGATGGAGTAGGTTATAAGGCGTCTATTTTTTGGTCAAACTGATTCAAGTTTGACTAGGTTTGTAAAAAAAAAAATATTTTCCACCCAAGACAAATTTATTATAAAAATATATTCAATTATTGATTTAATGAAACTAATTTGATATTATAAATATTACTATATTTGCCTATAAACTTAATCAAACTTGAAGCAATTTGATTTTAATCAAAGTTAAAACGTTTTATTACCTAAAATGGAGGAAATAAAACGGAAGATGCGCATGATGACTGAATACTGATGTCCAATTCATTGGACATTTTGCTCTGGCACGTATAGATGAGCTCTTTTTTTTTGTTATTTCAATTACGACAGATTTTTGGGCTGTTGCTTTTGCTTTTCTCACTGAGAAAGTTCCTCCAGAGCTCTCTGAAGAAATATTGTCCTGGGAACCAAGTCTGCTGACAAGAATTGATTCGGCCGGGAGGAGTCCCCTTCATTTTGCGATGCAATACGGGAAACTCGATATCATCCGGCTATTCCTAAACACTGAAGCTTCCGTAGCTCGCATTTGTGATAATAATGGTCTGTTTCCTCTGCACCATGCTGCTATCTTGGGGAGTACAGTGATGATCGATGAAATCATGGAGACATGTCCGGACTTCAGTGAATTGGTTGACAATAGAGGAAGAAATTTTCTTCACTGTGCTGTTGAGCATGGTCAGGGCAGTGTAGTTCGCTACATCTGCCAAGACGACAGGTTTGCAATTCTGCTGAATGCCACGGACTCAGAAGGGAATACACCGCTCCATTTGGCTGTCGAATACGCATGCCCACGGGTTCTCAGTTCACTGTTGCAGACGGCGAGAGTGGAAACAGACATTGTCAATAAGGATGGTCGAACTGCTGCAGATCTTGCTCACCATGCATTCGCTCCCGGACAGTCGTACTATTTTCTGGTAATACATCCAGCGTGTGTCCTCTCCACATTGCGTTTTCCTTTCCTTAATCCTTATGATTAGTTGGACTTATTATGCTCCTATATCTTTTACATTTGTTTAAGTATGATTACCTGCCCTTATTTATCTGTTCCGGTTTTTGGTTTGTATGCATGGTAGAACTACGATGGTCTTTATTGGTACTAGTATTCTATTACGAGAGTAATATGTCATCAGTAGATACGATCCAAGCAGAAGAGGATTTTGATCCCTCGAGAAGATATCCTCTTATTGTTTGTACGTCACTTAAATAGTTATGAAAAAAATTTAAAAAAAATTAAGAAGATGTATTAACATGTGATATATCACTCCACAAACATGCAAGTAAAAATTCAACTTCTACATCTCACAACGAAAAAAAAATTAAAAAACAAATTGACTATGAATATACGTTAACTAGCTGTGGTTTAATTTGTTTTTTTCGTTACGAGATGTAGAAGTTGAATTTTTACTTGCATGTTTGTGAAGTGATATATAACATGTTAATACATCTTCTTAAATTTTTTCAAATATTTTCATAACCATTTGAGTGACATGCAAACAATGAGGGGGATATCCCTCGAGGGATTAAAATAGTTTCCCCGACCCAAGCTATTAGTATATACTACATCAGTCCCAAAATATAGCAACTTTTGAGTGGATGTGACATATGTTAAGTTTGTCCAGATTCGTAATACTAAAATATGTTCTATCCATTTAAAAATTGCTATATTTTAAAACGGAAGGAGTATGTTATATTACTAGCCGAAACATTTTTTTTATATTTATGTGTATTATATGAATGTTGTCAATTTCGTTTTTGAATTTTAACAATTATTTGAATGGTGTTTATACAAACGAGGGATATCCCTCAGAATTTAAAAAACTTTCCAAGTTTGGATTTCTCTTACCATATGGATCATTATATTGTAGAAGTTCACTCAGAGGCCGGGAATATGTGGTGAGTTTGTCGGAGATGGATTTTAATCACTCCAGTGGATGTCCACTCGTTTAGTGCATATCGACTAAATGGTCATAAAAAATTTTAAAAAAATTTAACAAGATAGATTGATATATAATATATCATTTCACAAACATACAAATTAAAATTCAACTTTTATAAGTTGTAACAAAAACAACAAATTTAACTACGAATATACGTATACTAATCAAAATTTGATTTGTTATTTTTGTTATAACTTGTAGAAGTCGAACTTGAACTTGCATGTTTGTGGGGGTGACACATTACATACGAATCTATCTGGTCAATTTCTGAATTTTTTTCATACCCATTTGGTTGACATACAATAAATAGGTGAACGTTCACCTAGGTGATTAAAAGTGTTTCCCTGAGTTTGTCGCTGTTTGGTTGTCTGGTGTAGAAGTAGGAACCACTTGCAAATATGCATGATCACCTGTTCGTTAGGATTGATTTTTCAATTCATGAGGATGTATCGAAAGGTACCATATTTTTTATTGTAAAAATTAGTATCTCCCGATATCTCCAGTACTAGTGCCTTATGATACCTTAAAGAGAGACCGTAAAATTTCTCATTTGTTATCCATTTAATTGACCATAACTTTAATCCTTGCTCACAGAATCCGCATGCTCTAATTTTGAGCTGCTTGCAATGGGTGAGAGCACCCTTCACAGTAGATGGGGTTTCCCATCTACCATTGGACATCAAATCCGCCTATGGAGAACAAGCTCAGAAGGAGCTAGATGACATGAGGAAAAGCGGGACGATTGCGTCGGTTCTCATCGCCACGGTGGCATTCGCGGCAGCTTTCACCGTGCCGGGGGGCTTCGTCGCCGACGACCATCCACACGCAGGGACAGCGACTCTGGCGAGGCGGTTTGCGTTCAGGTCGTTCGTTGTGTCGGACACCATGGCGTTCGTCTTCTCGATCGTCGCCACCTGCTTCCTCATATATGCCACGGGTGCGGCAGAGCTCCCACCTAGCCGACGGCGTTGGTACAGCCTGATCGCATCTGGGCTTGTGCCGTTGGGAGCGCAGTTCATGATCGCCGCGTTCGCCTTCGGGTTCCACCTCGTGCTGGGCGTGGCCAACCGCGGGCTCCTCGTCTTTGTGTACGTGGTCTCTTCGGCTTCGGTCCTCTTGTGCTTTCCGGGCATTTGGACTCCATGGCGTCTTGGGCTCGGGAAAGCGACATGGCGGCGAGCCGGATGGAAAGGGCTAATCAACATGTACCAGCGCCCGTGTAGTCTTCGAGTACTCTTCCGTTGTACTCCCTACAGCTTTCTGTTTGAAAATATCAGAAGGCCGTTGTTTTCTGTACTCATCACTGTCACCTTCCTCGTCGCCGTCACACTTGATATTGTTTTACCCAACTACTGAACAAAAGATATTTTAGGAAGTACTCTCTCCGTCCTCTAATATAAGAGATTTTAATATTTTACTTATACTGTTTGATCATTCATCTTATTAAAAAAAATTAAAATTAAAATTATTATTTTTATTTACTTTATTATTCAAAATACTTTAAGCATAACTTTTCGTTTTTTATCTTTGCACAAATTTTTTGAATAAGATGAGTGGTCAAACAGTGCAAGCAAAGTGTTAGAATCCCTTATATTAGAGGACATATGGAGTATTATGGTGAAAAATGTCAACATTTCAAAGTGTCAACATTTCACATGAAAAATGTGAATATGCAGCTTCAAAGTAAGGTTTGGTTCTTTAAAAAAAAAATCTTTTCCCCAAAACACTGTGAGTTCTTTAATTTTTTTCAAAAGACACTCTTATCTCGATCTGTCCATGACTGCTTTGCAATAACTCGACCGAAAGGTCAAAAATTAGTGAATTAATAAGCTCAGATCTCAACTATTGTCGTCATTCATTCTACAACAAATGACAACTATCACCAAGTACCATATTGCTCACAATAGCTCTACTCTTTGGCTCCTTGAGTTATCCATATCCAACAACACATCTTGTTTTTCCTCAGGAAATCACTAATACAAAAACAATTTTTTCAGACAGGCCAAAATTGATTTTTGCGTGCGGAACTCCAGCCAGTATACTCGAAAGGGTCTGCAAAAATCGCTCCTTTTCCATGCGGGTGGCACACTGGCACGAGGGTGTTTATGTCGTCTGCATGTAAAAATAAAAATCCAAAGAAAAATAAAAATCGCAAAAAAAGAGAAAAACCCTGGTGACCGTCGTTGGGCTCCTCCCACTGCCGCCAGATTCGCCTGACGCTCGCCGCCCGTCGCCGTGCTCCGTCACTGTTGCACGCCACCTGCCGTCAGTTGCGCCGACCGTCGCGAGGCCGGTGGAGGTAGATCACCCGCTGCCCACGGATGCGGGTGTCGTGGGCCCGGTGTTGGTGAGCAGCGTCTTGTCGACGTCGAACACCCACGTCGGCTCCGCTCTCCCATGGCCCAACACCAACACCTGCGCCGCGAAGGCGAGGGAGTCCACGGCAGACGGGCGGAGTTAGACGAGTACCGCCCCTCCCATGTAGGCATGCACGAACTCCAGGCACCGTGACAGGATGACGCTCCACGGCCCCGTGTTACCCGACTCCACCAACAGGCGACAACCTCCAGTTATCGCAGTACAACTCGTCAGAGGATTCGCCGCCGCCACCACCACCGCAAGAGGACATGCCGGTGGGGACACCCATCACCGTGCGGAGAATGGGCTTAGCATCCGCCGCCACCGCTAGGATCGTGAGGACAAGGAGGAGGAAGCATTGCATCATGGCTTGACGGCGTTGAGAGGGTCCTCGTCGGAGATGGTTGGCTCGCCGCCGGTGACGTCACGGGATCTGTCCAGCGAAGGGTGGGGGGAGGAGGAGGAGGCGGTGGTGGGCTCGACAGGGATATTCGGATGGCGTCACGATGGGTGGGGGGGTGGCTCCCGTAGATGGTGAAGAGGGAGAAAGGGGAGAAAAAGAGAGAGAAGGGAGAGAGAGGGAGGAGGAAGACGGGAAGGAGAAAGAGAGGACGACGTGTGGGTCCTACAATATTTATCTTGAATGACAAATGGGTCTCACATATTTTTTTATTTTAATACCACATAAACATCACGTCAACACCACGTAGGACGAAGACCAAGTCTATACTATCATGTAGTTGCCACGTCAACAAAACCGCTCTCCAAAATTGTCCAGGGAGTCAAATTGCACTGATTTTAATAGTTGGGATGTCAATATATCAGGTACTGTAGTTCACGATACGAATAAGATTCGGCTACTTAATTAAGGGAGTCAAAATGAACTTATTACCCTACCTTTTCACCATCGCGCTGGACGTAGCTCTGGGCCTCCGGCCAACTAATGCCAGATGATCGGATGCATATGCCATGTACTTCTCTTTTTGTTTTTGCAGGGGGGCATGCCGTATGCTTTTGCAACTTGCAAGCACGGGTAGCAAAGCAGAGAACTCGGAAGAGGATCGTTATAAACTGAGAGTATGAGAACGCATTTTTGTATTCTGTCGAAGAATGAAAGCGTACTGACGGTACTGGTTTGGTCTTGGTCGACCATATATGTGGACTGTGGTTGTAAGATTTTAAGGATTTAAAATAGTTGGAGCTTGTCGTATTTCCGTTTGTACACAAGTAACAATAGGAGACTTGGTTACTCTGTTCCAAAAGCTGAGCAAAACGGATATTAAAAATAAAGATGACCAAGACGGGTATAAGAAAAATGTTTATGGACGCCAGTGGTGGTGGCCGGAGCTAGCTAATGTCATTCAACCGGACGACGAAGAACTACTGGTGATTTGGTGAGTGGTGTGAGCACTATTCTCTCCGTCATATAATATAAGTGATTTTAATTTTTTTTCTTACACTTTTTAATCGTTTGTCTTATTAAAAAATTTATACAAATATAAAAAAACAAAAAATTGTGCTTAAAGAGGATAATAAAGTAAGTCACAAATAAAATAAATAATAATTTTATTTTTTTAATAAAACGAATGATCAAACAGTAAAAAAAAATTTAAAATCTCTTGTATTATTGGACTGAGGGAGTATATATTTTTTACTTGTGCTATCGATAGAACAGCACGAAAGCGGAGTCTACATGGCTGCCAAACTAGACTGGTTGCTCTGTCGTGGACGAATTTAAAGTAACCTACTCCACTTATCTCCCACCCGTTTTGAGAGCCGCCACAAAATTTCCATGTTCAATTTTAATTATTCGTCTTATTTAAAATTCATCAATATTTTTCTAATAAAGAAACATCAAGTTTATACATTTGAAACATCAATGGGTCCTCCAGAATGGAAGATAAAAATATGACAGACCACTAAAATACGCAGTGCAACATTTCAACTTAACACAGAGAAAAATTAAGATAAAATAGACTGAAACATCAAAAATCATAGAAATTTAATTTAGCTTCTTCCTCCACTCCGGTGGCCAAACCTTCAACTTCTTCTAGCCAACCACCCAAAAACAATGACGGCCAGCCATGTATCTTACTCCACCAGGTATCAGGGGAAATCAAGCAAAGAGGCTTGCTCCTATGGTGGGACATACTTGCTACTCCATATCAGAAAAAGTTATGTTCTGATATGGAGTAGCAAGTCCGTCCCACCATGGTTCACAAAGCCGACGAAAGCCGACGGGTTTTCGCGGTTCTTCGACATAGCTTTCTCTTCCAATATTTTTTATTTTTTAATTTTAAATTTTAGCTATTGTTAAATTGTATTTGTATATGGCTCTGCTTTTTTCTCTGATTAATAGGAGAATTTCTAGGCCCTGAAATCGAACGTGAACGCTCATTTTTCTATTACTTTAATAAGGTAATAGATAGATTAATCTACTCAGAATGTTCCTATCATCCTAGCTATGTGATCCCGCAACGACTCTGCCAAACATAGGCTATATCAACAAGGTACTAGCAACTAGCAAGTGACCCAAAGATATCATTGCAGAAGTACTTTACTTCCTAATTGATCATGGCGGAAGCAGCCGCAGAATTCGGGCCGCAAGTGTTGTCGCTCGACGAGGAGCTGTTGCGAGTGCTCATCGCCGGCAACAAGGTCCGCTTGGAGAAGCTTTTGAGTGGAGAGGGAGGCGGCGGCGGCCACAGCCACCAGCAACCGCAAACAGACGGGCAACAGGTCACGATCAGCTTCCATGGCGCCGCGTGCGCACCTGTCGCGGCTGCACCGCAGCCGGAGCTGAGCGGAACCATCCGCCTCCTCGGCGTGACGAGCAACGGGAGCACGGCGCTGCATATTGTCGCCATCCACGGCCACGCCGAGCTCGCGGCGCTCATCTGCGCGAGGGCGCCCTCGCTCGCCGCCGCGCGCAACAGGTGCCTCGACACGCCGCTGCACTGCGCGGCGAAGGCCGGGCACCGCGAGGTGGCCGCCTGCCTCCTACGGACGATGCAGGGCGGAGCGGCGGCGGGGACGGATCAGGCAGCACTGCTGGCGCCGAGGAACAAGACGGGCGCCACCGCCCTGCACGAAGCCGTTCGGCGCAGCCGTGTCGAGGTGGTCGATCTGCTGATGACGACGGCTCCCTGGCTCGCCGCCGTAACAACCGACGGTGGTGTCTCTCCACTGTACATGGCGGCGGCGGCCGAGTCGGTGCAGATGATCCAGCTGCTGCTACGTCCGTCGCGAAACGGAGGGCCGTCGCCGGCGTCAGCTGCCGGTCCGGAGGGACGGGCCGCTTTGCATGTCGCGGCTATTAGTACTACAAAAGGTGTGACTGAATAATACAACTCTTTGCATTTTTTTTCTGCTAATAATAGTATGAAATTTGAGAAAATATAGTAGATTGTACACTAAAACTTCTCAAAGGAAATAAAAGTCATTAGTGAGCTTATGCTGATGCTCGTGCAACCTCGATAGGTAAGTTTCTACGAATTAAATTAAAGTCGTCCATTTTTCCAATAAGATATTCCTTTAATCCCCTCAGGGAGGGATCGTAGAGGATTGAGCAAGAATAATTCCACACCATAATAAGCGTGGAGTAAATTTTCATCAAATCCCGCTCAATCTTCTCATGGGAAGGATTGACCGAACATAGACTAAAAGTATCACAAACCAAAGGAACCTATGAAAAGGTAGGGAAATTATTCTAATTAAACTCTCGTCATGCTGTCCTGCATGCCATCTAAATGGTTATAAAATATTTTGAAAAACGTTAACAAATAGATTAATATGTGAGATATCAAACCGATGGTGCAATAGTGATAATCATGGAAAGTTCTTTTTCCCTGGGATGCCCCATCCTTTTTCACATAATCCAAATAGTTCATAATGTGCATTTCTTGTATATGGACGCAGGTTTTTTTGTTATGTATAAAATTACGTGTGACGTTTCTTTAACCACCTCCCGGTAATAAGTGGAATCTAGAAATCTGATTTTATAAATACGTACTGCACCAGAGTATGTAAAATGTACCTTTTTTTTTTGGAAAATTAATACTGGATTTTGATACTAGAGCTAGACAACCAAATTGGAATTGTATTTTGATCTTTTTTGTTGAAATTCTGGTCCTGAATGATGAGTAAATTGCAACTGTGAACCAGATATAGCTGAAGCGATACTGAGCTGGGAGCCAGAAGGTCCAACTTTGCTAAGCAGAGCCGATTCCTCAGGGAAGACACCTCTTCATTTTGCAGTAATCTATGGAAGGCTTGATATTGTTCAGCTATTCCTAGGTGATCACGCTTCTCTAAGGTTGACTAGCATTTCTGACAACGATGGTTCATATCCCCTGCATGCTGCTGCTATGTTCGGAAGAACCAAGATTATTGATGAGCTCGTGAAGAAATGCCCCAACTACTACGAACTGGTTGACGATAAAGGGAGAAATCTTCTGCATGTTGCAGTTGAGAATGAGGAGGAAATGGTGGTTCGCCACATTTGCCAAAATGATATGTTCGCAATGGTGCTGAATGCGACGGATTATGATGGAAATACTCCTCTCCACCTAGCTGTCAAACAAGGGTATCCACGGATTTTCGGTCTGCTACTGGGGACAGCAAGTGTGGATATGTGCATTACTAACAAGGATGGCCATACCGCTACAGATCTTGCTTGCTGTGCGTTGTCACCGGACCGATCGCGCTATTTCCCGGTAATTTTATCTGCTATTACGTTATACTATCTTCGTCCGAAAATATAACGGACGATTTTGTCTATATAATTACATGGACAAAATTCCTTATACTTACTACATGAGTAAAATCACTTATATTTTTGGACGGAGATAGTATCGCTCTATCTCTCACTGTCATATTTGTGTTTCATTTTACTTAAACACACGGTTATTAGCGACCGAAGTTAGAATAGTACTGGTAAATAGTGATAAGTAAACCAAATTGGATGAAGCATATATTTTATCCACCTCACAAAGGTCCGAGCTGATTAGCGTTTTCTGATTACTTTTCTGTCCACAGGATCCACAGGTCACGGTGCTTGCTTGTCTGTGGTGGGTAAGAGAACCATTCTCTCTAGACCATCGAGCTCTTCACATCCACGACCTGCATGCCTTAGACGATGAGCCGTCCGAGCAACAGGACAACATGACCAAGAACATAACGATCGGATCGGTCCTGATTGCTACAGTGGCGTTCGCGGCAGCTTTCACCTTGCCGGGGGGTGTTGTCGCCGACGACCACCCGCGCGCGGGGACGGCGACACTGGCGAACCGCTTTGCGTTTCGAGCGTTCGTGGTGACAGACACGATGGCCTTCCTTTACTCCATCATGGTAACCTGCTTCATCATATACGGTAAGGCAAGAGAGATTCCACGCAGCCATCGTCGGGCCTGCAGCCTACTGGCATCCGGGCTGTTCCCGTGCGGAGCTCAGTTTCTGATCGGTGCTTTCGCCTTCGGGTTTCATCTTGCGCTGGGCGCGGCCAACCGTGGGCTCATCATCTTCGTGTACGTGGTGTCCTCGGTTGCAGTCCTCGCGTGCTTTCCCAACATTTGGGCTCCGTTTCGTTTTGGACTTGGAAGAGCAATATGGCGGCGGTATGGATGGAGAGGTCTCGTTAGCATGCACAAGCGCCCGTCGAGCCCGCTAGATTTCTTTCTTCTTGTGTTCACGGGCCCTCTTATCGAAATTAGGAGGACACTATTCGCTGTACTCATCTCATCGTCCTTCATCGTTGCCGTCGCATTCGACATTGCTAAGCCAAACTACTGAGCTAAGATATCCACCACAACAGCTCTGATCGACATCAAACAGTAGAGTGATGTTTGTCCGAATACATTGATTGAAATATAAGCAAATGCAGATTTAATTTATTTTATAAAAAATCATGATATTGAATATGTAAACTAGCACAAGTATAACATGCAATCTAGACTCTGATCGACATCGAACAGTAGAGTGATATTTGTCTTAATACATTGATTGAAATATAAGCAAATGCAGATTTAATTTATTTTATAAATAAATCATGATATTGAACATGTAAACTAGCACAAGTATAACATGCGATGTAGACAGTAAGTCATGAACATCTCGAATACATGGAATACAGTGAACACATACCGAGGGTTTTGGTTCTGTTGTGGAATCTGTAATTTGTTTTGTTATTAGACTACGTTTAATACTTCAAACGTGTGTCCATATATTCGATGTGACAACCAAACCTAAAATTTTTTCCCCACCTAAACAAGGCCTAATCTTCATATGGCCTAGTGATCTGTCCAATAAAGCCCCCAAAACAATATTATATTATGATGCAAAATCATCTCTATTTTTTTAATTTGAAATCTTTTAAAAATAATTATAATAGTTGACTCGGTGGTTATGTTTGTCATTGATCATATTGTATTATATATATAGGAATATCTCTGTAACGGATAGAGCTTATATTTATTTAATTATGATATGTTTTTTAAGGGAAATAAAAAATAAAGTTACTATAACAGTTTTACTACTTCGACTTAAAAATGATCGAGCATTTTTGATACTCTATATACTATACCATCAAATTGTGATGTTATAAAAAAAATATTGCACTGTTTTTATAGTTTTAAGAAGTTCCACCAAGCGCTACCTTCCTTTTATGCTCGACTGCTCGTCAGCATCTGTTCCTTCTCTTTGATTTCCATTGTCTCATCCTACTCCTTTGTAGCCCCGAGTAACTATGGATCACTCAATTATCCATAGTTACTCTTTTTCATTAGGCACATGACAAAATTGAATCTTATCATCTTGAGGTTTTGTCTTTATAGTTTTTAGAAGCTGCCACCGTCAACTTTTAATCCTTTGCTGCCTCTCAGCTCATTCTCCCATGTTAAGTGACTCTCCGATCGCCTGCTCACTGCTACTCTTCTTCATTAGGTAAGGTACCTTACAAAATCGTGTTGAGGTTTCATCTTTATAGTCTGTAGAAGTTGTTGCCACCACCTTATTCATTTTCCACCCCTCGGTTCGTTCTCCCATGGCAACCGACGTATCCCCACTACTTTACCGCCCATCCACTTATCTGCATGCTCTGTCATTTCTCATCTTTGTTATCGTTTGGGTACTTAAAAAATTAAACCTTATCGTCGTTGGGGGTTCCTTTTTATAGTTACCCCCCCCCCCCCCCCCCCAAAAACCACCGGGCTCCTACCATGATAAACCACCGCATCCCTGCTCCTTTTTCGCCTATCAACTCGGCGGCCTATGTTGTCTTTCTTCTTCAATGTCATGCACATAAAAAAAATCAAAACTTATCCCTGTGATTATGTTAGAAATCTCAGCAGCTGTTGCAACTGCATCCCTTCCTTACTCATTTCCACCCAACAGGTCAGCATCTTGTAGCTCCTGCTATTTATCACTTGAGCAGCTCGCCCTCCCGTGGCCCAGTAGGACTAATTTACAAAAATCTTTTCTAAAGCTCGGTATGCATTTTTTAATTATCAATTCTAGATTTTTATAATTTTGGTATTGAAAGAAATAACACATCTGTACCTCTTATCTAGATATAAAAGTTGAGCTGTAATTATTTTGAAACTCTTAATTTATTTATTCTTAAATCTAGTCTCAACATACGATGCAGCTTTTTCTTTTCTCTTCAATTAACGTGGTAATATCTAGATATCCAAAATGAACATTGTTGCTTTCTTTTAGAGCCCATATAGAAATCACAAACGAATGTTTTGTTTTAAAATATATTGTTTATTCAGAATTCCAGTTATTTTTAAATTCTATTCCTTCTTTATTATGATTTTTCATATTTTTGAAAGTTTACTTTTTATTTTGAATTTTAATTATACTTCATTTTGAATATTTATTTTTCTTTGTATTTGATCTAAATTTTGAATTAATGTTATTTTTATTACGAATTTAACTAATATTACTTTTAGATTTTCTTTTGATACATTTTATTTTACTATAGACTCTTCTTGGTACGTACTACGTACCCTTTACTTATTTAATATTTTATTATATTTTTGTTTCAAATTTTAATGGAACTTTTTAGTTTTATTTCGAATTGATATTGAAAAACTAATTTTGAAATTTATTATATTTTTTATTCTGAATTTAATTATTCCCATGGTGTTCTAGATGCACTTCTTTCAATATTACTAATTCTTTTTCAAATTTCAGTTATTTATAAATTATATTACTACATGAATTCTTATTTTTCTTTATATTAAAAGTCCATGTTTGAAATTTAGTTTATTTTTTTCTGAATTTTAATTAATTTCATGTTGTGTTCTGGATAGATTTTTCTTTCGATTTCCTTGCTTTTTCATTCATAATTTTTTTATTTTATAAATTATATTTCTTCTTGAATTGTTATTTTTCTTTCATTTTAAATTCTAGTTTCATCTTAAAGCAAGCAGCTAAGCAGCAGCCAGCGGCCATTGTGCTCGGTCGCCGCAAGAAGCTCAGATTGAAAACCCATACGACCATACCCGTGCTGCTGCTTGGCTGCACACGGGTAGGGTTGGTTGATGTCACTTCAATTCATTAGCAGAAAAAATGGTGGGTTGTTTTTTCTGCAAAGAAATTAGAGAAAAAGGTGGTTGTTGACTGATTGCCGGCCGACAACAATGGTCGTAAGAAAACATAAATGAACGAGAATCTTGATGCCAGCGACGACTGACCAGATTTAGGAGTAGTAGTTGCCTAATTGCCTTGGGATGCAAACAAAGGAAGACGACAAGTTCTAATAGTTTAGCATAAATATGTAATATCAGCAACAACGAATCAGACAAATAAAGTATGATTTGATCTAATAGATCCCATCAGAAATGTGGCCAATAAAATAAACAGCATTATTGGGAAGAATTTTCAAAGGTTGAAAGGTACGGTACTCGCGAAGGTGTTCTACTCGCACGCTGGTCCTTGCACCAGTACGCAGTAATCTCTCGCACCACTACTTCAGTCGGTGTCCGAGAGATAATTCTACTCACACGCTGGTCCTCGCACCAGTACGCAGTAATCTCTCGCACCACTACTTCCGTCGGTGTCCGAGAGATAATTCTACTCGCATGCTGGTCCTCGCACCAGTACGTAGTAATCTCTCGCACCACTATTTCCGTCAGTGTCTGGGAGATAATTCTACTCGCACGCTGGTCCTCGCACCAGGACGCAGTAATCTCTCGCACCACAACTTCCATTGGTGTTCGAGAGATAATTCTACTCGCACGCTGGTTCTCGCACCAGTACGCAGCAATCTCTCACACCACAACTTCCATTGGTGCCCGAGAGATAACTCTACTCGCACGCTGGTTCTCGCACCAGGACGCAGTAATCTCTCGCACAACAACTTCCATCGTTGTTCGAGAGATAATTCTACTCGCACGCTGGTTCTCGCACCAGGACGTAGTAATCTCTCACACCGCAACTTCCATTGGTGTTCGAGAGATAACTCTACTCGCATGCTGGTTCTCGCACCAGGACGCAGTAATCTCTCGCACCACAACTTCCATCGTTGTTCGAGAGATAATTCTACTCGCACGCTGGTTCTCGCACCAGGACGTAGTAATCTCTCGCACCGCAACTTCCATCGGTGTTCGAGAGATAATTCTGCTCGCTCACTGGTTCTCGCACCAGTACGCAGCAATCTCTCACACCGCAACTTCCATCGGTATTCGAGAGATAATTCCGCTCCCTCACTGGTTCTCGCACCAGTACGCAGCAATCTCTCACACCGCAACTTCCATTGGTGTTCGAGAGATAATTCTGCTCGCTCACTGGTTCTCGCACCAGTACGCAGCAATCTCTCACACCGCAACTTCCATTGGTGTTCGAGAGATAATTCTGCTCGCTCACTGGTTCTCGCACCAGTACGTAGCAATCTCTCGCACCTTAACTTCAGATGGTCAAGGTACGACTATGGCAGCGTAGCGGTTCTCGTACCACGACTCCAAATGATCGAGGGACACCTATTCACCGGTTCTCAACCAGTTGATCGTAGAGATCTCTCTTACATTGGCTTCAAGTGGTCGAGTTACGACTACTGCCTGGTCCTCGACCAGCGATGTAGCGTCTCTCCCACTTTCCACTTTACGTGGTCGAGTTACGACTACTGCCTGGTTCTCGACCAGCGATGTAGCGTCTCTCCCACTTTCCACTTTCAGTGGTCGAGTTACGGCTACTGCCTGGTCCTCGACCAGCGATGTAGCGTTCCTCCGACTACTTCCACTTTCAGTGGTCGAGTTACGGCTACTGCCTGGTCCTCGACCAGCGATGTAGCGTTCCTCCGACTACTTCCACTTTCAGTGGTCGAGTTACGGCTACTGCCTGGTCCTCGACCAGCGATGTAGCGTTCCTCGACCAGCGATGTAGCGTTCCTCCGACTACTTCCACTTTAAGTGGTCGAGTTACGACTACTGCATGGTCCTCGACCAGCGGTGTAGCGATTTCTCCCACTACCTCTACTTCAACAAAGTTGGTAGCAGGTACACAATATCGCCAAGTGTTTTACCCAGAGATCCCTTACCACGACGACACCTAGCGTTGAAACCTATCCTGCTGTCCCTTTACGCCGTCTTGACAAGGCCTCCGACGAACCTAAGGGATCTTCGACTGGGGACGCCCAGAGCCGATAAGGACTTGTCGGATCCTTCAGAGACGAAAGACCATGTAAGATCTGGTCGTGTAAGAGTTCTCGCTGTGCGTATTAACCAAGCTGTGTAATCGGAAATTGACTTATCCAACTTTACGGCTGGGGGTTAGGATCAGTGCTTATTCAACCAAGGCAGGTCAAGGGTCCAAGAGCCTTGTCCTCCGAGAACGATTCTTCGACGACAAGGCTGAGGGCTAGGGAGAGTGTACAACTCAAACGACTGACCAAAGTCGTGAACTGAGAAGACGCTCATACACAAAACATTGGTCGGTAAATTTAATTCATTTTCAATTTACCATACATATTATAACATGTCACCCTTTGAGCGTTCGCTCGGGGGCTATTTCTATTTGATATTCTTTTCTGAGTATTGATTTCAGGAAAATTCTATTCGACATTTGTTGAAAACTCATGTCTCTATGGTTCTACACCAAGATCGACTAAGGCGAGTGCGACAAATATTGACAAAGCTCCTTCGCAGACTCTACGCCTTCTCGATCACTCGAGAACGGTTGCTGGATCTCGACAAGGAATACGGAATGAAAAGATGGTGTACCCTCCGAGATAGAATTTCTTGACTTCAATCCAAATTCTCGATTACCGCAAGACGGGAGACTTAGTCGTACGCTCTGTACTTTTTCGGTCGACATCAGAGATTGAATTAGACAAACCCTTTCGGCGCCCGCATGGGGCTAACAAAGGAAGTCCAACGTTATCTCTAAACTCACCGAGAACGGTCACATGAGCTCGATAACAGTTACTCCAATGTCTGTGTGTGGTTGAGAATAGGAATTCGTTCATTTGCATCGAAGTCGGGGGCTACTGTCATAGTTATAGATACCACATACCTAATAGTAGTTGACTAAATCTCGGCAGGACCCACCACATACCATGTCCTATACGGAAACCGACTTCAGATATGGAGGGAGTTCCAGATAAGGAAAGACAACCAGAGTTAACTTTCTACATGGAAACGATAAGGACTACTCGGATTGTATCCATATTAGTTTCCCTAGTTCTACTTGAACAAGGGGACACCTATGGGTATAAATACAAGCCCCCCTAGGAGGACAGGGGGACAGACAGTAACCATGAGACGATCAACACGATCACCACGATCGGGACGACCACCTCATCAACACCCAACACAATCAACATACAAGCCTACATACGCCAAGACACACTGCCGGATATCGACTTCAGGGATAGGCATGGCTATTCTCCTATGGTGTCTCCGGATACCGTTAGGAGATACGAAAGCGCTATCTCTGATCTCACTGGGCACGGATTCGAGGAGGAAGACTACCCTATTGTCGACTACGAGTCAGACCTTCAGACCGACATGTCGACAATAGTTAGATAGGCTACCCACATATTGTACTGGTGTGATTATGGTGAATAAGAGCAATACCGGCTTCGGCCAACAGGATGTAGGGTTATTACCTGACTACTCAGGGGCCCGAACCTGTATAAAAATCCATGTCTCCATCTCTTTTACCTCAGTCTCGCGTATATCCTAGCACCAACGATCCCCATACTGTCCAAATACCGTAGTCGTGACATCAAACGTCGACAATGTTATACCTGATTTTATGGTTGATGGAGACGATTCGATCAAGGATAAGGGTAAGAGATAAGAGACACAATATAGACTTATCTGTCCCCATCATTCGGTAGAGTCGGCCTGGCCCATGATTAAACATTCCTATCAGACAATCAGTCTCCTCTTCACCGAGAGAGACCCTCGCAGCCATCGCGGCAGCTGGAACCGCCACCCGCCGGCACTGCCGCGCGCGTCCGGCGTCCGCGAACGCAACGAAACGCAAGCGGCCAAAGAGAAGCCATGGCGCTCGCCCTCCGGAAGAAAATGAGGGCTGTTCACTGCCAGTGCCACCTTTCATTAACAGGGTGCTCTGAGTCAAGGACTGGAGACAGAAGGGAGGAGGGTCCACCAATTAATTTTTGCGTAAATTTCACAAAACAACATATACATTGATCAAATTATCATGAAGCTACATATTTAAAAATATGTTTCACAAAAGGATAGATTTAATGTTAACTTTATCACGAAACTACATATTTAAAAAATTATATCACAAAACTGTAAATTTAACAACTATTTTATCACAAAAGTACAAATTTAACAACTATTTTATCACAAAACTACAAATATTGAAACTTTAAATTAATAATAGTTCTATGGATCTAAACTCTAAAATATATAGTTCTTTGATAACTTCATCACTAAATCTGTAGATTTGTGATGTGGTGCAGGAGAAACACCTAGGGGTCTTCTGGCTAGCTCCACAAGATAGTGGGCTAGACGACCTGGATTCGAAGCCTCACTTATTCTAATTATTTGATATTAGATCCTTCCCTAATATTCACGTTTTTTTATGCAGTGCAGGAAATTTTTAGTTCATGAAAAGTTTAACACTAAATTTGTAGTTTTGTGATACGCATCCTTAAATCTGTAGTTTTGTGATAATTTGGTACAAGTATATGTAGTTTTATGAAATTTACTTTTGGTAGATTTATAGCTTCGATTCTTGCAGAATTTTCAACTAATAGATATAGCCCATTTTAAATAAAAAAGAGATTAACATGTCAAAAATTGTTGTATTTTTTTTCGCAACAGAGTGTAAGTGTTATAACTAAGTATAAGTGCATTGTAAGTGAGTATGTAACTTAGTTTGAGTACACTGTAGCTGAGTGTGAGTGCTATGTAACCGATTATATCTGCAAGTTAAATATATAAGAACGTAAATCTTGGCGTAAGATCTTATGAACGGAAAAAGTGAAAGATAGGAGTCCAAAGATCTATAGCAAGTAGGAGTAAAATAGTAGAAGAAATCGGGGGAAAATATGCGATGGCCGATAAGCATGCTTCAAGATGATCCAAGGGAAGCCAAGCCTGAAGCCGCCATAGGACCCAAAAAAGGAAAATTAAATGGGAGAGGGAGTATTCTATTGACCTCGAGCAATGCTCACAAATGTCCTTTATCTCTACCAAAAGCAGTGTGTCAGCATTCTCTATAGAAAAAGGAGAGATTGCTCAGTGATGTGTGTGTCAGACAAAGCGAATTAAGCGAGCAAGCGCTGCAGATAAAGCTTCATATCCAACCAACCATGGCGGATGCTGTCGCAGCCGCCGTGGAATTCGGTCCTCACCAAAAGATGACGCTCGATGCGGAGTTGGTACAAGTGCTCACCGCCGGCGACGCAGTCCGCTTGCAGAAGCAATTAATGGGCAGAGCCAGAGAAGGCTGCGGCGGCGACGGTGTCTACCCTCAAGCAGACGGCCTGCAAGTCTCAATCAACGTCGTCGGGGACGCGTCCCCGCGTGCAGGTACGGGCTCCCTCCTTGCGGTGACGAGCAACGGGAACACGGCGTTGCATCTGGCCGCCAGCCGCGGCCACGTCGAGCTCGCGAAGCTCATCAGCGAGATGGCGCCGTCGCTGGTCGCCACGAGGAACAAGTGCCTCGACACGCCGTTGCACTGCGCGGCGAAGGCTGGGCACCGGGATGTAGCAGCCTGTCTCTTGCCGATGATGCGCGCCGCCGCCGGTGGAGGGGAGGAGGAGACGGCGCCTCTGCGGGCGACGAACCAGCTGGGCGCCACCGCGCTGCACGAAGCCGTCCGGCACGGCCGTGCTGAGGTGGTGGATCTATTCATGGCGGAAGCTCCCGAGCTGGCCGCAGTAACATCCGGCGATGGCGTCTCGCCGTTGTACTTGGCGGCGACGACTGGTTCGGTGCGTTTGGTTGCGGCGCTGCTACGTCCGTCACGTGACGGGATGCCGTTGCCGGCATCGTTCGCTGGCCCGGAGGGACGTACGGCTTTGCATGTTGCGGCAGCTATCAGCAAAGGTACAAATGAAATTTCATAATGTTGTTTTGTGTATAGAACATTAATTGTTCTATTTTTGCCATGAGCTAGCTAATTACTAACTCCGTCCCAAAATATAAGAAACTTGGATCGGATGGGGCATTTCCTATCAGATTCGTAGTACTAGAAAATACCCCATTCAGCAGAAGTATATTGACTATAAAGAGCTGCATGATTTTATTGTCGTTATTAAACTAAGCAAATTCAAACCATTGGTTTGCGTCCATTTCCATTTATTAGATTTGCTTCTAGTTAGATTATCTCCAGCGGAACATCTAAACTAAGCTCCCAAATAGATTTTGAGGTGAGGAAGAAAAATCAAACCATTGGTTTGCGTCCATTTCTACTTATTAGATTTGCTTCTAGTTAGATTATCTCCAGCGGAACATCTAAACTAAGCTACCAACTAAATTTTGAGGTGAAGGAAGAAAAATCAAGGTTGCAAAACTCTATTAAAGCTCCAAAATAGAAAGGCACCCAAATCCCTCCCCTACCTCTCAGTAAGGCTCTCGACCTAGAGCCATCTCATTTTTATTTAGTTTTTTTGGCGCGGCTGAAAAATTCACGCTGCCACACTCGCAGTCGTCTGGCGCTGACATGCTGCCGCCCTCCCCGATGATGATGTTAGGCCCACCAACCGTGACCACCCAGGTCACATTAAATCTGCTCCATCACAGTCCTAACCGGAATCACTATTTTAGGTTCTGGGCCTATACAACCCACCATACTCCTAACCGGAATCACAACTTTACTTTCTGAGCCTTTACAACCCAAAAAACTAGTCTGATAGGTGAGAACTGTTCCCACCTTTTAAGTCGTGCTCCCCCTCAATTACCGATGTGGGACAAAACCCAACGATTGTTCCGGGTTCCAAACCTGGGCTCTGAAACCACTTGTTAGGCCCACCAACCGTGGCCACCCAGGTCACATTGGGTCTGCTCCACCACAGGTCTAACCGGAGCCACAACTTAGGTCCTAGACCTACACAGCCCAAAATACTAGTCTGATGGGTGAGAATTACCCCCACCTTTTAAGTCGTGCTCCCCATCATCAATTACCAATGTGGGACTAAACCCAACAATCTCCCCCGTCACATCAACCCATGTGACCCCGACTAGTATGATGTGTGAGGACTGCCCCCCACCTTTTAAGTCGTGCTCCCCCGTCATCAATTACCGATGTGGCTTTTAAGTCATGCTCCCCCATTATCAATTACCGATACATCAACCCATGTGATCCAAAAAACTTGTTATCTGGCCTCTCTCTTTTAAGTCGTGCTCCCTCATCATCAATTACCAATGTGGGACTAAACCCAACAATCTCCTCCGTCACATCAACCCATGTGACCCCGAAGACTTGTTACCTGGCCTCTCTCACCATGTGACCCATGCTTACCTAGCCTCCCTCACCATGTGACCCATGGAAATTGTTCCGGATTTCAAACCTGGCCTCTGAAACCACTTGTTAGGCCCACCAACCGTGGGTCACCCAAATCATATTGGGCATGCTCCCTATAATCAATTAACGATGTGGGACTAAACCCAACAGATGAACTGCCCGTGAATGACAACGTCCCTCTTCAGGAATTTCTTGGCCTTGCTCTTACTGGCAGCGGCGATGTTCCTGTTGCCGCGAACGTCCAACGAGCAGAGGTGGTACATGACACTCCTACAAAAACCATTTTTCGTGGCGGCCATTTTGGATTTTTCTGGCGGAATTTGCAGCCACCACAAAGCAAAGGCCAGTGAAGATCAAGATCTTCGCTAGTGGTTATTGACTGTCACACCCCAATCTGGCACCGCCGTACAACGGCACCTGATATGAGCGTGTCGTAGGAAAAACGGCGCGAACCGCTTCCTACGAAACCGCGATCACAGTACCAGTCCCAGGACATAGCGCTGGTACCCACGGTGACAAATATGAATCATTGCAATGCTTAAATTAAATAGAGGACTTATTTACCTTAACTTAGGTTGCAGCTCAGGACAGCCCGAGAATACAACCGATGACGCGGACGAGGAAACACCAACAGCAGCAGCAGCAGCGGAACCAACGGTCTAACACCCAACACCACAGGCGACGGCTGGGAACCAGGACGAAACCCTAATATTCGCTTCACTTCATTTTCTCTTCAAGACGGAGGAACTATATATATATATTTATATAGAGTAAGGGTGAGTACTTTCGTACTCAGCAAGCCATGAGAATTAAGTGTTTAATGCAGGCTTCAAAGGAAAGATTGTTGTTTTTGCAATTGATTTTATTTAAACTCCTTTTTGAAACAACTAAGTGAGTGCTTCTCAAACGACACGGATGAGACAGTGCGTCTCGTCCGGTCGGAGTATGTGCAATGTATCAGTCTTTGAATTGGTCAAGGTTGGCACCCGGCCAACAGCTTTCAAACGGCCACCCGGGCCTAGCTGATCCCATCAGCTGCAGATTTTCCAAACATCGCTCCCATTCCACAACAGCAATTTCACAAAGCAGTAGTCAAACAAAAACTACGCTAGGAATCACCTCACATCCACCCATGACCGTGGGCACGGCTGTTCGAACAGTTTAATAACCTCTGCAGAGGGGGTACACTTTACCCACACGACATTACTAACCCGAATCACCCAGCCCGTGCAGAACGGCCACGTCTGGAGACCTTGAGGCTTTCATGACAAGGCATTTCGAAAGCCGACACAGGTTCACATATGCCAACGAGAGGGGTCCCAGACCAACACCAGGTTAGGTCCCAGACCATACTGTGCCAAGAAACCCGGGGGTTCTCCCCGGCACCACCCCGTTGAATCCACATGTCTCTTGGCATCATGGCACCCTTGATTAGCTATTTACTCAGCCAGGGGCATCCCATTCCACCCATATGGTCGCACTTGCCTTATGTTCGGATGAAATTCCAAGGAAACGGTGCTTAAGTGCAAGAGCGGGAAACCGTACTCCCGGTACATTCCCCGGTCCGCGATTTTGGAAATTCATTTAGTTCGCAAGCACCGACCCAGGTGTCGGGTTTTTCCAAGTCTTTTGTAAAACCCCAGGTTTTACCCATCGTTGGATGTTTTAAAATTTGAAGGGAAGTGTTCCGATGCTCGAGCTCGAAGGCCCATGCGTCAGAGCACAACAATCGACAAAGGTGGTCTAATTGTTCAATAATTCAAGGGGGGGGGGTAATTGCAGCAATTAGGATTGTGGCCGGCAGGCTATCTCGCAAGCCGTGGCTAAATTACTCGTGTTAAACCTATTCATGCAATATTTGCGAAAAAGAAATACTTAGATTTAAATTATAGGTGCAAGATGATCAAAGGTGACTTGCCTTGCTCAAGGTCTTCACAAAGCTTCACGAATCTTCGAGAAAACCCGCGATCGACGAAAATCCGGTAACCGCGACTATACGCAAACAATCAAAAACCTAAACAAGGACCAAAAGAGAAATCCTATTTAGGCTAATTAATAGTGCCATTAAATAGATCTTAATTTTAGAGAAAAACTGGAAGTGGAACGGAGTCAATCGGACGAGCGATTGAGGAGATATGAATTTTGGAAGTTTAATTGGAATTTCTGGAAGACGAGAAATGGTTTATGGAATTTATAGAAATAATATTCTCAAGAATATTATTGACAGTCATTGACGTGCGGAACCAAAGGATATAGTTTATGGAAATTTTGGAATAAGGAATTGATTTATGGAACAAAGGAAAAAGGATTTATTAAATCCCTTGGAAAAGAAAATGGATGAGGGATGTGAATTAGACTTCCTCGGGCGGCATTGGTGCGGGCCAAGGGGATTTGCATGCGCGGCCGAGCCGATTGGGCCGGCGCGCGGGAGGGTGGCGGCCCAAGAGGCGCGCGAGGAGAGAGGGGGGGAGCCGGTGCACCGGATCCACCGCGTGGGGTCCCGGGACGGGGCCCACTTGGCGGCGGCCTGGTTCACGGTGAGGGGGTGCACGCGGGGTACGGCGCTAGGGTTAGTGGGCTCGGCTCATGCCGCACGCACCGGATGGACAGGGGAGAGGCGGGCCCACGCGTCGGCGGCTGGCGCACCGTGGACCGCGCGCACCGAGATGGGGGAGGGAGGCCGACGGGTTGACTCGGCCTAGCCGACGTGGCGGCCGCGTCGGATGGCGAGAGAAGGAAGACGAAGGCCGGCCGGGATGAACGGTGGACGGCGGCGGCGTCCACCGGAGCAAGGCGCGACCTCAACGGAAAAAAGAATCACACCGGGGGAAGGGAAGGGACGAGAGGAAGCGAGCTGACGGCTCGGATTCACCGGAGGATGGCCGGAATCCGGCGGATTGCGGCGGCGGCAATCGCCAGCGAGCAAAGAGGGGAATCACGACGAGACGATGAGGGTTCGATTCAAAGGGGTGGGAGCATCTCCGGGTTCAAGGAATCCGTTTCCGGTGCCGGATGGAACGGAGGAGCACCATGGAGGGCCGGCGACGAGCGGTGGCCTCCGGGAGCGGACGGTAATGGCGGCGAGGCCATGCCGGGCGGCGGCAGTGCTAGGAAATGGTTTGGGGAGGTCCTAGGGAGCTCAAGGACGGTGTTTGCGAGGGTGGTCGACGAGCTAGGGCCCGACGACGGCGCGCGTCGGCGGAAACAGAGCAATGGCGAGGCGCAACGTGCGGCAGGCTATGGCGTGCGGCGGCGGGCGTGACACAGCGAGCGGTAGGAGGAAAGGGTTCGGCGGGAGCTCACCGACGAGAGGAAACGGCGTCGGCGGCTTGGAGGGAGTCGTGGCGAGGTGGTCGCGACGGCGGGATGGCGCGGCACCGAGTGGGCGCGGCCGGGGAAGAAGAGAGGGAGACGCGAGGATGGGGGTGGCGCGGAGCTCCTCGTCGACTCCTCGTGCTCGCCGGCCTTCCGGGCACGCGCGGCGGCAGAACGAGCTACGATGGCGGCGAGCAGCCGGCGACAAGGGTGCTGTGGGTGGAAACGGGAGGGAACGAGAGGGAGGTTGAGACGGTGAGGGGGCTCGGGTTTTATAGTGGAGGCGATGTTGGTTTGGGAGGAGGGGGCGAGCTGGTGCTTGGCTGGCGGCCGCGAGCGGGATCGGCGTTTTCTTGGGCAGCGCGAAACATGGCGACGGCGTGGATGTGTTGGGCGGCGAAGGCGGTGGATCGGACGGCCAAATTTTCGAGTCGTGAGCGCGGGCTGGCGCGGTCAGGGAGCGAGAGTTGGCAGCCGTGCTTGGAGCTAGCGGCCATGCGGCGGCAGAGCATGACAGTGGCTGAGGTTGAGGTAAAGGTGAAAAGGAAGAGAGAAAGGAGGGCTTGCCTTTGCCATCTTGGGAGAAAGAGGGAGGGAGAGAGAGGCTCTGCTTCCGGGATTTGGACGCAAGCGTACAGGGGTGGGGGCGACGCGGCAACAGGGCATGGGTGGCGTGAGGGCTGACGCGGCGGCGACCAGGCGGCAATGGCGCGCGCGCGTGGAGCGGTTGGCGCGGCCGAAAATTGAATGGCGACGGGCGGGGGATTCGGCACCGGAGTGACGAAGGCGGTGGAGGTTCGGATGGCAGCGGCCGGAAATCGGCGTCGGTGTGAGAGAGGAGAGATAACGAGCGAGAGAGAGGGGAAAGAGAGAGACGACTCTCTCTCTCTCTCTCTCGCTCCGAGCACGTGCGGCGCACGCGCAGGAGAGAGCTGGGCCGAGAGGAGGGGATGGACCGGGAGAGAGGAACAACCCACAAAAATAGAGGGACGCAAAATAGACTTTTGCCGAGAAATTGATTTGGAGGGATTTGGAACTGGAATTCGAATCCAAATTTGAGAATTTGGTCTTAGGAACATAAGTTGGAGTCAAGGGAGGGTTTCGAAGTGGAGACTTGGAAACGGAATTTGAATTCGAAATGGAAATTTGGAAAAATTTTTGAGTCGGGCGAATATTTGGCAAGGTTTTGAGATTTGGAATTTGAATTTCGAATTTGATTAGTTGGACTCAGGGAAACAGGGAGGAGTCAAGGAATGGATTCAAGGTGGACTCGGATATTTGTGGAATCGGGACAAGTATTTGGCGACGATTCAAAGGAGGCGATTGAATTTCAGGATTTGATTTCGGAAACTTGAATCGGGATTGGAAACTTGAGGTGGAGGATTTTGATGGCGACGAGAAAGAACAACGATGGAGATTTGAATTGAGATCCACGGCACGACTTAGACTCTCACACAAAGAACGAAATTTTCACATATAGGATTTTGCCGAATTAGTTTTTAACGACTCACGAAAAGCGGAGCGTTACATTGACCGCCAGCAAAAATCCATCTTCGCTGGCGGTCGTCTTAAGCCAGCCGCTAGCAAAAATCCATTTTCACTGGCGTTGGCTTAAGACGACCGCCAGCAAAAATTCATTTTCGCTGGCGGCTGTGTTATATCGGCCGCCAGCGAAAATCTATTTGGGGAACAAAAAAAACCCGCTTGCAGCTACCCAGCCGCCAGCGAAGATTTGGAGAAAAGACAATTGATTAATTTTCAAAATTCAAATCCAATTCATATACATATGGCTGCTCATTTCCAAATTCAAACACAATACAAAATCAATACAAATGTACACAGATCAAACATCACAACATGCACAAAACATCTGCATCATCAGGAAACATGCAAAAAAAAATTCGTGCCATAGCCGGTCTCTCGTCGTCGCCACCTCAACGTCGCCGGTGGGGAGGGACGAGGCGCCGGATCAGCTCCCTGTCGCCTCCTCCCCCGTGCCGCCGCCGCCGCCGCCCCCTTCCCCACGCCGATGTCGGGGCAGCGGATCCGGCCACCACCGTCGTCGCGGCGGCCGGATCCGGCCTCCCCCGTCGTGGCAGTTGCGGATCCGGCCTCCCCCAGCCGCCGCCGCCGCCGGGCCCCTTCGTCGTCATCGCCGGCCGGCCTCCCCCATCATCGAGGAGGCGGATCCGGCCTCCCCCATCGTGGCGGCGTGCGAATCCGGCCTCCCCCAGCCGCCGCCGCCGGGCCCCTTCGTCGTCGTTGCCCGCCGCCCTCCCCCATCGTCGAGGAGGCGGATCCGGCCTCCCCCAGCCGCCGCCGCCGGGGCCCTTCGTCGTCGTCGCCCGCCGGCCTTCCCCATCGTCGAGGAGGCGGATCCGGCCTTCGTCGTCGTCGCGGCGGCCGGATCCGGCCTCCCCCGTCGTCGCGACGGCCCGCGGCGGTGGAGAAGGGAGGGATGAGAGACGGGGAAGGGAGAGAGGCGGATCCCGCGCCGTGCCGCCGCTCCCGACAAGGCGGTGGAGCTGCGGCAACGGGAGCAGGCGGTGGTGGGGAGAGGGAGGGAGAAGAAGGGGGAGGAGAAGGGAGAAGGGATGGAGGAGAAAGGGGAAGAGAAGGATAAGGATGGAGTTCTCGGCGCGGGCGGTGGATTTATTGGCGTCAATTTTTTTAGTAGCGGTCTTCACTACCTGCCGCCAGCGAAAGTCACGTTTTCGCTAGCGGACACCTAAGAGGTCCGCCTCAAAAAATAGAGTTTTTTTTATGGCGGACCTCTTAGCATGGCCGCTAGCGAAAATCGGTTTTCGCTGGCGGTCCATGGCCCCCCACCCCTTGATATATTTTTGCTGGCGGTTTTCGCGTATGGCCGCCGGCGAAAATAATATGCCAATGAAAACCGTTTTCTAGTAGTGTGACCAAACTGCCTATCACTAGGCTCATATAGATTTCCAGATTGATTTGAAGATTAGACCGTCCACCGAGCAGAGCTGGTGCATGAACATTCATTTGTTCATATTGATTTACACTCAACAGACATATACCTGGAACAGCCGAGATGGCATTAGTTTGCACGCTTCAAAGTCACTTCCTTGAATTGCAAATTACTGAAAGTCTGAAACTTCGGTTTCAAGTTTTCTCATTTTTTCCGAAGTGTATTAGTTGAACACTTGAACACAGCCAAGATGTCTTTGCATCTGACAGCCATACTTGTGTTGTTTATGTTCAGGATGCAGAGGTCTTCAGGAGGTTGCAATAATAAAATTTCAAACTTTTCTTCACAGTCTAAGACCAACTTTGAATTATTGTAGTGTGAAGCAAGGAGTAAATATGTGTACTATATGTCGAGATAAAAGAGAAAAGGAAATGAGAGCTACTGCTAGAGTTGGAGCCATTATTTGAGGTCTTAGAAAACAGGGGTAGCCCTGATTTAGCCTTTGAGAGCTTAAAAATATGGACTATTACTAGACATGCTCTTAGGGGATTGCTAATCAACGCCGCGTTGCCAGCTCACACTTCTTTCCCCTTTATTATCACTTCTATACGAAACTTTCAACTGAAAATAATTTAACTTTCAACTTAATTCATACAAAAATTTCAACTGTGACATCAAAACTTTCATCTTAAATTAAAAAGTTTCAACCAAAACTTTGAAAACTTTCATCTAAAATGTAAATTTCATCTAATTAACCAATTGACGGTTTGACATTTATAATAAGATTCTGTCAAAATTGGGAAAATTTATTCAACAATTTTATATCAGAATGAACTTGTATAATCTAAAAAAGTTTATGCAGATTTACACTTAATATTTTTTAAGCTAAGCATTCAAGAAGTTATTGAAGTTTGACCGGATCTTTATCTTAAATATCAAATATTTATGATTGGAAGGAGTAGTTTTTTTTTAATCGAGTTGCATGCATTGTTCAGTTTATACATTTTCCTATTGATTCATTCGGTTTGCTTTGTTTACAAGTTTTTCTAGCTGTCTTAATTAACAAATGGGGCCCCATATATAGTCCACGCCTCGCCTGGTAACAAAATGGCAATGATCCTCTAGAGCTGGCTCAAGAGATATTGGCATGGGAACCGGAGGGACCAACTTTGCTGACCAGAGTTGATTCGGCTGGGAGGACACCCCTTCATTTTGCAGTGCTAGATCAGAAACTAGATGTCATCCAGCTGTTTCTAAAATCTGAACCTTCCATAGCTCACATTTGTGATAATGTCGGTTTGTTTCCTCTACATGCTGCTGCCATCGTGGGAAGTACAAGGATCATCGATGAGCTCATAAACAGCTGTCCAAACTACTATGAAATGGTTGACAACAGAGGAAGGAATTTTCTTCATTGTGCTGTTGAGCATAATCAGGGCACTGTGATTCGATACGTTTGCCAAGATGGCAGGCTTTCAATTCTGTTGAATGCGACGGACTCTGAAGGAAATACACCGTTCCATTTGGCTGTCAAATATGCATTTCCATTGGCTGTCAGTTTACTGCTGCAGACGTCGAGTGTGGAAATAAACATTGTCAATAAGGATGGTCTAACTGCTGCAGATCTTGCTCACCTTGCATTTATACCCGGCAAGTCATATTATTTCCTGGTAAAGTTATCCTTTGTTCTCTATGTGTTTACTTATATATTCTTAGTTGAACTTCTTATAAAAAAAACAATAGTTAAAACTTTCTCTCCAAACTCTTAGGACCACCAAATTGCGTTTACTTTGATAATTTATACTGCTACTATGATGCGCGCAGAACTACATATAATACATGTTACTACTAGATTAATGCATTTTCGTTGAGTTTTAATTTTCTTGTGCGTTAATATTAAAAGACCGATGATAATATTACCTCACGAGAAAAGGTAAAACGAAAATGTAGGAATGTTAAATTATTGATGACATGAAAGTAAATTTCATTACAAACCATATAACGTAACTTCCACTTGACAAATTTGAACACCTTTACATAGATTTGCTTTCAAAGTTTTAAAATATTAGGTAGACACATTCTAAAATGACCAAGTAAAATAAAATGCAGGATGTGGTGCAATATAACTTCAGTTTTCATCTGGTAACATTTACTTCATTTTTAGTGTTGTCATTGGGAGTCTTGACTACTGAGTCTGTCACTCTTGAGTATTGTGTTTGTCCCTCCCTGTAGGCTGTAACTAGATCTAGGTGCCCTGGAGGCTGGATCAGTTTACAAATATTGGCATTTATTTGGTATAAATGATTTACCCTAGCTAACTTCAGGACTACACGATATTACTTCCAATTTTGTTGTTTTATCCACAGGATCCGCTCATCATAGTGTTGAATTGTCTGTACTGGGTCAGAGCACCCCACACACCAGAAGGACTTTCTTATCATGTCCATGTGGACGACAAATCCGAGACCAAAGAAACACCCAGTGAGCAGAATGACATGAATAAGAATGGGACGATCGCATCGGTTTTGATCGCCACAGTGGCATTTGCAGCAGCATTCACCCTTCCGGGGGGTCTTGTCGCCGACGACCACCCACACCCAGGGACAGCAACGCTGGCGAGGCGATTTGCATTCCGGGCATTTGTTCTGTCAGACACCATGGCTTTTGTCACCTCCATCATCGCCACTTGCTTTCTCATATATGCCGGTGCGATAGAGATTCCAGCCGGCCACCGCCGCTGGTACGGCCTGATTGCATCCGGGCTGGTGCCATTGGGAGCACAGTTCATGATCGCCGCATTCGCCTTCGGGTTTCATCTCATGCTCGGGCCAGCCAATCGTGGGCTTGTAATTTTTGTGTACTTGGTGTCTTCAGCTTCAGTCCTCTTCTGCTTCCCAGGTATTTGGATGCCATTGCATCTTGGGATTGGAAAAGCAATATGGCGGCGAGCCGGATGGAGAGGACTAACCAACATGAGACAGCAGCCGTCTAGTCTTAGAAGTATCTTCCGTCGTTTCACCTACAGCTTTCTGTTCACAAATTTAAGAAGGCCATTTTTTGCTGTGCTCATTCCTGCTACCTTCGTTGTTGCCATTGTACTTGATGTTGCTTTGCCCAACTACTGAACTGAATAATTTTTAGGACGTACTACAAGGCAACGAGTGCTATGACTTACTATGCCATAGGCATTTGCAAACATGCACAGGCAATGGATAAGGGGTAGAAAGAGGAGAAGTTTCTTGCCATTTGTGGATATTTGTATCTTTGTCTGTATAATTGACTCGAGTGCTATGGTCTTTTGATTTCTCTGGTGATCTTGCATTTTGTTTCTAGCTGAGGCTTTTGTGTGTATTGTAGAGAATTGATTTAGCTTCAGCCTGCCAGATACTTAATTTGCAGAATGTTTCTGCCCCTGAAGGGCGTTTCCTTCTGATTGAATTGTTAATGCAGAGGATGTTTTTATCAGTACTTTTTAATGAAACGGGGGTGATTTCTCCTCCCTTGGCCCATCATAAAATGGGTTTGCAGATACAGTTGGCCAAATAAAGAGAGATTTTTACAACTGTTTTTTTTCCTGTATGGACGATATCTCTGGGATTGCTTCTGAACCATGCATGCCTTTCGACCCCTTCCCCTAGGCCAAGCGGTCAGGCATCACAACGATCCCTCCCCCAGCTGCCCAACGCATCGCCTCAATCCCTTCGGGAAACTATTTTAATTAACTACTCCCCAATCCCATAATATAAGAAATTTTAGAGGAATGTGACATATTACTATGTATCTGGACTGCTTTGGGTTTGATCCTCTTTTGCTTTCTGGGTATTTGGCTGCCATTTCATCTTGGGATTGGAAGAACAATATGGCGTCTCTTCGGTCGATTCAACTACAGCTTTTTGTTTGCAAATATGACAATGACGGTCTTTGATGTGCTCGTCCATGCTACCTTGGTCGTTGCGCAACTACTGAACTAAATTTTGTCCAAAAAACCAACTTCTACCATCCTACCTATCCTTAACATATAAAACGAGAAATTTATCTCTTGAATACCCTTCACCTACCTATCACCATTACTACTTTTTCTAATAATGAGAGCTATTTTAGGTATTTTTACTCCCATTAAGTTTACATTGGGATGCTAGTATTGGTCTTTTTTTTTTGGGACGAATGGAGTATACAAGATTACGAGTGCTATGACATACTATGTGTATGCGATAGGCATTCGCAAAAATGCGGATAAGGCTTGGTTTGAAATTTAGGTTGGGGGTGAGCTTTTTTTAAGCACGAAAAACAAAATAAGTCATTAGGATATGACTAATTAAGTAAAAGCTATTGAAAACTTAAAAATAAATTTATTTAATTTTTTAAAAAAACTCCTAGAAATAATGTAATGTTTAAGTACTACCTTCGTCCTGAAATGTAACTATTTTAGCACAATGTCTTATCACAAAATAAAGCTATTTCTTCGCCTACCTTCTCCTCTCAACCAATCACAACCATTCTTCTTCACCTACTTTCTCTTTTCAACCAATCACACACTTCCTATAATCATTCTCACATACTTTCTTAATACCCGTATCAACCATAAAAAGATTATATTTTGGGACGGGGGAAGTTGTCTGAGAATGGTGCTAACAGAAAATCGTGAAGTAGCTCCCGAACTTCTCTTTACAACTCGGCTTAGGGTAGAAAGAGGGGAAGTTTCTTGTTGTTTGCGGATATTTGTCTCGTTGTCTCTAGAATTGACTGGAGCGTGATGGTTTTGTAGAATTGAATTGAGGCTCTGTTAAGATCCCACCCTAAAATTTTTCATCCTATCACATTAAACGTTTAAGCACATGTATAAAGTATTAAATATAGGATAAAAGAATAACTAATTGCACAGATTGCGACTAATTTGCATGACGAATCTTTTAAGCCTAATTGCTATGATTTGATAATGTGGTGCTATAGTAAACACTAATGACGGATTAATTAGGCTTAATAAATTCGTCTCACGGTTTACCCAATATGACACGCTAAAATTTTACACCCCTATATCTAAACACCCCTGAGTGTGTTGGTCTTATGATTTTTCAGGTGATCTGGCATGTCAGTTGCACTCTGTTTCTAGCTGAGGTTTGGTGTGTATTGTAGAGAACTGATTTAGCTTCTCATGGTGCTTAATTTGCATAACATTTTGCCCATGGAGGGCATTTCCTTTTGATTAAATTATAATTTAGAGGATGTTTTTATCAGTTTACTTTTTGGTGCTGTATGGTGTGGTGTCTCTGAGATGGTTTCTGAACCATTGCATGTCTTCTGATCTTACTGGGAGACCATCATCGACGTTGTCCAAGAAACGAAGGAAATAAGAGGAACCGTTTATATTTAAGAAAAATATATAGTGAAAATTACTGTTGAATCCAAAAATGGATTTTTAAAAATTTGTCCACGTCATTAAGACTCAAGAGTAAAAAAATTTACTCCCAGTAAAACTTTTACTCATGATTAAATTTACAAATAAAACTTTTACCCTTGATAAATTTAACAAATTCCATGCATCTATTTTTATCTAATAGTAACTGTTAGGTTTGCACCACATATTTTCCGTTTATATGTTTCAATTTTAAAAGCTGAGCAGTTCTGCTTGGGACTTGCTGCGCGAGTGGAGGAGAGAGAATACGGCTTTTTGCCGCCACTGCCACTCGTGAGACCCCCAATCCTCGCATGCCACCTCATCTGTGTTGCTTTTGCCGGTCGCTATATGGGGATTTTTTTTTGTTGACTACTAGTCTCCGTTTCAGCGAAATCAAGTGATGGAATGGAATAGCGCGAAATGGATTTTTCAACCGGGTTTAGATCAATTACCTTTCACCTTCTCGTCTAGACCAGCCAAAGCCACAGCCGAAACTCACGGTCACGGTGCGTCCATGGATTTCGGACCTTGCAACGAGACGCTCGACACCGAACTGCTACACGTGCTGACCTCCGGCGACGAGGTCCGCATGGCGGACCTGCTGGGCAGAGAACGCCGTGGCCATGGCCACTCCCAGTCCCAGGTGGCGATACGCGTCGACGACGACGACGACGGCCGCGCGCCGGCGGGAGCGAGCCGCCTCCTTGGCGTGACGACGGGCAACGGCAACACGGCGCTGCACGTGGCCGCCACCCGCGGGCACGCCGCGTTGGTCTGCGCGACGGCGCCCGCGCTGGCCGCCACGCGCAACAGGTTCCTCGACACGCCTCTGCACTGCGCGGCCAAGTCCGGGCACCGCGACGTGGCGGCCTGCCTCCTGTCCGAGATGCTGCGAGCCGGCGGCGCGGCGTCGGCGGCGCTGCCGCTGCTGCGGGCGACGAACTGCCTGGGCGCCACCGCCTTGCACGAGGCCGTGCGGAACGGCCACGCCGGGGTGGTGGCTCTCCTCATGGCGGAGGCTCCCGAGCTGGCCTCCGTGGCCAACGACGGTGGCGTCTCGCCGCTGTACCTGGCGGCGACGGTTGGCTCCGTGGACATTGTCCGGGCGCTGCTCCGCCCGTTGCCTGATGGAACGCCCTCGCCGGCGTCGGCCGCTGGTCCGGACGGACGGACAGCTTTGCATTCCGCGGCAACTACTAGCAAAGGTATGATCACAAACACGCGAGCAATTTGTGAATGACACATGAAAATTCAAAGTAAATTTATGTCTTTAATCAGAAATCGCGCGAGAAATACTGGACTGGAAGCCAGAGGGTCGAACACTGCTAACCAAAGCTGATTCGTCGGGCAGAACACCTCTCCACTTTGCTATATCATCACAAATTGAGCGGTTTGACGTGGTTGAGCTGTTCCTGGATGCAGAACCCTCCCTAGCTCTGGTTCGTGATAACCAAGGATCATTTCCTTTGCATGTTGCTGCTGTGATGGGGAGTGTAAGGATCGTCGCTTAACTCATACAGAAATGCCCCAACAACTACTACGATTTGGTCGATGATCGAGGAAGAAACTTTCTGCATCGTGCTGTTGAACATAACCAGGAAAAGATAGTTAGCTACATTTGCCGAGATGACAGGTTTGGTATCTTGATGAATGCAATGGACAGTGAAGGAAATACTCCCCTCCATTTGGCCGCTGTATATGGGCACCCAAGGATGGTCAGTTTACTCTTGGAGACGATGAGCGTCGATGTAGCCATTACCAACAGGGATGGTCTAACTGCTGCTGACCTTGCTTACCGCCATCTGCAACCTGGTTTGCAATATTTTCTGGTAATAGATCGAACAAGGTTCAGTTCATTAGTTCATCACTATTGGTTACTATCACGCAGCTGCAGAGAATCGTTTTTCATGTGCTGTCCTGTTTACTTGGCCAGTTAATCTGTCTTCTTTTCTTGTGATAATTTTTGTGTACAGAATCCTCGAGCTGTGGTAAAGAATCTCTTCTACTGCACCAGAGCACCGGTTACCCTAGAAGGGGATCATGCTAGGACTGGCATCCCATCGGCCATGGAGGATGCCGATGCTCCCAAGGACAGTGGTGGCGTGACATCCACCGGAACAGTCGCGTCCGTGCTGATCGCCACGGTGACGTTCGCGGCGGCTCTCACCGTTCCGGGGGGCTACGTCGCCGACGACCACCCGAACGCCGGGACGGCGGCGTCGGCCGGGCGGTTCGCCTTCAGGGCGTTCGCGGTGTCGGACACCATGGCGTTCCTCTGCTCCATCGTGGGCACCTGCCTCCTCGTCGTCGGCGAGGCGAGGGAGGTCCGGCCGAGCACCGGCCGTCTCCAGGCCTACCAGGGGTCGGCGTGGGCGCTCGTGACGGCCGGGGCGCAGTTCATGGTCGCCGCGTTCGCGTTCGCGTTCGGGCTCCAGGTCGCGCTCGGCGGCGGCGCGGACAGCCGGTGGCTGGTGGTGTTCGTCCACGCGCTGTGCTCGGCGTCGGTGCTGCTCTGCTTCCCGGGCATCTGGGCGCCGTTCTGCCTCCGGAAGGTGATCTGGAGGCGCGCCGGGTGGCGAGGGCTCACGAATCTTCACCGGTGTCCCTCCAGTTTGGAAGAGTTCTTGTGGTGTTTCGTGACAAGCTTCTTGGCCAAAACTCTCTTGCGGACATTCCTCCCGGTGCTTATCGCGGTCACCTTGGTCGTTGCCATCGTGCTAAATATTGCAAAGCCCAACTGCTGAGTCGGCAAGAATTTGAGGATCGGAAGTCGTTAGTACTAGTTGGAGTATATTATTATAGCGTATGTGTTGAATGAGTTTTGACGTATTTGCCTGCCATTCTATCAAGCTTTCGATGCATTTTGTGTTGCTATCGTTTGCTACTGAAATCGATCGAAACAACAGTACAACACACCATACCAGATCCGTTGCCAGAGCTATAGCATGACTGCATGACGTGCCGAAGTGATCCCCAAATTCTCAGTTAGCCAGGGCTCCCCGTACGCCGACAAGTGATTGGCAGCGGAAGAGAGGAATAGGTTTATCTAAGGTCCTTTAACTTGTCAACGAATCCGATTTCCAGAAAACCAGATACAACGGGTCCTTTAACTGTCAAAACCGGTGCAGATGAGGTCCTTCGACGGTTTAGATGGCGGTTTTGGATGACGTGGCGTCTACGTGGCTAATTTGACTCGGTCTTCATCTGACGTGGCACTGACATGGCGCTTACGTTGCAATTTAATTCAGAAAAATCATAAAACCCATGGGACCCACATGTCAGTTTCACACACAAAATAATAAAAAAATGGTGGGACCCACGTGGGCCCCACATGTCATCCTCACTACCCTCGCCACAATGTGAAGGCCCACCTACACTCCTGCGTCTGCCTCCTCTCCGCCGCCGCCGCCGATGAGCACAACCGCACACCAGACGACGTTACCCCCCGCACGCGCAGATCCGAGAGCAAGCGTAAGGTGGGAATGGCAGGGAGGCTGACCGCGGTGTTCTCGGCGAGCTAGTCCCTGGCGAGGCCGCGGAGGAGGCCGGCGAGCGGGTTGGCGTCGGGCTCGCGGTCGAGCTCGCGGAGCTTTCGGTCGGCGCGCTTCTTCTCCAGCTCAATGGCGCCATGGCGGCCTCGATGGACGGGTTCCCCATGAACCTCTTGAACTCCTCGTCCGACCTTCAGTCAACCTCCTACTGCTCCACCGCGCGCGGCATGGGCCTCCCCGCCGGCAGCCATTCCTCCAGGGGACTGGATTTCCCATGTCTTGGCAGTTACAGTCGAACTCCGCATTTCCAAACCAGGGGACTGCAAATAGGAGGCTCATGCTACAACTATCAGAATCATTATCTCCCAATTTTGATGCGAGCATGACTAGAGATGAGTGTGAAGATGAGGAACCAGGCATTGTAGTAACTTCGATGTATGTGAATGAAGCTGCTGAGGAGTCAACTGCAGAAAAGGATATGCCTTCTGATGGAGATGATGCTGAGCCAACAGGTATTACTATCCTGAGGCGACACCTCTCCTCCCCCTCTCGTTGAGCCTGTGCTTCTCTGATTTGCTGTCGACGAACGACGAGCTGGTGTGGGACAACGGCACGCCCTTCCCGGAGCCCTGAATCGACCACCTCGCGCCGCACATCCGCAAGGTTTGATTCCGGCGCGCGGCGCGGTGGCGGAAGGGACGAGGTCCCCACGAGGCTGCGGCGCGAGGGAGCGGCCACGACGACGACCTGAACGCCGCGGAGGGAGGGGGCCCGTGGCGGTGGCGGTGTCCACGATCCTTCGCCCGTGAGGCCCGGCGGATTGCCGCCGTTCAGCGCGCTGCTGCTCCGGCCGCCGTCGCGCCACTCCGCCCGCCGCCCCAGTCCACATTGTAGGGAAGAAGAGGGAGAGGATAGCAGGGAGAAGGGAGGACTGAGGATGACATGTGGGGCCCACGTGGGTCCCACCATTTTTAAAATTATTTTATGTGTGAAACTAACATGTGGGTCCCATGGGTTTTATTATTATTTTGAATTAAATTGCCATGTAAGCGCCACGTCAGTTCCACGTCAGATGAAAACCGAGTCAAATTAGCCACGTAGGCGCCACGTCATCCAAAACCGCCATCTAAACCACCGAGGGATCTCATCTGCACCGGTTTTAATAGTTGAGGGACCTGTTGTATCTGGTTTTCGGTTAAAGGACGAAAATCAGATTCGTTGACAAGTTAAGGGACCTCAAATGAACTTATTCCCGGAAGAGAAGACCATCGATCCTGTCAAGTGTAACAGGTGGCCTGTTACAGGCCACACGTCACTCGCAAATTCGTTTGGGCCCAACAATATAACAGGCCGCACCTGGCTGGCAATCTTGTGACGGCCCAACTATAATGATGGGCCATGTCTTTGTATACGTATACGTATAACGGAACAATAGTGAACAGTGGACTAGGGGGCGTCGCAGGGCGAAAGGGCTAATGATCGATCAGCCGCGCGCTCCCTCTCCGCGCGACTGGACACGCGTCGTACGCGGAGAGGTGCGCGGGCAGCACGCGGTTTCTCCTTTTCTTTTTTTATAATTTTTTTACGCACGGTTTTCTTCTTTTCTGTTTTTTTCTTTTCGTATCTCTTTAGTCAGGTTTTCTTTTCTTTTTTTTTCGCATGTTTTTTCTGTTTTTTTTCTTTATGTATCTTTTTTAGTTTTTTAATACGCACGTATATAAACTTTATATGCATGTATATAAACTTTACATACGTGTATACAAAGTTTATATATGTGTACGTACGGGATGCAAAGTTTGTATACAAAGTTTATATTTGTATGTACGTATAAAAACCAAAAAAATACACGTATATGAACTTTATATGTGTATATAAACTTTGTATATGTGTATATAAAATTGGTATACATACGTATAAAAACCAAAAAAATACACGTATACAAACTTTATATATGTGTATATAAACTTTATATATGTGTATATAAACTTTGTATACATGTATACAAAATTGGTATACGTACGTATAAAAACCTAAAAATACACGTATATAAAGTTTGTATTTGTACATATATAAAGTTTGCATACATATGTATTAAAAAGAGAAAAAGATACGAAAAGAAAAAAAAAGAAACCGAAGGTACGGAAGAAAAACAGAAAAAACAAAAAAAAAAGAAAATGAAAAAAGCGGGACGCTCACAGGAAAGAAAAGAGAAACCGAAAAAAAAAGGAAAACGCGGGGGCGATGCGCCGTCGCCGCCCTATATACATGCAGTAGTTAGAGAGGAGGGAAAGGGGGCCCTATATACATGCAGTAGTTAGAGAGGAGGGAAAGGGGGTTAAAACTGATCGCGCGCCGGTAAGGAGCGCGATTGATTGCCCATTAGGGCTTCCCCAGGGGGGCTGCTAGAGCACCTCCCCAATTATCTATAGTACTATTAGTTAACATCCACTTAACTACTAATGACGAGTAATTAGAGAAGATTCTCAAGATGTTTTTTTCTTTTTTCGGGAGATTTTTTTACCAACAGATTGAAAATTTTTAAGTTAGATTTGAAAACTTTTGATTTAAGATTTAAATTTAAAAGTCAAAATTTGAAAACTTCCTACTCGGATTTGAAAACTTTCAACTCGAGATTCGAAAACTTTCAACTCAGATTCGAAAACTTTCAACTCAGATTCGAAAACTTTCAATTTGAGATTCGAAAACTTTCAACTTAGATTCGAAAACTTTCAAGTCAAGATTTGAAAATTTTGAAAACTTTCAACTTGAGATTTAAAAACTTTCAAGTCCAGATTTGAAATATTTGAAAACTTTCAACTTTAGATTTGAAAATTTTCAACTCGAGATTTAAAAACTTTCAAGTCCAAATTTTAAAATTTTAAAGTTAAGATTTAAAAATTACTAGTAAACTAATCACTAGTAAAAAAACTAATCTAAACTAATTACGTTACATACGGTACGGTAGAAACAGCAAAAAAGAAAAAAAAGAATCAGCGAAAAAAAGGTACCAGTGAGAAAGAAAAAAAAAGAGAAAGAAACTACCAAGCGAAGAAAAGGAGAGAGAGAGCGCGCGGGCCGCGTGGGCCGAAAATGCTCGTTGGCGGCGCGCGCGCCAGCTAGCTTTTCCGCGCAGGGGGAGGGGCGAGGGGCGTGCGCGCACGCATTAGCAGCCCCCTTTCTCTCCCCTTGCCAAGTACATTGCGGGTGATAGTATACGCACTGCTGTCGGAGCTTGGGTCCCACATTTATACTGATTCATTAACATCAATATAAATGTGGAAAATACTAGAATGACTTACATTGTGAAACGAAGGAAGTACTTATATAGTTCATCCCCACTGAGTGTAGTTATTGATATTTCTCTCTTCTCTCATTAAGCCACATCACCTCAATTATTTTTAGCCTTTGGATGATAGATCTATGGTCTATGGTCTCTTCTTTCTTCTCTCGTAAAAACATTCAATCTCAATTTTTTAGGCTTAAAATTGTATCAAATTGTTTTAGTTATGATAATCAAATTACATTTTTTTTACATATTATGTAACTTAATTTTGTGCAGCAACGCGGCGGGGTATTCATCTAGTATTCTTAGAGCAGGTACAATAGCAGGCTATAAGCCAGCTATAAATATATTTTAAAGAGATAAAAGAAGAGAGAGAAGAGTAGCGGGCTACAGATCTGTAGCCAGCTGCAGCACGGACTCCAAAACATAATGTGTATATAACAGGTTAGACTAGGTATTAATAGTATAATAAGCAACTATTATATGAATTGGCTATTACATTTGCTATTGATAATTTAAAACTAGTAGTGGGCTATACTATTAAACTTGCTCTTATGCTAATGAGCCAAATAAGCCTGTTTTTCAATTCAGGCTTGCGTCGACCTCGAGCCGGTCACGCGGGCATGGAGGTCGCCCAAGTACGCGGCGGCATCAGCGAGAAGGGAGGCTTGCCATGCGGGAATGCGGAGGTCGTATAACTGGCGGTTCAGCTTCTTCCAGCGCTTCCGCTCGGCCTCCACGTGGCTAGCTCTGGGCCTGTCGGGCCACGGTCCGAGCTTTCTTCCCTGCCGCAGCGTCGGAGCTAACAAGAGCAAGCCGCCTGTCAAAGTGCACGTAGCCTAGCGATTGCAGTGACCCGAGTAGCACCGTAAAATTCTGAGTTTAAATTTTCATATAAGTGAATTTAAGATTGGGTTATTTGAGGCTAAGTTACTAGTTTAAGAAGGCTGTATACATCTGGTTGGATATAGAGGCTGAGTAAAAAAAAATTCCCTTCTCTAACAAAAGAGCTAGCCACCTGCGACGACAAGCCACAGCCGTAGGACTATGAGCTCGTTGGTTCCCGCCTCCCTTCTCTTCTCCTCCGTCACTGTGGACCATTGGAGCCCTCTCGTCACTAGCGTCTAATGGATGCACATCCTCTCCAGTACGGCTGATGCAGTAGCAGTGGCTAACATGTGGGTTCGGGTCCACACGTCAGTGTCTGCTACTGCATCAGTAGTATTGCTGACAAACCCAGTAGGCGTCCCATCGCCATTGTCTTAAACTATAGTATTTATAAGGAGTAAAGTACACGGCCATTCCTTAAAATTAGAGCGTGGTGTCACTTAGTTCCATGATGTAGGAAAATCGATATTAGGGTCCATGATCTTGTTTAAGTGAATTATTACAGTCCAAAACATATCTGACCGGGTTGACTGCCTTACGTAGCGGTCCAACGTGGCAACATATTTGCATTTTGCCCCCCCCCCCCCCCCGCATTTTGCTTTCCCCGCGTATCCAGCCCCTTCTTCCCCAAATCTTCTTCTCTACCCGCGGTGGCTACTGCCAAGGCGCCGTTGCGATCACGGCCGTGTCATTCGGCACGGCCGCTGCGCGCTTGCCATCGAGTACAACGTCGCGCAGCTCTCCAGGGGGTCGACGGAGGAGTGGAGGAAGGTGACATCGGAGGCACAGAAGTTGTCGAAGCACAACGTGTACGTTCTGCTGGGCGTGCCTCGTGGACGACAAGGCCGTGCCTTGGCTGCTATGCTTCCTCTCCTCCACCACCACCGCCATGCAAGATAATGTCGTGGCGTCGCTGCTCAACCTCTGGAAGCACCCTGCCGGGCGGATGACCATTGTGGAGGTTGGAGGCGTCGGCCTCGTTGTCGACGTGATCAACGTCGTTGCCAAGGCCGTGGCGCAGCATAACGTAGCGGCCATCCTCTTCTACCTCTCGTTAAACAACCCGGATGCATCCCGGAGGTGATCCCAACACTGGTCCAGCTCATCCTAGACGGCGCGTACCGCGACCAGAAGAACACCATGGTCAGCCTGTACGAGCTGCTCCAGATAGCAGCCAACCAGGGCAGGGCCATCGCCGCGGGCGCTGTGTCAGCCCTCGCCACCTTGCTCTCCACCGACCGCGACGACCTGGCCGGGGACAGCATCGCGCTGCTGGCGAGGATAGCCGAGCAGCCATCGAGCGCCGTGGCCATCCTCTCGCAGTCGGGCCTCTTCGCCCACTTGGCCGCGTCGTCGTCATCTCGGTCGGTGAATGTCATCGAACAACGCGACGCGGCAGTACACAAAAAAACTATTAAGCTGTTCATGACGAGAACGTCATTGCTGTTCTCGTCACGCCGTCCAGCCGTGCACACAGTTCGCTCTCCAAGAACGCAATCTCCTCTGAGCAATCCAACTAGACACCGACCCTTACCCGGTAGAGCACTCACCTCACATCGTTGGCATCCGGCGCAACGTGGTCCTTGAATTAGTCCAAGATCAACCACACGCTCCGCGCCGCGCGTTCGTCGGTGCCATCGGGCCACATCGTTGCGCGCCATGCTAAGTAGAGGCTGGATCAGACGAGGGGGAAGCAAAATGCAGGGGCCAAACTGCAAATATGTTGCCACGCTGGACCGCCATGTAAGGTAGTTAACCCAGTCAGACGTGTTTTGGACCGCAATGATTCACTTAAATAAGATCACGGATTTTCGTTAGTTTCAAATTCCTATATATACTCTATACTCTATTTCTAATATTCCTTATTTTTAATTCCGAATTTTTATAATTTCTTAATTGTATTTCTATAAGGACTCTATACTCTGCTTCTGATGTTTTTTATTTTTTAATTTCAAATTTTAGTTATTTCTAAATTGTATTAATATATGGACTCTAGTCTCCTCTTCCAATATTACTTATTTTTTAATTCTGAATTTCAACTATTTCTAAATTGTATTTCTATATGGACTCTGTTTTTCTTTTTTCCGATTAATATGAGAATTTTTAGGCCGTGAGAGCGAACGTGGAGGCTCTTTTTTTATTCCTTTAATAAGTTACTTCCTCCGTATTTTAATGTATGACGCCGTTGACTTTTCGACCAACATTTGACCATTCGTTTTATTTAAAATTTTTGTGCGAATATGAAAATATTTATGTCATGCTTAAAGAACATTTGATGACAAATCAAGTCACAATAAAATAAAGGATAATTATATAAATATTTTGAATAAGACGAATGGTTAAACGTTGACCAACGGCGTCATACATTAAAATATGGAGGGAGTATTTGACACAAACTAACGGTTGGTTGAATTATTAGCACGCGGTTTCTAATAGCAGTTTAAGGGAAATTTCAAATGCAACTTGGATCAACTATGAGTTGCTGAATACTCCGTAGCGTATATAAGATCGAGTAACCTTCATCAAACCAACACCACGAAAAAGACGACAAGGAGGGACACAGGAAACATGTCATCCAGCACTGCTGCCATGCTAGCCCTCGTCATCATCCTCCTCCCGCCGATAACTCTCGCCGGCGATCTTCATGGCTTCCGCGCCACTCTTACTCGCATCCACGAGCTCTCCCCCGGCAAATACTCGGAAGCGGTACGCCGCGACAGCCACCGCATCGCTTTTCTCTCCGACGCCACCGCAGCCGGCAAGGCCACCACCACCAACTCGTCGGTCAGCTTCCAGGCACTGCTTGAGAACGGTGTGGGAGGGTACAACATGAACATCTCCGTCGGCACGCCGCTACTCACCTTCCCGGTCGTGGCCGACACCGGCAGTGACCTCATCTGGACGCAGTGCGCGCCGTGCACCAAATGCTTCCAGCAGCCCGCGCCGCCATTCCAGCCGGCGAGCTCCTCCACCTTCTCCAAGCTCCCGTGCACCAGCTCCTTCTGCCAGTTCCTGCCCAACTCCATCCGCACGTGCAACGCCACCGGCTGCGTCTACAACTACAAGTACGGCAGCGGCTACACCGCGGGCTACCTCGCCACCGAGACGCTCAAAGTCGGGGACGCCTCTTTCCCCAGCGTCGCGTTCGGGTGCAGCACGGAGAACGGCGTGGGCAACTCGACGTCGGGCATCGCGGGTCTTGGCCGCGGCGCGCTGTCCCTCATACCGCAGCTCGGCGTCGGCCGGTTCTCGTACTGCCTCCGCTCCGGCTCTGCCGCCGGCGCCAGCCCGATACTGTTCGGCTCCCTGGCCAATCTTACGGACGGAAATGTCCAGTCGACGCCGTTCGTCAACAACCCCGCGGTACACCCCTCGTACTACTACGTCAACCTCACCGGCATCACCGTCGGTGAGACGGACCTCCCGGTGACGACCAGCACGTTCGGCTTCACGCAGAACGGCCTCGGCGGCGGCACGATCGTGGACTCCGGCACCACGCTCACGTACCTCGCCAAAGACGGCTACGAGATGGTGAAGCAGGCCTTCCTGTCCCAGACGGCTAACGTGACCACGGTGAACGGCACGCGCGGCTTGGACCTGTGCTTCAAGAGTACAGGCGGCGGCGGCGGCATAGCCGTGCCGAGTCTGGTGCTGCGCTTCGATGGCGGAGCTGAGTACGCCGTGCCAACTTACTTCGCCGGAGTGGAGACGGACTCGCAGGGCAGTGTGACCGTAGCGTGCTTGATGATGCTGCCGGCGAAGGGTGACCAGCCGATGTCTGTCATAGGCAACGTGATGCAGATGGACATGCACCTGCTCTACGATCTCGACGGCGGGATTTTCTCCTTCGCTCCGGCGGATTGCGCCAAAGTGTGATTTGTACCGTCCGTTTGGTTACTGTATTAACCGGCGAGAGTAATAAGTCTACGAGTGCCTACCATATGAGCCATTGCTGTTGGTCAAGTCTTTCTTCTTGTTTTGCACATATCGTCCTGAGTCAGTCCGTCTTCTGGTTTAATATTATGTGGTATATGAATGAATTCTATGTGCCGTGCCTTTGAATTAACTGTGCTTTCGGGTGACTTTCAGCGATTAGTCCAGATTCAACAAATTCTTGAAAAGAATGGGAGTAGGTATTGGCCTTTTCAGTTAAGATCGATAGAATATGGCTACTTTTCCATCTTATCCTTGACGGAGTAAATGACGTTGAAACCCCTAATATATAGAGACTAAGGACTTCAGCTTAGTAAGCATGCATCTCAAAGCATGACAATGACATGTAAAAATAGTATACTACATTAGTTTTTATTTTTACATGTCGTTTTAGACATTGACATAACGTGGAATGTAAATATCTGATCATTACATTTTTAACTTATATATATTTATTAAAAAATATAAAAGTATAGCAATATAAAAGTGTTTTCACAAAAAATATACTAACACTATTTTTATGTATTAAATCATAATTTCTTTCGTCTACTAATGATTTATGGTTTTTTTGATGAAAATTATTGATAATTTTGATATTTAAAAACGGATGTACTCCCTCCGTCCTAAAATATAAGAATTTAGGACCGGATGAGATGTTTCACAGTACAATGTATATGTCCGTCTGTCCAGATGCGTTGTACTAAGAAACATTTCATCCGGTTCTAGGTTCTTATATTTTGGAACGGAGGGCTGTCCAGATACGTTATACTATAAAACATCCTACCCAGTCTTAGATTCTTATATTTTGGAACATAAAGAGTAGATGTCGTCAGATGGATGTACTAGGTTAATTTTTACGATCAATTCATAGACATGGGGCGCTGCATAAGTTGCAAGCTCAACTTGCATTGGCCAATGGATACATTGATTTTGACAACTGTTGCAGTGATCTCTAGCTACTAGGGGTAGAATTAAGGTAAATTGTTCATTTGCATAATCATATCTATTCCAATTTGGTCTACTACCAAAGGCACTGCCTATGGCATTTGTCAACGGGTTTTCTCTAAAGTATTTATCAGATGTAAATATAGTATAGTCTAAGTGTAACTACATTGTAAATTTATGAAATTTCAAAATCTGGAGTTAACATGCTATATATTTTCGCAAAACTGAGGTTGCGGGTCGAATCCCCTCACCTGCGCGTGCTGTGTTTTTTTTCTCTACCTCAGTTACGAGAATTTTGAAGGCAGTCTAACGGTTTAAAATTGTTGGGGGAGTATCTCCGGATCGAGGGAAGCTAGCCTCCGAAGGGCTGCGACGCTCCGGAGAACCATCCTCCCAGGGAGATGACCGTGGGTCGAGGCCATGCTGGTCCCCGACCGAGGTGGCCGCTTCGAAGGCCTCCGGGGATCCTAGAGAATCGGATCCCACGGAGGGCGAGAGTGGTGGAGCCTAGGAGTGCTCCGGAGATCGGCGGAAGAGCTCCGGGAGGCCATAGCACTCATGGGCTCCGGTAACTGCCAGAAGGCTCCGGAGCTCGGGAGGCTCCCAGAGTTCAAGATGCCGCCCAGAGCGATTCAAGCCTCGATGAGTTTCCGCTGGCCAGAGTCAAGAACCAGGCGCTAGTGGACTAGAATAAATGCGCACTACGCGCCCCAACTGCATCTGACAATGTTAAAGACGACCAGGCGGAGCACGCTATTACCCGGGGCGTGCCTTTATCCGGGTAATAGTGGGTTCCCTCGGGAACAGCACTGCTCCTGTCACACCCCAATCTGGCACCGCCATATAATGGCACCTGATAGGAGCGTGTCGTAGGAAAAACGGCGCGAACCGCTTCCTACGAAATCGCGATCACAGTACCGGTCCCAGGACATAGCGCTGGTACCCACGGTGACAAATATGAATCATTACAATCCTTAAAATAAATAGAGGACTTACTTACCTTAACTTAGGTTGCAGCTCAGACAGCCCGAGAATGCAACCGACGACACGGACGAGGCGAACACCAACAACAGCAGCAGCAGCGGAACCAACGAACTAACACCCAACACCACAGGCGACGGCTGGGAACCAGGACGAAACCCTATTCTTCACTTCACTTCATCTTCTCTTTAAGGCGGAGGAACTATATATATATATATATATATATATATATATATATATATATATATATATATATATATATATATATATATATATATATATATATATATATATATATATATATATATATATATATATATATATATATAGAGCAAGGGTGAGTACTTTCGTACTCAGCAAGTCACGAGAATTTAGGTGTTTAATGCAAGCTTGGAAGAGAGGCAAGGTTGTTTTGCAAATCTTTTATTTGAAGACATTTTGAAATCACTAAGTGATTTATTTCTTTCTAAGTTTGGGCCGAAAAGAGACTTGCGTCTCGATTCGACTTTAAGAGATGTTTTTCAACAGCTCATTTGGTAATGTACCGACCTCCCGGGTCAGATCATTACTTCTCGGCTCCCAGAGCCATTCCACTTGATTAATCGGCTCCCAGAGCCTTTTTCATTTTCTCGGACTCCCAGAGTCCAGCTGCCCAGCAGCACAACAATCCGCTTCCACTCGGGGAGCCTAGTCTATGATGCCCATAGACATCCCGAATCACACAGATTCGTTTCTTGACCACTCAGGTCATCCATCTGCCACATAGGCTGATTCTGGTAACGATTCCCACACCACAACAACTTTTCACAAAGCACAGGCAAACAAATCTACGCTATAGGAAACACCTCACATCCGCCCATGACCGCGGGCACGGCTGTTCGAACAGTTAGTTAACCTCTACAGAGGGGGTACACTTTACCCACACGACATTACTAACCTGGATCACCCAGCCCGTGAGATCAGCCACGTCGGGAGACCTTAAGGCTTTCATGACAAGGCATTTCGAAAGCCGACACAGGTTCACCATATGCCAATGAGAGGGGTCCCAGACCAACACCAGATTAGGTCCCAGACCATACTGTGCCAGGAAGCCCGAGGGTTCTCCCTGACACCACCCCGTTGAATCCACATGTCTCTTGGCATCATGGCTCCCCCGATTAGCTAATTACTCAGCCAGGGACGTCCCATTGCACCCGTGTGGTCGTACTTGTTATATGCTCGGATGAATTTCCCACAGGAATCGGTCCTTATATGCGAATACGGGACAGTGCCACACAGGCACAACCCCCGCATCGCGAGTTTTCACAATCCATTTTATTTTCCAACACACCGACGCCACATGTCGGGTTTTCAAGGCTTCTCAAACCCATTTCCCAAGTTTTCACCAAACAACGGTGTATGTGGGATATTTGGTATACACGCTCAGAGAGCACGGATACCGAGGTACCACAAAGGTGGAGCGACAAGAAAATCAGGGTAGTACAACCTACAGGAATTAGTGCGACTACTAGGTAGGTCCGTCGGTTTGGCACGCAAACCGAGGCCAAGCAAGTTAAGTGTGTGATTCTAATAATGCAAGTTGCAAACAAAATAATAATGATTTTCCAATTATAGGAGCAATTGGTCAAAGGGTGACTTGCCTTGCTCAAGGTCTTCACGAAGCTTCACGAATCTTCGAGAAAACCCGCGATCGACAAAAATCCGGTAACCGCAACTATACGCAAACAATCGAAAACCTAAACAAAAGACCAAAAGAAAGATCCTATTTAGACTAATTAGTAGTGCCATTAAATAGATCTCAATTTTATGGAAATACTGGAAGTTGAACGGAGTCAATCAGAGCTACGGATTGAGAGATATGAATTTTGAAAGTTTAATTGGAATTTCTGGGCAAAGGAAGATATTTGTGGAACAAGGGGAAATTGATTTATGAAATTTATAGAAATAATATTCTCAAGAATATTATTGACCGTCACTGACGTGCGGGACCAAGGAAATGATTTATGGAATTTTGGGAATAAGGAATTGATTTATGAAAAAGGGAAAAGGATTTATTAATCCCTTTGGATAAGAAAAGGAAGGAGGGATGGGATTTAGACTTCCTTTGGCGGCTCGGGTACGGCCCAAGGGATAAGCGCGGCGCGGCCGAGCCAATGGGCCGGGCGCGGGCGCGAGGAGGCGGCCCATGGCCGGGCAAGGCGCGGCCCAAGCGGGTGGGGCACGCGGGAGGAGAGAGGGGGATGGGTCCGGGTGGACCGGATCCATCGTGCCGGGTCCCGGGACAGGCCCACGAGTCAGCGACTCGGCGCACGGGGGAAGGGTTCATGCGGCGCGGGGCGCTAGGGTTTTGCAGTCGCGGCTCACGGCGCGGCAGGCGGGTGGACCAAGAGGTGGAGGGCCCATGCGCAGCCTAAGGGCCCTCCGTGGACCACGCGCACAGAAGAAAGGGCGGTGGGGGCGGCTGACTAGGTGCTTGACCTGGTCAAGCGGGCCCGGGGCTAAGGTTGCTGCCATGTGGTCGGCCACGCGGGCAGGGGCGAAAGAGGAGGAGGAGGAGGAGGAGGAGGCGCCCGGGATGGACGGCGGACGACGGCCGAGTTCACCGGAGCTCGTCGCGACGATTCGAGAGAGAGGGAGTACATCTGAACGATGGGACGGACGAGAGGGAGTGAGCCACCGGATCGGATTCGTCGGAGGGAGGCCGGCGACGACGAATCGCGGCGGCGCTTGCCGGTGGCGGCAAAAGAGGGAAACGACGACGATGCGACGAGAGCTCGATTCCTAGGGACTTGAGCATCTACGCGACCTCCTGAGTTCATTTCTAGAGTCGGATTGGGTGGAGCTACACCGAGGAAGGCCGGCGACGAGCGGCTACTACCGAGTTTGGGCGGCGACGGCGGCGAGCCTACGGCGAGCAGCGGCGGCGGTCGGGGCGGCGCCAGCTTGCTACTGGAAGGCTACTCGCACTACTGCCAGAGCTAAGGAGAGGAGAGTGAGCGAGGAGGGAGAACGGGAGATGCACTACTGAGCCGAGACGGACGCTGTAACGAGCGGCCAACGACGCGGGAGCGAGCTCTCCGGCCTTGGGCCGGGGAAGGGGAAGGTGACGGCACCTGAAGTCCCGCGTCAGCTCCTCACGCGCACGCCGGCTTCACCAGCACGCGTGATGGAGGAGGGAGGCGAGGACGGCGGTAGCAAGGCGGCAAGGGCACGGTGGTGGCGCGGGAATGAACGAGAGGGAGATGGGGCGGCTCGGTTTAATAGATGGCAATGTCGGTTTAGGGAGGAAGAACCGACATTGGCGGTCAAGGAGAGCGAGCTGGCGGTCATCGACGCATGCAGCCAAGGCGGCGACAGGTGATGACGCCGGCGGTGGTCGGGGAAAGGGAAAAAGAAGGGGGAAAAAGAGAGGCTTGCTCCAAGCCGATTCGGGAAGGGAGTAGGAGGGAGAGGGAGAGCTCGGCCTCCGGGTTTTGGCAGGACGCGCGTGGAGCGGCTCGGGCACGCGCACGGGGCCGTGCGGCTGCGTGGTGCAACGCGGTAGGGCAGCGGGGCCGGGCGGCGCAGGCGCGGCAGGGCCGACGTGGCGGCGACCGGGCGGTCGGCCACGGGCGAGTGCGCGCGCGCGGACGCGAGGGCGCGGCCGGATTCAAACAGCGACGGCGGGAAATCGACGCCGGGGACAGGGAGTTCGACGAGGGAGAGAGAGAGAAACAGAGAGAACGAGAGAGAGAGAGAGAGAGAGAGAGAGAAAGAGAGAACCGAGAGAGAAGGAGAAACAGAGAGAGCTCGGCTCGGCTCGGCACGTGCAACGCACGTGCGAGGCTGAGGGAGGAGAAACGGCTGAGGGAGGGAGGTGGGCTAAGGGGGAATACGGCCCACAACACCCGAGGGAGGAGTCGCCAATGGGATTCAAAAAAGGGGATTTGAATCTAAATTTGATACTTGTACACAAGGGTTCAAGGAGACGAGTAAGCAAACAAAGTGTGAGTTTGATACTTTCGGGAATGGGAACAATTATTTGGAGAGGATTCAAGGGAAGGGATTGACTTTCGGAATTTGATTTCAGAGACTCGAATCAGAAGAGGAATTTTCGAGGTGGAGGATTTTGATTTCGATGAGAGGGAACAATGGGATTAAATTGAGATCCTTGGCACAACTTAGACTCTCACACAAAGAACGAAAATTTTCGCAATTAGGATTTTGCCGAATTAGTTTTTAACGACTCACGAAAAGCGGAGCGTTACAGCTCCCCTCCTGATGAGCGCTTCCTTCCCGTCTCCTGTAATATTACCAATAGGTCCGAGGCTGGTCCACTGGCCAGCTACTCAGATCCCCATAGGGCTAGGGGCACAAAAGCCATTTCCTCTTGTATACCCCCTTAATAAATATGTAAATATCGCCCCCATTTGGGCAGATCAAATGCAGAAGAGATATTGATACGCTTGTTGAGTTCTTGCAACAACAAAAATTATGTGAAAGTTGTATACAAGTTACTCCCTCTGTTTATATTATAAGTCGCTTTAACTTTTTTTAGTCAAACTTCTTTAAATTTGATCAAGTTTATCGAAAAAATTAATAATATCTACAACATCAAATTAGTTTCATTAGAATAACATTTAATATATTTTGATAAACTTGGTCAAACCTAAATATGTTTGGCTAGGAAAAAAGTCAAAACAATTTATAATATGATATTATAAAACAAAGGTAGTACATTATAGTTACATGAAAGTTACAATATATATAATTACACTATATTATACTAGTAATTTGCCCGTGCTAACGCTACGGTAATATTTAGTTTGCGTGTAAAATCCAGTTGTTTTAAAAATAGTTCATTTCATACTGAAATATAATTATATATTTTAATGTATAAGTTTCTACGTATTCAGAAATGATATGGACATATAGTTATTCAACGGAAAAAAACAAATGTATTTTCAAAGTCCCCATAGTTCACTGCCAAAATTTAAATTCTAAACTTGAATTTGATGCTTTTGTAATGTAATTTTTTTCAACGTTAGCTTGTAAGTTCTTTATAAGTAAAATTTTTATTCACTAATTACTTTTTAATTACTAACAAGTTGTGATGGTTTATTATAAGTCATAGACAATGACGGGTCCTCAAGAATGCGATTGAATCCATGATTGACCAACCAACAATAATTCACTATAAACCGAGATACAGTGCCAGTGCAAAAAACTTAAATCTTAATAAAAAATAAATACTAAAAGACAGTCACACAAAAACAACAACAGACTCATGTGAATTAAACTGCATGTAGCATAACCTTTTAAAGGTCGTCTGACCTAATGTTCAGACTTCAGACCATTCAAAAGCAATCTGAATTTATAGATTGCAAGAAGAAAATCTAAAATCTGATACGAAATAAATCTGCTATCTTGTAGAAGAATATGACTCCAATATAAATATGTATGTTATATAGTATATTAATGTACACGTAGGATCTTCATACAGTATTTTCCTAAAAAAATGTCTCCCATGTGGAATTGCAACCTGCAGAAACAACTCAAGTGATGTAAAATCCCAAAATCTATTTACAAGCTTGATAAAACAAAATACCATTTCTAATTACTTGTTAGACCGTCCACTGTCCAGGTATGTTTGAAAATATGTATCGCTGTCTTTTGAAAGAGAAACCAGCAATCTGTTGCAATGCATGCCCATATGTATGCATGTCTTCGGAGAGAACAATCTTGCCAAAGAACTGATCACACCTGAAACCAAAGGTAGCTTCGGACTCACAGGAAAGCAGTGCCAGTAGAAATTTGGGCAAGGCCGGCCAACACCATCCTTCTTTGCATCAGTCAGAATGGTGGTTATCAGCGCAGAAAACAGAAGGCCTGCATAGCAAGCAAGACCAAGCAGAATTCATAATTAACTTGTCGATGCACTCTGGTAAGATTTCACTTCCTTTTTTTCCCGTGAAAGAACGAACTAAATGGCAACTGCAATAGCTAAGAACAAGTTGTTCTAAAAAAAGCTAAGAACAAGAGAGAATTAAAGGATGTGACCAGTGACCACCATAAGCTCATGGTCTGTCTATCCTATTTGACCTATAATGCACAAATACCGCACATGATCAAACACCCAGAAGGGCCATTCTGTGGTTATCCCAAAAAGTGAGGAAAATGCCATGGAGCATAGACAATCCTCACTTGTAACATAGACTTCGCAAGGAATGCATAATTCTAGGAATGAATCCTATTCTGCATATCCTTGTCATCAAAGAAGGCCAAGAAAATCAACTTTTTTAACCAAACATCACAGATAATGAAGGCTCTTTTGGATTTGGCTTGCTTTGGAACCTTGTGTTTACTTGATACCTTGGATTGCAGTTGCATCATTGCTGGAGTATTGCTCATTTGAACAGTTTCAAGGTATTCTCAGCAGGTCTTTTGAGGATGCTAATTGAGGATATGCTCCTACAAGATGCATACTAAACATTGCATTTTTCACGGTTCCAGGCAGTTCCGGGCCTAGTGCTATGCAGGGTTGGAAATTTCGGACCGAAATTTCCGAAATTCGGTGACCCCCGATACGATATCAATTCGGCCGAAATTTTTGAATTTTTGAATTTTTTCATGAATTTGGATAATATTTGTTCAAATTCAACTAAATTTTGTTCAAAATTTCAGAAATTTCGGACCGAAATTTCCAAAATTTCTAAAATTTCGGGATTTCGGTGACCCCCGATAGAAACACCTGGACCGATAGAGTGAACCCTGGTGCTATGAAGTTCTAGGCAGCCTCCTCTATTAGAAATTCCACGGTTTCTCCTTAAATCCATCCGGACATGTAAACCGCTATCTATGTATTGGGATATAATGACTGTTAGCTTTGAAGTTTATTTTATGCTACCTTTTCTATATGCAATATGTGATATTCATGGCACTTGTGTAATGTTATTTTTCACTCTTTTTTTTTTGTGTGCGCTTACCATGACATGTGCATTCTATATTCAGTTCACACTTTTATCTCACACATTTGCACCCCGCAAACGAGAAGTGTTGGGCAAAGCACTCTCCACTTGTCCCTTCAATATATGCATGTGAGATTCACTCATATTTCCTATACGCATATATTAAGGGGGTTTTGTCTTATCTCTTTTTATTCAAAATCAATTATTATCCATCCTTTTGTAAGCTTTAACCGGTTATCATCAATAACCAAAAAGGGAGAGTTTGAAGGTGCATCTAGCCCTCTAAGTGGGTTTTGGTAATTTAATAACAAACCGGTTAATTAAGGAACTAATTAACTTGTTAAGAAGTGTGTGTAGGTTTTTTTAGTCCCCAGGAGTTTAAGCAACACATGTAGACCCCACCCCGTAAACTGAATGAAAAGTGGAGAAAAAACTCGAAGAGTTGTTTTAATTTTTTTTTTCTATTTTGTCTCTTGAGTTCTAGGGCCATCGTAGTATCAAAAGGGGTTCCTTGATGTTGTCCAGTGTCTACAAGTGTTCAAAGTCATCCTCTAGGAGAGAGACCTATTTTTCACAAACATGTGTACGGGTTTAGGTTCTAACAGAGAAGTCCGCCCAGGAGTTCTTGTCACCTTGCCCGGAAGTTCCGAGTGGCTATTTTTTTTCCTTTGTTATGCCTAAGTGTCGGCTGGAAGTTTCCAGCACCTAGCCCAACCTCTAGGCCCTGATTCTATTGAAGCTTGTGAGTAACGGCTAGCTGATATCATGGGGTCCCTATATATTCCAGCCACCCCCTACCTTTCTTGGCTAGAAATCCCACTTTCCTTTATATGTCTTCTAGCTCCTATGGTTCTAGACCTTCTCCACCTTGTTCTTGAACTTCTCTTCATGAATTGAGGGATGGTTGTGAGGGATTGAATCGGTGAGAGATCAGCTATGAGTTCTTGAGCACTTGGAGATCATCTTGGGCGGACGCTTGGGGCTTTGTTACTTTTGGAGGATAACCTCCTAGATGTTTAGGCGTCACCTACGAGAATTCAAGTGATTGTGGATTAGCCAGGGAAGGTTTGTGAAGGTGATCCTCGCCTCTGAAAGGAAAAGAGGTAAATTAAAGTGAAATTCAGAGTTGAGGTTTTAGGAGGTCGTCTTGGTAGAGCAAGTCACACTTGTGTTACTCTCTTGATGTTTAAGTTGGGATCTTAGTGGTCACTTGAAATCAAGAAAAATACCTACGAGTGTTGACTTAAAGACCGAAGACTTCTTCCTAGGCTTTTGCTCGGTGAGATAAGGGGTTAATCGAGACCCAGCTCTTTGAAGAGTATAATTCTAGTCATCCGAACTTCAGGGGGAAAAAATCTCTTATATCCCTTTGTATGCTATTTGTTTCATCCTCTACGTTTTACTAGTTCCTAGTGATTCTAGTTATCTCATGCACCTCTGTAAGCCTTGGGGTTTCCTAAGAATCAATACTCTAGCCTCGAGGTGCTAGAACACCGAAAGTTCTTGGGAAGAACATTGGAAGTTCTGGACAACTTTCACTGCTCGACATTTAAGTTGTTAGGAAGTTCCGGGCCCATACTAGGAAGTTCTCGGACTAGTATTTAATCATTGCAATTCTAAGTAAATTTTGGAAATGCCTATTTAACCCCCACCCCGCTCTAGGCGATATCTACCGGTTTTCACAAAAGACACAACCCTTTATAGTTTGGCCGCCACATCATTGTCAGGCTCGTGAGCCCTGTTATATCACTACCACAAACGATTTTTCATGCACACCCCCCTTTATTTTTCCAAGCGGGCTAAACAGAAACATGCCTACAAAAATATATGCGAGGTGTCTAGTCAAGGCCTACTTGTGAAAATATATGGATGCCAGTTCTAAATAAAAACCCACACCTATTTTATAGGTGCCGTTTTTTAAAAAAAACGGGTACCTTTAATATATTATAGGTGTCGGTTTTTTTTAAGAAAATTCAACACCTATAGAAATTAAGCCGAGTCGGGATGAGCCGACCGGTGGGCCCCACCACGACGAGGCGACAAGGAGATAAGTCTCCCTCTCGCTCTCTTCTCTCTCGCTCCATCCCTTCTCTGTCTCTCTCCCTTCCTTCTCTATCTCTCTCCCTCCCTTCTCTCCCGCAAACGGCGGCTGCCCAACGAAGGCAGCGGCGGCGGCCACGCACTCCCCTCCGCCAGATCCGGTGGGAGGGAAGGTGTCGGTAGGGTCAGCGGTAGGCGGCGCGGCTAGATCCGGCGTCGGTGGCGGGCAGGGCGGCTGGATCCGGCATCGGCGGCCGTTCCTGTGACGAATCCGGCATCGGCAGGGCTCCCATGGTGGATCCAGCGTCAGCGGCTAGCGGGACGGCATCAGCGGTGGTCTCCCGTTGACGGCGACGGATTTTGATTGTTCATGATTTTTGTGATTTTTTTTTGTGATTGTGATTGCGGTGGATTTTTGTTTATTGATGATTTTTGTTTGTGATGAACAAGAACTAAGGTTTTTTAGGATTTTTCGAATTTCTTTCTTGGCTTGGAGGCATCGGCTCTGAGCCGTATTTTTTTCCTTGGGATCCATACACCTCAATGGTGCCGGTTCTTGAAGCCGACACCTTTGAAAGAACTCAAAAGTGCCGCCTGCGAGGTGCCGGTTGCCAAATCCGACACCTATCTGGGGTTTGCAACCGGCACCAAAAGGGTAGGGACATATACGCCAAGAGGCTATACACTCTTACTAAGGACTTCCTCAAATTCCTGGCGACTCAGTAGTTGGGCATTGCAAAATTTAGCACGATGGCAACGACGAAGGTGACCGAGGCAAGCACCGGGAGGAATGTCCGCAAGAGATTTTTGGCTAAGAAGCTTGTGACGAAACACCAGAAGAGCTCTTCCAAACTGGAGGGACGCCGGTGAAGATTCGTGAGACCTCGCCATCCGGCGCGCCTCCAGATCGCCTTCCCGACATAGAACGGAGCCCAGATGCCCGGGAAGCAGAGCAGCACCGAAGCCAAGCACAGCGCGTAGACGAACACCACCAGCCACCGGTTGGCCGCGCCGAGCACGACGTGGAGACCAAAGGCAAACGCGGCGACCATGAACTGCGCCCCGGCCGGCACGAGCGCCCACGCCGACCACTGGTAGAACCGGCGGTGGCTCGGCTGGACCTCCCACGCCCCGCCGACGACGAGGAGGCAGGTGCCCACAATGGAGCAGAGGAACGCCATGGTGTCCGACACCACGAACGCCCTGAAAGCAAACCGCATGGCCATCACCGCCGTCCCGGAGTTCGGGCGGTCGTCGGCGACGTAACCTCCCGGAACGGTGAACGCGGCCGCGAACGTCACCGTGGCGATCAACACGGACGCGATTGTTCCAGTGGATGTCATGCCACCACCTATGTCCTTGAGATCATCCTCCATGGTCGATGGGATGCCAGTCCTAGTATGATCCCCTTCCAAGGTAACAGGTGATCTGGTCCAGTAGAAACAATTCTTTACCACAGCTCGAGGATTCTGTGCATAAAAATTAGAAAAAGAAAACAAACAAATTAACTGGTCATGTGAACAGTGGTACAGCACATGAAACGATTCTCTGCTGCTGCGTGGGTGTCACCGTGTCAGTGTGAGGTCTGACTACCAATAGACAATAGTGATGAACAGAACGGTGTTTATTACCAGAAAATAGTGCAAACCAGGTTGTAGATGGCGGTAAGCAAGGTCAGCTGCAGTTAGACCATCCCTGTTTGTAATGGCTACGTCGACGCTCATTGTCTCCAAGAGTAAACTGACCATCCTTGGGTGCCCATACTCCGCGGCCAAATGGAGGGGAGTATTTCCTTCGCTGTCCATTGCATTCAGCAGGATGCCAAATCTGTCATCTCGGCAAATGTAGCGAACTATGCTTTCCTGGTTATGTTCAATAGCACAATGCAGAAAGTTTCTTCCTCGATCATCGACCAAATCGCAGTAGTTGTTGGGGCATTTCTGTATGAGCTCAGCGACGATCCTAACGCTCCCCATCACAGCAGCAACATGCAAAGGAAATGATCCTTGGTTATCACAAACCAGAGCTAGGGAGGGTTCTGCATTTAAGAATAGCTGAACCACGTCAAAGCGCTCACTGTGTAATACAGCGAAGTGAAGAGGTGTTCTCCCGGACGAATCCACTTTGGTTAGCAGAGTTGGACCCTCTGGCTTCCACCCCAGTATTTCTTGAGCGATTTCTGATTAAAAATTGCCAGAGGATAAGCCAATTTACAACACACAAATTGAATCGGATATTTGGATGTACATCATTCAAAACATAGTGAAAATATTGACAGGTTACAAATCGGAAAAACCTTTTGGGGAAATAAAACAATATTGAAGTTTGGAGGCACGATGCTCGCGTATTTGTCATACCTTTGCTTGTTGTGGCCTTAGAATGCAAAGCAGTCCGTCCGTCCGGCCCAGCGGCCGACGCCGGCGAGGGCGTTCCATCTGGCAACGGGCGCAGCAGCGCCCGGACAATGTGCACGGAACCAATCGTCGCCGCCAAGTACAGCGGCGAGACACCACCGTCGTTGGCCACGCACACGCAGGCCAGCTCGGGAGCCTCCGCCATGAGGAGACCCACCATCCCAGCGTGGCCACTCCGGACGGCTTCGTACAAGGCGGTGGCGCCCAGGCAGTTCGTCGCCCGCAGCGCCGCCGCCGCCGCCGATCCGCCGGCTCGCATCTTGGACAGGAGGCAGGCCGCCACCTCGAGGTGCCCGGACTTGGCCGCGCAGTGCAGAGGCGTGTCGAGGAACCTGTTGCGCGTGGCCGCCAGCGCGGGCGCCCTCGCGCAGATCAGCGCCGCCAGCGCGGCGTGCCCGCGGGTAGCGGCCAAATGCAGCGCCGTGTTGCCGTTGGTCGTCACGCCGAGAAGGCTGCTCGCTCCCGTCGTGCCATCGACGCTTATTGCCACCTGGGAGTGGCCGTGGCCACGGCCTTCGTCTCTGCTCAACAGGTCCGCCATCCGTGCCTCGTCGCCGGAGGCCAGCACGTGTAGCAGTTCAGTGTCGAGCGTCTCCTTGCAAGGCCCGAATTCCATGGCCGCACCGTGACCCTGAGCTTCGGCCATGGCTGGTCTGATCGCGGGAAGCTGCTGTGCGGTTGCAGCCTGAGTCTATGATTGCAACATTAATTTCACTTTTGCTTGGTCAAAACAGGAGACTGATAAATCCATTTCGCGCTATCCCATCATCACTTAATTTAGCCGCCGACAGGAAGACTACGACTAGTCAGCACTCAGCAAAATCCCCATCCAGCGACTAGACATACATCGCCAAAGCAACATATAGGTGAGGTGGCCGGCCGCACCGCAAGGCAGGCAACTGAGAGTGCCTGGTTGCAAGGTTGGAAATTTCGGCCCCTCCGGTACGATATTGTTTCGGCCGAATTTTTTTGATTTTAAAATTTTTCGTGAATTTTAGTAATATTTATTCAAATTTAAGTAAATTTTGTTTAAAATTTCTGAAACTTCAGTATATCGGTGACTTCCGATCAAATTGGCTAAACCGAAAAAGTAAACCCAGCCTAGGTGAGTCACGCTGCACGCGCCTACGGCTGGGAGGAGCGGCGCCGATGGGGGCACCATATGGGAGAGGGCTGAGCCTGCCGTGGACCCGGGGTGGAGATGGGCGCCTCCGCAGAAGCACCGTCGATTAGGACCGCGGTGGGCCGAAGCCTAGAGGTGCGGGCTGTGGACTGCGGAAATGGGCGCCGTCAACGGCACAGGAAGTGGAGAGAGGCGCTGCCACGCTAGGCATAAACGATGCTCTCACAGGGAGCGCGTCTTGGGACTTGGGAGTATAGAGTACTACTATGAATAGATGGTAAAACAGGGATTGAGATTGTCTACAGTCAAATGCATTGTGCTTTTGTCACTAACGTATAGGCCCCAAGGATCATTGGGCCTATATATCATTAACAAAGTCACGTGACTTCGACTGCAGAGGATCCTTATCCGTGACTTCGACTGCAGAGGATCCTTATCCATAAAACAGTTCCTAGGAAAGTGACTCTGAGAAATTTCAATGATATCGAAATAGAGATATTTAACTATTTGCTACTTTTGCAAGTGGCAATTAAGGATTTACCACTAGGCCCATATTTCATAAATACATGAGAGCCCACATATCATAGACTATATGTCACACCACAATCTGGCACCGCCGTACAACGGCACCTAATAGGAGCGTGTCGTAGGAAAAACGGCGCGAACCGCTCCCTACGAAACCGCGATCTCAGTACCAGTCCCAGGACATAGCGCTGATACCCACGGTGACAAATATGAATCATTACAATCCTTAAAATAAATAGAGGACTTATTTACCTTAACTTAGGTTGCAGCTCAGACAGCCCGAGAATGCAACCGACGACACGGACGAGGCAAACACCACCAATAGCAGCAGCAGCGGAACCAACGGTCTAACACCCAACACCACAGGCGACGGCTGGGAACCAGGACGAAACACTTAATCTTCACTTTACTTCATCTTCAACTTCAGGACGGAGGAACTATATATATTTATATAGAGCAAGGGTGAGTACTTTCGTACTCAGCAAGTCACGGGAATTTAGGTGTTTAATGCAAGCTTGGAAGAGGGGCAAGATTGTTTTGCAAATCCTTTGTTTGAAATCATTTTGAAATCACTAAGTGATTTACTTCTTGTTAAGTTTGGGCCGAAAAGAGACTCGCATCTCAAATCGACTTAAGAGATGCTTTTCAACAACTCAATTGGTAATGTACCGACCTCCCGGGTCAGATCATTACCTCTCGGCTCCCAGAGCCATTTTACTTGATTAATCGGCTCCCAGAGCCTTTCTCATTTTCTCGGACTCTCAGAGTCCAGCTGCCCAGCAGCACAACATTCCGCTTCCACTCGGGAAGCCTAGTCTATGATGCCCGTAGACATCCCGAATCACACAGATTCATTTCTGACCACTCAGGTCATCCATCTGCCATATAGGCTGATTCTGGTTACGATTCCCATCGCACAACAACTTTTCACAAAGCACAGGCAAACAAATCTACGCAACGGAAACCACCTCACATCCGCCCATGACCGTGGGCACGGCTGTTCGAACAGTTAGTTAACCTCTGCAGAGGGGTACACTTTACCCACAAGATACGAACTTATTCCGAACACCCGTCGGTATCGGAGGTTCGCAACAAAGCCTTTCCCAAGCTGACCCAGGGTTACCTCATGCCACATAGAAGGATCAAATCCTCACATAAATATAGGCCATTTTAGTTTTCACAAATCAAACTCCAACCACCTCGATCGGTAATCTGGCAAGCTTCACGTTCTTGCCTTACCAGGAACCCGGGTTGGCTCCAACCGACCCCGCCCCGGTGTTCCCCAACTATTGGTATGCAAGGTTTCCCTGAACCGACTAGTTACTTAGCTAGGGTGTCCCATTCCACCTTGTGGTTGCACTTTGTTATGCTTGATGAATTTCCCACAGGAATCGGTCCTTATATGCGAATACGAGACAGTGCCACGTAGGCACAACCCCCGCATCGCGAGTTTTCACAATTCATTTTATTTTTAAACACACCGACACCACAGGTCGGGTTTTCAAGGCTTCTCAAACCCATTTCCCAATTTTTCGACAATCAACAGTGTATGTGGGATATTTGGTATACGCGCTCAAAGAGCACGGATACCGAAGTACCACAAGGGTGGAGCGACAAGGAATCAGGGTAGTACAACCTATAGGAATTAGTGCGGCTACTGGGTAGGTCCGTCGGTTTGGCACGCAAACCGAGGCCAAGCAAGTTAAGTGTGTGACTCTAATAATGCAAGTTGCAAACAAAATAATAATGATTTTCCAATTATAGGAGCAATTGGTCAAAGGGTGACTTGCCTTGCTCAAGGTCTTCACGGAGCTTCACGAATCTTCGAGAAAACCTGCGATCAGCGAAAATCCGGTAACCGCAACTATACGCAAACAAATAAAAACCTAAACAAAAGACCAAGAAAAAGACCCTATTTAGACTAAATAATAGTGCCATTAAATAGATCTCAATTTTACGGAATTACTTGAAGTTAAACGAAGTCAATCGGGTGAGCGGTTGAGAAGATATGGATTTTCTAAGGATTATTTGATTTTCTGTCTAAAGGAAAAGGAATTATTAATTCCCTTGGAAAAGAAAAGGAAGGAAGGATCCGATTTAGACTTCCTCGGGCGACTTAGGCGCGGCCCGAGGGATTCACAAGGCTTGGCCGGCCATTGGGCCGAGCGCGGCCACGGGGAGGCGGCCCATTAGGGCGCGCGGGGAGAGAGGGAGGCCCGACGGGGTGGGCGCGGTCCGCCGCGCGGGGTCCCGAGATGGGCCCGCATGGCGGCGGTCGGGTGTATGGTGGGGAGGGCGCACGCGGGGACGGGCGAGATGGATCGGTGGATTGGGTGCGGATGCGGTGCGCCGGTCGACAAGGAGGCGGCGGGCCCACGTGCAGCCTCATGGCTCACCGGGGTCTGCGCGCACGGGGATGAAGGGGTGAGGGCGAGCGGCTGACCGGCTTGACCGGGTCAAGCCGACGTGGCACCTATGCCAGGCCACGTGGGTGGCGAGAGGAGGAAGAAGGCCGTGGCCGGGGATGAACGGCGGACGGCGGCGCGCGTCGGCGGAAGGGCACGAGGCGCGGCGGGAGGAGGAATGACCACCGGGGGAGAGAGGACGAGGTGAGGGTGTCGTTTCTTGGTTCGGATGCGCCGGGGAAGCTTGGACGGCGACGAATCGCGGCGGCGACCTCCGGCGGTGGCAAAAAAAAGGGGATTCGTCAACGGGCGACGGGAGTCCGATTCGCGGCGGCGGGAGCATCTCCGGTGCTCAAGGGTTTCGTTTCTAGTGTTGGATGGAGCAGAGAGACTCCGAGAGAAGCCGGCGACGGTGAGGTGCGGTGCGGGTTCAAGCGGCGTCGGTGGCGAGCTTATGGCGGCGTCGACGGCGCTAGGGAATGGTTTGTGCTGGTCCTAGGGAGCTCAAGAACGGTGGTATCGCAAGGGATTGGCGAGGGGAGTCCACGGCGGCGCATAGGCGGACGCGGTGGCGACGAAGCAGAGCTACGGCGGGGCGGCACGTTTAGGAGGACGAGCGAGCAACCGAACGGCTCGGGGCTTATCCTAGATGATGCAAATGGCAAGGATTTAGGCGAGGAGCTCACCGGCGTGTGGAAACGGTATCGGCGGCGATTTGGGGATGGAAAGGGGTGGAAGGCTGATGGCGGCACGCGACCGAGCGGCGGTGCACGGCGGGTGATGCCGAGGCGGCGCGGCGTCGAGGCGAGTGCGCCAGGGAAGATGAGAGGGAGTGCGAAGATAGGGCGGCCCGGAGCTCCTCTTTGGCTCCTCGCACTCGCCGGCTCCCACGGCACGCACAACGACGACAACGGCGGTCAAGGCGGCGATGGTGTGGCGGGGAGAGGAGGCGAGACAACGAGGGAGATGGGAGGGGCTCGGGTTTTTATAGTGGAGCGAGGTCGGTTTGCGCGGGAGGTCAGTTCAAACCGACCTTGGGGCGGTCAAGGCGGCAGCTGGCTCTGGCGCTAGGGCCGAGCGGCGGCAGGGTGACGCCGGTGTTGGTCGGGGGAAAAGGCGAAAAAGGAGGGAAAAAGAGGCTCGCTCCAAGCCGATTCGGGAAGGGAGTAGGAGGGAGAGGGAGAGCTCGGCCTCCAGGTTTTGGCAGGACGCGCGTGGAGCGGCTCGGGCACGCGCGCGGGGCCGTGCGGCTACGTGGCGCAGCGCGGCAGGGCAGCGGGGCCGGGCGGCGCAGGCGCGGCAGGCCACGCGCGAGCGCGCGCGCGCGGACGCGAGGGCGCGGCCGGATTCAAACGGCGACGGCGGGAAATCGACGCCGGGGAGAGGGAGAGAGAGAGAAACAGAGAGAACGAGAGAGAGAGAGAGAGAGAGAGAAAACCGAGAGAGAAGAAGAGAGCTCTCTCTCCCGAGCGGCTCATGTGCGGCGCACGTGGGAAGGGGGAAGGCGGCTGAGGGAGGGAGGTGGGCTGAGGGAGAGAAGTGGGCTGATGGGAGGAAATCCGGCCCATCCAAAATTATAAGGAGGTAAAATAGACTTAAGCAGAGGAATTGAATTGGAGAGAATTGGAGCTTGGAAATGGAATTTGGATATCTTTGGAGTCAGTACAAGTATTTGGCGAGAATTCAAAGAGAGGAATTGAATTTCGGAATTTGATCTCGGTGACTTGAATCGGGATTGGAAATTTGAGGTAGAGGATTTCGATTTCGATGAGAGGGAACAACGGGATTTGAATTGAGATCCATGGCACGACTTAGACTCGCACACAAAGAACAAAATTTTCGCAATTAGGATTTTACCGAATTAGTTTTTAACGTCTCACGAGAAGCGGAGCGTTACACTACAAGTGCAAATTCTTAATTGCTACATCTTAAAAAGTGGTATAAAGTTAAATGCCCCTGTTGAAATACTACCACACTTCAGTGGCATGAATAAAAAGAATCGCTAAATCTAATCAGTCTACGCCGGTTTCCTGTGCAGGTTTGATAGGAGTTTTAAACTCATCAAGATGTCACATAAATTAAGATCAATCTAATAAGAGTTCTAATCTTATTGGAGTTTAATTCTCAATAAATAAGATGTCATGTAAGCAAATACGGTGACATGATAACATAATTATGAAGAGAGAGGAAAAGAGTTTTATCTTGATGAAACTAGGAGTACACTTTCAATTTTAAAGACTATGAAATGGTTGGAACTAGCATTGATCCTTCCGAATCTTGGTCCACCAAACGGGCAGGTTGGTGGAGGGCGACGGGCAGGGGAAGCCAAGACGACTTCGCTCCCGCACCCAAACCTGCGTTGCATACTACCGCAGAGAAAGCAGCAGCTCACCCAGTGCCAACCGTGACGTTGCAGGTTGTCAGAGGTGAGGCAAGCTCCCTGCATTGCCCAGTTGATCACCCAGAGCAAAGCATCAGATAGTCCGACTTAACCGAGAACTCGTTGTTTTTTTTTTTTTTTTTTGCGGGGAACCGAGAACTCGCTGTTTGCCGTGGCCGTACAAAAGGAGTCAAGAGTGCCGGGCTCCAGCGCCACCTCCGCGGCCATATCGGTTTGAGGTAACCCACGAGACCCTATAGGGACAACCCGCTATTTATCTAGAAGAACTAAGTTTCATCTAGATGAAACTTGGTTTACACACTTACCTATGTTTTGAAAATAGAATGAAACCCCACTGGGACTGAATCATTTCATCCTATGCCTTGGAAACTGAAATAAAACCCCATTGTGACTAAATAGTTTCATATATAACACCATTCAATAATTAAATGATATTAGGAGAATATGAAACCACGAAAATTTAGATTATATGGCACTCTTGAAAACCACAAAATAAAACTCCACTAGGAATGGCCTAAGGGCACTCGAAGAGGGTATCAGAGTGACACATAGGACAAGATCATATTTCTCTAATCTATTTATCCCACAATGCGACGTGACTCAAGGGGTGAATTCCATTTTTCATGTCAACTCTTAAAATTTTTTTGCTTCAATCCTCACATTTTTTTAATTTATAGAGTAATCCAACATTTTACACTCAACATCCTAAAAATCATAAACAAATATATAATCTCCCCCTCCCCTAACTTTTCCCCACTCTTCCCTTAAAAATCTCCCCTCCGGCCCTCCCTATCATTCGATCCAGCGACGCCCGCTCCCGTCGAACGGCTCACAGCGGGTTGAGCGGCCTACCAGCGTCCAGCGCCAGCTCCATCGATCCCGTCAGGGGAGCTGCCCATGGCCGCTCACTCCTTCCTCACCGTCGTGACGTCCCCATGGCCACCGCCTTCCTCCCCTTCCTCCACCACCGTCAGATGGGGCGGTGAGCTTGACACTACGTGGTGCGTGGAGGGCGACAAGCTCAGGATGGAACTGGTGGCATCGGCACCCCCACTCCTCTACCTCCTACGGCCTCCATACTCGAGCCGGCGAGTTTCTTCGGTGCAAATCGGGACGGGTGACAAGGGCACACCAGCGGCCCAACAAGCTTCAGATCCATCAACCCCGCCGTCGACCTTGTCCGATGGAGAAACTGAGAAGGGTAGCGATGAGACGGAGACGGGCCCCAATCCAGCATCCTCTTCGACTCCATCGCCTACTCCTCCCCTTCCCTGTTGGCTTCCGCTCAACCTCAACGACACAAATTGGGGCGACGGGTCAAGGATCTTCAAGACGGCGGTATTTTTTGTTCTGTTTTTAGTTACCATTATAATGTAATCCACTGTCTCTCATACCCCTTTTTATTATGTCTCTTATATCCCTCTTTATTACGTCGTTCTCATGTAAACTAGCATGGTGGTCCGCGCAGATTGCGCGGCTAATATCATTATATTTTCTCTTATATAATAGCATATATGCTTTCTCAATGTATTATTCAAATATATTAAAATGACAACATAATTTTAAATTTTATACTAACTTTACGAAACTAACTAATTTATATACGTGTTAGTTATTAATTATTTTTAATATCAAATTTTTATTTGTAAATTATATTCCTATATGGACTCTAGACTATTTTTTCAATATTTCTTTTTTTAATTCAAAATTTTTGTTATCCATAAATTGTATTTCTATATAGACTCTAGGCTCTTCTTTCAATATTATTTATTTTTAATTCTGAATTTTTATTATTTCTAATTGTATTTCTATGTGGACTCTAAACTAATCTTTCAATATTCTTTAATTTTTAATTTCGAATTTCACTTACTTCTAAATTGTATTCCTATATTGACTTTAGACTCTTCTTTCCATGTTTTTTTTTAAAAAAATCGAATTTTAGTTATTTGTAAATTGTATTTTTATACGAACTCTAAACTCTACTTTTAATTTTATTCTGAATTTTAGTTAGTTTTAAATTCCTATATGGACTCTATACTCTTCTTCTAATATTCCTTATTTCAATTCCGAATTTCTATTATTTCTTAATTGTATTTCTATATTGACTCTATACTCTACTTCTAATATTCCTTATTTTCAATTATGAATTTCTATTATTTTTTAATTGTATTTCTATATAGACTCTATACTCTACTTCTAATATTTCTTATTTTTAATTTCAAATTTTAGTTATTTATAAATTATATTTCTATATGGACTCTAGTCTCATCTTCCTATATTCCTTATTTTTTAATTCGGAATTTCAATTATTTCTAAATTTATTTCTATATGGGCTCTGTTTTTCTTTTTCTCCGATTAATATGAGAATTTCTAGACCGTGACAGCGAACGTGGATACTCCTTTTTCTATTCCTTTAATAAGTTAATAGATAGCATTGTCAATTAGCATAAATAATTTTAATAACATAGGTTATTCGTTTGTATATTACCCATCAACATGCATAGGTAAATTAGATGTATAATAAAAAGAAAAAAAATAAAAACCCATATTATGTTTGTGGAGGATGGTGATAGCCTAGTTTATATATAACCAAGACAAAAGTAATTTTTATTTGAATATGATAGATATTATCATTTTGTATATCAAAGTCTACCTTCTATTTCACGGTATAAATATTTTTTTCTTTACGATTATAAGGTAATTTATGGATCTTATAGTGAATATTATTCTTTTTATAAATAATAAATAAATTGTGCGGGTTTCCTTCCTATTTTTTTAATATTTATATACAAGTATATTTTAGTTATAGTATAGTTACGGTGAATTTATATTAACCTCAAAATTATATTAGCTATAGTATAGTTATGGTGAAGTTATATACAAATAGTATATTTTAGTTATAGTGTAGTTACTATTAGCTTCGAAAGTTTTTCACTTGAAAACGTACAACAGTTGTTTTTTTTTAATAATCCTACTGAAGCATAATGTGTGTGAGAGAGTATTCATTAATTGATTCTTCCGTAGGCCAAACGAAAGAGTCGAAAACCAAAACCTACTCCTTCCATTATATTCAAACTTGTTTAATTAGTGCTGGAAATCATCAGAGCATAGTCAATCAGGTGACACCAGAATACGTACCAGACACGGCAAAATAGAACGTCGTCAGTTAGGACACAATCTCAAACAGAGAATGACGGCACAAGAGATATTAAGCCTTATTTGTCCTATGATGAACAGCAAGCTAGACCAAAACTGTATATGATCCCCACATGCGTACAATATAGTACTTCTACTCCGTAGTTATTGGGTTTATACTGTACTTAACGAACGGTAATTTCTCCATCACACATTGGCGCAATCCGCTGGCGCGAAAGAGAATATCCCGCCGTCGAGGTCGTAGAGCACGTGCAAGTCCATCTGCATGACGTTGCCAATGATGGAGATCGACAGTTTCTCGCTCGCCGGGAGCACGAGCAAGCACTCCACCGCCGCGCGGCCCTGCGAGTCCACCTCCACCACGCCGAAGTAGCTCCGCCGTCGCACGGCGTATTCAGCTCCACCCGCGAACCGCAGCACCAGCGTCGGCACGGGCACGCCGCCGCCGCCGCCGGCGGCGGTGGCGTCGAAGTACAGGTCGAAGCCGAAGCGCGTGCCGTTCACCGTCGTCAGGTTGGCCATCGCCATCTGCGACAGGAACGCCCGATTCACCATCGCGTAGCCCTCCTTGACGAGGTACGTGAGCGTCGTGCCGGAGTCCACGATCGTGCCGCCGCCGAGGCCGGCGCCGGCGCCGCGCGTGAAGCCGAACGTGGTGCTCGTCACCGGGAGGTCCGTCGCGCCGACGGTGATGCCGGTGAGGTTGACGTAGTAGTACGAGGAGCTTGGCATCTCGGGGTTCTCGAGGAGCGGCGTGGACTGGACGTTCCCGCCGGTGACCTTGGCGAGGGAGCCGAACAGTATCGGGCTGTCGCCGGCGTCGGCGTCGGAGCGGAGGCAGTACGAGAACCGGGCGACGCCGACCTGCGAGACGAGGGACAGGGGGCTGCGGCCGAGCCCCACGATGCCCGACGACGAGTTGCCGACGCCGTTCTCCGTGCTGCACCCGAACGTGACGCCGGGGAACGAGGCGCCGCCGACGTGGAGCGTCTCGGTGGCGAGGTAGCCGGCGGTGAAGCCCATGCCGTAGGGGTAGTAGTAGACGCAGCCGGTGGCGTTGCACGTGCGGTAGGGGCTCGTGAGGAACTGGCAGAGCGAGCTGGCGCACGGGAGCTTGGAGAAGGTGGAGGAGCTCGCCGGCTGGAACGGCGGAGCCGGCCGCGCGGCGCACTCGGTGCACGGCGCGCACTGCGTCCAGATGAGGCTGCTGCCGGTGTCGGCCAGGACGGAGAAGGTGACGGGCGGCGTGCCGATGGACAGGTTCATGTTGTACGCTCCCGCGCTGTTGTCGAGCAGTGTCTGGAAGCTCACCGACGAGTTGGTGGTGGTGGTGGTGGTGGCCTTGCTGCCGGCTGCCGCGGCGGCGTTGTTGGAGAGGAACGCGAGGCGGTGGCTGTCGCGGCGTACAGCCGCGGAGTATTTGCCGGGGGAGAGCTGGTGGATGCGAGTGAGAGTGGCGCGGAAGCCATGAACGTCGGTGGCGAGAGTGGTCGGCGAGAGGAGGACGAGGGCTAGCATAACTGCAGCGGTGGCTGCCATATTTCTTTCTTTTCTGTTTTTTTTTCGTTGTGTTGGTTAAGTATATATGATGATGATGGTTGTTCATCTTATAAGCACCACCATTTCAACAACTCGTAGATGGCCCTAGTTGCATTTAAACTTGGCAAAGTGATGAAAAGAATTTCTTTGATGAGCAGCCGTCTATTCGGTCCAATCAACTTCTGTCAGGGTTATGGATGCCACATACCTAATAGTAGTTGACTAAATCTCGGTAGGACCCATCACGTATCATGTCTTATACGGAAAGAACCTGCGGATATAGGAGGAGTTCCGGATAAGGAAAGACAATCAGAGTTCTACATGGAAACAACAAGGACTACTCGGATTGTATCCATATTGGTTTCCCTATTTCTACTTGGACAAGGGGACATCTATGAGTATAAATATAAGGCCCCATAGGAGGAGAGGAGACAGAATCAACATACATAAGAGAATCCACACACCCACCATGGGGGATCAACATCCAACACAATCGATATAGAAGCCACAACATAAAAGCCTACATACACCAAGACACGTCGCCGAATATCGACTTTAGGGATAAGCAGGGCTAGTACCCTACGGTGTCTCCGGATACTGTCAGGAGAGACGAAAGTGCTATCTTTGATCTCGCCGGGCACGGATTCGAGGAGAAAGGCTACCCTATTGTCGACTACGAGTCAGATCGTACGACCGCCATGTCGACAACAGTTAGATAGGCTACCCCAAATATTGTACTGGTGTGATTATCATGAATAAGAGCAATACCGGCTTCGGCCAACAAGATGTAGGGTTATTACCTGACAATTCAGGGGCCCAAACCTGTATAAAAATCACTGTCTCCATCTCTTTTATCTCAGTATCGCGTATATCCTAGCACCGACGATCCTCATACTATGCAAATATCAGAATTGCGATATCAAACGTCGACAACTTCCAAGCACCACGGACTATATACGATTAAAATCATTGTCAATCATGATCAATTGTACTTATATAATGACTATTTGTATCCTAATGGTTGATTTTCCAACCATTGATGATCTATGCCAATAGTGATCTCCCATGCCGATGCCTGCGGTCTTTCTCAGGCACCCGCACCAGTGACAGTGAGCCGTACAACTGTTTCCCATATAAATTTCAGAATGTTTAATTTATATATATATTCTCCACGAATAAAGTACCGGTATTATTCAAATTCAATATAATTTCATATGAATTTGGGTATTGTGGTTTAACTTACAAAAAACCATGACATATGAAGCATATCATAGGTATTATTACATATATATACTCTATCCGTCCCATAATATATATAAGGGATTTTTGGTAGATGTGACACATCCTAGCACAATGAATCTGGACAGACGTCACATCCACCCAAAATCTCCTTTATATTATAGGATGGATAGAGTATATGATTATATAATTCCACACAACCGAAGTGTTAATAATCTGACTTGCTATTGTACCAATGTATAAAAGAATAGGAAAAAGTACGAATTACCCCCTCCCCCCACTTCGGCCCGAACTATCGTGGTCGACCGAATTACCCCCTTTAACCCAAAAACTAGACATTGCTTATTCTGAACTTTTTTTTTTAACGAAACTCACCCTGAACTTTCAATACCGAACGAATTACCCCCCTCGACCCAATCCAGAGCGGTTTCGTCTTACGTGGTGTACGCGTGGCAATTAGTCAGCATTTTTTCAAAAAAAAAAAGGGTGGGACCCACCGGTCTTTCTCTCTCTTCACCTCTTCCTAATATCTCTCTCTCTCGCGTGCGCAGGTGTGCACAGCGGTGCGCGGGGACGGCCGCAGCAGCAGCTGGGAAGACGGTGTCGGTCCTGACCAGGGAGAAGCGGCGCATGCCAACTGCGTCCAGGAAGTGGCTGCAGCCAGGGAGAAGGGGCTGCAGCCGGCGCACGAGGCCATCTCTGAGCCGGAGCTCGTCGCGGAAGGCCGAGCACTAGCCATACCGTTGCAACCCCATGGCGGAGCTCGACGACAACAATGGTCGCGGACCTCAACTCCTTGTCGTCGGAAAACAAGAGCTTCAAGTTGGACCGGTCGGCCAATGGCAAGTGCTTGGCAAACGGGAGGTACGGCGACGGCAAGGTCGCCGGCGGTGGCACACACATCGTTGTGTAGGAGGTTGACAGGTTGTTGTGAAGGATGAGCTGATGGAGTCGAGCCTGCACAAGTACGTCTTCGTGCGTGACATCCATGGCGAGGCGGAGCCGCAGGAATCCGGTGGGAGCAACAGCTTTGCCGGCAAACGCGTGGACGCCCTCGTGGGAGCCCAATTCCGTCGATTCGACCGACCAGACATGGACGGTGTTGCAGTCCAACAACAACGACTAGGTGGAGTAGCTCAGCAGCGGCGCGGTCAGCCCACTGGAGCTGTCGTGGCAGAGCAAGCAGCACGAGGACCGCGACGGCGGCGGCAGAGGCGACCACGATGATGGCCTTAGGCGTGCCACCGCCTCCCTCGCGCGCCTACGTGTCCGGCCCGCTACGCGACGATGACACTTTTGGCGGTGATCGTGTTCGGCGGCGGCGGCGGTGGCTCAAGGAGCAGTGCCCTGCCGTCATTGTCCACGGGGGTGGCAGGCGTGGAGGGGTCGGCCACAGGGCCCTGGCTGCCGGAGTCTCTAAGTGAGTCTTAAGTGACAGTGTGAGTGAGGCAGTGAGCTATACTGTTTTTTTACTTCTTCATTGTTATTTGTTACTTGTTACCATTTACATTTCCTAGTATTTTGATTTGTTGGTAGATTTGTAATGGAGAAGAAAACGACATTGCTTAATTACTATACAAGCCGTTTAAGTGATACACCTATAACTGATGAGAGCACAAACAGACCAAAGAGGCACCTAGTGGAATTTGATCCTAATAAAATTTTTGCCGATCCAGCAAAAACGAATACCAATATATAATTATTGTAAAATTATTTATCCTACAGTTTAACAAAGGTTTCACTTATTACTCATTATTTTATTTCTCATGGAACGGTCCAGATTATCTCGCTAAGTTCCAACGTCTCAGATTTATCCCACCTCCCCACGCATATCTCCGCCAACTGATTCCTCCCACCTGCGCGTGCATGCTTCTCCCACCCACCTGCACCGCTGCACGCATGCCGCGGATCTCTCCTAAAATCACGCACTCGCGGCGATTTCAGAAAAGAAAAAAAAATCATGCACTCGCTATATATTCTGCCAAAAAGAATGCGTCTCCCAGCCCTAAACGCCGCCACCCACCGGATCCCCTCCACCTCGCCCTTAAGTATCCCTCAGACCCTCACCATCACCCGAGATCCTCCCTACCCAATGCTGCCTCGAAGTCACGGCCACCGGACCGGCGGCGGCGGCTTCTCCCTCAAGTCCTCGCCCTTCTCGTCAGGTAGGTCCCGCATCATCCGTGCATGCTACTGTTTGCGCTTGGTAGGTAGGGTTTCGTTTTGCGAGGTTAGAGGGGATCGAGATCGATCGGTAGGAGGGAATTGATTTGGGATTTTTGTGGTTGTTGCAGTGGGCGAGGAGAGGGTTCTGGACCCGAAGCCGCGGCGGAACCCGCGGCCGGAGCAGATCCGGATCCTGGAGGCCATCTTCAACTCCGGCATGGTCAACCCGCCGCGCGACGAGATCCCGCTCATCCGCATGCAGCTGCAGGAGTACGGCCAGGTCGGCGACGCCAACGTCTTCTACTGGTTTCAGAACCGCAAGTCCCGCTCCAAGAACAAGCTGCGCTCCGGCGGGGCAGGCCGCGCGGGGCTCGGGCTCGGCGGCAACCGGGCCTCAGCGCCGCCGGCGGCGGCGACGGCGCACCGGGAGGCCGTGGCACCGTCGTTCACGCCGCCACCGATCCTCCCGCCCCAGCCGGTGCAGCCGCAGCAGCAGCTTGTCTCGCCGGTGGCGGCGCCCACCTCGTTGTCGTCATCGTCCTCCGACCGCTCGTCCGGGTCCAGCAAGCCCGCGAGGGCTACGTTGACGCAGGCGATGTCCGTGACGGCGGCCATGGACCTGCTCTCGCCGCTCCGCCGATCAGCTCGGCCACGGCAAGAGCAGCGCCATGTCTAGGCCGGAGGAGGCGCACGACGTCGATGCCACGAAGCTCGGTCTGCTACAGCATGGCTTTGGCATCATCACGCTGGCCGTGCACGTGGACGTTACCTCCTCCGCTGCTGGCGTTCTGCCTCCTATTCCGTCCTCGCCGTCGCCGCCGGACGCCGCCGTCACCGTTGCGAGCGTGGCTATCACCGCTAGCCTGACTGATTTTGCTGCAAGTGCTATATCTACTGGGCACTGGCGCCGTCGCTAACAATCAGTTGCAAGGTACTCTTTTTGTTCTTTGATATGAACAATTTAATTAACTGATCAAATCGTGAATCACCACCATTTAGCTAGATTATTTGTTGGCATTTTTTCCCTTTGTTCAGTATCACATGCATGCATCATATTCATACGCTCATGTTTAAATGGATTAATTAGAAGTGTTATTTGGGGGGAGTCAATAACTTCTCTTGTAGTGTTGCCCTCCATTTCAGTTTCGTTTGCATTTAACTACAAAATGACAATGACCGTACTGTCGCCACGCTGTCAAGTCGTCGCTCCCCCGATTTCTCTGCGCCTGCTCGCATCAACTCCACGCAGGCCAGGTTTCAGGGTGCTAGTTACTCACTTTTTCAGTGTATCGTCTCAGTTTTATGTTTGATATGAGGCATTTTTCTGTTGTGTTTTCCATATGTTTTTTATGTTTGGTGGAACAATTGGTGAATAATACAGCACCTTATCTGAAAATGCTGATAGCACGATATGGTGTTAAACTCACCGATTCAATTTTTTTGAGCCCTTCAGTGTTTTGATTAAAATGCGTATCAAACAGTAAATTCTTATGAGCATCTAACTGAATCATGTCATGGTACCTGTCTAACATGCTCAATAGCACTAAAACTACACAAAAGGGAAGTAATGGCTTCACTATCAAGTTTTTTCATCACTTTGATTGCTTAACCATTTTCCTCGGTGACCACTGTTGATTGGTGCTATTAACATTTTTCTGCTAATGACACAAGGATGACAGCGTTGCAATTTTTCTTGTTTAGGGTGTGTTTAGTTCGTGAAAAGAAATTTTTTGGGTGTCACATCGGATGTTTGACGGGATATTGGAAGGGGTTTTCAGATACGAATGAAAAAAACTAATTTGATAATTTAAAAAAACTAATTTCGGATACGAATAAAAAAACTAATTTCGGATACATTGTCCATAGAGAGGTCACATCCCCTCCTATGTTTCTTTTTATGATGGAGGGAGTGTCTGATATTAATGCATGTCAAGTATTTCTCATTGTATCACAACCGGTGATAAAGTTATACACTTATTATTTAATCAATATTTTTTAAATGGATAGAGTGATTTATCAGTACTCACTATCTTGTCTAATGTATCTGGGGTATTTATTCAATTTTAATTTCATACCGATGAAAATTGGATTAGCTACATGCAATCCAGATTACTCCCTTTTACAAATGAGATTGTTAATATATTTTTGCCCTGTTCAGATGAATAACCTTGATTCATAGAGGGTATCTCCGTTGGGGTGGCCACGAGTACTACTGCGTCTCAGCCAACTAGATTGGTGAGGATTGAAGGCCTTTTGTTGTATAATAGGCCAGATGATTAACAACAGGAACCAACAAGATTGCAATCTACCCTATAATGTTAGCCTACTCATTTTTCCAGATGCAAGATGCTATAATGCCTCTGGGCTTCATTTTGTTCTGCTTTTATGCCTCCAATTATTTTGTCAGTGGACTGATTTTGTTTCCTGGTGATAATACAATCTGTCAAAAGCAACAGGCCTTGTATAATCTTTTTATTATAAATGACTGATGATGGGGCACCATGTATGATTTGTCGCCATGTTCTTCCTCTTCGTCCACGGCCGCAAGCTCTCCGACCAGGTCACCTGATCCCCTTATTTCTAGGGTCGCTAGGTAAATGAGCTGCTTCCATGTTCTGCTTCAGTAGCATATAATCGTTTCTGAGGGCAACAATTCGATGTTGGCATTGCTTGTTGCACCATAGATATTTGATATTGATAGCTGTAGGGTGAAAATATCTCCATTGCTTCAATATGAGTTGAGACAGTTTTAGTAGGTATTATCCCTATATCTAATACTATCTATCTCCTAATTTGTCTTTGATATGTACAACTGAATTAAAATTAAAATCAAATTTCAACTAATTTATAGTCTTTAAATGTTTGCTAAACCAAGGTTTTAAGGTAGATGGCATTGCAAAATGCCTGTGATTAATTGTTCTGATAAAAAGCTATTGAGCTGAAGTCAAGAGGTAGGTTCTTACCTCTGTGTTTGAATTCTGAAAAACACTGCATCTGACCATCTGACAAAGCTAGCTGAAGATGACAGATCCATCTGTAACTTTGCACATTAGTTTGCACCTGACATTGTCTTAATGTGTTGTAGATGTCGGAAGCATCAACAGGACGAGCATGCTGGATGATCTCAGGAAGAACCTAGACAAAAGGTGGCCTTGGGTAATTGCCATCTTTGCTGCTTTAGATTCAGCTTTGTTCAGAGTTCAGTGATGTGATGCAGCTGTTGGAAGCATCAACACCAGCAAGATGAGCGATGCTGAAGTGTTTACTTTTGTTTCTATTCCGGTTTGAAATACAATTTCAATGAAGCTTGATTATTTATTCTTCTGTACTTGCAAATGGTTTGCCTTGCGTATATATAGAGTATGCAAAATGTTAGCTTGAAGCAATATATACTGTGGGAAACATGTATTTGTACATGGTTATATAATTAGCAATATATGATTCCATTCTTTTGATTGTCTGAATCATATATTTGATCTGTATTGTTAAATATAGCCGTAGCGTTAGCACATGCAAATTACTAGTTAGAGATGAAGTGAGAAGGGCATATTTGTTGAATGGTCCAAATAGAGCACCTGGACATGTTTTTCCTAGGACATTAGATGGTAAGATTTGGAGATCCTTTCAACAGAATTGGTTCGATAAATTTGATTGCTTGGAACATAGTGTGGAAAATGATGCTGCATTTTGTGGTATGTTACTTATTTTAGTTAACATTTGTTTGCTTCTACCATTTATGCATTACTAATTTTGCTCATTTATATATTCAGGTGGCTGCTCACATTATTCTTTGCTAAGGTCTAAGAAAATTAACATTTTACTGGTTAGTCGAAAGTCAAGGTACGTCTTTTATAAGTATGTTTTTGTATTTAATCATGTAAGTGTTACATTTGACTTGATAATGGTATGTGCCTTATTTTAGCATTATCAATTTAGACTTAGACTATCAGTCCAGCCTATCCTCAATTTTTGTCCTAGATTCGACACTGGCGAGGGCAACGAAGTCGTTTTTACACACAATATTTTGTGTACTGCCTACTGATTTCAGTTTGCATCTTGCTTCAACTAAGCCCTTGAAGCCCTTGATTTTTTTTCTTCTTGAAGTGCAGCTTGATGATTTATCATGTGCTGATGAAAACATCTAAGCCATGTTTAATGTGCTAAAGAAGAAAAAATCTGTAAGGCTTGAAAACCTAGTGTTAGATAGAAATTCATTTTCCCAAACAGTACAGAACATATATACTTTGCCATTCCTTGTTTATGCTGGACGGGTAGAAATAACTGTGAACGATGGGGGCCGCCATATTGTATGTAACTGCCTCATTACTTGTTCTCTATTTCTGCTGCTGCAAATCTGTGTACTCTATAGCTTAACTTTGATGTTATTATATTTGTTGGTATAGACCAAGTAATGCACCTGCGGCGGAAGACACAGCATGTGGAAATGTAAAATACAGCTAGTTTGTATTCAGGTTGGATTTCAAGGACTTGCAGGTTTGTAGTCATTCATAACATTTCTGACCTTCATCTATCAGATTTTGGTTGCTATAGTTTTTTAATATTGTTAATATTCTCCTGTTTGATTTGTATCAAGAGCAACTGGTTGTCCATATTACAATGCAATATGTTTTAATCTTTGTGTCACATTTGTGGGTAGATGATGAAAGACGTGGTCGTGGACGCCGAAGAGCTGATGGATAGTCCTCAGCTGACCACACATGGCACCAATGCCAGTAATACACCACCAATCCAAGTCATGCTAGATGTAGAGGCGGCGGCCACCACTGCGTGTGAGGAAATGGAGAAGAGAATGGACACGGATCCACGGGAGGCTCGGCTCAAGTTGATCCGCAGTCTCTTCCAACGTCTTGGAAGAGACTGCGGTTCAACTTGAGCCGAGCATCCCGTGGATCTATATCCATCCTCTTCTCCATTTCCTCACACGTGGTGGTGGCTGCCGCCTCTGACTTGGATTGGTGGCATATTGCTCGCATTGGTGCCATGTGTGGTCAGCTGAGGACTATGCATCAGCTCTTCGCCGTCCACGACCACGTCTTTCATCATCTACCCACAAATGTGAAACAAGATTAAAATATATTGCATTGTAATATGGAGAACCAGTTGCTCTTGATACAAATCGAACAGGAGAACATTAACAATATTAAAAAACTATAAAAACAAAAATTTGATAGATGAAGGTCAAAAATGGTATGAATAACTACATACCTACCAGTCTTATAAATCCAACCTGAATACAAAATGGTTGTATTTTACATTTCCACAGGCTATCTTCCTCCTCAGGTTGATTCCTTGGGTCTATACCAACAAATATAATTGCCCAAGTTAAGCTATAGAGTACACAGATTTGCAGCAACAGAAATAGAGAACAAGTAATGAGACACTTACAATATGATGGCTCCCATCATTCGCAGTTATTTCTACCCTTCCAGCATAAATTAGTAATGACAAAGTATATATGTTATGTACCGTCTGGGGAAATGAATTTCTATCCAACACTAGGTTTTCAAGCCTTGCAGATTTTTTTCTACTTCAGCATATTAAACATGGCTGGCATGTTTTCAATGGCACATGATAAATCATCAAGCTAGTTGAAGCAAGATGCAAACTGAAATTAATAGGCAGTACACAAAATATTGTGTGTAAAAACGACTTTGTTGCCTTATGTGACTTGATCATCATATAAACCACATGGTGAGTTGTCTGCTTGTGCCAATTATCAGTCACTGAAATCAATAGGCGATACATGCATTGGAAAGTATAAACTGCTTTCTGAACTTATCTTGGTTTGAAGAAAGGCAATTGTACTTAACAGTGGTGGAGCCTAGTTGATATAGGGGATTCACAGGAACCTGGGAGCCTAGATAAGTGATTGACAATGCATGAATATTACAGCGCAGAGAAAAAATAATATATGATCTTAAAGAACACATATGTTCTTTTTAGTGAATCAGAAACATATGTCCTATCAGCCGCAACCCGACTAGGAGCGATGCATTTTTCTCTTTTTTATGTTAATTTCAGGAAAAAAATCCATATATGGAATCCAGGATAGTCCGGATCGGGTCGATTTTAAAAACCATGGTTTTCCGGTCGATCGCTCCTAGAATATAGCGGAACGGTTTATTTTGGACAAATAAGATTAAGTCCACGACTGTCCGGACCAGGTCAATTTTAAAAAACAGTTGTCTTCCGGTCTATCACTCATAGAATATAGCGGAACGGTTTATTTTGGATAAATAAAAAATTAAGTATTTTGGATAAATAAAAAATTAAGTCCATGCATGACCGGCCGAATCGGGTCGATTTTAAAAAACCGTGGTTTTCTGGTCGATCGCTCATAGAATATGGCGGAACGGATTATTTTAGACAAATAAAAAATTAAGTCCACGACAGTCCGGACCGTGTCGATTTTTAAAAACCATGGTTTTTGGTCGATCGTTCCTAAATTATATAGGGGGGGAACTGTTTATTTTGGACAATTACAAAATTAAGTCTGGACGGGTCAATTTTTAAAAAGACGTACTTGAAGATAATATATCCCATATTATTCCGTTCTAATCCCCTGTGATCACGTACTTGGAGACATGGTTTCTATCTTTTGTAGTACTACTGATCTCGGTAGATTTTTTAATCTATTTTCTATTTTCCCGTATCGATCCCCTATTTTTCCGTACCGAGCTAGGCCGAGATAATCGCATTCATTATTCCAGGCGCAATCATTATTTTCGTTTTCTTCAGATTGTGGGCATCAAAATACGAAAATACAACATGAGACCAAATTACGAGCCTTTGAAGACGAGCAAACAAAATCACTGTAATCCAACGATGACAGGCACAAGCCAATGGAAGAAAAAACGGGTACGTCTTTTACAGATCCTTTTACAACTGCAAAGCCAAATTTCAATCAAAACACTCCAATCCAACGATGACTTTACAATTGCAATTACAAGTAATATACATTCAACCACAAAAGCTATGATATACACAAGTCGACACTTTCAGAACCACAAACTTCTCTTTTCCAATCTTTTGCGTTGCCATAATCTTGTTAGCAAGATGGGTTTCTCCTGCACCAGAGATAATATAAGATGCTGATTTATAGGTCAACAAAGTGAGGACATGTAACAGTGAATATAAGATGACTTAAATCTAGAGAGAATATAACAGGGCTTATTATATACCCTCAAAACATGCAAAACTTGATCTATGTTCTGCTCTGCTGTGCTGCTGTTCAAATCTGTTCTGCTCTGTGGGAATGTCTGGTTAGCTAAGTGTCGAAGCAAAAACACAAAATCATACCCATCTTTTGAAATGAAAATGTTCAAGACCGCATGCCATACTAAAACCTTCAAGCATTTCACTGCTAGTCTGCCACACTGTTGGTTTCCAAAGCTGTGCCGCTGCTGCATCTATCTAGCAATCCAATAATCATAGTTCTGGATCTGAAAGTTTGGAACCATACATCAGTTCATATTACTAATTTTTCACAACTAGAACACTAAAACAATTATACAACTACTGTTTCATAAGAACATGTTGAGCATAATACTAGCCTGAATCTAAAGGAACTACATGATGCATTGATATGCACTGATATGATTTGATTGGGTATTCTTGTGAAGGTTATGTACGAAGATTGGCCTAAACTCTTATTTTCTTTTCTGTTAATCAGGGCTCTAGTATGCTCCCCATACACCATGTATGAGCTAAGACTCCAACTATGTCCATGTCAAAAGCAAGCTATCGAGGATTCAGGCAACTTGCTAAAGATTAACAAAATTCATATTGACCGAAACTTGTGCAATGAGATTGCAAGAAGCTACGACAAGGAGAAGGAAGCCTTTAATATAAATGGTACCTTTATAACAATGACACTCGATGATGTCTATTGTTTTCTTGGGCTGACATCAAAAGAAGAGAAGATATTTGAGGCACCAAAAATCAACAAACCTAAATTGTTCAACCTGTACAAAAAGGAAGGACAAACAACAATTACTTTACAAGCATTACAGGAAGCAATATTCAACTCTTCTAGCTATGATGACCACTTCATACGAAGATTTATTCTTTTCTCAATTGGATCCTTCATATGTCCTACAACTCAAAGATATGTGCGCTCAGAATATCTCAATCTCGTTGACGACGTGGACAAAATGAGTGAACTAAACGGGTCAAGTCTAACCCTCAATCAGTTAATGAAAGGCATATTAAGTTTTAGAGAGAAGACAACAAACATTGAGGGGAACGTATGCCTCTTACAGGTTCGTTACAAAACATAGTACAAATTGTGTTTGTTTAAAAAAAATGGCATGCACATATAACTCCGTTATTTTTTTATTACGGTATTGATTATCTCATGTACAAATGCTTGCAGATTTGGTATTGGGAAAAAGTGCGATTAGATAAATTGGCCGCGACAATATATTATTCTGGCCGTCAAAAGCCACTAATTCAGTACTGGGACCAAAAAAAATGAAAAAGACCAAATTTCTTACCCTTTTGGTGAAGGGAAGGTAACTATCTCATTTTCAATACTATGTATTAATTATATCAATTGTCTGTAAAATCTCTAATAAACATTTTTGACTAAAACATAGGTTGTCGACGACATTAGGGGAACTATAGATTGCAATGAAATCCTCAATGAAAAAGAGCAGGACAAAGACTCAGATACACATAGCAATCAAGATTTTCACTGCACTTCTCTATTTAACAAAATATGTTTGACATCCTTTTCTCACTTGTGCTATTCAGGTACACTCTATAACATCCACTGAACAATCAGCCAATATCACTTTACAAGGAAGGCTACAAGAAAGGATCCAAACTTTAGAGAATAATTTCAACGGTTTCACAATGGATTTTTGGCCACGTATGCGATCATTGATACTAGATTGCATGAAAATGATTCAAAGTGCCCAAATTGAAAAGATACTATGCATGTGTTTGAGGTAAATATCATAATGTAGACTGTAAATCAATATTACTTATGTAACATCGCTAAAAAAAGTTTGACGCTATTGCAAGATGTTGAACAAGAACAAATTGATCCTATGAGCCTATGTGATCAAATCATCACGAAGAGGCCTATATAAACCCAAATGTAAACATGACTTGTGAAACGAACGTAAAGTGAATTTTAATTCTCTCGCTAACGTTACAACAACTTATCATAATACTAACGTGAACATTATTACCTAACAGGACAGCAGTAACCAGTGCAATCAAAGCAACAAGAGGCTTACAGGTCCTACAGGAAGAACATATAAACCAACAAATCGGACTGACTTCATCTACGAAATAAGGGGTAAAAAGGACATAATCAGAACCCAAACACCAACAAAAAAACAATAGGTACTATGCTATTTCATCGTGACATATGCTCATGTGAATGGTACTAACTTTCCTCCTTTTCAAGCACAAACGAATAAAGAAGTTATCATGCCAGACATAGACGAATTACGGGGTGAAAAGAAGAGGAAACAAAACAACCAAATAAAGGGATATGAAAACATTTTGCACCAATGCTTCCCATTATGAAAACCATTTAAAATGCACTCCCTTTACATTATGCAGAGGGATATGAATACATTTCGACAGGACTTAGCAGGAATTTTGATCAAGTCCGAACTGAACAAGATTAAAGACTGTACACTGCTACCAACCACGATATAAATGGATTATCTGTTCAACATTTACCTTACTATGCTCTCTTCCCCTTATTAAATAATTTAGATACTCTGTAACATCCTGAAAATTAACCATTTTCTAATCTTGCATCATGCCGGTTCTTATATTCTTATTAACCCTCGTAAACCTAGGAAATTATAATTAGAGGGACCCCCCTAAAAATTAACTCCCATAAAACTCTCTTATGTTTAATTTCTTTTGTGATTTTCATTTACAATCTATCTTTAGGAGTTTCTTGATTTGGTTTTGATTTAAAACCTTCTTTCAAATATAAAACCTTTATTAACGGGTCCACCATTTTAAATAAAAATCGATAATTGGATGTTTTGCTTTTTTTCTTAGAATTTATATGATTTTCTCTATTTATTAGATCGCCACGTGGCGGCGTAGGAGTGTTTGTAGAGTGCCGCATGACGGTTTGGGAGTGTTTATAGAAAGTTTAATGGACTTTTAGTATATAATAGATAATTAATTATTCTGAAATTAAATAACCATTAAATCAGTAGCGGTATTTACAAAAATAGGAAGGACGCTGCTAGCTAGAGCGTCCAGGTGTGGAAGCTCGGACGAAACGCGTTCGGCTATAGACGCTACAGACAACGGCATCCATCGCACTGGTGCGGCCCAAGCTCCCACCAAGTCTAACTGTTTAGGTTTACTCGATCAGACTAATTCATCAGCAGCCGGCCACCCTCATTTCTCTCCTCAATCTCTGTCATATGCTGCCTCGATCGTTGCGGCGAGGCTCGCCGGCTCGCTCCCGGCGCTGCTCACTGTGTGGCGGGGGGGGGGGGGGGGGGGGAGGGGGACCTCCTCCTCGATCCCGAGCTTGTGAACTCTAGTTTCAGTGCTTCGATCTGTGGAGGGGTTAACCTAAACTCATGGAGTCCAGACTAGGACTGGATGCTCCAGCTTGATCACGTTGGGCCAGACTTGCACTGGACACCGTTCAGTGCAGCGTCCACATCTGGACGATGTTCGCTCTAGCATCCGCACCTGATTTACTAAATATTTAATTTTGTGATAATTAATTATTATAGATAAAAATTCGGGTTTGTCTGTAACTCTGTTCTCTTTTCTTGACTTTTACTCCCCTGTTTCATATTATAAGTCGCTTCAACTTTTTAAGTTTGACTAAGTTTATTAAAAAAATTAGCAATATTTTAAACACCAATTTAGTTTCATTAAATCTAGCATTGAATATATTTTGATAATATATTTGTTTTATATTAAAAATGCTACTATATTTTTCTATATTCTTAGTCAAACGCAGAAAGGTTTGAATAGAAAAAAGTCAAAATGATTTATAATATGAAATGAAGGGAGTATTTCTATACTATTTTTCTTAAACTATTAATTTGAAGTAGTATATTTTCGATTATATGGAGAAACAAATATGTGCATGCACCGTACAGAAGAAAACCACATTAGAATTGATTGATGGGTAATAATCCATTCAACTGAGATAGATGTAGATGTTTATATATACTATCAGTTTTGCTAAAATAGTGACGTCTTATTTTTTTCAATATCTTTTTTTAATTTTTTAATTGCAATTTGCAAACTCTATCTAGTGTTCAAGTGTGTTTGTATATATCTGTCTCGTGTATCTTTTCTTTGGAATGACCTCTGCTCTTCTTTCTTTTATTTCTGTAGCTTCTTCTTTAAGTATTAATTTGCACTAGTATTTTTTAGTTATATAGAGGACACATGTGCACCACTACACAAGCAAACCACACATTAGGTATCGGTTGATAGGGAATCGACATGGATATATCAAAACAAATTGTAACGGATGCCCCTTCTTTGCTTTAGTCACCGTATATTGTTTTGATTAAAAAAATATAGATTCTACATAGGTGTGATTTTTATGAATTCTTTCGAGGTACAGTTTTAGTCTTTAACGCTTTAACGCAATCAGAGACCAGTCCTGAGGAAACCGAGGACATTGCAACCGCGCTCGTCGGACGTCACCTAGGATGTGTGCTGAATTGGGATGAAGCCAGAGACACACGGTCGCACTCAGTGGCCGCCTGGAGAGGGGAAAAGTGAGGCGATGAGAGTGGGGATTGCAGAGCATATGCCATCCGCGCCCGCGCCAACAAAAATCACGGTAGAAACGATTGGGCCCAATGTTACCAAGTTTATTGGCTTGGGATGGTAATTTTTTGGACTTCCTTTCTTGGTAACACTCAGTACGTTCTTAATCTTGCGAAGTGGTGGATAAAACTCGGTAGCACATTTAGGCATACGTAGGAGCGGACCTAGCTAGAAATGGATCAAGAGTTCAAGACCTGGACCACCTGCACTAAAATTTTGGCCTAACAAAAATGAGAAATTATCGATGGTTGTGGTTCTAAAAGTTTGATATATCAAAACTTGTATTAAATGTCTTTTTTTAAGAGAAGGTTAGGAAATATTTTCATATAAAAATGTAGGCCATACATATCACCGCATGGCGTAACTAATTTGCCAGCACGGGTAGCCATGTAGTGGAGAAGTCATAAGAGGATTGTTGTAAACTGACATGCATTTTCTGTGCTATATATGTCCCTGAGATGGGAACGTGTACTCATTCTTTCCTAGCTAGGCCAATGAAAAAGACCGATACTTACTCCTTCCATTAATTCTTTTCATACAACTTGTTCAATTAGAACTTAGAGCTGAAAGTCAATCGAGAGCATAGTCAATCTCAATCAAGGGACACGGCAATTAGAACGTCATCGATCAGGACAGAATATCAAACTGGATTCTAGAGAGGATGAGTACAACACCGTTGAAACATTCTTCTTTACCGTTGAAACACAATATCGATACCTTCTCTTTATGATGTGACTCAAAAGGAACATTCTTACGTGGAAGAGATTATGCATGAGTACAACAGCGATGAATATAACTTTTGGGCGATCAAATGTAGGACATAAGCTAATTGAGTGGAATGATTTGATTTACCGACTAGTTAACATACCCTGACAGATAAAAAGACCGTTTTTCTAGTTTCTATATAAAAAAATATTTTTTATCAAATCCATGTACAATGCGAGCATGAACTTCAATGTAAGAATTTGTAAGAGGATTTTTTTTTGGAGTTAAAAGGTACTACCACTAAAAAATAAAAGTCTTATACGATTCCTTAAAAAAAGAAATCCTAACAAAAGATGACTTGGCAAAGAGAAATTATGCTTTTGGGGGGGGGGGATAGTAATGTTTTTATAATGCATAAAAGACCATTGAACATCTTTTTCTTTTTCTTTTTCTTTGCCTATCATGTTGTCTGTTTTAATATCCCTCTTCCCTATAATAGAAAAGTTATCTTTGGTAATTGGCTATAAGGAGTGTTTTATGAGGAGCCTGTACGTAATGCAAATGATTTTATTTTGGGCTATTATTTATGTTGGTCAATTTGACGTAGATTTTAACAACAAAAAGTTATCTAACATGATGCATGCTATATCTATGTGTTTTAATTGGCTCCACACCTTATGCATGATGCTATCAAAGTAATAGCAAAATATTGTACGTAATGGTACTACACATTACAATTGGTGGGGAACATGTATCTTTTGTTCTAGTTTGAATGGTGCAGTACCTATAAATTATGTGCTACTTCCTCCGTTTCAGGTTATAATACGTTTTGACTTTAGTTAAAGTCAAACTGCTTTAAGTTTGACCATATTTTTAGAAAATAATAATAATATTTTTCAACTCAACACAAATTTATTATGAAAATATATTCCATTATTGATTTAATGAATCTAATTTGGTATTATAAATATTACTATATTTATTTATAAGCTTAGTCAATTGAATTTGACCAAAGTCAAAACGTCTTATAACCTGAAACGGAGGGAGTATAATTTATGTGACTTTGAAAAAGTTATATCAGTTAATCTCTTATTAGCGAAATTGGGTGTTTGCCTCATCACCGTATTCTTTTTTGTTTTTCTAGCTTTAAGACCTTTTTCTCTGTACCAACGCAGAGGCCGGTGATGAACGGAAATATACAAACCATTTTCATTATTGAAAAATAATATTCCAGAGGATGATGTAACAGGAGAAAGAGCCTTGTCCTCCTCGATGCACACAGCAAGATCAAACGGCACATCCGCACACGTGCGCAATTATATATGCAGCTTATTATTATCACGGTAGCCAACACGGACGGTCGAGATCACAGTTTGGCGCAATCCGCGGGCGCGAAGGAGAACATCCCACCGTCGATATCGTAGAGCAGGTGCATGTCCATCTGCATCAGGTTGCCTATGATGGAGATCGGCAGGTCGTCCGTCGCCGGAAGCACCAGGAGGCACGCGACGGTCACGCGGCCCTGCGAGTCCGCCTCAACTCCGGCGAAGTAGTTCTGTACCGGCACGTTGTACTTAGCTCCTCCGGCGAACCGCAGCGCCAGCCTCGGCACGCGCACGGCCTTGCCGCCGCCGCCGGCGCTGGGCTTGTAGCACAGGTCTAGGTCGTAGGGCGCGCCGCTCGCCGGCGTCGTCTGGTTGAGGTTAGCCATCTGCGACTGGAAGGCCTGCTTCACCATCGCGTAGCCGTCCTTGGCGAGGTAGGTGAGCGTCGTGCCGGAGTCCACGATCGTGCCGCCGCCGAGGCCGGTCTGCGTGAACCCGAACGTGCTGCCCGTCACCGGGAGCTCCGTCGAGTCGACGGCGATGCCGGTGAGGTTGACGTAGTAGAGCGTGGAGCGTTGCAGGTAAGGGTTCTTGAGGAGCGGCGTGGACTGGACGACGCTCCCTTCGACGGCGTGGACTGGACGGCGTGGACTGGCGCCGGCGTGGGTCGAGGGAAGCATCTGGTGCACGGAGCGCACTGCGCCCAGATGAGGTTGCTGCCGGTGTCGACGATGACCGGGAAGTCGAGCGGCGGCGTGCCGAGGGAGATGTTCATGTTGTACGCTCCCGCGCCGTTCTCGAGCTGCGCCTGGACGTTCACCGACGACGAGTTGGTGCCGGTGGTGGTAGCCTTGCCGGCTGCGGCGGTGGCGGCGTAGGAGAGGAATGCGAGGCGGTGGCCGTCGCGGCGCACCGCTTCGGAATGTTTCCCCGGCGAGAGCTGGTGGATGCGAGTAAGGGTCGCGCGGAAGCCATTTAGGTCGCCGGCGGCGAGAGCTATCGGCGGGAGGAGGAGGAGGATGAGGGCTAGTATAGCAGCTGTGGACGCCATGTTTCGAGTGTATATATCTCGATCTCCTTTTTCGTTTAATCTTGCAGTGTTGATTCGATGAGCGTTCGTTGATCTTATAAACACCATTTCAACAACTCATAGCAAGAAAACAACTCACAGATGATCCGGCCTAGTTGCATATTTAAACTTCGCAAATTGCTATTAAGAATCGCTTTAATGTTCTAACAAAAAAAGACAAACTCGTTCCATGCATAGTTTTCCTTCTTTCTGTTTTTTCTTCTTTGACGGGTTCATCTAGATATAGATCAATTCAACTAAAGGAGACTATACTCACAAAAGTTCATCGAGATTTAGCCATTTTTTAGCGAATAAAGGCAGAAGCGAATCTTTAACCGCGTTCTGGCCGGATGACAGTTGTAATTTTATTTCACATCGCATTCAATGAGTAATATATCTCCGTTCCCCCCCCCCTAAAAAAAAACTAAGATAGGTGTAGAGGGTATATATATATATACAATCAGTTTTTCTAAATAGTGTTGTCATATTTTTGCAGGATTTCGATCTCTTTTTTTTATTGTTTGATTGCAAATTCTATCGTTTGTATCCCCATTTTTTATTGTAATAATTATTTTTTCTGAAATTAAATAACCAGTAAATCAGTAGTGGTATTTAGAAAAATGGAAAGGACGCTGCTAGCAAGAGCGTCCAGGTGTGGACACTCGGACAAAACGCGTACGGCTCTAGACGCTGCAGCCAACGGTGTCCATCGCAGTGGTGCGGCCCAAGCTCCAACCCAAATCTAACTGTCTAGGTTTACTCGATTAGACTAATGCACCAACAGCTGCCACCCTCATTTCTCTCCTCAATCTCCGTCATGCGCTGCCTCGATTGTTGCGGCGAGGCTCGCCGGCTCGCTGTCGACGCTGCTCACTGTGGAGGGAAAGGGGGACCTCCTCCTCGATCTCGAGCTTGTGAACACTAGTTTCGGTGCTTCGATCTGTGGGGGAGTTAACCTAAACTCGTGGAGTCCTGACCTTGGGCTGGATGCTCCAGCCTGATCATGTTGGGTTGGACTTGCGCTGGACGCCGTTCGCTACAGCGTCCACATCTGGACGCCGTTGGCTCTAGCGTCCGCACCTGATTTACTAAATATTTAATTTTTGGGATAATTAATTATTATAGATAAAAAATCGTTTTTGTCTGCAACTATGTTCTCTTTTCTTGACTTTTACTTCCTCTGTTTTATACTATAAGTCGCTTCGACTTTTTTACTTTGTTAAGTTTAACTAAGTTTATAAAAAATTAGCAACATTTTAAACACCAAATTAGTTTTATTAAATCTATCATTGAATATATTTTGATAATATGTTTATTTTATGTTTAAAATGTACTATATTTGTCTATAAACTTAGTCAAACATAGAAAAGTTTGACTAGAAAAAAAGTCAAAACAATTTGTAACATGAAATAGAGTGAGTATTTTTGTACTTTTTTTTTCTTAAAGTATTAATTCGAAGTATTATATTTTCAATTATATGGAGAAACACATATGTTCATACAGAAGCAAACCACATTAAGAATTGATTGATAGGTACTTCATTCAACTGAGATAGATGTACATGTTTATATATACAATCCGTTTTGCTAAAATAATACTGTCCTCTTATTTTTGCGCGTACGATTTTAATTGCAATTTGCAAAACTCTATCTAGTACTGTTCAAGTGTGTTTTGTATCTGTCTCGTGTATCTTTTCTTTGGAATGACATCTATTCTTGTTTCTTGACTTTTATTACTGTAGCTTCTTCTTCAAGTATTAATTTGCACTAGTATTTTTTTTCTATTATACAGAGGACACATATGTGCACCACTACACAAGCAAACCACATATTAGGTATTGATTGATGGGGAATCGACATGGATATAAAAAACGAATTGGTGCCTCTTCTTTGCTTTAGTCGTCCTTGTATGGTTAAATAGAAATCATATTGTTTTGATTAAAAATATATAGATTCTACATAAGTGATTTTTAATTTTTTTTATGGATTCTTTCTCGGTACAGTTTTAGTCTTTAACACAATCAGAGACGAGAGGATACCGAGGACATGCTGCCGCGTTCAATGGACGTCATCTGGGACGTGTGGTGGAAAGAAGCCAGAGGCACACGGTCGCGCTCAGTGGCCGCCTGGAGGGGGGAAAATTGAGGCGACGAGCCGACGAGAGTGGGGACTGCATGCAGAGCATATGCCATCCGCCCGCGCCAATAGAAATCATGGTAGAAACGATTGGTCCCAAGGTTAACCAAGTTTATTGGCTTGCCCCACCCCCAAAAAAAAAAGTTTATTAGCTTGGCACATGGTAATTTTTTTTGGACTTCCTTTTTGGTAACACTCGGTATCACTACTGGAGAAATCCATCTTTATCGGTCGATCAGATTTCACAGTTGTCCCAGTTGGATTAAAAATCAGGACTAGAAACATATTTAGTCCCGATTTAAAAGCTCAGGGGTACTTTTTGAACACCAACCGGGACTAAAGATATATCTATAGTCCCGGTTGGTAATATCAACCGGGAAAAAAGATCAACATACGCTTTACTCCCCGTTGACTAAAAAATATATTTGTAATCTCGGTTGGTAACACCAACCGGAAAAAAAGATCGACATACACGGAGAGGTGTGCGCGCGGATCAGATCGACATATCTCCTCCTCCTCTCCTTTAACTCCTCTCCTCCTCTCCTCACACCCTATCTCTTCCTCTCCTCCTCTCCCTCTCCTCTCCTTTAACTCCTCTCTTCCTCTCCTCCTCTCCCTCCCCCCTCCTCCCCATCTGCAGCAGCGGCGTGCGGCGGCGCGCCGGGCTGCCTCGCGGAGGGCCAGGCGGCCTCGCGGGGGCGCGGCGGCGGGCGGCACGCCGGGGCGGCGGCCTACACGGCAGGCGGTGCGGCAACGGGAGTAGGCGCCGGATTTAGGTTTTTTTTCTCTTTTTTTTAGGATTTGTGATTCGGATTGAGATGTATTTGATTTGTGTGTGATGTGAATATGTGATGTATTTGTGATGAATTTTGTAGAAGTTGTGATGTAATTTTTTTTTTAAGATTTTGTGATGTATTTGGAGATGATCGATTTGAGGATTTGGAGGTAATAATCAATTTGAGATTTTACAATTCGGGGATGATTGATATGGGATTTTGGGGTGGGATGGAGTGAAATCAATATATTAAAAACAATGAAGAAAAGAAAAGAATAAAGGAGCAACCGGATTTAGGCTGGCTCTATTTTTACTAAAGAGGCTATATATTTAAAAATAGATTTTTACTCTCGGTTATTTCACCCGGGACTAAAGATAACGATCTTTAGTCCCGGATTCGTAGTACTGGTTGGAAAACCAGGACTATATGGAGTTACGAACCGAGAGTAAAAACCATTTCTCCACTAGTGTATGTTCTAATCTTGTCAAGTGGTAGATAAAACTCGGTAGCACAATTAGGCAGCCGCAGGAGCGGACTTAGAAATGACCAAGACCTGGACCACCCGCATTAAAATTTTGGCCTAACAAACAAGAGAAATTATCGATGGCTGTGGTCAGGGTTCACTATATCGGTTCAAGGTTTTCTATCGGGTGTCACCGAAATCCCGAAATTTCAGAAATTTCGGTCTGAAATTTCCAAAATTTTAAACAAAATTTAGTTGAATTTAAACAAATATTATCCAAATTCATGAAAAAAATTCAAAAATTCAAAAATTTCGGCCAAATTAATATCGTATCGGGTGTCACCGAAATGACCGAAATTTCCGAAATTTTGGAAATTTCGGTCCGAAATTTCCAACCCTGGTTGTGGTTCTAAAAGTTTGATATATCAAAACATATTAAATGTCTTTTTTTACGAGAAGGTTAGGAAATATTTTCATATATAAATATATAATCCACGTGTAATTAGACTATATGGATTCTAAATTTAGATGCTTCACTTAGGATAAATCATTGAGAGTAATTTGAAACGGAGGAGAGTAACAAATTGCAGAGCACATATCATGCACACACCTTCGCATGTACGCTTCTGATCAGCCCATAGTTATGCATTCTGAGAACCGCTATAGTTCTGACTTTGTGCATGAAAATGTTATCTAGCTTGCATCAGTAAAGATCACCCAATTATTATTGTTTTCCTAATTGCCAAGTGGGGAGGTATGCATGAAATTAAGGGACCTTTGAATCACAGGAATGAAAAAACGGAGGAATAGGAAAAACATAGGATTCTGATAGGAATACAAGTGTAAAACAGAGAATTGTAAAACACAGGAAAAGTATAGTAATGACCATTTGATTGAGCCGCAAAAAAAACACAGGAATTTAAGAGAGATAAAGACTCAAAGGATTCTTAACATGAGGTAGAACCTCATGCTAAATTTCCTTCAAAACTTGCATGAGAAAAGGTATTTCATAGGAATTTTATGGGATTACATAGGATTCATTCCTTAGATTCAAAGGGCTATATAGAAAAAATTCCTATAGAAATGAAATCCTTCAAAATTCCTATGAATTTTTTTTTGAATCAAAGGTTATCGCTGGTCTCTACTACGTGATGGAGCTCGCCGTCGGCACGCCGCCGGTGACCGTCCAGGCCCTTTTCGGCATCAGCGATCTGTGCTGGGTGGAGTGCACCCCATGCAGCGGCTGCAACAACAACGCCGCGCCGCCGGCGGGGGCGCGGCTGTACGACCGGGCGAATTCGAGCAGCTTCTCGCCGCTGGCGTGCGCGAGCCAGGCCTGCAAGGTTCTGCCGGATCGAGCAGGTCCGCACGACGTGCAGCGACACCGAGTGCGGGTACCGGTACGTGTACGGCGCCACCGACACCGACCGCAACTACGTCAAAGGGATACTGGGCACCTAGACCATCAAGTTCGGCAGCAACGATGCAGCTACCGTGCAGAGCTTCACTTTCGGGTGCACCAACACGGTCTACCGCAATGATTTGTTTGACGGGTACGTAAACGTACTCACGAATAGATTTCCCTCTCAAGCTTCACAAACAGTAATAAGAAATTAAGAATATATAAGGGCGATGGATTAATTAAGTTGTATAAGTGGGCTCTTCTTTTTTTCATATCAAATTAAACAGGAACACAGGTGTAGTTGGGCTGGGTAGAAGCAAACTGTCGCTGGTGGGCCAGCTGGGCTTGGACCGCTTCTCCTACTGCCTCGCGTCGAACCCTAACGTTGCCAGCCCTGTGCTGTACGGGTCCACGGCCAGCATGGATGGGAATGGCGTTTCATCCACCCCTCTCCTACCCGACGACGCCCATTACTACGTCAACCTGCTTGGCATCTCCGTCGACGGGACACGCCTCGCTATTCCCAACGACACGTTCGCGTTCAACCCAAACACCGGCCAGGACGCGCGGCGTCGCCTTCCAGATCGGCGCGCCGGTGACCCTGCTGGTCGAGCCGGCCTACACCGCCGTCGTGGAGGCGTTCAGGGCGCGGATGTCTCGGACGTACTGTTGGAATTAATGAATGGGCCTTAGCCCACTCGAAGATTAATTCTTTGGAAAATCACAAAAGCCCACCTCATGGGATGGCATACATGTGGAGTTTAGTACCACCTTGCTTATTCTAGGAGAGGGGGACCTCCTTAAAAGGGAGGATGCCCTCCTAGTCACTTGAAGCATGTGTGGTGGAGAGAAGAGGGGAAACACGCGCGCGCTCGCTCGCCTCGCCTGGCCTGGCAGGCGGCGCGCGTGCACGATGTACGCGTCGAATGGTCCGAAAAATTGGTTCCTCACCCTTGCGCAGATGCAGCCTCTTTGTTTTGCTGCAAATTCGGATTCGTTTTTGTTTTGGAAACGTTCAGAAAAATCCGGTGCGTGCAAACGGCGTGGAGTCCGGATAAGTTACGCGCGACTTATCCGGTTCGGTTACGCGCAGTAGAGATCGTGCGGGCGCCCTGATCAAGCGACCCTTCTCTATATAAACCGACCTGCCGTCTTTACGCAACACACGTGAAATCAATCTAGGGTTTGCCTCCTACTCTGTACTGCGCCGTCGCTCGTAGACTACTCCATCCCGCTCGCCGGCGTGCACCGGCGATCGGGAGAGCAGGTCTCCGGAACCTCTGCCTTCGACGTCCTGCACCGGGAGAAGGCGGCAATAAGGTTTTTGGGAAGCGCTTTGCGCCACTGCTCCCTCTTCGTTCGCGACGGCTCGCCTTCCTCTTCGCTCGCGTGTTTCGTGTCTTCGTAGACACCTGCGAAAAGTTTCGACCAAGCAGCCGGTCTTTCCGTCACCTCGGTACGTGTTCAATATGGTGCGCATATTTGATCTGTTCATGTTATACTGTGTAGTTTACATGTGTAGATCTAATGATGCGTTCATGCTAGTTTTCATCTGTAATGTCATGATTTATTTATGGAATAGATTAAATCATTATATGTCTATAATCTCAACAATCCAAAAACCTTATTATAGGCACTGTGATTTTACTATGGCTGGTTTTGCCGATGCACTGAGGCCGGATAAATTCACCGGTGTGCATTTTAAGAGATGGCAGATCAGGGTCACTCTGTGGCTGACAGCTATGAAATGCTTCTGGGTGAGTACTGGCAAACCTGAAGGAGTTCTTACTGCTGAACAGTAGAAGCAATTCGAGGAAACCACTACTCTCTTTGTGGGATGCATTCTTAGCGTTCTTGGCGATCGTCTGGTCGAGGTGTATATGCATATGACCGACGCTAAGGAGTTGTGGGATGCACTGAATACTAAATTCGGTGCTACTGATGCTAGCAATGATCTGTATATCATGGAGCAGTTTCATGACTACAAGATGGCTGACAACCGTTCTGTAGTCGAACAGGCTCATGAGATACAAACCATGGCTAAGGAACTCGAACTCCTTAAGTGTGTCTTACCCGACAAATTTGTGGCCGGGTGCATTATTGCAAAACTACCTCCATCTTGGAGAAGTTTCGGTACTGCACTCAAACACAAGAGACAGGAATACTCCGTTGAGGGGTTGATAGCGTCTCTTGATGTTGAGGAGAAAGCTCGGGAAAAAGATGCCGCGTCTAAGGGCGATGGTGGGCAGTCCAGTGCCAATGTTGTGCACAAGGCCCAGAACAAGAGCAAGGGGAAATACAAAGCTCAGCAGACCACCAACTTCAAGAAGCAGAAGAAGAACAACAACAATCCTAATCAGGATGAGAGGACTTGCTTTGTGTGTGGCCAAGTTGGTCATCTGGCTAGGAAGTGTCCTCAGCGCAAGGGGATGAAGGCACCTGCATGGCAGACTTCTAAGTCTGCTAATGTGACCATTGGCAACACTGGAGATGGAAGCGGGTATGGTAATTTACCTACTGTTTTTTCAGTCAATCAGTCTACTAATTGGTGGGTTGATACTGGGGCCAATGTACATGTTTGTGCTGACATCTCATTGTTTTCTTCTTATCAGGTCGCACGGGGTTCCACCGTCCTAATGGGGAATGGGTCACATGCTTCTGTTCATGGTGTTGGCACGGTAGATCTGAAGTTTACTTCGGGAAAGATCGTGCAGCTGAAGAACGTGCAGCATGTCCCTTCTATCGACAGGAATCTTGTTAGTGGCTCCCGTCTGACCAGAGACGGATTTAAGTTGGTTTTTGAGTCTAATAAAGTAGTCGTGTCTAAACATGGATATTTTATTGGTAAAGGTTATGAGTGCGGAGGCCTGTTCCGCTTTTCCCTTTCTGATTTCTGCAATAAGTCTGTGAACCATATTTGTGGCAGTGTGGATGATGAGGCTAATGTTTGGCATTCACGTTTATGTCATATTAATTTGGCTTGATGTCTCGGCTTTTCAGCATGTGTTTAATTCCTAAGTTTTCCATTGTCAAAGGTTCTAAGTGCCATAGTTGTGTGCAATCGAAGCAACCTCGCAAGCCTCACAAGGCTGCCGAGGAGAGAAACTTGGCACCACTAGAACTCCTACATTCAGATCTTTGTGAAATGAATGGGGTGTTGACGAAGGGTGGAAAACGATATTTCATGACATTGATTGATGATGCTACTAGATTTTACTATGTGTACTTGTTGAAAACGAAAGACGAGGCTCTAGACTTTTTTAAAATTTATAAGGCAGAAGTTGAAAATCAACTTGACAGAAAGATAAAAAGGCTTAGGTCTGATCGTGGTGGAGAGTTTTTCTCGAACGAGTTTGACTTATTCTGTGAGGAACATGGCATTATACATGAGAGGACGCCTCCCTACTCTCCCGAGTCTAATGGGATTGCTGAAAGGAAGAATCGCACACTGACTGACTTGGTGAATGCCATGTTGGACACCGCGGGACTGCCTAAGGCATGGTGGGGGGAGGCATTGTTGACCTCAAATCATGTGTTAAATAGAGTTCCTAACAGAAATAAGGACAAAACACCATATGAGATATGGATTGGTAGAAAACCATCACTTTCTTATTTGCGCACATGGGGGTGCTTGGCGAAAGTCAATGTACCAATAACAAAGAAGCGCAAACTTGGACCTAAGACTGTGGACTGTGTTTTTCTGGGATATGCTCATCATAGCATTGCCTATAGATTTTTAATAGTTAAATCCGAGGTACCGGACATTCATGTTGGTACAATTATGGAGTCTCGTGATGCTACCTTCTTTGAGAGCTTTTTCCCAATGAAGGATACACATAGTGGTTCGAACCAACCCTCTGAGATAATTCCCAGTTCAATCACACCACCAGAACAAACTGAACATACACATGAACTTGTCTCTGAGGAGGATGTCAGTGAAGCTCCTCGAAGGAGTAAGAGACAAAGGACGGCTAAGTCTTTTGGTGATGATTTCACTGTGTACCTCGTGGATGACACTCCTAAGTCAATTTCAGAAGCATATGCATCTCCTGATGCAGACTACTGGAAGGAGGCTGTCCGTAGTGAAATGGATTCCATTATCGCTAACGGGACTTGGGAGGTGACAGAGCGACCCTATGGGTGTAAACCTGTGGGGTGCAAGTGGGTGTTCAAGAAGAAGCTTAGGCCTGACGGTACTATTGAAAAGTACAAGGCTCGGCTTGTTGCTAAGGGCTATACTCAGAAAGAAGGCGAAGATTTCTTTGATACTTACTCACCTGTTGCTAGATTGACCACAATTCGTGTGCTACTTTCCCTAGCAGCCTCACATGGTCTTCTCGTTCATCAAATGGACGTTAAGACAGCTTTTCTTAATGGAGAGCTGGATGAGGAGATCTATATGGATCAACCTGATGGGTTTGTAGTTGAAGGTCAAGAAGGCAAAGTGTGCAAATTGTTGAAGTCTTTGTATGGTCTGAAACAAGCTCCTAAGCAATGGCATGAGAAATTTGACAAAACATTGACATCTGCAGGCTTTGCAGTCAATGAGGCGGATAAATGTGTGTACTATCGCCATGGTGGGGGTGAGGGAGTTATTTTGTGCTTGTATGTTGACGACATACTGATATTTGGGACAAATCTTGAGGTGATAAATGAGGTTAAATCATTCTTGTCTCAAAATTTTGATATGAAGGATTTGGGAGTAGCTAATGTTATCTTAAACATTAAGCTAATTAGAGGTGAGAATGGGATTACACTCTTGCAGTCCCATTATGTGGAGAAGATCTTGAATCGCTTTGGCTACATTGATAGTAAGCCTTCTCCAACACCTTATGATCCTAGCTTGTTGCTTCGCAAGAACAAGAGAATTGCTAGGAATCAACTGGAATACTCCCAAATCATTGGCTCGTTGATGTACCTGGCTAGTGCAACTAGGCCTGATATCTCCTTTGCTGTAAGCAAGTTGAGCCGATTTACCTCTAATCCGGGAGATGATCACTGGCGTGCGCTTGAGCGAGTAATGCGCTATCTGAAAGGTACTGTGGAATTGGGGCTTCACTATACTGGGTATCCTGCGGTACTGGAGGGTTATAGTGATTCTAACTGGATCTCTGATGTGGATGAGATCAAAGCCACTAGTGGATATGTTTTCACACTGGGTGGTGGTGCTGTTTCATGGAGGTCTTGCAAACAGACCATTTTGACGAGGTCAACCATGGAAGCAGAGCTAACGGCACTGGATACTGCTACTGTTGAGGCAGAATGGCTGCGTGATCTATTAATGGATCTGCCTGTTGTTGAAAAACCGGTGCCGGCTATCCTTATGAACTGTGACAATCAAACGGTAATTGTCAAAGTGAATAGTTCTAAGGATAATATGAAATCATCTAGACATGTGAAAAGACGATTGAAGTCTGTCAGGAAATTAAGAAACTCCGGAGTTATAACGTTGGATTACATCCAAACAGCGAGAAATCTGGCAGATCCCTTCACGAAGGGACTATCACGAAATGTGATAGACAATGCATCGAAGGAGATGGGTTTGAGACCCATGTGAGTTATACTATGGTGGTAACCCAGTCTATGTGATCGGAGATCCCGTGAATTAGATCCTGGGAAGAACAAACCATTAATAAACTAGAGGAGAGTACCAATATATATACCCTCTCCAAGTGAAGATGCATATACTCTCGTGAGCTGCAAGGCAGGTTGGCTATGCCTTAATGAGTTCTGTTGGCTTTAATTAGCGAAGATGTTGTCCTGCAGAGCATTCTTGAAAGAACTCACCTTTGTGAGCTTGACTGTTGGTCGCAGTCTATGAAGATTTTGGGTGAATCTTCTAGGAAGCTTACTAAAGACCTAGGAGTATGACTTATACGCTCCACCCGAGGGGTAGTCTACAGACGGTCTAGTACCAGATAAGACTTTGAGTGAAACTTGCTTGCACAAGACTTGCAATTCAAGGCGTAGTCCATTGTTCAAGTTGTGAGTAAGTGTAGCTTGGAGTTCTAGGTGGATGTTCAACCTTAATTGGTCTCCATCGAACCACTGGTATATAAACAGTATATTGGAAAAGGCAAATCTCAGTGGGATTTTGAGATTTGGTGGGGGATTGTTGGAATTAATGAATGGGCCTTAGCCCACTCGAAGATTAATTCTTTGGAAAATCACAAAAGCCCACCTCATGGGATGGCATGCATGTGGAGTTTAGTACCACCTTGCTTATTCTAGGAGAGGGGGACCTCCTTAAAAGGGAGGATGCCCTCCTAGTCACTTGAAGCATGTGTGGTGGAGAGAAGAGGGGAAACACACGCGCGCGCTCGCTCGCCTCGCCTGGCCTGGCAGGGCAGGGCAGGGCAGGGCAGGGCAGGCGGCGCGCGTGCACGACGTACGCGTCGAATGGTCCGAAAAATTGGTTCCTCACCCTTGCGCAGATGCAGCCTCCTTTTGCAGTTTTGTTTTGCTGCAAATTCGGATTCGTTTTTGTTTTGGAAACGTTCAGAAAAATCCGGTGCGTGCGACCCTTCTCTATATAAACCGACCTGCCGTCTTTACGCAACACACGCGAAATCAATTTAGGGTTTGCCTCCTACTCTGTACTGCGCCGTCGCTCGTAGACTACTCCATCCCGCTCGCCGGCGTGCACCGGCGATCGGGAGAGCAGGTCTCCGGAACCTCTGCCTTCGACGTCCTGCACCGGGAGAAGGCGGCAATAAGGTTTTTGGGAAGCGCTTTGCGCCACTGCTCCCTCTTCGTTCGCGACGGCTCGCCTTCCTCTTCGCTCGCGTGTTTCGTGTCTTCGTAGACACCTGCGAAAAGTTTCGACCAAGCAGCCGGTCTTTCCGTCACCTCGGTACGTGTTCAATATGTTGCGCATATTTGATCTGTTCATGTTATACTGTGTAGTTTACATGTGTAGATCTAATGATGCGTTCATGCTAGTTTTCATCTGTAATATCATGATTTATTTATGGAATAGATTAAATCATTATATGTCTATAATCTCAACAAGTACGAGGCCGTCAACGGGAGCGGCCTCCTGTGCTTCCTCGTCGACGACGCGAGCAAGAACGTCGTCACCGTGCCCACGATGACGATGCACTTCGACGGCATGGACATGGAGCTGCTGTTCGGTAACTACTTCGCCTACACCGGTAAGCAGAGCGGCGGCGGCGGCGGCGACGTGCTGTGCCTGATGATCGGCAAGTCGAGCACCGGCTCGCGCATCGGGAACTACTTGCAGATGGACTTCCACGTGCTGTACGACCTCAAGAACTCCGTGGTCCGTGCAGCCCGCGGATTGCGGCAAGATCTGATCGAGACCGAGACGCACGTACTGATCGATCGATGGGAGTGATCTCTATTGCGTATTTGCATATGTACATATTATGTTGTTTAATTATTTGATCGTACTTCTCTTGGCTGGCTAGAATTTCGAGTTACATACATTTGTTGTTCGGCTTTGATCACCTTTTCATATGTCAGCGCGTATTCTTGTAGATATGGATGTGGAGAATAATGTACAGTCCGTGTAATATACACGCACTTGTAAATAAAAGTATGTTAAGTTTGGATTTCAGATTTAGCTGCAGTGATTGAGCTGCATTCAGCTGAAATTATTTAGCATTTTAGAAGTCAGATGAACATCAGACTTCTTTGAAGAACATGAACACAGAACACACCACCAAGCACACGCATAATCAACCAAGCATATGCAAGAGAACAAGGGAAAAGTGTGTTTCTCGACATGCAAGAAACAGAGGGAATGTCGCCTTGGGAACGAAAACACCTCCATAGAACAATTGCAAAAGCAACTGATAGAAAATTCAAGTTATGTACATATGGTCATGTATCTCTTTGATCGTGCGAATCCTAAAGCTCGCCGCATTTGGCAGGTTCGAAGGATAGGATGCCTCGCTCGAGGTCGTACAGGATGTGCGTGTTCTGCTGCTGCATGCTGCCGAGCACCGACATCCCCCGCGCGCTCACCATCCCGAGGCACGCCACGCCGGCGCTCCGGTCCTCCACCACGTAGCTCTCCCGCTGCAGCTCCATGTCGGCGCCGTCGAAGTGGAGCACCAGCCGCGGCACCTCCACGGCCTCCGGGGACGCCGCGGCGAAGCAGAGGCTGAGGCCGAGGTGCGCGCCGCTCGCCAGGGGCAGCCGCACGCGCGACGCGAGCGCGCGCGCCAGCGCCACGAACGCGCGCTCCTCCAGCGCGGTGAACGTCGTGCCGGAGTCGATGATGACCCCGCCGTCGCCCATCGGCGTGAGCCGGAACACGGCTGGGTCGATCGGGAGGAGGGTGTCGCCGACGGTGATCCCTTCCAGGGAGAGGTAGTAGTAGGAGCTCCGCCTCCGCGCGCCGCCGCTCGGGCTCGGCACGAACGGCGTGGTCTTGGCGGCGGACGAGAGGCGCGCCGACGAGCCGAGGAAGAGCGGGCTCGCCGCGGTGGCGTTGAAGGGCGTGAAGCAGTAGGAGAACCTGGTGACGCCGAGCTGAGACACCAGCGACAGTGGGCCTCTCCCCATGCCGACCAGGCCGGAGGAGTTGTCCGTGCTGCCGAGGTTCTCCGTCCCGCACCCGAAGGCGACGCCGCGCACGGCGGTGTCCGAGCCGAGCGTGAACGTCTCGGTGGCGAGGACGCCGTCGGTGGAGGTGCCGTCGCCGTAGGAGAAGTAGTACGCGCAGCCCGTGTCGGGCGGCGAGCAGCGGGACCACGGGCTCTGGAGCGCCTGGCACATCGGCGAGCGGCACGACACGTTGGCGTACGTCGCGGACCTGGCCGGCGCGTACAGCGGCGCCGGCTGCGGGAAGCACCTCCGGCACGGCGCGTCGCACTGCGTCCAGATGAGGTCGCTGCCCGTGTCGAGCACCGCGGTGAGCGGGAGCGGCGGCGTCCCGATGGCGATGTCGACGAGGTACGTCGCCGTGCTGGCGTGCACGGAGGCCTCTGCGCCACCAGCACCGGCACCGTCGCTCCCCAGCCTCGCCGTTGACGACGGCCCCTCGATGGCGCCGAGGAAGCCGTTCACGCGGCGGTGGCTCCGGTCGGCGGCGCGGCGGACGCGCTCAGCCCCCACATAGCCGCCGCGGTCGTCGGCGTGCGTGAGCTCAAGACGAACGCCATGGCTCGCCGTGGACGAAATGGCAACGTACGGTAACAAGAGGAGAATCCATACCAGAAACGCCGCCATTGGAGCCAAGACCAGAGCACGAAGCCGAACCGAAGACGGTGTGATTTGTTGCGTTTTCTGCCCACATTGCGCTTGATCAATCATAATATCATATGGCTTGTTTCATCGCAGTGAGGTTAGTTGAATCCGGAGTGGCACGTTGATGGAGAGTGCGTGCGATCCGGTGGGTGATCTATCAGTCGAAATGGTAGTCGCGGCGGTGTGCGCCGCACGTCGATGCAGATATGGTTTGATGCGTGGCGCGGCGAACCTTCAACTTACACGCGACGTGGGCTAGATGGGCCGGATGGCTAGAGCCATGTGGGCTGTCCACGGATGGACCGTTTACTCGTTCCTCTCTGGGCTGTCAGTTTCTTTTTCGCCTCCCCTATATATGGATCTCTCCGCCTCTACTCCGCTGTTGGATTGGAACAGTCGCTCTCAGGCTAGTCGCCGTCGGTTCCAATCCAATAACCACGCCGTTCCGGTCGCGCTGCACCGCCGTCCGCCGCCGCCGCCGCCGCCCGGCGCCCGCGGTTAGCCTAGGGTCAGTTTCGGACAGCGGCCAGCGCGTCCGGCACTATCATGGTGAGTGTTGTGAAACTGAAAGGTTTTTTTTTCTGTTCCAATTTCAAGTTCGGAAGCCACGATCTCACAATTGAAAATCTCCTTTATTAATCTCATCAACAAGATCACAACATTTGATCTCACTGATTTTCTCGATTTCTTCCCTGCCTTCCCCGGCGCCAATATATGAAATTTGATTTCCGCATTTTCCCCTTTGACCATTTTCAACTCTAGACGTTGCCCTACAAAGATAAATTGCTGAGATACATCATACATGTAGATTAACTCTAGTTCTACCCAGATTTTGCTCCCGTTTCCTCCGCCGTGCCGTACGAGAGGGGCATCCTCTCCGACGAGATATTGTGTTATGGACTATTAATTCCTTGTTTGTTGCTGTGTGATAATATTCGGCTACCTTGTCCCTTTTAGATTCTTTGTTCTTCATTGTTCATAGCCAGATACTTTCGTCTAGTATTTATTATGGCTAGTCAATTGAATCAGTTCATAGGTAACAATTAATTTGTTGATCAGTAGCACAAATAATAACATATACATTTTTTAAGATAACGAGAAAAAATTCATTAAAAATGAATTACACGTAACCTGTACATCAACCAGGGATGCCTAGAAATACGTTGATTCACAGAGTTCAAAATTTGTTTGGAAAGTTGTATTCCTAAACTCTTACCTATCCCTCAGTATACAAATCAAGAAATTTTATCCCTTCAATACCTCTTGCCTATCCACCAACCATCTCCGATTAACGAGGGACTTAGTCATTTTCCCTCCTTACTAAAATCTTCTTGGGATGAGGAATTATTTTATTTTGGGACACCGGGAGTAGACCTAAGCCTAGTTAATTGTTTTAGATATGGTATTTGATCAGGTTTATAAATTACACTTTCACAATACTATATTTGGCGTTAGGCCAAACAATCTGTCTAAGTTGTATGCTTAGCCGTTAAATACTGATGCTGGTAATAAATACTTGACGTTTAGAGGTCAAAATTGTGAAACTTTGGCCATCGGTTTTATATTAAAATATGTTTATGATATTGTGATTAGTACTTTTCGAGACAAATCTATGCACATTATTATTTTTATTTAAAACTAAGCATTTGAAAAATTATCTATGGTTAAAGTATATTTTCAATATTGACCAGATCTTTCATACACGTTAAATATTTATGACAAGAGGGAGTATTAAGGATGATGCAGTTAGGTTTCATATAAAATTCATAAAATATTGGTAATATGATAAGTTCTCCTTAAAACCTCTCATTTTTATAGAACAGAGATTGTAGTTTGGACAGGATGTACTGCATATTAGCATTCACCTGTTAATTAATCATTGCAACCCTGACGCATATATGGTTTGTTTAATCTTTATTTTATTCATGACTATCTGTAGACTAAATACTTTTAACTGTAGGAAAACATGTTCGACTTCAACAGCGAAGACTTTGATGAGCTTGCTCTTGATGGAAGCAATTACTTGGAATGGGCTATTGAGGCTCAAATCCATTTAGGCATGAAAGGTCTCTGTACGGCACTTATCTCTAATTCAGAGTGTACCGAGACCCAAAAAAGGGAGGCATTGGCTTTTCTTTGGCGCCATTTAAACAAAGGATTTCGGACTGGTTATCGTGCTGAAAGAGATCCATTTGTTCTATGGCAATCCCTGAAGGATCGATTTGAAGAGGAGCAGAAGGCCAGGGTCCTATATCAAGCTCAGAATGACTGGTTGAACTTGCGTTTCCATGACTACAAGCTTGTGTCTGAATATGACTCAGCTCTCCATCTCATAATCTCTCGATTCAAAATTTGTGGTAGAGAAATCACGCAGGAGGAGTTAATTGAGAAGACATTATCTACATTTCATCCAATTAACCTTCATCTACATCGGCAATACAGGGCTGCAAGATATGAGAAGTACTATGACCTGCTATGGACATTAAGAGAGGCTGAAGCTCACAAGCTGTTGCTCATGAAAGGTCAGTATAATGACCGACCAACCGGTGCATCAACGAGTAGGACGAACTGGTTACGAACTAGAGGTCAAGGGCGAGGTGGAAACCGACGGCGAAGAGGAAAGTACAATGGAAGAAAATAAATCACATTTGTGGTTGTAGCTCAACAAAGGATGCTGACAGATGAGGTCATTGACGACACCAAACGTGGATAACATATTTGCCTGAACTTTCTATGGTGGTTTTGGTGATGCGTACTGACGAGGTCATGAAAAATGTCAATTATCCGCATTTGTTATTTTTAGATATATGCTAGTATGTCATTGTCCGGACTTTGTCATATATAGATACTTCCTGTGTTCTGGTTAAGTTACATCTTACATGTATTCTTTAGTGAAATTGTTAAGTGAAAATTGAGTGGGTATTAAGTTAGATTTTAGTAAAGTCCCTTTTACTTATAGCTAATTTTATTTCTGTTTTTTCACAGTTTTTTCATTGCTTTCAACTTAGTTGTATCATGTTCACAAACTCACCGTCCAGATGTACTCTCTGAATTACGGGTTAACTATTTTCAGCGTATGTTGTTTGGTTTTGCTCCCATTTAAACATTACAATCACATTGAAATTTCCAGGATGCCTTACAGCATTGCCGTGTTCCAAAGTCCTAGTCACAATTAATAGTGGCTTAGACTATCACTGGAAAAAACTGTTTCCACCTGGTCAAATGCAAATTATCAATTCCTACGAAAGAGTGTGAATTCTAAGCTGAATCTTTCCTGTTTTAGTCTCATACAACATTTTTTTAAGAAGCTTTTTACAGAAATTTCTACCGATCAAGACCCTCAAGAAACGAGGTAGAAACTATACAAAAATAACCAGAAACATATACTACTAATAACCAGAAAAATGTACACGTGTCACATGAATCGATCTGTACAACTCTCGTCTGATCAGAGCGTGCTGCACTTGGCCGGAGCAAACGACAGCGTCTCCTTCTGGACGTCGTAGAGTATGTGCAGGTTTTGCTGCTGGTAGTTCCCGAGTGTGCTGAGCTCGCCGTCGGTCTGGCTCCGCATCGCCAGGCACCACATGCCGCCGTCGAGGATCATGTAGTTCTCCACCGGGAGCACCATGTCCGCGCCGCCGCCAAAGTGGAGCGTCATGCTCGGCAGCGTCGCCGGCGGCGCCGACGACGACGGCAGCGCGAAGCACAGGTCGAGACCCGTGGCGTTCGACCCGTCCGTCACCGGCAGCTTCACCAGGGAGCGCACCGCGGCGCGGACTCTCTTGTACGCCGCGTCGACCAGCGACGTGATCGTCGTGCCGGAGTCGATGATGAGCCCGCCGGTGCCGTCTGCCCGGAGCGCGAACGCGCCGGGAGGGATGGGCAGCGCCGCCGCGCCGACGGATATGCCGGTGAGGTTGAGGTAGTAGTACGTGCTCATCGGTGGCTTGGACGGGCTCGGGACGAACGGCGTCGACCGGACGCCGGTGCCGTTGAGCGCCGCCGCCGCCGCCGCCGGACCGAGGAGGAGCGTGCTCTTGCTCTTGGTGTCCTGGAACGGCGTCAGGCAGTAGGAGAACATGCCGGCGGCGAGCTGGGAGACGAGCGACAGGCCGCCCCTGCCCAGGCCGACGAGCCCCGCCGAGCCGTTCCAGTCGTCGCTGCTGGCGTTGCTGCACCCGAAGGCAATGCCGGGGACGCGCACCTGGTCGGCCGGCGACGAGCCGAACGTGAACGTCTCCGAGCCCTGCAGGCCGGACGTCCACCCGGTGCCGTACGTCTGGTTGTACCTGCACGCGCACCCCGGCGGCGGGGTCGCGCCGGCCAGCCTCGCCTCGGCGGCGCACAGGTTCAGCGCGCTGCTGCACGGGAGCACGCGGAACGTCGGCGAGCTCGACGGGTTGTACAGCGGGCTCGGCTGCTTGAAGCACCGCTCCCCGCACGGCGCGCACTGCGTCCAGACGAGGTCGCTGCCGGTGTCGGCGATGGCCGGGTACGACTGCGGCGGCGTGCCGATGGCCAGCGTCATGATGTACTCCCCGCCGTTGGGCAGGTCCTTCCTCGTCGGCGCGGACACCGTGCCCGCCGGAGAAGACGACGACGACGACGACGACGCGAGCTCCCGCCCGAACCGCGCGCGCCGGTGCATGTCGCGGCGCAGGGCGTCGCGCACGAACTGGGACGCGGTGACCCCGGGCTCGGAGTGGATGCGCGTCAGCCCGACGCGGACGCCGCCGGCCGCCGCGTTGGCGAGGGCGGCGCCCGCCGTCACACACACCAACACAACGATCACACGTAGCGACGCCGCCATTTGCACGCTCATCATCAACACGCCCAAATACTATTTGACAAGATGCAAGAACTTGGCATCAAATCACACTACTTATACAATTTCTCTCGCGTTAATTCGTTGCATTCGTGGCGTGCTGATACTTGGTCAAGCACGCCATCTTGTGCTCTAGTCTAATCCGAGTCCTCCATGGGCAGGTGCAGGTTGCCTCTCTCCTGCCTCGAAACAACATAGTGCACAGTTGCACCTGTGATTATAGCAACCCTAGAAACAATTAAGCAAGAGGATGATGCTGAAGATTAGGGGCTAAATTATTGAGGGAAAGTCATTAGGTGTAGAATTAGTTTGGCGTGCAGGCAATAAGCGTTCAAACTCGCATTCTATAAAGAGGAGACCTTTGTGGTCGTTGGATGATGATTACTAGGACATCTCTTTCGCAGCCGTCGTGGTCCAAAATTAGGTAAAAAAAAGTAAGATGAATTTGATTGACTTAATCCAAAGTATCCAGAACACGAAACTAAGAACATCACCGCGTTTTTAAAGCTGATCGTGGCTGCGACGACCGCTGATCGATGCAAGTACTAGATCATCGTTTAGTTCACCGACCAGAAATTTAATTAATTAATTAATTATTAGCAGAGAAGAAGTCGAGTTAAATTCGTTCACAGATTGATGATAATTGAGTCGTCTGTCGTCACATCGATTGAACTGATTAACTGCTTCTTCTAAAGTGTTCTGTCAAATAATGAAACTTTAGTAATTAAGAAATTAGAGGTATGTAGAGAAGTTACAGAAAAACACGGGCTCGTGGCAAGTGAATGTCTTGCCACATTTTGTTGATGACGACATGATGATTATGATCGACAAACAATAGCTTAGATATTGCAACCACTTAATTCATTCTTGTTCAACTACTATATACGTGTACTTTGTAGGTGCCTTGTTGGATTGAATGTAGAAGGTGAGAACAAGGTACAAGGGAAATGTGATTTATCTCTCGCTCAATAAAAAGTTTTAAAAAAGGGAAATGTGATGGATATATATTTTGTGGGAAATGAAACATGTACCCATGCTTTTATACTCACTCCAGTTAATAATATTTAACGTTGAGAGTACTAACTAATCTTCTCTCACGTCAAATATTATTGACTAGAGAGAGTAGTAGTCAACAATAGTAATCGTGTTCTTTTACCCCAAAATTTGGATGCAGAGATATGAACCTTACTCGTGGGCGTGTCTCAACATAAAAAGCCTAATGGAATACTCTATACTACCTTTTAGGCCCTGTTTGATTTAGCTTATAATTATTATAATCTAAATTATTAGACGTAAGCTAAAACAAACAAATAGATTATTATGGTAGATTATTATAATCTATAAGCCAGATTTTGCTATAATCCAATAATCTCCTCTAGAGGAGCTTTTTTCAGATTATTAAGTGGCTAAAGACTCACTAATCTTAGATGCCTCTAATAATCTAAAGAAATAAACAACACATAGCTTATTTTATGTCAGCTTATTATAATCCAGCTTAAAGTAATCTGATTTAATAATCTAGATTACAATAATCTTAAGCTGAAACAAACAGAGCCTTAATTTCATAGAAATTGAACAAACCATCCTTCTACTTTCTATCATAAATATTTAACGGTTTAGGACAAAATGTTGTCAAACTTTTGTAATTTTGGCAATTATAATAAGTTTATAAATTCTAATAAGTCTTACGATATTATTATAATACTTTTAACAAAAATATATGTGTATACCATTTCTTTTATTTTTAAACTAAGCATTTTCAGAAATTAACTTTAATCAAAATTTAAAATATTACTCAAATTTTATCCTAAACATCAACTATTTATAATCAGAGGGCTAAAATAGTATGACCAACCCTCCTCACTTCTCTCCATAGGTTCGCCTCATTGATTCTCCATTTCAATTTGATCAGCAATAATTTCTACTCTAGTTATAAGACGTTTTGACTTTGGTCAAAGTCAAGCTGCTTCAAGTTTGACCAAATTTATAGAAAAAATAAGAGTTAATTTTACTTTGAGCTATATTTTATTGCTAAAGTTTCACTTTGAACTACCATTTGTTCAATCTTTTCACTTTTCACTTTGGACTAGGTAACTTTACATTTGTTGCACAATGAACTACCCTAAACCACATCTTTAGTTCTTCGATGACTTCAAACAAATTGTTAACGACGTGCCAGTAAACTTTCATACTATTTTATAACCTGAAACTAAGGGAGTATATTATACTATTTTATAGGTCAAAAACTACTCCCTCTGTTTCATATTGTAAATCGTTTGACTTTTTTCTTGATCAAAATTCTTTAGGTTTGACAAGTTTATGAAAAAAAATAGCAACATCTACGGCACTAAATTAGTTTCATTAAATTTAACACTGAATATATTTTTATAACATGTTTGTTTTGTACTAATATTTATTTTTTCTATAAACATAGTCAAACTTAAAAAAAATATGATTAAAAAAAGTTAAACGAATTATAATAAGAAATGGAGGGAGTACATTGCTATATTCATTTCAAACCATAATTTTATAAGTAGTATAAAGAAACAGCTACCAAGTTAATCAGCGCCATCAATTATTTACCAATAGGGTTTGCTCTTAATAACGTTCTTTTATCACTTTGTGATGCAGATAGAGGTGCCGCAAACTAATAATTTGGCTTTTGGCTTTTGCTGAAGCAAGTGACGAAAATTTTCCATTATCTTAATTCTTAAAAAGTAAATAGCTGAACAATGAAAAGATTTTGAATAAGCCCAACTATTCATACAGGGGGAGGCTAGAATAGCCACGTCATCATTGTTTTGTGACCGTTGGATCCATCATTGCTGGTTTAGATGTCACCTGAAACTCTAATCCCCAATCCGGCAAATCCCACCCATCCTCGTCTTCTTCCAGGCCCCGCTTCCGCCACCTCCTCCGTTCCCGCCGGCTCGCCGCCGCCGCCTCTCCCAGCCGCTTCCCCTCGCCGCCGCAGCCTCCTATCCTCCCTAGTCCATCACCGCGCCTCCTTCTCCACCTCCTCCTCCAGTTGCGGGGGCTTGCGGCCCGCCTCGTCATCCCCGCGCGCAGCCACTCCCCCCTTCTCCGCCATTCTATGGCGACGAACATGGTTCTCCTTCCTTGCCACGCCCTTCGGATAACACCTTCCGGAGCATCCGCATTTGCGTCGTCGCCATTATCTGCTCGTCCAAGACCAATATTTGCTTCTTCCCTTGGCGGCCGCTGCTCCGCTTGTCGGACTCCGCCGCCCGCCGCCGCCCCCGCTGGCAGGGTTGCTGCTGCTTCTTGGGCCGGTGACCTCGGAAGAGCGGTGCCATGGAAGGCCGCGGTCTCCAGCGCGCTTGCCGTCGCCTTGTCCTTCACTTGCTGTAAGTTTCTTGGCCTTCGTCTTTGTTTCGCAGGAACTGAAGGGAACTGCATCTAAAAAATAAAAATAAAATAAGAATAAAACTGTACGGCTTGTTCGAAAAGAAAAGAAGCAATGATCCACCATTGAATAAATAAAGGATTGGGATGTGGAGAATCGCAGTATAATTGTTGCTGAAACGAACAGATGTGACTTTTTTTAATAAGTCTGGACTGGTGGTTTTCTAGTTGCAATATGATATTCAAGAGTGGAGTGATCACTTTGTAATATGAATGGATAAAGCTATGAAACTGAATGTACCAGAGTACCACTAACAGAATACTGTAGCACAAGAAATGGAACTCAAGGTGCTTTTTTTGAAGAAAAGTAGTACAACTGTATACGTTGTTTTTATTTGTTTTGCTACTGCATAGTCCATGTAGTAAAATATGAGAATGGGAAATTCTATTCTGCATTTCAAAGACATCACAAAATTCCCTCAGTTCAGTGCTACTATGTTTCAGAAAATTGAAACCTTGTGTAACTTTTATTCCTAATGCATGTTCATGAGTGATAAATGCTGCCAAAATGATTGATATGTAAAATGACACTTAAAAGATTTGGTTTGGTCATGTGGATAAATGGCGTTCCAAAAATTTGGCCAATTAGTGCCACTCGAAAGATATTTCTGCAGAAAAATTCTATTATGATATTTCTATTGATTATTTATCCCCCTATTGTTTCTTCCTATCTGGATATTCTGCTACAACTTCTGCATTTAGTGGATAAATGGGTTACATAATAGAGTGTAGACTATAGGCCTACACAGAGTCTGGGTAAACCATGGAACAGCTCATGCAAAGGAATCTCTTGCCAAATATATCCAGGATTAATTTATTTACTGCAGTGATTCTGTCACTAGTCACAGCAGCTTGTCAAGCTGTGGTGTTGTACCTTCATGCTGGCAATGCATTGGCTGCTTGCCTGCTTGTAACAGCCAGACAGTGCATTCTGTATGTTCCTTAGTCAGACACCCAGTTCAGATAGCAAAATGATTGGCATGGCAGTGGTAGGAGACTTCCCGCTTACTAAATATTAGCAGGAGAAGATGGAAAATGGGAGGAGGCCTTTCTCTTTTCTGTTTGAGGTTTATGTTGTTTGGTCACTTTGAATTTTTTGGTATTAAAGTGGCATTTTGACCATTACATGTATTTGCAATGGCACATATAGAGTTCTCTGAAATATATAGTTTTTTGTATTTTTGTTAAGTAAAAAAGCTGTCAATGGAAAAATCTCATGCAGAATCTCGCACATGCAGTTGTTGGTATAGTTAATGCAAAGACTGGGGTCAACAAACCCGAATTGCTTCCCAAGGAATTCACCACCGTCATTGATGTTGCTGGTTTTCTCTCCCCAGGTCAGGTAAATTCAAACAACATATTCTATGAGATGTAGTTTTTCAGAACTAGTTACAAAAATTTAGTGTCCATTAAAAACACTGAGATGCAGATCATGACATTTAATGTCCGTTATGCACATGTTTCTCATCCGTACAGATCCAGAGCAGCTAAAACTCTGAGAATATAAGGCCCTGTTTAGATCCCACCCCAAAATTTTACACCCTGTCACATCGAATGTTTGAACACCTGCATGAAGTATTAGATATAGGCTAAAAAAATAACTAATTACACAGATTGCGACTAATTTGCGAGACGAATCTTTCAAGCCTAATTGCTCCATAATTTGACAGTGTGGTGCTACAGTAAACATTTGCTAATGATGGATTAATTAGGCTTAATAAATTCGTCTCGCGGTTTACTAACGGATTCTGTAATTAGTTTTTTTATTAGTGCCCGAACACCTCATGCGACATCCTATATAATATCCATATCCGATGTGACATGCCAAAACTTTACACCCCTGGATTTAAACACTCCCTAAAGCAGAAAGACAATACTTAATCACATTTCTTTAACCATAACTTCAGGGTAGCTCAGCTGTATTAAGTGCTTTAGTGTCGTAGGAACAAAAAAAGTTCTACCCTGCAGACTTGGAATTAAGCTTGCTGAATGCCTGAATCTCATATAACAAATCATGACTAGGATAATTTTCTGTAATAACTTGGTTAGGGAAATTTTGCTGTCAATGATTGACATCCCTTCACTGCAGAAACACAATAGTTGCATTCAAAAGCAACATATTTGACCCTAATTTCAGATCCTTTGTGGTGGAAAAAAGTGTTGCCTTCTTGTTCTTGTAGAACTCTGGCGTCTCATAAATGTGGAAGATAGGTGTATATATGGATACTGTTGTTCTATTTTAGTATAGGGCACTTGGATTTTGATTTAAATGCCATATTTTTTATTTTTTTATTTTTTGAGCAAGGGTATAGGCCCCCATTTCCATTACCAGAAATGAAATGCCATATTTTTTATTGCCATACATTCTTTATCAGCATTCTGTACAGACTTCCATGGGGGTAGAAGTAGAAATAATTGTCTTTTGGATGACTAGATCACATTGATTTGTATTTCAATGTGCACTTTTTGTCTTTGTACTCTATGTTTTGGTGGTTATAATCTAGATTATAATAGCTAGGAGCTATGTACTGAACCTGATTTTGTTCTTAGGAAAACCGTCTGCGTCAAGAAATAGAAGATCTTGAGAAAGATACAGGATACAAGTTGAGAGTTCTTGCACAAAATTATCCTGATACACCAGGTGCTTTTTGCTTCTGTTTTATTACATATAGTTATCCTTTGTTTGTGTTATCTAATTATACAATATATTTATAGATACATGGTAACATTGTGTGGCAACAATCGGACTTTGCCAATTTTGACCAATTTTATATCTAGAGTATCTCAAATCTCAACCAAGCCATATGGAAATGGCAGTATAATTTTTTTCTAATATATCGTTAGTTCATTACAAAATCAATAACCAACCTTATTTTTAAATGGTGATTCTAAAGCCAAAAATGGAATCTATTTTTGGACAACTGAGCCTGGTTTCTATACTACAGCTAACTTCGGTAACAGCTAAGTTCATAGTCATGGAGTGTATGTATGGCAAAGGTTCAGCTTCAGTCTCTTTAGGTCTGCTTTATGAGTTGAGCTTGGTAATTAACTCCTTGCAAAAGAAAAAAAAACTTGGTAATTTAATTCACTGGATCAACCGATTAAGGATCGCTGATGTGCTATGAGCCTATGATCTGAACTCGTTCCTCAGCAATCTTATGTCCTTTTTAGAAGTCTCTTGTATACTGTGATAATTTCTTTTAACCATTATTTCTCTCTTAGCAAAGGATGTACAACTAAGTTATGAATTGATTGCCAACTTAATTGCGATAATCTGTTGGCACATAGCTTTGTAATCCTCTCTGCTATTTAGAGCAGGATCCACTGGTTCGTATTATCATGTTGATATTTGTATAAAGTTGATTTACTTGCTTTATGGGCAATCTTTTTCCAGGGTTGGCTATCAAAGATTTTTGGCAAGTTGATGACCAGACAATCGTGTTTGTCGCCGATCCCACCTTCGGTGAGATACTTTTGGTTGAAAACACAGTTCTCCATATCTTTTTTTTTTCATCGCACACTGGATGAGTATAATGTTTTGGGTAGTAAGGACACAATAAATGTACATAATTTAATTAGGAAAAAAAGGAATCTAACTCTCAGAATTAAGGGTGAAAGTTTTAGGACTAGGGAAATTAGGAAAAACCGAGCCATGCTGGGATGAAGCATGTTGTTAAGAAATTCTCAGTGATGGCTGATGATCAATGAGCTTGCTAGTCCATGCAGTTGATGTCCTTACCATTTCTTGCTTGGCTCTTCTTATTATGCGAACAAATAATCTAGATGGTACCCAAGTTTACATGCTAGGTAGGGCATGATACCTATGATGTGATCTGGATCCATGAGACATATTGAGTTGTTCTTGCTGGTCTCGTGATACCAAGTGTTCATTCCCTAAAAAATGATCCCAAGTTTTACAAACCTCTGCATTTCTTGGATGTTAACACCTCATAACTGAGCAGCAAAACTTTGCACACCCAAAGTACCATTGTTTTTATTACAAAACTTTTGAAATTTGATCACTTGTCATGCACTCATGCTTATTAGCAGCACAATGATGTCTTTGTTTTGGCAGGAAACATTATAAATTTCAATGTTGGTGCATTAGTTGATTTAGACATTCCTCGGAGCTTTTGGAGTCGTGTTTCAGGGAAGTACGGAAACATGTTCTTCTGGAAAGAAAAGGTAACATTTTGTTATTCAATCTAGCAGTTAACAATAAATTACATATTCATAGTGATGTTTTTTTTTTGTCCTCCTGATTCTACAATTAGAAGAGCACTAAAATATGATCATTAGCAATGGAAACAGCACAAACTTTTAAAACCATCCAATAGAAACTATCCTGCAGTTACCTTTCAAATAACAAAATTCCTCCGACTGATCAGGTTCTCTCTTTTTGTGCTTCAGATTTTCCTTCCTTGTCTAAGCTGGTTTCAATGTCTGAATATTTTGAACAACAATGTAAATTGTTAGCAAAAATATAGTAAGCTCAAGTTTTTTTTGGACAAAATTTTATGTTTTGCCCTGTGAAATTGTGGATAACCATGCCAGTCCCTGCTTGGAAACTCTCTTCTAGTTTCTATATATGTTGTCCACACCATTGCCTTCTTGAAACATGGAACAGGGGGAGGATGCATCAATTGAAGCTGCTGTGATGGCCGTATCACGCTGTCTGAGAGAGCCCACTGGGGCAAATAACTGCTCTGAGGTTCTGTAGATGTGAAGACAAGCAAGTGCAACATATGTATAGAAGCGAAAAAAAAAGTCCAAGAGCTATACTAAATAGTACGAGGCCAAGGACCATTCAGGTTTCTTTTTTCAGTTGTACACATAAACTCATCATTTTGACTAATTCTAATTTTTTAGCAAGGATGAAGTCTCTCTTGTTAATAGATGCGAACTACTTTGAGATTTAGGGGCTGTTCACTTTGATGCCAAAAAAAAAAAACCTTACCAAAATTTTGGCATTTTGACAATGTTGCTAAAATTTTGGCAAGATGATTATTTTGAATGTGTTCACTTTGTTGCTAACGTACATTCTACCAAATTTTGGTAACATCTGGTAGCGTTTAGATTGCATCCGAAGTTTTTACTACTACCCAACAGACGTGCTGTACCACCCTCTGTCACCTGATTGCTTCAAGCAGAGGCGGAGGCGGAATAGCCAAAATTTGGGCTACGCTGGCCCATGCCGATTTTGGTCAGTACTGTGCAAGTTACCAAATTTCTAGTGTTTTTACCAAAATTTGGTAAGAAACTAAACATATACACAATTTTAGCAAATTTACCAAAAAATGGTAAGGTTAGAAATGACATCAAAGTGAACAGACCCTTAAGACCAAATAAACTATTAACCTTTTTTAAGGAATAAGTTCACTTGCCTTCCCTCAACTTTACGTCTAGTTTGATTGATATGCCATGGGACCCAAGCTACACGGTTTTGTATAGTCTAGGAATGCCAATCAAACTCGTTGAGGGACAGCAAGTGAACTTATCTCTTGTTTTAATCATCTCCACATGGACAAATCCAGCCCACTCATGAGCAAAATCGGCCCACCTCTTATTTCACGTGAACAAAGTCTGCCCACCTCTTTCACTCCAACGAATTGGCCCACCTCAATGTGAACAAAGGCAACCCACAAAGGAATAAGTTCACCACTGTGGTCTTTTTATCCCTTAACCACAATACCGAATATTCCTCTGCCCTTCCTCCCCGGTCCGACTCGCCACTGCTACCCTCCCAGGTCCAACTCAACATCGCCACCCTCCCCCGATCCGGCTCACCACCGATGTCTACTTCCTTTTTTTTTCTCTCACCTATCAGTTTTTATTCTCTTAATTTATTAAATGGGAAATAAAGGAGAACATTATCCAGTGTCAGAAATGGAGCCTCTATTGCCAATTTGTCACAAGTTATTCTCTTGCCAGTTTTTCATTGCAACAAGTATTATTTTTTTCATAAACATCCATGCTAATTGTTTATTATCATTTGCAATAAATCTACTTGCTATAAGTTTTCGCAGCAACGCGGCATAGTGCTATCTATTTTTTTTAATTCTAATGTTAAATAAGCGTCACGTGAAAGTCACATGATTATTTTTTTAATTAGTATTTCATTAATCAAACACTAATAAAATCTTTCGTGGGGGAGACCAGTTTTCAGCATGTCATGCATTTTACGTGCAGGGGAGATCAATTTTCAACGTGCCACGCGGCCCACGCCGAACACAGCCAGTTGGCAGTATGCGCAGAAGAACACCAAAAATTCACAATTTTCCAACGGCCAGAACACGGCAAGTTGAAAACTAATTTGCCAGCGCAGCGCATCCGTGTCCCCGGCCGCCACGATGCTTGCAGCTCTCCTAATCCTTCTCCTCTCCTCGCCGCCGTCGCCGGCGGCCGGCGACCGGTGGTTCTGCGGCAACGCCACGACGTACACGCCGAACAGCGCCTACACGTCGAACCGTGATTCCCTCGCCGCATCACTCATCGCCGGAGCCACGAAGCTGCACTCGGCTACCGGCGCCGCCGGCGCGGGCGCCGACAGGGTCTACGGCGCCGTGCTCTGCCGAGGAGACACCGCCGCCGCCGACTGCGGCGGGCGCCTCCGCGAGGCCTTCGCCGGCATCGTCAACGGCACCAGCGTGTGCGCGCTCCGCAGGGACGTGGCGCTCTACGACGAGCTGTACCACCTCCGCTTCTCCGACCATGACTTCCTCTCCGCCTTCAGCAACTCGCCGGAGTGGGTCGACGTCACCAACCTGAACACCGCGCCGGCCGCCGACGCCGAGCGGTTCGAGGAGGTCGTCGGCGAGCTCCTCGGCTCGCTCGCCGACGCGGCGGCGAGGAGACCGGAGAGGTACGCGGCGGGCGATGCGCCGTGGCCGTCCCGGGAGAGGGACCGGACTGTCCGGACGGTGTACGGGCTGGCGCAGTGCACGCGGGACATGCCGCCGGAGCGCTGCCGGAGTTGCCTCGACGGCGTCGTCGCCGAGAGGCGGCGGAAGATCGGCGGCGGCACGATGGGCGGCGCGATCCATGGCGTGAGGTGCTCGCTGCGGTACGAGACGGACACCCAGTTCTTTACCATTCCAGGCAAGTTAATTAGTATATAGCAATACTAATTGAGCAGTATTAAGTATTAACATCCTTCACCCAATCTGAACGAACATTATGAAAGTAACGGCTCCTTTGAAATGCATGATTTTTCAAAAGACAAAAATAAGAAAAAAAATACATGTTTGAAATGTCGTAGCACCTCAAATCCAATAGATTGAAATAAAGCAAGAATGAAAAGTGCATGAATGAAAACGATCCCCCCAGTCGTTCAAAAAAAAAAGAAAAGAAAAAGAATCCTCATAGGAAAATTTTCCATAGGGTTGAATTTCTCCAAAATTCCTTCAATAATCCAGTCTTCCAAAGGAGCCCCAAGGTCATGACTCCATTTACCGTGTTATTCTAAAAATATAATTCCATTTGGCATTTTCCATATACCTTGAATTCTATTTACTGTTTTTGTCTTCAGAGTAGTTGGACCATGGATTGGCTAGATAAACCTCTAAAAAAACAATTTTGCTTTCAGGCTGCTGAATGCATACTAAATATAAAAAGGACTGCATGCTACTCTGCTTGCCAAATATGTATATTTTACATGTATATATTGACTGAAAGTTTAAGATGAATCCTTTCGGTATGGTACAAATTAAGATTCAATTTAGCTGATCAATTTGGCCAAAAAGAAAGAAACGAACACTTGAATCCAACCGTAAGGCACACTATCTTAGCAAAATTCAGGAGCTAAGTCTTTGATATTGTAGAACTGATTCATTCACTACATGTAAACCATTCTATGTTTCAAAATTCAGGGCAAAAGAAGGGACATGCAATCTTGATCATTGCTACTGTTTACTCTCTTTCCATCATCTGCACACGCCTGTTTTTCTGTTTCCTAAGCATAAGAAGAAAACAAAAAAGAGGTAAGCAAATGAATAACAGTACATGATACTGGCAGCTAAAATACTAGATCATTTCTACTTACTTCAGTTACATGCAAGAACTAATGAAGGATGTTCATCTAGTGAAAATAAACTTGATGGAGCAGACCACAGACATGGATGAAGTTATGCGGCTTTGGAAGATAGAAGATGCTGGTTCAGAGTTCTCCTTGTATGATTTTTCCCAGCTTGCTGATGCTACAGACAACTTCTCAGCCAATAACATATTAGGCGAGGGTGGCTTTGGCCCAGTTTACAAGGTACTTTCTTGTAACAGTATCATCTAATTCTGATGGCATCATATGTATGTAGGATTTCATTGATGAAATTTACAGGGGCTGTTTCCTGATGGACAAGAGTTAGCAATAAAAAAACTTGGTGCACAGTCAAGACAAGGTCTAGTGGAGTTCAAAAATGAGATCCAGCTTGTAGCAAAACTTCAGCACAAAAACCTTGTTAGGTTGCTCGGTTGCTGTGTTCATGAGGAACAGAAGATACTGATCTACGAATATCTGCCCAACAAAAGCTTGGATCACTTCATTTTTGGCATGTTTTACTCCCTAGCTATTGATAAAAATTGCATTTATTCTCGTGTGTAGTACAAGTATTAAACCTTGAGCCTGCATTATATTGCTTGTAGATCCTATCAGACGGACATCACTAAACTGGAAAACACGAAGAAAAATAGTTGAAGGAATAGCCCAGGGGCTTCTATACCTTCACAAGCATTCACGGCTAAGAATCATCCATAGGGACTTGAAAGCAAGCAACATTCTGTTGGACTCTGAGTTAAACCCTAAAATTTCTGATTTTGGGATGGCAAGGATATTCCCATCGGATGCCTCTCGAGCAAAAGCAAGCAGACTTGTGGGAACATTGTAAGAGCAAGAAACTAGAAATGCTAGTAGTTACTAAAGTTTCTACCTACACATTTGCTTTCTAACTCTACTGCATGCCATCTTGTCAGTGGCTACATGGCACCTGAATATGCATCTGAGGGCCTTATCTCAATCAAATCAGATGTTTTCAGTTTTGGTGTCCTGCTTCTTGAAATTATGAGTGGAACGAGGAGTGCAGGTTTTCAGCACTATGGAGAATTTCAAAATCTTCTTGAATATGTAAGCAATTGAATTGGCAGAAAAAAAATGTTCCTCACATATCTATTACTGTTGAGGGGTGGTTGTAGATCATTATCCAGTTTTCTTTTCCATAAATCATAGGGATAATTTCCCTTCCTTGCTCTGATTTATTGAATTTGAGTTTGCATTTGTATCCAATAACTGAAGAAATATATGGATATTCCTACCATCACACTTAGCAATTATTTTTTTTTCAGGCATGGGGAATGTGGAAAGACAGAAGATGGTGTGATTTCATTGATCAATCATTTGGTGATGAATACGAACCTGGAGAAATGATGAAATGTCTTGTGGTGGCACTAATGTGTGTTCAAGAGAAATCAGCGGAGCGCCCCACCATGTCTGATGTTGTTGCTATGCTTAGCAGCGATGACATCCCCTTAACGGAACCAAAGCAACCAGCTTACTCACATATCAGATTAGATGTATCAGTAGATGTCGATGTATCGTGCAGCAGAAATGATATAACCATCACCCTTACTGATGGTAGATAGTACAATAGATATACACTAGCAAGGTGTGGGCTAGTGGTATTGGTCTTCTTGCACTAATTAATTAGATAGGGCATTGTTTGTAATCTATTGCTCATATTCCATACGTAACCAGATTTTCCATGTTATCATATATACGTGTTTCAAAATTATCAGTAAATATACATTTAAGTCTCCAAAAACATTCCACAAAATATTATCATAAACCTGCTGGAAAGAACTTGACAATTCCAAAATACCAGAACAGATAGACTTGTGCAGAATATTCAAAAAGACGTAGTCATTGACACAGCTAGCAATTTTAGTTTTTTTTTTCACAACTTAATTAAGATATATTTCCCGGCTTGTATGGAAGTGCAAATCTGAAACCGACTTGGAAAGTATGACACACCTGTATAGAGGAAGTCCACAGCCGATGATGGAGGAAAGTGAATGTCAGGTTCCCAGATCGAATAATCGCTGTTTCTGGAGCTATCCCTCCTTGAAACATCACCATCTGCCAAATCCTATTTCAAGGAAAAGTCTAACTACAACTCTGCAAGTCAATTTCACCTTTAGTCTTAGCAATCATTTTCTTCAAATAATTCAATGAAATCAAAGTTCAAGGAGTTGAATTCCATACCTCTTGGTAGACAAAACCAAGATGGTATTTGGAACTCATCCATGACGATCCACAAGCAAAGCTTTTCCATTGCTCTCTAGTTACTGCAGTATGCTGCTATTGTCTCTCCTAGTTCTCTTCATCTCCTGCCCAGCACCATCTGTCGGCCAGGAACTCTGCAGTGACTATAATGGCGCCATTTACATGCCAAACAGTACCTACAAATCCAACCTTATCTCCCTTGCCGCAACGCTCATTGCTAATGCCACAGAGCTGCACTCAGCTACTGGCATGGCCGGCACAGGCCTGGACAAAGTCTATGGTGCAGTTTCTTGTCGAGGCGATTCTGATGGCTCCGATTGTCGCAAGCACCTAACTGAGGCCCTTGATGCAGCCATCAACAGCAAAAACAGCAACTCTTACTCTCCCAAGGCCATGACCAAGAAGGTGACCTACTATTACAACCAAGACCAGGCCAGGATACACTTCTCCAACCAGGATTTTATCTCCAGCTTCACAGATGTGCCGGAGTGCACTGTGAATACTAACCTGAATGCTGTGACAGCTTCTGTGGCTAAGCAATTTGAGGATCTTGTCACCAAGGTGCTGCGTGCACTTACTGATGCTGCAGTGAGTCGACCAGAGAGGTATGCAGTAGGCAAACAGAGGTTTGAGGAGACAGGACAGACGGTGTATGGGCTAGTGCAGTGCATGCAGGGCATGCCATCGGAGCAATGCGTGAACTGCCTGGATGGTATCATCTCAGGCAGGCAGAGCAAGATTAGCACTACCCAGATGGGAGCGGCCATTCTTGGGGTGTGGTGCACACTGAGGTATGAAACGGATACACAGTTCTTCACTGATACCAAGATGCTACTGCTGGATGTGCTCAAGAAAAGTACGTTACCCTGCATGGTTCCATTCATAAAGAATTTTGCATTCTCTTGACCATTCAAGTATTCAAACCAATCAGCCTACGAGGATTACAATAAGGAAAAAAAACATTTTTTTCATTAAATAAACGAAATCACTAGCCTGATTTTATCCAAAACAGACTTGGATTCGAAACAAGAGGTGCTTGCATGAGGTAAATTTCTTTGGGATTTTCTGGAAAGTTTTGATGGAAAATTGCCCCTTATCCAAACATATCCTATAGTAAATGGCTACAAACAAAATCCTAGTTCACTGTACTTTTTAAGAATGAACCAACACCTTGCTCCACCATCCAGGTTTCCATAGCCATGGTGCTGGAGACGAGCTTGACAAAAAGAATAAATTGTTATTTGGTTTCTCTATAATTCATGTTGAGTGAAGAGGCATTTTTCAGTGGTTAGAATTGTCCCATCAATATGTTGTTGCTTTAACATGTGCCTTTTGGCACTATCAAACTATAACTCAATCGTTTTATAGGTGAACATACAGGCAAGAAAGCATTTTTTCGACGAGAAAACACAGCCTTGGTTAGTATTGGAGGGTTCATACTTGTAGTATCCATTTCTTGTTTGCTTTTCCATAGATGGATCAAAACACAACAACATAGAGGTATGTATTAGCAATTTAGCACAGCTCTAATTTTCCACTGCATGATACCACTGTTTATTTTCTGACAAGTGTATCAGATTCAAGATCCAAAAACATGATATATCATTATCATTTTTCAGAACAAGCATTATCTAAATTACGACGGCTGTCATTGGCGATAAAAACTGTAATATATCTATGGAGGACAGAAGGAACCAACTCAGACTTTTTCCTGTATGATTTCTCCCAGTTAAAAGAAGCTACAAATAACTTCTCAAATGATAACAAACTGGGACAAGGTGGCTTTGGTCCTGTATATAAGGTGACTATGAACTTAAATTGCAAACATATTCTTACTCATACCATTCATAAAATAAGAAACGGTCAGCTGTTGACTGTTTATTCCAAATATAGAAATTATTCGTGAATTGCATTCTATTAGTTACCTACTATAAACATCAAGATTTTGCCCTTACGATAATTTAATTATTTTCCCCACTTGTTGAAAATATGTATAGCAATGCACTTTTATAACATAAAACCAGTTGCGAAGTGATGGGGAAAAAACTAACATTTTTTTCTTCTATCAATCTTAGGGGCAATTGAGCAGTGGACTTAAAATAGCAGTCAAGAGACTAGAAACATGTTCTTTACAAGGTTTACTGGAGTTTCAAAATGAAACCCAACTTATAGCAAAGCTTCAACACAAAAATCTCGTCAAGCTGCTGGGCTGCTGCACTCAAGGAGATCAAGAAAAAATTCTTGTATATGAATATATGGAAAACAAAAGCCTAGACTACTTCATCTTTAGTGAGCCCTTTATTTTCTATGTGCTCGAATGTGATGCTGTTTATAATTTATACTAAATGTTAACTAATAATTGCAAATGTTCTGCAGGTAATGTAAAGGGAGCACAACTAAACTGGTCTAAACGTCTTCACATAATTGATGGGATAGGGCAAGGACTTCTTTATCTTCACAACTTTTCACGGTTATGTGTTGTTCATCGGGATTTGAAAGCCAGTAACATTCTCTTGGATAGTACTATGAATCCAAAAATATCTGATTTTGGGATGGCCAGAATATTCTATTCAAATATGGCAGAGTCCAATACCACCAGAATAGTGGGCACACAGTAAGAACATAGTAGCACATCCATTTTGTTGCACATCATATTGAGATTTGAGATATGCTTCTTTCTTCTTCTTTTGGGGGTTGTGTGTATTTTCCTTGGGGGAGGGGGGGCATGCATGAAGCATCCAATCAGCAATATTTAAATTCTATCTTTTTCATCAGTGACAAGTATCGATTTTGCTTCCTTCACACAGTGGCTACATACCTCCGGAGTATGCATTTGAGGGGGTTTGCTCAATCAAGTCAGATGTGTTTAGCTTCGGTGTGTTAATTTTGGAAATAGTAAGTGGGAAGAGGACAGCCCACTTCTATCAACACAATGGAAAGCTATATAATCTCATTTCATTTGTGAGTACTGATACCCCAACTCCTGATTTACTTTTCTATCATACCAGTTGTTTCTATAATGAAGTGCGCATGACACTTATTTAACGAAAGCACACTATTCTGGTATTAGGCTTGGCAACTTTGGAGAGATGGAAAATGGGGTGATCTGATTTATTATCCTCCAGGGAATAAACATCAAGAGATAGAAAGGTGCATTCATGTTGCGCTTTTATGTGTTCAAGAAAGTGCAGAATTTCGACCGGCTATGGAGCGGGTTGTCACGATGCTAAACACCAAGAATGTGAGCTTACCCATGCCTATGCAACCAGCTTACTTCAATGTAAATCCTAGCGAGGAAGAAGTTTCATTATGCAACATTACTGTAAGCATCACATTAGAAAGGTAGGACCACATAGCCAACAATGTTTTTCACTACAAAGTTGTTCTCAATGCTGTTAAAGATACAAGTTATATTAAAAAAAAATGTTTACATCTAATATAGAGATTTGAGATTGCTTACATTTGTTGGGCTGAACTTCTTTGGATTGAATCTTCATTGCCCCTTAAGGCACGGAGCATTCTTGATCCTAACGTACGCATTTTGAAAACCTAATACCAGTTGCTAGTTGTCCATTCCTAGAATAAACTGCACAGGAGGAGTATAGAGGAAGCAAAGCAGCATATAGGTCAGTAGCTGTTACCAGCGAGGTGGCTGTAGCTACAGCTGATAGTAAAATGGCCCCGAAAAAAAAAAAAAAAAAAAGCTGATAGTAAAATGGAATTGGCAATCAACCGAAGAATAGTCGCGCTTCCTAGCTATCCCCATTCGAGAGAGTTACCACGAAAAGGGACTCCTACCAATTAATAGCAGAAGATTTGCAATTCCTAAAGCCATCTCGCACCTATCCAAGTTACAGTTTTGCTGCCGCGCCATCGATCTCTCGCCCTCACCCGCAGAAAAGATAAGATAACATCGTCCATTCGCTATCCCTAGCCAATCTAATCCCAAAAAGTGAAATCGCGACGTCTCGATGTTCAATTCGAAAAGCAGAACAACAATAATGCAGCTGCAGAGACGAACCTGCGGTGTGCTTCCCACACCCCCCCCCCCCCCCTTCTCGTCCAGCTAGGCGAGGTTCGGCCGCGCGCGCGCGCGCGCAGCGCGGACCTCGGAGGCCCGGATCCGCCGTCACGGTGGGGGTGCTTCGCCGGTGGAGCTCGCCGCCTCGCCGGCGCCGGCGCCCTCAAACCCTTGCGCCGCCGGCCAATGCAGCCATCCTGGGCCCAAAACCGCCATGGATGACGAAAGGCGACAGGCCGAAGAACATTTGTTGGGCTGGCGGGCGTGACGTAAGCGACGCCGGCCCATTTTTGGTGGTCCTTTCTCTTGCATCTTGCCAAAGCGAAACATCCAATCCAACCGTGTCAAAAAAAAAAAAAAAACCAAACATCCAACCACTGCCATTGATTTTATAATAAAATAAATTAAAATGGTTCATATCAGAGCTCCTCTAGCGAGGAGACAAGATACCCCTTTGTGAGTTTGGTTAGGGTGTAAGTTTTAAGCTCGGGTCACACATGAAAATTGATACAAAGAAGTATACAGATTCGGACCGTATGGGTGCATAATACCATACTCCCGTGTGCTCTCTATGGATGATCAAAGTGTTTATAATATGAAAACGATGAGATATTATAAGTGAGAGAGGATGAGTCCTTCACTGAGTCTAAAGTTAACTTAGCTATTCTAGTTGTTTGAATCATTTTCTCGGTGGCATAGATCATGCTTTTATACGTAAAGGGAAATCCATAATGCCAATGCATGCACGCAGGAGTGAGACCCAGCCCCACTGAATTTGTTTGCTTAGTTTTGTCACTGTCCCTCCAAGCGAGCCGACTAGATGTGATGGACACACCTACTAACTGACAAGTGGAATAGAGATACAAAAGTCTTCATCACGACTGCCACACGGGCCCACCTGTCAGCCACCGCAGCTAGTGTAAGGGGGCTCATGAGGTAAACATCGAGGGCATGCTATGTTGCGCACCTTTTTTCTCTAGGGCGACATGGCGCATGAAGGACAACATGCACCGTCACGTCTCTCACATCGCTGGTGAGTTGTGCACAGGGATTTGTACCGCCCTGCAACTAATATAGAGTGACGGTATAAAGAAACCCATAGGACGTGTCAAATCCCCTTAATGGGAGTAGGATGGATCTTTCTGGGGAAAGCTTAGGTCCTGCAAGTGTCCTCGGGGCCCTGATTAGACCTCGCGGTCTCGAGGCGTTGAAGGCTTGTCCCAGGGCTACCGCTGTGCTCGGGTCACCCCGTGTGCTTGGAGCCACAAATGTCATCGTGTGTGGACTTCTTTTCATATCGGGGGAATTAACTTAGTGGACTCTTCAACAAGCTTCCCGAATATATCGTTGTTGAAGTAGTTCGAGGTGTATCTGCTTTAGTTGCCCAAAGATGTATATCTTGTACATCTCCATGCTCTTCTTTAGCACCTTAAAGATACAGATCTTGTACGTCTCGATAAGGCTCGCATTGCCCTAGGCATTTGAGGGAACGGGAACCCTCGTTCCCACTTCCCCGATAGATCATATTGAAATAAGTCCACATTAGTTACAACTTACAAACTCTAAATGTAAAAAAAAAGTATTTTGTGAAACACGATACGGACACGTACACTCATATACACATGCGTACACTCACCCTTCTAAATATACACACGGTCCATATAAGCACCTCTCTGTGGATTGGTCAACACATCTTAAAATTAACAAAGTCATCGCTAGTGCCTTGTTATTGACGGGTGCTTAATTTGTATACTGTTGACTAAATCTATTATATCTATAAAGTAATAGAAAAAGGAGCCTCCTTATTCGCTCTCACAGTCTAAAAATCCATGTTAATCGGAAGAAAATAAGAAAAAAATAAAAATAGAAGGGTATTAGGATTAGGTTTTGTGTAAACGGAAAAAAAACAAAGAGTAAACGGACAAAAAAAATTCCAATCGGACAAGAAAGATAAAAAGTGAAAACGGACAAGAGAAATAGAAATTCCAATATTTGTCTCTATCTCTACTATTTAAAAAGCTATTTAAAAAGCAAAAGAAGTTTCCGTTGTCCGTCTAAAGAAAAGGGCGAAAAAAAAGTCTGAGCGACAAGGAAAAAGGAAACACCATCCGTAAAAAAAACGGTGGAAAAAAAGCCGGCTGTAAAAGAAACTAAAAAGGTGGAAAACAATCCGATCTGGATGCAACCGAAAAAAAACAAACGCCGTAAAAAAAAGCCAAAATAAACGAAAAAAAAATCCGATCTCTACTCAAAACGAAAAACGGAAAAAAAAAGGAAACGCCACCGTAAAAAAAGAGAAAAATTCCCATGGAAACAACGGTGAAAAAAAACGCCGTCTGTAAAGAAAATAAAAAAAAGTCGGATCTGGATGCAACCAAAAAAAAAGGAAAAAAACACCGTCCAAAAAAGCCAAAAGAAAAGGAAAAAAAATCTGATCTCTATGTCTCTAATCTTCTCTACTATTATAAAAATTAAAGATGTTTTTACCGGTATTTTGGTACGTCATCTGTGTTTAAATCGGTTTTAATTTTATATTTCTATTTTAATCTATATCTCTACTAAAAATAAGAAATTTCTGTCGTCTGTTGAAAAGAAAGAAAGAAAAGTCCGACTCAAAGAGGTAAAAAAAATAAAAAGTCCGACTCAACAAGCGATAAAAAAAGCTTCTGATGTAAGTAAAAAAAACATCTCATCATAAAAAACGTCCGACTCAAAAAGGTAAAAAAAGAAATAAAAAGTCCGACTCAACAAGATAAAAAAAAAGCTTCTATTGTAAGTAAAAAAAACATCTCATCGTAAAAAAATATTGTCCGACTCCCGTAGAAAAAGGAAAAAAAGTCTCCCAGTAAAAAAAAGTCCGTTTGGTTTTTTTGGCACCGGGTATTTTTTTTCCGATTTGTGTTGCACGCGAAAGAGTTTTGTATGCTCATACGCTAAGTCTTTTGTTTTTTTTTTCCGGCCTTTTTAAACCGATCTATTCACAGCGCGCCTCCCGGGCGCCTTTGGTTTTTTTGTAAATTTTTTTCACCGGTTTTTTCTCCCATGTGCTTTTTGTTTTCTCATCTTCCGACTTGAATCTAGCACTCTGCGTCGCCACCATATTGATCGTATGTTTTCTCCTCCAATTTAATTGAAAAATCGATTCCCCATTCCTCTCTTATCATTTTCTCCATGATTTTCCTTTCGATTCGGCTTTAATTCGAAAAAACAAAAAATAGAAGGGTATTAGGATTAGGTTTTGTGTAAACGGACAAAAAAAAAACAAAGATTGGGTGTGGTGTAAATGGACAAAAAAAAGTTGGAAATGGACAAAAAGAGTTTGGAAACTGACAAGAAAGATAGAAAAAAGTGAAAACAGACAAGAAAAATAGAAATTCCAATGTTAATCAAGAAAAAGAGAAAAAAAAACCATTGGGTCATAGTAGATCCAGATTATAACAGTTTAGATTTAATATAGGGTGTGTTTAGATTCCAAAAAATTTTGGTGAAAAACATCACATCAAATGTTTGTACATATGTATGTAGCATTAAATGTGGACGAAAAAAACCAATTGCACACTTTGCATGTAAATTGCGAGACGAATCTTTTAAGCCTAATTATACCATGATTTGATAATGTGGTGCTACAGTAAATATTTGCTAATGACGGATTAATTAGGCTTAATAAATTCTTCTCGCAGTTTACAGGCGGAATCTGTAATTTGTTTTGTTATTAGTCTATATTTAATACTTCAAATGTGTGCCTGTATACTTCAAAATTTTTACACCTAAACAACTAAACATGGCCATAATAGTTATATAACTAATATAAATCTTTTTCTTACGGAAGCTTAAAGTAACTATAGAAATCGGAGTAAAAAAAGTTTGAGATGGAAACGACCAAACAAACCACATGCACAAAGTTTCTTTCTAATTTAACCAATTGGATTAAGAACTAATGCATTAACTTATTTAAGTAATAAGGGCATGTTTAGATCCGCTGTCAAGTTTTTTCACCATGTCACATTGAACGTTTCAACACCTATATGAAGTATTAAATAAAATAACTAATTGCACAGATTGCGACTAATTTGCGAGATAAATCTTTTAAGCCTAATTGCTACATGATTTGACAATGTGGTGCTAGAGTAAACATTTACTAATGATGGATTATTTAGGCTTAATAAATTCATCTCGCATTTTATCAGTATATCCGATGTGACAGGGCAAAAATTTTCACCCCTGGATCTAAACACAGCCTAAAAAAATTAGACTCCGTGTTTGCTCTCATGGCCTAGAAATTCTCATATTAATCGAAGTCCATATAGAAAAATAATTTACATAGATAATTAAAAATAATGAATATTGGAAGAGAAGGCTAGAGTTCATATTGGTGTACAATTTATAACTAATTGAAATACGAAATCAGAGAAAAAAAATAATAGAGTTCATATAGAAATACAATTTTAAATAGCTGAAATTCAAAATTAAAAAAAGAATATTGAAAGAAAAAACTAGAATAATTTAGAACTAACTAAAATTTGGAATTAAAAAAAGAAAATAGAAGTAGACGTTTGAGTCTGTATAGAAATACAATTTATAACCTTAATTTATAAAAATAAAAAATAAAAAATATTGAAATCAGAATTTACAATCTATATAAAAATACAATTTAGAAAAAAAATAAAAATTTAAAATAGAAAATAAGAAATATTGGTAGCAAGCCGCGCAGCTTGTGCGGGCTATTATACTAAAGACTAAGATCCCTGATCAATCTATTCAGTGGTCAGGTCTCCTTTTTTAAGTTAGTGTGGAACTTTCTCAGAATGAACTCCGATTAGTTTAGTTATATGTAGGTAGTTAGCTAAGATGCTACATCCATACAACACCGAATACGACGTACTACTCCACATGGTCTATCACTCTTTCTACCAGCTTTTGTAGGTCAGTTCGCAAAAACATAAAGGCTAAAAGCTCTTCGAAGAAGAGCAAAAGCTTTGCGTCGAACTGTCGAAGCTCTCCTTTTTTTTTTCTTTTAGTTACCCAAAACAACGTGATTCACACATCGTTCTCTGCTCTGCAGTCTTTGGGTCTCAATAGTGGAAGGGAGAGATGGAGAGAGCGACGGATTTGGACCCATGCAACCCGACACGGTGACCGGTAACTAACAGTGACATCTGAATCATTCAATTCGATGATAAATATATATCTATCCCCTAGCAGGCAGGCTAGCATCGACTTTTTATCCAACTGTTGCTAGCAAGAATGTAAAATATCTGCATAACGCCAATTAAACGCTTTCAAGGTGCATTTCTTGTCCATCAAAATTGCTTTATTAAGCCACGTTCCTTTCTCTACCACTCGGATGAGAATTAAGTGCACACGTAAAACAAAAAAGAATATTAATGCTTGAGTAGTTGAGCTATAATTATTATAAAATTATAAATATAGATTTATTTGATATTTTAAAATAACTTCCATATTAAAAGTTTTTCACTAAACACGTCGTTTAACCGTTTAAAAAATACGCTAACGAAAATCAAGATAAAATCAGTATCGTTGTGAGTATTTTCTTTCGGTCATGTCCAGATGGACAATTGTGAAAGTCTTGTTTGTGATCATAAACACAGCTTTCAATTCGGCCTTCGTCGAGAGGTGAAAATTTCCCCATAAACTTTCACAGAGAAGTCATGCAAGCTGGTCTCAGTTTCTACCGGAGTGTAAAAAATTCCTGCGGTCCAATGGTTGCTAGGACTTCACTGCGTTCGCGTCTAGAGATCGAGGTGTAAATTTCACGTGAACTTCAAAAGGAAAATCATACAAATCAGTCTCGTTTCTTTTGGAGAGCTAAAAGAAAATTCTTACATTTCAATGGTAGAGATTTCAGGACTTCGTCCAAAAGAAAATTTCGCATAAACTCCGAAAAGAAAATCATATAATGTCTTGTTCCGGTTGGAATTAAAAATTTTCGTGTACTCCAGTGTTAGAGCTTTCAGCCTTCGTCGACCGGTGAAAAATTCACATAAACTTACAAAAGAACTCTCATAAAATTTCCTATATATGTTCCAATGGTAATGTTCAGTCGTCGTGGCCACAGCTTCTCGTGAAGCAAAGACCGGATGCTTTTTTCATTATTAAAAGAAAAAATGGGTACTGTTCAGTCAAGTCTTGTGCATCTCCATCTGTGAAGAAGAGAGGAATGAATCAACGAATCATCGATCGGGCCAACACACCACTTATGTCTCTTCTGCGTTAGCGACGTGCATTACAATTTCGCACGGTCTCTCACTGTTGGCAAGCTACTTCTACTACCACCGTTTCCTACTCCACTTTTACTCAACCGGTGAGAATATCTTGACAGATTAACGCGTGGCAAAGTCGTCGGATCTGAAAAGAAAAAAAAAACCAATGTCCGTAGCCCGGCAGTTTTACAGCTTAAAATTTTCAGTTCCGTCAGAAGGTGACAATATCACTGTTAGCATCAACGTCTGTGTCATCTGAATATTACGATTTTTGAGCTGAATTTTGCAGCATATTAATTACCACAATAAGCATTTCTAGGATTTAAAATTTATATTACAGTATAAATATTTTTAAGATATTGATTTCAATGAAAGGAAATTTTAACCAATCATATACCTAAAAGGGATTCTGAGCAATTTAAAATCAAAATTTGACCAATAATATTACTGAATAGGAATCTTTTTTCTCACCTCTAATCTTTTCTGGATAACCTAAAAATGCTTATATTTTTGGGAACTTTGTGAGTAAAATTTTTCAGTTCCGTCTGAAGGTGACATCACTGTTATAGCATCAATGTCAGTGTCATCTGAATATTAGGATATCTGAACTGCACGCAGCAAGTGCCTGAGGTGCATGTTTGTCATATGGAAGCCCAAGTGGAGCATTGTACATAGTACTTTAGTAGTACCTGTGAGCAACGTTGAATTAAAAGCATAAGTTGGCAGAATTCTTTCTGACAGCGATCAAGCAGGCCGTGCGAAATTGTTTAACGATTTCATAGAATTTGGGTGAAGTTTAAGATTATGAGGAACCGGACAGGTGGCTGCAGATTTTTAAACAGATGAAATTTCAGCCAAGAAAGAAAGTCCAATAGAAGAAAGGTAGGCGGTAGAAGTACTGTGAACAGTCAAGAATTTCTGTCCCGCTGCAGAATCAGTTCAAACATTTTGCACATTCACATTGGCAATGCCAATTATTGCGCATACAAGCAAAAGAAAAATGAGAGATACTCCGTTACAAGGAAATTCAAAAACATAATACAACAAATCAATGCCTCAAGAGCAGAGATGATTCGGACAAAAACCAACCAAAAGAGAACCCAGTAGACAAATTTAGTATTCTCTGAAATTTCACCACACTTTCCAATCTCGTTTAATTTGGACTAGTCCACTTAAATTACTCAAAGTCCAAGCTAGAGCCGAAGTCACTTTCGTTCTACTGAAACTAAAAACTTTGTCCTGACAAAACGAGACACCAACCAAACAGTACTTAAGAATATGCACTCATCCAAGCCATGTTCCATACGCATCACAATTCCACAAGCTCCCTGCAGAAGAAAAAGCCTCAAACATGCAGATGCTGATCGTTTCCCTCCTAATGCTTCTCCTCTCTACCCCGAATCTGTTGGTAGCTAAACAGCTTCCCTTCTGCAGCAACGCGAACACCATCACACACATGCCAGAGGGCACCTACAAGACCAACCTGCTCCAGCTCGCCAAAAACCTGATCACCAATGTCAACCAGACGCAGCTGCACTCTGCCAACGGCACAGCCGGGGCGGCCGGTCCTGACACAGTATACGGCGCCGTGCTCTGCCGGGGGGACTCCTCCGTCGAGAGCTGCGCTACCCGCCTCCAGAGAGTGCTTGACACGGCCAGCATCAATGGAACTAGTGGCGATGACTCTGGCTACTTTCAGAACCAGAAGAATGTCACCTTGTACGACCATGATTTCCAGGCCCTGCTAAGCTTCTCCGACAAGGATTTCATCTCCAGCTTCAGCAACGCGCCGGAGTGCACTGTGAGCGCTTACCTGAACCCTCCGCCGGATGCTGATCGCGCGCAGTTCAGCCAGCTTTTCTCTGAGCTCATGGAGAAGATCGCTGCAGCCGTGGTGAGTAGACGGCCGGTCAGCTACTTGACGGGCAGGGGGTGGTTCGACCTCAAGAGCCAGACGGTGTATGCGCTGGCGCAGTGCACGGACGGCATGCCGCCGGAGAATTGCCGGAGTTGCCTGGACGGCATCATCGACAAAGGGAAGAAGATGGTCGACGGTGGCCTGACGGGTGGCGCGGTGCTCGGGATGCGATGCAGCCTGTGGTACCAGACGGATGTCAAGTTCTTCGCCGGCGACCCAGAGGTGTCGCTGCACATGCCTACACGTACGTCCCACCTTCACCTTTAATAAATTGTGCCTTGTTGATTTGGTTCAACCAGTCTTTCGTCTTCACTTAAGTCTTCAGTCTTCATTGCCTGATTACTACTCAGCAGAGACATTCTTTCATCTTGAGATGCCCTTATTTCTGTGAAAACAAATCAAACGATGAGATTAGTTCAGCATTCAAGCATGATTTTCATTACCCCATCAACAAAAATCTGCATGCTTTTTTGAGAGAGATTTGATAATTTAACATAAATGGGTTTCGATTATCTGACATCTTGGCCCACTTTCATTCACTCAGATGATCCTACATGTCATCCTCACAAGTGTTAATTAAAGCAACTGTGTAACGAAAAAAATGTCAAATTATCAAATTTCTCCCTTTTTTGGAAGGGTTTAAGTCGGGATGCACAATTATTCCCGTGTGAAAATCAACCAAAAACGATTTCAAAACCAAAGAAACTGTTCACCTTCCCCTGTTTAATATTTACCTTCACAGTGTCGTGTGGCCTTCCTATTGTTTCCACTAGTCATAACTCATATCAATGGATGTGCAGCAAGCAAGTTTTGGATCTGGGTTGTAATTGGATCGTTCTCCCTCATGGTATCTATTTCATGGTTGCTTGTTCATATTTGGATCAAACGAGAGAGAAAAAGAGGTAAATAACTAAATATTAGTCTCTCAACATTCTCCTTTGCGTAAGGATATATGCATCTGATTCGATTATATAGCTGCCCGCTAAGAGCCTATATGAGTGACAAGAATAGACTGCTTCAATATTTTCTTTTTCAGAACAAGCACGATTTGAACTACGATTGCTGTCGATGGCAGTACAGAATGTAATAAATCTTTGGAGGATCGAAGAAGGGAACTCAGGGTTTTCATTGTATGATTTCTCTCAGATAAAAGAAGCTACACAAAACTTCTCAAGGGAAAACAAACTTGGGCAAGGTGGTTTTGGAGCTGTTTATAAGGTAAATTATATACTTGGCTACTTGCATATTGAACTTATTTATTTTTATTTGTATATTTTAAATGATTTTTAGTTTTTAATCAGACTATTTCTGCTATAATTACATTTTCCTTTTTCAAAAACATTAGTGCACACAAGATCGGTACTTACCCAATGTCACAAGATAATGTGGCACTCAACATTGTAATTGTACCAATGTCAGTTTTTCAAAATTGAAAAACAGAAACAATATCCTCCACTGAATACATGATTCTAGTAGCAATTGTAATGTTCTTTATTTTCAGGGCTTGTTGCCTGGTGGTCTTGAAGTAGCAGTCAAAAGACTTTCAGCATGTTCTGTACAAGGTTTATTGGAGTTCAAAAATGAAATTCAGCTGATAGCAAAGCTTCAACACAAAAATCTTGTCAAGTTACTCGGCTGTTGTATTGAGGGAGAGCATGAAAAGATGCTCGTCTACGAATACTTGCAAAACAGAAGCTTGGACGTCTTCATATTTGGTATGCCTCCATATTTCTACATGCTAAAATTTGAAGTTAATATTATTTTGAGAAATTTTCAATAACCTCATTCATATTCTGCAGACTTTGTGAAAGGAGCACAATTAACCTGGTCAAAGCGTCTGCGTATAATTGATGGGATAGCTCAAGGGATTCTATATCTTCACAATCATTCACGAGTATGTGTTGTTCATAGGGATTTAAAAGCAAGTAACATTCTCTTGGACAGTGACATGACTCCAAAAATTTCCGATTTTGGGATGGCCAGAATATTCGGTTCAAATATGATTGAATCAAACACCACCAGAATAGTAGGCACACAGTAAGTATAAATATGCATCTGAAACTGTCAGTATAAATCAACATGCATAGTTATATATGTTCTTCTAATAAGAAAATTGCATAGAGCAGTCCATTTTGTATCTACTTATTAGTTACTACAATTCCTCATATTAAAAATAACTCAAGATTTTCTGCTGGAAAAGCATATAAGTTAATTATGAAATTGTAAATAAAAATTTATATACTTCAAGTATCTTGGTAATGTATAACAATTCTACTTCTGTAATTCAGTGGCTACATAGCTCCCGAATATGCTTTCGATGGGGTTTGCTCGATCAAGTCGGACGTCTTCAGTTTCGGTGTCTTGGTCTTGGAAATCATAAGTGGAAAGAGGACTGCTGGTTTCTATCCCTATGATGGCAAACTTTGCAATCTCATTTCATACGTGAGTAAAATGTACTCCAGATTATCTTTGTGAAACAAACAGTGGGACCGGGTTGATCCAGATATACTCTATATTGCAAACCATTATTTTTTTTGTTGACAGAAATACTTCTTTGTCTTTTAATAGGCTTGGCAACTCTGGAGATCTGGACAGGGGCATGAGCTGGTCTGTTGCCGTATAGGAAACAACCATAAAGTGATACAAAGGTGTATTCAGGTGGCACTATTATGTGTTCAAGAGAGGGCAGATGATAGGCCTTCTATCGATCAGGTGGTCACGATGCTAAACAGCGAGGAAATGACATTGCCCAAACCAAACCAACCAGCTTACTTCTATGTCCGATCCAGTGGCTCAGATGATTCATCATGCAACAACAGTATAAGTATCACATTGGCAAGGTAGAGTAGTGGATTCCCATCATAGCCATTCAATAGAATGATCCAAAAACTACGGATCGACAATGTCATTTGTGGGTGCAAGCGACGGTCCAATGCAGTTGCTTCTCTGTTATCCGATTTATTTGTCTTTGTTTAGGCGTTTAACCCAAATGTGTTTCAGATCTTTTTTTCTGTTTCATAATGTAGATTAGTGTGATTTTGTACTGCTATATATGATGTTCTCTTTTCAAATTGTCTGTAGACAAACTGTAAGACAGTGGACAGTAATCAGCATAAACATGGACGGTAGAGTATCAGGCAGAGCTGCAATTTTCAAATCTAAGTACGAGCTGTCAGCCACCGATTAACATCAATCCCTAATTTCTTCAGCATTTAACAACAAAACATCTTTAGCTTTCCAATCAGGTTCCACAATTTTATGATCGGAAAATAGGAGGAGCTTTCAAGTTTCAACCAAAAATGGTGGGGAAATTAGACTTAAAATGCTGGGAAACCCAATGCTCGAATCCCTAAACTTTAACCTCGCAAAATAGACGAAATTTTCGAATAATCTCACCTCAGATCCGAAGGCATTTCAGCCCCCGGGTCCCCGGTGCACGCCCGTACTCGGAGAGCGACGGCCGGCCTCCCTCGCCGACGGCGACGTTGGACGACGGGTGGCGGCGCGGCCACGATTCGCCGCGCAGGGGAGGAGAGGATTCGCCGCGTGGCGGCTAGGTCGCGCTCGCGCCGCCCTTGGGAGTGGTTGGGCTGGGCCGCGCCGCCGTGTGCTCTGGTGGGCCGTTTGGTGGGCTCGCCGCTCGTGTAAACTGGCCAGCCCAATCTTTGAAGATTTGAAGGTGATTTGTTTTTTTTTTCACAAACCCGTAAAATGATTACGTCAATATATATTAGAAAAAATACAGAGTTTTAAGTTACACGGCGCAACTAGCCAGAAGGCCATTGAAGGTGATTTGCACATATTCCTAATCTCAAATTTCCATTCTCTGTTTCGGTCTAAATTTCAGATTCTATGCTCATATTCCCCATGAGTTTGTTAAAAGAATTCTTTTTGAATTTTTATATTTCAGAATTTCAGAACGAGGAGGATTTTGGATGGCAACATGAGCATGGCATCAGCTGGAGGTGCAGCTCGTGTAATTACATTACACATTCCGTAAGTTCATGATCCAGACCCAAATATAGAGCTGTCAGATTTCAACGATTTTATTCGAGTCTAGGATGACATGACAGGCAATCCTGCATTAATTCCTCCTCGTCTCAGGAAACAAACACCAAATTGACCAAGCTTAGCTCCGGAGAAAAAATCTGCATATAAATCCAGCAGGATAGGTTAGCAATCATAGAAATTTTGCAGTCCTTGTCTGCTAGCATGTCAATATCCAAAGGATGAAAGGAGAGGTTTGTCTGATTAACGAGTTTGACTTGGAATTCAGGCAACTTTCAACCAACCATGCCAAGGATGCAAACTTCTCATTCTGGCATTCTGCAATACAGCATGCGTGGATTACGAACAGATCTTGGTTTGTTTGCACGTTGGACTCAAGAGCTAATCTAACCGTGGGTCTTTTTTTAAGTACATGTTTTATTTTTTTTGGAAGGAAGGCAAAAGTTTTGCCTTGTATATATTAATAGAGCAGGAGAAAATTATACAGAGGTATATACAGGGTTAGCCAAAGAAAAACGACTAGCGCATAAAAGGGGAATTAAGAAATTAAGTGATATCTCCCAAAATTCCAAGCTCTTGTAGGGTTGTTGCCCCTGCTTTGACTCATGCTCTTCCTTCCTTCTTGATCTTTGCTAGAATTGAGGATGGTGGTGACTCAGAGTTTGGGAAAATTCTTGCATTGCGTTCGCACCAGATTTCCCATGAGATTAGAATAATCAAAGTCCTAAGAGGCTTGCGGGAGGGTGTTTGGAGACTCCGCTACGAGAGTTCACCGCTGCTCAATCGAGTGACAAGTTTCCCAACTACCCATCTGAAGGTCGGTGCCTGTCCATCTCTGGATTTCTGCCCATATTCTCTTTATTAGTCCGCATTTGGCCAGGAGGTGTAGGGCCGATTCATCCACCGTGTAGCAGAGTGGGCAGATCTTTTGGTTTTGTCATCCTCTTTTCTCTAGTATGTCTGTTGTCCATACCTTGTTTTGAGTGACCGACCAGGAGAAGAATTTGCACTTTGGCGGCGCCCATCCAGATTGATTGGTTGAAGACGGATCGCGCAGCCCCAAGGAACTGGAGTCTATAAGCCGATTTTGCAGAGTATTGCTCGTCTGTTGTGAGGTTCCATCGAATGTTGTCTTGATTTTCGTTTAGTGGCCTCATGTCTCTAATCATTTTCCAGAGGCGGACATACTGTTGGAGGTGGCTCGCCTCCGTGATATGAGAGATTTCGATGTCTCGGATCCAGTTGTTTTCTGTTATGGCATCGTTTACTGATCTGTTCTTCCTTCCAGAGGCCATGAAAATATCCGGGGCGATCTGTTGCGGAGTTTGATCCTCCGGCCATTTCGAGCTCCAAAATCATGCAGTCTTGCCATTGCCCACCGTTATTGTTGTTGCGGCCACGAAGAGGTCTCTATCTAACTGGTTGCACGGCAATGCGGTCCCTACCCAAGGTTTTTCTGGTGCCACCCATTCATTCCAAAACCATCTGAGCCGTAGTGCTGATGCGAATTGTTGCAGATCCATGACTCCAAGGCCACCTAGATCTTTTGGCCTGAAGATTCTTTTCCAGTTTACTTTGCATTTTCCGCCAGAAATATTTTCGCCCCCCGCCCATGCGACCTTACTTGAACAGGATCTGTTCTATAGGCTCGTACCGTTGCATCTTTACCAGTACATGTTTTAAATGCCAGATGCTGCGAAGGTTCAAGCTGGTAATCGGTATATGTAACTTCCATCCTTAACAAGGTACTGTATTTTTTTATGTAAATCTTGGTATCTCCACATACTATATATTTTAAAATTTTAACATACACATATAGTTTCTCAAGAAATTTAAAATTAGGAAACGGCTTTGACAATGACTGGGTGTGGCGGCATCAACTTATGTCCCCCTCATCTCATGCTTGCTTGCCGGTGAGGGGTGTTGGTGTCTTCCCGAGGCAGCGATGATAGGTGAGCGCCGCAAGGTGGTGGTGATGGTTGGACTTGTGCAGGGAAGCACGAAGGCAGCCCTCCTACACCGCAGCCTCCTGCTTGTGTTTGCTGGTTGGTGTTATGGCGCTGGTCGATGGTTGTGCACCAAAGGTGCTCGAAGGGTGGGGGCTTCTGGTAGTTAAGTGGTCGGACTATGCTTTCACCAGGTTACCCTTTCGCACGTACGAAGCAACGATGAAATTGTAAATGAGATGGTATGTGTAAGTGAGTCCATCCGTCAGACGAGCTGGACTGCGCGGTTCTGGATGGTGGGCTGTTACAAATCCTTAGGTGAAAACCACACCCTTGTTTCCCAAGTTGCGCAACAACAACACCATCAGCGTCGCAACCTCTCAAGAGAGGATGTTTGGAGGTCAATTTCTGGCCAAACTCTTATCTAGACGGTGTTCTCTTGTGGCGATGTCCTAGTCATCACAAATTGGCCACGTTGGTAGGCCTTGTGGAGAGTGGATCCACTTTTCTCTCTCACACTCTCCCTTTTCAATCTAAAGATGTGGATGGAGTTAACTGCGTGGATATCGTGCTCCTGTTTATTTATAGTAGTGGGTGTTTATGTTGTGGGCGTCTGATGTGCCTTTTTTATTTTTCTAATTGTAGCATTACAAGGCTATAGCTTTATAATTTTTTTTTCTACTAAAAGCTCGTATTCTCATATAAATGAAACATAAAATTTGTCAAATGTTAATTACGTAAGTTGTACTCTCTACGTTTCATATTATAAGTAGTTTGACTCTTTTTGTCAAATTTTGTTATATTATATGTTGTTTGACTTTTTTTGTCAAATTTTGTTAAGGTTAACCAAGTTTATAAAAAAAATTAGCAACATCTAAAATATCAAATTAGTTTTATTAAATCTAACATTGAACATATTCTGATAATATTTTTTTAAAATACTACTATATTTTTCTATACACTAGATAAGAAGTTTAACTTAGTAAAAAGATCAAACTACTTACGATATGAATGGAGGGAGTACTAAATACTGTAGCAACCTGCATGTCAGGCAAGCAGAACTTTGATAGTTAGTACTAGATCGTTTTTCCTTCAGAATTATCCCATATGAAGACTTGGCATCGTCAAGTTGTAGTCATTTTTACTGTGCAAGCTGACTTGGCAATGCAATATTTCTTGTTTTTCACTCCAAAAAAGTCTTGGCGCATGCATGCCAGCGCGTGAAATTAAGCGGTTACAAAAGATTCAATTAGTGTGGAGTTATCTTGGTGTGAGGTAATGCAATGAGATATTGCATTGCGTGGGCTTTTTTTATATTTTACATGAAAAATATAGGGAGACGTTCTGGAAGACCATGTACTGTCCTTCTCTTCATGTAATCCTTAGCCATAAGGAATCTTTTTTTAGTACTTAATTAATAATAATTTTAATGGAAACCAAAAACTAACTTTTCTGCCAAGTACCAACTATATTGACTACTTAACCCATCATCCATCACCAAGGAAATAAATTCACAATACAAGCTTTAGGTCAGGACTTAAGAACCTGATACCAATTAAATTACCAACTCACAATGATATGATCAAAGGGAAATATTAAAAGGAGTCATTTTAAACTAATGGTTCGAGATAGCATTTGCAGTTAGAGCTTGAAAAATGTTGCATGCTGTCCCTCCCTCAAGTTTGTAATGTGCATGAATCAGCATGAAAAATTTCTTCGAACTAACTTATATATTTCTTCTACTTTTGGGAACAGAATCTGATGCATGCAGACTGATAGCTCAGGCTAATGTCTAACTAAAATATAAAAACATAACACATGGTCAATTATAACTCAGTTTTAAGACATGAGGCAGCCATGTAGCACAAGTACAGAAAAGGGCAGCTGATCCTGCCGTATTTTCCCCTTTCTCACGATCGGTTGCTCACAACAACCCGAAAGTATAATAGTAGTAGGATTTAGCTAGAAGGATCCAACAACCAATTGCTTTTCTTTATAAAATGAGAAGAATTTGTTGATGCTGCCCTCTAATAGTGAAGTACATGGGCAATATCTAAATTTGTGCGGATGTGTCATTTAGATTTTTAACTCTCAAAATATATTTTTAGGTCTGTAAACTTGTCTTAGGTGTCCTATGGGTCTAGACAGGTTCTAATTCGCTCCATCTGCTAACATGGCAATACCACGATGATGCCTACATATCATATGTTAGTCATATAAAAAATACAATTAAAAACCATAGTTTTCTCGTCTTAGGTAGAGAGGAAAAAGATAAAATTAAAAATTAATTCTAAGGTAGAGAGGAGAAAATATAATTTTTAAATTTGTTTATGTAACTGGCACGTGGATCTGACTAACATATAGACGTCACCGTGGCAATGCTACATCAACGCATGGACTGGGTTGGAGCCTGTGAGACCGATATGACACCTAAGAGCAAGTTTAATAGTATAGTCCACTACTAGCTCCAAATCATCTATATTCAATGTAATAGCCAATTCATATAATAGTTGCTTACTATACTATTAATACCTGGTCCCACCTGTCATACACACATTACGTCTTGGAGTCCGTGCTGTAGCTGGCTACAGATCTGTAGCCTGCTGTTCTTCTCTCTCTTACTTTATCTCTGTAAAATATGTTTATAGCTAACTTATAGCCTGCTATTCTACCTGCTCTAAGACAAGTTCAATGACCCGAAAATGCATTTTTAGAGTTGAGGTATCTACATGGCACACTCACATAAGATTAGGGACCGCTCATATACTTTACTCAATTATTAACATATAAACATATAGAATATCGAGCCGTGCTACTGATTGAATGATACTCCAAGCAATTTTTATGGTATTTGAGGAGATACCAATAGACATCACAACTTAGTGTTTGTTTATACTAGCTAATCTTAACACTGATGAGTTATCAGTAGAATTTATACTGAAAAATATGGTTCCTCTCGGGAGTAAAAATTTCTCATGAATTATACCATGGGCAGGTGATAGGGCATTATAGCGGAATTTGTTATTAGATCAAGCCATCTTTTTTTTCTGAATAGATCTAGTGACCTAAAATATCTATAATTCAAAATCTTTTTTCAGAGTACTAAAACCAGGTGCATTGTACATACTAGCGGAATGTTTTCGATCCACAAATAATTTATCACGCATGTTAGTTCAAACTGGAAAAACACTAAGATCGAGCAGAGGGCACAGGCAATCCAGCATCTACTAGCTGTAGCCAGAAGCTGCCAAATCTGATCACAGAGACCCGCTTATCAAATGGAGTCATCGAGAAATTACAATTTGATAATCTGCAACAGCTACCTAACACAGTCGAGTAGATCTAAGCTGCAGATATTAACACTTCTAATTAAAATGGCTATTAGCTTGTACACGAAAGAACGACTGATCAGATAGACAGATATAAATAAAGCTCTGAATGGAACATTGGAAAATTCATACCAATTCCTGGGAAACTGAAATATTCTTGTGAAATTAATGTGTTCACCTTTAGACAAAAGAAAAATCATGTGTTTCTAATGGAGCCTAATTTGGGGCATCAATTGGTTCCGAATTATCCAATATTTGGATCTAGAGAGTAACAAATATAGGAGGAAAATACATACAATGGTGTGAATTCTCCCCCGATGGTATTTGTAGTTCTTTTTTTTTTTACCAAAATACTGTCAGGGTTTTGCCTGATAGTTATATTATACTAAAGAAAATATTTACATAAAGGTCAAAACAAGATCCCTAAATCAAATGAGTTGTAACCAATCAAGAATTTGCTGTTTTAAGAGAACATCATTCTTTACATAATATTTGTAGTTGACACTTGAAAGTTGAAACCAAGTGAAAATTATGTATTTGAATATGTATGGGATTTCAACATTCAAAATAGGATGCTTTACATAATATTTCTAAACAATTTAGATCAATCTTAATAATTTTAACGTGATAATGGAGTAGTAAATATTGAAATGCCATCATATGTACTTGTTCGGAAATATAAGATAAATATGGTAAGACCTCTATCCGATTCAAACTCGATCGGTTGATAATTTACACTTCATAACAAGAGCCTATCCAAAATACAATAATTTTTGAGAAAATATAGAGATGGTTAATTATCGGAAATTCAATTTTAAGATGTTTTACAACAACAACTATCTCTACTAATAGTAGAAATCAATATAGACTGAAGTATTATCTTTTCCAATTCAATGGATCTTATTTATTTATACTATCATTTCAACTACTGGTTGTGGATTCTTTTTTCTTACTGAAAAATTGAGATCACTCTACTGGTGATAATACTTAGTAGTAGGTAAAAGGTACTAGTCAATTATTTTTGGCGACAAACATTGCCTCGATGATCTGATATGATGTACTCAAAACGATATCCATAACAGCTTGAACTATAGATCTCAAATGTTGTACACACACCTAGTACTTAAAAAAAAAAAACTCAACTGACACGTCCCTCCATACTCATCCCATCAAGCAACCATTGTAAACAACTCTGAAAACCATGAGCAAGGAGCACCTCATCCAGCCAAAAAAAAAAAAAAAAAAACTAAAGAGAGTACAGACACAAGTACAGCCAAAATTCTCAAATTCATTTCATCCTCCAATCCCCATCAGTTGCTGGCTAGCTGCAGCTTGCTTCAGCCTATCAGGCTTTGCAACAGGTCAACCCTCTCAAGCTCAAGCTAGCATACTGTCACTGTCATCCTAGCAATCCTATTATAATCTTAGTTAAGCCCTAATTAACTTAAGCTTAACCATGATGCCCCCCTATAATATACAAACCACTGGAGCAATGAGAGCAGAATAGCTTTTGTGTCACTCTCTCTTTAGGCTTAGCCATTCCATTCCATGTACAGCAAGCAAACACCATTAGCCCGGTCCCAACTCCCAAGTGTTTTCGGTTAGCAACCTACCATGCTTGTCCTCTTGCTCCTCCTCGCCGCTGCCGCCTCCTCGCCGGCGCCGGCGGCCGGAGACGGCGGGGGCGCCTTGCCGGTGCTCAACCCGATCTCCTCCTTCTGTAACACGACGGCGGCCAGGCGGACGTACCTGCCGAACAGCACGTTCGAGGCCAACCTCAACGGCCTCTTCGCCGTGCTGTCCAGGAACGCCTCGGCGTCGGGCTACGCGGCGGGGGCGTTCGGCGCGGCGCCGGACACGGCGTACGGCCTCTTGCTCTGCCGCGGCGACTTCACCGGGAACGACTGCTCCGCCGCGCGGCTGGCGTCGTCGTTCCAGCAGGCGGCGAGCAGCTGCTTGTACAGCAAGGACGTCGCCGTCTACTACGACCAGTACCAGCTCCGGTACTCGGACCAGGACTTCCTCGCCGGCGCCGGCTCCGGCGCCGCCAACGAGCCGGAGACGGCCGCGTTCAACATGAACAACGTCTCCGACGCGGGCGACGTCGCGGCGTTCGACGCGCTGGTGGCGGAGCTGGTGAACGCGGTGGCCGACAGGGCGAGCAACGCGACCAGGAGGTACGCCGCGGGGAAGGCCGGGTTCGCGCCGGAGGCGATGACCGTGTACGCCATCGCGCAGTGCACGCCGGACCTGTCGCCGCCGCAGTGCCGGGGCTGCCTCGCCGGCATCATCGACCAGATGCCCAAGTGGTTCAGCGGCCGCGTCGGCGGCAGGATCCTCGGCGTGCGCTGCGACTTCAGGTACGAGAAGGATCCCTTCTTCAAGATCCCCAACGACATGGTGGTGCTTAGCCCGCTCCCGGATCCGTCCTCACAAGGTTAGTCCTAAATTAAATCCTCTCACAAATTTTGAAATTTGATGCATTCAGTTTAAATTTAGAGATGAATTCATTCCCCCAGTTCATCAATCCTATCAGTGGGTTTCTAGTAGTCTTGTTTTTTTTTTAACCCCCAATTCAATTTTCAAGGCCTCATTGCCTAGTATCAATTGCTTGCCCCTTTGATTTGTAAATAGCATTTGCATTTTCTGAAATGAGATGGAGTTATTTGATTTCACAAACTATATATATGCTTCTCTCCTCTGTAAATTAATTGATGGTTTAGTAGTGTTGAGTTCTCACGTGAGTAGCTAGTATGTTTTCCTTTAAATTATAAGTAGTATGTAGTGTGTTGATTTGATATATATGCTTGATTGGTTTTTGTTGAATGGGAACATCGTTGAAATTTATGCAAGCTAAACTATATCCATATGACTTTAAGGCATTAATTATCTAAGCAACGGATCTATACAGACAGTGATTACATTTTGCAAAGTGTATTATTTTCCTTACTAGGGAGGAACATTTGGTAGTTTGACATTGTGTATATACTCGTGTTGAACGGGAAGATGTTGTGATGATTATATGGAACGGCATTTTTCTTTTCTATGATGCATAACGGTTCGTTAATTTTACTATAATCTTGATCATATGATTAAGGGAATTAGGTTCCAACTTAATTAAATAATTTGGTGCATCAATATCGTTGTTCATCTAGGTATACTACACAATAGCTAATCAACAACTTGTATGCTAAATGGTCAAATTTGTAAGCCAAGGATGAAAAAAAAATGCTACTTCAACAATTTTTCTTAAGTTTGCAGAGTCTAGGACATACATGGACAAAATATATACTGTCAGAAATGTCAACAAATTTTCCATACCCAACTTGATAAATCAATCAGTATAATAAATAACACAACCTTCTATTGAGTTTAACAAAATTCACACACTTGGGGGGAAAAAAATACTTTGTGTCAATGCACAATGCTTGCATCATTTGTTATGCGTGCTTATCTTAAAGTAGGACCCGCTTGACTTTCCTGTCCATAAAAAGAATTCCCCAATCCACATCAGCCTATAGAAACGAATTGTTTGCTGGCCACGAGTATTAGTTCCGGCTGCAAATATATTCTACGACCCGGAGCCGTGGCAGCTGATCGATCAAAGTCTTGCCTTTCAAGATCTGAGAAAAAGAAAAGGGTTCTAAAATGATGTCAAATGGATGATCGAATTGACCATCAAATTTCCTCAATCCAAACACCTTTTGTGTTTATTAGTTTATTAAACTCTTGGAGAATACCCATTGCCCAATCCAGAGTCCAGACACTTGGGTAGGGCCATTTTTTTTCCTGATATTTTAATATCTCCGTCTTGCTCATTGTTTTACCCTCTTGGTGTGCTCCTGTCCCCTTCTCCACAAGAAAAATATTCCATCTTGTAGAGCTTTCCCATGTGAAGAGGAATCGATCGAGCGTACGGGGTCCAGGAAATGCAGGGAAAAATTGCTTTTTAATTTATTTTTATGGAACAGGAGATCTGGGCGTCTCGATCACATGATTGATGTAGTTTGTTTTTGACTAGATGGGGCGCCGTGAGCAGCGGTGTCCATTTTTCTTCCCAATCAAACGTGTGTTCTGTTCCATCTCAAGAACATGAACGTGCATGCCCCCTGCTGGATTGTTCAGAAATCCGCCACGAGATGGGCTGCTAGCTACTTCTTCCGTTTCACAATATAAATCATTCTAACATTTTTCATATTTATATGAATGTGGGAAATATTAAAATGACTTACATTGTGAAATGGATGAAGTAGCCAGCAACGAGATTTGTACAGTTCGTTTGGGCAGCTGGGCGTAGTGAGACGGTCATAGGGAGAGTTCAGCTCACACTAATCTTCCTGTGGCCGACACAGCTATGGGCGTCCGTGTCGGATGCATGGTTAACTATGAATATAGTAGTATTGGTTTTGTTAACCCTTTTTTAGCTTTGTTCTTTTCACACGATCGATCTCTTGCCCCTCGTAGGCAGCTACTAGTAGTGATGTTCCAGCGACACACGAAAGCGAATCCACGTGCGTCACGCGATGCTACTGCCAAGTACGGAGCACTGCAAACAAGCTGGTCTTGCAGTAGAATATCTCCGCCGATTTGTTGAATTCGATTCCCCTTTCTCCCTGCACTTTCCACGGTCGGTCGCTGACACCGCCCTCCCTGCATTTGCACAGCGCACAGCCATGGTCCTCCCCCATGCCTCCAGATACCAGATGCATCTGCCTAGTGCGCGTGCACGTTTGTACTATCCGACAGGAGAGAATTTGTTCCTCTGTACGTATAGTGCGGCAGTTGCAGTAGTAGTTCGTTTGCTGCTTTGCTTAATTTGCTGTGAAGTTGCTTGCCATGATATTCGTTTCCATGGAATGTCACGTCGCGTCGTCGCCGTCGTCCGACGGCGGCGACCTCCCGTCGGATATTTAGCCGGCGGAAAGAGAAAGACCCACGCGCGGTGTTTGACGAACCCCCTTCCCTTCTCTCGGTCGTCGTCGCCTTCGTCGTCCACTACCGTCCAGCCAACCACGGTTTCGCCTTTTGCCATTTGGGACTACGGGAGCAGTCCCTACCGCCCAAAACCGATGGTGATGCTCATCATCAGCAGCATCATCCGTGCTACGAACCTGCGTCGCATGCGCCTACGTAGTTGTCATCTCATCGTTGTCGAAATCGAGAATAATGTCACATCACACGTTCATCGATCGTTTTCCCCCTTTTGCGACTAGTCGGGATTTCCAGTTAGACAGAACCGAATCAAACTCTGGTGATGAAAACCTTGTAGTGGTACAGGAAAAAACGCATGCATGATCTTTTCTGTCGAAAATTCGTAGCATTGGAAAGTTGGGACATGGATCTGACAGTGGCAGTTTCTGCAACGTTTGCACGCAGGGAGCAGCAGCAGCAGCAGCAGCGGTGGCCTGTGGATCGTGGCGATCGTCGTCCCCGTCGCCGTGCTCCTCCTCGGCTTCTTGGGATGTTTCCTGTGGATCAGGAGGCGAAGAAGGAGAGGTGCGCACGGACCATCGCTGACACCTGTTCGCGCTCATGCTTCACTGCCGGTTAACTGTAGGTTTCACTAACTGTCAGCTGAATCAGTGATCAACATGGCAGGGACGGTGAGCGTGCCGACCATGTCCATGGAGATGGAGCAGGTGCTCAAGCTGTGGCGGATCGAGGAGAGCGGCTCCGAGTTCTCGCTCTACGACTTCGACCAGATCGCCGACGCCACCGACAACTTCTCCGACGCCTGCAAGCTCGGCCAGGGCGGCTTCGGCCCTGTCTACAAGGTAAGCACAGCTCCTCCATTCATGCTTGCATTCTGATGCAGAGTTGCAGACACACTGATCGACTCTTCAGTGTCATCTGCAAAATGCTGCACTAACTGATATGTTTCTTCAGTATTCACTATTCAGTTAATCTGATTTGAATTTTGTTTTACTTATATGTTTCAGGGTCAATTGCCTGATGGGCTTGAGATAGCGATCAAGAGGCTCTCATCCTGTTCAGTGCAGGGGCTGATGGAATTCAAGACAGAGATCCAGCTGATAGCCAAGCTGCAGCACACCAACCTGGTCAGGCTGCTGGGCTGCTGCGTCCAGGCTGACGAGAAGATGCTCATCTACGAGTACATGCACAACAAGAGCCTGGATTGCTTCATCTTTGGTACATCACTCACATATCCATCTCGATCAAAAGCTTTCAACATCTCTGTCCATTTTCCAAAATCTTTGTGAAAACCTGCTGAATGTTGCTGATGCTTTTGTCTTGCCTGGCATTTTGATATGCAGACACTGAAAAGGGGGCGATGCTGAACTGGGACAAACGCTTCCGTATAATCGATGGCATTGCCCAGGGGCTTCTTTACCTGCACAAGCATTCTCGATTGCGAGTTATACATAGGGATCTGAAAGCAAGCAACATACTCCTCGACCGGGAGATGAACCCCAAAATCTCGGATTTTGGCATGGCAAGGATATTCTGCTCGAATGTGACCGAAGCCAACACGACCAGGGTTGTGGGCACACAGTAAGTACTAATCACTGATGATGGTTAAGTTACAGCACATGTGTTTTTGTTGTGTAAGAAAAGAAGAAAATTCAGTCTTAGTCTGATGCAATGGTGATGTTATGACTTATGACTGAATTCTGATATACTTTCTTTTTCAGTGGGTACATCGCTCCGGAGTATGCTTCCGAGGGCCTCTTCTCGATCAAATCAGACGTGTTCAGCTTCGGTGTCCTGCTTCTCGAGATCATAAGCGGGAAGAGGACCGCCGGATTCTACCAGTACGGCAAATTCTTCAACCTCACAGGCTACGTAAGCACAAATAATCCCTGACAACCAAAATTCACAAATTCTCCAGGAGTGCAGGGTCTGTGCTGATCAGTGATCACTGAATATTTCTGAACTTCTTTTCAGGCGTACCAGCTATGGCAAGAGGGGCAATGGCACGAGCTGGTGGACCAGGCGCTGGGGGAGGACTTCCCGGCGATGGAGGTGATGAAGTGCGTGCAGGTGGCGCTGCTGTGCGTCCAGGACAGCGCCGACGACCGGCCGAACATGTCCGACGTGATCGCCATGCTCGGCAGCGAGGGGCTGACGATGCCGGAGCCGAGGCAGCCGGCGTACTTCAACGTCAGGATCTCCAGCCTGGCCGTGTCGTCCAGCTCCTTCGGCGAGTCGTACTGCATGAGCAACGTCACGTTGATAGAGGAGGAAGGCAGATAGCATTTGCAGTGCAGGCACGTTTATAAATCATGTAGATTCAGATTGTAGTAAGTAATTAATCACGATTGCTGAAGTTCTAGCTTGGCAGTTGTATATGATTTGTTGTGATCAGACAAATACCAAAAGGAACAGAACAGGATGACATAGTCGATGGCAATGCAACCAACATGTTATTCTTCTTTTTGTTGGTACGTCTCATCTCTGCAGTCAGGGTTTGCCATGAAGGATCTTGGTACCCTCCATCATTTCCTCGGCGTCACTGTTGTTTGTCAACCCTTGGGACTTCTCCTTCACCAGCGGCAGTACAGTATAGAGATCCTTGAGCGTGCTGACATGGCAGATTGCAAACCTTGCAGCACTCCGGTTGATGCCTCTGCCAAACTGTCAGCAACAGCAGGAGATCTTGTCTCAGATCCAACGGATTTTCGCAGCCTTGCCGGAGCACTTCAGTATTTCACTTTCATTTGCCCTGATATATCATATGCTGTTCAGCAGGTATGCCTCCACATGCATAACCCTCGCGAGCCCCATCTTACTGCGCTCAAGAGGATACTGCGCTATGTCCGCGGGACTCTCGACTTCGGCATACACATCGAGCGAGCTCCCTGTACTGACCTGGTTGTATACTCTGACGCTGATTGGACGGGCTGTCCTGACACTAGGAAATCCACCTTTGGATATGCTGTTTTCCTCGGTGATAGCCTGGTGTCTTGGTCTTCAAAGTGGCAGAACACTGTCTCTCATTCCAGTGCAGAGGCTGAATACAGGGCTGTTGCAAATGATGTTGCCGAAGCAAGCTGGATACGCCAACTCCTCCTAGAGCTTCACACGCTGCTTCTCAAAGCTACCCCGGTGTATTGTGACAATGTCAGCGTTGTTTATCTCTCCTTTAACCCGGTGCAGCATCAGCGCACCAAACATGTGGAGATTGATCTACACTTTGTACGGGAGAAGGTTGACGTCGGTGCTATTCGTGTTCTACACGTTCCTACATCATGCCAGTATGCTGACATCTTCACCAAGGGTCTGCCTACACCGGTCTTCACCGAATTTCGCTCCAGTCTCACCATCCGTCCTCCATACGACGTTGCGACTGCGCGGGGGGGGGGGGGGTGTGTTAGCGTGTAATATGTCATACATATCCTCTCACGACGCTCCTCCCTATTCTCCTTATTTTGTTTCTATAAGTCGGTTGAGTGAATAGAGGAGGGTGCAATATGTAATTGCTCCGTGATCAATCCAATCTATCACGTTGAGTCATATCTTCCCACAGTTTGGAGTATTTTTTTAAAAGGTTTTGCTATTTCACTTATGGCAGATTTTTTTTTGAACGACTTGCATGAGACGGTGTGAAGTTCTATTGATAGAGCAGGAAAAAATTACAAGATTACAACCCTGGAGGGTCGTAACCAGGAAAAAAGAGAAAAAAAATACCACCCTCCACACACCGACGGCGTCAACACACGCCACACCCACCGGCAGCTCCTCCTCACACCAAGGTCGCCTCCTCCATCCGCCGGCCGCGCCTCTCGCACCAAACTGGCCTCCTTCATCGGCCGCGCCTCTCGCGCCAATCCGGCCTCCCTTCATTGGTCGCGCCTCTCGCGCCAATCCGGCCTCCATCTCCGCCGCCCGCGCCTCTCGCGTCGAGCCGGCCTCCGCTGCCATCGGTTGCACCTCTCTGCGCCAAGCCGGTCTCCGACCCCTCCTCCATACGCTACCGCGCCGGCGAGATGCAGCCGTCTGTCATGCCCTCGGCTAGCCATCCGAGACCACCATGCCACCTCCCACACCACCACCGCAACCGCTGCTGCCGACAACCACCTCGCCGCCAGCCAGCCGCAGCCCCATTGCCGTCGTCCAGCCGCTATCGCGACCGTCGCCATGAGCTCCGCGCCGCTGCCTCCGTCGCGAGTACCCATTGCCACAGCAGCCGCCAGCCACCACTGCCATCGACCAGCCACCGTGCTATCGCCACCGACAAGCCGCCGCTGCCACCATCGCCATGAACTTCGCGCCGTTGCCACCGTCGTCGTCGCCCCGTGCTCCTGCGCCGTTGCCACCGACGTCGTCGCCGCGAGCTTTTTCCGCACCGGATCCGCCCTCGGGGGGGGGGGGGGGGTGATATGACCATGGCTACCACGGATGCAACCGTTGCTCACATCATGAATGAACAAGAAGATATCGAGATCAAGTACTCCAAGTGCTGGAATCCGATTCGGCCACCTACTACACTGCTGACTTCAAACGGCCACCGAATCTGCATACGACCTCCGTTTTCGGCCCGTGAGTACTTGATGGAAAGCTCTCGGAGCCCTCTTTCCAACGGATCCAGCCTCTTCTCTGAATTCCATCTCGTGTGGCCGGAATCACAGGAACAAGGTGCTGCATCACCTATAATGGGTCTATGGGCTTGTAACTTCATTTGGGACCCCGGCCCAGGTGGGGCCCATGAGGGGTGCGCCCCAAGCTGGTGGAGCACGACCCTAGGCACCCCTAGGTCGTCCTCCCACCCCTATATATAGCTAGTTACCCCTTCAGGGTTTCTCGGGTTTTGATAGATTAAAGTTTAGCCATTGCTACTTGCTTGCAGCGCGCGTTTCGGCTAGACCGTCCGTCTGCTTGTTCTTCGGAACCCCAACTTATCATTTGTATTAAATTCCTATTTGCAATATCAGATTGCTTTTATCTTGTTCTTGCTTGTTTCTTCGATTTGCTTGCAGGAATAAGGTTGATTTGCATCGGCAAAATCAACATCCCACGGAGAGGTGTATCGATCGCTAAGGCGCAACGCAACGTCTTGTACGGTTGTAGTCGGATCGTCAACGTTTCTCCCAAATCGTAGTTATCTCAACTCACCGAAAGATCGGGCCAACAACAGCCTTGAGTGTCGAGTGGGACTCAGGGTTCATCAGGTGGTATCAGAGCTTTCGTTGCTCGGTGAGTTTTTATCTTCCTATAACCAGAAAATAGCCATACAAAAAAAAATTCGTATCATTTATCTAGCCATATTGTGCCATTGCATTGTTCTTTTCGGTTTTTGCTTTGTTGAGTTTTGCGTTACATCGTTGAGTCGTGTTGCTGGTCATAGCTTTTAGTCCGTTTAGAGTTTCGAGTTCTGGTCACGTTTAGTACCACTGTCGCCCGCCGCTGTCGTGTCTTTGTTGTCGTCGGGACCTACGAAAACGGAGTCGTCTTTCCACCAGGGTTCCATTTTTCTAGTTTTCAGAAGTTTCTGTCGGTTAGTTTTGGAGTTGTTGAGTTGCATCTAGAGTTTGCAGATGCGGCGTGTGTTTGCTTTTGCCGTGCATGTGTGTGCTACCAAGAAGGAAGGTTGAGAGATTTTTTGTAGATTGGATTCGGTTTCCATACGTCAGGAAGGAGGAAGGGGAAAGTTTGTTTTGATTGGTCGGTTTCCAAATTTCCACCTGTTCAGTTTCCATATAAAGGCCGAACCACCCCACCTACCATATCCATCCACCCGTCGCTCACCTCCACCATGAGGAACCAGTTCGAACTCTCTCCCCATCCAAATCACGAACATCCTAAAGTTTGAGTTGTGTCAAACACCTTGGTGAATTTTTGTTTGGTGTCGGTTTCGAGATCTGTTTGGAAAAACGGAACCGGCATAAATTCAGCATTCCATTTTTGTATAATTTTTAATTTTTGGTTGGACTTTTACATTTTGGTTCCTGTAATTTTTATATTTACGTTTGAGTCCTTGTAATCTTACATTGGGGTCCTTGAGTTTGTTTTTTGTTAAAAAAATCAAAAAAAAGAAAAAAAATGGCAGAAAGGTGCATAAAAAAAAGAAAAGAAAAGCCGCACCCAAAAAAAAAGAAAAGAAAAGGAAAGGAAAGAAAAAAAAAGAAAGAAGAAAGAAAGAAAAGAGAAAATATTGTTATGTTTGAGCTGAACTTCTTATATCAGAGTTGTGCGTGAGTTGTGAGTTGTTGCTAGTGCTATCTTGTGGTATCGTTTGTGTCTAGGCTCGCGTCTCTAGTACGTTCTAGCCTAGGACCAGCACGGTACTTGACTTTGAACCATTATTCAACTTTGCATTCTCTGATTCGAACCATTGCTTCCCTTTGCTACATATTTAAGCCAACCTAGAGCTCCACAGATTTGATTGCAGCTGTACAGCAAGTGTTTGCCAAGGCATCAATACATCCAAACTCCATTGGGGTGCTTGGTTGAGTCGGTGTACGTCACCATTCCGCTTGCTTTGGTAAGAACTTGTAAGAGCCTGGTGAAAAGCTTGAGTGTGTGTGATATTTCAGCTGCCACTGCCTAGTAGTTGATAGCAGCGTGCATATTCTTGTGTATGTTTCTTGTTTGCTACTAACCATGGCAGGATTGCGCAAGGGGAAACGAGATGGTCATGCTCAACATCAACATCTTCACCATCAACGAGATATAGTGACTTCTTCACGCATCACATATGAGGTACATGATAATGATCTTGCAAGGGTAGAATCTAAATTGCCAGTTTTTGATGGAAAGTATGATTCCGCTGCATACATTAATTGGGAGCTAGCAGTAGAAAAACAATTTGATGAGTATGATTTTTCTAATGCTCAAATGATTAAGGCTGCTAGTAATAAGTGTACCGGTTCTGCATCTTTTTGGTGGCATACTGTGGGAAATAAGCTTGAAACTTGGGATGAAAGCAAAATACTGATGAGAAAAAGATTTGTGTTTTCATACTATAGACGTGCTCTCCTTGAGAAGTTTGAACATCTAAAACAAGGTGACAAAACTGTTAGGGAGTATTTTCATGATTTTAAAATTTGTATCACTTATAGTGGTTTACAAGAATCTAATGAGAACACAATGACTAGATTTTTCAGAGGGCTTAATTCCAATATTCAGGCTGGGCTTGTTAATGTGACATATAATCATATAGGCCAATTGTTCATGCTTGCTTGCAATGTTGAGCGCAAAATTTTGGAGAACCCAATGGAGCAACAAGCTATGCTTGTGCCTCCTATCACTGATGTTTTGCAGGAAGTTCAGAACAATCCCCAAAATGAGAAGAACGATATGTTTGAGATGTCACTTCCATCGCTCGCGAATGAGGAGAAGGCTGATGCACCTACATTATCTGAAGACGGCATAAAAGGTAAATTAAATGGTGCAGAAATTACTCAAGGTGAGTATGCTTCTGATGAATTACATTTTTCCACTTTCCATACTGACCTAGAGCAAACTTTAGTGGAACCTACTTCTGAATTGCTTTTGTCACAAGTTGATTTGCATTCTGTTCCTTGTGGTAAAGAAGAGTTGTGCGATAGTACTTCACTTATATCCATTCCACAACTAGTGAATGAACATGCTACTTTTAATCTTGATTCTCTATGTACTGAATTTAAGCATGTTATTCACACGTCCAGCGAGAATGATAAACTTCAATTGCAATCTTCTTTAAATACATTGGCTATATTCTGTTTGATGATTCTTGTGAGCTCAATTATTTGAAGGCTAAAATATTTACTCATTCTGATTTGCCATGTCCTCGTAATGTTATATTTCACATCTTTGGCAAATATAATGATCTTGGAATATATTTTGTGCATAGAGTTTACATCTGCTCAGATTTAGAACTTCCCGTACATGTGGATAAAACATGCAAGCTAGAAAAAAATGTTATTGCTAACTAAATTGTCTCGAGTTTGCCTTGTTTTGATTGGAAGAAGCCCGATCTTTCGGTGAGTTGAGATAACTACGATTTGGGAGAAACGTTGACGATCCGACTACAACCGTACGAGACGTTGCGTTGCGCCTTAGCGATCGATACACCTCTCCGTGGGATGTTGATCTTGCCGATGCAAATCAACCTTATTCTTGCAAGCAAATCGAAGAAACAAGCAAGAACAAGATAAAAGCAATCTGATATTACAAATAGGAATTTAATACAAATGATAAGTTGGGGTTCCGAAGAACAAGCAGACGGACGGTCTAGCCGACACGCGCGCTGCAAGCAAGTAGCAATGGCTAAACTTTAATCTATCAAAACCCGAGAAACCCTGAAGGGGTAACTAGCTATATATAGGGGTGGGAGGACGACCTAGGGGTGCCTAGGGTCGTGCTCCACCAGCTTGGGGCGCACCCCACATGGGCCCCTGTCACGCCCAGAAATTCACTAGTAATTTCCGAACTGATTTGTGCATAAAATCCTCGTCCAGGAATCAACCGAGGTACACAAATTGACAATTTAATATACAGATTCATCAAATTAACTAAAACGATAAATACTTACTTAAGAGGCACTTAGTCCTCACCAAGAAGAAAACTGCAGCGGAAAAATAAAATCTAGCGAAGCTCCGACTCCACTCCCACAGGCAGCTCAACTGGGGTATAAGCCAAACGTCTTCTCCTTCTGGATCCTTTTTCTTCAACTGAGGTTGATTGATTATTGCAAGAATGAGCATATGACATACTCAACAAGCCACACAGCAAATATGCAAGTGCACAAGGATACCAAAGGATGGCATAATATAGGCTCATTTGCAAAAGCAGCATTTAGCAAAACATTTAAGAGAAATAAAACAGTGGAGTAATTAATCAAAAATTTTAATCAACACTGAACAACACACCCATGTTGCACAGGCCCAACCATCCTGAACAACCATACCCGGCTGTACAGATCTAACTCCAAACCAGGAGCTAAGCAAATTATTACCAGGTATAACATCAATAATTATTGTGAGAGGCGTGAGACTAATCACGAAAAACATTGCTCAACTCGCCCATAACCGCGGGCACGGCTATTCGAATAGTTTTACTCTGGCCAGAGATGTACCACTGTACCCACAAGACACGATTCCACACATGTTGCCATGCCCCGAAATACCACCATGGCATTGCAAAGGGGGAAATCGTGACAATACCCTTCGCACAACACAACTCACCACAGTGCACCGTTCTTGGATCATAATCTCCCCCTCAAAACCAGAGGCAATAGACTCCCCAACGACCCCCACGGACTTCTCGCCGCTTCTCAGTCTGGCACACCATAATGAATCATGCTATACAAAAGATAAAGCCGTTGCCCACGCTGGCTTGTGGTTGGCACGGTTAATGTTTCACAACAGTAGCTCGCGAACCGGTCCTTAATTGCCATGAGCACGACCTTCAAAACCATGTGCTCACAACCCACCATTAATCATATTTTAATTACCAATTAATTATCATAACACGATTAACCATCGTGAGCTACCATTAAATATAACCATAAATAATAATGTAGTATATATGATTCATCCCATTAGTGAGCTAATGTTTCTAAGCATGGCTAAGCAATTATATCTAACATCTAGTTGAACCAATATATATAAAGCTCAACTAGTCAAATTATAATATCCCAAGGTATCAAGGAATAGAATAATCAATGCAAACAGGCCATAACAAAGGAATAGATTCACACCACCCAGTGACATTCGAAAATAAATGCATGGTTGAAATAAATAGAGAATTTAAATATAGGATCAACATGCTCAAAGGATTGTGTTTAGGATCTGTGTGACTTGCCTTGCAATAATCGGTCTTCAATTAATCTTCTTGATCACTTCCGACGCACTCACGAACCTTCGCAACGACGAAAACGACAAGCTAACACGCAAAACGAAGAAAAAGACTAATAAAAACCAAATAAACAGTACATAAAAAAATAAACAAACATGTAGATCATAATTTTAGATGAATTATGAGACTTGAACGGCCTCATTCTGACTTCAAATGAATTTATTATGAATTTTACAAGATTAAATCTATTTAAAGCCCATTTAAAAAGAATTAAATTAATTTAATTCAATTTATGGACAATTTTAATATGTAGATCTTTATTTTAGAAAAATTTAGCAACTTGAACCACCTGAAACGGATCTACGGTTATTTAGTTATGATTTTCCGAAGATTTAATCTATTAGAAAAACGGGAAAAAGAAAAATCGATGACGTCATGCTGACATCACCCATGGCAGCCACAGCACGGGTGGCCGGGGTTCCTCACCTTCTTGCGAACCTAACGGTGGCGAGGGGAAGCGGCGGCGACGGCGGAATCGACGGCGCGACCTCGCCGAAGCTCGGCCGGCGGCGGCGGCGAGTTGGACGACGCGGCGACGAAGCTACGGAGCAAGAGAGAGCACGGAAAAGAGGGCAAACGAAAGAGGAGGACTAGGGGATGCTTTATATAGGCTTGGACTAGAGAGATCGGACTCCAAACGAGAGGAATCGAAGCCGGAAAATCAAAAACTCGGTTTTAGAGATAAACTCGAAAATGAGTTTGATTCGGATAAAATACCCAACGATTTGCTCCAATTCTTGAGGGGAAAGATAGAGGAGAACGAGAGGATCAAAACCCCTCAAAAATCCGGAAGAAAAGGGGCCGGATTGGGTGCGGATTTGAGGCGGCAAGGCGGCGGATCGGGCAGCTCGGGCTCGGCCTGTACCAGCGGCTGGAGGTTGAAGATGCACTGTAGCAGGGAGGCAAACTAGACTTCGTGCCGGGCTTCATTTCCTCGGCCCGATTGATGGAGGGAGGCAAAACAGACTTTGGCAGAGAGAGAGAAGGGCGACTCGGCTGCAGCTGGGCCGATTGGGCCGGTTCGGCCGCGCGGAGAGAGAAAGATGTTGGGCCGGATTCGGCCCAACGACTTAGGGAAGGATTTAAAAAAAACTTTTTCCAATTAAAATAATCACTTAAATGATCTTTCAATTGTTAAAAATACTTCCAATGCTCAAATAATTCCAAGAAAAATCTTGAAAATACTTGGACACTAAAAGTACTCAACAAAATTATAATTAGACCATTTAATGATTAATTTAATATGTGGGTAATTACTGAAATGCTCTTTGTATGATTAAAATTAATAATTGAGCTCCGAAAAATCCGAGAAAATTCCAGAGAGTATAATTAACCATGGAGAATTTAATAAAAATTAAATCCATCCATGCTTTATATTTAGAAAATTTTATTTCCCACATTTAACTTCACTTGTAAATTAATGAACATTTAATATAAATTCTATTAATAATTTATTAAATAATTTATAAATCCTAAGACGAAAATCAGGGTGTGACAGCCCCACCTGGACCGGGGTCCCAAATGAAGTTACAAGCCCATAGGCCCATTATAGGTGATGCAGCACCTTGTTCCTGTGATTCCGGCCACACGAGATGGAATTCAGAGAAGAGGCTGGATCCGTTGGAAAGAGGGCTCCGAGAGCTTTCCATCAAGTACTCACGGGCCGAAAACGGAGGTCGTATGCAGATTCGGTGGCCGTTTGAAGTCAGTAGTGTAGTAGGTGGCCGAATCGGATTCCAGCACTTGGAGTACTTGATCTCGATATCTTCTTGTTCATTCATGATGTGAGCAACGGTTGCATCCGTGGTAGCCATGGTCACATCAGGGGGGGAGGGGGTGATCCACCTTCGGCGCGATGGAGACCTGTCCGCCGTCGCCATCCTCGTCGGCCTCCGGGCAACAGCCTCCCTACCATCACCCACGCCCAACCGCCGCCTGCCGACGCTCGGCTTCCACACCCGCGCCCGGCCGCGCCGCTCGCAACCTCGCCCGGCTGCGCCGCCCGCGCCACCGTCGCCGCCAGGACCACTTCCCCGCCGCCCGCAGCCGTCGCCAGGCGTCAGCCCCGCCAGATCTGGCCAAAACGGCGCGGATCTGGGCGTTGGTTTCTGTCGCACCCGGAAAAATACCTTTTCCAGAACGCTAGTGTATTAATCCCCGTTCCAGGAAAAGCCGGGGTACACCACACAAACATGATACAAAAGACACATCTTTATTATATCGATAATATTTACATTATTACAAAGGCACTTAAGGCCTGACAAACAAAAATAAACAGCAGCAGACTAGCGGGCCTACGGCTCCATCTTCACAGGCGCTCAACTGGGATATAAACCAGGACTCCATCTAGGACTTCTTGTCCAAAGCTTCTCTTACTGAAGGGGGGAAAGATTGAGCAAGAATGAGTACAACCATCGTACTCAGCAAGCTACACCGGGAGATGCATGATTAATGCAAGGGAGTACAAGGGGTAATAATATAAGGGTTAAGTTTTGCAGTAAACAGCATTTGAAAGTCACTTAGTTGCCCAAAGCCATTTTATAAAGGCGATCCTAGAGCTACACAGTATTATTAATCAAGGCCGTGAACCCGCACGAACCTGCCTTAACCCAAGGCCTATGATGATTCAGACCGAACTGGCAACCCGACCTGGGTCCCAGCTCATCCCAAGCCAACCCAGGCCAACCATTCCACATTTTAGTTGTTAAGCATGTTTTAAGAAGTAAACCACTAACTTGGGTACATTGCTAGGCTTGCCCATATCCGAGGGCGCGGCTATTCGAATAGATTTACTCTGATCAGAGGTGTACATCTTTACCCACAAGACACATCTTTACTCCGCATTCCATGGTCTTGGAACCCGTCGTAAACATGTGACATAACCCTTCACCCATCCTAGCCGTGAACAAAAGTACCGACCCAACCCTGCCTACGGCCGGTATCCCGGATAGGCAGGCTAGGATTGAGCCCCTAGCAATAGGATCTAGACCGGGTGCGCCGCACACATAGGGGTGAGACCACCCGCGTACTAGTCCAGTGCCATGGCATCTCGACTAACGGGCACCGACCCGTGTAGCCTTCATTTGCCTAGACATCTCGATTACCGAGCCGTAGCTCGTGTAGCCTTCATTTGCCTCAGAGATATCCATCGTCGCAACGACTTCATCCACCTCTATCCGTGTCCTTTTGTTCAGGACTAGACTGAGCACCGAGTTAAGCCTTACCCATTAGACATGTGGTTAGTACGGTAGTGCTTTGCAACAGAGGCCCGAAGACCGGTCCTTATGATAGCCGAGGTGCTCTTAGCAAAACCATGCACCTCGAGCCTAGCCTAAAACCATTTTGGAAGTTTTGAATAGAGGGGGGAGGTGTATGTTCAATTCCATCACAAGCCAACCATTTCACAATGTCCAAATGATATGAGAACTCCCAAAGTCTAAAGTTATAAAACCACCTAATGTTGTCTAATTAATCAGCGAAGCATCTACCTAAATTCATACTAGTGGAACCATGAATACACTACCCACTAGTTGGGGTTTTGTTTTCCTAGGGGAAGCAAAGTGATAATAAACAATAGCAATGATAAGGCTATAACAAGGATTAATAGGTATTGCTAAATAAAACAGTGACAACGCGAGAATTTAAATAAAGCGGTAATGCAATAATTTAAATCAAAATAATTTTATAAACTGGGATTCAATATGCTCAAGGATGATGTGACTTGCCTTGCTCAGAGAGAACGACCTTCCGAACCTTCGGCGACGACCGCGAAGCACGCTTCGGAAACCTCCGGAACGACAGAAGCTACGCGAAGCACACAAGCAAAGCTACAAGCCTATAAAGAAGCAATTACAATACATAAAAAGAAAGCACATGGTTCTTTAGGTTATAACAAACATTAGGAGACTTTAACGGGTCGATTCAGAGTTCGTATGACCAAAGCATGGTCATCCGAAGTTTAATGCTGTTATATGGAGATTTACAGATTATTATGATTAGGCTTTGCAACTATAAAACATGTGCAAGCGCTAGCCTAGAAAAGACAGGAAGGCTGCGCTGTTGATATGCGGACTCCACATGTCAACCTAAGGGACCACGGTGGACCGGGTACACAGAAACGGTCCACGGGTCGACGGAAGCGGACCCCGTGTGTCAACTGAGGCGAGTGGCCGACAAATGGACTCCACTTGACACCACGCGGGCTGCACACGTGGAAACCACGTGGCTACCGAGCGGGCACACAAACACGGTCACCACACGCACACACGAACGACTACCGACACCGCTACACGGGTACCGGGGTCGACAACCGCACAACGGGCACGGGCGACACCGAAAGGACGAGGACGGGGGTAGCGAGAGGACGGATCCTTACCACCACGCGACGAGGGGCGTGGGAACGACGATGACGAACGGGCACGGCGGAGACGGCTCGGGGACGACGGAGGCGAACGACGAGGGAACGACTTCGGCGGCGATCCTTGGACGAAGGCGAGACGCGGCCGGCACAAGGCTTGACGACGCGGAGCCGAGGACGAAGACGACGATGGGGCTGCTGCAACCTTGATGAAACGCGGGCGGCAAACGCGATCGGCTCGACGAAGGGAGGGCCAACGACGAGCGCAACCGGGAACGACAAGAGGACGACGATGAAGACCGGCGGGGTGGCAACGACGAACGCTGGCGGGGTTCGGGTGGAGGGGAGGCGAGGCCGAGGACGACCTTGCCGCTGCGATGCCGAAGGAGGAGACGGCGACGTCGGCCGGTGCACGGGCACGGCGGAAGGGGCTGCCGGAGGAGACGTCGATGAGGAGGAAGGAGAGGCCGGCGCGGCGGCGGCGTTCTGGCAAAACCGAGGGCAGGCCGGGGTGAAGGGCGACGTCACCGTGCCGAGCGAGGAGACGGCAGCGTAGGCTGGCTCACCGGCGAGGAACAGTAGCCGCCCGGAGGAGGGGAGGTACTGGACTCCGACGAGGAGACCACTCCGGCGAGCTTCGGGCGAGGAGGAGGTGAGGCCGGAGATGAGGACGGCACAGGTGGCTGGAGGCGAGGCGGCGCCGGGGAAAGAGGAGGAGGAGGTGGGGAAAGGTGGTGCGGCCACGGGGAGACGCGTGAGGAGGCTAAAACGAGAGAACGGAGGAAGGGGATCCCATTTTATAGCGGAGGGGAGCTAGCCGGGCATGGGAGAGGGCGGAACGGCGCCGAGAATGGCGGCCGGCGACCATGGAAGGTGGCCGGGGATGGCACGGCCGTTCCGGGCGATTGAGGGCGCCATTCAAGGGGTAAATTAGGGGGAATTGAAGAGGAAGGAAAGAGGATTAATTCCCCCTAATAAATTTTGGAATTAGACATTTGAATCAAGCGGATTTGAGGGAGGAAATGGCTAGAGTTCACGGGAGAGAGAGGAGGAGGCCGTGCGGCTGGAGGAGGACGACGACCGGGAGTGGGACCCACGCGGTCGCGCGATCAGCGCGCGTGCGCACGCGGCTAGGGCAGGAGGGCGCTGTGGCTTGGGCCGAGAGGCAGCCCAGGCGGGAGGAGGCGGGAGAAGGTGGGCCGGAGGAGAAGAGGAAGGAAGGGAATGGGCCAAAAAGGGCCCAAGCTGAGGAGGAGGATTTATTTTAGGTTTTTCTTTTTAATAAATTCTGATAATTGTTTTTATTGCTTAATAATTATTCTGGTGCTCTGAAAATTCAAGTAAAATTTGAGGGCTCATTTTAGACCAAGGAGAATTTAACAAAAATTCTCCGGGCCACATTCGAATTTTTCTTGTACGTATTTTAGTGTTTGCCAATTTATTTTCAAATTTTAATTAATTCTATTATTCCTTTTAGAGAATGATTTTTATTTTGGGATGAATTTATCAGGACGTGACAGTTTCTGCTGCCGCTGGCCTTCTCCGCCGCCACCTCTCATCGCCAGATGCCGCTGCCACCACTCCGCCCCGCCGCCAACTGCCACCCCGCCGGATCCGGCCGGACGAGCGCGGATCCGGACGTTTGCCGCTGCCGCCGCTTGGCCAGCTCCTCGGGCCGTTCGAGCGCGCGTTGGGCGAAGCCCCGCCGCCGCCATCCTTGCAAGCCGCGCGGCTTTGCCGGCGCCCGCTCACGCAGCGGCGAGGTAGAGAAGGAGGAGTGGAGGAATAAGTCCCACGGCGGCGCTCGCCTCTTGTGTCACCCGTGGAAAGAGCGACGCGAGAGCTCCCCTGCTAGCAACGCAAAAATTGTGGCAGATTTTTGAGCTCCTATTTTTTGATTTTTAGTCTGTAGGTTTTTGCATCAAGATACGTGTTAATATAGACCCAACTTACAGTTACATTTAGTCACATAGCAGTTACACTCAGTTACTTACACTCAGTTGCAATCATCTTGCACTACCAAAATTAGATTTTACAACTGATTTTGTCTCTAGATTTACGATTTTGATATGTTTGTCTCTTATATTATTATTATTTCATTTTAAACGGGCTATATCCATTGGTTCAAAATTTTGCAAAAATTTAAAAGTTGAAACTTCAAATCTTTCGAAAAGATCAGTAGCTAGTCCATTTTCTTTCCCTTATTCTTGCTGTAACTTCACTTCAATCTGCTGTCGTTTTTATGTGCGGGCTCGACAGCAGTTTATAATTGGAATAAGTTCATCGGAGGTCCCTCAACTTGGCAGCGAGATCTTTTGAGCTCCCTTAACCAAAATCCCTAAACTCACTCAAACCGTGCACTCAAGGTCCTATGGCAGTATATATGGGTGGTTTCGCTGACGTGGCATCCTAGTCAGCAAAAAAATTAAAAAATTATGTGGGGCCCAAATGTCAGCTGCACATTCTCACCTCCACCGCCGACTCTTCCTCCTCTCCCGCCACCCCCACTCCACCGCCGGCCATCTCTCTCCCCTCTGCCGCCGCCTCCTCCCCATCTCCACCTCTCTTCGCTCCCCGTCCCCGTCGCCTCGAGCCAGCGGTAGATGTGTGAGAGGTGGCGGCGGCAAGAGACGACGGCGGCAGCAGCGCGCGGCCGGAGGCCGCGGAGTGGCGGCGTCGGTGGGTGAGCGGCCGAACACAAGGGCGGTGGAGTGGCGGCGTTGGCGGGCGAGCGGCAGAACACAAGGGCTTGGGGCGTGGGGGGCGCGGCGGCTGGTTGGCTATGGCGGGCACCGTGTCAAGCGCTGTGCCGCGCGCGAGACTTCTACGTGTGGAGCATCACTGGCTACGCCAGCCACTGCCTTCGGCTACGGCTACCCGATGTTCGTCGCCACGATGCCGACCATGCCGACAAACAGCAGTTTCGCCTCCTCCCGCTACTCCGGCGCCGGCGCCAGCGGCGACAACATGCGCGAGCTCGTCAGCGCCGCGTCGCAGAGGCTAGCGGTGGAGCGGGCCGCGGCCGCAGAGCTGGCGACCGTGCCACGTAGCCAGAGCGTGGCCATGGCGAGGATCGACAAGGACCAGCCGTGCGAGTTCGCCGGAGTTGGGTTGGTATTCCCCAGGAGCTGTGCCGTGGGCTCCGGCCTTGTTAGTGGAGGAGGGGGAGGGTGGCTGCCGTGGCATGAACAGCCGCCGCCGTCGCCGCTCGCACGACCGAATGATGGCGGGCTGTGGAGCCATAGTCCGCCTCCGCTCGAGCGCCTCGTCGCTGCCGTCCCCACGCCCTCGGGAGCGGCGATGGCTAAGGGGATGGGCGCCGCCAGCACGCGGATCCTACCGCCCCCGTCCTTGGGAGCAGCGGAGGTGGAGATGAAGGCGGCTGCCTCTTTCCCCCTCTGATGCCGGCACCCCATCTCCTGTCGGTCTCATCTCCCCCTCTCCGACCGGCACCAGTTGCTACCGCCACAGCCGCCGCCATCTCTCACCATATGAGGATTTGAAGAGAAGAGAGAGAAAAAAGGAAAAGAGAGACCCCACATTTTTTCTCACGTACATGTGGACCCCACATATTGATTTTTTTTTTATTTTTTGCTAACTAGGATGCCACGTCAAAAAAATCGGGCAAAAATACTGCCATAGGACCTCCTTTGAATGGTTTGAGTGAGTTTAAGGGTACATATTTCCAGTTTTGTGGTTAAAGGACCTTAAAAAATCTCGTTGTTAAGTTGAGGGACCTCCGGTGAACTTATTCCTTTATAATTTTCCTGGGGAATAAGTCTATATTTCCTCCCTCAACCCTTGCCCTTGATTAAATTGCCTCTCTCAACCGCAATACCGGATATAACACCTACTCCATCTTTGAAAACCAGATCAAATTGACTCCCTCGGCTGTTTGGATAATGGTTTCGTCTTACATGGCTCTTATAGGACCACATGTTAGTGAGAAAAACATAAAAAAATAAAAATCCTACATGTGAGCCATCTCATCTACCCTATAATTCACCAACTCCTTTTACTCACCTTTCACTTTTACACTCTTACATTCATCACTCAATGGTTCAGATCATCTCATCTCAATCTAATGTCTCCCGCGTACCCATCGCCTTCCCTCACCCAGCAGCGCCCTCGAATCACACGCACTTTCCTTCCTGTTCCAATCGTGAAATTCCTCCGCTTCCCTCCCCCGGCACCGCATCGCGGGCCATCGCTCCCCCACCTCTCGCTCCACCGCGCCTCCAACCCAAGCCCCGCCCCCTCCACCTCTCGCTCCTCACGCCGCCTCCATTGCTCTCCAAACCCTAACGCGCGCCACTCCGCCGCTCCCTTCTCGCCGGTTTCACCGCCTCCGATCTGATTCTTTGAAACTCCATTGGCTCCTCGGCTTGCTTTCTTACAGGCAGAAACCGGCTCCGATCTGATTCTTTGAAACTCCATTGGCTCCTCGGCTTGCTTTCTTACAGGCATCAAGTCAGGTAAGCAACTAAGCATGGATTTTCTCCAAACATATATCTCAGCAGAATTGCTCCTTATCATATGAAACTACTCCATAATAACAACGAAATATTTAGGCTCTGAAACTAGCCAAAACAAAATTGTCAGGGTGGATAGATAATCTTGGTCAGCCTTTTATTGTAACTGAACCTCATTGTGTCTTTTTATACGCAAATGTATATGCAGGCATATATCAGGATCCTTCCTATTCTTTCATGATGATTTGTTTTTTTTAAAAAAATCTTAAGGTTCATGATTGGGTAGGGTTAGCCCCTTTTAGTTCAACAAGTTCAGATTCTCAGCAACGGCACAGTGTTTTTAGGAACAAACTCCTAAATCTAGCACAATATGATGTTTTCAAACAGCAGGAAACCAGTAAGTGCAGAAAAAGTATATGCATCTCTGGACGAAACGGACACTATGATGGTTTTAAACATATACCATGTGATGTTGCAAACCACTGAAATCCCAGACTGACCTTGAACACTCAAGAATGACATCACCACCTCTTCCTCCATTACCACCTGCATATTTCACATAAGGAGGATCTGTTCTGGCTCCATTGTTTAAAAATCATGAAAAAGAAAATCCTGACTGATTGCCGAATTGGACCAAATAGCATGAATTAAAGCCATGACAGCATCCCTCTAAATCAGGTAACTATTCTCTCCCTAATCACTTTCCTACAAAATACTTTACACCTCATAGATCGATACTGTTTATTTCAATCTATCATGATGTATGCCTGCACTTATCTCCGCTCAGCCTACTGCGATGGATTACATCGTTGAAACCTTCCCACCAAATCTGTACTCATGAATGTATCCAGGTGGTCACTGATCTCCTCTCTTGTTAATTCCTTGAAGTCCCTACTCCCTATATAAATGTGCAGTTTTAATTCATGAAGTGTCTGAAAATTAACTATCTAGTTTTGTTAGTACATTGAATAAGCATAATTACAAAAGCTATTTGTATGAAATTACCGAGGCGGATGGATACCTTTGTTAAATATATTTCTATGGAATGTCTTGATTTATGAATCTATGTAGTGTGGACCTCTCCTCTGTAAGCTATACTCAAGAAACCCATACTAGTTCAATCTGCATTTTAAGCCTTGAGTGATCTCTTAATTGACTTCAGTGACATGTTTGTCAACACAGGGATGAGCTAAATAGGTTTGTCTCAGATAAGCGATCTCCATCAGTTCTAAAATTAGATGGATGGCAGCGGCAATCTCAGTTTTCTTAATATGAGCTCTTCAATCCTTTGAACTCTTTGGCTATGAGATCATTCTTCCCTAACAAAATCAGGAACACAACCTGCTACTACAATTTTTTTTCAGTTTAATTGAATTACCATTGCAAGTTCATTGAGATATTAATTTCTTGCAGGTCATAAACTGTCCTAATGAATGAACTCACTGAGATTTACCCAACTATGCAATGAAGTTGTGTTTACTCTAGAGAGTTCTAATATCAGGTACTTTATATGCTGTTCATTTTTCACGAATTATGTTAGGGAGAGTCTTGTTAAAATTATATTCCTTTTGAGTTAAATCCTTTATCCATCTTTTTTTCTTGTTTTATTAGGGGCCTATGCATGCTATGCTTGATTCTTGGTTCAAAAATAACAGATGCAGTTGTTGCATCTATTGTCCGTTCTTATGCATGCTTGGATTTGCTTGATTCTAAATACTTCAAATCAGATGGCAGAGATGTTTTCGGTCACTAAGTTCCTGAACGGTATCTAAATTTACTTTGCTTGAACTCCAGATCTAGCATTACTGATAATGGATGCAGGATAATCTGCAAGGACTCTAAGCTGGCTTCTCCTTGCCCTATGCCCAGATTTTACCTCATAACCTTGTTCTTTGTTGTATTGATTTAAAAAGAATAAAGAAGACAATAACACTTGCTCTTCTGACTTATAGGTGGGGTTTAGGTGGCTACTTCAAAGTTGCCACTTCTTCAGCTCATGGGCTGTGGCAAGAGCTATGTGCCAACTCGCAAGCTGAACAGAGATATCATACTTTGGCGAAATTTCTGGAGGGATTAAATTTGGTTTTTACCTATGTCGATAAAGCAGCAGGTTAATCTGTTATTTCGTAATTCTTTGTCCAAATTTGTAATGAGATGTTGTGCATTTTTTTTCATTATATTTATAATGAGACATGAATATACATTGGTATTTCATTGGTGTTTCGTCTCATATGTGGCATAGATATGTTCATGTTTATGATATGATGTATCATATTGCCTAACTATTCTTTATGCTCTGCAGTGAGCAAGCTACAAGTGCTAGCTGTTATTGTTTGTTTAATCATGAAACAGAGGCTTTTTGAAACCAGATCGAGCAAGCCAAATGGGACTGCATCAGCAATATGACGAAAACTTTCCCCATTTTGACATCAACTACCATCAATTGCATATTCTTTTGTATGTAGAGATTGCATTTTATTTTGGTTCAGATCAGATATAATAGTGCCAAATCTGTCCTGTATGAAACATATATTTCATTTTTGGTAACACAAAAGTTGGACTGAATATACGACTGGTTCTTTTTAGTACTCTGTTTTGGTGCAAATAGCATTTGTGCAGTGACCAATTGTACTATCTTCTTGATTTTGCGATCATTCTCCGATTGTTTGCTGAGGCCATCAGCACTCTTATACATGGACCGTTCAACTGAACAATTATGAACTGCATCACTGGAAAAAAGAGGAATAGGCATCATAAGGCTTGTTTGAGTTCTCTTCTGTTCTCTGCAAAAAGTTATAACGCGTTAATTATATAGCGCCAAGCTTTTCATGTTCCCAGGAGTTTGTATGGCACCAAACTGTTCACCTGAGCAAATGGTCCAATAATGAATATATGATATGATTTTTTTGCTTTGTCATGGTACGTTGCTAACCTTCTGGTGCAGTTTTCTCATTAAGATATTTTGTGTAGTGAAGAAATGCATGTTTGTGTTGTAAGATGCTTTTAAATTTATTTTACAAATGGAATTAATGTATGAACTATGAACACATCAATAATAGTGTACTGTTAAGTATTGATTATATTTTTTATTTTAAAAGTTCAGCGTGTTAAATGAGGTTTCAAAGATGCTTTGAAATTTATTGTGTTATATGAAATATGTTGCCGCAACAATCCTAAGATATCAGTATGCGTATCATCTAGGTGTACTTGGCTGATGAGCTGTTGGAGTTGTCCATATCCTCCAGGAAAATGTGTTGATGGGTTATGCGGGGTCTGGTACATTTAGACATATGGAAGTTCTGATGATAAATTTATGGAGAGATTTAAGATTGATCAGATGTATTTGTATGCAAATTGTGGATAAAGAATTGCCAGATATTCTCTTTTGGAGAAGAAATGAGACAGTTCATGTTATAATGTTATAATATTGGTGCATATACCTTTTTGTGCAAACATTCAAATAATTTACCGTTTGTGCATATGCATAAGATGCAATTAATTAGTCCATCTAAATTTACTACTCCCTTATAAAAAATGAAAATTTATATGATTTTTGAATTATTTTGTATTGGTGGCGTGCGTTTGACCATAATTTTATATTTCAACAAGTTCATAAAACACTATAAATTTGAGAATATGGAATTATTGTTTTAAGGCTAAATATGTGTTGATCCTTTAGCATTCGCATAAGAACATATACTCCATATCTTTGCTTGGATATTTGTATTTTTAGACATATATTTTGATTTGTATTATCAAAAACAACCGTAGCGTTAGCACGGGCAGATTACTAGTCTTAATTGTTTTTCTTTCTCCTCACCCCTCTCTCTCTCCCGTTCTCTCTGCACCTCCGACGACGACCCGCCTTCCTGTCCGTTCGCTCCTTCCTCCGCTGGAGCCAGCAATTTAGTTGTTCGGCCGCCGCCATCCCTGTTGGCAACAGACTGTTGCCCTATGCCGGAGCAGGCTCCTTATGAAGGCCACGACAGTGCCCCGGGCGAGGGACGAGCGCGCGGACGCCGGACGGCCTCCTCTAGTCCGTTGACCTCGCCGTCCTGGTCACCGACGCCGCCCAAGACACCCTGCCCACTGGATTTGTGCGTGATGAGGCCGAGAGAGACAAATCCGGTGGTGTCGTGCCCCTCCGCCCCCCGGTGGCACATGTCCCGTGCTCCTTCGCCACTAGGAGTGCTTCGAGCAAGAAGGGGGTGGAGTGCCCGCGCAAGAAGGCTACGAGAAGGCGCCGACGCCGGCGAGAGGTGGCAACTGGCAAGAAGTGCTCACGCCATCCTTGCGACACGATCCAGTCAAGCAGCAACGCATATGCCTAATCGCCATCCTTGCAATGCAATTTAGCTCTCACCAGTCATCACTCACCACTCGCCAGCAATGTCACTCCAAATCCTCAACACCTCCAAGCCCACGTTGCCATCACCACCTCAGCCACACATTCACCACCCGTCCGTACCACTACCGCCTAAGATCGGTCGCCACGCCGCTGGCATCATGATCGTTGTCGCGGCCGCGTCAGCCATCCCCAATATCACACTCGCACAACCCAGAGCGCAGGAGGCAGAAGCAGCCGCCGCCGCCGCCGTGCCCTGCATCCCCGACTTGCCAGTCACCGCCAAGGCCTTCCTGGATGTGTCAATTGGCACCGAATCAGCAGGGAAAATCACCATTGGCCTCTTCGGCGACGAGGTCCCCACTGGTGCGTCCCGGTTCCTGTCGCTCGGTGTTGGCTAGTCAAGATCGTGCGGGGTACCCGGCCATCCCGGCGGTGACCGACCGGCTGGCAGCGGAGATGGATGTCGCGCCCGGCCGTGCGCAATGCGGTGGGGACAGGAGCGGTGTCCACCCAACTCCCGCGGCAGAGAGCGGCGGGGTGGCGGCGGCCGAACAACTGAGCTCCTGGCGCCCGCCGAGGAAGGAGCGACCGAACGGGCGGGCGAATAGTCGCCGGAGGTGGAGAGAGAACGGGAGAGAAGAGGGGTGACGAGAAAGAAAAATTAGGATCACTGACATGGGTTTTTTTTCTCACTAACACGTGGGTCCCTTAAGTGCCACGTAGGACGAAACCACTGTCCAAACAGCCGAGGAATCCAATTTGCTCTGGTTTTAAAAAATGGAGGAGGTGTTATACCCGGTATTACGGTTGAGGGAGGTGATTCAATCAGGGGCAAAAGTTGAGGGATATAATATAGACTTATTCCTTTTCCCGGTGTAATGGGCTCAACCGGGGATTTAAACCGGAAACCGGCCCATTTAAACAGCATTTTGTAGCCCACCATGGAAACCTTTTCAGGCCGATCATTTCCACGGGGAAAAAGTACACCTGAGGTCCCTCAACTTGTCATCGAGTTGCAAAATCATCCCGAACCACAAAACCAGGTATCCGGCGTCACTCAACTCACAAAACCGTTTATTTTAGGTCCCTCGGTTGTTTTGATCCCGGTTTTGTCCTACGTGGCGACTGAGTCAGTGTGAAACCCATGTGGGCCCCACATGTCAGGACGCCACGTAAGCACACTCTCTCTTCCCCCTCCTCTCACTTCCTCACTCACTCACTCTCTCTCACTTCTCCTCTACAGGATCACGGCCGGGAGGGGAGGAGTGCCGGCGGCTGGCGGAGGAGGAGGTCCGGTGCAACGGGCGCGGCCGGTGGCCGGCAGGGGAGGAGGCCCTGGCCCGGCGCGTGCGGCGGGGGCGTCTGGCGGCTGACAGGGGAAGAGGGTCGCGCGAGGCGAGCGCGGCTGGCGGCCGGCAGGGGGGAGCGCAGCGGAGAGGAGGGCCGGCGCGACGGGCGTCGGGGAAGGAGCGGGGATGGGCTGACGATGGGCGGGGAGAGGAGCGGAGGTGGATACGGACGTGGTGGCGGCGCCACCGGCGACGGTCTCTTCCTCGCCTTCGCCTCGCGTCGTCTCGCTCTCCGCTCTGCTCAACGGGAGGCGACTCCAGCGATCGCCCGCGCGTCCTCCTAAACCTGGCGGCGTTGGCCCTCGTTGGCGGCGGCGACGCTAGCTGGCGAAGACGAGCGGGGAGAGAAGCAGCGGCCGACGGAGAGGAGCTTGGCGTTGGTGGTGGCGGCCGTCGGCTAGACCCAGCTGGCGCCGTCCTCTACCAGAAACGCGTAGCGGCGAGACCGGACGTCGAGCCCGGTGGGCTTGTCGGAGAGGTCGAGCTCGACACCCATGGCGTGCGCAAGCTCCCTGTTGCCGTCGGAGAGGAGGAGCACCTCATCACGGTGGCATCATCCGCGACTTTGCAGACTCGCCGGCCTCCTCGCTTCGCCCCGTCGGCCTCCTCCCCACCTGCCGGTTGCGGTGGCGGTGGTGGTGGCGGTGGGGGCGGCGTGGGGGAAGGCCCTCCTGGTCCGTTGCTCCCGCGCTGTCGCTTCCTCTCATCTTCTTGTCCATGGCCACTATAAATACACAATACACCTCGCCATGCACACTCCCAGGCCCAGCACACAGCAAGCAGCAGTAGCAGCGGCAAGCTCGAGCTAGCTACAAGTACAAGCTAGCAGCCTAGCAAAGCTCGATCGATAGCGATGGCGGCGAAGGTGGTGCTTGTTCTGGCGGTGAGCCTCCTCACCGTGGCCATGGCGGCGAGCGCCTGCAGCTCCGACTGCCCGCCGGCGCCGAGGCCGACGCCGACGCCCAGTACCGGGTCATTGTCGAGCCCACGCGACGCACTGAAGCTGCGCGTGTGCACCAACGTGCTCGGCCTCTGCTGCTCGCTGCTCGACGGCCTTCTCCCGTGTCGCAGCCGCCGCCCGCCGCCTCCTCCTCTCACGCCTCGCCCCGGCGGCCTCCTCCCCAGCTGCCGGTCGGCTCGCCCAGAGAAGAGAAGAGAAGAGTGAGAGAGAGAGAGAGGAGGAGGAAGAAGGGAGAGCCGGAGAGGAGGGGAGAGAGAGAGGATGATGACGTGGCATACTGACACGTGGGGTCCCTGTGGGTCTCACGCTAACTCAGCCGCCATGTTGGATAAAACTGATGCCAAAACCGCTAAGGACCTAGAATGACCGGTTTTGATTAGTTGAGAGACGCCGGATATCTGGTTTTGTGGTTCGAGGACGATTTTGTATCTCGATGACAAGTTGAGGTACCTTCAGTGTACTTATTCCTTTCCACCGGCGATTTGGGCCTAAAACCGGCCTTCCAAGCTGGTTACTGTCGGACTCACGGGTGAGAATTTTTTTCATTTTTAATTTTTTTCTTTTAATATTTACAGAAATAATCTATCGGCGCAAAAAAATTACAAAAATAGACCCTGCCGCGCTAATCAAGGGCGGCAAGCCGACGGAAAATTGCATTTAGCCCCACAGAGGGCGACAAGAGGCTAAATACAACTTTCGCAGCCCTAAAAAGCATTTGGCTCGTACTTTTTGTATCTGGGCCCCTCAAGGGACCCAAATACAAAAAGTACCAACCAAAAAGTATCAAGCTCGGGCTGGCTTTTTTTGCATGGGCCCTGGCAAGGGTTTTCGTGCAAAAAGCCCTCCCTCTCCCGTCTGCCGTCATCACCCGTCCCTCCCCGTTTGCCACGTCAGCTTGCCGCCCTAGTGGAGGGCGGCAAGGTCTATTTTTGTAACTTTTTTTTGCACCGATGGATTATTTCTGTAAATATTAAAAGAAAAAAATTTAAAAATGAAAAAAATTCACGGGTGACGGGTGTACACTGAAGTGCAACAACATCGCCACTTTGGGGATGCGTCGCCGCCGCTTCTAGGTCGTCTTCTCGGTGACCGGCGAGGTAGCCGGCGCGGCTTTGCCGGCGAGGGCTATAGGTTGCCGGCGCGTGCGACGTGCTCCGTGGCGAGCGCACGGGGGCTGCCGTGACCGAGCGGCCGCACCACGCGGCAATTAATGCTTCGTGCCTCCCAGTGAGCTGCCCTGATTGGTAAGTTCCCCAATCTAAACATCTACTACTTCTCAAATTAGTTCGTCTAGTGCATGGATTGATGAACCGTTGGTGTTGATTCGTTGTCAGGATTTTACTTCTTTGTCATTTCGATGTTTCTGTTCGAGTAATCCAATCCCAATGTTCTGCTCTTGCCGGCGAATCCCCTTCTCTTCGCGGATTGCAGGCTGACACCCTCTCCGCAGCTTCACCCGAGATGGAGGATCTCCCCATGGGGCGGCGGAACCCGGCGGCCAGCCTCACCGACGACCTCATCGTCGAGATCCTCCGCCGCCTCCCCGTCCGCTCCGTGTGCCGCTTCAAGCGCGTCTGCCGGTCCTGGCGCAACCTCATCGCCGACCATGAGCACCGCAAGAAGCTGCCGCAGACGCTGTCCGGCTTCTTCTACGAAAGCCTCAACGGCGAGCGCTGCCCTTGCTTGGCGCACCACTTCACCAACGTCTCCGGGAAAGGGGTGCCTCTCATCTTCCCATCATTCTCCTTCCTGCCCCAGTGCGACACGGTCGTCCCCTTGGACTGCTGCAATGGCCTCCTCCTCTGCCGCTGCTTCCAGCCCGGGCCTAACAACGGCGATGATGAGGTTGGGGTGTTCCATTATGTCGTGTGCAATCCTGCGACCAAGGAATGGGTGATGTTGCCGGATGCCAACTGGGCTAATGGCGAGACCCGCATTGCCTGCCTGTGTTTCGACCAAGCAATCTCCTCGCATTTCCATGTTCTTGAGTATGTGGAGGCTGAATATGAAGATGTCACAGGGGTTGAGATCTATTCTTCCGAAACTGGGTTGTGGACTCTGCATGAAAGTGGATGGGGCGATGATGTTGTTGTTAGGCATTGGGCCAATCCGAGAAGTGTTTTCCTTAATGGTTTTCTGCCTTCTGCTACGTGTGCTGCTGAGATTGTGGTGGTTGACATGGAGGGGAAGAAATGGAGGACCATTGCTATGCCGGAGCCTGAAGGTGATACTGGCATAATTCATCAAACTCAGGGTCGCCTATGTGCTTTTAATGTTGATCCAGATGACATCTTCAAACTGTCAATTTGGATTCTTGAAGATTATGATACAGATAATTGGATATTAAAGCACACCGTTAGCTCCTTGAGGCTGTTTGGAGGGAAGAAATATCAGTTTGGATTTGACTACCAAATAATTGTGGTTCATCCAGAATGTAATTTGATATTCTTTGTTTATGGATGGGACAAAACGTTGATGGCATATGAAATGGATCGCAAGGAAGTGCGTGTTATACGCAATCTTGGACATGACTCCTCGGATCCATATCTACCGTATGTTCCACTCTTTTATGAGTCATTTGCAGATGGGCGCTAACATGCAGAGCGTCGGCTCCACTTTTACTACTGCGAAAACATCCTTTTGCACTAGGAGAACCAAGCTTAGAGTGGGCAGAAAGCCATTCTCTAGTACAAGGATTTAGCAAGGTCTGTTTTATTGTACTTGAATTAAGAAGTCAGATGGTAGTACTAGTACTATGTAGATTGTCTTTTGGAAGGTTTGTCCTGTTACTCTGAAGGTTGTCTTGTTTTATTCTACTGGTGTTTACCCTATTATAGTGAAGCTTTGATGTAATATGCTAACACTGAAAGGTCTTTTGACTGTATCAGCACAATCTGTTTAGGGTACTGTGACAGTGTGACTAATGTTTTGAATGTTGGAGCACACCACATATGTACTTCCTGTTTTCATCATTCTTTTTATTTTTTTATTCTTTTCTTTAGTGCTTCTATATGTTTACCCTTGCAGATCATTTCTACACGTTTCTTTTCTGTATGGTGATCTATAATTGTCTCATTAATTGGAATATTACTTCCCCAGCTCTTTGTGGTTAGAGAGAGTTTGGTAACCAAAAAGTGCTGCTATGATAGTTCAACTATCCAGGCTGATGATCCTCTGATGGTTACCCTTCTGAATTTTGCAAATTACCTGCTACAACCATGACAAAGTTCATCAAAACTGCAACTATTCTGCTCCTCCTCTAAGTTCCAATATATTATTCTGTTCAGAACGATAGAACATAATGTTTATCTGCGCCGTGAAATTTCTTGTCGTTTTTAACACCAAAATGCACTTGCAATTCATTGCACCGTGATGTTTATTTGCAACAATACGAATCACAAGAGTGTGATTCGAGCTGCAAAATGGCTCATGGGAGGGCATTGGCAGCATTGAGGCCTTGATGGCTGATGCCAACTTGCCAAGCTGCTAACTGTTTTACAGATAACCGGGACGAATGTACGTCTTGCTAAGAACAGTTGATCACAATTCGAATTTTATTTCAATGTATAATGCTTGTTTTGGATACTGTAACATTCTAGACACGCCTCTGCATGCGCCGTTATCAGCTATCAGAGCCCCAGACTCAGAACTAGTAGTTGCAGAGCAAATCAAGAGACATAAGCAGAGGAAGAAGAAAACAGAGAGGAGCGAATCGTACTGGAGTTGGAGTGTCGCGGCGGCGTGGCAATGGCCGGATAGGACCGCCATGTCGCCGCTCGCCATGCCCGAGTAGAGGCTCTAGAGCGGAAGGCTCTAACAGCCGGCCAACTCACAAGCAAGATTGTCGATGAGATCAACCTTTGGATCTACTATGGTGCAAGAGATATCGTGAGAATCTTGAGATAGCAATCTGAAGGGGTTGTACAGTAGAGTGTTTGTTTTATTTTTCCCTTTTTTTTTCACCTTGGTGAAGTTGTAAATAACTTTTTTCTGCTGCATATATAACACCAGCAATGCTTGGCTCTTTTTTTTTAAGGCTGATTTGGTCGTATTCAAGAGCAGATTTTTTTTTCTATGGCAAGCTGAAGAGGGCCAAGGTGAAGGCATGGTTTGGTGAGGCCTATCGTCTTCTGTTAAGAGAAAAGGAGGAACTAAAAATTTGGTTTTGGTGATTAATGATAAATCTAATTATATAAGAGTAATATTGTTATAAACATTTATTTGTCTACTAGACTCATGGATATGAAAGTGAAATTTGTGAGAGGTGATTTCATATGAGTTGAGATAAAAACGTTTATTGATGGTGGACCTAAATCACAAGGAACATCCTATAGTAAGGAACGCACGGCGGCGGCGGCGGCGCTCCGTCTTGCTGCTGCTGCTTTTCCTTCTTTTCCACCCCCCTCAAACGCACGACAACCTCGCTCCTTCGTGTCACCGGTGGCGGCAAGCCGGCCTCCTTCCGCCGCCACCGCGAACGCCTTCACCGCCGCTGTAGGGAGCAGGCCGATGGGTTCGCATCACGCCCGCTCATAGCAAGCTCCACAGCCACGCAGCCGCAGGGAGCGCTGCCGATGGCGGCAAGGAGGTGAGGGAGCAGCAAGAAGAGGAGCACGCGGTAGGGCCGGTTGCTTTGGCGGGAGGTCAAGCTCCATGGCTGGCCGAGTGAGGCCGAGACAATAACCTCTACTTCGATGGCAGTCGTGCCTTCACGCTTCGGGCCGGTCCTCCACCGCCGCGTGAGGCCCGCCCCCACCGGTGTGGATGGCGGTCGAGCCTCTGTACTCCGGGCCAGTCCTTCGCCTCCATCGCGGTCGGGTCGCTGTGGCCGGGTCCCTATCGGCAGTCGAATGGCGGTCCCCATTGGTGGTTGAACGGTGGACGCACCTCCGCGCTCCTGGCCGTTCTTCTACCTCTGCCGCTGCCTCGTGAGCCCCACGACGCCACCACCGCTCGTGCTGCTATCGCCACCATCGCAACGCTAGAAGATGGGAAGAACGAAGGAAGAAGACGGGGAAAGAAGGAGATGGATGGAAAATGTGACGACGATGGCATGGTTCTAGTTTCGTAAAATTTGAGTGGCACGCTTATGAATAGACGAATTATAATACTTTTTTTTAATAACCATATTTGCATTGGCATGGATTGAATTAACCCAAATACTTCTTGTTGCATTGTGTAGAATGTTTTTGTAAGCCCTCCATCCAATAATAATAACAATTTACTATTAGATGATGTGACATATCATTTTATTAGGTTATATCTCATCCAATACTAGTTTTTTTTTTACGGAGAGAGTATTTGCTTAGTGCATTTCTAAAAGTATTTAATTTATCTCTATAATCAAATATATAACCATGACAATAATCTCACGAATAATCTGTATCACTTGTTGAATGATTTCGAAGCATTTCTGTTGCTGGGAGTATTTTGAAGGAGAACATTACCACCATCTTTTTTAGTGCAAGGGATGGAAGACATAATAATTTGGAAATGGAATATTTGGTTAGATCACACTACAAAATTCAATTGCACGACAATTGAGGACTATAACACATAAATAGCTTGGAAAACTGCTGCAGAAGGTAAATGCTAAATTTGCATGATTTGATTACAGGGGATGTCCACATGGTTAATTATGCCCTTTAGGCGGCCAGGAGAATGAAATGTCAAATTATAATGATTTTAAGGAAGCTTAGCCATTTGGCAGTAACTTTTTTTAGATGCATTTGCGATATGACAGTAATAACTTAGTAAGGACATAATTGAAAAGTATATAACTTTTTTTATGTCATTCTGAATTTCTGGTTTATACACATTCGAACTTAGAGAAGGAACATAATAGTTGAAGTTTTGATAATTTTTATCACGGTTTGTAGCAGGTAATTGGGAAAATTGAAAAGGGTAAACATGAGAGGAAGCCAGCATGCATAGTTGAACTTGTTAGTTTACCAATCTATGCTATCCTCGATGTACCCTTGTACGTGCTCTTGTTTGAACATACTCTCTCTCTCTCTCTCTCTCTCTCTCAAACTAGAAAAGGTAAGGAAAGCAATATTCCAATTATTAAGATCATTAAAAATCACCACACAGAAAAGTAAGGGTCTGCTGGGAAGGCGACGAAACCCCTAGATGCCCCCAATTCAGTGTCTGCTGGGACATTGGTTCCAAATTGAAAAATAAGGGTCTGTTTAGTTCACGGCCGTCACATTGAATATTTATACAGATTGCGTGTAAATTATGAGATAAATCTTTTAAGTCTAATTATGCCATAATTTGACAATGTTGTGCTACAGTAAATATTTGCTAATGACGGATTAATTAGACTTAATAAATTCATCTCGCAGTTTCCAAGCGAAATTTATAATTTATTTTGTTACTAGACTACGTTTAATATTTCAAATGTGTGTCTGTATATCCAATATGACACGCTAAAAATTTTTCTTCGGAAACTAAACAGGGCCTAAGTTCATTTGATTCCCTTAGCTACTGGCCAAATCTGATTCGTATCCCTAAACCACAACACCTGATATCTCGACCCTTTAAGCCATTACTATCTTGGACTGTGCACTCCACGTCTTCAAAATACATTTCCTGAAAATACTTTTTGTTGCATTGCGTACAATGTTTTTTAAGGCCATGTTTAGATCCCCTGGCAAGTTTTTTCACCCTGTCACATCGAATGTTTGGACACATGCATAAAGTATTAAATATAGAAAAAAAATAATTATATAGATTGCGTGTAAATTGCGAGACGGAACTTTTAAGCCTAAATGCTCCATGATTTGTCAATATGATGCTACAGTAAATATTTGCTAATTACGGATTAACTAGGCTTAATAAATTCGTCTCCAGTTTACAGACGGATCATGTAATTTGTTTTGTTACTTCAAATGTGTGTCCGTATATCTAATGTGACACGGCAAAATATTTTCACCCTGGATCTAAACACCCCCTAAGCTACTCACCTCCATTAAAAAAATAATATAGTATTAGATGTGATATACCATTTTATTAGATTATGTCTGGTCCAATACTAGGTTTTTTTATGGAGTTTGCTAAGTGCATTTCTAAAAATATTTAATATATCTTTATAATAAAATATATAACCGTGACAATAATCTCACGAATAATCTGTTTCACTTGCTGAAAGATTTTGAAGCATTCTTGTTGCTGGGAGTATTTTAAAGGAGAACATTATCACCATCTTTTGTAGTGCAAGGGATGGAAAACACAATAATTTGGAAATGGAATATTTGGTTAGATCACACTACAAAATTCAATTGCACGACAATTGTGGACTATAACACATAAATAGCTTCCAAAACTGCTGCTGAAGGTAAATGCTAAATTTGCATGGTTTCATTGCAGGGGATGTTCACATGGTTAATTATGCTCTTTAGGCGGCCAGGAGAATGAAATGTCAAATTACAATGATTTTAAGGAAGCTTAGCCGTGTGGCAGTAACTTTTTTTAGATGCATTTGCGATTTGACAGTAATAACTTAGTAAGGACATAATTGAAAGAAGTATATAACTTTCTTTATGTCATTCTGAATTTCTGGCTTATACACAATCGAACTTAGAGAAGGAACATAATAGTCGAAGTTCTGATAATTTTTATCACGGTATGTATCAGGTAATTGGGAAAATTGAAAAGGGTAAACATGAGAGGAAGCCAGCATGCATAGTTGAACTTGTTAGTTTACCAATCTATGCTATCCTCGATGTACCCTTGTACGTGCTCTTGTTTGAACATACTCTCTCTCTCTCTCTCTCTCTCTCTCAAACTAGAAAAGGTAGGGAAAGCAATATTCCAATTATTAAGATCATTAAAAATCACCACTCACCACACTCCTTTCTGTTATTTTGCCTGAGAGCCTGTGCTTATGTCTGAAAACTGGTAACCCCAGTGTTATGTAAAAACTATGTAGGACTTCTGCTTTCGATAAAAAGCTGGGCCCTGTGGCCTTCCCTCTAAGAAAAATCACCACACAGAAAAGAGTAGAAATGATCTAGGAGACAGTAAGCTGCAAGGGTCCAATACCGACAGGTACTTCAGAAAAGAAGAAAAAGAGAAAAAGAATGCGGGAAAAAAGGACAGTACATATGTTCCAACATGACATCAAGCTTAACTAGCATAGGGTTTTTGAAGGGAACTAGCATAGGGTTACATCAGTGGAATAAAAACAAGGCATAACCTTCAGAACAACAGAACTTACATAATTAGCTTACCATCTACGATTTAAGAGCGTTCTTCAAAATAACTTGAAGAGGATTAATCATACAATAAAACAGAACTTCATAATTCTTATTAGAGACTGGCTGGCCCACTCTAAGCCTGATTCTCCTAAGGGAGAAAAGTTGTTTTTGCAACAACAAAAGTGGAGCCGCACCTCTGCAAGTTGGCCATTAGCGCCCATCAGTTAACAACTCAGAGAATAGTGGAACATATGGCAGATATGGCCAGCAGTAGTCATGTCCGAGATTGCGTATAACACGCACTTCCTTGCGATCCATTTCATATGCCATCAAAGTATTGTCCAATCCATAAACAAAGAAGATCAAATTGCAATCTGGATGAACTGCAATTACTTGGTACTCAAAATCAAGTCGATAATTCTTCCCTTCAAACAGGTCCAAGGAGCTAACGGTGTGCTTTAAGATCCAATTATTTGTATCATAGTCTTCAAGAAACCAAATTGACAGTTTGAAGATATCGAGCAGATCGACATTGAAAGCACACAGGCAACCCTGAGTTTGATGAATTATGCCAATGTCATTATCACGGTCTGGCACAGGAATTTTCCTCCATTTCTTCCCCTCCATGTCAACCGCCACAATCTCATCAGCAGGCGTGACAGAGTGCAGAAAACCATTGAGGAAAACACTTCTTCGATTGACCGAAAGGCTGACAAGAACTACACCATTCCATCCATTTCCATGGAGACTCCATAGCCCAGTTTTAGACGAATAGATCTCCACCCCTGTGACGCGTTCAGCTTCATCCTCCACATACTCGACCACATGGAAATGCGAGGAGATGGCTGGATCAAAGCACAAGCAGGCAATGCGGTTCTCGCCATCAGCCCAATTGGCGTCCGGCAACATCACCCATTCCTCGGTCGCGGGATTGCACACGGCATAGTGGAACTTGCTAACACCATCAAACTGCAAGCAGCGGCAGAGGAGGAGGCCATTGCAGGAGTCCAAGGGGATGACCTCTTTGCACTGCGGCAGGAGAGGCCTTCAGCCTGCAATCCGTGAATCCGCGAGCAGATCGAGCAGGTGAACACTGAGCAGATGGGGATTGCTCGAACAAAACAATCAAAACGGCAAAGAGATAAATATCTGACAACGGATCAATGCCATGGGTCATCAATCCGTGCACTAGACGAACTAATCCGAGAAGGTAAATCAGTAAATGTTTAGATCAGGAAACCTACACATCAAGGCTGCTCGCTGGGAGACACGAACCTTTGCCGTTTGCTGCGCCGCTTGGCCTCGGAAGCGCCCCGTGCTCTCGCCGTGGAGACCGTTGTACAGGTCGGCAACCTAGCGCCCTCGCCCTCGCCGGTAAAGCGCCTCCATTGCGCCGGCCGGTTACCGAGAAGGCGAGAGCTGAGAAGAGCTCGAAGCCTCGAAGCGACGGCGATGCGGTTAAATACGCGTGGCGTTGAGTAGGAGCATCTTTCCTACTGACATTTTCTCAACGTGAAAAGCTAATTCGCGCGCGCGTTATCAGCACGTACTTCCGGCTCATCAGGCCCACGCACGCACGCTTCTTCTCTCTTTTTTCTGTTTTTTTTTACACAGCCGTTTCTTTTTTTTCTTTTTTTTCGCTGTTCCTTGTTCCTGCCGTGCGGATAGGAGAAAAAAATCGTAATTAGTTTAGATTAGTTCTCTATTTTTGTTAGTGATTAGTTTGCTAGTAATTTTAAAATAAGTTTTCAAATCTCGAGTTGAAAATTTTTAAATCTCGAGTTGAAAATTTTCAAATATCAAGTTGAAAGTTTTCAAATATTTTAAATCTAGACTTGAAAGTTTTCGAATCTTGAGTTGAAAGTTTTCAGATCTCGAGTTGAAAATTTTCAAATCTCAAGTTGAAAGTTTTCAAATTTTTCAAATCTGGACTTGAAAGTTTTCGAATCTCGAGTTGAAAGTTTTCAAATCTCGAGTTGAAAATTTTCAAGTCCCGGAAGTTTTCAAAATTTAACTTTAAATTTAAATCTTAAATCGAAAGTTTTCACATCTGACTTAAAAATTTTCAATGTGTTAGTAAAAAAATCTCCCGAGAAAAAAAAATCTTGAGAATCTTCCCTAATTACCCGTCATTAGTGTTAAGTGTTAACTAATAGAATAGTTAAGTGCACGCCGCTGGCGCGTACGCGCTAGCTAGTAGCCCCCAAAATAGGGTGGGATCTATAGACTACAACTAGGCCCATCTTGGATGGACGGTTTTAGGTGCAAATCACCATAACAAAAAAATTTATGAAAAAAGTCTATTTTGACATCCTCAAATAAAAGTCGGATATGATTCATAGCCTCAAATCGCAAAACCAGAAATATTGACCCCTACATCGATTAAAACCATCCAAAATAACTCCCTTAGCTGTTTTGAGGGTGTGGTGCCTATGTGGGCATGTGGGATGGTTGACCTAATTTTCATCAGACGTGACGTTTACGGGGCAATAGAGGAAAACATAAAAAATAAAAACCCAACAGGACCAATGTGTCAATGGGATTTACCAATAGAACCCTCACGAGACCCATATGTCAAGTACTCTCTCTATGGCAGCCTTCGCTTGGGGACAACGCAGCGGGAGGCGGGGCTAGCCAGCACGTAGAGGAGAAGGGGCAATGGGAGACATCCACGATGCTCTTGACAATGGTAACCCGAGTGAAGCTAGCCACCGCAGTGAGTGAGATGGGAGCGTCGACTCTAGTTTGGTTAAGAGGCATAGAGGACATGGTGGCGGTAATATGATGCGATGGCTCACGCAGAGGGCGAGCATGCCTCCCTTTCTGGGGATGACGTCTCGAGCTCGACTAACCACAGGGCCACTGCCCATGCCACTAGAGTCCCCTATCGATAGCATTGATCTAAGTGATGCAAGGAGATACAATGGCAGCAAGCCGACGAGATTCGGTTGGTGGGATGGCAGGCTCCCGGGCGATGCGTGGAGGTAGAGGTGAGGGCTGTGGTGCATAGGCCACCGACGAGGAGATGGCTCGTTGTCCTCAGGCTCGGTGCCTCCGTCGCATAGATGGGCAGTAGTGCTCGAGCTCTAAGGGGCTCACCGGCCACCCCTGTAGTGGTCCTGCTCACGTGGCCACCCCACCCCTCACTCCTTCAACCATAGACACACCCACACATAGTCACACTACAGCAGCAATGCGCGACGCCTTGCTGCAGCCCTCCCAGAGGTGAATCCCCAACCTCAACCTCCCCTGCCCACTCCTTCCCATCACTCGCAGCAGTGTCGGGATCCACACAGCCGCCCGTAGCGCTGTCGTCCCCGCGCGGGGTAGGAGGATCCACGTCGTCGCCGCCGCACCACCGCCACGCTATATCTAAGGTGACCTTCGGGGGGATGGCGCGGATGACGGAGAGTTACAAGATCGACTCCAAGGATGACCTCTTGTCGACCATCATGGACATGGAGAAGATGGTTGGCGCCGACCGCGACCACGCCGCCGAGACATCCTCCCCGCCACGTCCCACCAAGCACCGCCACAACGAGTTCTTGGATGGCCTTCGGGGGTTCTTTTGTTGCGCTCATCTGTGGGGAGGGGGGCACTCACATGTGCGCCCCACAGTTTTTTTCCTTACCAATTACATGTAGGCCCTATGTCTATTTTCAATTACTCTGGTGACTAGGTTGTGACGTAGACGCCCCTGTCAACAAAAACCTCCCTCAAAATAGACAAGGGAGTCATTTTGATGCTTTTAATAGTTAGGGGTCGATATATCTGGTTCTGTGGCATAGGAGTATGAATAAGATCCTACTGATACTTGAAGGGGTCGATATATCTTGTTGGTGCTTAGATGGGCCAGGCTCATATTAAAAATATACTCTTATGGTGTGTTTGGTTTGGGGATCAAGTGGGATGGGTTAGACCCATCCCAGTTTTTTGGGATGGGATGGTTATAGTTTTTTGTTTGGTAGAAGGGATAGAGGTGGGATGGGATGGACAATTTTTCACGGACGTTAGGGCCATCTGCTCCCATCGGCTAGCTTCCAAGCTGCTGGTGAGATTGGGGACGGAGGAGCTCGTCGGCGCGAGTAGAGGAGCTCGTCGGCGCAAGCGGAGGAGAGGCGGAGGCGGGTCGCGGACGAGCGGCGATGGTCGCGAAGGTGGCGGCGGACGCGGACGAGCGGCGGCAGTTGGTCGCGGACGAGGTGGCGGTTGGTCGCGGAGGCGGAGGTCGGACACGGACGAGGCGGCGGCGGTCGCGGAGGCGGAGGTCGGACGCGGACGAGGCGGCGGCGGTCGCGGAAGTGGCAGGGGCGGTCGCGGAGGTGGAGGGAGCAGGCGGAGGAGGACGGAGCGGCGCCGGGGTAGGGAGCAAGCGGAGGAGGGACAGGCGGCGGTCGCGGACAAGCGGCGGCCGGTCCCGGAGGCGAGGTGAGGCGCGGACGAGCGGCAGCTGTCGGTCGCGGACAAGGCGGCGGCCGGTCGCGGAGGCGGAGGTCGGACACGGACGAGGCGGCGGCGGTCGCGGATGAGCGGCGGCGGTCACGCGGAGGAGGACGGAGCGGTGCTGGGGGAGGGAGCAGGCGGATGAGGGACGAGCGGCCGTGGCGGAGCCGAGCGGGAGGCTGCGGGAGCTGACGCCGTTCTCTCCGTCGAAGTGGGATGGATTGGTCCAGCCGATTTTGGTGGACCGTTTCGTCCCAGATCTGAGAGGAATATTCATCTCCTGGGACCATCCCATCCCACTCACCTCTCAACCAAACACCCATCCCATCCCATCCCATTCTTGCAACCAAACACTACCTTAGAAGCGATGCCACCGGCCGCCCTTCTCTCTATGAACCGACCTGCCCAGTTGCTCTCTGTTTTCTTCTTCCTATGCTATTTCTCTTGATTTTGCTCTGCGCCTCCTTGCTCTGAGGCGCTCTGATAGATGATAATGGCACATGCAGGCGTGTCTATAAGGCTAGTTTTAGGCCCAAAAGGGGGAATTACCAGCCCGAAAAGATTTTTCCGTTGGGCTGGAAAAGATGGCTGGATGGGATAGTTGTTAATTAAAGGAAAAGGAAGTCGAGTGTGATTCACATTCTTCACCGCAAAATAGGTACTCCCTCCATTTTTTTTTAATAGATGACACCGTTGACTTTTTCTCACATATTTGACTATTCGTCTTATTTAAAAAAATTTACGTAATTATAATTTATTTTGTTATGAGTTGTTTTATCACTCATAGTACTTTAAGTGTGATTTATATCTTATACATTTGTATAAAATTTTTAAATAAGACGAATGGTCAAACATGTGAGAAAAAATCAACGGCGTCATCTATTAAAAAACGGAGGTAGTACATTAAAACCAGATCAGTTTACATATGTAGTTTTAAGGGTGTTTTCAACCTACGTGGTACTTTGCACTTACATATCATTCCAATCCGGTAAAAATTAAACTAATGGAGTAAAAATAATGGACGTGACCCACTGTTGACGAAAAAAATTGAACACACCGGCCAAGGAGATCTGCTTAGTTCCAGTGCAGGTCCAAAGATTGATGAGATATGAGCGTGCCAGTCAATTTGATCCTGCAACTGACAAGATATGTAAACAGCAGATAAAACAGCCGATCGGCTGACAAGCCGATAGAGTAGTTCCAGCCGATAACCGCTAATAGCCGATGCCGATACCAGCCGATAGTGATAGGGTTTAAGCAATCGGCTATATGTCCAATGTAGATAATGATATAAAGGCAATCGGCTGATGATAATATAATATAGCAATATCATCCAGTAGAAAACCAATCGGCTAATAATATGATATAGTAGAACAAGTATTGATCCGAAGGTTAAAGCATACATCGGCTGGAGATCCGATGCCATGAAATCCACAAGATTAGATTAAACAGTAAAACCTTTGTTGTCATCAGCTAAATCCAACTTATATGCAATCCTTATGAGCCGATGCAACGTCCAGATAACTCATCGGCTGAAACCCCGATGAAACCCTTATTGGCAATCAAGAAGTAGGCTAGAGATTATGGTTCTAAGCATGACTTAGTAGATCAAACTTAACTGATGCAGCACTAAGTATGAAAAGAAACATAATATCTAGACAATCAAGCTATTGACTGAGTTTTCAGGGTGGTAGATGTCTAAGCTAATCTAATCTAGCAACGCGATTTAGCCGTTATCGGCAGAAACCCTAAAATGAGAAGCAGCCGATAGAGCTAAATTGATATGCTAAGACTAGATTAACAGAGACATATTATAAGTAGGTAGGCAAATATATCATCCAAACCAGAGTAATCCAAGAGGTCGAATGTATTGATGCAGCCTTGAACGACACCGACGTAGACGATACAATTGCTTGGACCGGCGGAACATTGGATTTATTCTTTCGCCGGAGATCAAAGACGATACAGCCCTGCATCGGGTGCCAAGTTTCGCCGAAACGTAAAAACAAAAGTAGAAGTAAAAAGGGTGACGATGCGCCGAATTGTATTGATCGTAGCGATAGATTACAATGACCCCGGGTGTACATATTTATACCCATAGGTAGATACTAGTCCTTGTAGGACAAGAAAGAAACTTTCCTAAAGATAAAAGGAAAACATAAAGTCATAATCGGACACTAAACACACTTTCCTAAGGATAAAAAGGAAACTAACAAACTATTCCTAATTAATAGATACAACTGTCTTCTTCGGACTCGATCCGTACGTGGCAATCATCATGAAGTACGTCAACTCAATCCGATAATGATTCCATTATCACCTTGCCGGAATCGGCTACATCGGCTTGCCTTGTCCGATTCGGTAACTGCCAATGCACACTGTAGCCGATTATCCCTCCATCCTCTCTATTTTCATTTCCTCTCCGTACTCCATCCCTCTCCCGACAAAGAGGAAGGAAGAGGTAGATGGAAGAGACAACCAACAAGGGATGAGGACGAGGTTCTCTGCCAGTGCCGACGCCGACACAACAGTGGCCATGCCAATGTCCTGGTCAAGCTCTCGCACCTCTCGCATTGCTAGTGCCCTTGTCAAGCAGGGTGAGGCAGCAATGTCACAACGTGGTTGACGGGGCCGAAGGGAGTCGAGGGAGCTTGCCAGCCTCCCCATTTGTAACATCCTGAAAATTCCTAATAATAAAAATCACTAAAATTTCAAACTTTTTTAAACTTTTGCATCATGCTAGGTGTTATGGTTGTCATTGCTTGCAAAATATAAATTGTAACAATGGAGAATCAAATTAATGGCGTACACCTGAACAATAAATATATGATACAAGAATACATTAGTGCACAAGAAAGCAAGCCAAATAAAATATTAATTTCTATTATAAATCATAGATCAAATATTAAATATTCGAACCATGTTGATAGCTCGATGTCAGGTTTAACTAATGGGATTGTAAGATTAAATCTAATGTATTTGGATCCAATCTCACATGAAGTATTATAAATCCACATGAAATGATGATTACCACTATAATGATCCTATTAACAAATGAGAATTTCATGGGAATATATATACATTAATATTTGAACACTTGATAAAGTCACTCATATAAAATAATGGTCATATAATTAAATTAAGCTTTATAAAATTATGTGAGTTTTTAATTAAACAATTAGATTAATATTGTGCCGAGTCTCAATTTACTATTTATAGAATAAATAGATTGAACCCATCCGTGTAAAATATATTGCTATACAACTAAACTCGACCAATCTGCTAATGTATTAATCATGACAAGTCGTTATATTAAATTCAATATTACCTCAAAGTCTTCAAAAATATCTAAGTTCACCTTAGGGTCAATAACCCAAATTAATCTAAAAAGAATTCATTTGTGCGATAAATAAATAAATATGGGTGGTAATAATTTTGGATAAATTTTCATGAGGATTTAGTACTTAAATTTAGTTAATATTTAACTAAGTAAAATTAGAGTTTATAGGATTAAAATTGTATAGGAGATAGGCTAAAATGGGGTTTAATTAGGGATAGCACTATTCATTGCACATGAGGTGTTTGATGGAGTTCCTAGCCACCCTAGCCCTCTTCCTCCCCACTGCCACGCCTAGCCCTGCCGCGCCGCTGCCTTGCGCCCCGCGCAACCGTCGCCGTCGTTGTCGTCGTCGCCGCGCGCCGTCGCGTCCCGTCGCCGCTCCGAGCTGTGCGCCGCCGCTGCCGCGCCGCGTCGCCGTCACGTCACCTGTCGCCCCGCGCGCCCCGCGCGCCGTCGTCGTCGCGCTGCCGCACCCTCGAGCCCCGCGCCCCGTCGCTGCCGTGCCGCTCGCCTGTCGCCGTCGGCCTCGCACCCCGAGCCGCCGTGCGCCCGTCCCCTCGCGCCTGCGCCCCGCCGCGCGGCCGTCCTGTCGCTGTCGCCCTGTGCCGCTGCCGCGCCGCCCGTCCCATCGCGCCGAGCCCCGAGCCGCAGCGCGCGTCGCGTCGCCCCGCCTGTCACGCTGCTCGCCCGCCGCTCGCCCGTCGCCGTCGCCTCGAGCCCCTCGCGCCGCGCCGTCGCGTCGCCATTAGGGCCGGCCACCCCTCACCGCGCCCTATAAATTCCTCCCCCCCGGTCGCCTTTCCGCCCCACACCATCCCACCCCATTCCCCTCTTCCTCCCCTCGTCCTCTCCACTGCGCTGCCGCCTTCGTGCCACCGCGCCGCTGCCCTCGGTGCCGCCGCGCCGCGTCGTGTGCCGCGCCGTGCGTTACCCCGCCTTGCGCCGTCGTCGCCGCCGCCGTCGTCGGTAAGCCGCCGCCCCCCCCCCCCCTGTTGGTCGCCGTTGCCGCCGGGTAGGCAAAGAGCCGGGAGGGAAGAGAGAAACCGGGAGGGAGAGAAAGAAAAGAAGAATGGGGGAGAAAGGAAAAAGAAAGGAAAAGAAAAGAAAGAAAAGAGAGAGAGAAGGAAAAAAATAAAATAGGAAAAAGAAAAGGAATCCTGGGTCCCACCTGTCGGTCATTAGGGTTATGGATTAGATTTCGGATTAAAAATAAATCATTTATGAACAGTAGCTTTCTACAATTTCTCGGATTAATTCAAATTTGAATCTTTACACTGGCATAACTTATTCATTTTAGCTCCGATTTGAGTGAAACTTGAACCTAAATTCATCTAAATTCATAAGCTTTCCAATGGTATATAATTCACTATTTGATAAAATATATTTATAATTATTAAATAATTAATACCAAGATAATGCATAATAGTCAACTTAAAAAGGTGTTAACAAATAAAATCAGTATTTTGCAGTAAAGTAGATGTCAAATAATTATCTCTAACATGCTTTATCACTGTAGAACCAGTGTAAACTAATTAGAAGCATTGTTTCAAATTAATTAAAGTATAGGAAATGCTAGTGCCATTATTTAATATATGTCCATATATAATTATACACATGACGTCCAAAGTATATAAATAATGTTTGGCCTCATATTTTGTGACTAAAATATGAACACACATAGAAGAGTCTTTGACTTGTTTATGAGAGATAATAACAGAGCTAGTGTGATTAAAATCACCCACACGAAATTAATTAACGACATTTCCTGTGTAGTAGTATATGTTAGGTGGGAAATCGACCCTTAAGTTGTATAGACAGTAACTCACTCATAAATCCACTTAAAATCACAAGTACTATATAGCCTATAGTAAATAGCAACTATTCAGTAAATGATTCAATATTAAGATATTGTGCACACACATATACTGTACAACCCATTATAGCTAGACGGTGTAGTATTAAATTGCTTGATTGCATGTATTAAAATTAAAGAGAATATATGATGAACATGTATGGTGGATAAATACTAAATATAGACCTTGACCTAATATAATCTAAGTTCAATTGTAAATTAGGATTATTCATTGTAAAATTATGTGATGGGATAATTTGTAACTATAATATTATTAGCCTCACAAGTGTAACATATAAAGCATGGATAATTATTAACCTTTCATAATTTATTGTGACAAATAAAATATGTTCATAATAATACAAATGATTCACTGTATTTATTTGATTGATCCTAAATCCATCCGACAACAGAACCTCTAGTATATAACCGTTCTGTTTAAATAGATGCATATATAGCCATAATCCTTCCATAGCCATTAGCTAGACTAAACCCCATATTATCCAGATGTGTATCTCATTTATACTACGTTGGTTAGCTCCCAATAAGCCGCCATGACAACAGAAAGACTAAAGAAAATTTAGCCCTTAACATGATTGGAATCCATTAGCAAACACGAATAGTACAAGCAACCCTGGGTACGACCCCAACAAGTACATTTTGTTGTGCATATTTGATTGTTGATTGAATATTGGTTTTTCTCGCGTATTATAGATTGTGTATCGGTTAGTCGTGAGGCAATGTCTGTAACTTCCAGGAGATGAAGGTTGATCGAGAATTATATCAAGAATAAGGACTATCCTGAGCAGGCAAGTCATCACTATTCCTTGAACATATTGATCCCAATTGCGAAATTATTTTGTTTACAAATAAAATTGCATGCAATGATAAACATCCTACTTGTGATTATGCCATGCCTTGATTATTGTTTACCCCTTATTCCTTCGTAACCATGTTTACGTATGAGTCCCTAGTCAATTGTGACAATTGCTTAGAAATGCTATTCTAGAATCATGCATACTCATATTTATCAAATGCTATATGCTTGGGCAATTACCTTTGGGAAGGTAATTGAGATGCAGCATGTGGAGACATGAGCACCACATTGCCGTGATATTGATGACATGATTTGTGAAAGGAAAATAAAGTTAAACTACTGTTTTCGACTGGGGCGGATGAAGGATTTGGGTGGTGTCCGGAAAAGGCTAGTGCCGTCCCTGGTCAGTTAAGGACCGAGCCATGAAGTTAAGCATGAAACGACCCCAGTACAGCCGTACTTCTCGAATGGGTATAGGCCTAGCGGAGTAGATAGCCGAGCGGAGGCAGTACCCCTGCATAGTGGTTTCACTTAGGTGTGTGGACGAACAAGCAGTCTGCTGGCGGATACCCGATACGGATGGCCAAATGGCGGATACCCGATACGGATGGCCAGAGACTGACTTGTCAAGACTACAAGACTACAAGGAGATACCCAAGAGAGGACAGCTGACATGGACTGGGTTCAACTACAGGAAGCAATGTAGGAATGCGTGTGTTTCCCCCCCCCCCTCCCCGGGAGCGCCAGAACTCCTCTCACTGCTAGAAACCGTGTACGCCTAGAGTGCATGAGGACTCAAGTTCATGGAGCGGGTACTGCCAAAGTGAGGTTGTTGAAAGGCTTTGCCGTGGCAAGTCTCATTCGTTGGGACGTAGGCTCATGTGTTGAGCAAGTCGCGGAGTACGAGTAAAGTGTACATCCACTGCAGTGTGAGTAAACCAAATCTATTCGAATAGCCGTGTTCGCGGTTATTGAGCACCGGGACGTGTATTATACTTGGCTACACTCTAAATTCTTAACTTGTGTGGGATGGGATATTGCATGATGATTTTTATGCTGTTGGAGCCACTTCCTGAGAGGAGGGAAGGTGAACGTCCTCAGAAAACCATGACGATTTAATGGCGGGAAGCTATCCTTGGGATCACAATGGATGGTGGACAGAACCATCGTTGCAAAACTAGGTCTATGCTAGGTCTTAGGCTTGTGAAAAGAATTGCAAAACTAGCTTTATGCAAAAGAACCTGAAGCCATTCCTTGAAATACCCTCTATCATATGCATTATTGTTGTGGTGGCTTGCTGAGTACGGTTGGTACTCACCCTTGCTATTTATATATCTTTTAGGAGAGTGTTGAAGAGAAGCCCTTGTCGGTACGCTTGCGTAACCAACAAGATGATCGGAGTGCGGTCTTGTTCTAGGTCTTGTTCCCCAGTCGACTGCCTGTGGCATGTTAACCGGGCTCTTATATTATTTTGTCTTCCGCTGTTGTTCTCTGATAGTTGTTGGCCTACCTGGCCCTAATGTAAGTATTTAACTTTTTTAGCCTGAATTCATTCATGATATGTTGTGATCCAACTATGTATGTGTGTACCAACTACTGATCCAGGGATTGGTACGGATAAACACAGAAGATTTCCGATTTCCAAAAATCGGGGGTCTACACCATTCCTCCCTCATTGGTGCCCCTTCTCATTCCCGTTGGCCTCCCGTAGGTGTCATAATTCATAGTCGTCAGCTTGAGTTTGTACGACGCACTGAGACGGACGCCAACGCCAACTTCCTTCCTGTCACACCCTGAAGTTCTTTCCTGAGCCTAAATCGAAATTTTAAATGGTCTCAAGAAAATACCCGGAAAAAGCAAGAGTAAACCCTAATAAATTAATGCAAATAATAATCGAATCCGGCATGTGGAATTTTTCTTGAGTTCTACATGTCGAAATTCACTAACAGGACTTTTAGTGGAATTTTCAGAGCCCTAGAAATAATTTTAACCAATTAAAATTGAGCATGCAATATTTAATTCCAGGGAAAATCCTTTTCTTTCTTTTTCTTTTTCTTTTTCCTCCTTTTTCCTCTCAATGGGCCGTCGGCCCATTTTCTTTTTTTCCCCCCCTCTCCCCCGCTGGGCCGGCCGAAGGCCGAGGCCCAGCCCAGCCCAGCCGCGCGAGCCGGCCGCCCCCTCCTCTCTCCCGGGGTCGCCGACAGGTGGGGCCCACCTGTCGGGTCCTCCCCCAACCTCCCGCCGCCCACGCCGGCCACCTCCCGAAACCGCCGCCGCCGCGCCCACCTCCTCCACGTCTCCCGGGCCGCGCCGCCCGCGTCGCGTCGCGCCCGCATCTCCCGCGCCCACTTTCCCCCTCTCTCCCGCTCGCCCGCGCCCCGAGATGGCCGGGATTCGGTTTTCGAATCCCGCCTCTCTCTCCTCCCCGCTCCTCCACGTCGCCGGCGATTCGCCGCCTTTCTCGGACACGTCCGGCCCTCTCTCGCTCTATTTAAGCGTCGCCGTCGCCCTCCCTCTCTTTTTCCTCATTTCGCCGATCTCCCTCGTGCTCCCTATCGCTCCCGCGCCGTGCCTTCTCCCGCCGCTGCTTCTCCCGCCGCTCCGGCCGCCGCTAGCCGCCACTAGGTTCGCCGCCGCACCGCGCCGTCGACGCCGTCGCATTCGCCGTCGTGCGGGCCGCCCCGTCCACCCCTCCTCCGTCGGGTTCCGTCGCCGTGCCCCCTCCGCACCGTGCGTCGGTGAGCATCGCCATGGCCGCCGCCTTCGGCCGGTGAGGCCTCCCCCTCCCCTTCCTCCCTCTTTTTCCCGCGCCGCTTAGCCGCCGCGCCGCCGCTTAGCCGCTCGCGCCGCCCGCGCCCGCGCCCGCGCCGCCGCCGCCGGCCGGTCGCCGCCGTCGGCCTGTGCGCCGTCCGCCGCCGCCGCTCGTGCCGCCGTCTGCCGCCGCCGTGGTCGGGTGCGCCGCCGCCGCGCCCCTCGGCCGCTCGGCCGGCTTTGTGCCGGGTCGACCCGAGCTCGGCTGCCTCCGCGCCGTCCGATCGGCCCGAGGGCGATCCGGGCCGTCGGTCCTGTGGACCGGCGGTGGACCATCCGCGTGGTCCCGGTCCACGGTGGACCGCCCCCCCCCCCTTGAGTCGCTGCCGAGTGGGGCCCGCGTGCCGGCGCCCTTCTCTCTCTCCCGAGCCGCTGACCGGTGGGCCCCGCGTGTCGGCGCCGCACCCCCCTTGATGACGTCAGCCCTGGGAATTATTGCGCAATAAATGATTTAAGGATTTTTGTTATAGTAATAAACACAGTGAATCTTCTAAAATTCATATCTAATTCATCCGAGCTCCGTTTAAGCCCATTCAAGTCTCAGTAAATCAAGAAAAATGTGTAGAATCCATTAAAAATGGTTTGTTCCCTGTTTCAGTAGCCTTATAGCCTGTTTGCAATGTTTGCTTTGTATGTCGCTAGATTCCGGTTCCTCCGACGCTCCGGTGTACTTCGAAATAGTCGCCGAGGTTCCTCCAGCAGCAGAGCAAGGCAAGTCATGCTTGTCACTTGAACATGTTGATCCTATATTGCAAATGCTCTATTGTTTTCCTTCAAATGCTGCATCGTTTTCTAATGTTACTATGGGATGTTTACCTATTGTCATAGCCATGCTATTGTTGAACCATGTCTCTTTGTCAGCTTGGGGTTATAACATGATTAGAGTTTGGACTAGGGAATGCTTAGCCATGCTTAGTTCAACTAGTTCACAATGGGGAAAATCCTAATAATGCTTAGACTGTTGGTTCTAATGGTTTTGTTGGACTAGTGACACCGCTTTGGTGTTCGTTAATTAAAATAAATCACGTGGTGGGCTGTGGGTGCATGGTTTTGCTGGTCGCACCCATGGCAGTTAAGGACCGGTTCGCGGGATGCCCTGGAAGAACTTATCGTACTTACCACAAGCCAGCATGGGCAACGGCTGGGCTTGTAGTGTAGCTTTCCTCTAGCTGACGCATCCAGGCAAGGGTGGGCGTGATGGAGCGGGGCGGGCCCTGCGACGGCCTCTGTCGCTTCCGGATTCACCTAGGCATGAGAGGGGACTGCCCGTTGCCCGCTGGGGACGGGGGTGAAACCTGAGGTGTGGTGTGCTTGGTTAGAGGGGGTTATGCGAAGGGTCCTGTCACGGCCTCTTTCCGGTATGTCGTGGTGGCATGTCGGCGCACGGTAACGTGTCGTGGGGCTGTGTCTTGTGGGTACAGTTGTACACCTCTGATCAGAGTAAAACTATTCGAATAGCCGTGCCCGCGGTTATGGGCGGTCAACCAGATTCACCGTGATTAGTTTCACCCTAGTTCAGTCTAGTGAAATTGGATAGTCTAGGTGGATGGTTGGGCCTGTCGCAACGTGGGTTAGCGTTGGGCAGTGGATAGTTAATATTAATTAATTATTACAGCTGTTTAAATCTTTCAACTTCTGTTTATAAATGCTTGCTTTATGCAAATGAATCCACTTTAGCTCTTCTTTGATGATTCCCTGCATCATGCCTCTATTCCGGCATGACTTGCTGAGTACAGTGGGTAGTACTCAGTCTTGCTCTATTCCCCCCCCCCCTAGAGTGCGAGTATGCGTCCGATGGTGGTTTCTCCGAGGAGTAGGCTTCGTCCGTGCCGTCGGGGATGCCTGTGGAGTGGTGTTTCCGCTACAGTTCAAGTCAAGGCCTAGCTTCTTTTATCTTTCGTTTTTCCGCTGCATTTATGTAAGACTTTTATGATGCTTGTAAGACGTGGATCTGAATGTCAACATTGTCGATTGTGTACCCCGGCTGGTCCTGGACGGGGATTTTAATGCACATTCTGCTTGGAATTCTATTCGGGAATTTCTGGGCGTGACACTTCCCCTCGTCGGCCCACCTTGTGCCTACATCTCCCTGCCCAACCCAGTGGGCGAGATGGCTCGGCAAATATGGTAGACCTTGGGGATGGCATCGGTTTAATGAGCTGTATTAGGCGCTGAGCTTGATCTCAAGTGGCGATGGTAACGAAGATGATTTAGAGGTATCGCCGCCTTAGGCTCCCTCTACACACCACCACCATTTGCCCCGTCCCACCCTAGGTCGTCCGTCGCATCCTTGGACCAGATCTACCATCGAAATTACCGGCACCTGCACATTCATCTCCACAACCACACCCGTGCTCCACCACCATGGTTGCGTGGTGAGCTCAACAAGGGGGGCTGCTATCTTTGGTGAGGCCACCAACCCGATCCCAGGTATGATGAAGCATTCCCTCTTCATCGACATTGCTGAAAGTGAGGATGGGTTGTGATGACAATGAAATTTTGGTCACGTAGATCTTCAATTTTGCCGGAATTCGTTGATTGCTCTGTACTCATTTACAATGGAAAAAGTCATGTTCGTTGTATAATCACCGAAGGAAAGGTTGGTCATAAATTTGGGTGGTCATGCAGTGCACCGTGGAGGTCAGTTGAGAGAGAAGAGGGGGAGCGGAGAGAGAGGGTGACGTGTGGTCTCACTATATTTTTATATTTTCTGCTTGTCATAATACCACTAAGCCCACGTTGGTTGTATACCTAATCAACCTGCTACGTAGACGTTACTTAGGATGGAACTGCCACCGAAACCACTCGAAGAGGCAAAACAAACCCGTTTTGACAGTTGAAATAGCTTACATATCTTTTTGTGGTTGAGGGATGGGAGTCAGATCGAGATATAGCTGAGGGTTGACAAAATTAACTTTAAAATTGGCCCAGACAAGCCTGTTACGCTAGTAAATATAGGGGAGTAGTGAGGATGACATATGGGGCCCACCATTTTTATTATTTTGTGTGTGTAACTGAAATGTGGGCCTGAAATGTGGGCCCCATAGGTTTTATTATTTTTCAGATTGATCGTCACGTAAGCGCCACATTAGTGCCATGTTGAATGAAGACCCAGTCAAAGGATCCATGTAGGCGCCAGTCAGTCAAAACCGAGGTCAATGTTGCTGAGGGACCTTGTTTAGTTTGGGGGATGTGTTATATCTTGTTTTTGGATTGAGGACGAAGATTAGACGGGACGATAAACTGAGGAACTCTAGAATTTGTCATGTTTGGTCTGGTAATTTCGACTTTTTGGGTCTAGAACCGTCCATCCAAGATGGCCTAGATCCAATACTTTCGACTTATTTGGCAAGTTAAAGGAAAGGGATTGGGAGTTTAGATTAGAGAATTGACGATGAGATTAAGATAAAAAAATAATATTAATCGGTGGTAGAAATTGATAGCCTAAGGCCCTGTTTAAATGGGACTAAAACTTTTAAGTCCCTATCACATCGGATGTTTGACACTAATTATAAATATTAAACGTAGACTATTAATAAAACACATCCATAATCTTGGACTAATTTGCGAGACGAATCTATTGAGCCTAATTAATCCATGATTAGCCTATGTGATGCTACAGTAAACATTCTCTAATTATGGATTAATTAGGCTTAAAAAATTTGTCTCGCGAATTAGATTTCATTTATGTAATTAGTTTTATAAGTAGTCTATATTTAATACTCTAAATTAGTGTCTAAATATAGTGACTAAAGTTAATTCACTGATCCAAACACCACCTAAAAACTACCCCCAACCAAACGGGCCGTGTTGTTTCTTTTGCACACGTTCAGAAAGTCTCAGAAAGATATTCCTACGCAACGCCACGTGAATGCAACCGCAATACCACACCGCCGCTGCCTCGCCACGCGAAAGCTCTTCTCAGCCCTCGGCCTCTCGCCTTCTCGGTGACCGGCGGGCATAGCAGCCGGCGCAATGGAGGGGCTTTACCGGCGAGGTCGCTAGGGTTTCCGACCTGTACGACGTCTAGAGCACGGGGCGCTCCCGAGGCCAAGCGGCAAAGGTTCGTGTCTCCAAGCGATCTTCCTTCTTGTGTAGATTCCTGATCCGAACATTTACTGATTTATTTACTCCTCGAATTAGTTCGTCACGGATTGATGACCCATGGCATTGATCCGTTGTCAGATATTTATCTCTTTGCCGTTTTGATTGTTTTGTTCGAGCAATCCCCATCTGCTCAGTGTTCACCTGCTCGATCTGCTCGCGGATTCACGGATTGCAGGCTGAAGGCCTCTCCTGCCGCAGTGCAAAGAGGTCATCCCCTTGGACTCCTGCAATGGCCTCCTCCTCTGCCGCTGCTTGCAGTTTGATGGTGTTAGCAAGTTCCACTATGCCGTGTGCAATCCCGCGACCGAGGAATGGGTGATGTTGCCGGACGCCAATTGGGCTGATGGCGAGAACCGCATTGCCTGCTTGTGCTTTGATCCAGCCATCTCCTCGCATTTCCATGTGGTCGAGTATGTGGAGGATGAAGCTGAACGCGTCACAGGGGTGGAGATCTATTCGTCTAAAACTGGGCTATGGAGTCTCCATGGAAATGGATGGAATGGTGTAGTTCTTGTCAGCCTTTCGGTCAATCGAAGAAGTGTTTTCCTCAATGGTTTTCTGCACTCTGTCACGCCTGCTGATGAGATTGTGGCGGTTGACATGGAGGGGAAGAAATGGAGGAAAATTCCTGTGCCAGACCGTGATAATGACATTGGCATAATTCATCAAACTCAGGGTTGCCTGTGTGCTTTCAATGTCGATCTGCTCGATATCTTCAAACTGTCAATTTGGTTTCTTGAAGACTATGATACAAATAATTGGATCTTAAAGCACACCGTTAGCTCCTTGGACCTGTTTGAAGGGAAGAATTATCGACTTGATTTTGAGTACCAAGTAATTGCAGTTCATCCAGATTGCAATTTGATCTTCTTTGTTTATGGATTGGACAATACTTTGATGGCATATGAAATGGATCGCAAGGAAGTGCGTGTTATACGCAATCTCGGACATGACTACTGCTGGCCATATCTGCCATATGTTCCACTATTCTCTGAGTTGTTAACTGATGGGCGCTAATGGCCAACTTGCAGAGGTGCGGCTCCACTTTTGTTGTTGCAAAAACAACTTTTCTCCCTTAGGAGAATCAGGCTTAGAGTGGGCCAGCCAGTCTCTAATAAGAATTATGAAGTTCTGTTTTATTGTATGATTAATCCTCTTCAAGTTATTTTGAAGAACGCTCTTAAATCGTAGATGGTAAGCTAATTATGTAAGTTCTGTTGTTCTGAAGGTTATGCCTTGTTTTTATTCCACTGATGTAACCCTATGCTAGTTCCCTTCAAAAACCCTATGCTAGTTAAGCTTGATGTCATGTTGGAACATATGTACTGTCCTTTTTTCCCGCATTCTTTTTCTCTTTTTCTTCTTTTCTGAAGTACCTGTCGGTATTGGACCCTTGCAGCTTACTGTCTCCTAGATCATTTCTACTCTTTTCTGTGTGGTGATTTTTCTTAGAGGGAAGGCCACAGGGCCCAGCTTTTTATCGAAAGCAGAAGTCCTACATAGTTTTTACATAACACTGGGGTTACCAGTTTTCAGACATAAGCACAGGCTCTCAGGCAAAATAACAGAAAGGAGTGTGGTGAGTGGTGATTTTTAATGATCTTAATAATTGGAATATTGCTTTCCCTACCTTTTCTAGTTTGAGAGAGAGAGAGAGAGAGAGAGAGTATGTTCAAACAAGAGCACGTACAAGGGTACATCGAGGATAGCATAGATTGGTAAACTAACAAGTTCAACTATGCATGCTGGCTTCCTCTCATGTTTACCCTTTTCAATTTTCCCAATTACCTGATACATACCGTGATAAAAATTATCAGAACTTCGACTATTATGTTCCTTCTCTAAGTTCGATTGTGTATAAGCCAGAAATTCAGAATGACATAAAGAAAGTTATATACTTCTTTCAATTATGTCCTTACTAAGTTATTACTGTCAAATCGCAAATGCATCTAAAAAAAGTTACTGCCACACGGCTAAGCTTCCTTAAAATCATTGTAATTTGACATTTCATTCTCCTGGCCGCCTAAAGAGCATAATTAACCATGTGAACATCCCCTGCAATGAAACCATGCAAATTTAGCATTTACCTTCAGCAGCAGTTTTGGAAGCTATTTATGTGTTATAGTCCACAATTGTCGTGCAATTGAATTTTGTAGTGTGATCTAACCAAATATTCCATTTCCAAATTATTGTGTTTTCCATCCCTTGCACTACAAAAGATGGTGATAATGTTCTCCTTTAAAATACTCCCAGCAACAAGAATGCTTCAAAATCTTTCAGCAAGTGAAACAGATTATTCGTGAGATTATTGTCACGGTTATATATTTTATTATAAAGATATATTAAATATTTTTAGAAATGCACTTAGCAAACTCCATAAAAAAACCTAGTATTGGACCAGACATAATCTAATAAAATGGTATATCACATCTAATACTATATTATTTTTTTAATGGAGGTGAGTAGCTTAGGGGGTGTTTAGATCCAGGGTGAAAATATTTTGCCGTGTCACATTAGATATACGGACACACATTTGAAGTAACAAAACAAATTACATGATCCGTCTGTAAACTGGAGACGAATTTATTAAGCCTAGTTAATCCGTAATTAGCAAATATTTACTGTAGCATCATATTGACAAATCATGGAGCATTTAGGCTTAAAAGTTCCGTCTCGCAATTTACACGCAATCTATATAATTATTTTTTTTCTATATTTAATACTTTATGCATGTGTCCAAACATTCGATGTGACAGGGTGAAAAAACTTGCCAGGGGATCTAAACATGGCCTTAAAAAACATTGTACGCAATGCAACAAAAAGTATTTTCAGGAAATGTATTTTGAAGACGTGGAGTGCACAGTCCAAGATAGTAATGGCTTAAAGGGTCGAGATATCAGGTGTTGTGGTTTAGGGATACGAATCAGATTTGGCCAGTAGCTAAGGGAATCAAATGAACTTAGGCCCTGTTTAGTTTCCGAAGAAAAATTTTTGACGTGTCATATTAGATATACAGACACACATTTGAAATATTAAACATAGTCTAGTAACAAAATAAATTACAAATTCCGCTTGGAAACTGCGAGACGAATTTATTAAGTCTAATTAATCCGTCATTAGCAAATATTTACTGTAACACAACATTGTCAAATTATGGCGTAATTAGACTTAAAAGATTTATCTCATAATTTACACGCAATCTGTATAATTGGTTTTCTCTACATTTAATACTCCATACATTACATTTAATACTCCATACATGTATCAAATATTTTGCGATAGCCGTGAACTAGACAGACCCTTATTTTCCAACTAGTAATCATGCACGTACAAGGTACGTTTTTCACAATACATATTCTAAGATAGCCATATGTCATCGACACATGATCCTCGATCCTCCTTTTTTTTCGAAGTCCCCGAGTCCCTCCTAATTGCTGAAGCCAAAAGCCCAATGCAGATACAAGTTCAGACCGCTACTTGTTGCATTCTAACTGCGATGCCCCAAGCTTCCTTTATGGCCATAGCACCTGATTGTTACAAAAGCTGGTGAGAAAGGAAAATGATTGAGGCCAAGTTTAGTTCCAAACTTTTTCTTCAAACTTCCAACTTTTCTATCACATCAAAACTTTCCTACACACATAAACTTTCAACTTTTCCATCGCATCGTTCCAATTTCAACCAAACTTCCAATTTTAGCGTGAACTAAACACACCCTGAATTATACCTCACCATCGGCATCTAGCTAAAAAAATCACAATCAATAGGTCATTATTAGTGGATGACATTCACGTTTGCACAATTTAATTTCTGAATTTAAATTATTCTCCACTGGACATGAAAATGTCCAGACTATATATCAAAAAGTGCCAACTTAAGTTGTGATCACTATTTGCTCCTAAAATTTGTGAAAATAGAATAATTCCAATTATAAGATGTAAATGAATAAGTAGAGCACGCTCACCTTTCCTAGAAAACAAAGAGCCCATGCAATACCTCAAGCCCTCAACATGCAGAAGAAAGAATAGAAATAACAGTGCCAGATCTTCTAACTTTTGTAAAAGGGAAATGCTATTGTCTTGCAAAACCAATGAACAGTGTAAAAGGTTAGCAAATATTATTAATTCAGTAAGCTGCAAGCTGAACCAGAGGAATGGAATGTGCTGATCATAATACCCTGCTTTTCACTAAATCTAGTGTATCCATAGCTTTATGCTGATGTAAAGTTAATCTACTGAATCATTTTATCAAGCATTTGTTGAATACAATAATCAAGTGGAACTTCGCTCCTCATTCCAATGAGCATGGATATTTATCAGTGGATGAGACTCTGACTAATGTTTATGTAATTTAATTTCTAAAGTTTAATTGCAGCTCATAGGTTAAATTCGTGCGTATTTATAGAATCAGGTTAGGAAGCAAACTATAGACATACCTTTTGCTTGCTCTACCACTTCAAAATTGTAGTTTCTTTTCCTTTCCCACATTACAAACCAGATATTACCCCAGAAAAAAAGAAACCCATGCCTAAAAAAATACAGGGACATTAGTTGAGATTAACTGCATAAAAATCAAGATTAGAATATAAAAAACATTAAGACTATTTTAAGTTTCACCACATTGCTCATGGATACCAAGTTGCTATCTACATAAATCTTTGACAAAGTTGTAAAAGTATGACATGTGTTTTTCAGTAACCATAAGGTATTACAAGGTCATGTACTAAGACACTGAATAATTCTAGGAAAGCCGAATTATGTAGAGATGAAAGTTACCCCACACGGCCATCTATTTTTATTCAAGCAAACAGTTTCAATGTATCTTCAGCATTTCAGCAATCAACAAAGGTCCTTGTTGGACTCAAAATCCTTGTCATCAATCATTAGCGTAGGCCAAAAATCTTGATGAAAATAATGCCCTGAGATGTTGAGAAAAAAAATAAAGCTGGCTGTTGCAGATGTAATTTCCTAAGAATCATATACATGTTCCTCAGGTATTTTAGTTGATGCATTGACACATGGAACATCTATTACTCACCAAGATATGCATATACGGCCTGAAAAGTAGTAGAGCAAAAGATTAGTTTAGGATTCTCCTAAATATATGGTTTTTCTCTTCAAGAAGTTGGGTATTCTCCAGGGATCAAAGACAAATGTTATATATTTCTCAGTAACTACTAACAAGAATAGTAGGATGGCTTCATAGTGATTAGTGGTAATCATCTGGATTACAAGCAAATTTAAATCCTCCAGTGATCTCAAAACATCACATTACCTCCAAACAACGAAAAATAATAATAGAACCAGCCAAAATTTTCCTCCTATAATAGGCTTTGATTTGACAACTTTTGCTGCTGCAAAATTAAGTCATTTGGAAGCAGAAATTATATAAGTCTGCTAGATTAAAGATTTTCCGTAAAACACGAATCCTTGTTGTGTACTTTACACAATCCTTTTTGTAAAATGGGATCTAAAATCTAAGAAACCACCTGAGTGCGATGTGATAATACCTGAGGTGCAGTACTCAGCTTCTCATATGTAAGCATAATTTTATCTGCTCCTAACCAAGAGATGAGCAGACTAAAACAAGATAATTATACCATACCGCTGGCACCAGCCACGCTGTCGGCTGAACATGACATGAAATCAGCATTAGTAAAGTTCGGAAGAAAGAATGGATGCAAATCAATTGATAGGGGCTGCACAGTTTCAATAGACATACCTCAAGTCCTCAACATGCAGCGCTGGTATATATTATCTCGACTCACTTAGCCCCAAAACATGCTTCCTCGTTTAACCTCTCCTATCCTTAGCTTTGGTAAATTGACCATGTTGTTCTAGACAAATGGCCCTCCAATAATTGTTTTATTCCGTAGCAATTATGGTACTAAACTATGTGCCATGTTAGAAGTCTAAACCTGGACATCACATTTGTCCGGTGACAATATACTTGAAATTGTAACCTTGAATGTTTACTTAAAGAAAAATGAAGTTACATACTGCGATTTTTTTTGGCAGAGATAGTTGTTTTGCTGCGAACTTTAGGACCAAGAATAATATCCATATCCAATCAAAGAATATATATTTTTTGCATATCTTGTTGAGCGACAAATCAACTTCTTCTAGATTACTAAAAGCATGAACGCACCTGATGTGGATTGAGAAGAGGCAAGGGCACAACAATTGTGAAGATATAGAAGACCATCTGCGCGAAAAAACAAATTGGAGCAGCATCACCAATTAAAACAACAAGCATGACTATTAGATCAACACACAGCCATGGTACCTGAGCTGCCTCGTCCTGCTCTCCACCTCGGAAATCCCTATTTTGCGAACAAAAGAACAGAATGAGAGCACCTCACGTCCTCACCAACACGGCATCTCTGAAATTGTGCAAGGAAACTACTGATGAGAGATCGATTGTTGCTTCAGATTTAATTTAATTTGGCACATGATCCTTCTATGGCAACGCTTGCCAGTATTTCTTCTCGAGCAGCTCATTTGTTTCGCTCGTCAGCATGTAATTCAGGTCATCCAACCATATGATCTTGCTGCATGCATGCAATTAAATCATTCAGACATGAAACAATGCATTATGAACTAAGGGACATAAAGAAATTCAGTCTTATGAAACAAAGACATTGGTGATGTCAAACAACAAAAACCTTGCCTTACTCAAGCTCTAAGATGGTCTCTGAAGAAGGCATCATCACCTGCACGTAGTATCTTCAGGATCTCGATCAGGGTCTCCGTGGGCTGCCATTGAAGCTCCCTGGGAGAGTAAATAAATAATTTACTTCCATAGTAGTCACATTTTGAAGATTTCATTTGCAACAGCAGCATCATACATTTGCTTCCATAGTAAATAAATAATTTACAGCAACCGTTGTTAGAAATTTTATTCAAAAGTTCACAAAAGAAGATCACCTCAATGTAATGTAATTATTTGATTGTTCACTAAATTCAACAAAAAAGGAAAATCATGGTCACTTGTTTTCAGATCGTGTTTTCAATGTTTTCAACTACCAAATGCTACGGGCCAATGCTCAAGGAAGAAGATTAAAATTTCCACACGTACGGAGAAGATTAGGGATTAGGGAAAGAGACAGGATTTGAGGGACTTACTTGATTACTTGATGAGGGGCCGATGCCTGCTCCGGCGGCGGCTCCGAGTGAGAGTCCGACGGATCTCCGGCAGACTTCCGGCAGAGCTCCGGCGAGGATGCGGCGGAGCGGCGGCAGCGGGGAGGAGGAGGCGCGAGCGAAGAGGCCGGCCGCGTCGGTGGGGATGGGGATGGGGATGGGGAAGAAGAAGGACCCGGCGGTGGGGAAGAAGAAGGACCCGGCGGCGGCTCCGGCGTGGCCGCGGAGGAGCGGCGGCAGCGGGGAGGCGCTCCTACCAGGACGCGGGGAGGAGGAGGAGCGAGCGAGGAGTCGAGGAGAACATGTCATTAGAAAGTTAGAGGTTACACATGTGCCAAAAAAAATTTAAGTTATCTATATGCCATGACATAAATTTTTGTTTACCCGTGTGTCATTCCATCCACCTTCTATTAGAGAACGAGCTCTGACATGTGAGACCCACGTATGAAAATAACAAAATTGCCCCTGAAGCATTTTCATCTCTGCTCCTCCTCTCCCAGGCAATTTCTTCCGTGCGCCTCACTAACCCTAGCCTAGCCGCCAGTCGTCGCCGTCGCCGGCACGCCGCCGACGCCTCGCCTCGCCGGCACCACGCCGCCGCCGCCGGTCGTCGCCGTCTCGCGTCGTCTCGCCAGATCCGGCGGCACGCCCAGGCCGGCGCGCCCAGGCCGTCTCCCGTCCATTCTTCTCCTCACCCCCTCAGTTCTTTGAGGTATTCTTCCTCTGAAAGAGAGAGGTGGGTTCATGCTTCGTGCTCTTGATTTTTTTATTCCTGCGATTGGTTTCCTCTCTATTTTTAGGTCGAGTTTTGTTTAGGTATTGGATCCTGTTTTTGGAAATCTTTATGAGGGGGTACGAGATTCGGGTGCCATCGGTGGAGATTTCTGTGTAATGTGTAATTCTGACCTTCTGGATGTGATGTTTGGCATTGATCAATGCTGCCGATGTTGGTGGAGGAGTGATATGTGGAAATAGGGCTTTTCGTGATTGCTTGCTGATATATTTGCAAGTGAGGGTAGTAGAAGATGGCTATTAGGAATAGATAGAGCCATTTTTTTGTTTGTTTGGTTGATGCTTGATGTAAAATTTGTGTGTAATAGATTGCTCATTGTTAAGAGCCGCATGTACTCCATATTCTTTTATGTTCTTATTTTTAAGTTTATTACATTATGGGCTTATAGTTATTTTTCTTATTTATCCACACATTTTTCCTTATCTTTTTACGAATTTTCCTTATTTTTTTCATATGTTTATATTTATTTATGATTTTTTAAAATTTATTTACGAATTTTTTTCTTATTTATTTCCTGTTTTAACTTTATTTTCAATTTTTTAAAATGTTTACTTTATTTCATTTTCCTTGAACCTACGTTACAGCCTCTATGCGCGTGTGAGTCGATTTCTCTTCCATCCAAATGGCTGAAATAAGGCAAAGGCAAAATAAACCTTTTAAACCTCTTTTTTTTTTTTGACACTTAACATCTAACTTTTTTAATGGGGTAAAAGACTCTCGGGGATGAGGAGCGAAGTCTTCGCGCTAGAAATCATCGGGTGCCAACAAATCGTGCGGTGGGAAAAAAGTTGCGCGCGGATGGGCGGCTCAGATTAATCCGAATGATTTGGCATGTAGCATTGGAGGGGAGAAACTCTTCCTTTTATATTATATTATATTAGCATAGATAGATTTGGAACCAATGTCCCAGCAGACACTGAATTGGGGGCATCTATGGGTTTCGTCGCCGCCGCCGCCGCCGCCGCTTCTAGCTCTTCTTCTCCGTGACCGGCGCACATGGCAGCAGGATAGCCCGCGCAATGGTTGGCCTTAACCGGCGAGGGCGCTAGGTTTGCCGTCCTGGTGTCCCGTCCGACGAGCTCCACGGGTCAGCCGAGGCCGAGCGGCAAGTCACGCGCGCGGCGGCATCGCTTCCCTGCCTTGATCAGTAGGTTCCTGATCTACACATCTAGTTCTCGGATTAGTTCGTTCCGTAGGTGGATTAACGAACCCAATGATGCCGATTTGTTACCAGATTTTTCTTTCTTCGCCATTTCGATGTTTTGCTTGATTCAATCCCCATCTGCTCACCTGCTCGATCTGCTGAATCCCTCTTCACGCGTTGCAGGCTGACGACTTCCTCTCCTCCACCCACCCCCGATGTAGGAGAGCCTCCCCAACAAGCGGCGGAACCCGGCGGCCAGCCTCACCGACGAGCTCATCGTCGAGATCCTCCGCCGCCTCCCCATCCGCTCCGTGTGCCAGTTCAAGTGCGTGAGCAAGTCCTGGAGCAGACTCATCGCCGACCACGAGCACCGCAAGAAGCTGCCGCAGACGCTGTCGGGCTTCTTCTACGAGAGCATCAACTACGAGCGCTACCCGCACAGGGCGCGCCATTTTACCAACGTCACTGGGAGAGGCATGCCTCTCGTCTGCCCGAGCTTCTCCTTCCCGCCCCAGTGGCACGACGTCGACCTCTTGGATTGCTGCAATGGCCTCCTCCTCTGCCGCTGCTACGTGTCTCGTAGGAACTTGGCGTTCGATTACGCCGTGTGCAATCCTGGCACCGAGGAATGGGTGGTGTTGCCGGACGCCAGTTGGGGTGTCGACGAGAGGCGTGCCTGCTTGTGTTTCGATCCAGCAATCTCGTCGCATTTCCATGTGCTTGAGTATGTGGTGGATGAGGATTCATACATCACAGGGGTGGAGATCTATTCGTCTGAAACTGGATTATGGACTCTCCATGAAAATGGATGGATTAATGAAGAGGTTAACCCTGTGGTGGAGCGGACAAGTGTTTTCCTTAATGGTTTTCTGCATTCTGTCACGCTTGCTGCTAAGATTGTGGTGGTTGACATGGAGGGGAAGAAATGGAGGAGGATTCCTATGCCGGATCCTGATGGGCTAGATAATGGGATAATTCATCAAACTCAGGGTCGCCTGTGTGCTTTTCATGTTGATCCAAATGATATCTTCAAGCTGTCAATTTGGTTTCTTGAAGACTATGATACAGATAATTGGATCTTAAAGCATACCATGAGCTCAATGAAGCTGTTTGGAGGAAAGAAATACCGATTAGATTCTGGCTACCAAGTAACTGCAGTTCATCCAGAATGCAATTTGATCTTCTTTGTTTATGGATGGCACAATACTTTGATGGCGTATGAAATGGATCGCAAGGAAGTCCGTGTCATACGCAAACTCAGACATGAGTCCCGCCAGCCATATCTACCATATGTTCCAATGTTCTCCGAGTCATTAGCTGATGGGCGCTAATGGCTAACATGCAGAGGTGTGGCCAGCCAATCAAGCTTAGAGCGGCCAGCCAATCTCTATTATGAATTATGAAGTTCTGTTTGTAGTACTTGGATGATGGCTCCTTTGTTATGAAGAATGTTGTGAATCCTAGATGGTGCGTAAGTTGGCCTTTTGGAAGGTATGTCCTGTTGTTCCGAAGGTTATGTCTTGTTTTATTCCACTGGTGTTTACCCTAGGCTAGTTAAAATTTATGTCCTGTGTTAACATGACAGGCCTTTTGACTGTACCAGCAGAGTCAGTTTATGGAACCGTGACTAATGTTTGGAAGTTGGATCACATGTACTTTGCTGATTTTTGCTTTCCTTTTTCCCTTTTCTTCATTCTGAACTACTTGTCTATGTTACAGCTATGCAGCTTAATGCCTCCTAGATCATTTCCACTCGTTTTGGTTTAGTGATCCACAATGATCATTAATTGGAACATTGCTTCTCTGACCCTTACTAGTTGGAGAAGAAGAGAGTGCAAACAGGAGCACATACAATGGTGCACCAACAAGGAACTACACACCATTTTAGACATCAAAGGTAACAAATACTGGTAACCAAAAAGTGATACAATAGTATACTATTCCACACTGGCTTCCTCCGATTGGCATCCTTCTGAATTCTCCCACTTACCTGCTTCAAGCCATGATAAAAACTACTGCCACTTTGAGCTCCTCAAGTTCCAACATGTATAAATCAACTATGGTATGAATTTTCTTCTTCTTCTTTTCAATTATCTCTGTTCTAATTCACTGCCAAAGTGACCAAGCCTCCCAAAAATCATTGTGCTATTGAGACCTTGTAGTTCCATCTAGTTCTCCACTTTCTTTCAGTCCTGTTCTGAGAAAGAGCAATGGAAGTTCTCAGAAGAATAGGAAGAGAAAGAGCAATGAATATTCTTTTGGCCCCATAAGGCCTTGTTCGGTTGCTTGGGAATTAATCCCTAAGGTCTTGTTCGGTTACGCCCGGATTCAATCCGGGCCGGGAATGACAAGTATAGTAAGAAATTTATGATAGATATAATGAGAGACCTAGATTTATTCCAGGCCAGGAACCAATTTACTCATATTAGGTACAACAAAACATCCGGATTAGTTCCACACCTCTTGACTAGTGGATTGATTCCCGGTCTCTTGTTGTCCCTATCATGAGTAAATTGGTTCTAGACCCGGAATAATAATTTTCTTACTATACTTGTCATTCCACGCCCGGATTGAATCCGGGCGTAACCAAACAAGGCCTAAGGGAACCTATCCATCAATCCAGGCGTAACCAAACAAGGCCTAAGGGAACCTATCCAGGGAGGGATCCCTCCCATCTCACTTAAACCCTATGGGGATGATTCCCTTTGCCTCTCCTAAAACCTGTGTTCGGTTTTGGCCGGGTTTTAGTGCTCGTCAGACGTCAGGCGTCAGGCATAGAGTTACTGCTGAAATAACTAGCATGTTCAAACTGCAGCTAGCTCTCTCTATGATCTGTACTAGTACTACTACAACTAGTACATTTAGTTCGCACAGTTTCACCAGAAAACAGTGTTGCACTTGTGATAGTATAATCAAAAGCAGCATCTGTCCATTTCAAAGGAAAATAGAAAACACAAATAGGCACATCGGCTTGATCAAGAGAGTACAATCAGAGCGGCATTGAGGCATTGTTGAAGACCTGACATGTCACAATGGCAACAATTACATCCAACACCAATGCTTGCTCCAAAGGATGTCTTCACCCTGAACAGAAGCGCTCTTCCTGCATGTCCATACCAGAAAGCCACCCATGCTTGATTTCAAGGATGTCTTGAAAAGATCATAAGTATTACCCTACATATAAAGAAAAATATCAGGACTTCCTCCCATTCCCCACAAAGTCAGCAACACATTGCATTTCCTTTATTTCGCCCCCAGAAAATTTCTTCTCCAATTATAGTTGGTGCACGAGCAATCTAAAAAGCAAAAAGCAGACACAATTTACATGAGTAAAATTAAAATATTTCTAAAGTACAAGGCAAATATGTGCTAGTCCCAGTAAAAATTGAAATAATATGTATTCAGACCCAAAATTGAAATAATAGTTGGCTTATCTTAATGATGCAACTAATAGAAACATATGGCTGAAATTAGCCTTGAATGCCGTCTTAAGTGATGTTTTTCACGACAAAAGGACACTCTGCTCTAACAGAAGACAACCAGCTTTCTGAATATTCAGTAGCTAGGGATAATATGGTAATGGATTCTCCTGTACTTCCTGAGTTTCCATTTGTGATCAAAGTCTAAATGCCAAAATATTTAGTCCACAAGAATAATTCAAAATGCTAAATGAGATGATAAATGTAAGCCTCCAGAATGCTGTAAATTCAGAATGTAGCTTGGATTTACAAAGTTCAGCCTAGAAAGTTAAAAGAGCAAATTTCCTCTTATTGCCTCCTATGCAGGCAGCAAGCAGCAAGCAGTCACATCAATACAGAGCACCAAATTCACTAAGAATACATGCTCATTTCTGAAAGTATGTCCAAATACTGTTATTTGTGAAAAATGCAAGAAAATATAAATCAAGTTAGGAGAGTGGTATTTGCAATATTAGGCCAATGTAAGAATTTTACAAGTAGTTCAGATCATAAAAAATAGGAAATTCTCGTGTTCCAAATGGTGCTCCAGAATTGAACAATATTATGCATGTTTTCTCTTTTCCTAATGCCTCTTCTCATGGGCTTTCCCATCTCTTGCTTTTCAGTTCTACTGTCTGAGTTTTTGTAAGGAGAAGATGACAATCGCAAGGCCAATGAAATATAAATGAATAATATTTTTTTCCATATTCTGTTACTGAAAATAACTTGTATATTTATCAATTGTGTAGACAGATTCACTCAAAACTGATCAATCTAGACATGTTGAATGTTGCCCTGATCCATGTATTTGCCAGAACATGACTAAAAATGTTCACAAAGCTGTTATAAATAAACTTGTTCACTCCTTTAAAACTCCGATCATTCATGTCAGATGTAAAAGCTAATCAAACTATGTGATGAGACAAGTTCCTTGAATAATTCAGTTCATCACTAAAATTGCTGTGATTAGGGGTGGATGTCAAGCTGGCTCGCTTTGGCTCGTTACAATAACGAGCTAGCTCGACTCGGCTCGTTATCATAACGAGCTAGAAGGCTGGCTCGGCTCGGCTCGATCGGCTCGTTATCATAACGAGCTCGAAGGCTGGCTCGGCTCGGCTCGATTGCCTTGAAAAGGATCAGCACCTCCATTGATAAACTGACTCGATTTGACTGTTGGAAATAGCTAGTGGCTTGGATGTTTGGTTGGCTTTGATTTGGACCAACTATAACAGGCATACAACTCCACCCGGCGACGGCGGCGTTGGAGCTCATGCCCTGCTGGTGGCTGCTGGTGGCGACGCGAAAAGGTGCGAGCAAAGGCAGTGGAGACGGCGCTAGGGAGCTGGTCGGGTAGAGCGACAGGGAATATGGGGATTTAGGGTTAGCGGGATAGAGAGTGAAAGTGTATGGGCCTTGTTAGGCTGGGCTGCCAAATAGTCTAATTGTCCTGATATTTTCTTGGCTGGCTCGCGAGCCAGCTCGAGCTGGCTCATTATGTCTAACGAGATAAAACCTTAGCTCAGCTCGTTAACAATTCTCAACGAGCCACAAACTTTTCGTCCAGCCCTAGCTGTGATACAAGGCCACAGCGGTCCCCCCTCCTGATATTGATACTACTCATATGGGAAAGTAAATTTATTTGTAAACAAAACAATACTAATCGGAAATGCTAAACACCGGTATTCCGTTTGGGCTCGGTCGCGACGGGACAATTTTTTTAGTGATCACCAGAAATCATCACGAGCTTATCCGAGTCCCACTTCCAACAGAGACGCAACATTTCCCACTCCCAGTTCTCTCACCGTGGGCATGGCGCGCGAGATCTCGGCAGCGGCGATGGAGCCGCCAGCGGCAGTGGCGGCGGCGGCGGCGACGACGACGGAGCCGGCGGCGGCACCGCTCGCGGCTCCACCTCTTCAATGTTGCCGCTGATACGCACGAGGTCAGTGCGGGAGACCAGTGTGAGCGTGGTGGTGGCGCCGGCGCCCGCCGTGTTTTCTTTGGTTGAAGGTCTCCATCAACAGGAGGTTCTTCGTTTCCCCCCTTTCTCTCATTACTCTTTTTCTTCATCGATTTCCTGATTTCGATTTTCCTCTCTTCATTTTTGCAATTTCTAGAGTTCATTGAATCCCCAACCTATGGATGGGGCTCCTTATATCTCATCCAAATTGAAATCGAAGTAAGCTAATACTCCCCTTTTTGTGTGTATTTTGTTTATTTTATGGGGGTGTTTGTAGCAGAGGCATGGATGTATATATATGATGAATGATATGATACTTCAAGCAGCGGGAGTCATTGTCGTCGTCGTCGTGGCACCACTCTGCCCCTCTGCTCTGCCCCGCTCCGCCCTTTGCTCCGTCCGCCGTTGCTCCGCCCCGCCTATCACCCGCTCCGGCCGCCACTCGCCTCGCTTTGCCCCCGCTCCGGCCGCCGCCCACCTCGCTTCGCCCCCGTTCTGGCCACCGCCCGCCCCGCTTCGCCCCTCGGCTCCGCACGGCGCTGCCTCCGCCCTTCTGCTCTGCCGCTGCTCCGCCTCGCCATCGCCCGCTCTGGCCGCCGCCCACGCTGCTCCGCCGCCTGGAGAGAGAGAGGATAGAGAGAAGAGGGTAGTGAGGATGACGTATGGGTCCACATGGGCCCACTATTTTTTATTATTTGTATCTGCAACTGACTTATGGGTCCCACAGTTTTATTATTTTTTTTATCTAATTGCCACATAAGCGCCACGTCAATGACACGTTAGACAAAGACCTAGTCATAATTAGCCATGTAGGTGTCACCTCAGCCAAAACCGGTCACTATACTGCCGAGGGACCTTATTTAAACGGTTTCGTAAGTTGGGGGACCCGTTGTACCCGGTTTTGCGATGAAGGGACGAAAATCGGACTAGGCGACAAATAGAGGGACCCAAAGTGAACTTATTCCGTCAAACTAAGGCCCGACCGCCCGATTCAAGTGGAATTTGGAACCAATGTCCCAGCAGACATTGAATTGGGGATTTTGGGGCATCTAGGGGTTTCGTCGCCGTCGCCGCCGCCGCCGCTTCTAGCTCTTCTTCTCCGTGACCGGCGCAAATCGCAGCATGGTAGCCGGCGCAATAGTTGGCCTTAACCGGCGAGGGCGCTAGGTTTGCCGTCCAGGTGTCACGTCCGACGAGGCGACGAGCTCCACACAGGTCAGCCGAGGCCGAGCGGCAAGTCACGCGCGCGGCGGCATCGCTCTTCCCTGCCTTGATCGGTAGGTTCCTGATCTCAGATTAGTTCGTTTAATAGGTGGATTAACGAACCCATGATGTCGATTTGTAGCCAGATTTTTCTTTCTTCACCATTTTGATGTCTTGTTTGATTTAATCCCCATCTGCTCACCTGCTCGATCTGCTCTTGCCGCGGTGAATCCCTCTTCCCGCGTTGCAGGCTGACGACTTCCTCTCCTCCACCCCACCCCCGATGGAGGAGAACCTCCCCAGCAGGCGGCGGAACCCGGCGGCCAGCATCAACGACGAGCTCATCGTCGAGATCCTCCGCCGCCTCCCCGTCTCCGTGTGCCGCTTCAAGTGCGTCAGCAAGTCCTGGCGCAGACTCATCGCCGACCTCGAGCACCGCAAGAAGCTGCCGCAGACGCTATCGGGCTTCTTCTACAAGAGCATCGACTACGAGCGCTGCCCGCACATGGCGCGCCATTTCACCAACGCCACTGGGAGAGGCATGCCTCTCGTCTGCCCGACCTTCTCCTTCCTGCCCCAGTGCCACCACGTCGTCATCTTGGATAGCTGCAATGGCCTCCTCCTCTGCCGCTGCCACGTGTCTCGTGAGACTTTGCAGTTCCAGTATGCCGTGTGCAATCCTGCGACCGGGGAATGTGTGATGTTGCCGGACGCCAACTGGGCTATTGACGAGAACCGCACCGCCTGCTTGTGTTTCGATCCAGCCATCTCGTCGCATTTCCATGTGCTCGAGTATGTGGAGGATGAAGAGTATGTGGAGGATGAAGATGAATACGACGCACTGGTCACAGGGGTGGTGATCTATTCGTCTAAAACTGGGTTATGGAGTCTCCATGTAAATGGATGGGATGATGAAGTTATGGTTAGCCTTCCGGTCGATCGGACAAGTGTTTTCCTTAATGGTTTTCTGCATTCTGTCATGACTTGTGATATTGTCGCTGTTGACATGGAGGGGAAGAAATGGAGGAAGATTCCTATGCCAGATCCTGATGGTGATATTGGGATAATTCATCAAACTCAGGGTCGCCTGTGTGCTTTTAGTGTTGATCCAAATGATTTCCTCAAACTGTCAATTTGGTTTCTTGAAGACTATGATACAGATAATTGGATCTTAAAGCATACCGTTAGCACAATTGATCTGTTTGGAGGAAAGAAATACCAATTAGATTTTGACTACCAGGTAATTGCAGTTCATCCAGAATGCAATTTGATCTTCTTTATTTATGGATGGCACAATACTTTGATGGCATATGAAATGGATCGCAAGGAAGTCCGTGTCATATGCAAACTCGGACATGGGTCATGCCTGCCATACCTACCATATGTTCCAATGTTCTCTGAGTCATTACCTGATGGGTGGTGCTAACATGCAGAGGTGCGGCTCCACTTATGTTATTGCAAAACCATCTTTGTACCGTAATGAGAATCAGGCTTAGGGTCAGCAGCCAATCTCTAATATGAATTATGAATTTCTGTTTTATCGTCCTTGGGTGATGGCTCATTTGTGTTGTTTTGAAGAATGTTGTGAAATCATAGATGGCACGTAAGTTGGCCTTTCGGAAGGTATGCCCTGTTCTGAAGGTTATGTCTTGTTTTTCACTGGTGTTTACCCTATGCCCTATGCTAGTTAAAATTTATGTCCTGTGTTAACAAGACATACCTTTTGATTGTACCAGCAGTCAGCCTATGGAACAATGACAAATGCTTTGGAAGTTGGATCATATGTACTTCTTTTATTTCTGCCTTCTTTTCCCCTTTTGTTCTTTCTGAACTACTTGTCTGTGTTGCGGAAATGTGCCCATGCAGCTTATTGTCTCCTGGATCATTTCCACTCGTTTTTGTTTGGTCATCTATAATGCTCATTAATTTGGACATTGCTTCCCCTGCCCTTACTTGCTGGAGAAGAGAGTGCAAACAAGAGCACGTACAATGGTGCACCAACAAGAAACTGCAGAACATTCTAGAAATGAAAGATAACAAAGATGGGTAACCAAAAAGTGATAAAATAGTTAAACTATTCTGCACTGTCTTCCTTTTATGATCACCCTTCTGGAATTTCCCAATTACCTGCTGCAAACCATGATAAAAACTAGTATTATGTTCTTCTTAAGTTCCAACAAGTATCAATCACTTCAATTGTCTCCATTCTAAATTACTTCCACTTTGAATTCCTCTAAGTTACAACATGTTTAAAGCAACAATGGCATACATTTTCTTCTAATTCTCTTCAGTTCTAAATTACTGTCGAAGTGACCAAGCCTCCCAATAATTATTGTGGTGTTGAGAGTCGAGACCTGGTAGTTACATCCGATTCTCCACTTCCTTTCAGACCTGCTGCGAGAAAGAGCAATGGATAATTGGATTTTTTTTTTTTTTTTGGCCACATGAAAGGGCGTATTAAACCATATTTGGGCATCCCCTGCAAAGAAAGCTATGCAAATCTAGCATTAGCTTTCAGTTGTCACCGTTTTCCCAAACTATTTCTGTGTTGTAGAGTAGTCGCAAATAAATTGTTCTCTGTAATTGAATTTAGTATGCTATTTTCTCCAAATTCCCCGTTTGCTGTCAATGTCCAAACTATTATGACTTTGATCCCTTGCAGTAGAAAATAAGATAACGATGTTCTCTTTTGAAAATAAAACTCCCAGCAACAGCGATGTTTTGAAGCCTTTCAAGTTTCAACACATTATACTTGTCATGGTAAGGTCAAAGATCAGCTAGTGTGGTGTGGTGGGGCCAATAGAACACGTCATCGGACAATTAACCTAATAATGCGACTACTAGACCACCATCATCTGCATCCTTCCCAGTTCGCAGTGCTCCCGGCATTCACACTTAGGGGTTCAGATGGTTGGCTGGTTGCTCCTCCTTCAAATTTCTATCGTTCTAACGACAAAAATGCAGTCATTGCATTTGCACTTGCACACCGTGATGTTTATCTGCAATACTCGTCACGATGATCCGCAGATGAGGCTGAGGCTCATCGAAGGAGGACACCGGCGGCGTTGAGCACTTGATGATGGCTGATGCCAGCTCTAACTGTTTGCAGATAACCAGGACGTTTGTACGTCATGCTAGGAACAACAGAAACCTTAATTGCGTCCAGGAACATTCGACGACATGGTCATCGTAAATACTGTTAGTATTCAGTGCACACCATGTGGTACAGATGTGTATATCATGTACTACCTAGTTCTGCAGTAACATAGAATCTTCCATTGCTGCCAATCTATGAGTCAATATTTAGCACAACAATTAAGGCTTCAGAAAGAAAGAACAAAAAAAAAAAAACATTTTCCAGCAACAGCGCAGCAGCCTGATGATTTGACTAATACAACAAAACAAATCACGGCTACAATTCCATTTGCCAACCACCTTCTTAATTTCAAGCCCTTTGACTTGAGTGATCGCCCAAAGTACTTAAGCGAGAGATCGAGAGAGCCCATAACTACGGAGAAAGCTGAGAAAGAAACACGCACTAATCAAACAATCTCTTCTTCTTCTTCTTCTTCTTCTTCTGTTCACAAGCATTCAGAAAAGAAGAGGACACGCCATGTCCCTCCTCGTCGTCTTGTTCTTCTTCTTCCTCTCGCCGCCGCTCGCCGCCGCCGCCGCCTACACGGAGTACTCGTGCAATGGCACCCGGGGCAACTTCACGGAGGGGAGCGCGTTCGGGCTCAACCTGGAGCTCCTCGCGGCGGAGCTCCCCGCCAACGCGTCGTCGTCGCGGTCGCTGTTCGCGTCGGCGGCCGTGGGAGCCGCCGCGGCGCCGGAGGACAGGGTGTTCGGCCTGGCGCTGTGCCGCGGCGACATGAGGGACGCCGCCGCGTGCGCGGGGTGCGTCTCCGGCGCGTTCCAGCGCCTCCGCGCGCTCTGCGGCCGGGACCGCGACGCGACGTACTACCACGACCTGTGCGTGGTGCGCTACTCCGGCGACGACTTCCTGTCGCGGCCGGACGACAACTCGCCGGTGATCAACGCGCTGGACGCGAACGCGTCCACCTACTACGGGTGGGACGGGCGGAACGCGACGACGCGGAGCTTCTTCCTGTCGCTGGTGGGGACGCTGTTCGGGGAGATGGCCATGTACGGGTCGTACAACTCGTCGGCGCGGCGGTACGCGAGCGCCGTGATGTACGTGAACCCGCAGCTGCCGACGGTGTACGGGCTGGCGCAGTGCACGCCGGACCTGTCGCCGGCGCAGTGCTGGCACTGCTTCCAGGGGCTCCAGGAGCAGAACCGGCAGTGGTACGACGGCCGGCAGGGCGGCCGGATCCTCGGCGTCCGGTGCAACTTCCGGTACGAGAGCTACCAGTTCTACGCCGGCACGCCGGACGTCAGGATCGGCCTGCAAGACGTCGCACCCTCACCAACCGCAAACAATGGTAACAACCAACACATATGCTACACACACGATCATTTCTTCTCCTCCGAATAAATTCGCTCAAAAGCTATAGTTGGAGCTTAACTACTATTGTTGTACGTTGTTATAAATGTTAAACTTTTGACCATATTGATTGTGTTTTTTTTTGGAATTATTGGAGCTTAGATTGAAGGAAGAGTCCATATCAATTAAAACCTGCTAGTAGTAATTATTAATTTTGAATTTGGGGGTTACGTTTATATACTATTAATAAGAGATTTCATGATTGTCCAGCTTATATGCATGGTATTAATTTTAATGTCATATTTTTATTTAACTCAAATTCTGAATACAATCTATGGCATGATAATATAATCCACCTAATCAACAACCAGATCTTTCATTTTAACATGAGAGATCTCATAGTGCTCAATTAGTATAAGGTGTAAACAGATAGATTTGTTACATAGGGGCTGTTCAGATTATATCATTTTCAACCATAATATTTTTTTGGTAAAGTTACTTAAAAAATGCCTATATTTAGTTGTTGCCAAACATTGGTAAATATATAAAAAATCCTGCTAAAATTTTAGTAATATTGTCAACTTGCCAAAAATGTCAAATTTTGGTAAGATTTATTTTGACTACAATCTGAACGCCCCATAAATTTGTTTGAATTGGCAAAGACAAATCATATTATTATTACTATTACTGTCATGTTTGGTTGTGAGCTCACAATGGTCAAATACGTAACCACTTAATGGTGGTGTTTTCTGTCAGTGCATTATCTTTTCTACAAATAACATTGAAACAATCTCTGTATGATCACTACTAATTTTCTTCTTTATTTATGCAGGAACCAACCACAGGAAGACCTTAGTTATCGTTCTATCCGTGTCAATCACGGTCTTCTGTTTCATGCTGGTCGGCTGCCTCCTACTGATCAAAAAACTACGGAAAGGAGACGGTAACAACACGATGCCACTAACTCCCTCTCATAATGAACATCATTTTCTCCCTCCATTTCAGCATCACAAAGTTCTTAATTAATCAACCAAACCACAAATGTCCAATCCATCATTGATCACAGGGAGGAAGTCGAATCGGCAGCTGGAAGCACATTCCAGGAACAGCTCCAAGACAGAGGAGGCACTGAAGCTGTGGAGGATCGAGGAGAGCAGCACCGATTTCACGCTCTACGACTTCGGCGATCTTGCCGCTGCCACGGACAACTTCTCTGAAGATCACAGGCTCGGCAGAGGCGGATTTGGACCTGTCTACAGGGCAAGTTATCTGATACTCCTATGTCTTTTTACAGTCGATTTTGACCAAAATGTGTGAATGGTTGTCGCTATATATGCTAATAATCTGCGGCATCATAGTTGCTGTCCCTATTGTTTAGCAGTCAATGTTGACGAAAATGCGGATGACTTGGTGATGCTAACATGCATGATTATTATTTGCTTTTGTCTGCTCGTGTTTTCAGGGTGAGTTGTCTGATGGAGCCGAGATTGCGGTGAAGAGGCTGGCAGCGCAGTCGGGTCAGGGGCTGAAGGAATTCAAGAACGAGATCCAGCTCATTGCCAAGCTGCAGCACACCAACCTCGTCAGGCTCGTTGGCTGCTGTGTTCAGGAGGAGGAGAAGATGCTGGTCTACGAGTACATGCCCAACAGAAGCCTGGACTTCTTCATCTTCGGTATTATTCTCTCTTTTTGTTCAATACAATCTTGGTCCAAAATTATACTTAACAATTTACAATTTAGACATATTCATATCTATAAATGCTTATATTTCGGGACGGATGGAGTAGACAGGGGCGGAGCTAAAATATCTCAAGCTTAGGACTAAATTAGTGTAATTTTTATATGTTCGTCGAATACTAATATTTGAGATATGAAATTGAGTTTTTTTATGGATTAAAAACTTTTTATCATTTTCATAATTATGCGATTAGTTAAAAACAATAACACAAAAGCAAATGCCCCGAATATATAACAGGTAAAAAGGGAAAATACAATTACTTTTGTTTGTAGTCCACTTGATCAAACAGCGTGTCAAACTGCTGTAAAAAAAAATCAACGTGCCAAATTTTCAAAAGACTATGTTACCGTCGACGTTTTACTCATCTTCCGATTTTCCTAATCCTTTCTATCCTTTTCAAGTACGGTTTAGGAAAGAAAATGCATATTGCCAAATGGTTTCCATATCCTAATTAAACAACAAGTAAAAAAAGTGAAATGGATTACTTCTGAACGACTTTGTTACCGTCAACGTTTTACTAATCTTCGATAATGTTTTCACGCATGTAGACCAGGAGCAAGGGCCATTGCTGGACTGGAAGAAACGGCTGCACATAATCGAGGGCGTCGCGCAGGGGCTCCTCTACCTTCACAAGCACTCACGTGTGCGCATCATCCACCGCGATCTCAAGGCCAGCAACATACTCCTCGACAAGGACCTCAACCCTAAGATCTCCGACTTTGGCATGGCCCGGATCTTTGGCTCCAACATGACTGAAGCCAACACCAACAGAGTCGTCGGCACCTAGTAAGAAAAAGAATAATGATACATGTCGTAGCAATACTTATCATTTTAATTACACTCCTATTTTAAATTACTTAGCATTTTAATTTTTCTTAAGTCAAACATCACCATCAATTACCAAAACACTATAGAGTTTAACATCATAATATTTATGTTTTTATTCACCATGAGATACATTTTTATAATATATAATCAACATGTTACTAATTAAACTATATAAACATTTAAAATGACTTTATATAAACTAAAATAACAAGTAAATTAAAACGGAGAGAGTACTGGTATTAAGTTTTAGCATGTCAACTCGCTGGGCAAATTGATTAAAGCCGTGATGTTTCTTCAGGTGTTTGTACCTTTAATTTTGTAGGATAAGATCAGGTACCTGTGTACTGTACTTACTAGCTAGTGGTATTGATTGTTGTTTTGGTGTTCACGTGTGCAGTGGATACATGGCTCCTGAGTACGCCTCCGAGGGCATCTTCTCGGTCAAGTCCGACGTGTTCAGCTTCGGCGTGCTGCTGCTGGAGATCGTCAGCGGCAAGAGGAACAGCGGCCACCAGCACTACGGCGAATTCGTCAACCTCCTCGGATACGTACGTTATTACGTTGTTTTTTCTCTCTTAATTTCTTTTTCGATCTCTCGCTGAAATAATGGCGGTGTTACTATTCTAGTACGACCTTTTTGTGTGTGTTCTTAATCAAAACCGTACTTGTCGTCCGTGGATTAATAAATGGGCACGCGGCTTATCCTGTACAATTATCAATTATGTCGAAACGTTTTCACGTCTACTGTAGCTACGTTTGACTTACGCTAGCTAGCAACATGATTAGTAGTACATCACTAACAAGGATTAATAAAATGGTTGATCAACTTGGTATCTCTTTCAATACCTTTATCGTGCTCTCTACTGTTACTATTATGTTCCGATTATATATATTATCATCGGCTGATATAATATAATCTCAGCTATTAATTTATGAATTCCACTACTAATAATTAAGATAATTAAGATGTACTATAAATAAATACTATGATCTATTAGATTATAAAAGATTTATCTATTTCAAACATAGAGCTTTCTAAAAAATCTATTATTATTTTTTGTCAGGCGTGGCAGCTGTGGAGAGAAGAGAGAGGGTGCGAGCTGATCGACCCGACGCTGGGCGAGTGCAGCGGCAGCGAGGCGGCGGCCATAATCCGGTGCGTGAAGGTGGCGCTGCTGTGCGTGCAGGACAACGCGACGGACCGGCCGACGATGACGGACGTGGCGGCGATGCTCGGCAGCGACGGCGTCCCCCTGCCGGACCCGCTGCCGCCGCCGCACTACCAGCTGAGGGTCTCCGGCGACGACTACGGCCGCGACGACGACGGCGACCACCGCGGGTCGCCGGCCGGCGGCTTCCGGCCGTCGCGGTGGCGCTTCACCGACTCGTGCAGCACCAACGACGTCACCATCACCACCATCGAGGAAGGGAGATAATAGCGGTCGATCGATCTCACCGGCATTTCGATCATTACGTTACGCGTTCGCTGGCTGGCCTTCACATGTGGCCAACGCGTCCTTTTCGTGGCACATCTGTGAGTGAGTGTACTCCACTTGTGGTCGATCGAAGTCGAAGATGGGCAGGGCGCAACGTACAGTGGTGGTTTGCATGGTTGCATCACTGTATGGATGTTACGTCGTTGTACAGAGACAACTCGTATTTGGGGATGAGTACCTGAGCCAACAAATTAAGAGGCCAAGAGGGTGTTTTTTTTCTTTTCTTTTGTACAACTTTTGTGTGAAGAGTGTACGACTAAAGCTGGTACGTACAGTGTTTGTTGATGGATGAAAAGCACGTAGGCGATCTGGACAAGGATGGTTGGATGCAAATTGGGGTTTGGGGTGTCGCATGGTTGGTTTGGTTTCCTTTTGCCACGAACACCCCATCCCCATGTTAGGTGTGTGGCGTGCGGCCGACTATTAATTCAAGCCGTGTTAATGCGAAGCGAAACTTGATGATGGTTGACGATTTATTCGCGGGGGAGCACGTGTGAGCTTGGTAGTTGTCGTTAGCAGGAAACAATGCAGTACAGACTGATGGAAATCGACGGATTTCCCCTTTGTAAAAATGGGACAATGTGTGTTTCCCTTTCAAAATACTCCCTCCGTTTTATTGTAAGTGCAGCCATAAGTTTTCGTGCTTAATGCTTACCGTCCGTCTTATTAAAAAAATTAAAAGTTAAATCACGTATAAAATACTATTTATATTTTATCATCTAATAACAACAAAAATATTAATCATAAAAATATTTCAAATAAGACGAATAGTTAAAGTTAGACACTAAAATCCACAATTGCGCTTATTATGAGACGAAGGGAGTAATACACAAGGTCATCCTACCACCACCTCCCTCCTATTGGCAATTCGGCATCCCAACAATCCCGAAGTCTCAACTTTTTTAGAGCAGTTTAATAGTATAGCCAACTACTAGCTCTATTTTATCTATAGCCAATTTAATAGATCATTCATACAATAGTTATCTATAAGCATATACTATACTATTAATATATGGTCACACCTCTCATACACATATAACGTATTGGAGTCAGTACTGCAGCTGACTATAAATCTGTAGCATGTTTTTCTTCTCTCTCTTCTCTTATCCACACGTGCATATAGCCGACTTATAGGGCTGCTATTGTACTCGCTCTTAAATCAGAGATCGATCACCGAAGTCTCAATCAGCTAACAATTGTGTTGCCTCGGGCCAACAATTCGCTGGCCACATGGCCCATAGTCATCTGCCGCCATCGGCTTGCGGCCTTGCGTAAGCCTTCTGGGCCTAACATGGCCGATCATGGAATAAGTTCATCCTAGGTCACTTAACTTGTCAACGAATCCGATTTTTATTGTTTTAACCATAAAACCAGATACAACGTGTCCCTTAACTGTCAAAATCAGTGCATATGAGGTCCCTCGGTAGTTTGGATAGCGGTTTTGGCTGATGTGGCGCCTACGTGGCTAATTTGACTCGGTCTCCATCTGATGTGGTATTGACGTAGAGCTTACGTGGCAATCTGATCTAAGAAAAACAAAAACCTCGTGGGACCCACGTGTCAGTTTAATACACAAATTAATTAAAAAATGTGGGGCCCACGTGGGTCCCTTATGTCATTCTTACACCTCCTCTTCTTCCTCCTCCTCTCTCCCTTCTCTTCATCTCTCTCCCCTCTCCTCTGCGCCATGCTCCTCCTCGACGGCTCCGCCGTCGTCAACGCCCTCACCGGAGTCGACGTCTACGCCGCCAGCTTCCTCATCCCGCTCGGCGTCGTTGTCTACACACTGTTGATTAATTAATTAGCTATTGAATTGATTAATTTGCAAGGCTACTGGATGCCTCCGGCAAGCAGATACTCCGCGTGTCGAGGTCCGTCGTGCTTGGCTTCGGCTGCTTCATGGGGGTCCTCGCCGTGGTGTTCAACCCTCCTCTTCTTCCTCCCCCCTCTCCCCTCTCTTCATCTCCCGCTGGTGGAGCTTGCATGAGTAGCAGCGGCAGTCGTAGAAGCAGGCGCGGCGGAAGAAGATGTCGCGCGCGCAAGACGGGATCCTCAAGTACATGCTCAAGATGATGGAGCCATGGAGGTGTGCAACGCGCAGGGGTTCTTGTACGGCATCATCCCGGAGAAGGGCAAGCCGGTGAGCAGCGCCTCCGACAACTCCGCTTCGACCGCAACGGCCCGGCCACCATCGCCAAGTACCAGGCCGACAACGCCATGCCGGGGTGTGACGGCGACGTCGGCAGCGCCGCGCCGGCAGGGTCGCACTTCCTGCACGAGGTGTAGGACCCCACGCTGCTCTCGGCGCTCATGCAGCATTGCGACCCACCACAACACCGCTTTTCGCTTGAGAAGGGCGTGCCGCCGCCGTGGTGGCCGGAGGGGATAGAGGCGTGGTGGCCTGAGTTCGTCGTGCCCTCACCATCGCGGCCCCTGCCCCGTTTCCACTGTCGTCCACACCGCCCTCCGACCTTGACGGCATCCTCTCCATGGGCGGCGACGGCATCCTCTCCCGCCGGCGCCGCCGCGCGCCGCTCCCCCTCTGTCGTGCCTGAGAGAGGAGAGGGGAGAGAGAGGAAGAGAGGGGAGATAGGGAAAGAGGAGGAAGAAGAGGATGGGTGAGAATGACATGTGGGGCCCACCATTTTTTATTAATTTGTGGTGAAGCTAACATGTGGGTCCCATGAGGTTTATTGTTTTTCTCAGATCGAATTGCCACGTAAGCGCCACGTCAGTGCCACATCAGATGGAGACCGAGTCAAATTAGCCACGTAGGCCTCACGTCAGCCAAAACCGCCGAGGGACCTTATATGCACTGGTTTTGATAGTTGAGGGACCCGTTGTATCTGGTTTTTCAGCTGGAGGATGAAAATCGAATTCGTTGACAAGTTAAGGGACCTCAGATGAACTTATTCCGCCGATCATCCAAGTTAACTCGTATGGGCCATCATTTGGAGGTGGCACAGACCGACCCGGACACCTCTCGTCCTCTTCCCCTCATTATTTGCCGCCACGCTCCTTGTCCCAGCCAAAGGTGAACGGATATCCTCTTCCTCCTCGGCCACCGGCGACAGCGTCGATGTCCTCGCCGGCGACCGGCGGCGTCCCGATCGAAGGAGAGGCCCTGCCAGTCTACTGCCAAAGGTAGTGGACATGTGGAGTATATAGGTTCAGTTCAGGTATGTTTCATCTGGTAATTAATTTGGTTTATTCCCAACAAACTTGCTAACAATTTTATTACAATTAGTGTGAATATTTCAAGTTGTTTACTTCCTCCGTTTTACAATGTAAGACTTTATAGCATTGCCCACATTCATATAGATGCTAATGAATCTAGATATTAAATGTGGGTAATACTAGAAAATTTAGATTATTTAATGTCTAGATTCATTAGTATATGTATGAATTTGGGTAATACTAGAAAGTCTTACCTCGTGAAACAGAATGAGTACATCTTATAGACTTGCATGTAACGTAGACAAATCATGTCTCTCCTTTATAACAACCAGAGATCACTACTCCGTACTGTTTTATCAACTTGGTTAGAACTTAGAAGCTTGACTGATATGATCAGTATTCCGATTGATATGAAACAGGGTGTTACACTTGTGTGTTCCTAATTCGACTGATCGCTCACAAAGAAAGGGCACATTCATTCTTATTGATGTATATTTTCTTTTCCATGGAAGATGTAGCCACTTTTTCGTACTAAGAAGAATGTTTAAATCTTGGTTTAAATCTATCTATACATACATATACTTTTAAGAAGCTACTACTAATTAGTCACTTCTAAGAGGCTACTACTTTTATTAGAATCGTATTGTCGTGAATGTAGATCATGTGTGTAAAGTCCGAATTAAATAAATCATGCAACTAGAAATAGAATGGTGATTCTATTTAAAATAACTTATTTTATAAATATTATCGGTCAAGCTAGGATCTTGATGACTATATAAAATTTAAAAGCATTATATTTTAATACAGAGGGAGTAAGTTGTAACTGATGTGAACTCTTCTTTTAATATAAACAGCCTTGAAAATAAACAACACCTTTAAAATACTATTAAAATATTAATATCCAGCAATAGCATATGCAACCCACAGGTTACGAAGCTTTGTCTATATGAATAGTATATGTGGAGTATATATGCACATGTTCATCATCGCAAAGATCAAAAGGGATCGAGTTAATAACTAATATAATGCATTGTGAAAGCTCTTTGGTTGGCAGCTGCTGACTAGTCAATGGACAATGGAGGTCTGTAGTCAACGGTCAAAGTCAACACTAGCCCAACTAATCTATCGTGCATAAAATGTATCTACCGAACTGGAGCAGCCTGCACTACTTATCTCTTCTCCGGCGATGACTCGCGCCGCGATCCTCCTCCTCGTCCTCGCCGTGGTCGCGCCGCCGCTTGCCGCCGCCGCCGCGGCCACCGACGCCCTCGACGGCGGCGGCGGCGGCCACCGCCCGCCGTTCCACGTGTGCGGGATGGTGCAGGGGCGGTTCGCTCCCAACAGCTCGTACGAGGCCAACCTGCGGCATGTCGCCGCCACGCTGCCAGCCATGGTGGCGAACTCCTCCAACTCCGCCTCCTCCTCCGGCGTCGACGTCCTCGTCGGCGAGCGGCCCGACCAGATCTCCGCGTCGGCCTTCTGCGGCGCCAACTCGTCGGCGGCGCCGGAGTACTCCGACTGCGGCGCCTGCGCCGCCAAGGCGCTCCGGTACGCTCGGCGGCTGTGCGGGTACAGCAGGCGCGCCATGGTCGACCTCGGCGCCTGCCGCGTCAGCTACCACGACGTCGGACGCGTGGAGCTGGAGATACAAGCTTCATTAGCCGTTCGCATCTTCGACGAGCGTGAGTGATCTGCTAGCTCGATAGATTTAATTATACTGTGATTTAGTTCGCCTTAATTCAGTACTGATTCCAGAATTTCAGATAGACTCTGCTTCATCCGAATCAACATTTTAGTCTTTTTCTTTTCCAGATACTTCATCTTGGTGGAGAATTGTTTTGACCCATGATTTCCCTATGATGGTGGTATTCCAAGTGATCGGAGTCGCCTGGGTTCTGTTCATGTTCCTCCAGGAATGGCGAGACGGTAGAAGGAGAAGAGCCCAGGCCAATCGGCTGCCATAGGTGGGAGGTTCAGTTCAGGTATGTTTCATCTGGTTTTGTTTATTCCCAACAAGAATTCGAGAAGTCTTGTTACAAATATCATAGAATATTTCAACTTGGTTGAAATGCAAATATAATGTAGACAAATTAACCAGAGTTCTTAGAGATCTTGGTCGAATTCTTGACTGATATCCATATTCCATTTTATACAGGGTTTCAACTTCTGTTTGTAATTCGACCGATCGGCTGACCCTGAACAAGCAATTCCATTTGTGGCAAAAGAAAAGGGCCCATTTCCATACAAGATTGTACATTCAGAAATTGATAGGGAATGTTTCCTTGTTCCTCCGATTTATCAAATGGAAAAGGCGATATACTGATATAATGTTGGAGACTGGAGAGTGCGGACTGATAAATATGCAGATACAGAAATCAATGTAGGGCTGTAGGCATCACTTGCGATGTCACTTGTTATTGTTTATTATAGAAAAAGTCCAATATGACTCCCTCAACTATAGGCTGGATCTGATTTTTATTCCTCAACCGTAAAACCAGGTATAACGACTCCTTCAATTGCTTAGACTATGTTCGAACCCTCACTCCCCGGCACAGAAAACGGAGCAGCGATTAGCACGTAATTAATTAACTATTTGCTATTTTTTTCAAAAATGGATTAATATGATTTTTTAAGCAACTTTCGTATAGAATTTTTTTTTTGCAAAAAACGCACCGTTTAGTAGTTTGAAAAACGTGCACGTGGAAAACGAGGGAGGAAAGTTGGGAACCGGAGGTAAAGAACATAGCCTTAAACCGGTATAATTTAACTCCCAGGGTAGTTTGAGAGCGGTTTTGGCTAAGGTGGCTCATTGACCCTGGTCAACTGGCTGAGTCAGCATGTGGGGTCCATATGCCAACGCATCATCTTCCTTTCTATCTCTCCCCACCCACTCAAGCTCGTCGGCGTCCGACGCGACTAGGCGAGGCTTTCCCATGCCGCTGCCCTATCTCACCGTCGCCCTGCGTGGTGGAGGGCAAAGGGCGGGGATCCCCTTTCGCCTACCTCCGCTTCGATGGCATGTTGCTCAGGCAAGAGCGCGAGTATGAAGACGCCGTCAAACAAGTAGACTCTGGCATGCTGATGAGGTAGCAGCGGAGGAATGAGCTCGGGATGGAATAGTTTGGCGCAGGAGACTAGAGGTCTATGACAGTTTAGGGCTCGACAGTAGTTGGAGGAGCTCTGATACCCAACTAGCCTCCTAGAGCAGATCCAACACAAAATTCTCCACGTACGCTGGTGTCTACTCCTTGTCACAATATTGTCGTCGGCCTCACTTGATCCCCCTCATGATCAAGCAGATATGGAAGGCTTATTGGAAAAAGAATATGGATAGAGAGAGGTAGTCCACGCTTTTGCGTCCCAAGCGAAGGACTACACCGACCATGGGTCCTGACATTCGTTCAACTTCCTGTCACAACGCCTCCCTCACCCTGCATGGCCACAATCACTATGTTGATCTCACCAAATGCTACAGGGCATGGAGGACGCCATCAACCAAGGTGCCACCCCTATGGCCCTCTTCGCTGTTCCTTGGGTGACGAACCCCTCCTTGTGCTACCTGTAGGTGTAGCAGGTGTTGCCTCAAGGGGAGAAAGGGGGAGAGAGGAGAGAGTGAATAAGGAAGGAGATGACTATAGCCATTTACGTGTGGGTCTCATATTTCTTAATTTTTTGATGTCTGGGTTGTACGTGGACATCATTGAAAGGGCCTTGATGTCGCCTAGAGGGGGGGGGGGGGGGTGAATAGGCGCTCCTAAAATTTACTTCAAATTGTAGCGGTTAAAATCAGGGCCCGGAACTTCCTGGCAAATGGCCCGGAACTTCCTGGCAGCTTTTTATGCCAAGCAAAAAAAGCTGCCCGGAACTTCCGGGGTTCTTCCTAGGAACTTCCGGGCAGTTGTGTGTTGCTCTTTCAAGCACCTCACAACAAGTAAATTGATCCACAAGGAAGCCTAAACCATAGAGAGGTACAACATGTATCAAACAAGAGTAATACAAATGTAACTACACAAGATAACACAATAATCATACAAGGGGAGACATGATAACACAACTAGACAAATAATGGGATAAGCATCACAATCACAAAGATAAAGAGAGTGAGGAGACAAGCGATTTGTTTCCCGAAGTTCGGATTCTTCACCAAGAATCCTACGTCTCCGTTGAGGTGCTCCAAAGAGCCGGGTCTTGATTAACCCCTTGCCTCACCAAGCAAAGGCCTAGGAAGAGGTCTCCGGTCTTCAAGCCAACACCCCTAGGTAATTCTCTTTGGTTTCAAGTGACCACTAAGATCTCCAACTTGAACACCAAAAGAACACCACAAGTGAGGCTTGCTCTACCAAGACGACCTCCTAAACCTTAGCTCGAAATCCACTCACCGGGTATTCCGTTTCCTTTCGGAGGTGGAATAACGCCCTCACAAACTTCCCCGGGTCAATCCACAACCTTGTTGGAAACTCGCGGGCGACGCCTAACCATCTAGGAGGTCACCCTCCAAGAGTAACAAGCTTCAAGTGATAGCCCAACGAGATACACCAAGTGCTCAAATCATCCTAGCCTTCAAAACCTTCTCCAATCCTCACCACCACCCTCAAATTCACTCTCTCACTCAAGAAGTGCACAAGATTTGAGTGGAGGAAGCAAAATCACATTGGGAGAGGCTAGAACAAGCTAGGGAACACAAGAACTAAAGTGGAATGGCCAAAAGGTGACCTAGGGACGAAATCCATATATTTAACGGCTAGGTGACGTCATCTAGCCGTTACTCATAAGTTTGAACTAGAAACCTGCCAGGAGGTTCCGGGCAAAAGTGCCAGGAACTTCCGGGCAGCACTTAGGAAATTTTTGCTTTGAAACGGCGCCCGGAAGTTCCGGCCAGAACCTTCGGGTAGCCCTCTCTGTAACGGGTAGAGCCATTTTCAAAAATAGCTCTTAAAAATATTTCAACACTTGGACACCACTAAGAGCACTTGTGTTATCTCAGAACCACACTTGGAACCCCTCTTACTAGTACGGTTTTTCCTAAACTCAAAGCGAAAAAGTAAACTAGTCTAACTCGGCTCCGAGTCTTCTCGCCGCTTTGTTTTGGGGGGTCTCCAAGCATCCTAGCCCACTCCTAAGCAACCTGGGACTAATACACTACTAAGAATGTCATCTTCTTGCTTCACCTTGAGGGTTGTCAACGTCAACGCCATTTCACTATTGGGACTATTCTCACCTACACTCATTAAGCATATTAGTCCCAAATCAATTATACTTTTGCCTTGATCAATGCCCACTTTGGCTTTTGACTTGATGTTCATTGGAGAACCACATCCTCTTGATCTTCGGCATTCCATCTTGCGGTCTTCTAATAATTGATACGGATTACTCATAGCTTCAAATGGCCTCGCACGGTCCATCACGACAAAGCCTTCACTCGCCCTTCACCACCCGATTTGGTCCATCGGCGCCAAGCCTCTTTCTTGCTCTTCACCCCCGCATGGTCCATTGTAGCCGAACCTTGCTTGCCCTTCACCGTTTTGCCATAGATAGCCACTTCATACCCCGCATCATCAATGTCTTCACTTGCTCCCCATCAAGGTAGAATGTCCATCTTCTAGCTTCAATCTTTTAACTTGATGCCGGAACTTAACCTAATCTCACCAACTCATGGAAAAAGTTAGTTCCAACAATTGGTTGTCATTAATCACTAAAACAATCACCGCACTATTAGGATCATAGATATCCCAATCTCCCCTTTCAAGGCAACTCTAGTGCATAGATCTTTCAATCATGTCAGCTAAAACCATCCTCACAATAGTTGAGGGAGTCATTTTACACAATTTAAATAGTTGAAGAGATCAATATACCCGCTTTTACGGTTAAAAGATATAAATCTGATCCGACCTATATTTGAGGGGCTCAAATGGACTTTTTCCAGTAATCTTTGTGATCGTCTATTGTAGGCGGAGTTCTATCCCTAGCAATCTGGGCCCAGAACAGCCCATCAGAGCATATACTCGTATCATATGGGCATTATTTCTCATTTGGTTGTGGAAAAAGTATATATGAGATCTATCATCTTGTCACTGAATTACAAAATCGTCCCTGACATCACATGTTGGGGGAAGAGAGGGAGATGGAGAGGGAGAGAAGAAAGGGGATAAAGAAGCTAAGGTTTCACTGACATGTGGGCCCTATGTGGGTCCCACACTAACTCAGTTGCCACGTCGGACAAAACCAGGGTCAACCAGAGTTAATACTGTCTAAGGACTCAGAGTGATCCGGTTTTATAAGTTAAGGGATGCCATATACTCCCTCTATCCATAAAAGTTACACATATTACTTTTGACACTAAGTCGGAGGAGAAATTAAGTCACTTTGGATGTTACAAAATCAATGAGTGAATGCAAGCACGTAACCAATGAGTATTTAGATGACTCCTTGGGTTCTAATAAAACATTTAATTTATCTCTTCAATAAAGTCTTGAATGTATAAAGACTTTAAATAGAAACAACTTATTTAGAAAAACTCAAATGTAAAATAGGTGTAGCTTTTGTGGATGGAGGGAGTATCTTGTTTTTGGGTTTAGGGACGATTTTGTAATTCGGTGATAAGAGGAGAGACCTCAGATATGCTTTTTCCTTTCCTTGTGAAATGGGTTAACATTTTTCGTACTTGGGAGACTTGGTTGGTCCTGCTAAAATGGGGGGAAGCTAGCTGGCGCGTGCGCGCCTCTAGTGCACACTTCCAGCGTAACTAACTCCGTTAGTTAATGCTAATGACAGTAATTAGAAAAGATTGTGAAGATTTTTTTCATAAGATTTTTTTACTAACAGATTGAAAATTTTTTAAATTAGATTTGATAACTTTCGACTTAAGATTTAAATTTTAGAGTCAAATTTTGAAAACTTTCAACTCGAGATTCGAAAACTTTCAACTCAGATTTGAAAACTTTCAACTCGAGATTCGAAAACTTTCAAGTCCAGATTTGAAAATTTTGAAAACTTTCAACTTGAGATTTGAAAATTTTCAACTCGAGATTCGAAAACTTTCAACTTGAGATTCGAAAACTTTCAAGTCCAAATTTGAAATTTTTGAAAACTTTCAACTTGAGATTTTAAAATTTTTAACTTGAGATTTGAAAACTTTCAACTTGAGATTCGAAAACCTTCAAGTCCAGATTTGAAAACTTTCAACTTAAGATTTGAAAATTTTGAACTCGAGATTCGAAAACTTTCAACTCGAGATTCGAAAACTTTCAAGTCCAAATTTGGAAATTTTAAGTTAAGATTTAAAAATTACTAGTAAACTAATTACTAGTAAAAATAGGAAACTAATCATTAGTAAACTAATTACGATTTTTTCTCCTACCTGTGCGGCAGCGAACTGTGAAAAAAGGGAAAAAAAGAAATAGCGGCAGCTTGCGTTCAAAAAAAAGAGAAAAGAAACGCGCGTGCGTGGGCCGTGTGGACCGAAGTGCATACCGATAACACGCGCGCGCGAATTAGCATTCTCGGTTAAAATGTGCGCACCTATCATGCCTTTTCAAGTAGTTGGGCCTGTGCGCCGTGGCTACCGGCCCAGCCAATCCGAGAACGGTGAAGGCAAACCGAGTAGGAAAAATTCTCGTGAGAATTAGCTTGTGCGCTTGCAGGGGATCGAACTCAGGACCTTGCTCCCTATCGCAAGTTTCTGAAAGGTTATAGTATTAGACGAGTTACATATATTAGTTACACCTGAGTTATTAAAATGTTTGTTACACTGTAATTACATTTGAAAGATTTTTTAAAAAAATTCTTCAGACATTTTTATAGGTAGCCATGTCTTTTAGAATAACCGGATAGTAATATGAAAAACTGCAACCAAGTATTACATCCATTTCATTAAAAACCAAATCTTTTTTTATTGGGACGGTGCGAGTAGTTTCGTTCAGAAATGATGGGTCCTGTGTATAGCCTAGTTGCTAGTATTTTTTTTTAAAACCCGAGTTGCGTATTGTAATCTGTAAAATATGTTAACTGCATATATGCACGTTGATCATCATGAGGAAGATGAAAAGAAGATCCCATCAACTAGTTGGTAGTATTTTTCTTTTCTTTAAACCCGAGTTGCTAGTATTGTACTAATCGGTAAAATATGTTAACTGCATATACGCACGTTGATCATCATCAGGAAGATGAAAAGAAGATCCCATCAACAACTAGGTGAAACCCGATGAGTTGCTAGTATTATATTCTTTTCGTATTTTAATGTACAACACTGTTAATTTATTTAAAATAAATTATAATTACATAATTTTTTTAAGTAAGATAAATGGTTAAAATGTTGATAAAAAAATCAATAGTATTATACATTAAAATGGAGTAATATGTAAAGTAAGTATGTTAACTATGTATACGTACGTTGATCATCATCAGGAAGATGAAAAGAAGATCCCATCAACACAGCTAACATAATGTAATCCATTGTTGATCTTTCTGAACTAGTAGCAGCTATTGACTAGTACTCAATGGTCGTAGGTAGTCAACGGTCAATGTCAACAACTAGCCCAACCAATCCACCGTGGAATCGTGGATAAATGTGCTACTACAAGACTGGAGCAGATCCTGTACAAGTGTACGTACAAGTCCACCACCACCTCCCTTCAGCTGATCAATCACCTCTTCCTCCGGCGATGCCTCGCGCCACTATCCTCCTCCTCGTGCTCGCCCTCGTCGCGCCGCCTCTGTCCGCCGCCGACGCCGACGCCCTCGTCGGCGACGGCCACACCCCGCCGCCGTTCCACATGTGCGGGATCCTGCCGGGTCCGTACGCTGCCAACAGCACCTACGAAGCCAACCTGCGGTACCTCGCCGCCACGCTCCCAGCCAAGGTGATGAACCGATCCTCCTCCTCCTCCGTCGACGTCCTCGCCGGCGAGCGGCCGAACCTGATCGCCGCGTCGGCCTCCTGCAACTCCTCGTCGTTGCCGTCGTCGTCGTCGTCGGAGTACCACGACTGCGGCGCCTGCGTCGCCGAGGCCTTCCGGTGCGCGCGGCGGCTGTGCCCGTACAGCCGGCACGCCGTGGTCCACCTCGGCGGCGGCGCGTGCAGCGTCCGCTACTACGACGTCGAGCGCACGGAGCATGCGGAAGTGCTCATGGTGTCCTCCGGAGGCATCACCAAGGAGCGTGAGTGATCTCTACTCGCTCCACAAAATTTGTCTTTTGGATTATCAATATATTTTACTTCATCCGGAATTCATGTCCACTTTTTTCAGATACGTCATTCTGGTGGAACTTTAGGTTGCATGATTGGTATAAAAGGCTGGCGTTTCAATTAAGTCTCCAAGTGATCGGAGTCGCCTGTGTTCTGTTCATGTTCCTCCGAGAATGGCGAGACAGAAAAAGAGGCACTGCCAAGCTGCTGCCGTAGGTGCTGGCTGTATGCCTGTATCTGTTCAGTTCAGGTCTGTTTCATCTGGTTTTTATTCATTTCCTACAGAATTATGCTAATAGTTAGCATAAACCATTTCAACCTGGTTAAATGCAAATGTAACGCAGACAAACGTCACAAACCATCGTACCGTTTATCAACTTTGACGGACTCTTGACTGAATGTGCATATTCCGTTTGATACAGGGTATCAACTTCTGTTTGTAAGCCGACTGATCGCTGACCAGACAAACAACTTCAGTTTGACGCAAAAGAGAAGGGCACATTTCGTACAATAATATGTAGATTCAGTTTTTCTGTTGCTAATAAGAATGCACATCAAGAAATTAATAGGCGCATTTTTCTTCTACCAGTTTACCAAATTACTGCTGATTATCCTCCTCAAGTGAAAATTAAACATATCATGGTTCCGATTTGCCAATCATAGTTGACTGGAGATTTTTTTTTTCAAACGCATAAAAACCTTGCAAGTCAATATATTAGAAAAAAACAACATAGCGGTAATACGCCAAAACGGTTACAGGGGTAGACGGTACAGTATGAACATGTCTGCAACCTCCAATTCATGGCACACCTCGAAGTTTGATCGGAGATTTGTGATGTTGACTGACACTCGAAGTTTGATGAGCAGAAGAAAGGCTGTGTTTAGTTCACACCAAAATTGAAAGTTTGGTTGAAATTGAAATGATGTGATGGAAAAGTTAGAAATTTATATGTGTAGGAAAGTTTTAATGTGATGGAAAAGTTGAAAGCTTGAAAAATTATTTTGGTGCTAAACACGGCGAAAATCGTGAACAAGTGATTCAAGAGGAGAGAAGAGGAAGGCTGAAATAATGTAGGGGTACCAAGAGGTGATAATAGGCCTAATATTTTAGCATATAAAATGTGAGGGTTGGACAAAAGGAATTAGGCTGAGTTTTAATAGATTTTTGAGCTAAAAATATTTAAGGGCTGAGATGGGTTATGAAAGGGCCAATGAGCCCTGGCCCATTACCAATCGAGGTACTTGGGTGAGGTGGGGACCATGAGACAACATCGGTGTGGGAAGGAGACGGTGTTGCCCTGCCCAAGGTCACGCTGAACCAGACTAAGTGGGCCAGCGACAGAACCTCCTGCCCTTACCGTAGTTCTGTGGTTGTCCAACGAGCTCATCCCACTGCCTCGACGTGAGGGCGAGGAGGCGTGACGGTGATGAAGACCAATCGTCGGGGGCAGTTAGGTGGCGGCGCAAACAGAGACTGAATAGTGGCGAGTTGACAGTGATCTACGTGTTAGATCTGAGCGGGCGCGGGAAGGATGCGAAGGGTCTGGTCACCAATCGGTGAGGTGTTGCGGAGAGAGCGGGGATGGGGAGGGCACAATTTTGATAAATAGAGGCGCAATGGTGACCTGGCTGTGGGGGACCGACGACGCACGACGGTGATCTGGATGTCGAAGTTCAGCGGCGAAGAGGGGATATAGGATATTAGGGTTTAGAGAAGAGACGATGGGGTGGGTGGAGGGATGTCACGTCCAGAAATTCCCGAATAGAATTCCAAGCAGAATATGCATTAAAACCCCTGTCCAGGACCGGCCGGGGTACACAAACGACAAATTGACATATAGATCCACGTCTTACAAACATTATAAAAGTCTTATATAAATGCAGCGGAAAAATAAAAGATAACTGGAGCTAAGCCTTGACTTGGACTGCAGTGGGAACACCACTCCACAGGCAATCCTCGACGGCACGGACAAAGCCTACTCCTCGAAAAAGCCACCATCAGAAGTATACTCAAACTCTAGGGTTGAGGGGAAAAGTAGAGCAAGACTGAGTACAACCACCATACTCAGCAAGTCATACCGGAACAGGAGGTATGATGCAGGATATAATCAAAGGAGAGCTAGAACGGTTCATTTGCACAAAGCGAGCATTTATAAACAGTAGTTGAAAACAGTAAAAACAGTTGTAATAATTAATCAATATTAACCATCCGCTGTCCAACGCTACACCACGCTGCAACAGGCCCAACCATCCACCTAAACTAATCAATTCCATTAGACTACACTAGGGTGTGACTAATCACGGTGAATCTGGTTGACCGCCCAAAACCACGGGCACAGCTATTCGAATAGGTTTACTCTGATCAGAGGTGTATAACTGTACCCGCAAGACACAGCCCCACGACACGTTACCGTGCGCCGACATGCCACCACGACATACCGGAAAGAGGTCGGCATAACCCCCTCTAGCCAAGCACACCACACCTCAGGTTTCACCCCCACTCCTCGCAAGGCAGCGGGCAGTCCCCTCTCATGCCTAGGTGAATCCGAAAGCCGCATAGGCCGTCGCAGGGCCCATCCGAACTCCATCACGCTCACCCTTGCCTGGATGCGTCAGCTAGAGGAAAGCTACACTACAAGCCCAGCCGTTGCCCACGCTGGCTTGTGGTAAGTACGATAAGTTCTTTCAGGGCATCCCGCGAACCGGTCCTTAAGTGCCATGGGCGTGACCATCAAAACCATGCACCCGCAGCCCACCACATGGTATATTTTAATTGACCAACACCAGGACGGTGGCACTAAACCAACATTAACACTAGAACCTGAAGTCTATGCATTAATATGATTCCCCCATTATGTGCTAGTTGAACTAAGCATGGCTAGGCAATCTCTAATCCAAGATCTAGTCATGTTATATCCCAAGCTAACAAAGGAGCAGGGTACAAATAGCATGGCTGAAACAGTAGGTAATCATCCCATAGTAACATTATAAAACAATGCACTATTTAAAGAAAAACAATACAGCATTTGCAATATGGGATCAATATGTTCAAGTGACAAGCATGACTTGCCTTGCTCTGCTGCTGGAGGGACCTCGGCGACTATCTCAAAGTACACCGGAGCGTCGGAAGAGCCGGATTCTACACGACATACAAGGCAAACAATGCAAACAGGCTATAGGACTACTGAAACAGAGAACGAAACCATTTTTAATGGATTCTTTGCATTTTTCTTGATTTACTGAGACTTGAATGGGCTTAAACGGAGCTCGGATGAATTTTCTATGAATTTTAGAAGATTCATTGTGTTTTTACTATAAACAAAAAAATCCTTAATTGATTTATTGCGCAATTATTAAACCCTGGAGAGAGAAAGGGTGGCGCCGACATGCGGGCCCCACATGGCAGTGGCTCCAGGCGCTGGTCCATGGTGGATCGGGTCCATGGACCGGGGAGAGGGCGGCGCACCACGGGGCGCACACGTGGCGCCGACGTGCCATGCATGTGGCGGCCACGTGGTAGCCACGCTGGCGGCGGGATCGGATGGCCCCGATCCACTCGGGGTGGATCGGACGGCGGAGGCGGCACACGGTCGGCGCGCACGGGCGGCTCAAGCCGGCCCGACGGCCATGGCGCACAGCGGCGCGGCGCGGCGCAAGGCGGCGAGCGGCCGACGGCGGAGAGCGGCGGCGACGTGACGGCGACGCAGATGGCGCTAGCGGCAGCTGGGCGGCTAGGCGGCGGCGCGGCGGCTAAGCGGCGTGGGGGAGAGAGAGGAGGGGAGGAGGGGCCTCACCGACGACGATTGACGACGGCGAGCGACGGAGGGTGATGGCGATGGTGGGACGAGCTCCGGGGTCACCTAAAGAATCAAAAGAGAGGGATTAGAGAGGGAGAGAGAGACCATAGAGGGCGGGGACGCCGGCCGAAGGCGGCGGCGATGGCGATGCTCACCGGCGCACGGTGCAGAGTGGGTTCCGGCGGCGGAAAATGGCGATGAAGGGACGGACAGCGTGGCCCTCGGGCTTACGAACGCGACGGCGTCGACGGCACGGCCCGGCGCGGCGGCTAGCGACTGCTAGTGGCGGCCGGAGCTACGCCAGAGGCGGCGGAGAGGTGGGCGGCGGCGCTAGAGCGGAGGAGAGCACGGGGAGGCTCGGTGAAATGGGGAAAAAGAGAGAGGGAGGTGCTGTGGTGCTTAAATAGGGGAAGAAGGGGCTCGGGGAGGCCGGGAGTGGGCCGATTTCGCTGGAGTAGTGGGGAGGTGGGGAGAGGGAGTGGCCGGCGGGATTCAAAAATTGAATCCCGGCCGTTTCGGCGCGGGCATGGGCGGGAGAGCGAGGGAGTGGGCGCGGGGAGGCGCGGGGAAGGCGGCAACGTGGGCGACGTGGCCCGGGAGGCGAGAGAGAGGCGGGAGCAGCGGTTGGGGAGGCCGGCCTCCTCCTCCGGCTGGAGGTTGGGGATGGGCCCGACAGGTAGGCCCCACCTGTCGGCGACCTCGGGAGAGGGAGGAGGTGCGCGGGCGGCTGCTGGGCCGTGGCCTTCGGCCGGCCCAGCAAGGGCGCAGGAGGGAGGAGGAAATGGGCTGGCGGCCCACTAGGAAAAATGAGGGGAAAAAGGAAAAAGAAAATGGGAAATGAATTTCCAGGGATTAAATAATGCTTGAGCTCAATTTTAATTGGTTAAAATTATTTCTAGAGCTCTGAAAATTCTACTAAAAATCCTGTTAGCATATTTTTTGACATGTAGAACTCAAGAAAAATTCCACATGCCATTTCCGATTATTATTTGCATTAATTCAATTAGGGTTTCTCTCTTGCTTTTACACAGGTAATTTCTCGAGACCTTTTATTAATTAATTTAGGCTTGGGAGGAGAACTTCATGGTGTGACAAGGGAGCATGGGTTTTGGAGGAGGGAACCGCAAACGATGCAATGAGGTGAGGGTTGCGAGGTATGGACGAGAGATCCAGAGCATTGGATATCAAGATGAACGGTTGGGAATTGACGTGTGCTAGGATTGGAGTTACTGCCACCACTACATACGGTTTCTATAAGTAATATATCCCATTCATCCTAAAATATACTCTCTCTGTCCACTGGTGGAGAAACCCTTATTAGTCCCGGTTCGTAACCCCCCTTAGTCCCGGTTGTCCAACCGGGACTACGAATCCGGGACTAAAGATCGCTATCTTTAGTCCCGGGTGAAATAACCGGGACTAAAGATCGAGCTGCCATTTTTTTTATTTGCATGGCCTTGTTGCTGCATGCATATATATATATATATATATATATATATATATTACATATATAATGCATTTATATATATATGAAATACATATGTATACATGCATAATATATATTTACACTAAAGTAAATGTGTACATATATAAAAATAGACATGTATTAATTACAATTCATTATGTCCTAGCTAGCTACGACTTCGACGTAGTAGTTGTTATCTCCGATGCTAATGACTTATGAATTGTATTTCCGTCGTAGTAGAATTCACCCCCGGGATCAAGGACTTGTTCATTGATGAATCCTATGAGTTGTTCTTGAACCGCCGCGATGAATTCCTTGTGTGTGAGGTTATCCCTCATGTGAATAACCTATATATGAATGTATGAAATTAATTAGTAATGAACAAATCGATACGTACGCAATGAAAGTTGGAATTTATTTATACGTACATTGAGCTCTCTTTTCTTGCTTTGCACACTACATATATATACATGACAAACGGCGAGAGATTTAATCAATGTACACTTATATTTGAATTAGAGATTCAATATAAATGTAGAGCATGTACTCACAGGAAATTTGAACCTCCGCCTAAGTTTTTCTTTCCAATTGCCGCGGACCAAATGACGGAACCGATACCAAGCCCTACATGGAGTTTAAAGCTATGATTCGTAGTAGCAATTAATAGCAAAATTCGTAATAGCATTGGAACTTACGACATTACCTGTCTATCAGTTCAAAAACTTGGTCAAAAGTAGACTCATCTTTATTCATTGAGCCATAGACATTGACGGTACAGGCCTCCATGTCAAAGAGTAAAAGGACCCAGTGGAATCTGTAATATGTGTGAGGTGATATATCAAAAACTGTAGATCTATATATGTACGGGAACGAACTTTGTTCGGAAGACAGTAAAAACTAACGTTGTGTTGTACGACAATAGTATGAACGTCTTGTGACGCTGCTCCTTCAGGAGATTGACGAGATTGTCCTCTGTGGCTTGCGGATAGTCGGTGACCATTTTGACGTTTACTTTCCGAGGGTCAGTGAATCCAGTATCGAAAACCCCCCGCCGTCGGGCCCTTTGAATCTCCATTCTACAACGATATAAAGGAATTGTTATATATACGGTGTACATATATATACAAGGAGCTAATTAAAGGAACGTAAGAAATATAACTCAACGATACGTACAAAATTCATGTGCTAAGAATAGATACGTCGAGGGCGTCCAGCTGGTATAGGTCGTAGATATCCTTGAAATTGATCCAGAGAACATCTTCCCCTTGTAAGAAGTCGGAGCTCTTGATCCTCGCTCCGATAATCTCCCTGCCGCTTGCGCTCATCTCCATGTGCCGTTGATGGAATTTGTACATCTGTGTCGGTAGGGACTGCAGCTGCTCAGGCTTGACAAGAGGTTTACCGAGTTCGTACATGTGTCTCACTTCCGCCTTTGGGATTGGTGCGCCTTTAAGCAACTGATCCATAGTTAGCCCGGTGTCAGAAATGAATTCTTTTATTCCAATTTGTTGCCCTGTCACCAACAGCTCGACCTCCTGGTTTGGTTGCTCTCCAAGCTGAGGGACTTGTTTATACTTTCCATAATATGCTTTCTTAAGTGTTCGCTCATAGTCCGTTAGCTTGATGGCCTCCTTGGCTGCTGCCGACATACTCCTGAAGAACTTCTTGGCACTCAGGTCTATAGGAATCTTTTTTTCTGGACTCCGAGGCTTCAATTGCCTCTTCACTTCTGCTGCCACGTAAGTGTCAAGCTCCTGTTGCGTGCAATCGTATGGTGGCTTCTTGTTCTCGGCGGCATCAACTTTCGCCTTCTTCGTTGCCCTTGTGCGGGCAGGCGGTGGTGCTTGATGAGTTCTTGACTTGGAAGGTGCTGGAGGACACGGCGCAGGAGCCTGAGGAGGAGTCGGTGCATGAGCCTGAGAAGGAGTCTGTGCAAGAACCTGAGGAGGAGTCAGTGCAAGAGCCTGAGGAGGAGTCTGTGCAGGAGCTTGAGGAGGAGTCGGTGCAGGAGACTGATGAGGAGGAGACGGTGCAGGAGCCTGAGGAGGAGACGGTGGAGGAGCTGGAGAGGATGGTGCATGAGACGCCGCTTGTCGCCCAGGGAGGATGATGTACCGCTTGCTCCATAGTATAATGGCGTGGCTCGTGTTGCGTAGATGCGTCTCACCGTCTCCTCCAGGGTAGTCCAACTCGAGGTCCTCATACGCGGCTTCCACCAGCTCAACTTCGACCCTCGAGTATCCTGCTGGAATCGGCCTGCAGTGGTAAGTCCCTAAAGGGTCCGTTGGGATGGCCATTCCCGACTCAACCTTCATGTGATGAGAGGTTATCTATTAGTAATCAACATAAGCAGAAACTTGCTGAATGTATATACCCAAAAGACATAGAACTACCTTGATTGATAAGTTCTTGAAGGGAATATGCAACTCACATGGTGTCCGCTGTGTGATCTCATCAACGGGGCAGGTGGTTTCGTTCTGGGTTTGCATTACATCCATGCTCTGTGATCCTATCTGCCCCGTTGAGGCGTAGCTGCTACGATTGCCTGAGGGGCTGACCATTGCAGGAGGAATGTACAGCTGGGGATCCTGGCACCAATGTGCGGCCATGCGTTCATCCACCTTCCGTGCCACCTCCTCTTGCATGCTGAGCTCGTAGCTCGATACCCTGTACTCAAGATCTGCAATCTTCGCCTCGGTATCTCTCTTGCTCTTCATCCGACTCCTGTACGTGTGGATGTCCTCCTTGAATCCAATCTTCCAAGGAACAACGCCTTTCCCACATGTTCTTCCTGGATGCTCGGGAGTCTGTAGGGCGAGCGACAGCTCGTCCTTGTCTCTGTCGGGTCGGAACCTGCCCTGCGTAGAGGCTTCCACTGCGTCCGTTAGTCGACTGGCAGCCTCGCGTATCTGATCGCTGAACACCAAGGAGCCATCAACTGGGTTAAGCGTTCCACCGTGAGCATAGTACCAGAACTTCGATCGATCCGGCCATTAGCGGTGGCCGGTTCGATACCACTCCCAATCAAGCTTGCCTCCATCTCCTCCCACTTCGGCATTGCAACGCTATAGCCGCCTGACCCCAAGTGATGATGGTACTTCTTCTTGGCAGCATTTTCTTTGTTTCTGACCATCATCGCTTGCCCTTGTTGCCCTGTCTTGTAAGCAACGAACTCGTCGCAATGATCCCTTAGCTTTGGGAATATGTCGAAGTTCGGTGTTAGTCCCTTCAGGATGTATTTCTTGTAGAGATCTCCCTTGAAGCTCTGGAACTGTTCTGCCATTTTCTTCAGAGTCCACTGTTTCACTATGTTCTCCATACCCACGGGTAGTGTGAACGTCTCGAGCATTGTGGTCCACAGCATCTCTTTCTCTGATTCCGGGACAAAGCTGTCATTATCCCCGCGTGCCCTTGTTCTGCGCCAGTACACCGTGCTGACAGGCACGTTGTCCCTCACAACCCAACCGTTGTGGCGTGGCGTACAAAATTCCTGGCTGCTTCTGCCGGGGCACTAGGTCGGCCGTCTTCGTCCACCTCAGTTATAATGTGCCGACCCTCTATCTTTTTCGCGGCACCTCGTTGTCCGCGTGCCCTCTTCTGTTATGACTTCCACTAGCCTCCTCCTCCTCGTTCCCCTCCTCGTTCCTCTCCGCATCCCTCTCCATGTTCCCCTCCTCGTTCAAGTACTGGTTTGGATCCTCGTTCCCCTCTTCTTCGTTCCAGTACTGGCTGCTTTCCTCTGCGATTGTATTATACGGTATCTGTTCCTCATCGCGATCAGCCATCTGTGCATATAAAAAATATTTGTTAGGTCTATATATATGCTAAATCTAACAATCTTATATTAAATCGCTACTAATCTTATATTAAAATTGTAATAATCATATATATATGCTAAGTCTAACAATCTTATATTCAAACTCTAATAATCTTATATTAAAATTGTAATAGTCATATATGCTAAGTCTAACAATCTTATATTCAAACTCTAATAATCTTATATTAAAATTGTAATAATCATATATGCTAAGTCTAACAATCTTATATTGAAACTCTAATAATCTTATATTAAAATTGTAATAATCATATATGCTAAGTCTAACATTCTTATATTAAATCTCTAATAATCTTATATTAAAATTGTAATAATCATATATGCTATGTCTAACAATCTTATATTCAAACTCTAATAATCTTATATTAAAATTGTAACAATCATATATGCTAAGTCTAACAATCTTATATTCAAACTCTAATAATCTTATATTAAAATTGTAATAATCATATATGCTAAGTCTAACATTCTTATATTAAATCTCTAATAATCTTATATTAAAATTGTAATTATCATATATGCTAAGTCTAACAATCTTATATTCAAACTCTAATAATCTTATATTAAAATTGTATTAAATCATATATACTAAGTCTAACATTCTTATATTAAATCTCTAATAATATAATAATCTTATATTAAAACTCTAATAATCTAATAATATTATATTAAAACACTAATAATCTTATATTAAATCTCTAACAATCACTTCTTTACATCACTTGCCTGCGCGAATTCCTTCGATGGCACTTCGGCTTGAGGGACGACGACGACGCCTTCTCTGCAACATTACCAGAAAAATGTATTAGTCTAAACGGGCCAAGTTACATATATTGTATTTCACGTTTTAACCTATATATATAATCATATATGTATGCTAAGTTTAATAATCGTTTAATTATCTCGTTCGTACACGTTTCGCTCGCATTCGTTCTCACACTTTTAGTACAAGTGCATTCACGTTCGTAAGCATTTCGTTCACGTTCGTTCGCATTCGTTAATGTTTCGTTCACGTTCGTTCGCGTTCGTTCACGTTCGTTAAGCGTTCGTTCGCGTTCGTTAAGCGTTCGTGCACGTTCGTTCGCGTTCGGTCACGTTCGTTCGCGTTCATTCGCGTTTGGCAGTGGCATCGGCGGAGCGGTGGCGTGGCGGCGCGGCGCGGCGGCGGCGTCTCGCGGTGGCGTTGGGGCGCGGTCCGGCGCCGTGGGCCGGCCCGGCGGCATGGGGACGCGGCAGCGGCGTGGCGTAGCGGCCCGGCGGCGTGGCGCGGCGGCGTGGCAGTGGCGACGTCGTGGCGGCGCGGTGGCGGCGTCTCGCGGCGGCGGTTTGGAGAGAGAGAGAGAGATCGAGATCGAGAGAGAGAGAGAGGTAGCGGTGGCTCTCACCCAAGAGAGAGCGGCGGCGGCGTCTGCGGCGGAGGCGGCGAGGACCGCCAAGCGACGGTGAGAGACGACGGCGGCGTCGGCGCGGGGTTGCCCTAGGCAGTGGCGGCGAAGGAGAAGCCGAGAGAGATCGATCGGGGAAAAAACTTCTAAGTGTTGGTGAAGAAGACAAGGGCGCATCGGGAATATATATACCCCCACATCTTTAGTCCCGGTTCGTAAGAACATCCGGGAGTAAAGATATCTTTACTCCCGGTTGTTCTCACCAACCGGGACTAAAGATCTTTTCCTGCTATTTCCAAATTCTTTTTAAACCCGATTAGGGTTAAGAACCGGGACTAAAGATAATAGCACTGAATTTTAAATTTCATTACATATGTATTTCTAAAATAGTAAATAATGCATTACAATTATTTAAAGTCGAAAAATTAATGACAAAACCTTCGAAAAATTATTGTTGTCTGTAGTAAACTAAGTGGATAATATATAATTAGCACATGAATGATTTAAAATTTTTAAAAATTCTAATAATCATATATAATTAGCATATGCATGATATTAAATTGTTAAAAATTCTAATTAACATATGTAAATACCACGTGGATGATTTAAAACTTATAAAAATTCTAATAATCATATATAACTAGCATATGGATGATTTCAATTTGATAAAAATTCTAATAATCATACATAATTAGCATATGCCATACAACAATTGATTTGTATGGATATTCAATACATCCAAAATAGTTTACATCGTGTACACAACAATTACGGCAATACATCGGCGGTGACGGTTGACCGCACGTACTTTCTCCTCACTATTGTTCCTTCCTTGTGATCCCTACGTGAGTAAGGAGTGTCTTCATTTGATAGGAGGATGCTAGGGTCAATCGTCACCGTGAAAGGGGGTTGCCCATCAAACTGATCGTAATCCTCGTCAGTCTTGTCCTCTACTCTGACGATTTTTCTTTTTCCTGGGAGAACCACGTGGCGCTTCGGCTCGTCAGGACCTTTGCCCTTTTTTCCTTTGCTAGACATGTCCTTGACGTAAAAAATTTGCGTTACATCATTGGCAAGGACAAAAGGTTCGTCCGAGTATCCAACCTTGTTAAGGTCAACCGTTGTCATCCCACTATCATCAATCGTTACGCCTCCACCAGTCAACCTAACCCATTGGCACCGGAACAGAGGGACCTTGAGAGGTCCATAGTCAAGTTTCCATATGTCCTCGATGGCACCGTAATACGTGCCAGTTGTACCATCGTGTCCCATGGCATCGATACGAACAGCGCTGTTCTGGTTCGTGCTCTTCATGTCTTGGGCTCTCGTGTAGAATGTGTACCCATTGATTTCATATCCCTGGAATGTCGCGATCGAGCCAGATGGTCCCCTCACCAGGAAGGCCAGTTGTTTGTTAATCGTCTCGTTACCCTTGAGATGTTGTCGTAGCCACGCGGAGAAAGTATCAATGTGATACCGTGTAATCCATGCATCGGACTTACCGATGTTTCTAGCACGAACTAGAGCCAAGTGCTCTTCGATGTAAGGAGCCACCAATGAAGATTGTTGCAGAACCGTGAAATGGGTTTTACGAAATAAATTGTTGTTTACCGTCATTATTGCTTTCCTTCCGAGAGTCCCCTTTCCCCATAGTCTCCCTTCATGACGTGATTCAGGTACCCCGATTGGGCGAAGGTCTTCAATAAATTCTACGCAAAATTCAATGACCTCCTCTATTCCATACCCCTTAGCGATGCTTGCCTCTGGACGAGCACGGTTACGAACATACTTCTTCAAAACGCCCATGTACCTCTCGAAAGGAAACATGTTGTGTAGATACACAGGGCCGAGAATACCGATCTCTTTGACAAGGTGACAAAGCAGATGCGTCATTATATTGAAAAATGAAGGTGGAAATATCAACTCAAAGCTAACAAGACATTGCACCACATCATTCTGAAGGGCTTCTAATCTATCCGGATCGATGACCTTCTGCGAAATTATGTTCATGAAAGCACATAGCTTTGTTATTGTTGCCCGGACATTGTCTGGGAGGATACCCCTTATTACAACTGGTAACAGCTGTGTCATCAACACGTGACAGTCATGAGACTTTAGGTTTGTGAACTTCTTCTCCTTCGTGCTTATTATTTGCTTTATATTCGTGGAGTATCCTGACAGTACCTTGATGCTCTCCAAGCATTCAAACATACTGTCCTTCTCTGCCTTGCTAAGAGTGTAGCTGGCTGGACTCAAGTAATGGCTTCCTTTCTCCTTTGTTTCCGGGTGAAGGTCGCCGCGTTGTTCTATATGCTTCAGATCGTTACGTGCTTCCAGTGTATCTTTCGACTTTCCATATACACCTAGGAAGCCAAGAAGGTTTACGCAAAGGTTCTTAGTGAGGTACATCACGTCGATTGCGTGGCGGACGTCCAAGAATTCCCAATAGGGTAACTCCCAAAATATGGAGTTTTTTTTCCACATCGCCGCGTGACCATCTTCGCTCTCTATAGGCTGGCTGCCAGGCCCCTTTCCAAACACCACTTTAAGATCTTTCACCATAGCAAACACTGTTTTACTGCTGCAATGTTTTGGCTTCGTACGGTGGTCCGCCGTATGTTCAAAGTGCTTGCCTTTCTTCCGTACTGGGTGGTTTGCTGTAAGGAATCATCGATGACCCATGTACACAACCTTCCGACAGTGCTTAAGATACGTACTTTTTGTTTCATCCATACAGTGTGTGCAAGCCTTGTACCCCTTGTTGGACTGCCCGGATAGGTTGCTAAGTGCAGGCTAATCGTTGATGGTTACGAACAGCAGCGCTCGTACATTAAACTCCTCCTGTTTGTCCTCGTCCCATACGGGGACACCTTCCTTCTTCCACGACAGTTTAAGATCTTCGACCAGTGGTCTTAGGTACACGTCGATGTCGTTACCAGTTTGCTTGGGGCCTTAAATAATAATCGGCATCATTATATACCTCCTCTTCATGCATAGCCAAGGGGGGAGGTTGTAGATACACATCGTAACGGGCCAAGTGCTATGGCCGCTGCTCATCTCTCCAAAAGAATTCATGCCATCTGTACTTAAACCAAACCGTATGTTTCGTACGTCCTTTCCAAAGTCTTTAAATTTTCTGTCGATGTTTCGCCACTGCGAACCATCGGCGGGGTGTCTCAGCATTCCGTCCTGTTGACGTTCTTCAGCGTGCCAACGCATCATTCTAGCATTCCCCTTGTTCCTGAACAAACGCCTTAGCCGTGGTATTATAGGGAAATACCACATCACCTTAGCAGGAATTCTCTTCTTCGTTAACTGCCCGTCAACCTCACCTGGATCATCTCGTCTAATCTTGTATCGTAGTGTTTTACAAATAGGGCATGCTTCTAGGCTCTCATACTCCTGACCGCGATATAGGATACAATCATTTGGACATGCGTGAATCTTCTGAACTTCCAGTCCTAGAGGGCAGACTATCTTCTTAGCCTCGTACATTGTCTCGGGCAATTTGTTTCTCTCCGGAAGAATGTTCTTGACGAGTTTCAATAAATCGCCAAATGCCTTATCACTAACACCATTTTTTGCCTTCCATTGCAAGAACTCCAGAGTGGTATCCAACTTTTTGTGCCCCTGCTCGCAACCTGGGTACAACGACGTTCTGTGGTCCTCTAACATCCGCTCCAATTTATGGGACCCCTTTTCACTTTCACAGTCCTCCTTTGCGTCCTGCAATATCTGACCAAGATCATCTGCAGCGTCGTTATCGCCAGCATCCCTGTCCACCTCGCCCGTTTGATTTCCTTCAAATCTAGCGTACTGAGCCCAGTCGGGAATGTTCTCGTCCTCCGCTTCACCTTCTTCCATTTCAACCCCTTGCTCACCGTGGGATGTCCAACAATTATAGCTTGGCATGAACCCCGACTCAAACAAGTGGAAATGAATAGTCCTGGATGCAGAATATTCCTTCTGGTTCTTACACTTATTGCATGGACAACAAATAAAACCGTTATGCTTGTTAGCTTCGGCCACTCTCAAAAAATAATGCACGCCCTCGATAAACTCTTTGGACCGCCGGTCAGCGTACATCCATTGCCGATCCATCTACATGAAATGAAAAAAAATCGTACATAAATAAATTTTCGTACAATAATGACAGTCAAACAGTAATGATAAAATAATTAAAAACTCTTTCGACAAGCAATTCTTATTAACAATTTTTGAAGTTCTAACCTAATATTAATGTTGTACTTCTCTTAATTTTCAATTTAGTTTGTTTTCTATTTTTTAAGATTAATTTTCATCATATTTTAAACTATGAGAATAAAATTTCTATATATTCTTCTTCCCCACATAAATTTTCTCTCATCAACTTACAACAAAGTTTTAGAGAAAAAAATGTGTGAAACATAGCTCCAAAAGTAATATAACAACAAAAAAACCTTAGATGATGAAGTTACTAACCTTTTAGATACCTCCGATTTGTATATAATCACTAAAAGAATTTTACAAGAAATTTTGGCATGACCTCCCCTCTTTCTTTGAGAAATTTTGAAGCTTGCTCTCGGGCTGGAGGAGGAAGAAGGCATATATAAAGGGGGATCTTTAGTCCCGGTTGGTAACACTAACCGGGGCTAAAGATCCCGGGGGCCCTGACAACGTTTGACATCTCTACAACAGAGACTAAAGATGATCTTTAGATCTTTAGTCCCGGTTGGTGACTAAAGATCACATATGACCGTTGTAGCCACCAACCGGGACTAAAGATAATCTTTAGTCCTGGTTTTAAATGGATCCAGGACCATTGTGGATTTCGGCCGACCGACCAAAGATGGTTTCTCCACCAGTAATCCTGTCCTAGTTCAGTAGTCGTTCCAGCAAAGAAATGACAAAAAATATGGTGTTGTAAAAATGACCAATGTGCCTCTATGTTAATCATTTCAATGCTTAAAAATTGACACAAAACTAATACCGTGCCTGCCATTCTGATATATCTGCAACAAGCATGAGGAAGAAAATTAATGGAAGTACTCATGCTAGTGGCTAACCTGCTAGCTGCCTCAGGCCTAAACGACCTCCTTTATGGATAATGACTCTACCCCAGGGACAACTAAACCTGGATGGAGGGAGTAAGACAACCATTTTTTCTCCATGTTTCATAATATAAGACATGCATGCATATATATATTAACTAGCAACTCTTCATTCTCTAAATTCCTTTATTTTAAATTCTTTACCATCAAAAAGCTCAATCATATTATTTGCATGCCGAAGAGATGATTATTTTTGTTATCTTTGCGTTAGTGGTGATTTTTCCTTGTATTTTTGTTTGAGGGAGTATAGATATATGGCAAAATTTTCTATAGGAAATCTAAAAAAGTGTAATTAGCTAAGGGACATCACAAGATCGTGAAACGGCTAAAAGACACTCCAAAAAATATGTAATTTGCTGGTGGACACTACGAGCAATAAAATAAAATATACATCTAGCTGAGGAGAGAGACGCTGTGCGAAATGTCAAATTTGCCCTTTTGTTTTTTCACGGTCTTCTTTATTCCTGTTGCTTGCTTAACGTGATAATGGAGCGCTGGCACCTGCTGGTCACTATGTGCGCCAGCGGCGCCGCATGGTAGAGCACCGTGTTCCGGCGTCCTTGCGCTGTCGGGGTAGAAGCTGATGTGGCGAACGCTGAGCGACTCATCGTCTCGTCGACGGACGCACAGGCGCTGGGCTCGGTGGTGTGGTCGCTGCCGTCGGCGGCGTTCGTGCTGCTCTGGTAGCTGGCGCTGCTCAAGCTGGTGGCGCTGTGCGCGCTCTACACAGCGCGCGCCTCCTCCGGTTTCCCGTCATGCGCGCCGAGTTCAAGCATCACGTCGCCATGAACTACCTCTTCACGCCGTGGATCTCGTGGCTGCCTCGGTGCCGTTCCTTCTCTCCAACACGCGCCGTGCGTATGGTGGCCGCCACGCCTCGCCCTCGCCGGCGGTGAGACCCTAGCGGAGCACCATCGCTTTTTCCGCCACGCATCGAGCCGTCCCGGCTCGAGCCGCCGGCCGCACGCCGTTCCTCCGCTCCGCCGCGTGCGTGAGGAAGAAGGATAGGAGAGAGATGTGGGCCCCACTTATGATTAGTAAATAGTAATCACCCTAATAATTAGCAACAAATTAATCCATGACACATGGGACCCACTGGTGTTTAAAGAAGGAAAGAGAAAGGGCAATCCGGGTATTTAAAAAATATCTTACACATTTTTTTAAGTATCCATCAGCCGTGTCATATTTTCGTGATACCTCTTAGCCAATTACACGTTTTTTACGTGTTCTGTGACAAATTTTGCCACTGTTCTTTATGGAGGTTAGTAGTCAATGGTCAAAGTTAACAACTAGCTCAAGTAATCTACCGTGGATAAATCATAAACCATAAATGTACCCACTGAACTGGAGTAGCCTGTACCACTACCACCACTACTCCAGCTGAATTATCTCTCCCCGGCGATGACTCGCGCCGCGATCATCCTCCTCGTCCTCGTCCTCGTCCTCGCCCTGGTCGCGCCTCCGCTCGCTGCCGCCGCCGCGGCCACCGACGCCGTCGACGACGACGGCGGCGGCCACCGCCCGCCGATCCACCTGTGCGGCGGGGTTGTGCAGGGGCGGTTCGCTCGCAACAGCTCGTACGAAGCCAACCTGCGGCATGTCGCCGCCACGCTGCCAGCCATGGTGGCGAACGGATCCTCCCCCTCAAATCGCTCCTCCTGCGTCAGCATCCTCGCCGGCGTGCGGCCGGACCAGATCTCCGCGTCGGCCTTCTGCTGCAACTCGTCGGCGCCGGCGTACTCCGACTGCGGCGCCTGCGTCGCCATGGCGTTCCGGTACGCGCGGTGGCTGTGCCGGTACCGCAGGCGCGCCATGGTCGACCTCTGCGCCTGCCGCGTCGGCTACCACGACGTCGAACGCATGGAGCGGGAGATGCGCGCCGTGTCGGCCGTTCGCCATGCGTGATCTATTTGTTAGCTCGATAAATTTTGTCTTTTGATTATGCTGTGATTTTGTTCGCCTTCCTTGATTGCTTCAGAATTTCAGGTAGACTCTGCATCATCCGAATCAATATTTTTCTTCTTCTTTTATTTTTTTTCCGATACTTCATCTTGGTGGAAAATTGTTTCGATCTATGATTTCCCTATGATGGTGGTGTTTGAAGTGATAGGAATGGCCTGTGTTCTGTTCATTTTCCTCCAGGAATGGGGAGACGGTACAAGGAGAAGAGCCCAGGCCAATCGGCTGCCATAGGTGGAGGTTCAATTCTGGTATGTTTCATCTGGTTTTGTTAATTCGAAAAGTGGTTAGAAATTAATATCATAGAATACTCCAAGTCTCCAACTTGGTTAAATGCAAATATAGACAAACCAGCATTCTTGGAGATCTTGGTCGGACTCTTCACTGGTATTCAAATTCCATTTATACAGAGTTGTCAACTTCTGTCTATAGCCGCGGTTGATCGCAGACCACAGAACAAGCAAATCCAGTTGCCCAAAAGAAAAGGGCACATTTCCATACAAGATGTAGATGCAGTTTTCGTGTGTAAGGGTGTGTTTAGTTCTATGGGCGTAAAGATTTTGAAGTATATGGACACATATTTTAAGTATTAAACGTAGACTAATAACAAAACAAATTATAGATTTCGCCTGTCGTGGATTCGCAGGTGATGAGCGACGGGTGAAAACCCAGCCTGGCCTCGGCCGGGCTGGCAACAATGACGCTCGAAGCATCATGCCCCTCCTGAGGGCATTGTCGTGCCGTCTCATCCCTCATACGTGATGCCGGGCGAAAGCCCAGTCTCGGCTCTTTCGAGGCCTTGACGGACGGCGGCGGCGGTGTTCTCCGTCGCTTCTCTCCTTGGAGACATCGTTTAGGCATCCCCTAGCCGAAACCACCTAACCAATTAGTGCAAGCTTACTCTAGATTTCATCCTCTTATGGCGGCGTCCTAATCTGTATAAGTTGGCCACGTCGGAGAGCCTTTGGGGGAGAGGAGTTCCATTCTTGTATAGAGCTAGGCTTATGTTGATTGTAAGGGTTGGGTTTTTGGCGATCTCAGTCGTGTTCCTTTGTTGGCCTAGCGGCGGTTAGTCACGCTTAGCGGCGGCCGGTCCGGTGTTAGCCTTCTCCTGGTACAGTGTGCTGGCACTGTCGGTGCATGGGTAGTGGTATATTTTTTCCTTTTTTCCTGGTTACTGATCTTTCAGGGTTGTAATCTTGTAATTTTTCTTCTACTCTATCAATAGAACCTCGCACCGTCTTTGCGAATCGTTAAAAAAAATTCCGCCTGTAAACTGCGATATGAATTTATTAAGCCTAATTAATCCGTTATTAGCAAATATTTACTGTAGTATCACATTGTCAAATCATGGCGTAATTAGGCTCAAAAGATTCGTCTCGTAATTTACATGCAAACTGTGTAATTGGTTTTTTCTCCACATTTAATGCTCCATGCATTATCGTAGGACTTGTACCTGACGTCCTGACCTGAGAAGTCTCCTCGCATACACACTATCGTGACATCAACAGATGCAAATCGAATGATCCAGACGCGAAAACATTAGCGATCGTAGTGTTTATCATACCGTATTAGCGAAAACACTTGGGTCTGTTTAATTTTCAAAAAGTTTTTCGAATCTTTGAACACATGTATGGAGTATTAAATATAGATTTTTAAAGAAACTAATTACACAGTTAGGATAGTAATCGCGAGACGAATCTTTTGAGCCTAATTAGTTCATGATTAGCCATAAATGCTACAGTAACCCGTATGTGCTAATGATGGATTAATTAGACTCAAAAGATTTGTCTCGCGGTTTCCAGACGAGTTATGAAATTAGTTTTTTTATTCGTATTAAAAACCCTTCTAATATGCGATTAAACATCTGACATGACATTAAAAAAAATTCGCGAAATAAACATGCCCTTGATCGATCGCTGAATTTACCGAGTACAGCAATGGACAAACGTTCCAAGGGAGCCTGTCACATCACTTGACTATTATTGTTTGCCGTGTTGGAAGCGCACTGGATATTATTGCTCAGGAGAATGGTAAAAGGATGTATCCCATTCAAAATACTTTCTTATATGTATCAGCGATTCCTAGTACTAGCATATAATATATAAAAATATCATCCCGTCTAAATATGATGTCGTTGTATAATTTTTCTTTAGTAATAATGGTGCTAATAATATTAGTATTAAAGACCATCTTTAAGTCAGAACATATATATAAAAGTTTCACCTATAAATTTATTTTTATTCTCTAATAAACCGAAACGATAGGCTTTATTGTTGCTATTTATAAAATAAAGTTTGTAAAAAATCTAAAATATAAAAAATTCCCCATTGTTTGCCCTCACGCCGGCCATGCAAATGGTCGTCACGGCAGCCTGACGTAGGCCCACCAGCATTTATGGCTGGGTCCCATGATGTCAGGATCGACGACAGCGCAACATAGACGAGTCAAGCAAGCTCCACTCGAGTCAACCAAGGGCCCACCGCTCATATATCATCTCTCCATTTATCACACACTTCTCTCTTCGCCTCGCCGCCGCCGACCACCACCACCCTCACGCCATGGCCACGCCACGTGGCCATCTCGCCGCCTGCGTCGCCGCCGCCGCGGCGGCGGCGGCGGCGCTCCTAACCTCCCTCCTACCGCCACCCGTCGCAGGCCAGCCCCTCGGCAACTTCTGCGGCGACAGCGGCAACTACACCGCGAACAGCACCTACCAGAGCAACATCCGGAGCATCTCCGCCACCCTCCCCAAGAACGCCTCCTCGTCACGGACGCTCTTCGCCACCGCCACCCTCGGCGCCGTCCCGGACATCGTCTACGCGCTCGCGCTCTGCCGCGGCGACACCGCCAACGCCACCGCCTGCGCCGGCTGCGTCGCCGCCGCGTTCCAGGACGCGCAGCAGCTCTGCCCCTACAACAAGGACGCCACCGTCTTCTACGACGCCTGCGCGCTCCGCTTCTCCAACCAGAACTTCCTCCCCTCCACCAACGGCGACAACAAGGTCCTCATCCTCATGAACACGCAGAACGTGTCCGCGCCGGCCAAGGTGTTCGACGCCGCCGTGGGCGTCCTCATCAACGCCACCGCCGACTACGCGGCGGCGAACTCGTCCAGGCGGTTCGGCACGGGGGAGGAAGGGTTCAACGGCAGCAAGATTTACGGGCTCGCGCAGTGCACGCCGGACATGGCGGCGGCTACCTGCCGGAGCTGCCTGGGGGGGAATCGTCGGGATGATGCCCAAGTATTTCAGCTGGAAGCAGGGCGGCAGGATTCTCGGACTCCGGTGCAACTACAGGTACGAGATATATCCGTTCTTCAACGGGGCCTCGCTGCTGCAGCTCCCGGCGGCATCGCTGGGAGCGCCGCCGGCGCCGTCTCCAGCGCCTGTGAACGTGACGCCACCGGCCACCACCGGAGGAGGAGGTGAGTTGGGTGAAACTGATATAGATCTCGTATCTTGTTTGCATTTACATGCACTTCTATATATTTACAAAAATGTGATGTTATAAAGTACAGTTCAAGGGGGAAAAACAGTCACCAAAACGGAGCCATCCTTACAGCATATTTGCAAACGCAGCCATCCTTACAGCATATTTGCAAACGAAAAATAATTTGTGAATAAAACTTTTATATACGTGTTCTTAGTGATCTAAAAGCAAAGGCGGAAAAATAAACTTCGATGAAAAAACCTTAAAATCAGCTCCAAATTTAAGATTGAAAATTTAAATTTTGACGGAGAAGCATAAACATAAGCGAAAAGATATGCCCTTTGCTCTCAGAAATGAACTGAAGTTAATTCGATGGACAGGATCTGTCCATGCACGTGTGCAGCGATTTTAATCCGATGGATTCAAATGGAAATGTTGCTTGATTTCACTATAGGAATTTGAAATGATATTTGATTCGGTGATGCTATCAGCAAACTAGAGCAATGGATTCTGGATTGATCCACAACACTACAGTCCTTTCTTTGTATGTTTTCTTTGAAAAAAAAAAGAAACCAAAAAGTTTCTGTTGTAGTAATTATTTTGCACAGAAGTAGAAAAAGAAAATCTGTGAAGCAAATAAGCAAGTAGCTACGAACAGATCATTCTGGGAGGCAAACTTCCAACCATGTCTGGTACTTGTTTTTCTGCCTTTTAGTTTTTGTTTGGTATTGACTTCTATGCAGTCCCGTAGCTATCAGCTGCTTGACTGAAGATCAAGGGAAATTATGTAGGTGTCCTTGCTTGACTGAGAGAAGAAAAAACAATCATGTCCTGACCCCTGACTTGGGCTTATACGATGATATCGGCCTTACCAAGTCAGTCCGTAGTTAGAAACTGCTTGTTAAATCATAAATCCAGAATTCTAATTTTTGGCAAAATTTGTCCAAATTCCACCGCTTTTCGTCGATAACCGCTCGATTATCATGGTTAGTTGGTTATCGACAAAACCAGTAGGGGGCAGTTTTTCGATGACAAATGGCATATATAAACCCTGCTTCTGACCATTTGTGCATCCTGAATGAATAGGTTGCCCTGGAACTTGTCTAGTTGTCTTTGATTTGGAGTTAGAATAGTCCTCCATGATCGGTGTTAAGTATGAACGAATTTGGAAGTAACTATCTTCTTTCTCATTCTGTGTTATGGTCTGATGTTCACATCTTAATTGCATAAATGCATGCATTTTTTTTGTTAGATACCACATGTTTTAATGATTGTGCACTTCATGAAGAAAATAACTAAAAAATATCATATGCTACTCCTTCTGTTGGCTATATGGTATTTGAAATGATGGTGATAATGAATGGTGTATCATATTCTTTTTTTCTTTAATTCTTGAAACTGCAACACAAATAGAATGCTTATACTGAGAGGTATTAGAACTCTTTTCTCATGTGCCAATCTCGACTATTCCTGTCAATCTTGTCTAAAAAAATTCTTCTCCATATAATTGTTCATAGAAGCAAGTCATAAAGCTTGTAGCACTATAGCGTGCACACATTAAAGCTGTCAAAATTGTTTATACTTGTGATTGTGGATTTTTCTAAAGAACTTAATCAAGTTTAATATGTGCTAAAAACATAATAGATGCTTCATTTTCTCGACAATCTTATTGTGTTTTATGTCTTACATTAATTGATGCATTCCATTTATGGGATGAACAGGGAACAAGACTGGTAGGGTTTTAGCCATTGCATTGCCTATAGTCGCTGCAATACTGGCTGCTGTAGTAATTTGCTTTTATATAAGGAATAGGAAGATGGAACGAGCAAGAAAGCCATCAATAGCAGGTAAGTTCTTGTATTTCATTCAAATTTCATTAATTTTCAGTACGTGTTCTCAATACACTGGAAATGGCAAAATTAAGTTTTTGTCTATGCAGTGACTTCATTCTCATACAAAAGCAAGAATTCCATTAATGCATTACACAATTATTGAAGTAATTTTTTTTTTCTGAAACAATAGATCCAACAGATCCAGAGGACATAGAAAGTATTGATTCACTTATTCTTAGTATATCAACTTTACGAGTGGCAACAGACAACTTTGATGACAGCAATAAACTTGGCGAAGGAGGTTTCGGTGCGGTTTATAAGGTGCTAATTATACCATTTCATTTTATCTTTTATATTCAATAGTTTACAGTTTCAGCCAGTAAAAATCTCTATCTGTGCAGGGAGTCCTCCCTAGTGATCAAGAAATAGCAGTGAAAAGGCTATCGCAAAGTTCTCGACAAGGGATAGAGGAATTGAAAAATGAGCTTGTTTTGGTCGCTAAGCTTCAATATAAGAATTTGGTTAGACTCCTTGGTGTTTGCTTGGAAGAACATGAAAAATTACTTGTGTATGAATACATGCCTAACAAAAGCCTCGACACAATTCTGTTTGGTAAGTACTCTTCAGCCTTTTGAACAGTGAATCAATAACTGAAACTTTTTTCTTTATAATTTTGAAGTTTCTTCTTCTATGTGACAGATCCTGATAGAAGCAATGTGCTGGATTGGTGGAAAAGATTAAAGATAGTCAATGGGATTGCTCGAGGCTTACAATATCTTCACGAAGATTCTCAGCTGAAGATAATTCACCGGGACCTAAAAGCAAGCAATGTTCTGCTAGATTCCGATTTTAATCCTAAGATTTCAGATTTTGGCTTAGCAAGGCTATTTGGGAATGATCAATCACAAGACGTCACGAATCGTGTCGTCGGAACATAGTAAGTTCTAATGATATTATCGGCTACTAATATATTCGGTAGTACACATTAGTCCTTGAAATAACAGAATTTCTCACTGCAGTGGATACATGGCCCCTGAGTACGCTATGCATGGGCATTACTCTATCAAATCAGATGTTTTCAGCTTTGGCGTTCTGATTTTAGAAATCGTCACGGGAAGGAAAAACAATGTCTCCTACGACTCCGAGCAATCAGTTGATCTCTTAAGTTTGGTGAGTACCTCAGGAGAGACCAGCTATTACAAACTCTACAGCCAAGTAATGTTCTGTATTTATATCACAACATTTACCTATCGAAAAAAATGCAGGTGTGGGAGCACTGGTTGGCAGGAACAGTTGTAGAGCTTGCGGATTCATCCATGGCGGGGCATTGTCCTGGAGACCAGATCTTGAAGTGCGTTCACATCGGACTCCTGTGTGTTCAAGAAGACCCCACGGAGAGGCCAATGATGTCGATGGTGAATGTGATGCTTAGCAGCAGCACCGTGTCTTTACAAGCTCCATCTAGGCCGGCATTTTGCATCCAAAAGAGTAGTGTCAACTCAGATTCGTACTCGGAGCCATTCCGTGGAGCTAATCAGTCCACAGACAGATCGCCTATGTCACTAAATGAGGTTTCGATCACTGAGCTTGAGCCAAGATAAATCCAATGTGATGCTGAATTCATATTGTACCTTTTTTGTTTTGCAAAAAAAAAAAAATGCTGATGTAGGGAAAGACCTACTTCATATGTATTATTACACCATCAGACTTCAAAGAAATATTAGCTATGATCCACATATAGTAGGGCACGGTAATATAATATGTATACTAGCAAAATGATAGTATAAGCAGATAATTGTAAGTTGTAACCCTCTGTATGTTACTTCACATACGCATACTCATTCCTGAAGGGTTGTTTACCTACTTCCTCCGACATATATTATAAGACGTTTTGGTATTTTCATCTCTCATCTAAGTATGAATTTAGACACATATATAAAGCACAAATTCATTGTAGCTCTTTCTAAACCCTAGAGAGACAGAAGGGGAATAGGTAAGGCTAGATGGTTTTTTTCTTTTCTTTTTTTTTTTTTTGCTAGGATGACCGAAAGAGGTCATTCAAATATTATTAAGATAGAGGGAAAAGGGTTTACAATAAGGTTTTTCATCGACAGCTAGCTGTCGAGGAAGGATATGCACCAAAACACATGCCCCGACATCACACGCTGTAAAAACACAAACTATAGAGCGGAAAGCTAGATGGCTTTCCACTTATTCTATTCCTGTCTCTACAGGATTCTTAGTTTTTTTTTAACTTTTAATTGCTTATTTAATTCAAGATATTCTACGGGATTTTGCTGTTTAGTTTTTTTAAGGGACTTTAATTGCTTATTTAATTCTATATGTTGCTAAATTAGTTTGGGTTAAGAATTCAGGTCTGTTCAGATTGTAACCAAAATAAATCTTACCAAATTTTAACAATTTGACAATATTGCTAAGTTTTGGTAGAATTTTTTATATATTTACCATTATATATTTACCAGAGTTTAGTAAGAAACTAAATGGATGCACATATTTGACAACTTAAAAAAATTGTATAGTTTGAAATGACATCAATTTGAACAACCCCTTCATGACGAAAATTTAGCACGCTTTCATTGTAGTGTCAAAATTCGTTGGAATATTGTAGGTAGTCAGCGTGTTCATATATAGACGTCATGTCTATTTCATTAAATCTCGTCCTTTCTTTCATTCCGGATCAAAGGATATTGTGAACACATGTACTACCGTTTATATAATCATATTCTTTGTCGTCTGACCCGGATCAAAAAACCATCTCCATCATTTACAAAAAAGATTACGCGGGGATAATCGATCACTACCAACTCTCATCTCATCTCATGGCGATGCACCCGTGCACCACTACGCTCCTCCTCGCCTTCCTCGCCGTCGCGCTACCCGGTGGTGCCAAGGCATGGCATTTCTGCGGCAGCAGCGGCGACGTCTTCACGCCGAGGAGCACGTACCAGTCCAACCTCGCGCTGCTCTCCGCCGGCCTCGCCAAGAACGCCTCCGCCTCCCCGGCCCTCTTCGCCGCCGGCGGGGTCGGCGACCCGCCGGACACGGTCTACGGCCTCGCGCTCTGCCGCGGCGACACCACGAACGCCACCGCCTGCGGCGCGTGCGTCGCCGCCGCGTTCCAGGACGGGCAGCAGCTGTGCGCGTACGCCAGGGAGGCCACCGTGTTCTACGACACATGCTACCTCCGCTTCTCCGGCCGGAACTTCCTCTCCGCCGACGGCGACAACTTCGCGGCCTACTTCAGCAAGGTGCGGAACGTGACCGCGCCGGTCGAGGTGTTCGACGCCGCCGTGGTCGCGCTCCTCAACGCCACCGCGGACCACGCGGCGGCGGCGGCGGCGAGCTCGCCCAGGCGGTTCGCCACGGGCGTGGAGGCGTTCCGCGGCTGGGGCGTCCGCGACATCTACGCGCTGGTGCAGTGCACGCCGGACATGTCGCCGGCCGGCTGCCGGAGCTGCCTCGCCGGCATAATCTCGTGGGTGAACGATCCCGATTACTTCAGCGGGAGCCCGACCGGGAGGGTTCTTGGGGTGCGGTGCAACTACTGGTACGACGTGCATCCCTTCTTCCCGGGAAGCCCAGTGTTGCGTCTCGACGCGCCGGCGTTTGATGTAGCGCCGCCGGCGCCATCACCCGCTCCGGTGGCGGCGGACACGACACCACCGGCGGACAGAGCAGGTGAGTTTTTTTATGGTTTTTTTATGTTTTTTTTTTACAGTTGATAGAGATATACAATTTTTTCCTTACAGTTAGCTGCCAACAAATCTTAATATCTCTGGCTCTCTAGATTTGGCGGTCGGCCGACGGAATAACCCGCTAAGGGCATTTTGTTTTCTTGTAGTGTCAGTGACAAAATGGTTTGCATCTCAAGTTAGTCTCTGCTGTGCCATCAACCCCAGATGGATTATACGATTGTGACCGTATATGGTATTTAGATTTTGTGTTCAATAAAACATGCAATTATAGAAATATGGTGGACTCCTTAATCTTTACTCCTACTTATAATACTGTAGTTTAGATAAAACAAAAGGCTATATCAATTACAAACTGGACTATTTACTAATTCTTATATCCGAATTTTGAACAAAAAATGACATAAAAGTGCTAATTATAAGCCTCCAAAGTCCAATCTGAGAACAACCCTATATTTATTAATCTTGAATTTTGGAATATTAAATTGAAATCCCAACACTAATTACTTATTATTAATTCCAAAACTCCAAAATATTAAATAAAACACAAAAAACAAAAAACACAGAAAGTATATATATTAGGATGGATTATAAAATCAGTATTTTATTTTATTCTATAATTTGAAATTAATAATTGAAATGTAGTAACTGATGTAGACTATTCTTTCAATCTAGTAATTCACTATGATTCAAAATGTATTCACCATATGATTAAAATTTAAATTTGTACATTATTCCCTCCGTTTCGAAAGAGAAGGCACATTTTATTTTGTAGGACAAGGTTTTGACCAACAATACTTATTATAATATATTTTATGTGACATAAAATTGAATTTTTATATTTATATTCGAAAGTATTTAGTTATCATTATGCTTTTATAATATGTATCACATAAGATATCCTAATAGAGCAACTGTTGATCAAAGTGTTGTCCTAACGAAACAAAATATATTTTATATTTTGATATGAAGGGAGTACTAATACCAATAACCTGTGGAGTGCACAGTTTGGCGACAAGCGAGTAATTGAAGAGGCTTTTTTTCGTAACATAAGTTATGTGGTATACACATTATTCTGTTTTTTTTAAAATGTTCTAGTTAGTTTTAAGAGGTCAAATAAGAAAAGTCAGGCTACAAAGACATCAAAGAGAAGAAGATGGAAAAATTTTCAAAGCGCGTTAGTCATGCACATCTTATATAGTTGTAGTCAATAGATTGTCCACTTTATGATTATCATATGGTTGTTCGTCAAGCTCAAGGTATTAGATCGATCGATCTAGTTACATCGTTTTCCATGGGTTTGCCTCCTATCATATTGAAAAGATTATCTCCAGTTTTAACTTGTTTCACCATTGTCAACAAAGTTTGGTAGGGGTAGGCAGGACCAAACTAACCGCCTGCATAAAAACCGGCTCTGCTACCTCTTAATTTATCAGTCCCGTCACAATCAGTTGCTTAATTGACCAGTTAATGACAAATTTAACGCGGATGTGTCCTTCCTTGACCATTTCTGCGAGTACTAATACTATTCTCTGTTTGTAAATAAATGATTCATGCAGGAAGAAAGAGGACAGCTGTGATAATATCTGCATCAGTTGCTTGTTCCATTGTCTTTGTATTGATTATTTCAGGTTCTGTTTTCATCTGCTTGAAGAGGAGGAAGGCTTCCAAAAACCAGAACAGTGAGTAGCACACATTTTATGTTTCATTCAGAATTAACATGAGTTTCAGTCTGTTGATGCCATTTTTACCCCAATGCCAGCTCCAATCATCCCAGCACCGAACAAAATCAAAAGAGGAAATTGCGCGATCTTCGATTTACCAACACTGCAAATTGCAACTGATAACTTCTCTGACAGTAATAAGCTCGGGGAAGGCGGTTTCGGTACTGTGTACAGGGTAAATAACCATAGTATGTAAGATAAAAAAAAATAGATCTGACTACCATTTTCTCTTCTTCTCTATAACAGGTTCGTTTTGCAGGGAAAGCTTGGTAATGGGCAAAAAGTAGCAGTGAAGAAGCTGTCACAAGCACAGTACACCAGAGAGGGACTGAACCAGCTGCACAATGAACTTCAGTTGTTGGCTGAGCTTCAGCACAAGAATTTTGTCAGATTACTGGGTTTTTGCTCGCATCAGGATGAGATGATGCTTGTTTATGAGCACATTAAGAACGGGAGCCTTGACATATTTCTTTTTGGTACTTTCCTTCCTCTATGGCTGCTGATCCAGTATTTTGTCTGGTGACACACTGCAAACTGATCTCTTTTGAAACTTATGCTTATATTTGAGCACAAAATTGTTAATTTTCCTCTAAAAAGCTATACTATAACCAACTATGCCAAGGGATTGACAAGAATTAAATGAGTATTGTAGAAGTAGTGATGGAGTGTCATGGATAATCCAAGCACTGTAGCATTTTCGGCAAACGAGTTGCTGCAGAAATTAGCTAATACTAGAATGTACAATTAACAATCTCCATTTACATGATTGTAGTAATTTTTTTAGATAATGACATGATTGTAGTATGGCCTTCCATAGATTGTATATGATAAAAAATGTTTAATTCAAATAATTTATTTTGTTGAAACAGATACTAGTAGGGGCAAGACACTTAACTGGGAGCAACGGTATAATATCATTCTTGGAATCGCAAAGGGAATATTGTATCTTCACGAAGATTCGAGCATAAGGATCATTCACCGTGATTTGAAAGCGAACAATATATTGTTGGATGAAAACATGAACCCAAAAATCGCAGACTTTGGGTTGGGAAGGCTGCTAGGAGGTGGCCATACTCAGACTAAGACGGCCAGAGTTGTGGGAACATAGTAAGTTCACAAACATAACTGAAACTTGAATGAGATAAATGTAAGTTTCCCAGTTCCAAAGTGTAGACTTATTGCTGATCTTCTACATGCAGCGGGTATATGGCACCAGAGTATGCGCTATTTGGGAAGGTATCACCTAAGATCGATATTTTCAGCTTTGGTGTTTTGGTTCTTGAAATTGTAACCGGGAGAAGGAATAGCGGTTTCGACAACACATACAACGCAGTGAATCTCCTGACAGAAGTAAGCCCTATTTTCAGCTCTACTTGATTTAGAACTTTTATGGTGGCCTCTACTGCTTGATAATCTGAAGAGACTTTCAAGTTTCAACTGAAAAAAAAAAAATGACTACATCGATATAACAGGTATGGAATTGCTGGACAAAGGGGACGGCACTGCAGCTGGCTGATCAATCACTTGATGGATATTCCGAGAGCAAAGTGCTACGATGCATCCACATTGGTCTTCTTTGTGTCCAAGAGAGCCCAGTTGACAGGCCAAGCATATCTTCAGTGATCCTCATGTTAACCAGACGCAGAATAAAACTCCAGCAACCGCGACAACCGGCATTCTTCTTTGGAGGGGACTTCAGTTCAGTTTATCAACAACAACACAGACATCGCAACTACATGTATGATAAGTCTGGTGTGATTGTTGAGGATAAATTCTCTGTAAATGATGTCACCAATACTGATCCCTATCCGAGATGATCTGAAACCCAGAATGTGACTGCCAGAATCGATTGCTGTTCATTATTTGTACGAATTCTTTCATAATGGAAAATTTCACTTGTATGAAATTGGTCAAACTAAACTACGAATTCTTTCAGTTGAGAGAAGTCTTTGATATCATTTTAGTTGAGCTGATCAACAGTTTCTTGAAGTCTTCGACGCTGAGGCTGAGGTCAGAGTCGGCAGACAAGTCACATCACAGCAATTTCTTCTGCGATGATTGTCTCTGCAGGTTCTGGAGCAGTTGAGCACCGAGAAGCTGGGCCCCACCTGTCATTCTCAGCCAGCACCACACGGTCAATTGGTCAAACTAAAGCCGCACGTTACATAGCTTGCGGGACAACTTTTCTCCAACCCACAGGTGACGAGTGACGACGGGTCTCCGCGGCCATGGCGCGCCACCGCGTACGCTGCCTCCTCGCCGCCGCGCTCCTCCTCGTCGCGCCGATGGCGGCGGCCCAGCCGTGGCAGTTCTGCGGGCAGAGCGGCAACTTCTCGGCGAACAGCGCGTACCAGTCCAACCTCCGCCAGCTCTCCGCCACCCTCCCCAAGAACGCCTCCGCCGCCCTCTTCGCGGCCGGCAGCCTCGGCACCGTCCCGGACATCGTCTACGCGCTCACGCTCTGCCGCGGCGACGCCAACGCCTCCGCCTGCGAGTCCTGCGTCGACAACGCCTTCCAGGGGGGCCAGCAGCTGTGCCCCTACAACAAGGACGTGTTCATCGTCTACGACCTCTGCTACCTCCGCTTCACCAACCGCAACCTCCTCGCCTCCGCCACGGACAACGGGAGCCCCATGATGCTCATGAACGCGCAGAACGCGAGCGCGACGGCGGAGGTGTTCGACGCCGCCGCCGCCACCCTCCTCAACGCCACCAGCAGCTACGCGGCGGCGAACTCGTCCAGGCGGTTCGCCACGGGGGAGGAGGCCTTCGATGCCGCCGACCCCACCATCTACGGGCTGTCCCAGTGCACGCCGGACATGTCGCCGGACGACTGCCGGAGCTGCCTCGGGGACATAATCGCGTTGATACCTCAGTACTTCGGCCGGAAGAGGGGCGCGAGGGTTATCGGGACGCGCTGCAACTACAGGTACGAGGTGTATCCTTTCTTCACCGGAGGCTCGATGCTGCGGCTCCCGGCGCCGGCGGCGCCGGCGGCGCCTCCGCCTGCACCAGGACCAGCAAACATGACGCCACCGGCGCCCACTGGAGGTGAGTTGCAGATTTGCGGTCAAAAATCAGTTTCGTTTGGAGTAAATTTATAGCACCCCTCCCACTTTTCAAATTACTTGTTGTTTTACCTTTGTTGTTAGTCAGAAATTTGTATATTTAAGCATCGATGGGTAGAAAATCATATAGTTTAACATCACACTATTTATATTTTTAAGATTTACCATGAGTAGCACTTTATAATATATAATTCACATGTTGTTAAATCATATGAATTTCTAAAAGTTAATGGTGAAAGATAAAAATGTTTAACCTAAAATAAAGCTAGAACGATGAGTAATTTGAAACAGATGGGGTGTTGGTATTTAGCACAATAACAACTCCTCATAATTAGTTTTCCATCAATTTTGAGAAAACTAGGAAAAAAAAATTACCGAAGATACCAATATAGTAGTAGTTTTGAGTGGAGAAAGAGAGAAACTTACAATCAGTTCGAAGAAAAAGGAAGAAAGAACCCCTAAACTAATTTGTATGTCTTTAAATTGCTTTGTGCTGTCTAGGTTAGAAATGCTACTGCGTTAAGAATTGTGGCTGCTCTGCAGTAGGGCTGAATTGCAAATTTTTGAGGTAAAGACAAAAATGTCTTTATCAGGGAAATTGGTTGCATGGGGATTACTGAACATTGGTCAGAGAAATCTGGTTGCTATGACATATTATTATAGATAACCCTGTGCTCTTTTTTCCCTTTTTTGGATAGATCTGACATTTCTGTTGTCCTGTTTCTTCACACATTTATTCCATGTAGAATTGGTAATAACTGCATTTCCATTATGCAATATATATGTGCCTTAAACATGTAAAGTTCAACAACGATTTTGGTTTCCTCCATGTATTGCCATTTAAGTAGGAAAAAACATGAGAAGATGAAACCATATTCTAAAATGCCATTTTTTTTTACAGTGAAGAAAGTCCTGTATAATATATTGAAAAGTGATTGACTTTACTAGCTTTGCGATGTGCTGTACAGGGGTCAAAAACTGAAAAGTGTTGAACTTTAGCATGTACCTTTTTGAACAGAAACTTAATTATAGTGGAAATGTGTCATCATATTTAGGTTATGAATTAGTCTCGTTAAGTTTATATCTGTCTGAAGTTGAAATCACTTGCTTGCAGAAAGAAAGAAGAATAAAAGTGGCACAGCTCTAGCCATTGCACTGCCCCTAGTTGTTGTATTGCTGGCTACGGTTGCCATTTGTTTTTCTGTTCAGAGGCGGAGAAGAAGATCAAGGTCAAAACAGCAACATTCATGTAAGTTCAGTAACAATTTTGATTATAATTAGAGGGAAACAATGATTCCCTTTGACAATTTGAATTTTATTCTTCCCTACAATTTTTAGTTGGAAATGACGTCACATTTATTTCAGTTACATCATATCAAAATGTTGTTGCCCTCTTTTGATAGATTCAATGCAAATGGGGGAGGACATTGAAAGTGTAGATTCACTTTTTATCGATCTATCAACGCTGCGTGCTGCGACAGGTAACTTTTCCAACACAAATAGGCTTGGTGAAGGAGGATTTGGTTCAGTTTACAAGGTACAATCATATATATCTCACTTTATATAGTATGTAATTATGTTCGCGTTCTGCTTCAATAAGTGAGTGCCTACACTTATGCAGGGTGTCCTTCCTAATGGTGAAGAGATAGCTGTAAAGAGGCTCTCTATGAGTTCAGGACAAGGAATAGAAGAGCTAAAGAATGAGCTTGTTTTGGTCGCCAAACTTCAGCACAAGAATCTTGTTAGGCTTGTTGGTGTTTGCTTGCAAGAACATGAGAAATTGCTTGTGTATGAATACATGCCCAATAGAAGTATCGACACCATTCTATTTGGTACTATTTTCTACTCAGAATTCAACAAATTGCTGGTAAAACTGTGGTTTACTAATGGTATTTCTTGTTCGACTGGCAGATCTTGACAAAAGGAGGGAATTAGACTGGGGAAAAAGATTTAGGATAATAAACAGAATTGCTCGAGGATTACAATATCTTCATGAAGATTCTCAGCTGAGAATAATTCACCGGGACCTCAAAGCAAGCAATGTTCTATTGGACTCCGACTATACTCCTAAGATTTCGGATTTTGGTTTGGCAAGGCTATTTGGGGGTGATCAAACAAGGGAGTTCACGCGCCGTGTTGTCGGAACGTAGTAAGTATTGTCCATATTAACCCAATCAGATACAAATATAGTATGTCAGCATGAGTAATTTTATTCTCTTACTGCAGCGGATATATGGCGCCAGAATATGCGATGCGTGGGCACTATTCTGTAAAGTCAGATGTCTTTAGCTTTGGCATATTGATGATAGAAATTGTGACTGGAAGGAGAAGCAGTGGTTCATACAGCCTTGATCAATCAAATGACCTCTTAAGTCTTGTAGGTCCTTTACCTGCACTCTTCTGCGACGCTAAGATGCAAAAATTCTGAATAATCTTTGCCAATATGATGCAGGTATGGGAGCACTGGACCATGGGAACAATTTTGGAGATGACGGATCCATCACTCACAAGCCATGCTCCTCGAGACCAGATGCTCAAGTGTATTCACATTGGGCTACTGTGTGTTCAAGATAACCCAGCAGACAGACCTATGATGTCAACAGTGAATGTCATGCTTAGCAGCAGCACAGTGTCTCTTCAATCTCCATCCAAGCCATCATTTTTCATTCCCAAGAGTGACACAGACTCAAATATATACTCGGAATCACACCCACTAACTTCCCAATCGACTGCCTCGACCGGTAGGTCGGGAGGGATGTCAGTTAATGATGTGTCAATTACAGAGCTTGAACCAAGATAAGGAAACCAATTCCTTTGAAATTAAGATAAGAAAATCAGTGACAACGGTAATCGAATTGTTACTTTTCAGAAACAAACTTCAGGGAGAAGGCCATAAACTTGTAGGAGAAGCATTGAATTCTGAGTGCATTTCTCCATTGGCTGAGTCAATATTTTGGTTGGTTTTGTTTGTTCGTGCAAGCCACCCTTGTTTATTTTATAGTTTGAAAATTGGTTGGTTGCACATCCAGTGACAAAAATTTATGTAGAAGCTATACACACAAAATAAAAATTTGTTGCAAACCTTTTACTGATGCTAAGGTGGCATACTGCGAATAAATTTAGCTTTTCAATTTCTTCAGATAGTGGTAAGACTGAAATTACACACGACCTCTGCATCAACCAGGCATGTACACAACTTAGAAAAAAAAACCTAAGACAAACATAAACATATTATGTTTTCTTATAACAATTTAGGCCAATCCCAATATGAGTTTCATTCTCATTAAACGGGGTGTCATGTCAATATTATTTATGATGTGGCAAGAAATTAATGAAATGGTCAGATGATAAAACCATGTCTACATTGTTTTTAATACAACTTGTATCTTGTATGTATTGTCTATGAAACAAGAAAAACAAAACAATAAATTGTATGAGCTATTTTAATCAACTATATACCTTTTTGCTTATGTGGAACTTTTGGAAATATAAAAATAATATCTTCCATTGAAAATGGCATTAAAAAATATATGGTTAGTCACATCCAACATATATACAGTCAAGACAAGCCAAGACAACCATAAAGTTTTATATATCTACTCCAAAACAACGTTTTCAGGAAGGACCCAACGCTTGTTTACATCTGCCATCGAAAAAAAGACTAGATATTCATCCAAAGTCTGAGATGATACCGTCAACAAAAAAAAAGTGACAAACCAGCACCGAATTTGCCAAATCGAGATAAACTACATCAGGATTTTCACCCTGAATTAATCACTAGTACTATCACTATGTTCCATGTCCGAATAAAATGAACACAATTGGTTGTAGCCACTAGAACCGACTTTAGCAATTACCAACCAATCTTTCTGACCAAAACAGAAGATGCTACCCGCATGGCACAAACACATACCAAACAATGCCCATGTGCAGCCATTAGGGACGAAGCGCTAGCCTGCTGGATCCTTCTCCGTTAGTGCAGGTACAGTAGCAAGCTATAAACCAGCTATAAACATATTATAAAAAGATGAAGGAAGAGAGAGAAAAGCAGCGGGCTATAGATCTATAGCCAGCTATAGCACGGACTCCAAGACATAATATGTGTATGATAGGTGGGACCAGGTATTAATAGTATAGTAAGCAACTATTGTATAAATTGACTATTATATTAGCTATAGATGATTTGGAGCTAGTAGTGGGCTATACTATTAAACTTGCTCTTAAGGGCTTGTACGGGTCTTTGTAGACAACTCCCTCCGTTTCAGGTTATAAGACGTTTTGACTTTGATCAACGTCAAATTATTTCAAGTTTGACTAAGTTTATAAAAAAATATAATAATATTTATAATACTAAATTAGTTCATCAAATCAATAATTGAATAAATTTTCATAATAAATTTGTCTTGGGTTAAAAATGTTACTACTTTTTTCTACAAATTTGGTCAAACTTAAAACAGTTTGACTTTGACCAAATCAAAACGTCCTGTGATCTCTTTTTTTTCTTCAGAGGTCTGCTCAGTTTGATAATAAAATGAATCTTTTCAGAATTTGGTATTGTTAAGTTGTTAACATTTTGGTAAATTGGCAACATTGCCAAGTTCTACTAGGATGTGCTCAGTATAGGCCCTATTTAGTTCTCAGGCAAAAACTTTTCACCTTTGTCACATCGAATGTTTGGACACATACATAGAGTATTAAATATAGACAAAAAAAATAAAACTAATTATACTGATTACGTGTAAATTGCGAGACGAATCTTTTAAGCCTAATTGCTCCATGATTTGACAATATAGTGCTACAGTAAATATTTGCTAATGACAGATTAATTAGGCTTAATAAATTCATCTCAGGCAGAATATGTAATTTGTTTTATTATTAGTCTACATTTAATACTTGAAATGTGTGTCCGTATATCCGATATGACATGACAAAACTTTTCCTACCGCGAACTAAACAAGGCCATAATATTATCAAAATTCTATGGGCATTACCAAAATTAGATAGCAAACTACCTATAGCTACATAATTATTAATTTTATCAAATAATGGTATATTTTAAAATACCATCAATTTAAACAAGCCTATAATGATACGTAACTTTTTTGCATGTTCGGGGGAAAAATTAAAAAGATGGAGCACGTTTCCCTACATGATAAAATCGACTGGTTTTCACCGTCCGCTTTTTGTACGAATTTGGTCGCAAGTTACTAGAGTTCGGCTCTTCTGGTTGCAATCCTATCCTCCTGTTTTTCGTGCGTACGCTTTCCAAATGTCTAAACGGTGTATTATTTACAAAAATTTTCTTTAGGAAAGTTGGTTTATAAAAATTATAATAACCTATTTTTAATTTTTTAACTAATATTTAATTAATCGTGCATTAATCCATCACTATGTTTTCCATATGGGAGGTAAGGGTTCCTAATCCTCACCTAAGAACATTTTTCTCTGAGGGCCTATTAAGATCAATTTGATGCGGTATTTTTTTTTCAAAAATTTTGATAGCAAAAAATTTGACATTGCAATTTTATAAGTTGGTGTTTAGATGCATGGTAAAGTATTTTCATTTTACCATTAAAGACTGATTTGCCCATATTAATGGCACCTTATTAATTTCTATTGTCTCTCTCATGCACTCTAGCAATCTCTCTTGCTGCTCCTAGTGTTTGTGCCGGAGCAAAGGAGGCCCTCGTAGCTTTCCATTCCCGGCCACCCATCATCGTCGGAGTTGACGTCGAGGGGGGCCATGTCTATTCTGAAAGCACTACCGTTGTCGAATCTAATGAAGTGGTACGGGAAGTCGGTGAAAGGGTCTTACCCGCCGGCGGGGGAAAGTGAATCGGCCTGCGACATGAAGTCCCTCGTGCCGGAGCCGTCGCCGTCCATCTCCACTAAGGTCTTGGACTGGTGCGGCGGGCGAGTTCGGTGGAGGTGGAGGCGGATGCGGGCGTGAGTGGTGGCGGTGGCGGGCGAGATCGGCGGAGGCAGAGCCGACATGAGCGGCAGCGCGAGCGGAGCAAGGGTGAGAGAGCAAGCAGATGGGGAAATTTTCGGGAGAGGATGAGAGAGAGAGCGAGTGAGGGGCAGTGCGCGTCCCGCACGAGGCCCAACGCGTTTTTGCCAAATTTGCTGCTCTGGACTCCCAAATGACAAATGTCAACTTGTCTACTTCTTACTATTAGTGTTTGTTTAGATCCATTTTGCTAAAATATTATCCAAAATGACAAAATTTTTATCATCTTTGTGGATCTAAACAGGCCTTGAATTTTCTTTGTTTGCTGAGCTGATGAAGAAGTCTGTGGTCAAACAAGGACAAGTCACGTCACTTCAATTTCTTCAATTTTGTCTCTCCAGCTTCGTCGCAGATGAGAGCAGTGTGGGTCCCATACGTCAGTCACAGCCCGCACCCGGTCAAACGAAGCGACAGTACTTAGCTTGACGGATCGCATCTCCGCAGCCATGGCCACCTTTGCGCGCCACCGCGTCCTCCTCTGCCGCCTCGCCGCGGCGCTCCTCCTCGCGCCGCTGGCGGCGGCCCAGCCGTGGCAGTTCTGCGGGCAGGGCGGCAACTACTCGGCGAACGGCACCTACCAGTCCAACCTCGCCGGGCTCTCCGCCACCCTCCCCAAGAACGCCTCCGCGTCCCGGACGCTCTTCGCCAAGGACAGCCTCGGCGCCGTCCCGGACATCGTCTACGCGCTCGCGCTCTGCCGCGGCGACGTCGCCAACGCCACCGCCTGCGAGTCCTGCGTCGCCACGGCGTTCCAGGACGCACAGCAGCTGTGCCCCTACGACAAGGACGCGTTCATCGTCTACGACCTCTGCTACCTCGCCTTCTCCAACAGGAACATCCTCGCCGCCGCCGCCGCCGCCGCCGCCGACGACGGGAGCCCCAAGTTCCTGATGAACACGCAGAACGCGAGCGCGCCGGCGGAGGTGTTCGACGCCGCCGTCGCCACCCTCCTCAACGCCACCAGCAGCTACGCCGCGGAGAACTCGTCCAGGCGGTTCGCCACGGGGGAGGAGGCCTTCGATACCGCCGCTACTCCGACCATCTACGGGCTGTCCCAGTGCACGCCGGACATGTCGCCGGACGACTGCCGGAGCTGCCTCGGGCGCATAATCGCGCTGATCCCTCGGTACCTCAGCCGGAGGAAGGGCGGGAGGGCTATCGGGATGCGCTGCAATTTCAGGTACGAGGTGGGTCCTTTCTTCGCCGGAGGCTCGATGCTGCGGCTCCCGGCGCCGGCGAACTCGACGCCGACGGCGCCAACCGGAGGTGAGTTGCAGACAAAGGGATCCACTTCTTTTGCAGTAATTTATCTTGGTATTTAATTAGCGCGACAACATCTGCTCATAATTAATTTTCCATCAATTTTGACAAAATCAAGACAACCAAACGACTATTGAAGAAGAAAACTCTAAACAAACTTGTACTATGTGTTTAAATTGTTTCTGCTGTTTAGGTAAAAAATGTTACCGCGTTAAGAATTGTGGTTTGCTTTGCAGTACTGTTGAATTGCAAAAATAACAAAAAAAATGTGGGGAAATATAAAAATATCTCAATCATGGCAACTGGTTGCATGGAGATTACTGGTCAAAGCAGCCTGGTACGCTGGTAGCTATCACATATTATAACCCTGTACACTTTTCTTCCTTTTTTGGGTTGATCTTGACATTTCTTTAGTCCTGTTTCTATCGGATTCTTGACCAGAAATGGCGAAAAGCACGTCTTACTCAACATTTCCAACTGCAATGCATTTATTTACCAATAAATAATACTAGTATGATGTTTTCAGGAATACTTTTAGAAGTACTTTTCCTTATCACTTGATCACGTCTCCGTCACTTTCCATAAATTTCCCCACAATCTTTCATATTTTTATTTGTATTCAATTATCCTGGTTGTCTACTTTGCCGAGATTTGTGGATACCATCAGTAATAATAAAAAGAATTGTAGATCTGATCACTCAGCGCCAGAGCTAGGTGAATATGGTTTCATCTTCTCGTGTCTTTTCCAATTGAGCCTGATTACTTGGTCAGTTCACACATTTATTCCAATGTAGTGTTGGTAATTAACTGCACTTCCATTATGCAACTTGTATGTATGTGCTTTACATGTAAAGTTCAACAATGATTTTGGTTTCCTCCATGTTTTCCCGTTTAATTAGGAAAAGACACGAGAAGATGAAACCATATTCTAAAATACCTTTTTTAACAGTCAAAAATAGTCCTTTATAATATATTGAAAATTGCTTGACTTTACTAGCTTTGCGGTGTGCTGTATAGGTCAAAGTGTTGACCTGCACTAAATAAGTTTCTGGTGTGACTTCGTAGCATGTACCTTTTTGAACAGAAACCTTAATTATAGTGGATATCTGTCATCATATTTAGGTTATGAATTAGTCTTGTTAAGTTCTATACTTCTAAATGTCTGTCTTCGCAACAAAAACAAGTTTTATCTGTCTGAAACTGAAATCACTTGCCTGCAGGAAGAAAGAAAAATAAAAGTGGCACAGCTCTAGCCATTGCACTGCCCCTAGTTGTTATATTGTTGGCTACGGTTGCCATTTGTCTATCTGTTCAGTGGTGGAGAAGAAGATCAAGGTCAAAACAGCAACCTTCAAGTAAGTTCACCAACAATTTTGATTATAGTTAGAGGGAAACAGTGATTCCCTTTGATTATTTGAATTTTTTTATTCCCTAGAAATGAAAAAGGGTTTCATAGTTGGAAATGATGTCATATTTCAGGAAAAGTTAATATTTCAGTTAAATCGCATCATAATGTGTTGTTGCCCTCTTTTGATAGATTCAATTCAAATGGCTGAGGACATTGAAAACACGGATTCACTTTTTATCGATCTATCAACACTGCGTGCTGCAACGGGTAACTTTTCTGAGAGCAATAGGATTGGTGAAGGAGGATTTGGTTCAGTTTATAAGGTGCCAATGCAATCATATATATCATTCACTTTATATAGTGCATACTATGTACAGCTTCAATAAGCGAGTGCTTGCACTTATGCAGGGCGTCCTTCCTAGTGGTGAAGAGATAGCTGTAAAGAGGCTCTCTATGAGTTCAGGACAAGGAATAGAAGAGCTAAAAAATGAGCTTGTTTTGGTTGCCAAACTTCAGCAGAAGAATCTTGTTAGGCTTGTTGGTGTCTGCTTGCAAGAACATGAGAAATTGCTTGTGTATGAATACATGCCCAATAGAAGTATCGACACCATTCTATTTGGTACTATTTTCTACTCAGAATTCAACAATTGCACAAGCACTACTAGATCTGAACTGTACATTTCCTTTCCAAAATGTGTTTCTTTACCCCCCCCCCCCACCTTCTTGAATCAGGTCTTCAACCCAAGCCAAACACTTGGAATTCACATGCCCTTGTCATCATGAATATATATTAGTGGTAAAACTGTAGTTTACTAAGACATTTCTTGTTCAATTGACAGATCTTGAGAAAAGGAAGGAGTTAGACTGGGGAAAAAGATTTAGGATAATAAATGGAATTGCTCGCGCATTACAGTATCTTCATGAAGATTCTCAACTGAGAATAATTCACCGAGACCTCAAAGCAAGCAATGTTTTATTAGACTCCGATTATAACCCTAAGATTTCAGACTTTGGCTTGGCAAGACTATTTGAGGGTGATCAAACAAGGGAAGTCACAAGCCGTGTGGTAGGAACATAGTAAGTATTGTCTAAACTAACCCAATCAGATACAAATAGTATGCTGGCATGAGTAACTTTATTCTCTTACTGCAGTGGATATATGGCACCAGAGTACGCGATGCGTGGCCACTATTCTGTAAAATCAGACGTCTTTAGCTTTGGCATATTGATGATAGAAATTGTGACAGGAAGAAGAAGCAGTGGTTCATATAGCTTTGATCAATCATATGATCTCCTAAGCCGTGTAAGTCCTTTTTCCTGGACTATTCTACAAAGCTAATCAGAATGATCTCCTAACTTGTTACAAAAAATCTGAATCATCTTTGCCAATATGATGCAGGTATGGGAGCACTGGACCATGGGAACAATTTTGGAGATGATGGATCCCTCTCTTACAAGCCATGCTCCTCGAGACCAGATGCTCAAGTGTATTCACATTGGGCTACTGTGTGTTCAAGATAACCCAGCAGATCGACCTATGATGTCAACAGTGAATATCATGCTTAGCAGCAACACAGTGTCTCTTCAATCCCCATCCAAGCCATCATTTTTCATTCCCAAGAGTGGTACAGACTCAAATATATACTCGGAATCATACCCACAAACTTCCCAACCGACCCATAGGTCTGGGATGATGTCAGTTAATGATGTGTCTGTTACAGAGCTTGAACCAAGATAAATAAATCAATTTTCTGAATGAAAGATAGGAAAATCATTTGCAAGGACAATCAGATTGCTATCTGTCAAACTTACAGGGAGAAAGCCTTCGATAATTTGTATTACTGAATTCTGAATGCATTTCTCCATTGATTGAGTCAATATATTATGTTTTAGTTTATTCGTTAATTGTTAGTACACGTCACATTTGTTTACGATTTGGAAAAGGGCTATTCATCAAGTGACAGAAATTTTAATGCCTCCCACTTTTCTTATCCTTTGGATGAGATCTAACTATGCTCATCATTCCCACAACTTTTCTCATTGTTTCTTTTTATACAGGTTGAACAAATTAATCTAACCATACAATAAATTTCAAAATGACGAACCTATACAAAAATGTAAATACAGAATACTGAGGTAACGTAAACCCAAGTACATAAACAAAATTGCAGTGAAGTTTAACTAAAGTTAGCCTTGCAATTTTTGGTGACTACAAGATAATAAAACTTCAAGCAACCAAAATTTAGCAAAACCTTGTCAACAAAAACTTTACCCTTTTCTCCATGCGCTTCTATTAAAAAGAGCAATTTTACAGTGCTTGAGGAGGTTCCATGAGTTACCAAAAATTTAATGTAAAATTTGGTACCTCATATTACCTAGGTACCAAATTTACAATAGAAAAAGTAATACCTCATGAAACCTCTTCAAGGACTGTAAAATTACTCTCTATTACAAAAGTTTACAAATATTTTGAAATCACTGGTTTGTAGCACAGGAACTCAGGCTCCATGGAGCCACTGAACCACAAGTTTTCAGTATATTTTGCTGCCTTTGATTCTGTTGGTAATCAGTCTGGTACATTAACATTTGCTTTATTTCAAAAAACAGTCTGGTACATTGCGTTATATGCTTATGAAAGCCTAACCTAACCTGGTAAAGAATCCTTCAGCGGAATGCCAGATCCCACACAGTGAGCACAGTTTCACCGTTGCACACTTCTACAGTTACTTGCCTTGCACCGACGCCGCCGTCGACGTACCAGACGACGTGCCCCCCGAGCTGGCACCGGCACCGCCGCCGCCGCCGTTCCTCCTGGCACAGAACGCCGGCTTGGACGGCGCCCTGAGCGAGACCGTGTCGCTGCCGAGCATCATCACCACCGACGACATCACCGGCCGATCCGCAGGGTTCTCCTGCACGCAGAGCAGACCGATGTGGATGCACCGCATCACGTCGCTCCACGAGAAACCGCCGCCCATCACCGGGTCGACCGCCTCCGACACCGCCCTCGCCGTCCACTGCTCCCACACCTGCACAAAAACGAGTAATCCAGTCAATTTTAGCTAAGCAATCACCTCATTTTTCCATGAACAAACGAGTAGGATCATATGGTTAGTGCTCACAAGGGTTAAGAGGTCTTCGGATTGCAGGGAGTCGTAGCAGTCGTTGTTCTTCTTCCCCGTCACGATCTCCAGCACCATGACGCCGAAGCTGAACACGTCGGACTTGAGGGAGTAGTTGCCTCGCATCGCGTATTCCGGTGACATGTACCCACTGAAATACAACAGCGTAAAGTACTATTCATTAACTGACCATCCAAGCAACAGCTTTCAACAAATTGTTATGTTCTCTGTATTTGGGTTACTGCCACTGACTATGTGCCGATGACGAGGTTGGTGACCCCCTGCGTCTGGTCTCGCCCGAAGAGCCTCGCGAGCCCAAAGTCAGAGATCTTCGGGTTCATGTTCATGTCGAGCAAGATGTTGCTCGCTTTGAGATCACGGTGGACTACCTTGAGCTGCGAGTCCTCGTGGAGGTATTGCAGGCCACGAGCAATGCCGTTGATGATCTTGTACCTCTTTCCCCAATCAAGCTGTTGACGCTTGTCGTCGTCTGATATTGATAAAAAAACATGTTGAGAGTGAATGATCAGCTTGATGTTATTGAACTTTGCAGAGAAAATGGTGAAGATATTTAGCTAAAATTGAGTGGATTAGTAAGTTTGATGGTACCAAAGAGGATCTGATCGAGGCTGCGGTTGGGAACAAATTCATAGACGAGAAGCCTCTCCTCTTGCTCCAGGCAGACACCGACAAGCCTGACAAGATTCTTGTGCTGGAGCTTTGCAACCAATGCGAGCTCGTTCTTCAGCTCTCCCACTCCTTGTGCTGAACTCTTCGATAATCTCTTCACTGCTATTTGATCGCCATCAGGCAGAGTACCCTGTTCAGACCAAATCAATAGTAACACTTAGTAATGAATATATTTTTAGTAATACTTTCTTCAGTTATGTTTGAGTCAGCACCTTGTACACTGCACCAAATCCACCTTCGCCAAGCTTGTTGCGTTCTGCAAAACACCCTGTAGCAGCTCGTAAAGTCGAAATGTCGATAAGCATCGACTCCACACTTGAAATATTCTCCGATTCAGCAGAGTTGCTGGAATCTGTTCAAGTATAAATGTCAATGTAAGCTAACAACTTAATTTGTTTCAAATTCTCCTTGAAAAATTTTGCAGGGCATACATGGCTGAGTTGCTCCTGATCGTAGCCTCTCCATCCTCCTCCAGAAGCAGAGCCAAACTAGAATGTTGATTAGCACTAAAGCTGCTATAGTAGGCAGCAAAATTACTAGAACCAAGCGAGGAACATTGTAATCTTTCCCTGTGAATTGACAGATGTAGACTAATTTCAGATCAAATGAGTAAGTTGCAACTAAACACATAATCAATAGCATCACGCAAGCAACGTGCAAGAGCTGCCAGAAGCTAATAGGCAAGTACCAACATCGCCTTCAGTCATTTTCAATCTCATTTGCCATATTCTTGTCATGTATATTCAGAAAACTGAAGGAAAAAATGTTTTTTTATTCTGTCAAGATCATTTAAACAAGAGTAAATTTCGTAAAGAGTAAATTGTATCGGTGGTACACAAACTTGTTAGGTGGGTGCAAAACTTGTAAAATTCTCGTTTCAGTACACAAACTTGTCTATTTCGTACGAACGAGGACCAAAATATCATTTGCTCGGTTTTTTTCATCTTTTTCTACTATCACTATATCATATTCTATTTTTTTATTGAAGAGGTGTATGTCTAATAGCAACCTTCTCAGATATGTGTTTACATAATATCCTAATTAGCCCCTAAATCAATAAGATTAGCGAAAAAAATTGAAAATATACTTTTATTTTTCATATTTTGCATTTATATACTTGTCTCAAATTAATTTACAAAAATATACCTAATCCGCATAATGGTTGCGCGGGAGCGAGGGGAACTGCGGACTCGAGCCGGTCACGTGGAACTGGGATGCGCGACCGAGCCGGTCCCGCACGGCTAGACTGCGGGACCGAGTCGGTACCGCGGTGCCGATGCGCGGGAGCGATGGCGCCGTCAGTTCCGCGGGAAGCACGGCGGTACCGCATAACGACGGCACGGGACCGCGTTGGTCCCGTGGTTCCAGCGCATGGTACCAAGCTAGCCTCCGGCTATTCCGTGTTAATCCCCCAATTTATTCTAACTCATCTCCTTCATTTTTCGTGCGCACGCTTTTCAACCTGCTAAACGGTACATTTTTTGCAAAAAGTTTCTATACTAAAGTTGCTTAGAAAAATTATATTAATCCATTTTTGAATAAAAATTAACTAATAATTAATTTATCACGTGCTAATGTACTGCTCCGTTTTCCGTGCAGGACATGCATTCACAAGTTTGGAAAAAGCACGTGCATGCTGGGCGGACAGTCCCGCGCATCCGCCATGCGAAGGAGAGGCCGGTCCCGTGCATCCAATATGTGGGGGCTCCCCGGTTCTGTGTATTATTCCCCTAATTTTTCCAACTCATCTCCTTCCTTTTCCACGCGCATATTTTTTAAACTACTAAACGGTGTATTTTTGTAAAAAGTTTTTATACGAAAGTTGCTCACAAAAATCATATTAATCCATTTTTGAAAAAAAATTAACTAATAATTAATTAATCACGTGCCAATGTACTGCTCCGTTTTCCGTGCGGGACATGTATTCACAATTCAGGAAGAGACGCGTGTGGGAGCGGCGGTCCCGCACATCCAATATGCGGGAGCGGCTCCGCATGCAAACCACCGCGATGCCGCTCGCTTGTCCTGCGAGACCGGTGCGGTGCCGCATACCCGGCCTGCCGGACCGGTCGCTCCTGCGCAACTAACCTGCGGATTGTGTATATTTTTACAAATTAATCTCGTACATGTATATAAATGCAAAATATGAATAATAATAATATATTTTCAAATTTTTTTCTAAGAGTAGCTATATGGTGTCCTTTTCGCCTTCCTCCGCACGCACTAGACAAGTTCATGCACCAACATGAGCATTTTACAAGTTCATGCACTAGATTGCATCCACCTGACAAATTCGTGTACCGCCGATGCAATTCACTCTTTCGTAAAATTACAGATACTTTGCACGATCTATCACAAAACTACAGATTAAGAACTTGTTTCATAAAACTACAGATTCAATGTCTTTGTTTATCACAAAACTACATGTACTTTACACAATATACTATAAAACTACATATTTAAGAACTTGCTTTACAAAACTACAGATTTAATATCTTCATTTATCACAAAATTACAGGTTTAGTGTCTCCATTATCACAAAACTCTATGTTTTAAAACACTAAATTTGTAGTTTTGTGATAAATAAAGACACTAAATGTGTAGTTCTGTGATATATGAATACACTAAATCTATAGTTTTGTGAAACAAATTCTTAAATATGTAGTTTTGTGATATATTGTACAAAGTATTTGTAGTTTTGTGATAAACGGAGACACTAAATCTTTAGTTTTGTGAAACAAACTCTTAAATATTTAGTTTTATGATAAATTGTGCAAAACATATGTAGTTTCGTGAAATTTACTCTTTAAACAAACATTGCTTCTAACTGCTAATGCCGTAGCCAATACAGTGTGTTGCCTTCAGAATGTGCCTCTGTATTGGAGCAAACCTGCAGGCGCTGATTGAAGAACAAAACCACAGGCTGTATGATGATAGGAACATTGTGAAGGGCTAAATGCCAACAAATGTGACATCTTATCTACTTGGTGCACTGCATCTCTAATCCCACTTGGCCTACGAATTCCATTCTTTAATTTTATTATTATTATTTTGTAGATACACTGAAGCTATGACATACTGAAAATGAAATGACACTGTCCCTATACACCACCCCCACAAATAAACAACACAGATAGATCATCTACCGATTATATGTGTATAGTACTCCACAATGCTAGCAGTGTTCGTTAACGACTCTCACAGGGTTAAGTACCAGTTGAATTGATCAACGGAAGATCAATCCCATCAAACCAACTTCAGGGGACTTCGCTAATCATTTTTTTCACCAATGGATGAACTAAACAATGTTTCAATCATTTAAAAGCCATCACGCACGTGCAAAATCTAGAGTAAGCAAAAAGAAAAAAAAAAAAGAAGCATGCTTTGACTCACCTTCTCCGGCCGCCGCCGCCGCCGGAGCGGCGGGCGGGGATGCTGTCGGAATCGGTGGCGCAGTCAGATGCACCATCACCGGGCCATTGAGGAAGGGGTTTACCTCGTACCGGTAGCTGCACCTGACTCCAAGAACCCTGCCGCCGATGCGGTTCGTGAACAGCCTCGGCAGCTTGGCTATAATGGCGGCGAGGCAGTCGCCGCACTGCGCCGGCGTCAGGTCCGGCGTGCACTGCGCCCAGCTGTACACCTTGGGGAACTCCGACTCCCTGTCGAGGACGGCCTCGCCGGACGCATACCTGCGGGTGGAGTTGTGCGCCGCGTAGTCGGCGGTGGCGTTCACGAGCGCCGCCACCATGCCGTTGAACCTGCCCGGGTCCGACGTGACGTTCTGCAGGTTGACGCGGTTCGTCGAGGCGGCGTTGTCGACGGAGGAGAGGAAGGGGACGTTGGAGTAGTAGAGGATGCAGGGGTCGTAGTAGATGGCGGCGTCCTTGTCGTAGGCGCACATGTTCTGCACGTCCTGGAACGCCGTGGCGAGGCAGCCGGAGCACTCCGTGGCGTTGGCGTCCCCGCGGCACAGCGCCAGCGCCGACACCTGCTCCGGCACGGCGCCCACCATGGCGGTCGCGAAGAGGTCCGGCGACGACGAGGTGTTCCGGGGCAGCGCCGCCGCGACGGCGTCGAGGTTGGCCTGGTACGTGCTGTTGGCCGTGAAGTTGCCCGTCGTGCCGCACACCTGCCACGGGTACGCCGCGCCACGCGGCGCCAGCGCCAGCAGCACGACGGCGGCGGTGAGCAGCATCGAGAGGCAGCCAGCGCGATGCGCCATGGACACAGCTGACACTGTCAAGAGGTGGAGGCAGGCGACTTATGTAGGGAGACCGACGCGAGACCGGAGTTCGCCGGGGAGAATGGGCCTCACCTTCCGACACGGCAATGCCGACCTCAGCCAATTGGCAATGCAAGTTGCTGTACGTTTATCTGATGACGAGAACTTGACAAGTACCAGCGGCAACGCAGAGGAAATGAATATTCTAAAACGACAAACAGCGCAACTGTAATGGCGGGCGAGAGCTACTGATCATTGTCTCGGTCAGAAACCGCCAATTGCGGCTTTTTTTCCTGCAAAAGAAAAAAAATTGTTAGTTAAGCTCAGGCTCAGAGTTGCCGCGCAAGGTTCGTCCGTCAAAGAAGGGAAAGAGGAATTGTACGTTGCATTCTGCCGGCCGCGGCAATGCTCGCAGTTGTAGTCGTCGTCGTTGCCGTGCTGCTGCCGCTCGCCGCGGCGCAGCAGACCATGCAGTTCTCGTCATGCGCCAGCGGCGCCTACGCGGCGAACAGCACGTACGAGGCGAACCTCGCCGTCCTCGCGGCGGCGCTCCCGGGCAACGCGTCCACCGCGGCGGCGGGGGCGGCGGCCGGCTACGCCACGGCCACCGTCGGCGCGGTGCCCGACCAGGTGTCCGCGCTGGCGCTGTGCCGCGGCGACGCGAACGCCACGGCGTGCCGCGCGTGCGTCGCGGCGTCGTTCCGCGTCGCGCGGCGGGACTGCCCCAGCAGCAAGGACGCCACCACCTACCAGGACGGCTGCATCGTCCGCTTCTCCGACCAGCGGTTCCTCGACTTCGTCGGCGTGAACTCGCCGGTCAGCGAGCTCTACTCCGACGCCGACAGCAACATCACGGCCGTCCCGGTGGCCTGGTTCAACGCCGCCGTCGTCGCGCTGATGAACGCGACGGTGGACACGGCCGTGGCCGCCGGCAGCGGCAGCAACAACACCAAGAAGTACTTCGCCACGGCGGTGGAGGACTTCGACCCGAAGCACTACCCGAAGATTTACGGGATGGCGCAGTGCGCGCCGGTGATGACGGCGGCGCAGTGCCGGAGCTGCCTCGGCGGCTTCGTCTCGTCGATCCCATGGTTCTTGAACGGGAAGCCCGGAGGGAGAGTTCTTGGGATTTGGTGCAACCTGAGGTACAGCGTGAAGCCGTTCTATCAGGGCCAGCCAATGCTGCAGATTTCTGCGCCGCCGGAGCCACCGCCGCCGGCCATGCCTTCACTTGCTGCTCCGCCGACTAGAACAGGTAAAAGAATTGCCTTCTTTTTCTTCTTCTTCCATTGAAGAAACGATACTTTTTTCTCGCAAACTTTGACACTGCACATATCAATTCAACTTCTCTGAATGTCTGTTTGTTGTATGCAGCGAGGAGAAGGAGAGTTGCAGGGATCTCTGCAGGCGTCGCTTGCTTCGTTGTCTTGATGTTGATACTGTCAGCTTATGCTTTCATTCGTTTCAAGAGAAAGAAGGCTGCAAAGAAAGACAACTGTAAGTAACTGATGAGTAGCTTGATGTTTGTTCAGGAACTGTTTTCTTATTTTACATTTATTGATATGTATTGCATTAAAAAAAAACACAACAACAGTATTGAAGAAAATGGCAAGAGGAAAATGCACGATCTTTGATTTGGCTACACTGAAAGAGGCAACTGAGAACTTCTCAGAGAAGCATAAGCTTGGAGAAGGCGGATTTGGTACTGTATATAAGGTACTGTTATGCAAGCAAAATGAAGAGTAAAATTTGCAGGTCCTTTTTCTTATGAGAAAGAGTCTGTTTCAGGGAAAATTACCAGACGGCCAAGAAATAGCAGTAAAGAAGCTCATAGAAAGTTGTGGGCATGGACTGAATCAGCTACACAATGAAGTGCTGGTGTTGGCAGAGCTTCAGCACAAGAACCTTGTTAGGCTACAGGGGTTTTGCGTCCATAAGGATGAGATGTTGCTTGTTTATGAATACATAAAAAATGGGAGCCTCGACAACTTTTTATTTGGTATTCTCCCTGATTTCCTCTCCAAGTAATACTAATCCTGAATTTTGTTCAATGTTAATTGATTTCGTGTTCATAAGATTTCCCATTGCTTTATCAAGTTTAAGAAACTGTTGCAACCTGGAGATTGGAATTATATTTTTGCAAATTGCAACATGCATGGTCAAAATGTTTGCAGTACTAAATGGTTTTTCCATACAGTTATACAAGCAGAACTGCAAACCAAATAAGTAATCACTGTTCTAACAACGAAGTTGCAAAAAGGACCATAGCTAAGACTGAAAAATTCAGTTAACATTTTCTCAGGATTTCTTTCTAAGAACCAAGTTGCAAAAGGATCATAAAGTTGTTCTCTACTTATCAATCAGAGTCACTGCCTGATACAAACTAACCACTTTGTTGCAGCACATGCTAGTAGAGGAAATGCACTAAGTTGGGACCAACAGTACAACATCATTTTTGGAATTGCCAAGGGAATAATGTACCTTCACGAGGACTCAAGCATAAGGATCATCCACAGAGACCTTAAAGCTAACAATATTCTGCTTGATGAGGATATGGATCCAAAAATTGCAGACTTTGGACTAGCAAGACTGATAGGAGGAGGTCATACTCACACAAAGACAACTAGAATTGTTGGAACATAGTAAGCTTATGTATTCAATTCAAATCGCTGGGACCAAAATGTGTGCTTCTATGCCTAACTTCTCATCATCTGCAGCGGATATATGGCACCAGAGTATGCAATACACGGAAATGTGTCACCAAAGATTGACATTTTCAGCTTTGGCGTGCTGGTGCTTGAAATTGTAACCAAGAGAAAGAACTGCAGCTATGGCGATGGCACCACTGACACAGTGAATCTCCTAAGTGATGTAAGTGCATTTTTACATACTACATTGCGGTATCCACATTCCCATTTCTAAAACAAACATAATTGAAGAAATATATTCAAAAGGAAATCTTTAATTGCTCCTTGAAGGTATTAAGAGGTAGTATGTCCTAGTGTTAATCATGAGGGACAAGAGATGTGAGGATCAGAATAAAATGGAAGCAAAATTAACTATAGTATATACTTCTAACTCTCAATAACTTCAAGGAACATGAAAAACTCCTTCAGAAAAGATTGAAAAACTGATAAGAACACCTGACAGGTATGGAGTTACTGGACCGAAGGTGTGATTTCACAGGTAATTGACCAATCACTTGAAGGGCACTTTCGAAACCAGGCGCTAAGATGCATCCACATTGGGCTGCTGTGTGTCCAATCAGATCCTGACGACAGGCCGGACATTCCATCAGTCATTTTCATGCTAACCAGGGATAACATGGAGCTTCAGCCACCAACAGAGCCTGCATTCTTCTTCAACGGAAACTCGAACTCAGCTTCTCAAACATCTGACCAGCGCGTCTATGTGTACGATCGGTCTGGTAAGATCTATGAAGAGGATATCTCTGCGAATGGGATCACACTTACTGACATATATCCTAGATAACCCTTTTAGTTTTTAGTTTTTCATAGATAAGTGAAATGTGTATGCATCTAAAGTGATCAAAGGCGAACTTCGCTAGTGTTTGGTCCTTGAATTCGAAGTCAGATGCAGATATTCTGCCTATTGAGGTAACATTGTAATTCTATATGGTCAGTTATCTCATCTTATTTGCAGACTCGAGCTATTAGTGATCTTCCAGAGTATCGCCATATCATCGAACACCTTGTCTGCACTAGGTTGAGATCTAGATTTGTAGCATTCAGACCAGCTATAATCAACGAAACAGGCAACCTGGAAAGAAAAAAATATCACAACAAGAGATATTCATATCATATCCTACGGAATGCAAAACCCGCACCTGCTCTGCTCAAAAGCCTGTCCCGGCATCCCGGGCTCCCACGGCACGCCGCCCTTCTTCTTGCTCATGGACGTGGCTCCAACTCTCCTCCTTGTCTAGTGATCTGCATTTCCAGTGGTGCTGCCGATAGCCCTTCCGGTCCACGGCGGCGCATCACCCCGTCGCCTCCCTGGCGAACGGCGAACCCCCCCCCCCCCCCCACCCCTCTTGGCCCTCCTCTCCCTCCTCGCCGTGCTCGATCGATGATATCCTAGTTGGTAGGCCCATCTTACAGCCCATGAAAATTAATCGGAAGGCCCATTTGACAGAACAGCCCATACGAGTAATGGGCCACTTTTGATCGGAGGAGGATATTTCTGAGGTGAAAAAAAAAAGAGGAAAAAGTACACCAGAGCTCCCTCATCTTGTCATCGATTACAAAATCGTCCTCTAACCACAAAATCAGATATATATCATCATTCAACTTACGAAACCGGATCACTTTAGGTCCTCACACGGTTTTGATTCTGATTTTATCCGACGTGGCAGTTGAGTCAGCGTGGGCCCCACATGTCAGTGAGATCTGAGTCTCTTCTTCCCCTTTCCCCTCTCCTCCCCTCAGCCTGCTCACGACGCCTTCTCCATCAGCCGCGTCGTCGCGACGGCGCCTGGCTCGTCGGGGAGGCCGGGCGGTGTGGGAGGGCGGGTGCGGGAGGCCGTGCAGCACTGGCGGAGGTGGGTGGCGCGCCGTCGCTCTAGGTGGAGAGGCGACGAAGGACAGCGGCGTGGGATGGCTGGCCGCGCATGTGTGGTGGACGCCAAGGCTGCAAAGGGTTGTGCGGTGAAGGCCGTTGCGAATGGTGGCCCTGTCCTCCCTTCCCCCACCTCATCCCTGCCGTCACCGGAGGAGCCGAGCATCAGATGGGGATAGTGACGGCAAGGTGGCCTAAGGCCTGAGGGTGCCGCAACGACGAGCAGCAGAGACGGAAGAGCGAGGACGTCATCGTCATCATGTTGCCCGTCGCAATGGGGGGAGGCCCTCTCCTCCCTTCCCCCACCTCATCCCCGCCACCCCCGGAGGAGCCATGCCTCGGGATGGGGATGCCGACGGCGAGGTGCCCTGGGGCCGCCACGGCAACGAGCAGCGGGGACGTGAGCGCGACGGGAAAGTGAGGACGCCGCCGTCGCCATGGGGGGAGGCCCTCTCCTCCCTTGCCCCACCTCATCCCCGCTGCCGCCGGAGGAGCCAGGACTCGGGATGGGGATGCCGACGGCGAGGTGCCTTGGGGCCGACACGGCAACGAGCAGCAGGGACGGGGAGTGCGACGGGAGAGTGAGGAGGCCGCCGTCGCCATGAGGGGAGGCCCTCTTCTCCCTTCCCCCACCTCATCCCTGCCGCCGCTGTTGCCTCTTGCTTCGTTGTCGTCACCGCTGCCGCCGCGTCGCCCGTTGTCGGTCGCCAGCTGTCGGACCTCCTCCTCTCCCGTCTCGGCTCGCCAGCCTCTTGCCCATCCACCGGCCGGACCTTCTCCCACCCACCGGCTGGCTGCCCATTGAGAAAAGAGAGAGAGAGAGAGGGGAGGAAGGGAGAGGAGGGGAAAGAAAGGGTGTGACGTGGCATCCAGACATGTGGGGCCCACGTGGATCCCACGCTGACTCAGTAGCCGCGTCAAATAAAACCAGGGTCAAAACCACCGAAGGATCTCAAGCGAACGGTTTTGTAAGTTGAGGGATGTCATATATCTGGTTTTGTGGTTGGAGGACGATTTTGTAACTCGATGACTAGTTGAGGGACCTTGGGTATACTTTTTCTAAAAAAAATCAATTTTACCTCTCTCAGTCTCGACTATGGGCTTATGTAATCCAATTCGCATCCGTCGATCACAAACCCACCATTGGCTTTCGCCCCCATCGTGCTGATGCTCCTAAAGTCTCACCGGAATTTCGCCCCAAGACTCCAACGCCATGCATGCCATCCATAGCTAGCCAGTCTGGCGGAAAGGAAATGTTTGACTCCACTTACGCGTTCAAGTCGCCGCAACGTGCTAAATGATGTCGCACCGACTAGACTACGCCACTCGATTTGACGTCGGCCGCCGCAACTCCATTTTGGTGTTCCAATTTACTTGACAAAAAGAAAAAAAAAATTCTCCCCCTTCCCCCCTTCCCCCCTTTGCTGCGATGATGCTCGCCGGCTATGGCATCCTCGCCGTTGTCCTCGTCCTCCTGCCGCCGTCGGCCACGCCGGCTGGGATCGCTGACTGCGACCTCGGCGTCGGCAACACGTACGTGGGCAACAGCACGTTCGAGGCGAACCTGAACCACCTCGCCGCGGAGCTCCCCGGCAACGTCTCCACGGCGCATACCGGCGGCTTCGCGGTCGCCACCGTCGGCGCGGATCCCGACCAGGTGTTCGCGCTGGCGCTCTGCCGCGGCGACGTGAACGCCACAGCCTGCCGCGCGTGCGTCGCGGCGGCGTTCGTCGACGGGAAGAATGCTTGCCCCGGCATCAATGGCGTCACCGTGTACGAGGACGCCTGCGTAGTTCGCTTCTCCGGCCAGAGGTTCATGGATTTCCTCAGTCCGGATCAGTGGCAGGTCACCGAGATGATGTACGGACAATCTACATATCTCCCTTCTTTCGATCTCTTCCTGCTAGAATCAGATAGACTAATTCGAGTAGCTCGTTACAAACAGTTGGGTTCCCGAGCAAGCCTCGGAGAGCGTCAATGCGCCGGCGGTTGGCTGGTTCAACGCCGCCGTCGCGAAGATCCTCGCCGCCCTGGTCGACCACGCCGTGGCCACGGCGACGGGCAACAACTCGACCACCAAGAAGTATTTCGCCACGGGTGAGGAGGACTTCGACCCCAACATCTACGGGTTCGCGCAGTGCGTGCCGGACCTGACGCCGGAGCAGTGCAAGGAATGCCTCAACACCTTCCTTTTTCAAGCAAAACAAGTGTACTTTGGCAAGAGCCTTAGCTGGGTTGGTATGAATTCGGTGTGGTGCAGACTGATGTATAGTGTGCGGCCGTTCTACGGAGGCCGGGCGATGCTGCAGCTGTCGGCGCCACCACCACCAGCAGCCGAGGCTCCGGTTCTATCTCTAGAGCCTGGAGCAGGTATGGAGTATGACCTACTCTGTTCTTCATTTTTCCTGAAGAAAAAAAAATAACAGAAGTTACAGTGAAATCAAGGTTTCCCCAATTGAAGTTCATGTTTGGTTTTTGCAGGGAAGAAAAAGAGTGCAGCTGGAATCGCTGCCGTCGTCGCTTCTTCAGTTGTGGTATTGTTGATCCTTTCATTTTTTGCAGTTGTTCTCTTCAGGAGAAGGTCCAAGGTTACTGAGACTGACCACCGTGAGTAGTATACAGCCTCTGTTCAGTAGCTCGAATTTACTGTTCACTGACATAATCCTTGTCATATGGCAACAGAGTTGAGGAAGATAACAAGAGCACAATGCTTGATTTTTGACCTGCCAGCTCTGCAAGAGGCAACGGATAACTTCTCGGACAATAATAAGCTCGGAGAAGGTGGTTATGGTATTGTATACAAGGTAAGGTTAGCACCCAAAAATGTAAGAGAAATGTTTGAAATGTATTATGCATTAGTGATCAAACGAAGATTAAATTGCCTGCAACAATTGTGTTCAGGGAGTACTCTCAGATGGACAAGAAGTAGCAGTGAAGAAACTTTTGGGAACAAGTGAGCATGGATTGGATCAGCTACAAAATGAGGTGTTGTTATTGGCAGAGCTTCAACACAAGAACCTTGTTAAGCTACAAGGGTTTTGCTTGCATCAGGGGGAAACACTGCTTGTTTATGAATACGTCAAGAACGGGAGCCTGGATAACTTTCTATTCGGTAATTTCCCTTCTAATTTATCATTTCAGAAGCATAATCATAACCCTATCTTCGTTTGTCAATGTAAAAAAAGATTGCAGTGCTGATCTACTTTGCAAGTACAAAAACTCCCCCTTTTCTGTATGCACAGACATATTTATAATAGTGGAGTCGCTGTACTATAAACAGTTACTGGAAATTTTCAACTTTATGCCAAGTTTATACAACATCAATAAGAATAAACTGAGCAATGCACAACTGCAAGTTAGTGTGGGGTACTGAATATGTACTGTAGCATTTCTGACAAACAAGTTACATGGCTAAGAATAGAATTTGACGTATTATGGGTGAGTGATTATGATTAAATTAAACATTTCATCTCAACAGATACCAGTAGGGGAAACACACCAAACTGGGAGCAACTGTACAACATCATTTTTGGAATTGCCAAGGGAATATTGTATCTTCACGAGGACTCAAGCTTGAGGATCATTCACCGAGACCTGAAATCAAACAACATCCTACTTGGGGAGGACATGGAACCAAAAATTGCAGATTTTGGATTGGCAAGGCTACTAGAAGAAGGTCATACTAATACTCGGACAACTAGAATTGTTGGAACATTGTAAGCTCATGTGCATAATAAAACCTTCACTCATAGAGATATTGAATGTGCAAGCCTAATGCTTATCCTCTACAGCGGTTATATGGCACCTGAGTACGCAATACACGGAAATGTGTCAACCAAGATCGATGTTTTAAGTTTTGGTGTGTTGGTCCTTGAAATTGTAACAGGGAGAAGGAACCTCAATTCTGACGATCATGATCGCGGGAATCTCCTTAGTGATGTAAGTGCTCAATAAGGTTGAGCTTGCTCCTGTACATATATACTTTTAGTGCATTTACATACTGCAATATTCATGATATCATACCCCGAAAGTACTCTATATCAAGTTTTAGATAACAAACTAATTTCAAATCGTCTAACAGGTCTGGAATTGCTGGACAAAAGGGACGGTTACACAACTAATTGACCAATCACTTGAAGAGCAATTCCGAAGACAAGCACTGCGATGCATTCATATCGGGCTGCTGTGTGTCCAGTCAGATCCTGATGACAGGCCTCACATGTCATCTGTCATTTTCATGTTGAGTAGGGAAAACATGAATCTTCAGCCACCGGCACAACCTGCATTCTTCTTTGATGGAGACTCAAACTCATGTTCTCAACCCTTTGAGCAACCCGTGTATAATCGGCCTAATGCAATCTATGAAGAGGATATCTCCGTGAATAGGATGACAGTTACTGACATATACCCCAGATAACCCTTCCCCCTCCCCATTCCTAATCCCCCCTTTCCCAGTGGCGCAATTGTCACCATTGTTTGTCAACTTCATTGAACCATCTGCGTATGGCTTGATCTGCACCTTAGAAGGCACATTTAAATATTCTAGTTGTTGTCATTACATTATATTCTTATATGGCCAGTTATCTTATGTTCTTTGCACACTCTGAACTAATGTTCCTAAACATGGCATATCATCAAACACCTTGTCTGCAGTCTGCAGTAGGTAGAGTTCTAGATTTGTAGCATATAAATGAACAACTAACCATCGAAACAGGTAACTTGGACACATTAACAATATAATGTATAGCAGTGTAAGGCCTTGTTTGGGAGAGGGAGCAATTATTAGAAATCGTTGTTTTTCCAACTTTTGGCTTAGTTAATTTTCTAAAGTATGTAGTCGCTGGTTCTCATAGTTTGAGCACAGAATATGGACTATTTAGATAGCTGAAAATTCTAGGAGAAACTACGACTGTTAGAAGATCCCTAATAGGACCTAAGTGTATTTGCATTCCCAAATTTTCCATTGCACTCTAGGAGTTTGATGGAGTTTATTGTACATTTTATTCTGCATTGTGTAGAAAGGAATTTTATTCAACAGGAGCGAACGGAATACACTTAAAATTCTTAACCAGAATCTAAATACAATATCATCCTTATTTTCTCAGCACAGTAATACGGGGCTATTCTTCAATCCCACTTTCATTATTGAGCTTCTGGTAAGCTACCTTCGGTCTTCAGTAAAATATGTTCAATTGAAGAAGTCTTGCTTGGTGGGAGTACGCAGTTTCCAATTCCTATGAATGATTGAACAAACGCTAATAAGATAACAATTAACAACACGAAATAAAAGTATGCATAAGCGTATGAACTCACTCGGTGCCTGGTTGACGATGGAAGCGGCACCACCAAAGTCACACGAGCCACTTGCCCTGCCGGCAGTCTGGTAATAGTCATTGAATGCATAGGTCGCATGCGCCACCTTGATGTTAGGATCAAAGCACCGTCCACCAGGCTGGATGGCATTGCAGTCTGCGCAGCTACTGCATGCATAGTCTAGTGCTGCCTGTAACCGCATGTCCCCGACCTCTGCGTTCGCCACGCACCAACTCGGGTTCGGGTCACAGATGCCTAAATCCCAACAAACAATTCATATATAGAATATGTAAAACATAATAAGATGGATATCACAATATGAATTGAATGCACAATTGTAAAAGCTTATTGATCTTAAAAGATGTCCATTGAATGGAAACTAACTTGGTGATGGCTTGTAGACGATGTAAGCAGCACCGGCAAAGTTGCACGCGCTACTTGCCTTGCCATTACGCTGGTAGTAGTCATTGAATGCATAAGATGCATGTGCAAGCATGGTGTTTGGCTCATAGCACACTTTTCCCTGTTGGATAGCACTGCAGTCCGCGCCGTTACTACACGCCCAGTCCAGTGCTCCCTGTAGCCGTGCATTCCCAATAGCTGCATTTGCCACACACCAGCTCTCCTTTGTGGGACATGTACCACCACCATGAAAGTCAACATCGTACACCTTCGTCCCATCCGGATAGAACAGGCCGAAGTTGCTCTCTATAGATGGCCCACCCTTCTTGTTCTCGTTGAACAAAGCGAATATGTACGCAGAAACATCCTCCATATTGGAGGCCCCGAACAAGACTCGCTTGGCAAGGCCATTGTTGTATGCTTGAGCGTTAGCTTTAGTTGCCACCGAGTCCCCATCAGCATTGGCTTCTGTGACCCCTGAGCGGATTCTACCACCAGAGGGGTGGCCTGATTCTGAAACTCTGATGGGCACCCGTCCTCCTGCTTGGGCTAATGAGGCCCTCTCGTTACTACCAGAAACCTTGTTTATCGCATAGTAAACTGCATCTAGCTCGGCATCAAAGAGGCTGTAATATGTGACGCCGCTCACCGGATCGAACACACCAGCATTGGGACGGAACGTGGCGTACTCGAGGGAGATTCCGGTAGAAGGATCCGCATATGCAAAGAATGGGTAGAGATTTACCATAAAGTACGAGTCAGTCTGCTGCAAGAAATCGATCATGGGGCTCATCACCGACTGCGCGATGTCATCCCGGAAAGCGCCTGCGGACGGCGGGAATGACACCTCGACCGCGCTGAACGCGATCGGGGTGGACACCCTTATGGCGTCGGCGAGGCCCAGCCTCGCCAGCGCCGCGTGCACGTTCCTCATGGCCGGCACCAGCTGCTGGGTCAGGTGAGGCGCCTGATCGAACACCTCGTTCCCTACGGCCACGCCGTTGATCAGCGTGGCCGGGCAGTAGGGCACCACGCTGCTCTCCACCCACCTCTGTGCGTAGCTCGGATCCGAGCCGGCGGAGCCCAGATCGGTGTTGGGTAGCGCCACCATCACCTTGATGCCGGTGTTCGCCAGCGCCCTCAGCACCGCCGGGTCGGCGTCGAAGATCCTCACCATCGTGATGCCGTTCGCCCTGAGAAGGCTCACCACGGATTGCGGGTCCATCAGATTGTCCGCGTCCCTCCCGTAGCACACGCCCAACTCGCCCGCATCTGCTGTGTGCAAATTAAGAACAAACAAACGACGTCGTTGTGATTGTTAATTACGAAAGTGAGATTAATTACCTTTCAGCCTTAATTTGTAGTTTGTACATCTCTGATCGAGTTAATTACCTGCATGGGAGAGAAAGAGCAACGGTAATGCGGTGGCTAAGAGAACGCGGAGGAGGTGATGAGTGAGCGCCATCTCTAGTCCTGCTTGGCGCTGTGGCAGACTGAGGATAGTCGAATTCCACTGTGTGACTGTGTGAGCAGTAAATTTATAACGAGCAGTATATATGGCCGTCGTTTAGGAGCTAGCGCGGTACAAATAGCTGTCGCTTTTAACTTTTTACTTGTAATACTATTCATCTTATTTAAAAAACTAGTACAAATATAAAAAATATAAGTCTTACTTAAAGTACTATTGAGCAAGTCATAAACAAAATAAATAATAATTTCATACTTTTTTTAATAAAACGAATGATCAAAATGTTGCAAACAAAAACTCACAACGACAAGTATTTTGGGACGGAGGTAGTACAATTTTGATATACATGTGTTGCCACATTTTCACGTAAAATAAGTTGAATTTGTCATTGTTCGATCAATCATCTATGTTCGTGTATCCCGGCATATGCTTTGATATGCCGCCTTCATTGATTTTTCTCGGTTGACTATCTTATCTTGTGCCGCACTGCCGCCTACGACCCTGCGTCTAGCCTGTCTGGTTGCACGTGCACCACTTGAGATTTTCTTCTTGATGATAAGAATGCCAGAGTACTGGGTTTTTTTTTGGTGAATATATTAATGTATGGTTGTGAGTTTGGTTGCATTTTATTAATAACTTCATCAGTTTCAATATATAAGTATATCTAGGATTTCAGTTTTGTTCAATAATAAAAGCATTTGTACCACTATTTACACTACATTTTATCACATAAATTATTTTCCATTCAATATTTTTCCCCATCTTAATCCCAACCATCCTCCCACACCTAAGTCTCTAACCCTCTCTTATTTGTTGAGAGGCACCAAAATCTTTTCTCCTCAATTTTAATCTCTGTGAAATAATTTAGAAATACTTATATTTTAGACTAGAAAGAGTATAGCATCTAGCGTATAATAGTATTAGCATTCCAGGTCACGGATCCCAATGCCTGAAAAATCTGAAGTCTTGTGTGTAATGGGCCTCTTTTCATCCAAGGGGATATTTCTAGCCGAACAAATATTGATTATGGCCCATCGAACAGAAAATCCCATGTATAAGGTGAGTAATCTTAGAGATATGTTGGCCTGCATTGAGCGGAATAAGTTCACTTAAGGTCCCTTAACTTGTCAACGAATGCCGAATCGGCGGAGGCCGGTGAGAGGGGATGGGGTGGGGAGGGAGGAGCGTCACCGGCCAGGCCTCTTCGCGCACTGGCCACCGCTGCTGAGCCCGCGAGTGTCACGGTCCGCTAGTGAGCGCGCGCAAAGGGGGACGAGCAATGGTGGGTGCGTGATGGAAAGGCGGCAGAGGTAGAGGTAGCGGCGCTCGTTGGTGGCGGTATCCCGGAAGCCGACCTTGCCTTCCTCAACCTCCACGGTCACCCGTCGCCACCACCACCTTCCTCCGCCGTCACCCACGCTGATTCCCGCCTCCCCTCGGCCTCCCCGCAATCCTCTTAGCACCTCCCGTTGGTCTCCCCCCCGCCCCTAACGCCATCGTCATCTGATTTCCGTCACCGGGAAAGGACGAGTGCCCGGTGCCACGGTCCTCCACTACTCCACCAGCCTCGTCGGTGTGCCGCTCGCTAGCCTCCTCCACATATGTTGTCGTGGATGCTTGACTTGCCAATGGGGACAAGGACCGGTGCGGTGAATATGGTTGTGGCTGGCGGGGGAGGAACACGGCGGTGGCTCTCGGCCGCTCCTACGCCCACAAGCTCGCCGAGGTTGAACGCTTCCCCGAATGCCCCCACCGACGCTCAGATCCTTTCCGCCGGCCGCCACTCCTCCCCAATGCCGCCGACCGTCGCTCTTCCCCAACGCTTGAGACTGGCGCGGATCTTCTTCCACCCTCTCTATCTCTTCCCTCAAATTCTCCCCACTGCTGCCACCGACAGCATTCCTTGGAGCCACCCGTGCTCCAACCCCAGCGCCGCTGCAGCCAATGCCACTTCCCAGCGCCCCTATTGGGGAAGGATTGTGACCTTGCACCATTCAACCCCTGTTGGCTCCGGAGGAGGTAGGGCCTCTAGGGGCCTGCCGCCAACGCCCTGCGGAGCCCATCTCCACAGGGAGGGCCCTGATCGAACGCCTAGGAAGCTGACCGAGCCTGAAGAGGGCAGTCGGCTCCGAGAAGTTCGGAGCCAACCAAAGGGCCTCGGGGATCTCGGAGCCCAGTCAGGGCCCCCGGAGCCCCCAGAGCCGGTTCAAGGGCCTCGGAGGTCCAGGAGCCAGCTCAAGTGCTCCGGGGCTCTTGCCATGGCTCCGGGCCCGGAGCCTAGGAGGACACCGGGAATGAGTATGGGGCGCCATAAAAGCGCACTACTCATCTCCCATCCACCACCGATGTCACGGCACGACTAGCGATGTGAAGGCCGATGCTAGCTATTACCTGAGTAAAGGCTAGCATCATGCTAGCGCCATACCGCTCCCCTTGATGGGCACCGCCAACTCTCGGCCTGGTGAATGGACCCTCGGACCATTCGTCAGCCCACCTCTCAGCCACCTCGGGGTAGCTACGGAGATAGGGGTAGGGTTGTAATTTCCTTTACATACAACCTAGTATAAATATGTAAATGTTACCCTCGGAAGGGGGGATAGAAGCTAGACAGACACTTATTGCACACTTGTGAGTTCTGTTCCAACAGCCCCCTCCTCTTCCGCCCATAGCCAGTGGAGCCATGCCCCCTCATGTCACCCATAGGCTATAGCTGCTAGAGCCGCGCCCTCGAAGCCACCCTCCCCCCTCCCCCTACCTAACCAGGCTGAGATAGAGAAGGAGAAGGGGATGATATAGAGAAAAGGGGATGAGGTGGAGGAAGTTGGGGCCCACTGACACGTGGGTCCCACTATTTTTAGTATGTATTATTTGACTGACATGTGGGCCCATATATTTTACTTTATCTTTAAAATTGTTAAATTTCACTTCATATATGCCATGTCATATGAAGACTAAGTCAAATTAGCCATGTAGGCGTCACGTCAACTAACATCGCCATCCAAACCATCATAGGACCTATATTACACCGGTTTTAATAGTTAAGGGACCCGCTGTATTTGGTTTTTTGGTTGAAGGATGAAAATCGAATTCATTGACAAATTAAGTAACCTCAAATGTACTTATTCCTTCATTCCGATGCTCCATGTAATGCACGTGGGCTTGTACAAAAATTGTGCAAACTTTTCATGATTCTTACATTGTCCGTACAGTAGCACAATCCTCCTTTCAGAGTGGGAGCCACTAATCAGCAGCGCAAGAAGTTCCATATCCTGGACCGATCGAAGCTCTCTCTATGACAGGTTCTACACTGACGCGGTCGACTCGTCGGACGCGACGCCGGGTTTAGCGCCGCCGTTCCTGGCGAAGAACGCCGGCTTGGAGGGCACCTGGAGGGAGACCGTCTCGCTGTCGAGCATCATCACCACCGACGACATCACCGGCCGATCCGCGGGGTTTTCCTGCACGCACAGGAGCGCTACGTGGACGCACTTCCGCACGTCGCTCGCCGAGACGTACCTGCTCATGGCCGGGTCTACCATCTCATCCACGGTTCCGGCCATCCAACGCTCCCATATCTGCATCATTTTTGTAGTGCAGCATCACACATAGATCAGCCAAACCGCACTGTAATCTGCAGAGTGCAGGTTATCAGATGTTCAGAGATATGAACTACTATGTTGTATGTTCACCGTGTTCAGGAGATCTTCAGATTGGTGAGAGTTGTTGTAGAAGTCGTTGTTCTTCCTTCCCGTCACGATCTCCAGCACCATGACGCCGAAGCTGAACGCGTCTGACTTGACGGAGTAGTTGCCACGCATCATGTACTCAGGTGCCATGTACCCACTGCAACAGCAAAGATAATTTGAAGTCATGATTAGTCACTACTTAATTACTGGATGACTGAACAACTACTACAGTTTATGTTGTTACTAACTATGTGCCGACGACACGGTTCGTGACAGCCTGGGTCTGATCTTGACCGAAAATTCTCGCGAGACCAAAGTCTGAGATCTTGGGGTTCATGTTCGCGTCTAGCAAGATGTTGCTCGCCTTCAGATCACGGTGGACTACCTTGAGCTGAGAGTCTTCGTGGAGGTATTGCAGGCCTCGAGCGACGCCGTTTATGATCCTGTACCTCTTTTCCCAGTCAAGCTTCTCGCGTTTCTCAGTGTCTGACAATGATCAAAGAGAAGGTGTTAATTAATAGATCAATGCGATGATATGACATCAATCTTTGCAGAGAAAACAGAGGAGATAATTGGTAATGTAGACTCAATTCGTAGCAGTATTAGTACCGAAGAGGATCAGGTCAAGGCTCCGGTTAGGAACGAACTCGTAGACAAGCAGCCTCTCGTGTTGGTCTAAGCAGACGCCTACAAAGCTTACGAGGTTCTTGTGCCTCAGCTTGGCAACCAGAGCAAGCTCATTCTTCAGCTCTTGCACTCCCTGTGTTGAGCTCTTTGACAGCCTCTTCACTGCAATTTCGTTGCCGTCTGGAAGAACACCCTGTGAAAAGATTCAAAATATGCTAATTAAATTAGTTTTGGCTTGTAATTCAGATACTTGTTTTTTTAAAAAAATTTTCAGTACCTTGTACACCGCTCCAAATCCACCTTCACCAAGCTTGTTGCTCTCTGCAAAATCCCCAGTTGCAGCTCGCAGTGTAGAAATGTCCATGAGCATGGAGTCTACACTGTCGACGTCATCTGCTTCAGCGTAATAGTTGGCATCTGCATAAATGTCAGCATCACAACAATTGGATAAGTTTTTTGCATTGTCAGCTGAAATGATTAAAATGGAGAATTTTGTATGACATACTTGTCTGCTTTGCTTTTGTTATTACTGGACGCTTCCTCCTCCAGACACAGAAGCAAACGACAAGGTTTACGGCTGCTATTATAGGGAGCAGTATTATAAGAACCAGGCGCGGAACCTTGTACTTTGTCTCTGCGAATTGACCAATTCAGGAACAAAATTATCAGGTCAAATAAAGGTCACAAATTTCCAAGGTTATCATGCTAAAACATGTTGATTTGTATGGACAGATTCGGTACTACTTGTTCCGTTCCATATTACAAGTCGTTTGATTTTTTTTTTAAATAAACTCTATTAAGCCTAACTAAGTTTGTAGAAAAATATACTAATATTTTTTAGCAGAACAAACATATTATTAAAATATATTTAATGTTAGATTTAATAAAACTATTTTTGTGTTATAAATGTTGCTAATTTTTTCTATAAAATTGGTCAAATTTAAATAACTTTTTAAGGATTGCTACCATCCAGCGCTCGGTACCGGTACCGAGCGGTACCAAATTCCTGCCCGTTAGATCTGGCCCGATCCAACGGCTAGTAGAATATGGTACCACCCGGTACCAATTTTATCTCTGTACAGTACCGACCTAAAAACTGAGGTAGAGGGGAAAAATGTAACTTCGTGATGGGAACCCTAGACGCCTCGCCAGGGGCGGATCCACAGTATGTGGAGTGGGGTCCTAGGACCCCACTCAAATTTAATATTTAGTGTATTACTAATGTGTAATTAAGTAAAAAATTTTGAGCGCACTATCAATTCTAATAAGATGCCCCTACTCGATTTTTGGGCTAGTTCCGCCCCTGCGCCCCGCCCCGACCAGCCATGCTTCCTCCCCCGTCACCGTCGTCTTCCTCTTCCGTGCCTCTCACCCCCACCGCCGCCGTTGGGCTTCCACCCCACCGCTGCGGTGCTTCCTCACCCCCGCCGCCGCCGTGCTTCCGCCCTGCCGCCGCCGACTTCCTTCTCCGGCGCCGCAAGTTCGATCTGGGTCGCCGCCGCCTGGATCGACGCCATCAACGCCGCCGCAGCCTGGACGTCAACTCTGCTATCGCCGGGATCGACCGCCGCCGCCTCCTGGACCCTCCCACCGGGAACGACGACTTCGACGCCACCGCCGCCGCCGCCGCCGGGAACGACGACTTGAACGCCAGTTAGATTTCTCTCCCGACGCTCATCTTTTCTCTCCCGATACTACCCATCCCAATTCAACGGTTAGATTTGTTTTGGTACCGGGCGGTACCAGTACCTGCTAGACAGTAGCAATCCTCTAACTTTTTTTTACATAATAAAAACGGGTTACATCTCTGGCCTCTACCATGGTCACAGAGTCAACAAGTTTCAGAAGAAATTTGACTTAAAAAAATAAAACAGCTTATAATATAAAATGGAAGGAGTAAAATATATTTTTTTCTTTGGAATAGTTTTTGCTGGGTTTTCTTGGAAATAGTAAACGTGTACTCCCTCCGTCCAAAAAAAGGTAAACCCTGAGTTTCCGTGTCAATGTTTGACTGTCCGTCTTATGTGAAATTTTTTTATAATTAGTATTTTTATTGTTGTTAGATGATAAAACATGATTAATACTTTATGCGTGATTTATTTTTTTAATTTTTTTCATAATTTTTTCAAATAAAACGGACGACAGAGTTTTTCTTTTTTTGGGACGGATGGGGTAGTTGACTAATTGTGCAATAATGTCTGTAATGCCGCACGAAAGATGTGTACTACACACTTCGACTCACCTCGTCCCGGCGTGGCCGCTGAAGGCGTCGCGTTGACCGCCGGCGCCGGAGACGGCGCCGATGTCGCCGGTAGCCGCACCATCGTCGTGCCATTGAGGAAAGGCTTGGTCTCGACCCGGAAGCTGCACCTGACGGAGAGGGTCCTCCCTCCGATGTCGTCCTTGTACGACCAAAGCTCCTGCGCCACGATCTTGGCGAGGCAGCTCCGGCACCTCGCCGGCGACAGGTCCGGCGTGCACTGCGCAAGGCTGTACACCTTGGGGAGCGCCGCGTCGAAGTCGGCCTCGCCGGACGCGTACCGCCGCGTCGAGTTGTACGCCGCGTAGTCGGCGGTGGCGTTGACGAGCGCCGCCACGAGGCGGTTGTACCGCCCCTGCTCCGACGTAACCTTGTTGTCGTTGTTCACCGTGTACGCGTCGATCCTCGCCGGGTCTTCGCCGCCGGCGCCGCCGGAGAGGAAGTTGATGGCGGAGTAGCTGACCATGCACCGGTCGTAGTAGGTGGCGGCGTCCCTGGAGTTGCCGCACGCGTTGGGCAGGTCGGCGAAGGCCTGGGTGAGGCAGCCGAGGCAGGAGCTGGCGCTGACGTCGCCGCGGCAGAGCGCGGCGGCGGTGACCTGCTCCGGGACGGCGCCGACGTCCACGGCGGTGGCGTAGAGGTCCGGCGACGACGAGGCGTTGCGGGGGAGCGCGGCGGCGATGAGCTGGAGGTTGGCGGAGAACCTGCTCTTGGGCGTGAAGGTGCCGAAGTCCTGCCCGCACACCGGCCATGGCTCGCCGGCAGCGCGGGGCACGAGCAGCGCGACGGCGACGGCGACGGACAGGATGAGACGGCGATCCATCTGGGTATTTCCGGCGTGCGCAAAGAGGAGCTCAATCCATGTTCGTTCACACGGGGATGGACTATAGTAGTGAGTAATCTCCGTCCAACACGGCAGAGAGACAGAGACGACCATACAAGTCGTCGTCCCTGATTCTTGCAACCAACTTTGTCGCTTAACAATGGATACATACAATTGCATCCAGCTAGTCGAGATATAGAAAATACATGTCTCTTTACACACACTAGTACAACCTGATTCCGGTTTAGCAGTGAATTTGAATATGGCGTAGGGAGTATCTCTGGTCAAAGTTTTTGAATTGAGCAAATTTTATAAATTTTATGAGGTACCATGAGATACCCAAACTTTTAAGTACAAATTTAGTACTTAGTCGTACCGGAGGTACCAAATTTTGGGTCTTCCGAATGGACGTGTGAGTGCTAGCTGCCTAACTGGCGCAGCCGCGCATGCCCCCTATCTCGCCTCTCCTCAGCGCTAACAACGCTGATTAGTATTGATGATATTAATTAGCGATAATGATAATTGTTAGTATTAGTTTTTTATTTAACTCTGATTTGGAAAACTTTTAGCCCGGATTTGAAACTTTCAATCCAGATTTGAAAACTTTCAATTCAGATAAAAAAATTTCGACCCAGATTCAAAAACTTTCAATCCAGATTTGAAAACTTTCAACTCAGATTTAAAAACTTTCGACTTAGATTTGAAAACTTTCAAGTCAAGATTTTTTAAAAACTTTTAACTCAGATAATGAAAAATTTCAAGTCAAGATTTGAATACCTTCAATTTATTTTTTTTAAAAAAAACAACTTAGATTTTGAAACTTTCAAATCTAGATTTGAAAAAGTTCAAGTCAAGATTTGAAAACTTTCAACTCGGATTTAAAAACTTTTAACTAAATATTTGAAAATTTTCAATTCAAATTTAAAACCTTTCGTCTAAAAATTCAAAACATTTAACTCAACTTTGAAAACTTTCATATCTAAATTAAAAAAATTCAACTCAAACCTTTAATAATTTTTAACTCAAATTCAAAATTTTCAACTAAAGTTGAAGATGAAAGATTTCAACTTCTAAAATTAAAAACTCACAAAAAGGCAAAAATAAAAAAAACACGGACGTTAGATTTTTATGGGAAAAATATACGGACGTGGACGCTGTCCGCACGCATACGCGCCAGCGTTGTGCCTTATAGGCCTGAAACGCGCGCCGCCAACGCGCAAGCGCGAATTAGCTATCGCGCCAAATTTTATATTAGAAAACGAGATTTGCTCCGGTCCAACAAAAAGTATCTCGAGATGCCGGTACCTCACTGTACCAAATCATTTCCGATCGTTGGATCTAACTTGACAGGATGGATATTGTTAGATCCAACGATCAGAAACGATTTGGTATCACGAGGTATCGGTACCTCGAGATACTTTCTGTTAGACCGGAGCAAATCTTTTAGAAAACATAGTGTCTCCCGATACTTTCCTAAAAACTGTATAATCACTCTTTTGAATTTGTTTGAAATTAGCAATTAATTGTTGAAATCAGGGAAAACGTATTCAAATTTCAAGGTGAAAACGCTTCTTTCGTGCCACCAACTGACCAACCTCCTCTATCATCGATTCATCGTAGCGGAAAGAAGTGACAGTAGTGCGCAGGCGGCTATGGAAAAGGAGGCGATGGAGTCGCAAAAGCCAAAGACCAAAGACTTAGTCGATGACTTCACCGGCCTTGGGATTCACAGGCTTCCAGTTGCAACTTGCAAGGCAGCGATAATCACGCCCAATGTGCAATGCAATTCGCAATAATCCAAGTATTGCAACTTGTAATCAAGTGGCAATGTTGCATCGCATCAGTAGCGAATTATCCACAAATTTGCAAACTTTGCAAGTTTGTAGGCGACTGGCCAAGTGGCCAGGCATGCTAATTGGACTCGTCAAGGTATTCGGCTCACCAGTGGTCATCCAAGACCGTGACAAGTATGGGCATATGGCCATGAAAAAGAAAAGAAAAATCAAGCTCCAAACTTACCACTAGCAAATTAGCAATATGGAGGTATATGGAGTCTGTTTAGCATAGCTCTAACTCTAACTTTAACTTTTCTGAAATTGAAGCCCGGTCAAACAGTTTCACCTCCATTCAAAAATAAGAGTGGAGCCAGCTGAAGCGCTTTTACAAAACGAACTAGACGGGTGAAGCCAGCTTCATCCTGTTTCATAACTCCACTTCAGAATCAATTTTTAGAGTTACATTTAGTAGTTGTAGCCCTATCGAACAAGTCCATAGAGGATAAAAATGGATTGCTTCCATTTATTCAGTTTTAAGAAAGGATTTTAAACATATGCTCAAAGCTCGTGTTTTACATTCGTTTGAGAATTCCAGGGCAACATATATATAATTATTTTACAGTTGACTAAAAATAATTCGAATTTTCAGTACAAAATTATAGTAGAAAAAAGTATATGATAAATAATAAAACAAGCAAAAAACTACACTTCACAATTTATTTGAAATCCCATGATGACTTTTATGATCCAAACTAGCTAGAAAAAAAATGAATGTTTATACTAAAAATTCTTTCAGAACTATTTGCCGGGCGAATCACATGTTAATGACTAGATTTAGCTAAACCAGATCAATCACAGTTATAGCCGTGTTGCCCACAGGATGGAGGAGAGGAAGCTGATTCTCTACCCAAAAAGAATGCAGGTTCTGCTGGTGGTTGAAGCTTCATATTTTCCTTGGTCAACATGAAAATAATAGATGACATGTGTGGCCTGTCATCGGGGTCTGGCTGGACACAAAGTAGTCCAATGTGGATGCATCGTAATGCTTGGCTTTCAGAGTACCCATTGAGCGACTGGTAAATCATTTTTGTAGCAGTCCCTTTTGTCCAGCAATTCCAAACCTGTTAGGCATGTTGACAAACTTAAGAGATTATTACTTTCACGTAAAAATCATCAATATAGCAGTGTTCACAATACACTAAAAGTAGAACTATATTGGTGTGAGCTAAGTTTATTAAGCACTTACATCACTAACGAGATCATGATCGTCAGAATGCCAGTTCCTTCTCCTCGTGATAATTTCGAGGACCAGCACACCAAAGCTAAAAATGTCGATCTTGGTCGACACATTTCCATCTATTGCGTACTCTGGTGCCATATAACCACTGCAGAGGGTAAGCATTACACTTGGAAACGTACATCCAATTAATATGTGCTATTAATGAAGGTATTATTATACTTATGAGCTTACAATGTTCCAACAACTCTAGTTGTCTTAGAATGAGTATGACCTTCCCCTAGCAGCCTTGCTAATCCAAAGTCCGCAATCTTTGGTTCCATATCATCTCCAACTAGAATGTTGTTTGATTTTAGATCCCGGTGAATGATCCTCAAGCTTGAATCCTCGTGAAGATACAATATTCCTTTGGCAATTCCCAGAATGATGTTGTACTGTTGATCCCAGTTTAGGGCATTCCCTCTACTGGGATCTATTGGGACAAATCTTCAACTTCATCATAATTACCCACATTCAATAGAATTCAGAAAGTGGCAAAGTGCAAATTCTGGTCTTAGTTATGTGATTTGTTTGCTGGAAATGCTACAGAACATATTTAGTGATACTGAGGATATTTACTTATTGAGTATATATGTTTGTCATTTGTGAACAGATGAATGAGAAGGCAAATTACCAAATAGAAAGTTGTCCAGGCTCCTGTTCTTGAGGTATTCGTAAACAAGCAGAGTCTGCTCCTGATGCAAGCAAAATCCCTGTAGCCTAACAAGGTTCTTGTGCTGAAGCTCAGCCAACAACTTGATCTCATTGTATAGCTGGTCCAATCCATGACCAGTTCCTAAAAGTTTCTTCACTGCTACTTCTTGTCCATCTGAGAGCACTCCCTGAACATATTGTTTTTCACAGGGAGCAAGCAATATAATCCATCTTTTGAAAAGTAATGCACAATCCATTTGAAAATTTTCTCTTTGTATTTTTGCGTGCTAACTTACCTTGTATACAGCACCAAAACCACCCTCGCCAAGCTTATTATTCGGCGAGAAATTCTCGGTTGCCTCTTGCAGTGCAGAAAGATCAAAAATCATGCATTGTGCTCTCGTTATTTTCTTCAATGCTGTTGCCATATGACAAGAATTATGTGAGGGAACAGTACATTTTTCAGCTACTGAACGGAGATTATATATGCTACTCACGGTGGACAGCGTCTGTAACCTTGGTCCTCCTCCTGAAGCGAACAAATGCGAAAACTGAAAGTATCAACAATACCACAACGGAACGAAGCGACGCCAGCAGCGATTCCTGCTGTACTAATTTTCTTCCCTGCACACACCAAAACATGGATTTCAATTTGCAAAACCTTGATTTCATTGTTAAGTAGGAAAAATGAAGAACAGCAGGTCATACCTGACCCAGGCTCTGGAGAAAGAACAGGAGCTTCGGCTGTTGGTGGTGGCGCCGAGACCTGCAGCATCGCCCGGCCTCGGTAGAATGGCTGCACACTATACATCAGTCTGCACCACACCGAATTGACACGAACCCAGCTAAGGCTTTTGCCGAGGTACGCTTGTTTTGCATAGAAGAGGAGGTCCTTAAGGCAATCGTTGCACTGCGCGGGCGTCAGGTCCGGCACGCACTGCGCGAACCCGTAGATGTTGGGGTCGAACTCCTCCTCACCCGTGACGAAATACTTCTTGGTGGTCGAGTTCCCCGTCGTCGAGGTCACGGCGTGGTCGACCATGGCGGCGAGGATCTTCGTGACGGCGGCGTTGAACCAGCCAACCGCCGGCACATCGACGCTCGCCGAGGCTTGCTCGGGATACCAACTGTTCGTCACGAGCTATTAGTTTATCTGATTTTTGCGAGAAAAGAATGGAAGGATGGATTGTGCGTACATCATCTGTGAGACCTGCCACTGATCCGGACTGAGGAAATCCATGAACCTATAGCGGGAGAAGCGAGCTACGCAAGCGTCCTCGTACATGGCGACGCCGCTGTTTCCAGGACAATCTTTCTTCCCGTCGACGAACGCTGCCGCGACGCACGCGCTGCAAGCGGAGGCGTTCACGTCGCCGCGGCATAGCGCCATCGTAAAGACCTTGTCGGGATCCGCGCCGACGGTGGCGACAGCGAAGCCGGCCGGAGCCACGGAGACATTGGCGGAGAGCGCCGCGGCGAGGACGTTCAGGTTCGCCTCGAAAGTGCTGTTGGCCACGTACGTGTTGCCGACTCCTTGGTCGCAGTCAGCGATCCCAGCCGGCGTGGCCGACGGCGGCAAGAGGACGAGGACAACGGCGACGATGCCATAGCCGACGTGCATCGCCGCAGCAGAGAGGGGAGATGCTCACACAAAAGATGTGGACTTGCGCCGGGCAACGGATCTGCTCTGCTCGCCCACTCGGTGCGACGCATCATTAGGCACGTTGTGCTGAGTTTGAGCGCGCAATTGGAGTCAAAAATGGCTGCCGCATGCACAATTTCTTGATTTTTTTTCCAGCGTTCAACATTTGCCCGTGTTCTAAGTCGAACATAATGCGTGGAATAAAGCAACAGCTTGTATCGCCAGCGGCACGTTCTTGTCACACTCTTTGACTACTGAGACATGATCCTCTACTCCCAGTATATTAAAAGAAAGATATCTGCTCCGGTCCAATAAAAAGTACCTCGCCTCACGGTATCAAATCATGTTCGATCATTGGATCTAACAATGGGGAGTGGATTCTAATCCCTCGAGGGGATATCCCCTCGTATATATTTTTCTTCCAAATTCGATGCAAATAGTTGTGAAAAAATCTGAAAAAAATTGACAATGTAGAGTATAATGATACCTACTAGTCCACCAAAATTCATGTTCAAATTCGATCTACAAATCGAGAAACAAAAAAGACAAATTTAGGTATAAACAGTACGCTACTATTCATACGCTGAATTTGTCTTTTTTATATCTCGACGTGTGAGTTGAGTTTGGACTTAAGATTTTGTGAAGTTTTATATATGTGTTGTATGAATGTTGTCAAATTTTTCCAGAATTTTTCATAACCGTTTAGATGGTTTTTGAGCAAACGAGGGAACATCCCCTCGAGGGATTAGAATAGTTTCCCCTAACAATGTCTATTCTGTCCAATCTAACGATTTGGTACCGTGAGATACCGATACTTCAAGATACTTTTTACTGGACCGAAGCAAATCTCTAATAGAAATTAATCTAGTAACTTATTTTCGAGATGGAGGGAATACTTTCATCTCATCCTCTTATGCATGTACTGCATGGAAAATCAAGTTGACAGACCAAGCCTGCTTGGGGAGTTTAAGATTTTAAGAAGCAGCTGGTGAGAAGCTAGCTAGCGAGAATCTGGAGAAGCAAGAAAACATATCTAGAGAAGCTAGGAAACATAGCTTCTGGCTTCTATTTTATTTTCTGAATTCTACAACTACGGATTCTCAGAATCTGGGTGAAAATATAAACTGTTTGAGGGAGTTTCTAGCAGCTGGAGATTCTACGAGAAGCTGCAGTTGTCAGAAGCTCCCCTAAATAGGCATGTTCTAAACTAGGATTGGCTTAGCTATTTCCTCGATTTTCATTAGCATTTTTTCATCTGTTGCGAAAACTTTCTTTTATAGAAGTTGCTTTGAAAAAAAATCAAATAAATTAGTTTGCTTAAATTTTAATAATCAATATTTAGTTTGGCTAAACTAGGATTGGCTTGGCTATTTCCTCGTTTCCAATGCCATTCCTCTAAACCCGATGATCTTTCCCGACCCTTTTCTCCTGGACATAAACCTTTACTGAACAAGGTAAAAATAACTAACTATATTTGGAAACGAGCGGAGTAGTCGTTGAAATTTCATTTGGCCGTTGACGACTCTGAATCCGATTTCATAATAGTTTCTCTGGAATTCAAAAAGTAATTAATGTGATTGATGGCTTTGTCGTGGCCGCCTTTCAGACCTCACCCCGCGCGTGCGCACCGCTCGCAATCCATGCTTTCCCCGATCCTTTACGGGCTACATACGGCGGCCGATGGTGGCAACTGAATGGTGCGAATGGAAGGTTGGAAACACACCATCTCCAAGCACCAAGCTATCCATCGTAATGCGAATACCTTCATGGTTTAGGCACAAACCGGTCCAACCCCGTCAACCAAAGCCATCCCGACCCCCTTTCTGCGGCTGTACAGTTGTACGTCCGGTGGGGAGGCCATATGTGTGTGGATCCTGTGCATAATAACCCGTTGAATCCGCCCCCTTCGTTCCTTCACGGCTGCGCGTGACGTGCGGCGTATAGTACGAGTCTCCGCGACAGCTTGCATCATCCCAGGCGTAGAGGCCGTGATTCCCATTCCCCGCACGCGCCGCCGCGCGACGAGTCCACTCGTGGCCCGCGCGCGTCCCTGTCACCCCCTGTGCGCTCGACGAGCCGCATCCATAACCCGTCGGTTCAATCTGATGGAGGCCGGCGTCCCGCGCACTTGCGTTTTCCCGCAAACGCGATCACTCTGTTCGTTTGCTCCAGTATGGCTGCGTTGCTGCTCCTATGCTCTGCTTCTCTCTCGTGTACAGAGGAGCAAAGCGGTAAACGGTCTAACCCGTGAAGTCAGTGGTACGTCTACGGCCGTCGACTCCAATAAGCACCGAATAGTGAGTAAACAACAATCTTAGCTGCGAGAAACAGCCAACGACTTGAATGGTCGTCCCTGCCATATCGGTATCGGACGACCAAAAGTTTACTCTCATTAACAAAACCGAGCTCGATACAAGTACAAGTGTACAGACCACCCGTTCATCCGTTCCACCGTGCAGTCACGATGGCGGCTAGCCGTGTCGCCCTGTCCGTGCCAGTCGCCGCCGCCGTCGCGCTGCTGCTGCTCGCGCTCCCCCGCGCCGCGGTGTCGTACCCGTGGGGGCTGTGCAACGACACGGCCGGCGAATTCCCGGCGAGGAGGAGCAGCTACCTTGCCAGTATCAACCTCATCGCCGCCACCCTCCCCGGCAACGCCTCCGGCTCGCCGGGCCTGTTCGCCACCGCCGAGGGCGTCGGCGCGCCGCCGGACCAGGTGTCCGCCCTCGCGCTCTGCCGCGGCGACGCCAACGCCTCCACCTGCCTCGCCTGCCTCACCCAGGCCTTCCTCGACCTCCCCAACGCCTGCGCCTACCACAAGGTCGCCGCCATCTTCTACGACTCGTGCCAGCTCAGCTACTCCAACGCCACCATCGCCGCCGGCGACTTCTCCACCGAGAAGATCCCGATCTACGGATTCCGCAGCTACGCGAACGTCACGACGGAGCAGGCCCGGTACAACCGCCTCGTGGCAGCGCTGGTGAACGCCACCGCCGACTACGCGGCGCGCAACTCCACGCGGCGGCGGTACGCGTCCGGCGAGGCCGACTTCAACGCGGAGTTCCCCAAGGTGTACAGCTGGGCGCAGTGCACGCCGGACCTGACGCCGGCGAGCTGCCGGAGTTGCCTCGCGCAGATCATAGGGAGAGGTATTGGGTTTTTCGAGAACAGGGTCGGAGGATTCGTCCGCGCGGTCTGGTGCAGCTTCCAGTACAGTACCACGCCCTTTCTCGACGGACCGATGCTTGTAAGGATACAAGGAACGTCAGGTGCCTCGCCGGCGCCGTCGCCGGCGGCCGTGGTGCCCGCAGTTAACCAGACGCCGCCGGCGGCAACGCCGACGCCTGAAGGAGGTGAGTCAAAGCGCCTTGTGCTTAAAATGGTTCTCATTCCATTTCATATTAGCTTTGACTTTTTTATAGCTAAACTTTTTGGTTTGATTAAGTTTATAAAAAAAATCTAGCATTAAATATATTTTGATAATATGTTTGGTTTATGTTAAAAATGCTGTTATCTTTTTCGTGTAAACTTAATCAAACTTTAAAAAAAATCACTAGAAAAAAATCAAAGTAACTTATAAAATGAAATGGAGGGAGTATATTATAATTGATTTAATTTTCTTGAAAAATGTATATTAAATATAATTTTGTGACACTTACTTTGCCTGACATTTTATTCTCAAAAAATTTAATTCAGGGAGAAAGTACAGCGTCCCTGGATTGGTTCTTATAATTCTACTGCCTACAATAGCAGCAATAAATGTTGTAGTTGGTCTCTGTTTCTTGAGGAGAAGGCGACCAGTAACAGAAGCAAAGCGCACATGTATGTTCTGCAAAACTCTCCAGTTTACTCAGCGACATTAGATGAACAAAAGCTTATCCCATTTTCTTTGACGTTGATAGATGCCAACTACTCCACTGAAGCAGAGGACATCGAAAATTTAGATTCGATGCTCATCGACATCTCCATTTTGCGATCTGCAACTGGTGATTTTGCAGAGAGTAACAAGCTCGGTGAGGGCGGATTTGGTGCTGTGTACAAGGTATGAAAAAAAAAACGCATGTATGTCAGTGAATCACTATCAAATTCTTTCAAGCTTATTAAGCTTAGCGTTTGTTTCATCTCTCACAGGGTGTGCTCCCAGACGGCTACGAGATAGCAGTGAAGAGACTGTCGAAGAGCTCAACGCAAGGGGTGGAAGAACTGAAGAACGAGCTGGCTCTGGTTGCGAAGCTGAAGCACAAGAACCTTGTCAGCCTCGTCGGCGTCTGCTTGGAGCAACAGGAGCGGCTGCTCGTGTACGAGTTTGTTCCAAACAGGAGCCTCGACCTGATCCTTTTCGGTACAAACTGAGCCATGCTTAACCTCAGTTTTCCTCTGTTTCTTATGCAAAGATTGGTACCATCCATTAACCTGATCCTTTCTGTGTGATCAATGTCAGATACTGAGAAAAGTGAGCAGCTGGACTGGGAGAAGAGGTACAAGATCATAAACGGGATCGCTAGAGGTCTGCAATACCTCCACGAAGACTCTCAGCTCAAGGTAGTCCACCGCGATCTCAAGGCGAGCAACATCTTGCTAGACGCGAATATGAACCCCAAGATTTCAGACTTTGGCCTCGCGAGAATTTTCGGTCGAGATCAGACCCAGGCTGTCACCAAGAATGTCATCGGCACATAGTGAGTCTAGCTAAACTAGTACACAATTCATATTTCTATATCATCTGGTAGTAATTTGCTGACTGTAAAATTACCGTGCTGTTCCAGTGGATATATGGCTCCTGAGTACCTGACACGTGGGAACTACTCTATCAAGTCAGACGTGTTCAGCTTCGGCGTCATGGTCCTCGAGATCGTGACAGGTAGGAAGAACAACCACAGCTACAACTCCCAACAATCTGAAGATCTCTTGATCATGGTGAGTTATCTGAATATCTGATCTGATCACCATCATCCTTCTCGAGAGGAGCACATCGAGTTGCATTTTGGCTCATGGGTTTTACTGCAAAAATGATGCAAGATCTGGGAGCAATGGGTGGCCGGGACGGTGCTGGAGATGGTCGATCCGAGCATGAACAGCTTCTTCTCGGAGAGCGACGTGATGAGATGCATCCACATTGGACTCCTCTGCGTGCAGGGAGACCCGGCGGAGCGGCCGGTGATGTCGTCGGTGGTGCTGATGCTCGGCACGGACACCGTCGAGCTCCATGCCCCCGCGAAGCCGACGCTCTTCGCCAGGAAAGGCGGCGAGGAATCCGGCGTCGCATCCGGCGGCATGTCAATCGTGTCGTTGGAGGAGCAGTCGTAGATACGGTAGTCCAGTGTTCGCTTACCAGAGCTAAGCCTGAGGCCTGAAGAGGCCGTGCAGAATCCTACGAGAGAAGATTGTGCTACAGCGTGCTACCGTATTCATGTGTCGTAGCAATTTAGAAATGGCCGCCAGATCTTGATCGGAGTGATCATGAAAAGATCAAATGATGATGAAATTGTGTCAAACTACGATCTATATATGAGAGTAAAAGTAGATCTTTTTGAACCCGGTTTTTCTTCAACTGAAGCTACATCTACTTATTGCATAAATTATTGGCTAAAAAAACCAAGTACTACGACATAATGAAAAAAATAATGATGAGTAGATGACACGACACCAATATAAGGAAACAATTAACTTATTCAAAGTTTACGTCTATCGCTAAATCTTCATCTAAAATTGAGATGATTGACTCTAAATTTTGGAATGCAGCGCGTAAAACACTAAAACCTCTATGTTCTCATCACACATTTATAGTTAGCCCCAGCACATGAGGTAGATTAATTCCAGAAGTTAAAATTGAAGCTGTTAGGGGTACGGACAAGGCATACTCTCTATCCTAGAGTCATGAGGTATATGGATACGGTATATCCTCAAGTATACAGAAAGGATCTTTTTGTGCTAAGGAAACTAAAGAATTCTTAAGGAAATAATCGCTGCGGATAAACGATATCAGAGTCCTACTAAGAGGGGATAAGGATATTGTTATATCATACGGGGTTCGTTGTTTCCGAGTTCTACTTGGAGATCTAAGGTGATCTACAGTATAAATACAAACCCCTGAGAGGTCATACAAGCCATCGAATCTTAGTGCAAGACACCCCCGCCACCATAGAAGTAATCGAGAGGACTTTATGCCAATTTGCCGATAGATCCTCTCGAAGCTATCTCGATAAGGATCTCGTTAGTAATCTCGGAGTTATTGTAGCGCCCGTTCCGTCGTGGCGCCTAGCGGGAAAATTAAAACTTAAAAACCCTAATTGCGAAATTTGTTCTTTGAGTGTTGTCAAGTCTCCGTGCCATTCTGGATCTCGAATCCCCGATCCATCGTCGAATTCAAATCCCGAATCCAAATCCTTCCCAAATCAAATTCCTCAGCAAAAGTCTATTTTGCCTCCCTGTCGATTGGTGGGCCGATTCTCTCTCGGCCCGCTCTCTTTCCTCCCTTCAGCTCTCTCTCTCTCCCCCTCGCTCTGCCCGTGCACCGCACGCGCGCGTGCGCTGAGTCGAGCACTCTCCCTCTCTCTCCCGTTCTCTTGCTTTCCCTCCCCACCGCCTCCCTCCTCGGCGAGCTCCCCGCCCGCAAATTCGAACCCGCGCCTGCACGGTCACCGCCGTCGTCAGCCGCCTGCTGCCCGTGCCTGCGCCGTCCGGCCCCGCGCCCTGCCGCGTTGCGCCGCCTGCGCCGCGCCCTGCCCCGCGAGCCAGCGCGCGTGCCCGAGCCGCGCCGCTCGCATCCGTCCAAAACCCTGAGGCAGCGCCTCCCGCTCCCATCCCTCTCTCCCCCAAATCGGCATGGCTCGAGCTCTCTTTCTCCCCCTCCGTTTCCCGCTTGCCCTCCCGGACCGACGCCTCGCCCTCCCACCGCCCTACCGCTCGATTCTAGCGCCATGGATGCAGAGGAGCAGCCGCGCCAGCCGTCGCCCGCGTTTGACCGCGCCCGTGAACCCATCCCTTCCCCTCGAAGCTCCCTCGCCCCAGTACTGCTCCGAGGTCAGTTCCCAAACCGACATAGCCGCCCATAAATGCCCGAGCCCCTCCCCAAACAAATTCCCTCCCTGTTCCGCTCCAAGCCGCCACGCCATTGCCGCCTCGCCCGTGCCCTGCTCGTCGTCGCCTTCCGCCGTCACATGTGGCGGAGGAGCCGATGCGTGCTAGGAACGGAAGGGGACTCCGGGCACTTCCTTGGCCCGAGGCCGGAGCGATCACGCCCCACGCCGTCGGTCATCGTCACTGCGCCCCTTCACCCCGCACGGTAGTGCATCCTCTCCGTTCCCTTTCCTTGCTCCATCTCCTCCCCTTAGACTCGGGTAGTAGCACGAGTAGACCCCCCGTAGCTTGCTGGCGCCGCCCCAAGCCTTGCCGCCTCCCGCTGTGTGCTCGCCGCCGTTGCCGCCCGAGCTCGGTAGCGCCTCTCGTCGCCGGTCTCGCTCAGCGTAGCTCCGCCCAATCCGACGCTAGAAGCGGACTCCGGTGGTCTCTTAGATGCTCTAGTTTGAAGGAATCGAAGTCCCTTCGCGCCATCGCCGTTTCCCCCTTCTCTCACTGACGGTTGCCGCCACCGCAATCCGCCGCTGTCGAGCCCCCTCCGGCGAATCCGAGCCGTTGGCTCGTCTCCCCTCGTCCCGTGCAACCTCCCGGTGTGCTTGCCTTCGCCTGCATCGCCGTAGATCGCCCCGCCGCTCGCCGCTCGCCGCCGCCGTCCGCCGTCCATTCCGGCCGGCGTTGTCGTCTTCCTCCCGCCGACCCGCGTGGCTGCCATGTAGGCGCCACGTCGACGCCAGCTCGGCCGGACCAGGTCAAGCCGACCCGGGCCAGTCGCTCCCTCCGTCCCTACTCGCATGCGCGCGGCCCACGGAGAGCCGAGAGGCTGTGCATGGGCCCGTCGCGCCCCGCGTCCACCGCTCGCCGCGCCGTGCACCGCGTCCCTCCTCCTAACCCTAATGCGAGCCGCGTGCTCCCTCCGCACGGTGAACCGTGCCACCGACAAGCGGGTCCCACTCGGGACCACGCGAGGTGAGACCGGTCCACCGGCTCCCTCTCTCCTCCCCTCCCGCGCGCCCTAATGGGCCGTGTCCTCTCGGGCCGGCCGGCCCATTTAGCTCGGCCGAGCCGCCCCTTTCTCTCGGGCCACGCCCTAGCCACCCGAGGGAAGTCTAATCTCCCTCCCTCCCTCTTTTCTTTTCCAAAAGGGTTTAAATAAATCCTTTTTCCTTTAGACCAAAAATCCAATAATCTTAGAAATTCAATATCTTCTCAACCGTACATCCGATTGATTCCATTCAACTTCCAAAAATCCTCAAATCTCGATATCTATCTAATGGCACGCTTAGAGTTCATAATAGGGCTTTATTTCCGCCGTTTGTTGAGTTGTCCCGCTTCGCGTGTAGTTACGGAGCCCGTGTCACGCCCGGAATTTCTATCCAAAATTCCAAATGCTTACATGTGTGTAAACCCTCGTCTAGGAATCAGCCGAGGCACACAATAGCAAATTGATAATAGAGTACAATTATTACTCTAATTAATAAGCGAATAAAATGTCATTACAGAGGTAGATAGTTCCTCTCAACCAATAAAGATCTAAGCAGCGGAAAATAAAGATAAACAGTGCAGACGACTCCACTCCACAGGCAGCTTGACCAGGGCTACACCTAATCCTCAACACCATCAGCATCACTGTAGAACTCCTCCTCTGATGAATGATTGCAAGGTGAGTATATGACATACTCAGCAAGCCACGCAGCAAATATGCAAGTGCACAGGATAACAAAGGATGGCATAATATAGTCTCATTTGCCTGAATAGCATTTAATAAATATTTCAGAATTTAATAAAACAGTAGAGTATTAATTAAGCAGTATTAATTCAACGCTATACAACATACCCTGTTGCATAGGCCCATCTATTCTGAACAACCAATTCCGGCTGCACAGTTCTATCTCCAAATCAGGAATATACCATTCCAAACCAAGAGCTAATCAAATTATTACCAGTTATAGCATCATTTATTATAATGAAAAGTGTGAGACTAATCACGAAAGACATTGTTAGACTCGCCCATTACCGCGGGCACGGCTATCCGAATAGTTTTACTTTGGCCAGAGATGTACCACTGTACCCACAAGACACAACCTCAACATCATGTCAAACATGCGTCGCGATACTTAACAAGTACCCGAATAGAGATTGTGACAATACCCTCTATATAACACAATTCAAAGCAGTGCACCATTCCTGGATCATAGTCACCCCCTTATAAACAAGGCATGGACTCCCCAGCGACCCCCGTGGGCTTATCTCCGCCACTTCACAGTCTGGTGCTCTACTAGGAACCATACTATACAGAAAGTAAAGCCGTTGCCCACGCTGGCTTGTGGTTGGCACGGTAAATGTTTCACAACCGAAAATCGTGAACCGGTCCTTAATTGTCATGAGCACGACCATCAAAACCATGTACTCACAACCCACCATTATCAGGTTTTAGTTGACTAATTAATTAGTAAACCAATCACGATTGACCATCGTGAGCTATTATTAAGCCATCATTAAATAATAGTGATTCATAAGTTATCCCAATGATGTGCTAAGGTTTCTAAGCATGGCTAAGCAATTATATCTAATATCTAGCTGAACCAATATATAAAGCTCAACTAGTCAAGTTACAATAACCCAAGGTATCAAGGAACAAAGTAATCAAGAACGAAAGGGCTATAACAAACAATAGGTTAATTCCTCCTAATGACGTTTGAAAATAAATGCAATAGTTGAATAGAAACAATAGCTTTAATTGGGATCAACATGCTCAAAGGATTGTTTGGGATCTGTGTGACTTGCCTTGTTGGCCTTAGAACTCTTCAAATTCTTCTCTTGCGAAAACGGACTCTCCGGGAACGTTGGAATCTAGGCAGAAAAGAGCAAAATCACCAAAACAGCACATAAACAAGCATGAACAGTACATGTGGATATTGTTAACATGTAGATCTCAAATTTAGAAAAATTTAGAGACTTGAACCAACTAAATCCGAGCTAAGATGAATTAGTTATGAATTTTCAAAGATTAAATCGGATTAAACCATTTATATAGATTTTAATTGAATTATGACGCAATAATGAATTATTTTTGAAAAGAAAAAGAGGATTATTGCGTCGGCGGGCTCGGGTTCACGGTGGACCGGGTGCACGGCGGCGGTCTACGAAAACGAACGGCCGAGATCGATCTATCCAAAACGGACGGCCAAGATCTAACGGTCTACGACCGGTCTACGGCGGACGGCGACGATGACGTCATCGGTGACGTCATCACCGGCGACGGCTCGGGTGGCGCATGCTCGCTGGCGAACGATGGCGCGGCGGCGCAAACGGAGAGCACCTACGGGTTGCGGGCGACGCGGCGATCCTTACCGAGGCACAAACGGCGGCGGACGGCGACCGGACGACGACGGCGACGAGGAAGAAGCGGCGGCGACCTTCGGCTTGACGACGACGGCGGTGCTCCGGTGATCTACAGCGACGACGGAGGGGCGGACGAGATCGGCGACGGCTTGGCGACCACGGCGGTGACCTCCCCAAGCGACGATAACGACCGGAGCGACGGCGGCGCACGGCTGGACCTGCAACGACGGTGGCGGCGTGAGGACTCACGACGCTAGGGCTCTACCGGCGACGAGAGACGAAGGCGAGGGTGGCGACGGGTAGAGGAGACACCGGGGGTCCTTTTATAGGGGCTAAGGGCGGCGGCGAAGGCCCACGGCGGCCGGCGGCGGCGATGGAAAGTCTAGGGTTCGGGGAGAGAGACGAATCCGATTCGAGATCGAATCCACGGATTTCCAAACGATTTAAGTCGAGGATTCCAAAAGAGAAAAGGTAGAGTGGATCGCGGGGATCATTTTCCCTCTATCAATTTCACCGGATCGGGAAAGGGATGAACAAATTTGGAAGGGCGGCGGCGGCGGCGCTCGGCTAGGGTTTCGGCCGGGCGACGGCGCGACGAAGACGACGAGTCCGACAGGCGGGCCCCACCTGTCAGCGGGCGGACGCGCGCGCGCGAGCGGCGGCTCGGTTGCGGGCCGGCTTGGGCCGAGGGAGAGAGAGAGAGAGAGGTTTGGGCCGACTTTCGGCCGAAAGCCAAAAGAAAGATTTTTAAAACTTTTTCAATTAAAATTATTCATGAAATGCAATTTCATTTATTAAAAATACTTCCTTAGCTCAAATAAATCCCAGAAAAATCTAGGAACTACAGAATTAAGCAAAGCATTTAATAAAATTTTATCTGGCCCACTTTTCTATTGGAATTTATTATTTAAAATTAGATCTTCTCTTCTAGGTTTTTATAATCATTTCTAATAATTCCAATTAAACAACAATTTATATATTTAAGATTTTTAGGGTGTGACAGCCCGAAGACCCGCAGTGCGAGGATTTCGAGGATCAAGCTCAAGATCTCGAGCAAGGCAAGTCACCTTTGATCATCTTGTACCTATAATTTAAATTTAAGTATTTCTTTTCCGCAAATATTGCATGGATAGGATTAACACAAGTAATTCGGCCGCGGCTTGCGAGATAGCCTGCCGGCCCCAATCCTAATTGTTGCATTTACCCTCTGTGAATTATTGAATACTTGAAACTCCTTGGTCAACTGTTGTGCTTCGATGCACGGGCCTTTGGGCACACACATCAGAGCACCTCCCCTCAAATTTAAAATATCCAACGATGGGTAAAACTTGGGGTTTTACAAAAGACTTGGAAAACCCGACACATGGGTCGGTGCTTGCGAACTAAATGAATTTCCAAAATCGCAGACTGGGGGACGTACCGAGAGTACGGTTTCCCGCTCTGGCACTTAATGACCGTTTTCCTTGGAATTTCATCTGAACATAGGACAAGTGCGACCACATGGGTGAAATGGGACGCCCCTGGCTGAGTAATTAGCTAATCGGGGGAACCATGATGCCAAGAGACATGTGGATTCAACGGGGTGGTGTTGGGGAGAACCCCCGGGCTTCCTGGCACAGTATGGTCTGGGACCTAACCTGGTGTTGGTCCGAGACCCCTCTCGTTGGCATATGGTAAACCTGTGTCGGCTTTCGAAATGACTTGTCGTGAAAGCCTCAAAGTCACCAGACGTGGCTGTTCTACCCGGGCTGGGTGACCCGGGTTAGTAACGTCGTGTGGGTAAAGTGTACCCCCCCTCTGCAGAGGTTATTAAACTGTTCGAACAGCCGTGCCCACGGTCATGGGCGGATGTGAGGTGATTCCTAGCGTAGTTTTGTTTGACTACTGCTTTGTGAAATTGCTGTTGTGGAATGGGATCGATGTTTGGAAAATCTGCGGCTGATGGAATCAGCTAGGCCCGGGTGGCCGTTTGAAAGTTGTTGGCCGGGTGCCAACCTTGAATCAATCCAAAGACTGATACATTGCACATACTCCGACCAGACGAGACGCACTGTCTCATCCGTGTCGTTTGAGAAGCATTCACTTAGTTGTTTCAAAAAGGAGTTTAACTAAAATCAATTGCAAAACAACAGCCTCCCCTTTTAAGCCTGCATTAAACACTAAATTCCCATAACTTGCTGAGTACTTCTGTACTCACCCTTGCTCTATATAAATAACCCCCCCAAGTTGCTGAAGAAGATGAGGTGGATCCCGCTGATGAGGAGTTCTTCCAGGAGCAAGTCGGCTACGATGAGTTTTAGGGTTTCGGCCTAGTTCCCAAGATGCGCCTGTGATGAATGGTTCAAGTCTTGGCTTCCGCTTTCCCTTTTGAAATACAGTTGTGAGCTCGGGATCTGTCCGCAGCCCAACATGACTGTACTCCTACTCTGTAATAAAGAGACTTCTGTTGCTGTGATATTCTGTCTTCCTGTGATACCAACACTGTTTCCTAGGATTGGTATCGATTAACAGGTTAATTTGGAGCGTCACGGTCTAGTTCCGCTCGGGGCTAGTTCGGGGCGTGACAGTTATATTGTTCTCTATTGTACTATGTGGTTTCTTCTATAATCCCATATAAACTGGATTAGAACTATTACTTTACGAGGGGTCTGAACCAGCATAATTTTTTTTCTTTTTGTGTGCTTGATGTCGTATCGTGTAGCTCCTCATACTAACGTACCCCAATACCCTCAGAATACGGTCCATGGGTATCCCCCGTCGACAGAAGCAAACAAAAAGTTTCAGCTTATTCGTATTAAACTTGCAATCTTTTATGTTATGCAAGTTTACACTACACCTACACTTGGATACTTTTGTAAGATTGGGTCCAATGCTACACACATTTTGCTGGTGTGTAGTTGAGTTCTTATAGAAGGTCTAGCCTATTGGTTTCTTTTCGTTTTGCGGAAGGGAGTTGCGGGCATTATCTCCTTGACCCGGCTCCATGGAAGATGTGATTGGAGCTTCTTCCGGTATCAGCATCTAGTGGCTTCGCCTTTCATGCTGTCCAGATTCACTTGTGAGCAGGATTCACAATTTCGAAATTGGTAGTTATGCCGTGGGGGACCGAAAATTTCGGAAATTTCGAACCGAAATTATTTGAAATTTGGACTGATTTTGAATGAATTTGAATAAAATTTGACCAAATTCACAAAAAATTGCAAAAAAGGGAAAAATTCGGGCGAGATGCGAGCATGCCGATGGGGGGGGGGGGGGGGAATTATCGAAATTTCGGAAATTTTGAACCAAAATTTCAAACCCTTCTTATGAGGAGGTCGTGCCGATCGTCATATACATCTCCGGTGAGTAAAGCTGTAAGATTAGTGAGGTTGCGCCTGTTGCCATCCTTATCTCTAGCAAGTAAATTTGCAAGGTTTTTGTCCATCTGTTGTGGACCTTCAACAATAGGAGAAGCTGTGTTCTATCCGATTTACCATAGATGCCTCAACCTCCTTTCAGTGGAGACCTCGTTCGGGTTTTCTCCTTGGCTCTACCTTCAATAGCTTGCCATGGATTTCTCGTCTCCACCGCCATCGATATAGTCACATCGGCTGTCTTGTGGATGAAGTAGATAAAGGACTTGATTTGTAAAGTCATTTTAGCATATTTTAGGTTATTTTGTCTATGCCCAGCTTTGAGGGGTTTCTCCTTAAAACTGGATGCGCTCCCAGTTTGTTGTCATCAATCTATTAATTAATGGTTACCTTACCTACAGCCGCCGGTACTGACTACAACACATTATTTAAAAAACACAGAAGAAAGCAAGTGAGCTAAAAGATGGGCAACTAAATTTCGCACATGATTTGGCAAGGTCATATGCATGCGTGCCGACCTGCCACACGGGTGTTGCTTATCCTGTGACTCGTTGATGACAAGGACGTGCCGCAAATGGCTTTGCAAATTATTGCTTTCCTTTTCGCCACCACGCAAGTACGCCAGGGTAAAAAAACATACGTAGGCAGTGTTCCTTACATTAGGTTGGAACTAATCCTTCAAACACGTGAAATGGAGCAGTAAATTAACGTATAATTAGTTAAGTATTAGTTTAAAAAACTTAAAAAAAATAGTTAATATAGTTTTTCAACGCAAATTTTCTATTGAAATTATTTTCTAGAAAACATACAGTGTGGTGGTTCTGGAAATGTGTATGCTAAAACGAGGGAGCAGAGGTTGGAAGATAGAACAAACAACACAGCCGTAGTGTTATTTGCAGTACGGTGGACAAGATTTCAGTATACTAAGTAAACTGTGCAGCCGGCCAGTCATGTTTGACTCCAATTTCGAACTCAAACCCGACGGAATCTGCCATTTGACAAACGATGTGTTGCAATTCGCACAGAGTTGACAGTTGATGGCGCAAGGCTGCTCACATGAGGCCATTTTTTATTTTTTTGGGCGTAAATAATGCCGTTAGTTGAGGGAAAGAATCACTACCCGCATCTTCTGCCACGATGCTCGCCGCCGGCTATGGCGTCCTCGCCGTCGCCGCCGCCGTCGTCCTCACGCTGCCCTCGGCCGTGCGTGCCGCGCCCTCGAACATCTGCGACTTGGGCGTCGCGACGTACGCTGCCAACAGCACGTTCGAGGCGAACCTGGACCGCCTCGGCGCGGAGCTCCCCGCCAACGTCTCCGCGGCGCGCGCCACCGGCGGCTACGCGGTCGCCACCGTCGGCGCGGCGCCCGACCTGGTCTACGCGCTCGCGCTCTGCCGCGGCGACGTGAACGCCTCGGCCTGCGGCGCGTGCGTCGCGGCGGCGTTCGCCGACGGGAAGCGGAGCTGCCCCGGGATCAAGGGCGCCACCGTCTCCGGGCCCGGGGACGGCTGCGTGCTCCGCTACTCCGGCCAGAGCTTCATGAATTTCCTCAGCACCGAGCAATGGCAGGTCTCAGAGATACTGTACGGACACCATCTATATCCCATTCCCACCATTGTTTTTTCCAAGCATATTATCATTGGTAGAATTAATCACTAATCAGAGAAACTAATCACTACTAGCTCGTTACAAACAGTTGGTATCCCGACCATGCCACGGACAGCATCAAGGTGCCGGACGTTGGCTGGTTCAACGCCGCCGTCGCGAAGATCCTCGCCGCCCTGGTCGAGCACACTTGGGCCACGACGACGAGCAACGCGACCGCCAAGAAGTATTTCTCCACGGGTGAGGAGGAATTCAACCCCAAGATCTACGGATTCGTGCAGTGCGTGCCGGACTTGTCGCCGGAGCAGTGCAAGGAATGCGTTAGGACGCTCCACGATCAGGCGAAAATCAACTACATGGGCAACAGCCTTCCGTGGGCTAGTACTTATTCGGTGTGGTGCAGTCTGATGTATAGCGTTCGGCCGTTCTTCGGTGGCCGGGCGATGCTGCAGCTCTCGCCGCCCCTGCCGCCGGCGGTCGATACTCCGGTTGGTACTCATGAGCCTGGAGCAGGTTCGACTTTATACTTCGGGTTTTTTTTTTTTGGTAGAGTTCCAACTTCTAAATTTAGCTTTAGAAGTTAGGTTTAGAGTGAGTTGTGGAGCTGTCTAAACTCAGTTTTACCTCTATTTTATTTTGTGAGAACATTCCACCCAGCTCCCCTCCTATTTTAGATGGAGCTGACACAGCCAAACAGGCCCTTCTTGTTTTTCCATGAAAATTATTTGTCCTAATTCATTGAAGTTCATGATTTGGTTTCTGCAGGGAAGAAAAAGAGCGTAGCAGGACTCGCTGCAGGCCTCGCTTGTTCAGTTGGGGTACTCTTGATCCTTTCAGTTCTTGTGTTCGTTCGTTTCAGGAGAAGGACCAAGGCTGCCGAGACTGACCACCGTGAGTAGCATTAGCATATAGTCTCTGTTCAGTAGCTGAAATTTGCTGTTACCTGATATGATCTTGTCAAATGTCAACAGCTTTAAAGAAGATAACGAGAGCACAGTGCATGATTTTTGATCTGCCTACACTGCAAGAGGCGACCGAGAACTTCTCGGAGAACAATAAGCTTGGTGAGGGTGGTTTTGGTACTGTATACAAGGTAAGTTAGCTTGTAAAATTACAAGACAACAGTTTGAAATGTACTGTGAACTAGTAATCTGTAGAGTATTTGTCTGAAAATCAATGTGTTCAGGGAGTACTCTCAGATGGACAAGAAGTTGCAGTGAAGAAACTTTTAGGAACAACTGGGCATGGATTGGATCAACTACATAACGAGGTCCTGCTATTGGCAGAGCTTCAGCACAAGAACCTTGTTAGGCTACAGGGATTTTGCTTGCATCAAGAGCAGACACTGCTGGTTTACGAATACATCAAGAACGGGAGCCTGGACAACATTCTATTCGGTAATTTTCCTTCCCAATCAACGCTTCAGAAACACACCGATAACTCTGATTTTTGAATAGAATTTTTCAGAAACATTCTGTTCGGTAATTGTCTTGGGAAACATTCTAGTATTTGGTAATTTTACTTCATGCCAAGTATGTAAAACAAAAAATAGAATAAATTGAGCAATGCACATCTTCAAATTAGTGTGAAGTACTGAATAAGTACTGTACTGTACTGTACCATTTCTGGCAAACAAGTTAAATAGCTAAGAACAAGATGTGCATGCACTTCCTTAACTCTATTATAGATGCGCGATTATGATTAAGTTGCGCTATTTTGTCCTTATAGATACCACCAAAGGAAATTCACTCAACTGGGAGCAACAGTACAACATCATTCTTGGAATTGCTAAGGGTATACTGTATCTTCACGAGGATTCAAGCTTGAGGATCATTCACCGTGATCTGAAATCAAATAACATTCTACTTGGTGAGGACATGGAACCAAAAATTGCAGATTTTGGATTGGCAAGGCTGCTAGGAGAAGGTCATACTCATTCTAGGACAACCAGAGTTGTTGGAACATTGTAAGCTCATGTGCATTATAAAGCCTTCATTGATGGTAAATATTAATATATCTATGTTTCCAAGCCTAATGGTTATATATATATATATATATATTTTGCAGCGGTTATATGGCACCCGAGTACGTAGCAGACGGAAATGTGTCAACCAAGATAGACATTTTTAGCTTTGGTGTGTTGGTCCTTGAAATTGTGATGAGGAGAAGGAACTCCGATTCTGGTGATCATGATAATGTGAATCTCCTGACTGATGTAAGTGCTTAACAATACTGACCTTTCTCCGGTATGCATTTGTATACAATGTTTAAGTTTCAGACCGGTAATCGGTCTATTTCATATAATAAACTAACATCAACGTGTCTAATAGGTCTGGAATAGCTGGACAAAAGGGACAATTTCACAATTCATTGACCAATCGCTTGATGGGTACTCTCGAAGCCAAGCCATGCGATGCATCCACATTGGGCTATTGTGTGTCCAGCCGGACCCTGATGAGAGGCCTCATATATCATCTGTCATTTTCATGTTAACCAGGGAAAACATGGAGCTTCAGCCACCAGCACAACCTGCATTCTTCTTTGGGACAGAATCGGCTTCCTCTTCTACATCATGTGGGCAACGCAGTTATGTGTATGACCGCTATGGTTTTGCTAGCGTTTCTGTAAATGATGTTACACTCACCGAGCCATATCCTAGATGACTGGTCTTACTAGGAGGTCACAATGCGAATGGGTAAAAGTCAGAGTACCGTACTGTGTCCATACACACGTCTTAACTTTGTCCAAGGAATCTAATATTGTCGCGAAGAGGTGGGAATAATCTCCAGTTGCTCGGAGCGTAACACTAATGAGTGGGCCCTGTAGACATCTTCCCCCGCCTTGTCACTAACCACGAGACACGTGTCTGCGTAGAAGACAGTGGAACGACATCCAGCTACGCTCAACCCCGTCAGCTCCTCCAGTGGGCCCAGTAAAGTCCTGTAAAGGCCCCACCGGCGGTCAGCATGCAATGGGATTAACCATACCTAATTCCTGTTTGTATGCCCCCTCCTACAGGAGGATGGCAACCAGAGGCGGAGCCAGAATTATGTGAAGAGTAGGGCCTAATCATTAGAGTATGAACTTCTTGAACGAATTTTAATAGGAAAATTAGCAAATTCCTTGGTATTTTTTTGCCAGGTGTGGGGCCTAAGCCCAAGCTGCCCTACACCTGGCTCCGCCCCTGATGGCAACTATGTATTCCCCCCAAACTATAAGGGGAGGGCTAAAGCCATTGTAAACGGGGATCGTATTCTGAAAATCTACTAAGTTCAGAAACTCTCATCATCTCTAGAATAGATAAACCCAATTCTTTATAAACATTGCAACAAGGGATCTAGACAAACACATAGGAGTAGGGTGTTACGGTTCTGAGTGGCCCAAACCTGTATAAGCCCCTCGACTCTTGTTTGATTCCCAAACTCTTTTGTAAACATTGCAGTAATGGATCTAGTCAAATCCACAGGAGTAGGGTGTTACTCTTCCGAGCGGCCAGAGCCTGTATAAACCCCTGGACTCTTGTTTGATTCTCGCGTTCCTAACCTCAGATCCACACACTAGCACTTTGGCTGAATCACAAAGGAGTGCCTTTCCTCCCCGCCAGAGGAGCTCGGGCTCCGACAAGTATGATACAACCTTGATCAAATAAAGAGCCATTAGTTTGGTTCTTAAACCTAAGTAGATTGGAACAACCATATCGATTAATATACATTAGCAAACCAAACATTGGAAGAATGAAAAAAAGGTAAGAGAGAAGGCATTGAGAGAGTAGAGAGCTACCAATAAGACCAAGTGTATATGCGAAAGGGGTTGTACTCTAGGCATTGGTTACAGTGCTCAAGTAGCACCTCCAACTCTCCAAGGGAGCGAATTCCAATCTTAAATAAAAGAAAAAAAATATTATGGGGTCTCCCTCGCTGTTTCCAATAAAAAGAAAAAGACCAATGTGTTATCATCTAGAATGATGTTTCCATTATACTCAGTTTAAATAATATGTAGTCCGTTGCATGAATGATAATTATTGTCAATAATGAATTTCAGGCTTAAATAAAAGAAAACAAATATTGTGGGGTCTCCCTCGCCTTTTCCGGTAAAAAAAAGAGACCAATCCGTTAGCATCTTGAAAGAGTACCTCAGCACTAGTGCCGCAACCGTTGAATATTCTCTAGAATGGCACAATTGCTTACCTGTATCGGTGACTGACTGAGTGTGCATAAGGGAAAATGATGATAACCGGCCTCGGCCACAATATGTTGTGCTGATCAAGCGAAATGGGTAGCTCCAAAATGAAAAGCAAATCCTATCAAATGCATGGGCCATTTATTCCATGATAGAACTTGAGGAATTATTTTTAATGTAATTCCTCAAAATGTTATTGAAAGATATTGGAAGGTAGTAAGGTAACAAATTTTACATAATAAATTTTGGTGTCTCTTTATGACACTTAATGAACGTAAACCACCCATACAGATCTGATGCATGAAAATGCCTTGGATACATGAGTGCGGGTGAATTACATGTTTCTCATATGCCGAAGGAGTTTGATGTACAATATGTCTCTGGAATGTGTATTTGCGGTATTTCCTTCAACAGGGGTGAACTATTTATTTAAAATTCCCTACATGAAATAAAATTAATGTTATCCTTATTTTTCTTTGCAGAATAATGTGGACTATAGGAGTTATTCTTTGATTCATCCTCATTGCCCAGCTGCTTCCGGTTTATTACAGTTTGTTCTGTTCAAGTGTTGTTTGGTGGGAGCAAGCAGTTTCCAATCTATGTAAACGATTGAACAAACACCAATAAGGTAACCATTTACCATTTGAGACAAAAGATTGCAATTTTTCTTAGAGAAATTCTATATTATTAGAGGTGGGAGACATTAATTAAATATACTAAATTTGAAATGAGCATGGACTCACTTGGTTGCTATTTGACAATAGTAGCGGTGCCACTAAAATCACATGAACCACTCTCTCGACCAACTGTCTGGTAATAGTCATTGAATGCATAGGTCGAGGCGCCGCCTTGGTGTCAGGATCAAAACACTGTCCACCATGTTGGATAGTGCTGCAATCCACGTAGGTACTACATGCATAGTCTAGTGGTTTTTGCAGCCGCGTGTCCCCAACCTCTGGTTTCGCAATGCACCAACTCGGGTTTGGGTCACATATGCCTACATATATCTCAGCAAACAATCCATAAAAAAATATGCAGTTGGATGTAATCACGATGATGATACAAAATTCCAAAAACCTCATTGATCTTAAAGATTGGGAGTGGAAAATTACTCGATGATGGCTTGTGGACAATCAAAGCGGTGCTTTCGAAGTAACAAGTACGATTAGCTTGGCCCTTGCGCTGGTAGTAGTCGTTGAATGCATAAGACGCATGTGCGACCAATGTGTTTGGCTGGTAACATGTTTTGCCCACCTGGATAGTGCTGCAATCCGCACCCTTACTACATGCATAGTCCAATGCCGCCTACAACACCATGTGCCCAACACCTGCTTTGGCCACACACCAACTCGCCTTCGTGGGACAGGAATTGCCACCATCGAAGTCGACATTGTACATCTTCATCCCATTTGGATAGAATAGGCTGAAGTTGCCCTTTGTGTCTGACCCTTTCTTCAAGTTCTCGTTGAAAAGAGAGAGGATGTAAATAGATACATCATGCATACCAGGGGCACTCGACATTACACGTTTAACAAGGCCATTATTTTACGCTTGGGCGTTGGCTATCTTTGCCAATGAGTCAACGTTTGCATCGGCTAACGGGGGTATCTTCATACCCCAGGGGTACCTCGATTCCGTAGCTTTCACATCGAGGACAGCCACACCAGAAACTTTGTTTATCGCGGCGTAAACAATGTCGAGGTCGGTGTCAAAGAGGTTGAAGTACGTCTTGTAGGTATTTTTGTCAAGCACACCACCATTGTCATGGAACGTCGCGTACTCGATAGAGATGCTAGATGGATCCGCTGCAGCGTAGAAAGGAAAGAGATTGACCAAGAGGTAGGTATGAACCGGTTTGTATCAAGAAGTCGATCATGGTCTTCATCACCGATTGCACAATGTTAGTTTTAAAATCTCCCATCAGATGGCGGAAACGACACATCGAGTGCATTGAACACAATCAGTGTGGACACATGTATGTCTTTTGCCAGGTTCAGGTTCACCAATGCCATCTGCACATTTTGCATGGCTGGCACAAGCATCCCGGTCAAGTTTGGTTGTTGGATGAACACCTCATTCCCCATGGCCACACCATTGATCAGTGTGCCCTGGTTGAGGTACAGCACCACATTGTTCTTTACCAAGTTTGTTGAGCTACCCAGATCTTGGCCAACAGAAGCCAGATCATCGTTGGGTATTGCTACCATGACTTTGATGCTTGTATTGGAAAATGCATTCAACACCATCGAGTTGGTGCCGTAGATCGATCCTCACCATTGTGATGTCGTTTGCGTTGAGAAGATTCACCACGGCCAGTGGTTCAATCAAATTGTTCATGTCCCTCCTGTAGCACACCCCAACCTCGCCCGCACCTGCAATGAGAAGTAAGAAATAGTTTGCCGCTCAGCTGCATTAGCTTCATACTTAAGTGTTTGTCAAGGTTGACACATTTTCTTAAAAACACATATAAGCATAGCTTCGGCCCCTTACAGAGAGATTTAAGCAACTACTCTGTCCGGGCTGATAATATTGTATTTATCGATGTTTGGACAAGGATATGATCTCCAAAAAAAAACCAACTTTGATCACTATTTTTTAATATGTATATATATATATAGAAATATTAATAAATATATCATTTTATTGAAGTATTTTTTAAGACTAATATATATATATATATATATATATATATAGTCTTCATATTTTCTAAGACAAATATTTTAGATGTTATTTATAGTCAAAGCGTTTAAAGTTTGACAATAATCTTGTCCAAAACGATAAATATTATCAAGTAGAGGGAATACTATCTCTATCACAAAATAATTTTATCTTTTTTTGCGGGGAAAATAATTTTATCTTTTGCCTATGTTATACATACAAATACAAATTCTAAGAGTAGAATGTTCCTTACGTTATCAAATCTTGATGCATTTCTTCTCATATTTATCAAGTTTGAATGCATTTATTTTAACTTTATCAAGTCTCAAGGCATTTGTCTTGACTTTATCAGATCTCAATGCATTAATTGCTTAAAATAAAGTCTTTAACGAATGAGTAAGAAAATAGATAAAAGTTATTTTGATATAGACGGAATACAAACAGGAAAAACATATTTTGGTGGGTTCTGACATGTTTGTGCTGCTGCAGTAGGTTACCTGCATGGGAGACAGAGCAGTACTGGAGGAGGTGTCTGGATACTCTGGTCTCACGCGCACCGTGGTGACTGGTGAGTCGCATGCCAGCATTCTGAGATGAGCAAGCAGTATATTTATTTATTTTCATCGAACTTAAAAGAAGTTTGAATTAAGCAAACCAAAAAAAACTTGGAACATAGGAAGTTCTTAAAAACAAAACATACTAATTATCACTGATCAAAATTATTCCCTATATTCCCACAATATAAGCATTAATAGAGGTCTTCACGGAGCCTTTTTTTTTTCCCTTGTCCATTCCATCTGAACCCTTGAACACAAGACAAATTAACACGTGCAAAACTTAATGGGCTATTTCCGATCTAATCCATCCAACCAAATTCATCCCTCGTGGATTCGATCAGTCCATCAATTTTCAACATTTTTTTTACAAACTTTCAACATTTTTCTACAAGCATTTGCATTGCATGCGCATTGACCGGCCTGTCCAAGCTGGGCAGAACCTGCAAGCAATTAGTACTAGTACTGGTCGCTTTACTAAGAGCAAGTTTAATAGTATAGTCAACCTAGCCTCAAATCATATATAATCAATTTAATAGCCGACTTATAAAATAGTTATTTATAAATATATACTATATTATTAATATCTGATCCCACATATCATACACACATTGTGTATTGGAGCCCGTGCTGCAGCTAGCTACAAACATGTAGCCCGCTGCTTATCTCTCTATTCTTTTATCTCCTCGGTATGTGTTTATAGCTGGCTTATAGTCTGCTATTGTACCTGCTCTAATGCTTTGATGGAGAGGTGAGGTTGGAAACTTACCTCCTACGCATATAAAACAGAGCGACACACTTTCTTACGATTAATTAAGTATTTACTAATTTTTAAGAAAAGATTAATATGGTTTTTTTTAAAAGCAACTTTCTTATAGATTTTTTTTTATAAAAAATGTATCGTTTAGCAGTTTGAAAAACGTGCGCACGGAAAACGAGAGAGATGAGCTAGGAAAGTAGAAAAAGAACACAGCAAGTTATATATGCATCATTAACTTAAAAAGTTATCATATGCATGTGTGCCTCTTGCTCCCCACTTGTATGGTTGCTTCCCCACCCCCTCCTCAGGATTCGGGACAAAGCCAACAACTTGACTACTGTAGATGATTCCACAACCTTACCATTAATTGCTATTTTTGGCAGTTTGTCTACCCGTGTGGGAAATAGCCCAGACGAGTCGAGCACCTATTACAACACCAGCGGCCGAAAAAAAATTTGATTAAAACGAAATCAAGGCTGAAAGAAACTTTGAATTAATGGCATAATTCTCTTATGGAAGAGTTGCCCCCAACTCCTTGTGGGGGGTGATCAGGCTTGTCGCCTAGACTGTTGGGCTCCACCCCTCCACCGCCTGGACATCGACGTCGGTAGGCGGTGGGCCAGATAGCGGTGGAGTGGGAAGACGCAGGTGGCGCCAATGCAGGCGGTGGTGGCGTAGTAGCTGCGCCAGCACGGGAGTGGCTGGTGGCATGTGGCCGGTTGACGTAGGTGGCGCCGACGTAGAGGCTGAGCGAGCGCAGGTTCACGTAAAGCTACCCATGGAAGCTAGAGCCATGCGCGTGGTGGTAGAAAGGCTGACGATTGGTCACAAGGTGGAAGCCTAAGGCCCCTAGGTGGGACTGGGAGTAATGGCGAGGTGAGGGAGTGCCAGTGGTGTCAATTTGGCCTCCTGAGGTCAAATCAAATGGAGTTTTGGGTTTGGTGGTTTTGGGTGGCAACGACAGCGTAGTTGGTTGAAGTTGTACACGGAGGTGTGGTTGGATCTGGTCGGCTTCGGCCGTTTGATAGTTGTTTGGTGCTGGCTTGAGACGTCAGCTCAGGAGTGTGTTGGTTGGACGTCAAGCCATCTCCAGCTAGTTGTACCTTCCTTCCTTTAGGAGCTCCTATCGCCGACCCGTTCCAATCCTTTGATATTCTCTTGGGGAGAGGAGGGCTTGGCTAGCTCGGAGCTTCTTGGTGGTGTTTGGCAGCTATTGACGTCTAATTGCGGGAGTCACTATAGTGTGGCCACATCCATAGTATGGTATGGTGGGGGGATGAGGTGAAGTCAGAATTGCTGCGTCAGGTGATGAGCTAGACAACGATAACACTAGTCTCCTTCGTCATGGTTTCTGACGATAGTGGTGGCTCATGTGCATTCGTTCGAGACGGTGTTCGCATTTGCTTTATGGGTGTGCGTTTATGGGGTTGGGTATGTGTGACCTGTTGGGCAATGATAATGCCTTCCTCCTCTCGTTATGGCTGTGTGCAGTGGTTGTTGTGGTTGGTAGGCTATGGAAGCTCTAGGCGTAAGTCTTTGCTTTATGCCTGGTGCCGACGGGCACTGGATTTCTCCTTGCAAGACACCGTGTTAGTGCTTCTACTTTTCTTCAGGTAAAACCTATTGGGTGCTCTCACTACTTCTAAAACTGTTTTTACTGTCGGCCAAAATGGGTTTTCGCTAGCGGCCAGCTATACCGCCAGCGATCAAAGGCTAGTGAAAATTATTCATTTGTGCTGGCGGGCACTCGGCCGCCAGCGAAAATCGATTTTCGCTGGCGGCCAAGCTAAGACAGCCACTAGCGAAAATAGGATTTCACTAGCGGCCACGTTAAGACAGCCGCCATAAAAAATAGGATTTCGCTAACGACAATATTAAGATACCCGCCAGTGAAAACATTTTTTGGAGTAAAAAAAATGAAAATCCAGATCCAATCACAAATCCCCAATCCCCAATATCACCCACCCTAAATCCCATTTTGTTTGCAATTTCTCAAACACATGAACCTCATGTGACACAAAACCACATGCATATGCATATGGCTGCTCATTACCAAATTCAAACATGAAATACAAATCATCATTTCCACAAATCAAACATTATTTACACATATCATGAAATACAAATCAAAGCATCTGCATCGTCTAGAAGAACATGCACAAAAAAAATTTCACATCTAGCAATCCTAGCTCCCAAGCATTTTTCCCCCCAAATTCAAATCCAAGAACCCTAGCCGCCGTGTGCCATGGACGAGCTCGCCAGGGGAACTTTGCCGGCCACCTCCCCTCCAGCCAGATCTGGGAGAGGGAGGGGAGGGGAATGGTCGAGCAGGCACCGCTCTGTTGTTGTCGCCACCAGCGGCTACCTCCCTTCTGCCGCCTGATCAAGAAGAGGGAGGGAGGGAGAGGCCAGATCCATACCCAGCCTTGCGCCAGAGCTCTCCTGACAGTAGCCCGCGACCCAGCCACACACCTCCCGTCACCATCGCCGCCACCACCGCCCGCATCCTCCCCCGTCAGATCCGTGCCGCCGCCCGCCTCTCGTCATCGCCGCCTCACGGCCCCGGTGGGGAGGGAGGAGGCGCCGGATCCGCCGAGAACAGCTGCCACCACTACCGTCCCCTTCCCCGCGCCGCTCCCGAGACCTGGCGGCGGCGGATCCACCCTCTTGGGCCAGGCGGCGTCGGATCCATCCTCCTGAGGCACGGCGGCGCCGGATCCGCTCCCGATGCGGCGGCGGTGGATGAGATGGCATCCAGCGGCGTTGGTGGTGACGACAGCCGGCGTTGGTGGAGAAGGGAGAAGGAGAGACCGATCGAGGGAGAAGTGAGAGAGGCGAAGAGACCAAGGGAGAAGAGAGGCGAGTTTGGTGTCGATGGGGGCGGTGGATTTTATTGGCATAAAATTTTTTTTTAGCGGTCCTCTTTACCTAGCGCTAGTGAAAATTGTGTTTTTGCTGGCGGAAACATAAGAGATCCGTCTCAAAAAATAGTGTTATTTTTATGGCGGACCTCTTAGCGTGGTCGCCAGGGAAAATCGGTTTTCGCTAGCGGTCCGTAGCCCCCGACCCCCTAGTTACGGTTTTGCTTGTGGTTTTCACGTACAACCTCTAGCGAAAATTATAGATTGACACCATGAAAAATCATTTTTTAATAGTGTCTGGACAGGCATCGACAGTTGATTTGGTCCTACTAATGATGATTTGGTTAGGTAGAGAACCAAACAACCTTCTAACGAAAGCGTAACCTTTTTTAAAAAACACGAAAACTAAAGAAAACCCACAAAACTGAAGACGAAAACCAGAAAGATCAAACCATGTTTATCAAGCTAATCTAGTGAATCCACACGACTTTCTTCCAGTTTAAATTAATCTTAATCCCTTAAAAAAAGTAAGTTACAATTTGCGCAAAGATATCATATCATTTTTGTTTTACGCTGCCACTCCGATTGCATTCGCTAAGGAACACGAAGCAGGTCGCCGCCGCATTCGTTTTGCACGGTACGGATGCTGCGTTCTTCCCGTCGTTGGAGGTGAGGAGACCATCATCGATCGACAGGAAGGCCAAATGGAGGTTAGCCCCCTCGCTCGATCTCCTGCCTCGCTCACCACCCTCTGGGCGCCGTTCCAGTGGTGACGATTGATGAAGATGAGTCGGACCAGTTGCAGATAGGTTGTTAAGTAATCGTGCACTTGCAACATAAAAGTTTGACTTTTTTTTTCTGACAAAAGGATCGAGTAGGCCATAATCGGCTAGAACTGCTTAATTAATGAGCTAGAATGCCAGGAGTGAAGTGTAGGAGCAGATGGGCCTATCAGGAAATCACACACGTCCTGTTTGGATGTCACAGATGCACTACTCGACCCGTCTAGTGCCGAGTAGTGCATCTGATTTTTATCCCCAGTCGCTTGTTCTTGATCGCACGGTGGGAAATTTGAATGATTTTATATGTTATCATCCAACTTGGTATAGGTAGACTCTATAGATCCGATCCTTTGAAACGTAGAATTGTGAAAATACATTAGTAGTAAAAAAATGTAGGGATGTAATGTCATGCTTATTGGATCAAAACACAAGAAAATTTCAAGACAAGCTTTTAATTGGCGCACATGAAAAATACATAAATTCAAGATATAAGAAGAAGAAAATATTTAATTTCCTCTAATATTTTTCTTGAATTGCCCATTTCATATATGAATTTCAAAGAAATCGGTAGAAATCAATCATTTATTTCAAAGATTCTATAAAATTATTTTTTTTCTAGGATATAAATGTAGAATCATGTGATGACTGGACTCCCAGAAAGAGCCACCACAGCTCCAGATCTTATATTCATGATAGATTTGATGTTTGTATATATTAAATTATGGTAATTTAAAATTTGATTTAAAATAAGAACAAAATAATTTATCCAAATGTTATCGAATAAATGGATTTGTGAAGCTACGGATACCACGTCCAAAAATCTTAGATCTGGAGGAGTCTTAGCTCGATGTGATATGGACAATAGGAAGCCACGATGCAGGGATGTGCACAGGATGCAGATCGTCTGCAGTACTGTCCACTGACATGTGAGCTCCTCGGGCCCACACATCAGTGAGCCCCTCGGCCCCACACATCAGTGTTTCAAAAAAAAATTGATGTGCACATAGGTGCTCCTGTACCTTCCCAGTCCTAATGAACTCCTAATTGTCCAACTTGTACGTTGTATCGACCCTCACGTTGCTGCGTGCAGGACTTCCCCTCGCTCGGGACAAATTATATATGCACGCGGCGACTTGTTGGACCAAGAAACTTGTCATTATTAATTGCTAGTTTCCACATCTTGCCTACTCGTGTGGAAAAGCCCGAATACCGGTCAAGTGACAACTAATACTAACTAATAACAATATTTCCAATTCTACTGCAGTAGTGCACTGTATCATTTTCTTCCTCTTTTTTCTAGAAAAAAATATATAATTTAAACCACATATATAAACCTGAAAAACATTGTTGGATAAATATACGTGTATATGCATATAAGTAAAACTCGTGGCGTGAACAATTGACGCAACAGATCATTTTCCACTAGAGTTGGAAGTGCGGTACGTGCCCGTGCCTTTACGCAAGCCAACAGGTCATCAGCCATGCATCTTTTTCCTCGGGTCAAGGGGAAGACTCAACAGATTAATTTCCAATCATCATTAGTGGCTTAGTGCAACAATTGTGTGCAATATTATACCATTAATTGTCCTCACGAGTGTCTGTCCACGAAGAATGATTTGGTACCTCAGCAACAGTGCCTCAACCGTTGAATATTCTTTAGCACGCCAGGGCACGTTCGGTTTAAATATAAAATTTGCTCAATCAAGTTATTGGCACTATTGTTAGAATGTGCCCAATATACTGTCATATTTAGTTACGGTTGAACTTAGAGTTGTAATAGGTGTTAGGAGATGAAGTTAGAGTCGGACTCTGTAACCCGACAACTCTCTTAAATAGAGATGGAGATACCACAATGTAACCATGGTGACTATAATATAGCATACACATGCAAATAGATAATGGCGGTGAGATCATGGACTCGTAGCGGCTAGGAGCTATATTGGTTGGGTAGGAGCGCCCATAATCAGAGCCCCTCAAATTTTATTAAATAAACCAAATTTTATTTTTTTAATAATTAATACTCAATTTTCATATGTTAATGGTTGCCTCGTTTTGAGTGCAAACCAAAAGCTCGATTATAAGAGAAAATCCAGGAAATGCCAATAACAAGCACACAATTCCAAAAAATACCATTCACAAGTGTAAGTTCCATGAAATGTAACCATATAAGATACTTTGTCCCAGAAATGCCATTGCCGTTACGGTTTGGTTAGTAACCCTCCGTTAAGTGTTATAGGATGAACAGTGTACTTAACAGCGAGGGATGGACGGAACCTTAACGGTGATGATATTTCGGGAACGAAATCGCTTGTACGATGGCATTTCATGGAACTCGCACTTATCGATGGCATTTCTTGGAATTGTACGCTTATCCATAGCATTTCTTGGATTTTCTCCAAGTATAATGCACATTCGAACTAAGCCTTAATTTCTTCAGCAAAATTTGTCACAGGACACGCAAAAAACGTGCAATTGGCAGGAGATACCGCGAAAACTTGACATGGCTCATGGACACTTAACAAAACGTGTAATTGGCCGTAGGACACCGGTCACATTATTTTATTATTTTCAGATAAAAAAAGGTGAGATATTTTTCTAAATGATTAGATTGCCCCTTCCCTTTCCTTATTTTTCTCCTTCTCTTACATTCTTTTCCCCTTCCAAGATTTCGCCTGGAACGCTCCCGGAGATGGCGGTTCTCGCCGTACGCCTTGAGCAGCGTGGTGATGTTCTTTTTTGGGTCTGGCCGCGACAGCGCCAGGATCATCGGCTTGTGCGGGTTCGTGAAGAAACTGAGCACCTTCGACCAGATGGGAGGGAGAGGCTTCTTGGCCTTGTTGGGGTTGATGAGCAGGTGCAGGAGCCCCCACTGCGCTCCTCACCTTCGACCAGATGTGACGGATGCAGAGCTTGCGCTCCACCTTGAGGTCGAACCCATCGTAGAGCCCCCACTGCTCCTCGATCTCTTGCTTGGTGCTCATCACCACCATGTCGCGGCGTCGAGGCGGATCTCCTCGGCCTCGATCCGCCGCATGATCTAGTACACCGCCCTGGCCGCCAGTGTCGCTGCACCACGTCGCGACGACCTCGCCGCGTCTCTGAGGCCGCTGTGCCCATTCACGACGAAGTCAGTGGGGAGGGGAAAAGAAGGAAAGAGAAGGTCAATCCGGGCATTTAGAAAAATATCCCACCACTTTTGATTCAAAAATAATAAAATAATGTGACCGGTGTCCTACGGCCAGTTACATGTTTTTTCAGTGTCTATCAGCCGTGTCACGTTTCGTGGTGTCACCCAGCCAATTACATTTTTTTGCATGTCCTATGACAAATTTTGCTAATTTCTTAACACTGTTGAAGGGAAACGCCTTGGACACATCAGTACATTTGCACTGCTGTGTTTTCCGTTGCTGAAGGAGTTTGTTGTACATTTATTTTTTCTGAAACAAGTAACTGCGGAATTTCATTCAACAGGAGCAAACAGTACATTTATTTATTTAAAATTTCCAACGGGAAATACAAAAAGTTTAATCCTTATTTTCTCTGTAGAAGAATATGGAATTATTCTTTAATCCCATCCTCACTGCCTTTGGTAGCTAGCTAGGCTAGCTTTTGGTCTTCCTAGACAGTTTGTTCTGATCAAGCGTTGTTTGGTGGGAGTAGGCAGTTTCCAATCTCTGTATATAAATTGAACAGACACCAATAAGATAGCTATTTATCCTTTAAAAAATCACTTACTACTTGAAACAAAAGTGTGCATTTTTTTCTTAATGAACATTTTTAGTGGTATGAAATGTACCAATCTAATACATTACAAAATGAGAATGAACTCACTTGGTTGTTGTGTGACAATGGTTGCGGCACCGGCAAAGTCACACGAGCCACTGGCCCGACCGGCTGTCTGGTAATAGTCGTTGAATGCATAGGTTGCGTGAGCCACTTTGGTGTCCGGATTAAAGCACTGTGCACCGCGTTGTATGGCGCTGCAGTCGGCACAACTACCGCACGCGTAGTCTAGTGCATTCTGTAGTTGTGCTTCCCCGACACTATCTTTCGCAACGCACCAACTTGGGTTCGGATCGCAGATGCCTATATCTCGCCAAATAAGTTCAAATAATAAACACATAATGAGGATATGATCGCAATATATATATATATGAATGTACATTTGAAAAACTTACTTGGTGATGGCTTGTAGACGATGAAAGCGACACCATTGAAGTTGCACGTGCCGCTAGCCTGGCCCTTGCGTTGGTAGTAATCATTGAATGCGTAAGATGCATGTGCAACTAAGGTGTTCGGCTCATAGCATGCTTTGCCCAGCTGGATAGCGCTGCAGTCTGCGCCATTATTGCACGCCCAGTCCAACGCTCTCTGTAATGCCGCATTATCAACATTCGGGTTCGCCACACACCAGCTTGCATTCGTTGGACAGGGACTTCTACCACCTTGAAAGTTGACCTCATACACCTGCTGGCCGTTTGGGTAGAATAGGCCAAAGTGTCCCTCCGTGGCTGGCCCAGGCTTCAAGTTCTCGTTGAAAAGAGAGAAGATGTAGGCAGAGACGTCGTGCTTACCTGGGGATCCGGAGAGCACACGTCTGATAAGACCATTGTTGTACGCTTTGGCATTGGGTATTGTAGCTATTGCATTTAAATCCGCGTCAGCTTCAACGACCACTGGCCCACCAAATGTATTTCCAGAGGAATGCCCTGTTTCTGCAACTTGAACTAACATTTGATCTCCTTGGGCCAATGATGCCCTCAAGCTACCACTGGAAACTTTACTTATTGCGGCGTAAACAGCATCGAGCTCAGCATCAAAGAGGCTGAAATACATGATGCCGGTTTTTCCGTCGAGCACACCACTATTAGGACGGAACGTTGCGTACTCGATAGAGATGTGGGTCGATGGATCCGCCGCAGCATACATAGGGTAAAGATTTACCAAGAGGTATGAGCCGGTCCGTACCAAGAAGTCGATCATGGGCTTCATCACCGACTGCGCGATGCTGTCCTTGAACCTCCCATCTGATGGCGGGGACGACGCATCGAGTGCATCGAATGCAATCGGCGTCGACACCTTTATGCCATCCGCCAGGTTCAGGTTCGCTAACGCCGTTTGCACATTTTGCATGGCCGAGACAAGCATACCAGTCAGTTCGGGTTGTTGTTTGAACACCTCGTTTCCCACGGCCACGCCATTGATCAGCGTGCCCTGGTTGAGGTACGGCACCACGTTGTTCTTCACCCAGTTGGTTGCGTTCCCCACATCCGCACCAGCGGAAGCAAGATCCTTGTTAGGTAGCATCACCATCACCTTGATGCCTGTGTTAGCGAGAGCGTTGAGCACCGTCGGGTCAGTGTCATAGATCCTCACCATCGTGATGCTGTTCGCGTTCAGAAGCTTCACCACTTCCGGCGGATCGATCAGATTGCTCGCATCCCTCCCGTAGCACACCCCAATCTCGCCCGCATCTGCATTGACGAGCAAGGAAATCAACATCGCTGAAGTTGCTGCCCATCTGCATTCACCGGAAGCCAGAAGTATATCTAAAATTTGTTTCCAAATCGTCGTATTACCTGCAGTGGAGAGAAGGAGCAGCGGCAACGCCGTGGCCACGAGGAGGACGCTGAGTTTGTGATTGACTGCCATGCTCTGCTCCTGAGTGGAGTCAAGAGTAGTCGTTGTTCGTTGAATGCGAGGATTCAGGGACGCGATGACGGGAATTTATAGCAAGCAAAGAGGGTTTACCATGCGTTCTGGAATAGAGAAAAAAAACTTGATGTAAAATTAATGGAAGATCACACCAATGCAGAGTCGAAAGAATTCTGAGATGATATACCCTCACATCTTTCAGTTTCAGGAACACTAGCTCAGCTCGTGTCATGTGCCGACAGAACAGAACCAAGTTGCGGCTGCGCCAGCAGCCGCGAAGAATAATACTCTTTGGATAACATCTCAACTATTGAAGAATAATACTCTTTGGATAACATATATGATTGCCAGACAATGGTGATAGCCACAACTGAACTGATAATTTGTCATTTTTCCCCTCCCAAGATTGATACCAAGCCTGCCGACCGAGGGGAGATATCAGTATGCAAAAAGATTATCTCCACACTCACATCATTTATTATATATTTAGAGATTCTCTTATAAACCCCCATTTTAATAATGAAAAAAAGAAAAGAAAAAACATTTACATACTTTTTCCTATGGTATATGTCACTTCACCCTTACATACATATATATATATATATATATATATTACCCTTTTTAGTTTTTCCTTTTCTTAATTTCGTGCTTTTTTTCTGCGATATTTAGGCGGAGATATCTAGGTGACACCATGGGCCATGGATCATCCTAAAATTTGACACAAGTTTCAACTATAATAGGGTTGTGTTTAGTTCCACGCCAAAATTAGAAGTTAGACTAAAATTGAAAGTTTGAAGAAAAAAGTTGTAGGTTTATGTGTGTAGAAAAGTTTCGATGTGATGAAAAGTTGAAAGTTTGAAGAAAAAGTTGGGAACTAGACTTGGCCTAGGTATGTTGCCTAACATCATAAAAATTTGTATATGGATCACTCTACTATCGATTTGGACCATTACATCTAGATGGATCACCGTTCTAACTCCCAGCTACACCACATACATTATTATAATGGTAAATTGATCAATTAATTATAGATTTTCAGTTGGAAGATAACATGACATGTCCATAGGCGAAACTGATGAAGATGAAGATTAAGTTGGCGTACATAAAATGATCAAGAAAACCATTAGCACATGATTAATTATGTTTGAACTATTAAAAACTTGATAAATTGATAAATTTGATATTTTAAAGCAACTTCTATAGAGAAAGTTTTTACACGGAACACATCGGTTAATAGTTTTAATAGCGTGTTAATAAAAGCCGAGATAAAATCTAAATCTTAATGAGAAAAGACCAAGACGAAGTTTATAACATGCTATACGATAACACCGTTTGAGATTGATGTGGTATTAATAGGTCAAACAAAGGAGCTTCTGATGATGGGGTGTCAAGGGCAGTCACATCCTGCATTCCTAACTTATTTGTCGGTTTGGTCTGTCCACCGATTTTCAACATTTTTCTACATGCATGCATGCATGTGTGCCTCTGTAATTTAGCCTCCTGCTCCTCTTGTGCCCACTTGTGTCTGATATACTATATCGTCGTCCTGACCCTTGTGCTGCGTGCAGGCCATCGTTAATTTGGACAAAGCCAACGACTTGACTTGGAAAATATTACAGAAGACTCCACAGCCCTCGTGTGGAAAAAGCCTAGACAAGTCAAGTATACTATTAATATTTATGAAACACCAAATATAACTTCTTCAATATAGATGGTACCTATTAATAATTATTAGAAGGTAAAACTCAGTGTACAAGTATGCTACATTATCATCTACTAGAAATTACTATTATATATCTTAAATCTCATGTAAGATATATCACCTAGAATATAATATTATAGACCTCAACATATAAGTATGTCAAATTATTTTCCTCACTTCATTTTTGCATTATTTTAACATTTATTGTTTATATAATATTTAACATATATATTCATCCACAAATTCCGTAGTAGTATGTCGTCTACGAGACGGTTCCTCTAATAAGAAATTATATTTCAACCACACAAGGAAACCAAGACCCATGTTGGATTTTTAATATAATCTAATAGTCACAATAATATTATTTTTCTAATCAACTAGCAGAGATCTTTTGATAGATGTGGGAGCTTTCTCATATAGATATTTGATGATCATGTTCGGCACAGTTTCAGATCTCATATTCACGATAGATTTGAAATTTGTATGCTAAGGTATAGTGATTTAAAATTTTGAATTTCATCTAAAATGAAACAAAATGATTTATTCAAATATCATCAATTTAATAAAAAATGATTTATTCAAATATTACCAATGTAATCATAGAGTTAGATCAAAGCTTCAAAAGGTCTTGGATTTGAAGCTGTACAAAAGAAACCTAACAAGTCTATAGTATGCGAAATTTTACTCTCCTTAAAAAATATGGAAGAGGTACATGCTTACCCTACGGCGAGCCGTGGGAGTCAGCCATAATAGTTCTATCGGCTCACAACGCAGGTGGTGAAGCAGGAATTTCGCCATAGGCCAACTAGGCCAGATCAAGGTGCAAGATCCTGTCGTTTATCTGGTAAAAGTGGTAACGGGCAGCTCCCAAGATAAAAATGGGCGTCCGCTCCATGATATAATGGGCATCCTGTTGCACACTAAATTACAGTGATCGAGTTTGAGTTGAGAGGAAAAGAGAAGATTGAGAAGATACGCAAATCAAGGTGAATCATTAGCGTGTGATTAATTGAGTATTAAGTATTTTAAGTTTGAAAAAACGATTAATATGAATTTTTAAAGCAACTTTCTAATATATTTTTTTTTAAAAAATATACCGTTTAATAGTTTGGGAAGCGTGCGCAGGGATAACTAGTGAAAATACAGCCTAGGCCGCAAGCTGTGGCAAACACTGGATCCCTCCTCTTGCCCTGCTGCTAGGCCTACAAGTCCGTTGGGTGGGAATGGTATTCTTTTTTGTGTTGATTCTCCTTTTGAGTTGGCTTTGGATGAATTTGACTGGGCTGAGGTTGTACATGGATTATATCGAAGAGGTTTGAGTGGACGAGAAAAGGAGAAGGTCCACTTTTGGTCCCTTCATTATGCGTGAGTTTTATTCACGTCCCTTAATCGTAGAGCCGGGTATAGAGCACCTCCTATCTTCTGAAACTATCGTAAATCGAGTCCCTATGCAGTATTCACGGCGATCTTGGATTGATGTAGCGTCTATGTGGCACTTCAAACAAAAAAGAACTAAAAAATATGATAGACCCCACTGTCAGTGAAATAGGTCATCCCCTTCCCTACCCCCTCTGTCTCTCTCCTCTTTTCCTATTTCTCCTGACGAGGAATCAATGGTAGTAGTGGTCGGTGAGCTCGAGCTTGCCAACCCATCTACGGGAAGGTGACAACGGAAGTGAGCATAGGAGAGGAGAGGATAGAGGGGAGGGAGCCGGCGAGCTCGCCATCCCATCCACGGTAAGGTGACAACGGAGGTGGGCCGCCATGACCAATGTGTCGCCGTATTCCTCCCGTGATGTGCCTCCCCTTCTTGGCCACCATCGTCATGGGCCACATTGTGTCGGTAGCAAGCTAATCACCTGGCGCTGAACTCGACCTGCAAGATGAATTAGCAGCCAGCCAAGAACAGGTGGTTAATAACTCAATATCAATGCTAAAATGTTGATCCTATTCTTGGCAATTTTTTGAATTAAACCTCAAAAGAAGACAATAACTCAGAACCGTATGCATTCCGACAGATCGATCAAAATATATGAAGCTATGCCTATGGGAGGAGGATGGTAGGAAGCGATGCCACCGAGGCTTTGGTGGTTTGATGGATTCTACGGACGGCGATGGCGGCCACATCATACGCCAGCGGAATCCTCGCGTCATAGCTCCAGCGCTAGGCGCCAATGAGGGCAGGCAAGGATCCCTTATCCATCATCGTCCTACTCTTGCCTCGGCTAGCTCCATCTCTATTATTTCTTTCTCATCAGAACTAACATGTGAGCCCGCAACCAACTATGAAGGACTAAACCACCATCCAAACTGTTTTGAGACACAAAATGAACCGATATTAGTAATTGAGAGATGTTGTATATTCCTTTTTTGCGATTGAGGGACGATAATCGAATTAGACTCATACTTGAGAGATGCAAGTGATTTAGATTTGGTTGCAACTTTTGTGGCCCAAAATGGGTTCGATATATCCATGGATTTGCACTGGATGGTAGAACGGGTTTAGCCTAAAATGGTTTCCACTCCCATCGTCCATCAATCCCCAAACACCCACATCTTCGTCTACAGTCAATTTCACGGGTATGGTGCCTCACATCTCGCTGAACACGCCACCGCCACCTCCCTCCTCCTCCATCGGCGCCGCCTTGCTCACCCTCTTCCTCTCCGTGCAAGCTGCCATCGCCGGCGGCCACGATGTCACCATGGAGTAGTCCATCTTCGTGGCAATTGAGTCTGGCCTTGGCGTTCTCGTCTTCTCGATGATGATGTGCTGATCGCCGCCGATGGCCAACGAACATGGGCGAGGTCACGAGGACTAAGCGATCTGTGGCAGTGGCACCTGGCCACCTGGGGCCCGAGCAACGGAGATCATGCCGGTCGGTGGACGCTGGATCTTTCGTAGTGCCTGCATTGCGCCAATGCGCCGGAACTAGATCCGCCGCATTGGTCCGCTCGATCCGCATCGGATGGAAGCTAGCGAGCTCAGCCGAAACGAACGGGCTCGATCAGCTCGGCCCACGGCAACAAAGTTCGGCCCACATGTGCACAACCACCAGTCGAGCACTCAAAGACTTCACGATGCCTCTTTCCTCCTCTCTTTTCTCACCTTGCCCATGGCTGGCGGCTGCCTCGTCGAGCCCTTAGGCCCCATCTACAGCAGTGCACTACCATGAGCCACAGCACTATGGGAGGGAGGCGATGTTGCAGTCTCTGGAGGAGGCTAACTGTGAGCTATTCACGCAAGAACATAAGAACACAGAGGAATTGTTCGATACGATCAACGAGACCGTATCGCCGCCGCCGCCAATTCGCCTCCGATAGATTGATCTCTAGGATAGTTGTATCTTACAAGTCTTACAGTATTTGTATTCCTCTCTCTCTCCCTTACCAACTATTGCCAGCTAATCAACAGGTACGAGGCCCACATTACACGGCCCAATCTGGCCCCAAATACCTTTGGTTAATAAGTCTAGAACGCTTAGGAGCGAGAGTTACATTCTCATGAGGACTGAGTTGTTCAGCAACTGGCTTGGTGTTCTTCAGGTTGCTGACAAACCCCCTTCCTTGGAAACTGACTTGTCCCCAAGTCAGAGCCTTTGGAAACCGACGATGCAGATCGGCTTCGTCTTCCCCAGTCACAGTCTCAGCACTTTGCCCCGACCATTGCACCAACACCTGAGAGACAACACGGTTGTTTTTGGTTACCACTCTAGAGTCCAACAATTGATAAGGAACCTGTTGAAGTCTGCAGGCAGAAGGAAGGTGCTGCTGAGCTTGGTGTTTGAAATCCTTAGTGCTTATGAGCTGGGAAACATGAAAGGTAGGGTGGATTAAACTGCCAGGAGGTAAATGTAAAGTGTAAGCCACATTGCCAACTCTTGCGAGGATTTGTTAAGGGCCAAAATACTTGAAGGACAGTTTATGATTTGCTCGAGAAGCCACTGATGACTGCACATAAGGCTGTAACTTCAGGAATACCCAATCTCCTACCTGAAATTCCCTAAAACTTCTCTTTTTGTCAGCCTGAGACTTCATAACTTGTTGTGCTCGATTCAAATGTTGTTGTAACAGGCTGGTCATGATCTTTCTTTCAGTAAGCCATTCATGTAGATCGGGTATAGAACAAGCATCAGCTCTAATTCCAAAATGAGAGGGAGGATATCCATAGAGAATTTCAAAAGGAGTTTTGTCCAAAGTGGAGTGATAAGAAGTGTTATACCAGAATTCAGCCAAATGTAGCCAAGCATTCCTTTTGCGGGGTGAAGCATGAACAAAACACCTCAAATAGATTTCTAAACATTGATTGACTCGTTCTGTATGGCCATCCGTTTGTGGGTGATAAGCAGAGCTAAGATGCAATTTAGTACCTAATCTCAAGAAGAGTTGTTCCCATAGAAGGCTAGTAAAAACCTTATCTCTGTCAGATATAATCACTTGTGGCAACCCATGCAATTTGTAAATCTGAGTCATGAACAATTGAGCCACCACAATAACAGAGAAGGGATGGGCAAGAGAAACAAAGTGAGCATACTTTGAGAACTTGTCTACCACAACCAGAATACAGTTTTGGCGATTAGAAGTAGGTAGTCCTTCAATCAAAATGACCTGCCAGGCTCCTTGAGGTACAAGAAGTGGTTGCAGTAGTCCTGGGTACTTAGCCCTATCTGGTTTAGCCTGTAAACACACATGGCATTGATCTAATTGTTGCTTAATCAGAGTCTTCATCCGTGGCCGAGCAAAGAGAGCCTTAACTCTTTTATAGGTAACAGGGAATCCAGAATGCCCTCCCATTGGACTGTCATGTAGGGCACTGACAATATGTTGCTGAAGAGATACATTGTTGCCAATCCAGATTTGACCCTTGAATTTAATCAGGCCTTGGTGAAGAGAAAACAAAGGTTTACCTTGAGGATTAACAGCCAATTCAGATAACAACTGAGTAGAAAAAGGATCAGTGGCATAACCAGCAATGATGTCCTGCAACCATATAGGGGTACAAGAAGAAATGGCTAAGAACTCAGAAGTGTCATCAGGCATATTTCTAGAAAGAGCATCAGCAGATGCATTGTGCTTGCCCTTTCGATAACAGATCTTATAGTGAAGGCCTAGGAGCTTGGTAAAAGCTTTATGTTGCCAAGGAGTATTCAGTCTTTGCTCAGTCAGGTGCATTAAGCTGTGATGATCAGTGAGAATTGTAAACTCCTTGTATTGCAAATAAGGTCTCCAATGATCCACAACCATCATAATAGCTAAACACTCCTTCTCATAGGTAGATAAGCCTTGAGTTCTTGGTCCCAAAGATTTGCTTATATAAGCCACAGGGTGATTATCTTGAGAAAGCACTGCCCCAATGCCTAGATCACTAGCATCAGTCTCCAAAGTGAAAGACTTCTGAAAGTTGGGTAAAGCTAGAACAGGAGCTGTGACCAATGCTTCTTTAAGTTTGTTAAAAGCTGCAGAAGTTTCAGTGGTCCACAGGAATGGTACATCCTTCCTCAATAATTGGGTCAGTGGTTTACTGATAGTGCCAAAATCTTTAACAAATTTCCTATAATATCCTGCCAAACCCAGGAATCCCCTCAATTTCTTAATGGTAGTAGGAACAGCCCAATTGAGCACACTCTGAATCTTGGAAGGGTCAGTGGAAACACCAGCCCCACTAATGATGTGTCCCAAGTAGGAAATCTCAGTTTTGGCAAAGGAACATTTGCTGAGTTTTACCTTCCATTGATGTTGTGATAAAAGCTTCAAAACTTCTCTCAAATGATGTAAATGGGAAGACATGTCAGGGCTGTATATCAGAATATCATCAAAGAAAACTAAGGCAAATTTTCTGAGTACAGGGGACAAAGTTTCATTCATTACTCCTTGGAAGGTAGCAGGAGCACCAGTAAGACCAAAAGACATGACCTTATACTCATAGTGGCCACTGTGTGTTTGGAAGGCTGTTTTGTATTCTTCACCAGGTGCCATTCTGATTTGATGATAGCCTGCCCTTAAATCCAATTTAGAAAAAACTTTGGTGCCAGAAAGTTCATCTAACAATTCATCAATGATTGGCATTGGATAGGTACCCTTCTGAGTTATAGAGTTAAGCTGTCTGTAATCTATGCAAACCCTCCAGGTTCCATCTTTTTTCTTGACCAGCAAAGCAGGAGAAGAGAAAGCACTGTTACTAGGCTGAATGACACCACTCTTCAACATTTCAGAAACCTGCCTTTCTATTTCATCTTTTTGGCCAGGATTATGCCTGTATGGTCTGAGGAAAACTGGTTTAGAACCAGGGAGCAAAGGAATATGATGGTCACACAGACGTTTTGGAGGTAATCCCTTTGGTTCCTGAATTACGTCCTGAAATTCTTCCAACAGTTGCTGCACTGATGGCAATAGATGCTCCTCAGAATCAGTCTGCTCATGGTTCAATTGAATCACATACATGCCACTACTAGATTTTGCCAACCCCAACAATTGTTCAATACTGATAGAAAGACAGTTTTCAGTCTGAGCTTGAACACCTTGCAGTTTATATAACCGGTTCATGTAAGTAACTTCCATCCACTTCTCAGCCCAGTTAATCTGCATAGGACCAAACTATGCAAGCCAATCCATGCCAAGAATAACATCATAAGTACCCAAAGGAATCAGCCTGAAGTTTGTTTTGAAACTGACTCCATGAGTAACCCAGTCACAAGCAGGAATCATCAAAGAACAATTTAACTGACCACCATCAGCAATTCTGACCTTAGTTGGAAGACTCATAGCAATCACCCCCTTCAACTTAAGACCCAACTGGTGATCAATGAAGGAATGGGTACTTCCAGAATCAACTAGCATTAACACCTCTGTATCCTGGACCCATCCCCTTAGCCTGATAGAATGGTTGGACTCAGTACCAGTGACTGCTTGTTTGGAAATAGCCATAAGTGAATCTTTAGCATATTGTTGTTCCAAGATTTGAGAACCATCCAATGAATCATCATTTTGTATCACATCCAGTAACTCTTGAACCACATGTAGTTGAATGGTAGAAGCACATTTGTGATCCTCGCTCCACCTTTCACCACAAGTGAAACAAAGGCCCTTGGCTCTTCTGTAAGATTTTAAAGCAGCCAATCTGTCATTCTCTTTATATTGCCCCCTATTAGTATCAAACACTCTTCTATTTTCAGAATACACAGGAGTTCCTCCCTTAACAACAGGTGGCATTGGTAGAGGTAAAGCTGACTTGATATTAGATTTGGAACTGAGCTGAGTCTCAGCTCTTTTGGCATCTTTCCCCTTATCACCTTCAATTGCCTCCTCCTGTAACAAGGCAAGAGCACAAGCAGCATCCAAATCTACAGGCCTTTGCATTAAGACAGCGGTTCTAATTTCAAACCTTAAACCCTCTAGTAGACTGGTTTTAAGTTTGGATCATAAGCCATCATTTGATGCATAATGCAATCAAACTGCTCAACATACTTAGCTACTGTTCCAGTTTGGTTGATTTTAATCCATCTCCTAATTAGAGCTTGTTGCCTATCCTTGTTGAACCTAGTGCAAACCATATCACACAATTCATCCCATGAAATTCCTATAATCTGACTTCTCACAGCCTGAAGCCAGAAAGCAGCATTGCTAGTGAAATTAAGAGTGGCCATTTTAACCCAATTATAAGGTGGAACTCCATAGACATCAAAGTAAGCTTCACAGTTACTTCTCCACATGACAGGATTATCACCATCAAACTTAGGACAAGACATAGGAGCTACTCCTCCACTCAAACCAACCACATTAAGAGAATTCATGGCAGATGTATCCAGATTGCAAGGAATTGGAGAGAACTGTATGTGATGGGGCTTACCATTGTTCGGGGGTGGCGTCTGGGTTTCAGGAAACCCAATAGCCCTCACCCGAAACAGATGCGTAGAGCCTTGGTCATTTAGACCCTTTTGAGCATTTGCTCGAACACCAGCCGCGTCCGGTTGAGCCCCCGGATCCAGCACCGTGAGCTTGTCAACTTGCAACTGAAGATTACTCACCGTGGACTTGAGATCATCCACCTTCTTCTCTGCTGCAGGGATCCATGATTCTACCACCGCCTTAAACAATTTCATCTCCTCACTCTGCTTTTTCTCACTCTCTTCCCTCTTGCGCTCAGTTTCTTCCATTTTCTTCAGTAAGAGGTCAAGCTTTGCCTCGTTCTCCATGATTTTGGCGGACTGCTTGGTGATAAACCTAGGTTTCTCCAGGATCTCAGATCAAGTCTTTTCGACCTCGAATTCGGCTAACTCAAGCAAGGCAAGTTGCCTTTTCGCGGGTTTCAACTCTTGCGAGAAGAACCCAATCCTTGCCCGAGAATTTTACAGCCAAATCAAAGGAATAACGGATCGACGAGGCTCTGATACCAGTTTGTGAGCTACACACGCAAGAACACAAGAACACAGAGGAATTGTTTGATACGATCAACGAGACCGTATCGCCGCCGCCGCCAATTCGCCTCCGATAGATTGATCTCTAGGATAGTTGTATCTTACAAGTCTTACAGTATTTGTATTCCTCTCTCTCTCTCTCTCCCTTACCAACTATTGCCAGTTAATCAACAGGTACGAGGCCCACATTACACGGCCCAATCTGGCCCCAAATACCTTTGGTTAATAAGTCTAGAACGCTTAGGAGCGAGAGTTACATTCTCATGAGGACTGAGTTGTTCAGCAACTGGCTTGGTGTTCTTCAGGTTGCTGACACTAACATGACCACCTCTGCCTTCCAGATGAGGGTTACAGCAGCAGCTCGAGAAGATGAGATTGAGAATCTAAATTGATATATGAATTGAGATTGTGATTCAACACTGAATATGATGATTGAATATTTGTGTCAATCTGAGACTCACTATTGTGTGAATATGAGAATGTGAAATTGATGCCAATCAATATGTATGCAAAAGAAAGCTAAACATTTGAGGCTGCTGGCCTGCTCCTGTTCTTGGTATTAGAATGTGTTGGTGTTACTGAATTTAACATGTGAGACTGAGGCTGAACATATGTATACAGATTTTGTCCCAGGCTAGTCCATATACGTTTGCTCGCTCTTCTGTTTTGTACAATCAATATGAATTTAGAATTTTGAATTGAGTAAGATTATACAATGCCATCCCGATTTGCGATTTTGCTTATTATTGTTGTTGTTAAGGTGTTCAAGGATCGCTCGCTCACTCGCTACATCTTTCACGACAACAAATTCTTCCACAGCCGCGGAGGGGGTTTCACCTGAACGGTGGCGTGGTTGCCAGCAGAGCTAGAGCAGTTTGCGATGGGGGAGAACTGGCTCCTTGGTTACAATCCTCTCCTTCAAAAGGTGCAGGCTACCGCCAGCAGCGGCATCTGTGGCGAGTGAGGCGGCCAAGAGGCGAGAGCAAGCCTGCTTGTGAGCCACGTGAGCTGAGATCTAGCTGGTCTTTCTGCTGCAATCGCTTAGATCCGTCTGATGGAAAATGAACGGTGCAGCGGCATTGGACGTCCCTCTGACTTTGGTTACTCTAAGTCAGAGGATCCGGTTCCCAATGTGCCATCGTCCTCGTAGATGTCGAGCTCCGCTCAACTGCAGACAATGTAGGTTTAAAAGCTGAGAAAAATGAACGGAATAACCAGAAATGATTTTAGAGCAGACTTTTATACTCCTACTTTCATCGGTTTACAAGCCAAGGGCCTGAAAACAGGAAGCGATGAATAAAGAAAAACATCTAGAGTAACTCGAAATTTCGTCTGAAAACTCAAATTTAGGTTGTAGCTTATAAGATGACAAGCTGCGGCAGCTGTGTGTTTTCGGTCCATTGCTGCACGAGTGTGGCGTACATGTATTTCTTTCATTCTCTGAAATGTGCAATAGCAGGGTTTTTTTTTTTGAAAAGAAGGCAAAAGCTTTGCCTCGTATATATTGATAGAGCAGGAAAGTAAAAAAATAGGACAGATATTTACATGGCCCCACAACAAATAGAGGGGGGGGGGACTCTACGGGATTCCTCCCAGAGTAGTAAACGCACTCAGACTAGATGCCCCTGCAAGGACCCACGTAGCCGCTTCTCCTTTTATTTTGTTGACCACCGCCGTTGGCGGGCTGCCATTGTGTCGAAAGATTCGCGCGTTTCGCTCACACCACAGTTCCCAGGAGATGAGGATGATTAGGGTGTTGACGGCCTTGGTTGAATTTTGCCGACTGTGCGTGAGTAGATACCACCAATCCTCCACGGAGGCACATCTGTCCCAGTTGTGAATGTTGAGATTAAGGCCAGTCCATCTTTGGATATCCAGCCAGATGCGTTGGGAGAATCTGCAGTGAGCGAGGAGATGGACTGCCATTTCCAATGTAGTGTGGCAAAGTGGGCAATACTGTTGGTTTCTCCAGCCTCGTTTTTGGAGTCGATCAGCCGTCCACACCCGGTTTTGCATAACCAACCATGCGAAGAACTTGCATTTTGGCGGCGCCCAACATTTCCAGATCGTCTCATTGAAAAAGGATTTTGCTGCCCCCAAGAACTGAAGTCTGTACGCTGATTTCGTAGTGTACTCCCCAGTGAGAGTTAGTTTCCAGGTGATGGTGTCACGCTGTTGTCCCAGGGGGGCTCTGTTGTGAATGAGGGTCCACAGCTCAACGTATTGCCAAAGGTGGTCACCGGATGTGAGATGTAGGAGGTTAATGTCCCTGATCCAGGAATTGGAAGTCAGAGCTTCTCAAACTGTTCTGTTCTTCCTTTTTGAAGCGGCGAAAATTGCCGGAGCGATGCTTTTTGGCGATTTGCCTTCAATCCAGTGGGGTGCCAGAAGTTCGCCGTCCTCCCATCTCCAATAGTTATAGTGGTTGCTGCTGCGAAGAGGTCTTTGTCTAGCTGATCGCAAGGGACAATGGTGCCTGTCCAAGGCCTTTCTGGCGCAGTCCATTCAAACCAAAGCCATCGCAGTCTAAGGGCTCTTTGCAAACTTGAAGAGGTCCAGGATGCCAAGCCCTCCCAACTCTTTGGGTCTACACATGCTTTCCCAATTAACCTTGCATTTTCCCCCTGAGATGTCTTCTCCTCCAGCTCATAGGAATTTTCGTCTGGTTTTATCGATGGCTTCCAGAGTGCCATCCGGTAGCTTTAGTGCCGTCATATGATAGATTGGTTGGGCTGTCAGCACTGATTTCGTGAGGGCCGTGCGACCAGCTGCGTTCAAAAGTTTGCCTTGCCATGGAGCCATTTTTTTTCGACACTTGTCAAGAAGGGGTTGAATGTGCACCTTTTTGAGCTTGGAGAGAGCGAGTGGGAGACCCAAGTATTTCATCGGGAAATGGGTGACTTGTGCTGGGAAGATTTCGGTGATGTTCTGCAAATTTATGTTTTCGCAGCGAATTGGCGCAATTTGGCTCTTGGCCAAGTTTGTGTTAAGACCCGTGACCTCACCAAAGTGGGTCAGGATTTGCGTGAGGTTGGTCATGTCCTGGACCGAGGGGTAGATGAAGATCGCAGCGTCGTCGGCGTATAAGGAGGTTCTTAGCCGCGCAGCTCGTCCGTCGAGTTTAGTTAGCAGCCCCTTGCTTGTCGCTTTTTCGAGGAAAAGGTGCAGGGGGTCAATGGCCAAGACGAATAGGAGGGGGGATAGAGGATCGCCTTGTCTGAGCCCACGCCCATGTCTTATAGGAGGGCCAGGGGCTCCATTGAGAAGCACCCGCGAAGAAGAACTCCTGAGAATATTTGTTATCCAATCTCTCCATCTCGTAGGGAAGCCTTTCTGCTGCATAAGATCAAGTAGGTAGTCCCAACGGACTGTGTCGAATGCCTTTGTGATGTCGAGCTTGAGCAGGAGACTGGGCTTTCTCGTCTGGTGGAATTTTCTCGCCAGGTTACGGACGTACATGAAGTTGTCATGGATGCTTCTCTTTTTAATGAAAGCACTCTGAGCATGGCTGACGACAGAGTTCATGAAAGGCTGTAGCCTGTTGGCCAGGGTCTTAGAGATGAGCTTTACTACTCCATGGATGAGGCTGATCGGTCAGTAGTCCGTGATGCACTCTGCACCTTCTTTTTTCGGGATTAAGACGACATTTGCAGAATTAACCAGCTGAAGGCTATTGCTACGGAGGTTTGTGAAGGCGTTGATAACATCCATAAGGTCATCTTTTATTATATCCCAGCAGGTCTTGTAGAAGGCCCCTGTGAAGCCGTCCGGGCCGGGTGCCTTATCTGAGGGTAGGTTATTCAGTGCCTTTTTAGCCTCGTCTTCTGTGATGGCATCTCCCAAGCTGGTTAGGTCGACTCCATTAGTCTGCAATCCTTCCCAGATGAAGTCAATGGAGCGCTGGCTTGGTGATGTCATGATTGCTTGGAAGTGGTTTCTTATGATGAATTCCTTATCTTCATGCCTCGTTTTCCATAGCTGACCATCCTTTAATCTTTGGATGAAGTTTTTCCTTCGCCGGCCATTAACCTTCAAATGGAAGTACTTCGTGTTTGCATTTCCTGCTCTTAGATTTGTAATTCGCGAGGCCTGTCTCTTTCTGGCCCGTTCGATGGCTGCTAGGCCCAGCACTCTCGATTTGAGTTGCCTTCTCAGGTTAATCTCCGGGGTCGAGAGGGCCCTTCCCTCTTCGGCGATGTCAAGGCGGAGAATGATCTCAAGTGCCATGGTGAGTTGGATCTTTGCGTTCGACGAAAGGCCCCTGCTCCATTTTTGCAGCGCTTTAGCCGTGGCGCCTAACTTGTGATACAGTCTATGGTGTGGCTCGTGATGCGCCTGCCTTTTGCTCTAGGCAGATATCACTGTGTCGCGGAAGCCTGGCAAACAGATCCAAAAGTTTTCAAAACGAAAAGTTCTTCTTTTCGGGGCTTCTCCCTTATTTGATAGCAACAGAGGGCAGTGATCCGACATAGACATTGGCAGAGTGTTGAGAAGGTGAGAGTCGAAGCAGATGTCCCAGGCCGCATTGCAGAAGAAACGATCAAGTTTTACAAGGGTCGGAATCTCTCTCTCATTGCTCCAAGTGAAGCGCCTGTTTTGGAGGGTTATTTCTCGTAGTTCGCAGGAATTTAGAGTGCCTCTGAAGAGGGCCATTTGTCGCCGATTGATGTTGCCGTTGTTTTTGTCTCGTGCTCGATAGATGGCGTTGAAGTCCCCCACTACAAGCCATCCCAACCCGTCAGTTGGATTAATGTCGCGCAGTTCTTGAAGGAAGCAGGGTTTTGCTCGACTTTTTGTGGGGCCATAAACCGTCGTGAGAAGGAAGGAGGTCTGACACTCTTTAATTTTGATGACGGCAGATAAACAAAATTCTCCGACTACCGCATTTGACATGTCGACGAAATCCTCATTCCATAGCATGAGGATTCCTCCCCTAGTTCCTCTTCTCCCTCTTGCTGGTCGTTGAAGGAAAGCTCGCAATCGACCTGATCCGAGGGAGGCTATAAGGGCCGTATCGACGTTAGCTAATTTTGATTCCTGGATACAGACAATGTGGGGCTGTGCCGAGTCGATTGTTTCTTTGACCGTCGCTTGGCGAGCCTGGTTGTTAAGCCCTCTTACGTTCCAGCAAAGGATGTCTAGATTTGGCCCTGTCATGTAAAATTATGTTGGCGCTCTGTAGGTGTTGCTTTGTTTCGCCGAGGAAGGGGGGAGGGGCATGGGGATGCAGGGCAGTGAGGAGAAAGTAGTCGGATAATCGCTAAGGGGCGGCGAAGAACTAGTAGACTCATCGCGGAGGGAGTAGGGGCACGGAGTTGCGGTGCCAGGATGGAAGCGGTAGAAGGAGTAGGAAGCGGTTCACTAAATTGCGGCGAACAAATAGTAGTCTCATCGCAGCGCAGTCTTAATGGTTGCAGCGTCGGTAGGCGTTTGTAGTTTTCGCACATTAGGGAAACAAAAGACACTTCAGGAGGGACGATCCATGCTTCTTGGCATGGGTCTAGGTTGCCTTGACCACCTCACACATGATAGCCTCTGCGTCCACCGGCCCCAAGTGGGCTGCCATCGCTTCATCTCTTTCTTGCAAGTGTTCGTTGTTGAGGTTGAAGAGGGTGTTGAGTGCGTCGATCGCTTCCTGCGGTAGGGGCGTGTTGAACATCGCCTTGTAGTCAGCAAGTGCTTGGTCAGTGAGGACTCCTCCTACTGGAAGGAAACCCATTTGGCGACAGACATTGATTTGTGCCTTTACGGCCATCGGGACGCCGGCGAGAGGTTTCATGGTGAGTCTGGCGCTCCGCCTGGCACAATCCTCGGCCTGCACTTCATTCTGTTGCACCTGTTGTTCTTCGAGTGGAATGGTGAGAAGCGCAGGTTCCAATGGCTTGAACAGCACGCTCATGGCGCCGTCGACAGCAGCTCTGATGGTCGGCGTGGACGGCACAACTGGATATGTTGGGGTGGTAGGAGCCTGCTCCCCGTCTTGCAGCAGCATCGCGGCAGGGGGAATCACCACAGCCATGTCATCTAGCGCGGCGTGGTCCATGTCGCCCGGCAGCAAAATAGCAGAGCGGGTCACCACGGCCACTCCATCGTGCGGCATAGTTGTCATGTCGCCACTTGCCGCTTCGTCCTCCTCTGCGTCCTCCACCGGTGCCTCTCCCTTTTCCGCGACGGCCTCATCATCCTGAACCGTAGCGGTCGCCATAGCTGCCGCTGCAGCCACCTCAACCTGCGCCTTGGACGTGGTGTCGTCGTGCAGCACAGCAACGTCGTGCGCAACAGCAACCGTCGTTGCCGCTGCAGCCGCCTCATCCTGCTCCTTGTCTGCGGTGTCGTCGTCCGCCACAGCGACGTCATGCGCTGCGGTAGCCTCCATCGCTACGTCGTGCGCCGCAGCAGCATCCACCGTGACGTCGTGTGCGGCAGCAGTGCCGCGTTCCACATCATGCACCGCAGTGCCGCATGCCACCGTGCCGCGTTCCACATCATCCGCTAGTGCTACAGCGGTTGCCACAACAGCTGCTTCATCATGCGCCGGAGCGGCATCGTGTGCCACAGCAACAGTATCGTGCGCCGCATCAGCACCATGCACCGCAGCCGCAACCATGTCTCCATGTTGCTTATCGCCCTGTGCCGCTGCATTTACAAGAGCCAAATATGCCGAAGCCGGATCGGAGAATTCACCTTTGTCTGCCGTGAGTGGCAAGTTGTCGCCAACGACGGTTGGAGAAGCACCTCGTGATGCCAGCGGTGATGGGACGACGAGGGCCGCTTCCCCCTTTTCTTCCCACTGACGGAGGGCGTTGTCGACCTTGCGGATGGACGGCGGCCGCTAGGCAGCTTGCTTGTTGCGCCAAAAAGCTCGGCTCGCAGGAATGGTGTGCTCCGTCTTGGTAGAGTGCCCTTTGGACCAGCCTTCATCCCCCCTGCCCCCAGTTTGAGCTTGCCGAAGAGTGAGGCAAAGTCAAAGGATACGGCGTTGATGTCGCGGACATTTTTCTCCGTGAGTGCCTTCACCTTCCGTTGCAACGAGGTTAACTTGAAGTGGTAAAGAACCTTCAGCTTACTTACCTCGCGGTCAGCATGTTTAGCCTCGGACACCAGCGCCAGAGGTTCAGCTGCTTCCACCGGATCGCGTGCCCCTTCATGGTGTCGTCTGCCATAGTGGTTCCCGCCTCCGGAGTCCCTTCTCCTTGGCGAGCGCGTGCGGTGTCGCACGCCGTTCAGCCCCGCGCGCCTTGAACTGTTGCCACCGCGCGTGTCGCCGCCGTCGCGGCCGTCACGGTCGTCGTCGCGATCATGGCGTCTCCAGCCCCGGCCTCGCAGCTCGTCCGAGTGGTCGTCATTGTACCGCCTCCCTTCGTTTCGGCGACTATTTCCGTGCTCGCGGTCACGGTCGACACCACGCGTGCGATCGCAGCCGCATTCATCATTGCGGTGTTCGTCTTCCTCCCTGTCTTGAGTGCGCGACGGCAGAGGGTGCGGTCCATCGAAGGCGCGTGGGGGCGGCTGCTCGCCATCAACCACGCCAAGGTGCCAAGCCGGCAGCCGGCGCTTGGTCGGCTCACACGCCGTGTCAGGGTTGGAGAGGTCAATCGTTGCCGTGGTGTAGTTATGGATCTCCTCGAGGTGGATGAGCACCGGGTACTTGGTCCCGTACTGCCAGTGGTCCGGTGGCGACTCCGTGACCACCACCGAGTCGGCGTCGGCGTCCTGCGTGCGCCTGGTGAAGGTGAGCCAAACACGTTGAGGGATGAGGCTCGGGTTGGAGGTCCAAGCCCACAAGCTGATGTAGCGCGTGTGGCTTGGGTGAACCAAGTTAGTCTCGATTTTCTCCACACCGCAACGCCGCGCGACGATCTTGTCGACGATTTCCGGCTGCCAGGCATGTCGGGGGACGCCGTCCAGGAAGAGCTTGACACGAAAAATGAGAGCCGCGCCCATCGCGTCCTTTAGACATTTCCACTTGATGAAGTGGACTTCAATCCCTCGCCGTTTAACGAAGCCCTTCCAAAGAGCATCGGCACAGTGGCTGCGCCGGGAGAACTTGATGAGTTAGGCTTTGGGGTGGTGGTGGGTGACCTCGACGTCGCCAGAGTGAAGACGAAACTCCTCCTTGATGGCGTTCTCCACGTCTTTGGCTGTCGTGGCCGCTGGCGCTCGCATTGCCCAGGTGACTGCCGCCATGGTCTCCCATTCACGACGTTCTTCCTGGAGAGCAAACGAAGACGGGATGATGCAGTCGTCGTCGAGGGGGTGCGTCGTTGGGTCGCCCAGGAGAGCCATTGCTGCTTTGGTGGTGGGGCGCGGAGGCGGAGGAAGGTTGCATGGTGGTGTTGGCGGCCTGGAGTGGTGACGAGGGGGGCGTAAAGGCAAGCTGGAACTGGGGCGCGACGGCCGTTGCGGCGGGCGCGACGGCGGATATGGAAGAGGCGAGCGTCGCGTGACGGCGCAACGCGGCGTGGGCACCCGCGCGCTGCAATTGCGGGCCTTATGCCCGGAGCGTGCGCAGTTGAAGCATCGCACGGGGTCTCTGCATTGAGCTGCGCGGTGATTGAGAGCGAGGCAAATGAAACAACGGCCCTGAGTTTTTGCTTGAAAAGCTTGGAGCGAGGGGGATGGTGCCGGCCGGTTGTTGGAGTCGAGTGAATGGCCGTCGCGTCACTTTGAATTGCTCTTTGACTCGGGAGCAAGAGCTTCCTTTTGCCTCCACCAGAAGCGCCTTTTGACCGGCGTCCAACCTCCGTCTCGAGTGTTAATGGCGCCGCTGGTCGACTGGACAGGGGAGAGTCTCCTCGCCGTACTCCCTCGCTTTGTAGCTTCATAGGATGCTTGTTGTCGATCTTGGCCTGGAGACTGGTTGGCGAGGTAGTAGTTGCTCTAGACGGGCACTGTTAAATGCGATTTCAAACGGGGTTTTAAGGCGGGCTGCTTCACCACATCGGCAAACAGTCGGAGGCGGCGCGGATCTGGTGTCCCAGCCCTCGGATCCGGGGTCTCAGGGACCTCCGAAACTGCATCTGGCGACATGGCACGGCTGGATCTGGGGAGCGGTGGAGGCGGCGAGTCGAGCCAAAAGGGGGGAACGGGCGCGGCCGGGGAGGGAGACCGATAGGGGGGCTGAGTGAAGTCGCTGGAGACGCGCGGTGAGGGGAGCTGTGACCTGCGAAGAAGCCTGGGAGGTTCTCTTTGGTTGGTCGGCATAGTGGATGACAAGAAGACGATGTCACGGCGACGAGAGTGGCCGCCAGGGGCCGGACTTGCCATCGGCGCTAGGAGCTTTCCGCTGCGGTCGAGGTGGCCAGCAGCGGCGGGGTGTGGACGCCGAGGCCGGAGTGGCCGCCGGCGCAGCTAGGTCGCCTCAGAGTCGCCTGAGGAGAGCATCCCTTGGTTCAATCATTTGAATACTAACAGCAGGGTTTTATTCAACAGGAGTGAACGGTACATTTATTCGTCTCTTCAATCCCAACTAATTATTAATGGTACCATTATTTTTTTCTCTGCAGAAAAATATGAAGTGATTCTTTAATCCATCCTCACTGCCAAGCTGTTGCTGGTAAGTTTGCAGTCGATTGATCTTCAATTGCAGTTTGTTCTGTCCCAGCATTGTTTGGTGGGAGCACGCAGATTCCTATTTCTGTAAATTATTGAACAAGCACTAATAAGATAACCACTTACTACTTGAAACAGAAGTGTGCAATTTTTCTTAGGGAATATGTACATTAGTAGCAGTAGGGCATATATATCATGCACAGTAAAATGAGAGAAAACTCACTTGGTTGCTGGTTGACAATAGAAGCAGCACCGGCAAAGTCACACGATCCACTAGCCCGGCCAGTGGTCTGGTAAAAATCGTTGAATGCATAGGTCGCGTGTGCTACCTTAGTGTCAGGATCAAAGCACCGTGCACCTGGTTGAATGGTGCTGCAGTCCGCGCAGCTACCACATGCATAGTCTAGTGCATTTTGTAGTTGTGCGTCCCCGACCTCCGATTTCGCAACGCACCAACTTGGGTTCGGATCACATATGCCTATATCTCGGGAACAATTCACAGGACAAATAAACAATGAGATGGAATCAAGATATGAATGCACATTTGCGAAAGCCTCATTGATCTTAAAGATTGAGAGCAAAACATTACTTGGCGATGGCTTGAATACGATGGAAGCGGCGCCAGAGAAGTTGCAAGTGCCGCTGGCCTGGCCCTTGCGTTGGTAGTAGTCGTTGAATGCGTACGACGCGTGTGCAACCAAGGTGTTTGGTTCGAAACACACACTGCCCTGCTGGATAGCACTGCAGTCCGCGCCGTTACCGCACGCAAAGTCCAATGCTAACTGCAATGCTGCACTCCCAACATCTGTTCTTGCCACACACCAACTTGTCTTTGTGGGGCAAGCTCCGCCACCGCCACCGCCCCTAAAGTCAACCTCATACACCTTCTGACCATTTGGGTAGAACAAGCCAAAGTTTCTCTCTATGGCTGACCCAGGCTTCTCGTTTTCATTGAAAAGAGAGAAGATGTAGGCGGAGACGTTACGCATACCGGAGGCTCCGGATACTACACGTCTGATAAGCCCATTGTTGTACGCTTGGGCATCGGCTATCGTGGCTATCGAGTCCGTATCGGCTGCAGCTAGCATGGAAAATAGGGGAAATGTACCTCCAGAGGGGTACCCTGATTCTGAAGCTTGCACACTAAGGATTCCATCTCGTCGAGCCATTGAGACCGTTAAGCTACCACCAGAAACCCTGTTTATCGCAGCATAAACAGCATCGAGCTGAGCATCAAAGAGGCTGAAGTACCTGATGCCGGTATTGCCATCAAGCACACCAGCGTTAGGGCGGAACGTCGCGAACTCCAGAGAGATTTTGTCAGGCTGAGCTACGTATGCGAAGTACGGGTAGAGATTGACCATGAAGTACGAGCCGGTCTGTTTCAAGAAGTCGATCATGGGCTTCATCACCGATTGCGCGATCTCATCTTTAAACTCCCCCGCAGATGGAGGGGACGACTGCTTGAGCGCATCGAAGGCGATCGGCGTGGACACCTTTACGTCGTTCGCCAGGTTCAGGTTCTCCAGCGCATTGTGCACGTTTCGCATGGCCGAGACGAGCATCCCGGTCAGTTCGGGTCTCTGCCTGAACACCTCGTTCCCGACGGCGACGCCGTTGATCAGCGTGCCCCGGCTGCGATACGGCACCACGTTGTTCGTCACCCAGTCGGTCGCGCTGCGCAGATCCTGGCCGGCGGCGGCCAGATCGGCGTTGGGTATCGCCACCGTCACCTTGATGCCGGTGTTCGCCATCGCGTCCAGCACCGTCTGGTCCGCGTCGAAGATCCTCACCGCGGAGATGCCGTTCGCCTTCAGAAGGCTCACCGCCGCCGGTGGGTCGATCAGGTTGTTCGCGTCCCTCCCGTAGCACACCCCGATCTCGCCAGCATCTGCATTGACGAGCAAGGAATTACTCCATCGTTTGGCGTTGCCGATCAGCTGCATTGGCAGGAAAGCAAGAAGCACGTTACCTGCAGCACGGGGGAGAAGGAGCAGCGGCAACGCCGCGGCCACGAGGAGGGCGTGGAGGAGGTGACTGAATGCCATGCTCTACTCTGCAACTGCACAGTGCACACCGTGGCAAGAGGCAGCGTAAATCAAGAGGGCTGATTGCTTCTTTGGAGATCCCTACATCTGGTCCATCTGGAGCAAGAAAGAAAAGAAAAACACACTTTTCAAGCTGGACATCGAAACTTTGACTCAAAATCCTCGAATATTTCTACTCGTTGTCTTGAACTTTCAGCTCGAGTCCCCAAACTTATCACACAAAAATCATAACTTTGAACTAAAATATCCAAACGTTTCTATGCAAAAGCCTCTAACTTGGAACTCGAGTATCTAAAATTTGTATCAGAACCATGAACTTCCTACTCGAATCATAACAATTCCAATTTGAATCAACAAGCTCTCACCCAAAAATCACAGCAGCAGCCAGCAGGTCCAATCTTAGAGCTGTCAAGATGGCTTCCTTGTGTCTTCCCGTCAGTTAAAGAGAAAAGGGCAGTGGATCTTTGAATACGGAATGGTGCAAAGGAAAGCGAAGAACTTGGAAAGCTGAGGAGATGGAAGACGAATTGGCTAAGTCTTAAAAGATTCATGGCGTTCGGTACTAAACGTGACTAAAAAAGTATTAATTCGAGATATACCCTACATCTTTGACTAACACCCAGCTAATGTGCCGACAAAACAGAAGCTAAGTTGCAGCATAAATACTTCAGCAATAGCATCTCAACTACTCCTATTGCATTGGATACTCTTTGGTGGAACAGTTAACAAACATAATTATCGGTACAATAGAGTAACCTATGTCTCTTGATATATATGCCCATAAGGATGGACTCTAGCTAGGATAGGATGGCACTACTATATGCTAGTGATATATGTCCCTTTGACATTACATCAGAGGAACCACTTCCAGTAGACAATGGTGGATAAACACAACATGATTAATTGATTTATTTGTCATTTTTCTTTTTCAAGAGTGATGGGAGTGGAGATGTTGATATGCTAAGGTGTCTTCAGAGTCACAATCTCACATTTATGCACCTAAAATCCTTCCCCTACTTCGTCGAGTCTCAACCGGGCAGCCATTTGAATTATTTCCTCTTGATCGCTTTCCCATCACATGGCAACTAATATAATCTACTGACCACGTATACTATTGGTGATCAACGTAGACTAATTGGCATCTCTCAACAGATTAGGGGACGGCAACATAGCTTTCAGCCTTTCCACCTATCACAATATCGCTTCGGCGGATTTATCGATTTTTTATTCCGAAATGACGTCGGCAACTTCTGAAAAAAAAAGAAACAAACATGGTCTTTGTATATGTTATATTTATCCTTCTGCAGCATATCCCTCCTGCCGCTACCTGAAGAAGAAAATTATAATGGGTTTGTGCTAATATACATCTCAACATAAATTTTTAGAAAAAAAAACTAAACCAAAATTTAAAGTTTTGGCAAGTTCGAATTTCAACGGTCCTAGCTAGTAAATAAATCACTCTCTTATCGCAATTATTGACAAAACAGCCTGGAAGTTGTTTTGGTGTTTCTTAACCCCACATATTACTCGCTTTTGCCCTCAATTTTTTTCTTTACACACAAGTTGCGTACACACGCAATCCCACACCCACGTACATCAACAGACGCCAAAACGGACAAAGACTGGTGATAAATCTTGGACCCCATCTATTATATACTAAAAATCCATTAAACTTCTTATAAACACTATCAAGCCGCCACATCGTCTCCTACAAACGCTGCTAAACCGCCATATGGCATTCTAATTTAATCACAAAAAATCAAATAAATATCTAACCATTGATTTTTCTTTAAATCGGTGAACCCATTAATTTTAACTATTTGATCTTCATCTTTTTATCTATTATAAAAGTTTAAGAAGTTTTTGCCGAAGGTTTTTCGTACGTCACATGTATCCGACACGAAGTAGATCAGCGTGCGTTTGATTGCCGTTTAATCATCCGATTGCCTTGCACATCCGATTAATGCTTACCGGCCTGTGCACTAATTAATTGTTTATGTTTTCCAACGACGTGAGATCGCTGGATCGAGAAGTCCAATTCAGCATAATAAAATATTCTTTGAGGAGGCATGGAGCGATCTGGCTAGAAGAAAAACAAAAACGAAAAAAAAAGAAAAGGGAAGTTTTGGGTTGGTTTGACTTTTGGTATAAAAATTGAAGATGTTTTTTCCAGTACTTATATCATCCGTGTATAAATCGGTTTTTAAGTTCGTTCGTTTTTTGGAAATATAGATTTGTATTTGAGTTGGGTTTTAAGTTCGTTCGCTTTTGAAAATACAGATGGAGTTGTGTAAGAAATCTCTTAAAAAAACTCGCATGCTAACTTGAGATGATCGGATTCCTAATTGCAGCTCGTGATTTTCTAGAAAAATATATATCCAAGCGAATTCTTAGAGTAAATTTCACCTAAACTAAACCGTATAACAATAATAAGATTAAAATAATTTTCACCCGTTGCAACGCACGGGTATTTTTTCTAGTTAAAATAATATTGGAATCATACCCATATTTGTGTAATACTTATGCACAATAATTTGAAAAAAAAAGTGGGTGGAACTATATGTTGGACTATTTTTACCAACATATACATCAGCTGGGAAAGGTCCATCTTACACTCTTATATAGGCCTTGTTTAGTTTGCGAAAAGAAAATTCTTAGGTGTCACATTGGACGTTTGACCGGATGTCGGTAGGGATTTTCGGATACGAATGAAAAAACTAATTTCATAACTCGCGTGGAAATCGTAAGATGATCAATTTATTAAGCCTAATTAATCCGTCATTAGCACATGTGGGTTACTATAGCACTTATGGCTAATCATGAACTAATTAGGTTCAAAAGATTTCTCTCGCGATTTCCATGCAAACTATGTAATTAGTTCTTTTTTATCTATATTTAATGCTCTATGTATATGTCCAAAAGATTTGATGTGATGTTTTTGGAAAAAAAATATTAGGAACTAAACAAGGCCATAATGTGTAGGTATAGTCGTTAAAACATCTATATATCAGCAATTATTTCTTTACCAGACTCAGCTTTTGTCAGTAACTAGGTAGGTGCCCGTGCGTTGCAACGGGTAAAAAATATACACCAATTTAAAATCACACAGTAAAATAATATTGAATAATTAAATTTGTTATGATTAAAACCTTATTATGGCATGAACAATAATTTCATCACATCCTTATAAGTTTTCACAGGTTAGTAATACAAACAGCAAAAAAAAATCATGAATAGAATGGCACAATAGATCTTTTAGTACCTCCTGGCCCTTATCCATAGATCCTGTACGCACAAATAAATTAAGAATAAGGTGGTGTTTGAACGTACTGAAGATGAAGATAAAAATTAAGTGTTTCACGTAAAACGAGGTGTTAATAACATGTGATTAATTGAGTTTTAATTATTACAAACTTGAAAAATGGATTAATATGATATTTTAGAACAACTTCATATAGAAAGTTTTCACATGAAACGCACCGTTTAACCGTTTGAAAAGCGTGCTATTTTAATTCAAAAGTTTATCCTCCACTTTCATAAGAAACGAACAGGGCCAATTGTGCACTAATGCAGGAACTAAATTAAGCTGAATCAAATTGTATAGATGAAATAGGTTAATTTAAACCATCAAGATTAATATTTGTAGCGTCATGCTTGCATGATCTTCCAAATTAAACATGTAGCTTCGATCGAAACCAAACCTTACAAATGGTCTTCCAAGTTAAAGAAATCTCAGGCTGTGCTACTTATTTCAAACTGAAAATTTCCAAATTGAAAAATATACTAATTTAAATGAGACACAACCGATTTAAGTGGTTCATAGCTCTGAAACACCATACCTTGATTTTTCCTAATAATTATGTAATAGACTAATAGTTAACAGATTGAGCCACAAAACTCTATTGTAATAAATTGCTAGATTCCCCAAATTTAATCACTAAATGCATTAGTTGCTGAAGACAGCAAAGGACCCGCCTTTCTTAGAGAGGAAATAATGGATCTAGAAAGAAAAGGCTAGCAGCCTGAGCCAGCAGTATCATCATGAAGTAGAAAAAACATGCAGAGCAAACTGACTGCTACACTATCAAAGCACTACCACATCTGCAAATTCAGATGAAGAGTTTAGATTATCAAAAATTGCGGAGACTACTCTTTATCTGGAAAAAAAACACAACATATTTTTGGTATGCTGCAGTTCCTAACAGACCATCAATCAGTACCATCTCAATTTTGCATAAATCTTAACGTCGTCTTTTATGGACTTTTTACTGCACATACAGATTTAAATCAAGTGAGATTCAATGTATCATTTTATAGGCATCATTTTTACAGCTTCGTACATCGACAGAGCACACCAATTCATGAGCCGTTCAAAGGAATTAAGTAGCAATTCATAGGCATGTAGTGGATTGAAGGAAAAAAATGACTCTAAAATGGTGCATGATACATATTCATATATTTATCAATTGACAAATATACCAAGCTATAGAATTGGCTACCTATATGCAGCATCCATAAAAACTAACAACTACATAGGGTGTACCCATGCCACTGTTTTTTACAGTACTGTCAGGTATAAATTCAGAACTATAGTAAGACATACAGTATTTATCAATCCTGACAGTTACCAAAATCCAAAAGTAATGATAATATATCATATTCATAGAAAACCTTAATTCCATGTCCTAGTACAGTAAAAACAAAGAAAAGTACTCACGTGGTTCTTGCAAACAGAGGCATATTAGTCTGTATAAAGACATACCCACAATGCTATTTAGTGCCGCGACACTATTTATAGCTTAACAAAGACATACCCACAATGGAGATGAAGAAAAAAGAAACTCAAAAGATCACAAGAGAGGAGGAAAAGAAAAGGGATGGGGAAAGGTTGATTTTACCGTGAATTGAGGAGGTGGCACCCGATGTTGTTGTCCAAGCGGAGATGTGGCATGCCCTGATGCAATGCATGTGTTAAAAACAAATTAATTAGTTCTCACTTACAGTTGACAGTAACTAATAAGTTAGCTGCAGACGATATTTTCCTACTCTGTCCTGACCTTAGTGCTCAAACCATATGCTTACCAGAATAAAAAGCTTACATTTTTGCATAGCAAAAAGGAAGATTGTTACCCTCAAATCTTTTTTTTCATTAAGTTCTTAATTAGCATCATTTCATTGAGGTTCTTCCAATAATTCTGGATCAATGTTCAGTTGAAAATAACCTATTAGACCTCACCTAGCAGCAAGCAACTTGACTGTGACCTCCACATGCCACATCCTTCATGCTTGATTCCACACACCACATCATCACTTTCCTCCTCTTCCAAGGAAAGCTGTGCAAATGCCAGTAGTGCAGAAATATATTAACCCAATTGCTACCTAACAAGATGGTAAGAGTAACCTAGCATAATTTATGCAGTAAATATTGTGTTGCTGTGTCACGTTTATTGTAGGTTTTTATCTGAGTTTGATAAATCCTTTTCATCCTCAGTAAATTTATTGATTATTCCACTTATAGGAAGCAAAAGGTTCATATATTTGACAATTCCTCTAAAATGTATGAAAAACAATGATAGACGATTCTTATAGATGCATCAACTTTAATCTGAAGACGATATAGCCTGATAGTATTTAACAATTTTTGAACCACTGAATAATTAAGAACAAACGGAATAAGTCATAGCATTCTTAACTGATGCATTGGTAGCACTGTGGATTGCCTTATTCTTCTGTGTTAGCCTACATGGGTTTTCCCACCTGTTTTCATTGATGAGAGGCACTCAATTTTCGGACAACCATATTCCCGAGACACCATTTCCTTTCACAGTAGTTTGTCAAACCTCTGAAATTTCTGTTATGGATAGAATGGCTGCTCCATTTATGTCATCCTACAAGAGAATTAGATTAGAATATCATGTCAGGACTACAGGTACTGCTTGTCGCTTGAACCTTCTGTATATGCAAAGTAAGGATGGCCTATTAATGGGAGCAACTGGTGCAGAATTGCAGATAGCAATTTTCTTGTTCAGAAAAGATAATTGTGTTTCCTTAAACACATAATGCATTAGTTCATAACTGTTGCATATTAGTTTGCCTCTATGTGTTACCAAGTGAATAGGTGATGACTTATGGAGTAAAATGGTACTGTAGGTGGCTTGACTCACTTTTGTTTTCACTTATATCCTGCCTAGCTTGCCCTGTAATTAGCCTGTCAAGTAGATCTGATGTTATAATTCCATTCTCCGAAATTCCTAGTGTTGCCTGTGACAGAAAGTATGTGCTTACACAAGTTTATACTGACTTAACATTTGCTATCTAAAACTACGCGTTTAAGTGAATGAATGAGGCAGTAACCTACCATGTCTTCACAGCTCGTTCCGTGCCAGACGAGAAGCTGGAGAACCACATGTCTTCTTCACCCGAATAATAACCCAACTTTTCCAAGGCTTCCTGCATTAGGGTACGGTACAAAAGGCTCAAATTTGTTTATACTGCTGATTAATCTTGTCAAATCAATCATTTGACAACCAGCTTTCTGGCATGTTTAGCTCATTGCAAAAGGATTAATTATCTTCCGCTAGAGTTTAGGTACTATGTCGAGGACTCCACCACCCCTACGCTATTGATGCCTTCCTCTCGTTCAATCAGCAACACGCCAACACCTGCAATTAGAACGAAGTTTATTAGTATGTTGTCAACCATGAGGAGCTTTCGATGGTGGCGTGTACGGCTCCTCACATCCAGCATTCTTATCTATAATTAATTAGTTCGTTCGTCCCCTCTTTCAACATTTTTTTCTACTTGCATCATGCATCATTGCATGGCCTAAGGCGCCTACCCCTGTCCCACAAAAAACCTAATCTAGAATTAGATGTGCTATATCCTAGCACATGAATAAGTTCCATCCAATCTTAGGGCATGTTCAGATTATAGCCAAAATAAACCTTACTAAATTTTGACAATATGCATTATGCTTTCAGTGATAGGCGACGTACCCGTCGACGGCGAGGTGTCTGTGGTGACTTTGTCAATGTCTAGGATTTACCGGTCCAGTCTTCGAAGATGCTCATAGGAGTAAGGTTTGCATGCGTCCATTCATACAGGTGAATGTGCGTGTGTTGTGAGTGTCTGCGTTGTACTGTGTAATTCTTAAAAAAAATTGACAATACCAAATTTTTGACAATTTAACAATATTGCCAAGTTTTGGCAGCATTTATATGTATTCATTAGAGTTTGGTAAAAAATTAAATGGATGCAAATATTTGACAACTCTAAAAAATAGTATGCCTTTGAAATGACAACAATCTGAACAATCCTTTAGGTTGGTTTTTTTATATGATAGAGAGAGTAGCTATCTACATCAAGCCTAGTAGGGGAGAGCCAAACAACTTATTGTTTGAGAAAGTTTTATGCTTGTCGAAACTAGAATTCGGTAATATAAACGGGGTAGCGCACGGGACCTAAAAGTGGATAGATATAGGGATAAGAATTTAGACAGGTTTAGGCCCTCTCGATGAGAGATAATACCCTACTCCTGTTTAGGATTTGAATCCGCCAGGAATAGTATAGATCTAATGATCTAGTTATAAATCTACCCCCAAAAGGGCGTCCTGCCCTTCTTATATAGGCGAAGAAGCAATCTTATAAGATAGAAACCATATCTCTTACTGTTTATATCTCCTATATCTAATCTACAAACTTAACAGACCAGGACTACAAGCCGTTCGTTGATAGACAAGTAAATATAATACCCGAGTTCTAGTCTTATACATATTCTATATGCATGATCTATCCCCTGTAACCAGTCGGATAGCCTAGCCATGTGGGTATGTGGTACCCATAATTCTCCACAATATTGTCTTGGGAGGACTTTTCTCTGTTAACTGTTCTGTTGTTTTGATTTGGAGCTAGTTTAGGCTTTGCACTTATTGTTGGATAGTATAGGAGAGATATACTGCGTAACGTGGGACACTTGTATTGAGCCTCAGGGGGCGGTATATATAAGAGTACATGAGGAGGAGATAAGAAAGGACTACAGATAAGGAATGAATCCAGACAAATCAATCCTATCCTAATACATCTCTAACTACCATATACTCTAACATCCCCCGCAGTTCAAACGTGAGCAACACGGACGTTTGGACTGGAGAAGAAACCGGCAAGAGTGCTCAACACGGATGATAGCCCTTTGTGCCATAGTCGATGTAGTCGAGATGAAGTTGTCGTAGTCGTAGTAGCCAGTCGCCGATATCGATGCAGCACAAGTCACCCAATAGTGTGCGGTTGCGGTTTATGGCAGGGATCGCAGCGCCAGGCACGAGAGTGCGCGGGTGCAGGCGAGAAGCCAACAAACACGACGACCAAACGAAAAAAAATAAAGAAAAAGAAATTAAAAAAAAAACACTATGATGACCACGGCGCGAAGACGTTGGTGACGACGGGCAGACGACGATGTTGGACAATGTTGTTGTAGCTAGCCTGGGACAGCAAAACAGCAACATCCTTGATCTCGATGAAACGACGGCGTGGGCGACGCAAACCGATCTCTGATCGGAAGAAGCTAGGGAAAAAAACAGCAGCAGCAGTGCCTCAGCTCCTTCGTATCTTCTGACACGCTAACTGGATGCAGCCATGCATGCACGCCATGGAGGCACACGAATCAGAACCATGCATCTGCGCTGCCATCGTTGCCCATCTGATCAGGCTGTAGGCCTTGGTCAGGTCGCCTCGCGATGGTGCCGTCTGGAGAGACGAGATGCCACACGTCCACACGGGGTCGTGAGGGTGGCGCAGGCAGCGGCAAGGGCTGCAGGTCGTCTCCACGCGGACAGCCGGAGTGCGAGGTGACACCGAAGGAGGCCGTGGCGCTGAATCATGAGGCCGACGATGAGATTGATCTACTCTGCTGCTTGATGACGAAAGACGACACGATGAAGAACGGTCATGGAGTTCGATCTCTCCAAGACGACGACGACAGCAGTCGCGCAGCAGAGATTGAATCCTCCGGGCGTGCGACGACGAAGACGCAATGAACAAAAAAAACGGTGGCCGCCCCCGGGAGATCAGAACCCTCCCGGGGCGACAGCGGCGGAAGCGTGAGAGAGGCGACTAGATCGTCCGCTCTGATACCATGTTGAATAGTAGAGCAGAGATATACTGCGTAACGTGGGACATTTGTATTGAGCCTCAGGGAGCGGTATATATAGGAGTACATGAACAGGAGACAAGGAAGGATTACAGATAAGGAATGAATCCACACAAATCAATCCTATCCTAATACATCTCTAAGTACCATATACTGTAACACTTATGCCTGTTGAACCTTCTGGAATAATAAGTGGGTCGTTTTGTGTTTCAGGAGTTCTTAAACTGTTCCAGATGTTCAGGAGTTGTGATGTCTAGTTCCTTTCTCCTCTAGTGCTCGAATTGGCTTAGAAGGTGGAATAGGATGGCACTTGTATATGAAAAATGCTACACATACGATTTCATACGTACGATCTCGGTACGAACAAACGAACAAAAACGGATGTACGGCAAGGGTCAAGAGTACGTGGTGTAGAGCTCATGGGCCCTCAATCCCATATCTAGACTCATCTGGTTTGTTTGCCTCTTTGCTTTTGTCGTAAATCTGACGTTCCATTCTTTTTTTCCTATGTAATGTCCAAGACCATATAATGCTGGTATAAAAGAGAAAAAAACAGCAGGCAAACATATAGAAAATCCCTTTTTATGATATGGATTTAACAAAAAATTTTGATTTGCAAAACATGCCATTATTTTTAATGATCAATTTTCTTAACATAAGCTAGGCCACATGATAAATTAAATGTTTAGTGCCGAAGTACAACAACTCCTTCCGGTTAGATAAGGTTGCGGTTAAATTTTTATAGCTTTAACTATCAATAACTTAATAAAATATTTAGTTTAAAAACACTAGGATAACATATAGGTTTGTCTTACAAACTAGTATAGCAAAAGCAAAAATATATTTATGTACTGTCTATATTATAATAAAAACGTATAATCAAAGATATATTTTAAAGATCATGTTATTATTTAAAATATTAATAATTATGTAACCAGAGGGGTACAAAGTATAGATTGTAAGTATAGATTGGTAAGGAAGAAAATTTCTTTGGTCCGTTGTGTCAGAATGCTTACGAGATGGCATGGCAAGACGTGATGAGTTTGGGCCATGGACATAGGCTCACTGTGGGAGAGTAATCATTTTTCATGTGGGTCCATACCTTCTAACCACTGACGTCGTTAGGAGATAAACGTTATATCGTACAGCAATCGTAAAAAAAAAACCATCGTATGTATAGCAGCGCTGCTTATATATGAAGCCGAAAAGAATTGGGTGTGTTTCAGCTAGCGATGCTTTTATTTCAAATTAAAGAGGAAGCGAGGATGTGGGCGCTGGCAGGTGCAAAGTGCTTACGCGAGCTCTTACCCAACCATGTATTGTGTATAGAGTGCTTTCTATTTTCCTTTATCCCTTGGGATTGTAATTTTCTACTTCTATATTTAATGGAAAAACACAATCTCGTGCAATTTTCCTTTTTTAAAAAAATTTCAAACCTTTGCAGCGGTTATGGAAATGGTAGAGTGCTTTGATCCTCTCTAAAAAAATAAATAAATACTTTTTCATGTTTTTAGTTCTGCTTAGGAGTCTGATCATATATATGCACATACTTGATAAATTGCTCAGGGTATGTAACTGAGGAATTTCATCCAACAGGAATGAACAGTATATTTACTTATTTCAATAGACCCGACTAGAAAAACTGCTACAAACATACTCCCTCCGTTTTACAATGTAAGTCATTCTAGCATTTCCCATATTCATATTGATGCTAATGAATCTAGACATATATATTTATCTAGATTCATTAGCATCAATATAAATGTGAAAAATGCTAAAAGGATTTACATTGTGAAACGGAGGAAGTATCATTTTATTTTTGCCAAACGATGTGGACTTGTTCTTCGAGAGCTTAGCTCTCGGTCTTCAGTACACTTTGTCCAGTTCAAGCATTGGCGGAAGGACGCAGTTTCCAATCTCTGAAAATAATTCAACAAACACCTAAGATCACCATTTAACTAGTTGAATCATCACGTAGTGTACAAAAACAAGTGTGTAATTTTTTATGCAAAATGTACATTATTAGCACTTGAAGGTTTCGAACGCATTGTTAATGGCATTTAGTTTCAAAACAAAACATACAATGGAGATTAAAATGGCACGTGATTGTAAGCCACGAAAGAAGATGGATCAATTAATTAGCTATGTTTGCTTCGAAAAATTATATATGGGAGAAGAAATGCATGGGCAATAATTTTTGAAAGCAATATCTGAAAAAAACAAGATGAGTATATCTGTTGAGCTTGAACTCACCTGGTGCCTGGTAGGTAATGGAACCAGCACCACCGAAGTCACACGAGCCACTGACTCGGCCAACACGCTGGTAATAGTCGTTGAATGCGTAGGATGCGTGCGCCACCTTAGTGTTAGGCTCGAAACACTGTGCACCGGGCTGGATGGCACTGCAGTCTGCACAGCTGCCGCATGCATAGTCTAGGGCTGCCTGTAGCTGCATGTCCCCGACTGCAGGATTCACGATACACCAACTTGGATTTGGGTCGCAAATGCCTGCATTTTAGTAGATAAACAGTGAGACATATTTATCAAATGGTTGTGAGAACTAAACAAAATTGCATTTTAAGAAATATGTGGTCGTGGGAACTAACTTTCTGATGGTTTGTTGACAATATAAGCAGCACCAGCAAAGTCGCACGTCCCATTGGCTTGGCCCATCCGCTGGTAGTAGTCATTGAATGCGTAAGACGCATGCGCAACCATTGTGTTTGGCTCGAAGCAAGGTTTGCCACGTTGGATAGCACTGCAGTCTGCGCCATTACTGCAAGCCCAATCCAACGCTGCCTGCAGCTGGGAATTCCCCACAGCTAAATTTGCCACGCACCAGCTCGCCTTGGTGGGACAAATACCACCACCATGAAAATCAACCTCGTAAACCTTTGTACCGTCAGGGTAGAACAGGCCGAAGTTGCGTTCTATGGATGCTCCAGCCTTCTTGTTCTCGTTGAAAAGAGCGAAAATATACACAGAGACATCAGGCATACCAGAGGCTCCAAATAGAGCGCGTCTGATAATACCATTGTTAAATGCTTGGGCGTTAGCTTTTGTAGCCACATCCACTTCGGCATCAGCTTGTGTGGTCAACTTGTGGAACTGGCCATTGGAGGGATGCCCACATTCCGAACATTCAACGGACACCCTTGCTGTCGGGTGCCCCCATCTTGCTTGGGCCATTGAGGCCCTCACACTATCACCAAAAACCTGATTTATAGCGTAGTAAACAGCATCGAGCTGGGCATCAAAGAGACTATAGTATGTGATGCGGCTCCACGGATCGACTACACCGGCGTTGGGGCCAAATGTAGCGTAATCGCGGGAGATCTGGCCTTTAGAGTTAGCCCAGGCAATATATGGGTAGAAATTGACCATGAGATATGAGTTGGTCTGTTGCAAGAAATCGATCATGGGACTCATTACCGACTGGGCGACGCTGTCTTGAAACACAGCCTTGGATGGTGGGAATGACGGATTGACCGCATCAAAATTAATGGGTGTTGATACCTTTATGATGTCGGCAAGGCCCAGTCTCGCTAGCGCCGTCTGCACATTCTTCATCGCCGGTAACAGCTGAGGGGTCAAGTTGGGTGCTTGCCTGAACACCTCATTCCCCACAGCCACACCATTGATTTGTGTGCCCTGGTTATAGTACGGAACTATGTTTGTTTTCACCCAGTCTAGCGCACTTCCCTGATCGTGGCCTGCAGAAGCAAGGTCCTTGTTGGGTAGTGCCACCATCACCTTGATGCTTGTGTTGGACAGCGATCTCAGCACCGTCGGGTCGGCGTCGTAGATCCTCACCTTCGTGATGCTGTTCTCCTTCAGAAGATTCACCACGGCCGGTGGATCCATCAAATCGTCCGCGTCCCTCCCGTAGCACACGCCCACCTCGCCAGCCTCTGCAGTCAGTGGTGGAGTCAGAAAGATAGATTTTTGAGCCCAGGCAAACTTCAATATAAGTGCCCCTTTGAATCACAGAAATGAAAAAATAGAGAAATAAGAAAAATATAGGATTCTGACAGAAATGAAAGTGTAAAACGGAGGATTGCAAAACACAGAAAAAACGGAATGACTGTTTGATTGGACCACAGGAAAAACACAGGAATATAAGGAAAGATAAAGACTCAAAGGATTTCTTCCATGAGGTTCTACCTCCTGTTAAAATTTCTCCAAAACTTGTATGGAAAGAGGTATTTAATAGGAATTTCATAGGATTTCATAGGGTTCATTTCTTTGATTCAAAAGGCTTTGTAGGAAAAATTCCTATAAGAATAAAATCCTCTAAAATTTCTATGAATTTTCTTTCAATCAAAGGTAGCCTAACTAGTATTTGTTATTTTCTCATTGATTTACCTATCAATATTAAAATTTAATAGAGTTTTCGCCGGCGAGCCGGACTGCCCGGGCTAGCCGAGCGGTCGCTCTGCCACTGACAGTGCAGTGGAAAGCTAAGAAACACCGGTTCTGTTGGTACAAAGCTGCACATACTTAAGCATATCTAAATAATACTACTAGTCCAAAATAATCGAAAGCGTTTCTACGTTTGCCATGGTTACCTGTACGGGAGATGGAGAGCAGCAGCAATGCGGTGGCAAGGAGGAGGGAGCAGAGGAGGTGAGTGAGTGCCATATGTGCTCTGATAGTTTGATCAAGACGAATTTGATGGTTGGGACAGGACTGAGGTGCAGGAATTTATAGCAAGCTAGAAATTAAAGCAACAAAAGTCATGGCACGACAGAGTAGAGAATGAAGAACTTGATACCTAACTGAGTTATGAAGGAAAGCACATATAAATCTGATACCTAACTGAGTTATGAAGGAAAGCACATATAAATCTTTCGGAGATGCTCATAGAGGCAGGATGTTTGTTTATAGGGGTGAGTGTGCGTGTGTTATAAATGTCTATGTTTGTACTGTGTTTCTAAAAATATTAGTTGTTCTACGAAATACCACTGGACAAGCATTTTTCTTGTTCCACACCATAGACTATATTAATATTATTGATACTAAATATTTACCAAAAAAGTGTCGGACAGATTTCTGTCTTGTGATTATGATCGGTTTACAAGCTGATGGACTGGTGCAATGGGCCGATTCTTGTTGTGATATTCAAGTAGCAAATGGCACTGGTGGAGAAACCATCTTTCGTTGGTCGGTCGAATTCCACGATAGTCCCGGTTGCAACAAAAACCGGGACTAAAGATGATCTTTAGTCCCAATTAAAAAGGGTAACGGGCATATTTGATCTTTAGTCCTGGTTGGTAACATCAACCGGGACTAAAGATGTTCTTTAGTCCCGGTTCAAATGCTGTCAGGGCCCCCCAGGAGTTACCAACCGGGACTAAAGATGATCTTTAGTCCCGGTTCAAATGCTGTCAGAGCCCCCCGGGATCTTTAGTCCCGGTTGGTGTAAAGATCGTAACTTTAGTCCCGGTGATTTTTAGTACCGGTTGGTAACACCAACCGGGACTAAAGTCCCACCCCTTTATATATGTCTTCTTCCTCCTCCAGCCCGAGCAAGCTTCAAAATTTCTTCAATAAAGAGGGGAGGTCATGCCAAAATTTATAGTGAATTTACTTTGGTGATTATATACAAATCGGAGGTGCCTAAAAGGTTAGTAACTTCATCCTCCAATGTTTTTTTGGTCATATTACATTTGGAGCTATGTTTTGCACACTTTTTTGTCTCCAAAATTTTATTGTAAGTTGATGAGAGAGAAAATTTGTGTGGGAAAAAAAAGAATATATAGAAATTTTGTTTATTTGCTAAATAAGGTTTTATAAAATAGTTGAGTAGGAAAATATAGTGAAAGTTAATCTTAAATAAAAGAAAACAAACTAAATTGAAAATTAAAAGAATTTAAAACTTAAAAAATAATAAATAAGAATTATTTGGTGGAATATTTTATAATTTTTGTATGAATAATGATATGTCATTATTGTATGACTGTTGAAAGAGTTTGTGATTATTTTATCATTATCGTATGACTGTTATTATTGTACGAATGATTATTTGTGTACGATTTTTTTTCATTTCATGTAGATGGATCCACAATGGATGTACGCTAACTGGCGGTCCAAAGAGTTTATTGACGGCGTGCATTATTTTTTGAGAGTGGCCGAAGCTAACAAGCAGAAGGGTTTTATTTGTTGTCCATGCAATAAGTGCAAGAATCAGAAGGAGTATTCTGCATTCAGGACTATTCATTTCCACTTATTTGAGTCGGGGTTCATGCCAAGCTATAATTGTTGGACATCCCACGGAGAGTAAGGGGTTGAAATGGAAGAAGATGAAGTGGAAGACGACAATATTCCAGACTTTGCTCAGTATGCTGGATTTGAAGGAAATCAAACGGGCGAGGAGGACATAGATGCTGATTATAACGACGTTGCGGATGATCTTGGTCAGATGTTGCAGGATGCCAAGGAGGACTGCGAAAGTGAAAAGGGGGCCCATAAATTGGACAAGATGTTAGAGGACCACAGAACGTCGTTGTACCCAGGTTGCGAGCAGGGGCACAAAAAGTTGGATACCACTCTGGAGTTCTTGCAATGGAAGGCAAAAAATGGTGTTAGTGACAAGGCATTTGGCGATTTATTGAAACTTGTCAAGAACATTCTTCCGGAGGGAAACAAATTGCCTGAGACAACGTACGAGGCTAAGAAGATAGTCTGCCCTCTAAGACTAGAAGTTCAAAAGATTCACGCATGTCCGAATGATTGTGTCCTATATCACGGTGAGGAGTACGAGAACCTAGAAGCCTGCCCTGTTTGTAAAGCACTACGATACAAGATTAGACAAGATGATCCAGGTGAGGTTAACGGGCAGCTAACGAAGAAGAGAATTCCTGCTAAGGTGATGTGGTATTTCCCTATAATACCACGGCTAAGGCGTTTGTTCAGGAACAAGGGGAATGCTAGAATGATGCGTTGGCACGCTGAAGAACGTCAATAGGACAGGATGCTGAGACACCCCGCAGATGGTTCGCAGTGGCGAAACATCGACAGAAAATTTAAAGACTTTGGAAAGGACGCACGAAACATACGGTTTGGTTTAAGTACGGATGGCATGAATCCTTTGGAGAGATGAGCAGCGGCCATAGCACTTGGTCCGTTACGATGTGTATCTACAACATCCCCCCTTGGCTATGCATGAAGAGGAAGTACATAATGATGCCGATTATTATTCAAGGCCCCAAGCAACCTGGTAACGACCTCGATGTGTTCCTAAGACCACTGGTCGAAGATCTTAAACTGTTGTGGAAGAAGGAAGGTGTCCCCGTGTGGGACGAGGACAAACAGGAGGAGTTTAACCTACGAGCGCTGCTGTTCGTAACCATCAACGATTGGCCTGCACTTAGCAACCTATCCGGGCAGTCCAACAAGGGGTACAAGGCTTGCACTCGCTGTATGGATGAAACAGAAAGTACGTATCTTAAGCACTGTCGGAAGGTTGTGTACATGGTTCATCGTCGATTCCTTGCAGCAAACCACCCAGTACGGAAGAAAGGCAAGCACTTTGAACATACGGCGGACCACCGTACGAAGCCAAAACATCGCAGCGGTAAAATAGTGTTTGCTATGGTGAAAGATCTTAAAGTAGTGTTTGGAAAGGGGCCTGGCAGCCAGCCTATAGAGAGCGAAGATAGTCACGCAGCGATGTGGAAAAAAAACTCCATATGTTTGGAGTTACCCTATTGGGAATTCTTGGACGTCCGCCACGCAATCGACGTGATGCACCTCACTAAGAACCTTTGTGTAAACCTTCTTATTAGCTTCCTAGGTGTATATGGAAAGTCGAAAGATACACTGGAAGCACGTAACGATCTGAAGCATATGGAACAACGCGGCGACCTTCACCCGGAACCACAGGAGAAAGGCAGCCATTACTTGAGTCCAGCCAGCTACACTCTTAGCAAGGCAGAGAAGGACAGTATGTTTGAATGCTTGGAGAGCATCAAGGTACCGTCAGGATACTCCACGAATATAAAGCGAATAATAAGCACGAAGGAGAAGAAGTTCACAAACCTAAAGTCTCATGACTGTCACGTGTTGATGACACAGCTGCTACCAGTTGACCTTAACAAGGTTGGATACTCGGACGAACCTTTTGTCCTTGCCAATGATGTAACGCAAGTTTTTTACGTGAAGGACATGTCTAGCAAAGGAAAGAAGGGCAAAGGGCCTGACGAGCCGAAGCGCCACGTGGTTCTCCCAGGCAAAAGAAAAATTGTCGGAGTAGAGGACAAGACTGACGAGGATTACGATCAGTTTGATGGGCAACCCCCTTTCACAGTGACGGTTGACCCTAACATCCTCCTATCAAACGAAGACACCCCTTACTCACGTAGCGATCACAGGGAAGGAACAATAGTGAGGAGAAAGTACGTGCGGACAACCGTCACCGCCGATCTATTGCCGTAATTGTTGTAAACTATTTTGGATGTATTGAATATGCTAGTTATATATGATTTATTACAATTTTTAACAATTTAATATCATGCACATACTAATTATATGCGATTATTAAAATTTTTAAAAGTTTTATATCATGCATGTAGGATTCACATATGTTAGTTACAATTTTTAACAATTTAATATCATGCATATGCTAATTATATACGATTATTAGAATTTTTAAAAGTTTTAAATCATACATGTGGGATTTACATATGTTAGTTACAATTTTTAACAATTTAATATCATGCATATGCTAATTATATATGATTATTAGAATTTTTAAAAGTTTTAAATCATGCATGTGGGATTTACATATGTTAATTAGAATTTTTAATGCATTAGTTACTATTTTAGAAACATATATGCAACGAAATTTAATATTCAGTGCTATTAACTTTAGTCCCGGTTCTTAACCCTAACCGGGTTTAAAAAAGAATTTGCAAATAGCGGGAAAATATCTTTACTCCCGGTTGGTGAGAAGAACCGGGAGTAAAGATATCTTTACTCCCGGTTAATCTTTAATCCCGGTTGTTGTTACGAACCGGGAGTAAAGATATCTTTACTCCCAGTTCTTCTCACCAACCCGGAGTAAAGATCCGGGGGTATATATATTCCCGGTGCGCCCTCGTCTTCTCCACCAACACTTCAACGTTTTTCCATCGAGATCGAGCATCGGCTTCTCCTTCGCCGCCACTGCCTAGGGCAACCCCGCGCCGACGCCGCCGTCGTCTCTCACCGTCGCCTGGCGGTCCTCGCCGCCTCCGCCGCAGACGCCGCCGCCGCGTCTCTTGGGTGAGACCCCCGCCCTCTCTCTCTCTCTCTCGATGTAGCTCTTTGTCTCTCTCTCTTTCACCGACGAACGCCGACGACGCCGACGCCGACGTACGCCGTCGGGCCGCTACGTTACGCCGCCGCCGCGGCGCCCCCACGCCACCGGGCCCCCATGCCGCCGCCGTGGCCCGCCGCTGCCGCGCCCCCACGCCGCCGGGCCCCCACGCCGCCAGACCGCGCCCCCACGCCGCCGGGCCGGCCCACGGCGCCGGACCGCGCCCCCACCGCCGCGAGACGCCGCCACCGCGAGACGATGCCGCCGCCGCCACGCCGCCGCCGCCCCCATGCCGCCGGGCCGGCCCACGGCGCCGGACCGTGCCCCCACCGCCGCGAGACGCCGCCGTGAACGAACGCTTAACGAACGTGACCAAACGCGAATGAACGCTCAACGAACGCGAACGAACGTGAACGAACGCGAAGGAAACGTTAAAGAAACGTGAACGAACGTGAACGAACGCGAACGAACGTGACTGAAACGTGAACGAACGTGAGTGTTAGTGAACGAACGCGAACGAAGGTGAACGAGATCGAACGAACGCTTAACGATCGCGAACGAACGTGAACGAATGCGAACGAGACGTTAAAGAAACGTGAACGAACGCGAACGAAACGTGAACGAACGTGAACGAATGCGAACGAACGTGACTGAAATGTGAACGAACGTGAGTGTTAGTGAACGAACGCGAACAAACATGAATGAAACGCGAACGAACGTGATTGAAACGTTAACGAACGTGAGTGCACTTGAACTAAAAGTGTGAGAACGAACGCGAGCGAAATGTGTACGAACGAGATAATTAAACTATTGTTGAACTTAGCATATATATATATATATGATTATATATACTTGAAAACGTGAAATACATTATATGTTCCTTTGCATTTAGACTAATACATTTTTTTTTGCATGTTGCAGAGAAGACGTCGTCGTCGTCGTCCCTCAAGCCGAAGTGGTAGCTAGCCCTCGAAGGAATTCGCGCAGGCAAGTGATGTAAAGATGTGATTGTTAGAGATATAATATAAGATTGTTAGATTTCTAATATAAGATTATTAGATTATTAGAGTTAGCATATGTGAGTGTTAGAGATTATTAGATTATTAGACTTAGCATATTTGAGTGTTAGAGATAGTTAGAGATTTAATATAAGATTATTAGAGGTTTAATATACGAAACTTAATTAGACTTAGCATATGTGAGTGTTAGAGATTTAATATAAGATTATTAGAGATGTAATATTCGAAACATATTTGATTGTTAGAGATTTAATATAAGATTATTAGAGATGTAATATTCGAAACTTAATTAGACTTAGCATATATGATTATCTACCGTACAAATACACGACACTTAGACTTAGCATATATGATTATTTGAGTTTTAATACAAGATTAGTAGAGTGTTAATATTACGCTTAGCAAATATTTCTTCTATGAACAGATGGTTGATCGCGATGAGGAACAGATACTGTATGATACAATCGCATCGGGAAGCAGCCAGTACTGGAACGAAGAAGAGGGGAATGAGGATCCAAACCAGTACTTGAACGAGGAGGGGAACGTGGAGAGGGATGCAGAGGGGAACGAGGAGGGGAACGTGGAGAGGGATGCGGAGGGGAACGAGGAGGAGGCTAGTGGAAGTCATCCCTCCGCTGGACAGAAGAGGGCACGCGGACAACGAGGTGACGCGAAGAAGATAGAGGGTCGGCACATCATAACTGAGGTGGACGCAGACGGCCAACCTAGTGCCCCGGCACAAGCAGCCAAGAATTCTGTACGCCACAGCGGTTGGGTTGTGAGGGATAACGTGCCTGTCAGCAAGGTGTACTGGCGCAGAATAAGGGCACGCGGGGGTGATGACAGCTTTGTCCCGGAATCAGAGAAAGAAATGCTGTGGACCACAATGCTCGAGACGTTCACACTCCCTACGGGTACAGAGAACATAGTGAAACAGTGGACTCTTAAGAAAATGGTAGAACAGTTCCAGACCTTCAAGGGAGATCTGTACCGGAAATACATCCTGAAGGGCAGACACCTAACTTCGACGTGTTCCCGAAGCTAAGGGATCACTGGGACGAGTTCGTTGCTTACAAGACAGGTCAACAAGGGCAGGCGATGATGGAAAGAAACAAAGAAAATGCCAACAAGAAGAAGTACCATCACCACTTGGGGTCAGGCGGCTATAGCGTCGCGATGCCGAAGTGGGAGGAGATGGAGGCAAGCTTGCTTGAGAGGGGTATCGAACCGGCCACCGCTAAATGGCCTGATCGATCGAAGTTCTGGTACTATGCTCACGGTGGAACGCTCAACCCAGTTGATGGCTCCTTGGTCTTCAGCGATCGGATACGCGAGGCTGTGAATCGACTAACGGACGCAGTGGAAGCCTCTTCTCAGGGCACGTTCCGACCCGACAGAGAGAAGGACGAGCTGTCACTCGCCCTACAGATTCCTGAGTATCCAGGACGAACACGAGGGAAAGACGTGATTCCCTGGAAGATGGGATTTAAGGAGGACATCCACACGTACAGGAGTCGGATGAGGAGCAAGAGAGATACCGAGGCGAAGATTGCAGATCTTGAGTACAGGGTATCGAGCTACGAGCTCAGCATGCAAGAGGAGGTGGCCCGGAAGGTGGATGAACGCATGGCAGCACATCGGTCACACGATCCCCAGCCGTACATACCTCCTCCAATGGTCAGCCCATCAGGCAATCGTAGCAGCTACGCCTCAACGGGGCAGGTAGTATCACATAGCATGGACGCCATGCAAACCCAGGATGAAACCACCTGCCCCATTGATGAGATCACGCATCGGACACCATGTGAGCTGCATATTCCCTTCAAGAACTTATCAATCAAGGTATGCTCGATGTAATATATGATTTTTGACTCGTACGTTCCGCAAGTTGCTGCTTAGGTTGATTACTAATAGATAACCTCTCATCACGTGAAGGTGGCGTCGGGAATGGCCATCCCAACGGACATTTCAGGGACTTACCACTGCAGGCCGATTCCAGCAGGATACTCGAGGGTCGAAGTTGAGCTGGTGGAAGCCGTGTACGAGAACCTCGAGTTGGACTACCCAGGAGGAGACGGTGAGACGCATCTATGAGACACAAGGCACGCCATTATACTATGGCGCAAGCGGTACATCATCCTCCCTGGGCGACAAGCGGCGTCTCGTACACCATCTCCTCCGGCTCCACCGTCTCCTCCTGCACCATCTCCTCCGGCTCCTCCGCCACCTCCTCCTGCACCATCTCCTCCAGCTCCTCCGCCTCCTCCGCCTCCTCCGCCTCCTCCTGCACCATCTCCTCCGGCTCCTCCGCCACCTCCTCCTGCACCATCTCCTCCGGCTCCTCCGCCTCCTCCACCTCCTCCTCCACCGTGTCCGCCTGCACCTCCCAAGACAAGGTCTCGCTAAGCTCCACCTCCTGCCAGCACAAGGGCAACGAAGAAGGACAAAGTTGACACCACCAAAAACAAGGAGCCGCCGTACGGTTGCAGTCAAGAGGAGCTTGACGCTTATGTGGCAGGAGAAGTGAAGAGGCAACTCAAGCCTCGGAGTCCTGAAAAGAAGATACCTATTGACCCGAGCGTGAAGAATTTCTTCAAGGGAATGTCCACCGCAAACAAGGAGGCATTAAAGCTATCGGACTATGACCGAACACTTAGGAAAGCCTATTACAAGAAGTCCAAACCAGTTCCTCAGCTTGGAGAACAACCACACCAAGTGGTCGAGCCGTTGGTGACCGGCGAAGACTTTGGCATAATGGATTTCATTTCGGACACCGGTCTAACCATGGCTCAGTTGGTTGGAGGCGCACCAATCCCAAAGGCGAAAGTGGCATACAAGTTTGAACTCGGTAAACCGCTTGTCAGGCCTGAGCAGTTACAGTCCCTACCGACACAAATGTACAAATTCCATGAATGGTACATGGAAATGAGCGCCAATGGTAGAGAGATGTTCGGAGCGAGGATCAGAAACCCCGACTTCTTGCAAGGAGAAGATGTTCTATGGATCCATTTCAAGGATGTCTTTGATCTGTACCATCGGGACGCCCTCGACGTCTCTCTTCTGAGCGCATGGATTTTGTAAGTATCTTTGAGTTCAATTTGTTTCGTTCAATAATTAGCTCCTGGCATATATGTAAGCAATAATAATTTCCTTTCATTGTTGTAGAATGGAGATTCAAAGGGCTCGACGGCGGGGGGTTTACAATACTGGGTTCATCGACCCTCGGAAAATCAACACCGAAATGCTCGACAAGTACGAGAAAGACACAGAGGACAATCTCGTCCATCTCCTAATGCAGCAGCATTTCAAGACGTTCATACTATTGCTGTACAACACAGAGTGAGTTTTTATTGTCGTTCGAACAAATTTCATTCCCATACATATAACATGTACATTCTGATATTTATCTCATCTCACGCATATTCCAGATTCCACTGGGTCCTGTTCTTTTTCGACTTGGATGCATGCAGAGTCACTGTGTACGACTCAATAAATAAAGAGGAGAAGGTTTTTGACAAGGTCTTCCAACTGATAGACAGGTAATATAATGCCATCTATTTCAAAGTCGCGGGACTCTGTTGCTATTATGTTGATCTCGGGTAATATTTAATTAATCATAGCTTGCAACTGCACATGTAGAGCTTGGGATCGGTTCCGTCAATTGGTCCGCGGGACTTGGAAAGAAAAACTTGGACGGAGGTTTCATTTTCCAGTGAGTACATGCATGATCCAAAATTATATTGAATTGAATCTCTAGTTACAGTTAATATAAAGAGTATATTAAATCTCTCATCGTTTCTCATATAGTGTGCAAAGCAGGACAAGGGAACTAACTTATGCGGCTACTACGTATGCGAGTATGCCCACTACCTATCAAACCAAATATACACCACACGAGAGCTCGATGTACATATACATAAACCATTCAAAATTTCATTGTGTATCGATTTGTTAAGTTGTTTATTAATTTCATATATTGATATGTCATTATTTTTCGAATGATAGCGTATTCACATGAGGGAAAAACTCCCACACAAGGATTTTATCACGGCTGTTCAAGAACAACTGATGGGGTTCATCAACGAAGAAGTCCTTAATCCCGATGGTGAATTCTACTACGACAGATCGACAATTCGTAACATCTGTCCTTCCTCTTCTGACGTAACGCAGGCGTCGAAGTCATAGCTATAGCTAGCGAGCAAATGAATTGTACTATACATGCATGTATATATATATATTTATATATGTACGTACATTTACTTTAGTGTTAATATATATTTTGGTAACATATATGTACATAAAATGTTAATTGCTTTAAATTATAAATATGTGTGTAATATATGTATTTATACATATATACATACGCATATATATATATGTATGTATTCTATATACATGCATAATATATATATTACAATGCATATATATGTATTGTAATATATATATATATAATCAACCATGCAGCAAACAGGGCCATGCAAATAAAAAAAATGGTACATAGATCTTTAGTCTCGGTCGGTTGGTAACACCAACCGGGACTAAGATGGATCAGCCGGCCATGTGGCTGACCGATCTTTAGTCCCGGTTCGTGTTACCAACCGGGACTAAAGATCGATCTTTAGTCCCGGTTATTTCACCCGAGATTAAAGATCGCTATCTTTAGTCCCGGATTCGTAGTCCCGGTTGGACAACCGGGACTAAAGGAGGGTTACGAACCGGGACTACAAACGATTTCTCCACCAGTGGGGGTGATGGCATTTTATTAGGAAAATTTTATTCTGATGGAGGAATACATCACGTTTACGTTAGTGTAACAAAAATAAACTTTGTGGTCTGACGCTTTTGCTATAAAGCATAGAACTATAAGTTCCAGTTTTTCTAATTCGACAAAAGTAACCCCACACATGCTTAATTTTTCCCCTAGTTATCATAAAAAACCTTTTAGTTTCTGTACCTACAGTAACACCTACCGCGAGAACGCAGCATTCCGCTACAGTGCAACAGTGCGCTCCCTAACGTTAGTCGTCCGATGCACCTGCATCGTGCGATTAGAGCCGTACAGATGTGCTCGCGTCCTTCTCTTCGCCCTGTCCTGTCCGCCGCCTGCACCACCTATTCTCCATCGTCCAATCCCCAATCCTCTCTCGCTTTCCTCCCAAATCGGCGACACCGCCGCTGCTGCCGTCTCTGCAATCGGCGAACCCTCCAGTGCGCCCAAATCGACATCACCAAGACATCGCGTTGTGGCCGCCGAGTTATGGTTGTCTCCGTCGCCTGGTCCCCGCTGCCGCTGTCGTCATGGTTTGCCTTCCCTTTCCCCAAACACGCTCTTCGCAAGAAAAAGAATAAGTATGCTTCACCTATCTTTCAAAGGGCATGCTAGGTAATAAGCTAGAAAGCTGAAAGTATCAAGTCTACAGTGCCTCCACGTTCTTCAAGAAGGAAATCCTCACAAGTGAACGGAATACTAATGCATATGTCAATGCATTATGAGGAGGCCCTATTTATGTCCGTGTAGTAGTGGCATACAATCACCAGGTCACTATATATGCATGCATGCATCTGACTCTGCAAATCAAATCGGGTAATTTTATCACGTGGAAAGCTTGGAAAGGAATAATCGTACGCACTTGGAGCGCGACCGAGAACACAGCCACGTTTGCCGGCCGGGTGCAAGGTCACCCTCGGCGCCTTTCCTCCGCGGCGGGGCGGCGGCCGTCCGCACGCCCAAGAATATCTCGCGCGCGCGCCGCGCGGCATGGCGGGCAGCAAGCACCTTTTAGCTAGGTAGCTACCCCACCCAGAGCTACCTGCAGTCGGCCGGCCATATGCATACACATAAAGATTAAAAATTAAATGTTTTACGGAAAATGAGGTGATAATAAGGTGTGATTAATTGAGTTTTAATTATTACAAACTTAAAAAATATATAAATCTTATATTTTTAAAAAACTTTCATATAGAAAGTTTTTACACGAAACGTACCGTTTTGCAGTTTAAAAACGTGCTACAAGTCCAACTAATGTTGGAGAAAAGAACAGGCCTGTGTGTGTGCTTTGGACACGCTTTCGCTGCTGGATGGTGGCTTTCGCAAGCATGCATGCGTAGGTACAGTAGTGTATTGAGCTAGGTACTACAGCTTTTAATTTTGGGGTATCTATCTATTATCTAGCTAGCTTATTAGATACTCTCTTCGTTTCATAAAAAACTAACCTAGTACCGATGTGATATATCATAGTACTATAAATCTACACATACGTATGTTTAGATTTATATTACTGGGATATGTCACATTCGATTCTAGATTTGATTTTTATAGGACGGAGGGAGTAGGGTGCTGGCTAGATATGATAGTGCTCTCCAAATTTCAAAAGAAGATGTGGCAACTGGCAAGCTAGGGAGAGAGGCAGGCACAGGCTTCAAAGCATCGGACGCCTGCCTGCGCCGGCCAAGCGCAACCTTCGATCTCTTCGGTCCTTCTCAGCTTCTTGATATGGTAGCTCGTATGTAGGAGTAGATCTGTCTCGTTCCATTAATTCTTTTCCCCTCTCTCCTTTTAATCTGTGTTCGTTGAAAGACTATCTTTTGCAGCGCCTTTCTCTTGCAGCTATTGCTGTCGGCAAATTCGTTCGTACGTGTAACCAAAGAAAATGAAATCGAGAGAAACGACTGAGATTTCATATTTGCTAGCTAGGCAAAGTCCAACTCACGTCTGCACGTGTGATTTAATTAATTTGATGATAGTTGCAGTATAGGTGCATTGTCCAACTTTTTTTCTACGTAGGTTTATAAGCTTTTAGGTCGATATGGTTAGTGTATACAACCGCGTTACCAAGCTATAGCTGATGCACAATTAAAAAGAAATACAGATCATTTATATGGCATATACTTCCTCTTAAAAAAATCAACTTATAGATAGAAGACTATGTTTGAGGCCTAATAATAAAGCTTTAATGTGAGACTATGCTGGAGTATAAGTGAATTGCTTACCCGGCTTCTCTTATGCGTTTTAAAATTTTGTTTAAACTAATTGGACTAATTGATATATACAACTCAATAATAACTCATCAGTTTACTTTCTGTTTGAACCAACTAGTTCACTGAACTCAACAATAATAAAGGGTTTCTTGGAGTAAAAAAAAACGAGTTAACTAGGCACTTACTACTGAAGAATCCTCTTTTGCATGCAGTCGAACCGTACTGGTGGCTGACCGTCTGCGGACATTATGCGGATGAGTTAACTAGGCGCTCACTACAATAGAAACCCTAGGTGTCTACGAACATGCGCATTTTTATATGCGGGTGCCCTAGCCGCTTACGAAGATCCATTATCACAGGCAGACCACTTAAGCTGGTTGCCTACGAAAACACACAATTGCAGGTGACCAAGTTAAGAGGCCCGCCTGCAATAGTGATTTTTCCATGTGGCCGTTAATTAATTGGTCATTTGGAAAGATTGTGCGTTCTATATAATTTAATATTTCTCGTAATTTTTTAATCAAATTCTGAAATGTTTTTAAAATTGTCCATTTTGTAGTGGCTCTTTTGTACTACACATAGGACCTAACCGAGAGATCATTCTTAGTATATAGTAATAAGAATCTTGCATTGACAAATAAATAGGCGCAGCATGTAAAATCTGTCACATCCCTTGGATTTATCGTATAAAAGATCCTTTGCTGACTTCTCTAACTCCTTTAAATTGTCTAACCCTCTTGCTGTACCCATTAGCACTTCTGATTGAGTGTGACGCAACATATCCTTCAAGTCAAAATCAACCTTAAAATCATTACTATCAGTGGAGCCATCTTCGTCCATCATATCTTAGGCAGTGTCATTAACTATAAAATTTTCTACACATCCATTGAAAAACAATCCTCTTCACCTTAGGGATTACCATCACCTTTAGGAACGGTGATTTCTCTGTGATAGGTCCAAACTTTGTAATTTTTCACAAATCCGCACTTCACTAAGTGCCCCCTGGTTGAATTGGGATCTGTCCATATTTTCTGATTTTTACAATCAATGCACGAACAACAAATTTCCCTCCAATTCTCCCTTAAAGAATGTACCTCAACCTAGTCAAGAAATTTAAAAACTTCTGACATGTAGAATGGATAAGTTCTTACCGTATCATACATCCACGCTCTATCCAGCTGCTGTAAATGATCACAATACAAATAAATTAAACTACAAGTTTTTTCCTCCAAACATGAAAATACATGTATCTTCTCATAAATAACGAAATAAAACAATTAACTAGTGCTTACAATAACAATTTTGCTCATCAAACTAATCTATTTTAGCTAAAATTTGCAAAATTAGCTCATAAATTCCAATTTTATAACTGCAAATTCTCCGGATTGCACCGACGAATATTTTTTTAAAAAAAGGCGGAAAATGGAGGAGGTAAGCAAGTATATAACCTTGTATATCAATTTCAAGGAAATATTTCAAGTTCAATATATCTCCCCCTATTTGTTGCTTTGTTTTGGAGAGTGAAACTTCAGGTTGGAAACACAGAAGCTCGGGCTAGGTGTAGTATATAGGTCGATCATCACATGTGTGTTTCTTAATGGCTTGCCTATGGTACCGCATTACACATGCGAACCTCTTAACTGCCCGCATGTGATAATGTGTTACCGCAGGTGTGCTATGAACCATCCCTGCAGAAACAATTTTCCATGCAGACGCAAGTACGGTCTGCCTGGAGCATGGAGGGGGCCTTGTCCCTGAAAATCAATTACGTGGTAGTGACTTTATGTTACATAATCCTAGATACAAATTAAATAACTGTTACTGCATATTCCCTACCAATCGTTCATTTAGCATGCCTTTGGTTGCTAAGGTTAAGCAGAATTTTATTTTGATAACATTTGACACAAACTACGGTTTGAACTAGCAAGCATGTATGATATTACTTGAAGTGCGGAACATGCCTATATTCTCACTAAAATGGGTTTTATTTGGAGAGAAAAAAGGCATGATAGACCAACTTAACACTATCGATGATTGTCGGGGTTGATCGTCTGTACTTTGTAAGTGTTCTGTATTATTAGACTGCTGCATCATCAAGATTATGGTTTGAACTTTGAAGCAGGAAAGCAAACGCCCGCCCGGCAGTTTAATTGGAAAAAAAAACTGAACCGACATATATATGTCATGGTTTGGATTGCATCAAGAATTGTTCATGCTATTGCACCAGAGTTAACTGGGAAGACCAGGTAATTTTCATACGAACCGGCGGACCAGAGAACTACTGGACTAACAAAAACCATCCATCACTCAAGAATATGGCCTGGCCCGCAAATAAATGAGAAAAATGGTGGCCTTATGCAAACGTAGGTGGGTGATTTCCCCATACATCACCTCACAACTATTGTGGACTAGCAAATATATCACTTGTGATAGACTTGGAATATACATGTAAATCGCTAGACCGTACAGTTGGACCGATGGACAGGTGAACCGAGGGTTGTGCCATGTCAACTACCAGTCCAAGCTTCTGTGCTATGGTTTGAAGGGGAGTTGTAACATTTAGATCCCTGCAACTACTATCTCAAGTAAAAAATCTATAAAATAGTTATTTGTCCAAAAGGGGGCCTTATTGTAGGAAAACAACCCTCAAAGACATAAACTCACGAGACATTTGTCACAGCTGCAAATTTTCTTGATGATGGCATTTATAAGCGATCACAAATATACATGTACAATTGACAACCACATACCATCTTTAACACGAAAGATTGTTGGTTAGTCTTTTTCGGCTGCCTCAGCTAGAATATAACCAGCTCTTAAGAAATTAAATAGCAATTTTGTTTCTAGAGAAAACAACAGAGAGGACTAGCTAATTAATAGACCTTAGTGTGTGAAGAATCTCATGCCACACAAGCGTTCAAAGGTCCACATGTACGTCCAGTCAAGTCGCCATCTACATTACTTGTGTGCTGATTTGTCATTAGTCAGTCAAGTACAAGTCTTTCCCTTAGTTCTAAATCTATAGGACGGTGCCTCCCGGGGTCCAATTGTTTCTTGTCCTTTCCACTAATTTAATTTCCTGTTTAACTAATTAAATTTTCAGAAACGTTGTCGAGCATTAGTGGTACTATATATACGTGGCAATATGTATATCCAGGTTCATTTTCAGTTTGGCAATATATATCAGTCGTGTGTCCATGGTAGGCACTATGTACAAACCTAATTAGGGACTGGTGGCCATAATTTGGTAGGCACAATTAGACAAGCCACCTCCTCTTGATGTTGGTAGGCCACCCTTTCTTACTCGCTGAAAAAGTTCATGGTTGTTAGCAAATGAATTTTGGTGTCTTTGAAAAGGGAGAAGTTTGATCTGAGGTGCAACATATGTGAGATTATACATTGTAATATCATAAAAAATTTAAACTAACTAGGAGTACTCAACTAGCACTAAAATGAAAATACATTGTAGGGGTGTTATATTACATAATATAGAGCTATAAATTTTTATGCCATTAGCTGCCTATTATATATAATACTCGATCTTAAATCATTCTGAAAACTTCACAGGTGACTTCTGGTGAATTGTTTGTACAAACAGATAGACATTTTATATGTAATTCTTTATTTCTCATAGCATCTCTCTAGTGGCATTTCTTTTTTCTAGTGGCATTAAATTACACCACACACGCTGTCATGGAAAACCATTGCGGAAAAAGGAAACAATTATATGGGGTACACTAATCATGCATTGCAACATTAATTCTCGTAACTTGTGTATGTGCCGTGTTACTCATATCTAGCTATTTAGCATAGTTTAACATCCTAAAAGTGCATGTAGAGACAAAAATTTTTCTAAATAATGCCTTACATGCATGTATTTTGGGCACATTATAGTACTAAAACATATCTACATATAAATTTAGGAAATATATCTAAAATGTGATTGAATTGTCTTTAGTGTAAAAGTATTATTGACAATGTTTGAAGTGCTTCTGAAAATTTTCCTGTAGAAAAGTGTCTACATAAGTTTTTTATTGTAGCATAGTCAAATATATATTGGGAAAAATTTAAACGACTGGAAATTTGTAGGAGTGCATACCTTTGCATATTGTGATGTCACAGCCGTGTAGTATCTAAAGTAGACTTTGGGTGTGTGTGTTAAGTTATTGGGCCTGCGAGCCTGAGAGAGAGTTGCGCCTGCGTGCCTAGAGATCTATTTAAGGAGAGGGGAAAGCACTGTACTGTTCATGAAAGCAGAAATAGAAACTACGCCTCCCACCTACCCTGTCTTCTTCCTCCAAACTCTTCTTCCTCCTTGCGTCGGAAATCTTCTCTCCTCCTCTTCTCCAAATTCTTGTCTCAATTCTGAACCTAACACGGTGCGGCAGCGATTTGGCGGCGGGGACTCGTATCAGTGGTATCAGATTCAGGTTCGCCGGCGTGTGATTCTCGCATTCTCTCGATTCGGCCAGTAAAATCCCTGTGCTCTAGTTCGCGGCTACCCCTGGGTGCAGCCGCGGTAAGTCCAGTTCTGGTTTGGCTGGATTTGGAGGAGAAGTCACCATGGCGCCCATGAAGCTGAGTGCACCGCTGCGGCAATCCTTGGAGGCGATGGAGGTTAAACTGTTGGAGAATTTGGAGACGCTGGACTCTAAGCTGCATACGAGAACTGGACTTACCACTGATACGAGGTGGCCACCGCTGTGGATAGAGGAGTTTTCAAAACACATGGTATCCCTCGCTCTATTGTTTCAGACTGTGACAAAGTGTTCACAAGCAAGTTTTGGGGTGATTTGTTTAAAGTCTGGAATACTCAGCTGCAAATGAGCACTGCTTACCATCCTCAGACTGACGGTCAAACTGAACGAGTGAATCAATGTCTTGAGATGTATCTTCGTTGCATGACTCAAGCCTCCCCAACAAAATGGCATCACTGGTTGCATTTGGCAGAGTACTGGTATAACACCTCTTATCGTACCTCCTTGGGCTCTACTCCTTATAAAGCTTTGTTTGGTGTGGATCCCCACTGCTCCCAGGTACCAGCTCTGCTTATCTCCACCCATCATGATGTGGTCGATTTGCTGTCAGATCGAGATCAGTTGTCCACTTTTCTCCAAGCTCAATTATAGCGAGCACAGCTGCGAATGAAACATCAAGCTGACAAGGGACGTTCAGAAAGATCCTTTCTAGAGGGGGAGCAAGTTTTTTTGAAGCTATAGCCATATGCCCAGTCGTCGGTGGTTAATCGACCGTACCCTAAACTAGCTTTCAAGTTCTTTGGGCCATTTGAGGTGATTGAGAAAATTGGAGCTGCTGCTTATCGTTTGGCCCTGCCTACACATAGTCGGATTCATCCGGTATTTCACATTTCTCAACTCAAGACACATGTGCCGACCAATATACCTGTCTACTCTACTTTGCCTGATCCTGAAGAAGTCCTGGACCGCCGTGTCACGCCAGAAATTCACTAGTAATTTCCGAACTAATTTGTGCATAAAATCCTCGTCCAGGAATCAGCCGAGGTACACAAACTGACAATTTAATATACAGATTCATCATAAAAAATAACGTTACATACTTACAAAAGAAAAGAAAACAGCAGCGGAATTAACGATCTAGCGATGGCTTCAGCTCCACTCCCACAGGCAGCTCAACTGGGGTATAAGCCAAACGTCTTCTCCTTCTGGATCCCTTTTTCTTCAACTGAGGTTTGATTGATTATTGCAAGGTGAGCATATGACATACTCAGCAAGCCACGCAGCAAATATGCAAGTGCACAAGGATACCAAAGAATGGCATAATATAGGGCTCATTTGCAAAAGCAGCATTTAGCAAACAATTTAGAATTGTAAAACAGTAGAGTAATTAATTATCAATTTTAATCAACACTGAATAGCACACCCATGCTGCTCAGGCCCAACCATCCTGAACAACCATACCCGGCTGTACAGATCTATCTCCAAACCAGGAGCTAAACAAATTATTACCAATTATAGCATCAATAAATATTGTGAGAGGTGTGAGACTAATCACGAAAAACATTGCTCAACTCGCCCATAACCGCGGGCACGGCTATTCGAATAGTTTTACTCTGGCCAGAGGTGTACCACTGTACCCACAAGACACAGCCCCACAACATGTTACCATGCGCCTCGATACCACCACGGTACCTCGGAAAGGAGCTGTGACAGTACCCATCGCACAACACAATCCACCACAGTGCACCGTTCCCGGATCATAGTCACCCCCTTATAAACAAGGCATGGACTCCCCAGCGACCCCCGTGGGCTTATCTCCGCCACTTCTCAGTCTGGTGCTCTGCAATGAACCATGCTATACGAAAGGTAAAGCCGTTGCCCATGCTGGCTTGTGGTTGGCACGGTTAATGTCTCACAACAGTAGTTCGCGAACCGGTCCTTAATTGTCATGAGCACGACCATCAAAACCATGTACTCACAACCCACCATTATCAAGTTTTAGTTGGCAAATTAATTACTAAACCAATCACGATTAACCATCGTGAGCTATTATTAAGCCATCATAAAATAATAGTGAATCATAAGTTATCCCAATAATGTGCTAAAGTTTCTAAGCATGGCTAAGCAATTATATCTAATATCTAGCTGAACCAATATATAAATCCAACTAGTCAAATTTTAACCCACGGTAATCAAGAAATAGGATAATCAAAGCAAAGTGGTCATAACAAAGGAATAGGTTCACACCACCCGGTGACATTCGAAAATAAATGCACAGTTGAAATAAATAGAGAATTTAAATATATGATCAACATGCTCAAAGGAATTGTGTTTGGGATCTGTGCGACTTGCCTTGCAATAATCGGTCTTCAATCAATCTTCTTGAACACTTCCGGCGCTCTCACGAACCTTCGAAACGACGGAAACGACAAGCTAATACGCAAAACGAGGAAAACACTAAGAAACTCCAAATAAACAATACATATAAAGTAAACAAACATGTAGATCATAATTTTAGATGAATTATGAGACTTGAACGGCCTCATTCTGACTTCATATGAATTTATTATGAATTTTACAAGATTTAATCTAATTAAAGCCCATTAAAAAGAATTAAATAAATTTATTTCAATTTATGGATAATTTTAATATGTAGATCTTTATTTTATACAACTTTAGAGACTTGAATCAACTAAATCCGAGCTAAGATGAATTAGTTATAAATTTTTAAAGATTAAATCGGATTAAATCATTTATATAAATTTTAATTGAATTATGACGCAATAATGAATTATTTTTGAAAAGGAAAAAGAGATTATTGCGTCAGCGAGCTCGGCTCACGGTGGACCGGGTCCACGGCGGCGGCTCACGGAAACGAACGGCCCAGATCTATCTCATCCAAAACGGACGGCTGAGATCGAAGCGGTCCACCACGGGTTTACGGTAGACGGCAACGATGACGTCGGCAATGACGTCATCGCCGGCGGCGGCTCCGGCACCCCATGCTCGACGGCGAACGGCGGAAAGACGGCGCAATCGGAGGATACCAACGGGTAGAGGGTGACGCGGCGAACTCACTAGTGGCTTGGACGGCGGCGGACGACGACGGACGACGACGGCGGCGAGGCTGAGGCGGCGGCGGCCTTCGGGTCGACGGTGACGGCGGTGCTCCGGCGGGAAACAGCGGCAACGGAGGGGTGGACGAGGTGCTGCTCCTCCTCGCGATCCCGATGGTGGCGACGGCGACCGAAGGCGGTGGCTGCAACGGTGGCGCGACGCGGCTGGACCGACGACGACGGCGGCGGCGCACGGAGAGACGCGGAGGCGGCGCTACAGACGGCGGTGGGCAAAGACGAAAGTGGCGGCGGGTAGAGGGGAGCTCGGGGATCCTTTTATAGGGGTTGGGAGGCGGCGGCGAAGCCCACGGCGGCCCGGCGACGGCGATGGAAACCTAGGGTTCGGAGAGAGAGAGAGGAGTCCGATCCGAGCTCGAATCCACGATTTCCAAACCGATTTAGCCGACGATTCCATAAGAGAAAAGGTGGAGGAGATCCCGAGGATCATTTCCCCTCAATTGATTTCACCGGAGAAGGAAAGAGGTGGCCGGATTTGGAAGGAGATGGCGGCGGCGTGGCGCTAGGGTTTCGGGCGCGGCGGACGGAGGAAGACGACGACCTGACAGGCGGGCCCCACCTGTCAGCGTCCGAGGGCGCTCGCACGCGCGGCGGCTGCGGCGGACTGGGCCGGCTTGGGCCGGGGAGAGAGAGAGGATGGTTTTGGGCCGACTTTCGGCCCAAAGCCAAAGAAAGAATTTTAAAACCTTTTTCAATTTAAATTATTCATGAAATGCAATTCCATTTATTAAAAATACTTCCTTAACTCAAATAAATCCTAGAAAAATCTAGGAATTATAGAATTAAGCAAAGTATTTAATAAAATTTTATCTGGCCCAATTTTATATTGAAATTTATTATTTAAAATTAGATCTTTTCTTCTAGGCTTTTTAAAATCATTTCTAATAATTCCTTTTAAACAACAATTTATAATTTAAGGATTTTTAAACAAGAAAAGCACTTAACACTTATAATTAGATCATTAATGATGAAATAATTACTGAACTGTTCTTTGTATCATTTAAAAATTGAGCTCTGAAAAATCCGAGAAAATTTCAGAGAGTATAATTAATCATGGAGAATTTAATAAAAATTAAATCCAACCATGCTTTATATTTAGGAAATTTTATTTCCCACATTTAACTTCACTTGTAAATTAATGAACATTTAATATAAATTCTATTAATAATTTATTAGATAATTTATAAATCCTAAAACGAAAATCAGGCTGTGACACGCCGCTTAGTAAAAAAAGGGAATGCAGCTCATGTGCAAGTTCTGGTGAAATGGTCGTCCTCGCCTGCAGATCATGCAACCTGGGAAGACTATGAGGTGGTCAATACTCGCTTTCCTACAGCCGCAGCTTGGGGGCAAGCTGCTTCTGCAGCAGGGGGTACTGTCACAGCTGTGTAGTATCTAAAATAGACTTTGGGTGTGTGTGTTAAGTTATTGAGCCTGCGAGCCTGAGAGAGAGTTGGGCCTGCGTGCCTAGAGATCTATTTAAGGAGAGGGGAAAGCACTGTACTGTTCATGAAAGCAGAAATAGAAACTACGCCTCCCACCTATCATGTCTTCTTCTTCCTCCAGACTCTTCTTCCTCCTTGCGTCTGAAATCTTCTCTCGTCCTCTTCTCCAAATTCTTGTCTCAATTCTGAACCTAACGCGGTGCGGCAGCGATTTGGCGGCGGGGACTCGTATCATGTGACTAGAATTTACTTTTCAAATAATATATCATTGAGCTTAAATACACAAATACACAATAGCTTTCCCTTTAAGCCTAATTCTGTAAGCTTACCTGTTAGTTTTTATTTGATGGTATGTTGGTGCTATTCATGGGATGAATAATAAAATCTTAGGAGAAGAGGTTTTCCTAGCTGTTATCCCCAAACAACCGATAAAACATATTTTTCCCAATAATAATTTGTCAGAAATTTAGCAATTTTTTGTGTCTATTCCTATGGATATTTCATAGATGGTTTTTCGCCATGAGACCAATCGATCCTAGTAATTAATCCACTCATACAAGCCACTATGATACTCATAGGAACATTTTGCTAGAGATGCAGACTAATGGTGGCAGTGAAAATAGTTGTGGAGGCTGACCGCACTGAAATCATCCTATAAAGTTGCCGAAAGACCTATATTGTATTTGCAACCTCCTTTAATGCAGGACACCAATGGCTGAAAATTTGGTCACTTCTTAGAAAAATTTGTGTGCATGCACTATAGGCACCTCCAAACCATTGTTACTAAATTGTGTAGCCAAATATTTCTATTTTTCCCCCAAAGACTTCTCAACTCAACTAACAAGACACCACCAGACTTAAGGGGCTAGTTTGTAGGCCAAACACCGTCAGGAAAATACATTATATCGTCAGGAATTACTTTTCTGTGAGGGAACCGACAGGAATTGCCGATAGAAAAAAGACCACGGAAAAATTCAATTATCCTGTAGGTTTCCCTACAGAAAAACAATTCCTATCGGGTTTTTCCTGTGGGTGGAGCACATAAAAAATTCACTCTCGTCAAATTTTTGCTTCCTAAATCCTGACGTGCAACCGTCAGAAATTTTGTTCTTAAGGCAGAAAAAAAAATAAAACCACAATGAAATCCACATGTTAATATAGATTACTAAACAGTACTTTCTAAACACATTATGGCAATGAACTAGTAAGTAAAAACACATACGAACTGATTCATTCATCAAATTTAAGCAAACTACAAGTCCTGTAAGTTAACCATTACGCATACACACCAATTCAAACTCAACTACAATTCACAGCACTGTAAGTTATAAGTTACATATGGGACTACTTGTCTTCTGGCTGCAATAATCCAAGCCGCACATGGGACAGCAAATGCGTCATCTTATACCTATTCCAGTCATTCTCTCCAGCTATTTTCAGCTCTTTTATGTCTTCTAAATGCTACAGATTATGATAAAAACAAGTCAATGTATAGGAGAAAACAATATTGTAAGCTGAATAAGATGATATATGCTAAAAATGAGGATATTATGAACTGAATAAATATTGAATAGAATTAAATGACTGGGTAAATGTCTTTCACACCAACAGGATAATAACTGAGTGATCATATGGCAGCTATTATCATGGTTCATGTTTGCATACTTATATATAAGATGCATATATTCTTTAACCCACTAGCATTAAGGGAATTATTTTGCCACGTCAATCTAGTTAGCATGAATCACTATCAACCATAATGTGTACTTAATTTAACTGTAATCCACAAGGCTTTACACAAACTATATATCCTTCACAAAAAGAACTCTCATACTCTCAAACTATCAAAGTCTAGGAAACAAATATGCATAATATTGAACTACATGTGCATTTCAAAGTCTATGAAATTAATATGCACTTCATAGAGGTCCCTTAATATATCAGACCATTGCTTAAAACTGACATATGCCAAATTGAATAAACATGCTAGGAGTCTGCTAGCTAGATAAGTTTTGCAACATATAACCTGTTATGGCAATCAGCTTTGGCAGAAGAACTTGATTATACATAATTTTGCCTTGCCTGCATACAACCCATAAGAGACTGTTGTTAAGTTAGCCTAGCTACATACAGCAAATTAGCCAGGGAAAACAGGACAAGATGATAAGAACAAGGAGAATGCAGGAACTTGGTATCTAAGATTGCTCAACAAATGTGTCCAGACTACCTAATTATAATTTTCTTTTCTGATAGATTCAGAACAATAAGAAAAGCATGGTATTCAATACTGTAGGATGTGTCAATGAAACTACTAACTTCTACTGGCATTCACAAAACTTCTGAAATGTCAGAGAAAAAAAATTAAGTACAATCCTATCACCTGTGCAAACAAGCAGGTTACACTAGATGTTTGGTGGGTTATTGTACTATTTGTGTGTTGAATTAGACAATACTAACAGGCAAACAACAATGTCAGGAACATGGTGTGATGCATACGTGTAGCAGCTAAAGATAAACAAATTAGCCATGGAATAGATCTAGTGAGAGTGGACAATGCATGAGCTCACCAAGGATCAGGCAACTCTGTGGAGGGCCGCGGTCGACCAAAGAGGAAGGAGGAGGTGGCGGTGGCAACCAACGACAGGGAGCAGCGCCGCCCATTCTCCATGGTCGGATCTAGCACCTCCCATGATCCAGGGGTTGGATCAGGAGCCATCTATCACGGGAATGCCACATCCGATGGACCCCAAGTCCAGGGCGAGGCCAGATCCGGAGCGCCCGAGCTTAGGACAGCTGCCGGCCATAGGGGAGAGGCGGATCCAGCGGAAGGAGAAGGGGGAGAGGATGGCAAAACCCGGGGCAATAAGATCTCGATTCGCTATTGTTGGCGTTGTCGGCCGGCGAGGGGACCGCCACTCAGCTCCACCGGGCTCGCCTTGCGTCACCGCAATAGATGGGGAGGGATGGTTACAGGCTGCGCATCGACAGGGTAGAGGAGCTGTAGCAATGGCGGCATGGCCAGCAGCGGTCGCTCGGCGCTCGCAAGTGGAGAGGGCTAGGAGAGATGGCGGTGGCTGGGGCTTGGGGGATGGGGAGGAATCGATCTAGGTTTTTTGTTTTCTCATTTATATATCAAGGCTTAGATGGCCCACATATCAGCACTTATTTTCCTGTGTGTCCTGGAATAACCCACAGAACTATGCCATTTTTCTGTAGGTTTAAGTTACACCGTCAAAAAAAATATTTTTCTGTGAGTAGCCTACGAAACCTACAGAATATATATTGTCCCACAGCATTGCTCTCAAGTCTGGTAGTGAGAGCATGATGAAATAAAACTCAAATAATGTCCGCTACAAGGCACGTGCAATCCATTTTACTCTAAAAGAACTAATCGATTGAAGATGTTGTTGTCAATTAATTTTTATGTTAGCATATCGAAGAAAATCTAGGGATCAAGCTGAGCTCATATCTATTTCAACAAAAGAATCAAACCAAGTTGCGTTCAGGTTCACCGATGAGCGCGTGCCAACCCACAGATTCACCTTCGTCCCGTCTCATTAATTAACTAAATAAACTAAATTTTACTTCTCTACAAACTCTCATGAATCATCTCTCGATCACACTCACCTCGATCTAGTCATGATTGATGGATCCATATATATTGATTTCGCGGGCCATACAGTCCATGTGAAATCATGTAAATATCGTTATTGGTAATCTGTGATGATCCAGACAAACACATTGGCCACCACCACAAATTGCCTGGAAAGAGCAAGGCCACATGTATTGATGTATGTACATGATAATTGCCCATCTTTTTCTTCCTTTGAGCCAAGAGAATAATACATACATAGCTGTTTTTGAAGTCTTTTTCAAAGGAAAAAAATTGTTTGCATGTATATATTGATGTGCCATATATATTACATATCCCCCGCACAATGCAACATTGCACGATTGCGATGAGCACTACCTCCCAGCCGTGGCTCCTCCAAAAAAAAATAATAATAATTGTTTCTAATTGGGGAAAGAGAGAATTTTTTTTTGACAAGACATGGTTCTACTGATCAAAGGGTGATAGGTGTGGTTTTAAACATTAATTGTGGTTATCTCCTCAAGTCTAGGTAGGGAATTAATTAAGGATGCGCTCACATAAATATTAATTCATGTAGATACATGGAAAAGTGCGACATATATATTTATGACTGAGCATAACTAATAATAAAAATGGTCTTGAATATAGTCGTGGGTTCGTACACATACTTGTTTGTTTTGTCCGTCAGGAATTAATATATTGAACAATCACACGAATCTCTCACGTCTTACACATTTGTAGTCACCCTTGTATCTCCCAAAACATGGTCCCTAATTAAGTAGCTAATTAATTTACTTGTCTTCTTAGTCGTAGATGATATTGTTTTTCAACCAAATGATATCGATCGATGGCACACAAACTAAGATTACATTTGAGAGGTTTGGCACACCGACAATGACACGGGAGAATATAGCATAAGTGCATGCCTTTTTGTTTCCTGGCTCGACACATCTCGATCGGCCGGGCACGTCCATATCGACCCACTCTCTAGGTCTCGAAATTATTGATATGATGAACGACTTCTCCGGTACACATAGGTCTGCATCGACGTAGAGCACTCTCATGGTCGTTACTCCTTCAAAAAACATGATTTGTTTTTCTCTTTGATGGGAAGGGGAGGGGAGGTTGTGTTATATATGTTCGGAGTTGATGAGGGGGTAATTTGTACTTTAGTGATAGTTTGATGGGGTAAATCAGACATAAACCTTTTATCATATATTAATTAAGTTTAGTGTTTATATATAGTTTATATTTTCTCCTGTCAATTCAGATGTTCTCGAAATTGCATGCGTGGGTCTCAACAGGAAGCCCAACTCATCAGCCGTATATATATATATATATATGTATATATATATATATATGTGTGTATATATATATATATGTCGTCCAGTATTATAATAATGTCGTTATTATTACATGAATATAATATTATATGCATATCTAGATTGTATATTCTAATCGTCTATGTTGATTTGTTTTTACTTCATATATGCATATGGTTCTAGATCACAAAGTCTAACAAGAATGGATTACGCAACTGCATGTAGGAAAGACTTCTGTAAACATATATATTACTAATGTCAAAGAGAAAAATAGCCAAAATATTCAATGATTGAAGTGTGACTCCAAGAGCAATGAACCCGGGCTTGTTTGATGAACTATTTTTCACTTACTAATTCGAGGAGGACGTAATCAAGTTATGAAAGTTTTTTTTAAGAGCTTGATCTTGTCTAATAAAAGAAGGTAATTATGTTTTGGAGCCTATATATAATATCGGAATATGTATGTAGTGTTTGCATGCGTACGGTCTAGCCGTCTAGGCCTACAACACGGCAGTCAAACAAGCATATTGTAGTCTCGTTAATAAAATACTACACCTTCCATCCCATGAAGACTTGATTTTTCAGTTTTTGATATAACGTTTGAATCTTCGTCTTATTTAAAAAAATTTATGGTTAGTACTTTTATTGTTATAAGATGATAAAACATGAATAATACTTTACACACGACTAATTTTTTTAAAAAATTCAAATAAAACGGGACACAGAAACCAAAAAATTAAGTCTTTGTGGGACGGAGAGAGTAACATGTTGTAGTAGCACTGGCATCCCTATCATTATTATCTGATTTGTCAGTAAAATTAATTCCGAAGTTGGTAATTTTGTGCGAGCTCAACTGGGTTTCTATATATACTGCACGCATATAATTCTTTTTATTAAGGAACACACAACACGAATTTGTGAGAGGGATGCATGATGACAAGGTTTTAGTATACAAAAGGTCTTAAGAAAACTTTATTTTTGGTTATTTTAAATTAATAAGATGATTGTATTTTGTGCTCTCCATGTATACTAAATTAAATAGTTGTCCCAAACTCAAATAGTCATCGTCTTAATACTAACTAGTTTTTATATACGGGGATGAGTTAATTATTCTTTGGTTAATTTACAAAAGAAATATGTTTTAAACTTTTGGATGAGGAAGTATAAGCTAGCCACATAAAACTCTCCATCTTCGTGAATATATGGAAAAAATATTTTAAACCCTAAACCATATATTTATTATCATTGGACCAGATTTTGTTCTGTTCATAAAAATAATTTTATTTTGTACAGATTGTAAATGGCTTAAAAATAATAATTATAATTTTCACTGGTTAGCTAGGAAAAGTATTTGGTACCAATATAAAAAAAATATAATAATGATAATAGCAATATAGGACCGAACATAATATTGTCGGAATTAAATAAAATTGTACTTAATCATAATTTTATTATAGTTTATTTCAATTTGGACAAATTTTATCTAGGATTTGAATATTTTGGCCTAGCATCGTACAACTTATAGTTCATTTTAGTTCATTTACTTTTTCTCCAAAATTTAAAAATCATATATACACAAAGGCTCAAAAACTATTTTAGTTTTTTACATTTATGAAATTACTTCAACAAATTATTGCACAATTCTTAGTTTACCATTAGAGTATTTAGGAACTAAATAAATCTTAACTATAGTCAATAATACTTATTTGTCTAACAAAAAATGACAAATGCTATTTTTTTACCAATATATTTTCTGTGCTTGTATAAAAATTATATTTGTTACGAAATCTCCAAGAATTGAATAAGGATTTTTTAAAAAAAATTGTTTAAAGTAGTTTAATAATTAAAAAAAATCATTTCAACATTAGAGACTATATATATTATCACGTGAGTGTCATGTTTGCCCAAGCAATCCGCGGATCAACGTGAAAAATGAAACAGTTTTAATAGTTTAGCAATATGAACGTAGCATTGCTTCCAAACATCGAATTAAGAAAATAGAGTTTGAGGCGCTATTTAGAATATCTACCCGTAAACCGTACATATTCTCACTCCAGATTTTAACACTATTAAAAAACCATTTTCGCAGCTGAAGGCAATCAATTTTTCCAGGCAAGTAGCCAAACATCCGCCTACGAAAACAGCAGGGGTGGGGGGGTGGTGTTGTCTTTTTGCAGCCAGACGATATAAGGCGCCGCATGTAAAAATGCATCCGCCTGGGAAGGCCGATTTCGGCCACCTGCAAAAATGCAAAAATGGTTTTCCTAGTAGTATAAAATTGAGTAAGATATATCTAGAATTCAGAAAATGAATTAGTAGCCTTCTAGACTCATACTCATCAACTACTTATAATCATAATGGTGCATAATGAAATAAATAAGGCATATAAATTAATAAGGCCATTAACAAATGACCATAATATAAAAAATATATAAATAAGGCATGGATAATATTATTGAACTCCCACTTGTTTGTTGTCGACTTAAGCCAGGAAACACATTCCCGTCCGTACATCACCAATTAGAAGTAAAAAATTACAAAAATCTGGCCAGTTATTTCATTTTAAAGTGTCAAGTGAAATTAACTACTCGGGTTTTGGTAATTTTAGCCAGCGTACGTATGTGTTGAGCTTATGAGCCTCACGTAAAAACAAGGTAATTAAGTACCGTATAATAATTAATTAGGTATGAACTATTTGTTAGTGCACTAATTAAAATAGTATGCCATGCGTAGCTTATATGTAATTATGTATACGTGAGTTATATTTGTGATTCCGTAATACCGTCCAATGGCGTAAGCAATGATGACAATATATGCATTAGATAATCAAGTACATACAGTGCAATATACAGTGGCGAATGTAGAACGAAAATATAGGGGGTGCTCATTCCTAATGTGTTTTACGAAGCATGATGAATTTGAAAAAAAAAATTGACAACATGGATTGATATGAAATATATCACTCCACGAACATAGAGTACCAAATTTGACTTCTACAAGTTGCAACAAAAACAACAAATTAAATTGAAAACAGTTATCGTACATTCACAACTATATTTGTTTTTTTATAACCTATAGAAATTAAATTTTAACTTGCATATTTGTGGAGCGATATATTTCATATTAATTAATTTTTTTATGATTATTTAGATGATATGTAGAAAACGAGGGATGAAAATGCTTTCCTTTGATGGAAGACATAATACTACAAAGGCACAACCACAAATTCAATAACACAATTGTTGATAATTGTTGGATTACTTTGTGAGTAAAAACCGCTCGCTTCCCTAATCCCATGATCGTTCCATCCATTAAGGGTGTGTTTGGATGGAGGGTTTTGGGTGGGTAGGACATGGCGGCCCATTTTTTGTGGGTGTTTGATTGGTGGGCGGGAGTGGGATAGGGCGGCTCGGAGGGGAATATTCCCCCAAATGCCGGATGGATGAATCTGGTCAATTTGGGCGGATTTGGCCGCCCGAGCGAGCGGTGAGTCGGGCGAGCGGTTGCGTCACCGCGTTGAGAGAGAGAGATGGCCGAGTCCCGGCAACGACGACGTGCTGCAGCCGGGAGGAGGGAGCAGCGGCGAGCGCAGGCGCGGGTGACGAGCGCGGCGGCGACGGCGAGACCGATGCGTGCCCGGCGACGACGACAACGACGACGACGACGACGACGATGACGACGTGCTGCATCAGCGGGAGGAGGGAGCAGCGGCGAGCCGGCGGGAGGAGGGTGCAGCGGCGAGCCGGCGAGAGGAGGCGGCGACGCAGGAGGCGAGAGGCGATGGAGGAGTCGAGAGGCGGCGACCGGGGGAGGAGGCGGCGGCGGCGGCTGGGGGGAGGAGGCACGAGGTCCACGCCGGCGGGAGGAGGCGGCGGCGGCGGCCGGGCGGAGGAGGTGTGAGCTCCCCGCCGGCGGGAGGAGGCGGCGGCGGCGGCGGCGGTGGCAGTGAGCCCCCAGAGGCCCAGATCCAGCCGGCCTTTTCCCTTTTTTTTTTCTTTTTTTTTCTTTTTTCTATGTGTATTTATAATGGAGATAGTAGTGTAAATTGTTGGAAATTTTATGATTTGTATTGTGTATTAATTTGATGGGGCTTATACTCACCATCTCAAGTGAGAGGTGACCACATCTACAAATTCATCCTACTCCCTCAAACCAAACAAAAAATTGGATCACCAAATCCATCTTCATCCCTACAACGAAACAAAAGACTGGATCGCCTATTCGCTCAACCAAAAAAAACTGAATCGCCATATCCAACAAAATATGGACCGCTATATCCCATCCAGCCTTGACCGTGAACCAAACACACCCTAAAGTAGGCAAAAAAGAAGAAGCAAAAACTAATAACTTAATAAGGAAGGCCTAGCAGCCAATTAATCCACTAATCACCCATGCACCATGACATGTTGTCTTTGTTTGCTACTTCTTCCTTGCGACCTGGTTGTTCTGCCCTTTTGCTTCACGCTACTCCTCTCCCGAAGCTGTGCAGCTGCTGCTCTGCATGCAGGGCAGTGGGTTCTGCCGGGATGGATCTGGGGCTCTAGCCCCAACGAGCCCCAACGGTGAATCCGCCGCCCCTGGCAATATATGTAAGATACAAATGGTGGTAATATAATATATATGCAGCAATTTTTGTTATATTCTACTCTCTAGAATCCGAAATTTGGCTGGCCTACCATACATGCACACACATCACTAATTAATTAATCTTCGAAAGTCTCCAACAAAAATAACTTAAAATTATCAAAGCTTGTTTGTATTTATATTCTGCGTGCAAGTACGGCAAGGCCGGTGCAAGGAAAACGATGTGATATTGTACGGTACGAGTACGACATCAGTGACAGCATAACCGAGATGTTATGTTTCTGATGAATGTTCGAAAGAAAATAAAAATAGTCAAGTTGCACCGATCGATTTCAACAAATACCAATATTTTTGTTTGTATCAGTTTTACTCAACTATCAACTGAGGTTTGTTATAATATATTTTGGAATACATATATACCGTCCACATATATCTATGTGTACCCCTTTAAAATACCTTATTAGTGATGATAAAAGATAAATCCGCCACTACCCACCACTATCGATCATATGGATACCTAAATAGTGATATAGGTGAACTTTTAACCCTTCCAACCACAAGCCACCAAACAAGGAAAGTTTATTTTATAGCAATGTAAAAAATGATGGCAAGCCTATCGAGTTCAAGCTCTTATCCACCATTTCTCCTTAGTTCAGTGATATTAAATTTCCCCTACTTTCATGTGTCAAATAAGAACGATATCTTCGCATAATGGCAGGGAGCTGAAAGGCATTCATTCCTCAGCCTACATCTGAATTCATCTTTACACAAGTTATCTCACCCTTTTCTTCTCTCTAAAGTGCTATGGGTGTCTTAGACCCGTATCCCTGGCTCACGGTGTCGGCGTCCCGTTTCCTTTTGCGCCAGAGCCGTCCCCCAACATAGGCGCGCGTTTGCTCGCAGAGCGACGTGCTCCTCGGTCGCTTTTCGCTGAGACACGGTGCGGGGGCACGTGTTAGGCGCGCGGTGGCCAGACGTGTGTCCCATGGACACCACTCCATCCCCCATATTTCCCCTTCCACCCCTCGACGCAGCGCTCAGTTCGCCCGCCTCTCGCCGCACTCCCTCTCTTCCTCCGCCTTGCGGCGTGCTCCCTCTCTTCCCCTACCTTGCCTTGTCGCATCACCGGCCGTTGTCGTCATCATTGTTCCCACAAGAGTAAGTTTTTGGGAGACCTAGCCAGGTTGGGCCGTGAAACCGTAGCCGCTGGCGTCGTGTTTTTCTTCTTTCTCCCGCATTATGTTGGTGATTTTCTGGATGGATTTGTGTTCTCATGTGTGTGTGTGTGTTGCAGCTTGTTCTCATGGATCCCAACCAGTCAAGTGGGTACTACAATTTCTTGAAGGATCCCGATCTGGTGCACCCGTTTGGTCAAGCCTCCACCCAAAGCGATTTTTGTCATCCCCACGACGACTTCCCCAACACTCATGCTCAGTTTCCCCCCTTCTCTACCCAGTCACCACCACTAGCAGCCGACAATGGTGGCCTGACATCGGCCTCCATATCTAGGGTGAGGCAGCGTGTGTAGGCAAATCCGGTCAGCCAAGACGATGGGAAGGTGAGGATGTAGTACACTCATGATGAGGACCTACGCTTGGCAAGCATATTTGATCACATTCCAAATATTTGAGGCTCAGATCTGAACTAGGTGCAAAAAAAAAACTTGATTTGGATGAAGTTGAGCATGAGCAGATCTGAAACATGTGTAGAAAAATTTGTGTGTTTGTGTGTTTTTTTATGAGACTGATTGATATAGTTTGGGATGCGTAGAAAAAAAAAGTTGTTTTGCAAACTGATGAGAAGTAGCAGTACCCATGTGTAGAAAATTTTGCTTATTTATGGGTAGTTTATGGGAGTGTGATTCATGTACATGTGGTTGCCTACATAACATTGCACAAATTTTGACAATTTGATCCTTTCTGAAAACTAATTTTACAAATAAACTACGGCCAAAACTTATTTCAAAAATGACCCTTTTGTTCAGCGCCAAATCGTATGGTGCTGAACTTAGACACCTCAGCGCCACGTCAACTAGCGTTGAATGCCGTGACACCGTGGATGAGAGGCTGAGTCGGGGTGCCAACGTACATTCAGCACCGTACTATTTGGCGCTGAGGTGTCTAAGTTCAGCGCCATATGATTTGGCACTGAATAAAAGGGTCCTTCTGAAATAAGTTTTGGCTGCGGTTAATTTGTAAAATTAGTTTTTGGAAAGGGTCAAATTGTCAAAAATTGTGCATAACATTATCTTGTTGACAGAGAAGTAGCACTAACCTTTGTGATGCATGCATATGTATCTGTTTTGTTGAAGTTATGATGTGTCCGAAGTTTAATTTTGTTGACATAAATGAAAAGTTTTTGGTAGCTATAAATAATTGGCTCCTTGATGTGCACACTTTTGATGTATTAAAGTTATGTATGGAGTATCCAAGAATATCTGTGTTGACTGATTATGGGTGAAAGTTGCATTTTTTTTATGACAATTGGTTCCTTTTGGTAGATAGCAGTACATGTATTCTTCATATTGTTCTGTGATGTTATTACCAATGTGTATTTTGCATTTGTTAGGTATATGTTGAGCATTTGATGATATGTAAGTGATGATATGTAGGTGAGCGCCTGGCTTGAGAACTCTACCGATCCAATTAGGGGAAATGCTAGGAAAGGTGACACGTATTGGAGGCAAGTTGTAGCTACCTACAACTCAACCATAGAAGATGATAGGAAAAAGGACCCAAGCACCTCAAAGCCCCATCAAGTTGCCTGGGATTTTGAAGAGCCCAGCTATGAGTACCCCCGTTGGGAGAATAGTGTCCCATGGAGTGGCTTCGGTTAGTGAGGGCACCCATGAAGTGTCTTTGGTTGTAGATGCCCTAACTGCTTCTTTTTCAATTCAAATTCCATAGTAGAGATCTGTGCATAGCACAATTGGCCAGAAGTGTCGTCATGCGCACGTGCCTACCTAGGTTTGAGCAATACATGCTAAACACATAGTGTCTACTACTTCTCTCCTTAAATCAATTGATAGCGAGGTTCTTAGTATGAAAAAAGAATACAATTGTCGACGGGGGATACCCGTAGACCGGATATAGAGGGTATTGGGGTATGTATGAGAATCTACGTAGTACGACATCAAGCAAACAGAAAACATGGATTATACTGATTCGGGCCCCTTGATAGGTAATAGCCCTAATGCAGTTGGTATGGGATTATATGATGAAAACAACAGATTACAAAGGGAATAGCAGAACTCGATGATACCGACGAGACCGTAGTCGAGCAGTTTTGATGTGATGGAAAAGTTACAAGTTTGAAGAAAAATGTTAGAACTAAACTTGGCCTACAATGGACGGAGGTAGTAAGATACTGACAGTGGGACCAGCAGCTACCTCCCTTGTTTACTTCATCAGCCATTCTGACAGGCGCTCGAGATCCCGCGGCTGCCTCCGGCGAGCGATCTCCCTGCGTCTCCTCGGTCTCCTCGCGAGCTCGCCGCCGGCCGCCTGAGCCGATCTCCATCCCGCGAGCAGCAGCGCCGGCGTCCCCGCTGCTTCTTCCGCCGCATCCTTCTCTCGCTCGCTGGTGAGCGTCCATCCATCCGTTTCCCATCTATCTCTACCCAATACGCTTCTTCTTCTTCTTCTTTGTCGATTCGCGTTAAATCATAGCTTCTCTTTTGGATCTGGAAGCTGCTTTTCTCTTAATTTGGCTTAACCTTCTTACTACTAAGTAGTAAGATCTGGAAGCAAAAAAGAAAAGTTGGGGCCTGGATCTAAGCTCGCAGGAGATCTTCTGATTATGTCGTACTGATTGAATAATCTCTTTGTTTTTTCCACTTCTGGCAGGCGCATAATTCCTGAATCCATTTTAAGTGCAGTAATTCTGAGTACCAAAAAAGCCACTCAAAATGGTATGCCTAATGGTTTATTACTCTTTGTAATATTAAGAAGGAACATTCTGACATTTTGCTGGTATAAGCAAGTAGTTGATTTGTTTAGGGGAGCTTATTATTGGTTTTTGTGCACCGCAGGTGGTTCTTGCTGCTTCCATCATTTCAAAGTCTGGGAAAGGTCAGCTCGCTTGAAATATTCTGTTGTTTATATATTGTATTGTATTATTCTCAGTGCCGAAAAGAAGTTTTTTTTAATTTATATTGTTATATTGTAATCAAAATAAATCCTTTTGTTCATAGAAAAAGAAAAAAATGTATTTGTATAAGTTTTTATCATTCACCTATGCTAATAAGAGTGTTAGCTCATATGCAAATTTGTGGAACCCAAATACTAAACTAGCTGTTATCGTGTTACCTCAGTAGATTCTTAACTCCTATAACCCTAAAATCCTATGTAGTGAGCACCTCCTAGTTACCAATTTGTTGATGCTTCCTTCCAGGAAGTTAATGTGATTAGACTGAATGTTGTTTCTTTTCTGTGCTTTTCAATTGCAGCACTTGTTTCAAGACAGTTTGTTGACATGTCTCGCATAAGGATTGAAGGATTACTTGCAGCTTTCCCCAAACTGGTTGGAACTGGGAAGCAGCACACTTATGTTAAGACTGAAAATGTTCGCTATGTTTATCAACCAATAGAAGGCCTGTAATTGCTACTTATCACAAACAAGCAGAGCAATATTCTTGAAGATCTGGACACCTTGAGGCTGCTCTCTAAGCTTGTATCCTTTTTTCCATATGTTCAATGTTCCAATTTTTGGACCTAACTAACATATACAATCCTATCCTATGAAACATATAAAACATGGTTTTTTAACCTACTTTTCACATATATTGCTCTGTAGTGAATAAATGTATATCAGATAATGTTACCAACGTTTGCTTTGTGGGATAAAATGAAGATGAAGATTATAATGTCTCGGTATAGTTGAGCTTGTCACTATATACCACCAAGGGGACAAAAAGGAAAGAAAGGCACTACATTTTCAATGTGAATTTAGATTGAAACCTACATGCAAACTATCATGTTTTTGGGCTTTGTATATCCATCCATCATCAGACTTGCTCCTAAGCTGCATTGATTTTCTTTCTTGGCAATAATCCAGTACTTTTATCTCCTTAACAGTTGTATAGGTGCCTGAATACTCCCCCTCTCTTGATGAGGAGGGTGTTTGTAAAACAGCATTTGAGCTTATATTTGCCTTCGATGAAGCCATCTCTCTTGGAAATAAGGAAAATGTAACAGTTCAACAAGTCAAACAATATTGTGAGATGGAGAGCCATGAAGAGAAGGCTCACAAGCTGATGATGCAAAGCAAAATCAATGAAACAAGGGACGTGATGAAGAAGAAAGCTAGTGAGCTTGATAAGATGAGGGTATGTACTGCATCTTTTTTCAGATTAAGAATACATATTATATCGAGAAAATAAATGACAGTTAATGTAGTGGACTTTGATCATTAGGAAAACAATATTCCATTACTATTTCTACTTTGACTTTTTGGTTGTGTTCTGTTTTTCTGTCAGCTTGTCATTTCTTTGGTTCCAGCTTAGCTCGCGCAAACCTTAGTGCTTAAATTACAATGGCATTGCCGTCATTTGTTAATGTCTAAGTGGTGAACTTTTGTGGCTAGTTTTCTTGCAGATGGAAAGAGGAGAACTTGACAAAGGAGGATACTCATCAATATCTGGTCCCCGGGTAATCGAGAAAACATTCAATGACATGAGCATTACCGGTAGTGGATTTGGGAGTGGTTCTGGATTAGGTGGACTGGGCATGGATATGGACTCATTTGCTAGCAAGCCCAAAAGAGGTAACTTGAAAACTCTCTGCATTTTTCTTGGCTGATATTATATTCTAGCATTAATGTTAGGCCATAAAAATTAGGGGCAAACTTACTGTGTTAACCTAGGACTTTCTTCTTATGGTACTTGATATTCAAATCTCTCAAGACTTAAATTCGTAATATAGTTTCCCCATGCCAGTACTCCTGCTTTACATATAACTGCTTGACAAAGTTCAGTCAGCTATACAATGTTACTTATGTTTGCTAGCAATATTTGCACTGGCCGTCCATCTGCAGCTGCTACTGCTCCTGGTAAAGGTCTTGGTATGAAATTAGGCAAAACACAGAAGACGAATTAGTTCTTAGAGTCTTTGAAAGCTGAAGGAGAAGTCATTCTGGAGGATGTACAACCCAGCTCAGTTCAGTCAAGGGCATCGCCTCTTCCACCAAGTGATCCTGTCACAGTGACAATTGAAGAAAAACTCAATGTTACAGTTAAAAGAGATGGAGGTGTTAATAACTTTGATGTGCAAGGAACCCTTGCTCTTCAGGTCCTTAATGATGCAGATGGGTTTATCCAGTTGCAGGTAACATTCCTTCTGAACTTATAGCATTCTGCTTGAATTCTTTTTTTTTATAGAAATTCTCAACACCAAAGAATGTAACACAATTTTTGTTTGTTCCTTATATAAATCTATACGAGGTATCAGATATGTACCCATAAGTAAATAGAATGCATCTGTTATATTGGGTCATCTTTTCTTTTGCGACAATATTCACCTTCAGCTAAGATAATTCCTTTACATTTATATTTCGGGTCCATGTCATACGGTTTCCAATTTTGTTGGTACATTTGCATTTGTTTATGCTTATCATGCCATGTTTGTGTCCCTGATGTGGAACATTGTTTCTTTTTATTACGTTCAGTTTCATCTTTGATTGTTGCTTCATGTTTGCATTGCCGATGAGCAACATTGTTCTGTCCAGTCTCATAGATACTATTGATCATAGCTGATCATTTCATATTTATGTCTTATAGATTGAAAACCAAGATGTACCTGGACTTAGCTTCAAAACACACCCCAATATCAACAAGGATCTGTTTAACAGTCAGCAAGTTGTGGGAGCAAAAGATCCAAACAGGCCATTCCCAAGTGGTCAAAATGAAACTCCTCTGGTTAAATGGAGAATTCAGGGGATGGATGAGTCATCATTACCTCTATCAGGTGCACAATCATTTTATTTTCTTCTGTCCACTAACTCGTACTTCAAGGACATGTATTTTTCTTACACTGATTGCTTAATACTTTTGTTAACTTGCTTTTTCTTCGCATAGTCAACTGCTGGCCATCAGTATCTGGAAGTGAAACCTATGTCAACATTGAGTATGAAGCTGCTGAGATGTTTGACCTGCACAATGTTGTCATCTCTATACCATTGCCTGCTCTCCGGGAGGCTCCAAGTGTTAGACAGATTGATGGGGAATGGAAGTAATGTTTCAAATTCCTCTTTAGTGAACTTGTCTGTTATATTATACTAAAATAATCCTCCAACAGGTCATACTTGTCTCCTTCCTTAGTCTTGATGGTAGGAGTATTAAAAAATAACAAGTGATAACTAGCAATTCTGGCTTTTGTTCCTGACAGTCTTATTGGCATCTCAAACTGTTAATCTGTATGCTTAAGAGGGATGTGTTTTGAATTTATCGGGATTTAGTCCAGATCCCTTGTATGAACTGGTCCTAAATGATATCTCTTGTAGATAGAGCTCAACTTTTTTTTCCTTGATGGCAATAAGGTAGACAGCACAGTGAAAGCTTATTAGTCTAATGCCTGTTTCACTTTTCACTGTGCATACAGGTATGACTCGAGAAACTCCGTGTTGGAATGGTCCATTCTTCTTATCGATCAGTCGAACCGCAGGTCCTTGAAATATGAGTTCATATAATTATGTTTTGTACTTCTATTTGGGTTTTTTGCCCTCTGTTGTTAACTCTTTTCCCCCTTATTTGCAGTGGCTCCATGGAATTCGTTGTCCCCCCAGCTGATCCATCAACATTTTTCCCCATATCTATTGGATTTTCCACATCGAGTACATTCAGTGATTTGAAGGTTGGTAATCTCCCCATATTTGTTTACAGACTCGCACTTCTGCATATTTGATCTTCCTTCTGGTTTCATTTTATCATAATGTTGTTTTCTGCATGCCTTGCAGGTTACTGGAATCCGTCCTCTGAAGGATGGTAACCCGCCAAAGTATTCGCAGAGGGCTCGTTTGGTGGCCGCTAATTACCAAGTAGTTTAACCTAACAAGGATGTTTGTTGCCTCACTTCAGTGACACATGTTTGCGGTATATGTTATCTTTCGGCGATGAGCTGTTGAGAAGTCATGACAAACAAGGATTGTTTTGTATTTACAGTGAATGTATTTTCGCCTGTTTCATATGAAGTAACATTTTGCCCCAAATTGCTGATGATCTGTACTGCCACCCAAGAAATAAACACATGTATTTTCCTTTGAAGCCTTTATTTCGTATGTCTTGTTCGTTTTGTGAGATTATTTTCACAAATGTTTAACCATTAGTCTTATTTAAAATTTCTGTACAAATATAAAATAATTTAAGTCATGCTTAAAGAACATTTGACGATAAATCAAATCACAATAAAATAAATGATAATTACACTAATTTTTTGAATAAGACGAATGGTCAAATGTATCTCAATAAGTCAACAGGGTTTATATTAAAAAAATGGAGATAATATATATTTATATGACTATATATCATTCAATATTATTAATGTTTATAGCATTCTAGATTATGTTTATGTTAACACCAAATTTAGTAAGATTTTTTTACTAGATTTGTTAATGAAATGAGATAATTAACCGGTGGAAACTTATCCAGAAGAGACCGAGTTTAAAAAGAAATCATGAAAACCACGACAGGGTAACTTAATTTATCTATTAATTAAGTAGAGTGTAGTAATTTTCCTTTTTATCTTCAGGCAAGTTTGTTTAGTGTTTCGATCAGGACTAGTATCCACCCATGAGTATATATATGTACACCCGGTGTCCCTGTAAATCTATCTCTCGATTAATACAACTACTCTCGGTGCATCGTCATGCTCTTTTCCGAGGTTTTTATCACCGGCGTAACTTGGCACCTGACGCAGGGCTGCATCGGTTTCGATCTCCGGCGAAGGGGTAAGCCCTAAGTTCCGTTGGCCCTGTCAAATTTATTGCTACATTGGTGTTTTTAAGGCTGCATCGCATCGATCTCTTGGATTGCTCTGATTCAGTTGGTATATTTGTTTAGAGACGCATCGGTTTATTTGGGACTGTCTCGGTTAGGTCCGATATTCTATCTTAGCCATCACTTTATACATGATTTATCGACTTTATTAGGTGCATCGGTTTGGTCCAACCTATTAGTTTTATTGTTGATTAATAGATCTAATCCACCCTAGTAACTCATGTATACTGTTTTGTTTATCTTTACATCGGACTTCCAGCAAATGTTTATTTTAACCATTCAGTCTACATTTTTCAGCCGATTAGTTCATTGGACATCTACATCATCACATTATCATCGGCTGATTGGATTGTTTGCTCAAGTTCTTCCATTTTTTTTATCGAAGTGTTAGAATCTATATCGAATATATATCGGATATATAGCCGATTGTTCAAACCCTATCGACATCGGCTAGTATTGCTACATCAGCTTATTGGTTCATCGATCTTTGACCATCAATTTATCCATCTTGTCAGTTGCATGATCAAACTGACTGGCATGCTCGCACCTCATCAAAATCTAGGACCTACACTAGAGCTAAGCAAATCTCCCAGGCCTTTGTGTTTTTCGCGTCAACGGTTTAGCAAAAAAAAAAAATATCTTTCCAGTCCTTAAAAAACTAGTCAAGTATCTTATATAAATAAAATATCAATAACAATGATAGTAATTATTTTTTACCTATGTAAAAACAAAGATAATATATATCACGGAGCATGCACACATGAGCTAGATGCTAGAATTCATGTGTAAGTAATAGTGTTTGACTCTAGCAATATTATGGGGATGGGGAAGTTTTGTCCTAGGGGTATTTCGGTCATTAGGATAAAATTGTTCTGTACTAACGGAGGCTAACCGGACGGCGATGATATATTATAGAAGTTAAGCAAAATGTGATGGCATATTGTAAAACTTGACAAATCCAATGGTATATTGTACAACATGGACAAGATCAGTGGCACATTAGCTTTCTGGAAGGAAGCATCAACAAATTGGCAACCAAGAGGTGCTCACTACATAGGATTTTAGGGTCATAGGAGTTAAGAATCTACTGAGGCAACACGATAATGGCTAGTTTAATATTTGGGTTCCACAAATTTGCATATGAGCTAACAATCTTATTAGCACAGGTGACAGCTACAAACTTATACAAATACAACAGTTTCTTTCTTTTTCTATGCACAAAAGAATTTATTTTGATTACAATATAACAATATAAATTTAAAAAGATTTCTTTTTTTCACTGAGAATAATACAATACAATATATTAAAAAATATCTTTCCAGTCAACTAGTCAAGTATCTTATATAAATAAAATATCAATAACAATGATAATAATTATTTTTTACCTATGTAAAAACAAAGATAATATATATCACGGAGCATGCACACATGAGCTAGATGCTAGAATTCATGTGTAAGTAATAGTGTTTGACTCTAGCAATATTATGGGGATGGGGAAGTTTTGTCCTAGGGTATTTCGGTCATTAGGATAAAATTGTTCTGTACTAACGGAGGCTAACCAGACGGCGATGATATATTATAGAAGTTAAGCAAAATGTGATGGCATATTGTAGAACTTGACAAATCCAGTGGTATATTGTACAACATGGACAAGATCAGTGGCACATAATAGATTCTCTCTATTTTTTTATGTTATGGTTGTTCACTTGATTACCTATCTACTATGGTGCATCTTTTTTAGTACTATAAGTCCATATCTTACACACTAAATTACATACATTTATTATATAATTTTCAAATTATACAATGCACTATTCACATTTTATAGAAAATATGGAAAAATATTTATTACCTATTCAATTATGAGAAAAATATAAGTCCAAATTAACATATATGTAAATTTTTTTAAAAAAAACAATATAGTGGAAATACCAATATAGTTATATACATAGTGATAAGAGATAGTTATCATATGTCATGCAGTGAGAAAAGAAGATCACAATTGAATGCTTTATTATAGAGCAAAATTGATGGTATTATTTTTATCTTTTCTTAGCTGGATCTATCTAACCATAATTAATTAGTCCGTGTTAGCAGAAGTCTGCATCGTTATGCGCCAATATATGATGATATTATTAGTAATAGCTAAGTAGTCTGGCCTAACCATATTGTGCAGAGACGATAAAACTATAATGGGCGTAGCATAGTACGAGACTACCAGTTAATGGATAATTCATATTTCCCCTTTCCTTCCTTCCCGTCGACCACGCTAATGCCGACGGCGGTAGACGCATGGCGCGCGGTGGTGCGGCGACGCTTGGCGCTGGGCGCCGGCGGCGCGGAGAGGCGGGAGGCGGAAAGCAGCGTGCGGAGACAGGAGGAGGAAGGTGGTACGGGGAAGCGGAAGGCGGTCCACCAATGGCGACACTCGCCGAGGTGCTCTCCCTCTCCCCGCCGACCACTCCCCGCAACCGAGCACCGTCGAGCTACCGGATCTACGGTGGCGGACGAGGTGGGAGGCAGCAAGCGACGACGACAACAGCTGGGGGGGGGGGGGGTTGGAGCTCGGGGAGGGGATGGCTGTTGACGGTCCTTAAATCATAATATCTAACCGTCAATACATGCATATAATGAAATAAAACATGGTATCCAACTTAGTGGTAGAGATTATTACTAATCATTTCCACTAGTGTTGGTGAAATATGTGTATGCAGGTAATTTGAGGAGCAAACACATCCTTCATTAACAAAATGCACCTCCACGTATTCAGGGCGCGTTTACATGGATTTGAGGCCCAATAAATCAATAAAAACCATTTAGAATTTGGCCAAAACATAGCCCAGGTTGTTGGGGCCCATTAAGCAACCTCCCGGCCGAAGGAGAGGCCGGGATGAGTGTTTTTGGGTTCGGCCGAACCCTTCCTGCCGCTTCCCGCCATCTGCTTCCACGTGGACGGCTTGGATTCCTTCCCAGAGGCAGTTGCAGGGTGTTTTGGTCATTTCTTATACCCCTAACCGTCATTTGAAGCCTATATAAGGAGATCTTCATCTCACTTCAAGCACACACAACTTTGAGCTGAATTACAAGAGGCTCTATTGTATCTTTTGTACATTAGAATAAGGTAGAGAGTGAGGGGAAGCTCTAGAGGAGTGCCCGAAAGTTTGGCGCTCATCCGACTTCTACCTCGACGAGTGTAGCTCTCTTTCGAGGAATTCTGGAGGAGTACTGGAGCTACCGGTACACTCTGCTCTGGATTCGGAGAAACTTCTTCTATAAAGTAAGCATTCGTGTTCCTTTCTTTTGTTATTTAATTATTTTGTCTAAGTAAGATATATTTTCATCTTTGCGGGTTCATTGTTTAGTATTCATACTAAGTACTCTAGTAGTAGGACTCCGGATAGAGAAGGAAGTTCCTGCGCAATTATTAGAGTAGTAATTAATAACTTGGACGTTGTGTCTAGGTTAGAGATTACCTTTGTTTGTTGTGTATCCCACGGATTTATCAGAGGTAGGCTGCAGGTGGTGACAGCCCTGAATTCCGTCCCAGTAATCCTCCACGTTCGGATACATCATAGAGCTATAGCCGGAACCACGTTGGCAGACCAGTAGGGGTCGGTGCCCGAAGCAACAGATAGAAAACTACCTTTGCTTAGCTTAGATAACTAAAACACATAGAAAATCCTCTCTAGCCTGCCTACCTATAGTTGTTGTCCTTGGATCGTCTTAGCCTTAGGTAGATTACACACGTTCCCTGAGTTCCATATCCTTTTGGGGTCACCCGAAGGTGAAGTGCTACAGCGGTATTCCGTGCGCTTGCGAATTTATCTATGGTCGTAAAAAAAACCAACAATGGCGAAGATGACAACGCCTTGGCGGGGGGGGGGGGGGGGGGAGGGCGGCGGCGGAGCTCGGGCGGGGATGGTGACGACAACTGAGCAGAGGCTAACGGCGGTGGCGGCTCGCGACGACGACCGGGGCGTGGAGGTGGAGGTCGTGTGGCCGGCCAGCCAACCAGTGAGTGATTTAGGCCAGCCGGATGGCTTGGACCTCCTTTTTGTACTTGAATGACCAAAATTTGGCTTGGAGAGGCTGTTGGAGATGCTCTATGGCTGCATTCGGAAGGCCTATGTTTCCAACCCATGCAATGTGCACGGAAAACAGAGTAGTCCATTAGTGTGTGATTAATTAAATATTTGCTATTTTTTTAAAAATGGATTAATATGATTCTTTTAAGCAACTTTCGTATAGAAACTTTTTGTAAAATAATACACTTGAAAAACGTGCGCACAGAAAACGAGAGGAGGGAGTTAGGAGAACCTAGAAACGAATGCAGCTTAAGAGCATCTACTCCCTTCGTCTAGAAAAACCAACCTACTCCGTCCGTGCTGGGTCACCACCTAGGACAATGAATAGGGATGGGAGTAATAACTGAGCAGTTTTCTCTTTTTTTTTGAAACTAATAACTGAGCAGTTTGCTATCGACACAGTACCTAATAACCGAGCCAGTTCAATTTTTTTTTTCAAGTACCGTTGACATATGGCCCACCAGTCATAGTAAATTTTAGATAAAAGGAGTCCTCGAGTATCTTCTCCTTCCTTTCGCCTAAAGGAAAATCTCGCGTCTCGTCTCCCCTCCTTGCGGCATCTCGCGGCTGACAGGGTAGGGGCGCCGATCTCCATCTGGCGAGCAGAGCAGGCGAGGGGAGGGGATCCTGGTGAGCATCCACATCCTCTTTCCGATTCATCTCTCTCCCACCGGGAGTACTTTTGCCTGGAATTTTGCTTGCGTTGCGTTAACCCCAGCTTCTCTTCTAGATCTGGAAGAAGCTCTTCTCTTAATTTCAGAGCCTTAACCTTAATACAAAGTATCAGTTTGTTTGTTCTCCCAAAAGTTTGCGGGTTCAACTCAACCCCCATTTCCCAAGTTGGATCTGCCCCTGCTACTAGAAAGATCTAGAAGCAAAAAAAAAAAAAAAAGGTGTTGGGGGCTGGATCTAGCTCGCAGGAAATCTTCTGGTTATGTTGCACTGATTGAATAATCTCTTCTTTTTTTCCACTTCTGGCAGGTGCATAATTCCAGAATCCATTTTAAGTGCAGCAATTCTGGGTACCAAAAAATCCATTCAAAATGGTATGCCTAATGGTTTATTATTCTTTGTAATATTAAGAAGGGACATTCTGACATTTGCTCTTTTGCTGGCATAAGCAAGTAGTTGATTCGTTTAGGAGAGCTTATTATTGTTTTTTGTGTACCGCAGGTGGTTCTTGCTGCTTCCATCATTTCAAAGTCCGGGAAAGGTTAGCTGGCTTGAAATATTCAGTTGTTAATATATTGTATTGTATTATTCTCAGTGAAAAAAAGAAATCTTTTTAAATTTATATTGTTATATTGTAATCAAAACAAATTCTTTTGTGCATAGAAAAAGAAAGAAACTGTTGTATTTGCATAAGTTTGTAGCTGTCACCTGTGCTAATAAGATTGTTAGCTCATATGCAAATTTGTGGAACCCAAATACTAAACTAGCCATTATCGTGTTGCCTCAGTAGATTCTTAACTCCTATGACCCTAAAATCCTATGTAGTGAGCACCTCTTGGTTGCCAATTTGTTGATGCTTCCTTCCAGAAAGCTAATGTGATTAGACTGAATGCTGTTTCTTCTCTGCACTTTTCAACTGCAGCACTTGTTTCAAGACAGTTTGTTGACATGTCTCGCATAAGGATTGAAGGATTACTTGCAGCTTTCCCCAAACTGGTTGGAACTGGGAAGCAGCACACTTATGTTGAGACTGAAAATGTTCGCTATGTTTATCAGCCAATAGAAGGCCTGTACTTGCTACTTATCACAAACAAGCAGAGCAATATTCTTGAAGATCTGGACACCTTGAGACTGCTCTCCAAGCTTGTATCCTTTTTTCATACTCCCTCCGTTTTTTAATTGATGACGTCGTTGACTTTTTCTCACATGTTTGACCATTCGTCTTATTCAAAAATTTTATGCAAATGTATAAGATATAAATCACACTTAAAGTACTATGAGTGATAAAACAACTCATAATAAAATAAATTATAATTACGTAAATTTTTTGAATAAGACGAATGGTCAAACATCTGAGAAAAAGTCAACGGCGTCGTCTATTAAAAAACGGAGGTAGTATGTTTAATATTCCAGTTCCCAGACCTAACTAACCAATACAATCCTATAATATGAAACATATAAAAATTGTTTCTTTTAACCTACCCATATGTTGTAATGTACAGACGAAATATCAAATAATGCTATTAATGTTTGTTTTGTATGACAAAAATGAAGGTTATAATGTCTTTGTTTAGTTGAGCTTATCATTATATGTTACCAAGGAGACAAGAGAAAAGTAATCATTGTTTATAATAGTTGATTGGGAAATTTGGAAACACTATAATGACCTTGTATTCAATTGAGCGAATCCAAACGTTATGTAGGTGTTGCGGGCAGTGTCAACAGAAGCTACCGCTTTGGTGCCTGGCTGGAGCTCTTGTGCTCCAAGTTTTCCTTTGTAGGCCGCTATCTCAAGGGCACTAGGCTGTCATAGGGTGGTTTTTTGGTTGTGTGTCGCCTTGTGTGATGCTATTTGTGGATGTGTTTTGGATGAAGGGCTTGTGAGCGCTTGGTTGCAAGGGTGGTTTGTTTTTCCTTCTTAATGAAATGAAATGCAGCTCTCCTTTGTTTTCTAAAAAAAAAAACAAAGAAAATAAAGGCACTACATCAACACAATTCAATTTCGATAAAAAAACAACATGCAAGCTATACAACCTATCATATTTTTTTAATGGAATCTGTTATGTTTTGGGGCTTTATGGATATCCACCGTTAGAGATGCTACTACACTGCATTGGTTTTCTTTGTTGGCAATAATCCAGTACTGTGATCTCCTTAACAGTTCCACAGGTGCCTGAATATTCTCCCTCTCTTGATGAGGAGGGTGTTTGTAAAACAGCATTTGAGCTTATATTTGCCTTCGATGAGGCCATCTGTCTTGGAAATAAGGAAAATGTAACAGTCCAACAAGTCAAACAATATTGTGAGATGGAGAGCCATGAAGAGAAGGCGCACAAGCTGATGATGCAAAGCAAAATCAATGAAACAAGGGATGTGATGAAGAAGAAAGCCAGTGAGCTTGATAAGATGAAGGTCTGCACTGCACCTTTCTTCAGATTAAAAATACATATTATATCTTCAGAGAAAATAAATGACAGTTAATTTAGTTGATTTTGACCATTTGGAGAATCGATATTACATTATTATTGCTAGTTTGACCTTATGACTCTGTGCTGTTTTACTGCCAGCTTGTCATTTCTTTGGTTACAATTGATATCAGTTCACACAAACTTTAGTGTTTAAAATACAATTGCATTGCCGTTATTTCTTAATGTCTAAGAGGTGAATTTTGTGGTCGGTGTTCATGCAGATGGAAAGAGGAAAACTTGACAAAGGAGGATACTCAGCAATATCAGGTCCCAGGGTAGTTGAAAAAGCATTCGGTGACATGAGCATTACTGGTAGTGGATTTGGAAGTGGTTCTGGATTAGGTGGACTGAGCATGGATATGGACTCATTTGCTAGCAAGCCTAAAGGAGGTAATATAAAAACTCTTTGCATTTCTCTTGGCAGATATTAACTCTTTGCATTAGGGGAAAATTTACTACGTAAAGCTATGGGCTTTCTTCTTGCAGTACTTGATATTCAGATCTTCATTCCCATGCCAGTAGTCTCCTGATTATGTCTATGTTTGTCTATATAATTCCTGCTTTCCATTTTAACTGCTCGACAAAGTTCAATCAGCTATAATATATTGCTTATGTTTGCTAGCAATGTTTGTACAGGCCGTCCATCTGCAGCTGCTACTGCTCCTGGTAAAGGTCTTGGAATGAAGTTAGGGAAAACACAGAAGACGAATCAGTTCCTGGAATCTTTGAAAGCTGAAGGAGAAGTCATTCTGGAGGATGTACAACCCAGTTCAGTTCAGTCAAGGGTGTCGCCTCTTCCACCAAGTGATCCTGTCACAGTGACAATTGAAGAAAAACTCAATGTTACAGTTAAAAGAGATGGAGGTGTTAATAATTTTGATGTGCAAGGAACCCTTGCTCTTCAGGTCCTTAATGATACTGATGGGTTTATCCAGTTGCAGGTAACATTCTTTCTGAACCTCTAGCATCCTGCTTGATTTTTTTTCTACAGAAATTTTCACAAGCAGATCGAAGAACGTAGCACGACAATTTTTGTTTGAACCTATACGATATTTCTACTAAGTAAATGTAATGCATGTGTTATATTGGGTGACCTTCCTGCTAAGATAATCCATGTACTGTTTTTTTTTGTAGTCCATGTCATATGATATCCAATTTTGCTATCACATTTGTGCTTGTGACTTTGTTTATGCTTATCATGCCATATTTTTGTTGCTGAGGAATATTATTTCTTTTTATTACGTTCAGTTACATCTATGATTCTTGCACCATATTTTGAATTGCGGACAAGAAACATTGTTTGGTCCATGATACTGTTTGTCGGAGCTGATTATTTGATACTTGTGTCTTATAGATTGAAAACCAAGATGTACCTGGACTTAGCTTCAAAACACACCCCAATATCAACAAAGATTTGTTTAACAGTCAACAAGTTGTGGGGGCAAAAGATCCAAACAGGCCATTCCCAAGTGGTCAAAATGAAACTCCTCTGGTTAAGTGGAGAATTCAGGGGATGGATGAGTCATCGTTACCTCTATCAGGTGGACAATCACTTTACTTTCTTCTATATCACACTGAAGATCATGCCTTTTCTTTTCTTGATTGCCTCCTACTTTTATGAACTTGTGTTTTTTTCTCTCAGTCAACTGCTGGCCATCGGTATCTGGAAATGAAACTTATGTCAACATTGAATATGAGGCTGCTGAGATGTTTGACCTGCACAATGTTGCCATATCTATACCATTGCCTGCACTTCGGGAGGCTCCGAGCGTTAGACAGATTGATGGAGAGTGGAGGTAATGTTTCAAATTCATCTCTATCTGTACTGAACTTGGCTGTTATATTATACTAAAATAATCATCCAACTAATTGTTAGATGACAGTTATCTCCTTAGTATTGATGCTAATATTAGAAAAATAACAAGTGATAGCTAAGCTTTCTAGCTATTGTTCCTGGCACTGTCATATTGGCATTCAAACTGTTAAGAGGGATGTGTTTTGGATTTATCGGGATTTAGTCCAATTCCCTTGGATGAACTGGTCCTAAATGACACTTTGTGTAGATAGAGCTAAACTTTTATTTCCTTGATGCTAATAAGGTAGAACGCACAGCGAAAGCTGATTGTTATAATGCCTATTTCACTTTCATTTTGCATACAGGTATGATTCGAGAAACTCCGTGTTGGAATGGTCCATTCTTCTTATCGATCAGTCAAACCGCAGGTCAGTGAAATACGAGTTCATATAATCATGTTTTATTTTGTTTTTTTTTTTCATGTGGCTCTAACTCTTATTTTTTCCCTTGTTTGCAGTGGCTCCATGGAATTTGTTGTCCCCCCAGCTGATCCATCAACATTTTTCCCCATATCAATTGGATTTTCCGCATCTAGTACATTCAGCGATTTGAAGGTTGGTTTTCCCTTATTAGATGAGACTCGTGGTTCTATGTTTGTTGTTCCTTCTCATTTTATTGTATGGTAATGTTATTTTCTGCATACCTTGCAGGTTACTGGAATTCGTCCTCTAAAGGATGGTAACCCACCAAAGTATTCGCAGAGGGCTCGTTTGGTAACAGCCAATTATCAAGTGGTTTAACGCCCAAATAAGGGAGATTACCTCACTTCAGCACACATGTTTGCGGGCATTTCCTTTCGGCAATGAGCTGTTGAGAAGTCATGGAGAACAAGGATTGTTTTGCATTTATAAAGAATGTAATTTTGTCTGTTTCATATGTAGTAACATGTTTCACCAAATTGCTGTTAATTTGTACTGCCACCTGATGAGAAATAAAAGCATGTCTTTTCCTTCGACGCCGGTTGGCTGTTCTTTATTTTGTACGTCTTGTTTCTCTTGTGAGAATGTTAGGTCATTTTTTGTCGATGCCATATTTATACAGTTCTCTTTTTTCATGAAATAACTACAATGCATTCAGCCAATCGCTGACATGACTATTGGCGTTCTCATTTTCAGTTTTCAGCAAATTGAACGCCTTGTCAACCTGTATTCCACATAAATCTTGAATTTACCTTCTGATTACCAAGGTTGATAGGGGGACAAATCCATCAAGTGAAAATTTAGGGCTTAGTTTGGTTTATAGCCAAACTCAACCATGCTAAATAATTGGCAATGCTAAAAAAAAATTGGCACCTATTTTGTTTGGAACAAAAAAAATTTGGAATTCATCTATAGCTATACAATTTTGAACTTATGGTAACTTTGCCCAATATTTTAAACACTCCGCTCTACCAACTGAGCTAAGTTCGGTTTCATATTGTTTTTTACTTGAGGTTTGTAATTGATTGGTCTAATTTAAGAATGACATACCGCCAGTGATCACGTCTACAAATTCTTTTAAGAATATTTTGACAAGAACACAATTAAATGGATTCTATTGAGCTACATGCACTTTGGAGAGAGCTGGTTGAGCACACTTGTTCATCAGGTTATTTCTTAAGTGCTTCTCTGCCATGGTATCAGGAAGAAAAGCGACCTTTTCTGCTGTCAAATTCTTTTTCTCTTGGTGTTTTACGTTCAAAGATGACCTCAATATTAATAAATCTCTATAGAAAATATGACATAGCAAGATGCATATTCATGATGTGGTTATTTAGCATGAAATGCTGCAAGTGCAATGAAAGGCCAAAAATCAACAAATGCATATGTGCATATATGCTCATCCAAAGACAGCCAAAAAAAAGTGCAAAGCGTCTCTCATGATATTCTATGAGAATTTAGGGACTTGTTAGTAAAAAGGAACAAACTTAACGATATGAGAGCACTAATGTTGGTGACAATTACTCAGGCATGTATACATGGGGCGTTCAGCAGAGGCAGATACTCAGACATGAATACATGGTAAGATCAAGGCAGATAACAACTAGAACTAGGTCCCTGTTGGCTAGGTTTGGTAACAATGTTATGGGCATTAACAATGGACATATTGGAAGCTGGATTGGGAGTCTGAAAGACACATGATGAAGTGTGTACTATGTATGCAGATTTGAGGAGGGTTGGGTGTTGAAAGTTGAAACCTTGAATCCAATCATCAGAGATTCAGAATTTTGTGACACAGCACCATGCAAATGGCTGCACATGTCAGATGAAAACAGTAAGTATTTGCATATATACATACTCAACCAAGCATAACAATTGACACTGATGATTGATGTAACAAGTACAGTAGGTGGGTTTAGGTAGCACTAGCACACAAAATCATATGGCTAACAATGAAAAAAAATAAAATGCGGCAGCATCCCCTTTAAATACCAGATTAATGAAAACAAGATACTTAATTTCAGATGGATAACTTTATCCTAAGCAGTAAAATACAAGGAGTTCTGGTTAATAATTAGTAGAAGGCATAGCTTCAGTCATAAACACGAGTTTATTCAGGGGAAAAAGAGGGTAAAGACAGTTCTGATGTCCACGCAAATTACAGAAAGTGCTTTAGGTACTACTCACAAGGGAAAGACCTTAAGGAATTCAAAGTAAACAAAAAAAGAAGAAGAAAGAAACAGAGAAAAAAAAAACTTCAGAACTTTAGCTATGTGGGTCATTTGCTCATTGCTGCCTTCGATGCACCAGAAAGCAGAAGAAGAGGGCAATATGCTTGACAAGTTATCGAGTAAATCATGAGGGCCCTTTGACCCAATCCTTCCTACTAAGGCTTCCCAAACAAAAAATTTCCACCCTGTCACATCGAATGATTAGACACATACATAGAGTATTAAATATAGAAAAAAAATAATTATATAGATTGCGTGTAAATTGCGAGATTAATCTTTTAAGCCTAATTGCACCATGATTTAACAATTTGGTGCTACAGTAAACATTTGCTAATGACGAATTAATTAGGCTTAATAAATTCGTCTCGCAGTTTATAGGTGGAATTTATAATTTGTTTTGTTATTAGACTACGTTTAATACTTCAAATGTGTGTTCGTATATCCGATGTGACATGCAAACACTTTTCACCCCTGAACTAAACAGGGCCTAAAGCCAATACGCCGCCGCACCCGGGCACGATTACACATACCAGCCCATGACCCACCGTCGCCGCTCCAGCGCCCGCACTTCCGCCTGCCGCTGCAATCCTTGCTCTCCGCGGATGGCCGAAGAGGAAGAGAAAGAGAGAGATAAGGGAGAGACAGGGAAGAGAAAGGATGGAAGAGAGAGAGGATGACATGTGAGCCCCATATATACTGGGTCCAATAATATTTTTTTTGTGTGAATGACAATGGGTCCCGCACATATTTTTTAATTCCAACGTGACATAGGCGCCACTTGAACGCCATGTGGGACAAAGACCCGGTCAACACCGGTCAGCGAAACTGCCCTCCAAAACTGTTGAGAGAGTCAAATTACATTGGTTTCAATTGTTCGGGGAGTCACCCTACCTGGCTTTCTACTTAAGGGTTACGAATTAGATTTGGCCTACTTTTTCAGGGAGTCAAAAGTGGACTTTTTCCTAGCGGAAAAGATAGAACACAAGCCAGAGCCCTGAGCACGGACGGGCCGCGTTCACTAGTGTCGTACGGGCCGCTTTTGCTTGCTCCTGGTCCGCAAGCGGCATCGCCACAAGCGCATGAGGCGATGTGGATAGAAGCAGAAGTGAACGAGATATTTAACTATTTACCACTCTTATAAGTGATAATTAATGATTTATCATTGTACTCACATGTCATATATTGCGAGCGGCAAATACTTAATTACCATATTTTAAAAGTAATAAATAGTAAATGCCCCGAAGTGAGCACGTCACCTGGAAATCGGCCCGAGCGCTGTGGGAGCGTGAACTCGCCCTCATCTTTAATTTTCTCCGATTGCTGCAAAAGTGTGGCAGTCCATTAATTGGTTTTCCTGCTAGCGCTGGCTATAGATTAGTTGCCAGATCTATGCTCTCTCTTCATTTCTTCTCCCTTCCACGTGAGATTGTATTGGAGATTGTATTGTTGTGAATAAACTTATAGCTCAGTCTTACTGTACCTGCAGCTCTTAATTAGAGAGCATCAGCAGCGGTCATGCTCAATGACGAGCTTGAGACCTTGGATAATAGGCGACATGTGACGAGTAGGCAACCCACAACACATGAGATTGAGAGAAACAACAACATGCTAGATGGCACATTGAGCTTCAACATGGGTGACCGGCGACAGGCGAACTCACGCTGGTGGAGAAACCATCTTTCGTCGGTCTGACGAATTCCACAATAGTCCCGGTTACGATAAAAACCGAGACTAAAAATGATCTTTAGTCCCGGTTAAAAAGGGTAACGGGCATATTTGATCTTTAGTCCCGGTTGGTAGTCCCGGTTGGTAACACCAACCAGGACTAAAGATCCTGGTTCAAATGCTGTCAGGGCTTGTCAGGCTCCCCCGGGATCTTTAGTCCCGGTTTGTAACACCAATCGGGACTAAAGATCGTAACTTTAGTTCCGGTTGGTGTTACCAACCGGGGCTAAAGATCGGCGATCTTTAGCCCCGGTTGGTAACACCAACCGGGACTAAAGTCCCACCCCTTTATATATGTCTTCTTCCTCCTTCAGCCTGAGCAAGCTTCAAAATTTCTTCAAAAAAGAGGGGAGGTTATACCAAAATTTCTAGTGAATTTATTTTGGTGATTATATACAAATCGGAGGTGCCTAAAAGGTTAGCAACTTCATCCTCCAATGTTTTTTTTGTCATATTACATTTGGAGCTATGTTTTGCACACTTTTTTGTCTCCAAAATTTTGTTGTAAGTTGATGAGAAAGAAAATTTGTGTGGGAAAAGAAAGAATATATAGAAATTTGTTTATTTGCTAAAGAAGGTTTTATAAAATAGTTGAGAAGGAAGATATAGTGAAAGTTAATCTTAAATAATGGAAAACAAACTAAATTGAAAATTAAAAGAAGTACAATACATTAATATTAGTTTAAAACTTTAAAAATAATAAATAAGAATTATTTGGTGGAATATTTTATAATTTTTGTATGAATAATGATATGTCATTATTGTATGACTGTTGAAAGAGTTTGCGATTATTTTATCATTATTGTATGACTGTCATTATTGTACGAATGATTATTTGTGTACGATTTTTTTTTCATTTCATGTAGATGGATCCACAATGGATGTACGCTGACCGGCGGTCCAAAGAGTTTATTGACGGCGTGCATTATTTTTTTGAGAGTGGCCGAAGCTAACAAGCATAAGGGTTTTATTTGTTGTCCATGCAATAAGTGTAAGAATCAGAAGGAGTATTCTGCATCCAGAACTATTCATTTCCACTTGTTTGAGTCGGGGTTCATGCTAAGCTATAATTATTGGACATCCCACGGAGAGCAAGGGGTTGAAATGGAAGAAGATGAAGTGGAAGACGACAATATTCCGGACTTTGCTCAGTACGCTAGATTTGAAGGAAATCAAACGGGCGAGGAGGACAGGGATGCTGATGATAACGACGTTGCGGATAATCTTGGTCAGATGTTGCAGGACGCCAAGGAGGACTGCGAAAGTGAAAAGGGGGCCCATAAATTGGACAAGATGTTAGAGGACCACAGAACGTCGTTGTACCCAGGTTGCGAGTAGGGGCACAAAAAGTTGGATACCACTCTGGAATTCTTGCAATGGAAGGCAAAAAAAGGTGTTAGTGACAAGGCATTTGGCGATTTATTGAAACTCGTCAAGAACATTCTTCCGGAGAGAAACAAATTGCCCGAGACAACATACGAGGCTAAGAAGATAGTTTGCCCTCTAGGACTGGAAGTTCAGAAGATTCACGCATGTCCGAATGATTGTATCCTATATCGCGGTGAGGAGTACGAGAACCTAGAAGCATGCCCTGTTTGTAAAGCAATACGATACAAGATTAGACGAGATGATCCAGGAGAAGTTGACGGACAGCTAACGAAGAAGAAAATTCCTGCTAAGGTGATGTGGTATTTCCCTATAATACCACGGCTAAGGTGTTCAGGAACAAGGGGAATGTTAGAATGATGCGTTGGCATGCTGAAGAACGTCAACAGGATGGGATGCTGAGACACCCCGCCGATGGTTCGCAGTGGCGAAACATCGACAGAAAATTTAAAGACTTTGGAAAGGACGCACGAAACATACGGTTTGGTTTAAGTACGGATGGCATGAATCCTTTTGGAGAGATGAGCAGCGGCCATAACACTTGGCCCGTTACGATGTGTATCTACAACCTCCCCCCTTGGCTATGCATGAAGAGGAAGTACATAATGATGTCGATTATTATTCAAGGCCCCAAGCAACCTGGTAACGACATCGATGTGTTCCTAAGACCACTGGTCGAAGATCTTAAACTGTTGTGGAAGAAGGAAGGTGTCCCCGTGTGGGACGAGGACAAACAGGAGGAGTTTAACCTACGAGCGCTACTGTTCGTAACCATCAACGATTGGCCTGTACTTAGCAACCTATCCGAGCAGTCCAACAAGGGGTACAAGGCTTGCAGTCACTGTATGGATGAAACAGAAAGTACGTATCTTAAGCACTGTAGGAAGGTTGTGTACATGGGTCATCGTCGATTCCTTGCTGCAAACCACCCAGTACGGAAGAAAGGTAAGCACTTTGAACATAAGGCGGACCACCGTACGGAGCCTAAACATCGCAGCGGGAAAACAATGTTTGCTATGGTGAAAGATCTTAAAGTAGTGTTTGGAAAGGGGCCTGGCAGCCAGCCTATAGAGAGCGAAGATGGTCACGCGGCGATGTGGAAAAAAAACTCCATATTTTGGGAGTTACCCTATTGGGAATTCTTGGACGTCCGCCACGCAATCGACGTGATGCACCTCACTAAGAACCTTTGCATAAACCTTCTTGGCTTTCTAGGTGTATATGGAAAGTCGAAAGATACATTGGAAGCACGTAATGATCTCAAGCATATGGAACAACGTAGTGACCTTCACCCGGAACCAAAGGAGAAAGGCAGCCATTACTTGAGTCCAGCCAGCTACACTCTTAGCAAGGCAGAGAAGGAAAGTATGTTTGAATGCTTGGAGAGCATTAAGGTAACGTCTGGATACTCCACGAATATAAAGCGAATAATAAGCACGAAGGAGAAGAAGTTCACAAACCTAAAGTCTCATGACTGTCATATGTTGATGACACAACTGCTACCAGTTATAATAAGGGTTATCCTCCCAGACAATGTCCGGGCAATAATAACAAAGCTATGTGCTTTCATGAACGCAATTTTGCAGAAGGTCATCGATCCGGATAGATTAGAAGCCCTTCAGAATGATATTACTTGAAGTGCGGAACATGCCTATGTTCTCACTAAAATGGGTTTTATTTGGAGGGAAAAAAGGCATGATAGACCAACTTAACACCATCGATGATTGTCGGGGTTGATCGTCTGTACTTTGTAAGTGTTCTGTATTATTAGACTGCTGCATCATCAAGATTATGGTTTGAACTTTGAAGCAGGAAAGCAAACGCCCGCCCGGCAGTTTAATTGGAAAAAAAAAACTGAACCGACATATATATGTCATGGTTTGGATTGCATCAAGAATTGTTCATGCTATTGCACCAGAGTTAACTGGGAAGACCAGGTAATTTTCATACGAACCGGCGGACCAGAGAACTACTGGACTAACAAAAACCATCCATCACTCAAGAATATGGCCTGGCCCGCAAATAAATGAGAAAAATGGTGGCCTTATGCAAACGTAGGTGGGTGATTTCCCCGTACATCACCTCACAACTATTGTGGACTAGCAAATATATCACTTGTGATAGACTTGGAATATACATGTAAATCGCTAGACCGTACAGTTGGACCGATGGACAGGTGAACCGAGGGTTGTGCCATGTCAACTACCAGTCCAAGCTTCTGTGCTATGGTTTGAAGGGGAGTTGTAACATTTAGATCCCTGCAACTACTATCTCAAGTAAAAAATCTATAAAATAGTTATTTGTCCAAAAGGGGGCCTTATTGTAGGAAAACAACCCTCAAAGACATAAACTCACGAGACATTTGTCACAGCTGCAAATTTTCTTGATGATGGCATTTATAAGCGATCACAAATATACATGTACAATTGACAACCACATACCATATTTAACACGAAAGATTGTTGGTTAGTCTTTTTCGGCTGCCTCAGCTAGAATATAACCAGCTCTTAAGAAATTAAATAGCAATTTTGTTTCTAGAGAAAACAACAGAGAGGACTAGCTAATTAATAGACCTTAGTGTGTGAAGAATCTCATGCCACACAAGCGTTCAAAGGTCCACATGTACGTCCAGTCAAGTCGCCATCTACATTACTTGTGTGCTGATTTGTCATTAGTCAGTCAAGTACAAGTCTTTCCCTTAGTTCTAAATCTATAGGACGGTGCCTCCCGGGGTCCAATTGTTTCTTGTCCTTTCCACTAATTTAATTTCCTGTTTAACTAATTAAATTTTCAGAAACGTTGTCGAGCATTAGTGGTACTATATATACGTGGCAATATGTATATCCAGGTTCATTTTCAGTTTGGCAATATATATCAGTCGTGTGTCCATGGTAGGCACTATGTACAAACCTAATTAGGGACTGGTGGCCATAATTTGGTAGGCACAATTAGACAAGCCACCTCCTCTTGATGTTGGTAGGCCACCCTTTCTTACTCGCTGAAAAAGTTCATGGTTGTTAGCAAATGAATTTTGGTGTCTTTGAAAAGGGAGAAGTTTGATCTGAGGTGCAACATATGTGAGATTATACATTGTAATATCATAAAAAATTTAAACTAACTAGGAGTACTCAACTAGCACTAAAATGAAAATACATTGTAGGGGTGTTATATTACATAATATAGAGCTATAAATTTTTATGCCATTAGCTGCCTATTATATATAATACTCGATCTTAAATCATTCTGAAAACTTCACAGGTGACTTCTGGTGAATTGTTTGTACAAACAGATAGACATTTTATATGTAATTCTTTATTTCTCATAGCATCTCTCTAGTGGCATTTCTTTTTTCTAGTGGCATTAAATTACACCACACACGCTGTCATGGAAAACCATTGCGGAAAAAGGAAACAATTATATGGGGTACACTAATCATGCATTGCAACATTAATTCTCGTAACTTGTGTATGTGCCGTGTTACTCATATCTAGCTATTTAGCATAGTTTAACATCCTAAAAGTGCATGTAGAGACAAAAAAATTTCTAAATAATGCCTTACATGCATGTATTTTGGGCACATTATAGTACTAAAACATATCTACATATAAATTTAGGAAATATATCTAAAATGTGATTGAATTGTCTTTAGTGTAAAAGTATTATTGACAATGTTTGAAGTGCTTCTGAAAATTTTCCTGTAGAAAAGTGTCTACATAAGTTTTTTATTGTAGCATAGTCAAATATATATTGGGAAAAATTTAAGCGACGGGAAATTTGTAGGAGTGCATACCTTTGCATATTGTGATGTCACAGCTGTGTAGTATCTAAAGTAGACTTTGGGTGTGTGTGTTAAGTTATTGGGCCTGCGAGCCTGAGAGAGAGTTGGGCCTGCGTGCCTAGAGATCTATTTAAGGAGAGGGGAAAGCACTGTACTATTCATGAAAGCAGAAATAGAAACTACGCCTCCCACCTACCCTGTCTTCTTCCTCCAGACTCTTCTTCCTCCTTGCGTCGGAAATCTTCTCTCCTCCTCTTCTCCAAATTCTTGTCTCAATTCTGAACCTAACACGGTGCGGCAGCGATTTGGCGGCGGGGACTCGTATCAGTGGTATCAGATTCAGGTTCGCCGGCGTGTGATTCTCGCATTCTCTCGATTCGGTCAGTAAAATCCCTGTGCTCTGGTTCGTGGCTACCCCTTGGTGCAGCCGCGGTAAGTCCAGTTCTGGTTTGGCTGGATTTGGAGGAGAAGTCACCATGGCGCCCATGAAGCTGAGTGCACCGCTGCGGCAATCCTTGGAGGCGATGGAGGTTAAACTGTTGGAGAAGTTGGAGACGCTTACCCAGCGGTTGGAGACGCTGGACTCTAAGCTGGAGAAACAAGGAGGATGTCTCGATCAAGTGGTCATCAAGGTGGATCTCGCCTTGGATTCAGTTGGCAAGATGCAGCAGGATCAGTTGCAAGCGGCGCGTCTGCAGAAGCAAGCGGCCTCCCCGTCGGCAAGTTCGTCCGGCACCGACCAAGTGAGTATTCTTGGTTCACCACCACCACCACCACCACCACCACCACCTACACAGTTGGGTACTCATCCGGGTGTGCGATTTGGGGATACTGAGTGGAATCGTTCTCTTGATGGGGGGAGTTGTCCTAAAAGTTTCTTACCGAAAATGGATTTTCCACGTTTTGATGGGACTGATGTACGCATCTGGGTGGATATGTGTGAGACATATTTTGACATGTATCAAATTCCAGATGGTTTCAAAGTTTCAGCCGCAGTTTTGCATATGTCTGGTAATGCTGCTCAGTGGTTTCAGTCTCTGAAGTTAATTGAGGACATTCGCGACTGGCCGCATTTGTGCTATGCTGTTATTTCTAAATTTGAGGGTAATACACAGAGGGAAAAAGTGTTGGCACTGCAGACTTTAACTCAAACAGGCTCGGTTTCTGAGTATAAGCATCAGTTTGAGTCATTGGTTTATCAAGTCCGCCTGTTTGATCCGTCTGTTGGTGGATTAATACTTGTAACTCGTTTTGTTTTGTGACTCAAAGAGGAGATCCGTTCTGCTGTTGTTCTTCAGTTGCCAGATACAGTGCAGCATGCAGCTGCTGTGGCATTGATGCAGGAAAGTGTGCTTGAGGCTTCTCAACAACAGCTAAAGAAGTTGACATATAAGCGGCCATTTCCTCGTGTGGATAGTGCAGCTCCTGCAACTGAACCCCTGGCTATTAAGCCTGAACGTGCCGAGCTGTGGAAGGCCCGACAGCTATGGGATTTTCGCCGTTCCAATGGCCTGTGTTTTAAGCGTGGGGATAAATACTCGCCCGAGCATAAGTGTGCTGTCACGGGCCAGTTGAAGACAGTGCAAATCACTGAGGTTATTCCTGATGCGTTGCTTAATGCTGTAACTGAGGAAGATGGATCGGATCAGGAAGGTGACTGTCATTTGTCTCTGAATGCCTTGTCTGGTGCTACGGCTCCTCGTGCTATTCGTTTGCGAGCTCTTGTTCAGAACAAGGTGTTGCTCATGCTAGTCGACTCTGGGAGTTCTCACAGTTTTCTTGATTATGACTTTGCGATGCTATTGGGACTGCCTCTTATTCCTGTGAGCCCTTCCTTGGTGCGTGTGGCCAATGGTGATACTCTTTCTTGTCAGTTTATCATCGCTGGCTTCACATGGTGGCTGCAGGGGTACACTTTTTCTTATGACATGAGAGTGGTGCATTTGGGTGGGCATGATGCCATATTGGGTTTAGATTGGCTCGAGCAGCATGGGGATATGTCATGTAATTGGGCTCAGAAAACTCTCAAGTTTGTTTATCAAGAACAGTGGATCTCTTTGCAGGGGATTGCTGCTTCTGTTACTTCTTCTGAATTGAATGCAGTTTCTCTCCAGCAAGTTATGAAGTGGCATAAAGGGTGTGCCATTTGGGCTGCTGCTTTGGTGGAATCAGTTCCTGCCCCAGTTTTGTCTACTATACCAGCCTCAGTTCAGCAGCTATTGTCTGACTTCGCTGATGTGTTTCAGTCTCCTCACAATTTACCTCCCCATAGGATCTTTGACCATGCTATTGCTCTTCACCCTAATGCTGCTCCCGTTAATAGTAAACCCTACAGTACTCTCCCTTGCAGAAGGATGAAATTGAAAGGCAAGTAAAAGAGATGATTGAGGCAGGATTGGCTACACCTAGTATAAGTCCCTTTGCATCTCCTGTTTTGTTGGTTAAAAAGAAGGATGACACGTGGCGTTTTTGTGTTGATTATCGCAAGCTGAATGCTATTACAGTAAAGAGCAAGTTTCCTATGCCTATTGTGGATGAGTTACTTGATGAGTTAGCAGGCACGGCTTACTTCTCTAAGTTGGATCTTAAAGCTGGCTACCATCAAATTCGAATGGTTGAAGCCGATGAAGCAAAGACAGCTTTCAAGACTCATCACGGACAATTTCAGTTTAGGGTGATGCCTTTTGGTCTTACTAATGCCCCTTCAACATTCCAGTGTCTCATGAACTCTGTGTTTGCACCCTTTATTTGCAAATTTGTGTCAGTATTCATGGATGACATCCTGGTTTATAGCCCTGACTTACCCACTCACCTCCAGCACTTGCAACAAGTGTTGTCGGTCCTGCGGTAGAATCAACTATATGCTAAGCTGTCCAACTGCTCCTTTGCTTGTACTCAGTTGGAGTATTTGGGGCACAATATTTCTGACAAAGGTGTGAGTACAGATCCTAATAAGACAGCTGCTATGCTTGCCTGGCCTATCCCTTCTTCTGTCGCTGCTCTCAGGGGATTCCTTGGACTGACTGGCTATTATCGAAAATTTGTGAAGAACTACAGTATAATAGCTCGACCTCTCACACAACTGTTGCATAAGAAGGCTTTTCAGTGGAATCCTGCAGCTCAACATGCTTTTGATCAGTTGAAACAGGCTATGAGTGCCACCCCTGTTCTTGCTCTGCTTGATTTCAGTCAGCCATTTGTCTTGGAGACTGATGCATGTGATTTCGGTATTGGAGCTGTGTTAAGTCAGCAGGGACATCCTATTGCCTATTATAGCAAAACTTTGGGGCCTGCTAATCAGAAGCTCTCTATTTATGAAAAGGAGTTTCTGGCCATTATGATGTCAGTTGACAAATGGCGTTGTTATCTCCAACGATGCCCTTTCACTATCAAAACGGATCACAAAAGTCTCTGCCATTTAAATGATCAAGTTTTGAGCACTGACTTGCAGCAGAAGGCCATGACTAAGATGATGGGGTTGCAGTATAATTTTCAATATAAGAAAGGCAGTGAGAATGTAGTTGCTGATGCCTTGTCTCGTATTCCTCTTTCCAGTCAGGTCACAGCTTTGTCAGTAGCTACACCTGTCTAGATTCAGGAAGTACTTAACTCTTATGCCATTGATTCCCATGTCCAACATCTCCTGTCTGAGTTGGTTGTTCATTCCCCTAATGCACAGGGCTACTCCTTACAGCAAGGTTTGATCAGGTTTAATGGTCGAATTTGGATTGGGGCAAATTCTGGGTTGCAAACCAAACTCATTGCAGCTTTTCATGATTCTCCAATTGGGGGTCACTCTGGGCATTCAGCTACTTACCAGCGTCTCAAGAAGCTGTTCTATTGGACTGGCATAAAAACCGATGTCTTGAACTTTGTGAAGCAATGTCAGGTTTGTCAGCAGGCTAAACAGGAGCATTGCAAGCTGCCTGGCTTACTGGTCCCTCTACCTATCCCTAAGGAAGCCTGGGTTGATATCTCGATGGACTTTATAGAAGGTTTACCTAAGTCCAATGGATTTTCAGTAATTCTGGTGGTAGTTGATCGATACACAAAATATGCTTATTTTCTTCCCTTGCGCCATCCCTTCACAGCACTACAGGTGGCCACTGCTGTGGATAGAGGAGTGTTCAAAACATATGGTATCCCTCGCTCTATTGTTTCAGATTGTGACAAAGTGTTCACAAGCAAGTTTTGGGGTGATTTGTTTAAAGTCTGGAATACTCAGCTGCAAATGAGCACTGCTTACCATCCTCAGACTGACGGTCAAACTGAACGAGTGAATCAATGTCTTGAGATGTATCTTCGTTGCATGACTCAAGCCTCCCCAACAAAATGGCATCACTGGTTGCATTTGGCAGAGTACTGGTATAACACCTCTTATCATACCTCCTTGGGCTGTACTCCTTATAAAGCTTTGTTTGGTGTGGATCCCCACTGCTCCCAGGTACCAGCTCTGCTTATCTCCACCCATCATGATGTGGTCGATTTGGTGTCAGAACGAGATCAGTTGTCCACTTTTCTCCAAGCTCAATTACAGCGAGCACAGCTGCAAATGAAACATCAAGCTGACAAAGGACGTTCAGAAAGATCCTTTCTAGTGGGGGAGCAAGTTTTTTTGAAGCTACAGCCGTATTCCCAGTCGTCGGTGGTTAATCGACCGTACCCTAAACTAGCTTTCAAGTTCTTTGGGCCATTTGAGGTGATTGAGAAAATTGGAGCTGCTGCTTATCGTTTGGCCCTGCCTGCACATAGTCGGATTCATCCGGTATTTCACATTTCTCAACTCAAGACACATGTGCCGACCAATATAGGTGTCTACTCTACTTTGCCTGATCCTGAAGAAGTCCTGGACCGCCGCTTAGTAAAAAAAGGGAATGCAGCTCATGTGCAAGTTCTGGTGAAATGGTCGTCCTTGGCTGCAGATCATGCAACCTAGGAAGACTATGAGGTGGTCAAGACTCACTTTCCTACAACCACAGCTTGGGGGAAAGCTGCTTCTGCGGCAGGGGGTACTGTCACAGCTGTGTAGTATCTAAAGTAGACTTTGGGTGTGTGTGTTAAGTTATTGGGCCTGCGAGCCTGAGAGAGAGTTGGGCCTGCATGCCTAGAGATCTATTTAAGGAGAGGGGAAAGCACTGTACTGTTCATGAAAGCAGAAATAGAAACTACGCCTCCCACCTATCATGTCTTCTTCTTCCTCCAGACTCTTCTTCCTCCTTGCGTCTGAAATCTTCTCTCGTCCTCTTCTCCAAATTCTTGTCTCAATTCTGAACCTAACGCGGTGCGGCAGCGATTTGGCGGCGGGGACTCGTATCATGTGACTAGAATTTACTTTTCAAATAATATATCATTGAGCTTAAATACACAAATACACAATAGCTTTCCCTTTAAGCCTAATTCTGTAAGCTTACCTGTTAGTTTTTATTTGATGGTATGTTGGTGCTATTCATGGGATGAATAATAAAATCTTAGGAGAAGAGGTTTTCCTAGCTGTTATCCCCAAACAACCGATAAAACATATTTTTCCCAATAATAATTTGTCAGAAATTTAGCAATTTTTTGTGTCTATTCCTATGGATATTTCATAGATGGTTTTTCGCCATGAGACCAATCGATCCTAGTAATTAATCCACTCATACAAGCCACTATGATACTCATAGGAACATTTTGCTAGAGATGCAGACTAATGGTGGCAGTGAAAATAGTTGTGGAGGCTGACCGCACTGAAATCATCCTATAAAGTTGCCGAAAGACCTATATTGTATTTGCAACCTCCTTTAATGCAGGACACCAATGGCTGAAAATTTGGTCACTTCTTAGAAAAATTTGTGTGCATGCACTATAGGCACCTCCAAACCATTGTTACTAAATTGTGTAGCCAAATATTTCTATTTTTCCCCCAAAGACTTCTCAACTCAACTAACAAGACACCACCAGACTTAAGGGGCTAGTTTGTAGGCCAAACACCGTCAGGAAAATACATTATATCGTCAGGAATTACTTTTCTGTGAGGGAACCGACAGGAATTGCCGATAGAAAAAAGACCACGGAAAAATTCAATTATCCTGTAGGTTTCCCTACAGAAAAACAATTCCTATCGGGTTTTTCCTGTGGGTGGAGCACATAAAAAATTCACTCTCGTCAAATTTTTGCTTCCTAAATCCTGACGTGCAACCGTCAGAAATTTTGTTCTTAAGGCAGAAAAAAAAATAAAACCACAATGAAATCCACATGTTAATATAGATTACTAAACAGTACTTTCTAAACACATTATGGCAATGAACTAGTAAGTAAAAACACATACGAACTGATTCATTCATCAAATTTAAGCAAACTACAAGTCCTGTAAGTTAACCATTACGCATACACACCAATTCAAACTCAACTACAATTCACAGCACTGTAAGTTATAAGTTACATATGGGACTACTTGTCTTCTGGCTGCAATAATCCAAGCCGCACATGGGACAGCAAATGCGTCATCTTATACCTATTCCAGTCATTCTCTCCAGCTATTTTCAGCTCTTTTATGTCTTCTAAATGCTACAGATTATGATAAAAACAAGTCAATGTATAGGAGAAAACAATATTGTAAGCTGAATAAGATGATATATGCTAAAAATGAGGATATTATGAACTGAATAAATATTGAATAGAATTAAATGACTGGGTAAATGTCTTTCACACCAACAGGATAATAACTGAGTGATCATATGGCAGCTATTATCATGGTTCATGTTTGCATACTTATATATAAGATGCATATATTCTTTAACCCACTAGCATTAAGGGAATTATTTTGCCACGTCAATCTAGTTAGCATGAATCACTATCAACCATAATGTGTACTTAATTTAACTGTAATCCACAAGGCTTTACACAAACTATATATCCTTCACAAAAAGAACTCTCATACTCTCAAACTATCAAAGTCTAGGAAACAAATATGCATAATATTGAACTACATGTGCATTTCAAAGTCTATGAAATTAATATGCACTTCATAGAGGTCCCTTAATATATCAGACCATTGCTTAAAACTGACATATGCCAAATTGAATAAACATGCTAGGAGTCTGCTAGCTAGATAAGTTTTGCAACATATAACCTGTTATGGCAATCAGCTTTGGCAGAAGAACTTGATTATACATAATTTTGCCTTGCCTGCATACAACCCATAAGAGACTGTTGTCAAGTTAGCCTAGCTACATACAGCAAATTAGCCAGGGAAAACAGGACAAGATGATAAGAACAAGGAGAATGCAGGAACTTGGTATCTAAGATTGCTCAACAAATGTGTCCAGACTACCTAATTATAATTTTCTTTTCTGATAGATTCAGAACAATAAGAAAAGCATGGTATTCAATACTGTAGGATGTGTCAATGAAACTACTAACTTCTACTGGCATTCACAAAACTTCTGAAATGTCAGAGAAAAAAAATTAAGTACAATCCTATCACCTGTGCAAACAAGCAGGTTACACTAGATGTTTGGTGGGTTATTGTACTATTTGTGTGTTGAATTAGACAATACTAACAGGCAAACAACAATGTCAGGAACATGGTGTGATGCATACGTGTAGCAGCTAAAGATAAACAAATTAGCCATGGAATAGATCTAGTGAGAGTGGACAATGCATGAGCTCACCAAGGATCAGGCAACTCTGTGGAGGGCCGCGGTCGACCAAAGAGGAAGGAGGAGGTGGCGGTGGCAACCAACGACAGGGAGCAGCGCCGCCCATTCTCCATGGTCGGATCTAGCACCTCCCATGATCCAGGGGTTGGATCAGGAGCCACCTATCACGGGAATGCCACATCCGATGGACCCCAAGTCCAGGGCGAGGCCAGATCCGGAGCGCCCGAGCTTAGGACAGCTGCCGGCCATAGGGGAGAGGCGGATCCAGCGGAAGGAGAAGGGGGAGAGGATGGCAAAACCCGGGGCAATAAGATCTCGATTCGCTATTGTTGGCGTTGTCGGCCGGCGAGGGGACCGCCACTCAGCTCCACCGGGCTCGCCTTGCGTCACCGCAATAGATGGGGAGGGATGGTTACAGGCTGCGCATCGACAGGGTAGAGGAGCTGTAGCAATGGCGGCATGGCCAGCAGCGGTCGCTCGGCGCTCGCAAGTGGAGAGGGCTAGGAGAGACGGCGGTGGCTGGGGCTTGGCGGATGGGGAGGAATCGATCTAGGTTTTTTGTTTTCTCATTTATATATCAAGGCTTAGATGGGCCACATATCAGCACTTATTTTCCTATGTGTCCTGGAATAACCCACAGAACTATGCCATTTTTCTGTAGGTTTAAGTTACATGATTATTTGAGTTCTAATATACGACACTTAGACTTTTAGAGTTTTAATATAAGATTATTAGATTTTTAATATAGTACTAATAATATAAGACTATTAGATTTAATATATATACGACACTTAGACTTAGCATATATGATTATTTGAGTTCTAATATCCGACACTTAGACTTAGCATATATGATTGTTAGAGTTTTAATATAAGATTATTAGATTTTTAATATAGGACTAATAATATAAGACTATTAGATTTTTAATATAAGATTATTAGACTTTTAATACAAGATTATTAGAGTTTTAATATAAGATTATTAGATTTGTAATTAGACTTAGCATATATGATTATCTAGGGTTCTAATATACAACACTTAGGCTTAGCATATATGATTGTTAGAGCTTTAATACAAGATTAGTACAGTTTTAATGATTATCTAGGGTTCTAACAAACGACACTTAGACTTAGCATATATGATTGTTAGCATATATAATTGTTAAAGCAAATATGACCTATAGACTTAGCAAATATTTCTTGTATGAATAGATGGCTGATCGCGATGAGGAACAGATACTGTACGATACAATCGCAGAGGGAAGCAGCCAGTACTGGAACGAAGAAGAGGGGAACGAGGATCCAAACCAGTACTTGAATGAGGAAGGGAATGTGGAGAGGGATGCGGAGGGGAACGAGGAGGGGAACATGGAGAGGGATGCGGAGGGGAACGAGGAGGGGAACGTGGAGAGGGATGCGGAGGGGAACGAGGAGGAAGAGGCTAGTGGAAGTCAACCCTCCGCTAGACAGAACAGGGCACGCGGACAACGAGGTGCCGTGAAGAAGCTAGAGGGTCGACACATCATAACGAAAGTGGACGAAGACGGCCGACCTAGTGCCCCGGCAGAAGCAGCCAAGAACTACGTATGACACAACGGTTGGGTTGTGCGGGATAACGTGCCTGTCAGTACGGTGTACTGGCGCAGAACAAGGGCACGCGGAGATCATGAGAGCTTTGTCCCAGATTCGGAGAAAGAGATGCTGTGGACCACAATGCTCGAGACATTCACCCTTCCCGCGAGTACAGAGAACATAGTGAAAAGGTGGACTCTAAAGAAAATGGCAGAACAGTTTCAGAGCTTCAAGGGAGATCTGTACCAGAAATACATCCTGAAGGGGCAGACACCGAACATCAACACATTCCCGAAGCTAGGGGATCACTGGGACAAGTTCGTTGCTTACAAGACAGGTCAACAAGGGCAGGCGATGATGGAAAGAAACAAAGAAAATGCCACCAAGAAGAAGTACCATCACCACTTGGGGTCAGGCGGCTATAGTGTCGCGATGCCGAAGTAGGAGGAGATGGAGGCAAGCTTGCTTGAGAGGGGTATCGAACCGGACACCACTAAATGGCCGGATCGATCGAAGTTCTGGTACTATGCTCACGGTGGAACGCTCAACCCAGTTGATGGCTCCCTGGTCTTCTACGATCAGATACGCGAGGCTGCGAGTCGACTAACGAACGAAGTGGAAGCCTCTTTCCAGGGCACGTTCCGACCCGACAAAGAGAAGGACGAGCTGTCACTCGCCCTGCAGACTCCCGAGCATCCAGGACGAACACGAGGGAAAGGGGTGATTCCTTGGAAGATTGGATTCAAGGAGGACATCCACACGTACAGGAGTAGGATGAGGAGCAAGAGAGATACCGAGGCGAAGATTGCAGATCTTGAGTACAGGGTATCGAGCTACGAGCTCAGCATGCAAGAGGAGGTGGCAAGGAAGGTGGATGAACGCATGGCCGCACATCGGTCCCAGGATCCCCAGCCGTACATTCCTCCTGCAATGGTCAGCCCTTCAGGCAATCATAGCAGCTGCGCCTCAACGGAGCAGGTAGGATCACAGAGCATGGACGCCATACAAACCCAGGACGAAACCACCTGCCCCGTTGATGACATCACTCAGCGGACACCATGTGAGCTGCATATTCCCTTCAAAAACTTATCAATAAAGGTAAGCTCGTGGTTTATAGATTTTAGACTTGTCCATTCCGCAAGTTGCTGCTTATAAATATTGATTACTAATAGATAACCTCTCACCACGTGAAGGTGGCGTCGGGCATGGCCATCCCAACGGACCCTTCAGGGACTTACCACTGCAGGCCGATTCCAGCAGGATACTCCAAGGCCGAAGTTGAGTTGGTGGAAGCCGCGTACGAGGACCTCTAGTTGGACTACCCTGGAGGAGACGATGAGACGCTTCTACGAGACACAAGCCACGCCATTATATATGGCGCAAGCGGTACATCAACCTCCCTGGGCGACAAGCGGCGTCTCGTGCACCATCTCCTCCGGCTCCGCCATCTCCTCCTCAGGCTCCTGCACCGTCTCCTCCTCATGCTCCAGCACCGTCCCACCTCAGGCTCCTGCACCGACTCCTCCTCAGGCTCCTACACCGTCTCCTCCTCATGCTCCATCTCCGTCTCCACCTCAAGCTCCTGCACCGACTCCTCCTCAGGCTCCTACACCGACTCCTCCTCAAGCTCCTCGTCCGGCACCTTCCAAGTCAAGGGCCCCCTAAGCTCCACCGCCTGCCCCCACAAGGGCAACGAAGAAGGCAAAAGTTAACGCCGCCAAAAACAAGGACCGGGGATACGATTGCACGCAAGAGGAGCTTGACGCTTATGTGGCATCAGAAGTCAGGAGACAATTGAAGCCTCGAAGTCCAGAAAAGAAGATTCCTATAGACCCGAGTGCCAGGAACTTCTTCAGGGGTATGTCTGCACCTGCCAAGGAGGCCATAAAGCTATCGGACTATGAGCGAACACTTAAGAAAGCATCTTCTGGAAAGTCCAAACCAGTCCCTCAGCTTGGAGAGCAACCAAACCAGGAGATCGAGCCGTTGGTGACCGGTGAAGAATTTGGAATACAAGATTTTATTAATGACACCGGGCTAACTACGGATCAATTGCTACGAGGCGCACCAATCGAAAAGGCGGAAGTGAAATACATGAACGAACTCGGTAAACCGCTTGTCAAGCCTGAGCAGCCGCAGTCCCTACCGACACAAATGTACAAATTCCATCAACTGTACATGGAGATGAGCGCCACTGGTAGAGAGATGATCGGAGCGAGGATCAGGGACACGGACTTCTTGCAAGGAGAAGATATTCTCTGGATCAATTTCAAGGGTATCTACGAACTATACCAGCTGGACGCCCTCGACGTCTCTATTATGAGTTGTTGGACTTTGTAAGTATCGTTCAGTTAGATTTCTTATTACGTTTCCTTTAATTAATTAAGTCCTTGTATATAAGTACACCATATATAATATATGCTTCCTTTTATCGTTGTAGAATGGAGATTCAAAGGGCCCGACGGCGGGGGGTTTTCGATACTGGATTCATCGACCCTCGGAAAGTAAACGTCGAAATGATAACCAAGTATCCGCAAGCCACAGAGGACAATCTCGTCCATCTCCTGAAAGCGCAGCATTACAAGACGTTCATACTATTGCCGTACAACACAGAGTTAGTTTTTACTGTCTTCCTACCAAATTTCATTCCCGTATGAACATGCTAAGTGTTTCATATGTAATGCATCCGACGCACATTGCAAATTCCACTGAGTCCTTTTACTCTTCGACTTGGAGGTCTGCGTAGTCAATGTATATGACTCAATGGATAAAAAAGAGTCTACGTTTGACCAGGTTTTTGAACTTATAGACAGCTACGACTGTCATAAGTTCCAATGTTAATTACGAATCATGTTATAATTAATTGCCACTACGAATCATAGCTTTAAACTCCATGTAGGGCTTGGTATCGGTTCCGTCATTTGGTCCACGGCAAATGGAGAGAAAGACTTAGGCGGAAGTTTAAATTTCATGTGAGGACACATGCTCTATATTTATATTTAATCTCCAATTCAAAAACAAGTGTATATTAATTAGATCTCTCGTCGTTTGTCATGTATATATAGTGCGCAAAGCAAGCCCAGGGAACTAACTTGTGCGGCTACTACGTGTGTGAGTATTGCCACTGCCTTGCAGGTCAAATCATCAACACAAGAGAGCTCGATGTACGTACAAATAAATTGAAAATTTCATTGCGTACGTATCGATTTGTTGTTTACTAATTAATTTCATACATTCATAGGTTATTCGCATGAGGGATAACCTCACACACAAGGAATTTATCGCGGCGGTTCAAGAACAACTCATGGGATTCATCAACGAACAAATCCTTGATCCCGAGGGTGAATTCTACTACGACGAAAATACAATTCATATGTCGTTAGCTTCTGAGATAACGACTACTACTACGTCGAAGTCGTAGCTAGCTAGGACATCATAATGAATTGTAATTAATACATGTCTATTTTTCTATATGCATGTACACATTTACTTTAGTGTAAATATATATTTTGGTCATATATATGCACATAAAATGTTAAGTGCTTTAATATATATATATATATATATATATATATATATATATATATATATATATATATATATAAACCATGCAGCAACAGGGCCATGCAAATAAAAAAAAAGGGCAGCTCGATCTTTACTCCTGGTTGGTAACACCAACCGAAACTAAAGATGGTTCAGCCGGCCACGTGGCTGAGCCATCTTTAGTTCCGGTTGGTGTTAGATCTATCTTTAGTCCCGGTTATTTCACCCGGGACTAAAGATAGCGATCTTTAGTCCCGGATTGGTAGTCCCGGTTTGAAAACCGGGACTACGGAGGGTTACCTACCGGGACTAATAAGAGTTTCTCCACCAGTGATTTGCAAAACCTGGGTGTTAATTAATAGTCTGACCAGCTGCATGCATGATCTGAATCAATCACCTGCAAGATGAACGATCTTTGGAACCGAGGAGGTGGGAGTCAAAACCATCTCAGTTTCTGTGGGAGTGAGAAGCATGGGGAAATTTAGCCCAGCTCATTGCTTCGGTAGGCTGAACAGATTAAGCGAGCCAGCCAGCTGAACAGATTACCATTCAGAACGCATGCATGTCTAGGAGTGAGTGAGCGTGCTTTGCATAGGTCGTGCGTCTTCCGGCCGACCCATTTCAGTCCTCTTCCTTTCTCGTGCGTGCATGCCGCAGCCCGCAGGATATGAATAGTTGGTGAGATTTTTATGTGATACCTTCCTCATACGATGGCTATTAGGATTATTGCCTAATGTGTTGAGTAGCAACGTGGGGGCATGCACGCATTGTTCAGCTACTTTTGATGGGCCTTTGCCTTTCTCAGCCACTTTCGGACTGCACCTTAAGTAGCACTTCCAATTCTTTTATGCACCGAAGAGAAACTAGTACTAGTATGCTACTGTATATATGTGGGTGAAACTGTCTCAAAGACATCCAGTTCTATATTTTTTGGATCCCATTCGGTCTGGATAATTTTTTTCTCCCACTTTCTATGTCTACAGTGTACGATCGAATAAAACACAAAACAATCAGAGGGGCATGATTGGTAGGAACACAAAAAAGCAAATTCCTTTTCGCAGAATTAGAAAGAACCCTCAAACCTGATAGAGTGTATTGATTGGACCACCAATTTGCCACTGATCGGATCACCGCTCTATCACCACTCGGACGTATTATCCGCTGGACTAATCTCCTCTGCCGATGCCGGTTGCACTGTCCACCAGTCCAACCGCACTATACATATAGGTCAGTTGGACTGCACCAATAACACTAGTTTGACAGTCGAGACTAAAAAAACACGTCTTAACAAAACTCTTGAAACCAAATTTGAGTATGTTTTCATATCAAATGGATTTCTGCTTGCAAAGCCTGATGCCACTTAAGAGGGCTGAAGAAGCTAGCTAAGATCGACAGATCAGTTAGCAGCTTCTTCCAACTTGGGGATTTTCATAATGTGATCATCATATGCTGTATTTTCCATATTATGGAAAGCTTCAATAATTATTTCCGGAAAAGCTATGTCATAATCATACTCATACCACCTTATTGTGCTGTTTCACTACATAAACAGTGTTTGTTAGCATGTAATGAACGAAAACCACTAAAAAAAAGATCAACTAATCAACATCTCCGACAAACATTGTGCTTGACTTCTGCTAGAAAACTTCGTACTGTCACGTTTTTAGTAAGGACCTGTTTATATCCCCTAACAAAATTTTACACCCTGTCACATCGAATGTTTGGACACATACATGAAATATTAAATATAAAAAAAATAAGTAATTATACAGATTGCGTGTAAATTGCGAGACAAATTTTTTAAGCCTAATTAGTCCATGATTTGACAATGTGGTGCTATAATAAACATTTGCTAATGACGAATTAATTAGGCTTAATAAATTCATCTCGTAGTTTATAGGCGGATTCTGAAATTTGTGTTATTATTAGTCTACATTTAATACTTCAAATATGTGGGATGGCACCATTGGTGAAACACATAATTCCAAATCTCTAGTACTTCAGTTTCATCATATATACTTGGCTCCTCAATGTAGCCAAGGCCTAGTAAAGTAGAGTAACTCTTGGATGTCCATGTAGCTGAGGATTTATGATGTATTAATATATTTTATATTATATGCTAACCCTTTAAAAAAATATGAATCACAGAGCCTAAGGGCAAGCCCAACGTGTGCATGAACACTGAACAATAAGATGGGGCCTGGTGTAGATAGCAGTAGTTAAGTCTCTCTTCACAATGGTTAATGTGAGTGGGAAATGTTAAAGTGTGTCTCGTTGGGTCCCACCAAGTAAAAGAAAGATTGATGCCTACCTACAACCGTGTGGAGTAGAAGCTTAGCGGTTAAACTGATATGTATATTATATTATTATGAATAGCGTATCAATTGTATTCTATTATCTTGTGTCACACCTTAAGGTTAAAGGTTATTTTTATTAGCATGAAGCTTGTAGTGTAGCTCACAATGGTAATGGTAAAAGTCATGTACTTACAACATTAATTGCTTAAGGTCACCTTCACACATTGAGGATGCCCTAAGTAATTGAATTCAAAATCTAGATACTAGAGGATGCCCCGCGCGTTGCTGCGGGATTTGGTTAATATCAATTTGTTAGATAAGAGGTATAATCTTAAAAAGAAACAGATAGCTTTCTTGGAGAAATTCTTTTTAGAGCAAGTACAATAGCAGGCTATAAGTCAGCTGTAAACATATTTTAAGGAGATAAATAAAAAGGGAGAACAACAGCGGGCTACATATTTGTAGCCAGCTGTAGCACAGACTCCAAGACCAGTGTGTGTATGACGTGTGGGACCAGGTATTAATAGTGTAGTATGTAACTATTGTATGAAAGAGCTATTAGATTGGCTATAGATGAATTGGAGCTAGCAGTTGGCTATACTATTAAACTTGCTCTTAGCAACTCTATCAAAAATTTGTAAATAATTTAGGTAGCACATGTCAACTGAAGGCACGTTCAGCCATAAAGCTCTTTTATATAAATTGACGGGCTGGATACATGTAGATGTGTGTGGAGATGGGCCAACGTATTCATGTGGGCTACATTTGGCACTGAGGAGGTCAAGAGACTCACCCGGTCGGTGACTGATGGGTTGGGCTCTATGCTGCATTCCATCCAACGTCTGAGAAGCAATCTAATACATTCATCCAACGGTTCACAATTTGATGATGACGTGGAAGCACGAGGTTTGAGCTTTTGGCCTTAACTTTATAGAAAGAAGGGATTTGATTGAAACACTATTTTTTTTCCATTAACTGGTGAATTACCGCCTTTTCAGGAGTGTTATTTTTTCCTGGTTTCTAGAGGGAGCGGTATTTCTAAGGAATCATGCAGAACAAAGAAAGCATCAAAACTGAAGCACCAAAAGTGGTTTAAGGTTTTTCTTTTCTCGCCACAATGAATGATTCAATCTTGTTTTGACTGTAAAATTTGGTGACCTCAAAGTTTTCCTATCACTTTGTTCGTGATATATTGATAGTTCCATGTTTGTGGAAGTTAGTGGTTTCAGGTTTTGAGCACTATTAAAACCCAAAAGGCAAAGAAAAGAAGAAAGAAAGCACTATATATAGATAATTCAAAAACATAAAAAGACATAGTAAAACAGAGAACAAACTATCACTCCGGCCGTCAGTACAAAATTTCAATAAACTACCATCAGCTGCTGTAATAATCGTACAACCAACAACCCCCCTACCCACCCCCACACACACACACAAGAAAAAGAACAAAACTCAGTCTTAGTCCACCGTTCTTTTATCCATATAAACCCCTGCTCCTTAATTCGTGCAGAAAGCTAGCTTGTGGAAACCCAACGTACACACTTCACTTATATATACCTGCAAGATCAACGATATATCTCTAGAACCGACATGAGTGGGGTTCAAACCATCTCAGTTTCTGTGGCCTGTGGGAGTGGGAAGCATGGGAAAATTTAGCCCAACTCATTTCTTGTGTAGGCTGGCGAACAATTCTTCAACGCGGTTGCAGCTGAGCGCATATGCTTATTACCAGCTCTACACAGCGCAGAATTGGCGATCCAGCCAGCTGAACAGATCGCCATTCAGTACGCATCCACGTCTAGGAGCAAGTGAGCTTACCTGCACAGGTGGTGCGTCTTCCGGCTCACCTATCTCAGGCTTCCACTTATCTCGTGCGTGCATCTCGCAGGATGATTAATTGGTGAGATTGCCAAGTTGTACTTCCTGATAAAGATGATGATTAATTGGTGAGATTGTCGGGTCATTATTAGCAACTTTTGGACTTCAGCAAAAGTAGCATTTCCAACTTTTTTTATTTGCAACATATTTGAAAGATTAGCCCAGGGCTAATTTTAAGAGCTAATCTTTAGTCATAAATTGGTAGGCTAAACATTAGCCTAGGGTGGCATGTTTGGATCCATGGGCTAATTCAAGGCTAAAAGGTGAAGAGAGAGTAGAAAGAGAGGGGAGAGAAGGAGAGAGAGAGAGAGCTACTTTTTGATGGTCCCCACCCAAAATTAGCTCCATTAGTACCCCTTGGAGGGGCTAATATTTTGAGAGGGGCTAATTCATATTAGCTCAAAATTAACCCACCTGTTTGGATCGTTAAAGGCTAATTTGAGGCTAAAAGGTGAGGGCTAAACATTAGCCCATGAAACCAAACTGGGCCTAATTCTATGCTAGATATTGTGTGTGGGTGAAACCGTCCTAAGGACATACTACCTCCATCCCAAAATGTTTGACACCGTTGACTTTTTAAAAATGTTTGACCGTTCGTCTTATTCAAAAAATTTAAGTAATTGTTGTATACATATAGTTTTACACATATCACAAAAGTTTTTGAATAAAACGAACGGTCAAACATGTTTAAAAAAGTCAACGGTGTTAAACATTTAGGGAAGGAGGGAGTACTATAGTTCTATATTTTGTTTTGACAAAAGGATGATGCATGCTTGATCCTTCAACTTAAATTTCATTTCTCCCGCTTTCTAAGCTCATGTTGCTATAACGAATGATCTGAGACGTACTCGCTTCGTACTCGTAAAAGAAGTCGTTTAGAACAATGTATAAGTTAAACCTTGAAAATATAAATCATAAATAACTATCAAGTTATTGAGTTTGAAAATATAAAAATTATATAAATAGATTTGTCTTGAAAAATACTTTCATAAAAATATATATATATCACTTTTCAATAAATACTTTTATAGAAACAAGAAGTCAAAGTTATCCAAAACAACTTCCTTTATAACGGAGGGAGTATAGTGGATGAATTGACAGGTGAGCTGGAAGAATTAACCATCGGACAAAACTGCTTAATTAGGGGCCTCCTGCTTTGCGCATTGCGCGGTGGCTGGACTTGGTTTGCATTCCGTGGCCGGTGAACTCTGATCGGTCGACTTAGCAGTCATACGGCACCGAAAAACCATCCCCGATTGATCTCAACCGGTTATCGTCCACTGCAAAATCCCAAGTCACATGCATCGGATCCAATCCAACCGGTTCTGTGCATATCTTTATCGCCTGTAAATAACATGGATTTATCAAATAAACCCCATTACATCGACCACGATAACATGGATTATAACTATCCCTTGAAGTTGTTCGATCTAGTATGTTTCTCTTTTTTTTATAAACAATTACGGTTTTATTCATCTGTTTGGCCGTAAATATTTTTGGAAACGCTAAAAAAGTGGCGACAGTTTTTCCCTTAAAAATATGTCGGTTTGTGATGCATTGAATTGACGTCAAGATTAGTGCTAAAACAGCAGTATGCTAAGGCCGGGAGTCTAGCATAGCCGCTCATACTAGCTTAGCAAACATCTTTTCTTGAAAAAAAAAGAGACACTTCTCATATATTTATACAAATTTACATAGTAGTTACATCCTATTTACACACCACTTATATATGTAATTTTAGGACTTACATATGCAATTTTGAGACTTACGTTGTAAATACACTAAAATTATATATATAACATAGGGACTTACAATGTAAACACATGCCGACTATTTTTTGATGAAAAATATGGCATCATAAATATAGCTACTCCCAATATTTTCTCTATCATCCATGTTGTTGAGGTTGGAAGCCTAGCTGAAACGTCACCAATACAAAGATATGTAGTTTATTAACTCGAGAGTCAAGATTAATAAGGCTTCTGATTTGAATCCAGTGGTTACCATCTCGAGTGGACCTAAGATGTACGTAGTGGATTTGAATGATAACACTAAAAAAGGGCATAGTAATTGATTATTTTTTTCACAGAGGTTGTATTGAGAGCAGTAGTTGGTGAAGCATTATATATGGTCCTAACACTACTATAGAAATCATCTATCGTGGTGGTCATTTTAGGTTTTTCCAAACGAAAATTGCAGCCGCCACAAAGCAAAGGCTAGATAAGATGTCGATCTTCGCTAGCGGTTATCGGCCGCTAGCGATAATCGCTTTTCGCTGGCGGTTGTGTTATATTGGCCGCCAGCGATAATCGATTTTCGCTAACGGTTGTGTTATACCGGTCGACAGTAATAATCGATTTTCGCTAATGGCTGTGCTATACCAGCCGCCAGAGATAATCAATTTTGGGGGAAAAAAAACTATGCAGCTGCCCTCCAGCCGCCAACAAAAATAAATATGCCCACATGCTGCTACCTGCATTCCCAAATCCACATCCCCAAATCTCAAATCCATAACAATTCAAATCCATATCAGATCCACCCCAAGAGAACACTATATCAATTTCTCACTTCATTTTCAACAAACAAACATGGATACATGCATATGAAACATCCATACAAACAAACATCAAAATGGAACAATACATCAAAATCGTCGTCGCCAGCGCCTTCCTCTTCCTGGCATTGGCGTCGCCGCGGTCACGGTCATCGTCGTCAGCTCCGCCGCCGCCCCCTCCCTCCGGCTTGATCTGGGAGAGAGAGAGGGAGAGGGAGGGGAGGGGAGGCGAGGCGAGGCGAGGCGAGGAGCCGCACCATCCGACAGCGTCGTCGTCGTTGTCAGCTTCGCCGCCGCCCGCCTACCGTCGCCACCGCGCCGGCCGCCACCCCCTCCCTCCGGCTAGATCTGGGAGAGGGAGAGGGAGGAGAGGAGGAGGAGGCCCTTCAGTCGTGGCCCCTCCGTCCCCTCCCGCCGCCACACATCTGCCGCCCGTGGCCTAGCCCGTCGTCGTGGTCGCCGTGGTTGTCGTCGCCAGTCGCCGTGGTTGCCGTCGCCAGTCGCCGTGATCGTCGTCATCGTCGTGGCCCGGCCCGTCGTGGTCGTCGTGGTCGTCATGGTCGCCGTCACCAGTGGGGGCGTGGGGAAGGAGGAGGGGAGAGAGGTGGGGGAGGAGGAGGACTGGAGGTGGGTGGGTGGAGAGGAGGACGAGAGAGGAGAGAGGCAGTGGGTGGGTGGGTGGGTGGGTGGGTGAAATCATATCTCACGCGCGGTTTTAAATGTGGTCAAAACTTTTTAGCGGGGTTCTCCTTTTCACTGGCGGATCTCTTTAGTAACTGCCAACGAAAACGCTGGTTTTCGCTGGCGGACATGAGGCCCGCCTCGAAAAATATATTATTTTTTTATGGTGGACCTTTTAACGTGGCTGCCAACGAAAATCGGTTTTCACTGGCGGTCCTATACCCCCCCCACCCCTATACGTTTTTGCTGACGGTTTTAGCATATGACCGCCAGTGAAAATTATAGTGTAACGTCACGAAAATTTGTTTTTCTATCAGTGTAAATACTGACTCATGAGGCAATGTGATGATTATATTGCAATTAATCCATGAATACTTGCTCTTATAAGACCCCAAGGCCGTGAAAAACCAAACAGTTCATTCATCCGCAGGAAGAGAACAAGCGATAGAGCAGAGGTGCGAACTGTCACATTCCATGGACAACGAGATTGGTGGTTTGGAATGGGATGAGTCGGGAACCTGTGCTGCACGTCAGAGTGGGACGACGCTCTCCTACTGGGTCAACATTTGTGCCTGCCCCGTAATAACAGCAGGCCTAGTGGGCTGAACAAAAACCTCTTCAGCATGATTTGAGTTTCCTTTCATTATCATCCGGCCGAAGCCTCAACCATCATCATGTCATACACGCACGACGGAGTTTCAAGCCACGTCTCCGTACGGTGCGAAGAAGAAACTTGCTTAGCTAGGACATGTGCTATCTTATTGCAAGATCTACTAATATAAGAAATTGAAACCTCTAGAAAAGCACGATACACTTCCTGTATCTCAGTCAGAAGACCAGCAATGATGGATCGCGCTGTGACTCCCTCTTCATCCATAGCTGCATAAATTGAAGGCAGTCCGTCTCCACCGCCACTTTGCTCAGGCCTAAACATGCTGCAAATTTTAGGCCATCTAGGCAAGCCCTTGCTTCCATAGAACAAGCATCATAAACTCTATTATACTCCCTCCATTCTATAATATAAGAGATTTTAAGTTTTTACTTGCACTGTTTTTCACTGTTTGATCATTCGTCTTATTAAAAAAATTTAGAATTATTATTTATTTTCTTTGTGACTTACTCTATTATCTAAAGTATTTTAAACACAACTTTTCATTTTTTATATTTGCACAAATTTTTTAAATAAAACGAAAAAACTTAAAATCTCTTATATTATATTATGTAAGGGAGGGAGTACCATGTAGCTTTTCCACTTTGGAAACCACCCAGCTCATCTCTGATAACACACGCTGTAGCGCCTTGTTTAGTGTCCTCACGAAACGCTGCATCAGTATTCAGTTTGACCGATCCTTGTCTCGGCCTCTTCAGCATGATTATGCCTCACTGATAATTGGTAATAGGGTATCGATGTTTTGATTTCACATCGTCCAAAATAGTTTGTGAGAACAAAGCGGTGAGAAACTTGTAACATTCACTGTAGTGATCCAAAAACTTAGGCACATGGAAGAAACATGAAGCAACTTTCGCAATCCCCTCCTCCCAAATCTAGTGTATATATACAAAGTAGAAAAATGTTGGTTAATGACCTCAATTTGCTAAAATTTATTTTACTAGTTTGATAAAAGGAAAAAAAAACCAAGAGCTCTAAAGAAAGTTTACCTTTTGTCAGTTTGTGTTGAAAAGAATGATTGCCGATTCGATGAAGCAGAATTATGCAATATCTTCAATTATCTCAACTTTAAGTTTCAGACATTTTATTAGATAACTCAAATGTATTATATTAGTTGCCAGCCCCACCACTTCAATTTTCTGATAGCAATTCATATTTGGTCAATTGGCTTTCCTTTTTTCATGCCAGCAGACACCTATTACCTCATTGCTTTAGAGCAGGTATAATAGCAACTATAAGCCAGCTATAAACATATTTCGAGAAAATAAAAGAGGGGAGAAAAGAGCACCGGACTAGATTTGTAACCACCTATAGCATGTGCTCCAAGATATATGTGTATATGACAAGTGGGACCAGCTATTAATTGTGTACTGTATATTATAGGTAACTATTTTATGAATTACTATATATAATTTGGAGCGTGGCTATACTATTAAACTTGCTCTTATAGCCGGTTTTTTTGTTAGCATGCTCAACGCAACATTAATTTCTATACATTCAACTGGCTAGTATTCATTCTGTTGGTAATAAGAGCGAGGCTAATGGTATAGCCTGCTGGCGGCTATAGTCATCTCTCTTTTATTTTATTGCTAATGCTACGGCCAACTAGCATTAACTTGTCTATACTAAGATGCGTTGGGAATGTTGTAGAATTGAACAAGACCAAATAAACCAACCAAGGAGGGATGAAGGGTAGGAAAAATAAAATACCCAAAATCTTTAGTGGAATAAAAGATTTATCTCGAACGGAGTAGATGATGAAGTCTTATCGTCGATGGTCACACCGCCCGCCACCTGTCGGTAAGACCGCCATTGTCTGACCGGTCAGATCGTGTGCACACCTGCGGTTAGACCGCCACACTTCCGCCGGTTAGACCACCTCCTTGCCTACGGTTAGACCGTCGAGACCCAGAAAAACACCGATAGATGACAAACTCGAAGTTGTAGATTGAATCTCAACTTTATTGCATCAATTAGTGTTTACAAAGTGTACCAACAGCACTCCTCACCAAAATCTCGAACTAAATTTGAAACCCTAACTTTCTCTCAACTCAAGTCTCTCTAAAATCGATACCGGGAGGCCACACCCTCCCTCTCTGTTTATACATGAGGTATGCTGTGCAAAACCCACAAATCTAACTAAACTTAATTAGGACTCCCAACCACATGAGAAACCCTCTCTTGCAAGTATACAACTTATCCCTTTCATTATCTCTATCAATCTTTCCGAATTCGGACTCCCTTCCGAATTCGACTCCTCTTTCCATACGTACACAATCCCTCTTGTATATCATATGGATTCTTCATTACCACGTGCATTGTTCTCTAGCCTTTTAGTATCCCGTATGATCTCTTGATCCCTGGACATCAACTTCTCCCAAGTCGACTCTGATCTATCACCGGCAACACTCTCACGAGGCCTCAAGCAACACCTGCACATGGAACAACTAAGAAACCATATTTGAAGCACAAGTTCATCCCAACTTGACTCACATTAGTATAATAACAGTATCCATACGTATAGAAACCATCTAGAAGTCAATTCTCCAAAGAAAACATCCAAATCCAACAAAACAACTCGAAACCGACAATAATCAGGATCCTGCCGGTCAGACCATTGGGTTGGCTGGTCTGACCTCCGCATGACCTACGGTCTGACCGGCGGTACCCAGGCAGTCTGAGCACCAGGGGTCGACCGAAATCGCTCACTTCACAAAATCAATCGTCTATAAAATCTCAAAAAATATTATTAGCAAACCACCAATATTTTTATCACACAATCTAAATTAACTCCTTGATTTTACGAATGTGAATGGAAGGAAGCAGAAGCTCACGGAGACGAGATAGGTAGAGGTGAATCAATAGATTCGTTGATGACTCTCGGTGCAAAGTGTAACTACATTCTACTCAATATTGAGATTAATCTCCTTATTTGTCGTGCCATTTGAGCTTCGAGGAGAGGGTTATTGTGCCAGTATCGTGCCTGGTGCAACGAGAGCTCTTGTTTTCCCGGGAACCCACATGTCATCACGGAAGCTTACACGAAGAGAAGGCCAACATGAGCATTCATTCTTTTTTTTTTTTTAAAGTAAATTTCACAAAACTAGTCACAGGAGCCACGTTAGCCAAAACCGGGTACAATACTGCCGAGGGACCTCATTTGTACGGTTTTGTAAGTTGAAGGATACGTTATACCCGGTTTTGCACTCAAGGGACGAATTTCGGACTCGTCGATAAATTGAGGGACTTAGGGTGAACTTATTCCAAAACAATTCCTATCCCTTCCACCATCTTCCTCCCTACTATTTCAGGCCCATTGGCCCAATAGCCAAAAAAAGAAAAACAAACACACACTATTCTAACCCTACCTCCTCCCATTGGATCCATTCCCGACTCCCGAGTAGCGACCGAGGAGGCGAGGAGCGACGCGCCGGCGCCGTCGCCGGTCGCCCTGCCCCCCGCCGCCCGCCCGCCGCATCCCCCGCGTCCGGCGCACTCACGCTCTAGCCGCCAGCGGCCAGCCGGGCCCCGCCGCGCCGGCAGCAGCCAGCAGCGCGCCCCGCCGCGGCCTCCCCTCCAGCAGAGCAGCACGGCAGGGCAGCAGGCTCCCACTCCAGTCCACACCTCCACGGCTCCACCGGCCGACGAAGGTAACTCTTCCCTTCATGGCTAATACAGGATTTAATTCATAGTTGAATTTAGCCTGTAGGATATTGTTCGTGGTTGAATATTTTTGATTTAGAATTTGAATCCAGGAATGATTCAGGGTTGAATATATAGTATATTGTTGTTTTGTAGGTTTGAAACATGAAGAGAAAAAATGCTCCCACACCCCTTCCGCCGGAGACCGCCAACACCTCGCCCGCTCCCATCGGCGCCACCGCCGGAATCCGTATGTTTCTCTCTCCCCTTTTCTCCCCTCCCGCCCTCTCACTCTCTCAGGACTCTTCTTTGGTCTGAACAAGAACCATGGACTGTTCATTCCAGCGCGCTAACCACAGGTTTTGGTTCCTCTCCACTTTTTAAATGGAAATTGCTTAACGTATTTACTTTACTGGAGAGCATTCACCATCATACATGATGCATTGATGCGCCTGGGATATAGCTAATTACTACTTCTACTACATTTGTTGCCAAAACATTACTTGCATTATGTCATCTTGGTAATGCTATTTTCTGAGTTATGGTATGCTTGATTTGGCCCAGGGGTTGAGAACTGCTACGTCTTCAAGAGCCGGCTGCAAGAGTATGCGCAGAAAGCCGGCCTCCAGACTCCAGAATATCATACCTCCAAGGAGGGACCTTCCCATGAGCCTGTCTTCAAGTCCACAGTGGTGATTAATAACACCAGCTATGGCTCCCTGCCCGGATTCTCCAACAGAAAGGCTGCAGAACAGTCTGCTGCTGAAGTTGCCCTCATGGAAATTGTCAAGTCCATACCAGCCAACGCAAACATCCCAGCTGTTGTAAGTCACTCTCTGTTCTGCTTGTGTTCTCTTTTGTTTAACTCAACACGATGGAATACCTGGGGCCTGTGGGACCTGCTAGTGTAGTACAAGATAAGTAAAAGTGTTTGGATAGTCAACTTATTTCAATACAATCCCTGCTTTTCAATTTGAGCGAATCTGAAGAATGAGATAGTCACTCACCTGATTACTCCAGAACGAATCAGGGCTTTCAAGTTTGGATAGAGTTACATCCTAGAGAGCAAGAAGAGACTTGTATTTGCATAGAAGGGATTGTGAAAGCTTTGCTGTCAGTCAGCACGGTCTTATTGTTGTCTACCGTCATGATTTGTTTGTATCTTTTCAAGCTCATAATTCTACTAGAGTATTGTATGAATATGATCAGAAATTGGTTGTTAAAGAGCTTCCAAACTCAAGCTTCCCCAGTTTGTGAACCATGAACAATTCAAACATCAAAGTACACATATTAAGTTTTGTAATCCTTTCCAAGGCCAAGACTTAGATAAATTGGATGCGCTTTTAGTTTTGAGTCCTTTGGAATTAGCCTGATTGAGAAACGCCCAGGGGTCTTCTGGCTAACTCCACAAGGTGGTGGGCTAGCCGGCCTGGGTTCGAAGCCTCACCCCTTCTATTTATTTGATATTAGGTCCTTCCCTAATATTCACGTTTTTTGAATTAGCCTGACTAAATTAGCAAAGTGTTATAATCTCTTACCTGGATTTCTATGTTCTTAATGCATCTTAATATGTTTTCCAGCAAGAGACTGGCTTGTGCAACATAGGAAGTCAGCAACTAAACCAGAGGGAAATGCACCGAGAAGCTGACCACCACCACTGCCTTCTGGCAACCCTTGCACGCCACCGCCGTCTTGCTGCCGCTGCCACCCTCTTCTCCTCCACCCTCCGTACTGCTCGCGCCCTCAACTCCCTCCTCGCTGCTATCTGCTCTTCCCCGGCGTTCCTCCGCTTCGCCCCCAAAGTCCTCCTGCTCGCTGCCCCGTCAGTCTCCCCTAACGCCACCAGCTTCCACATCCTCACCTCCACGCTCTGCCAGGCCCACCGCCCCACCGCCGCCGCCGACCTCCTTTGCTGCATGCCCTCGCTTCTACTTGACCCTGACCCGGCCAGTTGTCGTGCTGTCCTTTCCTCCCTGTGCCAGTACGCTTCCGCTCAGGATGCAGTAGCATTCTTGGACAAGATGTGCCATTGGGGCATTTCCCCAAGCAGATCTGACTACCACGCCGTCTTCGACGCGCTTCTGCAAGAGGGAAAGGTAGCGGAGGCATATGAGGTCATGAAGAATAAGATGGGATCTAACGGTGTGGCACCTGCACTTGCGTACTTCAAGTTAATAATGCAAGCTTTCAGTGAGAGCGCGGAGTTTGATTCTGTGGAGGAGGGGTTCGATGAAATGCTCCTGAGAGGGCTGGTGCCGGACGTGGATGTGTACAATGTGTACATCGGTGCGCTATGCAGGAAAGGTGACCTTGCCGGAGCACGGCGGATGATGACCTGCATGGAGCACGTCGGGTGCCCACCAGATATAAGGACATTTGGCGTGGTAGTCGCCGTGTGCATGTCTGCTGGGGACATGAGCACAGTGAGGGAGTTGGCGCAGGAGGCAATAAGGCGTGGCCTGCGGTGGGATCCACCGGCATTGTCGGAGCTGATAGGCCTGCTGCAGGCAGGTGGTGGTGCCACACAGGCACATGAGTTACTGTTGGAGCCACTATTTGTGCACGATGCACCAGTGTTGGGGCAGCTGATTGGAGCATTGTGCAAGCAAGGGCTATTGGGACCTGCTGCTGTAATAGATAATTATTAGAAAGCATTGGAATGGTCTTTTTGTTTCATACAGTTATTGGTCTTGAATTCTCGGAAATCTGAAGAACGGCATAAGAATCATAAAAACAGAGACAGAAAAGGCAAACCATGGACTATAACTTCAGGAATACTCGGAGCTTTCGGGTTTGTAGATCACTAGATTGTTGGCTATAGTTAGGACCCAGTGAGCAAGAAGGGAGGGTATTTGTATAGATGGGCCAGGTAGGAGATTGCAGACAGTCTTTATTGTTGTCTTCTGTCATGATTTATTTGTATTTTCTCAAGCTCACAACTCTACTAAGTTATTCCCATGAATACAATAGGAAATTAGTCGTTTAATAGCTACTGAACTCATACTGCCAGGCTTTAGATAATTCGGATGTTCTTTAGTCCTTAGGAATCAGGCTGACTAAAATTAGCTGTGTTATTATCTCTTTCCTGGATCACTGTGCATTTTTTTACACATTAATATGTTTTCAGCAAGAGACTGGGCTGTGCAAGAATCTTCTTCAGGAGTATGCACAGAAGATGAATTATGCCATTCCATCTTATATTTGCACCAAACCAGCCTCAGGCTTGGCTCCTTTCATATGCACTGTAGAGATTGGTGGAATACAATATATTGGTACTGCAGCCAGAACAAAGAAAGATGCAGAGATAAAAGCTGCCCGAACTGCTCTTCTGGCAATCCAAGGTATTGTGCTGTTCTTCTCTAAGGGTCTTTTTTTTTAATCTTATCCAGGCTATTCACTGTTGAAATTAATATTGCTATGTTATTTTTGTGTGTTATGGTGAACATTGGGTCATGCATGGGCATTGCTTGGTGCAGGTCAATCAGAGGGTTCTGCAAATGGTTCGACAAAACATATTGTAGTTCCTGGTAAAAAGGTAGGTAAGGAGGTAGAAAAAAGGCCAATTGAAACCCCCAAACCACTTAAAGCAAAGAAAGGTGGTTTCAAGAAGAAATGGAACAAGAGGAAATTCATGAAGAAGGATGGTCAAGCTGTTGATGTGGAAAAGGATGAAGCTAGAGTGGCTGGAGATGCTCACGATTCTGATGTCCTAATGCAGCCAACTGTAATAACACAGGAGGCATCTTGTGGCACTTTGTTCCTGCAACCTTGTGAGGAAGCTAAAAGAGTAGAAGATGAGCCACCTAGAGATATTGAAATGGTACAACCTGATAAGGAGAACCAACACAGTGACGCTGCGTTGGTGCAACCTGATGATGAAGCTAGAGTAGAACAGGAGCCATCCAGAGATATTTCAGTGGTGCAACCTAATGAGGAAGCTATAAGTGCTAAGCAGGAACCATCCATCGATGCTGCAACCCTGCAACCTAAAGAGGAAGCTGTAAGTGTAAAGCCAGAAGGTTTTAGTTTATCAACACCTGAGGTAGCCTGAACAAATAGAACATGAAAATTAGGGGCAGCCATTGATTGGGTTAAGAGGGTGGCGTACTAGTAAATATCTTTTATCCATTTTGTTCCACATATTATTGTTACTAATTTGATTGATTATGACGACACTTTCAGTTGTAATTGGGGTTCTCAAGTCATGCAATGGTTGATGTTACCTTATCTAGTAGTGCTATGTAAGCAGGACACTCAACTTTATCAACGAGGGGCTCAGGTGCAGGGCTAAAAAAATGCGTCATTTTATTGAATTTATCATATGTTAATCTATACAGATGGGGCATAGTAGTGGTGTTGCTATGTTGTTGCACCATTTTGCTGCATGGTTAAAAGCAGCATGGCGATCCCCGACTCTCCTATATGCATGTTTCAGATAATAAGTCCATCTCATCTTTCTTATCAGAGCCAGCCTGTTGTTACCCTTGAGGTTAACAGTTTTGGGCTGGTCCTTGAATCTTTAATCTAGTAGGGTGGATTATTCCAGGTGACAGTACTTGCTAATTGCTGATTGGCAGTTTGGCATCAAGGTTAGCGGGGAAGTTGATATGTGAAAATGGTGAGTGGGGGCAATGGACAAAACCAGCATTACGGTAGTATAGTCATAATGTTACAGTTTTTGGTTATCCAAGGTAATGCTATCATTATAGGAATATCAGATTTCCACCACATGTTGCTCTAGCATGTGAGCATGCGGTAGTTTTATTGCTGTAATTCTGCAATGGAATTATGATGATGGATGGGAAGTAGTGCATACTGGAAACAAATGACAATTAGGAACCTTGAGACCCCATCTGGGATAGTTTTGTGAGTTGTAATTGCTTTCGGGCAAAACAAATCACTTGTACAATGCAGATGTTTGGTTGCCCCATATATCCTTTTGGACATCGTGGAAATGCTTGGTTCCAACAATAGAACACTCATGTTGAATAAACTACTTCTTTCCTCTTCAGGAGACTGATGTCCCTAGTGGGATTTGCATCTTATTTTTTATTTTAATTTATCTAGGGTAGACCATTGTGGTGAACTTTAGTAAACCAGTTTGTGGCATGTGCTTCATAAAGAAAAAGAGAATATTCTAAATTAATACGACATGATGGAGAGCCCATGTAACAATTAATTGTTCCATGGTTGTGGTCAGTTTTATCTTAGAAGTAGCTGATCAGCAAATAGCTTTGCTTTTCAACTGACTGTCTACGTTGGTCAGAAATCTGTCCCAATACCTTTTCTCTTCTTCTGGATGCTTCTTTTGGATATTCTATACTTCTATTTGTATTTCTATTCTTTTTATTTTCTGGTGTACTGTTGGATGTTATTGCTTTTATGCTATTCACTAATAGTGTTTTGGTAGTGCAGATGAAAACTGGCTGTGTGGCACTTGTGTTGTGTTTAAACATTAGTGTTGATCCGCCGGATGTGATCAAAATCTCCCCTTATGCAAGAGAGGAGTGCTGGATAGGTAAACATTTGGTCATATGTATATGCTTGAATTTCAGTCAGCTGAAAAATATACGTCTGCCTGCAGTTGACAGTTTTATTTCATGTTTATGGGATGCAACTGGGATGCCACTCCAGTATTGTTGTATTTGTTCTCTCCACATGCAAATGTTAGTTAGAACTCATTTAAGCTATATCTTTTGTTGACTGCTCTAAATGCCAAACGAGGGTGATTATTTTGTAATCAGAGGTTATTGCAGCAAAGACTGGTCTGACACATGCTATTCTGTATTACTGTTAATTTTCTGTTTGATTATAACCAAATGAGTATTAATTTTTCTGTGTTCTGTAGTTGATTATATGCATATAAAAACTTTGATCTGTGAAAGCTTGAGGATTGGTTGTGGAGGATTAAAATTTTTGGGTCTGCTTTATAAGATGCTGTACCTTTAAGTTGTGGAGGATAGGGACTTGATCAATAAAATTTATTATTTGTTGATTGTTCTTGAGTGAGAAAGCTTATCTAAAATAAACATGGTGAGTCATCTTTATAATCCTAATGCATTTGTACAGTTGCTTTGAGTTTTTCCCATAGCTCTTTCATTTATTTATCTTCAGATCCATTTTCTATGGCAGCTCCAAAAGCCCTTGAAACTATTGGGAAAACATTACACTCACAATATGAGCGCTGGCAGCCAAAGGTGAGGCACTTCTTTTGCTGTTTATAGACTTTATTATGATGACATTACTTACGTCATGCCCGAATGATGCTTGCAGGCTCGTTACAAGCTTCAGCTGGATCCGACATTAGAGGAAGTTAAGAAGCTATGTAATACTTGCCGTAAATTTGCTACTAGAACAGAGAGAGTCCTTTTTAATTACAATGGTCATGGTGTACCAAAGCCTACAGCTAATGGGGAGATTTGGGTATTTAACAAGGTGAATGTTGCAAAGACACTGCATAAGCTGCTGCATTGTTTATCCTTGTGTGTTTTTGACGAAGTGCCCTTTTTTTACTTTTTGGTCTAGAGTTACACACAATATATTCCGAATTCCCATTACTGATCTTGATTCATGGCTGAAAACACCTTCTATATATGTTTTTGACTGCTCAGCAGCTGGAATGATCGTGAAAGCTTTTCTGGAGGTATGGTATAGTTCCTTCTAATTTTTATACGTACACTAGATAGTTGAAGTTGAAAGTGATAATGATGATTTCCTATCTGTTTCTATTGTTAGACTGTAATGTTTATAATATAGGAGTATTCACTATGACTACTCATGTATGTTCACTTTAGCGCCTAGACTAGAGTTCTAGCTCGTCTGCATCTTCATCGAAGGACTGCATTCTCCTTGCGGCCTGAGAGGCGCTAATAGACGGGGCTGCCAGTGGGCGAGCACGGCGGCGGGCTGCAGGCGGAGCCGACGATGCGCGAGCGCGGCGGCCGGCAGAGCGGACGGCGAGCAGAGCAGCGGTGCGCAAGTGCGGCGGCGGGCTGCTGGCGGAGCGGACGGCGAGCGGAGTGGCGACGGGCGAGCGAGGCAGTGGGCCTGGGAGGCCGCCGGCGGGTGGCGCTCTTCTTCAGCGAGCCTGGGAAGAAAACATAATAAAACTAGCCAGCACCCCGCGCGTTGCCGCGGATGCCCAGATATTTTAGCTAGTGAAATTGAAATGTTTGATTCAACCATGCAAGTGCAAAAATGAATATTAGCAATTCATTATTTATAGTAAAAATAAAGTAAAAATGCAACGCGATTATTTAGAGTATACTTCATATCGAAGTGTACAAATTGACAATTAGTTGGCTTAAGACCGTAAAACATCGCAAGTTGATATGCAGATTGGAAAAGTGCCAAAAAAAGAATAAATGGAAAAATATGGACAGATAATAGTACATTAGTAGTACGTGAATATTGATCCATACTAAGAAGCTCATGCAATTGATCTCGTGGTCGAACACTTAGAACCTAGGTTGCTACCTCATCCATATGCTCTCCTTTTTGAATTCTCTTGGTTTGGAAATAATGCATTAATTGATTGATGATCATTTAATAGCGATGCTCAGGTAGGAGAACAGCCTAGTAGATGTCAGCATTGCAAGATGAAAGTTAAGAGAAACAAAAAGTAATTAGCTTCCTAATGTACCAAATAGATGAATATTCCTCCATATATCTCAGTTGGAGTTTTTTTGATCTTATTTCTCATTTACATCGATGTGATCAGTACAATGGCAAGTTCAGATAGAGAAGCACACACAATACTATAGCCTGAGGAAATGTACCATATGGTATAGTAAAAGAACACAGGGTGACAGATCACACATAAACACATCTAGGAATGAGCAGAACTGTAGCAGTATCAGTGCACACTGTAATGACTAATGAGTATACAAAGCAACACTTAGTTGAAGCTGTATACCTTAATGTTTCTGCAGGCATTCTTCTATCTTCTGAGATAAATGGAAAAATATGCAGCAAAACATGAGCAATGTATGACCTGATAGAAATAGAAGAATAATCGATCAATTTCACAATCTTTTGTTTTAAAGTACACATGTGGATGAAAACTTGCACAAATCATCCATACGATTTGCAGTGAGTGGACATGAACCATATGATCACGAAATAGATATAGAATGATGAAAGGAAATATCATGTCCTTTTGTTGGGCAGCAAAATGAGAGTGCACCTACTTTGTGCCATTTGTTGAGCAGCAAAAGAAAATGGCAAACGCATTCCTTAGTAAAGATTGAAACGAAGGCTTCCTGTCCTTTTCGAATAGAATGACAATCTGAATTTGTTTCATATAGAATTAGTTATGCATTCATTGCACCTACATGTTCAAGTGGATCAAATATATTGTTAGATACATACACCTATTTGATTGCACTTCATGTGCGAGCGATGAGTAGAGCAATCGAACAATCGCCGTCATGCATGAACTAATAAAGTTTACCTATATCTTATGATCTTGAAGATACTAAACCCCGGCAACAGATCTAATGGAGCGCTAATATCATCCTGCGGTGCAGCTGGAAATCGGAGCGGCCGACTGGAGCATAGTGTGGTAGTGGACTGACAAATGTTGTACACCTGATCATTTCTGTCATTTCACTAAACATAACAAAAGCATAAATAAATTTAACAGACGCTTTACCTGCATCTTCAAGTCCTGGAGGCTTAGAGCAGCGCAAGGAAGGGGAATCGAACCAAAACCCAAATGCAAAGGCTACAGAAGATGAGACCTGAAAGCAGGTATAACATTCTTAATTATTATTCAAGCCAACATCAAGGATAAGATTTTTTTTTGCCTTTTTATAGCAGGGTCAATGCGAGTATGTGGCTTAGCCAAAATCCATATTAACATTTCGACTGCAAAACCCCCTCTTCGAATAGGCCATTGGTGCATATCAATTAGTCCTACCAGATTTCTTTATATGGATCAGGTGCAAAGAGCATACAAGAATGAAAAGATATCAAAATCAATTGTAGAAATAATCATACGGTGATAGGAATGAAAACATAAATGATTTTTGTTTTCTCCTTTGCTTAGGAAACAGATATTAGAAATCCTTGATACGTATGACCAATGGTGGTGTAGTTTCAGAGCAACAGAGAGTGCATAATCTAATATATTAATAATTCTCTTATATCTCCCTGCAATATTTTAAGAGAAGAAATAGAGAAATAAGTAAATATTCATATGATATACATTTTGAAAGAAAATCATGCTAAAATTAGAAGTCACAAAGTTGCAGAGGGGCGATACTGTACTAAACACATATCGGATAAATATTTATACATACCTAGAATTTGTTGGCAACAAACTGCTCCAATAAAGTTGTAATATATAATAATTTATTTAGCAAAGCGAAGAACAGGGAGACTAAGCAGGATACTACACCTTATTTTAACTCAGTAGGCAGAGCATCAAAGAATGCCTTCATCGGCCATTGGACTGTCCTTTTGGGAACTCCTAGAGTATAATATTATCCTTCTTCAATTCATATCCATGCAAACAACAAAGATCTCAATTCTTCAGTTCATATCCCTGCAAACAACAAAGACCTCAATTTTAATGAAATAGTTAGCTGCTTGCTCACCTTGTTCAGTTGTTCCTGCAAATAGTTTGCGAAGTTCACCCCATTATGTCCAGGGAGAGGCATTAGACAATATACAAAATGTACTTGAAGGTATTGCTTTAGATCGATTGCAGCACTAAAACACAATAAAACTGGTTTTGCTTCAATGTCAACAGTGGTGCAATATTAGACATTACTGATGCTCCCTGCGTATACCAAAGAAGCTCCCTGTGTCGTCCATTGAATTAGGATGCAGAGAAGAGATGATTGACCTGAATTGCAATTAAGATGATCGCGCTCAAGAAAATAGACGTGGGAAAGGGGTAGTAAAGGGTGCTTGGGATTACCAACCTGATTTAGGGATGAACCGTGTTTGATAATTGCTGTTGTCTACACGCTCGTGAAATCATCTGAAAATCAGCGGTAGCAGAATTGTGAAATGCTAGATGTGGTCGATGGCAAGCCCCTACTGGGATTGCAACGCCATGATCCACTGGTGGAGAAACCATCTTTGGTCGGTCGGCCCAAATCCACAATAGTCCTGGTTCTATTAAAAGCCGGGACTAAAAACGATTTTTAGTCCCGGTTTATAAGAGCAACAAGACTAGAGGATCTTTATTCTCGGTTGGTAACACCAACACGTACTATATAATCCCTATTACTTATCCTCTTCTCCCGTCCACGCAACAAACTCTCTCTATCTCTCTTTTTTTTCATCTCTAACTCCCTAACTCCCTATCTCTTTCCCTGTATCTCTTTCTTTTTCACAGAGCAGCTGGATCGGATCGGAGTGAGAGCGAGAGCGGGCTGGCCGGGCGGCAGCCGGCACGGGGTGCGGAGGGCGGCGCGGCGGCGGGCAGCTGCACGGAGGGCGGCGCGGTGGCGTACTTGTGATATAATTTGATTTGTGTGTAGTTTTTTTAGGATTTATGATGTATTTGATTTGTGTGTATAAGTAACTTTAAGATTTGTGATGTGGATTTGGGATGTTACTTTGATTTGGGATTTAGGGTTTGATTTGGGGATATGCATGCCACTTGATTCGGGAGAAAATAAAAGGAGTAAATAAAAAAGAAAAAACATAGAAAGAAGATCATCTAGATTGCCGCATGCTATCTCTCTTTAGTCCCGGTTGCACCAACCGGGACTAAATCTTTAGTCCCGGTTATTTCATCCGGGATTAAAGATAGTGATCTTTAGTCCCGTATTCATGGTCCCGGTTGGATAACTGGACTAAAGGGGGGTTACGAACCGGGAGGAAAGATGGTTTCTCCACCAGTGATCGCGCCACGGCCGCAGCGGCAATGGGGACACGGGGGAGTGGATTGAGGTGATGGGAGGTCGGTGGAGTGCAAGCGGCAGGAGCCATCGGCAGACCACCTCGGCGTTGTCGGGGCCAAGGGGAAGAGTGCGCGTCTGGCGGGGGCAGGTTGCAGTGCAGTGCGGTGGCAATGGCGGCGGGGGCAGATGCGGAGGCGCGGACGCAACTATCGCGACGTGGCGCGGCGTCGAAGTCATAGCGCGGCGGCGGAGTAATCGCGTGCGGAAAGCACAGTGGCAGGCAGGTGTGCGGGTGTGGATATCGCGGTGGAGAGGAGGAATTGATGGAATCCGTGATTTCACCGTTGTATTGCAAAAGATGATCGCCGTTGGATCAGCAGATCGGACGGTTGAGGATAAAGATGATTTGGCATGTAGGATTGGAGGGGTGCAACTTCTACTTTTTATATTAGTATAGATATAGATATACATATAGGTAAAGAAGCTTAGAAAATTGATTGATATGATTTTTTAAAACAACTTTTCTATTTTTTAGAAAAAAGAATATACTGTATTGTTTAGCAGTTCGGGAAGCACGTGAAAAATGAGGAAGAAGTTAGGAAAAGAGAGTAGAACGCTGCCCTAGCCGTTTCACAATATTTGGTAGGAAGCAGATCAGCTGCCTGCAGGGTGGACCAAAGGTTTGATCGTGTACATATGCAAATGAAAACACATTTACACATGGGTACGTAACAAAGTGAATTATGATAGAAGTTATATAAATAGATAATTTTCTGTTCTATAATAATATTTTGAGTTTTAAATATATTTTGTGCAGATACGTATGTATGTTTCATACATATGTCCAAATTTATACGGATGTTAGTAAACGAGTTTAGCGGCGGTGGGTGGAGGGCAGACGACGACGGCAACGACTGGGGGAGGGCGGACGGCACACGGAGGAACTCCTGGCCGATGCCGCTCGTCGCGCCCACGATGGCCACGGATGAGCCATCCTCCCGCAGCGGCATCTGCACGGTGGACGACGACCGGCGCACGCAGCCGCCAGCGGAGGACGGATCTGCCGGCGAGGAGGCCAGCGGCCGACGATGTGACGATAGGGGGAGGCGGCGACATCGGGGGATGGCGCGCGGCCGTGGAGGGGGGAGGCGGACGGCGGCGCAGGGGAGAGGACGGATGGAGTCGACGAGGGAGGGCAGATGGCTGTGGGCCTGCGGCAACTGCCTTGGAGACGGCGGCGGCGTGGGTGGGGCGCGGTGGGGAGGAGGTGGTGAATGGCTGGGTTAGGGTTTGGGTGGGGATAGATGTGCTTTTTCTTCAGCAAACCCCTTGTGTTTTGTATGTTTACAGCACTGCCCCTAGAAACGGAATTTTCTCTTCTTCGTGTTGTATTTTTCTGAATGACGAGGGGTTATACGTAAGAAGCACAATAGCATGTCAGTCATTTCGAGGACATATGTGATATTCCGTGCAAACGCGAGGAGCTTTTTGCAAAAAATCCCAACACGCGTAATCCTCTCCGAGGAGCCGAAAAAAATTCAAAAAAAAAGGAGAAAATCCGTAGTGTTTCGGCTTTTATTGATTTGGTATATAGTAAAACGAAGATAGTACTCGTGGCCATGGAGTGTTATAAATTACCTCATATTGTTCTGAACCCAACAACCAATATGCCTTCTTCAAAATCATCATTTGTCATTGTAGGCAAATAAGGTTTAGCAAAAACTGAAACATAACAAAATTAGTCATGGAAGAAACTGCTATTAAAACCATCCGGCGTCCGGCCATGTGTAGAACGGTTTTAAGAACTGAGGGCTACGTAATAGACTTTCCCACCTCCTTGGGCCTAAAATTACTCCGCCTAAGGTCGACGCGACGCCGATGCCGCCTTCAGCCTTCGCCCAAATTGAAATATTTAATACTGTATTAATAGATTGATTCTTTATTAATTTAATAGCTTATTCTTGTAAAAAAGGTCCATATCAATTACATTTATTAATTATTAATTTTAGAGTAAAACACATAACACTTGAAATTGAGATTCTAATATGGATACAACTTCATAATTATAAGAGTAAATTTCACAAAACTACACGTTTTGTAGTCTAAGTTGCAGAAAACCACACACACTTTGACACTTGGTATTTAAGTACATATATTTTGGTAATGTAGTTTCACAAAACCACACTATCAATGAATGGATTCTCCCGCGAGATGACGTGACTGTTTTACCTAGGATGAGGACATGGCATCCTATTACCACTCATCGTATGAAATTAATAGGATGCCACGTCCTCATCCTTGATGGAACAACCACGTTATCACATGGGTGAATCCATTATTCGATAGTGTGGTTTTGTGAAACTAAACTACCAAAATATATGTACTTAAGTGCCAAGTGTCAAAATGTGTGTAGTTTTCTGCAATTTAAATTATAAAACATGTAGTTTTGTGAAATTTACTCTAATTATAATGCTAAGTACTTTTAAATTTCTAAAAAAACAAAGAGTTTAATTTACAACAACATATTATATTTAGCACAAATTTAGCATATTCTTTTGATAAAAGAACTAGTTTATATATTGATTTTGGAAGCACAGTATAAGTGGTTTTCATGTTCCGATAAATATTTATGGTTGTATTCATTCCGATTTATATTTGCTATATATGTATCTTTATTCAGTAATATTCAATCAAGTTTCTTAATTTTATCTGAAATTATCGTTTACTATTCTAATTTGAAAAGAAATATGGTTAGGGTAGTTTCTGTTTGTTTCTAAGCCATTTTAATCCCTAGTGGCGCTGCCACAAGCCCACAAAGGGCGATGTTCTGAAAGTCTGAAGTTTCTGAGGCAGCAACGGTAGCGAAGCTCCGAACCAGCAGTGCCTAACTAGTAGAGTGGGGCACAGTGGCCTGGAATGCTGTGCCGTGTGCCTCCTTCTCTTTTCTTTTCTTTTTTTTTCTTTTTTGTTTTTCATAGTCTCAAAGATTACATATGGTTCTTTATCTCAATGATGGTTAGTAGAATTATATTCCACGGTTCATAAATTCCTTCGTTGCTTGGAACCGTATGTAATTTAGGGTGTGTTTAGATCTCTAGTAAAATTTTTCACCTTATCACATCGAATATTTAGATACATATATGGAGTATTAAATATAAACGAAAAAATAATTAATTACATAAATTACGAGTAAATTGCGAGACGAATCTTTTAAGCCTATCCGCGTCATGATTTGACAATGTGGTGCTACAATAAATATTTGCTAATGATGGATTAATTAGACTTCATAAATTCGTCTCGCAGTTTACAGGCGGAATCTGTAATTTGTTTTGTTATTAGTCTACGTTTAATACTTTAAATATGTATCCGTATATCCGATAGGACACATCAAAACTACTTTATACCCATAAATCTAAACACCCCGTTAAATATACTGCTACTTGCTACACTCGTTTTCTTTTAAACCTTGCATAAGGTTGTAGGCTGCATGCTATACCTTAATTAATTAGATAGAGCTTAGGATCAAGTGCAGATAAGAGTTTTCTTTTACCCTTTGGTATATATTTAGGGCCTGTTCGGTGGCGCTAGCTGCAGCAGCTGCTGATTCATATCGTCACTTTTGTTTTACGTTCGCCCCTGATTACACCCTCTTCCAATATGAGCAAAACACACCTCCTGCAGAAGGCCGATAAAACAAAGTGTCGACTGTGCCGTGCCGGCCCGATGCTTCTTGAGCCGTGCCTGGGCCGGGCGGGCCGAATGGCCATCTATAATCACAGAGCTTTTTTGCAAATCTTTCCTTGACAGGTTGGAAGGGTTCACTCTTCTTTTTACCCTCTGGGGTACGAAGTCTTCTAGGTACTTCTCTTCAAAAGTAGCTCCCTCAACTCCTAAAATTTCTTTATCCCTCGGGCAAGAGATGTTAAACTAGCTAGGCTCTGATACCAATTGTAGAATCGTAAAGGGTCTTTTCCACTCCAAAAGCTAGCTAATGAGGTGAGAGGCTCCCCCACTTATATATTAGGTTTCTTACCCTTCCACAACTAATATGGGACTATTCAAAAAACGACACTTATAGTTGGCAATAGGTGATGGTTATTAAAAAAATCGACACATATATTATAGTTGCAGGTTTTGAAAAAATGGGTACCCATACAAAATCAAACCGAGCCGAACTGACACCCATTCATCCTTATCCACTTCCACTCAAAGGCTTCTCGCCTCCCTCTCCCACCCGCGGTCTACCTCCTCTCCCTCCCCTTCCCCTTCCCCTCCTGCGTTAGTCTACCCTAGCCGGCTGATGACGAGGTCTTAGAGCTTGGTGTCTGCGCCCATCCACCCTGCCACTTTAGGCTACTTCCCCTCCCCACGCACAAGGAGATAAGGCCAGATGCAAGGGGGAGCACAATATGGAGATGGAGGCAGTGGTGGCGGCCGGTGGCGCTGTCGACGGTGACAGGGTGCCGTTGTCGAGCACGCCTGGAGGGACAACAACGAGTCGTCGGCGTCATCCCGCTCGTCGCTCTCCCGTGACGGTGTCTTCCTGCCGGAGCTCCACCCAACGGTAGCAACACCTCTCCTAGCTCATATGTTTTATTATTTTGAAGATTATAGGTGCCGGTTATACTGATAGAACCGACACCTATAATCTCTATAAGTGCCAATTCTAAAACTGGCACCTACGCGGTTGGGCATCGGTGCTGACGAATTGAACCGGCAACTATGAGAGTAGTGAACATCCCATATCTTCTTTGAGCTTCTTTCGAGAAACCACTCAGAGGATCCTCAGACGGGTACGATCAACGCATTCACGATGTAGATGACGCACTGCTACATAATTGCTTTTTGCAAGCAGGCATTTTCAGTTTTCACAAACGGTGCTCCACCTGCCTAGAGCCAGGTGCCTATAAAAATGAAGATTTTCGCACATCAACACTGCAACCGTACGTGAACACTATTTTTCGCAAGTGGACATGTTATGTCATCCGCCTGCACTAGAATTTTGGCAAAAACAAATAAATAATCCCAAAAATCTGTAAAATCTTACCGTCAAGGGTCGAGAAGCTGAGGCCGCCGGTGGCGGAGGAGCAGAGGTGCGCTGCAGTGGAGAAGCCCAGGTGCCCATCCGTCACCAGGCCAATCACCGCTGGCCGCTCCCGCCCGTCGAGGGGCTGCCTCAGCCGGATCCAACCATCGCAGCGCCGCCACAGCTGGATCCAGTCGTCACGAGGCCACTATTGCTAGATCTAGCTGCCACCATTGGATCCGGCTATTGCAAAACTTCTGACCATGGAGGAATTGAGGCGCTCGCGATAGTGGAGGAGGAAGAGCTGAGGCACGCAGTCACCGCAGTAGTCGTCATCGCTCCCGAGGCCGATGGCGGTGGATGCGCCCCTCCTGGGACAGGGGATGGTAGATTAGCCACTTTACCACCCTCGCGCGAGTCGGGATATACCATTGTCATCATTTCCCTACCCACCACTGTCGTCGTCGTTGTCGCCATATCTGCTGGCGTCAGATCCGACCATCACAAGGCCACTCCTGTCGCCACTGTCGTCACGACCGTTGTCGTCGCTCCCGTGGATAGGCGGTGGGGGAAGGGGGACGGGTGCTAAAGGAGGGGGTGAGGAGAGGAGAATGGATGGACACGAGAGTGTGGAGTGAGGAGAATTTTTTTAAAAAGATTGGAGAGAAAAAGAGATGAAGATGGAACAGGGGCAGCTGGTTTGGTGAGACCCACGTGCAAAAATTGATTTTTACATACAAGTGTATTGTCTTCCTCCCGGGCCAATAATATTATCGCAGACGAATGATGTCATAGCCGAGTAGCCGACCTGTATGCTAGAGAGGGGCTCCTATGCGAAAATCGTTAATGTAGTAGTGAAGCTTCCTCCCACATTCATTCCTTTCCAATAGACACGTCAAATGCCGCGCGCTCCTCTGACCGTGTGTCCGGTTCTTTTCTTTCCTCCAAGCTTCATGCTAATCAAATCAATCGATGCTCCCTTTTTTTTCCCCTCAAAAAAAATCGATGTTTCCTTTTTCCAGCGAGCGATCTGCATGCGCATGGCTTTCCAGATTCCATACCGGATCAAGGTTCCTGAGCAACATCACCTATGCCTTTGCTCTTGTCACCATCGGCCGGAAAACTCGTGGAAATTAAAACCATTGAGTTAGGCTATGATAATCCACAAATTTTGACAATTTGACCCTTTGCAAAAACTATTTTTACAAATAAACCGCTGCTAAAACTTATTTCAAATCTGACCCTTTTACTCAACACCAAATCGTGTGGCGCTGAATTTAGACACCTCAGCGCCAAATAGGATGGCGCTGAATATATGTTGGCACGCTGACTTAGTCTCCCATCCGCCGTGGCACGGCATTCAGCGCCAGCTGACGTGGCGCTGAGGTGTTTAAATTCAGCGCCACATGATTTGGCGTTGAACAAAAGGGTCATATTTGAAATAAGTTTTGGCAGCGGTTTATCTGTAAAAATAGTTTTTGCAAAGAGTCAAATTGTCAAAATTTGTGCTGATAATCAGATGTTGTGGCTGGAAAGTACGCACGCGCGGGGTCTAAAGTCTGAAAGGCGGCGACTACAAAATCATCAATCGATCACATTGCCTTTTTCATTGAAACCATATTATGCTGCCATATCCTCGAGTATTCGTGTACCAATATACTCCGGAAAAGCTAAAAATACCGCGACAATGACATCTGAGTCAATGACTCGTGGTCCTTGGATGCTTTGTCCGCGACAAGTACAGAAAAATTGGCACATGATTTTCCAAGGCCATGCATGCTCTGCTGCCACACGGCCGCCCGAGCAGGAAAGGCAAAGCATATCCTCTATCTTTCACTAGGTTAACAAAGCGATGCAAGTTGTTGCTTTTCCCCGGGAAAGTGATTATATTTCATAAATATATATCCCCTCGTTTCGTAAATACCACCTAAATAGTCACTAAAATTTGTTTAAAAAATTTGCTAACACAGATCTACTATATATACCTACTTAAAAAGTTTGAGAAATTTCCGTCGTCTGTGTGAAAAAAAAAGAGCGAAATTTTTTCTGTCCGATCAAAAAAAAGTGCGAAAAAAGGGTTTCCGTTTTCCGTAAAAATAAATAGTGCGAAAACAAATATTTCTGTACGAAAAAACAACCGCGAAAAAAAGGTGAAGAACTATTGGATCCAAAAAAAAGTGCGAAAGAAGGGTTCCCGTCTTCCGAAAAAAAAAGTGCGAAAAAAATATTTCTGTACGAAAAAAACAACCGCAAAAAAAAGGAGCGTATTTTTTTTCTTGTCCGATTCAAAAATAGGGTACGAAAAAAGGGTTTCTGTCTTCTCTTGAAAAAAGAAAAAGATAGTGCAAAAAAAGATTTATATCCGATTCTAAAAAATATTTCGTTGTCCGTGCTGAAAAAAACAAGGGCGAAAAAAGTGCTAAAAAATTATTCTGTCCGATTCCAGTAAAACAAATGCGAAAAAAGGTTTCATTCAAATTTATATAAACTGCGCTCGAAAAAAACCCTTATAAAAAACGCTCCGAAGAAATTGTTAGAATAAAACGCTGTTTGTAAAAAAAGATAAAAAAAAACTGTCCGACCCAATTCTAGGAAACATAACCACCGTTTCTTTGAGAAAACTGTATTATTACGCGAGAAAAATATTGCCATTTGTAAAAGAACAGCTCTGAAAAAAGTCTGACTCAACGCAAGAAAAACACCATTGTATGTTTATAAAAAAATATGGTTCGGCACTGTGCAATGAAAAAAATCCGAATTTAGAAAAAGAAAACTCTGATTCCATGAAAAAGATTCATAACGTTTGTATCATCAATCGTTTACCACCGGTTTGGTTTTTTAAGCATTGGTGGAATGTTCTGATATCTGGAATAAGACAAGTCTTGATTGGGCCTTTTTTCTTGACCACGAGATTAAATTGACGGACGTTTGGGTCGAATAGGATCCGTCGATTTTTTCCATCTCCTACATGGCTTTTGTTTCCTCATCTATTATCCTATATTCATGGCCCTGCATGTCTCTGTAGGTAATTATCATACTACTATAGCTACTATTCTTTATAACATATTATATGAAAATAATATTAAAAACAATATTTTAATTAATATTTAGAGAAGATTGCACGGTGGCTCTATTTTGTGTAGACTTGACCGTCCCATGCGAGCCAGTGTAAGATTTTGATTGATTATATGCGAGGCAGTCCCATACGAGCCAGTGTCAGATTTTGATTGATTATATGCGAGGTAGTGTAGGCAGTGTAAGATTGAAAAAAATATTTTAGATTATATAAATGCTGCCACATGAATAATCCAATTCTTTTGGGTAAAACTAAGCATTGGTAAAGTTGCCATCGCCGAGGTTGGGCCATTAATCGAAGTTGTTTCAATTTTCCTTATGATATGTCTTAGCTACAACGATCAATACAAACATTATCATTGTCATGGTTATTTATGAAAAACATATATTGTCATTGAAATTTTTCACCCGTTGCAACACACGGGCATTTTTGCTAGTTAATATAAAATATATCACTCCACAAACATGCAAGTTTAAATTCAACTTTTATAAGTTGTAACAAAAATAACAAATATAGCTGCGAATGTACAATAAGTATTTTTAGTTTATTTTTTTCTTTTTTTTAACTTATAAAAGTTGAATTTAGTATTATATGTTTGTGAAGTGATATATTTCATATTAATTTATGCTATTATTTTTTTAAAATTTTTTGATAATTATTTAGATATCACGCAATCAACTAGGGATATCCCCGTGTGAAAATCCACATCCCTTTTCCCCACGTAGTGCGGCAGGCTAAATCATATAGCGGCAAATGGTTGAATGCAACTTCAAGTGGGCGAATTTGCAAACATTCCCGGGCGAGCCGGTCATGTTTGACTCCACACTTGCGCACTCAATCCGGCATACGTAGCTAGCTAGGCCATCTTTAGTGCAAACCATGGCGCCGTTCGTTAAGGGTAGAAACCTCTCTCCCCATCATCTGCTGCAGCGATGCTCGCCGGCTATGTCTACGGTGGCATCCTCGCCGTCGTTCTCGCCGTCGTCGTCGTCGTCACGCTGCCGCCGCCGGCCACGGCGGCTCCGGTCGCTGAATGTGACCCCGGTGTCGCCAACCCGAACGTGACCGGCAACAGCGCTTTCGACAGGAACCTGGGCCTCCTCGCCGCGGCGCTCGCCGCCAACGCCTCCGCCGCCGGAGCCCCGGGGGGCTACGCGGAGGGCGCCGCCGGCGCGGCGCCCGACCAGGTCTACGCGCTGGCGCTCTGCCGCGGCGACGTGAACGCCTCGGCTTGCCGCGCGTGCGTCGCGGCGGCGTTCGTCGACGCGAAGAACGTCTGCTCCGGTGGCATCTCCCTGTACGAGGACGCCTGCTTGATCCGCTTCACCGGCCAGAGCTTCATGGATTTCCTCAGGCCCGACAAGTGGCAGGTCTCCCAGATGACGTACTGAACTATTCTATATATAAATCCGACCATTTCTTCCTAACCATATCCATGGTGGAATCATAGAAACTGATTTACTCCTCGTCCTAAACAGTTGGATTCCCAGCCAAGCCTCGGGGAGCGTCAAGGTGCCGGAGGTCGGCTGGTTCAACGCCGCCGTCGCAAAGATCCTCGCCGCCCTGGTCGAGCACGCCTGGGCCACGACGACGGGCAACAACTCGACCACCACCAAGTATTTCGCCACGGGCGAGGAGAGCTTCAACCCCAAGATCTACGGGTTCGCGCAGTGCGTGCCGGTCCTGACGCCGGAGCAGTGCAAGGAATGCCTTAGGAGCCTCCACGATAATGCGAAAGCGGTGTACATGGGCAACAGCCTCCGTTGGGTTGGTATGTATTCGGTGTGGTGCAGGCTGATGTATAGCGTGCGGCTGTTCTACGGTGGCCGGGCGACGCTGCAGCTCTCGGCGCCGCCACCACCGGCGGTGGAGACTCCGGCTGAGGCTGGAGCAGGTATGACCTACAATTCTTATATGTTCAGAAAAAAAAAAACAAAGAAGCCAAAGCTTATGATGAACAGGAGCGTGCAATTTAGTTATGTTCCAACAAATAGATGTGACTCGATCAAGGTTGTGCAAATAGAAAGAGTTCATGTTTTATTTGAGCAGGGAAGAAAAAGAGTGCAGCAGGAGTCGCTGCAGGCCTGGCTTGTTCAGTTTTGGTACTGTTGATCCTTTCAGCTTTTGCATTCGTTCGCTTCAAGAGGAGGACCAAGGCTGTCGAGGCTGACCACCGTGAGTAGCATACAGTCTCTGTTTCAGTTGTTGGAATTTACTGTTCCCTGACGCAATTCTTATCAAATGACAACAGCTTTGAAGAAGATAACAAGAGCACAATGCATGATTTTTGATCTGCCTACGCTGCAAGAGGCAACTGAGAACTTCTCGGAGAACAATAAACTGGGAGAAGGTGGCTTTGGTTCAGTATACAAGGTAAGTTATATGCATGAAAAATAGCTTCAAATGTAATTGATCACTCGATAGAGGACTATATATTATTCGTTCTCTGAATAATAATCTGTTCAGGGAGTACTCTCAGATGGACAAGAAGTAGCAGTCAAGAAACTTTTAGGAACAAGTGGGCATGGATTAGATCAGCTACACAATGAGGTTCTGTTATTGGCAGAGCTTCAGCATAAGAACCTTGTTCGGCTACATGGATTTTGCTTGCATCAGGGGGAGACATTACTGGTTTATGAATACATCAAGAACGGGAGCCTGGACAACTTGCTATTCGGTAATTTTACTTCCCATTCAAACATATCTTATTTTTTTACACTTCTTGAGGAGATACCAAAAGGTATAATATCTTTCAGTGTAGATTTTGGTGCCCCTACCAATAATTAAATATTAAAAATTATGGTATCAACTGACAACTGTACCTCCTCATGGACCATTTAATCACACATTTCTTTAGAGTGGAGTATCTACATCTATAACACTGCGATTAGAAATATTTTACTTCAGACAAAGTATGTGGAACAATAATAAGAAAAAGCATTAAGTACTGTAGCAAATATGGCAAACAAGTTACATGCTTAAGAACAGAATTTGCACTTTCTGAATTGTATTATAGGTGAGTGATTTTGATTAAGTTGAACATTTCGTCACATTAGATATCAATAGGGGAAATGCATTAAACTGGGAGCAACAATACAACATCATTCTTGGAATTGCCAAGGGAATATTGTATCTACACGAGGACTCGAGCTTGAGGATCATTCACCGGGACCTAAAATCGAACAACATTTTACTTGGTGAGGATATGGAACCGAAAATTGCAGATTTTGGATTAGCAAGGCTGCTAGGAGAAGGCCATACTCATACTAGGACGACTAGAGTTGTTGGAACATTGTAAGTTCATCTGCATAATAAAACCTTCACTCACGACTAATCACACATATATTGATCAATGTATGTTTCCAAGCCTAATGCTGATAACTTCTGCAGCGGTTATATGGCACCCGAGTATGCAATAGATGGAAATGTGTCAACCAAGATCGATATTTTTAGCTTTGGTGTGTTGGTCCTCGAAATAGTAACGAGGAGAAGGAACTGCAATTCTGATGATCATGATCTTGTGAATCTCCTTAGTGATGTAAGTGCTGAGTAATGCTGACATACCTTACTCCAGTATATATGCTTCCATTTTTATTGCATTTGCATACTGAAACTAGTCATGATTTCAAATCTGAAAGTACTCTCAAACAAGTTTCCGATTAACAAATTCATGTCAATCCGTCTAACAGGTCTGGAATTGCTGGACAAAAGGGACGGTTTCCCAAATGATTGACCAATCGCTTCACGGATATTCTCAAAGCCAAGCACTGCGATGCATCCACATTGCGCTGTTGTGCGTCCAGTCAGACCCTAACGATAGACCTCAGATATCATCTGTCATTTTCATGTTGACCCGAGAAAACATGGAGCTTCAGCCACCAGCACAACCTGCATTCTTCTTTGGGGGAGGATCAGCTTCCTCTTCTCCTTCATTTGGGCAACGCAGCTATGTGTATGACCGATGTGGTTTTAATAACATTTCTGTAAACGGTGTTACACTCACTGAGCCATATCCTAGATGACTAGTATGTCATACTAGGGCACGTTTTTAATGGGTAATAAATCATGGAACCTTACCATGTCCATGCAATGATGCAAATAATCTTGTAGCTCTCTTAGCTTCATGAAACCTTGCGTCGCTCTAGCCTTAGGGCGACAAGGGTAGCCCCATACCGGCTAAGACAGCGGTGGTAGGGCTCCTTCTCCCCTGGTGGTGCTAGAGTGGTTGGGAGCACCACGGCGTCTTTAGGTGGAGGTAGCACTGCATTGCCCAAATCTATAGGTCGCCGTGGCTTGATCTGGAGAGACGATGCCCACGGACACCGTACTACTAGCAGAGTGTGGTGGTGAGGTAACAAGTGGTGGTGTATGTTGTGGTTGGATACCAGGTAGTGGTGGAGACAACGGCCATGGCTGTAGACTGCGGTGGAGGCCACAACCGATTTGCAGGCACTAAATCCATAGTTGCTGAGCCCGATTCCATCTAGATCTACTCAATGGGAGACTAGTGGGCGGTGATGGAAATAGCTAAGCTCGACGATACCGAAGTGCCTTGATGGTAGTAGTGGTGATGACCAGTGGGATTCTAGTGACGATTGCAGATCTTGGATTACTTGAATGGTAGCGACGATCAGCTCCTCTTTAGACAGTCCCCACTTCTCTGAGGAGCTCCTCTCCTTCTAGGGCCAGTTTGCTTCTAGGTCCGGTCACGGGGTTCTCCATGATGAGGGAGGTGGTTAAGAGGGCAATCTAGCCCTCATGGCTAGCACATTGGTGGAGCTATTATGGGCTGTGAGGTGTTAGCGCGCTGAGGGGAACCGCCGGTGGAGGGGTGTCGACACGGTGGCGGTTGTGGAGTGGAAGGCCCCAGTATTCCGTCTTGAAGGCGGGCAGGGGATGGCCGCTGGAGGAGCTAGTGCGGCAAGGTACTCATGTTTGCACAGGTCACGGGTTGTGGGAAATATCACTGTGATGATAGAGAGGAAACAGGTGAAAGCCTAGCCTAGGTTAATTTCTATAGACCAGCAATGGCGATGTCTTCGGACGCCGCTGCATATCCTTTCATCAGGGCGTTGCCAAATTGACAATTTCGGCCGGTGGCGTGCATGTCCGTGCATGACTTGTACGGGCGGCCAAGTCGTCGATGTCGGCACATATGTGTCCGAGATGCATTAGCTCCCGCACGCGCACTACGGCGCCATTCGCCAAAGGGCTCGGCCCTGAGCGGCTGGTGGTGACCCCCGTCATCCACGGTTCGCCTATGCTTTGTCTACCCATCCTGATCTCCTGGTTAGTGGACTCCATCAGTCCATCGATTTTCCAATTCCTCGATCGTGACATGCAACTGCAAGCTAGCAACCCTAGCATCAGTTTAATTGCTAGCTTTTGTTGCGTGCAATATTGCTCAAGAAAAAGCCAGCGGACTTGGAAAATCCGTATAAATATGCATTGACTATTGAGAGGCCTAACGAGCAGTGATATTTTCCACAGTTCGTCTACTCGTGTGGAAAAAAGGCATAAGGGCATGTACAATGGTCTTTATTAGTGGTCTCTTTTTATTGTCATGCAAGTATATTTGATGACGTGGAAGAAGAAGAAAAAAAGAAAAAGAAAGATGGTTGCTATGCATGACAACAGCATAGAGTCGACTCTTAGCATTTATTAGGAATTTTTTTATTGCATTGAGTCTAATAAAGGAAAGACGACTAGTAAGAAAATATTTTAGTACATTAATGGTTAGAGACCGTATTCTCTTAACTATTGTAACGTGATAGCCTCTAATTAACATAGAAACTATATCGGTCTCTACCTTTTGTACTTGCCCTAAGACAAGTCAACTTAAAGCGCCTAACAGTAGGACTGCCATTCTAATATTTCCTTCTCTTACTGGTGGTGCATGGATTGATCCATTGTTTTTCCATATGCATGCGTCTCATTCACAGAAATATCCAGTCCGGTGGAGGAGGCGCAACCGCCGTCTATATGTACATAATGCCAACGACCATCATTTTCTCCGGTTTAGGGAAGACTTATATTCCATGTAAATATCTGAACAAAACATGACCGCCAATTACGTGCTGTAGAATAACGACAATTAGCCCATATTTTAATTAATATTGCCAATATAAACATGGACACATCTGATTATCGCTTTTCACCTAAATCGTTCTGAAAAATCAGAAAAATAAAGGTCCCCTTCACTTCCCCCTCTCCAATCTTCCCAATGCCCCAATGCACAACATTACACGCGCCCCCCTCTTCTTTCGGTTCGGGTTCTCCGCTCTCCACACCTCCCTCTGTCTATTTCTATTGAACCTTCACTCTTTCCGCAAACTAAAAGAGAAACCATTAATAATATTAAAACGACTGTAATTTGTAAACTACACATCTGATTTATAATCTACATGTTGCTCTATTCATAATATATTAAACCAATAGTTCAACATCCATAATACATATATTTTTAAACTTAAAATAAGACTTGTATAAAATAGAACATGTCAACGGAGACTAAGTTGAGCTATACGGAGAAAATCTAATAAATTCGTTAAAAAGAATTGGTTCTTACTTTTCAAAAGATCATTATGTTTTCCATTGTCATAACCATTTTTAAGTGATTAGATATTAATGGCCTTTCATCTATTCATACCGTGGTATTTTTTAGTTTCTCTATATATTATTGCATATATAAGCCACACTAACGTAGCATTACATAATTGGTTTAAAAGTTATATTTATTACTCTTAAATTAAATTTTAGAACCCATGTTGACTAGTTTTTTTTTTAAAAAAAGAACTATAGATAACGCATATAGAAGGGATCATATATCTTCGTTGTCTTTATTAATTCATATGTAAGTATGTAACGAACTGTATTAACGTGAATCAATTAGAAGGAGAGCTACCTTGATATACTGACAAAATATATGTATTAGCAATAATAGTTTTTCATGATATGTTAAAAAGAGAGCATCTAAACATTTCATTAAAAACACTTTACTTTTAAGTTACACTTAATATGTTAGACATATTTTTTAAACAAATTAAGTCTATCTCCTTTCTAAATAATGATAAAAATTATATAGAAAATTATCTACAAAGATGAATTAAATATTATATAGTTTACTCCCCCCAAATTCCATAATTCTTGATATTTTGGGCATTGACACGGTCTTCAAATTATATCTTTGACTATATTTTTTATTATAATATATTACCTCTCTCCCAAAATATAATATTTTTTAGCTATGAATCTGGATATACAGTTGTCTAGATTCATAACTAAAAATGCTTATATTTTGGGACGAAGGGAGTATGCAATAAATAAATACTTTTTTACTTTTATTATTGTATTTTGTAATACTTCCCCCGTTTCATATTATAATACTTTCTAGCATTGTCTACATTCGTAATGTCTAGATTCATTAACATCTATATGAATGTGGGCAATTATAAAGTTTTATATATGAAACGGAGGAAGTATATATAAATCTATACGTGTTCTTCTACTGTTTTTAAACTAAATATTTTTAAAATTATTGATAGTAAAAGTTATAACTTTGATCTCAACGTTGTCCAAAACGTTAAGAATTATAGAACCGGAGGAAATAATGCTGACAAATAGCTTGGAAACTTTTTTAAACTATACCGATAAAAAAATTTATGAAAAAATAGTGCGGTTGAAGCACGGCAGATATCATCCAGTTAATATTGTACCACAACTGACATTCAACTTATCTGAATCTCAACAAAATTTCTCAAATAGAACCTATGATACATGCATGTCTGCGTAAATATGTGCCCACTTGGTGTAGCGTCGTATTCCACGAGGCATATCGACACACTGGAGAGAGAGCCGCGGGATTTGGTTTGGATAAGCCACAACGCAAACCAACCAATTTAATCCTATTACCACATTTTGCACGCAAAAATTTGATCCCTCGATGTACTAGGTATCTTGAGGTGCCAAATTTTACACTAAAAGTATCAAATTTTATAACAAAAAGTATCTCGAGATACCAAATGTTGAATGGTAAAAATTATTCAATCATCGAACCTAAATGCACGTTTGAGTTGTGGGTATACTCTCCCTTCGGTTCCATAATTCTTTATGTTTTAAACAAGATTGAGATCATTATTTTTGTAATTTTGACAATCAATAACTTTAAAAATATTTAGTTTAAAGACATTGGAATAACATATATAGATGTGTCTTACCAAGTATTATAACAAAAGTAAAAAAAATATATTTATTATATATATTATGATAGAAGAATATAGCTAAAGATATATTTTTGAAGACTCTGTGATTGTACAAAACGTTAGTAGATGTTTTTCAAGAATTATGAAACCCAAGAGGGCAGCTGTTTTTCTGTACCTTCTCTGGCTCACACTGCACAACTTGTACGTTGTATCGTTCCACACGTTGCTGCAATATACATGCATCATGTATACATATGCAGGTCTTTCTCGGGTCAAAGGCAGCGACTTGGAAGAAGAAACTTACTCGTAGTCGTATTTGCTATTTTCCACAAATTCGTCTACTCGCGTACGTGGAAAAGGTGTAGTATAGGCCAAGTGACAACTAGTAACAATATCTCCATTCCACTGTACTGTTTTCCTCTCTTTTATAGTGCATATGGTTCGTATGCAGTATGCGCTATAATTTCGTTCACATAAATATTTTGTTCGGTAGTCCACTAGAGTAGGTTGCCATGCTTAGCTATACAAGCCAAACGGCCGACATTTTCTCGAGTCAACGGGGAGACTTATATTTTGCTATTATCAATACCAAAATTTGTGCAATACTATTATACAAGGCGCACGCAGGTGTCTGTCCATGATTAATAATCCTAGTACCTCTGCACTGGGTGGAGCTAGAATGAAATGGAGGAGTGCCATTTGTTTAATTTACTTTACTTTATATCAAGTTTAAGTTGATACGGGTTCCTAAATTTATATTGAGAGGGGCGCACACATGGTCATAATAGGTAAGGTTTAGTTACAATTTTTTTTTCACCGGATTCTTGGGAACCCTCCTGATGACTCTAGCTCCGCCCCTGGCACTAGTGCAACAACCGTTACATATTGATCTTAGTACCTCAATGATATCTACAACTTTATAACTGATAATAATTGTCATTTGAGGTTGTTTATACATACCCTAATATGATATAGGTGATGAGATCGACTTCCTCAGTCCCATAAAATACCCAACCCTAAAAATAAATCTGAACATACACTATATATTTTCAGATTCATCACTAGAATTGAATTCTTTTTGGAATGAGGAAATATTTTAAAAGAAAACAAAAATTCAAAATTTTCTAATGACCATGGATGGAGATATGCCATATATCAAAGTTGTGGAGCTCAACCAGATCTACAACGTTAATATTGATAATATCTTTATGTGAGATTGTTTACATGTCTGAATATACATTATAAGGTGTGATCTATTTTTTGAAAACGAAACTTTGAAAAATTCATCCGACCTCGGAGGGAGATATTTCCAATATAAAAATTGTAGAACTCTGAGATATAAACCTTTGTAGTTGATAAAGTTTTCATTTGAATTATTCTAAAGTACTCCCTACGCCTTAAAATATAATCATTTTTGTAAGCTGTTTTTTCTATACCTTCTCTGGTTTATTGCTGCCCAACTTGTATGTTGTGTGGATCCTCACGTTGCTGCAATGCATTCGGCATATATATGCAGGTCTTCCTCGGGGTCAAATGCTATTTTCCACATTTTGTCTACTCGTGTGGAAAAGGCGCAGATACAAGGTTAAGTAACAACTAACAATATATCCATTCCACTGTACCGTTTTCTTCTCTTTTATAGTGCATATATATGCCTGACCCGTATGCGCTAGTGCCTGTTTATTTTCATACTCCTAGCTTTAATTTCGTTCACATAAATATCTATCGTTCAGTCCACTAGAGTCATTGGCGCTGCCATGCCTAGCTATACAAGCCAAATGCCATCATTTTCTCAAGTCAAAAGGGGAGACTTAATATTTTCTGATCATCAAATTTTGGGCCTGTTTGGCAGGCCAGCTCTACAGCTGCTGTCTTTGTGATTGCCGCACCGTATGTATGTTTCGCAGCCGAACATGTCCTTTTATGTGATATCATACAAATGCACATAGGTGTCTATCCACGCAAAAATAATTATATATAGTACCTCAGCACCAACTCATCAACATTTAAATATTTTCTTTCATTATAGAAAAGGGAGATCAAGGTTTTTGATCCCGAGATCTTGATATACTGTTAATTCTTTTTTACATGATGTAATATGCTGTCAAATATATGGCCCAGTGGGATAATACAACTTGAGAAATTCTAAAGGGGCCTTAAGACTGTAGCAGGAGGGTATCCTCTTGGAACTGAGAGATACTATAGTACCAAATTTACATTTGTAGTACCGCACCTTTCGAGGGCCATTAAATCTTTTCTAAAACTTTGATGAGGAAACGCCTTGAACAATGTCGTCAGTGCATTTGCATTGCATACTTGCTGTTAATGTTGAGACCTTGTTTGATTAACCCCTCCTACAAGGGGATCGAGGGGATTTATTCCATAACTATTATGTTGTGGGATTATTCCCTCTTAATTCTCTCCAATCCCCCTCACTCTCTCTCTCTCGGATTAAGCGAACAAGCCTCGTAGGAGTTTCATGTACATGTATCTCTCTGGAATGTTTAACTGGGAATTTCATAGAGTAATTAAGTTTCTTATTCATTTCAACACGAGTGAACGACACATTTATTACTTACTTAAAATTCCAAACCGGAATACATACAATGTCATCCTTATTTTTATTTGACCATAATATGGACTTATTCCTTTCTTAGAGAATATGGACTTATTCTTCAATCCCATCCTCTTACTGCCGAGTCTTCTGTACATTCAAGAGTTGTTTGGTGGGAGTACGCAGTTTCCAATCTCTGCAAAATATGATTAAATGAGCACCAGTGAAAACCATTTACTGCTCATGAAACGAAAGCGTTCAATTATTGTTCAGGCAAGGATGTGATTTAAGTGGTATGAGATATATTAATTGAACGCATTCTAAAATGAACGTGAACTCACTTGGTTGTTGTGTGACAATGGTAGCGGCGCCGTTAAAATCACATGACCCACTGGCACGACCGGCAGTCTGATAATAGTCGTTGAATGCATAGGTTGCATGCGCTACCTTGGTGTCAGGGTCAAAGCATTGCGCACCACGCTGGATAGCGCTGCAATCTGCGCAGCTACCGCATGCATAGTCTAGCGCATTCTGCAAACGTGTGTCCCCAACCTCCGGTTTCGCAATGCACCAGCTTGGGTTCGGGTCGCAGATACCTTTATACATTTTGGTTAACAAATAGCGAATAAGAAATTGATGCATAGATGTAGAAACAGTATCCTGAAAACTTAATAAGGATGGAGAGGAAACTAACTTGGTGAAGGCTTGTAAACAATAAAAGCAGCACCAGAGAAGTCACATGTACCGCTAGCTTGGCTCTTACGTTGGTAGTAGTCATTAAACGCGTAAGATGCGTGTGCGACCAAGGTGTTTGGTGCAAAGCATGTCTTGCCTGGTTGGATAGCACCGCAATCTGCACCATTACTGCAAGCCCAATCCAACGCTGCTTGCAGCCGGGTGCTCCCAACTGCTGAATTTGCCACACACCAACTTGCTTTTGTAGGGCAAACATTACCACCACCATCATTGTGAAAGTCAACTTGGTAAACCTCCGTCCCGTCTGGGTAGAATAAGCCAAAGTTTTGTTCTACAGATGCTCCGCCCTTCAAATTCTCGTTGAAAAGAGCAAAGATGTATACGGAGACATCGGGCATACCGGTGGCTCCGAACAGTGCACGACTGATAAGACCATTGTTAAAAGCTTGGGCGTTGGCTTTTGTAGCCACGTCTACTTGAACATCATCTAGTGTGGACAACTGGGGGAACTGACCACCAGAGGGATGCCCACATTCTGAACATTTCACGGGTATCCTTGGAGACGGACGCCCCCGTCTTGCTTGGGCCATTGAGACTCTCACACTACCACCTGAAACATGGTCTATAGCGAAGTAAACAGCATCTAGCTGAGCATCAAAGAGGCTGTGGTATGTGATGCCACTTGCTTGATCGACCACAGGAGAGGCGTTGGGGCCAAATACAGCATAATCACGAGAGATTTGGCCATTAGAATTAGCCCAGGCAATATATGGGTAGAAATTAACCATGAGATAGGAGTTGGTTTGTTGCAAGAAGTCGATCATGGGACTCATCACCGACTGGGCGATGTTATCTTGGAACACACCTGCAGATGGCGGGAATGACACCTTGACTGAATCAAAACTAATGGGTGTTGATACCTTTATTCCGTCGGCGAGGCCCAACCTCGCCAGCGCCGCCTGCACATTCCTCATGGCCGATACCAACTGTGAGGTCAGGTCAGGTGCTTGCTGAAACACCTCGTTCCCCACGGCCACGCCGTTAATCTGTGAGGAACGGTAGTACGGCAACACGTAGTTTTTCACCCAACTGAGCGCACTATTGAAATCCTTGGCGGCGCCAGCTGCCAGATCTCTATTGGACATCGCCACCATCACCTTGATGTTTTGGTTGGCCAGCGCTTTTAGCACGGTCGGGTTGGCGTCGTAGATCCTCACCATGGTGATACCCTTTGCCTTGAGAAGGCTAACCACGGACGGTGGATCTATCAGATTATTCCCATCCCTCCCGTAGCACACGCCCACCTCGCCCCCATCTGCAGTGCAAGAAAAACATTTTTGGCGAACACATAAAAGAATTACACGTCAATATATTATAAGCAAGAAAAAAAAAACAACACACCACACTGCCGTTGATACAGAGCTGCAACTACACCGTTTACCTGCACGGGAGAGGAAGAGCAGCGGCAATGCGGCGGCAAGGAGGAGGTGAGCGAGAGCGAGCGCCATATGGCCTCTTGTCCTGCGAGCCGTGGCGGTCGAGTGGCAGAGGAAAGCAGGGTAAAATATGACGACTATACTGGAAGACGCGAGCGCGATGGGAATTTATAGCGAGCAACAAGGCTCATGGAGACATGGACTCGTGATTTCGTTTCTGGATGTGCATGCGTCCCGTCCCGTGCCTACGACCTAGTGGCCTTGTGTAGTCTGTGTAGCTAGAGAACTAGAGATACAGGTTAATTTGCTACTGGGCCGGGCTAGGTCGACGAAGGATTTTATTTTATTTTTTTTGGCATGGCACGATTATAGCAAGTGGAGTAGCAACCAAAAGATGTGGTGAGATAACCACAGCACTCCTAGCATGACTGTTGATTTGTCATTTTCCTCTCCGGATGGATCATGGATGAATGCAGCGTACGTAGACTGTAGACATTCGAGATTCCTAATGGGTGATCGCTCACCTCTCCTCCACGTGGTTTTCTTCTCTGGCACCGTATTACTTTATTTTTATATTTTAGTAAATTTATACATCTAAAGTTTGTACACCTCAAGTTTACACATCTAAAATTTAGAGATCTAAAGTTTATAACTCAAAAGTTTATATATCCGATTCAAATTTGAATTTGAATTCAAATATTTTTTATATATAGTATTTCTATACATAATTTTTTTTAACTTTGTTTTTTTATTTTTTAAAAATTTATGGTGTAGTAGGAAAAGAATAAGGAGAGGAGGAAGGGGGAGAGGAGCATGTTAGGGGGAGATGGGGGGTGATCAACCACAGCGATCACCCGCCCATTAGCGACGTCCGTAGACATTGACACAAGTCGAAACGATATATGGGGGTTTCCACAATTTAATTAGCTACATCTCCCCCCCCCCCTCAAATTTTCACAGCTTATAACAGAGCAATTTCGCTTTTCTGTTTATCTTGCTTGCCCTTCGATTTCTATTAGTATATTTTTAATCCTACCAAAATACAGTGGCGAACCCAGAAAAAAATTACCAGGGGTTCAATGCGTAATAATTATCTAATTTTACTTATATAGTAGTTATCATCATATAATTTAGTTAGAACTGAATAATTTACCTGGGGTCCAAGGACACCAGGAAAATGTACCTACGATTACCACTGTCAAAATGTACACGATTATAAGAGATCAACATATTGTTTACATTAGGTAAATTAACCATCCCCCTACTCCCTCTTCTTATTATTAAAAAAATTTACTTTCACCCCATCTGGTATATAAAAAATATTATCATAGAAACTCTATTTTAATATTATTGTAATGAAGAGTTATTATCGTGTGAAATAAGCTATTAGTAGTGTACCATTTTTACTAAGATTCTAGCAAGACAACCAATTCAGTTTAATACATTACGGACATAGTTTTTAACGAGAATCCTCCTGCTCGGGCGACCGGCGGGGCGAGAGCAAAATCGGGTGCTCTCCCCATACGTGCATGTGCTCCTGGGCCCCACCACGTGTCTCTGCCACCAACTGCCATGTATCTCCACCATATACTCCATTGCAACAAATAACCCACATATTTTAGAAACTCTCTATTAAGTGAATTTGTTTCATTTGTTGTTCCACCAAAAATGATTTACCTAGTGCACTCACAATGTTTCACTATGTATAGATTAAATGTTGCCGTGAATTGAAACATTCCGTTGCAACAAATCAGCCACATATTATGGAAACCCTCTATTAAGGGAATTCGTTTTATTTGTTGTTCCACCAAAAATGTTTTACCTAGTGTATTTATAATGTTTCACTATGTATGGATCAAATGTTGCAGTGAATTGAAACATTCTTTCACTATTTGCTGAAACATTGATTTTATATAAGGTGAAACAGCGCCCGATTTAAATGATTGAAACATTTTCGATCAACTTAGTGAAACAATTCCGATATACTTAGTGGAACAACGTGCAACATTTAAAAATAATTCAATAATAAGCTAACTTTTTTCATCAGAATATATATATGTGTGGTCTTGTTTTAAAGATTTAATTGCAACAGATTTAATAGTGCAATCGGATCATGATTTGGATAAATAATTTAAGAGAAAAAATAGTTTAAAGTAGTTTGCATGCTGATGTTGCTGACGTGGGCGCCCGTTTTTTCCAACCCCCATCGGGCGCCCGACGCCAGTTTTTAATGCCAAAATAACTTAAGACTAAATATTTTTTGCATTTGGATGGTAGGGAGGACCTACCGAGAGAACCAATATTCAGGTAAATAAATTACTAAATTACTCTTTCCATACGTAGATGTAAAGGATTGGGACATTCAAAATTTATCTTCAAATGTAATGGATTGAGGAGTACTACTTATCCCATTAGGTACCTCCAGTTCTATTTAATACATTAATAAGGGTGATTTAATTATTTTTTTCTATCATTAGTTTTTCTAAAATAAACTAGAATCCTTAAATAAATGTGGTGATGGAGGGTATAAGTTTTTTTAAGTCCGGAGGTATAAGAATATTGTTTTTCATCACGAGAGTAAACCTAGTTATTTAGAAAACAAATGTTTATGTAAATTGGTTGCTAAGATAATTATTTAAGAACGATATATCAAAGGGGATAATTATTTTTTTATTAGGATGAGAGAGTGGGGGAGGAAGGGGATGGGCCAATTGGAGAGCCTAGTAAGAACCAGTGTTCAGTTTTTCTTTTCTTTTTACATTAGCAGATAAGTGGGAGAGATGAGGGAAGGTGAGTGGGCCTGGTGGCGACTATGAGGCTGTTCTTTAGCACTAAATATAAATAAGAAATTAACTATTTAATATCCTACGCTCTGCTCCGAAATATGTGAATACATGTTATACATTATTAAAATGATAATATATATGTTTAAATAATGTAAAAAATGATGTGGGAATAATGATTTGACATTACTTACATATTAAGTTTAAAAAATGGGGTCATTATCGGAATTGTGAACTCAATATGACATTAGTTTGATTATAACACATCCTCCTTATCTACAAGGGAGTGCATGTATCTCAGTACCAACTTGAAAAAGCCATCGATGACTCCACAACCTGACATCGCAGTTTTGTGTTCTGGAGTAGAAAATAATTACACCAAGACCTACTAGTGCCTAACCGTATTTCCATGCTAACATCTTTATATTCTTCGTTTCTTTGTTTCTACTTGGTTCATAATTTCATATGCATGAGTAAAGTCTACTTACAACGGAAGTGTTTATATTGATAATACTCATCTCTTGCAAGCATCTAAATGTTCATGGAAAGAAGTCTACACTTGAGTCATCTCACCAGGGTTCACAATTCCGATACCAGATTGAAATCTGTTCACATGTTAAGTAAGCGGTTTCATCGGATTTCGCGGAATCTATCGAAAACCTGACAAAAACCTATGAAATCCAGATAAATTTGTCAAAAATTTAAAATTCAGTTTGATTTTTTTTTAACTTGATCGAAAACCGATTGATTTTTTTTGAGGAAAAACCTAAGAGGATAGGGAGAGCCTGTTTTCATTAAAGAAGAAGAGACTTGGCCCAGTTTTTAAGGGGAAACCGGGCCCAAAAACCTCACATAAGCACGGTTTGAGGGGGAAACCGGGCAAAACCTACACGGAGAACAAAGAAAAAAAACTTGCGACGGCACCACTGGAGGAAAACATAGGTCATCGTTGCCAAAAGCAGCTTCGACTTCCTATGATCAGACCACAGACAACGTAGAGCAGGGTCTTCAAGACGAAGCCTCCAAGGAGGAAACATAGCGTCGAAATGCAATCAACGTCCGTCCGAAAATCGGAACAGGGTTTTCACCCGAAGAAACGGGTAGAGCAAAGAACGATGCCTTCAAGAAAGAAAACGGCGCCCACAGGCGTCGCCATCGTTGTCTCTACCCCAAGAGCGAGCGGGACAAACGCCTCGACTCACTCGCCCTACCAACTACGACACCCCCGGCAACCACAGCGCTACCAAGGAAAGCGGGAGAGGGTTATCATTGCCGAGCTTGTCACCTACAAGCAGCTCCGACTCTCCCCAACACACCTACCTGAAGACAAGCCAGGAAGCCAAGAGCACAGCCACCCCAACGAAGCTACCAGAAAGAAGGAGCAAGGGGGTTATCGTTGCCCAGCTTGCCATACCCGGCCAAGCAGCTCCGACTCCTTCCCAAACACCATCTACAAGTTGCGTCGCAGAGATTTCATGCACCACCTCCACCAAACCAACCACCTCGCAGACGCAAAAGAAATTAAGCACAGGCAGTGTTGAGGCTCTCGAACTCCAAGCAAATTGCCAACCCAGCTAGCACCCCGCCCCTCGCCAAGGAACTCCCCACAACCGGAATCTGAGAGCAGACCGGTCAACAGGAGGGGAGGAGCTCCAGGAACAGGAGGAGCCCCAGCTGAACGTGGGAACACTTGCTGGCGACCAAGCCACCAACAACACTGTTGCTCACCGTGTCCTATGGCTTTCCAAACGAACGAGCCACGGCAGCGACCGCCCGACCAACCCAACGACGACCTCCCAGCAGGCCAGCAACTTCTCCGGCCACCTCGACAACCAGAATCCACCTCGAGACCACCTTCGCCGGCAACAACCATCTCCATCGGTCACCGTCTCGCACCTCCGCCGGCCACATGCACCTCTCGCCCAAACTGGGCTCCATCTTCGCCGGCTGGCACCGCCTCCACCGGCCATCTCCCTCGCAGACCGCCGGCCTCCTACATCTCCAGCTCCCTTCTCTTCCACCAAATCCAAGAAAGAGACGGCCAGAGGCTGGCCGCCCCTTCCCCTCCGGTCTTCTTCCGAGCGCTGCCGCCGCTCTCACCTTCACCACCCCGCCACCATCGCCCCTCACCCCGACGGCCGCCAGATCCAGGAAGGAGACAGCCGGATCTGGCCGTCCCCTCCGTCTCCGGCCTTCAACTTCCTCCCGCCGCCTCCAAGGAGCTGCCGCTCTTCGCCGTCCCACCCCGTCGTCGTCGCTAGAGTGGCTCGCCATCGGGTCGCCGCAGCCGCCGCCGAACGCCGATCGACCTCCCCGTGCAGGACTGGGCCCGTCGTTCCACGGCAAACTGCTCCGCCGCCGCCGTCCTTGCACGCCGAGCCGAGAACCCGGCCGCTCCGGCGACGGCGAGGTGGGGGAGGGAGAGGGAAAGCGGCGGCGGCGCTAGGGTTGTCGCCCGCCCGGTCGCTCGCGCGGGGAGCGACATGGACGGGACTGTTGAGTAGAACAAAATGGGTCTTTGGGCACGGCGAATGCAAAGTCACTCTGAAGAAGAGAGCTCCAAAAAAAAACCGATTGATTTACGTTCGGATTTCGTGAAATCTAAACCGGATTCCACTGGAATCATGAACCTAACTTATCTCCAATTGGCAATTGCGTGACCCCCGACCGTACATATTTGCCTCTTTTTCACGGTCAAGTCCCCCGAAGACCAGTACGTGCGTTTGCTCCACCACGCACAAATGTCTCGCAAACTGATCTAACTAGCTACCTTTGGGTTCGCTTTCTCAGTTTCTCTGCACGCTCTGCTTAGTGGACGTACTCGATCCGTTCTGTCCTCTATGATTCAATCCATATCTGGCTTGGCTAGCTGCTCCCGCTCTCCACTTATGCCCCACTTTGGCATCATCCGCCTGTTACGCTGCAACATAACCCCTCGTTCGTAACGGGTGACAACCTATATATGTTACAGATAAAACCTCGTCACGGATTAGTGGTTACCGATGAAAAAATCTTATCTATATCAGGTGAGCACCATTCACCGATGACTTATTCGTGACTGGTTATAATTAATTAAGAACCTTCACCGATGAGAATTTACGAGTTTTGAATTTTAAATACACTAAAAACACTAAAATGTATTTTTAATATCACTAGGGTATATTAACCATAGTCATACATCACAAACGGTATTCCATACTAAGAATATTTTAAATATCACTAGGGTATTTTAAATGGGATATGTTTTTTTTACCTATTAAAAGTGAGTCATCTCAAACGAATCACATTAACACTCGTTGAGGGTAGTAGTGTTACACTGTTACCTTCTTGGCGAATGCAGCTTGGTTTTCTTATCCTCTTCTTTTTCGTTTTTGGATGATGCAGCTAGCCCCTCGTTGGGACAACGACAGCAGGATGGAGAAACTACTGATGACCCCACTTGCTGCTGTTTTTCTGCAGTTGGTTTATGTGTGTGGAAAATGGTTAGGCAAGCTAGCACTGCCTAACGATATATTAAACCATTTCCTTCCGTTTCTTTTGGTGCATGCCTGCATGGTGTTAGGAAACCGAACATCTTCGGTCTGATCATCATCAGCCAGCACGGTGAGACCCAAAGGGACTTTTCTAAAAATATACTACCACTGGTTCTTAGGGCCTTTTATTATTAGGTTTATTAGCTTATACTTTGCTAATTTTAAGCTTAAAAATTTTATAAGCCTATGGGTTTAAAGCATTAGGTTTAATTGGTGAAGTCATTCCCCGCTTCACATAAAAAAAAATTCTCCATCCTGGGCTTACCAGTATAAAATGGCTTTTGGCTTTAAGAAAACTAAATGAAGAATCAACCCGTTTGTTTAGATTTACAGTTTTTAGCTTGTAAGCTAGCTTATAATATATGCCACCCTTACTGACTATTTTATTTATTTAATTTTCTTGAAAATATACATCTTGTTAAAAAAACCTTTAATGATAAATTATACTTACTACAAAATAAATGTTGATCGTATAATTTTTTAATAAACGAATAGTCAAACGTAAATCAACAGCCTCCTATGTTGAAACCCAGAGGTGCGTCCGTGCAAATTATTTGCATTATACACTGCTCTATACCTTAAAAATAATTTTATTAATACATTCAAATTTTAAAATAGTATTTCCAAACAGGCATCTGGGCTATATTCTTTATTTTATTTTACTTTCTGCTTTTATGGTTTACTAATTTAAAATTTCGAAATTAATAAACACTTAGTTGTACTTGCCTTGAAGCCCCAATTTAGTATATATTCACTCTATGCCAGTTTGATCGTCATCTAAGGTTTCAGAGTTCTTTCTAAAATGATCATCATCTAACAAGCACATCTTCATTTATTTGTGCACAGAGTAACCAACCAAAATTAATTTATGTTAGTGCAACTACATGTAATATTTAAAACTTTATGTAATCCACAGGATACGAAACGACGTAGCACCTTAACTGATGAGAATTAATTTTAGAATGATGAAGATTTTGTTCTCCTTGGTCCCTACGCTATTTGTTTAGGTGATGATTAAACTGAGATGGAGGAAGTATTATATTATTTCCATAATTCTTGAAATTCAAAATAGCATTTATTAGTAGGTAGTGACCAACATGAACTTTTTTTAAGTTGTAGATGGTCCGTTTCAATTTATTTTCTTGATAAAGTAATTTTGAAGTTAACACAAGTTGTATTCAATATGAGTCTCAATTTTATTTTATTCTTTTGCCTTCATTAATAAATCCATCAAGAATTGATAAATATGATGCTGTACTCGATCATCTTGTATTCTCCATCTTGCATCTTATATTTATTGAATTTGAAAATTAAAATTAATAATTAGAAATTAGTCCTGTTCTAATCTTATTTGTTACTGTAATTCGGTTTAGATGGATGACCAGATTTAATCACTATTTTTCTTATTAACTAGAACTTTTCCTACAGTAATGATGTTAATTTCTTCTTCTAATCTAAGTTGTTACAATTTGATCTCACACAGATAGATGAATAAATTTGTTTGTTATTTGTCCAATTAACATGAAAATTTTCCAGAGCATTTAAATGATAAATGTTGTATATATTGTCTATTTTCAATCCATTGTTGTGAGCATGCATTTCTATCAAATCAATGTGTTTTCATTACTGCTCGATCAACATGGCCCTAGCTTGGAGCTACTGATCAATATTGGGAGGTTTTAATAGTGGCAGATCTCATGGCCATGCCTCATCTTGGAGAATGCATTTTCAGACGATAACAATAATTCGATCGCACGCATTAACTAGCTAGCACGATGAAAATCCATGGAACAGAACAACAACTTGCATATTGTTATTCCTCGAAAGAACAGCAATATTTGCGTTGCCAGCGCGTCTGGTACCGCGCCACACGCATAAAAGCCGCCACATCGTGGAAGCCCAACCGATCGACAATTCGACATGGGTGACTCGCGTGTCCACCTCCAAAATCGGCATATACTACGAACGAGACCACAACATGTGGCCGCGGTGATAAAATCATAAAACCCGAAAGGGGAAACACAGATTTGTTTGTAACTGGTACTCACTCAGTTTTATACGTTTCATATTAAAGTAGTTTCGATTTTGTTTTTGGTGAATAGCTAATATGGTCCCTAGAGTTTTTACTTCGGGCCCAGTTTAGTCCTTGAGATTTCAAATCATCCAAACAAATCGTCCAAATTAATTATTTGGATTAATATAGTCCTTAGACAAAAAAAAATGCAACGTGAGCAAGACAATTCATCCTCGTGCAGCGGTATGAATAAAATGACCATTCTATCCTTATATACCATATAAAAAAGAAAGAAAAAATAAGAAGATAAATGTTTCACACATATATGAATGTTTTAGAATTGTCACTTACGATTGCTGCAGCCATGCAGTGATCGTGTAAATTCCTTTGTCGGCCACCCTCCGCAACAATGTTGACCCTAGGCTAGCCTGTTATTTTTTTCTGTTTATGTCTTTTCTTTCTTTTCTATATGTTATATAAGGGAAGAATGGTCATTTTATCCATGTTGTTGCATGCGAGGATGACTTCGCAATTGGCATGTTCACTTGGCATTTTTTGTGAGTCCAAGGACTATATTAACCCAAATAATTAATTTGGAGGATTTGTTTGGACGATTTGAAATATCGAGAAATAAAATGAGCCTAAAGCGAAACTTCAGGGACCGTGTTGGCTATTCACCCTTTTGTTTTTATTCAAACTTATTTAGAGGTTTAACCATATTTATTGAGTAACTTATATATACACAACATCAAATTAGGTTTATTAAATATCACATTTAATATATTTTAATTCTATGTTTTTTTAAATGTTGCTATATTTTCTTATAAATCAAAGTTACTTACAATATAAAAAAGGAATGGAGTAAGTTCCAAAGTATATTGCGTTCCTTTGGGAAGTTTTGGGCTTTTCCGGCATGGAAAACATTGCGGTAACTAGTGCATGATTAGTTAAATGTTAATTATCAGAAATCTAAAAATATATATATATGATTTTTTAAAGAAAAACTTTTGCATACAGAGTTATTTTTTTAAAAAAAATAAGTGAATTGCACATTGGGCTACCTTTTATTACCAGAGTTACACACTGGACTAGGAACAAGTAATATTTTCACTTTGTACTAGACAACTTTACACAAGTTTCAAATTGGACCGGTGTTTCCTCCATCTCCCCTCTCTTCTCTTCTTCGTTGAGCTGAAGCCACTCTATGTGAGCTTGAGCTTGAGCATTACCATGTCCTCCCTTGTGTTTGGTAGCTAAAATTAGCATGCCAGGTGAGGTGATACGATTAGTTTAATTTAGTCATTAGCATACTGAAGTCTTCATCTTCTCCATCTGTGTTTGGGACTGAGCTCCCTGGTGAAAGCAACCTACATATATTTGAGCCCAAGAAACATTGCCTATTCTAGTCCCTAGCTGACGAAGCGCTGTTGTACTGCTCTCAAGCTCGAGCTCAGGCACCAGCAACTTCAGCTCTATCACCATGTGCTTCATCTCAGCTTGAGCACCTGAAGAGGTGCTGAACCTGTGATGATCTGCTACTCCTCCCTCTAGATTGGATAGGGTGACTAGAGTCTGGGAAGCAGTCGTACTTCTACCTCCTCTTGATCAGTGATAGCATAACGAGAATAGGTTGGGAGAGAGGATAATAGCAGCAAAGAAAGGGGCAACGGCGATGGGTTGCCTGACTTGGAGAAGATGAGGGGGTGGTGTGGAGTGAAACAAATGGCAAGGTTATATGGTCCAAAGTGAAAATCATGGCTAAGACCCTGTCTAAGCTGCAACAAGGGTAATAATACATGACACAAACTGCAATTTACTCTAAAAAATTCACTACTTAGAAGATCAGAATTTGTGCTCATTAATCAAGGGAATAGCCCATCCGAAAAGCTCAAAAGAAATGCAGATTTAACTGAGAAGGGACTATCTATAAAACTTTCGTGAGTTTTTCAGTGAAAAACATACAAATGTAGCTATAGTATAATTGTAGCATAGTTACATTATAACTGCTATAGTTGCATGTAACTCAATGCAAACGGTATGTCATTAATAAAAAAATGGTTATTGGGTGTGGTTGCTAAATGCAAAGTACTGGTTCCTGAGGTTGTGGTATCAATCTCTGTTACCTGCAAGCGCAAAGATTTTTATTTTTTTCCCCTTCATCTGTATGCACGAATCTCCAAGCAATCTGACGGTTCACAGACAGTAAGTTCTGGGTGAGAAAAACTTGCGCGAGAAATTTAACTAACCCTGGTTAAGAAATTTTACGGAACTTGAAAAAGTAATTTATATTTACCAAAATTTTATAATAAGGATTTCAATACCTTAATTAAGGTAACTTCTCCCTACCTTCTCAATATCCTTGTCCACTTGAGTGACACAATAGTGGCGATGTGAAAAAGAAGATTTGAAATTCGTTTTTGTTCCTAACACACTGCGAACCTTTTTTTTTTTAGAAAAGCCATTCGGCTAGACTTTGGCAAATGGGCACCAACATGCAACTGTTGGAATAAGTCTACTTGCCATCCCTCAACTTTACGTCGAGTTTGTTTGAAATCCCTAATTCTCAATACCGGAAATATTGACCCCTTAAGTATTTAAAACCATGCAACTTAGGTCCCATAGCAGTATAAATCCTACTTTACCTTGTTTTTGCTGGCATAACAGATCTCCGGGCCCACTTGTCAGGCATGGTGCCCCTCATCCCAGCCCCGCATCGCCTCCACCACTGCGGCCTTGCACCACCACCGCCAGAACATCCCCTTCGCCCTGCACCACTGCTGCCGTTATCGCTTCCCGCACCTGACAAGCTCCCCTTTGCCCCTGCCCCTCCACATCATCCGACCAGCTCTACCAACCGTTCCACCCGCAGCCATTCTAGCACAAGGAGGTGAAGGCCGACAAATGCGCGACCGGCGAGATCAAGGCGGGAGGCAGACGCCGAGGACGGTGCGGCTGGCGAGGTCAAGGCGGCGCACGGGGAGGTGGACGCCAAGGAAGGTGTGACCAACAAGGTCAAGGCGAGGTGCGAGGAGGCGGACGATGAGGACGGCGGCCAGCAACATCAAAGATGAGGCAAGGAAAGGGGTCATTGGAACGTGCGGGTGTGGGGAAACTGAGGGTGAGGATGGCGCCACCACAAGGTCGAGGTGGATGATGGCAAGTCCACACTGCCGACCGCCGCTATCGTCGTCTCTCCCGCCGCCCGTGCTACTCAGGAGAGAGGAGTCGATGCTACCGCTCGAGCTCGGTGATACCGGGCTCCGCCCTTCCCCTCTCTAGCCAATGCCGCGCCCAGGAGACTGGAGCCGTCGCGTCGCGTTGACTCCACACTCCGGCCAGCAACATGAATCTGCAGCAACAGATTCAATCGACGAGGACGGAGCAGCATGAGGCATCTGCAAGCGACGCGGGACGGCAGGAGCCCAGCCGTTTTCGTCAGCCGCCTCCCCTCCCTCTCTCGCCTCTACCTCCCTTGCAAGGAGGTCGGCGAGCTCGGAAGGGTGAGTCGGCCATCTCCCCCTCCCTCCCAGGCTCGCCAGCCTCTCCCCCACTCTCTCGTCGGTCGCCTCCCTCTCTTGGGAATAAAAGAGAAGGAACAAAAGGGACCTGACACGCAAGCCCCACATTTTTTTTTATTTTTATTTTTGCTGACTAGGATGTCACGTCTGTGAAACTAAACATTCATACTACTATGGGACTCAAATTACACGGTATTGTATAGTTTAGGGGTGAAGATTTTTGGTATTAGAGTTAAGGGATATCAAACAAACTCTATGTAAAGATGAGGGATGGTAAGTGCACTTATTCCGCAACTGTTTGATCCATCTCGTCACTTCTCTCATTGCGAGTTGGACTGCTTCTTAACCTGTTTTGGATTGGCCGTGAATCGAGTTAGGCCGCGGGCCACAATACAAAGGGAAAGACTTGACATGGGCCGTTACAACATGAATCAGCTGAACAGCCCACGAACAGCTGCTCGGTTACAACATGGGCCTTCACGACGGAAGCAAACGGGCCGCGGCGGCCGCCTTCCACCCGGCCTCTTCCAAGAAGGCCATGAACCCCTCGCACTCCGCCACGATGGCCTTGTCCAGTCCGCTCCGCGTCACCGGCGCGAAGAACAGCCACGACCCCGTCCCCGTCACGAACGCCAGCGTCATCGCCGTCGCCACCGCCCGTCGCCACGACGAGCTTCTTCCCGCCACCACCGCTCCGCCACCACGCACGCGCCGTGGAGCGCGAAGAACGCGGTCACCTCGCCCGTGGTGCAGCCCGGGTCGAGGGTGATGTAGTAGAACAGCACCTCGTGCATGACCCCCGACACGAGGAACGCCGCGGCCACGCCCGCCGCGGCGCCGTGGCGGGCGCGCACGGGGAGGTACACGCTCGGGCGGAGCACGGCGGGGACCATGAGGTTCCACCTCCGCCCCCAGAAGTCGGCGAGCGACGTGGCGAGGTAGGGCCGGTCGAACTGCGGCTCCAGCTCCGCGCCGAGCACCACGCGCGCGGCCGCCGCGGCGGAATCCAGGAAGAGCTCCAGCATCAGGTAGACGTGCGCGCCGTCGAACGCCACCACCGCGTACGCCGGCATCCCCTCCCGGTAGCACCTGGCCGAGACGAGCGCCGCGAAGACGGCCGCCTTGGCCGCGTAGGACAGCACGAACGCCGGAGCGAGACGCCGGGAGGAGGAGGAGGTGGAGGTGGTGGGTTTCCGCTTCTCGTCGTCCACGACCTTGATGGGCAGCGCGGCGCAGGCGGCGAAGCGGACGAGCGGGAGCGACGGGTGGAGCGGCCCGCGTCCCGCGGCGAGGAGGAGGAGCTTGAAGGCGCAGAGCCAGACGAGGGAGAAGGCGGAGATGGTGCGGAGGTGGATGGAGGCGAAGGCGAAGGGGAGGAACGGGAGGAGGGCGAGCACCGGGAGGAGCGCGGAGAGGCGCGGGACGCCCGGGGCCAGGCGCGCGGTGGCGAAGCGCGCGTATGCCATGGCCGCGGCCGCGGCGGCCGAGACCGCGGCGAGGGCGCGCAGCTCGGACGCCATGCCGATGCCGCCGCGGCGACCACGCGCGGTGGCTACCGGCGGGAGATCTGGATCGAGCACACAGCACAGGGATGATCTGATGTCAAATGGGCGATGGATTAATACTATAGAATCTGTGATTAACAGGAGGATTAAAGAAAGGTAATTGCTATCTGCACTGCCAGTCTGACGCACTGTTCACTGTAGACATGTGGCCTCTTTTTTTAAAAAAAAAAACTTTAAATATGCAACATATTTTGACAAAATATGAACCGTATCAGAAGATTGTTCATGTCTACCATCCTTGGCTATCTTGTCGGCTACCCTGTTGTCTGTTGATAATCCATTTGACTTGCATCAAACTTTCAGGGTCTGACCGTCTGAGACTCCAATGTCATGGTTCAGCATCGAAGTTTCTTATCGTTAAAGATGGTACCTGCAAAGTCAAGAAATTTTGCGATCTCCATTGCCATCAGAGCCAGTAATTCTCCCTACAAAGAAGATTGAGCTATCAAGATAGTACTAGCTTTTATAAAGAGCGCATTATGAGAGTTTGGCATGTGGAAAAATATTGTGCTAAACCATTCACCCAAGCAGCATCCACATAACACCTATTCCCATTCCCCCTAGGAATATCTGGCAATCTCCTGCAAGGTAGATCCTCCTCCAGTGCACTATGATTTATTTACCTCCTCCTATGTATCTTGATTTACCTGTTGAGTTGAGCATTTGGCATACGTAGACATGTGGGCTCGAATATGTTCAACCACATAAATCATGTACCAGTGAGTACACTACTCTATTCATTTCAATATTATATAAGTTGACCTTTTTAACTAATCAACATTTTTTAGTTTGATTAAATTTATAGAAAAATATAGCAATATTTTCAACATAAAACAAACATACTACAAAAATATATTACATGTTAATAAAACTGATTTGTTGTTGTAGATGTTAATTTTGTTTTATAAACTTAGTTAAATTTGAAAAAGTTAAAGTAAGAAAAATGTCAAGACTACTTATAATATGAAACGAGGGTAATATATTTGTAATGAACACCTGCAAATCATGCAATTATCTCAGCATAATTCGCCATAAGAGTTAAAAGACAACACTAAAGTGCTATACTGTTTTGCTGGCATTTTGTTCTTGCCAACGATTATTGCCTGTTTCTATACATTGTAGCATCTTGAGGACACCATCACAGCACACAAAATCACAAATTAGGCATCCCCGGAGCCCTTCACTCCTGTGACATGACATGGCTCTGCTACATTTTTCTTCCTTATCTCGGCTCGAGCTCAGTGATGGACACCTCGTTGGGCGACATGGGCGCCGACCTGCCGGACGACGGCAAGGTGCCGACGAACGACCCCGAGTACGACCCCGTGCCGCCGCCGTCGTCGCCGCCGCCCTTCCGGATGTAGAACGCCGGCCTGGACGGTGCCTTGAGCGACACCGTGCCGCTGCTCAGCATCACGTTCACCGCCGACATGGCCGGCCTGCTCGCCGGGTTCTCCTGCACGCAGAGCAGCCCGACGTGGATGCACCTCGCGATCTCGCCGCCCGCCGCGCGCTCGCCCATGGACCGGTCCACCATCTCCATGATGGTTCCCATGGTCCAGTGCTCCCATATCTGCATCGTCGTCAGAGATCACCAATTTTTTACTGAATTGTCACGGCGAGAAATGTAATGTTGGTTTGCTCAAATTGAGCTAAGAAGTTGGTGGTGCTCACGATGCTTAGGAGATCGCCGGATTGCTCGCTGTAGTAGGAGCCGCTGTTCCTCCTCCCCGTGACGATCTCCAGGACCAGGACGCCGAAGCTGAACACGTCTGACTTGACGGAGTAGTGCCCACGCATCGCGTACTCTGGCGCCATGTATCCACTGCAGATAAATTAAGAACATGGTTAACTTTGACGATATCTGATGCACAATCTTTGATCTGTCTGTCATGGGTGTTGATGGATGACTGGATGTGCTTACTATGTCCCGACAACGCGATTTGTGACGTCCTGTGTTTGGTCGCCTCCGAAGAGCCTCGCCAAGCCGAAGTCTGAAATCTTGGGGTTGTAATCAGAGTCTAGAAGAACATTGCTTGCCTTAAGGTCCCGATGAACGATCTTCAGCTGGGAATCTTCATGGAGATACTGCATTCCTCGAGCGACTCCGTTTATTATTTTCAGCCTTCTTCCCCAGTCTAGCAGACTGCTTTTCTCAGCATCTGTCTCATGAAAATGAGAAGCATCAGGGGACATGAATTACTTGTGCAAATTAATGTTGACAAATTTTTAGAATGCACGGAGGGGAAATGCACCAAAAAGAATGGTATCCAAGCTTCTATTGGGCATGTATTCATAGACAAGCATCCTCTCATGCTCTTCTAGACAAACACCGACCAAACGGACAAGATTCTTGTGCTGGAGCTTGGCAACCAAAACCAGCTCATTTTTCAGCTCCCCCATTCCTTGCACAGAGCTTTGTGAGAGCCTCTTTACTGCTATCTCTTCACCATGAGGTAGGGATCCCTGCACAAATGAATATATATACCTGTTATCTGGCGCAGGTTCTACTTACTTTTGTTGCGATAAAGATGCTAGAAGCCTATCAATACCTTATAAACAACACCAAATCCTCCTTCACCAAGTTTGTTATTTTCGGAGAAGTTATCTGTTGCGATTCGGAGTGTTGATAGATCAAGAAAAAGTGACTCAATACTCTCAAAGTCCTCCGAACGAGATGCGGCTGCCATAGATCAATTATAAAGTGAATACAGAACAAATGAATCATTTAATTTGTTACCACATGATTTTAAGTGCTCAGACTTCAGGGGACTCACATCGGAGCGGTCCTGGTGGAGGTGTTTTTTCTGGTCTTCTCCTCCTCCAGAAACAAAAGCCAACTACAGTGACTGCCAATATGGCAGCAACTATAGGCATTACAATTGCAAGAACTTTACCTGCTCCGTTTCTCCTTTTCCCTGTAGATTATACTCCGTATTACACATGGGAAAAAAGTAGTATGGTTGTGGTGAAAGATTCTCAAGACACGGTTAGCAGAAAGCAAACCAGGAGGAACTGATGATGAGTTCACACTTGAAAAGTAAGATAGCGATTGCAGATTCTTTGAAATTTTCCATGTGATAGAGATTGTGTGAAATATTTGCCTCCGAAAACTCAAATTTTGTGTAAAAACTGCCATTTGGTGTTGAACAGTAAGCAACTAGCAAGGATAGCCTTTCAGATAAGCTAACCCAGCATTCTGCAAGATCATTATTGCACGCCTATTTTTATTTTGGGTCTAAAATGGCATTCCAGATAGGTAATGAATCATGATATCACATTGGCAGTTTGGCACTGGCCTATCAATGTTATGCATTATGGTCATAACACTCACTGTTAGCTTTTCTTGACTAGTGCTCCACTCTAATTCCCATTGCTTGAGTGAAATGCATAAACTAACTAATGTTAATAACAATATCTAGTCGAAACTACAAACTACCAATTTGACAATCTAAAGTTGGTAACAGCTGTATGCTTGTGTTTATATCCCCATATATAAACATGACTACAAGTCATAGCTTCTAGATTGCCATTGCACGTGGTGCTGCCTGCAGTTACTGAATCTAGAACAGTAAGCAGAAGACGAAAAGATAGACAACTGTTCCCAAACAAACAGAAAAATACATGACACAAGATTCTTCTCAGAAAAGATGGTGTAAATTTTCAGAGTAAGAAGAGAGTGCCTTTTTTTTTCCTTGCATTCACTTAACTACTAGCTGATCAAACAACTGAAAGTTAGGCGACTGACAGATAATTGAATCACATACAGAGAAACCAAGCACGTATTACTAGTATCATATTGCACAATTTTGTCTTGTGGATTAGGTTGATTTCGAGATTATATTCCCTAAATAAAAATGTCTCTAAGAAATTAGTCGGTGGAAAAAGTAGACTTAGTCAACTGTATGATAGGAGTACTACTATACACTAGTACGGAATAGTAGTGAACTATACGCTAACTAGCATGACAGCAACAGGTCTGGATCGAATCATGGAAAATCTAGGCATTCATCTAGTTAATACCAAGAGAAATTCGGACGTTTCTTGCTTAAACTATGCATTAGTTGGCGTGATGAAAATTCTGAACTGTGCTTAACCTAAAAGGGAAAATTGAAACCATGCCATTATAATTTTGCAAAATTGGAACCATGCCGTCCTGACCCACATGTCATTCATGTGGGTCCTACATGTCATTGAGATACCGATGGTATATCTCAAACTTTGTAAAATTATAATGGCATTAGTTAAGCTATCATACGTCCAGCATCACACTAGGTACAATAATTTTCAGGGAACAAAAGATGGAAGCAGAGTACTCCTAATTTATATGCATAGTAGTAAAGTCAGCTAAGCTCACCTCCTGTAGTGCCCGGCACAGCAGGTGGCTTCCCTGCCGGCGCCGGCGCCGGCGATGGTGACGGCGCGACGGCCTCGGCTTGCAGCTGCAGCATGGAAGGGACGTTGTAGAACGAGTACAGCTCGACCCGCATGTTGCAGCGCGCGCCGACGCTCCTGGCGCCCTGCGTGTTGGGCTCGAACGTCTGCCACCACCGCGCCACCATGGCGCCGAGGCACAGCCCGCACTGCGCCGGCGACAGGTCCGGCGAGCACTGCGCCATGGCGTAGATCTTGGGGAACTGGGCGTCGAACCCGACCATCACCCCCGTCGCGAACAGCCTGGACGACGCGTTGGTGTTGCCCGCCGCGTACCTGGCCGTGGCGTTGAGGAGGCCCGTCACCGCGCGGTCGTAGCGGCCGACGTCGCCGGAGACGGTCCCGGTGTTGTAGAGGTCGACGACGCCGGAGTTATCGGCGGAGGAGAGGAAGTCGAGGTTGGAGAAGCGGAGGTAGCAGCTGTCGTAGACGATGGACACCTCCTTGCTGTAGGGGCACAGCTGCTGCGCGTCCTGGAAGATGGTGCCGACGCAGTCGGCGCAGACGGAGGCGTTGATGTCCCCGCGGCAGAGCGCGAGCGCGTAGACGGCGTCCGGCACGGCGCCGACGGCGCCCAAGGCGAAGAGGCGGCCGCCGGAGGAGACGTTCTTGTGGAGCGCCGCGGCGAGCTGCTTTAGGTTGGCTTGGTAGGTGCTGTTCGCCGTGTAGTTGCCGTTGTCCCCGCATATCTGCCACGGCTGGCCGGCGATCAGCGCCGGGAGCGCCGCGAGGAGAAGCAGCGCGGCATGGACACGGAGGAGGAGTGATCCGCGGCACATGGCGGAGCAGAGAGCTAGCTGCAGTGCAGAGGAAGAAGAGAAGAAGAAGAAGAAGGTGGTTTGCTCTTGCTCTCTAGTGATCTCTGATCTCTCTCTGTCTCTCTCCACAGATTGTTTTACTGTTTGATTTCGTCGTGTGTTGACTTTGACTTGTGGGAGTCTCGGTGGGCCCACCTGAGCCTCCTGCCGAACATCGTCATTAAGAGCCTTTGTCCAATATAGCAAGAACTGAACAAATAACATCGTGGGAATAACAAATAAGAACGAATCCAGCAAGGATGATGACAAGAAAGAAAAGAAATGCAGGTCTGATGCCTTGATGGTGATGCAGCTCAGCCTTGTCCATCGCATACCACACAACACAAACGCGCCCCTTCCACACCAGTTTTCCGCATGATGTTCCCCCCCTTCTCATCCTCGGTACCATGCGCCTTCTTCGTCCATACAATGATACAAATCCCATGGCGACTCTTAAATCTTAACAAACCTTTAGAGATAGCTTAAGCAAAGCTGATATATTGTACTAGTAGTCTGTAGAGTATAATACATCCTGCAAATGATTTGTATACAATGATCAGTGCGCACTCATATTTACATGTACAGTACACGGGAGATGCAAACAAGATATCAAAGAAGCCAAACTGAAGCTTTCCAGCGATACTAGTGCCAGGCAGCCAGTGCATTCAGACTACACAGCACATGAGTGTTTTGTAGTGCGAACAAGTAATGGTATCCCCAGAATGGTCAGCCTATGACAGGGTTTTCCATGTATCATACATATCTCAATAAGAACACTTCTGTTTGGTGCAGCTAACTAGTAGCATGACTAGCACATAATTGAACGAGTCAAACTCAGTATACGTGGCACATCTTTCCTGATTCATCCATTAACAGAACTGAACACCTGCTACCAGCAGTGTTTTCCTTACCGTTTGGATGGGGGCTACATAACCCCGCAGTAAGGCGGTTACTGAAAACCCTGTGAAATTCATCGTCAAACATTTGAATTCAAAAATTCGGTGATTTCGCGGTTTGGTCACGGTTACCGCATGGTTTGGCGCTGTAACCACGATATTTGCATGGTAGCCGTGATTTGTGTAGCAGAACAGAACAATGCTAAAAAAAATTGAAAAACACTTAAATGTGTATAGAAATTAGAGATAATTAGAAAAATATATATGATATTTCCAAATCTACCTTTTGGATGTAAAATACAAAAATTCGGCATGATATTTTCTATATTTTGAACTTCAAAGCAATTCAACAATTCATAGCATAACAATTCAACAATCACACATTTCAAAGCATAATGATGTCCACATGTAGCTCAAACAATAGAGTTCACAATATAATGTCCATGGCTACAGATACGGTAGTTCATTACGACAAGAAACACAAATATAGAAGTTCTAGTTCGAAACGAAGGATATGACATACTGACATAGTACATAGCTAGGTGTTCCACCGATTGTATACCATGATGTACTTCTATGTGGACATGAGCTGTGTGAGTGTAGCAACCTCGCGTTGTATTTCTACTAACTTTGACCTGTCCATGATGCTGTTGATTGCCACTGACCGTACAATTGAGGATACCACTGGGGCTCTTGCCACTCATACACCCATGTAGGAGGAGGATAATCAGAAGCTTAGGGATGGTTGTACACGCACATTGGATATCCATTTTCAATGCTAGTGTTAACAACGGAATTTTGCATCAGACTCGGAGAAGAAGGAGCAAGATCGAGTCGGTTTTGAAGTCGGGTAGCGCATCGGCTGGGTATCATATCGGCTAGAAACAAAGTTGAGTTTGGTCAAGCCGATAACGCAAGTGGCTGATTGTGCCGATATGCTATGAGTTGGGCTCGGCATGAGCCTGGGTTGGAATAACTGTCATCGCCAATTAGAGATAGAGCTCGATTATGACAATTGTATCGATTAATTAGGATATTTGAGTAGGTTTGATAGAGATTGGTAATAGACCGTCGTATGGTCTTGTTTTATTTTATCTTTGGGAAAGTTTAAGTCGTGTCCATAATGGACCCAATTTTGTCCTCGAGGTATAAATATGAACCCCATACCACTTTAATACGGGAGACAATCCAATACAACTTCGGCGCATCACCACCCTTTTTGTTCTTTTCAGTGAGTTATCTCGACAAGAGATAACCCGTCTCGATGGCTTGTGCTATCAGGGCTATTATGTCATTTTAGATGTTTGTCCTTTTATCGTAACTATCTGCTATCATATGTCTTAATTAATCTAGCTTTCGTATCTCAATTTAGTCATATCTCGCTTTAGGGTTCCTGCTAGTATCGACTAAATTGCATTGGATTAACTAAGGCATCTACCATCTTAAAAAGTGGTTAATTCCTTAATTGTTTAGACTTTAGATTTCTCTACTTACTTTGAGATACATCATCCCTAGTCTTGTTTAGAACCCTAAAAACTAACCTAGAATTAATCATAATTAGAGATAGTATTGGAGTTTCAGCCGATCTTATCTAATATACATGCTGCTTAATATACATGCTGCTTGTACTAGTTTTATGTATATTTGCCATTTATATAGATAGATCATCCTATATAACCATATCAAGTTAGATCAGTATCGGTTGGGTTATCTAAATTATTAACTGATCATGATTTGATATGTTTATATAGATTGATTTGTTTATATAAGTTTGTACTAGAGTATTAGCTGGTATATTATCTTTATCTATCTATCTTGTTCTAAATATTGTTTCATCGACTATTCATATAGTATCGTCCGACTCATACTTGACAAACTCATTTGATGATACTACAGCCGATGAGGCATATTTAAGGTTTATGCTTAATTCATACATCAATCCATAGCCAATCTAGTCCAACTATATCAGCTAGGATCACTAACGATATGTCATCGGCCTATCAGCCGATCGGCTATCGGCAACTTTGCTTGTTGTTTCCTTGCTGGTTGCAGAATTAAACCAGCTGGCACGCCCTTAGCACACTCGAGGCAAGCTTTGCACCTGCACTGGAGTTAAGCAGATCTCCCAGGCCACTGTGTTTCTCGTCAACAGCTAGAGATATTGGATAAGCTATAGCTATGTTATGGTGTGTAAAACTGTTGTTGCTGTTGTCACCCTCTCGAGTAACGGTAGTTCGTTGAGAACTTGGAACACCATGATCCTTGTCCTTAGTAGCGTAAGTGAAGTCAGCCTCATCTACAAATTAAATAGTACGAACAAGATTAATCGGTCGTGAATTGCAAGGTGAAGGTTAAAATAATAAGTAAAGAATTAAATCAGGGTGTGGTCACCTGACATTGTTGTGTGACCACTAGAAGGCGCATCAGTGGCGCCTTGGCCTCCTTGACCACCATTGTCTCCGTCATTTGTATCAATTCTTGAGCTACTATCATTGGACTATTGGTAGTCTGGGCTCCCTTGAGTCTCTTCGTTGCTATCAATGCTCCTCGGCCGTGTTGATGAACCTTTGGCCTTCACTTTTTTAGATGGAGGTGGTTTTGGCCGCTATTGAGTCTTTCTTTTTCCAATATGACTGTCACATATTCATATCAGCCTACTCAGCAATAATAGACGCCCTTGTGGTCTTGCGAAGGTCAATCAAGTCCACTAGGTTGGCTACAGGTGGACTAGGTATGGGGGATTCACTCTCAGTTGAGTCTTCATCTAGTTCAGGGCAAGAATTGGACCAAACATTGTCCATTCGGTCTCTAATTTAATTGTTAGTGTCGTAGAATGATAGGTCCGCTGGACTTTGAAAGGGATCATCATCGTCCTTCCTAACTTGGCATTTGTTTGTTGATTTCGACTGCGAAGGTTATATTTGACATAGACAAGCTTGTTGAGCTTGCTGTGTGTAACTTTGTAACGAATCTATGTCTGTACGAATGCAAATGTGCTACAATTCCGATCATATTAACTTGAAGAGTTATATTGACCAACCAAACGCAACACAAATTTCTTCAAATTCGGCGTGTCTGATGTAAACATAGACCACCATTGTGCTGCAAATGCCAACTAACATGTCATTTTATAATTCTAGATACGTCGAAAGCATTAGGACTTTTGATATTGCATTATCAAAAGCATACATCAAACAAAACGGAGGTCTTTCTTGCAAGCGTTAGATCTTTCTTGCAAGCGTCCTCCCAAATTCGTCACTCTTACGCCGATACATCTCAACCTCCAACAAAACGGCAGTGGCCATGTCCATGTTCATCATCCACTCGAAGGCCTGACGGAGGTCTTGGAAGACGGTCACACTGTATGCGTAGTGCGTCCAAGGGTTCAATGCCGTAGCTACAAAACATCTACAAATTTTCTTTGCACTCTCAATCACCATATCATGGTTTGGCATTTTTTTTCAACATCCTTAAGCATCAAATTAATTGTGTGAGCCATGCAAGGTTGCCACACAATAGTTGGGTACTCTTGCTGCAGTAGTATGCAAGCCTTCTTGTAAATTGACCCATTGTCAATGATAAACTACACGACATGTTGAGGACGTACTTCGTTTACCACATTCCTTATCTCTTACATTAGTAAATCACAAAATAAAAATAAGTCCATCACCCGAAACTAGATAACATATGACGTAAATTTCTTGCATCAAAATCGTCACCTTCTATATGAAATTAGCATCCTAGCTTTGGCCCGTCGCATCAATGGACTTGTGAAGAAACATTATTCCATTGCAATATATCAAAAAGTTGATGACAGTCATACCCGTCAGTCGAGTCCAGGAATCACACATTAGATTAACACCATACTCATCAAAATCACGCTTAAACCTCTCGAATTGCTTTTTACGTCCTTCTCTGTAGTATCAAGGTACTTGCCATCTATCTCCTAACCAGTCGGAGAAGGTATGTTTTTACCTAGAATTAACATATCAAATAATTAGTCTCTAATCTGTTAGGAAAATATGAAGCCGTATTAAATGCATACATATCCCACTTCTGTGTCTCTCGAATGGCGCTGACAAGGTATGGATTATCGGTATTTCTTACAGGGATGCCAGAGGTAAAGAAGAACCTTACCCAGGACTAACCAGTCACCTCTCTGTCATGCTTTCCCTTCCTTGTGAAGAATCATGTGTCAATGCATAGTAAGGATGTGTGGGAGCACGGGGAGAACATACCAACAGGATTTCGTTGTAAGTATTGTCATCAGAAAAGGAGCGGTGGTGGGGCAACTTGACTTAAAATTCACTTTTCTAATGAGCCCTTCCCTTTGCTAGCCAAGTGAATTTTAAGTCAAGTTGCCCCACCACCGCTCCTTTTCTGATGACAATACTTACAACGAAAGCATGGTGGTATGTTCTCCCCATGCTCCCACACATCCCTACTATGCATTGACATAGGATTCTTCACAAAGAAGGGAAACCAAGGTAGGGAGGTGATTGGTGAGTCCAAGATAAGTTTCTTTTTTTATCTCCGGTATCCTTGCAAGAAATGCCGATAATCCAAACTTCGTCCGCACCGTTTGAGAGACACAGAAGTGGGGTACATATGCATTTAATATGGATTTACATTTTTCTAACAGATTAGAGACTAATTATTTGGTATGTTAATTATAGGTGAAAAGTGAAAACATAACTTCTCCAACTGGTAGGGAGATTGATGGCAAGTACCTTGATGCTACAGAGAAGGTACGTAAAGAAGCAATTCGAGAGGTTTAAGCGTGATTTTGCTAAGTATAGTGTTACTCTAATGTGTGATTCCTCAACTCGACCAACAGGTATGGTTGTCATCAACTTTTTGATATATTGCAATGGAATAATGTTTTTTCACAAGTCCATTGATGCGACGGGCCAAAGCCAGAATGCTAACTTTATATAGAAGGTGACGACATTGATGCAGTAAATTTACCCCATATGTTATCAAGTTTAGGGTAATGGACTTATGTTTATTTTGTAATTTTCTAATGCAAGAGATAAGGAAGGTGGTACGTGAAGTAGGCCCTCAACATGTCGTGCAAATTATCACTGACAATAGGTCAAACTACAAGAAGATTTGCAGGCTACTGCGGCAAGAGTATCCAACTATTGTGTGGCAACCTTGTGTAGCTCACACAATTAACTTGATTCTTAAGGAGGTTGGAAAAATGCCAGATCATGACATGGTGATTCAGAGTGCTAGGAAAATTTGCAGATGGTTATACAATCATTCGAAGCTTCATGCTATGGTGACAACAACTATAGGTGGTGAATTGGTTAAGTGGAATGCTACACGGTTCGGCACAAACTACATGTTCCTTCAGAGTTTCCTTAGGAAGCGAGATCAGTTCATGAAGTGCATGGCTTCCTCTAGCTTCATGCAAAGCGAATTCAGTGGCACAGCGGAAGGTAGATATGCACACACCTACCTATCTAGCAAGGGGTGGTGGGAAAACATAGAGGCAATAATGACCCAAGCAATGTACTCCTTCCTCCGCTTTGCTGACGAGGACAAGAACCCCAATTTGAGTGAGGTTCTTCTGAGATATCAATTGTTTAAAATGGAGTATGTCAGTCTATTCGCGAGTGAAAGGGACTAGTACGCAGCTTACATGGATATTGTTGACAGAAGTTTGCACGACCTGACCAATGATACACTCATCAATGTTAGCAAGTAGCTAGCACTTATGTTCTTAACATAATCTTATATTCATAATAAATAACCCTTTACCTAACTTGTGCCATGTTTTGTAGCTGCAGCACTAAACCCTCAGATGCACTACGCGTACATTGCAAGTGCGATCGTCTTCCAAGACCTCCGTCAGGCCTTCGAGCGGATGACGAACATTGAAATGGTTGCTGCCACTTTGCTGGAGGTTGAGATGTATCGGTGTAAGAGTAGCGAATTTGGGAGGCCGCTTGCAAGAAAGATGGTGATGGATGGGAAAAGTTGGCTTGGTATGTTTCAGATAATGCAACTATCAAAAGTCCGAATGCTTTCGACGTATTCAAAATTAAAATGACATGTTACTCGGCATTTGCAGCACAATGGTAGTCTATGTTTACATCGGGCATGCCGAATTTGAAGAAACTTGTGTTGCGTTTGATTGATCAGTGTTGCTCTTCAAGTGAATGTGAATGGAATTGGAGCACACTTGCATCCATACATACAAAGATCCGTAACAAACTTACACACAACAAGCTCAACAAACTTGTCTATGTCAACTACAACCTTCGCCTTCAAATTCAGCAAACAAATACCCAAGTTAGGAAGGACGATGACGATCCCCTTCAAAGGCCAGCGGACCTATCATTCTACGACACTAACAATCAAATTAGCTACACGGTCAAGGAGTGTTGATAGCGATGAAGAGACTCAAGGGAGCCCAGACTATCAAGAGTCCGATGAAAGTAGCTCAAGAACTGATACAGACAGCGGAGACGAAGATGGTCAAGGAGGCCAAGGCGCCACTAATGTGACTTCTAAGGGTCACACAACAGTGTTAGATGACCACAACCTAATTCAATTCTTTACTTATTATTTCAACCTTCACCTTGCAATTCACGACCGATTAATCTTCTTCCTACTATTTGATTTGCAGGTGAGACTGACTTCACTCACGATGCTCGGGACCAAGATCATGGTGCTCCAAGCTCTCAATGAACTACCGTTACTCTGAGAGGCCAACAACGACAGCAACTTGACACACCACAGCATAGCTATAGCTCATTCAGTGCCTTTAGCATTGAAATGTTGATATCCAATGTACGTGTACAACCGTCCTCAAGCTTCTGATTATCCTCCTCCTACATGGGTGTATGAGTGGCAAGAGCCCAAGTGGTATGCTCAATTGTACGGTCAGTGGCAATCAACAGCATCATGGACAGGTCAAAGTTAGTAGGAATACAAGGCGAGGTTGCTACACTCACACAACTTGTTGCTCATGTCCACAGAGAAGTACAACATGGCATACAATCAGTGGAACACCTAGCTATGCACTATGTTAGTATGTCCTTGTTTATATCCTTCGTTTCAAACTATTTTTATATTCGTGTTGCTTGTCATAATGAACTATCATATATGTAGTCATGGACATTATATTGTGAACTCTATTGTTTGAGCTACATGCGGACATCATTATGCTTTGAAATGGTTGTTGAATTGTTGTTGTTTAATTATCATGCTATGAATCGTTGAATTGCTTCAAAGTCCATAATATAGAAAAGGTCAGGCCGATTTTTTGCATTTTTCATCGAAAAGTTAGGTTTTAAAGTATCATATATAATCTTATAATTATCTCTAATTTCTACACATCTTAGTGTTTTTTCAATTTTTTTAGCATTATTATGTTCTACTATACAAATCACGGTTATCACGCAAATATTGCGGTTACCGCGCCAAACCGTGACCAAACCGTGAAACCGCCGAATTTTTGAATTCAAATGTTTTACAACGTATTTCACATGGTTTTTGGCGGTTACCACTGTAACTGCCTTACCACGGGGATGCGATAACCCCTCTCCAAAAGGTAAGGGAAACTCTGCCCCCTCACCTCATGCCGACAGAGAGAACGAGAGGAGAGCCCTAGCCACACGGGAGATATTTTCTCCACTATTGGGCCTTAATGGGTCGGATAAACAGTGCAACTTCAGGCCCATTACTTTATTTCTTTTTTTCTCATTTTCTAAACTACTTTCGGTTTTGCCCTCAAATGTGTTATCTTACTCTTTTTCAAAAAAAAATCTTCACCATCCGCCACTAAAAAGCAAGAACTACATCCATGATTCTTTTGGATTTTTTTCAGTTTTTTTGGAAATTTTGAATTTGGTCAAAATTCCCCAAACCCTACTGCCGGTAACCATTACTGTACACCCGTGGTAAGACCGGTTACCACGGTAACCGCGCGGTTAAAGGCGGTAAGGGAAACCCTGGCTACCAGTAACAAATATAGAAGTTACAACCCTAGACGGACAAACTTTGCAAAACCCACTGAACTATGAAAAAGTAGATAGTCAGTGCAGTACATACCAGAAATTAGTCAACGTAAAATATAGATATCTTAAGCATGGTTCAGTTACTGTAACAAAAGTAGCCAGTCACAAATAAGTGTCTCAGTGAAAAACTCAAAGATAATGAACTAGAACCTAAATATGGAATAACCTAACTAACATTCATAGCAATCACAGGTGTGCATCAGATACTGAAAGAAGTTTAACAGAATCCCAATTTCAGGATATATATATACCTTGCTAAGACCGATAAAACATTGGCGCTATTCCAACCCTGCATATCTGAACCTCAACAGCAGGTTCCGATTTTCCTATAAAATAACATGGTCAGCAGACAACCGAGTCAACTTCAGAAAAAAATTCAAGAATGGAGCAAAAGAACAGGCATGGATAACTACTGAACAGATGGGCCACATTGACTCACTAGTTGAGAGAAGTGGTAGAAGAAAAAATAATTTCTAACCAGAAGGAAAAGGCTTAAACTTCTTTATGCAACAGAGGATAAATCATCTAAGAAAATCATTCCAATAACACTAAATGCTTTGTGGTAGTTTAGGTACTGAAACCTACCAAATAGATTATCATAAATCCCAACTTATGGACCCTAAAAACACAGCTGGCCAGCTTAGGCTTGTTTGCCCAAACAGCGCAGGATCAACCTTTTCCCATGGGCAGATTAGGTAGGTGTGGATGATGATTCAGATGAGCATAGCTTCTCATTCTTGCTTGCCTAGTATTGGGGGGTTGTTATAGTGAATTATCTCTGGCATTTGTTGGTTTTTTTCAATGTTGTGGTTGGTTTTCTCATCAATTTGGTCATTGTTAAGGAAGTTTCTGAATTTAATTGTACATGTGGCTAATATTACTTCTTAAATGTGGCTAGGGATTCTTTGTTTTTCCTTTGCAGGGTTATATCCTCCATGGGGTTGAACGTGGCATGTCTCCCTTATGGGGTAATTTTCACAGTGCGCCAAATGTACACAGAATTAATGTAGCAAACCAGTCAAATAGACAAACATATATCAGGCATACCACCAAATTTCCCATTCTCTCTTTCTTTTGCAGGGAACCATTGTTTTCCATGAAGAAGAAAAGCTAGAGGGGTTTGAAACCTAGCAGGAGTTAGTTTGCCATAACTTAATCATCGCCACCTCAAAGATGCATAATGCGTTTATGGTGATACCCTGCATGTAACATTTCCCCTGGCACCAACATTGGCAGCTCCCTAAGTTGATATTTCCCTATCTGTTGACCTCAAGACTCAAGCCAAACTGCAGCACGCAACTGCATTGTGGGAAAATTGTGTTCAGATGAGATTCTCATGTCTCTTTCGTCATCTTCTTGTTACTATTGCTGTTTTTGTTGCCATTGTTAGGTGATAAGCAGTGACGCATGTAAAATAAAAGCACAGTGCTTCAACTTTAATTAGCATGCTGAAAGAACATTTTGTTCCAGCAGATGATATTTTCTTCCCTCACATGTGAATCTAAAACACAATCTATATGCATCAAAATACAATCCATAATATAATATTTACAGCCCCCTAAGACTTAGTATATAATAATGATTTTAAGAATATGTGCCTCACCAAAATGGCCAAATGATTTCAAGAGTAATCTAATAGATAATACCCATCAGCCAATTGCCAATACTAATATAAGGATCCAAGCTATCTACCATGAATTCTAAGAACCCAGCACCAGTTATTGTTTGAATGGCAACATTCCAATGTTACCTGCCAGTTTAGGCAACTATACTATATAGTCACAATCAAACCGAATCAACCATCTTCCTTACCATCTTTGAACAAAGCTAATCAACAAGTATACAAAATTTCCTGAACCGACCAAAATACAAGAAACGTTGTTGCCTTGACTGTAATTATTTCTCTATTCAACAATGCATAATTCTCCCACCAAGCAGTTTTGAGCAATAAGCTAGTTCAAATTAACTGCAACTGTAATCCAATAATTATGTGCGCAACATTAATAAACAAAAAAAGTTCAGAATCAATAGATAACCTGCTTAAGCACAAGGAGATTGCTCTTCTCCACCTCCCTGGCAAGCTTCTCCAGCCTCCTGAGCATTCCTGCATACATGCCATCCATCTCCGCCGCCTGCCCCGCCACGGAGCCCAGGATCCCCTGCAGCTTCCCTAGCCCGAACCCATCCACCACCCCATCCACCGCATTCTGCTCCCCAATGGTGTGCGCGTCGCCTGCTGCCGCCGACGACGACGAGGAGTGCTGTGCAAGCGGCAGCCACGGCATCGGAGAGTCGGGAGCGAAGGAGTGGTACTGGTCCCGGAAGACGGGGCCGACATTGACGACATGGAGCGAGGTCGGGACGAGGCGGGAGCCGATGAGGAGGAAGGCGCGGTGGTCGTAGGAGTGGGTGGAGAGGTTGGGGGAGGAAGGGGAGACGAGGAGGAAGAGGAGGGGGTGGGCGAGCGCGAGGGATTTGGAGAGGGAGTGGGCGAGGGAGAGCTCGCGCATGGAGGGGCGGAGGGCGGTGCGGCGGCGGGAGGAGAAGAAGCCGATCGAGGCGGGGCCGGCGGCGGCGGCGGAGGCGGAGGGGTGGAAGCGACCGAGGGGATCGGAGAGGGAGGAGGGGCGGGAGAGGGAGGAATGGCCGGAGATGGAGAGGGAGATGGCGGGGGCGGACTGGGCCGGCGCGTGGTCGTCGTAGTCGGAGAGGGAAGGGGGCGGAGCCGGGGTGGTTGAGGCGCTCCCGGAGAGGAGGCCGTCGCAGTCGCCGTCGGCCATACCGCAGCGCTGGAGGAGCGCCGCGAGAGCCGCGCCGGAGATGGAGATCTTGGTCGCCGCCGGAGCGGCGTCGTCGCCGACGGCCATCGGCGGTGGCTTTGAGAATCGAGAGGAGTTTGTTCCTTCTTCGGTCTTACACTTCCCTGTGCGGCTCTGCCCAGTGCCCACTGCTTGTCTGGCAGCAACGAGCGTAAACCAGATGAAACCCGTAAACCAGATGAAACCCGCTTATTCCTGCGAGAATTTAGTACGATAACAAAAATAATAACGTGTAAGATAGCTATATAACATCAGATTAAGTAAATTAATATGGTTTGTGATAATTTAAATTTAAATAGTATGTAGAATAGTGATTCAAACGTAAAAAGTAAGGTGGTATGACTTTATAGAAGAAGAAAAGTAGGAAAATAGTTTGAACCGTAGATTAATCATCTAAAGGCTAAGGTCCTCTTTGTTTAGGCTTAGACTTATTGGCTTAGACTTTTAAGTCAGCTTATTGGCTTATATGATTTATAAGCAGGTGGATTTAATGTCCTAAGTTTAATGGTAGAGTCATGCATCTACCTCATATAAGCCAAAAAGGCTTCTCTAACCTAGCTTTTGGCTTAATAGTGTTAGAATGTCTTATGGCTTCAGAAAAGCCAAACAAAAAAGCCGCTTATTTGTTTAGGCTTGGACTTTTCGGCTTATAAGTTTGGCTTATAAGTCTAAACAAAGAGAGCCTAAAAACAATTGATGTGATATGACTTAATTAGAGGGAAAAAGGAGAAAGATAATTTGTACCATAAATTAATCGTTTAAGCACTAACTAAGTGAGTATGAACCATATACTTATATAGGATATACATTGAAACATTATGTGAATTATGTTGGATGATAATTTAACATGTTTGTATTTGAAAAGCTCTTAAATTATAAAAACTATAAAAATATAGCATGTTTGCATGATGTTTAAATGTGATGATTGTTAGTGGATGATGATATGGCATATATTATTAATTAGTGAATGATGATGTGGCATCTTGTTAGTGGATGATGATGTAGCATCTTTGCATGTTAAGGTTAAGGAGTTAGTGGGGGATAACTTTATACTAAGATAGGATTCAGTCCATAGCTGCACATTAATTCGACCCATCACCCATCAGTGAGCAAATATTCAGCCCAAAATCAAGCATAATTTGGTCCATATATAATCTATACTTCTAAATACTTCTAAAGCTGGCTGGATTCCCAGCCAGCTGATTGGACCATGTGTCCTTCCTCATCTTGCAGATAAATTCCGAATTTACGTAAGAAAAGAAAATCAGGATATATTGTACAGCTAACGGAGAAGTCGCAGGTTCCTCAACCAATCTAATCTCGATTTTCACGATTGGCTCTTCTAGAATTGTCACGTACATACGCTTAACGGTGTCCGTCCGCCATTTTATGCTGGGCAAAATGGTCTCCAATAGAGCCCATTAAATAGATGGATGCTATATATTTATTTAATTTTTTTTTTAGAAAACTAACAAAGCCATTACGAGCGTATGCACTAGATCGACCCAATTATGTGTTCCCCTGATAATTAGAGTTTGCACGTTGAACATCGCCTCCTCCTCCCTGGGCTACTTTGCAGCTCATGCATGAGCAGGTAGAAAATAGAAATAGGAGGAAATAAATAGTACTAGAAAAAAATACAGATATTTTTGTAAATATTTGGATAAAAATATTTCTATATTATAAAAACAATAATCATACAAAACTAGATGATAGGGATAATGTGAAAGATTGGATCGGGTGATAATGTGGCCAACAATCACTTTCAAACGGCGTGGTAACCCTGGGTACTAAAAAGATAATATAGGATTCGGTTTAAAAATTTCAATACTTAAAAATCTGACTAATATTTTTTTATAAAAAATAGTGTTACGTATGTGGTATCATTAAATTTGTATTATTTTCACGTAATATTAAGTTCGTAGTTACTGAGAGTGCATTATGCAATACATAAACTGTTTTAATATAAAATTTATGTATAAAATCAAGAGCCACAAAAATAGCAATACTAAAAAAAATCAATGTCTGTTTTATTATGTATTATCGAGTCATATAAATACGGTTCTACTCTGTTAAAAAAGTTTTAGAATGATAATATATCTATTGCAAATGCAGCAAAAATCAACAACAAAAATATATTTTTGACACTTTACTGAAGTTCAATTTTTACACACATTTATGGGCTAACTAGCAAGCGTGCCAATAGGCGCGCTGATTTTCTAGTTTTAAGTTAATTCAGCCTAAACGTGGGTACGAGTTCATCCAAAAAGTGGGCGTAGGTTAAGCCTAAAGGTGATCATAAATTTGGCCTAAATTTGCACGTCAATAAACTAGGCAAAAGGGTCCACTCTAACTCCTTCAAAATATAGGTCGTATCATATTCATATCGCTTATCTGTATCCCTCGAATTGTTAAAACCAGAGAAATGATTCCTAAGACAATATTGAGGTGGTGCTGGCCGACATGGCACATTAAGTTAGAAATATTTTGTGGAGCCCACATGTCATCTCTCTCGAACTCACTTCTCTCTCCTTCCTCTCTCCCCCATATCTCCCTCTCCTCGCTCTTCCCCCTCTAGTAGTGGCAAGGGAGCTTGAGCTCCCAATGGAAGCGACAATGGCGAGTGAACCCCGTCGAGCTCTAGCTCACCGTCCGTCCATGCCACTCTCCTCTTCTTCCTTTGCATTTCCCCTCGCGCTCTGTCCCACACCGCGATGACACGCTGGTGATACCCGCACCAGAGGTGAATAGGACGTGGCATCCTCACCAACCACCGCACGATCAACCTAGCCATCATTCCAACCAAGCTCAATCACTAATGATCTCGATCTCGGCGGCACATGGCGGATCGGATCAGGGCAGTTGGTTTCTTGATCCCGTCGGTTCTGTAGATCAGGGCAACAGATAGTAGAGACGTTGGCTAACCAGATCGAGGCATAAGGCAGTGGGAGAGCATCAGAAGGGTGGTGCCGACGAGGAGGGCAATGACATAGGAGTAGCACCAGCCACTAATCGATGAAAGCTTTGATCTTTTCTTTCTTGCTCCCTCGATGGAGCTCAAGCTCAGCCTCAGCATGCATCTTCCCAACCATGAAACTAGCTAGCCAAGAAGGAGATGGCTACTGGCAGGACCACGGAAGCAATCAATAAATCTTACTAAGATTTGGTTGATCGGGGCGTGATGGTGAGGCAGAAGGAGGGGGGGTCAGTGTGGTGTTGCAGGATTAGCGAGAAGTTCGCCGATGGCCTAGTAGAGTTCTAGGACCGGTACATGCTCGTTGCAGTAGAAAATGCAAAGCGAGAAGCCGCCACTCACCAGCCACCATGCCCATAGGACAATAGGAGGAAGAGAGGGGAGAGAAAGGAGCCACCACTGGCTATCATCGGTCACTACACTAGTACATGGACCCATGTTGACTTAGCAAGTTGAACTAGCTCAACGTGCCACATTAGTGAAAACCTAATGCTGTTTTAGGAGTTATTTTGTACCTGTTTTAACAGTTGGAGCCTCGAGGAAATCATTATACCCTGTTTTGCGGTCGAGAAATATGAATCAGATCCGACCTATAGGAGTCAAGTGGACCTTCTCCATTCACCAGAGCAGCGCTACTGCGCTAGTAATGTAAGCCCAAATTTTCTGTGAGTAGGGCCCAAACGTGTGAACAAATTTGTCCCAAATAGCATTTCAGCCCAACCATGCACGTCAGTTGGGCTAAAAGTGTGCGTTCATCGGCCTGTAAAGGATGCACATAAATTCGGGTCAGTTCGGCCCCATATCTCCGCGTCAATTCGATGAGCAGCGCGCGTGGTGGGCGGTGTCATGAGGTGAAAGAGAAACCGATGAGTGCGGGAACGGCGGCGGCGGAGGGGGGATCGGCGATTGATGGGAGGAATTGCCGTCGTGGTCGGAGGGAGCGGCCGAAGAGAGGCCGTCGCAGTCGCCGCCGGTGACCATCTCACAGCGTGACAGCGCCGGAGCAGCGTCTTCGTCGCCGGCGGCCATCGGCGGTGACTTCGAGAATCAGCAGCAGCAACAAGGAACGCACGTCTCCCATCCCTTGTGTTTTACTGAAGACAGAATTTTTTTTCCATTGACTGTATCGCTTCAAATGCATTTCTGAATACTTGCAATTATCATTTGATTAAAATCAAAATCAAAACATTTGAGATCAACATAGGAATAATAACAAACAGGCCTAACACCCCCAAAAGTCATCACAACTTTGAGGTCTCTGTAAGAAACAGCAAAGAGTAAACTAGGATCTTAAATGTGGTTTGTGATTGCTGGAATGGTGAACCCAGCCAGACCCACATCTCCTTCAGTAAAATCCTCAAACAGGGAGGAAAAAAACTGAACTGAAGCTCAACGATGTCAGTTAATAATCACAGTTCTATCAAATATTCATTCATGGAATTCTCATCTTGTTTAGTACCAAACTGATTTTTGCATCAGATTTTTGCAGTATCAACAAAATAGCTCAACATTGAACGGTTTTCTAGTTCATGCAAAAGATTAGGGTAAGAGCTTATGTATGTCTACAGCTCTAAATTCAGCCAAAAGAAGAGCCTTCTAAGTTCTTTAACTATCTGTATGTTGTTCCCTTGTCAGAAAGCTAACTAAATTCACAGCGTCGATATTGAGAGTCAGAGAACAATGGCCGAGCAGTAGCACCTCCTGCCAATTGACCTCGACTCGGTAGTCACCCAACCACACCCTTCCTTGTAGCGTTCCACCTGACAAATCGGCCAACACCAAGGCTTAATTATCAGTCACAATACAAGAGAGTTGTACAGGAAAAGCTGGTGCTTAATGACCGTAAAAAAATTGATGATCATCTGAAATGCAGCAGATAATAGCAAGAGTGGCATGGTAACAAATGATATATGCAGTAGAGACAGGTGCCAATACAGTTGTGCCTCAAAATAAAAGAACTGGCAACTAAGTACAAGATTTGACATTTGATTTTTTTTTTTTTTGGCGGGGATAAATATTTGATACTCCCTTCGTTTCACAATGTAAGACTTTCTAGCATTGCCCATATTCATTTAGATGCTAATGAATCTAGACATATGCATATGTTTAGATTCATTAACATTTATATGTATGTGGGCAATGCTAGAAAGTCTTACATTGTGAAATGGAGGAAGTAGTTGTCAACTAAGTTGAATATTGATGTAATGTAGGTGGTATGGGCATGGTAAGAAATTTGCATCTTGGAGTAACACCTACCACATCCAAGATTGCATCTCCTTCACCTTTCACCCCACCAAAAGCGAAGATCGAGCCACCAAGTACAGCTGAAGAATGATATCCTCTGTTGTAGTTCATGGGTTCAGCCATCACCCATGATGGCATCCTTGGCTCATACAACTCGACAGTAGCCACCATTGTTTTAGCCTCAGCGTCATAACCGCCAATTGAGAATCTGAACAAAAACGAACAACAAAAATTACATCAAAAGAACAGAAGGTAATATACACCAGAGGGATTCAATCCTCAGGTACACATTCTACAATCTTTTGTTGTAGAGGTCAGGAGTTTTATAAATGGTTCCATTATCTTAAAAAGGAAAGACAACCTTTTTTAAGAGAACATTCTGCAACCTTTAGTTGGTTATTTTGAAGTATAAAGAAAGAACTAAAAACTTACATCTTGTCATCAAGCACTGCCAGTGTATGACAACCTTTTCCTGTACTCAACTTTGGGAGTCTTTTCCAACTAGGCTCCCGAGGATCAAGTCTCTCAGCAGAGCTGGTAACACAGCATTTGTTAGCATAAAAAGAAATTCTGAGATGCTTCTCATTTTAATGAAACAATAATTTCCCTTGCATAAGAATAGGCTAATGATAGTCCACATTTACAGTTTTACACTAAGCCATAGGCCACTGCATCAGCTCTAAGACATTTGTAAGTGTCTTTTAGAAAACAAGTACTACTCGTTCGTTTATTGTATCTGCACCAATTCAAAACGGAACAAATCAAGTACTAAGTACAAGCACAAAAGGACATCACCTAAGATATTGAACACCGTTGAAGCCTCCAACTGCATAAATTGCACCGTTAAGTTCCACGCCTGCTAGAGCAAAGCGCTGATAAACCAAGCAGATGTCAATCAAACAAAAGAATTCATCACACAGTATGGAGATTTAAGGCTCAGAAGCAAATATTTTCCGAAGACAATATTATAGAAAACTGAAGTACAATTCTTAATTAGTACACAAAAATGAATAACTTGTTGCCTCATTACAGAAGTACGAATTTTCATGGAGAAATTGTTGTCTCATTACACAAGTATGACTTTTCCTGAAGTAAATGATTGATTTTTTCCTATAATTTTTTGTTTCCTAAATAAATTTCCATTAATTCTATTAAGAGCTTCACTACTCCATGAGCACAAATCTTTTAGGTTTAAACAAAATGAGTGGAGAGTAGAGAGTGACTAATACCTTATCCAGCATAGACTGATTTTTAATCCACTTTCCATAAGCAGGATCAAATACTTCAACGTCAGAGAAACACTCATTTCCATCTCCACCACCATATGCATAGATTTTTCCATTGAAGCTAACTGCAGCAAGGCTCCCTTTATCATGAGTAAATGATGGGCATGTGGTCCAATCATCACGTCTTCGGTCATAACAGTCGACTTCATGAAAAAGTCAAATGCAGGATTAGGAAAGAACATAAATCGGAGAGCTTGTGAGGAAACAGAACAAAGAATTCAGTAAGTAACCTGTATCAAACCAGCAGACTCCATCACCACCACCAAGAACAAATATCTTGCCATCTAATGCAACAGTTGAGGCATATGACTTTCCAACAGCCATTGATTTGAGAGGTGTTAGTACGTCCAATGAAGGGGAAAAAGAGTCTAGTGATGGCAAATGTGAGAAGCCATCAAAACCACCAACTAGATAAATGACATCTTCTGAACCCAAACATTGTTCAACAAACTGGCTAAGGGAATCATCAAGGGTTAAAGGATCTATCTTTGAATTCAATGTCTTCACCGTGCCCTTGAGCTCCACAACTCTTTTTAGTAACCTCTCGTTCACACCTTGTAAGTATTTGAGTTCTTTATTGGACCAAGCCTGCATTTTTAACATAACATAAATTCAACCACCAAGGAAGATTAATTCTCTAGGACTTCCAAGTTTTAGTTGAGAATATATTATATTCATCAACTGACTACAGCAAAGTTAATTTAAAATATAATTATTAGGTATAAATTAACTAGATGTGAGACAGATTTTATAAGCATAATAGCAAAATCATAGACTACTTTGATTTCTAGCAAGCTGGTAGGTAAAAAGCACTGCAAACATATTTTAGATTTTCCCTTTTAGTACACATAACAAATTTAGTCATTCTAGGCTGCAAAAATTAGCTATTGTCGATGAAAGCAAATCTTAAACACATGCAACCAAGTTTAGCATATGTAAAGTAATATACAATGATTTACTCAACTTGACAGTTCATGTTTTATTCTATTCATTCCTACCTTTTTTTCCCTTTTTTGTGCTAAAGGTATATTATATTAACACAACTCTACAATTTCCTTAGACTTCTCACTTATTTTATGCATATGGTACACAATTCATAACTTTAAGATTGCAATCTTAGTATGATGGGTTAATGGCATTTCAAAAGAGACCTGCTTCTTCTCCATGATCGCTATCCGCTCATATAACTCTTTGACTATATCTACCAACTGCACAAACAAAACTAATGTGAGAAATTTGGAATAGATAGGCAAAAGCTGAACATGTTAACAAGATTGAATGAATACACACAAAAAAACAAGGATGATAATGAGAGATGCCACTATGTGCAAAGTTATAACCTTGACTTCTGTACAGGACTCTGAGTCCAATGAGTGCATCAGCAACTTAGAATGCCCCCAGGAGAACTGATCTACTTCAGAATCTAAGTTTTCTGGCAAATCATCTTGTACATCCTTACAGCTATATGCATCAATACTTTCAGTTTCAGTAGCATTGGCATAAAAAGTAGACTTCCTCTGCTGGACAGACAACATCTTGAGCTTTTCTAGTACCCCTTTAAAGCTAAGCTTATCCTGCTGACCAGACTGTTCTTGTTGCTGCTGCTGCTGTTGTTGTTGCACTTCAACCTCCTTACCCGGTAGTGCATACTCCTCACTCTCTGGGGTTGTGTCTCCACAATCCAGATCATCAAAACCATTGACATGTTCATTACCTGAGCTAGCATGCTCTGCATCCACATGGACCACATCTCCTGTTCTAACTTGCTCAAATTTGTTATTGTTTACCACATCCGCATATGACTTTACAATCTTCTCAGATTTGAGACCATTATTCCCCGCATACACTGGTGCCCATGACGATCTCACATGCTCATCAGCAGGTTGTGCAACAGGAGGCGACCAGCCATTGTTGGTAGAAGGTGAAGAGGTAAACATATCCATCAAAGCACGTGTTTGTGCATGATCCAATTCAAACTGGAAAAAATGAAGCTTCTGGCCAGGAGCGCCAGGCATCCTCTGGTAGTAGTTGGCTAGAATAGCACCTCTAAACTGACTTTCTGCTAGTGGAACACACCACACTTTGATCCGCATGGCAACCTAAACCGGCAAAAAAGGACATTCATGTTGGAGTCGTTTCATTGAGATTTAGCAAGAAGGCAGCTTCCAAAGATACAAAGATCAGGGATTGTACCTGAGCAGGATAGCTGGTCTTTCCCTTGCCATCTTGTGACCATGCATTTGATTCAGGACAGAACTTGCCATTGCTCGCAGCTTCATAAATACCATATAGTTTGCGGTCATCGTAATTGAACAGGAACAGAGGTAGGCCTTCCTTGATATTTTGTACATAGGAGAGATGTGTTCTTGGCAAGCCTGAAACATGGCACAAATATAGCTACTAAGTTGGTGGATTACCTAGCAAGTTGCAATCCTTTGAAAGGTGGAGATATTTATCTTACTCACAGGAAGAAATGAATGTGTCAATTTTATATGGCTAAGTTTTGCAAATAGATATCTTATGCAAAGAGTTTGAATTAAGAAAGACAAGAACGTACCGAAAAGTTGCCGTGAGTGACACTCTGCGATGGTATTGTTTGTGCAGCCAAATATCACAGCCCCAAGATCTTGTGGTCGGAGGTTTCTTGTGGTAACAGACGTGTTTGCTGGCCTGCCATTTTTCACAATCTGGCTCCAAGAGGTTTTTTTCTTCACCATCATTTTGACTCTAGAAGATGGAGAACCAAAAGAAAATACACATAAATAGACTGAACTGTATCGTTGATTCTTGTTTTACGGAAAGCAACAAGAAGTAAAACTCTTTAGGAATCACCAACATTATTTTCAACAGATGAGTTCTTTTGGGTGTTAATGGAATAAATCATGATTTTTTCAGAACTCGCGCAATCAAATCACATTACTGAAGCGCAATGTAGAACAAAAGCAACTGAGCCCTATTCCTTGACGACTCATATGCAGAACAAAGAAAAAAACAAGAAATGAATCACGAGTTAGTGAACTCAAAAGGAGTATCAACATGAACTCCAGTTCGATCAATGTCTCAGTAAATGGAATCCGTACAAAGCCCACACTTCTTGTGGGGCTACAGGGCAAAATCAATGATGGAACCAAACAAAGTACATCAATCTACTGACAGGGCAAAGACCACTACACATGCAAGATTAATGAAGCAGCGACGGGACCAACTTGAAGTCGATTCAAGAACGGACCACAGTTTGCTTGAGAGGAAAAAAAAAACATCACCAAATCACAAAAAAGAAAAAAAAACCTAATCTGTTCACGAATCGTTGCCCTGCTTACACACATACGCGTTCACCCAAACATGAACGGATGAACCAATCAAATACGCGTTCACCCAAAATCCACAAGAAGCACTAGCTCATTACCATCCAGTTCCTTTTCTTGCTTAGATTAAAGCACATAATCAAGCCTCAAAAAAACAAACATACACACGCGCACACAAAGAAACAAAAGAAAGAGGGGGAGAAAGAAATGAAAGAACAATGCGGTTTGGGAACAGTGGTACGGCCACGTACCTTGGGAGGAAGATTCGATCGGCGCGGCTGCCAAAAAACAAAACAAAAACAAAAACAAAACCCACCCGGCCACCACCGCTACTGTTCCATGGAGAAGAAGAAGAAGAGGAGGAGACGATCGCGCTGCACTGAACTAGGATGAGGAGGAGAAGGAGGAAGAGTGTTTCTTGGTTGTTCTTGTTCCTCCTCGAGGGCTTCACGAGAATATGCTTCGATGTGAAGGAGGAGGAGGAGACGAGGAGTGAATTGAGAGGGGAGGTGGTGGGTGTAAAAAGGTGGTGCCATATTTTTTTTTACTGTACTGTACTACTGTGCCTGCGTGTCAGGATGGATGGTAACTACAGCAAGCGAACCCAGGAGGGGAAAGGTGGGGCCCACCGTGCAGTGAGACAGACACGTCACGGTTTCCGCCCCCAAAAGAGGGAGAATGGGTAACCCTCTCTACTCCCGTATGGTCCATGGACCAGTCTAAAAAGACCCAATTTTTTTGGAAAATAAATTTAAATGCAATTTTAGATAGATTTCTTTTTACTCATCATGGTATCAATCATGAAGATGAAAACATTGCAATAGAAACGGTGTACTCCCTCCGTCCAAAAAAAAAATAAACTATGGGTTTCCGTATCGAAGTTTGACCGTCCGTCTTATTTAAAAAAATTATAAAAAAATAAAAAGATAAGTCACGCATAAAGTATTAATCATATTTTATCATCTAACAATAATAAAAATACTAATTATAAAAAAAATTCATATAAGACAGATAGTCAAACATTGGACACTGAAACTAGGGTTTGTCTTTTTTTTTTTGACAGAGGGAGTAGAAGAAAACCTCCCCTAAAATTGACCTTAGAACCAAAATTTCTAAAATTCAAAATGAGATGTCGATTTCTAGCTTGGTACTCTTTGGTTTGGACTTTTGGGAGTATTGGCCTTGGTCGGCAGCCAGTTTTGTTGCAGCCGCGGTCACTACAGCGGTTGAAAATCACTGCAGCTTATAGCCGTTTTAAACTGCTGCTGCCGCTGCCAAAAAATTTCTTCCGAACACGGCTATTAGCATCATTGGACTGAACACATGCATGCATATGATATCTTCTAGTACCAATCAAGAACCAATGCTAAAAATTTGGAAGTTTTTCAGTAGCTCAAAAAAAAAACAGACAGGACCATTTTCGACATTGCCTTTTCAATATGACGCAAAAATGATTCGTGCAAGCAACTACGCATGTGCGTTGGCCGGGCGGAGATCCTGCATCCTTTTACCATCTCGACTAGTAATTAACCAAAATGAACAATCCTGTAGTCACACCAAAATCAAGTTGAGCCGTACTGATTAACTGGGACAAGTACCACATGTTCAGCAACACACACGCAGAAACTGTTCGCGAAATCAAATTGCACAGTAAAGAGATGATCATGTTGACAGCCAAAAAAAAAAAGATTGGGCATCAAAAGCTCGGAGAAAGATGCAAGTGTCAGGATCCTAGTTAATGTTAACACTATGGAAAGCAAGCAAAGCGTTGGAAAGTGGGGCCCCACCCAAACAGAAGCGCAGACACGACGCAGTTTCCATTCCAGGCATGGTGGGAATAGAGAGAGAGAGAGAGGAGATAAGCCAAGCCAGCATCCAAAGTCTCCTTTTTAGCTGCTATTGCATTGCATCCATGGACCAGTTCTGTGTACACCGATTCAGTTTTCCTTCTGTTTTTTTTAGAACATTCCCTCTTGCTTATCTTGTAATTTAGCTGCTCATTAGCATAGCTGTTCATGCCTCCATTTGGATTAGATCCTAGCATTGGATTGGAATGCTATGATCCATCCAATAGCATACAGAAAAACGAGCAGATTGATTATACGAAAATGGCATCGGTATATTTGCTGCAATAAATTTTTTTAGAAAAATATTTGGCTTGGAAACTCTGTAGAAAAAGAAGGTGACGTCAACCTCTAAGTGCTTTGACTGCTTTCCATCAAAGCATCACCAAACACCTATGATATGTTGCTGCATGTACGTACGTACCACATTTCTACCGAGACGGCAACCAATGCTTCCTTTAATACTGCAAACCACCGTGGCAAAGATCTCAAAGTATGTCTTAGCGTTTTTTTTTTAATGCGTGCAGCCATATTAACAAGATAGTACTTCCTCTAAAAAAAACTAGATATAGTATTGGTCATGAATTTGATTAAAAAATGATTTTGTTTCTCCACTTTATATATACTAGGTGATTTTCTGTACGTTACTATGGAATTTCTAGGTAATACTCTAAAGTAAAACTTTCTGTCGGGCTTTTCTCAGGGTTAAGTTTGTTAGCATAAAACATGTTATAAAGTTGTTTTTCAGAAATATAACAAATAGAATAGTATTTCTGTTGGAATATGAGAACACGCTAAATGTTGTGCTTATTTCTCAACAAACGTGCTAAGTACGTGTAGATAGGAAGTAAATAAGTAACTGAATCTGAATTCTGAAATAAACTGCTAAAACGTTAAAATGAAATCCAATGGATGATAAAATGACAATGACATGGCTTAATGCAGTGGCTCTTTTTATATGTGTAATTGTACCAAAGTGTCTTGTAAAAAGAAAAATGTCTAGCGATTTCTTGGTTTGACCGTTTCTTTCCCATCTCCATTCAGGCTCTGTAAGAGCAAGTTTAATAGAATAGCTAACTCCTAACTCTAAATTATTTATAGGGTTTGTTTGGATCCTTCGGGCTATTAAATATCTCTCCAAAATCTTGCTATTTAGGAGTATTAAACATAGATTACTGACAAAACTCATTCCATAACCTCTAGGCTATTTTGCGAGACGAATCTAACGAGATATATTAATCCATGATTAGCGGATGATTACTGTAGCATAACTGTAGCAAATCATGGATTAATATACCTCATTAGATTCGTCTCGCAAAATAGCTTAGGGATTATGGAATGGGTTTTGTTAGTAATCTACGTTTAATACTCCTAAATAATAAGATTCCGGAGGGCTATTAAATAGCCATCCGGATCCAAACATGCCCATAGTCAATCTAATAGCCAATTCATACTAAAAAATATAATAGTTAACTACAAATATATACTACATCATTAATAATTGGTCCCGCATGTCATACACACATAATGTATTGGAGTTCGTGTTGCAGCTGGCTACAAATCTATAAGAGCAGGTACAATAGCAGGCTATATGTCAACTATAAACACATATCGAGGAGATGAAAGAAGAGAGAGATGAGCAGCGGACTACAGATTTGTAACCAACTATAGCACGGGCTCCAAGACGAAATGTATATATGACAAGTGAGACCATGTATTAATAGTGTAGTATACATTTATATGTTACTATTGTATGAATTGTCTGCAGGTGATTTGGAGCCAGTTGTTGGCTATACTATTAAACTTGCTCTAACATGCTTCTCTTCTCTCTCTCATCTCTTATCTTCTCCATATAAGTTTGTAGTCAACTTGTAGTTTATTATTGTACCTACTCTAATGGACACTTCGTTAGAGAATACCGTCGCCTGCCGCCGCACTGCTGTCACCGCTCTTTGAGAAGAACACCGGCCTAGAGGGGCCTGCAGCGATTTTTTTTTTATTTTCCCGAACCTTTCTTTTTTTTAATTTTAAAGAAATCTTTTAAAATTTATTTTTATTTTCAACATCTGAACCTTATAGCCATACTAGCTGAACTAGCGTGGCAAAACAACACTATCACATTGTTCTAGCTAACATGACATCGTTATTTAGTCACACTGGTCTAGTTGGCGTGGCAGTTTTATCTAGGTGACGTGGTAGGATAAAACTATCATACCTGTTGTATGTGGTGCATGAGTATTGTTTTGCCACGAGAGAGCTGACATGGCCAAAAGGTTCATATGAAGTTTTGGTTGGATTTATATTTATAACTTTTTAAAGTTAAAATAATAAAAAATTTGCCTGCAGCGACACCGTGCCACTGGTGAGCATCACGTTCACGGCCGGCCTCCGCTCCGGGTTCTCCTGCACGTAGGGCAGCCCGACATGGACGCACCGCGCGATCGATCTGCCACCCCGCCTACGCTTGCTCGCTCATCGGCCGGTCCACCACCGCGGCGATGTCCCACAAGGTTCAGTGCTCCCAAATCTGAGTCAAGTGTTCGTAGCTTCTTGAGTGGTCACAGATAAAGTGGCATGTGTTAATCTATATTGAGGCGAGTGGATCGCTGGGGCGCTCACGATGCTTAGCAGATCGGCGGATTGCATTGCTCGAAGTTGTAGGAGCCGCTGTTTCTCTTCTTCGTCGTTACGATCTACAGGATCAGGACGCTGGGGTGAAAGTGGGACGGGTTGTGGCGCCCCACATCGCATCAACTGCAGAAGTCCCACGCGGGCCAACGGGCAGCCAGTCCCGCACTGAACTGCGGGAATTTTCTGTCAAGAACTCTTGGGAAGGAAGCCGCAGATGAAGCAGAAGCAGGCAAAAGGCGAGCGCACAGCGAGGAATTTTCCATACTAGATCGACTCAACATTACTGAATCTACTCTGAGACTCTCTTCTCTTCATGGTTGGCTGTCAAAAAAGAGTCTCTTTAGTCCCCAACTCTATGGATTGTGTCGCGGGTTAGCCTTAGAGCAGATACAATAGTCAGCTATAAATATATTTTAATGAGATAAAAGATGAGAGAGAAAAGCAGCGGGCTACAGATCTGTAGCCAGCTGCAGCACGGACTCCAAGACACAATGTGCGTATGACAGGTGGGACCATATGTTAATAGTATAGTAAACAACTATTGTATGAATTGGCTATTAGATCAGCTATAGATAAATTGGAGTTAATAGTGGGCTATACTATTGAACTTGCTCTTAGCTAGCCCGCAACGTGAAAACTTGATTAAAAGCAAGTTCATCAATGACAGTAACGAACTATTTTTTTTTTTGAAAAAGTATGAATTATCCCCCTGAACTATTGCGGTCGACCGAATTACTCTCCTGAACCCGAAAACTAGATATCGTTCACCCTGAACTTTCAATACTGGACGAATTACCCCCCTCGACCCAATTCAGAGCGGTTTTATCCTATGTGGCGTACACGTGGCAATCTAGTCAGCATTTTCTATTTTTTTAATGGTGGGGCCCACCTGTCATATATATACTCTCCCACCACCACCTCATCTTCCCCTCTCTCACTCTCTCTCTGTCGGTGAGCACGGCGGCGGGCGGTGGCGGAGCCCGACCTGGGATGCGGAGGCGACGGCGATAGCGGCTTAGGACATAGAGGCACGGCGGCGCGGGATGCGGAGGCGGCGGCGGAGTGGTTCATAGAGCCGCTGGCGCCTCCACTGTCCCTCCGCCGACGAGAACATGCGCCGAGGCAACGTCCTCTCCTCCGGCGGCCGGGGAAGCCCCACGGGGAGGAGGACACCGTGTGCTGCCGACCAGTTCACCTTCCCCCAACTGCCGTCTAGAGCTGCAGGATCCGGTGGCAGCAGCGCCATGTCGCTTCCTTTCTTCCACTTTCCCCTCTCCTCATCTCCTCCAGGGCACACGGAAAGCGGCGGCGGCTTTCCGGGTAAATCACACGCATCTCCTTTTCTCGTCTTCCCTTAACACGGCTACGCCATCTTGCGCTTTGCTTACCCCCATCCGATTCCCCCGGTTGCTTGGACATTTGACATTGCCCACCCGCAGGCCATTGACCAAAACCGAGAGACGAGATGAACGAACAGTTCAGACAGACCAACAATGATCCCCGATTTATTTAAATGCAAATTAAGACTGGCAGGAATGGACCAGGCAGGTGCAGGAATCGAACCACTTGGAACAATGCTAGCCAATCAATCAAATGGAAACAGCAAACACCAACTAATCTTCCTCTGGAAAATAATACGGGAGGAGCTGCGGTAGCGACGGCGGCGACCACGCCCTCCAGGGCGAGGAGGCGCTTGACGAGGCCCTCGGCGAGGAGCGCGTCAACGATCTCCTTGCGGCCGTAGTAGCCGACGCGGAGGGCGAACTCCAGCGCGAGCGTGCGGATGCGGGGGTCGGCGGAGCAGAGCAGGGAGACGAGCCGGGGGAGCTCGCCGCGCGCGTGGAGCTCGTCCACGAGCGGGCTGCGGATGGCGGCCACAAGCCCGTTCAGCGGCGCAGCAGCGCCGGCGAGGCTGAGGCGGACGCGGACGCGGACGCGACCAGCGCGCCGACGGCGCGCCCCATCAGCACCGGCCCGACGAACACGTCCTTGTTGAAGCGGACCAGCACGAGCACCGCTGCGGCGCAGCCGTCCCCGAAGCCGGGGTCCCCGAGCTTCGCCTCCACCACCGCGAACACGCCGTGCCGCAGCGGCACGCGCTGCAGCCGCGGGTCGAACCGCTCGCCGCCGGCGCTCGCCCAGCCACGCGGCCACGCCCAACGCCAGCATCACAGAGAAGGACAGAGAAGGGGTTAATATGACATGTGGGCCATATGTTATTTTCTTTTATTTTTTGCTGATTGGATTTCCACGTCAGCACCACGTGTATACCACGTAGGACTAAAACCGCTTCGTATTGACTTAAGAGGTAATTCGTCCGGTTTCAATAGTTTGAGGTTTAATGTGTCTGGTTTTGTGGTTTGGGGAGGGACAATTCATACTGGTGCAATAGTTTAAAGGGGTAATTCGTACTTTTCCTTTTTTTTTAATAAGAGAATAAAATCCCAGTTTTTGTTGAAAGGATTACAGCCAATTATTACAGCAATTCAACAAAATAAAGAAATATACACCAAAGAAGCTGAGACTAATCAACATAGGGCCTGTGCGCTGAGACTAATCAACATAGGGCCTGTTCGGCAGGCAGGTGCAGTAGCTGCTGAGCCGCTGCCTTTTTTTTTTTCTTGCTTCACTGTTCGTATAGGCTGCAGCAGCGTTGCAGCCCTTGCAGCCGAACACACCCATAGTCATATATAAGTATATACCTATTGCCCGCTTTGCCACCACACGCTAGAAATATCCTAGCAAACTGCAGATTCACAAAGAAAATTTGGAAAACTTAAACAAACTGGACAACCTACAAGCAGCTCAAACCGATAGAGTGGAGTGCAACCACAACAATCCATGACTGGTGGACAGAACTGGCAACCACCAAAGGACTTATCACAACATTGGATGTCTGGAAGGAAATAAACAAAAAAGTCTTCCAACATAAGGAGTTATCCGCAACGTTACCCCGATACGGTTGCTAACCCTTGTATCAGTATCCGATACGCCTCCGGATACGGATACGTGCGGGATACGGCCGGATACTATCCCGTACGTATCCCTCATTTTTCTCTTTTTCAGATAATTAAAATAAATACCGATACTCTTCCGATACGGCGGGATACAGACCCGATACGGTGGAGCCCTAAATCAAGCAGGAACATAACCGCATATCTCTCCCCCTCCCCCACGCCGCCCCTCGCTCTCCCAACTCACGCTGTCCCTCTTTCTTCGCTTCCCTAATCCCCATCGTGGCGCCGCCGCATATGGCATCGCTGCATGCGCTGCCTCGCCGCTGCCGCCGGCCGGCGCCATGCTGCCGCCTACGGCTGGCACCGCGTCGATGGCCCCCCTCCTCTGTACTCTCCTCCGCGACTCCTCCATGAGGCGACGTGCCGCCGCCTCTGAACCAGTCCTACGCCGCTCGCTCCGACCGGCCCCAGCACTGTTGTCTTCCTTTGATCCCGACGTTGAGGACTAGAGGTAAATGAAAATCCCTTCAAGTTTGATCTGCACCGTGCATAGTGTTCCAGTTCACTTTTTATTAGTATTGCTGTTATCTTTGGTAGATTCAATGGATTTTAGAAGTGAAAGCTTGAATGCTAGTGGTAGTGCTAGCAATCCTAGTGGTAATACTGGTTTTGATGCAGAGAAGTAATATATTGCAGAGAAGATGTTTGCCATCATCTACTGTGTAGTTTTGCATGGTGAGATGCTGTGAATCTGTCGTACTGAGATATATACCATACATAGATGATTGGTGCATTTGTAGTTTGATGCTGCTGTGTTCCCTATTTTTTCCGTCCATATTCCACACTCAATTTTTTTCTATGTTTTTTAATTATATATATAAATATATAAGCGTATCCCCGTATCTATGTTTTTGGAAAGACGGTGTATCTCGGTATCATCGTATCGCGTATCCATATCCGTATCGGCGTATCAGGGTAACGTAGGTTATCCGTCACATCTCTGGAAGCACAGATCAAGGAGGAAGCTAATGCTTAGGTCTTAGCGAGAGCAAAATAGCTAGCGCTTTTAATTCCTTAGGCATTTCTCTCTTTTTACAGTTATTTATTTTCTGTACATGTAACTTTTACTCTTCCTATATCCAATGAAATTGGCATATTCTGCACCGGTTTTTAAATAAAAAACATAGAAGTATACCAAAATTGCTCAAACAAGAAGGCAGTGAGCAGCAAACAGAATCAGAGCTCTCAATGCAAGAACGTACTCCCTCCGTACTAGAATATATGCATTTTTATAGTTGGCCATAGTTATTAAAAGAATAGTTAAAAGTAAATGGTGGATGGTTGTGATTGGTTGAGTAGTAAAGATATGTGGGAAAAGTGAATGGTGAAGAGTTGTGATTGGTTGAGAAGAGAATGTTGGTGGATAAATTATTATATTTTGAGACAAATCTTGAGGGTTAAAAATTGTTATATTTTAGGTCGGAGCAATTACATGCTAGAAACTCTCTTTACCTTCCTCTCCCAAATCATCCAAGATGCAAGATGCAATAAAAACACACCACGATCTGTAGCTGGCGATCCATAAGCATGTTCACCGGGCAAAGAGGTGGGGGAATATCCAGGGGAGGAAGCGCTCGACTCTGAATAAGGATCCAGTGCAACTATACTAGAGACTGCAACTTAAGCAGTTGAAATTATTTTTCACCGTTGGATTGAAACGATCAACGGATAAAATCTGTGACACATCGGCTCTAAACAGTAGATGCTACCATGTTTGCGACAGGAGATATCTAGCTACAGTGTTTAACAAATAGTGCCTAGGGAAATCTTGACCGCTACTTTCCAATCCAACGGTGCCTATGTGACTGTTTAAGTTGCAGGGGCTATAGCAACTGCAGGTGATCTCAATTCCTCGACTCTCGTGGTCGGCCGAGGTGGCGGAGGGACGTCGATAGACGGCTGACAGGGAAGGTGGCGCTGGCGCGCGATGACCGACGAATTCAGATCAGGTCCAGTTATAGTTTGAACGGTAAAGTTAACGACTGCATATAATTTTGGCCGTTCGTTTTTCCGATCAACGGGCAAGATTCGAGGCTACAGTAATGACGCAAATGTACTCTGTGCTACAGTAATTTTGCTACGGTGTTATGAACATTACAATGCGCGGTATAAACCTTCCAACTTACATCCAACTAGTATGGTGGCCTATACGGATTGCGCGGCTAGCATCATTATATTCTCTCTCATATAATAACATATATATTTTCTCAATGTATTATTCAAATATGTTAAAATGACAACATAATTTTAAATTTTGTACTAACTTTACGAAACTACTAATGTGTAATATTTATATTATATTTTATATACGTGTTAGTTATTAATTATTTTTAATATCAAATTTTAGTTATTTGTAAATTATATTCCTATATGAACTCTAGACTCGCTTTCAATATATTTTTAAAATTTTTAATTCTGAATTTTCATTATCTATAAATTGTATTTCTATATAGGCTCTAGGCTCTTCTTTCAATATTACTTATTTTTAATTCTGAATTTTTATTATTTCTAATTATATTTCTACGTGGACTCTAAACTCATCTTTCAGTATTCTTTAATTTTTAATCGAATTTCAGCTACTTCTAAATTGTATTCCTATATTAACTTTAGACTCTTCTTCCTATATTTTTTTTAAAATTTTGAATTTTAGTTATTTGTAAATTTGTTATAAGAACTCTAAACTATACTTTTTAATTTTATTATGTTTATTCTGAATTTTAGTTAGTTTTAAATTCCTATACGGACTCTATACTCTACTTCTAATATTTCTTATTTTTTAATTCCGTATTTCTATTATTTCTTAATTGTATTTTTATATGGACTCTATACTCTACTTCTAATATACCTTATTTTTAATTCCGAATTTTTATTATTTCTTAATTGTATTTCTATATGGACTCTAGTCTCCTCTTTCAATATTTCTTGTTTTTTTAAATTCCGAATTTCAACTATTTATAAATTGTATTTCTATATGGACTCTATTTTTCCTTTTCTCCGATTAATATGAGAATTTCTAGGCCATAAGAGCGAACATAGAGGCTCCTTTTTTTATTCCTTTAATAAGTTAATAGATAGTGTGCACTGCTATTGCTTTAAGTTGACTGCAGCTGATCCAGATCCATGACTGATGACGGCGGGGCTGCAACAATGGAGCAAGTAGGCAATCAGCGCCATCGACGGTGTAGTATCGAACAATATCAAACAAACCTACCAGAGAGAGTGAATGCTAGGAAAAACCAAAAACCCAAAAAATTTTAACGGAAATAAAAGTTACCCTCATATCATGGAGATCTCGACGTAGTCGGTCTAACCGTCAGATCAACTCCGGTCTGACTGCAGTGTTGTTGCTGGTCTGACCGCCTGCACACCGCCGGTCTGACCGACGCCTTGTCACTGGTTGGACCGTCTTCCAGCAACTGGTTGACCGCCCGCTGGTTAGACCATCGATTTGCCTCCGGTCAAACTGCCGAGATCCCCAAAAACACGCATTGATGAAACTCTTGAAAGTAGATCAACTTTGCATCAATATATGTTTATAAAGTGCATCTAAAGCACTCATCTCTCACGACAAGGCTAACGGGAGATCAATCGCCCCTAGCGATCACCTCCCCTCCTCCACGTGGTTTCCTTTTTTGACACCGCATTACTTTTCTATTTTAGTAAATTTATGCACCTAAAGTTTGTACACCTCAAGTTTACATATCTAAAGTTTAGAGATCCAAAGTTTATAGTCAAAAGTTTATATATCCGATTCAAATTTGAATTTGAATTCAAATATTTTTTATATAATATTTCTATACACATAAAGTTTATACACTTAAAGTCTATAGATCCAAAGTTTATAAGTCAAAAGTTTATATACCCGTTTCAAATTTGAATGTGAATTCAAATATTAGTTTATAGACCCAAAGTTTATAAGTCAAAAGTTTACATATCCGTTTCAAATTTGAATTTGAATTCAAATATTTTTTATATATAGTATTTCTATACATAAATTTTCCAACTTTGTTTTTTTTATTTTTTTTAAATTTATGGTGTAGTAGGAAGAGAAGAAGAGGAGGAAAGGGGAGAGGAGCGTATTGGGGATGGGGGGTGATCGCTGTGGACGACCACCTGCCCATTAGCCACGCCCAATCTCTCAACTCATGAACTAGGATTGAAACCTCAAACTAAACCCTAACTTTTTTCTTTCAAAAAGTCGATATAGGCAATCTACTTCTAGCCTCAACCCCTCATCTATTTATACCCATAACGTGGCTGTTCCTAGCCACAAATCCAACTCATACAAGAAGTCCTAATCCCCTAGGAAACCTTCCCGTACAAAAAACAAACTTTACAAACTCCAATCTTCTCAAACTTAGAATCCAATCCAAATTTGACTCCTTTTTCCATACGCACACAACACTATGTGTATGCCATATGGAAACCTTCACCTCCATGTGCATTGTTTTCTAACCTGAGCATCCTGTGTAATATCCTTAACTGTCTAGACCTCAACTTCCCCTAAGCCTAGTCCCGATCCATCACCGGCTATACTCCCATGACCTAAAGCAACACCCGCACATGAACAACAAATAAATTCCATATACAAGTTCGCACCAACTTGACTCACATCAGCACACAATAGCATCACATACGAATAAAAATCATCTAGAAATCATATCCATGAATCAATCTAGAAATTCCAAAAAAACAACCCGAAACCGACTCCCTACTGGAGTCTGCCGGTCTGACCGTCAGGCAACCCGGTCAGACTGCCCAGAGCCCCGGACACCTCCGGTTTGACCGGCGGCACCCGCCTGGTCAGACCGGCAACCCAGTGCCGACCACCGCACCGTTTACCATCCGAAAACACATCACCTATTTTTATAAACACTTGCCTTTGACAATTGTTCATCACCACGATTAAACCATCATATGATTCTACAGACGGGACTTGGGAGTGGTGAGTAGACCCGCACTCGTGCCGCACGTGGGCGGTGTGCTACTGTTGCCTACCGATTCTGCGTACAGTGTTCTCTAGTGCCATGTATCTTACTGTGAAAATATGGACACTGGTACCATATCTTCTAAAATCCACTCCGACATATAGGGTATATGATGGGGAAATTGTTTTCATCCCTTGAAAAGATATTCCCTTATTCCTTGCATGCCACCTAAGGGTCCATTCGTTTTGGAGGAAAACCAAAAGATTTAGATAACCGAGGATTAATTCCTATAAGTTTCATTTGGTTTATATGAATGTAGATATAGGAAAACCAAAGGAAATTTTCCTATAAGTTGTAGAGAGAAAACCTAGGAAACTTTTCATCCACTCAAACCTTTTTGAAAATTCCTATGGATTGAAGTATGCATGCATTACTGTCCCTCCACTTTTCTTATTCCTATGGGTTAGAATTTCTTCAAAACAAATAGGCCCAAATAGTTATAAAAAATTTAAAAATTGAAAAAAAAGAGAAGGCAGATTAATACGAAATATATCACTTCTTAAACATGAAAAATTTAAATCAAACCTCTACAAGTTGTAACGAAAATAACAAATATAACTACGAATATACATTAACTATTTTTAATTTAATTTATTTTTTTTGTTGCAACCTATAGAAGTCAAATTTGGCCTTTGCATATTTTTGGAACAATATATTTCATATAAATCTATATTATCATTTTTTTTTATTTTTTAGGTGATATGCAAGAAAATGAGTGGATTTCCCCTCGAGAAATGAAATCCATCTCCCATATGATATACTACTGAATGTTCTTACTATGTTCCGACTGGTCGCGTCCAAAGAGCCTCGCCAACCGAAGTCCGAAATATTGGGGTTAAATTGGAGTCTAGCATAGCGTTGCTTCACTTGCTTGTCTTGAGGTCCCGGTAAATGATCTTCAGCCGTGATTCTTCATGGAGATACTGCAAATGCCGAGCGATCCCGTGTATGATCTTCAGCCTTCTTCCCCAGTCTAGCAAACTAATGGCATGATCTGTCATTCAAGTTGTGAAACATCTATGAGAGGCATGACTTGCATGTGGAACTTGTGTTGTACACTTGTACAGTTGTACTGCTGAAATTTTTGCAATGGAAAATGAACCAAAGAGAATGGTATCTAGGCTTCTGTTGGGCATGTATTCATAGATGACCATCTTATCATGCTCCTCGAGGCAAACATCGACAAGCCGAACAAGGTTCTTGTGCTGAAGCTTGGCCACCAGAACCAGCTCATTTTTCAGTCTCCCTTGTTCCTGAGCTCAGTGAGAGGCCTCTTTACTACTGTATATTGACCATCAGGCAGGGGGATCCTTACATGATAGAATTATACACTCCTAAAAAGATTGTATATCAGTTTTTTTTGCGGGGAAAATGGGGATTATATTACTCAGCTAAAGAGTCCTCACAAACAAAATGTACGATGAAATTACATTTATCATCCGGGCAGAACTCAGTCAGAGATTCACACCGGGCTCTATTAGCTAGAGTATGGCTAACATTATTCTGATTCCGCTGAATCTTCACGATGATCACTTCCCTGTTTCCTGATAACAATTCACCAATGCCCCTGACGATGAATGTAAGCTCAGAGCGCCCTTGCACAGCTGACTCTATGAGGTTCTTCACCACCAAGCAGTCTGTCTCCACTATGAATGGAAGGAGAGTCCACTGAAGAGCCAAGCTAATACCTTCCCTGCAGGCAAGAAGCTCTGCTTCCAACGGGCTGCTACACCGATTAACAAAACCACAAGCAGAGAAAATTACCATCCCCATACTGTTCCTTAGAACGACACCGATGCCCCATTTTTCAGAATTTATATCAATAGAACCATCTACATTCAGTTTCATCCAGCCCTGTTTTAGCTTCACCCATCGACAATTATTATTCAAAGGGTTTTGCTTGGGTTTTTGGATCTTTCGCTCCTCATGATACAGAGCCTGCTTCCCTGTAACCAAATCTGCTTGGGGATTATTCTTCACTTGTTCAAGCGAGTTAACATAGCTTTGTAGGAACGTTTTTGACACCTCAATTGGGGTTTACCTTGTACTAGTAAACAACAACAAATCCTCCTCCAAGTTCACTACTTTCAGTGAAGTTCTGTGTGCTGCAATTCCAAGTGAGTCGATACTATCGATATGTTGTTGGTGTGAATAGCTCCACTGGTAGTAGGGTTGTCAACGAGCCGAGCTCAAGTGAACTCGCCTGCCTAGGCTCGAGCTCGATACAAGCTCGAGCCGAGCCTATAAAATGTTCGAGCTTTCAAACAGGCTTAGTTCGAGTGCGATCAAGCTCGATCTCGACTACTGAGCTTGATTTTTAAGTAGAACAAGGTATATTTCAAGGATAACCTTTTAAAAATAATTAATTTCTAGTTCATCATATTAATAGAAGAAGAAAAAAGAATAATTAAATATACAAGACCAATACAAGACATACAAATAATATATTTAATATCTTAATTTATTAAATAACAACAAAAATCATATATTACTAGACTCGTTGAGAGCTCGAGCTCGGCTCGAAGAAGCTCGCGAGCTTTGGGAGAAGCTCGGGCTCGGCTCGTTTGGAGCTCGAGCCGAGCTTGAGCAGATTGCGAGCCTCGAGCTTTTTTGAATAGCCCTAACTGGTAGCGCATTACAAGGGAGAACAATCTTATGTGATCAGGTCTCATGAATGTGGGGATAGACCCATGAGACCAGGTCTCATAGGAGTATTCCATGCGTGTACTGTTGACTATCCGGCAACAGCTGTACAATGCATGATAGGCTGGCTTTTGAATGGGCGGTTTTGACCCATGAATTTCACTGGAATGTCTAGGATGACTATTTTTTCCCTTTTGTTACCCTATTTATAACTGAATTTGCTGTTTAGATTACATATTGATAATGTGTACGATTCCAATACAAAATAAAACAGGCAATAACTGTTGTTGCTGCTCTTCTTTAGCCCCTACTACCTGGCAGATAATTGTGTGATGGTTTGAGAGTAGCGAGAGCTCCCATCGAAGGAAAATGTTGGCCTAGCTGCAGGAGCCGGTATAGAGCTGCTAGCATTGCTGTTAAGCAAAACCATGATGTCCGCCATTGTAGGTCGATTTACGGGGTTCTCCTGAAGGCACAGGAGGCCGATATTGATGCATTTCAGCACCTCGGCTTCAGGGTAATTTTTTCCCAACGAATGGTCGATCATCTTTGCAACTGTTCCATCTGACCAGCGCCTCCACACCTACCATTGGTTACAGGCATATCTCTTCAGTTTTCAGCGGCACCAACATGTATTTGTGGCTACCTGCAAACGCAAATAGTACCACATAGTGCTGTATGAGCTAGCAGGGATACTCACTGTGCTTATTATATCTTCGTTTTGTTCAAACAAATAGGGTCTGTTGTTCCTCTGGCCTGTCACAATCTCTATGATGAGAACACCAAAGCTGAACACATCAGATTTTGTCGAGTATTGTCCACGCATGACGTATTCGGGAGACATGTAGCCACTGCTTGCAACAACAAATAGAATCACATGATTAGTTTGTTAGCTACATATAAGAACAAATATGTAAAGTATTGGACTTAATTACAATGTCCCGACGATACGGTTGGTGACATCTCGAGTCTGATCCTGTCCAAAGAGCCTAGCGAGGCCAAAATCACCGATCTTAGGGTTCATGTCTGTGTCTAGCAAGATGTTGCTTGCCTTCATGTCACGGTGGACAATTTTTTTTCGGGAGTCCTGGTGAAGATACTGTAGTCCGCGAGCTACGCCTTCTATGATTTTGAATCGTGTCACCCAGTCTAGCCCTCTCCTTTTCTCTGGATCTAATTAATTGACACCAGATGAAAAACTCATTGTTATAATGTCATACCGATGCACATGAGAAGGGTGTATATCTAGATTCAGAGATAGGTTGTTAATGGTACCAAAAAGAAAGAAGTCGAGGCTTTTATTGGGCATGTATTCATAAACAAGCATCCTCTCTCCCTCTTCCAGGCAAAACCCCACAAGGCGAACAAGGTTTCTGTGATGAAGTTTGGCCACTAGAACTAGCTCGTTTTTTAGCTCTTCTAGCCCCTGGCTTGAACCCTTCGCCAACCTCTTCACGGCTACTTCTTGTCCAGAAAAAAGTCCCTAAATGCATTGATTTAGTAATTAATTAATATCTTACTTTTTGCATGATAGTAAGAACACAAAGATACTATCTTTTTTCTTGAGCCCATAAATGTATAAGTCCTATACCCTATTTTGGCACTCAAAATTTCCACGTTAATCGCAGAAATAGTAAACGGATCAATCCAAGAATGAAAGCGTAATCCATATGAAGTAAAACTTGTTAATAACTCATGATGACTTACTCCATCTCCTTAACAAGTTTAGTAACCAGCATAATAACCCTATTGCTCCTACAGAGAGAAAAACATAAGTGGTACAACTAAAAATTAAATTCGTACAATTAGTGGGAACTTTCCAAATTCGTACAACTCAATAATGAAAAAAAAAGATCTAGCCATCCAATTAGTGGGAACAACTCATGTTGGTTTAGATTAAAAGAATAATCCATATGTGGCACAACGTGTTAATTATTAGTGGTACATTTATTTATTTTAGAGAAGGGTATTTTTTTTACCTGCCTCTACATCCAATCGAATATATACGGCTATTGAAATAGGGAACTTAGCTCCGCAAACAACCCAATCTGAAATTCGCTCTTATGAAGATTTGAACTTAGGACCTTGGGGTACTGCTCAGGTCATTGTAACCATTAGTGGCACATTTATGATTTTTGATCTATTGAACACCTGTTGCCCCGATGGAGAGAAGAACCTCTTACCGATTTCGGGAAACTTCTAAATGAATGGGATCTAAGTCAACAACAAACAATATATAAAAAAGACTCCAACTCAAGGACAACTATGTATTCATTAATTTTGAATTCAAATTCATTTATTCATAAAAAAGTAACATTAGGGCTCATACTTAATATAACAAGGAAATCTTGAATTGTGTTGAATCAACAAAAAAAAAGGTTCGTATATAATGTGGAAATCAAGATATAGAATTCAGGCACATATTTAGTTTTAATGGGAAAATTACATATCTGCCACATAGTTAAAGTGCCTCCTCTCTTTTGCCTCAAAGTTGATAGTCTATGCTAAACGTTTTTGAGCCATGTGGCATTTTAGCAAAAGCCACTCAACTTTGTGGGAAAATAGAGGAAATACTTCAACTATGTGGAAAATAATTAATTTATCTTTTTAATTACTATTTTTGTAACTAATAAAAAAATTTAAATGATTTACTTTTTAAAAAATATCTAATGTGTAATATTCATATTATATTGTATATACGTGATAGTTATTAATTATTTTTAATATCGAATTTTAGTTATTTCTAAATGGTATTCCTATATTGACTCTATACTCACCTTCCAATATTCTTTATTTTCTAATTCTAAATTTCTATTATATTTCTTATTTTTAAATTCAAAATTTCATTTATTTCTAAATTATACTCCTATATGTACTCTAGACTCCTCTTCCAATATTTTTTATTTTTAATTCCGAATTTCCATTATTTGTAAATTATTTATATATAAACTCTAGGCTCTTTTTTCAATATTCCTTTTTTTCAATTTTGAATTTTCATTATTTCTAATTGTATTTTTTAGGACTCTAAACTCATATTTCTATACTATAATTAATTATAAATTCCTACATGTACTCTATACTCTTCTTATAATATTTCATATTTTAACTCCTAATTTATATTATTTATAAATTATATTTCTATATGCACTCTAGACTTATCTTTTAATATTTCTTTTTTAAAAAAAATCCTGAATTTCAGTTATTTTTAAATTGTATTTCTATATGGACTCTATATCCTTCTTCTAATATTCCTTATTTTTTAATTTCTAATTTTCATTATTTCTAAATTATATTTCTATATCGACTCTAACCTCTACTTTTAATTTTTTTATTTTTTAATTCTGAATTTTCATTAGTTCTATTGTATACCGGTATGCACTATAGTCTTCTCTTCCTATATTCCTTATTTTTAATTTCGAATTTTAGATATTTTTAAATTATAATTCTATATGGACTATTTATTTATTTTTTTTCGATTAATATGAGAATTTCTATACCATGAGAGCGAACGTGGAGGCTTCTTTTTCTAGTCCTTTAATAAGTTAATAGTTGTTTTAAGACAAAAAATAGAGCCAATAATTACATAATAGAAAGTTTATTTTTGTATGAGTATGTACATAAATATAAGTTTATATTTATTAACATGTATTGTTCAATAAAATTTTACAAAAATATTAGTGACGAAAAGTAAAAGATGCATCTAAAATCGCTAATGCATGGGTTGCCGAGTAATTAGCTGAATTTCTTAAAGCCTAAGATACTATATTGTAAATTAGCAATTTCGCACTAATATGCATGTCACTCGTATTTCTAAACCTAAGGCTTACTCATCACACCATAAAATCATGAACTTATTATTTCTCAAAATAAAGTATCAACCATTCAAAAAAGTTTCTAATATAAGTAGCTCTTATGTAGACATTAAAGACTACAATACCTTATAAACTGCACCAAATCCCCCCTCACCAAGTTTTTTGTTTTCGTCAAAGTTATCCGTTGCCACTTGTAGTGATGACAGAGACAGCAAGGTTGACTTGATACTTTCGAAGTCCTCAGCCGTATCAGCTGGCAATTTTGCATAGAAATGTTAATGTGTTATAAATATTGATGATGAAGAATTCTAATTGGAATTTGTTAAGAGTTTATGCCAAATTGTTCGGATGACATACGTGCGGATAAATTCTCTGCTCTTCGCCATCTTCGTTTCTTACGTATATTCCACATACAGATGGAAATTGCGGCAACGGAGGAAATGGCCACTAGTGGCAAAATAATTACCAGAATTTGGGTCCCTGGCTTATTTCTACCTGCAATTTTACTGGAAAAAAATAAGTGATAATATCATGGGTGACCTGTATGAGTTCATGCATGATTGCAGTGCTAGCTATTTCTCAGTGAACAAAAGGGAGTACCTTTCTTTTCGGGGAGCAGTAAACAAATTAAAGGGAGTGCTTATTCGTCTGCTAATTAAAAATATTAAGATGGGAAAAGAAAATACCGCCAAATGCAATATAATATTTGCTAACCCCTTCGGTCCAAATATTTGTGATATTTCCAAATTGTTTTTCCTCAATTTTTTTTTCTCTGAAGTTTATGCCCCTGGCTCAATAGGTTGAACCGGAGAGGAGAGAGCTCAGGTGGTGACGCGTGACCTCGCCGGCGGAGCAGGAGGGGCGACTATTCCGGGCGCTGCTGCCTTCCCCAACTGGGCCGCACCGCCGAACCGCCTCTTCTGGCTGTGCCGCATTGCCTCTTGCTGCCGGCTGTGCTACCCGCCTTTCTCTTCCCTAGCGCCGCCGTCGCGAGGCCGGCAGTGTACGTCGTCCTCGCCCCCGGCCACCGGGAGATGAACGCGTCGGCGGGCCAGGAGGGTGCGCCACTTTGGGATTTCTCCGAGGGCGCCATCAGGGCGCGTGTCATCGAGCTCGTGGTGGTAGAGCCGGCACGGTCGGGGAAGGCGGCAGAGAACGAGGTGGGTTGCACCAGCGCGATTGGGGAAGGCGGTCGCACGGATGGCGGGGGAGGCGGCACAAGTGCACCTGAGGTTGGGGGAAGGCAGCGGTGCAGGTGTGGTCTCCCCTCCCTTCGTCTCTCTCTCCTCTTGCTTGGCTTGACGGCTAGTGTTTGGCTGGGGTAGGCGGCACGTTTGGCGGGGAGGAGATCTCGGCGGGGAGAGGCGGCACAGTTGGTGGGAGAGGAGGCACGGTGGGGGAACGGGGAGAGGCGGCGTGGTGGAATAGTGGTGGTGGGCCACGCCGGTGTCGCCGCCTCTTCTCCTCTTGCACTCACGCTTGCCTGCTCGATTAGACGAGAGAGATCGAGAAGAAACCAGGTCCGATTTAACCAGTTGACCCAGGGGCATAAACGTCCGACAAAAATTATAATTGAGGCAAATTAATTTCGAAATAAAAAACCACGAAAATGGCATTGCAGCAAATGCCCGCGGATTGAGAGTGGCGTTTGATTGAATCACATTTTGACATTGGCATTCTAGCGAAGCCAGTTTTTATGGGTGAAAGATATGTAAATTTCTTCAGTTCCGAGGGGCCATATCTTACAACCTTTTTAACTTGTGGTCACCGGATCTGACGGTCATGAACTCCGGGGAGGTCGACGAACGGCGGAGAACGAAGAGAAGAAGTGCAGAGCGGCATCCTCTGTCTAACGCCGGAGACGAGAGGCCTTGAGGCCGTTTCCTTTTTTTTTTTCTTTTCTTTTTCTCCCCATTAAGCGGGTGAAGTAACCAAGTTTCTGTTTTGCTTGGCATGTTTCTACTTTGGTTTGATAATGTAAGACTTTCTAGCATTGCCCCATATTCATATAGATGATGTTAATAAATTTAGACACAAAGCCTTACATTATGAAATAGAGAGATTTTTTTTTCTGAAAATTAATGCAGTCCTAATCTACAGCTTAAAAAAAATGTGTCCATATTAACTTGGAGAGTTACCTTATCGTACTGTGTTAGACTTTTTTACATGATGCTTTTTTCCCGATCTAGCTGATTGAATTTAGCAAATCCCTTAAATTTAATATTGTGAATTTTATTACAATTTATAGTATTATAAACTCACACAATATTTCTATATATGACCCTTAAAAAACTATTTTTCTATGTATGAATAGGGTAAACTTACCCTCCAAATAAAACATCTTAGGTCCTATTTAATTTGGATTAGATTATTGTTGCGGATTATCTACTTAATTATAAGAATAAATTTAATATATTTTAAAAATTTCGACATTAGACGATTTTTCTTAAAAGCTATCATGGATATGGATACCACATAGCTAATAAGTAGTTGACTAAACTCGGTAGGTCCCATCATATACCAAGTCTTATACGGAATCATATCTCGTATATAAAAGGAGTTCCGAATAAGGAAGGACAAAGGTAAGAAAAAAAAACGAAAAACAAGAAGAGGGGTGGATAGAGGAAGAAGATGAATCTGACGGATGGGCCCCACGTGTAGATGGAGAGGAAGATGAAAAATGTGACGGTGATGGCATGATTTTAATTTCGTAAAATTTGAATGACACACTCACGAATAGACGAATTGTAATAGCATTTTTTTAATAGCCATATTTGCAATGGCATAGATCGAATTAACCCTATAAAGAAACATGTGTTTTCAAACGACCACGCTCATGCAAGAGAGGATCAATGGGAAAAGGGAAATTCTCATGAATTATTTTTAGCATACATGGATTATGTTTTAGATATTTGCTAGATTTTAGTTTTATTAGATTTTTTTTCTAAACTTTCATCTAATTGAGGCCCTGATTGGATCAAGGACTAAATTTTAGTTCCTGTCACATCTGATGTTTGATGCTAATTAGAAGTATTAAACGTATACTAATGACAAAATCCATTCCATAATCCTAGACTAGTTTGCGAGACAAATTTATTAAGCATAATTAATCCATGATTAGCCTATGTGATACTCCCTCCATCTATTTTTGATAGGCATATTTCTAAATATAAAAAATTTATTTTTGATAGGCATATTTCAATCCAACAACCTATCCTCTTAATAACTTTCTTGGATTTAATGCAGGACTCTCCATTCTTCCACACAAGATTGGCTACATAGGCATCGAGAAATGTAAATATTAATGTATCGCTTGTTTACGACGAATAACTAGTAGCATGTTTAAATGGGTGATAAGTAGAATTACTTATCGTTGATCTGTGTACCAAGATGAAATATGACTATCAAAAGTAGATAGAGAGAGTACTATAGTAAACATGTACTAATTATGGATTAATTAAGCTTAAAAAATTTGTCTTGCAAAATAGCTATCATTTATGCAATTGTCTTTATTATTAGTCTTCGTTTAATACTTCTAATTAGTGTGGAGTACAATTTAGTCTTTGTATCAAACACAGCCTGAAACTGTATATTGTTAATCTTCGATGTTGTGCGGGCTAAATGACAGACGTGCCAACTTGTGCACGCACAGCACATTTTCTAGTCAAAACCAAAATTCAGATGTGTACGGGGATTAAGCAAAGCACAAAAAATGTGTGTACAGAACGAATTAAGGCCACTTGGGGATGGAGGTTGGTTAGGTCCACGCAAATAATTTTCTCAATTCGCGATCACACGGCTCTAATGGCTGCCCCACAGGCCAACATCAAACCTAGCGTCCCTGTAGTTTCCGGGGCTCGCCGGGCGAAGAACAAGGAGTGGAGGTGCGATTTTTGACGTTCGTTTGATGGTGAGTGCAAGCCACAGTAAGACACAGCGATCGAGCAGCAACTCACCTTCTCTATTATTAATATTACCTGATGCTGCCGGCCGCAGCCCCGGCGGTGAGGGCGGCAGCCCCGATGGTGCGGACAGCCCTGGTGGTGGTGGTGAGGGCGCCAGCCCCGACAACTGCAACAGCGGCCGGCCGGAGAAGAACTCGTACGCCTCAAACCGGAAGTTGCACCGAACGCCGAAGACCCTGCCGCCGGGCTTCCCGACGAAGTACTTGGGCGTCATCCTCCTGATTATGTCGCCGAGGCAGCTCCGGCAGTCGGCCTCCGACATGTCCGGCGTGCACTGAGCCAGCGAGAAAATATTGTGGTAAGGCGAGTCGAAGACGTTGAACCCCATCTCCCCCGTGCCGAACCGCCTTACTGAGTCCTTCGCCGCATAGTCGGCGGTGGCGTTGACGAGCATGCCGGAAAAGGCGTCGTACACGGCCGACGCATAGTCGCCGGAGGTGTTGACGAGCTGACCGGAGGTGGCGTCGAACACTGCCATCCTCCCCGTGCTGACGTTGTTGTAGTTCCAGGCGACGAACATGCCCCGGTTATCGGTGACGTTGGCGAGGATGTCCTGGTCGGAGTATCGGAGGATGCAGGGGTCGTTGAACAGGGTGGCGCGCCTGTTGAACGCGCAGAGCTGCTGCGCGGTGTCGAAGGCGGTGGCGACGCAGGCGGCGCAGGAGGAGGCGTTGGTGTCGCCGCGGCAGAGCGCGACGGCGTACACCACGTCCGGCGCCGTGCCGGCGGCGCCCTCGGCGAAGAGGGCGCGCGACGAGGAGGCGTTGCCTGGGAGGGCGCTGGCGAGGGCGCGCATGTTGGCCTGGTAGGCGCTCCCCTCCGTGTAGTTGCCGGCGGTGGCGTTGCACAGCTGCCACGGCAGCGGCTGCGCTTCCGCGAGCGGCCCGTGGAGGAGCGCGAGGAGCAGGGCAACTGCGGCGAGGTTGTACCAAAAAGTAAGATGTCGTCGATGACCGGCCATGGTGGTACTCCCCGAGCCTCGAGCAGAGGTGAGAGGTTGCGCTCGCCGACCGGATGGTATAGGATGAAAACGGAGCGGATATGACGCACAATACTCATATTACTCCTAGTCTAAAAGAGTGTAGCGGGCTAAGGAGTTGACTGGCTAGAATTTTAGGTTGGCTCAAGACTGTGACATAGGCTGTGTTGCATGAAGCATTAAATGTAGACGAAAAAAAAAACCAATTGTACAGTTTGCATGTAAATTACGAGACGAATTTTTTGAGGCTAATTACGCCATGATTTGATAATGTGGTGCTACAGTAAACATTTGCTAATGACAGATTAATTAGGCTTAATAAATTCATCTCGTAATTTACAGACAAAATATGTAATTTGTTTTGTTATTAGTCTATATTTAATACTTCAAATGTGCATCCGTATACGTCAAAAAAATTTTGGAGGAGGAACTAAACACGACCATAATCCCCATCCATGACTACATGAGATTATACCTTTTCTTTTAAGAATTAATAAGGAAATAGTACAAAGACATGTGATGAGATAAAAGGTGATGTGTGAAAGAATACAGTACTATAAAAGTGTAGGTGGGAGAATAAATTAGTATAAAAGTAGATGGTAGAGAAATAAACTAGTATAAAAGTTGGTAGATGCCAGATGGGGAATACAGGCCATGTTTGGGGAGTTTCTAACTGCCGCAGCTTCTCCCAGAATAAGAAACTCCCTCAAACAGTCCAGCTTTTAGTCCAAATTCTGAGAAGCTGTAGTTGTAGAATACAGAAAATGAATTAGAAGCCAGAAGCTGAGAAACCCAGCTTTTACAGATTCTCAGAAGTTGGCTACCAACCAGTTGCTTCTTAGAATCTTAAACTTCTCTAAACAGGCCTATAGTACTGTCTTGGATCCTGAAACTCCTTATATTTTAGGATAAATTTGATGGTGAAAATTCCTTATATTCACGGCAGAGGGAGTGGCTGTGTTCGGCAGCACTACATCGTAATAACTGAATCAACAATAGAAACACTGTTCAAGCTGCTGCAGTCCAGCCGCAGTATCTAGCTTCCGAACAGAGGCTGTGTTTTAGTTCCATTCGAACTTCCAAAAATTCTGTCAAATCAAATATTTAGACACATGCATGAAGCATTAAATATGGATAAAAAAAACTAAATACACAGTTTATATATAAATTGCGAGACGAATCTTTTGAGCCTAATTACGCCACTTTGACAATATGGTGCTACAGTAAATATTTGCTAATGACGGATTAATTAGGCTTAATAAATTCATCTCGCAGTTTACAGGTAAAATGCGTAATTTATTTTGTTATTATTCTATATTTAATACTTTAAATGTGTGTCCATATACATAAAAATAAAAAAATTTTTGAGGGGAACTAAACACGGCCAGAGCCTATATAGCTTAGCTTGAGTGTTTAGATCTCTTTCCGTGTTCTTTTGCCTTCAAGTATCTAAAAATCCAGTGCGTGGATTAATTTCAATCAATATTAACCATTGGTTCTTCGCTATGGACCAGTTTTTCTCCTCCCATAGGTCGTCGGTCAGTTCATATTTTCAGCAGGGTTGACGTAGTCAGCTGCCCGTAATGCTCAGGATAGGGGCCCGATTAGATGAATAAAAATCGGACGTGTCCGGTTCTGCATGCATGCAAGTATATCACAAGTTAGTTTTTTTTCTTCCTTTTTCTCTCTTTAAATACTTATTTCTCCTAAATTATTTATTCAATCTACAATCCAATCATACCATTGTATTCGTTGTAATTAAATCTTTAAAGCATGAAATCGCATGACTATATTTTGGCGAAAGAAAAATATATGTTTCAATCTGTTAACACTTGTTGTTTTATAAGTACTGATATGATTCAACGTGTATCTTTACCATGTTTTACAAAATTTTTAAATGTTTCAGTTGCTGATTTTTTTTTATTTCACCATATAAATTAATGTTTTACTTATGGGTCAACTGCAACATTTGACTGCCCCATTTTTTTAGGAATCGGATGACCGATCCATAGTTTTCTTCTTTAAACAATTTTTTCTTCTAATTATAAACTTCCAATCGGACGCCTGATCTTATCTCAAAAAATTAGACTGTCAAATATTTCAGTTAACTACCGGTGAAACATTAAGTTATATATGGTGAAACAAACAAAATAAATCATTGAAACATTTAAGAAGTGTGTGAAACAGAGTGAAAACACACGTTGAAACATATTGTTGTCGTGTATGAAACATCATGTGTTAGTAGATTGAAACATATATTTTTCTTTCATTAAAACATAATCATGTGATATCTTATTTTAAAAATTTAATTACAACAAATATAATGGTGTGATTGGATCGTAGATCAGATAAGTAGTTTAGGGAAAAAATCATTTTGGAGCTCACTAAATACATATATGCATGCATGCATGCAAGGAGTGGAGAAAGAGTATGTGTAAGTAGTTAAATAAATTTTGTGAAACACAGTGAAAACAGATGATGAAACATGTCGTTATCACGTATGAAACATTAAGTTTTAATGGTTTGAATATATATTTTTTTTCTTTTATTGAATATAATCATGAGATATCTTGTTATAAAGATTGAATTATAACAAAAATAACGGTACCTGTGATCGAATTGTAAATCAAATAAATAGTTCAGAAGAAAAAAATGTCACGCCCCGAACTAGCCCCCGAACGGAGCTAGCCTGTGACGCTCCAAATTAACCTGTTAATCGATACCAGTCCCAGGAAACAGTGCTGGTATCACAGGAAGACAGAATATCACAGCAACAGTGGTCTCTTTATTACAGAGTAGGGGTACAGTCATGTTGGGCTGCGGACAGATCCCGAGCTCACAACTGCATTACAAAAGGGAAAGCGGAAGCCAAGACTTAGACCAAACATCACAGGCGCGGCTTGGGAACTAGGCCGAAACCCTAAAACTCGTCGTAGCTGACTTGCTCCTAGAAGAACTCCTCGTCAGCGGGGTCCGCTTCATCTTCTTCAGCAACTGGGGAAGGGATTATTTATATAGAGCAAGGGTGAGTACAGGAGTACTCAGCAAGCCATAGGAATTAAGTGTTTAATGCAGGCTTCAAAGGAAAGGCTGCTTGTTTTCACAATTGATTTTAGTTAAACTCCTTTTTAAACAACTAAGTGAGTGCTTCTCAAACGACACGGAAAAGACAGTGCGTCTCGTCCGGTCGGAGTATGTGCAATGTATCAGTCTTTGGATTGATCAAGGTTGGCGCCCGGCCAACAACTTTTAAACGGCCACCCGGGCCTAGCTGATCCCATCAGCTGCAGATTTTCCACTCAACGAACCCATTCCACAACAGCAATTTCACAAAGCAGTAGTCAAACAAAACTACGCTAGGAATCACCTCACATCCGCTCATGACCGTGGGCACGGCTGTTCGAACAGTTTAATAACCTCTGCAGAGGGGGGTACACTTTACCCACACGACATTACTAATCCGGATCATCCAGCCCGTGCAAAACGGCCACGTCTAGAGACCTTAAGGCTTTCATGACAAGGCATTTCGAAAGCCGACACAGGTTCACCATACGCCAACGAGAGGGGTCCCAGACCAACACCAGATTAGGTCCCAGACCGTACTGTGCCAGGAAGCCCGGGGGTTCTCCCCGACACCACCCCGTTGAATCCACATGTCTCTTGGCATCATGGTTCCCCCGATTAGCTAGTTACTCAGCCAGGGGTGTCCCATTCCACCCATGTGGTCGCACTTGTCTTATGTTCGGATGAAATTCCAAGGAAACGGTCCTTAAGTGCAAGAGCGGGAAACCGTACTCCCGGTACGTTCCCCGGTCCGCGATTTTGGAAATTCGTTTTGTTCGCAAGCACCGACCCAGGTGTCGGGTTTTCCAAGTCTTTTGTAAAACCCCAAGTTTTACCCATCGTTGGATATTTTAAATTTGAGGGGAGGTGATCCGATGCGCGTGCCCGAAGGTCCGTGCATCGAAGCACAACAGTCGACAAAGGAGGTTTAAGTGTTCAATAATTCAAGGAGGGTAATTGCAGCAATTAGGATTGGGGGCCGGCAGGCTATCTCGCATGCCGCGGCCGAATTACTTGTGTAAATCCTATTCATGCAATATTTGCGGAAAAGAAATACTTAAATTTAAATTATAGGTGCAAGACGATCAAAGGTGACTTGCCTTGCTCGAGATCTTGAGCTTGATCCTCGAAATCCTCGCACTGCGGGTCTTCGGGCTCCGAAACTACACGCGAAACGGGACAACTCAACAAACGGCGAAAATAAAGCCCTATTATTGACCTCTAAGCGTGCCATTAGATAGATCTCGAGATTTGAGGAATTTTGGTAGTTGAACGGAGTCAAACGGATTTACGGTTAGGAAGATATTGAATTTCTAAGATTATTGGATTTTTGGTCTAAAGGAAAAAGGATTTAATTAAATCCTTTTTGAAAAAGAAAAGAAAAGAAAAGAAAAGAAAAGAGGGAGGGGAATTAGACTTCCCTCGGGCGGCTAGGGCGCGGCCCGAGAGAAAAGGGGCGGCTCGGCCGAGCTAAATGGGCCGGCCGGCCCAAGAGGACACGGCCCATTAGGGCGCGGGGAGGGGAGAGAGAGGGCGCCGGTGGACCGAGTCCATCTCGCGTGGTCCCGGGTGGGACCCGCTTGTCAGCGGCTCGGCTCACCGTGCGGAGGGAGCACGCGGCGCGGCGCTAGGGTGCGGAGCGGGGCGCGGCGCATGCGCGCGGTTCGCGGTGGACGCGGATGCGGCGGGCCCACGCGCAGCCTCACGGCTCGCGGTGGACCGCGCCCGCGAGCGGGGCCGGAGGGAGCGGCTGACCGGGGTTGGCTCGACCCGGTCTTGGCCGAGCTAGCGCCGACGTGGCGCCTACGTGGCTGCCGCGCAGGCCGGCGGGAGGTAGACGACGACGCCGGCCGGAACGGACGGCGGACGACAGCGGCGAGCGGCGGAGCGAACCACGGCGATACAGGCGAAAGCGAGCACACCGGGAAGTTGCGCGGGACGAGGGGAGTCGAGCCAACGGCTCGGATTTGCTGGGGGATGCTCGACGGCGGCGGATTGCAGCGGCGGCAACCGGCGGCGAAAGAAGGGAGAAAACGGCGACGAGGTCACGAGGGGCCGATTCCCGGCGGCGAGAGCATCTACGCGGCTACGGGAATCCGATGCTAGCGTTGGATTGGGCGGAGCTGCGCCGAGCGAGGCCGGCGACGAGCGGCGCTTCCGAGCTCGGGCGGCGACGGTGGCGAGCACAAGGCGAGCGACGGCAGCCGTCGGGGCGGCGCCGGCTAGCTACGGGGAGGCTACTCGTGCTACTACCCGAGTCTAAGGGGAGGAGATGGAGCGAAGAGGGAGAACGGGGAGATGCACTACCGTGCGGGCGGGGCGCAGAGACGAGAGGCCGACGGCACGGGAGTGATCTCTCCGGCCTCGGGCCGGGGAGGAGGAAGGAGAGGGTGCCCGGAGTCCCCTTCCGCGTCCTCGCTCGCACCGGCTCCTCCGACGCGCGCGACGACGAACGGCGACGGCGAATAGAGCACGGGAGGCGGCGACAAAGGAGTGGAGGCGATGGGACAACGAGAGGAGAAGAGAGGAAGGGCGCCTGGGCTTTATAGGATGGCAATGTCGGTTTGGGAACCGACCTAGGGTGGTCAAAGGAGAGGGCTAGCGCTCGGCGGTCGTGGCCCCCATCGGCGACAGGGGGGGGAGGATGACGCCGGCGGGAGGAAAAAGGGGAAAAGAGGGAGAGAAGGGGGGGCTTGCCCCTTGCCGCTTTGGGTAAAGGAGGAGGGAGCGGGGGGGGGGGGGGGGAGGGGGGCGACGCGGCAGAGGGAGGGGGAACTCTGTCTCCGTCCCTTGGAGGCTAGCGCGCGGAGTGGCGGGGGCCGGGTTGATGACGACGGTGATGACGGCGGACCGCCTTGGAGCGGAGCGGCGACACGGCGGCAGACGCGGGGCAGGCGCGGCAGGAGCTGACGGCGGCGGCGGCCAGGCGGTCGGCCACCACGGCGCGCGCGCGGGGAGCGGCAGCGGGAGCGGAGAGGGTGGGCCCGGCGCGGCGTGGCTCACGCGCGCTGGCTTGCGGGGCCGAGTGGCTGCGCGGCTGCAGGCGCGGCAGGGCAGCGGGGCCGGGCGGCGCAGACGGCGCAGGCGCGGCACGGGCGGCGTCCACGCGGGCGCGCGCACGCGAACAACGGCGCGCGGGGGCCGAGTCGGGGGCGGGGAGAGGGAGAGAGAAAGAGAGAGAAAAAGAGAGAGAGAGAGAGAAAGAGAGAGATGGGCCGAGAGGGATTCGGCCCATCAAACCCGAGGGAGGCAAAATAGACTTTTGCGGAGGGGATTAATTTGGGAAGGATTTGGATTCGGATTTGAATTCGACGATGGATCGGGGATTCGAGATCTGAGATGGCACGGAGACTGACTGCAAGCGAAGAAGCAATTTTCGCAATTAGGGTTTTAAGAGATAGCTTTTCCCGCTAGGCGCCACGACGGAACGGGCGCTACAAAAAAACATTTAAAGTGAGGAAAAGAAAGAAGGGAAACTATCTTAGCACTTATCTGTATATATGTGACAGTAAGAAGAGAGGGCCCGATTTTTCTCTCCAAAGCATTTTCCATACGGTACGCCACCTACGAAGAACAATGGAGACCAGGCTCATAAGTCACCACGTAACGAGTCAATAGCTGATCTCAAGGGTAGACATTTTGTATTATCTCATCTCATATATCATATCCATTTACACTAGTAGACTTAATGGTGTATAAACGATTTTATTAGTGAGAACTACTATAGACCGTTGTTTAGTGCGTCTCACAACTGCCCATCCATCCCTCCACACTGTCGACGGCTGTTAAGTACCAAATTCACGCCGTCAATATATGTATAAAATGGAAAGCATAAAATATCCAACATAGTGATAGGGTATATTTCTAACAATTTCCACGAGTGTTGATGTATATTTGGACATAGGTGATAAACTACCAAAGTTGAGAGAAAATATACGTGAAGAAGGAGGAGAATCAAACTCATATCCAAACTTATGGAGTCTTGCACCCAAAAAACCAATTAAACACCTTCAAATGGTCCCATCTACCATGGCAATATGGATTGAGGGTTCTAAAATGAATGTCCAGGCCGAAAACCGGGGCCAATAGAGCTGGCTAGGGCTCGGCCGAACCCTGACAGAGGCCATTGGCCTAGGCCCAAGTTCAGTTCGGCAGATAATGATCTCTCAATGACGGTTGTGACTGTTTCCGTCACTCTAACCATCAGTAGAAGGGAAACTTGGCACTAGGAGGATGAAGATACTCATTGGATGCTTGGAAGAAACTCTATCCTCCCAAGGCACTTCCACCATATAAATACACTTCTCCTCCCTCATTCTCACACACACCAAAGTATGAGCTGAATTATAAGAGGTTCTATTGTACTTTATTGTATACTAGAAGTAGGGAGAGAGTAGAGTAGAAGAAGTCGGAGGAATTCCAGAGTTGTTGGTAATCCTCTCTCATTTCTTATACTTTGTTAATTACTCTGCTTTAGTAGAATTATCATTCTAAGTAACTAAGATTTGAGTAAATTACACTAGCGGTCCTTAAACTTGTAACGAAGTTTCACTTAGGTTCACAAACTTGCAAAACGTGCATCGAGATCCTTAAACTTGGTTTAATGTATCATCCCGGTCCAAAGCCTGGTTTGACCATGGTCTTACCTATGTGGCATGCCACGTGGACGATGACATGGCCAAATTTTCTTTTTTTCCTTTTTTTCTCCCCATCTTTTCTCTCCTTCCTTACCTCGCGTGGTGGACGAGGTTTCCGGCGATGATCAGCATGCGTGCTCAGGCGCCGGCTGGAGGAGAGGAGTGGCGCGTGTTCGCGGGCAGCAGACGGCGAGGAGAGGGGCGGCACGCATGCTCGGGCGCCGGTCGGTGGGAGGAGAAGAGCAGTGCGCGTGCGCGGGCGGCGGCCGGCGAGGAGAGGAGCGGCGCGCGAGTGCGGGCGCTGGCTGGCGGGAGGAGAGGAGTCGTGGGCGGAGGCCGAGAGGGGAGGAGAGGGAGAGGCGGGCGCCGCCTGCGGCTCCTCTCCTCCTGCTGCGGCGACATGCAACTTCTCCCTCTACTTCCTCTCCCTCCGCCGCCTAAGACAACGACGATGGTGAGGAGCAGGTGGCGCGGCCTTGCAACCGGCACCGGAGGGGGCGAAGAGGGGGGCAGCGCACTTCGTTGGGCGGCGGCGTGTCATTCATGCGGAAGCGGCCGAGGCACGCGCGGGGGGAGATATGGCCGGCCGCGCCTAGGGGAGGGGTCGCCGACCGCCGCCGCGCGTGCAGGGGGAGGCGTCGGTGAGCTCAACGCGAGCGGGGAGAGTGCGAGCTCATTGGCGGCAGCGAGCTTGATGGCAACAACGGGGCGGCAAGGCCCGACGATGAGCTCCGCGAAAGAGGAGGCGAGCTCGTCGAACTTGAGTAGCTGCCGCAGCCGTTTGCCGCACGCGCCTGCGGCCGGCCGGAGCGGGGCCCTTCCCCTTCCTCTCCCCCTTCTCCTTCCTATCGATGACGTCGCTGCCACCGTCGGCCTCCGTGCCCCCTCGCCAGCCTTGCCGGGGCAGAAGGGAGAGGAAGGAGGCAAAGTGGAGAAAAAAAGGGAGAAGAAGGGAGAAAAAATAAAAAAATTCCATGTCATCGTTCACGTAGCATGCCACGTAGGCAACACCACGGTCAAACGATGCTTTGGACCAGGATGATACATTAAACCAAGTTTAGAGATCTCGATATGCGTTTTGCAAGTTCGTGAACTTAAGTGAAACCTCGTTACATGCAAGTTTAAGGACCGCTAGTGTAATTTACTCTTAAGATTTGCTCGTTGAGAATTAACTCTTGGTTAGTTTCTAATTAGCGTGCGGGATCATTTTTCACTATAGTCCAGTAAAATATAGTGATTGCTTTAGTGTTTGGCCGGCATTAGAGTAGTTGTTAATTACGTAGACGCGTTGTCTACATAATTAATTTTCAGCGATTGCTTCGTATCCCATAATTGGTTTGAGGTGGGTGTAGAGGTGGTGACAGCTCTCAATTATATTAAAGTCTTCCCTTTATACTATTCCCTTTACATAATACACTAAATGTTCACAACATTAGATTCTGAAAAATATCTGCCACAATGTTGTTGTTTTAAAGTTGTAATTGAATATACTCTAAGTGAAGAACTGGAGTTTTTGCGATGAAGGTCAATACATTGGGTGTAATGCCAAATATATAAATACTCCTGACAAATCTATGCCTGAATTAAGTTGAATGAGTTATGGTGATTGACTCTAAAAGTTTATACAAATTAAAAATTAAGTTGAATGAATTACGAATAATGTCTACGGGGTGATTGAATCCAAAAGTCTATACAATTCAATAAGTTTATGAGTATATAAAATTATTATTAAACCAAATATACACAAATCCTTTATTGTGGGCACAAATACAGGTATATCTTTGTTTGGATATTCGGTTTTTGAAATATTTTATATTTATATTGTCAAAATATATAATCATGTATTGATGGTTTGATTTACATTAATTATGAAAAATGTACAGTTGCATTAGCACGGGCATATTACTAGTTGTAGTAGAATGTAATTTTTTTTCTTTTTCAGTGTAATTTTGTTATAATTGACGTTAAATAATTTAGGTATGATGTTTTCTCCGGTGCTGGCATGTTGCTAGAGATTTGACATTTTCTTAGCATTATGTTGTTTTTAGTGTTTGACAGCCTATGACATGCTTAATTTGATCTGAGCAATACGTTTCCAACCTGTTGCTTATAAAATCCGAGTGATTTTCTAGAAAAAAAAATCTACCGACTAATATATAGATAGTTCCTACCGTTTTAACAATTCTATTTACAGGCTTACAGCCATAATGCAGGATTCAGGGGTCAGGGCCTCCCCATGCATCAATCCAATATCTAGAAGCACTGTACACTTAACTGGTTTGGCGACTGAACTAAGAATTCAGGATTCATCTCGGCACAAGATCTGTGATTGACATATCATTCGAAGACACCGCTGTTGAATGCGGATTAGAGCTGTCACTGGCACTAACATCCTGGATGCAGAAAGCCGGCCTGGATAGAGAAGGGAGACGAACAGTGTTGCTGCTAAGCATGATGTTTACTGACGAAATCGTCGGCCTGCTTGCAGGTCTTTTCTGAACACACAACAGCCCGATGTGGATGCACTTCAACATCTGCTCGATCGGAGGATGGTTGCCCAAGGATGGATCAATCAACTCTACAACATTTCCCCTGGTCCAGTGCCCCCACACCTGCACCAAATTGGTTCATTTATTCAAGTAGTATGTTGAGAAGTTTGATTAATTATTCATGAACAGACTTAAAGTACTCACATGGTTTAAGAGATCAAGATCTTGCCCGCTATCATATGAGCCACTATTTCTTCTTCCAGTGACGATCTCTAGTACCAAAACGCCGAAACTAAATACGTCCAACTTGACTGAATAATGACCACGCATGGCGTATTCAGGCGCCATGTATCCACTGTAAAAAAACATTACATTGTAACCTATTATATTTGGTATACCATATTTGATAAATGTTGGCCATGATCATGTTAAAATTCAAACCTAACATATCATACTTACTACTTACTATGTTCCGGCAATTCGATGAGTGATATCTTTTGATTGATCCCCATCAAATATCTTCGCCAAGCCAAAATCAGAAATCTTAGGGTTGTAATCAAAGTCTAATAGAATGTTGCTTGCTTTGAGGTCTCGGTGCACTATCTTCAATCGAGAATCTTCGTGAAGGTATTGCAAGCCTTGAGCAATTCCATTTATAATCTTGAACCTTTTGCCCCAATCTAGCTCTATGTTTTTGTCTATATCTGTCATTCAAACAAGAAAAAAACATACTATTAATAATTGATGTTATCAATTAAGCCTTTTAAAAGAAACTACTCATTAGTTTTATAGTTTTATATTACAAGTCGTTTTAACTTTTTCTCTACTCAAATTTCTTTAGCTTTGATCAAGTGTATAAAATTTAGTAACATCGACAACACCAAATTAGTTTCATTACTTGTAGCATTGAATACATTTTGTTAATATGTTTGTTTTGGGTCAAAAATATCGTTATATTATCTACAAATTTTATCAAACTAAAAAATGATTAGTAAAAAAGTTAAAGTGTAAGAAACACATGGAGTACTGGAGAGAAAATCGTACCGAAAAGAATGGTATCAAGGCTTTTATTTGACATATATTCATAGACAAGTATTTTCTCTTGCTGTTCCAAGCAAACACCAATAAGCCTTACAAGATTCTTGTGGTAAAGCTTAGCAACTAAAACTAGCTCACTTTTAAGCTCTTCTATTCCTTGTCCGGAACACTGACAAAGTCTTTTCACAGCTACTTCTTGACCTTCAGGCAGGACTCCCTATCCATGTAAACATACTTACTGATCAACAAAAATATAACCGACTGATAAAGTTGCATGTCGCTGTATTATTTGTACCTTGTAAACCATACCGAACCCTCCTCTGCCGATCATTTTAGTTTCAGCAAAATCATCTGTAGCAGCTCGTAGTGTTGATAGATCGAGTAGAAGCGAATCAATACTTTGAATATCGTCTGAACCAATTGATGTTGTTTGGACAAAGATGAAAAGAAAGACTAAGCTTAACAAGAAATATGATTTCACTTATTCAAGAAAAAAAGAGAGAGAAAGAAGGGAAATGTGATTTCACTACAAGCTGGGACACATTAAGAATCAAGGTGATGAAATTAAATAAAAATAACATTTAAACAAATCACCATTTCCCTGCCGTCTATAAACTTATCAATTACTTGACATGCTAACATATCATAAATTTAGCTGACTTACAGGGCAGAAACGTCTGTTCTTCTGGTCGTCTCCTCCTCCAACAACAAAAGTATGCTACGACGATGAGCAGCATTGCAGCAATTGTAGGCATAACAATGGCTAGAACTATACCTGTCTTATTCCTCTTTTTCTCTGCAAATAAATACTGTTCGATTCAGATAGTATCTCTGTAGTTAGAACTATGACCAGAACCTGAATGAAAGAAAACCATTTGCCTACAAGTAGCATGTGTATTTTTTCAGGGAATTTTCCACAGATTCTGACAATAAAACTTGACAGAAACGCACAAAGAGCCAGATTGCTAATTGGCACTATATCTTTTTTTTAGAAAAAATAATACTCCATCCATTTCGGATTATAACTTATAAGTTGTTTTGACTAAAATCACTTTACGTTTAACTAAGTTTATAGATAAATATAATAATATTTAGAACACCAAATTAGTTTCATTAAATCAATATTGAATATTTTGATAATATATTTGTCTTGGGTTATAAATATTACTAGTTTTTTTTAGAAACTTGATCAAACTTGACATAGTTTGACTTTAATCAAAGTCAAAACCGACTTATACTCTAAAGTGGAGGAGTAACTATTTTGTTGACGTGCAGAAAACAGGAAATGTGCTCCCAAATGATGAAAATGCATCTCCCATCTCTAACTCTACAAGCAGTCAACGGAGTCACACAAAACCTTTTTGTTCAATTATTTGCATTAATTTATTCAAATGCGCTAAGGCGATTTCACACATGCAAACAAGTAAAAATGGTTTCCATCTGTCGCTCACCTCCTCTTCTGGTCGCCGCCGCCGACGTCGCTGGCGGCGGCGCCTCCACGAACGCCGGAAGATGCAGCAGCGGGCGGCCGGAGAAGAAAGGGAACACCTCGTACCGGAGGTTGCACCACACCCCGAACACCCCACCTCCCGTCCTCCCGCCGCTGTAGAGCTTGGGCAGCTGCACGGTGGTCAGCGTCGTGAGGCAGGCCCGGCAGACGTCCGCCGCCTTGTCCGGCGTGCACTGCGCCAGCGCGTACATCCTGGGGCGGCCGCTGTCGCCGTCGCCGTCGACGCCCTCCTCCTCCGCCGTGCCGTACCGCCTCGACGTGTTCGCCGCCGTGGCGTACTCCGCGGTGGCGTTGGCGAGCATGGCCACGGCCGCGTCGAACGCCGCCACCGCCGCCGGCGCCGGCGCGCTCACGAGGCGGGAGGAGCGCTGGAGCGAGTAAGTGGCGACGTAGTAGTCGTCGTCGAGGAGGAAGTTGCGGTTGGAGTAGCGGAGCTGGCAGAGGTCGTGGAAGACGAGCGCGTCCTTGGCGAGCGGGCACACCCGCGGCGCGTCGCGGAGGGCGGCCGCGACGCAGCGCTCGCAGGCGGGGGCGTCGGCGACGTCGCCGCGGCAGAGCGCGTAGCCGTACACCTTGTCCGGGACGTCGCCGGTGGCGCCCGTGGCGTACATGGCCGGAGACGAGGAGGTGTTCCTGGGGAGGGTGGCGGAGAGGCGGTTGACGTTGGCCTGGAACGTGCTGTTCTCCGAGTAGCGGCCGCTCGCGCTGTAGGGGTCGCACAGGTACCACGGTGGAGGTTCGTCTTCACCGGCGGCGAGGTGGACGTGGAGGAGGACGGCGAGGAGGAAGGCTGCGGCGACGCCGGCGAGGTGGTGCGCCGCCGCGGCCGCGGGCATTGTGCTGGCAATGGTAAAGCTGTCACGAGAGGATCGGAGGTTGGCCTACCTGAGAGTTTGACTTGAAACCGCTGGTTCATTTAATTTCTCTAATCATGCGAGCAATCAAACAGTGATGACAGAAATATTGAATTTCGAATCATGCGAGCAATCAAACAGTGACAGAAATATATCTAGAGTCAGCGATGAACTCCCTTGCTTTGAATTAATCTAACCGTAAACCCTAATTCAATGATTGATCGAAGACGAAGAAAATGTCGTTGACGGTAGCATATTGTCGGAGTACACATCATAGCTAGCTTAGATGTCAACCTACAATATGAAAAATCAACTTAAATCCACTCTAAGAATCATTCTATGTATTTTAGCGATTTATAGTACTGTACTAATCCTGATATTTAACATGTAAAACCATTGACTTCTAAAAATATGTTTAACCATTCATCTTATTAAAAATCATGTAATTATTATTTAATTTTTTGTAACTTGGTTTTTGTTAAACGTATTTTAAGCGCCATTTACACTCTTACATATTTGTGAAAGATTGAATAGAATGAATGGTAAAAGATATATTAAAAGTTAACGTCAGTCAAAACAACCAGCGCATGTGGTCTGTGAATCATACTATTTAATCTCTAACGGAAACGATCCTTGAAATAGAAAAAAAAGGACAGAAAAAACATTTAAATTGCCTTGGAAAAACTCATCTCCGAATCGAATGATTGCCAAAATAGCTCTCAACTAAAATCGACCGTCCACCTAGGGCATCTAGTATTACTTATTTTCTGATCTTGAATTTTGCATAGCCGCCGGTCCCGCCAGCCATATACTCCAACGATTAGTTCCTGGTCATCAAATATTTCTAGTAATCAGCGATTAGTCTCTGTTTTTATCTCCTTGATTTTGACATCTCTGAAGTCCTTTCAGCTGCTACATCAAAGGCAATAATTTGTCAATGGTCATCAGATATGGTTGACATGCTCTCTGTCTTTTCTTTTCTTTCTTCTTTTTCTTTTTTTGTTTTGTTTTTTGGCTAGAGATTGCCCGACCATCTTATGCAGCAGACTAGCAGAGTACCACAGCCTTTAAACGCCATGGATGGAAGATGACACAAGTTCTTGTTTACAACGTTTGAGCAAATCTCCACACATGCCAAACGATTGTCTATTGCTACAATATTTTGATAGGATAAAATCCATTGAAGCTGATATAGAAAGGTGCAAAATTCGGTTTTTAATAGGTGCCAAAGTACCAAATGATCCTCTAGAAAGGACGAAAGGAGTAATTTAATTTACACACTAGCGCATATTTTCATATAAATCCATTTTTCAAAAAAAAATACTAATACTTAATTAATTCTATGCTATTGGGTCACTCCTTGGAATTAGTTCCCAACTCACTCCAACGAAGAATAAGAGAAATAAATAATATTATAAGAAAGAGTCCATGATGGCCATTTCTTATTTGAAACGGGATTATAAACTATCGTGACTATATAATACAATATGTCATCTTTAGTTAGTGAAACCATATCATTAGGGATAACAAGAATAAGAGAAATAAATGGACCATAAAGTTTATATATAAATCAATTTATTAAAAGAAAAAACTGTAAAATGATTGAGTTTGACTTTGAACCCATGCCTATGCACCGTACTTCGCTTGATAAATGCCATGGACAGGGCGGAACAGGAGTAGGGCAGTTAGAGATAAAGCTTTACTCCTAACCCTAAATACTCATTAAAATAACACTCCAAATTTTGAAAATTAAAAGAAAAAATAACCTATGATGATTACTTTAATTAAGCTTTAGGGTTGAGAAAATTTTGGCTTCGCCTCTGGTCCTAGGCAATAGAGAATCGGATAGTGAGCTTGGGAGTTTATTCAATATGTTTTCAAATTTATGTTTCCTCGTGTTTACATATGTGAACAAGGGGTGCATAACTTTGACTATAATTTTCCTATACTTTATTAGTGACGTTGCTGACTACTAGAATTGGCCAGCCGGCATCTCAGTCACACTTGCATCCGAGGATGATTTAAACAAGAATGAATATTTGGTAGACTCAAATAGACCCTATTGAAATGTAATCGACGAAATTACCCTCCTTTTAAGTCTCCCTTCGCAGTAACGTAATTGTGTCTGGTCAACGCACAATTTCGGTCAGTAACTCCCTGGCCCACCACCACTCTTCTTTGGGAGAAAATACGTGGTGGAAACCACGTAGATAGTAGAAACTTAGAAACTATTGTTGGATCGAAAAATGGACGTCCGAGATTCGTCCACGTCATCCCGACAAAATTTTACTGCACGTAATAACGTGGATGAATCTTAAACGTCCATTTAGTCCTTCAAGTTTTACCGAAGGCTCAATTTAATTCTTCAGGTTTCATTTTGTCCACGTAGGTCCTCTAAGTACTTGTTTTGGCTTAAAATCATCCTTTTACCCATTTAATATGCCATATGGCTATTTTTAGTCGATAATTCTTTTAGAAAATGTCACTTTTGCCCTTAATTTATATACAACTATACACCGGAAAAAAAAACCAAAATGAATAAATACGTCCCATTATTTCAACATGTGCATATAAAACTTGAGCTTAATAGCTACCGTATACACTTGCAAGTACATAATTTATTTTTTTTACATATATTGCTATGCATTATCTATAAAAAGAATTTATTGCATGCAATTTTTCTATTATATATGTGAATGAGGAGGTATAAGTGTCATTTATCATGAGAGTTATTGGTTACGTGGGTTTAAGGATAAGTTTGAATTAAAATAAAAACTTGAAGGACTAATATGGACAGATTGAAATATTAAGGACTAAACTGATCCTTGTATGAAACTTGAAGGACCACTTTAGCTATTCACCATTTTTTAGTCCAACGATAGTTTTCAAGTTTCCACTGTATTTATCGTTTCCACCACATATTTTCCTCTTCTTCCGAGTATTTATGGCGTACTTGCAAAGTGGCAATACGGTGGCGTATTTTCCCCCTCCGCCACCGCAACCTCTCTCCTCGAGCTAGACCACCATGGCGACGACGGTGGCGACGGCCATGCGACGCCGACGAAATCTCACTCCCTGCGACAGCCGCCTCGCCACCGCAGTCCCCCTGCTCGTGGCGTTCCTCCTCCTCCTCCACGCGCCGCCGCTCGCGGAAGCGCAGCCGCTGCCGTGGCAGATGTGCGACACCGCCGGCGGAAACTACACGGAGGGGAGCACCTACCAGGCCAACGTGCGCGCCCTCGCCAGCGCGCTCCCGGTGAACGCCTCCTCGTCGCGCGCCCTCTTCGCCAAGGGCGCCGCCGGCGCGGCGCCGGACGTGGTGTACGCCATCGCGCTCTGCCGCGGCGACACCAACGCCTCCTCCTGCGCCGCCTGCGTCGCCACCGCCTTCCAGGACGCGCAGCAGCTGTGCGCGTTCAACAGGCGCGCCACCATGTTCGACGACCCCTGTATCCTCCGCTACTCCGACCAGGACATCCTCGCCAACGCCACCGACGACCAGGGGAATTTCATCGCCTGGAACTACAACAACGTCAGCGCGGCGAGGGCGGCGGCGTTCGACGCCGCCTCCGGCCGGCTCGTCAACGCCACGGCCGGCTACGCGGCGGCGGACCCGGTCAGGCGGTTCGGCACGGGGGAGGTCGGGTTCGACGACGCGACGTACCCGAGGATCTTCTCGCTGGCGCAGTGCACGCCGGACTTGTCGGAGGCCAACTGCCGGAGCTGCCTCGGCCGCATAATCAGGTGGGTGCCCCAGTATTTCGCCGGGAAGCCCGGCGGCAGGGTCTTCGGCGTGCGGTGCAACTTCCGGTTCGAGTCGTACTCGTTCTTCTCCGGCCGGCCGCTGCTGCAGTTGCCGGGGCCGCCGCCGGCGCCGGCGCCGTCGCCGGCCAACATGACGCCACCATCACCACCGGGGACCATGGGAGGTGAGTTCAGCGTCCCTTTCTGGGTTCGCAGTTTTGCTTCCATTTTCTTTTGGCATCAGTTTTGGGTGCGTAGAGATTCAGTGATATCGCTTACAATTCTCATATTTTTCTTTCAAGAAGAGAAAAAGTATTAGGCTATGTTTGGGAGCTTAAAATTCTTAGAAATAACTGGTGAGAATCTAGAGAAACTGAAAAACTCAGCTTTTGGCTTCTAGTTTATTTTTTTGATTCAATAACTACAACTTCTTACCGTCTGAGTGAAAATCTAGACGGTTTAGTGCAGCTCTGAGTGAAAATCTAGACGGTTTAGTGCAGCTTCTAGCAATAGCAGCTTCTAGAAGAATCTCTGACTCTCATAAGCTCCCCAAACATGCCCTTAAAAAATCAATTAGTGGTAACTTGTTTCAAACTATTCAATGATCCCTATTATAAGACCTAAACATTTTCTTTGAAATATTTTAACACGGAAATTTGAATGATGTGACAAAATAGTTATTTGCACTTTGCAGTAGTCCATGACCATAACTCCTTCCATGTTGAAGTTCTCATTTCAGATACTAGTCAATACTATAACCCATGTATTCACATGTATTTGACTTAATTTTATTAATACCTCCAATTTTAAAATTTGTACTTACAAAATTATATGCTGCTATATGGATTAGTAAATATGAAGTTGTACTTGTCTTGTATTCTAAATTTAGTAGTATGTTGCAGAAAAATAAAAGCAAGTTGTAACTACTCTTTTAATCCAAGTCATTATAATTCGTTTCCACCTAGATGATATCCAGATTGTTTTTACATTTCCTCTAATCAACGTGAGAAATTACTTAATACTCACATGCATGATTTGTCTGCAGGAAGAACAAGACATAGAACAGGACGTGTCTTGGCCATTACTCTGCCTATTGCTGGAGCAATATTAGCACTCATTGTCCTGACATGCTTTTGTTTTTGGAGAAGGAGAACACCTGCAAGGAAGGCCTCACCAGTGCCATGTAAGTTGTCCTGCTTCAGGATATTTTATCTATAATCTAATTAAAGCATCACAAGTAAGGTTCGTCCTAGAACGTTTTTTTTTTCGAATCCAATGAGAATTGAAGTGTTTTTTTCAGTTAAAATTCTTAGGTTTTATTACTTAGTCCGGTTAGCCTGGAATGTCCTCTACTAGGTAAAACCTTTTTTTAAGGAAATCTTAATAGGTCAAACTAATTATTTCATTTCTTGAAGTTCATTATCTACTAATTAAACATCCCACGGCATTCAGTTTAACTAAGGGTGTGTTTAGTTCACGCCAAAATTGAAAGTTTGATTTAAATTGAAACGATGTGACGGAAAAGTTGAAAGTTTATGTGTGTAGAAAAGTTTTGATGTGATGGAAAAGTGAAAGTTTGAAGAAAAAATTTGAAACTAAACTCGGCCTAAATTCATTGCAAATCTTTGAATAAAAAACTAAATTTATCGCAAAGCGGGCTAATTAGTTTCAATATATATGAGTCGTTGTGCACCTGTTATCTTGCAACAGACTCAACAAACCCAGATGACATTCAGAGCATCGACTCGCTCCTTCTGGACCTATCAACGCTACGGGCTGCAACAGACAACTTCGCTGAAAGAAATAAGCTTGGCGAAGGAGGGTTCGGTATCGTTTACAAGGTATACCAATCAAATTGTACTATCCAACCGTACCTGCACGTGTGCTCATCTTTTTACTAGCTTATTAAGTCATGCATTTACGCGACCATAATATCCCTTAGTGAAGCATATTAATATTATTTATAGTAACCAACTAAAATAAGTGTTTGTAGAACATACTTTGCAAGAAACGTAGTTATAACAATAACATGTATATTCTGATTTGTAATGTGGCCGGTTCACGTGTCCAACTATAAACTATGTACTTTATCTGTCCACAAATATAATTGATCCTATGTACTTCATCTATCCACTTTAACATTGAGGTGGAATTATTTGGTGTTCCAAAATCACACCTATCGTTTGGAAATTCCATATTTTTGTAGACTGACTGCGTAGATGAGAAGTACAATTTTCCAAATGACATCCATGAATAGAGATGTGTACGTAAAATTTAGTGGTGTCCAATTACTTTCCATTGATAAAGTATAAGTTTCTTGTTATTTGTACATGATGTAGAGATCTAGGATTTTTTTTATTAACTAGCTGGGTGGCCCGCGCAATTGCGCGGCTAGCACCCAAACAAAATCATATATTTTTTTAGTATGATTTTACTTAAAATTTATTAAATAGCTATCTCATTGTTTTAAGACTTTGAAAGACCAAACCTTATCATCCTCGTGTTTATAATTATATAGTTTTTAAAAGTCACACCAGTTACTACCCCTCATGTCTTCTCCTTATTTATTTTCTTGCTTGATATACCACTATTTCTATTCATTCTTCTTAGAACCTTTAAAAATTGGATTTTATAGTTTTTAGAGTTTATTGTCACGTTGGGTTTCATTTTTATAATTTCTAGATGTCCCGTCAAACGTTGCCATTATACTCCTCTACGGCCCGTCCACTGTCTCTTCTCTTTATTGTCATTGAGATTTTAAAAATCGAACATAATTATCGTTTGGGTTCATTTTTATTTTCTAGAAGTCCCGCTAAACCATCAGCGGCTTTGCCACTGTACTCCTCTACGGCTCGCCCGCTGCCTCCCTTCTTTATTGTCATTGAGATTTGAGATTTTAAAATCGAACATGATTATCATTGGTTTTTTTTTACTTTTTAGAAGTTCCGAACCTTTAAAAATTGGAGTTGTAATTTTATTTTTTATAATTTTTAGAAGTCCCATCAAACGATGCTACTATGCCCCTCTATAGCCCGTATGCCGCCTACTCTTTATTGTCATTGTGATTCTAAAAATCAAACATAACTATCGTTGGAATTCATTTTTTATTTTCTAGAAGTCCTGTCAACCGTAGGCGGCTCTGCAACTATACTCTTATAGACCCTGCCCGCTGCTTCTCCTTTTTATTGTCACTGAGATTTTAAAAATCGAATATGATGATCAATGTGGTTTTCTTTTTTACTTTATAGAAATCTCGACAACCGCCTTACTCGTTTGATTCACGGCCTGTCTGATGTTCCTCCTTTTAATCGTCATTAGGATTCTATTTGGTGTTTTATTAACAATTTTTATATGTCGTATCAACCGCCACCACTTTACTTCTTTATAGGCATGTTACTTAATTTATCTCGTCACGTGTTTTAGATAGTCTTTTATTTCAATAATCTTTATTTTTATCACAAATTTTAGTTATTTATAAATTGTATTCCTAATTAAAATCTTTTTTTTCTAATTTCAGAATTTTTTAAAAAAATTTAGTTAATACCGTATTGTGTTCTTTTGATGTTTTTATTTTTTATTTTCAATTTCAGTTGTTTGAAAATTGTATTTCTACTTGAACTCTCTTTTAGTATTCTAGTTTTGGATATTATTTTATTTTTTATTCTAAATTTTAATTAATCTCGTATTCGGTTTTTATATGGATTCTTCTTTCAATATTACTTATTTTTAATTCCGAATTTCAGCTAATTTTAAATTGTATTCCTTCTTGAACCCTTCTTTTATTTTCTTTTGCTAATTTCGGATTTATTTATATTTATTCTGAATTTTAATTAATCTCGTTTTGGGTTCTTATATGGAGTCTTCTTTTTAATATTCCTTATTTTTAATTTCGAATTTCAGCTATTTTTAAATTGTACTCCTACTTGGACTCTTATTTCCTTTTCTAAATTTGGATTTTATTTTATTTTTATTTCGAATTTTGATTAATCTCGTATTGGGTTCTTATATGGAAACTTCTTTCAATATTGCTTATTTTTAATTCCGAATTTCAGCTATTTTTAAATTGTATTTTTACTTGGACTTTCCTTTCCTTTTCTTATTTTGGATTTTATTTTATTTTTATTTCGAATTTTGATTAATCTCGTATTTGGTTCTTATATGGAAACTTTTTTCAATATTCCTTATTTTTAATTCCGAATTTCAGCTATTTTTAAATTGTACTTCTACTTGGACTCTCCTTTTCTTTTTTTCTTTTTCTCTGATTAATGTGGGAATTTCTAGCTCCCACAGCGAACGTAGTGCCTCCTTTCAAAGTTGTTTTAACAAAATAATAGATAGATGTTGGGATGTTTAATATCCCCTTTTCACAAGGGATCAATTAGTGCTATTTTATCTTTCAAAAGAAAACCATATAAGAAATAAATCTCATATACATTTATGGACCATAAAAAACAAATCTCATATAAATTTTACACCCGTCAGTCAGTCAGCTAACTCAATTAACTGGGCATAGGCCCAAGCTCGGTGCTGTAGCATGTGGTTCAACTTTTTTTTTCTCTTTTTCTTTATTTCTTTGCTCTCTAGTGTCTACTATTCCTATCTCTTTGCTACATTGAAGGAGCGCCGGAAAATTCCAAAATACCCTCTTTCATCTAAGGCTATCATTTATTTTATCTATTTTGTCACTTTGTGAATCTGACGGCTAATATTAATCAGATGAATGTGGCTCATACTAGTTACATTCTGAGGTTCGCTTTTCACTAATAGAGATTTCATGATGAATACATATCCATAATTCCATTATTAATACTACATATACATCCACTTGCACAGGGAGTTTTTCCCGAAGGTCGAGAAATAGCTGTAAAAAGGCTTTCACAAAGCTCCAGACAGGGGATAGAAGAGCTGAAAACTGAGCTAGTTTTGGTTGCTAAACTTCGGCACAAGAACCTTGTGAGCCTTGTTGGTGTTTGCTTGGAAGAAGGCGAGAAACTACTGGTGTACGAGTACATGCCAAATAAGAGCCTCGACACCATTCTTTTCGGTACAGTTCAGTTCTCTCACTGCCCTAACAGTTTGCGAAAATGGAACATTTTTTTTCCATTACATGAAAAATCTGCACGCACAACTACACTATAGATTCGAATGCTGATTTCTTTGTTTGAATGGAAGATTATGAGAAAAGCAAAGATCTTGACTGGGGGAAGAGGCTCAATATTGTAAGCGGAGTCGCTCGAGGCTTGCAATATCTCCACGAAGACTCTCAACTGAGGGTAGTTCATCGAGACCTCAAAGCAAGCAACGTGCTGCTGGACTTCGATCACAACCCAAAGATTTCAGATTTTGGGTTAGCGAAACTGTTTGAGTGGGATCAGACGCAAGACGTCACCAGTCACATCGCTGGAACATAGTAAGTACTAAGTAGACCTGCAATTCCATCGCACGGTAGTATGAAAGTATAATTAACGATCATCTCCTTATTTTTCAGTGGATACATGGCACCGGAATACGCCATGCGTGGGCAGTATTCAGTCAAGTCGGACGCGTTCAGTTTTGGTGTTATGATCCTAGAGATTGTCACGGGAAGGAGAAACAGCAGCTTCTCCAACTCGGAGCAATCCATTGACCTCTTGAGTCTTGTGAGCATCACTAATCTCTGCTCCTCATCATCATCACCATGACCTGATCAATCATGAAAACCATCTTCTTAATCGAGACATCATCCTGAAGAATTTATCCTGATTACGCATGTAGGTATGGGAGCACTGGACAACGGGGACGATCGAGGAGCTGCTGGATCCGGCGATAGGCAGCCGTGCAGTGAACGTTCTGCTGAAGCTGATCAACATCGGGCTGCTCTGCGTCCAGGACAACCCGGCGGACAGGCCGGCGATGTCGGCGGTGAACGTGATGCTCAGCAGCGACACGGTCTCCCTCCAGGCCCCGTCGAGGCCAACGTTCTCCATTCAGGAGATGGACGGCGCCGACACGGATCTCTACGAGTCGGGAGCGTACTCCCGGAGTGCGTTTCAGCCCACCGGCGACGGCAACACGAGAGCAGCGGCGGCGTCGTCGCCGAATGAGTTGTCGCTCTCGGAGCTGGAACCAAGATGAGCGTTTGGAATTTGGAGCGATTTGTGCAGATGACCGCGGGGTTTTTCTTCAATAACGAAAGAATCAACACGTGTGGCCTCTGCACTTGTTTGTCGATAATAAATAAATAAATGTCCTGGTTGATGGTTGGTTGGAACTCTGCATATAGTTGCAAGATTGTTTTTTAGACGGGTCACTGGGGGTAAAATGTCCTTCTGAATATATTACGTCAAACGGTTTTACACAAGACAAAGCTTCAAACTACGCAAACGTAGGAACCCTGGAGAATAAGAGAAAAAACATAGGAAAAACAGGGAAGAGAAACACGACAGGAACACAACCACCCCCCAGGGCAGTTGAGCCACCCTAACAGGACTAAGAGAGAGAGAGAGGGTGCCTGATGTTTTTCACTAACAAGATCACAGAACCAAACTCCTAATCTAAGGTAAAGCCAATTCCTAACTTGACAACATCTACTCTACACTGCCCGAAAAAAAAATCTACTCTACACGCAACCTTCAAGCACCAGGAATTGAGAAATGCCGGAAGGCCATTCTCATCTGTAGACAAATTACTCCATCCATCTCGTATTATGGCATTAACAATAGTGCACTTGACATATTACTAAACCTATCTTAGATCCTGCAACACTATCTCACGTGGCTCGATCTTTTAGTGAAGGCATAACTACCCTATACAATCGCTACAAAGTGTTGTCTCTAAGAAACTGGGGCCTGGGCTCAATATAAAGTGAGACCTTATATATAAGAGTTTTTTTAAAAGTCCAGCATATTAGGGCGGTACTAAATCGTAGCCATCGAATGGATCAGATCCAACGGCTGTCATCCGTCGGTACCGCCAGGTACTTGGGATGGTACTGCATCATGGTAGAGAGGTGGAAGGGTAAGATCGTCTTTTCGCGTAGCAAGCAACCGTGGATTGACAGGAGCCGCCGTCGCTCTGGCCTATCCTCACTGCCCTCCCCTCATCTCTGCTCAGCGCCATCACCCCCCGCAGGCAGGCAGGCAGGCAGGCAGGCCAGTAGCCAGAGTCGTGGGAGCCGCCTCGCCGGGGATTGAGGTTTTGTCGGCGGTGGCACGAGGAGGGCTGAGCTATCTCCCGGATGCGGCGACTAGAGTGCTATTGAGGGGATCGATTGAAGAAGCCACTGCCGAGGTGGTAGTGGCTCGAAGAACCCCCACAGCGATGCTTAGCAGCTCGACAAAGTTCCTCAGTGACGGCACTGCTCCAGAGGTGACTCGAGCTGAGGACGATGGTCCAAGTACTGTTGCTGATATATGCAGCTAATCCCACCGATTCCCCTCAGTCTCCTTCAAATATGCCCATCAAATCCACGCAAGAACACTAGTTATTCAATCTGCGTTAGGAATGGCCTGCACTGAATGGTAGGTGCCGGGATCACTCTAATTCCTTTCTCTGAACTGCTGCCACAAATAATATGTTCTCTTAAATCACATGTGTAGCAGTGATGAATAATTCCCTTAAAATTACTCGATGAGATCTTTAACAGGAGACATGGATACATATGTATGATTTGAATGTCGTTGATTGTACACCTAGCGTATCAAATTGAATGGTCTGTTGTCTCAGGCTCTCAGCCTGACTTTGCGCTGCGCCGCACACAAATTAGCTCGACGAATCTGGCGATGAGAATCAGATGCGACAAACGAAGAAAAACAAAGTTACCGTTGTACGGTGGAAGAAGAAGGGGGCGGCGCCGGGCGCCGGCGCCGCTGTTAGGCGGCCTTGAGCTGGACAAAGAATCGCCAGAGGACGGCAACGTCTAGGTACAGCACAGCAGGACGGCGGAGAGCTGGAGAGAGGTCACGCGGTTGATGAAAGGTTGCGAAACGCCATCACGCGTCAGGGACTCAGGGCCACGGAAGGCCAGGTCTAATTCCAATCGTGTCCTTACTGATTCAACGGCTGGATTTTGATTAGTACCTAGCGGTACTAGTACCTAGAGGTACCATTTGCTGGACTGTAAAAACTCTTTATATATAATGTCGATGACGTACTAGAGCTATGCTAAAAATACTCACCTAACTACATGAAGTGACGACCTGGCTAAATATAAGAAAAAAATTTATGCACTGATTCAGTTTTCTTACTAAGTGAAATAGAGGAATCCTTATTGCTTGGAACACACATTCACAATGTTGTTATTTTAAAGAGCATCTTTACGGTCCAGTGGTCGGTACCAAAATCCTGGCCGTTGGTTCTGGTTCGATCCAACGGCTGGTAGAGTTTGGTACCGCGAGGTACCAATTCTGTCCCTGGTGCAGTACCTCGTGGAGAACAGAGGTGGAAGGGCAAAACTGTAATTTCGTGTGCAATGAATGGAAGGAATGGACAGGAACCCTAGAATTCCTCTTCCGCACCGCCGCCATGTTTCTCTTCCGATCCACTGCCGCCATGTCCCTTTTCCACGCCGCCACCGTGTTCCTCTTCCACCCCGCCGCCGCCGTGTTCATCTTCTGCCCCGTCGCTGCCGTGTTTCTCCTTCAGCGTCGTGAGATCGGCCTCCGCACAGTCGGCGACAACGGAGGCGGAGTATGTGGTTGCGGCGGCCGAGAAGCCGCTTCAGTGGCGGCAGAGTAGAGGAGGACTAGCTGGTGCCAGAGTAGGCTGCGGGTGAGGCGCGATGAAGGAGGAGGCGGTGCACACGTGCGTGGGGAACAAAGACTGCGGCGTGTGCGGAAGGATAGTCATCGACTGAGCGCACCTTAGCTCATTTTCTCTCCCGATCCTACCCTTCCCGGATTCAATGGTTGGATAATTTCCGTACCGACCGGTACCAGTACCGCTTGATACATTCTCCGGGACGATAAAAAATCTCTATTTTAAAAGTAGAGTGAAGAGATTCTAAATATACCATAACACATTGGCATAGATTGAAACATACAGGTTTTTTTTGAAGGCCCTAATATCTAAGGGCCCAAATGGTCGTTTATCTTGCACATCTCGAGGGATGAATCATATACATGTATTCGACACAAACTCTAACATGCAACATTCCATATACAGGTGTAATTATTCTATTTGCCGTAATCGACATGGATGGTGTAGCTATAATATGCAGGTGGGAACAATCTTGCAACCATCATGCAGAGTTACAACTAGTACCAAACAGAGTTACATACCGCACAACCACTATGACACTTCCTTTTATCTATTCATTTATTATAGACAAACGAGTGCAGAGGCCATGAGTTGATTCTTCAGTTACTGAAGAAGATCATGCAGTCATCTACTCATCTGCACAAATCGCTCCAACAAACGCTCATCTTGGCTCCAGCTCCGTGAGCGACACCTCATTCGGCGACGCCACTGATCTCGTCTTGCTGTCGCCGGTGGACCGAAACGCGCTCGAGCAGAGGTCCGTGTCGGCGGCGCTGTCCGTCTCCTGGATGCAGAACGTTGGCCTCGACGGGGCCTGGAGGGAGACCGTGTCGCTGCTGAGCATCACGTTCACCGCCGACATCGCCGGCCTGTCCGCCGGGTTGTCCTGGACGCAGAGCAGCCCGATGTTGATCAGCTTCAGCAGATCGTCAGCTGAACGGCCACGCATCGCCGGATCCAGCAACTCCTCGATCGTCCCCGTTGTCCAGTGCTCCCACACCTGAAAGCATAATCTCAGGATAAATTTGTCAGGATGATGTTTTAATTATAAGATGGTTTTCGTGATTGATCAGGTCATGGTGATGATGGTGAGGAGCAGAGATTAGTGATGCTCACAAGACTCAAGAGGTCAATGGATTGCTCCGAGTTGGAGAAGCTGCTGTTTCTCCTTCCCGTGACAATCTCTAAGATCATAACACCGAAACTGAACGCGTCGGACTTGACTGAATACTGCCCACGCATGGCGTACTCCGGCGCCATGTATCCGCTGAAAATAATAGGAGATGATCTTGTAATGAACCTGTACTACGTTCATATAATGCCGTGCCATGGAATTTCAAGGGATATATATACTTACTATGTTCCAGCAATGTGACTGGTGACGTCTTGCGTTTGATCCCACTCAAACAGTTTCGCTAACCCAAAGTCCGAGATCTTTGGGTTGTGATCGAAGTCCAGCAGCACGTTGCTTGCTTTGAGGTCCCGATGAACTACCCTCAGTTGAGAATCTTCGTGGAGATATTGCAAGCCTCGAGCGACTCCGCTTACAATCTTGAGCCTCTTCCCCCAGTCAAGATCTTTGCTTTTCTCATAATCTTCCATTCAAACAAAGGAAATCAGCATCAAGTCCTATAGTGTAGTGGTATATATGTATGCATGTCTGTGTCTTTCATGTAATGAAAAAGAAGAATGCTTCAATTTCGCAAAGGCAGTGAGGGGACTGTACCGAAAAGAATGGTGTCGAGGCTCTTATTCGGCATGTATTCGTACACCAGTAGTTTCTCATCTCCTTCCAAGCAAACACCAACAAGGCTCACAAGGTTCTTGTGCCGAAGTTTTGCAACTAAAACTAGCTCAGTTTTCAGCTCTTCTATCCCTTGTCTTGAACTTTGTGAGAGCCTTTTCACTGCTATTTCTTGACCTTCAGAAAGAACTCCCTGTGTACAGATGAATATATAGATAAACTTGTTAATAATGAACACGAATGTATTCACTTTCTAATAAAAAGATGAACAAGGGTTACATATGATTTGATTTGTACCTTGTAAACGGCACCGAACCCTCCTTCGCCTAGCTTATTTCTGTCAGCGAAGTTGTCTGTTGCAGCCCGTAGCGTTGATAGGTCGAGAAGGAGCGAGTCGATGCTTTGAATATCATCCGGATTAGTTGAGACTGTAGCAAGATAACAGGTGAACGATGACTCATATTGCAAAGCTAGCTTGCTTTGCAACGAATTTAGTTAAACTAAATGCCATCGATTGTTTAACTTTAGTACATTACGAACTTCGCTAAATGAAATAATCAACTTTGCCTAATAAGATTTTCTCTAAAAAAATGTTTTATCAAGTAAAGGGCCATTTCCCTACCTCCAAGGGTAACCAGACCAAGTAAGGCCGTACGGCTATGTTCGGCGGCTTGGGTATAATTTTTTTTAGCAACTTTCGTATAGAAATTTTTTGCAAAAAACACACTGTTTAGTAGTTTGAAAAGCGTGCGCGCGTAAAACGAGAGGTGAGAGTTGGGAACCAGGGGCAACGAACAAAGAGCATAGGGATTTTAACTGAAAAGAACACTTAAGTTCTCACAGGATTTGGAAAAAGAACACATTCTAGGAGTTGCAGGTTACATGTACAATATCCTGAAGCAAGAGGACTTACATGGAAGTGATGAGGCCTTATTTGCTGGTGTTCTCTTTCTCCGGAAACAAAAGCATGTCAAGGCAATGAAGGCTAATGCTGCTCCAGCAATAGGCAGAGTAATGGCCAAGATCCGTCCTGTTCTATGTCTTGTTCTTCCTGCAAACAAATCGTGCGTATATTAGGTAGTCTTAGTAAAATCTGGCTATCATCTAGGTGGAAATGAATTATAATAACTTAGATTATAAAAAGTAGTCCATGATTCCATGTCAGTTTTGTTCCTTAATTATTTATTTTGATTTTGATAATCGAATTAATGAGATACTAATTAAATTTACTCCATCCATTTCATATTATAAGACTTTTTAGCATTATCCACATTCATATAGATGTTAATGAATCTAAACGCATGTATATGTCTCGATTCATTAACATATATATAAATGTAGGCAATACTAGAAGGTCTTATAATATGAAACGGAGGAAGTAGAATACAAGACATGTACAACTTTAATTTACTAATCCATATGGCCGCATGTACAGTTTTGTAAGTACCAGTTTTAAATTTGAAAGTATTAATAAAATTAAATTATTTATAAGTGAAATAAGCATATATAAACAAAGTACTCTGAACACACGGGTTATTGGCTAGTATCTAAAATGAGAACTTCAACAAAATGTAAATGTATCCATGGATGGTGTTTTAGTCATGGACCACAGCAAAGTGCAAATAACTTTTTTGTCTACACTGTAAAAGTTTTTTCTTATCTTCTCTCTTTCACATTATATATAGGTGTTGAATATAGACGAGAGGTGAAGAGACCAAAACATCCTAAAACGTGAATGGAGGAAGTACAGTATTTCAAAAAAAAAGGTTTTTTTCTTCTACAATAGAGATCATTGAATTAGTTTGAAACCAGTTAGTACTAAGATTGGTTATGTTTAATATTTCTCTTTCTTTTTAAAAGAATGTAGTAAACATTTTTCTCGGTTATACGGAAGACGCAAACACACCATCACGCACACCACATTGACTCACACACTCATCAGTGTGTCTCCTAACACATGTTTTAAGAAACGGGAATCAGCGAGACATCCCTAACCCCATAGAATTCCTATTAAAAACGCACTCGCGTGTACATGGTATTTGTGGGCACCAAGATGTAAACCCTTGCAACTGAACCATTGCACCATCGGGGCTTAATAAAACGAATCTTAAAGTAGTCATTGTGTTTAGATACATAAGGCATGTTTGGTAGGGCTCTAAATCTAATACTGAGCTGAACTTGTGAAGCTGAGCCCTACCCTTGCTATCTATTTTGTGAAGCTAATCCACCTACTATACTCTTAAAAAACTGAGGATTAGTAGTGTTTGGTTTATCTCTAACTCCATCAAACAATGATCAAGTAACTAAAGCCTGGTCAAACAGATCCATACTATAATGCAGAACTTCCAATCGAAGTCTAACTTCCATCTTCAATTGCCCAACAACCTTACACCACCTATATATGGCAAATGGGCTGCTCTGTCTGGCTTGGCCTAGGCACAACTAGGCCTGGGCCCGAGAGCATTCAGGCCAGCACGACCCGACCTACATGCCGGGCTGGGTTGGGCCCGCTCACAGGTTGCACCAACGGCTCAATAAGGCCCGGGCTGGTCCGGAGGCACGGAAGCCCATTGTGCTCCTCCTTAGAATAAGTCTATTTTGCATCCTTTATCTCTTTGGGCAATACCTTATATAGCTAAATAAGTCTATTTTGCCTCCCTGATCATTGGACCGTACTGTGCCGAGGCAAAGGCCCAAGCACGACCCCACGGTCAGGCCGGCCGTATAGACCCGACACCAGTCAGGTCGTTCCATACCTAGGCCGAGTCAAAACCCCGTGCCATAGGCCGGGCCGATGGGCCTGGGCATTTTGGCCATCTATACCCTCCTGTGGATCATCGCGTCTGTGACATCAACTGTCTCTACCGCCCCCGTAGCACAGATAGCCGCCTGAGCCACCTACCCCTGCATCATAGCCAAACTTGAAAAGTAGTCCTCGATCTTGACCAATCTCACCTTCTTGGCTTCTTCCCCAACCTTCCGCTTTATTAGCAGTTGAGTACTGTATGTTCAAGAAAATCTGCTTTTATCTTGGTCATGATATATATGCCGTGTTTAGTTCACCCTTAACTTTTAACTTTTCATCACGTCACATCACATCCAAAACTTTCCTACACATATAAACTTCTAATTTTTTTCAGAAACTAAACAACAGCTAATGACAAATATCAGAAGCAGGACCTCAGCGATTCCACGAGGTTTTCCGGTTGGTCTTCCCCACCTCACCGGAGATAAACGAGGAGAAGCAGGAATTTTGCCGGCGATTTGATGGTGAGTTGGAGGCGATTCCACTGAATGTCTAACCCAAAATTGATGCGCCTCGTGCTCAGCTATTCCGTTATAAAATTGAAAGCAAAACTGGAAAAAGAAAAGCGATCATGTGTGGTTTCTGTTTCGGCAACTCACCTTCACTGGTCACCGGTGGCGTCATGTTAGCCGGCGGCGGCGAGGGCCCCGACAGCTGCAGCAGCGGCCGGCCGGAGAAGAACGAGTACGCATCGAACCGGAAGTTGCACCGAACGCCGAAGACCCTGCCTCCGGGCTTCCCGACGAAGTACTTGGGCGTCATCCTCCTGATTATGTCGCCGAGGCAGCTCCGGCAGTCGGCCTCCGACATGTCCGGCGTGCACTGCGCCAGCGAGAAGATCCTCGGGTACGTCGCGTCGTCGAACCCAACCTCCCCCGTGCCGAACCGCCTCACCGGGTCCGCCGCTGCGTAGTCGGCCGTGGCGTTGACGAGCCGGCCGGAGGCGGCGTCGTACGCCGCCACCTTCGCCGCGCTGACGTTGTTGTAGTTCCAGGCGACGAACATGCCCCGGTTATCGGTGACGTTGGCGAGGATGTCCTGGTCGGAGTATCGGAGGATGCAGGGGTCGTTGAACAGGGTGGCGCGCCTGTTGAACGCGCAGAGCTGCTGCGCGGTGTCGAAGGCGGTGGCGACGCAGGCGGCGCAGGAGGAGGCGTTGGTGTCGCCGCGGCAGAGCGCGATGGCGTACACCTTGTCCGGCGCCGTGCCGGCGGCGCCCTCGGCGAAGAGGGCCCGGGAAGACGACGCGTTCGCGGGGAGGGCGCTGGCGAGCGCACGCACGTTCGCCTGGTAGGCGCTCCCCTCCGTGTAGTTGCCGGCGGTGGCGTTGCACAGCTGCCACGGCAGCGGCTGTGCTCCAGCGAGCGGAGGCGCGTGGAGGAACGCCACGAGCAGGGCAACTGCGGCGAGGTTGTAGCAGAGAGAAAGAGAAAGAGCAAGATGTCGCCGGCGTCGCATGGCCGTCGCCCCCGCCGTCGCCATGGTGGCCTTGCTCGAGGAGAGGTCGCAGTTGCAGAGGAAATAGAAGAGCGGTGAGGATAGGGAGTTGACTGACTAGAATTGTGTGTTGACTAGAGAGAGACACGTGCCCGTCAGCCAGCAATACTCTCTTGAGAGAGTGTAATTTTTTTTAGTTAATTTCACTTTGGGCCATGTTTTATTGTCAAAGTTTTATTTTGGACCACCTTTTATCTAATCTTTTTACTTTGAACTAGGTAACTTTATCTTTGTTGCACAATGGACCACCCCAAAACACATTTTCATTTCTTCGATGACTTCGAGCAAATTGTTAACGACATGCCAGCAAACTTTCATACCTATATACATGACATACTTTTGTTGAAAGAGACGCTAGACATCACAAGAGAAAAGAGTTAGGGTAGTCCATTGTAAAACAAAGGTAAAGTTACCTATTCTAAAGTGAAAAGATTACGTACAGGGTGGTCCAAAGTGAAACTTTGGTAATAAAACATGGCCCAAAGTGCAATTCACTCTAATTTTTTTAGAGTGAATCCCACTTTGGGCTAGGTTTTATGTTGCAAATTAGACCAGGCATTAGTAAGCCTTTTCACATAGAACTTGGTATTGTTACCAATTTTGCACCTTGTACCGGTGGCCCACATGTCGGTGGATCTTTCTCCTTCTTCCTCCTCAAAACTCCTTGAGCTTAACTATATCCAATTCGGTGAGCTTGTCTCTTCAGCCAGTAGCAGCAAATAGCTGCCGGCCAATTAGCCCTCTCAGGCCCGCTCCAACTTCTGTTACACGGCCGGCTGCAGCCTGCAGAAGTGCCAGGGAGCGCACAAGACGAAGAACAACGTGATTGAATAATCGAATCAACGCGTGCACATGGCCTGAGAATGGTGCAAGAACACAACCACTGCATTGTCAGCTCTCCTCCAATTGTCTTGGACTTAATTATTTCCTTCAAATCGCAAATCGGGAGCATCGCAACCCTCGGCAGAGGTCGAGCGTGGCTGCAGCGCCGATAGAGTTTGAGCGTGCTTAGTCTTCTTATCCTGTCTCCCCTCTCTCACCTCAAGTATGTCTAGAGCATCTAGAATAAATGGAGATGAGGCAGGATAGTGGATCATGTGTGCGTCGGTAGGAGTCAATTGAGAACAGCGGCAGCGGAAGAATTGGCCCAATCCCCAAAGTGAAACATTAATGTAAACTTCCCTGATCCAAAGTAAAAACTTAGTCCTATCCCTAGTCCAAGTTACAACTTAGGTAAAAAGTAGTGATCCAATATAAAATTTACTCTTTTTTTTAACATAGAACAAACACATGGACCCACAGTGCACGTACATCCATCCATATGAACACACGCATAACTTATTTTTACTGAGTATCTTCATAACACTGAGCTAATATATCTTGAGATTTATCACGACTGTCTCACTATCGACGATTACATCGTCTACCACTGAAATAATAATTAGCCGTAAATACGAGCACCGCTATTAAATCTAGGAGGTGCTCATGAGACTCTCTTAAGAGAGTAATTTGGTCCATGAAATTTTGATATGTTTATTTTGAGTCTCACAAATATTAATTCTTTTTTAAAAGAAAAGGTATTAATTCTGGTTTAAGATCACCCTAGGATGAAACTGAGATGTTACCTGACCAATTCTAGTCAACACTCCATTAATGAATATAGGTCTCTTGTATTTGTATCCCTTATTCATTAACGGAAGCAAAAGGAAACAATATTTTGAAAAACTGAATAAACCTGATCCCCGTTGCCCAGGGCATTAATTGACCAGGTGATAGGGTCACACGTATTATTCTTCATTTCTCCTTTCAATAATTGATGCGAATAAGGGGCAAAAATAACTAGAGTAAATTTCAGAAAACTATAACTTTGATGACAAAACTATCAGTTTGCTGTAACATTAGCGATATGTTTCAGTTTGCTACAATAATAACGTTGGAAAATATCACAAAACTGCAACTTTTACGTTATATGCTGCTACAGATGTCACCTACTGTAGTAGCATATAACATAAAAGTTACAGTTTTGTGATAATTTCCCACGCTATTATTGCAGCAGACTGAAACATGTCGCTAATGTTACAGCAAACTGATAGTTTTTTTTTTCGCGGGGAACAGCAAACTGATAGTTTTGTTGCAAATTCGTTTTTCTGAAATTTACCCTAATAACTAACCATGATTCGTGAGGTGGCATAAGCGAAATTAGATGTATTCGAAAAGGATAAATTTATATATTGAAACATTGGATATTAAATTGAGCCTCGGATAAATTTTGATGGACTAATAACCCGTTTGGTAGAGCTCCAACTCACAAATATAACTCTAGGTTTTAAGTCTAGACTGTAGTTGCGAAGCTGCCTAAACTAAGCTCTAACTCTCTAATTCAGTTTGTGAGACTATTCAACTAGATTCACTTCTTTTTTGTTTGAGTTGAAAGTTAAAACCATTTGGTTAAACTCATGCTCTAGAAAAGATGGAGCTAAAGTTGGAGGTGTGTCAAATAGGTCCTAAGTTGTGCATGAAAAAAAGCCTCTTCACAATCGTACCAATGGCTGAGCTTTAACATACCTAGGCCGTTAGACGTCCTCACGATTTACAAAAGCAATGGAAAACTAGAAAATCCGGATTTTACAAATAGCTCAGTTTTTATAGGGGAAAAAGTTCAAACTAAAATTTAATTGTTTGATAAGAATTTTTTAGATTTTATTGGTTTTTATTGGTTTACCAACGGCTTCTACAGAATCACAAAATATCGCTCGTTACCGAGGGTGGTAAACCCTGGACGCACGGTGATAAAAATGAAGAATGGCCAACCAGACTCGATGACCAATCGTTGTCTTCGATGTAGCATCTGAAAGGGCTGCAGAGATGTCTAGGTAAGGAGGAAAAAACAGAGAAAAAACAGAGACTACGAGGCTTCCCTGCAGTACTATTGTAATTGTACTATTTGAAGATGCTCAGGAGAAGATAGAGTAGTTTTTGGTTGGCGGGACTGGCGGCTATGCAAGATTTAAGGGTGTGTTTATCCCGAAAAAAGTTGAAAGTTTGAAGATAGTTGGGAGTTTGAAAAAAAAAGTTAGAAGTTTATGTGCGTAGAAAAGTTTTTGGATGTGATGTGATGGAAAGATGAAAGTTTATGGTAGTTGGAGGTGAACTAAGCGCGGCCAAGATTTAAGATCAATTCGGAAAAAATAATACTTACTATGTTTTAAAATAAGTGCACATTTCCAATTCAAATTTAAACTAATGAGGTGTATTTATTTTGGGACGAAGGGAGCAGTAGATGGCACACGTGGTTGAGAGATGAGCTGAGCGATATTTTGGAAAATTCCGAAATGAGCTTTTTTCCAAGCCAATTTAAATGTTTAGTGTCACTTACCTAGTCTTTTTAAGGCCCATTTTCGTTAGAGATTACACTTGGATCTTTTTTTTTTGTCATCATGTGTTGATCATTTTCTTTTCCACAAAATAACTTGCTTGTTTGCCACGGTGTTGAGGGGCTTATGCTCTGTAAAGTTAAATAGGCTCCGTAAATTTGACACATCAGAAAACATTGAATGCGTCCTCCTCTTCTTTCTCTCCCTTTCACTCTCCACACCTCGAGAAATTTACATCTCTGCCATCCATAAAAATTTAGCTTCCCTAAAATACCATCGTTAAAATAAAATTTGCTAAAATGCCACTATCAAGGAGAGGCATTCTTTTCGTTGTTTCTTACATTTCTAAATTATTTTTCCTCGATTTTATTTTTCTCTCAAACGGTTACGCCCCTGGATGAATAGGTTAAACTAGATCACATTTCATCTCTCTATTCTCAGTTCCAGAACCAAGCAAGCATGAATGGAAAGTTCGCAACCGCATGACCTCGTTGGCACCGCCCACCACCTGCTCGCTGGTAGCCTCGCTGCCTCAACCCATGCATCCATGGTGCGTTGGTCCATCGCCAAGTCATTCAGCGTCGCCACCGCCGTGGCTCTGCTCCTCTCTCCTCGCCGCCGCCGTCTCTCCACGAACGCCACCACCGGCTCCTTCCCGATGAGGACGCCTACGTCTTCCTCATCAGTGACTGCGCCACCAACTTCACCGTCTCTGGCCTCCCTTTGCCCATCATCGCCAACCGATTGGTGCTCGCCTACGCGGTGTTTGGGGACACTAAAGCTGCGAGCCAAATGCCAGGCAAGAACCGAATCGTTGGGGCGACCATGGTCTCGGCCTACTCCGATGGGTGCTTCCATCATGACATGTTATATTTGTCTCCTCTCACGCTTACTCAGTTCTAGAACAGAGAATCGAGGGATGAAATGTGATCTGGTTCAACCTATTCATCTAGGGGCATAAATGTCCGAGAAAAAAAAATTTCATGAATTCTTTTTTGGAAATGCAAGAATAGCGAATGCCCCTTGCTTGATAGTGGTATTTGATCGAATCCAATTTTGACGATAGCATTATAGCGAAACCAGTTTTTATGGATGGCATATATATATATATATATGTGTGTGTGTGTGTGTGCAAATTTCTGCACGTAGGGTGTTATGTAGTAGTTCTATATATGTGCGGGCTAATTTAAAAGCTAATACTGAAAATAAACATCGAAGAAACTGATTAAAATAAGTTTAAAATTAAGTTATAAAATTTAAATTTCAATACCGGTTGATTTTATATAAAACAAACAAAGGGTTAATTGGATGCATACCATTATAAATTCTTTAGTTTTGAAATATGTCATTACTATTTTTATATTGCAACATACCATTACAATTTTCTAGCTATTTGGCATATCCACTACTTACCTTTGGATGCACTCATCAAGATTTTTTGGTCAAAATTACCCGTATCTTCTTCATTTCACCTTCTTCCTTCCCAGCATCAAGATGCTCGGGCCGGCATCGCAGTTTCCTTCCCATGCCGCCTTCTCCTCCTCCCGTTCAACCATTGCGAGCCCGTGACGCTGCACAGGGCACCAGCAACCCTCGAGAGTTGGTCTGCATAGCGGAGGGTGCCGTCCTTGTCTCTTCCTCCCGCTCGACCACCGTGACGCAAGCACCGGCCGCCCTCAAGAGCTAGTGCTGGAGCGGATCTAGGACCTGCTCGACCGACTCAGCGACGTTTCGCGCGTGCACTTCGTCCTCCCGCCTCCTTCCCTGCTGTCTCAGCCATCGGCATCCCCAGCCCATGATAGGGTGTGGAGGAACGGTACATGCTCGTGAAGTGGGGTGAAAGGAGCTGAGGATATATGTGGATCGATGTTGGGATCCATCATTCTGGACTTGGATTTCTGTTCGATATTGTTCTATTCTGGGGATTTTTTGTTTTTGTTGGGGAATGATTTCTGGTTGGTATTAGGGAATTGTTCTTGATCTGTGCTTAATTCATGGATTTTTCCATTGAAATATCGAGATGGCATTTTTCGTCCATGCCGAATCTTCCAACCCCGCTCCTCTCCGCTGCCAATCAATTGACCCACGCGTTTGAGCTGCTCGATCCGACCGCCTGTGCCCGCTCACATGTCGCTGGTCACTCACTGGTGGAAGAGAGGGAAGGAGAAGGAGAAGGAGAAGAAGGGCAATTTGGAAAAAAAAAGGCAGATAGTGGTATATGTCGAAAATGTGTAAAATTGTAATGATATGTTTGTAATATGATGAATAGTAATGGTATATTTTAAAACTAAATAATTTATAACTCGGGAGAACCTAAACCACTTTCTCCGGTCAAACACTCCGTCCCCACCTATCACTCGACTGGTCGAATTCCCGAACCTCCTCTAGACTAGCCGCCGTGACAACTTACCATTACCATCGCCAGCACAATGCGCTGCCACCGTTCCTACCTCGCCGCCGCCGCCACCGCAACCTTCCTCCTCGCCGTCCTCCTCCATGCGCCGCTGGCCGCCGGCGAAGACGAACCTCCGCCATGGGTCCTGTGCGCGCCATACCCTTCCAGCGGCAACTACTTGAAGAACGGCACGTACCAGGCCAACCTCGACCTCCTCTCCACCACCCTCCCCAAGAACACCTCCTCGTCTCCGGCCATGTACGCCACGGGCACCGTCGGCGACGTCCCCGACAAGGTGTACGGCCTCGCGCTGTGCCGCGGCGACGCCAACGCCTCCGCCTGCGAGCGCTGCGTCGCGGCCGCCCTCCGCGACGCGCCGCGGAGGTGCCCGCTCGTCAAGGACGTGCTCGTCTTCTACGACCTCTGCCAGCTCCGCTACTCCAACCGCGACTTCTTCCTCGACGATGACTACTTCGTCACCACCTACACCCTCCAGCGCTCCCGCCGCGTGGGCGCCGCGGCGGCGGCAGCGTTCGACGCGGCCGTCGCAGTGCTCGTCAACGCCACCGCGGACTACGCGGCGGCGGACTCGTCGAGGCGGTACGGCACGGGGGAGGAGGAGGGCGTCGACGGCGACAGCGACCGCCCCAAGATCTACGCGCTGGCGCAGTGCACGCCGGACAAGACGCCCGAAGTCTGCCGGACCTGCCTCTCGACGGTGATCGGGCAACTGCCCAAAGAATTCAGCGGGAGGACGGGAGGGGGCATGTTCGGGGTGTGGTGCAACTTCCGGTACGAGGTGTTCCCTTTCTTCTCCGGCCGCCCGCTGCTGCAGCTTCCGGCGTTCGTGGAGACGCCGCCGCCGCCGCCTTCGCCATCGGCGACCAGTGGAGGTGAGCAACACAAACCACTTTTCTCTTTTGGGTGTGAAAGGCACACAGATTAATTAATTGCAGATAATCTTGCAAAAAGACCAACTATGACTCTTTCGTGGAAATTCGTGGAAATTCCACGGCAAAATATACAGTCTCTAAATGCAGTTCACACTTTCTGAAATTCTGAATCGGATTGTATTTATTTGCAGAGAAAACGAAAAATAGGATTGGTGCGGTTTTAGCAATAGTTATGCCTGCAATAGCTGCAGTACTGCTCATGGTTGTAGCATGCGTTTGTTGCTGGAAGAGGATCAAGAAGAGACGACCAGAAGAACAGACGTTTCTGTCCTGTAAGTCTGCTAAAAATCATGATATGTTAGCACATCAATAAATGGATAAGTTTGTTGACCGGCAGGGAATTGGTGGTTGAATTGAAAATAGTTTGCTTTTATTTATTTTCATTATCTTGAATCTCAATGCCAAGCTGTGTCCCCAGCTTGTAGTGAAATCATATTTCCCTTTTTTTGTTTCCTGAATGAAAGAAATAAGACTTGTTGATAAGCTTAATCTTGTTTATCATCTTTGTCCCAACAGATTCAGTTAGATCAGATGATATTCAGAGCATTGATTCGCTTATACTTGATCTACCAACAATACGAGTTGCTACAGATGATTTTGCTGATACTAAAATGATTGGCCAAGGAGGATTCGGTATGGTTTACAAGGTAGAAAAATCATACCACATGTACCTTTATCAGTTATATTTTTGTCGGTTATATAGTAAGTATCTTTACTTGGATAGGGAGTCCTACCTGATGGCCAAGAAATAGCCGTGAAGAGGCTTTGCCAGAGTTCCAGACAAGGAATAGGAGAGCTGAAAAGTGAGCTGATTTTGGTTGCTAAGCTTTACCACAAGAATCTAGTAAGGCTTATTGGTGTTTGCTTGGAACAGCAAGAGAAAATACTTGTCTATGAATATATGCCAAATAGAAGCCTTGATATCATTCTTTTCGGTACGGTTTTCTCACTAGTAGTTTTTCCAAAAGAAAGAAAGAACAATTATACTAGTGCCAAATGCCGCCAGAGTTATTAGTTACATTACAATGCTATGGTTTTTCTTTGTTTGAGCCTCAGATACCGACAAGAACAGGGACCTAGATTGGGGGAAAAGATTCAAGATTATAAATGGGATTGCTCGAGGCTTGCAATACCTTCATGAAGATTCTCAATTGAAGATAGTGCACCGGGACCTCAAAGCAAGCAACATCCTATTAGACTTTGATTACAGCCCTAAGATTTCTGATTTTGGCTTAGCAAAGATATTTGGAGGGGATCAATCAGAAGATGTCACTAATCGAATCGCCGGAACATAGTAAGCATGATCATGGTCAACATTTATCAAAATTAAGGTAACAAATATAATACTAGGTTGTAATGTAATGTTCTTTGTCGCAGTGGATACATGGCACCAGAATACGCTATGCGTGGTAATTATTCAATCAAATCGGACGTGTTCAGCTTCGGCGTTTTGGTATTAGAGATTATCACCGGAAGAAGAAACACTGGCTCATATGATAGTGGGCAAGATGTTGATCTCTTAAACCTAGTGAGTACTTCAAGTTTGTTCATGAATAATTAACCAAACTTCTCAACATATATATTACTTGAATAAATCAACCAATTTGGTGCAGGTGTGGGAGCACTGGACAAGGGGAAACGTTGTAGAGCTGATTGATCCATCCATGGGCGACCATCCTCCAATCGAGCAGATGCTGAAGTGCATCCACATCGGGTTGTTGTGTGTTCAGAAAAAACCTGCAAGCAGGCCGACGATTTCGTCAGTAAACATCATGCTTAGCAGCAACACTGTTCGTCTCCCTTCTCTATCCAGGCCGGCCTTCTGCATCCAGGAGGTTAGTGCCAGTGACAGCTCTAATCCGTATTCAGAACGCTATGCAAGACCAAGACATTCCGGGTATTCTGATAATTCAACAGTGGTGTCTTCGAATGATTTGTCAATCACAGAGCTTGTGCCGAGATGAATCCTGAATTCTTAGTTCAGTCGTGTACAGTGCTTCTAGATATTAGGTTGATGCTTGGGGATGCCCTACTGCATCACGTCAGTATATTATTATTCATTGAATCCAGCATTGTCTGTAATTAGAATTAATAAGATGGTATTGCTTAGAAATTGAAACTGACCGGAGTGGATAATAAAAATCAGGAGTGATCACGATGTATGGCATGATGAATTGTCACTGTTGTCAATTATGCTGTTATTAGACCTACGGAGTGATGTGGAAAGCTCTGATTTTTTCGGTTGCATTATTAAATACATTGAAAAACTTGTTTGCTTCCAATACATTCAACCACTGATAAACTATGAGAATGACATTTTGGACCGGAGTTTTCTGTCGGTAGGTCTTGCGAGAACTGCCCGCAGCAACGGGGCACTTCAGGACTCGGGCTAATTGATTTATGTTAGAAAATGATAGGCAAATGAAAGATGTTTAATAACCGGAGATACGACTTTGAACTTTTTAACGCACAAACCTCTAAAAAACAAACCCACCGACGCACAACCGTCGATGATCACTGTGAGAGGGATGTCACACTCACACATGGTTATTGTGCTTTTAAAAATGACTAGTAACATATCCCTCCGTTGTAACAGGTCAGATCCATATAAATATCGATGGACTATAAAATTGATTTGGAATAAAATATTTAATCTCGTGGTTACCTACTTACACTACGTATGCGAGCGCGGTGCATGCGATGGAAGGATGAGATAGGAGTAAGGCAATTCCGCTTTTAAGATAGTAGAGAATAGTTACATGCTCGTACGTTGAACAAGTCGGATCCCATATAATTAAGGGTGTGTTCGCATATGCTGGTTCCCAACCCGGAACAGTAACACGGAAAACGGAGCAGTCCATTAACACGTGATTAATTAAGTATTTGCTATTTTTTTTACAAAAATGGATTAATATGATTTTTGGCAAAATTTGCTATAGGACATCCAAAAAATATGTAATTAGCTGTGAGACATCATAAAAATGTGAATTTGCTCGAGGACACTCCAAAGCTGTTGTAATTTGCTACAGGACACTAGACGCATTAAAATATACTATCCACTCAATCATTGAGAGAAAAAACACATAAAATGACAATTTTGCCCTTATCTTCTTCACTCTTCTCCTAGTCTTCTTCAAACACTTTTGAAAAGAACAAACACCAAATCAAATCAGTTGGGTGTACCACTGGGACCTTAAGCCCGAGATTTAAGGTCGCGGACTTCGGGTTCAGCGCACTAGCCTGACATATGCGCCCCGGCATATACGTCGTCACCGAGGTGCTCGCCAAGAACGGTTACGACAGCACCAAGGCCAACCCCGCCATGTTGCTGGGGCGAGCCACGCGTGTGGGCGGCATGCAGTTCACGACGCGTGAGTTGGCGAGCTGTGTGGTCGCGCGATTGGAGGCACTCGCGATGGGCAGTGCCAGCCTATGCGTGTGACGAAGAGCGGCACACGCGGGGTGTGCCTCGAGTGCGTGGAGTTGCACAGGTGTAGCGCCCGTTCCGTCGTGGCGCTTAGTGGGAAAACTATCTCTTAAAAATCCTAAATGCGAAAATTGTTTCTTTGTTTGTTGTCCAGTATCCGTGCCATTCCAGATCTCAAATCCCCAATCCATCGTCGAATCCAAACCCTAATCTCAATCTGTCCCAAATCAAACCATCTCAAAAAGTCTGTTTTTCTTCCCCCGAGCTCGTGGGCCGATCTCTTCTCCCCGGCCCATTCCCTCTCAGCCCGTCTCTCCTCTCCCCTCCATCCATGCCCGTACGTGCGAGGCACGTGCGCCGCTCGGGCACTGAGCGTCGCTCTCTCTCTCTCTTTTCTCCCTCCCTCTCCATTCTCGCTACTGCGCCTGAGCCCGCGCCGCTGCCCAAATCGCCGCGCCACCTGTTGCTTCCCGCGCGCGTGCACCGTGGTGGCCGACCAGCCAGTCGCCGCCGCCGTCAGCGCCTGCCGCGCCTGAGCCCGCGCCTGCCGCCCTGTAGCCGCGCCCTTCCAAACCGCCCCTGCCGTCATCGCCATCGTCACGACCCGGCCCCGCCACCACCGCGCACGCTTCCAAGGGTTGGAGGTAGAGCTCCTCCTCCCACTGCCTCGTCGCCCTCTCTCTCCTTCCTTCTTTTCCCAAGGAGGCAAGAGGCAAGCCCCCTTTCTTTCTTCCTTTTTCCTTTTCTCTTCCACCGCCGGCGTCATCCCCCCTGTCGCTGTTTTGGCCGCTAGCCGGAGCGCCAGCTCGCTGGCTTGACCACCCAATGTCAGTTCCTCCCTCCCAAACCGACATTGTCGCCCCTATAAATCCAAGCCCCTTTCCCCATTCCAAACTCCCTTGTTTTCGCCTTCCGCCTCCACAGCGCCATCATCGCTCCGCCCTGCTTGCACCTCCGCCGTTCGTTGCCAAAGCACCGGGAGAGCCGGTGAGTGCGAAGGACGCATGAAGGGGACTCCGGGCGCTCGTCTTCTTCCTCTTCCCCGGCCCGAGGCCGGAGAGATCACTCCCGTGCCGTCGGCCTCTCGTCACAGCGCCCCGTCTCGACTCGGTAGAGCACCTCCCCGTTCTCCCTCTTCGTTCCTCCTCCTCCCCTTAGTTTTCGCCAGAAGGTTGTGTAGCCTCCCCGTACCAAGCTGGCGCCGCCCCGACCACTGCCGTCGCTCGCAGTAGGCTCGCCGCCGTCGCCGCCCGAGTCCGGTAGCCACCTCTCGTCGCCGGCCTCCCTCGGCGTGTTTCCTCCTAATCCGGTGCTAGGAATGCAATACCGTAGCCGCGTAGATGCTCTCACCCCCAGGAATCAGCCCCTCGTGGTCTCGTCGCCTTTCCCCTCTTCTATGGCCGCCGGTGTGCGCCGCCGCGATTCATCGCCGTCGAGCCATCTCCGGTGCATCCGAGCCGAAGGCCCGATCCCTCTCGTTCTTGTCGTCACACCGGTGCATCTCCCCTTGGCCGAAGATGTCCCGACGAGCTCCGGTGAGCACCGCCGTCGCCCGCCGTCCGTTCCCGGCCGGCCTCCCGTCGTCCTCCTCCAGCCGGTCCACGTGGCAGCCAGGAAGGCGCCACGTCGGCGCCAGTTCGGCCGCGGGCCAGGTCTGTTTGACCTCGGTCAGCCGCTCCTCTGATCTGTTCTCCCAAGCGTGCGTGGTCCACGGAGAGCCAGCCGGCTGCGCATGGGCCCGCCGTCTCCCAGTCCACCCGGTGCACCATCGGTGAGCCGCGTCCGCAAACCCTAGCTCCCCCGCGCCGCGTAAACCGTCTCTCCCGTGCACCGAGTCACTGACTCGTGGGCCCGCCTCGGGACCCTGCACGTAAGGACCGATTCCTTTGGAATTTCATCCGAACATATAACAAGTACGACCACATGGGTGGAATGGTACACCCCTGGCTGAGTAATTTGCTAATCAGGGGAGCCTTGATGCCGGGAGACAAGTGGATTCGCCGGGGTGGTGTCGGGGAGGACCCCTGGGCTTCCTGGCACAGTATGGTCTGGGACCTAACCTGTTGTTGGTCTGGGACCCCTCTCGTCGGCATATGGTAAACCTGTGTTGGCTCTCGAAATGTCTTGTCATGAAAGCCTCAAGGTCGCCAGACGTGGTTGTTCTGCACGGGCTGGGTGATCCGAGTTAGTAATGTCGTGTGGGTAAAGTGTGCCCCCTCTGCAGAGGTTATTAAACTGTTCGAATAGCCGTGCCCACGGTCATGGGCGGATGTAAGGTGATTCCATAGCGTAGTTTTGTTTGACTACTGCTTTGTGAAATTGCTGTTGTGGAATTAGGTTCGATGTTTGGAAACTCTGTGGCTGACGGGATCAGCTAGGCCTGGGTGGCCGTTTGAAAGTTGTGGCCGGGTGCCAATCTTGAATTAATCAAAGACTGAAACATTGCACATAATCTGACCGGACGAGATACACTGTCTCATCCGTGCCGTTTGAGAAGCATTCATTTAGTTGATTTAAAAAGGAGTTTAACTAAAGTCAATTGTAAAAACAACAGCCTTTCCTTTGAAGCCTGCATTAAACACTTAATTCCCATGGCTTACTGAGTACTCATGTACTCACCATTGCTCTATATAAATAATCCCCCCCCCAGTTGCTGAAGAAGATGAGGTGGATCCCGCTGATGAGGAGTTCTTCCAGGAGCAAGTCAGCTACGATGAGTTTTAGGGTTTCGGTCTAGCTCCCAAGTCGCGCCTGTGATGAATGGTCCAAGTCTTGGCTTCCGCTTTCCTCTTTTTGTAATGCAGTTGTGAGCTCGGGGTCTGTCCGCAGCCCAACATGACTGTACATCTACTCTGTAATAAAGAGACTTCTGTTGCTGTGATATTCGGTCTTCCTGTGATACCAGCACTGTTTCTTGGGACTGGTATCGATTAACAGGTTAATTTGGAGCGTCACGGGCTAGTTTTGCCCGGGGCTTGTTCGGGGCGTGACAACAGGCGTGCGGGGCGGCTTACCGGCGCATTTGATTTGGTTATTCTTTTCAGAAGCGACGGAAGAATACTTGGAAAAGGAAGAAGAAGGTAAGGGCAAAACTGTCTTTTTATGTGATTTCTCTCTCATAAATTAGGTGGATATTGTATTTTAATGCGTCCAGTGTCCTGTAGCATATTACCACACTTTTAAAGTGTCTTTAGGCAAATTCACGTTTTTGCGATGTACTACAGCTAATTACACATTTTTTGGATGTCCTGTAGCAAATTTTGCCTTTTTTAAGCAACTTTTGTGTAGAAACTTTTTTTAAAAAATACACCGTTTAATAGTTTGAAAAGCGTGCACGCGGAAAACGAGGGAGATGGGTTGGGAAAAAGAGGTGCCTAACTCTCCCTCTTTCAAAATTGTAGATGGCAGTGAACGCCAGCTTTAGTTCCCACGGCTTTGGTGAGGGTCACCACGTCGCTCAGCTTCGTGACCTCGCTCGCTTCCTTGGCTTCTCGTGTCCTGAGTACACGGGGTACTCGGTGGACCGTGTTCCCCCTCGCTGTGAGCTCTCTGTGTATCTTTACCCTCATGGAGGTATACACGGGGCTGGCCTTCGCCCACACCAATTCAATGTGGCCAGGCCCACTCTCCAGATCACGTACCAGGACCTTTCCTGGACGGCGCTTCGTCGTTTCGCCCACGACTACAGCCACCGCCTCGGGGGCTCCGCCTTCCGACAGCTTCCCCGCCTTCCTTCAGGCCACACTGACACCAGGTACCCTTGTCCGTACCGCGAGTCTCAGCCCGTGCTGACTCGCATGGTTGAGCTTTCTGAGGCTCAGGCCACTCAGCACGACCTACTCCTTGAGGCTTACGCTCCCTTGCACGCCGCTACGCCGCACTTGAGGCTCGCCTGGCTGAGAAGGGTGTCACCTCAGTTGACACTACCTCTTGAGACTCCGGCCGCCTCTGCCACGCCAGTCACCTGTCCTCCCACAGCTCACGCGGCTCTGCTCGCACTCCCAGTGGCCCGCGCTCCCCTAGCTCGCGTGTGCCGTACTCACCAGTGTACTCCCCCTACCCACACCCAGTTAGCCCCTCCTATACTCCTGGTCACACCCAGTCGCTTCCTCCCACCGTGGCCCACGCTTTATCCGCACTGCGCGGAAGCGTGTTGTTGGTTCTTCCACTGTGTTCCGCTTTGACTACCCAGCTCCCCCACCGCCAGCAGCCCGTGCTGCTGCCGGCCCTTGACAGGTTCCGCCGCTCTCTTCGCATCAGCCGATCGACGTCTCTTCGACTGAGGAGCCGACTACAGGAGGCAGTTAGGCAGGCGAGGAGTAGAGGAGGCCGTCTTCAGCAGTTGTCCGTGTGTTAGGCCCTTTTGTTCCGCCGCCAACTCTTTTGGAGTCGTGGCGAGGTAGTGCATGCGTGTGTTTGATGTGGGTGTTGTATGGTAGTCTGGTTCTCCTAGGTGGTGTGCGTATAGTCAAGCTCGGCGTAGCTCTGTGACTTGTCCACACCCGTTGTATCAGGTGTCTTTATGATTTGGGAAAACCAGTTTATGCCTAGTGTGTGCTATCTGAGTTGTTATTTATTTTGCTTCTTGTCTTCATTAAGTGCTGATCCGATTCTCACCCCACCCTTTTCTGGGAGTTTAGATGGCTAGCCGCCCTCGTCGCGCTGCCCGTGCACCGAACCGCTTCGGTTTTGAAGAAGGCAGAGTTGAGCCAGAGGCAGATCACGAGTCAGCTAATGAGTAGTCTTACCACACTAACCGTTCGCATCGCACAGCTTCCCGCAATGCTGAGGGTGAGCAGCCCCATGGCTCTCACCGCTCTCACCACACTGTTAATCACGACCCTAGTGGAGGACGCATGCCTTCCCCACTGCATGTTGAGAGCGACATGCAACACTTGATGGCAGTTCAGACGCAGATCTTGCAAGGGTTAGCTACAGCCATAGCAGGTTTTCAGCATAATGCACATGGAAATGGCCATCCTCACATGGGTAACAACAGATCCAAGCTGACAGACTTTCTGAGGTTTCGTCTGCTAGAGTTCTCTCAGACCGTCGAGCCTGTTGAGGCTGACGATTGGCTGAAGGATGTTGAAAGAAAGCTCAACTTGGTACAGTGTACTTCTGTCGAGAAGACACTCTATGCCTCTCACCAGCTAAGAGGACCTGCCGCTGATTGGTGGGAAAACTACTGCAATGCTCACCCTGACCCCACTAACATTGCTTGGGATGAGTTTGCTACGGCCCGTGCAGCTCATGTGCCTGAAAGCACCATTGATATGAAGAAAGAGGAATTTAACAGGCTTAAGCAAGGCAACAACAATGTCAATGAGTATCTAAGTCAGTTCGACAAGTTGGCACGGTATGCTCCTGAGGAAGTGGACATCGATAAGAAGAAGATCAGGAAGTTCTTAAACGGAATCGCAGTCGGGATGAGGCTTCAGTTGCTTGCTCATGATTTCCCCACTTTCCAACACTTGATCAACAAGGCTCTTCTGCTTGAAGATGCCAGAAAAGAAGCTACCGAGGAATACAAGAAACGCAAGTCTAATCATCAGGGGAACTCCTCCCGAGGGGCACCTCGCCCTCGCCTTGGACAACCCATGCAATATCACCAGTCAGTCTCTCATGCTAACCGTCAGCCAAGCTATGCACCTCGTCCTCAGACTAACCGTCCGACGCCTCAGCCACAGCAGCGTGCCCCTAGCGGTAATACTGCACCAAACAGTGTGTCCTCCTTCAAGGCACCATCAGGAATGGCGTCTGTCCAGTGTTTCCGATGCAACCAGATGGGACACTACGCTAGGCAGTGCCCCCAAGACCCTGCCAACTCCAGTTCAGGGCATTCTAACAGCAGCACCGCCAGGACTCCTACTCCCGCACTAGCTCCGTCCCGTCCTAGCTCTCAGGCTAGTGGATAGGGATCTCGTGTTTCTAACAACTTCGGTCGAGGCCGGGTGAACCATATTCAAGCTGAAACTGCTCAGGATGCTCCAGACGTTGTGATGGGTATGTTCTCTGTCAACTCCGTACCCGCAATAGTTCTGTTTGATTTAGGAGCTTCTCATTCTTTCATATCGCAAGCTTTTGTGAAAAGAAATGGTTGGAAAACCCAAAAATTTCAAGTTCCAATGATAGTACATTCCCTTGGAAGGGATATAGGGGCAACTAAAATTTGCCCCGAAGTTAACATTAGAATTGAGGGAATTGATTTCCTAGCCAAACCTATAATACTAGACTCGCAAGGTTTGGACATCATCCTAGGGATGGATTGGTTGGCTAAGCACAAAGGACAGATAGATTGTGCCGAAAGGTCCATCACCTTACAGGGACCTGGAGGAAAGCAAGTTCGCTTTACCTCTAACACCCTTACCGCAAGTCAGTCAATCCTAAACAGTTTGCAAGCCACTCCCTTGGAATCAGTGCCCATAGTCTGCGAATATCCCGACGTATTTCTAGAAGAGTTATCGGGTATGCCACCAGACCGTGAGATTGAGTTCGCCATAGAACTAGCACCAGGCACCGCACCAATTGCAAAAAGACTACCGAATGGCAGCTAATGAGTTAGCAGAAGTCAAAAAGCAGATCGAAGAATTGGAGAGTAAAGGTTATGTGCGGCCTAGCTCATCTCCTTGGGGAGCCCCAGTGCTTCTGGTTAAGAAAAAGGATGGCTCTGAGAGAATGTTAATCGACTATAGAGCCCTAAATGAAGTAACTATAAAGAACAAGTACCCGTTGCCTCGGATTGACGATCTGTTCGATCAACTAGAAGGAGCAAAGGTTTTCTCCAAGATTGACTTAAGATCAGGTTACCAGTAGTTGAAGATCAGATCTGAGGATATCCCAAAAACCGCTTTCTCAACGCGATATGGTCTGTATGAGTTCACAGTAATGTCTTTCGGACTCACCAATGCTCCGGCCTTCTTCATGAACCTGATGAACCAGATCTTCATGGAGTACTTGGACAAGTTTGTTGTGGTATTCATCGATGACATCTTGATATACTCAAGAAATGAGGAAGAACATGCGGAACACCTGAGGCTGATAATGGAAAAGCTAAGAGAACATCAATTGTTCGCCAAGTTCTCGAAGTGCGAATTCTAGTTGGACCGAGTAGCATTTCTTGGACACGTAATCTCCTCTAACGGTGTCGAAGTAGATCCCAGCAAGGTGGAAGCCGTACTTGCTTGGAATCTGTCACACCCTGATTTTCGTCTTAAGATTTATAAATTATTTAATAAATTATTAATAGAATTTATATTAAATGTTCATTAATTTACAAGTGAAGTTAAATGTGGGAAATAAAATTTCCTAAATATAAAGCATGGATGGATTTAATTTTTATTAAATTCTCCATGGTTAATTATACTCTCTGGAATTTTCTCGGATTTTTCGGAGCTCAATTATTAATTTTAATCATACAAAGAGCATTTCAGTAATTACCCACATATTAAATTAATCATTAAATGGTCTAATTATAATTTTGTTAAGTACTTTTAGTGTCCAAGTATTTTTAAGATTTTTCTTGGAATTATTTGAGCATTGGAAGTATTTTTAACAATTGAAAGATCATTTAAGTGATTATTTTAATTGGAAAAAGTTTTTAAATCCTTCCCTAAGTCGTTGGGCCGAATCCGGCCCAACATCCTCTCTCTTCCAAGCGGCCCACGTCGGCCCAGTCCAAGCAGCCAGCCTCTCCTCCTCTCAGCCAGCCCAGCCGGAAAAGTCTGATTTACCTCCCTCTTCTACTGTTCATCTTCCAGCTCTGGACAGAGCCCGAGCTGCTGTCCTGTGCCCTGTGTAACCGCGGTTTTCCCCTCCAAATCCGACCTTTTCTCTTGTGTTTTTCCAAAATTAGTTGAGGGAAATATTCCTCTTGTCCTCCTCTACCTTTTCCCCCAAGAATCGGAGCAAATCGTTGGGTATTTTGCCCGAATCAAACTCGTTTTCGAGTTTATCTCTAAAACCGAGTTTTTGATTTTCCCGAAGCGATTCCTCTCGTTTGGAGTCCGATCTCTTCAATCCAAGCCTATATAAAGCACCCCCTAGTCCTCCTCTTTCGTTTGCCCTCTTTCCCGTGCTCTCTCGTGCTCCGTAGCCTCGTCGCCGCGTCGCGCAAGCCGCCGACGTCGCCGGTCAACGTGCAGCCGCCTCGCGCCGTCGCCCTAGCCGTCGTCGCTGCCTCCTCTCGCCGCCGGCGGGTGCGTGTGACCGAGGGCTAGCCCGGCCGCCCCTTCCCCGTCGTCGCCGGCCACCGGAAGACCGTCGCCGCCGAAGTCCGTGTCGCCGCCGCCGCCACCTCTCGTCGCCGGCCGTCGTCGGTCGTCGTACGGCACTTCGGTGAGCACCATCGGGTTCGTCTCGTCGTTCTCTACGTGTAGGTGCCCTCCAAATCCGCAGCCGGCCGCTCTATCTCCGGCGAGGTCGTCATCTTGGTTCGGCCACCATGGATGATGTCAGCATGACATCATCATCTTTTCTTTTTTCCTTTTTTCTAATAGATTAAATCTTCGGAAAATCATAACTAAATAACCGTAGATCCGTTTCAGGTGGTTCAAGTTGCTAAATTTTTCTAAAATAAAGATCTACATATTAAAATTGTCCATAAATTGAATTAAATTTATTTAATTTTTTTTAAATGGGCTTTAATTAGATTTGATCTTGTAAAATTCATAATAAATTCATTTGAAGTCAGAATGAGGCTGTTCAAGTCTCATAATTCATCTAAAATTATGATCTACATGTTTGTTTACTTTATATGTACTGTTTATTTGGTTTTTATTAGTCTTTTTCTTCGTTTTGCGTGTTAGCTTGTCGTTTCCGTCGTTGCGAAGGTTCGTGAGTGCGTCGGGAGTGTTCAAGAAGATTAATTGAAGACCGATTATTGCAAGGCAAGTCACACAGATCCTAAACACAATCCTTTGAGCATGTTGATCCTATATTTAAATTCTCTATTTATTTCAACTGTGCATTTATTTTCGAATGTCACCGGGTGGTGTGAATCTATTCCTTTGTTATGGCCAATTTGCATTGAATGTCCTATTCCTTGATACCTTGGGTAATAAATTGATTAGTTTGAACCTTATGTATTGGTTTGGTTCAGCTAAATGTTATATATATAATTGCTTAGCAATGCTTAGAAACATTAGCTCACTAATGGGATGAATCATATGTACTACATTATTAATTATGGTTATATTTAATGGTAGCTCACGATGATTAATCGTGTGATGTTAATTAATTGATAATTAAAACCTGGTTAAGGTGGGTTGTGAGCATATGGTTTTGATGGTTGTGCTCATGGCAATTAAGGACCGGTTCGCGAGCTACTGTTGTGAAACATTTATCGTGCCAGCCACAAGCCAGCGTGGGCAACGGCTTTATCTTTTGTATAGCGTGATTCATTATAGTGCGCCAGACTGAGAAGTGGCGAGAAGTCCACGGGGGTCGCTGGGGAGTCCATGCCTTGTTTATAAGGGGGTGATTATGATCCAGGAACGGTGCACTGTGGTGAGTTGTGTTGTGCAAAGGGTATTGTCACGATTTCCCCCTTTGCAATGCCGTGGTGGTATTTCGGGGCATGGCAACATGTGTGGAATCGTGTCTTGTGGGTACAGTGGTACACCTCTGGCCAGAGTAAAACTATTCGAATAGCCGTGCCCGCGGTTATGGGCGAGTTGAGCAATGTTTTTCGTGATTAGTCTCACACCTCTCACAATAATTATTGATGATTAACTGGTAATAATTTGCTTAGCTCCTGGTTTGGAGTTAGATCTGTACAGCCGGGTATGGTTGTTCAGGATGGTTGGGCCTGAGCAGCATGGGTGTGCTGTTCAGTGTTGGTTAAAAGTTCTGATTAATTACTCCACTGTTTTACTTCTCTTAAATGTTTTGCTAAATGCTGCTTTTGCAAATGAGCCTATATTATGCCATCCTTTGGAATCCTTGTGCACTTGCATATTTGCTGTGTGGCTTGTTGAGTATGTCATATGCTCATTCTTGCAATAATCAATCAACCTCAGTTGAAGAAAAAGGATCCAGAAGGAGAAGACGTTTGGCTTATACCCCAGTTGAGCTGCCTGTGGGAGTGGAGCCGGAGCTTCGCTAGATTTTATTTTTCCGCTGCAGTTTTCTTCGTGGTGAGGACTAAGTGCCTCTTAAGTAAGTATTTATCGTTTTAGTTAATGTGATGAATCTGTGTATTAAATTGTCAGTTTGTGTACCTCGGCTGATTTCTGGACGAGGGTTTAATGCACAAATAAGTTCGGAAATTACTAGTGAATTTCCGGGCGTGACAGAATCCACCCAAGAATGTGTCAGAAATCCGCGGTTTCCTTGGCCTACCTGGATATTATCCAAGATTCATCGAAGGTTTCTAAAAGTTAGCTAGACCTATGACCGAGTTGCTAAAGAAGGAAAAGAAGTTTGAATGGTCAGCAGCCTGCGAAGACAGTTTTCAAGAAATGAAGAAAAGGTTGACCACTGCCCAGTTCTCACCTTACCAGATATACGAAAAGACTTCGAAATCTTCTGTGATGCGTCAAGGCAAGGCTTGGGATGCGTCTTAATGCAAGATCGTAAGGTGGTGGCCTATGCGTCTAGGCAGCTTAGACCTCATGAAGTCAACTATCCCACCCATGATCTTGAATTAGCAGCCGTGGTCCATGCTCTTAAGATCTGGCGGCACTACTTGATCGGGAACAGATGCGAAGTATACACTGATCATAAAAGTCTTAAGTACATCTTCACTCAGACCGAGTTGAATATGAGGCAGAGAAGATGGTTGGAACTAATCAAGGATTACGATCTCGGGAACCACTACCATCCTGGTAAAGCCAATGTGGTTGCTGATGCACTGAGTCGCAAGACCTACTGCAATGCGGTTCAAGTATGGCCAGACCAGGATTGTCTGTGCAGAGAATTGGAGAAATTAAGGCTGACAGTAGTACAGTCGGGTGTTCCTGCCAGCTTGACAATACAACCTACGCTGGAATCGCAAATCCGAGAAGCTCAGAAAGATGACGAAGGTATAAAAGAGTTAATAAAAAGAATACACGAGAAGAAAGACACCGGTTTCACCATAGATGACCAAGGCACAGTTTGGTGCGGTCCACGCATCTGTGTACCGGCCAAGAAGGAGATAAGAAACCTCATTTTAAAAGAAGCTCATGAGTCCACCTACTCCATTCATCCGGGAAGTATGAAGATGTACCAAGATATCAAGGCATACTTCTGGTGGGCAGGAATGAAGCGAGAGGTCGCAGAATACGTGGCCCTTTGTGACATTTGCCAGAGAGTCAAAGCGGAGCATCAGAGGCCAGCTGGTTTGCTGCAACCCCTACCGATTCCCGAGTAGAAATGGGAAGAGATCGGGATGGATTTCATCACCGGTTTGCCGAGAACCCCTAGTGGGTACAACTCCATCTGGGTAATCGTGGATCGACTCACGAAATCGGCTCATTTCGTGCCAGTAAAAACTACCTTTGATGGAAAGAAACTGGCAGAACTCTACATGACCCATGTCGTATGTAGATTTGGTTGTCCCAAGAAGATTGTGTCGGATCGAGGCACTCAGTTCACCTCAAGATTCTGGAAGCAGTTGCATGAAGCTCTCGGAACCGATCTAAATTTCAGTACAGCTTACCATCCGCAGACCGATGGTCAGACAGAAAGAGTAAATCAGAACTTGGAAGACATGCTTCGTGCGTGTGCCCTGGATTTCGAAGGTACTTGGGATCGTTGCCTGCCGTATGCCGAGTTCTCCTACAACAACAGTTATCAGGCCAGCATTCAGATGTCGCCGAATGAGGCAATGTTCAGGAGAAAGTGTCGCACTCCCTTGTGCTGGAATGAGGTTGGCGAAGCACTGGTGTTTGGTCCTGACATACTCAAGGCAGCAGAAGAACAAGTTAAGTTGATCCGAGAACGCTTGAAGACAGCTCAGAACTGACAGAAGAATTATGCTGATAATCGGAGGCGTGATCTTGAGTTCGAAAAAGGAGATCATGTGTACCTATGGGTATCACCCCTCCGTGGTATGAGGAGGTTTGGGATGTCCGGAAAATTAGCACCCCGCTACATCGGCCCCTACCTCATAACAGCCAAACGTGGCGAAGTGGCTTATCAGCTTGAGTTACCTGAAGGTCTCGCAGATGTGCACAACGTGTTTCACGTGTCTCAGTTGAAGAAATGTCTCTGTGTTCTAGAAGAACAAGTTCCCCTGGCCAATATCGAGTTGGAAAAGAATCTGACCTACAAAGAAAGACCGATCAAAGTTCTTGAAGAGGAAAAACGTCAGACCCGCCGAAAGACCATCATGTTCTACAAGGTTCAGTGGAGCAACCATTTAGAAGATGAAGCAACCTGGGAACGAGAAGATCATCTCTGCGCCGAGTTTCCAGAGCTGCTCCCTTAGGTGCTGAATCTCGGGGTCGAGATTCTTGTTAGGGGGGTTGTTCTGTAGCGCCCGTTCCGTCGTGGCGCCTAGTGGGAAAACTATCTCTTAAAAATCCTAAATGCGAAAATTGTTTCTTTGTTTGTTGTCCAGTATCCGTGCCATTCCAGATCTCAAATCCCTAATCCATCGTCGAATCCAAACCCTAATCTCAATCTGTCCCAAATCAAACCATCTCGAAAAGTCTGTTTTATCTCCCCCGAGCTCGTGGAACGATCTCTTCTCCCCGGCCCATTCCCTCTCAGCCCGTCTCTCCTCTCCCCTCCATCCATGCCCGCACGTGCGAGGCACGTGCGCCGCTCGGGCGCTGAGCGAGAGAGAGCTCTCTCTCTATTTTCGCCTTCCCTCTCTGCTCTCGCTGCCGCGCCTGAGCCCGCGCCACGCGTTGCTTCCCGCGTGCGCACTCTGTGGTGGCCGACCGGCCAGTCGCCGCCGCCGTCAGCGCCTGCCGCGCCTGAGCCTGCGCCTGCCGCCCTGTAGCCGCGCCCTTCCAAACCGCCCCCGCCGTCATCGTCGTCGTCACGACCCGGCCCCGCCACCACCGCGCACGCTTCCAAGGGTTGGAGGCAGAGCTCCTCCTCCCACTGCCTCGTGGCCCTCTCTCTCCTTCCTTCTTTTCCTAAGGAGGCAAGAGGCAAGCCCCCTTTCTTTCTTCCTTTTTCCTTTTCTCTTCCACTGCCGGCGTCATCCCCCCTGTTGCCGTTTTGGCCGCTAGCCGGAGTGCCAGCTCGCTGGTTGACCGCCCAATGTCGGTTCCTCCCTCCCAAACCGACATTGTTTCCCCTATAAATCCAAGCCCCTTTCCTCATTCAAAACTCCCTTCTTTTCACCTTCCGCCTCCACAGCGCCATCGTCGCTCCGCCCTGCTTGCACCTCCGCCGTTCGTCGCCAAAGCACCGAGAGAGCCGGTGCGTGCGAAGGACGCATGAAGGGGATTTCGGGCGCTCGTCTTCTTCCTCTTCCCCGGCCCGAGGCCGGAGAAATCACTCCCGTGTCATCGGCCTCTCGTCACAGCGCCCCGTCTCGACTCGGTAGAGCACCTCCCCGTTCTCCCTCCTCGTTCCTCCTCCTCCCCTTAGTTTTCGCCAGAAGGTTGTGTAGCCTCCCCGTAGCAAGCTGGCGCCGCCCCGACCGCTGCAGTCGCTCGCAGTAGGTCGCCGCCCGAGTCCGGTAGCCACCTCTCGTCGCCGGCCTCCCTCGGCATGTTTCCTCCTAATCCAGTGCTAGGAATGCAATACCGTAGCCGTGTAGATGCTCTCACCACCAGGAATCAGCCCCTCGTGGTCTCGTCGCCTTTCCCCTCTTCTACCGCCGCCGGTGTGCGCCGCCGTGATTCATCGCCGTCGAGCCATCTCCGGTGCATCCGAGCCGAAGGCCCGACCCCTCTCGTTCTTGTCGTCACACCGGTGCATCTCCCCTTGGCCGAAGATGTCCCGACGAGCTCCGGTGAGCATCGCCGTCGCCCGCCGTCCGTTCCCGGCCGGCCTCCCTTCGTCCTCCTCTAGCCGGTCCACGTGGCAGCCACAAAGGCGCCACGTCGGCGCCAGTTCGGCCGCGGGCCAGGTCTGTTTGACCTCGGTCAACCGCTGCTCCGATCTGTTCTCCCGAGCGCGCGTGGTCCACGGAGAGCCAGCCAGCTGCGCGGAGGCCCGCCGTCTCCCAGTCCACCCGGTGCACCATCGGTGAGCCGCGTCAGCAAACCCTAGCTCCCCCTCGCCGCGTAAACCCTCTCTCTCGTGCACCGAGTCACTGACTCGTGGGCCCGCCTCGGGACCCTGCACGATGGATCCGGCTCATCCGGATCTCTCTCTCTCTCTCTCTCTCCACCGCCTCCCTCTGTTGGGCCGCCTTCTGAGGCCATGCCGACCCAACCAATTGGCCGCGCCGCGCCAACTCCTCTTGGGCCGCGCTTAAACCACCCGTGAAGTCTAAATCACCTCCCTCTTTCGTTTCTAATCGAAAAAGGATGTTAATAAATCCTTTTCCTTTAGTTTAGTAAATCCTTTAATCTTAGAAATTCGATATCTTCCCAACCGTACACCCGACTGACTCCGTTCGATATTTTTAGTTCGGGGCGTGACAACAGGTGTGCGGGGCGGCTTGCCGGCGCATTTGATTTGGTTATTCTTTTCAGAAGCGTCGGAAGAATACTTGGAAAAGGAAGAAGAAGGTAAGGGCAAAACTGTCTTTTTATGTGATTTCTCTCTCATAAATTAGGTGGATATTGTATTTTAATGCGTCCAGTGTCCTGTAGCATATTACCACACTTTTAGAGTGTCTTTAGGCAAATTCACGTTTTTGCGATGTCCCACAGCTAATTACACATTTTTTGGATGTCCTGTAGCAAATTTTGCCTTTTTTTAAGCAACTTTTGTGTAGAAACTTTTTTTAAAAAAATACACCGTTTAATAGTTTGAAAAGCGTGCATGCGGAAAACGAGGGAGATGGGTTGGGAAAAAGAGGTGCCTAACTCACCCTAAGGATAGACTAGAAGCCCATATATTAAGAGCAGGTACAATAGCAGACTATAAGCCAGCTATAAACATATTTTAAAAAGATAAAGGAAGAGAGAGAAGAGCAGTGGGTTATATATTTATAGCCAGCTGCAACACAGACTCCAAGACGTAATGTGTGTATGATAGGTGGGACCAGATATTAATAGTATAGTAAGCAAATATTGTATGAATTAACTATTATATTGGCTATAGATGATTTGAAGTAGTGTGCTATACTATTAAACTTGCTCTAACAGGCTGACCTATTTATAATTAAAAAGGGACGATGACTCACAAACCTCCAGACTCGTTGGTTGGGACGGTAGTGTCTTCTAGACGAGCACTGCTACATATACTAACTTTTTTTTTTTTTACAAAACTCTTACAAAATAATTGTCTCAATAGTTTGATCTTAACATATACTTCCTCCGTTTCAGGTTATAAAATATTTTAACTCAAAGTCAAACTGTTTCAAGTATATTAATATTTATAATACAAAATTAGTTTGATCAACTCAATAATTAAATATATTTTCATAATAAATTTTTCTTGATTGAAAAATATTACTACTTTTTTCTATAAACTTGGTCAAACTAAAAGCAGTTTAACTTTGATCAAAGTCAAAAACGCTTTATAACATGAAATGGAGGGAATAGAAATTATAGAAAACGATTCAGGTTATAAGACACTTAAACACGTAATGTTAGTAGTAATAAGAGTTTAGTAATAGAAACTTTAGTACGTATAGACTTTTTCTTTCTAGACAAGGCAGTGACTGGGACGTGTTTGGTTGGGCCAAATTTGTCCCGTATCTGGTCCCAGCGCTGATAGGAACCGTTACAATTGTTTGCTTTCGGTGGGCCGTTATCTGGTACTGTGGGATCCAATACCGGCCCAATTGTTAAGCAACACAACACTAATACGGAGAGGAATCGCGTTCCCGGCAAGGCGGCGCCGCCTCCTCCAACGAACGCCGCCGCTTCGATCCTCGCGATGGCGCCGCACTGCCGCTCGATTCCACGAGACCCATCGCCGCCGACCACCGCCACCGACGAGGCGGCGACCGCTGTTTATCTTCACGGGCAAGCAACCGGCACCCGCGGAACGACACCGTGATCGATTGGAGCAGAGGCTTCGCAAGTGTGGGCCAGCACAGCACAGATCGACGACCGCCGCCAACTCCCGGATCACAGGCTACGTTCCGGTGAGGAAGATCTTGAGGCGAAGCTTCTTTCGTTGTACCATGTTGGTCGGGTGATTTCGATCCGATTTATGTTCAACCTCTTGTTGATTTACGTTCCTGTTGCTCTCACAATTTCCTGCTTCTTTTTTTTTTTGCTTGATGCCTTGTTTTGGTTTGTCGAATTAGACCCGATTTTTAATCCCCTGCCTACATTCACATTACCGGTCCCCGATCCAAACATTGGGGGTGGAAACTGAAACCATTACAGCAAGCAGCCAAACAAACTCAGTAAATGGCTCCAGTGTTTAGCATTAAGTGCTTGAACCAACATTGAACGAATCCTAGTAAGCTTGGCATCATGTGACGTGGTTGAACGAATGCGTTCAAACAAGGACAGGATCCTGCTTCTAGGGAAATGTGTCTTTACGTCAGTTCAATATGATCTGTATTCTGTACTATGAAAATAACAGATGAATTACTGCAAAACAAGACTCAAGATATTGTCACATTTATGGCCTTGGAGTTGCAACCGATTAGGACATGATTTGAATATTGAAGTGTTTTTCGAAAAAGAGAGTATTGAAGTGTGAATCAAGAGTAACAGAAAGAATCAATGTCTCAATTCTTTCAAAAGAAAAACCAGTGTATCAAGCATGTGTCGTATTGCTACAGTATCGGTGTGCAACAGTACAAACAATTTTGTTTTGTTAATTGGATCCATGCCACTGCAACTTTGACAAATTAAAAAAATACCACTACTATTCATCATATCAGCTACACACCACTGAAAATTTCTAAAATTAGAACTATGCCACTCCCGTCACTTTTTCCGTCTCATCTCTCACGCCATCTCTGTTCCATCCTCATCCCCTCTAGCCCCAAGCGTTCACGCGGCCGGAGTGGAGGACAAGCCGGAGCAGTTGCGGCGGGGCCTGGCGTGGTTCGCGGTGGAGTCGTCGGACACGCACACGGAAGCAAGGGGGTAGGGCGGTAGGGGCGGACGCCTCCACACCGGCGATGAGGAGGAGGTGCCGCGCCGGTTTATCGGCTCCATTAAATACTCCTCCAACCCCGAGACGTGCAGTTAAGACCAAATCGATCGATCTCTTCGCCTTGCTCCATCTGCGAGCTGGGGTGCGGCTTAAGCAACTCTAGTCATAGTTTCTTATTCTTCCTCCTCCTTGTCATCGTCTCCTGTAGGATCGAAACACAAGAACTAAGCCAACCAGAGGGGGGGGGTGAATGGTTGGTATACCCAAAAACCCAAACTTTTAGCGGAAATAAAAGTTACCCTCAAATTCGATGTAGATCGGTCTGACCGCGCTCGTGCCGCCGGTCTGACCGCTGTTGATCACTCGGTCCAACCGCCTGAAGATCGTCTGCCGCGCCTGAAGTCGCTGCCGGTCTGACCGCCTCTCCTCCGTCGGTCTGACCGCCGCCTGCCGCCGGTCTGACCGCCGGTATGTCGCCGGTTAGACCGCCGAACCCGATGAAACACAAATCGAAGAACTCTTAAAGTAGTTGACAACTTTATTGCTTCTCTCTGTGTTTACAAAGTGCATCGACAGCACTCCTTACAAAAATCTCGACTAAACTCGAAATCCTAACTAAACTAGCAACTCAATTGCTCTCAAAAGCGATACCGGGAAGCCTCACGCTCCCCTTCTATTTATACATGAGGTAGGCAGCCTAAAGCCACGAACCAAACTCATACTAGAAGTCCTAAACGCCTTAGGAAACCCTCTAGTACAAGAAACAAACTTTACATAACCAATCATACCAAATTTGGACTCCTTCCAAATTCGACTCCGCATCCCATACGCACACAATACCTCCATCATATGCCATATGGAATCTTCACCAACCACGTGCATCAACTCTAGTCTAAGTATCCCGCATGATATCTGACCACCACGGACATCGTCTTACCACCAAGCCGACTCCCGGTCCATCACCGCAAATACTCTCCCGAGGCATCGAGTCACCTACACATGAAACAAACAAAGAAATCATATTCCGAGACCAAGCTATCACCAACTTGACTCATTGTTAGCAAACAACAGTATTACATACGTATAGTATCCATATAGAAGCCATAACCATGAAACAATCACGGATATCCAAAGATACAACCCGAAACCGAAACCGACACAGCGTTGGCCGGTCAGACCGCGGGCACACTAGTCTGACCGTATGGATACCGCCGGTCTGACCGGCCACACCAGCCCGGTCTGATCGGACCACATATCCAGCAGCACCTGTAAATCCAAACATCTCCAAAACCACTTCGAAGATTAATTACAAATATCAAAACCAATAATCACCGATGTCAATTGTTTATCACAAAATAAGAATCAAAACACACGTTGAACTTACATCTCTCTCCCTGCGTTGCAGCTTCCTCGTGCACTCCCTGCCTTGCAGCTTCTTCATGCACTAGTTTATGCTCTTCTCACTAGCAAGCAAGCTTCTGTCATGTCGTTAGCTGTAGATTAGGGGGAGATTTGTTCTTCTTTTTGGTCTGGTTTTTTGTGGTTTCTTGATCGTTGGGGGTAATGGCGCACCGGGGCGGCCGGTTCTTGGAGGTCGCTGGGGTGGCGGTGGCGGTGGTGGTGGTGGTGTTGGGGGTGGCGGTGCGGCCGGCCGCGGCGTTGTCCGCGAATGGGAAGGCATTGCTGTCGCTGCTGCCGGCGGCGATGCTGTCGACGGTGCTGCCGTCGTGGGACCCCTCCGCCGCGACGCCGTGCTCATGGCAGGGGGTGACGTGCTCGCCGCAGAGCCGGGGTGGTGTCACTGTCTCTACCGAACACCTTCCTCAACCTGTCGTCGCTCCCGCCGCAGCTCCGCAACCTCGACCGCTTCGACGCCAACATCAAGCATATGGCCGACAACGGCAGGCTGTAGGTTGCAGCCGCTCCTCACAAGGCTGCTCCACGGCGAGCCGGACACGCAGGTCGCCATGGCCACTACCTCGGCGAGCTCGTACTGGCGAACGATGACAAGGCCACGGTTGCCGAAGCCGCGCGTGGCCGTGGAGAGGAGGGGGATAAAGATAGGAATGGAGACGGCGTGAGCGATGAGATGAAAAAAGTGACGGGAGTGGCATGGATCCAATTTTAAAAATTTTTAGTGGCATATAGCTAATATGACAAATAGTAGTGATTATTTTTTAATCTGTTAAAGTTGCAATGGCATGGATCCAATTAACTCTTTTTCTTTTTTTTGCGGGGATGCAACAGTACAAACATCACTTCCATTGATTTAAACAGGCTGATAACAGGAGATATTATTAAGCTCTAACAACTTCCAATTGATTTTATTGAGCCAAAAACTCAGTACCTAGCTAGTGCAGCTTAATAAGAGTTTGTTGTACAATTCCCGGTAAATGCAAGGAAGAGGAGGCCGAGGTTCTTTCAATTCTCATCCTACAATACTCATCTGGGCTCAAGTTCTGTGATCGGCGCTTCATTTTGCGACATTTTTCTTGAGTTGTGTGGGTTCTGCTCTGAATTTGCACCTGAGCTAGCAGTAGCACCAATCTCCTGGAACCAAAATGAAGGCCTGGACAAGGATGGGAGACGGATTGTACCAGTACTACTAAGCATGGCATTAATAGCCGACATCAATGGCCTATCAGCAGGTTTCGGTTGAACACAGAGTAGCCCAATGTGGATGCACTTCAGCACCTTATCAACTGGATAGCGGTTTCCCAATGATGGATCGATCAACTCGATGGCTTTATCGCTAGTCCAGTGCTCCCATGTCTTCATCAAATCAATGGGTTAGTGTTCGATTTAAGTTATAATTGGGAGAAGAAGTTAGCTCGGTATAGAATAATTGGGTCCATGTACTCACAACATATATGAGATCAACCACATGGTCAGAACCGTAGGAGCCAAAGTTTCTTCTTCCTGTGATGATCTCTGAAACCAGGACACCGAAACTATACACGTCTGACTTGATTGAATATTGTCCGCGCATCGCATACTCTGGAGACATGTATCCACTGTAGCAAGAACATAACTTTTACTGCATGATCTATTGACTTCATTATTTTGAAGGATTGGCCATACTTACTAAGTCCCAGCGATACGGTGAGTGATAACTTGTGATTGATCCCTTTCGAATATCTTAGCTAGACCAAAGTCAGAAATCTTAGGATTATAAGCAGAATCCAAGAGAACATTGCTTGCTTTGAGGTCACGATGAACTATCTTCAGTTGAGAATCTTCGTGAAGATATTGCAATCCTCTAGCTATGCCATTTATGATCTTGAACCTCTGGCCCCAATCAAGCTCTTTGATTCTCTCTGCATCTGCCACTCAAGCAAGAAAACACCAATTATGACATGTAGGTATGAGTTAGGCGTATTTGCACTATCATCATGAAATTTAATTTCTTTTTGGGAAACAGGGAGATGAGAGAAATAGTACCAAAAAGAATGGTATCAAGGCTTCTGTTGGGCATATATTCATATGCAAGTATTTTCTCATTTTCTTCCAAGCAAACGCCAATAAGCCTGACAAGATTGTTGTGGTTCAGCTTAGCAACCAAAAGTAGTTTAGTTTTCAGCTCTTCAATTCCTTGTCTGGAAGTCTGTGCGAGCCTCTTCACCGCTATTTCTTGACCTTCTGGTAGATCTCCCTGCAGCAGGTGAAAAAAGAAGTTGCGGCCTCATGATATACTAAGAGAGAAAACCCACTGTTACACATGGTGTGAGTGGTACCTTGTAAACTACACCGAAGCCACCTTCACCAAGCCTTTTGTGTTCAGAAAAGTTATCTGTAGCAGTTCGTAGTGTTTGTAGATCAAGAACGAGTGAACCAAAACACTGCACCTCATCTGGACAAGACACTATTGGAAGAGAGAAGTAAATAATTAATTACGTCGTATATGACTAACAAATACGCCCTCCGTTTTATATTATAAGATACTTTGATCTTTTCTAAGTTTGACAAGGTCTATAAAAAATATTTAACAATATCTACGACACCAAATTATTCTCATTAAATTAAACGTTGGCTATATTTTGCTAATATATGTTTGCTTTAAACTTGGTTAAACTTAAATAGGTTTGATTAGAAAAAAAAGTGTTTAAACGTAATGGAGGAAGTACTATCTTAATTAATGACACTAATATGACTAAAAGTCTTTATACTATCTTTGGAGCTGAGATATCTCCAAACTATAACTTGGGATGTTGATTGATGCCTTGTCCAAATTTTTGGTAGTTCTAAGTTATAATTTAATGGTGTACAAAATTGAGAAGTACCATAGAGAAGATGTACCATTCTAGATGACGTCATTTCAAACTATATCATTTTTCAGTAAAGTTGTCAAAGATGTTCATCCATTTAACTTTTTTTACCAAATTTTGATAAATATTTAAGAAATCCTGCCAAAACTTGACAATATTATCAAATTTTGGTAAAGCTTATTTTGGCTATAATCTGAACCCCTATGACTAAACATAAGCATCTTTGAAAAGTGGTCCAACAAGGCAACTAGAAGTAACTGCCTTCAATATTAGATACTGATTTTTTTTTTGAGAAAGAGAATGGAATTTGATTAAACGAAAAAAAATGTAATGAATCACTTGAATTGAGCCAACTTCATAAAAATAGCAAGACAGGTTCATTAGTTTCCGTGATATTCCATTCTAAAAAAAAATGGAATTTAATTACTTGGTCGTAATGTTTTTCTTGCTAGTCTCCGCCTCCTCCAACTCGTCGAACAAAACCATGCTGCAATGGTAGCTAATACTAGAGCAATTGTAGGCATTGAAATGGCTAGTACTGCACTTCTCTTGTTTTTCGATCTTTCTGCAAATATAGATTAACCAGCCTTATAAGTTATAGAAGAAAACACACATTGCACACAAGAAAATATCAGGCAAGTGATAAATAAAAAAACGAAAAAAAAAAGTTTGTCCAGCGCACCTCTGGTCTCTATCACCGGTGGCGCCGGTGAAGGCGACGGCACCGGGAGTTGCAACAGCGAGCGGCCAGAGAAGAAAGGGTTTACCTCAAACCGGAAGTTGCATCGCACGCCCAAAACTCGCCCTCCCAACCTCCCAATCAAATTCCCAACCTCCCAATAGTTTTCCCTCCCGGAAGTGGATTCTAATCCCTCGAGGGGATATCCCCTCGTATACCTTTTTCTTTCAAATTCGATGCAAATATCCTCGAGGCAGCTCCGGCAATCAGTCGCCGCCATGTCTGGCGTGCACTGCGCCAGCGAGTAGAACTTGGGATAAGATGTTGTCTCGTCGAACGCCTCCTCCCCGGTGCCGAACCGCCTGACTGAGTCCGTTGCCGCGTAGTCGGCGGTGGTGTTGATGAGTCGGACGACGGCGGCCTCAAAAGCCGGAGCCACTGCCGCGCTGACACTATGGGCGTTCAAAGCAACGACCATCCCTTGGCTATTGGAGGTAGGGCTGATCGGGAAGGCCTCGTTGGAGAAGCGGAGGATGCAGGTGTCGTCGTAGACGATTACGGTCTTGACGAGCGGGCAGAGCTCCTGGGCGCTCTGAATGGCCGCGGCGACGCAGGTGGCGCAGGATGAAGAGTTGGTATCGCCACGACGGAGCGCGAGGGCGAAAATGGCATCGGGAACTGTGCCCGTGGAGCCGGAGGCGAAGAGGGAGGGGGAGGAAGAGGCGTACGATGGCAGGGAGGTGGCTAGGTACTGTATGTTTGCGTGATACGTGCTGTTCGCCGTGTAGTTGCCGTTGGTGCTATTGCACGAAGGCACCAGCATCGTCTGCGCATCGGTGAGGGGCGCGTACGTGGAGCAGCAGCAACGCGAGGCCGGCGGCTGCGGCGGCGAGGTAGTAGCAGGCCATGGACATGGTGGTTTGTAGCGACTGACGAAGAGATCAGAAGGGGATACGGAGACGCCGGCTGGAGTGCTGTAGAGCCGTGGCCCATGCATGTATGCGTGGACAGTAGACTCCCAGGTCTTGGATGTGAGTCTCTTTCCATGTGACCAATCAATCGAGGCAACTTTTACTAGCCTTATGTCATGTGTGCCATGTCTGAAACGCCAGGACAACTTCTAAACTTGCAAGTGTGCGTATATGTTGCTGGGCCAGTATATATGTTCCGGTCACAGCTGTATAGCCTGTGTATCGTGTGTTTGGTTGCTGAGCCGGCGTGCTGTGCACTTGTGCCACAGATGCTGTTGGAGACTCCTTTATCATTTTGGTCTCATGGCAACTGTGGAAGAAGCAAAACTTCAGAGTTCTCGACTACTATCTTTCTTCAGTTTCAGTAGTGCTAGAGTCAATCTTAAAAAAAAAGCTGTTTGTGGTCCGCTGCGCCGCTGCTTTTGAGGGTCCTTTTGGGAGTTTAGGGACTAATCCCCACCCCACCCTATCTCGCGATAGGAGTTTTTCCTTCTTAGCAGCAAACCTTTTTAATTGTATTTTTTCTTGTTTCCGTTTCTTTTTTCCTTGTTCCCTGCTAACGGTCTTCTGTCCGTTTGCGATGTGTAACTAATATGCTTTCTTCTAATATATTGACGTACAATCTTTTTGTGCGTTCGCGAAAGAAAAAAAAACCATCGGAGACCTCATCGTTGATGAAAATACATAAAGTCAAATGACCAACTCCTACTTCAAGTTGCTGATCTCTATGCGCTCTTCCTCAAACCTCCAAATCTCTAGATCGATTTCTACCGCAACATGTACCAAATTTGGCGCAACACCAATAGATTGTCATAATTCGTGACACCTTACCACTTATATGTGGATGTTCTTGTCACCGTCGCTGATTCATGCCTACAGTTGCCACAGACAAACTTGCCTGGGAGGGACGAATTACACCGTGGATCGTGGACGACACTGCTTCTGCCGGATGCCGTACGTCCCATTTGCCACCGCCGATGCATGCTTACCGCTGTCGCGGACGAGCTCACCGTGGAGGGGCTGAGGACACCGTGGATGATGTTGCCACCGCCGGACACCGTCCCCATGCCCGCTACCGCTAGATCTTGCCATCCCAAGAACTGCCACTGCCAATGCATGCCTATCGCTGCCTGGGAGAGGGAATAGAGGTAGGAGGCTTGGATGGATGGAGGGAGAAGCTCGCCTAGCTAGGAGAGGGAGCACGAATGCGAGGGAGAGATGAACTCGCCTCAGTGCTGGGTCGATCGGCCTTTTAATGTGGCCGAAGATTTTCGTAGGTGGTTCTCTTTACTTATTATTTGTGAAAATCGATTTTCACATGCAGTGAATTAGGAGGACCACCAGCAAAAATAAACATATTTTCACAAGCGGTCCTCTTTAATGGCAGCCTATAAAAGTTGATTTTCACATGTGGGTTTATCCTGCATGAGCTCCTCGACTATTATTACAGGCGGGATATTTTTCTGTTTGGCTGTAAAAAAATGAACCCTTACCTACGAAAATAGTTTTTTTTTAAGTAATGATGATTTGCATATTGAAGTGCCAACTAGGAACCAAGAATAACATAAAGAATCAGTGCATCAATTCTTTCAAAAGAAAAACCAGTGTATCAAGCATGTGTCGTATTTGCTACAGTATCTTTGTGCAACAATGCAAACATGCTCCTGTTGATTTAAACAGGATGACAGCAGGATACATTATTAACATCTAATAATTTCCACTTGACTTTGTTGAGCCGAAAACGCAACACCTAGATAGCCAGATTAATAAGAGTCCGTTGTACAAATATCGGTAACTGTATGAAAGAAAAAGCGGATATTCTTTCAACTCATCTTACAAGATTTATCTGGAGAAAATATGTAGTGCAAACCACATATGCAGTGGAAACTTGGAAACTACCATTGGATCGAGAAATTGACGTCTGAGATTCGTCAACATCACTATAAGTTAAAATTTAACTCACTGTAAAATTTTAACTTATGAGTGAATCGGCGAGTTAAAATTTAACTCACGGTGACGTGGCCGAATCTCGGACGTCTATTTCTCGATTCAACGGTAGTTTCCAAGTTTCCACTACATATGTGGTTTGCACTACATATTTTCCCATTTATCTAGGCTCGAGCTCTGTGATCGGTGCTTCACTTTGATACATTTTCGTTGAGTTGTGTGGGTCAAGCAGGTTCTGCTCTGAATTTACATCTGAGCTAGCACCAATCTCCTGAAACCAAAAGGCAGGCCTGGACAAGGAAGGGAGACGGATTGCACCAGTAAGCATGACATTAACAGCAGACATCAATGGCCTATCAGCAGGTTTCGGCTGAACACAGAGCAGCCCAATTTGGATGCACTTGAGCACCTTGTCAACTGGATAGTGATTTCCCAATGATGGATCGATCAACTCGAGGGCTTTATCGCTAGTCCAGTGCTCCCATGTCTACATGAAATCAATGGGTTAATGTACGATAAAATTAACTTTAACTAGGAGAAGTATAGCCTAGTATAGAAGGAAAATATGTACTGCAAACTTCATATGTAGTGCAAACCAAGGAGCTACTGTAGAATGCACAAATGGACATCTCTAGGATTTATCCACGTCACCATGAGTAATTTTCAAACGTCCATTTGTACATCCTACGGTAGTTTCAGATTTATGAAGTTTGTACTACATATTTTTCCCAGAATAAATAAATTAATTAATATAGTGTTGGTGTACTCACAGCATTTATGAGATCATAATCTTGTTGATCAGAACCATAGGAGCCAAAGTTTCTTCTCCCTGTGATGATCTCTAAAACCAGGACACCAAAGCTAAACACGTCTGACTTGATTGAATATTGTCCACGCATCGCATACTCCGGTGACATGTATCCACTGTAAGAATAACATTATTTTTACTGCATTACCAGATAACTAATAAAATTGTCATTTTAAAGGACTGGACATATACTTACTAAGTACCAGCTATACGATGGGTGATAACTTTTGATTGATCCCTTTCGAATATCTTAGCTAACCCAAAATCAGAAATCTTAGGATTATAAGCAGAATCCAACAGAACATTGCTTGCTTTGAGGTCACGATGAACTATCTTCAGTTGAGAATCTTCATGAAGATATTGCAACCCTCTAGCTATTCCATTTATGATCTTGAACCTCTGTCCCCAATTGAGCTCTTTGATTTTCTGCGCATCTACCACTCACACAAGAAAACACCAATTCGATATATATAAGTGTGACTTGATCATGTTTTGCATTACCATGATGAGAGATCTTTTTTTTTGGAAAACAGGGAGCTGTGAGAAATAGTACCGAAAAGAATGTTATCAAGGCTTCTATTAGGCATATATTCATATACAAGTATCTTCTCATTTTCTTCCAAGCAGACGCCAATAAGCTTGACAAGATTGTTGTGGTTCAGCTTAGCAACCAAAAGTAGTTCAGTTTTCAGCTCTTCTATTCCTTGTTTGGAAGTCTTCGCGAGCCTCTTCACCGCTATTTCTTGACCTTTAGGCAGGTCTCCCTGCAAGCAGGTGAAGAGAAGTTATGGCCTCATGATTTTATAGCCCTTGATAGTTACCAGAAGATACCGTATAAAAAATCATCAATTTTACAGAAAAAAGTACGGTACCTCTCGGTACTTAGCTATTTAACAAGAGTAAAATTTCTCTTTATAAATTGAGAGAAAACCCAGATAATTACATCCAAGTGGTACCTTGTACACTACACCAAAGCCACCTTCACCAAGCCTTTTGTGCTCAGAAAAGTCATCTGTAGCAACTCTTAGTGTTGACAGATCAAGAAGGAGCGAACCGATACTTTGCATGTAATCTGTACTAGACTCCGTTGGAACTAGGAAGAGAAAAGTAAACAATGAAGCATTATGTTAAGAGAAGTAACTGCCTTTAGTGTTAAGGCAAGTGACTTATTTTTAGAAAAAAAGATGATGGAATTTGACTAAACGAAATCTATTGTATTATTAAGACACCCTTAAAAGGAGACACAACGTTCGCTCTAGAGGCTAGAAATTCTCACATTAATTAATCGAAGAAAAAGAAAAAAAATCTAAACAAATTAGATCATGGTCGGTCCAGATTATAACGATACATATTGATATTGATTGATATTGTTGTATACAAAATACAATATATTCATAGAAATAGAAGTAAAGAGTTGCATATGAAATTAAGCCTTTAGAAAAAGAATCGAGGAGTTGTATATGAAATCTAGACCTTATAAAAATAGAAGCTAAGAGTTGTATATAAAATCCAAATGTACTTTTACATATAATGGTATATATATAGAAATAAAATTTTAGAGTTATATATTAAATCTAACTATAGGTGAATTATCTATAGCTCCGTGAAAAACTGAACATCAGGATAGTTCATTAGTTCCCGTGCTGCGTTTCTAATAAAATGGCCAAGAATATTTACTTAGCTCTAAGGTTCTTGCTGCTAGTCTTCTCCTCCACCTCCAAGAACAAAACCATGCTACGATGGAAGATAAAGCAATTGCAGGCACCAGAATGCCGATCACTGTACTTCTCTTGTGTTTCGATCTTTCTGCAAACCAACATTGTAAGCTACAGAATACATATATGAAGATCTTTTCAAAAAAAAAGAATATATATATGAAGTCCCAAATAAATTTACTATATGTATGTAGAAACAATTGAAAACAACATGGGCTTAGGTTTTGTAGTTTCTTTAGTACTAAACACTCATTGTCACAATTACATTTATTTCCAAATACTCTTTTTGTTTCAAATTACATGTTTTAGCTTTGTTCTAAGCTAAACATTGCTAACTTTGGTTATCAATTTCTAAAATTTCATATTGTTATAACAAAATGCAAATTACACATTTCTCATGGTGAATGTAATTATTTAGAGTAAATTTCACAAAACCTCGAATATTGGGGCATTGATAACACAAAACACATGTTATTGTGATTTGTTTCAAGGAACCCCACGTTTTCGGATAAAATGTTTCAAGAAATTAAACCCCATATTTATGTAAAATACTCATATTACATATGATTATGTTTTTTTTTTGCATAAATTCACATTTGTTGACTCAAAGTACACATTCCTCTTGTCTAGTTTATATTTTTTTCTCAATTTTTCACTACATAAAAAACTGACCATAATCCTAAGTGATGATGACATAATAATTGGTTAAATATACACATAAATGATCAGACCGCGATGAACAATGATTATTGAAAAGCAGCTAATGCGTATATGTACTAAAAATATTGCATACAATTTTTACAATATATTAGTCAAATAGAAGATATAAGCTTGTAGTTGGGGTTTTACGAAACACTTTGCCCCAAAACCTAGGGTTATGTGTTACGGATGCCCCAAAACATGTGGTTTTGTGAAAATTGCTCTAAAAACATAAATCTTATGATGTTCAACTATACAATTTTCTAAAATCAATAATTAAAGTTAAGAATGTTTGATTTACGACAAAAGTAAGACGAAAAGTAATTGAAACGGACGGTGTAACAATAACATATTTTACTCAAAATAATACCATGGAGCTTTGAGAAAAGGTCAACTTGTACACAGGGTTGTGTCCCCAACTCATTGATAGTGGTAGACTTGGTAGTTAGTGAAAGGGAGGGCCAGGCGCTGCTTAGAAATAAATATATCGTGGGAATGATTCCAAAACACATGCGAATAGTAGTATTTACCTCTTACTGCAAAAAGATGATTTCCTAGAAATACACATAGTCAAATCTTTCTCTTTTGCTGGATGTATACTCAAACCTTAAATTCTAAATCATTAATTTATACAAAATATTATGATTTAATATGCAAAATGGTATATTAGTAGATTTGTTATGAAAAATAATTTCATGTAATCATATTTTTTAATAATTTTTATAAAATATAGTTAGAAAAAATATGAATGAAACATTTCACTAGAGACTATATGTCTATATATGTCGATGCCCAAAACGTGAAGTAAGAAATAACAGAGGTAGTGATAGTGTGTTATGCAAGTTTAGGTGATGGGAAAGAATAAATAGTTGGGTAAAAACGATTTTACCCATAATCCCAAATACTCCTATCATACAACTAACAATAAATACAAAGAGTGGAAAAGAAATTAACACTGCAAGCTTCACTCGTGTTCATCCAACATACCTCCGTTCACCGGAGCAGAAGACGACGCCGGCGAGCCCGGGAGTTGCAACAGCGGCTGGCCGAAGAAGAAAGGATACGTCTCGAACCGGAAGTTGCACCGCACGCCCAACACGCGCCCGCCCTTCCTCCCGGCTAAATACGTGGGCACCATCCTCACGAGTATATCCTCGAGGCAGCTCCGGCAGGCATCCGCCGACATGTCCGGCGTGCACTGCGCCAGCGAGTAGATCTTGGGATAGACCTCGCCGGCGACGGCGAGCGACTCCTCCTCCCCCGTGGCGAACCGCCTGACCGAGTCCGCCGCGGCGTGCTCGGCGGTGGCGTTCGCCAGCCGGGCGACGGTGGCGGCGAACGTCGCCGCCGCCGCCGCGCTGACATTGTTGTCGTCCCACGCGACGAACATCCCTTTGTTATAGGGAGGGCTGACCGGGAACACCAGGTTGGAGAAGCGGACGATGCAGGGGTCGTCGTAGATGGCGACGGTCTTGACGAGCGCGCAGTGCTTCTGGGCGGCCTGGATGGCCGCGGCGACGCAGGTGGCGCAGGAGGAGGCGTTGGTGGTGTCGCCGCGGCAGAGCGCGAGGGCGTAGATGGCGTCGGGCGGCGCGCCCGAGGAGCCGGAGGCGAAGAGGGAGGGGGAGGAAGAGGCGTACGCCGGGAGGGAGGTGGCTAGGTACTGTATGTTTGCGTGGTACGTGCTGTTCGCCGTGTAGTTGCCGCTGGTGGCGTTGCAGCGGTGCCATGGCATGGGCTGCGCGTCGGTGGCGAGAGGCGCGTGGAGGAACACGCCGACGAGGCATGCTGCGGCGGCGAGGTAGAAGTACGCCATGTACTACGTGCAGCTAGCTTGACGAAGGGTGGGCGAGCTTGGACGAAGTTGGCAGGTCTAGTGTGGGAGAGCTAATGCCATATTGATGTGTTTATGCGTAGGACCTGTTTAGTTCGCGAAAAGAAAATTTTTAGATGTCACATCAGATATTTGATCGGATATCGGAAGGGTTTTCGGATACGAATAAAAAAACTAATTTCATAACTCGCCTGAAAACCGCGAGACAAATCTTTTGAGCCTAATTAATCCGTCATTAGCACATATGGGTTACTATAGTACTTATGACTAATTATGGACTAATTAGACTCAAAAGATTCGTCTCGCGATTTCCCCCCTAACTGTACAATTAGTTTTTTAATCTATATTTAATGCAACATGCATGTGTCTAAAGATTCGATGTGATATTTTTGGAAAAAAAATTTGAAACTAAACGGGCCATAGTAAGCCTTTTTCTTTTTCAGTTTTTTCTGGTGCTCTGTCGGCCCTCTTAATTATTGCGGCATTCAGACCGTTGCATCATCTAGGATTCTAAATTCATTAAGGAATATTCCATCGTCTATCACATGTCACCTAAACAGTTATCGAAAAAACTAAAAAAAATAGTAAGATGGATTAATATGTGACTCCACAAATAATTATGTTTAAATATGACCTCTACAAATTGTAAAAAAAGATAAATTAAACTCTAATTAATATATGTGTATATTCACAGTCATGCAAGAGATGATGTGACACCCCCCTTGAGAGTTTAGCATACTCTCTCTCAACAACGGTATGTTGTTGTGTATATGTAACCAGTAACCTCTTGATCGGGAAAGTATTTTCTACACATAGTATTTTCTAGGTATGAATCTGGACACATATATGTCCAGATTCATATCTAGAATTGGACTTTTTTTTGACGGAGGGAGTACATGCATATGATATAAATAGTAAAATAAAAATGTGAAAACATCTGGTACAATGTGTTGTGATAATATAAGTTATTAGACAAACATGCAACTACAAATTCGATGAAAATCCACATCCCCATGTTTGCCCTCTTTCCTCCGTTGGTGTTTCTTCACCGATCCTGCCAAAATAACTACTTCTATTTCTTTTAATATACGATGTTGTTCACTTTTATACAATCACTTTATTGTTTGCTTTATTAAATAAATTATGTAATTATCATTTATTAAATAAATTATCTCACTCAATGACTTTAAACCTGATTTATATTTCTTTATATTTATAAAACCACTAGATAGAACGAATGGGGTATGAAAGTTAACAGTGTTATATAATAATGAAGAAAGAAACTAGTAGAAACTCTGGTCGATTTACTTGTGGTTGAGCCTGTGACCAATCAATTGAGGCAACTATTCATGGCCTCATGAGTGGGTTTGATCACTTGACCAATCAATTGAGGAACTATTCAACTATTCATTGTCTTATAAGTCACGACTCAGCTAAAGGCATGTGGGTTATGTTTATTTGGAAAGCTTCTAGAAACAAGATATTCTGTTTTTTAAGAAAAAGCTGTAACTCTTCCAAACATCACTGATTTACAACTATTTTATATTTTCTTATATAAACTAGCATGGTGGCCCACGCAGATTACGCGGCTAACATCATTATATTTTCTCTCATATAATAGCATTTATGTTTTCTCAATGTATTATTCAGATATATTAAAATAGCAAAATAATTTTAAATTTTGTATTAACTTTACGAAACTATTAATGTGTTTTTATATGCGTGTTAGTTATTAATTATTTTTAATATTAATTTTTAGTTATTTGTAAATTGTATTTCTATATGGACTCTAGACTCGTCTTTCAATGTTTCTTTTTTTAATTCTGAATTTTCGTTATCTGTAAATTGTATTTCTATATAGACTTTAGGCTTTTCTTTCAATATTATTTATTTTTAATTCTTAATTTTTGTTATTTCTAATTGTATTTCTGCGTGTACTCTAAACTCATCTTTCAATATTTTTTAGTTTTTAATTTCGAATTTTAGTTACTTATAAATTATATTCCTATATTGACTTTAGACTTTTCTTCCTGTGTTTTTTTTAATTTTCAATTTAGTTATTTGTAAATTTTATTTTTATACGAACTCTAAACTCTAATTTTAATTTTATTATGTTTATTCCGAATTTTAGTTAGTTTTAAATTCCTATATGGACTCTATACTCTACTTCTAATATTCCTTATTTTTAATTCCGAATTTCTATTATTTCTTAATTGTATTTCTGTATGGACTTTATACTTTACTTCTAATATTTCTTATTTTTAATTCTGAATTTCTATTATTTCTTAATTGTATTTCTATATGGACTTTAGTCTTCTTTTCCAATATTCCTTATTTTTAATTCCGAATTTGAACTATTTCTAAATTATATTTCTATATGGACTCTGTTTTTCTCTTTTTCTAATTAATATAAGAATTTCTAGGCTATGAGGGCGAACGCGGAGGCTTCTTTTTTTATTCCTTTAATAAGTTAATAGATTAAGCTGGGTTTTTCAACTTCTCCATATTCTCATAAGTTAAATAACCAGTCGTTTCTCTGTCAGAAACTAACAGGGTAGAATAAACAGACCCAAAAAGGAAAACTTTAGAATCAACAGATTCAGAAAGGAAAACTTACTTTATGTTTGTTACTTTGTATCTGTTCATATTTATTTTCCAGTCTATGGTAGGTCTAGCGACTGGACCGTGATGCATGCATGTCGCCTGGATAGCAACCAGCTCAAGATCTTTCACCCAATGAATTAAGATTAAATGTTTATTTAACGTCGATTAATCTTTCAAGTTGAAGAAAATCCACTGTTCCCCATCTGACATGGCATCCAGCGTAATAGCGTATCCAGCCGCATGAAGAATCGGGAGCGCCTGCTGCAGTGCTGAGTCCGCCTTCCACCAGCCGACGTAATGGGATCACCTATACATTTTCAATATTTTTTTAGAAAAATTTGACAGATGCAATTATAGTGTAATCATGGTGTAAATATATTAGCTATAATGCAAATTGTATGTAACATTTAAAAATCTTTTCGTGGCATGCTATTTGTGTAAAACGGAGGTCATGTGTACTAAATCCTTTCACTTGTGTGTGTTCACTTGTGTGTGTTGTAATTTTTTTTCCCATCATCGCTTGCACGAATCTTGAAACAAATCTAACTTATATTATAGTTATATGCAGGTTACAATATAATTACATCACGATTGTACTATAATTACATCTGTTAAATTTTTTTAAAAAAAATATTGACAAATATATAGCAAAATTGGACGTAATTCACGTATACGCACATGATTAAATGATTAAAACATTTTTTAGAGATCAGGACGCCAAAATATTCTCCTTGTTGATCTCCTACTAGTTATTAACCCAACATGCGGTTGAACATTTTTCATGTTTCACTACATGCGGAACATATATACGCATCACATACGAATGCGCCATCAAGATTCAAGACATGATCTCACTAAACTTTTAATAAAGAGTCATGGTATATTAACTTAGTAGGCGGGTGTAATTTAGTGCAATAATCTGAGAGATGAGCATTCTAATACAATAACTTAATGGGTGAGTGAAATTTAGTACAAGAACTTACTTAGTACAGGAACTTACTAAGTATACAATTACATCAACTTGCATGATGGGTATGTTTTGGTATAATAACTTAAGAATTGATATAACAACTGAATTATTTCGAGCATTTTTTATACACATTCGATTTTTAAGTTCTTATTTTGTCAACATACTTGTCTATATTCTATAAGCATACTTATTTTTTTCATTTTAGTAATTAAAAGTTAGTTAAATTTTACTACGTAGAATGTTTTGTATTTCAGTTGAGATCAATAAGGTGAAGAAAAAATCTAGACCAGTCGTGCAAATTTGGGATTAAATATCTGCAGTTTGGCTATGTTATGGCATATTGATATCGTGAAAGAACTTATCAAGCACTCATAAATCAAAACAGCACATACCTAGCTAAGTTGTTACGCCAAAATACTAATTTGTCAAGTTCTTGTACTATAATGGACCCACTTGTCACAGTGTTGTACTTGGATGTTTAATTATCAAGTTCTTGTATTAGATGGCACAGACCTGTCAAGTTATTGCCAAGTTATTGTTATGTAACTGTAATGTATTCTTTAATAAAATACACCCACACGTATATAATTTTTATGTGAACCAGGATTTAAACCCTAACGGTGGATTGCATAACACCTCTTGTGCTTCTCTAATGTGTGGATTGATCTCACTACGAGGATTATTCGAAGAACAATTAATTTTAAATTTTAAATTTGGATTGAAATTACTAGTTACCAAACCGTACTTAAACGGAGATGACTATTGTTGTTGATATCACATCTATTTGAGTTTAATCATATATTGACCACTGTTATTTTTCTTAGCAATACAGGCTTTAACTAGAAGTTGAGTCCACCGCATTTACAACTAACTAATATCACATTTGGATTTAACAATTATAACAACAAAACAGTAAATTAAGAGTAAAAAATGGTAACGCTTGATATTTATTGTTTCCTAATTTTAGAATTATTATTTAAAAAGACTAAAAAGGTACAATTTCGACCGATTATTTGTGTCACGCTTCAAACGGTACAGTTTGTCCAAAACTTTCTCAGATAATTTTGTCCAAGCAGTTTGCTAACTTTATAGTATGCATACTATTTCGAGAATGATACTCGTCGGGTGTCCGGCACGGGGGAGCCGGATCGGGCGCTCCCCCCGCGCGCCCCTCCTCCCACGTGCATATCAATTAGGCCCACTCACTTCTTCCTTCCCTTTTTTCAAAAAAAAATGTTTCACCTAGTGTACTTATAATGTTTCACTATTTATAGATCTAATGTTGCAGTAAATTAAAATATTTTTTTGCAACAAAACACCTACATATTTTGGAAACTCTCTATTAAGGGAATTTGGTTTATTTTTTGTTTCACCAAAAATGTTTCACCTAGCGTACTCACAATGTTTCACTATTTATAGATCTAATGTTGCAGTGAACGAAACATTCCATTGCAACAAAAAAACCCACATATTTTGGAAACCCCCTATTAAGGGAATTTGGTTTATTTTTTGTTCCACCGAAAAATGTTTCACCTACTGTACTAACATTGTTTCACTATGTACAGATCTAATGTTGCAGTGAACTGAAACATTCTTTCGCTATTTGCTGAAACATTGTTTTTATATAAGGTGAAACAATATGCGATTTAAACGAGTGAAACATTTTCGCTCTACTCAGTGAAACAATTCCGATATACCTGGTGGAACATCGTGTAATATTTAAAAATAATTCAATAATAAGCTAAAAAAAATTTTCGCCAGAATATATCCATGTGTGGTCTTGTTTTTAAGATTTAATTGCAACGAATTTAATGGTACAATCGGATCATGATTTGGATAAGTAATTTAAGAGAAAAATCGGTTTAAAATAGTTTTGCACGTAAATCGGACGCTGACGTCATGCTGACATCAACGCCGGATTTTCCCCACCCACCATCGCGCGCCCGATTTGTAAGGGATCCATACTGTTTATTTTGTCCCTATTGTTTATAGATCATCCATCAGTTTTCACTCGCATCACTCATGCACAGTTCAGCTATACAATAGCATGTTTCGTTCAATATGAGTTCTCTATAGTCTATACGGTCATAATGATACCATCTAAATCAACGATCAGATCTTCCTAATTAAAGAAATTCTTAAGAGATAGGGATAGATACTGGTACCGATTAAAATTGGAAGACTGGTTGATTGACTTGGACTTTGATTTTGTTGTCAATCGATTGTTACTGGAGACAACTGTTCTTGGCTTCACACTTGGCAACTTAATTAGCATGCAGATAGGATAGTACAAGAAAACTTGCATTGTGCGTCTGTCTAAACATGATTAATTTCACTGTGTGACTGGACCCCTGATGCACTTGCCAGCTGGATAGCAACCAAGTCAAGATCTGTGCGAGATTGGTTACCACTGGAGAAACGATTTTCGCATGTTCCTTCCCCTTAATTTTGCAGGCAATCAATTTTTCTTCGAATTCATTATTTTACTTGCGATAGATTTTTGGATGCTCCTGTCTTTCAACTTTTTATCTATGCGCTTACATCAAGATTTGTGGGGTGGCTAGCTGGCGCGTGCACGCCCGCACTTCCCGCTGAACTACTACATTAGTTAACACTTAACACTAATGATGGGTAATTAGGGAAGATTCTGAAGATCTTTCTTTTTTTTCGGGGAATTTTTTACTAACAAATTGATAATTTTTAAGTTCGATTTGGAAACTTTTGATTTAAGATTTAACTTTTAAAGTCAAATTTTGAAAACTTTCAACTCGGATTTGAAAACTTTCAACTCGAGATTTGAAAACTTTCAACTCAGATTCGAAAACTTTCAACTCGAGATTCGAAAACTTTCAAGTCCAGATTTGAAAATTTTGAAAACTTTCAACTTGAAATTTGAAAATTTTCAACTCGAGATTTGAAAACTTTCAACTCGAGATTCGAAAACTTTCAAATCGAGATTCGAAAACTTTCAAGTATAGATTTGAAATATTTGAAAACTTTCAACTTGAGATTTGAAAATTTTCAACTCGAGATTCGAAAACTTTCAACTCAGATTCGAAAACTTTCAAGTCCAAATTTAAAAATTTTTTAAGTTAAGATTTAAAAATTACTAGTAAACTAATCACTAGTAAAAATAGGAAACTACTCAATCCGTTTCACAATATAAGTCATTATAACATTTTCCACATTCATATTGATGTTAATGAATCTAGACATATATATCTATGTAGATTCGATTCATTAACATCAATATGAATGTGGGAAATGCTAGAATGACTTACATCGTGAAACGGAGGAAGTAATCACTATTAACTAATTATGATTTTTTCTTCTATCCGTGCTGTAGCGAATTGCGAAAAAAACAAAACAAAAAAAAGAGAAAAGAAATGGCATCGCGAAAAAAAAGAAGGAATAGCGCGCGTGCGGGCGTTGTGGACCGGAAGTGCATGCCGGCGACGCACGCGCACACGAATTAGCATTTGCACAAAATTTGTGGTCCTATAAATCCAACTTACATCAAGCTGGATACTCCCCTTGCAGGCCGGATGTTGGCTTTGTACGTCCTGAAAAATTGGCCTGCTACACAAGGACGATCGTTTAGCATAGGAACAAGTTCACCGGAGGTCCCTCAACTTAACAGCGAGATTTGTTGAAGTCCCTTAACCACAAAACCAGAAATGTCTACCCCTAAACTCACTCAAACCGTTCACCGGAGGTCTTTTTCTCTCTACTGCATGCATGTATCCCTCACTTGAGAACCCATAACTAGCATGCATGCGTTCACGGGCTTTTGGCCTTTCTTCTCTCGCGCGCGGAGGGACGCTATTGCCGCCGACAAGCTCGCGAGTGAAGCTCGGCCGGCTCTCTCTCCTCTCCGGCAAGAAGGGCGCCAAGGTCGCCCTGCACGACAACGACGATTACGAGCCCCCCGCGCCGCCGCTCCCACCCGGGGACGGCGACGACGACGAGGAGCCCATCAACCTCGTCTTCAAGGGCGGAGATGAGGCCGGCGGGAGAGGAGATGGCGCGCCGCATCGGCGAAGAGGTCGTCGCCGACCGCCTGCCGCCGCTCCGCAGCCATACTTGCCCCGCGCCGCTCGCCGACCAGGCCCCCCGCTCCGTCGTAATCGCCCGCCGCCCTCCGCCCACCGCTGCTCCGCCTACCGCGCTCGTGGAGGTCAACCAACATGACGACGACGCCGGCGGTGAAGAGCTGGAGCATGACGAGCGCCGCCACTCCCGCTGTCCCAGCCGCCTCTCTCCTCCTCTCCCGCCACCGTTGGCACGCTCGCTCCACGCCGCCCGCCACCGTGCCCGCCTCCTCTCCCCTCTCTCGCTTCTTCCCCGCACGCCGCTGTGCCCGCACCGCCTCCTGTCGCCACGCCCTCATCTGCCCGGCCGCCTCACTGAAGAAGAAATGAGAAAAGAGAATGTGCAGCTGACATGTGGGCCCCACGTACTTTTTAAATTTTTTTTCTGACTAGGATGCCACGTCAGCAAAATCGGGCAAAAATACTGCCGAGGGACCTCCGGTGAACGGTTTGAGGGAGTTTAGGGGTACACATTTCTGGTTTTGTGGTTAAGGGACCTCAAAAAATCTCGCTGTTAAGTTGAGGGACCTCTGGTGAACTTATTCCTTTAGCATAAGCCCATACCCTGAAAGAAATGGGCCTGCTTCTGTTTCACCAGAGCCAGCAGGCCGAGACCCCAACCTGAAGGGAAATCGCTGGGCCGCCTGGCCTCATTTCTGTCGTGCTGGACTCCTGGCCCTCTTACGTTTTAGAAAAAAGTTCACATGAGATCCCTCACCTTGTCACCGAGTTATAAAATCTTCCTGAACCGAAAAACCAGATATATAGCAGCTCTCAACTTTACAAAACCGGGCCACTCTAGGTTCTTACACACTATTGACCCCTAATTTTGTCCGACATGCATGATGACTGAGTCAACGTGGGCATGTCAATGACACAAACTTTCATCCTTCTATCCCTGTTGCTCTCCCCCCATTCTCACTCAGGCCGGTGGAGGTGCGTCGGTCCGCGCATGGAGGCCGACGGGATAAGGGGTCTTCGCGGTGAAGAACACTGAGGCCGGCGGTTGAGAAAGAAGGAGCAGGACCCGGAGGAGGATGTCGAGGCCGGCGTCCTATCGGACGGAGTCAGCGAGGGTGATGGCCGCGCCATGGGTAGCTCGAGGAGGGGCCCAACCCTCTAGTTGGCGACAAGGCAGGCGGAGCACCGGGAGTGGTGGTGAAAGACGAGGCTGACGGTGGTCAGTGGAAGTAGCTGGGGGCAAGGTGCCCATCCCCCTTGTGGCGATGGGGTCTATGGAATCTGGAGCCAGCAGAGGGTGCCCTGGCAGCGACCCGCGAGCACCACTCACGGAGAAGGTCAGGCAAGGCCGCCGTCAATGAGAGGTTAGTAGAGCCGGAGCAGAGGGGGCGGAGATCTGGGAGGGAAAGGAGAGCAGCCCGATGACACCGACGAAGAGCCCTTCGTTGTCGTGGATGCAGTCAGTGGTGACATTGGAGACTGGCACAGAGTCGACATGCCACCCGCTTTTCTTGCTGAGCTTCCTCCACTCTCTCTCTCTCTCTCTCTCTCCCCTCAAACTCTTCCCGCTGCAACTAGACTAATGTCTTCCGCCAATTCCCAATGCCGTCGCAGCCGGGACCACCTCCCACCGCCGGCGAGATGACCCACAACCGCCGGAGCCGTGCCTCCTCCTCTACCTTTCGTCCCTGCCTGATGCCACCTGGGACGAAGACCTTGCCAAAGGAGCCATATTTGGTGGACATGACTTTAAATTATAGATGGGGTGGAGAACAGAGATATTCACTTGATAAGAGCAATCGAATACGACAAATATCATATTTATAGTTCAATCGCATAACTGTCTCGATCATTGTTTGTAGCGTGCGTGCATTGTGAAGAAATGGACTAATCTGTTGGACGTTCACGCCTTGTTATACCTAATTTTGATAGCCCATAACTACTATAAGGTGTAGGGGGTCTTGGGGGTCTAGGGCGACGCTGGTTGTAGCTGGGTCGGTCGACACACCCTACTTAATGGGTAGATCTGCCCTTGCGTGGGTGCCACGTCAGCCAAAATCGGGGGACAATACTGTCAAGGGATCTCGTTTTGCACTGGTTTTGGAAGTTGGAAGTTGGGGGATACGTTGTATCTGGTTTTAGGGTTCAGGAACAATTTTGTAACTCGGGGATGTGACGAGGGAGCTCGAGTGAACTTTTTCCTCCGTTTACCCAAGCTTTTGTGCCGGCCATTTGCCCATTTTCGCTCAATCTGCTACTGACTTGGTCACAAATTACACTCTGTAATGGAAACTTTCTTTTAAGCTAACGGTCCAGAGCAATCTGCATGCTACAGCACTTGCGAGCTGTGTCTCTATACCGCAGTAATTTTAAGTAGATTTTTGGAACCCCAATATACAGTGATGTGTCCTGTGCTTCTGTAGGTGATTCTGTAGCATTGGACTCGTGTGTCCAAGCTCTTGACCACTTATCACAAAATGACAATATATACAGTTTCAAGTTCCCACACGAAACAAAAAACAAGCAACAAGCCAACTACACTAGCGATGCCAAGCTCTGTTTAGGCCCTGCTACCTGGGAGACAGTTGTGTCACAGTTTGAGAATAGCCAGAGCTTCCATCGGAGAAAGATGCTGCTGGAATGTGAACTACAGGGGCCGGCAGAGTGGTAGTAGCATCGCTATTAAGTAAAACCATGACATCCGCCATTGTTGGACGATCTATAGGGTTCCGCTGGACACACAGGAGACCAATGTTAACACATTTTAGCACCTCGCCTTCAGGGTAGTTTCTTCCCAAGGAGTGATCTATGATCTCCTTAATGTTTCCCTCTGCCCAGTGCCTCCATACCTAGTATTAGATACATAAATATCTTCAGTAATCAGTATGCATGGTTATATGTTAGAAAGTACTAAAAGTGCAAGTAGCAATTAATGGTGCATTAGTCTTGGTGAATTAGCAAAATATATACTCCCTCTTTTATTAATAAATAATATTGTTAACTTTTGACATAATGTTTGATTATTCGTCCTATTTAAAAATTGTATAAATATCATTTGTTCTGTTGTGACATGTTTTATCATTAAAAAAGCTTTACGTAAGACTTATACTTCAACATATTTACACTAAGTTTTTGGATACGACGAATGGTCAAATGTTATTCTAAATGTTAACGGCGTCATCTATTTAGAAAATGGAGGCAGTGTATACTTACTATGCTTATTATATCTTCATTTGGCTCAAAGAAATAGGGCCCGTTGTTCCTTCTTCGGCCCGTTACGATCTCTATGACGAGAATGTCGAAGCTAAACACATCTGATTTCGTGGAGTACTGCCCATGCGAGTAGTACACAGGAGACATGTAACCACTGCATCAACGTCCAACAAGAATAATCACATGGTTAGAATGAGAATTTCATAGTTAATTATTTTGTTACATATATATTTATGAACTAATTACAATATCCCAACGATACGGTTTGTAATCTCTCGAGTCTGGTCTTGTCCGGAGAGCCTAGCAAGTCAAAAGTCCCCAATCTTGGGGTTCATGTCTGCGTCCAGCAAGATGTTGCTCGCCTTCATGTCTTGGTGTACGATCTTTTTCTGGGAGTCCTGATGGAGATATCAAAGGACCCGAGCAATGCCTTCAATGATCCTAAATCGTGTAGTCCAATCTAGCTGTCTCCTTTTCTCTTCATCTAATTAGCAAGAATCGTGGTTATTGCTGAAACATGGAAATACGTAACATATCTAAATCCAAGGGTAATATCAATAGTACAAAAAAGAAAAGTATCGAGACTTTTATTAGGCATGTACTCGTAGACAAGCATCCTCTCTCCCTCTTCTAGGTAAACCCCACAAGCCGCACAAGATTCTTGTGATGAAGTTTGGCCACCAAAACTAGCTCGTTTTTCACCTCTTCCAACCCTTGGTTTGATCCCTTCGCTAGCCTCTTCACTGCTACGTCTTGTCCGAAAAGAAGTCCTTGAATAATTTGGTATAATACCTTCTTTTACATGGAGATATGGATAGAAAAACTGAATTTTGAATGGCTTAAAAGCCTGGTGTTGTAATTAATTTATACAATATTAAGCCATCTTGAATAATATTTACCAAATAGTATTAATTAATAAAATAATCAAAGTAACAATCAAGGATTAGTGCACTCATAGTAAAAAAAATGTTACTATTTATTTCTATAAGCTTAATCAAACTTGAAGCAGCTTGACTTTTGACCAAAGTCAAAACGACTTATAACCTGAAACGGAGTGAATATCATTTCATATTTTTTTACCATGCTTAATTTGTCCAATGAAATCAGGAATTATCTCCTCAAAAGAACACATCTGTGATTCAAAATTTAAACATAAAAGGCTACTGCCATACCTTATAAACAGCACCGAATCCCCCCTTCGCCGAGTTTCATGCTTTCGTTGAAATTATCCGTCGCCACTTGCAGTGATGCGAGAGATAGCAAGGTTGACTTGACACTTTCGAAGTCCTCAGCTGCATCAGCTGGCAAAGTTTCATGAATTTGATGAACTGTTAATGAATACGGATGATTAACACAAACAATATTTTAGCGAAGCAAGAATATGCTCAGGAGTAGGGCTGAACTAGTATATAATCCACATAAATTTATTTTTTGCCTTTCATTTTTCAAATTTTGAAGTAAATTTCAATGGATATTTGAGCATAGAAGTAGGGCTCTAGCCCTAGCTGCCCTACTCCTATATCCGCCCCTTTAACAATGTTCAGTGGAATTTGATAAGAATTTTATGCCAATGATGAGGAGGATCACTCACGTCCGGTGAAATGCTCTGCTTTTCCTCGTATTCTCTTCTTGCGCATATTCCACAAGAGGATGGAAACTGCAGCTACGATTGCAACTGCCACTATCGGCAAGACGATTTCCAGAATTTTGTTTGCTGAATTATTCTTGACTGCATTTTGGAGGGAACATAATCAGTTCAAGTATTCAAAACAGAGCACCTGTTTTCTTGTCTGAGCAGTGATTATCGAGCTACCAGCTGCTCAATGAACAACATTGACTTTCTCTTCGTGTGCTGATTTATGCTTTTTCTAAGACTCAATGAAAACAATGAGCTATGAAGATAGTCATCGTTAATTGACATACTACTAATATATATACGTGAGATGATGTAATACAGCATTTGCTCTGCTAAACTATGGGTGTTGACTATCTGCGGTGATTATCTGACATAACACCAAGAATGTGACGAGTAACAAAAGTCAGACTTATCGATTCAAAAGTAATCCGGTATAACATAAACAATGCAGAAATCCATGAACCATAAAAATGTATAATGACTTATATTTTCTTATATTTGTAGTAAAATATGAACACCACAAATGTTCAAATACCATTTTAAAAATTAACGTTATCGCTGTTCATGAGCTGCGCCTGACCGGAGTTGTTGGCGGAGGCGAGGAAGTCGCCGGCCGCGGAGAAGCGGGCGTAGCACTGGTTGTAGACGAGGATGGCGTCCCAGGTGCGGTTGCACGCCGGGGCGACGTCCTGGCCGGCCCTGGCCGGTGCCGCAGTCGTAGCAGTCGGAGGAGGTCACGTCGCCGCGGCAGAGGATGAGGCCGTAGACGGCGTCCGGGGCGGCGCAGAGCCCGCCGGCGGCGAAGAAGGTGGGCGACGATGAGGTTCTGGAGGTTGGTGTCGTAGGTGCTGTTCGCCGTGTACGTGCCGTCGCCGCCGCCGCCTCCGCGGCGGCCGCAGAGCTGCCACGGCTGGCCGGCGGCGAGCGGGAGCGCGGCCTCCGCGAAGAGGAGAACGGCGAACGTGGAGCGCCGCCGCATGGCGCCCGTGGACGCAGCTGTCACAGTCAGCAGGGTGCACAGTGGGATGGAAGCTAGCAAAAGAGGATAGAATTTTCGCGCGACATTGACATGGTTTTTATCGTGCACGTATGTACGATGGTGTTGACAAGTTGCGACGGCGATAGCCCACAGAGACTGAGGTCACCACACAACGTTAGAGAAGTTTAATAGCATAGCTCACTACTAGCTCTAATTCATCTATAGCTAATTTAATAACTAATTTATACAACTAGAAAAGTAGCCCGCGCGAATGCGCGGGTATGCGTCGTACGTTAAGTTTGAGACACTATATACTAACCGAAGAACATCTACCTCGATTTATCCGTAAATTGTTTTTGTTAGCATTAGTTGCTATTATAATTTTTAACCTATTAGCTTTATATATATATATATATATATATATATATATATTATATCATATTTAAGTAATATCTATAAGCATCTATTTATAATATTCTTCATCATTTGAAAAGATGGTAGACTTATTTTCTTTAGAAAATATTTCAATGAAAGTAAAAGTAAGTGTAAAGCAAAAGTAGTATGTTTTTCTTTTTTTATTGAATATATATTATTACGGTTTATTAGAGGATGAATTTGGTGGGACATGAAGCTCCACTAAATTTTATATAGCCTAATATGATTGATATAGTTTGAGAGACAATCCATTTATAAACATTTCATGTATAGTGGGTAAGAGGTTCTATGCAACGTAACATGAATATAATTGCACAATAATATTTTTAAAATGTGATGTACCATAAATACACGCTTATTTTTCTTATATAAGATAGATCTAACAATTAAAAATAATGGTTTCATTGCTTTAAAATACATAGGAGTATTCAAAATATATAGCTTAAAAATTATGGTTGTTTTAATATCCAACATTATTTTGAATTGAACATATCTCAACTGGTTTGGTTCCTTATGGTGAAAATTACCTACTCGTGTTCAAGTTCCAGACTTCACAAATTCTTTTAGTGGTAGACGATGTACCCATCGACCGCGAGGCACTCATGGTGACTTTGTCAATCTCAAAATATGTCGGTCCAATCTCTCAGAGGTACTTGGTACAGTGTGCGTAGGGGTGAGTGTGCGTGCGTTATGAGCGCCTTCATTTGTACTTTGGTTTTTTAAGAAAATATCCAACATTATTGATAAGTTTATTAGGGATAGGTGGACGGTGCGTAGTATGTACATGCCCGGGAGATTTTTTTTCTCAATCCGGTGGATAGTAGTACGTATTGTACATGATTTTTTTTCAGTTTTTTCAGGTGAACAGTATGTATATACGTTTCTCTCGCAGCAATTAGGTGGGACCGTGGCAGGGTTAATCCTTCTTTTTTTCAATGGTAATTACCTTTTTTTATTTTGTATTTTGCCGTGAGTAGTATAGTATGGAAGTACGTATATATATTATTATATGAGATGTATTTTAAATAAATCTAATCTAATGGTTCAAAAATAGTGGGTCCGTCGAATTAAATGAAAATCGAGGGTTGGATGTGTTTCTTTTCTCTCAAAATTTGTAAGGTTTTCTCTAATTTATTAGAGTGCCACGTGGTGGCTTAGGAGTATTCGTAGGAGTCTCATGTGGTGGCTGGAGAGTTTTCGTAGGAAGTTTAATGGATTTTTCATATATAATAGATAGATAGATAGATAGATAGATAGACAGGACAATACACATGTAGCTTTTGCTTGCTTGTTCTGAAGCTGAACATTACCGTTATACTATCATGTTATATAGAAAGAAAATTTAGCTTTATCTTTACTTCCATATAATTTCTATTGCCTTATCAAGAAGAATTTGGTACAGGACAAGTCATTTCTATCTTAAGCTCGTAATGACTCATTATTTTTTATGTAAATATTATTTAGTTATGCATGTTTTGTGATGCATCAAAATACGGTATAATCTATATTTTGTTTTTCTCATAATTCAGAATTTTTAGAACTTTTGGAAGTTCATAAATCTGTTTTAGTTATGCATGCCGGTGAAGTGATATATGATGAAATAGTATATAATGTCACTTTCTTTTAATAATTGTTCATATATGTTTGAATAACATGTAAAGGGTCAACTTAAATGAATTAATATAATTTTACAAGTTAAAATATAGTCAACATGTGTCTTAAATTCCAATTGTTATTTTAATCATAAATAACACAATGGTACAAATAGATTAAAAAAATTGAACGTATAATAATTTAAAAGTTAAAAAGTTAGTATTATTTAAAAGTTACTATTGCAAATAATATGTATTTAGAAGTATACTTATTTAAAGTTTATTGTTGCAAAAGCTTTCATAAAGAGAGAATGGGAGGAAAAAAACGTAGAGGATTTCCTAAAAGAAAATGGAGAGGAGGATGGACGTCTTTTTTTTGGATGAGAAAAAATAAATCTAATCTAGAAGTGTTATGTCCACTAATTTTAATAAAAAATAAAGGGTAGATGTTTATTTCTTAGGATATATGATTTAGATGTTACAAATGTTTGAAAATTTTTAATCAAATTTCCCCGTTAGCTAATATAGGAAAAAGGGATTATACGTAGAGGGGAGGGAGAGAGAGGGGGGCGTACGTGGGGAGAGGGCAAACGTAACGACCGAGGGCGGGGAGAGGTGGGGAAGGTACGTGGTCTTTCTTTCCATCTCTCCATTTATTCTCTCTGTTTATATGAGATTAAATCTGATGGTTAAAATAATGGGTCCATCAATTCAAGTGAAAGTGGATGGTTAGATGTTCTTTTATCAGGATTTATATTTTTTTAAAAAATTATTAGAGTGCCACGTGACGGCTTAAAAACATTTGTAGGATGTCTAATGGACTTTTAATATATAATTATTAATTATTAATTTGGGATTTATGTCATGTGAGTCAAAAAGAAAAAAGAAAAGGAGGGACATGGGGCCAGCGTACTAAATAATATCTATAATATATGAAAAAAATATAATATATTGTTGGTACGTACATATATTTTTGCATATATATAGGGTGGAGTTAATATCTATGGGTTGGAATAATTAATTCAGTTTTTATTCTTGTGAGCGAAAAAAAGAGAAAAGATGAACGTGGGGCCGTGCATGAAGGAAGTACGTAAGTACATGCACCTCACCTATGTGGGTAGGATTGGTTATTTTTTTATAGATGCAATGGTAAAAATTATTGGGTCCACCAGATTAAATTAACACTAATGGTTAAATTCATTTTAGAATTCTAAATTTATTAGAATACAACGTTGTGGAATATGAGTATTTGTCAGGTGCCACATGACAGTGAGAGCGTTTCTACAAATTTTAATGGACTTTTATACTTCCTAAAAACGTGACATATTTCTTTTCAAAGGTGAATTATAGTGAAATTTGGTCTTTAATTGTAAAATTAGTCATAAAAAATCTAAAGATATAAGCACAGTTAAATATTTTAGATGTTGTAGTTGCTTAATTTTTAAAATATAGTTTTTCTTTCTAAATAATAAAACATAAATATATGAGGAGGAATAGTGGAGAAGAGGAGAGGGAATTGAAGGAAGAGGGATGGTACATACCTAATGTACGTACGTAGGCTTGGGTGGGGCCAGCTTTAGGTGGTGATTTATTTCTTTAATCTTACATTTAAATCTAATGGTTATAAATAACGGGTCCACCATGTTTAATGAAAATCAACGGTTAGATATTTTATTTTTTCTTAAAATTTTTTCTAATTTATTAGAGTGCCACGTGGCGGCTTATGAGCGTTTGTAGGATGCTATGTGGCGGCTTGAGAGCGTTTGTAGGAAGTCTAATGGACTTTTAGTATATAATAGAAGATAGTTGCTTACTATACTATTCATATATGGTCCCACCTGTCATACACACATTATGTCTTGGAGTCCATGTTGCAGTTGGCTACAGATCTGTAGCCCGCTGCTCTTCTCTCTCATCTTTTATCTCATTAAAATATGTTTACAGCTGGCTAATAGCCTGCTATTGTACTTGCTCTTAGACATATGTTTATGAGAAACGTACAGGAGTCTTCCGGCTAGCTTCTTCACAAGGTGGTAAGGTAGACGACCTAGATTCAAAGCATCTTCTCTCTTCTAATTATTCGATATTAGATTATTTTTTAATATTCGTATTTTGTTAGGCAGATGCTTACGTCGTAAAGTACGTTCATTCAGGGGAGACGTTTCATCGATCATTCGTTGTCGAAAATAAAGGTGAGCGGAAACCACCACACAGCAGCTGTTTCAACATGCGAGTACTAGTAGTTAGCACGCACTTAATCGATTGGAACACTTGACCCGTTTTTAACTCGAAATAATCGAATGGTTGGTTGTGGAGTGCGTGCACCTGGCGCCCCCGTGGAAAAAACCAGCCGCGGTAGCTGCAACAACTTGCATGGATGGTCAGATGGATATCCATTACTCCTACGATAAAAGTATCTTATGAGAAACTAATTAATTAAAGTCAAAAGTGAAAAAGATAGTGCTATACTACTGGTTTTCCTCGTATCTCCATGTTTATAATATAACTTTACTATTCTTGATTACAAACTGACAATAGATACAATTTCAACGGAAAACAAAACAAGCAGCAACGAGCAATGCCAACTATGTTTTAGCCCCCTGCTATCTAGGAGACAATTGTGTAACGGTTTGAGAGTAACCAGAGTTCCCCTCGATGGAAATTGTTGGGCTATGGGTTGCAAGAGCCGGCAGAGTGCTGGTAGCATCGCTGTTAAGCAAAACCATGACACCTGCCATTGTAGGCCGATCTACAGGGTTTTGCTGCACGCACAGGAGACCGATGTTTACACATTTCAGCAGCTCAGCTTCAGGGTAGTTTCTTCCCAAGGAGTGGTCAATCATCTCTACAATATTTCCCTCTTCCCAGTGCCTCCGTACCTAGAATCAGTTACATATTGTGAGTTATATGTTAATGTTGCAGATCATATATTGCATGGTTATCTTCAAATGCAAATATTAAAATGTAAGCGGTATCAATATATTTGTCTATGTCCCCGCAAAAAAATATATATATATATATATTTGTCTATGAGTTAGCAGGATACTCACTATGCTTATTAAATCTTCATTCTGTTCTAAGAAATGGGGGCCGCTGTTTCTCCGGCCCGTCACGATCTCTATGACGAGAATGCCAAAGCTAAACACGTCTGACTTTGTAGAGTAGTGCCCACGGATCACGTATTCAGGAGACATGTACCCACTGCATGCAACAACAAGAAAAAAATGTACATGTTAGTTTGTTAGCTACATATAAGCACAAACAGATAAAGTGTTTGACTTCGTTACAATGTTCCAACGATGCGATTGGTGACATCTCTAGTCTGATCCTGCCCAAAGAGCCTAGCGAGGCCGAAGTCGCCGATCTTTGGGTTCATGTCTGCATCTAGCAAGACGTTGCTCGCCTTCATGTCACGGTGGATGATCTTCTTCTGTGAGTCCTGGTGAAGATATTGTAGTCCTCTAGCAATGCCTTCGATGATCTTGAATCGTGTTGCCCAATCAAGTTGTCTGCTTTGCTCCGAGTCTAATTGACACGTGATGAAGAGATTATTGTAATTATTGCATGTCAGCAAACGAAAGGGGTATATATATGTAGATTAAAAGGTAATTATAATTGTACCGAAAAGAAATATGTCAAGGCTTTTATTCAGCATGTACTCGTAGACAAGCAACCTCTCTCCCTCCTCTAGGCAAAACCCCACAAGACGAACAAGATTCTTGTGATGCAGTTTGGCCACTAGAACTAGCTCGTTCTTAAGCTCTTCTAGCCCTTGGTTTGAACCCTTTGCCAGCCTCTTCACAGCTACCTCTTGTCCAAAAAGAAGTCCCTGAATAATTCTTAGTTTATTAGCTAATTTGCTTTATACATGGAGATATGGACAGAAATGGTGAATTTTGTAATGACTTAAGACTCTAACATGCATATGCAACTAATTTACAATATTTGGTTTTTCCAATAAAGCCAGATCAAAGATCTTTTCTAAAAATAAACTATAACAAATTAGCAATGGAGTACTAGTGCGCTCAGGAATCAAGACATATTTAGAATTTCATATTTTTACCGTTCTCGATTCATACCTTCAAATCAATAATTCTTTTCTAAAAGGAAATCAGCAATTGTTCAAAAGTTACCTGTGAACTACTACTCTCCCGTCCCAAAATATAAAGAATTATGGGTGGATGTGATATATTTTAGCCTGTTCAGATTCGTAGTACTGGAATGTATTATATTCACTTAAATTTTCTATATTTTGGGATGGAGGGAGTACCATCTATTATATTATTAAAGGAATAGAAAAAGGAGCCTCCATGTTCGCTCTCATAGCCTAGAAATTCTCACATTAATCGGAGAAAAAGAAAAAGCAAAGCTGAAATTCGGAATTAAAAAATAAGGAATATTAGAATAGGAGAGTACAGTCCGCTCTCATGGCCTAGAAATTCTCACATTAATCGGAGAAAAAGAAAAAGCAAAGCTGAAATTCGGAATTAAAAAATAAGGAATATTAGAATAGGAGAGTACAGTCCATATAGAAATACAATTTAGAAATAACTGAAATTCGGAATTAAAACATAAGGAATATTAGAAGAGGAGACTAGAGTCCATAAAGAAATACAATTAAGAAATAACTGAAATTCGGAATTAAAAATAAGGAATATTAAAAGAGGAGATTAGAGTCCAAATAGAAATACAATTAGGAAGTAACTGAAATTCGGAATTAAAAATAAGGAATATTAAAAGTAGAGCATAGAGTCCATATAGAAATATAATTAGAAAATAACTGAAATTTGGAATTAAAAATAAGGAATACTAGAAGTAGAGTATAGAGTCTATATAGAAATATAATTAGAAAATAACTGAAATTCGGAATTAAAAATAAGGAATACTAGAAGTAGAGTATAGAGTCCATATAGAAATAAAATTAAGAAAAAGAATAGAAATTCGGAAATAAAAAAATAAGGAATATTAGAAGTAGAGTACAGAGTCCATATAGGAATTTAAAACTAACTAAAATTCAGAATACACATAATAAAATTAAAAGTAGAGTTTAGAGTCCGTATAAAAATACAATTTACAAATAACTAAAATTCGAAATTAAGAAAAACACGGGAAGAAGAGTTTAAAGTCAATATAGGAATACGATTTAGAAGTAACTAAAATTCGAAATTAAAAATTAAAGAATATTGAAAGATGAGTTTAGAGTCCACATAGAAATACAATTAGAAATAATAAAAATTCAGAAATAAAAATAAATAATATTGGAAGAAGAGCTTAGAGTCTATATAGAAATACAATTTACAGAAAATTCGGAATAAAAAAAGAAATATTAAAAGACGGGTCTATAGTCCATATAGGAATATATATAATTTACAAATAACTAAAATTTGATATTAAAAATAATTAATAACTAACACGTATATAAAAATACAATATGAATATTACACATTAGTAGTTTCATAAAGTTATTGCAAAATTTAAAATTATGTTGTCATTTTAATATATTTGAATAATATAATGAGAAAGCAAATATGCTATTATATGAGAGAAAATATAATGATGCTAGCCACCATGCTAGTTTACCTTATAAACTGCACCAAATCCCCCTTCACCGAGTTTCTTGCTTTCGTGGAAGTTATCTGTTGCTACTTGCAATGACGCTAGAGTTATCAAGGTCGACTTGACACTTTCAAGGTCCTCAGATGCGTCAACTGGAAAATTTACATGAATTTGATATAGTTAATTGATATTCGAATGTTAGATGGAATTTTTGAAGAATTCTACGCTAAATTTTGTAGAGGACTCACGTTCAGAGAAATGTTCTGCTTTTCTTGATCTTCTTTTCCTACGCACATTCCATATACAAAAGGAAGTTGCAGCTACGATTGCAACGGCCACTATCGGCACGACGATTACCAGAACTTTGCTTGCTGAATTATTCTTACCTGCACTTTTGCATAGAAAATGATCAGTTCAAGTATCCAAAGTACTGTACCTTTTCTTCTATGTAGCACCTCATTACAACAACACAGTGCTAGGCTGCTAGCTGCTTCTCAACAAACAAAATATAATTGTGAATGCACGTTAACTATTTTCAATTTAATTTGTTCTTTTTATTAGATTTTGTAGAAGTTGAATTTAACCATGTATTTTTGTGGACTGATATTTTTCATATTAATTTAAATAGATTATTTGGATGGCATATGTAAGAAATGAGCGGATATCTCCAGTTCTCCGCGAGGATTGAAAATACATCTCCAACTAAATACTCCCTCCGTTTCGAAATGTTTGACACCGTTGACTTTTTAGCATATGTTTGACCGTTCGTCTTATTCAAAAACTTTTATAAAATATGTAAAATTATATGCCTACATGAAAATATATTTAACAATGAATCAAATAATAGGAAAAGAATTAATAATTACTTAAAATTTTTGAATAAGACGAACGGTCAAACATGTACTTAAAAAGTTAACGGCGTCAAATATTTCGAAACGGAGGGAGTATGTTGTATGCTCACCTCCCGTCGTAGCCGCCGGCGCCGGCCCTTGCGCCGGCGCGAGTCCGTCGGCCCGCAGCACCACCATCGGTTGGCCAGTGTAGAACGTGCCCTGGTTCAGCTCCGACCTCAGGTTACACCGCGTGCCGGCGATCCTCGCGCCCTCCACGTTCACCGGGAACGTGTCCCACCACTGCCCCACGAGGCCGTCGAGGCAGCTCCGGCACAGCGGCCGCGACAGCGCCGGCGAGCACTGCGCCATGGAGTAGATGTCGCTGAACCCCGGGTCGCTCCCCACCCGCTGCCCCGTCGCGAACATCCTCGTCGAGTTCTCCACCGCGTACCGCACGGTGGCGTTCAGGAGGCTGACCACCGCGGCGTCGTACGCCCTGACGTCGGCGGCGCGGGTGATGTTGGTGGAGCTCATGAGGGCGACCTCGCCGGAGTTGTTGGTGGCGGCGGCGAGGAAGTCGGCGTCGGAGACGCGGACGTAGCACTGGTTGTAGACGAGGGCGGCGTCCCTGGTGCGGTTGCAGACTCGCCCCACGTCCTGGCCGGCCCTGGTGCCGCAGTCGTTGCAGTCGGAGGTGCTCAGGTCGCCGCGGCAGAGCATGACGCCGTAGACGGCGTCGCGGCCGCCGGAGCCGACGGCGCCGGAGGCGTAGAGGGTGGGGGAGGAGGAGGCGTTCCCCTGGAGGGCGCTGATGAGGTCCAGGAGGTTGGTTTCGTAGGTGCTGTTCGCCGCGTACGTGCCGCCGGTGCCGCAGCTCGGCCACGGCTGGCCGGCGGCGAGCGGCAGCGCGACCGCCGCGACCGCGAGGAGGACGGCGTGGACGAGCGACGAGCGCCGCCGCATGGCGCCGGCCGGTCAGAGCAGCTTAGCAGAGGCAGTGGTGGGATGATGGAAAGCTAGTAAGCTCGATCGATGTAGCAATGGCACAGCATTCGTTTTGAGTTTTTGAGCTGGAATGCGTATCATTTTGGATGTGACAGCTCTGGGCAAGTGGCCAACTTGGCATGCGATGGCCCCACCACAGCTCAGACTGAATTCACTGAACCCCGTTACTTACTCTAGTTGTTTATATATCATCTGAAGTAAATAGTTATTAAATTTTTCTAAAAAAATTGACAACATATATTAATATAAAATATATCACTCCACAAATATGTAAAACCAAATTCAACTTCTACAAGTTGTAAAAAAAAATTAAACTGAAAATAATTATCGTACATTCGCAGCTATATTTGTTACTATATTTTTTTTACAACTTATAGAAATTAATTGAATTTAAGTTCGTATGTTTATGGAGTGATATATTTCGTATTAATCAATGTTATCAAATGTTTTTAAATTTTTTTATAACTATTTATATGATATGCATAAAATGAAATTACTTTCGCTTACTTGTCAAAACCCACGTGCATGCATGGACGCAGTTGATATGATAGATAACAGTTGCTGAAAGGAAAAGGGGAATGGAAATAAACAAAGCTGATCGTGACTAGTCTCAAGGGAAACCTCCCCGTAGCCGCTGTTTCGACATGTTTAATTAGCTCCTAAAATGTACGGAGTATTAAACAAGATACTTGTAGAACTCAATATATAATTAATACTCCCTCCATATTTTAATATATGACGCTATTAACTTTTTAACCAACGTTTGACCACTCGTCTTATTTAAAAATTTTATACAAATATAAAAATACTTATATCATGCTTAAAAAACATTTGATGATAAATCAAGTCACAATAAAATAAATTATAATTATATAAAGTTTTTGAATAAGACGAAATGTTAAACGCTTGTCAAAAAAGTCACCATCGTCATGGAGGGAGTAAAATTTAGGAGCAATGGATTATTGGTCACGGGAGTGCTTGCACCTTCGCGCGGTCGGGCCCCATGAAAAAGCCAGTCGCGCGGCAACTTGCATGAAGAATGTCGATCATATACTTCCCGAAAATCTACTGATCGGTCTACCGATATCACAAAATTTTATCGAACGCTCAGACTGACCAGTGTACTACTCAAGATTTAAAATGTTTTTTTCTCATTAACCACTTATCCAATTATATCATTGTATTGTTGTAATTAAATCTTTATAACAAAATATCGCATGATTATATTATAATAAAAAATATATATATTTAAAATTGTCAGAAACCTAATGTTTTATACGTGATAGTGATATATACCCGTATGAGTCTTCAGTGTATTTTACAAAATTCCCGAAACTACCTACCACTACTCTCTCTCCATCTTATCCATGCATGCACATTCTATTGAGCTTCAAAATGATTTTTCTCCTAAAGTAATTATCCAATCTACGATCTGATTACACCGTTGTATTCGTTGTAATTAAATCTTTACAATAAGATATCACATGATTATATTTTAATGAAAGAAAAACGTATGCTTCAATCCGTTAATACTAGTTTCATATGTGACAGCGGCATGTTTCAACGTATATCTTTACCAAGTTTCATATAACTTTTAAATGTTCCAATTGCTGGTTTTTTTCATCATTATAACTTGATGTTTCGCTCGTTGGTCAACTGGAATATTTGACCGTCCGATTATTTGGGCATCGTGCGTCCGATGGATAGATTCTTTTTATACTTCCTCCGTTTTTAATATATAACGCCATCGATTTATTGATATACGTTTGATCATTCGTCTTTTTAAAAAAAAACTACTCCTAAAAAAAATATAATTATCATTTATTTCATTATAACTTGATTTACTATCAAATATTCTTTAAACATGACTTAAATATTTTTATATTTATAAATTTTTTTAATAAAACAAATGATCAAATGTAAATAAAAAGTCAATGGTGTCGTATATTAGAAAAAGAAAGATAGTGCTACCTTAGGGTGAATTAATTAGAACCAAAAACAAAATAAAAGGATACTGGGAGTGGCATGTTTTTAATTAGTGGAAGTTTTTTTGAACTCCCACATACGGCAAAGGCAGTGGTTTTATTTTCCTTTTATTTTAAAAACATGCCACTCCCGTCACTTTTTCGCTATCTCGTTCCCCCATGTTTAATCGTTTCCATCTCCCTCCTCTTTCTTCACCATCTATTCCTCCATCCCTGCGACTGCAAAGAGGACAGCGGTGATGACGGCAGTGGTGGCGGTGGCTCCCGAGCACTCCCGCCGCGGATGGTGTCGAGGACGGCGGCGGCGGCAGCTCCCGAGACCTCCTGTCGCGGATAGAGGACAACGACGGTGGCGGCTCCCTCCCGCCATGCCCGAGCTCCCACGCCGCCTCCGCTGCCTGCTCCTTTGGCTCCGGAGCCCACCTTCCTCCTCCTCCTCTACCGGCACCTTCTCGTCGGCGCCCTCCCGAGGCTGCCCGCTCCACGCCGTGCTGTCCCAGCGCTGCGCGCCCGCGGTCGCCTCCCTCGCCCTCTACTACCGCATCCGCGAGGCCTCGCCGCCCACCCCGTTCACCTTCTCCCTCCTCCTCGCCGCCCTCGCGTCGTCGTCTTTCCCGCCCCTTCCCCGTCCACAGGCTTTGCGCGCCTCGCCCACGAGCATGCATTCAAGTGCGATGCGCTCGCGCACCCCACCTGATGGAGCCATGAAGATCGCTGAAGTCTGTGATGACTGTGCTTGTGCGCGTGCAATGGAAGTTCGCCAGCAAGAGGAATATGTAGTGGCGGGGAGGAGGAGACCGTGTCGGCGATGGAGAGGGAAAGGGAAGGCGTGCGCAGGAACGGGACCCCGTCGTTACCAACTCCCTCCTCAAGCTCTACCGCTCGCCGGAGAGGGGGATGAAGTCAGGAACGGAAATGAGGAAGGAGGGAGGGGATGAGGACGGGAACGGAGACGGCGTGAGAGAGGAGACGGAAAAAGGGACGGGAGTGGCATAGTTTTAATTATAGAAATTTTCAGTGGCATGTGGCCGATATGATGAATAGTAGTGGCATTTTTTTAATTTCGCAAAGTTGCAGTAACATGGATTCAATTAACCCTTATAAAAACTATCCAATCCATTGTCAATATGTCATGGAGTAGAAGCAATTGATAAATCAGTAGTACATTGTAACTTGGAGACGAACTGGATGAAAATTTTTTGAACAAATCAAAATAATACAATGGTAAGGAATAGACATTTGCTCTTTACTGGGACAACCGGACAAAATGTTAGCAAAATATTGGTTGGTTCGAATATAAGAACCAAGCCAACCGGAGGCGGTTGTATGGTAGAAACACCAAAATCAATTCTTCTTGCAAAATTAAAAGATTACCCTCAAACTTTACGAAGTTGCACCGGTCAGATCGTTGTGATGACGTCGTCGGTCAGACCGCCTGTCGATCTCCTTGTCTGCTTGATGATGTTGTTGCTACCGCCGCCAGTCCAACCGTCCGTTGTACTCCAGTTAGACCGTCAGGATCAAGAAAAAAACAAAACGGCAAAACTCTTGAAAGTATATTGACTTTATATGCATCAATATGTGTTTAGAAAGTGCATCTAAAACACTTGGTTTGTGCTCCTTCGATTTGCCACTGCCGTTTGATTTAGTTCAAATAAACAGACGAAACTAATTCATAACAAAGAAAAAACATGATCCCCCTCACTGCCCATCTGTTCTGATCAGTGCTCTTCACTCCACCGTGAAGAATCAACTCCTCTCTCTAGGAACCCTAATCCCCAAATCCCCTCGTCACTTTCTCCACATCAAGAGCAAATCAACCCAAAAAATGGGTCCCCAAACCCCCTCAACAGCGGCGGCAGGGCAGTATAGCAGCAGGCGGCAGGAGGTGGCGGCGGCAAGGGAGCAGCAGCTGCCGGCGGCGTTAAGAGCAACAGCCGGGCGGCGGCAGCAGCAGCACGCGTCAGGAGCAACAAGGCAACAGCAGGAGCAACATGGAACAGTACATACTCCACATCGAAAATGCTTGCGACCCCCTAGCTAGTTTATTATGCATTTTTATGTGGGTTTTGAACCGATCCTTCTTGATCTACTAGCTAGAACATTTATTTATGGGAGTAGCTATATTTATGGCGCCATATTTTTTATCAAAAAATAGTCGCTATGTATTTACATTGTAAGTCTTTAAATTACATATGTAATTTTAGTGTAAAATTACATACACTAAAATTACATATGTAAGTCATAAAATTACATATGTAATTCTCAAAATTACATGTGTAAGTTGATGTAATTCCCAAAACTATAAATTTGTGATGACACCAACATTTAGTTTTTAAGATTAATTAGTAATCCTACTTAGCAAATACTAACGTTAAAACAACAGAAGAGATCAGAAGAGAACAGAATCGGAGGGATGTGTACACATGCGCGATTTCTGCATCCGACGGTTGAAACAACCAACTGAAATCTATCGTAATTTGTGGCGATATATTTTTAGCAGTACCGTTATTTATTTATTTATTTTGCTTATGTTGTAGGAATGGTTCGGCTTCTTGACAATTATTGTTAGAGTTGAATCTCATTTGACCATATCAGTTTTGGAGGGCAAATCAATATGTAAGTTTTTTATGGCAAATATGATGTCAATCTTGAATTTTTGTGTGCACGGGTATCCTTATCCTATTCTTTCTGAAAACCAGCCTTCTAACGGTGTTAGTCTAATTTGTTAGTTACATATTTTATAAGGGTTAATTAGATTTATACCATTATAAATTTATCTGTTTTGAAATATACCATTATAATTTATCTAATTGGAAGGATGCCATTGCAATACTTCTAAAATCAGAAACATGCCATTCTATACGTTTGAGATGGGTTTTGAATCGGTTTTTGTCTATTGTATTTTCGTACAGACCAAACTACCCCTTATCCTACCACTCAAGCACCGTAAAAATAAATCACCATACGACCCACAGCATTTCAAATCAAGATTGAAATCGCTCGTGCCAGTGCAATGAAAAAAACAGATTTGAACCACAATATTTCAAATAAATAAACTGAAATCGCTGATGTTAAAAAAAAATTCAGAATCGATATGCAGTATTTGATCCTGAAAAAAATACAGAGAGGAGAAAAAAAAGGGAAAAAGGAAAGGAAAATGCCACTGGAGCTCGCCGTTGTCTCCAAGAACTTGTCGCGCTGCGACTAGGACTAGCTCGCCTCCGCCACCTTCTGTTTGCTTCGTCGTCGATGCGACCGTTGCTGCTTTCTCCGCGGCCAGCGTTGCCGCTGCCGCCGTCTCCGCCGCCGCCGTTTCCTTCACCGCTGCCGCTGCTTGTGGTGCGTCGCCACTGCCGAAGCCCTCGGTGCCCCGCCGCTGCTTGCTCCGCGGCCAGCGCCGCTGCCACTTGCTTTGTGCGTGATGCCGAGGCCCTGCTGGCTCCGTCGTCGCCGTTGCTTGCTTCACCGCTGCAGCTTGTTGCGTCGCCACAGCGAAAGCCCTCGGTGCCGGTGCCGGAGCCTCCGCCGCCACCGCCGCTTGCTCTGCTATCGCCACTGCTCGCTCGCTCGGCTAGGGTTTGGAGCTACATTTGGGGATGATTTTAAGCTGTGAAGACTGAAGACCAACGGTAGTTTGGTCCAACAATTCAAAACCCATCTCAAGCGTATAAAATGGCATGAACCAGATTTTAGAAGTATTGCAATGGCATCTTTTCAATTAGATGAATTATAATGGCATATTTCCAAACAGACAAATTTGTAATGCTATGATCCAATTAACCCATAATAGGAAATCCACAATACTGTATCAAACAAGTGACAAATATGCCCTATTTATTTATACCATAACGTGAATGCCCCTAACTAGGAATCCAACTAGAACTAGACTTCTAATCACATAGGAAATCTAAGAAACCAGAGAAACAACATTCCCATACAACTCCACACTCTAATCTTTCCAAACTTGGATTCCAATCCAAATTTGACTACTCTTTCTATACTTGCACAACACCTCGTGTATGATATATGGAAACTTTCATCTCCACGTGCATTGTTCTCTAGCCTAGGCATCCCGCGTGATATCCTTGATTGTTTGGATCTCAGCTTCTCCCAAGCCTAGTCCTAATCCATCACTGGCTATACTCCCATGGCCTCAAGCAACATTTGCACATGAACTAACAAAGAAATACCATATTTGAGTACAAGTTCACACTAAATTGACTGACATCAGCACACAAACAATATTACATACATATAGAAACAATCTAGAAGTCATAAACATGAAGCAACATAGAAATTCCACGAAAACAATCCGAAACCAACTCCCCACGGAATCTGCCGATCTGACCGGCAACCTAGTGCCACCCTGCACTGTTCACCCGCGAAAACAGTATTCACCATAATTTCCAAAACACTCACTTTTGACTATTTATTCATCATATAGATTGAATCTAACACCTTGATTTCACAATGGAAAGGGCTATCTCTGAACCCAATCTTTAACACATAAAGAGGAGAGAAGGAGTTGAGACGAAAAGCATGGAGCGAGCTGCCTGAGAGATTGAATGGGATAGGAATCTCCCAATGTGGACACTTTTCATTAATCCTTTCTTACTATAAAATTGATGCCCATTAACTCCTAAAACTCATCATGCAAGTGTGCGACATCATCACCCATACTAGCAATTATTATCTAGAGTATTTTAAATATCATGCAAATATTACGTATCATTTACAATTTTGCTGTATTATTAGAACTCAATATACAAGCAATGGAAAATTATTATCTCCACATCATTTTCACATTATTTAAACATATACATTTACCATTTCTATATTGTATAACATGTATTCATTCACACATCTTGCAGCAAAGCACGGGGTATCAACTAGTTAAACTATATTTAACCCCCGAGGAGTAATAGTCCCTCAAAACTCTTCACTAATTGAACTTGGATGCTATGGATTGCAAATCGAGAACAAATAGTTTGAATATGAAACAACACAAAGCAACAACATCGGTGACAAATCTAGCTCCCAGCTACCAATTGGTTGCAACCAGACCATTCTGTTGAGTAACCTGTTGAGTAACCAGAGCTTCCATCAATCAAAGATGTTGGCCTAGGTGCAGGAGCCGGCAGAGAGCAAGTAGCGTCGCTGTTAAGCAAAACCATGACATCCGCCATTGTAGGTCTATCTACAGGGTTTTGCTGGACACATAGGAGTCCGATGTTGATGCATTTTACCACCTCAGCCTCATTGTAGTTTCTTCCCAAGGAATGGTCGATCATCTCTGCTGTTGTCCCCTCTTCCCAGTGCCTCCATACCTAGCAATAGTCACAAATATGTATGTCTTCAGCAGTCAGTAGTTATTACGATAGACATGTGCGGCTATACACAAATACGCAAATATTGCAATGCAAAGCAATATCATGAATTCCTATGTGAGCTACCGGGGATACTCACTATGCTCAATATATCTACACCATTTTGCTCAGAGAAATATGGCCCACTGTTCCTTCTTTGGCCCGTCACTATCTCTATTACGAGAATGCCGAAGCTGAACACGTCTGATTTTGTAGAGTACTGCCCGCACATCACGTACTCAGGAGGCATGTAACCGCTGCATCCACAATGATGATTGTATTAGTTTGCTAGTTAATATAAGCACAAAAATATAAAGTATTCCATCAACTTAATTACAATGTCCCAGCAATGCGGCTTGTGACTTCTCGAGTTTGGTCCTGCGCGAAGAGCTTGGCGAGGCCAAAGTCCCCAATCTTAGGGTTCATGTCAGCATCTAGCAAAATATTGCTTGCCTTCATATCACGGTGGACGATTTTCTTCTGAGAGTCCTGGTGAAGATATTGGAGTCCCCGAGCGGTACCTTCTATGATCTTAAATCGTGTGGCCCAGTCTAACCGTTTCCTTTGCTCTGTATCTTTTTTCACCAAATGTTAGAAAAGTCACTATTATTGGTGGAGTGAAATGATTATAGGAGTAACAAATGATCAAAGATAATGCTAATAGTACCAAAAAGAAGGGTGTCGAGGCTTTTGTTTGGCATATACTCATAGACGAGCAGTCTCTCCCCTTTTTCGAGGCAAAACCCAACGAGACGAACAAGATTCTTGTGATGAAGTTTGGCGACAAGAATTAGCTCATTTTTCAGCTCTTGTAGCCCCTGGTGAGAGTCCTTGGCCATCCTCTTCACGGCCACTTCTTGCCCGGACAGAAGTCCCTAAATAATTTAGCTTAGTATCTTATTTTCTTACTAACTTATACATGGAGACATGGACAGAAATACAAAATTTTGTAATGGGTTAAAAACCTAATAATATAACATAACTAATTTTAAAGGTTACTATAAAAATCAAAGTTTGTATGTGATTTCTTTATAGAAATTATAGAAAAGTAATCTTAATGAAACATAACCTCCCTAAAAGGAATTGGAGAGGAGACAAGCAATATAGTTTCTACAATGTGCAAGAAACAATTCAACACCTATTTTGATTGCCATGTTGCTCATTTTGCACGACAATGTGTTCTTCTCCTTACAATATGCCTCCTCCTGATATGCCAAAAAAATTTAGTAACTCACTTTGGGAGTGCCTAGACGCTTGAAATTCGTCAATTTGGCATTGAAAAAATGATAAAAGTCTTAATAACAAAAAAATGTTGTCTAACTCTGCAATGCAGGTTATCTGTCCAACTGGTTCAAATGTTGGTCTATGTTATTACGATGGGTGGAGCAGTATGTTATGCGCAAGGATATGCTATATATTCTTAGAGCTAGTTACCGAAGGTCTTTTACTTTTTACTTTCTATGTGTGGCCTAATACATATAGGCTTACTTGTTGCTAGAATTTGTGTTTTTTAAGTATATCGATTGGTTTTCTTTCAAAGGTATTTGAGGATTTGTCTCACCACCTATGTCTTTTTTAAGTTAAAGAACTTGTTAGCTAATTATTATGTGGCTAAAGTCGAGGATGTAATATATTTTCACTATTAATAAAATACTATAAATAATCTGCACTAATAGTTTTTTTTCTAAAACAAGGGGCAGGAGCTTCGCCATTTGTTTCAAGAGGACACAAAATTTGCGACTCACTCACAATTGAGCAGTAGTGCATTCATACTTCTAGTCATTAATTTAGAAGTTATATTTTGACCATTGCCAATTCACACCATCAAATCAACATTTTTTTCTCAAAAGAAATCAACAATGATTCAGAAGTAGACGTAACGACTACGGGCCTACTACCTGATAAACTTCACCGAATCCCCCCTCACCAATCTTCTTGCTTTTGTGGAAGTTATCGGTTGCCACTTGCAGCGATGCCAGAGATAACAGGCCTGACTTGACACTTTCAAAATCCTCAGTTGTATCAGCTGGCAAATTTGCATGAATTTGACCAAATGTTAATGGACGCTGGTGGTATAAGAATGTTAACAAGAATATATATGCCAAAATTATGTGCAGAGGACTCACGTCTGGAGTATCTCGCCAAACTTCTCTTCTTACGCACATTCCAGATACAAAGGGAAATTGCAGCTACGATGGCAACTGTCACTGTCGGCAAGGTGATTACCAGAATTTTGCTTGCTGAATTATTCGTACCTGCATTTTTGCAGTGAAAAATAATCAGTTCAAGTACGTGAAGAACTAAATATGAAACTGATTACACAATAACAGTTCTATGCTTCTAGCCGCTGCTCAGTGAACAAATTTTAGTTCTTTTTTCGCCTTGATAATTAATAATCCATCAATCTATATATCTATCTATCTCATGGGAAAAGAAAATAATTTTGACTATTGGATCATGGTACATACAGATTATAAATGGTATAAATGGATCGACAACAGTTGTATATAAATTAATTTGTATATACGAAAACATAAAGTAAAAGATACCACCACCACCAACAATATGGGCCGGCCAACAGTGAGAGAAAACCTAAAAAATTAATAATCGAATTCCTTCAATATGAAATTTTCATCACTCGATCGTTGATATACTAGACAATAGAAATAGTTTTTTTTAAGGCGTTAAAAATATATACAATAAACTATGTTTTTTTAAAGAAAACCGTTGCAACTTGCAACAGACAGACAGTACGCTAGCTGCATATGTATATAATCATATTTATGTAAATATATCAAATTTAAGTTAACAGTTAAAATCAAGCCCCGTGCAAAGTTACCCGGGAAAATATGGGACAGCATGAGCGAGACGAGGAAGTATAATAATTTAATTAATCACCTCCCGTAATGTCAGGCACAACATCCGGCGCCGGCGTGAGCCCGTCGGCCTTGACCGGCAACTGCACCATCGGATTGCCGGTGTAGAAGGGGCCCGACCCCAGCTCGGACCTCAGGTAGCAGCGCGGGCCGGCGACCCTCGCGCCTTCCCCGTTCAGCGGGAATAACTTCCACCACCGGCCCACGAGGTCGTCGAGGCACCTCCGGCAGAGCGCCGGAGACAGGTCCGGCGAGCACTGCGCCATGGAGTAGATGTTACGGAAACCCGGGTCGGTGCCCACCCGCTGGCCCGTGGCGAACAGTCTCGTGGAGTTCTCCACCGCGTACTGCACGGTGGCGTTGAGGAGCTCGATGACCGCGCGGTCGTAGCCGGCGACGTCGGCGCTGCTGATGTTGGTGCCGCTTATGAGGAGGCTGTACACGCCGGAGTTGTTGGTGGCGGCGAGGAAGTCGCCCCTGTCGGAGAACTGGGCGTAGCATTGGTTGTAGACGAGGATGGCGTCCTTGGTGCGGTTGCAGGTTGGCCCCGCGTCCCTCAAGACGTAGGTGCCGCAGTCGTTGCAGTCGGAGGAGCTCAGGTCGCCGCGGCAGAGGAGGAGGCCGTAGACGGTGTCCGGGGCGGAGCCGAGGGCGCCGGAGGCGAAGAGGGTGGGCGAGGAGGAGGCGTTCGCGCGGAGGGTGACCGCGAGGTCCTCGAGGTTGGTTTCGTAGGTGCTCCCTGCTGTGTAGGTGCCAGCGCTGCCGCATTGCGGCCACGGCTGGGTGGCAGCGAGCGGGAGCACGACCGCCGCGAAGAAGAGAACGGCATGGACGACAGACGACGAGCGTCGGCGTCGCAACATTGCGCCGGTAGAGGATGTAGCTAGGGGCGTGGGATAGGTGGCAGCATAAAACTAACACGGGCTGCATCCCCTAAAAAAGGATATTCGCGTAAAAAAAAAGGATATATTGATCTCGTCTTTGGCAAGTTGGCATGCCATATGCATAGGCCATACAGACTGAATTCTCTTATCACCATTAGGCCGGTACGTGTGTACTCATGCAGACGTGTTTCATCGTTTGAACGAAGAAAAAGGGAAATGGGATTATTCAAGTTGGTCGTCGAGATTAACAGTATCTTGGGAACGAACTCATAGCCGCTATTTCTTTTTTTTTTAACGGCTCGTACTAGTCAATACAAAATTCATATTATATAGTAGAAAAAAATTATAAGATTACAATCCTACACTAAAATAAAATAAAATAAATCTATACTATGTACGTGTATGAAATGTTGACATATGTAGCTGACAAATCTATACTAAAACAGGGAAAACAAATCAACTGAAGGAATTTGAGCTAGTGAAATGAGCAGGTCAGCTTGACAACCTCTATTTGATTGAAATGGCTTATTGACTTAATTACTATTAGTAGAATTCAGACAAAACTAGCTGACAAAACTAACAAAACCAGATACCGATTGCTCACAAAAATATAATCAAATGAAGAAGTCAATTAACTAGCTTCCATGAAATTTCTAGAGCTAGCTCAACCAAGTTTTAAATTAACAAAACTAACTGCTGACAAAATTAGATCAAGTCATATTTAGTAGTCAACAAAACTAACAACACCAGGAACTAATGAATTATTGACTAAAGTAGCAGCTAACAAAGCTGCATTTAGTTATATATGAATTCAGACAAAAGTAACAAAATCAGGTCCTAACTGCTGACAAAACTAACTGTTGACCAAATTGCTTCGAGGCTTATACAAATTCAGTCTAAACTAAAACTTTAACAAAACTGTCCACCAAGCACTGACAAAACTGACATTTAGATATTTGGTTTAGCTAACAATATAGGCGAAAATATCCCCATTCCTCCAAGTTACGAGACAAATAAAACACATGACTAAAAATTTTCTAACAACACGAAGTACTCTTCATATAGCATATAAAAAGAAAAAAAAAGTAGTCCAGATCAATGTAAACAAAACTAGCTAGATCAACTGAATTTAGAAAAAAAAACTAAGTGCTTTTGGTACTATCGGTAGAATTCTAACAAAACACAGTACTATACTAGATAAAATTTTAATAAGAGTGAAATGTACAGGCGGTTCTTAAACTTGTACAGATGTGTTATCTAGGTCCCTAAACTCTAAAAATGCATTTTTTTAGATTCTCAAACTTGTCATGAGTGTCATATAGGTCCAAACGAGCTCAAACCCACTCCATGAGATGATGTGGTAAGCTAAGGTGACGCTTACATGTTAGTGAGATCCACATGTCAGTCATATAGAAAAAAATAAAAGTTTAAAAAGAGAGGAGAGAGAGAGGGGGGGGGGGGAGAAAATGATGTTTTTAATTTTGAAAAAATAAATGAAAAAAGAGAGGATAAAAAATATGTTCTTAATTTTTTCTATGTGGCTGACATATGGGTTCTACTGACACGTAGGCGCTAGCATGGCATGCCACGTCAGTACAAAGAGCAGGTTGATACCCGTTTGGACCTATATGGCACTCAAGACAAGTTGAGGGACCCAAAAATTCATTTTGAGAGTTTAAGTACCTGGGTGACACACCCACACAAGTTTAGGGACCGTCCGTGCACTTTACTCTTTTAATAATATGACTAATCTAAGTATTCTTCACTTATAGTTCAAAAGTGATGCAATGCTAATTTCTGAGATTGCTGGCAACCGACATAACTAACAGAACTCATTTAGGTTCATATTTCTAACCTAGTAAAACTAACTATTATTAGTACATGACAAAACTAAGAAAATGTTAGCACCAAACAGAATTCTGCTATCTAATATTTTAACCCAAAAAAATCATGTTGAACAAAAGGTAAATATGGGATTCCGTATGACGACTCTTTTAAATATTTGTTTCACACATGCTTCTACATACAAAGTTCTAAATGCATATGTCTAGTGACTATTCTTGTTTATTATGTTCAGGTCTAACAAAACTAGTCCACAAAATTCTGGTGTTATTTATTGACGACGACATAATATATCTAGCCATATTTAAAGTTTGGAAAAAAGCTAGCATAACAACATTGACTCAATATGCATCTACATGCATGGCTACAATGCTACAAAATATTTTAGAATGGGATTATTGTCAACATGTTCGCATGCATAGCCGCACATACTAGGACCCCAACCAGCAAAATCGTTCAGCTTGCCTCGGATGTAGAAGGTGGAGCATGACCTCGGCATCGTAGAGCACGACGAGCTCGTACGCCTTCTTGAGCAGACCATTCTTGTGCTTGGAAAAGGTCACCTGTCTGTTGATCTTGTTCTCGATATATCCGCTTCAGCTCCACCCTCCCCGTCACAATGCCTACCTCATCCACAACCTCCTCACCCTCACGCTACTCCTCTACAACCTAGAAACCTTTCTCCTGCAGCTCACCTCTAGGTCAACCGATTGATCTCGCGAAACGAAGCTAGGGAAAGTACCTAGACAGAGAAAAAAAGGTGAGGAGGAGGAAGGGAAGAGGAGAGTGGAGTTTTAAATAGGAAGGGGAGGGGGATTGGCACTGATCCCCCCCCTCGCGAGTAATGTAGGCGTGTGAACAAGGAAAGTACATCAAAGGTTACGTTGGTGGGCCAAATCAACACAAATCTTGGAGTGATCTAGTGACCACAAATTCGGCTTACAAAACCAAAAACAATAGCAGGCAGATGGGTAGCAAATCCCCAATAATTTAATAATAATTAAATAGAAATTACTCCACCCATCTCAAAATATACATGGCTAGTACTACGAATCCAAATATGAATATGTAACATATGCAAATCTTCACTTAACTACTTCACTAACTTAAGTTTGAAATTCACAATTAATGATTAACAGGTTGTAATAGGCGTGCATGCACTTTTTTAAGCTAAACAAGTATTTACAAAGAAAAACAATATGTTAGCTTGGAAGATAGGTACCTACCCTAATCTCAAGGTTACTGTTTAACAATATAATTGCTTGTCTGGTCTTTGTTCTCGTTAGGGCGCCCCTAATGGGCGGGATCAACCCGTCCCTCCCCTATACTTATCTCCCTTCTCTCCTTTCATCATATTTTTTTTTAAAAAAAAACAATGTTAGTAAAAAGAATTAGAAAAAAAAAATCTAATACTCACATTCATGTGCATATACTTTATACTGTAAACTTTGCACGCATAAATTTTATGTATAGAAATATTCTATATATAAAATATTTGAATCCATATTTGAATTTGGATTGGGTATATAAACTTTTGACTTATAAACATTCGCTCTACAAACTTTAGGTGGATAAACTTTACATGTGTAAACTTTAGGTGTATAAACTTACTAAAAGAGGAAAATAATGCACGCATATATTTTATGTATAGAAATATTCTATATATAAAATATTTGAATCTGAATTTGAATTTGAATTAGGTATATAAACTTTCGACTTATAAATATTCGCTCTACAAACTTTAGGTGGATAAACTTTAGATGTGTAAACTTTAGGTGTATAAACTTACTAAAAGAGAAAAGTAAAGCGGTGCCAAAAAAGGAAACTGCGTGGGGAGAGGTCAACCCCCGATCACCCCTGGCGATCGATCGCCCGGTAGGTTTTTCATTCTCGTTAAGTCACACTATAGACTCGTGCCTTGCGCAGCTACGTGAAAATGGCATACAACGCCATAAGCCCCATTTTGTGTTCCCATTGATGGTCTTGTTTCAGAGGATAATTTATCGGTCCATCCATGTTAGACCTCTATTGGATGGGTCAAAATCTTGACAGATTTTGGTGCATGCATTGAACTTTAGTTCAAACTAGAAAGGTAGCCCGCGCACATGCGCAGGCACCTTCTTATATAATATGAGTGAAATTTTATTATGAATATTTATGTGAGGGTGGCTTTTATTAAAATATTTTGCATTATATTCTAAACTAAAATTTGCTTATTTTGTGTGCTTTGAACGCTGGTTATTTTTTTATAGTTACCTTTGCAACATATAAATTGTAAAATAAAATTTCTTGAGATCATGCGGTTTAGAACTGATCAGAAAATAGTGTCGAAACAATGGGGGTGGTTCCTATGAGAAAATTTAGGGTATATTAACTCTCCAGAAGGATATCTTACCACCACAAAAGAAATCCAATAATATCACTTTTTTTGTTTGATTGTTTTTTTAAAATTTTATATACTTTTTCATTCTAACCGTCCTCGTAAAATGTTTGAATTTTATATTAAGTATGGGTTTTAAATCCATCAACATTTGTTCAATTTTCAATTTATTTAATGTCCATTTTTTTCTTTTGGATAATTTCATTCTATGATTCATCCTTGAAATGATTTGATCTTTGCAATTTAGGATGAAGATATAAGTGAGTGCATATAATCTGGCATGGGGTAAAGGCATACATTCTAAATTTTCTCTCATGAAATATTGAAGTAATGGCCATAGTGTATTTAGCGAATCATCACTAAAGTGGATTGTCTTCTAACAAATACATGTTTCTAGATTGTTCTACGTCAAGACTTTACGATGTATTGTAGAAAGTTTAACAAAAAAAATAAATAAAATGGACATGGTATTTAATTCCTATATGGAAGTGGCTTGATTTATTGCTAAGGCCATTGCAAGGTTGTTTCACTGTTAAGATTTCTAGATGCAACCCACATGCTTATCAGTATGTGTTCAACCAACCACAAACTTTCTTTTTAACCTGTTGTCTATATTGCTAGATGAATACCTGTTATGATTAGTGATTTCATAGATCATACGTGTAATTCGGAAGCTATGATTATTTTTCTTAAAAATATTTGTTTATCTCCTAGAAAAGATCATTTTAAAAGTATCAAGGTCAATTTGTATAGGTACGTAGCTCTCATATGCATGTTAAGAGAAATTAATTAAGTTGGCAAAAGTCGTTAGATGCCTAACGGAATATAAGTAATAGATGGAGGTCCATTTATGTTTTTTTGCCCATATAGATAGTTTTAATTTTAATTGTTAAGGAGATAAAAAAATAGAGAGAAGAATGGCGCACATTATACACGGCAGGGAGGAAGGGAGGGTTGGGATATTTTTCTAAATGATTAATCTAACAATCTAAAATATGTGTGTCAAATGTTTATATTGAAACCGATGGTTGGATGTTTTGTTTTTTTTTTAAGAATTCGGATTAGAGTGTTACTTGGTGACCTAGGAGTGTTTGTAAGGTGTCAATTGGCGGCTTATAAGTATTTGTAGGATGTTTAATAAACCTTTAGTATATAATAGTCTTTTTTTTGAAATTTCTAAGATTATCTTTAATTTAAGTATGTCATATAGTGTCTTAGAAATGTTTATAAAATGTTTAACTACACAGAGGTGGGGAGGGAGGGAGAGAGGTTTTGAATTTTTTATTAAAAAATATAACAACCTAAGTCCATCAATTTAAGTAGAAATCGATGGTAAGTTGCTTTGTTGTAGCGCCCGTTCCGTCGTGGCGCCTAGCGGGAAAATCTAATTCCTAAAAACCCAGTCAGTCTCCGTGCCTTTCCAGATCTCAAGTCCCCGATCCATCGTCGAATTCAAATCCCGAACCCAATTCCTTCCCAAATCATTTCCTCCGCAAAAAGTCTATTTTGCCTCCCTCGGGTTCAAAGGGCCGATTTCCTCTCGGCCCATCTCCCCATCTCTCTCTCTCTCATTTCCTCTCTCCTTCTCTCTCCCTCTCTCCCCGCTCTGCCCGTGCGCCGCGCGCGCGTGCGCGTGAGCCGCGCCGCGCCGAGCCCTCCCTCTCCGCTCTCGCTGCCGTTCCCGCCGACGCCGCCAAATCGTCGCCGCGCGCCGTTGCTTCCCGCGTGCGCGCGCCGTGGTGGCCGACCGGCCAGTCGCCGCCGCCGTCAGCGCTTGCCGCGCCTGTCCGCGCCTGCCGCCCGTGTCGTCGCTCCGCTCCAAGCCGCCCCCACCGTCATCGCCGTCGTCATCGACCCGGCCCCGCCACCTCCGCGCGCTAGCCTCCAAGGGACGGAGGCAGAGCTCCTCCTCCCTCTGCCGCATCGCCCCCTCTTCCTCCTCCTTTTCCCCCAAAGTGGCAAGGAGGCAAGCCCCCTTTTTCCCTTTTCCCTCCCGCCGGCGTCATCCTCCCCCCCTCCCTGTCGCCGCTTTGGCCGCGACCGCCGAGCGCTAGCTCCCTCCCTTGACCGCCCAAGGTCGGTTTCCAAACCGACATCGCCACCCTATAAAGCCCAGGCGCCTCCCTTCCTTCTCCTCTTGTTTGCCCTATTGCCTCCACCCCATTGTCGCCGCCTCCCGTGCTCTGTTCGCCGCCGCCTTTCGTTGCCGCGCGTGCCGGAGGAGCCGGCGTGTTCGAGGACGCGGAAGGGGACTCCGGGCGCGCCCTCTCCTTCCTCTTCCCCGGCCCGAGGCCGGAGCGATCACGCCCCGCGCCGTCGGCCATCGTCACTGCGTCCCGTCTGCACGGTAGTGCATCTCCCCGTTCTCCCTCCTCGATCCATCTCTTCCCCTTAGTTTTCGGTAGTAGCATGTGTAGCCTCCCCGTAGCTAGCCGGCGCCGCCCCAACTACTGCCGTCGCTCGCCGTGTGCTCGCCGCAGTCGCCGCCCGAGCTCGGAAGCGCCTCTCGTCACCGGCCTCCCTCGATGCGATCCCTCCTAATCCGGCGCAAGAGGTGGGTTCCCGTAGCCGCGTAGATGCTCTCACCGCCGGGAATCGGCCCCTCGTGACCTCGTCGCCGTTTCCCCCTTTTCTCTCCGCCGGTTGCCGCCGCCGCAATCCGCCGCCGTCGAGCATCCTCCGGCGAATCCAAGCCGTTGGCTCGCTCCCTCTCGTTCTCCCTCGTCATTCCGGTGTACACCCCGTCGCCCCTTGTCGTCGCATGGCGTCCCGGAGAAACCGCCGCCGCCCGCCGTCCATTCGCGGCCGGCGCCTTCGTCTTCCTCTCGTCGGCCCGCGTGGCTGCCACGAAGGCGCCACGTCGGTGCCACCTCGGCCGCGACCGGATCGGCTGGCCCGGTCAGCCGCTCCCTCCGTTCCCCCCCCCCCCCCCCGTGCGCGCAGTCCACCGCGAGCCGTGAGGCTGCGCGTGGGCCCGCCGCACCGCGTCCTCCGCGAACCGCGCGCATGCGCCGCGCCTCCCCTCCCCGAACCCTAGCACGCCCCGCGTGCACCTCGCTCACGGTGAGCCAAGCCGCCGACAAGCGGGTCCCACCTACGACCGCGCGAGATGGACCCGGCCCACCGGCTTCCTCTCTCCTCCCCGCCCGCGCGCGCACATTGGGCCGCCTTCTTGGGCCGGCCGGTCCATTAAGCTCGGCCGAGCCGCCCCTTTCTCTCGAGCCGCGCCCTAGCCGCCCGAGGGAAGTCTAATTCCCCTCCCTCCTTCTTTTCTTTTCTTTTCTTTTCAAAAAGGATTTAAATAAATCCTTTTCCTTTAGACCAAAAATCCGATAATCTTAGAAATTCAATATCGTCCCAATCGTAAGTCCGTTTGACTCCGTTCAACTTCCAAAATTCTTCAAATCTCGAGATCTATCTAATGGCATGCTTAGAGGTCAATAATAGGGCTTTATTTTCGCCGTTTGTTGAGTTGTCCCGTTTCGCGTGTAGTTTCGGAGCCCGAAGACCCGCAGTGCGAGGATTTCGAGGATCAAGCTCAAGATCTCGAGCAAGGCAAGTCACCTTTGATCATCTTGCACCTATAATTTAAATCTAAGTATTTCTTTTCCGCAAATATTGCATAAATAGGATTATCACGAGTAATTCGGCCGCGGCTTGCGAGATAGTCTGCCGGCCCCCAATCCTAATTGCTGCAATTACCCTCCTTGAATTATTGAACACTTAAACCTCCTTTGTCAACTGTTGTGCTTCGATGTACGGGCCTTCGGGTACGCGCATCGGAACACCCCCCCCCCCCCTCAAAATTTAAAATATCCAACGATGGGTAAAACTTGGGTTTTACAAAAGACTTGGAAAACCCGACACCTGGGTCGGTGCTTGCGAACAAAATGAATTTCCAAAATCGCGGACCGGGGAACGTACCGGGAGTACGGTTTCCCGCTCTTGCACTTAAGGACCATTTCCTTGGAATTTCATCCGAACATAAGACAAGTGCGACCACATGGGTGGAATGGGACACCCCTGGCTGAGTAACTAGCTAATCGGGGGAACCATGATGCCAAGAGACATGTGGATTCAACGGGGTGGTGCCGGGGAGAACCCCCGGGTTTCCTGGCACAGTATGGTCTGGGACCTAATCTGGTGTTGGTCTGGGACCCCTCTCGTTGACATATGGTGAACCTGTGTCGGCTTTCGAAATGTCTTGTCATGAAAGCTTTAAGGTCTCTAGACGTGGCCGTTCTGCACGGGCTGGATGATCCGGGTTAGTAATGTCATGTGGGTAAAGTGTACCCCTCTGCAGAGGTTATTAAACTGTTCGAACAGCCGTGCCCACGGTCATGGGTGGATGTGAGGTGGTTCCTAGCGTAGTTTTGTTTGACTACTGCTTTGTGAAACTGCTGTTGTGGACTGGGTTCGATGATTGAAAAAATCTGTAGCTGATGGGATCAGCTTGGCCCGGGTGGCCGTTTGAAAGTTGTTGGCCTGGTACCAACCTTGATCAATCCAAAGACTGATACATTGCACATACTCCGACCGGACGAGACGCACTGTCTCTTCCGTGTCGTTTGAGAAGCACTCACTTAGTTGTTTCAAAAAGGAGTTTAACTAAAATCAATTGTGAAAACAATCAGCCTTTCCTTTGAAGCCTGCATTAAACACTTAAATTCCCATGACTTGCTGAGTACTCCTGTACTCAGCCTTGCTCTATATAAATAATCCCCCCCCCCCAGTTGCTGAAGAAGATAAAGCGGATCCCGCTGACGAGGAGTTCTTCCAGGAGCAAGTCGGCTACGACGAGTTTTAGGGTTTCGGCCTAGTTCCCAAGTCGCGCCTGTGATGTTTGGTCCAAGTCTTGGCTCCCGCTTTCCCTTTTGTAATGTAGTTGTGAGCTCGGGATCTGTCCGCAGCCCAACATGACTGTACTCCTACTCTGTAATAAAGAGACCACTGTTGCTGTGATACTCTGTCTTCCTGTGATACCAGCACTGTTTCCTGGGACTGGTATCGATTAACAGGTTAATTTGGAGCGTCACGGGCTAGTTCCACTCGGGACTAGTTCGGGGCGTGACATTTGTATTGTTTAAGATTTTTTAATACTTTTTCTAATTTAATAGCACCACGTAGCGATTTAGAAGAGTTCGTAAGATTTTAAAGTGACGGAGGAAGAGTTGCTAGATCTAGTAGTTGGTCTATTTGTGATTTATTTTTGCTAATAAAAGTAATTTTGATTTTATTTTGTCATGAAATAGAAAATAACAAAGAAAGGAACAGAAGGAAATACGTACGTTTGTACGTTCATTTTGGATTTTTTTTTTTATAAAATAGATCTATGGGTCCACCGTCCGACTGTTACGTAGTACGTTTGTACGTTCGTTTCGGATTTTTTTTTTACAAAATAGATCTAACCATCCAAAAATAGATCCACCAATTAAGTAAAAATAGATGGTCGGATTTATCTTATTTATTAGGATGCCACTTGGCAACTTGAGAGCGTTTATAGGGTACCACTTGTCGATTTGAGAGTGTTTATAGGAAGTTTAATGGACTTTTAGTATATAATAGATAGATAGATAGAAGATAGATAGATAGATAGATTACCGGCCTACAAATGTTGGTGAGCCGGATTAAAGCCCATTTAACAAGGCCTAATAATAGCCTTTGAATAGGCGGGTTTAACCTCATGAGTTTCTGTTAACGGTGAAATTTGGCAACAGTTTCTTGATTTAGCTTATTGGTGTCACCTTGTTTATAACTAATCACGACTATAAATTAACAACAAATACAATCTCAATAAGAAATAAAACAAGCAAAAACTAGAAGTGCCAGCTCTGCATTGCCTCATGCTATCTTGCTATCTTGGGGACAATTGTGTAACGGTTTGAGAGTAACCAGAACTCCCATCGGACAAATATATTGGCCTATGAGCCATAGGAGCTGGCAAAGAGCTAGTAGCATCGCTGTTAAGCAAAATCATGACATCCGCCATTGTAGGTCGATCTACTGGGTTCTGCTGGACACATAAGAGGCCGATGTTGACACATTTCTGCACCTCGGCTTCAGGGTAGTTTCTGTCCAAGGAATAGTCTATCATCTCTACAATATTACCCTCTGTCCAGTGCCTCCATACCTAGCATTAGTTACATATAGATCTCCAGTTATCAGTAATACGGATGGTACATATGAGTAGTTTTCTGGTAATATAAGCAATATTAGTGTATTGATTTGTAGGAATTAGAAGGGATACTCACAACGCTTACTAAATCTTCATTTTGCTCTGCAGAACAGAGCCCACTGTTTCTTTGCCCTATCACAATCTCTAAGACAAGAATGCCAAAACTGAACACGTCTGATTTTGTAGAGTATTGCCCGCGAATCACATACTCAGGAGCCATGTATCCACTGCATACAGTAAGAATGAAATTGCATGTTAGTAGTTTGTTTGTTAAATATTGGCACATAAGCGTCAAGTGTTCTGCTTAATTACAATGTCCCAACGATACGGTTCGTGACGTCCCGAGTTTGGTCTTGCCCAAAGAGCCTAGCAAGGCCAAAGTCCCCAATCTTGGGGTTCAAGTCTGCATCTAGCAAGACGTTGCTTGCCTTCATGTCGCGGTGAACAATCTTCTTCTGGGAGTCTTGATGAAGATACTGCAATCCACGAGCGACGCCTTCTATGATCCTAAATCGTGTTGCCCAATCTAGTTGTCTTCGTTGCTCCGCATCTAATTAGCCCTAAATGAAGATATCATTGTAAATGTTGCACACCCGCACATCAGAAAGAAGTGCATGACCATATATACTGAAAGGAGGTGTTAATATTACCGAAAAGAAATGTGTCGAGACTTTTATTGGGCATGTACTCATAGACAAGCAACCTCTCTCCATCTTCCAAGCAAAAACCCACAAGACGAACAAGATTTTTGTGATGAAGTTTGGCGACAAGAACTAGCTCGTTTTTTAGCTCTTCTAGCCCCTGATTTGAACCTTTTGCCATCCTTTTCACTGCTACTTCTTGTCCAAAAAGATGTCCCTGCATATTTTTTGTGTTTTGTACTTTACATTGATATACTGTATTTTGTAAATGTTTAAAATCCTGAGTGCTGTAAATAATTTATAATTATTGGTGTTTCTAATAAAGACAGATCGAAAAATCTTTTGTAGAAAATAAAAATCATCATCAATGGAGCAAAACTTTTAGAAATTCATATTTTCAGTTTTTGACCATGCTCGATTCACACCATCAAATCAACAATTATTTTCAAAAAAGAAGTCAGCAATGACTCAAAAGTTACACATAAAGACTACTGGCATACCTTATACACTGCACCAAATCCTCCTTCGCCGAGTTTCTTGCTCTCGTCGAAGTTATCCGTTGCTACTTGCAGTGACCCCAGAGTTAGCAAGGTTGACTTGACACTTTCAAGGTCCTCAGATGCATCAACTGCAAAAATTTGCATGGATTCGATAGAACAATCAATTCATACTGATGATTAAGAATTTTAGTTGGGGTTTGTAAACAATCCGATGCCATATTGTATTTGTGCAGAGGACTCACGTTCGGACAAATGCTCTGCTTTTGCCGATCTGCTCTTCTTACGCACAGTCCACATGCAGAGAGAAGTTGCAGCTACGATTGCAACTGCTACTATCGGCAAGGCAATTACCAGAATTTTGCTTGCTGAATTCTTCTTAACTGCATATTTCAGTGAAAAATAATCAGTTCAAGCATCGGAGATGAGTAAACATTAGGTGCAGATGACGTGAAGACTGAAGAGACGTGACGTGATCACTTTGATGGGTAGAGTAATTGGTATGCTGCTCACCTAACGTAGTGGCCGGAACAACATCCGGCGCCGGCGCCGACGCCGGCGAGAGCCCGTCGGCTCGCAGCAGAACCATCGGAGCTCCGGTGTAGAACCCGGAGCCGAGCTCGGACCTCAGGTAGCACCGGGGGCCGGCGACCCTCGCGCCCTCGCCGTTCCGCGGGAACAAGAACCCCGTCCACCACTGGCCCACGAGGCCGTCGAGGCAGCTCCGGCACTGCGCCGGCGACAGGTCCGGCGAGCACTGCGCCATGGAGTAGATGTTACGGAACCCCGGGTCGGCGCCCACCCGCTGGCCCGTGGCGAACAGCCTCGTGGAGTTCTCCACCGCGTACCGCACGGTGGCGTTGAGGAGCTCGGTGACCGCGCGGTCGTAGCCGGCGACGTCGGCGCTGCTGATGTTGGTGCCGCTTATGAGGAGGCTGTACGCGCCGGAGTTGTTGGTGGCGGCGAGGAAGTCGCCGGTGTCCGAGAACTGGGCGTAGCACTGGTTGTAGACGAGGATGGCGTCCTTGGTGCGGTTGCAGGCCTGGGCGACGTCGTCGCCGACCCTGGTGCCGCAGTCGAAGCAGTCGGAGGGGTTCATGTCGCCGCGGCAGAGCAGGAGGCCGTAGACGGCGTCCGGGCCGGCGCCGCGGACGCCGGAGGCGAAGAGGGTGGGAGAGGCGGAGGCGTTCGCGCGGAGGGTGCTCGCGAGGCGCAGGAGGTTGGACTCGTAGGTGCTCCCCGCCGTGTAGTTGCCGCCGCTGGTGCCGCAGACAGGCCATGGCTGGGCGGCGGCGAGCGGGAGCGCGACCGCCGCGACGACGAGGAGGAGGAGAACGGCATGGAGGACAGAGGAGCGCCGCCGCATGGCGCCGTCAGAGCAAGCTTGTTCGATCGTCGGGCTCTGCATTGCAATTCCAAATTTGCAATCCTCTGCTAATGGTACCTACTCCACTACTGCAGTATCATATCCGGAAACTTTTTAATAGCTCGAGAGGACGTTCACCCGTTTATTGCATGTTATCTAAATGGTTATGAAAAAAATTTAAAAAATATAAACAAGATAGATCAATATGTAATATATTAATTTACAAACATGCAAGTTAAAATTCAACTTTTACAAATTGTATAAAAAAATCTCAAATTACTATATGTATATTTACAATTAAATTTGTTATTTTTGTTACAACTTGTAAAAGTTGAATATGAACTTTCATGTTCGTGATATATTATATATTGATCTATTTTGTTAATTTTTTAAAAAAAACTCGTAACCATCTAATTAACATGCAATAAACGAGTGAACGTCTCCTCGAGCTATTAGAATCATCTCCTTATCATATCTTCTTGTTTTTTTTCTCTTTTTTACAAGCTTCTAGTACAGTACTACCTATACTTTTGGACGTGATGGCTCTTGACAAGTTGGTAACTTGGCATGCGATGGCCAATTGGCCGAGGCCGACAGGTCAGACTGAATTCAGTGAACCCGTCTGGTGGATGTCAAATGGCACGTGGGACAGGGACTAATTATATATTCGTCGACATCACGGAAACCTCTCTGTAGCAGCTGTTTGCACCCTGCCTTAAAAAAGGAACACGCATGCTATATATCGCTTAATTAGTCAAATGAAACTTGACCCATTTCTAACTCAAAATGACTGTTGCGGTCGCGTATGGAATGATATCGAGAAAAATCGGTGCATGGCTATGTGTAAACCGTTCCCCTTTTTACCGTACGTATACGTTCAAACTTGGAGGCGTGTAACCACGCGCGCTGTACGTCGTGATTCAACTATGACCCCTTGCCAGGTTTTCGGCTAATAAAGGGTAGGATTTGCCAATATACGCCTATTTTCAGTCAGGAGAGCACGCGCAGCGCGACGAATCAGTCACTGGACTATATTTGGACTGGAGAGAGGCAGCAAGGTCGCGGGTCGCGCACGCACGCACGCACGCACGGCCGCCTCTCTCGTCGATGCGGGCCGGCCGGCACCCAACATATAACTCCTACATGAGCGCGCGGTGAGGCGATGGCACGTATGTGCCGGTGTCCTCCGCGCGCGCATCCCGTCACGTTCGGCTCGGCCGGTGTGATCAGCGTCGGGCAGCACGTACGTACGAGCACGGTGAGGAGCAAAAGGACATGACATGATATGAGTATATGATCACCAACCGCCGGCCTGCCTGCATGGTGCCTGTGGAAGGGAGAAACTATATAACATTCCGACAGTTTTTGTTAAAATCTTTCAAATATTACTCTAGTATACTAGCATATTGCCTGTGCATGGCAACGGGTTTCCAATTAAAGAAAATTTTTATTAATATGTTATTATTATCTCTTAATTGTTGTACGTATTTGTTACTTATATGTGAATCTTGTTAGAGCATCACCAACTGTCCACCTACTCCCTCCGTCTTATTATCCTATATATAATAAAGGATTTTGACTTTTTGCTTGTACTGTTTGACCACTCGTCTTATTCAAAAAATTTGTGTAAATATAAAAAACAAAATGTTATGCTTAAAGTACTTTGGATAATAAAGTAAATCATAAATAAAATAAATAATAATTCTAAAATTTTTTGAATAAGACGAATGGTTAAACAGTGCAAGCAAAAAGTCAAAATCCCTTATATTATGGGACGGAGATAGTATTTCATTTCGAAAATTGAATTTGAGAGATTTTAGTCCAAAACACAGCTCCAACAGATCCGCTACTCTCCTGCCGAAGTTTCCGAGTTCTTTTTATTTACAAATGAGTCACTTTTTATTACAACTAGGTCCTTTTTCTTTTCTTTTCTTTTTTGCAAATTTCCTCGACACCAATGTCGTTGGTACCGTTCTCCTTCACATTAGTGACTTAGCTTTCACCCGAGGGTGGAGAGGACGGCACTAACATCCTTGGTGCTGTCATGTTGGACCACGACACTAACTACATTGGCGCCGCGAAAAGGACCATTTCTAGAATAAGTTATTTTAAGGGTTTATTTGTAGAATAAGTTTTTTCAAAAGAACTAAAAGGTGAAAAATCCAGTTCCGGAGTTCCATCTCTCAAATCCTAGCTCGGTTGATATGAGGGCGCACGATCTCGACTCTCCCACTCCCAATCTCACGCTCCCGCCTCTCTCCTCCCGTTCCCGGGCGAGGGGCGAAATGTTTTTGTCCGCGGGTGGAGGGCATCCGTGAAGGACGAGCTCCTCAAGTCTGCAGCCGTCATGGAGAAGCTCTCTCAGGTGCTGGAACCCGATGAGACCGACGACCATCACGCCAAAATCCTGCAGCCATCGCCGCCCAAGAGGACGGCCAACATGAGCCGCCGCGAGAGTGCCACGTCGTCGTGCAGTACCGACGAGAAGGCCATGATCGCTGCAAAGCGCAAGCTCCGCGAAGTGTATCAAGAAGCAGAGGACGCGAAGCGGCAGCTAGCGCACAATTAATCAAGGTGATCGAGGCGCCGAAGTAGCACCCGATCGTGTATGAGAGAAACAGATCGGGGGCCTCGACGAACACGTCGTTGCGTCGTAGAGTCTAGACTTCTTTCTTCCTCCATGATCTGATGATCATGCCCATCTCTCCGTAAATTGATGTGCGTAATTAACTGATTCTTTTGAGTTAAACCTGCTCGACCTGGATTACTCGTGTATTTGTAAACAACAATCAATGTGATGGTGCCTTCGCCGTTGCGGAAGGAGGAGGAATATGTAAAACTATATGTATACATAAAAATATATTTAACAATGAATCAAATGATATAAAAAGAATTAATAATTACTTAATTTTTTTAAATAAGACGAACGGTCAAACATGTTTAAAAAAGTCAACGGCGTCAAACATTTAGGGATGGAGGGAGTAATAACTAGTAGCATGTAATTGGAATATGTCATGGATGGACACAAACTCGATGATAAACATTGAGCGAGACAAACTGGTCAATGGTATATATTTACTCTTTATTAATTGAACTTGGTTATCATGGAATACAAATTGAGAACTGATACAGTTACAATATAAAACAAAACAAGCAGCAACAAGCCAACAACGGTGCTAGATCTGCTTCGGCCCCCTGCTACCTGCCGGACCATTGTGTTACGGTCTGGGAGTAACCAGAGGTCCCATCGATCAAATATGCTGGCCTAGGTGCAAGAGCTGGCATAGTGCAAGTAGTGTCACTATTGAGCAAAATCATGACATCCGCCATTGTAGGTCGATCTACAGGGTTTTGCTGGACGCACAAGAGTCCAATATTGACACATTTCAGCACCTCGGTCTCACTGTAGTTTCTTCCTAAGGAATGATCAATCATCTCTGCAATTGCTCCCTCTTCCCAGTGCCTCCATACCTAGCAACATTAGTCACACATATGTGTTTAGTCAGCAGTAATTACAATAGGCATGTATTCCTCAATGAATTAGTAGGGATGCTCACTATGTTCAATATATCTTCATCATTCTGCTCAGACAAATATGGCCCGCTATTCCTTCTCCGGCCTGTCACGATCTCTATGACAAGAATGCCAAAGCTGAACACGTCTGATTTCGTAGAGTACTGTCCGCGCAGCACGTACTCAGGAGGCATGTAACCGCTGCATCAAAGATGAATTGCATTTTAGTTTGTTATCTATATATGAGCGAAAAATAATGAGTGTTCCTTCGACTTAATTACAATGTCCCGGCGATACGGCTTGTGACTTCTCGAGTCTGATCCTGCCCAAAGAGCCTAGCAAGGCCAAAGTCCCCAATCTTGGGGTTCATGTCTGCGTCTAGTAAAATGTTGCTCGCCTTCATATCACGGTGGACGATCTTCTTTTGGGAGTCCTGATGAAGATATTGTAGCCCCCGGGCAATGCCTTCTATTATCTTAAATCTTACCGCCCAGTCTAGTTTTCTCTTTTGCTCTGCATCTAATTACCAAAAGAAAAAAATTGTTATTGATGGAGTGAAAAGACAAAATATGTAGGTTAAAAAGGGTAATGCTAATAGTACCAAAAAGAAAGGTGTCTAGGCTTTTATTGGACATGTACTCATAGATGAGTAATCTCTCCCCCTCGTCAAGGCAAAAACCAACAAGACGAACAAGATTTCTGTGATGAAGTTTGGCGACAAGAACTAGCTCGTTTTTCAGCTCTTCCAGCCCCTGGTTGGAGCCCTTGGCCATCCTCTTCACAGCGACTTCTTGTCCATGAAGAATTCCCTGAATAATTTAACTACTTGGCTTAGTATCTTACTCCTCCTGGATATAAATATTTGATATTTAGGATAAGTTTCGATCAACTTCTGTATTTTGGACCATTTATTTTATATTAGTACTAGTAAATTTATAATATCACGAGAGTAGTAATTTTAAGGCAAATCAATATATACCAATCCTTTAAACTAATTAATCATTTAAGGAATTATTGATGATACAAAATTTGAAATTTTGACCAAATTTGGTCTTAAATATTTATAGGTGCGCTTTGGAACCCATGTGATACGTTAAACCAAGAGTTATGGATAGAGATGTGTATTTTGTAATTTTATGGACTCAGATGACTTTTTAAAAAGTTTAACAACCAGACATTCATATTTTCTTGCTTTTTGTAACGTCCATTATGAAAAAAAAAAGGTTATAGCTAGGCTCAACTCATTTAGTTAGACTACACACATGCATATATTTTACTATATAACGCTTATAGCCCAAAATAATTCTAGGCCCGACTAGATAAAAACGATTTTAGACCCGACTCATCTAAATGGAATACACCCTACACTGTAACACTATCATGTTTTACGTTCTCGCTTCACGCAATAAGTTTAAACCAATATTATAGTCATGGATCAGCTTAAACTCCTAAGTTGAAACTAAGAGCAAGTGTTATAATAGATGTGACTACTACTTCTAATTTTATTTATGTCATTTATTGGCAACATATCCACTATATCACATATAATGTTCAAATAGTAATATCTATAATACTCTCACGTTTTACTTGGAGTTTGCGTGGATGTTGTCTTTTGATTTGGAACATTTCTGATGTGCTGTTGCTGCTGCGTGTGATCTGCCAGCTAGCTAGCTAGCTTGCCTAGCCCAACTGCCGCTGCTCGTCCTGGGGGTCAAGAAGGCCCAAGGTCAACCGGGCCAATTGCTCTACTACTGCTGGAGGCCCAAGGACTAAGGTCTCGTCCTGCTTTATTATTATTTCCTCTAATTATTCTGGGACGTCACATTTTTTTTTATCTAAAACCAAGGGCTGGAGCAGTAGTGCACCAAACCTCTGCGATATACTTCAAGAAGAGAAGTACACCACAATTTGTGATTAATTAACAATTGAGCAGTAGTGCAATCGTACTTCTAGCCATCTAGAATGTATATTTTTGACCATATTCTGGGTTCACACCATCAAATCACACAACTTTTTCTCAAAGAAATCAACAATGATACAAAAGTTAAAAAGTTAAGAGTACTCATGCCATACCTTATAAACGGCACCGAATCCCCCCTCACCAATCTTATTGCTTTCGTGGAAGTTATCCGTTGCCACTTGCAGTGATGCCAGAGATAACAGGGTTGACTTGACACTTTCAAAGTCCTCATTTGTATCAGCTGGCAAGTTTGCATAATTTTGACTAAACTGTTAATGGATGCTCGTGGTATAAGAATGTGTAACAAGAATTTATGCCTAAATTGTGTGCAGAGGACTCACTTCCGGGGTGACGCTCTGCTTTTGCCAATCTTCTCTTCTTACGCGCATTCCAGATACAGAGGGAAATTACAGCTATGATGATTGCAACTGACACTATCGGCAAGATAATTACTAGAATTTTGCTTCCTGAATTATTCTTACCTGCATTTATTTTTGCAGTGAAAAGTAATCAGTTCAAGTACGCGAACCGCTGCATATCTGAACACCTGATTATACTCATACAGTGCTAGCTGCTGCCGAATGAGCAAAATTTAGTTCTTTTTTGTTTGATAATCTGTCTATCTAACTCACGGGAAAGAAAAACATTTTGATCATTGGATCGTGATGAGGTACATCCAGATTATAATGGTATAAATTGATCGATAACAGTTATATGTAAACTAATTTGTATATGTGAAAACACAAACTAACAGTTGTATACCAGATTAAATTATACTTTTAAAATCTATTGTATATGAAATGTAATCATATTGATGGTAACAGAAACTACAAGTTATATATCAAATTCAAGTTAGCAGACAAAATTGCACGAGAGATGACGTGAAGACTGAATAATCGAGACAGCATGAGCGACACAAGGAATTGAAGTATAATCACCTCCCGTAATGGCAGGCACAACATCCGGCGCCGGCGCCGACGCCGGCGTGAGCCCGTCGGCCTTGACCGGCAACCGCACCATCGGATTACCAGTGTAGAAGGGGCCCAGCTCGGACCTCAGGTAGCAGCGCGGGCCGGCGACCCTCGCCCCCTGCCCGTTGAGCGGGAACGTCTTCCACCACTGGGCCACGAGGCCGTCGAGGCAGCTCCGGCACTGCGCCGGCGACAGGTCCGGCGAGCACTGCGCCATGGAGTAGATGTTGCTGAACCCCGTGTCGTTCCCCACCCGCTGGCCCGTGGCGAACAGCTTCGTGGAGTTCTCCACCGCGTACCGCACGGTGGCGTTGAGGAGCTCGGTGACCGCGCGGTCGTAGCCGGCGACGTCGGTGCTGGTGATGTTGGTGCCGCTTATGAGGAGGCTGTACGCGCCGGAGTTGTTGGTGGCGGCGAGGAAGTCGCCCCTGTCGGAGAACTGGGCGTAGCATTGGTTGTAGACGAGGATGGCGTCCTTGGTGCGGTTGCAGGTTGGCCCCGCGTCCCTCAAGACGTTGGTGCCGCAGTCGGCGCAGTCGGAGGAGCTCAGGTCGCCGCGGCAGAGGAGGAGGCCATAGACGGTGTCCGGGGCGGAGCCGAGGGCGCCGGAGGCGAAGAGGGTGGGCGAGGAGGAGGCGTTCGCGCGGAGGGTGACCGCGAGGTCCTCGAGGTTGGTTTCGTAGGTGCTCCCTGCTGTGTAGGTGCCAGCGCTGCGGCCGCAGACAGGCCATGGCTGGGCGGCGGCGAGCGGGAGCGCGACCGCCGCGAAGAGGAGAACGGCATGGGCGACCAAAGAGCGTCGCAGCATTTTTTGCCGTAGATGCAGCAGTTTGGGGGCAGTGGGATGGAATGAAGCTAAGAGTTTAATAGTATAGCTAACTGCTCTAAATCATTTATAGCCAATATAATAGCTAATTTATATAATAATTGTTTACTACACTATTAATACATAATCCAACCTGTCATATACACATTACGTCTTGGAATCCGTGCTGCAGCTGGTTACATATCTTTAGCCTGCTGCTTTTCTCTTTTTTTTTATCTCTTTAAAATATGTTTATAACTGATTTATAGTCTATTATTGTACCTGCTCTAAATAGTGGAGTAGCTCGAATTAACACCGTAGCTAGCTTCGGGAATCGGGCTAAAAAAGGATGCTTCCTCCTTCAAAATTGTAAGTATTTTTAATATGAACATAAATTTTAAGAAAATATGTATAAATAATTAAAGGAAAGATTATGATTGATTGAGAAAAAAATTGTTGAATAAATTAATTGAAGAATATTTATGATTGGTTGATAAAATATGTTTGGTAAAAAAGTAACTCATTTTAGGATAAGATACTGCGGAAGTAGTACAAGCCTCCTTGGCAAGTTGGCAACATGCATGCAATGCTGCCATAGCCCGTAGGTAGCGTCCGTTTCATTGTCTGAATCGTCTGAAAGAGGAAAAAGGAGGAATAATGCAAGTTGGTCGAGAGTATTCTCATGGAAACCACCCCAAGCCACGATCCCTGGATCAACATGATAGCTACTACTAGCATTTAGTCAAGTGTAATTATTTGAACCTCTTTCGATTCAAAACAATCGTATTAGGCCATGTACAAAGGTAAACAATGGGGGTGAATTTTGCCTGACATTGATGATGAGTGAAATAAGAAAAACAAGATTTGTTTCTACGTAAAGAAATGTGCCTTGCACACACTATATAATACTCCCTCCGTATTTTAATATATGACGCCGTTAACTTTTTGATAAACGTTTGATCTTTTGTCTTATTCAAAAAATTTATGTAATTATCATTTATTTTATTGTGACTTCATTTATCATCAAATATTCTTTAAGTATGATATAAGTATTTTTATATTTGCAAAAAAAATTGAATTAGACGAATGGACAAACGTTGGTTAAAAAGTCAACGGCGTCATACATTAAAATAAGAAATAAGGAGGGAGTATATAGTACTCCCTCTTATGTTTAATATTTAATGTCATTAAATTTTAAAATATATGTGTAATATTATTTTCGTTGTGATTTGTTTTGTCACTAAATGTACTTTTAAGTATGACTCGTATTTTTATATATTTGCACAAAATTATTAAATAACACGATTACATGAATAGTTAAGGTACATTCAAAAGTCAACTACGTCAAATATTAAAAGCTGAAGGGAGCATGATATTTGAGTTGTTGCCTATTATTAAATGATGTATTAGGCTGTGTGTGTTTCTTATTTTTCGTAACCTCCACTCTCCCACAAGCACGTTTTATAAACTGTTAAACGGTGTGTATTTTACAATTTTTTTCTATAAAAAAGTTGTTCAAGTCGCTTTATTTTACATGTACAAGGGATTAATGCCCAACCCTAAGAGCTAAACATAGCCTTATATATGCTCAATCTGTCCTTATCAAGGCTATTGATTCTATGGGATTAGCAGAGTTTACGCACGAGAGGAACCACGATTGAGGTCTCTTGACTTCAGGATACTCTAGATTCATGGTATTTGCTATAACATTATTCGGTTGTGGTGTATTGTCAAGCACGCTATTGTTTAAAAAAAAAGAGACCCTATTCCAATACCATCTTCCAATAGAGACATATATAACTTTGAAAAAAAGATTGACTACACGTATGAATTGAATTCAAACAAATAATAGCTAATATTTAAAAATTTTTGCAAATTCAAAAGTTGTCCCAAATTGTCTAAATGACAATTGAAAAAAAAAAGATAAAATAAAATTTATACCAATATTTTCTGGATTTAAATAACTGTTTTTTATTTCCGGTATTTGGGAAAATTTTAAATTTGCATAAAATGTTTAAAGTCAGCCAAAATTTTGAAATTTAAAGCTTGCAAGTTGTCCAAAGGTAAAACCTTTTTTAAAAGATTTTATCTCTCTATATAAATTAATTATCGGAGTGTCTTTTGACAGATAACCATATAACCAGAGTATCTTAGGGTAAAGCTGTAAAAAGTAGGTTTTATAGAGCAAATGCCTCAAAGTGTCATGGAGCAAATTTTTTTATTTTATTTACAGTCCTCGCAAATTACTTCTATAACTTTTTTAGTGGTCTATTCATTTTGTTAAACAGTGTATATATCATGATCATGGATACCACATACCCAATAGTAATCGACTAAACTCGGCGGGGCCCATTATATACAGTCTTATACGGAATTATTCCTCATATATAGAAGGAGTTCCAGATAAGTAAGGACAAGTAGAGTTCTATATGAAAACTATATTGACTACTCGGATTGTATCCATATTGGTATCCATAGTTATGTTTGGACAATGAGACATCTATGGGTATAAATTCAAGACCCCCTAAAGAAGGGGGAGGAGACCAACACAAGCCAAGACAAAGCTAGATATCGACATCAGAGATTAGCCTAGACAGATCCAATCTGGTGCCTGTGAAGACCAACAAGAGGGATCTAGTGCAATCTCTCATCGTGACGAGTTTATATTCGAGGAGGAAGACTACCCCGTCGTCGACTACGTGTTGGTGTTCGTGCCACCATATCGACGACGGCTAGATAGACAATCCCAAATATTGTACTTGTATGATTCTGATGAATATAAAGTAACTGTAACACCCTGAAAATACGGACCTTCAAAAACTTTTTAAATAAATTGCATCACGCCGGTTTTATTCGCCTATTTTATTTGGATTTGATTTCGGAGTTCATTGATCGTGAGTAAAGAATAATCAATTAGGAATAAACCCTAAAAATAAATTGGCAAAATAAATAATTGAAATATAATTTAAAATAAAGATTAGGCGAGATAGAAATAAATAGAATATTACCGCGAGCATATTGGTAATAATTAAATTTAAGTGCGATGGAATAAGAATTAGCCCTAATTAAAATTCAAATAAATTATATAAAAATGAAATATGGGTAATATTAATCCAGGGTGAATCCATTGGTTGAAATAACACAAATATTGAGTAAACTTTATTTGTGCAAAAATTAGGATTTATAGAATAAAATTTATATAGGGAATAGGCTAAATTAGGGTTAAATAGGAGCTAGCACTGTTCATTGTGCAGTAGGTGCTCGATGAGGTTTCCTAGCCCTGCCCTCTCCTCTGCCGCGCGCGCCTCGCGCCCCGAGCCACCGCGCGCCGTCACCATCGCCGCTGCCGCACCGTGCCGCCGTCCCGTCGCACGCCTGCCGCCTCGCGCCCCGCGCCCCTGCCGCATGCCTGTCGCCCTCGCGCCCCGCGCGCCGCTCGCCGTCGCATCGCCGCCCGTCACCCTCGTGCCTGTGCGCCGCCGCGCGGCCGTCTCGTCGCCGTCGCACTCGCGCCGCTGCCGCACCACCCGTCCCGTCACGCTGAGCCCTGTGCCACCGCGCGCGTCGCGTCGCCGCTGCCGCCCGCCCGTCGCGTCGCCACCCCGAGCCCCGCGCCGTCGCGTCGACGCGCGTCGCCGTCACCCCGAGCCCCGTGCACCGCCGTCGCGTCGCCATTAAGCTGGCCACCCCCTCTCCTTCTTCCCCCTCTCCCCTATAAATACCCCCACCCCCTCCCCATTTCTTCCCACCCCATTCCCCTCTTTTCTCCTCTCTTCCTCTCCACTACGCCGCCGCCCTCGGTGCCGCCGCGCCGCGCCGTGCGTCGCCCCGCCTTGCGTCGCCGTCGCCGCCGCCGTCGTCGGTAAGCCGCCGCTCCCCCCCCCTGTTTGGTCGCTGTTGCCGCTCGGGTAGGCAGAGAACCGAGAGGGAAGGGAGAAGCCGGGAGGGAGAGAAAAAGAAAGAAAGAAGAAGAGGGAAAAAGAGAGAAAAAAATAAAAAAAAAGAAGAGAGAAAAAGAAAAGGAAAAATAAATAAAAAAATTAGAGAGAGATTAAGGAGGTTTAGAAAATTTAAAATAATTAGAATTTAATTGTAGATTATTGTTAGTCATAGAATTGCAAAGTTTTATATAATCGTAGATTATTTTGGAGATTCTTAGGAGTAATCGATTCGCGTTCGACTTTTATTTGAGTTTATTTGGATTTTATTTGAATTATAATTGAATTCAAATCATTTCTTCGCACGTAATTTTAGAGCCCAAGGGAGTTGTAGATCCGAGCAAGGATCAAGACCCGCAGGACTACGAGCAAGGCAAGTCATTACTATTCTTTGAACATGTTGATCCCAATTGCGAAATTATTTTGTTTACAAATAAAATTGCATGCAATGATGAACATCCCACTTGTGATTATGCCATGCCTTGATTATTGTTTACCCTTAAATATTTGTAACCATGTTTACGTGTGAGTCCCTAATCAATTATGACAATTGCTTAGAAATGCTATTCTAAAATCATGCATACTCATATTTATCAAATGCTATATGCCTGGGAAATTACCTTTGGGAAGGTAATTGAGATGCGGCATGTGGAGACATGAGCGCCACATTGCCATGATAGTGATGACATGATTTGGTGAAAGGAAAATAAAATGAAACAACTATTTTCAACTGGGGCGGATGTAGGATTTGGGTGGTGTCTGGAAAAGACTAGTGCCGTCCCTGGTCAGTTAAGGATCGAGCCATGAAGTTAAGCATGAAACGACCCCTGTACAACCACACTTCTCGTATGGGTATAGACCTAGCGGAGTAGATAGATGAGCGGAGGCAGTATCCATGCATAGTGGTTTCTTGATATGTGAGGCAGGGGCTCTACGGTGGGGCAGCCTTTGGTAGGACCGCGAGGCGGGTGCCTACAGTAGTGTCGCCATCGGTAGGACTGCCATGTGAGAATCTAAACATAATTATACCTTAATGCATGTGTGAATCTTCCTTTCCCGGGTGCGCCAGAACTCCTCTCACTGCTAGAAATCGTATTCCGCCTAGAGTGCATGAGGATGTAAAGTTTATGGAGCGGGTACTGCCAATGCGAGGTTATCAAAAAGCTTTGCCGTGACGCGTCTCATGTGTTGGGACGAGGCTCATGTGTTGGGCAGTCGCGGAGTGCGGGTAAAGTGTACATCCACTGCAGTGTGAGTAAACCAAATCTATTCGAATAGCCGTGCTCGCGGTTATTGAGCATCGAGACATGTATTACACTTGGCTAGACTCTAAATTCTTAACTTATGTGGGATGGAATATTGCATGATGATTTTTATGCTGATGGAGCCACTTCCTGAGAGGAGGGAAGGTGGTCGTCCTCAGAAAACCATGACGACTCAATGGCGGGAAGCTATCCTTGGGATCACAATGGATGGTGGACAGAACCGTTGTTGTTTGATATGAACACTGGTACTAAAAATTTGATCAGTCCATGCTAGGTCTTAGGCTTGTGAAAAGAATTACAAAACTTGCTTTGCGCAAAAGAACCATGGCCATCCCTTGAATACCCCCTATCATGTGCATTATTGCTGTGGTGGCTTGCTGAGTACGGTTGGTACTCACCCTTGCAATATACAAACTTAATCAGAGGTCGAAGATGAAGCTTCGGAGGATCCCTACGCTTACTACCAAGAGGGTGATGAAGACGATGGCGCTCAGTAGGTCTTAGTTATGGTCGTTGCCTATGGCAATGGCGTGCCGCTGCCTTAACTCCGCTGCCTTATCTACTTCTGCTTTTGGAATGTATTCCGGACCATTCGGCCCTATGTTCTAAGATTATGCCTGCGGGCTTATGATGTAATAATGCGCACTAGACTCTCATGTATGTGCACTTGGTATTTCAGCTATGAACTCATGTGTACCAGACTACTTGATCCAGAGAAATGGTACTATTTACACGATTGATTCCTGTTATAAAAACGGGGGTCCACAGTAACACCAGCTATGACCAACAAGAATAGGGCTATTACCTGTCAGATAAGGGGTCCGAACCTGTATAAAAACCCTTGTCTCCATCTCTTTTACCTCAATCTCGCATATACCCTAGTACCGACGATCTCCATATATACCATGCAAATACCGTAGTCGTGACCTCAAACGTCAATAGTGGCACGCCTGGTAGAGAGATTTTGGTGCTTCAATGTTTCGACGAGATGGATGTAAGTGTTTGTATATGCAATATTTGTCCGTTGATCCTATTTTCTTATATCGCCCTATCTTGAAGTCAATCCTATTGTCCATTTGCGCTATTCTGAATGCGTATTAACTAAGTCGTGTAATCGGGAATTGGTTTCCCAACTTCACGGCTAGGAGCTAGGATTTCGTCAGCTTTAGCTTGGTTTGTTATAAGATTTAAGCTACCTTTGCCGAAAAACCATTTTTCCATAAAAATAGCTAGGGCTAGGAAGAGTACCAGACTCTGATTGCTGAGGGCAGCTTTAGCGAGAGTACTCTTTTATTGCCATGTGCAGATTCAATTTATTTTTAATTTTTAAATTCATATTATATTATGTTACCCTTGAGCATTCGCTTCTGGGCTATTTGTATATAACAATCTGTTCTAGGTATTGATTTCAGGAAAATCATATTTTAGGGCTTTGTCGCAGATTCTACAACTACTCGACTACTCGAGAACGGTTGAACGATTACTCGAGAACAGTTGGACAACTACTCGATTACTCGAGAACAGATGGTGGAGTTTGACAAGGATTATGGAATGAAGTGATGGTGTATCCACCGAGATGAAAATTCTTGACTTCAACCCAAATTCTCGATTACGGCAGGACAGGAAATTTAGTAGTGTACTCCGTACCTTCTCAGTCGTCCGAGAACGGTTAAGCAAGCACGACATTGTTATTCCAAGGTCTTCGATCGATAAGATCAATCGTTCATTTGCGTTGATTTCAGGCTCGTTTCTGGCAGTTGTTTAGACTTCAATTCAAATACACTTGTGCACCGTTGATCTTTTTCAGAGATGTTGAGTATTCCATGTCTTCTCGAATGTTATCGAGAATGACCAAGTCAGCATGACAATGTGAATTCATTTTAGTTGAAGTTGGGGGCTATTGTCATGGTTATGGATACCACATACCCAATGGTAATCGACTAACCTCGGCAGGACCTATCATATACCAAGTCTTATACGGAATCATACCTCGTATATAGAAGGAGTTCCAGATAAGGAAGGACAAGTAGAGTTCTATATGGAAACTACATGGACTACTCGGATTGTATTCATATTGGTCTCTCTAGTTCTACTTGGACAAGGGGACATCTATAGATATAAATACAAGACCCTCTAGGAGGAGAGGGAGGAGACCAACACAAGCCAAGACAAGCCAGACGTCGACATCAAAGATTAGCCTAGACAGACCCAATCTGGTGCCTACAGAGGCCAATAAGAGAGATCTAGTGCAATCTCTGATCTCGGCGAGTTTATATTCGAGGAAGAAGACTACCACGTCGTCGACCACGTATTGGTGTTCATACCGCCATGTCAACGACGGCTACATAGACAATCCCAAATATTGTACTTTTGTGATTCTGATGAATATAGAGTAACACCAATTACGGCCAATAGGAGTAGGGCTATTACCTGTCAGATAAAGGGCCCGAACCTGTATAAAAACCTTGTCTCCATTTCTTTTATCTCAATCCCGTATATATCTTGATATCGATGATCTCCACACCATGCAAATACTATTGTCGTGACCTCAAACGTCTGACAGTATATACATCGATTCATTTCATAGGACAAATTAAATATAAAGTACGCAATAAAGATATATTTATGCTTCTATATTTGGATTCTTTTCATTTTGCAATGGAACTCATTTAATTGTGCATAGACAGTAGATGAAGCACAGTGCACCTGATGTATACACCACGTGCGAGCTTCAGCTGCAGGATACAACAAAGTTGTGGTATATGTCATAGTTTTTCAATTCAAAGTCCTATATATTATACATTTATCTTTTAGCCAAACCTTACTTAAGGTGTGACCAATCAATTTATGAGCCACGCATCTAGCCATGTTTGGCATGTGAACCAAACAATTAGGGAGTACGAGTTCGGGAGGCAAGATTCCCAACCCTGTATCGTAGCACGAAAAATAAAGCAAATGAGCGAGATTAATTAAGTATTAGTAAAAAAACTTGAAAAATAGATTAATATGATTTTCTAAATTAATTTTTCTATAGAAAACTTAAAAAAATATATTGTTTAGCAACATATTGTTTAGCAGTTTAAAAACATGTGTGCAATGAGAGATGTGGGTTGGAGAAGGAGAAGAATATATAGTCTTCGATGGGGCAAGAAAAACAACTAGCGGGATCTGTGAGTCCATATCGCCAAGTTCCAGCGCACAAATCTCCGTAACAAGAGACCAAGACCACATAAGAGCAAGGATAATAGTATAGCTCACTTCTTACTATTAGCTTATTTTAAAACCAACATATATAATAGATTAGCTATAAGTTTAGCTACAATTTTATTTTCCTCTCTCTATCTCTCACTTATACATTTAATGCATTTATCTTAGAGATTATGTTAAGCTAGCTCTTACATGAGAGCCAACCCCTTTGATTTTTTTCCACTTCTCTTCTCCACATAACCTTATAATAGACTTATAGCTCCCTATTATACTATTATACTTGCTCTAAAAGGCTCCGTCGCGACCGACGACGGCCGGAGGTGGGCGGACGAACGATCAACGCGGCATCAACTTTGGCCACTTGGCGGTCAGCTCTCTCGATCGGTCATGATGAGTGGATCGAGCAAGGCACGCCACAGCACCCGTCACGGGGGCTGACATGACATATGCATATATGCTCACCTGTCGATATGATCGACGATCGAGATCAGCACCCGCGAAAACGGTGGTGTTCGCCACAAACCGTGGGCGGTAGCTCGGCGGGCTCGGCCCCAGACTCCCTGGCAGGTAGGCAATATAATACCGGATAACGGGGTAGAAGAGTTCTGTTTATTAGTTGGAAAAAGTACACCGAAGATCCCTCAACTTGTTATTGGGATAAAAAACGTTCTCTAACCATAAAACCAGATATACGGGGTCCCTTAACTATACAAAATCGCTCAACCGAAGTTCTTTGATGGTTTTGACCCCGTTTTGGTTTACGTGGCGGCTGAGTCAGTATGGGACACACGTGGGCCCCACATGTCAACATACCACGTCAACTCTCTCTTTCCCCTTTCTTTTTTCTCTTCTTTTTTCACACCATCCAGGCGGTGCTCCATCCATGGCGTCGAGTTCGAGGAGGCCAATGGCCGACGTCGCCAGGCGGGGCTCTTACGCCGTGCACGACGTAGTCGCCGTGCGCCGCGCACTCGAACCCGCGCCCGCCCTCCGCCACGGCGAACTGCGCGTGCACCTCCGTCCACGCGCCACCGTCGCCTGCTCCTCCTCCGTGGCCGCCGCCGCCGCGCCGCGTCCACAGGTGCACGCTGAGACGGCTCTTCTCGATGGCAGACACCAGCACCACCCCCGCTGCTCCCTCCCTCCCGCCGCCGAGCTCCACCAGCGCCGGCGACCTCAGGAATCGCCTCATCAGCAGCTGCATCTGGGAGCCCAGAATCCGAAGGGCGGGACGGAGGCGGTGTCGGCGTCGGCGACGAACGTGTCGGCGGAGATGCTCTTGATGGCGGAGATGTTCCGACGGGAGGGGCCCCGAGCAGTCGGTCGGGGCGGCTGTGCCGCTGCGGCGGCTGCTGACGAGCACCGGGCTGGACGCGGATATGGGAGGGGGAGGGAAGGCAACGCGGCGTCCGTGGCAGTCGTCGAGGAGGGCGTCGGGGGAGGAGGTAGCGGGAGGAAGGTGTGCAACGGCGGCGGCGGCGGGGGGAAGGGCGCGACGGCCGCTGCGACGCCGACGTGCACTGCCAGCGGATGATCCAGGCTGACCCGACGAACCCGCTGCTGCTCGGCAACTACGCAAGGTTTCTCAAGAAGGTGGAGAGGGACGCAGCGAGAGCGCAGGAGTACTGCGAGCACGCCATCGTCGCCAACCCCGGCGACGGCGACGCCCTCGCGCTCTACGCGGGCCTCGTCTGGGAGACCACCCGCGACACTGACCGCACCGACGCCTACTTCACCCGCGGGAGGGGCCCCGCCACCGCTCGCCCGCCGCCGCCAAGCCGACTGCTCGACGTTGCCGCACCGTGATTCCTCCGACAGGGCGACGCCGACGCCGGCCTCCCCGCGCCTCGCCGCCACCACCAAGCCGACGCTGACGCTGGATTTGTAGAGATCGCCGGCCTCCCCGTCGCCTGTCGCTAGCCGAGAAAAGAGATGATGACGTGGAGGGATAGGAGGGGAAAGAAATGTGGGGCCCATGTGGGTCCCAAGCTGACTCAGCCGCCACGTAGTCTAAAATCGGGGTCAAAACCACCGAGGGACCTTTTGTGACCGGTTTTGATTAGTTAAGGGATGCGAGATATCTGGTTTTGCGGTTTGAGGATGATTTTGTATCTCGATGATAAGTTGAGGGACCTTGAGTGTACTTTTTCCTTATTAGTTCACCCATTACGTCGGCCGTCGAATGAGTGAGGCTCACAGCCCAAATCAGAGCAAAGTATAATATAGATGGCCATAAGGTCCGCCCGGCACGGTCTGGCCCAGGCACGGCTAGCCAAGGCCCACCAGCCATCGGACAGGCACGGCCTGATCGGCACTTTGTGTCGGGCCAGGCCAGCCCATGGGCTGCACCTCCGGCCTAGGCACGGCCCACCAGTAGTCGGGCCGTGCCGTGCCGGCCCGAAGGAACGCGGGGCCCATCATGCCTTTTTAAAATAAGTCTATTTTTTCTCCCTCTTCTTTGGGTTGTGACATATATATAGCGACAATAAGTCTATTTTCCCTCCCTCCTATTTGGGCTAACATATATATAGCTAAAATAAGTCTATTTTTCATCACTATTATTTGGACAGGGGTATATAATATGTCTATTTCTACTCCCTATTCTTTATTTGCCAGGCCTGGCATGCCGGCCAGTCATGCCGTGCTGGCCCGGTCGTGCCGGGCTGGCCCAACGTGCCGGTGGGGAGGCCCAGGCACGGCCCGGCGGTCGGGCCGGGCTGGCACGGGCCCGACGGTCGGGCCGTGCCGTGCTTGGATCGGGCCAAAATACCGTACCGTGGGCCGGGCCGTCGAGCCTCGGGCTTTTTGCCATCTACTCCCTCCGTCCCAAAAAATGTCAAATCCTGGGTTTCCGTGTCCAATTTTGACTGTCCGTTTTATATGAAATTTTTTTATAATTCATATTTTTATTGTTGTTAGATGATAAAACATGATTAATATTTTATGCGTGACTTGTCTTTTTAATTTTTTTTATAATTTTTTTAAATAAGACGGACGGTTAAATGTTGGGCACGGAAATCAGGGTTTGTCTTTTTTTTGGACGGAGGGAGTATAAAGTATAGGCAACTGCTAATATCTAGCCTATCATTTCTCTTTTCTCGTAAAGCTCGTTGGACCCTGTACTTTATATAGTTACTAGTTGGTTATAGATAGTAGTAGTAGTTTGTTTCTCTTTTCTCCTCTATAACACAGCGGTCAGCACAAATCTAATTCTACAACCTGTATAGCTTGCTTACATCATCTTATATTTTTATTATTATGTGTGCTCTCACTAGTCTAAGGTTATGTTCAAATCAAGAATCGACGTGAGCTTTATCGACTACACATAATAAAACGGTGCAAGTGATCAGGATAAGATCAATTGAGAACTTGAAATTTTAATTTATCTGATGTTTGAAAAACCTTCGATATAGAATGTTTTCGGAAAACATACCGTTTAGTGTTTAGAGAAGTGTGCTCATGATAAACGTGGAAAAAACTCCCTCTAGTAACACACATTCTAAAGACAAGTTGGGGTGAGCTACTCTATCATCTTAAGCAAGCACACTTCGCAAAACTACTAAACGATATATTTATTAAAGATAACCTTTTATTCTCAAAGGGATTAGTTGTGGTGGTAGTGAGTGGTGAATCTACTATCATCTTATGTTGTCTATTTTCACTCCAAATCAAACATACAATAGAAGAGTAGAAGTCACGACTAGACCCTGGAGCTCTCAATCATGATCATCCTTGCACGCCGCTAATAACTGGATTATTTTTTTACGAGACTGGTAACATAAGAACAAACAATCCCTAATTAATTTAAAACTACATAATGCTGGGGGACGGGATCCTGTTCACCATCCTCCTCACGGGTTGCCCTAATTCCATGGTGAGCATGGAGGGGATGAAGGCGGACCCGCTCCTCACGAAGACAATGAGGTCGCCCAGTTGAGGTGGTCCCACTCCTCCAGGAAGTCGAAGATCTCTAGTGTCCTTCTCAACTCCCAACCACTCCTTCCCTCCAACGACACAGTGCCGCCTTCCTTCCACATCGCCAACGACAGGTTTCTTTGTGTATGCAGTGTTGCTTCCTCTCCTATGGCGGCAGCAAATGATTTCTTCGCGGCGATGGTAGTGGCGCCATGTCCAATAGCCGAGCGGCGATGGTCCAAGAGTCAGGTGCGAACGAGCTCCTCAGATGCCGGATTTCTTTTTGCGGGAGATGGTAGTGGAGCTCCTCGGGCAATAGATTTCTTCACGGAGATGGTAGCGACGCCACATCTAGGAGGTGCACACCAAGGGTGGCAGCGGCGCCCGCGTCTAGGAACTTGGCACGGCCAAGCTTTACGCCGTCACCAACGTCCTCTTCGTCTCCTAGTCACTCCTCCCCTCAATGCTCGGCTCCTAATATCTTGTAGGTACCACTCTGGTATCAACGAGTATCATGTGGTATCAACAGGTACCAACACCTAGATATAAGATGATACTTAAAGGTATCACCTGATACCTCACAATGCAAGTATCACCTGATACCTAGTAAGAATCGCATGATACTTGGTAAGCATCATCTGATACCTAACCGGTGCCATCCCATCTGAACGGGATTCCTTTTATAGCATCCCCTGAAACTAAGCTCTGAAACTCAAAATAGATTTCCTCTCTGTAATACTCTGATGTGATCTTTTAAATTATGTGGCAACGATGGGCATTTTGCTAGTTTCCTTTCAAAAATCAAATAAATCCAATTTCAAGTGTATAATAGCTAATTCTATCGCCATCCTAAAATAACTTTATTTTTCACCCATTCACACAGACCAATATAAAGAAAAAAAGATTAGAATGCCCTCAACTTTATCAAATCCTAATGCAATTGTCTCTCATTTTATCTAGGCCTAATGCATGTGTTCCTAATTTCTCAAATTTCAATACAATCATTGTTTGAAAGATGAAATTATTTGAAAGTTAAAGTTATTTTAGGATAGATGGAGTAGTTACTTAATTATGTGCTACTCATCTCATTTTTCCTGCCAGGAAAAACTCAGCCACATCCTCTGTTTCGAACGCAGCTCTGATTGGCCGCATGCAAAACAAAAAAGCCCATCTAGGCGCCGCAAACAGCCCAAACAGTCTTACAGGCCATCATACTATCAAACGGCGCATGCCGGCCCAAAATGTCACCGCTTCATCGCAGATTCGCAACCAATATCCATCGACCTCACCAGCGACGCAAGGGGATCGAAATTCCGTGAGATATCCCAGTAAGAAAAACAAAAAGAAAACTAGCGATTATGTTTGCAACCCGGAGCAATTACGAAAGATACAACGGTACTACTCCCTCCGTTTCATCATATTATAAGATTTTTCTAGCATTACGCATATTTATATAAATGTTAACGAATCTAGACATATACGTATATATATCTCTAAATTTATTAACATCTATATAAATGTCGGTAATACTAAAAAGTCTTATAATATAAAATGGAGGAAGTATAATTTATTTGTGTGAGCAAAGATAGGGCAGGCAACACCATAGTGCTGCATTTTCTTTCAAGAACTGATCCACATCCACGAGTTGTATGTGTGTAAAATGAAGTTCTCTTTGCGACCATGAAAGCTGATAGTCGATGATGTAACGCACAATCGAGTCGAGTGTGTCCGCAAAACCTGCAACTGCAAGGGGCAAGTAACATCTCTTCACGTTCTGCAAAATTGATTAGTTGATTATTCCATTGCCTAATCAATGAAAACTTGCATGGATTGCTTCCATCGAATCGGCAGCGAGAAGTAATAATAGTGATTCCGAAAAGTCAAACTACAGACATGTTTTTGGTTTGTATTGTGTTGACTTGAGTCCTTGGCAACCCAAAAGCTGTAAATTTTGGTCATGCCTATGTTTTTTTAAACTGTATTGTTGCTGAATATACATTTGACAATTCGTCTTATTTTCAGCAATTATGCAAATATAAAAAAAAAGTCATGCCAAAAGTATTTTTTATAAAATAGATCACAATAAAATGAATAATAATTACCTAACATTTTTAATAATACAAATGGTAAGAAGTACGACAAAAATCAACATTAACTATGTTAAAAACCGGGAGTACTATTAGAGGGAGTACTACTTGTACTATTTAGATTAGAGTAAAGTTCACAAAACTACATGTATTTTGACCAAATTATCACAAAACTACAGATTTAAGGAGTTGTATCATAAAACTACACATTTAGCACTAAATTTATCACAAAACTGTAGATTTTAGGTTAAGTATCACAAAAATACATATTTAATATTAAACTTATCATAAAACTACAACTTTTGGAATTTAAATCCCTAGCACCATTGTTATGGTGGAGCTATAAACAGTATTACTTTGTGATTAAATTGGTTCTAAACCCGTAGTTTTATGATAATTTAGTTACTAAACGTGTAGTTTGTAACACTTCATCTTAAATGTGTAGTTTTGTGATAAATTTGGTGCTAAATGTGTAGTTTTGTGATACAACTCCTTAAATATGTAGTTTTATGATAGTTTGGTCATAGTTTCTGTAGGTTTGTGAAATTTCCTCTTTAGATTACTTGACCCTACCACCACCACCAACTCGCATTAACATAATGAAAATACAAATGTTGGGTAGAAACATATAATGGCATCAATTACCATAATATTAACAAAAATACTCAGAAAAATTAATATTGGAAAAGAAACAAAATTGATTAAACATGTTCTATTTTTGTTTATAAAGACAATAGGTGGAATTTGATCTGGAAATGTTGAATGGCCATGAATGCAAATGAGGACATGAGGTAGGCAAATTTATAATTTAGTCATGCTGCAGAGTAGAAGCAATTTCATAAACTAAAAAAAAAAGGAACTATAATATACAAGTCAACTGAAGAGGTACAACGTGCAATGCACAATTAAATCATTTTGATTCCAATTTTGTAGAATGAACGGGAAGCAACTCCAGATCATCTACACAACAACTCCTCTGTACATGCATGCCATAAACACTGGCCCCAATTACTTGAAAAAAAAAAAAAGAGAGCAGTATCTAGTTCTGCGGCCTTGTTCTTGCTCCTTATATAAACAGCCATTGCTTGCTGGTGACAACATATCGATCGATCAGGCGACGGCCACCGCAGCATCAGAGAGAGCCATTCTTCTTGGCAGCCGATCGTCGATCGATCGATCGATCGATCTACCACAAGGGAAGCATGAAGGGTAGCTCCGTAGCATTGCTCGCCGCCGTCATGGCGGTCGCGGCGGTGGCCTCGACGGCGGTGGCCAAGGACTACACGGTCGGCGGCTCCTACGGCTGGGACACCTACGTCGACTATGACAAGTGGGCCGCCGGCAAGACATTCATCGTCGGCGACACCATAAGTAATTAATCTCCATTGCAGTGCATTTAGACGGCCTGTTCTGATTAAGATGTACATTTTCTCTCGATTCCTATTAGCACGTTTTTTAAACTACTACGTGATATGTTTCTTACAAATAATTTCTATATAAGTCGTTTTGGAATATCAAATAAATTTATTTATTTATTGTAACAATCAAAACACAATTAATCATATACTAATAGCTTTCTTATTCTTAATCTATATCTCAAATGCCATTGTCCATCGATAATTAATTACTGGTTGATTGATCAAACGAGCTCATCATTGAGATCAACAATGGCGTGCAGCGTTCAAGTACGAGCCGTACCACAACGTGGTGGAGGTGCCGGCTGAGACGGACTACGACGGCTGCGTCTCGACCAACCCCGTCTCCGTCCACTCCGGCGGCAACACCACCTTCGAGCTCGCCGCCGCCGGCACGCGCTACTTCATCTGCAGCATCCCGCGCCACTGCCTCAACGGCACCATGCACGTCAAGGTTACCACCGTCCCTTACTCCGCCTCGGCCGCCGCGGCGGCGGCGGCGGCGGACGCCGGACCTTCCCCGGCGCCGCTCCCCTCGCCTCCCGCCGACGAGCAGCAGCACAAGTCGAACTCCGCGTCGTCACCGGCGGCCGGCCCGAGCTCCTCCGCGGCGTCCGCGCCGCGGCATCGGAAGCAGCCGGCGGTGGCCGTGGCCGGGCTGGCCTTGGCTGCCCTGGTGGCCATGGCCGCCTAAACGAGATAAAAAGAAATTAATATCGTTTTATATCTTACTGATTTTAATTACTATTTACATGTGTGCGTACGTAAATACACGGGTTTCTACGTATATTTATCGAGGTGTGGTGAAACTTTTCTTGCACCGGAGGCGTTTTGTTACTCGTTTTGAGGGTTGCTGTGTATTAATTAATTGTTGTGCATACATGAGCCCTTCTGTATTTTGCAGTTCCATTTTTTAAAAAGAAGAATCTTGCTGTTTCATTTTGAAGGTCTTCGCTGCTATCCTTTCTAAACAGTAAAATCTTCTGCGTTGATCAACACGATGTTGGGTTTACATGTGCTATTCGATTTGTTGAGTACAAGGCAAACCTGGAATTATACACAAGCATCTCAAAGATAATTTAATTTGAAACGCGAGGAGATCATGTTAGCAAATTACAAGTAGCAAACTCCCTGAACATGATCAAGATTGCATGCCGGTGAAAGAAAAAGAGAAAAATCACAAAATGGTACAAAAATGGAATATTTTATTCCCTGACAGCTACCATAGATGCCAGGGAGCATGGAGAGCACGTCTTGCTATGAGGTGAACACGTTGCACCAAACAGAGCACATATTGTTTTCCTTTTCTTCGGACATGGCCACCAATAACCCAATTATGCTTCTCAATGGTCAAAACACGGTGGGATATAATTCTATGGCATCTAATTCTCATTTAATTGGACAGATGGAATTTATTTACTAATATGTAATATACAACGGTGTCATCTTTCATCAGTTCACATGTCACCGGTTGATACTTCGACACAGCGAAGCTTCGGTTTAATCCTGGGATTAGCTAGGTAGTAAACACTGACGACTAAACTGGGCTTCAATGGAAAGCAGTTTCACCTCTTTCCTACAAGGCGAGGCAAATTGATCTTTGCTTTGACTTATGCAACAGGAGGGCATGACTTGGTGTCATCTGTGGTATCAACATCAGAAGGCGGCATGAACTGCCACATCGGAAATCCTGGGTAGCCAATCACAGGCATCATCAGCTTCTGCCCGGCAGCCTGCCCTTGAGGAGCAGTGAATGCAGTGGCTGGGATAACCGGAGGGTGTGGTACGAAGCTTGGTCGGGCATTCAGGAACTTTATCTGCTGCTCCAGGCTCTCTTTCTCTGCCTTCAGCTTCTGCTTCTCATCACGCAGCTCGTTTTTCTCAGCCTGCAAAATTGAAGGACATGATGCTTAGTTTGTCCTTTGGATTTACACTTTATAGTCCATACAAACCATATAACCTAAGGTTAACACCATGCTGAGCCAAAAAAACTATCAATATTGTCATTACATTTTAGACAACAATATGTACACAGCTGCTGCGGGGGTGCCCATAAAAATAGATGCATGGCAAATAATTATGAAGAGAAAATAAAAAGACATACCTTCAACTCTTTGATTTTCTCTTGGAGACTCTCATTTGATTCCTTCAACTTCTGTGCCTCACTACGCAGCTCAGCCATTACACGAATAGCATCGTTCAATATGGACGATTTGTCCATTTTGGGTGTCTTCCCTGGTTCCAGGACAGCACCCAGTTCCAAGAACCTAACAGAAATTAAGTCCATGAATTAGTTTAGAGTTAGAAAAAACAATGCTGCAACCAGAAAAATGGGCTGAATTAAAAATGATGCGGAAATTACCTCTCGTTCAACTTGTCCCTTCTTACTTTTTCCCTGCATGCTTTGGAGCTTGGTCGAGTGCCACTTTCTGATCTCGGACTAATGTTTTGTGGTGACAAGTTAGAAATGATCAAAAGAAAACAGGAAATGTAGATTAGATAATGGATGTGAACAAACCGTTTATTTGTTGGCTGTTCTTTGCCATGTTCACAGTCCACAGAGCCATTGATTTCAGCACTGGTGAAAAAAATAAACTTGTACTTCAGTATGCCATATGTCATGATAATATACAGCAATAAGTACATAAAAAACTATACAATGACAACAAAAGAATCAAGCAAATTTAACACAACAGAACAATACATCAGTTAAGATGCACTATGTGGATCATAACACCACAACCTATTGCACCGGAAGGTGGAAGCACCCAAGTCAAAAACCAGGACAGATTTAAAAAGACATGAGATGACTTCCTGGTGCATAAAGAAAATGTACTAGCACCACAAGACTACAAGGTATCATAAATAAAAGAATACTCTTAAATCAAAGAGTTGTAGTAAACAATATCCTAACATGAACACGTTCTTCAATAAATTTCCATTCCACAATAAGCTTCATGCTGGAACCCAAGTGATACAGATCAACCACTTCTCTCACCCCGTTTCTGATCCTTCATAGATCATTCATTGAAAAATCCACTGGAAAGCTCAGGACAAATCTCAATACCTGGCTCAAAATATCATGTCAATGCAATTTACTTGCATATAGATATAAAAAAATTTAAAATCTGGTATCTCAGACAGTTGGACCTACAGCAAATCACAACCATCCACCCTCCAACCACCACGCCAATTTGACGCCATTTGGTTTACTTCTTGTCAGAATCTTGTACAATAGTGGCATCATAAACATCATCAATGATGGTGTATGTTTTCTTCAGTTCAACTATCCCATGACATGACACCAGATAAACATGAAACAGTGCGTGCTTAGCAAACTATAAATGCTATGCTATGCAGCATTTGCATCACAATTAAAATGAGAATTATAAATCATGAAGAGGCCCTAAATTAGGTTTAAATACATTAGGTATGCACACAAATAAATAGATTTGAAAATTAAGCTGACAATTCAATATAACCAGGAATTGAGCCCTCTATTCTGTAAAACAGACTGACGCATGCTGCTACTAAGTTACACTACCTCCGTTTTAATATATAACGTCGTTGACTTTCTAATAAACGTTTGACTATTTGTTTTATTCAAAATTTTTGTGCAAATATAAAAATTTTTAAGTCATGCTCAAAGAATATTTGTCGATAAATCAAGTCACAATAAAATAAATAATAATTATATTTTTTTTTTGAATAAGATGATCAAATGTATTTTAAAAAGTGAACGGCATCATATTTTAGAAAACGGAGGGAGTATGTAACTAGTTCTACATGTTCAGACACACTCAATGGCTAATCCCCTAATCCGAATCCCACTGATAGTCTGATATGATACGCTTCTATCGATCTCCAATCGAACAATCAATAGCAACAATCAGGACGAAAAAAAAAATGTAACACCCCAGACCACGGCACCGGGCCCAGCCAGGGCTGGCTGGAGCGCGATCGGAGGCCGTAAACCCCGCAATTACCAGGTGTTCGGAGCCGCGGTGGCAGGGGCAACGTGCTGCTGCTGCTGCGGCGGCTGTAGCGCCGCCTGCGGAGGAGCGGGCGTCGTCCAGTAGAAGCCTCCGGCGGGGGCGGCGTCGAAGCCGGCGGCGGCGGCGAGGTCGTCCATCAGAGGGCAGTCGAAGACCCACGTGGAGCCCTCCGGGGAGGCCATGGCTGCGGGGGGTGGGGCCGCTCACCGTGGCCGGCGACGGTGGCCGGAGGAGGCTAGGGTTTCGAGGTCGCGAGGAGATTTGGGGGGATTCGGGGCGGTGGTGCGGTGGTGGGCTCGGACGCCGAGATAAGGACAAGCGGAATAGGAGCACGAGGTGAACGAATACGGACTTTGGGCCAGACCGTAATGGGCTGAATGGACATAGGCTTTGGATGATGGAGTGATAGTGCTACGGCAACTTAAATTTAGTTGGAATAAGTTCACTTTGGGTCCCTCTATTTGTCGTCCAGTACAAATTTCGTCCCTTGACCGTAAAACCGGGTACGACCAGGTAAACGTGGTCCCTCTGTAGTTTTAAAGGGTGTTTTGGCTGACGTGGTACATACGTGGCTTGTTTGACTAGGTCTCCGTCGCACGTGGCATTGACGTGGCGCTTACGTGGCAATTATACATCGGAAAAATAATAATAAGTGTGGCCCCACATGTCAGCCTCACTCCGCTCTCTTCCTCCTTCCCGGGCAGCGGACGGCGCGGGTGGGCGCCTGGGCGGCGGAGCAGGCCCACCGAGCTCCGTCCAACCCCATCGCATCGCCATCTCCAACGACGCGCAGCCACGATCGCTCGCTCGCTGGGTCGGTGACGTCGGTCGCTGCCCCGGTGCGTCCGCGTTCGCCCACGCCGCCGTCTTCTCTCTTCTAAAAAGTAAAAAAGCACCCCGCGCGCTCGAGTCCACGCTCCCATCGCCCTCCGCCTCGCCTCGCCGCAAATCTCACCACTCACCGCCACCTCCACTTCGCCGCCGGCGCCTCGCCGCGCGCAGACGGACGGGGCAGATAGCCATGGCTGGCTCCGAGCAGCGAGTCGTCGCCGTCATCATGGTCGGCGGGCCGACAAAGGTAAAGGCAGATCCGCGCGCGTCCACCCACACACCCCCTCCTCCTCCGCCGGCGCCGGCCAGCGACACGGTGGTTACTCGTGTTACCATCTGACACGGCGTGGGCGTGGTTTTTTTGCAAGGGACGAGGTTCCGGCCGCTATCGCTGAACGTGCCCAAGCCGCTGTTCCCGCTCGCCGGCCAGCCCATGGTGCACCACCCAATCTCCGCGTGCCGCCGTGTATGACAGATTTAACTCCCATTGATTTCTCTTGTTGTGTGAGAAAAGAAAGAAAAAAAATTCTAAGCATCTTGGATCCCCGCTGCTGCAGATCCCCAACCTGGCGCAGATATACCTCGTCGGGTTCTACGAGGAGCGGGAGTTCGCGTTCTACGTCTCCTCGATCTCCAACGAGCTCAGGGTCCCCGTCAGGTTAGCCTCGCGATGAGGACGGCGAGGAGAGGGAGAGCCGACAGGGGAAAGGGAACGACGAGGAGGAGGACTTCCTTGTCGGGTCCGCCCGGGGCGCCGCCGCCTTCTTCTCTGACGCAGTGCTCGCTGCTGGGGAGCCCCCCGGAATCCGACGCCGCCATCCGTGTCGCCGCCGCCGACGACCCGAATGCCCTCCTCTCGCCGCCGCTCCCTCTTCTCCCGCCGGCGGCCATCGGGGAGAAGGGCGGAGGAAGGCTAGGCGAGCGGCTCAAGAGAGAGATGGCCGCCGCCGCCCCACGCGCGCCGTTGCCCGCGGCCGGCCATGCGCTGTCCGTCGCCGCGCCGCCCATCACCGCCGCGTTGTCCGCCGCCCGGCGAGAGGAGGGAGCAGAGAGATGGGGAGAGCCGGAGAGAGGAGGAAGAAGAGGATTGGATTTGGTGACAAGTGGGCCACGTGGGCCCCACCATATTTATTTTTTTGTGTAGCTAACATGTGGGACCACAATTTTTAAATTATTTTTTCTGTGGCTGACATGTGGGCCCACGATTTTTAATATTTTTTCGAGATATAATTGCCACGTCAGTGCCACATCAATGCCACGTGGGACGGAGAACTACTCAAACAAGCCACGTAAGCGCCACGTCAGCCAAAACCGCCTTCAAAACCGCCAACGGACCTTGTTTGCCCGGTTTTCGGAAGTTGGAGGATGGGTCGTACCCGGTTCTGTGGTCAAGGGACGAAAATCGGACTGGCCGACAAATAGAGGGACCCAAAGTGAACTTATTCCAATTTAGTTTCATGAGTTGGTTCTGAAATAGAGTTGGAGAGAGTTTAAACCCAGCTTCACATCTCTAGTTATTTTGTGATAGCGTTGCACCTAACTCTTCTCTCATTTTAGATGGAACTAAAATTGTTTGGCTGAGCTCCAGCTCCACGCTGTGCCAAACAAGCCCTTAGCTTACCATACCTCCGCCATAAAATGTAACAAGTAGCTAAAAATTATTACATCGTGGGAACTGGGATGAAGGTAGTAATAGAGACGTAGAGCCCAGGAGAGTGTTTTTGCTCGGATAAAAGGTGAAGTGTTTATTCTTGAACAGAAGAAAGTTTTTTTTTTCTGTAAACAGAGGAGAGTGTTTTGTGCTTTTCAGTGTTATTAAAGAAATTGTTTATAGCGATAAGGTGTGCGTGTGTGTGGATTTATAAGGGTGAGTATATGTGTTTCGGGAAAAAAAAAGAGGTTCGGCCAATTAGTTTAAAAAAGATATAAGTATTATTTTATTTTAAGTATTTTTATCTTAATTTGTATTTTGTTATACTAATAGTTTTTCTTTTACGATAATCCTCTTCAATATTTGGGAAATAATAAAGACATCCTCTAATGTGGGAAAACATCGATTTTATTTTCTTCAGGTGGAATTGAAAAATGGGGAAGCATGGCCATCTCTAATTTATCAGTCATCGCTCTGCCATTTGCTCGCATGTTTAACGCACACCCTTACTGTAGCTATCACTGCACAAAGCCAAAACCAAAAGCACAGTCAACAACACCTAGTAGCTTCTTCTGAACCCTCAATATTCACCACTAAAAAAGCAGAAACTGAAATGGTATGAGCCCCTAAAAACACGGTGAGAGCTCACACAAACCACACCTTTCATGAACACCTGCTCAATTCTTCCCAACACACATCGCCAAAAAGGGGACAGATTTTTGTGTCACGCAGATGGCATGGCACGCCAAGTCGCCAACGATATATGCCAAGAATTCACCGGACAAAACCACGAACATGTAGCGATTTTTTTCAAATTTGAACAAACATTGCAAGAAGATACGGTTCGCTGCTGCACATCATGATGACAACCTCGCCGCCATCGTCGCAGCAGGTCAGGCTGCAGCAACGATGGACATGCCGGAGCAGGGCGCCGTCTCCTGCTCCTCTTCTTCCACCGCCGGCAACCGGGCGGCGGCGGCGGCGTGTCGCCGCCGACTCCCAGAAGACGGTGGCTTCTCTCCGGGTCCGTGCTATTGCCGCTGAGAGCGAACAGGCTTCTCCTCTACCCGAGGTACGTGGGCACACGCCCGAGCGCGCGAACGTTTCTTGATTCAAACTGAGTTCCTGCCTCCTGCTGCATTGCTCGTTCACCGCAGCCTCCGCCGTTGCTCACCGAGGAGGAGGAGGAGGAGAACATGCTCGCCAACTACGTCCCCGTCTACGTCATGCTCCCGGTAAGCTCCGAGCTCACGCAATCTCTTCAAGCTTTTGTTCCAACTGATCGTGTCAAGCGGCGCCACGCCGTGGCGTGGCGTGCAGCTGGGCGTGGTCACCGCGGAGAACGAGCTGGAGGACGCGGCGGGGCTGAGGGCGCGGCTGCGGCGGCTGCGGCGGGAGGCCGGCGTCGACGGCGTCATGGCGGACGTGTGGTGGGGCATCGTCGAGGCCGCCGGGCCGGCGCGGTACGAGTGGCGCGCGTACCGGCAGCTGTTCCGCGTGGCGCAGGAGGAAGGCCTCAAGGTGCAGGCCATCATGTCGTTCCACGCCTGCGGCGGCAACGTCGGCGACGCCGTCACCATCCCGCTGCCGCGCTGGGTCCGCGACGTCGGCGACGCCGACCCCGACGTGTACTACACGAGCCCCGGCGGCGCGAGGAACCACGAGTACCTCACCATCGGCGTGGACGACCGGCCTCTGTTCCATGGCAGAACTGCCATCCAGGTACACTGATTTCATAATTTATGACATTGAGATTGCACATTTACATATCAAAACCATGATCAAATTAAGGATAGTCTAATCAACTTGATCGTTTGTTTATCTGTCACACTAGTTGTATGCCGATTTCATGAAGAGCTTCAGAGAGAACATGGCTGACTTCTTGGACTCTGGCCTGATCGTGGACATAGAGGTTGGCCTCGGCCCTGCAGGTGAGCTGAGATACCCATCCTACCCGGAGAGCCAAGGTTGGGAATTCCCCGGCATCGGACAGTTCCAGGTAGGATCAATTTCCCTCTGCAATAAACATTTTAAATTCTTGATGTTGAAAAGGTTCAAATTAGTTTACAATTTGGTGTCAATTCACTTCAGTTTGTAAATGTTTCAGTGTTATGACAAGTACCTGGAGGAGGACTTCAGAGCGGCGGCGACAGAGGCCGGGCACCCGGAGTGGGAGCTGCCGGGCGACGCCGCCGGAGAGTACAACGACACGCCGGAGGACACGCGGTTCTTCGCGGCGGACGGCGGCACGTACCTGACCGAGGCCGGGAGGTTCTTCCTGACGTGGTACTCCAGCAAGCTGCTCGAGCACGGCGACAGGGTCCTCGACGAGGCGAACTTGGCGTTCCTGGGCTGCAACCTCAAGCTCGCCGCGAAGGTGTCCGGGATCCACTGGTGGTACCGGCACCCGAGCCACGCCGCGGAGCTCGCCGCCGGCTACTACAACGTGCCCGGCCGCGACGGGTACCGCCCCGTCGCGCGCATGCTGGCGCGGCACGACGGCGCCGTGCTCAACTTCACCTGCGCCGAGATGCGGGACTCGGAGCAGCCGCCGGAGGCGATGAGCTCGCCGGAGCGGCTGGTGCGGCAGGCGCTGAGCGCGGCGTGGAGGGAGGGCGTCGAGGCGGCGTGCGAGAACGCGCTGAGCAGGTACGACCGGCGCGGGTACAACCAGATGCTGCTGAACGCGCGGCCCAACGGCGTCGGCCCCGCCGCCGGCGGCGGCGGCGCGCCGCCGCGCCGCGTCGCCGCCGTGACGTACCTCCGGCTGTCGGACGAGCTCCTGACGGCGACCTACTTCCGGGCCTTCAAGGCCTTCGTCAGGAAAATGCACGCCGATCAGGTTTGGGCCAATTTTACCAGTTAGTATGGGCTAAATCTAGGCCCATTAAACGAGGCCTGAGAAATGGGCTTCTTTGTGCAGGATTGCTGCCCGGATCCGGCCCGGTACGGGAGGCCCATGAGGCCTCTGGAGAGGTCTGGGCCGGAGGTGGCCATCGAGCGGCTGCTGGATGCGACGGCGCCGGAGCCGCCGTATCCGTTCGACGGCGAGACGGACATGAGCGTCGGCGGCGGGCTCGCCGAGCTCATCGACTGGGTGTTCGACAAGGTCGAGTGGATATTCTGTTAGCCTCATTGGAATACGTGTGCGTCAGGAAAAAATTGGAGTATTGCCACGTACTCTATAAGTACCAAAATAAACGAATTTGTACAAAGGGGTGATACATCATAGTAAATAAATCTGAATAGATCTCGTCCTAGTATAATAAATCTAAACAAATCTGTTAAGACAGAGGAAATATAGTTGCAAACTCACAACGACACCTGTGATATGGGAAGTTCGTTCAAGTGAGACCCACCTACCTTTCTATTATGCTATATTTATAGATGAGGGCATATATTCATATAGCCCGCACACACCACCACTAAAGGAAGGAGAGCGATCAATCGCCAGGACGATCGCTCAGCGATCGGTTTGCCCCTCCCCCCATACTCCTCCCTCTTCTCTCCCTTCCTCCTCCCCTTCTTTTCTTTCTACTATAGTACACCACATAATTTTTTTAAAAAAACAAAAGTTAGAAAAATTTATGTATAGAAATACTATATATAAAAAATTTAAAGTTAAATTCAAATTTGAATCGGGTATGTAAACTTTTAACTTATAAACTTTGGGTCTATAAATTTTAGATGTATAGAAATACTATATATAGAAAATATTTGAATTCAAATTCAAATTTGAATCAGATATAATTCAAATTCAAATTTGAATCGGGTATGTAAACTTTTGACTTATAAACTTTGGATCTATAAACTTTAGATGTATAAACTTTAGATGTATAGAAATACTATATATAGAAAATATTTGAATTCAAATTCAAATTCAAATTTGAATCGGATATAATTCAAATTCAAATTTGAAACGGGTATATAAACTTTTGACTTATAAACTTTAGGTGTATAAACTTTAGGTGTATAAACTTTAGATGTATAAACTTTAAATGTATAGAAATACTATATATAAAAAAATATTTGAATTCAAATTCAAATTTGAATCGGATATATAAACTTTTGACTTATAAACTTTTGGTCTCTAAACTTTAGATGTGTAAACTTGAGGTGTATAAACTTTAGGTGTATAGATTCACTAAAATAAGAAAGTAATGCGGTGCCAAAAAAGGAAACTAGGTGGAGGGGGGAGGGGAACTATCGCTGCCCCATCCCTAGGGTGATCGATCGCCGAACAGCATTTCTGGTATATAGATACACCATGCAGAATAGATAAGTTTGAGAGGAAGTTTTGAAAAAAAAAAACATTGTGCTTCTTAGTATTATAGCACCATCTCTATAAACATGATCTTCTCTTCTTCGTGTTATATTTTTAAAAAGTATATAGAGTTTTTCACAAAATTTATAACGGAGTAAAAGTGGTGGAAGGGTTACTTTGCTATTTTAGGTACCAAGGATTTTTTTGGGCAAAAATACATGGAGATGCGTGTAGCATGCATGCAAGCCCTTCCCGGACACAACCGGTTAATGCAACCGAGACACGAGGGAGCACAACCATGCCTGGGGAACAACATAATCACCGTGGTACTGCGTGCTACCAGTGCTATCCACCCAATCGAGGAGTCGCACAAAGGATAACGTGGCAGCCATTTCGATAAGAAAATAATTCAAAAATATGAGAAAATCAGAACCCTGCGAGCTGTTACTAACTTACTATCTAATATATGCCTCATTATCTAAAAAATCTAATATATGCCTTGACTTGTATGATTCATCTATAGTTAAAGTATTGGGTGCATGTTATGGTGAAGATGTGGTGACATGCTTACATGACACCATTCACTATGGTTCAGATTCTAATATACACGAATATTATTGATGCGTAGGCGTGTATTTTTTTACCATGCTGACAGAAGAAAAGCTGGCCTACATATATTTATTAAGATAGGGAGAAGTTTAATTGATACATACTGTAGTCTACAACAATAAGACTGTTTACTAGAAAGCATTAGCCAAAAACTGTCGTTGATCTCTGTCCTTTTTAAGCTTATGGTATATATAAGATACATTTACGAGTGTATGCACATTATTGTGTTTGGCGTATTTTGTATAGTAACATGACACTATATGTTTGGCCACATATATGCGCCAGGGGCACACTAGTGAGTGCGTATAAAGTGGTGTACCATGTGTCGTGTGTGTGTTTTTAATAGGAATAAGAAAAAGCTTGTACGGGCAATTACACATAGAGAACATATCCGGTGAAAACGAGTTAAGTGTTAGAAATTCATGAATATCATACCTAAAAATATTTTAAATTCATAAAAAATACTAGAGATAGATATAGAAATAAAATACATTCCCACCAAATTTTAAATCTAAACTCAACTTCGTTTAAGGAAAACAAAAACAAATTTCAGGTGAATAATGTCATGTTACTATTCACCTAAAATTTATTTTTTTACTCCTAAATAAAGTTAAGTTTGAACTTGTGATTTGGTGAGAATATATTTCATATCTATATCTATCTCTAGTATTTTTTTTATGAATTTATAAAAATTTTAGGTATGATTTTCACGAGTTTCCAACCTTTAACTTGTTTTCACTGGATATATCCTCTTACATGTGTGTGGATGTGTTTTTACTTTTTACTAGAACCTTTCTTAGGTCATAGGTTTGTTTTTATCTTCCATCGCTTAAGACGTGTTCAAAAGGAAAGAACATGTGCGCTATGATATTGGCAGAATTTTACTGAACGTAATTTGGATAAGATTCAAGACTTGATACTTAGGTCATGTTTGACAGAGCTTCAGATCTCAGATCTATGATGGATTTATAAAGTTAGTAAGTTAAATTATAGTGGTTTAAAATTCTAAATTTTATTTTATTTAAAATGAGATCAAATGATTTATCAAATATTATCAACATAATCATAGATTCACGGATTTGTGAAGCTTAGATTACCCCGTTCTAAAATACTTTGGATCACGAGGATCTCATAATCATCATAGAATTACCATTCTAAAGGGGGTGTTTAGATCTAGAGGTGTAAAGTTTTGGCGTGTTATATCAAATATTATATAGGGTATTGCATGGGGTGTTCGGGCACTAATAAAAAAACTAATTATAGAATCCGTTAGTAAACCACTTGACGAATTTATTAAGCCTAACTAATCCGTCATTAGCAAATGTTTGATGTAGGACTATACATTGTTAAATCATGGAGCAATTAGGTTTAAAAGATTCGTCTCGCAAATTAGATACAATATGTGCAATTAGTTATTTTTTAGCCTATATTTAATACTTCATGTAGGTATTCAAAAATTCGATGTGACAGGGTAAAAATTTTGGGTGGGATCTAAACAGGGCCTAAGAGCCTGTTTAGTTGGTGAAATGAAAATTTTTGGGTGCCACATCGGATGTTTGACCGATGTCAGAAGGGGTTTTCGGACACGAATGAAAAAACTAATTTCATAACTCGTCTGGAAACCGCGAGACGAATCTTTTGAGCCTAATTAAGCCATCATTAGCACATGTGGGTTACTGTATCACTTCTGGCTAATCATGGGCTAATTAGGCTCAAAAGATTCATCTCGCGATTTGCATGCTGCAATTAGTTTTTTTATCTATATTTAATGCTACATACATGTGTCTAAAGATTCGATGTGATGTTTTTGCGAAAAGTTTTTGAGGAACTAAACAGTGCCTAACGTTATGTTTAGTTCCAAAGTTTTTCTTCAAACTTTCAACTTTTCCATCACATCAAAACTTTCCTACACACAAACTTCCAACTTTTCCGTCATATCGTTCTAATTTCAACCAAACTTCTAATTTTTAATAATGTTTTTTCAAATCGTTGTCATTCATTCAATACTACAGTGAATAGACTATACCAACACACTGTGTCGGTAGCGTACGAAGTACGTGGTCGTACGTACTCCCTCCGTCCAAGAATTCCGTGTCCAACGTTTGACCATCCGTCTTATTTAAAAAAATTATGAAAAAAATTAAAAAGACAAGTCACGCATAAAGTATTAATCGTGTTTTATCATCTAACAATAATAAAAATACTAAGTATAAAAAAATTTTATATAAAATGAACAGTTAAATGTTGGAACGGAAATCGAGGGTTTGTTATTTTTTTTTGGACGGATGGAGTAGGTAGCCAGGTGATGAGTGGCGTACTGGCGTGCCACCGCAGCAACAAACTATGTTTCCGTACATGCCTGTCTTCGTAAGCCGTGAGATTCGACAGCTACAGTGTTATGGATGCCGATTGAAGGCAATTGCGGTGGCTTGGTGCCGCGTCCCTATTACTGAAATTATGATATTTTAACCTTTTAAAAACTTATTTTAAGAATAGTTCTTATTAACCTCGGCCTCAGTTCAAGAAGGTTTGTCCCTAATTTTGGGGGTTTTTTTTGGCAGAGTTGAAATAAGTTTTTTTTTAAAAAAGACCAAATGGTCATAACTTCGTTTCTTTTTATGATATAATTTTCTGTTGAATTAATTACATGCCACAATATCAAATATATTGCTCTCGTGAAAAAAATACGTAAAAACAATCGTATAACTTTGTTCATCACAATTTAAAATAAATCATTTTTTTATTAAAAGGGAAAGCACATGTGCGTTTTCCATTTAATAAAAAATTCCACTATTAAAACAACCATTTCAAACCATTTCTGATAATAGATACTCCCTCCGTTTCATATTATACACTTTGAAAGTTCGATTAAGTTTACAGACAAATTTAGCAACATTTAAAACATCAAATTAGTTTCAAACATGTGTTAAAAACATATGTTTTTCTATGAATTTAATCAAAGCAATTTATAATACAAAATGGGGAGGGAGCATGAGGGAGAATCATCTCTTATTTTTACTAGAAAAAAATAATTTGAAAGTTGCTTGTTTCCAAATTGAAACAATGCCTACCGACGCTGACAATTACTACTCCATTCGTCCCATTTTAAGTGCAACCATAAGTTTTTGTGCCTATCTTTAATTGTCTGTCTTATTTGAATTTTTTTTATAATTAGTATTTTTGTTGTTATAAGATGATAAACATGAATAATATTTTATACGTGACTTATGTTTTTAAAATTTTACATAAAATTTTCAAATAAGACGGACGGTTAAAGTTGCGCACTTGCTGCACTTAAAATGGGACGGAGGGAGTAAGACTAAGGGAGTAATAAATAGATGATATGATGCTCTCACGAGTCATAATCAATTTAAGAGTGCCTGATTTTTTGGGTCGATTCTGCAGGAGATTTTCTGTTTGCTGTGGAGAGCTGACCTATTAATCGTGATCTATGGGCTTCTAAATATTTTATTTTTAACTGTGGATCTAAACAAGCTACAGTGCGTAAGAGGTACTCCCTTCGTCTCGTAATAAGTTTATTTTGTGATCATCTTATTTGTTCCAAAATAAGTTTATTTTTAGTAATTATAGCATCGAAGTTTGTGAAGCAGAAACTAATTATATTGGGAGTAGATAAAGTAAAGGATACTAAGAGCAGGTACAATAGCAGGCTATAAGCCAGCTATAAACATATTTTAAAGAGATAAAGGAAGAGAGAGAAGAGCAGCGGGCTATAAATCTGTAGCTAGCTACAGCACGGACTCCAAGACGTAATGTGTGTGTGACAGGTGGGACCATATATTAATAGTATAGTGGGCAACTATTATATAAATTGGCTATTACATTGGTTATAGATGATTTAGAAATAATAGTGGGCTATACTATTAAACTTACTCTAATTGGATTAGGATTTGTTAAAAGAGAGGTATTCTAGTCATTTTGGGATCTGTGAGATGGGTGAAAATGAATTTATTTTGGGACAATTCTATAAATCAACACAAGATCCTTTTATAGACACATTCTGCATCCACGATGGAACGTGACTCTCAAACATGATTCTGAATCCTGTATTTTTAATTTTTCAGGTGTATTGGACCAAATGATTGGAATTTTAAAATAAAAAAATGATTGGAAATTTAATACGAAAAACCGACCCATCCGAGCACCTTTCCTTGGCCCCACGGGGGGCAGAAGCCCTAAAACGCATTGATATATTGTTAGTTTAGCACCAACTTTATTTTACTTTTGGTCTTTCTGTCACATTACACCAGATCAAGTCACCTCTGATGGGTCTAAACCCTCATCTTTGACGGGTTTAGCCCTGGTCAGAGATTCGTGGTCACTGATGACTTCGATTCACCTGTGACGGGTGAAGAGCCGTCAGAGGTAAGAGTCACCTCAAACAACTCCCAACTAAAACCCGTCACAGGTGAGAGTCATCTCTGACTGGTCTCAACCAAAACCCGTCACAGGTAAAAGCCATCTCTGACGGGTATATATTTTAACATGTCACTAGTCAAAATTGGGAGCCGTCACTAGTGTGAAAAATGGGAAAAAAAGAAAGAAAACACCGTCCTCCTAGATTACCATCAAATTCATTTGGACAATCACAAATCACATCTGTCATTCACAAATCAAAAAAATCGTTGCAATTCTTCTCGTCTCCATTACATTTGTCCCAATTACAAATCACAGGAATCACAATCGCAACAGGAAGCAGAATCATCAATCACAGTAGCAACATGAACAACACAAGGCAAGCAGATTCGTCCATCATGAACAGAACAATGGGCCTCCACCTGCCATCATGCTTGTTGTGGGACTACTGGAGGTCTGGAGCTTGGGCACGGAGAAGACGAGCGTACGTGTGTAGGATCGAGATGTCGACTAGGGGGGTGAATAGGCGATTTAAAACTAAATGACACCTAATCAAAACTAACCTAAGTTGCTAGGCTTGCTGAGGGTCAACTCTAAATAAGCAACTAAGTTATGTTTTGCAAACCTAGGGTGATAGTGGTTCAATTATATCTCTAGGAAAGTAAATCACACTCCTATGTCAATGTTTAGCAATCCTAGGGTGATATGATCTCAAGTATGTCTCTAGAAATGTAAATTGCACAAATGTAAATGCGACAATCAAATGAGACAAGGAGACAAGAGATTTTTCACCGAGGTTCGGAAACTCGCCGGTTTCCTACTCCCCGTTGAGGCGAGCCCAACTCCACCGCTCAACCACGAAGCCACCGCACGCCCCCTTCATCAAGGGATGGGCAAGGCGGGAGCCGGCCCACGGAGAGGACTACCCAAGCCTCGATCACTAGGGTAGTTCTTCCTTCACTCCGAAGGTGGTGAACTCCAAACCACTCACAAACCGGTGCTGGGCCTCCTCCACAATCTTATCAGAGAGGTCACCGGGCAACTCCTCCACAAGCCGTCTAGGAGGCGGCAACCTCCAAGAGTAACAAGCAATGACCCGGCGTGGAGATGATCAATCAAGTGCCACACTAGCTCTACAATGGAAGCAATGCACTTGACTCTTGGCTAATCAACCCTCTAACACACTAGATGGATGACACACAAAGCTCAAGTGGGTGTGAGAGAGGTGCAAGGGATGTATGCAATTGAATTGGGTGCCAAGAGAGCCCCCTTGCTGCTGGTAGGGGAGTATTTATACTCCCACCCACCAAAACTAGCCGTTGGGGGCGAAATCCCCCAACTTTGTGCTCTACCGGTCTGATCGGAGGAATGTGGCCGGTCAGACCGTGCTACTCTGCAACGGCTAGAAAACTAGCCGTTGAAGTGCTGTCAGAGGGCCCCATCGGCCTGGCCGGTCAGACCGACGTTGAGAGGGCGGTCAGACCGGCCTCGGCTCGGTCAGACCGCCATCGGCTCGGTCTGACCGACTACGGCTCCGTCAGCTCTGTATCGGCCACCCCGAGCAGCACCATCCCGGCCTCCAGGGGTCCAGTCTGACCGCGCATGTGTCGCCAGTCAGACCGACCTTATGCGCCGGTCAGACCGCCGTTGTGGCGCCGGTCAGTCCGGCCAGGGCACTCCGGTCAGACCGCCAATGTGTGGCCGGTCTGACTGCCCCTGGTCAGGCCGAACCCAGTGAATACAAAGGTGATTGTGTGTGTGTGTGATGAAGATGTGAGCACAAGAGAAAATGCAATGACCTAATGTGGCAATTTAATCATCTCTTTGCTAGGTCATTACCCCCCTTGATAGTACGGCGAAAACTAACAAATAAACTAGCAAATTTGATCGCCCTTCACCTCGATCAATTTTAAAATTAAAAAACACTAGTTTTACCGTTTTCTTTTCTTCGCTTCGCGCCATCAAATTTTAATCCATCGATAGTCATCCATGCGCACACATAACGTGGACCTAACTTAAAATATATCTCAATAGCAATGGTTAGTCCACAATTAGCGCTTGTCATTAATTACCAAAATTAACACCGGATGCCTAGATGCTTCAATGTGGATGGAGGCAACAGCGACCCGAGCTCGGAGGCAGAGTAGACGAAGAGACGACGGCGACGGAGTAGACGAAGGAGGCGGTGGCCGGAGCATGGGGGCGACCAGATCCGGTGGTCCCCAACCACATAGAGGCCAGATCTGGTGCCAAGGAGCTCAGGATGGTGGAGATGAGGCGACCGGCTACCTTGGGGCGGAGGGTGAAGGAGGCAGCGACCAGAGACCCGAGGCTTCTAGACCCGGTGGTAGGGCTTCTAGATCCGACGGTACTTGAGGGCGGCGACGCGGAGAGAGGAGGCGGCGCGGCGACCGGTGGCGGCGACGACGAGCGGCCTGCGGCTGCCTCCGGCGGCAGCGGCGCCGTAGAGGAGGAAGGGCGAGGCTGCTGTGGGGGAGGAAAGGTGAGGTGGCGGCGAGGCTGCTGTGGAAGGGCAAGGCTGCTGTGGGGGAGGCGCCGTGGAGAGGCGCTCGGAAGAAGGGAGAGAAAGAGAGGAGAGGGAGAAAGAAGAAGAGGATAAGGATGGACTCGGGAGTAGGGAGAAGAAGAGGATAAGGGTGAGGAGAGCGAAATTTTTTTTGTGATCTTTGACGGGCACACAAAATTTGGCCCGTCACAGGTGACTTTACCTCACCTTTGACGGGTTCTATTTTTGGACCGTCACAGGTGATTAGTTACCTGTGACGGGCTAAATATTTTTGGCTCGTCAGAGGTAACTTTACCTCACCTTTGACGGGTTATATTTTTGGACCGTCACAGATGACTAGTTACCTGTGACATGTCGTCGCCGGATAGCTCACTGATGACGGCATCCCGTAGAACCCGTCAAAGATGACCCTCATCACTGACCAACACTTATGCCCGTCACAGATATGCCGTCATAGGTGTGAGAATCTGGCGTAGTGTCACCATGTTACTTTTTACTCATATATATTCATGACATGACATATATATCAGTTGTATAGCCGCCGATTGGTACGTTGAGTAATTACGGTTAAAATTAAAACATACTCCCTCAGCCAAATTTATTTCACGTTAGTTTTTAATTGAAATACGACGCTGTCCCGAATTTTCAAACACTACAACAGAAATTCTAATGGGTGTTGGTTGGAAACTCCATATAAGTACTGATTCCCCAATGGCACCTTGTAGGCAGCACTGATAAGGAAGAATCAAAGGTGTGGTTTAGGAACTAGCACATATGAGGTTCTTTGAATAAATTTTTTCCGGCTCGATGTATCGGCTCAATTCAAATGGACGCACCAAGCACATCCAACCGTGTCACTCCTAAAATCAATCCACAACCAACAACAACGAACTCACAATAATCACATCTCACCTAATCAACATCCAAGAACAATATTGCTCCCAAGATCGATTGACATCAAGAACTCACAAAAAAAACATACACAGAGGAGGACGCGGAAGGAGAGAAAGGTCAATGCCGTCGCTGCTCACCGTCGTTGCCTGCCTGCCTGCCCATCACTTTCGAGGCCAGATCTGGTTGCCCTCGAGCTCGTGGCAGCCGAATTTGGCAATCCCAAGCTCATGGTGTCCTCAAGCTCATGGCGGCCTTGACTCCTTACCATCATCGTAGCCATCATGTGAGGTCGAGAGCTGCTGGATCCGACTGGCCCCTACCACCACGACGCTGGAACTGCCGACTTGGCCACCAGGCTGAAGGGGTTGCGGCAGCCCCTTTCGATGTGGCCGAGGCCATGCCCAGTGGCAACGGGATGAGAAGACATCGTGGAGAGGCGGGCCGTTTTCCGTCGCCCACTAACTCGAAGAGGAGGGGAGAGTGCGGTTCAAGAGAGAGGTAGAAGGAATGAGAGAGTCCATGTGTGCAAGGAGATAAGGCCGAGGAGATGAGAAAGAAGAGTTAATTAAAAAAAGAGTAGATTTGACTGCTCGGCTCCAGGCTAAAAGTGTTGGGTTTTTTTAAAAAAATACACTTTTATACCATATAAAAGTACCATTTTATTTAAAAAGCTGGTATGTTGTAGGTGCTATTTTAAAACAAACCGACACTTATAAGTTGTTATAGGTGTCGGTTTTCGAATTTAGGTCTGCACGTGAGAGAAGGAAAAGACTAATATGTGCTAGTTTTAAATGAACAGCTGCATATATATAAGGACGTCCCTTATTAGGTTTTTTTTAGTGAAACAAATAGTTAAAATATAATGTCGAGTCTAATAATTTGTGCTAACTCAGAAGTTCGCTTATTGCAATTAAGATGTCTACGAAAACACATATAGTCATGTAATATATCATACTTGTATGTTCGCTAGTGTGCACCTTAGAACACTCTTAAATCAATAGGGGATGTCAAAAGATAAACCATGACCTAACAAAATTAATTATCATAGCAGTTATCACTGCTGATTCAATTCGTATTATTATCGATCACGTCCTCACACTAAATAGAGATCATGACAAGTTGACAAGAATGCATCATCCAACGCCCGGAAAATATAATCACAAAAGCTACTACTCCTACATGAGAGGACTTAAATTAAGGTACTCCCTCACTCAATAATATATATAAGACAGTATTATATTTCTACATGGACTTGTTTGATCATTATTTTTTTCATAATATATTATCAACAACTACAAAATTAACAATTAATATATAAAAATATTTTTAAATGTGAAACATATATATTTTTAGTTTAATTACTAGTAAAATAATTTGAATAATGACCGTGGAAAACAACGATGTCATTTATTTTCAAGCGGGCAAGTAATTAATATTTGTCGCTAACTTTTGTAGCTTGGCTTGCAAGCCAGCCGTCCAAACACACAATTATCAGGGCCTGTTTAGTTCCTCAAACAAAAATTTTCACGTTGTCACATCGAATGTTTGACGTATGGATGGAATATTAAATATAGGCAAAAAAAACCAATTACACAGATTGCGTGAAAACTGCGAGACGAATCTTTTAAGCCTATATAATTGTGCCGTGATTTGATAATATGGTGCTACGGTAAATATTTACTAATGACGGATTAATTAAGCTTAATAAATTCATCTCACAGTTTCCTGGCGGAACCTGTAATTTGTTTTATTATTAGACTACGTTTAATACTTCAAATGTGTGTCCGTATATCCAATGTGATAATCAAACCTAAAATTTTCCCCAACTAAACAAGGCGGCCTCACTTTCGGTCTTCCCTGTCACGAGGGGATGCAGCAATCCGACAAGACTACCGCACAAACATCGATAGGATATATTATTTGTCCCATAAAATATAAGCCCTTAATACTTTTTTCGTTCAAAGATAAGTATTATTGGTGGAGAAACCATCTTTGGTCGGTCCACTAGATTTCACAATAGTCCTGGTTGTATTAAAAACCGGGACTAAAAATATCTTTAGTCCTGGTTTGAAAGCTCTAAGGAATTTTTTAATCTTTAGTCCCGGTTGGTAACTTATAGTCCCGGTTGGTAACACCAACCGGGAAAAAAAAGATCGATATAAGCTTTACTCACTAAAGATCTATTTTTAGTCCCGGTTGGTAAGATCAACCGGGAAAAAAGTCGACATAAGCGGGGTGGTTGCACGCGGATCGGATCAATACAATCTCCTCCTCTCCTTTTTTAACTCATCTCCTCACAAAGTCACCCTTATCTCTTCCTCTCCCTCCTCCCTTCCTCTCCTCCTCTCCCTCCTCCCTCCTCCCCACTTCCCCACCTCCCCACCTCCCTCTGCAACAGCGGGACGCGGAGGCCCGGCCGGCCAGCAAGCGCTGAGCTGCAGCACAAGAAGCTATGCATATTACAGGAATCGATGCTAAATCCATGGCCTTTTTTTCTCTAATAATATTTGCTATATGGCCCCATCAATAGAACACACAGTATAGGATAGAGAAAAGCAAGTTAGATTAAAAGATAAAAAAAGAAAAAGTCTATACGTATAGGTAGATTAATAGTCAGATATTGTACGTATATATCGTCTTTATTTCTATATCTCTCGGATGACATGTACTACATGTTTATAACTAGTTGATGGCGGTACTGTTAAACTTGCTCTTATGGTTTGCTTTCATCTGTTAGTATAGCATGTGTTACAAGGACAACACATTTATAGGCATATCATTACATATATGATGTGTATGCATAGTGGTGTGTGCGTTTTCTGTCTTGTAAAAGGATTATGATATAATGTCAAATAACTAAATTTTCCCCTCTATACTTGGAGCCATCAACTTACCATTTTACCATTTTAGTGTTGTCTGTCTTGGTTGTCAGGCTACAGAATAATCTGCATGCATATGGGTTTTAATACACGGTCACATTCGGAACACGGACATTTCATATATAATTCCTACAGGAAATGTATCGATTCATGCGATCTTCCAAGCTCTAAACAAAGCTCTAATAATCCTGAATCGCGGAGAACGACATTTGGTGGTACACCCCGATCGGAAAAAACTTCCGCGGTTTGAACTTGCACAGGGTTTGGCGGCAATGCGCGTCCAAAGCCAAACAAATTTCTGTTGTGCCCTAACACACGGCACGTATGTACGTACAAAACAATCCGTTCTATGGTTAGCCGAAAGCTAGAAAAGCACATCTGCAAACCTTTGCATGGTATTGGCATTTGGTAACAATATACCGAATGCATATCCTGCAATATTATTACTACAAACACAAACACGGATTATAACTGAAGATGAAAGATGGTAATTTCAGAGTGCCCCGTACCATGGAAACATCGATCTTGATACATTTGCGTAATGAGGATTTAATTTCTGTCATTTCCGTTTCACCGGATGCGCATTTTATTTTTACCAAGGAAACACGGTCTTTTCCGAAGTTCACGGGGCTCGCAACCAACTACCAAGCCAGGAATGCCACTGCAAACAAATTAAAACACACGTTGCATAAGTCATAACGAGACCAACCCTTTCAGCATCAAGTACTGAGCTATAGTAAATTCCTGGAGCTGCTACTCCCTCAGTACGTCCCAAAATATAGATATTTCTAGCATAGTAGCTTGTTCAAAAAATAAAGTTATTTTTTCACGTATCCTCTCCTCTCAATCAACCACAACCATTCTCCATTAAATTATCTCATCCACTTCCCCTTCTCAACCAATCATAAACTTTCTCCAATCATTTCTACCAACTTTCTTAATATCCGTGTCCACCTCGAAAATACTTACATTTTGGGATAGACTAGAAAAAATATCCGTGCGTTGCAACGGGTAAATGCTATTTTAATCTTATTACTGTTATACGGTTTAGCTATGATGAAGTTCACTTGGATATTTTTTTTAGAAAATCATGAAATGCAATTAGGAGTCCAACTTTCATCTCAAGTTAGCATATGCGTTTTTTAAATAGATTTCTTATACGACTCCTTTTATATTTCCAAAAGCAAACGAATTTAAAATCCGACTCAAACACGGATATGTATTTCCAAAAGCGAACGATCTTAAAAACTGACTCAAATACGGATAACGTACTAAAATACCGGCAAAAACATCTTCAATTTTTATAATAGTAGAGATAAAGAAGAGATAGAGATGTAGTAGTAAGTACTAGAAATCAACCACTCTATGAGAACCGTGCATGACTGCAAGGTGACGTGCATAGCTATAGTAAAACTTTTAACGAGGTAAAAACAGCGGTACCATACCATGAGCCTGCTGAACTGCAGCAAGCATGCATCAATCGATGGTACTCGAGGATGAACAAAATGTGTGCACAGCAACTGAAATGCTGAATGATATCAACTATCGAAGCCTGGGATGACAGGGGAGGTAACCAAATTCAGTTCATAGTGCGCATAGTACACCATCTCTAATTTTCTGAGAGGAAGTAGGTACCTGGAAGAAAAGGATTGGTTAGTTCCTGCCGCTGGAAAAGAGCCCCCCTCTCCTTTTTCCAAGTATAAATAGCACATGAGCGTCCTGCCACATTTCATCAAACCGAGCTCAGTGAGCAACAAGACAGTGAAGCTAGTGTTCTCAGAGCATACACAGCCAGCGACAATGGCCGGGAACTTGCTAGCCAACTATGTTCAAGTCAACGTCATGCTCCCCGTAAGCTTTAGTTCTATTTGGATAATCAGATTTTAGTCACAGCACTGGCAACATTAACATTAACATAGGCACAAACTTTCTGTAACAAGCTCAAGAAGAGCGAATTTGTGGTACACTGACCTGAATTCTGTTGCGAGATATGTAGCTGGATGTGGTGACTGTGGACAACAAGTTCGAGAAGGTCGACGAGACCCGGGCACAGCTGAAGAAGCTGACGGAGGCCGGCGTCGATGGCGTCATGGTGGACGTGTGGTGGGGGCTGGTGGAGGGGAAGGGCCCCGGGTCCTACGACTGGGAGGCCTACAAGCAGCTGTTCAGGCTGGTGCAGGAGGCCGGGCTGAAGCTGCAGGCCATCATGTCGTTCCACCAGTGCGGTGGCAACGTCGGCGACATCGTCAACATCCCGATCCCGCAGTGGGTGCGGGACGTTGGTGCGAATGACCCCGACATCTTCTACACCAACCGTGGCGGGGCGAGGAACATTGAGTACCTCACCCTTGGAGTGGATGACCAGCCTCTCTTCCATGGAAGAACTGCCATCCAGGTTTTAGCTGATAAGCAAGCCCCACCACCACCTGCACATATGGAGTCAGATGAATTTTAGGGAAAAAAATAGAGATAAAAACGAGGTTTTGATTTCGTTATATGTATTACATTCTTCTCTTGTCTGTGGCTGTGACAGATGTATGTTGACTACATGAAGAGCTTCAGGGAGAACATGGCAGAGTTCTTGGATGCTGGTGTCATTGTGGACATTGAGGTGGGGCTTGGTCCAGCTGGAGAGATGAGATACCCTTCCTACCCCCAGAGCCAGGGATGGGTGTTCCCAGGCATAGGAGAATTCATAGTGAGTGTTCTTTAGTCTTTACCAGAGTAAAGATTCTTATGGCTGCCCTCATTTGATAAATAAGTTGTTGATAAAAATATTCTCCTCCATGTGATGGCTGATGACCAAAGACAACAATCATGGTCCAATTGCAGATCTCCTTTAGAAAAAAAAAATTCTTTGGAAAATGAGCACAAATATTAAAGTGATTCTGGTTCACAAAGATGTTTGGACCAAAAACAGTACTAACAGAAAAAAAATACAGTAGAAGCAAGCCCAAGACTGAAATTAAGCAACAAAACAAGAGGAAATCAAATTCTAAATATGCTGAACAGATATGAAATGGGACAAAATGCATGACAAATGGTAGTAATTTACTGCTCTAACAGTTATTACGATGAAAAAAATTCTGCAGTGCTATGATAAATACCTGGAGGCAGATTTCAAAGCGGAAGCAGCAAAGGCTGGGCATCCTGAATGGGAATTGCCCGACGATGCTGGAGAGTACAATGACACTCCCGAGAAGACCCGGTTCTTCACGGATAATGGAACATATGTCACTGAGAAGGGGAAGTTCTTCCTCACATGGTACTCAAACAAGCTGATAAAACATGGAGACAAGATCTTGGATGAAGCAAACAAGGTCTTCTTGGGATGCAGAGTGCAGCTGGCAATCAAAGTAAGTATCATGCCAAAGATCTCGGCGAATTATAGTACATAATTTTGAAGACTTCAATGATTTCAAATTAGACTAGAGGCTAGATGAATAGGCAACATATATATATATAATGTTCCATTAATTGTTGAATCTAGAACATAAATGACACATGCTCCAATGTTTGCTGGCAGATCTCCGGCATTCATTGGTGGTATAGGGTTCCAAACCATGCAGCTGAGCTCACTGCTGGATACTACAACTTGGACAACAGAGATGGCTACAGAACCATCGCACGCATGCTTACAAGGCACCGTGCCTGCGTTAACTTCACATGTGCTGAGATGAGGGATTCTGAACAAAGCTCAGAGGCAAAGAGTGCACCAGAAGAACTAGTCCAACAGGTATTTAACGGACTATTACATACTACTTACTGGTCTATAAGTTAGAACTTCTGCATTGCTCTTCTTCTAGAATAGCACAAGAGCACTTCTCATCAAAATATTCTGGCTATGAACTATGAAATGGCAGGTCCTGAGTGCTGGATGGAGAGAGGGCTTACATGTGGCATGTGAAAATGCACTCGGTCGATATGATGCAACAGCTTACAACACAATACTAAGGAATTCAAGACCGACAGGCATCAACAAGAATGGACCACCTGAGCACAAGCTATTCGGATTCACCTACCTCCGATTATCAGACGAGCTGCTGGAGGGACAGAACTACAGCACATTCAAAACTTTCGTCAAGAGGATGCATGCTAACCTGGTGAGTGCTACCCTACAAAACCCAAAACATGCAAAATAGAATTCATGTATTGTTTGCAACTGAGATGTTTTTTTAAAAAAAAAATATGAATGTTGCTTCAGGGTTATAGTTCAAATGTTGACCCATTGGAGCCTTTGCAAAGATCAATGCCAGAAATGCCAATTGGGAAGATCTTACAAGCAGCGCACCCAAAATTGGCGCCATTTCCCTTTGATGAGAACACCGACCTGCCGGTTTAAAGATCTCGCTGATGCAGTCTACAGCCACTTTCTGACGATCAAGGGAAACAGTAAATAAGCCTATTGGGTACGATACGCCAGATGATAAATAAGCTGCTATACGAGCTGGTTATAACCATATGATGTGCCAATAAAATACAGCCGGTCATGAAACTATATGCTTTTACAATAAGCTGTAATATGCTAGCCCTTGTCTGTCCCCATCCCATGTTGTTGTATGTATTTTAAGGTAATGAATAAAAGTTTGTGTGTGTCTTATTAATTATGCGATTTAACTGTACAACTGAAATTGCAGAAAGCAGAGCAAAGAGTATCGTACTGAAAATGATTTGGACAATGACTACTTTCTAGTTTTTGTTATACAAATACAGGGCTCCATAATTGCAATACACATGACAGTATATTATTAACAGAGCATGATGAAAAACATTTAATTAGCTGACAAAATAAGTTACTTCATATCAGCACAAAAACATGTCCAAAATAGGACAAGATGCATATTATGTTCTGGGACATCATGCATTGTGCGCTCTCTATCAAGATGCTAGTGATGAAAACCTCATCATAAATATCACATCCAATTATCCTAAACGACTACAGCTACAAGCTTGAGATGTCCCTAAGTAGATAGCAGAGTGCAGACATACAAACAGAGACAGTCTTCCATATGGCCAGATGGTCCTTACATGTTTAGTGATAAATAAGTATTCAGTTGCACAGACCACAGCAACCAATTTTACAAGTTCTTTAACCTGGAAGAGTAGCTAACAAAATGGGAAAGTGTCAATATGACTGTTACTAGTGAATTAGCTCGGGAAATAATTCAATTCTTTGGAGGTCAGAAAATTTCTGGCAAGAACTAGTAGACTAACTAAATTGCTAAAAGCTGAATTTTGTGAGTCAAGGATGCTATTTTGACTGATCCAAACAAGTGTACTTGCCAAACTTGTTCATGTGTGTCTATGCTGAATTCCATATTGCTAGGATCATTATACTTTGTATTACGAGTCATTTTGCAGCACAGGCAGCAGGTAGCCTGCAATTTTGCACACGCGCCTGGGCACAGGCACACCCAGGAGTCAGGGTGTTGCAAAATGAGTAGCACATGTCCATATAGTAACACAAGAGGAACTCACAAAACGTATCCTAGAAACTAGTAAGGTGCCCGTGAGTTGCAACAGAGTTTAAATCTTATGATATTCCTTCTTTTGCCTAAGAGAAGAAACTATAGTTAAAAAAGAAACAGAGAAGTATAGTTTCAGGAAAAGGTCCAATAAGCATGTCAAATACAACATTTCATTACACTATTCAGCTTAAAATGGAATGAAAATAATTCAAGGTAGGAATATCTAGTTTGACAGTTGCTCATGAGTTGCAAGGGAAGATGGAAAGAGAACATGACAAATAGCATTATATCAGTCCTAGAATAGTCTTGTGCACTATAGTGGAAAAGTTGCATAAAAATATGGAAGGTTTCCTTAGAACCATTGAACTGAACCAGTTGAATCCATTAGAAATACATTGATTTTATTTATTTCTATGTTATTTTCATCATCATTTGCAGCATCTAGGCACCCAGAATTAGCAGAGCGTCTGGACACAGCGCCGCACATGTATGCATCAAAAACAAGAAAAAGAATTGCAGAGTGCAGATATACAAACAGAGACAATTAGTCCATATGACCAGATGGTCCTTACAAGTACACACTTGTAGAAACACTTCAGTTTTCTATAATGATTCATTTATCTGTAATTTTGGAGCTATCTTATAAAGCAAAATTGGATGCATAGCGACATTACGGATGGAGACTCACCCTTCGGTACAGCTGCATCATATACTCTCTTGCAATAGTGTGTACACGACATTACGACAGTACCTGAAATGAAAAAAAAAAGTTGGGATAAGTATGTCTTAATTTAATTTGATTCTGAGAAAAGAATCACAAGCTAGTAGTACTTATCACGTTTAAGTCCTTCTGGAAATTATTTACAGTTCACTTAAACAGGACGCTCTGGATCAACCCACCAGCTATACTTTTTCCAAGTTGAAACCAAAAAGGTATGTACATATTTTACACATAGCGTGAGCAACTCAAGACAAAGTTGATTCATGACACATTCATACACAAACCAGCAACATAGTATCATTCAAATCAATCAGTCATCCACATAAATTAGCGATCTGATAGGAGCTACCATAATCTGCAATCTGCTGAATTGATGGAGATGTACCAAGCAACTACTGCATTGATTAGCCATCATTCTGAATCATCAAAACCCACCATGGTAGGGAGTCTACCCTCTAACGAAGAGCTAACGAAGAACAACCCGAAATTCACAGATCGGGGTGTATGCTCTACTATATATATATGAACTGTACACCTACGAATGCGGCCACACACAAAAAATGTACCATAATAAGCTGAAGAAATTGCAGCAGTTAGTTCATCAAAAGCTCACCAAATTTGACAGGCAACTACCCCTCCCTTACTCCCTGCCTGGACGTCGTCGTCGTCATCGCCTCCGCACTCCGGTGCCAGCAGCGATCTCGAGGAACGCCACCGCGCAGGGGGGCTCGATCCGATGGGCTCCCCGCTGCATGCAGGGCACGCTCGCGCCGCCGTAAGTGGTGGCGGTTCTGGAAGCCATCGCTGCCTCCAGCAGCGGCCGGCGGGGGGTCTCGGGAGAGGGGGTACTGGATCGAGAACTGACCGGAGGTTTTCGGCGGCGCAGCGTGGACAATTCGGCCTCCCCGCGGATCCGGCCGCCACCGGAGCGCAGCCGAGGGTCGCCGCCCCGGCGAACTTCTCCGCGGCTGCCTGTCAGTGTCCGCCGCTGTCTTCTGCAGCGACGCCAGCGTAAGATTAGTTGGGCCGACGTAATTAGCAGCCCATCTAACAAGATGGGCCTAATTCGGTCATCGACGTAAAATTAGCCCATGTAACATCCGTAACCTAATTAGGCCGTTAACATAGATTCGGCTCAGATTGAAAATCTACAGTATATTCAAAAAGAAAAGCAAGGAGTCGATTTTACTCCTCAACTATAGGGCGAAACAAGTGTTTTTTTTTTACAAGCAGAAAAGAAAAATAAAGCCCATATGTTAGGAAAAAGTTGTTATGCATTGCAGTGTACTCCTGAAACCATGTGCCAACCATACAAAGGAAACCTAGCACCCAATCAACCGTTGCTAAGCGTGGCCGATGGTTGCAAGCCTACAATAGCACTACAGAGTAGAGTCTGCAAACATGATGTCTACACGAAGGGGTTATGGCATCAAGGACACCGTTGTTGTGCATCCAATGACCGGACGTGTTTTCACCCTTTTTTTTTTCCAAAAGAAGAGAAGGGAGGTAGATAACGTCTCTAGGGGTCACGCCCAATGATCCGTAGGCGCCGCCTCTGCTGGCTCAGTGAATCATAAGATTAGGCTTACACCCCCTGATTATGGACCGTCATCCACCATCTCAGTGTGACTTCCTGCCTTCCAGCGCGAGAGAAGGAATGTGAAGAGAAAATGTAAGGGTGGCACCTACCTAGCTTATGGAACGAAGGCAGCTAAGCAGGTTGGAACTTTCTACATGAGCTAATCCTGCTCGTCGTCGGAGCTGGTACTCACACGCCTGTCTGCTCTGGCGCGGTGCCACAGGCTAGGAATAAGTTCACTTTAGGTCTCTCAATTTGTCATTGAGTTTGAAGTCCGTTCCTAAATCGTAATACCAGGTATAACACGTCCCTCAATTTGCAAAATCAGTGTACCTAAGGTCCCAAGGTAGTATAGTACCCGATTTCGTCTGACGTGGCGGCTGAGTCATCGTGGGACCCACATGTCTGGACAATTCATTATAAATAAAAAATAAAATTTGGTGGCCCCCACATATCAGTGATACATCCTCGATCTCATTCTCCCTCCATCTCTCTCCCGTTTTCTCAGTGGCATCGGTGCGGACTGCGGGAGCAGGCACTACGTGTGGCGCCGTGAGGCCACGGAACGTGGGCGGCGGCGTGGAGGAGGGCATTGGCAGCGGTGACAGAGGAGGGATGGGAATCGAACGATGCCTTTGAAATAGCCCAACCAACCCCTTTCCCCTTATCCGCTGTGAGCCACAACCGCGGCCGAGGTAGGGGAGGTAACCTAGGTCAGATGCATCAACGACGCCGCCGAGCTGCTCCCTAATCCTCATGCGACGCCAATGAGAAGGAAATGGTAGGCGAAGAGGGTGGAGCACCGTCGCAAGGGAGTAGAAGGCCTCAACGACAGATTGGAGGAAGGAAGGGTGGAGAGCGCCTCGCCAGCAAGTTGGGGAGATGATGGGGATGGAGGAAAGGTTGTCACCGTCGAGATAGTTCCTCCATGGCGATCTTGTCCTTGCGCGCTGTACCTACTCCACCTCGCGGTTGGCACCGCGCACCTAACCCTGCGCCAGCAGCCGCACCTCTTGCCGCTCCTAGAGCCCAAGGAGGCGTCGTCCTCCCACACCTGGATCTCCCCGACTCGGGTGGTCTCATCCCCTGCGCCATCGAGGACACCGCCATCCGGGAGCAAGCCCACGGGGAGTGCGGTCTACGACCAGATGTTGTGATGCACCTATGCCACGGCAAAAGTGCGGGAAGATCGAGGCCACCTCGACGGCCTACTCCTGGAGCTGCTCCTCTTCCTCTCCCCGCACGTGCTTCTGCTGTGCCACGATGCCTGCACGGGGCTCACCCACATGCTGGCCTCCGCAGTGGCTACGGTGAGGGTAGGGATGCGAGAGGTTGGCGCCCATCCTCACCACCGACGCCGCCCTCCGAGCCGTCAATGTCCTCGTCATCGTCATATTTCACAGTGAGCCCACTAGTGGAGCTCCTCTGCCCCCAGCCGTCATCCCGCCGAGCCAAACATTCGAGCACGCATGCATCCAAGTGTGAGCCACGATCGCCTTCTCTCGCCGCCTGGGGCACCGAATGCTGGGAAGGAGAAGAAGCAAGAAAGGACAAAAGAGAAAGAAAAAGGGCGGGACCCATTGCATTTTTTTTTTGGTTTTAATTGGACACACTAACACGTGGGTCCCATTGGTTTTCTTTTTTCTGATTTTAAGTGCTATGACAACGCTACGTAGGTGCCGCGTCAGAGAAAAGCATCGTCCAAACCGTCTTGAGATCTTATTTGCACTGGTTTTGGGAGTTGTGGGACATGTCATATCTGATATTACGATTCAAGGATGAATTTCCCTCGCCGACAAATTAAGGGACCTAAAGTGAACTTATTCCCCACCGGCTACGCTACTACCTGCAGGCTCATTTGCCAGGGGAATAAGTTCACTTTGGGTCCCTCTATTTGTCGCCCAGTCCGATTTTCATCCCTTGACCGCAAAACCGGATACGACCCATCCTCCAACTTACGAAAACCGGGCAAACGAGGTCTCTCGACGGTTTTGATAGCGGTTTTGGCTGACGTGGCGCCTACGTGGCTAATTTGACTCGGTCTTCATCTGACGTGGCGCTTACGTGACAATTCGATCTGGAAAAATAATAAAGCCCATGGGACCCACATGTCATTTTCACACATAAAATAATAAAAAAAATAATGGGACCCACATGAGCCCCACATGTCATACTCACCCCCCCTCATCTTCTTCCTCCCTCTCCATCTCCCCTCTCTCCATCTCTCTCCTCTCCTCTCTCCAGCCTCTAGGCGCCACGGCTCACAGGGTCACGGGGAGGTCTGGCGGTGGCGGCCGGCGACGCGACAACCGCCGCCGCCGGCGAGCTCCACCTCTCGGTGCAGTCGTGCAGCCGCGCGCGTTTCTGACCCCGCGCGCGCGTGGCTGTCTGACGGCGTGGGCGGCACGGATGGATTCATGATCTATCCGTAGCCCCCCTGCGACGCGACGGCGAGACTGCGACGGCCGGCGACGTCGCTCTCACGCCGGCGAGAGAGAGTACATCTTCAACTGCCAGCATTAATTTGCATCGAGAGAGAAAATTAGCAGCAGCATCAAATAATATCATTTCAGTTTCGTCGCAATTAAGCTAGCTAGCCATGTGAGGAGTCAGTGCGATGCCTCGATCGATCGTCGGCGTCGAAGAGGGGTCAAGAACTCAAGATTAGGCGATCGATTCCATCTGACACATCGGCTGAATCATATGAGCTACCTTCAATTGAGTACTCGTACTAACGTACGCGTGTAAATGCTACTGACTGCATGAGAAAAACTGTACAAGTCCTGTGCTTACACAATGTACTACGGCCTAGCCATGATCTAGATGATGCAGCACAAGACCTTTTAATTAATTAGTCGATCGACAAGCGATCCATGCATGCATGGGAGTAATTTACAGGCTTCGAGTTCATACACTGTTGCATTGCGACTTGCGAAAAACACAGTGCTACACTGAGAATTAATGATGGCCATCCGCAGCTAAGTGATGATCTGTGAGCAATTAGCAATTACCAGTTACTGACGAGAGGTGAGTAGGTAAAGGCATTATTAGCAAGAACTGCATCGGAACAAAGTTCATTCCGGTGGTCAAAACTCAAAACCCCAGCGAGCTGAGGCGTGAGAGCGACGTCGCCGGCCGTCGCCGCCTCGCCGTCGTGTCGCGCGGGGGGATTACGTGCTGGCGCGGGATTAGATCCATGAATCCATCCTTGCCACCCACGCCGTCAGACAGCCACGCGCGCGCGGGGTCAGAAACGCGCGCGGCTGCACGGCTGCGCCGAGAGGTGGAGCTCGCCGCCGGCCACCACCGTCGGACCTCCCCGTGACCTAGTGAACCGTGGCGCCTGGAGGCTGGAGAGACGATGGGAGAGATGGAGAGAGGGGAGATGGAAAGGGAGGAGGAAGAAGATGGGGTGAGTATGACATGTGAGCCCACGTGGGTCCCACTTTTTTTAAATATTATTTTATGTGTGAAAATGACATGTGGGTCCCATGGCTTTATCATTTTTTTTATCGAATTGCCACGTAAGCGCCACGTCAGATAAAGACCGAGTCAAATTAGCCACGTAGGCGCCACGTCAGCCAAAACCACTATCAAAACCGCTGAGGGATCTCGTTTGCCCGGTTTTGGTAAGTTGGGAGATGGGTCGTATCCGGTTTTGAGGTCAAGCGATGAAAATCGGACTGGTTGACAAATAGAGGGACCCAAAGTGTACTTATTCCTTTGCCAGGTGCCACCGCCTACAGGGCCGCTATATCACGTAAGGCCCATATCGCGCTCCTCGTCTTGCCGTCCAAGACGTCTATAGCATCGTGGGCCCAACCCGTTGTCGCCTACTCGCCTCCTTTGGATGACGGAAGACTTACCAATTCTTCTCAAAGACCTTTGACCCAAGCGAGCCGCGAGCCGCGACACGCGATGACAAAATGGACAAACAACAGTGCTCACTTATAAACTAGCGGTTTAAAAAAAAAAAGGTGAAACCAAAATCTGCATTTGAGCAGCTAGCTAGCAACAAGGATAGAAGAAACGGGAGCTGATGGCGGACACCGTCACCGTCGGCGGAGGCGGAGAGCACCGGGTGCAGGTAGCAGCAGCGAAGCCCGGCGGCGGGCAGCAACAGCAAGGCAAGAAGGTAGCCGCGCCGGAGAAGTGGCTGAATGGCTTCGTTCGCTTGGTGGCGCTGGTCGAGAGGGTGGGCAACGCGCTCGGCACGCTGGCCTTCACCTGGGCTACCGTCGTCCTGCTCGGCGGATACCCGACGTGCCTGACGGCACTCGGCTCGTACAACGATTTTTGGTTCGCGACAGCCATCATCTTCCTAGAAGCCGCCAGGTTAGGTCCTATTTGTTCTGTTTCCATCGTGTTGATTTCCAATGGATTAGGGATTTTTTTTTCTTTTTTAGAGAATAGTATTTTTATCCGGCCTATACATCTAACCTGATACATGCATCCTTTTAAATCGGGGAGTTAGCCTCTCAAATAACCCAACCTGAAATTCGCTCCTATAAAAATTTGAAGTTGGAGTGTTACTTAGGTCACTGCACTAGTCTATATACCCTTTCACAATCGATTGGGAATACATGGCGATAAGTTGCAGGCGGCTCCTCTGCCGTCACAACAGACAATACTGCCGTCACAACAGACAATACGCATCGCCATAAGTTTGTGGATTACTATATATTATTTCATTTGCCCCATACTTCTAAAAATACTATTTCTCGAAAAAAAACACTTAGTATATATATATATTGATTAGAACATTTATATCTTTTTATAAGCTATTTATTAGGTTTTTAACGTATAGTAAGACTTGATTCTTTCATATAAGCAAATAGATAATCCATTAATTTTCATTCACAAATAATCTAAAAGGAACTCTGCCTTGCACATTCTTTATTGTTTGAGTGATTTTACAGTTCTTGAGGAGATATCGGAAGGTATTATATTTTCTAATATAAAATTTAGTACTCCCTCCGTTTCAGGTTATAAGATATTTTAACTTTAGTCAAAGTCAAACTGCTTCAAGTTTGACAAAGTTTATAGAAAATAATAATAATATTTTCGACCCAAGATAAATTTATTATAAAAATATATTTAAATATTAATTTAATAAAAAACTAATTTGGTAATGTAAATACTTATATTTGTCTATAAACTTAGTTAAACTTGAAGCGGTTTGATTTGGACCAAAGTTAAAACATATATAACTTAAAACGGAGGGAGTACCTCTCAGTACCTTCGATAGTACGAAGTATAAAAATTTACACTAAATTTTTTGGTATCTCTCAATGCTTCTCAAGGACTATAAAGTTTCTCTTATTGTGTACCTACACATCCTACGTACTTCAGGATGTTTACTGGCAGCAACAACAGGTCCGATTACCAATTTCGAACCAAGGGTGCTTTCAGACCTCTTGGCTGGAATTGGCTGATCGCCATCGTCTGCATTCTGGATGTTTGGAAGCTGTTGATTCTCCAGAAGAAGATAGTTATGGCAGGTGTAGTGTTTTGTGCTATGATAATTCTGCTTGTACTTGGCAAGAGTATGACTCCAAAGTTTCAGCCATCACTACGCAACCCGTTACGCCGTGCCATATCACTATGGAGCCCCTTAGCTGCGATACTGTTGATGACTCCAGCCATGCAGCACGACCATTCAAGGTACTTCGTTAAGAACAATGCAGGAAACGGATCAATAACCAAAAGAATGGATGATTTCCTTCCAACTAGGTCCACAGTAGTTGCCAAATGGATAGTATTTCTACTATTGCTGGTAGCTGTCCTCGTGGTGACAATCAGCAGGCTACAGTTCCCAAGAATCATCAAATTGTTAGATAGTGCTTGGGGCAGAAAACTAGTGTCTTGCCGTCGATCTATTCAGAACATTTGCATGCTTGCTGCGCTAGTGATGTTAATACTGACTACTGATGGCTTCTTTCGGTTCCTGATAATCGGGATGCTAGTCATTGTTGCTGTGATGGTGTCGTCGGGCAACTTGCAGATACCAGCAGCAGTCTTGCGTGTTGTGTTCGCAGGCCTCGCACTGTCACACCTTATGGCACTAAATAAGGACAACAAAGAAGACGAAGAGACTAACCTGGTACCATCTCTCATTGTCTTCTATGCGATGGTGACGGCCCAAGGAATACTCTACACCGTCGCATGCACCCTCGAGATCTTCTCATTCATCCCCCGGAGATCCCTCATCCGGCGTGCTGGATTCAGAGGTCAGCTGGGAGTGGAATATGTCAATCTGTATTATGCATATGCCTTGGAGAAATGCATGGAAAAGGCTGTGTTTGCTCCAAAGAAAACCAGCCTGAGCAACTTTGCCATGGATTCCCTGAACTCAGACTCTCCCAAGAATCATCTCTATGGGATTCAACTGATGCATAGCCTTCTGGAGAAGGAGACGACAAGGGTGCGGCTCCTTGAAAAGCTCATCACTTCTACAAAGACCATGGCTAGGATAATAAGTATGTTGGGTTGGACTAGCCCAAATTATATGATGGTCAGATTATATGCCGCGAAAGTAACTGCTGAGTTTGCGAAGGACCTCCAAGTCATCGCTGTTCCTAGGGCAGTGCAGCTTGTGTCTGCGCTTCTGGACACCGATGGCAAACTTAAAAAGGGAAATCCACTTCTGCAGGTAGACGATGAACAAGAGGAGAGGCAGGATCCCATTCTCAACACAGCAAATAGCCAAGAGGAAAGACCGGATGCAATTAGCAATGCAGATGATCCCCAAAGCAAAGACAACAAGAGACACTTCAAGGCACTGATAACCTGCCGGAGACACAAACTCGATCAACCCACATCCATGAACAGAACTGCATAATCAGAAGCTGGCAGAAGATTTCAGAGTACTGGACAGTTCCCAATGAGCACTCATTGACATACCATGATCAACTTCCTGCACTTGGCATGTTGATTGTTGACAAGCTTGCTAGTTGTGATCAAAATAACTGTGTGGAAATCGATAGAGTAACTGACCTCATTCCGAAGATCATAGGATTTACAAGCTTCAGAAGTGACACAACGAACAGTGAGGCACAGCAAATGGTCCTAGTAAAGTCATCACTGAAGGTGTTGCAGAGACTGACAAGCATTGAAGGGGAAATTGGCAAAGCACTGCGGTACAAGATATCGAAGCATCCCTTCTTGTTAAGAAACCTCACAGATATCTTAGGAGACAACATCAGAGATCAAGAATTAAAAAAGCTTGCGGTAGGAATCCTCAGAAACATTTCCATTGATGATAACACAAGGCAGGAGATTGGGAACTTGAAGGTGCTCATAACCAGACTGATGAAGGCATTCCTCAACTTGCATAGAACCTCCAACACAAATGTTGATTTCTTGCTACCAAAGGTCGCCGGGCAAGCACTAGCAATGCTAGCAATGGATAATGTGCATAACTGCTTAGTCATGTTGAAGGAACCAGAGTTCATTACTAAACTCAAAAATATGATCCTGAACCAAGATGAAAAATACATATATGTGGCGCCAAGCCTGTTACGTAGTATGTGCCAGCATGCCCGAGCCAAGCTCACAGAATTAGACCTAAAAGAACTATCTCACGCATTACGAGAGGTGAGCCCTGCTACTTCATGCTACAGATGCAATATTAGAGGTGGATAGTGTGGTATGCTTTTTTTCATAAATTATTTTATGGTAGATGAGGGAATTCCACCTGCTTTTTTTCAAACTGGGTCATTTATTACTAGTAAAATAGAGTATAATATACCGTGTTTTGCTGAATTATGTTGTTACCAATCATGCTACATTATCCGCTACAGGTGTTGGAAAGAATAATGAATGCTGAAGGGGCAGAACTAGAGATTCTCATTGGCCTTAGTTCACAGATATGCAAAGTCAATCCTAAAGAATTTGCCCAAGAGCTAGATCACGGACATATTAGGCAAAGATTAGTGAAGAGGCTAGTGGATGCACTGAATGCAAACATGAAACCAAGTGCTCACTGCCCTGGGATCCGGAGGGTGATACTTGAGCAATCCATATACATGATGGAGTGCAATTCTCACTATGCCAATTGTTTCAATGAATTCCGGATGATGGGCGCACTATCAATTGTAGAAGAAACGCCCTCAAGGGTTGAGAACTACATGGTTTTCTTGGGTGATGTAGGCTTTATGGAATGCGGCACACCTCTCTTTGCTCTAGTGGACAGAGCAAAAGAACTGATGGGTCGTCAATGGTTGCAAGGAATCAACAGTGCAACTAAAAGTAATTGTATGAGATGATTTCTCATTTGCAGTTACAGTGATTTAGTCTATTGTGCATTGCAATCCAAATGCCGTGAATTTTTATTTGATGCATGTTGTGGCCTTGGCAAAAGGAACAAACAGAAAATGATGGCATTGGAGTCAGAAGGCCATGCATATTACTAACATGTGGTAAAAGGAAAAAAGTGAATGTGCACATGGCCTTTCTAGAAAGAACACGATTTGCCTCTGAGATGAGCAAATACTATTGTAATTGTACCTCATTAGTTCTCTTTAGAAAATGGGATAAACCCGGCCTCTACATCCAACCGGATATACACGGCCAAACTCATTAGTACCGCATTGCAATTTGTTTGCCTGTTTTTCTACTGATGATTTGCCCCATTATCATCTCTTAGAGTGAACAATGCATAACTCATAATATATAGATTGCAGTTCCTATGCCAAGCTCTGGCACGTGTACTAGTTTTGGCATCAATTGTTTTCTTAAAATCTGTGGTTTATTTTGACACCTGAAAATTGAGTTATCTTTTGTAGCACTTAGCCCCATTCAAGGCAAGCCAGTAGCAGCCCACGTTGCATAGCTTATGGAGTACAGTCCCTCCCTAGAGAACTGAACTGAACAACCATGAAATACATTAATCATGCGCCATGTCAACAATGCATGACAGATGCCTGATTTTGATTTTTTTAGTAGTTGGTTTTCCACTTTTTCTAAACTATATGATGCCTGATTTGAGGTGAGTGAGCACAAAAACCTCAAATTCACATATACTGCGCTGGCTATATATTGAGACCAAAACTATGGCGCATTGAATTTTCTGCAACTCGCATTGCGATTAACCAGTATAGTAGCAATCGAAGAAAACTCCCAAGTTTCCACATCCCTAAACCAGTCGATTCCAGTATAATCATTGACTCTCCCTGTTACTATTTTCTTACGCGAGGACAACCATATCTATGAACAGAACCAAATGACCAACGCGACCAATAAACATTCTGCTTCCTTATAAGAAAAAAGAGACGAGCAAGACGAAAGGATATGCAAAAGGGGGGGGGGGGGGGGAAACGGGGGAAGGAGAACAGCACCCGTCGACGGAATGGCCTGGAGGGGGATTCGCCCTCTCCGCGGCGGCTGCTCTTGTCTCCGCCCAAGATCCTCCCCCGCCACCCAGCCGCTACCGTGGCGCCTCGCCGTCGTCGCGTCGGCCGCTCTTTTCTCCGCCGGAGACCCCCTCGCCCAGCCCACCGCCGCGCCCAGCCGGCACCGTTGCGGTCGAGGGAAGAAGCCAGTGCCCAGATAAAAATTTGTACGTGGGCCAAATGTCAGGCCCTCCAAAAGGCCTAGCGAAATTGTTTACAGCCCAAACGAAGCGAAGGAACAATTACAACTCAACGTGGGCCTAATTTTAGTCGACGTAAAATTTGCACAATACCGGAAATATGGGCCTAAATACTTACTCCGTACTATAGGAACGTTTAATTATTTAGATCGTATATGAAAAATAATTATGGATCATAAGAACGTTTAAAAATATATAGAGCATATATTCCAAGGAGAGATGAAGTGCAAGTTATTATACTGGTAGTCCAACCGAAAAAGAATGCTTGCATGTAATACAAAACAAGCAGCTCTGAACAAAAGTAACCATAATAAAGTAATTAAGTAGCTTTAACAACGGCGACATGACCCAATTCAACTGAACCCAAGTAAAGCTTGCCGCCGCCTCTCTCAATCACCTCTGTCGGCCTGACGTTCTTCGGCCCCCTCAACTCCTGTAAGATCTTTCCATTGCGACCGATCCTCACGGCGAGGAGGTGGGTGTCCGAGCCGTACGGTGACTCCGTCTTCTCACGGTGCAGCGCCACCCAGTAGCCTCCCTTCCCGTCGGGCCGCACGTTGTCGGGGTAGCCCGGCAGCTCGGCGAACGGCTCCGACGTACCGGCCTTGGGGCCCTCGATCCAGTGCCTCATCAGCTTGCACGGCCCCGTCAGCGCCACCACGAGGTGACTCCGATCGGCGCTAAGTGCGAGGCCGTTGGGGTACGTCATTCCGGACTGGAGCACGTCGAGGTAGCCCGTCGTCGGGTCGTACTTCATCAGGCGGCCCGTGGAGTCGCCGGTGGCCGTGACCCTCTCGTGCTGGGATCGCTGGAAGCGCGTGCTGCTGTCGGTGAAGTAGACCTCGCCGGTGACCTGGTTGACGTCGACGCCGTTGGTGAACTTGAACGGCACGCCGTCGGCCTCCGTGGCGAGCACCGTTGCCTCCCCGCCGCGCGGGCCGACACGCATGAGGCCCTTGTACGCGTCGGCAATGTAGAGGTTACCGGAGGTGTTGTGGAAACGCAGGCCGAGCGGCCGGCCGCACTTGCTCTCGGTGAGCTCGGCGGGATGGAGCTTGGGAGCCATGCACTTGGCGACGTTGTAGCCCGGGGCGTGGGAGTACGTCGTCCAGCCTTTGTCAGCGCCGTCCCAGCGGAGGATGCGGCCGTCGGAGACGCCGCTGTAGGGGCCATCGCCGAACTTGTCGAACGCGACGCTCTCTGGGCCGACCAGCGTCGTGGGCAGCGGCAGCGTCTCGACCAGTGTGGCGGAGGTGTCCTTGGCGACGGCCGCGGCGAGGGCGTGCGATGGCAGGAGCAGCAGGAAGACGACGATCGTCAGCGCCACCCGAGTCAGAGTCCCCACCCTCCCGGTGCCCAGGACGGCGCCCATGAATGAGATTCAGAATCGCCTTTGCTTTGCTTCGTCTGGCTGTCAAACTAGCTTCTCTTTCTTCGCTTCGCGCTTTGTAATGGTGTGATGTTCTTCTCTTCTGAGATGCTTGGATTGGTGGCGCGCGGTGGCCGTGCCTTTATACCGGTAGCCACGTCCACGTCGTCGATTCGGATACCGACTACGATTTTACAACGAACCTAACCTCAGCTTGTTGCCTTGTTTACAGTCCAGACTGTGCTTAATTTCGGCCTGTGTATGAATGGATCTGGATCTAATGTCAGCCCATGAAAAAAGGTTGGATGGTTAGGCCTGCATTGAATTTGATATGGATGTATGTTTGGCCCAGATATAATTTTATATAGGCTTAGTTTCCAGCCGACGTATGTTATGTCGTGGGCAATTTACGCCCTCAGTTAGGAATAAGTTCACTTTGAGTCCCTCAAAATATAGCTCCATCAAATTTATATCCATGAACCGCAATATCAGATATTTTAAACCCCAACTATTAAAACCGGTGTAATCTCACTCCCTCAGCAATTTTGAAGGACAATTTCTCTGACGTGGCCTTTGACTTGGTCCAACCTGCTGAGTTATCCTGTGAGGCCCACCCGTTAGTGACCCTTATATAACTTATCTTCCTTCCTTTCCCCTCCATTTGATCGGCGCCACCCCTCTTCCCCCTTCTGCTCCACGTTGGGCCGCCGTCAGGAAGGAGAAAGCGCGAACGTCAAGGGGAGTAGAGGTAGATCAACGACGCTAGCGACGATCCGACCCATGCCAATGAGCTCACCAGGTCGGTGGTGACAACGAATCGGAGACGGTTCAACTTCCTCCTCCCCGACGGCGGCCCGGCGTGGAGCGGAAGGGGAAAAGGGGGTGGCGCCGATTTGATGGAGGGGAAAGTGAAGGAAGGAAGAAATATAAGGATCACTAACGGGTGGACTTTATAGGATGATTCAGCAGGTTGGACCTAGTCAAAGCGTCGCATTAGCGAAACCGTTCTCCAAAACCGCTGAGGGAGTCAAATTAGACTGGTTTTAATTGTGTGTGTGGGGAGGCATCAAGATATTTGGTATTACGGTGCAAGGATATGAATTATACTGGAGATATATTAGAGAGTCAAAGCGGACTTATTCCCCGCAGTTAAAGGAATATTGGCCTAAACATCGCCCACTGTGATCAATTTACTTCCCATTTTGATATTACTTTTGCCTAATTCTGGCCGTTGTAGTACAACCCGTAGACCTAATTTTTTCACAGTTTCAGCCCATTAGAAACTGCTGTGCATTATGCGCGATAGTAAAAAGTCTTGGTCCTTCAATTATGGGTCAAGTTTGATTCGCATTCCTCACCCGTAAAGCTGACTATACAACGTTCTCAAACTTTTAAAAACCGTATAAATTTAGTCTCTCGATAGTATTGAGACGGTTTTAGCTAGTTGACTCAGTCTTTGTTTCATGTGGTATCTACATGGCGCTAGAAAAAGAACAACATTGGGACCCACATCAGGGGATTTTTGGTTAGGAAAAATTGATGTGTCGAGTCCACATTTCATTGGATCTCCAGTAACATATGATGTTTAGAATGTCATTTAATCGAAACTATTGTATGGACCATGGAGCGTCAAAACGTGTTAGCCAGCCTTGAACGGAAGCTGAGCGACCCTTCCCCTCCCCTCGCATCCGCTGCTTCGCCCCCCGCTCGAGCCGGTTGCAACAGGGCGTTTTTCTCGACTCCCTGCGGATGGGTTGTGGATTGCCACCGGTTCTGGTACCACGGTGAGGAGCAGCAGTGGCGGTGACCGACATCTCGCTGGCTCGCGAAGCGGTGGTTAGGCCGCGTCGGCTCGTGGACGGCGGTGGCGACGCAGTCTCTCTCCTGCTCATGGATGATGACGACAACAGAGACCTCCCCTTGTCTCACGGTTGGCGGTGATCGGCGTCTCCATGGCTCGCGAAGTGGGCGGCTATGCCGCGTCACCTCGTGGTTGGCAGTGGCGATGGATCTCCCCGGCTAATGGACGGCAATGGCGACATAGGCCTCCCCTCGGCTTGTGGATTTAAGGCTTCCTCGCCTAGATCTGGTCATGCATCAACAAGTGATGATGGCAGTGGTGGCGGAGATCGAATGGTCGGCTCGATGGTGTTGGTTGGTTGGTTTGGCAGCGCGCTAGGAGCGACGTCAGATGCAGTAGTGGCAGTAGGGAGAGTGGCAGAGGTGGTGCAGGTCAGCGTTGGCTCTCCGGCGTGCTCATTCGCATTGAGGTGGGGTGCTTAGCAACGACAAGGTGTCTAGTCGGACTAGTTCCGTCCCTTTTCTTTGCTCTTAACTGAATATAGGGGCTTATATGATGGCAATAAGAACAGTGAGGAGGTAGGGTGGCGAAAAGACGTAGCCCTGCTTTGTCTCGAAGTTTGAAGCAAGGAGGAAAAGCTTGAAGCTAGTGTTTTAGTTTTTTTTTATTGTTTGTTATATATTTCACTTATGAGATTAAGAATGTATGTACTTGTGTAACTTATGGTTGTATAAATATCCACTTGAGGTCGGATTTCTAACCGCTCTTAAGCTTCTTTTTTTTTGTGTGTCTCTAATTACTGCTCAGGATAAATTAAAGAGTGAAATACATGGCCGGTCCCTAAACTTGTGTGGTGGTATCACTTAGGTCCGTGAACTTAAGAATTGCACGTTTAGGTTCGTGAACTTGGTTTAATGTACCACCCCGGTCCAAACGTCCTTTGACTGCGTTTGACTGCCAACGTGGCATACCACGTAGGCAACACTTTTGCTCTCAGCCCCCTCTACATCACAATACGTCGCATAATATCTCGTTGTAGCTATATAGTGACACCAGAATCCCACCCCCCCCCCCACCCAAAAAAAAAATCCTCAAATCGTTCTTCTCTCTCATTCTTCTCCTTTCATGTATAGAAAATACGGTCCCAATTAGCAACTGCCATTGCATTGCCTCCCGCCGCTAATCCGGCCGCACTGTGCCACCGCTAACCCCACTGCACTGCGCTGCCTCCTGCCGCTAATCTCACCGCCGAGGCCGCCACAGCCGCTACCTCTCGGCCTCCTTCCACTAACCTCACCATCGAAGCCCTAGTCGATTTAGGGATATTTTTGAGGGATTTGGGTTGAAATGCACTGATCAGGGCAAGTTACGTGCGAAGATATATGTAGAGGGGGCTGAGCACAAAAGTGTTGCCTACGTGGCATGCCACGTTGGCGGTCAAACGTGGTCAAAGGACAATTGGACCGGGGTGGTACATTAAACCAAATTCACGGATTTAAACGTGCAATTTTCAAGTTTACGGACCTAAGTGACACCACCTCACAAGTTTAAGGACCGGCCATGTATTTCACTCTAAATTAAATTATTTACTTAGTTATCAAGGGGTGGAGTAAATGATTCATTTGAATAATCTGATGAACAATAATCTTTTAAAAACACATAGCCTAGTCCGTAAAATTATATTACCAGCAGAAAACCTACATGAAGCGGTCAGAATGTCAGATATAGTATCCCTGACAAATTCGGATATCAACGTCCCACTTCTAATCAGAATATTTGCTATACTACGGAGTACAGAGTTACTAGTTACGCTAAGAATCCGAAATTAGAGGACGGCGCCGACAAAGGCTGGACGACGTACTCCCACGCCCCGGGGTACAACGTCGCCAAGTGCATGGCTCCCAAGCTCCATCCCGCCGAGCTCACCGAGAGCAAGTGCGGCCGGCCGCTCGGACTGAGGTTCCACAACACCTCCGGTAACCTCTACATCGCCGACGCGTACAAGGGCCTCATGCGTGTCGGCCCGCGCGGCGGGGAGGCAACGGTGCTCGCCACGGAGGCGGACGGCATGCCGTTCAAGTTCACCAACGGTGTCGACGTCAACCAGGTCACCGGCGAGGTCTACTTCACCGACAGCAGCACGCGCTTCCAGCGATCCCAGCACGAGAGGGTCACGGCCACCGGCGACTCCACGGGCCGTCTGATGAAGTACGACCCGACGACGGGCTACCTCGACGTGCTCCAGTCCGGAATGACGTACCCCAACGGCCTCGCCATTAGCGCCGATCGGAGTCACCTCGTGGTGGCGCTGACGGGGCCGTGCAAGCTGGTGAGGCACTGGATCGAGGGCCCCAAGGCCGGTACGTCGGAGCCGTTCGCCGAGCTGCCGGGCTACCCCGACAACGTGAGGCCCGACGGGAAGGGAGGCTACTGGGTGGCGCTACACCGTGAGAAGACGGAGTCGCCTTATGGCTCGGACACCCATCTCCTCGCTGTAAGGATCGGTCGCAATGGAAAGATCTTACAGGAGTTGAGGGGGCCGAAGAACGTCAGGCCAACGGAGGTGATTGAGAGAGGCGGCGGCAAGCTTTACTTGGGTTCAGTTGAATTGGGTCATGTCGCCGTTGTCAAGGCTACCGCTGCTTGATTAGTTTAATTATAATTGCTTTTGTTCAGCGCGCTTATTTTGTTTTAGATGTAAGTATTGATTTTCGGCCGAACTAACAATGTAATAATTTGCACTTCATATCTCTCTTGGGAATACAGGAGTATGCTGTATATTTTGATTTCGTATAGAAAACTCTAGCTACGGATAGTCACATTTTGCGGTGCTTGTTTAAGAATAATGATATTTAGAACGTGGGCGTTTATTTTTTGATACATATATAGTATATTGAAATGCTCGTATATTCGCACAATCGTGAATTGTTAGCTGTAAATTTCTTTCAGTAATATAAGATAACTTATCGCATAGAATTGCGATTAATTAAGTACTACTTGTGATTTATGTTTCTTGTAATGTAGCGTACATCTTAAAATCATACATTAGTAGTTTTATATACTAGTTCTACTACCTTATGTCCCAAATAAGTTAATTTATATACCCATCCTAGACATACCAATAATAATAATAATAATAATAATAATAATAATAAATACTCCTAATCTATCAAATCCCAATGCAACTATTCCCCTCTTCATTATCTAAAAAAAAACTATTCCCCTCTTTATCTACTCCTAATACAATTATTCTATACTTTTACAACCTGATACAATGATTGCTCAAAAGTAAACTTATTTGGGGACAAATAGACTGAGCTAAAAATGAACTTAATATAGGACGGAGGAAGTAGTTAACACTTACTGATAATCATGTAATTGAATAGAATACAATTAGGCTAATCTTGCAATAATGACCATATAAATATACACATACACACTCCTATTACTATGAGCACCTTCAAGGGACAATCGCACACCACATACCTATAAACACCTCGTACTCGACGAGTAAGTTGCTATCACTAAAAGAACAATTAGCAATAACTACGATCACCTATGCTAAGTTTAGAGCATAGGGCAATGTTGGGAGAACTTTTGGAACCTGTAGCTTTTCTTAAAATCAAAAGCTCCTCTAAATTAAACAATTTAGCTTTTTATTTAGATTGATAAAACTGTAATTGTAGAACTAAAAAAATAAACTAGTAACCCACAAGTTGATTTTCCAATCTTCTTTATATCACCAAATTAAATCTAGGGGTTATGGTCCACCAAACAAATTAAACACAGCGAACTTAACGAGTTACGCTCAATTCGCTTGTTGCATGAGTAAATGAGTAATGCTGGTATGCTTAGAGTATATCGCATTGTTCTATTCTGACTTGCATCCTATTTCGTCATTGTAATTTTTTGATGCGTGAATACTCTCACGTTTCAGCATCATAGCTTGTTTTGCTGCTACAGCTCATGCAATGATTTTAATGAGTTCAGAATCGGTACATGAATTCACATGTTTTTTTTTTATGTTTTACCCAAACGAAACGACATTTATTGGGGGAAGTACTAGTACTAAAAAAACAATGTTGCCGATACCTATGTTTTATTTTTTTTCAGGTGGACTTAAAATATTACTGCTTGTTATCAATTGTATAAATAGCGGGAAGCCCGTAGATCTAGCCCTGCCTACAAAAATCGATTTTTATAGGCGGGTCTAAAAAGACCGGCATACAAAATGTGGGGGCACTATTAAATTCGACACATAGAGAGCCAAAGTTCTTAATCTCTCCTTCTCCCTTAGCTCTCTCAGCACCTACTCCACCTCCCTCCCACCCAAGCAAGCAGACTCTCCTCCATCCCCATCTCCTCCCCCCAAGTCCTCCCTCTCCTAGCCTTCCTCCTCCGCTCCTACCTATCACAGCCAGTGCTCCGCTCCCGCCCACTGCGGCCGTCTACCACGCCCGGGAAAGGGACATCAATTGGGCATGCGACGATGACCGTGACCACCACCACGACAACAATAGTGATGACAACGATGTGACCTCGATAGTTTGAATCAGCTGTCACTGGCCTTAGGAGCATCAGGTCCGCAACCACAGGGCCTTGGGAATCTAGATCCGCCGCCGCCGAGCCTGGCGCGGGTGGACCTGCTGTCGTTGGGCCTCGAGCATGCAGATTCACCACCACAAGGCCTCGAGAAGCTCTCATTCGTCGTCACAGAAAGCTCTCGGCCATCCTTGTTCTGTGACCATCCTCGCTGAGGTGGACGACATCGTCGCGGCCGGCCTCCACCCTCCCTCGCCAACATCAATGATGGTGCACTACTTCGGCTTCTTCCCTTAGAGACTGGCTGAAGAAGCTGGAGAGGATGCCGATGCTGCCGTCGTTGGTCCTCGAGCATGCAGATTCGCCACCACAAGGCCTCGAGAAGCTCTCACTCGTCATCGCAGAAAGCTCTCGGCCATCCTTGCTGAGGTGGTTGACATCGTCGCGGCCGGCCTCCGCCCTCCCTCGCCGACATCGATGATGGTGCGCTACTTCGTCTTCTTCCCTTAAAGACTGGCGTGAAGAAGCTAGAGAGGATGCCGACGCAGGGATGCCGATGCTGACATCCTCGGCTAATTTTTTTTTTGTGAATTTGACAAATGTAACAGCCCTCCCTTCAGAACCGTGTAGCCAGCCCATCTGACGGGCGGGCCCACTTACACATACCACTCCATTTACACTTTTGTCCCCACTTCGTGTAAAAGGGTTAAACCCGGGAGTGGTATGGTTGGAGGGTCAATGCCTTATAAGTCGGTTTTTGTAGCTGCAGTTTCTTCCAGAATCATAAACTTCCTCAAACAAAATCTATAGCTCTAGGGGAGGCGTAAGGGCATCGCTAGGGGTGGATATCGAGCTAGCTAGCTCTAGCTCGGCTCGTTATCCTAACGAGCTAAAAACCTAGCTTGGCTCGGCTCGGTTGGGTTGGAAGCTCGAGCCAGCTCGTTTAGCTCGCGAGCTAGCACATCAACAAACGCATCCATACAGATTGCAGTTTGAATCGAGTAACCAAATCAACCAAAAATCTGTAATCCATACTTCCGGCCAAGCAAAAGAGAAAATACATGACCCTTCATCCATACTGAGGAAACAGAAGTCCATCATCACAATTCCACACAAGAAAAATGAACAAATGCAACAACACTTCGCTAGTGACTCACTGGTGAGACAACGATTACTAATCCTTGATTTAGAACTTCACGACGGCGGCGGTGTTTGCTCCATTACCGAGCAGAGGGGCAGCTGGATGAGGGGATGGCGAGGCAGAGGCATCAGGCGTGGCCGCGTGGAGTGGGGCGACTGAATTGGCGGCGACGGCCGATGGGCTAGGGGTAGCTTGGCCGGCGACAGGCTGGGTGGCGCTTGATGGGGTGTGAGAGAGAGACGATCAGATGTGAGAGGAGCAATACAGGGAAGAAGGGGAGCAATACAGGAAGAAGGGGAAAAGGGGAACGATTAGGGTTGCTTTTGGCTTATACGTACGTACGCTCATGGGCTTGTGGCTTGCTCTTTCTTTGTTGGGCTTTGCACTTGGGCTTTTGAGATTAAGCTGTTCACTACTGGGCTGGGCTCGTTTGGCTCGCGAGCAGCTCTAGTTAGCTCGTTATAGCTAACGAGTTAAAACCATGGCTTAGCTCGTTAACAAATCCAAACGAGCCAAGCCGAGCCGGACACGAGCCAAGCGAGCTAATGAGCCACGAGCTTTTCGTCCAGCCCTAGGCATCGCACGTGATCGAGCGCACTGCTGCCCAAAATATTTACCTTAGCATGAGATCGCTAATTACCATTTCTACTGATATTTATCTAGTATATATTGGTGTCCAGTCACTATGTTTCCATTACTCTTATTCGAAAAAAGGGCAAAATTTGCTACAGGACATTAAAAAAACGTGTAATTAGTTGAGCTACATTGCAAGATCATGAAACAGTTAAAAAACACTTAAAAAAATATGTAATTTGCTGGTGGACACTATGGGTATTAAAATAATATATACACCTAGCTGAGAAGAGAGAAGTCATGCAAAATGTTAATTTTGCCCTTCTCTTTTTTTCGTTGTCTTCTTTTTTGTTCCTGCCACTTGCTTACCGTGATGATGGTGTGTTGGCACCTGCTGCTTGCTTGACATGATGATAGCGCTCACATACGTGGACACATAGGGTGGGCATTCGGTCTGACTGAGTAATTCGGTCTCAGTCCTCCATGAAATTTCGGTCATCACAAACTCAAGACCGATCGGTCTTCAACAAAATCAAAGACCGAGCACTTCGGTCTCGGTTTTTTTGGTTTCGGTCTCGGTCACGACCGAAATTCTTGAGGTGAAAATAACACATAGACCATCCACAATTTTAGTTACAGAAAAAACCCCACAAAAATACATGCTAACCGGAGAGGAGTTGAGGGAACAAGCAACACGTTGAGGTAGGCTTTGACGGCGGCACGAGGACCTTGACGACGGGATGCGGCACTGGATCTGGGAGCCATGGCCTCCACCAACACCTGCCGGAGACGAGGCGGCGCCACCATGAGTTGTGGGTTCGTCGTCACCTCATCTAAATCGGCGGCGATTTCAGCAGGAAAAGGCGGCAGCACAGCACGAGGAGGAGAAGGCAGCGGCGGGCGGCGCGAGGAGAAGGCGGCGGCGGCGAAGAGGCGCTGCGTGAGGAGGAGAGAGTGGAGAGAGGCGCGGTGCGATGGGAAAGCGGAGAGGCTCACCGCACGCGCGTGGAAGAGTGCGGCGCAGGTAGGGAAGCCGGGAAGGATAGGTGGGGACAGGGGATAGAAGGTTAGCGTTTTCTCTAGCTAATGGGCTATTGGGCTGGTTTTGGGCTTTTACACTGATCCGGTCAGTTCGGTTATTTCGGTTAACCGACATGATGACCCAAAAAACCGTATAAAATTCGGTTAGTTACAACTGATGACCGAATTTTTCGGTCTCGGTTAGTTCGGTTCGGTTTTTTTTTTTGCCTACCCCTACGTGGACCTCGTGGTCACTACGTGCGTCGGCAGAGCTGCCTGGGCATAGAACACCAGCGGAGCAACTTGTGTTCAAATTAAGCACAGTGGCACAGGCACATCCTTGGCAACGGCAAACGCCATCACATCAGAGGTACGTGACCTACATCATTGGGTGCATGCTGGTGTTCATTAATCGTGCTGTGAGAGTCATTTGCCTTCCGCTGCCGCCTTGCCTCCAGTCAAGGTCACCGCCATGGAAGTCGCCGCCACCTCCTTCGAAGCTTGGTCTAGCCCCAAGGGGAATCTGGTCCTTTTGAATTGCTTCTCTCTCCATTTAACTCGAAAATAATAAATTAACGATGAAAGTGTCTAAATTACACGCTTTTTAAAGTGTCTTTTAGCCGTTTCACGATCTTATATTAACCATCAACTAATTACGTATATTTTTTTAATGTTCTATAGTGCTGGAGGCATGTCACGAGTGCCTTCGACCGAACCTGCTGAAACCACTGAATCCATTGGGCATCGACTAAGTCCAAGACGTCTGGGTCTGGGCGAAGCGTCTGGGCGAAGCCGAACGATAAAGACCGAAGGGTTCGCCCCCAAGCTCACCACTTGGCCAAGTCACCACTAAAAGCGAAGGCCATAAGGCGAAGCAAGAGGCCTTCGCCCGAATAGAAGGGGCCTTCGACTATGGGCATGGGAGGCCCTACGGCCCATGGGAGCCTTTCGCCATTAATGGGGAGATCGCCTGATGGTCCATATATACAAAAGACACTGTGTATCCACACTAATGTCCCTATCATAAGGGTATCCTTATAAATTCCCCTATAATAACTAACCCCTAGAGTGTATGAGTCTATACTAAGACTATAAATAGCCCCCTAGGGCCATGTAATGGGGGATCCAAAATTTTTTTTACCATCAACTCACTCACTGAGTGAACCACGTCTTTCGACGTGACACAGTTGTCTTTCGACTACATATACAAATTTTGTAAAAAAAAATGCTTCAAATACATATACGGGTGTTAGAGCGGGTACAATAGACCAGCATGTACTGGCGATAACAATACCACGTCGACTGTTGCTGCGCTGGAGGAGAGAGAGTGTGAGCGAGCGACAATTCTGTCGCCGGCTCTAGCGCTCGTCTCCAGGTGAAAAGCTTAGCAAGGACAGAGAAAAGCTTAGCGTGAGGGAGGAAGATACCGGAGAGAAGAGAGGAAATAGAGTAAAATATCATTTTCTGTAAAAGGTACGTAGATGTATTAGAGCCTACTTATTTTATGGGTTAGCTTTCAAATCAAGTACAGATGAACTGTAAACAATTGGAGTCTGCGATGGGCGATACTATTAAACTTGCTCTTAGAGGCGCCGTCAACCCGGGGCGAACCACCATGTGCAAACGAAAGCAATGTCTCGGATAACGCCACACTCATCCGAAGAGTTACCGCTGCCACGCCAACGCGGCGGCCGCCGATCGAATCAACGGAGGGCCGAGGAGAGTGGAGGACACGAGCGCTCCCGGACACGCGTCGCCTCCCCATTGGCCGTGGCGCAATCCGGACGGAGGCCATCGCCCGGCTCGCCTGTCCACGTGGCGCCTACCCACTGGCCCCCAACTTATCCAGTCAGATAAGGTTGCCGCCGCGAATTTGATCGAACCCACCAACACGTCCTCCCTCCTCATATAGTATTTTTTTTCCTCCACGCTGCCACCCGAGCACGAGACCACCTTTGCTTAGCTGAAGTGAGGTCTGAGGTTGAGAGATGGCACAGGCAATGGCGTCCATGACCGGGCTATCGCAGGGCGTGCAGCTGCCGGCCGGGCCCAGGCGCGCCGGCGGCAGGTCCAGGCTCGCCGTCGTCAGGGCCGACGCCGCCGCCGCCGACGTCCAGACCGGCCGCCGCGCCGTGCTCGGCCTCGTCGCCACCGGGATCGCCGGCGGCGCCCTCGCGCAGGCGGCGCTCGCCGAGGCCGCCAAGCCCATCAAGCTCGGCCCCCCGCCACCGCCCTCCGGTGGACTCCGTAAGTATTATTAAAAGTTTGACAAATTTCGCACGAATCTCTCACTGAATAAACTTACAAATTTGATTTGATTTTGTGTGGCGATAGCTGGGACGCTGAACTCGGACCAGGCGAGGGACACGGACCTGCCGCTGAAGGAGAGATTCTACCTGCAGCCTCTGCCGCCGGCGGAGGCGGCGGCGAGGGCGAAGGAGTCGGCCCAGGACATCATCAACCTCAAACCGCTCATCGAGAAGAAGCAGTGGCCGTTCGTCAGGGACGACCTCCGCCTCAGGGCCTCCTACCTCCGCTACGACCTCAAAACCGTCATCAACTCCAAGCCCAAGGACGAGAAGAAGGGCCTCAAGGACCTCACCGGCAAGCTCTTCGCCACCATTGACGGGGTAACTAAATTTGCTTCACTTCACTGCATCAGCGTATTTGCAAACAAAAAAATAATTTACGAATAAAACTTTTATATATACTTGGTCTTACAATCTAATTGTAAAAGTAAAGGCTGAAAAATAAATTATGATAAAGAAAAAAATCTCAAAATCAACTCTAAATTTAAGGTTGAAAATTTAAAATTTGGTTTGTAAGGAAAAACATAAACGAAAAGATGAGGTTGTTTTTCTTCGCAAACTATTACTGTTGCTCAGGCTGAGTTGTTGACAAGAATCTCCTTTTGTGATTTGTGCAGCTTGACCATGCAGCCAAGATCAAGAGCCCCGAAGAGGCGGAGAAGTACTACACGTTGACCAAATCGGCTCTTGGCGATGTCCTCGCCAAGCTAGGCTAGGATCGGCAAAATGGCTATATGGGGTTTCGGTGTTTTTATGTTTGTTCATATGTAACCGGCAATGTATCCTCCATGTTGATATTGTATCAGCAAGCACTTACGTATGATTCAATCTTGAGTTGTTGTTGACGGCTAAATCTCCAAGCAGGCGCAATTATCAGAAAACAATGGGAGAAATCCAACAGTCCTGAACAAAATCATCGTATAATTCATTCGTATTCAGAAGCATCATTTCACATCACAAGTTTAAAGGAAAATCCTGTCAAACGAAAGAAACAATTTCATCGGGGCGACGCTAGCCCACCAGCATTCGCTTGCATATGCACATCGCTGGTCCAAAGTCCAAACTAACAATTTAATTGGGGTGTTGCCATCTGTAACTTGTCAAGCATTTTGCTTGGTTGTAAGAATTGTAGCCTGGATTGGTAACAAAATATAGCAGAGCGAAACAGAAATCAGCATAGCTCCGTAGCACATTACCACGTATCCTGGCAGGCATAGATTATTTCGACGCTTAAGTTGAATGGGCAGTAGTAGAAGATACAAAATTCTACAAGAAAGTTATCTGAACTCTGATACAAGAGTATTCAGTAAGTATACAAAATTTCCATCAAATGTGCAACTGCTTACAACACCCACATGCTGATAGTAATAGACTTCAGCTTACCATACACTGCTGCCCCCAGTAAAAAGGGGTTACTGACTCAGCATATGCTCCCTGCTTTATATGAAACGAAAATCCTCCATTATTTGGTCAGTGGCACTCAATGATTCTCCTTTTTACCTGCAAGAGGAGTAAGTATGTCGAGTTATTTGGAGTACAAAAGGCCCCCTGCATGCATACAGTGGGTTTGAAATCTAATTTTATAAGACAAGCATGCACTCAAACTTTAAAATTAGATTTCAAAAGGCCCACTGTATTAATCAATAGGCCCACTCTATTTATCAACATGACTCTAAGTTAGAGTTGTACAAAAGGCCCACTCTAAGTTAGAGTTCGCACATTTTGAGTGCATGCATACAGTGGGTTTGAAAATAATGGTTAAAGTTTAATGTTGGAGACACCATGACTTTATTTATCAACAGAGGGAGTAGTTTTATTGTTCTCCATGAAAACAAATACTGGACAGAGGGAGTATATTCAGGTAATAGTGCAATCCAAAATGCAAAAAAGTATATGGTATTTAGCAAGGGAAGTTGTTGTGCAGACAAACTTTTATCCTTCACTGATTTGATATCACAAAGAAAGGTAACACCTTAGATGATGCCGAAAATGATACTGTGGTTTTTAGTAATATGGACTATGGAGTCATGGAGTGGTTTCACATTGATCAGCAATGATGTAAACTAAAGATAAATTAGCATATCCACACATCGCATTTTAAACCATCAGGCGTAAAAAGTAGAACTTCGCGGTAGCAATTATCACCAAGGTTCCAAAAGAAGTTGATTTATTAAAAAGTGGCATTGCCATATAAATAGACTTTCAACATATTGCACACAGGTGATGCCGATTCATGAAAATGAGGATATATGATCACATTTTACCAATCATGACAAGCAGACAGGTCCAAGCTAGGACTTCACTGCAACATTAGAAGCAGCTTCAGCTGTTTTGTCACCACCAGCGTTACCGGCTTCTAGCTGAGTCTGCTTAGCCAAAGCTCTTCTTGCTTCCCTGCGGTGCTCTCTCTTGGCAGCTCGAGCCTCCTCAAAACCCTGATCGATCTTAGCCTCTTCCTCAGGAGAGAAGAAGCCTACCTCCATTTGAGCTAGCTGTGAATACATCTTCTCAATCTTTGCCTTCCAGGCTACCCCCATCTCAGTATCCATTTTGTTGTAAGGTGTCTTCAGGAGGTATTCGTCTATCCCACCAGCTTTGTCAATGCACCGAAGAGCATGGGTGGTTACCTTGACCCTAATGTGTCGGTCATGAATATAGCTAAAAAGACGCTTCTCCTGAACATTTGGCTTCCATGTTCGCCTTGACCTGAACAAAATAAGACATTGCTCAAAAACTACTACGGACAAATACATTTAGGGGGAAATCAAGAGCAAGATTTTTTTTTTTAATGAAAGGCTTATGCACTATGGAAATTTAAAAGGAAGTATCTTGAATACACAAATTTCAAGGAGATTTTTAAGTGTGCCAAATGCACAATTACACATTTACAGTAGTAAGAAAACAATCATTTCTTCTTAAAGAGATCCAGAATGCAGCTCCAGATACTTAAAAATGTGTTACATTGATCGAAGGATGCAACTTGCAAGCCTAGAGGCATCGTTAAGTAAGCAGCTTTGCATGTCTTGAGGTTACACCAGGGGCGAATTCATCGTTGGGGCTTGTTGGGGCTTCAGCCCCAGCTCCCCACGATGAACCCCAGGTACCCTTCCTCAGCAGCAGTAGCTCCTGCAGAGGCAGTAGAGGAAAGGGTGTGTAGTAGTAGCAGCAGCAGCTAGAGGAGGAAGACTATTATCTGTTGGTTGGGTTGTGACAATCCCGCGTAATAGGTGCTCAATCGATGAGAGCGTACAGATTGACAGGATTAACGGGACGTGTCAATTGGTTACGTGATGATGTGCCATTTAGTCAACACAAACACACCAATTTATTTAATTATTTTTCTTTCTGAAATGTTCCTAATATAATGCTTATAAAATGATTGGTAATTTAGCATTTTGTCAGTTTGATGGTCTTGACATGTTCATAGAGATGGAAAAATTGGTTTGAATTTGTAATTTGGTTAGGGCAGCACATATTTGCTTTCATTCTATTTATATATTAATTTAAATTAGGTTGCCTAAAAAATAAATTTGTTTAGCAAATGATCGGCATACACATATTTTCATGTTGTTAGGCCTTTTAAGGCAATGTTGGATGGTACCGGTTAGTAACTAATTCTTCACGCACGTAAATATAGCAACCCATTAGCACATGATTAATTAGGTATTAGGTTAAAACCCTTAAAATGAATTAATATGATTTTTAAAGCAAGTTTTCTATATTTTTTTTAAAAAAAACATCATTTACAATTCGGGAACGTCCGCGGTTGTGCACAGAACGATAGAGTAAAAGTTGAGAGAAGGTAGTATCGAACTCAGCCTAAACTGGCTTACATGGAGCACCCCCTCAACTTTTATCCTAGATTCGCCACTGGGTTACACATGTTGGATCATGACTCATGAAACCATTCTGACAGTTTGCCATGGTGGTGGCAGTTCAGGAAGTAGACAGTGGGATTTAACAAGATTGTGTGGATTATCATTTCCCTCGTTCCAAAGGAAACTGATAGTTGAAGTTTCAAATATTATGATCAAAGAACCAAATTGTACAATAGTGAATGGATGAAGCAAGTAAGCAACATACTAGTCAAGCATTTACACTAGCAAAAAAGAGTGCAAACAAGCTACCTATTCTATTTTGGTAATCTAACAATTTGCACATCATTAAAAAAAACTAGAAAATTGTGTAGGTTTGAACATTTCAAACATGAATAACTCTATCAATCTTGGTACAAACTACTAAGGTAACCAGAATGGAGGATTAAACCCAAACCCAATTTAATCCTCAACACATCCAATGCTAAGTCAGTAACTAGGAGCAAATCAATTAGACATGCAATCAAACCAAAACAGTGCAGAGGGCAGTTTTCTCTCCTGACCACTACCCTCAACCACTGTCCTCGTAATCGTGTTCTCTCCAATCCAAACCAACCAAATCTGAACTCGGAATACCTCGTTGCATCACACAGCTTTATTCCACTCCACGAACTCAACCCTACACTATCTACGCGCATAGATCCGACGACGAGTTAGGGTAGTGAAGAAATCACACGGGCGAGGGGGCGAGATGGCTTACTTGTTGCCACCGTCCTCGGAGACCTTGTTGCCGAACTGGATGTGGCGACCGGCGTAGATGCCGCGCTTGGCCCTCCCCATGACGACCTTGCTGTCGGGCAGCAAGTTCTTCACCGACGCCATCAGCTCCGCCGGCAGCTTCCCCTCGCCGCCCACGCGCCGCACCACCTTCTTGTACATCTCCCGCGCACGGAACGACATCCTCCTCCCCCCGCTTACTCTTCCTACTCCTCCTCCTCCTTCTCCGGCGGCGGCGGCGGCGGCGGCGGAGGTTTTGGTTGAGGACGAAGTGGTGCGGGCGCCGCTTCTGGCTGTGGGATGCGGAGGGGGTTTCCGGTGGTCGAGTCGTCATCGCGCGATTTGTTGGGCCGTGGCAATGTGGGCTTCAGGCTACAGATGGACAAATGGGCCGCCCTACACGGGACGGTCTGGGCACGACCAAGGCACGATATCAGTCGGGCCGTGCCGGCCCGACGGACATGCCGAGCCGTGTCGTGTCAGCCCACGGGCTGCACCTAAGGCCCAGGAAGAGTCCAATAAGACTGTGGCCGGCGACAAGCCCACCATGCTCGTCCTCGGAGGTCCTCCCTCATTTGGGCCGTGCCTACATGGCCAATAAGTCTATATTACCTCTCTCACCTCTTTAGACTGGGCCATAATGGATGGAATAAGTATATTGGAAAAAGTCCAATTTAACTCCCTTAAATATACATCGAATCTGATTCGTATCCCTAAACCACAAAACCAGATACGATGACTCCTTGAACTATTAAAACCGTCTAAAACGACTCCCTCGGCTGTTTTAAGGGTGGTTTTCGCTGACATGGCGTACATATGGCAGACTAGTCATCAAATAAATTAAAAAAGTTAACCTGGCCCACATGTCATCTCTTCCCTCTAATAACCCCTCTCTCTCTCTCCCTCCTTTCTTCTTCTCGGCCCCTTCCGCCTCGGCGCTGGCGACGGCGGCGTCTGGCGGCAAGGGTACGGCGTCGAGGGCCCGACAGCGAGGGTGTCGCTGGCAGCTGCTGGGCCCGACGACGAGGGCATTGGCTGCACGGTGAGATCGATGAGATCCTCGACCTAGCGGAGGCCCAGCCTTTCCCCGCGGCGTCCACGGCCGCCGCCCGCCTCGATAGCGCCCTCCGCGTTGCCATGTCGCGCATGACCTGCGCCTTGCCGTCGACAAGCTCGCGGTCAATGCTTCCGCCAACACCCTATGGCACGCCTTAGACTGTCTCCAACAGAGAAGGCAAACGCAAAATAGCTCGTGCACAATGTTTTTGCATCCTAGAAACAGCCTTCAGCAGACAACGCAAACGGAGGAGGCATTTTGCGTATGAGGAGAGAGGGAACACAAAATTGCCGTCTCTCTCCAAGACGCAATCGTCTGCACGATGTGGTGGTGGGCCCGAAGATTCGCGTCAGGGCGCAGCGGCCAGCGGACAATGACGTCGAGGCAAGCCCGCGGCCGGCGTTTCTAGGCGTGTCCGCGATGGGGCGACGAATCCGCGTTGGGGCGCGGCGTGGTGAGCCCGCGGGCGGTGCTTGCACGACGGATCCACGTCGACGAGGTGGCGAGGTGAATCCGCGTCGGTGCGAGGCGCGTCAGATGCCCGTCGAGTGCCCCTGGTGATTTGGTCGGCTTCTTGGATGGCGACTTCTTGGAAGACCTCCAGCTGCTCCACGGTGTCGATGTCCCACGGGAAGAACTCAACGGAGCCGAGGTGGCGGCGATAGAGCAGCCGGGCCGCTGCCGCTTCCTACCGCCATCCCCACCGCCGCTCCTGACCGCCGCCGCTCCCCACCACTGCTCCGGGCAAGGTGAAAAAAGAGACCGGGTGAGAAAGAGAGAGAGGGGGGGAGGGAAGAGGAAGAAGGGAATGAGAGGGAGGATGACATGTGGGGCCCACATGTCGGTGCGTCCCACTTTTGTGTGTGTGTGCAGATGACATGTTGGTCCTACAAATTTTTGTTTTTTACTCTAATTCCACGTAAGCGACATGTCAACGACACATAGGACGAAGACCGAGTCAACACCGCCACGTAGGCGCTACATCAGCCAAAACCGCTTGCAAAACACCTGGGGAGTCAAATTGTACCGGTTTCAATAGTTCAAGGAGCCATCTTATCTGGTTTTCTTGTTAGGGGTACGAATTAAATTCGGTCCATATTTAAGGGAGTCAAAGTGGACTTTTTCCTAATTATATTATGCCTCTCGTCTCTTTGGGCCGACGCTTACAGTCTACGGCCTGCTGATCGTGATCGTTGGGCTGGGCTGTGCTGGGCCAGCACATTATGCTGAGAAAAAGGCCCAGGCACAGCCCAACGGTCGGTACGGGCCAAATCTTCATGTCGTGGGCCTGGCCGTCGGGCTACAGGCCTTTTGATGATGGTTAGGCCCTATTGTAAGGAATAAGTCTATTTTGCCTATCTCATCTCCGTATTCATTTTCGTTTCTATGAAAAAATAAATTTGTTATTTTTATAAAAGTTTCAACAAAAATGATCAGCGCTTTATGCCTTAAAAATAGATCCGGATTTCAAAAACTTTCCAAACTACTACCTCCGTCCTAAAATATAAGCATTTTTAGCATGAATCTGGACAACTGTGTGTCTAGATTAATAGCCAAAAATTATTATATTTTGGGATAGAGGGAGTACATTAAACCTATTTGTAAGGTTTAGGCCTAAACTAGTTGCGCCTATAATAAAGCAAAAGGGTAGTATGGTTGATTTAGTGGTAAAAAAATGTCACATTTATAAGTAATACTATATTGCTATATATTTTTATACAGTTTAAATTTACAAGTTGTTATATTTTGGTTCTGATAGTAGTAACTTGATGACTCTATCGGTATCCAAAATATTATTTATTTGTGACCAGGTGTAGTACGAGAGAGAAATGAAATGGGTTAATGTAATCATACACGTCAACTTACTATGTTCTCTGTGCGTGTATGTTTTCCTTGTTTACCAATCCTCAAATTTACATTTTATTCGCGTCATCATGTGATTCCTTTTCTACATTTTCTTTCCTAAGCACCCGCGAAAAAAAAAAAGAGAAAGGTTTTCCTAGGTATCAAAGGGGCCTAACCCAAATTAGTTTTCCTAGGTATCAAAGGGGCTTAACCCAAATTAGATTTCGCGACTTTATATCGGCAATGTTACCCTCAATGCAGTTAGCGCGTAAATCATGTAAAGCTCAAGCCTTCCAAAGCGGAAAAAGGAAGATAAAAAGATTTGCAGGCTTGCCAAAGCGCTGGATGTTGCCAAGCGATGGCATCTGTCGCTTGCCACTTAAACAAACCATTTTTTCTCCTTGATAAGCTCAATCAAGCACAGAGCCAGAGGCCTGCATCGGTAGCTTTTCCTGTCGTCCTCGTGAGGTGTGGAATCAGTAAAGAAAAAGAAGAAAAAACAAGGACGAACATAGAGAGGGTGTTTAAATTTAAAGTTTGCACGTGTCACATAAGATATTACATAGTGTCGTATAAAGTATTTGGACACTAATAAAAAAAACTAATTATAAACTCTGTCAATAAACCATGAGACCAATATATTAAGCCTAATTAATCTATTATTAGCAAATGTTTATTGTAGCACTATATTATTAAATTATGGAGCAATTAGACTTAAAAAATTTGTCTCGTAAATTAGTCATGATCTACACAATTAGTTATTTTTTAGTTTATATTTAATATTTTTCATACAAGTATTAAACTTTCGATGTAAAAGGGTATAAAATTTAAGGGTGGATAACACCCCAAGGCAAAATAGCCGAATAAAAGAACGTGAAAAGCAGTGACCTGTGCCGACATCGCCAATCTTTGCACCTCCGTGACCGGCCACCTCCTCCCAAGTCCCAAGAGATCGAAGCAAGCGAAGGTGCTCGACGAATCAACGGCCATGGCGAGAGTGGAGGCCGTGGTGGTCTGCCTCCTGATCATTGCCATGGACGTCGTCGCCGGCGTCCTCGGCATCCACGCGGAGAAAGCCCAGCACCAGGTACGTACGTCAAGAAGTTCGTCAGTTCGTGCATCACATCAAGAAGCAGGATCCAAAGTACTAGGGTTTGTGACACATCGAGAGGTTTAATTTGCAGGGGAGGCGGCTGAGGATACTGTTCATCGAGTGCAGGCAGCCGGTCCGGCACGCCTACGAGCTCGGCGTCGCGGCGGCCGCCGTTCTTGCGGCGTCGCACGCCATCGCCAACGTCGTCGGCGGGTGCTCCTGCGCGTGCTCCCGCGACCGCCGCGCCACGCCCAACCGGCAGATGGCGTCCTTCGCCCTCGTCATCTCGTGGTACAGTACACCACCTTCTTTCTTTTCTTCTTCTTTCTCCAGCTGCATGCACCTACAAGACTCTCCGCATGCTCGTGTGCAGGAGCAAATTGTTTACGGATTTTGAGGTGAGATTTTGAGTGGGCTTTGTATGTGTGTTTGGTTCGAATTCGATCAGGATCGTGCTGGTGGTGGGGTTGGCGCTGCTGATCCTGGGGGCGCTGCCGAACGCCGAGAGGAAGGCGGCCAAGTGCGGCCTCCCGCGCCACCACTTCCTCTCCATCGGCGGCATCCTCTGCTTCGTCCACGGCCTCTTCTGCCTCGTCTACTACGCCTCCGCCAACGCCGCCAAGCGGGAGGAAGGCGGCCGCCACGCTTGATCGTTGCTTCTCAACCATTTCTCCTGCAGAAATATGGGATTCAGAAGAAGGTGGTGTGATTTTGCTTGATGCGTGATGGAAACGATTAGATGCTAACTATTAGCGATTAGAGCATGTAAAATTGTACTATCAATGTGCATGTAATGTACTACTAGTAAGCTAGCGTCAGTGTGCTTGCAGTGGCAGGAAAATCTTGTAGGAAATGCAGAGGTTGGTTTCAGTACTATTAAAGGTTTCGTCAACAAAATCAAAAGGCAATAATGTGACCGGTAAGATTGTTCACCTTTCTCATTCAGGATGATGGATCGCTTCCTCCGGTCGACACGGTTTGATGCGTCGTGCAAAAAGCCGTCGGTTTGTCTTCATGGAGGATGAATCATTTCACTATATCATTATCTTCTAGTCTGGGTGTTCTTTATTTTCCAGTGGAACTCTTGCAAACAGTTGCTACTCTGATCTGAGATTTTTTAATAATGGAAATAGATTACATTTCCAGTCTCTGCCCGTGGGCGCACAGAAAATCCATAAGTGAATAAAGAAAACCCTAAAAAAAACATGATGGAACAAATTCCCAACTTTTACTAATAATATGATATGAGTAGATACATCAATACATGCATACGCAGGTAGTGGGAATGAAAATGGATTGGGTATCCGTTCCGCCGATCCATGCAAACGAGGATATGGTAAGGGTTTGTAGAAACCCTAAAAATCCAAATAAGGATGTGGACAGTGGACACATAGTATTCCTAAAATTTAGCAGACATTGATTAACCAATAGTTACGTTTATTCATGGAATTATCCGAAGTTATCAGCTCATATAACCACTCTATTTGTTCTATGCAACATGAGTAGGCACATCGAACAATCCAATTCATCATTTAATCTAGATTATTCGATCTAGCACTCTCATCATCTCATCTCATACAGGTGTAGCTGTTGCCACATACCGATAATATTTCCTATGTGTTGTTACTTTACATTTGTAACTTATTAACAACAAAATTGTATGGAAATCATATTTGGACATGATATGTATCATGCTATGTATGTTATCTTAGGCTGATTGGGTACTTGTTTTGGACATGTTAATGTCAGGTTGCACTTCAAGTCTTACTAAGTTATTATGTTATGAAAATTGTGTATTCATGTTGTTACGCATTTAATCATATAATTATTATGATGGTCCGTTGACTGATTCTTATATCTGAGAGTGGAAATCAGGTTCACAAATCATATGTTGTATTGTCATTGTATTGTTGCCTATTGTATTATGACTTCATGTTATATTAATTACATAAATGCACTATTTGACAATTTAAACATGTTTCCTAGCTGAGTTCAAACTGTCTTCGCACCATTTCTCACAACTAAAACAATTTACTCCGTGTCTACATCATCCATATTTGCTTCGAACCTACTTAAATATGGTGTAGGATAAGATATCACCGTCAACTGTTTAAAGCTTTTCTTTCACCCTCTAATATGGGCTATAGGACTCCGACACACTACAAATAAGATCCACATTAAGGGTGTGTTTGGTTCTTAGTCATACTTTACCACCAATTGCCAACAAATATTACCACACTAGTTTAAGTCGGTGCAGTCAAATTTTTTGCCACACCTTAGCAAGCCTAAGGGAATTTTGCCACACTTTTCTAAGTCAATGATGTGTGGGACCTAGTTTGTAAGTGAAAGGACCTTGATGTCGCCTAGAGGAGGGTGAATAGGTGTTTAAAACTTCTAAAAATAATGCAGAAACTAAACTTTTCGGATATTCCGGAAATCTCCGATTTTCAAGCAAGCTACCAAGGCAAGCACAAGGGGATAGCTGTAAACGTAGGGAAAGGATTGCACAAACAACGACTAAACTACTAGCGGCACCAAATAGCAGAGCTAGAAGAGTGAGATAGAGATATCAACGAGATTCTTGCAAGTCAATGTGTTATCAAAGATCAAATCCTTGAAGGATTCTACTTTCCATTGAGGAGTTCACAATGAGCTGGATCTTTTCCAACCCTATCCTTGTGAGGTTGCACAAATGCACTTCTCCTTCCACTAAAGGTATCTCTTCCCTTTCGGAGGTGGGATCCGGCCTTCACAAACTCCCTTGGCACACCACAAACAAATCGGTGTCTCGAGGTTGACTCCTAGCCATCTAGGTGTCCTCAACCACTAAGAGTAACAAATGCAACAAAGATTTCTTGGGGGATGAATCGAGTGCTCAAATAAATCTTCACGAAGTCAACACCAAGCACTCAAACAAACTCATATCAACCACTCACAATCACACACGCACGAAATCCGAGATTGAAGATCGGTGGAGAGGAAGATGTTGAATAGTCCCACATTGGTTGTGGAAGGTCAAAGGACCTAAGATATAAGTGGGGGAGCCCCCTCACCTCAATGGCTAGCTTTTGGGGGGGAAGACCCTTTGCGATACTTCAATTGATATCAGAGCCTGGCTAGGTTAATATCTCTGGCCCAATGGACACAGTGTGTGAAGGCCTGATGGACCGTGGGTGCCTGCGGGGCCCGTATACCTGATGGACCGCGGGCCTGCGGGGCCCGTATACGGTGAAGGGGCGGTGAAGGGCTGAGGGACACCAATGTTGTGAATGGGGAGATTGTTGAATAGTCGCCACATTGGTTATGGAAGGGTAAAGGACCTAAGATATAAGTGGGGGAGCTCTCACCTTAATGGCTAGCTTTTGGGGTGGGAAAGACCCTTTACGATCCTTCGGAAGAAGTGAGAGGGCAAGGTTTAAAGTGTATCTCAAATCAACACAAGCCAATGGCAAAATATTAGAAATAGAGCCAACAACCATGACTTGGGCTGAAGGAGGGCTATTTATAGCCACAGCCTCAAATAGTCAAATCTGCCCGTTGGAGGCAAATATACCATTTTTCAGAAATTTCGAAAACCATTGTCGAAAGATTCGGAAAATCACCAGAGAGCAAAATCAACTTTCAAAAATTTCGAAAATCATTTTTCGAAAAATTCCAAAAAACTCCAGAGAGCAGTTTTTATGGCGCGACCTTTTTGGAAATTCCGAAAACTACTTTCAGAAATTTTGAAAATCACCATAATGTAAAATCCAATAATGAGAACACTTCAAAAGGATTTTTTTTAGCATCAAACTCATTCCTAAAACTCAGAGCAACATCCCCATCCCCCTTTATAGTACGATATTCCTACTAACTCAAGGTCAGATAGCAAAGATATACCAATGAATACCTTCACGCCATCTTCTTTCTTTGCTTTTATCAATGCTAATATGGTTTATCCATACCAAGCACTTGCTCCTTCACCACTACGTCGGGTCCTTCGGCACCAAGCCTTTGCTTGCCCTTCTCCCATGCATGGTCCTTCACGTAGCATCTTGCCAAACCTTCATCGCCTCTTGCCATCTTCCGTTACTTGTAGCCTTGGATCGCGATGAAACCTCGTTGTATTGCATATTCTTCTTCATCATCTTAGTCGGCTTTTCATCGAACTAATCCCTTACTTATACATTCAATAAGCACATTAGTTTCTTAATCATTTGTTATCAATTAATCAAAACCAGGAGCATATATGCTCTTTCAGCTAGAAGAGAATCTTGCCACAACTACAACCAAACAGCTGCCAATGTGATCAAACTTGCCTAACTTTATACATGGCAATTTGTGGTAAACTGATAGCTAGCAACCAAACACCTCCTAAGATTTTGTAACTAACCGGCTTCCAAAACGTAGGCCCCTTTCAACAAAGGGTTGAAATAAAAAAAATCAATTTCGTAAGGATTTTTTCACTACAAATCCATTTGATTTGTAGGAAAAAGGTATGAAATATATTCCATAGAAAAATATTCCAATAGATATAGCATCCAATACTAGATTTGTTTATTTTAAGATGGAGGAAGTAATCCCCTAATCTTATGTTATGGGAAATTTTGTTGATTAATGCCAATATATTTTGGAATTAGTTATTTCTATGAATTTGAGTAACATGTTATGTTCCGATATCAAGTAAGAAGGTTGATGGCTTATACGTTGAAGATCAATGATAATAAGATTATGGTATAACAAAGAGTGATGATGCCTCATATATTGGGAATCAATGAGATACTTGGTGAGACTCCATCGGGAACTAAAACAAATCCATGTCCTGTCCTCATAAGTTCTAGAGAAGTGAACACTTGTCAAAGATGATTTTGACTTTATAAGGGGGTGTTTAGATGGGGCTAAAACTTTTTAGTCCATGTCACATCAGATGTTTGGACGCAAATTTGGAGTATTAAACATAGACTAATAAAAAAACTAATTTCATAAATGAGAGCTAATCTGCAAGACGAATTTTTTAAGCCTAATTAATCCATAATTATGAAAAGTTTACTGTAGCATCACAGTAATTAGACTCAAAAGATTCGTCTCGCAAATTAGTCCAAGGTTATGGAATGAGTTTTGTAATTAGTGTATATTTAATACTCTAAATTAGTGTCCAAACATCCGATATGACAGGGACTTGGAATAAGTCCTTATTTCCCAAACAGGCCCTAAATACTTTCTATATACCGAGTACTTAGTTATTTATAATTGTTCTAAATTCAAAATTATGTAGGAAGTATTTATGCATCTTTCGAAAGATTTTTACGATTATATCGCACATATTTTTAATCTTTGGATTAAAATCCAAATAGACACGGTAAAAGATAAAAAGCAACTAAGAAACACCATAATGAACACTAATTACCATATCTCCAAGAAAAAGACCAAATCCAATATAAATTTCAAAACTTACCTGCGATGATTCAAAATTATACTGTAACTTACAAAAGTTACTGTGTAAGTTTCATAAATTACACTGTAACTTACAAGAAAATACACTGTAAATTTGGGTGAGAAAATCGTGTGAGAGATAAGAAAAAAAATCTTTCGAGTGAGATATAGCAAAATCGATTATGTAAATACTCACATTCAATTTATTATTTTGGTTTTATAGGCTAGCCTTGCAGACCAAACCACGAGGCCCAAGCCCGCGAACAAAAAAAAAGGCCCAAGCCCGTGTTCAACCCGCGAGGAACAAAGAACTCAAACCACGAGACTGACCACCGGGACCCACAAGAGAGAACCACGTCACCGATCCGGGGGCCAATTTCCACTTGGCGCGCTCCCAAAAAAATCCAAACGAAACCGCCTCCTCCTACTCCCGCCGCTTCCGGATCGAAACCCCTCGCATCCGCCGTCCGTCCAAACGCATCCGACGGCCCACGTCCGCGATCCGCGTGATCGCCTCCCATTGGCTGCCGCCCCGAACCCCCCGACCCCTATATATTCGAGCATCAGCTCTCTCCTTCCCTAGTCTTCTCGCGCCAATCGAATCCAAGCCGCCGCCGCCTCCGCCGCTGCTGCCCCTTCTCGCCGCCGGCTTCTTCTTCTTCCTTGTGTAGCGCGTGCTCCTCCCCTCTCCTCTCGTCGGCGAGTGATATACTGATATGGCGGGACGCGGGAAGGCGATCGGCGCGGGGGCGGCGAAGAAGGCGACGTCGAGGAGCTCCAAGGCCGGGCTGCAGTTCCCCGTGGGCAGGATCGCGAGGTTCCTCAAGGCCGGGAAGTACGCCGAGCGCGTCGGCGCGGGGGCCCCCGTCTACCTCGCCGCCGTCCTCGAGTACCTCGCCGCTGAGGTATGCGTCGGTGTGATTTGGGGATTTTTCTGTTCGTCCGATCTAGGCGATGATGTTTTGGGTGTTCTTAGATCTGTTTCTGTTTTGGTTCGTCGATTTGGGTTTGCCTCGCGAGGAAATATTGCACGAAATCCATACGGATTTAAGGTTATCCGGGGGGGGGGGGGCAAATGTTTGGGTATTCTAGATTTGCATTTGCTGGGTTCAATTGCTCGCATCTTGTAGATCAAAAGAAAGAACTGTGCATTTGTTCCCTTTTGCTAACTCGTTGGTCTTCTCCTGTTCGACATCAGGTACTCGAGCTCGCCGGGAACGCGGCGAGGGACAACAAGAAGACCCGCATCGTGCCGCGCCACATCCAGCTCGCGGTGCGCAACGACGAGGAGCTGACCAAGCTGCTCGGCGGCGCCACCATCGCCAGCGGCGGCGTGATGCCCAACATCCACCAGCACCTCCTCCCCAAGAAAGCCGGGTCATCCAAGGCATCCACCGTCGACGACGACGACAACTAGGCCGCCCGGGCGCCTTCTGCATTAGGATCTTTCGCTAGCTGTTCTTCTGAATTTGCATTGTGTTGTTGCGCTGAGCAGTAGGAAGGGGAAAAAAAGAAGAGAAGGGAATTGCTAGTTCTTGGTTTGGTGGTTTGGTGGCCTGATCAGGATGTGAATACGGCGAAATTTTTGTGGGTATTTATCTATGATGTAAGCCTGTGATGAACTGATGAACATGTTGGGTTGGTTTGTTTAATGGTTGAAGAAATGAGGAACAAACTGAAACTGAGCCACCATTTGTCTCTTGCCTCATCATTTTGGTCGCTGATGCATTCTCGTTGCGTTGCGCTGAACAAACTAGTAATTCGTTGCTGCTTTCTTTGTTCATTCACGATGCAATAATAGAAACAATTTATCGTGCGATGTGTCTTTGGAACTCTGCGTTCGGCTGCGCAGTCTCGTCGAACTCTCGATATGCAATTGTTTTGTAGGAGTAATTCGGTCAGTCGTCCAGGCGATGAACTAGCGAAGGCTCTGCTGTTTAGTTCTGCGCAAAGTTTGGATTTTGGTTGAAATTAGAGATGATGTTCAGCGCAAAGTTTAGATTTTGGTTGAAATTAGAGATGATGTGACTGAAAAGTTGTGTGCGTATGACAGATTGATGTGATGAAAAATGACCAAACTTTGGATCTAAACACAGCCGAAATTTATGCAGTTCTCACTGAACTGACCCGAAGATGGATTTTCAGTGTCAACAACGTATCCGTTCGCTGCAATCTTTGCAATTTGTATCGGGTGCTCTCTGATGCGTTTGGTTCAGTGATCCAAGACTCCCATAGTTGCAGGTTGAGTGCGAATTCATGGTTCTTGGAGACGAGCCACCTCTGTGCTGGCGTCATGTATGGTCGAGTAAACCGACGGCTCAGATTTACCACGCTCTTGACACTTGCCCCCTCCCCGCTCCACGTGTCACCTACTCGCGCATCTAGGGTTCTGGACTGATTGATGGTTACGAATTAACGATATCTTACCAATCCATTCGGTCGTGCTACGGCCAGAGTATGAACAGCAGCCGTTCATTTCGAGAGAAACTTCCCCGTCTGCCAGCACTGCACTAGACTGCTACAGTGCTACTTCCTCCGTTCCGTATTCATTTTTGGCTTCTCAAAATAATTTTTTTTAATAATTATTGCATCGGATTTTGTTAAACTTAAAAATAATTATGTTAGAAATAGATAAAGTGATGCATAGTTGCGTTAAGATTTATGCGATGGGTGAAAAATAAAATTATTTTGAAATAGAGTAGTAGTAGAAACCAAGCGATTTTACTGCTAAGGCTGTGTTTAGTTTTCGAAATTGGGGAGAAGTTTGGAGAAAGTTGGTAGTTTGAACAAAAATTTGGGAGTTTATGTGTGTGATGTGATGGAAAGTTGGGAGTTGGGGAAAGTTTGGTGTGAACTAAAATCAAATTAAAAAAGAAGTCAGTCTTTGCAGAAATTCGACTAGTTTTCGGCCAAATCTTTGAAAAACTCCAAACTCCTCGTGACTTGACTTCCGGCGAATACTCCTACATTTCCATAGATCCCGCAGGCCACAGCCCACAGGCAGACAAACCGGGCCCACGATCGATACGGCCCTGTGGGTCAGAGGGCGGGGCCCACCGCTGGCGCCCGAAACGCTGTGCGCGGCAAAAAAAAAAAAAAAACCAAAAACCCAACCGCCGCAAGGCTCTCTCTCCCGATCCGACGGCCAGGATGGATCCCCAGCCCCCCACGCCCTCCCACGCCACGTCACCGATCCGCGTACTCGCGTCTCATTGGCCGCGCCCTCCTATATAATCCCCTCTCTCCCCACCCCCACCTCCAACCTACCAAGCCGTATACTGATTGCTCGCTCGCTGCGTCGCCGCACTTTCTCCACAGATTTTTCTGCTGCTGCTTCGTCGCCTCGACCGCGGATTCCGTACTACCGGAGGGTTTGGTTTTGGTTGGTTGGTTGATTTGGTTTAGCCATGGCCGGGAGAGGGAAGGCGATCGGCTCGGGCGCCGCCAAGAAGGCCATGTCGCGGAGCTCCAAGGCCGGGCTCCAGTTCCCCGTGGGCAGGATCGCCCGGTTCTTGAAGGCCGGCAAGTACGCCGAGAGGGTCGGCGCCGGCGCCCCCGTCTACCTCGCCGCCGTCCTCGAGTACCTCGCCGCTGAGGTATTTTCGATTCTGTTCCTCCTATTTCTTGATTTTGGTTTTGCGCGGTGAATTTGGGCGAGTTTGGGGTTACAGAATTGGGGGGGTGGGGGGGGGGGGGGTGGGAATTTTAGGGTTTCCAATGGGGGAAATTTGGGGGTTAGTCGGAAGATTCGAATTCGGGTGTGTTTGAGTGGATTGGTTTGCTTTGTTCGCTCGAATTGGTGAGGATTTCGGGCTAATCGGTGGAATCTGTGTCTACTGTGTAGGTTCTTGAGCTCGCCGGGAACGCGGCGAGGGACAACAAGAAGACCCGCATAGTGCCCCGCCACATCCAGCTCGCCGTCCGCAACGACGAGGAGCTCTCCCGCCTGCTCGGCACGGTCACCATCGCCAGCGGAGGCGTCATGCCCAACATCCACAACCTGCTCCTCCCCAAGAAGGCCGGCGGCAGCGCCAAGGCGGCGGCCGGCGACGATGACAACTAGATTCTGATGCTTCCCGGCGATGGCGGCGGTGGCGGATGTGGATGCTGTGGATGGATGGATGATGTGTTGTGTAGTAGTGTTCTAGGATGCCTAGGTGTTTCGTTGATCTCTAGTAGGATCTGAATTAGATGCTTAATTGTGCTTGTACCGACGCTAAAACTAAGAAGATGCACTTGTGTATGATGGACAGGGGGATTAGTTGCACTGTAATTCGTTACCTGTGTTCTATATAAAAGTATCATCCTTTCGATGATTTTCTTGAAATGTTTACTGCTGCTCCAATTTTTGATTTGATTTGAACGGGTTCTTCTCTCTAAATCGTCTCTATGATCTATTTAAGTATCATTGTTTTGATGATTTTCTCAAAATCTTTCGGTTGCTCAAATTTTCAATTTGATTTTGAGCGGGTTGTCTTTGAATCGTGGCAAATGTTCTTGGCCATAATTCACATGTGGTTTCGTTTTTTAGCCTGATGCTGGCTTCGGTCGTGAAATTCGTATATCTGATTTTGAGAGTTCCATGCATTGTTCGAGCATGTGGAGCCTGGCATAGAAAGTTGTGACTCGGCTGGTGTTCCTGAATAATATGTTATGTTTAGTTTAATCTTTGCATCGTGTTCAAAGTGTCTAGCTGTTCTTGGATCTGGTGCAGGTTTAGGAGATTCTACAAAATTAAAGCTTTGCGCGGGCACTGGCGAAATTTTTGTGATTTGAAACAGTGCCAGGGCGGGAAGATGAAAATTGGCGTGTGAAGAAACGGCTTAGCTGGGCCATTGCCTGACCAACTAGCTGCAGGAGGAACGGCTTAACGGCAGGAGAGATGAACGGAAGAAAATAAAATCTTGTCAGAGTAATTGGGCTATTATCTGACCAACAAACTGATGCATACTAGTAGAAATTATGTACTTCCTTCGTTTCTTAAGTAATTTTGTTGTGAGTTTTGTCTAAAGTCAAACTTCACCTTTCTTTTATATAAAAATGTAGCAATATCTACGATATCAAATTAGTTTCATTCAATTCACCATTGCATATATTTAGTATATTTCTTTTTCTTTTGAAAATTGTTCTCCATGCAACAAGCACTTCAGGAGAGTTCACGCAGGATAGGAACACATGATGTTTCAGTTTAAAGGTTACATTTGCCTGTTTTGCCAGTTCATGTGGTGCTTTTTCTATCTCTGTCTATATATCTTCCTTTCTGTGGTTGTACAAATGTGTAAAAGAAAAAAAAGTATCAGACTATCAGTCAGCCGGTTATCCCTGCCCTAACATAGAACTAGGAGGTCAGTTTTCTTCCATTTCCTGCTAAATTTTACTTTCCATAGCACCCCTTCCAATTATGTGCAGCCTCAGTTTTGTGCAACTCTTTTGCTTGATAGAATCAGAAATTCAAAAGTGAAGAATGCAGGGTCGGAACAGATAACAACCCAACAATAGAAGATCGATTCAGTTTAACCTGTTTTGGCGTCATCATTTCCTGATGAATTTTTCTCACTGAGTGTGCACGGTAAAACATAGGTATGTTGATCTAACTTTCATCATCAGAACTTGAGCTAGAGCTATCTGCCCTCAGGTGTTGAATCGCCGAAAAAGATTAACCCGTGGATCACGGAATGACTGCAATGATTGGGAGGGCTGTTTGGCTTTTGCTTTTACTGGAGCATTTTTTGATGCTTCCTTCACCTCCTTGCACACCTTGTCCAGCATTGCGAGGAAATCTCTTACTATCACAAACAACCGGAGGCCCTCATCCTTTCCTGCACTTCCATGGAAATAGTTGACGGTGTCTTTAACCAATGACCGTATTTTCTTCTCTTCCTCCAGCAAGAAAGTAATATCAGTCTGAGACTGCTGTATGAAGTGCGTAAGCTTGCGGTGAAACCCACTGTCTTCGTCCAAACTATTCATGTTCATGTTCAAGAATTCATTGGTTTTCACAAGCTTGTGGCCAAGACTTGCTACCGACATAGTCAATTGATCCGCGTCTAGGATAGCTGCCTTTCTGACATCTTGAAGTTCATCTCCTAAGCTGGAGACAACTTCCAGCCCCAGTTGTTTGTAACCGTCTTCAGTTTGCTCACTATTGTCACTTAGATCATCAGTCTTCACACTGGAAACGCCACTGTTCTGCTCCTTTGCAGCCCGTTCAGCACGGACACCTTCGGAACGAATGATTTCCTGAACAAAATGCAATAGTGTTGTCTTTCCGTCAGTTCCTTTGACATCAGACAACTTGAGGAGCGTGTCGAGTCTAAAAGCCTGAGCTCCACCACGGAAAGTGCCAACATTCATCTGATTTCCGGTTTTGAGGACAGCTTCTAGTAACTTCATAAAAAGACGGCTGTTTCTAAGCTCCTGGCAAGCCACCTGATTGGGATTGAAATGCCAACAGAGATAAGAATAGTAATCAATATGGAACAAAATTCATTAAAGCATAACTGATCAGAGGCTCATATTTTAAGAATCCGATCCCCAGGCATAAACTGTGCAGTAAAAGTGCATTTATTGTAACAGAACTAACTACTTGGATATAACCTTTCATGGAAATGTTAGATCAATAGAATACTAGACACCGCCAACTGAACAAAACTGGCACAACAATGTGAGATAATCTAGAAGTTGAGAGTTCACAATGAATCTTTCATTACCTCCAAAGTGGCAAAGGATTGCTTCACATTTGAAGCTTCTTCTGGTAAATTGGCCATGAAAAGCAATGCATCTAAGCGCTGGAAAATATAAGGAATATCTATGATTACTCTTAAGAATTGCTCTGCAGGACCAAGTTGAAAGAGTTCCCCAGTGTATAATCGAAGCCTGAGCTCCTCATCATTACTTGGGGTCCATCTTATTAAGGTCTGTATAAAATCAGATGGAAGTTCACTTCCTACAAATTGGCAAGAAAATTGGTTAAGGTGAAATCCAACATCAAATTCTTGAAACAAAATGGTTGGAGGCACTATTTGTGTATACCAGAAACCAATCTAACTTCTCATGGCTAGTAACATGCATCTATTTGCAGTATAATCCTGTAAATCATTTCTCAATAGTAGCGGTTGAAGTAGATGAAATGAATCATTTCACTTATCATATCTTTTGCACAATTTGCTTTGGTGAAAAAAAGTTAATCTTGTCACCCTTAGCTCAGAAGAGAGCAACGCTCATCTTGTCACTTTGAAGACTAAATTGAAATAGGCACATATCTACAATGTATGCCATATACATTATTGCAATCAAAGTAAACTAGAAGTCTGATAATAATTCAGAGCATCAGCATTCCAATATAGCTGAGTTCTCCAACTTTTACAAAGATACTGTATGTATGATAAATATGAAGCTAGAAAGCACTGTGAGTGTGTGCTAAGAATAAAAAGACGAGTTCCATACAGGATGAACTTTACCTTCCTTAACTGCACTACATACTTCCTGAGGTGAAACACCAAGCGCCCTCAGTGATATAGCTAGGTTCTGCGCCTTTTTGGGGTCAAGTATCCTTATGAGTTGAGCAGCATCTTTCGATGATAAATCTTTCTTGGTGTCACTGCTCTTGTCAGTTGAATTATAACCAAAAAGGTTTTCCATCAACTGCTCATTAAACCTGTGAAACAGTTCAGATACTTTTAACTAGTGTGTTCTTGCAATAGTAAGTTCAGGCACAGCTTCAATTTAATCTGAAGACTTACTGGAATGATCCTGATTTAAGGTGGTCCCACACCATCGATTGTGCAGGATTGGCAGTTACTTTATCCCAAAAGAATGGTTTGAGCTTTGTTTTAGCTTCATTAGAATTTTCAACAGCACCCACCTTAGCGCCTGGCTTAAGAGGTGGCGGTGGGCGTGTTTTCGAAGAACCAGGCATGGCTGGCGGTGGCGGGTGAGGTGGGCCAGGGCCAGTAGATTTTGGTGGTGGCGGTGGAGGTGCAGCTTTTGGAGCAGGAGGTGGGGAAGGTTCTGGGGGAGGAACAGGAGAAGCCTTTAATGGTGGCATGGGAGCTTGGGGTGCTGGTGGAGAAAGAGGCTTCGGAATTGGAGGTGGCATCACAGGAGGCTGCATCGGTGTTGATTCTGACAGAGAACCCACTGGGTGCACCATATTCACATTCACGTTGTTTGCGCCTTCCGGGTGCACCATATTCACGCTGTTTGCGCCTTCCGGGTGCACCACATTCATGTTGTTTGCGCCTTCCGGGTGCACCATATTCACATTGTTTGCACCTTCCGGAGGTGGCATCACAGGAGGTGGCATCAATGTTGATTCTGACACAGAACTCACTGGGTGCACCACATTCACATTGTTTGTGCCTTCCTTCGAAATTAGTTTCACATCTCCATTTTGACCAGCCTCTGATTTCAACGACACTACCCCAAGCTTATTGACATCAATTGGATTTCCTTGGGACGATTTAGAAGCAGCTGCAAAAGAGAGAGTAAATACCACCACTAGATGAAATTATTACATTATCTTGCAGCAGAGTGGGCGATTTTATACCGGACAAGTTGCTCGGATTTAGAGTCAGAAGTGGTTTATCATCCCTCAAGTCAGATGAGGAAGTCCCATGGCACATGAAGCAGCACAAACAGAGATGAGCCATAAGAGCTATGCCAGCAATGGACAAACCAACGAAAGCATTTGGCATGCCACCGCTGTCCTTTTTCTTTTCCGCTACTGATTTAGTAGGAGGGTTTTCCTTTTCTGTAGGAGCTGATTTATATGAACGATCTGGTGGAGATGATACACTGTCGGTTGGTTTGTTTACAGGTTTTGGTGTAGAAGTTTTCCCTGGGACAGGTTTTCCTGCTTGTTCAGGTATTGACTTTGTAGTTGAAGATTCCTGAGCAAGGTCTGTTCTAAGTGAGGCAATAAGTGCTTTGATATAATCAGCGGACAAGATTTTTGCACCATCCTGTCCAGCGATACTCATGAAATTCTGCTTGCTTAAACAGTTCAGTATAGTGTCCCTCATTTCTAGTGATAATACACTGGTCCCTCCATCAATGTCAGGAGAGGTGTCCTTAATGTCTTGCCCAGACATTCTACGGAGAATTGCCAATAGATGGTTGTAGTTGAAGTGGCGTCTAACAACTTCAAGAGTTCTCTTGTCCAATCCACACTTGACCCATGCATGTTCTACCTGTATGAAATGTAATTAACAGTCACTCTAATCAGTACGAATGTTTTTTCTTTAAAAAAAAAGGATATGCCCAACATTTGTAGTCATATCCAACAAAAGGCAACATTCACCAGTTAGGAATTAAACAGCCATTGATGCCACAAAATGTTAGGTTCTACTAGTTGGATAGAAAATAATTATATTCACTACTAGTCACATTCCTCTCTCCGAGTCTTCATTTGTCATGTCATAACAAGGAGGAATCTAGCACCTGCTGTTAAAGGAGAGAGGAGGCCAGGAGGGGGAGGGGAGAGAAGGAGGCAAGCCAAATTTAACAGTTTGATTCTGTTAAGCCAGTGTTTAAATCACAACACCATCACAATCAATGCAATGGTGCACACCTATCAGACTGGTTTGGATGTAGAGGCTGCCATTTTCTAAAAAAACAAACAGACTACCTCAGCAATAAAACACAAGAAGAAAATGATTCAAAACTCTGTTCACAGAAAGGTTAACCTTATGTGATCTGTCATTCAAAGCCCAAAAAAAAAAAAAAAACTATAAGACACAACACAAATAAAATCATGGTTGCCTTTGGGAATCACCTACAGACTTCAGCAACCTTATTCGTCTGTCTTTCATGCAATTTGGGAAACACAAGACTACAAGAGTACAAGAATACTCTGCATGTCCCACAACAAATAAGTAAATGTGGACCTATTCATGAATTAATCCTGATTCCCTGAGTCCTGCATTACCCAAAAACATCAGTGCCGTTAGGAGGTGAATGCCATGTGTTTCTGTGCTCTTGAGAGCAAATTCCCGTTTAATGCCTAGCGACACACACTGTAATAAGTATAGGAGGGAATGCCATGGGCTTCTGTGCTCCTGAGAGCATACTCCCGAGTCCCGATTAATGCCTTGCGACCCACATCCACTTGGAAAGGACTTGGTCCTAATTCTTGGTTCCAAACTGAATGCAAACACGACTATGCCTACATCTCCTTACAAAAGCTGCTACTGTCATCTCTTGTATGGTATTTTCACACAAATTGAAGCTTACGTATGCATCAAAATATATGGAAATGTGCTTACCAATTGGTCTACTTGATTGATGAGGGGTGGTGTCAAAGCAGGTGGCGACATGTCGCTTGCCGCGACGAGAACCCCCTCGCAGCCTGTTGGAATGAGGAGCTGCACAGAGATGAGGCACAGGGCGAGGAGCCATTCTCTCCTACAATGCCTCATCATTTGCGTGCTTCCTTCTACACCACACCGATCATCTCAACACAGATACTCTGAAAATTGTGGCAAACATCCCCTTTGGAGCTTTCCGGGCATGGGGCGAAAAATTCCTCAGCCCCGTAGAGAAAAATGATCGACGAAACCTGGCAATCAAGCCAAAACAGTTTGAAGATTCATGCAACAATTCCACTTGATTTTGAGCGGAATGTGCCTAAAGGCTCCTCCAAATTCGCCCGAGCGATTTAGACGCTGGACACTTGAAATGCTCCAAGAAATGCCCCGGTGAAGACGAGAAGTGCTTGAAATGCTCCAAGAAACACACCGATGTAGACGAGAAAGTGTAGGGAGAATTGGGGATAAATTCCGGGGGCATCCACGACAAGAGAACGAAATGCACAGCCGTGCTGCCCCCTCTACAAAAGCGAAGAAATCGGATGGCGCAGTCAAAATCAATCAGCTCGAAGCCGATTCCCCAATCCGCCAACCCACCCGAAGAGCAAGGGAGGAAAAGAGAAGGACAGGCGAGTCCAACCCCGGGAAATTCCTCCCCATGTCCATCCCGCGGAATCCGCGGCAGCAGCGCCACGAATACGGGCGCGTGATCTGGCGCCACCGCCATTGCCAAAGCGTCTCGTCTGAAACTCGGGAATGGGAGGAGGAGAGTTCCAGGATGGAATTGCTATTATTTACCAACCATGGAGAAACAGAAAACCCAAAGCACTCTCCGCATCGGATGATCGGAGACCTCGACCACCGCGCGCCCTTGCCGCCGGTGAGCTCGACCACCCCCCCCCCCCCACCCCGAATCCTCGCGCCTCGACGGCCACTGCCATCTCCGGCGTGTTTCCATTCCCCTCACACAAAATCCTCTTCCCATATCTAGCACGCCGCCACCTCCCCGGCTCACCCCCCTTTCCCGCCGCCGCCGGCCGGATCAAGGCCAGACGCCGTGCGGCTGTGCCACCGTAGCCCAACCCTCTCCCACTCGTACCAGCTGCGCCGCCCCCCCTTGGGTTCCATGGCTCGGCGTCGGCGTCGGCGGCGGCGGCGGCGGCCTCGGTGAGGGTGAGCTCGGCGGAGTAGAGGATGGCGAGTCTCGTCGGGGAACTCGGGGATGGGTTGATATTTGGCCCATACGGCCGAATTCAGGCCCATATCTGGGCCGAACGTTTGGGCCGAATCGAGGCGCGCTTTTGGGCTGAATTGATGCGCATGGTTAGGCGGGCCGAACAGACGCGGGAACGTTGGTCTGTGGGTGTCTGAGACACTCTGACCAGACATTGTCATGCGCACGTGTGCAGTGACATTGGATTGGGACTAATCTGCTTTTGTTCAGTCTGATCTCGTCTGCTAAGCTTGTTCTCAGCAGACGGAGAGGACCTGTGAAAATTGTTGGTTTGGCCAAAACAAGAATTACTTCTTTCGTTACTTAAAAAAACAATATAATATGTGATGTGAGGTTTCTTAGTATAATAAATATGAACATACTTACATCACACTTTATTTTAGATTGGTTTTTTATGTAACGAAATAACTATTTAGTACCGTCATGCTAAAATTTTCTGGTGTCCCATGTTAGTTAGTACTCCATCACTTGTCCACGGTCAGCACATGTACGGATAATGGTGCTAGCTACCAGGAGTATCTTATACTCCATCCGTCACAAAGTATAAGCATTTTTAGTATAGTGACAAGTCAAACATTTTTAACTTTAACTATTAATAGCAAAAATATAAAAAAGATCAATTATGTAAAATTGATATCATAAGATTTATCATTAAACAAACTATCATAATATGTAACTCTTTTTATTTAAAACATCTTAATTTTATAAATATTATCGGTCAAAGTTGCATCTCGGAGATTTGTCAGAGTCTAAAAATGCTTATATTTTGGGACGAAGAAAGTACTTCAGAAATCATTACTACTACTATAAAAAAGGGGCAATTTCATTGTTGCCCCTACTTCGATGTCCAATATTGAATTTGCCTCTATTTTTTAGGTTTTTGTTTTTGCCCCTATTTTTTTAAAACGAAACAACCGTTTGCCTATATTTCGTTAATTCTTGCTAACGGTGTTAAATGTGGGGTAAAAAAGGATAAATATACCCTTAGATATTATCCGGTATTTTTTATACCTCTTTCAAATTTGACCTAAATTTTGGCAAACTTTCACAAAATTTTGACAAATTAAATTACTGCTATAGTATGGTATCAATAGATTTGTATTTTGATTATGTCAAAAGTATGAAAAAATATTTAAGGGTATACTTATCTTTTTACCCCCACATTTAACACCGTTAGCGAGAATTAACGGAACAGGGACAAACGGTTTATTCATTTAAAAAGGTAGGGGTAAAAACGAAAACCTAAAAAATAGGGGCAAAATTAATATTGGACATTAAAGTAGGGGTAAGAACGAAATTGTTCCATAAAAAATTACTAATATGTAGTTATAAGTTGCATAATTGTATATATTCGTTCCAAGGAAAAAGCTACTTACATGTTGGATTAGTCTTTCCATTGAAATTACTTCCAAGCAAATACTTGTTCCATATACAAACTATTCATTATCTAAAAAAAAATATACAAACTATTCTCCATGTTGGAGTAAGACTGCCGACCATATTACCGACCACTTAAAAATTACCAGGATGCCGACCAAATTATCACACGTATAGTAGTACTAGTATCATCACAATACCACGACGGTGTTTGACCGCGGTCAAAAGGCACGTCGGTGAAATTAGCAGGCGCTCACATCTGTTCACATACATCTTCCTCACGCGCTGCCAGCCGCTCCACGGTCGGACACGCGAGCGCGCACGTCACCAACAAACGCCGTGCCACGCCGACCCACCTAGGAACTCGGGCCGCCACGTATGCGCAGTGGTTGGCACAGCGCACGGTTCGACGCGAACAACGTTGGTCCACATCGACCCAGCCAACCACAGCCAGGAGCCAGCCAGGTGCTTGCGTGCTTCCATGTTGCCGGGTTTTGGATAAGGCCCTTCCAAGGCATCATGTATAGCAACAATGGCTCTGTTTGGGTTTATGGGTTATTTTTTATCTCTTTATTAAATAGTTTTAAATAGCTTAAAAGTTTTAAACAGATGAGCTATTCAGGGCTATTTAAAAATAGCCAAAAAAAAATATCCCCGTCAAGGAATGCTAGGAATGCTAATTGGGGCTATTTCGTGTGGGGTCCACTGAAAAGTGCCTTTTCTCTCCCTCTCTCTCCATGGGAAAGTGCATTGGCCAAATAACTCTCAAAATACTCTTGAATCCAAACAACTTAGGGATATTTTATTAAAAGGCTATTTCCTTGTGCTAAAAGATACTAGTTCTCCAAACAGGGCCAATGTGCTAAAATATCTTCCATAATGAGCTATTTCAATTTTGTTGTTTGTATGGACAATACATGCAATAGACAAGCTATAAGAGAGGTGCAAGCAGGTTCCCGACAAAAGCCAGTGCAACTTTGGACCAGCAACGATGATGCCTTTGAGCGCCGCAATAGTCTTGAGAGTGTTGTCGGGGTGCCTCCTTTCCCCTCTTTAATAGAATCCTCTAGGTGAAAAACATATCTTTTTGGGCTGGGCGTTAAAGGCGTTTTTAGTATTGGAATCTTCTTGGATGCGTCGCTTTTTGAGGTTAGTGGTCGTGGTTGTGTTTCCTCAAGGTGTGGTGGTTGTGTGGGCACTCCTAGGAATATAATTTTGTAACACTTTACTTCTTTCAAAATCTTAGTACAAATATGCACAATTCTTTTGTGTATTAAAAAAATGACAAGTTATATTGAAAACAATATAGTCGTAATTTCATTCAGATGAAACTTATTTTTATAGTCGTAACTTCATTAATCCTTACCACATTATCCAAATTGCTAACATGGCACCGGAACTCTCATTGGAAGTGACCTAATGGATATGGCTGCCGTGCCCCGCTTTGGGCTGGCGGATTCACGAGTAAGTACGAGATGAAAATGAGAAAAGTATTATCATTATCACATAATTAATTAAATTTTAATTATTATAAACTTAAAAAACTAATTTATTTGATACTTTAGAGCATCTTCTCTATAAAAATTTTTCATAAAAGCATACTGTTTAGTAGTTTAAAAAATATACTGATAAAAACTAAAGTAGAATCCACGTCTTAATTAGAAAATAATGGGACCTATCGTGTGTATTTGTTGGCGAGGCTACGACGCATCAAAATAAGTACTATATTGCTTGATGTACTGCTCTAAAAGTGTTACATTCACTGCTACGAAAAAATTTTTTCTGTGCGATTGAAAAGGGCTTTCACGTGCGGATCTCCCGCCCGTCTGCACCGAAGTGTCTGTAAAAATATGATATTTTTCGTGCAGGTGATGCACCCGTACGCGAAAATTTAATTTTCGTGTGCGGGTGGCTTATATCGCTCGCACGCAAAAAAATAAAATCCAAAAAAAAAATCCAAACCTTAACCCTACCCACCGCCCTCCTCGTGGTCGTCGTCATTGCCGTCGGCGTCGTCCGCGTTGTTGGCGTCGCCGCCTTCCGCCACGACCAGCCGCCGCGGCCGGCTACTGAGCCCTCTGCCGCTCCCGGCCATGTCGCCACCGCCCACTGCCGGATTCGGGCGGGAGAGGGGCGCCGCCTCCATATCCGTGCGGGCGAGGGGCACCGCCGCTGGGGAGCATGCGCGAGGCCGCGCTGCCGCCACCAGCCGCTGGTCCCGGCCGCAGCCCACACGGGAGGCCGCGCTGCCGCTGCCAGTCGATGCTCCCGGCTACCCCGCACCCGTCGCCCGCCGAGCTCGCCGCCGCCCGTGAGAGACGAGTGACGAGAGAGATAGAAGAAATGAGGATAAGGATGAGTAGGTGAAGAGGATAATATAGAAATTTTTGAAGTGGTTGAGAGGAAAAATTGCCTGAGGAGAGGAGGGTATTTTCGCGTGCGGTGCTCTTAAGATGTCCGCATGCGAATATTTTCACGTGCAGTCTTTTAAGAGGTCCACATGCAAAAAAATAGTCTTATTTTTGCGTGCGGACCCTTAAGAGGCCCGTATGCGAAAATCGATTTTTCATGTGCGGTCCTTCTAAGGGTCCACACGTAAAAATATGAGGATGATTTTTTCCAGACGCGGTCAGTTATGGACTGTCTGGAATCTAACAAAAGGCTCGTATAGGAAAATCATTTTTTTAAGTAGTGATTGGATTGGATGATGAGGTGACGAAGAGAAGTAAGGAAAGAGCGGATGAATAGATTGAAAGGAGTAACATACATACAAACTTAAAAAAGAAAAATAAAAGAAAGAGTATATTGAACAAACAAATAAAATAAAATTACTGGGTTAGTATGTTAGAGACAGTGTGGATGTAATATAATATACATGTCATCTTTTATTTTACGTGGATAAAATTAGATACGACAGCTATCCCTCGTATAAAACTTCGCTCTCGTAGACTCTCGGATATCATGGGGTGTTTGGATAAAATTGGATCGGGACGTGGCGGATGGGAAGCCTTTCGGCGATTGACGAGGCAACTGGCAACTTGGCGCCGCACTGGCGAAACTAGGAACGTGCGCTAAAATTGATGCCTTGGATGGATGTATACCAGATACGTGTAGAACAGGGGATTCGGAGGGTGCCAAATTGCCCATAAGATCGATCATGCCCACAGATTTGATCCGCATGCACGAGGCGATGTGCGTTGAACTCAGTAGATTACAGGATCAGAGTAGTACATATCCGGCCCCCTTCTACACGGATAGATCGATCTATACACCCGATCTGGTGGGACACAAAGAGTTAGGTGTGACGACGGATGAACAGGAGTAAGATGCATGGACAACGACATCAATCAACGAGCTAATAGTACTATCTCTGTCCAACAAAATATGGGGATGACTAGAGATCGGTCGTCCGATCAAAATCTTCAAAAATTAAATCTTCAAAACCATGATCCAAATCTTCAAAATCATGATCCAAATCTTTAAATCTTCAAAATATGTTCAATTTACATGCAAAACTACTTTAAATTGATTTTTCTCTTAAATTACTTATCCAAATCATGATCCGATTGCACCATTAAATTCGTTGCAATTAAATCTTTAAAACAAGACCACACATGGATATATTCTGACGAAAAAAAATTAGCTTATTATTGAATTTTTTAAAAAATGTTGCACGATGTTCCACCAGGTATATCGAAATTGTTTCACTAAGTAGATCGAAAATGTTTCACTCATTTAAACCGGGTGTTGTTTCACCTTATATAAAAACAATGTTTCAGTAAATAGCGAAAGAATGTTTCACTTCACTGCAAGATTTGATCTATACATAGTGAAACATTGTGTGTACACTAGGTGAAACATTTTTCGGTGAAACAAAAAATAAAACGAATTCCCTTAATAGGGGATTTCCAAAATATATGGTTTTTTTGTTGCAATGGAATATTTCAGTTCACTGCAACATTAGATCTATACATAGTGAAACATTGTGAGTACACTAGGTGAAACATTTTTGATGGAACAATAAATAAACCAAATTCCCTAATAGAGGGTTTTCAAAATATGTGGTTGATTTGTTGCAATTGCAGGTGGGGCAGACACTATAGTGGGACCCCAGTAGCATATATGCAGGCGTGTGGGGGAGGGCCGCGCGGGGGGAGCGCCCGATCCGGCTCCCCCCGCGCCGGGCGACCGGGGGTAATCATTATCGACAAAATATATATATGTATGAAGAAAAAGTTAGGGCTACTTTAAATTAGAGGATTTATATAGAAATTTCATAGGATTCATATCCTAGAGAAAATTAATTTTTTTATTTGATCATTTGATTAAAAGGATTGAAGCTTTCCAAATCTCATGAAATTTTCTTTGAGTCTATCTCTCTCAAAACCACATGCAATTTCATAATTTGTATGTGGTTTTGAAAAATTTCTATCTCTCTTGGAAAATTTCCTTTGAGTCTATCTCTTTCATCCGATTCCTACGCTTTTCATGCGGTCCAATCAAAGAATCATTCGTGTGTTTTGCAAACCTTTGTTTCACACTTCAATTCCAATGTTTTTTCAACTCTGCGATTCATGGGGCCCTTGTAATTCAATAGAGAAATATTATGATTGGTTTAGGGCGCCTTTGATTTGGAGTAAAAACATATGAATTTTGGAGGATTCTAATTCTATAGAAAAATTTTCTATGAAGCCCTTTAAAACAAAGGATTAAATCCTATTATATCCTTTGAAATTCCTATGGAATGGACAATCCTATAGAGATTTTGGAGGAAATTTAATAAGAACTTAAACCTCTTGAAAACTTTCCTTTGAGTCTATCTCTTCATCCGATTCCTGCATTCTTCCTGCGGTTCAATCAAATGGTCATTCCTGCGTTTTTCGTGCGTTTTGCAATCCTCTGTTTTACACTTGCATTCCTATTAGAATCCTACGATTTTCCTATTCCTTCATTTTTTTCATTCATATGATTCAAATGAACACTAGAAATGAGAAAAAGTGAAGAAATTAAATGGTAGAATATTGTTATTGGTTGGGAAAAAAATGTTCATGAAAAAGTTCTTATATTTTGTGATGAATCTTAAATGCTAAAATTTATTATATTTTGGGACGTGGGGTAGTACTCCCTCCATACTTATAAAGGAAGTCATTTAGGACAATGTTTAAGTCAAACCTTGGGAATATAAATCATAAATAACTCTCAAGTTATTGAGTTTGAAAATGTAAAAATTATATGAATAGATTTGTCTTGAAAAATACTTTCATAAAAATTATACATATACCACTTTTAAATAAATATTTTTATAGAAATAAGAAGTCAAAATTATGTTTTGGAGACCGTGTCGCTGTCCTAAATGACTTCCTTTACGAGTACGGAGGGAGTACATGTTTTGTTTTGTGTTCTTATTTATTCACGTGAACAGTGTGTGACTGTGGGTGTGGGGTGGACGGTGGCGTGATTCATCGTTATCACGAGCTAGGTTAGTTTGCGTCTTGCACGAGGGCAACGACCAAAAAGTGCGGACGATACAGACGAAATGAATCGATGGGCGCCCATACATGCTACAACCATCATACTCCGTGCTTAATTTGCCATGCATCGTCGGCTATCTGCTTCCCTTTTTATTTTGCGATAGGCTAGCTGCTTCCTAGGGCAAAGCTTTGCATATTGCTGTTCCTAGCTACTTCCTGGTCGTTCGCCATAATTACATTTCATTAGCTGCCAATGTGGCCGTGGCCGGCACATATATGTAGGTACGTGGACATATACTGATCACCTACTTCTTCCTCCACTCCAAAACAAATTAACTTTTTTAAACGAATCTGGTCACATTTATATCTAAATTCATGTAAGTAAGTTGATTTGTTATAAGAAGGAGTAAGTAGAACATTTATATAGACCACAGCCCTCCCCTTAAACTTTTATATGTCTATTTAAATTGTTGTTGCACTTATATTCCTATGAAATTTGTCTGAAAAAAAGGAGTTTTATGTTTTTAAATGAAAACCACTTTCTATTTTTCCGTACTCCATGCGTGCTCGTCAGCCATCGACTAGTGGTACTTCCACTGCACATCAACGGTAGGCAATAGACTGTGATCTCGATACTCAACTTTTGCAAGGTGAACGTAACTCAATTGGTTAGGTTTTTTTATGATGGAACCAACCCACTCCGGCTCAAGTCGTACACTTAACACGGGTGCTCGTATTTACGGCTAATTATTCTTTCAGTGGTAGGCAACATACCCGTTCACAGCGAGATACTAGTGATGAGTTCATCAATCTCAATATATACCGACTCAGCCTTTCAAATATGCTCATAAAGGTAGGGTGTGCACACGCTGTGAGCACTTGCATTTGATCTGTGTTTAAAAAAATGCTTGAAGCTTTTACAATTTTTCTTTTTAAAAATCCATTTAGTGATAATCTAATGGTTCCTGTCACTCCCTTACTACTTATTCAAAATAAATTATATCTTCTTTTAAGAAAAAAAGGTTTAAACGATAAATTATTCTAGCCTAAACATGAAATACATTTACAATTCATAAATAAAATACAAAACTATACGCAAAAAATATTTAAACATGGATAAAATCCAATGGTTCTTGTCACTCGCTTACTACTTATTCAAAAATTATATATTATTTTAAGACAAAAGGTTAAAGAATAAACTATTCTATCCAAAACATGAAGTAAATTTACAATTCATAAAAAAATACACAAATAAATTTAAACTTTGATAAAATAAAGGTAAAAGCATATGTAAAAATCAAAATTAAGGGTAAAAATAAACTAAAGTTGCATATTCCACAGCATTGCGGTTTTAGGCTTAGCAACATACAATTTTAGATAACTAAAAATATACATATTTGTTTTGCAAAAAAGACTACTTTTTTTGCGAGGAAAGGACTACAAATTTTCATATGACTGAACTAGCAAATACCTATATTTTCTGAAACATTGCTTTGATATTTATTTTACCAAACTAATAACAACTCCCTAAGCTTATCCAAATAAAGTGTCAGGCAAAACCCAATTTTTTTAAAAGACATTATTTTTTTTAAAAAAAAGCATGGTAGAACAAGTTTTCTAAAAACTTATTCTAGTTGGAATGATCAAATTAACCACTGCCCTGTTTGAGATAGGTCATTGAATGTGGATTATGGATTTGATTATAACAATAAATTAAACACTTTTAATTCCCCCACGCCCTCAACCGCCCCCGATGGTAGAACAAGTTTTCTAAAAACTTATTCTAGTTGGAATGATCAAATTAACCACTGCCCTGTTTGAGATATGTCATTGAATGTGGATTATGGATTTGATTATAACAATAAATTAAACACTTTTAATTCCCCCACGCCCTCCACCGCCCCCCCCCCCCAATAAAAAAAAGTTTACTAAGCAGCTTAGTAGGAGAAAGATTTTCGAGAAAATATATTTTTTAAGCTTAGAAGAAATGGTATGTTCTATTAATCAGATAAATAAGCTTAAAAAACAGGGTTGCAAGCGCATATTCCACCTTCTTAAAACCAATAGTGTGCCTCACATTGTACTGTCTTAGAAAAATATATTTAGATGTATTATGAAGAGCAATTGCTGAATTTAATGGGTCGCCAGTGTTAGAAGACCTTCGCAGAAATTATCTCACATTTTATGACGATGTGGACATCCACATGCATCAAATATTTTCGCCGGGTCATCTACATTGACCGAATGACCAAATGCCACTGCACGGCAGCACGAGCACGGATCACGCAGACGCAAATACGCAATCATGCAAAGACACCAGGAAAGTAGATTGTGCCAAGGCCCTAGCGTGCCACGCCGGCATGAGTGCCATTCGATGGTGCAAAGATGTACTCCCTCCCTCACAAAAAAAATCAACAACTTAGTACAGAATATGACATATTATAATACTACGAATCTAAATATATATATTTATCTAAATTTATAGTACTAGAATGCGTCACATCCCATCATAGATTTATTTTTTTGGACGGAGGGAATATGCACCCTTCAATTATGGGTAATTTTTTTCACGTGCGCACGCCACCACACACATCTCACACTTACTACATGTCTACATGTCCGTAAGTAGTACATGAGTAGTGTCCTTTATATAAGCTCAACAAGATACTACCTCCGTCCCAAAATGTAACAAATTTTAGTTATGAATATGGACATACAATTATCCAGATTCATAGCTAAAAATGTTTATATTTTAGAATAGAGGGAGTAGAAACCAACTGTATATCCTGTGCTTTACTAAATTTTTATTGGAAGTGCGCTCGATTATAGACATCACCATAGCTTTATTATATTTTTATTGAGAGTGCACTCGTGTGTACTATAACATCACGATTTTAAACGGGTAGAGGTTGTGCGCCCACGATTACCGTTGTCATTGGAGGAAGAATAAATTAATATACTCTGTCACGTTAATTAAAACTTCTACATATCGGTATTATTCTTCCGTGTTTTTGTACCTGTCTGGCTGGAGGCATCTTCACACATGCGTGCATTATACTATACGAGCCGTTCGGCTGATATATGATGAACACAGAGATAGCGCACATGTTTGTCATGGGGCATTGGGGGGTTAGCTATTGGGTGATTAACAAGGTCGGCACACGGCTAATTACGCGTTGCATGAAAAGAACGGGTTGATAAATCCAGCGTCTTCTTTTAACCCTTGTGGATATCGAAGCTTCCAAAGCGGCACCTGTTCATCACTGATCATGAGGCTGGCACCCAGTTGCCACTAAAAACTGCTTTAATCCAAGCAATTAATCAAGGCGTTAATTAATTGTGATTTTTGTTGGGGGGTGAGTCTAGATGCATTTGATGCATCTGCTACTGCAGCTGCACAGTTGGTAATCTGTCCTTGACTGGATGACAAGGAATTTCCTCGTAACCTAATATCGCTTGCACTGTAATCAATCCATCGCCATCTCTTCAACGACAAGATATGAGTACCATACGAGCTGAGAAGCCTGAGATAGAGGAGCTGATGTGACAGCACTCTTGAAAGGCAGAAAAAAAAAAGCCAGCAGCATCCTCCCCTTTTTTGTGCCATATTTTTCAAAAATTAATGATTCTCACTTTCTTTAGCAGCGCAAACAGATTTAGTAAAGAATTTATAACTTAAAGTTTGTACTGACAAATATTCTGAGTATAAGAAATAATTTAGTAAAGTACAATATAACCTTTTCCCACTGTTTTTGTTACAGTTAATTATATACCATAACACTTATTAAAGGTAAAAAATTATGAGTAAAACTTTTAGATGTGTATTACGATGAAAAGGCATCAAAAATTCAAAATCAAATTTCTTTCTTAGCAAACAAAAGTATTCTCTTTGCTACTTAAAATAATAAGTAGTACTATACTATTACTTTAAAACCAATATAAAAAATAAACAACAATAAAAAGCATAAACAATCCAATATCAATACTGAAATTAAGGTTTGACATTCATTTTTTACTGTGACCAAGTTGAAAAGCAAACGACAATTAAATTTTTTTGGAGCACATTCGTTCCAGAAAAAGAAAAGTTTGCGCTTTGCAGAGCACTCGAGCCAGTACTACTCCTCCCTTTTGTTCTCCAGCGTCCAATCCGCATCGGCGACGACGTCATCGGCTAACCGATGGGCCCCCCACGAAGCGGAACTCAGGATTGATGAAGTGGGTGGGGGCCCACTGGGCAGCTGCTCGTCGGGATCCAAGTCATCCGTAACGCGTACGGACGTGGCAATCCGAGTTGCACACGTGGCCTTCTAGAAGCCCGAGTTCCAGCCCCCGTTCGTTCACACCTCAGGCCTGGCTGTCTTCCCCAATTCTCCCTTTTCCTTCCCCAATTCTTCTGGTCATCTCATCTGGTCATATGGGGTCTCGTTTGGTTCACGGAGGCATTGATGCGTGTGTGAGTGTGAGATGCGGTCAAGTTACCAATTTCTGCCGCTCGTGGTTTTGAAAAAAACTGCAAAATCCGCTGCGTCAGAAAACGGCATTTGAGTGCATATGAATTTCAAATTTTGTTCTAGTATACTAGTACTACTAAATTTGAGGAGAATTCGAAGTTTCGAACCAACGGAGGAGAGGAGAGAAAGAGAGGCATCGCATTCTCTCGTCGAAAATGGAGGCCACCCAGGCAAAGCAAAGCAAAAATCACCCTCCCTATCCGCCTATCGCCTCACGCCCTCACCCTCTTTTGTCGGCTTCCCCGTGGTGGGCCCCACCTCCAACCTTCCCACTATCCCCCCGCGCCTCATCGGACGGTCGAGGAAGCGAGCACCGGCGACGGCCGTCCGATCCGATCCGACGGACAGCGGCGCCGTTCAAACCCCCTCATCCACGTCAGGTCAAAGGCGCGACCGCGTACGTGTCCCTGGGCCGCGCCGCGCGCGTCACGCGTGCCGTGGCGCTACCCTCCCCGCGCGCCGCACGTGAGCGGGCCTCTGCACCGTCGGATCGCGATCGGACGGCCCCGGATCCGCCGTCAGTGGCACGGGCCCACGGCGTCACGACGCGGCAGCGCTGACCGCCGCGGCGGGGGAGACGGGCCGTGACGGCGTCAGGGTCACGGCGAGGGGAAGGAGAGAGAGAGAGAGAGAGAGAGAGAGAGGGGGGGGGGGGGTATAAAATGCGTGGCACCTCAGGGTTTTTTTCCCCTTCTCTCTCCTAAGCTTTAGCTCCGGCTCGGGTATAATTAACGCAGCACACGAAAAGAGAGAAGAGAACCAGCAGAGAGAGAGAGAGAGAGAGAGAGGAGTGGAAGTGGATCGGGGCATCGCTGCGGCGTCGGGGCTGTGCAGATCGGAGGAGGTGAGGAGCTCTCGTCCTCGTACCATCTATCTCATCGGATTCCGTGCTGCCGTGGTGCTAATTTTGGCTTGGTTTGTCGAATTCTTTTTGTGCTTTTTTTGGGGGTGCTTTTTTGGTTGGTATTACCCGGGGTTTGCTTCTTGAGGGTGAAGGCGGCGTCTCCGAGCGGTTTCCGATGGAAGTCTAGTGGTTTTTGGGCGAGGAGATGGGTTTCAGTTGGGTGAGCTAGGTTTATTGGACGAATTTGTTGGGGATTTCTGTTGGTTTGAGCCGATTCGATCGCGTCCGAGAGCATTTTTGCTGCTGGGGACGATAGGGCGCCTCCATTTTCGGGATTAGTGAGTTTATCCTGTGCCTTCGATGTGTCGGAACTGATGCAAATTTCGCAAAAAAAATTCTACTAATTTTGGTCCGTTTCATAGGTGAATCGTCGCTTATTGAGTGGTTCGTTAGGTTAGCTCTTAACTGCGCCGCTAGCATTTGTTGCCGGTATTTATTATTATTATCTACTCCACGGGTAACTCGAGGGCGTGAAGTGAAAGCTAATTATGTCGCCCAAAGTTAGTGATCCCTTTTTTGTTGAAACTGAGCTAGCTTAATTTGCCTCTGGTTGGCTTGTGGAGACATGGAAGCAGTGCTGATGGAGTACAACCAAGTAGCAGCAACAGTTTTTTCCCTGTGAAACACTGGAACCATGATCCCCTTTTTTTTGTGTGTTTGATTAGGACATAACTTACAAAATTCTATGTTTCACCTGATTAGTCAATTGGCTTACCTCTCCTCCCGATGACAATCCATCAAAGAAATTTTCTTGCTGGGGGGTAAAGTGCCACTGGAGAAGAACAAATCGAGGTTGTTCTGTGACCTGGTTGTGTAGTTTTATATAGTTTTTTAGCATTGTCAACCAGGCTCCAGGATCCCAGAAATTTCACTCCTTTGCTTACTGCATAGACTATACAAGTTGCCCTCTTGTTTGAGCGATGAAGGCGACGTTGATTCCACACGGTTGATTGGTCAAACCTCTTGTTGGCAGAGGTACCTTCTTCAGAATTCAGAGGGGTGATAGACCAATAGTCAAACAACTAGGTTGGTCAATGATCAATCGTCTTCATCCAACTGGAGAATCTTATAGCCTGCTTATGAGTAGTCCTAATTGTGTATTTTGGAAGGATCAAAGAACAGTCCACGTCAATTGTCTTCAACCAACTAGAGAATGTTTGAATCTGCTTATCTTAATTGCGAGGGAAGTCGATGGATATTTTGATGGGGGATGTATGATTTTTTTTTTGCCTTATCTTTTGTTCTCCTGTTGTTTGCTCTCCAAATCTCATTATTAGGCTGGTTCTCCTCGGTAGTACTTAGAATAGCTTCATTTCTCCAGAGCTTGTTGTCCTCTAGTTGTATGCTAGGTGGCTGAGCTTGACATTCTGGCTAGATTAATTGGAGTTATGTGGGAGTGATTGGGATATTTCATAGATAATGTTCTTCTTTTGGAGTTGTGAGCACACGGTATGTTATGCAATGATGGATTTAAGTAAGAGAATCGCTATCAGTTTGTCTTGATCTATGTTAAATAAGATCAGAATGAAGATCTAATACTCTTTAGTCTTTAACGAAATAGTATAACATGGTAGTGTGTAAGATCATAACGTGATGGGATTCTAGTCAATTGGCATGTTGACTCTGGAAGGCACACTCTTGTCATGTTGGCTGTTTGCAATCTTTCTTCCTATATGATGGTACAGGCTGGAAATTTTGGATCTTAAGCTTTGACCCACTCATGAATTCATGATTGACGATCACTTCTTTGGCTGAAATGTTCGATTTTGACTTCTGTGGTTCTCCTTTAAGCTTGAGGAAAGAAGGATAGAGTGATGATGGGGACACCTTGACAGAGAAAAAGTGCGGTTTATGCATAACTCTAGAGAGCTACTTTACAAATTGTGCTCTATTTATAGATGAATGCCAAGCAGAAAATTCACTAAATTATTTTAAGTTTGTTTTGATAAAATAAAAAAAATGTGCTCATGAGTCATGAATGTTTAATTTTGGTATTTAAGAAATCACGGATGCTGTTGCTGAGAATTCATTTTACCTTGTTAGCATTAATTTCATCATGATCTGAAGTAGCTCTAGCTTAATTCGGTATTCTTTGTTAACTAAGACATGATATTTCCTCTTTTGGTGCATATGCAAATTCCTTTTTTTTCCCCTAAAATCTGCGAATGTTTAATCAGATTTTTATATGCCATCTCAATGTAACATTTACATACTGTTATGGATTCATCCGGGTAAACTTTTTAGTCTTATGTCAGTCTAGTTGATTCATCTTGTTCCACATGTGACATGTCTTGATAACATAGTGACAGACAAGCCATTTATGCTAGTTCCACACATCCTCATGATAACCGGGCTGTGTTTGTGTGCAATGTTGGTTGTCTGCTTGATGTGCTTTTCTTTCTTTCTATGATTTATATGTTCGAAATTGCACTGATAGAGCAAAATGTTCTGTTCTGCTTGTTTGTTTTTACCACCTTCCATGGAATAAATGGTTTATAGTTTCCTTCTTTTGCTATGTACAGGTCATGAACGACTAATCTCCGTTCATTTATTATGGACTTGCACCAGCTATTAAAGTACAGATTGACTGGTGCTAACGTTGTGTACGAAATTCCTACAGAGAACAACTTGCAAAACTCTCCCTGGCAAGCTAACCCACTGAAGTACGAGTTCAGTGATTCCCCATACACCCCTCTCTCTTCCCAATTTGAGTGTGACAATTTGTCTGCTCTTACCAACACTCCGGATAACCAGAGCTCTACAGAAACCATTTCAGCCCAACCAATCTCCCCATTGGAAGCAGACAGCTCATATAGACAGGCGGGTATTCTTCTCCGGGAGAACATCCAAGTGGGAGCTGATCCGTTGTATGCTACATCGAGACATAATATGCAACACGCCTTACGGGAGATTGAGACTGTTCTGATGGCACCTGATACAGATGATGCAACAACTAGCACCAAGCATGAGTTTGAGGAAATCAAGCCTGCTCAGCTTGTGAGGCAGCGGTCAAGAACATGGAGTCATGAATCACGGCAGCCATTACCTGGAATTGGTCGGTCACAGTTTGCATCTGGTGGATACCCCACAGCAAGCTACGAATTTCGTCCAGAGAAACGACAAAGGGAGTTAAGGGAGGATCCTCAGATGATTGTGAAGCAGCTATTAACCAGGTGTGCTGAGGCTCTGAGTGAGGACAGGACAGAGGAGTTCCATAAGCTTGTTCAGGAGGCTCGTGGAGTGGTCTCAATCAACGGGGAACCAATCCAACGTCTAGGTGCTTACCTACTGGAGGGTTTGGTTGCAAGACATGGAAACTCTGGCACAAACATCTACCATGCTTTGAAGTGCCGTGAGCCAGAGAGCAAGGAGCTCCTGTCCTACATGAGAATTCTATACAATATCTGCCCTTACTTCAAGTTTGGCTATATGGCAGCCAATGGGGCTATTGCAGAAGCATTGAGAACTGAGAACAATATCCACATAATTGATTTTCAGATTGCTCAAGGGACTCAATGGATCACACTGATACAAGCATTAGCTGCAAGGCCTGGTGGTCCTCCTCGTGTGCGGATCACTGGGATAGATGACCCGGTGTCAGAGTATGCTCGTGGTGAAGGCCTTGACATTGTGGGGAAAATGTTGAAAAGCATGTCTGAAGAATTCAAAATACCTCTGGAGTTTACGCCTCTGTCTGTCTATGCCACTCAAGTCACGAAAGAGATGCTTGAGATCAGACCAGGTGAAGCACTGGCTGTAAACTTCACACTCCAGCTACACCACACTCCGGACGAGAGCGTGGATGTCAACAACCCACGCGATGGTCTGCTCCGGATGGTGAAAGGGCTGTCCCCGAAGGTGACTACTTTGGTAGAGCAGGAGTCACACACCAACACAACGCCTTTCTTGATGAGGTTTGGGGAGACCATGGAGTACTACTCCGCCATGTTCGAGTCGATCGACGCCAACCTGCCGCGGGACAACAAGGAGAGGATCAGCGTGGAGCAGCACTGCCTCGCCAAGGACATCGTCAACATCATCGCCTGCGAGGGGAAGGACAGGGTGGAGAGGCATGAGCTGCTTGGCAAGTGGAAGTCGAGGCTGACCATGGCCGGCTTCAGGCCTTACCCGTTGAGCTCCTACGTCAACTCGGTGATAAGGAAGCTTCTCGCCTGCTACTCCGATAAATACACATTGGATGAGAAGGACGGCGCGATGCTTCTCGGCTGGAGGAGCAGAAAGCTGATATCTGCTTCTGCGTGGCACTGACAGTAGTAGTATGTTGAGAAGAAGAAACGATAGAGAGCATATATATATACATACCGATTCCCTGGTCCAATTTACAGAATGATACCCTTTGATGTACATGTACATGATGCTGTACCCTCTGATTGACAGCGGGTGTTGCCTTCATTTATAGACCAGGATCAAACATTGACATTAGATTTGTAGAGAAGTTGTATGATAATAATTTTCTTTGCGATTCAATGTATGATGTATCCATGGCTGCCATAGTTAATAATATTCTTGCATAGTCATATTGATCGGCTAATCACCCCGAGGATTAGCGTTGTGTCTGTCTTGACAATAAATTTCTACTTGTTGCTGTCCAATGCACAATCAATCATCATTCATCGATTTGTGCTGCAACCAACTTTGTGCAGATAATATCAGCATGTATCATCACCAAGAGCATTCTCTTTTGTTACTGTCTGGAAGGACAATGGCAGACAGGCATGTTGCTATCGTCGCTCATTAGCAAAGACATGGAATAGGGGACAAAGACCAATCGGTGTTGTGGCTATTGTCCAAGAGTGCCGACATAAGAAGGGGACCTTGTGTTTAAGAGAGATGGTTGCATTGCTGCCGACCTGAACCTGCCAAATGGAACGCTAAGCGACAATTTTGCATCCTTATGACCCCTGAAATGTTGAAAAAATTATGGCTATGTCGCTCCAAAGTCGTCGTGACTTTAGACATACGTGCCACTGTTTTTAGCAGCACCAGCACGGCATGAGTAACACCAAAAATATGCAAGCCAACGAATTGACTTCCTCCAGCCTTCAAGTCCCGTGCCACAACCCTCCAAAGTCCAGAGTGTTGAGCTAGCGAGATTTATGACCGGTTTGATCCTACCTTGGAGGAAATGGAGCACAGTGTTGTCACTTGTGAGATTTCATGTAATGACGATGTAAGAGCAATTCTTAAACGAAGCAATTCCTGAATGAGGGAATGAAGATATCAATCAATCAATTAATCTCAAGCTAGCTGAATTCCAGCGAGATGATTGGTCCATATGGCACCATATAAGTTTTTTGACATGTGATCGAGAAAACCCAGAAGTGTTTTTTTTTTTGACGGAGGGTGTAGGTATTTGTTAGAGTTCGGTTTTCATTTTTCCAAACATTCATCTAACTATATGTATTGCTAATACTCGATGTTACACGGGTTAAATAGCAAGCGCGTCAGCGTGCACGTTGATTTTTAGTGCGTAATAAAAGGGAAAAAAATGAAGTACCCACTCGCCAGCTACATGTTCGGCACCAAGGAGCCCAGGATGGAGAGGGGCACCTCTGTCGCCGACCGGCGACTGCCTCGCCCGCTTGAAGGTCAAGTAAGTGTCTCCGCCCTCCAGCCCCGCCGTGTCCCCTCCGGCCCTCCCTCTTGATCTGACGCTAGGTTTCTTCTTCTCCCTGGAACTCTAAACCCTAGGGCTCAGATCATGCTCATTCCCTCCCCTTTGGTTTGAACAAGTCCCTGGTCAGTTTTGAGTTTACTAGGGGAGCTTCTTAAATTAGATACTAGTACTACAGAATTTTGTTGAGATTACACTGAAATGGGAGTATGTTGGGCAATTTTTGTTGTGAAATATGCTTGGTTAAGCTGGTCAATTTGCAATTCTTGTTGTTGGAGTGAATGTTAAAGAGAGGTCCCCATAAGGAAAAAGTGCACCGAAGATCCCTCAACTAGTCATCGAGATATAAAAACGTCCTCCAACCGCAAAACCAGATATGCGGGGTCCCTCAACTATATAAAACCGGTCACTCGAGGTCCCTTGATGGTTTTCAACCCGGTTTTATCCGACGTGGCGGCTGAGTCAGCGTGGGACCCACGTGGGCCCCACATGTCAGCTAACCACGTCAGCGGCCAGCCTCACTCTCTTTTTTTCTCCTCTTCTCTCCCTTCCTCATCTCTCTCTCTCTTCTCAGTGCGAGGTGGCGACGCTCCGGCGGTGATGGCGGCGACGCTGGCGGGACGACAACCACATCGATGCAAGCAACGCGACATCTCCTCTGCACCGGTGCCGCCCATCTCCTTTGCATCGTTCCGCTAGTTCGGGTTCCTCCAACCCCCGCGTTGCTCTTACCCACCAACGCCGCCTCTCGGAGAGGAGCGGGTCGATGGTGTGGAGGTGCGAGCGAGCCAGGCGTAGCCCCCTCAACAGCCTCCTCGCCTTCTCCCTCTTCGCGCGCGCATCGTCGGCTTCCCCATCTTCACCGAGACCAATTGCACGTCGGCGCCGACGTGGTCGTAGCACTCCTCGGCGGGTTCCCCTTCATCGCCGCACCGACGCCGCTACAAGATCGTGGTTGGGCCCTCGGTGACAACGGCGAGAGCTCCACTGCTCCCACGTCGTCGTCGTCGCCGCCGCCTTGCTCCCCTGCTCTCGCGTTGTCGTCGTCGTCGCCGACCGCTGCCACGTCTCCGGCTGCCGGACCTCCTCTCCTGCGTCACCCTGTCGGTCTCCTCGCCACCCGTCGGCCGGCGGCGCTGGCCTGCCAAGAGCACCAAACGAGAAGAGTGAGAGAGAGAGGAGAAAGGGAGAGGAGGGGAGAGGGTGATGACGTGGCTAGCTGACATGTGGGGCCCACGTGGGTCCCACGCTGACTCAGCCGCTACGTCGGACAAAACCGGGTTGAAAACCACTAAGGGACCTCGGGTGACCGGTTTTATATAGTTGAGGGACCCAGCATATCTGGTTTTGCGGTTGGAGGACGTTTTTGTATCTGGATGACAAGTTGAGGGACCTTCGGAGTAAACGGTTTTATAAGTTAAGGGACCCGAGCCTTTCGCCCTTTCTAACTTGGAAGGCCAACGCGGTAAAGAAAAAAAAAAGTTCACCGGGCCTTCTGGGCTTCTGGCCCATGAGCCTACCCTACAATCTAGACCGTTGGATCGATCAACACGCTCCTCCCCGCCGCGAGCCCCGCTTATCTCAATTCTCCGCCGCTGTGCTGCTCACCTCCACCAAGGAGAGCGGGCCATGGCGGGAGCCTTCTCCCTCCGCCTGGGACCGCGCATCGCGGGGACGCCACCGCCGCCGGCGAGCGCGACGAAGGGCGAGGGAAGAGGAGGGGGCCGCCCTACCGGCAGCCGAGTGCTGTAAGTGGATAAGCCCTGCTGCTGCTTCAGTGCTTTTGGGTTGGGCTGGGATGTGGATTGGCTTGTGCGTGCTTCGGCGGGCGCGGGTGGGCGGCTGGATCTGTGGATTTGCGGGTGTGTAGTGGAAGGGGTAGGCGGATCCGAGCGCACGGCTCAACCCCCGCTCAAGCTAAGCTGTTGGCGTCGGGATTTGCGTACACTGGGATTGCTCACTGCTTCCGCTTTGTGCGTCGTGTGAGTCGTTCTATCGTTAGTCTAGTGTTTGATGTGCAATGTAGGATTTAGTGGTTAGAGCCTTAGAGGTATGTTGTTATGCAAATGCAATCACCTAGGAAGGACAAGGTGTTCGTTTGCCATGAAGTTGAGGGAGGGTTATAAACTGACCGAAGTCATTATACAAAAGCATGACATCTGATTTGCTTGGTAAAATTCTACAGCTAGTGATGCGGTTCAAGATGCACAAAGAATTTAGGATCTTAGGAGGTTGAACTTGAGAAGCATGTGAAACTGGTAAATCCTACATCAGTGTGAAAGGGTTCATGACATCTATTCTAATTTGATATATATGAGCATTGAGCAAGGCCATCAAAATTGTGATATGGATGGTAGAAAAATTAAATTAATTTTCATATAAAGTATAATTTTGTGATATATGAGCATTGAGCAAGGCCATCAACCTTGGGTTATGATCCTTCAACCTTGTATATGGTCAGTTGAAGATAATTTTGTGGATTCAGTTGCTTCACTTATGTCCATATTATCAGAAGCTTTGCTCTGAATTTTGAGAGTTGCAGTAAGACAGAAGTATATGTTGTGAAGATTCACTTTAGAGCTTAGGTCATTTAGATGTTACCATTTTCCATTTTGTTGTCTTGTTTTAGATGTAGAGTTAATTTTAGGCAGTGATTCAGTAGTTATACACGCCTATTATGTCATTAGGAATTGCTTGCAGGGCTGACAAATACTTCCTCCGTTTCACAATGTAAGTCATTCTAGCATTTTCCACATTCATATTGATGTTGATGAATCTAGACACATATATATATCTAGATTCATCAACACCAATATGAATGTGGGAAATGCTAGAATGACTTACATTGCGAAACGGAGGGAGTACACCAGGAATTCAGTTAGAGAAATTGATTTCTCTACAGCTATAGTTCTAATTACTGTAGTCTGTTTGGCAGAGGTTCTGCAGCATTGTTTGCTGGTTTCAACCTTTGCAGTTTTTCTTTATTAAAAAATCCCAGGACTCGAAAGCTAAAACATGTGATGCAAGTAGTAGATCAGGTATCCCTTTCTTTTCTCGGTGAGGTTTTTGAGTAGCTCAGCTGTATACACGCCCTCTATGTTCTAACGACTGCTGCCGATATTATGATGTTTGTTTTTACCTATAACATCACCATGTACCAAATTAAGTGTTTATTTATTGTGGTCATAGGGTGTCAAAGAAGCCAAACAAGGAGCATCATTTATGGATAAGGAAGGATTCAGCTGGGTCAGGGAAAAAGGCTCTTCGTCTTGTTAATACTGTAAGATATTACATCTCTGTTACGAGTTTCTCTCTCTTTCCCTAGCTTAAACATGTGAAATTAATTTGAAGAAATGGTCTGTTCTGTTGTTAATTTTGTCTTGAGCTTCATTCTGATAAGAAAGCATCCATTTTGGTACGTTAATATTGCCAAGCTTAAGAAACTGAAGTTGTCTCAAATCAGTCTGGAATACTATCTGTTAGGTTTCAAAGTTACCAAATGAGAAAGAAGCTGTTTATGGTGCATTGGATAAGTGGACTGCCTTTGAGCCCGAATTCCCTACTATTGCAGCAGCAAAAGCTTTGGAAATGTTCAAAAAGCGGAGACAATGGCTGAGAATCATCCAGGTAAGGTTATTATAGATTATATCTCCTTGTTAGTCTGTCGAGAGTACAATAATCGCAGCTTTTGATGTCAAGCTCATTTTCTCACTTACCTTTCAATTTTGTTGCTGTTATCAGGTAGCCAAGTGGTTGATGAGCAAAGGCCAGGTGCTGACATGGACAACGTATGATACACTACTGTTTGCTCTTTTTATGGATGGAAGGATAGATGAGGCTGAGTCGATTTGGAATAATATCATACAAACTCATACACGTTCAGTACCCAAGAGGTTGTTTTCCCGGATGATCCTGATATATGACACCCGCCATTGTCCAGACAAGGTTTTGGAGGTGGTATCTGACTTTTTAAAATTTTTCCTGTAGATTTAGGTGACATTTACCTTTTAACTTTTTCTTGCTGTTTTAATTTGTGTTTTCGTTTCTACTAATTGAGGTTGTTATATCCATTTGCATATGTTCATTTTTTTAAGGATCATATATAATTAGGACTCAACATTTTTGAAAGGATCATATGAGTCAATCTATGCTTTAGTGCTGAAAAGTACGGAGTAGTTTTCTTTCCCCCCTAAATGGTTGCTTGGAGTTGAAAGTCTTACTACTTCCAATTTCAGATATATGCTGACATGGAGGAGCTAGGGGTGCATCCAGACGAGGATACAACAAGAAGGATTGGAAGAGCATTTGTGACTTTAGGCCAGGAAGATAAAGAAAAGATTGTCCTCGAGAAATACTTGAAAAAGTACAAGTACATCCATTTCAATGGTGAGCGTGTTCGGGTGCGAAGGGGAGGACCTTTGGCATAGTAAGCATTCTCCCAATGTCAACGCTTGAACCATGTAATGATGAGACGACCCAGAAGGACACACCTTCGATGTATTTAGCAGTTACTGACCCTGGTCCTTTGTGATTACTGTCTTTCCTGAGGCTGTACAAAGATTTCTGTCGTTCCTCTTATGTGAAAGCATGGTAGATTGTACTGCTTTGTAGGCCAATGAACAATGGTAACAAATGGACTCAATACAGTTACTAACTAGAAACTGGTTTAGTTAATGGAAAGCATTGTGATGCTCCAAACAATTAAGATGTGATTCTCCAATGGGTATTTGGAACGCCAGTGTAAGAGCAAGTACAATAGCGGGCTATAAACCAGCTATAACCACATATCGAAAAGAAAATGGAAGAGATAGAGAAGAAAACGGGTTACATATTTATAGCAAGCTGTAACATGGACTCGACTTTGTGTATAAGAGGTGGGACCGAGTATTAATAATGTAGTATATTTTAAACATAACTCAACTTTGTGTATATAAGAGGTGGGACCGGGTATTAATAATGTAGTATATTTTATAGGTAACTACTGTATGAATTAGCTATTAGATTAGTTATAAATGATTTGGAGCTAACATTTGGCTATACTATTAAACTTGCTCTAATGAGTAATGATTAGTTCCCCATGTCTGTGCTTTGTGTTCCTCAATTCTATTGAGAAGTGCCCAAGTCTACAACCTGACAATTGGTTTTTCTTTCCCTTTTTCTAATAAAGTTTTTTTTAGTTATTCGGGCACAGCGTCAAGTAGCTGCATCTGTGGAGCACTCGGTAGTCCAGTGTAGAATGCCATCCATAACCTTTGGGAGAAAGCGACGACGCGACGGAGACGACGAAAATGAAAATTCTGAAAATTTCCTAGCTGAAGCTCCAGTCACTCACCAATTTCGATATTTTTTAGATAATACATTAATACTCACCAATTTCATGGCGGCGATGGTTTGCTACTGCACCCCGGCTGCTAGCCCAGCTACCTCAAGTCTCCTCGCAGCCTCTCGTGTGCCATCAGAACCAGCGCCACAATTATATGAAAAAAAAAGAAAAAAAAACCAGCACCACAATTTTAACGTTCTCTAGAAGCATCTCTGATTAAAATTATTAACGTTCCCGACATAAATCAGAAAGAAAAATAGAAGAAACTCGACTCTAGAAGCATCTTCGATTATGCTTTTTGAGGAGGGAAATTTTGGTAGCCGTTAATTAGATGTGCTAATCCGACACCAAAATTAGCAGCGCTAGCCAGTTCTTGCAGCCGTTTAATCTGTTGTGACAATTTCAGTAAGCATTTGTGTGGTCCTTTACTCCTTACTAATCTGTGGCCCGACGCGAAAATAATTGGCAACGCTTGCCCGTTTTGCGATTATTTGGTTTGTTATCAAAATTATGGCAAATTGTTTGCCCGGAATACAAAATTTAGCAATGTTTTAAGCTCCACGCTAGTAGTTATTACTTTTTGGATTTTTTTTGTCCACAGATCGGATCCAACACGAGTCATCGTAACCACGTGATTCTTCTGACATAAAGAGACAAGAGAACACATTTTATTTTTAAAAAAGTTATTATTCCCGAAAATAATAAGAGGCGCAAGGAATACGGAGCTCAGCCAGATCACACTCCTGGCCCCACCTTTCAGCGACCGTGAGAGTAGGCCAAAAAAATAAAATAAAAACACCACGTATGGTAGTGGCACGCACGTGGCTGACCCGGACAGAGATCTACTAGTACAATGCTCGCTGACAGGTGGGGCCCACCACCACGCCATCCGCGAGGCCCGGCCCGGCCCGGCCGGCCCACCCGTTATTTATCACCCCGCCTCCGCCTCCGCCTCCGCCTCCGCCGCTGGCTGCAGAGACACTTCTTCGCAGTTCGCGTTGCGCACACACGCTCTCCCTTTGCCTCGCGCAGAGGCGGCCGCGCCTTCTCCGCCGCGAGACATGGCCGGCGCCGCCGCCGTGGAGGACGCCGGGATGGACGAGGTCCAGAAGCGGCTCATGTTCGACGACGAGTAAGCGCGCCCCGAAACCCACCCCCCGAACCCTCCCTCCCTCTCTTTCTCCTGCGCCGTTATGGCTTTAGAAATTTTGATTGATGAGATGCGCGAGTCTGGGTTTCTGGTGGTCGCTGCGCCCCCCACCCCCCATCGGATCTCGTGGTGATCGGGATGCGGCGGCGGCGGCGCCCCGGGGGTTTTGGGGCGGGGCGGGGGGGGGGGGGGGGATTTGAATTTTGGTTGTTTCACATAAACGAACGCCAATATAACACTTAGGGGTTATATTTTGGGAACTTCACTTGCTTAGTCTCACTTGTTCGAAGTGTTATTAGATCTCGGAGCCTACGCCGTGGGAGTTTCTGGGTTGGCCATGGGATGGGAGGGCACTTGTGGGCAATGTTTGGCTAGAACACTGTTCCTTTGTTGTTATAGCAAATGCTATACACTCATTTTGTTAAAAATACTGTGCAAGATGTGATTGGATACTGCAGGTCAAAGATAAGGCTTTGCTTGTGTGTGGATTTGTAATTTCTCATTATATGGCAACCTAGTCATGATTTGATTTGGTTTGGTTTGATGTGTTCAACTCAATAGTTTCTCTTGGCTTGGTTTGTCACTTGTGCAATTATTGTTCTATGAGTTCAGGACTTCAGATGGTTGTAGGAAAAGCTAATGGTTTAGCCGCCTCATTCAATTTATGGTGTGCTGGATTAGCAAAAGTACTGTTTGAATGACTATGCATGATGTTCCCTATCGCTTTTAATTTGACTTAGCAACAGCTATTAAAGATCATATGGAAGAAGCGAATGCGATGCTTTTCTTTTTCCCTTTCTTATAATGAAAGATGTATTTGAAAAGAGATTCCTCCTGTGGTTCAAAAGAATGCCCTTTTATATGTAAATATTGTACACTGTGTTATTGGTAAACACATGTACCTACTGTATTCAATAATCTCTAATGGCACCTTTTGAGTTCTATTCAGTATTCTTTTCCCAAAATATGTCAACAAATAATTTCAGGTTTGCCATCCTGTCTTTGCCAATGTTAGTTTGAGTGTGATGGCCGTATAATGCAAGTTCCATAAGCGATGTACGATTTATGTCTAGTTGCTTAATTGGTCTATTTGTTTTTTTTTGTAAACTATGTAAAATTTTTGAATGATTTAGAATTCAGTAAATACAACTATGTTATTTCAAGTAAGTAACATTCTTGTTATTTCACAGATGCATTTTGGTGGATGAACAGGACAATGTTGTTGGCCATGAATCAAAATATAACTGTAAGTGTTGTTATCTGCATCTCCATTCAAATCCTGTGCCCAACATTCTTTTGAATTAGTTATTGGAACGATACATGACTTGGTTCATTTGACACAGGCCATCTGATGGAAAAGATCGAATCTGAAAATCTGCTTCATAGGGCTTTCAGTGTATTCCTGTTCAACTCAAAATATGAACTCCTACTCCAGGTTTGGAAAATTTACTAATTCTGCACTTCCATTTTTTTTAATCTTGTATTACATTGCACCTGGCTCCCATGTCAAGTTACCATAGCAGTTAGTAACACAGGATCTCCAGTTGGAAGTTAGGTTTGTGCCTTAAATCACTCTTGAGAAAAACAAATGGTATTTAGGTTTGCGCTCATGATTCAGACACGCACAATTTTCTGAGACTTGTAGATGTTGTGTCTGTGATGACATTTACGACTTAGCTCTTTGCTTAACTAGTTTTCAAAATGTCTTCTGTTTACAAATTACCCGCATATTCATTTTCTTCAAATGCTCGACTGGAAGTTATTTTCATGTCTCATTTCTAGCACCGCCATCTTATTCTTCAAAACATCTGCTGATTATCTGTTCTATTTTTCCAGCAACGATCTGCAACAAAGGTTACATTTCCTCTAGTTTGGACCAACACTTGCTGCAGCCATCCTCTGTACCGTGAGTCTGAGCTTATACAGGAAAACTACCTTGGTATGTGCCAAAAGAAAGCTAGTCGAGGCCAACTTTTCTTCCGTTTCTGCTTTGTTTCAATGATGTTAGTAACATATTACTCCATTCTCTAGGTGTTAGAAATGCTGCTCAGAGGAAACTCCTGGATGAGCTGGGCATCCCAGCTGAAGACGTGCCAGTTGACCAATTCACCCCTCTTGGTCGGATGCTTTACAAGGCACCATCTGATGGAAAATGGGGTGAACATGAGCGTAAGTTATTTTTAATAACTTATTTAATTACCTGCACACTTATTTTTTTTCATTGAAGCTCAACCTTTAGTTTTGTTCTCATTTCTATAAGCGAATCATGACGATTAGTATGCAAACGGATACGATTTTTCGGGATACTTCACCGAAGTGTAAGAATGAACATTCTGTCACCCCGCGCTGAACCTGTTTCTTACTTCTCATCTGCAGTTGACTACCTGCTGTTCATCGTCCGTGACGTGAAGGTAGTCCCAAACCCGGACGAAGTGGCTGATGTGAAATACGTGAGCCGTGAGCAGCTCAAGGAGCTCATCCGCAAAGCGGACGCCGGAGAGGAAGGCCTGAAGCTGTCTCCCTGGTTCCGGCTGGTTGTCGACAACTTCCTCATGGGCTGGTGGGATCACGTCGAGAAGGGCACTCTCAACGAGGCCGTGGACATGGAGACCATCCACAAGCTGAAGTAAGGACTGCGATGTTGTGGCTGGAAAGAATGATCCTGAAGACTGTTCTTGTGCTGCTACATATTACTCTTACCAGGGAAGTTGCATAAGTCAGAAGAAGCTTTTGTATGTTTCTGGGTTTGGAGCTTGGAAGTGTTGGGCTCTGCTGACTGAGAGATTCCCTTATAGAGTGTCTATGTTAATTTAGCAAACTTCTATATTATACATGATTAGTTATTTGTTCGGTGTCTGAATAAAGAACAATAGCAATGTCCCGTGTTTATTTGCTACATATATGATGATGATGAAGATGCTGCCATTCCCTCATAAGCTTTGATTATTTTATTTATTTTATTTACCAAGTTTTCTCCATACCGAAACCAAATATAGAATCTGGTACAGAAGAAGATAAGAGTAATATTAACCCAAGATGGATCTCAGGAGATACTCAAATCAACCATCTTGATTTGCCGTTTCTTTTTGAATTATTTCACCAGAATTTATAATTGTACTCCATTTGTCTCAAAATATAGCAACCTTATACTGGATGGGACACATCCTAATACAATGAATCTGGATAGGGGTATGTCCAGATTTATTGTACTAGGAGGATATGTGTCCCATTCAATATAATGTTGCTATATTTTGGGACGGAGGGAGTACATTACCCTAATAAGAGCATCACCAACAGTCTATCTATTCCATCCCTAATCGGTACGTGTATTTGAGGGCGATGACATCCCGGCATAGGGCTTAATAGGATTAATAGAATACTCATATCAACAAGTTGCAACTTCTTTTCCGAAAGCCGATCTCCAAAGAACTTCTTTTCCGAAAGCCGATCTCCAAAGAACTCCAGGGTTAAGCGTGCTTGGCCTAGAGAAATTTGGGATGGGTGACCTTCCCGGTTGCGCACGAGTGAGGACAAAGTGTTGCGCAGGCATGGTGCGCATGGCTGGTGTGGACCGGGAGCGGTCACACAGCATGGCACATGCGCTGGCACTGGACACACGGACGTAGCCAAGAGGGGACGTTCCTGGCCTGGGGTAGGACGTCGATCCCGTCCAAGAGGGGACGTTCCTGGCCTGGGGTTGATCGGACGTGGCCAAGAGGGACGTTCCTAGCCTGGGGTAGGACGTCGATCCCGTCCAAGAGGGGACGTTCCTGGCCTGGGGTTGATCGACGAGGACGTTGATCCCTTAAGAGAGTGAGGATGTGACATCCCGGCGATATCAGAGCCGACTCTCGCGGTTTCACGGTGCGCATGGCTGGTGTGGACCGGGAGCGGTCACACAGCATGGCACATGCGCTGGTACTGGACAGGGGTTGATCGACGAGGACATCGATCCCTTAAGGGGGTGAGGATGTGACATCCCGGCGGTATCAGAGCCGACTCTCGCGGTTTCACGGTGCGCATGGCTGGTGTGGACCGGGAGCGGTCACACAGCATGGCACATGCGCTGGCACTGGACACACGGACATGGCCAAGAGGGGACGTTCCTGGCCTGGGGTTGATCGACAAGGACGTCAATCCCTTAAGGGGGTGAGGATGTGACATCTCGGCATAGGGCTTAATAGGATTAATAGAATACTTATATCAACATGTTGCAACTTCTTTTTCGAAAGCTGATTTCCAAAGAACTTCAGGGTTAAGTGTGCTTGGCCTAGAGAAATTTGGGATGGGTGGTGACCAACCGGGAAATTTTTCCCGGTTGCGCACGAGTGAGGATTTTTTTGGTAGTTTAACATTTTTTGACTTTTAGTTTTTTGGTAGTTTAACAGTGAGGGCAAGAAAAAAACTAGAATTTCTGTTGGTAGTTTAACAGAAGGGCCCACTTTAGTTTTTTGGTAGTTTAACATTTTTTGACTTTTACTGTCGATAGTTTAACAGAAGGGCCCACTTTTAGTTTTTTGGTAGTTTAACATTTTTTGACTTTTAGTTTTTTGGTAGTATAACAGACTGTGAGGGCAAGAAAAAAACTAGAATTTCTATTGGTAGTTTAACAGAAGGGCCCACTTTTAGTTTTTTGGTAGTTTAATATTTTTTGACTTTTAGTTTTTTGGTAGTTTAACAGACTGTGAGGGCAAGAAAAAAACTAGAATTTGTGTTGGTAGTTTAACAGAAGGGTCCGCTTTTAGTTTTTTTGGTAGTTTAACATTTTTTGACTTTTAGTTTTTTTGGTAGTTTAACAGAAGAGCCCACTTTTAGTTTTTTGGGAATTGAATTTAGGCTATCTCTTGGAGGGAAGGTGTTTTTTCACCACCTATTTTCAGTTTAGAAAACCTAAAAATTAATTTTTGGAGATAGATTATTGGTGGACTGTTGGTGATGCTCTAAGCCCCTTATTTTTCTCAGGAACCTTTAACCTGATATTATTCCTCCTCCTATTAGCCAAGGCATACCGCATGACTGCAGCTTACCTGATATTATTCCTCCTCCTATTAGCCAAGGCATACCGCATGACTGCAGCTTTATAAAATAATTTTGTATCAGGCACTTTAATTTGTAATAATAACTAATAAATAATTATACTGCATCGTTCCATTTCCAACAGGCAACAGCCCAACACACACACAAACTCGGCCCAGCCCAACTAAAGAAACTGGATTAGCGAAAAATCGCCTCAACTCTCGCGGAATCTAAACCGCCTCCTCGTATGCAACGCCACAAAATTCCACAGGGGCTAACTCGTAAAAAAAATCCTCTCCATCCAACGCGGCACAAACCCTCCCCCCCCTCCTCTTCCCCCTCCCCCTTGCGATTTGCGAAGGCGAGAGAGCAGAGAGCGCCGCGCGGACGAGACACCTGGAACCCCCCCGATCAAGCGGCGCGGCCTAACCTAACCCCGTGCGTCGCGTCGTCGAGAGGGGCGAAGCATCGGCGGGCCGCCGACGCCGACGAGGTCCTCCTCGGGCAACGACGGCGAACGCGCCGGCCACCGCCGCCGCCGCCATGTCGAAGAAGAAGGCGGTCACGACGATGACGCTCAAGGACTTCCACGGCGGCTCCATCCCCTCCGAGCTCCCCCTCCCCTCCGCCCCCGGCGTGTAAGTTTCCCACCCCCCAAACCCTAGCCCCCCATCTCGCGATTCGTCGTTCGGTGTAGGCGATGGAGTGATGTTTAATTCTCGTTGGGTCGCAGCTCCGCGCGCCCGGCGGACCGCCCCGTGGCCTCCTCCCAGGCGGCCGCTCCCGCGGCGTCCGCTCGCCCCCGCGCCCCGGCGACCTCCGCCGCCGCCGCGGCGGCGGCGGCCGCGGTCCCGTCGTTCCTCACCAACCCTTCCCGCATCGGCCGCCACTTCGACGAGGACGAGCGCACGCCCTTCGAGGCCGCCTCCACGCCCCGCCGCCCGGCCCCGTCGCCCCCGTCGTTTGCCCCGGCCCCGGCTGCGGGGCCCACCAGATCCGGGCCCGGGAACGCCTGGGGGCCGAGGAGGGAGGCGGCTCCGACCGCGGCGCCGGTGAGTCCTGCCGCCAGCGGCGGCGGCGGTCAGATCTGGTCGGCGACGCGCATCGCGCAGGCGAGCGCCGTGGAGAAGGTGATCTCCGGGAGGTGGAACTCGTCGAAACCCTCCTCTCCACCGGCGGCGCCTGTGTCGGTCCCAGTGGTGGTGGAGACTCATGTTGCACCGCCGGAGATGGAGAGGCCAAAGTCAGTTGGGGTGAGAGAGCTGGATGGTGGCATAGAGAGGGGCGTGGCGCCAGTGAGGCCTGCGTCGCATGAAGGCAGGGTTGGGGAGGCTAGAGGCGTGGAGGTGCAAGAGAGACCTAGGGTGGGTGATGTGCCAGAGAGACCTAGGGTTGGTGATGTGCTGCCAGAGAGACCTAAGTTGAAGCTGCTTCCTCGCTCCAAGCCAATCGAGGCTTCAGAACCATCTCCTGTCTATGTTGAAGAGAAGCAGGTTATTACTCTTGCTCCCATGTGTGTTGATCGGATTGAAAATTGAATTGTCATGTTTTCCAGCGGTAATATCACATGGTATTTGCAAATCTCCATGCAAAGTGATACATGATTGTGTTGTGTTGCTTTGTGCTTATTAAGTTGCTCTTAGTTTGCTTGATTTGATGTATGGTATGTATGCAATGGCATGGTGAAACCTTAATCTTCTCCCTTTTGGACAACTATTGTATAGGTGCATCAGGTTCCAGTGGTTGCGAATACTGTGCAGGTTGACGTTATTCATGATGTGCACCAGAATGTTATAGCACCTAAAGCAGGAGTAGCAGGGGCAGATACTGAGGGCCGGGCAGTGGAGCGACCACGATTGAATCTGAAACCCCGCTCCAATGCAGTAGGACAGTCTGATGAAAGTGCTCCAAAGGAAAGGTAGGTGGTGTTTAGCCCCCTCCTCCACCCCCGCCTCCCTTCTTTTCAACTAATTCTTGAATGTTACGTCTATTTTTATCATTTGGATTATGCTGTTGGTTGCTTGCCATATGTGTGGTACACTTGGCCTGTTCAAGCACCTTTTTATGTTTTGTTAAATGTTGAGGTTACAAGTATCCGTCTGGTTGATTGATCTATGTTAATGTGAAATAGGTGCATTTATAATATTAGTCTTCGTTGTTTGCATTCAGTATATACATTTCCACATGCATGTTTGTGCTGTGCGCTATTAAGAATGGCTCGTTATTTTGTTTGGGATTCTACCTTGTTGGAGGACTAAAGCAATTTGCAGTATTGTATTATTGGAGGTCATCTTTCTTTTTTCTTTGTTGACAATTGCATGCAGCTCATATTTAACAAAAGGGCATAACACATGTTTACACTCTTTACCTATCATGGTGAGTTTATATCAATAGGCAGTTCCGATCCCTTTAGGTTTCATTTAGTATTTACTTGTGGTGAACCACTTCCCTTTAGTTCCATAGTGCACACTACATGTGGAACAAATTATGTAACATGTTTATAGACATTTAGTGGCACCAATAGAAATAAACTGTGCTTCTTTTTGTCTGCACGAATAGTGGATGTGAAAAATGTTTTAAATCCATGTGAACAATGAGTGAGTGAAAATGTACAAGGGTATCTAGATTCTACTGTCATTAATTTGGTTCCTGAATCCCCATTCTTTTTTTTTCCAATCTCTGAAAGCTTGGAATTTTTGTTTTCAAGATTTATACCGTTGCTAAATTTGTTCACAAGTTAATAGCTATCAATCTCGCATTCAATCTGTTCAGTAAGAATTGTCCTTCTGGTCTCTATTTCATTCCTGTAGTAATTCTCAATATCTTCTCTCTCATTTTTTGTAAATATTGTGGTAGGCAATCCCTCTTTGGTGGAGCTCGGCCCAGGGAACAAGTATGCAATCCTCTCTCTCTCTCTCTCTCATGTTGCTCTTGCATATATGTAATTTTCTTTTTTTTTTCTAGCTTTACCAAAAACTAATATGTAGTTCATAAACTCAGGTTCTCAGAGAGCGTGGAATAGATGCTTTAGCAAGTGACCTTGATAAGACGTCTCCAGTTGGCAGGTAGTTAGCATACAGCCCTTCAGATAAAATCAACGTTTTACTTGACTTGAATTACATTTTTATATCTAATGCTTCCTGATTCATGCTTGTTAATATTGAAAGCCTGGTATCTCTAGGTCTGGACCATAGTTAATGTTCCATTCATTGTGACATGATTTTACTGGCCACCTACAATTGCAGGACCAGTGATTGGTCTTCCAGATGGGCTTTCATTCTTAAGATATTAAAAGTTGCACTGTTGTGTTTTCGGAAAGCAACTAACATGATGGTGTGAAACAACATGCTTGTTAGTGCAACATTCCTAAGCTGAATGTGTATTATTTTCCTTTGCATAGAGTTTTTGTTGATCTAATTCTGATGTTTGAAAGTTCGAAGTTTGCTTTTGGAGTGTCAAGAAAGGATGGTGACAGAAAACATGTAGTTTTTACCTTATTTTTACGGAGATTCATTTTCTTTAAGCTTTGTTCCTTTTCTGCAGATATTACTATAGCATGCATATGCTGGATGTGTACCGCAGTCGCTAATAACATTTGTGGTATCTTCCAGGTCTAAAAGTGAATTTGCAAAGGGTGAGCAGAAGGTCGAAGCTATGTCCATTAACCCTTCAGGTGAAAAGGCTGAGAGTTTTCCAGCTGGTTCTAGAGGCCCAAGGAATGCTGAGAAGAAAGACTACAGGCGGGATACAGACCGGAGTGATGTGTATAGGCCTACACGACGGGAGGACAACAGGAGAGTTGCTAGAGATGTGGAGAAGCCCGAGCAACAGCGTCCAGAGCCTGAAACCTGGCGTAAGCCAGTCGAGCCACCAAAGCCTGAGGTTGCTGCACCTCGTTTTGGGAAAGGAGCATCTGCATTGGAGCTTGCACAAGCCTTCTCGAAGTCCATGTCTAATACTGTGCCTCAGAGTCGCTTGACAAGTGTTCCAAGCCCTAAAGTGCCCCAGAGTCCAGGGGCCAGGGATCAGGTTGGCTTCTCAAGGCTCACTGACAACAGGGCATTACACTCTAGCCCCTCGCAGCGAAAGATTAACGGTTACTAACCTCATTGCACATGCACGCTGTGCTCCCATGATGGCACGACTCAAATACCATGGCCTCGCCGAAGCCCACTGGTTTCATCTTCATGTTTGATTCTTCCATCATGGGAAAAAAAATCAATTGTTGCTCTCTGGATGGCAACACACGAGGGGTGCTGATCTCGTTTATTTTAGCAAACAAAAGGTTCCTCTCATAACTCGGTGGCTCATTTCCACTCTTGATAACAAAGAGATGAGAATTTATGAACTATTTGTGCTTCTATTCTTCAGCCTGCTACCCGTGATTTAAGCTGGGGAATAATTTGCAACCTCTGTGCTGCTACTTGGATGTGCCACATATGTTTCTGGTGTGCTTGTTTTAAGATGTTGCCAGATCAGTGCTATGCCTATGTATGCAGCATATTGGTTTCCCGGAACTTCATTAGCACGTTATACTTTCTTCTTTTCACTATAGTAAAGGACATATAGTTGTTCATTCTTGCTTGCTTGCTTGTCGTATCTGTTGGTCCATCGAGATCACTGTAATGTTCTGATCTCTGAATGCGTAAAAACCGTCGAGATTTCTGGTTAATTATTTGTCGTTGTAGCAATCGAACTATCAAAAAGATGAACTTGTCTCGGCATCGTTGAACCAAGCAGAATTTGCTGCTCGTTCGATCACATATCCACGCATCATGCAGGAGGACATCAGGAATCGTAAAAAGGCGATGGAAACCGAAAGCCACAAACGTGAGTGGGGGAATCGGGCAGCGGCAGCAGCGGATTTATATGCACATCATCAGAAGCATCTGGAAAATTTACAGAATCAGCTTTGCGAGTTCGTTCAGATCTTTGCGCACAAAAGCTGAGCCGTCATGGTCAAGCCAGCGAGCGCCACACACACTAGAGAGGCGTCATGGTCAAGCCAGTGAAACCACACACACACACTACTAGAGCACACAGCGCCCCATCAGCTACAGGACTTATGCCCACCGGAGTTGAGCTCAGAACAAGAACGCCGTCGGCGCGAACGCCGGCAACACCGTGGGTGCCCCGTAGTGCCTGCAGGTAGAGACACAGAGATGCACCTTGGTTAGTACCACTGTACCAGTAATGAAGGCTAAATTGTGACTGTTACCAGTTAATAGAAACCCCAAACCCCCTCCCCTAAAAAAAAAAAGAGAGAGTGACTAAGGTATTATTGCCGTGGATTATTTGTCCATGTGAAGCAAATAACAGTGAACAATAAAATAGAAAAAGAAACGCAAAGCAAATAATCTGCAGCAATAATTTAGTGAACGAGCTAAAAATAACTAGGCCATCCATCTCAGAATATAACAACCTTTAGCTATAAATATGGATAAATGCATATCCAGATTCGTAACTTTTAAAGTTTATGTATTTTGGGACTAAATGCATATGAATCTGGATATATTTCGTAAGTTTCAGCTATGTTTGAACTTTGAACATATGGGTGTCTGTTGAAATTTTTGCCATAATGGCATGTGAGGGACAAGTAGTAGTAGCAGTAGCAGGCTACGAAGTGATCAGGGGAAGAGTTTCACGGCCTTCACTTGTCGTCTCGGCCAGTGTACTATAGCTTGAGTTTGACTAACATGCACTAGCGATAAAAAGGAGGAAATTAGTACGTGTGGAGGACCCCTTCGTTCTTGATTCTGACAAGGACGGTGAGAATTGAGATTGTCTATATACATAGTAGATTCCATTGTTAGGACACGGTGGTCCAACTAGTTGCAGGGATTTAAAGAGACTTGCCCTAATAAACCAAACAAAAGCTAAAATTTAAATTTTTAAACTTAATTTTAAAGTTGATTTAAGATATTCTTAACGTAGTTTATTTTTCAGTATCGACTTTTAAATCGTTAGAAATATATATAAAAGTTTTATCTATAAATTAGTTTTTATTTTCTAATAAGCCAAAATAACTTATTAGAAAAAATGGGCAACCGCGATGAGGCTTGAATTGTCCATCTACTCCTTCCATCTTACGTAAAATATAATAAATTAGTACTCGATTAGACATCACCTAATAATGCTAAGAATCTGTAACATCAATAACATCTGTATACACAAATTGAAAGTGCTAAGATATTCAACTATAGAGATGAATTCCTTAATTTAAGCCGTATGAGTATGCCAATTTTCTTTTGTTGTGATAAATGGAAGTTGAAAAACCAGATGAGTTTGCAGTCTTTTTTATGCAGTATCTCGACGTGACATGAGTATCTTAAAATAAATGCTAAATGCATACAAAACAAGACTTATGAATTTTCACTCACTTTTTTTTTCCACAATAGGTATTACTTATGCGTCTTTGGAATAATATGTACGGTTTCAACTAACCCTAGACGTCGTCAAAGTATGATGGAGCTTTACGCTTTGCAACATGGCTAGGTTATACGGATAATCATGAGCTGCGATGAACAGTTCAACTGTATAAGCTGCTAGTTGCCAAAAAAAAAAAGTGCATTGACCTGGCAAGCTTGATCCCTGTGAACCCATTTAATTTAGGATTCTTTTAATTTACTACTCAATCTTATCTGGAGTCAAACTCTCTGCGAGATCCAATTGCTAATTAGGTACTCGACGCAACTCGCAAGTTGATCAAACCAACCAAGTTTCAGTAATTTTGTCTTTATACGTAGTATCATCTACGGAGTATTACCCCAAAAAAAGGAAAAAAAATCCAAAAGAAAGAAGCTGCAGGAGAGGATTAAGTTGATGAGGTAAAAATGTCAAAAAAGTCAAAACTGCGTAGCATATGCACGCATGGACGACCTTGACTCGGAGCCACGTCACCCATGGCCCACCTGGAAGCGACACGTACGCGCCACGGCGTCCGGCGACGCGGGAGGAGCGCGTCGAAGGACACGTGTCGAGATCCCATCCGTCCCGATCCCTCAAACCACCGAAATCCAGCGGCCAAAAAAAATTGCCCAAGCTCACGTTCGCGCGCGCGGGGAGAAAGAGATGAAAAAAAAACTCACCGGAAGTCGTCGTACTCCGACCGGACCACGCGCCGCGGCGGCGGCGGCGCCGCCTTCCCCTTCGCCTTCGCCTTCGTCCTCGCCGCCGGCTTCGCCTTCGCGGCGGCGGACGACGCCACCGCGGCGTCCTCGGAGATCGCCCCGAGCGTCGGCTTCCACGCCGGCCCCGACGGCCTCCTCCGCCGCTTCTCCGCGGGCGGCGCCACCGCCGCCGCCGCGTCCTCCACCACCGTCGGCACGGAAACCGCCGCCGGCTCCTCCGGCGCCGATGACAGCCGCCGGCAGCGCCTCACGAAGGCGAACAGCTTCATCCCCGAGCTTAATTAGCTTAGATTAGCTTATACGAAATCGAAGCGAACTCGATCGAGCGGAAAAGAAAAAAAATTCAAAGCCCTAGCAAATCCGCATCAAATGGCCACGGGTGATGCGTATTATATATATCGCGCCCGCTGTTTGTACTAGGCGGCCACTTGCCGTGGCCGCGACCCAAATGACTAAACTGCCCCTGTTCTCCTTGCAAAGTTGACATTAGTATTTTGTGATTAATTAGTCGTTGCATGGGTAAAATTGGGATTTTTTTTTCACAAATTAGTAAGTAGAGTTTTTATTAGTTTTGGTGTGGAACACGCATGCAGTCACTGCAAATTGCATTGTTTTGGACAATTGAGCTATACGTACGTTGTTTGTGAACTGTGGCATGAATCCACGTAAAAAAAGTTTAAAGAGAGAGCTTATCTACCTAAAACATTGGCCTTCTTTTTATTTCTGACAAAAAGAGTAAATAAAATAATCTCATCTGGATTTTTATAAAGATAATGGAAGATGCATTACATCTCTAGCCTCAATCTTCTCCGCCTTTATCTACAAGATTACACGTTTCTCCAATCTCGCTAAGGATATGATGATGATTCCATGCATGCTTGTCTATAAAGTGCATGATCTCTAAATGCAAATTACTAGCATGGATAATGGGTGGCGGAACCAGAATCTTTCTACGCATATATAGGGCTCAATTAGTATACTTTACATAATTTTATCTTTATCTTCTAATTTTTAAAGTGTAATTTCAATGTATATTTAGGATAAGGAGTAGGGCTGCAGCCCTAGCTGCCGTATAACTCTATCTCCGCCTCTCATGATATTACGTTCATGTAATCTGCTGGTGATTTGCACAAAACACAAGAAATAGACAAGAGGAACTATTTAAGTAATATCCTCTGGATTCTGGAACTAGGATTCTATAAATATAGCAACACGGAAATCATATGTGAATAAAATGTCATACACAATAGAACCTCCTACAGTATTTCAGAACATAAGAATATTAGAAGCAATGCTTTTAGATAGTTTACAGGAAATATGACAAGGAATTTTGGAGGAATCGAAATGAGTGTGGAGAGAGAAATAGAATAAGAGCATTGGACTTTTCAAAGGAAATGAAAACATGAGCACACGTTTAGTTTCTTATGGAATGAAGGCATAGGAAACAATTCATATAATTTGCATGCAAACTCCGTTCCTTTGTTTTAAAGAACCTCTCATAGGAAATAATTTCCAAGGATTAAAATCCAATAAGTTTCCTTTGAAATTCCCTCAATCCAAATGAGCCCTAATTAGATCCAATGGGCTGCCCTCTGTTTTTTGCCAAGTCTTACTTAAAATTAAAATTTTAAAAAGTTTCCAGGTAACATGGCTGATCACTGGATGGCGAGACACTAACCACCATGCCACCCTGCCTCTTGACTTTTGATCAGTGTGTGACCGTTAGATCTCGATCCGACAGCCGAAAATCCGTAGACCATTTCTCCAGTACACCCAAGGATATAGTATCAAATATTTCATCGTCCTATCTGCAGATTTGATTAATTTATGACAGGTTTTGCTAATGCAAGTTAATGGGGCAAGTGGTTCGAGATGTGTTAGCTCAGCGATATCTATTACGTAGTAGTTTTATTATGCTAGTCTTCGATTAGTCCAGCTTGTGTGGATTATGGCGTGGAGGTCACACCTGCATGTCACCACATCTTGACTTGAGTAGGCAATTTAATTTTTCTTTGGTTTTATTTACTGTCTATGTATTACGAGGAGTTCCAAAATATAAGTATTTTTTAACTCTAGAGAGGTGTTCGAGATGTTATTTCAACCAATAATCTTTATAACAATAAGTTATTTGAAATTAAAAAAGTTATAAACTATGATAGTTTTTCTAATGATAAACGAGTTATTCTATTTTTTTTTATTATTAATAGTTAAAATTAAAACTGTTTGACTTAGCACTTTCTAAATATTTTTATATTTTGTGATGAAGGACATATTAAGTATGCGTACGTAGTACGATTGAGATGTATAATGGATAATATGATAAAAATATTGAACTATCACAACATGGGCGGCTAAGGGTAGCTCCAATTCTTATGCTGCACGGATTTTTTTTATTATATCCACAGTAGACATTGAATATATCATGTTTAGTGTTTTTTAAGAAAGAGAACTGTTTATGTTGTAATTGTCCTCTTATTCTTGGATAGAATGTCAAGAGAGGTACACAGGAAATTTTTGAGAGAAATGACTATGGTGCTTTTACGTAGTGTGCATTTGCTTTTGAGCAAATGAAAAATGAGGGCATATTTGGTGAAAACGAGTTAAGCGTTAGAAATTCATGAAAATCATCCCTAAAAGTTTTTATAAATTTATGAAAAAAAACATTAGAGATAGGTGTGGTTATGAAATACATTATTGCCAAATATCAAGTTTAAACTCAACTTTATTTTGGGTAACAAATAAGACAAATTTTGGGTGAACACTTGAAATTTGTCATTTTTATTTCTCTCAAATAAAGTTGAGTTTGGACTTGAGATTTGATGAGAATGTATTTCACATCTATACCTTTCTCTAGTAATTGTTTTATGAATTTACAAAACTTTTAGATATGATTTTCATGAGTTTTTAACATTTAACTTGTTTTCACATGATATTTTCTCATTAAAAGTTTCACTTTGCTCCAGTTAGTTCGAATTGTAGTATCAACAAATATAGTCGTGTATACATTCTTATTTGGTGTAGAAACGAGAAGTTTTATACTTTCCAAGTTTATAAAACTATACTCCCTCAGTTTTTATTTTATGACCCTATTGACATTTAAGCATATGTTTACCATTTGTATCATTAAAATCTTTTGAGCAAATATGTAAAAATATAAGTCATATTTCAAATATTTTTAGTGATAAAATATAACAAAATAAAATTAATCATATATTTATTAAAATAATATAAATGGTTCACTAGTACAGATCCTTCTATCTGTGACGGCCTCTAACATGTCTAGAAATAGCGGACCGTCACAAGGAAGTTATCTTAATCGGGCCGAAAAAGTGCCCGATTGAGATATGGTCGCACATACATGTTAGATGGGCAGAAAAACTTAAGCCCGTCACGGATGACACCTATCAGTGACTTTTTCAGTTGAAGTTGTTCACTGATCTAAAATTCTATTTGAATTTTTCAAACTTTGAATTTCAAATTTCAAATTGTTTAAATAGAGTCAGATGGAGAAATGACCAAAATAAAAATTTTGCACCTCGATGAGTTCTACAACTTTGGTTTTGGTGACTTTTCCATTTGAAATCATTTTATAACCCCAATTTTTGTTCGAAGTTGTCAAATTTTGAAAATTCAAAATTTGAATTGTTCGAATGAATTTATTTATACAAAGGACCGATACAATAGTTGTAGATCTCGGTGAGTTATACAATGGGGGATGTAAATGAGTGTATATGAATGGGGGATGTTGGGGTGTGACATCCTCGCCTAGGGCTTAATAGGATTAATAGAATATTCATACCAACAAATTACAACTACTTTTCTAGAAGCCGATCTCCAAAAAACTTTGATGTTAAGCGTATTTCGGGATGGGTGACCGATCGGGAAGTTCTTCCCGGGTCCATATGAGTTCCTAAGTGGCATGGCTAGCCAAAAAATAAAATTTATTTTTTTGATTATACTCATCTGTGATGGACATTAACTTAGGCCCGATTGAGATCTATACGAGTTCCTGAGTGGCATGGCTAGCCAAAAAATAAAATTTATTTTTTTGATTATACTCATCTGTGACGGACATTAACTTAGGCCCGATTGAGATGAAGGTCATCTGTGACGGGCTATAGTTGGGTCCATACGAGTTCCTGAGTGGCATGGCTAGCCAAAAAATAAAATTTATTTTTTTATTATACTCATCTGTGACGGACATTAACTTAGTCCCGATTGAGATCCATACAAGTTCCTGAGTGGCATGGCTAGCCAAAAATAAAATTTATTTTTTTGATTATACTCATCTGTGACGGACATTAACTTAGGACCGATTGAGATGAGGGTCATCTGTGACGGGCTATAGTTGTGGCCCGATTGAGATAGGTCATCTGTGACGGGCTATAATTTGACTAGTCGTCTGGGTCAAAGCTATCTGTGACGGGCTTTAATTAGGGCCCGATTGAGATAGATTCATCCGTGACGGTCGTTTGCTCGATTGAGATAACTCTTCACATCTGTGACTTCTAGTCTGTGACGGACGCCATGCCCGATTGAGATGGGGCTTGCCGCCCGATTGAGATGATGGTATCCGTTCTAGTGGTTACACATAAAACATACTTTGAAAAGTTAATGACACTGTATATTTAAAAAACGAGGAGTATTTTTTTAGTTGACTATTCATTTCTACGATCTGAAGCAACAAATTAAAGCGTGGGGGTGTAAATTAAAGGCGTTATATGTGTCTATAGCTTTCTCTCATGTAATCTCTTTATATCATTATCTACAAAACATAAACACTATACCATTATCTAAGAAATGTAATCAATTAAATTATGAGATAATCCACGTAATGCTATTGATAAGTGTTAAATATACTGTTCATCCTATAGTACTTAACAACGCGGAATGGGTGGAATCCTAATGACGGATGGTATTTTTGGGATATAGTCGTTTGTATGATGGTATTTCTTGAAACTCATATTTGTCGATGTCATTTTGTTTTGGATTTAGATGGTTGTCAATAGCATTTCTTGGATTACCTCTTAAAGGAGTATATGATTGAGTGACTGGCTTTCACCTGCGCAGCATATCAATATGTACCGTGTAGCAGGGTCACATTCAGAATATCCGGTCAGATCTTATCAGATAAAATTGTGGCAACTACTGGTCTACTGCCTCTTCTTTCGATCGAACATACAGTATCATATCTATTGCTAGTGGAAAAAATAAATGTGATATGTTCTATTTGTACATTGGAAGTATCGGGGCCGTACTTTTTTGACCGATTTGTCAGGTCATTTCAGAGAGTATTTAGCCGATTTCTCATTGGCTTGACAGCCTGCACTAACTTCGTCAGATAACACTATCCAGTTATATGCAGAGATTGATGATATACAGTGGTACTAATAGTTTCCTCAACTTCTTAGCTATCAAGCTAGCATATGTTGGTGATGAGTATGCCACTAATAGGAGTGAAATTGATACAAATTTTGTTTTCCTTCTCCTGTTTGTGTGATGTTGTACGTGTGTGTGTGACATCATCAAACAATTAATGCTGCATTTCTTATTTCTTAATTATCATCTAAGTTGAGCTGTTGCCTGCTGATGACTTTTATGGCCCGTTCCCGGTTTGTTGGGACGAAAAAAAAAACAATGGGTCGGAGTGCTCTTGGCTATGTTTAATTTTATAATATTTTTCATTGAAATATTTAGGATACCAATACCACATGAGAGATTTTTATATATGTTTGAATCTTTCAAGGCACGGTGCAATATAGGCATGGTAGACTCAAAGACATGTGCCTATATATATTTGCTAGATAATCGTCACAAACATGGCTGGGAAAGAATGTGAGCCGACAGCAGGAGAATGGGAGAATGGGTGCACAAAGGAGAAGGGGTGGAGAACAAGAGGCTATACGTCATACCTAAACATGACATTGAATCGTTGTCCTATTGAAAAATTTAGTGCAAATGTCAAATATAAGCCATACTGCCTTTAATGAAAAAACAAGTCACAATAAAGTAAATAATATTGATATATTTTTTTATTTAAAACATAAGATGAATAATTAAACATTATGTTCAAGCCAACAACGTCATATATTTTAAACTGATATTTAGAAATTGAGCAAGTAAATGATTATTTATCGTATTATTTTGTCTCTTTTGGGTCATAGAGTAACCTTCAGGCAGGATACGATCTAGTTAAACAACGGAAGATCAGAGTCAGTGGCTCAGTGCTGGTTAGCTAGCTTTAACTTGATCTAAAAATGAAGGATATATAAAGTGACATAGCACTCAACCTTAATAGTTAAATACTACTTTTGGACTATAAAATCAGTAAATCTGGGATAGGCCATAAAATAGTCAAGGATATCTCCCCTGCCCTTATCTTTTGGACTATAATTTGGAAACCGTATGCATACAAGACAAGACTATAGGAAGTGTCCACTGTCCATTGCTTTGTCTCAAGATCTATTTTATTTCTTTGCGATGAATTAATACTTAAGGACAGAGCGGCACTGGAATGGAATTATAATATAGTATTTTTGGACTTCAAGTTGGCAAATAATGCTTGTAAAGTTATACTTGTTTTGTTTACTCTTTTGGCCAAAACCTCTTTATTTAGGTAAACAAAACGGTGTAGTAGTAGATTTCTTTGGTGTGTTGTCATGTCAACTTGAAGAGAAGCAAGACTTTCTCCTGTAACCAAATTGACACGCAATTCAGATTTTCTATTATTCAATTAAACAAGACATATCTCTTGGTATCTTGGGTAACCTGAGTGAGATCTATATTAGTAATAACATATATATACACCTTTTTGGGTCTGCATCACTACTTAATTAATAACGAAACATTGCATCTTAGCTAGGGCTGCTACACTGCAAAGCGTTGATGTGCATGTTAGCTAGCCGACAGCACCAAACAGAAGGAGAAAAAGAGGCTAAAGAGAAGTAGGCAAGGCTTACAAAGCAACAAAAGAGAACAAAAAGAGACAAATGATTGTTAACATAATTGGGAAGGACACAATATTATATGATTAATCTCCAAGGGACTGCTAGGTGTGTATAGTAATGTGCAGAAAAGTTCCAACTAAAGATGCATGGGTAATAAAATGTTGCAAGGTATGAAACCAGATTCCACCAGCTACAGAAAAAGATAACGTACATGAAGTAAAGATGTAAGAGTAAATTTTTTACTATCTTTGAGGAAAAACAGATACGATATTTCTTAGCGTAAACTTTTAGTACATCCATAATCCATAATGTTTACATGTTAGGAGGTACCACAAATTAACTGTAAAAATTAAAGAACTTTTACGGTAAAAATTACTTTCACTGCCAACGTATGACCGTCCGTCTTATTTAAATTTTTTTATGATTACTATTTTTGTTGTTATTAGATGAAAAAATATGAATATTACTTTATGCGTGGCTTAATTTTTAAATTTTGTTTATAAATTTTTCAAATAAGACGAATGGTCGAACGTTGTACACGAAAACTTATTACTGCACTTAAAATGGGACGAGAGGAGTAGTATATATATTGTCATACAAGGACACTTCAGAAATTTACGGCAAAATTGAAAAGAGCATTCCAGTAATTTCATGTTTTAGTCCCTAACATCCCATCAGTCATCTCATCGCCATCCTAAGTTAGCTGACGGACGACGCATGTGGACTGGATGTGGCTGGTGGCACCTCACCATAGTAATGAGGACGGTGGAGAATAGGGAATGAGAACGAGCAGGGGAAATGCCCGGCGTTGTTCCACTATACAATGCAAATTTTCATAATTGCCTCCATGAACTAAGTATAGAAAGATGATTTTACGCCCATTTGATTCTATACTCCAATCTATTTAGGTGGGAAGGATAATTTAATCTAAATCCTTAAATCATTAATTTATACCGGCAGTATAAATTCTCCCTGCTGGCAGTATAAATTATACCGTCAGTATAAACTACTCTCTCCATTCCAAAATATAATAATTTCTAGCATTCAAGATTTGTTCGAAAATATAACAACTTTTTCTCCAACACTCTATTTCCAACCAATCACAACCTTCCCCTATTTAATTTATACATATTTTCTTAATATCCGTATCAAACTCTAAAGATGCTTATATTATGGGACGGAAGTAGATTCAAAATTGCAGCGTCTGAAGAAGCGGAAAATCACTCAAGATGTAAAGCTTGTAAATTGTTTGTGCACTAACTAACTTATAGAGGCAGCTAGAGGATATCAACAAGAAAATAGATCTCAAGGTTGTCATGGCATGCATCAATTGTAATCGTGAAAGTGATGAGAACCCTTTTCATCCTTGCAGTACAACTCTAAAACCATTCCATGTGGCTATATCTGAATTGGTGAGATTAAAGGACCTTTTGGGCCGTCATATGACTAGAATGATGGAGAAATTCTTGTTTCATCAGGAATAAAGAGTGCTTTAATTGTCCAGTGGACAAATGGAATTCAATCAACCCAAGTCGAGGATGAAAAGACAGCAATATACATTGGATCCATCTCCAGATTGTTCCCATGTGTAGACAAGGAAGATTAAGCAAAGCCACCCATTGGAAGAAAATTTGCCATGATGAATCGATGTTATCATTTTGACCTAGTTGTTTGCTTGTTTGATCTTGGTGGCCGCACCAAATGAACACTTGTGTTTATTTTCTAGAGTTCAAATTCTCATATATATATATATATATATATATATATATATATATATATATATATATATATATATATATATATATATATATATATATATATATATATATATATATATATATATACACTTCTCATTTTTCAGCCAATTTACTGTTCTTGCGATTTTAGCTTACCATCATGCACATAATTGCAGGAGTAAGTTGATTAGCTGGATCACTATGTAAGCTGAGCCACAGAACAGCCATTTCTTGTGGGCTATTTCATGCTCCATTACACTAACCAAAAAAGAGGCTCCTAGAAAAGGCAGGGCTCTGCTAAAAAACAGATAAATCTCTTTCAGGCGACCAATATCTCAGCTTTTTTTTTTCTCAAGGACACAATAGAAAGGCAAAATAAATAAAAACACGTTCCAATCCATAGCCATCCAACGCGCAAACAAGATGAGAACAGAACACCACTGAAATTTGCCCAAGTGCGCCTAATTTTGCAAAGCTAAGGGACTGAACAAAGAAGCCCTCCTTTTCTTTTTCTGAAAGAGAAACTGAAGAAGCTAAGGACAGAAAATGAGCAAGTGCCTTCCAACTCTATCAAGGTCCTCCTTTTCTTATTCTGCCTCATCAATCATCATGCCCTGCCTCATGAACAGGTGATTAGCTAGAGTATAACCACTAGTTCAGATTCAGGTTCAAACTAATCCCATTTTGGTTGGTTGACTGATCCAGCTGCAGTGCCAGGCACTCCATAGCAGATTCAAGAAACGAAAATCCATGTGAAAGTGAAGGCACGCGATGCAGGTATATGCAATGCGCCCTCTTTCCCCGGCCCAATCCTTGTCAAGCACCCTTTTCAGATAAGAAAAAAAAAATCGTTTCTCCTCTCCAAAGAAGACGATATATGCACAGTAGAAGAGGATCGCGATGTTGTCGTCTTCGTGCTAGAATTAATAGATGGGCTAAAACCCATTCGAAGATTAATTCTTTAGAAAATCACAAAAGCCCATCTCATAAGAAGGCATGCATGTGGAGTTTAGTACCACCTTACTTATTCTAGGAGATGGTGACCTCCTTAAAAGGGAGGATGCCCTCCTAGCCACTTAAAACATGTGTGGTGGAGAGAAGATGGGGAATACATGCGCGCGCTTGCTCGCTTGGCAGGGTAGGCGTTGGCTCCTCATCCTCCTTTTGCAGTTTTGTTTTACTGCAGAAAATTCGAATTTATTTTGTTTTGGAAACATTCCGAAAAATCCGGTGCGTGAAAACGACGTGGAGTCCGAATAAGTTACGCGCGGCTTATCCGGTTCGGTTACGCGGAGTGGAGATCATGCGAGCGCCCTGATCAAACGACCTATCTCTATATAAACCGAGCCGCCGTCTTCACGCAACACACGAAAAATCAATCTAAGATTTGCCTCTACTCGGCTTGTGCATCTCTGCATAGTGACAGTCTAGGCCCTAGGGTCATTGGAACATGTCAGTGTCTCGAGGATTCAGACATTCAGGTGGTGATTCTTTTCTAGTAACAAAGATGAAGATGAACTTGGAGTAGGCAAAACAATAAAGCCATTAGCACATAATTAATTGTTCCTATAATTATTATGAACTTGAAAAATAAATTTATCTGATAATTTAAAACAATTTCCATATATAAAGTTTTCACACAAAACACACCATTTAGCAATATGAAAAACATGCTAACGAAAATCGAGAAAAAAAACTGTCTTAATTAAAAAGAATGAGGTCTCAGTACTGCCTACTTCCTCCGTCCAAAACCAATCTAGTAGTAAATATGACACATTTGTACAACGAATATGGATAAAATGTGTCACATCTTGGCTTTTTTGGGACGGAGGGAGCATACGCTACTTCAGGGAAATTTCTAAATTTTGGATGTTGTGCTACAGTGATAGGTGGCTGTAGGTTCTAGTATATAGCACTGAGCGATCGATCTCTGTTGCCATGGATAGCACGCCACTGGCGCACACGAGAGCAACAGGATGAACCGGACATATGCATGCCGCAACCTGCAAGAAGAAGACGATGAAGAAGAAGAGGAGGAGGGTTGTGCATGAGGCCGGATTCCTAGCTATGGACCGTGCTAACGGCCTAGCTCCCTCGAGCCGTGGCCGGCCCGGCCATCGGTGGCATATGCGTGCGTGGTGATTAATTGGGCGGATGGATGGATGGATGGACGAGGCGTGATCGATGCGGTTTTGCGGCCGCATTGAGCACGGGATGATACGCGAATTCGGAGGACGTTGATCGAGCGAGAGCGACCTTGGGTTTGATGAGAAAAAATGGTTATCTTCTTTTGGCTATGGTGGATGGTGGGGTGGCGTTCGTGTAGCGGGCAATCGAAATCGCACGGGGATCCATCCACCGGAGATATCCCACGAAACTTACCGGCGTGAGGAGAAAGCACGCGGGCGTGTAGTCCGGCCCATCGGAGGCGACCAGATTGCGGGTGGATTTCACCGGCGGCCACGCGGCGCGCGACTAGCCTGTGGCCTGTCACTAGGAGAGGCCAATATTGTTCATGGGCCCTATTTATTTTTTGGAACAAGTTGACTTTGACTCCCTATAATATAAGTCCAATCTTATTCATATCGCTCAACCACAATACCATATATTATGAACCCTCAACTATTAAAATTGATGTAAAATTACTTATTCAGGTTCTGGGGATGGTTTTCGCTGATGTAGCTCGTTGACTTAGTCCAATTGGTTGAGTCAACATGTAGGCTCACGTGTTGGTGAGCGGTGACTCCCCCTCTTCTGTCCTTTATCCTCTCCCATCCCCATTCACCTCGATGACGATGGTGCCAGCCTCAACGGTGTCAGGCAAGATGGGCGGAAGCGGCACGTGGAGGCTAGAGAAAGGGAGGCAATGGCATTGTTCGATGAGCTCCGAAAGCAACAACAAAGACCGGGGAGGAAGAGGGTTGCTATTCCTTCATCACTGCCCCCACCAACCCCTTCTACTTGCCGCCATCCCCACCAGTCGAGCGAGCCATGAGGAAAGATTGCACCAGCTATGAGTCTACTAGAAGCTCGTTGGCCACGCCACCAGGATTCACTCATCGGTCATGGAGCTCGCCGCTAGTGGCCTCCTCGGCCGCCGCCATGTTGCGAGAAGAGGGGAGAGGAGGCGACAACAAGTAGTAGTAATAGAACTGCGTCGGTCATGCCGCTTGCCAGCCCTTAAGCTCGTCGACCACGGGCTCCTTGGGCATTACTATGGCCTGGTCAGTAATAAGTTCACTTTAGGTCCCTCATCGAGTCTGCAATTCATCGGTGAACTGCAATACCATATATGATGCTTCCATCAACTTTCCAAATCAATGCAAATAAGGTTCTAAGGTGATTTAGACATCGATTTTGACTGACCATACGTGATATTGACGTGGAACCTAAGTCACAGAAAAAAAAAACCATGGGACCCATATGTCAGCAGCCAACACATCTTCCTCCTCTTTGTCTCTCCTCCTCTCATCTATCTTCCCTATCTCTCTCTAGGCCTCCACCGTGCGCCTCCTGGCCTATAAAGAGATGAGCAAGAGAAGGAAAGAGGATGGTGGCCACGACCCTTCCAACCCACCGTAGCCACCCACACCTCTTCATGTCGCCTACCATTCGCCTTTCGTCCTCCGCCGCTTGCCGTCCGCAACCTGTTCCCGGCATGGAGAGAGATAGGGAGGAGAGAGAGAGAAGGAGGAGGAAGATGGGTTGGCTGTTGATATGTGGGTCCCATGGTTTTTCTGACTTAAGTGCCACGTAGGCATCACGTAAATCGAACCAACTGTCCAAACTGTCTTAGGACTTTAGGACTTTATTTGTATTGGTTTTGAGAGTTAAGGAATACATCATATATGGTACTACAAATTTGGGATAAATTTTAGACTAGAGAACAAATTGAAGGACCTCAAGTAAACTTATTCCTAACGATTGTGGATTTGTGGTACAGTGGCAGGAGCGATCCAGCAAGGATCGCCAGTTCTTTTCTTCTCTGTGGCCATCTGGCAGGATGGTTGACAGGGCAAATAGTAGCTAAGACTCGTCTCTTCTTTTTCCATTTTCTTTTTTCCTTCGGGGGTTCGGATCCTCTAGAGGTAGACGAGACGCTGTGAAAATGTAAAGCGGAGAGAGCAGACCGGCAGACCATCTGCCTCGACACTATTTCAAGGCAGAGTATGGGCTTCCTTTGTTGAGGCCAGGGTATGGTCAATGATCTTTTTGGAGCTAACACCATGGATAACGGTTGTTGTTTCAAATTGTTAATAATGTAGCACGTGTGTGTCCTCGGTGTTTTGTGAAGCTTTCGTGGGCTTTTATCAGTGTTTACAGGCGTTTCAGGATCATCGTGTATCGATTTTAAGTGTCTGGGATAAGAAATTGGGATGTCTAGAAATCAAAGGCGGCTGAAATTTTTTTAAAAAAATTAGTCACCTTTTTCGTACCTTGGATGGTAATTCAATAGTTCTCAATTTCTCATCATTATCACTGCTACTTACTGCAAACAAAACACCTTCTTTCTAATAAATTACTCTAACATAAACATGAAATAAATTTACAATTCATATCATTTTTAAAATTGCAAAAAAAAAGGAAGTCACATGGTGATAAAAAAGAAAAACACGGGTATTCGCGCACGGCCCAGACACACGAACGTTCACGCACTAGTTATTTCGTCAACATATCATCTTGTGTACTTACTTAGGGCTTGTTTAGTTCCGAAACAAAAATTTTCACGCTATTACATCGAATGTTTGGACAAATGCATGGAGTATTAAATTTAGAAAAAAAAACCAATTACACAGTTCGCCAGGAAATTGCGAGAGCAATCTTTTAAGCCTAATTGTGCCATGATTTGACAATGTGGTGCTACAGTAAACATTTGCTAATGACAGATTAACTAGGCTTAATAAATTCGTCTCGCAATTTCCTGGCAAAATCTGTAATTTGTTTTGTTGTTAGACTACGTTTAATACTTCGGATATGTGCCCGTATCCGATGTGATATGCATGGGCAAAATTTGCCAACTAAACAGGCCCTTATTTTTGCTCTGTGTGCACTTGAACATTGCACTATCTTTCATGAGGAATAGTAGCCTCACAGAGTCAAGGAAAGTCAGAGAGTGGAGAAAAATTGGAACCGAGGATAAAGTGTATGCAATATATATTATAGACATCCTGTTGAAAAAATGGTGTATTATACTGTAGTGTTTTCCCAAATTAGAAATTGTATTCCATGTGGTGCGGATTAAGCAAAGTGTACATTGTGTACTCGAAGTTAAAACATTATTTGTTCCACCCTACCGAAATTAAAGTGCGGTGAATGGATGAGTTAAAAAAAAGTGACTAATAAATAATTGAATATTCAAATGAAGTGCTAAATAAATGGTCCCAAAATTCCGGGCATAAAGTTCCATTCTTCCTCATTTCATACTTTACGAATCTTGGCAAGAAACCTTGCTTAATTAATACGAGGATTTGATCCTATAAAAGATCTCCCCTGCTCCTTTCATGCGAATCTTGGCAAGAAAGCTAGCTTAATTTATACGAGGATTTGATCCAACAAAAATCTCTCTTCTTCATTCATGCAAATCGGTGCATGAAGCATAGCTCAACAACCACATGACATGATGATTTGATCCTACAAAGGGCATCTTGACGAGTAGTAGTTTGCACACCAAACCGGCCGACTATAGTCCTTTTCATTTACATATCAAAATGGCGTCTTAAGGAGTGTCATCCCGTCAGTCTTGTAAAGCTGAAAACAAACATTTATTATCCGTTTGTAACAATTATTTGCTCCTAAAGAAATGTCAAAACATCAAGAGATCGCAAAATGAGCATAACTTAACATGTTAGATTCTTACGATGATACTCGTATTTACGCCTAATTATTTTTTCAGTGGTACGCATCGTACTCATCGATAGCGAGACATCTGTTATGATTTCGTGAATTTTAAGATATGTTGATCTAGTCTTTTTGTATTTTTTTTCTAAAAGAAACATCAGGAGACCATATGTTGTGCTTATAATTTTATAAAAAACTGGAAAAACATCATGATAGTAGTAGAATCCTTGAAAGAAATCCTTTCCTCCTTGCTGCATTCCAATGTAACGAACTAAACCATTGTACTGTTTCTCTCCTTTTTAATGAAATTCAGGTTGGAAAGCTCCCCCGGTGACCAGTCTAAAAATAATAATTTTATGAATACTCGGTGCAAATTCATCCAGGACAACAGAATGAGTGCACTGTTTCTTCACGCGAAACATAAATTTGCCCCAGTTGATGCAAAGATTATCTCACATCAGAGAATCAGGTATCCGAGTGTCACATGGAAATGACCAACTCAGATGCTCAGCACAAGCGAAGCATTTTTTTCTGTCTCTACACAAAACCTACACCTCCCCTATAAGAAAAGAAAATTCCCCTCTCTTCTGTTGCCCATTTCTTGACTGTGAATAGTACCCAGGCACATTGCACAAATATGCAATGTGCAAAGTGGGTAAAGGGCAGGGAGAAATCAAGAACCCAGCCTTACATATTCCCCAAAGCTCTCTCCCTGCAAACTCTCCACTTGCAGGGTGGCAGAGGCTGTCAGTAGAGCTCAGGATCCACCAACTTCTTTGGCTGGCCCCTCTCCTCCATTTCTCTCTCTCCAATTGCAAGCCATTGACCACTCATCAGAGCCAGAGCAGCTGCCATTGTTGAGCATTTAGCCATTTGGAAGCTTGGGCTTTTCTCTCTGTGAGTGAGTGAGGTTTGGGTTGGGGGTGGTGCCATCCATCGATCCCTTTGTGTGTGTTACTGCTTCCATCCCCATCATTGCAGCCTTTTCCTTCCTTCTTTGCCATGTTGCTTTAAAGCTGGTTGTTTTGTGGTGTGCTGCTGTGGTGTGTGGCAACAAAAAGAGGACGATGGGCTGTGTTCTTGAGGTTGATGTGGATGGTGAAGTGGTCTTCCTCGTTGATAAGGTTCTTCCTCCTTCCTTCCTTTCCCTTCTTGCAGTTCTTCTTCCTTCTTGGTAGCAACAAATCTTGCAGTTCTTTTTCTTGCTCTGTTCAGCTGAAGAGGATGGTGCCGATGTGATGTTCTTGTTGCTAGTTTTTGCTTTCCTAGGTTGGCAGCTTGCTGTATTAGTGCCTCTATCGTCTGGGGATTATTGTTCTGTACTCTAGCTTCTGGTCTCTAGTGTTTCACCACCAAGTTCTTGGGGATGAGTGAGGAAGTGTGTCACATCCTGCTGGAATTGAGCCTGTTTCAATTCCTAGCATTTGTTGTTTCCTCTGTCCAAAACTGTTTCAGGTAGTCCCCAAATTTTTTTGGCATTACTTCGCGATCTCCTTCCCAATTTTGGTCTCTTCCATTCTTTGCTTTTATCCCCTTGTGCTGTTCTCTCCTTGATCCCTAGTCGCCGGTTTTTGGATTTCGTGCGGCTTGTCACATCCTGCTTGTTTCATGTACCAACCTCGAATTCGTAGCTACGATTTGCTTCTTCTTGGTCTAAAATGCTCGCATTGTCTGTCGCCTCATCGCTCGTTCTTGCTGTAATTTTGTTCTTGAGCTGTAGCCTGTCTCTCCTGTGGGAGTGGGACAGGTTCGTGCGAATGCAAGCCTGTCAGGTTGTACACACGCTGTTGGAATTGAATCATCATCATCATCGCCTTAATTGCATCGGTTAATCTGAATTTCTCCCTGTAATTCTGCTGTTAATACCCCCAGCTGCTTCTGAATTTTTTTTTTACTGCGAGCTCAGAGATGAGATGAGGAGGAAGACGTCGCGATCTTCCATTTAAGTGGGGTGTGGGTTCCATTTCGCCATCGCCATCAATGAGCAGCCAGCTCGCCAAGCCTAGCCTTTCTTGATTTCTTCTTCCTCTTCCTCCTTAATGGCGCAGGAGTACTAGTGTGAGTGTTGCTGCTGCTGCTGCTGCTACGGTTTCTTGTTTGTTTTGGTTCACCTCCTTCCTCCAATGGCGAGAGCTCGCAGCAATTAGGCGAGTAAAATAATGTTTCATTCCAATTTCCTCTTCTTCTTCTTCCTCTTCCTCTTCTTCCCCGGAGTTAATGGCCTAATAGCTACAGCTCATCTGCTTCGCCTCTGTCAGTGAGTGCGAGGCCTTTAATGGCGTTTGGTGGGCTGCATGGCAATGGCCACCAGCTGACCTCCTCATTTAAGAGCATAAACCGCATGTTCCTTCTGGCGTTTCGCATTGATTTTGGGAGTCAATTGGATGGGTTAGATTAGGCTGGTGTGTTCTTTGATTCTTGTACGAGTAAATTGTTTGGTTTCTTTGTCCTGAATTGTGTTTTGTTTTCGTGGTTTTGGTGAATTTTGGCAGGAGGTTCTTGCACCGTTCTGTGGTAGGATCAAGAATTTGGGCGGCGGCGGCGGCGGCGGCGGCGGCGAGGGGGTGGTCGGAGCTGCGGCGGCGGCGAGGGTTGTGCTGCGTGGGTTCCCTGGCGGCGCTGAGGCGTTCGAGCTCGTCGCGAGGTTTTGTTACACCGGCGGCGGCGGCGTCGCGGTGACCGCGTCGAACGCGTGCGCGCTGCGGTGCGCGGCTGAGTTCATGGACATGGCGGCGGCGACGGCGGAGGTGCCGACACCGCCGAGCCTGGTGAAGATGACGGAGAAGGCTCTCGACGAGATGCCGCAGTGGTCGTGGCAGAGCGTGGTGGACGCCGTCAGGCAGTGCCAGCGGCTGCTCCCGATGGCGGACGCCACGGGGGTGTTCGACCGGGTCGTCGGCGCGCTGGTGTCCCATGTGGCCGTCACCCCGGCGGGGGACGCCACCCCGACGAGCTCCTCGCCGGAGAGTTCGGCGTTCCGCTTCTCGTGCGACACCAAGAGCAGCTGCCTCAGCGCGCGGTGCACCAGCCGCACCTGGTGGTTCGAGGACCTCGCCGTCGTCCTCGGCCCCGGCATGGTGGAGCGCGTCGCCGGGGCGCTCCTCGCCAGGGGCACCGACCACGGCGTCGTCTCCCGGTTCCTCTTCTACTACCTCAAGTGCCGCGTCGCCGGCGCCGCCACCGCCGACGACAAGAGGGCGATGCTCGAGGCGGCGATCGCCGTCATGTCCGGCCTCGACCGGAGCTCGGTCTCCTGCAAGGGCCTCTTCGGCATCCTCCGCATCTCCTCGTCGCTCAGGCTCCCCACCTCCTGCCACGACAGCCTCGTCGCCATGATCGGCGCCAAGCTCGACCACGCGACGCTCGACAACCTGCTCGTCCCGGCGCCGCCCGGGACGACGAGCAGCCTGTACGACGTCGCCCTCGTCCTCCGCTTCCTGGACGCCTTCCTCCTCGCCGCCGCCGCCGCCGGCGCGCGCGGCGAGACGCCTAGGCTGAAGAAAGTGGGCAAGCTCGTCGACCTGTACCTCGCCGAGGTCGCCCCGGACCCGTCGCTGCGCCCGGCCATGTTCGTCGAGCTCGCCACGGCGCTGCCCGCCGCGGCGAGGGACTGCCACGACGCGCTCTACCGCGCCATCGACGTCTACTTCCAGGTAGGAGTAGTAATTAACATCGAATTCTCAGAATTACTCAGATCTTGGTGTCGCCTAGCCTCGACAGCGAGCACTGTTCTTGATTTTGTCAGCATTTCGCAGACTCACCCTCGCATTAATTGCTACTAGTGCGTTTATTGCTATTCCTACCTCCTCTGAATCCTATGCATCATCGGCTTCTGAATGTTCTCTGAAGCCTGAAACGATCGAGTTGTCTCAGGAAAAAAAAAAGTTGGTCATTGTCCAGGACGCTTAAGATTTTGGCCACTTTTGTCACTGTCACTGCTGCTAATCCAGCTGATTAAGATGCTGAATTAGCTGAAAGCTAATGGGGTTTTTTTTTGGTCGATCATGAGCAGGTTCACACGCGACTGACGGAGGAGGAGAAGATGAGGATCTGCAAGGGGATCAACTACGAGAAGCTCTCGCCGGAGTGCTGCAAGCACCTCGCCCGGAACGCCGGCTTCCCGACGAGGGCGGCGGTGCAGGCGTTGGCGTCGCAGCACACGGTGCTCAAGAGCCTCCTCCGCGGCGGCGGCCCGGACGAACACCTGAGGCCGGTGTCCACGGCGAAGCACCGCGCCGGCGGCGAGGACCACGACGACCTCGTAGCCGGCGGCGGCGGCGGCGGCCAGGTCGTCCTGTACGCCGGGAGGCTCGACCTGTCGCTGGAGAGCCAGAATCTCAGGTCGCTCCTCGACGGGATGCACTGGCGGGTGATGGAGCTCGAGAAGGTGTGCAGCCGGATGAAGACGCAGATGAGCAAGATGAAGGCGGCGAGGAGAGCCACCGGCGGCGGCGGCGCCGTCGCCGGCGCCGGCCGCCGCGCTGCTTCAAGATCGCTTCCCCGGATGTGTTCTTGAAGCTCGTTTCATACTGATTGTACATAGGAGTAGCAGCAAATGCAGAGATTGTGTTCTTTCATCCCTGCATTTTTCCCTTTTTTTCTCTTCATTTTTTTCTCAATTTTTTTCCATATGTGTATTATGATGATGCATCAGTTCTTTGGTCACTGGAGAGAAGAGCTAGTAGCTGTGAAAATTGGGAGGTGTCTGAACTCTAAAGAACATAGCAATGCATATAGCTTGTGAATATAGATTAACTAAAAGTCTATAATACCACAACTTTTTTTCTTCATAACATAATTTGGCAAGTACTATCCCAGATGCTTAAAATTGTTTATGGTGGACTTATTATTATGCTATGACCTTATCGTGCAAGATAGATTCTCAGAGGTCACACGAGACCTAGAAAGATTAAGCCATAGCAATAAACTAAGTCCTCTGTTTGTGTCCTTGCTTAAGATGCTTGTTTAGCCACCAGACGTGCAGCGTAAAGCATGATCAGTAAAGGCACAATGACATCATGGCAGCCAAGGTTCAGGGGAACAGTTGACTTGTAATCTGCAGATTAATCAACTCGGTAAATATGCTGTTACAGTGTTTAGAAAGCAAGGACAGCTCTGACAGCGCTGATATGGCTACTAGCTTAGTGGTAAAAGAACATGGGCATTTGAGTCACTTTCTAGGCTTAGGAACTTTTCCCCCCTTGATGAGCTTTTTGGATGCTCTTTGAGACAATAAAACAAGGGTTAAAGGAGGAGTATACAGTGTCTAACCCCAAATAAATTAGGGAATATATTACTAGCATTAGTAATTTATTACTTCTTCCCACATGCTTGTCCTGATTGTGCCATGCTTCCAATTACTACATGATGCTGTTGATCTTACTACACCAGAGAGATAGCCAGTCCAAAGCTCAGAGAGATTCTATGCCAACCTTTGTGCTTCGGTGCGCCTGACAAAAACTTTCCATTTCCTTTTTGCTCACCACAGGTTTAAAATCCAAATCCAACTTCTGAAAAAGAAAGAAACACAGCTGCACATGACATGACCTGGCCATTTATGATCTTCACACCAAAGAAGCGTCCTTAACCGGTTAACCCATATGGGTTAGTAATTAACACGAGTTAATTGCACATGGTTTTACATGTCCTTGAGTCCTTCCATGGAAATAAAACACAAAGCATGTCCTTGCCCGAACTGTATAGCAGTACTGTCCCTGTTGGTTTATTTGAGTGGATTGTCCCCAGTTTTTATCATTATCTAAGAAGAAACATCTCCTGGTGCTGTACAGAGAGAGAGAGTAACACACAGTCACAGATGGATGAATCAAAGATGCAGTAGGATTTGGCAGGGTGGCAGAGGAGGGGCCAAAGATGCTCATCACCTAGCCATGACAAACCACCTTTTCCCATACAAATCTTACACAGAGGTCATCACCATACTCAAATGGTCAAAAAAGGCTGGGTGATCTTTACAGCACACACCGTCCCTGCAAAAAAAAAAAAAAAAAAAAAAACTGCATGGTGCCATGGACCAAGTCCACTGTGGACTACGGCCACGTACACCGGCACATTACCACCATGGGTCCATGGCCAGCTCGGTTTGGTCTACGGCCAATGGTTTCTTCATGTTCATGCATGGACCTTTTTCTTGCTCTTCAGCGACAGACATGGCGAATCTTTGGGTTGGTTTGGCTTGTGGACTAAATAAGCCTTATCAAATTTTATCAGTAGCAAGTTTTGGCATGACTAATTTTGGTAAGGTAAAGTTGTGTTTGGATTGAAGCTAAAATAGCCTAAGTTCACTATTGAAATGGCCTATTTTCTTAGGCATGCCAAAATTTGGCTTCAAACCAAATAGACACTAAACACTGTTGAAATTGCCAAATATTGGTAAGTCTAATTTAGGCCTCGAACTAAACCAACCCTTTATCTTTCCAAATGATTATCTTCTACTCCCTCCGTCCCAAAAAAAAAAGATAACCTAGTACTAGGATATGACACATCCTTATACTAGGATGTGTCATGTCGTAATACGAGGTTAGATTTTTTTAGACGGAGAGAATAGATATTCAATGGACTTTATAGACAGTAGAAATAAATTCAGATCGTTCGTCTTTTCGAGCTAGTCCAGTAGATCATATCTATTTATATAACTCATAAATAAACCGCTTAGATATCTTCGATTAATAATAATACTAGTAGTAAAATACAATTACTAGTAGAGATCATATATATATACTAAATGTGCACCTCATCTTTTCGCTTATGATTATATAATTATTAGCCAAAATTTAAATTTCAAATCTTAAATTTTATGCCGGTTGCCCGGTTTTGGATTTTTTCATCGAAGTTTATTTTTCAGTCTTTATTTTTCTTAAAAAAATTAAACAGTACAAGTTTTACTCACAAATTATTTTTCGTTTTCAAATATGTCATTGGTTTATTTCACGAATAAGCAAAGCGATGGGGCTAGTACTCATTATTTGGTCATTTTATCCATGTTCTGTTTCATTGCAGAGCTCATATGTGTATATCGGTCGCTCGTACAATCAGGATTATGAGGTTTTCTTTTCTTGTGCTGGTAGGGAAAGCTCGTGATTACTTGGTCGGTCAAGATGTTTAGCTAGGGTAATTACGCCGGATGTGTACGTCGAACGGCTTGTACACGGACGGGCCATCGATCGATCCCTCATCACGCGCCGGCGCCGACAGCAGTTGGCCGTACTTGCCGCTACTTAATTATTACTACTACTATGCTTAATCAAGGCGTGATGTATAATCCGCTCCTAACACAATAACTTCATTTTCTTCAGTGGAACTAAATGACTATCGGCCTCTCCATCCACCCTAGACTTGTATATATGATATGAATCGTCCGTTTTTATAACGAAACAGTATGGAATTAATACTGATTTTTAAGTCCCTCAGCCCCATATATATTACTTGAATTTCATTGTAACTAGTAGGGCGACAAAACGTCGATTGCGTGGTTAGTATTCCTATTTTTTTTCTTATATAATAACATATATATTTTCATATTTTATTATTAAAATATATTAAAATAAAAACATGATTTAAATTCTATATGAACTTGACGAAACTAACCGATATATAACATTTATATTGTATTGTATATGTGTGATGGTTATAATTATTTTTTAATTCTGAATTTTAGTTATTTTTAAATTGTATTTCTATGGAATCTAGACTTCTCTTCCAATATTTCTTATTTTTTATTTTAAAGTTCTCCAATATTTCTTATTTTTTACTTCTGAAGTTCCGTTATTTATAAATTTTATTCCTATGTAGACTCTAAACCCTTCTTTCAATATTGTTTATTTTTAAACCCTGAATTTCAATTATTTCTAAATCGTATTTCTGTACGGACTATAGACTCCACTTCTAATATTCCTTATTTTATAATTTCGAATTTCTGTTATTTGCAAATTGCATTTCTATATGGACTTTACACTCCTCTTTCAATATTCCTTATCTTTTAATTTTGAATTTCGGTTATTTCTAAATTGTATTCCAATAGGTACTCTAGACTCTTCTCTCAATCTTTTTTTTTAAAATTTTAGCTCTTTTAAATTGTATTTCTATATGAACTCTAAACTCGACTTTTAATTTTCTTTTTAAAATTCTAACTTTTAGTTAGTTCTAAATTTTTATATGGACTCTTGCCTCTTATTTCAATATTTTTTTTAATTTTGAATTTCAGTTATTTTAAAATTGTATTCTTTAGACTTTTTTTTAATATTTCTTATTTTTAATTTCGAATTTAGTTATTTCTTTATTGTATTTATATATGGACTCTAACATCTACGTTTAGTTTTTAATTCCGAATTTTTATTATATCTAAATTATATCTTTATATGGACTCTAATCTCTTCTTCCAATATTTTTTTTATTTCTTTATTATATTTCTATATGGACTCTAATGTCTACCTTTTATTTTTTTATTTTTTAATTCCGAATTTCAATTATCTCTAAATTGTATGTCTATATGGACTCTAGTATTCTCTTCTAATATTCATTATCTTTTTAATTCTGAATTTCAGCTATTTTTAAATTATATTTTTTATACTGACTCTATTTTATCAACACATGAATTTCGAACACTAGTAAACAGGCACAATTACGTACAGGACAACTTCATGTGGGACCTCTGCTCGATCGGTACGTGTTGGTGCGTCGATCCATTTTGATGACTGATGAGCTCACCCCCGCAGTCGCCGGCCGGTGTTCTGGCCGGTGGCCGGGGAGCGTACATATACGTACCGCGATGTCCAGGTGATCTGGTTGTACTTCTCCTCCGATTCTGCCTCCCCGTCGGCGTGCGCATCATCATCATCATCAGGTAGGCGTGGAAACAGTAGTGCGACGTGTGCGCGCGCCTCAGCCGGTGACCGACTGAATGCAAGCAGTCGGCCGGCGGCCAGCGGATGCCGCGGGGACGATGACGATGAGGGCATTCACTCCACCACACATTCTCGTCGCATAGTAGGTTCAAATCAATAGTCAAAATCCTACGAAGAGGACGGCACCGATTTATAAAATAATATTTATATTCGTAATTCTTTTCTTCTAGAAAGATATTTTATAAATCTTTAGGGTTGGTTTATTTAACGCCAATACGACCTAACTATCACGCGAAACAAGAAATTGGAATGATGTGATCGAAAAGTTAGAAGTTTATGTGTGTAGAAAAGTTCGATGCGACGGAAAAGTTAGAAGTTTGAAGAAAAAAAGTTGAATCTAAACAGGGCCCAAAATATTGAACCTTGGCACCAATAACCCTGACGTCGATCGAGAGGAAGAATCGATTCCTTTGATAAGTTTTTCTAGAGATTTATATAGTATTGAATAAGTTTTTAAAAATAGATGAATATATTTTTAAAAATCCAGCTTAGCTAAGCGAACTGTTCGTGCATTGTTTAGCAGCAGCTAGTAGAAGGAAGTTGCCGTGCATGTACGTGCAGCGTGTAGCGGTGGAGACGCATGAGAATTTCTGCCATTAATGCACGGCACAGGCAATGCAAGTACTTCAGCCAACGGATGTACTGTGTGTCGACCTGTTCATGCTCACGATCCTCGTCAGTTACGATGAGATGAGATGTCACCCCAGCCTAATACCCTGTAGAGCGGTCGGCATCCAATTTTTTTCCCCCAATGAAGTCAAGCATTCGTGTGACCCGGGGCAACGCTGGTGCCAAAGGAGTCAAGCATTCTGAAGAAGCGTCCATCTGCTGAAGACAAACGCTGATTGACAGTCTAATACTAGCGCTCATATAATCAGACAGACAGATGATACGGAGTCGTAGAGGTATAGGGGGGTTGTGAGTGACAACGAAGCTAATACTTCCTCCGTTCTATAATATAAGGGTTTTTAAGTTTTGGTTTTATACTATTCGATCATTCGTCTTATTCAAAAAATTTTAAAATTATTATTTATTTATTTTTACTTACTTTATTATCTAAAGTATTTTAAGCATAACTTTTCAGTTTTATATTTATACAAATTTTTTTAATAAGACGAATGGTCAAACAGTGTAAGCAAAAATTTAAAATCCCTTATATTATGAGACGGAGGAAGTATAACCGGGAGATCTACGAGTGTCAAGTTAAGTAAGGATACGGTGGTGTACGAGCTAGCTGCTCTGATCATGAAGTCTACCGTATCTGAGCCAGGACATCAACGACAATAGGGGGGTGCAAGATTGATTATGCCTATTCATGGTTTAGTGTTTTACATGGATTGATTGATTGATTGATTGATGGAGCGATTGAATCAGCACAAGATCTGATCTCAAGATCACCCATGCTTCAAAAATCAACGTGCGACGTCGACAAAAAAAAGTGACATTTATGTAGTGTCAATGCAATTATTCGTTCTTTTTTTTTTGTCAGCTTAATTTTTTAAACATGTGCATTCAACTAAATAGGGTAATTTTTAGAAATTCTCACATATTAATTAGCATCGTGAAAAGACATCGATGCCCTTCATTGCTCTTGTTAGGAGTATGTGATTGGTAGACGTACACATCCAAAACTATATATATGCAATTGCATTGGAAACATACTAACAGTAGTTTCTCATTTTGGATCTTTACAAAGGAGGATAAAGCTAGCTCAGTGGAAAAAAAAAAGGGAACATGATGTACTCATATATACACATCCAAATCAAAACCCTCTTTTAATAAAAGGTGCGTTTTGGTGGGGGCGAAATGCATGTTGCCTTTGGCTACCAGGTTTAGCTAGCTAGCTTCTCTTCCATCTGGCCATACATGGGAGACCATCAAAACTCTATGATTGCTAAAGGGGATTATGAGGATGACAACATCATGCTTTTTCCACTAAGGACCCACATATTCTACTATATGTACTCCTACCTATATATCTTTGGTTTGTGAATGGTCCTTTAATTGCATGGGCCAGATCTTACTAAGCAAAAAAGAAAACACACTCATGATCATTTCCATATTGCTAGCTAGCCATGCACCCTGCCTGAAATCTAATTCACCAGCACGCAGTTCAAAGCAACATGTCCTTCAATTTTGTTCGTTCTCAGCTCTTCCTCCTTTTTAAATCCATGGAGCAAGGGCATAATTAGCATGTTTTTTTTTAAGCCAATGCACTTAAGTTTCAAACACATTTTGTTCATTTGTTGTGTTGTGACCTAAGGAAATTTCTAAGCTCGGTTGAGTAATTTGTGAGCTTTTGACCACATTAGTTTAAGACTTGGCAATGCAAGCACACGGGAGCACGTGCAAAAGGCATGACGGAGGCTAAGATCCTAAGGAAATAATCGCTTAGATTGTACTCCTCTCGTCGGCTTAACCACGCTGCAAAATCCAAGAGCAAAACGCAGCCATCGTGGAGTCTTCATCTCTGTGCTTAATTAGAAAAATAGCAGATCGATTATAAATAGCTGGAAATAATTAGTATTTGGCCACATGGAGATAATGATCAGAGATGTTAAGCAAGTAGCTCGAGTGATGCAATTAAGAGTATGATTCCTTCGAACACACTCATGTTTGTCATGTGTGGGGATAAGCACCACGCAAAGGTTTCTTGCTTGTTAGTTAATTAGTTTTTCATAAGTCGGCCCAAAGCTAAAGCTTGCACGACTTCAGTGGCGTATTGGGTTCTTCTCTTAAGTTAATCAGAAGTCGTCAGTACTGTACAGATCAGGATGAAGAGGTCACTACTACATGCTGTATTTTTTTCTTTTGGTTACAAGCATGTTCTCCCATTAATTTCTTCAGAGTTCAGATGTTGGTGTCTGCTGATTGTTCTCGCTGTATATCGCTGTTACTTAATTAACTAATCTGTTTTTTCAGGCAACTCAAGTGATAGTCTATTGAAGATGCATGCATCATATGGTGACAGTTAACCCATACGCCTGCTGATGCTGGTAGTAGTAGGCAACATGCGAAGAAGCAACTTCTGAATTTTCTGATGTGCCAACTTGCGTAGTATATTGAACAAGCAATTACACACTAGATAATTAAGAATCATGTCAGTATTTGATTAGTGCTAAGCTACAAGTAGAACCAGTGTGAGAGTATGGAAGGTTCCCATTTTGAAATGCCAATAGGTTTCACAGGCTTTCAGGCTTTCAGCTGCATTACTCCCAAGGAAAACACAGCAAGAAAACAACGGTTTGGTCACATAACCTAACTTGCAAGTGACTACTACTCCACTGACAGTAGTGCTGTTCTACTCTTACACCAAGGCCATGCTTATAGGAAGCATCCACACTAGTCAAGGAGAGCATCCTAGGGGCTAGCTAGGGTTTACTACATGTTTTTGAGAGACCCAAAGAGAGACCAATATTGCTTGGGAAGTGATCAACTACAATTAACTAACTACTGCAGCTACCCTGGTTAACTAGGAGTAAATACTACAGTAATTAGTAACAAAACATTGGTACCTTGCCTTGCATTGCTTGCCTTGGGTTCTGAACTCTTCTGAAGCAGGAGCAGCAGAAAGGCAAGAGGGCAATAGGCATGGGCACACACACCAGACAGGTAGTAGTAGCAGTAAACCAATACAGTGCTGAATTGCTGAAGCATTGGTCCACAGAAGGAGTAGTGGTGGCTTTGAGATTCTCACAAATTGCAGGTGACGTAAACGCTGGCCCATCCGTGTCTAGAGACGCCTCGGAATTCGTGCTCGGAGAGGCATGGACTGTCAGTGGGATTCCTGATTTCTCCATCACTGGATGGTAGCTAAGCTACAGTGTGGCTGCACCGTGTAGTTAAGTACATTGGTCGGGTTAAAGCCTAAACTAATCCAGAGGGTTAGATCTAATAGGAGTACTAATCTTGCAGTAGCACTAGTAATAGCAGACGAGTTAAGAAGTAATAGTGGTACTTGCTGTCCTTGCTGTCTGATGGATGTGTCTGATCTGGAGCAAACACACACTTGTCCTGGCCGATCATCAAGTCAAACGGTTGCAGCAGCTCAAAGCATGCACCACCACCATGATTTGTTTAAGAGGAGAGTAAACTGGTCAGGTTTTGGAATGGAATCTCGCTGGTTTTTTATAACTATATTTACCAGCCGTTGCTGTGTGCGTTATGGGCAAAAACACTACTACTCCTGTTTGTCTTGCTACATGGGCAGCATGTCTGCAGAATCTGCACTGCACAACCAGAGATGCACTAGGTAAATAACAAGGTTGATTCACTTTTTTGTTTTTCTTTCTAAGCTGGATGCACTGCTACTTAGGAGTATACTATACCAATACACCTTGGGAGTTTTCACAAAAAAAAAAAAGAGAGAGAGAACACCTTGGGATGTAGAGTACCTCGAAAGAATTTTTTTTTTCAATTAAACAGCTAGTGTCTACATTTTTTTCCAAAGAGTGGAAATGATATATTCCTACGGAAACGGTTATTGGTTGGTCAGAATTTAGAGAAAAGTACAACTTTTAAGAAACGATACTCGGCCGGTTGAGAATTTTTTCCACCGTTTCCATCCCTATTTTACACAGACAAAAGTCAAAACGAAGCCATGTCCTGAACTGGTCTGTTCAACAAAGCGGGCCGTGGCCCATGCCCCGAGATCCCAGCCCAATCATGAAAACGTGGGCTATAACACGATTACCTAAATGGGCCAGATTTGTCCTATGAAGCCTGATGAGCCCAAAAGGTCACGGCCCATTAACATAATCTGGGGAGGCCGGCCCGCCGCTGCCGTCGTCGCCGTCCTCCGTCCACCAAACGGATTGGGAATAAGCATTGGATGCGTTTTAGGGATTTGAGAGAGCGATTTTGAACAACGTATGATCTGTTCGCGCATGTTTTGAGCAGATTGAACTGAATGCATCTTTATGCATAAGTCTCCTCAGGTATTGATCCTGTAAATTTAGGATTTTATCTTTGAATGCTCTGTTCCGAGAGAGAGAGAGAGAGAGAGAGAGAGGTTCAAATGATTCAAAGCATTCAATCTGTAGAGTAAGCTTTTTGAAGTTGATGCTGACTTGCTGAGTTTGCAATTTAATGAGCATGGACCGCTGCCTTAAGCCTGACTCTAGGGCCTGTTTGGTTGATGACCATAAGTTGCCACACTTCACCACACTTGAGGTTAGACAAGTTTGACCATGTTAGATGAGTGTTTGGCTGGCTCCCACAAGTGTGGCAAGATTTCTCTTTTGTAATCTAGATCCCACATGTAATTTGGTTGATGACCATAAGTTGCCACACTTCACCACACTTGAGGTTAGGCAAGTTTGATCATGTTAGGTGAGTGTTTGGCTGGCTCCCACAAGTGTGGCAAGATTTCTCTTTTGTAATCTAGATCCCACATGTAAGTGACTCTAAAAAGTGTGGCATGGTTTCATTTGTTGGCTAGAGTGTGGCTTGGATTTTGATGGCCTCACCTTTAGCAGGTTTAGCTAATAAAGTATGGTAAGGCTAGACAATGTTAGTATGTGAACCAAACAACCCCTCTGCAATGAGAGATGGCATCAGAGCGTCAGCAGGTGAGAGGCATATATATATTGGGCATAAATGAAATTAATATATCCACTAATACATGAAGCCCCAAAATAAATTTTGGGTGCTTAGTAGAGCCACGTAAAAGGAGTTCTGCACCTATAGCACAAGCACACGGTTAATTTCAGGCTATTCTTACAATCTTACTACGTGGTGGGGTTCTTGCTCTGCATCAAAATTCTGCGCCTATAGCACAAGCATTGGTTGTTGCATCGGACACTGGATGCAAATCTGTCACTTGACGCTTTGCTGCTCAGCAGCGGCAGAGAGCTTGTACTTGAGGTAGGCTCTGATGAAGGTGTCCAGCTCGCCGTCCATGACGCCTGTGATGTCCGACGTCTCGCAGGCGGTGCGGACGTCCTTGACGAGCTTGTAGGGGTGGAAGACGTAGTTGCGGATCTGCTGCCCCCACTCCGCCTTCACCGCGTCGCCGCGGATCTGCTTGATCTCCGACGCGCGCTGCTCCTCGGCGATCACCAGCAGCTTCGCCTTCAGCCGGCTCAGGGCCTTTATCTTGTTGGCCAACTGGCTCCTCTCCTCTGCGAGGTTTGGCAAGGAAAAGATGGGAAAAATTACTCATGTAGCTACAGTTCTTGATGCAAAATTGCAAATACATTTCAATGGCAAATTCTCAGGTACACAGTTAAGTCATGATGTTTATGTGATAAAACTGAATTTAGCTACGCATTTAACTACGGTCACAACGTAGGATTATGAGGTTTCGATCATTTGGAGGATGTCTTGCTCAGTTCTTTACTTTAACCTTCAACGATTACCAATTTCACTTTTTCTTTTTTGGGTCTTTTGATGACCACAGCACATCAAACTAAGATTGGGCCTTACCCAAACATTACAAACTACCTATTTATGCAACATATGTGAAGGCATGGAGCCAAGAATTACCAGATATTCAGATCCACAGCCCTAACGAAGATATGACACATCATGCAAGCTGCACTGACTGTCTTTGAGTACAAACCTGTGCAACGAACAGCGATGCCCGTGGGAATATGGACCATGCGAACAGCCGTCTCCACCTTGTTCACATTCTGGCCTCCTTTGCCGCCTGCTCTAGTGAAGCTTATCTCCAGATCCTCTTCGGGTATTTCTACATCCATGGACTCTTCTGGCAGTAGAGGCATTACTTCAACACCAGCAAAGCTTGTCTAAAGAAATTAACACATTGAACAGAAAATTGAGCATAAATAGAGTAGATGTATTTTCCTTTCAAACTTGCGAGAATATGTATATCAATCGCAAAAGAGGAACTGAAAACCTACACATACCTGCCTAAGCCCTTTAGCATTGAATGGGGACTGACGAACAATTCTGTGTGTCCCTTTCTCCCCAGAGAGATACCCATAGGCATATCTTCCTTCTAATTCAATTGTAGCTGATTTTATTCCAGCTTCTTCACCAGGGGATTTCTCAACCACTCTTGTCTTGTACCGCTGCTTCTCTCCCCACCTAACATACATCCTCAGTAACATGTCAGCCCAATCCTACAAATTTAAGCCATTAAAAAATTATAATCACAATTTGCTCATCTACAATATTTTTTTTTCTCCAGAAAAACACGAAACATCATCTATCGCCATTCTTATATGAGATAATGTAAGTTGAAGTGCACATCTTTAGAATTAGGCAAAATAATTATATATACTACTACATATATAAAGTACGCGATAAATCCTGACACCTGGAAATCCAGTTATGTACAGTATGGATTTATAATCATCAAGAAGGTTATTATCATACCATACATTCACATGTGCACTAGTTTTCTAGCTGATGTTTATTCGGGGTCTCAAGGTCATCTTTTATAGTAACAGATAGAAATAGGACATGTATGAAAAAGTTATGACAATGGTACATATTTGGTACTAGAAGTATAATATCGGCAATAATAAAAGCTAACTTTTCTACTAGCGCAACAAGACTAAATGAACAAGTCATAAGATCCTAGAAAACTAAGACAAAAAAACATCTTTCATACATTGTGAGCTAAGAAGGAAGCATGAGAATTAGTGAAAGCATACCTGGGCATCGGTGCCACCAGCACCTGCAGTAATATTAATCACAGCACCTTCCTTGTCATAAGGTCCAGAAAGAAGCTGAGTCATCTCAAAGTTATCTAGTGCTTTGTTTAATGCCTTTATGATCTTTGAGGCTTCTTCAAGAAGGCCAGTATCTATGGAATCTAACTCCTCAGTGAGCTTCACAATGGTCTCAGCTTCTTCAACCTGTAAATAACAATGGAAAGGCCACAAGCAAGAACTAGTGTTGGTAACCAATTAATTCCAGAAGTCATGTTCTTCAACCAAAATGGATAGCTTCTGTCGATTCTCAACTGTATTATGGATATATGCAGCAAATCTGTACTTCCTCCGTCCCCCCCCCCCCCCCCACCCAAAAAAAAAACAACCTAGGTGAGGATTAGACATCACGTAAGACAACGAATTTGGACAGGCGGTGTCAAACCTCTACCTAGGTTGGGTTTTATTGGGACGGAGGGAATACACATTATTATTAGTTACCATTACTTGTATCCTATCATTTATGAACGCGGCAAATCCACATTATAATAATGAGAATTACTAATTTACTATAGGAGGTATTAAACAATCATTTCAATATATATAGCTATAGTATAATAACAATTAGAATTCTACATCATTCTGTATCATCTCTAGTATGGGATGGAGAAGAATATCGAGTTGGTTAAACCTGCGACTTCAAATCGTTGAGAAGCTTGACTCTATCTTTGACCTCTGTCAGAGCAACAAGTATCTCTTGTGCCTTGGAAGGATCATCCCACAAGGAACTATCTGCAGATTTCTTCTCGAGCGAAGTGATTTCCTCCTCAAGCTGATCCAAACCAGCAGACTGCCTGACTTCACCGACACGCGCTAGAGCCAGCTCGACATCCTTCCGCAAAGCGTAGAAATCTGTCACCAACTTTTAAGCATAAGGATCAAAATCCTGGCATTCATGGTTTCATGGACTGAAAGAAACACAATCTGCTATCCTGATTTGAGAATGTGGGGAAATTGGTTACCCTGCATGGCCCATTCTGTAGCCTCCGAACTTTCTGCAACGCTCGATTGGCTTCCTGACCCAGAGGATGCAGATTGCACTGTGTTGACCCAAGTCTGTCAATGTTTCATCCAGAGGATAAGAAAACTAAAGCATAAAATGAAACCATTTTTTATCCTATTCAAGCTAGCATCTGTTCCAATTGTCGACTTCGCACACAATACAAAACAAGAAATTCTTGCATTATGCATACTAGCTAACATCAAGTACGGTACGAGCAGTTTAATCGCAATTCTCAACAGAAAAAGAAAAAAAAAACAAACCCCCCCTAAAATCCTGCAAAACTTGCACGAGTACAAGGCAAGTAAGAACCGAAGCTCACCAGGAACGGAGGACCTGCGGCGGTGGCTGACACGGCAATAGACGGGTACGGGAGGGACTCCGGCGGTGCAGACCCTCCGGTGAGCGGCGGAGCTGGGGTACGGAGAGGCGCGCGCGGCCACCAGGAGCAGCCGCGGGCAGTCAATCATTGCCGCACTTCAGCTACAGGACAAGGAGCGGGAGTGGGCGAAGATGGCCAACGGTAGGCGACGCGCCGAGGAGGGTGTGGGGCAGGGACGGCGGCGGCTCGACGGCGAGCGGAGCGGGGCGGAGAGGAGGCGAGGCGGGAGTAGAAGCGAGCGAGTGGCGAAGGGGATGATGGGGGTAGCCGGGAAGGGGATGATAAGGATCGGACGGTGGAGATTAATCTGTAATAACAATATAATTGCCAAAAAAATGTAAGAGAAAAATATTTAGGGACAGTACAACCTTAAATTTACTTTTAAAAAATCAACAGTCCAAGATAAATTTTAATTTTAAAGACCGTTTTAAATAGGGATGAAAGTGGTACGGATAATTTCCGAGTTCCGATCCTGTTTTGTGGATGCGGATTGTTGTGGTCGGATTTTTTTCGGATATTTTCGGATTCGGATACGAATTCAGATAGTTTTTCTCGGATACGAATTCGAATATAGTAGTGATGGTATCTGTCGGAAATCAGATTTGGTCGGAAACTATCCGACCTTTTTTTGCCGAATATCCGAATCAAAATAAACAGCAAAATCCAAATTAACAACATCGAAAAACGCTCGTCGCCGCATGCCGTCGCCTCGCGCCGCCGAGTTCCTGCCGTCGCCGTCGCACGTCGCACGCCGGATCCGCTCGTCGCCGTCCGCCGCACGTCGTCCACTCACGCCGCCGAGCCCCCTCCGTCGCTGTCGCCTCACGACGTCGGATCCGTGGCTGCGGGGCCGCCGACCCCGGATCCGGCCGCCCCGAGACCGGCGTCGCCGTCCGCAGCACGCCGTTGCCTCGCGCTGCCGAGTTCCCGCCGTCGCCATGACCCGGCCGTCCCGAGGCCGGCGCGGCCGGTTCCACTCGCCACCGTCCGCCGCACATTGTCGCCTCGCGCCGCCTCGCCCCCGCCGTCGTCGTCCGCCGCACGAGGCCCCGCCCCCGTCGTCGCCGTCGCTGTCTGCCGCACGCGGGCCCCGTGGCCGTCGCCGTCCGCCGCACGCCGTCGTCGCCGTAGTCGTCCGCCGCACGCAGTCGCGGGAGCCAGGAGGAAGGGTGGCGGGTGGCGGCTGAGAGGAGATTGGGAGATTGGGAGGTAGAAATTAGGGTTAGGTTTATATATCCCTCCATCTAAATGGCCAACGGGCCTAAGAATTAGCGTCCTCCCTCAACTTTGAGTTAAATTTTATGATACTAAATGCACTCATGTGAAAAAGTTATCAAAAACAAAGTTGTAGAATTTATTGAGATCTACCAATTTTATTTTGGTCATTTCTTCATCCGAGTTTGATTGAATTATATAAATTTTGAATTTTAAAATATAAGAAATTCAAATAATTTTTCGGGTAGTAAATGTATTTCAAATAGAAAAATTATCAACAATAAAGTTGTATAACTCATCAATATCAAAAACTTTTGTTTGGGTCATTTTTCTATATGACTTTATTTAAATAGTTTGAATTTGGATTTCATAATATGACACCTTCAAACAATATTTTCAAATACTAATTGATTTCAACTAAAAAAGTCATCAACAACAAAATTGTATAACTTATCAAGATCTATAACTTTTATTTTAGTTATTTTTTCATCTGACAAAGCGATAGCAATATTGTTTACAAAATTTACATATATCGTATATGGTTTCATAAGATATAAGAGATATATGCAAATTTTATGAACAATGTTACTATTACTTGGTCGGATGAAGAAAATGACCAAAATAAAAGTTTTAGCTTTTGATGAGTTATACAACTTTTATATTCATGACTTTTTCAGTTGAAATTATGTACTGCTTCAAAATATTATTTGAAGTTGCTATTTTTTGAAATTTAAAATTTTACTTGATAAAACAAAGTCACAAGAAAATATGGCCAAAATAATAGCAGTAAGAACACAATAACTCGATAGAGCATGATTTTAGAACACAATAATAGCCTCGTAATGTCTTATTCTCGATTGAATCGTCTCCCTCGACCACAAAATTGGATATAACAAAATTATTAACACTAAAATTTGAAAATGTTGATATGTTCTATTAGAAAAAAATAACGAGTTATATTTCTCGTTGATTTGTGAAGGTCAGTTTGAGGGGCTTTTATGTTCCGATTAATATTCGTTACCGTATTCGTTTCGATTCGTATTCGCTCCGTATCTGTATTTGATAATATTTGATTCCGTTTTCGTATCCGGGTTTCCGATTCCGATTTCGATTCCGAGAAAAAAAATATGAAAACGAATATGATAAAGCTAGTTTCCGACCGTATTCGATCCGTTTTCATCCCTAGTTTTGAACTCCGTTTGGTAGTTTGATAGGTTCTTCAAGACTGAACTTCAACAATAAAGCGCTACCGACTAAAATTATAAAGCAATGTAACCAATGGTTGAAATAGATGAATTATGGGTATGTTGGTCAAGGTCTGGAAAAGCTACCTCGCGCGTATGCGCTGCCAACGCACACGCGGCGGCGTTTTTTTTTCTCGGAGACACGTGCTGTTAGTTAGAAGAGATAATAACGACAATTAACGTAAGATTTTTTTCTCGAATAGCTTTCGTTTAACAGATTGAAAAGGAATCTATACGTGGAGTCAACATTTGAAAACTTTTAACCCAGATTTGAAAATTTTTAACTCGAAATTTAAAATTTTTGAAGCCAAAATTTGAAAACTTTCATCTTTTCATCTCAAATTTAAAAAATTTTCAACCCAGAATTGAAAACTTTCAACTCAAACTTGAAAACTTTCAATTCAAAATTTGAAAACTTCCAACTCGAGATTTGAAACTTTTAACTTAATATTTGAAAACTTCCAACTCAGATTTAAAATCTTTCGGCTCGAGATTTAGAAATTTTCAAGTCAAAACATTTGAAAACACGTGTTTGTTGAATATTAAAAAAATAATCAGAAAAACATAAAAGGGAAGGCGAAAAAAAAGAAAATCGCGAAAAAAGAAAAAGGAAAAAAATCGCTCCGGGGAGGGGGCCAGCTGGCGCGCGTTGCCGGCGCGCGCGCCCATTAGCCACCCCCGTCAGGTTGCTCATATTTCTTTGAAGTTGAAATGAATAGCACATGAACCAAAACTGAATGACATATTGGTTCTACAAAATTTTGTCGAAGTGACAATCTTGCCGCAAACACAATCTGAACGCAAGTTCTGCACGGTTGTTGAGTACTACACACATAGGATAGCCCACAGATGGCTTTCCGCATCGTCACACCAAGATTTCTGTAACTGACCTACCAAGCAGCAGATATTCCAACTGAAGAATCGAGATATTCAAGAACCTGCAAGCCGAACAGATTCCAGCAATACCACAAAAATCGATCTTCCTCTCTCACGTGTCACTGTGTTCATGCTCTCACGTGTGGATGTGTCAACACAATCTCAGAGGCAACAATCCAGGGTTCAAAACAAATACGAAACACTCCAGAACAAATATGAAACACTCCAGCAATTAGGGAGAAATGGAGCAAAATTCAGTGTGTTTAGGGACAATACGACTGGTAGCTATCTCCAGAAAGGAGTAACAGTGCAATCTGACTCGAAGAAGGTTCATCACATAAACTTTGGGTGTTACATTCAAAACTCAAGACAGATAAAATTTCAGCATCTAATAACTACTATTGCGAACGGGAGCAAGCAATTCTGCTGCTACAAACAGCATGGTCTGGCTTTGATGCTTAAACCTCCTGGACAGTCAAACCTGAAGAAAGAAATTCACAATCATTGAGTTAGCAATGATGGTCAATTGAACAAAAATAAATTTTGTACTGACTGAACAGCAGAACAGTAATGCATAGATACATAGTGCAAAACGTGTATAATTTCTGGATGAACAGCTTATGATCCAAGGATATCTGGAAAGCATGAAATTAGCTGGTCTTGTAGGCTGCATCAATTTTTGGAAAAATATACAAAACCTTAGTTGGTGCTGGCTGTCTGCTGGACCAGATAGACAACTATGATGTCCTTGATTAGTAGGCTGTTTTGTAGCATATTTAATCTTAAACAGAACTGATATGCCCAGTGCTGTAATTACTTTTGCTGGTTTTTCAAGACCAGGTAAATGCATTTTCCGCTCTGCTAAAATCTTGTCATTTTCCGCAAGTTACTTATGCGCCATGACATTTATACTGACATCAATGCATGGAAATGACAATTAAAAGCTATACAAAGAGGAAGATGATTGCAACTGTGCAATCTCATCCCGGGACAAGTTACAGACTTGCCAGTATCCTACAGTAAGATTCCCATGACTATCTCGAGAGACACTAGTTGGGTATCATCACACATTGCGATTTCCAGACTAAATGGAAGGCCAATTTATCAACAACTCCACCTGATCAGCATGCCAGTTCAAACTGAATCCACAAAAGAACATGCATAACCATTCCATACCACATTCTCAACCAGCCTTTTTAAATCGTAAAGCATGAAAAGATTTAACGATTCGTTCCAACAAAACACATGATTTTGCACACAGCAGCGACGTTGCCTTGCTTAAAGAGAATACACAGGCAGTGGATAATGGAATACGGACCTGGGGGGAGAGACTGCTTGAGCTTGTTGGCCTTGTCGGCGTCGAAGACGCAGAGGGTGTAGAGGTACTTGGAGCAGCGCACCTTGAACTTGACGGCGTCCTTGGTCCTCTTGATCCGCACCGACCTCGCGTCCTTCCTCCTCGCCGTCAGGAGGAAGTCCTTGATCTCGTGGATCTGCTTCGGCTGCGAGGGTACAGCAACACCACAAACCAAACAACAACGGGGTCAATCGCGCCGCCACCGCGCATCCGCCGCAAGCCAGGCGTAGCCATCGCGGCGGGGAAGAGAGGAGAGGAGAGGAGAGGAGAGGAACTCACCATGGTGGAAGGCGTTGCTGCTCGCTGCCGAAGAGAGTTGAGTTGAGGAGGCTGCGGCGGCGCAGGTGGAGAAGACGATCCAGGGGGCGAGCGAGACGGGAACCCTACTTGCTTTATATGGGAGGGGTGGGGGAGCAAGCAAACCTACTACCCTCGGGCCCATTAATCCATACGGCCCAGTATGGCCTAGGCCGCCGGCCCATGAGGGAAAATAGCGTCCCCGTTATATTATTACTTGTAGTTTTTTTTTGAATTTTTTCATTACTTTTTTTTATAAATTTCAATTCAAACAAATTTCCTCAAACCATACTGGAAGTTACCCCTACCATGGCCAGGGTTTACCAAACTGTTTGGGTGGCAGGAGTGGGGTTACTGCCACCCCACGGTTTGACGGTTACTGTGGTAACCATGCAGTTATCGCGAGGTATACCGTGGTTTTAAAAACTGAAAATATTATCGTATGGTTTTGTAAACCCTGACCGTGCCCTTGGCAGACCCGCGGATATACTTGGTTTACATTGTTATTGAAAAAAAAGATCAATTCATTTAGTAGACTCTGAGGCTGGCATGTGGGGTCCTCCCGCTTCCATACTACAGAATTATGAGTATAGGAATGCGATTAAAAAGGTTAAATCTGATCTAACATCCTCTTTTAGGACCAATCAAATCAGGTATGTGGGCACAAAGCCATATTAACCTTGGAGAAGTTCACACAAAACAGGACGTTTTCGCATCCTTGAAGGCGTCAATCATGGTCTCGAGATGGACTGAAACTCTGCCAGTGTCTTCATAATTCATAGTAACAAGTAATATGCTCCTGAAGTCCAAATGCTATTTTTACAAAATAACCAACGTATCCGTAGTTGGTTTCTTAGACAAAAGAAACAGTAGAAGCACATCACTAGTTATTATGTTGGAAATCTACTACCCCAGTCCCCAGGTATTCCAATGGAACTCCTGCTTGAGATTGCTCTTATGCACAATAAAATTCTGCTGAAAATTTCCAACTTGTTCGCATATAGTACTTCAAAAGGTGCATACGAAAAGCCTGCCTAAGCACTCCCTGATAATATATCTGAAAATGAATAAAACACAACCTCAGTAGTCAGTATAACAGACTATGATAGATTTCCCCAAGCAAGTTAGCATATGGTTCGATTTTTAATTGCTCTAGCTATGAGATATGTCTAAATATTGAAATTCTGAAAGAGCATGTGAGGACCTTTAGGAAAACTCAACACTCATAAACACTGAAATTGTACTGTCGTTTTTTTTCCCACTTACAGAAAGAGATGACCATGATTAACTCGCTGTAGGGAGCTGTATCGAAGAGCTAAATTTAAGAAATCAGCAACTTCCAGTCTAGATTGAGGACTGCATAAATCAACAAAAGAAACAACTGTTAGAACTTAAAAGTAACTACTACTTCCATGTTGCAGAACACCATAACTTCATATGAAATAGTAGAGCATACTATGCACAGTGTTAGCTCCTTCTGTTGAAAACCTAGGATTTGTTGGGAGCAACTTTAAAATATTATTCTGAAAATGTAGCAATTTATGCTGACAGCTGTTTGGTGGTAGTTAAAGCCAGATAGCCTTGACCTTCACTGACTTTGGGTTTTCTCTAATTATTTGGCTTACATCTAGGACAAAATTGTGTAAACAGAAACAAATGAGGTAAAGAATTAATTTTGGTTTTCTTCAGCACAAATCAAACCTGAACATCCATGGTTGAGGAAAAACAATCTCGAATGATTTCATAATATATTTAATAATGGAATATATTTTAAATGTCAATGGACGGCAATACTCAAATATTTATTACAGATAATTAGAAACAAAGTCAAATGTATCAAAAATTTAAACAAAGTTATAAGTCTAATATTGCAGGAGAAGACTAACATGACAGTGTGACTTACCACACTAGGATTAATTGTTTTACTGGTTGCCAAATGGACCAAATCGCTGCCAAATATGCTCCATTAAGTCCCTTCTAAGTCGTGTATGTGTCGGTGGAGCAGAAACAGAAGCATTTCTCTGTAGCACTTCAGTAAAAGAATCAGCAGGCACAGTGTTGATGTCTGATAAAATAACAGCCAATGTCCCTGAAATTTCATCTGAGTCAAAACAAACACTTGCCATATCTTTCTCATCCTCAATTGTCATGTTGTGAAGTATAATGCAAGCTTGCATGATTTTTGCAAGAACCTCTTGTTGAAAGAAACGAGTTGGACCACGCACAATGGCAAAACGAGACTGTAGAAGTTGGAATGCTTCTTGGACGTCCTTCCTTGCTCCTTCTTGATGCCGTGCAAATAATCGATCCTTTTCGCTCTGAGGGAGGAATACTGTTTTAATGAAGACATTACCTTCTGGGTGTGTTTCATCAGCAAGATAGTAACCCGTATTGTATTGCTTCCTGTTGACAAAGAATTGCACCTGAGTATCTTGGCGTTTCAACACCTCGGTGAACAACTGTGGTTGACTGAGAATTTTCATCTCATTGTTGGACCCAATGACACCAAAGAAAGCATGCCATATCCAGCGGTCATGTGAAGCAACTGCTTCAAGAATCATCGTAGCAGCACCATGATTGGTATGAGTAAGGTGACGCTTCCATTTAACTGGGCAATTTTTCCACTCCCAACGCATACAACCAATACTTCCTAACATGCCAGGGAAGCCCCGTGCCTCATTCACTTGTAGTATATGTTGCATATCCTCACTAGTGGGGCTTCGCAAATATTCTTCACCAAAATTGTCGATCACCCCTTCCACAAACCGCTCCAAACACTCTAGTTCTGTGCTCTTACCAATTTCTACGTATTTTTCATTGGCATCACCGAGGGAACCACATGCTAATATACGAATGGCTGCTGTGCATTTTTGCAAAGGTGAGAGCCCTTGACGACTGGAGGCATCTCTCCTGTTGGTGAAATAGGGAGACCACTCACCTAAGGCATGGACGATACGCAGAAAAATGGGTTTTCTCATCCGGTACCTTGCACGGAACTGTTTATCACTGTAGATTGGATCTTGAGAGAAGTAATCTTTCACAAGTCGTTGATGGCCCCCTTCATGATTCCTGTTTAAAGATTTCCGTTCACCCCTTGGATGGTGAGATGTACCAGCCTTCTGAGCTTCAATCTTGGCCTGAATTTTCACAGTGATCCGTTCAAGCAAATTGTCCATGATGCTTTGCTCAGAAATGAATTCTTCTATAGTGTATATGCTGGCTGGGTCGATGATGTTATCTTCGGAATCATCTGAACATGAAGATGTGTCTAATTGCTGGGACATACCTGAAAAGAGAGGCGTCTCATTTTTTTCGGACGTAAGAAGGGTGACTCATATCTAATGGTACACGAACAAGTAAAATACTCTAGTGACCTCAAGTCCAAATAAAATTATACAACAGAATTGAGCTTAGACAAAAAAAAATAATCTTATACCACACTTATAAAATAAACTTGATAGCTAAATATGTAGGGTGAAACAGGAGGAGCTCAATGTCTGTTCTAAACTAGACTCTTACTTACATACTAATGGTAGCCACTTTGGGATCCATTATATTTGATTGTAATTAATGAAATCTAAATGAATGGCATTGTTAATCATGCGTCTACATTCTTGGGCTTCTAATCTCAAGGATTTGCTTGGTATGAAGTATGAACAACTAGCAGTCCCCCAATTTATGCTGACAAAAAAATAATTGGACGCTCACTTGCCCATTAATTAAAACAACCTAATTTAATAGTTCCACCAAGAGAGTTAGTCTCACGAGATATAAGATAAGGAAAAAAAAAATTTACCTCCGTGCGACCGTGCGGGAGGGAGAGGGATCGATTGATCGGTGAAGGCCACTGTGGGGGGAAACCGTAGGTTTGAGGGCACAGTCACACAGGAGGTCTCGGCGTCTGTTCACGGCGAGGAGGGCAATCAGCGGAGGACGCGCGCTCGACGACTGAGGGAGGAGATAGGGTTTGACGTTGTTGTCAGTGCAGGAGGCGGCGACGGCGGCGCAACGCTAATACCGGAGGAACCGTACACAGGGCGGACGGAAGGAGGAGGAGGAAATGGGCGGCGGCGGCGACGGTGGCCGCTACGAAATCGGCCGGCGGTGAGCTAGGTCCGGCGGCCGCCAACGCGATGAGTCGCGAGGGGAGAGATGAGTGTTGTCGTGGGCCAGTGGGAGTAGGCCTTACTCTGAGCATGGGCTCAGCCTCTAATAAGTAAAGCCCAGTAATTTTTTTCGCCAAGTCGCCTTAGCCCACCAGATAACTAAAGGCTACTGGGCCGCATGTTTTGGGCTAGCCCGGACCGGGATCCTTGGTGAGTTTCACGAGTAATTCTGGTGGGAAAAGTTCAGTTGGGGTCTCTCATCTCGTCGTCGAGTTCTAAAATCGTCACTGCACCGGAATACCTGATATAACGCATCGCTAATTTACAAAATCAGGTCACATTGGATCCCAAGACAATATTGCTATTGGTTTTTGCTGACGTGACAGCTGAGTTGATGTGGGACCCACACGTCAATAGCCCAATCTTCTGTCCACTCTCTTCCCTTCTCAATCCACCTCCAGCTCAGCCGGCAACGGGCGCACGGGCTAGACACGCTTGGCACGACGGACGCCGCACCGCTATGTTGTCGGCAGTCTCGTCGGACATGGTGGCGTTGACGAGGGGGAGACTGTGAGGCAGCTCCTAGAGTCCCAGTTGCCTCAACGCCACTATGTAATGGAAATCTCGTTGGTGGCGGAGCTGGAGGTGGATTGAGATGGGAAGAGAGGGGAAATGATTGGGTTGCTGACATATGGGGTCCATGTGGGTCCCACGCTAACTTAACTGCCACGTTAGCCAAAACAGGGAGCAATGATGCCTTGGGACCCAATGCGACCTGGTTTTGTAAGAATAGGATGCGTTATACTGCTATTTCGGTTCAATAATGATTTTGAAACCCAACGATAAGATGAGGAAACTCAAGTTAACTTTTTCCGATTCTGGTTCCCTTCAATGTTACTCCCTTCGTCTCCCGAAATATAGTTATCTCCTTCGTCTTCCAAAACACCGTTTAGCAGTTCAGAAAATGTGTCCACACATAATAAACAGTTCGTGTTGATTTATTTTTATCTATCGGAGAAACTTGACAGCGTATACACAGTTCATTACAAGTTACCTGTGAGTGTTAAGACTAACAAGTTCATGGTGACTCCAGTGTCCTTTTTGCATGTCTCCGCACCTAGACGTACCGGGTGTTAGCGAGCGTCTCAGCACACTGGCGCCTGTCGTTTAGGCATATTATATTCTTCTTTTGTTTTAATCTATGCTAGAACAAATGGATCAAAATTCTAAGTCGACATTATAGAACAACTAATGTCGGCAAAGTTTCAGCTCAACAATAAAAAATAGACCAAAATAAAATACATGCATTAATTTATCATTGTTTAATTTGCTCAGAAGAAGAGAAGTGTGGAAGAAACACAATCAACCCCTCATCATGTTTTGCTCAGAAGAAGATAAGTGTGGAAGACACAATCAAGCCACACAACTTTTAGCATCCAAAAGTTGCACGAATTAATCTTACAATTTTAAGGACAATCAAACATAAGCAACACCAAAAGCACACACAGGAGTGTTCACCAAAGTTGCTATTCGTTCAATCTATTACACCCATTATAGCACCATGTATTTATGTGTACATTTTCCTCTACACTAAATTAATATTATTCTACTCAATGTCGCAATCTTATGTGTGTAACTGGCATAGATTTTGAATTTCCTTTTTGCATGAGTAGAGACCGGCAGAGAAAATAAATGACAACTTCCTAAGAACTTTTGAGTTTTTTATAATAAAATATATCAGCTGCTTCTCATCATAGATGTCCCAAAGCTATTGATAGCTAGTTCTTCAAGCGGGTCCAATGAGATCTCTTGATCACTCACAGGTAACATGTAATGAACTGTGTATGTGCTATCAAGTTTCTCCCATAGAAAAAAAAAATAAATCAACACGAACTGCTTGTTATGTGTGGACAAATTTTCTGAACTGCTAAACGGTGTTTTGGGAAACGATCCAAGGAGATAACTATATTTCGGAGACGAAGGGAGTAATGTTGAAGAGAACCAGAATCAGAAAAAGTTAACTTGAATTTCCTCATCTTATCTTTGAGTTTCAAATCTTGAACCGAAATACCAGGTATAACGTATCCTATTCTTACAAAACCAGGTCACATTGAGTCCCAAGGCATCATTGCTCCCGGTTTTGGCCAAGGTGGCAGCTAAGTTAGCGTGGGACCCACGTGGGCCCCATATGTTAGCAACCCAATCCTTTCCCCTCTCTTCCCATCTCAATCCACCTCCAACTTGACCACCAACAAGATTTCCGATGCATAGTGGCATTGAGGCAACTGGGACTTTGGGAGCTGCCTCACCGTCTCCCCCTCGTCAACGCCACCGAGTCCGACGAGATTGCCGACAACATAGCGGTGCGGCGTCCGTCGTGCCAAGCATGTCTAGCCCATGCGCCCGTTGCCGGCTGAGCTGGAGGTGGATTGAGATGGGAAGAGAGGGGACAGATTGGGCTGCTGACGTGTGGATCCCACATCAACTCAGCCGTCACGTCAGCAAAAACCAGTAGCAATATTGCCTTGGGACCCAACGTGACCTGATTTTGCAAGATTAGTAATGCTATATCAGGTATTCCGGTGCAGTGACGATTTTAAAACTCGACGACAAGATGAGAGACCCCAACTGAACTTTTCCCACCAGAATTACATGTGAAACTCACCAAGGATCCCGGTCCGGGCTAGCCTAAAACATGCGGCCCAGTAGCCTTAGTTACCTGGTGGAAAAAGTACACCGAAGGTCCCTCAACTTGTCATCGAATTATAAAATCGTCCCCCAACCGCAAAACCGGATACAACGTATCCCCTAACTTATAAAACCAATGCAAACTAGGTCCCTCGGCTGTTTTGACTCCGGTTTTGACCAACGTTGCAGCTGACTCAGCGTGGGACCCATGTGGGTCCCACGTTTCAGCCTCTACTTCCCCTCTCCTCTCCACCTCTCTTCCTCTCTCTCTCCCCCCTTTCCACAGGCGACAAGAGCAGTTGGGTACGGTGCGGCGGGCGCGGGCGGCAGGGCAACAGCTGGGCGTGGCGAACGGCCGGCGTGAAAGAACTGGACGGCGGCAACGGGGGAGTAGCTGGGCGGCACTGGCGGAGAAGGAGCTAGGCGGCGCTGGCGACAGGCGACATGAGGACACGGGAGAAGGGGCGACATGGCGGCGCGGCGACACGGGAGAAGGGACCACGCGGCGGCGGTGGACTCAGTGGGCTCGGTGGGCGCGGATGTGGACTTGGCAGACTTGGAGTCCCGGCCTGCTTCCGCGCCGCCGCCTCCCTCTCTCCGTGTGCTCACGGACATCCTCTTCACCGCCGCTGCTGCTCCAAGTCCTTCTTGAGTGGCGCTGCGAGCTGGCGGCATCGCGCCTACGCGTTGTGCTCTGGGACGGCGCCCGCTGGGTCTAGCCAACGGCCGCCACCGCCAATGCCAAGCTCCTCTTCGTCGGCCACCGCTTCTAGAGATCTCTCCCCGCTCGTCTTCGTCAGCGAGCGCCACCGCCGCCGGGTTTAGGAGGATGCGCGGGCGACCGCTGGAGTCACCTCCCGTCGAGCAGAGCGGAGAACGAGATGAGGCGAGGCGAGGGCGAGGAAGAGGCCGTCCTCGGTGGCGCCGCTGCCGCGTCCGTCTCCACCTCCGCTCCTCTCCCCGCCCATCGTCAGCCCAACCCCGCTCCTTCCCCGCCGCCCACGTTGCCGACCGCCGCCCGTCGCGCCAGCCCTCCTCTCAGCTGCTCTCCTTCCTCGCCGGCCGCCGACCGCCGCCCGTCGCGTCAGCCCTCCTCTCCACCACGCTCCCCCCCGCCGGCCCTCCTCCCCTGTCAGCCGCCGGCCGCGCCCGCCGCGCTAGACCACCTCCGCCGCCAGCCGCCGGCGCACCCGCTGTGCCGGCTCTCCTCCCCTACCAGCTACCGGCCGTGCTCCTTGAGACAGAAAAGTGAGAGAGAGAGAGGAAGGGAGAGGAGGGAAAAAAGCAAGTGTGCTGACATGCCGACCTGACATGTGCGGCCCATGTGGGTCCCACCCTGACTCAGCCGCCACGTTAGACAAAACCAAGGTCAAAACCACCCGAGGACCTAAAGTAAACGGTTTTGTGAGTTAAGAGATGTTATATATCCGGTTTTGTGGTTGGAGGACGATTTTGTAACTCGATGACAAGTTGAGGGACCTTCAGTGTACTTTTTCCTTACCTGGTGGGCTAAGGCGACTTCACGTAAAAAATACTGGGCTTTACTTATTAGAGGCTCGGCCCATGCTCAGAGTAAGGCCTACTCCCACTGGCCCACGACAACACTCATCTCTCCCCTCGCGACTCATCGCGTTGGCGGCCGCCGGACCTAGCTCGCCGCCGGCCGATTTCGTAGCGGCCACCGTCGCTGTCGCCGCCCATTTCCTCCTCCTTCCGTCCGCCCTGTGTACGGTTCCTCCGGTATTAGCATTGCGCCGCCGCTGCCGCCTCCTACTCCGACAACACGCCAAACCCTATCTCCTCCCTCGGTCGTCGAGGGCACGTTCTCCGCCGATTGCCCTCCTCTCGTCGTCACCGTCGCCCCCGCGACTCCGCTGTGAAACAGACGCCGTGAAACATCTTCGGCCTTTGCTGTTAGACACACAACCAATAATTTCTATCTCTAAAATAAACGATATTAGGTTATGGGACAAATCCTGTTTCTCTCCAAATGATAACCAATTGAACTATAATGAAAGAAAACTCACATAGACTATAACATGGTTGCTAGAATCATGCTACCACTTGCAACTTATATATGGAGTTCAATTACCGTGTTTCAATTAATGAAGCAAATTCATTTCAGTTGAAGGATTATCTCGGTCAGGTGCTTCTTATTTATACAACAAATGAAAGATTTGATAATTCGAACACCGTAGCTAAACTTGCTAAGCTGATATGGGACATCTTGTTTCCTTTGCTCTATATATGAGCGTACGCCTCAAGATATACAGTACTCCCTCCGTTTTTTAATAGATGACGCCGTTGACTTTTTCTCATATGTTTGACCATTTGTCTTATTCAAAATTTTTATGCAAATGTATAAGATATAAATTACACTTAAAGTACTATGAGTGATAAAACAACTCATAACAAAATAAATTATGATTACGTAAATTTTTTGAATAAGACGAATGGTCAAACATGTGAAAAAAAGTCAACAGCGCCATCTATTAAAAAATAGAGGTAGTACTTATCCTGTACCTATTGCCACACAACTTCAGTGGAGAGGTGCTTTATTTTCAGCATGCAATGCAAATAGTAAAGACATTGGCACATATATCAAATTGGCGATCAATTTATCAATGATTGTGTATTACAATTGTATGCTTTGCAGAGCAAGAGCTTTCTATAGCTAACTACAATTCTAGCTAATTGATGATCTTATCATCGTTCCTTATTTTCCAAAAAATAAAATATCATAAAGGGAAACTATATATATGAGAGGTAACAACTGTTATAAAGAGAATTAATTTATTTTGTTGCACGTACTGTGTTGTCGATAGATATATATATTCATATTATATTATATATATGTTACTAGTTTATTACAAGTCACCTATGAGTATTAAGAACAATGAGTTCATAATAAACCCCGTGTCCTTTTTGCCTATCTCCACCCCTAGACGGACTCGGCGGTGGCAAATGAGCATATCGGCACACTGCATGTTTTGAAATTTTGTACCCCGCCTCCCCTGGGCAAGCACATATCTCACCTGAAATGTTCAGATTTTTTCAAATATTTATGAATTTGGTCAAAGTTTGTTCAAATTCAATCAAAATATGTTAACATTTCAAATAGTTTCATTAAAAAAACACCATCATTCTTGAAATTTTGGTGGTAAACATAACTATACAAACCCTGGCATCCTGGCGCCTATTGTTCAGGTAGATTTTTCTTTTGTTTTAATCAATTGTAGCACAAATAGTTCGGAATTCAAGTCATGTGTTGTACTACACATTAGAATAATTAATGTTGGCAAACTTTGATATCAATGCATTCAGCATTGTTGGAATCCATGCAAACAGATCGACCAATCATCATGTTTTGCTTAGAAGATTAATAGTGTGGAAGACACAATCAAGCCACACAACATTTAATATCCCAAAGTTGCACGAATCTTACAATTTAAATATCTAGGGTATGTTCCACATGGCAATATATAAGACAAAACATAGCCAACACCAAAATAGTACACACACGAGTGTTCATCAGAGTCGCTATTCTGGTCAATCTATTACAACCATTATATTATAGCACCATGTATTTATGTGTACCTTTTTGTCCACACTAAATTATTATTGTTCAACTCGATGGTGCAATCTGATGTGCATAGCTGGCATAGATTGTCTAAAACGATTTGTATGAGTGGAGATTGAGAGAGGAAACCAATGACACCTTCCTAAGTACTTTTGAGTTTTCTACAATAAATAATACCAACTGCTTCTCATCATACGTGCCCCCAAAGCCATCGATACTTAGTTCTTCAAGTGAACCCAATGAGATCTCTTGATCCCTCCAGTTTGGCGGTTGGTGACAAGTGCAGTTAGGCTCGCATTGAATATGAATTTTCTGAGATACACAAAGAATTGAAAATCTTGAATTGACTCCTCTAGCCTAGCTAGCTAGATAATTAAGCTACATATAATAACAATGTACTTGTTTAGTTATAATAATCAATTTGTATGCAGAGTCTTTATAGTAATGTGTAATACATTAATGCTCCCATACTAATAAACATATATAATAATTTTTAATGTCATATAATGCGCAACCTAATTAATTAGACCCTCCTGCAAAAAACTAAGCCTAACTAGACAAAAAAAACACAATAACAAGTCAAGTTAGTACTCACACACATACTAATTGACCTGTCTCTCTATATATAAGCAGCCAAGCTGACTTATTTTTATGTATATATACTCTCTCGACAGCTACAATACTACCCTCTTCTCTTTGTGGTTAGGACAAGATTTTATCATTTTTTTAAAGTCTCGTACAATCAATTCTCTATTAGGATAAGTTTATAAAATCTAATAAGTTTATATGATATTATGATAATACTTTTCAATAAAAAGTATACTATTAAGCATTTGAGAAATATATATGCTAGTAATGGTTGGAGTTTTATAAGCTTAATTGACCATAAAATCCTGATCTACAAACATCGAATATTTATGACCGTAAATCTATAATATAATTAAGTCCATATACTGGCTCTAACAATGTAAAATCACGAAGGCATAATAATATATAAGAAGATGAGATCTAGATAGGTTTGATACAAAATTCGATCCGTAGAATATCAGTGCAAGTGCTTGAGAATAACTCCAAGATCCTAGTATAATATGATTGGCTTCCTTGATCAATGACAAATATGTCGAAGCGAAGTCGATGCAGGCGATCTTATGGAGGGCATCCAGCAGCTGGTTCCATAACGAGCTTAATCTATTCAGGGCCACACAATATTCAACATTGTTGGAATCCATCCAAACAGTTCAACCACTCATCATGTTTTGCTCAGAAGATTAAAGTGTGGAAGACACAATCAAGACACACAACATTTTAATATCCAAACAATCTTACAATTTAAATAGCTAGAGTATGTTCCACAAGGTAAAATGTAAGATTAAATCAAACATAACCAACACCAAAATAGTACATATATGAGTGTTCACCATTGCTATTACAGTCAATTTGTTACAACCATTATAGCACCATGCATTAATGTACAATTATAATAATTATTATTCAACTCGATGGTGTAATCTGATGCGCATAGCTGCTCTACATTGTGCAAAAACAATTTGCATGAGTGGAGATCGGCAGAGAAAAACCAATGACACCTTCCTAAGTACTTTGAGTCTTTTTAAATAAAATATGTCAACTGCTTCTCATCATAGATGCCCCCAAAGCCATCGATAGCTAGTTCTTCGAGCGTGCCCAATGAGATCTCTTGATACTTCAAGTTTGGTGGTTGGCAACAAGTGTAGGAGGGCTCGCCTTGCATATGAATTTTCTGAGATAGAAAAAGAGTTGAAGTGATATAACAAAAAAATATAAGCTGATTTCGATATACGAAATTAAGTAAATCAATAAAGAGAAAATTCCTTGTATACACCTCAAAACTCTCTCAATCCCTTCTATGCACCTGAAAAATACCGAATCCCTCGTGTGCCCTCCAAAATTTGTTTGGAACCCTTGCGTACCCCTCCCGTCAAGTCTCTGTCAGTTTAGATGTTAATTTGCTTAGAAATGTCCATTATACCATTTGAGAATGGAGGGCATGCATGAAATTTGATGATAGTTGGCTCATTAGAGAGCTTGCTATATATTAAATATTTTTTGTATGATGTGTGTTTTATGATAGTAAATAATTAGTGGATAGAAAATTTAAAATATTTTTTTTAAAAAAATATTACATTGCAATTTTAAAAATAAATCTGTGGTTATAACTACCTGAAAATATTGAGATTAGTATTATCTGTAATACTAATATTTATTTTTTAGTGTGGTTGCCGTGGAGTTTTATTTTAATACTGAGGTTATAACCACAGATTTATTTTTAATAAATCTGAGTTATTTTTAATATTTATTTTAATACTGAGGTTAGATTAAGGAAAAAAGCCCATATTCAGTCCTCAACTATGAATCGAGTTTTATTCGCATCAGTATTTTCAGCTAGCTATATCCACTTATTTATTTTCAAAATTACAGTGTAATAACTTTTCTCAAAAATTTATTTTAAATTTTCTATCAACTGAATATTTAGTATCATAAAGCACATATCATACAAAAAAAATATTCAACATATTAGGCAGGTCTCTAATCAGCCAACTATGATCAAATTTCATAACCTCCATTCTCAAAGGGCATAATGGATATTTATAAGCAAATTAACATCTAACCTGACAGAGACTTGACGGGAGGGGTAAGCAAGGGTTCCAAACAAATTTTTGAGGGCATACAAGAGATTCGGTATTTTTCAGGTGCATGGAAGGGATAGAGAGAGTTTTGAGGTGTACACAAGGAATTTTCTCATCAATAAAAGGTTCAGGCTATAGATTTTACTGCTAGAAACACAAAGCCATCGATCAATAATACAATAATAGATATACCTTTGGACATATTTTGAGAGAAAACCTTTTGATCCACCTGCTTTTCTTGAGAAGGTGTACAATGGTTGGGGCGACCGTGTGCTGATTGTTTTCCACAATGAGGTCTAGCTCTAAACAATATGGTAGATTCACACCGTGTATAAATTTTTTCTGCTCTTTCGATTCCTGGCAAAATGTTACCAAATGAATAATCAGAGTATAATTAATATAGTTGTCCTACCAATACACCGGTTTATCAATATGTTTTTGGTGGGTAATTTAACAGTGTGAGGATATTTACATATAATAGCTAACTAAATTCTGTTAGTCACATATTTTAAGACTAGTAAAGTTATGCTACAGACATATATACATGTATGGAAATATATTTAGACCTCTCATCCGATACTTCTAGGGGACTTTCATGTGACAGAAATATGGAAATCTAGAATTGATTCCTCTAGCTTAGATAATTAAGCTACAGATAATAACAATGTACTAATTATTTAGTTATAATAATCAATTTGTATGCACGGTATTTATAGTAATGTAATACATTAATATTCCCATACATGAATATTTTAATATCATATAATCGCAACCAAATTAACCAGACCTTCCTTGCCAAAAAATAAGCCTAACTATATAAAAAAAACACAGTAACAAGTCAATTTAGTACTCAGATACATACTAATTAACCTGTCTCTATATAACCGGCTGAGCTGACTAATTAGTATATCTATATATAGTCTCTTGATCAGCTACATTATGTACTACGTACTCCCCTCTCCTCTTTACGGTGACAAGATTTGGTCAATTTAACTTCTAAGATTGCTACCATCAATTTTTTATTAGAATAATTAATGTTGGTAAAGTTTGAGCTCAACAATGAAAAAAATGGACCAGGATCAAACACATGCATTCATCATTGTTGGAATCCGTCCAAACAGATCAACTAATCATCATGTTTTGCTCATAAGATTAATAGTGTGGAAGACACAATCAAGCCACACAACATTTAATATCCCAAAGTTGCGCATATCTTACATTTTAAATAGCTAGAGTATGTTCCACAAGGCAATATATAAGACTAATTCAAACATAACCAACACCAAAATAGTACACACATGAGTGTTCACCAGAGTCGTTATTCCGGGAATCTATTACAACCATTGTGGCACCATGTATTTATGTATACCTTTTTGTCTACACTAAATTATTATTGTTCAACTCGATGGTGCACTCTGATGTGCATAGCTGGTGTTGATTGTGCAAAAATGATTTGTATGAGTGGAGATTGACGGAGAAAACCAATGACACCTTCCTCAGTACTTCTGAGTTTATTACGATAAAATATATCAACTGCTTCTCATCATAGGTGCCCCCAAAGCCATCGATAGCTAGTTCTTCAAGCGAGCCCAACGAGATCTCTTGATCCCTACAGTTTGGCGGTTGGCGACAATTGCAGTTGGGCTCGCATGAATATGAATTTTCTGAGATACATAAAGAATTAAAGTGATATAACAAAAAAAAAGCCAATTTTGATATACGAAGTAAATCGATAAAATGTATTCAAGCTATAGATTTAATTGCTAGAAACATAGAACATTCAATAATACAATAATAGACATACCTTTGGACATATTTTGAGAGAAAACCTTTTGGTCCACTTGCTTTTTTGAGAAGGTGTACAATGGTTGGGTCGAGCGTGTGATGTTTCTTTTCCACAATGAGCTCTAGCTCTAAACAATATGGTAGATCCACACTGTGTAGAAATTTATTTTGCTCTTCCTATTCCTGGCGAAGCGTCACCAAATAAAAATAATCAGAGTATAACACAAGTTGTACTACCAAAACACTGGTCTATCGATCTATTTAATGGTGGGTAATATAACAATGTGAGGATATTTAAATATAATAACTAACTAAATTGTGTTAGTCACATATTTAGTTAGGTAGGGACAAGTAAGGTTGTGCTAGAGACATAAAGGCATGAAAATATACTTAGACCTCTCATCCGATACGTACTTTCATATGACAAAAATACAGAATTCTAGAATTGACTCCTCTAGCCTAGATAATTAAGCTACAATAACAATGTACTTGTTCAGTTATAATAATCATTATTTGTGCACGATTTTTATAATAATCTAATACATTAATGCTCCCATACTGAACATAATCAATTTTTTAACATCATATAACGCACAACCTAATTAACTAGACCCTCCCCGCATCATCGTCGAGCTGCAGCTGTGGGAGGCCGGTCCAGACACGGACCCAGCAGTGGGAGAGCACGCAGTTGCGGATAGCCTCGACCACGGGGAGGAAAACGAGGATGTGGTGGAGCAACGCGTTGGCGAGCGAGCTGATGCAATCGGGACCCTCATAGGTGGCGCCACCGTCGTGGCCGGATCCGCTGGTGATGGAAGCTCTCTCACACTCGCGCTTGGCCAGTGAGCTCCTGCCATCGCGAGCCATGGGGAGATGGATCTAGGGTTTGTGGCGGCTGACCGGCGGGAGCGCTGCTGCCTCGACACTAGAGCGAGTGGAGTTGGGGAATTGTGGCGGCAGCTAGGGTTCCAAGAAATGGGCCAAACTTTTCTACTAATGGTCTCTAGTTATATTACACACAGGCGTCCGCTCGAGTGGCTGAGTGGGAGGAATGGTGTGATGGTAGCTAAACCCAACGTGGCCATCAGATTCGTTTGGAACATCCATTGAAACATCCAATGGTGTAATCACGTTTGCACTCACAGAGTATATCAAAGCTGGCGGTTGGCCGTGATGCTGAGAAAAGGGAGCAAGATGAAGAAGAAACATATTGGGGGTACGATCGTGCATCATTGGACGACAATGGATGATGGGATAGATGGAACTGCATGCTCGTGATTTTGCCATAGAAAGTCAGAGGATCTGCATTTGAAGAAGAGGTGGACACATGTATGTCACAGGACTAAAACTACTCTGGATTTGAACTGCGGTGACAAGGGCGGGATGGTGATTTGTTTGTTTTGAAAAGTTAAAGTGTGTAAAATATCCGGTATTGGAGTTAGTATGGTAAATCAAACTTTTGCAATATATAGTAAATCAGACTAAACCCCTATAGTATATATATCATAGAGTTCATACAACCCAAAGACATACAACTATGCAAGTGACTTTAATTTCACACGTATAGTTTGCAATAGGTTCATCAATCAAATTATAAGTGCAACCAACAACAATGAGGGGGCATGCACTTTTATCCTTTAGTTAGCTGTCTCATAAAGATTGCAAATGAATGTTTGATAAAAAAAACAAAATTGCAAATGAATGGCCACCCAACTAGCTAGCTAGTTAGCACAAAAACTAGCTAGGGTTCTTTCATTACAATATTAAGAGAGCACATTCCAAAGGAATGAATACACATATAAGGTATTCCAGCAAACATATATATAAGCTAGTAATACCAGAATAGTGCACAAGGATTGTAGTTTTCCACAACCAAATTTTGGTACAGGTACATACTCAAAAAGTTTAATATACCGGTACCCCTCAACCCTTTGTCACTATAATTGTTTCCATTCCGCTATAGCAGGATATCTCCCTACACGGAAAGTTCAACTCGATGGTGCATCCAGACGTGGATAGTTTGTGTAGATTGCGTAGAAAGCGTCTATATGAACAAAGCCAACTTGAGAAAACAACAGTGATCTTTTTAAGCACTTTTGAATTCCGCATAATAAAGTATATCAGCTTCTTCCCTTCACATTCACCCCAGATGTGTTTGACACATAGTTGTTCAAGGGAGTCTAGCGAGATATCTTCATCCCACCATTTTAATAGTTCGTGGCAATTGCAATTAGACATGCAACATGGAGCACATCTTTTATCCTAAAACACAAAAGGAGAGATATAGTGATATAACTATATATATAAAATGACTGAGAAAGTAAATGATCGATAACTAACAGTGCCAAAAAAAGTAGATATGTTTTGGGCAAAGAGAGATGAAACGTAGATATTAAGAAACATACCTCAGGATGATATGAATGTAGTGTAAGAGTTAGGTTTCTGATGGAGCTATTTCTCTTGAGGAAGTGTACAACACTTGAGCCGTACGACTTATGTCCTTTTGTTATCACGCCGAAGCCTAGCTCTGAATAGTAAGACCCTGTTTAGATGGGACTAAAACTTTTAAGTCCATATCACATCGGATGTTTGGACACTAATTATAAATATTAAACATAGACTATTAATAAAACCCATCCATAATCTTGGACTAGTTCGCGAGACGAATCTATTGAGCCTAATTAATCCATGATTAGCCTATGTGATGTTACAGTAAACATTCTCTAATTATGGATTAATTAGGCTTAAAAAATTTGTCTCGCGAATTAGCTTTCATTTATATAATTAGTTTTGTAAGTAGTCTATATTTAATACTCTAAATTAATATCTAAATACAGGGACTAAAGTTAAGTCACTGGATCCAAACATCACCTAAGAAAGTTGGACACTGTATATAAGGCTCTCTTGCTCTTCTGAATCCTACGAAATTAACATCGTCACCAATTGAATAATTAAACAAGGGAGTTATACACTTTCACGTGATTAAAACTAACTGTAATAAATTAATCTTCATAAAAACAGCATTATGTTTACAGCAGGGTATTGTAATTTGTTTTTTTTAAAAAAAAAACTTGTATACATTTGAAGAGTTGTGTTACTCACATTTTACTAGCTTGCTATTTGACCTATGTTAGTCACACAAAATGATTTGAAGATCTATTTATTGAACCATACTACGTCAAGTAATTTAATTTAAACATAGTCAATACTTGACGAAATATTGATTTATTGTAGCCTGAGAGGAGTAGCTCTTCAACAATTAATAAACACAAACGAAAAAGTCCACTACCGAATATTGTAGTGGATAGACCTAAAAGTGTGACTTACACAAAAATTATAAACCAAATTAGCTGTGATATATATTGACAAACTAAATTCTGTGCTTTTCTAAAAAAAGCTAAATTAAAAGAAAGTTTAGAACGTAATTTACCCACGCCACATACTAATTAAATGTCAATAAGAGAAATAAATAAAAATAAATAAGTAAATTAATGAATAAATAATACCAGTGTAGGTGTAGCAGTCATAGGAGAAGTAAGCTTTAGAACATCAGCCCCAGAGAAATCCGATTGTCCTATGCTGCGGATAATATGAGAAGGAAGCTCGCTGACGGCGAGCTCCCTGAGGCACGTCGGTAACCTAATCCGCTCAACCTCGTCGGGGCACGCGTCCTCCCAACCGAGCTCCTCCAACGCCGGCGCGGAGAGCCGCATCACCGCCGCCGCGCCGCCGCCGTTCCAGGGACGACACGATCTCGTTTCGTCGAAGCAGTACTCCACTCGCATCCTGCGGAGGTTTCCGGCCTCCACTTCGAGCCGTCGGAGACGAGAGACCGAGGCGAGGCGCAGGCTCTGGAGCGAGTCGCTGCGGAGGGTGAGCGCCTCCACGCCGGCGACGTGCTCGAGCTCGAGGCACTCCAGGCTCGGGCACCGGCGCGAGACGACGCCGCTGATGCCCTCGCCGGCGTCGCTGAACCGGAGCTCGGACATCTGCAGCTTCGTCAGGCGGGTGAAGTCTCCGTCGCCGGCGGCGTCGAGCGCCGCCGGGAGACGGACCGCCAGCCCGGAGGAGTAGAGGGAGATCTCAGTCGCCCGCTCGAAGCACGGGAGGTCGAGGAAGGCGTGCGCGTCGTCGTCGCCGCCGCGGCCTACCTGGCTCGTCACGGCGAGGTCGAAGCGGCCGGTGACGCGCCGCGCGGCGAAGCCCGCCCACGCGGAGGCCCGGTCCCCGTCGACCTCGGGCCAGTCCCAGTGGTAGGTGATGGCGAGGTCGGCGATGTCCACGTCGGCGGCGTAGCGGCGGAGGATGCCGTCGAAGTGGTCCGGGATGTGCTCGACGTTCGTCGCCTCCCCCTCCAGGAGGTGCAGCCGCGGGACGCGTTTCCAGACGCCGACCCACCGGCGGGACAGCGCGCTGGTGCGGACGGCCTCCGGCGTGGTCACGAAGCTCAGGACATGGTGGAGCAGCTCGTCGGGGAGGCTGCTGATACGGTCCGGACCACCGTAGCCACGGCCACCGCCGGCGCCGGCGCCGACGGATCCGCCGGACAGAGAAGCCTTCTTGTGCGCGGCGCACCTGTAGGCCATAGGGGAAATGGGGATTTGAGCTAGCTCTGAAGGAGAAGAAATGGAGGAGAAAATCTAGGGTTTCGTCTCGTGGCGGCGTTGCTGCGTCGATGGAGCGAGAGGAGGAGTACGGGAGGCTGCAGCGGTTGTCTGGGAGAGCGACAACTGATGCATGTGACCATTGGGTTCATCTGAGCCGTCCATCACGCGAGTATGTATGAAACCGTCCGAAACCTAGCTAATTTCTTATTCTATACTGATCGATCTTTTTCCTTTTTCAAAACTGATTAATCCCTGTCTAGCGCTTGTATGTGTGAAACCGTTCGAAACCTAATTACCTACGGACCAATCCCTGCACTCTGGAGCTGAAGTCTAATGCATGGAATGATCGATGCATTCCCATATATATGAAAAAAAAAGAGATGCCTGCGTTGTATGATGGAAATACAGTAATTAACTTACTTTAACAAGGAAAAATTAGCATACATATATCACATAGTGTTGTTTATATTGATTCTTTGGTTTCAGAATCTGGACATGCCTCATCTCATGTTTAGATTCATATATACTCCCTCTATCCTATTATACAAAGCGCGGTCAAAGCTGGTATGGTCTCCAAAACTAATATTTAGCTTATAATTTCTCATATACTATAAAATTTGTAGCACAAAATTATAACTATATGAAAGTAAATTTAAATCTCAATATAATGATATAATTTTTAACAAATAAATTTTATTTCATATTATACTAAATGTTGGTCAAATGTTTTAGGCAAATTTTGCTACAGGACATCGCGACTTTGTGGTTTTAGCTATAAGACACTCCACGAAGTCACTTTTGGGGAAATACACTCTCAAAAGTTGCATATTTGCTGGTGGACATCAGACTCATTAAAATAATATTTTTTTGGTTGAGGAGGAGAGAGAAATCACCTGAAAGTACTGAAATGCCCTTGGGCCCACATGTCAGATCCCTCCTCGATTCCAAGCTCACGTGACAAGTCCGACCACCGCGGAGATGGATTTCTCCGGCGGCGGTGGCGCAACGTTGCCAGAGATGTACCGAAGCGCGTGGCGGCTGCTGCTGGTCCCCCGGCGCCGCCCGGAAGCATGCCCCACCATCGTCGCTAGCCCCAGCATGGCAGAGGCCTTATGAGCCCACCTCGTTGCGAATGGCATCGGCGATGGGCGGCTAGCCGGTGTCCACGCGCTCCCGTTCCACCTGCGGAGTACGGCTTCCCAGCCAGCGTCGAGCTTCGTCGTGCTCACCTGCATTCAGAGGCGGAGGGGCACGGTGCTGGGCACGCCGCCAACAGAGGAGCGCCACTGTGGACGCGGCCAATGTAGGCCGCGCGTGCTCCGGGCGCCACTGCCACCGAGCGGGTCACTTGCGCTCCAGGCGCCGCCGTCGAGCAAGTCGACGCCGCCCACGGGAGAAGTGAGACACTGAGAAAGGAGGGAGAGAGAGGACAGATAAGGGGTAATTTGGTTAAGCCGTGCAAAAAAGTGGGCCTCATGTCGCCTAGTCAGCAAAAAACATTAATTTAATGGATGGAGTGTCCCCTAACAAATAACCACATTTACAGAGTGCGTTCCCCCAAAAGTGACTTCGCGCGGTGTCCTACAACTAATTAAAACCACGAAGTCGTGATGTTCTATAGCAAAATTTGCCAATGTTTTAAAGGTTAAATCTTAAAATGTGTGCACGCCTTATATTATGGGATGGAGGAAGTAATATTAGTAATATATACCACATCTCTTATTAGGTTTGTTTATTTTCAGACGAGTAGTGTATTTAGGAGGTGATTTTTGGACGAGCACGTCTCATAAAAGAAATAGAATCATAAATTTATGGGAGATTGCGTCGCCATCCTTTGCTCTGAACGTGCAGCCTGGAATATTTTACAAATTAAAACAGGGTGATCTCTTGCTAGCAAAGAAAATACAGTGCCTTCCAAGCCAAGGAATTTCGTTCCTCGGTATCTGTGGTTAGCTAGCTGATCTGAGCTGTTGCCTGCAGCATGTACCGATTGTAAAGTCAATGAAGAGTCCCTCGTTGATTTTAGGCTGATCGATGATTTCTCTGAAAGATGTTCTGCCCGTTCCAGAATTGAAACCGGCCAAAATAAAAAACAAGAGTGAAGTGTCCCATCGTTTCGCTTATTCAGGGAATAAGCGAAATGGCATATTTGCAAACGAAAAATAATATGCGAATAAAACTTTTATATATATACGTGTTCTTAATGACATTTGATATCATGGAAGTGAGCAACCCCTTGTTGACTTTAGATAGTTTTGTTAGAGACGATTTTGTTTCATATTCTTCTCTCATCAGAGAATCTGATCGAAACCAATGAATATAAGCAGCACTTTGTGATGCTAATTTTTCCATGTTCAAGTAATTAATTTAATTACTATACTTTCATCATACAAACGCAGGCATCTTTTTTTAGGTGTAGCTATATTTATGACGCCATATTTTTTATCAAAAAATAGTCGGTATGTATTTACATTGTAAGTCCCTAAATTACATATGTAATTTTAGTATATTTACAATGTAAGTCTCAAAATTACATATGTAAGTACTAAAATTACATATGTAAATTCGAAAATTACATACTAATTACATATGTAAGTGGGGTGTAAATGAGGTGTAACTATTATGTAAGTGGCTGAAAAAAAATCGACTATAGCATATAGCGCCATATTTCTAGCAACTCCGCTTTTTTTTTTACATGGGAATGTATCATTCCATATTTCCATCAGACTTCAGCTCCAGACAGGGATATTGATCAGCAGAATAGGTAATTATTATTTTTTAGAACAGGCACTTAGGTTTCGGACGGTTTCACACATATACAATCTCCAGTTCAGACAGGGATGATCAGTTTTGGATGTACGCAGTGTTTAGTTTCAAAATATTTCTTCAAACTTCCAACTTTCCATCACATCAAAACTTTTCTACACACGTAAACTTGTAACTTTTCTGTCACATTGTTCCAATTTCAACCAAATTTCTAATTTTGGCGTAAACTAAACACAACCGTAGATGTCTGGTTTGAATCCATTTTCAAAAAAAAGAAAAAAAAAGGATCGACCAGTATTATAGGAAATAAGCTAGGTTTCGGACGGTTTCACACTCGCACATACGGTACTCGCGTGATGGACGGCTCGGATGAACCCAACGGTCACATGCATATCAGTTGTCGCTCTCCCACACAGCCGCTATGTAAAGCCTCGGAGCAGAGGCAGCCTCCCGTACTCCTCCTCCTCTCGCTCCATCGACGCAGCAACGCCGCCACGAGACGAAACCCTAGATTTTCTCCTCCATTTCTTCTCCTTCAGAGCTAGCTCAAATCCCCATTTCCCCTATGGCCTACAGGTGCGCCGCGCACAAGAAGGCTTCTCTGTCCGGCGGATCCGTCGGCGCCGGCGCCGGCGGTGGCCGTGGCTACGGTGGTCCGGACCGTATCAGCAGCCTCCCCGACGAGCTGCTCCACCATGTCCTGAGCTTCGTGACCACGCCGGAGGCCGTCCGCACCAGCGCGCTGTCCCGCCGGTGGGTCGGCGTCTGGATGCGCGTCCCGCGGCTGCACCTCCTGGAGGGGGAGGCGACGAACGTCGAGCACATCCCGGACCACTTCGACGGCATCCTCCGCCGCTACGCCGCCGACGTGGACATCGCCGACCTCGCCATCTCGTACCACTGGAACTGGCCCGAGGTCGACGGTGACCGGGCCTCCGCGTGGGCGGCCTTCGCCGCCCGCCGCGTCACCGGCCGCTTCGACCTCGCCGTGACCACCCAGGTAGGCCACGACGACGACGCCGTCCTCGACCTCCCGTGCTTCGAGCGGGCGACAGAGATCTCCCTCTACTCCTGCAGGATGGCCGTCCGCCTCCCGGAGCTCGACGCCGCCGCCGGAAACTTCACCCGCCTGACGAGGCTGCACATGTCCGAGCTCCGCTTCAGCGACGCCGGCGAGGGCATCAGCGGCATCGTCTCGCGCCGGTGCCCAAGCCTGGAGAGCCTCGAGCTCGAGCAGGTCGCCGGCGTGGAGGCGCTCACCCTCCGCAGCGACTCGCTGCTGAGCCTGCGCCTCGCGTATGTCCCGCTGCGGCGGCTCGACGTGGCGGCCGGCAACATGCGCAAGATGCGGGTCAAGTACTGCTTCGACGAGACAAGCCGCTGTCCGTGGACCGGCGGCGCGGCGATGCGGCTCGCCGTGCCGGCGCTGGAGGAGCTCGGCTGGGAGGACGCGTACCCCGACAAGGTCGAGCTGATTAGTTTACCTAGCTGCCTCATGGAACTCGCCGTCGTCGAGCTTCCTTCTCATATTATCCACGAGATTGGGCAATCAGATTTCACCAAGATCTTGAAGCTTTTCTCTCGTGCTCATGTTCTAAGGCTCACTTCTCCTATGACTGCTACAGCTACACTGGTATTTATTTATTTATTTATTTGTTTACTTATTTATTTATCTTGTTGATGTTTAATTAGTATTTTGGCGTGCGTAAATTACGTACTTGAGATTGTTTAGGTACATAGAATTTAGATTTTTTTTTTAAAGAAAGCATAGAGTTTAGTTTGTCAAATATCACAGCTAGGTTGGTTTATTTTTTTTTTATCAATGTACATCTTTTTGTGTAAGTCACATACTCACACTTAATTAGGTTCGTCCACTAGTTTAGCAACTAATGGATCTCGCTGAAATTCTTGGATGCCTTTATGATGCTATATATCTTCTTCTGCGTGCCCTCTGCAGATCAAGAAGTAGGCAATCACAATGTAAGCTACATATATACATTTAGGGAAATATGAAGTTAATTAGTAAGTTGGGACCGAATAATTTGGCCTGTGCACTGACCTTACATGAGTACTATTGACAGTGTGTATTTACAATATTCCGTAGTGAACTTTTCGTTTGTGTCACTCTTTTCAGGATACAGCATTTTTTTAATATTTCGTGTGAAAGTATATAAATACCTTGTTTAATTATTCCATTGGTGATGATGTTAATTTTGCAGGATTCAGAAGAGCAGGAGAGCCTTATACACAACGTGCAACTTCCATACTATTCAGAGCTAGACCTCGGCGTGATAACAAATGGGCATAGCTCGTTTGGCTCAACTGTTGTACACTTCCTCAAGAGAAATAGCTCCATCAGAAACTTAACTCTTACACTAAATCCATATCATCCTAAGGTATGTTTTACCTTAATTTCATCTCTCTTGCCCAAAAAATATCTACTTTTTTTGGCACTGTTAGTTATGGATCATTTGCTTTATCAATCAGTTTAGTTAATTATATCACTATATCTCTCTGTTTCAGGAAAACAAATTTGCTCCATGCTGCATGTCTAATTGCACTTGCCACGAACCACTTAAATGGTGGGGTCAAGATATCCCACTATACTCCCTTGAACAACTAGCCATCAAACACATCTCGGGCCATCCTGAAGCAAAGAAGTTGGTATATTTTATTATGCGGAATTCAAAAGTACTTAAAAAGATAACTCTCGTTTTCTCGAATGGTCATTGTTCATATAGACGGTTTCTACGCAATGTACGAAAACTATCAATGACTGGATGTACCATCGAGTTGAACTTTCCGTGTAGAGAGAAATACTGCTATATTGGACTGGAAAAAATTATAGTGACAAAGGTTTGATGGGGCAATATTCAAGAAGCATGCAGTGATTTATTGAACTTTTGTTGAGTATGTGTACCAAATTTGGTTGTGGAGAACTACTGTCCTTGTGCACTATTTTGGTATTACTAGCTTATGTATGTTTGCTAGAATAATATTGTAATGAAAGAGAGAGTTATTTTTTTGAGTTATAACTAGTCTAGTGGTCATGCATTTGAAATCATTGCGAGACAACTAACTAAATGATCGAAGTGCATGCCCCGCTTTGTTGGTTTGCGCTTATAATTTGATTCATTACAGCCTATTGCAAACTGCATTGGTGATCGAAAAGTCACTTGTAAATTGTTGGTTTGTATAAACTCTTGGGCATACTAGCTATAGGGGTTCAATCAAATTTGACCCCCTCAACTATAAATCGCAGAAGTTTGATTTACACCACTCCACTCCAATACAAAATATTGTACATCCTTCAACTTTTCAAACCAGAGGAATCACCACCCCCATCCTCACAGCGGTCCAAATCTAAAGTGGATTAATATATGAAAATTTTAGGGCCTCTAATTTTGGAGGCATGTTCAGTCGCCTGCACCTTGCACACCCTCACCGACAGCCCTCTAATTTTGGATTTTGTTGATTTCTTATCTGTGAACATGAGGATTTTGTTGATTTATTATCTGTGAACGTGAATTTGTTGATTTGTGATGCCTTTGGATTTGTATATTTGTGATGTGAATTCTTAATGCGGATGTTGATGATTTTGTGATGCTTCTGTGAATTTGATGATTTTATTGTTGAGAGTTTGGTTAGAAATCAATATGGATACAGAAAAAACAATGAAAAAAAAACTTTACTCCCGGTTGGTGTTACTAGCCGTTAGTCCCAGGTATTTCAACCGGGACTAAAGATGTATATCTTTAGTCCCGGATTCGCGCTCCCGGTTGCATATCCGGAATAAAGAGGGTTGCGAACCGGGAGAGATGTGCATCTCTCCAGTAGTGTAGAACGAATATTCAAATGCACATTTTTATAGGAGGGGATAAGTAGCCGACTGTGAAAACAAAATTCCACAAGTATATTAGGACGCCTACCACGAGATGCATTCACACACACACACACACACACACACACACACATATATATATATGGGCTTATTAGGTTTGTGGCATACTCCATCCATCCCGAAATAGCTAATCTCATACTACAACGTAGGATGTGTCACATCCTAGTACAAGGTTGGGTATTTTTGGGACGGAGGGAGTACATTTTCAGCCCAATTTTTTTCCCTAATTAACATTCACATTCAAGAAAATCCTCAAATTTTCACACGGAACTGTCTGCTCTGTTCATGTAGTTCACATGAAAGTTCCCTAAAAGTGATTGCATTGTAAGTAATTTTAATTTATATAATGTATAAAAGTGACTTGTATGTTTTTTTTCTAAGTACTGCTATCTATTCACCATTTTTTCGAAAACACTACATGGTTATTGACAGAAAATTGGGTTTAAAATCTTGCAAATTTCTAATATTCCTATTCGCAATTCATGTTCTGGCTATAGCTATCCAATTATGTCTCCTCCAATTTCAGCGACTGGCAGTGGTCCGACAAGTTTGGGTTTACAGTCTTGGGTTTAGGGTGAGTTAGGGGAGGGGAGATCATTGGGCTTAGAGGGATGGTCATAGGAGGTGGCCACCCAGTGGTGGGTGGTGGACACAGGCGAACGGAAATGCACTAGAGCCACGGGGGTGGAGGAGGGTGGTGGGCTGGCATTGGCGGCAGGGGCAAGTCAAATCTTGTGGTTTGGATGTGGCAGCTGGTGGTGATGGATCTAGTGGCTGAGAGCCACCGTATACAGGGAAGAGGGCTCGCCGGCGCCGTTGATCCCTTCCGTCCAGCTTGCGAGGCTAGGTTGCAATTGGGGCATCGAGCGCAAGTTCGCAACTCGCGATGGTGATAACGCTGGGAGTGACAAGAGGAGAGATGAGGGGTTAGGTTTAGAGGTATAATGTACGAATTTTAAAGTGGTCCAATAGTCTAGTACTTCCTCCATTTTATATTGTAAGACTTTCTAACATTGTTCACATTCATATATATATTAATGAATCTAGACATCTATATGAATGTATGTTTAGATTCATTAACATCTATATAAATGTGGGCAATGTAAGAAAGTCTCACACTGTGAAACGAAGGAAGTAGAATTTACAAGATTTGTGAGATATTTTTATTTTAAACTAGCATGGTGGCCCGCGCAGATTGCGCGGCTAGCATCATTATATTTTCTCTCATATAATAGTATATATTTTTCTCATTATGTTATTCAAATATATTAAAATGACATCATAATTTTAAATTGTGCAATAACTTTACGAAACTACAAATGTATAATATTCATATTGTATTTTATATAGGTGTTAGTTATTAATTATTTTTAATATCAAATTTTAGTTATTTGCAAATTATATGTATTCCTATATGGACTCTGGACTCGTCTTTTAATATTTCTTTTTTAATTCCGAATTTTCTGTAAATTGTATTTCTATAAAGACTCTAGGCTCTTCTTTCAATATTATTTATTTTTATTTCTAAATTTTTATTATTTCTAATTGTATTTCTATGCGGACTCTAAACTCATCTTTCAATATTCTTTAATTTTTAATTTCAAATTTCAGTTACTTCTAAATTGTATTCCTATATTGGCTTTAAACACTTATTCCCATGTTTTTCTTAATTCGAATTTTAGTTATTTGTAAATTATATTTTTATACGGACTCAAAACTCTACTTTTAATTTTATTATGTTTATTCCGAATTTTAGTTAGTTTTAAATTCCTATATGGACTCTATACTCTACTTCTAATATTCCTTATTTTTTAATTCCGAATTTCTATTTTTTTTCTTAATTGTATTTCTATATGGACTCTATACTCTACTTCTAATATTCCTTATTTTTAATTCCGAATTTCAGTTATTTCCTAATTGTATTTCTATATGGACTCTAGTCTCCTCTTCTAATATTCCTTATTTTTAATTCCGAATTTCGACTATTTCTAAATTGTATTTTTATATGGACTCTAGTCTTCTCTTCTAATATTCCTTATTTTTTAATTCCGAATTTCAGCTATTTATAAATTGTATTTCTATATGGACTCTGCTTTTTCTTTTTCTCCGATTAATATGAGATTTTCCAAACCATGAGAGCGAACGTGGAGGCTCCTTTTTCTGTTCATTTAATAATATAATAATAGATGCTATATACTTCCTCCGTCCAAAAAAAATTAAACTCTACGGATGAATATGGACACACAAATATGGATACATGTGTGTCTATATTTATCCGTAGAGTTTAATTCTTTTTGGACAGAGGAGTAGACAGGAGTCGCTTTTTTGTTCTGCAACGAAGAAGCGAACCAGCATCAGAGAACGACACACCGAGGCCTCAGTACAGAAGTTCCCAGGACCAAGGCTCGACCGTGAGTGCAACGTGATTACACCGTTGGATGTCTCAATGGACGGCCCAGATGAATCTAACGGCCATTCCTCCCACTCAACCACTCGAGCGGACGCATGTGTGTAATATAAAAAGAGACCAGAGTCCGGCCCATTTCCCAGAACCCTAGCCGCCGCCACAAATTCCCCAACTCCACTCGCTCTCGTCTCGAATTCGAAGCAGCAGCGCTCCCGCCGCTCAGCCGCCGCAAACCCTAGATCGATCTCTCTCCCCATGGCTCGCGACGGCAGCAGCTCACCGGCCAAGCTCGAGCGCGACGAGAGGGCTCCCGTCGACGTCTCCGGCGGCGCCGCCTACGAGGGCCCCGACCGCATCAGCTCACTCGCCGACGCGCTGCTCCACCACATCCTCGTCTTCCTCCCCGTGGTCGAGGCCATCCGCACCTGCGTGCTCTCCCGCCGCTGGGCCCGCGTCTGGACGGGCCTCCCGCGGCTGCGGCTCGACGACGGCTCGGCGGGGGCAGTCGGCTCCTTCCCGGCCCTAGTCGACGGCGTCCTCCGCCGCTACGACGCCCGCGTGAACCTGCGCGACCTCACCGTCTCGGCGCACGGCGGGGAGGAGGAGCTCGGCGGCCTCGAGAACGACGACGTCGTCTCCCTCGTCGGCGCCGCCGCCCGGCTCGTCACCGGCCGCTTCCGCCTCGACGTGTCGCGCGGGATCAACATCTCCGAGGACTACGACGAGGAGGCCAACCTCCTCCCGCTCCCGTGCTTCGAGAGGGCGACGGAGATCGCCATCTCCATCGCCGACATGGCGGTGCAGCTGACGCCCGACAACCACCGCGGCCGCACGTTCGTGCTCCTGACGAAGCTGCACCTGTCGGACACCTTCGTCGCCGACGAGGGCGAGCTCCTCAGCGAGGTCGTCTCCCATGGCTGCCCTTGCCTGAAAACCCTCGAGCTCATCGACATCCACGCCGGCGCCAGGGAGCTCACCATCCACACCGCCTCGCTCCTGACCCTGTGCGTCGTATCAATCAACGATATGCAACTGCTTGAAGTAGACGCAGCCAATCTCATATGGATGAAGGTGAAGGATTGCTTCGACATCGATGCGGCGGAGACGGAGGGGTCGGCGATGTCGCTGTCGACGCCGGCGATGGAGGAGTTCTACTGGGAGGACTGCTGCCCTAAGGAGGTTAAGCTCGTCAGGGAACCTGCAGGATTCCTCCACAAGATCGCATGCGTGGACTCTGCTTCGACATATTTTAAGTTCATCAGCGGAAGCCAATCGTTTTATACTAGGATCTTGCAGCTGTTCTCGAGCACTTGCACTGAAGTTCTTCAGATCGAATTTCCTATTAAACCGGTACATATGATCTAGATCTCATCTCTTCTTATATATTATTATGCCGTCATGATTTTGCATTATTAGAGCCTTAGTATATATGGACTTAATTGTATTACGGATTTACGTACAGTCAGAAATATTTGATGTTTTTAGAACAAGATTTGGTAGTCAATTAAGAGCCTGTTTGGTACAACTCCAACTCCTAAATTTAGCTCCAGGAGTTGGGTCTGGAGTGGAGTTGTGGAGCTACCCTAAACCCAACTCCACAACTCTACTTCATTTTGTGAGAGAGCTTCACCCAGTTTAAGTGGAGCTGAAATTATTTGGCTGAGCTCCCTCTTCAGAAGAGGTGGAGCTGTAGCTGGAGCTGAAGCTGTGCCAAATAGGCTCTAAGCTTCTAAAACTCCAACCATCACTAATAATATATTTCTCGAATGCTTATCTTGAAAATAAATAATATACTTTATCCTGAAAAGTATTATCATAATATCATAAACTCATTAGATTTTAGAAACTTATCCTAATTAAGAATTGATGGTACAAATCTTAAAAATTGATCAAATCTTGTCCTAACACCAAAGAGCAGGGGAAGTAGTATTGCAGCTGAGTTTATATTTTAGAAACTTATCCTAATTAAGAATTGATGGTACAAATCTTAAAAATTGATCAAATCTTGTCCTAACAGCAAAGAGCAGGGGAAGTACTATTGCAGCTGCTCAAGAGAGCATATATACATACAAATTAATCAGCTCGGCCGGTTGTATATATAGAGACAGGTTAATTAGTATGTGTCTGAGTACTAAATTGAAATTGACTTGTTACTGTGTATTTTTTTCTGGTCTAGTTTTAGGTTTATTTTTTGCGGGGAGGGTTTAGTTAATTAGGTTGCGCATTATATGATATTAAAAAATTGATTATGTTGGGAGCATTAATGTATTAAATTATTATAAAGATCCTGCATAGATAATGATTATTATAACTAAACAAGTACATTGTTAATGTAGTACAATTATCTAGGCTAGAGGAGTTAATTATAGATTTCTATATTTCAGTCACATATCGGATGAGAGGTCTAAATATATTTTCATGCTTGTATGTACCTAGCACAACTTTACTTGTCCCTAGCTAACTTAATATGTGACTAACACAATTTAATTAGCTATTATATATAAATATCATCACACGGTTACATTAACCACCATAAATAGATCGATAGACCAGTGTTTTGGTAGTACAACTTGTGTTATACTCTGATTATTTATTTGGTGACACTTTACCAGGAATCGGAGGAGCAAAATAAATTTCTACACAATGTGGATCTACCCTATTGCTCGGAGCTAGAACTCATTGTGGAAAAGAAAGAACATACTCTCACCCCAACCATTGTACACCTTCTTAAGAAAAGCAGGTGGATCAAAAGATTTTCTCTTAAAATATGTCCAAAGGTATGTCTATTATTGTATTGCTGTGTCACTGGTGGAGAAACCATATTTGGTCGGTCGACCCAAATCCACAATAGTACCGGTTCCATTAAAAACTGGGACTAAAAACGATTTTTAGTCCCGATTTATAAGCGTAACAGGACTAGATGATCTTTATTCCCGGTTGGGGTTACCAACCGGGACACATCTTTAGTCCCGGTTGTCTATATGTCAGACCATGTCAGGCGGCTAGGATCTTTAGGGACTAAAGATCTAACTTTATTACCGGTTGGAGTTACTAACCGAGAATAAAAATCAACACGTACTATATAATCCCTATTACTTATCCTCTTTTCCCGTCCACACAACTAACTCTTTCTCTATCTCTTTTTTCCTCTCTAACTCCCTATCCTTATCCTTTCTTCTTCCTTCTTCCTTAGTTCTTCTTCTTCCTTAGCCCGCTCGGATCGGAGTGAGAGAGGCCAGCCGCTTGGAGCGAGAGCAGGCCAGGCGGCAGCCAGCGCGGCGGCGCGGAGGGACGGGCGGCGGTGGCTGGCCGGCGCGGAGGGGAAGCCGCCGCGCAGCAGCGCGGAGGGCCACGGCGGCGGCGCGGGGGCCGGCCGGCGCTTGAGGGGATGCGGCGCGAAGGCGGGCAGCACCGCGGAGGGCCGCGGCGGCGGCGGCGTGGCAGCCGGCGGCGGCGCGGCGTCGGGCAACGCCGCAGGGGCCAGCCGGCGCGGAGGGGAGGCGGCGCGGCGGCGCGGCAGCGGGCGGCCGGCCGGCGTGGAGGCTAGGCGGCAGCGGCCGGCCGGCTCCTCTGTTCTTTTTTTTCTTTTAAGAATTTGTGATTTATTGCAGTATCATGTGATGAATTTGATTTGTGTGTGATGTGAACTTGTGATGTATTTGTGATGAATTTTGTAGAAACTTGTGATGTAATTTGATTTGTGTGTAATTTTTTTTAGGATTTGTGATGTATTTGATTTGTGATGTAATTTTTTAGAACTTTAAAATTTGTAATGTGGACTTGGGATCTTACTTCGATTTGGGATATGCATACCACCTATATTGGGGAGAAAATAAATAAAGGATATGCATAGCACCCAGATTCGGGAGAAAATAAAAAAGGAAAAAAAACCTGGCTATCCTCTTTACTCCCGGTTGGTAACATCCCTATCTTTAGTCCCGGTTGGTGTTACCAACCGGGACTAAAGATGTATCATTAGTCCCGGATTGCTACTTCCGGTTGGAAACCCGGAACTAAAGGGGGGTTCCCAACCGGGAGTAAAAAGGGTTTCTCTACCAGTGTGTGTTTCTCGCAATTAAATATATAGCTTGAATACATTTTATCGATTTACTTCATATATCAAAATTGGCATATATTTTTTATATCGCTTCAAATCTTTGTGTTTCTCAGAAAATTCATATTCAATGCGAGCCCAACTGCACTTGTCGCCAACCGCCAAATTGGAGGGATCAAGAGATATCATTGGGTTCACTTGAAGAACTAAGTATCGAAGGCTTTGGGGGCATGTATGATGAGAAGCAGTTGGTATTATTTATAGTAGAAAACTCAAAAGTACTTAGGAAGGTGTCATTGGTTTCCTCTGTCAATCTCCACTCATACAAATCGTTTTTAGACAATCTACGCCAGCTATGCACATCAGATTGCACCATCGAGTTGAACAATAATAATTTAGTGTAGACAAAAAGGTACACAAATACATGGTGCTATAATGGCTGTAATAGATTGACCGGAATAGCGACTCTGGTGAACACTCGTGTGTGTACTATTTTGATGTTAGCTATGTTTTGTCTTATATATTGCCATGTGGAACATACCCTAGATATTTAAATTGTAAGATTCGTACAACTTTGGGATATTAAATGTTGTGTGGCTTGATTGTGTCTTTCACACTATTAATCTTCTGAGCAAAACATGATGATTGGTCGATCTGTTTGGATGGATTCCAACAATGCTGAATGCATGTGTTTGATTCTGGTCCATTTTTCATTGTTGATATCAAAGTTTGCCAACATTAATTATTCTAATGTGTGGTACAACACATGACTTGAATTCTGAACTATTTGTGCTAGAATGGATTTAAAAAAAGAAAAATCTACCTGAATAATAGGCGCTAGGATGGCAGGATTTGTATAGTTATGTTTACCACCAAAATTTCGAGAATGATGGTGTTTTTTTTAATGAAACTATTTGAAATGTTAATATATTTTGATTGAATTTGAACAAACTTTGACCAAATTCATAAATATTTGAAAAAAATCTGAACAATTCAGGTGAGATATGTGCTTGCCCGGGGGAGGCGGGTTACAAAATTTCAAAACCTGCAGTGTGCCGATATGCTCATTTGCCACCGCCGAGTCCGTCTAGGGGTGGAGATAGGCAAAAAAGACACGGGCTTTATTATGAACTCATTATTCTTAATACTCATAGGTGGCTTGTAATAAACTAGTAACATATATCTTGAGGCGTACGGCCGTACGTTCATATATAGAGCAAAGGAAACAAGATGTACCGTATCAGCTTAGCAAGTTTAGCTACGGTGTTCGATTTATCAAATCTTTCATTTGTTGTCAATATAAATAAGAAGCACCTGACCGAGATAATCCTTCAACTGAAATGAATTTGCTTCATTAATTGAAACACAATCATATATTGAACTCCATATATAAGTTACAAGTGGTAACGTGATTCTAGCAACCATGTTATAGTCTATGTGAGTTTTCTTTCATTAGTTCAATTGGTTATCATTTCGAGAGAAACAAGATTTTTCCCATAATCTAATATCGTTTATTTTAGAGATAGAAATCATTGGTTGTGTGTCTAACAGCAAAGGCCGAAGATGTAAACAGTTTTTATTATTAAAAAAACATGGATGTTTTTAGTGCTGATAGTTAGTGCACATGTTTTTTTTCTTGGCTTGTGCCTATCAACACATTTTTTTTTCCATGTACAACATAGGAATATTCTGCTTCACAAAAATGAATATATTGTTTCCCACAGGGATATTCCCCTTCATGTCTATTTTGCTGAAATTTCTGCTTGGTTTGCGCTTCACCTCTAACATGGCCTGCAAGCTGTCTTGATTTATAATTAAATGCTTCGTATTATTTTCTTTGAAACCCTGTACCCAAACATAGCAAGAATTTTGGAGTAAGCTAGCCATGACAGCCACGATAGCGCGTGTAGGTGCACGCACACAATTATGTCTAAAGAATCCTTACTCTCTTGTAAGCCGGCCCTTATCTGAAAGTAGTGAAGACTAACAAATGAATCTTGCAGTCCGAAGTTGATTTTTTTTTTTTGTATCTGACAACATGTGATCTTTGAGAGTAATTGAGATCAAGATATCCTTTCAGCAATTACTTTTTTCTGTAGAAAGAACAATTGTTGCATCCAGTATCGTCTTCAGCATAAATTACCAAAGTGGGCTAGTATATAATACTTTGCAATTTTCTCTTGCATTCTGAATACGCTTATTTATTTCTACATTCTTATTTAATTTTCAAAACATATCACCAGCTTGCTGGTTCACCAATATTATCTAGTAGTATACTTGTATAATTTATCCTTGCACAGTACTATAGGCTGAAAATTTACTTGCACTATCATTTGAATTCTCAAACTAAAATGATTTTATGGCATCAAACAAAGCCTTAATTAATTACATTGGGAGTATGTATCCGTAGTACAGTTGCCTATAAAAAAATCAATGCTTGTAAAAAATTAATTACATACATTGCAAGCTTAGATGGTCATTATTCTGGATAAAAACCTACTGTATATTTGCATTCTAAAATGTAAAGAAAGTTTAAAAATGTTTTGCAGAAATAGGTAATTGATAATGGGATTAGTATTATCGTATAGGATAAAACGGGTAGAATTAATGTGACAACAAATGTTAAAAGTTATTATGTTATTTTATCTGAGATACGGGAAACCACCTTTTTCTTTGATTTCGACTATATATCATTAATTTTTAATGTGCATACAGTTCTATCTGATTATGTGCACTGATCTATGAATCCATCAATCCATCCTGGAGCATATTTGATCTTCTGTACACGCTATTAATTTAACTCTGCCAAATTTCATTGCTATTTAGCGCTCTGCCAATTTTCATTGCTATTTAGCTCTGCCCAATTTCATTGTTACATAATCATTGATGCCACAAATTCTGTTTCACCAATCTAGCAAATATATTATGAAAATCATAACGGGTTGCCTAGCTAATCTAAAAGATCGAGGATACATAGTCCGCATTCAAGATTTATTGCTGTCATATATATTACAATCAAAATATGAAGCTATTCGAGATTCCCAGAAATTATAATTAAGTCACTCGAATTATGTTGGGATTGTTTGGTTCAGCTCTCTTATTAAATGGTCCCATATATAATGCCAGCAGAATGATCTTGGAAAAACAACTAACTGTAAAGAACAAGTATATTTGCCCACTCCGATTAGTTACAAGAAGAATGTTTGCATTTCAGCAATGCAAATGACTAGTCAAATCCATGTCTATTTGTATGCTTGATGCAATTTTTTCATTACATCATTATTCTTCCTTAGCTAAATTTGTACTGAGAAGCGTCCTAAAGGTGACAAGCTCATGATCTTGTCATAGGTCCCTTCATCCTTGGCTTAATAGATTTAGCAACAATATATTGTGATTTTCTCAAGGCACATTATGGTTGCATACTGAAGAAACATTGGAGAAAATCCAGCTCATTATTATAGTGCCCATTGAGATTTATATATCTGTATCTCTGATCTTCCATCAAAACCAAGCAAAAAATTCTGATCTATTCTATCCAACTTGTAGCTCAAATAAAACGATTGGAATTAATTTCATGTAATAGAGAAAGGAATTAGCAATGTATTTAACTTGACCTCGGGGGGCATATATAAAAAGAAGGGATCATTTTAATTTCAATAGTATGTGATAAAAAATATTTTGAATTGCATATGTATTACATTCCAGTGTCTTAAGAAAAATGCAGTTTTCAAGCATCTTTTCTCCTGGCGATAAAAATAAAGATGAAAATTAAGTGTCTTACGTAAAATAAGATGGTATTAACGTATGATTAATTGAGTTTTAATTATTACAAACTTGAAAAATAGATTACTCTGATATTTTAGAGCAACCTTCATATAGAAAGTTTTCGCACGAAACACACCGTTTAGCAGTTTGAAAAAGCGTGCCACGAATATGCAAAATTTTATCCACTTTTCTAGTGAAAACGAACGGGACCTAAGTGATGAGGTATTATGTGGTAGTGACCTTTCTTAGGGCACATGCGCATATCTTAAGAGATACATAGCGCATACTTAATACTTCCTTCAGCACCATATCTGGTGTCATGCCCTACTGTAGTAATTGTTGTTGTCCCTAATTAACCAGATCCAATCAACTGATTATCATATGAAAGTATCCGAGGAATTTAGTTAAAACAAAGGTATATATACTAATTAACCTTTGCTCACAATTTATTTCAGTATCATCTGTTTTTATTAGCTATTCAATTCTTAATTAGTATGGACCTAATTAATGGGGGGGAGGGAATTGAACAAATAGTTAATATAAAGCATCCAATCTGAAGAAAATGATGGAATTTTTTTCAAAAAAAGCCGGTTCATGGACTGATATTTATGCATTTAAACCGGTTACTAGTAACTTGGTGTTCCATCCAAATGTATATGAGCAAAACGTAGCAGAGCTTATATACTGACTTGTAACTGACGATGGCGCGACGGTGTGGGATAGGGGGTGGGATTGTGTCAGGCGCCATCTAATACTGATTATTCATTTGGTGACACTTTGGTAGGAATCAGGAGAGCATAAGAGCATATATAGTAGATTTGTCAAACATGTGAAACTGATGTATTTTTCAAAGCTAGAGCTCGTTGACTGTTGTTAGATAGCAGCAGGAAATTCTTTGTCCTTAAATCGGGGTATCCAGGAAGAACAGGTTGTTCCAGCTAGATACCATCAAGAATTCCTGACTATTGCATGGGAACATATTCATGTTAGAAGTATTTTTCCTTTCCAATATTTTTCTATTGGGGGTTCTCTCATTCCTTTTATTGAGCATAATGATGCGAATCGAGCTTTAATGAGTTCTAATATGCAGTGCCAAGCAGTTCCGCTTTCTCGGCCCGAGAAGTGCATTGTTGGAACTAGATTGGAACGCCAAACAGCTCTAGATTCAAGGGTTTATGTTATAGCTGAACGCGAGGGAAAGATCATTCCTACTAATAGTCACAAGATCCTTTTATCAAGTAGTGGAAAGACTATAAGTATTTCTTTAGTTAATATCTAACAACAGTCAATGAGCTCTAGTTTTGAAAATTACATCAGTTTCACATTTTTGACAAATCTACTATATATGCTCTCCTGATTCCTACCAAAGTGTCACCAAATGAATACTCAGTGTTAACACAAGTTGCACTACCAAATTTTATTTAAAAACTCTGATCGAAGATATTTATACTATGTAAATTGTGTTAGTCACATATTTTAAGACTAGCTAGCAAAGTTGTGCTATTGACACAATTAAATGAAAAATATATTTAAGTCACCCATCTGATTGATTAATTGAACATAATTGACACACTAGTGGATGGACTTATGTGTGACTTACACAAATGTGGAAAGCAAATATGTAATTAACTCCTAGCTGAGATTAACACAACACAATAACTGTATGTCATATACACACAACTAGTATCATCGATTTATTAATATCACACACACAGCAACTAATACGAATTAATACACAGTCAATTAACTACTCAATCGATTATATCCATATATTAATTCACATCTCGCTTTTAATTAGCCGGCAGCTACAAGCTAGCAATAATCTAACTAAGTTGATATAATTAAAATCATCGGCATATAATATAAAAAGATGAGAGACACATACTGGTTTAATAGGAAATTTGATCTGTGAAACATCATTACATCAGTGCAGGTACTCGAGAAAAGCTCCAAGATCCTACTAAAATACTTCGAAGTGTCGATCGATGACGAAGATGCACTTCTGGAGGCATTCGGTTTCCCTGATCAGCTTGACCTCCTCAGGGCAGCAGCCTGCCTAGCAGAACTCCTCCATCGCCGGCATTGAGAGTGACATGACCGAGTCCTTCAATTCAATGGCGAAGCAATCCTTCACTTGCATCCTTGTGAGACTGGCTGCATCCACTTCCAGTTGCAGATCATTGACAGACACGAGGAATAAGGTCAGGAGTGTGAAGGATCGAATAGCAATAACTAAGCCAACCAGAGGGGGGGTGAATGGTTGGTATACCCAAAAATCAAAAACTTTTAGCGGAAATAAAAGTTACCCTCGAAATCGACAGATCGCGGTCTGACCGAAGTTGCCTTACCGGTCTGACCGCCTGGTTGCCGTCGATCTGACCGAGATTGGATCTCTGGTCTGACCGCCGAGATCAACTGCCGCTTGCTGTCGCCGCCGCCGGTCTGACCGCCGTGCTTCCGCCGGTCTGACCGCCGGTGAGTCGCCGGTTAGACCGCCGAAACCCGTTAAACACAAATCGAAGAACTCTTAAAGTGGATGACGACTTTATTGATTCTCTCTGTGTTTACAAAGTGCACCAACAGCACTCCTTACAAAAATTTCGACTAAACTCGAAACCCTAACTCAAAACTCAACTCAATTGCTCTCAAAAGCGATACCGGGAAGCCTCACGCTCCCCCTCTATTTATACATGAGGTAAGCAGCCTAAAGCCACGAACCAAACTCATGCTAGGAGTTCTAAACACCTTAGGAAACCCTCTAGTACAAGAAACAAACTTTACATAACCAATCATACCAAATTTGGACTCCTTCCAAATTCGACTCCGCATCCCATACGCACACAATAACTCCATCGTATGCCATATGGAATCTCCATCAACCACGTGCATCAACTCTAGCCTAAGTATCCCGCATGATCTCTGACCACCACGGACGTTGTCTTATCCCCAAGCCGACTCCCGGTCCATCACCGCAAATACTCTCCCGAGGCATCGAGTCACCTACACATAGAAGAAACAAGGAAACCATATTCCGAGACCAAACTATCTCCAACTTGACTCATTAGTAGCAAACCGCGACCAAGCTATCTCCAACTTGACTCATTAGTAGCAAACAACAGTATTACATACGTATAGTATCCATCTAGAAGCCATAATCATGAAATAATCACGGATATCCAAACAAACAACTCGAAACCGAAACCAACACAGAGTCGGCCGGTCAGACCGCGGACTGGCCGGTCTGACCGCGCGCATACCGCCAGTCTGACCGGCTACCAGAGCCCAGTCTGACCGGTCACATAAAATAATAGAACCTGCGATTCACATGTAAAATCCAATCATCTCCAAAACCACTTCGTAAATAAATTGCAAATAACAAAACCAATAATCTCCAATGCCCAATTACTCATCACAAAATAATAATCACAAACACCTTTGATTTTACAGAGTGAGGGACGTGGTTTTTCTGCACCTAGGTGCAGCAGCGCCTAAGCTAAGAGACGTCGATCTGTTCAGTAATTCGTGCTGTATTTCCGGACTTTCCACGCAATACGCGTACCCTTTTGTACAGCTCGTAGTATCTAACCTGCAATGTACATGTACACAGCTAGGTGCCGGGCCCACCACATCTGCTGGTCAGGCAATGCATTGCTTTGCATTATTGCTGTAGCAATGGAGCCCACTGCGCTGACATCTGCTACACCGGACCAGTGGAGAGAGGGAGAGCAAAAGACTTTTTACGAGACTTGTTACTGTGGCCCTATTTAGACGCGCGTGCACGTGCGCGTGCACGGCGAGGGTTTCTAACTTTTTCTTTAAACTTTTAATTTCTCCATCACATCGAATTTTTCTACGTATAAACTTTTAACTTTTTTATTACATCGTTCCAATTCCTTCAAACTTTCAATTTTAACGTGAAACTAAACACAGGCTTTGTTGTTTCCTCGTGAGATTTGATTTATCCTAAAATTTATTATCTTAGATCGGTTAAATCCCGTCATAGATAGTCTTTTATGATGGAGGTAGTACAAGGCTATTGAAGAGGTTATTTGAATAGTTTAAGGATGATTATTTATTTGTATCCTTTAATTTGTAGAAATCCATGGTTCCATGCAGGTAAAATATGACCAAAATGCTAGTAGCGCTGATAAAAGACAGGAATACAGGATTGATAGAAGGGTCTGGTTTGGTTCCCAACTCTTTCTTCGAATTTTCAACTTTTTTATCACATCAAAATTTTTCTACCCACACAAACTTTTAAATTTTTCGTCACATTATTCTAATTTCAATCAAACTTTTAATTTTGATACGAACTAAACACACCCAGATTGGCAGGATGGATTCCTGCAGGTTTGCTTTCATGGGGCGAAAGGCTAATATAGGCCGGGTTTAGTTTTCTCCTAATTCCCAACTTTTCGTCACATCATATTACATCAAAAACTTTCTTACACATATAAGATTTTAACTTTTTTTCAAAACTCCTAATTTTCTTTAAACTTCTAACTTTTTTCAAACTTCTAACTTTTTTCAGTAACTAAACACACCCATAATGATTAATTCCGTGAGGTCTGCAGTTCTTAAATCTTAATTATTTCAGAGATGGACTTTGCAGTCAGGATGACTCCAATTTTTCAGCTAAAAAGAACACCTCTCCCTCTCTCTCTCTCTCTCTCTCTCACACTCATACACAGCGAGGCGACAGCACGTCCTCTCTCCTGTCGTTTAATTCGAGCCAAAGAAAAACAAAGAAGCACAATTGGATCAGAACACCAGAACACTTCTGCTCTGCTCTTGTACATACTACTCCTCTGCTCTGCTCTTGTAGTAGAAGAGAAAACCAATAAGACAAAAAAAAAACAATTGATGACCCACTGAATTGTGGCAAACAAACTTAGGCTGCGTTTAGTTCCATTCCATCCAAAGTTCCGTTCCATCCAAAGTTTGGATTTTGGTTAAAATTGAAGATGATGTGACTGAAAAGTTGTGTGTATGACAGGTTGATGTGATAGAATTTTGCAAACTTTGGATATAAAGTTTAGATCTAAACACACCCTTATAGGAGTTTTACATAATATTTAGGTGATAATTCAACCTCACAGCTATTTTAGTTAGTACTTGAAAACATACATGTGCATCCGAAGTACAGAATATCTGATGGTCTGAGAAAAAAAGTTCACCAAATTTGATTAGAGTCGAATGGTATCAATGAATCCATATGAACAAAGCACCGAAGTGTGGTGGAACAAGGAATGAACAAATCACATTACCAGAGCTCAAAGATCAAAACAAATATAAAATCATGCTCGTCATCTCAGCATTTTTTTCCATGAATTCGTACCGTCTCTATCTCCCAAACTTCTTGGACAAACGAAATTTAGAGGACTCACATTGACTAAGGAAAAAAAAAAAGAAAACTTGACATCCATCTCCGTCTACAACACCTCAGGAGGAGAGACGAAAATGAATTTGAGAGAGAGAGAGACTTCAACCAAGTATGAATGATGAGAGTATATTTCCATTACAACTGCATAAAGTTGCTATTGGCAATAAAAGAGGTGAATTTTCATTGCAGCAAATGATTTTTTTTATTTATCAAAAAGGGGGACAAATTCAATTGCAAGATGGAAAAGGAACCATGGATTCACGTCGAAAAAAAAGAACCATGAGGGATTTACCAGACTGCTTGGATCATTGAACCATTGTGGGGTATCAAATTTAGGTAAATTTGGGGGGAAAGAGAAAAGAGTAGGGAGATTATGGACTGAAGACAATTAAGATATTTCTTCCTCGTCCCTCAATCTACATTACAAATTCAAGCCCTCAGCCTGCTTCCGTGAAAGAGAGATGAGTGAAGTAGATGCATGCAAGAGGTGAGAGAAGTAGGAGGGTCTAGATACAGATGGAGAACAGATCGGAGAACACAAGATGACATTTGGGGAAGAAGATGCATTTTCTAGAGAAATTAGATTTGGAATATTTTGAATATTTGTCCATCCTACTCGCGGAGAAGATTGCACTGATCTTGTTTCTTCTTTTTTTCATCTCAAAAAAGTGCACTGATCTTGTTTCAAGACTCAATAGAAAAAGAAATGAACAAGCCAACTGGGAATCTCTTTCATTTAACAAAAACATTAAGAGAGAGAGAGTAAGGGAGAGAAATAGAGGTTTTTTCTCTCTCGAAAAAGTGCACTGATCTTGTTTCAAGAGAAAAAGAAACGAACAAGCCAACTAGAAATCTATTCTTTTAACAAGAACATTAAGAGAGAGAGGGGTAAGGAGAGAAATAGAGGAAGGGAACACTACAGTTGAACAACAAGTCAACAACATATCAGTCTTCATGAACAAATTTTGGTTAAAATTAGAAGAATAAGAAGAAGTTCAAACAAATCTTCTAAAACAAAACTAAAAACTCTGAAGAAGATTTGGAAGAGACGCAACATTCTGGAAGAGGGCAGAGAGAGAGAGAGAGAGAGAGAGAGAACGGTAGAGAATGTGAACCCCTGAAACCAAGCATCCAAATATTTGACCACTAAAACTACACCCACCAGTGATCCTGGTGAAGATCATCCGGTTGCCGCACACCAACGAAATTTCTTTGGATGAGTAAGGGCAGTCCCAACCCTCCACATAGGATGGTGTTTATGGCATTAACTATATTGCCATGTAGGACTTTTAGTTTATGTGACACTATATTAATTAAGAGAGAGTGAAGAGATGAAAAAACTGGGTCTCATGCAAGACACAGCTTCAACACGAGAACCTATGCACTAGACACTATCAAATTTTGTATTGGGAGAGAATAATGTCTTCATAATAGATGAAGAATAAATATGATTGGTAGAGAAGAGAGATGATGTATTTATTAATGGCCCACTTTAAGAAACCATGGGTTGTAGAGGTGTAGTTTTTACTGTGATGTCTTATTAACATGGCACTATAGACATTATTTATGGACACTATGGGTTAGAACTGTCTAAAATATGTGATTAAAAGATGATTGAACAAGAAAGTTTCTTAATAGTAGTACTACGCAACACAAATGGAAGACTGGAAGAGGGGCAGCTGTGCGGTATAAAGGAGTGGAGATGACGTGTGATAGGGCAGTGTGCTAATACGAAAGCAAGCAGTTGGAGCATGTGAGAGAGAGAGGGAGACTTATACGGTGGGACCCACCTTGTGTATTTCGATGGCACCTGCCGTAAATGGAGGTAAAGTGGATAGCAGATGGAATAGTGCAGCTGGGTACTGCATACGTGCGAATCTTAAAGCACATCGTGTGGTGTTCAGCCTAGGTGCTGCTGCACCTAGGTGCAGAAAAGACTTTCCCCAGGAGTGAGCTGGTGTGGATGGTGAGCTCTCTCACGCAGGAGTAGATGTTGACAAGCTCGAGGATCTGCAGGCGAGGACAGCCCTGCGACATGACCTCGCTGAGATACCCGCCCTCATCATCGGTGATGACGGTCTCCGATAAGTGAAGCTTCGTCAGCAGTGCAAACGTTGGGCTGTCGTCGTCGGCCAGCACCAGCTGGATCACCATGTTGACGGAGATGGTACGTGATCTCCGTTGCCCTCTCGAAGCATGGGAGCTCAAGGAGATCAGTGTCCTCGTCATAGTTGTCGAACATGTCAATCCCATGCGACACGAAGAGGTGAAATCGGCCGGTGACTAGCCAGACGATAGCGTCGATCGACGCACGAGATGATGTCATTATTCTCGAAGCTGAATTCATCCCGAGGACCGATATAGCGAGGTCGCGTAAGAAATATCCTCTCGAGAGATGAAAACACTTTCCCGACAGGAGAGCACACGGGTGCGGATGGCCTCGACCAAGGGCAAGAAGACAAGGATATGGTGGAGAAGCTCGTCGGCAAGGGAGCTGATTTGGTCGGGACCCTCGTAAGCACTACCCTCGCTGCCAGATCCGCTGGTGCTAGAAGCCTAGCTCTTGCACTTCGCCCATGGGCTGCTGCTGGCCTGCTGGCGTCGCGAGCTATGGGAGAGAATTCAGGATGGGGAGGGAGATCGAAGCAACGAGAGGAATATAGGTCGGGTTATGTGGCTGTGGCACCGCCTCGAGAGAGTAAGAGCAGACTAGGGAATTGGAGGTGGCTAGGGTTCCGTGAAATGTGCCAAGCTCTGCTGCTAATTTTCTGAATTTATTACACACAAGCATCTGTCGAGTGTCTGCTTGTGAGGAATGGTGATGTTAGCTACACCTAATATTAGATTCATCTAGGCCGTCCATGTCGAGATCGACGGTATAGTCATGTTTGTACTGGCCGGCGGCAGTGGGAGCTGTTTGTGCACTAGTTAGCAAAACCACTGAAATATGTAGGGAACAGCTACCAGTATTCCCCTACTTTGGAAAATAATGTACTATGCACAACTTAACATGACTACCTACATTCTTCTCAATAAAATGTGTGCACAGTTGCACATATAACTTGAGAAAAAATGTTTCTACACATTCTAGAGTAGATATGTGAGTTTTTTATATGGTACATTAACCCAAAAAAATGAAGTGCAACTTGTAAATGAATTCGAGCCTAGGGTGGGTTCATGTTGTTGAAAGTGCCTTAGGGGTGTGGCTGGTGACATGGGGCGGCCAAATATGCCCCCCATGCACCCACCTTGGCGAGGAGCGTGTGGAAGCGGTGGCCAGCAAAAGTGCTGGCGGTTTTGAGGTGGAAGAGGAAGTCGGCAAGAGTTGTGGTGGTTGGTCTGCGTGCAAGAATGAAGACCATCATAGCACTCTGTGTTTGCTGGCTGCAGTGGGTAGTGGCTACAAGGACACATGGAGCACACGCGCCGGCAACTGTGTGGCTATCGCCGCGAGCCATGGGGAGAACTCCTGCTAGGGAGGGAGATCGAATCAAAGAGAGGCATCTAGCTAGGGTTTGTGTCTGCGGCGCTGCCTCGAGAGAACGAGAGTGAACTGGGGAATTGGTGGTGGCTAGGGTTCCGTGAAATGGGTCGGACTCTGCTGATAATTGTCTTAATTTATTAGTTTATTACATAAAAGCGTCCACCAAGTGTCTGGTTGTCAGGAATGGTGATGTCGACTACAACTAATGTAGCCGTTAATAAGATTCATCTGGGCCGTCCATGGAAAGATCGATGGTGTAGTCATGTTCGTACTAGCCGGCGGAAGTGTGAGCTTTTGTTTGTGTGGTTGGTCTGTTAGTGTCCTGGGCACTAATTAGCAACACCAAGGAAATATGTTGGGGGGTATATGTATTCTTTGGAAAAGGAAATGCTCTATACACAACTTAACTTTTTTTTAATGACCTTGATTTTTCTCAAAAATATGTGTCGTGCACAATTGCATATATAGTTTGAAAATTAATAAAATGTTTCTTCCACATTCTCAGGTAGATATTTGAGGGTTTTTTTATATAGTACATTGAGCGTAAAAATTAAGGAGGAGTTTCAAATGTTGACCTAGCACTAGGACATCATTAAGGTGAACATAACCTCAATTGGAGGCGACCTAGGTTGGTCCCAAGATCCAGGCCAGCTATAAAAATATCTCCAAAGTGCCTCTAGAGTAAAAGTATTCTCTACGATTTTGAAAGTGCTAACTCCTGAATTTACAGCCAATCTGAAAAATCACTCTAGAAAAGTGTCTCTACTTAAGCTTTTTGTTGTAGTGGGAGCATAGTAGTATCATCAAAAAACATAAATCCCCCTTCCTTCTGCACCAAGCCAAATTCCCAGACAGTACCCCGCTGATGAAATGCGATACTATAGATCCCCGATGCAAGGAAAATCAATAGCTTCCTAATGATATGCTTTTGTGCCGACCAAAAGATCAAGGGGGTTTGGAGATACAAGACTTGGAACTTAAAAATATAGCCCTTCTGAGCAAGTGGCTTTTTAAGTTACTATCAACTGATGGAATGTGGCAACAGATACTGCGTAATAAATACCTCGGTTCACAACCTCTATCACAAGTCCAGTGGGAACCTGGGGATTCGCACTTTTGGGCTAGCCTTATGAGAGTCAAACCCGATTTTTTAAAGTTTGGCTCTTTCTCTATTAAGGATGGTTCTCAAGTTCGGTTTTGGGAAGATAAATGGTTGGGTAATGCAGCTTTATGAGAACAATATCCTTGTCTTTATAACGTTGTAAGACACAAACAAGCGACAATATCATATTTTCTCCAAACAACCCCATTAAATTTCACTTGGCGCAGGGATATTATTGGCTCCAAATTAGTGGCGTGGAATCATCTATTCCCACGCATCGCTAATATAGTTTTGTCACATGAGCAAGATGAGTTTAAATGGAATCAAACACCAGATGGAAGATTCTCGGTTAAATCTCATTATCTTGCTTTGGCTCATACGGGAGCTCCCAATATTAACAAAACTATTTGGAAGTTAAAAATGCCTCTTAAAGTAAAGATCTTTTTGTGGTATCTACGTCGAGGAGTGGTGTTAACAAAAGATAACCTGGCTAAGCGGAAATGGAAAGGGAGTAAGATATGTTGTTTTTGCCACAAAGAAGAAACTATAAAACACTTATTTTTTGAATGTCGGCTAGCACGGTCGGTTTGGTCTCTAATCCAGATTGCTTCAAACATTTGTTCGCCTAGGAACGTGTCACATATGTTTGGGCAATGGGTTTTACGACATACCAAAGAGTTTAGACCTCTAGTCTTACTAGGGGCGGCAACAACTTGCTGGGCAATTTGGCTCTCAAGGAATGATGTGGTATTTGATAGGAAAACTGTTTCTTCTCCTTTGCGGGTTATTTTCTTGATTACACATTGGCTCCGATCATGGGTTATTCTCTAGAAACCCAATTTGCAGGACTTTGTCACTTCGGCTTGTCTACATTTGGAGCAAGTGGTCAAGGAGTTTTTTACCCCGGCATATGGGTGGCGACCTAGTCTTCGGGTTGTAGGGCCTTGATCTTGCACGCTATTTTTTTCTCTTATTTTGAGTGTGTTGGAGTTTGTTGGCTGTGTGCACTGCCGTGGTGCAGAGGCCGGGAGTATTGACTGAGATCAATAAAGCTTCCATTATCTAAAAAAAATGTCCTCATGGTTATGCCCTTGGTCGAGGTCAAGGGTGGACCTAGGCCTCAGGCTGACCATGCATTTTTTTCACCATGTAATAGACTTGGTTAGCAAAAGTTCAATGGGCGCAGTCCCACTTGTCATATTCCTTCTCCCCCTTGCAAGATCGTGGTGTTCGTGGTGTGTGGCAAGCTCATGCCCTAGTGTTCTTTGGAAAGAGTGAGGGCTTTCACGTAGAGCACGTTGTGAAGAAGAGGAAGCAGGGAGGAGGAATCTAACGAGTGGGACCAAGAGCATTTTTTGACCTGCCACACTATTTATCCCCGCCATGAGTAAAAGTACGATGTTTTTGTTGTAGTGGCCCTATGTGACCATTTGTTTCATCTGAGCCGTCCATTATATTATAGTAAGATATATATTGTGAAGTCACATTATAATTATTTCTATTTGCCAGCTGTGGGAGCTTGCCTATTTAATTATGACTACGGATTAGCAGTTTGCTGCACAGCCAATGTAAGGATCATAATATTCACTAGCTAGCTAGCTAGTTAGGTTTGAAATTTCCATTTAATTAGTTGATCAAGGAGAATGATCTTTAATGGATATTCAACAGTTTTGTGGAAATTTGAATATGTGCATACATTTTGATATTGTGTAATATGCAGTCTACTACTTTACCATTTTGTGGAAAGGACATACACGACTCTTTTTTTAATGTGTGTGTCTGTGTGATGGGGGGGGGGGGGCTCAAGTAATCTAAAAATGTGTTGTGTACACTTGTATATATAGTTTCAGAGGGATTGAACAATTAAATCATTAGCAATTATGTGTAGTTTAGACAATTACTCCCTCCGTTTTATAATGTAAGACTTTCTAGCATTGTCCATATTCATATATATGCTAATAAATCTAGGCACACATATATGTCTAGATTCATTAGCATCTATATGAATGTGGGCAATGCTAGAAAGTCTTACATTACGAAACGAAGGAAGTAATTATTATGTATATTGTTCACCGCTCAACATTTAAAATTATTTAACTTACCTCCGAGTCCAAACAAAGTTGTGATTTTCCCTTACGTGACACATGCATAGAGCCAACAACAAATAAAAATTTAAAAATTGGTAGACTCCACCAATCTTGTTGGCCTCTCTCCATGTGTGTGTCTCTCTCCCTCTGGCGTCTCTCTAGTTACCAATCCATGCCCTATGCGCAAACTGCTGTCCAAGAAGAAATATTGCGGATTGCTTCCCTGTGTAGATTCCTTGCTCCATTCTTATACTCTCTCTGTCGGTGAGCCAAAAAAACAATGTCTCCTCTTTTCCTCTGCCGGATCCCCTTTCCCCTCCATCTCTGGTGGCCGTTGGTCGCCTGCGAGGGGAGGGGGGGGGGTTTGGGGAGCCATCGGGTTTATCCCTTAGTCGGGTTCATTCTATTGTAAATCGAGTTTATCTAGTACTAGGTTCTCTGCTCCTTCCCTTTCCTGTATAGCTCGATGGGGATGCCATAACACCCATCTTCTTCGTCCTGGCTGCCTCCTTTTATGGCCGGTTTGAGCTCCAAATCCAAAGCTTGATCTGCCTTGCGCCATTTGAAAAGCTGTTACGGGATTCTATACCAGTGTTTGGGCCAACAAGTGCAGCATATTTGCCCCATGGTGGGAGGTCTCCTTCCTCCACAACAACGAGTTGTGGCCGGCCACTTAAATCATCTCCGACGAGTTTGCTGCTAGCAATTTGGTGCCCTTGTCTTTGACTGAGCTTTTTCAATGTTAGATTGAATCTTGTTGTGTTCATCGGGTTTGCTTCAACCTCCAATTATGAGATGCCATCGTCGGTTTCATCGTCTTGGTGATTAGATTGGAAGACGAAGTGAAGCAGGGACTCGATTGCCTTTTTGTTTTCTGTTGGAGTCCTTTGCTTATTTTTAGGACCCCTGCGTAACTTGTTTATCTTTGAGGAGTCTTTTTGCAAATCATGTTGTATGTTTATCTGCATGTCCTTCTATAGGCAACCTAATCTCTCTTTCTAGAGATGTGATGTCCACTCATACAAGTTGTGTATAAACATCCTATATTAAATAAATGCGTGAGTTCTTTAAAAAAAAAGAGAAGTGTTATAGAAGTTGGACAGCAGGTTATACCACCGTGGTTCACGTTTAATCCTCAGGGAGGACCAAAGGGGGCAGCAGGTACGCCATGTCGTACTCACAGATCCGGATGGGGCAGAACTTCAAGGAGGCGGATACTTCCTCCGTTCCATAATATAAGGGATTTTAATTTTTTTCTTACACTGTTTAACCATTCGTCTTATTTAAAAAATTTTGAAATTATTATTTATTTTATTTGTGACTTACTTTATTATCCAAAGTATTTTAAGCACAACCGTTTGTTTTTTATATTTACACAAATTTTTTGAACAAGACGAGTGGTCAAACAGTATAAGCAAAAAGTCAAAATCCCTGTATTATGTAACGGAGGGAGCAGATTGTTTGCAGGGCTGTCAACGAGCCAATGTCGACTAGTTCAGAAACCAACGAAACTTTTCAGTGGAGCATATAGAGGTATATACAGTGAAAATGCAAGTTCTGAGTTCTGACGCTATTTCATATCACCCTCCACAGTATTCTCAGCGCCTCAAACAACTAATTACAATGCAGCAAATCAGAAATGCTATACATACTCAGTGCAGCACTGCATGATCATCAGGAAAAGCAAATCAGGACTGCTCTTTGCACCAATGCTCACACTTAACTTCAGTTCTGAGTTCTGACCAAGCAACAAGGACACACTGCTCCGTACTAACAAAAATGGCATTCCAGAATGTCAAATGCTAAGAATCGTTCATGAGGACAAACTAAAATGGCAGCTAAATTCTCCGCAGCTAGATCAGTTGCTCTGTTCCTTTCTTTACAGTACAGCCGGATCAAAACATGCCAGGTACATCAAGGGTAAGTAGCCAACAAATATCTTCTTACTTCAGCTCACTGTGGCTGCAAAGAGGGAGTGTCCTGACTCACTTCCACTGAAATCTCTGGTCTTGCAAAACTTTGAATGTCTGCAGATAGTCTCTCCCAAGCAGCGAACGAACGGTGGCAGGTTATTCTGATCCTCCTAAGGCCTGTTGCTACCCTGACTAAGACCCTCAGAAGGTCAAGCTCATGTTCCTTTCCTCGGAAGTTGAGGATCTCTACTTCTCCGAGAGACCTCATCGAAATGTCCTTATTATCTCTCCATTTTGGTGGCCAATCACAGCTGCAGTTCGGTGAACATGCATGTTGAACCTGAAATTACAAGATCAGAACAAAATATGAGCTAGTAATGAGATTCATAACCTAACACATTGAGCTAGACCAGTCTAAAAAACCACATTGAGCAACTGAGAAAACTTTATTTTGTACTACAAAGCATGATTTCAGTGCTATAAATAACTCTTATACTTAAAGTTTCATGGATCTATTTCATGGTCAACTGATTGTATGATTTAAAGGACAATGAGAAAGGATAAAAAGTGGGACATAATGATAAGACAATTATGTGAATTTGGTCACAAAAGGCCCTGTTTATCAGTTAACTCATATCAAGAGTTACTTTTGCTATGTCATCAATAAGGCATTATTGATACCTTCCTACCTAAATGTAACTGACGGAGCATATGTAACTCCATTTATTCAAGAATTATTATAGGTATATAAATTAGAATACAAAGACACAATCATTTAAGATTCGTAGGAAATATATATAATTACCTTAACGAGCTTGTCCGATTTTTAGCTTTGATATACCAGACACATTGCCAGAATATGCAACACACTAGCTCCATAAGCATGCCCATGCGTTACGAGGTGTAGATGCAAGAAACTAATGTCAGTGAGTCCGGTTATGCCTTCCATCAATGGCTTAACGCATACCAGGTGCTGTAAAATTCAAGGAAGTTAAATTACAAGGGCAATCAAACAAAATGCAAAACTAACAGGGAAAGAATCAAATATGTATGGCAAAAGGCTGTATCTATGAAGAATTAGTAATTTGGTCAGAGACTAGTAAAGGTTAAGTAATTTACGTGAGGACTAGCAAAGATTTAGTGATTTGCTTGAGCCAACATTTTCAGTTTGGAAACCCTCCATATATGTCTGCTACTTTTGGATCACCAGGAATATTAATCAATACTCCATAATCTGAATTCAATTGTGCAAGTAAATTTAGATATCTGCATGGTCATGTTCAACAACCAGATAATGCTGAACCAGCAGATAACAACAACTAAAACACTGCATCAATATATACAAAACGTAAGAATGACTGGCAATCATGCTAGCTTAGTAAGACTCATATTACTAGGAAGAGAAGATCGACAAACACTAAACTGAATGCAAGTATGCAACAACTGATGTTCTCAACAGAAAGAGAGTATGATTTGGAAGAATCTTCTCCAAAGATCACATATACGAAAATTTTAAACTTCAGTTCAGGATTGTTCATCTGGTTTGTAACTCTTTCCTAGTTGAGGATAATATTCACCATTCTGCAACGGAAAACATAGCCCAATAAAAAGAACTACAGAAGAATCATTGAATCAAAGCATTCAGTACTGAGCTTACAACCCCCATGACCTGTGCACTTAACTAATCCAACTGATCTTCCATTTGCAATCTGAACTTTGAACAATACAATGATAGAGAGGAAGAAGAAGCACTCAACGGTTCAATGAAAACCAACATCTCGAGACAACGAATGCGTGAAAATAGCTTGAGAAGCCTGTCACAGCTCGGATTGAAGATGTTATGCTGACGATGCCGTCCATAAGGATAAAACGGGGAGACGCTTATCATCCGGAGGCGCCGGATCTTGTGACTATTGAAATTGACCGATTCTGGAAGGTACCAATCTAGCCATTTGAGCACCAGGAGCTCCTCCGCGACAATGCAGACGCGCGCTCTTGTAACCACACAGCGTACAGATTCATCGAGGTGAGATGCTTCAGCCTGAGCGTCAGGGAGGCCAAGCCACGGGAACACCAGATCTCTACCCCTTCCAAGAACGGCATCACGGTATCGTCCAGGGTTAGTTCGCCATTGAACCGGACGAACACCAGGTGCAGTTCCCTGAGCGCGGCGAAGACGCCCGACGGCGGCAGCGATAGGCAAAGAAACCCCAGGCGCAGCCGGATCTTGGTGGCTCTCGTGAAGCAGGGGAGCTCGAGCGCGCCTCTTTCTTCGATCGTATCGCTGAATACCTCGTCAAATAGCACGTGGAACGGAAGCGAGCCCCTGTTGCAGAAGAGAAGCTCTCCGGAGATGAGGGGCGCGGCGACGCGGAGCCAGGAGGCGGTGGCGTCCGGCGTGGCGCCGAGGAGGCAGACGACGTAGAGCTTGTTGATGCTGGTGACCGCGTGCACGGCGTGGGCGGCGAGGGCGGCGCGCACGGGGCTGGAGTCGTGGGGGCTGGGTAATGATGCAAGAAGAGGCCGGACACCCATTTCCAGACGTGGCGCCAGCGGCGGGACAGCAAGCTGGTCTTGGCGGCGGCGCGGGTGTCCCTGAGGCGGCCCAAAATGCCGGCGAGGATGTCCTCGGGGAGATCGTTGAGGAGGCCGCCCCGCCCGCCCCCGTTGCTGGTGGAGGCGACGAGCGCGGCTCTATCGCCGCCCCCGTCGCGGTCGCGGACGAGGTCCATGGGGGCGGGGGCGAGGACGTCGAGCGCGCCGCGATCGCCGTCGACGTCCATGGGAGCGGGGACGGGGTCGGCGACGGCGACGGCCTTGTCTCTACCTCCCTCTCCCTCTCCGTCGCCGCCGCCGTCGATCGGGACGAGAACCGCCATGGCCGTGGGTTGCGCGTCTTTTGGGTTTTGGGGGGGGGGGGGGGGGGGGGGGGGACACTAATGTTGAAGACGAGAACGGGAAGCGTGTGTGTTGGCTTTTATCCAAGCCGCTGGTTTGGAATCAACGGCAGGATGTTAAACTGATGAATCCCACGCGCGCGTCGTGTGAGGCCATCGAGGCGGCATCGACCGACCATATTACTGTCCAGACCCGTCACGGAACATGAGGTTGTAGCAGCGTCGCGCAACGCAAGCCACAGGACCAGACCGCGACCTGCAAAGGCACGCGCGGGCGGCCGCGCCCCTACACGTCGCGGGATCGAGGAGGCGCGCGTCTCGCGTTCCCGTAAGCCGCGTGGTTGGAGGTCGTGGAGAGTCGGGGAACGCCGGTTGATCGATCGACTCGGTGGCTGGCGGCAGGCGCGGTCGATCGTGTTACACGATTCGTGTATTCGTGTATCGTCGTAGGCAGCATGATTTGCATTAGTCCGCTCGCCCTCGCTTCCATCACCGAGATGGGCCGCCGCTGCCTGCAGGCGGTGTGGACGTGTGGTTGTGCCACGCTGATTGCCTCGGCCACGCTGTGGGCTGTGCTGCTCCTGGACAACTTGGCGGTTGGCACGGCAAAAAAAAAACCCACAGGATTATGCATGATCAACATACAGCAGGACTGCGCATGTTCTGATGCAATTTCACGCTCTATACAACAACGATTTTTTTTCTCAGCGACTAACACAAGCAATTTCATGCTGCTACCGAACGCCGTAGAAAATCACAAATACTCAGAGGCTCAACTCATCCGTGATGCATTTTCGGCTGGTGCGCCAAACACATCATTCAGCTCTGACAAACAAACAGAAAAGGGTATTCCAGAATGCAGAATGCTAAAATTGCTTTACGAAGACAAAGAACAATGGCAGCTAACTAGGACTCCCAGCATAGCAGGAGCTAGCCCAGTTTCTCTGTTTCTTTACAGCATAGCAGGATCAAAACTTTGTCAGGTACATCAGATAACAGTAGCCAACAGAGCTCTCTTCTTAACTTCTTAACTTCAGTTCCCTACGGTTTGCAGAGCTCTTCTTGCTTCCCTTACTCTGACAGACTCACTTCCACAGAAGTCGCTTCTCTTGCAAAACCTCGTATATGTGCAGATAGTGTCTCCCAAGCAGCGAACGAACGGTGGCAGATTATTCTGATCATCCTCAGTGCTGGTGCTACCCTGACTAAGACCCTCAGGAGGTCAAGCTCATGTTCCTCCCCTCTGAAGTTGAGGATCTCTACTTTCCTCAGATACCTCATCGAAATGTCCGTTTCTCTCCAGTTTGGTGGCCCATCACAGATGCACTCCAGCTTACATGCATCATCAGACTGTCATCACAAGATCAGAACAAAGCACAAAGCATTAATGAGATTCATCGTCTAACACATTCAGTAACTGTCAAAGCTTCACTTTGTGCCACACTACTAAGTAAAAGGAATGATGAAAACTGAAAACAACAGTTCTCTATCTTATGATTATATTTTTCCTATATATTCAAGCTTAATGCATGTCATAGACTTGGAGGATGGAAAACATGTTCACATCGTGAAGCATGATTGTCAGTGGTAGATATTGCACTTGTACGAAAACTTTCATGGATCTATTACATTGCTGACAGAGTGGATCGTTTAAAGGACAACAGGAAAGAAATGGTCAAAGAGGGATTTGACGATAAGACAAGAAATTTTCAAGGGTTAACTGAATTTACTGCAGGTAAAGAAATTAGAATCAAAATGCCGTTGTTCAAAATTCATAGGAAATATAATTACCTTGAATTTTTCTTGGTTCACCAGGGTCAGCTCTGCTATAGTAGTACGCTTTGTGAGAATATGCAACACACTAGCTCCATAAACATGGCCTTCTGTTTCCAAAGCTAGGTTCAAGATCCTAATGTAAGGGAGTTGGATATTGTTTCTCATCGAATCCGTAACGCTTTTTTCATCTCGAATCTGTGAAATTGTAGGAAGTTAAGAGAGGCAATCTCGGACAAAATGAAAAACTAACAAGGAAAGAACAACGATTGTTTGACAAAAGGCCATACAGTTGAAGAATCAGTAATTTGCTTGCAGGCTAGTAATGTTTAGTAATTTGCTTGCGGAATAGCTAGCTTGAGTCAACATTTTCGCCCAGAAGAAATAGAAATTAATATAGTCTGAACTCAATTTATATGCAGGATCATGGATCGCGCTCCTCTGACGTAAAGTCAGAGAGACTTTGTCACTGACATGTGGGCCCACACGTCAGTGACCCATGTCTCTCTGACGTAAACTCTGACTTTACGTCAGAGGAGACTCATCCCAGGATCATGTAACCATGTCCAACAACCAGATGTTGGTGAAACGAATGGTAATCAATGCTGATCTCTTTGATAACAACAACTCAGAAACTGCATTACTATATCCAGAATGCAAGCATGATTTGCAATAATGCTAGCTCAGTAAACTAAATTAAATGCAACAATTGATCTTTTGTAGAGAAACAAAGTATCAGTTGAGAATGTGCTGATAACATTATTTTCCAAAGGTCAAAGAAACAAACAAAAAAAAAGAACTTCAGATCAAGATTATTCTACTGGTCTGCAACTTTCTAGCTAGTTTTCCCAATAAAAACTGCAGCCGAATCAAGCATTCAGTGTTGAGCTTACAACGTATTATAAGACGATCTAAACATAACTATTGCAACACTAAATTGATAATGAGATGATGTTCCACCTTGCAGTTCGAGCAACACACAGTTGATTACTTGATTGAAACAGAGGAAGAAGAAGAAGAAGCACTCACTAGTTCAATCACAAAACGCAGGTCAAGATAGCTAATTCTTGGATAGCGATTGAGAACAAGCTGATAGTATCCTTCGATGAAAGCCTCGTTCGATTCAGAACAAAAAACACAGTGGGTGTGTATCATCATCAGCCGCGGCAAGTCGTTGAAGTTGAACGATTGTGGAGAGTAAAAAATCCACCCACTCGATCTCCTCCAGCTCCTCCGCGACAATGCTGACGCTGTCCACCTCATGATAGCAGAAGCATCCGACCGAACACAAGGACTTGAGTCCAGGCACCACGGCGTCGAGCCGACGAATCCCCACCACATCGTACAGTCCCATCCAGGTCAGAGATTCCAGCCTGAGCGTCAGGGAGGCCAAGCCATTGGACCTGCGAATGCCTAAATATTCCAAGAGGGGGGAGCATGGCATCGTCGAGGGTGTAGTCGCCATTGAACCGGACGTGCTCCAGGTGCAGCTCCCTGAGCTTGCCGAAGGAGCCCGACTGTGGCAGCGAGAGGCCGAGGAACCCCAGGCTCAGCGTGATCTTGGTGACCTCCGTGAGGCAGGGCAGCTGGAACCAGCTACTCGACCAGATCATCTCTGCTCCACGACAGCCTCATACAGTATCGAGAACACCTCAAGGTCGAGAGCTTCGAACGGAGCCGAGGACCTGTTGCGGAAGTAGAGCTCGCCGGTGAGGCGGGGCGCGGCGACGCGGAGCAAGGCGGCCGTGGCCTCCGGCGTGGCTCTGTTGAGGGAGATGACCTCGAGCAGGCGGATGTCCGTGGTCTCGGAACCCTCCGTCGCGTGGGCGTGGGCGGCGAGAGCTTCCTGCACGAATCTGGAGTCGGGGGGCTTGTCATAGCGCAAGATGAGGATATCGACCTGGGTCCAGAGGTTGATCCAGCGCCTGGAGAGGACGCTGGTCACGGCGGCTTTGCGGGTGTCCCCGAGTTGGCCCAGGATGAAGGCGAGGATGTCGTTGGGGAGATTGCTGATGCGGTCCACTCCGTCTCCGCCGCCTCCGTCGCCGTGGACGTGGAGGTGGAGACCCAGCGCCAGGGAGAGCGGGGCGCTATCGCCTTCGCCTTCGCCGCCGCCGCCGGGGACGCGCGCAGCCGCGGCGCTATCGTCTTCTCCGCCGCTGCCGTTCAACTTGCTGATGAGATCCTGCGTCGCGGGGCTGTCGCCTTCTCCGCCGCTGCCGTTCAACTTGCTGAGGAGATCCTGCGTCGCGGGGCTATCGCCTTCTCCGCCGCGGTCGCGCCCGTCGCCGTCGTCGTCGATGTCCATGGGAGCGGGGGCGGGGTCCGGGGGGTTGTCGGCGACGAACGTGCCGCTACCGCCCTCCCCGTCGCCGTCGCCATTGATGGGGACGATCACCACCATGGCCTTCGAGGCGGTTTTTTTCTTTCCTTGGGGAAGTGGGTTTGGGTTGGGGGGTTTGGAGAGAGGAGGAAGACGAAGACGAAGACGGCGAGAGCAGAGGAGGACTAAATTTGAAGACGAGCTAAAGAGAAAGGGAGGGGGGAGAGAGCCGTGGCCTTCGCTTTTTATTCCACCGGTTCGTGTGGAAGCAACGGCGGGATCAATGCCCACGCGCGATGTGTGTGAGGCAATCGGGCGGCCAATCGCCGATACTGCCACGTGTCCAGGTCCAGCATGGACAAGTCAGGGTGGGTCCACATGCCAGCGAGACTACAGGAAGCGTACTACGAGAAGGAAGAGAGATATAGGTAGGGAGGGCAAATGATCATGTTGACAAAATAATGTTGTTTTTTTTTTTGCGATGACAAAATAATGTTGTTGATTGTAGTATATAGATATTAAATAAACGGAGATGCTATCTATCGGGATGTCGCTCTTATCGGGAACCCGTCGTCCCTTCTCACGGCACCCACTCGTCTGTCGTCCGCTTCTCACGGCACCCACTAACCCACTTGTCGGCCTCTTGTCTTGCTCCGCTTCACATGACACTCTGTATCATTCGACATCATCACAACAAGATCCTGTTGTGGCTCTTCTTTTTTCTCTGTGGTCTTATGTTCCTTCCCTTTCTTTGTCGCCTCCTGCTACTCTTTGCTCTTCCTTTCACCTCCTGCTACTCTTTGCTCTTCCTTTCACCTGCTGCTCCTCTTGCTTGGGGTTGTGATGAGGGAGGATGGAGAGCGCCATCGTTGCGTTGAGGGAGGATCGAAGCAACATCACTGTTGTGCCGAGGAAAGATGGAGAGTAGCACCGCAGTCGTCCTCATTGCTCATTCGTGACGGATTTAAAACCCCGGTATCCCTAGTCATGGATTTGGCGCCACCCGAACTTTGCATCATCGTTTTCAGATGGGGGAATTGGCACCAATAAAACCATATCTATCCCTTCTTCTCTCCCCTCCCCCCACCCCACCCTGTCTCTATATCGGATCCGATAATCAACTGATACCGATGGGTACCAGGATCTGACAGGTATGAGTCAGTACCTATAGTGCACCATACATGATATATTTGGTATCATCCCGTCCACGGGAGATAATGTGGCACATCGGTCTCCAATAAGTTTAACCTATTATATGTGTCTATGGGTTCGAGTATACTCCCTCTATCCCATAAAAGAAATCTAGGAGGAGATGTGACATAACCTGGTAAAATAAATCTGGATAGTCATCTGTCTAAATTCGGTGTACTAGGTTGCGTTACATTATTTTTAGGTTGGTTTTTTGAGATGGAGAGAGTAGGTATTGGATACCCATTGATAACCCTCATTGGAGAGAGTAGGTTGCGTTACAATTGTAATGACGCGACTTTTTGAAAACGGACCCATTTTTCGAATGGAATCATGTTGCAATTTAGAGCAGCTTCACATGTTTCCTACTACTTACTACCTCTATTTTAGGTTATAAAACTTTCTGGCATTGCCAACGTTCGTATATATGTTAATGAATCTTAACATATAGAAAGTCTTATAATCTAAAAGAGGGCTGCTATATAATGGAATCCCGTTTTCGAACGGGATGATACTGATTAGATATCAGGTCCGGTATTGGGTGATACATATCAGGTATCAGGCGATTCTACCACGTTTTCAGGTGATACTCGCGACGTATCAGGTGATACCTATCAGGTATCATGCGATTCTTGCCACATATAAGGTGATACTTGTGAGGTATCAGGTGATACCTATTAGATGATACTTGTGATGTATCAGGTGATACCTATCAGGAATCACGCGATACACACCCCGACATCGACGCCGACGACCACTGCCGCCCCAGCGTCCCTTCCTCCCTAGATCCGGCCACCGCCCGCCGCTCCCTCCTCCGGCTCCGGGTCCGGCTCCGGCGCCGCACCACCGCCACCCCCTCCCATCCCCTAGATCCGGCTATCACCACCGTCGCCCCTCCCTCCCCTGGCTCCGGCCACCGTCGTTGCTTCCTCCTCCGGCTCCGGCCACCACCGCCGCTCCCTCCCCCGGCTCTAGCCACCGTCACTGCCCCCTCCTCCGCTGGCTCCGGCCACCGCCGCCGTCCCCTCCCTCGGCTGTCTGGCTCCGGCCACCGCCACCGCCCCATCCCTCCGCTCTCTGGCTCCAGTAATGGATAATTTTGACATTATCATCCGTTCATTGCTTTGACACGCACCAAAGTAATGGATCGGCATTCCGCTTTGTACTGACAGGATATATTTGGCAATCAGTACACTTAGGAGTAATAATTCCATAAGATAATTTTCACTAGACCTTGTGTGGTGGTATAATTATCTAAAAAAGTTGTACTTACAGAAATATACGAATGGCGCCCCGGCTCCGGCCACCGCCGTCGCTCTCTCCCTCGGCTCCGGCCACCACCGCCGCCCCCTCCCCCGGCTCTGCCCTTATGCCTTGTGATCTTGCGGCTAATGGAGGTGGAGGGGAAGCTATTCCGTTGGGGCAACGGTATCCCGTTCCATAGCATTTTTGAATCTGAAATGGAGGAGGTAGAAGCCTCTCCCACCAAACGTGATGCGGCGCTCGAGCTCGAACAGAACACCGCTGCTTTCCGAAATGCCGAATGCCGAGTTGCCGTTGCGTGCTCTGCTGCTCCTCTCCTCACAACTTCACAAGAGAAGGCGACACGGTGGCGCCGAGCCGATGAGCCGTGACAAATTGGGCCAGCGGCCTGGTTCGCACCGGACCGAGAACCCCGATGGAATAACGCGGTCGGGTCGGGGAAGCGCGTACGCCGCGAGCGATGTCTCGCTCCGGAAACCAACCTCACTCCGTGCACCGCGGCGCGCGCGTGGAGTGGATCGACATCTCTCGATCGATCACGCGCATGCACGTACGGGCACGGCCGCACGGGCGCCGGCGCGGCAATAGCCCCCAAAACCAAAACCATTGCCACGAAACGTACGGAATCCGAGGCAGATCAGAAGCTGATCAAGGCGACGGATTTTCCAGCGGCGTATCGGAGGCGGAAACCGTCGTCCCTGGTCACCCGCGGCGGCGTCGGCGGGAGCTAGCCGCCGCCGCGCCCGTTAGGATTTTCGGCTCCGCAGCCGCAAGATGGGCGCGCTGCCAATATAGTGGCGGCACTGATGGGATGGCACGCAAACACAACCCTCGTCATGGATCCTGCGACGACGATGACGATGACGACGCGAGCAAGGACCATCACCACGGATTTTCACCTGGGAACACCGGCAAAGACCATCACCATGGATCATATGACAACACCAGCAGCAAAGATGAGTAGTATGGACATTGGACGCTATGACAATTACTAGGTTACTTATAATGACCAAGACTACAATACTTAAAGCATTATATATTTCCATTATGACAGTTGATGGATTATTTGGGAAATAAATCTCATGGTTAAAATAAGCCTTTTAGCATTATATATACTTCCAACACTTGGACAAGATGGATTACTTATGCAACTGCAGAACGCCGTAGCAAATCAGAAATGCTATGTACACACAGCGCATCCCTGCTGGATTGCCAGTGAAAACTAAAGTGAGCTGTTACGCAAAGCACACCACTTCATCTCTGACAAACATACTGAAAAAACCATTCCAAAATCCTAGTTGATGATAACCCTTTTGCTTATGAAGACAAATGTCCACGCAAGGCATCTAGGTTCGTCGCAGCCAGCCAGTTTCTCTGTTACTGTACAGCATAGCAGGATCAAAACTTGTCAGGTACATCAAGGATCAGTAATAGCCAACAGAGCTCTTCTTTTACTTCAGGTCTGAGCAAGAAGGCGCCGCACACATCAGCTCACTACGGTCTTCACTCTTCAGTTACTCGTTGCATTGCCTCACTTCCAAGGAAATCTGACTTCTTCCAACCTCTTCTGCATACGCACGTAGATCAGCACGTAGCATCTCTATCTCCCAATCAGCAACCGAACAGTAGCGGGCTATTCTTATCCTCCTAAGGCCTGTTGCTCCCCTGACTAAGAGCTTCAGAAGGTCAAGCTCATCGTCCTCTCCTCTGTAGTAGAGGATCGTTACTTCTTCGACACACTCCAACAAAATGTTCTCGTTTCTCCAGTTTGGTAGCCAATCACAGATGCAGATCTCTGCACAAGCATCTTCGACCTGAAATTACAAGGATCAGAACAGAGTACAATGTATTAATCGTCTAATACGTTGACTAACTGTGAATACGACACTAAGTAAAAGGAATGGTGAAAACTGAAAACAGCAGTTCTTAATCTTATGATGATTATATTTTTTTCTATTCAAGTTTAATCCATGTCATATAGGATGGAAAATATGTTCACACCGTTAAGCATGATTCAGTGCTAGAAATTACTCCACTTCTACCAAAGCTTTCTTGGATCTTTTACATCGCTGACAAACTGGATCATTTAAAAGGACAACAGGAAAGAAATGGTCAAAGAGGGACATGCTGATAAGACAAGTATGTGAATTTTGCAACAAATGGGCCTATTTATCATTTAACTTATACCAAGAGTTAAATTTAATTTTGTTGTGTCATAAATAGGGCATAATTGATAACTTCATAAATCATGTGCACTTCCACTTACTCAAGAATTCACTACAGGCATAGAAATTAGAATGAAAAATGCAGTTGTTCAAAATTCATAGGGAACATAATTACCTCGAAATATTTTGGGATCATCAGGGTCAGCTTGGCTATACGAGTACACATTGTCAGAATATGCAATACACTACCTCCATAAGAATGGCCCTCTGTAACTAAATGTAGGGTCAAGATCTTAGTGTAAGGGAGTCCGGTTATGCCTACCATCAAAGGCGTAACACCCTGCGAATTTGGAGGAAGTTAACAGAAGCAATCTCAGACAAAATGCAAAACTAATAGGAAAGAACAAAAAATGTTTGTCAAATGGCCATACAGTTGAAGAATTAGTAGTTTGCCTTCCGACTAGTAATGATTTAGTAATTTGCTTGTACAAGAGCTAGCTTGGGTCAACAATTTTAGTTTGTATATCCTCCATATATGTCTGTTCCATTTCAGCCAGCAGGAAGAGAAATCAATATTGTCTGAATTCAATGACAGTCCAAGTAAATTTAGATATATCTGCAGGCTCATGTTCAGCAACCAGATAGTGGTAACGATAACTAATCTATTATATACTAAAAGTCCATGAAACTTCTTACAAACGCTCTCAAGCCGTCACGTGGGACTCCTACAAACGCTCCTAGGCCGCCACGTGGCACTATCTAATCTCACCGTTGATTTTTATTTAAATTAGTGGACCCGTTTATTTACACCATTAAATTAGATCTATTATTAAAAAGGTGATAGTTTTTCCCCTTAAAAAACATATGCAACCGGTGGCTGGGAAAAGGAAAGAAAAAATGAATGTCCCTACGTAAGTACAATTAAAAAAGGGTATTGCTAAATTTGTGTACAGTCGAATGTTTTAACCGTGAGATCGTCCAGTAATATTCGTTTCAAGCACTTGCAGGCTGCACCCCATCTTACAGCTTATGCGAACGAACCAACTACACCTAATCAAGCTCTAAACTCATTAGCACTTCACCTCCGTCGTAAAATTAATAATTATTTATATATTTATACGAATTTAAACCGTAGTTACACTCCACTTATATATGTAATTAGTATATAAATTTAGGATTTACATATGTAATTTTGGGACTTATATTATAAATACACTAAAATTACATATGTAATTTAGTGAATTATAATGTAAACACATACCGACTATTTTTTGGTAAAAAATATAGCGCCATAAATATAGCTACTCCCTTTTAAAAAAACATATAAAGCTACCTACTGTTAGCTGGAAGAAAAAAAATAGACATATATGTATGATAAAATAAAGCAAAAAAAAAGCGTACTTTGTATCCGTGGAAAAACTACGGTCTAAAAATAGGATTTTGTATAATATAAAAAAAAAATATAATACTACATAATATACGGAAGTATATGCATGTAATCGAGATCTATAATAAACCAATAGATTAGATCTTGTAATTAAATTATAAGAAAAATCAATTTAATTTGATGTATCCATTATTTTTAACTATTAAATCTATTTTTTAAGAAAAAATCTTGAGTCACCGTGTGTCACGTCCTATAATAAGGGAAAAACCTTAGAAATTCTTAGAAAAAATGAAACACCTCATCATTGGCTTTCACTTAAATTATTTAAAAAAGTTAGAAAAATATAATCTCCACCTCCTCACCATCACATGTACACAACACTGCCGTTCCCTCCCTATTGTTTTATCTATTAAATAAAAGAGAAACAATAAATAATGTTTGATGTTTTTTTTAAACAAAGTACAAATGCGGGCGCTCACAACGCGCGCACAATCACTTCTGTGAACGCACACATGCAAATACCCCTTTGAGTACTTTCAAGAGACTAGGCTGATATATTTTGAGATTGACGAAGTCACCATGTACGTCTCGCTATCGACGGGTACGTTGCCTACTACTGAAAGAATTTGTTAAGTCTAAACTCGAGCAAGTTCCATCACAAGGAACCTAACCGGTTGAGCTACGTTCACTTCACAATAATATTGGATATTAAAACAACCATAATTTTTAAGCTAAATTCTTGGAGTACTTCTATATCTTTAAAACCGGTAGAACCATTATTTCTAACCGTTAGAACTATCTTATAAAAGGAAACACAAGTGTATATTCATGGTATGTCACATTTCAAAAATATTATTGTACAATTATATTTCATCGTTATCGTATGCACGTTAACTTGCGTGGAACCTCTTACCCACTCTACATGAAATGTTCATAGATGGACCAACTCTCAAACTACATCAATCATATTAGGCTATATAAACCCATATTTTTAGTGGAGCTTCATGTCTCACCTAATTTATCATCGAATAAACCATAATAATATATATGCAATTGAGAAAAAAAAGGAAAAATACCTTAGTTTTACCTTACACTTACATTTCGTTGATACGTTTTCTAAAGAAAATAAGTCTACCTTCTTTTCAAATAATGAAGAAGATTATAAATAATTGCTTATAAATATCAGGTAAATATGATACTGCTATAATATAAAGCTAATAGGTTAGAAAATTAAAAAAGCAATTAATGTCGACGAAAATAATTTACGAAGAAATCATGGTAGATGTTCTACGGTTGATATTTTGCTCTTATAATTGTCTCAAACATAGTGTACAAAACGCATGCCCGCACATTCGCGTGGGCTACATTCCTAGTTGGTAATAATTGCTGATCTCTTTGGTAAAGGCAACGCAGAAACCGCATCAGCATATGGGGAGTGGAAGACAGAAAACACTAAACTGAATCTTTAGCACATCAACAAATTATCACATCAAGTTCAAGATCGCTCTGCTAGTCTGCAACTAACAAAACAGTTGGCGAACACTAAGCAATAGAAAAAGATTTTCCAATAAAAAACTGCAGCCAAATCACGCATTCAGTACTGAGCTTACAACCCAAATGACATGTGCACATATTAAAGACGATTTGAACATAACCATGGCAACAGCTAAATAGATATCCCATCTTGCAATTTGAACAATATACAGAGGAAGGAGAAGCACTCACTGTTTTGATCACAACGCGCAGCTCGAGATGGTGAATGCTTGGATAGCGATTGAAAAGCATCTGAGAGCCCTGATTGAAAGCCTCGCGCGATCCATGAGCAAAATCAGAGACAGAGACGCCTATCGTCCGCAGGCGCGGCATCCTGCTGAAGTAGACCAATCCAGGCCAGTAGAAACCTGGCCACCTGAGCTGCTCCAGCTCCTCTGCCACAATGCTCACGCCATCAAGGTGCTCAACGAAGCATTCGGATACAGACAACTCCTTGAGCCCCGGCAACACGGCGTTGAGCCGACGCAACCACCGCACATCGTGCACAGTCATCTGGGTCAGAGGCGCCAGCCTGAGCGTCAGGGAGGCCAAGCCACGGGACTTGCCAATGTCTAGCCATTCCAAGGAGGGGAGCATGGCATCGTCCAGGGTGAGCTCGCCATTGAACCGGACGTACACCAGGTGCAGCTCCCTGAGCTTGGCGAAGACACCCGATGGTGGCAGCGATAGGCCGAGAAACCCCAGGCTCAGCGTTATCTTGGTGACCTTCATGAAGCAGGGCAGCTCGAAGCCGGCGCCCATTTCGTCCACCACCACCCCAAGCTCCTCGACCAGCTGCTCCACGACGACCATCTCATCGTTGAGAAGTTCGAACGGAACCGAGGACACGTTGCGGAAGAAGAGCTCGCCGGTGAGGCGGGGTTCGGCGACGCGGAGCCAGGAGGCCGTGGCGCCCGCCGTGGCGCTGTTGAGGGAGGTGACCTCGAGCAGGTGGATGTCCGTGGCCGTGGAACCATTCCCCGCGTGGGCGGCGAGAACTTCCTGCACGATTCTGGAGTCGGTGGGCTCGTCATACTGCAAGACGATGATGTCGACATGGGTCCAGAGGTCGAGCCAGCGCCTGGAGAGGACGGCGGTCGTGGCGACGTTGCGGATGTCCCTGACATGGCCCAGAATTTTGGCGAGGATGTCGTTGGAGAGATCGCTGAGGCGGTCCACGCCGCCTCCGTCGCCTTCTCCTCTGCGGTCGCGCCCGTCGTCGTCGCCGTCGATGTCCATGGGAGCGGGGCAGGGGGCTGCGACGTCCGTGGCGCTACCGCCCTCCCCGTCGCTGCCTTCGTCGATGGGGACGAGCACCGCGGGTGCCATGGCCGTCGGCGACTCGGCGTCCTTGGGTTTGATTTGCTTGGGCGAGGGGGGAGGCGAGGCGGGGTTTGGATGATTTGGGTTTTGGAGAGAGGGGAAGAAGACGGCGAGGAGAACTAATGTTGAAGACGAAGTGATGGGGAAGCGTGTGTGTTGGCTTTATCCCGGTGTAGATTCTAATCCCTCAAGGGTATATCCCCTCGTATACCTTTTTCTTTCAAATTTAATATAAATAGTTATGAAAAATTCTGAAAAAAATTGACAATATAGAGTATAATGATGCCTACTAGTCCACCAAAATTCATGTTCAAATTCGATCTACACATCGAGAAAAAAAACAAATTTAGATATAAACAGTACTCTACTATTTATACGTTGAATTTGTCTTTTTTATATCTCGACGTGTGAGTTGAGTTTGGACTTAACATTTTGTGGAGTTGTATATATGTGTTGTATGAATGTTGTCAAATTTTTCTAGAATTTTTCATAACTGTTTAGATGGTTGTTAAGCAAGCGAGAGAACATCCCCTCGAGAGATTAGAATAGTTTCCCCCTTTATCCCAGTCGCTCGTTTGGAAAGCAACGGTTGGATGCGAAGCGATCCTTCCCACGGTCATCGTGTGAGGCCATCTCCCACGAGGCCTCCTAGCTAGCGCGTGCCAGCACTCCTCCACTATTAACCTACTCTATTAACACTATTAGTTAGTATACTTAACTATCTCTATTAGTTAATATACTTAACACTAATGATAGTAATTAGGAAAGATTTTAGAGATTTTTTTACTAGCATATTGAAGATTTCAAAATTTTCGATTTTAATTTTAAACTTTAAAGTCAAATTTTGAAAACTTTCAACTCAGATTCGAAAACTTTCAACTCGAGATTCAAAAACTTTCAAGTCCAGATTTGAAAAATTTGAAAACTTTCAACTAGAGATTTGAAAACTTTCAAGTCCGGATTTGAAAATTTTGAAAAAATTTCAAATCGAGATTTGAAAACTTTCAAGTTCAGATTTAAAAATTTTCAACTCAAAATTTAAAAACTTTCAAACTAAAAACATGCTAAAGATTAAAAAAATAATCAGAAAAAAGTGGAAAAGAAAACGAAAAAAAATCGCTAAAAAAAACGGAAAAAAAAACGTCGAAGGAGGGGCGCGCGCTGGTGCTGGGCCTGTAGGCCTGAAACGCGCGCGCCGCCGGCGCCAATTAGTGATCGCCATCTCCGACACCTTTTGCCAGCGTGTTCAGGTAGAGCACCGGACAAGTCAAGGTGGGTCCATATGTCAGTGAAACTAGGAGAAGAAAAAGGGTCCAGATCCCAGTTGGCTACCAGGTGAGGAGTTGGCATAATCAGTGCCATTTCGTATTAAGCCACGTTAATTTGTACTTAAAAACCAGTAACTAACCATACAACAAATAAACATGCATCAATAATATGTCACAGGATAATTTTTACTGCGGAATTGTAGAATTATCATAGAATTTTCATGCTTCATCTATCGTATAAATTTAGGTCTCGTTCTTTTCTTCAACAAGAGTTGGATGAAGATTAAGATTTTCGTGACACGCTTTTCAAACTGCTAAAGGGTGTGTCTCGTGCAAAAAAAATTCTAGATGAAAGTTGCTCTAAAATATCATATTAATCTATCTTTTAAACTATCTATTATATTATTAAAACAGCTTTGAAAGGAGGCACCACGTTCGCTGTGGGGGCTAGAAATTCCCACATTAATCAGAGAAAAAGAAAAGTAAAGTCTAAGTAGAAATACAATTTAAAAATAGCTAAAATTCGGAATTAAAAAAATAGCAATATGGAAAGAAGAGTCGTTATAAGGACTCAATACGAGATTAATTAATAATCGGAATAAAAAATAAAATAAATCCAAAATTAGAAAAAAAAGGAAAAGAATAATTTGAGTAGAAATACGATTTAAAAATAACTAAAATCGGAATTAAAATTAAGCAAAATTGAAATAAGAGTACATATAAAAACCCAATATAAGACTAATTAAAATTCAGAATAAAAAATTAAAAAAATCGAAATTATAAAATAAAAAAAAGAAAAGAAGAGTTCGAGTAGAAATACAATTTAAAATTAACAGAAATTCGGAATTAAATATAAGCAATATTGAAAGAAAAGTCCATATAAGAACCCAATACGAGATTAATTAAAATTCGAAATAAAAAATAAAATAAAATCTAAAATTGGACAAATTGAAAAGAGAGTTTAAGTAGGAATATAATTTTGAAACGACTGAAATAGAAAATAAAAAATAAAAATATTAAAAGAACATAATAAATTCGAAATAAAAAATAAAATAAATTCTAAAATTAAAAAAAAGATTTCAACTAGGAATACAATTTATAAATAACTAAAATTGGTGATAAAAATAAAGACTATTAAAAAAAAGACCATCTAAATTACATGACGAGATTAATCAAGTAATAGGCCTATAAAGGAGAAGAGTGGTGGTGGTTGATGTGATATCTAAAACTATTGATAAAACATCAAATAGAATCATAATGACAATTAAAAGGAAAGATGACGGACAGGTCGTGAAGCAACTGGTCAAGGCGGTTGGCGGGACTTCTAGAAGGTAAAAAAATAAACCCTAATAATAATCATATTTGATTTTTAAAATCTCAATGACAATAAAAAGGAGAGGCAACGGGCAGGTCGTACAGGAGTACAATGGCAGAGCCACCGATGGTTGGTGGGAATTCTAAAAAGTAAAAAATGAATTCGAATGATAGTTATGTTCGACTTTTTGAATCCCAATGACAATAAAGAGTAGGCAGCGGACGAGTCGTAGAGGAGTACAGTGACAGCGTTTGATGGGATTTCTAAAACTTATTAAAACTAAAATCCAATGAGACAATAAACTTTAAAAACTATAAGGTCCAACTTTAAAAGGTTCGGGGTTCTAAAAAGTAAATAAAATAAACTGAAATGATAATCATGTTTGATTTTAAAATCTCAATGACAATAAAAAAGGGAGGCAGTGGGCGAGCCGTAGAGGAGTACAGTGACAAAGCCGCTAAAGTTTTGGCGGAACTTCTAGAAAGTAAAATGAACCCAAACGATAATTATGTTAGATTTTGAAAATACCAATGACAATAAAAAGTATAGGCAGTGGACAGGCCAAAGAGGAGTATAATGGCCGCGTTTGATGGGACTTATAGAAATTATAAAAACGAAACCTAATAGGTCAATAAACTTTAAAAACTATAAGATTCAATTTTTAAAGGTTATAAGGAGAATGAATAGAAACAGTGGTAGATCGAGTCAAGCAAATAAAAAAAAGATATAACAGAAGTAAAGGGGTAGCAACTGGTGTGACCTTTAAAAACTATAAAATTAGAAAGACGGGGATGATAAGGTTTGGTCTTTCAAAGTCTGAAGACAACGAGATAACTATTTAATAAATTTTAAGTAAAATCATATTAAAAATATATAATTTTGTATGGGTGCTAGCCGCGCAATGCGCGGGCCACCAGCTAGTTTTTAATAATTAGACTCAATCAATCAAACGTTAATACCACCTCGTTTTACGTAAAAAAATTAATCTTTATTTTCAGAAGAAAAGATCACCACCTAGAAAAAGTTAGTACTTATAGACTTTTCCATAGAGTCGACGCCTCTCGATCGATCACGCACGCCCACACCTACGCACGCGAAACCGGTCGGCTGGTCGCCCGCGGCGGCGCGGCGTCGGCGTGAACGCGGCTCGGTGGGAGACGCCGCCGCCGCTGGCGTTGGATTTTCGGCTCCGTCACGCTGGAGGGCGAGGGCGGGGACGTCGTACGTCCCGCTCCCGCAGCCGCAAGAACGGGAGTTGCCAAGATAGTGGTGGCACCGATGGCACGCAACACACAATAATCCTCGTCGTGGATCCTGCGACGACGACGACGACGACACCAGCAAGGATCATCACCGCCGCGGACGTTCAGCTGGGAACACCGGCAAAGACCATCACAGTGGCGTGGATGGTATTGCAACACCAGCAGCAGCAACGATGAGTACAACAATGTACTTCAAGCATTATATACTTCCGTTATGACAGTTGATGGATTATCCGTGAATAAATCTCATGGTTGAAACACGCCTTTAAGCGCTATATACTTCCAACACTTGAGAAGATAAATTACATATGCAACTGCAGAACGCCCGTCGCAAATCAGAAATGCCATGTACACCCAGTGCGTCCGTGTGGATTACCGGTAAAACCGTAAAAGCTACAGTGAGCGGGTGCGCCAAACACATTACTTCAGCTCTGACAAAACATACAGAAAAGGCATTCCAAATTGCTAATAAATTGTAAATTTGCTTATGAAGACAAATGAACAACGCGTGGCAACTAAGTTCGTTGCAGCCAGCCAGTTTTTCTGTTTCTCTACAGCATAGCAGGATCAAAACTTGTCAGGTGTTTCAAAGATCAGTAGCCAGTAGAGCTCTTCTTACTTCAGTTCGCTACGGTCGCATAGCTTTTCTTGCTTCAGTTACTTTGACTCACTTCCACAGAAGTCCTAAAGCTTGCAAAACTTCGTACATAGGCACGTAGCAGCTCTACCTCAAAAGCAGTGGACGAACGGTGACAGATTATTCTTATCCCCCTAAGGGCTGGTGCTACCCGGACTAAGACCCTCACAAGGTCAAGCTCATGTTGCCTCCCTATGAAGTTGAGGATCTCTACTTCTCTGAGAGACATCATCGAAATGTCCTTATCTCTCCAGTTTCGTGGCCGGTCACAGAGGCAGTTCAGTGGACAAGCATTTTCAACCTAAAATTACAAGATCAGAACAAAGTACAAGGTGTTAATGAGATTCATCGTCTGACACGTTGACTAACTGCGGAAGGCATTTTGTTCGGCACCTAGTAAAAGGAATGATAAAAATTGAAACAACAGTTTTTCCTGTCATGATTTTGTTTTTCTAATCAGGTTATAATGCATGTCACATAGGATGGATAATATGTTCACACAATGAAGCATGACTTTCAGTGCTACCAAAACTTTCATGGATCTATTACATCTCTGACAGGCTGGATCATTTAAAAGGACAGTAGGAAACATATTGTCCAAGAGGGCTATGATGATAAGACAAGTAATACGTGAATAGGGCAACAAAAGGCCCAGATTATCAATTAATTCATATCAAGAGTTAGCTTTTGCTATGTCATAAATAGGCATAATTGATACTACCTATGTCCCGAAATAAGTTCATTTTTCACTCATCCCACACATACCAATACAAACACCAAGAAACTAGAATATCCCTACTTTATCCAATCCCAATGCAATTATTTCTCACTTTATATACTTCCTATACAATTATTTTTCACTTTCACAAACTTTGATGCAATGATTGCTTAAAAATGAACTTATTTTGGGAGACAAATGGGATGAGCCAAAAATGAACTTAACATGGGACGGAGGGAGTAACTTCCTGCCTAAACCAACAGAGCATTTGTAATTACACTTACTCAAGAAGTTACTGCAGGTATAGAAATTAGAATGAAAAAACACAGTTGTTCAAAATTCATAGGAAATATGATTACCTGGAAATCTTCTTGGTTTCTCAGGGACAGCTTTGCTATACCAGTGCACATTGTCAGAATATGCAACACACTAGCTCCATAAGCATGCCCTCGTGTTTGTAAATTCAAGGACAAGATCTTAATGTGAGGGAGTTGGGTAATGCCTTCCATTAAAGGCCTAACGCCATGATGGCCACCTTGCTCCTATGAATTTGTAGGAAGTTAACAGAGGTAATCTCAGACAAATGCAAAACTAACTGGAAAAGAGCAAAGAAATGTTTGACATAAGGCCATACAGTTGAAGAATCAGTAATTTGTTTGCAGACAAGTAACGATCTAGTAATTTGCTGCGGAATAGCTAACTAGAGTCAACATTTTCAGTTTGGAACTTTGGATGCTGCTTTTCAGCCACATGTAATAGAAATTAATATGATCTGCATTCAAATGTAGTGCAAGTGAATTAGATGTATCTGCAGGCTTATGTAAACATGCTCAGCAACCACATAATGGTGAAACAACTGATAATCAATGCCGATCTCTTTGGTAATGACAACTCAGAAACTGCAGCATATCGAGAATGCAAGCATGCATGACTCGCAATTATGCTAGCTCAGTAAACATGAATGCAGCAATTGATCATTTGTACAGAAACAAGTATCACTTGAAAATGTGCTGATAAAATTATTTTCCTAAGGTCAATTATACATAAATTTTGAAGTTCAGTTCAAGATTGTTCTCCTATTCTGCAACTTTCTAACTAGTTGAGGAAAATATTCAACTCTCAACAATGCAAAAGTTAGGCCAACAAAAGACTGCAGCTGAATGGAGCATTGAGCCTAAACGCTCATGAGCCTAGATGATCTGAACTTAACAATTGCAAGTTTGCAACAGAAAATTGCATGTTCTGAAGGATAATCATCTGATACTCCACATTGCAGTTCGAGCAATACACAATTGATTACTTGACTGAAACAGAGGAAGAAGAGGCACTCACTGGTTCAATGTCAACGATCAGCACGACACGGTAAATGCTCGGACAGAGATTGAGAAGCATCTGACAGCTCCGATTGAACAAAACCCTCTGCAATCCATAAGGATAAACAGCGGGGGGCACCAACGTCCGCAGGCGCGGCATCCGGTTGAAGTAGACCAATCCAGGCCAGTACAAATCTAGCCACCGCAGCTGCTCCAGCTCCTCTGCCAAAATTCTCACACCCTCCAGATGCACGCGGAAGCATCGGATCACAGACAACACCTCGAGCCCCGGAAGCTCGGCGTTGAGCCGACGCAACCACCGCACATTGTACAGAGTCATCAGGGTCAGAGGCGCCAGCCTGAGCGTCAGGGAGGCCAAGCCACTGGAATGGCGAATATCTAGCCGTTCCAAGGAGGGGAGCATGGCATCGTCCATGGTGAGTTCGCCATTGAACTGGACGTGCACCAGGTGCAGCTCCCTGAGCTCGGCGAAGACACCCGATGGTGGCAGCGATAGGCCGAGAAACCCCAGGTGCAGCGTTATCTTGGTGACCCTCATGAAGCAGGGCAGCTCGAAGGCGCCCGATTCGTCCACCACCAAGTCCCCAAACTCCTCGACCAGCTGCTCCACGACGACCATCTCCTCGTTGAGAATTTCGAGCGGAACCGAGGACCTGTTGCGGAAGAAGAGCTCGCCGGTGAGGCGGGGCTCGGCGACGCGGAGCCAGGAGGCCGTGGCGTCCGCCGTGGCGCTGTTGAGGGAGGTGACCTCGAGCAGGTGGATGTGCGTGTCCGTGGAACCCTTCCTCGCGTGGGCGGCGAGAACTTCCTGCACGATTCTGGAGTCGGGGGGCTCGTCATACTGCAAGACGATGATGTCGACATGGGTCCAGAGGTCGAGCCAGCGCCTGGAGAGGACGGCGGTGGTGGCGACGTTGCGGATGTCCCTGACATGGCCCAGAATTTTGGCGAGGATGTCGTTGGAGAGGTCGCTGAGGCGGTCCACGCCGTCTCCGCTCGCCGCAGCGCCATCGCCTTCTCCTCCGCGGTCGCGCCCGTCGTCGTCGCCGTCGATGTCCATGGCGGGAGCGGGGGCGTGGGAGGTAGGGGCGACGACCGTGGCGCTACCGGCCTCCCCGTCGCTGCCGTCGTCGATGGGGACGAGCACCGCCGGCGCCATGGCCGTCGGCGACTCGGCGTCTTCGGGTTTGGTTTGCTTGGGGGAGGGGGGAGGCGAGGCGAGGCGAGGCGGGGTTTGGGGGATTTGGGTTTTGGAGAGAGGGGGAGAGAAGACGGCGAAATGTTGAAGACGAAGGGAACGGGAAGCGTGTGTGTTGGCTTTATCCCCGTCGCTCGTTTGGAATTAAACGGTGGGATGCGTCCCACGAGCGTCGTGTGAGGCCATCTCCGACACCTGCCCACGTGTTCAGGTACACCACCGGACAAGTCAAGGTGGGTCCATATGTCAGTGAAACTGGGAGAAGAAAAGGGATATGTGCCTAGGAAGGCTAGGACTACTATAGTAGGGTATAAAAACTAAAAAGAAAAAGAAAGGGAAATTCTGAGGAAAACAAATGGGTGTTGTGCAACGACGTAATGTTTCTCAACCGTGGCCGCGTTTAGTTCACCCTCAACTATCCCAAACTTCTAACTTTCTATCACATCACATTACATCTAAAACTTTACTACACACATAAATTTTTAACTTTTTTTTAAACTTTTAACTTTTTCTAAACTTCCAACTTTTTTCAGGAAATAAACACACCCCACGTAGGTTGTGAAAACCGAATACAATAAATCTGGGTTAGTTAATCTAATTAGTTCTCCTACTTCAGATGCTTTAGGATCGATGATCCACCAATGAAATGATCCCGTTTCTCGTCGCCGCCATCAAGCAGCCATCGTCGTTCGGGCTCTTATAAGTTGGCTCATCTTGTCATCGTCCCTCAGTGTAGTATCAACGAGACCTTCCGGTAGCGGTTGATGATGGATCGTCATTAGCCGCGGACAATATCAGGGCAAGGTTTCGGTGATCCGCTACGTCCATCAGCGGTTCTTCGCACTTCCAATGGATATGAGGAGAGACTGGTTGTGGATGGAAACTGGGAAGAAGTGAAACTCAATGAGTTTCCATCAGTATATGCCATATTAATCGTCAGGCTATTATCAGTTGTTGCTGTTAGATACGTAATCTCATTCATTAGGGTGTCTGCTCTTAACATTGCATCTGTGTAAATCTTGTTTGAAATATGTGGCACCGCCATAATTTCTTCACTGTTAATTGTTCTATTCGGGCACAACTTTAGTATGCTTGAACCTCTTTATAATTAGAATGCGTGAAACTTGCTCATTTCCCACATTCCCTTATGTACTAACAATATTATCGTGTCAGCCATTTCAAAATACGAATTATGTTCTTAATGTTAAGTATATTATCATCCGTTTCTGAACCTTTCTGATTCTCTGAACTACCAGCTCTTTCTGAACCTCTTGAGCCTTCCATGTATTTACAGTCAATGGAAATAATATGACAACGTGATGTTACTTTTTGATGTGCTTAAACTTACATTCCAAATTTCTAATATGTTTTGTATTGCCATTCACAAATTCTACAAGAATGTACATCTAAATAAAATTTGGAAATCACCTGAAAAAAGTACCGTGTTACAGTTTCATCGTGTCAGAAAATACCATGGTTGGAACCATCGGCTAATATCAATTCCAAACATCCCATAATTTTGTGGTCGCCACAGACATTCCATGTATTTATTCTTATGCCAAGCTCCTCTTTCCTTTGTCTTTGTACTTAAGTCTCCATTCTTGTGGAAACAATCATATTGTACTTTTTCCTCCTTACTGATTAGGAAGAAATAGGCAGATATTGTGCGTTCGCGATTAATTCAACTTGCTTAAGAGAAGAGTCAGAAGCCAGAAGATGGAGATTCACCTGAGGAATATGCATCAGAATTCAAAAAGTCTCAGCAGAATGTAGATAAACCATTGCCTTGAAAAAAATCTAACAAAGTGCAGGAATTGGGGAAACACTGACCTTCCATCGAATGTTCAGAAAAATCGGCTGAAACATTTCTTCTCCCGTCAGGCATCAGCTATAAGTAATTTCATCTAAATTTCCTATGCAACCCTCATGTGTTTCATGTATCTCAAAGCTGATCGCAGCATTGCTCTAGCTTTTCGATCAGGGGCACATCCTGATGTGATCATTTCTTCATAGATAACTGGAACCTGTTACATTATCAGCAAACCACAACGTGCAGCACCTTAGAACATGCTTGCTTTCTATGGAGCTTGCAGGCTTATACCTTTAAATCAGTCAGAAATTGCAGGTCTAGACAATCAAAGAAAACTATATGATTTATTATAACACTGTAGAACGAAGGAAGCTGTTTTGGTTATCAGAGTACAGTGAAAGCTATGATAGCAGACAAGTTTAATTTTATAGGTTCAACAGATGTGCCTGAATGTAACTTAATAGGTGCAACAGGAGAAGAGGTTCACGAATCACGAGTACGATACCTTTTCAAACTGCTCAACACGGATTAAAGCTTTCATTAGTGTAGTATATGTTATAACATCAGGCCTCAAACCCTGTAATCCAGAATACAGAATATATGACTTTTCATGAGATACAGATAAATTTCCAAGATAATGTGATCATCCAGAGGTAATACGATGTAGGACAAAACAGCAAAACAAAGGCAGCACAACTACTTACATTTTCCTTCATGAATTGCAACACAGAGAAGGCTTCAGCAATCCTTCTATCCTCACCAAAAGCATTGATCAAGGAGTTTAGAACTACTGTGCTAGCCTCTAGGCCATCTGCTCTCATGGCCTTGACAACATTTAACGCGTGGTCTGCTAAACCCTGGAGAAGTTCCATGCATGAATGATGAGGAGTTGAGAACCAATGTTTTAATTCGAATCTGGTAAGCTCACTTAATCTGGCAAAATTATGTTAGCACTGCAACACTAATTTGTAAAACTCTTGCAACCAATAACGCAATCACCAAAAGAATAAGCTCAAATCATATAGTATACTACCGCACAAGTCAATTAGGTCCCAAATCAGTAACTTACTATATAAAATTAGATTCTATGGGTTCAAATATTTCTTGATTGGGGTATTGCCTAGCATGAAGAAAATTTTAAAAAGACAGTGTAAAGCATGCTTCACTTTAACCTCCCTATCAAGTAATCTGGGAAACTACGCAGTAGAGAACTCACCCTTTGAGCGTATGCATTGACTAACGCATGGTACATGGTAGGTGATGGTTTCAGGCCATCCGCTTTCATCGCCTCAATGCAATCAACTGCCTCCTTGAACCTGCCAGACCGACCATATACATCCACAAGTGTAGTGTATGTGATAATGTTTGGCACCAATCCCTGTTCCTTCATCTCTGCTAGCATTGCTTCTACCCCCTCCCATCGCTGCTCTTCACCAAGCAAGTTGATCATGATGTTATATGTGGTTGTGCCTAGCGGGCAGTTGCTTTCACGCATCTCATCAAACAGCTCTATAGCACGGTCATGCCGTCCTCCCTTACAGTGTGCATCAATAAGTGTGTTCCATGTGACAACATCCGGCTCAATCCCTTCTTCTCGCATCCGATCGAACGCATCCATGGCATGCCCAAGGCAGTTGTACTTCCCAAATGTATCTATCATGACATTGTAGAAATGGCGGTCAGGACGAACCCCACTCGCATGCATCTCGCGGAGCACCGCAAACGCCTTCTGCCATTCCCCTCTATCACGGAAACCTGCAAGGATCCGGCTGAACACATATGAGCTCGGCTTGACTCCATCGGCCTCCATCTCCTTGAGAAGTATCCTTGCACTCTCCCATCGCCCAGCCCTAGTGTAGGCATCCACAAGTAGGCTGTACGTGGCCTCATCAGGCGCAACTCCGCATTGCGACATTTCGTCGAGCACTTGCTCGGCGTTCTTGAGCGACCCAATCTTCACATACCCTTTCAGCAGCGCGTTGTAGGCGCGCGTCCGTGGCTTGATCTCCCCGGCAAGGAAGAACTCGAGGAACAGAGCCTCAGCCTCGGCGACGCGCTTGACCGACCCGAGGGAGGAGATGAGCGCGGTGACCGCGTTGGAGCGTGGCGTTAGCCCGATGGCCTGCGCGGAGGCGAGGAGCTCGAGCGCGGCGTCAGGCAGCCGGGCCCGCGCGAAGGCGGAGATGAGGTCGGAGAAGAGGGGCGCGTCGGGCTCGAGGCGGGACTCCCTGAGGTCGCCGAGGAGGCGGTCGAGGAGCGCGGCGTCGGGCGGGTCCCGGGTGTTGAGCAGCGACGCGAGGAGGTGGGAGTAGGAGGCGAGGTCCGGGAGGAAGCTGTGCTCGCGGAGGAGGCCGAGGAGGCGCAGCGCGACGGCGGGGCGCGACGCCGCCGCGGAGGCGGCGAGGAGGGAGTTGAGCAGCAGCGGCGACGGCGGGTCGGAGAGCGACGGCGGGAAGGAGAGCAGCAGCGAGTGCGGGAGCAGGCGCCCCGACACAGACAGCGAGTGGAGGAGCGACGACAGCAGCAGGTCGAGCGGGAAGCAGAGGCGGTGGCGGTGGAGGAACGGGAGCAGCGCGAAGGCGAGCGGCAGGGACGCGTCGGTGGCGGCGAGCTCCCGCAGCAGCGCGTGCCACTCCCGCGCGGGCACGGCCGCGTACGACGCCGCCAGCCTGCTCTCCGTCACGGGCAGCACGGAGGTCGGCGGCGGGGACGGCGAGGAGGAGGTCGAGGAGAGGTAGCTCAGGAGCGGGTCGAAGTCGTAGCGGGTCGCGGAGGGCGACGAGGAGGAGGAGCAGGCGGCGGGAGGGAGGCGGAGGCGGTGGCGGTGGCGGTGGCGGTGGGGGAGGAGGGTGGGGGGAAGGAGGGAGGAGGCGGGCATGGTGGAGGCGGAGGAGGCGACGGATGGGCGGAGCGAGTGGTGGAGGCGGAGGCGCGGGAGGGCGTTTATCTGGTTTTGAGATTTTTTTTGGTGCTGCGCCCGCGCGGCGCGTCTAGGCTGGAACTGGCAGGTGGACCTCACGCTGTCACGTACCGGTTACTTACACGGGAGTACGGGACGGGGAGATTCCACGATTGAATTTTGTTGGAAAAAGGGCCGGGGCCAGGCCGGTTTCCACGGCAGGCTGGCTAGGGAGGCCGAAGCCCAAGAGATGGGAGGGCCTTTTTTTGATTGCTAACTTAAACAATGCCGTATCAATGTTTTGGTAATTTGACTATTACTTCGAGAATCCTGTTACGCGCGTACGAGCCAGCAAACCAAGTCGTGCGCACGCGGCTAGGTTTTATTTTTTTTCCAGGACTTTTTTCTTTACTGGATATGCCTATATTAAATTAACCAACTAATCCGATTAGTTGATTAGTTTTAGATAATAACGATAATTAAGGAAAAATTAAGGACATTCTTTTTATATTACTAATAGATTGAAAAGAAAACTATACATGTAGTTAAATTTTGAAAACTTTCAACTTTTCATCTCAAATTTAAAAAACTTTTAACTCAAATTTAAAAACTTTTAACCCAGATTTAAAAACTTTCAACCAAGAATTGAAAGCTTTTAACCCAAGATTTGAAAACTTTCAACCCAAAATTTAAAAACTTTCAACCAATATTTAAAAACTTTCAACTCAACATTTGAAAACTTTCAACTCCGATTCGAAAACTTTCGACTCGAGATTTGAATACTTTCAAATCAGATTTAAAAATTTTCAAGTTAAGATTTAAAAACTTTCAACTCAAAACATTTTGAAAAAAATAAGTGTGCTAAAGATTAAAAAAAGTAATCAGAAAAAAAGTGAAAAAAATCGCAAAAGAAACAGCGAAAAAACAAATCGCCAAAAAAAGAAAAAAAATGGCTGGTGGGCCTTTTGGGCCGGGAGCAGCTGGCGCGCGCGCCAACTAGCGACCCCTATTACTTTGCTTGCTTTGGATCGAAGTCAATCTATTGGTAATACTTAGGCTAGATTTGGCATCAATCGAGCCAAAACTTACCTAGATTTTAACACTAGCAAAGATTTGATATGATAGCCATCCAAATAGGTCCGTAGTAATCCCTTCGCTAGATAAAAATGTTATGAGAATTCCTATTAAATATATGATCCAAATTTCAGGTAGCAATATATTTAGATTATTTTCCTAATAGGACTTTATATTATAGGATTATATTCCTACTAGGACTTAAAGTCTTTACCTATTAGGACTTCTATTTTTTCCTTTTATATATATCACTTGTAAGCTGTATGGGAATGGTGTAACGTAGTGACGGTTCTTTTTATCCTCTGCGTTTGTATCCAAATCCTCAATAGTGATCATTAACGGTCAGTATCGTGGTTTCTTTTCCCCGTAAGGGCTTTCCAATAAAAATTTGTGTCTCTGCTGTGCATCCAATTTCGTTTCATAGGTATATGATAAGAAATAGAAATTTTGAGAACAATACATTCAAACTTTGTGTACATGATATGTCCTCTTTTGGGACAGTAGTATGCTGTTACAAAGCCCCTATTTATTTTAGCATATCAAAATATGAGATCCTATTATATGGGAGCTTGTTGTAATGATACGATAGAAGTGTGGTACTAAATCGGATACTTTTGGCTATTAGGTGAGTACCATACCTGATATATATGGAGCCTAGAGCTAGGGATTGAGCCTATCAAAGCACTACCGCCACCTAGCTATGGAGGGGAGTGGCGACCGTCAACATGCACTCCATCTAGTTAGGAGAGACGCAGGTTACGACAAATGGTGGCGAGGGCTTGCAGTGGTAGCGGTGGATATCGTTGAGGCCATTGACTCTACAAATCCACTTCCTCGAGAACAAGACATAGTCACCCTCCAATGCTGATGACTGGTGGTTGGCGTTGGTTACCGTTGCCGTCCTCTTGGAAGTCCCTGCTCTTCTGGCAACGGGATAGATCCATAGAGGTGGGGAGGTATGGAGATTATGTAGGAGATCATACATGTGATCGTGTCCCTCCGAGACTACAACTCCATTGCCTAATAAGAGCAAGAGTACCGTGTCCACACCAATCTATACCATCTATAAAGTAAAAACCCTCTACATTTTAAAGTTTAACATGCAAACATACCACATCATCATCCACTAATAATTATTACATCTTAACATGCAAATATGTTAATTTATACTTTATTACGTTCAAGAGCTCAAGAATCAAGATGCAAGCATATCAAATCATCCTCACATTATTTTCACAATATTTCAACATATATCTATCCAATCCTATGTTTCTTCTTCATTCAGTTTGATTTGGATCTATGTGTTTGATTTGGATCTATGTTTTTTTTTTCCAAATAGAGGAACTTGAATTGAATAGTACTTGATTCAAGCATAACAATGACATCTATATTTTGTTGCATTCCAAACCTTAACATGCAAGTATACTAAATTATCATTCCTTGAATCATTTTTACAATATTTTAACTCAAACCAAATCCGTCCATCATGTCTACAACATTTAGCGTATATTCATTTTGTTATAAAACCAGCCCCGAAATCGACATCGGTAGCTAAACACGGAAGAAAACGCCATAGGAGATCCAAAACGATGACGACACCGAGACACGATATTTGGTAACGGAGTTCAGTCGTAGCCTACATCTCCGGGGCACTGAATACGGACACTCCTCCCCGATCCAGCATATACAGCGTATCAGAGTTACAACGACTCACGATCGGTCGACGCCGGCAGCCGCTCCCTCTCGCTATGCTAAGTCGCCATGCGGTTACAACAAGCACTCCCCTCTATTTATGAGAGATCCTAGGATAGAGTCCGACTCATACTCTAGTCCTTCTCCAAGTCCTAAACTGTAACCGACTACGTACACATATTCGACACAAACTCTAACAAACTCCACCTTGGCGAATATGCCACACCAACTTGAATCTATTACTTGCTCGAACCTCCGTGTACCAGGACTTGAGTTGGTTCTGCCGCAGCTCACGCCGAGCCGCCCAACGAGCCTACGCCAAGCTCGCCGCCTTCAGGATCGTGCACAGCAACACCAACATACCCATCTTCCATGACTCCACCTGCAACAGCACTCCCTTGTAACTTGTACAAGCATGAGCTTGTCCTCTCACCAGTCATAACAGTCTTGTCATCCTTCATGATATTCATGGTCTTCCTATCAGAATCCACCTGATACAACCAACCTGTCTCATGTAGGCTCCCAAGCGAAATCAAACTCTTCCTTAGTCTCGGCACGTGTCTCACATATGAAAGTAGCACCTCGTTTCCATCATACATCTTGAACTTGACATCACCCACTCCAACAACACGATAACTCGTGTCATCGCCCAAGTAAACAACACCAAAATCACCAGATTTGTATGAAGAGAACCACTCCCACTTCGATGTCACGTGATAGGAACTAGCTAAGTCCAACATCCACGCTTCTCCAGACTTCTCGTTAGACACCATGAGAATCTCATGACTGCTGCTATCTGAATCATCACCACGAGCTGCTAAACTTGCAATGCCACCTTTCCTCTTCTTCAGTAACGGGCAATTCCTCCTTATATGTCCAAACTCATGACACTTATAGCACCGTGCCCCCTTCTCCTTGCTCTTCGACACCCCTGTTTCATGATCATGCTTCGCCTTGACCAGCAAACTCTCACCCTGAGAAGCCTCCGTTGCCTCGTTTTTCTTTGATCTTCTCAAGTCTCGTGCAAGCAACGACGAAATTATCTCCTCAGTTTTGACAGTATCCTTGCCGTGCGTTAGGGTAGTCACCACATGTTCATAAGACGGTGGAAGCGAGCACAGAAGAATTATGGCCTTGTCTTCATCATCCAGTTTCACATCTAACTTACTTATATCCACAACCAACTGATTGAAGACATCCACGTGCTTCCTAAGATCTGACTCCTCTTGCATCTGCAAATCATACAGCTATTGTTTGAGATACAACTTACTCGTCAGCGACTTGGACATATACAGGCTTGCCAACTTGTCCCAAATTTCCTTCAGCAATTTTTCATGCATGACCTGGTACATGACAGAATCCGAGAGACTCAAGCGTATTGTTGCAGTTGCCTGCGCCTTCATCTCATCCCACTTGCCAGCATCCATCTTTTCCGGCATCGTCTCCTCAAGAGCCTTGGATATCCCCTGTTGAGCCAACAGATCCTTCAGCCTTATCTGCCAGAGAACGAAATTCCCGGTGCCATCGAACTTCACCACCTCAAATTTGGAAACCACCGTAGCCGCCATCGACGATAATCAACTTGATCAGCTGTCGCCCTGATTAAATTGATCTGCCCTGATTTAATTGAACCACCGACTAAACTTCCACTGTTGCACAGTAACCAGCCGGACAAACCAAACTTTTTCTTTTTCTCCAGAAAAAACCGGTCGGTTTTCTTTTCCCAGTCAAAAAACCAGTGAACCAGCGGTCAAAGGAAATCAGATCAGATCGATCCTATCCCTTTCCTTTTCCTTCGGCTTCCTCGCTCTCCCTCCTGTGCACGCGATTTTCCTCCCGATGCACCGCCGCCGTCGACCTCGGGAAGCCACCGCCTTGCGCTGCCTGCCTCGGGAACTGCCGCCTCACGCACTGGAGTGCCGCCGCCGAAGACCTGCGACGGTTCCTCGCCGGGAACCGCCGCAGCCGCCGCCGCAAGCTCTTGCTCGAGCTCCGACGGACGCCGCCGAGTACCACGCCGCCGTGCGCCGCCTGCAATGACGCCTCCAGCTGCCCGTGAACTCGCCGCCCAAACCACCTCCGCCTCTGCGAAAATCAGGTACGAATCTCGCCCTCTGCTAGGTGATTTGTTTCGATTGTGTTGTTGCAATCCCGTGGTCCTCTGCTGCTTTTATTTGGAAAAAATCGAGTCCGATTCATGAACGAATCGTAGTCCTCGTCCGATTCCCCTTCGTGTTGAAACTTGGTATCCACTGTTTGTCTTCGATTGTGTCCGTGCCGTGACTGAACCGGAGACGACTCCATGTCCGTGTCTTCCACACCACAAACCCTCAAGACCGAACCCTGCACGACCTAGCTAAACCCTAGCCAGCTCCTTCTCGGCATCGCCCTGATCTCCGTCGCCGGCTCGGCTTCAACGCAAAACGCGCACAACGCCGCGACCCTGACCTCCTGGGCTTCTTCGTATCTCCAGCGGAACCTAGCACCACCGCCAAACACCACTTGCCGACTACACCAATGACTAGTGCCACTGATCTGTTGTCATCGTGATTTTCTTGATCTGTGCTAGAAACAGTAGAACCATACCTCTCTAGGGTTGGAACCAGCACAGATGCTAGTCTAGACGCCCTAGGCTTAGTTCTACCATCCACCGCTAATACGCCGCCTTTGAAGCAATTCCAGCGTGCAAATACCTGTCAACACCTCCAAAACAGCCTATAGGATCCACCCGCTCCGACTTCCGATTGAACGCCATCAATCTAGTTGCGAGCCGAAGCCGACAAGTCGCATGTCGTCTTCCCAGCCGCCGAACGACCAAAGCGCTACGTCTAGCCGTCTCCCTGTCGAACGCGACTCATCGAAAGGCCCGGGCCACCCCGCCCAGAGTGTTCAAATCCACCGATCGAGAACGCCGATCGCCTCCAGCTTCAATCAACCCGAGCGTGCGGCCGCACGTCTCCTTGTCGAGAGTAGCTCAACGAAAAGTCCGGGCCACCCGCCCGAAGTGTCCGACCCACTTATTGGATCGCCAATCGCTTCCGCCGCCATCAACCCGAGCACCATGTCTAGTCATCTCCCTGTTGAAAGCAGCCATCGACGGTTCCGGCCGCCGCTAGAAGTGTTCAATCCACCGATCAAGACTCTGTTGATCGCCGCCATACTCCACCTTGCGCCAATGCCCCTCCCTGGGCATTACAGCAGGCTACGCGGTGTGGAGCACCTCCATCGCGCCTCTACCATGGACCTCCCGCAGGCTCTGATACCACTTGTTATAAAACCAGCCCCAAAATCGACATCGGTAGCTAAACGCGGAAGAAAACGCCATAGGAGATCCAAAACGATGACGACACCGATACACGATATTTGGTAACGGAGTTCACCCGTAGCCTACATCTCCGAGGCACTGATTACGGGCGCTCCTCCCTGATCCAGCATATACAGCGTATCAGAGTTACAACGACTCACGGCTGGTCGACGCCGGCAGCCGCTCCCTCTCGCTATGCTAGGTCGCCATGCGATTACAACAAGCACGCTCCTCTATTTATGAAAGATCCTAGGATAGAGTCCGACTCATACTCTAGTCCTAATACCTATTACAACTTCAAGTTCTAAACTGTAAGCCGACTACGTACACATATTCGACACAAACTCTAACACATTTGATATTCATTCGTATATTTCGCACCAAAGCTTAGGGACATCGTCTTAGTTGTAGGGAATGGAATCCCGTGCGTTAGATTTCCCTACGTGTCATCTCTTTACCAGTCTCACTGAGATGTGGGCCTAATGTGCTAGCCGGGTGTACGTGAAACGTGGGCAGTATCGGCGATGGACACACGCGAGGCGCGTGGGTCCCACGTATGATCCACTCACATCCTGCTGTTGCTTCACAAGAAGCGGCTGGGATAAGAACTGCTCGAGTGCTAGTTCTCGTCGTCCTCACCGTCTTCTCCTCCCCTCTCCCCTAACCCCGTCTCCCCACGAGAAGAGAACCGAGAAATCCAAAGACCACCCCACCCACCCACGGCCATGGCGGTTCTCGTCCCGATCGACGGCGACGGCGACGGAGAGGGAGAGGGAGGTAGAGCCAAGGTCGTCGCCGACCCCGCTCCCGCTCCCGTGGACATCGACGGCGATCGCGGCGCGCTCGACGTCCTCGCCCCCGCCCCCATGGCCATGGACCTCGACCGCGACCGCGGCCGCGACCGGGACGGATACGGCGATGGAGCGGCGCTCGTCGCCTCCACCAGCAACGGGCGCGGGCGGGGCCGCGGCCACCTCAACGATCTCCCCGAGGACATACATCCTCGCCGTCATTTTGCGCCGCCTCTTGGACATCCGCGCCGCCGCCAGGACCAGCTTGCTGTCCCGCCGCTGGCGCCACGTCTGGAAATGGGTGTCCGGCCTCTTCTTGCATCACTACCAGCCCCACGACTCCAGCACCGTGCGCGCCGCCCTCGCCGCCGACGCCGTGCACGCGGTCACCAACATCAACAAGCTCTACGTCGTCTGCCTCCGCAGCGCCACGCCGGACGCTACCGCCTCCTGGATCCGCGTCGCCGCGCCCCTCATCTCCGGAGAGCTTGCCTTCTGCAACAGGGCCTCGGTTCCGTTCCACATGCTCTTCGACGAGGTATTCAGCGATACAATCGAAGAAAGAGGCGCGCTCGAGCTCCCCTGCTTCACGAGAGCCACCAAGATAGCGCTGCGCCTGGGGTTTCTTGGCCTATCGCTGCCGCCGTCGGGCGTCTTCGCCGCGCTCAGGGAGCTGCGCCTTTCGTTTGTCCGGTTCCATGGCGAACTCACCCTGGACGTACTGTGATGCCGTTCTTGGAAGGGCTAGAGATCTACTGTGCCCGTGGCTTGGCCTCCCTGACGCTCAGGCTGAAGCATCTCAACTGGATGAATCTGTCCGCTGTGCGGGGATTGCTTCGGCTCAATGCCGTGGTGCCGAGACTCAAGTTCTTGACTGTATCCTGTTGCTTCCGTTCTTCGCCATGGCTGGTTGCAATGGCGGGCGTCTGCATTGTTGCAGAGGAGCTGCAGGTGCTCAAGTGGCTAGATTGGTACTGTCCAAGATTGATCAAGTTCAGTCAGATGCCGCGCCTCTATGTGCTAAGCGTCTCCCCATTTTATCCTTATGGACGGCATCGTCAGCATACTAAATTCAATCCGAGCTGTGACAGGCTTCTCAAGACATTTTCACGCATTCGTTGTCTCGAGATGTTGGTTTTCATCGAACCAGTGAGTGCTTCTTCTTTCTCTGTACTCTGTATCATTGCATGGTCATCAGCTGTGTATTGTTCAAGAGTAGTTTAAACTGTTAATGGAAGATCAGTTGGAATAATTAAGTGCACAGGTCATGGGGGTTGTAAGCTCAATTCTGAATGCTTTGATTCAATGATTCTGCTGTAGTATTTACTGGGCTATGTTTTCTGTTGCAGAAAGAACAATCTTGAACTGAAGGTCGAAATTTTTGCATGTGTTCTTTGGGCAAGATTCTTCCTAATCATACTTTCTGTTGAAAAGATCAATTGTCGCACACTAGCAGAATGTTGAATATTGTCCTTAACTAGTTAAGAAAGTTACAGGCCAGGAGAATAATCTACTAAGTCACAGACCAGCAGAACAATCTTGAACTGAAGTTCAGAATTATTTTTTGTAGATGTGATCTTTGGAGAAGATTCTTTCAATTGATACTTTATTTCTGTAGAAAAGATCAATTGTCCCATACTTGCATTCAGTCTAGTCTTTGTCTTAATAGGAGTACGAGTCTTGGTAAGCTAGCATAATTGCAAGTCACGCTTTCATTCTGGATATACTGATGCAGTTTCTGAGTTGTTACCATATAGATCAGCACTCATTATCTGTTAGTTCAGCATTATCTTGCTTTTTTTAGTAGAATCAGCATTATCCTGTTGTTGAACATGATCATGCAGATACATCTAATGATCTAAATTTACTTGCACCATTGAATTCAGACTATTGATTTCTATTCCTGGTGACCCAAAAGTAGCAGACATGTATGGAAGGTTTCCAAACTGAAAATGTTGGCTCAAGCTAGATATTCTGCAAGCAAATTACTGAATCTTTACTACTCCTCAAGCAAATTACTTAAATATTTACTAGTCCGTGACCAAATTACTAATTCTTCACAGTACAACCTTTTGTCGTACATATTTGATTCTTTTCCTGTCAGTTTTGCATTTTGTGTGAGGTTGCCTTTGTAAATTAACTTTGTATGATTTCACAGCACCTAGGTGGCGTTAATCCATTGATGGAAGGCATAACCAGACTCCCTGACATTAGGTTCTTGCACCTACAATTCTCAGCACATGGGCATGTTTATGGAGCTAGTGTGTTGTATATGCTGACAATGTGTACTGGTATATCAAACCTAAAAATCTGAGGAGATCGTTACAAGGTAATTATATTTCCTATGAAAATGATTGTTTTTGAACTCTAATTTATATACTTGTAATAAATCTTGAGCAAGTGGAATCACATATGATCCGTCAGCTTAGGCAGGAAGTTATCAATTATGCCCTATTGATGGCACAAAAGTAACTCCTAATATGAGTTAATAGATAAATAGTGCTTTTTGTGACCAAATTCACATAGTTGTCTTATCATTATATCCCACTTTGATCATTTATTCTTTGCCGTTGTCCTTTAGATCATACAATCTGCCATGAAAAAGATCCATGTAAGTTTAAGTATAAGAGTTTTTATTTATAGCACTGAAATCATGCTTTGCAATATAAAATGAAGTTTTCACACCTGCTCAACGTGTTAGGATATGAATCTCATTAATAGCTCGTATTTTGTTCCGATCTTGTAATTTCAGGATCAAGATGTGTGCCCACCGAACTGCAGCTGTGATCGGCCACCGAACTGGAGAGATAATAAGGACATTTCGATGAGGTCTCTAAGAGAAGTACAGATGCTCAACTTCAGAGGAAAGGAACATGAGCTTGACCTTCTGAGGGTCTTAGTCAGGGTAGCAAGAGGCATTAGGAGGATGAGAATAACCTGCCATCGTTCGTTCGCTGCTTGGGAGAGACTGTCTGCAGTCATACGAAGTTTTGCAAGACCAGAGACTTCTGTGGAAGTGAGTCAAGCCCCTCCCTCTATGCAGCGACAGTGAACTGAAGTAAGAAGAAGCTTTGTTAAAACAAAAAAAAGAAGCAGCAGCTTTGTTGGCTACCGACCCTTGATGTACCTGGCATGTTTTGGTCCGATTGTGCTGTAAAGAAAGGAACAGAGAAACTGATCTAGCTGCGGCGAATTTTGCTGCCATTGTAGTTTGTCCTCATGAACAATTCTTAGCATTTGACATTCTGGAATGCCTTTTGTTAGTATGGTGCAGGGTGCACTTGTAGCTTAGGCTGTGTTCGGATGAGGGAGTTCCCAATCCCTCTCTCTCGTATTCTCTCGTATTCCGCGCGCATGTTTTTCAAACTATTAAAACGGTGTGTGTTTTGTAAAAAGTTTCCATGCGAAAGTTGTTTTTAAAAATTAAATTGATCCATTTTTGAAAAAAAATTAGCTAATACTCAATTAATTACATGCTAATGGACTGCTCCGTTTTCGAACTGAAAACTGATGAAGTAAAGTGTGAGCTGGACCTTTGGTGCACATAGCAGTTGTGGTTTGCTTTTAGTACTAATGATCATGCAGAGCTGCACTGAGTATGCATAGCATTTCTGATTTGCTGCATTGTAATAGCTACTTGCATTTAGTTGTTTTGGTCGCTGAGAATACAGTCGCTGCCGCATTACTGATTTGCTTTTTGTTTGTACTATTATTATTACCTTTCCTCTCTATATGTCCCATGATCCCTCCTAACAGTCTAGCTGACATGTGAGACTCTTCCTCACCGTTTTATGATGTGACAGTGTGACACACGCCCGTTGATGTATATCAACGGTCGCGCGGAACGGGCTGACCATTTTACAGAGGAAAAAGTACACCGAAGGTCCCTCAACTTCGTTGAGTTACAAAATCGTCCCCCAACCACAAAACCAGATATTCAACGTCCCTTAACTAACCAAAATCGGTCATAAATGGTCCTCCATAGTTTTGACCCGATTTTATTCTACGTAACGACTGAGTCAGTGTGAGACCCACGTAGGCTCATATGTCAGGCTGCCACATCAGCCTCCTCTCTCTCTCTTTTCCCCTCTTCTCTCCCTTCCTCGTCTCTCTCTCTCCCTTCTCTGACCCATGGCTGCGAGAGGGAGGGAGCAGGCGGCGGGGGGAGGAGCGGCGCGCGGGCTCCTCCGCTGGCAGCCGCCCACGAGGCAGAGCAACGACGGCGACGACACGGCGGTGGGCGACATGGCATCGGCCTCGTCGGAGGCGAGCGCGGCGGCCCCACCCTCCTCGACTGCGCGGCGCGCACGGCCGCCGGGGCGCGAGAAGAGGCCCCCCACCGCGTCGTCGAAGTCGGGCGCGGAGACGGCGAGGAGGTCCGACGGCCGACCGGCGATGCGGCGACGGAGAGGTGGTGTTGGCAGGGCGAGGCGGCGTCGGCGGCGGCGAGGTCCTTGACGAGCCTCCCATTGCCGGCGTCACGGCACGCGCCGCGGTAGAGGTGGTGGGCGAAGAGGACGCCGCGCAGGTCGAGGCGGTCGAGGACGAGGGACGCGTACTCGGGGAGGCCCGCGGTGAACACGACGAGCTCGAACGCGCACGCGGCCGCGGCGAGGAACGCGTCGACGCCGGGGCACACGGCGAAGTCGTGCCGTGTCGGCGGCAGCGGCGAGTCGGTGTAGAAGAGGAGCGGCGTGAAGATGCCGACCACGACCTCGCCCGTCATCTCGTTAAACACCATGATTAGCACGGCCATCACCAGGTGCGGCCGGTACTCGCGACGAAGAAGCCGCCACAACGCGCCCGACTCGTACCTCCGGTCCTCCTCGACAGCGCGGACGATATCCTTGAGCTCGGCGTCGAAGTCGGCGGTGGCCGCCCCGGCCCTGCGGATGCGCCGCAGCAAGTCGCGGGCCTCGTCGAGCCTCCCACGCAGCGCGAAGCTGTTAGGCGTGTCCGGGATGGACGCGGCGCCCACGATGACGATGACGGCCGGGACGATGCCGGCGCCGAGCGAGAGTGGAAGTGGCGGCGAGACGGCCACCACCTGATTGGGCTTCGGCGTGGGAGGAGACGGAAGTCAGCGGCGGCGGTGCGGCGCTTAGTGGGGGAGCTGAGGACGGCGAGACGCGCGAAGAGCTTGAGGAGGAGGCGGCGGCGGAGGGAGAGAGAGATGAGGAAGGGAGAGAAGAGGGGGAGGAAAAGAGAGAGAGAGGAGGCTGATGTGGCAGTCTGACATATGGGGCTCATGTGGGTTCCACGCTGACTCAGCCGTCACGTAGGATAAAACCGGGTCAAAACCATCCGAGGACCATTTGTGACCGGTTTTGGTTAGTTAAGTGACGTTGGATATCTAGTTTTATGGTTGGAGGACGATTTTATAACTCGATGACAAGTTGAGGGACCTTCGGCGTACTTTTTCCTTTTACAGACAACCTCCTAGTCCTTGCCGTCCACGTAGAAGGCTACATAGGCCATGGAGGCAGAAGGAGGCTAGACGAAGGGCCTGGCCCCAGTGGCCCATGGGCCTCAGCGTTGGCAAACATAGTCACATATGGAATAAGTTCACTTTGGGTACCTTACTAGTGATCGAATTTGATTCGTATCCCTGAACCACGATACCGGATATCTCGACCCCTCAACTATTAAAATTAGTGCAATTTGACACCCTCGACGGTTTTAGAGAGTGGTTTTGTTGACGTGGCGCCTTCGTCGCGATATTGATATGGTCTTCTTTCCAGGTGGAGTTTAACGTGGTGCTTATATGGCATTACAATAAAAAAATATGTATGGAACCCATTTGTCATTCATACAAAAAATTATTGTGGGGCCAACATGTCATCCTCTCTTCTTTCCTTCTTCCTCCTACCTCTCTCTCCCTTTCTCTTCGGACTGGTAGCGGCAGGCGGGAGCGACAATGTAGGCGTCACGTCAGTGAAAACGCTCTCTAAAACCACCGAGGGAGTCAAATTGTACTGGTTTTAACAGTTGGGGACTTTGGGGGAGTGGTCGAGATATCCCGTATTATGGTTCAGGGATACGAATCAGATTCGGTGACTAGTTAAGGGAGTCAAAATGTCAACTTATTCTGTCACATATTGGTAGCTACTGGGCTTTGGTCTGTATATTTTGTATATGGGCCTTCCAGCAAAAATCCCCATGGCCAGCCCATTGTCGTCGTCGTCGCAGGTCGCGGTCTAAATGGCGATATATCACGCGATCAAATTTGTATGCAGATGAATACATATATACATCGGCATCCGCCCAATTGGCCAATCATGCATCACGCACCTATCATGTATGCGTACAGCAGTCTAGCTCCTATGATGGAGAGATGGAATGGAATCATGGAACGATTCATAGTAGTTGTGTACAATGCATATACACGGATATATCATACTAGTACCTATCGACGAGCGCGGTGTATGATCGATCATCTTCCGCACGCAAACGCACGAGAGAGGCGAATATATTGATAGCTACTCTATTCGTCTTAGAATATAATAAACTAAAATCGGATAAGACGTATTTATAAATCCGGATGTTCTAGCTAGTTGCTGTATTATGAAACGGAGGGAGTAGCTTGGATTATTTTTCATGGCATGAGGTCGTATACGACGACGATGTGGGGCCTACGGCGCGCGTGTCTTGCCGGATTGCAGGCAGATAAAAGAGAGAGAAAAACACAGCAGGGCCAGGACGGGGCAGGCATGGCTGCAGGCGGCCCTGCTTCGCCTGATGCAGTGCTGCCCTGCGGCTGCCTGTCTCCGCTAATCGGTGTGGCGGCACATGGCTGGAGAAGCCGTGCAAAAATAAATAAATAAACGAGATAACTACAAATAATATATAAACAGAATTTATATATCTTTGGTTTTAACGACTTAAAAATCAATGCAATTAAGTTTTATAATTTGAATTTTGGGAGTGGTTTAGAAGCTGAAAGCTACATCCATGCCTCTGCAATTAATTTGTGATTTTATAATTTAAATTTTGGGAGTGGTTTAGAAGCTGCAAGCTACATCTATGTTTCTGCAATTAAATGTGTTCTGCTTGCATATACGGAGTACTACACATGCGGAGCCTGTTTGGTTTTCAGAACGCCAGAGAGCTGTATGCTTGCTCACGTACCGTATGTACGATCTGTGGGCTACGTACGTGACAGGAGATACGATGGCTCAATAAGAAAGAAAAAACAGGTTAATTGACTGTGCCGGCTAGTGACTGTTGCTGTCAGAGGCCGGGCTGGCCCCACCAGCGAAATCGAAACTTCAGAAACGAATTAGGCCCTTTACAGTGCAAGGACGTGGCAAGTTCCTTCGTGCCGCCAGCTAGGATATTCACCTACGTGTCAATAAAATGCGTGTCCTTGCTGAGCTTCTCGTTCCCAAACAGGGAGACGCGTTCTTCGTCTCGTGATTTAACTGCGTAGGTCAAAAAAACACAGAGACGCGTGCGCTGAGGCTCGTTGCCATCCCCTCGCGCCGCATTGAAGACGTGATTCTCAGGTGCTTGCGTTGTGGAGCTCGTAGCTCTGACACTGGCAAAACAGGTTCAGACGAGCAGAGACACGTCATAGCGTGTCTTGCACTGTAAAGGGCCTTAGAAGTAGGAGCCAGAGGCAGTTCAAAAAGATAAAATCCCCGTTCTAGCTTTAATTACGGTACTCCATCCGATTCCGTAATTTTTAATGTTTTGAATGATGATATAGTCTCTAAATATATCTTTAACTATTTTTATTTTTTTTATAATATATAAAATAAACATATATATTTTTACTATTATTGTAGTACTTCATAAGACAATCTATGTACTTTTATTTGTTCTGGTGTCTTTAAACTTAATATTTTTAAAGTTATCGATGGTCAATGTTATCAAAGTTTGACCTCAACTCTATTCAAAACATTAAGAATTATGGAACTAAAAGGAGTACTCCTTCCTTCCGTCTAAAAATATGTGCAGTTTTATACTGTTTATGTTAAACGTTTGACCGTTCGTCTTTTTTGAAATTTTTTTATGATTAATATTTTTATTGCTATTAGATGATAAACCATGAATAGTACTTTATAGGTGACTAATTTTTTTAAAAATTTTATCATATATTTTTTTAAATAAGACGGATGGTCAAACGTTGGACACGGATAGCCACGGCTGCACTTATTTTGGGACGGAGATAGTATAAAATTAAGAGTTGTGGTAGCTAAGAACCGGAGCGAGTATAAAGTTAAGAGTTGTAGTAGCTTAGAACAAGAACGGATGGGATCTCCGCGTACATATGGGTAGAATCATCGAAAGGAGAAAAAATGAAAAGAAAAAATCGAGCTGACTAATGTTCCAAACTTTCAATTACTCGCTATTAATGTACTTTGTCCGTTCTAAAAATAAATTAACATCGCACTAAAATGTGACATATATATATTCGTTTTACTATGAGATTTGATACAGAAGGAGAGGCATGTAATACATGCCAACACTTTGGCCTCCAATCAATGACAAGCTGGCCCACGCCGGCCATCAACCACAGTACCACACCGACCCCACAGTCCCACACTCTGCCTCATTGGCTACCTAATTAATGATTTTTCTTCCCTCGGTTTATTATGAAATTTCATTCATCCGCGGTGCACAAACATTTTTTAAAGGAATCAGCATAAGATTGTGTTTTTTCATTAAATATAATAGGAGAAAATACAACCTCTATGGATAAAAACATCTCCAGCAATAGTAAATAGAAAAGAAAAAAAATCTATACATTGTGGAGGTAAGAGATCGATCATGATGCACAAACTTATATAGTTAATAAGTTAAAATAGGTATAACAGCTCCCGAAACGGTTGTTGTGATGCGATCGTGCGACTTACTTAATCTGTACAAACTAAAACATTAAAATGTTTTGAAATGGGTCACACAAGTTAAGAGCATGTTTGGTTTGCAACCATGTCAAAATGTTGGCAATGCCAAATTGTGGATAAGTTTTCACCAACACCAATATTTTGATAACATTTGTGTGATTAACTAGTATTGGTAGCAAACCAAACATTATCAAAGTTACTATTAAAAATGTGAATATTTTGGTATGATAGGTTTTAGCTTAAAATCAAACCAGCCCTAACTTGTAATGTGCACGTTTGAATCTACGTGGCGGGCTGAAAAATGAAAATTTATACTTCCCGAGCTTCTCTTCGATCACCCTCACCCACCCGACTTTTCTCAGTGCAGCACCAAATTGATTGGATTAAGAGTGAGGTCGTGAATAGCTAGCTTGGAGAACGCCAATAAAAATAAATGGAAAATACAGAGGCCTTGATTTTAAAATTTACAAGTTAAGGGTTTTTTCCTTGAAAATTACTCTCTCCGTCCCAAAATATAAAAACCTAAAATTCAGGAACATTTTATATTACTACTAATCTAGACAACCAGTCTATCCAAATTCGTAGTGTTAGTAAATATCCTATCTAATTTTATATTATTATATTTTAAAATAGAGAGAGTAGCAATTACCAATGACAGCACGGGTTTGGGACCTGCGGCGGGAGCAAGCTGACATGATATATTGTTATTGGTGAGCGCCATGTTATTAGATCATTTTGTTTGTATGGCCTGTTTTACTGAAGTTTGCACGGAGTAAGAAAGTTGTTGAAGTGGAATTTGTGTTTTTTTAGTCTTTGCACATATTTCATATTAGCACCATGTATTGTATCGAGAGCGTAATTTACTCTTTCATCTGTGGTGAAATTTTGGGAAAAAAAATAGTACTATGAAAAAGCGGCAGTACCAACGTTAAAAATAATATAGATATTTATTTTTTTTAACGACTCGCACGAGACAGTGCGAAGTTCATATTGGTAGAGCAGGAAAAAAAATATATGATTACAACCCTAGGAGGTCATAACCAGGAAAAGGAGAAAAAATAACCATCACCCATGCACTGACAGCACCAAAACACTAACCCGGGGGAAGGCTAGCACCGGACCGACCGCCGCTAGGCCCACAAAGAAGCTATAGCCAAGATCGCCCAAAAACTCACGCTAACAAACGACACAAAACTACACTCTATCCACATCATTAGGATTCAGGGAGAGAGGGTGAGCGAGAAGAATAGAACCGCTATTCCCCCTAGACCCTCCGACGTTGCCAACTTGCATAAACTAGGGCAACGATATAATAGGACCGGAATCTAGAGCGAGTTTGCATCGGAAGTCTAGGAGGAATTCTGCAAGGGGGTTGCCAAGACAACATCTCCAGGGAGAGGAGCGACAAAACCATCGCCGCCGTTGTCCGTCGAGGTCCCAAAGAGATTCGAGACTAGGTTTTCACCCGGCAGCTCCATCAGAGGAGATGGGAGGCACAACAACACCCTCAAGAGGGAGAGCGACACTCGAAAGCGTCACTGTTGCTAGCCCGGCAAACACCGGGCTAGGTTTTCACCCGCCGCCTGCCTACCCGCAGCTGATTGCACCATTGCTCCACCACCATCAATCCTCTATCAGCGCATGGACACCGCTACACTGGCACCCCTCGCTGGTCAGCCTCTGCACTGTACCGGCCTTTGCTGCCGGTCACGGCTCCGCACGCCAAGCTGGCCTCCGCTATCTGTGATGCTTCCTCGTGCCGAGCCGGCCTCCGCCATCGGCCACACCTCCTTGCGCTGCTCGCCGCCTTCAGCCTCCTCGTCGTACCCGCTGTTCAGCCGACAGCGTTCCCAGCCGGCACCCAACTTCTTCCATCCCCGCCGCTGTCTCCTTCCGCCAAAGACACCGCATGGGCGTGGCCACCATCGTCGTCGCGTCGTCACATCCTCCCGCCAAGCTTTTGCCTTAGACGTCCGCACCGTCACCTCCACAACCGCGTCCCGCTGTCTCACCAGCCTCTACCGTCACCCCGCCGCCTCCACGTCTGCGCCGCATCCTCCACATCCGTGCCGCCGCCTTGCCGCCACCGCCAGCCCAGGGGGTCGACCTCCCGCATCGGGGAGGCTGGAACCGGAGAGGGGTCCGGATCTGGCAAGGGGCGCCAGACCCGGCATCGCGCCGCCGCCATGGCCACGCCGCTGTACCCCGGCGCCTTGCCGTCGCCGCCATCACAGGGGGCCGGCCTTCCACGCCAGGGAGGCTAGATCCGGACGGCAGGGTGCCGGATCTGGCGGGGAGGACGCTAGACCGGCGTCGCCGCCTCGCAGTCGCCACCCAGTTCACCCAGCTGCCGATGCCGTCACCTTCGATGCCGACGGCCAGGGCGTCGCACTCTTCGCCCAACGCCCGACGCCGTCCCAGGAGCTTGCAGGGGTCGTGGGCTCCGACCCCGCGACCTCGGGGAGGAGGCCATGTTGCCGCCGTCCTTGTGGTGGCCGCGCGGTTTTCGGCGGCCTGCTCGGGCGGCGGCGAGGTGGAGGAGGGAGGGGAGCAGGGGTGGTGGTGCGCCGGTGGCGGTTGCCACCCGTGTCGCCCCTGCCCTAGAGTGACACGGGGTGGGGAAAGTTGATTACTTATAGATATTTATTTGAAACACAATGCATAGGTGAACACTTGTATAAACGCACGTATACTAACTCTATGAGCAACTCCAAAGGGTAACATTTAGACGATCCTGAACAGTTAATGTAGCTATTATAAATAAAATTTTACATTTTAACGTGTTCATTACACTATTAAAAAAATGTATTTTTCCCGACGTGGGGGTCTGATTTTCGCAGACGGATATGACCCTTGAAGCCAAATGACCGCCTACAAAAATATAAATCGGGGTGAAGTTCGTTGTCCGGACCACTTAAGCAACACAGGCGGACTACTCAAACTGCGCCTGCGAAAATCGTACCTACCCCAAAAAATTTTAAGTCTTATCTTCTCCTCCACCCCTCCCCACCACTCATTTTCCTCACTCAACTCTCTCTCTCCCTCAACACTTTCCCCTCCCCTCCCCTCACCTCACCTCCACGTCGGAGCGCCGTCCCCCTCCCTTCCCCTCCCCTCCCTCCCTCTACCGGCGGCGGCGCGGGGCGGCGGCGCGAGGCGGCGGCGGTGACGACGGCACGCGCGGGGAGACGACGACGGCGCGTGTGGGGCGGTGACAGCGACGACGGCGGGGCGGCGGCTCCCCTCCCCCCTCCCTCCCAGATCTGGTCAGAGGAGGGAGGGGGGAGGCCGGTAGAGGCGGCGGCGGCGGCAACGGCTCCCCTCCCCCCCTCCCAGATCTGGCCGGAGGAGGGAGGGGGGAGGCCGGCGGGGGTGGCGGCGAGGATGACGCGCGCGGGGCGACGAGGACGGCGCGCGCGGGGCGGCGACGACGACGACGACGGCGCGACGGCTCCCCTCCCCCCTCCCTCCCAGATCTGGCCGGAGGAGGGAGGGGGGAGGCCAGCCGGGGCGGTGGCGGCGGCTCCCCTCCCCCCTCCCTCCCAGATCCGGCCGGAGGAGGGAGGGGGGAGGCCGGTGGGGGCGGCGGCGGTGATGACGGCGCGGGGCGGTGGCGGCGACGACGACGCCCGGTGCGGCTCCCCTCCCAGATCCGGCCGGTGGAGGGCGGCGGCGGCGTCCGCGATTTTTTTTTTTTGCTTTTTCAACGCATTTTCGCAGGCGGACCATTGCCCCGACTACGAAAATCATCGATTTTCACAGTCGTTGGGCTGCAGGCGGTCCTCCCCTCCGCCTGTAAAAATCACTTTTGGCCGCCTGCAAAAATACTTTTTTTTTATAGTGTTATGCAACCGCTTATCCCACCAAATATACCTTTCCAACATTCTTCTCCCGTAAAAAGATCCATCACTCGTGTAAATGAGCCACATGGGGCCTCTCATCGTCTACTTATTGTCTTATTATCGACCGTAACCAAATTTTCAATTTCAAAACTTGATTTTAAGTTGATTTTGAGCTTTTCCATTCATCATAGATTATTTTCTAGCATTGCCTTCTAACCACAAGGTCAAAATCCTTGCCGTCACGCAGCTATCGCATACGTATACACGATCAGCTGCAGGGCGCGATCAAAACCACTGCTCACGTACGTGTACCACTCGGTTGACGCCTTGAAACTGCGTGCTCCCTCCATAAAAAAAAAAAATAAAATAAACCCTAAATTTCCGTATCCAATGTTTGACTGTCTGTCTTATATGAATTCTTTTTTATAATTAATATTTTCATTGTTGTTAGATGATAAACCATAATTAATACTTTATGCTTGACTTGTATTTTTAATTTTTTTCATAATTTTTTCAAATAAGACGGGCGGTCAAACGTTGGACACGGAAACTCAGGGTATGTCTTTTTTGTTTGACGGATGGAGTAGTGGGTAGTAGGCCGTGTTTAGTTTACCCTCAACTTCCAACTTTCCATCACATCACGTCACATCCAAAACTTTTCTACCTACATAAACTTCTAACTTTTTTTTTAACTTTCAACTTTTCTCAAACTTTAACTTTTTTCAATAACTACACACAGCCGTAGTACACACGTAGAACAGTACGGTACGCTCGACAAAACGGCAGGCGCATTGTGGTGAGACGCAGACGCCGCCCACTCCGGAAGATGGGAGCAATCGCCAATCGGCAAGACGGCAACCGGCCGGTGATCGAGGCAGAGAACCCCTGTGTCACTCGCCATGGGACAGGAAAATCGCCTGCATTTCGGCGATTTCTGTTGCGGCGGATCGATATCGAGCGACGAACCAATAAATTAACGAATAAGCTCTCGGCAAAGATGAAAACACCTGCGTTTCGGCGGTTTCCATTGCGGCGGATCGATATCGAGCGACGAACCAATAACCGAATGAGCTCTCGACAAGGATAGAAACGATACGAAAATTCCCAACCTTTCCATACAAAATAATAATTTAACTGTTTCTGTTTTTTTATTACACGGTAGATGCACATGCATGATACATACACACCATTACACACGCAACACCACACTCACACTCCACGAATGTATTCCCTAACACATGCTCTAAAAGACATAAACCAGCAGCGTATATCTAATCTTACTAAAGTCCTATCGAAAGTCCACCACCTCCACAAATGTATCCCCTAACACATGCTCGAAGAGCCGGAAACCAACGATGTATCACTGATCTTTCTAAAGTCCTGTTGAAAGTCCACCTGCATGTGCGTAATATTTGTGAATACTAGGATTTGAGCTCTGGTGGATGGTGTTATGCACCCATGACTCCACCACCACACCACTGGTGCTTCCTATTTTTAACCGTTTCGACATGTAGGCACATGTAAAATTTACTTTTATTTTTTTCTGTCCAGTTAAATATATAAATGAAAATATCATGACCGTATCTATATTATTTCTTGAAATAATAAAATAAAATAAAAACAGATATTGTTTTTAACCATTTTCATCTCTACTCGGCACGAGTACACGACGATAAGACCGACTTATGGCGTCCACAATATGGATGAAAAGTGGGTAGTAAGACCCCTTACTACCTACTTTATTATTGTGGAGGTGGGTAGCAGAGGAGGTAGTAACTAGTAATAAGAATAGAAAAGCATTAAACTCTCTCCTTTCTCACTATCTCTCTTTTTTCTACCCAATCATTGCTTTACATGTGGGTCATATTTTACTACCCACATATTGTGAAAAGTAGAAACAACTATAACCTAATTCTATGTGTCCCACATTACTACCTACTTAATAAACATACATTGAGGAAGCCCTAAATATATAGGGTCGACGGTTAACATTACCACAGTACTGGCTGGTGCTGTGGGTCTCTGTAGCGTTGCGTGCGTGCGCCGTAACTAGCCGCGAAGGCAGGAGAGGGGAGCTATAGAGCCAATAGCCCCCAACATCGGTACAAAACTACAAATAACAATGGTACGCGCTTCGTCACTATGTAGCACAGGTTTTATGAGACCGAGTTCGTGGCCTCGCGAGACAGCCTATAGTTTGGTTCGAGCCTTTGATAAAATCTCAGGACTGTCCTTAGCGACGGCCGTTTAACACAACCTTCCTCTGGCGGCGGATGTAAGAGACTAATAAATTTCCTAGCTATATCACTCTTGGAATGAATGGCAAAGCTTATGTTATTGCTTTTATAAAGATATGCTAAAATCATTATTTAGAATCTTGTTACAGTTACATATATAATTGTAAACTTTTACCGGAATATATAGTTAACATGATGATCATATATGGTCCTCAAGGATTTTTGTTTTGGAGACATATCCTATACACATACGTTTTCGTGCACACCAACTAACAAATGTAAGAAAAAAAATTAGAAAAATAATGGACACGTACCCCTAATATATTACACATGTATGCAAAGTCTCATATTCAAATTCACTATTTTTAGCTATAACAAAAAAGTGAAAATCTAACAGTTTTAAGAGTAAAAAAGTGAAAATTTAACCGTTTTAAGTGAAAATCAAAATTCTATATTTTTAGCTAAAATAATGAATTTGAAGATAAGATTTCACACATAAGTCTAATGTTTCTATAATTTTCCATGAGATTTGCTAATTGATACGCACGAAAAATCTTGTGTATATAAGATATGTTCTCTTTTTTTTTTGGCAATTATAGGTTTTCTCACAATCTTCAATTCCCTCGAACTATGTAGATTTTCATTCAGATTCTTGGAATCATTAGCTGCGTAGTCTAGAAAATAAGTAACCGGAAGCTCGAAAAACCAATTAAAATCAGTTTCTTCAGATTCTAATCACTTAACCACTCATCAGATACTCAAATGTTTCTTAAAATCTTCAACTCTCCAACAGTGCCATCGGGAAGAAGACGATGATGTACTGTTAATGTTGGCCCATGCAACAGTTGGCAAGATAGCTTATATATGGCCTTGCCGTATGTTAGGGTCATCGATTCATGAGGAAGTATTTGCACTTGGGGGGAACTTTACGGGAAAAATGGCCTGTAAACGTCAGCTAAAGCCTAGAAGCAATAGGGCCATTATGCAGGTTAATTATAGAGTTACTCAAATATCATGGAAAAAAGCAGAGGAAAACCTAAGCATGATGGCTTTCTTTGGAAAAGGAGTGCAAAGGCAATGATTTAGTTGTACATTTGGTGGAATGTGACGACTGTTTGTTCTGGAGACCATAAACTCACAATAATTAAGAGGGAAAAGCTCTTATGGCTGATAAGAAAATATCTCCATGAACGGAATTAATTTGCAAATTAGAGACGATGGGCTTGCCATCAAGCCGCTCTGGTGATAATGTGATAAAAATAATTCAGTTATAAAAGAACAATTTGATAAAAGATTCCGGGAGAGCAATGTGTCGTCATGTTTGACAAAACAACACTCCGGTTTTCTAGAGAGTCCTGGTCCAATAACTAATTTCTTGCATGGATTATTATATATATATATTTAATTTAACTAGAGAACACTTTGCATATGAAAATGGCCTGGCAGTATATGCTATGGTATACATGTCATTTATTAATAAAAAATAAGCAACTCTACATAAATAAACAATTGGTTAGCTTAGTCTTATAGTACTAAGGTGAGGCCCTGGCAATTGGATTTGTGTCTGAATGAATGGATCTTGGATTCTTGTTAGGTTAGGTATTAGAGCATACTTAGGGCATACATAGGGTATTGGGTATGATGGGAATGGGTAAAGTGATATTGATTAAACTACAAATGGAATTCGTTTCATGGAGCTCAATGATTGATGTCCAAAGTGTATCATTAGGGAAACTTGAGCCCTGAGGCATAACCTAAATTAAAAAGAAATCAAATCAAACAGTTTGTAGTTTAATCATCTTCCTAATACAGCACGGTGATTCTTCACTGACCTGCGGGGCCAGTGTTGCTAATCTCCGGTGGGTCCCGCCTGTCATTCTCTTAGTAGACGCCTCTCGTATGCGTTAGACGCCATTAGTATATGTACTTAGGCAATTAGGTAGACTAATCAAAAGAAGAAAAGGCCAATGCTTGGAGCTGTGAGCCAGCCGTAAACAATGATCCATTACACCCCTGGTGCCTAGTGAGTGGTTAGTACTACCAGTACATGCTCATAATGCACATTTGTGAAATGCTTAAGCTAATTAATCAAGTACTACTACTTAATTAATCCCTAGCTAATGTTGGTTACCCCTAGCTGCCGCTGCCATGCTCTCCCAGCAGCTAGCTGGCTGGCTGGCTTTTACTATTTCGATCCCAAAGTGTCCCGGCTTTTGTGGATTAAACAAGCGTTAATTGCTATCTGAATGTGCGTGGCCTTTGGGCAAATGGCTATTCAATTCTGAAGCTTATCAACTTGGCATCTTCTTTTTGGTGGTGATTTGGAGGTTTCGTTCCGTCACAGTGCCTTCTAATTATTTGCCGGTCAGAGCGAAGGTTCTTGCGTCAGGCGTAGTGGCGAACGTAGAAAAAAATTACCGGAATCAAATACATAATAATTGTGTAATTATTATCTGGTATATCAATTAAAGTGGCATATTTTAGTTGATTGGATAAATTACCCGGGGTACGGGTAATTGTGCGTGGAAGCGCCACTAATCAGACGTAGACCGGGTCAGTTTAGCTGGGGATGAAAACGGAGTGGATAATACCCGTATCATATTTATTTTTGTGTTTTTTACTGAATACAAAAAGAATATAATTCGGATGTGGAAACAAATACAAATTATCTCAAATGTATCATGTCCCGGCTATTCAGATGAGGGTTAATTTCAAGGTTTTTTTTTTTCAAGTTTCCAGTTTGCTACGTGGACCTTGCATTTCCTTAGTTTGAAACTATAGCAGCTAGAGTCAGAGGGAGTAATAAATTTAGACTGTAGAAAAGCTTTAAAAGGAGGCCACTAAAATTATATTGATGTAGCAAAATCATGAACGTTACAGAGATTGTGAAAGAACAATGGTTTCGTCATAATATATTGGACAAATCAAACAAACATTTATCTTGAAGTCAACATGTTCTTAACGAAAAGTTCATAGGACGAAATCGACGCTTAAACTAAATCAATTTCATAAAGTATAATTGCAGATCCGCAAGGTCAGTAAAAAAGTTCAGAGAGTGAACTTCTGAACAGTATAAACCTTAGCATGACGTTAAGCAAATACGGTAGAAGATTAATTAATAATAGCATGTCCATGGTACACAACCTTTAGATTTCGTCCTATGGTGTGGGAGCCATACACAGCACAGTACTATAAATCACACGAGTGTTCTTCACTTCATCTAAAAACTCCATTTCCAGTGCACGTAAAACCTTATTAACGAAAAGTACCTATTATCATTTATTGGGACCACTAAAATTCTCTCCCGTTTATGCTTTTACGGAACCAAGAGTTCCGAACTGGCAGAAAAGAACAGGACCGAGAGAACACATAGCGTGTGACATGGCTCGCCCCTCACGCTCTTGCTGACACACACACACACACAATGGTACAAAAGCAGCAGCAAAGACAAGATAAAAACAGCCTCGTCCTAGGCTGCTTGCTGCTTGCAACCACCAGTGACTGAGTGTCAGTGGGCGAGTGTGTTTTCCCCGTTACACTTTTCAATTTCTATTCTCTTTTTTTTTCAGTGCTAAATGATAGTATAGTTTTTTTTTAAGTGAATTACACTTTGGGCTACATTTTATTACCTAAGTTTCACTTTGAACCACCCTTAAATATATCTTTTCACTTTGAACCAGATAAATTTATCATTGTTACGATTTGGATCACCACGAATGATTTTTTTAGTACGATCAACGAACTTAAACACATCAACTCTAGTATACAGGCAAACTCCTCTATGTATGGTTCATATGTTTGCCGAAATAGAAGTTTGACGAGAAATACATCATATGTTTGACGAGAAAATTTGTTCATGGTAGTCCAAACCGTAACAATAGCAAATTTATTAGGTCCAAATTGAAAAGATAGATTTAAGGGTGGTCCAAAGTGAAACTTGGGTAATAAAAGGTGAACCGAAGTGTAATTTACTCCTTTTTTTATAAAACTTTACATGTATAATTTATTCTAAAAAGTCATATTAATTCACTTTTAAATTTTTCTAGCTTATACTTAATTGTTATCTGTTTTGTGTGCTGAAGAGTAACGTTTCTAACCCCTTCTCCCAAGCGCATCCTCGGGATCGTATACAGGTACGGCCGCTCACCACACTTTGGCTGGCCACACCCTCACTCCCTCAGTAGTCTGAGGTGGTGTTTAGATCCAGAGGTTTAACTTTAATCTCTATATTTAAACACTAATTTAGAGTATTAAATATAGACTACTTACAAAACTAATTATATAAATGAAAGCTAATTCGCGAGACAATTTTTTTAAACCTAATTAATCTATAATTAGAGAATGTTTACTGTAGCATCACATAGGTTAATCATGAATTAATTAGGCTCAATAGATTCGTCTCGTGAATTAGTCCAAGATTATATATGGGTTTTATTAATAGTCTACATTTAATATTTATAATTAATGTCTAAACATCCAATGTGATAGGGACTTAAAAGAAGTTTTAGTCCCATCTAAATAGGCTCTGAGTCCCTCACCATCCATCACATGAAAAAACAAAAAAAAAATAGTGCGAGAACGTACGGTCACTTTGGCTCTCGTTTTGTCCACCCAACCTGCGCAGCGAAAACCTCGCTCCGCACGCATGCACGGCCACGGACAAAAGAGAGAAGGAAAAAAAAAAGTTTAACCGACGCGGGCACGCGGCGGAGCGCGCATCGGATGGGCAGGCGGGAAGTGGAACAGCCAGCATCCAGCGAGAGAGAAGAAAAACCCCGGAAAACGCTGGAAACGGAGTGGTGGTGGTGCAGCGCTTCGGTTCGGTTTTGTTGCGACGCGCGCGGGCGCCGCGTGAGGTTTTGGCCGCGCGCGACGGGGGAGGAGGGAGAAGGATCGATCGCTCGCTCGCTCTGTTGACAGATTCCGGGCTCCGGGGCGAGGAGGCTGTTACGCGACGCGCCAAGAAAAAAACGGAGGGCTCCGCCAACAGCGAAGCCCATCGCCCCTCGCGTATGGCCTGCCACTGCCAATGACAATCCCCTTCTTCGTCTTGTGCAAATAATTCGCACGAATTTTGGCTGTGGTTTTTTGCTGCTGATTGGAGCGCGGTAGGTGGGGCCCAGCTGGGGATTAGGGGGTGGGGAGTGCTGTTTGGACGAAAATGCCCCTGGATGGAGGAACCATGGCAGCATGTGTTTGTGTCTTGGAGTTTTATTGTGATGGGTTTTTTTTTTTGTTGTTTTAGATGTTTGGTTTTGATCTTTCAAGAAATTGTTACTCCTAGCTTTTTATGTCTTTCTCTGCATTGTTAACTATTTCGACCATCGAATTTCATACGAGAAACTACGAAACTTGGTAAAAGACTATCAATTTGTTTGCTTTGTGGAATATGTGCTATGAACCAATGACAAATCTAGAGCGAAAATTATCAGGTGTCCCATATATATGTGTAACATCCCAGCCCAGGGCTTAATAGGATTAATAAAATACTCACATCAACAAGTTGCAACTTCTTTTTCAAAAGCCGATCTCCAGCAATTTAGGGATGGGTGATCAATCGGGAAGGTGTGCAGGGCAGTCTATAACCTATGTAAGGATGGACCTATGTAAGTGGGCCCGGCCTGAGAGAGACGGGACGTTACAATATGTCATTGGCATATTGAGCCAACTAATACACTAATTATTGAATAGTGTAATTTGTCCTGCCAAAGAGGCGTTTAAAATGCACACGTCTAAAATCTCTAGTTTTAATTATTTATAATATGATGAATACACACAATTATTAGCCTTTTTCTAAGGGAGAAAGTATTAAACTTTTCAAGAAATAGTGGCAGGCATTTATACAATATTTAACTTGTATGTGATGAAATGGAGATAATGAAATCCAGCAAGTTGTTCAGCTTGAAGTTTATTGTCATTGACACATCGCTGTAGCTGGTTGCTGCTTGCTTTTCTAGTGCAATTACCACTTGAGTGATGGACATTTGTAACTTCGCAAACAATTTCACATACACGAAAATGATGTACATAAACTTTGGGTGATACAATGGTAACCACAGAAAAGAAAATGTATGATGTATTTCATTGCTAGTCTTGTAAGATAAACATCCTTGCAACCCCATCATGGCATGATTAGATGCAACAAATTACCTTGATTACAGGAGATTTGCCTGATCTTTTTTCTAGCACAAACAAGCTTGAAAGCTAGGAGGTATTATTGCCACAACTTTTTTGTCACTATCAAAATGTAATGAGTACATTAAAAATCATTTCAGGGAATAAGTCCAGGCAAGTAAATTTTAACATGCACAAATCAGTAGCATGTTCTAGAACAACCAAAATAATGTCTCCTTCAACTTAGGTAATACTTGCAACCTACTACATAAAAGAACCTTGATAGTTACTAATATAATGCATGCATTTTAGCTACCATCGTATCAAATTTGACATTGCTCCATGGAATCCTACCTTACCAATTAAATATCCACCTAAACAGTTGTTTTCATAATAGAGGCAAATCATATCTAATGCTCTCTAGAATAATCGCGAAGACATCATAATAAGATCACAATGATCCCTACTTGAGGTGGACATATACATGGAATGCACTTCAGAGTGTCTTGTTGGGAACTTTTTTTCCATTATAGTTTGAAAAGGAGTTCTAAATATGTATGTATGCGAGCTATGTTTATAGCTTATCACATAGTTGAAACTGGTAGGGTGATGATCCTCGAATACAAGTAGGAAGTTGCCATATTATGTACAATACAAACATCATAAATTTCAATCTACAACAAATTCACATAATCTATATCATATCATGTTGCTCAAAACTCCTAATCATGCAAAAGGCTTCTATACAACTTCTTATGTTGTTGTAGGCATTGGAGTGCCCCTTCCATCCGTTGAGTAAAATTGAAATCAAGCTTTATAGGGGCTCACTCGATTAAAGAAAAACTTGATACATGAGAAATGAATGGTTCTACTCGCTCACTAAATACACTTGCTCTTATGTTCCAAGTCCTCATTTTTTTAGTCCATAGTATATTCTATACTGTGATGATAGATTCTATGGTTATGTATGAGCTATGCTTCTAGTTTTGTCACATAGTTGAAACCGACAAAACTAGTGATCTTAGAATCCAATTGGGTGTTAAAAAGTCATACACGCAATGCACAAACAAAGCATAACGATACACCAAGCATGGCAATATCATCGTTTATCAACAATCAGACGAACGGAAATATGGTTTGTCATATAGGAAAATACCATGCCTAATGGAGTAACGGTTGATTGACTTGGTCGAAACCAACAAACAATCGATTCTAGGAAAAAAAAAGTAAAAGTTGTCCGAACAAAAACAATATTTTTTGAAGGAAACTACACTAATATAAAGGCGTACAATTACAAGTTTAAGGATATTTACAGGGGATGTGGGGGGGGGGGGGGGGAAGAGAGGGTCTCAAGTATTCCCTAGTTCACTAAGATTGTTCACCTAAGAGCTGAGAGAAAGGCGGAGTCGCTCTGGGCAACGGTGTACCAGAGCGTAAGGTCATCGATGCACCTATGTCTGACTTGGGAGGCGGAGTCGTCCACTCCGTTGGAGACAAAAACAATATTAAGAGAGAAACCAATAAAAAATTTATATGTACTAAATGTCATAGTTTACTCAACGGTTCGATGGCGTGTACTTGTTTGACTTCTAGCAGAACATAAACAGCTCAAATTTTAAGGCTTTGACTAACATATGATTTATCAAATGATACACCTTATTTTCCGTCATATTTGTAAATTACTTGTCACTATTACTCGTGTGTAATCTAATAATAATAATAATAATAAAAGGAAATTCCTCTAAAGTAAAATTCCCCATAATTATGTACTAGTATTGGTTAGCCAAGGGCAAAGCTGTCATTCCAACACATCCATCATAAACAAACTCCACCCTATCACGAACAAACTTCAGCAAAAATCAGCCAAACGAAACCCCATTTTTCTCCTCTCCCGGTCTCCCCCCCAATCACCTTCTTTTTTTTTAATTTTAACCCCTTCCGGTTTTGTTTCCTCCTCCTCCTAACCTTCGATCCCCCTCCTCCTCTCCTTCTCCCTTAAAAACCTTCCCTCTTCCTCCTCCTCCTCCTCCCCCCCCCCCCCCCCCCCCCAACCAAATCCCCGCCGCCGCCGCCGCGCCATTCCCATGGCCACGCAACGGCCTCTCGCCGTCCTCCTCCTCCTCCTCGCCGCCTGCGCGCTGCCGCTCGCTCGCTCCCGCGCGGCGCCAAGAACGGCCGTGGGTGGCGGTGGCGCAGCGGCCGACACGATACACGAGCTCCTGCGGACGCACGGGCTGCCGGGGGGCCTGCTTCCGCGAGGGGTGGAGTCGTACAGCCTCGACGAGGCGAACGGGCTGCTGGAGGCGCGGCTGTCGGCGCCGTGCTACGCCAAGTACGACGACGGCGACCTGGCCTTCTTCGACACCGTGGTGCGGGGCAACCTCAGCTTCGGCGCGCTCCGCGGCGTGGAGGGCTTGTCCCAGGAGGAGCTCTTCGTGTGGCTCCCCGTCAAGGGCATCGTCGTCGCCGACCCGGGCTCCGGCGTCATCCTCTTCGACATCGGCTACGCCCACAAGCGGCTCTCCAGGTCGCTCTTCGAGGAGCCACCCGACTGCAAGCCCTCCGCCTCCGCCGGCACGGACGCCGCCGACGCCGCCAGGTGGAAGGACAGGCAAGGTGAGATTGCCGCTATTCATTCATTCATTCCCCCATCTCCTCCTCCAGATGCCCTCAGATTTGTTCAAATGGTTTCTTGATTTGTTAGGATCCTCTCCTCTTCCTCTTTCCTCTCTCTCTCCTCTTTGGTTGGTTGGTAGGTTGGTAGTTTCACCTTCTTTTCCCTGGCGTTTGTCTCGACGTCTAATCGCTGGAATTCGAACAAGATTCCATCTCTCGGTGAGGGGGGTTTTGATCGAATTCGCCCTTCGTAATCTCTCGCCTGAGCTTCATATCGCTTCAACGATTCGCCGATTCGATCCCAAATCGGCGCGAATTCGATGAGATGCGGTCCTCAAAACATTGGATTCCGAGAGCTTTGTTACAAGGCTAACATGGGTTTATTGATTGATAAATTAATTAGCGTGGAGTTGTTTAATCTCTTGACTTCGGTTTCGACTGCGCAATCGTCTTGGATCAGTGGACGCCGGTTACAAGTTGGCAAGCAGGACGTTCTTTAGTTTGTGGCAGAGCTGGAAAGTTGGAATTTTTATGGCTTCTTGGAGTTGGAAGCTTGTGGAGGAGTAATTCTTGGAGGGGGTGATTAATGGCTTCAGTTAGAACTGAATTTGGGGGCATTAACTCCGCAGGAAATTGGTTCATCTGGTGTTTGGAAATCAAAGCTGATCTTTGGCAGTGGATTTCTGAGCACTAAGGGGACATTTATTACACATAAAAGGAAAAAAAAACATATTCCTGCAGTATATATTTAGTACCGAGACTTCTGCATGATTCTTCTTTTCTTGCCCCTTAAGTGTTTGAATCAATTCTTTTATGCGGTGGATTATAGCTAACTAGACAAGCTATGTTGGCATAATTGACCGGATCCGGTGTCGGTGGATTCAGAGCAAGAGCTATCGCTTCTGTTCTTGGTCAGATCAATTGGTTTACATAGATATATGAGAAGAAGTTTATATTAGGAGCTTAATCATAATTTGATTTCTGCAATGATGTGTTAGGCAGGCAAGTTGTCAGTCTAGTGTTACAAGTGGCGAGGGGAAGAGTAAGCATTAGATGCTTGCACTCCTACTCTTCTTTGCTTTCCAAGCAAAGATTTTTGGCTGATGCATGCTCAATTCTATCGATCCATCTCCTTTAGGAATCAAATCACACGCCAAATTTCCTTCCTTAAACCTTTTCCCGTTTGTCACAGGCAGGTTAGTTGCTTTTCGATGTCCCTCTCCTTTGCAGATTGTTATCTTTCCCATGTTAGAATGTGTGTCTCGTCTTCTCATCTGTCCTTCTCTGGCCTATGGCTGTTGCTGTCTCTTTCTCACCCTTCTTCTTTCACCTCTGCCTCCATCAGAGGGTGGAAAGCTGATGAAGCTACTACCTACATACACTTGAAGAACACATCTCCGTAGATAGGAAAGGATAGAACCAAGGATGTTGTAACTGTCAAGGGCTCTCTTTGTTTCCCCAAATTGTTAAACTTCACATGATTGATGTGAACCTTAAACAGTCACCCCTAAAAGAAGAAGAAAAGAGAAATCTTTCCTCCCTTTCCTTTCTACTCCTGTATTTCACTGTTTCTTGAGCTAAAGCCACGGTAGACTGGTAGTTACTCACTCCCTCCATGGACACTTGCACAGTGCTTTAAATCTCCATTACTGCTGCAGCCAAATGTCTGCAACTATAACTGATAAACACATGGACTGAAAAAAGCTGCTTCTTTTTCCTGTGGAATTGCAGGTGTTCCTGGCCTGAGGTTCATGGGAGAGGCATCATCAGGAGGAGAAAACCACCAGGACCAGAGGTGAAGAGAGGAGTTAAAACAAGGAAATGTAATGAGGGTGAGATCCAGACAAGAAGACAGAGACAATTGGCTGAGCCAGTTTTCCCCTTGTGTAAAAATCCTGTGGTGAGATTGCTGCTGATGCTGCAAACAACAACTGCTACTGCCTGCAGAGGGTTTGGGTGTATCTACTTAAGGGAGATGTGGGTACTTTTGCAACCTGTTTTTTTTACCTTTTTTGCCTCCTCCTCTCTCTCTCTCTCTCTCTCTTCCTCTCTCTCTAGTCCATGCACCTGTGTGATATTAAGTTTGTCAGTGATGTGTTACAAGCAAGAAAAGAACAAGGAAAAGGTGGGGTGAGAAGCCAATTGGGGCTGGTTTTTTGAGATTCTTGAGAAGGGAATTTTCTTTGGTATGTATGTGTTGGTGTATGTATGTGTGTGTGCCAGCTCAGCAGTGAGTGAGCTGGGCACAGCACACAGGCTTGCATTGCCTTCCCTGCACTGCATGTGAGCTTGTTTGTGTTTGGCTGGCTGGCTGGTGGTTGAATGCTTCTTCTCCTGCCTAAGATGATTAGATTAGTAGTACATATACGATCATACAATACCATATGCTACTCCCTTCAATTATTCTTCAACTAGGCTGGGTCACAGGCTCATAGTAGAGCTAGCACAGAATATAATAATAATCACTATTTGGGCTATACTCCTTCCATTTCCATGTAGGAGGATCTGTTTATGTGGTGTGCAAGTCTCAATGAGTATCTTTCCATCTGTCTTTCCAATCTATATCCATGATAAAATAAATTATTTGCTCTCTTAAGTGGGAAAAGGCTCATCAACGCCTTCAAGACTCCATCCAGCCAACGAGAAACCAGCTAATATAAATCAATCTACGATGCGTATGGAATTGACGACATGATAAGGCGATCGAAAGAGACGTGCTCTCTCTCTCGTTTCGTTGCTGCTGTCTCCTACTCTGTACCCGTTTTGTTCTTCCTGGCTTTTTTTAAATACGGGTCACTCCGATTGGTTTTGAGAAAATATCGCTAGTTCGTGTTGATGTCATCATGTGGATGGAGGCGATAGGAGAAAAAAAATAGTGGAAAAGCGATTGCATGGGTCACTTGTTTGACAAGTTACGCACTTGCGATTTTTCGCCCGGATCTGTTTCACTTTCGGTGATTCATTTGCCGGGGCCGTTTTTGCGATGGAAAAGTGAGTCTTTTGGCCATGAAGTGTAGAACTCGCTCACACGAATGAGAGATTTCTGTTGCCACATCAAACCTGATGCCCCCGTTAAAAAGGTATAAACGCTAACGGAATCGAACCGGTTGGACCCATGGGTACAAGTTGAATCATTTAGTTCAACTAAATAAACTAAATTTTAAGTTAAAAATGTATAAATGCTAACGAATCGAACCTATTGGATCCATGGTACAGGTTAAATCACTCTAGTTCAACTAAATAAACTAAATTTTAATTTTAACAACAGATTGACCCGAGCAAATTCAAGATGATGATGCCTAGCTTGGTTTCTCTAAGGGGAGAGGGGCAACCCAAGCTCTCCTCATACCTCAACCATTCTTGGTCCAAAACAAGCTTTCCACATTTGCAGTCTCACTAGAGTGTCTTGCATCTCAGGCGGTGATAGGCTGCTAAGTGCTTAACCCCATCGCAAACCTCGTTTTAATACGGTATCCTAATGGCATGCCTACTCTGCAGGCACGCACTAAATAATTCTGTCCGCCGCTGACGGCGCAGCCGCCATGATGGCAAGCGACCCTGGACCAAGCCAGCCTGAGGCGGCAGCAGCAGCAGCAAGTCCTTGAAACTCGAAAGCCTCTCCCAACATAGGAATGCCAAAAAGAGAAGGGTACAATGATTCAGGCTGCAGCACAAGCACTGGCTGTGTGCATGGGGCTCGTATCGTGCCTCATGCCATGGCAGTGTCAGTGGCAGAGATAGCCTGGTTTGTGTAACCCAAGCACAAAGCAAAAAAAAAAAAAAAAAAAAAAAAAAAAAAAAAACAGACCAAAGCAAAGGGTTTACACGCGGAAAGCTTGTGATTAGTGGTACTATTACGACACATTAAGCTGGGAAACCAAAAAGGCAAGGCGAGTGTGAGCCCAGGAGAGCACCAGTGCAGGGGTGAGGAGGCGAGAACAATCATGGCATCACACAACAACGCAAGAGGACGAGACCAAAGGGAGAAAAAAAAAAGAGCGAAAAGACCCTGGGTCAGGATGAGGAGACCCTGGGGCAGCAAAGAAAACATCCTCTCGCAAAAAACCACCGGAGCAGACCCCAGACCAGGGCCTGACCCGAACAAAAACTAATGCCGTCACTTTGGCCTGTTTGTGCCACTAATCACTGTGCATTACTTTCTCAAGCCACATTATTTAACACCACCAACCTGGATGGCACCACAGGATGCTGGTATATTCCTGCAGCTGATTGCTGAAGATGCACCTGCGAGGGACGACAGGAGAAGCTTTTTTTCCACAGGAGGGTTTGCATTTCATCAGCAATCCACCCCACAGGTCACTATTAGTACAGGTGTGCAAGGGTGACAAAGATAGGTTGATACAATAGCATACTACTAGTATATGGTAAACTGCAACTGAGGACAAATACAGGAGTTTGCATCCATTTTTTACAGGCAGAGTCTGGTATGGCTATTCGCGATTGTAGCAGTTCTATCTCACAAACTGCTCTTTGGATCAGCATGAGAAGCAAGGCAGGGTTATTCAGAAACGGTGGAGAGGAGGTGGGCCTCTGAATCTCAGAAGGGCCCGTGCGGCCCCGGCTGGAAGAACTCAAGGTCTGGGTGAGTAGTCCCACCTGGAGGCCTCGGACGCCTGTGTGAAAAGAAATTCATAGGTTAGCATTGCCCGTTGATCAGAGCATCAGAGAATATCTCCCAATTAAAATAGAATTGCCTGTAAGCATTGACAGTTTTAATTAGATGCAAATGCACTGTTCTTGAGCTTTTGCGATCTGAAGGTTAGTTTACCGTAAACCTTCAGAAGGTTAGTTTACGGTTCTAGAGTATCTGAAGGTTTACGGTTTGATCTGTTGGTCATGGGTTTTAAAAACTGAGTTGAGTACAGTAGTCGGTGATCTTGGAAATCAGAGATAAGCTAAGAATAATTGTATGAAAAACGTTGCTGAACTATCTTACCTCACAAAGCGAGAAGGTTCAAATCCTGGAACATCTGGTGGACCAATTGGATCATAACGACCACCTGGTGGAACACTCCTATTTTCAAATATTAAGTCCATTTAAAACAGAATAAAAAGGACAGCATGGGTAATGAAATGACAAAGTGGAAGATAAAGTGGATTACCCAGGGCCACCAAAGGGCACAGGGAAGGGAGTAGGAAAGAAGCGTGGATCGTTTGGACCTGTTGTATGAAACAAATGTAAATCAGACTGCCGAGATACACAAAGATAAAACAGAAAGATTCTAGGGTGTGTTCTGTGGGTGTCATATTACCAACATGCATGCTGCCACCCCCACCAATACCACTGCAAACAAAAACAGAAACTATTAATTATGTTAGCATATGCTTCATTGATATTTTACATGGTCGTAAACAAACCTATGAGGATAGAAGCCTGCGCCAGGGCCAGGGAAGGCATCATCATGACCAAGTGGAGCTATTGGAGGATAAACCAAGCTGTAACAACAGAATTCACAAGAAAGAACAACTAATTAACTATCATGAAACCACTCTAGTTACTCTCTTTACTAAATTTGCACACACATAGCAATACAATTATTAAGTGCATATGTACATTTTTTTTTACATCTCTTTAATGCTATGATGAAGTTCGATGTTCATGGCATATCAGTGCATATATATCAGTAGGTTAATGATGAATCAAAAAATTCCATCAATAATTGCTCAGCAATGGCTTATGTTTAGTTGACTTTCAACAAAAACACAACTTGTTCAGTCAATGTAATGCACTGAAGAGACAAGTTCATATAAACATATTTTGACTCCTTCATGTTGGTTTGCTGGCGGATTTGGAAAGAACGAAATGCTCGAGTCTTCGATCAAAAGGAGAAAACTGTGGAGTCGCTGGTTGCAGACATTAAAGAAGATGTGATGGTCTGGAGAGCTGCCAGTATTTTTCAGTTTAGTGAGGAGTAGACCTTTGAGTTGCTGCTTCTGTAAATAGTTTTCCCCTTTGCTTTTTCTCGCTTTGTTTCAAGGCTTTTGCCTTGACTCGACAGTTTAATGTCGGGATACATGTATTTTACTCCCAATCTTAATGAAATTTGGTCAGCATTCTTCCGCCGACCCGGCAAAAGAGAAGTTCATATAAGGAACCAACAATGATTCATTCAATGAAACCTAGAAAATAAGCTTATAATTGTGATATTTTGGGCGAGAAAAATTGCAGAGTACACATTACTACCACTATATGGGCCTCAACATGTTGGTTCAGTGCTAAAATAAGCACACCACACACCTTATTTAAATATTTACAAACATATATTTTCATGTTATTTTCATTATTTGCGTAGACAAGCATCACAGAAATGACAAGGAAAGAAATACAAGACATAAAATGGCAACATGACCTTAGAATTGACTACATTAAAATTTGATGGTACATGAAAAGGCAATGGATTAAGATAATTTTGGTAATAATAACAGATACATCTGTCATAATCATGGCTACCTTAAAAATGCATTCTGCTCACAATAGGTCCAAACATTCATATATCTGTAATCTTAACTGACATAATGTAGCATTGTGTTAACTTGTCCAAAATAGTTTGAGAAAATAATACAGCTAGTGGCAACTTAAAAAGGAATCACACTGCTGGTGGTCAATTTAGCAATCTATTCCAGAAAGGCAAAGGAATTACTGTGGCTCTTCATTTCTATCTATATGCCAATGGTTTTCAGAATTTAATCCGTGTATAAATATCATTAGTAACTGTGGGAAAAGCAGGAACAATATAGTAAAGTTTGATAACAGTTGTAACAACGTAGAGAGAAGCAAAAAGGGCGGGCTGAATAATGAAGAATGTGCACATATAAAAGCAAAAGGAGAAATACAAATGTATTGAGGTCATACCCAGGTTCAGTAGTTCTCAGGCCTGGATTTTCAGATCTGGAACACAAGTGCCTTATGTTAGAAAAAAAAATCTTGGAGACAACCAGTTAAGGCACTTAATTAAAAGTTATTTTGTCCCTTGAGAAGCTTCAGCTTTCAATGACACGTTTCACTAGCATTTTCCTAAACTAGCAGGCAGCTAAGATTAGAAGAATATTCAGATTATAACATAATTTTATATTAATGATGTGAAATATCATTACCAGTTTCCCATTTTATTGTTTTAAGACCAAAGGTCCAAAGCAATACAGTAGCGTCTAGTCCAATGTACGTGAACAAAATATGCACGCGCGTGCACACGCATGTGTTTTGGAGAAGAGGGAGTATTGCCAAAAAAGAAGAATAGAAAATTATCAATTACCTGTGTATTGATGAGCTAGTCTCAACCTCAGGGTTCTTGGCAGCACCAGCATCCTTCTCATCCAATTTGCTCAATGCATTTGAGTTCATGGTCGCAATTAAGCCTGCAAAGTTTTTGTACATGCCCCCGTAGTTCTTTGGCTGCTCCTCGGAGAAGAAATCCTTCACACTGCACACAAGAAACAAAAGTAAGATCCCCAAAAATAAGCCAGAACCTTCAAGATGAGAAAGGAACAGTTTAATGGAACTGGCTAATCGCAGAGTGAACAAAATAATGCATCTGCATAATACGAGATTACGAGACAGTGTTCGTTGCTAATAACCATATAATGGTTCTACACTTATTTGCACTCCATCCGTCCCAAAATATAAGGACTTCAGGATTTTTTGGAGAGACTAAGGATGAAGGGAAAAGATTATGATGCCCCTTATCATATGAGCGCTCGTTGGGGATAAGATGTGATGAAAACTAAATGAGGGGTGGTTGCTGGGAAAAATAGTATCTAGAAGTCCTTATATTTGGGGACAAATTTCAAACGCTAGAAATTCTTATATTTTGGGACGGAGGAAATAGATTACTGCTTCTGCTTCTTTACATACTTAAATCGCACCAGAAACATAAGTATGGTACAAAACAAAGCAAGAAGGTGCAGCTTTGAAACATACTTGATCTGGATATTATAAGGGCCTTTATTCTGTGCCTCAAGATCCAGGACATCAATGGCAAGGACATCACCGATCACCAGACATTTTACCAATACCCGTTTCTTCTTGCCCTTCTCCTCCTTGATGTACAAAAATGCATAACAATTATCCATGCTGTTCCAACCATCAATCCCCACCTCCTCCTCACCTAAAGTTATAGGTACAATACAAACTTACTATAAGACTAAGAACTCAGGAGAATTACTGAGCGTAACCATGAAATGCAAGCAGGTGGTAAGATGTTTGCTTAAAGTCACATCTCTCTGACCACATAACAAGATTTAACTAGTGAAGACTGACTAAGACTTAAAATTATTCGGAATTTAAGAATTATGAGTCAAATACACAAAGCCATATTTATGATAAAGCATTTGCTTCCAAATATTTCACACCTTGGTTATCTAACCCCTACTCTGCAAGCTGTAGCACAGAACTAAAATCTTCAGTCTGACCCCTAATCTTCAGTGCAAGAATTTGGAATTTAAACAAAGGAACCAAATACATTATGGTGGACATAAACGCACATTGAGATTGCAGTATTGGTAAAGAAATTTCAATCGCCTGCATATATGTATTAATTTTATCTCAGTTAATGCTTCGATTAAACTAGCTGCTATATTTTCTGACGAACATAAAGAAGAGAGCAACTATGGCAAACGTGTATGTAAACTATGCATTTTACGCATACTATCCACATTATCCACTAATTATCGGATAAGTGGGGATGGTGGAACAAGAGAAATAGTAAGGGAGAGAAATGTTTTCAGAACATCTAAATATTTGTATATACCATAGCCATCCTCTCCATAGAAATGCACAAAACACTTGGGAGACCAATTAGCAAACAGAGATACTCAGTGAGATTCCTATTTCCCAGTCCAAAATTTCTGTATTATAAGCAGATCGCTTAAGTTGTAGGAAAGGAACTGATGCAAAACCCACTAGAATCTATAGAAATCCAATCCATGGAACCATTAAACTCGCTGTGAAGCAAATCACACGCACATTAAAATTGCTACAAATTCAATCAGGCCTTGCACCACGACGCCCTAATTCTACACCGTGGAGTACCACTTCGTCGTACATCGACATCTACCAACCTGCGTATTCCAATTTCCATAATCCAAATGCGCGAACTCTAAACTTGGGGGGGTGCAAAAAAAACCTAACCGACACACGAGGAAGGAAAGCAGGAAACCCTAGGTGCCTAGTAGGAACTAGGGCTAGGGCGGAAGGGGCGGCGGGAGCGAGGGAGAGCGCGCGCGCACCTGAGGGCGGGGGGTCGGTGAGCGCGGCGGGGCCGACGGCGCAGAGGGAGTAGCCGGCGGCGAGGAACGCGGCGTTGGCGGCGAAGGCGACCCCGTCGTGGGCGCCGCGGAAGGCCGGGCGCGCCGCCTTCACGACGGCCATCGCGGCGGCGTCGGTCACCATCGCGGGATTCGCGGGCGGCGTCACGGCGAGGCGAGGGAAGGGGAAGCCGGTGGTCGCGTTCGTAGGGTTCCGAGTGAAATCTTTGTAGTCACAACTCTGTAGTAAACCGTAGAGTATGCAATATACCATTAGCATACTACCTCCGTTTTTTAAATAGATGACGTCATTGGCTTTTTCTCACATGTTTGACTATTCGCCTTATTTAAAAATTTTATGCAAATATATAAGATATAAATCACACTTAAAATAGAGTGATAAAACAACCCATAACAAAATAAATTATAATTACGTAAATTTTTTAAATAAGACGAATGGTCAAACATGTGAGAAAAAGTCAACGGCGTCATTTATTAAAAAATGGAGGGAGTATGATACTGGAAATACGGATTTTAAATTCTATAAATTAATTTAAAAGTTATATTAATTTATAGAATTAATGTTTACTATTTATTTTATAAATACTAGTAGAAGTGAACTTAATTGATGACATTTACCCATGTGTCCAGTTAAACATTGGGCGTACCGTAGATCAAGAAGTCATCGTCGCTGGTGATTGGTGAACCAAGAATTGACTCTATATATATTAAGCTCGCGTATTCTCTTAATTAAAAGACTAATCTGAAGTACTTTGCATTAGCGTAAGTGTCACGGTGTACGTAGCATATCGTAAGTGTCACGGTGTAGGTAGCATATCCTATATTCCTATAGAAGCACCTTCTTGGGATGCAAGAAGAAGAATAGCTGAAATCAGAAACAAAATTATCAAAAACAAATGCAAAAGGCACCGGTGTAATATGCATTTACCATAGCACAAAAGTTATAAATCTTATTTTATTTTATTTTTACATTATTATAAATCTCATTTTTTTTGGTTTCCCGGAAAAAAGTGAAGGCTGAAATTGATTCAAAGATCGAGGAAGAAAAATATAATCATAAAAAAAATCTGATATATGCTCTGACCGCTGACCAGTGAGGCGGTGATGAAGAATGGGCCGGCAGCCCGGAACTGTCGGCTGTTGGCAGGCCGACTTGTCGGCTGGCCGACCAGGCCCATCAATAGAACCAACGCAATCAGGCTGGGATTTTAGGCTTTTAGCCAGGCCGGCCCAATAGAGGTAGCATTACTTCGTCAGGGTCTCTGACAATATGGGGCTGTTCGGTAGAGATTATACATTGCTGTTGTAAACCAACGCGTCTATTAGCGGATCATCGGATCCGTTTTATGTTCATCTCATAATAGTAGAGCGCGTAAGAAGATATAGAACACCCGTGCCCTTCCGTTTGCACTCAAGATGATTGCAGTAGTCAACAATTACAAGGATATAGGATGGAGTCCTCTATTAATTATATGTCTGTTCTTAAGTATACGCAATATCAAATATATCATACTACCTATATAGGTTATATATAGGTTGTTTGGTTCAGCTAGACTGTGGATACACAGCTGCAGTGCTGCGGCTGTTTTAGCGGAAATTTGCATATTGTTGTGGCTACAGCACTGCCGCAGCTAGCTATTCCAAACATACCCAATATCTATGAGCACTCTCCCATATCATATGTTTCTTATCGTCTACTCTACGACTAAAGAAATATAGAAAAAAATGTAAATGAAGCAAAAATAATTATGGGTTCGACGACGACAGTGCTCGTGGGCGTCGTTTCCCTTCTTAGAGGCGTTGTCATGGCGTTCTTTCATATCCCACACAAATCTCCAGGTGAAAACCTTGTTCCGGCTTTCGGACGAGCGGCAGCGACGTTACGCATCGTGTCTTCCTTGGGGGCGTCGCTTCAGAGAAGTTCCAACGCATCGACAACTGTTGATGGTCTTTTTCGCTTCAAAAGCTTTCATACCTTATGTTCGGCGAGGCCTTCGCCTTCTTGGGTCCGCTTCGTTTCTTGTGGTCGGTGTCACGCTCTTCGGTTGTTTCTGGTGATGAAGTCGGAGCTGCTCGCTGATGGGGTGCGGCGAAGCTTCGTAACGATGACATGTTGCAGTCTCTTCCAGGGAGTTCTGGTGTTGGCCGTGTGAAGGAAGTGGCTCCTCGGTGGCTTGGCTGATGTCTATTGTTGGATGTCGGAGCTGCTTTTCGCTTTGGTGACTTTCGTGGCTTCAGTGTCGCTGCGGTTGTGAAGTCGATGCTGCTGGGTCGCTTGGGCGGCTAGCTCGGTAACGATAACACCTCTTCTGCGATATGGGAGCTGTTTAGTCGCTTTTGTGTTTAGCTTGGCGGTGACATCATGTGTTTGGACTCCGGCGTAGTTGTTAGTTGTGTAGAGGTGGTTTTCAGCCGGTTTTCCTGTAATTAACCGTGTAGTTGTATGATTTTCCGACCTGATTTTACTTATAATCTGGATCAATTCTTTTCTTCTAAAGATAAAAGTGGAACAAAGTTCCGCCTTAGGTTTCAAAAAAAATAATTATGGGTAAAAATTTTATCTCTCTTATTAGTGCTTTAAAAGCTAATGTTTTTGAATAAATTATGATGAAGAAGCTCAAAATTAACTTTAAATTAAGTTTTAAAATTTAAATGTTGGTTGCGACTGATAAACCAACCAGCAAAACAATGGAGCAGCCGGTAATTAGCAACACTCAACTCCCAAGCCATGGATAGAAGCTTCATTAATCATCAGTAACTCTTGCAGAAAAGACCCAAAAAGGACGAAACTACAGATCTCCATTTAGTTAGGAGTACAGGTTTGGTGCAACTAAAAAGAGAGAGTGATCTGCTGGGCAAGTGAAACTGAAAAAAGCGTCATCATGCCTGCATAATCGACCAACGTAGATAGTCCCTCCGGGTTAATAATACTTGTCATTTTGGATAAGAGCACGGTCACAAAAAACAACTTTGATCATTATTTTCCATTATAATATGTATAAAAATGTTAGCAAATATATGCTTTTATTGACTTTATTGAAATACTTTTTAAGACTAATCTATAAATGTAGTCACTATATTTGAAAGACAAATATTTTAAAAATGATTCATAATCAAATATTCTAAAGTTTAACTTCACTATTTTTTAAAACAATAAGTATTATCAGCCCGTTGACAGTAATTGATCAAGTACCATTTTTTTTAATCCTTCAAAAGAAGTCTCCCTTTTTGGGATGCCTGCAATTATATATCTGCTGGGTTAGTGAAACAGAGTGATCCCAATCCTGAAAATGGCTTAAGAGGGGCTTTTTGGTGCAAAGCCGTAGTTTGGCTGGAAATTAGGGCTTTCTAGAGTACAAAAAGCTACTAACATTTTTCTGCCACATGCCTGCATTAACTCCTGCTATCACAATGAACTGATCACCGTCCAACTCCAGAACAATGTCCTCGGAAAGCGTACAGCTCAGCCATCCGATTATCCGAATGCATGTGTACGTGCTCGACATGCATCATTAATCCAAGAAGAAGAAAAAAGAGGAGGAAATTTGTCACCTACTATTTCATTAGCAATGGATTCTTTACAGTGTTTGCAACAAATCTATGAGGAGGGTTACATGCGTTCGTTCATGTCTCCTCACTGTAAGAAAAGAAAAAAAATGAAAGAAGAGTTTTTTTTTTTTTTTCTGAGGCGTGATGCGATAGAGTGATCAAGATTTGGGCTCGATCTTCTTCCTCCTCGTGATCCGGATGTAGCAGAAGACGGCGGCGAAGATGGCCGCCGCCAGGCCGCCCAGTATCACCTTGCCGCCGGCGAACTTCCGGTCGAACGGGCTGTGGTTGCGGTGGTGCGAGCTCATCGGCGACTCCGCGAAGCTCGACTCGAGAAGAGAATACACATGCAGCAGATGACCACCACCACTACCACCACCACCAACATCTGAAGAAGATGAAGAAGGCGCATCTGCGATGCTCGCCGGCGCGCCGCCGCCGCCGCCGTAGAAGAGAGGGAATGGCCGGCCCATGACAGCGGTCATGGCGAGCTGGCTCGACACCAAGCAGAAGAGCAGCAAGCGAGGCATCTTCAGACAGAGGCAGAGAGAGAGAGAAAGGATGTGCAGGAGAAGATGCAGATGCTAGCTGGTGTTTGATGTGTGGAGAAGACGATGCGAGTGAGGGCTTCTTATATAGAGCTTGGCTGAGCCACTGTGCTGATTCTGCAAGTTCAGTTTGCTCACTAGCTCAATAATCAAAACCGATATATGTAATTTAATGTATATAATTTAGTAGCAGCAGAGTGTGCTGTTGAGCAAATGCTGCACGCACCCACTCTTTATGGATCTTGATTTCTAACTAGAGAATTGTCAGTCTCATGGCTGGTGGATGGTGGCTCCAGAAACATGATTGGGGGAGATGGTGGCTTCCAGGAATCAATTGGGTCGGAGCTCTGAATTGGGAGAGGTACTGAGCAAGCGACATCTGGATTTTGGATGCAAACTCTGAATGTGATGGTAGGAGGAGACTCAACTCGATTCAGCAATCAGCATGCAGCTACAGCTGTGTCCAGGCCTAATACAGTGAGAGGGAAGTAAAACCTTGTGTTCTGTTCTAACAGTTTGGTTTCAGGGGCAGGTTCTTGGAAGGTGAAAATGGAACTAGTATCAACTTGCAAACCTTGAGATGGATGATGATCGTATATTGTTTTTACAAAGAAGGACTTGTTGTAGATCAGAGAGGGGGAAATTTTCTTGGGAGCTGTGGCTTGAGTATTTTCTTGATCTCCTTTTTGAGCAGGAGGTATTTCTTGATTCGATACAAAAGTAGATTCGAAAGGAAGCAAGACATTGTTAAGGTTTAAAAATAAAGTATAGCTTAACCAGAGAAATTATGAGTTTCATTTGTCTGGAACTAATTAATGCAGACTAAATGTATTGAATGTTCAGAACAAGACATGCTTTGTTTCTGAACAGCACAGAAAAATGGCGTGGAACTATAGCTCTTTTCTTCTAATATATCGACGTGCAATCTTTTTGCGCGCGTTCGAGAAAAAAGAAAAATAGCGTGGAACATGTGGAACATGAACACATATGAATTTCATTTTTCTGGAACTAGTTAATGCAGACTAAATCTATTGAATGTTCAGTACAATACATGCTTTGCTTCTGAACAGCGCAGAAAAATGACATGGAATGTGACTGCATTGGAGTTACAACTTCACATCTCATCTGAAGAAGTGTAAAATCTGGCTGTTCGAGAAACGCCCAGGGGTCTTCCGGCTAGCTCCACAAGATGGTGTGTTAGACGACCTGGATTTAAAGTCTCACCCCTTCTAATTATTTGATATTAGGTCATTCTCTAATATTCGTGTTTTTTAAAAACTCTGCTGTTCTTCTCACTACTGAAAAAAAAAAACAGAGAAGAAGAATGATTAATTCACAAGAATTTAAAAACTCTGGCTGTTCTTCTCACTACTGAAAAAAAAACAGAGAAGAAGAATGATTAATTCACAAGAAAATATATGACGGAATTAATTCACAAGAATTTAAAAACTCTGGCTGTTCTTCTCACTACTGAAAAAAAAAACAGAGAAGAAGAATGATTAATTCACAAGAAAATATATGACGGAAACGCCAGATAATGATTTTTCAGTGAGCAAAACCAACGAATTTCGTGTCCCCTATGGTAGTTGACCTATGATCATGTGAGATGCTTCCTCCTTGTTAATTGCAGCTTCGTGCCACTGCATGTGTGCAAGAATCACCAGACAGAGTTTAAACAAACCTTCATTTTTTAATATGGATTTCATATAATATACCGTGTCCGTGTCATGCAGAAAGCGAACAGCGGAGGCAGAGATAGCAGGAGATGAGCTGCTCTGGTACACCATTGCTGAATTCGCTGCCTCATTTGGTTTCAGAAAGATGCCGTTCTGCCTGTTCTAGGAACATAGGATAGGAGGTAGAAGCTTCTGAGTTCTGACCGAATTGCTCTTTGTCTGAAGACTGCATGTCAAAACTAGCACAAATTACTCTCTTCTTCTACCAATCTCTTCCCTTATTTCCTCCTTGTGTTGCATGCTGAAAGTGACCACATTCAGTTGATCATTTCTGCTTTCTAAGTCTTGTATTGAACCAAAATGACATAGATGCCTAGAAGTGCCAAGTAAAATAAATATATGTGCACCAACTGACCTACATCTGTACTGTGTTTCGCCAAAAAAAAGAAGAGGTTTACATATCGTGAACAAGACTTCTCATTTACGGTACTTAAGGAGATACCGAGATATACCATAATTTTTATAGCATAAATTTTGACACCTGTAGAATCACTCATCCCTAACAATTGCAGCAAGATAACCTTTTTTCACCCAATTCCTGCATAGAACAAGTGTACTGCATATAAGAAAAAGGGCGGCAAAACATTGGGAAATTAATACTAGATGTATAACAATTTTTCATGGATCAAGATAAAAACTGAAAACTTCAAGCAGAAAAAACAATCTCAACTCTAAAGTCTGAATTCTGAACCATGCATGTGATACACACTTTGGCAATCCAGCTGTTCCATTTCTTAGATTCAAGCAAGAATCTAAGGAGTTTCCCCCCTCCATGACTGCAAGCAATGAAGGCCAAATCAGCAAATTCTAGAGTTAGCTGTAATCAGCAAGGTCGGCTAACACGAACACAGGGTCAATCATACCAAGAATCATTGGAGACAAGATGAAGCTTCCCTCGACGGTGCACGCACGCCGGCACGCTCTCTGAAACCGACCAATTCATGGCAACCAACCCCCTCGTGCAACCAGAAATGCAGAGATCTTCAGATACACTGTCGAAAATTCTATCATATCGCACCCCAAATGTGCCGGTTGCTATCTGAACAACTGGAACAGTGAACATGAGTTGTCCTTCGTTTTCAGGATCAATGATTCAATCACAGGACATGAAACTTTGGCGTATTTGGAGTAGATAGCAGAGTGAGTGATTGGTTTTCTGTTAAGATCATTATTAGGAGCAGATCTTGTCAGGACCATTCTATCTTCTCGTTATCATTGTTGTTGCCTCTAGCTGATTGTTTTTAAGAGTAATACCAATGACTGTTTTTTCTGTTCCTGCTCCAAGAGATTCCTTGGTGATGCTGACTCAGAGTCCAGACATAAGCAGGCCTTTTTTTTCCATGAAATGTTTTACAGGGGGATGTGTTGAGCTGTTGACAATGAGCTTAGATGCATTCTGCTCATATCTAGTACTACATCTGATTCAGATGGATGTACTTGTACTGTACTTTTAACATGTGGTTGCTGTTAATTCATGTGCTCAACTTGGAGTTGTTATTCAGGTGAAGTTCCATTGTCAACTGTAAGGCCTGAGTCCAAACCTTCCTTGCTCCATTTCTGTCTGAGTCCAAATCTTAGATTGACTTGGATATCCATCCCCTAATACCGGTGTGATAAGAGCTTTTAGTCCCTTCTTAAAGAAAAATAGGGAACTCAAACATAAGTTCAAGCTAACTGGTTCGATATCAGGTGAAAATGTTAGTATGTTACTTTCCTAGTTTCCACTGCTGACCGATGGTTGCAAATCAGTAAAACTAGTCAGTATTACTGTATTAGTGCATTGGCGTTTCATGGTTTAAGCAGTAATCGGCTTAGCTTGAAATAAAGATCACAGTTCTGGATCGTTGTTAACGGAGCATGTAGATAGTACGGCCGTACATAAGCTGGAGATGGATCCCTGTTTGATAATGCAAATATAAGTTGTACTACAAATCAAACGTTTGACGCCATAGATGAATGGAATATTCTCAACTCAAGGTTTGAAGAGCCAGATGAAACCATATGTAACATTGTCAAACTTACTAATATATACCAAGTTGCCTCCATTTATTTTACATTAGTGGCTCTGTCCCTGATCTCGATTTCTGAAGAAGCTGCTTATCATATCAAAACCAATCAGGTCAGTGTTGTGCAAGCACATAATGGGAGGTTACAACTTACATGACACAGAAGATATATGCTCATGGTCATGAAGATCAGGTTGCTCAAGTGGTTAGGGAAGGAATAGCATGAATGTGGCCAGTGTCCTATTCTAACAACCTAATCATACACATTTCCCTCAGAAAAAGAGAAGCAAGGACCCAATGAAAGATTTTTTTTTATGCTACTTTTCAAAATATCCTGGATTACAGATACACAAAGTGGCATTTGTGAATAAAAGGCCTGATATTTTAAGAGATTGCCTGAACAACAAAATTTCCGTAACCATAGATATTACAGTACAGCTAATGGAATGGTCTGTTTGTTTCTTTCTACCTCTCTTAAGCATGATCATCCATAACTTCAATCTTTCACCTGACAGATTTCCACTCCAAACATCAAATTCTGGAGAACTTCTGGAGATGCAGGTAATCCGAATAAAGTCCAAACGCAGAAGGTGCATGAAGTCGTTAAATTCTCAACCTCAGCGCAGGCCAAATATTTCTTCTGGGGGATCATAGATATGCCTTTCCGGAAACAATTCTTCAAAATCTTGCTTCACTCTGTTCCTTAAAAGTGGGTGCGGTAAAAGACCCTTCAATAATACCCTGAAAGGTAATTCTTCTGGAGGATCAGGTGACTTTTTCATTTCCTCATAAATGTTCATTGCGTCTGATGGGGAACCGTATCTCAAGAATCCTCTTATGACTTCAGCATATGTCTGTGCGTCAGGGAAAAGGTTCTCATCTGTCATGTTCCCCCAGATTACCATTGCTTCATCCATCTTCTTACACTTGGCTAGAGCAACAATCAAGTCCTTGTACATGAAAACATCTGGCTTGTACCAGTCCTCTTTTTGTATTATCCTAAACATCTGCAAGGCAAACAGGCCAGTCGAATATAAGCAAACATTAAAAAAAATCATTTCCTAATCTTGACCTGTAAAGCCAAGATGAGTTCAGTAGCCACATTTAGTATTATTACAGGTTCATAATCATTTTCAGGTGTTATGGCAATTTCTTGTTAGGACCAGGTGGGCTGCCAATGGGCCAGTACAACAATTCACTCAAGCTGGCCCAAGGAAGAGAACAAAAGCAATGGCAGCTGCTCATTCCAGGAGGCAATCAACAAACAGCAGAAACCAAGAACAGCGGTGACAGTGGTGATGGCGGCGTGGGCTTGGCTCCTTGTCTATCTACTTCCTTACCCTCCATTCTTCCTCTTCCTGGTTCTAGGAGTTCCTAGATCCTTCTAGAGACTTGTATCCCTACCTTTCTTCCACCTTGTTCCACTCAAATACTTTGTGAGTCGCATTATAAGTTGTTTCTGTTGAATTTGGTGAAGGAGGTCTCTATCATTTCTTTATAGGAAAACCAACCTGTTGCTAGAATAACCAAAAAAATCATTTCTCAATCTTGATCTGAATGAAGCCAAGATGAGTTCATAGCCACATTTAATATTATTATAGGTGCATAATCATTTTCAGGTGTTATGGCAATTTCTTTCTCGGAAAATCAATCCGTTGCAGCTACAGAGCTTGTTCTCGTTCAACAATCAAGGTGAGATCACATGTATACTCTGTATGCCATTTCCAAAAACATCCACTAAATGCCATTGCCCACAGTCATTACGTACACATCTAAGAAGCTCAGTTAGCTGTGTTGGAGTTTTTTTCGCAATGGCAAAATACCCCTGCCTATTGGTCCCCCATCTATCTATCTTGATTTTCCATTTTTCCATATAGCGAAATGCTACTAATATAGTAACGATCCACCTTATCGAGCAAATCTACTGCACCCTTGTGCTTTACAAATTGAGTCCAAGAAATCATAAATTCACCCTTCTCAAGCAGCCAAACAAAAATCTTAAAACCTTCACCAAACATTCTGTGCCTCCGTCCAGTAGCCCCCCCAAAAAAATCACCTCAGCAAGATTTTTTTGAGGTAGCCCAAAAAACATATTAGTACTAATGTTGGAACCTACCTCCTATGCCATCTCCAATTCATTCATCAATAACCTAATATCTCTATCAATCTCAAGCAAATAACAAACATACAGACCAGTTTCCATGAGCACAAACGTAATTCCAGTTTTTGCAAGCCAAAATTGCACACCTGACTCGCTTCACACAACATAATTCATCCACCCCACGCAGACAAATTGGGGCATATCTGCTAAATGCAATCAACCGCAAGCTAGCAACGAGAGGGGAGCAGAGAAAAAAGGGAACCTGACCTTGACGGCCAGATCGACCTCCTCCTGGCGCTCCAGCTCCCCGAGCACGGCGAGCTTGTCGGCCTTGAGCAGCCGCGCCACGTGCCGCCTGACGAACTCCCCGAGCCTCTCCTCGTCCCCCTTGAACCGCTTCAGCCCCTGGATCGCGAACAGGGCCTCCTTCCCGATCAGCTTCTTGCTCCGCCACAGCGGGCCCCGCGGCCGCCCGTCGTGGAACGCGCGCCGCCGCTCGCATCCGTGGGGCGGCGGCGGAGGTGGAGGCGGCCACGACGCGGGGGGCCTCGGGAGGGGGCTGTGGGTCGACGAGGAGGAGGAGGAGGGGGAGGAGAGAGGGAGGGCCTTGTAGCGCAGGAGGAGGAGGGAGCGGCGAGCGAGGGGAGCACGAGAGACCGCGGCCATGGCGGGGGCCAAGGGTGAAAAACCCTTCTCCTCGCCGCCGTCTCCGTTTCGGGGTTGGTTGGGTTTAGTGGTGGCGCCGTGGAGACGACGACGAGCCCACGAGGTGGTCGAGTCCAACCCTGTTCTTGCGACGGAAGAATGGGCTGAATTCCGGCCGGTTTGGGTGACTGTGCAGTGCAATCGTGGATTCAAATCTTCATTGGAATAGGATAGGTCGCATCTAGTTTTAGGTTTGTTTTTCTAATGGAGGAAGTATTGTCATATTGTGCTATATTTACTTAAAACATTAGGTTTGTTTTCACGCACACGCTTTCCAATGTCCTTCCGCGCCCACAAGCAAGTGAGGCGGCTGGTGGCACACCGCCGTCGTGGTTTAAGAGCGTGAGCAACAACAGCACGAAGGGATGAGTAGACGGCGGCGGCAGCCTCGATGGCTAGCCTCCTCCAACTCCGACGTGATGGTCGACATGCCTCAACTCCGAGGCTAGCGGCAGCGGCCTCCTCTTGCTCCTTTATTTCCCTCCCTGGCTGCTCCTTTGCATTTGCCAATGAAGGAAGAAGGTAAGGAGTCGGGGTGGTCGGTGGCTCACCGGTGGCAATTATAGAGGGATAGATGACGCCGGAGTTGGGAGAGAAGATGCGGAAAGGAGGAGGCTAAGGGTAATTTGGTCTCATATAGTATTCTAGCATGTAGCAACAGTTAAAGTGGCATTTTGTCGAAACGAAACTGTATGGTGGCATTTGGATGAAACCCACTTGTGACAATAGCGTAATGTCAAATTTCTAGTCTAGATTCGTAGTGCTAGGATTCATTTTTTATGGGATGGAAGAAGTCGAAGATAGCAACGTCGGCGTGTGAGTAAATTGCAGCGTGGATAGCGCTTGTGTTGCAGCCCTCTTGGCGTTGTTCTGCTTAGATTTTGTGACAGCCGACTCATGATGTTAGAAAAAAAATTAAAATTCTAAGTCTGCTTTCGTTGGTTGGGATGGAAGCTAATCTCTTCGATACGTAAAACGGAGCAACTCATTAGCACATAATTAATTAAGTATTAGTTAATAGGATTTTAAAGCAACTTTCGTATAATTTTTTTAAAAAAAGACACATATGCGATGTCGCTCAACAGCATGGGAGCATGATAGCATGGATGTGGCTGGATACACCGCCGGCGAGGTGGGAACCGCACGGCATGACGACGAACGACACAACTTGCTTGGGGATGGGCAGTGACTGCACAGGCACCCACGACAGAAGGTTAGAACCGACTCCCGTGGTGAGCATACGTGTGATGCGGGGACAAAGAGCCCACCGCCGCCGTCATGGTAGGCCGTGAGGATGAGCTCGTCGTTGCCGGACAGCTATGAGAAAGAAGATGAGAGGGGGTAATTTGGTCCTAGATAATATTGTAGTGTGTAGTTATAGGTTAAGAGTGACATTTTATCGAAACTCATCCGAAGAGTGGCATTCGATGACAATGGCATAATGTCAAATTTCTCAATGTAGATTTTTTTTTGTGGGACAGAGGGAGGGAGTGGCCTCATGCGTAGTAGTCTCCTAGCCACCGCCAACCGACGACAAATCCTCGATCCAACGCCTTCCCCTCCGGCGCTGAGCGCAGATGAGGCTCGTGATTCAGTGAAGATGAGGAGGAAAAAACAAAGAACACTAGCTAAGGAATCGAACACGTAAAATGATCTGCACAAGAACGGGAACGGTAGTAGGAGAATTGACCGCAGCTGTCGATCAACTTCTTTAGAGAGAATAATACATCATCCGTTTCATATTGTAAGTCTTTTTAGCATTACCCACATTTATATAGATGTTAGTGAATCTAGACACGTAGATTCATTAACATCTATATAAATATGAGCAATATTAGAAAGTCTTATATTATAAAACGGAGGGAGTACATAAAATTTCTTGACAATAAGCAAGCAGTCACAAAATCGTTGATCACAACAACATCCACACACACACATTATCACAGTCTGAAGAAACTGAAAAAACAGTATATTCACCAAATGGCTTCAAACCATTGTCGAGCAACAAAATTTGTTTGCAAATGTCAAAAATAAAAATTTCAGATGCCTAAACAAAACTGACAAATTCTTGGGCATGAAATTACCGACTCTCCTTCATTCTTGATGGGTCGAGAGCGAACCGGGGAGGAGGAAGCAACACCGCCATTAGGGAGAGCAGGCGGTCGGGACTGAGGCCTCTCACAGTGCAGCGTGCCCTCATCCCATTCCACGTAGGCTGAAGACCCGGATCCAAGTTTTTTATTCCCGCAGTGCAAATAGCCTCATGAGTGACTTACTTCTTCGTTTCAGCCCCTGTGTAACTTTCTATTTCAGCCTTCACGTGTTTATCAATTTGCAAAGGAGTCCAAATTTTACAGTAACCACCCTAAAATCGAGAGAAGAATATAAATCTCCACCCATACTACTTCACCCAAATCCCCCAACTACTCCTCCCTCACGGTCACGCCGGCTCTCTCCCTCCTCCCTCCGCCGGCGCCGGCTCTCCTCTCCTCCGGCGAAGGACGGCGACGGACTCCGTGAAGCGGGGCGGAGCGCAGGGCGGGAGACGGCGACAAGTTCGGCGGCGACGGCGCGAGATCTCATCGGCCCCTCCACTTCTGGCCGGCGACAAGGGCGCGGAGGGCTGCGGCGGCGCGAGGCTCACCCAGCCCCTCCACCCCCGGCAGTGGCTCGACGACGGATCCGGCGTCGGGCGACGATGTCGTCGGTCTCGTCTCCACGGCGCGGGAGCGGAGGACGGCGACGAACTCGGCGACGCAGAGCGGAGCACGGGGACGACGACGAGGTCGGCGACGCGGGGCGGGAGACGGCGGCACAGGAGCGGAAGATGGCGACAAGGTCGACGGCGCGGAAGCGGGGGACGGCGACGAGCTCGGCGAACCGGAGCAGGGGACGGCGACGAGTTCGGCGGCGAGCTTGGCACCACGGATCTGGCAAGCTGCTAGTCCTCATCTCGCTCATTCCTCTCCGGCACTCGGCAGCGTCGCTGGCGAGCTCCAAGCCGGCTCGATTGTTGGCATGGTGGTGTGGGTTGGCGGGGAAGAAGAGTAGAATGGGGAAGATTCGGGAGTAGCAGAGGGGACCATTTGCTTTTTTTCTTTTTCGGGCGTGAGCAACTCGCACCCTACCTAGGAGGCGCAAACCTTGCAAGGGCACGGGACCCACCTCCTTTTCTCCTCCACACGCGCCACATCACTGCACTATGATAGGGCTGAGAGGAGCCCATCCACCGCCTCCGCTGTAGTAACGCCTTGGATGAAGGAGGAGGGAGGAGGCTGGCATCCCCACACATCAGCCCATCGTCTCCGGGGTCACCACCGCCCAGACCGCCGCATCCCATCCGCCACGCTATGCTCGTCGTCGTGGTCGCCTCTTCATCGGCGCGTTCAGTTCGTCATCGTCGTGCTCGTTGCCAGGCCAGTCCGCCCACGACTCGAGGGGTTCTTCTTCCCGTTTCAATCGCTGCCCCCCGAGCTAGGTCTGGCGCTCCCGAAGTCGGCGGCCACCGCATCTGGCCCGGGACGGGAAGGGGAAGTGGTGGCAGCAGGTTGCAGCGAGAGGGGCGGAGGTGTCTGGCTCGCTTGGATCCGGCAGGCGAGCTTGGCCGCGCCGCCGCCATGGAGGACAGACGCAAAGGAGACGAAGGGGATCGGGAGGAGCGGGATTTCCAGCGTTGGGTGTCGTACGGCCCCAGTGAAAACATACTACCATGCGAAATTCCAATTTCGCCCCTTTCACTTGTTATGCCCCGCACAGGATTTTCGTACCTTGCAGTACAATACTGACGATTGTCGACCGTTAGATCAAACTGAATGGATGGCTCAGATTAAATACCGTGAGGTACCAAAAGTTGTTTCAGAGATATCAAGATCTTGTTGCATCATTTGCGCGGTTACACTTACATGGTATTGTGCTCTTTGCTCCAGTCATGGCCTCATGGCCCTCCAACGATATGAATATCTTTTCACCGTTTTTGAGAATTCCCATGATCCTGACTGTATGTACAAAGTACTCTGACCCAACTACCTTCAGCCACCCATCCACAAAGAGAGAATTCCAATCAACCTGTACCGGCCAGGAAAAGAGAAGAGTTTGAGATCTTGCAGTACATGATTGATTATCTTCAGTTATTCTTCATGATCTCCCTCCAATAACTAACAATAGGAGTATTGATAGAAGATAAGGAAAATAGCTTTCTTCCTCTGTTCTTTCACTTTCTCTCTCTAGCATATCTCTAACTTTACTACCTAAGGCTGTGTTCTTCCCCTAGTTTCCCAACTCACTTCTCTCGTTTTTCGCGCACACGTTTTTGAAACTGCTAAACAATATGTTTTTTTTTAAAAAAAAATTCTATAAGAAAGTTGTTTAAAAAAATCATATTAATCTATTTTTTAAAAATAAATTAATTAATACTTAATTAATCATGCAATAATACGTGCTTCGTTTTGCATGCCGGGGAGAAAGGGTTCCCAACCCCTCCTCCCGAATGCAACCTAAAAAGAGAATCGTTCTTCTCCATGATCATGTAAAAACATATTTTCCCTTATAAAAACCATCCACCCTTGAAAATGGATTTCTAAACAAAACCAACCATTATAAAGAAAACCGAACTAGACGTAAATCCTCTCACTAAATTGAATAAAAACAGTTTGTAAGGCACATGCGTATAGCCGGAAGATGGAAGCTCCATTCCACACCGGTCATATTGATATAATTTCCTCCCTTTACTATTAGTTGAAACATGTGCGGGTTTCGAGAGGTAGTGGGTTTTTTTTAATAAAACTATATACACAAAGTTTTTCTTTTCAAAGTTTACAAAGACTGGTGTGGCGTGCTATGAGTAAATTTAAATTTCATATAATTTTTATATAGTTAAATTAAACTCAAATACTGTTTAAAGCAGGGCTATCTATAAATAAGGCCATACACACTTGTCTAGGAGTGATCCTCTCTAGCTGGAGATTGTGAGATCCCCTTTTTTGGTTCGGTCGGGGGCAGCGGGTGAGATCCGAGGTTTTCGAGACAAAAGAGACACAAGGGATTTATACAGGTTTGGGCCGCTACGAAACGTAATACCCTACTCCTGTGTGTATAATGATTCTTCTGTGCTTGCAAAGCCTTTGAATCTCCGATGTACAAGCTAGAGTTAGAGAAGCTTTGGCTCAGGGATCCAGAGTTCGATCCCCCTTCCCGCTAGGTATGGTCCTCCTTTTATACTCTAAGGGGATACCACATGTGCTGCGAGTGCTACCTAGGGAGAAGGGAAAATATTCTGTATATTAATTACATGTCTTGTGCCTTAACTTGGAAGCCGCATACACGTCGTCTCGGTCATGGGGCTTACCACACCATGCCGCCTGACACGGGGGGCGCCCATGTCATTCACCATTTAATGGGTGAAGACTTCCGGGTTCTCGTTCGCACCAGGAAACGGGAACCCGGGTCAGTTCAGAGTGGTTGGACTAGCTCTGACCGGGGTAAGAGACTGTGAAGCCCCTCATTATTATGATGGGATGGGACGGAGCACGCGCGCACGCCGCCTGACAAACTGACAGGGCGAGGGTACATAGCCGCCGTCCCATCGGTCATTCGACCGGTCACGGACTTGTCACAGATTGGTCACAGATTGGTTGAGTGCACTGCATGCCACATTAAATGCGGCGTGGCGCAACCGCTCAGGTCGCCATAAAAGCGGGTAGGTGAGCGCCTGGAGGCGGCCATCTAACCCATCGCACGTGGCGACCTAGAGAGGTGGTCGAGGGAGCCCGACCCCTAGTCACAGGAGGGGGCGGCCGCCGCCCTACCTTGGGCCTGATCCCCCCTCGGGGGAGGGCCACGTGGCGCCTGGGGCAGCCTCCTCCCTCTAGTCTTGATCGGGACGGGCCCGACCCCCAAGCAAGGAGGGGGCAGCCGCCACTCCACCCCGAGCGCCACCCCCTCAGGGGAGTGCCACGTGAGTTAGGGGGCAGCCTCCTCGCTCCAAATTCGGTACCCTAAGCTGAGGGGGCGGCCGCCGCTCCTCCCGAGCGCCACCCTCCTCTAGGGACGCCACGTGGGTTTGGGGGCGGCCTCCTCCCTCTAAACATGATACCCCCGGGCTCATATCACCGACAACACTACATGAAGGAATCTAGAGTCAATCATCACGTTGATTTTCACCGAATATTTCTGATGGAGATTTAGTAATAGACTTGAGTTTTGAATAAGTTATTTATTTTCTTTGGTTAGTATTGGTGTGTCATCTTTTTTTATGGTTATAGCTTTAGTTGAAGCAAATGCTAGGTTTTTATTTATTATTAGAAAAATCTTTGTTTAATTCTGTTATACTTAGATTTCGAGTAACAGTGGTTGTAGGCTTATGGCCGTGTTTAATTCAAAATTTTTTCTTCAAACTTTCAACTTTTCCGTCACATCAAATGTTTCGACACATATATGGAGCATTAAATGTGGATAAAAAAACCAATTGCACAGTTTGCATGTAAATCGCGAGACGAATCTTTTGAGCCTAATTACGCCATGATTTGACAATGTGATGCTACAATAAACATTTGCTAATGACGGATTAATTAGGCTTAATAAATTCGTCTCGCAGTTCATAGGCGGAATCTGCAATTTGTTTTGTTATTAGTCCATGTTTAATACTTCAAATGTGTGTCCGTATACTTCAAAAAAATTTGGCACACGAACTAAGGGCTAGTTTGGTTTGTGGTATAAATTGGCTTTGCCAATATTTGACAATTTCAATAGTGTTTAGTGTCTATTTGGTTTGAAGTCAAATTTTGACATGTCTAAAGAAATAGGCTATTTTAATAGTGAAACTAGGCTGTTTTGGCTTCAATCCAAACACAACTTTACCTTGCCAAGATTAGCTATACCAAAACTTATCAAAATTTGATATTGACAAAAATTGGTAAGGTCAATTTAGGTCATAGAGCAAACCAGCCCTAAACACAGCCTATATAGCTTTAGTTGAGCAAATGTCCTGTTCGTATCAACTAAAAAGTGTAATCGTCCTCCTTCCCGTGTGTAACACGATTACACGTGTAGCGCATATAAACGCCAAATTCAATGTTCATCCTTTAAATCGCATTTATAGTCCATTTTTACTTATATGGGCCTAGCGCATTATAACGCAGGGATATATTATGCAAGTTAAATTAAACTTATGATAATCTTTTTTTCTCTTTTTTTCCGTAGCAGTAGTTTCTTTTTTTTGTCCTTTTTAGTGTGTTGTTAATCTCTATGCAATAGCCTCTGATCGTTGCATTGTACTCTACTTTGTTTTAATAATATATTAGCGTATAATACTTTTACGTGTTGGTGAAAAAAAAAAACTAACAATAATCTTCTCCTCTCCGTCAAACGGCGGCACGGCGCGGCGCCGTGCAACCAACAAACCGGGGCGGGCGGGGCATCCACAACCAACCAACTCCCCACCCCCGGGAAGGGAAACAAACCCACCCAAGCAGAGCATCTCGCCTCCTCTCCTCTCCTCTTGCGTTCAGCCCCTTCCTTGCATTGCTTTCTCCATGAGATTCCTCCTCCTCCTCCTCCATCCTTATAAGCCACCCGCAACCGCAACCCCGGAAAGGAACAGGAAGGAAGCAAGTGCCATCGAGTGTGGTTGAGAGTTTGAGACTTGAGGCTGCGCTGCGCTGAACCTGTCGTTCGGTGGGAGGCAAGAAGAAGGTGGTGGTGGTGGTGCAGCAATGCCGCGGCGCGCGAGGGCGAGGGGTAGCGGCGGCGGCGGCGGGGAGGAGGTGAAGGTGGAGGATGACTTCGTCGACTCGGTCCTGAATTTCGGTGGAGGTGGTGGGGGAGAGGAGGACGGCGACGACGGGGAGGAGCAGGAGCAGCAGCAGCAGCAGGCGGCGGCGATGGGGAAGGAGTTCAAGTCCAAGAACCTGGAGGCCGAGCGGCGGAGGAGGGGGAGGCTCAACGGCAACATCTTCGCGCTCAGGGCGGTCGTGCCCAAGATCACCAAGGCAAATGCATTCTTGAGCTAACCCTGTTTATACTTCGCATAATCAGATATGAACCTGTTCATACTTACCTAACCCTCTCTCGATTCTCTGGAAATCGTGATTGCTTCTCCGGGGAAAGGATTTCTTGATTCCAGTTTGTCATTCCTGACATGTTCTGATGGTTGGTTTTCTCTGCTGTTGCAGATGAGCAAGGAGGCCACCTTGTCGGACGCGATCGAACACATCAAGAATCTCCAGAACGAGGTTCTTGAGCTGCAGCGCCAGCTCGGCGACTCGCCCGGCGAGGCGTGGGAGAAGCAAGGCAGCGCGTCCTGCTCTGAATCCTTCGTCCCCACTGAGAACGCCCATTATCAGGTAGCAGCAGCTGTTCTCAAGTGGAGTATATGTTTTCCATCAAAGTTTAGACTTCAGAGAGTAGTGGCCTGTACTCTTTAGAACCCCACTGTGCATCCCTGGAACTGATTCTGAATTTCTGATCAATCAATGCTGCAACCTGGAAAATATGACCACTCAACTTCACAAAATTTTAAAGTTTAGCCTGTACTGGTGATGTTTCAAAATTTGATTAGCTGAAGTCGCAGACAATTGGCAAATATTTGAAGCTCCTTAACCTTTTTTTCTTTGCTTAAATAGACATAAACATACCTGAAGAAGGGTGAAAAATATATTCCTTATTTGGTCCAGTAGACTAATGTCCAACTTCATTGATCCACGGTCAGACTTGCCATGGACTTCTGTGAGACTTTTTCAACTAACATTCACACAGAGCTTGATCTCGGAAATGCCTTAATATGAATGAAATTTTAAAGGCCCCAAATCTGAAATTATTGGATACAAATTCATCTATGTTTTTCTGACAAAATTTACCTCTGATATCTGATTCCTCAGTCTTCCAACAATCTACATTTACACAGGGTCAGGTGGAATTGATCTCTCTTGGGTCATGCAAGTATAACCTGAAGATCTTCTGGACCAAGAGGGCAGGCCTCTTCACCAAGGTGCTGGAAGCACTCTGCAGCTACAAAGTGCAAGTGCTCAGCCTGAACACCATATCCTTCTACGGCTACGCAGAGAGTTTCTTCACCATCGAGGTAAACTAAATATGGCCAAAAGGTTCTTGCTGCGACACAAGATTGCATGCAGATTTCACTGAACTTTCTAACCCATTCTTGCGAGTTTAGTCTTCTGGTAAGTTGGCCACTCACTCCCGTGTCCTGTCTCCATCTGCAGGTGAAGGGTGAGCAGGATGTTGTGATGGTGGAGCTGAGGAGCCTTCTCTCCAGCATTGTGGAGGTTCCAAGCATCTGAGACACTCCTGACTACAATAAACTCACATGACTCATGTTAGAGAGCACATATGTTTCTCTGGAAGAAATAATTCCAGTAGCAGTTCTCTTTGTAGGGAGAATACAGTGGTACATGTTTGACTGAATGACTGATGACATAGAAGGGGAAAAAGGACTGAATTTTGTGTTGAAATTGAGCACAGTGGCACAATGAACTCGTAACATGTGAAAGTTTCTGTTCTTTTCATCTTCTTGACGACTTGGTTGTTTGATTCATTGATTGCTTTCAGTTTAGGCTCTTGAACTCACTCACCCCTGGAGAACTGGAGATTTAATAAACATGTGTATTAGAATTAATCCGGTAAAAAATTTCGTTAGTGCTTGGATTTTGTAAGATCTAGCAAAGACGAATTCCTGCACTGAAAATCGCAAAGATCCATGTCGAACTCAAGTCCAGATCCTAGTCGAAAACGGAAGGGGAGAAAGAAAAAACCAACACCTCGCAGGAAACAGCAGAGACCTCCTTCATTACATCCCGCCGGAGGTACGCCGCCGCAACAGCCGAAGAGGCTTCTTCTCCGGCGGCGGCGGCGGCGGCGGCGGCGGCGACGAGGCGAAGAACAAAACGATCGGGGAAGAGACGCTTTGAGATTCGGGCCAACAGGTGGCAGGCCAAGACTCCTCCACGTGGCCGTGTGGCGTGGGACCCGCACCCATCAGGACTCGGCCACTCGTCTCTCTCTCATCTCTAATTTTTTTGCCCCCCGTCTCTCTCAGATCTTCTCCTCTCTCTTCTCTTCTCGTCTCTTCCCCGTCGCCGCGAACCTCCCGATCCCTCCCTCCTCCGCTCGCCCATCGCGCCAGGTGAGCCAACGCCCGCGATCCCCCCACTCCGCTCGAATCGCTCGCTTGCGAGCGCGCGCGCGGTGCGGCGCAGCGTCACCCCGATCGCTGTGGTTGGGGATTTTTCCGGGGGTTCGATCGGATCCGCGGGCTGAGGAAACCGGGGGGCCGTTTTGATCTGATCCGTGGCTTGAATTTTCGTCTGCTCTTGCAGGTAGGCTCTTTGGACACCCGGTGATGGATCACGCGGAGCTGACCACCGAGCAGGTTAGTTAGTGATTGGGATTTGCCTCCTCCCCCGCGGGGCGGATTTAGCTTTGGTGTGCTGATAAACCTGTTCTACTGTCGAATTGTTGATGCTTGCGAGCTTCCATGTGTTAAAAGTGTTTATGATTTGGTACCTGTCTACAAATCATAAAAAGTGGTCTGTTTCATTGATAGAATCAGCGATCGACCTGTTAAGGATTTTTAGCTAAAATACCAGCTTGTAAAGTACAGTATGGGTCAATTCTAACATCTTATGTGACTCTGCCCTTCATTAGAGATTGCACACAGTTTTTTTCTGCTTCCACAGAGATATGCCTATGGTTTATGGACGCCTCCAGTTCTTATGTATGTGCCACAGTAACATGTAAAATTTGCTTTTATTGAAGGGAACTGTAAACATCAAATTGGGAATGACAAACTTTTCCGTACTGTAATATTGTTACTTTTCTGGTGGACAAAATCCTCCTTTTTTCTTGTACCACGGATAAATTCTGGCTCTAGGCAACAGTGAACCTGCTGATATGTGTTCTGTCATATATATTATGCATTATAGGCTTTGTAGATTTTAGTGTTAGCCTGTTAGGCACTGAACTGCAGATGCTATCTAATTTGTGTCTATCAAGCTCACGCGAAAAGTATAAATTTGTCACATTGCCCCGAATACTTGTCATGTTCCTTGATAGATAGGGCTCCTTTTTCCATGAGAACTTCTTGAGCGTAGAAGAATTTTCATTTGCATTACATTTTATGGGGGAAAAACTTGCTTTATGCTGATCTGGACTTTGTCTTTGCATTTCAAGGTTCTCAAGAGGGATATTCCATGGGAATCATACATGGCAAACAAGCTGATTTCCGGGACATGCCTTCAGCTTTTGCGACGTTATGACCACAAACCAGAAAGCCAACGAGGTCCTTTGCTTGATGAGGTGAGTGTCGTTCTCATCCTTAATAATTTCTGTGGATAAATGAGTTTAAGCACCATCATGTGATCGCTTTTCCTTAAGAGATTTCATATTGAGTTCTTAGTGCTGATTTTGCTGTTTTGTGCACTCTTGTTTGGCTATGGTAATTTGCATTTGCAACTGTTCTCTTGACATAATGTCCACTGGAAATTCTTTTAGGATGGGCCATCCTATGTTCGAGTGTTTCTGAATATATTGCGGAACATCTCTAAGGAAGACACTGTTGAATATGTGCTTGCCCTGATTGATGAGATGCTTGCAGGTGGGAAACTAGTTATCTGCGATATGGTTAAACAAAACTCTTCTGATGAGTTACACCTGTTAAATAATTGCCTTTGTTTTCAGTAAATCCTAAACGAGCAGCACTGTTCTATGATAAATCTCTCTCTGGTGAAGACATCTACGACCCTTTCCTAAGTTAAGTATTCAAGAATTGTATGTTCTATTGTGTTCATAATACCATCTTACCTGTAATCTAATGTGTTGTAAAGATAGAAATAAACCAACATAGACTGACAGATTTCTTGTATATTTTGAAAAGGCATTATCATGGGAGAATACATCTAGTAATTGTTGAATTGGTCTACCTTACAGTAGGATAGGATCATTCTGTGGCGGCTATAAAAACCAAAGATATGATCAGTTGATCATACAATGTGATGTCGTTATCAACATTTGGCATAGTTCCAGATCAGTTACTTGGATAAGTTTTGCCCTGTGTGCTGTTATCCTCAATGGTATAATTTGAGAATGTCAGATATTTCTTCTCCTAATCTCAGTTATCTCACATTTATCCATGAACTTATGCCATCCAAGATTTCACCATCCAATCCTGGCAACTATACTATAGATACTAAACCATTACGTTGATTAAACACGTGATTTTGCACCATCTAAACTGGGATGAATCATCCAATTTTGTTTACAATCTTTGCATTTTTGTTGTTTAGGTTTGATCTCTGATTGTCATATTTAGCTAACAAAATTGTCGTTTTCAGATTGCTCTTGAAAGGTAACTGGTTTGTGCAAGAAAAAAGTTGTAAGATATTGACCCAAATAATAAGGTATGTTCTGTCCATATCCGCGTGTATGTTGTCTTGTTCTGGAGAGTCTAATTTTTATGCGATTATAGTGCACGACCCAAGATGCAGAATGGCATAGTTCCAAATGGAGAGGCTTCAAATTCAAAGAGCAAGCTAACATCTACTCAAGATGTGTTAAGAGGTTTGGTTGATTGGCTCTGTTCTCAGGTATAACCTGCGAATGGCCTAATTTATTCTACCCTTTCATATGTTATGTTACAAAACTAGTGTTCAAGGGTTCTGAACTTTGAGAATGTTGTGTTTTGCAGCTGAGGAATCCTACCCACCCAAACTGTTCTGTTCCTACTGCTATGCATTGTCTTGCCACTTTGCTAAGAGAGCAGTATGTTAGAGCTTTATTTGTTCAGGTGGATGGTGTAAAACTGCTCATTCCTTTAATTTCTCCAGCTTCCACACAACAGTCAATCCAGGTATTTATTGAGTCCTGTAATAATAACCAAAGCTGAACTTTTCTTTCCCCAAATTGCTATATTCTTTTCCTTGATAGGATACATATATCAATTTCCATTTTTTGTTTTAAAAGGGAGCTTTTCAAAACTAACGAGCTAATTTAACAAACGGGATATTCACCTTTGTTGAGATGTCGTATTTAACAAGATTGTGCACATACACAGACATCAAACATAACTGTTCTCTCATTTACTTTGTGAACTATTTTGCTCAACCTTCTACTTACCCTTATTGCGTCATTTGCAGCTTCTCTACGAAACTTGCCTCTGCATCTGGCTTTTATCCTTTTATGATGCAGCCGTTGATTATTTGTCCACTACAAGGGTTATGCCAAGACTTGTAGAGGTTGTGAAAGGTTCAACAAAAGAGAAGGTGAGGTTTGAAGTATTGTTGTTTTTGTCATGTTGTCACATCTCCTTTGTATCAGAAATACCATTCATGTTTTTCCTAAAATAATTGCAGGTTGTCAGGGTTGTTATCATGTCTATCCGTAACTTGCTTGCAAAGGGTGCGTTTGCTGCCCAAATGATTGATCTTGGACTGCCGCACATAGTACAGAATTTGAAAGCTCAAGCATGGACTGATGAGGTGAGGAGCTTACCAAGGCTTTTGATTTCAATTTTTGCATTGACAGGATATAATTCATACCATCTTTATATCTGAAGCATAGTTTGAAGCAAAATATTTCAAGGGAGTTGCTAAAAGACAAGACTTTCTTATACTGTCCCATCTGAAATAAATAACCCTTTAGGAGTCCAGCACTCCAGCATAATAAAGTGTTGTCTTCGTTACTACTTTACTTCAAACTGTATGCTGCATTGTGATTCCGTTGTTGCTATGTCTCACAATATTACTAAGCACATGAATTTACATGTTTTAACATGATTTACATGTATATATACTTTTAGAATATTTAAAAATCATACAAGGGCAAAAGGGGTGTATCTACACTTGGAACTGTCAAATGTGTTTATTTATTCACATCTGAGCTTTTATCTCTTTTGAACTGACAACCTTCTTTTTACAACCTATGCACCCAGGATTTATTAGATGCGCTGAATCAGCTAGAAATAGGACTCAAAGACAACCTTAAGAAGTTGAGTTCATTTGAGAAGTACAAGCAACAAGTTCTTCTTGGCCATCTTGACTGGTCTCCAATGCACAAAGACCCAAGTTTCTGGCGCGAGAACATTAATAATTTTGAAGAAAATGATTTCCAGGTATGCTTTGTCCTTTATTGGATGGGAAATATTCCAATCAATATTTTATGGAACTTCAGTAAGACTATTGGAGATTCTTTATGCTTGCCCTTGTTCCAGGGCATTCCTTGAGCCAATGCACATACAATTCAAAACGAATGCCAAAATGCTTATGAGCACGTTAATACCCCTGTATAGCATATATTCATACCTGCAGATTCTACGGCCGTTTGATGTGGTTAATTAATCTTATGATCTTCGTTTCTCTTGTAAGAATTGACCAAGTAGCACACGATTAAATACAGGATGTAGTTGACCTAAACTCCGACACTTCTATTTATTACTCCCTCCGTTTCACAATGTAAATCATTCTAGCATTTCCTACATTCATATTGATGTTAATGAATCTAGACATATATTCATATTGATGTTAATGAATCCAGACATATTTAACATCAATATGAATGTAGGAAATGCTAGAATGACTTACATTGTGAAACGGAGGAAGTATATTGATATACCAGTATATACTACTCCCTCCATCCCATAATATAAGGCGCCCACGCATTTCAAGATTCCACATTCAAACATTTTGACCAACATTTAGTACAATATGAATTGAATTTTACTTGCTAAAAATTATATCATTGAATTCACATTTGAATTTACTTTCATATGATTATAATTTTGTTATTACAAACCTTATAGTATATGAGAAATTATAAGACAAACATTAGTTTTGGAGACCGTGTCAAGTTTGACCATACCTTATATTATGGGATGGAGGGAGTACCACGCATCATGTGGTTATTGACTGGTCACAGTTAGTACCCGATCAAAGCTTTGCCTATAATAATTCAAACAAATGAAAACCCTAATTTCTCTGTATTTTTTTTAAGTAGTGGACTCAAACATAAATATTTTGAAATAGCACCGTCAACTTTCAATTTTGCAGATTCTACGTGTGCTTATGACAATCATCGACACATCGAACGACACGACTGCTCTTGCTGTCGCCTGCTATGACCTCTCACAGTTCCTTCAGTACCACCCTTCTGGGCGCATTGTGGTGGCAGATCTGAAGGCGAAGGACCGAGTGATGAAGCTCATGAACCACGAGAACGCCGAAGTGAGGAAGAATGCCCTGCTCTGCGTGCAGAGGCTTTTCCTTGGTGCGAAGTACGCGAGCTTCCTGCAGACCTAAGACCCAGACAAGAAACTCTTGAAGTTTTGTATTTATGCTTTAGAGCCAGAGAAACACCAGGCCATTTGTCATAAATGGTGAAAACCATGATTGAGAAAGACAGACCTCGAAAATTCTTGTCTAGTATATCCTGTCGTTATTTCATTTACTAAACCGATGTATAATAAATAATCAGCTATTCCTTGCTCGATGTAATAAAGTGTCACAGAGCTTGTTTTTTCCTTTCCTCTGAAGATATTTTTGTCCGAGGAAGCACACACGGGTTATGTATAATAATTTTCAATTTCTGTGAGCTGGTTGTTTCAACTATCTCCTATTCAGTTTAACTAGTCTTTTTGTTTACTCTTGTGATTTCATGTCTTCAATTTATTGTGACTTCATGTTGACTCATGGAACTTTGGAAAGAGACGTTCTACATTTCCGACAAAATTTCGTTAACACGAAATGGAGGAAACATCGTAGAATGCTGAAACATTGCTGATATCGTAAGTGTCTAAAGTAAATATCGTAAAATTCTTTCCAGTGTAATTTCAGCAGCAAGTTTGTTTCGTAGAAAGAAGTTGACTTAGGGAGTCATTGAGAGGAGAGATTGGAGAAATTGGGAAATACGCTAAAACGAGATGAACCATTAGCGTACGATTAATTGATTATTAATTATTTTACAACTTTCGCATATAAATTTATGAAAAAACGCACGTTTGCTCGATCCTCTTCTTGACAGCTGTTTGTCCGGATTATTTTCTCAATTTTAGATTGCATGTTCTACGCTATTTGTAAAGCTCATTTCTCAATATACTAATTTTCGCGTTAATTAAGTAGACAATCTATTTCAAATTGGGCCTAAAATAGCTTTTCTGATCCATGAGCCCATGATAAAGCCCACTATTTGGCCCGTACGAATGAATGATTGAGCTCTCTCGACTTCTCGAATGGTCTCGACCACTCTGCGCTAAAACCCTTCCTTGGTCGCCGCCGCGCCGCAAGCCTCCGTTCCGCACCGCCGCTATCTTCCCCGCCACCGTCGCTCGCCGGCCGAGTATGGCGGCGGCCGCTGCTCGCGCCGGGTTCCGGCGGATGTTCTCCGTCTCGGGCTTCACGCCGCCGCCTCCCCCCGCCGCCCGCCCCGTGGCGGACCCCTGCAACAACCTCTTCGTCTCAGGTAACCAGGCTCTTCGCCCCTCTCTCCTCTCTTGGCTGTAGTACTCTCTTGTTTACGCTCTTTTCCTGCGCCCTGGCTTAGTGGGTTACTGGATTGTGGATTTGTGGTGGTACTCCTGTAGAACTGATATAGTTCAGCTGGGTGCGACTCAACATGGGTTGTTGAAAAGATCATGATAATATTGGGATCAACACTAACATGGACATTATGCTCATCAAATGATTGTATTATAAACTTATCAGCTAGGATAGACAAGACGAAGTAACGCTGTCGAGAATATTGATCTGAATATCAGCTTTGGATCTAGTATCTGAGAGACAGCAAAGTTCAGGAGTCCTATAGCTTGTATGTATCCAGTTAACAGGGTACTGTTGAGAGTGGTGACCCTCTAATTTGTAGGTTACAGTCCATAACAACTGCCAAATTAATAAATAACTAAACTATTGTTTACTTCAGAATGAAAATTGACCAGTTTCTATTTGTAACCAACTATAATGAATAAGACTCGCTACTCAGGTGTCAGAGAAATAACTGTCTAACTGATGTTTTAACTATCTCCTTATCATAAGATATGAATAAATTTGTCAACGACTAGTTAATTGCTTCTGAGTTTGTTTTAGTACACAAGGTATCAGGAATAAGCTAGTGTTGATATTAGTACTTGATAAATAGTAAACACTTCACTTAAAAAAAAAAACATGAAATCGATGTATTGGTGAGCCAGTTCACCTAAGATACTGCAGTACTGCACTGTTGTGGGTATTGCACCAAGAGTTTTAGAATGAAGCCCACAGTACAAAGCAAAGTAACACAAATCAAGTGTTTCCCTTTATGTTGCTACTCTACTTTGTGAGATGATAAAGTAGCATAGCTAATGGTTTAATTGCTGATGTATTAGTATTGGTTGTCGTCCTTAAGTTCATTTTTGGGTGTTAATAATCCATCTTTCTTTTGATAACTCAGTTAAATCTAAATCTTGCCAATAATTTGTTTGGAATGTTCTTCTCTGTAAAGTTCAGATAAGGTCGTCACAGAAATTATAGTCATATACTATCCGTACGGTTTTACATAGTTCTGACACATTGAGATGCAAAGTCCGGTTTCTTGTTTCATTTGCATGAAGCTTCATTTGAGCCAAATTTTCGAACTTTATTTCTAACTGCATAAATGGCACTTATGCAGGGTTGAATAAACGCACGACATCTGATGGACTTAGGGAAGCCTTCTCGAAATTTGGTCAGGTTATTGAAGGTATTTGCTTCTAACATCTGTAGTTCATCCCCATTGTACTGTTGCTGATTCTTTTCAAGCAACTAAAACACATTGCTATATGTGCAGCTAGAGTAATCACTGATAAAATATCTGGATACTCTCGAGGATTTGGCTTTGTCAAATATGCAACTGTTGAAGAAGCCGGTGAGGGCATAAAAGGCATGGATGGAAAGGTGAGAGATTCTATTAACCACCTAGGATGTTCACAGTAAAACCTGGTGTCAGGAACATCTATAGTATAGAATTATGCTCTCATGAAGTCAGGAACACCTTAGATTGTTGCTCATCATAGCTTGATCTGCTGCTGACACTAATGTTTGTTAGTGTAGTTCCTCGATGGTTGGGTGATATTTGCCGAGTACGCCAAGCAGAGAGAAGCACAGCAGCCGGCCCAACCAGCAGCATCAACTGGTTACCGATACTCCAACTAATGATAGTTGTCTCTACGAGCAGGATTACCTTCTATTGGACATTATTGCTCGCTATTTTACCATGTGAAAACTGAAAATCACTCTCCTTGATATTTCGTCAGGGAGAAATTTTAGTGTGCACGGCATGAACTTCTCCTTTCTGGCTATAACTTAGGCCCAGTTCTATTCTTCAACTCCTTGATAACTAGTCTGCTGGGTGACTGTACTCTGTGAGCTTATGTAACTATACAACTGCCTTCTTTTTTGAGACTACAGTTTTTCATGAGCTGCAACTTTAACGATCCAGAAGTTATCAAAACTATAAGGCACGTATTGCAAACGTTTTCCTCCAGGAAGCCTACTAGTCTACTACTAACCAAGAAGACACTCGGTGGCCTCGTATTAAGCTTCGTAGCACGCTGCAGCCTTCACAAGAAAAACTAACGTGATGTGCTAATCCGAAACCACAATTGTCACAAGGAAAAAAAAAGGAGCATTTTGCCTCTCTTCACTGTAGCCTCAGTTTGATTTATATCTCTCAACCACAAAAAATCACGTAGAGAGCTTCCCTCAATTCTTAAGACTGGTTTAACTGGAATCCCTTTATGGTTTGAATCCTGGTTTCGTATAGAGCTTTCCTCGATTCTCAAAACCGGTTTAACTGGACTCCCTTCGAGGTTTGAATCCTGGTTTCATCCAATGTGGTCTCTTGACTGGGTCAATCCACTACTAAGGTAGTTAATATGACGTCTACGTGCATTACATAGAAAAATAAAATAAAATTTTCACTAGAGCCACATGTTAGTGTTATAAACCTCTCTCTCACAACTCTTTCTTCTCCTCTTCCACAGCGAGTCGGAAGGCAACGGCCGCCCAAGGCCCTATGGAGCAGGACGGGAGGATAGTGTGAGAAAGGTAGCGCACCCCGAGGCCTAGCATAGTGTGATGGGATTGGCGTTGTCATAAGGGAGGCCTTGTGGAGTGAGATAGGGACAAGCTTACGATGGCGCTCCGTCCAGCCGGCGTCGACGCTCTCGTTGTTCCACGAATCGAGCCATCAATGGGATTGGCGGTGGATGTGTCACTGCTGCCGACGCCGTAGAAGGCTTGGATGAGGTGGCCATTGATGGCTTCGCATAGGGCCCTTGAAGTCTAGCTTATGACGGTTTCCCACGGAGGTGGTGATGATCACCGTTAAGGAAGGAGGGGGAAGGCAAGGGAAGGGAAGACATAACTCCGGCATTGATGGGAGTCGAGAGGAGGAGCCGATGTCGCTCAACACCTAGTGCCAAGCGGTGGATGCCGGCGTAGGGACGAGACAGAGTTCCTGATGGGCCACTGGGTACCATAGTGTCTTCGAGTCGTCACGCTGCTTTCTTGTTGTGCCACTAGAGTACGAAGGGGCTGTCGCTGCCGCCTCTTCGAGCAGATATCGTCATCATCACTTGCTTGTCGTCGCGGCATTGGATTGGGAGGGGCCGTCGCCGCACATCCCCCGTCAAGCTTCTCCTCGCCACTCATCTGGCTTAGTCTCCATCAGATCTGTTCACCACGCTCGGTATGGGTTCACGTTGAGCAGGCAATCTTCGCCGCTGCAGCCCCCATCTTTCCGAGGATGCAAACATAGCCGAAACGACGTCGCTGTGGTGTCCCCAAACTCCCATGTCCTTCCTCCACCACTCGTTTTGCTGCTGCCGGGAGAGATGGAAAGAGGGGAGAGATGAAGAGAGAGGAGGGGAATAGGAGAGTTCCTAACATGTGGGTCCACCTATTGACTCAACAAATCAAACATTGTCAACCTACCACGTCATCAGAAACTGTATTCCCAAACCATTAAAGGAGTTGATTTGTATATTTTTTTTAGAAAGGAGGATGTGTTATACCTAGTTTTATGGTTGAGGGAGGCAATTCAATTAGGAGCAAGAAATGAGGGAGAGGTCCAATAGACTTGTTACCTGTCACAATACCAAATCAACCAGGCCTTAGCCGAACATGCGGAGATCACTAACCAGTAGCCACGGCCCAAATCACGTAGAACCGTGCTCGCGCCTCCCCGAACCGCGAAATTTTCGATCTCCCCACCCCCACCGCAAAACGCGAAATTTTCCACAGTCCCCGCGCGCGGGCTCCACTCCACCGAAAACCCAGCCAAACGCGCCGGATCCGCGCCGCCTCCACTCACACGCGGATCGCTCCCCGATCCAACGGCAGGCGCTGTCCCCCCGCACCACTCACGCGGATCGCTCCCCGATCCGACGGCTGCCCACTCCCCTCCCAACTCTATATATATCCATCCCCCCAAAACCAAAATCCTCCACATCCAAATCTCGCCACCAAAAAAATCCCCCATTCCGTCTTCGTCGCTGTTGCCGTCGCCGTCGCCGCGAAGATGTCAGGGCGCGGGAAGGGAGGGAAGGGGCTGGGCAAGGGAGGCGCGAAGCGCCACCGGAAGGTGCTCCGCGACAACATCCAGGGGATCACGAAGCCGGCGATCCGGAGGCTGGCGAGGAGGGGCGGGGTGAAGCGCATCTCGGGGCTCATCTACGAGGAGACTCGCGGGGTGCTCAAGATCTTCCTCGAGAACGTCATCCGCGACGCCGTCACCTACACCGAGCACGCCCGCCGCAAGACCGTCACCGCCATGGACGTCGTCTACGCCCTCAAGCGCCAGGGCCGCACCCTCTACGGCTTCGGCGGCTAGGCTCCCCCAAAGATTTCTCTCTCTTCGCGTCGTCGCGTGTTGGTTGCCCTGTGTAGGTTGCTGATTTCAATGTAGTACTTAGATTCTGGCAGTGAAGAACTGCAAGTGAACTTGTTTGAAATTCACCTTGTTGCTATCAATCTAATGCAAAGTTTTTGCAATTTTTTTTGGCGGTCATTTTGATGTGAATCAATTCCAAGTTTGGCGGTCATCTTAGGCTGTAGTACTAGAGATAGAGAAGAGAAGAACATTGGGAGATACTCACATTGAACTAGTCATTTCTACGAAATTCGCCGAAAAAGAGTCCTTGCTGGACTTGAAGTAAATTGTCGAGTACATCTCCATTCTCCATTTGTCGAGTACATCTCCAGTTGTTACGCACGCCCCAACCCACGAGTAGTTTTGAATCTAACACAACATTTACACAAATCGACGTCATGAGCGACCTCCGTTGACGCGGCGCGCACGAGCCTCCTGTACCGCCGATGGCGCCGCGTCTGGATGAGCCTCCCCGAGCTCTCCTTCAGTCCTTCTCGTTGTCCGCCGCACGCGCGGCCCCTTCCGTGCGCCGCCGATGCCGTCGACGCCGCCTACGCCGCCCCGGCGCTGCATCGCCTGGCAATCTCCGTCGAAACCCATCGGCCTATCCATGCCGCCGCCCGCGTCAACCCGTGGCTGCGGTTCGCGTCGCGGCGCCTCATCGCGGGAGAGCTCGCTCAGCCTCCGAATCGCCAATGGGTGGAGCGACGAAAGGCATCATCTGAGAAGAGAAGGGTTGGACGAGATCGAGCTGCCGGTCTGCGAGATGGGGACGGCCATCATCATGGACATCCACCACCCGCCGGCGCGCCGACGTTCGCGGCGCTGCGTGCCCTGACCATCCGCTGCTCCACGCCTTCGACTCGCTCGAGATGGAACGCCTCGTCTCGTCGCTGTGCCCGCGCGGCTGCAGGATCTCACGCTCATCACCTACTGTCCTACTCCCTTGTGGTCTCCGACTTCACCGTGCGCTCCGCGAGTCGCTGGAGCGCGCGGCTGGACGTTCGAGACCGCGTCAATGGCCGGCTCACCGTCGAGGCGCCGAGGCTTGTCCGGCTGTCGGTGTCCCAGTGCTTCCACGTCCCCTCCCGCGATCCCCAGAACACGGCGAGCGTCGCCGCCCCGAACCTCGCCGACGTGCCGTGGCGAGACATCTACGACCCTCGCCGCCACCTGTTCGTCGATGCCCCGCGCCATGTCCGGGAGCTGAAGGTGTGGCCTCGCTTCTTGAGTGAGAAGAATCGGCACTGGCATGAGCTCGCCGCGGATCTGCTACGACGGTTCGACGTCGTCGACGAGCTGGAGCTGAACCTCGAAATTACGCTGGTGAGTTCACGCATAAGGCCCGGTTTTTTTTTTCTCGACTCAAAACTTCAATTTTCTCGTTTTTCGTTTGCACGCTTTTTAACTATTAAATGATAATTTTTTTTACAAAAAGTTTCAATGTAAAAGTTGTTTTAAAAATTCAAATAAATCTATTTTTAAATTTATATTTATTAATATTTAATTAATCATGTGCTAATGAGTTTTTTTAAGTGTGCTGAAAATTTCTCTCCCAACTAAGAGATCGAACGGGGCCTAACGTTGAGTTTGAGGAGAAGGGGAAAGAGTATATAAAACGAGGTAAGCTAGTGCATGATTAATTGAGTATTAATTATTTTAAATTTAGAAAATGGATTAATATGATTTTTTAAAGCAACTTTTTCATAAAAAGTTTTTGCAAAAGAACACCGTTTAGTAATTCGGGAAGCGCACGTGTGGAAAATGAGAGAAAGAATATCACGTGCTGCTGAACACAGCCTAAGGATGAGAGTACATCCCTGCACGAATCAATTGCTTACACGATTAATTGATTGGAAATATATGTCTTTACTCCCTCCATTTCGTTTGATTTTTTCTACCCAAACTTTTTAAACTTAACCAAATTTAGTACTAGTTTTTCCAACACAAAACGAACATATTATCAAATATTTTAATGTCAGGTTTAACGAAACTAATTTGATATTTTAAATGTTGCTAATTTTTTTATAAACTTTGATCAAACTTAATAAAGTTAACTATGAAAAAAAATCAAACGACTTATAATATGAAATAGATGGAGTATTTTTTTGGCATCTCATCTTAAATAGTTATTATAAATATTAATAATATAGATTAATATGAGATATATCACTTCACAAATATGCATCAAATTTAGCTTTGGTAAGTTGTAATAAAAACAATAAATATAACTATAAATTTATGTTTTAATTTACTTTTCTTCTCACATATTTGTGTAGTGATATATCTTATATTAATGGGGCTGCTATATACCGGAATCCCGTTCAAAAACGGGAATCGGTATCATGCGTTTCTACCACATATCAGGTGATACTTGCGATGTATCAGATGATACCTATCAAATATCATGCGATTTTTACCACGTATCAGGTGATACTTGTGAGGTATCAAATGATACCTATCATGTATCCACGTAGAGGGTGATACTTGCGAGGTATCAGGTCATGATACCTAGCCAGTCTCGGGTGATACCTACTAGGTATCATGCGATTCTACCACGTATCAGGTATCAGACGATTCCTATCACATATCAGGTGATACTCACGAGGTATCATGTGATACCTATCAGGTTCGCACGATTTCTACGATATATCGGGTGATACTTGCGAGGTATTAGGTGATACCTACTCGCCGGCGGCCGCGTCCTCCCCCGTCCATGCTCCACACTGAACCCGAACCTCGTCGCCGGCAGTCGCGTCCTCCCCCGTCCATAGTCCAAATCGGAGCTTGTCGCCGGCGACCGCGTCCTCCGTTGGGAGCTCGTCACCGACCGCGCCCGTCGTCCACGCCTCAGCCGGCGGCCGCGTCCTCCACGCCGGAGCTCGTCGCCGGCGCCGTCACCATCACCACGCAGGATCCTCCGCCGTCCACGCCCCACGCCAGAGCTCGTCGCCGGCGCCTTCTCCATCACCACGCAGGATCCTCCGCCGTCCATGCGACCATGCCCCACGCCGGAGCTCGTCGGCAGCCGCGTCCTCCACGGCGGAGCTCGTCGTCGGCGTTGCTGCCATCACCACGTCGGGATATCTTGCTACATCGAACGAGCAAGTTGTGGGAAAGAGGAGCATCCCATCGTGGGACGGTATACCGTTCCCTAGCATTCCTGTATATTAATATATATTATATCAATTTTTTGAATAACTATTAATATATATTAACTATTTTTAATCCATCTTGTAATTCGATTAATTGTTCCATTGCGTTGGCTTTGTGTATTTTAACCGGTTTTTCTATTACCTATCTAAAACATTGTGCTTTTGTCAGGGCAAGATCCCGTACATGCTATTTCACGACCAAACTTCCCGAGTGAAAGGTTCTAAAGATACACTTTGTCGATACACTTGGGGTGGTGCATCACTGCACTGCACCGATCGTGCTTCACCTCATCAACAAATGCACTGGTATCAGAAAGCTGGATATTTGGATGGGCGGACGACTACGGGGTGTTTGGTTCATGACCACACTTTGCTACACCATATTTTTGGCTGTTGCAGTTGTGACTTGCCACGCTTTTTAAATAATATGTCTCACATGCCATAGATTTATTTTTTTCTAACTTTTTGGCTAGCAATTTATCCACCACACTTTTGTGGCTGCCATAACTTGTCTGACGTTAGTTGTGGCAAAGTGTGGCCGCAACCAAACATGTAAGTTCACATATACGTTAAAGAGATTACTACGCTCTTTAGCATTCTCTACGCTCACATATACAATAAAGAGATTACTAGTAGTTTCATAGTATCGCAGTTTGCAGCACATGAATTCCATCAGTTATATATATATACTACTCCAGTTCACAATTAAGAAGGAAAGAGTCTCTGTTAATCAGTCATGTTTTATATCTAATCCCAGATAGGAGAGGTTCGTCCAGGGAGGAATCTCAGCAGCCAGCTACGAAGACCACGACTGTCCATGCTCTCAGCCGGAGAACCAGCTGATCACGGATCGATGGCATCGTCGTGGATTCGCTTCAAGAGGTAGAGATGAGGAATTTCACAGGAGCAACCGATGATTTAGGCACGGTGAAGCTGCTGCTCAGGTGCAAGCCGATTCCCAAGAGGGTGTCCTTCCATCTCTCGCATCAAATCAGGAACAACGCTGATCTTCCAGTGAATGGATGCCGTTCCATGTACACTCCGTTCAACGACGACACATGGGAGAAGATACGTGAGGAGACTGCTGCTCTCTTTCACCATGATACAAAAGTCGAGAGTTCTACTTGGGTAGACGTAAGCTATAAGTAAGTTAGCTAGCTCGCTATATATGGAGAGAATATGTAGTGCAAACCATATATATTTGGAAACCTGAAAACTACTATTGGATCGAAAAATGTACATTTGAGATATGCCACGTCACCGATTAATTTTTTACGTATGAGTAAATCTACGAGTAATTTTACTCGTGATGACATGTGGACGAATTAATCTCAGACATCTATTTTTCGATCTAATGATAGTTTACAGGTTTCTAATACATATATGATTTTCACCATATATTTTCCCATATATATGGTGTGCGGCCATGGATGCATTCAACGCGATGGATTCACCAAGTGTTTATGCTCACCGAATACAGTTCTCGTTGTTTGTTTTAAAGCAACTTGCGGTTCTGCTCTTTATCTTCATAGAATCGTAGTACTATCCTAATACGATTTCTGATCTCAAGGGAACATTGCATATATTAATAGATCCACCCTTGCGATCCCACCCATCACCCTCCTTTATCTTTAGGGCTCATGCATCACTACTAGTGCCTCATTGCTTGCCCATCTCTTCCATCCACCACCAGTCTTCCACCTCCCCTGTCGTTCCTCAAAAGCTGCCTTCACTATCTCCTATCTAGCACGTCCATAGTTTTCTAGAACTTTCACCACGTCTTCAAATTTCTAACAATTTTCCACTGTTTTCCCTATTTCCATAAAGGAAAAGGTAATTTTGACATGCATGCTCGGTTTTTCTAATTTCTAACAGTTTGTTGTGCAAATAATTCGGTTCTCAAAGCCAAACAATCCGACAATTCACTAGTAGAGAAAAGGTCTTTACTCCCGGTTCGGAAACCCCCTATACTCCCAGTTTTGCAACCGGGAGGACGAATCCGGGACTAAAGATACCCATCTTTAGTCCCGGGTGAAATAACCGGGATTAAAAATCCATCTTTAGTCCCGGTTGGTAATACCAACCGGGATTAAAGATAGATAGGGCCATGTCACGGCTGCTTTTTTTTTCTGCTTATATCTATTCCTCCACCCCAAATCCACTCAATTCATTCACAAATCATCAATCATGCACAATAAAATTATCCACAAATCAACACAACAAAATCATCAATAATACATACACATCCACAATCCACAAATCTTGTGAGACCATTCCCAAATCGACAAAATATACAAAACATTCATCATTCACTACAAAAATTCACAAAATAAAAAAAATCAAGTAGCAGTCGCCGTCCGCCGGCCGCCTTGCGCCCAACTGTCGCGAAGGTCACCGAAGCCCGGCCATCGCGCAATCCACCGCCACCGGCCGCCTTGCGTCTAGCCGCCTTGCGCCTCGCCGCCGCGCGGGCCACCGCCGCCGGCCGCCTTGCGCCCGGTCGCCGTGCGGGCCACCGCCGCCGGCCGCCTTGCACCCGGTCCTCCGCGCTTGCCTCCGCCGCCAGGGGCGGCCCTCCGTGCGCGACGGCTGCCGCCGCCGCCCAGCTGCCTCCCGCCGCCGGAGGGGAGGGGAGGAGGGGGAGGGGAGGAGGGGGAGAGGGGGAGGGAAGGGGGATGAGAGGAGGAGGAGGAGGAGGAGGAGATGGAGATGGGGAAGAAGTGTGATAAGAATGAGGGGTGAGGAGAAGAAGAGAGAAGAGATAAGGGGCGGGGAGGACGAGGCGGGGCAGTTCGCTGTTTTTTTCCCGGTTGTTTAACAACCGGGACTAAAAATAGATCTTTAGTCCTGGTTGTTTTAGTCCCGGTTGGTAACATCAACCGGGACTAAAGATAATCGAGGGGTCTGACACAGCCTGTCCTCTTTTAAATTGGGACTAAAAATGATTTTTAGTACCAACCGGGACTAAAGATCAAAAAGTGACGTCATATCTTTCAACCGGGACTAAAGACGATCTTTAGTCTCGGTTCCTATTTAAACCGGGATTATTATGGATTTTGGGCAACCGACCAAAGATGGTTTCTCCAGTAGTGATTCCTTATCAAAATTCCAGTGTTTCCAGTTGAAGGTTTAACCATTTCGATTGGTTTTGGGTGGATGCCTAACGAAACTTGAGAATTCAGATTAGAATTTTTGTTCTTAAATTGTTTCCGAAATTTGTCCTTTTTTGCCTGGTTTTCATGAAAACCGCCATATCAACGGGGACCGAGATTTCATCACAAATGTAAACCCTGATCATGGGAGAGAGGAGATAGAATTAGTGTTATCTACAAATTTAGGAAGATGAGCCATAGACGATAGAAGAAGTGAGACTAGGCCTAGCCATGGCAATGACAATGGCTCCCTTATCACTGGAATTTATTTACAGTGGGCTGGTTCATAGACCCACCAATCCCTGCTTTGCAGGCCCGATGAGTGTGGAGCTCAACTTCTCCATTCACTATGACTGATAGCACGGTCCACCGATAAGTATTTTTGTGCGTTTTTCCAAATGTATCTATTCATCTCATCGTCCAGATATAATTTTAGAAAATACATTGAAATACTTATATTTTATAACGAATGGATTAGTTCTCGGTGACAGTTCTCAAGTTCCATCACAGATGTCCCTTGTTGCTATTTCTAATTGGTAGGTCAATTAATGCTCGGTACATAATTGCAAGTGAAAAATGCTTATAGCACATTATCGCAGATGAAAATGTGTAGTACACATATCGCAAGAAAAAAAAATGCTTAGTACATATTCAGAGAAAAGGCAGGTTTGTTTATTCCATTCGTAGGTCACATTGAAGAGAAAGAAACACTCAACTGCTTTTGATCCTTTACAAGTAGAGATCAGATTTCTATTGTCATAGATGCTGTATAGGATCTGCCATTGGGCATATTAGATTTGTGTTAGAGCAAATTTTACCAGGATTCTTCCAAACTTCTTTAGAGAGTAGTTTATTTCGGTTAGGGAGCTTGCTATTCATCAATCAACTAAAAAAGTAAAAAAATAATCACATTTTTCAGCCAGGATTGCTCTACTATTCGCGCTGTCATTTATATACCTAACCCACTCCACCCCATCCCTCCCCTCTCACCTCCTCCGTTGGACCGCAAATTACTCTATATACCTAACCAACTCCTCCCCCTTCCTCTCCTCTCACCCCTCCATCTAACCGTAGGATTGCTCTAAGATTCGTGCATTCATTTACATATATATATATATATCTAACCCACTCCTCCTCCTCTCACCCCCTCCATCCGATCGCAGGATTGCTTTAAGATTCGTGCATTCATTTATATATATACCTAACCCACTCCTCCCCCTCTCTCCCCTCTCCCCCCCTCTGCCTGCCCGCCGCCACCCCTCCCTCCCAACATATTGTGTCGTTTCTCTTCGCCTCGACGATTCTGCACCGGCGTGGCTACCCGGCCAAATCCTCTCCCCTCCCCCTCCCCTTGCCTCCTCTCCTCCCCGAACGCCATCACGCAGCCGTCTCCAAGTTTAGTGTTGTTCCCCCACCCCGCCTCCAATCTTTTGTCTCCGGTGGCTCCCGTGGCCAGATCCGCTAACGCGACCCCACCTGTCGCCCTCCTGCATCCTCACGGCTCCGACATCGCCACCAGTGTGCCACCCACCACCTGTCTTCCACCTTCTTGGTCATTCCTCAGAAGCTATCTTTGCTATCTCTAATCCCGAAACCCTTATCTGAAGGAATCTGGCTAAAGTTCGGGTGTCGTCTGCGTGGAGGCTTGAAGAGGATGTCACCACCACGTCGCCGGTGAGCCCTCTCCCTCCTCACACTCGGGTAGATGTGGACTATGATGAATGAGCCGTTCGATCTTCATCCAACACCATTTAGCATTGGGGTGAAATTTAGGGAAATTTAGATTGAGTGCTGAATTGTGGAGGTGTTACCATAAGTGTCTAACAAAATCCCTGCCTCCCGGAATCCCAATCCTTGAAGAGGTCGATTGTTTCTTGGTTTTGGATATCGTGGCGGCGTAAAATTTGGTGATGGGTAAATAAACAGGGCCGGCCCTGGGGCAGGGCAGGCAGTGTTGCGGCTGTTGCCGCCCTGAGCCCCAGGAGGCATCAGGAGGCCCCACGGCCATGTACAGCTACGTGCATACACAGTTCACTTTGTGCTCCTGCCTTAGTTAATCTCTTTTAAAACCAGATAAAACTTTGACGTTTCTATTATATTATGTTCTACAAATTTCAATTAGGAGAGTAATTACTAATTAGTGCCTTAGTATATATATAACACCGTCTTTCTGGTTGATTCATTCATCTCATGGCACTGCACTAATTTTCTACATATGGCTTGATTTTTAATTTTTTTAGCCATACTAGATATTATACGCTTATACGCTTGAGAAGTTTGGTTTTCATAAATTCCTATTTAAAAAATTAGTTTATTGTTAATGATGCTTTAAAGCTAAACATTTCTTCCTATTTAAAGTAAAAACTTAGTGTCCATAGATATTATGCACATGGAGGTGGAATTTCAACGAGAAGTTAGCGAGGCTATGAATGTTCCGTCGGTCTCGATCACTTCGAGCGTACGTAAACTTATGGGATACGTGTGTAGTGATGTGTGTACGTGTCTCCTATATAATACAAAGAAAGTACATTTATATGTACACATTATTAATATTGTGGGACCTTTATATTTTTTCTCGCCCTGGGCCTCCAGTGTTTGAGGACGGCCCTGTAAATAAGCTATTACTTTCCGAAAAGAAATCTAACTCGCGATGTCTACCTGCAGCGCTCGTAATTCCGGCGACGGCGGCGAGGGCGTCGACCGCATCAGCCACCTCCCGGAGGAGCTCATCCAGAGCATCCTCGTCCGCCTCCCGTCCGTCGACGCGGCGGCGCGCACCAGCGTCCTCTCCCGGCGATGGCGCCACGTCTGGACCCGCCTCCCGTCCCTCTCCTTCCAGTGTGATTCCGAGAAGCCGGGCGCCATCGACGCCGCGCTCGCCGCCTACTCCGCGCCGGCGCTGAACCGGCTCGCCCTCTCCGCGGCCCACGCCCTCGAGCCCGCCACCGTCGCGCCGTGGCTGGAGTTCGCGTCGCGGCGCGTCGCCGGCAACCTCACGCTCAACTTCTCGGTGGCCGGCCTCGAGCTGCCCGCCTGCGAGAGGGCGACGAGCATCAACCTCCACGTCAGTCACCTCCGCCTCCCGCCGGCCGGCTCGTTCGCGGCGCTGGCCTCCCTGGCCATCGTCGGCGCCCGCATGCAGGGCGGCGACTTCGAGGCCGTGTGCTCGCCGCGGTGCCCTCGCCTCCGGCGGCTCGCTGTGCGCAGCGTCACGCTCGTCGAAGGCGCCGCCGACGTCTCCGTGCGCTCCGGCTCGCTGGAGTGGCTGGTCTTCATGGCGCAGGGCGTCAGCCGGCTGGAGGTCGCCGCCCCGAGGCTCCGGTACTTCCGGGCAGAAGCCAAGGCCGCCGCCGGCGACGTCTCGGATGTCAGCGTCGCCTCCCCGGTGCTTGAGGACGTCGCTTGGTACGGGGAGTTCGACCCGCGCCGCCACCGGTTCGCCGAGGCCGGCCACCGCCTGCGGAAGCTGGTGGTCATGGACATGCCGACGGCGGCGCTGATGCGGCGCTTCTACATCGTCGACGAGCTCGTGCTTAGCTTCGGAATTTCACCGGTGAGTCCCTTGGTTACTTAGCTCTTTCTCTCTTTTTTTTTTCGCGAACGCGCAAAGTATTGCACGTCAATATATTAGAAGAAATAAGAATTTGTTTACGCAACACAATCAGTTAGACCGGCTTATGCCAAGGGAATAGAGAGAAAAAAAACTAAAAACAAAAGAAAGCAGGAAAAGAAAGAGACTACTACGACGGCTAATCGCAACTCTAACCAGCGGGAAGGGGGCAGAGTCACACTTAGCTCTTTCTCCACCTTTGCTATTATCAGGTGACTGAAATTGGAGAAAATTTCAATCTCCTAGAGCCCTAGCCTTATTGTATCAAGATCCAACTGGCAGGGAATAGCATTCCACCTTTAGTCAAAATTTTAGAGCTTAATACGAACCACCTCTCAAATTCTTGGATTGGCTTTATGAAATTCATGCGTATCGCTTTGTCTCGGATGGTCTTTTTTTATCATTGTTATAATAAATCATTAGGTTTTCATAGGTTTCTTTGATGATTTGTCATACTCAGTGAAAGCATACACTAAAACTTATGTAAATTGAAGAATAAATTTTGTCGGTGATATATAAACTTGTTAGATGGGTGCAATTTAGTAAAAAAAACGTGTCTAGTACATGCAAACTAGTACAAAATAATATATTGTGACTAATTATGTTGAGTTAATCTGATTATAAAATGTCATGCACACGTATGAGGGCATGTGATACGTCGTATGTGTATTTAACATTTATATATGTTTAGTTTATTCTTCTATTATTTTGTATCCATTGCATACTTCTTTCAAATATATTTTTAATATGTATAATTAACATGACTTATTATATTTTTGATTGAACATATGCTTATTATGATAACATCATCTTGACATGCAAGCCTATATCAGAATCAATTCAGTGAGATTAGTTAGATATGTTTTGGCTTTGGTTTGCACACACTAGATAAGTTTATGCACCAAAATGAGCAATTTACAAGTTCATATACTAAATCGCACACACCTAAGTTCGTATACCAACAGTGCAATTTACATGGTGCAAAGTGTAATTTCCTTGAGAATTAATGATTAAAGCTTCACTTTGGAAAATGTGTGTCCAAAACACTTTTTAATAAGGAAAAAGTACGAATTACCCCCCGAACTATCGTGGTCGTCCGAATTACCCCCTGAACCACAAAACCGGACATTCTTCACCCCCAACTATGCAAACCGGACGAATTACCCCCCTCGAACCAATTCAGAGCGGTTTTGTCCAACGTGGCGCACACATGGCAATCTAGTTAGCGTTTTTTTAATTAAAAATTGTGGGACCTGCCTGCCATACTCTTCTCTTCTTCCTCCCTCTCTATTCTCTCTCTCTCTCTCTCTCTCTCTCTCGCTTTTTCTCTCTCGCGGCTCGCGGGGACGGCGAGGACGGCGACGGCGGAGGCAGCGGCGGCGGCGGAGGCAGCGAGCGCGGGGAGGCGAGCGGCGGGGCAGGGCGGAGGAGGAGGCGAGCGGCGCGGGAGCTCGCGCTGCTCGCGGAGGAGGCGAGGTGGCGGCGGCGGAGGAGTTGAGCGGCGGCAGGGTGCGGCGGAGGCGAGGCGAGGCGGTAGAGAGGGAAGAGGTGGCCGGCGAGCCCGGTTGAGCTCCGCCGCCTCGAGGGCCTCGCGACGGGAGGAGGGAGAGGGGGAGAGGGGAGGCGGCGACGAAAGATGGGGGAGGGGAGAGGCGCGGCGCATCGGGAGATACCTCGTCAAGGTGGTCCAAGTCATCATCCGGAGGCGGCGGCGGTTGCGCCCCCTTCGCGGCGGACCCACCAGCGGCGACGCCGACCGCTGCGCCTCTCCCCTCTCCCATCTTTCGTCGGCTGCCGCCTCGCCTCACCGCTGCCGCTCGCCTCCTCCGCCGCATCCCGCCGCCGCTCGCCTCCCCACGCTCGTTGCCTCCGCCGCCGCCTCGCCTCGCCGTCGCCGTCCTCGCCGTCCCCGCGAGCCGCGAGAGAGAAAAAGCGAGAGAGAGGAAGAAGAGAAGAGTATGGCAGGTGGGTCCCACAATTTTCTAATTAAAAAAACGCTGACTGGATTGCCACGTGTGCGCCACGTTGGACAAAACCGCTTTGAATTGGTTCGAGGGGGGTAATTCGTCCGATTTGCATAGTTGGGGGTGAAGAATGTCCGGTTTTGTGGTTCAGGGGGGCAATTCGGACGACCGCGATAGTTCTGGGGGTAATTCGTACTTTTTTCTTTTAATAAGTAGGAGGATATGTATTATCTCTCCTTACTTTTTAACTACCGTAGGGAAATCTCTCATTATTTATGTACCATACACAAAACATGCATACCTTAATCATATATGTGTGTGCTGTTGGTAGGGGATAAGAGGGTACAAGACGTTTCTGAATGCTACGAGCATGATTGCAAAGTGTGAGGTTTTGGAGGTGCAGGTGACGACGAGACGGCACGCCTTTTCATCAGCAGTGTTGCATCTCCTCAGGAAATCAGTTGGTGTTGCGAAGCTTCTGATTCGTCTGCCTCGGATGGTAAGCTCAATTACCTCTTTTAACTAAGGAGAATATACAATCAAAATTTGTGTCAGGAACACACACATATGTCCAGGAAATTGAACTAAGACAAAGTTCCTTAATTATGCATGCAAGTTAGTATACCAATTGAAACAATGTAATAACCGTTTCTTGGTTGCAAGCTTGTGATTTTCGTTTGTACAAAGTTGTACCTTCATGTACATTACAAGTTTATCTCCTAGTATAATTTCAGAGAGTTATGAATTGAAATTGTAAAATTAACATAAAATAGCTTCTCTCTCTGAAAATGTACTTCACACTATTTTTTCAGGGGAACAAAAGCTGCACGGAGGGCTGTCCTTGCTCTCTGCCGGATAGCTGCAACACTGACAAGATTCAGTTAGATTCGCTGAAAGAGGTGGAAATATTGGGGTTCCAGGGAGAATTTAATCAGATGAAATTTATCAACCTGCTGCTCGATTGCCATGCGCCAATCCTTAAGAAGGTATATGTCAGAATCCCAAAGGATGTGAAGTCCATCAGCAAGACGAAGAACAAGAAAATTCGCAGCATTATTGATGGTCATCCGGAGATTGATGTTGAATTCAAGTTATGGCCGTGAGGGAGCTTGGCCGATCATTGCATCCTCTGCCTTCGGAAGAAAGTGGTAAAAACACAAATTGTTTGATTATGTAGTGGCAACAGAAACGGTGGGACAGTAATTTAGGCCCCATTTTATTCAAAGATGGGACAGAAACGATGGGATAACTTTGTTATTCCTGTGGGAAGTGAAACATCCCTTGTACCTCTACCTTTCTGAAATTACTGTAAAAATTATTGCCTCTGATGAGTGATGACTCCTAGCTATGGAAATTATGTAATACCGACTGTAGCTTTATATCGTATCATTCTTTTTTCATCGGACTGATGGGATTCATTTACTTTTAGCGATGTATTATCTTCATCCCAAAATATGAGAAATTTAGCTTTTATTTCCTGAGTAATTAACAAAAGTACTACAATTGAATAAGCGGTGGTTGGGGAATGCGAGTGGCTGAGGTAAGATCATGTGGTTGGTGCTCTGAAAGTTCTCATGCTTGGAGACAGATTTCAAATGTTAAGAATCTTTGAGACAAATTTAAATGCTAAGATACCTTGTATATTTTGGGACGGGGAATCACCCTATCCATGTGTGTTGAATGATAGTTTCTCTTTGAGTAAACAAAAAAAAAAAACTTGCAAGCATGCAAAACTGAGTGTTACCAGGAAATCTTTTAGTGAACTAACTTAATCTCAAACATAGAAAAAATCTACATGATGGCTTCCCATCCGAGGTGCGGGATGGTTAATGTGAGCGGCCTCTTATCTCCTTTTTGTGCTCCGCTCGCCTCCTCCTACCCTCCTCACTCTCCTTCATGGTCCACCAGCTCAATAGCCTTGACCCTAAACCCTTGTGATGGACGGCAATTTTTTTTTTAAAAAAAAACATCTCAACTGAAAAACTTATAATTTCTGCTAAAAATATAGGGACATTTTTTTTTATTTTATTTGGGGTCATTTTTTTCATATATGATTGAGTGTATCAGAAAAATAACTGCACAAGCTTTTAAGTTTTTTCTTAATAATGGATTTAAATAAAACCCGACCTCTACATTCAAGGATATACACAGCCAACAAGCTTTGAAATCTACATTATGATGAATTTGAAATTTACAATGTAAGTTTTATAATTTACGGTGACACGATAATTTTACTCATCAATTGGTAGTTAGCGAATCCCCTAATTAACTAGGAATCTTACTAACAGTATAGTTGGCCAAATAGATTGCCTGGCACGGCACAGCTCAGGCCCGGCCGTGCTTGGGCCGAGGTTAGTTGGGCCGGCACGGTCTGACCGACACACCGAGCCGTGCCGTGACAGCCCACAGACTGCATACACGGCCCAAGCATGGCCCAATACGACTTGAGCCGTGCCGGACCTGCCCGAAGGCACGATAGTCCATCGTGCTTCTCCACAGAATAAATCTAATTTTTATCCCTCAACTTTGTGGGTTGTATTCATTTGGCTAGAAAATAAGTCTATTTTTTATTCCTCCTCTTTGCGCCTTGCCTTATGGTTATTTAAGTTTATTTTGCATCCCTATACTATTTTTCTTCGATCAAGCCGTGCCAGACCGGCCCACCATGCCGATGGTGCAGCCCAGGCATAGCCCAGTTGTCGGGCCGGGCCAGCACGGGCATGACTCCAGTTGGGTTGTGCCATGCTTGGGCCGGGCCACAGGTCTCAGGCCATATGGCCATCTATCCTACTAACAGGATGTAAAAGACTCGCAGACTCCGATCGAATTACTCCATCTCTCTCTTTTCGAACTAGGGATGGTGCACCCCGACGACGGCCGCCGATCGGAGATCGTCATGGACGCCGCCGGCCGGAGTTGCGAGGTGGACGAGGAGGACTACATCAGCGGCCTCCCCGACGACCTCCTGCACAACATCCTCCTCCGCCTCCGCTCCACCGCCGCCGCCGCCCGCACCAGCGTCCTGTCCCGCCGCTGGCTCCGCGTCTGGGCCCAACTACCCGACCTCGGAAACTTCCGTGCGCCGGCGGCGGCGGCTGCGGCGACGGTGGACTCGGTCCTCGACTCCATCGACGCCGCCATGGCCGCCAGCCAAGTCCCGGCCATCGACAGCCTCTGCATCACCGTGGAAACGGAGAACCGAACCCGGCAACTCCCTCTCGCCGCCATCCCCGCCCACCGCGTGATCGCGTGGCTACGCTTCACCTCGTGGCGGCGCGTGCGCCGGCTCAACCTCTCGTTGCCAGCCGACGACGACATGGCGGCGCGCGCGCCCAGAAGAAGAGTGGGAGGGGAGGAGAAGACGATGGAGGCGCTGCCGATCGATCTGCTCGCCATGGAGAGAGCTACAAGCATCGTGCTCGACCTCGGACACAGGTTCCGCCTCCGCCTGATGACCCCGCCGCCGGCGGCCGGCGGCGGCACGTTCACGAAGCTCACCGCCCTGACCATAATCGCCGCCGCCGTGGAACGCCGCGAGCTGGAAGCCCTCGTGTCCTCGCATTGCCCTCGCCTCGAGAGACTCTCCATCATCGGCGTAAAGCTGCTCGGCGGCGGCGCCGCCGCCTCCAGCTTCTCCATACGCTCCGACTCGCTCACCTCGCTGTACATCCACCTCCGGGACTCCGGCCTGGAGGAGGTCGTGGCCCCGCGGTTGGAGAAGCTGCACGCGTCCGGCGACACCGGGTTCCACGTCGCTGCCCCCATGCTGGCCGAGGTCTCTTGGCAAGACGTCCATCGTGCCTACTTGAGCAATGGCGTCCTCCGCCGCCGCCCGCTCAAGATCGCCGGCGCCGCGCGTAGTCTGCGGCGGCTATGCATCACGTCACCCTCTTCCGTCGGGTATCTGCTGCAGAGATTCGACGCCGTCGACTGGCTGGATCTGACACTCGCGGTTCCTCAGGTGAGTCTGGAATCTGCATGCGGCATGCCGTTCTGGATTTAGACATGTTAAACTTGCTCGATTCATAAATATTTCACATTTACGCCACTTTTTGGTTTAACCATCTTAATATTTTTTTTCACTAGTTATATCTTTCTCAAATATCTCTTAATTACTGCACCTTTTCATCATGTAGTAGTCATAGGTGGTGTTTAAAACTATTGTAAATAAAGATAAATATGAAGATGAAGATTAAGTGTTTTACGCAAAATAAGGTAGTAATATATTAACGTACGATTAATTATTACAATCTTGAAAAATAGATTTATCTGATATTTTAGAGCAACTTTCACATAGAAATGTTTCACACGAAACACACCGTTTAACAATTTGAAAAAGTGTGCCACGAATGTAAAAAGTTCAATCCAACTTTTGTTGGAGATTCAAACGCAGCCATAGTACAATATTTACTATCCTGCACCCTAGCTATGTGTAATATAGTATGCCCATTAATTGCGGTTTTTATAAACTAAGTATTTTAAAAGTTATTGATGGTCAAAGTTCCAAAATTTTAACCAAGTTACGTCAAATACTTAAGACCAACCAGAACGGGTATATGTATGGCATAATTTCCAAGTTGTCTATGGCCCTGTTTGGAGGAACTTCTAGCCGCTGCAGCTTCTTCCAGAATCAGAAGCTCCTCAAACAGTCCAGCTTTTAGTCCAAATTCTGAGAAGCTGTAGTTGTAGAATCCAGACAATAAACTATAAGCCAGAAGCTGGAAAACCTAGCTTTTTCAGATCCTCAAAAGCTAGCTACCAACTAACTGCTTCTCAGAATCTTAAACTCTCCAAACATGCCCTTATATATGTCGTATATACGATTCTTGAACCATTATATGTTTGTGGCAGGGAGTGGAGGCATACAGGACATTCATGGATGATATGGACAACATTCCCAAGTGTGAGACCTTGGTGATAGCTCTAAAAGCGCAGTTCCATGGCTTTGTGCCAAGCATGCTACATCTCCTGAGAAGATGCAGCCATGTAAAGAAACTTGTGGTAATGATTATTGAACACAGAGACCCACCTCCATTATCACCATCCAGTTTCTGCTCGACAGCATGCCCCTGTCGCTCGCCAGATATCTACAAGACCGACGGCATTGCTCTCGACTGCCTTGAAGAAGTAGAGATCCGTCCCATAGGATCAGCTCCTGTGGGAGTAGTTGCGGAATTTGTGGATCTGATATTCAGACTGGATGCAGCCATGCTCAAGAAGGTGGTCTATCAGCAGTCACCATTTAGACCAGACCAGGAGGGCTACGAGAAGGTCCGCAGCATGTATCTTTCAAATCCCAGAATCGAGTTCAGGCAATTGGCCTCTACAAAGCAAGGATGTGACAGTCTTGTGTTCAGTAAATCAGTAGTAGCTTTGCAATCAATTTCTTTCAGAGATATTTTTTTTCTCGTGTAGCCGACCAACGATAATTTTGGTATAGATATATATTGTGAGAGAGATTATGTTGTGAATTTGGTGGAGCAATTCTTTTTTGTGTTCACGGAAAAAATGCATCATTTGATATGCTGGTGATAATACAGTGTGATTAATTTACATCTACTCCACATTCCACAAGTTTTGACGATTGGTGTCACCGGCCTTTTATTGAAAATCAAATCATTATTCAGTACTCCCTCCATCTCAGACTCTTTTTTTTTCAGGGAAAGGGTGAGTTTTATTGATTAAATAGAGTGATTACAATCTCACAGGATAAGATCATGAATACAAGTAGGAGCATCAAGTCTCTACACCGCACTATGTCTAGTCGTTCTAGCTAACTGAGCTAATTCATGAGTTACTCTATTACACCCTCTTCCAACATGATCCGTCCCACGGACTCTGGCTACACTTCGCCTCGCAGTGGGAGAAACGCCCGAGGATCTTCCGGCTAACTTCACAAGGTGGTGGACTAGACGATCTGCATTTGAAGCATCACTCTTATTATTTGATATTAGGTCATTCCTAATATTCGCATCTTCGCCTCGCAGCGGCACGTGCGTCGGCTAAACCTCTCGTTGCCAGCCGACGACACGGCGCGCGCGCCCAGAAGAAGAGTGGGAGGAGAAGATGGAGGCGCTGCCGATCGATCTGCTCACCTTGGCGAGAGCTATAAGCATAGTGCTCAGCCTCGGACACTTTTGAACACTAATAATTTGCTTTCTTAATTGTAACATATTTTGGCGTACAATTAATTCTTTTGCGTGCTCCAGAAAAAAATGCATCATATATACAGTGCTGATGCATATATGATTTAATTTACATTTTTACTCCACAAAGTTCGGTACAGTGCACTGGTCACCGGCCTTCGACGATGGTGACCGTGACGTCGTTGACGGTGCAGGTGGACGACCACTCGCCGTCGGTCGAGCCGCCGCCGCCGCCGCCGCCGCCGCCGCGGTCGCTGCAGAATCCCGGGTGCCTCGGCTGCGGCACCACCGCGCTGAGGTTGCCCAGCATCATGAACACCGCCGCCATGTGCGGCCGGTCCTCCGGCCGCTCCTGCACGCACAGGAGCCCCACCTGCACGCACCGCAGCACCTCCGACCTGCTGTACCCGCCGCCGCCGCCGGCGGCGGCGGCCACCACCTCGTCGAGCAGCGCCAGCGCGTTGCCCTCCCTCCACAGCCTCCAGGCCTGCATCGCGCACGCACGTTTCGATCAGTTTCTCGAGCAAATTTGCAGCGAACCTTTTTTTTTATTTCTTGATCGCTGCTTACGTGGCTGAGCAGGCTCGTCTGCTCGCCGCTGCTGTACATCCCGCGGTTCTTCCGGCCGCTGACGAGCTCCAGCACCAGCACGCCGAAGCTGAACACGTCGGACTTCACCGAGAACACGCCGTCCATCGCGTACTCCGGCGACATGTACCCACTGCCGATTCGCCATTGTTACCATCACAGCTCAGAATTTAGCAGCTATATATGTAGTATATCTGAAGATCATCAGAGTCAGTGTCGTGCTCACTATGTCCCGACGACTTTTCTGGTGTGCGAGTCGGTGTCGTCGCCGAAGATCCTCGCGACGCCGAAGTCGGAGATCTTGGGGTTCATGTCTCCGTCGAGCAGGATGTTCCCGGCCTTGAGATCCCTGTGGATGATCTTGAACCGGGAGTCCTGGTGCAGATACAGGAGGCCCCGTGCGATGCCGAGTATGATGTTGAATCGCTTCGACCAGTTCAGCTGAGCTGATCGCGCCTTGTCTGCTCAAAATTTTCATGGATCAATTTCATCTGAAAATGAGATAATGGTGTCAAAATATGAGGCAATTATCTGAGCTTATGTTGTACCGAAGATGAAGTTGTCGAGGCTCTTGTTCTCCATGTACTCGTAGACCAGCATCCTTTCCTCGCCATGGATGCAGCAGCCGAGGAGCCTGACAAGGTTCACATGCTGGAGCCTTGCGATGAGCATGACCTCGTTCTTGAACTCGTCCAGCCCCTGCGTCGAGAATTTAGACAGCCTCTTCACTGCCACTGTCTGCCCTCCATCCAATTCTCCCTGATGAATTTCGCATCATGCAAATTGTTCTCAAATTTTCAATCAAAATCACCAATGTGTGTGATGTCAGAAATGTGTCTGCCTTGATTTTTTATGTTTTTTTACCTTGTAGACAGGACCAAAACCACCTTCACCGAGCTTAGCTAAGTTTGCGAAATTGTCAGTGGAGAAGGCTATCGTGTTGAAGTCAAAGAGAGTGACATTCAGTTCGTTGCTGTGCCTGGTTTCATCCTCCATTTTCCTGTCTTGGACTTGATTCAGAGGGATACTTGAGTCGAATGAGGTGAACCTTTGAGGACTCTGAAATCTCACTGGATTTGCAACTGTAGTTAGTATTCAGGTTAGCACGTGGATTAACTGAAAAATGCTCATTTTTCTCCTGTCAGACAGACAGAAGAAGGAAGACTTGGGAGTTGGAAGAACCTTTGTTTCTGAATAACTTGTCCCAGACGAAGAATGCAGCAAACGCCAGAAGAACAACACCAGATAGGCTTAGGACAACAGCGAGCACTGTGTTTTTCCTGCTGGAATCATCCCCATTGGTTGCTGTCAGAGTCATCTTGGAGGTGTCAGCAAGTCAAATTAGATGTACTAGAAGATATTTTAAAAAATTAGTTGTGCTTGACTGATAGGTAAAGTTTGTACTACAGAAACAGATAGTAGAAGATTGACTGAAGATTTTGCTTTGAAACCAAGTAACCCCTTGATTTAGTAGTTCCTTTTCTTTAATGATTATCGACGATTTTTTAGTACTGACAATGTTTTTCAAATTTCAAGTACAACACTGAAAGGTTCGTGCTGCCAAACGTGATTTCCAACACCAAAAAAAATGGAAGTGATAATCCATGTAAAATTAAGAACAAGATCCAAAATAAATATGACAACTAGCAATCTTAGGTGCTTGTCCACGAAAGCAACAAGTGCAAACCAAAAGTCTGTATGTCTTTGATTTAGGTACAGGACAGTCGCTTCAGGCCAAATTAAAGAACCATTTCTGATCAGCGCATTGCGACCACACAGGACACAGCATCAGATAGAACAATAAGACTGATTTTCTCTATAGAAAGACTTCAATTCATTCTTGAGACGAATCCAAGCAATTCATTCAGTCTCTACTAGGACAAAACGGTTGAATTTTACTAAGACTGCAGATTCTTTACAATATTGTTCTACATCAAATTAACATATATATATATATATATACACACACACACACACACACACACACACGCAAATTAAATCATGTAGGTATGACAGAACATATCTGATGTTTTCTTGAAACGTTCTTTTTTAAGCGAATAATATCTCCTATACCTTAACTTTACTTATTATGGCCTATTTGGTTGCCACCATTTATCAACAAAACCTACCAAACATGCTTAATATAAGGTAGGTGCTTAAAATCCTTGTCACACCATAGCAAGTCTAAAAATATCATTGCCAACACTTTTATGAGTAAACAAACAAATGGGAGATAGTTTGTTAAAAGAAAATCTTATCATAATTGTGGTTGTAACCAAACAGATGACTAAGACCCTATTCTATTTGACACATCTATAGATCCTAGATCATGTTGGATTTTTAGGTTGTACAAGGGTTTAAATTTTTATATTTCTCTAATATAAGCAAAATAGTTTATTCAAATGTCATCAGTATAATCATAATTATGGATCCATGAATTTTGAGAACTAGTAATACCTAGCTTTAAGAAAATCGTATATATGAAGATGTTACATACGGTCTAAGGCTCTGTTTAGATCCTCCAAAATGACAAAAGTTTTGCCATTTTGAAGCACCTTTTGTCATTTTAGATCTAAACACTAGTAGCAAAACTTGGCAATTTGGCATTTGGCATTTGCTAGTCTATAGTAGCAAATTATGCAAAAAGGTGTTTTGGGACCACTCCCTCTCTCTTTCTCTCTCTCATTTTAGTGATAGAATGGCAAAAGTTTAGGATGCATCTAAACAACTAGTACTTTTGCAATACCAAAACTTTTACCATTTACTATTTGCTATTCTAAATGGATCTAAACAGGCCCCTAAGTTGGTCAAATTTGTCTAATAGTTCTATGGCCACTAATGTACCTATCACTTTTTATATTAAAAAACATCCTACATCCTCAAAAGTTACGTTGTAAGTGTAGTGAAATAATTACATAATACTATCACTTTTTTCAATGACACCATTAACTTTCAGACACATGTTTTACTATCTATCTTATTTAAAAATTTATATAATTATTATTTATTTTAAAGTTGTTTTTTTAAAAATACTTTAACCATAATTTTTATTTTCTACCTTCGTACAATTTTTTTAATAAGTTAAATGGTTAAACATGTGTTTAAAATTAATGGCCTCATCTATTTAAAACGAAGGAAAGTATATGGCATACGAACTAGAGAGGAGAGGAGAATCATACGCAAATCGGATGCGGCGAGACGCATGAAGAGATCCTCGCCGCCATAGGAGAACTTCCTGATGTCCACGAGCGGCGAGCTCCACATGATGCAGCCGCTCCCGCCTCCCCTGACGTCGGACGCGGCGTACGCCACGCAGGAGCAGTTGGCCAGGCACCTCGCCCTGCACCGGTCGACGGTGATGGCCGCGTCCACCGTCGCGTTGGTGGTGTCGGGAAGCTTCACGCCGCGCAGCGGCAGGAACCCGTCGCCGGTGCAGTTGAGCCGCGTCCGCCGCGCGCACCCGGCGGAGCTGTCCCTGAGCTCCCAGTTCCTGGGCGACGACGGCGCGAACCCGGCCGGGCAGCCGCACATCGACGCGGCGCCGACGTCGCAGACGCCGTAGGCGCCGCAGTGCGCGTACTGGTCGCACTGGTCCCGCGGCAGCGACCAGTAGAGGCTCCACCCGCCGGCCTGCGGCAGCCACACGTACCGCTGCGCGCTCGACTGGTTCAGCACGAACCTCGAGAGGACGCCACCGCCGTCGACGACGAAGGTGTAGTAGACGGCGGTGCGGTTGGCGACGAACTCGAACCGAAAGCTGGTGTTGTTGGGCTCCATCTCCGGCTCGCCGCTGAACTGCAGCCCGTCCCACGGCCCGTTCCGGTACACCGGCGACGTGCCGTTGTACCAGATGAACCCCTCCGGCGCGCCGCGCGGGTCGATCTTGAACGTGTAGTCGCCCGGCGACGGGTCGCCGGCGCTCCTCCACGTCGTGAGGTAGCGGTCGAGCCCAGTGGTGAGGTCCCACCCGAACTTCATGCCGGGGAGCAGAGTGTCCGACGGGTAGTCGAAGCTCTGCCACAGAACATCCCCGGTGCCACCGCCGACGAGCACGAAGTTGCCACTATCCAGCAGCCTCGCCGCCACCGGATCACTCGCGGTTACGTTCGACGGCGCCGACGACCACACCACGCGCCCCGACCCATCGCCGAGCACCAGACGACCACCGCCGCCGCCGCCGTTGACGACGACAGCCAAGCTCCCGGCCGTGCCGCTCACCGGAGCATCCCGGTTGGCCACCCACACCACGGTCGGCGGATCGATGTCCCTGTACCATATTCCCAAGAACCTCGCCGCCGTCGTCGAGCCCGGCGGGGTGAAGAACCCGAGCTCGAAGACCCCACCGGCCGAGACAAGCCTCTGGCCATCGGCGAGAGATGAGTTGGCAAGAATGGTGTCACTCGCGGAGGCGGCAAGGGAGAAGAAGAAGAAGAAGAAAAGGAAAAGGAGAGCTAATGGCCGCATGGCGCTCGCCGCAGCCATGGCCATCGTGATCATGCGGCGCCGGAAAGCACCACGCACTCACGGCTCCTACTAAGATGGGTTAGAAAAAATTTTAAAACCGCACCTTGTTTTAGCTGGAATACTTGTGCCAATTGAACACTCACCTACTCATCCAATGGAATGTTGCATTCGCCATTTTCGCTTTGTCGCGCGCGCATCCAGGAACTGTGGCTACTGAGCACGATGGTTCCAAAAACAGGTGGACCGGCAGATAACCGACCAGGAGCCAGCGACCGGCTAGGAGGCGGCTATTGGCTGGATGTACTACCTCCATTTCTTCAATTTTGAGACACCAGTATGTGGCACATGCAATGTGATTTTAATTAAAAAAAGGATTTGCTAAAAAACTTTAGCAAGTTTTTTTCTGCCCCAAAACTTTCAGATTTGTGACTATCAAATGGTCTCAAGATTTGTACATGAAGAGAAAAAAATTGCTAAAAAAAATGTCATGCGTAAGATTCCAGTGCTATCTAATCAAAGCATTATTAAATACATGTTTTAATAAGTTAATAAGTTATATCGTAGTTACAGTGCAACATCTGAAAGTTTTTGACTCGAAAAGTTTGCGAGTTTTTAGATACTCCTGACAACGCGCCAGTATCCTATAGTACTATAACAAACCGGTACTACGAACCATCCTCCTACCAAGTCATACTTGACTGTAATACCATCATACTGGTGTTGATTGACAAAATATTTTAACATCAGGTTTTCACAAAGATAAAGATTTTACGGTGACTTTCCACGATGGATCGACTTGCGGTCTTGCATTGCTGCCTTTTTGGAAAGGAGATGGTGATTTACTGATTTTGATATCCTATGTTTAGATAGTACATGCAAATATTATCTAACAAAAAAGGAGTCGTTCTTATGGGGTAAGATTTGGCCAATGATGGCGACTTCCATGGCATTTTTCTCATGGAGAGGCAGCGTCTCCTTTGTTGACGCAACGGCGACTTATGATAAAAAAAAAATGTGTATTTTTCTAGTGTTGGAAGAGTCATTACGGCATCAGATGGAAGATCTTTGAGATGGTGGTAAACTAAACCTAAACCGGTATGACTTCTGACTTGGCACATGAACCTACCCCGGTAGCTCAGACTTCAGACTCTAGTAATCCAATGTGCTATATCTAGAACATGTTTATCTGCCTAATTTCTTACCAGTCATTAAAGTAGATAATAAGATTCCCCAGAATAGTTTTGATTATTTCGAAGGGTAGAGATATCTTTTGTCATGAATCCACAAAATTGCGACGCAGGAAATCAACCGAATTATATTGGACTAGAAAATGTTTCTGTTTAAAAAAAATTATCGCACCACACAGTGCAAGGTTTCATATATTGATATAGCATAAAAAAATTACAATATTATAGTCCTTGAAAGTTACGACCAGGAAAAAAGAACACACCACCATACGCCGAAACACTCATGCATACGCTCACAAGGAAAGAACTAACACCAAGCCAGCTACCACTATGTGTGACCGGTTACTATCAACTCATCAATATGAGCATAAATGCACCACCCTAGAAGGTCAGCCATAGACTACTCGTTAAACCCACAGAGAAGGGTTGTTGAGGGAGAGGGTGAGAGACATAACAAGATCTACTTGGCCTCGTGCGAACACAATGGTGACAACCAATAATGCCATGTAGATCATACTGATTGGAGGCGGGAAATTCACAAATGGGATCTACTAGATGATGCATCCAAGGAGATCGTGCCGCACCGTGCATCCAAGAAATCATGGACAAAGATCTCGCTCGGAGGATCCCGCCGAAGACGAAGAAGGAGGCATTTCGGGAATGCCCCCAAGAGGGATCACGGTGCCAAAAGGCGTTGTCGTTGCTAGCTAGAAAGAACTGCAAGGCTAGGCTTTCGACCTTCGCTGTACACCACCATACCGGTGCACCTCCGCCAACTACCCTTGGCTGCCTCAAGACAGTCCTCACTAGGGCCTTCCACTCCTACCACCATTGTACCAGCACCACTCCCGCCATGATTGTATCAACGCCCCTCTAGACACTGCGCCTCACTGTTACGCACAACCCAGGAGAAGCCAGATCCAGACTCAGCTACCTTAATGTCGCAGGCCCCCAAACGAGGGCACCGCAACCGCCACCAAATTCATGAGCACCCGAATCACAACGTACGTTGAGTGCGAGAGATGATGAAGAAGAAGAGGAATCACAACCAACGCCTTCCTCGCGACTATGCAGACCTCTGGCGATGGTGAGATGGATGGGACGAGGTGGGAGGCATGCTAATGTAGGTTTGTCTTTAAGGATTGAAATTTACCCTGTGCTAGAAAAACGTTATTTTAAGTTTAGGGATTAGTTTGAATAAAAATAAGCTGATTATTACCCAGTCTTCCGAAGGTGCTCATTGGAATAGGGTGTGCGTGTGTGCATTCATAGAGGTGAGTATGCGTGTGTTATGAGCACCTGCATTTGTATTGTGTCTCTTAAAAAAAAGAAAATAAGATGATTATATATTTTTTGTTTTAAAAGGGACCAAGACAGAATATGTTTAGTACACAATTTTAGAGGAGCTAAATTAACAAAAAGCAGGTCTATTGGGATATTTTTCGATATTTCTACTATTATAAAAATTAAAAATATTTTTGCCGATACTTTGGTACGTCATCCGTGTATGAGTCGGTTTTTAAGTTCGTTCGCTTTTGGAAATATAGATCCGTATTTGAGTCGGATTTTAAGTTCATTCTTTTATGGAAATATAAAAGGAGTCATATATGAAATCTCTTTAAACAAACTCGCATGCTAAGTTGAGATGACCGGACTCCTAATTGCAGCTCATGATTTTACAGAAAAAATATATATCCAAGCAAATTCTCGTAGTGAATTTCACCTCAACTAAACTGTATAATAAAAATAAAATTAAAATAGCCTTCACATGTTGCAATGCACGAGTATTTTTTCTAGTGAAATAAAAACATCCGGGTGGGTACAAAGGCCGCAACCCGCAGTAGGCTCTCCAAGGTGTAACATGAAAGGAAAAAGTACACCGAAGATTCCTCAACTTGTCATCGGGATAAAAAACGTCCTCGAACCGGTCACCCAAGATCCTTAGGTGGTTTTGACCCCGATTTTATCCTACATGGCTGCTAAGTTAGCGTGGGACCCACGTGGGCCTCACCTGTCAGCGTAACCCACGTCATCACCCTCGTTCTCCCTCTTCTCTCCCTTCCTCATCGCTCTCTCTCCCTTCTGTCCGGCAGTGCGAGGCGCTCTCTCTCCCTTCTTGGCGGTCGGCGACGGGCGACGCGACGGCGGTGGGGGAATGAGCTGTGGGGTGGGCGGCGAGCGGGGAGCGCCGGAGCAGCGCGCGGGAGCGGGGGTGAAGAGCGGCGCGCGGGCTCCCCTACCGGCCGCCGCCCACGAGGCCCATGAGGCGGCGGTGGTGGGAGGAGCTGGGCGTGGACGGTGGGAAGGGGGGCGCGCGGGCGGCGAGGAGAGGAGCGGCGCGCGGGCTCCTCCGCCGGCCGCCACCCACGAGGCCCACGAGGCGGCGGCAGGGGGAGGAGCTACAGGCGGCGGCGGCGGCGCGGAGCTCGGCGTTGGAGGCGTGGAAGGCGATGTTGCCAACGTAGATGACGCGGCGGCAGCAGGCACGGGGCAGTGGCATAGCCATGCTCAGAGCGGCACAAGACGAGGAGAGATGGAGATTTGCCTCGTGGGTGGCGGCCGGCGGGGGAGCCCGTGCGCCGCCCCTCCGCCGCCGACGCCTTGCGGGTGCTGTGGAGGTGGGCTGCTTGCGCGCGGTGTCCGGCAGGAGGAGCAGGAGCGCGACGGCGACCACCACCACGCTGCGACAACGGCGGAGGTGGGGCCAGGAGCGAAGGCGGAGGCGGCTGGCACAACGGCGATGGGTGCGGAGGTGGACAAGATGACAATATTCCCGATGACGAGGCAGACAAGCTGCTGCCGCCGAGGTGCGAATGGGAGTTTCGCCTAGTGGCCACCATGCCGTCGCGGGCGCTCGTGGGCGCGTTCGTCTCCATCGGCAGCCTCGACTTTGACCCCACCGGCCACCACCTCGTCACCGGCGGCATCGCCCGGAAGATCCGGATTTAAAGGGTCGCCGAGCCGTCTAGCCCCGACCGGCTGCATCTGCGTCCTAGCCAAGCTGAGCAGCATACGCTGGCGGCTGGGTGGCGCACGTGGGGTGCGGCGACTACGACAGTGTCGTGACGGAGTACGACGTGGAGCGCGACGTGCCAGTGTGGGAACGTGATGAGCACGAGGGGCGGCGGGCATGGGCGACAGCGCGGCATCGCCCCGTCCTCTTCGCGCTCCCCCTAGCTACCGCCGCAGTCTATCACGCCCAGAAATTCACAAACCAGAATTTCTAAGCTGAATGTGCATTAAATCTCTGTCCAGGACCAGCCAGGGTACACAAACGACAATTGTTGACATACAGATCTACGTCTTACAAAAATAGAAAAGATTACAAATGCAACGAAAAAGATAAAACGAGCTAGACTTTGACGCTTGACTTCTACAGCGGGGCAAATCCACTCCACAGGCATCCCTTGATGGCAGCGACGAAACTAACCTCAACAAGACAGCTCCATCTAGGAAAATCTTCAGCTTTGGTGGGGGGGGGGGGGGGGAAGAGAGTAAGACTGAGTACTACCCACTGTACTCAGCAAGACATACCGGAAGAGGAGGTATGATGCAGGATATAACCAAAGGAGGCTAGGGGTTCATTTGCAATAAAGCAGGCATTTACAAGCAGTAGATAAAAGCAGTAAAACAGTTGTACTAATTAAGCAATATTAACCAATCACTGTTCAACGCTACACCACGTTGCAACAGGCCCAACCAACCACCTGAACTACACCAGTTCATTAAGCTAAACTAGGGGTGAGACTAATCACGGTGAATCTGGTTGATCGCCCATAACCGCGGGCACGGCTATTCGAATAGTTTTACTCTGGCCAGAGGTGTACAACTGTACCCACAAGACACGATTCCACACATGTCGCCATGCCCCGAAGTATCACCATGATACTGCAAAGGGGAAAATCGTGACAAGACCCTCCGTATAACCCTCCCCTAACCATCCACACCACGCTAAGGTTTCACCCCCACCCCTCAAAAGGCAGTGGGCGGTTCCCTCTTGCGCCGCGGTGAATCCGGCAGCTGGACAACCGGACACCCCTGCCGACCCAACTCCATCACGCCCACCCTCGCCACCGGTGCCTAGGAAAGGGTCGAGCTATACTTCAGATCAAGCAGTTACCCACTCCCGCTTGTGGTAAGCACGGTAAGTCTCCCAGGGTTTCTCGTGAACCGGTCCTTAACTGCCATGGGTGCGACCAGCAAAACCATGCACCCACAGCCCACCATTCAATGTATTTTAATTAACTAACACCATTGCGGTTGCACCAATCCAAAGCTATGCTAATAGTCAAAGTCTATGTAATAATGTGATCTCCATTTGTGTACTAGTTGAGCTAGGCATGGCTAAGCATTTCCTAAACCAACATCTAGTCATTTTGGTACCCAAGTTATCAATGGCATAAGGTAAACAATATATGGCTGAGTAATAGGACCCATCCCACATGACATTGTAAAAGAATGCAACATTTAATAGAAATGCGGGATATTTGTAAATTGGGTACAATATGATCAATTGTATTGCATGACTTGCCTTGCTCTCGCACTGATGAGACCACAGCAACGTCTTCGAGAAACCGCGGATCGACGAAACGGCCGAAATCTACGCGATAAACAAAGCACACAAGCAAAACATGCTATAAGACTACTGAAACAGGAAAGAAAACCATTTTTAATGGATTCTAGGGATTTTTATGAATTTACTGAGACTTGAATGGACTTAAACGGAGCTCGGATAAATTACTTATGAACTTTAGAAGATAAACTGTGTTTTTACTAATAAAGAAAAGTCCTTAATCAATTTATTGCGCAATATTGCCCAGTGGAGGGGGGCGGCGCCGACATGCGGGCCCCACGGGTCAGCGGCTCTGAAGGAGGGGAAGTGATGCCTGGCGGGTGGGCCCCACCAAGCGGTGGCTCAAAGGGGAGGCGAGGGAGGCGCCAGCCGGGCTCGGCTCGGCTTCAAGCCGACCGGCCGGTCATGGCGAGCAGCGGCGGCGGCGCGCACGCGGCCACCGGCGATGGCAAGCGGCGGCGCGGGAGGCGGCGACGACGGCCGATAGCGGCGGCATGGGAGGCGGCGGCGACGGCCGAAAGCGGCAGCGCACACGGGAGAGGAGAGAAAAAGGGAGGGGAGGGGAGCCTCACCGGCGAGCACGGTGACCGGAGCGGAGGATGAAAGGCGGCGGCGACCCGGCGACGAGGAAGGGCGGATGGGCGGCGCGACCTGGGAAACGGCGGTGAAGGGGTTAGAGCAAGGATAGGAGCCGCGGTACGGCGAGAAGAAATGGCCGGAGATGGGAAGGAAACTGTGGCTCACTGGCGCGCAACGAGCGGCGGCCTCCGATGGCGGACGTCGATGGAGGAGGGGTGGACAAGGTAGCCCTCGGCCGTGCGAACCCGAAGGTGACGACGGCGTGGCTCGGTGGCGGCGCGCGGTCGGAGGCGGCGGCAAGCGGCAGCGCTAGGCTTGGCGTGGAGGGAGCGGTGCGGCGGCGGTAGGCGGCAACCGAGTGGCGGCTGATGTAGCTCTCGCGGCGGCGAAGCTATAGGCGGCGGTGGTGTGGCGTGGCGACGACGCTAGCGGCGGCGGCGTGCGGTCGGAGGTGGGCGGCGGACAGTGGAGCTCGGGTGCACGGCGCGAGGGCGGTAGAAGCACGGGAGGGCGCGGCGAATGGGGGAAACGCGAGAGGGGCTTGGGGAAGGGTTTTTATAGGCAGGGGAGAACGTGGCCGGGAGGTGGAGGTTGGCGCCGGCGACGACGTGGAGGAGATGGGGAGAGAGAGGGTGTTTGGGGATTTCAAATCCCCCACCACTTGCGGGCGCGCGCGCGCGGGAGATGCGGGGGGAGAGGGCGGCGACGTGCCGCGGGGTGCGGGCGAGGAGTGGGGCGCGGGAGTAGCGGGAGGAGTGGAGAAAGAGGGGCGCCGGCGCGGTGGTTTCGGCGGCAGCGGCGGTTGCCGGAGGTGGAAGACGGGGCCGACAGGTGGGCCCCACCTATCGTTGACCCGGAGAGAGGAGGGAGGGAGCGGGCCAGCCCACAAGGAGGAGGCCGAGCGCGGGAGGGAGGCGGGGTGGACTGGGCCGACGGCCCAAGAAGAGGGAAAAAAAAGGAGGAAAAGAAAAAGAAAACGAAGGAAAGATTTTTCCTGGGATTAAAATATGGCACTTGCTCATTTTTAATTGGTTAAAATTATTTCCAAGGCACTGAAAATTCCTCTAAAAATCCTGTTAATCAATTGCGACATGTGGAACCCAAGAAAAATTCCACAATGCCGAATTCGATTACTAAATGCATTTCTTAATTAGGGATTTAGCTCTAGGTTAACTAGAACAATTTCTTCGGACGATTTATTTAACCCAAATTTTAAAGAAAGAAGAAGGGGGAAACTTCAGGGCGTGACACAACCGCCCTACCCTTCTCCCCCCGGGCGCCGGCCGCCGTCACGGCGCCGCCACCCTCCTCTCTCCTGCCTCGCTTGCCGACCTCTTCACCGCCGCTTTGCCTTGCCGAGAAACCGCCCAGAAAGAGAGAAGAGGAGAAAGAGGGAAGATGATGATGTGGCTTCCTGACACGTGGGGCCCACGTAGGTCGCACGCTGACTTAGCAGCCACGTAGGACAAAACCGGGGTCAAAACCACCTAAGGACCTCGGGTGACCGGTTTTATATAGTTAAGGGATCTCGTGTATTTGGTTTTACGGTTCGAGGACGTTTTTTATCCCGATGACAAGTTGACGGACCTTCGGTGTTCTTTTTCCAACATGAAAATATTGGCCCAACTCCCAGCCCACGAGAGCGTGACGCCGCCGAGAGCGTCACCTGATCACCACAGCCCGATCAAACAGCCCACAGGATGGGTGAAAAGTAGACTCGCTGTAGACTGACTCGGCCTCCGAGTGGCAGAAAATTCAAACGAAATGACTGTTCTAGCTGATGATTCAACGTCAGCAAGGCTCAACGCGCAAGATGTCATTGGCGCCACCCACAAATTTTGATCGATCCACTAGCTAGGATGAAAAGCTTTGTGACTTGTGACAGGTCAGATGCTTTGCCACCACTTCATATTCTTGCAGACTCTTGGCACGATCCATCACACGTGTTAAAACTCGCAAGTGGAAGACCCCCGATCGAGTCACCGCCGCTTTGAATGATTACTAGTCGTCGCAGCATCCGAATCTGAATGCCACGGCCTACTCCAATTCTGAATGTTCCAATTGCTGTCCATGCGAGTGCAAACTCCCTATAAAATGCCATGTACGCAAAGATGCCCGAAGCACCAAAGAGCCATAAATCCACGTGTCTCTTCTACCTTAGCACACGTACATTTTACATTTCATCACAAGTGCACACGTACGCATGGCCACCACCCTCGCCTTCACCGTGAAGAGGTCGGCGCCGGAGCTCGTCGCGCCGTCGAGGGCGACGCCGCGGGAGCTCCGGCCGCTGTCCGACATCGACGACCAGGACGGCCTCCGGTTCTACCGGTCGGGCCTCCACTTCTTCCGGGGCCGCAGCGGCGGCGGCGCCGGGGCAGGCGCCGACCCCGCCGCGGTGGTCAGGAGAGGGCTCGCCGACGCGCTCGTGCACTACTACCCTGTCGCCGGAAGGATCCGCGAGGTGGGGGCGCCGGCGCGGAAGCTGGTGGTGGATTGCACCGGCGACGGCGTGGTGTTCGTAGAGGCGGACGCCGACGTCTCCCTCTCCGACTTCGGCGACGTGCTGTGCCCGCCGTTCCCGTGCTACCAGGAGCTCCTGTGCGAGCCCGACGGCAACTGCGCCGCCGTCGTCGGCCGCCCGCTCCTCTTCATTCAGGTGATCACTGGTCATCTTGCACGTCAGCGCACGTGCACCATTTTTTTTTTTGTCATTCATACGCATTCACGTTACAACTTACTATGTGTAGGGGCATGTTCACTCGTTACTTACATGGCATCTAAATATTTATAAAAAATTAAAAAACTTAACAACATAGATTAATATAGAATATAACACTCTACAAACATATATAACTAAATTCAACTTCTACAAATCGTAAAAAAAATAAATTTAACTAAAAGTAATTATCGTGCATTCGCAGTTATGTTGGTCCTGTTCAGCTGCTCTTATTTATACTATGTTGCAGCCTATACGCACAATATTTTATATATGCAGCTAGGGCAACACAATTGCTGCAAAGAGCAGCCGAACAGGCCTATTTTTTTTTACAACTTTTCAACGCTGAATTTAAACTAACATATTTGTGAGGTGATATATTATATATTAATCTATCTTATTAATTTTTTTTAAGAAAAATTTATGACTATTTAGGAGGATAGATGAAAACACTTTCCCCGACGTGTAAGCTAATATTTGTGAACGTTGCAATGTTAGGTGACGCGACTCAGGTGCGGTGGCTTCGTGCTCGGCCTGCAGATCTGCCACAACATCGCCGACGCGGCCGGCACGGTGCAACTCCTGCGAGCGATCGGCGAGATGTCGCGGGGCATGCCCGCGCCGACCGTGCCGCCGGTGTGGGCGAGGGAGCTGCTCATGGCGCGGTCGCCACCGGTGGTGACGCACATGCACCCGGAGTACGACGAGACGGCGGCCGGCGGCAACCACGACGTGCTTGGACACCATGAGCCGCTCGTGCAGCGCGCGTTCTTCTTCGGGCCGAAGGAGATGTCCGCATTGCGAGAGCTCGCCGCCCCAGCCGCCGGCGCTGGTGGCGCCACCGCCGGCAAGCGGATCTCCCGCTTCGACATGCTCGCCGCTTTCCTCTGGCAGCGCCGGGCGGCGGCGCTGGAGTACGACGACGACGACGAGGTGCGCGTCATGTTCGTGGTGAACGCGCGCGGGCGCAGCCCGCCGCTGCCCGCGGGGTTCTACGGCAACGCGTTCGCCTTCGCGGTGGCGGCGTGCACGGCGGGGCGCCTCCGTGACAGCCCGCTCGCCGACGTGGTGGGCATGGTCGCCGGCGCGAAGGCCAGGGCCGCGTCGGAGGGGAACCTGCAGTCGGTGGCCGACCTGATGGCGCAGTGCGGGCGGCCGCGGTTCGGGCGCGCGGCGAGGACGTACCTCGTGTCCGACGTGACGCGGGCCGGGTTCGAGGGCGTCGACTTCGGGTGGGGGGAGGGGGCGTACGGCGGGCCGGCGGCGGCGACGCTGGCGACGTTTCACTTGACGGTGAAGGATGCGAGCGGGGAGGATGTGATCGCCGTGCCGATGTGCTTGCCGCCGGCGGCCATGGAAAGGCTCGAGTTGGACGTGCAGGTGTCGTTGAATCATTGAACGATACATTCCTGCATGCTCTATGTTCATTGTTAGATTGGGTACATCCGTACATGCTATACGTTATTACGTTCATATTGTTCATGTCATCATGTGCATGTTTTGTTATGTCCTACGTGCTACGTATACTCCTACACATTACAACACGTAGAAGTTGAATTTTAAATTGTATGTAGAAATTAAATTTTAAGTTGTATATTTGACGAGTGATATATCACATGTTAATATATTTTCTCAAAATTTTTCAAATTTTTTTCATAACTATTTAAGTGACATGCAAGCAACGAGGTGACATCTCCTCAAGAGTTTAACCACTCTCGTATGCTACAACAACATACTAAAACATTTGGGTTGTACATCTCTGCAACGGAAAAGGTCCATTTTGCCTACCTCCACTGTAGGGCGAATTTGATTCACGTCATGTAACCGTAGAATTCGATACAGAGATAGCAACAGTCGATATGGCGTCTACGTGGCACTTTGATCTCATGTTCTATGTTGATGTGGCGCCTATATGACACTCACTTGGCATTCCAGTCTAGAAGAAAACAAAAAATAAATAAAAACGGATATGACGCACATGTAAGCCTCTCGAGATAATATCGATGGATCCATGTGTCATCCTCTCTTTTCCCCTTCCCCTCTTCTTTTATATGAAGAGAACGGAGAGAGGGAGAGAGGGGGGGGGGCAACAAACGATGGCTGGACCACTGCCCATGTCAAGCTCCCGTGTCATTGGTGCCCTCATCGAGCAGAGGGAGGAGGAGTGGGGTTATGCCGTGGTCTACGGGTCCAGATCCGCACCGTACAGGGTTTCATCATTCATCATCGCCAGCTTGAGCTTGCCTAGCACATTGGGATGAACGATGTTGCCCGGCTGCCAAGCTCCTTGTTGGCAACCTTTTGTGACAAGTCGACAAGTACGATCGTAGCACCTAAACGCCTTGTGGTGATATAGAGTCGCCAACCACCCCGATCTAACCAACTGGCCAAATCAAGATGGATTTTGTAGAAAAACAGCTAAACTGGCTAGCGGAGCCGATTTAGAGATCAAAAGCAGCCTCTAGGTCGATTTAGATCGATATAAGGATAACTACCTATCTCGTGGGCAAAACGGAAGGTTTTCATGACAAACCTACAAAGAGATATCGCACTCTCGCAGCGGCGGCGGACGATTTACAGCGCAAATCGCAAAGATGGACAAACTAAACTAGAACTAGAAGCAAAGGTAAAAAAAGATTCGATTGATTGATAGTTGATTGTATATTTACAATTGAACCGACTTTGTCCCTTATATAGGGGTTGGTCTTGCCCTCTACAGGCCTTCCTCCACGTCCAACTCGGGTTAGAAACAGATGGAAAACACGAAACATGCCTTCCCGAGTAAGAAAACCCAAGACCCGACGAAAACAGAGTCGGGCTCGGACTCTGCCGGTCAGACCGGCCACATGCCGGCGGTCTGACCGGGGTTCAGGCCACGGTCTGACCAGCCTATACACGGCGGTCAGATCGGCCTCTCAAAGGAAACACCAGTAGCTCGTCCAAACTTTGGCAATCTCCCTATTTAATCCTAGATACCAAATTTGGATGTAAACACTCCTTTCCCTCACCGCTCCATCTCACGCCTCTCTCTCTCTCTCCTTCCCCGTCCATTGTGGACAAGCCAAAATTGTCAAAACAACTGAGATAGGTCAATTAACCCGGTTTTAACTATTAAGAAGCTTATGTACCTAGGTTTACGGTTGAGAGATGATTCGGCCAATAATTGATCGAGGTAAAATAGACTTTTTCCTCGCAATATGAGCTCCGAATACTGGGCAAATGGATGGCCAGCAATATGGGCAGAACTTATGACCATTTTGGCAGCATAATTTGTTGGTGCAGACTCGGTAGGAATAAGTTCACTTTAGGTTTCTCAATTTATCGCTAACTCTGAAATTCGTCGATGTACCGCAGTAATATACATCCCTAAACTCCAATAACGATGCCCATCCTCAGCGATGTTGCCATTGTACTGCTGGTTGTCGGCGGTGATGAGCACGCTCCGTATGCGATTGCCGAGCATGGTGATCTCAGCACGGCGCGCATAGAGCCAGAGCATGGCGACTTGGCGAGTGCCTGGGCGTTGTTTGGTGGTCTTCGTAGCATAGCGAGCGGCACTCGCACCATGAGCATCCCTTCTGCATCCATCGTCAGCCCGTCTGCCTCCGTCGGCAGCAGCTGTTGCCTCCGTCGGCAGCAGCTGTTGCGCCACCGTGGTCCCAGTAGCGACGGCTCCCATCGAACTGAGGTCCCATTCTCTCTCCCACCGCGTGGCTCATCGGCGCGGAGAAGGACGGTGGCGCATCATATCTGATATTGTAGTTCAGGGATGAATCGTAGACTTGGCGACAAATGGAGGAACGTAAAGCGAACTTATTCCGACTCAATCGCATAGGCACCACGAATTGGCCCACGAGACGCCGCAAGCTATTTTCCTCGATTGAATGGTAGCGATCCAATCTAGGCCATGCGTACTACGCTCCATTCCCGCATAGCTTAATAGGGCCGTACATTCACCTCATAGCCCAAAAATTTCGGCCTGTTGCCAAGAGATGGCCTAGGGGAACTTCTGAGAAGGGCCCACGCGGCCCAATTAATCGGCGCGTTTTGGTTGAACAGTTTTGTTTGTAGTGATGATGGATTACACAAACATCAACCAATCAATGAACTGTAACTGAGTGTCAGAAAAAAAAACTGGAACTGGCAGTAACAAAATTGGGGCCATGTACAAAGCGAAAGCAAACCAATCTCTTATCTCTACACCCACAGCTATCAAATCACCCAACACATGTGGAACACACGGTACATCTCCCTCAATCGTCCACCCGATCGAGAAAAGAGCGCGTGTTTCTTCGTGTCTATGTACAGTTTTGTACACCCAACCTCCTCCGGTGTATGTACTACTGCTTCCGTTCCAAAACATAACAATTTAGGAGATATATTCTAGTTCAATGAATCACAATAAATGATTGTTCGTCGGACTAGAATATATTCAATGTAGTTTTAAATTGCTATATTTTAGGACGTACGTAGTGGTACGTACTCCTACCTGCCTTGGAGCATGGTGACGGTGAGGTCGTTGGCGGAGTAGGACTCCTCCTTGTCCCTGTAGTACATGTCCCGCCCCGACGACGATGACGTGCACTGCAGCGTGAACGTCGGCGGGCGCGGCGTGGGCAGCACGGAGGAGTCGCTGCCGAGCGTGAGCACCACGTAGGGGATGTCCGGGCGGTCGTGCGCGTGGTCCTGCACGCACAGCAGCGCCATGTGCACGCACCGCAGCGCCTCCTTCGCGGGGCACGTCCCCCGGATCGCCGGATCGATCAGCTCCTGCCCTCTGTCCCCGTTCCACAGCTGCCACGCCTGTCAATATCCCAAGACGCAACGCAACTCGATCAGCATTTTTTTTTTTTTGACAAAGAATGCGAGTAGATTGCAGGTAGAATTTGTGTGTGCGTGCGCGCTTACGTAGCCGACGATGTTGAGGGAGCCCTCCATGTGGTGGAAGCTGCTGTTCTTCTGGCCCGTGATGATCTCCAGGATGAGGATGCCGAAGCTGTACACGTCAGACCTCACCGAGAAGAGCCCCTCCATCGCGTACTCCGGCGACATGTAGCCCCTGTGTCACGGCGAACCAAAGTATAACCTCAGTGACCGTAGCTAGCTACACTTGTGTCACAGTGTCAGAGCAGCTGCTGCTGTTGTTTCAGCTTTCAGGTGCTTTTTTAATTTGCTTACAGTGTGCCGACGACGCGGTTGGTGTTGACCTGGTTCTGGTCGCCGCCGAAGATCCTGGCCATGCCGAAGTCGGAGATCTTGGGGTTCATGTCGCGGTCGAGGAGGATGTTGCTGGCCTTGAGGTCGCGGTGCACCACGCGGAGCCTCGAGTCGCGGTGGAGGTAAAGGAGCCCTCGCGCCACGCCTTCGATGATCTGGAACCTCGTCTTCCAGTCCAGGAGCCCTCTCCTCTCCGGATCTGACATGGCATTGCAACAGTACTGTCAGTGTCAGCTTGCTGTCTCTGAACTCTCTGAATTTTGCATGAAAATTATTGGATTCTTGATGGTGTACCGAAGAGGAAGGCGTCGAGGCTCTTGTTGGGCATGTACTCGTACACCAGGATCTTCTCCTCGCCCTGGATGCAGCATCCCAGCAACCTGACAAGGTTGCGGTGCTGCAGCTTCGCGATCAGGATCACCTCGTTCTTGAACTCCTCCAGCCCCTGCCCGGAGCTCCGTGACAGCCTCTTCACCGCGATATCTTCTCCTCCTGGAAGCCTTCCCTGAAACGAACCAAACCAATCATCCATTCAAATTCATTAGCACGTACTCCAACATTGGTGAATTCTGGCATGTGATTAGAGCATGATGCTATCTAGTTGTGCTACCTTGTAGACATGGCCGAAGCCTCCCTCTCCGAGCTTGTTCGAGATGCTGAAGTTGTCGGTGGCCGTCGCTAAGGTCTCGAACGCGAACAGCGGCAGCTCGCAGTTCTTGCCCTCCTCTGATTTCTCGTGTTCAGATTGCGCTGGCCCTGAGAAATCCTGCTTTGCATCCCTGGCAGGACGCAGCAACGGGAGTTGTGCCTTTTTCGTACCAATGCCAAGTTTCTCTGCGACAAGATAAACCGACTCGTCATGTGAACTGACATGCCTCTATTTGATATTCGTTTCAAAGTTTTACATCTCAAATTCTAGTGCGATTCAAGTTTAATGATGATTTAGGCATGTACTAATTCCTAACTCACCTTTAATTCGTCTCCTGCACTTCCACATGAGAAGGCCTGATGCCAGCAATACAACCACCACGACCACAACTACGACGACGACAACGGTTTTCCATCGCCCCGAGCTTTTATCTGAGGTCAAACATAACAGCAAAATTTGTCAGAAATGTGTAGCTGCCAGGTAAATGAATTCATAATGTCATTAGAAGATAAAAACAGTTTGAAGAATCGGTCAGTTTCAAAGATTTGATTTCTGATGACCTTCGTGCGTTTCAGCCAAATACTCACGTGCATTCACATATATCATCAGGTCATATGATAAACTAATGATCACCATGTGTGGTCAGACAGATTGACCTACATGGGTCAAACACACGATTTGTCCCACATGTTCCCTGTGTGCTAAAACTGCTAACCACGATAAAAAATTCGTGAAAGTAGCCACCTCATGTCCTCATCTAAAAAAGCTAAGAAAAAGGAATAATTTAAAATAGTTAGGTCCTTCTCGCACAGCCGCAAGATGGTATTCTTTTCCCAATTTGAGATAATCTAGTTGATCTAGAGCGATAAAGATCTGTCATTGTCGGAACAATCTTTTAACCAAACAAAAATGATAGCCATACACTGTACTTTTCCGGAAGCTGTCAGCATCCGAAACAAACGGCCTGCACTGCATAAATCCCACAAGTCACCATCAGAAAAATTTTTACACAGACCTTCAAATCGACGGTTCGACGTGCCTCTCGTATCTCATAATGCATTGGGTAACAATGACAGGCGACAATGCGTTACAGATGGGTGACATTAGCATCTGAAATGCTTATCTCCATCGCATGTCATGTAAAGATATATTTGGGCGAAAATGGATATGCTTTTGAGTTTTCCGGGGGGTGAAAATGTGAAACGTTGGCTGTTTCAGACTTCAATTTTCACCCCCTTTTCAACAGTCACTGTTCACCAATCCAAATTGGCCACCATCTTTTACTCGTCTACTCCGGTGAATTTTATTCCGTGGACTGCATAAATGGGAGCTTATCTACCTAATCAGGAATTCAGGATCCAACTACCTCACACGCATCTGCACCGGATTGATGCTGCGTTTTCTAATGCCATTTTCAGTTCGACCACATGCCAAAGATTCCAGTGAACTGAACAATTTTCTAATGTCTTGTTCTTTTCTTAATTTTCAACACGGCAGGAAAAAAACGAAATGCGATGCCTTACTCTTTCTTAAAACAAGCAAATAATTGGTATATATTTCCTCCGTTTCACAATGTAAGTCATTCTAGCATTTCCCACATTCATATTACTTAGACCACAGTTCACCACGTCATCACTTCAGCTAGACTGTTAGATTGATATCGGTGTGTTTTATGAACTGTCGTCCCATAAAAAACCAATCTAGTACTAGATGTGACACATCTTAATACTATGAATTTAGACATACATCTGCCCAGATTCATCGTACTGGAATATGTCACATCCAGTTTCTTATAGGACGGAGGGAGTATTTGTCAGGTCTCAGAATAACCGATCAGGAACTGTCAGTCATTTAACTCGTTTGGATTTTTCCAGCGAAATTTCTGTCTTTGAATTCTAATAAAGCGTGTATGCACATGTGAGTGTCATGTTATGGTGTGAGTGCGACGTATGTGTTATATGTCGACTCATGAAAATTTTTTAAAAAAAAACTTAAAACTGTAAATTAAACTTCACACAACACAAATACTCCCTATGTAAAAAGAAAAAGAAAAGAAAAACCCAACTTCTAGTTATAAATCTAAACATAATCTATTTTTAAATTGTTGTTAGAAGCTGATTTTTTCTTAGACGGAAGGAGTACGAAATATTGGTAAAATATAGATTAAACTCTCACCTAACAGAGAAGATGGGACCTTGACGTAAAGGTCGTATTTCGCTCCTTCGGTGCCGGCTGGGAACTGGAAGATGTCCACCAGCTCCTGCCCCCAGGTGAGGCAGCTGCCGGTGCTGTAGCTGTACGCGCCGCACGAGCAGCTGTCCAGGCACGCCTTCTCGCACGAGTTCGCGTCGCCCACCAGCGATCCCCACACGGCGAAGTCCGGCAGCTTCACGCCCCGGATGACGGTGAACCCGTCGCCGCCACCGGCGCCGTCACCACCGGCGGCCGTGTTGTTCCTCTCGCTGCTGCACGTCAGTGGAACGCTCCTCACGCAGCCCTGCGTCCAGTTGCCGTTGTTGTACTCTTGCGGAGATTTTGGCTCAAAACCTGAACACATTCGACGGATAACGTGTCAATAACATGTGGAATAACATGTGGATCCAGACTCCACGTTATATCATTATCACTAAAAATTAAGGGATTTTAGCTATCAAAATGTACAGTGAAATGTGAATGTGATGTGCGAGAAAAGTCAGAATCAATGGATTAATCAGTGAGGAGTTTTTCAATTACCTTCGAAGCAGGTGCAGATGGGCTGGCCGTTGTCGTCGGCGCACTCGGCGTTGTCGCCGCACAAGTTGTAGCGGTGGCAGGGGATGGTCGGCTGCGACCAGACGAGCTCCCAGTCGCCGGAGCCGAGGAGCATGTAGCACGTCTCGACGCCGTTCGGCCGGAGCACGAAGCGGTAGAGCGACGCGTTGAAGGGGGTGAACGCGATGGACATGTCGCCGGCGATCGGCGGCGGGTCGCCGTTCAACTTGAAGCCGTAGACGTAGAGCGCCCGCCACGGGATGCCGACGAAGTTGCCGCTCGCCCACTGCCCCGACCTCCAGTAGGTGGAGTTCTTGCCGCCCTGGCTCTGCCAGATGTAGAGCTGCGCCGACGCGTCCAGCCCCAGCGTGAAGTCGCCGGTGGCCGGGTCGGCGTCGCTCCTCCACGACGTGTACAGCGTGCGGTCGCCGTTGGTCTGCCGGAGCGCGATCTCCATGCCCGGGACGAAGGTGTCCGTCGGGTGGTGGAAGCTCTCCCACTCTACGTCCGTGCCGGCGGCGTCGCTGCCGGCGATCACGAGGTTCCCGTCGTTGCGGATCGTCAGCGTGTGGTTGGAGCGCCCCGCGGCCGACGCGTTCGTCCGCCACGCGACGCGGTCGCCCTCCTTCACCAGCAGCTCGCCGGAGCCCGTCACGGTGGCGGAGGCGGCCCCCGCCGCCGTTCTCACGGGGGCGTCGCGGTTCGCCACCCACATCACCGTCTGCACGTTCGACATCGCGTACATCACCCCGAGGTACACCTTCCCCGGGTCGCCGCCCGCCGGCGTGAAGAACCCCACCTTGAACGTGCCGTTCGCCGACACCAGCGTGTCGTTCGCGCCCAGCGACTGCCCCTGCGACAGCGTGTCCGCCGCGTCGACGCCACCACCATCTCTCGCACACAGCAACAGCAAGAAGACCAACGCGAGCGCAGCAATGGCGGCCGTGGAAGCCATCGACCACGATGACGATGACGAGGACGACGCGCGATGGCGGCGAGAAGATCGAGAGGTTCGCGAGAGGGTAGAGGGTTCGCGGCTTCTTGGCGCGAGAAAATATATGTATTCACGTGTGCGCGCGCGAGACGCGTGGTGCGGCGTGGGCGGAGCGCATCATGGTTTTGAACCGCTTAGTACTAGTAGTAGTACTAAGCGGATGCCGAATTTGCCGAGTAGGCGAGACGCGACTAGGGTTAAAAGCGGTGTGGAAATCGGGGGGGATTGGAAAGGAAGGGGCAGCGAAGGTTGGGGACGGCGGGAGAGCTGGTCTTCACATTGTTTAAAGACGTAAACAAAACGACGGCAAGAGAGACAAAACTGGCAGTTGACATGCTTACGGCCGGTAAACTAATGGTGGCAAAAAATGGTCTGGTCAGCAATATGGTTGCATGATTTAGTTCACTCGCAGAGGCTAATTGATTTCAGTTGGATTAGATTAAGTGTAATTTTATAGTCTCTAAGATGTAACAATATTTTTAGTACAAATTTTGATACATCCTGTTACTAGAGGTACAAATTTTACACTATAAAATATGATACCTACTGGTCTTTTCTTGAGAATTATAAAATCACTTGTGGATTAAACGGTTAAAAAATAAGACTGATCATTGCATATTTGAAAAAAAAACACCTTAAAATTTTACAATTTCAGATCGCTTTTATTTGAATCCTCTTTATCTCCTTCTCGGCACCCTCATTCAGGCAATGGCACCATCGCCTGGGCATAAGTCGTGAACGACGCTCGTGAGGCCCGCCAGACATCTACTTGCCCCGCCCCCACCCCCACCCCCAAAACCCTCCTCCTCAAAGTGGTGGCGGTGAGGTACCTCCGTCCCACCGTCTAGTAGCTCCTGTCTTTCCAAAAACAAGTTCTACTTTTTCCATGTCACTAATGCCCACCGCTCTTCTTTATCCTTATGGCTCTGGCGCTACCGTTGACATCTCGCTGCCTACCTATGTCCATCGTCTGTTGCTGTGCTAACACCTTTCACAACCATCCCTCTAAGAGCAGGTACAATAGCAGGCTACAAGTCAGCTGCAAACATATTTTAAGGAGATAATGAGGAGAGAGAAGAGCAGCGGGCTATAGATTTGTAGCCAGCTGTAGTACGGACTCCAAGACACAATGTGTGTATGACAGGTGGGATCAGGTATTAATAGTATAGTATGTAACTATTGTATAAATGAGCTATTAGATTGACTATAGATGAATTAGAGCTAGTAGTTGGCTATACTATTAAACTTGCTCTAAGCCCAATGAATCCCTCCTCCGTCCCCCACTTCAATTCGGGACTCGAGACTTTAAACCCTAACTCCAATGCCATTCATCGGGGTCGCCAGAGAATGTATCACAAAGCAAATATAAAAATCTAAAAACATATCCCCAAAACAGCTGTTGAGTGCTATTTAGCAATTCTAAAATAAATTATAATCTACATGTTTGTTTCTGCTTGGATTCATCAAGACCTTCATCGTTACATAACAGCTAATTAATCGGGCAATATGAAGGCTCTTTGTAAAAAGTTAATCCCTCAGTAAAATATAACAACTAAGAGGATCTCATGTCCAAATTTATTATACTAGGTTGTTTCCAATCCTATCTTAAGGCATGTATAATGGTGTTTATTAATGGGCTCTCTCCATTGGCTTACAGGTAAACTTAGTGACGTGAAAAAGAGAGGCGGGGAGGGAAACATCATTGCTACTCATAACAATGACTTTTAGGATTTACTAAAGAAAATTTTGCTGCATGGAAGAGAATAAAAGTGTGAAGAGAACAAGAACCTAATGCATTTTGCATGCTGAAGCTTAGAAGCTGCAGTCCTGCAGATTTTCGTCAACTTCGGATGAAGATCTACAAATATACTTCAATAATTATTTTCTCCTTTTGTGTTGGTTTATTTAATTAGTCATTATGAAGTTGTCTGCATGTTTGCTCTCTTTGAGAGAATGATGTAATAAGTGGTTGTTGCTTCGTTGAAGCAAAGACTGAGATTTATCCCATTATCTAAAAATATAGGAGAGAATAAAAGAAAGAAGGGTAAAATTTGTTTAATAAGGACATTAATAGTTATGAGGTCTTATTGTCTCAACTACTGTAGAAGGATAATCTCTCTAAGTCATATGTATTAACTAAGAGATTATATGAAACTCAATATTTGTACATTCTCTTATATTGCTATATTTTAGAACGAAGAAAATGTTTTTGTTTTTTTAGACTGCCGTTTTTCCAACTCCTTTTAGCACCTGCCCGGCGTTGGATTTTCGCATTTTTGCTGACTGCGGCTGCAGTGCAAGTGTGCAACCCGTGTTAGGTCCGGCGCGGTAAGTGCTGCCGGTGTATTTCCATTTTTCTTTTCAAGTATATATGTCCCCACTTTGTTTTACGAATGCAGCACAGTAGTTTTGTAGAGTAACTTTTTTTCCCTTTTGGTGATGGGAAGGCTTCGTTTTGTAATACAGGTATATTCAGTGATTTTGGTCAGGGGCACCACGTAACGTGAGTAAGACGCTCAGTCGCTCACAGTTTAAGGAACAAAACAAAAGAGGATTTACTCGCAAGTTACCGGGTCTGGCAATGTGATTAAAATCGTAGTGGTTACGTTCTTCTTCTTCTCATATAGCCATATAGGGTATTACAAGAATTCATATGGTAGGTAGTGTACCAATATGACTTGGACTATATGTACATTTTTTGCTTCTCTTTTTCTTGATTTCTAGAAAAATGTATCTTACAGAGAAACGGCATCGGTCGGCAGGGGAAAAAAAGGAGGAAGAAGAAGAAGAAGAAGAAGAAGAAGAAGAAGACGACGAGGATAGAGGAACAATAACCCGCTACATTATCGGATAGACGAACCTGAAACAAACCAGCCATGCATAGCTGGTAAGGCCTTCTCCAGTAAGGGTGAGTCAACTAGCTTATAAATCTCCACATCAGCTTTTGTATGATGTGGAAGAGAGAGAAGATAAAGAGAGAGAGTGCACTATCTCTTCTTCAAGAGTTAAGCTCCTAAACAAAATGTGAGAGGGGTTGTGGAACCCAAAGCATTTTAAACAATGTGCTATGAGATAATCTATTAAAAGGTAGACTTTTTGCTATCTCTTATATGAGGTGGACAAGTATGCATTAAAGGAGGCCTAATAAAGCAAGTTGGAGGGGAGAAAGAACAGTAAAATGCAGGACGTGTCACACGGAGAAGGCAGTAGGAGTGCGGTGAAGTACTTAACCAGGTTGCGAGTACCTCTCATAAACTCAACTCAACTAGTGGATTGTTCCGCACAACTTTAAAAATGGTAGATAAAGGTAAAATTAGATTTAGTATACGACTTTTAATTTAATTGTTCATTTTATAGATATAATTGTTACTACCTCCGTTTCATATTATAAATTGTTTGACTTTTTTCTAGTCAAATTTTATTAAGTTTGATTAAGTTTATAAAAAATTATTAAAATCTAAAATATCGAATCAGTTTTATTAAATATAATATTGATTATATTTTGATAATATATTTGTTTTGTGTTGAAAATACTACTATTTTCTCTATAAATTTGGTCAAACTTAAAGAAATCTATTTTTCTATGAATACTGCTAAACGATGTGTTTCGTATGAAAACTTTCTACATAGATGTTGCTATAAAAAATCAAATGAATCCATTTTTCAAGTTTTTAACAATTAAAATTCAATTAATCATGTGCTATTCTGCTAATAACTTGTATCGTTTTACGTACGCACTTAATCTTCATCCTCCATCAGATTCAATTAATGAATGTGATTTATACTTTTCAAGTTATCTTCGTGTGCCATTTACAAATTCTCAATACCACTTTCCTTGTTTGGGCATAACTTATTAGCTTACCAGACAAATCACAAGCAGACATGCTTTACATCACCCGATATATTTTGGAATATAAATCACATGAATTTTTGACCTTGTGATTTGCTTCATTATGCTCACAAGGTCAAAAAAGTTTCAATGATCAAGCTTTTGTCTTCAATGATCAAGCTTGCTAGTGGTTATATTTTAGTGTTGAGATCAGGATGAGGAAGGTGGGAGGTGGCTGTGTTTGGAGGTGGGTGTTGGAAACCCATCTCCTATGCACGGAAAACGGAGCGGTCCATTAGCGCGTGATTAATTAAGTATTAGCTATTTTTTTTTAAAAAATGGATCAATATGATTTTTTTAAACAACTTTTGTATAGAAGTTTTTTTACAAAAAATACACCATTTAGTAGTTTGAAAAGCGTGCGCATGGAAAACGAGAGGGGAGTGTTGGGAACTTGCTCTAGCAAACACAGCCTAGGCTGTGTTCGGCGCTGCCTGTTCCCATCCTCTCCTACTCGTTTTCTACACGCACGCTTTTCAAACTGCTAAACGATGTATTGTTTGCAAAAAGTTTCTATACGAAAGTTGTTTCAAAAATCATATTAATCTATTTTCTTTAGAAAAGCTAATGCTTAATTAATCATGCGCTAAACAATGCTTAGTTTTGTGTGTGAGGGAGTCCCTCACTCCAGAACGCAGCCTCAGAGATATGACCACCATAGCGTCGATATATGTACCCAGTGGACGGATGGTTGAGGAGGGGCACCGTGAAGCGGTCGTGGCACCGCCTTAGCGTCAAGAGAGTAGGGTGGTGGGTCAGTGTTGACTGTTGAGTGTGAGGAAAGCTTATTGTTGTAGTTGTTAAGACTTAGTAGGCTATGAAATGGCGGCATATCTACCGAGAGCCACGACAGTATGAAGTATTTCATTTGTCCATTCATCTCACCTTTCTAGTTTAAAATTAAATTAAAAGAGTTAGATATATTTTACAATGGAGGAATTACTAAAACTCATTGATCGTATTATGTAGGCAAAATTTGCTACAGGATATCTAAAAACGTGTAATTAGCTAGTGGACACCGTAAGAACACGTATCTGCTGTAGGACATCGCAAAAAGATGGTAATTAGCTACTGGACACTCGCAACATTATTTTATTATTTCCGAACGAGTTGGAGAGAGAAATAACCATTAAAGACAAATTTGCCCCTCGCAGTTGATCGATCCCCATCGCTATAGCTAGCGTGGCCAAGGAAGAAGACGACTGGCGTCATGCAGGCACGCACGCTCACGCACACGGCATCCCCGCCTCGCCCCTCTTACCCGCGTCGCCGTCGCGTAGCCCCAGGCCAACGACATTGTCGTCTTAAGGATGCGCGGCGCCGTCGCGGCCGAGGCGTCGCCCGTCGGCGATCTCGCGCGCGCATGACGCATGTCGCGTGGGCCAAGTCGCGCCCACGAGTGTGCGCGGCGAGAGCTAGCTAGAGCATGGCTTTTAGTTGTCGCAAGCGAAGCGAGTGACGGTGTGAACACTGCGAGAGGCCCCGGAGGACAGCGTGTGCGCATGAGCGGGCGTGCGCGGGAAGGAAGAGGACGACATGCTTTGTACACCAGCAAGCTCGATAAACATTGAACAGCAGCAAGCAAGTAGCATGCGGTTTCTGCGTCAAGCACGTTGATGCTTGCTCACCGGCAAGATCGTCGAGCAGCAATACCTGTCAATGCTGGTTAGTGGCTTCTACTCATGGATGAAAAAGCTTGCTTACCTTTGTTGTTAGCTAGAACATGCTCGCCGGCGGCAAGCCAACTACAAGCGACAAGTGGCGGCTATGACAGCGACCGGTGCTGACGAGTGCTCGCGGCGAGTGTGGCGCGACGGTTTCAAGCTAGTAACGGCATACTTCTTCCCCAGCGACTTCTCCTCGGTGGCATCTTCCCAGGGGCCAACGTTCCAGCCATCGACGACGCTAGTTGTAAGCCGAATGAAGGTAGGGGCAAAATCGTATTCTCACATCAATTTCTCTCTCCAATTACTTCAGAAATAATAAAATAACTAGCATGGTGGCCCGCACAGATTGCGCGGCTAGCATCATTATATTTTCTCTCATATAATAGCATATATGTTTTCTTATTATATTTTCAAATTTATTAAAATGACAATATAATTTTAAATTTTACAATAACTTTACATAACTACTAATGTGTAATATTTATATTGTATTTTATATACGTGTTAGTTATTAATTATTTTTAATATCAAATTTTAGTTATATGTAAATTATATATATTTCTATATGGACTCTAGGCTCGTCTTTTAATATTTCTATTTTTTAAATCCGAATTTTCAGTAAACTGTATTTTTGTATAGACTCTATGCTCTTCTTCCAATATTATTTATATTTATTTCTGAATTTTTATTATTTCTAATTGTATTTCTATGTGGACTCTACACTTATCTTTCAATATTCTTTAATTTTAAATTTTGAATTTCAGTTACTTCTAAATTGCATTCCTATATTGACTTTAAACTCTTCTTCCCATGTTTTTCTTAATTTCGAATTTTAGTTATTTGTAAATTGTATTTTTATACGGACTCTAGACTCTACTTTTAATTTTATTATGTTTATTCCAAATTTTAGTTAGTTTTAAATTCCTATATGGACTCTATACTCTACTTCTAATATTCCTTATTTTTTACTTCCAAATTTCTATTTTGTTATCTTAATTGTATTTCTATATAGACTCTATCCTCTACTTCTAATATTCCTTATTTTTAATTACGAATTTCAGTTATTTCCTAATTGTATTTCTATGACTCTATACTCTACTTCTAATATTCCTTATTTTTAATTCCGAATTTCAGTTATTTCCTAATTGTATTTCTATATGGACTCTATTCTCTACTTCTAATATTTCTTATTTTTAATTCTAAATTTCAGCTATTTCCTAATTGTATTTCTATATGGATTCGTCTCCTCTTCAAATATTCCTTATTTTTAATTCTGAATTTCAGCTATTTCTTAGTTGTATTTCTATATGGACTCTAGTCTACTCTTTTAATATTCCTTATTTTTTAATTTCGAATTTTAGCTATTTCTAAATTGTATTTCTATATGGACTCTGTTTTTTCTTTTTCTCTGTTTAATGTGAGAATTTCTAGGCCATGAGAGCGAACGTGGAGGCTCCTTTTTATATTCCTTTAATAATATAATAGATGTCACGAGTGTCCAGTAGCTAATTACCATTTTTTTGCGATGTCCTACGGCAGATATACGTTCTTGCGATATCCACTAGCTAATTACACCTTTTTTGAATGCCCTATAGCAAATTTTGCCTACTATGTATTATGAAATCTAAGATTTCGTTACCTGATCACTGATAAGCCTTCCGGCCACAACCGCAGCTTCATATTCGCCAGCTGTTGAGATCAGCTCTCAGGCTGCCTTCTTTACCTCCCTTTCCCAACCTTCTTCCCTCTTTTTTCGCGTGCACGCTTTTCAAACTACTAAACGGTGTGTTTTTTTAAAAAAAAATTATATACGAAGGTTGCTAAGAAAATCATATTAATCCATTTTTAAAAAAAAATTAACAAATACTTAATTCATAATAGATGCTTCATTTTACGTGCTGGGAGGAGGGGTTCCCAAACGCTAGGGCGCTAGGCAGGTGGCTGCTAAGGTGGCTGACCACTTGACCCCCTGGGTCCACCGCCATGTCCTGTTGCTAGAAAAGTATAGAGATCGCCATAAATTAACCGGGACAGTAGGACACTGGTACAGTGGTCCGTACTCCTCGGTTACTCTTGTAGGAATGGTCTTGTTCCGTCGCTGTTATACGGTTGGTAAATGGTACAGTAATAAGTTGTGCGTAATGCCGTAATCCATCGGCATCCGTTCGACAAATCGTTTTGCCTTTACCCCCCGGGGACGAGAATTACACTACCCCCTTTGGAAACGACGACCCCGCTGCAGTCAACAGTGTCACTGGCATGCCATGAATCACTGACCGGTGTTCCTTTTTTTCGTCTTTCCACTCGGTTGACGAAAGCAACGCAGCTGCTAAATGCGATTCGATGCACCACCACGCGCGGAAGAGTCCGTCCGGCGAGGGCGATCGAGCACGTGCTCCGCCGCCAGGGTCGAGACTGACCAAACCAACGGGCCACGCCGCGCCGACGGATGGACGGACGGGTCAAAAGCTGAAGCGGCCGCGCTATCAACCGCGACGCGCAGCGGCGCAAGAGAAAAATCGCCCCTGGAAGCCAGTGAAAAATCGCGGGGTTTGTGGGTAGCGCGCGGCGTGCGGGGGCGTACGGTGAACTTGGTGGTGAGGCGAAGGTTCTCTCGCTCGCGGTATTCTATAGTGCTCTCGTACGATCGAGGCGGAGTGGTTGGCCGCGTTATCCCCGGGCGCGTCGCGTGCGGTCGTGTACTCGTGTGTCAACGCTGCCGCTGCTGCTGCTGCTGCTCCCGGCAGGATAGGCCATCCAGGTTGGAGGCTGGGCGTATGGGTGGGTGACGAGGACGACGTGGTGGGTTGCGGCATGCGGCGGCTGCGCTCCAAGTCGCCAATGGCGCGTGGCCCTGCCTTGGATAGTTGGGTAGTTTGCCTGGTTGGGCCACCTGCTGCGCTGCGGTGTAGTACGTAGGTCTGCCTTGCGGTTGGCCGTCCCGTTCCAATCAGGTACGAGGTGTGTGAATATTCGTTCGGTGTTGGAGAGTTGGGGGGCGCGTAGGGTGCGAGATTCGTCATGGTTGCTCGAGTAGGACTGTATTGTAGACTAGTTGCGTGACCGCTTGCGAAGCTGTTTCAAACTCCGTCAACCGATGGTCTTTGCGTCGTCGTCTTTGACCATTGTTTTTGTCTTTCTTGGAGAACATGATGTGCATAACTGCATATCCATGCTAATCAAATGGGTTTACTCGTATTCGCTGTGCTGCCAGAAACTAATTAATCCTCACAATGCCATTTGTCTTTTGCAAGGTATACTACTCTTTCGTCAAAAATATTTGATGCTTAAAAGTTACTCCCTCCGTTCTATTAATATTCCATAATATAAGGCATGTATGCATGCATACAATTAATTAGGATCTTTTCTCCATTAAATTATTACTTTTTTAAATGCTCCACCCTCAAAATATCTAATTCTATTGGATGCATGCATTATATTTATTAGGGTGATCCAAACTAGAAGATGATAATAATTGTTTCTTGGTCTTTAGGTTAAGGGTAGTTGTGCCTTATATTTTGGAACGGAGTGAGTATTCAGTTAAACTTGTAAGGGCCTCATCGTTTGCCGTATGGCTTATAAACCAAAGCCAGAATTTGAATTTTAAAACTTAATTTTGAATATGAATTTGATTCTTTTCAACATAGTTTTTTTTTAACTTTGACTTTTCAATCACTAAGAACATATATACAAAAATTTTACTCACATATCATTTTTTAATCGCTAATAAGCCGTTATGGCTTATAATAAGATTAGACCAACCGATGGGGACCTAAAACTTTTTCCATCAATAACTTCTCAAATACTTACCCCCTCTGCCCCCAAAATATATTAACTTCTAGGTTTAAATTTTATCCCAAAATAAACTAACTTTTACCTTCTTACCTACCACCGGTTTGCAAATCACAAAATTTTATCTTTTAAATACCTTTTACCCACCCATCTATCAATACAACTTTCCTATTAATTAGAGAATTTTATCTTTTAAATACCTTTTACCCACCCATCTATCAATACAACTTTCCTATTAATTAGAGACATTTCGGTCCTTTGACTTCCTCCTTAACTTCACATTGGGAAACTAGGTTTGAAATATTGTGGTATAGATGGAGTAGTTTTTAAGAACAGAAGAATGGTATGCATAGATTTACCTTGAAAAGTGCTGTAAGAATGTCATAAACTTATCATATTTTATAACTTGCTCTAATATAGAATCGATAGACAAAGTTTTAAAGGGTTAATAAAATCTTATTTAGTTTATTAACTAGGTCATGGCTATGGGGTGGCAGGTTCATGCTGTGGTCTGACAAAGTGACAAATAACAATGGCAACCACAATCATCTACAAATGCTTCATTTCACAAAACTTACATGCCATTTTACATATGACATAAATGTTATTTTACAAATTAGCACGAGTGAAGGCCCCTGAATCCTAATCTACACAAGACAATACCTTTGTAATAGCAGAGAAAAGGGGGAAAAAAAGAACCAAGCTGTTAATGATTTTCACTATGTTGTCCCTGCTAAGCTATCTTCCATGCAATTGTGTCATTGACACAGTACCGATGGAGTGGCTCTGATCCTTCTCACTTGATTTGCTCGTCTCACCCGAACGACCATGGAGCATCAGGGTAGGCGGTCTTGGCATGGGAAGGCTGGAGCTGTCGCTGCTCAACATCAGTATGACCGCAGGGATATCAGGACGTTCTTGCGCATGATCTTGAACACATAGCAACGCAATGTGGATGCATCTCAAGACTTGTCGAAGTGAGCACGATGCTCTTATCAATGGATCAATCAGTTCCTCGCCCTTGTCTTCATTCCATTGTCGCCATGCCTGAAAAATTGTTGTAAAATCAAGCCATGAAGATTAAAAAAACAAAATATTAGGATAAGTTCGGTATATAAGGGAGACAGGCTTGTGCTTACAAATCCTGCAATGTTTAGGGAGTCTTGTTGACCATGAAAGCTCAAAGCCCTCTTTCCTGTGATGATCTCCAACATTAGAACTCCAAAGCTATAAATATCGGACTTTACTGAGAAAATGCCTTCCATAGCATATTCCGGCGACATATAGCCACTGCAAAAAGGAAATCAACTTATCATCACAGTGGCAATGTTAGGGATATTCTGAGGTATATTCTGAATTACACATACAATGTTCCAACCACACGATTAGTGTTGAATTGGTTTTGATCCCCTCCAAACATCCTGGCCATTCCAAAATCTGAAATCTTGGGGTTCATGTCTTTGTCCAGGAGAATGTTGCTGGCCTTGAGATCACGATGAACAACTCGCAACCTTGAGTCCCGGTGGAGATATAACAGCCCTCGAGCAATCCCTTCAATTATATCAAACCGTTTCCTCCAGTCTAGGAGCCCTTGCTTCTCAAGATCTATTCATCCACAGTAAACACAATTCAATCAATTCATCTGCTCATTCATAAAGTGAATGGTGATGTGCGGAAATGGTACGTACCGAAGAGGAATGCGTCTAGACTTTTGTTAGGCATGTACTCGTACACCAAGATCTTCTCTTCTCCCTGTATGCAACATCCTAATAGTCTCACAAGATTGCGATGCTGCAGTTTTGCGATAAGTATGACCTCATTCTTGAACTCCTCAAGGCCTTGACCTGATTTCCTACAAAGCCTCTTAACGGCTACTTCTTCTCCCCCAGGTAATTTTCCCTACAGTCATTTCATTGACATGATAAACCTGATCTCAATATTACATAAAAAATATACTCTCATCTATGATATAAAAAGTACCATATATTTCATCAAAAAGTAAAACGTACCATATATACAGGACCAAATCCTCCTGCTCCAAGCTTGTTGGAGTCACAGAAATTACAAGTCGCAGCTTTTATCCGGTCAAAGGAGTATACTTTGAGTTCATGACTTTTTCCATCCTCTGTGTCGTCTTCAAAAGGAATCGACTGCGAGATGTCCAGCATACCACTATTCTGCTGAGATCGTGCAGACGTATGCATTGACCTCCAACTTTTGTGCATCACATCTGCTCCATAAATGGCAGTTATAAGTTAATATTATGCATACCTCCATGAATTCATGTTGAAAGATGAATAGCAAATTTAACGGTTTGTGCAAATCTCTTGGCAGGCATGACAGACCATGAATCTAACTGGGATACTTAACCATAATACCAACTAATAAGAAATAATCATCACTTCAAAAATACATGATCACTAAAGACCTTTGTATGAGAACTCATAGAAGTGAACATTTACTATGCTTCAATCAGTGAATCAACACTCTCTGGAGTAAAAATGCATGATCTATGTTACCATGACATGAGCATACTTTCAAATTCTGACAATATGACAATATCTTCCCAGAGTCGCATTACACAAAGACATGGTCTTGTCATGATTAGTTACACGTTGAACAAGACAGCTCTACATTCAGCCCTACCCACTCCCACTATCTTCTCTTAGAACATTAAATCGTCCAGTTTTGTTGGTCTATTCTTATTTTTAAGGCTTGTGGTGGGGGGGGGGGGGGGGGGGGGTTGAAATCAGGATGGACCCATTGATATTCCTGAGCATTCCTGAGCATGGTCAGCTGAATTTGGATGTGTGCAACAGAACCTTACCTTTGATATTCCTCCCACGCTTCCACCACAGGAAGAGGCAAGCTAGCAAAACAAATAGCACCACTGCAGACACTATTGTGGCTATTTTCCAAACTGCATGATGTGAGCCTGATAATAGAGTGAAGCTGAAGTCATCATAAACATCATATTTTACATGCAAGAAGATATGGAAGTGCATGTGTACACTGTTGTGTACTTGTATTAGATAATCATCATCACTTACGTAACTCAGAAGCAGGAAGTTTGAGGTTTAGGGTATATCCCCCACTCTGAAACTGGTACATGTCGATCAGGTCGCTACCCCACAGGAGACATCCTATTGTAGTAATGTAGACATAGGCACCACATGAGCAGTTGCTGAGGCAAGCATTCATGCATCCATTCTCATCTTGCACCGTAGATGGCCAGTATGAGAAATCCGGCCACTTGATGCTTGGGATAGAAAGAAATCCATCCCCAGATTGGTTCACCTGACAACCCAAAGGTGGGCTCCTGACACAACCTTGACTCCAATTTCCCATATTCCACTGATCAAGCAACTTTGGCTGAAATCCTATAGAAGTCAGCAAAAAAATTTAAACCCACTGTTGCAGCCAGTATTTGTTTGTAAGCATGTCAAAATGATAGTGAAGGTATCAAAGCAACCAGAGATAGCACACCACATATTTGTATTTTAGGGTGCTAATGTATTTTACTGTGGGTGAACGGAAAAGGAAGAACACCCATTCAGTTAAGACAACAATTTTTGACTGGGTTCATAAAATCCCTTAAAGTAAGCACTCAACTTTAACATTTTCAAAAGTTTACATACAACGACTGAAGGTCAGTTTTCTTTTCCTTTGGTAGTGTTATAGCCACCATGATTGGAAGAATCTATGTCCACGCCGCAACTATAGCAGAAAGAACTAATGTTTTGACTTTGGAATGAATTAATAGTGAAGTAACCGACACAATTTCCACAAGATTAACATGAATTCCTGGACTCAAAAAAGGGCCTTAATCTCTATGACCATCAGTATAAACACAAACCTAATTTGATGTCAGTTACACTTCTCTCACTACTACAAAAGGAATTCAATTTCTAAACTAATGGTCAAGGAGATACCTTTTAGGCAGGTACATTTTGCCTTGCCATCTTGCATGGCAGTGCATTTAGCATTTGCGCCACACGTAGCATAGTACTCACACTCATTTGATGGTTGCATCCAGACAGTCTCCCACTCTTGTGCTGATTTCTTAACCATGTAACAGATGTCTGTACCATTTGGCATAACAACAAATCTTTGCAGAGATGTGTTTGATGCAGTGTAAGTGTAGTATGCACCTAAGTTTGCATCATTTGCTGGCTTGAACCCATACAAGTATAGTGGTCTCCAAGGAATGCCCACAAAATTCTGCCCAGTCCATTGTCCTGACCTGTAAAGAGTCAATTAAAGTTATGGTATATCTTAAATTGAGAATCCATTTTTTCTGATATTATATATTAAATCAGTTAAGTTGTCATTAATTATTTCAATAACACTATTCAAATCCCATTTCATCTTGAATACTAGCTTTTGCACACTTGCATTACATATTTCATAGGTATTGACTTGTTTTCTGTGGATCCATCAGGCTGATGTTCAGCTTGCAGGAACTGAGAATTCATCGAAGCATGCCATGCAATACCGAAAAGGAAATTTTCTTATATGACACTTGAATCTGCCACCTGAGTTTATCTATTATAGTAGTATTTTGTCACCAGAAACATATTGTACTGATGTTTTATGCCACTTTCAGAGGTTAACACTTAACAGTGGAGGGGGGGGGGGGGGCAATATACTCTTGTTACATGCCACTTTCACTGTCCAAAATACAGCACAGGACTCTCCAGGTTTCTATTGCTTGAGCTTATCTCCATTTGGACAGTGGAAATGGTAAAGAACAAGGATATATGGTCTTTTCCTTCTCCATACCAAAAGTTAGTGTTCATATGTTTCCATTGGCAGATAAGACAATACACAAAGTAAGAAGCTGAACCAACATTTCACAAACTCAAGAGTGGCATAGAGGATTTTTTTTTCTTTTTGTTAATGACTGGATTTATTGGATTACTTCATGGAGAAACAGAGAAAAATACAAATCTGTTTGTTGAAAGAGTTTTCTCAAATGGTCTGCTCACATGTATTCCTTCTGTTCTTTTTAGATATCAACAAACCAAGGAGCTAAGCAATGCCCATGTTTTGACATGTTCCCCCTCTTAAATGTTCTTAGCTGCAATCAATAGCCTCCACCTATCTTGCTCATTCAATTCCAATTTTCAGCTTACAATGACTATTACTAGGGCCTATTTGGGTAAACGCTAACTAGAAGACCGATACAATTTGAAAACAAAAATAACTTTCTAAAACGGCATCTAAAAACAGGGAGCAATTACTACTCCCTCCAGTAAAAAATAAATGATGTTTAGGCATGTTGTTTCTAGCTTCCTTTAAATTTGGCCCTCAATATGTTTTGTGGAAATTTAAACCAAACATATGAAAGTGATAAGCATAGATTTGACTGAAAAAGATATTTAAAACCGCACCTGACAGGTCGCAGTGCAACAGAAATCATTCATCAGAGCTATGTTTGGAGGTCATGTCAATTACAAATCTTATTTGCCACCGGGAAAAATGTCTTATTTGTAACTTAACACCATACTCATAAAACATAAGTGCAGAAAACATATCAGTGTGTCAAAAAACAGAGGCTGAATCTGTTAGAATAGCCTACCAATATACTAGCACTAATCATGAACTAGTGAGTAATGATTATTGATGGATTGCAAGTAGGAGGTAACGTTCCCCACATGGCTATTTTGCCCATTCCAATTGCTAAACTTAATTTTTCTGATAGCCCCTCACCAACCATTCTACATCACAATGAAAACGATGTTTACATCACCCATGAAAGGGAGATGCTCAAAACTTGTAATCCAAACTCCAAAGTATAATAGCTTAAGCTGCCTTGCTTCCGACTAAAGCAACTGGTCTAATAGAGGATGAGCAACCAAAGCCAAACCAAACTAGGCTATCTACCAAGCAACATTAATTGAAGCTGAGCAATATTTTCAAAAATTAAATATAGATCTTGGATTGCCCCGTTAAACAAGGAAGATGCTTAGATTTGTGTAAAACTGTACTCGAACTTAAGAAATTCCTATGACCAACAGCAACCACTTGAAGTTGAAGTATACATTAATAACCCCAATTTTTATTCTAAGCATAATTGCGGGTCAGATTTGATTTGAACTATTCATTATTCTAGGCCCTACAGTCTTAAGATATTAGTATCAATCAAATCCAAATCAAATGATACTAGCAACCAGAGCGAATCGAGAAACTGACCTCCAAATGGTGACATTGCCATCTCTCCAGATGTAGGCCTGGCCGGAGTTGGCCGGGTCGAGGCCGAGCGCGTACCGCCCCGGCGAGGGGTCCGTCTCGCTGGTCCACGACGTGAAGCGCATCGGCTCGGAGGGGCCCCTCCCGGGCGTGCGCACGGTGATGCGCATCCCGGACAGCATGGTGTCCGACGGGTGCCAGAAGCTGTCCCACAGCGTGCCGTCGTCGCTGCGCACCTCGAGGCTGCCGGTGTCCTGGATGACGGCCTTGTACCCGCCGCGTGGCGCGGACTGCGTGGACGCATTCGACCTCCACAGGAGCGGCGCGTCCGCGGCGGAGCCGTCGAGCACGCGGAGCTCGCCGTTGGCCGCGAGCGTGAGCGACGGCGACGACGCGGTGGCCGGCGCGGCGCGGTTGGCGACCCAGACGACGGTCCTCGGCGAGATGCTGCGGTACCAGATGCCGAGGTAGAGCCGCGACGGCAGCTTCGGGTCCGGCGCGAAGAACCCCACCTCGAACACCCCCGACGGCGACGACACCAGCGTCGCCGCCCCCGTCAGCGACTCCCCCTGCCTCAACGTATCCGTCGCCGCCGCCGCAGCAGCAACCACCACGCCCCAAACGAGCAGCAACGGGAGAAGAAGCAGCAGGGGACGAGGAGGAGAAGCCGCCATGGATGGAGGCGGCGGCAGCAGCCTCCCTCCTCCGCCAACTACCACCTCACTGCTGTGATGTGGTGTCAAGAGGAGAGAGAGAGTTTAATGGCGGAGGATTGTGTCGCGGATTTGTTTAGTGGCGGCGCTGTGGCTGAAAGGGCAAGTGGGAAATGAATATATTGGAGGAGTTATTAGTCGCGAATGCTACTCCTACTAGTGATTATTATTAGTGCGGGTAAGCGTGGCTTTCGCTTTTTGGGGTTAAAGACTTGAGTGCGCGGCGTGGCCGCAAGCCGCAGGTCGGGTTGCCCGCCGCGCCGGTGAGTGACAGTGATCCTCCGTCAATTTTCGACCGATCGATTATCGTTTCCGAAGCGATGGATTAAATTATCTATGTTCGTTACTAAGAACTAGCTAATCAAATTGGTCAGGGAATGACGGTAACATCGTAGAGTTTTCCTATACTTAGGTCCTGTTCCGTTCTTTTCTCCAATAAAAATTGGATGAAGATTAAGATTTTTGTGGCACGCTTTTCAAACCGCTAAACGGTGTGTTCCGTGTGAAAATTTTCTATATGAAAGTTGCTCTAAAATATAATATTAATCTATTTTTTAAGTTTATAATAATTAAAACCCGATCAATCATACATTAATACCACCTCGTTTTGCGTAAAAAAACTTAATCTTCGTCTTCATCTTACATATTCGTACCTGTGCATTCTAACGAGTCTAACTAGGAATAAATCAAAAGCTCGTACGTTAATCGGCTAGATCCGAAGGACAGTAGTTTACTTTTTACATAAAAAACAGGTTGTGTACGTGAGGATTGAGGAGTATGGGAAAGGGATGGAAAAAGGATGACTATGTTTTTAAATAGTAAAGATAACAAATAATTTGAAATTCTTTTTCTTTTTTTCTATGGAAAGTTTATTCAATCTCGTACACCCATATTTTCCTTTGGAAAGTAAAAAAATGAACAAACAGGAGTATTTGATGATAGCACCAAACCCCTCATATATAGATACACAAACAAGTTACACATTTGAAACGAAAAAGATGTGATATGAGGGGTGCTATACTCGCACAGCAGTTGTTACTTGTACATGCCTTAATGGCACAGAAAATGAAAGGTATCAGGGACCGATCGATCAAATTACTGCAGACGGTGACATCGCCATGACCCATGAGCCCAAGACCATGATGATGTACTACTGGTAGTATAGTAGTTCCGCGTTGCAAGTGGAACGAGACGAGAAATAGTACTAGCTTTTGTGGTGTGGTGAACGTGCGCGCAGCGCCCACGCCTCTCGCCTTCTTTCAGCTCGACCATCGTCCGCGTTTTCACCGGCAAAGCCATCGCCCGAAGCCGTCGCGGTGGTGTACTCGCGGTCGCGGATGGTGTACGCTGCAGCCATGCGATAGTTGGACGAATCAACGGGCTTACGTCGGGTTTACAAAAACTTACGGTTACCGTGCGGTTTATGATAACCCTTTTAATTTTTAAAACCACGGGATACCACTCGCGATTCTCGTACCATTAAACTGTAAAGTGACCATTATCCTTCTTAAAATGGTTTCGTGAACTCTGGCTTGTATAGCCTACGTGCAACGGGCCATGCGTATATCTGGCCATACAGGTCCTACCTAGACTGTGTTTAGTTTCCTTCAAACTTTAAAAATTTCATCACATTATATTTAGACACATGCATAGAGTATTAAATGTGGATGAAAAAACTAATTGTACAGTTTATATGTAAATTGCGAGACGAATCTTTTAAGTCTAATTACGCCATGATTTGATAATATGGTGCTACAGTAAATATTTGCTAATGATGAATTAATTAGGTTTAATAGGTTCGTCGTGTAGTTTACAGGTGAAATCTGTAATGTTTTATAATGTTTTGTTTTTAGTTTACGTTTAATACTTTTAAATATGTGTCCATATACTTTTAATAAAAAAATTGGCTGCGAAACTAAACATGGCCCTAGTCAATAGTCATATGCCCATGCGTACAGGTCCTCGACCTTGGGACCTTGACCGGCCTACCGCCCGTGATGACATGTGTTTTATATAGCCATTCGACATGTAGGTCCCAGACAAACTTACTTAAGGTGTGTTTAGTTCCACGTTAAAATTAAAAGTTTGAAGAAATTAAAAACAATATTTTTTTTAAACAAGACACACATGTACACGTACACACGTCACGCACGCGTGGCAAATTTTCAAGCTAAAACTCCAAACAACAACCCACTCATTTTTTTTTCATTAATAACTTTTCCAAACTGCTAAACAATAGAAATTTCTATATAAAAGTTTCTTTTAAAAAATATAATAAAGCCATTTTTTAAATTTATAATAGTTAATAAAATTTAATTAATCATATACTAACGAGCTTTCTTGTTTTGCGTGCAAAACAATCTACCACCAACCTCAAGAAACGAACTCATCAGTTCCGTCGCTTTTCATTAAGCACAAAAGGTCTTATTCTAATTTCTTTTCATTTCATTCTAGTAGTCTAGGATTGATTTTTTTTCCTTCATGCTTGATCAATTTACAAGCAGCAGCTTAAAAAAATGTTGTGGCTTTAAATTAAATTTTTTTAAAAAAAAATAAAATTAACAAATAATTCATAACAATTAATCATCAAAGTAGTAGAAAAAAGTTTTTTCAAATTTTTTTTTGAAGCATAGAGCAAATAATCCGGGGTTATAATAGTTGGAAGTGGCTGAAAAGAGGAGATATATGGCTGTGTTCGGATTTCATGGATGGGAACTAATCCCTCCCGCACGAAAAACGGAACGATCTATTAGCACATGATTAATTGAGTATTAGCTATTTTTTTAAAAATGAATTAATTTGATTTTTTAAAAGCAACTTTCGTATAGAATTTTTTTAAAAAAAAATACAACATTTAATAGTTTGAAAAGCGTACGCGCGAAAAAACGAGGGAGGAGGGTTGGGATAGTTGGGGGCCGAACACACCATCAGCCAGCCGATATAGGCTGGCTGATGGGACCCACCATCCCGATGGCAGCACACAGGTTTTTTCCTTTCTTCCCTGAGCTGAATGACACACTATTCTAGCTGTGATGTTATGGAAGGAATGATCATGTTTATGCCCATCTGCTTACCTGGAAATGCACAAGGCATAGATATTCAGACAGTGTGATTTGGTGTAGAACTTTGGTTAATTAGTGGAGGACTATAGTACAGCCATAGATTAATTTCTTGTCCCCAAGGAATGAGAAGTCTCCAGTGTTTTAGTTGGGCATGAATTTTGATATGGTGAGCATGACGGTAGGTGATGAGTTATGCCCGTGATTAGTACTTTTGAACTGTGAATCTCAGTGATCGAGCATGATGAGGCTCATCAATCTTATTGCTCCGAAATACTTTATCCGTCCTAAAATAAATTATCTTCATATGAGATATGCTCCGAGTTAATTTTAAAATAAATTATCTTCATATGATATATGCTCCGAGTTAATTTGTTTTAAGAAAGTCAACTTATTTTGAGATAAATGAAGCAGACTACATTTACTCGCTTAGACACAGAGAAGACAATCACAACCAAGTGACCAACCAGCAATCAGATCAGGCTCGAATCATCTTCAAACTGGCGTTGGTCCTTGTTATCATGTCCAACATTCCGTTCACTGTCGGTGTACCTTGTATACACTTCTACCCTTTTTGTCCTATTGAAAACAAATCATTCAGTTCACTGTCAGTGTACATTGTACTTTCTCCGTCTTAAAAAAAAATCCAACCTAGATTTATATTCAACTCTTAGGCAACATTCAGATTCGTTATACTAGATTATATCCTATCCAACTTTTAAGTTAGGAATTTTTTTGGAATGGAGGGAGTACTCTTTTACTCTTTTCGTACTATTAAAACAAACCTAAAATAAAAAATAACACATTCTAATATTACGAATCTAAATAAATATCTATTAAATTTGTATTACTTAAATATATTATATCTTAGGTTTTTTTTACAGAAGAAGTACTGTAATAGTACAGTCCAGTCTCTTGGAGTTCCTTTACTGCACACGGGCAGTTCCTAGAAACAACGAGTACTATGGTCTGTGTTTAGTCCTGAAACTTTGGGGAAAGTTGAAAATTTAGAAAAAAAAAGTTAAAAGTTTATTTGTGTAGAAAAGTTTTGGATATGATGTGATGTGATGAAAAGTTGAAAGTTTGGGGTAGTTAGGGGTGAACTACACGGCCTATATCCAAAGACTTTGGATAATAAATAATCCGAATGCAGTATCTCGTGGCCAGTTTATCAAATTTTCTCCCTGCCCTAAACTAGCCGCTAATGTGCTACTACCACCGTAAGCAGATATGATCAAACATTTAACAAATCCGGATCTAAAGCACAGTGATTAACAATTCTGCCCCTTGAGTAACACTCACCCCAGATGGAAGTACTACTCGATAAAAAATGCATAATCTTCTCTGTAAATGCTGAGCTTAGACCATTTGGCAACCGTTACATGAGAGGAAGAGGACGAGAAGAAAATGTGATTTATAGGATGACATCTGAACTCTGGCATCAATATAGGAGTTGTCAATTACACAGCACATAGACTTTCATCGTTGACAGAAACTACAGAAAACACGCGCAATGCGAGCGTGTTCTTAATTGTATCGAGAATTCAGAAGCATTGTGCTACAGGTTGGTGACGTTGGTCCAGGAAAAAAAGACAATGATAATGCGTGAGAAGAGAACAGTCGAACACCCCAACCAAAAAGGAGGCCCCTCCACTGCCCCACATGGTCCGCATTTGGTCCAAGAAATTGAAAACGACGACAAAAGATGACGATGACAACGACGAAGATAGGAGTAACACATTTTAGCGACAAACGAAACAGTGATGTAGCCGCAATGATGGAAAGTCACATGAATTGAAGAGCAAGATACGTCCCAAATAGTTGTATTCGAGAATCATGTGAAGAACAAGAAACCACGTCTCAAATAGCCATATTCTCGAACAGAAGGATCCATGGTGACAGCATGTCTGACTAATGATAGTTATTGGTCAATAAACGGAAGGTGCGAGCAACATGGAAATATGGAATAATTCGCCGGTAAAAACTGAAAAGTGGTGGCGAGTGGCAAAAAGGCAAGGAGAGACGAAGACTTATCACAGAAAGTGCAAAGTTGAGCTGGAATATGAGCAGCTCAAGACGACATGGAAAGGGGACTGGATACATATTCAGACAGTTGTTCACCTAAATGTTCAGAGGTCCAACAATACTAAAATTCATTATTTCAAGTCGTCCGTTGAACGTAAAAATCATTAGATAGAGCACAGACCAACAAATAGTACACTACAATAAGAAACCCTGTAGTTTGACATGACATAATCCTCACCTCTACACAGTTTACGGATTACTCCACTAATCTTTTGAGATCCGGATCACTTTGAATTGTGTCTGACCTTTATTTTGAATTGTACCTGAGCTTTATTTCTTTAAACAGTCCATTTTACAGGAATGCAAAGCAAAACGCAATGACAGCCTACTGCACACATCTATCTTGGAACCTACGACAGCTGGCAGTCAAAGAAATCGTCCATAGTAGTGCCAACTACCAATGCAGATTTCAAAAGTGAAATGAACTAATCCTTGCCATGTCATCATTCTAACATACTTAATTTTATAGCAAGGCATATTAGATGAGTACTGGTCATACTACTTTCCATGTGCCAATAGATTATACATGTACAAAGAAGATTCCAGAGCTCAGCTTCCAAGTCCTAGTTATGAGTTTAACTATAATTCTAACAGCAGAACAAACAAACCAAGACAGGGACCAGAGAGCAGAACACAATTTAAGTAACCATGCTCTTATGTAGAAACGCCAACTTTTCCTAACAGTAGATTTTTTAAAAAAATAAAGTTTCCTTTGGCAGATATTGACTGGGCACATCAAGAGATTCATGATATCTACCATAATCTTACTTTAAGGGAAAGTACAACAAGGGAGAAAAATAAAAGGGAGACGGTTACTTGGTTCGTTAAGTAGTCAAACTGTAACTTTCATCAGAAACAGATCTTGTGATGTTGAGAAAGCACAAAAGTTCTAAACCATAAAAATTAACCGTGCAAGCAGTAGGTCAGATAAAACTACATGAAACAAGACAAGAAAATACAACAAAGTGAAAGCACGAATAAACATAGGCAGTGAAAGTTGAACGGAACAGCAAATGCCCTCAGAAGAAACCCCAGCTAGCACCCAGCAAACAGTTGACTGCTAGAACCTTTACATGCTGCAGAAAGAAAGGGAAGACATTAGGTACTGAATACAAGCAGAAGGAAATTAATTCGACATGTGTATTGTAAAACACTCAAATCAGTCTTAGGGCATTGCAGTTCCCAAATATTCTAATTTTCCATATATGGAACAGATAATGGCATTGTGGGAATCATTTAGAATATGTCAGAGAGTTAGTCAGATGGAAGGAAAATTATCAATCGGATATAACGAAATCAAGGTTTATCAAGAGTGCAAAGGCTTGACCACTGAGCTCCAAATATAACAGTGAACCACTGGGCTCTAAATATAACAGTGTCCAGGCTTCAGGCTCATCTGGGTTTCTCCTGTGTAGCCTTGGAGAATGAAATAATCATTTTGCCCAACACCACAGCCTTTGTCATCATGATTACCACGTGAAAGGATGCTTCAGTTGTTAATCTGATTAATCCATTTAAATTGTAATTTGGTATATAGCCCTAGTCACATTACAACAAACTACAGAGATATTATGGTCTTTGGTCTTAACAGATTAACCTGTGTACTACATATACAGAAATGTACAGCACAAAATAGAACTTTAGATCCTTTGGATATATGAATTTCTCCAAACAAACATTTCACAGTTGAAACCATAAGACTGACCATACAAACTTAGTAGAAGAATTCATGATATGCTCACCTGGATCAAAGAGGACATCATCATACAGCACGATCAAGTATCTGCAGAAACATAACCAACTTAAGACATTAGCATGATTAGTAAATCAGAACCTTTGGCACGAATGGATGATACAGCAAATGAATGGCATAATTCAATCCACCATGAACATTGCTCATAAGTAAAGTTCAAGGCGAAAAACTCCAACTACAGTTTTCAGTCCCTTATAAACTCATGCAACCAATACCTAAAATTAATCATAGACTTTTGCTATCCATTTTGAAGCATGCAGATAACAAAACATCCAAAAGAATCCAAATCGTAGTTATTTCCTATGCCAATCCATAGTTTTGAAAACCAACAAGATCCTGTAGACATGTTCAACTTGTGCCAAAAGCTATCTAGGAACATGCCTAATAGATATGCACGTGATGTAAAAATATACTCCCCCATCCAAAAATATTAGGCATAACCACTTTTTTTTCAATGTTTCGTAATATAAGGCGTGCATGCATGCATACAATTAACTAGCACCTCCCTCCTCTTTAATTCGTTTTTTATATCCTCCATCCTCAAAAACTCTAATCCCGTTGGGTGCATGCATTGTATTTATTTGAGTGATCCAAACAAGGAGGTGATAATAATTCTTTCTTGGTCTTTGCGTTATTGGTAGTTGCGCCTTATATTTTGGGATAGAGGGAGTACTTTGCACTGAAGGAACATACAAACGGTAACTAATCGTCACAGTATGAACAGTAGTATTTGTGCGGTCACCCACCTTGAGGTGATTATACTACCTAGGCGCACTTATGCGACATACTCGTTTCACAATGTAAGTCATTCTAGCATTTCCCATATTCATATTGATGTTAATGAATCTAGACATATATATCTATCTAGATTCATTAACATTAATATGAATGTGGAAAATGTTAGAATGACTTACATTGTGAAACGGAGGAAGTAACATGCAACTACCCGTTAACAGATTCGCCACCTGTTCCCTGTATACAGGCTTGTATGTGCCATGCATATCCTTTATTTACAAGATGGTACCGTGCACGTTGCTGCGGGATGACTATGTATGGATAAGCGGCTTTGAAAAGATATGCAAGCTAAAGAAGGGATGAAAAAAAAAAAGAAGTAAAGGACTTTAACTCTTGTTATGTGGCGGAGAGATCAATAGTCTTCCAACTAAAATTGAAGCTGCATGAATGTACCATAATTACGACGATGAAATGCATGTAAATATAGAAAAATTTAAATACTTCAGTTTCATATCAGCTAATATGTTCTAGTTCTCCAACAGATGATCCAACGGTCAGGATGTTTAGGATGATGTGGCTCAATGCATGTTGAGATTTTGGTTTCAACTATATAGGATATATACAGATAACACTGTTGTTGACTGATAACTGATTGGCCAAAAAACTAAATCACACGACAAGATCAAAATTGTATAGTTAAATCGCTTTTGCACATAAAGATGTCATGAACAAGAGACTAGATCATGTAATTTTGAGAATAGAAAGGAAATGCAGTATGTTACAGCATATATCCCTACACTTAAAAGCCACATCCCCACCATATTATTGCACCTCCCTGTGACTACATAGAGCAACTCCTAAAATGTCAAGGGGTTTTATGTATGTTGTGGAGTTGGGTTTGTGGGGAACTAAACCAAAACATAGGGCTCTGCAGTAAGTGTCAACATTGCTTCTTTGTTGTACTACACAACCTCACATTATCTTACAACTCATTTTTCCCTTGTTATTTTTGCACGAAAAACGATAATTTGCAGGTGTAGTTGATTGTTCGTTTGTTTTTTTATCCAAACCCACTATTTGATTATTCAGATTACACTTTGTATAGCAAATCAAAGTAGGAAACAACACATAACCAGCAACACAAGTGCACACAACACGGTAAATCAATTACCCTTGTGCTCTTCAGTGGCGTCATGGTACTCGGCATCCTCCTCTGGCACAGGGTGCAGCACTTCCTCGCCCACCGCCAACTCCGATGCGCCACCGGCCTCTCCACCCTCTGCCACACCATCGTCGGGGAAGCGCACCACCACCACTGGGCACACACAGTGGTGCACGCAGTAATCGCTGACGCTTCCAAGCCTCCCCTTGCTGGTCCGCCTGGAGGCGCCGAAGCCCTTGCTCCCCATGATGACCGCGCTGAGCCCAAGCCTCTCCACCTCGAGGCAGAGCCTCTCCTTCATGTCGTGATCCTTGACGATGTGGATCTTGTAGGGGATCCCGGCGTCCTTGAGGGGCTTGGCCAGGTCGTCGGCCTTGGACGCGGTGAAGGCGTCGAAGTCGTCCTCCATCTTGCGGGCCGCGGCCTCGGCGTCGTCCTCGGCCGACGGCGGGTCGCCGCCGCTAGGGTTAGGGTTGGCGGCGGGGAGGGAGAGGTCGACGGAGCCCCAGTCGGCGCCGTAGAGCACGGAGGTGGGGCGGACGTGCAGCAGTATGACGGCGTCCCCGGGGCGGAGGTAGTTGGCGACGGCCCAGCGGACGGCGTAGGCGGACTCGTCGGAGAGGTCAACAGCGATGGCGATGCGGCGGTGCGAGGACCCGACCGGGGCGGCCGCCGCGGCGGCCGTGAAGAACACCCCCGGGGACTCCGGCTGCAGCGAGGCCGGCGTGGGGGGACGCGGGGTCGGCGCCTTCACCGGCGGCGGCGGCGCCGCCAGCGGCAGGTCAACGGGGTGGCTCGCCGGGTTCTGCATCGCCGCCGGTCGGGGATGGGCCACTACAGATTCCGCACGCGCTCGTGGGTGGAGAGCTCAGAGCTCGCTTCGCTTTGGTTTCCTTTGGTTTTTTTGGGTTGGTTGGGTGGGGTTGCGGCGGAGAAGGAGGAGGAGGAAGCTACTGGAAGGGGAATGGAAGACTTGGAAGTTGGGGAGACGCGGCGGAAGAAGAAGGGAAACGGACGGCGTCAAGTGGGAGTCGAAGAAGGGGATGGATAGATAAACACGGGGAGTGAGACGGCACGTCGGCGACACTTGGAAGATAAGAACGGCTTGGATGATCCAACTTACGCCGCGCCGCACGGGCGCACGTCCCTCGGCCCGGCCGCTAGTATTCACTGTTCCAAGTTTCCAATCCCCTCGGAGATCCTTTCCAGTGCTCAATTTTCAGACTCCTTTTTACCTTTTTCTACACTTTCGTATAGAAACTTGATTTGTTTTAAATCATCTACCGTCACACCTCCAATCACATTACTTGTGATGATCCAACCGAGAAGATGATTAAATCATTTTTTATTTTTATATTTGTAGTGGTTGTATCTTACTATATTTTAAAATGAAGAAAGTGCTAAGAATTTAGAAACTTTGACGGCCTATGAAATTTTCTTGGTCGTAGTGACAAAACTTGTAATGCCAATCTCTACAAAAGTTCCTGCGCTTTTTTGTCTGATAAAATTGTTATGGTAGTTCTGAATTGCTGATTAAGGCTGTGTTGTGTTCGTAAGAGCAAGTTCCAACGCTCTCATCTCGTTTTCAACGCGTACACTTTTCAAACTTCTAAACGGTGTGTTTTTATAAAAATTTTCTATACGAGAGTTGTTTAAAAAAATCATATTGATCCACTTTTGAAAAAAAAATAGCTAATACTTAATTAATCACGTGCTAATGGACTACTTCGTTTTCTGCGCGCACTGTGCAGGTTCCCATCCTCCCTAGCGAACACAGCTTAAGTGCTCAACTAAGTCTAAAAAAAGTGCTCAACTAATATAATCATATTTCTTTGCCCACCAGAATTCAAAATCTCACTACCATTGTGGCATTGATATGCACAAGCTTACAAATTTATTATTGATCTCTGTTTTTCTTTTGGCGTGTGATAGAGGAGTGTGGTTGCATAATAGTACTTCATCAACTGTCCATTTCCATGACTCAACACCAACAAAAGATGGATTGATACCCAATCATGCAAAATTGAGGACCATCTCTGATAGATATCATGACGTGGGACGGTGGGAGTGCTGTTCTGCTAGAACAGTATACATCACGGGGGAATTTATTAGCTTATGTTGCCGCTCGTGGTTTCTACGCTCTCCATGAGCGGTTGCAACTTGCAAGGCTGTTAAGATAAGGTTTAACGAACACATGAATGGTGGCAGGACCACTTCAGAGTTCATGTTTTTTTTTCCTTTTCTTTTTTTCGATGATTCAGAGAGTGAGTTCATCTTTCTCTTTGTGTCTCACTACAATCTTCACAAGTCAAAAGTTGTGCAAATGAAGGCCAATGACCAGGTGAGCTGCATCACTTCCGGTCCATATGGTACCTCCTTTATATGTATCCCCTCCATAATATAATGCACATTTTATTTCGTTAAAACTGGACTTCGATCAATAACTACACTGTTATATACATAATCGATGTCACTAGATCATATTTAAAAGTACTTTTATGTAATTATACTTTTATATCATATATAATGATATATTAGTTAAACAATTGTTGGTCAAAATATTGTCGATTTCTATACATCATAAAAATGCAAAAAAAAAACTCCTTATATTATTATGACGAGGGTGTATTTTTCTTATTTCAGGCTACAGACGATTTGAATTATGAAGAACATTCTGGTCTGCTAGTGTTGTAATTTTGTACTACAATTATTGATCCTAGTTTGTTGGCAAGCTTGCAATACAATAATAAGCAACGCTTGAGAGGATTATGTGAACAGATGACAGAAGGAAATAATGGATGTGTGCAAGACAGTGTCAATCAGGCAGGAATTTCAGAGTTTTTGTGTTTCTCATGCATGAAGGATAAGGATAAAATAATGCACCATGATATATTACATGACTGCAATTTTCCTGTTGGAGAATCCCGTTGGCATCTCCAAACTTGCATTGTTGATTTGATCATTCAATCATGTGAACATGGAGAACATGACCAGCCGTGCCTGTCTGTTTTGATGCAGATCTAGCTACCGTTCTACCCCTTCTACTGAAAAGTTTGACAGTGCTCACTTAAAATTGGACACCATTTGAGCTAGTGCCACAACTAGGTAACCAACGAGGCCTCAATTCTAAACACTCCTATGGGTAGCGGCCCCATGGGTTCGCTAATTATAAGCATAAGCGTAGGCATATTTACAAATGAAAAATAATTTACGAATACAATTTATATATATATATATATTCTTAACGATATAAAAGTAAAGGCTGAAAAAGAAACTACGATGAAAAATTCCAAAATCAACTCTAAATTTGAGGTTGAAAATTTAAATTTTAGCTGATAAGTATAAGTATAAGCGAAAAGATGATGCCGCTATTTTTTTTCTTGCATGACCCCTTTTCTTTATAAACCAAACATTATTTTTCCACATAATTTATGTTTTTCTCAGGATGTATTTCCCCTATGTTTTGGTATCATACGAGTTTTGGCATTTTTTATATCTTAATTTGGGTATTTATGAGAACAAATCAAACATACTCCTTAGATCCTATTTGCTGAACAACAAAAGACACTGTCAAAATCTTACTCGTAGGTTCCAACGAGAACTCAGTAACACCTTCATGAACTACTCGTGTATAGCAATGAGCCCATACCGGTGCAAATGTGCTATGGCCTAGCATAAACCAGAGTTTTTTTTTTAATCCAAACATTTTCCTTTTCCTTTTTTTCTGTTTTGCTTTACCAAATTTTGTGTTTTTTTAGTGCGCACAGCAAAGTTTGCTCAGTTTTTTTTTTTCATAGCAAGTAGAGACGATTGAAATCAACGTTTGCTATATTCCAAAATTACTTGTGACAAAAGCCCCTTTGAAACAGAGCAAAATTCTCAGAGAACTGTAGGATTCTCACAGGGATCCGCATTCCAAAATACTTTCAAGTTTCAACCGATTGCATCAATCAGAAACCCCGCTTAAGTCGCCAGCTTGACGGCAAAATGGCAGTGGCGCCACGAGACCATCCCAACCAGGACGGCGCGGCGGAGCCGGCGGCGAACACGGCATGGACGGCGACGAACCCCGCCGCGACCGCCGCGCACGCGGCCACGAGCAGCGCGAAGAGCGCGCACGGCCTCTTGCTCCACCTCCCCATGATCCCGAGCGCGAACGGGTAGAGCAGCACCAGGACCCACACGTTGAACACCAGCCCCGCCGACGCGCCGGCGACCTGCGCCGGCGTCCACCCCCCGACGACCGCCTTCCCCGCCGCCGCGCCGATGGCAGTCACGTTCACCGCCATCACCACCACCGTCGGCGCCAGCAGCGGCGACCAGTGCACGTCGTACAGCTCCGCGAACCTCTCCCTCGCGCCGCCGGCCAGCTGCTTCGCCGTCAGCTTGAACCGCACGCCCTTCAGTCCGAGGAGCCTCTTGAGCACGATGTGCAGCACCGCCGCCGGGTACACCCCCGTGGCGCCGATCATGTAGAACTGCTCGTTGCGCCACCAGTCGAGCAGGGTGAGCCCCGCCCACTTGATCTCGACCAGGCCGATCACCTCGATCATGGCGATGACGGCGACGAGGTAGGCGACGTACGTCGAGAACGGCTTCTGGATGTGGAACTCGCCGTGGTGGGAGAGCCAGATCACCGGGAGGAGGTCGTAGACGACCATGAACAGCGCCGAGACCGGGTACGCCGTCATGTTGGCGTACGCGACGCGCTGCATGGGGCGCAGCCGGCAGCCGGCGAGGAGCGGGCAGTTGCGGGAGAAGAACATCTCGAGCGAGCCGCCCGACCACCGCAGGATCTGGTAGAGGCGCTCCGTGAGGTTGATCGGCGCCGTGCCGCGGAACGCGTCGGGCTCCATGGCGCAGTACATGGACCGCCACCCCTTCCGGTGCAGCCGGAAGCCGGTCACCACGTCCTCCGTCGCGATGTCGTACACCCACCCGACGCCGTCGCCCCATTCCGTCCCGTCCTCGTACGCGCACGTCATCACCTCCTCCACCTCCGCCATGGCCGCCGTCTCGTCGAGCGACGCCGCCGCCGGCGACGCGATGGACCGTTCTTGGCTCGCCGCCGCCGGTATCGTGTTGATGAACGGCATCGAGTTTCCATACCTGCCGGGGCAGCCCAGCGCCTTGGCGTCGTCGTCCTCCGGCCTCCACCGCGGCGGGTCGGCGCCGTAGAGCGCGACGCGGCGGAACATGCAGCCGGTGCCGACGTAGGACGGGCCCTGGACGCCGTTGAGGCCGAGCAGCGTGGCGTCGAAGAAGACGCGGTTGTGGTTGCAGTACCGGTCGGTCGGGTCGACGTCGTCGAAGCGCTGCGGGAACTGGACGAACGCGGTGTCGTCGCCGTGGCGGCGGTCGAGCATGAAGCACAGGGCGGCGCGGAACGCCTGGGAGTTGTTGATGTAGTGGTCGCCGTCGAAGTTGAAGATGAAGGGCGCGTTCGACAGCAGCGCGGATACGCGCAGCTGCGCGTTCATGGCGCCGGCCTTCTTCTGGTGGTCGTATCCCGGCCGCTTCTCCCGGGCGATGTAGACCAGTTTCGGGAGGCGCACGTCGACGGCGCTGAAGTCCAGAGGGTGGCCGGAGCTCGCCGGCATGCCGAGCTGAGGCTCTTCACCCGGATGGCTCAACATTACCTATTCAATCACCATACATCATCAAACATTTCTTTTTGTCATGTCTTGTGTGAAATAAGCAAAATTTGCGCACCTACAAAATCAAAACTTTCACAAACATATTGAAACTGCAAATTGGTTGCATGCCATGAACAGAGCATTTGGGAAAAAAATTCTCTGGGGCAGAGCCCCAATCCTCAGCGCGTGAGGCACCATCCTAGATGGGTGCCACCTGTATTCTCACCAATCTTGAAGCACCAGATAAAAGTAAAGCAATTTGGATTTTTTTGGTTAGCGTATACCCTCCGTATTCCAGTGGTGCCCTACAAACTTGTATCATATTGTTTGCCCTAATCACGTCGTTAGCGTTCCTCGTTCCTCGGAGCCGTAATCCAGCTATTCGCCCTTCCGTTCCGGCCATCGCCACGCGTGTAGTTCGCCGCCCTTCCGCCGTCGCCGTGGCTGTCGTCGTCGCCGTCGCCGTCAATGCAGATGAATCCCCGCGGCGGCGCATTCGCCGGTGCTGCCGCTTGCCCATCTGCCGGTGGTGACGATCCTCCGAGGCCCCTGATCAACCATGGATCAACAATACATGGCGGCCCACAACCATGGATCAACGATGCATGGCAGCCCGTTTACAAGACACGAAGCTCCAAAGAAAAATATACTAGAAAGAAATAATAACGTGTTTGAGTATATCGAGTCACTACAAATTGCTTTCAGGAAGAAATAAAGGTTGCAATAGCGTACAAATTAGAAACAATAATTCATGTTATTGTTTTCTAATTTATATATGATAGTACAATGTCTACTTAGGAATGACAGCTTCTTCAAAATCTAATCTACGGGAACTGGACAACAGCCCAGCAGCTCGTTCGGCTCCAAGCAAAAGACCACTGGACGGCGACGGCGACGGCGACGGCGACAGCCACGACGACGGCGGAAGGGCGGCGAACTACACGCGCGGCGATGGCTGGAACGGAAGGGCGAATAGCTGGATTACAGCTCCGAGGAACGAGGAACGCTAACGACGTGATTAGGGCAGAGAATACGATACAAGTTCGTAGGGCACCACTAAAATACGGAGGGTATATGCTAAGAAAAAAAATCCAAATTGCTTTACTTTTTTATAGTGCTTCAAGATTGGTGAGAATACAGGTGGCACCCATCTAGGATGGTGTCTCTTCCGAGCATTTGCGATGGGGCTTCCCTAAGTTAAATCACGGGGATGTGTCTTTTTGATGTGTGGATCCTATATACCAGAGACTTATGTTTCTCTAACTTTATGTTAGAGGTGAACATTTGTATCTAACTAATATATAAGAATTATTCCGTAAGTTAAGATGAGTTTAAAGTTTAAATTCATGTCAATAAAGTTAAAGTTTGAACTGAACAGGGTTTTTTTTTTTTTTACCTTAACGATTCCGGCGTGCTGTCCTTTTTTGTGATTCTCTGCTGGCTCGGTCCATGTCCCTGGCCAAGGGGTCCCATCTGCCATCAGAGTGGCCTTCGCGCCTTTGGTGTTTGCATTGCCAACACTCGCTTCCGATCGTTGCGGAATGTCAGTGAACAGCGCATCGAGCCGCGCCTTGAACTCCTCGTACTCCCGGCGCACGAGCCTGCGGTCGCCGAAGAACTCCTCCGGCGGCGCCGGCCCGGCGTACGGCGCCGCCTTCGCCGCAAAGTAGCTCTCGGGCGCCCTCGGCTCGACGCGGTGCTTCCGGCAGAACGGGACCCACAGCGCGGCGAACCTCGCCGTCTCGATCAGCCCCTCGTAGTGGGCCAGCGACGCGCCGTCGTCGGAGAGGTAGGCGGCGTGCCGGTCGGCGGGGTAGTCGGTGGCGAGGATGGACAGGATGGAGTTCATGGTGTAGAGCATCGGCTCGTCGACGGGGTCGACGGTGTTGATGAACACGTCGATGCCGGGGAGGCCGCCGTCGTCGAAGCGCCGCCTGAGGAGGGAGAGGTCGGGGACGCGCTTGACGGGGTTGAGCTTGGAGGCCTGGTTGAGCAGCCAGGTGACGCCGAACCAGAAGTCGCCGGCGATCGAGATCCACCAGAGCCACATGGCGTCGGAGTCCCGGTGCTTCAGGCGCCATGCGAGGAAGAGGACGACGGCGATCAGCCTGACTAAGGTCAGTAACCTGTCACAAGTGAACGAGGGCATGGTTAGGATTAGCGTGTAAAAATCTTTACATAGATATTGGCTTATTTGTGGAATAAACCAATTTTCCCTATTTATTTGGGAAAAAAGTTTCTAAGTTTAGCTTTATACCATCGAAAGTTTTAGGTGCACTTTAAAACCATTGAAAATTTCCACCGTTACTCTTTCTACCACTTCCGTTTACTTCCGTCTAGATTTTCTCGTTTCTGTTTAATTTTCCGTAGAGAAGGCCAAACAAAATGACTGTACTACCCTTCTTTCACATAGCAGTTTCCTGGGACGATCTTTTTTCTCGTTCTCTTTCCATAGGCCCATATGTGGAGGGAAACAGATTGATTTTGCTCGTTGTTTCAATCAGCCCGATCTTTGCGTACATTCAGATGGGAGAAAATCGTGGCTGGAGCGAGGTCGTTCCGTCGTTGTGGACCTTGTCGTCATGGTTATCGGTGGGGGAGAAGCTGAAATATCTTGTCGCCGGCGCGGCGGCACCGCCGAGCCCGTTTTAATCTGAGGGGATTGGATCATTGGAGAACCTGCTAATAGAATAGATAATGTTGCCGGTGACCCCGGCGCTGACAAAAGGAGCTCAGGAGGGGAGCTTCAGTCGAATCTCTCGTCGTCGCCGTTGAGATTAGATGGACAACGGAGAGGGCTCGCCGGCGGGAGCCGAATCACACCGCGGCGAGCGGCGGCCGGGTTCAAGCTTGGTGGCGGGCGGTGGGACGTACATGGCAGAGAGGACAAGCTCGGCAGCAAGGCGGAGATAGAGGGAAGAGCTCGGCAGGAAGGCAGAGCAGCTCGGCGGCAGGAGGGACATGGCGCCACTTCCGTGATGGCGGAGATCCAGGAAAGATGCAAGGCAACGAAAGAGCTGCCTGCTGCGTGCGGAGCTGGTTGCCTCTATAGGGTGGTAAGGTGAAACCCCGCGCATTGCTGCCGGAATTTAGTATGATAAAAAAATAACGTGTAATATAGCTAGATAACATCAGATTAAGTAAATTAATGTGGTTTATGATAATTTATACTTAAATTGTAGAATGGTGATTCAACAGTAAGAAGTAATGTGGTATAACGTTATGGAAGAAGAAAAGTAGGGAGATAATTTGGACCGTAGATTAATCATCTAAATGCTAAAAACAATTGATGTGATACGACTTAATTAGAGGAAAAAAGGAAAAAGATAATTTGGACCATAGATTAATCATTTAAGCACTAACTAAGTGATGATGAACTATATAAGTATATAGGATATCATAAAACATAATAATGATATACATTAAAACATTATGTGAATTATGTTGGATGATAATATAACATGTTTATATTTGAAAAGCTCTTAAATTATAAAAATTATAAAGATATAGCATGTTTGCATGATGTTTAAATGTGATGATTGTTAGTGGATGATGATGTGGCATCCTGTTAGTGGATGATGATGTGTTATCTTTGCATGTTAAGCTTAAGAAGTTAGTGGAGGAGTTAGTGGGGGATAACTTTATAGTAAGATAGGATTTGTCATATTTCACGTGAGAGATTAAAATATGGACGGAAATGCTACAAGCAGTAACGGTAGAAACTTTGAATTTGAATGGTATTAAAGTGCACCGTAAACTTTCGATGGTACAAACCTAAACTTGAAAACTTTCGATGGTATAGAACCAATTTTCCCTTTATTTATAAAAAAATAATAATTTGTGAATAGAACTTTTATATACATGTTCTTAACGATATAAAAGCAAAGGTGGAAAAATAAACTTTGATGAGGAAAATCTTAAAATTATCTTCACATTTAAAGTTGAAAATTTAAATTTTAGCTGATAATTATAAGTTTAAGTGAAAATATGAGACCTTGCAAGAAAACTCATTTGATTCCTCGAGGGAAGTCCTCTGTCCCCTCAGCTCGAGATTAGAATCCATTCTCTTATCGAAGCATATGTACTCAAAATTTTGTAATCCTCGTCTACACTGATTTTTTCAACATATATATAATCCTGCGAAATTTAATTACTCTGGAGAAATCATGACCATCTTGAGTGTAAAAAAAAAAAACAGTGGATTCGGAATAACGAAAGAGGGTAAAAAGAACTTGGATGACTGTAGCCTACTGTTGGGCTAATAAAGTGCAAGTCGAGCTAATGGCCCACAAACTGCATGTCAGCCCACTGTTTAGATGTACTCATGTACCCCACGCGGGCCGACATCGAGAGGGGCCTTTTCACGTGGGCGTGCAGACTTTTGGACTTGTCTTTCCTCCAACGAACGTGCGACACCAGTGTTCAGGGGAGTACAGGAGAGCACAAACTAACGCTGGCACTTTGCAGTTACTTTGGCTCTACCACGCTTGGCTTGCTGCAACCCACTCAAGTTATTTTAACGCTGCTTTTTTTCCCACGTTTTATAATGTTTGGTTTAGTTGTTTTCTATTAATCACTTTGTAGAAAAGATAATTCTAGCTAGCACTAAGAGCTACCAGCACACAGCTGTTAGGTGATCTTGATAAGGCAAGAATTAATTTGACATGATTTTTGTAGAGATTTCACAGAACAACCTAATTTCTGCATGAACTGAAGGAAAAAAATCGGTGTTCCACAAGTGACAAGATTCAGGAAACTTGATACAACTATCCATCACATAGCAGTAGTGGGAAAATTTGACAGGACGATGCTAACACGGTAGCAACAACATACCCTCGAGTACGCGCACGACGGCAAGAAGGAAAGAAGAAGAAGAGAGGTTAGCTTAAGCTGACAGCTTGACACACACCTGTAGGGATGGAGGAGGACGCCGCTGACCTTGAACGTCCGGTACAGCAGCGGCGGCGCCGGCGGGCGGCCGCCGTCCTCGCCGCGGCAAATCTCTTCCTCCTCGTCGGCGGGCACCCAGTACTTGTCCTTACCGCCGCCGCCAGCCGGCAGCAGAGGGTCCGCGAGGCCGGCGTCGTTATTGTTGTTTCGGCCGGTACGGCCAGCCGCCGCCGGCGAAAGCGCCATCGATCGTCGCCTGATATGATCCTCCTCCACAGTTATCCAGCAGCCACTAGCCCACTCAGTAGCTCTCGATTTATTAAAGAGCGAGAGAACCCGAGACCGAGTGTACGTGTGCGCGAGTGTGGGGGGAGTGTGCGACGTGTCCCCCATGCCACGTGATCCGGCGAGCCACGAGGAGCACACACCACCACACCGGAGTGGGCTAGCTGCTGCTGCCCTGCCCGACACAAGGTGGCGTCGAGATCCGCGCGCTCTAGCTTGCGGCCGCGCTAGCGTGCTGGTCTGCTGGAGTAGTACGAAGACCACGCAGAAAACGTGTGTCCCGCCTAGCTCACAGATCGCTCGCTTGCTCTCCGGCCTGCTCCCTCCGGAAAAAAAAAACAACCTAGAAAAGATCTTCTAGAATAATAAATTTAGATAACCATTTATCCAGGTTAAATTTTTATTGGGACGAAGAGAGTACTCCCGAGTCCGACGAACGGGCGTGTTCAGTTCTCATTCCAACCAAACCAAAAAATGCTTGTATCGTACCACTTCTGCATATTCTAGATTTGGATTTCTGCGAACTACGATCACAATGGAGTTTCCCATGTTAATTTGCGCCATTTGTTAATTCAGAGTTAGTATAACATTTTTTTTTTAATGATCCACCCAAGATAGTGCGGAGATTCATATTGATATAGCAAAAGAAAAGGTTATAAGATTACAACCGAAGGATATCATAATCAGGAAATAAAAAGACCACCATCTTGTCCAGTACCTCGAGTACACTGGTTTTGTGAGTTGAGGAACGTTGCCTTTTATAAAGATGTAACTTAAACTCAGGTCAAGGGATCTAGTGAACTTAATGTAATGCACGTGCGGGCTATACTGTATGGGCTGGAACGGAAGTGTGGTGTACCTGCAGCCCGTCTTATATGGCCCATACCCAATAATTTTCTGTCTTCGCTTAATCGCTTCCCGCCTCCACAACGACGGCCACTGGCGTCTCAGTTAGAAATACCATGCTAGTCTGCTACCACAAGCTACATCGTGCCATGGGTTTTAACTGCAGTAAATCTTTCTCTAGTAAGGGCTTATTTGGTTATCTACCCTACCAATTAATTGGTAGTACTAAAATCTAGGTAAATTTTGGCACTACCAATTTTTTGGTAGGGCAAAGTTAGCTAGTCTATGTTTGGTTTAATACCAATATAAAGCCAAAATTTAGTACGAGAGTGAAGAAGATTCTAGAATGTAGCCAAATTGAGCGTGTGCACTACCAATTGTTTGGCTTTAATCCAAACTAACATGTTTACTATTAAAGTTACCAAAATTTTGGTAGGGTCAAGTTTTGGCTTCAATCTAAAACGGCCCTAAGATTTGGCAGGCTGATACTTACATGTTAGATGCAATGAACTTGCAGACCACAGTGGATTGATTCCAAATGCAAATACCAGAAACTCGTAAAGAAATTCTCACAATGAAATTCAGATAGTCCGAGAAGCAGGCACGCATTACTGGACTACCCTGACCTTCAGGGCTTCAGGCTCCAGGCATACCAATCTCGATCCCCCTGACGCGAGATTCTTATACTCAAATAGGTGAATAATGCAGTTAGCAGATGGACTAAGAAATCTTGATACAACGGTGCCTTGCTAGTCCATGATAGGATTTGACTACATGAGTTACCCACATGCATCATCTCACACATTGGACTCACATGCTGTAAAATGCTTGAAAATTTAACTGTAAGTGGAACATTAATTAGTACAGCTTCTCTGTTCTCAAAAGAAAACATTAGTACAACTTATTTTATTAGACAAATGGCTAATCTTTCATTTATTGTACGAATCTGTAGTTCTGTACATGTACTATGCTATGCACAGCATGTAAAGTAAAACCTGAGAATCAACAAAAAAAAAACTCAACAAGGGAAAAACAAATACCAGCTAACATTGGAGATACAAATTAATCCTAAAACCCCCAGCTTGTAGGGAAGTTGGCTCCACCTGACCGTCTAAAGTGGAGCCGAACGGATCCAGAACGCATTGCCTGGATGGCAATATCGGCCAATGCGATTATAACAAATGAAATCACAATCAAGACGAACAGGATATAGGGTCTCTTGCTCCATCTTCCCATGATACCCAGTGCAAATGGATATATCAGCAGCAGGATCCACACGTTGAATACCAGCCCGAGCGACGCATCTCCCATCTGCATCAGTGACCATCCTCCAAAGAGAGCCTTGCCTATTGCCGCGCCAATGGCACAGATATTCACTGCTATCACCACTATCGTCGGGAACAACAATGGTGCCCATTGAACATCATACAGTTCTGCAAACTTCTCGCTGGTGCTGCTTGCTACTTGTTTTGCTGTCAGCTTGAATGAGACACCCTTCAAACCAAAACACTTCAGCACTATGTGCAGGACTGCAAGCGGGTAAACAGCTGTTGCTCCAATAATGTAGAACTGTTCATTGCGGATCCAGTCCAGTAGTGTTAGCCCCGCCCACTTGATCTCAACCATACCGATCATTTCCGACATAAATATGACGATCACAAGGTACAATACATATGTAGGAAATGGCTTCTGTATGTAGAATATGCCACGAAAGATCCATATGACAGGGAAGAGGAGATAGAACAAAAGGAAGACTGATGTAACTGGGTAGCCTGTCATGTTAACGTAAGCAATTCGTTGCATAAAGTTGAGTCGGCGGCCAGCAAGGAGTGGGCAGTTATGTGAGAAGAACATCTCAAGGGAGCCACCTGACCAGCGTAGAATCTGGTAGAGGCGCTCAGTGAGGTTGATTGGTGCAGTGCCGCGGAATGCATCAGGCTCCATGCGGCAGTACATTGAGCGCCACCCTGTCCGATGCAATCGGAAACCAGTCACCACATCCTCGGTTGCAATATTGTAAACCCAACCAACATCCTTGCCCCAGTCAGTCCCATCCTCATATGCACATGCCATGGCATCACTCAACTCCTGCAGGATAGACTCTTCAAGGGCAGGTGGTGATATGATTGAGCGTTCTTGGTTTGCTGCTATAGGTATTGAGCTGATGAAGGAGTCCAAGTTGCCGAACTTTTTGGAGCTATCCACAATATTGCCATCATCGGGTCTCCAACGAGGTGGGTCAACACCATACAGTGCGACTCGGCGGAACATGCAACCGGTGCCAACATAAGAGGGGCCCTGGATACCATTGAGGCCGAGCAAAGTAGCATCAAAGAAGACTCGGTTGTGATTGCAATACCTATCAGTTGGGTCAACGTCATCAAAACGTTGGGGGAATTGGACAAAGGCAGTGTTGTCGCCTTCACGTCGATCGAGCATGAAACATATACCAGCACGGAAGGCCTTCGAGTTGTTGACATAGTGGTCACCATCAAAGTTGATGATGAATGGTGCATTGGTGAGGAGGGCAGATACTCGCAGCTGCACGTTCATGGCACCTGCCTTCTTTTGGTGGTCATAGCCTGGGCGCTTCTCGCGGGCTATGTATACAAGCATAGGAAGGCGCACATCAACATTGCTGAAGTCCACAGGGCTGTCAGTGCTTGCTGGTAGACCAAGTTGAGGTTGATTGCTCGGATGGTTCAACATAACCTATTGAACAACCATGGTAGTTGAAAAATATATCAGTGCACTCTAACTTATTAGGTAACTCTAACTCATATACTACTCTAGTCAATATATGTTGGAATTACTGAAAGCTAATTAAGAAAAAGGTAATAGTATAAGCAAGTGAAAATACCTGAACAATTCCAGCGTGATGTCCTTTCTTATGGTTCTCAGATGGATCAATCCATGTACCAGGCCACTCTGTCCCATCTGCCATCCAGGTTGCCTTCACACCTTCTTCGGCATGTGCCTGGTTGTATGCATCTGACCGTTTGGGAATGACAGTAAAAAGCGCATCTAAGCGTACCTTGAACTCATCATACTCCCTACGCATGTATCTGTGGTCACTGAGAAAATCCTCTGGTGCACTTCCAGCGTATGGACGTGACTTCACTGCAAAATAGCTCTCAGGGGCCCTAGGCTCAATGGAATGTTTTCGGCAAAAGGGAACCCATAACGCAGCAAACTTTGCAGTCTCAAGTAAACCATCATAATGGATGATCGATCCACCATCATCCGAAAGATAGCAAGCATGCTTGTCAACTGGGTAGTCTGCTGCAAGAATGGATAAAATGGCGTTCATAGTGTATATCATAGGCTCATTTATGGGATCGACGGTGTTGATGAATACATCAAGGCCAGGGAGGTTGGAGTTTCCATCAGGAAGATCAAACTGTTGTTGTAAGAGGTTAAGATCGGGAACACGCCTGATCGGTTTCAGCTTTGCCACTTGGTTTAGCAGCCAACTAACACCAAACCAAAAATCTCCAATCACAGATATCCACCAGAAAAACATGCCATCGGCGTACGGGTGCCTGATACGCCATATGAAAAATAGGACGATAGCAACCAATCTGACCAATGTCAATAACCTGTTGCAAAGAAATGGAAAAAAAATGGTCAGAATACTCAAAATCTGCAAAGTTGGCACAAGAGAATAAAAGCCTTGAACATTAGCATTGTATTTTTTAGATGAAACTAATACACCGTGTCCATGCCTAATACACTTCGAATTTAGTAACTGAAAACATCGGATATTTAATTTTAAGCCTGTCAATTCAAATGCACATGCATTTCAACTACCAGCCGCAACCAACAATTCATAGCATTGCACGTTCCAAAGAAAAAATGAGTCCACTAGTCAAACCTATCTCGGATGCAGTGAGAAGACGACAGGGCTAAGAGCTTGCTGGGACCTCAGCTAATACCATTCGGCTTCGACGCCGTGGGTTGGACCCTTCGGCGAGCTGCGCGGGCACACGGTATAGGGGTCGTAGGACAGCGAAGCACGGGAGGCCGGAAGGGCATAGCCGCCAACTAGACTGCACGGCGGCAAGGGCTGGGATCTGGGAGCGAAAAGGTGGAGGAGTGGAGACACGCGCGGCCCCTACGTAGAGTTACGCCGCTCGTCACCGGCGCTAGCGCCGCCGTCGGAGTCGCCGCCGTCGGCGAGTCATGTGCGGTGTGCCACAGTGTTGGGAAGGGGAGGGGAGGAGAGTGGAGCTGGGTCCCACTTGCCTCCTCGGGCACTGACATGTGGGACCGTCCTTACCGGGAATTGTGCATTAGGTTTTAGGCCCATGGGCCGTCGACCCAAGAGGGTATTTTGGTCCAACATTTTTCACGTGGAAGAGGCTGCTGTTGGGCTCAATGATTTGGAGTTTGGACGCTGGTTAGTGTGGCCCATGAGATTCCCATTGTAACTAACGGACGCATATGACAAAACTGAACATATAGCTGGAAACCGAGAAACCGAAGCTAATTTCAACCGGCTGAAAACGCCTGTTCACCACACAGTCTCTGTAATGATGAAAATCCTACACCATCACATTTCGTTCATTTTCAAACCGAACACTTTTGCACCTACTAGTAATATTTTTTGATTAGTTTCAATTATTATTTTTCTATATGTAAGGAAACAAATAAAAACAAAAAAGCCACAAGACTGAGGTCCTTTTTATATCCCTAGCAAGTTTTTCATCATGTCATATTCAATATTTGGACATATGCATGCAGTATTAAATATAGACAAATATAAAAACTAATTACACATATTGCGTGTAAATTGCGAGACGAATCTTTTAAGCCTAATTGCTTCATGATTTGACAATGTAGTGCTACAATAAACATTTGCTAATGATGAATTAATTAGACTTAATAAATTTGTCTCGTAGTTTACATATAGATTATATAATTTGTTTGGTTATTAGACTGCGTTTAATACTTTAAATATGTGTCCGTATATTCGATGTGACACGGGCAAAAAAATTTTTTTTACCCCATATCTAAACACAGCCTGACTGACTGAGGCGTTCACTTGTTCGCTCACTTGCTGGATGACGCAGCCACTAAAGACGGAACCACTACTAGTTTGCGACTCTTTCTCCAATACATAAGTATACTTCTATCTTTTTCTATATCCTCATTTCAGTAGATAATAAATTACTTTTAATCTCAATTATTTTATATATTGTATATTAGAAAATTATAATATAAATATTAAAACTTGCAATGTATGTAATTATAGTGTAAGTCTTAAAAAATTTATAGTGATTTTAGTTTGTAGTGTAAAACGGTCTAATTTCTTTTATAAAAAAATATGGTATCATAAATATAGCTACTCCCTACTAATAATATATTAGTGAGTGATCCCATAGAAATTTAGCAGTGAGCTAGTAATTCAAAATGGAAGTTGAAAACTTGGAAGAAGATCGATTATGCCACTTGAATGATGATGAGGAAAGATCAGATACGATCCTCAAGTGCGGCTTGCACTATCGCAAATTCGCACCTGTAGGGGTGGAGGAGGATGCCGCTGACCGTGAACGTCCGGAACAGCAGCGGCCGCCGTCCGTCCTCGCCGCCGTCGGCGACCGCCGCCGCCATCTCCTTCTCGTCGGTGGGCACCCAGTACCTGTCCATCGGGCTGACCTTCGCCCTCCTCGTCGTCGCGCCCTTACTGCCGCCTCCTCCGCCGCCGCCGTTCACCGCGGCGCCGTTCATGGCGCCGCCACCGCCACCATTGCTGCAGCCACCGGCGCCGCCGCCGCCGCCGTTGGCCGCCATTGATTTCGCACGCGCGTCGCGTGCACGACGGTAGAGTAGTGGGAGTGGATGGCCGGCGGAGTGGGAGTGAGCTAGTGAGGCAGTGTGCACTTGGTATATGTACACTGGGTCACTGGCCGTGCCTGGTGCGCGCGGGCGCGGCGGTTAGAAGCGATCAAACTTGGCGAGTGTCGGCGGCGAGTCACGAGGGCGCAAAACGCAATCGGCTCGGCATATACGTCACGTAGTACAGGGTGGGCCGGCTCACCACCTGCTGGTGGACCTGTATAAAATGTATAAAATATATGTGTGCATATATTCTCTCTGTATTTTTAACACATGATATCGTTGATTTTCAGGCACATATTTAGCCATTTGTTTTTTTAAAAAAATACAAATGAATAAGATATATAAATAATATTTAATACATTTTTAAGTAATAAAATAACTAACAACAAAACTAATAATAATTCCGTAACTTTTTTAACAAGATAAATGATGAAATGTGTGTTATAAAAGTTAATGACATACATATATTGGCATATCATAAGATGAATACGATCGAATGATCGATCGATCGATGAAATTATATGAATATTGCGGTCTTCGAAGCAAACAAGCTGGATTAATAAAATTATTGCCTTGCGTCGCATCAACGAATAGAGTGTAAATGTTGTATGCATGGTGTTAATTAACTGTATGCGCATCATTTCGTCGGTTATACATTAGTGATGCATGCTGCATGCATGCCTGCGATTGGAGCTATTGTCCCTCACTGGCTTGATGAAATCTTCAACTCCATCTGTATATATTATTCAAAATCGCCCATAGTTACTACAGTAGTATATTAAGTTGCGCATTGCGCAACTATAAACTCCCTCTCTATTAAATACGTCTATAGATTGTGGTAGCAATAATAAGCTTGAATTTGTAATAATGATTAATCATAACATCTTTAATGGGTGCATAGCTGATAGTTACATCAGCATATCACACACACATATATATATGCTCAACACTAATATATATAACTTTGAATGATATAACCTTAGTCGGATCATATTAATCTTTATTAAAATATGAGGTTTATTTGTAAACCGTGTGATTTGTAAAATTATATGCACAATATTTATTGGATCTTTCTAAATATAGGTCAGTGATCTATTTGTAATTTTTTTCCTCCAAGGAAAGTTGCATAGATAGAGTAAGAGGGTATATTTGCAAAATAGTTTTTTTAATGAAAAGTGTACATTATAAAGTTATATCCATAACCTTACTATTTTTCTTAGTAGGTTAAGGAAGCTTCTAGACAAAGTGAATCTAATGAATCAGATTTCTTCTTGCTATTTTGTCTTCATGTGGATCCAGTGTCTATTATTTTTGTTGATTATGTGGCTCATTCTAGTTGATTCTTGGGATTCACCATTCACTTATAGAGATACGGTGTAGAGTGCTATACAGTAATATATTATATTATAATCAATGGATGCTTGTATATATACAACATACACATTACTCATTACATGGATCTAACTTGCTAACGGCTAAATTTCTGACAGGGGAAAACGTGATTCTTAAACGACGGATCTATATCGAATTTCAAAATAATTAATCTCACTACGAAATGGATACTTTTGGAGATAAATTAAAAAAAAGTAAATTTTAGAAAACTGCAACTATAATGACAAAACTATCAGTTTGCTGCAATATTAGTGATCTATTTCAGTTTGCTACAACAATAGCGTGGGAAATTAATACAAAACTGTAACTTTTATGTGATATGCTGCTATAGTTGTCATCTACATGTCCTGTAGCAGCATATTATGTAAAAATTATAGTTTTATGATAATTTCCCACGCTATTGTTGCAGCAAACTGAAATAGATCACTAATGTTGCATCAAACTGATAGTTTTGTTACTATAGTTTCAGTTTTCTGAAATTTACTCTTAAAAAATGCCGTAGGTGGTTATCCGTATGAGAAAAGTTTTGGGGAGTTGGTTTTGGATTTAATTGGCTAGGTACCTTGGACTTTTTTCGGCTATGATCATTTGGCTACGACTATTAAACCATAATAAAAAAAATAAACGAAACAAAAAAAAGATTATTGATAATATTTTTGTAACGGTGTTGTTGGCAGTTTAAAAACTAATGCTGAAAAGTATCCTAGACAAAAACCAAAATCAACATAAATTAGGTTTCAAATTTTAAAAATTTTGGCTACGGGGCTTACGCGGATAAACTAACAAGCAAACGATTATTGTAGACCATGTCTTTTTGGATAATAAAAATGGTAGCTCGATCTTGGTCTCTATTAATTCCAACTAGAGATATATACTATCTTCAATCATAGATAAGTGACATTTTGGACAACATGTTCATCAAAACACTGGTTTGATTATTAGTTAATTAATACTAGAAAACCTCTACAAATTAGCCAATTAAAATATGTTAATAAGAATGGTAATTAGTTTCCTCGATGTCTCATTCTTATGCTCATGGTGCTACTGGTGACTGACCATCGCGACACAACAACCTCCTAGCTAGAGCACTCTGCAGGCGCCCTCAGCTTAGATAGTGACCGGCTACACTACCTACCGTGGCAAGGATTTTAAAGCTTGGGGATGGGATATGATCTCGGGTTGATTTGAAACTGGCTACCACCTACAATCCATGATGTCTTGAGTTGAAAATTTCAAAATTAAAGTTGAAAACTATTGACCACTACTTGAGCTCAACTCTTCGAAGTGGGATGGAAGGTAGTGGTGCTAGTTCAAAAATTAAAAAGATAATGGTGTGCTACTATACTATATATCTTGATAAAAGGTGAGGGGTTTTTCCATAAAAAAAGTGAGGGGTTTGGCCATTGGTGGAAGAAATGTATACGACAAGCCCCTGCTGCCCTGCATTATTCTTGCCCCTTCTGCGATGGACTGAATCGTTTCTCGTTTTCTATTAGCACGTTTTTTAAACTGTTAAATGGTATATTTTTTTAAAAGTTTCTATATAGAAGTTGTTTAAAAAAGCAAATAAATTCATTTTTTAAATTTATAGTAGTTAATATTTAATTAATCATTTACTAATGAGGTTTTTTTTGTTTTGCGTAAAAAAAAATCCAACTCTCAAACGGGAGATCGAACGGGGCTGGATAATCCAACTCCCTCCATATTACTATACAAAATTAAGTTGGTTTTTTGCAGACTGAGAAATTCTTCTATACTATATTTCTGTTTTTCAAATACTCCATGAGTCTATAATATATAAAGCAATAGAACGTGAAGGTAATATAATGATATAGTAGTACAATAGTGCTTGATATATTATCCAGCCCAGCCATCATGTTCTGAATTCCTTGGTTCGCGCCCATAGGGCCAGGTAGACAAGGGAGAATGGTCTGAGTTGCAGCTTGGAGGCAGGGAACCATTGCATGTCAGGTGCAGGGAGAATCACATGACGAAAAATGAATAATTATAATCTTATCCAACTCAATTAATCATTTCGTATGTCGTCGAGATCTAACCAGATGTTAATTCATTTCGCCCAGATGAAACACAAGGTAGCCAACCAGATGCCAGCTGAATGCTGAACACTTAAACGTACGCCACTTGAGTTAAAAAATAGTAATCATTAAACGCGCACCACGTACGAATTATTATTTTTGTCTCGTTGCCCACGATATTGACATGGCAGCGCCCCAGGGTCGATCTCTCCACTGCAACAGTGGAGTTTGCTGTATACTATCTCTGTTTCCAAATATACGAAGTTGATTAGTTCAATTTTAAACTAACTGACATCAAAAAAAAAATGGAGAGATATATATCTCGCAGGGCCTATTCAGTTTGTATGACTTACAAAGGATTATCGGATTATCGTAGAAATTAAAACCATATGATATTTTTCTATACATAGTTATAGATACTCCTCCGCATCAAATTCCTAAGGATCAATTATAGTCTTACCAGCGGCGGAGACAGCGTGGGGGCTAGGGGGTCTTTAGACCCCCCCTACCGTCTAATGTACCATTAGAGTCTCCATAATACCTCTAAAATTCTAATTCATATATTTATACTTTGTATTAGAAATATATATAGCCAATTTATATGAGACATGTTTCAATTTTTATTGGCCACTTTAGTTTAGCCCCGCTATAATTTTATCATGGCTCCGCCACTGTTTAATAAATTAATTTATTTCATAGAACTCCTGGTATGAGGTGAGAGCTCTTGAAATTTTTTTTTATTCCATAGAATTCTTAACATGAGATGAGAACTACTTTTGAAAAAGTTTCTCAGAATTGGATTTAATTACATCTGATATACTAATAATCCTTTACTCTTTATTTTTTTTCTGTTACTATGATTTTAAAATCCTACGAACCGAATAAGCCTGACAAGGTTGTTGGTCCAGGGGACACAAAGTTGTATATAGTTGTACAAAACAGTGTGCATGCATGCAAGCAACGTGTGCATGCTCTTCATGTACGTATATACCAGCAGCTGTTAGATCACTGATTATGACATGTTTGGACGGGAAGGCACCGGCGCGATGTGTGTACTATAATTGCTGTTGTTTTGTCTGTGTATGTACACATGTACTTTGGCTTATCTAATAGTACTGCCAGACTCGATCTCTAGATTTAATTAATTAACTCGTGGAAAAAATAATTCATACTGATTAATGTTTTTTTTTGGAACGAACTACTGATTAATGTTTGTTGTGTGTATATACATGCATCGCTGGCTCGTTTGAACACCTATATATAGCGATGTGCCGATTATTTATGTACGGTTTATGGATCTCGTCGGTTGATTTTGTTTAGGAGTAGTAGAAAAATACTTTGTTTTAATTGGCCGGTGTTTGTTTAAGTGGTCCTGATCGGATCAAACTGATCAAATCTATTTTTTTTACTCTGAGGACCCAACAGCAAGATCGATCTGTACGTGCTAGAACAAGTAAGAATACTGTTCCTCTGTGTTTTCCTTTTCAGGAACTTCTTTTTTTAGAATGCATGAATAAAAACTTGGAAACAAAAAATGTCAAATTGATATGTCGTAGCCTATTTTGGGCCCTACAAGAATAATCTTTTTTTTTTTAACTTAAGACATTTTCAAAGGTAGAGTCCATTACGGTCTCATAAGGCAATAGCCATGGGTACATATAATTGCTGGACCTTACATGCCACATAGATTGAAGAACCGTGTTAGACACAAGTTTCACAACGCTGTAACCTCAAGTGGGGTCCACGAAAATAAAATTCTCCCTTTCTCGATCTTTCCCCCCTCTCTCTCCCCCTTTCCTCACGACCTCAACCGACGTTCTCCTCTCCTCCTTCGTTCTTCCACCGCTCCGGCCACCACCACCCTTCCCTCTCCCCCTCCGGCCTCCTCCCTCAACGGCGTGGCCGCACGGGGCAGATCCGTACCATAATCGTCCCTCCCTCCCTGCTCCGATCACCAACGTGGCACCATTCCTTCCTCTACCCCTCCGACCTACCCCTTGGCTACCCTGAATCCACGCAATGGCGGTGGTCGAGGAGCCCCTGATGGCGCGGGCAATGAGCTCCCCGCAGATCGAGCCGATGACGGCCTGAGCTAGGGGCGGATCTAGCGGCGTCAGCACCGCTACTCCTCTCCCCTCTTCGGTGAGCTCCTCCGACACAGATTAAGAGGCGTAGGCGGGCGAGGTCCCCATAGAGGGCGCTGTCGTCGGGCTAGGGCTCGGGCTCATCACCGCTTCACCACCTTCACACCCCTCTCGGTGCAAATCGAGCTCGGACACCGTTCCCCCCTCCCCCCCCTCTCTCTCTCTCTCTCTCGCTTTCTTGTCCCGCACAGTTGTGATAATTTTTTTTATGAAATTGCTGCGAGGCTCTCATTACTAAATTTGGTCACGTGAACCCGGTGAAATCATGGTCCCCACTCCTCTCTCTCCTCCACGCAAGCTATTTGTCTACGTAGACCAATATTGTCACGCGCCATATGTGTGCACTGTGAGTGGCCTTAGGTATTCCACGCCAATAAAAGAAACACCACTCATACAAGGGACTGTCTCTTAAGCTGACTCTACATTAATACATGCTAATTAAATTGTTGCGTGTGTGCATTTCATCTTTGCATATGTTTTTGTGTTTTTTGAAAGTAAAAGCAACTGTTACGTAGGCTAGCAAAATGGTAAATTTTTTTTTGATGAAATGCATCATGTCCGGACACATGTACATCTCAGTCTGAGACGCGCGACAAAAGAAAAAAAAAAAAGAACAAGCAACTTGCGCAGTTCACATCGCCATTGTTCAGAGTAGAGACCTCCTCTTCCTCCTTTCGTCTTGCAGTATTTTGGTTTTGCTTGGTACGCTAGGCAAGGGCGGCAGGCATGCATGGTAACCATCCTGGATTCTTGCGGACCAGGCCGTTCAAGAGGAGGTTGTTGCCGATGAAATCGGAGCCGTCGCTCGATGCGTTCGCCTGTGGCTCGCTACGGAGAGGCAGTGGGATTGGGGCGTCCGCTGGCTGGCTCATGTGCAAGAAGCCCAGCGTCCGGCGATGGAGCAAGGGGATCAGGACGAGCGGTGGCACGACGGAGGGCGGCGTGACGTTCCCGGCCAGAGGAATCGCGTCTCTCGGATCTTCAGCTTCGATTTGGGGATGCAGAGAAAACTTGAGGACGATGGTTTAATTTCCCGTGCCAAAAATTAATATGTCCCGCATCAGATCCGATGGGAAGACTCTTGTTGAAGTCGGGGCTGTACAACGGTGCCGGTGCTTTCGTCTCCTCACGTACGTTTTCCTCACTGTAGGGTCGTTGTTTAGTCGATGTCAACCAAAACATCAATTTGTTTCTCTATCCTCCTCCCCCCTCTCTCTTCCATATCATCAAATTAACTTATTTGGCACTTAAGAGAGATGGCTAAGAACAGGTACAATAGCAGGCTATTAGCCAGCTATAAACATATTTTAATAAGATAAACGATGAGAGAGAAAATCAGTGGGCTACAGATCTGTAGCCAGCTGCAGCACGGACTTTAAGATACACTGTGTGTATGACTGGTGGGACCATATATTAATAGTATAGTAAGCAACTATTATATATATTGACTATTAGATTGGCTATAAATGGATTAGAGTTAGTAGTAGGCTGCTCTAATGAAGACTAGAGTGGATTATGTTTAAGTATAGCACTTGACTAAAGTGGATTATGATTCAGGGGCCCAATTCTCAAGGTCCCGATTGCCGACTGTGATTGGTCACCTCGCACATGCTAATCGACAGTACTAGCTCCCGAGTGCTACGAGATTGTTTTTTTCATTTTAGTGCAGTGCTACGAGCCTACGACGACGAAATTATCGCGCGAACCTTAATTTTGCAAGTTGGCATATGCATCGCGCGCGCTAGATCGGGGGCAGACAGATCATCACAAGATCGAAATACTCCTATAGGCTATAGATGGCGCATCCACACAGTGTAGCGGATCTAGAAAATCGATTCGTTGATGTCATTACGTGTCTATCGGTGTTATACTATACTAATTATACTTAGATTATAGTGTTATAACATATGGATAAGCAGTTTTGCTGTACGTTTTGTCGAAAGTCGTCGGTACACCGGCTCTATTACCGTAGCTCCGCCCCTACATCCACATCACTACTTAATTTGCACTCCACGTCCACCACACGGACCGTACGTACGCCGATGGATTGGTCGATAATACCACCAATAATTTGCCTTTGCCTTAGCTTGTCCGGATCGTACGCGCAGCCGTATTGCAGATGTCAGACGGTATAGCTGCATACGTCCAGTATCCATATGTTTCACGCATGGTGTCGAGGCCGCGATCGAGCGAGTGGTGGTGCCCCGGTCGCTGCGATCTGCCGTAAGTACGTACGTACGCGCGTGCGTGCGTGCAGCCAGCCAGCTGCAGGCCAGCCTCTCGCGAGTCGCGAGCCACGGCGGTGAGGGCGAGCGAGTCTGCGAGTGTCGGTGGTTCGGCCTCGCGGCGTCTCGGCCGCCGGAAACGTACGCCGTGCGAATCGATGCTTGGGTCGGCCCACGTTGCTGCCGGCCTGCCGCACAGATGGGCTACATCTGCTTCGCTCCTTCGTGGAATCGACCGAGAGGCAGTAGATAGCAAGCTAGGACTGTTGGAGAAACAATGTGCTTTCAATTTTAGGCCCACGCAGATACAGTGCCCACCTGGCGATGAGGCGGCATATCCAACACTACCTTCGCCGGATTTGGCCATCCCCTGGCTGGATCCGGCCGGAGCGCTGCGGGCCGGTGACGACGCCATGGAGTGGAGTGGTGCGGAGGCAACATGGTGCGAGGAGGCATCGGCGTTGGCGACGGAGGCCGCCGCAGCGCGAGCAGGTGCACGAGGCCGGCGCGGTGAGGTGGCGGAGGTCGGCGCGACATGGTTGAAGCGGTCGGCAATGGTGGAGGTCGGTGCGACGAGGCACGGCCGGCCACAGCAGAGGACGGCGCAGCGCATGTGGGAACGACCGACGGCGGTGGTGGACTGGAGGCGCATTGCCCGACGACGGTGGTCCCTGGTGCCGGGGCATATTCGAAAGGTGGCGGGGTGCTCACTCAGGGCGGTGACTGAGGTTGACCTGGCCGATGGGCTCAGTGGCGGCGAGGCTGCCGCGGTGGAGGACGAAGGCGACGATGATGCGACCGGCGGCTCGTTGACACGGTAGCCGGTCGAGGCAATGACGATGGTAGCGCCACGAGGGAGGCATTGAAGCCTATGGCGATCTTCCCTCTAGGCTTTTGTCCTTTTGCAGCGACGGCTTGCCACCGCAAGATGGCCACACTGGACGAGTGGACGGGCTAGTGTGGGGAGAGTTGATCCATTCTTCACTCTCACAGAAGTCACAGTCCCACCCTTTCCCTCTCCAACCCAACCACGTGGATAGAGTTGAAGCCCTCGAAGGACGAGACTCCACTTTGATGGCCGACTAGCGGCGAGGCGTCGGTGCATTGGCTGCGCGTCGAAGGGGATTAGATGGTGGTTCTGTTGAACCTGACATGTTCTCTTTAGCGTGGAAGAGTAGGAATTACGGGCGAAAGCCCAGCCTCCGGGCCGGCAATGACAACGCCCGCGGGCACCGCTTTCCCCTTGGGGCGTTGCTGCGTTTTCTCCTCTCTGAATGGGTTCTTTAGGTGAAAACCACGTCCTGATTCTCTTTTTTTTTTGAACGACTCGCACAAGACGGTGCGAAGTTCTATTGATAGAGCAGAAAAAAATTACAAGATTACAACCCTGAAGGGTCGTAACCAGGAAAAAGGAAAAAACTATACCACCACCCACACGCCGACATCGCCAACACACAAGCCGAGGAGAAGGCTAACACCGGACCGGCCGCCGCTAAGCGTGACCGACCGCCACTAGACCAACAAAGGAACATAGACGAGATCGCCCCCTAGGAGATGCCAAGAACGACGTCTTCAAGAAGAGAAGTGACCGAAAACCGCCGCCGTCGTCCGTCGGGACTCAAAGGAGTCAAGACTAGGCTTTCAGCACAACAACGCCCTCAGGAGGGGGATAACCATCGTTGTTGGTCCAGCTAAGGCTGGACTGGGTTTTCATCCGCCGTTCACCACCTGCGAAACCACAGCTGACGCACCGATGCTCCACCACCACACAAGCTTTGCCGACATGTGGGACCCCTGCATCGGCGTCCTCCGCCGGCCAGCCTTCATGCGCCGAAGACCGCGCCGCACCCACCGGTAGCTCCTCCTCACACCTAGGTCGCCTCCTCCACCGCCGGCCCGCGCCTCTCTGCGCTAAGCCGGCTTCCTCCACCGAACGCGCCTCTCGCGCCAATCCTGCCTCCCTCCATCGGCCACGCCTCTCGCGCCAAGCCGGCCTCCATCTCCGCCGCTCGCGCCTCTCGCGCCGAGCCGGCCTCCGCTGCCATCGGCTGCGCTTCTTTGTGCCAAGCTGGTCTCCAATCCCTCCACCAAACGATGCCACGCCGGCCAGATGCAGCCGTCTCCCATGCCCTCGCCTAGCCGTCTGAGGCCGCCAAGCCTCTAGTGACCGCAGACACGGTCACCACCACCGCAGCCGCTGCTGCCGAACGCCCAGCCACCTCGCCGTTGCCATCCTCGCCTCGCACCTGACTCCTTCCCCGCCGCCAACGTCGCCACCGCCTCCACAGTCACGGCCGCCGTCGCTGCTGCCACCGACGTCAGCCACCGCCTCCGCAAACTGCCGCTGCACCGTCGCCCTCCACCAGCAAAGGGGAAGGAGTCAGCCTCCACCAGCAAAACGTCCACCAGCAAGCAGCTAGGAGCCGCCCCGACGCCATGTCCGCCGCTACCGCCGCCGCCAGCCGGCACCGTAGCTGCTGCCGCCGTCGCTATCGACAACCGCCATCGTCAGCCATCGCCGCCGCCAGCTGCTGCCGCCACCGCCATCACCAGCTGTCGCCGTCGCCAGCTGCTGCCGCCGTCACAGCCGCGACCACCAGCCGCCGTCCAGATCCAGCCGAGTTGGCACGGATCTGGGGGATTTCGCTGCCGTCGCCGCCAAGCCCCGCGCCGCTCTGCCTCGCCGCGCCGCACGGCCTCCCGCCGTTGCTGACCGTCCCGATGATGGCATCGGACACCGTCACGGCCTCCCGCCACGGCTGCCGTCTCCGCACCGGCGAGGGCGCGCCAGCCCCCACCTCTCCTTGGCAGGCCGCGGCGTCGTCGCTGCCGGCCAGGAAGGCGGCGGATCCCGCTGTCCCACACGACTCCCGCCGGTGGGAGCACCAGATCCGACCAAGGGAGGGCCGGATCCGTGCTCGGCAGCGCCGGAACTGGACATCGTCGCCGTCGCCTCACTCCCGTCGTCCGATCTCGTTGGCGCCCCAACCGCCTTGACCACGAGCGAGGGAGATGGAAAGCCCCGCCGCTGCCTTCCTTGCCTCCGCCCGGCTTTGCCGGCGGCTGCTCGGGTGGCGGCGAGGCTAAGGAGAGCAGGGGAAGGGAGGGGGCGGCGCGGCTTGAATCGTCGCCCGTGTCGCCCCTGGGATGGAGCGACCGGGGGCTTTGTGTATAATGGTCGCGGAAAGAATACGTCCTGATTCTCTAAGACTTTGTATCCGCAGATATAGACCGATGCGCTATGTTGTTTTTGAAACCAAACTAACTCCTTCAAACTCGCTTCTGATCCATCTTTTATTTTCATGTATCTTACCAAAATTTTACTGTTAACATGTGGCAATTTCCCGTGTTGGGTATAAGGACCTAGCGTGTACCCGCCACTACGGAGGCGGAGACGGGGGCGGGGCCCTGCAAATTTTGGGGACGGGTATGGTAAATTTCCTACGGGTGACCCGCGCGGGGTCCTGGGTATATGTTACCACTCTGGAAAAATAGGCCCATGTCAAAGATATAGCCCAACTAGCCCATTTCATGCATGTTTATAAAGTAACCCTAATCCTACCGATCTTCAGTCCCTATCTCCCACTCCCACACCCATCCCACAGCCGCCGCAACCCACAGCCCCACACAGCCGCGAGCAGTGGCGAAGTCACGATTTAGGGATTAGGAGACTCGACAGGTCAATGTATTCAGGAGAAAACCATGGTTAAAAATATTATGTACGCGTGGTTAGTGCCTTGTCACGGCGATTAGCTTGCTAGCTAGAACAAGGAATTAATGATAGATAATACATGGATCATGATTCGTCTGTGCTGCTCGGCAGCCTGCTGGCAGACTCGTGTGTGCGGCTAAGTTCTTTTGGTCAACTCTAAATAACAACTTTCCATTAGCACGCTTTCTGAGTGGCTAAACATTATGTTTTGTGGAAACAAATATGAAAAAAAGTTTTTTAAGGATTACAATAAATCAATTTTACAAGTTTAATACTTGATTAATTATATGCTAATGACTTACTTTCACGTGCCAATTAAACACAATTTTTTCTCTAGTTATATGAGTACACCACAAAACATCTTAATTACTCCGTACTTCTGTAATTGAAGCTTCATCTTGTTGATGGTCACGTCACATCAAAAGTTTCCGGCAACTGCATGCAGCTGTGGTTCTGGGAGTTCGGTTCACATGAGTCGAACATAGCTTTGGTTCAATCCTAGCAATTTTGTGGGACCCATTGAAAAAAAAACTCAATCACACCTTTTCTCTCGCTCTTACACCCGGCAGCAACAAATATTTTTTGATGGTCGGTGTTCGACCTCTCGTTTGAAGGCACTTTTTTATCAGAGGGTACAATAGCAGGCGATAGTAGCACCATGTAGAAATTTTCGTTGATGTGGAGGAGAGAGAGTTGAAGAGAGAGAACGAGCGGGCGACTAAGGCCATGTTCAACTCAAGGAACACCCCCACCTTCCATGTAAGCAAAAGTGACTAGAGATTCGGTTAGGATATGCCTCACACAATGCAAGCCATATCCTCATGTGATTTTTGCACTGCAGCACCTGTCAGCCTGTCACATTTACTTTTAAACCCTTGGATTATTTTTATTTGCGTATACGTCCATTATTTACAGTATACCCCCTAGAAATCACAGACATATATAAACATCAACCCCTCCCTTTCCCTTCCCCCTCCCGTCCTCCCATTCCCCTTCCTCGAGCAGCAGCGGCAGGGATTGAGCGGCGGCTGCAGGGGATCGAGGCGGCGGCGCCGCCGGATCTTGCGGCGGTGGCGGCAGATTGAGTGGGCGCCGCCGGATCAAGCGGCGGCGGCGACGGATTGAGGCGGCGCTGCCGGATCTTGCGGCGGTGGTGGCAGATCGAGTGGGCGCCACCGGATCGAGCGGCGGCCATCTTCTTCTCCCCCACCTACCTCCTCGGTTCCTCACCATCTTCGCGGATAGAAGCGGTGGCGCGGATCGACGCTGTTGATGTGGCGACAGCGCATCCCTCCATCTTCTTCCCGGCGCGGGGCGACGCCTCTTCCCCAACGCGGCTCCTCACCCGTTCCTCGCTGAAAAGCAGCTACCGAAACTACACGACCCTCAGCAGAGCGTCACGGTGCTAGGTGAGGGTGCGGTCCCGGGCGACGTGGCGTGAATATTCGCCTCGGGAAGAATGAGACCACGCTCCAGCGTGGAGCGTCAAAAATGGCCTAATTAGTCGCCTGGCTCCACGCGCAACCCGAGGTGGTGGGTCCGCCCGCCACAGCGATAGATGAAGGCGCACCTGCGCTAGCCGCGTGCTTCAGTCCGCTCTCATTGCCGCGGCGGTGGGGCCATCGCCTTCCGCGTCCGCCGCCACAGCCGCGTTCCGCGTCCGCCGCCACAGCCGCGTTCATCCCACTCTTCTTCCGTGTCGTCTGTCGTTCGCTGCGCGGCCGCCGTCTTTCCGTGTCAGTAGGACTGGACGAAAAGCTCGTGACTCGTTAGCTCGTTCGACTGGTAGCTAGCTCGGCTTGGCTCGGCTCGACTCGTTTAGATTTGTTAACGAGCCGAGCTAAGCTTTTAGCTCGTTCGACATAACGAGCCGAACGAGCCGCATGGAAGCAACGGAGAAGAGGGCAAGTAGGCAGCAGCAGCCCATTTAGCTAGCAAGCAGCAACAACCGCAAGCCAAAGAAAGCCCATTTGGCCCATCTCTAACAGACATTGACTAACCCTAAATCGAGCGGTAGTGCCGCCGCCGCCAGTCGTGGTCGTGGAAGCTCTCCTCCTCCATTGTCCATGTAAGCAGCTGTCGCACGCGCCGTCTCCTCCATCAGTCCGCCTTCTCGTCCTCTCGAAGCGCCGCTGCATCATCGTTGCCGCCGGCTGCACGTCGCACTTCGTCCCCTCCGGCGCGGCGCCGCTCTCGTCGACGCGGAATCTCACCTCATCGGCGGCTGAAACGGAAGCAGCGCGGGCCTTGCCATCCATGAGACTGCGGTGTCCATCAAATCGGTTGAGGATTTAATTAAGGTTCTGAAAAGTTGTTGTGCTCATGCATATTGTCTAGATCTCAGCCTGAATCTTGCTTTTTTACTGTATGGTTTGTCCCTGTAAGAATCCATTTCAACGTTTCTTTGTCCTTGTGTTCTTGAAGATTTCATATGCTTCTTTTCTCGTGATGTTCTTAATTTGATTTTGACGTCCCTCATTCCTCCCACCTGAAGGTTCTCAACTAGCAGTGTCCAGCTCGCGAGCCAAACGAGCTAGCTCGAGTTTCCTGACGAGCTGAGCCGAGATGCAGTTTTGGCTCGTTTGCTTATCGAGCCGAGCCGAGTTAGCTCGTTATCTTAACGAGCTGATGCGAGCCGAGCCGAGCCGGTTCGATATCCACCCCTAGCTAGAGTCGGCCGTCGTCCGCCGCGTGGCCGCCGTCTTTCCGCGCCCGACGCACGGCCGCCGTCGTCCGTCGCGCGTCTCCCGTCTTCCGTGACAGGGCCCGCCAGGCAGGTCGAGGTTGACGGTGATGAACAGATATTTCGGATGCATGCATGGGTGCAGCCATGTGTTGCCGGCCGGGGCACAAACCGGTGGGTCTCCCTCGCCAGCCTTCGCGGGGGACAAGCCATGCATGCCACAGCTCACAAAAGCTCGCGGCCGCCGTCTTTCCGCGTCGGCCGTCGTCCGCCGCGCGACCGCCGTCTTTCCGCGCCCGACGCACGGCGCCGTCGTCCGTCGCGCGTCCCCCGTCTTCCGCGTCTGCCATTGTCCGCCGCGCGGCCCCCGTCTTCCGCACCCGCCGCCCGGCCGCCCCCGTCTTCCGCATCTACCGTCGTCCGCCGCACGGCCGCTGTCGTCTGGCTCGGCTGCCCCCGTCTTCTGCATCCGCGTCGTCCGGATCGACTGCTGTTGTCTTCCGGCTCGGCCACCCCCCATCTTCCTCGTTTGCCGCACGGCTGTCGTCCGGCTAGGGCGCCGCCGTGTCCCGCGTCTGCCGCACGGCCACAGCCTCCGTCCCGCTCATCTCCCGGGTTATCCGCATGCCTGCCGTCGTCCGGCCCGACCGCCGCCGTCTCTCGTGTCCGCAGCATGGGCCCCCTCGTCATGCACGGCTGCCGGCGTCACCCACATCCGCCGCACGGCTGCCGCCATCTCCCACATCGCCGCACGGCCGCCGCCATCTCCCGCGTCCGCACCAGAGCTGAACATCATCTGTAGACTGTAGTTACCGGAGAACAAGAAGACATGAAAGGAGGGGGGGGGGGGGGGGGGGGGAAGAGAATGAGATAGGAGATGATGGGTCCCACTAAGATAATAAAATATTTGTGTTAAAGTATTTATATTGTACACATTAGCTATACTGTTTACTATAGATGATATGTCTATATTTTAAAGCTGGCAGCTGGCTATGTTATTGACCTTGATTCCAGACACAAACCTTTCGCTCCCAACAATGTGCACGGTACGGTTTTTTTGGTTTGACATTGTGTTGATGGAAGTCGAACAAAGAGTGAAATCGTGTGAAATGAATTTGAGGGAAATTAAAAAAGAATCCATCAACCAATCAGTGTGTCTACTTATGCATGTATAGACAACAAATATTTTTTTACTACTTGAAGTTCGACTTTAACTTGGAGTTCGATTTTTGTTTTGGTCTGACACCACGAGTCGGCTGCCACAACGTGTATGATTCGCTTTTTTCGGCCTTAAATCGATTTTACATTCACGCTGGAGATGGTCGGTCGAGATAGCCATGTATGCATGCATTCAGCCGGCCAGCTATACCTTATATACTGCCTGAGTATACAAACACATGCATACTAATCAACGCTGTTAATTAACCTTGGGGGCGTGAGGGGGTGCCATCAGTCACAGGATGAGGGGTGCCGGGTGCCAGGCCCTACCCGGCACCCCCTTGGGCCTTGGCCTCGCCCACTGTCGCGCGACGAGAAGGAGGCTGTTCCGCGTCGGCTTGTCTCCAGACCACTTCATCACCTCCCCAGCGGATCGGGATCAGGCTGCAACTTTGGCAGTAGGATGATCCACAGCATCCAAGTTAAATCCAACGGTACCCAATCAGAGCAACGGCAAAGAGGCTGGCTACGACTCCACACAAGGGCTGATCTTGCCGACGGTGGAACCGGCGATCTCCTGCTGACCTGCCATGGAACTGCCGGTGAGAATGAAAATAGGTTTGTTAGTTTATGAGCATCCGATGGATGGCAACACATATGAAGCTTCATTAAGTTGGCGATCTCAGCGAAGAAATAGAAAACATGGCAATCGGCGGGTAGATTCTCGGACGGCCGTGGACGAGACGAGGGCGGAGGCCATCGGCAGTGACGGCGAGCTAGGAGCGCCGGTAATGCCGTCAACTCGTCGTTGTCAACGTTGTTCACCTTCTCGCCTTAGATGAACTTAGCGCTAGTCCCTGCAGCAGGTGTTGACGATGATGTTGGTCGGAGCGGAAGACGACGCTGCCGGCGCCGACAACGGAAGCAAGCAGCGCACATGAGGGTCAGAGGGTGTTGAGCAGCATGCTCAGGCAGACCTAAACTAACGCGGGCATGCTCTCGCGCGTTTGATGAGAGTATATGTGCTTCATCATTTTTTTTCAAGCTGAGCTATCGCCATGGCCCTTGGCTCGCTGAGACGGTCAAGTGCAAGGCTGCCTTAACGTGGGCCGTTTGATTCATTTCGCACGTTCTGGATCACACGACTGCCAAAATTGCAGTCGCTATACCGACTGCACCTAATCTCAATCCTTCGGGAGCCGTGCCGACCAGTCGATCACTTGGTCTCGCCGTGCTGTCCCTTTGCCCCAAGCCAACGAACAGGAGGGACGAGTGTTAACTGTGAAATTTGGTAAGCCCAGAGTAATCATCGGCTTAGAGTCAGCATCGGCTTCCAAGTCCTGAGATTAGCCGATGAGAGTTATCAAGTCGTCAGTTGTCGGATTCTTGCTATATTCGGTTAAGGAAATTGATCTACTAAATGAAACTTATCTAGAAGAGACCGAGTTCAAAGAGAATGCGGCATGGCAAGTTATCTATTAATTAGGAATAGTTTGTTAGTTTCCTTTTATCTTTAGGAAAGTGTGTTTAGTGTCCTATAAGTACTTTATCTTTTTCTTTTATCTTTAGTTTCTTTCTTGTCCGACAAGGACTAGTATCTCCCTATGGGTATAAATATGTACACCCGGGGTCATTGTAATCTATCAATCCACGATTAATACAATTCGGTGCATCTCCACCTTTTACCTTTTCTACTTTATTTTATCGTCCGACGGGACTTAGCACCTGACGCAGGGCTGCATCGGTATTCGATCTCCGGCGAAGGGGTAAGTCCAATGTTCCGTCGGCCCATGCAATTATACCGTTTACGTCGGCGTCGTTCAAGGCTGCATCAGTACATTCGACCTCTTGGATTGCTCTGATTTGGATGATATATTTTGCCTACCTATTTATCATATGCCTCTGTTAATCTAGTCTTAGCATATCAATTTAGCTCTATCGGCTTTTTCTCGTTTTAGGGTTTATGCCGGTATCGGCTAAATCGTGTTGCTAGATTAGATTAGCTTAGACATCTACCACCCTAAAAACTCAGTCAACGGCTTGATTATCTAGATATTATGTTTCTTTTCATACTTAGTGCTGCATCAATTAAGTTTGATCTACTAAGTCGTGCTTAGAACCATAATCTCTAGTCTGCATCTTGATTACTAATAAAGGGTTTCATCGGGGTTTCAGCCGATGAGTTATCTGGACGTTGCATCGGCTTAAAAGGATTGTATACATATTGGATTTAGCTGATCGCAACAAAGGTTTCATCGTTTAATCTAATCTTGTGGATTTTATGACACCGGACCTACAGCCGATGTATGCTTTAACCTTCGGATCAGTACTTATTCTATCATATCATTATTAGCTGATTGGTTTCTACTGGATTATATTGTTTAATTATATTGATTATCATCAGCCGATCGCTTTTATATCATTATATACATCGGGTGTATAGCCGATTGCTCAAAATCTTATCGCTATCGGCTGGAATCGACATCGGCAATTATCGGCTATCGGCTGGAACTACTCCATCGGCTTATCAGCCGATCGGCTGTTTGATCTACTATTTGCATATCTTGTCAGTTGCATGATCAAATTAACTGGTACGCCTGCATCTCATCAAGTTGTGGACCTGCACTGGAGTTAAGCAGATCTCCCAGTCCAGTATGTGTTTTTCGCATAGTAACGGACAGGAAGGAAGGAAAAGGAGCAGGCCAGCAGCGAAGCAGCTTTATCCTGATGAGGATTTGTCTTCATCTAGCTCCTGTAAGAACCTGATTGTGGATTTTTGCTTCTGTCGTTTCGCATTTGTAATATGAAAATTTGTATTTTTGAATATGTTGTTTGTGATGCACTAATTCTAATGCATACACACGCTTTGCTGGCCACGCTCAGGTTGCGGGGCCCAACGGTGACGGGGGCGGGGCTTGGTTTTCCTGTTTCTTTTGTGGGGCCGGGGCCGGGCCGGGTGAGGAGATCCAAGAGCAGGGCCGGGGCCGGGGCAGGGGCCAAGACCGTTCCAGCTTAACCTGGCCCCGACCCACCTCGTTGCCATCCCTATGCACCTATAGCTCTACTACCAGCCTCCCATCGGTGCTTACCCTTCAAAGCACAACTAACATTATTTTAAAAAGAACTATTATACCTCTATTGTTATAAGACTTTTTAGTATTGCTCACATTTATGTATATGTTAATGAATCTAAGCATACATATGTCTTATAATATAAAACGGAGGAAGTATCTCTATAATTAAACAACACAAGTTATTAAAAAGAAATGCCATAATGACAAATCTAGTGATGTAGCTTTCATGTGTCCAATTTTTCTGATGGCTATTGTTAAAAAATTTATATCTCTCACCCCACACCAATTATAAAGTTTGTCGTTGTAGATGTAGGTGTCGGTGATGCGGTAGATGAACGCCAGTGCGAGAAAATTGAGTCACCGGGGTGGATGTTGTCCTTCAATCTCCCTTTAGCGCTTAATTAGGATCGATAGGTTTAGGGTTTTGAGGAACGGGAACCATGATGTGTGTGATTTCTCGCATGAGGCTTAGTCCTATTATAAGTTTATAGAAAAAATACCCGTGCATTGCAATGGGTAAAGTCTATTTTAATCGTATTATTGTTATATGGTTTAGTTAATATGAAATTTACTGTGTGAGTTTGCTTGGATACATATATATATATATATATATATATATATATATATATATATATATATATATATATATATATATATATATATATCTATATATATATATATATATATATATATATATATATATATATATATATATATATATATATATATATATATATATATATATATATATATATATATATATATATATATATTAGAAAATCATGAGCTACAGTTAAAAGTCCGATTGATGCGAGTTTTTTAAATAGATTTCTTATAGAAAAAATGCCCATGCCCATCCGGTCAACCCCGGCACGTCGCAATGTCGCATGTATTCTCTCGCGACTTCACATGGCAACGCCTCCGTGCTCACCTCTTTGGCTCTGCCTCTTCCTCCCGACTTACCGGCGGCCAACCTCTTTCTAGTCTCTCAACTTGAGCAGGGCTGGTATGCATGCAGTGTTACGGGACTTGGACTCGGGAGTCGGAGTCTGACTCGGGTGTCTGAAACTATATTAAAAAAAAAATTCAGGGACTCGTCTAATATATGTAATTTATTAATTAGAAAATAGAAAAATTGATTTGGGTCCTGTTCACTTTGATGACTTTTTGAATCTTACCAAATTTTGCTAAAGTTGTTAAAAAATGACTATATTTAGTTTGCTGCTAAATTTTGATAAAAATTTTGATTTTTTTTGGCATCAAAGTGAACAGGCCCTTAATTAGTAGGGGAAAGAGATCATTGAGGGCTAGTATGAAAATAAATATGAAATTTAGGGCTTATATGGAAGAAATCAACTAAATAAAGAAATTGTCGTAATATTTACGAAGTTCAGGGGCTAAAATAGAAGATGACAAATGATATTTATCCACCCATCCGGTTAACCGTTATCACAATCGCGATCCAGCGCCGCTCCGCTCCACCGCCGACGCTCCAGATCATCTCAAGCTCCGGCGGCTAGCGCTCCCCGCTGACCACCGGGCCCTTTCCTTCGGCTGCCGCCTCCACTCTTCCCTCTTCCCCTGCCCGCCTGCCGTTGCCGCTTGGTGGATCTAGCAACGCCGACAGCCTGGGACAACACCGGTGGCCGGGGATGACAATAACGACGACGACAGCGCTGTCCCGCCCTGGTCGATCTCCCCTCTACTTTGGACTCTCCCAGTCGTGGTCAGCACAGAGCGTCGGGTGATGTATGCTTTGCTAGTATAATTTTTCTTTTTCTTGCTCTGTGTATGCTTCCTTTAACTTTTCTAGCCAAGAACCAGCGTGGGGCAGAGGAATGGGAGAGAGATTTTGGCTTTCTTGCCTGACTTTTCTAATGAGGATTTCTTGGGAGTTTTATTTGAATTGATGCATAGCGTTTTATAAATCCTATAGGTTTGGATTTGGATGTTACGCGCACGAGAATTGAATCAATCTTGCGGCTTGGATGTTTCACGTGGAATAGGACTTCGTGGTTTACGCGGGCCGCAAGAACGCGCGCGCGTGGTGCCGGACATGACCCAAGCGCGATAGATTTTTTTTTCTAATATGCGGAATCGGATACATTCAGTGACAACGTACGAAACATCTTAGAGTAAGTTGGAATCGAACCCTGGTGGCAGGAGTGAAGAAGTTCTTCCTTAACCAAGTAGGCAGATTTACACATGTGTTAGGTGATTACTTGTAACGTACATATACGATATCAACTGTGGTTTTGGAATAAAAAGCCCTGGTCCGAAACGGGCGAAAAAACAGTCGGAAACCTTATTTATTTTTTAATTAGGTATATAGATAAGAGTCAGGGGCGTTTTCGTTGGAAATCATTGCGAGCGATCCGATCAACGCGCGTGACGTGTGCACGAGTCCGTAGACGCGCCTTTTCTGCTAGGTACAGTGCCTAACTTAGGTGAGTCGTGCCGTACACCTCCATCTGGCTCGATGGCCAGAGAGTAAAACCTAACAGTGTTATCTTTTCTTTGTCGCTTTACGGTGTGATCGAGGAATTTTTTCCAACTCGGAGTAGACGAGCTCATATGGAGGCCGTGTGGTAGATGACGGAGAAACAGAGTCAATTTGGACTCAGGATGTCTAGTTAAACCGAAAAGCGGATCGTGAATTAACAACAACAATAATTGGGCACCAGGTTTAGGCGTTCACCAAGGATTGACCAGAGAAGGCCGTGGCTCAAGCAGAGATGTCCAACAGTGCATGGAAAATCACAGGCAATAGTGGGTCGAAATCTTTGAAGGTGTCAACGGGATTGTCTAGCAATACATGATATTCTAGATGTGGAGTCGGTATGATAGAGATATATGAAAACTACGTCGTTGAAGAGGATGAGCAATCTCTATGGTGGTAGTTTCTTCAAGTGATTCAAGGCGGCAGTGAATTTTCTCAAAGTATCATGCATTCAGTCTACATATGTGGAAAGTATGGATGTTGGATTTTTAGCTTGGTTCATAAGACGATAAGGAAGAAAGGGTTCTCTTCAATGGTCTGATGAGTTTGATTTGTCTATTTGGCGATGGCATGTGTTTTCTGGCCATGAAGTAGATAAAATCAAAATTTAAGACAAAAGATAAAGGTGAACATGGTCTTTGAGGAGTCTGGTATGTGGCGGTGAAGGAGTCCAATTTCGTTTGGCAAGACGACTTTAATGATATGTGAGAAGGTGGAGCACTGTTGCAGATGAAGTCCAGAGAAAGGAGTTACACTTGAAGGCGGTGAGTCTGGTGTAGGCTCGTCGGGCGGTTCACAATGAATCTGCAGAAGAAGACAAGCCAAGTCTGAAGGACCGGTGGATCGACATGGTGATTCTATTACTTCTAGGTGAGGTGTATTTGTCAAGGTGGAGTTTGTTAGAATAAGTGTCGGATATACTAATCCTACTAGGAGCTTGGATAAATGTAGGATAGACTTAGAGTCAGACTCGATTCTAGGCTTTCTCTTAAATAGAGAGACACACTGGTTGTAACCGCAAGATGACAATAGCATAGGTGTGGGTACAACTGGTCAACGGTCTAACCGGTTGAGGGTCGTACAGCACCCGTAACAGAATATAAGTTTCGGCCGTACCATAATATATTATAGTATATTATAATATGCTGGATTGTAGAGGAGCATCCATAATAGCACGTCTCAAGAGATATAAGTTTCGGCTGAATCTCGTTAACAAATATTGTGTTTTGGTGTCGTCTTCAGTATTGAATCTTCTATGTCGTTTGTTCCATATTCTGTTATCTATTGTGCTATCGGGGCCGTTATTATAACACTTCAGTCGCTTGTTCGTGTGCAAGCGGGGACAACACTATATATGTTGCCACGTACCTTTCGATCCAGCTGTTTTGAATATCCTATATCCCGATCTGGACTGTCGCTGGTGCAGCGCAACATTTTCTGCTATGAAGATGTGACTTGGCTGCTAAGGGCCGGAGAACCGAGAATTTGTAGTTTCTGTCCTCGACTAACGACTAGTGGCGATGGTTTTCTATGACCAACACAGAGCCGCGGAGTTTTGTCCTTGAGAGGAGGCTCCTCATTTTTTACATATCGTGTAATAAAAGTTACAGAAAAAATTTAAAATATTTGATAAGATAGATCAATAATGCAACTTCAAATTTAATCTATATCTATATATAAAAATTGATAACTTTTCGATCGTCACATTATTTTTTGTTTGTCGGTCAATTGTAGTTCAGGTCCACCTACAAACATAACCTACATCTAGGAATCTTTTCCACGACGTATTCCACTCTTTTTTTTTTTTTTTACTTTCACAGCTTTTTAGGCGTTCCCACCCACGTGATTTTCATATTTCTCTCGCAAGGTAAAATACGCAATACAAGCAAAAGCAAGAGAGACATTACAGATGGCAATATATAAATAGCAACACAAGACAAGACAGATCGCAGGGCCCTTTCTTTAAGGCGTCAAGCATCTCTAATCCCAGGTTGTCAGTACAACTCAACCCTAAATGCAGTTATAATTTCTTTAGATTTATATAACTCAAGATAATCTATTAGATTTATAATTGCTTAGTATCCACAAAGCTAGGAGTACTTAATATTTGCACAAATCAATATGAGTAGTTAAAATACATTATGGGAAGGGTTATGGAATAAATAGAAAAAATAAATTTGACTTATGTATTGTTTATAGTCAAATTTGTTTTCCCCTTACTTGTATAGGTTAAATTTAAACATACATATTTATGGAACAATATATATCAAATTGATTTATATTGTGACTAACTGTTTTGCCCGTGCGTTGCCACGGAATAAAAAGACAGATCGGGATTAAGAATTGTGAGCTTTTGAATTAGGGAGTAAAGAACTTGACAGAGGTGGTGGTGGTAGATTTACATTGCCACAACCACTACTATTTAAAGTGGTATAGATGTTTTTTTAAAAAAATGATATGTAAGATGAGGAACATAATCCCCACCAAACACTATCAGTTTCTTACAGTGGTAATAGTATTTTCAGAAAAGAGGACGAGAAGTATCTAGTACTCCCTCCGTTTCATTTTAAACGCACCTATGAGTTTCTTTGTTTAATTTTAATTATTTGTCTTATTTGAAATATTTTATGATTAGTATTTTTGTTGTTGTTATATAACAAAACAAAATAAATTTTAAATAAGACGGGCATACACGAAAATTCATTGCCGACGCTTAAAATGGGAGGGAGGGAAGGAGTAGTACGATGCAGAAAGGAAAATGCTCAGCTTCCACGGCAGTGGTGACGCCTCCTTGTACTAGGTGAAACCCTACGCGTTGTTGCACGAATTTACTATGATAACAATAGGTAAAAATAATGTTTAAGATAGTTTAAATAACATAAGCTTACACAAACATAAATTTACATGTGATTTAAATTCAAATAGTATGTAAAATGATGATTCAAATATAAAAAATAAGATGATATTTCTTTATGAGAGAACGAAAGAAGGAGGATAACTTAAACTATACATGTAAGAGCTAAAAAAAATTGAGATGATATGGGTTAATGAGAGAAGAAAAGAAGAGAGAGAATTTGAACCATAGATTAATCATCTAAGGACTAAAATCACAATTGATGTGATATGACTTAATGGGAGAAAAGAAAAATAACAAGAATTAAGTGAGGATGAACTATATAGCTATATACTCCTCTGTCCCCAAAAGAATCAAACTCTAGGGATGAATCTAGACACATATGTGCCCACATTCATCCTTAGAGTTTGATGTTTTTGGGACGGAGGGAGTAGGATATTATAAAAAAAATGATGGAGATATATATTGAAATATTATGTGAATAATGTAGGATGATTTAACATGCTTAATTTTAAATTTCTAAAATTTAATAAATTATTAAATTATAGATAACATAGCATGGATGCATGATGCTTAAATGTAATAATGGTCAGTGGATGATGATATGACATCTTTGCATGTTAAGTTTTAGTAATTAGTGGGTTATAATTTTATAATAAGAGTGGACTCTATCCATCTCATAATATAATAGATTTTTAAGTGATGTAATATATTCTACAATAGTAAATCTGTATAGAGATTCATTGTCTTAAAATATGGTTAAAAATTTTATTTATGAGACAAAGGGAGTAGCAGAGTAGTAGTACTTTGACCGAGACGACATGACTCATGTCGTTAGCCGCGCTATATAAAAGCCGGCTCGGCGTGCAACAGTTCACCACGGACAAGGAGGAGCTAACGAAGGTGTGTTGCGTGCATGGCGGCCACCGCGGCATCCACGATTTCCGCGGCGGCGGCCGTGACTCGCCGGAATAACGCTGCTCTCCGCGTGGACGCCACCAACGGCGATACCGCGGCCAGAGCCGACGGGCAGAACGAGCGCCGGTCGCCCGCGGCCAAACGGGTGAACGACGACGTCGGCGGCGACGTTTGGGTGGCCGTCGACGAAGCGGACGTGTCGGGGGCCAGCGGCGGCCGGCCGCCGCTGTTCCGGACGTACAAGGTCAAGGGCATCATCCTTCATCCTTACAGGATCTTGATCCTGGCGCGACTGATCGCCATCGTAGCCTTCTAATTCGCGTGGCGCATACGTCACAAGAACCGCGACGGCGCGTGGCTGTGGACAATGTCCATGGCCGGCGACGTCTGGTTCGGGTTCTCCTGGGTGCTCAACCAGCTCCCCAAACTGAGCCCCATCAAGCGCTTCCCGGACCTCGCGGCCCTCGCTGACCGGCACTCCGACGAGCTCCCCGGCGTCGACGTCTTTGTCACCACCGTCGACCCCGTTGACGAGCCGATCCTCTACACCGTGAACACCATCCTCTCCATCCTCGCCGCCGACTACCCGGTGGACAGGTACGCCTGCTACCTCTCCGACGATGGCGGGACGCTGGTCCACTACGAGGCCATGGTTTGGAGGTCGCCAAGTTCGCCGAGCTGTGGGTGCCCTTCTACCGGAAGCATTGCGTCGAGCCGAGGGCGCCGGGGAGCTACTTCGCGATGAAGACGCAGGCGTACAGAGGCGGCGTGGCCGGCGAGCTGATGAGCGATCGCCGCCGTGTGCGACGAGAGTACGAGGAGTTCAAGTTCAGGATCGACTCGCTGTTTAGCACCATTCGCAAGCGATCTGACGCGTACAACGCCAAGCATGCCGGTGAAAATGCGACATGGATGGCTGATGGCACACATTGGGCCGGCGCATGGTTTGAACCGGCTGAGAACCACCGGAGAGGGCAACATCAGGTATTTGCGCACTACACATGTTTAATTTCTGTTTACAATCTTGTTCGGAAAAATTGTATTAGAGTGAATGGTTTTTGTGTGTTTCTGACGGAGATGGGTTCTTACTTCTCGGGTGGACGTCCATCCGTTTGTTGCATTTCAACCAAATAGTTATGAAAAAAATTTAAATTTTTTCACAAGATAGATTAATATATAACTAGAAAGGTAGCCCATGCATTCGAGCGGGTTTGAATTAGTTTGTTTAAAAGACAAGTTTAACAAAGTTCAGATTAAAAGCAAGATGTTCACCTATTTTTAATTGAATGGACATTGTCTATTTTTTTCTTAACAAACCTCGTGAAACTTTATTTGTTGCATCGAGTCCTTGCTTTAATTGGTTTATATGCATGCAATTTCTTATATTCTTGCATGTAAATATGGAAGAAATATTACATATCTTGGACACTGTTTATGAGTTTATCTATGATACATGGGGCTCTTATAGTAATTTTAAGAGAAAAATATAGTCAACGTTGGTCTTAAAATGTAAATTTGATAGGAACAAATATAGCTTTTTAAACTATTTTGAGTGACGTGTACATCTCAGATGTGGAGAAACCCATAAAATTACTATAAAGGACATGAGTTTAGTGGCTTCATGGATTTATCATTGCCTTTCGCCTCGACATTTATCAAAGAAAAAAAATGATTTGTATGAAGAGAAACATAAAAATTAAGAAAATAAGAAATATATAATTAGGACATCAAATCATCTTTATAACTAAGAGAGTAAATTGATTCAATGTTAGCTTGTGGGTTAATGCTCCATTAAATAGTTCTAGGCGTAAAAGCCTAGCAAAAGCTATTTCTGAAAAGGCAGCAAATGAGGTTGAGGTAGCCTCGGCATCACCACAAATGGCTGCACATTTTGGTTGTATGTAGAAAGGAATGTTTGGATCTTGAGAAAATCATTTATATATATAGTAGTGCAATACATAATTGTTCAAACAATTAAAAAAGATAGATAAATGACTTAGAATTATCATTGTACATAGATTATTGAAAGAACCTGTGTGAAATAATACACATAAATATATTTATATCATTGTTTGCTAATTTTGATATATCTTGGTGGTTTTTTTGGTACATAGAAAAATTGGTCGGATATTTTTATTAGTTAATTTTGTTTTTTTAGCGTGGATGCAATTGTTCCTTTTTCTCCAAAGTATTGGATTTTATTAGTGTTGTTTATTAATAGTTGGCTTGGCATATAATGGTCTAGACAGAAGGGAGAGTCAGATGGGGAGGGAGAGTGTTGTGTACATAGGTGCGTACATATATAATTCTTTTTAAGTCAGATGGGGAGGGAGAGTGTAAATAGGTGCGTACGTAATTTTTTTTTAAGTAGTAAACATGTCAGAATGACAGGAACATACATATTTTTTTTTGTCAATATTCTAATGGTGAAAATTTATAATTTGATAAATAGCTATAGAAAATAGGAGAGGGATAGAAAGGAGAGTCGGATGGGGAGGAAACACGTACATAGGTGCGCAGTACATTTCCTATAAACATTCCAAGATGAGGGAACATACATATATATTTGTACAAATTTGTTTTGTTGGAGATAAATCTAATGGTAAAAATTAATAATTTGATGGTTAAAAATATTAGGTCTACCAGTTTAAATGAAAAAACTACGTGGAGGTTTGGGAGCATCACATGCGGAGACGATGACCAGCAGCGATGGTGGTTAGTTCTTCAGCGGTGCGGCTGGCCATCAAAGAGATTAAGATGACTGATACATGTGTGGGGTTGTTATTGGGAAACTGTTTTAAATACTCGGGTGGACATCCACCCGTTTATTGCATATTATCTAAATAGTTAAGAAAAATTTTCAAAAAAATTGACATGATAGGTTAATATGTAATATATCACTTTACAAACATACAAGTTCAAATTCAATTTTTAAAAATTGTAACAAAAATAACAAATTTAACTATGAATATACGTATACTTATTAGAGTTTAATTTGTTATTTTTGTTACAACTTGTAGAAGTCGAATTTGAACTTGCATATTTGTGAAGTGATATATTACATATTAACCTATCATGTTATTTTTTTTCAATTTTTTTTATTTAGGTGGCACGCAAGAAACGGGTGGACGTCCACCCGAGAAATTGGAATCCATCCTCGGTTGTTATTTCTTTAGTTTTTTCCTCACTGACATATATGGGTCCCATGTGTGCCACGTACGACAAAACCACTATCTAAACAGCGAGGGACTCGATTTGCTCCGGTTTTCGAAGATGGAGGAGGTGTTATACCCAGTATTGCAGCTGAGGGAGGTGATTCAATCAGGAGTAAGAGTTGAGGGAGGTAATGTAGACTTATTTCTTGGCTTGTTGATGAAACAGCTTTCAATTTCAGGCCCAGGTTTATGAACTTACTCCTTACTATATTTTAAAATAAGTACAAATCAAATCCCTTGATAATATTAAGAACAGTTTTATAAGATGTGACACCTACGTGGCTCGCGGACTTATCTTCATCGGTCTACATTGAGATTTCATGGCAATGCCAATCAGACAAAAAAAATTGGAAATTGGTTGGACCCACACATAAGCTTCTTCAAGGAAAAAAACCCGCAGTAAGCCCCACATCTCACTGATACAATCTCCATCTGCCCTTCTGCCCGGGCTGAGCTCGAGCTCAACCAACACAGCGAGCTGATCCCCTCTATCCTCCACCTCCCTTTCCACACCCCCGTCGCCCACGAGCACCTCTCTATAGAGCTCTACAACGGCGGCGGGGAGAAGTTAGGAAGATGGGCTAATCTACATAGGACGGATGGTTTCGAAGTGTAGTTTCCGTAGCTCCGGGAAAACTCCGACCTACAATAAGATTGTTAAGCTGATGCATCGCTTAACAACAACTGACGCAGACACTATGGGAGGACGACATGGGGCACCGGGGAGAGCGAACTGGAGGAATTCGAGGTGGAAGGGGTGTTGGACAAGCTGCGAGCACGCGGAGATGAGGGCATAAACATAGTACATAGATGGAGTAGATGTTGTCGGGGAGCTAGAGGAGAAATCCGTTAGAGGGCTAGAGGGAGTTGGCGGTGACCTAGAGCACTGGTGTCACACCCCGATCTGGCACCGCCGTACAACAGCACCTGACAGGAGCGTGTCGTAGGAATAACGGCGCAAACCGCTTCCTACGAAACCGCGATCTCAGTACCAGTCCCAGGACATAGTGCTGGTACCCACGGTGACAAATATGAATCATTGCAAATCCTTAAAATAAATAGAGGACTTATTTACCTTAACTTAGGTTGCAGCTCAGAACAGCCCGAGAATGCAACTGACGACACGGACGAGGAAACACCAACAACAGCAGCAGCAGCGGAACCAACGAACTAACACCCAACACCACAGGCGACGGCTGGGAACCAGGACGAAGCCCTATTCTTCACTTCACTTCATCTTCACTTCAAGGCGGAGGAACTATATATATATTTATATAGAGCAAGGGTGAGAACTTTCGTACTCAGCAAGTCACGGGAATTTAGGTGGTTGATGCAGGCTTCAAAGATAAGGCTGTTATTTTACGATCGGTTTTATTTGCAAGCATTTTGACAATCTAAGTGTGAGCTTTCCACAACCAGAGCGAGACAAGTCTCAGCTCGGTCGGGGGTGAGAAGTGACCAAATTTATTTATCAAGATTCGCACAACTCCCAGAGTTGGCCTCAAAGCTGGTTTCCCAAACCCAACCAATTTTCCAAACTTTCAGAGTTAGGTTGTCTCCAAACAACCAATCACTTTCAGGGACTCCCTGTCCCGCTGTCTCCCTGATAGCCACTTGCCTTTCCAAACATCAGGTTTCCCAAACCTTAATTCCTTTTCTTAAAGCAGGGTAAAACAAAAACTACGCTAAGGAATCACCTCACATCCGCCCATGACCGTGGGCACGGCTGTTCGAACAGTTTGTTAACATCTGCAGAGGGGTATACTTTACCCACACGACGTTACTAACCTTGGTCACCTAGCCCGTGTGGATCAGACACGTCTGGTGACTTGGGGCTTTCACGACAAGGCATTTCGAAAGTTGACACAGGTTCACCATATGCCAACGAGAGGGGTCCCAGACCGACATCAGGTTAGGTCCCAGACCATACTGTGCCAGGAAGCCCGGGGGTTCTCCCCGGCACCACCCCATTGAATCCACATGTCTCTTGGCATCATGGTTCCCCCGATTAGCTAATTACTCAGCCAGGGGTGTCCCATTTCACCCATGTGGTTGCACTTGTCTTATGTTCGGATGAAATTCCAAGGGAAACGGTCCTTAAGTGCAAGAACGGGAAACCGTACTCCTGGTACGTCCCCCGGTCCGCGATTTTGGAAATTCATTTTAGTTCGCAAGCACCGACCCAAGTGTCCGTTTTTTCCAAGTCTTTTTTTGTAAAATCCCAAGTTTTACCCATTGTTGGATATTTTAAATTTGAGGGGAGGTGTTCCGATGCGCGTGCCCGAAGGCCCGTGCATCGAAGAACAACAGTCGACAAAGGAGGTTTAAGTGTTCAATAATTCAAGGAGGGTACTTGCAGCAATTAGGATTGGGGGCCGACAGGCTATCTCGCAAGCCGCGGCCGAATTACTTGTGTAAATCCTATTCATGCAATATTTGCGAAAAAGAAATACTTAGATTTAAATTATAGGTGCAAGATGATCAAAGGTGACTTGCCTTGCTCAAGGTCTTCACGAAGCTTCACGAATCTTCGAGAAAACCACGATCGACGAAAATCCGGTAACCGCAACTATACGCAAACAATTAAAAACCTACACAAGACCCAAAATAAAGATCCTATTTAGACTAAATAATAGTGCCATTAGATAGATCTCAATTTTATGGAATTACTGGAAGTGGAACGAGATCATTCGGAGTTACGGATCAAGAGATATGAATTTCGGCAGGTCAATTGGTTTTCTAGACAAGGAAATGATTTATCGGAATTTTTCTGGAATACGAGAAATGGTTTATGGAATTTATAGAATAATATTCCCAAGAATATTATTGACATTTCAATGGCATGCGGGACCAAGGGAATGAATTATTGGAATCCCTGGATTAAGAGGAAGGATTTATGGAATTTGGAATAAAGAATTGATTTATGGAACAAGGGAAAAAGGATTTATTGAGTTTTCTGGATTAAAGAAATGATTTATTGAATTTGTGGAAAAGAATACTCCCAAGAATATTCTTTAATCTCTCATAGACATGTGGGGCCAATCAAAGGGTGAGGGAGAGGAGCAAGTTGGGGGGGGGAGCAAACATGGACTTTAGCTTATGACTGTGGTCTCAGGGTTTAGAGGAGGGAGTACATATAAACTTTGCCTGCTTTTAAGAGGCCGAGGAGGGGATGGGCCGATGGGCCAAGCTCACAAGCACGGGAGAGAGAGGAGGAGGCTGACTAGGCGGCTGACAGGGCAGGCGCGGACTTGGTCAAGCCCACGTGGACTGCCATGCAAGCGCGAGAGAGAGGGAGGCCTGGCTCGCCCAGATTGGACGGCTCACGGCGGCCGAGGGGCGTCGGCGAACGGCAACGACTCGGAGTGAGGCGCGGACACTGGTGGCGAGAGGAGGAGATGGGGAATCGGTTCACCGGCACGGATTAGAGAGAGGAGACACGACGGCGGCCAGCGGTGGCGGCGAAGCTCGCCGGATGTCCGACGTGGATGCGCGAGGGAAGGGCCAAGAATGCGCGGGGTCGGGCTTAGCCGAAACGATTCGGCATTGCGACGCACACGCGACGGCACGGAGACCGATGGTTGCCGGACTTTTGCTCGCGGCGGAGCTCCGCGGCGGCGGAAGGGGGAGAGAGGAGGGGAGCGGCCAAGGCGACGTCCCAGGGAGGCTGCTAGGGACGCGGGGAGGGTGATGGCGACGGGATTCGACGAGCGGGGAGCCGACGGCAACGCACGACTGTCTGCGGCGGCAGCGGAAGCAGAGCATCGGCAGGGGCGCGATTTGGAGGACGAATGCACAAACTACCATGTCTCAGTGCTGTTTAGGAGTCGCTAGAGGATGCAGATGAGAGGATTTGGACCGGGAGCTCACCGATGAGCAGGAACGGCGTCGGCAAACGGATGGCGTTGCGGCGAGACAGTCGCGACGGCGGGGCGGCACGACATCGAGAGGGCGCGGCCAGGGAACAAGAGGGGAGTGGTGGCACCCAGAGCTCCTCGTCATGTGCCCACGCACGCACCGGTTCCTCCGGTGCTCGGCGGCGGACGGCAACGACGAGATCAGGTCGAGCGGCAACAAGGCGGTGACGGTGGTTCGGCGGCAATGGCGCGGTGGGTACGAGGCGAGTGAAAACGAGAGAGGAAGGGGTTTGGGGCAGCTTGGGTTTTATAGTGGAGGAATGTCGGTTTGGGAGGGGGAACCGACATAGAGCGGTCGAGCACTCGGCCGGCGGTCACGGGCGATGCAAGAGCGGCGGACGCCGAGGATGCAAGGAGCGGCGAAGGCGGTGGATCGGGAGGCCGAAATCGAACCACGGGAGCGCGGGCTGGCGCGATCAAGGTGGGGGCGGCGAGCTGGCGCGCGGCGTCAGCGGTTCTCTGCCTCAGCACGCAGAGTGACAAGGGTGGAGAGAGAGGGGTCGAGCCCGAGGGAAAAAAAGGAAAAGGGAGGGTGGAAAGGAGGGGTTCGACCATGCTGCTTTGGGGAGGGAGAGAAGGAGGAGGGCGAGCTCTGGCTCCGTGTTTTGGACGCGAGCGCACAGGGGGGGTGGGGACGACGCGGCAACAGGGCACGGGCGGCGACCGAGCGGCATGGCGCGCGCGCACGGAGCGGCTGGCGCGGCCGAATTTCGAACGGCGGCGGCGGGAAGTCAGCGCCGGTGGGGGAGCTTCTACGGGAGAGAGAGAAACGGAGAGAGAGAGAGAGGGAGCGAGGATGAGAAGAGAGTGGGCGATCTCTCTCTCGAGCGCGGCGCACGCGCAACGCACGTGCGGAGAGAGGGGAGGGGAGGAACGGCTGAGAGAGGAGATGGGCCGAGGGGAGGGGGATCAGGCCCATCCAAAATTAGAAGGAGGCAAAATAGACTTCTGCAGAGAGATGATTTGGATTTGGAATGAAATTTCGAATATGATTACTTGGACTCGGGGAAACAGGGAGGAGTCAAGGAATGGATTCAAGGTGGACTCGGTATTTTTGGAATCGGGACAAGTGTTTGGCGAGGATTCAAAGGAGGCGATTGAATTTCGGAATTTGATTTCGGAGACTTGAATTGGAAGAGGAATTTCGATGAGGATGATTTTGATGGCGACGAGAGGGATCAAGGACGGATTTAAACTAAGATCCACGGCATGACTTAGACTCAGCACTCAAAGAACGAAATTTTCGCAATTAGGATTTTGCCGAATTAGTTTTTAACGCCTCACGAAAAGCGGAGCGTTACAACTGGGTAGTGGTAGTTGCCCACCACGGCGGTCGTTGGTGAGAATCGCCCACGGTAGCTTCCGCAACACCTCCTACGTGACCATGGCCATGACTGTCAAAGAAGGAGAGGTGATGCTGAGCCATCTCAATTTGAAGTAAAGGGGAAAGGGATTTGAGGGAAGGCGTTGGAGCGTCAACCTTTGTAAGGACGACGCTCGATCTCCTGAATTTGGCGCTGCAGCTCGACCTCAGCGATGAGGTAGCACAGCATGAGCTCGACAACGAGGCGGTCCAACCCATCCCTCTTCCTCGTCCATCCAATCCTTATCTACTACCACATATAGTCACCCCTCCTCTTCGGCCAACCACCACCATTGTCGCCTTCCTAGACATGAGTTGACGAGCTCGAGCTCCCAAATTCCCTCGCCTCCATTCTCTCCTCCTCCGCAACACCAATGGATTCCCCTCCCCGTCGGCCACTCACCACTGCTGCCACCTCCCACGGAAGGGCTAGCAAGCTTGAGCTCGCCAGAGCCACCACTGCTGACTCCTTGTCAGGACTTGGGAGAAATGGAGGAGAGGAGAGGAGAGGGGTCGGGAAGGAACCATATTTTTTAATTCTTTTTTCTAATTGGAGTGCGACATAAGCACCTTGTAGACGCCACGTCGAGTAAAGACTGGATCAATGCGTCCAATAGGTGCCACGTCAACCGAAGTTGTTGTCTATACTACTGAGCGATTCAATCTTCACCAGTCAGGGACTCTCTATTTCTAATTCTGTGGTTAAGAGATATGAATAGAACTCGTCTCACAGTTGAGATATCTAAAGTGGACCTTTTCCAATTAAGGTTTAAGAAAAAAAAACTTATTTGTAACGGGTGTAGTCCCAAATTTCTAATGGTTTGTAACCAGTGTTACAGGCGATGGGTTAGTCCTTCGAGTCCAAATCTCTAATAGTTTCTCAACTGCTAGAGATTAATATATATCAATCGAGAACTTTTACGATGTTTGCAAGCTATGTAGAGATATTGGGAGGTGGAGACTATTGATTAATAGATGGGTAAGGTACTAAATAAATTAACGGTTTCGCTATTCCACTTACGATTGATTTTTGAGCTTCAGTATCGATTTTTCGTTCGTAGGTTCTTGCATCAAGATTTGTGTTTAGGTAGATTTTGCAGTTACAGCTCAACGCTTTCAAGCTTGACACTATGGTCGCGGTTTATTTTTATAATAGATTGGTCACTGTCAATTCATGAAATAAGTTTTTCAAAAGGATTAAATTGTCAAAATTTTAGAAGCATATAATTCTGAGCCCATTCTCACTCACGCACCAACTCCCATACCTCACTAAAATCCTATTGCACTGTCAATTCTTTTTAATATTAGTTTGCATTTAAATTTTTAAATCCTAATGATTAGAAGTGTGCGCCTATGACTCTACTACGAGCACACCAACGGTGCTTACCCCCAAAGCACAACTTAGATCATTTTTAAAAAGAATTATATCTATAATTAAACAATACAAGTTATTAAAAAGAGATGCCATAATGTCAATTCTAGTAATATAGCTTTCATGTGTCCAATTTTGCTGATGGCAATTGATAAAAACTTTAGATCTCTAACCCCACACCAATTATAAAGTGTGGAATAAAAAGAATGACAGTACTCTGATAGTTGTGGTTGTAGGTGCATAGCTCCATCCATTAAAGGTTCAAATTCTTGTCTTCATAAATATAATGGAGGGTAATTATAAGTTGGTGCAGAGACTAAAAATTATATTTTCTTTGTTATGAAAAAAAAAAGAGTTTAGGAAAGAAGCATACAGCTAATTCGGAGCAATTTGCACTCAATATGGATTTGCTGAAACACTAAAGTACAGACTTATCGCTTTTCTTATGCTAATTAGTAACCTTCTTCAGAAAAAAACTTAATTAAACAATTCCACTGGCAAGGTTAGCTGGTTAGGTAAGAGCTGGAATATCTCAGTTACTATCAGTGGGCGAGCTGGTCGTACGAGCCGGAGGCAACAGCGTTGGCTGCTGATTTCTTTTCACCGCTGCGTTGCTATCATCAAGTTGGGCTGTCCACCAGACCACCACCACTCAGCATCGCGTAGCCGATTCTGTCTTTGACCTCTGTTATTAATTTAAATTGTTTTTTGCTCCCCTCTGACCAGCACAGCGTCTAGCTACACTGGTTTCAACTTTCAACTCATTCTTTTGTATACAAAAATACGGCAAATTTTGTCATGATCCGATCAGAGCTCACGTACGTACGCGCTTGATAACATCACCAGAAATTCAGAATTAATTCAGAAAGGACGCACGCGTGCACAGTTTAGGAATGTGCTTCAGTTGCTTGTTCGTGAGCAAGAGTGGACAAACACTATGTTGCCCCGTACCTTTCGATCAAGCTGTTTTTAATATCCCGAGCTGGACTGTTGCTGGTGCAGGGCAACATTTTCTTCTATGAAGATGTGACTTGGCTGCTGCTGCTAGGGGCCGGAGAACCGAGAATCTGTGGTTTCTGTACTCGACTAGTGATTTCTTTGGCGATGGTTTTCTATCACCAACAGGGAGCTAGGTGGAGTTTTGTCCTTGAGAGGACCGCTACTCGGTTTTTACATATTACAAAATGTTATATTTTTTTCTTAAAAAAATGACAAGATAATTAGTATATTATACATCTTTACAAACATGTAACTTCATATTCCATCTATATGTTATCTTATCATAACTACTTAAAAAAATGATAAATTTCCAATCATCACATTGTTTTTCGTTCGTCGGTCCGCTTAGTACGCGCGATCCGATTTTCTTCGTGTATTTTATCGTCGCGCTCATGTACGTCTAGAAGTCTAGGTCCGTCCGGAGTAGGCCATGAGTCCAGCTCCGTCCACAAGCCCAACCTACGTCCTGGAGTCTAGATCTGTCTACGTCGTCTCCTACTCCGCTCTTTTTTCCTTCCGCTATTATTAGGTGCTCTCACGCACGCGATTTTACATATATCACTTGCAAGGCAAAATACACAAATACGGGCGCATGCAAGACAAACATTACATATCAGAACATACAAATAGTAGAAACACACAAGAAAAAACATATCGCAACACAAGACAATACAAACCGCAAGGCTCTTCCTTTAGGACGTCAGTTTACCTTCGATCAGTATCGATTTCACGTTATCATTCTACTGTTCGAACTCTAAATGCAGTTACAACTACATTAGATTTATGTAAGTCAAGACATTCTATTAGATTTATAATTACTTAGTGTCCACACAAGCTAGAAGTACTGTTTGCATAAATCAGTATGAGTAGTTAAAATAACATTATGGGAAGGGTTATGAAATAACTAATACAAATAGAAAAAAATAAATTTAACTACATATTGTTTATAGTCAAATTTGTTATTCCCCTACTTATATATGTTAAATTTAAACATACATACTTATGGAGTAATATATATTAAATTAATTTATACTGTTATTTTCTTAAAAGCATTTTTATATGATATGTAAAAATGAGGAATAGACTTCCCACCAAACACTATAACTGTTGCTTACTCCCTCCGTCAAAAAAAATAATCTAGAACTAGATACGATATATTTTAATATAACGAATTAGGATAGAATATATCATATCTAATATTATGTTAATTTTTTATGGGATGAAGAGAGTACTAGTTTGTTCAGGAGGACGAGAAGAACGATGCAGAAAGGAAAATGCTCATCTGCACTGCACTGCAGGGGTGTCGGCTTCTTGCCTTCTTGTTGTTGTGTACTCTCTCCGTTAAAAAAAAATAAGATAAACCTTGGGTTCCTATCCTAACGTTTGACTGTCTGTCTTATATGAAATTTTTTTATAATTAGTATTTTCATTGTTATTAGATGATAAAACATGATTAATAATTTATATGTGACTTATTTTTTTAATTTTTTTTATATTTTTTTTAAATGAGACGGACGGTCAAACGTTAGACACGGAAACGAGGGTTTGTTTTTTTCAAGGACGGATGAAGTACTACCAGCAGGCTAGCAGCAGTAGTACTTTGACCAGGCAGGTAGAGACGACATTATGAAACTCATGTCGTTTGCCGCGCTATATGAAGCCAGCTCGGCGTGCACCAGTTCGCCACGGACAAGGAGGAGCTAGTGAAACAGGTGTGTTCCGTGCATGGCGGCCACCGCGGCTTCCACGATGTCCGCGGCGGCGGCAGTGACTCGCCGGATCAACGCTGCCCTCCGCGTGGACGCCACCAGCGGTGACGTCGCGGCCGGCGCCGACGGGCAGAACGGGCGCCGGTCGCCTGTGGCCAAGCGGATGAACGACGGCGGTGGCGGCAAGGATGACGTGTGGGTGGCCGTCGACGAAGCGGACGTGTCGGGGGCCCGCGGCGGCGATGGCGCCGCCCGGCCGCCGCTGTTCCGGACGTACAAGGTCAAGGGCAGCATCCTTCATCCTTACAGGTTCCTGATCCTTCTTCGACTGATCGCCATCGTCGCCTTCTTCGCGTGGCGCGTACGTCACAAGAACCGCGACGGCGCGTGGCTGTGGACAATGTCCATGGTCGGCGACGTCTGGTTCGGCTTCTCGTGGGTGCTCAACCAGCTCCCGAAGCTGAGCCCCATCAAGCGCGTCCCGGACCTCGCCGCCCTCGCCGACCGGCACTCCGGCGACCTCCCCGGCGTCGACGTCTTCGTCACCACCGTCGACCCAGTCGACGAGCCGATACTCTACACCGTGAACACCATCCTCTCCATCCTCGCCGCCGACTACCCGGTGGACAGGTACGCGTGCTACTTGTCCGACGACGGCGGGACGCTGGTCCACTACGAGGCCATGGTGGAGGTCGCCATGTTCGCCGAGCTGTGGGTGCCCTTCTGCCGGAAGCACTGCGTCGAGCCGAGGTCGCCGGAGAACTACTTCGCGATGAAGACGCAGGCGTACAAAGGCGGCGTCCCCGGCGAGCTGATGAGCGATCACCGGCGTGTGCGGCGAGAGTACGAGGAGTTCAAGGTCAGGATCGACTCCCTCTCTAGCACCATTCGCCAGCGATCTGATGTGTACAACGCCAAACATGCCGGTGAAAATGCGACATGGATGGCAGATGGCACACATTGGCCCGGCACATGGTTTGAGCCGGCTGACAACCACCAGAGAGGGAAACATGCTGGAATTGTTCAGGTATTTGGGCACTACACATGTTTAATTTCTGTCTACAATCTTGTCCGGACAAATTGTATCAGAGTTAATGGTTTTTTGTGCGTTTTTGATAGGTTTTACTGAACCATCCAAGCTGTAAACCGAGGCTTGGATTGGCGGCGAGTGCTGAGAATCCGGTTGATTTCAGTGGTGTCGACGTGCGGCTCCCCATGCTGGTGTACATCTCGCGCGAGAAGAGGCCCGGATACAACCACCAGAAGAAGGCCGGCGCCATGAACGTTATGCTCCGCGTGTCCGCGCTGCTGTCCAACGCGCCGTTCGTCATCAACTTCGACGGAGACCACTACATCAACAACTCGCAGGCGTTCAGGGCGCCGATGTGCTTCATGCTCGACGGCCGCGGCCGCGGCGGCGAGAACACGGCGTTCGTCCAGTTCCCGCAGCGGTTCGATGACGTCGACCCGACGGACCGGTACGCGAACCATAACCGCGTCTTCTTCGACGGCACCATGCTCTCCCTCAACGGCCTCCAGGGTCCCTCCTACCTCGGCACCGGCACCATGTTCCGCCGCGTCGCGCTCTACGGCGTGGAGCCGCCGCGCTGGGGAACGGCGGCGAGCCAGATCAAGGCTATGGACATCGCCAACAAGTTCGGCAGCTCGACGTCGTTCGTCGGCACGATGCTGGACGGCGCCAACCAAGAACGGTCGATCACGCCGCTGGCGGTGGTCGACGAGTCGGTCGCCGGCGACCTCGCCGCCCTGACGGCGTGCGCCTACGAGGACGGGACGTCGTGGGGGAGAGACGTCGGGTGGGTGTACAACATCGCGACGGAGGACGTGGTGACAGGGTTCCGCATGCACCGGCAGGGGTGGCGCTCCGTGTACGCCTCCATGGCGCCTGCCGCGTTCCGCGGCACGGCGCCGATCAACCTCACCGAGCGCCTCTACCAGATCCTCCGGTGGTCTGGCGGCTCCCTCGAGATGTTCTTCTCGCACAGCAACGCGCTCCTCGCCGGCCGCCGCCTCCACCCGCTGCAGCGCGTTGCCTACCTCAACATGTCGACCTACCCGATCGTCACCGTGTTCATCTTCTTCTACAACCTCTTCCCGGTGATGTGGCTCATCTCCGAGCAGTACTACATCCAACGGCCGTTCGGCGAGTACCTCCTCTACCTCGTCGCCGTCATCGCCATGATCCACGTGATCGGCATGTTCGAGGTGAAGTGGGCTGGCATCACGCTGCTGGACTGGTGCCGCAACGAGCAGTTCTACATGATCGGCTCCACGGGGGTGTACCCGACGGCGGTGCTGTACATGGCGCTCAAGCTCGTCACCGGGAAGGGCATCTACTTCCGGCTCACGTCGAAGCAGACGACGGCCAGCTCCGGCGACAAGTTCGCCGACCTGTACACCGTGCGGTGGGTGCCGCTGCTGATCCCGACCATCGTCATCATGGTCGTGAACGTCGCCGCCGTCGGGGTGGCGGTCGGCAAGGCGGCGGCGTGGGGGCCGCTCAGCGAGCCGGGTTGGCTCGCCGTGCTCGGGATGGTGTTCAACGTGTGGATCCTGGTGCTCCTCTACCCGTTCGCGCTGGGGATCATGGGGCAGTGGGGGAAACGGCCGGCCGTGCTGTTCGCGGCGATGGCGATGGCCGTCGCCGCCGTGGCGGCCATGTACGTCGCCTTCGGTGCACCGTACCAAGCTGAGTTGTCAGGTGTTGCTGCTTCTCTCGGTAAAGCGGCGGCTGCGTCGCTGACCGGGCCATCAGGGTAGGGACGGTTCGGGTTTGAATTTGATTTGAATATTTGGTGATTTTCTTGTGCAATAATCTGGTTGTTACTTCTGTTATGTTGTTACGTCATGAGAGCGGCTGATTATGCTAGTCTGCTCTATCCGTGTGAGACTTGAATTGTTCTTCTTGAAAAATGACAAGATTTGAATTTCTCCGGTGTGATATGTTGACTTTATATGCTCGGATATCTTTTACGACATATATTACTTTATTTGGATTTCTTAACACGTTGACTTATTTTCGCTAAAAGGCATTTAGCTTAGTGGTTGCAGTGATCTGAGTAGCACTCTAAGGTCCTGAGTTCAAATCACCATAAGAGCGAATTTCAAGTTTGGTTGTTTTCCCAATTTAAAAAGATGCATATATCCGATTGGATATAAATGCCGGTAAATATTACTATTCTATAAAAATTGTACTCTCTTTTTAAATAATGTTTAATATCGTTGATTTTTTAACTTATATACAACCATTCATCGTTTTAAAAAACATTTATTACTTATCTTTTTATGATTTGTCTCATCACTACAAGTACTTTAATTATGACTTCTATTTTTCATATTTGTATAGTTTTTTAAATAAGATAAATAATCAAATGTAACTTAAAATTTTAACGGTGCTAACTATATAGAAATATGGAGGGAGAACAACACTTTGCAAGAAATCCTAAAAGCCAAGTGAACTACTTTTAGCTTAAGTTCAATTCTAGCATATTTGTAGTCTATGCTACTCTGCCACTAGGGTGATACTTTAGACCCTATTTAGATGGGACTAAAACTTTTAAATCCCTATCACAACGGATGTTTGGACACTAATTATAAATATTAAACGTAGATTATTAATAAAACCCATCCATAATCTTGGACTAATTCGCAAGACGAATCTATTGAGCCTAATTAATACATGATTAGCCTATGTGATACTACAGTAAACATTCTCTAATTATAAATTAATTAGGCTTAAAAAATTTATCTCCCAAATTAGCTTTCATTTATGTAATTAGTTTTGTAAGTAGTCTATATTTAATACTTTAAATTAGTGTCTAAATACAGAGACTAAAGTTAAGTCCCTGATCCAAACACCACCTTAATTGTTCTTTTAAAAATATGAAGACTTGAATTTGTCCAGTGTGCATATATTGACGCTAAATTCTCGGAGACCTTTTACAGTATTACTCATTAAACGAATGACGTTCACATATCCACCACCATACATGCAGATATCTAAAAGTCAAGTGCGCTAATTTTAGCTTACGTTCAATTCTTACATATTTGCTATTCTATGCTACTCGGCCCCTTGGGTGATACTTGAATTTTTCTTTACTAGAAAATATGTCCATGCGTTGCAACGGATGAATACTATTTTAATATTATTATTATTGTTATACGGTTTAACTAGGGTGAAGTTCGACATGGGAATTCGCTTTGATAAATTTTTTTTAGAAAATCATGAGCTGTAATTAGGAGTCCAACTTTAATCTCAAGTTAGCATACAAGTTTTTTTAAAGATTTTCTTATACGATTCATTTTATATTTCCAAAAGCAAACGAACTTAAAATTTTACTCAAACACGAAATTATATTTCCAAAAGCTAACGAACTAAAAAACCAACTCAAACACGGATGACGTACCAAAATACCGGCAAAAACTTCTTCAACTTTTATAATAGTAGAGAAAAATGTGAAGACTTGAATTTGTTCTGCATGACATTTTGACTTTAAGTTCTCGAAGATCTTTTTAGCGAATTTATGCACATAAAATTTTTTTTATTATGCAGATCAAAGATGAGAACACATGATCTATGTACCATACGTCCACAAGTGTACTAATTTTAACTATGTGGACACTAAACTCTATTTTTAATTTTATTATTTTTATTCTAGATTTTAATTAATTCTAAATTCCTATATACACTCTATACTTTTCTTCTAATATTTATTTTTTTAATTCTGATCATTTCTTTTACTTTTTAATTGTATTTCTATATGGACACTATACTTTTCTTCTAAAATTCTTTATTTTTAATTCCAAATTTTAGTTATTTCTAAATTGTATTTCTATATGACTCTAACCTCAACTTTTAATTTTATTTTTTTCTAATTTCGAATTTTCATTAGTTCTCAATTATATACTTGTATGGACTCTATTTTTCTTTTTCTTTGATTAATAGGAGAATTTCTAGGCCGTGAGAACTAACGTGGAGATTCTTTTTTCTATTACTTTAATAAGTTAATAGATTTGCAATTAAGCCCCGTAAACTATAGAAGAATTCATAAAATTAACTGCGCGGCGGCGGATACCCCTTGCCTGCTGGCGCGCCGAGGGGGAAGCTGCACGAGGTGGTGTTGAAGGAGGAGGAGGAGAGCTCCACCGCCTTCATCGAGTCCCCCCTTTGTCCCGCCGACAAAGCTGGGTCCGAGCCTCAGCGTGTGCTCGTCGGGGTCGAAGGGGAGAGAGAGAAGAGAGAAGGGAGGGAGGGAGGAGTGGATGACGTGTGGGTCCCACGTGTCAGTGGGTCCACAATTTTTTGTGTGTGAATGACAAATGGGTCCCACATATATGTTTTTAACTCTAATGCCACCTAAGCGCCATGTCAATGTTACAAACCAAGTCAACACGGCCACGTAGATGCCATGTCAGCGAAGCCGTCCTCCAAAAACACCGAGAGAGTCAAATTGCATCGATTTTAATAGTTGAGGGGTCGAGATATCTAGTATTGTGATTGAAGGATACGAATCATATCCAAATCTTATTCCAATTTAAATTATGGCCTTGCTCGGTTGTACTTGCTGCAGCTAGCTACAGCCCATTCCGCTGCAAGCAGTAATCGTTGGTCTTGTCACTTGTGTAGTTTTGTTTCTGGCATCCAATGAAATCGGCCAAGCTGTGGGGCTTTGAAACTTTCCTCATAAAAATAGAGCTATGAATCTTCAATTCAAATTTAGCATATTTTGGCTGGTTATTCCGGCCGGTGCTGTCATTGGCTTCGAACTGATTACTAATATTTTGAACAAATAATGGGCCACCACCTTATAATAAGGCCTTATTGAGAAGCGCTTCAGTATAGCCTTCACAAATGCATGGCCTAGATTGCTTTATGTTATCATAGACTCACAGGTAAGCCTCTAGGGAAAAATCAGTAGGGTCCACATGTTATCCTTCTCTCTACTTTCCTCCCATACCTTTCTCTTCACCTTTCCTCCGTCTCTCTTACCTACGGGCGACTGAGAGACAACGACAGGCAGTGATGCAAAGGAGGAGGCGGCAGTGGGCGGCGCGATGGCATGGCGGTGCAGAAGTCGATCTACTCTCCACCAATAAATCCACCGATGACGACGCAGAAGGAGGATGGCAAGTAGACAACGTCGAGAGGTGGGGACAAAGAGGGCGGGGGGGGGGGGAATCTTGACAGCTCCCTAACCAGAGGGTACCTCGCGCAGATAGAGAGGGGAGGCGGCGGATTTGGGGCCCAGCAAGACTGGTCGGCGAGGGACAAGACGACGGCGTCACCGCGGCTGCAACACCACCACCACCTCGATGTCCATCGCTGTGCATTGGCGGTGCATGCTCCAGCTCCTTTTTGCAGGTAGTACATCACGCCCAGGGGTGTACCCCCTCTTCCTCAGTCTCCACTGCCTGGGGCGACAACCTCATCATCTACTTCCTCCTGGTGTCCGGACAGCAGTGGCGTCGACGACACCCCATGCACTCGCGCGCTCCGCGTCCTCCTCCCAAAATTTGCGGACTCTACACCGTCTCCCCTATCATGGAGGTGGCGCAGTTCTTTGCCGCGACCACTACTCCGCCTCCACCCGTCGGTTTCACTACTTCCTCCCACTATATTCTGCCACCCTCCCTCCTCCTTTCCTCAGCGCTCCTCCTCTACCGTCGCTCCTACCCCCCACTCCACTCCCCGCTACTCGAGCCGCCTTCTCTCTCTTCCGCTGTCGATGCCAAAGCGATCTCCTCCCCATCCTTCCACCTCCATCCTCCCATGTCAAGGGTGACCTGCTCCTCATCCCTACCCTCCCACTTAGCCCTTGGCGCCGTCTTCACCCCGCGCCAGCCCTTCAGCGGCTATGAGCTAGGGCCCCACGATGCTGGCCGCCATCGTTTGCCGCCTAGAAAGAGAGAGGGGGAAGGGAGAGGGGCAAAAGTAGATGAGATTTTTCTGACATGTGGATCCCACCCGCTGACTTAGCTAGTCAACCATGGTCAATATGCTACATGAGCAAAAAAACACCTTCCAAACCACCAAAGAAGCTGATTTGCACCGGTTTTTAAAGATGGGGGAGTCATTTTACCCGGTTTTGTGATTGAGGGAAGTGATTCAATCAACAACCAGAGATGAGAAAGGCAAAATAGACTTACTTCTATGGAAAATTTATCTGACGCATCTATGCCTCTGCTCCAGGCCTTTCCATGGCCCTGCAGACTTGTAGGCCCAACATATATGGAACATTTTAAAGTTTTTTTTTCCTATTACGTGTTTATAATAGTTCAAATTTTGAGCCGAAAAGTTTCTAATTTGGGTTAGTGTTTTTAAAATTTTAATTTGAAAGTTCTAAATTTTGAGTTAAAAGTTTCAAAATTTATGTTAAAAGTATTGAATTTTTAAATAATGAAACAAAAAAGTTCTATTACAAAATTTTACTCGAATTGAAAAAGTATTAAAAATGACTTAAAAATTGTGAACCCATATCATTCATCGGTTTTCCTTTAGATTCGTTACAATGCATGGGCATGTGACTAGTAGTGTATATAACACACTAAAACGGTACTTAAACTTGTAATGTGGTACTTAAACTTGTAATGTTGTGCCATCTATAGGTATAGGAGTATATAGGAGTACTCTTTAAGAAAAAACAACACAGAGAAAAAAAAAGTTCTCCATGAATTTAATGCCAACATATCACACTGAACAAATAAAATAAAATAAAATAATTCAAGTCTTCACATTTTAAAAAATAATTCGAGTCTCACTGTATCAGAGTAGACTAGCACATAATCAGCTGCCGCCCTCATGACGTAACGAGATACGGAGTATATCTGAACACCCGGATTATTACCCCCGCGAGATCATTCATCAAATTCAAATCCGGACTCATGTCGTCCCTACCCAGATGGCCCGGTCAGCGACGCCGCTTTACCGAGAGAAGCCGCGACACCTGACAACCCAGCTTGGTACGGCGCACCGAAGGCGACGTACATGATCGCCACGGCGGCGACAGCCATCACCGTCGCCACGAACAGCACCGCCGGCCGCTTCCCCCACTGCCCCATGATACCCAGCGCGAACGGGTAGAGGAGTGCCAGGATCCACACGTTGAACACCATCCCGAGCACGGCGAACCGCCCCTGCTCGGTGAGCAACCCCCACGCCGCCGCCTTGCCGACCGCCACCCCGACGGCCCCGACGTTCACGGCCAGGACGACGATTGTCGGGATCAGCAGAGGCACCCACCGCACGGTGTACAGGTCGGCGAACTTGTCGCCGGAGCTGGCCGTCGTCTGCTTCGACGTGAGCCTGAAGTGGATGCCCTTCCCGGTGAAGAGCTTGAGCGCCATGTACAGCACCGCCGTCGGGTACACCCCCGTGGAGCCGATCATGTAGAACTGCTCGTTGCGGCACCAGTCCAGCAGCGTGATGCTCGACCACTTCACCTCGAACATGCCGATCACGTGGATCATGGCGATGATGGCGACGAGGTAGAGGAGGTACTCGCAGAACGGCTGCTGGATGTAGTACTGCTCGGAGATGAGCCACATCACCGGGAAGAGGTTGTAGAAGAAGATGAACACGGTGACGATCGGGTAGGTCGACATGTTGAGGTAGGCGATGCGCTGCAGCGGGTGGAGGCGGCGGCCGGCGAGGAGGGCGTTGCTGTGGGAGAAGAACATCTCGAGCGAGCCGCCCGACCACCGCAGGATCTGGTAGAGGCGCTCGGTGAGGTTGATCGGCGCCGTGCCGCGGAACGCGGCGGGCTCCATGGAGGTGTACACGGAGCGCCACCCCTGCCGGTGCATGCGGAACCCGGTCGCCACGTCCTCCGTCGCGATGTCGTACACCCACCCGACGTCTCTCCCCCACGACGTCCCGAGGTCGTAGCCGCAAGCCGTCACGGCGGCGAGGTCACGGGCGACCGACCCGTCGATCGCCACGGGCGGCGTGATCGACCGTTCTTGGTTGGCGCCGTCCAGCATCGAGCTGACTAGCGTCGACGAGGCGCCGAACTTGTTGGCGTTGTCCATGGCCTTGATCTGGCTCCCCGCCGCTCCCCACCGCGGCGGCTCCAGGCCGTAGAGCGCGGCGCGGCGGAACATGGTGCCGGTGCCGAGGTAGGATGGGCCCTGGAGGCCGTTGAGGGAGAGCGTGGTGCCGTCGAAGAAGACGCGGTTGTGGTTCGCGTACCGGTCCGTCGGGTCGACGTCGTCGAACCGCTGCGGGAACTGGACGAACGCCACGTCGTCGCCGCCGCCGCGCCGGTCGAGCATGAAGCACATCGGCGCCCGGAACGCCTGCGAGTTGTTGACGTAGTGGTCGCAGTCGAAGTTGATGATGAAGGGCGCGTTCGACAGCAGCGCGGACACGCGGAGCAGCGCGTTCATGGCGCCGGCCTTCTTCTGGTGGTTGTATCCGGGGCGCTTCTCCCGCGAGATGTACACCAGCATGGGGAGCCGCACGTCGACGCCGCTTAAGTCCAACGGGTTGTCAACACTCGCCGCCAATCCAAACCGTGGCTTACTGGTGGGATGGTTCAGTAAAACCTGTCAAAAACACACAAAGAAAACCACTCACTTTGTGCAAAGTCTATTACATTCTCGGAGGGAATGTCTACTCAGGATGGATTCTAATCTCTCAGGTAGATATCCACCCGTTTCTTGCATGTCACCTAAATGATTATGAAAAAATTCCAAAAAAATTCACAAGATAGGTTAATATGTAATATATCACTTTACAAACATGCAAGTTCAAATTCGACTTCTACAAGTTGTTATTTTTGTTATTTTTATCACAACTTGTAGCAGTCGAATTTAAACTTGCATGTTTGTCAAGTGTTGCATTACATATTAACCTATCATGTCAATTTTTTTGAAAATTTTTGATAACCATTTAGATGGCATGCAAGAAACGGGTGGACGTTCACCCGAGTGTTTAAAACAGTTTGCCATTGTCTACTCGGTTTTGCATGTTGCCTAGAAGTTATAAAAAATTATATCCATACTACTTTAAATGATACTGTATTAGTGATGGTGTCTATATGTTTTTTTTCAATGTTACAAGCTGCCATTTCACCATAAGGGCCACATATAAATGTTTTTTAGACTAGAAAAAAATACCCATTGCAATGGGTGAAGGTTATTTTAATTTTATTATTATTATACGGTTTAGTTAAGATGAAATTCACCGTGAGAATTCGCTTGGATATATATTTTTCTAGAAAATCATGAGCTGCAATTAGGAGTCCGATCATCTCAAATTAGCATGCAAGCTTTTAAAGAGGTTTCTTATATGGCTCATCCTGTATTTTCAAAAGCGAACAAACTTAAAACCCGACTTAAATACATATCTGTATTTCCAAAAGCGAACGAACTTAAAAACCGACTCATATATGAATGACGTACCAAAGTACCAGTAAAACATATTTAATTTTTATAATAGTAAAGATATTGTATTAATCAATTAACTATATATGCTATAAACTTGTTTTTTTTTTGCTTTTTATCTCTTACAATTTACGGGTCTTAGCTAGTTTTTTTTAAAAAAAATAGTAAAATAGATCAATATTTCACGTACATACAAATTAAAATTTAGCTTATATAACAAGAAACAAAAATTACAAAAATGATTCTGAATAGAACGTGTAATTTTTAGTCAAATTTATCATTTTTATTTCTTATTGTAAAGAATAAGATCTTGTGTGTTTGTGAAATAATATCACATGTTAATCTATCTTATCTATTTTTTTAAAAAAAAATAATGACTTTTAAATGATATGTACAAAACGAGAGATGTCGGGGAATAATCCATCTCAACTCGCTTTCAGATTGAGCGCGGTAATTCTTCTCGACAAAATTTGTCGTCATAACAAGATTATAAACAGAAACTAAAATCCAGTAACTCTGTCTTTAGATATTGGAAATGGAATAAATTCTGAGCTTCATGCGTACGTTACCTGAACAATTCCAGCGTGTTGCCCTTTCCGGTGATTCTCAGCCGGCTCAAACCATGTGCCGGGCCAATGCGTTCCATCAGCCATCCATGTCGCGTTTTCACCGTCATCTTTGCCATTCTTCGCTCTGTTGTACGCGTTAGATCGCTTGCGAATGGTGCTGAACAGCGAGTCGATCCTGACCTTGAACTCCTCGTACTCACGGCGCACGCGGCGGCGATCGCTCATCAGCTCGCCGGCCACGCCGCCCCTGTACGCCTGCGTCTTCATCGCGAAGTAGCTCTCCGGCGCCCTCGGCTCGACGCAGTGCTTCCGGCAGAAGGGCACCCACAGCTCGGCGAACTTGGCGACCTCCACCATGGCCTCGTAGTGGACCAGCGTCCCGCCGTCGTCTGACAGGTAGCAGGCGTACCTGTCCACCGGGTAGTCGGCGGCGAGGATGGAGAGGATGGAGTTCACGGTGTAGAGGATCGGCTCGTCGACGGGGTCGACGGTGGTGACGAAGACGTCGACGCCGGGGAGCTCGCCGCCGCCGGAGGTGCCGTGCTGCTGCCGGTCGGCGAGGGCGGCGAGGTCCGCGACGCGCTTGATGGGGTTCAGCTTCGGGAGCTGGTTGAGCACCCACGAGAAGCCGAACCAGACGTCGCCGGCCATGGACATTGTCCACAGCCACGCGCCGTCGCGGTTCTTGTGGCGTACGCGCCACGCGAAGAAGGCGACGATGGCGATCAGTCGAACTAGGATCAAGAACCTGTTCGTATATTAGAGAACAGCATAAGGACAATCAAAATGAATGCTGTAAATTAATCACACTTTATTGATTCGCAATTAATTTGTTTAAGCTTGATTAAGTTTAAGAGCAGTTAGTATTTGACATCAGTGTGGGTCCAGGCGGTCAGACCTGTAAGGATGCAGGATGCTGCCCTTGACCTTGTACGTCCGGAACAGCGTCGGCCGAGCGCCATCGCCGCCGCCGGCCCCCGACACGTCCGCCTCGTCGACGGCCACCCACACGTTATCCTTGCCGCCGCCGTCGTTCACCCGCTTGGCCGTCGGCGAGCCCGGTGCCGCCGCCGCCACGTAGACGCCAGCCGCGCCATTGCCGTTGGTGACCTCGACGCGGAGGCCGCCCGCGTTGATCCGGCGAGTCACGGCCGCCGCGGACATCGTGGAAGCCGTAGCCAACTCCATGCACGCAACGCAAGTACGTAACACACACCTAGCTAACTGCTGCTCCGTGGCGAACTGGTGCTCTCGCTTATATAGCGCGGCGAAACGACATGAGTTTAATTAATCATCGTCTCACCCTGCCTGGTCAAAAGACTGCTGCTACCTACGTGGTACAAGAAGCCGCCACTGTCACAGTGCAGCAAGCTGATGAGCATTTTTCCTCTCTGCAGCGTATGTAATTTTCGTTCCTCTCTTTCGATCAAACTCGGCAACGATCATCGTGTTGGCGATCAAAAACCACCGGCACAAGGTCACCAGTCGGGCGCCGAAACTACAGATTCTCGGTTCTCCTCTAGCAGCCAGGTCAGCTGATCGTGTGACATCTTCAGAAACAAGGAAAAATAAAACGTGTACATCTGCACCAGCAACAGTAGAGACCTACTCCATCTAATTTATATTACAAGACATTTTTAGTTTTCTTTAGTTTGATTATATTGTAGAATAACCGTAGCAACATCTATAACATCAAAATAGTTTCATTAAATCTAACATTAAATATATTTTGATACATTTAAAAAAATACTTCAACAATTTTCTATAAACTCTGTCAAAATTAATAACTTTGACTTTAAAAAAATCAAAACATCTTATAATATAAAAAGGAAGGATAACTGACAAAATAAATTATTATGTAATATATCATTCCACAAACACATAAGTCCAAATTTAAATTCAACATGTTATAACAAATTAAACTTAGAGTAATATATTTTTAGTTAAATTTGTTCTTTTTTTTACAATTTATACGAGTTGAATTTAAATTTAAATTTAATATATGCTTGTGGAATACTTCCTCCGTCCAAAAACTATTAGAGATTTGTATGGATGTGACAGTACAACCTAGTAGTATGAATCTGACCACTCAAAATATAAGAGATTTAATATGGATGGGCCGACGGGACACATTATTCTAGTATTCTGAATTTTGACAGGAACCAGGCCAGATTCCAAATTCGTAATACTAGAATGTGTCACATCCATCCTAAATCTCTTATATTTTGAGTGGCCAGATTCGTATTATTAGGATGTATCACATCCATCCAAAATCTATTGTATTTTGAGATAGAGAGAGGAATATATTACATACAAATCATTCTTGTCATTCTTTTTTTAAAAAAATTATAATCACCTTAGTTTATGTGTAATAAACGAGTGATCATTCACTTGATGATTAACTCAGGTGATTAAAAAAGTTAGAGATAGGCTGCAGCTTCCACGTCAAAATCATAAAAACAGCTGGAACGAAAGGTACGGGAGAACATAGTGTTGTCCACTTGGACACGAACAAAAAACCGAACCGTGTACGTACTCTAAGTTGTTACTACTACTTACTCCCTCCGTCCAGATTTTAAGTTTTTATTTGCACTCTTTGATCACTCGTCTTATTCAAAAAATTTTAGAATTATTATTTATTTTTTATGTGACTTGCTTTATTATCCAACGTATTTTAAGCACAACTTTTTATTTTTTATATTTACACAATTTTTTTTAAATAAGACGAGTGATTAAACAGTGCAAGTAAAAACTTAAAATCCCTTATATTATGGGACTGAGGGAGTACTAGTATATATCGAAACAAGTGCATGGATTATGCCCAAAACTGTGCACGCATGTGTGTTAGCCTTTCTGAGTTCTGAACTCCCGATGATGTTATCAAGCGCGTACGTACGTACGTAAGCTCAAATTTTCAAAAAAATATTGCTGGGTTTTGCATGAGAAGACAGAGTTAAAACCTGTGTACGTACCTAGCTGCCGTGCTGGTCAGAGGGGAGGAAAAATAAAAGGGAGAGGTCAAGAAGAGCATCGATCGAGTATATATGAGATGTGAGTGGTGGACAGCCAAACTGGATGGGGATAGCAACGGTGAAATGAAATCAGCAGCTGACGAGCTCGCCCACTGATACTCTAATAACTTTTTTTCGAGGGGAAGATACTCTAATAACTGAGATGTTCCATTTGAGTTATTTATTAGTTTATTTATGTTTCTTTGGAAAGAACCAGCGGAGTTGTTTAAGTTTTTCTGAGGAAGGGTTAGCACAAAAGAAAAGAGAGAAGTCTGTACTTTAGTCCGTAATTTCTGACCAAATCATGCCCGTTGAATATAGTGTTTCAGCAAATCCATATTAACTAAGTGCAATTTGCTCCGAATCAGTTCGTGTGCTTCCTAAACCTGCCTAAACTCACACACATACTCTCGTTCTTTTTATTCAACACTTCATAATTGGTGTCCTTCGACATCTATTTTTTTTAACAGTACATCAGATTGCTTACCATTAGCAAAATTGGACACATATATGAAAGGAAAAAAACAAACATATAAATCAGAGTTAGATGCTTGTCGAATGGTAAAGCATTTTTCAGTGTTGAGCGGTCCACCGTATTCAGATCCAGTCCAAGTGTGATCCGTGCAAAACTTACCAGATAAGTTACATTGAAGAGGGTGACATATCTTTACATGTTCTACTGATTACCAATATCCTAAAATTGATGCAAACCACCTGCTTTTGTATTTACTCATGTGGTTTTTCTATATGTTCAATATCAAAAGGATATACACTACAAGAATCTATTTAATCTATGACGAAAAAAATTCATCATGGATCACTGAAAATTCGTCACAGAATTTTATCTGTGACGATTATACTTATCATCATCTATTAAGTGTCAAAGATTAAATCTGCCGACGTGTTCTCCGAGATCGTCACTCTATGGCGTTTTTTAACCGTCATAAAACGCTTATGGGCTCGTGTAATCGAGCCAGGCCCAACCTTTGTGATGAAATTAAACATCACAGATGGCTGCCACGTGGCGACCAACATGGCAGGTGACGTGGCCGTTGACACGTGTGTGATGACATGTCCGTGGCAGCTAACGTCAACAAACTTTTTTATACGGCCCATTATTTTTTTAACAGCCCATTATTTTTTTACGGCCCATTAAATTTTTTACATTGGTCCATTAATTATTTAATAGCGGCCTATTATTTATTTTAGAACTGGCCCACTTTAAAATAGGCTCATTTCAAAATAGGCCTATTTTATCAACCAACTATCATATCAAAGCCCACCAAACAGGCCCATTACATATTAGTGCCCACCAAATTCAATAAAAAATATAAAAATCCAAAAAAGTCGAAACCCTAGCCGGTCGCCGGCCACCGGCCGCTGCCCGCGCCGGTTCCGCGCCATCGCGGCCGGCAGCCGGACGCGCCAGATCCATGTCGCCCGCTCGCCCCCGACGCCAGATCCGCCGTCGAGGCCCGCGCTGCCGTCGCCCCGTCGTCGCCAGCTCGCCCCCGACGCCAGATCCGTCGCCGTCACCGCTTTGCCACTCCCGAGCCAACCGTTGTCGTACCGACCGTCGCCGTCGCCCGCCCAGGCCGGATCCGCGAGTCCCGGCCTCTCCCGAGCCAGCCGCTATCGCGCTCTCGCCGTCGACGTCGGCGTGGTCGCCCACGGCGGATAGGGAGGAGGCATGGACGCCCGCGGCAGCGAGGGAGGAGGCGTGGATGCCCACGGCTGCGAAGGCAGGGGCGAGGACACCCGCGGTGTCGTCCGCGGCGGCGAGGTTGTCCCGGCGCCCGCTCCCGGCCGGATCCGCGAGTCCCGGCCTCTCGCGAGCCAGTCATCACCGCCCGCCTCGCCCGGATCCGCGAATCCCGGCCTCTCCCGAGCCAGCCGTAGCCGCTCCTGCCGTCGACGTCGGCATGGTCGCCTGTGGCAGAGAGGGAGGAGGCATGGACGCCCGCAGCGGCAAGGGAGGAGGCGTGGACAACCACGGCTGCGAAGGCGGTGCCGAGGACGCCCTCGTCGTCGTCTGCGACGGCTAGGTTGTCCCGGCGCCTGCTCCCGCTTCCGGAGGCCATGGCGGCGGCGTCTCCCTCTCACGGCCGGATCCGCGAGTCCCGGCCTCTCCCGAGCCAGCCGCCGCAGCTCCCGCCGTCAGCGTCGCCGTCGACGTCGGCGTGGTCGCCCGCGGCGACTAGGGAGGAGGTGTGGACGCCCACAGTAGTGAGGGAGGAGGCATGGACGCCCACGGCTGCGAAGGCGGCGCCGAGGACGCCCGCGGCGTCATCTGCGGCGGCGAGGTTGTCCCGGCGCCCGCTCCCACTCCCGGAGGCCATGGTGGTGGCGGCGCCCGCTCACGGCCGGATCCGCGAGTCCCGGCCTCTCCCGAGCCAGCCGCCGCCGCTCCCGCCGTCAACGTCGCCGTCGACGTCGGCGTGGTCGCCCACGGCGACGAGGGAGTAGGCGTGGACGCCCGCGGCTACGAAGGCGGCGGCAAGGACGCCCGCGGCGGCGAGGTCGTCCCGGCGCCCGCTCCTGGCCCCTCCTCGTCGGCCGCTCCACCTGCATGGCGAGAGAGAGGGAGAGGAGAGAATGAGAGAGATAGAGTTGAAGGAAGAGAGAGGGGAAAATATCTGTGATGGGAGAGAGAAGAAAGGAGAAGATTGAGAAATTTTGAAAGTGCGAGGAGGGAAAAACCACTAAATAAATTTTGAATCAAAATTTATGATATTAAATGAACTCATATGAAAAAGTTATCAAAAACAAAGTTTTAGACCTCATTGAGATCTACCAATTTTCTTTTGGTCTTTTCTCTATCCGAGTTTGATTGAACTACAAAAAATTTGAAATTTAAAATATAAGCAATTCAAATAATTTTCTGGATAGTGAATGACTTCAAATGGGAAAGTTGTCAACAACAAAATTGTATAACTTATTAAGATCTATAACTTTTGTTTTGGTCATTTTTCTATATCACTTTGTTTGAACAGTATGAATTTGAATTTCAAATTAAAACAACTTCAAACAATATTTACAATTATGATTTCAACTAAAAAGGTCATAAATAACAAAGTGGTATAACTCATCAAGATCTATAACTTTTATTTGGATCATTTCTTCATCTGACAATGCGATTTGTAACATTGTTCATAAAATGTACATATCTCTTATATAGTTTATAAACTATAAGAGAGATATGTAAATTTTGTGAATAATATTACTATCACTTTACTGTTATAGGCTAGCCCTTTTGCTCATCCCTCGCCGAGAAGTCCATTTTTCCTCCCTCCTTTCAATTAATTTCAAAATATTAAACCTCCGAATCGAATTTTATCATACTAAATGAACTTATGTGAAAAAGTTTTCAAAAACAAAGTTGTGTAACTTATTGAGATCTACCAATGTTATTTTGTTTATTTCTCCATCTGAGTTTGAATGACCTATATAAAATTTGAATTTCAAATTATGACAAGTTCAAACAATATTTTCAAATACTAAACGACAAAATTGTATAAATCATCAATATCTACAATTTTTGTTTTGGTCATTTTGCTATATGACTCTGTTTCAATAATTTGAATTTGAATTTGAATTTCAAATTATGACAAGTTCAAACAACATTTTCAAGTATTAAATGATTTCAACTGAAAAAGTCATCAACAACAAAGTTATATAAATCATCAATATCTACAACTTTTGTTTTGGTCATTTTGCTATATGACTCTGTTTCAATAATTTGAATTTGAATTTCAAATGATAACAACTTCAGACAACATTTTCAAATACTAAATGATTTCAGCTGAAAAAGTCATCAACAACAAAGTTGTATAAATCATCAATATCTACAACTTTTATTATGGTCATTTTGGTATATGACTCTGTTTCAATAATTTGAATTTGAATTTCAAATTATGACAACTGCAAACTACATTTTCAAATACTAAATGATTTCAACTGAAAAAGTCATCAACATAAAAGTTGTATAACTCATCAATATCTATAACTTTTATTTTGGTCATTTCTTCATCCGATAAAGTGATAGTAACATTGTTCACAAAATTTACATCTCTTATATGGTTTTGAAGTATTTAAATCACGACGAAATTGCTATAACGTCACAGGTTTTGGGCCAGTTTATGATGAAATCGATAAACTGTCACGGTATTATGGGCCTTGTATCCATAGTTGCATATCCGTGACGATCTCTGAAAACATCACGAAAATTTCGTCACAGATTAAATAGATTCTTCTAGTGATAGGACATGAATATATATAAAGACAGTTGATGGTTCATATGAAAGTTCTCATATAAGGGAAGTCTAAAGAAGTAAAATCGAACAGACTCAGAGTTAGATGCTTGTTGAATGGTAACATACATCTGCATTGGTAGCATTTTTTCAGTGTTAAACCTCGCGGTCCACCGTATTCATGTAGATCTAGCCCAAGTGTGGTCTTTTTAAAGTTCACCAGGAAAGTTTATTAAAGAGGTTGACGCATCCTTGCCAATTATACCGATTACCAACATCCTAAGATGTAAACCACTCGCTTTTCTATTTACTCGGGTGGTTTTTCTATATGTCCAATATGAAGAATATATATGACACGAATATGTAAAGACATTTGGTAATACATATGAAAGTTCTCATATAAGGAAAGTCCAAAAATATTTGACACAATTGGATTAGTTCAAGAACAATATTATTTATTACAAAAGTTAAATAATACAATCTTTTATCTATGCACCTAGAATGGAATAATGTTTGCTAGTAAGATATGGGAAGCAACATATACAAGGGCAACAATTACAAAGATAATTGGCAACAAAACGACAAGAATGATTGGCCTCTTTGCCCATCTCCCCATGATTGCTAGTGCAAATGGGTAAAGGAGAAACATAACCCACATGTTGAATAGGAGGCCCATTGCAGCATGTCTCTTCTGCGCTATCGTCCATACTCCCATATATACTGCCGTCTTTCCAATGGCTACACCAATGGCACCGATATTAGCAACTAAAACTACCATTGTTGGGATTAACATGGGAACCCATCTCATCTCATATAAGTCAGCAAACTTATTGTTGGTGTCAGCGGTTGTTTGCTTTGAAGTGACTCTAAAATGTATACCCTTCTTTGTGAGAAGATTGACCACCATATGAAGCACAGCTGTTGGGTATGCACTCGTTGAGCCGATCATGAAGAACTGCTCATTGCGCCAATAATCTAGCCATGTGATCCCTGCCCACTTTATCTCGAGCCATCCGATCATATGAATCATCAAAATGATCACAAGAAGGTACACCACATACCTAGTGAATGGCCTCTGAATATATATTTCATCAGGGATAAGCCACATCACAGGGCTGATAGCATAGAGTAAAATGAAGAGTGATGTCACCGGGTAGATTGTCATATTGAGGTATGAGACACGCTGGAGAGGTTGGAGCCGACGACCTCCAATAAGTGGGTTATTGTGGGAGAAGAACATCTCTAGGGATCCACCAGACCAACGTACAATTTGGTGAAGACGTTCTGTTAGATTTATAGGTGCAGTGCCGCAGAATGCATCATGCTCCATGGTGCAATACATGGATCGCCAACCTTGCCCATGGATGCGAAAACCCGTGACTATATCTTCTGTGGCTATGTCATATATGTATCCAACACCCTTGCCCCAATCGGTTTCTTTGTCGAATGAAGCTGACACAACCATCTCTAGCTCATTGACAAATATGTCATTGACCGGTGGTGGTGTAGCAAATCGGTCTTGGTTTAGGGCTTCTAACACTGACTCTAATAAGAGTATGGAGTTACCAAACTTGCTAGCTTCAGGTGTGATGTTATCTTGTCTCCAATGAGGAGGATCAATACCATAGAGAGCTAAGCGACGGAACATGCAACCGGTACCAAGGTATGAAGGTCCTTGGAGACCATTTAGGGCAAGCATTGTGCCATCAAAGAATACACGATTGTGATTGCCATATCGGTCTTTTGGGTCAACATTGTCAAAGCGTTGTGGGAACTGAACAAAGGCAATATTATCACCTTCTCTTTGGTCAAGCATGAAACAAATTGCTGCACGGAGGGCTTGAGAATTGCTGATGTGGTGATCACAATCAAAGTTGATGATAAATTGTGCATTGGAGAGTAGAGCAGAGGCACGAAGTTGCGCATTCAATGCACCCGCCTTCTTATTATGATCATAATTTGGGTTCTTTCCACGAGACACATAGACAAGCATTGGGATGCGCACATCAGTGGCATTAAAATTGAGATTGTTGCCCATGCTATCCTTCACGCTAAGATTGTGGCCACGGATGGGATGGTCCAACACAACCTATTCAAATTGACAAATATGTAGGTCATGTTAATGGAAAATTTATGGTGAATCCACTTAACAAGGTAATTGCGAATTGCACAAATATGATATTATCCCCTTATTAATACATTAGAAAAAAATTAAGGTGGGGTTATGTACCTTAACAATTCCAGCATGGTGTCCTTTCCTGTGATTTTCTATTGGCTCAATCCACGTGCCTGGCCATTGGGTCCCATTAGCCATCCAAGTTGCATTTGGTGCTCCTTGATCAGTTTTCATGCTATTGTAAACATCTGATCGTTTACGAATAGTCTCACAAAGTGCTTCCAATCTCACCTTGAACTCATCATACTCGAGATGCACAATCCTAGAGTCATTCTTGAACTCCTCCGGTGCACTCCCAGTGTACGATGGTGCCTCGAGCTCAAAGTAGCTCTCTGGGGCTCTAGGTTCAATGCAATGCTTCCGGCAAAATGGAACCCATAGAGTAGCAAATTTGGCCGTCTCAACCAATGCTTCATATAGGATCAATGCTCCACTATCATCAGAGAGATAGCAGGCTGACCTATCAACAGGGTAGTCAGCCGCAAGAATAGAGAGAACACAATTCATGGTGTACAGAACCGGTTCGTCGATTGGATCAGCGGTGGTGACGAAAACATCGATGCCGGGAAGTCTACAGCTTCCGTCGGCGAGATCACAGTACTGTCTTAGGGCAGTAAGGTCTGGTATGGTTTTAACAGGGTTGAATTTGGGTAGCTGGTTAAGTAGCCATGAAAAACCAAACCAAACATCACCGGCGACTGACATTGTCCAGAACCACATTATGTCAGAATTATTGTGCCTGATCCGCCATCCGAAGAACAGGAGAACGGCAATCAAGCGTGCAAAGATCAAAGCCCTGTAAGAGTTTTTTTTTTTAAAAAAAACATGATATTAGCTGACAGTAGTTTCTATTGAAACAAAGGCTGAATTATATTTATTATCTTAAAAAACAATTATTTCTAGAAATGCAAGTAAATGCACATGCCCAGGTGACCAGAAAGGGGAAATATTCTTGATCCAATTATAAGCTGCAAATACATTATTGGAAACATGAGGCCGTGTGGGTTACTACGAGTCAACGGATTATCACTGAAAGAAATCCGGGAGCAGAATATATATCACTCACGATCCATCCAAATGATCAACGTGCTCATTGACTTGCATGTATATACTTCATTCTACCAACTAGAAAACGCATACATTCCCGGCTTAACTAATTTTTAGATACTTTTATTATTAGATAACAAAAGTATAGCGTCCAGATTCTGTATCTATCAAGCTCAGTACTAATAACAATCTTTATGCATAAAAGGATTTTCATTGCAATGTCGCTGATTTTTCGATCGTACACTCGATCGGATGTACGTACCTGTACGGGTGCAGGAGGGAGCCCTTGACCCTGTACGACCGGAACAGCAGCGGCCGGCGGCCGTCCTCGCCGCCGCACTCCTTCGCCGCGCGCCGCTCCCCCTTATCGGCGGCGGCCCAGTGCTTCCCCTTGGCACCGCCGCCGCCGGCGGCCGCCTTCCTCTCCGCGCCGCCGATGCTGCTCGTGCGGCTCACTAGCAGCGGGTCGATGAGGCTGCTGCTGCCATTGCTGTCCTCACCACCGCCGGCGACCGACGCCGGCGAAGCCATGACGAGCACTCTGTAGAGCTCACTGGCAAGCTTAAGCCAGTGCAGTACTGGTACTTGAAGCTGAAGAGAGTGTGCAGATGCACCATGTATATATAGTACTGTGCTAGTGAGTGATCGTTGGGTTGAATGAGTATTTGCGTGCATCCAGATCTGCGTGCGCCGCAACTATCGTCTATCGATTGATCGGTCGCCTCGCCTCACCAAACGTGTTACGTTGCTTCGTCTGAGCACTAAACAAACCACTGGTGAACAAAACGTGCAGCAGAATGCATAAGCATGTTGCGTCCATGTGCCTGCAGGCTGACCCAAAAAACGCACTTGTCTGCAGTGCTTTGCATGCATGCTCTGCACTGTCTTACGTCTTGTCAGGCTAATTAATAAATATCGCCATATGGTTACTTAGGTTAAGCTGCATTGCTAATCAGCTGAATTAACTGTGCCACTGTAATATATAAGCTCAGGTTATTTGTGAAAGTCAACTTTTGCCGCCTTAATTACGGCCTGGTGTTACTCAGTCGTCGTCGAGCATGTGGGTGCAACGATCAGATCGATGGAGATGGATCTACCTATGCAAGTTGCAGTTAAGCAGAAGTAGCTTAATTAGATCACCGTGCATGCATGCATGAGAGAGAGATCGATCCAGTGCAAGGGGACGACCAGAAATCTGGCAGCATAGATTCGTAGTACTTTGATGAGTGATTTGTTTGGTTCTCTCTTGTTTTTGTTAAACAAATCGGAAATCCAGTATGATTCTCTCTTTGCGGATCTGCAGAGAGTACTGATTTTGTTGTTAATCAGTGTACAAGTTGGTGCATATAAGTTAGTTTATACCTCAATGTGTTGCATGTTGTGTGTTGATTTTATTTTTTTTTTACTCATTGAGATCTGGTGATGCCGGTTGTATATACTACTAGAATCCAAATTGATCTCACAGAACTGTGGGGAGAGAAAAGAAATGGCCAGATCTATATATTGATCGAAATAAGAGTTCACACTCTGCTCGGAGAAGCATCTTTGTGGTGAATTGATCTATGTACTGCTACTCCCTCCGTTTTATAGCAATCTAGAATTAAATGAGATACATCCTAATACAACGAATCTAAGCAACACCTAAGACTGGACGAGACACCTACTAGTACTACAAATCTGAATAACATATAGGATCGGACGTGAGACACATCAAAGTACTACGAATCTGGGTAGGCTCAGTCCAAATTGAGTATATCCAGATTCACAGTATTAGGATATGTTTTGTTCGATATTAAGTTGCAACGTATGTAGTAAATTAGACGACACATCCTAATACTGTAAATCTAGATATATTCTATCCAAATTGATCATGTCCAAATTCACAGTGCTATAGTATGCATTTCGTCTGGCTCTAGGTGGTTGTATTTATGAACTGAGATAGTAAATCATATGGGTTTTGTTAAACCTTATAAAGTTTGAAACCAAGTTTGTAAAAAATGTAGCAATATTTTGATATACGAAACAAGCATACTATAAAAATATATTTAATAGTTAATTTGAATAAAACTTATATGGTTGGTGTTGTACATAATTGCAGATGCATATACAAGAACATTTTGGAAAGATTTTATATGCACAACGTCATGGATATTAATTATCTTGGACTATATCTCTTGAACATGCGCACTGGTGGAGAAACCATCTTTGGTCGGTCGGCCAAATTCCACAATAGTCCCGGTTCTAATAAAAACCGGGACTAAAAAGCATCTTTAGTCTCGGTTTAAAAGTTGAGGGGTATTTTTAAGATCATTTTTAGTCCCGGTTCAAGAAGTTGTGGGGTTCAAGACAAACCCCAATTATTTTTACTCCTGGTTGGTATAAACAACCAGGACTAAAAATAGATCTTTAGTCCCGGTTGTTTATACCAACCGGGAGTAAAGAGTACCCCGAACCGCGCGCCATCAACTCAATATTATCCGCGCGCACTCCTCTCGATCTCCTCCCCTCTCATTACTCCTTCTCCATCCCTTCCACTCCCCCTTCATCCCCTTCCTCTCCCCTTTCCCCTCCCGTTCATCCCCTTCCCCTCTCTGAGCGGCGGCCGGGAGAGCGGTAGCGGCGCCCGGCGGGAGCGGCGGCGGCTAGCCATCTGGGCACGGCGGGCGGGCGGGCTCGGCGGCCGGCGATCTGATCTGGGAGTTGTGATGTATTTATTTTAGGATTTGTGATGTATTTTTTGTTTGAGATTTTGTGATGTAATATATTGTGATCTGTGATGCATTTCTTTTCAATATGTGATGTATTTCTTTCCAGATCTGTGATGCTACTTTGATTTGGGGATGATTTGGGAATATGATCGAGGATATTTAAGGAGTAGATCGATTTGAGAAAAAAAAATCAACCGGGACTGCTCCCACCATCTTACCAACCGGGACTAAAAATAGATTTTTAGTCCCGGTTATTTCACCCGAGACTAAAGATGGGTATCTTTAGTCCCGGATTCGTAGTCCCGGTTGTATAACCGCCCCTTTCTCCACTAGTGGTGTGATCGATGTGTTAGTGTCACAATTGTGGTAGCATATAAATTAATGTGACAGTACGTCTTTCGTATATGTCACTTCGTGTACTTAATTTTCTATGTTTAATGTAAATAGTTAAGATAGTTTGAAAAAAATGATTGTATACAGAATATAGTAATATCTACCGCTCCATCAAAAATCTCAAATTCAACATATACATTAAGAGGAAAAAAAATCGGGTATGAATAGTACAACTATTTTATATGCTGAATTTGTTTTTTATATCTCACTGTGTGGGTTGAGTTTGAACCTTATATTGGTTAATCTTTAGACAATTCGAAACCATTTACGAACTTGAGATTTACAATAGCAGACAAGGCATTATACTAGTATGTGTTCACAATGGCAGTACTGCAGTTTGCCAGGCATGTGTACATGCATGTTTGAAATTTATGCACCACATTACCAGCTACAGTCATCTAAAAAAGAAATACCTAGATCTGTAGATGCAGGAGTACTGTTAGAACTGTATTAAATCAGCTATAATCAGTAGACCGTCTAGTCTGATTTACTAATTACAAGTCCAAACGAATCTTAATTCCTGTTCTTCTGACCTCTTAATTATTATACCAACATGCTCATCAAAACTCGAGAGTCCGATTTGATCAGATGTAAAGATTAACCTCAAGGTGAATGTCAAAAAGAACAAAACCATACATGTAGCAGATTGCTATCAGTACATGTCGAATCAAAGAGTGTACTTAATTTTTAATACAGTATTAATGGGTGGATCTTAGAGTGTTAACGGTAATAATTACCAGCTGGTACACCAATTTAGTCCATCTGACAAGCTAACATGTAGACGGGTTAGGAACTGAGGGAGATCTAGTTAATTCAGAGGCGACGATGCGTGTGCATCACATGTGTTTTAGCCGTCCATGTGACAATGCATCAAGCTGGAATAATCGATTGGCTGATACAGCTAATACAAGCCAAGAAGTCGATGGTTTCTTGTGTTAGTCTTTCTTTTTAAAATTTTGAGATAAGTTTTGGTCATTTTGCTTGGCGTTAATTCCCTAATCACGTGATCTTGGCCAAACAAGTTAGGCGTACTAATGAAGGCGTTAACTAAAGTTCTTACTAGTAATATAAACTCGCACTTCATGATTTTGGTACACGTGAGATACGGCCCAACACGCTCCCCGAATCCCGCTACGGCCCATTCCTGGTAATCCCCGTTCCGGCCCAAAAGAAGGTGCTATATTTAGTTGGGCCGTACTCACGACATCTTTTTAGGGCCGAGGAAGATGTCCGCGCTCACTCCGCACGTCGTCGTCTTCCTCTCGCCGCTCCAACCCCAGGACCCCCAGGTACGCGCGGCGCGCCTCCTCTTCCCCTCCGCTAGCTCCTCTCGAACTGGCTGCGCCGCTGCTTTCCCCATTTGGTTGACCTCCGCGCGGCGGCTGACCAGCCTCCAACGCGTCATGCCGTTTTTTTTTTTTTTTTTTTGGTGGGGGGGGGGGGGGGGGGGCGGAGGGGGTTGGGGCTGGCTTTTCGTTATGTTTGTTAGCTCACTAACCGTGTGATTGGATCATTGGAAATTTGTAATAGCAGTGTGGTGAGCATATATTTTGTGCCGGAGTCCGCCATTCGGCTGTTGGTTGCGCGTCAATGGGGGAATCAGTACATTGGCTAGTACTCCGGAAAATTTGGCATTGAAGAGAGTTTTGCGAATTGGTTCTGGACTTCCCACGGGAACTACAAGTGATTTCATCATGATATAGAGTAGTACCAGGATGGCCGGATGGGATGGTTAACTCTACCATGAAGTTGCCAACTGCTAGTAAATTTTGGTGGTGTTTTCAGACAGTGAGGGGTTGTGTGTGTGTGTGTGTGTGTGTGTTGTGGGGGGGGGGGGGGGGGGGGGAGGGATTCGGAGATCCACTAGCTCATAAAAAAACTCAACCGGCGGGGGAATGACCATCCCCATGGCTTTTCATTAATAAGAAGAGGCCTCAACCAAACTGGATGAGAAAAGGCACGAACCCTGCACCACCCCCCACACCCCACACGCGGACTCGCCCCCTATGGATTGGTCCTTAGCCTATACTTTAAGGCCCCTTTCTCGTACACAAGGTCCGCTTTCCATAGGTCGTTTCGTAACATGTGTTTTTATGAGGGGCCAGCGAGTAACTTTTTTTTTAAGTAGGCCTAAAATTCGCTCTCGAGGAAAGTCGAACCCAGGATTTAGAGGTGCTACTTGAGCATTGTAACCGCTAGACTACAGTCCCTTTCACAGACCCACTAGCTCATGCTAGAAGAGTCGTTGAATGCCTTCCTCCTTGGTTTGTTTCTTGGTTCTACTGTCTTGCTAAAATCCCAGTGATTTCACTGCTTCAATGAACTATTAAAGGAATTTTAGAAGTTCGAATAACACAATGGTGAATTGGTTTAAATCAAGGTTTGAGATTTCGGATTTGCGAGTGGGTCCCAGCAGAAAATGTCTCTGGCCAAAAATTCCAAGTTTGTATTTATTTAGCGAAAAGTTGTTCAATTTGAAAAACAAAATCTGAAAATTTCGTTTAACAGTTGCTTGCATTCCGTTTAATTTTTCGTTGTTATGTGATTTTGCAACATCCATACAAGAGTACTTAGACTCAACACCTTACAGAACGGCTCACTTCACCAGTAACTTAGGCTCACAACCACGCACCCACAGCATTAAGGATACTTGCAACAAAAGCTCATAAAAGAGACACAAAGCATTAAAAGTTCGAGTAACAGAATGGTCAATTGGTTTGCCTCAATTTTTGAAATTTCGGATTTACCAGTTGGTCCCAGCAGAAAATGTCTCTGGCCCAAAATTGCAAGTCTATTTATTTAGCGAAAAGTTGTTCAGTTTGAAAAAAAAATCTGAAAATTTCTTTTTGCGGTTGCTTGCATTCCATTTATTTTTTTCGTTCTGAAATGTAAAAACCCTGGTTTACTAGACATAGATGAACGTGATAGTTACTAATCATTACTCCAGTATACATTCACTAAGGATGTGTTTGGATGGAGGGATATGGGTGGATAGGACATGGCGGCCCATTTTCTGTGGGTGTTTGGTTGCTAGGCAGGGGTGGGATGGGGCGGCCTGGGGAGGAATATTCCCCCCAGATGTTGGATGGGGGGATCCGGCCGATTTGCCTGGATCCAGCCGCTCGAGCGCCCGGGCGAGCTGGGCGAGCGAGGGAGGCGGTCGCTTCACCCCATCACCACGTGACATCGACGACGACGCGAGGGAGGCGGTGGCCTGTGTGGACGGCGCGGGATGCGGGCGCCGCGGCCGGCGCGGGATGCGGGCTCGACGGCGCGGGAGGCGAGCAGGAAGAGGTCCACCGCCGCCACCGCTGACCAGATCTGGACGACGACGACGACCGACTGGGACGACCGGCGGGAGAAGAGGTGGGGCGGCGAGCCCGAGCGCTCGAGACGGCGGCGAGCCTAGAGGCGGCGCAGCGGAAGAGGTCCGCTCCCGTCGTCGACCAGGACGACGACGAGGACCGACTGGGACGACGACGACGACGACCGAGACGGCGATTTGGAGACGGGGCGCGATCGATGGAAGAGGAGGCGGTCTGGCGGCCGGCGGGAGAGGACGCGCCGCGGCGGCCGGCGGCTGCTGGAGATGAGGCGCCGCAGCTGCCGGCGAAGAGACTTTTTTTTTTTCCCTTTTTCTCCTTCCCCTTTAATTTATTTCTGACTTTTTATTTCTATTTAGATTTTTTTGTTGGTAGTAGATTGATATTCTTTTTTGGGTTTGGTGAATTTGAAGGTGGTATGCTCACCACCTCTAATGAAAGGGTGATTGCAACCACTTATCCATCCCACTCCCCCAACCAAACAAAAAAATGGATCACCATATCCACTTTCATCCCTACAACCAAACAAAAAATGGATCGCTATATTCACTCCACTAAACAAAAAACTGGATCACCATATCCAGCAAAATATGGACCGCCATATCCCATCCAACCTTGACCGGGAACCAAACACATCCTAAATTATTCAGATAACACTATTACCATGCATTATACTAGACATTCTATGAGTAGCTGGCAGGATCATATTCTTCCACAAGGTTTTGTAGAAATGCCGGTATTGGGGGCAACCCGACATCTCGAGTGCCCTGCAAGATATGAACTATCTGCTGCATTGTTGGTCTATGAGCCTCGTTGTCCTGAATGCACCAACATGCAACCTTGCATGCTCTCTCCAGCTCTTGAACATTCATGTCATGCATTCTATGATCAAAGACTTCAGAAATGTCACCATTGCTTATCCTGACTGCAGCCCAGACAGGAAAGTACTTTATAGTTTTACTCTCCATCAATTCTGTGTTCCTTTTGCCTGAAATTATCTCAAACAACATCATTCCATAGCTGTAGACATCTGCTTTTGACGTGATGGGAAGACCTGCGATCCATTCCGGTGCAAGATATCCTATTGTTCCTCTCATAGTTGTTAGTGCCCGACTAAAATTCCGATTCATAAGCTTAGCAAGACCGAAATCTGCCACTTTTGGGCTGAAGTCCGCATCAACAAGTACATTTTCTGGTTTTATATCACAATGTATGATGCATTCATGGCATTCCTCATGGAGATAATGTAATCCTTTTGCAACACCTAGAATAACTTGGAATCTTGTGTACCAGTCCAACACCTTCACATTATTAAAAAGGTGACAATCTAGAGAACCATTTACCATAAATTCATATACCAGAAGCCTTTCAGCTCCTCTCAAGCAAAACCCCTTGAGGCAAACCAGATTTGTGTGGTGAATTCGTCCTAAGGCCCTCACCTCAGTTTGAAATTGCTTCTCGCCTTGCCTCATTCCTTGAAGCTTCTTTACAGCTATCATTTGAGAGTTTGGGAGTGATCCTTTGTACACTGAACCAAAACTACCTTGCCCCAACTTATCTGAGAAATTCTTTGTGCAGTGCTGTAAAAAAGAGTAACTGTATAGGATGAGAGAATCATCATTGGAGAAAACCTTTTGAGTTGCATTCCTTTTTCGAAACGTCCAAATTATTGCACCAAAAACACATAGTGCAACAAAGGTACTTCCCAGCACTGCAATTAGCCTCATATGATGTGTCTTATGTTCATTGTATTGAACTTCAAGATCAGATGCTGCAAGACGTACATAAATATCAATAGCATCAACATTACCATCAGGCAATTGTTTAAGATCCCGGAGCTCACTATTCCAAACAACGCATTCATGTTGATGTGCATATGCAGTACAAATGCAGTTGTTCAGGCATATGGATCTGCACTCCTCCTCGCTTTGAACATTCAATTGCATTGGATTGCCTGGAACTTTGATGTTGGCAATCTTGAGAAATGCATGCTTCTCTTGTTGGCCATTATGTTTATTAGAGTCAACACAAGAGATATCTGTTTTCCTAACACAACCTTGATTCCATGCTCCAAGATCCCAGCTCCTCGAGGAAACTGGCCTGAAACCTGGCAGGCAGTAGCATTTCTCATCAAAACCTGTTTTGCAGACTCCAAAAGGCCCACAGACTGAATAAACATCACACAGGGCTGCAGGTAGAGACCATTGTACTATCCATTCCTCTGATTTGTTGGACCATGTATGGCGTTGGAGTTGACCGTTAACGGTAAGAACTATTCTTGTGATTATGGATACATCCTTTGTGGTGTATATAAACTTGAGCTGGTGACTATTATTAATGAAAACATAATTGTATTCAGTATTTAGTGGCATTCCAGGGATCGATGTGAATGCTTGTCCTGTCCAGTTCCCAGACTGCCAATAAACTTTAGATTGATTCCAGAGAGAGACATATTGGTTCAATCTAATTAGATCTACATGGTTGGAGAAAGGACCTGGTGCAGGATCTTCTGGATCTTTCCAAGAAACACGATCCTGGTATTCACCGGTGATCTTATTGATCCCAAATCCCTGCCCACTCAGTATTGTGTCTGTTGGGTGATCAAAGCTTTGCCAGATTACATCAGAAGAGTTACCTTGATCCCTCAGAATAAGGTTTCCATTGTCAAGAAGAACTGCAACTATTGACTTTCTTGGTTTATTCCAAGTACCATTTGATGACCATTTTGGTTCTCCAAACTTGTTAAGGAGGACTAAATTTCCATCCCCTGATATCTTGAGCTCTGGAGATGTAGCACTTGTGACAGGATTGTCTCGGTTGGCCACCCAGATAACAGCCTTCTTTGATGTGGTTCTGAACCATATACCAACATAAAGGTTTCCAGTATTACCTGGAGAGAAGAATCCCAGCTCAAAATTTCCTTCTTTTGAGACAACAGTTGTACTACCAGAAAGAGATTGGACTCTTGAGATTGTATCAGTCAAAGCAGAAGTACTTGTGTAAAGATGGAAGATTGATAATATGAGAAAAGAAAAGGAAGAACATATCTTCCTCTTGCTGGGAGGGGCCATCCTTTTTGCATGGAAATTTGGATGTGTGGTATTCTTCTAGTTAATGCAAAAGCCACAAGGTAGAGAGTTATTTCTTCCCTCTATTGTCATCCTTCTCATTTGACTTGTCTTCCAAAATAATATTTTTTTATGTTGTTAGTCTAGTTTCCTGTGAATTGACGGATGCTATTGTGCCATCTGGAACAAGCACAACCATGTGTGAGCACTTGATAAGAGTTAGACGCGACTTGTTCACAAATAAGTCCAGACACAGAATGTGAAACGGACATCCTCTTTTTTTGGACTAAAGAACGGACGCCCTCTTTCAAACTCTGAATTCTTCTCCTGGTTGCTTCTGTTTTACTGCTGTTCTGGTGATTCAAACCAAATAATGTCTTCTTTTAAGCATCATATATAGCGATATAACTCACCTTTAGTAAGTTATATATCATATTTGTCCTAGTAGTAATATGTTCTTCAATTGCAACGCTGTTTTGGCCATTGAAGCATCAGATGTTTTTGGTGGTTCATCTTGTTATTCAAGTGTAAAAGGCGGAAGCATGATAAAGCTGTGCATCCCCAGGAGCATAGATGGTTTATTTGGCAATCACTTTTTTTTCTTTTCATGTAATTGCATAGAATCTGCTGTGCATCATGCTGTAGTTTCGATTTCAGTTTTACATCTTTCTTAATATTGTTTTTCATGTGATTATGCATCTGTAGTCATCAGTATGTACACCTGCACAGGCTAGTATTTTTATTGTTATGTGATTTTGGAACAACATTATTTATATTTATGAATAGTTTAATTTGATATATTGAGAAAACTCTATCTAAACAACAAGAAAATTCCTTGCCAGCACTTTTTTAAATCTTCTGAGAATACAGTACACTTATATTTTTCCTCTTTGCCAACGAAGTTATTACTTTGGGTGTGGATACTTTTGTAATTTGTTGCAGCATGATGCTTATATTTAGTATGGAAGTTTAGTTTTTAAACTCTGGAAATTAAAACCTAATAAATCTTTTTTTTCATGATTACTTACAGCCTAAGAACATTTTTAAGACAAGATTAGTATGTAAGCTAGCTACATATTCCTCTAGGTATGCTTTAGTTGTATGCCTTAATTCATACTGATTGGGCAGATTGTGTAAATCAACTTGATTAGAACATGGGAATCGAAAATAAATCTAATTATTCTGTGTATATTTATATGTTCAGACCTTGTATACATAGAGTTACTATGAACTGAACTTTGATTTGTTTTTCCAGGCCATGTGCGCCCAGGAAATAGATTCATGGATGCCTTCTGGTTCTTATCTTCATATTGTGTGCAATGCATGGAACGCATGCTTCTGAGTTTTGACTATTACTTTAAAAACTACTACTATGATACTTATTATCTATTGCATGTAGGGTGTAGATGAAAACATTAAATCAAATTTGACGGTCATGGTTTCCTTTTTTAAAGATTAATGTGCTCATGTTTAGCCATTTTTTTATTATTGTGTGAATTTATTTCTTTTAGAATTTTTAAGATTAATGTGAGGGCTTCTTATTAGTACAAACAAAGCTTCAGCCGGGGTTCTTCTACTGGCCTGCCAAAAAACTATTTTGTAAATTTACAGGATAACAATGGTGTAATTACTCAGATGATGGCATTTGGCCCTTAAGAATTTGAAAAATATTTAACCAGTGCAGATGTTAAAGAAAATATAGCTACTCCCTCCGTCCTAAAATATAAGCACTTTTTGAACCTTGACATAGTCTCCGAGATACTATTTTGACCAACAATATCTATAAAAATAAGATGTTTTAAATAAAAAGAGTTGCATATTATGATTGTTTGTTTAATAATAAATCTAGTAATATCAATTTTATATGATTGCTCTTTTTTTTTTTTTTTTGCTATTAGTGGTCAAAGTTAAAAATGTTTGATTTGTCACTGTGCTAAAAATGCTTATATTTTGGGACGGAGGGAGTATTTATTCTCAAGTAGCTCAAGATTACCAAATTTAATCTATTCAGATTGTTATGTGCAAGCAGATCATAACACCTGAATTGAAGCACATGCTGGGACTCTTTATCAAATGTTAACATGTGCAGTCAGGCCTCCTCATAGGTTAAACATAAAAATTCTAATACATGGTGGATGGCTCAATGTGTTACTTCGTGATAGCTCAATTATGTGCTATTAATATACAGAAGGCATGGAACTACAGAACTACAGAAAAGCATAGCATATGTACAACATGAGTCACTCATATTACTCTCAAATACGTAAATGTCTTTCCCTAATCAAATTCAGGATTTTCTGATTTATGAGCTCTGAAATTGTGAACCACCTGAAGTAGAACTCTTTGTCTGCGAAGAAGCTGTGCTATTATGCATCTGCGAAGTTTGACTTGATGAAACATCTGAGAAAAAATTTATGACATCAGAGCTTTCATCAAGAGCCTTCAGTGACCTTGGAACAGGAGGCATGTTGACATCAAGGAATCCCTCTAAAATTTGGACGACCTGACCCATTGTAGGTCTGGCATTTTCATCATCTTGGATACACCAGCAGGCAACCTTGCAAGCTTTTGTGAGCTCATCAGCGCTGGCATCTCCATTCAACCTGGGGTCTAACAAGGTCTGCACATCACCTTCCTGGAGTTTGTTTACAGCCAAAGTTGGGAAGAAAGAGGGCTTTCCCTCCTCCCCGTGATCAGCATTCCTTCTGCCTGATATGAGTTCAAAGAGCATCATGCCATAGCTGAAGACATCTGCCTTAGGAGTAATCGGCACACCACTGATCCACTCAGGCGCAAGGTAACCCCTTGTCCCTCTCATTGTTGTCAAAACACGGCTGAAATCCCGCCCTAAGAGCTTTGCTAGACCAAAGTCAGACACTTTGGGTACAAATGACTCATCCAAAAGTATGTTATCTGGCTTAACATCACAGTGTATTATGCAATCCCTACATTTTTCATGCAGGTAATTTAGGCCCCTTGCTGTTCCAAGTGCAATTTGATACCTTACGGCCCAGTTCAGTGCCATTGTCTCACCATGGAACAGCTGCAATTCCAGGGAGCCCTTTGGCATGTACTCATAGACAAGCAGTCTTCTTGATCCTTCAGAGCAGAAACCAAGTAGGCGAACCAGATTGACATGTTGGATGGTCCCGATGGTGCTTACCTCAGCACGGAATTGCTTCTCCCCCTGGCTCAGTCCATCAAGCCTCTTCACTGCAATGGCTGTTGAATCTGGGAGCTTCCCTTTAAATACTGTGCCAAAGGCACCTCCACCCAGCTTCTCTGAGAAGTTGCTGGTGACATGCTGCAGATCACTGTACCGGAAGGCAATCAGTGCGCCCCCAGTAGTCTTGGATATGCGAAGAGTCCTGTCTCGGCGGCATTTCTGGAATACGATGAACAACACAATTGCAAGGATTATCAAAGCTGCAGCAACTCCACCTACAACTGCACCAATGATCACTTTCTTGCTCTTTTTAGAGTCTGGAAGTTCAGACGCTGCAAGCCTGAGGAAGAGTGTGCCTCCTCCATTCCCATTGTATTGGTCTTGGAGGTTAATCAAGTCCCCATGCCAAACAAAGCAGCCACTACTATTGTAAGTGTAAGCATTACAGGAGCAATTATTCAGGCAAGCAACCTGACAGGCCTGAGAACTAGCGGCCACTGCACTCTGAGCATTATCAGGTAGCCTCACACTAACCATGGAATAGAACTTATCAGGCTGAGTCTGTGCAGAGCTTGAGTTGGTCTGGCACTGCAACGGTACGTTTCTCTTGCACCCACCAGTAAAATCCTGGAGGTCCCAATCACTCTGAAACTTCTGGCTGAACCCCTTGATGCAGTTGCAGAACGGCAGGACATTGAGGTTGCAACTTCCATATGCGCCGCAGAGCCCGTACACCTCACACTGCGTCCGTGGCTGGGACCAGAACAAGATCCAATTCTCGGAGGCTGGTACCCATGTCCACTGCTTGATCTGCCCATTCACATCAATGGTGAACCGCGAGATGATCGAGTCATCCTTCATGGAGTATATGAAGTAGCTCTCCGAGACATTGTTAATGAACCGGAAGTTGTAGTTGTAACCGGCCGTCATCTCAGGCACAAGACTGAAGATATTACCGTTCCAAGGGCCGCTGGTCCAGTAAGTGATGGAGTCGTTCCACTGGATGAAGTACTGCGTTGTGCCGTTGGGATCCAGCTCAAGGGAGAACAGCCCAGGGGACGGGTTTGCATTGTTCCTCCATGGCACAAGCCGCTGGCTCACACCAGTGGTCTTGTTCAGCCCCAGCTTGCCGCCCGGAAGCCAGGTGTTTGTCGGATGATCTATGCTCCGCCAGTAGACTATGGATGAGTTGGTGGCATCCATGAGGTCGAGGCTACCGCCGTCCTGGATGACGGCAACGGTGGAGCTGGAGGCCACACTTACGTTGGTCGACCACAGCTGCCGGTTCTTGGATTGATCAAGGAGGACAAGGTTGCCATCGCTGCCGATGGCCAAGGATGCGGTGGTCGGGTCAGACACCGGCACGTCGCTGTTGGCCGTCCACACCGTCGTCTGCAACGGTATGTTGTTGTACCATATAGCTATGTAGTAGTTGCCGGTGCCGGAGGCGGTGTTGTTACCTTGTGGCGGGGTGTAGAATCCAAGGGCGAACCTGCCGCCCTTGGAGACGATCTTCTGCGTCCCAGACAGCGGCGTGGTGGAGTTGATGGTGTCCACTGCGGTGCAGAGAAAGATTTGGCTGAAGAGGAGGAGGAAGAAGAGAGGAGCCATGGATGGATCTTTGGCAGAGCAGCCAGGGCTGAGAACCTGGGATGAATAGAAGCTGAGCTTGGCCTTTGGAGTAATTTGATGATGGTGGTTGGAACCTGAGAGGAAGGTAAGCTTGGTCTTATAACTCATATGGACAGCAAGGCTCCACTTCACGAGATATTGCAGAATGAACGCTCTTTGACCTGGCACAGTAGAGGGTTCTGTGGAAAAGGTACATACCCGAAGACCTGGTGTTTGTTTATAGAAGAATAATCAATATGAAATGTAATATTCTGTTTAAAATAATGGTGGGTTTTATTTTGTTTTTTTGCAGGAGCGATGCAGAAAAATGGTTCTACAGTTTTGCTTGCGAAATAGTACTGTTCCTAGTATTAATTAATTTTGCTGCCTATTCAACTAATCAACTTGTGTTCTAGGATTGAAGATATTCGTGTCCCCTCTTAGTAATTTATTAGCATTCACATTTGTGAACAGAGACGCCAACATCTGCTATGATGCTATTCTGTTGCGAAATAAATTAAAAAAAACTAAGAATAGTGTGAAGTCAAAGAAAGGTGTTTTGGACTTGTGGCGTGCTGGTGGCTGCAAAAGCTCAGGGGGCTCTGCGTTGACTTGGCCTTAGTTTAACGTGGCCGGTCGTTTAGAGAAAATCTTTTAAGAATTACTATTATATTTTGCTGAGGTTTCAAAATTCTCTGTGCTAATAATTTCAAACTTTGATCAGGACTAGACCATCTCCCTTTGAAGATGACCAAAATCTTGAAGCTGGCTGCCCTGTTTTCTCTCATGTGGGTTTCTAGAGACCGGGTAAGAAATGTTGCTGCAAGAAAATTAGCTGGTCATGTTGATCGGCGAATAGCACTGTCAGTGTTAGAATTGCCTGCTGTTCTGTTGAAATGTTGAGTGTTACTAAGACTAATAGTATTTATAATTTTGGTTCATGGATATCTGTTTTTTCCGTAAATAAATTTCGTGTTTCTCATTGCGATCAATAAAGAAAAAGCTTCTGCTGAACAGCTGGTGTGAACGTTGTCTACCTACACGTCTGTCTGCTGTTTCTTCTTCCCGTCAGATTTTTGTTCTCCTTTGTTTTTTGTCATATTCTAGTTTTTGTAGACATCCATTCCTTCCTGATTGCAAATTTGTCAAATTAGTTGCTCAGTCCACATTTTGAAGGGCTAATCTAGTACTAATATAAATCCTTTGTTTCAGAAAATGGGGTGATATAAATCCCAAATCTGGGGCAAACACTTGTTGCCATGTTTTTTTTTTTTTTTGAAGACTGTTGTTGCCATGTTTGAGAACAGGATTTGTTGTCGAACTGAGTGGCCCAAGCTTGACGATGACTTGACCAATGACCAGTTTCCTTCCTTAGTTCCTGTGTCGAAGCATGTCTCAGCATGTTAAATGCTCACTCATTCATGGCCAGTTCTGATATGATGCTGATATGGACCGAGAGCATTGAAGTGGCATTGATGGGGAGCAGATGGATGAACACCGATCATAGTGTGGAGGGGAGAGGGCCACAGACGCAACAAGGAGATACAATCATACAGATACTAGTAGTTGGATTTTTCATCAACACGCGAAAAAGCGAGTACATGAGAGGTGGTGCGGTGCCTTGCCAGTTGCCATGCCACTGGCAAATTGCAAATTGTAAGGACGCATTCATGCGTGTCACTGCCGGTGTCCATGTGCATCGCACAAGGAGAGTGGCCTGTAGAATTTCTTGTTGATTGTTGAACATGTTTTTTTTTTTGCGGGGGATTGTTGAACATGTTGATCTGTCCTGCAGTAAAAAGGATGGTCCAGGTCTGAGTTAGGACGAGTTTGCTCAAAACTCGCACCATATTGACCGTTGGTTTTTTTTAAGAAACGGCATTGATATCTGATCTGTATGAACAAATAGCAACTTGCATGGCCATAACCCATCCAACATGATAGATTTGAAAAATACAATGTTTTTTATCATTCTTACATTGCCCGGGCAAAAATGCCAAAATGGTAAAAAAAAAATAAATCATATTGTAATGTTTATTTTACATCTGTAGAGTAGACAGATAGAGTGGACCAGATAAGGTAGGAGACTACATGTAGCATAGATAGTGTTGATCAACGACCTGCATTTGGTTCTTCCATAATATAGTCATAAGGTTTTTGGGTACATGGGCCAAGGAACGTGGTATGCTTCTTACGAGAGATTTTTACAAGGTTGGAACAAAAATATCCCGGTATTCCTGTGATTGGAATGATTTCTTCAATCAAGGAATACTACCTTCGACTATTTCTTCATATGCTCACCTTTCTTCTTAAATTATTGACACTAAACTCAGATTTTCTTTGAACCAACCTGTTTACTTCTATTTTTATTTTACCCTCCATCGAGCACAACTCTTCATCTTTCCTAGTCCCGTCTCACCACAACCCAAATCCTAGTGCCTTCCTCCAGTCCCCCTTCCTCTTCCTCACCAGCAAGCTGTTGGTAGAGAGGGGAACAGAGATCCACCCATCCAGTAGATCTAGTTGCTTAGGTTTTCAGCCAAATAAAGTTACCATCTTTCCTCGTCGTCGTCGTCAACAACGGTAGCCATCTACCTCCGTGGTTTCTTCCATGAGGGTGTGATTGGCTATAAATTTCATGTTCATGATGACATTCTTTAGAATCCTCCGGCTCTCTTTGTTTCACCGGTGGGCTCTCTTTGTTTCACCGGTGGTCCATTTGGCACTGGTGAGGAGCTTGTGAGGGTTGTGGTTATATTGATGGATGGCGGCGTGAGAAATATTTGGTTAAGCTCGGGGCAAGGCCTTGCCGTTGTTTATTTATCTGTTCTATAGATACGTTGTTCGAGATGAAAAATTATTTAAAAGCCAATGTGTAATTCGTATTCGTCCAAATTTCTCTTGGTTCTCTGTGTATTCTCTCTTCCAATGATATTTCTGAGAGTCCATAAATATATTTTTCCAAGGCCATCATTGCGCCCATGGCGACGACGGGTGCAAGTTAGTACTGAGTACCTTACCAGGTATTGGATGAAATGCTATACTTGCAATTATCTAAGAAAGAAGACTCAGAAATAATCATATTATGGTTTTGTTAGTTATGCTTCAGCAACGCTTCTTAAGTAAACTGGTTGTCTATGAGGTAAACATAGTATATTATACTCTCTCCATCCCATAATATAAGACGCAGTCAAAGTTGACACGGTCTCCAAAACTAATCTTTAACTTATAATTTCTCATATACAATAAAGTTTGTAGCAACAAAATTATAACCATATGAAAGTAAATTTAAATCTCAATATAATGATATATTTTTTAACAAATAAAATTTATTTCATATTATAAGTGTTGGTCAAATGTTTTAAAGTTTAAATCTTGAAATACGCGCGGCTTATATTATGGTATGGAGGGAGTAGGAAATATTCACTGATTGCTCAGCAGGCTTGTTGACAGGTACGAGACACACCTCTTCTCAAACTCGTTAACTGGTTTTATACTCAAATCAATTAACAATGACATGAACAGCACAAAAATCTCAAGTCTTGTCCTGTGTTGCACCATGGCAGATCATTATGTCTACTTGATTGATAAATTGGTCGATATTGCACTCTGCCGAGGAGTTGAGGATCTGGATCTTACAACAAAACTAGACCAAATATATCAAAGACCTGACACAGCTTGGTACAAATTCCCTTTATCCTTGTTCACCAATGGCAAGGGATTATCTCTGTTGAAACTCAAACTTGGCCAATGCACCCTTAGTATTCCCACTGGTTTTGATGGATTCAAATGCACATTTCTGATGACATGATTCAGACACTTCTTGAAAATTGCCCAAAATTGAAGAGCTTTCACCTGAACCATTGTTGGGGTGTTTCTTCCCTTAAGATTGTGTCACGGTATTTGGAGCTCAGGGACATGATGATATGCCATTGCTTTCAAATCAAACTAGCCACATAAGTCGCACGTTGCACGACTCTGACTCTACCTGTGCCGGTCTCATGTGCCAAGGAGTAGAGGTGAAAGAAAGCCCATATGACTGCCTGAGATAGTACAGGATGGTAATTTATAAATTTGTATTGTTAGGATCAATAGTGACAACAAATTGAGCACATTGCTTGATAACCAAAATGTAAAAATTGTGGTCAAAATGTACTGTCCATTGCTTCCATAAGCTTCCCAACTCCCAAGGTAAGTACATTGCTTTAACATATCGGTCATCCAGCTAGAATTCTGCTTTCGTGCAATTATTATCTGCCTCTTTAAATGTAATGAATACATCACATATAAAAGTCTACAGCAAGAGCAAATGTAAAAAAAAAAAAAGGACAGCTTTTAATTTAAAATTATACAACAACAAAAAGTCTGAAACATATCGTAAGGAACATATAAGCATAGTATGGTTCTAGAATACAGATCCTGATCCAAATAAGGTTAAGTATCTGCAATCACATTAATAAATACAATAGCCTAGCAAATGTAAACAGTGTCCCAGCCACTTGCCTTCATAATTTAAGATATGCCAGACAGTCCGATGCTTTTTGAGTAGCAGTGTAGCACTATTTGAAATACTCATTACCCATATTGCCTCAGTTATCGTTGCTATGACCTCAAAAGGTTATTTAAGAAAAAAAAATTGGTAGATTTACTTAAGACAAGAACATGACATGGAAGCAATTACCAAATAATAATTGATAAAGAGTTCCAGTGCACATTAATTTACTTGAGGTGTGAAATTTGGAAATATTAGTATGGCTCAACACTCAGAAGTTAATAGACACAGAAGGATCTCCGTGTACAAAACCAAGAAAAAGAAATACAACAATTATCATGACTCCCATCTATTTCAGCATTACACAATGCTGTCCAAAGCAGTCAACTTGCGTATAATTCCATATATCTTACCACATTATAGTTATAGTTTTTATTTTTAGCAATCAGGTTGTTAGATAATTTTAGCTTTCACAAAAAAACATGTAAATCAGAGGTCTTGTAGTCATCGGTGACATCGGTGAGTGACCTTTTTATGTAAAGACACAATCTTTAATTGTAGTTCATAATACATTAGATAAATGTTGACCATGCAAAATAAGCTATGGTTATCATCTCTGACATGTACAGATAACCGATAAGAACTGTTAAATAGTAATTGTTTGTCTCATTGAGACAGAAGAAACAAAAATATTTGAAAAGTGGGAGTCTTTTGCATCTGCAACATCTGCAAGAATTGTGCGAATAAATAGTTTTTTTTTGGGCTAGTTTACGCAAATGCATTCAAGAGTTCAAGCACCTAATAGGTACACAATATCATACAGGGAATTAACGATCTTTATTTCCAACTGTAATTTAATTTTTCCCAAAACATTAGGTCAAACTTGTACTTAGGCTCATATTGGAATGTGCAAGTTTGCAACACATATGGTTTCTCTCCTGAGTTACCTAATGTAATTTGGTGTCGCTAGTTCTATAGTCTCTCGACAATAAGTTTAATAATCGGTACAGGCTACATAACATTGGCACCTTATCTGGAGCATTGATTTCTTTCTCATAATTCAGGCAATCCAGTCAAGAGGCCAAATTGACAAGGTTGAAACTTCAAAAGAAATATCACCTTATCATCGCAGAGGTTGGTCACTGCCATTTTCTCCATCGTTTTTTGTCAACAGGGTCCTAGGATCATAGCACAACTTTTAGTTTCACAAATCTAAAACCAACCTAGACACCTCGATAAGGACTGATAATCTTCAAGTCATTGCCATTTTTCAATATCTAGAGCTAATCGATCTATTTATCATTTTGAGGCAAGCGAAAACTGCATGTTAGATGAATACCTTGTAAAAGTAATGGCTCGACGGTGAGACGTGGCTACTGAAGCAATGTAATAACTCAACAGCTTCACCATCACGAACACCATAAAGGAGCTAAAAGTTTAGATACTCACCATAGCGATCGATGTTGTGCTGGTCAGGTGACCTTATGTATTTCCCTTGGCACTGCAGAGGACGAGAAGGGCAAGGGGGAGGCAATGCAGAGGAGGTCCTAGGGAAAGCGCACGTAGAGATGCAGAAGACCAGGCGGCGGTGATCCATGGCCTCCAAATTCGCTGTCGGATCAAGTCATGGCCCCTAATTCTAGATCCGACATTCGCCAGACCGGGAGAGGGTGGTGGAGTTGGGGATGAGGAGGAATAGGAGGGGGTGTCCGGGTGTGGCTAGGGGTAGGCGGAGGCTAATGTGGAAGCGGGGCAAGGGTGTGGCGCTGGGGATGGGGATGGGGATGGGGAGGGGTCAGCGGCGGGGAAGGAGCAGCCGGCGGTGAGGACGGGAGGCGAGGGCGACGCGTGGGAGGAGTCGCAACGCACAGGACTAAGGAGGGGGAAAACGAAAATGTGCAGAGAGGGGAGGACCGGAAGTTAAGAGAAGTTTCTCGAAGGGCGTTTTCTGAAAGTTTTTTCGATCTGATCCGACGTTTCTCGTTTACATGAACCTTGTATCTGACGGTCCTCCTTTTTTCGATGACGTGGCCCAACCACATTGCAAGAAACAATACTTTAGATGTATCGAGCTTGTTGCTCCCAAGTTGCAGAAGTCCAGATATGCAGGGCGATGCATACCAATGGTGTTTGCCTCAGTCCTGCCCATTGAGCATGCCTCGCTGGATTGTCATGATCATGAGTATGCTGGCTCTTTTAAGTTTTTCATCCGTCCTAAAATATAATAACCTAAAACTAGATGAGATATTTTCTAATACTATGAATTTATATATTTCCGCTGTGTTATTGGCTCAATGAAACTTTGTTTAAGGGTTTTGGTGTAACTACTGGCTTTCTGTTCTGGAAATGCTATCACGTCAAAATTAGGGAAAACGGCACTCCGTTTCCTACTTATTTTTCTGTTTTAGAGAAACAATGTTTACCCTCTAGTTGTAACTTGGATGATTGCATCTCGAGTGGACCTAGGGGTGAAAACAGTACAGAAATTTCCGAGATTTCTGGCTGCCGTTTCCAGTTTGCACCGGCCGTTTCAGTCGGTATCGGTAACTATCGGTGGTGGAAATGGAAACGGTAATATCTTCCAAAAATGGTAGTAGAAATAGGATGGAGGTTTTTTCGACCGTTTTGTCGGTAACCGTATTTGTACGGTAATTTCCATCTAAATTCCGAAAGTTCTCTAGCAGCTTAGTCAATCCAACCCATCGGAAGCCCATGAAAGAAGGAAGCCTGGTAGGCTTGCAGCCCATAAAAAAAGGGAATTGACTAGGTAAAATGGTATTAACCCTATGACGTGGCATGTGGATTTTGTTGAACTTTGGTCTTCTCAACTTATCGATGTTGAAGTATTGTTAAACGTTGTTTATATTGTTCATCAAACTTATTATCATATCATTAATCATTATATAATAGTGTTATGTGGAGTATGATGATGCAAGAATAAAGTTAAAAAGTCATCTTCGTGCATAGTTAAATGTGTGCTATGCCACACTTTGCTGATTCCATCAACTTCCGACCAATATCGGTATATTCCGTTCCGACGGTCCCATTTCCAATATACCGATATCGTTACCGTTTTCGGGTCTACCGTTCCGATTCCGTTTTTGAGAAAAAAAATATGAAAATAAAAATGCTATAGGTTTTCTCGACCGTTTTCATCCCTAAGTGGACCTATCCTTTTGTCAATTATTTTATTTTCTGTGGTATTTTATTTCTGGGTGAACTTTTTTCTTGTCGTTTTTAATTTTCGACTTCCAAGTTCTAACCCTGTCCTATTAGGTCTGCTTGTAACTTTCGTATTTCCGACTTTAACTACAGTGTTTTATTTCCATGGATTTTGTTTCATTTAAGGCCCCGTTTTTTAATTAAGATGTAAATTTTTACTCGGTTTTCATTGTTACGCTTTTTTAAACAGCTAACCGGTGTATTTCGCGTGAAAACTTTTTTATATAGAAGTTTCGTTTAAATATCAAATAAATCTATTTTCTAAATCTATAATAATTAAAAATCAATTAACCATGTACTCGTAGCTTTTTTGTTTTACATGTTCTAACTTTACCAACATCTTATATTAATTAGAAACAAACACCTCCTTATTTCAGTGACATGCTTGGTGGTAACCGGAGTCCAGAATGGATAGCGAAGTGATAGGAAGCTCGGACAAAGTCATGAGAACTGACAATTAATTTACCGTTAAAAAGAAGATGTCGTCAGTTTATTCAGCTCGCAGGTCAACCGTGCCATATCTGCACCAATCCAAGAAGACGCCTCAAACATTGGAGTTAAACAAAAAAAAAGCTAACCTCGCGTCACAACTGGTGGGGGTTAGTACGACGTTGTCGTCATCCATCTACTCCGGCTTAGCCGCCGCGAGTCACCTCGCCAACACTGCATCCATGCACCTGAATCTCATCGCCACCGTCCATGTCTCCATCAACGGCCGCCGATCTCGCCGGTCTCCATGCGCCAGCGCCCCTCCGGTCCATGTGCTTTTCGTCACACGCGACGCCTTAAAAAAATTAGTATCTCCGGTCTTTGCCTTCTAAGTTCTACTAAGAGAGAAACCCGTTTGATCATTCGTTTATTATTTAAAAAAATTTATATAATTATTATTTATTTTATTTTATCGTAAGTTGTTTTATCGTTAAAAGTAATTTGAACATAATTTATATTTTAGGTATTTAAAAAAATTTTAATAAGATGAATGATTAAACGTGTGTAAAGCCAACGACATCGTGTATATTAAATGGAAAATGGAAGAGTATAAACGGAGTCGCAACTAGCGAGGCCGGCAAGGCAAGCAAAAGCTGCTGACACAGCACTCCTATCTGCTCCTCCCACTCGCTTGGCTTCCTCTGCTCCGGCGACCGGGCGGCCGGCCGGCCGGCAGCGAGAGGTAGCGCCAGGTGATCCATCCATCCATCCATCCATCCATCCATCCATCTCCTCCCCCCTTCTTGTGATCAACCGTAATAATCAACCGCCATGGCCCATGGGTTTGAGTTGATGATCGATGGAGCTAGCTTCCCAGATTCCTGCAAACTTTTGTGTTCTCGCCTCTGCCTCCTTAACTTAGCAGCTTATGGCTGGGCGGTATAAGTAACTCAAGTTTGTGATGAATTCTTTGTGAGATGCTGAGATGATTATAGCAAGTTCTAGCTATGCAGAGATTGTATTGACTCTCTCCAAATTTATGGGGATTTTTTTGCTGTGGCATGCACGTTGACTTTTTCGTCATGTACTGTACTGCATGAACTTGATGTCCTGGCATGAAGAAAATGTTTCTTTGAAATATGCTAGCTGGTTTATGTTGATTTTGTTTTTAAAAAAAATCATGCCTAGTTGAATTGGATCTTCAGAGATGTATTCACCTTCTGCTTTCAGGGGTACAGGGCTGCAATTGGAACCTGAAGTTGAAAGCAAGTTGTGCAAGAGGACAGAAAAGAATCAGTCTGAATATGGCTGCCTCAAAGCTTCAGGCCTTTTGGAACCATCCTGCTGGCCCCAAAACAAGTCAGTGGCAACCCTGTTTGCCTTAATTTTAGTGTAAAATGGCAATTTATATTCCCATAGACATGATTAGGGAACAGAAGCTAGCTTACACATGTCATTACACAGTGAGATACTACTTCCCAGCTTGTCAATTATTAACAGATGACATGATTAGGGAACAGGCTTACTACTTCCCAGCTTGTCAATTATTAACAGATGACATGATTAGGGAACAGGCTGATGCTGATGGTTCCAGCTTACAGTTCAGAATAGTATGTAAAATCAGACAGCCTGGTTTGATCACAAGCCAGATTACAAAATACTAAATTACTGAAACCGTCAGAACATAAAAAACAACAACAGTGTTTTAGACTTCCTCCTGCAGAGAGCTGATATGCTTCATGCTTCAATTGACTGATGATCCATTTGATTTCTAGCTTCTAGTAGTGGCCCAGTTCCATCTTCTCCTCTTTTTCTGATCTGATGGATATCTATTGGATGGAATATTTAACAAATTCAATCACTATCACCTGAACTGTTGAGGCTTCAATCTGATCTTTGTTGCAGTTCATTTCTGGGCCCCAACATTCAAATGGGGTATCAGTATTGCCAATGTTGCTGACTTTGCTAAACCTCCTGAAATGATATCCTATCCTCAGCAAGTTGGTAAGTTTAGTTGTCAGTTAATCTTATTCCTGACATCAGTTTATCATCCATTCATGTATAATGTTGTTGTGCTTACTCTGATGTATGATGTATGATGTATGATGTGCAGTTGTGGCTTGCAGTGGAGTAATCTGGGCACGGTGGGGCATGGTCATCACACCTGTAAGCCCCTGATATTTAGCCATACATACAATCGTTTCTCGTTATTATGGAATAATAATTGGAATTTTGGATTGTATATCTCATTTGAAATGCACTCTAAACAGCAACATTTTTTGTCGCAATGTCTAGTACGATTCTCTAGTATAGGTTAGTGCGGTGTGTACTGTAAAGGAGTAACTGTTTTGAAACTGAATCAAGCCAATTGTATATATATCTTGTACTTGGATAGACTGATTCAGATATCTGTTTTATGACTGTTGTATTGTTGCAGATAAACTGGAACCTCTCCAGCGTGAATGCTGCAATGGCCGTGACAGGCGTGTGCCAGCTTTCTCGTAAGATAAGGTCTGTTACTGCAAAACCAATCCTCAGCTTGCTGATTTACAATTCCAGATATGATTTCTGATAAGTTAGCAACTTTCGTGTTGATCTCTTATAATTCCAGATGTGATTTCTGACCAGTTAGCAACTTTTGTGTTGATCTCTTCTTCTACAGGCACGATTACTTCTCTGACGAGAATAATGCTACTGCGTCGCTGGAAGGATGATAGGAGGAAGAATAAATTGTTGTCATGGAATGGAACACTAATATCAGCGCGTGTATGATCATTATGAATTGGGCTGTGGGTATGAAATATTTTTATACCCTTTGGTATACAGATAGTAAACGATTCTGAACTTAACTGAAACGGACTTGGTTTGAGTTCAGCTCGAAGTACACTTGAATTAAACTTAATTGCAATCGTCATGAAACGGCCTTAACTGAAACAAGAGAGCTCCCTTCCTCTGTGCCATACAGTATGTTTGCAATTTCGGTTTGAAATTCCCGAAATTTCATTTCGGACTTCCGGCACGAAACTATTCACCTGAAATTATATTTTTCTTTCTGAATTTGGTCAAATTTTATTCAAGTTCGGCTAAAATTTCTTCAAATTTCAAAAACAAAATTATTCAACCGAGAAAAAAAGCTCCTGGAAGAAGGACCAACAGGGAGAGGCACAAAAGAGGTGAAACCAGAGCACGTAACGTACTCCAACAAATACCTAACCAATGTTCCATTCTTCCTCTCATCTTGATTTTATAACTTTTAGACCTAACCAACATTATTCATTAACCAACGCTGCGTGTTGCTTTGCCCTCTGAAACTACTGGTCACTGGACCGGCAAATAACAGCAATTGCCTTCTTTCTTCTTTTTTTTTTTTCCTCCTAACAACACGGGGAAAATGCAAACACTTTGCCCGGAAAACTCATCATAACTCGTCGCGGAGAGCTGCGCATATGGCATATATGCCGTCGCGTTAGCTTTTTCTACCGGAGTTGTGTTTTTTCTGACTCCTCGCGGCGAAAGACGATGCCATCTGATTTCAGTCGCTGCAGGCCTTCCTGCCAAGTAGTAGCTTTTGTTGCGTTTTTCCTATCAAACGGCAGTAAATTAAGTAAAAGGCTGGTAATTATTTAACGTGAGGCGGCAAGACTTTGTTGTGCAAAAGCAAAGCGGCAGAATGTTAACTTTAGCTACGTTTCGAAGTAATATCGTGGGGGCATCGATCTACAGGGAGCTGGAGTAAAAGACCATGGAAATGATGGAAAAGTTGGAAGGCAGCAGCACATGATCAGATGATCTGTTTGAAATTGAGAGGCAGGTGTTCCCCGATTTCCACCCATGAATCCATGATCAGATGATCTGTGTACAGTGCGTATGCGCAAGTTTCGTTAATTTCTTACGCATCAGTTATGCTGCTCAAAATGATCCACTTAGATACACAGCTAGCTTGGCAAACAGGAAAACATACAATCCATGAAATACAAATACATTACTCCTTTTAGACTCCAGTCATAATCATAATGGAGTCTTAAATATTTAACGTTTAAAACAGGATTTCATAATAGTCAATAGTTTCTCAAATGCTGAGCTTAAAAACAAAGAAAGTGTTATATGTAAATTTGTCTTTGAAAATACTACTATAATATTATGATAAACGTATTAAATTTTGTAAGCTTATTCTAACATAAAATTAATAGTTAGAATTTTAAAAGAGATTGTCTAATTATCAGTTGCATGAAAAAAATCAGACAAATTTTGGATGGCTCAGATTGCAGCGAGATTTGTGCATGAACAGTAAACATTATCTCTTTCACCCCCAACATCATTCTTCTGTTGTAACGTGCGGTCTCCTCTCGTTCTCTTCATAGCGCAAGCACCACGCCACCGCCACTCCAACCCCTAGCACTTTGCTCCAACCTCCTATCCACTTTGGATCTAACGGCCCTACCACCAAAACATTGCCCGCTGCTCTACTCCAACCCCACTGTTCCGGTGGAGGCGCCACAGTCTCGCCACATGCCTATGCCCACCACTGGTCTTACCAACACCCCGCGGACCATTCCTCTTAAGTTTGAGAAAACCGTCCTCTTCCCCTCCCCCAAACCACCCTCCAACATAAGGGGTGGAGCTAGAACAAAATGGAGGGGGTGACTAAATTTATATCGAGGGGGTGCACCGTGCACATATGGTGAAAATAGGTAAGTTTTAGTTACAATTTTTTTTTCACCGGGTTCCTGGGAACCCCCCCGATAACTCTAGCTCCGCCCCTTGCTACATTAACCACAACCCTAAACTCTAATTCATATGTCCTTCACCCGAGTTGGAGTGTCGTTAGCATCGCCAGGGGGCGGAGCTAGTATATATTAGGGGGGTGCCCAGGAACCCGGTTAAGAAAATTTTTTAGCTATACCTTATCTATTTTCATCATGTATGCACCCCCTCAATACAAACTTAGGCACCCGCATGAGCTTAAACTCTATCTAAAATAGAGTAAATTAAGCAAGTGGCACTATCCTCCATTTCGCTCTAGCTCCGCCCCTGAGCATCGCAGAAGATCGTCACCGTTGTCGTTAAGTTACCTCTCCTCCCTACCGTAAAGGAGATTGTTAGGTTGAAGATGACTGAAATCCCTAGCAATTTCAGTGACATGAGATATATCAATCCCCTTACAAATTTTCCTCAACGTCACTACATATTTATGACGCGGGAGAGTAGTTTCCTATGATTCATGGCACTGTTACAGCGACGCTGTTCCAAGACATGAAACTCGCGTGCCTAATACTGATGAGCATAATAATTAAAGCTAGAGCGTTTGTCAATCGGGTCTGACCGGCGCCTCTTTATTATATTATTGTTATATAACCTCCAAAAGCCGCGGAATCAATCATGTTTTGCAATTTTGCAAACCGAGTAAGGCCACGTACGCGTTCCGGTCTACTTAACCAGATTCCGCCGAGTCAACCAAACCACAAGCACTACGTCCCCACCACACCACGTACGTACGCGACCGCGCGCGAAACAGCATCCGTCCGTCTCGCGGTCGCGCCGTTTCGCCTGTGGCTCGCTCGCGGCCTCACTCCCAATCTCCGACTCGATTCCCACTCGCACTCGCGACATATATAAATTCCCCCACGCGCCCGCGCTCTCCGACCCGTACACCGCCACACGCCGCGCCATCTCTTCAAACCAACGCGACACGAAGACACCGGCAGCAGCTAGCCGCGGTGATCGCCACGATGAGGTTCGCGTGCTTCAGCGCCGCGGCCGTGGCCGACGAGGCGGAGGCCGGGGCTCGCCACCACCACCACCGGAGCGGCGGCGGCGGCGGCGGTGGCGGCCGGCGGCATCGGGGGACGTCGTCGCTGCGGAGCAAGTTGTTTGGCGGTAGGACGAAGGCGGGCAGCAAGAAGTACTCTTCGGCGGCGGCGCTGGACGATGTCTACGACGCGGCGGAGTGGTCGACGTCGGTGCCGTGGTCCTCGACGTCGGTGCTGTCGCTGCGCTCGGCGCGCTCGACGACGACGGCGACGACGACGACGGCGCCTTGCTCCCGCTCCCGCTCCTTGTCGTCGCTGTCGGACGCGCTGTCTCCGCCTGCTTCGAGGCGCGCGCCGGAGAGGAGGGGGAGGACGCCGGCGGCGGGCGTGGCCGCGGTGATCGTGTGCCTCGTGATGGTGATGCTCTGCGGCAGGGTCGGAGCCACGGCGCTCGCCTCGGCGGCGTTCTACCTTTTCCCGCGGCGGTGGCGACCGGTGGGTGCCATCGAGGCGGCGGAGAGCGCGGCGGCGTCGCCGGAGCACGACTTGCCGTCGTCGGCGACGGAGCAGGAGACGACGACGAAGAGGAGGGTGGTTAAGGAGGGGTTCTTGGTGCGGAACTGCAAGAAGTGATCCATCCTTTTATTTCCCCTCTCCTTTTTCCTTTTTTTTTGAAGAGAAAGAACACTAATTTCCTTCAAATTTTTTACCTCGAGAGTTGTTGTAATTATAGAATTCCAGACACAAATCAAATAATCAATCATCGAAGTATCAAACTGATCAAACATAATTGCCTTGTAGTGCGATGTATTTTTGCCCAAGGGAAAGATTTGGAGATATTATAATATCTTAGCTTGTCTCAGCGACGCAAAGTTTCCTTCTTGAGTTTACCACAGTGAGAGACAGTGAGGTCAAGAAAGCAACTGATGGTCTTCTCGATTTTTTTTTTTTTTAAAAAAAGGAACAAAAAAAAAATAGGGCAACGCATGCATCGTACATGCACATCTCCATTGCGGGCGCCAACAAATTCCTTCATGCGTACGTGCTGTATCCATGGTTAGCTATTTAAGCTAGTGGATCGAGATGGAACTTTATCCAACTTTGCAATAATGCAAGAACCTATATAGTCTATATTACTCCTATATGTAAGAGTAACTTTGGGGCAGCTTACAAATGATTGGCACTTCAAATCATTATTGTATTAATCTTATTAAATATTTTGTATCTGTCGGCAGAAGCCAAGGGATTTAACCTTTTTCATTATTTAAAAAAAAGAAAAGTTCGAATTACCTCTTGAACTATTGAGTGAGTACGAATTACCCCATAGACCCGAAAACTATACATCTTTCGCACTCGACTATTAATTCCAGACAAAGAACCCCCTGAGCACTATTCTGGAGTGGTTTTGACCTGAGATTGCACATGTAGCGTCAACGCGGCAGTCCAATCAGCAAAAGAAATTAAAAAAAATCCATGGACCCACTTGTCATCTCTCTCCCTCAAGATATCCCGTCCCCCGCCCTCTCTCTCTCCTGTTCTCTCTCTCGGGGAAGCGTACATGGCGGCGGCGGAACCAAAGCTCGTTGGGGGGGGGGGGTGACTCTCGTAGGCACTCGCGGTAGCGGGGAAGCCGGGAGGCGCTGGCAGCAGTGGGGGAGCCGCGAGGCGTCCGCGGGAGAGCAGGGAGGCATCTGGTCGAGCTTCTCCGCCTCTGTTGCTGCAGTTCCGCCGCCCCACCACTGTGTCGTAGCGCATCCGACGCTCGCCGCCCCCAACCACCTCCGCCATCAAGATCCTCCTTCCCGTTGCTGTGCGGCGGCGCCTCCGACGGTCGCCACCTCCAATCGCCTCCGTCATCAAGATCCTCCTCCCCGCCACCTCGTCGGTGTGCAGTGATGCCTCCGGTGGTCATTGCCCACAGCCGCCTCCACCGTCGAGCTTGTCCACCCCGCCTGCCTCTCGACGCTCTGTCATTGCTTCCGCCCCCTCCCCTGCCTGCCGCCTAGTTGGCTCCCCCTCCGCCGTTTCCTACCTACCTTCACCCCCGCTGTCATCCTCGGCTCCTCCTCTGCCGCTGCCTCTCAGTTGATAGAAAGAGATAGAGGTGAGGAGAGGGAGAAGAGAGAGAAGGTGAGGGGAGGGAGAAGAGAGAATGAGAGACTGACATGTGGGGCCTACCAATTAAAAAGATAATTGCTGATTAGATTGTCACGTAGGATCGAAAGTTCAAAACCATTTCGGATTGAGTCAGCAGGGTAATTCATCCACTTTTAATAGTTAAGGGTGAAAAATATCTGGTTTTTGGGTCTGAGAAGGTAATTCATACTCACTCAATAGTTCAGGAGGGTAATTCGGACTTTCCCTTAAAAAAAATATAGTTTGTGTTTGCCATGTGATAGCATTTTTTTTGGAGAAGATATATATATATATATAATATAATGGATTATTCGAAATGATAGGTAGTCCAAAATCATGGTAAAATCCTGTTGAAAGAAAAAGAAAGGCAACTTAATATATATTTTTTTGGGAAAAAGAAAAGGGCATATGTTCTCCCCTTTATTCATTTGTCCAGACAATATTGCAACGGGAGGCTTTTTATTATAAATATAAATAAACTGGCCCCTTTAAATCTTTCTACCTTTTCTAGAGGAAAATAATAAATCTTTCTACTTTGACAAGTAGGTTTGTTAATTTAATCATGTACTTATTAATGTGGCGCGCACCGAATGATGTGATGTTGATTGTATGCTCTATGATTTTGGAACATGTTGTATTTCGGCTACCAGCCTAGTGGTAGGAGTATCAATATATTCTTGAAAGTAAATAATTGAGTTAATTCGTTAGCTTGTTTGTTTAACAGCTACCGCCAAAATTTAAATTTTAAAACTCAGATTTTGAGTTTTATTCATCGTAGTTTATGTTCTAGTATTAATTTTTAAATCGCTAGAAATATCGATGTAAAAGTTTTATCATATATTATTTTGTGGCTTCGTTCATTTCTTTCACAAACCGAAGAGAGAACGATGAGAGGTTCATTTGATGGAAATACATACCTCCGATCTACATTTTCTTGTTATATCTGAATAAGATGGGACTACACACCTCTTATAAAAAAAAATAAAGAGTAAACATATACTTTGACCAAATTATCCCAAAACTACAGGTTTAAGACTAATTATTATAAAACTACATATTTAATAATAAAATTATCACAAAACTGCATATTTTGAGGTTTAAATCCTTTGCACTAATGTTATGTTTGAGTTGTAAATGTTCAAGTTTTATGATTAATTGATATTAAACATGTAGTTTTGTGATATTTTTGTTACTAAATCTATAGCTTTGGGATATTTTACCTTAAATCTGTAGTTTTGTTATAAAGTTAGTGTTAAATCTATAATTTTGGGATACATCATGTTAAATCTGTAGTTTTCTAATAATTTGACCAAAGCACCTGTAATTTTGTGAAATTTGTCAGAGATTTGGCATATGTGTTTTGTATTTATAGCTAATTAATTACTTTTTTCAGCAGTAGACTATGTATTCGTCGACAGCGATGCGCATGTGATGATTTCATTAACCTCAAAATTTGCAGACCCAGTTTTCGAAAATGCTCATCGAACTAGGGTGTGCATGTATTCATTGGGGTAAGCGTACATTCACGCGCAGCGCTTATATGAGCATTCATGTTTGTACTATATTTAAAAAACAAGACAATGAAACAGTGATATTTTTTTTATAAATTTATGTTTAATTTGGACTTAATTTGGCACCACCAATCCAAAGCTCGGTTAGAGATGTGGGTTCTCATGAACCTAGTAGCTTCATGCCTTCATACACAAAGAAAATAATAGTATACACATGTTGAGTCCTTGTTGATAGCTATGAGGCCATCTCCATTTTCATAGCTGAAAAGCTGCTTTATTGCTTGGGCAATGATACCAGGAGGCAGCATTATAGCTGCTATAACCGTAGCTTCGTTACTAAGAAATGGAGCAGAGGTTGGATTGCATTGGTAAACCCTAAAAGCCAAGGCCCTCAAAGTATTAAACTAAAGCCGTTGTTTTCTGAGCTTCAGCATCCATCCATCCATGTGATTATTTATAGATTGCCAAAGTTAGAATATACCTGATGAGCATGATTAACCGTAAAGATGGATCACCCTCGTGGAATGCATGCCGTACAGCTAACTAGCATGATCGTTTACTTATGGGTTGAGATGTTCCAAACATGCATGATTCTCACGTGATCAATAGTCACAAATATACCTAAGCATCTTGCAGGTTTGTCAAGCGTGTCCTACCTCAAAAATGAAAGGTAGTCAACTAATTCAGCTTGGATGGATCGACAGCTGTATTCAGATGCAATATATACTTGGACTAATTAGACTCAAGTCGTGGTTTTACCCATGATGCAGAACAAGCAACATTAATTTCTTCATCTGAATCGCATCTCTTCATGAATTGTAGAGAATTCTAGCGGAATTGGTGGCATGCATGTTTTGTGTAACATTTGTTCTAAAACTTAGGCCATCTTTGTAACGCAGGAATTTTACGATATTTACACGAGTTATTTAAATTCCTATAAAATTCCACAGGTCTTAACAATTATTTGAATTTACTACTATGAAAGAAAGCAAAAGTGATACTAATTAACATTAGGCTGATCATGAGAAAGTGCTACTAGCTAGTTAATAGGATGATTGATGATTCACAGGAGGAAACAAAGGTGACTTTAGAACCAAAGGTATCATCAAGCCGTGGACACACGACAAGCAGACACATATGCAGCCGTTCGAGTGCGAGCACAAGACAAGCACATCCCACGCATGATTGATTGTTTGGTAAAGGGTGAAACCCTAGTGCAAAGGCCCTAGAGTGAGGTGTCCTCCAATCCTTATCCCAGACACAGAATTATACTAACTCAAAAGCTCATCCCACATGGAGGAGAAAGGGAAAAAAAGAAAATAAAAAGATCTTGCATTAGCTTAGGAGCCTTAGGAGGCAGCAGGGCCCTGCATTATTGCAGCTTTGTTTTGCAACCTTTATTTAGTAGCCTCAATAATCCTCTTGCTTGTTGTACCAATAGTCTACTGCATCTGCTAGTCTTATTGAGTCTTGAGTGATGACAAAGTCCAGGACATGCTGGGAACTCCAGCAGGTGTACTGTGGATGGAAATCATAAGTCAGATTAGTTCTAGTGCAATTGTACTTGTTTCTGACAGCCGAATGCAGAAGTTTGAATCCCCTCAGAAATTTTCGGCATTTAAATGTTTGCTTTTTTCCCCTTTTGTTTATGTATTTTATGTTAGAAAACTAATTATAACTTGAAGAAAATAAGAGTAACAATATGTTTAACCAAGAGGTTAATTAGCAATTTTTTAGCTGGAACATCACTCAAGACAGTAAAACCAACATCAATTGAGGATTGAGCACGTTCTGTTTCCATTCATGAGAAGGAACTAACAACAGTCGATGACATTCCATTTGATTCATGCCAATTTGTCCAATTTGTCCCTGAAAGTTGAAAGTTGAAACACTATGTAACAGCCATAAAAATTTACACTTGATTCATCATAAGCCTTGAGCATCATGATATAATATAGATACCGACTTGAGACTAAATAAAACCAAATACACGATGAGAACTATCACCTAAGTTTACAACAACCCAGTTGCACTTGCATCTATCATCCACAGATGGTTGCTGCCAGCGCCAATACAATTTTTCAGGCTTGATACAACAAACAGGCCTGTAATTGCAGTACTGATTATTTTCTTGCCGAACAGTCCACCAATTCTCTTGAGAATTTTCACCATTTCAATTCGAATTTGTGCAAAAGGGTATATGCAATACAACTGCCAACTGTTATTATCCTACTGCTCTGGTTGATCTGATGGGACGAGTGGTTCATGCTCATTAGCACCATTTGATGTTCTGTCCATGCCACACAACTCAGGAGATTTTATAGGCACAAAAGAGGACTTGTGTAGAGCAGCGAAAGCCTTATTTCCTTCACCGTTGCTTCCTAAACAAATGGTATCACCCCGCCCATGCCAGACACCGCACTGGACATTATTTATCTCCAATGTTCGAGCCTCCTGTTCATTCAATGCTAGAAATTGTTAGATCAATAGGCCAAAAAAGGCAAATCTTGCTACAGGACACTGCTATTGTGTGGTTTTAGCCGTGGGACACTGCCCAAACTCACTTTTGGGGAAAAACACTCCGTAAACGTGGTAATTTGCCAATGGACACCGCGCTGATTAAAATAATGATTTCCGGTTGAGGAGGAGAGAGAAATCGCGTGAAATGTCAAAAATGCCCTCCGGGTCACGAGAAATCGGTTGAGGAGGGCATTTTTGACATTTCACGCGATTTCTCTCTCCTCCTCAACTAGAAATCATTATTTTAATCAGCACAGCGTCCATTGGCAATTACCACGTTTATGGAGTGGTTCTCCCCCAAAAGTGAGTTTGGGCAGTGTCCCACAGCTAAAACCACACAATAGCAGTGTCCTATAGCAAAATTTGCCAAAAAAAAAAAAAACTTATGTTGAACTGGGACTTCAGAGGGGTTTCAAGATATATAACCTGGCATAGCGTACAGCAAGGACAAATGAGATGGAGAACACAGTCATCTAGACTGCTATCAGTGCCCTGTATCAGGAAAAAAAAAGTTAAGGAAAAGAAACGAAGGTGCACAATCAGCTTAATCAGAAAAAAAAAAAAGGACAGTCAATGAGATGGCTGGATTTTCTCCAAACTTTGAAGTGCTCATATTTATATCTACCCATATGTTGACAACATAACTATGGCAGGTATTCCAAAGTCCAAACTATCAAGACCAACAGGATTTAGTTGTCATTTGTTTGAGTTAAGCATTCATAGCCATACTGTGTGATGCAAATGAAAAGAAGAGACAACCAACTGCATTAAGCACTAATACTAGGCTGCACAATAGCAACCTGTTTCAATGCTTTAAATGAAAAATGGTAATGCCAAGAAATACATACCCTGATATTGAACTGCTTCCTGATTCTTCTTCGGAAGTAACCAGTATAGATTGCTATCAAGAGAACAGAGCTAAGTCCCATATACAAATATATATTATGCCTTGTGACAGAAAAGGCGATTAGGCTAACCAGAATAGCCACTAAAGAAATTAAGTAAACCATGGCCTGAAACAATTTTAATCTTCCGTCAGACTTATGAACAAAGGATAATTTCAAGCAAATAGATGCACATATGTAATATAGAGTGATGCAATAAATTCCAGTAACATTTTTTACATAAGAACTGAGATAGCGATATATATTTAGTATTTCGAGACTGAAATGGCTGTTAAATGAGTAAAATATTGGCAAGTCCAACGTGCAGTCTGATTCATAGTACCATATAATATAACTAAAGAACATCTCACTAGAACTTATCCTATACAGAATGAATCACAATTTGAAATAAAAAAAGCATGATGCTTATCAGGCTGACTAGGTTTAAGACATGCCACAGACATACATAATTGTGTAAGCAAATGTAGCACATATTGACAAGTCAAACATGTCCTGCATTAATAACTCAAGGATAGGACTATGGAAAGGACGACTTTGCTCTACTCCTGTCTAATACTACCTCCGTCCCAAAACAAACAAACATCATCCCAAAACAAACAAACCTCGTACGGAATGTGATACGAGGTTTGTTTATTTTGGGACGGAGGTAGTAGATAGCTAGGGTGATAAAGGCCCGCATTTCAAGAAACTGTCAGTGGTATAACAAGAGAAATTACAACAGACTTATGTACCTATGGCTTGTAGATTACACGTAAACTAAAGAAAGAAGCAAGAAGGTAAAAATACAGAAATGCACAAGTTCAAAATACACAACCAACATTTTTTTCTCAGCACTAATAGGCAATACATCAGTGATGAAAAAATCTATTCGGTGTAATAATGTTCACCAGTGGTAATGGTACATTCTAAAATTGACTCAAAGCATGTTCCAAATAGAAGGTTTTCCTAGTTCCTATCAATAGCAATAGCAAGTAACCTCAGGTGCCAGGTGGTTTTACATGTTTACCTCGAGAGAAGTTTTTGACCAGAATCTTTTCAAAGAAAAAGAACAGCTAGAAATGGACGAATATGGACATATGATGGTGAGAGTGTTATCCTTACCTGAAGGAAGCAAGATCCAAGATTGGCTCTCCGCATGTTCTTGCCGAACCTGTAGCATGGGCAGCTGCAAATGGTCGCAAGCAAACGACTTCAAAAACATCGCTCACGCAAAGTTTAATAGTAACATTTAAATGTACAGCATAAAAGAAAAAATGGAATATTTTGCAGAAATTAGATCAGAACCACAGAATAGGCAGGATGCCTCACTTTGGGGAATGTTCCCTTACAATTTATCATCCCAGATATGTCTGATTTTAACTACAGATGTGCCTAAGATTTTTTTTTTTCAACAGAGTTAAATTTCACCAAACTGTGACACTGGTTTCTAATTCAAATTTATCGAAACTGAAACTAGAGAGAAAAAGTAAGACTTCAAGCAAAAAAAAATTATCCTTCATCTCCATGAACCTTACAGCTCCAACGGGAAAAACCCACCAAATTAGAGACAAGGAATCGGATTTGAAGCTCTGTCAAATTTGAATAGTGCGATTTCCAGCACCGGGCTCCCCTTCCTTCTTTTTTTTATGCATTCCGGACAAAGGCAGCGACCTTTCTTTCACAAATCCGCACAAAAATCAGTCAATCGACATGAAAAATTCCCGCGAAAACACTAAATCCCCAAGCTTCCCCGTCGCGCCCAGCAAAAACCAGATCCCAATCAAACAACAGATTCACGAAAACGAGGAGGGAAAGAGTCACAGTTCCACCTACCACGCGGCCTCGAGCGCGATTCGCCTGTCCTCCAAGCAATCCAGCACCACGTCCCCTTCCCACATCCTCTGCACCCCTCCTCCTCCTCCTCCTCCGCCGGCCTCCACCGTGGCCGCCGACGCCGCCGCCGCGGCGCCCGAATCCTTCCTCCTCTCCGCCGCCAGCGCCACCGAGGCGCACAGCATGTCGAAGTCCAGCACCGCCATCACCTCCTCCTCCCCCTCGCTCTCCTGCCGGCTCCTCGCCGCCGTCGACGCCTCCTCCTCCTCCCGCGCCGCCGCGGCCATTCTCTCTCTCCCTCTCTCTCTCTCTCTCTAAAGCCGCCTCCGTTTCGTATTTGCCTCGGGTTTTTAACGTCTTATTAAGCGCCTCGGATTAGGAGAAGAGAAGGGAGGGAAGGGAAGAGATATAACACAATTCGATTAATTAATTAATTGATTAATAATTAATCACGGGTGCGCGTTAGAATTTTTTAACTAACTGATTACATGACAGGTGGGCCATAGGAAAGAGTGGTTCGCGCGAGGCTGCCACTGCGGGGCCCACGAGACAGTGAGATAAGGTGGGGAATACGTGGGTACGCGTAGATCGGGCTGCCTTAACAATCGGTGGTTAAACCTGGTAATTACTAGTAGTAATTATAATTAATTAACACAGGGGGGAATTGCTAATAATAATGGCGCGTGATTGGGGTGGTTTATTAGTGGTTGGATCGGGCGGCCAAGCCCACCCGCCAGGGCCAGACTGGTGGTGGGCCATGTGGGCCCACGTGTCAGTGGGAGTAGGTGGTGGCGTTCCTATCCTCGGCTCGCCGGCGCTCCGGGGCACCAAACGTGTACCTGAGAATTTGCGTCATGAAAGGCACGTTTGTTTCTTTTTTTAAGTTCAGCCGACATGTTTTGTTTGCGTATCCTCAACCAGAAGTTAGTTCTTCTGCCAAATCGACCGGAAATGAGTGTTCTTCTATCTGGGTTTTTGCATGAGAAGTCATGTTGAATCTTGGAGGTATCTTTGTTTTGTGGCTTTTTGCATGTTCATGTGATTAATAGTATGCGTATTAGATTTTTCACCGAAAAAGCTGTTTTGGTCTGTAGATTATGAAAACTACAAGGATGTTGCTTTTGCAGCTTGCCTTGTTATTAGTTTTGTTGTTAGAAGGTCCATTCTGCCAATCATATTTTGACACTGAATTATTGGTTCACCCCCCCCCCCCCCCAACCCCCCCAACCCCAAAAAGAAAAAAAAAAGATGACTTTAATTTGATACTGCATCATTGAAGTCTAATGTATGGTTCAGAGCGATACAAGTTCCTGTCTGTATGATCGACCCGTAGAAAGTGAGATATGATTTGCCACGATCTTTAAAACTTTTTAGGGTTATGCTTTCAAAGTTGAAATTCGGCCATTAATAACTCGTAGTGCAATATATTACTATAATTAAAACCATGATTATTTGAAAATTTCACCCAAAAAAAATATTCCTATATGTTGCCTACCAAGCTATTGATACAAAACATAGAGGTGTGTTGGATACTGGAAGACACTTGGGGCTTATATATTCAGGCAGGGCATATTACGTACCGCGATTAGAGCAAGTATAATAATAGATTATAAGTAAGCTATAAACATATATCGAGGAGATAACAGATTTGTAGCCAACTACAGTACGGAGTATAAGACATAATGTGTGTATGACATGTGGAACAAAATATTAATAATGTAATATATGTTTATAGGTAACTATAGTATAAACTGACTATTAAATTAACTTTAGATGATTTAAAGCTAATAGTTAGCTATACTATTAAAATTACTCTTAGGGCAGTCCCAACCCATAGTGTCCATAAGCAGTGTCTATGGTGTCATATGCCCATATCAATAAGACATCACAATAGAAACTACACTTTACAACACATGGTTTCTTAAAGTGGGCCATTAATAAATATATCATCTCTCTTATCTACCAATCATATTTATTCTTCATCTATTATGAAGACACTATTCTCTCCCAGTGCAAAACTTGATAGTGTCTAGTGCATAGGTTCTCGTGTTGAAGCTGTGTCTTGCATGAGACCCAGTTTCTTCCTCTCTCCACACTCTCTCTCTTAATTAATATAGTGCCACATAAATTAAAAGTCTTATATGACAATGTAGTTAATACCATAGAGATCATTCTAGATGTAGGGTTGGGACTGCCCTTACTCCAATTTTACTATGGAAGTAATGACTCAAGCATAAGCCTCTTGGCTCTTGCACACCGCAAAACGGGCAACGAGAGGTGCACGTAATTAATCAATCAGCTTTAAAACCAAGAGAAAGTAGTACACCCAACGCAACGCTGCTCCCATTTATTTGTACTATTTTTCACTCCATGGTGTTGCTTGCTTTCGCACGGTATATAATGGTCGGCAAGCGAGAGCACGAGTGGGCGAGCGCGATGCGATACGGGTGAAGCAAAGCGAAGGAAAGCAAAGGGATGTCGTGCGCGTGCCGCACGCCACGAACGGAAAATTATGTGGGCGGAAAGCGACGCCATCCGGTGGATCCTAGCCGTGAGCGCGAAGTGCCTCGCTGTGGGCCTGTGGCCTGTGCGCACCACCCGTAGTGCAGCGGCAAGTGGGCCTCGCGCACTTTGGGTTGCGGCTTTCGCTTTGAGCCTTACACGTGCACGGATACGCATCACGCGAGCGAGCCGGCGCAAAGCCGAGAGCCGATCGATCGGTTGCAACCACGTTGCCGGGACTACCTGTACATTTATCGATAAATTTTTCCTTAAAAATTTAACAGATATAATTATAGTATAATCATAATGTAATTACACTGTAACTTGTATGTAATTACACTGTAACTTGCATGTAACTACAGTGTAAGATATATGTAAGTTTCACATAATTTTGAATCGTTAGATCTATTACAAGATTTGTTTTGGTAAGGAAGAAAACAAATCATAGCACACACATATATGAAAGAATTTGTTCCCACGACCTCCATTTTACCGAAATAACATGTTATGGAGAGATTTTTAAAAGTTACATACAAGTTACACTATAGTTACAGCGTAATTACATACAAGTTACAGTGTAATTACACTACGATTGTACTGTAATTACATCTGTCAAATTTTTAGGGAAAAATTTATCGACAAATATATAGCAAAATCGGGTTGGGAAACCTCCATGGCCGGGGTTACCGTGTCCCGGTAATAAGTATGTTTACCGTGTATATTATTTTTTTTAATTTATTTAAATTTAAGAAGGTTAATGTGATTTCCCGTTTACCGTACCAAGCGTAATAACGCGCAGTTACCAGCGATTTAGGAAACTCTTCACTTGCAACAGCCAAAAGAGTTGCAACTTGCAACCTGACAGCTTGTATTTTGCTGGAACTTTCGTTGTACGTAGCAGGCTTCAAAATTCCGACGAAAACCAGTTGAATTTTGCGGAAAACCGAGGTTTCGACATGGCTCAAAAGTATAAGCCATCTGAAATTTTGACATGGCTTGAAACTCGAAAGTAGAAGCCATCTTAAATTTGTTCAAAATATACTGGTTTTCCATCGAATTTCGTGAAAACCGTCATACCGTCAAAGCCTGGAACGGAAGGTTATCTCGGAATCGCAAACCCTGGTGTGTACTATAGGTGAGAAATGCTCGGTCCCAAGTTAAGGGTAATACTCCCTTTTTCTCGTTATAAGTCATTTTTTACTATTTTACTAGTTAAACTTTTTAAGTTTATAAAGAAATGCAGTGACATTTTCAATAAAAATAAATATATTTAACGTTATGTTTAATGAAACTAATTTGATTACATATGTTGTTAAATATTTTTAAAAATTTGATTAAATATTAAAAAAATTGACTATGAAAAAAACAGAATGACTTATGATATAAAACTGAGGGAGTATATGATAAGCTTACGTCTCATAATAAACCAACTTAGATATGAAGATGAAGGAAGTAGCTTGGAACACACTGTTTCAATAATATTTTTAGGGTTTTTAAGGATTAATTAATTTTGTATATAAACCGGAAAAACCGGGTGTTTCGACTTCCTAGCACTTGTTTTGAATGATAGAGGTGAAATTAAACGTGTGCCAAAGGATGTAGGAGTAGGTGTGTATTTGTTGTTGTCTAAAGAGAAAAATGGAGAGCATTATTGGGCCGAGTTAACTCTAAAGCCCGATGTTCCTTAAAGGGCTGGCCCAGGTGAGCCTAATTAACAAAAATCCATATCTGGTGGCGGGCGTCCGCGCGCTCGCGCGCACGGCGGGGATCCAGTCAGCCGACGGTTTCCGCCGCGGCGTGCGTGGTGCTGTTTTTGCATGGGGCTCGAAAATGCTAGTTCGCGGGCGCTCGCGTGTCCGCAAGCTGAGCGATCGGTTCACCCTTTCATGTTTGAAGCATCGCATTTTCCTTTTTTTTCCATAACATGTTTTTCTTTTGTACTATTAAAGTTTATACGCTAAAAATTTATATACCCAATTTAAATTTGGATTCGGATTTTAATATATTTTATACAAAATATTTCTATACAAAAAAAATTATGAGTGTTGTGCAGGTGAGCCGCGAGCAAGGTTGAGAAAGCGCGTCGGTGTCACCGATCGTGTGCCGCGGCCGCCAGCAGGGTAATCGCGTATTAGTCACACCTCAACCGGAACGAATGTGTTATTTTTCTTCGGGGAGCTCTTCGTCTCCCTCGCCGTTAGGGTACTCCTTTCGTTGTACCTCTCCCTCCTAGCCATACGTCCTTGTTGCATCCTTCCACCCCTAGCTCATCTCGTCACCTGCTTCGTCAACATCAATCATGTATGCCTTTCCTACACTGCTTGTCATGGACGATATCACGGGACGACACGTTGCTGCTGTTGAATGGCTTATGGGTGATAGTGGCCGGGGACTCACATGCGCGACTGCTGGTGCACGCGTTGCTCTGCCTCTTGCTCAACCCGACTAGAGACAAGGAGAAAAAGAAGTGGGGAAATAGAAGGGAGGAAGAAGAAGTAGAGTTGACAAGTAGGCTCCACCATATTTTTATTTTTACCACTGTCCTTTATATGTGGGATCTACCTCTATTTTCAATTTCTTCAATGACTAGGCTGGCACGTCAGCACATTGGGACCAAGACAATTACAACATTAGCAAGAAAACGGTTCTCAAACCATAAAAGAGTTAATTTACACCGGTTTTTGAAGTTACGAGAGACATTATACTCGATTTTATGGTTGAGATATGCAATTCAAATAAGGGCAAGATATGAGTGACCCAAATAGACTTATTCTTTTTTTTGTTACTTGGTTAGTGACTCGGGCCATGTTTCTTTCAGTTTGGGATTATTATAATCTAGATTATTTAGTCAGATTACTATAAGCTAGATTGTTATAATCTGTAGTAGAATAAGCGGCTAGTTATTTCTTTTCTAGATTATTAGAGTCTAGATTATTGGGTTTGCAAGTCTAAAGAGAGAGTGGGGTGGCATGGTGAGTAATTTTTCACCCAATAATCTGGAAAAAACTCACCTAAATGAGCTTATCAGATTATAATAAGCTGGACTCCAGATTATAATAAGCTACTTCAATAAATTATCAAGTTGTCTGTTTTTTTTAGCTTACTCCCCTAATAATCTAGATTATAATAATCCCAAGCTGAAAGAAACACGCCTCAGTCCGATGGAGCAAAGGTTAGCTTTGAGTCCAAGCCTTTTTACTCCACAAACCAAACCAACCACCCTCCCTGGGACTGGGATCCAAACCTCCTTCCCCCGGCTGGCGGCTGCACCGATGGCCGGCGACGAAATGGCCTCGCCGTCGCCGCCGGTGGCGGCGCTCACCAACGACCTCATCGCGGAGATCTTCCTCCGCCTGCCCACCCCGGAGGACCTCGTCCGCGCCTCCGCGGCATGCGTCTCCTTCCGCCGTCTCGTCACCACCGACCGCTCCTTCCTCCGCCGCTTCCGCTCCCTCCACGCCCCGCCCTTCGTCGGCTTCCTCGACCACAGGGGCTTCCACCCGGCGCTCCCTCCCCACCCCTCCGCTCCCGCCGCCAGGGCGGTGGCCGACGCCGCGGACTTCGCCCTCTCCTTCCTCCCCTCCCCAGCCGGCAGCTGGATGGTCCGCGACGTCCGCGGCGGCCGCGTCCTCGTCGACCGAGATCCCAAGGTCGAGACCGGAGGCAGCGAGAAGCCGTTGGTCTTCACGGAGATCGACGTGTGCGACCCCCTGCGCCGGCGATTCCTCCTCCTTCCCCCGATCCCCAACGACCTCGCCGCTTCGGTGGACCGCCCTGTCCGCGTCCACCTGGACCGCTGGTGCGAGCCCTTCCTCGCTTCCCACATCGAAGAGGAGGAGGACGATACCTCATTCAAGGTGATCTGGATGGCGCAGTGCAAGGCCAAGATTATCGCCTTCGTCTTCAATTCGAGCACCGGTCAATGGCTCACCGGTGCCTCCCCGAGCACCACCGATCTGTTCAATGGCGCTGGTCTGTCGCCGCCGCCGCCGTCGTCGTCGTCACCGAGCCCAGTGTTTTCGTCACCGGGTCGAGTGTTCTCCAGCCGCCGATACGCGTGCGGCTGCTTCTACTGGGGGATTTTGAGGACCATGTTGCTGGTGCTCGACACCCGACTGATGAAATTCTCCATTGCTGAACCCCCACCCGTCTGCCTTGGGGGACCGACCGCCATTGTGGAGGCAGGAGAAGGCATGACTGGGATCTTTGCTCCGGGGTAGCGTTGGTGGCACGTTTGATCTCCACTACAGCATTTTGGGGAAAAGAAGGGGCGACTCGTCGCGAGACGCAGCGACAGATGGAGAAGATAATCCCACTGGATCATGGCTACCGGTATTACATTAGAGGTGCGATGGAGAAGCACTTGCTGTTAGCTAGGTCACGAGGGGGAGGTGAAGAAGATACACCAGAGGAGCCAGACTTGGAATGCTTCTCACTTGATGTCAAGACCTTGCAGCTTGAGCCGGCGTGCGTTCTGAAGTACTACAGTTTAAATACTGACATATATACCAACTTCCCGCCTTCGTTGTCGCCAGAAATAATATGAGATGGTAAATTTCCTGTCATATCCTGATTATATCTTTATTTTTTCGGCATAGTTATCTCGTGGCTTATGATATATATCTGCGTGGATGATGCTTGATTTATTATTGCAATATGTGCTCCTTGTTTAAACAGTTATCATCACGATTATAATATGCAACATTTGTGTGGTACGGGGAAAATATATAAAGGAAAGGACATTAGAGAGATTTGCTTGTTTGTTGTGCAAGTATATTGTACAAGACCGATTAACTGAGCCCGGCCAAATGTTCTTTGATGTTTGGAAAGCATTGTGGGGATGCTATGCAGTCTGACATCAGATCCCTTTTGCAAATTCAACACACTTCCTTTGAAGATAAATATCTTGGTCTGCCTACTCTGATGGGTAGAATGAAGGCAGGAAGATACCAATCTTTGAAGGAGGGATTTGAGAAAAGATTAATGAATTGGAATGAGAAATACCTATCTATGGGAGGGAAGGAAGTATTAATTAAATCAGTTCTACAGGCCATTCCGACCTATGTGATGAGTGTGTTTAAGCTCCCAGCTGGGCTCTGTGAGGAATATATGCAGTTGATCCGGAAATTTTGGTGGGGAGAAGACCGTCAGAAAAGGAAAGTCCATTGGATCTCGTGGCAGCAACTGATTAAACCCAAAGGACAAGGGGGAATTGGCTTCAAGGACTTGAAGCTTTTTAACCAGGCTCTGCTAGCCTGGCAAGCATGGCGGCTGATCCAGTTTCCCAACAGTTTGTGTGCTCAAATTTTAAAGGCAAAATATTACCCCAATGGGGACTTGTGTGATACTGTTTTTCTTGTTGACTCTTCAGAAACTTGGAAAGGGGTGGTCCACAGGTTAGAGCTGCTGAAACAAGGTCTAGTTTGGCGGATTGGATCAGGAAGCAAAGTCAGAATATAGAGGGATAACTGGATACTGAGAGAGCATACCCTGAGGGTTTTGGGAAAGGCTGTTAGATCGAGAATCAAATGGGTCTCGGATCTTATGGTTCCAAATCAGCAAATTTGGGATGAAGAGCTAGTTCGTCGAATCTTCTACCCCCCGGATGCTGAGGAAATTTTGAGAATCTAATTGCCACAGAGCCCTGAAGAGGACTTCATTGCTTGGCACTATGATAAGGTGGGTATGTTCACTGTTCGTTCTGCTTACAAACTAGCCCTACGGGCCCAGATCGAAGCTGACGAAGAGGTTGCAGAATGCTCAAATGGCAATGGTGACAGGAAGTTGTGGAAGAACATTTGGAATGTGCAAGTACCACAGAAAATAAGGATTTTTGCCTGGAGAGTATCAAGAGATTGTCTAGCCACACAACATAATAAGCATCGACGACAGATTGTACAAAAGCCAAACTGTGAGATATGTGGGGTAGGAGTGGAAGATGCGTTTCATGCGACGGTTGCATGCACGAAAGCAGCTGCGCTGAGGGCAGAGATGCGACAGAATTGGTGGCTTCCGGGGAACAGGAGTTCTCTTAGTCAGGACCTGATTGGCTGCTACATCTTATAAACCGTGCTGACGATCGGACGAGGGCGTTAATAATCCTTCTGTTATGGCGAGCCTGGTTTTTACGAAACAACATAGTGCATAATGACGGCCATGCTTCAGTCACTGGTTCGGTGGTGTTTCTTCAGAGTTATGCTGAATCACTGTTTCTCACCTGGCAACCAAGAGCTGATAGAAAAGGGAAGGCTTTGTGTCGCCCTGAACAGGGGAAGAAGTCAGGTCCAGCTCTGGCCTTTCCAAAGCAACGTGTTTGCTGGCTCATGCCTGTGAATGGCTGGGCTAAAATTAATGTCGATGGAGCTTTCAATCCTGAAAACGGTAATGGGGCAATTGGACTTGTAATCAGGAATTCGAGGGGCGAAGTTCTATTGTCTTCTTGGAAGTTTCTCAGGTGATGTGTGGCAGCGGAGGAAGCAGAACTGCTTGCGTGCTATGAAGGGCTGAAGCTAGCTGCTGAATGGATTCCCATGCCAGTTATGCTTGAAAGTGACTGTGCCACAGCGATTGCGAGGTTGTCCTCCACTACTGAAGAGAGATCAAGATGGTCCTTTCTGCTGCGAGCAGCGAGGTCAGTTATAGGGTTAATTAAGGAAGTGCGTTTGATGCACTGTAATAGAGAGTGTAATAGGGTCGCACATGAACTTGCTCAGCTTGCTATCCATTCGAGGCAAAGCGCGGTTTGGCGTAATAATGCACCGAGTTGTGTTATGCAATGTTTGCAGCATGATAGTAATCCTGTTACGTAATCAGTAAAGCTCTCTATTCCCGCAAAAAAAGTACAAGACCGATTAAGATAATGGGGCAAATGAAGGAGATGATCATGCTATGAACCGCTTAGAGCAAGTTTAATAGTATAGCCCACTACTAGCTCCAATTCATACAATAGTTGCTTACTATACTATTAATATATGGTCCCACCTGTCGTACACATACTGCGTCTTGGAGTCCGTGCTACAGCTGGCTACAAATCTGTAGCCCACTCCTCTTCTCTCTCATCTTTTATCTCATTAAAATATGTTTATAGCTGGCTAATAGACTGCTATTGTACCTGCTCTTAGTGCTTATCATGGAATTCAAGTAGCCCTCAGTTATCATTTCTCTTCCTTTTAGTTGCTTTGATTAGAGCAGGTACAATAGCAAGCTATAAGCCAGCTGCAAACATATTTTAAGAAGATAAATGAGGAGAGAGAAGAGCAACAGGCTACAGATTTGTAGCCAGCTGTAACACGGACTCCAAGACACAGTGTGTGTATGATAAGTGGGACCAGGTATTAATAGTGTAGTATGTAACTATTGTATAAATGAGCTGTTAGATTGGCTATAAATGAATTGGAGCTAGTAGTGGGCTATACTATTGAACTTGCTCTTAGGAGTTCGATATACTTATGGCTGATTTATTTTTCCCTTCAACATGAAGCTACTAATTTTGTATGACCCGTGTTTGGTGGTTATTTAATAATTATAATGTTCAGCTTTTTTGTCTGGTACTCTAGCTCCAACTTCTATATTGCAAACCACAATGACAAACACATAGCTAGGTGTTCCAACTTCTATATATTGCAAACCACAATGATGAACACGTAGTGGTGAGTGTTTGTCGTGACATGTTTCAATTAAGTTGAGAATGTGAGATTTGATATAATCAATTGGTAAGGGCTAAAATGAGTTCTGAAGGTGGGTTTTTCATGCATTTTATAGATTTATTTTGAATTACTAATAACTATCTCAGCTATCTAACATAACATGTTTTTTCCTCCCCTGATCAATTTATGAAGTGTTACATGTAGCCTATTAATAGTAGTTTGTTCCTTTCTGGTTCACAAGTCTTGAATATGTGCAATCTGGTTTGAAAGGTCTTATTCAATATCTAATTTCTTGGGTTCTTTGTGTCAGATTCGGTGTTCACGGTGAAAGAAACATTGCAGTCCTTCGAGCTACAGTGCTTGGCGTGAGCCGTGAGATTGGTGAATGAATTGAGATGGTGTGCCAGATTTTCATATTCTCATTGTTATATTGAACTGCAAAGCAATATCGTATTCTTTTGGTAGAATGATATAGCTGCTGTGGAGTTTCCATTTTTATTGCATATCTGCTATGGTAATTGAAACTTTGTATAGCTTTGATATTTATGTGTACAAGATATTTAAGCAAACAATTGCATACTCCCTTCGTTCTAAAATAATTCAACCTATGATTAGATGATAGGATTTAACCTGTCCTGGAACAACAATTCTGGACAAGCCCTTCCGAGCTAGGTTATATCCTATTCTAGGTGTGTGTTATGGTTCTAAGTTATTTTGGAACAGATAGAGTATCTGTTATGGTTATTGAAACTTTGTATGACTTGAATATTTATGTGCACAAGATATTAAGCAAGCAATTGCGCAAGGTCTGTACTGTTTCAGCTGTTTGAAATTACTCGGCTGCATGCACCGATGACGTTAGTCATCTTCGACATTCACATATCGTCTCTACCATTTTTTTTAAGTATTTTGATATTTGTCTACTTACTTGGCTTGAATCGGAACGAGTTCTTAAAATCTACTCTCTCCGTTCCATAAAAAAATAACTTCTAACTACTCCATCCTTTCAATATTACTAGAAAAATGTCCGTGCATTGCAACGGGTGAATGCTATTTTAATCTTATTACTGTTATACGATTTAGTTATGTTAAAATTCACTGTGGGAATTTTCTTAGATTTTTTTTTTAAAAAATCATGAATTGTAATTAGGAGTCCGACTTTCATCTTAAGTTAGCATGTGGAGTTGTTTTTTTTAAAAAAATTTCTTATACGACTTCTTTTGTAGTTCCAAAAGCAAACGAGCTTAAAATCCAACTCAAATACGGATATTTATTTCCAAAAACAAACAATCTTAAAGACCGACTTAAACACGAATGACATACCAAAATACCGGCAAAAACATCTTCAATTTTTTTTATAATAGTAGAGATAAGTCGTTTAACTTTTTTCCTAATCAGACTTGGTTAAATTTGACCAAATTTATAAAATAATATAGCAACATCTAAAATATTAAACTGGTTTTATTAAATCTAACATTGAATATATTTTGATAATATGCTTGTTTTGGGTTGAAAATACTACCATATTTTTTAAAAAATCTGGTCAAACTAAAAAGTTTGACTCGGAAAAAAAAATCAAATGACTTCGGAGGGAGTAACTTAATCTAATGAGAAATCTAATCTAACTTCCGTCCGATTCCCTCCCAACACTACCTGACATACCGACCAAATCACAAAGGAAATCAAAATACCAGTCCATGTACTATCTACTTATTCATATTGTTATTTCAATTTCTATTAGCCCAATTCCTATTCCTATTTCAATTCACCAACACAACAAAATATATATGGTACAGAGTTAAACATGAAACAAATATAACATATAACATATAACTCGTACAAAATTTCAGAAATACTCCTACAAGACATCTCTATAGCACAAAGACGCAATACTCCTTTAGTAAATTGTTTCATTGAGAACTTCACAATTATGTCTGTCCCAGGTCAAGCTCCAATCCTGAGATGCATTAATGAAAAACACCGTATGAATTCATGCATCGTGTAAATATTTGATAATTTAACCCTCTTTTAATGGGTTTTGATTATTTGACACCCTGGCCCACTTTTATTCACGCAGATGGTCGCACATATCATCCTCACAAATGTCAATTAAGGCAATTGGGTAACGAGAAAAGTGTCAAATTATCAAATTTTTCCATGTTTACCATGCTCAAAGTTTTCGCAGTGAAAGCAATCTTCGATTATTATACATCAGTAATTTTAGATGTAAATATAAATAGAAGAGTTCAGATCATATGATATGAAAATAAAACCTTGATCATCTATATGCATATGCAACTTTAGTTTTTTCCTTTGCAACGCACATGCTTACGAAAAAAAATTTAAAAGGAGCCTTTCTCATCTTCTCCCTACAGTCCTCCGCCGTTTGAACCAGTGTTATGGAAGACGGAATATGGGTGACGGACGGAGAGGTACAGCCAAATGGTTAATCGGAATACGAACTATTTATCGGAATTTGACGGATATTTAACATTATGTAAATATATGTATGTAGTTGATAATAGTTTGCCTTTTTAAGATGTAAATGCATACAACAACATATGTTTGACCATATTCCTATAAATAATGTTTAAATAGGACATCCATAACGTTCATAATGCATAAATAGTTCATAACGCATAGTTGTACATATACTAAAAAAACTTCAAGCGTGCACATCTGTTTAAGATTTAAACAAAAGATTAAAATAAGATCATTGATACATAAGAAATTTTCAGATTTGGAAGAGAATTAGAGGGGAAGAAAAGAAAACAAACGTACATGCTGTACAATTAGTGCTCCCTCCGTTTCATAATGTAAGTTATTTTAGCATTTTTTATATTCATATTGATGTTCAACGTACATACTGTACAACTAGTACTCCTTCCGTTTCATAATGTAAGACATTTTAGCATTTTTCATGTTCATATTGATATTTATAATGTAACATCAATATGAATATGGAAAATGTTAGAATGACTTATATTGTGAAACGGAGGAAATATATATTACTAAGTACAGAAGATAGCTAATGGGCCGGATAGTTGTTTCTGTGGACTGGGCCTCGTGATCACAGTGGATTATGCGGCCGATTAGTCGGAAATGGCTGATTAATCGGGCAATGACGGTAATTAGGCGTTCTCAAACGATTAATGAACACCTTTTGCAAAAGGCAAAATCTAAACTGAGAATCCTACGAACCAATTTATGAAAAGGACCGCTACACGTGCTGACATGCATGTTTGTTTTTTCTCTTAGACATGTATATTTTTTTCTTCCTTCTTATAAAGTTTTCTCTCAAATTACTTATCCGATTTACAATCCGATTACACCATTGTATTCGTTACAATTAATCTTCACAACAAGATCTTACATGATTATATTAAGATAAAAACATATTTATATTTGTAAATTAGTTTTATTATATACATAGGTTACTTTTATCACATATATATATATATATAAGTTACCTCTAGATTTGACTAAGTTACTTCTTAACACATAAAAGTAAATTCAATAAAATCTAAAAATAATTTACATATATTATAAAAGTATCTTAAAACAAAACGGATACACACTATTGTATTTTTTAAGTTGAAAGAAAACACTAGATAGAGTATAAACCAGCTATCACTAGTTGTGTAGTCACGTCCAATAAGAAAAGGCATGCTTTAAAGTTACTTTCTTTTTGTTATAAGTTACTTCTATAATATATATAAATTACTTTTAAGCTTTATTGAATTTAATTTTATATGTCGAAGAAGTAATTTAGTGAAATCTAAAAATAATTTAGATATATTATAAAAGTAGTTTATAATTTTTCATCAAAATATAATCTTGTGAGATCTTGTTATAAAGATTTAATTGTTACGAACACTACGGTGCAATCGGATCGTAGATTGGATGAGTAGGTTAAGAGAAAATTTTATTTAAAATATAGATGGACAGGGTCTCTCGTAAATAAAGTGGCAGCTGATTTAGATAAACTAGCTACCACTTGATATAGTCACATTCACGTCCTTTGCAAAAACGTGACGTTTATACGGCCGTATCAACCGTTTTCCACAACACTGGTTTGAACACCTCACTGTGCCAAAACCCTCGTTCCCCTTTCTCCTTTCGCCGGAGCCGGATGGCCACTCTCCGGCGCGGCAATGGCGTCGCCGGATCAGCCGGTTCCCCACCGCTCCGAAGCCCCGGAGCCGCCGCGTCAGCTTCCCGCCCTCACCGACGAGCTCCTGGAGGAGATCTTCCTCCGGATCGGCTCTCCCGCGGACCTCGCCCGCGCCTCCTCCGCCTGCGTCTCCTTCCGCCGACTCATCGCCGGCCGCCACTTCCTCCGCCGCTACCGCTCCGTCCACCACCGTCCTCTCCTCCTCGGGTTCGTCCACCTCGGCGGCTTCGAGCCCGCCCAGCCGCCGCACCCCTCCGCTCCCGTCGCTCGCGCTCTCGCCGCCGCTGCCGACTTCTCCTTCGGGCGCCTCCTCCGGCCGGAAGATGGCCGAGAGGCTGGCACCCCCGCGACGCCCGCGACGGGCTCGTCCTCCTCGAGTGCAGCCCCGGCCCCGTCGAGAGGTATGCGCGCCGCCGCGGCGTCTTCTTCCCGGACCTCGCGGCGTGCGACCCCTTGTCCCGGCGGTACGTGCTGCTCGCTCCCATCCCCGATGGCCTAGTCGCCTCCGCGCAGATGCAGGAGCGAAATCTCAAGGGATTCGAGGCCTTCCTTGCTCCTTGCGGCGATGAGGAGGCGACATTGAGAGTGATTGGCAGGGCGCTTGATGCGTCAAAGCTGGTGGTCTTTGTGTTCTCTTCTACCTCCGGCCAGTGGAGTATTGGGGCATCTACTAGCTGGGACGCGTTGGAATTGACCTTACCGCCGCCGCCGCCACCCGGCGATTACATGCTGCAGCGCGGGCATTACTGCGCATATGGCTGCTTCTTCTGGAAGTTGAATCGGAACAACAAGTTGCTCATGCTTGACTTGAGCAAGATGAAGTTCTCCACTGTTGACCTTCCCACTGACCATGTGGAGGAGCATGTTGTCATTGTAGAGGCAGGGGAAGGCAGGCTTGGGATGCTAAGCGGCATGGACAGTGGCAGGGGTGGACCTGTTTATTATTTCATTAGGCAAAACAAGGGCCATGGTGTCCAAGAGTGGCAGATGGAGAATATAGTGGAGATTATGGGCCAGTTATCCATGGTTTGTGACTATTCGACCATTGGCACCATTGAGGGATTTGTACTACTATATTGCCTTCAAAAATCCTTAGCTCCTGCACCAAGCATACAGTACTTCTCACTAGACGTTAGGACCATGAACCTTGAGAGGGTCAGTCGGGATCACCGGACTTACTGTATCTCTCCATATGTTGGTTTCCATCCATTCGTGTCACCGAGAAGGATATGAATTGGTAAGCATGGAATCATAATTTTCTCATGCTTGTTGTGTTCCCTGCTAAGTTATCCCTGATTCATAAAAAGCTTTTGAGCCCAGTAGTGGTAATTTTTTCGAAACATCCATTTGGGCTAACAAGGCAAGTCAGGATAGTTAATCTTGAACAAGTACGCCCTGAATTATGGTTGGCTACTGTATGTTGCTTTGCATGTGTATCTGACAGTCAGACACACGTTCCTCATGATCAGTCAGATGATGTTATATAATCTTTAGTTTGGCCATCATTAAGTGTTTGTGTTTGCATGTACAGTTAGTGCCATGACTAACAAGCAACAAGTACCAACCAATCATTAGGTGCAAAATCATGAATTACTTATATAGACTAGTAACCGGTTCACCTCTTTAAATTGATTGTTGTGCACGGTATAACTGGACAGACCCTGCACTATTTTGGAATGCAATTCCACAATAATGCTAAATTATCTATGGTTTTGTTCTATTGTTTCATTTAGTCCTTGCATGATTGTGAAGGACCATCATCTTTGTATTTAAAATATTAGAGTAAATTGAATTACTTGGCGATGGGAAAACAAATTCATATTACCTGTGTAGCATTCCACTAGATAACTTATTGTGCTGTTAAAAAGGATAAGTCAACTTGGCCAAATAGATACTCCACCCCGCTGTAATTGTGATGGGAACGCTTATACTGCGTCCGTATAATATGGTCTGGAAGTTCGTTCTAACTGTGTTTTATTCTTTTGCAGGACATAATTCGTAGCCAATTATGGGCCTCATCTTTGCCAAATTGCCATGCTGTTGATGCAAAGCTTAGACAAGGACGCTGCCTATTGTTCGGCACTCCTGCTGGTGGTCTGTTGTCATCCAATCTATCTATTGATATAAATCTATTACTAGGGTTGTTGTTTGGTATGATGTAGTTGTCGAACATAGTTGTACTATATATGTCGTGTTATGTGGTACGCAGAGTTGCATGCAAAAGATATAATTCTCTATATCAAAATCGTGGGAAGAAGACTATATATTTAGCGTAAATTTCATTGTTCAATATTTTGTGCGGTTGATGTGTTTGGATGGTGTGATAATACCAGCAGAAGGAAGACAAAAATATCAGAGGGGAATACAAGCATTTTGGCATTTTGCAGAATTGCAACGTGGGATTTCTTTTCGTTCATCTGGTATTAATCTGTCATCTTTGAAGTTTCTGCAGAACTCAAACCGAGAGCTCGGAGGCTTCCGGAGGTTGCTGAACATCTGCTTTGACTTTGGGGATGACTTGCATGAGGAGTGTACTCACAGCCCGCTCTCCGTTGATTATCTTTCACAGTTCTATGAAGATGGAGCGCGGTACACCCATGGGAAGGTTGCAGGGTTGATGACTATTCCCAGTGTGGTGAACAGGATTGTGAGAGCCACCATCCCCCCCTCCCTCGAACAGGAGTGGCTTGGCACGTGATTGATGCTATCATTCAGGGTCATCAGTTTGATGTGGTGAACCTCATTATGCAAGAAATTGCAATCTCCAAGGGCACGTTTAGTCAAGGGATCTACTATGCGCCCTATATCATGAGGTTGATTCAAGACAAGCTTGGGGGTGTTGGGAACAATATTAAGAAGCACAAGCAATACAAGCCCCGTCTTTAGCTTGGCACTCCCCGTGCTCCTAGGATGATGCCCACTTTCCACCCAGGAGCAAGCTCAAGCTCAGCACCTCCTCCTTAAGGTATCAATGAGTACTTAACTCCTCAATATGCATACTTTGGCATGCCTCCTCAGGAATATTTCAACCCAGTGCTTGGAGCTCTCAATTCCCTAAGCGAAAACATTCAACGGTTATCCATCGGGCATGAGGCAATGCATGAGGATGTTCGGGGTATAAGATCGGAGGTTGGAAGGCTATCCTCTCAAGTCACCTCTTTGGATCAGCGTATGACCACCATGGAAAACACACATGCCTACGTGTACTCTCGTCGCCGTGACACTTCCTCTTCATCAAACAATCCTATACCCCGTCCTCCCTCTCCTCCTCAAGAGTGATGCTTTTTGGTTATTGATGCCAAAGGGGGAGAAGAAATGACTTCATCTATCTTAAGTGGGATAGTAGTAGTGGTAGTGAGGTTAGTGACTCTTCTAGCTGAGGTCAACCCTGATGACAGGAGTCAAGAGAAATTAGCTCTTCTTGCTCAGGCACGCGTGCATGTGCCACAAAACACAAAAATAGATGATGACATTGCACGTGTGATGGGGACGAAGAGGTAAACAAATTTCAGATAATTTTCTAACGCAAATCTGAATTTCAACTTTCACCAGTACCTAAACCCTGCTTAATACTTTCTGCAGCCTTGAACAAATGGAATATTTGTACTCTAAGCTTGTTCTGGATGTTGTGTGCACATCCATTCTATTTTGTACACCGAAGTGTTCAAATGATGACACTATAGCTAGTATTGTTTTACACATTTTTCTTGCTAGGCGTGTCCATTTATTCTCCATAATATATGTTTATATAATATATGCAACTCTTGTTACCGTTTGGTGAACTTGCATGCCCTGTATATTTTGGATGCTACATCGAGTTGTTGCATGTAACAAATATGTATCTTTGATAACGATAGTTATCTATGGCTGTAAAATTTTAGTTTAAAATAGGACCAATTGCATATTTGATACTGGTTTATCGAACCACCTACAAATCAGGCATCCGATTTCAACTAAAAAAATCAGACGGTAAAATGTTTCAGTTGACTACCGAGTGAAACATTAAGTAGTACATTTTGAAACATTCTAAATATTTGTGAAACACGGTGAAAACATATGTTGAAATACATTGCTATCACGTATGAAACAATGTGTTTTAACATTTTAAAATATATGTTTTTATTTTATTAAAATATAATAATGTGATATTTTGTTGTAAAGATTTAATTACAACAAATTCAATGGCGTGATCGAATTGTGGATTGGATAAGTAAGTTAGAAGAAAAATTGTTTCGAAGATCACTACGTGCATATATGTATGGATAGAGTATAAAGAAAGCTAAGTATATGGTAGGAGAGAGAGAGCAGGGGCATATACACCCAACATTTTGTCAGCCATCGGTGAAACATTAAATTATCAGAATGACTATGCATACGACTCATACATCAGACTCCTGCATGACCATGACTAGCTGTGAAAAAACCACCCACATAGAAGTAAGCTGAGCAACGTGATTAGTCTTGAGATGTACGCTAGTCGTACGCATCGGTTATACGTATAGCACTTCTCCTTAAGTTATATATGGTGAAAAAAAAGTAATAATTGAAACATTTAAATTTTTTTTAAACACATTGAAAACCCATGGTGAAACATGTGACTATTGCATATGAATCATTACGTTTTAACGGTTTGAAGACATATGTTTTTCTATAATTAGAATATAATCATGTTATATCTTGTTGTGAAGATTTGATTATAACGAAAATGGTGTGATCGGATTGAAAATCGGATAACTATTGAGAAAAAAATTATTTTGAAGATAACTACATGCATGCATATTTGGATGAAGTGAGAAAGTAAAGCAATGTACTAATATGACATGTATTTTCTACTTAAGCTCCGTCCGATTTTATCTTATCCATTAGGCCATTGATAGGAAACATTCTCGCTAGTTTGAACCGGTATGATAAATTTGCCATTATAAAAGATGTAATTGCACATTTACCATCATCAGAAACAGTTAGAACTTAATATACTTGCTATTAAATTCACAAAATTCACTAACGGAGGCAACTACCCGTCGGGCGCCCGATTCGGGGGTGGAAAAATCGGGCGCCCACGTCATGCTGACGTCAGCATGACGTGGGCGTTGTTTTTTCTCTTAACATGACATCAGCATGCAAAACTAATTTAAACTATTTTTCTCCTAAATTATTTATCCAAATCCTGATCCGATTGCACCATTAAATTCGTTGCAATTAAATCTTTGAAACAAGACCACACATGGATATATTCCGATGTTTTTTTAGCTTATTATTAAATTATTTTTAAATGTTACACGATGTTTCATCAAGTATATCGGAATTGTTTCATTAAATAGATCGAAAATATTTCAATCGTTTAAATCGGGCATTGTTTCATCTTATATAAAAACAATATTTCAGCAAATAGCGAAAGAATGTTTCAGTTCACTGAAACATTTGATCCATACATAATGAAATATTATAAGTTTACTGGGTGAAAGATTATCCCGGACTAACACCATAAGCCAGGTTTTTTTGACGAAAATAGGATAATGGTGACCCTTCCAACGAAATCGAAGCAAAAGAGCCATGGCGGGTTTTTCTCCTGCTGTGCTTACGCATCCATGGCATGGCATCTTGCTGTTGCTTGCCCAAAGCAGCAGCCCCGCCGCCATGCCGTGGCCGCGCGCCCACAGCCACGCCACTTGCTGATTTGTGCAGTACTCACCAAAATCACCCCTATGAGATCTTCCATTACCATTTACTACTTCATTGCAACCCATTTTGTTGAATGTTTAAGTTGATTCACGAATCTCTTAATATCGAATAGTATGGGAATTTTCGGTATATGCCACCCAATTCGCAGCGCTATCAGGACTTGCCATCCAATTCGCGTGTACTTCAGAACCTGCCATTGGAGGTGCGAATTCCTTCTTTTCACACCACTCCGTCCCATTGCCGCCAGCGCCGTCCATCCGTCCGTCCGCGCGAAGCCGCCATCGAGCTCGGCCACCGCCGCCTCCATCGCGTCTAGCACCGAGCTCGTCCACGGCCGTCGCCATTCACATCGTCCACCAGCTCGGCCCCCATCCCCGACCTATCCGTCCGTCCGACGCCCACCCGCTCGAAGCCGTCTCCGAGCTCGGTCACTGCCACCGTCGTCGCCATTAGCGCCGTCTACCATCTCGGCCGCCGTCCCCGACCTTGCGCCCTGTCGCCGCTAGCGTCGTATGCCTGTACCCGAGCTCGTCCATCGTTGTCGCCATTCATACCGTCCGCAAGCTCAGCCGTCGTCGCCGCTAGATCCGTACTCGAGCTCGTCCGCCGCCGTAGCCATTCGTGCCGTCCGTCCATACCCATGCTCGGCCACCATCTCCGACTGCCACAAGCTACATTAGTGAAGCAATTCTAGCTCAGTCTGTCAGCCATACAGGATGCTATCGGCGGCGAGGAGCTCGTTTGATTTCTTTCTCTTTTTTTAAAAAAAAACGAGAGGTCATTGAGGAGCTCGTCCGACATAGCGCACTAGTCGCGTGGTCCACACGGTGGTGGCGATCCTGCGCGGCTGGTAGTTGTAGATGATTACTACACTTATTTTTTGAATCTGTATTTCATCATTGTACATATATATTTGGAAAGCTCAATTATATATCTTTCCGACAATTGCTAACACAATATTTATTATAACAAAGTTTGTTTGGAAATAACATAAAGAATATAATGAGTAAATGAGAACTGTACGTGGAAGGCCGGAAGATGATGTCCGTCATGACCGGCAAGGCGGACGAGCTCTGGATAGGGCGCGTGGAGTGGTGCGTGCTGCAATGTAACAAGAACGCCATCAACTTCTACGAGGGGATGGCCGCAGGTGTGCTCCCGTAATGGCGCATCTACACTCACTGGCGCTGCACACTGGGCAAGTACAAAGGGACTAAGAGGAGGGCAGCAGGGGGGCGAAATAGATCGGTGGTTGGTTCTTAGTTGTCCAGTCTCAAGTACGTAATAAAGGAACTGGAGATGTGTGATTTAGGGAATTGGATTAGTTCGTGATGTTCTTTCAAATGTAGTACAAAATCTTTGCAGAAGTTTAAGGGAACATAAACAAGTTTTTACAAGATTGGAAAAAGCAAAAAATATTTCAGGAGAGTTACAAGGCCCATTGCATAACAAGCCCAAAACTGAATGTTGGAGACGCTCTAGATCAAAACGCCAGCAAGCGGAAATGTTATACTGTTATACCTAATTTTATAAAATTATGTGTTTTATCTCTAACCTTTTTACATTATCTTTTTATTACCTTGTTGCAATTACTGACAATTGCCCAATGGACTTTGCAGATGACATCGAAAAAATCCGAGGAAACACTGGCAAAGCGTCCATTGAGGACCATACATTTTTGTCGTGCTAGCAATGGTGTAATTAATACTCACCTGCCAAATACATTTTTTCTTGCTCAGGTGGAAGAATATATATTTTTTAAGGTAAAGGGAGATTTTAGTGCTGTCTAAACAGAGGATTACATTCCTGGTTCAGGAGAACAAGAGAACAAGAACCTCAGCAGGAGCACATAATCTCCGTTCTGCAACTGTCACTTACCCCATTACCATCTGAGCTAAAACATGAGCTACCCTATTTGAATCTCTCTTTATCTTGTGTATGTGCACATGTACTGAACACTGCATTGCCGCTTTAACATCTATTTTTTTTCTTGCATAATTTTCATCTCAAGTCCCAACGACTATTTATTTATTTCTTTAGGTTTCTGATCCAACGTGGTAAGGAAAAAAAAATTAATGGATGCTTTATCTAGATCTCTATGTACACTGATCTCAAACAAAACTAAGCTATAGATAAATTAGAATTAGATTGGGCGCCGCAAGGCCACGCCATTATTTCTTAGTGAAAAAACTAATTTCATAACTCGCTTGAAAACCATGAGATGAATCTTTTAAGCCTAATTAATTCGTCATTAGTATATGTGGGTTACTATAGCACTTATAGCTAATTATGAACTAATTAGACTTAAAAGATTTGTCTCACGATTTCTCTTCTAACTATATAATTAGTTTTTTTAATTTATATCTAATGTTTCATGTATGTAGATGTAATATGGTTAGGATAAAAAATTGGGAACTATAAGGCCGAAGCTGCATTAGCCTCGTGTCAGTTTTCACTTGCATGACGCGTGCAAGTGCTGCTGCGTCTGTTTTCACTTGCATGCCTGACGCGTGTACTGCCTCACCTTCTCTTCTTCAGAAGAGACCTTGTCTCTCTACGTAATTGTAGATATGCTCTCCTCTCTTCTGTCATTTACCGTTTAGTAGTACCAACAAGGCAACAACCACCTTACCTAAAATATCAACTGCATATGTTTGGACTGTGCTATAAAATTAAAACTGGAAGGTATTTCGTGCAAATGCGTGTGGAATTCCTCGAAAATTAGCCAAACGCTAATCTCCACGCGAAAAGCCCCAAACCCACGCTTCCGCTTCCTCCCTTCGCCGGAGTCGGGTGGCCATCGCCATCGGCCGGCAATGGCACCGCCGTATCGGCCGATTCGGCGGCGCCTCGAGGCTCCCACCTCGCCTCCGTGGGATCTGTCGGCGCTGGGCGACGAGCTCCTGGAGGAGATCTTCGTTCGGATCGGCTCCCGCGCCGACCTCGCCCGCGCCTCCGCCGCCTGCGCCTCCTTCCGCCGCCTCATCACCGCCCGCCGCTTCCTCCGCCGCTACCGCGCCGCCCACCCGGCCCTCCTCCTCGGCTTCGTCCACCCCAAGGGGTTCGAGCCCGCGCGCCCGCCCCACCCCGGCGCCGCCGCCGCCCGCGCTCTCCTCCGCGCCGCCAACTTCTTCTTCCTCGACTACCTCCCGCCCAGCCGGAGATGGCCCGGAGAAGGCTGGAAGCCCTGCGACGCGCGCGACGGGCTCGTCCTCCTCGAGTGCAGCCCCGGCCGCCCCCGCGGCAAGTGGTACGCGCGCCGCCGCGGCGGCGTCTTCCCGGACCTCGCGGCGTGCGACCCCTTGTCCCGGCGGCCGGCGGTGCGTGCTGCTCCCTCCCATACCCCGCGGGCTAGTCGCCGCCGCCGCCGCGCAGATGCGGCAACAGCTTCTCCCGTGCCTCGCCGCGTATTCTTCCCGTCAGTTCGACCTCGATGCCTACCTTGCTCCTTGCGGCGGCGGCGATGGGGATCAGGCGGCGACATTCAGAGTGATCTGCAAGGCGCATTCCGTGTTGGGATTGGTGGTGTTCGTCTTCTCTTCGGATTCGGGACAGTGGAGCATTGGAGAATCTACCACCACTTGGCGTGCTCTCAACGTGAACGCACCATTCTTCGATCTCGGCTTTGATCAAAGGTGCAGCCATTACTGCGCGTATGGCTGCTTCTACTGGAAGCTGAAGTGCCAGAACAAGTTGCTCATGCTTGACTTGACCAAGATGAGGTTCTCCACCGTTCACCTGCCGTCTGACCACGCGAAGAAGCGAGTTGTCATCGTGGAGGCAGGGGAAGGCAGGCTTGGGATGCTAAGTTACACTGAAGATGGCAGTGGCGAACCAGTTCATTACTACGTTAGGCACAACAATGGCGATGGCGCCCAAGAGTGGCTGATTGAGAATGTAGTCCTGTTGTCCAAGAACCATCTCTACTCAGCCGTTGGCGCCGCTAACGGATGCGTAGTCCTGTGTCGCGTTCCGGAAGGGGCAGCAGATGTACTCGGAGCAGATTACTTCTCACTTGAGGTTAAGACCATGAATCTTGAGTGGGTCAGTACACTGAACAATGTTTGCCGCGTTTATCCGTATGTTGGTTTCCCACCAACGTTGCTGTCACAGAGAAGGATCTGAATGAAGTGGTATCTGTGTGTTATCAGAATCTTTAATTACCTGCTTATTTTGTTCTGCATTGAGCTTATGGTTAGAGAACATGATGAGATTGCAGTTCAGTTTTTTTGCCCATTGGGGTATTGCACAATTTCTGGGTTGTTCTCACTTCTCACAACAAAGATTGTTGAACTTACAATTTGTGTATATTTGCCACTTCACAACCTGCTAATTGATACCCCTAATCTGTCAACTAAACCAAAACAGTTAAACTGATCAAATGAAATGATGATGTGTCTAGGAATAACATTAGAATCATACCTTCTCCAGAATCGTGCCTTGTCATTCCCCTAAATGATACTAACACATTACGCTTTATCACTGTAACTGCATCTGCTATATACTCTTTTTTTTTTTGTCTTTGATTAAAGTCAAACTGCTTTAAGTTTGACTAAGTTTGTAGAAAAAAATAGTAATATTTTCAACCAAAGACAAATTTATTATGAAAATATATTTAATTACTATATGATGAAATAATTTAGTATTATAAATATTACTATATTTATCCACAAACTTAGTCAAATTTAGAGCTTGAAACCTAAAACGAAGGGAGTACTAATTTAATCTGTAAGTTATAACTGCATCGATCCTTCTTTCGCAGGAACTAACTTGCTCTTCATGGATGCCATCCGCTGATGTAGAGTTTAGATAATGATACAATGCCTGTTGTTTTACACTTTCACTATCCAGTTATCCTCCTTTGTCCACTCTGTAGCTCTTTGTTATCATTTGGTATGACTTAGTTACAAGTTCTGTATATTTTCGTATGCTACCTATCTATAAAACACCCCTCCGTCGAGAGCCAATTATAATTGGCCTTATTAACGACGTACAAAATTAATTTCGTGTGGTTGATGTTTTGGACAACATGATCACGGGGGTATATATAAGCATATGATGCAGAGCGTATCTGGTACGCCTCGTTATTTTAATTTCATGTCATCCAAATAGTTATAAAAAAAATCTAGCATGATATATTAATATATAATAAATCACTTCACATATTATAAATTTATGGTAGTAATCTATACTACTACTTCTGTAAGTAGTGGTGCCACCAATGATGTCTAAAATCTGCACTACACTATGTAGGGAGGATATCTCTTCGTTATTTTCTTCGTTATTTTCATGTCACCTAAATGATTATAAAAAAATCTAGTAAAATATATGATAAATCACTTCACATAAAATTTAACTTTCAAAAAAAAAAAGCTTGTTTCGATTTGATTTGGTGGACTCGAGGCGTGCTAGTTTCGTGGCAGTTTTGCCCGCGGGATGCCGAAGGCGCGAGACCGGGCGATCCGGCGCAGCACGCACGGGCGCACAGCCTTTAGTCTTAACTATATTAGTTAATATACTTAACGCTAATGATAATAATTAGAAAAGATTCTGGAGATCTTTTTAGAATTTTTTTAAAAGAACAGATTGAAAAAATTTTAAGTTAGATATGAAAACTTTCAATTTAAGTTTTAAATTTTTAAGTCAAATTTTAAAAACTTTCAACTCAGATTTGAAAACTTTCAACTCGAAAATCGAGATTCAAAAACTTTCAAGTCCAGATTTGAAAAATTTGAAAACTTTCAACTCGAGATTTGAAACTTTCAACTCGAGATTCGAAAACTTTCAAATCAAGATTTGAAAAAAATTGAAAACTTTCAACTCGAGATTTGAAAACTTTCAAGTCAAGATTTGAAAACTTTCAACTCGAGATTCAAAAACTTCCAAATCAAGATTTGAAACAATTTGAAAACTTTCAACTCGAGATTTGAAAACTTTCAAGTTCAGATTTGAAAATTTTCAACTTGAAATTTAAAGCATTTCAACTCAAAATTTGAAACAAGTCGAGATTAAAAAGTAAACCGGAAAAAAACGCAAAAAAAAGGAAAGCAAAAAAAAAGGGAAAAAGGAAAACGAAAAAAAGAAAATAGCGCTAGTAGGTTAGCGAAAAAAAATCTCGCGCGTGCACCGCGTGGGCCGGGAGTGCGTGCTGCCGGCGCGCGTGAATTAGCATTCTCGCACGGAATAAGTTCATCTGAGGTCCCTTAACTTTACACCGAATCCGATTTTCGTCCTTAAACCCCAAAACCAGATACAACCGATCCCTAAACTATCAAAACCGGTGCAAACGAGATCCCTCGGCAGTTTAGAAGACGGTTTTGGCTGATGTGGCGCCAACGTGGCTGGTTTGACTTGGTTTTTGTCCCACGTGGCATTTGACGTGGCGCTTACGTGGCAATTCGACTCCCGAAAAATAATAAAAAAGGGCCCCACATGTCAGCTACACACAAAAAATAATTAAAAAAGGTAGGGCCCAACTTGTCAGCCTCACCTCCCTTCTTCCCTCTCTCTTCTTCCTCATCCTCTCTCTCTTCTTCCTCATCCTCGCTCTCTTCTTTCCTCTCCCCTCTCTTCGTCTTCTCTTCCCGCAGGCGAGCGAGGCGGGCAGTGGGCGGCGACCTCAGCGAGGCGGCACCCTCGGCGACCTCGCGCGCCACCGCCACACTCCACCTCCGAGCCGCCGCCTCCGCTCTCAACCCGACCCACTGGTGGGCGCGCGCCGCCGCCGCCACGCACGGCACCGACTGCGTCGAACACCACCTCCACAACCTCCTCTGGTGCGTCTCCGTCATCATCGAGGCTGTTGAGAACGTCGGCGAGGTCACTGGTTCTGACCCCGACGAGCTCGCCCAGCGGCGGCTAGTGTTGGCCAGAGACTACAATAAGGACCTACTCGATCCAATGCTTTTCCGGGAGAAACTCGGCGAGACGTTCCTCGCCACGCGGGAGCTCGCCGCCCGGATGGACATGGTGTGGAAGGAGGACAGGTGGCTGCTGTCCCAGCTTCTTGACGAGAGGAAGGGCCCGGCGTCGCCGGAGCCGCCATTGACGCGGCAGGAGCACCGGCTCGCCGACCTCCTCGCCGCGCCGCGCGGGAAGCTGCACCCGGCGAGTGTGCTCTTGAGCGACTTCCTCATGCGGAGGCGCCTCGGGAGGAATGATGTGACCATGGCTACCACAGATGCAATCATTGCTCACATCATGGATGAACAAGAAGATATCGAGGTCAAGTCCTCCCAGTGCTGTAATCTGATTCGGCCACCTACTACACCGCTGACTTCAAACGGCAGCCGAATCTGCATACGACCTCCGTTTTCGGCCCGTGAGTACTTGATGGAAAGCTCTCGGAGTCCTCTTTCCAACGGATCCAACCTCTTCTCCGAAGTCCATTTCGTGTGGCCAGAATCACAGGAACAAGGTGCTGCGTCACCTATAATGGGCCTGTGGGCTTGTAACTTCATTTGGGACCTCGGCCCAGGTGGGGCCCATGTGGGGTGCGCCCCAAGCTGGTGGAGTACGACCCTAGGCACCCCTAGGTCGTCCTCCCACCCCTATATATAGCTAGGTACCCCTTCAGAGCTTCGCGGGTTTTGTTTAGATGAAAGTTTAGCCATTGCTACTTCCTTGCAGCGCGCGTGTCGGCTAGACCGTCCATCTGCTTGTATTCGAAACCCCAACTTATCATTTGTATTAAATTTCTATTTGTAATTCAGATTGCTTTTATCTTGTTCTTGCTTGTTTCCTCGATTTGCTTGCAGGAATAAGGTTGTTCTGCACCGGCAAGATCAACAACCTACGGAGAGGTGTATCGATCGCTAAGGCGCAACACAACGTCTCGTACGGTTGTAGTCGGATCGTCAACGTTTCTCCCAAATCGTAGTTACCTACAACTCACTGAAAGATTGGGCCAACAACAGCGTTGAGTGTCGAGAGGAACTCAGGGTTCATCAAGTGGTATCAGAGCTTTCGTTGCTCGGTGAGTATTTATCTACCTATAACCAGAAAATTGCCCTAAAAAAATTGTATCATGTACCTAGCCATATTGTGCCATTGCATTGTTCTTTTCAGTTTTTGCTTTGTTGAATTTTGTGTTGCATTGTCGAGTCGTGTTGCTGGTTTTAGTGCCTAGTACGTTTAGAGTTTCGAGTTCTGGTCACGTTTAGTACCACTATCGTCGGGATCTACGAAAATGGAATCGGCTCGCTGCCGCGGTTCCATTTTTGTAGTTTTCAGAAGTTTTTGTTGGTCAGTCTTGGAGTTGCTGAGTTGCATCAAGGGTTTGTCGTCTGTATTCGGCCGTGCTTGTTTCTCTTGCGCGAGGAAGAGGAGAGAAAGAAAAGATAACAGATCGGTTTTTGGAGGAAGTTTTGCAGATTAGATCAATCAGGTTGGTTAGTTTCCATCTAAAGCCAAACTTTCCACTTGGGCCGAGTCTATTTCCTCCCCCACGCGTGAAGACCGGTTGGCGCCATCTCCTTTTGTCGCCCACTTTAGCTGAGTCCGACTCCCTCCCTCTCACGTCGATTTCACCTGTTCCGAGTTGTGTCAAACACCTTGGTGAATTTTTGTTTGGTGTCGGTTTCGAGATCCGTTTGGAAAAACGGAAATAGTATAAATTCAGCATTCCATTTGTGTATAATTTTTAATTTTGGTTTGGACTTTTACAGTTGAGTCCTTGTAATTTCCATATTTACATTTGAGTCTCTATGACCTTACATTGAGGTCCTTGAGTCGGTTTTTGTTAAGAAAAAAAGAAAAAAAAAGGCAGAAAGGTGCTTAAAAAAAAGAAAAAAAAGCCGCACCAAAAAAAAAGAAACGAAAAAGAAAAGAAAAGCAGGAAAGAAAAAGAAAAAAAAGAGAAAGAAAGAAAGAAAGAAGAAAAGGAGAAAATCATTTTGTTATCATTGAGCTGAACTTGATATATCAGAGTTGTGCATGAGTTATTCCTAGTGCTATCTTGCGGTATCGTTTGTGACTAGGCTCGCGTCTCTAGTACGTTCTAGCCTAGGACCAGCACGGTACTTGACTTTGAACGATTATTTAACTTTGCATTATCTGATTTGAGCATTTACTATTCCTTTGCTACATATTTAAGTCTACCTAGAGCTCCACAGATTTGATTGCAGCCGTACAGCAAGTGTTTGCTAAAGCATCGATACATCCAAACTCCGTTGGGCTGCTTGGTTGAGTCGGTGTACGTCACCATTCCGCTTGCTTTGGTAAGAACTTGTAAGAGCTTGGGTAAAAGCTTGAGTGTGTGTGATTTTTGAGCTGCCACTACCTAGTAATTAATAGGAACGCGCATATTTTTGTGTATATTTCTTGTTTTCTACTAACAATGGCAGGGATACGCAAGATAATTGGGGATAGCTGTGCTCAACATCGACATCTTCGTCGAGACATGAGGAGTGATCAACATGACCATTATGAGGTAAGTGCCGATGTTCTAGGTAAGATTAAATCTGCACTGCCTTATTTCGAGAGAAACTATGATCCTCATGCTTACATTAATTAGGAGCTTGCGGTTGATAGTGAATTTCAAAAGCATGTCTTGTCTGAGAAACAAAAGGTTATGTGTGCCACTAGTGTTTTAATTAAACATGCTTCTAATGATTGGAAACACCTTTGTAGGCATAACAAAATACCATAATCTTGGAATGACCTGAAACGATATTTCAGAGATGTTTATGTTCCCATGTATTATGCCGACATTTTGTTCTACAAACTGCAATGTTTAAAACAAGATACTAGAACTGTTACTTCGTACTATCATGATATGCAATCTTGTTTATTACGTTGTGGTTTAGATGAATGCGAAGAAGCTAAAGAATTGAGGTTTTTACGTGGGCTTAACAAAGAAATTCAGGACATGCTTGATTGTCAAAGATATACATCTTTTTCTCATTTGTTACAACTTGCTTGTAATGTTGAAAGTAAAATAGAGGAGGACATGAAGAAGCAACATGCTATGTGTTTGCCTCCAATTACTAACCATTTGCAGGAAGTACGTAATCACGAAAAGGAGGAGAGAGACATGAAAGAGTCGCCAATTCCATTGTTCACACTCAAGTTCGAGGCACCTCCATCATCTAAAGAGTACATCAAAGGTAAAGTAAATGGTGCTGAAATTAATCAAGGTGAGTGTGTTGTAAATAAAGTAAATTTGTCCGCTTTTCATGCTAAAGTAGAGCAACCGTTAGTGGAACCAAATGCTGAAATTCCTTTGTCACAAGTTGATTTACTTGTTGTTCCTTGTGATAAAGAAGAGTTGTGTGATAATGCTTCACTTATATCTATGCCACAACTAGCGAATGAACATGCTATTGCTAGTGTTTCTTTGTATGCTGATCTTAAGCATGTTGTTCACATTGCTAATGAAGTAGAGGAACGTGAATTGCTATCTAGTATAAATACTTTGGGCTATGTTCGGTTTGATGATTTTTGTGAGCTCGAAAATTTGAAGGATAAATTATTTGCTAAATCTGATTTGCCATGTCCAACTAATGCTATTTCTCACATCTTTGACGAATATAATGATCTTGGAATATATTTTGTGCATAGAGTTTACATTTGCTCAGATTTAGAACTTCCTGTACATGTGGATAAAACATGCAAGCTAGAAAGAAATGTTATTGCTAACCAAATTGTCTCGAGATTGCCTTGTTTTGATTGGAAGAAACAAGTTGTTGTAAATGGACTACGCAAAGAGCACCATATGAAAAAACCGAGGACGGTTTTCCATGAAGAAAGAGGAGGAGGATGTGACCATGGCTACCACAGATGCAACCATTGCTCACATCATGGATGAACAAGAAGATATCGAGGTCAAGTCCTCCAAGTGCTGGAATCCGATTCGGCCACCTACTACACCACTGACTTCAAACGGCTGCCGAATCTGCATACGATCTCCGTTTTCGGCCCGTGAGTGCTTGATGGAAAGCTCTCGGAGTCCTCTTTCCAACGGATCTAGCCTCTTCTCCGAAGTCCATCTCGTGTGGCCAGAATCACAGGAACAAGGTGATGCGTCACCTATAATGGGCCTGTGGGCTTGTAACTTCATTTGGGACCCTGGCCCAGGTAAAGCCCATGTGGGGTGCGCCCCAAGTTGGTGGAGTACGACCCTAGGCACCCCTAGGTCGTCCTCCCACCCCTATATATAGCTAGGTACCCCTTCAGGGTTTCGCGGGTTTTGTTTAGATGAAAGTTTAGCCATTGCTACTTACTTGCAGCGCGCGTGTCGGCTAGACCGTCCGTCTGCTTATATTCGAAACCCCAACTTATCATTTGTATTAAATTCCTATTTGCAATTCAGATTGCTTTTATCTTATTCTTGCTTGTTTCTTCGATTTGCTTGCAGGAATAAGGTTGATCTGTACCGGCAAGATCAACAACCCACGGAGAGGTGTATCGATCGCTAAGGCGTAACACAACGTCTCGTACGGTTGTAGTCGGATCGTCAACGTTTCTCCCAAATCGTAGTTACCTACAACTTACCGAAAGATCGGGCCAACAATAGCCTTGAGTGTCGAGAGGAACTCAGGGTTCATCAAGGAACCTCAAGGAGGAAGGCGGCGGCTTGGAGGTGGAGTGCGGCGGTGGCACACGAGGTCGCGCCCGCTGCCGCCTCGCTCGCCTACGGGAAGAGAGGACGAAGAGAGGGGAGAGGAAAGAAGAGAGGGAGAGAAGAAGAGAGTGAGGATGAGGAAGAAGAGAGAGGGAAGAAGGGAGGTGAGGCTGACAGGTGGGGCCCACGTAGGCCCCACCATTTTTAATTAATTTTTGTGTGTAGCTGACATGTGGGGCCACATTTTTATTAATTTTCCGGAATCGAATTGTCACGTAAGCGCCACGTCAAATGCCACGTGGGACGAAGACCAAGTCAAACCAGCCACGTTGGCACCACGTCAGCCAAAACCGCCTTCTAAACCGCCGAGGGATCTCGTTTGCACTGGTTTTGATAGTTCAGGGACCGGTTTTATCTGGTTTTGAGGTTCAAGGACGAAAATCGGATTCGGTGTAAAGTTAAGGGACCTTAGATGAACTTATTCCTTCTCGCGCTGGGACGCCGCCACTGCGGGAGCCAGAGGCCAAAGCCTAGAGCCCAGAGGCCTCCGCTCGAGCGCGCTGGTTCTCGCAGACGCGCGCGGCTGCTCCCAGAACAGAAGACGAACACGCGACGGATCCATCAGCCGTGTGACCTCTGCTAATCCAAGTAAACGGCAATGCACTGGACCAAATATATGCAGCTTAACTTGGTCTACTTCAAACTCTCCACATCTAACAGAACTACTGTATGATTTCATACTGTAGTCATTAGTTGCCACTTGCTAGTTGGCACTACTTCGAACGTGGATTTTCATCCCTCGGAGGAACATTCCCTTGTTGTTTACGTGTCATCTAAATAGTTATTAAAAAATTTAGAGTAAATTTCACAAAACTACTGGTACTTTAGTCAAATTATCACAAAACTACAGATTTAACATGATGTATCACAAAACTAAAGATTTAACACTAATTTTATCACGGAACTACATATTTAAGGTAAAATATCCTAAAACTATAGATTTAATAACAAAGATATCACAAAACTATAGGCTTAATATCAATTAATCATAAAATTTGAACATTTACAACTCAAACATAACATTAGTGCAAATGATTTAACCCCCAAACTATATAGTTTTGTGATAATTTTATTATTAAATATGTAGTTGTGTGATAATTATTCTTGAACCTGTAGTTTTGTGATAAATTTGTTGCTAAATCTGTAGTTCTGTGATATATAACCTTAAATCTGTAGTTTTGTGATAATTTGGGCAAAGCATATGTAGTTTTGTGAAATTTACTCAAAAATTTTAAAAAAAATTAACAGCATAGATTAATATGAAATATATCACTCCACAAACATGTAAGACCAAATTCAACTTTTATAAGTTGCAACAAAAATAACAAATTAAACTGAAAATAGTTATGGCACATTCGTAACTATGTTATTTTTGTTACAATTTGTAGAAGTTAAATTTAAACTTGCATGTTTGTGGAGTGATATATTTCATATTAATCTATGTTGCCAATTTTTTTCATATTTTTTTATGACTATTTAGGTGATATGCAAGAAATGAGGAGATATCCTCTCGAGGGATGATCTCACTTTGGGCTTGTTTGGTTTGGAGCCAATTTTTACCCTACCAAAATCTTGGTAGTGCCAAAACACTGGTAAATTTTGGCACTACCAAATTTGGTAATATTCAATTTGAACTATTGAAGTTACCAAAATTTTGGTAGGGTTTAAATTGGTACCAAACCAAACAAGCGCACATTGCGGGCTTGAGCAACAAGCTACGAGCTCGATGGTCCGAACACTTAGAGCAGGTACAATAGCAGACTATTAGCCAGCTATAAACATATTTTAATGAAATAAAAGATGAGAGAAAAGCAGCGGGCTATAGATCTGTAGCTAGCTGTAGCACGGACTCCAAGACACAGTGTGTGTATAATAGGTGGGACTATATATTAATAGTACAGTAAGCAACTATCGTATGAATTAGCTATTAGATTGGTTATAGATGAATTGGAGCGAGTAGTAGTGGGCTATACTATTAACCTTGCTCTTACATTGCAGGCTTGCAGCCACAGTGAAAAACCAACGAATTAAGCACCAGCGCACTTCCCAGGGAAAAAGCTTGGTAACAAAGATCCTTGAATACATAGTACTTGTGGCGTTCAACAAAACAGAAGGCCAACTGGTGTTTGATATCAATCATGATAACTAGCCTAACACTAGAGTACTACCTTGCACTGTTGTCCAGACCAGCTGCATGGCACAAAGGAAGCTCATAGTCGACTAAACCAGTAACCACTAGCTGCAGCGAGGACGTATTTACTGTTGCCTGCCTGCAGTATAAATGATCACTTTCAGATTATCTGGAAAATCATTATGCTGGAAGCTGAGCAAACAATTCAGTTCAAAGGTGTGGCAAAACATGTTGACACAAGCATTAATACTGCATAATCATGTCAGCAAAGTACAAAAAACATGAATGAATGTTCACGTCACGTCATCACAACTATTGACCTATATGATTTTCTGCAATATTATCTTACGGTTCTTTTCTGGTAGATTTTCTTGTGAATGGTATTTGAATTTTGAAATACATTTTCTCATAGATCAAATTATTAAACCTTGTGCAATGCTATACGTTGCAAGTTGATACAATCGACAGTAAAAAAAAGTTGCTGCGGCAATTGCTGACATGTATTTTGTAGTCACCTATAGTAACGAGCTGCTTTTGGATAGAACCCCATATTTGAAGTCAGGGCTCATGATAATTGATAAGCAACTTTCTTATTTTAAAAAAAAAGCTCATCATTACTTTAACTGTCATTTTCTTTTCTCAACAGAACAGTGAAAATGTGAAAAACTGGCAGTGTATACTACAATAGGGTGTGTTCGGGAGGATCTTTGGCACGCAAAACGAAGCACACGTTAGTGTGTTATTAATTATAAGTATTAACTTAAAAAACTTTATAAATGAACTAATATGTTTTTAAAACAACTTTTCTATAGATTTTTTTTTGCAAAAAATACAATGTTTAGCTGTTTGAAAAGCGCGCGCGTGAAAATCGAAGGATGTGAAGTTTGAACCCTGGTCTGCTACTAGTACACAGCAAGAGGGTTATCTATATAAAATAAAAAGCAAGAGGGTTATCCATATAAAATAAAAAATATCAGCACACTAGCTTATGTGGTCATATGACGATATGAAAAGGGAACAAACCTACCACAAATATGAACATTTAACCAGGAAATGAAAGTAAATATGCTTATTGGATGACCCTTATCATTTGAATGTTTAATCAAATTTGTATTAGTTGGCTGTTGGATGGGAAGAATAGATGATTCGTTCAATGTCAATGAGATAATTGATGGATCATTTGTGATTGGGTGATGCATAAAATAAGTTAGCAGGGATACTGTGCTAAGGGGAACCAGATCCTCTAACGTAGAAGATTCTACGTTAGAGGGATGTAGAAGGCTTGAGCGCCGTTTATTTCGCGTCTGACGGCAGCGCCGGTTTTCTCTAGCCTCCGCCCTCTTTCGACCAGTCCAGAAGCGCGATGGTTCGGCCCATATGCGGTCAAAGCGAAGGGGAAAAACCACGCATGGAAAGAAAACGAAGCCACCCCTAGTCGGCCATGGCCGCCGGCTACTTGCTGCCGTTCGTCGATCATCGCCTCCCACTACGCGGGTACAGGTCAAGCAAATCCCCGAGGAAGCCGCTTCTTCCGCCGCCCTCCTCCCCATCCCTTGCTCCCAGGTCCTCCCCCGCGCGGTTTTGCTGCCCCGGCATGGAGGTTGAGGTCCACGTCGATGGGCTTCAGAAATTTGCGGACCAACCGCCCCCGCGCCATGCTCAATGCCTCAATACCAGCAACTCTTTGGAACCTCAGCAAGTAATCTCATGTTCCTCAACTCGTGCGCATGCTCGCCTTTTCTTTTTCCTCTGGTACATTCTGCTAGTTGTTTCGTTGCAACAGACGTAAATCAAGGAGGAGGATTGGAGGAAACGAACAATAGCAGCTCAATCGATCGGAGTAATGCAGCTCTGCTGATTATTTACACATATCTCATCTTTTCTTCCGTTCCCACGCTAGCTTGCACACATGTTAGTATGTTACGCGTTCAAGGGAGACGACGAGTGAGAGCGAGTGGCCGGTGGCCATGGCCGACTAGTGGCAGCTTCGTTTTCTTTCTCCGATCGTCGTTTCTCCCCTTCATTTTGTTCGCAACTGGGCCGCGAAGCACTGCGCTTCTGGGCTGATCGAAGGAAAACGAGCACGGTCGTCGGATGCGAAATAACCGGCGCTGCTGCTTTCTACATCCCTCAAACGTAGATCCTCTACGTTAGAGGATCTGGTTCCATGCTAAGGCATGTATAGAATTCGGTGTGGCAAAGTCAGTATAGAAACAAAATGGCAGCATTCCAACATTAAGAGAGAACACAAATAATGAAATAAGGGCTCGATAGTGTGATGTTGATTGATGGGCATGGTGGCCGATTTTAACTATCGCTGGAAGAAACCCTCGCGCGCGTGTTCAAACCCCTTAAACCGCTGAAACCAAACCATCTAAACCGGGTATCCCTGGGTTTGATCGGTTTGCTGCGGGAACCCGGCCCAAACTGCGTATGAATAGGCTGAATAAAAAGGGCTAAACATAGACTATATTAAAGAGGGATTGTTGATGCAGTTGCAGTAGTACGATCCCTAGAATGAAAGGTCTAATAGAAGACATTGTAAACCTCTAGTAATCCCCTCATAACACAAATTTTCATAGTTCTTGCAAAAAGATATGGCCAGGAAAAGAGCAAGCTTACCGCTTCATATGCTTGGCGATGATAGAGATGGTGGGTAGCCAACATACAGGAATGACAGCGAAGGTGGAACACCACTGATCACCCTACGGACAGACTCAAGATTCTTGCAACTTGGGTTTGTGCTGAACTCCAGCGAATAGCACCCGCGCGCAAAACTCGGAGGAACTTTCAAGAACAATTCCCTGCTGGTCGCACCCAGGATGCCGAATTCATCGAAAGGCACTACCATGGCAGTCTCAAAACTCCATTTGCTGGCAGCAACTTTCCCTTCATTTTGCATCTTTGCAGAATAGATCTGGAGTGCATAGCCTGTGATGTAATTACGGAAAGCGAACATCCCAATCTTGCCTTCTCCTTCCTCTACGATGGCGCATTCCACAATGTCATGGCCAGGCGCGCTCGATGGGAGCTCGAGAACTGAGAAATCCATCCTACACATGTCGAGCACAAGCAGATTCTTCCCTGAGTCACCCATCATCCAGTAGAAGCAGCCGTATGCGTAGCTGCGCTGCGACATGGAGCGGCAAGCGGGGCGCGAGAATGCAGGGCTCAGATCGCCCCAGCAGGCAGATGCATTGGCTCGCCATTGCCCGGAGACTGAAGAGAAGACGAAGGCGACGAGTTTATCTGGGCACTCTGCAATCCAGATCACCTTGAATGACGTCTCAGCCACCGCCGCCGCCTCGTACTCTTCTTCGCCGATCGGAGCGAAGAAGGTATCGCCGCAGCGCGATTGCCGGAGGGCGGAGGCGGCGGCTAGGTCTTGAGGAATCTGGGGGAGCAGCAAGTACCGCCGGAACAAGGGGTCGCACACGGCGAGGATCCTCGCGGCGGCGGCGCCTTCTTCCACGACGTCGCGGTCGAGCAGGAAGCGGCCGCCGAGGACGTCACGGACGACCCAGCTGAGGGGATCAGGGAATGGGAGGAACGAAAAGCCGAAGTCGGCGGCGCGGAGCACGGCGCGGGCGGCGGGTGCGGACGGGTGGGGCGGCTCGGCGGGGTGGAACCCGCCGGCGCCGGGTGAGGCGCCGCAGAACCCGAGGAGCGACGGCGGGTGGAGCGCGCGCGCGCGGCGGAGGAAGGCCGGGTCGGTGACGACGCGGCGGAAGGAGGCGCAGGACGCGGAGGCGCGGCCGAGGTCGGCGAGGGACGGGAGGCGGATCAGGACCTCCGCAAGGAGGTCGTCGGGGAGGGCGTCGAGCCGACGGTGCGCCGGCGGCGAGGCCATCGCGACCGCAAGGCTAGCTACCCACCGGCGGCCGCGTTAATTAGGTTTCCGAGGAACGGCGGGGATTGTTGGTGTGGACGTTTGGGTCCTTCACTCCACTTTATTATCCCCACGAGGCCACGTTCTCCACGAAAATAGGAGTAGTCGAAACGTTGCGTTGCGTTGCGCGGCGGAGGACACGAGCGATCTCCACGAAAATAGCAAGATGGATTCTAATCTCTCGAGTCGACGAAACGTTTGTGTTGCTCGGTGGCGGCGGCGCACGTTCTTAACTGTGGGATGTGGGCTGCCGATGGTCGTGCTCTCAAAAGGCCCAACTCTTTCCGGAATGGCTGGGTTTTGGGTTGGAGGACGCGCGCGCACGAATGAAATGGTCCGGTGGCTCCGCAGTCCACACGAGTACACGACACGAATAGACAAACTCACCGTACATCAACCGTGTGGTGCTTGCCTCTGCTGCTGCTCCTTCCGTAAAAAACACAAAATAACGGAATGTGACCCCCTTACAATGAATGTAATCCAGATTATTTCATAGCTTGAATTTCTTTTAGAACGAAGGAAGTACAATGTAACAACTGATGGACCAAACCTAGGCAGTGGTCATTGAGCAGGGTAGCTTACCTTGATCTACTTTAAATTGACATCTAAGACCAAGTTTAATAGTATAGCCAACTACTGTTTCCAAATCATCTATAGCTAATCTAATACTCCATCTGTTTCTAAATATTTGACGCCGTTGACTTTTTTAAACATGTTTGACCATTCGTCTTATTAAAAAAATTACATAATTATTTTTTCCTATCATTTGATTCATTGTTAAATATACTTTCATGTATACATATAGTTTTATATATTTCGTAAATTTTTTTAATAAAACGAATTGTTAAACATGTGCTAAAAAGTTAATGGTGTCAAACATTTAGAAACGGAGGGAGTAGCTCATTCATACAATAGTTAACTATAAAAATATACTACACCATTAATATTCAATCCTACCTCTCATACACACATAACGTTTTGGAGTCCGTGCTACAGCTGGCTATAAATCTGTAGCCCGCTTTCTTCTCTCTCTTCTCTTTTCTTCTCGATATGTGGTTATAGCTGGCTTATAGCCTACTATTGTATCTACTCTAACGGAAGTACTCTCTCCATACTCGTAAATAAAGTCATTTTGGACAGCGACACGGTCTCCAAAACATAACTTTAACTTCTTGTTTCTATAAAAGTATTTATTCAAAAGTGATATATGTATACTTTTATAAAAGTATTTTTCAAGACAAATATATTCATATAATTTTTATATTTTCAAACTCAACAACTTGAGAGTTATTCATAATTTATATTCCTAAGGTTTGACTTAAACATTATCCTAAACGACTTCCTTTACGAGTATGGGGGAGTACAAAACTAGTTGCAATGATGGTTGGTTTCTAGCCATACTTTATCACCACTTGTCAACAATAATTATGTGAGTTTAAAGTAGACCGAGCTAAGCTGCCCTGCTTAATGATCTCCTAGGTTTGGGTCCATAAGGCTCAAGAACTGATATTTATTTTATGTCATTCTTTATACTTTGGTATCTAACATGAAGTTTAAAAAACACGTGCGTTATATATTTTAAATTGTATGATTTGTATTATTATCATGTTATCGCTGTAGCGTTAGCATAGGCATATTACTAGTTGCAATGTAGTAGCAGAGGCAAGCATCTCATTGCTGATGCACGCGAGTTTGTCTATTTAGTCGTGTGGAGCCACCGGCTGTCGCACGTGCATGAGCGTCAAGTAAACCAGCTCTGTGCATCTGCCGGGTAAAACTGGCGACGACCTATGCGGCCCACACGCCCATTTAATTCGCGTGTGGGGGTGTCCTCCAGTCGCCAAACCTCAGGGATTTCGGCAGATGATCTCCTTGTGATGGCATCTGCCTTCTCCTACTCAATAACACAACTGTTATTGTATCGCAAGCAGCGAGCACTAAAAGAGAAACAAGCGGAGCGGTGGCGGGACCTCGGGGGCACCGGCGGAATGGTGTCCTTGTGGCGGTGCTACTCCTTCCTTCGCCATGGCCCGTGTGCGACTAAGGCCACCGATAGCACGCCACGTTGGAGGGAGATGAAGAGAGGGGAGAGACTGACAAGTGGGTCCCACGTCATATTTTACCTAGATTGTTACACATTGGCATGTTACATGGGCAAATGTGGTAAGTAGTTAAGAAAGTATATCTTTAGAGTGGTAAAAGAAAATATTAAGAGTAAATTAAGAAAAGCATTTAGATAATTGGCCATGCCAAATAGTTAAATTTCCCCACGTATAGTTGTCACGGGCTCTCGGTGCACGGCGCCACCGCTGCCTCCTCATGATTAGAGATGGCAACGGGTGCATATCCATCGGGTTCTCTTGCCCCACCCACACCCGCGATGGCTAAATATTCTCACCTAAATACGCACACCTATTGCGGGTAAAAAATCGTCATCATACCCATACCCGTGCGAGTATCGGGTACCCATACCCATATAATTGACCTGTAGCATTTATAGTTTTGTATTGTAATCAATCATATTAGAACTATAAACCGTCAATATTTTCTTTTGCAACAATGTTATTAACATTAGCGTTCAAATACGAGTAAAAAAATTATACAACCACATTACATAATCAAGAAATCAAATAATAATTTCAGCTTAAGATCTAAAAGAAGTTTTATCTTATCATAAGAGTTAGAATATGAGCAGCAGTAAAAACCTATCGGGTGTTGAATATCGGGTCCCATTACCATCTCTACTCGCAACGCAAAGTTTCGACTATTTTCGTGGAGATCGTGTGGCCTCGTGGGGAGTACTGGAGTGGAAGAACCCAAACGGCCACAAGAAACCAAAACCGACGGTGGGCAGCGTCGCGATGGCCTCGCCGGCGCGGCGGCCCGGGCACCGTCGGCTCGACGACGCCCAGGAGTTGGTCCTCCCCGTCGACCTCCTCGCGGAGGTCCTGATCCGCCTCCCGTCTCTCGCCGACCTGGGCCGCGCCTCCGCCGCCTGCGCCTCCTTCCGCCGCGTCGCCACCGACCCGGCCTTCCTCCGCCGCGCGCGCGCGCTCCACCCGCCGTCGCTCCTCGGGTTCTGCGCCTCGCCCGGCGGGTTCCACCCCGCCGAGCCGCCCCACCCGTCCGCGCCCGCCGCCCGCGCCGTGCTCCGCGCCGCCGACTTCGGCTTCTCGTTCCTCCCTTCCCCGCTCAGCTGGGTCGTCCGTGACGTCCTCGACGGCCTATTCCTGCTCGACCGCGACGGCGGGGAAGGCGGCGCCGCCCTGAGGATCCTCGCCGTGTGCGACCCCCTGTTCCGGCGGTACTCGCTGCTCCCCCAGATTCCTGAAGACATAGCCGCCTCCGTCCGCCGGCGACCGCGCCGCGGCGTGGCTCCCAACGGCAGATTCGATACCTTCTTCGCTCCAATCGGCGAAGAGGAGCGCGCCGCGGCGGCGATGGCTGAGACGTCATTCAAGGTGATCTGGATTGCGCAGTGCCCAGATAAGCTTGTGGCCTTCGTCTTCTCTTCAGTCACTGGACAGTGGCGAGCCACTGCATCTCCCTGCTGGGGCGATCTGAGCCCTGCCTTCTCGCCCCCCGCTTGCCGCTCCCTGTTGCGCCGCAGCTACGCATACGGCTGCTTCTACTGGATGATTGGTGACTCGGGGAATCTGCTTGTGCTCGACATGTGTAAGATGGATTTCTCAGTTCTCGAGCTCCCGTCGAGCCCGCCTGGTCGTGACATTGTGGAATGCGCCATCGTAGAGGCAGGAGAAGGCAAGCTTGGGATGTTTGCTTTCTGTAATTGCATCGACATTTATGCACTCGAGCTCTATTCTAGAACCATGCAAAATGAAGGAAGAGTTGCCAGCAAGTGGAGTTTTGAGAGTGCAATTTTAATGCCTTCTCGGGATGGATTTCGCGTGCTAGGTGTGACTGGCAAGGAATTGTGCTTACAAGTTTCTCCTATTTGTGTGAGCGGATGTTATTTGCTGGAGTTCAGCACAAATCCAAGTTGCAAGAAACTAGAGTTTGTCCTGAGGGTGATCAGGGGTGTTCGAACTTCTCTGCCATTCCTGTATGTCGGCTACCCGCCATCTCTATCATCACCAAGCATATGAAGCGGTAAGCTTGCTCTTTTCCTGCTCAGCTTTTTGCAAGAACTGTGAAAAATTTGTGTTATGATGGTAGTACTAGAGGTTTACAATGCCTTAATAGATCTTCTGTTCTAGGAAACGACTTAATGCAACTGCATCAGCAATCCCTCTTTAATATAATCAATATTTAGCCTTTTTTTTTCCTTTCCTGGCTTGACGGTTAGTACTAAGTAATTAGTGCTATATATAACTCTTCGCCAGAATAGATGTTTGGTATCGTTAAAAAGCTACATCCTTTCTTTCTGTGTGAACTGTTAAGTACTGAACAACGTGACCATACTTTCTACGTTGCAAACTTTTGTGTCCTGGTCAAAGAGTGTTCTGAGGCTGTTCACCAGGGAGGGGGAACTAGGACTCTAATCTCTAGAGGGGATGCCACCTTATGCACATATATTCCTTAGATGTAATGTATATAGTTATGAAAGGAAAATTTTGATATATATGCCACTCCAAAACTTGCAATCTTTTCAAAATTCTGAAAATGATGTAGGAGTAACTACATAAATTATGGTGTTATATAGCACTGTACACAAAAAAGAATCATGTCAAACTTCTATATACCAGTTAGAAACAAAAAAAAAAAAAAGATAAATTTTGCTGCAAATTGTGCAGGACAATGCATATCTTTTATTTTTTTTCTCGAACACTGTGGGATGGTTTATATCTATTGTGTAACATTGTCTAATTTTTCCATAATTTTTCATAACTATTTACATTACTTTTTCGCAATGAGGGAACATCCCCTTAAGGGTTTGAAACATTTTCCCCAGGGAGGGGTTACATTCACAGGCAAAATTGATTTCAACTACTAGTTTACTAGCTACGAAATACTTCCAGGTCTGGTTATTCGAATATCTGGGAGTTATGTGATTATTCATTTTTGTAGTTAAGCTTCTGTGGTTATTGAACTTCTGTTCATTGTTGTTGTGGGCTTATGGTATTCAACTTCTGTTCATTTTTTGCTGTGGGCTTATAGCTATTGTCCTGGTTGTTGCTTGCAAATAGCATCATGGCCATAAGTCATGTATCTTGCAGAGTACTGAGGGGATCACTATGCCCACCACTCAACATCACACAGCTTGACAATGTCGCAGGCTACAATTCATTTTGGGGCAAATTCAGCGGAAACAAAGCGGCAGCATTCTTGTTCCTGCTGACTTTGCCACACACCGAATTGTAGCTTGCGACGATGTTAAGATATTACATGCCTTAGCACAGTATCCCTGCTAACTCATTTTGTGCATCACCCAATCACAAACAATTTATCAATAATCCCTCATTGACATTGAACCAATCATCTGTTCTTCCCATCCAACAGGCAACTAATACAATTTTGATTAAATCCTTCAAACGATAAGGGTCACTCAATAAGCATCTTTTACTTCCATTTCCTAGTTAAATGTTCATATTTGTGGTAGATTCATTCCCTTTTCATATGGCCACATAAGGCAGTGTGCTGATATTTTTATAGAAGACTAGTAGTAAACACTGCCAGTTTTTCAGTGTTCTGTTGAGAAATGAGAATGATGGTTCAAGTAATGATGAGCGCTTTTTTAAATAAGAAAGTTGCTTATCATGAGCCCTGACTTCAACTATCATGTTGCTTAAGTAAAGTGTAAAGATGGGGTTCTATCCAAACCAAAAACAACTCGTTACTACAGATCACTACAGAATACACGTCAGCAATTGCCACAGCAACTTGTTTGCTATCGATAGTATCAACTTTGTTGCTGCTTGGATGGAAAACTATTAATTCCTTCCATCATGTGTAGCTATCATTTTTATGATTGCATAATAGGTTCAACCAACTGCAACTGCAAATTTGGGAACAATCAGATATTCAAAGATATCATTGAATTAGGTGTTATATGATATTAGTTTTTTTTTTTGGCAACGTATAGCACTGCATCATGCTTAATTATTTGATCTATGAGAAAAGATATTTGAAAATCAAAATTAAGATACCACAGTCACAAGAATCTATCAGAAAAGAAACGTAAGATAATGTTGTAGAAAGTCCGAGTACTCTTACATTACATGCAATTCATATAGGTGAATAGTTGTGATGACTTGAATATTCATGTTTGTAGTACTTTGCTGACATGATTATGCAGTAATGCTTGTTCCAACATGTTTGCCACACCTTTGAACTGAAGTGTATGCTCAACTTCCAGCATAATGATTTCCAGATAGTCTGAAAGTGAACGTTTATATTGCAGGCAACAGCAGTACGTCTTCGCTTCAGTGGTTAGTCGACTATGAGCCTCTGTTGTGCCATGTAGCTGGTACCAGCAAGGTAGTACTCTAGTGTTAGGCTAAGCTGCTATCTGTTTCGTCGGCTCTTTTTGATGACATGCATATCATGATATCAAACACCGATTGGCCTTCCTGTTTTGTTGAACGCCGCAAGTACTATGTATTCAAGGATCCTTTGTTACCAAGCTTTTGCCCTTGGAAATGCGCTGGTGCTTCGTTGGTTTTTCACTGTGGCTGCACTGGAGTAAGTGTTCGGACGAGCTGGTAACCTTTTGCTCCAGGTGCACAGTGCGCTTCTTAAGTAGCGGCAGAGTATAAAATCATACTCCTACAGTTTGAAGTAGACAAGCTGCCCATATTTAGTCCAGTGCATTGCAGTTTACGGCCTCATATTTTCGCTTATGCTTATACTTATCAGCCAAAATTTTAATTTTCAACATTAAATTTAAATTTTAATTTTCAACATTAAATTTGGAGGGTTTTTTCATTGAAGTCTATTTTCTTTTCGTTTACAAATATGCCGTCTGGCTTGCTCCTTGAATAAGCGAAACAATGGGGCCGTTACTTGTAGTAGCGTAGTAGCAGCCATATGGGAGTCCAAGTTCGCGCGCGAACTGCGGGGCAGCGGGCGAAGCGGAGGCCTCTGGCTCCTGCCGTGGCGGCATCCCGATGTCCCACCCACGTAGCCGTGCATGTGGATGACTCGTGTTACGCCTTGTGCGGTCACACGGTTGCAAGAGTCTTACATCTACATTTGTAACGTGTTTTTTTAAAAAGAATTGCTGCAGTTTGAATTTGTGAAGACATCTCATAAGAGCAAGGATAATTGGCTGAGTTCTTATCCTAGTTTTTCCAACTCACCTATCTCGTTTTCCGCGCGCACGCTTTTCATTCCGCCGTGGCGGCGTCCCAATGTCCCACCCACGTAGCCACCCACGTAGCCGTGCATGTGGATGACTTGTGTTGCGCCTTGTGCGGTCACACGGTTGCGAGAGTCTACATTTGTAACGTGTTTTTTTTTAAAGAATTGCTGCAATTTGGATTTGTGAGGACATCTCATAAGAGCAATGATAATTGGCAGAGTTCTTATCCTAGTTTTTCCAACTCACATCTTTCGTTTTCCGCGCGCACGCTTTTCAAACTGCTAAACAATATTTTTGCAAATACTATATGAAAGTTGTTTTAAAAAATTGTATTAATCTATTTTTTTTTAAAAAATAATACTTAATTAATTATGCAATAATACCTGTTTCGTTTTGCGGGCCGGCTCCTCTCGTTCCACGGATGCATGATCATTTGATTCCTTTGCCTATGACACGCGGGCCCTTGAGCGCTAGGATATTTAATAAAAAATAAGTACAAAACCCACCGCCATGGCGTCGCCGGCGTGGCCGCCGCCGCACCGCCTCCAACCTCCCCCGCCGGCGCAGCTGGACCTCACCGACGAGCTCCTCGAGGAGGTCTTCGTCCGCCTCCCCACCGCCGCGGACCTCGCTCGCGCATCCGCGGCCTGCGCCTCCTTCCGCCGCCTCATCACTGGCCATGCCTTCCTCCGCCGCTTCCGCCGCCTCCACCCGCCTCCTGTCCTCGGCATCCTCGCCGCGGGATTCCTCGCGGCGCAGGCGCCCCATCCGTCGGCCGCCGCGGCCGACTTCCGTTTCTCCTTCGTCCCCTCCCGCGACCGCTGGTGTCCCCGCCACTTCTCCGACGGCAGGTACCTCCTCTCCGCCATCCCGGAACGCAGCGGCCCAGCTCCCGATCACCGCGCCTTGGTCAAGGAATTCGCTGTCTGCGACCCCTTGTACCGGCGCTACCTGCTGCTCCCACCCATCCCCGACGACCTAGCCTCAGCAGTAAATCAATCAGAGATAGTGAATTTCGAGCCCTTCCTTTGTCCTGCTACTGAAGATGAAGAGGACACAATGTTCAGGGTGATCTGCTTGGCTCAGTGCGAGGCCAAACTGGTCGCCTTCATCTACTCTAGGGGTTCTGGGCAATGGCATGCTGTGGAGTTCGATGGCTGGAGAGATTTGACAAGAGGGACTAGCAATCCGTATCCATCCGGCGAGCCTGAGTTGTCCGGGCGGTACTACGCGCACGGATGCTTCTGCTGGGTGATGCATTGGGTGAACAAGTTGCTTGTGCTCGATACCCGCAGCTTCGAGTTCAGCTCTATCGACCTCCCACCTGGTCCTTTGTTACGTCGGATGGTCATTGTGGAGGCGCTGGAAGGGAAGCTGGGGCTCTTTACTCTCTGCAATGACAATGAAAATGCCTTGTATTTCCTACGGTATGACATATTGGAAATCTTGGGTGTTGCTGGGGGATACTTACTCCTACAAGGGTTTCCTCATGACTTCAGGCCAAAGAAACTCTGTTTTTCACTGAATCTCAGGACATTCAAGCTTGAGTGGTTTTGTGGGACTACATATGCCATCATATCTCCGGACATGTACGCTGGTTTTCCACCATCCTTGTCACCGCCAGCTATTTGAAGTGGGTATGGTTGCTTTCCATCTTTGTTTATTTGTGGAAGAATTGCATCTATTCCACCATATCATATTTTGCACACAATAGGACACTGATATGATGCAGATAGGACACTAATTGAACTTCATTTTGTTTTTGGTAAGTACGTTTATGTTCTTTCTAGTTGATCACACCATTGCAGTAGTCAGTAACTCAGTATCTTTGTAAATTTTTGTCATGTCCATATAAACTCCTTTCTTGAGGTAGAAAATGCAAGATGTATGCCTTTTCCCCCCTTCTGAACAGTTATTTGAGTAATGATGGGCATTACTATGGATACAGCCTAATTATCTTCTTCCAGCAGTCACACCTTATCGGGTGTCTGTGCCTGGATAATTGATTTGTGTTGCACATTGCTCTAGCTTAGGTGATCTTCAGTTTTTAATTTGTCCATGCTATTTTGAAGCCTGTCAAACTTGAGAAATGAACAATGATGTGCTCTGGTCTGCATCTTTTTGTGTGTTTACTTGTTTCAGTTTTGTGGTGGTTCTGTTCATGGTAGAACGCATCATTTTCATCTCCAAGTACCAACATAACACTTCCAGTGAATCTGAGTAAATGTGTCTATCCTATCAAGAAGTATAGTTTCTCACTGCAACGATTTGCAGGTGGTTAATCTGCACGCAGTTGAGGCTTCGTCTACGTCATGCGCTGCTGGGGCTTCGTCGCTTTGAGTTACAAGGATGGCTGGCTATGGTAGTTCACCTCTTCTATGCTAGTTTAGTTCGGTCGGTTATGTACCTATCAATGATGATTGATGTCAAGCAATATTTATCATCCTCCTTGATGCATAGATAACTCTAGCACTACATGTCTATTTGGTTTTTGAGACGTACTCTTAAGTGTACTTACTAAAGTCTTATGTTGCAATATCCAGTTTGAAATCAAACTTAGTGATTGGATGATGTCAAATGTCTGATGCTAGCTGCTCGCAAAAGGCAAATGATGGTTCAAGCCCTCATTTCATACCAATTTCTGGCCTGCATCCCTCTTCACTTCCCATGCGAATGCATTTTATACTCCCTCCGCACCATGAAAAACCTACTGGATGTCATCTGTTCCACGGTGGAACTTCCACCCCATCGATCCATCATCCGGGGTTATGCGAAATTTACTCCAATTAAAAATCCTATTATACTATCAATATACTCCAGCATAGCACAGCACCTTCCTTTGATCAACTAATGTCCTTCTCTCCTATTGTTCCAAAAAAAAAATTCTCTTCTAACGGATGGACAGCATGGTAGCGTAAATCTGATACTAATTGGCACACCTCGACCTAACAATGACTCAAATCATGAAGAACAATCCACAACTATCCAATTATTACGAGAATATCAAGACCGAAATTCCAATCTTGCACCAAAAGTGTTGCAAGCTTCAAGCCGACGAGTGATGGCAGATTGCTGCTCGGTGCTCCAGTCATGGTAGGCTTCCACATACCGAGTGATCCAATTCGGAGGGTTATGAACAAATCCACGGAAAAACACCATGGTCTGCAGCGATGGGGCTCTTGCCAGAAGCAGCCCTGCCAACGCAACGTCACCCTGCCTCATCCTGAAGCGGTAGAACTTCACCTGCCTCAGACGATGGTGCTCGAAGTCTGATGGCTCCCACAGCACGCCGCCTAGGTGGTCTCGTTTCTCGTTGGAAATGAGCTGCATTTGTAAAAACACAAGATGTAGGATCGAATCACAATAACTAAGCCAACCAGAGGGGAGGTGAATGGTTGGTATACCCAAAAACCGAAAACTTTTAGCGGAAATAAAAGTTACTCTCGAAATCGACGGAAGTCGGTCTGACCGAGATTGATCTGTCGGTCTGACCGGGTGGATGCCGCCGGTCTGACCGGTGTTGAATCTCCGGTCTGACCGCCGAAGTCGCCTGCCGCGCCTGTCGCCGCCGCCGGTCTGACCGCCGTGCTCCTGCCGGTCTGACCGCTGCTTGCCGCCGATCTGACCGCCTGTATATCGCCGGTTAGACCGCCGAAATCCGGTAAACACAAATCGAAGAACTCTTAAAGTAGATGACGACTTTATTGATTCTCTCTGTGTTTACAAAGTGCACCAACAGCACTCCTTACAAAAATTTCGACTAAACTCGAAACCCTAACTCAAAACTCAACTCAATTGCTCTCAAAAGCGATACCGGAAAGCCTTACGCTCCCCCTCTATTTATACCCGAGGTAGGCAGCCTAAAGCCACGAACCAAACTCATACTAAGAGTCCTAAACACCTTAGGAAACCCTCTAGTACAAGACACTAACTTTACATAACCAATCATACCAAACTTGGACTCCTTCCAAATTCGACTCCGCATCCCATACGCACACAATAACTTCATCGTATGCCATATGAAATCTCCATCAACCACGTGCATCAACTCTAGCCTAAGTATCCCGCATGATCTCTGACCACCACGGACGTCGTCTTATCCCCAAGCCGACTCCCGGTCCATCACCACAAATACTCTTCCGAGGCATCGAGTCACCTACACATGAAATAAACAAAGAAACCATATTCCGAGACCAAGCTATCTCCAACTTGACTCATTAGTAGCAAACAACAGTATTACATACGTATAGTATCCATCTAGAAGCCATAATCATGAAATAATCACGGATATCCAAACAAACAACCCGAAACCGAAACCGACACAGAATCGGCCGGTCAGACCGCGGGCTGGCCGGTCCGACCGCTCGCATACCGCCGGTCTGACCAGCATACACAGCCCAGTCTGACCGGTCATATAAAATGATAAAACCTGCGATTCACCTGTAAAATCCAATCATCTCCAAGACCACTTCGTGAAAAAATTCCAAATAACAAAACCAATAATCTCCAATGCCTAATTGTTCATCACATAATAATAATCAAAAACACTTTTGATTTTACAATCTCCCCCTTGATGAACACATTGGCAAACCCATTAAAAATGTTTTGGTGTTTGGAAAAATAAAAACAAAAGTGGTAAAAAGCACACTTCGTACAAATGTACACATCGTGCTCAAAAATCCAAAAGACAACTTCTCCCCCTTTTTTAAAAGAAAGAAATTCCCAATTGAACCAAAAACATGCTCTTCTCAACAACTCTCCAAAAATTCACCTTGCTTCTCCCAAAATCCAAAAATTTTCACATCACTTCTCCCCCTTTTGATAATGATTTCATCAAGCATTGGAATTATGTTCATTAATGTTCAAGAGCTTAGCATACATATAGCATATCATGTCATGTGTTGCAATAAAAAGAAAATGAACACATCTTTAATATAACAAGCATGCATTAAAGTATAACCATGAACCAAAGATTTTACAATTAAGCTTGAATCAACAATCAAAATTCATGATTTCATACGATTTATAATGTAACATCTTAACAAGCACATAGGTTGAAGAATAAACACTAAACACATATACCTATTGCATTTATCACTCTTTCTCAAATAACCTTTAGCACAAAACAAACAAGAGAATTTTTAACTTTTTCTTTTCTTGAGCCTTTTTGCTCATATTTTTCTCTTTTATTCCGGGTACGTCCCTGTCGTCAAGACTGTTTCCAGGGATTCGACACCCATTATTTTGCTCACAGCGAATACGTCCTTGTCGTCAAGACTGTTTCCAAGGATTCGGTATTCATTTTTTTCATATTTTTTTCTCTTTTCACAATGAGCAATTAAAGCTATTTGAGAAATAACAATTCAATAAAGCATATATAGAGAGCATTTATAAATCAAACCATATGCTAGCATCAACATTGCATATTTACTTAATTCATGTATAGAATTTAAGTGTCATGCATCATCTCCCTTAAAAGTAAAATCTAAATCTCATGAAGAGACTAGAATACATACAAGCTATGCTAGAGACAAATAAACCTTCAAAGTATCGCTAGCATGCACAAGAAAATACCATATGTATAAACACAGCTCTCTTTTATCAATTTTTCTCATTGTCATATTTTTGCTTGATAAAATCATGAGGTACAAACTCCCCCTCAAACCATGCCAAAAGGATGAATTATGCCCAATTCACCACGAAGAAAAGCAAATCGATTAGAATCCAAAAGTTTAGTGAAAATATCAGCAAGTTGCAACTTTGTATCTAAAAACTGCAATTCAACATCTCCTTTCTCAGCATGATCCCTCAAAAAGTGAAAACGAATATCAATGTGCTTTGTGCGTGAGTGTTGAATAGGATTCTTAGCAATGTTAATAGCACTTGTATTATCACAAAAGAGAGATACTTTCTCAAAAGTAAGACCATAATTTTTCAAAGTAGATAAAAGCCAAAGAATCTGTGAACAACAACTAGCAGCAGCAACATATTCAGATTCAGCAGTTGATTGAGCAACACTAAATTGTTTCCTAGAAAACCATGCAATCAATGATGTACCAAGAAAATGACATGTTCCACTAGTACTTTTCCTATTAATTCTACAACCCCAAAATCAGCATCGGAATATCCACTTAAGCATATAGAAGATGAAGTAGAATACCAAATTCCAAACTCAAGTGTATGATTCAAATACCTCATTATTCGCTTGATCGCTTGACGATGTGAAGCACGAGGAGAAGCTTGAAAGCGTGCACACAAACACACAGCAAATTGTATGTCTGGCCTAGAAGCAGTTAGATACAATAAAGATCCAATCATACTTCTATATTCCTTTTGATCAATAGCTTCACCATCTTCATCAGGATCCAACACAGCTGTAGAACCAATTGGTGTTGAAATTGGCTTGCAATTCTCCATCTTGAACCGTCTCAAAAGATCCTTCGTGTACTCCGTTTGATGCACAAAAGTACCTTGAGGTGTTTGCTTAATTTACAATCCCAAAAAGTACGATAACTCACCCATCATGCTCATTTCAAATTCCCTGCGCATAGTCTCAGGAAACTCCACAACCAAAGCGTGAGTCGAACAACCAAAGATGATATCATCCACATAAATCTAAACGAACAGTTGATTATCACCATGCTTAAGAACAAAAAGCGTTTTGTCAACCTTTCCCATTGTAAAACTTTTAGCAAGCAAAAAATTCTTAAATCTATCATACCATGCTCTAGGAGCTTGTTTCAAACCATACAAAGTTTTAGACAACTTAAAAACATGGTTGGGAAAATCAGGATTTTCAAAACCTGGTGGTTGTTTGACATAAACTTCCTCCTGTATAAAACCATTTAGAAAAGCACTTTTAACATCAATTTGATACAATTTAAAACCTTTTGAAGCAGCAAAAGCCAACAAAAGTCTAATTGCCTCAATTCTATCAACAGGAGCAAAAGTTTCATTAAAATCCAAACCCTCCACCCGAGTAAAACCTTGAGCAACAAGTCTAGCTTTATTTCTCACAATCAAACCATCCTCACTTTGTTTATTTTTGAAAACCCACTTGGTTCCAATAATATTATGTCCAGAAGGTGGTTCAACTAAAGTCCAAACTTTGTTTCTCTCAAAATTTTCAAGTTCTTCATGCATGGCGTTAATCCACGATTCATCAGTTAATGCATGTGATACATCTTTAGGTTCAAAAGAAGCAACAAATGCAGAATTTGCACAAACATCATGAGTCGTTACCTGAGACCTTGTAGTCCGCTCACCTAAATTACCAATTATTTGTTCCGGCGGATGTCGTCGTTGAATGTGCAAAGGAGCAGCGACTTCCGAAGTTGATCCACGTTCTGTATCAGTACTGGTCAAAGTAGTAATCTCTGGAGGACCATCTCGATCAGCATCAACAGTACGCGATCCCGACAACCCTGGCCGGTCTGACTGCACCTCCTATGCCGGTCTGACCGGAGGTGTGCCGGCGGTCTGACCGGCCTAGCGCCCGGTCTGACCGTCCGAGCCGACCTCGTCGTCGTCGTTGTCGTCACTCTAGTCTTCAAAAATACGACCATTCTCCCCCTGAACCTGTGACAGTGTACCTGCAATATCGGGTCTAGTACCTGGACTAGCCTCATCAAAAGAAACTTCGCAAGTCTCAACGATTTTATTAGTCTCCAAAATAAGTACACGATAGCCACGAGTATGTACGGGGTAACCAAGAAACAATCCATCGGTAGAACGTGCCTCAAACTTATCCAAAGTTCCAGATTTCAAGACAAAGCACTTGCAACTAAAAACACGCAAATGTGAAACTTTGGGTTGATGTCTAAATCGAAGTTCATAAGAAGTTTTTCCAAGTTTTGATCTCAAGAAAACCCGATTTGAAATATAACAAGCAGTGTTAATAGCCTCAGCCCAAAATTTTCTAGGAGTTTTATATTCATCCAACATCGTTCTAGCCATCTCAACCAAAACACGGTTTTTCCTTTCAACAACACCGTTTTGTTGAGGAACATGAGGAGAAGAAAATTCATGTTCAAGACCTCTTTCGTTGCAAAATTGTTCAAAAGAAGCATTTTTAAACTCACCACCATTATCACTTCGAATTCTTTTCAAAGAACCAGGAAATTCAAGATCCAATCGAAGAAACAAACCATGAAAGTGTTGAAAAGCTTCGTCCTTAGTTGCCATAAAGAAAACCCAAGAATATCGAGAAAAATCATCAACAATTACCAACATATACCACTTTCCTCCAACAGATTGCACTCTAGCTGGACCAACAGTGTCCATATGTAATAGCTGTCCCGGTGCATCCGTCATCATAGAAACAATAGGAGCATGTGAAGTAGAAACCATCTTAGCATGACGACACGGTGTACAAACCAAATCAAGATCTTTCTTAAGTTTAGGCAAACCACGAACAAGATCCAAACCACTTAACCTAGTGAGATGATCTAAACCAACATGTCCAAGTCTACGATACCAAAACATCACATCTTTATCAAACTTAGCAACCAAACATGTTATCACAGGTGAAACAGGATTTTCAAAATCAGCTTTAAACACTCTTCCATAGCGAGAAATATTTAACACAGAATCACCACAAGAATCAAAAACTTTACTTCCAGTTTTTTTAAAGTGAACCTCAAAATTTTCATCAACAATTTGTGAAACCGAAAGCAAATTATACTTTAAGTCCTCAACCAAAGCTACATTCTTCAATTCAAATTTTTCATTTACCTTAACCAAACCTATAGCAAGAACGGCACTTGTAGATGCATCACCAAAGATAATCGATTCAGTCTTGGATGCCTTCTTGAGGGAGGATGTCACACCCTGAAGTTCTTTCCCAAGCCTAAATTGAAGTTATAAATAGTCTCAAGAAAATAGCAGTGTAAAGCAGGAGAAAACCTTAATAAATTAATGCAATTAACAATCAGAAGTGGCATGTGGAATTTTTCTTGAGTTCTACATGTCGAAATTCACTAACAGGATTTTTAGTGGAATTTTCAGAACCCTCGAAATAATTTTAACCGATTAAAAATGAGCACATGCAATTTTAAATCCCAGGAAAATCCTTTTTCCTTTTTTCTTTTTCTTTTCCCTCCTTTTTCCCCCTTCTTGGGCCGCCGGCCCATTCTTTTTCCCCCCCCCTTCTCCCGCTGGGCCGGCCGAAGGCCGAGGCCCAGCCCAGCCGCGCGAGCCGGCCGCCCGCCTCCTCTCTCTCGGGGTCACCGACAGGTGGGCCCACCTGTCGGGCCCGTCTCCCTCCTCGCGCCGCGCCGCCGCGCCCGCAACCGCCGCCGCGCCCCCCTCCTCCGCGTCTCCCGGGCCACGCCGCCCACGTCGCCTCGCGCCCGCACCTCCCGCGCCCACTTTCCCCCTCTCTCCCGCTCGCCCGCGCTCCCGAGATGGCCGGGATTCGATTTTCGAATCCCGCCTCTCTCTCCTCTCCGCTTCCCCCCATGTCGGCCGGCGATTCCCGCCTCTCCCGGCCACGTTCGGCCCCCTCTCACCCTATTTAAGCACCGCCGTCGCCCTCTCTCTCTTTTTCCCCATTTCGCCGAACTCCCTCGTGCTCCCCATCGCTCCCGCGCCGTGCATCCACCCGCCGCCGCTTCTCCCGCCGCTCCGGCCGCCGCTAGCCGCCGCTAGGCTCGCCGCCGCACCGCGCCGTCGACGCCGTCGCGTTCGCCATCGTGCGGGCCGCCCCGTCCACCCCTCCTCCGTCGAAACCCGTTGCCGGAACCCCTCCGCATCGCGCGCCGGTGAGCACCGCCATGGCCGCCGCCTTCGGCCGGCGTCCTCGCTCTCCTCCGAATTCCTCTCCCTCTCTAACTCCTCCGATCTTGTTCGCTAGGTGGCCCCGAAGCTCGTCCCGCCGCCGTCGTCTCGCTCCGTCGCTCGCCGTCGCCGATCTCCGTCGGTGAGGCATCCCCTCCCCTTTCTCCCTCTCTCTCCCGCGCCGCTTAGCCGCCGCGCCGCCGCCGCCACCGCCGGCCGGTCGCCGCCGTCGGCCTGTGCGCCGTCCGCCGCCGCCGCTCACGCCGCCGCTTGCCGCCGCCGGTGGTTGTGTGCGCCGCCGCCGCACCCCTCGGCCGCTCGGCCGGCCTTGTGCCGAGTCGAGCCGAGCCAGGCCGCCTCCGCGCCGTCCGATCGGCCCGAGCCGATCCGGGCCGTCGATCCCGTGGACCGGCGGTGGACCACCCGCGTGGTCCCGGTCCACGGTGGACCGCCCCCTTTGAGTCGCTGCCGTGTAGGGCCCGCGTGCCGGCGCCCCTTTTCCCTCTCTCCCGAGCCGCTGACCGGTGGGCCCCGTGTGTCGGCGCCGCGCCCCCCCTTGATGACGTCAGCCCTGGGAATTATTGCGCAATAAATGATTTAAGGACTTTTTGTTATAGTAATAAACACAGTGAATCTTCTAAAATTCATATCTAATTCATCCGTGCTCCGTTTAAGCCCATTCAAGTCTCAGTAAATCAAGAAAAATGTGTAGAATCCATTAAAAATGGTTTTGTTCTCTGTTTCAGTAGTCTTATAGCCTGTTTGCATTATTTGCCTTGTATGTCGTTAATATTCCGGCTCTTCCGACGCTCCGGTGTTCTTCGAGATTGTCGCCGAGGTTCCTCCAGCAGCAGAGCAAGGCAAGTCATGCTTGTCACTTGATCATATTGAACCTATATTGCAAATGCTCTCTTGTTTTCTCCTAAATATTGCATTGTTTTATAATATCACGATGGGATGGTTACCTACTGTCATAGCCGTACTATTCTGTACCATGTTCCTTTGTTAGCTTGGGATATAACATGATTAGAGATTGGACTAGGGATTGCTTAGCCATGCTTAGTTCAACTAGCACACAATGAGGGAAATCCTATTGATGTTTAGACTGTAGGTCCTAATGGTAATGTTGGATTAGTACCACCGTTTTGGTGTTGGTTAATTAAAATGAATCACATGGTGGGCTGTGGGTGTATGGTTTTGCTAGTCGCACCCATGGCAAGTAAAGACCGGTTCGCGGGAAACCCTGGAAGAATTTATCGTGCTTACCACAAGCTAGCGTGGGCAACGGCTGGGCTTGTAGTGTAGCTTTCCTCTAGCTGACGCATCCAGGCAAGGGTGGGCGTGATGGAGCGGGGCGGGCCCTGCGACGGCCTCTGTCGCTTCCGGATTCACCTAGGCACGAGAGGGGACTGCCCGCTGCCTTGCGAGGAGTGGGGGTGAAACCTGAGGTGTGGTGTGCTTGGCTAGAGGGGGTTATGCGAAGGGTCCTGTCACGGCCTCTTTCTGGTATGTCGTGGTGGCATGTCGGCGCACGGGAACGTGTCGTGGGGCTGTGTCTTGTGGGTACAGTTGTACACCTCTGATCAGAGTAAAACTATTCGAATAGCCGTGCCCGCGGTTATGGGCGGTCAACCAGATTCACCGTGATTAGTTTCACCCTAGTTTAGTCTAATGAAATTGGGTAGTCTGGGTGGATGGTTGGGCCTGTTGCAACGTGGGATAGCGTTGAACAGTGGATGATTAATATTGAGTAATTATTACAACTGTTTACTTCTTTCAACTCCCGTTTATAAATGCTCGCTTTATGCAAATGAACCCGTCTAGTTCTCCGTTGATAATTCCCTGCATCATACCCCTATTCCGGTATGACTTGCTGAGTACAGTGGGTAGTACTCAGTCTTGCTCTATTTTTCCCCAACCCCAGAGTGCGAGTATGTGTTCGATGGTGGTTTCTCCGAGGAGTAGGCTTCGTCCGTGCCGTCGAGGATGCCTGTGGTGTGGTGTTCCCGCTGCAGTTCAAGTCAAGGCTTAGCTTCTATTATCTTTCGTTTTTCCGCTGCATTTATGTAAGACTTTTATGATGTTTGTAAGGCGTGGATCTGAATGTCAACATTGTCGTTTGTGTACCCCGGCTGGTCCTGGACGGGGATTTTAATGCACATTCTGCTTGGAATTCTATTCGGGAATTTCTGGGCGTGACAGAGGAGAACCAATTTTTATCACCGGTCATGTGCGCGAACAACCGGAATCCACGATCTACACGTTCTCCTTCCTTGCCACAAAAGCCTACACACAAGAAGAAGTCGAAGCCTCAGTACTGGGGTTAGATGATAATAAAAATTTAGGAATCCAGTACTGAGACACACGACCAGAAGATCCAATAGGCATGTATCCACGTGCAAAATCAATTTGAGAATTTTCAGAAAAATTCCTCCGAGGCCGGTCGGACCGGGGCCAATCTGACCGCCTCTGTACCGCCGGTCTGACCGACGCTCAGTGGCCGGTCTGACCGGTCGCCGGTCTGACCGCGGGACCCACTGCGGTCTGACCGGTTTCCTCGAGGGAAAACCCGATTTTTGCCACTTTGATTTTGCAAAAGCAATTTCTCTCTCCTTTTTCTGTTTATGAGCTATTCTGAAACAAAAACCAACAATATATCCATCTTTTCCACAAAAAGAACAAGTATATTTTTCACGATGATTAGACACATTGGTAGCATTAGAAGATTTAGTAATACTAGCAACAACAAGAGATTTTGCATGCACAACATTGGATTTTGAAGAAGATGCACTCAAGGTAGACATGATACCAGCAGATTTAAACACAGTTTTATTAGCATCAGGTTTAACCAAAATCTCACCACTTCTAGCACCAACACCTAACACAACAGGAGGATGTTTAGAATTATGAGCATAAGGATTAAAACCTAAACCATGGTTATGTGTGCTAACTTTTGATTGATCCAAAATCATGTTGAGCTTCTTTTTACCATCAGAAAATCTTAGTAAAGAATTTTTCAAATAAGAAACCTCTTTTTCCAAATTAGCACAATTTCCACAATCTATCATGACACCTTTGCTTTTACGACATTTAGGGCAAGAAAGCACTTCATTGTTTTTCACAACATCTTCCATGAACTCAACACGACCTACAGCATCTTTCAATTTCAACTGATTCAAATTACATGTTGAGCAATTCAAAACATCGTGAGGTTGTTTTAACTTCTTAGCAGAAATCATGTTAAACATCAAACTAGCATGAAAACCAATTTGATATTTTTGCAACAACTTTTTAGTTAAAAACAACTCATCCAAAGTGCAAGTGTGCAAGGCAAAACTACAAGCAAGAGAAGATCTATTTTTCAAATCATGTGCAGCATTAACATCTCTAATTTTTGAAATCTCATTCATTAAAACCTCACAATTTGAGCAATCATCATCATTAGGAATAAGAGATTTTAACCTGTCAATTTCAGATTTAAGAGATTCAATGATAAATTCCTGTTTTCTATATATCTTCTCACACTTCTTATTTTTTGTACTCAAAATATTAATAGCTTCCTCAAAGACACTTACCTCATTATCTTCATACTCTATACCCGATTCACCACACGCCATGAAGCAAACACCGGAGATGTTCTTTCCCTTGTCATCATCTCCACTCTCACCATCTACATCACTTAGTGGCTTGAAGGCGGTGCAAACTTGTTGAAAAGCCTTTCTGAGATTCTCCAGCTTCCTCCCTTGGGATGAACCCTTCGACTTGTTGTTGTTGGTCTTCTCACCATCTTTGTCTTCTCTTTTGCCACTCCCAAGCTTAGGACAATGCGAACGAAGATGATCAATTGAACCACATTCAAAGCAACGATTTGGACCACCTCTTTTCCTGTTCCTGGCATTATTCATAGCTCAAGCAATTCTGTTAGCAACCAAAGCCAAATCCTCCTCTCGATCTGTTCGAGTTGATCATCGGATGTGGCATTAAAAATAGCTAGAAAAGAAGGCTTAGATGAAGAAGCATCAACATCCAAAAAAGAAGAAGAAGAAACCAAAGCATTCGTGAAAGAACATTCATCTCATGTGTTTTCAATTTTGTGTAAAGTGAATCCAAAGTCAAAGTAGACATATCAACCGACTCCTAAATAGATGTAACTTTCATCTCCCAAATAGACATGTCAAGACCATTCAAAAAGTGATGAGAAATCTCAGATTGTGGATAATTAGCATCATAGGAAGAATCAACAGATCTAAGATCACTCAAAATTTTATTAAACCTAGAAAGATAGTCATCCAAAGCTTCTCCAAGTTTCATCTCAAATTTAATGTACTCCTTTTTGAAAATATCACGACGAAGTTCTTTAATGTTATTTGTTCCTTGATGAAAGTTACTCAAAGCATTCCAAATTTCATGTGCAGTTCGAAAATGCGCAACACGATCATAATCCGAACGAGAAATACCACTCAAAAGAATATTGCGAGCTTTGCAATTTTGTTCAAAAGCAGGTTTTTCAGCAGCAGTATTAATAGCTTCAGGAATCACATAAGGATGAGAAACTTTTCTCCAAATATCATAATCTTCAGCTATAATGTAAGATTGCATCCTACTACACCAATGAGAAAAATCCGTTCCATCGAAAACATGAGGCTTAGTTGAAAACCTAACAGGAGTAGCCATGGTAAAAACTCTAGATCGATAAAAATCCAAAGAAGAAAACGAGGCTCTGATACCACTTGTAGGATCGAATCACAATAAATAAGCCAACCAGAGGGGGGTGAATGGTTGGTATACCCAAAAACCGAAAACTTTTAGCGGAAATAAAAGTTACCCTCGAAATCGACGGAAGTCGGTCTGACCGAGATTGATCTGTCGGTCTGACCGAGTGGATGCCGCCGGTCTGACCAGTGTTGAATCTCCGGTCTGATCGCCGAAGTCGCTTGCCGCGCCTGTCGCCGCCGCCGGTCTGACCGCCGTGCTCCCGCTGGTCTGACCGCCGCTTGCCGCCGGTCTGACCGCCGATATATTGCCGGTTAGACCGCCGAAACCCGGTAAACACAAATCGAAGAACTCTTAAAGTAGATGACGACTTTATTGATTCTCTCTGTGTTTACAAAGTGCACCAACAACACTCCTTACAGAAATTTTGACTAAACTCGAAACCCTAACTCAAAACTCAACTCAATTGCTCTCAAAAGCGATACCGGGAAGCCTCACGCTCCCCCTCTATTTATATCCGAGGTAGGCATCCTAAAGCCACGAACCAAACTCATACTAGTAGTCCTAAACACCTTAGGAAACCCTCTAGTATAAGACACTAACTTTACATAACCAATCATACCAAATTTGGACTCCTTCCAAATTCGACTCCGCATCCCATACGCACACAATAACTCCATCGTATGCCATATGAAATCTCCATCAACTACGTGCATCAACTCTAGCCTAATTATCCCGCATAATCTCTGACCACCACGGACGTCGTCTTATCCCCAAGCCGACTCCCGGTCCATCACCGCAAATACTCTCCCGAGGCATCGAGTCACCTACACATGAAATAAACAAAGAAACCATATTCCGAGACCAAGCTATCCAACTTAATTCATTAGTAGCAAACAACAGTATTACATACGTATAGTATCCATCTAGAAGCCATAATCATGAAATAATCATGGATATCCAAACAAACAACCCGAAACCGAAACCGACACAGAGTCGGCCGGTCAGACCGCGGGCTGGCCGGTCCGACCGCTCGCATACCGCTGGTCTGACCGGCATACACAGCCCGGTCTGACCGGTCACATAAAATGATAGAACTTGCGTTTCACCTGTAAAATCCAATCATCTCCAAAACCACTTCATGAATAAATTCCAAATAACAAAACCAATAATCTCCAACGCCCAATTGTTCATCACAGAATAATAATCAAAAACACCTTTGATTTTACACAAGATTCATTCATGGTGAATTAGTATTATAAAGATTTACTTATGATAACATTTATCTTGGAATTAGGACTTGTTTCCTTTTGCAGTTTAACTGATGTCGCATGTGACCTTGTAGGCGAAACATCAAGCATCCTTTTGAGCAATGAGAGCAAAAGGAGTGAATGCGAGTAAATTTATAATTCTTATATCGAGCTGACCTAAGTTATCAACGAAAACAATATAAATTAAGAGGTAATAATACAGAATGAACTACTAAAGCAGATTTCATCATACTTCTAGCTGAAAGCTTTCGAGGACAGGTGCCACCTCCAACAGCATAGTTGCCCAAGCAAGGTCGTCGTTAGAGTGCATTGTCACTCTCAGCATGAGACTTCTCAGGTTCTTAAATGCTGTGGGAAGGCCTCCAGGAATTACTGGATTCTGCAGAAACATTGTAAATCAGAATGTTTAAGTAACTCATGTGACAAACAACTAATGAAAACTTAAAAAAAAAAGAGAGGAGAGTATATTTTCACACCTTCAACTCGTAAGTGTCAAAATCAATGCTTAAGCTTGTAAGTAGGGGAAAGTCTTGAGACAACTTTCCTAAAATGTACTTCACAGATTCACCATCCCTGCTATCTTCGTAGTGTAGACAGGCATGCTCAATGGAGGGCACTGAGCCAAGCATCATTGATATGCATGGACCTCTGTATCTGAACTGCTGCAATTTAGGTGCAACAAGCTCCATATGTGTGATCTGTTCGCAACTGTTTACCATAATGTCTCTGAGCTGCAAATCATGTGATGCAATCTTGAGATGGTTAGCACCCGGCCCAGCGAAAAGATGGTTAGCACCCCAGCAATGGTTGAGGTGAAAGCACTCCAGTTTCAGACAATTTTCAAAAAGTGTGTGAATCATGCCTTCAGAGATAGGCATTCGAGTTAATGATAGCTTGACCAAAGATTTGAACCCATCGAATCCTATGGGAATATTGAGGGTGCACTCGCAAAGTTTTAGTTCTGTTAGAGATAATCCCTTGCCGTCAGTGAACAAGGATAAAGGGAATTCATACGGAGTGGTGCTACGTCTTTGACCATCGTAATAAAAACTCGTCAGATTCAGATGTTCAACTCCTCGGCAGATCGCAATGCTGATCATTTTATCAATCAGGTTGACATAACGATCCTCCATGGTGCAAGACAAGAAAAGGCTCGAGATTTTTGTGTTGTTCTTGTCGCCAGCATTTGATTTGTGTAGGAAGCAAGTTAATGAGCTAGAGAATATGCGTGTTCTATACATGTCAGCAAGCCTGTCAAGCAATCAGCAAATATTATTGTTATATCACCATTTAGCTCATAGATTACTTTACTAAAGAAATATTGCTAGAGCATAACTAAAACTCGTCGCAAGATCTCTGTTGTCAGATAAAGCCAGGTTTAGCATTTCAGTATCATACCTGATACGACGGTCTAAATTAACTCGCACCCGCCGCTTCCATGAGCACAATGACGGCTTGAAGAAAACGTACTCATGGGCTCTCAAGAAACGATATAGCTCTCTTTGTGGCACTATGTCATGTTGTGAGAATCGAAGCTTTGGGACGCTTTTCCGTAAGTGTTGCCACCTTCTTGAGAGCACACTGGTTGCTGCTGAAGTCCTTGTGTCCAAGTGACCTAAAATGGCGATCAAGAGGTCATCGGGTAGTTCACTTATCCTATCTTGGCATGTGCTTTCATGCTGTTTTCGTAGCTGCGTGGTAGAAAAAAAAAACATTTGTTACTATTCCCTCCATTTAATATTATAAGTAACTAAGTTTTTTTAGGTTTGACAATGTTGTAAGTTTGCCTGCGTTAAAAAAAACAATGTTGTAAGTTAATTTCACTAAATACAACATTGAATATATTTTGATAATATATTTATTTTCTATTTAAAATGTTACCATATTTTTTTTATAACTTTGATCAACTTAAATAATTTTAACTAATAAAAAGTTAAACAACTTATGATATGAAGATCATAAAACGTAGGGATATAGATGACCAAAAGGCCCGCCCGGCACGGCCTGACCAAGGCACGGCTGGGCACGGCCCACCAACCATCGGGCCGGCACTTCGTGCCGGGCCGTGCCGGAAAGGCCGGGTGGCCCATCAGGCTTTTTTAAAAATAAGTCTATTTGGCATCCCAACTCTTTGGGCTATTATATACGTATAGCTAAAATAAGTCTATTTTCTCTCCCTCCTCTTTGGGCTGATATATGTATAGCTAAAAAAAGTCTATTTTCCGTCCCTCCTCTTTTGGCTGACATATGTATAGATAAAATAAGTCTATTTTACGTCCCTATTCTTTCGTCCATGGTATAAAATATGTCTACTTTTACTCCCCTATTTATTTGTGTATCGGGCCTGGCTGCCGGCCCATCGTGCCGGGCCGGCCCAACGTGCCGGTGGAGGGGCCCAGGCACGGCCCGGTGGTCGGGCCGGGCCGGCACAGGCCCGACCTCCGTCGGCCGTGCCGTGCTTGGGCCGGGCCAAAATGCCGTGCCATGGGCTGGGCCGTCGGGCCTCGGGTCTTTTGGCCATCTATACGTAGGGAGTACTTGTTACCCATGGAGTTAATATAAGTTAAGACAAGAAGCCAAAATATAGACATTTGAATTCGTTTTGTAACTGGGAACCCCCCTCCTCTCCCGCTGACTATTCCACCATGTTGCACCGCCTATCGTGTGCCACCTATCACTCCGGCCAAAGCATCTTGGCCTGCCGACGCTTGTCAGCGTCAGTCCAATCGCCGCCCTCCCTACCGACTGCATGTGTAGAGTCGAAGTGGTGAAATGTAGTGGAAGGAGTTGAATGGATATTTGGATGTACACAGTAGGGAGAAGGGGCTATATGCTTTCCTTTTTTGTCACTGTGGTTTTCAGAGGAGGTTGAATGCAAAGTTTTGGCTATCGTGGACAACCACGTGGGCATCGGTCAACACTTTCGACCTATTATGATATTTTAAGCTAGAATTATATATCTAAATATGCAGTTTATTTGATCACGGACCTAAGTAACAAACCAGTTCAAATTTAAAGACCGGCTATGAATTTCACTCATAAAACAACCATAACAATAAGCCGAACTGATCAAGTAATGAACAACATTATGCCGTACTAGGGTGTAGGATTAATTGGAGATGCAAAATTCCCTACTACTAGCATACTCTCTTCGTCCCATAAAAAATCAATGTAGTATCGGATGTGACACATCATAATACTACTATAAATCTAGATACGTTTAAATTCATACTACTAGAATATGTTTTATCCAGTTCTAGATTCGTTTTTTATGGGACGGAAAGAGCACATGGTCTCAACGTGAAAACGACAGGGGATCGGGCTTGTAGTTTTACCTTAACGACGCTGTGCCTGCGAGCCCTCTTTCGTGCTCCCGCGGCTCCGGCTGACCTACGCTTCCGCTTTCGATTCGAAGGAGCCGCCATCTCAACGCCGAGACTGCCACCGGTGCCGGAGTTGGGACGACACTGAGTCCGGCGACGGCGTCGAGCCGTCCACTGAGCGGCCACCAAGACGATGAGGAAGAGAAGGACAAGCGGCGGAGTCCGCTTGCATATTGGACTGCTTCCCCAACGCGGGCGAACGAGATGAGTCCGGTTTGGTTTGAACTTTGGACTTCTCCATCCGATCCCAAACTCTGCATGTATACGTGCTCGAGCTTCCAAAGCACAAAAACGATTGATCAGGAGAGGCATGATTTCCCTTTTTTAATCAGGGGAGTAATTTTTAAATCGGGTCACCTACAAATCGGACATTGTTTCACTAAGTAAATCGAAATTATTTCACTTAGTAAATTGAAAATGTTTCAATATTTTAAAAATCCGAAACACAAACAAATCACCTCGTAAAACATTTTGCTACAACGTGTGAAACAACGGTTTCAAAAAAATCAGGTGTTGTTTCACTCTATATAAAAACAATATTTCCACAAATAGCAAAATGATGATCCATACATAGTGAAACATCATGAGTACACTTGCTGAAACATTGTTGATGGAAAAAAAAGAAACGGATTCCCATAATAAAGCGTTTCCGTAATATGTGAATGATTTGTTGTAACGGCGCATGTGGTGGGCCGCGTGGTGGGGACGGCGCAGATGCGCGAGGGGCGCGGGAAGCGGCGGGCACCCGATCGCTGGCATTTTCCTAAAAATCAGAGTATTTTGCTGCAAGCATTTTTACGTAACCTCCGAATCCGAGAGGCTGCAGCATTCTACCGGCGGAAGGCCTTCATGCGTGCGTGCTGCCTCGTCAATTTTCGTTAGTGAGGGTGCCCACCGCCGCCGCCCAGTAGCCGACATGCAAAGGTCGCCAATGGGTGCTGGCCTCCACAAGGTAAAGGGAAGCTCCACCGCTCTTCGACTCGGCGCCGTCGCAGCTTGGCTTCGTGTGGCAGGAAGCCACGGTGCACTCATATAGAAATCTAATTTGTATTCCTATGCTGTAAAACCGAACATATCAACCCTGCAGCTATTTAAACTGATAAAAAATAACTCTTCCGATAGTATTGACGGTGATTTTCAGTTACGTGGCACGTTAACCTGTTTCAGCCGGCTAAGTCAATATGTGGGATCACATGTAAATGACCCTCCTCTTGCTTGGATTTTTTATATTTTGGTCCTTTTGAAAAACTTATTTCGCAAATAGACCCCTGAAAAAACTTATCCCAAAAATGGTCCTTTTTGGGGCGCCAGAATGGCTGGCGCCGTCATCCAACGGGACGGCGCCACTCTTTGGCGCCGTCCTCCTGCCACCGTGGCGCACGCAAACCGACGTGGCAGGAGGAGGGCGCCAGCATGGCTGGCGCCGCCGCCTCCATTCCTGTCTCTCTGTATGGAGTTGCAACGGTGTCATTTTTATTTTATTTTTTCGGATGTTTTTTCACACTCAGGATCACCCTACAACCAACCACAAAAAAAATTTAAACTCGAACTACCACTTAGCTAAGTCTGAAAATAACTAGCATACCACTTAGTCTACTTTGCACCTTCACTAAAATTAGACCATAACTCCTTTAGTAAAACCCTTTGATCAGCATGTTAAACATAATGCACTCTACCACTATATGAAATTACTTAATCTAATTCAAAATATAACCACATGAAATGACATATATAAGTTAAACAGTACATAGAGATGCAATTTTTTTATTTTTATTTCATTTTTTTGATATTTTTTTCACACTTATGAGAACATAGGAACCAACCGTATAAAAAATAAACTCAAACGGACAAAATATGCGACTCGTAGAATTTTCCAAAACTCTACCGAAACGGACAAAATATGTCATCTATTAAAATAGGCGTAACTTTCTCATACGGACTCGGAATCAGGCAAATAATATATGCACGAACATCTACAGAAAAAGTTACATCCGATTCTCTCCAACTTCGCCAGGTTCGGTGATATTAAAACCTCCAAATTCCGCTTGCAAGATTGTGTTTTTGAGGAGAGAAGTTTTTCGGTAGAGCTTTGGAAAATTCCACATGCCACATATTTCGTCCGTTTGAGTTTATTTTTTACATGGTTGGTTCCTGTGAGTTCCTAAGTGTGAAAAAAATCAAAAAAATAAAATAAAAATAGAAAAGTTGCACATCTTTCTCCTCTGCACTAGTTCGGAGAGAGAGGAGAGGAGAGGAAAAATTTTACAGGTCACATATTACGTTTATTTGAGTTCAATTTTTCTATGGTTGGTTCTTGTGTATCCCTAAGCGTGAAAAAAATATCAAACAAATAAAACAAAAATAAAAAATTTCGGGGGGGGGGGGGGGGCGCCAGCCACTCTGGCGCACTCCCCCTAGCCACCTCAGCATCGCCCCGCCATGTTGGCAGGGGGACGGCGCCAGAGAGGCTGGCGCCGTCCACTCTGGCGCCCCAAAAAGGACCATTTTTGGAATAAGTTTTTCTAGGAGTCTATTTGCGAAATAAGTTTTTCAAAAGGACCAAAATGTGAAAAATCTAGCTCCTCTTGCTTTCTCCATTCTCCTTCCTTTCCTCATGTGTTTGGGGAGACAGCGAGCAAGTTGTCCGAGCACCCTACGCCCTCATCATGTACACCTGGCAGGAGTGGCAGAAGGTGGAATGGGCGGCAGATCCCGAGACGGCGTTCGTGGCCACCACAGCACAGGGGAGACGATGAGCAAACCGACGCCGAGGAGAGTGTTCGCCGCAGCTTAGGGAGACGGCAAGCACAACCACTGCAGTGTAGGTTATGCTTATGCTTATCCATACGGCTTATTAGTAAATAAAAAATAATTTATAGATAAAAATTTTATACATGTGTCCTTACTGATTCAATAAATATTGTAAAATAAATATGATAAAAAACATAAAATCTACTTAAAAATTATGTTTTAAGAATTTAAATTTTGGCTCATAAAAATTAACAAAACGATTGGACTGATAGACAGTATACATAGTAGGCATTGTGGTTTTTGACTCGTGAGAGTATAGATCTGATAAATGTTACTCCTTTCGTTTTAAATTAGTTGCCTCTTTACCATTAAATTTTATCATATAATAGTTGTCACTCCAAAATACTACTTATCTTATCAATCACTCGTTCAAATTTATCCCTATTCTACCCTCAACCACCCTCATATTCTCAACCATGCTTTATTTGATAAGAGTATTATAGTCTTTTACTCCAAACCTTAGTATATGGCAAGCAATCTAATTTGGGACGGAGATAGTACCTAGACTCAAACTCAATGATATTGTACGATCTTCTCTTGGAATTTGTGTCAAGAGTGCAATTTATGGGTGTGTATACAGTTGTGTGTATGCACGTTTCGGTTGACATTCATGAAATTCTTGTTGATTTGAACTACTCCCTCCATTCCAAAAATACAAATCTCATACAGGATATAATATATCATATTACTATGAATCTAGACACATATACAAATAACCCTATAAATACCAATACGAGAATGGTATTTAGGGTTATTCATTTCATAGGAACTTAAAAGATTATGACATGATTTAATATTTTGTTTAAAAAGTTTTCATAGAAAATTACCCTACAGCCAACAGGATTAAAATCCTCCATTTTTTTTCCTAAGGAATCAAAGTGGCGCTTATGCCTTTTCCCCTCAAAGTTTCCCATAATTCGTTTCATCTTCTCTTGTTTTCATTCCAAAGTACCCAAAATACCCCCTAACCACGTTTGACCTGGTCAGACCCCACTCCCTCGCCTCCCCACTCCTCCCTCGCCTCCCCACTCCTCACTCCCATTCCGCCGCGATGGCCTCGCCGCGCCAAAACCCTGCACCGGCGCCGCCGCCGCCGCCTCCGGTGATCCTCGCCGACGAGCTCCTGGAAGAGATATTCATCCGCCTCGACACCCCCGCCGACCTCGCCCGCGCGTCCGCCTCCTGCCCGCCCTTCCGCCGCGTCATCACCGACCCCTCCTTCCTCCGCCGCTACCGCGCCCTCTACCCGCCGCCGCTCCTCGGCATCCTCCCCCGAGACGCGGATGCCTTCCTCCCCGCCGAGCCGCCCCACCGCAGCGCCCCCGCCGCCGGCGCCGTCGACCTCCCCTGCGCCTTCCTCCCCGACCGCCACACCTGGCGCCGCCGCGACGTCCGCGACGGCCGCATCCTCTTCTCCCGCGAGGAGGAGTACTACGCCCCCGACGACGACGGCGCGGACGTCATCCTCATGGATCTCGCGGTCTGCGACCCCTTCTCAGGGCGCTACGCCATCCTCCCCGAAATCCCGCAAGACCTAATCGACCCCCTCGACCTCGAGGACCTGAGCTTCCTTTGCTTCGAGCCCTTCCTCGCCCCCGCCACCGCCGCCGACGACGACGAGGACGAGGGCGGCGGCGCCTCATTCCGGGTGATGTACATGGCGCGCGGCCTGACCAAGCTGATGGCGTTCATCTTCCCTTGGAAAGCTGGGGAATGGCGCGCCGTGGAGTACGATGGTTGGGCTGCTCTGATCAACGGGACATCGACTTGGCTCGCCGAGATGTTCTGGCGATTCCATGTACATGGCAACATCTGCTGGCTTTTGGATTGGGCGAACAAGCTCCTGATCCTGGACACCACAACAAATCAGTTGTCCACAATTGAGATGGTTCCCGGCAGCTGGAAGAAAGACATTGTTTTCCTGGAGACAGAGGAAGGTCAGCTTGGGCTGTTCGTTCTCATCAACAATTTTTATACCAGCTTTGACCTCTATTATGCTATTTGGGAAGATAATGATAAGGGAGTGAAGCACTGGCGTGTAATAGAGGCTATCCAGTTGCCCTTAAATTATTGGTATGAAAATCTCCTGGGGATTGATGGGGGTTACGTGATCCTGCAAGGGATTCCAAAGGGTTCAAAATCATCATCACTTGCCTCTTCGTGTCAAAATGGATCATCACAGGCCTCAGAATCTTCGTCAGAGGTGCCGGAGCATGTTTGTTTTTCGGTGGATGTCAAGACTTTTCGGGTTGAGAGGTTTTGTGGGACTAACCATGCCATCAAAACTGCTAACCTGTTTGCCAGTTACCCACCATCGTTGTCGCCACCGCGCTTATGAAATGGTATTTTTTTGTCTCATAGGCTCATGTTCTCGGTTATTTTTGTTTGGCATATGCTTCATGCAAAGAAGTTATCCTTCGTGATGCAGGTATTAGAATATAGTCTGTACTGGTACTTAATCTTGTACAGACCTATATTGCAGTTGCAGCAACATTATATATTTATGTTCTGCTCATCATGGCCATCACAGAGCTTGTATGCATTTTATGATGCGTTGCTGCTTTAGGTTATTTGTAGTTTATGCCAGCCATTAGTGCTTAAATTATTGTGTTGACTGATTGCTTATCAAAGCCCTGAATAGCAGAATACGACAATGACCAATGTCTTGTTGAGTTGTTGAACAATTATACTGGTGTCATCACACTTTGAGTCAATTCGAATGATAAAGTAAATTTGCAAATCATTTAGCCTTCATATAACAGATACGCTGGCAATGTTCTACTAAAAGTTGGGAGTTGGGAGATACTGCAGACATTCATTTTTTGAAAATACATTTTCCTTATTGTTAGCTAGTCCTCATGTAGTTGTATTACACCAAAGGGTGCCTTAACTCTGTACTCTCAATGTTCTTGTTCTACAAATAGCCAACTGAAGTTTTTATATGAAAGTAAATTTATTCCCAACCCCCCAGAAGTTATCAGTCTCAGAATATTCATCTAAAAAATTGCCATAAGCTTATGCAGTTTTTCTTTTCATTATTGTAGGGCAACAGTTGGGCACATATAGGTCATGTTATTGGGAAAATGATTGGCATGATATTATCGTTGAAAGCTTAAGGTAGTGTTCCGATGTTCAGAAAGAAGTCAGTGTTCCCTTTGCAATCCAGTTCCCCGTTTAAAAATAAATAACCTCCATCATATAGGTCTTGGCATGTTTGCTAAATAGCTGGTGCTGTCATTGTGCAGTGTGCATCAGTTCACACAAATACATGTGCTTCTGCATGTAATACCGAAATTGTCATACTCCATTTTGGTTTCAAGATTTCAAAAGTATGCAGTGCTGTCCATTTTTTTTCTATCCTTTTAATATACAGTTTAATGACCTTCAGAAAAAAAGATCTATAGTTTAACTATAAATCTTGAATATATGGTTTTTGGGTGAGTATTAAACTGTGAAGATTAATAATTCTGTTATCATATTCTTAACAGTTGTTTCTTACTACATGTATTTGCAGGAATTCTACTATTCTGCTGCTGTTCGTTGGGGAATAGCCGTGATCTGTGGTCCTGCTGCGTCTGCACTTGCGCTAGGCTAGTCTAGTTCACCTTTGCCTGCTTTTGCTAAGTACTTCACGTTACCTGTCAAACACTTGTTAAGCACTAATCCATGGCTAGGTATATTTACCAGACTTATAATACACTTTCGTTGTGTTTCGATCTAAGCTGCTTGCTAGGTACTAGCTAGCTTATTATGTTATCAAACTATTTTCTTTCTTCTGAACGCTGATATGTACTGATGATGCGAATGCTGTGCTGGTATTCGTAGCAGAGCTCTGGTCCATTTCCAAACTAATGTGCTGCGTGTGGAGCTCAGAGTTTCCATTAGATATCTGGTATCTAACTATCTCACTTCTTTTGGTGAAGAATTTCAGCCAGAAGATGTGTAAATGTTGCTATGATCTTGATGCACCCACAGCTCGTCACTAGTAATATATGCTTCGTTGCATCTGGGGAAAAAAAGAGAGGAGATGATACTTACGAGTTTGCATTCCAGAATTCACTTTGGAAGTTGAATTAATCCATATGTAGCAAGCAGCGCGCAACACATAATTCATGTAGATGAGTGCTGGTCACATGAACACATCGTGACAATGGGGATTGTTAACATGCATGGTTGTCTGTAAGTTCTCGGCTGACAAACCAATGCAGCTTCTAGCCACTGACGTCGTCAAACTACATCTTGGAGGTTTATAAGAGCTTCAAATTGCTATGTTATATTATTATACATTGTAGGGTTGATACATCAGATATCTGAATACCTAATGCTGCTACGATGATAATACTTATCACTTCTGGAAATGTGTTTTTAACTTTTATATGTAGCAGTGGTCATCAAGTCCGGTTATAGGTGGCAATGGCATGTAGGTAATGATAATAAAATTATCATAGGCCCTGTTTAGATTTCAACTTTTTTTCTTCAAACTTTCAACTTTTTCGTCACATCGAACTTTCCTACGCACGTAAACTTCCAACTTTTCCGTCACATCGTTCCAATTTTTTCAAACTTCTAGTTTTGGCGTGGAACTAAACACAGCCATACTAGTAATAGGTGTATTGCAGTTCCATGCTACATTTATAAGTTACTATATTTTGGGCGGAGGTAGTACTCAATGAAATAGGGATGACAGGTGCTGATGCATGGAATGGCACTCAGTTGAAAATGGAAATGTTCTTTCAGGATAGTTTTCTCTTTTCCAATGAAGATCGTGTGAACACAATATATTGCATTTTCAATTTGTGTTGAGAAAGAAAGAGAGAGCGCAAAGTTGATTCCTTAATTTGGATTTAGGGTTGAGAAAAATATGGTAGTAATGCTAGTGTTTATTTGTTACCTCAAAGAGACCGCTTGATGCTCTTTGGCTGTAACACGTTTTTCACCACTTTATGAATGGAAATATCCAAATATCCTACTCAATCGACAACGCCTCCTTCTATATCTACAAAAGTACAATTGTATGTTTTTATAAACCATTATAATCTACGTCCACCACGATCAACAGGCAGCATAAAACCCTCTTGTTTACCTGCTTAATAAGGTAATTTTTTAGTCATTCGAACAAAAGTAATACTAGCTCATTTTAGGGCATTTATAATGGTCATTAATAGAGGTCGATTGCTAATTATGAATATTTGTTAATATGAAAGAGAGATAAATAGGAGACAAAATATCGTTGCTATATGGGTAACAACCGCTCAATAAGACTCTTAACCCCTATTGTAAACATGGTTGTATGAGGGTGAAAAAATGGAAAGAATAGCAATAGAATAATATTTTTTTTGAGTTAATGGTTAGAGTATTTGTTAGAGATCATACTCATCTCGAACATGCCTTAGTCTTCTCTTTATTTTACTTTGTAGTATAACTGCATATCTAGTTGTTGTGGCACACCGATTAGCCTTATCGTGTGATGGACTCTGACGCCATCTGGCCTCGTGGGCTGTCTCACAGAGCAACTCGGCGAGTCACGCAATGTGAAAACCGAGTGTCCTATTGTCTGGATGGGCACCATCTTGAAGGTTGCCAATTGCATCTAAAGAGACCGCATATGTATGGGCATGAGCTAAAAACATAAGGATATGTGTGCATTGTGAAAATTCTAGCATGATACTAAATCAGACCAAACACACACACACACACACATATATATATAGATCATACCATTAACCAATCATATATGCAATTATAATGATACATAAATATAACTACGGATAAACACATATAGAAATCTTATATCATCATAAAGTTAAAGTGTGTGTACAAAGAAACATTGCACGAGAAAGAGATTATAGAAACACATAAATGGTGCTTTTATATGCAGTGAGAAGAAAAGGTGCTTTTGTTGATAAAAACTTATCGGGCACGCAAACTTGGGTCAAGTTGGCATTGCGCGCTAAAGGAGCACGTCACCTACACTAATCATTTATGAAAAAGTAAGGGGTTATTGATTTAGTCCATTTAATGAATGGTGCATACGCTAAAAGATAGATAGATAGATGAATGGTGAGTCATATCCAAGATAGATAGATAGATAGATGAATGATGATGTATTTGCACTTGTAGGCGTGTGTTTTATGACACATTCTAAGTGGATACGACATAAATTTACGTGATTTTCAATACCACGAGTAATCTAATTCAAACATATAAATTTCATGCTATAAATTATATATGAATATAAGGGTTTCTAACCTTTCGAGTGAATAGAATGCATATTAGCATCAAAGTTCAACCCCTCTTGTAACAATCGGCAGCGCCATTTAGAAAGCTCACCAGAAGTTCTAGTGTTGCTAGGTTCTAAAATTATGATTTTACTGGATTCTATCATATCAAATCACATACCTACAAATCTAACACTTTGGCAGCTAACCAGCCGATAAATTTACAAATAAAAATTTGAATATAAATTCATATCCTCAAGTTGAAGAGATCCCAACCCTGAACCAGTGACCGGTTAGGTACTTAGGTTTACCCCCGGTTTCTTTAACATGGCTAGCTGGTTGCACGCAGTGACGTACTACTATTAATAGACACCCCTAGACGCATCCCACACACACCAATCTGTCTAATGGCCAACCTTCAGTTTCTCCTAAAGCGGCTGGCCAAACTGCGGTGCTTCCGCCGCCGCCGCCGCCGAGCGGCCAAGCCCAACGCCGCCACGCCCTCGCCGGCGGCACGGCCTGCCCCGACGCCTACGCCGACGCCGCCGCCGCTGGCGGTTCTCAGCGACGACGTCCTGAGGGAGATCTTCGTCCGCGTCCCGTCCCCCGCCGACCTCGCCCGCGCCGCCACCGCCTGCGCCGGCTTCCGCCGCGTCATCACCGAGCCCTCCTTCCTCCGCCGCTTCCGCGCCGCCGACCACCCGCCGGCGCTGCTCGGCTTCATCGACGTCGGCGGCGGCTTCGTCCCCGCGGAGCCGCCCCACCCCAGCGCCGCCGCCGCCGCGGGGGCGGCCGCCCGCGACGTCGTCGACTTCGCCTGCCCCTTCCTCCCTTCGTCCCCGGATCCCTGGCGCCGCCGCGACGTCCTCGACGGCCGCGTCCTCTTCTCCCGCGGCGCCGTGGGCGGCGGCGGCGAGGTCGACGGCCAGGACGATGATCCCGGCTTCATGGACCTCGCCGTCTGCGATCCCCTGTCCAGACGCTACGTCCTTCTCCCCGCCGTCCCCGCCGACCTCGCCGCCTCCGCGCAGCTCCACAACCTCCTCGATTTACAGCCCTTCTTCGCTCCGCCACGCGACGACGACGACGACAGCGGCGGCGGCGGCGGCGGCACGTCATTCAGGGTGATGTACATGGCGCGATGCCAGTCCAAGCTAGTCGTGTTCACCTTCTCCTCAGATACCCAACAATGGAGCTCCACCTCCTACGACGGATGGGGGATTTTGGTCGCAGCAACTCCATCTCAGGAAACCGCATTGACCCAACGCCACCATGCTCACGGCTGCATCTTCTGGTTCTTGCGTTGGGCGAAGAAACTACTTGTGCTGGACACCTTCACGATGGAACTATCCACCATCAACCTCCCATCCAGTGAACTGATTGAAATCCAGCAGGTTGCAATCGTGGAGTCAGCGAGAGGCGGGATTGGGATGTTTGCCATGGTTGACGAGATATTGGACAGCACATTCGACATGTTCTATGTGGTTTGGGATCCCGAGGGCGCGAACAAGTGGCCATTGGAGAGGCTGATGAAGTTGCCAGTGGAGTTTCGGTACAACCTGGTGGGAGCAGCTGGGGGTTACCTCCTTGTTCAGGGGATTTCAGTGCAGGGGCCTGTGCAAGATCAGGTGTGCTTTACGGTGGAGCTCAAGACTTTCAAGGTTGAGATGTTCTGTGAAACTAGGCGTACCTTGATAGGTGCTGATCTGTTTGCTGGATTCGCCCCATCTTTGTCGCCACCAAGCGTATGAAATGGTAAGCTTTTCTTTGTAATCTTTGCTTCGTCTAGTTGTCTGCCATGTTCTTTTGTGAGGGAGAAAATCTCCATTGTTATGCTTATGCATTGCATTAGGCCATGATCAGCTTGTTGTTATTGTATTAAGCATTCATTATATTCTGCCCAGCATGGTTATCATGTAAATCGGATGCATTTGACAAATTGTTAAGGCTTTAGGTTATTATTGTTGTCCATGATAGCTTTCATTGCTTAGATTTATCTATTGTTAGATACCTTATGAAAGTCAGGAAATCAAGAAGATAATGTCAGGTTCAGGACTTTGTATGCATGTCAGCAATTAGAAAACTACTTCGGTTTACAACTTGTATGTTTGTTTGTTATGCTGATGCCCTGTAAATCTGTAATCTCTAGATCCATCTGATTGGCTTAGTGGTCCCTGAATTTTGAATGTTAGCCATCCGAGCTAAACTGCACTTTTTAGTTATGAACACAATGACTAAGTAAAGAGAAGATTGAGCACTTAGTATTTATCTTGAGCTGCCTGAGCTCAAGTGTTGAACTTCAAATATGAACATCGGAACTTGGAAGTATGAATGGAGAATGAACACACAAGTGTTATCTTAACTGTCTGAACTAAACTACACTTTCTGATTAAATCAGACTGATTTCGAACATGGTATCTTGAAACTAAGGAGTAAATATTTTTGTTGCATCCATCATAGTGACATCTAATTAACTGAGTGCATTTGCAGGGACAGATGGACGCTGGCCTTTCTCTGGATCATCCTTCTGGAGTTCTGGTGTTGGTGAAGGGACCATGATGGTGTATTGGTGTTGTACTTTTGTTCGGCTACAATGCTAGCAGGCAGAGCCTCCATCAAACTTGTTTCCTGAGTGCGTGTAATCAAAACAAGCTGTCGCTAAACCCAGTCTTTGTCAAATTAGAGTTGGGCGCCTCGGGAAAAAGAAAGAATGAGAGTGTTGGGTAAAACCGAGTGTGTCGGATAGTGTTGGGCGGTACCCAGTCCGTCGGTTAAGTGTTGGCCCGAACCAATGTCGGAATAAGTGTTGTCTGTCAGAGTAAGTGTTGGCTGAAGTTGTGGTCTTGTGGACCATGTCGATTGAATAAGCATTGGAATTTGCATTTTGTGTTTTGTTTGCAGCAATCATGCACGTTCGCTTTCCATAAATGAAAGATTCAGGTGGGGTCGCAGTCCGCCGACGGCAAGTGTTGAAACGGCAGAGCTCCTTGTTAGCCAGCTCCACGCGCTGCCTCCGCACCTCCCAGTACAGCCCGCCGACCTCGCCGCTAGTGCGGCCGCCGCCGCCGCCGACGGATGCAGCGGCGCATACCGAGCCGTCCGTCGCATTGGCCAGGCACTCGCACCAGGCGCCGCTCTGGATTTGGAGGTTGGAGGTGTTGAGGAGCACCAGAGTGGGAACGAGGATGAGAGGTGGAGCACGGCGAGGTCGAGCATGGTGGAGTTGACGCGGAGGAAGCCGAGGGAGAAGGTGCCGGTGAGGGCAATTCTGTCTTATGACCCGACATTTTAGCGAAAATAATTTTGAAAACACACAAAGTGGTCAAAATGGAAAAGTGACGGTGAATGCGCGTTACATATGCTGAACGCGCGTTACATATTGGCATTTTAGCGAAACGTGTTTTTCGATGGTATTCCAGCCAAACCGCCATTTGAAGGTGGCAAAATATCAACTTTCTCCACTCCCACAGTTCAGCTGCCAGGTGGGCCCGAAGTCTAAAACCCTACTATTCCCAGATTCCCACCGGCCTCCGAGGCTCCGATTCCTTCTCTTGCACACCACACTCCCCTCCGCCCAAAACCCCAAGAAACCCCCCATCGATCCCCTTCCATCATCAACCTCCGGCGATTCGCCTGCCATGGCCTCGCCGTCGCCGTCGCCGTCGCCGTCGCCATCGAGCGCCAGCAATCAGCGCCGCTCCCTGCCGCCCTCACCGGCGGCGGCCTCCTCGGTGGGATCCTCGCCCGCATTCCCACCCCGCAAGAGGCGCCGGTCGGGGCGCCCGCCTCCCTTCCTCGGGTTGGCCTGCTACGACGGCTTCTACCCGGCCACGGAGCCCCACCCTTCCGCCGAGCGCGCCATCGCCCTCGCTCGCAAGGCCGATTTCGAGTACGGCTTCGTGCCGTGGGTGCCGGAGGAGGAGGCCTGGGGCTGGTTCCCCCTCGACGCCCGCGACGGCCGCGTCCTCATCCAGTCCAAGTACTTCCCCGATGACCCCGACGGCGGCGACTTCCCCCGCCCCCGCTTCATGAACTACGCCGTGTGCGATCCCCTGTTCAAGAGATACGTGATGCTCCCACCCGTACCCGACGACCTAACCGCCAATGGGGGGAGCCTTGTTGATTTCGGGCTCTGCCTTGCCCCCTCCCAAGAGGATGAGGCGGATACATCGTTCAGGGTGATATGCGTGGCACACAACACCAATCTGGTCGCGTTCGTCTTCTCTTCCGTCACTAGGCAATGGGGAATCGGTTCGTCTTCCACCTGGAGTTCTTTGGGAACAGAAGAGCCCCCTAACCGCCATGGCCTGAGTTGCTTCGACTGTGTTGATGGCTGCTTCTACTGGACAGTGCCTTCGGCGGACAAGATTCTTGTGCTTGATGCCATCAAGATGGAGTTCTCTGTTATCAACTATGCTCATCGTGTGGAGGACGGCTTTCGGGCTTGCATTGCAGTTGATACAGAAGGAACCCCTGGGATGCTGACTGTTGGTGAATACTTGGGGAATAGAGAGTTTCGCTTCTCTCGCATCGCGAAACAAAGTGACCGTGAATCTCCCAATGAACGCCTGTCGGAGAATATTATACAATTGCCCAGCAACTGCAATAAGTACTTCACCTTAGGTGCAGCTGAGGGATTTATTTTCCTTAGAGGCATTCCAGAAGAAGAGAAAGTAGAAGACTCTTCATCAGAGGATCTTTACATGGATCCTAAAGAAATAGAATATTATTCACTCAATGTCAAGACTGTTGAATTTGAGATGGTCTGCGCGATGGACTTGGACAAGTGCTACTTTCATGTTTGCCCGTACTTCCGCTTTTCACCACCATCGGCAAAACCATGTGTTTGAAGTGGTAAGCTTGTTGTCATAGCAGTTATCAATGTGGGGTTGTTTTATATTTATTTTGTTTATGCTAACAGTGGTTTGCTGTCTAGTAGTTCAGGTAGAGGTAAGCTTCTTATTTTTGGGCACTCAGTTTATCTCATCCTCAATGTTGCAATGTAGCTTGTATGCTGCTACCTGTCTGGGAATTTGTCAGTGATATATGTTATGTGTATTTAGATGGTCTTGTAGGATCTAGCTCTTAATCATCCTGTTATGTTCTGAAGGTAGTGATGGTTTGGTTCTGTCTGGCATAGCATCCAGTTGCCATGCATGATCATGCTCTGGCAACCAGGCAAATAGATGATACCAATTTCGTTTTAGGATATACCATTTATCCATTCTCTGCTGTGGGATAACTTGCTTCCAACTTTAAGAATTAACTAGAGAATGAATATTGTGTATCCAGAAAATGCGTAAGTTATACCTGTCATTAATGTTCTGATGGACCTGAACCCGGATCTTCATCTGGGAAACTTTGTTCCTGTCAAGTAGAACAAACAGAAAACTTCATCACTGCTTGCTGTTCAGCACCTGCCTCTTTTATAAATAGACTACAATGTACTAGGAAATTTATCTTAGGTCGCAATTCCATTCCATTCCCAAACCCCCAAATAATCTCTTCCTTTCAGATTATAGCATGTACAGCCATTTTCTACTTATCCCATTTCATTTTGGTGTATCTTTTGTTGTTGTTTGTTCTATAGACCTTTTACCTTCTATATTTTATGAGCACCACATTTTGTCCACATTTTGTCCTATGGTTATCTCGATAGAAAATAATTTTATTAGAAGTAATGGCGCAAGAGATCTGTTGGTTTATTTGTTTAAAGAGTTGGTGTCCATACTTGTATAGGCTTCTATCTTACCAATTTCAAGTTTGTTGTGACTCATGCTCATATTCTGCTTATTACCAATTCTTACTTTTCTTACTATTGGTTAGTGGCGAGCAGAAAAACATGTCATTCCATGGCTCATATTGAGCATTCCAAGTCAATCTTCATCTTACCTCGAGCTGAAGCTCAGGCTGATATCCTTGCTGATGATCCTATCCTACTAACCCCGTAACATTTTTGTTCGAGGGGTCATCATAATTTTGTGTTGGGACTGTTACGAGGTTTCCTGTAAAAATTTGGCAACACATTGGAAAAATATATAGGACATGTATGGTGTGGTCGGGTGGAATATCAGGCATTAGGTGAAGATGTGAATATGGTAAAAAAAAAATCCTTTTGCATTCACAGTTGGTGTCTGTAAAATCTAATTAAATTTATCTGCAGGGATGAAGCCGTGCTTTTGAGCCCATACTCGTGCCATGCATCCGTACTGCTTGGAAGTGCAGGAGGTTCAAAATGGTGCTGCCATTCTGTTGACCCGGATGTTCTTGAGCCTTGGGTTATATTTATCACAAAGTAGTCACTAATGTAGTTTAATAGACCGTATTAAGTTAATGTAAGCAAGACTTGCTGCTGGCAACCTTATTCTCGAACAGTAATCTGTTAGTGGCTTAGTGCCGTACTGTTATTCTGTGCTGGACTTCATCAATGTGCAAGACTGTGCAACGCTCTGAGATGGGAATGTGCTGGAGAATTGGAATGCAGTGTGGACGGGGTATAGTATATATGCAATGGTGAGATTCACAGCTTGCTGGTTTCCATCGAGAAGCTAGGGCCGGTGGCTGTCCCCGAGCGATCGTCGTAATCTTTGGAGGAGGACCATGCAAAACTAGGCAATTTGCCACTACAAAACTTTGTTCGTTTGCTGTGTTCATGTAGAAAATTCCTTGAAACGCCGTTCGCCAACATGGGCCACCTAGTCCAAGCAAACGGGTCGATGGGCCCTAACTCAGAAAGGCCCCAAGTACGGCCCCCTAGTTCTACCATGATTACCTTTCTCTCCTTTTTTAATTACCATCATCACTCAGGCCCATGTCTGTCTCCAACTGCAATACCGCAATTCTCGCCTGCTACCACCAAAATTCACCGGTCCTAACCCCAACTCGTTTCCAACTCCATCTAAAAGATTGAATCCTCTCCGTATCAAAACACCAATATTAGAAACACACTTAGAAACACACAGGAACAGAAGAGAACTCGGCTGACGCCTGCGAATCCTACTCGTTCGTACCGAACACGATCATCGCGGTTGCTGCCAGATATAAAACGCAACCCACACCCGTTTTGCCGAGTCGAGCCGAGTCGACTAGTCTCCCGTCCCGAGCGCACGCACGCACGCACACGCCTCGCAACCAGGCGAGCGAAGCGGGCGGCCGCGCGAGCCAACGCCAGCCATCCAATTCCGCCTGATCTGTCCTCCTTGACCGCTCAAGGTTCGCTCCCCTTTTTTCCCCTAAATCCCAAAAAACTAACACCAATAATATAAAACAACAATAATTTGGATTCAATCGAATTTTAGAGATAAAAGATGAGATAAAAAATAAAAAATAATTCTGTTATTATTCAGTACAGTAGTAGAAGGACAAGTCCCAGACTATATCTGTTTTTTTCTCTCTCTCTCTTTCTTTTTCTTTGCCCTGTTTGGTTTCGTATCGTATCGGGAGCGATTTGTTGCAGCTAGACTACTACTAGAAGCCCCCGACCCCTCCCTCTTCTCTTTCGCTTCGCCCCCACTCTTCACCCCCCTCCCCACCCCCACCCATCAATTTCTTCGTCCGTCTCGTGTTAAGCCGCCCCTCCACTGGCGACAACCAAACCCTAGGCCGCCGCCGCCCCGGGAGGCCACCAGGTAAAGCGCTCGCTCGTCCATCCCCTCCGGCGAGGGCCGCTCTCTTTGCGCGGCGGCGGGATTAGGGTTCGGTTTGGTGTTGTTTTTTTGCTTTGTATGCGGATTGGATTTCGGGGCGGCGATTTATTTGGGTGTTTGGTGTTTGGTTTGGATCAGGGGGAGGAAAAAGGAAGAGGAGGAGATCGGAAGTGGGAGAGGGATTTATGTCCCAGCGAGGGGACAGGGGCGAGGGGCACGCGAGGAGACCCGGCCGGTCCAGCAGCTTCGGCGGCGGCCACCGCGGAGGCGGAGGAGTCGGCGGCGCGGGCAAGGGCGGCGGGGGCTCCTCCGGCCAGCCTCCCCTCGCAACTAACCGCAGGTAACGATTGATTGATTGATTGATGGATTGGATGCCCCCCCATGATTTGATCTGGGGACGAGCGGGCTCCGAGGAAAAGCTAGGGTTTTTTACTGGACTTTTGGATCCGATTGCAGCTTCAGGAAGTCCGGCAATGGCCATGGCGGGCACCAGAGGGTTGTGAGCCAACCCGACACGCACGGCTTCCAGCCTGCACCTGCACCGACCGCTCTGCAGACGCCGCCGCTGCGCCCGCCGGCACCTCAGAATGCGCCGGCGCATGTCCCCGTCCCCGCACCACGTCCTCAGCACCATGGTGATTTATCGGCCTGTTCCCTTATGTTGGATTACAAATTAGAACAATGTGAAAAGGCGTCTTTTGATGTATTGGTTTTGGTGATTGCATGCATTTCTTGAATGAGCAGATCCGTCTGGAGCGCGAGCACCCACCCTACCACCTTCCAGCGAGAACACGGCCAATGCGCCACCACTGAAAGGTATTCCTCATGCCGCTCCAAGGGCACCATCAAGGATTTCAAGCACGTCCACTTCACAAGGAGCACCAAAAGGTTTGGTCCTCGTAGGGGGGTTGTTTGCACCTTATAATTGATATCCATGGTATACTACTTTGTTAACTGCCTGCTGCCACTCTTCTTTACAGGTGAAGCATATAATCTTCAGTTTGGCAGTTTCCCAATGAATGGTGGAACTGGTGGTAGCACAATGGTACGCTCTTCAACCCTGTTCTTGCAGCTTGCAGTTCTTATTTCAATTTGGTCTAGTTTCTGGTTCTTTTTTTCACCTTTTTTCTAATTTCCAAATACTTTTGCATAGCAATTCCCTGCCAGGACAAGCTCAGCTCCTCCTAATTTGGATGAGCAAAAACGCATGCAGGTATTTTCTCCTTCCCTTGGCCTTTACCATTATTGTTTCTCTGCTTTATGTTAGTTTAATTTGGTGGTATTGGCTATGATTTTTAGTACGCTTTTGTTAGATATATCGATAACAGTATGTTGTCAACAAATGCACCAAATAATTTATGCTCCTATGTATAATATGCTTTCAGGAGATTTGAGCAAGTCATGCCTTTTTTTGCTTCTATTGTTGATATTGTATTGATAGGTGTTATTAATTTTCAATATTCTAAAAGAATGTATTATTGTGTTATCTTTCTTTGGTGTTTAGGCCCTCCCTGAAGGTCATAAGGTTGTACCTTCTGGGCTTGTTCCACAAGCTCCAAAACATCAGCAGCAACAGCAGCCGTTGCAGCAGCAGAAGCAACAGCCGCAGTCACAGCCACCACTGCAGCAAACAAGAAAGGATGTTGTTAGTTCTAATCATTCATCGAAACCTATCAACCCTCACATTCCTTCCCAAGTTAAGAGCTCTGTGCATGTCTCACCATCCGTGCCCAATGTTGCACCACCAAGACCCCCTGTTCAGCAGATACCTGGGATGCCCATGTCAATGCCATTTCACCACCAGGCACCCTTGCAGTTTGGCGGTCACAACCCACAAATTCCACCACAGGGAGTTGTGCCCAGTTCACTACAAATGTCTATGGGATTGCATGGCGCCAACGCACCCCAGGTTGCACAGCAAATGTACATCCCTACCATTCAGCACCATCATCAACTGCAACCGCCAACAATGATGCATCAAGCAGCAGGTATACCTTATGGTCCAGCTGCTCATCAACTCACTCCTCAGATGAGTGGTATGATGAATGTGGGGGTGGCACCTCAGTTTACTCCACAACAGCCAAATAAGTATGTTACAGGCCCAACTCGGAAGACCACAGTCAAAATTACTCATCCAGATACTCATGAAGAATTGAAGCTCGATAAGAGGATGGACTCTTCTGGGCAAAGGGGTTTACCTAGTGTACAACAACAATCCCAGCCGGTCAGTACTTATGGATCTCCTATGGGCTTCTACCAGCAAAATTCGTATAACCAGTCAACTATGTTTTACCCCACAACCTCTGGTGTCGGTCAGGTTCCCACTGTATCACAGGGTCCTAGGTTTGTATCCACACAAACAGTTTCATACATCAGCCCATCGATGAACACAGGTCCTGGCAGTAACAAGGACAACCTAGCAGGGTCTACAACATCTGGACACTCCCAAGTCACAGGCAAACCACACCCAGCTGGTTTGCACATGGAGAAATCCGGGGTACAAACGGTCACGATAAGTGCGCCGCCTGGTAAATCAGATGTGAACAAGTTAAAACCAGCTGAAGATGTTGTATCACATCGACAAAAGGATAATGAAGCTGTTTCTGGGGTCCGTAAATCAGGTGAAAATGAGAGCAAAGCTTCACCGATCACGGAGAAGCATCCCACACCAGTGAGCCAACCCTTACAAGCTCTAGCTGCAAATCCAGAAACTACAGCAGCTGCATCTTTTGTTGTGAATTCTGTTCCTGGAGATGACGGAAAAAGCAAAGAATCTATTCAAAGAACTGGATCATTTAAGGATAGCAATAAGAACGCCACTAAGGACACCAGGAATTTATCACAAGAACCACAGGTAGTCCTGTAAAATATTCTATTTTTGCAATTTTCTGTTGTTTTGTACGTTTTGCTCAACAGCTTATATATTGTTTCGTTCAGTCAGCTTCATCTGCTGAAGATTTAAAGGTGCATACTTCTGTAAAGGATGTATGTTGTGGTGTTAGTCTCATGGAATCCAAGGGTGTGAATAAAGAGTCTGAACAGACCAATGCAGCTTCCGCTGCACCGACTGAAATGTTAAAAGGTATATGCATTATGCACTTTGAAAATCAATGCCAAAACAGTTGCATTGTGTTGCTTTGTTTAACATGTTTGCTTTGGCAGCTGCTGATGCTTCTAGCATTGATAGGAGCTCTGCAAGATCGACCTCTGAGAGCACTGAGAATGTTCAAGAAGTAGGAAAATCTGATGTTGCTATTGGTGATTCTGAGAAAAGTGGAATAACTAACAAAGTTTCACCAGATCTTTCAAAGGATGATATTTCTTCTGGTTCAACTGGGAATGAATCACATGAAGTTTGCACGCTAGATTTGGCGGAGCAATTACCTGTGGGAGCTTCTAATCCTGATAATTTAGATACTGCGACTTCTGTAACTGACCAGGGACAGCTTCTCAAAGAACCCAGCTCATCAGTATCTGATGAGAATGTTATTATGGACAGATTGCATCAGAGTGCTGAAAAAATGTCAGATTTGGTTGATGACACTGTTGCTTCTGTTGCCAGTTCTGAAACTTTGCCAGAGTCTATAATTCAAAATGCCAATGCTAAAGGTAACACAAGTGGTAATCAGGAAACAGGGTCTGCTACATCTAGCAATATTCTTAATGTGTTGCCGGTACCTCATTCAGTGGCATCAGAGGATCCACTGAAACCAGAAAGTATGTTAAAGGATCAATCGAGTAGTGCACCAGCAGCCTCTGCTCGACCAGTTTCAAGGGAAAAACCTAGCGTGGAAATTACCAGAACAAAGTTTACAGCTGGGAAAAAGAAGAAAAGAAAAGAAATGCTTTCAAAAGCTGATGCTGCCGGGAGCTCAGATCTTTATAATGCATACAAGGGACCTGAGGAAAAAGTAGATTTCATTGGTGCCTCAGAGAGTCTTGATAGTTCTTCAATTGCTGATCATGAGCTACCAGACGAGTCCTCCGAAAAGGAGGTTAATATGGGTGAGGACGAGGGAAAGAAAAAGGTTGAGCTTGATGATTGGGAAGACGCTGCAGAAATGTCTACTCCAAAGTTGGAGAGGTCTGATTCCAGCAATCAAACAACCGAAGCTAATGGGAGGAAGAGATATTCACGCGATTTTTTGCTAACTTTAGCACAGAGTTGTACTAATCTTCCTGTTGGTTTCCAGATGATTGAGTACGCCAGCGTTCTGTTCCCTAATTTGGCCGGAAAGTCTTATGTTGTTGATCACCCAAGTCCTGGAAGGGGAGCTGACAGGCCAGCATCTCGTGGTGATCGCCGTGGTGCTGTCATTGAGGATGATAGATGGGGAAAGTCGGGCCATCTTTTTGGTTCTGGTCGTGATATGTCCATGGACAATGGCCCTCCAACTATGAATCACCGTGGTGCTCCAGGAGTTATGAGGAATCCACGAGGTGGGCTTATTAATGTAGGACCGATTGCACCTCAAATGTCTCGAAGTGGCTCTGATGCAGATAGATGGCAGCAGAAGGGTATATTCCCATCTCCTGTTACACCCATGCAAGTAATGCACAAAGCAGAGAAAAAATATGTCGTTGGCAAAGTTTCTGATGAGGAAGAAGCTAAGCAGAGGCAACTGAAGGCAATACTTAACAAATTGACGCCACAGAATTTTGAAAAGCTTTTTGAAAAAGTTAAAGAGGTGAACATTGACAATGTGGCAACTCTTACTGGGGTCATTTCACAGATATTTGACAAAGCTTTGATGGAACCAACATTCTGTGAAATGTACGCTAATTTTTGTTTCCATTTGGCTGGTGCACTGCCAGATTTTAGTGAGGATAATGAAAAAATTACATTCAAGAGATTGCTTTTGAACAAATGTCAGGAGGAATTTGAGAGGGGTGAAAGAGAAGAAGCTGAAGCAGACAAAACTGAGGAGGAAGGTGAGATTAAGCAAACTAAAGAGGAAAGGGAAGAGAAAAGAATCCGTGCTCGAAGGCGCATGCTTGGGAACATTAGGTTGATTGGGGAATTGTACAAAAAGAGGATGTTGACAGAACGCATCATGCATGAATGCATTAAAAAATTGCTGGGAAATTATCAGAACCCTGATGAAGAGAACATTGAAGCACTGTGCAAATTGATGAGCACAATTGGAGAGATGATAGACCATGCAAAGGCTAAGGAGCATATGGATGCGTACTTTGATATAATGCTGAAGCTTTCAACAAGTCAGCAATTATCTTCCCGTGTTAGGTTCATGCTGAGAGATTCAATTGATCTCAGGAAAAATAAATGGCAGCAAAGGCGTAAGGTGGAAGGCCCAAAGAAAATTGATGAGGTGCACAGGGATGCAGCTCAGGAACGACATGCTCAGTCGAGTAGGTTAGCTCGTGGCTCAGTTGTTGGTTCTGGTCCAAGGCGAGGAGCTGCACCTATGGATTATGGTCCTCGTGGCTCAGCAGCAGCATTGGCTTCTCCAAGTTCTCAGCAAGTTGGCCATAGAGGAATGCCTTCGCATTCCCGAGGGTTTGGTACCCAAGATATCCGGTTTGAAGAAAGGAGTCCTTTGGACCATAGAACAACTGTCCTTCCTCCACGTAAGGATGAAGCCATCACTCTTGGGCCACAAGGTGGCCTAGCAAGGGGTATGTCTATAAGAGGGCAGCCACTGATATCAAATGCTGAGCTTTCTTCTGCTGATAGTCGCAGGATGGTATCTGGTCCCAACGGGTATAATTCTGCTTCAACTGCAAGAGAGGAACCTGGCTCGAGAATTCCTGATCGCTCTGGAAGAATAGCACCAAATACACAGTTTGCTGGACCATCGCACAGGCCTGCCAGCCAAGAGGGCCGTTCAGGGAATAAATTATACTCTGAGGATGATTTAAGAGAGAAATCTATTTCCGCCATCCGGGAATATTACAGGTAATATTTTGTAGCCTCTGAATTTTCATACAAACTATTTCTTCATTTTTTTGCCAATAACTATTATGTTTGTTACAAATTTTGATTATAATAATGACTTACTGTCTTCTTTTGGCAACTGCTAGTTTCTTAGGGTGTGTTCTTTACCAACTCTTCCCAACTAGACTCTCATTTTCTACGCGCACGCTTTCTAAACTGCTAAACGGTGTTTTTTTTTTTGGAAAAAAAAAACTCTACAGGAAAGTTGTTTTAAAAAATCATATTAATCTATTTTTCGAGTTTATTTTAGCTAATGCTTAATTAATTATGTGCTAATGGATCAGTCCGTTTTGCGTGCGGGGAGGTGAAGTTTGCAATCTCCACCTCCGAACGCAACCCTGTTTCGCAATTATTTTAGGCAACTACTAGTGCTTTCTAGTTTAAATTTGTCACTTCTCATTATGTGGATTTCAAGTCTGCTGAGGTACCCTTGTTTCTGACGTTGGAGTACTGGGGGTTTATGAATGCTGGAATTCAAACTTAAGACTTAAGGGATAGACAACATTCTTGTAACGTTGAGCCAGTCACAAGATTGGAGGGCAATTACAACTTCTTTTCCAATTAATTTTAATCTTGAGATATCTATTACTGTGTACTTTATTTAGGAAGCTAGGGTGTTGTTCTTGGATTTCAGTTTTTATTGAGTAACATTTTGTTACTATTACTAAAAAATTTAGAGGACCACAAGGAACAGTTTATTGTGGTCCTCTAAATTTTTTAGTAATATATATGAGTCCTTTGCATTGTGTGCTAACATATATACAACTATTTCGGCAGTGCAAAAGATGAGAAAGAGGTTGCTTTGTGTATTGAGGAGTTGAATGCTCCAAGTTTCTATCCCTCTGTCGTATCACTGTGGGTAAATGATTCTTTTGAGAGGAAAGATATGGAAAGAGAGTTGTTGACAAAGCTTTTCGTTAGTCTTTGCAACAGTCGAAATAATTTATTGAGCAAGTCTCATCTCACTGCAGGGTAATTGTTTCTCTTCTTTTCACTCCTATTGACTCTACTTTTGTTTTTTACATTTTACTGTATACTGAACACATGGTTACTTCCAGACTTGCGACTGTCCTTGGTTCATTGGAAGATGCTCTAAGTGATGCTCCAAGAGCTGCAGAGTATCTTGGACGGCTTCTTGCAAGGTTTGTGGTAGAAAGCATATTGTCCTTGCAGGAGGTGGGTACATTGATTGAAAAAGGTGGAGAAGAACCTGGAGAGCTTGTACATCATGGCATTGGAGCTGATGTCCTTGGTGCAGTTCTAGAGTCGATCAAAGTAGAAAAGGGGGATTCATTCTTGAATGAGGCCAAGGCAAGCTCCAACCTCAAGTTGGAGGATTTTAGACCACAGCATCTCAAGAGATCGAAGTTGGATGCCTTCATGAAAGCATAAAGAAGCTTTGTTACTAGGTAAGTCGGGTGTTCTATAATGGCTCATCCATAGTATGATTTAGATCTATATGTCAATCAGTGCTTTATTGAGATTGTAAAATCCTCAAGTTCTAATATACTGTTTTGGCTGAACAGCTTACCGATTCATGGGTGTTGGCACCATGGAGATTTTGGCATCAGACCAGCCTTTTTTTTATTGACAACTGGAAAGGCCCATCAGATGCTGCCCCTACTTGGCATGCACCCATTAATTCTTCCAGGAGCTCATGCTGTGTGAATTTTCTTCATCCTGTTCAGAGTTGGTTCTGATGGTAAATTATGGAATTGTCCTCGATCTTTGTTGCCAATAGTTAGTCCCATTTCGAGTCGGCCGTAGCGAGTATCAGGGTTATTTTTTTGTGATCACAGGGGGGAGAAGTCTTTCTAACCAATGTTTGTTGGGAGTAGGGAGAATTCTAGGTTCACAGCTTGATGCCTCCCGTGGCTTCTGACCAATATTTCATTGTGATAAGACTTTGTAGTTGCTTATAACTTATCGGCATTTTCCTGATAGCCAAATGTTTCACATGACTCACCTACCACTGCCTTTTGTTTAAATCTTGCTGTACGTATTTCTGTCGCTCTTTTACTTGGTATATATGTTTGTGTGTATTTCTTGGACCTGACGTCCATCCGATCATCTTGTCTGACGTGTAAATGGGCCTCGTGTTTGTAGAATTGTTGCTGCCCCTTGGCAAATTAGAGGTGATCTCTGTGTCTCCTTTGCGTGGATCGCACTATTTCTGATGCTCCAACGCGAAGGGAACGGGTGCTTACACAGTTTGAGGTATTGGTGGAATCGTAGATTATTTCCGAAGGATCGTTGTTGGGTCATCTTCTCACTCTGTGTACTCGTGAATTGGCATCCTTGGAGGTACTTACTCCGTTAGCTTATTTTGTGATGATGTATGGCTGAGACTTCATTTCTAAATCCATGGGGGTATGATAAGGTTTTCTGTTTTCTCCAATTCTTATGATGTTACTATGGTATGGGTGTGTTTAGTTCACGTCAAAATTGAAAGTTTGGTTGAAACGTCAAAATTGAAAGTTTGGTTGAAATTGGAACGATGTGATAGAAAAGTTGGAAGTTTATGTGTAAAGTTTTAATGTGATGGAAAAGTTGAAAGTTTGAAGAAAAAGTTTGTATCTAAACGCTATAAATACGACTATATAGGTGCATCTTGTAGACTTTTATGGTTGCTTTAGCCCCACGTACCGCCTCGATCACTCTGTCCCACCTAATAAGACATAGCTAAATTTAACACGGTCTAAAATTAATATGTGACTTTAAATTTTTTATACACTATATTATTGATATAAAGTCATAATCATACAAAAGAAATCCAAGTGTTAATCTAATGATGTACCCCCTTCATCTAATATTTCTAAATCTAAAAATTTTATTTTTGATAGGCATATTTTAATCCAACAACTTATCATCTTAATGACTTTTTCGGATTTAATGCGTGACTCTCCATTCTTTCATATAAGATTGGCTACATGAGCATTGAGGAATATAAATATTAATAAATCGCTTGCTTACGAGAAATGACTAGTAGCATGTTTAAATGGATGATAAATAGATTTACTTATCCTTGGTCTGTGTGCCAAGATGAAATATGACTATCAAAAGTAGATGGAGGGAGTAGTTGTCATCTAATAAAATTTAATTTATCACAAAACAATTATTGATTAATAAACATTAAAGCTCCCATCGGATGGCCTATTCAGCCAAAGAAAAAACCAAAATTTGAATTTTCAAACTTAATTTTGACATTGATTTTGAGATATTTTCAACGTAGTTTCTTTTTTAGCATTGGCTTTTAAATCACCGAGAACACATATATATTACCTCCGTCCCAAAAATAAGTGCAGCCGTATATATCCGTGCCCAATGTTTGACCGTCCGTCTTATTTGAAAAATTTGTGAAAAATTTGAAAATATTTAGTCACACATAAAATACTATTCATGTTTTATTATCTAATAGCAATAAAAATACTAATTATAAAAATTTTTCAAATAAGACGAACGGTCAAACGTTGAACGTGAATAGTGCAAAACTGCACTTATTTTAGGACGGAGGGAGTAAAAGTTTTACCTACAAATTCATTTTTATTCTCTAATAAGCCGTTTTGGCTTATTAAAAAAATGCCAAACGATGAGGCCCTAAGACCTTACTCAATGGAATACACCCTTCGTCCCTAAATACTCAGTAATATTTTATCTTGACACAATGATCAATAATAAGTAATTCTACTTATTATCCATTTAAACATGTTACTAGTTATTCCTCGTAAATAAGCAATTCATTAATATTTACATTTCTTATGTAGCCAATCTTGTGTGGAAGAATGGAAAGCCACGTATTAAATCTGAGAAAGTCATTAAGAAGATAGGTGGTTGAATTAAAATATGCCTATCAAAAGTAAATTTTTTAGATTTGAAAATATGAATATTAAAAGTAAATGGAGTAAATGGAGGGAGTATAAGGGATTTTGGTTAGATTCACATACTAGTATTGTATTTAGGGCGCGAGGGAGTATTATAAGTTGTTTTAACTTTTTTTTTTTAAGTTGGGGGCTTTATCTAGGTTTATCTGGGTCAGATTAACTACTCCGTACATCACTTGCCCATCCGCCTCGCTCCTGCCCAGTCCCCCTACTGCTCTCGCCGCCCCGACCACCGGCGGCCGCCGACACGATGTCCTCGCCGGAGCAGGAGCCGATCTACGACCTACCTCAACTCGCCGACGAGCTCCTCGAGGAGATCTTCCTCCGCATCGCCTCGCCCGCCGACCTCGCACGGGCCTCCGCCGCCTCGTCACCGGCCGCTCCTTCCTCCGCCGCTACCGCTCCCTCCACAAGCCGGCTCCCCTCCTGGGACTACTCGGCCACGACGGTTTCCACCCCACCGAGCCGCCGCACCCCTCCGCCGCCGCCGCCCGAGCCCTCGCTCAGGCCGCCGACTTCACCTTCTCGTTCCTCCCGTCCCCCTGCCGCTGGATTCAACAGGATTGCCGGGATGGCCGCGTCCTCCTCGAACGCAGCCTATCCGACAACGACGACGCCGGTGAAGGGGAACTCGTCCCGTTCGACACCAGGAACATGGCGGATCTCGCCGTCTGTGACCCCGTATCCAGGCGTTACGTCATCCTCCCCCCAATCCCCGACGACCTGATCACCTCCGGTGAGCAGGAGGGCCTCCTCGTTTTCGAGACCTTCCTCGCTCCCGCCGCCAAGGAGGAGGAGATGGTGGGCACGACGTCATTCAGAGTGGTGGCGAGGGCGAACTACGAAAGCAAGGTGGTCATCTTCGTCTTCTCTTCACTCACCGAGGAATGGCACAGCTCCAGATCTGTCAGTTGGTCTCTCTTGACCGCCGATCCCTGGTTGTCGTCGACAGCTCAGGCGCATCTATGGTTTTTCCCGCGTTACTACGCGCACTTCGTCTACTGGGTGATGCATCTGGTGGATATGTTGCTCGTGCTTGACACATCCAAGATGGCGTTCTTCACCATCAACTTCCAGTGGGATCGAGACTTTGCTATTCTGGAGACAGAGGAAGACATGATTAGAGCATTCTGCCTGAAGGGAGACTTATCCGGAAGAACTCACCTCTGTTATGGGACTAGGCGAATCGATGCTGATTTTGCCGATAGTCCACCGTTGAACTTAGACAAGACAATCCCCTTGCCCTTGCCCTTGGACCATTGCTATCACATTATAAATGCAACCCAGGGATACTTGCTCTTGCAAGGGCGGCGACTACACTCGTCCGGACGCACTACGGAGGAGGATGATACAGATATGCTATATTTCACATTGGAGCCCAAAACAATGCTTCTCGAGAAGGTTTGCGGAATGAGTAGACCAAATGTCACTGCAAAGATATATACCAGTTTCCCACCATCCTTGTCACTGCCAAGTCTGAATACTGAATATGGTAAGCTTTTTATTATAGCATCAGTAACATCTTGCCAAGTCTGGCCTTGGGGATCAGCTCTTGTGATGTGGATTCAATGTTGATAAAGTGTTTACCTTCCTGGTTGTTCCCGGATTGCTGGTTTTTGCTGTGCCAAAATGACCTCATATGAGCTTGTGCATTCTTAACCATTGTCACCATTTTGATTGTATATTATTTGACAATTTCCTAGAGTTGCAGGCTCACCGAAACTATTATCTGTTGTTTGAAAGGTTTTTTAAATTGAAGAAATAAGAAATGTGATCATTGAAACTTCAGAAAGCACATTTAACTCTTATCTAAGGCTCTGAGCTACATGCAATTTTTTCCCCGTTTTATAGTCGTTCTGACATCAATGGAACCTATTCGTGCAGTGTGGTTACTCTGGGCATATCCAAATTAGCTCATCCCTAGATCTCCACAATTGCCCCAATTCATTTCTTCTGCCCCTTAACCATTTATTATAGTTGTGTCTTCATCCGAGTTGTTTCGTGGTGGTGCTTGAATGGCTAGTCATACTTGGGAGTAGGGAATGCAGCCGTGATGATTTGCAGTGTTGCTCTACAAATTAGCAGCAAACTTAGTTTTGCACAAAATGGTTTCTGGTATGGAACAGCACTGGCACTATTAGATTGCAGACCATTGCTACCTACATGGCAGATATGTATAAAAAGATATGAATGTGATATATCATATGAATATAATTTAATGATTACCCATAGCCTCACATATATGAACCAATAGTGGGTTCAGTTATACTGGAACCAATATAACTGACTTTTACCATTTTGTTAGCTTCGATGCTTCTTGTCATACACAAGCACAACCTAGGTCAAGGAACAAGCAATCAACAAGATAGACCAGGAATGGGAACATTGGACTTACTTTTAGGTCTGTGGCTTTGCTTACCAGATTTATAGTCTATGTCGTGTTTTATCTGAAAATACATTCAAAGTGATTGTTTTTCAAAATGAATTGGCCATCATGGTTTTTGTATCTGGTTTTGCATGTACCATGTACACCCTTGGTCCCAAAAAAAAAAAAAAAAACCAATCCTAGCTAGAATTGGTTTTTTATGGGATGGAGGGAGTAGCTATCATTTATAGAGTATAATCACGTTATCCTCCGGCATGATGAATATCTGGTTTTTTTCTGTATGACTGTATGTAGGCTTGTTTGGTTCAATGAGAAGGAGTGCTCAGGAGCCAGGAAGGAATATCTTGGTAGACATGAAGCTACAACTGACGGTGGTGGCATCTATCAGTATTAGTTTGTTCAAACGTTGTCTAGTTTGTTTAGGTAGTCCTATTCCACTTTTAGCCCTTGTGAAGTATTTTTGTATTTGGTTGCAAGTCAAGTCAGGCAGATCGTGGCTTTTGGAGCTTTTCAGGTTTGTCCAATAGAATCCTGTGAAATTAAGGTGGATGGAATCTATTAAATGTTTGGAACCATGTTTTGTCTGTCATCTTGAGCATAAACTTCTTTCTAACCTTATGCAATTGCTCGGATAAATTCAGTTTCTGTTGAGTTCTTTAACCCACTGGCAAATTCTTAATTGTCATATTGTGATATTGTTTCTGAACATTGTTAGTGTGAACTGAATTGTACTTTGGGGCGTGAGGTCTCACATTTAGAATATGATTCACTGATATTTGATGTGGTAGCTTGCTATAAAGCTGTATGCAGGGAAACTAAAGTTCACTGTGTTTCAAGATCGAGCTGATTTAAGGCGATTTACCTAGCGGTAAACGCAAAACGAGGTGTTCTGCAAAACGCCAAAAATAGGGGGCTGTTTACAAAAATCCCACTACACGGCCACAAATTGACCGGTGAGGATTGTATGCGCTACTGTGCAGTAGCGGACATTGACGGGCCGGCCCGGCACCTCCTTGGGCCGTGCTTGGGCTGAGGCCTTGGCACGTGGGCCGGAACGGCACGGCCCGCTACAGTTACCACCAGCGGGCCCGTGCAGTGCTGGGCCGGGCCGCCCATTTGGCCTGCTATAGGCCATGAATTCACCGCTCTCCAGTCTCCAGTGCTCTCGAGTCTCGACGCTCGCCTCTGATCCGCTCCCCCTTCGATCGAGCCGTCGATCTCGCCGCCGCCTCCGATGTCCTCGCCGGAGCAGCCGGTCGACCCTACCTCGCTCTATACGGAGAATATTTTGCCACCCGACGAGCTCCTGGAGGAGATCCTCCTCCGCGTCGGCTCGCCCGCCGACCTCGCGCGGGCCTCCACCGCCTGCGCCGCCTGCCGCCGCATCGTCACCAGCCGCTCCTTCCTCCGCCGATTCCGCTCCTTCCACCACCCGCCTCCCCTGCTGGGGCTACTCCGCGACGACTTCTACCCGGCCGACCCCACCGCCGCCGCCGCCCGAGCCCTCGCCCATGCCGCCGACTTCACCTTCTCGTTCCTCCCTACCCCTGACCACTGGTGGCGCTGGATGCCCCTGGACTGGCGGGACGGCCGCGTCCTCGCCGCCCTCGTCCCCATGACCAAGATCATCACCCACGAAGGCGACGAAGGGGAGTTCGTTCCGTTCCCCAGGAGGGACGACGTCACGGACCTCGCCGTCTGCGACCCCATATCCAGGCGTTACGTCATCATCCCCGCGATCCCCGGCGACCTAATAACCTCCGGTGAGCAGCGAGATTGCCTGTTCGATTTCAACGCCTTCCTCGCTCCCGCCACCGAAGAGGAGATGGCGGATTCGTCGTTCAGGGTGGTGGCTACAGCGCAGTGCAAAAGCAAGTTGTTTGTGTTCGTCTTCTCTTCACGCTCCGAAGAATGGCGTAAGCTTTCAATTCGACAGTGGGAGCATCTTCGCCGCGGATGTGAGCTCGTCGGTGCTGGTTCAGGCAGATTTCTTCTTGGCCCCGCGCTACTATGCACATTGCCGCTTGTACTGGGTGCTGAAGGAGATGGACAAGTTGCTCGTTCTTGACACTTGTGAGATGGTGTTCTTCACCATTGACCTCGAGAGGGATGAACACATGTCAAACATTGCCATTCTGGAGGAGGCAGAGGAAGATATGGTTGGAGTTTTCTCTCTCAGGACAGACTTAGGCTTCACTACAAGAACTCAGCTCTGTTATACAATTAGGCAAGTCGAAGCTGATGCTGCCAATGGGCCACCATTGAATTTTGACAAAATAATCCCCTTGCCCTTGCCCATGGAGTATATGTTTCGCATCATAGATGCAGCTGACAGATACTTGCTCTTGGAAGGGAGGCTACTGGACTGGTTCGAATGCTCTTTGAAGGAGGGCAGGCCAGATACATTATATTTCTCACTGGAGCCCAAAACATTGGTTCTCAAGAGGATTTGCGTGTTGGAACGTCCAATTACCGCTGCAAAGATATATACCGGTTTTCCGCCATCCTTATCACCGTCAAGTCTATGAATATGGTAAGCTTATTAGAATTGCATTGCTATTTGTGTTTTACTGGCCTTGGGGATCAGCTATTATGATGTGGATTCTATGTTGAGGAACATAAATTCTGTGTGATTGTTTTTCAAAATGATTTGGCCATTATGTGGGTTTCTTGTTTTGATGGAATCTCTCGGTAATTGTAATACTACATAATTCTGTATACAGGCTTTTTGGCATGATGATAGGGACATCGAAAGGGGACAGAGCAGCACTGGTTATCAATATTGCTCTCATTGCTCAGGAACGCCGTTGACTACATCAAGCTACAACTGATAGTGGTGGCATCTATGTAATTTTTCAACAGTAATCTAGTTTGTTTCTGTAGTATTGTTCCACTTTTAAGTTTTAGCCCTTATGATGATGCATTCTTGGCTATTTGGTTGCAAGTCAGGAGGCTCTTTCTGATGTAAGCTGTATTATACTTGACTAGTGGCTAGTGGAGCTTTGCAGGTTTGTCCAATAGAATCTGGTAAAAATTTCTGATGAAAGTTGATGGAATCTGTTAGTGCAGTTTATAAGCAGTTTTTCTCTAAGTCATCTTGAACTTGAACTGCTGTTTCAAACCCCACTATCAGTAGTTTGTTCAACTGTTATCTATAGTTTGTTAGAGTAATCTTGTTCCCGCTTTTAGCCTTATGACGTACTACTATTCTTGAACTATTTGGTTGCAAGTCAAGTCAATGAGGCCCTTCCAAAAGTACTCCCTCCGTCCCAAAATAAGCCAACTTGTACGGGATGTGACACATCCTAGTACGATGAATCTAGACGGTACGAGATTGATTTATTTTGAGACGAAGGGAGTATGCTATTAAATCATACGGAGGACATATTCCAGCCATATAAGACACGTCCCAAACAGATAGGCAATGCAAAATAGGCTTATTCTAGCACGATGGGCTGGTCGTGGTTTCGGGCTGGCACGACAAGGCCCACATCTTATTGGGTCGTGCCTAGGCCGTAGGTATAACCTGTGGGCTGGCCCAGCACAGCACGAAGAGTATCCGGGCCATGCTGGGTGTCCCATTTAGCTATCTATACCAAAGGATGCAGATAGGTTGGAAACTGCCATTCTGGAGGCAGATGAAATCAACTGAGATATAGTACGATTTGGCGGCTGATGGTGCCAATGGGGCAACACTTGGATTTGCACAATACAATCTCTTTATCATTGCCCTTAGATTATAGCTTTAGCATCCTAGGTGCAGCTCAGGGATACTTAATCTTGAGAGGATGTCACGTCACTCCTTGTCCATAGACTCTTTGGAGGACATGCTAAGGTGCAGCTCAGGGATACTTCTCAGTAGAGCCCCAAAAGTTGCAGTTTGAGAGGGTTTACAGGTTTGATACTTGGATACCTACTTTGCAATGCAGGGATATATACTGGTTTTCCACCATCCTTGTCACAAGCAAGTATTTGAATATGTGGTAAGATTATAAAAGTTGAAATCGCTGCTAATCGCGGATTAGCATGCCACGGTGAATATGTACCCGGGCCCTGTACACACTGCATGTCACACCCTGGGAATTGGTTTCGCCCGAAGCATCGGACCAATGATCACCCATGACTTCTGTGTACCACTAGTGCCACAAAGGCCTGCCTTTGGTGGTTTTATTGGCGCATACCATGGTAATAATCTTGATAATTGTGTTTTGCTGTCCCCTGAGAGATTAGCTCTTTCCATGTGAACTCTTTTGGTGATTATATGTGTTTACCTTCCTGGGTGTTCCTATACCATTTACTTTTCACCGTGCCTATATTATCTCATTTTTCGTTAACCATTGTCGCCGTGTTGATTAGTTGTGGTTTGCCAACTTGTTAGTGCCTAAGACTGTAAACTATGCACTATATATGTTTTCTATCTTGGTTATGGTCGGTCTGTTTTCAGTCCAATTAACATGCACGCAGTTACTTTTGGCATATCTGAATTATCTATTTCCAGTCATCCGTAATTCCCCACAATCGATGACTTATTGTTGCTGCATCCGAATTGTGTTATGCTGTTTGGAAAGATAGTCAGATCAGGGAGTTGGGAATGCAGTGACGGTTTGCAATGTTCTTCAAAAAATTGCCGTTCTAGATATTAGTTTTTTTTACTAACTGATTTCCAGTTTGGAACAACATTCACACTTTTAGATCACTGGCCATGCGGAGTACATGTCAATTATGTATGAAAATAAACTGAATGTGACCATTCTTGTGAATATAATTTAGTAATTGCCTATAGCTTCACATATATAAACCAACTGAGTTCATTTATGCTGGATTCATTATAACTAACCTCTAGCATTTTGTTAGCTTTGACGCTTCTTGTCATGCACAATACTAGGTCAAGGAACAAGGATCAACAAGATAGGCCAGGAATGGTTTTACAGTATATGTTGCCCTATTGTGTTTTAGTGCATCTCGTCACTAGCATTTCTAGATAAACTGACCTCATCCTCTGCCATAAGGAAGCACTTAACATTTCTTGCATTCAGCCTTGGTAGTATTTTTATTGACCATTTTAACACAATATATTCTGTATACAGGCTTGTTTGACATATTGATAAGGAGACATCCCAAGGGGGCCGAGCAGGATTGGTTGTCAACATTGGTCTGAGTAATTAGGAATGTCGTGAAAGACATCTAGCTACGACTGAAAGTGCTGGCATCTAAATTGTGCCTTAGGCTGTGTTTAGTTCCACGCCAAAATTGGAAGTTTGAAGAAATTGGAATAATGTGACAGAAAAGTTAAAAGTTTGTGTGTGTAGGAAAGTTCGATGTGATAGAAAAGTCGGAAGTTTGAAGAAAAAAGTTGGAATCTAAACTGTGTTGTTTCCATCGAAGTTTGAATAGTAAATTATTTCTGGTTTTCGGAAACGGAATGGATATTTAGAACAAAAAAAAAACCACAGCAGTGTGCTACTGTTCTTGTTTGACCCTTGCATGCTCTTGCAGAAGGAATTCTGACTTCACCGTATGCTCCCTGTAAATTGTACCCATGGCCTGCCGTCTGACCGCTCAAAAGTTATAAATAACGAAGGCAAAGAGCAATGGTGAAAGTGGCTGCCATTTTTCCGGACAGAAATATTCAGAAGAATGGCGTCAAGCCTGCAGTCTGCTTGGAAGCTGCTGATGCTGCTGCTGCATGACACCGAAACAGCAGCACCGTCGTAGGAGTAATAGCAAATGTAAACCTACTCTTACGTCGGGAACAGATAGCAATCGAGTACATTTCTGCATAGCAATGCTGCAGATACAGACAATTTTGTCAGTTTAATTTCCTGTTAAACCGATCAGTTCCCTGTTAAACACCACGGTCAAATGCAATTCATGCACACAAATGATTTATGTTGCTTGATGCTGTACTTAAGATCTGTCTACCAAAACAGAGAGAACTGCTCTTTTCTTAACATAAAAGGCAATCAAATTTCAGGAAATTCAGGTGCATACAGGTTAGTAAGTCTCCTTTTCCCATCTTCACATTTTTTTTCCCACTTTGCCAAGTGATTGATATCCTAAGGTCCTGTTTTTTTTTTGAAAAAAAAAAAAGCTTATGGCCCCAGATTATTAGTGTGCATGAATTTCTCTAAAAATATGATTCTCTAAAAATTTCCTTGTGCAACATTGCTTAGATACCTTTACCCAAATTATTTGTTAACAATACAAATAAATAGACTATTTTAGCTCAAAAAGAATAGGAGAGTCTTCAACAGGCTCCAAATGGCTCTCTAAGTCAAAATTTAACAATTCTAGCAAAACAAAAACGCGCTCCAACAACCTCTCCAACTAACGCCAAGCCATTCGGCCAGCCAAATCCCTCTCCTTGCTGACCATACTTGACTGGCCTAAATGACTTGTCAATGGTGGCCTCACACACATTCCGCCTCCCTATATGGCTACTCCCTTCTTCTCTCTCGCATCGGCCGTCTACCAACCTAGCCACCACCGTGGCCCCTGCTAACAATGACAGCACATAGCAGAGAGGTGCCGGATCACGGGCACCACCAGAGCTACATGTTAACATCCAAATATGGTACCTAAGCACGGAATAGGAAAATATTGCTGAATTTGGAAAGATCGGTTTTTTTTCATGGGGCCGGTCTGACCTATGACATGTGGCTGGTCAGACCAGCTGAGTCCTAATCCGAGTTGAATTTCATTGGGTCTCGTGTTCTCTTACTTGGGCTGAGGATTTTCAAGTTCTAATTGGTCTTTATCCCGAGTGAAACGTGGATAAGATCTTGTAGGAGGCAAGACTAACCTCTTTATAAGGGCTATGGCCGGTTTAATTGAGCACACAATCTACTCCAACACAATTAACCAATGGAATCACTTTTTCAATATCGCATCTAATTTTTACCTAGTTCAAGCCTAGTTTTTGTCTATCTTCGTTGGTTTGAGCTGAAAGCCGTCCGTCCTCACCGCAAGAGTGTAAATTCTCTTGTAGGTTTGTCCCGAAATTCTTCCGTTCTGCTTACGAGATGGGTGTTTATCTCTATATCATCTAAATCGGCTCTGCTAGCCGGTTTCGATTTACACGAGCTTACCCACTGCTAGCGGGACGTCTTCGACGGACCCCAAGGCACAGAGCATTGGCCTACCCTCCTACCCACGAGCGCCAGGCAGGCGTGGGAACTCGACGGATGCCATGTACCCCCCCCCCTCCTTCTTCCCCCACCCCGGCCACCATCCTCATCACCCCCAAAGATGGCCACGTCCACCACGCCATCGTCGTGCTGATGGAGCATGTAGCAGGCTGCACAGGTCGCCGCCACGGGGGTAGGAGCCGAGCGGCGTGGGTGGTGCGGGGACTACGTCGTCCCTAGCTCTGGAGTGGCCGCTGGCCGGAGGTCACAAGGAGTGGTCGTCGGTGGGTGGATGAGGAAATAAAAGAGAAGAGGAAGAAAAGATGAGTTCTTAAGACACTAATATGTGGGGTCCACGAAATTCGGAGAGTGTGAGATGGAGAGGTTATTGGAGCACACTGAAAACATAGAGAGAGATCTTTTTGGCAAGTTAGCCAAATGGAATGGGTAAGATAGAGGGTCAAAAATAACCATGCTATTATAGCACTTCCAATAGTCTCTCCAAATCTGACTCCAATATTTATTTGGCTAACTCTCCATCTAATTTGGTAAGTCAAACTCGTTATTTACTCCAACAGCCTCTCCATCCACCCTCTCTATTCTAAGTCTATGATAGTGGGACCCACGTGTCAGTCCCTACAACCCTTTCTTCTTCCTCATCTTTCTTCCCCTTTTCCCCAAGTCCCTCTGCTCAGCTCGCGGTCCCCTCGGCCGCCGCCGCCCCATCCCCATCCGCCCATCGCCATCCGCCACCGCCGCTAGGGATGAAAACGGATCGGAAACGAACAGAAACTAACTTTATCATATTCGTCTTCATATATATTTTTTTCGGAATCAGAATCGGAATTGAAAACTCGGATACGGAAATGAAATCGAATATTATCGAATATAGATACGGAGCGAATACGAGATGGAACGAATACGGTAGCGAATATTTACCGGTATATAAAAAAATCCCTCAAATTGAGTTTCTTGATAAAGGAAGAGATATCGCTTATTATTTTAGTTCAACATCTCCAACATTTATATCGTCAATTTTATAGACGGTCTCACAACTATATGTGAAAATCGATTTTCATGGTTGTTCCTCTAAGAGATCCATATGTAAATATGATTATCATTTTCTATTCCCAAGACCTTTTACTAGATGTATAACTTACTTACCATTGTATAAATTGGAGATGTTATTTATTTTACTTCACATCTTCGAAACTTTTAATATTTGTATTATACTTTAAATGCTTTCAAATATAAATGTTATAAACTACAAATGGTAAATCCCGTTGAGCTCTATAATTTTGATATGGAACACATCTCCATCAGATATCGTTTGAACTGTAGATCTGAGATTTTGTAAAAATTAATATGGTATATTATAATGAATATTTAGACCATTAAATGACCTCAAATAATAAAATAGTCAATAATAAAGTTGATATAAAGTTTGTCTTCATCTGATTCCGTATGAAAAAGTTATGCATATATACGTGTTTTTTCTAAAATTTGCTCAATGTCTGCGGATATTCGAAAAAAATTCCAGATAGTTTCCGACCGTTTTCCGATTCCGACGGATAGTACCCTTACTGTATTCGTTTTCGTTTCCGAGAAAAAATATCCGAATTCGTTTCCGAATAATTCCAACCGAAACTATCTGAATTCGAACCAGTTTCATCCCTAGCCGCCGCCGCTAGGGCCGAGCTCGGGTGGATGCAGGGCGGCCAATTGGTACGGGCGTTGAACACGGCGGCAAAACCAGGCGCCGACGACGGCTCGGCAACAATAGCGGATCTGGCGATGGCGACAACGACGGCTGGCGACGACGGCCTTGGCAACAATAGCGGATCTGGCGACGGCGCCGACGACGGCGGCGTCCGGCAACGACGACCTCGATAGCAGCCGTGGATGGCGATGGCATATCGACGACGATGGTAGCGGAGAGAGAAAGGGGGAGAGGGATGCCTGTCGGCGTGGGGCCCACGATTGGCTAGCCTATTTTGGCTGGCCAAATTTGGCCAGCGCGAGGGGGACTTTGGCCAGCTGGATGGCTTGGCCATCTGGTTAGTCAGGCTGTTGTAGCACGAAATTGAGTTAAAATTACCAAATTTTAACTTGGAGAGTGGGATAAGTAGGTTGTTGGAGATGCTCTAAGATTTCCACCTTCACAGACGATGAGGCTTCAGTCTTGACGCCTCATTTTTTTTTCACCCGTGTCGAAATTTGGTAATCTGAAAGGAGACCTTGCCTGTGGTAAAATCTGCAGATCTCTCTCTCAAAAAAAAAAAAAACAAGAAGAAGAAGAAGAAGAAGAAGAAGAAGCAATTGAGCCTGCAGTGCCCCGAGAGTGGCAGCTGACGTGCAGTGCCAGAAAACATCCGACCGAGAAATTCAATAACCCTGCCTCGTTGTTCATCTCATCGGATTACTGGTACACGTACGTGCAGCGTGACTACATTTGACTCCTTTCAGAGTCTCACCTTTCATCAGCAGCAGTTACGCTGATGCCAAGCACGCCAGGACGCTCTACCAAGCTTGTCTCTCTCTGTCTAGATGGTGGTGGTAAGTGGTAACAATGCATCATATCCATCACTTGCTCCTGGTTCTTTTTATTACTGTGTTTGCCAACCTCAATGCTTGCAAAAAAGTTATTACGAACTCTGAAGAAGTTGAGGTTGAAGTTCGCGATGGCCGGCGCGCGCATACAGACGCAGCACTGTTGTAATAAGTAGAAAAGTTTCAGAGATTGAGGAAGGAATCCAAAGAGAAGCTCTGCAAAGTTTAAGATTGCCAACTTGTCACTAGCAGTTGGCACACACCGCACACCGGATGTACAGACCAAGGCGCATGCAAGAGCTGTACCTTTTCTATCTATCATGGTTGAGGTAACATGTACTATTGTAGGTAAAGACATTCAACGGTAAATACACTCACTTTAAAAATAACTAGATAAAACTCTGTGCATTGCTACGAAAGTTTTTTATGATATTAATAAAAATAACATGTAAGATTAGCTATTGGCAGCGGTGGCTTTCCTAAGCACAACATTGAAGATGGATGGCGGAACCAGGTCAGTAGATGGCGGCTAGCAATGTGGTGTCTGAACCTCCATTTTTCATATCCATATGGCATTAGCAGTGGAGGAGACGGGAAGCGGTAGAGACGGATGTTAATGGTGGCCCAATGGGCAACTCCGGCGCGGTGGAGCTGCCGCCTCCAACGTGCCATGCCAACTGCCTCACCTCACCTAGATTTTACAGTGACATGTAGTGCAAACAAAAAATGCCGCAAGTCAATCCTGTCGTCACCCTCCTTCCGCTCGACGCACGGCTTACTCCAATAACGATAAGGCGGAGAGTAGGAGATGGAGTGGGGCGGATAGGGTTCGGTTCACCCCCTAAGATCGCCCATTCGGAGGCCCATCCTATAGCCCTCTTGTTTGGATTAGAGAGCAAATTGCTGAATCCATGAGAAATCAACAACGCAACTCGTTACATGAAAAGCCATTGACATTTATGCATACTAATTACTCGTTTCATCGATGATAGACACAACTATTTAGCACCTAAATATATATACAAGAGGTCCGAGAGGCACCATATCTTTGGCCACACAAAACAGGAATACGACGACACGGCAGTTTAACTAGTAACCAAATTGCGCCTCTTTCCATCTAGGATTCTGCTGACGCAGGGGTTAAAAACAAAGGCTAACGTGGGGGGGGGGGGGGGGGGGGGGGGGAGCTTTGTACGTACTCTGAAACTTAGCAAACCTGGTACAGAATACTTTTGTTCATACGTACAGCACGAATCACAAGGCTCTGAACTTTGGTGAAACCCTCCAAAATCGCCAAACCAGAAAGCGTAGAACCAACGGGCAAAATCTTGTCTTGTTATTTTTCACATCTCGCATCGACGAGAGCTAGTGGCCCATCTGCATTGCATGCATGCACATTTTGGGATGGACTCTTGTGCCTCCTCTTCGCTGACATCGATCCATGGCTCCATGCCCCGGCCGAGCTGCAAACCGTCAGATCTCACGCCAGGACTAACCATCAGATCATCGTATATACGACCCCCTCCATTATTTTCATGCTGTGATGTCGTCACGTACTGCGGTTTCTCAGTAATTACTCTGTAACTGATCACAATGAAATCTTGGGAGTAAATGGATGGCGACCAACTTCAGCTTGCCGACAGGCTGCGTATGCGTACATTACTGCAGGCATGTTTGGAGAGTTTAAGATTCTGAGAAGCAGCTGGTTGGAAATCAGCTTCTAAGAATCTGGAAAAGCTGGGTTTCCTAGCTTTTGACTTCTAATTCTTTTTCTAAATTCTACATCTACAGATTCTCTGAATCTGGACAAAAAAAACTGGACTGTTTGGAGAAGCTTCTGATTCTGGGAGAAGCTGCAGCAGCCAGAAGCTCTCCCAAATAGACCCTACATTACGTGGCCCTTGGTTTATGAAACGATGTGCCCCTGAGGATATGTCGCGTGAGATTGAGTTAGCTAGGCTTGTTTGTTTCAAGATTATCATAATCTAAATTATTAATGAGATTATTATAAACTGAATTATAATACGTTAAACTGAATTATAATACGTTAAAGTAGAATAAGTTGCAAGATATGTGTTATTACTGGAGACATATATTATTGGGTTTAAATGGCTAAAGTCTGTAATACCCTCAACTATTGGTATGGGTGGATGGCAAAGGTGAGTAAATTTTTTCAAGTCATTAGGGGCAGTGGTTATTTAGCTACCCAATAATAAGGAAAAAGCACCGTTGAAGGAGATTACCAGATCATACCAATATGGGTTCTATTTTATAATAATCTTTCACAATAATCTATCTACTTATTTCAGATTACTCATGATAATTTAGATTATAATAATCTTAAGCTGAACCAAACAAGTCCTTAGACATGTCCGTATTTCCTAGTTCTTTAAACATAACGCCATCTTATTGCGCTAATACAATTGCTATGTCTGTCAATATTCTAATACTATGTAATTATGCAAGTTTAGGAGAAGCATCCACATATGGTCATGTATAGGAGATGTAGGCCCTGTTTAGTTCCTAAAATAAAAATTTTTACGCTGTCACATTAAATGTTTTGGCATATACATGGAGTATTAAATATAGGAAAAAAACCAATTTCACAGATTGCGTGTAAATTGCGAGAGGAATCTTTTAAGCCTAATTGCGCTATGATTTGATAATGTGGTGCTACAATAAATATTTGCTAATGACGAATTAATTAGGCTTAATAAATTCGTCTCGCAGTTTTCTGGCGGAATCTGTAATTTATTTTGTTATTAGACTATGTTTAATACTTTAAATGTGTGTCCGTATATTCGATATGACAACTAAACTTAAAAATTTTCTCCAACTAAACAAGGCAAACAAGGCTGTTGTATTCGGTTGAACATCATAATTGATAAATATTGTGCTTATGTGTTACTAGTACGTCTGGATCTAATCTCCTAAAGCGACTGCATTGTCTGATATCGATGTTGATTTCGATGCCAGTTTTGATAACAAACATACAAAGTTTCTTAGGAACTAAGGATACTATTAGTATGATGGTGTACTTTAGGGGATTAAGGGTGTGTTTTTGGTTTGTCTGAGCTCCAATATCATACCTTTTGTTTTTCATGCTGACGTTTTTTAAACGGTTAAACGGTACGTTATTTTTTAAAAAAAATTATATAAAAGTTACTTTAAAAATTCATATTAACCTATTTTTCTAAAAATATTAGCTAATAATTAATTAATTATGTGCTAATGTGTCGCTTTTGTTTTTGCGTGATGGAGGGATTAATGACTATATACCGATCAGCTACTTATTGAAATCTCCAAAGCTTTATTAAACATGGCAAATGTTCCGTTTGAAACAAGTCCTAATTCCTGTGACAATTAAGCTGATTTCTGTACAACTATTTATAGAACTCATCCGATCTAGGGGTATTTGGATGGGGCTAAAAATTTTTAGTCCGTCACATCGGATGTGTAGACACTAATTTAGAGTATTAAACATAGACTAATAAAAAACTAATTTTATAAATGAGAGATAATCCACGAAACGAATTTTTTAAACCTAATTAATCCATAATTAGCAAATGTTTACAGTAGCATCACATAGGCTAATCATGGATTAATTAGGCTCAATGGATTGGTCTCGCGAATTAGTCCAAAGTTATGGAATGTGTTCTATAATTAATCTATGTTAAATACTATAAATTAAAGTTGAAACATCCGATGTGATTTAGTCCATATGAAACAAACAGGACAATTTACAGAAGGGGTTATCTAGGGACTGAAACACTACAACAAGGTTGGATAGTCAATCATACTCATAAAGTCATAAGCTTACATCTAGCTAGCTAGCTACTCCAAATCTCTGCTCTGTCAAACTGTAGGTAAGACATGTACTTCATTCATATCATAACCACTGTTACCCATCCTGTATCCCTAATCAAGTTGAAACAGTCCTTTCATGGTTGTATGATCTGACAACCTGCCTCGCGACGACGACCTCCCATATGCCGCATACGCTAACCGTGCTTAATTGGGCGCTGTTTGCAGAGCAGAACCAGTACTCTGCCATGTCCCCGGCCGTGCTCCTCTGCTTATGCCGCCAATATACAATCTTGGCCAGGACAGGCCAGAGAGAAATTTGCAAGATCTACCTGAATACCTGATCATTTGCACCGGTCAAAAATCGTTTTTAGGTCAACCAAATACACCAAGATAATACAAAAGCACTGAACACACTTCCGGCATTTGCATATCGGTATTTGTATAATTAGGATGCACACAGCCAAACCGGTAAAAAAATCGTGGATATATACCATGCATTCATGGGATTATTTGTGTTGTTTTCGTGTCCGGCCTTGTGATCCAATCATGCTCATGCAGAACTAATGTCAGGTCAATATCAGGTTTGTAGTAGTAGGCATATGGTTCGATCGGGTGTAACGTACGTGCGAGTCCCGTGATAGAGCATGGTCCTGTATATTATGTACAGATGTGTAAACAAAAGTTAGTGGTACCCAAGTATCTGGATAAGATTTGTGTCCGTTTGTTGGCTCACGTACATGACAAAACTGATAGGTTCAGACAAAATAGTGCACGAATACAATGTTGGTCGATCAATGAAAGGACGGCGCGTGTCGTGGAAAACAACTGTGCATAACGCCAAATAAACCAAGTTAATATCCATGTGTGGTGTGTGTGATCCAAACGTGCGTGCATCTAGGCTCGTCCCTTTTTTTCCTCACTAGCTTGATGTCTCACCAAGATCTGGTCCACAACTCTAGCCTAACGAAGCTAGCTATTGCATCCTACGAGTGCTTTTTGGAACGTGGAAATTTTATAGGATTTTCATGTGAATTAGTTTGATTTCTTAAAACCTCTAAAGTTCCATTTTTGCAAAATGAAAAAGAAAAAGAAAAGGCCCCAGGGTTATTCTTTTACGTTTATTCTATAAAATATCAGAATGTACCGCCTACAATTACAAGACAACAACGTAGTTAACCATTTTTTCCTCTTATGCAAGGAAAGCAAGGTGGAATTTGTTCCTCGTAGAGTTAGCCATTGGGTCAGACCGAGCGATATGATCTCGGTCTTCACTCTTTAGGGAAATTTTGGCCATCTAAAACTTAAGACCGAAACGCGTTACGAATTACAAAAATCAATCTCCGTTATGACCAAAATCGTCAACAATGTTAGAGATGAAAAAAAATTACAGAAACCATCAACAATTTCAAAGATGCAAAAGAACTTACATAAATAATCAAATAACAAAAACCGTTAGCATCCGCTCTAGATCTCCACCTCGCAACCCTCCACATGTCGCCAGCACCAGCGCCCTTCTCCATCAAAGTTGCTTGCTGCCTGACCCCTCAGTGTAGGAGGTTGATGGAGAGCATGTTGGCGGTGGAAGGGTGCACCCCTCACCCATGGGGGGTTTATAACCTGAAATGAAGCATGTTGGAGAGGAAGTGTGCCCGATGTGCGGCCTACGCCAAAGGTGGAGAGGAATGTGTCGAGCCAGAAAGGGCATCCTCTTCACTGAGCCGGCGGTCGAGGCATCACCGGATCTTGGAGAGGTGGAGGTCATGCGCGACTAGCGACCATGCAGTGTCAGGGATACAAGGAGCATTGGAAAGGGGGTTAGGGTAAGGCTGTCAACGAGCCGAGCTCGAGCGAGCTCGTCTGCCTAAGCTCGAGCTCGACACAAGCTTGAGCCGAGTTCGAGCCGAGCCTATTGCACCTTCGAGCTTTTAGGCAAGCTCGGTTCGAGCTCGTTCGAGCTCGAGCTCGGTGCCGAGCTCGGCCATAAGTAGTATAATATATATTTTCATAATAATCTCTTGATAAGTATAATTATTTTCTAGTTAATCACACTAATAAAAGAGTAGAAAATGATTAAAATAAATATATTGTGCTAACACATGCTAATTTATTGTGTAAATAGATACAAATATATATATTTATCTATTAGTTTATTATATTAATAAGGTGAACATGCAATATAAACTATACACAGCTAAGCTCGGTCAGGCTCGGTAGAAGCTCGAGCTCGGCTCGGTAAAGCTCGCGAGCTTTTGCTCAGGCTCGAGTTCGGCTCGTTTGGAGCTTGAGCCGAGCTCGAATCGAGCCTAGGACGAGCCAAGCTCGAGCTACTCGCGAGGGTCTTAGGATTCATTGTGCTCTATTGGGCTATTTTAGTTAATGCGATAACCGAAAGGTGATGAATAAATTAGCCGAATATAATTCGGTTAGTAAGAGGTTGAAACCAAATTAATGATCAAAATTTTCTCTATCTGTCTTGTCTCTCCCGTTTCTTTTGGTTTTGGTCTGTTTTGCACACCCTTATTTGTCGATGCAATATATGCATGAATGCTTAATTTGTATATTGATTATTTGAGTCAATGGTACTACTAGCTAGCTAGTACTATGGAAATTTGGTGTATCTAATTGTCTGCCCTTGCAAGTGATGCGAAAAACAAACGGGAAGGTGACGACGGGTTTGGTTGGCTTTGTGTTTCCCGAAGCCATTGGAAGGCAGCCAAGGTCTTTTCACTAAACTGTGTGTGTGTTGTTGTGTACTGTACTATAGTGTTCTGCATCGTTTGCCTGCCTGTCTTGGACTTTGGTTTTTCCCTGCTTTCTTTCCTTGTCCTTCACTTCCCTGTAGAGTATCTTCGAAGTCAGAGAAGGAGAGTAACTAAACCAAAAGTATTGTACTTTTGACTGCACTTACGATAGGCCTGTTGTACTATAGCATGCAGGCCCTAAACAAAACAGAGCAGTAGTTGGATTACATTGTTAACATTGCTTTGCTTGTACGCTGTTTACTGTATTATTAAGACTTGGGGCAATTCTAGGATCACAAATTTCAGAGAAGATGGAACCAATACTGTCATGCATAGCAGGACACCGGTAAATTAATGTACTGCAAATAGCAACTCATCAGCCATTCCAACTATCTCCGTACTTAGATAGCAACCAAATTATCAAATTACTAGTACATAGTAATGGTAACTATATTTGGAAACAGAGACAGTAACTTTTAGTGACAATCATGGTGATCACCTAACCCATGACAATGAGATCATCCCTGCATGCCAAAGAATGCAGAAGCACTAGTTTACATAGGCATTGATCAAATTTTGGGAGTATATGGTTTCAGGACTGTGCAACTAGATTCATAGTCCATGATGTCCACACCGCGCAGCAATGTCAAGAAAAGCATAGCGTCAACTCGACACAAGTGCCTTTTGCTTGTAGTAGTAGCATACTATACACCTTGCTTTTGGGGCTCAGCACTCATGATGTAGCATCCGATGGTGAGGGTGGATTTAAAGAAGGGTTGGGGAAAGCAAAGGTCTTCATGCTACTAAGCCATAAAAGCGTGCAAGACCCATGCAAAGGTGTGTGTGGTCACGCCATGGAAGCAAAGGGGGGTTAAACTGAAAATGTTTTTTGCAGGGACCAAAGTGCATTTATAAGGGTGCCAAGACATTCATATTGACCTTGGGGGAATTTAGCATGGACATATTAATTTGACCATAGTTTACAATGCTGACAGCTCAGATCTCTAGTAGGCTTTCTTTTACATGTATGTTACCCTAGGGGTTCTTGCTCTGTTGCTATTCTAAGGATGCAAACCCCACTGTATGGTGAGATTGAGGCGTGAATGAAATCCAGACAAAAATGTTTCACTTTCAAATTGTGGTCCAAAAAGGATAAGGTCCATAGTGTGCCAATTATTTTGATTTCCTACTGTTAGATGGTCGGTTTAATATAGAACTCCCTCCATCCAAAAATAAGCGTAACCATAAGTTTCCGTGTTCAACTTATCATTAGTCTTATTTGAAACTTTTTTATGATTAGTATTTTTTTATTAGATTGTAAAACATGAATATTACTTTATGCATGACTTATGTTATTTTAGATTTTCTAAAAAAAATAAATAAGACGGATGATTAGAGTTGGACACGAAAACTCATGGTTGCGCTTATTTTGGGAATGAGGGAGTACGGAGTACTAATATCAAACCACAATGCACGGACAAAACCACTCCAAAAGCTAGGTGGAATCCAACCCAGATTCATACTAAAAATACATATGCACCTTCATCTCACAAATTCATGCCGTTTTAGGCCTAAATAGTACGTCAAATATCCAAATCATTTTTCAAACATTTTGGACAAAAAGGAAGGTAGCCCGCGCATTCGCGCGGGCATGTATCGTAGGTTGTATTTCAAACACTATATGGGTGGAATATAAATCAAAAAACACTTTCAAAATATAAATTGGAAATAAAGCCCGCATAGATGCATTGACATCTTATTTGTTGTTCAAGAAAAAGAATAGTAACATAAATCATATATCATTATATACACTGTAAGGGAATGTAGATTATCTTACAATAAAAAAGAAATATATTTGCTGTAAAATAGATGGTATATTTTAATATACTACTAAATATAAGAATAAGAATATCTCTCATATTTAAATAAAAATCATTTTGTCGTGGTCATATATAAACTCCCCTATTGTTATTGTTTTAAATGCTATGTGCATTTTTAATAAATGAAACTGCATTAATACCACTAAAATAAATTATATATTATTAATACACTAAAAAATCATCTACACTGCTTAACTCGATGTCCATCACTTATTTTCACATCTATGTATAAATAGTCTAAACATACCACTTCTACCGGATAATACGATAACACCGTTAAAAATAGACATAAATGTCTCTCTAACGGATGAAGTCGATAACTACTAAAGCTTTCTTATGTAATGCCCCTGAAACAGGGGGGTGCCTAATGGGGCGATCGATCAGTGATCGGATCCCCCCCCCCCCCCCCGCTCCCCCTATAGGCACTCCTCCCACTTCTCCCCTTCCTCCTCCCCTTCTTCTCTTCCTATTACAGTACACCACAACAAAATTTTAAAAAAACAAAAAGTTAGAAAAATTTATGCGTAAAAAATTTGAATTCAAATTCAAATTTGAATCAGGTATGTAAACTTTTGACTTATAAACTTTGGATCTATAAACTTTAGATGTATAGAAATACTATATATAGAAAATATTTGAATTCAAATTCAAATTTGAATCGGGTATATAAACTTTAGGTCTATAAACTTTAGATGTATAGAAATACTATATATGAAAAATATTTGAATTCAAATTCAAATTTGAATCGGATATTTGAATTCAAATTCAAATTTGAATCAGATATAACTCAAATTCAAATTTGAATCGGATATATAAACTTTAGGTGTATAAACTTTAGATGTATAGAAATACTATATATAAAAAATATTTGAATTCAAATTCAAATTTGAATCGGATATATAAACTTTTGATCTCTAAACTTTAGATGTGTAAACTTGAGGTGTATAAACTTTAGATTCATAAATTTATTAAAATAGGAAAGTAATGCGGTGCCAAAAAAGGAAGCTAGGTGGAGGGAGGGAGAGGGAGGAGGGGGGGAATCGATCGCCCTGGGCGAGCGAGGGCGATCGCTCGCCCGGTAGCATTTCCGCCTGAAACATGGGTCCCACATTGACATAGCCGTACACCTAAAGACAAGCCTATGGCACCATTTTAACACTTAGTTTACTATGGGCACACCTACAAAGGATTGCATTAGTAAGAATGCCACTTAACTCAACCATATGTATATGCTTGCGACATTTACGATGCCATAGTAAATACTGTAACCCTGCATTAAAAGGACAGGGATGGACAAAAAGGAGGAGGTGATGAAAATAGTTATATTTTTTGCCCCCTAGTTATTTCTGTGTGGTATTATTTTTTAACAAAATCATAGTTTAAAGATGATCATAAATATAGGCAGTTTGGTTTTCCATCTAATAAGTGAGAAAGAAAAAAAAGGAAAAAAATTATTATGTGGGACGTACTTGTTTTTTTGATACCTATACGTGCACATACAATGCGAGTTTTTGAGATAAATTTAATTGTATTTTTTATAATAGATCTAATGGTTATAAATTTGGGCCCACCGCATTCTAAAATTTTTTAAAGCGCCACGTGTTTAATGGATTTTTAGTAGATAATAGATAATAGATAATTGATAGATTGAAGATTAGGAAAGAGAAGAGGAGATGAGGGGAGAGAGGGAGTACGTACGTTACGTACCATCTGGAGGAGAATGGGAACGTAGAGGAGGTGGGGACCGGTGTGGAGAGGAGGATTTTATTTTTTTATTTGATCTAATGGTTGAAAATATTGGACCCACCAATTTAAAGTAAAATCAACGGTTAGATTTTTAGACTGCCACTTGGCATCTTTGGAGCGTTTGTAGGAGGACATGTGGTGGCTTAGGAGCGCTTATAGGAAATTTAATGGACTTTTAGTATATAACTAGGAAGGTAGCCCGCGCAATTGCGCGGGCATCTATTTATTTCTAAATGTTAAAATCCTTTATGATGACTGAAAATTGTTTGTATCTATATGAAAAGATTTTGTAAAATGTTCAATATATATAGTTAGTCAGTCCCATATCATGCAGTTTGTTTTGATACTTCAAAGCTTGATTGGAAGTAAAAAATTTGAGGCCTAGCTTGTTTCACCTATGAACATTGATGAATAAATGTATGACTGATATCTTCAGATAATATAAAACTAATTATTCTTTGAATTTTGATATCACTATTTTTCTTAATGACTCGAGAATTTTATCATGATTTATAATGGTTTCAAATTGATCGTTCATAATTTTAAATTTAACTAAATGTGTTGGCACTGATTAATATGATATCTATAGATTGGTTAATCTTTTAGCGTGACTCCCTAGCGTGTTAACAGCCTATAGAAGTGGTGCAATTGAGGCCATATATGCTAGATCTTATTGAGGCCATATAGTATCTATGGATTAATTATTTTACATGAAATAAGATGAATGGCTTGGTACTGTAAAATATCAACAATTAGTTTAAGCTAATTTCTTTCGGTCTTTGGTTGTTTTATGTAAAACATATTTTTTTAAAGATCTAATGTTTAAAATTAATAGGTCCATTTATTTAGAAGAATTTTTTTAGAGATGTAATGGTCTAGGTCCAAGAGTCATGATTATTTAGCTATCTAATATTGTTTTATATAATTAGCGCTAGTTAGAAAATAGGAGAAATTAAATAGAAAATAGGAGAGGAGGGGAGAGTGGGAAGGTGGAGGGAATACATAAGTGCGCACATACGTGGTTAATATTCATGGTATTCTGTTTTCTCTTACATATTCTTCTATTTTCTGATATGATCTAGACAACGGACTATAAGGAAATACTCACAGGAGAGAATGGTTAAGTTGGTCACGTATGTGGTGTTGTTATGAGAAAAGTACGTATTATCGTACTTGTATGAGAGATTAGGAGAGGTTTATATACATGATATTAGGATTGCTATTTCAATAGATCTAATGTAATGGTCTAAAATAACATGTCCATCGGCACTAATTTAATTGAAAATCGATAGCTGGATGATATTTTGTTACTTTCTATGAATTTTTATGATTTTCTGTAATTTATTAGAGCACCACATGACAATGTTGGAGCATTTGTACAAAGTTAATTAACTTTTACTTATAACAGGTGTATGATGCAATAACTTTTTGTGTATTTATAGACCTAAGTTGAATATCCTAGTCGAGCCACAGAGGAGGCCTCATATGTAAGTTCGTACTCGTCCAGTTTTTACATGTACTCGTATAAAATAGGAGAGGATGGTTAAGTTGGTCGAGAGAGTATATTCGTTTGCACGTATGTAGTGTTGTTAATGAACTTTTACTTATATATAACATATATATGATGCAATATATTTTTAGTGTATTTATAGACCTAAGTTTAGATTTAGTAGCGCCGCAAAGGAGGCCTCATATGTACATACATACAGATATAACGATATTTTAATTTTTTGTTTGAGAATGAGGAGGGAAGGTATAATATCGTTACTTTTCAGCAAAAGACGTCGCTTTTTAGCTTTTTTTTTAACGAATTGTACGTACTTATTTTTTGTCCATTCTAATAGCACAGTATGAAACCGATATCTATGCTGAAATAGCATCGAGAAAGTTCGTTTGCATAGTTACTTATTAAACCTAATCACCAATTATAGATGGTAAAATTTCATTGAGCTGCTGCTGCCTATGGATTGTACACCAAATGATCAAATGCTGCTGCCTGTGGATTACATTGCCAGCTACTGAAAGTCAAATGCTTGTGCAATCCCAGTCTCATGTAGCTCATTTTCCCCGATTAATCTGTGTGGAGGCTTTAATTTGAAACTTAATCCAAGTCTAGGCGGCAGCAGGAAAGCTTTCCTCTATCGAGGCCTTGAGCCCAACACGGACGGAAGGCACCGGAGTAGGCGACAGGAAGCGCGATCGGATTTGGGGCAAGAATTTGGGTCACCAATTTAATTAAAAATCAATGACAGGTATAGATCTAATCTAACGGTATAAAATAATGGGTCCACTAACTTAAATAAAAATTAACGGTGAGATTAGACTGTGCCACGTGGCGATCTAGGAGCGTTTGTAGGAGCGCCATATGGCGGTTTGAGAGCGTTTGTACGAACTTTAATGGATGACAGGTATAGATCTAATCTAACGGTATAAAATAATGGGTCCACCAACTTAAATGAAAATTAACGGTGAGATTAGACTGTGCCACGTGGCGATCTAGGAGCGTTTGTAGGAGCGCATATGGCGGTTTAAGAGCGTTTGTAGAAAGTTTAATGGACTTTTAGTATATAATAGATAGATGATGATTAGTGCCCTTTTGAAATGTTTACATCAAACATAATAACATTTTTATTCATAGATTTGCATGGAGATATATTTCATAATAACGTAACTTTATCGGATATAAAACATGGTTGTGAAATTAATCTATTTCAGTCTTCAGAGAGCATGTGTTGATATCCATAAAACACAATTGATCATAAGTAAAAAAGGGTGAAGTGTAGCATATTGTGTACTCCATTGGCCCAAACAATTCAGATTTGGGAAAGTTTAATTGAGATAATTTTGATCTCACAAATATAACATGCATATGTTCCTAATTAAATAGGAAAAGTTTTAGTTTGAGAAAGTAGAGGCGGTGTGGGACGCAGTTCCACGACATGATTAATTTCTCAACTACTATCACATAAGCCCTGAAACATGGTAAGAAAAGTTGATAGCGTTGTTATTACTCTGTCTAAAATATAATAATTTTTAGCTATAAATCTAGATAATTCATTGCTAAACTTGTTATATTTTAAGACAAATAAAGTATAAATTGGTACAACATGGTAGGTGTGACATGTCGTTCTATTGATCGGATGAGAATCATAACATGTAATTCTTACAGCCTCTCCGCGCGACACCGAGCGGTCTCGCGTATTTACCCCGCGACACCGTGCATATTGTGCTAATAATATTGTATCCTGTGTATTTTTGAGAAATAAAAAAATGAGTAGTATATTTTTAAACTTAGTTCCTCTGTTTTCGCGATCAATCATGCTGATCTCCAATGGAACAGTGCCTTCCACCTTTTGTGCTGCAAGTCACATGACACGATCCGGACCAGATACGTGCGTACGAGAGCGCATCGATCGATCGCCTTTGCTAGATAGATCCGCCCGTTGAAAATGCCCGAACACCCGCGCCTACCCGCGCGCCCCCCGCGTACCAGTTCATGCGTGCGCGGCACTACGTTTCGATCGTACGCGCGTGGCTTAGCACGTCGCGACGCCCGCGAGGCCGGCCGGCTAGCGGACCCGCCCGCTGCGCGCACACATGAGACGGTGGGATCGCGACCGCGACGCGTACTAACGTCTCTCGATCTCTCGGTCTCTCGTGCGAATGCAGGATCGAGTGGCACAGAGCGTGGAGGCGGGGAGAGGGGGGATCTTGATTCTTGCCGTGGCCCGTGGTCCTCGCGTCGCGTGAGGTCGTTTCCTGCTGTTGCGCGCGTCCGTCGTCCGGTCGATCCGGTGCCGTCGCGTCTGCACGTCCCACCACCGGATTCGGTCGCACGCGCCTCGTGACAGGGGCCACTGCGCTGCCAGCCAGACCAGCCATGCCTCTACGTGGTACGTGTACGTCCGTCTCGTCGACGATTCAACACATATCGTCGAGCCATCCAGATCCAGTCGCAGTGTGTACTGGAGTATATGTGTGCGTATCAGTGCAATATATATGTGCCTCTTAACTTTACTGTACTCTAGTACACGTACGTTGGAGGTAATTATGAGACGGTTGGGTTGGGCATCGTGTCGTCCGCGGGCGGGAGAAAAAGCCAGGAAACACGGGGATGGAGAGAAAGGCGCACGTTACGAGCAGCGCTCCATAGCTTCGCGCTCCCGTCGCATGCATGCTGCTACGCTATACCACACTGCCCCTGCCCTGTGCTAAGCTAACCTCGCAGAACTAGCAGCCACTGCGTACGCCACAGCCTTACGCGCGCTCCCGGGGTGGTGGGTGGGCCGCGGCCGGTGGGGTGGTGTGGCCATGCGCGCCGTGTCAGCGCCCCCCCGGTCCAGCCAACACATGCGCCGCGCGCGAGATCGTGCATTCGTGCGTGCGTGCGTGCGTGCGCGCGCGCGCGCGCGCGCCTGTGCCGCTGTGGCCAACCCGGTAACCCGAGCGAGCGAGCGCGCCGTGGCATCCATCCGCTGCGGCAACTTTAACTACCACCAGTCCAATCCCGCGGCCTGCGCGGCTGCGCGACGTCATCTCGGCTGCCCTGCAGTGTGCAGCGCGCGGCATGCAGCCGGTGTGTGCGAGCTGATCTATGCGCGCCCTGTACTTGGGTGTCCGGGCCGCGCGGAGTCCATTGGCCACCGCCGATTCGCCAATCTTCGCTGCCGCACGCCTGCAACTGCAACGCATGGACGTACGACGGACACCATCCCCGACATGGCCGGTCTCCGTCCATTACTTCCCTTTTATTACTCGCATCCCCGCTTCTCACCTGATGGAGGTTTTGATTGGACCAATTTCCCTTTCAGCTTTGGAGTGATCGAAAACTACTGAACCTGCTTTTCCTTGGACTGGCAGTAAAATGAACCAAAATGCTTGGCAAATTAACTAGAGGGATGTTACATTTTTACTTATGTGGTCATATATAGCCGGGGCCCCTGTCATGTTTGTAAGAATCCATCTGAGCGTTAATGCAACTAGCTAATACGATAGTATTACCCCAGTACTGCTCTTCAAGGACTAAGGTTGAGATGCTGACAAGGGCGGAGCAACTTGTGTCTAGGAGTTACCAGGAACCGATTCAGAAATTCTTTTAATCGATCAGTTCATCTATTTTCATCATATGTATACCTCTCAGCTAAAGTTTAGATACCCGTATCAATTTAAACTCAGTCCAAAATAGAGTAAAACAAACGATTGAATTCTCTCCATTTGGTTCTAGCTCCCTACCTGGTTGCTGATGAAGGGAACATGTGTTTGTGCTGCTGAGCAGAGAACACAGAGACACACACGCGAGGCATGCTCAGGCACAGGCACAGCCTTAAGTGATAATGACCTTACATTCATGGCATTACACAAAGATGTACGGTAACAACGGTGGCTCTAAAGGCTCCAGGGTGCTTTTAGGTAAGTTCAGCCCTTTTGGCAGGTTTTCGTGTATTCTTCTAGGCGACAAGCCTGGCTTCGAACTGCTCATCAGTCATCAACGGAAGTTTTGCTTCCCATTTCTCCTGCTTACTGTCATCCTAGATTTGGTACTTTGTACTACATAAATTTCTTATAAGATAGACTAAGACCAAATGTCTATCTATAGATCACTCAATTATTGTGATTGTCTGCGCTATCATGGTGCGAAAGAAATTAAAGAGTAATTTTAATACTCGTCGTTGAAGGTAGTCCTTTTTTATCAAGAAAAACATCTCCAATCTTTGCTCTACAGCTTATAAACTACTGCCAAATTTCGAATTTTAAAACTTAATTAATTTGGAGATTTATTATTGTAGTTTTTATATTGACTCTTTAAATTGCTAAGAACATATATAGATATAAAAATTTTATTCATAAATTAGGTACTGACACGGCTTATTAATTAGCTTTAGGCCAAACGATTGATTAGCAACCATCACATTTTTTATTTAGAGCTGTAAATCGAACAAGTTAATAATGGTAATTCAAGATACACACTTTGCGACACAATTCTAAAGAGATCTCCAACACAATCATTCATACACGGCGCCACTCAAACATTAGGCATGCATGTCCATTTCTTACGTACAGTACTACAGCAGAACGTGCCGGGCAGCACGAGCAATAGATTGCACTCGAGCAAAAAGCCCCTCCCCTCTTCTCACCCTGTCTAACGAAGAAAGAAATGGGAAGGAGGAAAAAAAAACATGAAAAAGAAGCCTCCTCCGCACCGCACGTCAACGATTGCTACGAAATCTCGGGTGTTCACAGAGCAGGCAAAGATGGGGGAGGAAAGACCACATGTTACACGTACAGCGCCACATGCGACACGGCACTCATTGTCACTCATAGGAGTCAAATGTCATGTCGTAACGTATGTTCAGCAAGGGCCCTTCCTATCATTTTGGATACGCTAAGGTGAGACAAAAATGGTGACCCTTCGGAGAAAAATAAGATACAATTTTTTTTTCATTCCAACTACAAGTAATATAGAAACAAAGGGTCCACAGACAAGTCCCACGAATACGCTCTCACACACATCCAAATCCAAAGAGATAAAAATCAACTGTTAAGTTTCTTGTGGTGAAATATGCTCACCCAGATTCTAAATCTACACTTGATATGATTGCTCACATTTACGACTAATTATTCTTTTAGTGGTAGACAATGTACCCGTCAACAATAAAATAATCGTGATAACTTTATCAATCTCAAATTATATCGGATCAGGCTTTCAAAGGTGCTGATCATAAAGGTAGATTATGTGGGCATACGTGTATTCAAGGGGTATTGTGTGTGCGTTTGTATTGTGTTTCTGAAAAAAGAGACAAAAATCAATGAATCTCTAACTTCACTAAATTCCTACTTTAAAAACCTACCCTTGTGTGCATATTTATGGACACCAAAATTTAAGACAAGATAGCCGAAAGTCATTCACCCACAACTTCTCCTAGGTCCTATGATATATGTAACACATGTGTCACTTAATGATATTAGGTGATACCTTAATCTAGGGAGAAAGAATGTTGGGTGTGGGAGAGGGTCGTGATGAGAAAAATATTTTTTTATGGTGATGAAACAAGACAACATCGCATGGGTTAGGAGATGTAGAAATAGCACGTTATAGAGCTTTGTATGTTTGAACTTGTATATCAAGGTGACGTCAGCGTTTAGAAAACAGGTGCTACTACACATTTCTTCACTACTGTCGCATGATCTTGCCAACTGGGACTTTGTGCAGAAAATGTGCAGCGCCACGTCAACCTACTCTGCTTTCCTCTTGCCTCACACCACACCTACGTGAAATCAACTCACCGTGAACCAGGCCAACAACCCCCTAGGGAAGCCAGACATGCGGGGCCCACATGTCAGCGTGCCTGCGCTTTACGTGCGACGTCAGGTGGGTTCGTGTGCACATTAATGCGTACACACTAGTACACTGGATGCCTACGTGTATACTGGAGTATACATACCGGTGTACGTACGTAGTATTACCAGGGAGGGGCAGTGTACAGCACCATGCAGGGCGCATGCACGAGGCGGGAGCCCACGTGGGGACAAGGGGGGAAGGGCGAGATGCGACCATACGCCCACGTGGCGCGCATCCAGCGGCTGGTCACGCGGGAACGGTAAAGTACAAGGCTGCCTCCCTCGGGCCTGACACGTCGCATTCCTCCGTACCTCCGTTGACCACACCTCGTTGGATTTTTCTGGTTTTATTATTTTATTTTTCTACTGTAAATGAACCATGATAAAATGGTGAGGCCCCTGATGCTCGCAGGTGGAGCTAATTTGTCTGTTCTACCTCCGACGTTATTAGGCCTAACACTGGATTACAAATCGCACAGATTTCACTTCGTAATATTTATGAAGGTTGCAAAAGGATTTGTTCTGTAATAAAAAGGACAAACGATTTTACTTTTTTTTTCTCGAAGTAGAATGCTTCAGACATTTACATTTACAATTTGCCCTTTTTTTTCTAAGGAAAAAAGGGGTGGTACTATGTTCTTAAGAGGAATTTATCTAACCAATACAAAGAACACAAAAACAAAGTTCTGCAGCATTTCTGAAAGCCATGAAAAATTGCATTTAACAGAAATATCCAAAATGCACCGGTAATAAGCAACAACATTTTTTTTATTTTCCGCAATATCACATTATCCCCCTCTCCCTCTCACCACAATATATTCATCACCCTTAACATCCAGTACTGCTGAACAAAAACAAAACTAGCCTAAAAAAAGACGAGCAAAAAAAGCAATTAAAATGACAGCTACCACCACCAATTATCTCCATTCCTGCTTTACCTCGAAAAGATTAAAATAGAGGGAAAAAAGAATCGGAAAGAAAAGGAAAGGTGAATGAAAGAAAGAGCAGGGCAAGAGCAATTTTCCAGCTCTTCCAGCTGTCGTCCGAGTCGTCACCCTATCTCTCGCTCACGCAGCCTCATCAGTCATCAGGGCCGCCTACCCCCACTGCCGAGGTGGGCCCATGCAGCGCCTCTTCGCATCGGCGCTGTTGGCCGCCGATCCGATGGTGGTGGTGCGCTCGCTCTCGGAGCTCGCGCTCCGGTGGTGGCCGAGCACCGTCACCGGCGTCTCGGCGCTCGTCGCCGCCGCCGCCCAGCTGGGCCCGACGCCGCAGGCCGCCGCCATCACCTCGCCGCACTCCCGCAACTTCTCCTGCAGCAGAAAAGTCCAAGCAAAATGATTATAGCCAGCTTCCAGGCCAGGGGGGGCATTATGAGTGGTTCTAATTATGTGACAATTAAGGTATGATTAATTAACTCCACAAATGAGAAAACAACAAAAGTTTTTACAGTGCGGTCAATTGGCTGAGCTTGCTCCATATCACGAGGTAAATCATTTTTTAAAACGTAAACAGTATTTTTTTTACTCCAAAAGTCGCCTCGCAGAGAGCCGGGCTGTGTGTGTGACTGTGTCAGACGTGACAGGGGTTGTTTCGTAAATAAGTGGTGATTAAGGGGGTAATTTTGAGATGAAACAAAAATAATATATAAAAAAAAGAATCATGCTCACGCTATTTACAAAGGGGCAAGCGGCGACGCCAGCTTCGAAGCCGTGGAGGTGGGCGCCGGCGACCTCTCCGGCGGCGGCGAGGAGGGCCGCGGCGGCAGCCACAGAGGGGGAGAACTCCGCCATCTTCACCTCTGTGAAATGCACCGGAGGCAAAAGATGAGCGCTCGCTGAATCTAACGGGGAGGACGGTGGCATTGGGCGTGGCGGACCGTACCCGGCTGGACGCGGAGGAGGAGGTCGACGGCGCGGGCCTTGATGGCGTCGAGCATCGGCGGGTGCCGCGGCTGCGGGAAGCACGCGGAGAGGAAGAAGCCGAGGAAGGCGAGCGGCGTGACGGAGCGCGTCCGCCACTCCAGCGCGTTGAGCACCATCTGCTCCATGCGCTGGATTTTCGCCTCGTCGAACATGAACTCCTCGCCCCTCTGCAACAGACCGACGCCCACACCAACGACACGAGGTTTCAGCAAATCGGATGGACGAACTCCCCCCCCCCCCCCCTCCCAACGAAATCGCAACCGCGCAACGGAAAATGGCATTCGTCCCGTACCTGGATGTCGGCGGCGGAGATGGCGGCGGCGCGCTGCATCTTGGCGGCGAGGGTGAGGCAGCTGATGGCGAGCAGCCGCGGCGCCCATGGGTTGCGCTCGCACTGCACGGAACCATTGGGGAATCAGATCAGAAGCGAATCCCTGCACAAAATCCAGCCACAGAAAAGAGCCCCGTATCACGCGTTCTTACGGCCAATTGGCGCTTGGAGAGGTAGCGATCTACGTAGTTGAGCGCGAGGTAGGCGACACGGGGGTGCACGTCCAGCTCGCCGTCGTACCGCACCTGGGCGCGCCGATCAAGAACACGCCCGATCAGATCAAGAAAACAGGGGAAAGAACCGAAGAACCCCCATGGAAACAAACCCAAGAGGAGAACGCGTCCCGGATACCTTGGAGATGAACCCGGCGGCCTCGCGGCGGGCCGCGGAGGCGGCGGCGGAGACGGACGGCGAGTGGTGGCCCTCGGCGTCGAGGAGGCTGGCGATCGGCTCGTCGGCGGGGCTGGTGAACGGGTTCTCGAGGTCGAACTCGTACTCGTACGCCTCCACCACCACCTCCTCCTCCCCCGTCGCCATGCCCGCCGCAGCCCGCCGCCGCGTGGTACGAGGAAGGCCCAGGAACACGCCAAGAAACCAACCGCGCGTGGTGCGTGGCTTTATGGGGGAGAGGGAGAGGAGGAGGAGGAGGAGGAGGAGGAGGAAGCCACCATTGCTGCTACGCAGTGCTACTACTAGTACTAGCCTCTGTCTGGTTGGGAGATGGCTTTTAATATGGAAGGGGTCGGGGACAGTGGTACAAAAGGTGTGGATTTGGGGTTCTTTTTGTAAAGATCGGGAGGAAGAGGAAGAGGAAGAGAGGAGGGAGACGAGGAGGAAAAGTTCCCTCCGGGGGTGTGGCCCACCTGTCAGCGGGACGCAATGATGCCGCCCTGTGAGAGGAGACCTGTACCCGTACTGCGTCAATACTCCATGGCTGCATCCGGCTTTGACAGCTCACAACCAACATGGAACAGGGGAATTGGTAAATTTCCTGCTGGAAATGTTTCTCCTCTTGCTATTTTTTTTCCCTTTTTTTCTTGTTTGTCTCATGAGTTGATGGGAAATGAAATCCATCACCGAGAATAAGATCGATAATCTTTTTTTTCTCTCTTTTGATTACACTAAAATTGCATACATACAATACAGAACATACGCACTACACTCACACACCTACAAATACGCTGTCGGAGTACACTAGTTCCTTTAAATCTATTGGCGACATTTTTAGTACAGAACGTTACTACTTACTTTCATATCCAGCTAATTTACACCTTTAATAGTCGACAAAGGACCTGTTCGGCAGGCCGACTGCAGCTGCGGCACAGTGAATGCGGCACTATTCATGCGCAGCCACGGCGCTGGGCAGCCGAACAGGCCCAAAATTTATTAACAAAGGTGACATGAAATGCTAAAACGTCCAAAAGATTTATATAAAGGGAATGATAAATGTGAAAATATTGTTACATTAACCGACAAATAAAGTGGATCTCACTACTCAAATTTCCAAAGGCTGAGAAGTGGCAGCTCGTATGAAATTTCTAAACCACTCATCACACTGTTATCAAAGGCAAATATATAGCAAAGTCTCACTTCAATACACAGAACTCCAATTTTCAGAAAACCCTTACAAAGAAAAAAAAAACCAAGAATTATCTTACTAGAGCAGCAAACAAATCTTGTTAGTTTTTTCCTCGCAAAAGAAACAATTTCTTCAGATTTTTGTTGGATCTTTGTACTGTAGTGGTGGCAGGTAGAGCAGGGGGTAACATGTAAATTCCTGGCTGTGTGGAAACGAACCCGAGTACGCGACATCGACGGCATCTGGCGGGAGAAAAACGGACAGCGCTGCATCCCCCGTTTTGACCTGCGGCCGTCGCTGTTGCAAAGAGGACAGTGGTCAACAGTGCTACCCCGGGCCCACTCGCGCGTGTTTTACCGAAAATGCCCCTCTCCGTCCTCATCATGCTGGGCCCACCGTGCAAAATGACAGATTCACCCCCTGACACGCCAAAGCTCATCTTAGCTCTCTCGTGAACCTCTCTCTCTGTTCGTTGTTCGGAGACGAGATTTGTGTTGAGGATTTGGATGAATTTCAGAAATGGTAAAAGGAAAAAAGAAAGGTGATTAGCTCGGTAAAAATCGCAACATGCAGACCCCCTTCAGCTGGCTGGTCACGATTCGATCGTGTTGTTTTGCTTGCACGCGTCGCTTCCTGGAGTATTATTTCTGAACCTATGGCTACACATACTTCATCTCCTACACTAATAATCTATAGGTTTTCCAGATCGTTTAGTTGATTATCTTGACAAAACTGAATTGTGGCCCTGTTAATTATGAGCACTTACCAGTTACCCACGGGATACGGGTCAAAGATCACCTTCTTTTGGAAGACAAGATTTCACATGAGTTTTTGTAGGGTTATCAAAGAAAAGTTCTTCAGTTATTGCCGGAACGATCAGTTGATTGGCGTAATTTTGGGCAGGATTGCCCGTTCGGAAGGAACAGCTCGTGCAGCTGATATGAAATGGATAGTACTGGCCTGCGTTGAAGGGCTCAAGATTGATGTGATGATTGAGGGGACGGATCATACCACTCAGTCACTCCAATGTCTCTCAACTCGTTAATTTGTTCCATGCATACATACTCCGGCCACGGTAACCATGGTTGCAAACCATGTTCAACGAAGAACATACTAATCTTGTTCATCACATCTCAACGTGTCTTTGACATTAGACCAAATCTAAGGTCAAGTGTCCATATATACATATCAAGATGAACGTAGAGTTTGATGCTATAACTGTGGGTGTATAAGTATTAGGAAAAGGTACTAATTCCCCACCCCCCGAACTATCACAGTTGATCAAATTACCCCCCTCCCCGAACCATAAAACCGGGCATTTTAAACCCTGAATAATTTATACCGGACAAATAATTTAAGCTAGTTGGCCCCACATGTAAGCTGCTCCCTCTTCCTTCTCCATCTACAGGCCGCAGAGATGCCCGCGCCACCTCCAGGGACCCGCGCCGCCGCCCGCATCTTGAACCCCGCCGCTTTCAACTGGTCGTCACCGTCGTTGCCCCCCATCCAACTGCTGGAGAGAGAGGGAGAGAGGAGGGGTGTCGTTGGCGGCAAGCAGCCCGCCTCGCCGGAGCCGTGTCGTGCGCCGCCGGCTCTGCATTTGGATGGGGGCGGAGGCGGCGGGGGCGGCGGGCGCGGAGCCGAGGCCGAAGGCGGGCGCCAAGGCCGCGGCGGGCGGGCGCGGAGGCGACTGCAGGTGGCGAGCGAGGCGCGGAGGCCGGCGGTGTGCGGCGGTGTAAGGCAGCGCGCGGGGCAGCAATGGACGGCGGACGCCGTCGTGCGGGGGTGCGGGACGCGGAGGTGGGAGCGGCGAACAACCACCGGCCACCAGCAGCTGCCGCAGTGGCGCATCCTCTATCGCCGACATCGTGGTGGAGGGCAACCTGCGGCTCGATGCCGCCGCCACTACGCTTGAGGAGCTTCGGCTTCATCATGCCTACAGGATGACGGCAATGGAGGTGGACGCACCCGGCCTCCGGGAGCTCACCGTCGTCGTCTCCGGCCTCCACCTGGCGGCGGTGAGGATCTCCACTCCAAGGCTTCAGGTGCAGACGTGGAATGTCCGAATGTGCTCACCGCCGGCCGTGAAATGGTTGTCGACAGCGCGCGCATCACGAAGCTCTGTGTGTCGTCCCATGCCGACCCCGGCGGCGACGGAGACGGTGCGGCACGGCGACGATGGCCCGTCCCCTCGCCGACGAGGAGCTGCCGCTGGCGGACGCCGTGGCTCTCGAGACCGCCGTCGCTGCACCTGAGGCCCGGGATGGTGGTGGAGAAGGGGAGGTGACGGCGACCTCGGATGGCTCCACCGCGCAGGACCACGGCGACGACGACGCTGGAGCCGCCGCGAGCTGCCATGCTCACCGAGAGAGGGAGAGAGAGAGTGTGAGAGAGAGGGGAAGAGGGGAGAGAGAGAGTATATGACAGGTGGGCCCCACTATATTTTAAAAAATGAAAATGCTGACTGGGTTGTCACACGTACGCTATGTAGGATAAAAACGCTCTGGATTTGGTTGGGGGGTGGGTAATTCGTCTGGTATTGAAAGTTCGGGGTGAGTCATGTCCAGGCCCGGCCCTTGGGGGGTCGAGTGGTGCGATGGCACAGGGCCCACGAAGTGAAGGGGCCCAACCCCATATATGCTGTACATAATAGCCCATAGAGGAATTAGAAAACCACTAGCGCAGGAGAGGAAGAGACATCCGTCGATTTGGCTTCCTTCCGCGATCGCTTGTTCTATTCGCCTCATCGCCTCGCCTGTTCGCTGTTCTGCTGCCGCGGTGCCGCCCTTCCGCTTCCAGCCGCGTCAACTTGTTCCGAGGGATTAGGGCGCGTCGACGGCGTCATGCTCAGCGGCCGCGTCGTCTTGTTCCAAGGGTTTAGGGCGCGATGGCGTCGTGTTCGGTGGCAGCCGGCAACCGGTTGCAATCTCTCTGTTCAGTTCCAGGAGGTACCCATTGTTCTCCCCTTTGATGTATGCTAAGTTTATATGTTTAAAATTTGGGATTTAAATTTTACTCCCCAATTGCTCCTCTTCTAATTTCTGAAATTCTGATTTGGGATTTAGGGATCCTTACATTGCAGCTGTGCAAGTGTGCAACTAGGACAGTGAATAGTCATTTTCTCTGGTTCTCGAGTTGGTAATTTACCAGCAGTCATTTTTATTATAATGTTGAATTGAATTTATTATGAAATATTTTCCATAAATTACTTACTAATTTCTAAATTTACAGTGAATGCTAGATGAAAATTTTAAGGTAAGATATATAACTTAAATGTTTTTATGCATTACATTTATCAGAAACATAGTTATATTATTATAGTTATATTAAAGGCCTATTTTTCTAGCTTCGCTCCAGGCCACTAAATTGACAGGACCGGGCCTGGTCATGTCTGGTTTTCGGGTTTATGGGAGGAATTCGGCCGGCCGTGATAGTTCAGGAGGTAATTTGTACTTTTTCCGCATAACTCTATTCACCAGTCGTTAAAGCGTGTGTTACTACAGTACATTCGTAGACGTTCAATATAACATGAATACTTGAAATCGCTCGTTCCTTATAAAATACCTTGATCACTGCTCTTGACTACGAATGTGTAGTGTGCTCCGGCATTTTCATAATCGTTACAGTTCCACCTCAAAATTCTCTGTTTTCAAAAACCAAAGCCTCAAATTTAAACCTTCATGCGTCTGCAGAGTCTGCATGCACCTGTAAAAAATCTACACGCAACAAAACAGCTAGTTTAACGATTACCAAGCGAGATCGCGGTCTCCCATGCAAGTGTAACAGCTACGGCTGCACATTAATCCCCGTTTCTTTTCTCCCATGAGGCAACCGGCTCAGTACGGCGCTACATATCGTGAGCATATATGATTTATGTATCCGTGCTTGCTCTTGGACCAGAGCGCTTGTTCTTGTACTACCTCAAAAGGCTTTGTTTTTTTTCCTAAGATGTACCGCCTCAAAGATCTATGCTCGTGCATGAAAGCTTGTGTATTGTAATCCTCCTTTGCAGTGTTGGTTTTGCCTTGTGCAGGATTTGCAGCGGCAGGGGCATCTCTGGATCTTGCAGGGTATCTCTGGAGCAATTTTCTGCCAGCTTGGACGTTACTAAACTGGTATAGAGATTGGTCTAGGTAGGGAGATCAGCCATCATGTTTTTGTCTCGTGTTAGCATCATGATAGCATAAAAAAACAACATAGTATTATCTCTGCCCGTAAATACAAGCATTATATGCATATAGCCAAAAAAATACTTATAATTATGGACTATTATATTTCTTGTGATGAAACCTACCCACACGAGTTTAAGTTTTAAACTTGATATAGATTCTCGTATTAACAGCTAGTATCTTCTTGCAGTATTAAACGTTTTCCTCATTGATAGTGAGGTGATTGTGTAAGATATGTCGTCAGCCTAATCATTCGGAGATACTTACAGGAATAAGATATGGGTGTGTTAATAGCAGTGAGTGTAAGCACGTGTGACTATATGCATTTATATGTGTTTCTCAAAAGAAAAATCATGTATTACTCCACATGGTAACTTGATTAGGGCTCTATGTATTGAAATTGAGCATATTTTGCATAAATTAAACAAATCTTCTCCCATGAATGAGTCCTATCCAAATCTTGTGTTCTAAAGGATTCCCGCAAAATATATAGGAAGTTCGTGCACCTTTGCACGGCTGCACCGCTTCAAAAGAATTCCCGCAAACTCATACATTATGGAGCGGTGCAGCCGTGCAGGCATAATGTATGAGTTTGAGACACACTTGCATGATATTTGGCAGTTAAATGCCACTCTGGTGCAAGTGATAAGGACATCTCAAAGCATGGTTTCTAGTTGGGGCATGACCCTTGGCATGCATTGATGCAACTGCATTCTCTCCAATCAAACCAGAGCAAAATGAGGGGGGGGGGGGGGGGGTATCACTTATCAGGAGAGCTGAGGAATCCATATGCTTCAAGTTTGGATGCAAAAGATGTGTAGAAGCTTGAGAAGGACTCATTCATTCCCCCCATGTACAAGATGGCAGAGAATGGGGATCAGTGATGCACCATTTGACCATAGTGGAAACTGGAAAGAGTGAAGGAGCCCATGTGGAGAGCAATGGCTTGGAGGGAAGCCAAAAGGATGGAAAAGGGGAGTTCAATGTGGGAATAAAGGTCTCGCCAGATTGCTCCACATAGAGGATCAGATATCAGATCATGTGTGGGCAAGGACATGCAACAAAAAAGACTGGAGCCAATTACTACCTCCCCTGCGTCGCAATATTTATGTTTGCCAAGATATGTTTGTTTGTAGGACACTTGAATGAGCAGCTACTACTATAACAATTTTCACTTCCCCCTTAATTTAATCAATGTACTACCGATCAATACATCGATTAATTCTAGTAGAGTACATCATTAATGGGAAAAAAATATGTGCTGTGATTGAAGCCAATCTAGCTATCAGATATATATATACCTAGCTTAAAAACATGCCGTGCACATGGTATCCATATGGCTGGTGGCTCTTATCAAAAGATGCAAAACCATATGCCTGCCTGACCCAGCCAGGATCTCCTGGCTAGAGTTGGTGCTGTAGTGCCAAAGTGACAGCAAGATGAGGCCCAGAGAACATTCCAAATCCGCTTTAGTTTCCTCCCCTTTTGTTAGTCCTTTGGCCTCCACAGAACCACAGGGCCACAGCAAACTCAATTAGACTAGATTAATTATGAAAGCTTACTTATCATTTGCACGCCATCACACCGGTTTCAACCTGGCAAATGGCAGCGACAGAAAGGCTGCCTCATCATTTGCATTGTCCTGTATTGCTTTTGGCCGGGTCACTTGCACAACTTGGTAGACATACGCTAGTAGCCAGCCAACCAGAGGGTAGTCCAACCCGAGTGGCTTGACTAGCACCATGCTGTTATGTATAGAAATAGGAATACGGTCTTTGAGAGGTAGCGAAAGTATCATACATTTCATGTTTAATTTATGGTATTCTTTTACATATACTATATAACATTATAAAAATTGAAGATGTTTTTACCGGTATTTTGGTACGTCATCAGTGTATCAGTCGGTTTTTAAGTTCGTTTGATTTTGGAAATACATATCCGTATTTGAGTCAGTTTTTAAGATCGTTTACTTTTGGTAATACAGAAGGAATCATATAAGAAATCGGTTTTAAAAAACTCGCACGCTAACTTGAGATGACCGGACTCCTAACTGCAGCTCATGATTATATTTATATATATATATCCAAGCGAACTCTCACAGTGAATTTTATTTTAACTAAACCGTGTAACAATAATAAGATTAAAATAGACTTCGCCCGTTGCAACGCACGGACATTTTTTTTTAGTATACTATAACATTATAAAGATGCCATGAGATGAAGGAAAAAAGACACTGAAAAGAGTGGCAACTCATGATGCCTTAGATATGCAACTTAAACAGAAACTTAAGGAAGTCTAATTGCTTGACATCACAAGGGGCAATTTACATACTCTACTCAACTCAAATGGAAGGCCCAAATGATGCACATCTCGATCGATCTCCATCGCTTTGGAGACGCCGGCAGGCCTTGCTCACTTGCCTGCCTGCCTGCTTTTGTGGATGGATGGATGGATGCCCTCTACAAGCACTTTGCATAGGTGCAAGAGAAAGTCTCATGCAAAGCAGCAAAAAGAAGGCCCCAAATGTGGCGCGGCACAGTGCGTGCTGCTACCCCTGCAACTGCAAGCCAACACCCCATGCAGCCATGCATGGCAGCTGGGACAACACACAAAAAAAACGGCAGCGGAGAGAGTACTGCAGATCTCTCCATGTCTCCTCCATTCATTGGCCTACCTAATCTAAGCTTAGAAGCCTTTTCTTTTTTTTTTCTCCCCTTGCTTTTGCAATGCTTTTCCTAGCCTTCTTGTCCCTAGCTACGCTACCCGGGCCCCTTTGCCGGCGTCTCGCGTGTTGACGACTACGTACACTGACGAGCCGTGCAGCAAACATGGTGTACATACATACGTACGCTGTCCAGCTTCAACTTGGGGAGGAGTACAGCATTCATGTTTACACTAGATCGGGATCTGATCTGATCTGAACTTCACTCAAGTGTTGGCCATGGTCCATACATGGAGATGCAGGGGTTAATTAGTTAGCCCTGTCGATCGGTCCGTGTACGCTATAATCCGTCAGACCGCATGAGCATTTGTGGATCGCCGTCCGGCCGGCCGCTGGTCCAGCAGCAGCACGCGTAGGTGACACTGACAATGTATTAGATCGATCGTACGTATGTGGATCCATGCCAAAAATTCTATACTCCCTCCTCCTCCTAAAATATAACAACATACTAGCTAGTGTCTGTATTTAAAACTAAAAATCTGAATCAAATATTGGGTTACTATGTTTTAGGACGTAGAGAGTATGTGTGTAAGTGAACCAACTGAACTAACTGTCTGGACTGGAGACAATTGTGTACTGACAGAGAGTGTGTTGTACGTGGTGCATATATGCAAGGAGCGGTTTCGCTAGCGGCAAGGCGGTTGCACATGATGTGTGCAGTGACCGTGATCCAGGAGAGATCGGGGAGAGAGTAGTACGGAGTACTCAGTACTGTACATGCACGAGCTAGTAGACTGCTAGTGTGTGTGTGTGGCCCTAGGCCGGTAGGAAGAGATCGTGTCGAGTAGAGGAGGTGGCGCTGCAGGGGATGATGATACGGTACGTACGTGTGTGGGGGCTGGACGGCTGGACCGACCGGTGGATGGATGGCCTGAAATCCGCCGAGGATGCAGGCACGCATGGTGGCGCTGCGCGGGTGAAGAAAAAACTTGACGAAATCGCCGTCGCGTTTTGCGTCGTCGTCGCACGCGTGCAGACTACTGCAGGGCAGGTCGCGAAGAATGATCGATCGATCGGTTTTGGTGGTCAGATCAGGATGGATATGCCTGTGCGGCATGGGCTGTGTCCGGTTCGTGATTGTGCATGGCATGCAGCTGCATGCAGTATGATGGTGCTGGATGGGTTGGCTGGTGGATATCCTGTACGTACGATGCGTTGGTGTGAGATTTGTGAGGAGAGGAGGCCCCCCATCGATGGAGAGAGGCAGCGAACGACGACCGGTGCGGGTGGCGGTGCCGCGGCCGCTTTGCGTGGCGGGGGGCGCGGCACGCTTTTTCGCCCCATGCAGGCGGCACAATTATTACAGCTGCGGGCATACGTACGCTTTTCAAATCATGCAGGGCAACGCAAATAGTGGGCCGAAACCGAGGCGCTCGACAATCCATAAATCTTTTGCTGGGCCTTCCCAACCGATCCAAGAATTAATATGTGCTGGACACTTACCCCACCAGAATAAGTTTACTCTAGGTCCCTCAAATTGTCATCCAGTCTGACTTTCGTCCTCGATCCGGAAAACTGAGATACAATGCATCCCCCAACTTATAAAACCATGCAAACAAGTTCCCTCGGCCCTCAGCAGTATTAATCTCGGTTTTAGCTGACATAGCGCATATATGGATCCTTGACTAGATCTTCGTTGCCACGTGGCATTGACGTAGCGCTTACGTGGCAATTCAATGTAGCAAAATAATAAAATCCATGGAACCCACGTATCACGTACACAAACAAAATAACAAAAATGGCGGGGCCCACGTGCCATCCTCACTACTTCCCTCCTCTCTATCCTTTTTTTTTTGTCTTTTCTTGCTTCTTCCCCGGATGGCATCCAACGAGCGGTGGAGGGAAGGATGGCCGGCTGGAGCGCCGCGCCGGCGGAGAGGAAGAGGTCGCCGCGTCGGGGGCAAAGGGAGAGGTCGCTGATGAGATCCAACACACAAAGGTCGATGTCGGTGTTCCCGGCAGCCGGGTGGGGGAGCGCCCGCAGCCAACCTGAGCAGGGGCCTTCCCCTTCCCCCTCCTTCTTGTTCCCGTCAACGACGGCATCGCCTACCACCGGCCTCCCCGTCCCCTCACCAGCCTCACCGGGCGGAGACTGAGCGAGCGGATTTGCGGCACGGTGGCGGTGGAGAGGAGCGTTGCGCGGGGCCAACGGGAGAGAGGAGGAGTGCCTGCAACCGGCCGGAGCGGGGGCCTTCCCCTTCCCTTCCTTCTCCTCGTTCCTGTCGATGACGTCATCGCCGCCGTCGGCCTCCCCGCCCCCTCGCTGGGTGGAGGCCGAGTGAGTGGATTTGCGGCGCGGCCAGCGGGAGAGAGGAGGATCGTGTGGAAGAGCGCCCGCGGCTGGCCGGAGTAGGGGCCTTCCCTGTCACGCCCAGAAATTCCCGAATAGAATTCCAAGCAGAATGTGCATTAAAATCCCCGTCCAGGACCGGCCGGGGTACACAAACGACAATGTTGACATTCAGATCCACGTATTACAAACATCATAAAAGTCTTACATAAATGCAGCAGAAAAACGAAAGACAACAGGAGCTAAGCCTTGACTAGAACTGCAGCGGGAACACCACTCCACAGGCATCCTCGACGGCACGGACGAAGCCTACTCCTCGGAGAAACCTCCATCTGACACATACTCGTACTCTGGGGTTGGGAAAAAATAGAGCAAGACTGAGTACTACCCACTGTACTCACCAAGTCATACCGGGATAGGGGTATGATGCAGGGAATTATCAAAGGAGAGCTAGAGTGGTTCATTTGCATAAAGCGAGCATTTATAAACAGAAGTTGAAAGAATTAAACAATTGTAATAATTAATCAATATTATTCATCCACTATCCAACGCTATACCACGTTGCGACAGGCCCAACCATCCACCTATACTATCCAATTTCATTAGACTAAACTAGGGTGAGACTAATCACGGTGAATCTGGTTGACCGCCCATAACCGCGGGCACGGCTATTCGAATAGTTTTACTCTGATCAGAGGTGTACAACTGTACCCACAAGACACAGCCCCACGACACGTTTCCATGCGCCGACATGCCACCACGACATACCGGAAAGAGGCCGTGACAAGACCCTTCGCATAACCCCCTCTAACCAAGCACACCACACCTCAGGTTTCACCCCCACTCCTCGCAAGGCAGCGGGCAGTCCCCTCTCGTGCCTAGGTGAATCCGGAAGCGACAGAGGCCGTCGCAGGGCCCGCCCCGCTCCATCACGCCCACCCTTGCCTGGATGCGTCAGCTAGAGGAAAGCTACACTACAAGCCCAGCCGTTGCCCACGCTGGCTTGTGGTAAGTACGATAAGTTCTTCCAGGGCATCCTGCGAACCGGTCCTTAAATGCCATAGGTGCGACCAGCAAAACCATGCACCCACAGCCCACCATGTGATTCATTTTAATTAACCAACACCAAAATGGTGACACTAATCCAACAACACCAATTGAACCTAAAGGCTATATTTTAGTGAGCTTTCCCCATTGTGTGCTAGTGGAACTAAGCATGGCTAAGCAATTCCTAGTCCAAAATCTATTCATGTTATAACCCAAGCTAACAAAGGAGCATGGTATCAAAATAGCATGGCTGTAACAATAGGTAATCATCCCGTAGTATTATTGCAAAACAAAATGCAGTATTTGAAAGAAAACATTAGGACATTTGCAATATAGGATCAACATAATCAAGTGACAAGCATGACTTGCCTTGCTCTGCTGCGGGAGAAACCTCGGCGACTATCTCGAAGTACACCGGAGCGTCGGAAGAACCGGAATCTAGCGACATACAAGACAAACATTGCAAATAGGCTATAAGACTACTGAAACAGAGAACAAAACCATTTTTAATGGATTCTACACATTTTTCTTGATTTACTGAGACTTGAATGGGCTTAAACGGAGCACGGATGAATTAGTTATGAATTTTAGAAGATTCACTGTGTTTATTACTATAAAAGAAAAAACTTAATGAATTATTGCGCAATAAAGCCTTCCAGGGCTGACGTCAGCACGGGATGGGGCGGCGCCGACACACGGGCCCCACTGGCCAGCGGCTCGGGAGAGAGAGGAAAGGGGCGCCGGCACGCGGGCCCACTCGGCAGTGGCTCAGGGGGGGCGGTTCACCGTGGACCGGGACCACGCGGGTGGTCCACCGCCGGTCCACGGGACCGACGGCCCAGATCGCCCTCGGGGCCGATCGGACGGGCGGTGGCGACCCGGCTCGGCTCAAGACCGGCCAAGCGGCCACGGCGACGGCGGCGGCGCGCGCACACGCGTTGCCGGCGACGACAACCGGCGGCGGAGGCGGCGGCGCAAAGGCGGCGCCGACGGGCGGGGGTGCTAAAGCGACGGCTAACGGGCGGCGGCGCTGAAGCGGCGGCTAGGAGGGAGAGGGCGCCTCACCGAGGGTGGCCGGCGCGGAGGAAGACGACGGCGAACAGCGACGGCGAGCCACGGGAGGACGACGGCAACCGGCGGACGGGATTCGGGGTGCCCTAAGGAAGGAGAAGAGAGAGATTAGAGGGAGGGAGATGAACTACGGCGACCGGCATTCATGGCCGAAGGCGGCGGTAGAGGTTGAACTCACCGGAGCGCGAGGGGATGCGAATTCCGGCGATGAATCCCGACGGAGAAGGGGCGGACAAGATGGAGTTCGTCCTTGCGAACCCGACGGCGATGGCGGCGCGGCGCGGCGGCGACCCTAGCGGCGGCTAGCGGCGGCCGGAGTAGCGGGGGCGGCGGTGGCGAGTGGTTGCACGGCGCGGGGACGATTGTCACGCCCAGAAATTCCCGAATAGAATTCCAAGCAGAATGTGCATTAAAATCCCCGTCCAGGACCAGCCGGGGTACACAAACGACAATGTTGACATTCAGATCCACGTCTTACAAACATCATAAAAGTCTTACATAAATGCAGCGGAAAAACGAAAGAATAAAAGAAGCTAAGCCTTGACTTGAACTGCAGCGGAAACACCACTCCACAGGCATCCTCGACGGCACGGACGAAGCCTACTCCTCGGAGAAACCACCATCGGACACATACTCGCACTCTGGGGTTGGGGAAAATAGAGCAAGACTGAGTACTACCCACTGTACTCAGCAGGTCATACCGGAATAGGGGTATGATGCAGGGGATTATCAACGGAGAGCTAGACTGGTTCATTTGCACAAAGCGAGCATTTATAAACAGGAGTTGAAAAAAAAGTAAACAGTTGTAACCATTACTCAATATTAATCATCCACTGTCCAACGCTATCCCACGTTGCAACAGGCCCAACCATCCACCTAGACTATCCAATTTCATTAGACTAAACTAAGATGAAACTAATCACGGTGAATCTGGTTGACCGCCCATAACCGCGGGCACGACTATTCGAATAGTTTTACTCTGATCAGAGGTGTACAACTGTACCCACAAGACACAGCCCCACGACACGTTACCGTGCGCCGACATGCCACCACGACATACCGGAAAGAGGCCGTGACAGGACCCTTCGCATAACCCCCTCTAACCAAGCACACCACACCTCAGGTTTCACCCCCGTCCCCAGCGGGCAACGGGCAGTCCCCTCTCGTGCCTAGGTGAATCCGGAAGCGACAGAGGCCGTCGCAGGGCCCGCCCCGCTCCATCACGCCCACCCTTGCCTGGATGCGTCAGCTAGAGGAAAGCTACACTACAAGCCCAGCCGTTGCCCACGCTGGCTTGTGGAAAGCACGATAAATTCTTCCAGGGTTTCCCGTGAACCGGTCCTTAACTGCCATGGGTGCGACCAACCAAACCATGCACCCACAGCCCACCATATGATTCATTTTAATTAATCAACACCAAAACGGTGGTACTAGTCCAACATTACAATTAGGACCTACAGTCTAAACATTAATAGGATTTCCCTGATTGAGTGCTAGTTGAACTAAGCAAGGCTAAGCAATCCCTAATCCAATCTCTAGTCAGGTTATATCCCAAACTAACAAAGGAATAAGGTACAGAATAGTACGGCTATGACAGTAGGTAACCATCCCATGTGATATTATAAAACAATGCAATATTTAGGAGAAAACGAGAGAGCATTTGCAATATAGGTTCAACATGATCAAGTGACAAGCATGACTTGCCTTGCTCTGCTGCTGGAGGAACCTCAGCGACAATCTCGAAGTACACCGGAGCGTCGGAGGAACCGGAATCTAGCGACATACAAAGCAAACATTGCAAACAGGCTATAAGGCTACTGAAACAGGGAACAAAACCATTTTTAATGGATTCTACACATTTTTCTTGATTTACTGAGACTTGAATGGGCTTAAACGGAGCACGGATGAATTAGATATGAATTTTAGAAGATTCACTTTGTTTATTACTATAACAAAAATCCTTAAATCATTTATTGCGCAATAATTCCCAGGGCTGACGTCATCAAGGGGGGGGGGGCGGTGCGGCGCTGACATGCGGGGCCCACCGGTCAGCGGCTCGGGAGAGAGAGGAGGAGGCGCCGGCACGCGGGCCCCACATGGCAGCGGCACAAGGAGGCGGTCCACCGTGGACCGGGACCATGCGGATGGTCCACCGCCGGTCCACGGGACCGACGGCCCGGATCGCCCTCGGGCCGATCGGACGGCGCGGAGGCGGCCGGGCTCGGCTCGACCCGGCACAAAGCCGGCCGAGCGGCCGAGGGGCGCGGCGGCGGCGCACCCGACCACGGCGGCGGCAGACGGCGACGCGAGCGGCGGCGGCGGACGGCGCACAGGCCGACGGCGGCGACCGGCCGGCGGCGGCGGCGCGGGCGCGGGCGCGGGCGGCGCGAGCGGTGGCTAAGCGGCGGCGCGGCGGCGGCTAAGCGGCGCGGGAGAAAGAGGGAGGAAGGGGAGGGGGAGGCCTCACCGACGGCGATCGGCGGCGGCGAGCGACGGAGCGAGGCAACAGCGACAGGACGAGCTTCGGGGCCACCTAGCGAACAAAGTGAGAGGGGTTAGAGAGGGAGAGGGATCCAGAGGAGAGCGAGGGCACCGGCCGAAGGCGGCGGCCATGGCGATGCTCACCGACGCACGGTGCGGAGGGGGCACGGCGACGGAACCCGACGGAGGAAGGGTGGACGGGGCGGCCCGCACGACGGCGAACGCGACGGCGTCGACGGCGCGGTGCGGCGGCGAACCTAGTGGCGGCTAGCGGTGGCCGGAGCGGCGGGAGAAGCAGCGGCGGGAGAAGGCACGGCGCGGGAGCGATAGGGAGCACGAGGGAGATCGGCGAAATGAGGAAAAAGAGAGAGAGGGCGACGGCGACGCTTAAATAGAGCGAGAGGGGGCCGGACGTGGCCGAGAAAGGCGGCGAATCGCCGGCGACGTGGGGGAGCGGGGAGGAGAGAGAGGCGGGATTCGAAAATCGAATCCCGGCCATCTCAGGGGCGCGGGCGAGCGGGAGAGAGGGGGAAAGTGGGCGCGGGAGATGCGGGCGCGAGGCGACGTGGGCGGCGTGGCCCGGGAGACGCGGAGGGGGTGGGCGCGGCGGCGGCGGTTTCGGGAGGTGGCCGGCGCGGGCGGCGGGAGGTTGGGGGAGGACCCGACAGGTGGGCCCCACCTGTCGGCGACCCCGGGAGAGAGGAGGGGGCGGCCGGCTCGCGCGGCTGGGCTGGGCTGGGCCTCGGCCTTCGGCCGGCCCAGCGGGGGAGAGGGGGGGGGAAAAAAGAAAATGGGCCGACGGCCCATTGAGATGAAAAAGGAGGAAAAAGAAAAAGAAAAAGAAAGAAAAGGATTTTCCCAGGAATTAAATATTGCATGCTCAATTTTAATTGGTTAAAATTATTTCTAGGGCTCTGAAAATTCCACTAAAAGTCCTGTTAGTGAATTTCGACATGTAGAACTCAAGAAAAATTCCACATGCCGGATTCGATTATTATTTGCATTAATTTATTAGGGTTTTCTCCTGCTTTACACTGCTATTTTCTTGAGACCATTTAAAATTTCCTTTTAGGCTCAGGAAAGAACTTCAGGGTGCGACAAACCTACCACCCTTAAACGGAATCTCGGCCCCGAGATTCGGAGGAGCTGGCGAAGAGGTGTGGATGGGCGGCCTTCAACTCATCTTCCCTTTCCCAGGTTGCTTCCTCTTCTGAATGATGACTCCACTGAACTCGGCAAAACCTGGTGACCTTGTTTCTGGTTCTTCTTTCACTGGTATCAAGTATACGAACTGGCTTCTCCACGTAGGTTAGATCCTCCTGGATATCGATGTGCTCCGAGTTGGCCTGTTCTTCGGGTACCCTCAAGCACTTCTTTAATTGGGACACGTGGAACACGTCATGGATGCCGATCATATTGGATGGAAGTTCTAGCTGATAAGCAACTTCTCCCCTTCGTTCCAAGATTTTGTATGGTCCCACGAAGCGTGGTGCCAACTTGCCTTTGGTTTGAAAACGGTGCACTCCTCGGAGCGGAGTGACACGAAGATACACGTAATCTCCCGCCTCAAAAGTGAGCTCCCTTCGGCGGTTATCCGCGTAACTCTTCTGTCGAGACTGGGCAATCCTCAACCTTTCCCTGATGATCCTGACTTTCTCTTCGGCTTCTGCTAATACCTCTGTCCCGAACAGTTGACGTTCGCCTGTCTGATCCCAGAAGAGAGGTGTGCGGCACTTCCGTCCATATAAAGCTTCGAATGGTGCCATTTGGAGACTGGCCTGGTAACTGTTGTTGTAAGAGAATTCCGCATAAGGCAAGCTTTTATCCCAAGCTCCACCAAAATCAAGTGCACAAGCCCTTAACATGTCCTCCAATATTTGATTAACTCGCTCGGTTTGACCATCGGTCTGCGGATGGTAGGCTGTGCTGAAATTCAACCGGGTTCCCAATTCCTCTTGCAATTTCTGCCAAAACTTTGAAGTGAATTGGCTCCCTCGATCAGATACTATCCTTTTGGGTACTCCATGTAGACACATGATCCTTGCCAAGTACAGCTCTGCCAATTTCTTCCCCGTATAGGTGGTATGCACTGGTATGAAGTGGGCAACCTTAGTGAGTCGATCCACAACTACCCAGATTGAATCGTGACCCGATGATGTCCGGGGCAGTCCTGTTATAAAGTCCATCCCAATCTCCTCCCATTTCCATTCCGGGATTTGAAGAGGTTGGAGTAAACCTGCTGGTCTTTGGTGCTCTGCCTTCACTCGTTGGCAAACATCGCAGAGTGCGACGAATTCAGCTATTTCTCTCCTCATGCTGACCCACCAAAACTTTTCTTTGAGGTCTTGATACATTTTGGTGCTGCCTGGATGGATGGAGTACTGGGTCTGATGAGCCTCGGTGAGTATCAGATCCTTCAGTTCCTTGTCGTCAGGTACACACAATCTTTCTCCCAACCAGATTGTGCCATGCTCATCTTCGTGGAAATCCCGGGCTTTTCCGACTCTCATGTTCTTTTTCAGCTCTGCTATTTCAGAATCATTTATTTGAGCTGCTCTGACTTGATCCACGAGCGTAGGCCGTGCCTCCAGAGCGGCTACGAACCCGTGTTCAACAATTCCCACGTTGAGATGCTCAAACTCTTGCCGCAATTCCCCACACATGCTCTCGATGCATAGGGCAGTGCAGTAGCTTTTCCTGCTTAATGCGTCTGCCACCACATTGGCTTTACCCGGGTGGTAGTGAATGCTCATGTCATAGTCTTTGATTAGTTCCAACCATCTTCGTTGTCGGAGGTTTAGGTCCGGTTGGGTGAAGATGTATTTCAGACTCTTATGGTCCGTATATACTTCGCAGCGGTTGCCAATCAGATAGTGCCTCCAGATCTTCAAGGCATGAACCACCGCTGCCAATTCCAGGTCATGCGTTGGATAATTTCCTTCGTGTGGACGCAACTGCCGCGAGGCATACGCAACCACCCTGCCCTCTTGCATTAGGACACATCCAAGCCCGTGGCGGGACGCGTCGCAATAAACTTGGAAGTCTTTTGTCTGGTCGGGCAGAATCAAGACTGGGGCAGACACTAATTTCTTCTTGAGTTCCTCAAAACTCTTGTCGCACTCGGCTGTCCATTTGAATTTCTCATCTTTCTTAAGCAACTGAGTCATGGGTCTAGCGATCCTGGAGAAATTTTCAATGAACCGACGGTAATATCCCGCAAGTCCAAGAAAACTCCGAATCTGTGACACTGTCTTAGGTGGGGTCCACTTGGTAACTGACTCCACATTTGACGGATCAACGGCCACTCCCTGAGCTGTAATGACGTGGCCCAAGAATTTGACCTCTGATAACCAAAAGTCACACTTGCTGAACTTGGCATAGAGCTGGTGCTCTTGCAACTTCTCGAGTACCTGACGAAGATGTTGCTCATGTTCTTCTTCGGACTTGGAATAGATAAGGATGTCATCAATGAATACCACAACAAACTTATCCAGAAATTCCATGAACACTTTGTTCATCAGATTCATGAAGAATGCAGGTGCATTGGTGAGTCCAAAAGACATAACCGTGCACTCATACAACCCATACCGAGTGGTGAAGGCTGTCTTGGGAATATCCTCTTCCCGAATTCTCAACTGGTGATAGCCTGATCGCAGGTCTATCTTGGAAAATACCCTGGCTCCTTTCAGCTAGTCAAACAAATCATCAATCCGCGGCAAAGGATATTTATTCTTGATGGTGACCTCATTGAGTGCGCGGTAATCGACACACATTCTTTTCGTCTTATCCTTCTTCTCCACAAAAATGACCGGAGCACCCCAAGGTGAAGTACTCGGTCGGATGTACCCTTTCTGCAGCTGCTCGTCGACCTGCTTCTTGACCTCTGCTAGCTCGTTGGCTGCCATTCGGTACGGTCTCTTGTAAATTGGAGCGGTTCCCGGTGCCAAATCAATCCGGAATTCAATCTCTCTCTTAGGTGGCATGGTAGTGAGGTCTTCGGGAAATACTTCTGGGTACTCGCAAACTATGGGGATCTCTTCCAATTTCCTTGAATTCTTCTCCTCGGTGACCACTGGGGTTTCCACCTCAGTCTGATTCAAAGAGACCCCTTGCCTTGGTGAGACTAGTGATTTGTACGCTACTGTTTCTCCCTCCTCGTTGGTCAAGGTGACGGTGCGATTCGCACAATCAATGACTCCCTTGAACTTGGTCAGCCAATCCATCCCAAGAATGACATCTAGGTCCTTGGATTCCAGAAGAATGAGGTTGGCTAGAAATGGGGTTCTTTGGATTTCTATTGTTAGGGAAGGGCTGAATTGTACCGAAGTGGAGCTATTCCCTGGGGTATGAACCCGCATTGGTGTGCTAAGTTCCTCTCTTATTAACCCATGCATCCCGACAAACTTCTTTGAAATGAATGAATGCGTTGCACCAGAATCAAAAAGTACTGTTGCAGGGATTGAGTTAACAGGAAACGTACCCAGTACGACCTCTGGTGCTGCTTGTGCCTCCTCTGCAGACACGTGGTTAACACGGGCCTGGACAAACCTTGGCCCGGCACGCCTAGGCTTCGGACATTTGTCAGCGAAATGGCCAAGCTCGCCACAGTTGAAGCAGGACCCTGGCTTCGTCCCAACCTCCTTCTTGGCTTGCGCGGATGGAGCTGACTGTGCTGGTGCCATTGGTGGGCGTGGAGCTGCACTGCGGTTGGACTGACTGCCATGGTAGTTCTGGCTGCCACTGGCGCCCTGATGGAAGTTGCTGGCATTGAAAGGGCGGTGTTGGCGGACGATCAGGGTGGTAGGTCCACCCTGCTGCCCGGGAGTGAAGCGCGGACGCTGGTGGCTCCCTTGATTGGACCGGAACTGCGCCGCCTTCCTCTTTCTATCCATTTTGTTGCGCTGATCCTCCTGACGAATTGCCTTGTCAACCAGCCTCTCAAAGTCGGCGTAATCTCCAGATATCAACTGGTTGGTTAGTTCATCGTCTAGGCCTGCGAGGAATTTCTCCTGCTTCTCGGCGTCAGTACGGACATCCTCCGGGGCATATCGCGCGAGGCGATTGAACTCGTGGAGGTACTCCGTCACCGTCCTGTTACCCTGGTGGAGTGCTCGGAATTCCCTCTTCTTTTGTGCCACGACCCCATCTGGCACCTGCGCCTTCCTGAAGCTGCGGCAGAACTCCGCCCAAGTGACTTCCGTGCCTGGCGGGCGGGTAGCCATGTGATTGTCCCACCAAGCTGACGCGGGACCTTGGAGCTGGTGTGTGGCGAAAGCGACCTTCTCCTGATCATTGCACTGCAGGAGATTTAGCTTCTTTTCTATGGCATGGAGCCAATCATTTGCCTCCATAGGGTTGGTGGTGCTAGAAAAGGTGGGTGGTCTGACACGTAGAAACTCCGGCAGCTTGGACTGAGGGGGAGGGGGACCAAACTGCTGCTGCTGCTGCTGCTGCTGCATCCTCTGGTACATCTGTTGGTGCTGCTGTTGCATCTGCTGCATCATGGCTGTCATCATCTGCGTCTGATGAGCCATTACTTGGGCAAGGGTCGGATTCTCGGGGAGCGGTGGCGGACCATTGCCGGAATTGCTGTTGGGATGCACTTCGTCAATGCGCTCTTCGCCGTTGCTGCCCCCGCCTGCTGCGCGGCTACCATTCCTGGTGTAGACCATCTGGAGGGAAAAACCGACGGGGAAAAGAAGAAAAACAGATGCTCAAGAACTAAGCTTTATTATATAGGACTTTAAACTGCGATTGATCTGATCCGAATTAAAACACTTGAAACAACAGGCAAAAATCCTTATTAAGACAGCCATATCATAGGCACATGACATCGACCGTCAACTGACCCACAAGCAAGCAGACCTAAACACACAAACTAACAAGCAAAAGCTAAGCAGTCGATAAGCTAATGGAAAGCGAGCCTAATGCTCGGAACGGCTCCTGCGGTCGGTGGAGTCGAAGGCGACTTCCTGCTCATCACCAGGTCCTTCTGAGCGGCTCCTGGAATCTGCTAGATACTCCTCGCCACTGCCCGGCTCTGTGCTACCGGAGCTGCTGCTGCTACTGTGGTCGCGGCTGCCACTGGGAGTTGCAGACAACCAACCCCCGTTGCCACTGGCTGGACCCCTGGCGGCTGACGCTGGAGCGAAGGAGAGGGCGGACGCGGGAGCTGCGGGAGGAGGTGGGTTCCTGGGCGCAAGCTGAATGCGCACGGGTGCCGTCGTCGTCTTGCGGGGCGTAGTGCGGATCCGGACTCCTCCTGGCGTGGGAAGACCCTTTAACTGAGCATTCTCCCTCTTCAGGCGCGCTATCTCGTCCTTCAGAGCAACGATCCTCATGAGCTTCCCATCATTCAAGGCCTTGGCCGCCTTGTGCAGATCCGAGTGCATCCTGTCCATCCCCTTCATCACGGCGCACATGTGACCAAAGGTGGTGTCGTTCTCGCCAGCTGTCGAACGGAAAGCACTGACATCATCGCCACCTGCTCGACGAGGGTGGAACCGGTACGCCGTGTCATGGAAGATGTAGTTGTGGCGCTCCCGTAGTCTGGCCATCATCAGGTATGCTGCCTCCTGACAGGCGTGATCTGCCGTGCCTCCGGACGCCTCAACCATCATATTAGCGAGGCAGGTGCCCAAATAGCCATGGACCTCCAGGCGGACACGGTGAGGGAGCTCGCCACTGAGCAGCGGAACAGTCGTGTACTCCGGCGCATTGGGGTAGCCCACCACCAGGGTCATGCGAGCCAATTCTGCCACAAAATCATCCATGCCTTCTCCGCGGTGGTTGGGTGGGTGGTCAGCCATCTAGAGAAGACAAAGGGGTAGGATCAATGCATGCTCAAATCCAAGCTTAAATAAAACAGAAAAGGACTCAATTAAGAGAAACGAATAAAAGCAGAATTTATGCATAGATCATTTTGCATGAGGGCGAATAAATAAGACGGACTCACCTAGCGATAAAATAATGAGGAAAATAGATACATACTAATAATGACAATAAGAGCAGAAATACCTTGCAACCCATATTCCTGATCTAGGACCTAATGCATTTCACCCACCAAAACCCGACTGACTGACGAATAAATCTCAAATAATTTTACTAAAACCCTAGACCGACTTGTTTTGACAAATCTCACTTAAATGAACGAACAAGATTTTCCCCTTGAACCACAAGAACAGAACCCAATTTTCCCGGAACAAATCCATTTGCAAAGAGCATATGCAATGAAAAGGATTCAGAGGGCTCTTAGGGTTTTTCCATTTGGCTTGTCCTACGGTCAAGGTCGGCTTTGATACCAACTTGTCACGCCCAGAAATTCCCGAATAGAATTCCAAGCAGAATGTGCATTAAAATCCCCGTCCAGGACCAGCCGGGGTACACAAACGACAATGTTGACATTCAGATCCACGTCTTACAAACATCATAAAAGTCTTACATAAATGCAGCGGAAAAACGAAAGAATAAAAGAAGCTAAGCCTTGACTTGAACTGCAGCGGAAACACCACTCCACAGGCATCCTCGACGGCACGGACGAAGCCTACTCCTCGGAGAAACCACCATCGGACACATACTCGCACTCTGGGGTTGGGGAAAATAGAGCAAGACTGAGTACTACCCACTGTACTCAGCAGGTCATACCGGAATAGGGGTATGATGCAGGGGATTATCAACGGAGAGCTAGACTGGTTCATTTGCACAAAGCGAGCATTTATAAACAGGAGTTGAAAAAAAAGTAAACAGTTGTAACCATTACTCAATATTAATCATCCACTGTCCAACGCTATCCCACGTTGCAACAGGCCCAACCATCCACCTAGACTATCCAATTTCATTAGACTAAACTAAGATGAAACTAATCACGGTGAATCTGGTTGACCGCCCATAACCGCGGGCACGGCTATTCGAATAGTTTTACTCTGATCAGAGGTGTACAACTGTACCCACAAGACACAGCCCCACGACACGTTACCGTGCGCCGACATGCCACCACGACATACCGGAAAGAGGCCGTGACAGGACCCTTCGCATAACCCCCTCTAACCAAGCACACCACACCTCAGGTTTCACCCCCGTCCCCAGCGGGCAACGGGCAGTCCCCTCTCGTGCCTAGGTGAATCCGGAAGCGACAGAGGCCGTCGCAGGGCCCGCCTCGCTCCATCACGCCCACCCTTGCCTGGATGCGTCAGCTAGAGGAAAGCTACACTACAAGCCCAGCCGTTGCCCACGCTGGCTTGTGGAAAGCACGATAAATTCTTCCAGGGTTTCCCGCGAACCGGTCCTTAACTGCCATGGGTGCGACCAACCAAACCATGCACCCACAGCCCACCATGTGATTCATTTTAATTAATCAACACCAAAACGGTGGTACTAGTCCAACATTACAATTAGGACCTACAGTCTAAACATTAATAGGATTTCCCTGATTGAGTGCTAGTTGAACTAAGCAAGGCTAAGCAATCCCTAATCCAATCTCTAGTCAGGTTATATCCCAAACTAACAAAGGAATAAGGTACAGAATAGTACGGCTATGACAGTAGGTAACCATCCCATGTGATATTATAAAACAATGCAATATTTAGGAGAAAACGAGAGAGCATTTGCAATATAGGTTCAACATGATCAAGTGACAAGCATGACTTGCCTTGCTCTGCTGCTGGAGGAACCTCAGCGACAATCTCGAAGTACACCGGAGCGTCGGAGGAACCGGAATCTAGCGACATACAAAGCAAACATTGCAAACAGGCTATAAGGCTACTGAAACAGGGAACAAAACCATTTTTAATGGATTCTACACATTTTTCTTGATTTACTGAGACTTGAATGGGCTTAAACGGAGCACGGATGAATTAGATATGAATTTTAGAAGATTCACTGTGTTTATTACTATAACAAAAATCCTTAAATCATTTATTGCGCAATAATTCCCAGGGCTGACGTCATCAAGGGGGGGGGGGGGGGGGCGGTGCGGCGCTGACATGCGGGGCCCACCGGTCAGCGGCTCGGGAGAGAGAGGAGGAGGCGCCGGCACGCGGGCCCCACATGGCAGCGGCACAAGGAGGCGGTCCACCGTGGACCGGGACCATGCGGATGGTCCACCGCCGGTCCACGGGACCGACGGCCCGGATCGCCCTCGGGCCGATCGGACGGCGCGGAGGCGGCCGGGCTCGGCTCGACCCGGCACAAAGCCGGCCGAGCGGCCGAGGGGCGCGGCGGCGGCGCACCCGACCACGGCGGCGGCAGACGGCGGCGCGAGCGGCGGCGGCGGACGGCGCACAGGCCGACGGCGGCGACCGGCCGGCGGCGGCGGCGCGGGCGCGGGTGCGGGCGGCGCGAGCGGTGGCTAAGCGGCGGCGCGGCGGCGGCTAAGCGGCGCGGGAGAAAGAGGGAGGAAGGGGAGGGGGAGGCCTCACCGACGGCGATCGGCGGCGGCGAGCGACGGAGCGAGGCAACAGCGACAGGACGAGCTTCGGGGCCACCTAGCGAACAAAGTGAGAGGGGTTAGAGAGGGAGAGGGATCCGGAGGAGAGCGAGGGCACCGGCCGAAGGCGGCGGCCATGGCGATGCTCACCGACGCACGGTGCGGAGGGGGCACGGCGACGGAACCCGACGGAGGAAGGGTGGACGGGGCGGCCCGCACGACGGCGAACGCGACGGCGTCGACGGCGCGGTGCGGCGGCGAACCTAGTGGCGGCTAGCGGCGGCCGGAGCGGCGGGAGAAGCAGCGGCGGGAGAAGGCACGGCGCGGGAGCGATAGGGAGCACGAGGGAGATCGGCGAAATGAGGAAAAAGAGAGAGAGGGCGACGGCGACGCTTAAATAGAGCGAGAGGGGGCCGGACGTGGCCGAGAAAGGCGGCGAATCGCCGGCGACGTGGGGGAGCGGGGAGGAGAGAGAGGCGGGATTCGAAAATCGAATCCCGGCCATCTCGGGGGCGCGGGCGAGCGGGAGAGAGGGGGAAAGTGGGCGCGGGAGATGCGGGCGCGAGGCGACGTGGGTGGCGTGGCCCGGGAGACGCGGAGGGGGTGGGCGCGGCGGCGGCGGTTTCGGGAGGTGGCCGGCGCGGGCGGCGGGAGGTTGGGGGAGGACCCGACAGGTGGGCCCCACCTGTCGGCGACCCCGGGAGAGAGGAGGGGGCGGCCGGCTCGCGCGGCTGGGCTGGGCTGGGCCTCGGCCTTCGGCCGGCCCAGCGGGGGAGAGGGGGGGGGGGAAAAAAAGAAAATGGGCCAACGGCCCATTGAGATGAAAAAGGAGGAAAAAGAAAAAGAAAAAGAAAGAAAAGGATTTTCCCAGGAATTAAATATTGCATGCTCAATTTTAATTGGTTAAAATTATTTCTAGGGCTCTAAAAATTCCACTAAAAGTCCTGTTAGTGAATTTCGACATGTAGAACTCAAGAAAAATTCCACATGCCGGATTCGATTATTATTTGCATAATTTATTAGGGTTTTCTCCTGCTTTACACTGCTATTTTCTTGAGACCATTTAAAATTTCCTTTTAGGCTCAGGAAAGAACTTCAGGGTGCGACAACGATAGAGAGCTCGGGAGAGAGAGGCGGCAAAAGGAAAAACGAGGAGGAGAGCTCGGGGATGGATTTTATAGGGGCGGGAAGGTCGGGAACGACCCGAGCGCGTCCGATTTCGCCGGCGACGTGGGGAAGGAGAGAGAGAAGGTGGGGGAGGATTCAAAATCGAATCCCGCCCCTCTCGTGCGCGGGCGCGGCCGGGAGACGCGGGGAGAGGGGGCGGCGACGTGGCGTGGGCGTGGCGACGCGGCGTGGGCGCGGGGAAAGCGGGGGAGGTGGGGCGCGACGGCGGCGGTTTCGGGGGTTGTGACCGGCACGGGCGGCGGGAGGTTGGGGGAGGACCCGACAGGTGGGCCCCACCTGTCGGCGACCCCGGGAGAGGAGGGAGGCGGGGCGGCCTGGCTGGGCCTCGGCCTGCGGCCGGCTCAGCGGGGAGGAGGGGGAGAAAAAGGAGAGAATGGGCCGGCGGCCCATTCGGAAAGGGAAGGGAAAAAGAAAAAAAGAAAAAGGAGAAAAGGATTTTCCCTAGAATTAAAATATTTCATGCTCAATTTTAATTGGTTAAAATTATTAGTAGGGCTCTGAAAATTCCACTAAAAATCCTGTTAGTGAATTTCGACATGTAGAACTCAAGAAAAATTCCACATGCCAGATTCGATTATTATTTGTATTACTTCCTTAGGGTTTTCTCTTGATTTGCACTGGCATTTTCTTAGGGTCATTTATAAATTAAATTTTAGGCTTGGGAGGAGAACTTCAGGGTGTGACATTCCCCTTCCCCTCCTCCTTCTCATTCCCGTCGATGATGTCGTCGCCGCTGTTGGCCTCCCCGCCCTCTTGCCAACCTCGCCGAGGGAAGGCCTACGAGCGGATCTGCCATGTGGCGCCTATGGAAAGGAGCACCATGCAACGGCCGGAAGGGGAGAGGAGCAGCGCCTCCTATATGCTGCCTCGCCGGCCTCCAGTGAAGAGGAGGAGATGAGGTAGAAAGGAAGAGGTGGAGGAAGTGAGACCCACTGACTTGTGGGGCTCATAATTTTTTTATTTTTTTGGTTTGACTGATATGTGGATCCCATATGTTTTGTTTAATTGTTTTAGATATCAATTTTGCTCTGCCATGTAAGCGTCACGTCAATGCCACGTAGGACGAAGACCTAATCAAAGGTGCCACTTCACGTAAAATCAGGAATAATACTACCAAGTGATCTCGTTTGTACTGGTTTTGTAAGTTAGAGGATGTGTTTGTATCTGGTTTTCTAGATCGAGGATGGAAATCGGACAGGACGATAAATAAAGGACCTATGGTGAACTTATTCCTATCCTACCCACCCAACCCAACCAAGGCGAAAAAAGATCTTGACGCGTTGAGCCGATAAGGCCGTAACCCGGTGTGGGGGCGTGGGCGTGTGGCGGCCAAGCCACGACCCCGCGCAACATGTGGCTATCGCGGCCGGGTCGCTGCGCATCAACCAATCACCGGCCGCGAGCGTCACCCCGGAAAATATAACCCCCGGGGCCTCATCTGCAAGCCTGTGGACACCCTGCGCTGCAGCCGAACGACCGAGCTAATCCAGCCATGGCCTCCACCGCGCTCTCCACCGCCTCCAACCCTACTCAGGTCTGCTCTTCTCCTCCAATTTCTTCTCGCTGCTGCGGCTTCTCTCGATCTCTGACTGTTTATGTGCATTCCTGAAGGTCTGCGTGCTAGCTAGCTCTTGTGTGTATACACCGTCATGATCTGTATGCTTTCGATGCAACCTTATGTCTGGCTGTCATTGGCTTGTTTTTTTGGAAGATATATGGGTGGGAGAGAATACACTACAGTACTACACAAAGAGCTGCTAATGTGCTAGTAACTTATTACAGTACTAATTAATCAGGATGGAAACTAAGCAAATTTGCATGATCATGGTGTTTTATGTTGTCCAATCCTGAGTAGTACTAGTAGCCTATTATCTTGTTTGATCTTTGGATTTACCACTATATGCATGGAGAACTCAATGGATAAGAGTGAAATGCGTTAACCAACAAAGGGTGATGAAGACTTGGGTTGTACCTGGAACCCCTTATCTGCCAATCTCTCTCCTTTTGTCTAGTTAGCCGGTTCTGATTGTTATCTGTTTGTTCTCGCGATATATGCCAGGATAGATTGCAGCGTGCGGAATAGATTCAGACAACGAAACAGAGACCACATGTAGACACATGGACTGAAAAATTCACAATTCAGTTATACAATTTATGTTCTGTAAACTGTAGTTAAGGTGTTGTTTCCATTTGATCTGTGTCGCATAAAATTGCTTTGACTCCAGTAAAGTTTACAAAAGATCGTGCTTCAGCGAAGCATTACAACCAACCTTAGAATCCAAGTATTTTGAGACAAAAACCAGTTGAACATCTAAGTATAAACAGTTAAACACCAATTGTTCAATGTTCAGTCTTAAAAAATGACAGTAGCCTAGGCACACAAACTGTACAACCTGATCAACAAAGTTTGATCACCTGGAATGCCTTCCGATCGCTCCAGTATTCAGTGCTAGCTACTGCAACTGTAAATTTGTCACACACACACACACACACACACACAGATGAACTGAAACTAAGAAAGTCTGAAACACGTTGTTGCATGCGCAGCTGTGCAGGTCTCGCGCCTCGCTGGGCAAGCCCGTCAAGGGCCTGGGCTTCGGCCGGGAGCGCGTGCCGAGGACGGCGACGACCATCACATGCCAGGCCGCGAGCAGCATCCCGGCCGACCGCGTCCCGGACATGGGCAAGCGCCAGCTGATGAACCTCCTCCTGCTCGGCGCCATCTCGCTCCCCACCGTCGGCATGCTCGTCCCCTACGGCGCCTTCTTCATCCCCGCCGGGTCAGTCGCCGTGGCACTGCAACCAATCCTTGCAAAACTTGCAAGTTCGCCGAGCTAATATTTTTTGCCGGGGATCGGTGTGTTCTTTCTTCCTCAGGTCCGGGAACGCCGGCGGCGGGCAGGTCGCCAAGGACAAGCTCGGCAACGACGTGCTCGCCGAGGAGTGGCTCAAGACACACGGCCCCAACGACCGCACCCTCACCCAGGGGCTCAAGGTGAGTGACTACTACTGAGTGAGAGAGCTCATGATCAATGGCGAGATGACCACGGTGATGCCCGGTGACTGACTGTGTGTGTGTGCAGGGTGACCCGACGTACCTCGTCGTGGAGGCCGACAAGACGCTGGCCACGTACGGGATCAACGCCGTGTGCACGCACCTTGGGTGCGTCGTGCCGTGGAACGCCGCCGAGAACAAGTTCATCTGCCCCTGCCACGGCTCGCAGTACAACAACCAGGGCAGGGTCGTCCGTGGACCTGCTCCCCTGGTAACATTCTCAACTCTGATCTCTTGCTGAACGAAAAGATCCTCAAATTTCAAGATTCAATCTGAACTGAACCCTCAAATTGCAAGAACTTAGATCTTTGCTGATGAAAAGATCCTCCAACTGCTTACTGAACTAATGTTTACTCTGAATTGTTGCTTACTTAACTGAACTGAGCTGAGCTACATTGTTGTGTCTGACACAGTCGCTGGCATTGGTGCACGCCGACGTCGACGACGGCAAGGTTCTCTTCGTGCCGTGGGTGGAGACCGACTTCAGGACCGGCGACAACCCGTGGTGGGCGTAAGCTATGACAACATGATCCATATCATCATCAGCAGCAAAGTTCACTTGTGTGATCAGCTTGTAGCTATAAGTCCGCTGTATCTGAGAAACGCTGCTGTAAATCCATCTTCACTTTGTTTTTCCAAATTATATGTACACACACTGTCACACTGTATGAAAGAGCATAAAACCCTTTTCACTGCATAAGTAACCCTTTTTGAGGATTATGAATCTGTGAGATGGATACTCTTTTATAGCAGATCAAACCTTAGATGTCTTCCTGAATATGGGCATTTCTGCATCTGCACTACACTCTGAAACTGAAAGACTGAAGAATTCAGGGCATAAGATAGCATATATAGAGAATTGTTTCAGAGCAATTGCATGAGTTTGATTTGTTTTGACCTTGAGAAACATAAGTTGGCCTGGTTCTCTTTCTATGGAAAAATGATTTCTGAAACCTATTTATATGGGAAAAAAAGGTACATAGGCCACTGCTGGCTTGTGGATTTCTGAAGGATGGACGTAGCTTTTCTCTTCAGAAATGGAACTTTCCTTTTGTTCTAAGTCATAACCGAACATTCCTTTCTCTATTCATTTCATTCTGAAGAAAAGTTAAAACTTTACATGCCATTCAAAGTCCATAGACAATGCTTCGAAAAGATGGGCAGTTGAGAATCTAACATCAGCAAACAGCCATCAAATAATCAAAACCAACAGATCAGAATTGACAAACAGAATGGACAAATTACCAATGCAAACGAATCAAAATTGATCTCTGGATCAAAGCCAGTGGCCTCTCTCTCCAGTGCAGCACTCATCTGGAAAATGGATATAATCACAGGAATTGTTTACATTTTAATCCATCAAGCATCCAGCAGCACACAAAATTTTGACTTCCTCAGGTAGGAACCACATAGAACATATGAATCCCATATTACATTAACTTGCTACTACTTAATCACACCAGATGCACTTACTCTTATATAATATATTATTATAAATATAATAACTATAGCAAATCTATTTTCACTTGACGAAAATTGCAATATCAATCCCATCCTCCACCTCCCTCATCTATACAGCAACCCACATAAGCCATCCAAAGAAGAAGAATAAAAATAAGAATTCACCACACGGCAATGGCAATGCAAAAATCCTTAGTAGAATAAGGCATATGAAATCACGAGGATGGAAGAGCTCAGGACCAGCTCCTCCAGGGAAACAGCTCATCCGCGCCGTGCTCTGCCTCCCTCCCTCCTCTCCACTTGCGGGGCCTACGAGGCGTGGGCCCCACCTTCCATCGGCGGCTTCCCCTCCGACGAGTAGACCACCGCGCCGGGCGGCGGCGCGTGCCCGTACATCATCGGCGGGAACGGCTGCATGGGGTGCGGGACGCCGTAGACGCCGCCGACGCCGGCGGCGGCGGAGACACTGCCCCCGGTGGAGTAGAGATCTCCCCGCGCCTCGTTTCCTCCGCCACCGACAATGTGGTAGACTGGACCCGGCATGTATCCGCCCTGCGAAGACGGATCGAGGTAGTGGACCGGGCGCACGGGGACGTAGTACACCTGCTGCGTCATGTACGGCGGCGGCGGGGCCGGCCATGGCGCGCTCTCGGTGACGTACGGGGCAGGCGGCGTCCCCCGCGAGAGAACCGGCGCGTCGTCCTCGACGTGGGCCATCTCCGTGTCGACCTTGGGGCGGGCTCCTCCGGGACCAGGGCTGGGTTCGTCGGAGGTGGTGTCGAGGCCGAAGAGGTAGTCGGGGACCTCGGAGATGATCGACGAGGCCTCGGATCGGCCGCGCTCGATGGGGGCAGGCGCGGGGGCGTTGAGCGCGTCGACGAACCACTGGTCGGAGGAGGAGTCGCCGCCGGCGCCGGAGAGGACGGAGCCGAAGGCGGCCGCGGAGGCGTGGTCGGCGGGCGAGGAGGCGAAGAGGAAGAGGCGGAGGCGTGGCGGCTTGATGGAGGCGGCGGCGAGGCCCTGGAACCGGTCGATCTCCTCGATGAGGTTGTCCACGTCGTCGTCGGAGGTGATGGAGATGAGCGCGTCGAGGTCGTCCTGGGGGAGCTGGTACCTGAGCGCCGGGGATGGCCCGCCCGCCGGGAAGAGCGCGGGGGCGACCTTGGCCAGCGCCGCGACGAGGGCGTCGAACGTCGCCGCCCGCGGGACGGACACGATGCGGGTCTCCCCGCCGACGTAGCGGAGCTGGTGGTCGCCCGGGCGCGGCAGGATGCGTCCCCCGAAGCTGCACATGAGCCGCACGTGCGCGCCTCCTCCTCCTCCTCCTCCTCCGCCGCCGCCACCATGCCCGTTCCCATGCGGCGCCGGGGGCAGTGGCGGCGTGTGCTGGCTCCCGCCGCTGCCACCGCCGCCGGCGCGAGGGGTGGAGGAGGCCGACGACGACATGGCGGAGATGCGGAGGCGGGTGGAGGAGGGGATTTGGCAGTCGTGGGCGGAGGAGGAGGAGGAGGGGGCTAGTTGCCAAGAGGAGGCATCGGGATTTGGGAATCGCAAGCAAATGCGAGCGAGAGAGAGAGAGAGAGAGAGAGGAGGGTGAAGAGGTTGGGGGATCGGGTGGCCAGGTGAGGGGGATTTTCTATTTGGTTCGGGTGGGACCCATTTCCCATTCTGGTGCCTCAGCTACAGCCCACAGGATCCGATAGCCCCCTCTGTATTTTACTACACCTGTTGCATCGAATGTGGAGACATGTAGTATAAAATATAGAAAAAAAATTTAGTTACACAGATTACGTGTAAATTATAAGACAAATCTTTTAAGCCTAATTATGCCATGATTTAATAATGTGGTGGTACAGTACATATTTGCTAATGATGAATTAATTAGGCTTAATAAATTCATCTCACGGTTTACAGGTGGATTCTGTAATTTGTTTGGTTATTAGACTATGTTTAATACTTTAAATGTGTGTCCTGACACACTAAAACTTTACACCCCTAGATCTAAACACAGTCCTAATAGTCTTATAATACTACTTTTGAAATTTGAATTTTGAAAATCTCGTTCACATTGTGAAAATTTTTTGATACAGGCTGCAGGCATAGGAAAGGAAATTTGAGGCGCAGAGAAAACAAAACGGTCAAGAATATAGTATATTTTTTTATTCTGCTGAAAATGCGGGTATGGGTTGTGGATGATCCGGAACCCGATAAGGGGGCAAAATAATTGATCCCAAGGACATTCGATCTTTATATCTTACAGTTCCCTCGGGAAACGACAGTCCTATTGTATTTGCTGCCTGCTTTTGACGTGGACGCAACAGCAATTTGCTCCGAAACGTTTTGTGTTTTTCTTTTCTTTTTCTTTTATGCGTTCGAAAATTCCAAGAGCAAAAAAAAAACGAATTTGGTTCTGTAGGTTTGGGAAAAAAAATAAAAAGAGAGAGACAAATGCCAGACGAGATGCACGCACAAAAGGTTTGATCTCTCGTAAATGCGAGGTCGCGTGCGGGGCGAGAATCGGAGGAAAAAAGGCTAGCTGGGTGTGTGAGCACGACAAGCCATGATATGCAAGTACTGCACCAAACGTTGGATTATTATGTGTTTACGTACGTCGATCTGGTCCTTTTGCCCTTTGCGCTTTTATGCGCGGTTCGCTTGCTTTGCTCGGGATTATTTTTTTTATTTTCAACTAATGTATTATTTGCAAGTGATTAAGGGCTCCTTTGGATTGGATTATTTTCATATGAATTTTAAAGGATTCAAATCGTTTGAGAATAATTCCTAACTACTCCATCTGTCTCAAATATAAGGGATTTTGAGTTTTTGTTTGAATTTTTTACCACTCGTCTTATTCAAAAAAAAGTTTAAAATTATTTTTTTTACTTACTTTATTATCCAAAGTATTTTAAGCACAACTTTTCATTTTTTATATTTGCACAAAAATTTTTTAATAAGACGAACAATCAAAGAGTGTAAGAAAAACTCAAAATCCCTTATATTATGGGACACAGTGAGTATATTGTTTGGAATATATATGATTAATTCCTTGACACTGTTTCCATATGCCTCAATTTCATACTCCTAATTATAATTTTCCTCGGAGAAGTACAATGCAAATATTTTTTTCTCTTTATCTCTTCTCGCACTAGAATACATCTATTCCTTTGTTATTTTCATGTAAACTATCCAAACACATTATATTTCAAATTCACATGTTCCACATTTCTGTGGGATTTGATCATACATAACATCTTAATCCTATGTTTATACTCCTATATTTTTCTAAATTCATGTGTATGAGGGAACCTTAAATTTCTGATCATAGTGTGCACATGGAGATTTATGTATTTACTTCAAGTCTTCAACCTTGCATGCTCATCTGTTTACCGCCTTCATTAGCTTCGGTGAGCTCACTCTATTATATTATAGAGATGTAGGTGGAGAGGGGATTAGCTCAAAGGGATAGATGGGATAGCGGCAGCCCTACCTTGATAGTATGTTTATGTGGGCAGTGCATGGATAACGGTCACAAAGGATGAATAATAGCATATGGGAGGAGAGTCAGTCATCGATAGTAGTAGCTTAAGGGCAAAAGTAGTGTTGCTGAATTTGACGAAGAAAGGAATCAAGTGACGATGATTGAAGACAAGATGGGTGTTAAAAAAGCCAATATTAACATCGGTGTGGTAAGGAGGTCGGGTCGTGGTGAGATGATGGGAGACGGTGACATGTGTGTGGTGTGTTGAGGATAGGCGGCTTGAAAACGGACCAGAGATTTTTTTTTTAGGTTACATTTCAACAAAACAAGCATCAAAATCGTCATGTGTAGAAAGTAATTATTATTAGTGATAAAATGCATTCAATAAGGAACCAAATGCGGAAAACATACATAATTTTGGTGCTCGTATGCTTTTGTCTAGCTTACATATCGTGTAGCTTACTACGAATCTAGCTCAAAAGTGTTTCTTATCTTCTTAACCTCTTTTTATATGATATCATTGAGTTGGCAGTGTTCTTTGTGTCCACTCAAGAATGTAGTCATCCATGGCAATTTGCTCCAAATTAGGAAAAGGTACCTACGTCCCATCACTGCTTGAAGATTAGGTTGTGTGATAACATTTTGTAGTGAATTTTATAATATCTATCCATTCCTCTTGCTGTTGCAAATTAATGATAAAATTGCAGCAGATGCTCTTCTTATATCATCTATATATTCTGCAGTGATCTCTCCACCACATAATAGGCACATTTATAGAATGAAATTTAGCTAGCTGTAGCCAATTGGTTAAGGACAATATTAAAAACCTTATTTATGAGTCTATATGACCATTGCCGTTTTTGACTAATTTAATTAGAGAACGTGGTGCTACCTAGACCAAATTAAAATATAACAGCTGAATCCAGCAGGTAATTATATAATAAAACGGCTGCATAAAAGAAAAAGAAATGTAAAGAGAGAACAATCATTCTTCCTGTTGGCAATTGTACTCTCCGGGTGCTTGAAATTATTTGGTTGCTGACCTGGATGCTGTGTCCCATCCGGGTCGTGGTGGGCCCAGGAAAGTAAAATACCAGCCATGCTGACTTGGCACCAGCTGGTTTGCTAATCCTATGGGCAATTGGGCAGCACGTAGGGCCCACAGTCCAAACCCATGAGCAGTAAAGCAGCAAAAGTTAATGGGCTCAGCGGGCCGGCCTATCACACGTTAACGGGCCCACCCAAATGATTCACGTGTTCACGAATATACTCCGTTTGACTTCTTTTTTCGTCAAAATTTCAAAACTTAGATTATCAATAAATTTTAAAATTTTTGTTTAAAAATGTAAATATATTAGGATTTTATCGAAATTATTTTCATAATCACGTAAAATTTGTAGATTTTATAAAATTACTCTAATAAAAAAGGGACAGTTTCATTTTTGCCTCCAATTTGATCTCTAATATTAATTTTGCCCCTACTTTTTTAGGGTTTTTGTTTTTGCCTCCACTTTTTTTTTGAACCGATAGGTACTTTTGCCCTGTTTTGGATGAAGGAGTTAACGGTGTTAAATAGGACATTTATGCCCTCTCTAATATTTATTCATTAATTGTGTTTTTGCCCCCATTATGCAATGGCTTTGGAAATTTATTTTTGTGAATATGTTTAAAATTAAATGACATATTTTGACATTACAATTTGGACAAAATTTTAATTTGATGGAATTTTGATAAAATTTCGGCAGCATTTTGACAGGGGTAAAAATGAGAGGAGAGAGAGTCTGTATGGTTAACTCTTTCATAGGAGTAAAAGGTAAATCACTAATTCGAAAAATCTTTATTTCCTGCCATAAACCCGGTTCCACTAACTTCCATCCAAATCAGGGGTAAACGCCTCTTTCGGTTAAAAAAAGTGGGAGCGAAAACGAAAACCCTAAAAAGTAGGGACAAAAACGAAATTGTCCCTAAAAAAACTATGTTCAAAGTTAACCCAGAGACCAAAAAATCAATAAATTTTGGACAACTCAGCTTTAGTCTGAAAGCATTCCTCTTATGTTTCACTGAGTTCTCTAGAGCATGAATTTTACAAATTACAATTCTGCATCCATAGTTGGCTCAACACTGAAAGTTAGTTTAAAGGCCTGTTTGGTAGAGCTCCAACTCCTAAATTTAGCTCTAGGAGTTGGGTCTGGAGTGGAGTTGTGGAGCTGCCTAAACCCAGCTCCACCTTTCTAGTTCATTTTGTGAAAGAGCTCTACTCAGCTCCGCTCCTGTTTTAGGTGGAGCTGAAACTGTTTGGCTGAACTCCAGCTCCAGAAGAGGTGGAGCTGGAGCTGTGCCAAACAGGCCCTAAGTATTTTAAAAATCAGAAATTTTGAAAAAACAAAAACAGTCAGATCGGGGAAAATGGGCTACAATGCCAAGCAGGGCCGAAGCTGTGTTATTCTTGCAACAGCTGCAACAACTAGTAAAAAAAAAAAGTTTACCTTTGGTCCCTCATTTTAAGAGCAAGTTTGAAAATCATCCCAACCACAATAGACATAACATGTCCCCAATCTTATAAGACCAAGTTAAATAGAGCAGTCCCCGGGCAGTATAGCTTCCGATTTCGTCCCACATGGCACCTTTTCCGATTAGTGATGCTGAGTCAGCATTGCAATTGCTTGATGTGGGGCTATGCTGAGTCATATTCTCTCATCCCCTCTTCTCCATCTCGCCCTGCGCTGCATGCTATGAAGCAACGGCGGAGGCCGCACCTCTTCTCCTCTCTACCGCCACCTCGGCCGCCGCAAACAGCACACGGTGCACAACTACCTCGTCGTTTGTCCTGGCCACCGCCACTAGTTGGAGCAGCTCTTGTTGCGGCCACTGGCGGTGAACACACTCTCGACCTTCGTCATGCATGGCAAAGGCAGGAGATGCATGGATATGGAAGTGCTCATCTCTCCCGGTTCGCAACCCCCTTTACTCCCGGGTAGCGAACCGGGAGGGAGAATCCGGGACTAAAGATGGCGGTTTTAGTCCCGGTTCAAATACCCGGGAGTAAATCTCCATCTTTAGTCTCGGTTGATGACACTAACCGGGACACCAACCGGGACTAAAGAATTTTCTTTTATTTTTTTTAATTTGGTTGTGCTGCCTGGTGTGTGTGTGTATATATATATATGCATAATATAGAAATGTATATATTACACACATGCATATATGTGTGCACTATATAATGCATTATATATATGTATAGATATACATATAGTGCACACATATATATGCATGTGTGTAATATATACATATATATATATATATATGTATATATATGTATATATATATATATATGTATATGTATGTATATATGTGTGTATGTATGTATGTATATATGTATGTACAAATATGTGTGCACTTAAGTAATTAGAGGCCATATGTATATATATATATTAAAAAAATATGAGTTTGCAAGTAAGTAAATATACACATATATTACCAAACCAAGTACACAAAAGTAAATGCATGTGTGCATATATGAATATATAGATATATATTACAATTCGTTCGGACGTTGTAATCTTTGTTTCTGCTACTACGACTTGGTGGCATCGGAAGAAGAAGGACCGGCTTTATGAATAGTCGATCCATCGTAATAGAATTCTCCTGTGGGATGGAGAATATGCTTGTTGATGAATCCCATTATCTGTTCTTGAACAGCCCTTATGAAATCATCGTGGGTGGTGTTATCTATCAGGTAAATCATCTGTTATTTGAAAAAAAAACGGGATTATATATATGAAACCAGTAAGCAATAATTGACGGAAGAATAAATTTACGTACTTCAAGGTCCTGGCCAGTCTTGATTTGGTGTGCTAAGCAGTGCATGTCATGGCATACGTAGTAGCCGCATAAGTTAGTCCCCTTTTCCTGCTTTGTACACTGAAAGAGAAACAACGAGAGATTTAGTATGCAAAGCAAAACAAAGAGTAGGATGAAGTTGCTAACCTTTTGAAGACCTCAAATTTGTATATTACCACAAAAAAATTTGCTTAAAATTTTGACAGCACCTCCCTCCCTCAAAGCTTAATTTTGAAGCAATGGCTCGGACTGGAGGAGGAAGAAGGGGTATATAAAGCTGTGCAACTTTAGTCCCGGTTGGTAACACCAATCGGGCATAAAGATCTCAAATCACTTTAGTCCCGGTTGGTAACACGAACCAGGACTAAAGATCCCTTCGTCCCGTTAAAGTAATAAACCGGGACTATTGTGAAAATCGACCGACCCTCTAAACACCTCTTCTCCAGTAGCGTACGCAGTCAGGCCGTCGGTGGTTTGGTCAGGCCAGCGAAGTCACGATGCGGTGGCCGGAGGCTATGACTCACACAGGATGGAAGGGGTAAATCTTGGAGGGTGCTGTCCTCCGGCCGGTACCGTGTTCGTGGGCTGAAGATACGCTTCGGCTCGTCTCCCTCACGCCAGGCATCCTCGTTGGCTCGCTCCTAGTACGTCGATGCATGCATAGGTGCATGACAAACGTACGTGTTCTGCGGCGTCCTTGATGCCGAATTGCCGACACTGGGGCGGAGAGGGAGGAGGTGGTGAGGCTGGCTTGACACGACGGAGTGTCACATGTGCGGGAGGGTGGATCATGCAGCAGGGCTCGAGGGTTTCGGAATGCCCAGTGACGCTGCACGACATTCGTGAGGTTTGACGGCCTCCGCGTGCTGCCGCTGGAGCTGAACTGGCTCAACAGGTCATTGATGTTTTGACTGAGGGGGTGCGTAGATCCAGGACAGTAAAGTTTTAGCGTGTCACATCGGGTATTATATAGGGTGTTGCATGGGGTGTTCAGGCACTAATAAAAAAACTAATTACAGAATCCGTCGGTGAACTGCAAGACGAATTTATTAAGCCTAATTAATCCGTTATTAGTAAATGTTTACTATAGCACCATATTGTTAAATCATGGAGCAATTAGCACAAATAGTTAGATTGCTAGGAAAGTTTGTACCAGCAGATGCAATGTGTAGGTGAAACTAAAAGAAATGAAATAAGCTTTACCATTGCCCCAGGCTATGTGATCCGATGTCTTTAGATAAAAATCCAGGAAAGATGGACATAGTCAAGGCACCAGACTAGTAACCATTACTGTTCAGTGACAACAAACACATACTAACGGCTAACTAGCTGGCGCTGCTGCCGGGCTAATGCTGAACGCACACGATGCATCAAAAGCATCGCATCCTCCTCATCTCCATCCTCGGCAACGGGCGGTAGCGGTGGTGGTGGCAGAGACGGGAGTGAACTCATCTCAACTCTCGTCATATGAGTAAAATCAGTCTGACCCCGGCGAACCAGCCTCTTAACCCACCACGTGAGTACAATGATGATACCAACAAAACAGAATACAACCACGATGATAATTGCCGTGAGGTTGGCATTGCTTAGTGATCGGGTATCAGACCTGGATGGAGGAGGCGTCGTAGGTGGAGGAGGCGGCGTAGGAGACGGTGGCGGTGACGGTGGCGGTGGAGGAGATGCTACAGACAAATATTTAATATCAGTCCAGAGAGAATATATATTCCTTGGCGTATCTATTAAATAAATTACACAATCAAATTAAACAAAAAGATGTTGAATATTTGAACTACGTTTACCTTCGAGACAGTGATCCAGAGTAGATACGTTCTTGGTGCCACGGCACTCCACAGATAAGGTCAGAATCACAGGGGGAGTTATACCGTTTGAAAATATAACGGAGGACTCTGCCACCGGACAGAAACATCCAAAGTCAACCACGGCTGTGATGGCACGGCAGCAAGGTCGGTCTGGGACATTCTCTATGCATGCCCCGACGACCTCTGCCGCTAGCTGTGGTGCATCGCAAACCTCCTCCCCGAGGAAGCGACGAGCGGCAGCTGGTCGGCTTGCGTACCCTCTCGCCGGTGTCAGCGCTGGTGCGACGCCTGTACCACAGGAAATATAATTATTGGTTAGACAATATAATTAAGGAATGAAACTGCAAATTTCATTTCTGCTCCTACTTTAATATCTAATGTTGATTTTACCTCCTACTTTTATAGTGTTTTCGTTTTTACTCACACTTATTTTTTAACAGAACGACAGTTGTGCCTCTATATTGAATAGTGAAGATAACGGTGTTGAGTAATTGACAAAAGGACATTTATACCTTCTCCTATTTATCTTCATTAATTGTGTTTTTCCCCTATGTTATATATATATATTGCTTTAGAACTTTATTTATGTGAATATATTTAAAATTGAATGACGCACGTTGACTGATATAATTGTTATATTAGTGCACATATGTGATTATTGGGCTGCATATGTGTTTATATATAGAAAAATCAAAAAAAATGTGAGAGCAAAAGAAAAACCTAAAATGTAAAGGCAAAACTAATATAAGGCATTAAAGTAGGGGCAGCAATGAAGTTGCCCCTTGAATAAACGCAACACGTAGATGTAGGTGGATCAGGGTCCTTACGTCCTGGGAGCTCGTGGCGAGGTGTCGCTGGCAGCGACGGCGACAGACTCCTCGTGACAGTGGACCTTGTGATTATCTCGGGACCTGAAAATTAGGGCTTGTGTAGAAGGGAAAAAGTTTTGGGTTTGGTTGTCCCATCAGATAAACGAACACGTATTTGAAGTATGAAACGTAGTATAATAACAAAACTAATTATAGATTTCGCCAGGAAACTGCGAGACGAATTTATTAAGCCTAATTAATCCGTCATTAGCAATGTTTACTATAGCACCACATTGTCAAATTATGACGCAATTAGACTTAAAAGATTCGTCTCACAGTTTCCTGACGGAATCTATAATTTGTTTTGTTATTAGACTACGTTTAATACTCTATTCATGTGTCCAAATATTTGATGTGACAGCGTGGAAATTTTGTAAAATCAAAGTGTTTTTTGATTGTTATTCTGTGATGAACAATTGGCATTGGAGATTATTGGTTTTGATATTTGGAATTTATTTTCGAAGTGGTGTTGGAGATGATTGGAATTTGCAGGTGAATAGGGAGAGTATTTCCGGTGATGGATCGGGAGTCGGCTTGGGGATAAGACGATGTCTGTGACGGTCAGATATCATGCGGGATACTTAGGCTAGAGTTCAATGCACTTGGTTGGTGAAGATTCCATATAGCATACGAGTCGAATTTGGAAGGAGTCCAAATTTGGTATGATTGGTTATGTAAAGTTTGTTTATTGTACGAGAAGGTTTCCTATGGGGCTTCTAGTTTGAGTTTGGTTCGTGGCTTTAGGCTGCCTACCTCATGTATAAATAGAGAGGGAGCGTGAGGCTTCCCGGTATCGCTTTTGGGAGCAATTGAGTTGATAGTTTAGTTAGGGTTTCGAGTTTAGTTAGGGTTTCGAGTTTAGTCGAGATTTTTGTAAGGAGTAATGTAGGGTTTCGAGTTTAGTCGAGATTTTTGTAAGGAGTAATGTTGTTGCACTTTGTAAACACAGATAGAAGCAATAAAGTTGTCATCTACTTTGAGAGTTCTTCGATTTGTGTTTTCTCAGGTTCGGCGGTCTAACCAACGACACACCGGCGGCGACTTCAGGCGCAGCTGCTAATCTCGGCGGCTCGACCGGTACTACAACCTCGGTCAGACCGACGATATCCAAGCGGTCATACCGGTACATCTACTTCGGTCAGACCGCGATTCGTTGAATTTGAGGGTAACTTTTAATTTCGCAAAAAGTTTGGGTTTTTGGATATACCAACCATTCACCCCCCTCTGGTTGGCTTAGTTCTTTTGTTTCGATCCTACAAGTGGTATCAAAGTCTCGTTTTCTTCTTTGGATTTTAACTGATCTAGAGTTGTTTTGCCATGGCTAAGCCCCATGTTTTCGATTGGAACGGATTTTCCGTATTGGTGTAGTAAGATGCAATCTTATATTATGGCTGGGGATCTTGATATTTGGAGAAAAGTTTCTAATCCTTATGTAATTCCTGAACAAATTAATACTGCTGCTTTAAAAACTGAATTTGAACAAAATTACAAAGCTCGCAATATTTTTTTGAGTGGGATTTCTTGTTCGGATTATGATCGTGTTTCTGATCTTCAAACCGCTAATGAGATTTGGATTGCTTTGAGTAATTTTCATCAAGGAACTACTAATATTAAAGAACTTTGTCGGGATCTTTTCAAAAAGGAGTACATAAATTTTGAGATGAAACCTGGAGAAGCTTTGGATGACTATCTTTCAAGATTTAACAAAATTTTGAGTGATCTTAGATCTGTTGATTCTTCTTATGATGTTAATTACACACAATCTGAGGTTTCTCGTCAATTTTTGAATGGTCTTGACATGTCTATTTGGGAGATGAAAGTTACATCATTTTAGGAGTCTGTTGATATGGACTTTTGATTCGCTTTACACAAAACTTAAACACATGAGATGAATATTCTTTCTCGTAAAGTTGATTCTAAGTCTAGTGCTTTAATTTCTTCCTCGACTTTTTTGGATGTTGGTGCTTCTTCATCGAAGTCTTCTATTCTTGCTTTAATTAATGCCATATCTGATTATCAACTCGAACAGTTCGAGGAGGAGGATTTGGTTTTGGTTACTAACAAGTTTTCTCGAGCTATGTACAGAAAAAAGGTGGACCAAATCGGTGCTTTGAATGTGGTTCTCCTGATCACCTTCGTTCGCATTGTCCAAAGCTTGGGAGAGGCAAGAAGGAAGAAAATGGTGGAGAGAAGACCAATAATGACAACAAGTCGAAGAGTGTATTCAAAGGGAAGAAGATCAAGGAGACTCTCAACAAGGCTTTTGATCAAGTCTACGCCGCTTTTGAGCCACTAAGCGATGTAGATGGTGGAAGTGGAAATCAAGTTAAGGGAAAGAACATCTCCGGTGTTTGCTTCATGGCACGCGGTGAATCGGATTTAGAGTGTGAAGACAATGAGGTACGTTATTTTGAGGAAGCTATTCTTATTTTAAGTGAAAAAAATAAGAAGTGTGAGAAGATGTATAGAAAACAGGAGTTTATTATTGAATCTCTTAATTCTGAAATTGCTAGATTAAAATCTCTTATTCCCAATGATGATGATTGCAAAAGTTGTGAGGTTTTAATGAATGAAATTTCTAAAATTAGAGATGTCAATGCTGCACATGATTTGAAAAATAGATATTCTTTAGCTTTTGGATTTGCTTTGCACACACGCACTTTGGATGGTTGTTTTTGACTAAAAGGTTGTTGCAAAAATATCAAATTGCTTTTCATGCTAGTTTGATGTTTAACATAATTTGTGCCAAAAAGTTAAAACAACCACATGATGTTTTGGATTGCTCAACATAAAGATGCTTTAGGTCGTGTTGAGTTCATGGAAGATATTGTGAAAACCAATGAAGTGCTTTCTTGCCCCAAATGTCGTAAAAGCAAAGGTGTCATGGTAGATTGTGAAAATTGTGCTAATTTGGAAAAAGAGGTTTCTTATTTGAAAAGTTTTTTGTAAAGATTTTCTAATGGTAAGAAACAACTTAACATGATTTTGGATCAATCTAAAGTGACTAGGTACAATAGGGGTGTTGGTTTTGATGTTCATGATTATTTCACCAAAAATCAACCCAATGTTTTGAGTGTAACTAAACGTGGTGAAATTTTGACAAAACCAAATGTTGAGAAATCAATTTTTAAGTATGCTGGAATTTTGCATTCTCTTTCTTCAACACTAAAAAAACAAAAACAAATCTTTCAAAACCATCTTCTAAATAAAGGTATACTTGTTTTTTTTTTTGGTAAAGATGGATATCTTGTTGGTTGTTCGTTTTTGTTTCAGATTAGCTCGTAAACAGAAAAAGGAGAGAAATTGCTTTTGCAAAATCAAAGTGACAAAAATCTGATTTTCCCTCGTGGAAACCGGTCAGACCGCAGTGGGTTTCGGTTTCGGGTTGTTTGTTTGGATATCCGTGATTGTTTCATATTTATGGCTTCTAGATGAATACAATACGTATGTCGAGGAGTGATCCTCTCTAGCGGGAGATCGTGAGATCCCCCTTTTTGTGAGTTCGGCCGGGGAAGAGGCTCGCTTGGGGAGATCGCGTGTCCGCCCTGAATGCTACTGAATCGCGCACGGGCACCAAGATTATACAGGTTCGGGCCGCTATGGAGCGTAATACCCTACTCCTGTGTGTGGGATTATGGTTGAGTGCTACAAGGGCTCCTAAACTCCGGAGAGCACACCCACTCTTCTCTTCCTAGAGTTCAAGCCTATTGGGTATTGTCCCTTTTCTCGGTGGGTAAGATCCTCCTTTTATAGTTCAAGGGGATCCCACATGCACCGCCTCTACCTACTCTTCTATGGGAAGGGGACCCACTCTACCTTGACCGGACCGCGATCTGTGCCTTCGCCCGGAAGCTAAGCCGCGGTCCGCCCTTCAGCGGGACCCAGCGCCGCGCCCCACCTGACACGCCCCACCTGACACGGGGGACAACCCTGTCATTCGCTCTTAAATGGGCGAAGACTTGTGGCTGTCCTCCTCACATGGAGAGAACTCCGGATGACGCTCCGATGTGACAGGACATACCTACCTCCACTCCGCCGGATACAGAGGCGACATGGGGGCATGGCCGCCCGTCAATCGGACGTGACCGGCAACAGTCCGGTCACAGACTGGTCACACCCGATTTGACGTGGGTCAGTGGTGCGGTACCGCATGTCCGCCCTTACCGCATTAAACGCGGTGAGGGACAGTTGGGGTGCCGCGCATTGATGGCTGTTCAGCCTGGGTTTCCTCCCCTTTTGCTCCCCCCGCCACATGGCAGCTGGGCGAGGGCCTCGGGCCAAGGCAGCACGAGGGCCCGAGGGGCATGACGTGGCACCCCGAGGTCCCCCAGCCGCTTCTGCGACTCGCGAAGTGCGGGGGTAGGGCCAAACTGTAGAGCCACGTGTGCGGATGGGAAGGGAACTCCCCCTCACTTTGCATACCCCTGGGCCCATATCTCCGACAACGTATGTAATACTGTTGTTTGCTACTAATGAGTCAAGTTGGAGATAGCTTGGTCTCGGAATATGATTTTTTTGTTTGATTCATGCGTAGGTGACTTGATGCCTCGGGAGAGTATTGATGGTGATGGATCGGGAGTCGGCTTGGGGATAAGACGATATCCGTGATGGTTAGATATCATGCGGGATACTTAGGCTAGAGTTGCACGTGGTTGGTGAAGATTCCATATTGCATACGTTGGAGGTATTGTGTGCGTATAGGATGCGGAGTCGAATTTGTAAGGAGTCCAAATTTAGTATGATTGGTTATGTAAAGTTTGTTTCTTGTACGAGAAAATTTTCTATGGGGATTAGGACTTCTAGTTTGAGTTTGGTTCATAGCTTTAGGCTGCCTACCTCATGTATAAATAGAGAGGGAGCATGAGACTTCCCGGTATCGCTTTTGAGAGCAATTGAGTTGATAGTTAGGGTTTCGAGTTTAGTCGAGATTTTTGTAAGAAGTGCTGTTGTTACACTTTGTAAACACATAGAGAAGCAATAAAGTTGTCATATACTTTGAGAGTTCTTCGATTTGTGTTTTCTCAGGTTCGACGGTCTAACCGACGACAACTTCAAGCACATCTGCTAATCTCGGCGGTTCGACCGGTACTACAACCTCGGTCAAACCGACGATATCCAAGCGGTCAGACCGGCACATCTACTTCGGTCAGACCGCGATTCGTCGAATTTGAGGGTAACTTTTAATTCCGCAAAAAGTTTAGGTTTTTAGATATACTAACTATTCACCCTCTCTGGTTGGCTTAGTTGTTGTGTTTCGATCCTACAAATTTTTCTTTTGTGAACTAAACATGGCCTTAATACCAGAACAAATGAGCAAGTTATAAGGTCCGGCAGTCCTAGTTCTAGCAGTTGGTTGGCTCAATCCGAGAGCAAAAACCTCCGTATTCACACAAGTACTCCAGAAAATCTAGATTCATCATTCGGGAGAAAGTGAGGCCGTGCATGTTACTTAATTAGTACCTCCGGAGACAGCGGCAAGGCGATCCCTGGCGATAGCGTCCGCACCGCTGAGCTGTGGAGGCGGCTTCCCGGTGGACGGCGCCTCTCCTGCAAAATAAACATCAACATGTTAGAAGCACACGGCCACACGCCATTATCAATCTCCACGAATTGATAAACAGAATCAACGTTCATGACCCATACGTGCAGCAGGGAGCATGCGGCGGCCTGAGAGCTGCCCGACGCTGATGGCGGTGTCTGCTGCAGCACGACCTGCAACTGCAACTCACGGGTTATCGTCGGCGTCAAACAGCTAGTAGATAGACACCAAAACATCCGACCGAACGGAACGGTAGAGAGACATCACATAAGCAAATACATCAAGCGGCAGACGAAAACACACAGAGAAATAGAAGGGAGGGGAGAGGGATCGAGGCAGTGCAGGGTGCATGTACGAACCTGCAAAGGAAGAGGCGGGCGCGCAGGAGAGGGAGACGTGGGGGGAGGGCTCGCGGGACGCCTTCGCCATGGCTTCCGGCTGGGTCCCGACCGCGGCCGCGGCGGTGGGCGAGCAGGAGAGGGAGACGTGAGGGGCGGGCTCGCGGGTCGCCTTCTCCATGGCTCCCGGCTGGGTCCCGACCGCGACCGCGGCGCCGGGGAAGGCGACGGCGAGCACGCCGAGGAGGACGGCGGCGAGGAGCGAGCGCTCCATGGATCTCTCTCGCCTCTCTCTCTTCCCCTCTCAGCTTTTTCCACACGCAGGGAGCGAGCGAGAGAGAGAGGCTTATATAGACGGAGGCAAAAGCGTCGACGAGAAGCTATGCGCTTTACCACGCCGGCAGCATGGAGCGATCTGGAGCGCAGGATCGGCCAGCTGAATCGGTGGACGGTGGCGATGGGCGTGCCGCCTGGCGCGGCAGCTCTGCGGCGGCACGTGAGTGGGGCCCGGGGTAGCGTTGCGGACATCACCGAAGGCAATTTCATTTCGTGTTTTCAAATTTCACCTGCACTCCCAAAAAGTACAGAGGATGGTAATTTCTTATCGTGTACTACTATCTGCATTATTATTATTATGAAGAAATGATTTTTTAAAAAATAAATTAAATTTTTGCCTAAGTTTTTTTTTTTGCACAAGTTCTATTTTGAATCGTCCTTAAATTTTCATTTTATACAAGTTTTATTTTCTATCATCCTTAAATTTCATTTTATTTTGTACAACATTTATCGACAATAGTCCAAAGTAAAAAAAATTAGTTAAAGTGTGGCCTCAGTTCAAATTCATGTAAAATTATGATCCAAAGTGCAATGAAAGGCACAACTACTTTTTAAAGTTGTTTCATAATATAAGGCGTGCACACATGTCATTAACTAGCACATATTTTTTTACTAAATATTATTATTTAAATCCTCCACTATCAAGATCTCTAATTTTATTGGGTGTATGCATTTTATTTATTAGGGTAATCCAAACTATAATGTGATAATAATTATTTCTTAGTCTTTGGATTAAAAGTGGTTGTGCCTTATATTTTAGTCTGTTTAGATCCATGTGGAATGACAAATGAAGAATGGCAAAAGTTTTGGGCTGTGTTTAGTTCGTGTGCCAATTTTTTTTAAGTATACGAACACACATTTGAAGTATTAAATATAGACTAATAACAAAACAAATTACAGATTCCGCCTGTAAACTGCGAGACGAATCTATTAAGCCTAATTAATCAATCATTAGCAAATGTTTACTGTAGCACCACATTGTCAAATCTTGGTGTAATTAGGCTCAAAAGATTCGTCTCGTGATTTATATGCAAACTGTGCAATTGGTTTTTTTCGTCCACATTTAATGCTCCATGCATGTATCCAAACATTTGATGTGACGGAAAAGTTGAAAGTTTGAAGAAAGAATTTTGAATCTAAACATGACCTTGGTGGCAAAAGTTTTTGCATTGAAATTTTGATAGTTGGTGTTTAGAGACATACAAAAGTTTTGCCATTCTTCCATAAAAGACAGATTTGCCCATATTAAATGCTCTCTCTTCCTCCCATGTATGCATGCAGCAGCTGCTAACCTGAGCTATTTCTCTCCATGCTAACGTCCCTGATGCTTGTGCGAGCTGCTGCTTGTTCCACGGCTGTGCTGCTGCGCGCTGCTGCTGCTGCTAGGCTGAAGGCGCACGCTGCTGCTGCTAATGTATCACATTGCTCCAAACTGTCCATAGCATAGCAACATTAAAGTGTCCACATATATATTAAAAGTCCATAGCATAGCAACATTAAAATGTGCACATACATATTAAAAGTCCTAGTACACAATATTAAAAGTCCATACAACACAAATATTACAACACTACAGTACTCATATTCTATTGAACAAACCATTGGCAATCGAGTCACGATAAGCATTCAACACCGCCGATTCATCTCTTACTGGCTGGGTTCTAGGCTGAGAGACCGATGCTTCAGGTGGAACGTAGTTCTCGTCACGGTCACATATATCAAAGTCTCTATCTACTATTCCACTCGCTCTAATGAAATTATGTAGTGCCATGCATACAACTATGATTTCGGTTTGCGTTTGTGATGGATAACTGTGAATGTGCAACAAAATTCTCCACTTCATCTTCAAAACGTACTCCAAACGCCCTCTTGATGACATTTTTAAGGGATGAATGTGCGAAGTTGAAGATCTCGTTTTTACCTTCTGGCCTCAGGCCTTCTCAGCCGAACTTCAAAAGATGGTACTTGGTTCCCTTGTAAGGTGCAAGGTAGCCAGGACGGTTAGGGTAGCCGGAGTCCACCAAATAATATTTTCCTACACAAGTAGACAACAGTGTAAGTATCATTCAAATAGAAAACATGCAAATATTAATTAATGTAAGACGCAAGTTCTTTGCCCATCGGTGGATGTGGATAGACATTGTTGTACTTGGTAGTAGCATCAATGAACACCCTCATGTCATGTACAGAGCCATGCCATCCAGCAAGGACAAATGTGAACCTCATATCAAAGTCACAAAGAGCTAGCACATTTTGTGTTTGTCATATTCTTGCGGCACATGTACTGGGCCACCTTATTCTTTGGCACTACTCAAGGTATGTGTGTGCCATCTAATGCTCCAATACAACCATCAAAGAAGGGATGGAACCTTCGGTTCATCAATCTAGAGTGAACAGTTCTGAATTCTGGGTCAATTGGTTTAATGATATCTATAGCTAGCTTAACCAGACATCTCTCAAACCTATTCTCAGCTTGCCTAACAAATTGTGGTGCTCCTACTATCCAAAGAAACATTCCTAGAGCCTCAATAGAAGTACTCTTGCTACTAAATTTCAAACCATATGAATCAACCAAAAGATCATGAAATCGATGGGACAAAGTGGGTGCAATTCGAAACATATTCTACCATTTGTTCCTATTAGCCAGCTTCCTCTCTACCCATTCTAATCTAGTTACAATTGTGGTTCTTGGTGGATCCGGCCTATTGCAGAATTTGCCATAGTGTTCGGCATACATGAACATACCAAGTACTACCCCAGTGTTGTCATCTTCTGATAATTAAAATATCCAATAATTTATCTTGTGTGACATTTAAAATGAACATAAATCATACAAATGGAGGTGACATTTAAAAATAGAACATCACACTTCATGACACGACACAATACAAATGACAATAACATAGTTCATGAATACAACATAGTTCATGACGACAACATGATAGTTCAAATGACAGCAACATAGTTCATGACGACAACAAGATAGTTTAATGGGAAAAGTACTAATTACCTCCCCCCCCCGAACTATCGCGGTCGTCCGAATTACCCCCCTGAACCACAAAACCGGACATTCTTCACCCCCAACTATGCAAATCGGACAAATTACCCCCCTAGACCCAATCCGCGGTGGTTTTGGTTTATGTGGCGTACACGTGCCAGTCTAGTCAGCATTTTATTTATTAAAAAATGTGGGACCCACCTATCATAATATTCCACTATTCCTCCCTCTTCTCTCTCTCACTCTTCCTATCTCTCTTCTCTCACTCTCTGTCTCACTCAGGCGCACGGCGGCAGGCGGGGGACGAGGCGGCGAGCGGCGGCGGGGTGCGGCGGAGGAGGTGAGGCGGCGGCGGAGGAGGTGAGCGGCGGCAGGAGCTCACGCTGCTCGAGACGAGGCGAGGCGAGGCGGCGGCGGCGGGAGCTCGCATTGCTCGAGGCGAGGCGAGGCGGCGGTAGCGGAGGAGGAGGTGAGCGCGGCGGCGGAGGAGGCTGACGGACCATAACTAAATACCCGATTGAGATGAGGTCATCTGTGACGGGCTCTAGTTTAGACCCGATTGAGGTCAGTAGTCATCTGTGACGGGCTCTAGTTTAGGCCCAATTGAGGTGAGTAGTCATCTGTGACAGGCTCTATTTTAGGCCCGATTAAGGTCATCAGTCATCTGTGACGGGCTATAATTTAGGCCCGATTGAGATGGGTATCATCTGTGACGGGCTGGGCTCTAGTTTAGGCCCGATAAAGGTTAGTAGTCATCTGCGACGGGCGCTAGTTATGGCCCGATAGAGATAGGTCATCTGTGACGGGCTATAGTTTGACTGGTCGTTTGGGTCAAAGCTATCGGTGACGGGCTTAAGGGTTTTACTTAGGGCCCGATTGAGATATATTCATTCGTGACGGCCGTTTGCCCGATTGAGATAACTCTTCACATCAGTGACTTCTAGCCTGTGACAGACGCTGTGCCCGATTAAGATGGGGCTTACTGCCCGATTGAGATGAGGGTATCCGTTCTAGTGACTTACCCTGACTTGACTTTGTGGAATATGTCTAACTAAATTATTTTCGGTGGGTAATATTACTATGTGATCTGGGCGTGAGTGTCGATCCAATAATTTCTTTTTATATCAATATTTTTACTCCTGTTTGTAAAAAGGAAAGTTTTCAAATCTCTCGAGAAAAATTAAAAAATAGTCAATTTATGTATCTTGAACAGGACCAACCACCACATATTAATCGGCGCACCAACATGTGTGCCTATTTTCTAGTGCTGTGTTAAAGGTATATCTCCTCTTAAACAACAAAAATAAAAGGGTATCGTGACGTGTTCGGGAAATGTTACACGTACAACTCGTGTGTAATGTATATTCTATACATACTCTAAACTGTTCTTTTGATATTTCTTACTTTTATTTACGAATTTTATGGTTGATTTGGTTTATGGCCTAAATATGCCTTACCAAATTTTGTCAATGCTAAATTTTGGCATGACTAATTTTGATAAGGTAAAGTCGTATTTGGATTGAAGCACAGATAGCCTAAGTTCACTATTAAAATGGCATATTTTCTTAGACATGCCAAAATTTGGCTTCAAACCAAATAGACACTAAACACTATTGAAATTACCAAGTATTGGTAAGCCTAATTTAGGACTTAAACCAAACCAGCCCTTAGTTTGTTTCTAAATTATAGTTACACTAGCAAGATACCCTACGTTGCAACGGGTGATATATAAATAACAGATCATTATCAACCACAAATGACCAAAAAATGGTTGAATCTCAAGATTCTATAGGAAAGATCAAAACACGTACGTTGATAAACAATAGAACATTCCAACCATATCGTATTTCTGCTAAATTATTTTTCTTTAAAATGGTTACTGCCATTTTTTTGGAAAATGGTTATTACTTAGGAATCCTCAGGACGTATATATGGTTGGTACATGGCAACTATGAGCTCTTTACGACAGCTTAAAGAGTGGGGAGACCTTCACCACTCCCTGAAAAGAGCATCCTTGTATAACATGTTTTCTTTTGGGTTCAGGTAACGCATGAAAGTACAGAAGCACTCCGTGATTTTTTAAAATAGTAGAAAAAAATACACGTGCGTTGCAGCGGATTAAGGTTATTCTAATCTTATTATTATTATACGGTTTAGTTAAGGTGAAATTCACTATAAGAATTTGCTTGAATATATATTTTTCTATAAAATCATGAGTTGTAGTTAAGAGTCCGATCATCTCAAATTAGCATGCGGGTTTTTTTAAGAGATTTATTATACGACTCCTTTTGTATTTACATAAGCGAATGGACTTAAAATCCGACTCAAATATGGATCTGTATTTCTAAAAACAAACGAGCTTAAAAACCGGCTCATACAAGGGACACTATAGAGCGGCTGTTTTTGAGTGGTGCAATTTGCCCAGTGACGCTTGGCCGTATGACCGTCGCCATGCCATGCCATGCCAGCTTCTTCTCTTTCCCTTTGCGCCTTCCACTTCAAAACCTACCTTAGCCTTTTATCCTTTTTTTTCTATCTTCCCCTTCCCCTACTTTTGTACTCTTTGTTTAAGCTTTAACTAAATTTATGATTTTTTTTCTTTTGAAAAAAAGCTCCTCAAGCTCGGGTGGCCTACTGTCCTACTACTCCGTCCCAAAAAGAATCCAATTCTAACAACGAATCTAGACACATATTTTGATATCAATGCTAGGATTTGTTTTTTTTTGTTTTTTTACAGAGGGGCAAAGCACACACTATACATAATATAGCCTAATCCCCACAGAAATATAGCCCAACCACCTCAGTCTAATATAATATGAGGGTTACCCTTACTACCACCAGTCCCATCCAACACAAAATAAAAAAAAAACATCTTCTCCCATTTTGATATCAAAGACTAAAAAGCATCACTCATGAGGACAGGAAGGAGGATGAGCTGAGGCGGTGAGCAGAAGCTGATTTCAAGGATTTGTAGTTGTAAGATGTGGTGGATGATTCAATTTGTTTTTCGATGTCAAATGATTTGGGGCAACAGAGAGTAACTTGAAGTATGTATCGGCTCGATTTTTCCTCGCATGCGCCTCAAATGTGCCGGTTGTAGAACCAACACCAATGCTTGGGTCACCTATGCCATATCTATGGTGCCGTTTTGAAAATCCAGCACTAATGTGCGGTTCCCAACCAACACCTATTAGCATTTTGTAATGGTGGATATCAAATAGCACTCAAGACAGACGTAAAAGAAAAGGAAAGATTATTTCCTGCACGTTAAATTGTTTTCAGGGTTCTCCCATTAAGCAGGGAGTGTACAGAAAAGATTCATATATAGGCATAGTTGTTTGCTCTACTGTGACTAATCTACCTAAGTCTCGAACCTTTGAGCTATTGAGATGATAGGCCACCGCTCTGCTAGATGATACATGTAAGAAAACAACATCTCTGTAAGGGTGAAATCCAAAGAAATAAAAGAGTTCCTGGCATTGCATATTGTAAAGCTTATCCACTTTGTAAAGTTCATCTTCCCCATATTTGTTGTTACATTCACTATGGCATTCGCCATCTTCATCAGAAGCCCATCCATATTCTTCTGCATCGTAGTAGTTGCTATCTGTGTCAAAGTGCCTTCCGAATTCGTCTTCTTCCGCTTGATAGTCATTCTCAGGATAGGTGTCTACCTGTAAGTCTGTTTGAAGTATGTGTTCTTCAAATAAGTTGCCATCATAATATTTCCAATGTCCATTGGTTTGTTTACAGGATTTGCACTGTGCTAGATGTTCACGAGATTTTAATTGTGCTAGCAGAGACCATAGATGTGTTTGATGCTTCAATTCCCAGTTCATTTGACCGCATGATTCATTAAGAAACCAAACACAAAGTTGGTAGTCATCATGAGCAAATGCACACACTCCGTCTTTTGACTTGCCAAGTTGGAGAAAAGAACCTTTGCCCATGGCCTCCAAACCTATCGGCGACTTAATTACTTGGTATTTACCATCCGATAAGGATATCCTGTAAAAAGAATCATCAAGTGATATATAATTAAAACGACACGTTAAGAGATCATATATATATATTATAGGAGTACATATACAGTTGTACTCAAATTAAGTAATACTAATATTATATATCAGATATAATTTGGATATATAGTTGGGTAGTAGTACCTTGTAACGAAATCTGTTTCGCATGGCACGTAAAGCGCTCCCCGCCATAAGGCGGATCTTTGATGACAATTAAACCCCCGCGCGAGCAGATTGGCGACGGTCCCAGCAGCTTCGCCCTCTCGCACATACGACCTCTTCTCCCATTGTAGTGTCTTGGATGAGAAGACATCGATGATAAACGGTGACGGCGGCCAGTCGCTCATGCCGTCACCGAAAGGAGATGGGATCTTATACACCTCGTAGTGCGCCGACACGGTAGGATCAAAGACGAGATAATCGAACACGTCGTTGCACGAGCAGCCGGGCGGGGGAGGTGGGCTCCGAGGCAGGCGCGCCCACCGCCCCGTGGCCGGGTTGACGACGACGTTGTGGGCGAGGAGGAGGCCGTTGCGGCAATCCAACATCGTCTCGGGTAGGCGCGTGAGGTCGAGCGCGTGGGGCAGCACGGGGCGGGCGAAGAACTGAGGGACCCAGATGACGCCGATGAAGATGCCGGCCAGCTTCAGGGGGAGGAGGTCCGCGCGCAGCACGCGGCGGTCGTCGACGAGCGCGCGCAGCGCCCTGCAGACGCACCGGCACGCCGCCAGGCTGCGTGGCGGCAGGCGGCGGAGGACTTCCTCCAGCACGTCTCCCGGTAGCGCCTCCAGGTCCATCGGATCCGATCCTTAATTCCCTAGTAGCTGCTTCCGCTTGCTTTCTGATGGAGCAGAGCACGAAAGACGAGCAGAGCTTTTCAAATAAAGCGCCAAGGTCGAGCCGAGCGGTATACGGGGACGGACTCCAAGGGCCTATCGGACTCGGAGTTGTAGGAGCCAGTTAGTACACGCATATATGTCGGAGTACGGATTTTCTATACGCGTGTGCTGGTAATGAATACTCCCTCCGGCCCTGTTAATTGACCTTTTAGACAAGGTTGAAAATTTGACCATCAATAACTTTAAAAATATTTAGTTTAAAGAAAATAGAACAACATATATAAATTTAACTTTTAAAGCACTATAACAAAAATAAAGTAAAGTGTGCGGGCGGCCCTTAAACTTATAGGGATATATCATCTAGGTCCATAAACTCTCAAAATGCATATTCAAGTTCCAGAACTTATCATAGTGTGTCATCTAGGTCCCAAATCGCCACAAACCTTTCGGGATCCTACGTGGAGTTGATGTGGCATGCCACACGGATATGACATGGCATCATTTTGACTGACAAATGGGACCCATTTAAACTTTTTCCATTTTCTTATTTCCTTCTCTTTTTTCCCTTCTCCTTTATCTGTAACCCAAGCAGAAGAATGGAAAAAAAAGAATGAGAAGAAAAAAAAAGAAACGAAGAAAAAAAAAAGGACACGTCACGTCCATGTGGCATGCCGTATCAGCGCCACGTAGGATCCTAGAGGGGATATGTCGATTTGGGACCTAGATGATATACTTTGACAAGTTCTGGGACCTGTATATGTATTTTGAGAGTTTAGGAACCTATATGACACAACCCTACAAGTTTAAGGACCACCAATACACTTTGCATACATTTTATTTATTATATATATTATAATAAAAAAATAAGGTCAAAAATATATTTTGTAGACCGTGTCATTATCCAAAACATTAATTAAAATGAAACCGGAGGGAGTACTCTCTCATCGAATCTAGAACTGGATATGAAATATTCTAATACAATGAAACTGGATAGATGTATGTCTATATTCGTAGTGTTAGGATGTGTCACATCCAGTACTAAGTTGGTTTTTTATGGGGCGGAGGAAGGACACGCTCTGCATCAAGATTTGTACACCTGCAATGAATACACCATACACCTGCCAAGTTTTTTTTTAAAAAAATACACAATCATTTAATAGTTTGAAAAGCATGCTAACGGATTAAGGCCCAGTTTAGATCCCACCATAAAATTTTTCACCATGTGACGTGGCTAGACTAATTCTAGGTGACGTGGCTGACTGTGAGGGCAGAGAATTAGCATTGATGGTAATTAGTGACTGACTTTATAGGTATATTAGGTGACACCCCGCACTTTGCTGCGGGAACTACTAACTATTTTTTAGTGTGAAACTCTATGTGAACAATCAAGCAAGAAAAAAAATTGATTACTGAAAACAATGTAAGATCATATAACATATTTGCCAAATCAGGTTTTTAGTGGACAGAAATAAATTTGATAGACAATGTAGGATATTAAGATAAAAAGATTAGGTTAATTGGCAAAGATTTGAGGTCCACAAAGTAGAAGGCAGAAAAAAAAACTGATAAAAAGCCATGTGTATTATTACTAATGAATAAAGGAACAAAAAACTTTGGGTTGCATTCTCTTTGACAGGTATCCAAGGAAGAAAAAAGAAATTACACAAAATTAGTTTATTTGTCTTAACAATAAGACCACTGTAGATATGATGCCATTTTATTCATGTGTTAAAAAGGGGGAGATGAGATAATCTAGATAGCTCTTGTCCAGTTAACTGTGAAAACATGGTTTAAAGCATCTATCTCTGTACCTCATGAGAAGGTGGGAAACTGGGAATCAACAAGCATTCTTAGACATTGGTGAAAATGTTGATGAGAAAATAGAGCAGATGAAAAACCATACTTACTGACTCGGTTATTTTGAGAATATATATCAAATTATATTAGGTTCTAGTAAAATAAATTTTAACTAAAATGGTTCAATTTGGAGTTTTGGACAGGAAATCAGTAGGGACAACAAACTTGCATGTTTCTTCTTCATGCCGATAAACTTTACTTGTCAAGCTTAGGGATTAATAATCGACCAACAGCATGCCACTCAAGAACATATATAGTGTAAATACTTCGGCTTACGCCAATCCAGTAAAAAAATAGTAAATAACGATACACCAATAAACAGACATGAGAGAACAACATATATAATGTTGGAAGCATATACATGATACATACCGTAAATATTGGAAAAATCCCTAGGATGCTCTAGTGGAAAACATTGGATAAGTTCATACGCCTGTGGAGAAATGAGCACAAAATCCAACAAATTTGATGATCCAATATGCGAGCAACCACAACTGGCACGGTACCTAAAAAGATGGAACCATGCATTTAAGCATTTTACTGAACGAACTCGAAAGTAACAACAATGACCATCTAAACATATATAGGTGCATTTATCCATGTAGGCATTTTATCGAACAAATGGTATGCATGATTAGCCAGTGTGCATAGATGTGCAGAACGGAAGGGCAGGGTGAGGGCTTGACTAACAAAAAATGCCAATGGGGATTGCCACTCAGTTTGGCAGCATTGGAGCCAAATACGCAGGAACACGAACTCGGGAAGAAGGAGGAGCTCCTGGTCAATGGTTTCCAAGTGAGACCGAAAAAACAAAAACCCATGAGTTGATATATATAGGGGAGGCATTTGGTTCTAAGCTCTCGAACTGGCACTGCCACTTCACATTGGAGAATATGAAAGAAGCTTACAAAGGAAATTAATGCTGATATTCTAATTGCTGGCGTAACAGTTTCTTTTTGTTGATTTTTTGCGTTAAAGAGGAAAACGAACAGGCAAGGAAGGCGGAAGGGCCAATCGAAGGGGAGGGATGTGGCAATTCGACTTGCGCTTGTTGGGAGCATGCGGGGTCGATAGGGCTGTGATGCAGAGGAATGATTAACTGGGCTATAATATGGCCCATTTGCATGAGCCACGGTTGAATTCAGAACCATTTCATCCAACGGTTCATAAAACACACAGATATCAATCTAACGGCCTAGCTGAAGTGACGACGTGGTGAACTGTGGTTTAAGCTTTATAGCAATTATGGCTTTAGTGGGTAGCAACTATATAGAAAAAAGGATAGGATAAGTGCTAACCCACGGGTTGCCGTATTATTGCCGGGTTACCATATCTAGAATACAAGTGAGTCAACCCATGAACTCATTTATCTATTATATAAAACACTCGCTCCCAAGCCTCTACATAGCTCCTTTCATTTAAACTGGTGGACCCAATATTTTTAACCATCAAATTATTAATTTTCACCATTAAATTTATCTCCAACAAAACTAATCTGTTCGTTCCCTCATCTTGGCATGTTTATAGGAAACGTACTGCGGCGCACCTATGTACGTATTTCCTCCCCCATCCGACTCTCCCTTCTGTCCCTTTCCTATTTTCTAGCTAGCAATCAAATTATTAATTTTCACCATTAGATTAATCTTGAGAGAATAAAATATGTACGTTCATCTCATCCTGACATGTTTACTAATTAAAAAAATCTATCTATTATATACTAAAAGTCCATTAAACTTTCTATTTTTTATCATATTATAATATTAATTAATATATCCGTCAATCTCTACTATTATAAAAATTGAAGATATTTTTGCCGGTAATTTGGAACGTCATCCGTGTATGAGTCTATTTTTAAGTTCGCTCGATTTTGAAAATACATATCCGTATTTGAATCGGTTTTTAAGTTCGCTCGCTTTTGGAAATATAAAAGGAGTCGTATAAGAAATCTTTTTAAAAAAACTCGCATGCTAACTTGAGACGATCGGACTCCTAATTGCAGCTCATGATTTTCTAAAAAAATATATATCCAAGCAAATTACCACAGCGAATTTCATCTTAATTAAACCGTATAACAATAATAAGAAATAACCTTCATCCGTTGCAACGCACGGGCATTTTTTCTAGTAATTAAATAATTACATAATATTCCACAAATACTAATGCCTGTGTAATTATGTTTACCTATCAATCGTATTCCTCCTAGGCTACATGTAGTCTCGCATACATTGCAAGTAACATTTCTTTGGTGTGATGTCTTCCACACTATGGAATCAAATTGGACTATAGAAGGTTTTTCATTTAGAGTACGTGCAGTGTCACAATCACCCAAGCCAACTATTAATAAAAGATAATAAAATCTAATACTTTGAAGAAAAAAAAGAACATGTGCATCCATGCTAAAAAAAAAATTTAACTGTGAAAACATCCAACCAATTTTTCTATGTATCAAAGAAACTACCAAGGTATATCAAAATTAGCAAACAATGATATAAATATATTTATGTGTATTATTTCACATGGGTTCTTTCAATAATCTATGTACAATGATAATTCTAAGCCACTTATTTATTTTTTTTAATTGTTTGAACAATTATGTTCATTGCACTACTATATAAATTATTTTCTCAAGCTCCACGCATTATTTTACACGTACAACCGGAATGTGCAGCTGTATGTAATGAAGCCACGGCTGCCTCAACCACATTTGTTGCTTTTTAAAATAACTTTTCTAGGGTTTTACTACTATAACTATTTACCGGAGCTTTAACCCAAAAATCTAACATTGAATCAATTTACTCTCTTAGCAATAAAGCTGATTTGACATCCTAATTATATATTTCTTTTTTTTCTTGACTAGCAAAAATGCCCGTGCGTTGCAATGGGTAAAAAAATTCTAATAATAATATACGTTTTTCATGCATAATCATGTCAATGACAATGTTTCTATTTTAATGAGCGGCTTGTTTTTTTATAAACAGTATTATTTTTTCTTGCGCGATTTTCTCAAACTATTTTTCAGAAACGGCACATTTCTTTCTAACAGTTTTTTCCTACCATGTTTTTTTTTGTTTTTTTTTACTTATGAAGAAAACCATATTTTTCTCCTTTTTTTCTTTTCTTTTCTCGTGTGTTTTTTTTCTTGTTTTCTCGCACGTTTTTTTGCTTGTTTTTTTCGAAAGTTCTTTTTTGCTTTTTTTCCAATACAGGAGAATATATGACAAAATAAAGCCATGTAGTAGATGGCAAAAAATCGATGGATCCTATCCGACTCAAGCGTCCATCAATTTAGCTTTTTTCTGGCAGTTTTTTCAGAGCGATTTTTTTAATAGACGGTGTTTTTTTCTTGCACGGTTTTTTAAAACCATTTTTTTAGAAATGGCGTGTTTTTTCGATAGTTTTTTCCTCGCATGTTTTTTTAAAATATTTTACCAACAATGGACATAATTTTTCTCGCGCGTCTTTTTATTTTTTTTATTGATGATGGAGAACCTTTTTAGCGTGTTTTTTGCGCTTTTTTCTGACTTTTGCCTCACACGTTATTTTAACCGTTTTTCTTTTCTCATGCATTTTCTCTTTTGAAATAGTTAGATTAGAGATTGAGAAGAGATATATACTGGTTAGAAATCAGATTTTGTTTCGCCATTTCCATTTTTTTCTCTCTTGCATTTTTTATTTTATACGAACCAGCTTTTTATTTTTTACGAACCATTTTTTCACCATTTTCTTAGGGAATCGAATGAACTTTTTTAGATGTTTTTTGCCTTTATAGGAATCAGACTTTTTTTTCTGTTTTTAAAGGATTCGGATCTAGCGTTTTTTTTTGTCACCACTTTTCTTTTTTTTCGTTTTATATGAATTAGATTTTTTTTCCGTCGGATCTACAGTTTTTTTCGCCACTCAGGGAAAAAACTTTTGTTGTTATTGTTTTTCTTTATTTTCTTTTTTGTGTGGTTTTTCTTTTTCCTTTTATGCACCTTTCTGTCTTTGTTCTCTTTCTCTTTTATTATTTTTTTTAACAAAAACAACCTCAAGTAGCTTGTTCCAAGATTATAGGGACTCAAATGTAAATATAAAAAATACAGGGACTCAAATATAAAAGTACAAATCCAAAAATTAAAATCATATAAAAATGGAATGCTCTCGACATGTAGATTCTGTTTTTGCAAACAAATCTTCAATCCAGCACATCAATTTTTTTCACCAATCTGAGTCAGACTTTTTTTTTGCTTTTCTTTTTCTTTTTATGCACCTTTCTGCCTTTGTTCTCTTTCTCTTTTATTATTTTTTTAACAAAAACGATCTCAAGTAGCTTGTTGCAAGATTATAGGGACTCAGATGTAAATATAAAAATTATAGGGACTCAAATATAAAAGTACAAATCCAAAAATTAAAATCATATAAAAATGGAATGCTCTCGACATGTAGATTCCGTTTTTGCAAACAGATCTTCAATCCGGCACATCAATTTTTTTCACCGATCTGAGTCAGACTTTTTTTTTTGTTTGTAACAGCGAATCTGATATAGGAGTCGGACTTTTTTTTCACTGTTACGGATATAGGAGTCGGACTTTTTTTTTGGTTTTTTTATTGGACAAACCTGGTTTTTTCCATCCGGTTTTTTTGTTTTTTTCACCCTTTTTTTTCTGGATCGGACTCTGTCCGGTTTTTTTCGCCCCTTTTTTCTAGATCGAACTTCTTTTTTCCGTTCCGGTTTTTTATCGGACAAACCTGGTTTTTTCTGCTCGGTTTTTTTGACAGACGATGGAAGCACCTCTTATTTTTTTAAGTAGTAGAGATTTTTATGTTTCTCTTCGTACAAGTCATATTTTTTCTTTGATAAATGCTGAGACGAAAGGGAATGATAAATCCATGAAGTCACTAAGCTCATATCCTTTATAGTAGCTTATGGGTTTCTCCACATTTGAGATGTACACGTCACTCAAAATAGTTTAAAAGCTATATTTGTTCCTGTTAAATTTACATTTTAAGACCCACATTGACTATATTTTTCTCTTAAAAATACTATACGAGTCCCATGTATCATAGATTATGTCCAAGATATGTATATTTCTTCCAATTTTACTAATTCACATGCAAGAATATAACAAATTGCATGCACACAAACCAATTAAAGCAAAAACTGGATGCAACAAATAAAGTTTCACGAGGTTTCTTAAGTAAAGAATAGACAATGTCCATTCAATTAAAAAAGGTGAACATCGTGCTTTTAATTTGAACTTTGTTAAGCCTGTTTTTTAAACAAACTAATACACATACCTGCGCGAATACGCGGGCTAATTTTCTAATTGATTAAATTAGTTGATAACCTATGGGTTACGAAATAATTTTACCTATAAGTAAATACGTGGGTCGGTCCGCTTGCATTGCAGCTAAGCTCTGCTTCCTCTTCCAATGAACAGTAAAAACTTACCAAGATGACAGTTAGACTGACCCAACACTATCTCGAATGACCACTCCAGCACTGGCGAAACCAGAGTTTTCAAGAAAACTCCCGTCCACGTTCACCTTCAAACTTCAGAGACAACAAACAAGTACTCCTATCAGAGTGATGGCTGCTAAAGATGGCAATATTACATACGGAGTAGCTGTCAGCGGACAAGCACTCTTGATTTCTCAGAGCTTTCACAGTACGCTTACCTGTTGCAGCCCCAACATTCCACGTAACCCGTTACCAGGTGAGGACCGCGGAGCTAAACTAAGCCACCAGTTTCTCGTGAATCGTGAGAATTGTCAAGCTTTCATCAGGGCCGACCCGCACCCCCACGACGCTTGGGAAGGGAGAGGAAGAAAGAAAATAGAGGAAAGGAGCTTATCGTCGGTCGGGGAGGGGGCAGTGGCCGTGGGCTCGTCGCTGTTCCCCGCTTGTCCAGACAGCTCGACGACCGCCGGCTTGATCTAGAGGTTGCTGGCGGCCTGATCTGTTGCATGCGCGAGCCCTCATCGATCGAGCTGCACTTGCTACTACCGCTACCGCGCTCGCATCCAGCTTAAAATAATCTGCATTATATTGTGGAGCATTGTTCTTGGGTGTTCTTCTGCTTATGTGGCTGGTGAGGCTCCTCAAATTTTCGCGTGGCACTGCCCTCATACTACCATTCCAAATGGATTCCACATGAACAGGTGAAGCTCATAGTGTTCCTGGCCGTTTTCTAGCGAAGCAACGCACATGTTCACCATCCGATAGTAGTACTACGATCGTACGAAGAAATCGTGTGCATAGTATTTTCGTGTAACTAAAGTGTACCTGTGATCCTGTTGATATGGAGTACATTCATCCTGGCCGGTGGTGGCCGGAAATAGCCGGGAACTCTCAGGGGCTGCACATGCATGTGGCGATGTGTTCGTGATCCAGGGTTGGAAATTCCGGAAATAAAAGCAAAGATACAATACGATATTTCGAAAATTTCGGTCATTTCAGTCCCCTCCGTATGATGTTATTTCGAACGAAATTTTTTAATCTTTTAATTTTTCCGTGAATTTTAGTAATATTGGTCCAAATTCAAGTAAATTTTGTTCAAAATTTCGGAATTTCGGCATTTCGGTGGGCATCGATCAAATCGGCTAAACCGATAGGTTTAACCCTGCCGCAATCCGAGAGGCATGCAAGAGCACCCTGAGGCTCACAGGAAGCTTACCAAGAGTCGGCCAAGGATGGGCGAGCTCCGGTGAGGTTGGGCAGCGCGGGTGGCAGTGGAGTAGACAGGCGGCGACGGCGACACAGCGATGGCTTGATCTACAGCATGCATGCTGAAAATAACACATGTAACATGTGAAACACTAATCCAGGTTGCTACTACTGCAAGCAATCGTCCAATGGCTCACCGGTTGGACGGGAATCGACGACGGGGGCGCTAGGTTGGAGTCGGAGAAGACGGTGGTTGATCTCCCTCCTCGGTGCACCGTTATTAGTTCTTGGGGCGTTTCGGAGAGGATGATGAGGCAAAGCTAGTGGCGCAGCATCTCATCCGGATTCGCCTTGAGGCGGTGGGAACGGCGACGCGATCCCGCGGCGTCGACGGCGTGGCCCCGCTCCCATGCTCCCGTGGCGAGGTCGCCAGGTCGGCGTTCCTGGAGAATGGCAGTGAGAAATGGAACGAAATAAATACAGCAGCTGTGGCATACGAGCGGCGCAACAACTTCTTCTCCACGGCCGCCGGCAACAAAAGTGAGAAAGAGAGCTGAAGAAATCTCTCCTCCCTTGGGTTTCTCAGCAATGGGTGAAGTGGGAGGGCGAATGACAGAGCTGGGGAACTTGAAAGCCACTTTGTTTGGCTTGAAGGATTCCGAGATGTTGTTTGTAATTAGGTAGTTAGCGATTAAACTGGGCTACTGATTAATTAATGGAGTTGTCTTCTTACTTTTTTTAAATAAAAATGGAGCATGGAGACGAGACGAGCAGGCCAGTATAGGAAACTGGAGTAGTCAAACTCAAAAGCAAAGTTGCACAGGACTTTCACACCATGTGAGTTGCATAATATTGGAGTACATAAATTGTGGAAGTGCGCCTATATTAGCTAGGAGGGCGCTTACACCATGCATTAATACAACCAATTTGTACTTTTAGCACCTAAGATAGCTCCGTACTCTAACACATCAACGGTTTCAAGTGCCTGAGGTTCGTTAAAGATTTTACAATCTCGTGCTAGATTCTTGAGGCGAGTACGTTGTTCCTCCGAGTCCCATGAATGACCGGACATAAAACTATATTCAAGCATATATGAGATTTGTCCCCAACATACGAGACGATCCGCATCGGTTGAGGTAATGTAGGCAACGGAGTCCCAACCTATTTCAACCGCATTTCTTATAGGAAAGAACCTGAGAGGTTCGCAGAAGGTAAGAAGGATGATCACTATACCGCACGTTTTATGGTTGCTTCATCAGTGCGATTTGGATCGTATTCTGAAAGAACTTTTACCGCCCACTCCGTTTGACGCCTACCGAGAGGGTAGTTTGGAAGGTCTTTCCGGTAGCCGGCGATCGATGCGTAGTCCACTCCAAAGCTGAGAGGCCTGGCCCGAAAGGAAGGCGGCAGGTCGTTCCTGTCCTTGAAAGAGAACCATTGCCCTGCTTTGTTGGCGAAACCTATGAAGTAGATGTTGGAGTCGCGGAGGGCGAGCGTGGCCGTCTTGTCTCCGTTGGCCACCAGCTTCGGCAACAGCAACCGTGCCGGCGGGACGGTGTCGTCGTACTGGGGAGCCAGCACCGGATGGTCTTCCGGCACCATGACCTCCGGGCGAGTGTTGAGGAGCACGAGGTCTCGCCATTTCTTGATCAAGTCGCGGTACGGCGACGTGCTCACGTCCATCTCCGTCCTGTCTATGGTAGGTACAGAGTTGGGAGGAGGGACGAAGGGGTTGCGGCTGAGGCCGATCCTCGTCGGGGTGACGAGAAGGGGAAGGTAGAGGAGCAGGAGGACGGCTGCAGGCTTCACCATGACGGCTAAGCTGGTGCAATTAAACAAAGGTGAACTTGAAGGTTTGGGCTTTTTTTTTTTTTTATCAATCACGCTACAAATGTCTACTATAAATACATGTACATCGATGTACTCTTTGCACGTACTCATGCAAAGAGAACCTGGCTCATCCATTTGCATCATCAACCAAATGGCATATTAATTGTAGCACCATCCTTTTACCTGATGATTGGTAGGAGGCAAGTAGGCAACTCAACATCATTTGATATTCTGATCCCAGATCATTTCCTAGCTACTTCTACTCTAACATGCGCGCAGGTCGCGCGCCCACAAACGCCCCCCACCTTCCATTTTCAACCTTTGGGCTATTTCAATTTCGGGAAGGCCACTTCCCCTATTTGGTCTCACACGCGTGCGGTGCGGCCGTGCGGGCTTGTGTCGAATTCAGGTGGTGGCATGCTGAGCAAAACGACGTGGGCTTGAACGGCCCATATAAACGTCTGTGTCTTTTTTTTAATTCAAATATTTATATGTATAAAGTTTATATATTAAATATTTTTATGCATGTATACTTTGTGTTTACATCTAAAATATGATCTTTGGTAACTTTATCACTAAATCTTTAGTTTTGAGATATAATGCTTTAAAAGCTGAATTCTAAAGTGAAGTTGGAGTGAGCTAATCCATCTTTTCCAGTGATCACGTTTCCAAATTATTAAATGGTGCAGTTTTTAAAAAACAATATATAGAAGTTTCATAAAAATTAAATAAATATATTTTCCAAGCTCACAATAACTAATACCAAATTAATCATGTGCTAATAACTCATATTGTTCTCCGTGTCAAAAAAAAAAGCTCAATCACAACCTCTTTTAAACTCAGCCTTAATCTATAGTTTTAAATTTGGTACTATATTTATATTTATAGTTTATGATACGCACAGTTATAGAGAAAATCCTTTACCCACCTATGAACGTTCAAATCCCTTAGCCTTATGTGTCCCTTAATTTAGCCTCATCCCTTCATCTTGATCCCATATATGCTCATTCCATGAGTTGATTGTCGGTTGACCGTAGATTTCTTCAAAAGTGTATCACCCTTATTGTCTTACTTATGTGCTTATAGTAGTTGATTGGGAAAAAAACATGGCTCTCAACCTAAAAATGACTAGATGATATGCCGCGTTTAGCTGCGGGATATATGTTAGATATTGGAGAAATTATGAAATGATTTGGATTGAAATATTATGAAAATGATTTGAGAATAATGATTTAGCATGTGTATGTTTAGTTTTAGAATGAAATAAATTATAAATATAATTACTATATGCTTACATGTTAAGCTTTATGTGCTTAAAATAGGTTGATGTGGCATGGTTGCATGTAGTTTTAGAACTGATGATAAATACTATGCTTGCATGTTGAGCTTTAGGTGTTTAGTGAGCTTTAGCTTTATAGAAAGAAGATTTTGTTTATAAAAAAGCAAACATGACATAATTACTTCATCACAAATTTGAAACTAAAACATAGATTTTTTTTAAAAGAAATAAGTTTCAAATCAAATTTGATGAGATTTATTCAAAATTTTCGCTGAAATTTAAACCCAAATAAGAAACATTTTTGGTTTTTTAGTTCACCAATAAAACCTTTGTGTGGATTTCATTATTTTTTTAAAATAAATTTAAATTTTGTTTTCGAAATCCAGTGTCGAATAATCATGTCCCATTTGAGATCTTGTTATAGATTAAGCTCTCTTTATAACGAGACTTATGTTTTCAAAGTAGTTAACGCAGAGTACAAGTCGAGGGCAATAAAGTTATTTAATAAAGTTATTTTATGACAATTCTAATGGTCACATCATAGTCAACTCAGGGCATCAGCATAGAAGAGATCAAAAGAACATATAGAAACTTTCGATCGATTAGAAGCTGAGACCGCAAAAATGTCCAGTAATTGAGTACCTGATCTAGCTTTGTTTTAGGGGAAATTGAGTATCTGAGTTGTCCATGGCAAAAACTAATCTAGCAGCATTAACATCGCAACAGGACAGCCGCCGCGCCGGACTTTAGCGGCACGGAGCAGTGGTACCTGTGTGCATCGAGATGCGGTGGAGAACGATGAGACCATGGCTCCGTTTGGATCAATAGGTTATTATTTAGTACTTTCTCAAATAGCCCCAAATAATATAAAAGTTACATACAGATAAACTATTTCAGGGCTATTTTTTTTAAGTCCTCACTCAAATAACCTTAAATGTTGCATTGGCATTTGGCAAGGCACAGGAGCGCGCGCATGCTCTCCTCGCGCTCGTTCCTGGCCAGTGGCCACCACGATGCGCCGATCGGGAGCACCGGCCGCCGCACCATATCACCAGGAGCAGACGCCACCGAGTTCGTGCTGCTGCGCACCTCTAGCCGAAGCCCGAAGGCCGAAGCAGCTGCAGCGTCTGTACAAGAGAGGACAGGAGAAGAAGAGGAGGAGGTTATTCTCTGACTTGTGGGGCCTATTATGGGCAAAATAGAATTTTTCATGCCGGTGGTCCCCGCTGGCACACCGATGTAGGGAAAAGTGGCAAAATATTAAGCACTATTCTCTCACCCGTGGTAAAAATGTAAAGTCAATCTATTATATTATTAAATGAATATAAAAAGGAACCTCCACGTTCGCTCTCATGGCCTAGAAATTCTCACATTAATCGGAGAAAAAGAAAAAACAGAGTCCATATAGAAATACAATTTAGAAATAGCTGAAATTCAGAATTAAAAAATAAGGAATATTAGAAGAGGAGACTAGAGTTCATATAGAAATACAATTTAGAAATAGCAGAAATTCGGAATTAAAAAATAAGGAATATTAGAAGAAGATACTAGAGCCCATATAGAAATACAATTAGGAAATAATAGAAATTCGGAATTAAAAATAAGGAATATTAGAAGTAGAGTATAGAGTCCATGTAGAAATACAATTAAGAAAAGAAATAGAAATTCGGAATTAAAAAATAAGGAATATTAGAAGTAGAGTATAGAGTCCATACTAAAATTCGAAATAAACATAATAAAATTAAAAGTAGTGTTTAGAGTCCGTATAAAAATACAATTTACAAATAACTAAAATTCGAAATTAAGAAAAATATGGGAAGAAGAGTTTAAAGTCAATATAGGAATACAATTTAGAAGTAACTGAAATTTGAAATTAAAAATTAAAGAATATTGAAAGATAGGTTTAGAGTCCACATAGAAATACAATTAGAAATAATAAAAATTCAGAATTAAAAAAAGAAATATAAAAAGCGAGTCTAGAGTCCATATAGGAATATATATAATTTACAAATAACTAAAATTTGATATTATAAATAATTAATAACTAACACGTATATAAAATACAATATGAATATTACACATTAGTGGTTTCGTAAAGTTATCGTAAAATTTAAAATTATGTTGTCATTTTAATATATTTGAATAATATAATGAGAAAACATATATGCTATTATATGAGAGAAAATATAATGATGCTAGCGGCGCAATCTGCGCGGGCCACCATGCTAGTTGTAAAATATTTGAAGAGTTGTCATATCTAGTAACGACAATTTGTCCTGTTCGTTTTCTCTAAACTTAGAGGATAAACTTTTGAATTAAAATGGCACGTTTTTCAAACTACTAAACGGTGCATTTCGTGCGAAAACTTTCTATATGAAAGTTATTCTAAAATATCAGATTAATCTATTTTTTATGTTTGTAATAATTAATTATTACTACCTCGTTTTACGTGAAACACTTAATTCCTATCTTCATTTTTATCTTCAGTAGATTCAAACACTACCGGGTGGAGTACTCTGTTAGATAGTCGCTGACTGCCTGACTATGACGATAAACGCGGGCACACTTGAACACAGTGATGAGTGGCTGGCTGGTGAAGCAGTGGATACTGGATAGCGGTCCAGCCTCGCGAGTTCGCGCGGTGGAGTCGAGGAGAGGAGAGCGGCGGAGATGGAGGTGGTGGACAATGTGGTGTGACAAACCTGGCGAGTGGTGCGTTCGGGAGGGCCCCAGAGGGGAAACGAAGAAATCTACGTCAGAGGGATGTTGGATATCGCTAGGCCCTCGTTCGGCATCGGACGGCCGGATGCAACCAAGCACAGCACGCCAAAAGTCTCCTCTCTGCCCACGCTAGCAAAATCAGCCCATCAACAGGCTCGCTCTTGGCCGCTTCACTCGCCCACCCATGGCCTTCGCCGATCGACGGTGCGGGAATGCAGGCACAGCTTCCTCGGAAAACCGATCCACGCATGGTCGCCTAGTGCTCCACCGATGGCGGCGGAAAGTCCTGCACCTCCAAGTCTCTCTCCTACGTGCGCTGGACATCTAGTCGTCACGCAATTACGCATCCTGACGACGCCAACGCCGAAGCCGAATGTCCACGTCCGCATCCTCCTTTATCCCCACCCCCTCCCCACGGCGATGTCGCGCGGACGCCGACGGTGACGACCACCACGACGGGGTCGGTGTCCCGGGCATAGGTCGCTGTCGCGCGCGGATTTCCGGAAGAGAAATGCAGTCGTGCAGGACGTACGATCCTGGCATCTTTACGACGCGTCGATCTGTCGATGGCAATGAGCTCGACGACGTCGATCTGTCGATGGCCGGCTGCTCCACACCAAGTCACCGACCAGCTCACGTAGGTCATCGTTTCAGATCAAATCTCCAACTTTAAGCCACGTGATGGGAAAGTATGCTTAAATCATCTATGCACGGCCGCACGGGCGGCACGGCTACGGTTGTCATGGACGGCAACGTGGAGCGAGGCGGCGGCGCGCGGCTTTCGACGGTTCATCGTGTGGAGGAGCTCAAGTGTCGATCATCTGGGGTGAACAGGCTTCGGTCCGTTAACCACACGCTCGACGCGGAGGGCGCTGCGTGAATGAAAAACTCAGCGGTCATGCACGGGCGAGCGAAGCGGCCAAGAGCTTGACTGTTGATGGGCTGATTTTGCTAGCGTGGATGGAGGAGCCTGTTGGTGTGCTATGCTTGCTCACGTCCGGCCGATGCCGAACGAGCAGCTTAGGGTGTGTTTGGTTCATGGTCATGCATGGATAGGATATGACCATCTATATTTTGTTGTATATGGCGATTCAAATTTTTGTTTGATATGTATGGATATGGCGATCAAATTTCTTGTTTGATTGAAGGGATATAGCATATATGGGAAAAGCCTAGTGGGATTCATTTGTCATATGTATTTTATTGTCAAAATATAATCATCCGAGATATTGTTTTAAAGATTTAATTATAACAAATATAATGGTGTAATCAAATTATAAATTAGATAAACAGTTTAGGAGAAAAAATCATTTGGAGTTTGCTTAACAGAAAATTAAATTAACCACAACTAATCATAATATGACACATCACCCAGACCAAAACTGGACGGCTTCATCCAGCCAAGTCGGCCAGATGCATTCATCTAGTATATTGAGGAAATATTCCCTATTCCGAGGCATCTCATCCATCCCGCCCTCCAACCAAATACCATAAAAAATCGGGCGGCCATCTCCCATCCAGGCTCATCCACCCAACCAAATACACCCACATCCAACATCCCTCTAACGATCCGTTTTCGCTAGGAGGGGAGAGGGCAAAGGAACGATAGAGGGTGTTCTTTTCTCCTGTAGGTGAATATGAAAATGAAGATTAAATATTTTACGTAAAATAAGTTGGTATTAACATACGATTAATTGAGTTTTAATTATTATAAACTTAAAAAATAGATTTATCTGATATTTTAGAGCAACTTTTATATATATTTTTTTTCACAAAACGTATCGTTCAACCTTTAAAAAGTGTGCCACGAGTATCCAAGTGCCGTCCATCAACGCGGCACTCCACGTCTAGGCCCCTGCTATCCATATCCATATTTTTTGGGTAGGGTATAGGTAAAAAAATTACCCATTTAAATTTTGGATATGGGGAGGGCATTACCCATTTTACCCCATTCTCATTTGTTCTTTGAAAAGAGAAGCAATCGTATTAACGGAGCGCGTATGCCTTATACTTGGACTTGGGTTACTACAGAGATTAAAAAGTAGGCAACATGAAGGCGGTATATGTAAAACTCGGATCTAAAATTTTAAAACCCCTCTTCACATTACAAAACTTATCAAATTTGACCAAAATTTGGAGGGATAATTTATCATATGGAAGAGTAACTTTGTACAATTTTTGTTTCATTTCTACATGTGGGACCCACACATATATCACATTACAAAAACTTATCAATTTGACTAGAATTTGGAGGGATGATTTATTATATGGAAGATCAACTTTGTACAAATTTTGATTTATTTCTATATGTGGGACCCACATATACCTTTTTTTTATTTATTGGGTTACCCATACTCATTGGATAATACCCATTTGATTTAGGTATGGGTAATGTTTTTGGCTGTGTTAGGCCGCGCTACATCATAGCTGCAGCCGCTGCTCTGCAAATCCGTAATAACTGAATCATCAATAAAAACGTTGTTCAACCTGCTGCAGTCCAGCCGCAGTATCTAGCTTCCGAACAGGGCCTTTATAGATGGGGATAACTGAGGGTCTGAGGCCATATTTACTTTCCAAACAAAAAATTTTCGTCCTATCACATTGAATATTTAGACACATGATAAAGTATTAAATATGGAATAATAATAATTACACAAATTGCGTGTAAATTATGAGACGAATCTTTTAAGTCTAATTACGCTATGATTTAGCAATGTGGTGCTACAGTAAACAGTTGCTAATAATGAATTAATTAGGCTCAATAAATTCGTCTCACAGTTTCTAGGCGAAATCTGTAATTTATTTTGTTATTAGTTTATATTTAATATTTTAAATATGTGTCCGTATATCCAATGTAACAAGTCAAAGAAAAATTTCGTTTCCGAACTAAACAAGCCCTGAGTATGAATATGGATCCCACTGCCCTTCCCAGTCTCCACCCCACCCTGCGCGGCTGATACGTACGCGTGACGGAGCTGAAGCAGCAGCACGGGCGGCACGGCAAACGTTGTTTGCTGTTTCTTCCGCACGTTGCACCGTCGCTGCTGTGCCCGACACCACCAGGTTCGCTTTTTCATTCCCCCCGCGGCCCCGCGCTGTGCGCGCGACGCCCGGGCCCGGGCCGCAGGTGCCGGATCACGGTGACACGGGACGAGACGCGGCGTGGCTATTCTGGTGGCGGCCTGTTTCGTTGACTCCGGCCTCCTCGCACGGTCGACGGTAGGTGGCTGGTTGGACTCGCGCACTCGTCAGCCAATTAACCTCATCGTCCTTTTGCAGCACGTCATGTATGATATATACATCCAATCCAAGCAAGCAAACACGTCACCGTATGTCCGTATGTATGATATATCCAAGCAAACGCAAGCGCTGCAGATTATATTGAACCCCAAAATTTACGACGGGGTTGAACTACAGCACTACACTAACACATTGCAGCCAAAAGTCGTCAAAATGGTACACAATCTGGTCCCATACGAGTTGCTAACAGCCAGATTTATAGGAGGATTCTTTTTTTCTTTCCTGCCATTCTGATGTTAAAACAGCCCCGCTCATCCGAGCAGGGAGAACCAATGGGTCTCTCACGCCAGAGATATTACAACACGATCACCAGCCTTTTCCTATCAACCACAGCCAGTCGAGCACAACGCCGGAGAAAATGCCGCCGAGGAGGCAGACCACCAGCACGTTGCCCAGCGCGTTCTGCTCCGGCCCCTGCAAAACAGCAACAAAAATTCAGAAACACGGCCTGAAACACTGGCTGCAACCAAAAAAAAAAAAAAGAAAGAAAGAGAGGAGGATGAGATTGCAAACTCGCCTTGTATCCTTTGGGCGCCTCGGTGAGGACGCACACGGTGAGGAAGCCATTGGTGAGGCCCAGGAAGGACGTCAGGAAGATCATGTAGCCTTGATCGCCGTACTTGGCAGTGAAGTAGAATGCAGGGATGAACAAGAACCGAGCCAGGATCGCCCCCGTGAGACCCTTCCGGGAGGTCAGCTTGATGCACTTGATCAGTGGCAGGTACCTCCCAATCAGATCCCACACATTGTACATCGCAATGAGCGTCAACGCGTACCTGAAATTTTGTCAGGAATGGACGGCATGTCAGGTATTTGCACAACAGCACTAGATTTTAGTGGAAGCTACAGTACATGTTTTACATGCAACTAAGTGCTTGACAAAAAGGATAGAAAGTAAGATAAGATACCATGTTCCCAGGCTGTGTGCTCCAGTATCTTCAGACAAAAATCCAGGGAAGATTGATAGAGTCAGGACATATATCAGGAAAATGTCAAATGCGTAGTCTATGTTCTGTATCAACAGCTCTTTGGTGCTTAAACGATCGCATTTTTTGGGATCTTCCTCGGCCTGCAGAAGTCAGAATATAATCATATTAGTTTGGTTCTCATGATAAAGTTAAGAGGAAATGAATAGAGGAATTGATATTGTGAGACAGACTTGTATAGATTGTTCATTGTTGATTCCTGCAGCAGCAAGATCACTTGCAACAGTCTTGCTCCCTTCAGCGGCAGCCTTTGATCGGTAGTACTTCACGATGGGTAACTTGGGAAAGACATACGCATAAAGGAGTAGGCACACTAGCTCGAAGAAGCATGTTATCGAAAAGAACAGTACTGCACCGAGCAATCAAACATCGATTGTTATGCAGGAAAAAACATTGCAAATTTTCAAAGTATGCGACAAACATTGGAAAATGCACTGAAGATAAGTATGTGAGATTGGAAGAAGCGCTGAAGGTACTTACTAGCTCCATTACGAAGACCATTTTGTGAGTTCTCAAATGCTGCTTTTGTAATTAATCTCAAGGCTGATGTTAGAACTCCTGATGCAGCCAAGCCAGCAAGGAAAGACTGAAAATTCAAAGCAGGATATGAATCTTCAAGGTAAGGATGTAATTTGAGGATGATCAAAATAGCAAGAATCATCACGAATCTCTGAACTTCATGTGAAACGCTACCTGAATAAACTCCGGGCACATGAAGGAAAGGTCGCCAACCAAACCGCCTTGAACACTGGCATCAGCTGTCCCAAATAAGGCACTGATTATGCAGACACCGATAAATGGACCAAGTCCACCCCTTCCTTTAGTACCAATATCCAGCTAGAGTAACAGAGATGATTAGATGAGTTATACTGGCACATCATATATATTTTTTCGAACACAAGGCAATGCACTTACCATTATTAATGCAAAAGAACTAATTAAGAAAAGTGCAAATCCAATTAGATTCCTCTTCCTTGTGTTGAGCTTTGCTTCATGGTATGTCAGGATGCAGGTTATTCCGAAGGCAAAAGGTTGGTAAGCTATTGTAAGAACTCTAGTTGGATGGTATGTCTGCAACCAAAAGTAGTACGTTAGATATGCTAGGGTATTTACTACATTTGTGTGTATGAATGCAATAAATTCTGCAATGAGAGGAAAACTTATTTTGTTTGATAAGCTATCTTAGATGTAGCCTGAACCGATAAGATTGTATTGGTTGTCTATCCCAACACACTGAAAGGCAGAGGATACTTAAAGCATCTATTCTACTGAATTGGTTTCCATTTAAACCATGAACTGAATATAGCAAAATATATCCCATGATTCACAACAAAGGATAAGGATGCATTTTTTTTTCATCTGTCAATTGAAATGCAAGACCCAACAGAACTTGAGTGCCTGATCTCATTAAATCCATGAATGGAATGTCTGAGATAAGCATGTACCGGGAACAGAATTGAATAGTAATCTTCAATGGTGAGCATACTATTCCAAGCGAAGAGGCTTCCATTTCCCAAAACCCAGCAGACAAGTATACCCAAGAACTTCCCCTGTCAATTTCAACCAAACACAACAAAGTTTCAGTAACCATTTTTAGTACTGCATAGAAAGATATCTGAACTTTGCATTATTAGAGAATAAGGATAAGTTAAGATACCTGAGCCTGAGGTGCCCCCGCACCTGCGACCTCGAGGCTCATGATAAAGTTCACCTGCGCCTATTCAAGAAAGTTTCTAGGATAGGCACACACTGCAAAGAGACATGTAGCATTTATTTCAGAATTCAATACTGCAAAGAGATGAGACCGAAGCAGAACTGGAATATTTTGTTGGTCAGCTGATAAAAATCCTCTAGTTTCAGAAAGCAAAAATAATCCTAGGACCTAACGCCATACTTAAATAAAGAACAGGGCACAGAAGTATCTAAATACGATTGTGAAGTTTCTCTGCTATTCCAAACTGAAAGTTTCAGAGTTCAAACTGAAATTTACTACTAGCTACTGCTCTGAATTCTGAAGCAGCAACAAGAGAAACATAATAAAAAGGAGTTGCCCAATCCACACGATTTACACGATTCAGCAACAACGCATGGGCCACGAAATCCGGCAGAACACTCGCCATGACGCCACGGCACCGGCACACCACAATTCACAAACTACAGAGAAGGCCAGCAACGCAAACAGATCCAACCCCAAATCGCATGAACCCCACAGAAAAAAGGGCATCCGCCTAACAAGAATCCATGCGCCGAACAGATTACCACCAGAGACCTCGCGAACCACCATACCCTCAACCCGAGTTAGTATAAAACAAACAAACAAACAAAAAAAAGAACACCCAGGCTAAACCATAAACCGCGAGTTAAAACTTTAAAACACCAACTTCACCACCACCACCACCAACAACAACGTCCCAAGAAAGAGGCGTGCGGGAGAAGAGCAGAGCAGAGCACTGACCTGCCGCTGCTCCTCCACGGCGAGGCGGCGGCGGCGGCGGCGGCAAGAGGAGAGGAAGCCGGGTAATAACCCGGAGGAGGAGGAGGAAGAGGGAGGGGGGCAACTATAACTAACCCAAGCGCGCGTGGGATCCGGTTTATATATACATCTGGGCGCACGCACGCACGCGCACGCGCATATAGCGCGCGATTAATTTGCGGGCGAATGCAGCTGGAATCTCTCGGGTTTCTTTTGACCCCTCTCGGTGGGAGAATCTCTTCCAGAGGATTACGCCGACGTGCTTCCCTTATTAATTTAATTTTTATTGGGCTAACAATATTATACATGTGCGAGGTTAGCAAATCGGAGCGGCGAGGAATGGTTGCGTGGGGAACATCGGACGGCGTTCAGACTGTCCCTCTGCGTTCACACCACTGTTAACAAGAGAAAGATACGCCCGCAGTTGACCTTTGTGGATATATTTCATCATTCGTCTTATTTTAAAAAATATATAATTATTATTTATTTTATTTTTTTATTTGATTTATCATTAAATATTTAAAATATAATTATTATTTATTTTATTTTTTTATTTGATTTATCATTAAATATTTAAAATATAATTATATTTATTTTATTTTTTTATTTGATTTATCATTAAATATTTTTTAAGTATGATTTAAATATTTTTATATTTTAAAATAAAGATAAAGACACTAATATAAGTAGTACCTTCATCAGTTTGAATGCAAGACACTGACTTTTGGGCTAACCATTCGTACTATCACAAATTTATAGGGAGTAACCATTAGTTATCTTTTTTTAAAAAAAATAATAATTAAAGTAAGGACAACCTATATTTTGTTATAAATTCAAATACCTAGTTTTAGATATATTTAGAAATATATTTTGTCGTATATTTAGAAATGAAATGACTGTATAATGTGAGAAAAATAATTTTTTTAGATAATGAAAAAAAATATCTAGTTAGGTGTGCCCTATTAGATTTAAATGCATATTAGATGCGTATTTATATTCGACGATATCTGCAACGGGGGAGAATAGCAGATTAGCGAATAATATTGATCCCGGATTTAATTTGCAAGGCTGGAGATTCATATGTATACGGTATATATCAACAGTATCTCTCATCATTGTGCTGCCGGTTTATTACTTTCCTCCTAGAAGAAAAAGAAACGAATAAGTAGTATTTTCCAAAGTGACGTGACGAGTTGGACGATGGCCATCTCTTAGCCAAAAAAAGCACTTGCTTTTCGGTTGCCCCACATAGAGATAGTCAGATAGAGATATATAAAAGATTATAAAAGAAGACAAGAAGAGATGACCATAAAAATCAAAGAAGAAAAAAAGAAAGGAGCTTCTTGGTTTGACCTAAGAGTGACATGATAGTGGAGTCCACTAATCTCAGCCGTACGATGTCCTTCTCATGATTAGAAATTTGGGGATCGGTTCTTCCAAGTGGCTCGCTTTTTATCTCGTGAATTTGCTGTGATTTAGACTGAAGATTGTTGTGCTTTGCATGATGACTATATGTTCTCAGCTTGGCCTTTCTGCCTGCCTGCCACCTTAGACTAATTTTCGTTAGTTTATGACAATCCAGAATTGCAGCTTTTTTGGGTCAAACGCTGCGAGCCTGTGAATGTGGTGCTTGTGTAGTATAATCTACAGAGATGAAAGTTGATGATTGTTCTTATCTCCATGATAAACGGTGTTTAGGGGTAATCAACTCCCCGCCGCTAAAAACAATCATTTGCTTGCATCAACAGCTAATCCAGAGAAACGTGACACGGACGATGCTGACAGCCCGTCGTCGTCATCTGCGTTGCTGAGCTACTGCAGATGATTGCATCAGATACCTTCAGTAGATACCCAAGATGAACTGTTGTTTTATCTGCAATTTCTGCATCACCCTGAACTCAGTATCAAGCATCTGAAACTCTGTTCAACAGAAAGTGGGAAAAAGACATGTAGTGCAATTATGCATGACATAATATTTTACATCTCAAAAATATGCCTTTACATATGTTCTTCCTCGCTTTCCTCCTCACCATTTCGATACATTTGCAGGTTAAAATTTTCAGCAGAAGAGACTGTTCAAGCTGTGGCTGGAGCTTATTTTCATCCAGGGACCCATACACTAGCACAAAACATGAAGAATATGTTACACAAGTCGATCAATGGTCACCACCCTTTACCTATCAACCAGAGCCAATCAAGAATGGCCCCGCAAAATATGCCTCCCAACAGGGAAAGCACAAGCAAGTTGCCCAAAGCATTTTGTTCTGGTCCCTGCATGAAGAATCATTCATGGGATATAGTTCTTTTTCTTTGAAAGATCATTCATGGATGTAGCTTATCAAATGCTACAAAAGGCAACATCGATGGTTGAAAACATTCATTCATCCACTAACCTTGTACCCTTTGGGTGCTTCGGTGAGGATGCAGACGGTGAGATATCCGTTGCTCAAACCGAGAAACGACGTTAGCTTGATCATCCAGCCCTGGTCACTGTACTTTGCAGTGTAGTAGAATGCAGGAATGAGCAAGAACCGCGAGACGACGGTGATCAGTATCACCTTGCGGGACCTTAGCTTGACTTGTTCAATCAGAGGTATGTATCTTCCGATCAGATCCCATACGTTATAGCTCGCGATCAAGACAAGTGCATACCTGCATAATGATGTGATAAGAACAAGAGGATGGGTTTTAGAAGTAACCTGTCAATGATCGATCCAAAGTCAAGTAGGAAAGTTAGAGGACAGTACCAAGAGCCCAAGCTGTGTGATCCAGTGTTTTCAGCTAAAAAACCCGGAAAGATGGACAGTGTCAGTAAATAGATCAAGAACAAATCCAATGCATAGTCTGTGTTCTGTAGTAGCAACTGCTTGGTACTCAAAACGTTCAACGCAGGAAGGGTCTTCTTCAGACTAAAAATCCATATAAAACTTGGTGTTAACAGATCCTCTTGCTAAGATTCATTAAATGATACATAACTTCCTACAAACTAAGAAGATACCAGTGGATTTGCGCGATTTTGGATGCCACCAGCAACAAGATCAGCAGCGACTGTCAGAGACCCCTCTGAAGCTGCTTTTGAACGATAAAACTTCACGATTGGCAGCTTCGGGAAGATGAAAGCATATAGTAGAACACATAGTAGCTCAAAGAAGCATGATATTGAGGAGAACAACACTGCGTCAATTAAGTAGATAAGTAAGAATCAAGATAGAGGTTGCATAGGGATAATCATATACTACTGTTGCAACATACTAGCTCCTTTGCGAAGGCCATCCCTAGAATTCTCAAAAGCCGCCTTTGTTATAAGCCTCAGTGCAGAGGTTATCATGCCTGATGCAGCTAGTCCAGCAAAGAAGGACTAGAAATCAAACAAATAAATTAGTGAGCTAAATTTGAAGGTAAAAAGACCATAGCGATTTGTCTATGCATCCAAGGGGAGAGATTCACCTGGATAAATTCTGGGCACATCAGGGAGAGATCACCTGTCATTCCACCTTGAACATGACCATCGGCAACACCAAAGGCAGCAGCAATGATGCACACGCCAACAAAGGGCGCGATTCCACCTCTCCCTGAAGTTGCAACATCCAACTGCAATGTAGGAGAACACACCAGTGTGATACGGTTCTGCTGATTTAGTATTAACCATGTCAGAACTGCAATAAGTAATCCTTACAATGATCGCTGCAAATGAGCTCAAGAAGAAGAGTGTGTAACCCGCCAAATTGCTCAACCTAGTGTTGACCTTTGCCTCATGATACGTGAATATGGCAGTTGTGCCGAGGACGAATGGCTGATAGGTGAGAGTAACAACTCTTGTTGGATGGTAATTCTGAAGTCAGAGAGCACAGAATCCGTTAAAAATATCTTCCTTTTTTCTCAGCAATTTTCCTATCGCTAGACAATTAAGAAGAAACCAATATTACTTCATACAATTCATACCGGAAAGAGAAAGGTGTAGTAATCTTCGATTGTAAGCATGCTGTTGAACCCAAAGAGGCACCCATTTCCCAGAAGCCAGCAAATGAAAATACCCCAACATTTTCCCTATTATCAGTGTCGCAACATTGCCAGAACAGACATTTAGTAACACTGAATAGACTAAGTACATTTTCAGGTGAAGATAATCAATGAAAACCTGAGTCGTAGCTACTCTTTGTTCTCCTTTACCATATGCCATGTTTGTAGTCAACTAGGATGACCCTAGATCAAGAAAAACAAGAACTAAGTAGAACTGAGAGTGACCATGCCAAATACATGTATAAAGAAATGAGAACTTAGAACACAAAACAACACTTACAGTGATCACTCTGTGATATGAGGAGCTGCGCACCCAATGTTAGAAGGAAGAGGGACATATAATGACAAGCCAGAAAGGTAAAACTCATACACAAATTGAACAAGAGAGCAATCTTGGAAGGGAACAGAGGAATAAAAGAAGCAAAGGGTTGCATTCCCAAGAAAATTAATATGAGATTAGATGAACTAATAAATATTTTATACACCTCGGCCAATCACATAGTATTATATACGCCATTACAGCAAAGCGTCAACGCAACAGATTGGATCACAATCACATGATGAAAATTATTGGTGATAGCAACTAGCAAGGATGTGTACAGCTTCACGGGATAGCTGAAGCTGGATAATGATTAATGAAAACAAAACATTTCTAATGCATACCCGAGGATTGAAAATTGTAGTTATATTCAACGGCATGTGCATCAACGCATGACGAATTGACGACTCCTTTGCGGCGCATTCCCACTAGACTATAGATGTCCCGAGACTCGCCTCACCGGTGTCCTGTTAGAGCAAACTTGCCATTGCTTCTTAGAGTCAACACACGCCGGAATTCATAGAATTTTCGCCGTATACCTAATTGGTTTCGCGTCGTCTTCATCGTTAGTAGATTGGAAAGGGATGTATGAAATCTCAATTCAGTAAGCCACTAAACCTCCCTGCAGTACCCGCTGGCTGTTAGTCAAGAAAGTGAAATTCTTGAGCTGGGATAGATTCTCAGTTTCTCACTCTGAGTGCGACAAGTGAGCTCATGGCCAGGTTCACACTGGGACACTGGGTCCTTGCACAAGCACAAACAACCACTCAAATGGCTACTGCTCGGAACAAATTGTTGAGCTGAAACAAAGAGTTGTTCATGAGGGCACGGCATTGGAATGCATTCGAAGACCAAAACAAAGATCATATCTAGGACTAGGAAATCAAGCAGAGGAAATCTTCTTGCCTGGTGCATGCGCCGCGGCGCAGCGAGAAGAGGAACGAACCCCTGTATCTTCCCGGCCAGAGCCAGGAGGAGCCCCTATCTGCGCGGCTGCGCCGCGGATAGGGAGGGAGAGAGAGAGAGAGAGAGAGAGAGAGAGAGAGAGAGAGAGAGAGAGCGATCGGAATTTGGAAATCCCGGACGGTTGCCTTCGGCGCGGCGGCGCCCGCGGACGGACAGACAGGGGACCCGGAAACGGAAGAGAAGATGGGCATTGGAGTGGGCTGTAAATGGGCCACAAATGAGCCTCGGTTTAATCGTTAGGAATAAATCCACTCGTCGTCCCTCAACTTTACGTCGAATTTATTTGGCATCTCTTATCTTCAATACCAGAATTCTTTATCTTTAAACTATATACAAAACTGTGCAATTTAGGTCTCATGGAAGTATACAGGGGCGAAGCTAGCATCAAAATAAGGGAGGTACACTACCATTGGAAATCTAGAAAATTTCAGTACAACACTTCTAGTGTTTTTAAGTGAAAAATAGGAATTTGGGGGGTTCATGTGCACCCCCCAAGCATAGTGTAGCTTCGCCACTAGAAGTATAGATGCCTGGTTTCGCTGATATGGCATCCTAGTCAGCAAAAAGAATAAAAAAAATGAGGTCCACATGCCAGCGTCTTCTTCTGGCGGTGCAAGGTTATGGGTGTTGGGGGCACCAACCCGCCCTCCGGCACGTAGTAGAGCTTCTCCGTCGCGTAGCTCTCGACTATAGTGTTCTCGATGGCGACATGAACTTATAGTGTGACATTGTGCCTCATGCTCCATAACCGCATCCCCGCACTCCAATTGCCGACCCTGGCCCCTCCTTCTTTCACCTGTGTCGTTGTCCTCGTCACACTCCTCTGCGCGCACCGCCTCGGCAACTTCTTCGTGCTCCAGGCCATCATCTCGTGTACCATCGCCACCCCGACGCCGCGTGCACGGCGAACCTTTGGATGTCGAGATCGATGAGGTCATTGATGGCAGCATCGAGGTCGTGGCAGTGGGACTTGGGTGCTAACAACTTGAGCTCATGCACGACGTGGACGCCCCAGCTGACCTTGAGATCCAGCGTGTAGAGGTGACGCACAGCCGCATCAATAGGCAATGGTGTCCTTGTCAGGGGCATGGGTGGCGGTGTAGACGTCAGCGAAGCAGCGGACGATGCGGTGCCTGAGGTTGCGAGCACCGGGCTTGGTGTCGGTGGCGGTGAAGAGCTAGTTGTCGTCGGTGTTGACTTCCCCGACGTGATCAAGGTGGAAGACGAGGGACGGGAGTGGGAGCAGGGAGGGAAGCTTCTAGGTGACTCCGCGTCCGCGCTCCTAGATCCGGTGGAGGTGGCGGCGGTCCAGCATGGGGGGTCAGGGGTGGACCAAGTGAGGAGCGGGGGCACAGAGGCAAGGGAAAGGGGAGCGTCTTGGTGATGGCGGCGACGGCAAAAGAGGAGCTTGCACATTCGAGTCAGTTTGGCAGCGGAATATCTCGTGGATAGGGCCACTTACATGTGGGCTCCACATATTTTTTTATTCCTTCCTTACTGACTATGATGCCATGTCAACGAAACCACCATGTATACTGCCATGGGATCTACTTTACACGATTTTGAACATTTGAGAAGTAGAGCTTTATAGTATTGGAGATTAGGGATGCCATATAGACTCGACGTAAAGCTAAGAGACGGCAAGTGGATTTATTCCTAATCGTTATGGGTCCTAGGTGCCACCGGTCCGTCGGTGCATTGAAGAGAGGGAACATCAATACCCAAATGGACAGAGTCATGGAATATGATATTCTCTAAAATAGTTATGAAATATTTTCTTCCAAAATTTAATGTAAACCATTTTGAAAAGACCAATCTAAATAGCTTTTACGAATAACCATATATGGTCCTTGACAAAAATAATGTAAATACTCTCTTTTAACCGAGCACGTGGCAACTCAAAATCAGAATTGACAATTATCAACGGAGATACTAGTCTTAAATATTTTGTTTAGGATAAGATCTATGTAAAACAAATTGATCATTAATTTTATATTAGAATAATTTTAGAAAATACAATAAGTTTATGATAAATTTGTGCATAACATTTTTAACTAAGCATTTAAAACTTTATTGGTGATTAAAAGTTTTAAATGCTTAATCAAATCTTGTCCTAAACAACCATAATTATGACCAGTGGGACTGGGAGTAGTGATTTATAGTACTACTTAAAAGTGAGCGTTGTTTCTTTCTGATTTGATATAATATCACAATAGATTATCATTTTCGTGTTTTACAGTGATGTCGAATATTCAGATTTCCTGTACATGCAAAAACAAAAACATTTTTTTATCACCACCCTTTGCCTATGAGCCACATCCAGTCAAGAACAACCCCACAAAATATGCCCGCCAAGAGGAAGAACACAAGCATATTGCCCAAAGCATTCTGTTCAGGTCCCTGCAAAAATCATGCACACAACTTGAGCCCAATCAACCAACAGAGAGATGGTTCAGAAAATTCAGAGACCAAACCTTATAGCCTCTGGGCGCCTCAGTGATGACACAAACGGTGAGATGCCCATTGCTCAACCCAAGAAACGACGTTAGCATGATCACCCAGCCCTCGTCACAATACTTCACTGTGAAGTAGAACGCAGGGACGAACAAGAACCTTGCAACGACTGAGATTAGCAGCCATTTCCTGGATGTCAGCTTGATCTGCTCGATCAGTGGCATGTATCTCCCGATCAGGTCGGACACGTTGAACGTTGCGATCAGCACAAGCGCATACCTGAATTTTTCAAATTTGTTCGATGAATTTATGCATGGCACTAGCAAAAAAGTTACTGAATTTTTTCAGACATTAGTAGGTCAGTAACTAGTACCAAGAACCCAAGCTGTGTGTCCCGGTGTCTTCAGCCAGAAAGCCCGGGAAGATTGACAGTGTGAGGACATAGATCATGAACACGTCCAGAGCGTAGTCCATGTTCTGATTTAGCAGCTGTCTGTTGCTTAATCGTTCTGCGAAAGCCTGGTCTTCTTCATCCTGATAAATTCATGGTACAAGTTCAGAATGGTATCATCTCTTTTCAACCTGAGCATGATTGTTTGCTCGAATTGCATACCAAAGGATTTTCTGGCTGACTTTTGATGCCACCGGCAGCGAGGTCAGCAGTGACCGTCAGAGACCCCTCGGAAGCAGCCTTTGTGCGGTAGAACTTCACGATTGGCAGCTTTGGGAAAACGAAGGCGTAGAGTATGACACACAGAAGCTCGAAGAAGCATGCTATCGAGGAGAACATCACTGCCATCGATTTGCCCAAAGGATATATCAGTAATCAAGGATCACATTGCGTATATCAGTATATCACAATGTAAATAATGTATATCTGGACAGCATCTTGAATGTTTGAAAACTTACTAGCTCCTTTGCGAAGGCCATCTCTGGAGTTCTCGAAAATTGCTTTTGTCAAGAACCTCAATGCAGAGGTTATTGCACCCGATGCAGCAATGCCAGCAAAGAACGACTGAAAATTCCAAACATGACAAACATGAAGCAATTGCAGCATATACAAAACTTTTTGATCGAATGTCTTTAGCTAATGAATGAACTTCTGTTACTATCACCTGGATGAATTCCGGGCACATCAAGGACAGGTCTCCAGTCATCCCACCCTGAACATGGCCGTCTGCAACGCCGAAAGCCGCGGCGATCAGACACAAACCAACGAAAGGTGCAATCCCTCCTCTTCCTGAAGATGCAACGTCTAGCTGCCACACAACGAACGGATATAATTCAGGTTCAGGAGTACTCTCTTTTCTGACAGTGACAGATGATACTCAGCTAGGCTTACAACGATCACTCCAAATGAGCTCAGGAAGAACAGCATGTATCCAGCCAAGTTGCGCATCCTAGTGTTGATCTTTGCCTCGTGATATGCGAACAGAGCTGTCGTGGTGAGGACGAATGGCTGATAAACGAGAGTGATCATTCTTGTGGGATGGTAATTCTGCATTCAGAAATCAGAATGCATCAATATATTTCAGCCAGGTGTAAGTAACATCCTGTTCCACCAGTAATAATTTTAGGCAGATTTTGCTGTACCGGGAAGAGGTACACGTAGTAATCTTCTATTGTAACCATGCCATTGAACCCGAAGAGGCATCCATTTCCGAGGAGCCAGCAGATGAAAATTCCCCAATTCTTCCCCTATCATCAGAACCCCCAATGTTTCAGACAAAATTTTGAGAAGGTGAGGATGCTCTGAAACCTTTAACTGCAAGAATCTGTTTCAGTTTTGGTGGCTAAATGCAAACCTTGGTTTTGGCTAATCCATGGTTATCTTCATCACATCCTGTGATTAGCTCACTTTGATCGCCCTACAGATCAAGAAAGCAACCACTGAGAAGTACTCCAAAGATATCACACGAATGATACTACTACTTTCAGAGCAGTATCTGATAGAACTCCATGCTTCTGTAACCCTGTTCTTCTTTTCTGAACTGGTAGCAAGAACCAAGATCGATGCAGAACATCATGACCAACGAAGAGACTGATTTGTCAAAAGTGGAGTAAGAACTTAACTGGGATCGCGCTATAGGAGGAAGAGCTGCCCATCGGTCATAACAAGGGGGAGGAGACAAGAACTGAATACTAGCAGGGGAATTTTTGAAGGAACAAACAAAAGAAGAGAGGAAGAAGACGAGGATGCAAGGAGCCAAGGATTAAAGAAAGATTAAGATAATCTCCGCTTGGTTCGTTGATCCAACAAGATACTGTTTGCTTGCACTCCTAGCAGATCTAGTATCCATGGTGGACCATGGGGATTATTTTAAGATACACGTGGTTCACGCATCAACATCACCTGCATCAATATCAGCTGGGGTGATACTCTTCACAACTCACAACGACTCTCACCCAGTGAAGAAAAAAAAAACAGCGACAGTTACGGCTAATTTGGAACGCAGGAATTTTGAAGGAGCAAGTTTAGTTCCTGTGAAAATCCTCCAAAATTCATTTGTTCTAGATGAGGCCTTACCAGGGTTTATATTTTCGACAAAAACCCGATTGAAAACAGCAAGATTTCGAGGTTTCAATATACTCGGGACGAAAATAGGTTTTAAGTGGAACTAGTTTTCGAGAATTCAATTTTGCAACAGCAAAATTCAACCAAATTTTGTCAAAATTGGCCCAAAAATATCATACCTCTGAGGATCAGAATCCAACACTCGATCAGAAAAGCGAGCCCTGGGCCTTATTGATAAATAATAACGGCGAAATGTACCAATTACGCCAATGAAAGCTAGCAGAAATGGAGGAATGTCTGACATTTCCCAAAGCTTCTAGCAGATGAAATTGCCCAAAGACTTCTCTGAATCTCTCTGATGAACACATTGAGAAAGCAGATGAAGTTGCAGTGTTTCATGGAGAACAAAATCTGGCCCAGCTTAAGTGAATGAAAAAGACAAGGCCTTTCCTGGGCCGGGATCCATCCAAATCCAGGCCCAACCAAACACGTAATAATCCAAAACAGGAACGCCTTTACTCGCCACAGCCGTCGGATCTGCGCATTAACACGGCTCAGATCCCAACCGCTCATGAATGCGCATCGTCCGATCCCAACCGTCCATCTCAGATCGGACGGTTGATCCTCCCTCCGCCTAAACCACCCTCACAATTCTTAATTACTAACTTCCGTTTCCGTGACACCGTGACAGCGTGGACGTTCATAATCTTCCAATTAAAATCCAGCCTCCCCTCCCCTCGCATCGCATCGATCGCATCCGACGCGGCCGCCACCTCCCCTGACGCTGTCAGAGAGTGGGCCCCACGTTTCGCAACGTTTTAACCCCGTCACGTCACCCCTCTCTCCCGTCTCGTCTCGCTTGCGTCGCGACTCGCGAGAGCCACCGTTACTCGCACTCTCCCCCACTTTGATCTGACAAAAATCCCAATCCCCTAGGCCGGACTCGCCGGAACCCTAGCCCGCCGCCGCCGCCATGCCGCCCCGCCGGTACAAGGGGAGGGGGAGGGGGAGGGGGCGAGGGAGAGGGAGGGGGAAGGGGAGGGGCAGAGCCGCCGACGCGACGCCCGTAGAGGAGGTCGACGTGGAGGGCGCCAAGTCTGAAGAGGAGGAGGAGGAGGCGGCCGCGGGGAGCGGCGGTGATACGGAGGCGGAGGACGCTAAGGAGGAGGAGGCGTCGGAGAGTGAGGGCGAGGCTATGGATGTGGAGGCCAAGGAGAGCGCCGACGAGAAGGATGAGGATATGGAGGCGGAGGCGGACGGGGATGAGGGTGAGGATAAGAGCGATGAGATGGACGCGGAAGCGGGTGCAGCCGAGGCGGAGGCGAAGGAGGAGGAGGAGTTGAAGGATGCTGAAGTCGAAGGGGAAGGCGCTGGGAGTGACTCCGAGCGCGGCGAAGCAGAGGAGGCGGACGGGGAGAACGAAGAGGAAGCCGCCGCGACGGACGGCGAGAAGGAAGAGGAAACCGCCGAGACCGACGGCGAGGAGGAGGCGGATGCGGAGGAGGAAGCCGCTGAGACCGCCGGCGAAAATGAAGACGAAGGCGCGGAATCCGATCCCGAAGGTGAGGCCTCTGACGCCGAGGAGGATGCTTCGGAGGAATCCCCTCCGTCCCCTCCGACCCGCGGACGCCGCCGCAAGCGCGCGGCTACTTCCGACCCTCCTCCTGAGGATGACGAAGAGGAGGGGACCCCTGCGCAGCCGCGCCGCCGGAAGCGCGCGGCTACTTCCGACCCTCCACCTGAGGATGACGAAGAGGAGGGGACCCCTGCGCCGCCTCGCCGCCGGCGCCGGCGGAAGGCGGGGGACCGCGGCGACTCTCCCCCTCCTCTGCCCGACCACCTCCGGTGCCGCCGCAGTGATGGGAAGAAGTGGCGCTGCCAAAACCGAGCGCTCCCCACCGTTAGCTTCTGTGAGTATCACTACTCGAGGGCCAACAAGGGCAAAAAGCCACCGGCAGACGGAGAGGTCCTTGCTGTTGCTCTCCAGCGGCAGAAGAAGAACAAGAGGAAGGGTAGAAGGAATGTGAATGCATCACCAGCATCACCTCCGGCAGCCACTAGCGACGTGACTAGGGATCTCCCGAATGGATTGATGAGGATCTCTCCAGGGAGCAGCGAGCCTGCCGCATCGCTGCCATCGCCAGTGACAACAAAAGTTGGAGTGGATATTCCTGTTCCGACGCAGCGCTGCTACCGCTCGAAGAATGCTGAGCCGATGCCTGTTGGCCCTGTTAAGGTCACCTATCAAATATTGAATTGTCCCTGTTCGGTGTTTTGTTTTGCATATTTTTTTTATTTAGCCTAACTTGTGCTTATTTCTGATTTGTGTTGCATTAGGTTGTTCCTCGTGCAATGGGTATGTCGAAGGCAGGGCAAAAGATGTGTCACCGCTGCGGGATGAAGAAGGCCGCTCGTATTGTCCAGTGCAAGAACTGTGACAATAGGTACTTCTGCAACAGCTGCATCAACAAATGGTTAGTCTGTGGTTTGTTTATAATTGGTTTAGTTGCTCGCTTAGAAGGCTTGCATTTTGTTGATTGCTGCATTGTGATTAAGATATCCGTAGAGCTAAATATTTTAACGAAGTGTTGAGAACCTGGGTGATCCTTATTGACCAATTAGGAGAATGAATCGCCTGAGTTTCAGGATTTTGCATTTACAGTAGTTGTTAAGAATGGAGGGGTATGCATTTGCTTTAATTTATCAACTATAGTTATTACCAGGAATGTGGATCATGCATGCAATCCACAGAACATATTGAGATCCTGATAGCATGTTGCTGGTGATCTTACATTGCCATTTGGACACCGATTGATGGCAAAGGGAAAATTAAAGGATTTTTTGCTGAATCGGAAAAGCAAAGGATTGGGAGATGGAGAGCTATCCTTTTGGCCCACTCTATTATTTCTCCTTGTTGCTTTTTCTGTTGCCTCTTGCAGTTGCTTCTGGTTATTGCTATTGCTGCTGTCACCACCACTGCTTGCAGCCTAGATGGTAGCCATATCATTGATTAATGAACACGAGACGGAGGGAGGAAGTGACAGTGAGGTGGATAGAGGGGGAAGCAAGAGAGATAATGTAAGAGGTTCCAGGGCCGCTAGGGTTTGAATATGGGGAAGGGATATATAATTTGATCTTCTGATTTTATTGGGTCATTGTTTCCTAAAGAACATTACTAACCTTCACTCTACGATTCTTAGCTATCTGTGTAATACGGAACATTTCATTGACCTGGTCTTGTATACCTGGTATTGTCCGATTTACTTCACGCCTGAGCTTGAGTAGTGTACTAGTGTTCAAATTTAAATCCACATCTTGATATTTGTCCAGTTGACCCCGACAACTTTAGGAAATCACTTCTATTAAAAACAAATATTTGCATAATGTTGAGGTGAAGATGTCATCACCTGGTAGATCACACACTAATCATAATAGTATGATATACTTATGATAAGGTTGTATCCACTTGCCTTCTTGTTCGCTTGTGCTTTCTGTACTATGAACAATCTGCTTCTTATTATTCAGTGAACAACATTGAGGTGCATAGGATTTTTATAGTACCTTTCCTTTTACTCAATTCGAAACTTATAATCTAGCGTCAAACAACTTGTGCTGGAAACAACACTAGGACTGGCTAGTGCTCACTGATTTTTCAATTTGGAAGGATTTGAAAAGCTAAACAAAAAATTCACAGTAACTTCAGTTCAATGTATTTTTGGTTCATTGATGCATTGATTTATTGCTTTGCAGTAAAAATAAAATCATAATGTATTTTTTTTCCAACGAATTTATGCTGAAAGTATTCCTCTTGCTAGCTTGATTAGAGGTGAAAATCTTAAAACATATAATGAGATAACTAGATAATTTTGCTAATTTCAATGGTTATGTTCCTTTGGAATTAGATATTGACCTAGTATTTACAGGATGGCAATATATAGCTATTATTAAACTTAGAACAGGTGTAAACAAAGAAACAAAATGCAGATTACTTCCAAATATTTCATTGTTATGGATATAGCCTTGGTTAGGCTTGTTCTGCCAGATAATTAAATCAGGAGAAAAGTTTGTGATTTTGGCTCATCACTAGCAAATTGTTATGGACACAAAGCCATCAGAAGCAATTTCTTTTCTGGATCAACCAATGCTTGACTAGATCTTGTCATGCCCATGTATCTTGGTCCTGACTGTTCGTAACATGCAGGTATTCTGGGTTGTCCAAGAAGGATATAAAGACGCGCTGCCCAGTTTGCCGTGGTTCATGTGGTTGTAAACAATGCACCCTTGGTCAGACCAAGGGTGCCATTAGTAAGGTGATTATTTTACTAGATAACACCATGATGGAAATCTGGTGACATCCTTTCATTTGATCGCTGTGCTTATTTGTTGGTTTGCACATCTTGAATTTTCAGGAATCATCAGGTGATCAAGACAAGCTGATAAGTATAAAGATTTGCAATCACCAATTGTACAAGCTTTTACCAGTAGAACTGAACCAGGAGCAACTTGATGAATTAGAAATAGAAGCTAAAATACAAGGTTTGTTTTTTTAATATTTGGTCTGCCACTCTTTCTGTTCAACTTAGTCAGCATAAATTAATCGTTCTACTTGTTTTGCTCTTAATAGAAACAAAAATATCAGATGTCCGAGTCCAGGTAGCTGATGAGCAAAGCGGATCACTCGACTGGTAGGCTCTGGTCTCTATGATTCTCAGTTATATAGGAGCTAGTAGCATATATCCCAGTTACTTCTATCTTCTTGCTCTCAGCTTATGCTGATGTCAAACAATAACCTATGATAGGTTACCTATCACTATGGTGGTATATATGTTAATCATCTTGTGGTAAGATTAACAAAAAAAACTTTTAGTTAGTTTAGCATGTTCATGAATTAACAGATTAACTATTAAACAAACTAATCTATTATTACTTTGACGTTTCCTAATTTTAGCCTTGTTTGTTGTTTTATGATATTGTAATGGCCTTTTTTGCATTTATCTACAATAATCTTAAACAGAAAGCATAGTTATTATTTAAGATATACACCTATTTTAAATCATATATCCATTGTGCTGATTTATGCTGGCTGTGTTACTTTAAAAAAAAATATCGTTCACTGCGCTGTTATTGTATTGGAATTTCTCATCTGGGCCTAGAGATCTTATGAACTTTTATTTGAACGCAGCAATAACTGTAAGCTCTACGTGCACCGATTCCTGAGAAGCTGCCCAAGATGTCCTTTTAAGCTGTGCTTAAGTTGCTGTCAGAAGATACGTGACGGGAATATCTCGGCCGCCACCCCTGAAGACAAATTTAACCAACGGTTGCTTCAGCAAGAGTCAGCCCATGAGGATGGCAGCATTAGTTGCCCTTCCATCGAGTTAGGTGGTTGTGGCGACTCCTTGCTAAACCTGGTGTATGTGCCCCCATCTGACCAATCTGAAGAAGTCAGTTCAGGAGACGAGCTAGATGGTCCGGGCAATCATTCTGGAGTTAAAGATGCTGTTGCTGAGAGTAATGGAGGCCCTGACAGATTATCCGTTGGCCAGCAGGAGACCGTTTCCTCATAACTACAACTGCCGATGTTGCTGATGTCCCTTTCATCTTTGAGGTGAGTGTGAGAGTGTCATAACTGTGGAGACGCTGAGAGTAATGAGCATGGAATGTTCATTCTAAGGGCTGGAAAGGTGAGGGGTGTGCTCCGGATTCGTTAGACGGTAGATTGCCTGATTTAGCGTGATTATCGGCCCATATCGGCCATTGATTTTAGGTCTGTGACCTGTGGATATTCTCCGAGAAATTTTTTCCGTACCTGTTAAATCCTTGGTTTGGACATGGTGTACATAGGCCTAGGTCTTTGTTTACCCCTCCTTAGTTAAAATCTGGTTGGAGCTTGCATTGGCTGTACTGCTGTCGTTTTGGTTGTTGGATGACTTCTATCTGCGTTTGTTATTGCAGATGGCGGAAAGTATCTGCTACTCCCATGGATGATTTTTGGATAGCTTTAGGGTGTGTTTGGTTGAGTTGTGGCTTTTGGAAAAGCTGCTGTGAGCTGTGGGCTGTGGAAAAGCAGCCGCTGAAAATCAGCTGTGGGAAAAGCAGAAAAGCAGCCGCTGAAAATCAGCTGTGGGAAAAGCAGAAGCCTGTTTGGTTAGAGCAGCTGTGAAACTGTAGGTTGTAGAAGAAATACCTGTAATACCCATAATGGCATGTGGGACTGTTTATATGCAAATTACTCGTTCAAACCTAATCTGTTCAATATTTTGTATTTGAATGGCCAATTTTTAAAGAAAAAATGTATAATTTTTTCATCAATCAAAGTTTTTCATCAACATATATTAGTTTTTTATCCATCAAAGTGATATGGTCCACATAAACAGAGTAAAAGATAAATGGTTCATACAATGATGTCATATCTAAAAATAACTATCCTCCACTTGGACTAATTAAAGCATAAGCTATCCTAGTACGAATAGTATTCATGGTATCATCATTCTTTGCATCTTCACTCTTATCGTCTGACGTGTCACTTGTATCTTCTAGTAAGTAGTCCTCATCAGCATCACATCTCTCAAACTCCTTACGTAAACTTCTATCACGGACGAAGTTATGCAAAGCAAGACAAGCCATGATGATATGCTTCTGAGTAGTAGGTGAGAAACTTGGGATGCCCTTCAAAATACGCCACTTTTGCTTCAAGACTCCAAAAGACCTTTCAATAACATTTCGAAGTGAGGAATGCAAGAAATTAAACACCTCATACTTTCCTTGAGGAGGTCCCGAACGATGCCGAAATTCTGGTATATGGTATGTGGTTCCTTTGAAAAGTGCAAGATACCCTATTCGGTTTGGATAACCCGAGTCGACGAGATAATATTTTCCTATAAAACTAAGTTAGTAATGCAAATAATAATACTAGTGTACAAATATTAAAATTAATGAAGGAACCATTTATACCTGTAGGAGGCACGGGAAATGAAGGAAAATTAGCAGGACATGATGCTAAAGGTTTTGTCACTGTCTCTGTCTCTGCATTAAAATTAGCAGGACATTTATACCTGTGTCGCTGTCTCTGCAGGTTTTGGTACCTCAGCCACATCATCATCACTTGCCTCATCGGAAGATACATCTCCAGGACATGATGCTGAAGCCCCACTAACATGTGACTTGCCAAAAATGATATGCAAATCATCTAGGAATTTTGGTCCTTGTTTGCGAAACTTCACATGATTGCATTCGATTCCTTTCTCACGATTGTTGCATCTCTGAAATTAAATAAATAAAATTAGCAAGGCACACTACAACAAAGAATAGAAAAAAAAAGGGTGAAAGAATAGTACTTACAGCAAGGTGTTCTTCCCACCATTCCGGCGAATGGACAATAGTTTGTTTTGCCTCATCCCATCCAAGACGAGTGGCACAATTCTTGAACTCCATAAACATTGTATATTCCTTTTTCAACACATCTAACTTGTTCTTCAATTGTTTTTTGGTTGCTTGTCAACCGATTTTTCTGCAAACTTGGAAACAATATTTTTCCAACCCGTAGTGGTGAAAATTCCCATGGGTCTATTGCCAGCTTCTATCTCTTCTTTGCAAACATCAAACAAATGCCTTACAAAACCATCACCCCAATCTGCCTTGTCACCCATTCTTGAACCAAATAAATTTTTGTTCAATCAATTTGCACGCCAAAAATCAATTTGCTGTAACATTCTAGGGGCAACACATGCATCAACACAAGAGCAGGAGCATTCGGCCTCACCTTTCAGGCCGGCCGGAGCAGTGGCGAAGGAGTCGTAGCAGTGTCGGGCGGCGTGGGGCGGTGTCGGGCAGGGGTGGCTTCGGGCGGCCTGGGGCAGCGTCGGCCGGCGTCGGGGATCGTCGGCCGGCGTGGGGCGGCGTCGGGCAGGCAACGAGGAGACGGCCATTGGCCGTCGGGCGACCTGGGGCGACGTCGGGTGGCGTGGGGGCGGGCGACGAGGAGACGGGCGACAGAGCAAGCCGGCACCGGGAGATGCGGCGCGCGACGGCGGGACCACAGGCGGGAGCACCCGGCGGTGGGAGCACGGCGGTGCGTGCTGGCGGCGGCAAACCCTAGCGCCGCGTCGAACCCATGGCCAGCGCTTGGCCTCGTGAAAGGGGAACGGGAAAGAAAGAAAGAGCGAATCGTTTTCTTCCGTAATGGCATATGTGGGTAATTTTTTCCCACAAAAGCCAGTGAAAGTAGGGGTAGGGGCTGCTTTTGTATTTGTACTACACTAAAAGCAGCTTTGGAGCAAAAGCACTTGTGGCTTTTGGGCTCTTTGGTTAGATTTTGGCTTTTATAAAAGCAAAAGCAGGTTGAAAAGCCCAATCAAATGCACCCTCAGGGTCCATCCTTTCAGGCGACCACAGAAACTCGCGGCTGAGGCGGTGACGACGGCATCGCTGCCGTCGCGAGCGCTAGCCCAATATGATGCTCAGGGCCAGTGGGCCACGGCCATGGACCTTGGTCAGTTTTCTATGGGAAAAAGTACACCTAAGGTCCCTCAACTTGTGTTGCTGAGTCAGCGTGGGACTCACGTGGGCCCCCACATGTCAGTGTAATCCACGTCAGCCGCCTCTCTTTTTCACCTGTTCTCTCCTGTCGTCATCTCTCTCACTCTTCTCTTCTCTTCTCAGGCAAGCCGGGCGGCGCTGCTGGGGAGGAGGCCGCCGGGGCGAAGCGGGAGAGGAGGTGGCGGCGGCGGCGGCGGCGGCTGCGACGCGGGAGAAGGCGAGGGCGCACGTCCGCTCCGATGGCGGTGAGTGTCGTGTCCGACAAGTCCGGCGGTGGCGGAGCGAGCTTGCTCCGAGCGTCGCGGGTCTTCTTCCTCGCCATGGTCTCGCCGGTGAGGCACTCATACTGCCGCATCCGCGTGTGGTAGATCAGCGCCAGCATGTACTGATCGGTGTCTTACACGTCTCGCTCCGGCAGCGCGCCGCCGCTGGGGAGCGCCGGGCCGAACCCGTCGTTCACGACGAGCTTGCACACGTCCATCGACCTCGAGTACAGCCGGCAGTCGCGGACGAGCTCGGCGTTGAACCGCGGAGAGAGCTCGTACGTGTACACCCGCCGGCCGGCGCACCGGTCTGTTGACACCGTAATTTGGCTAGTTGGGTTATTTGGTTTGCCAAATTACTGATTGGTTAGTGGTTTGCTTAATTAATTGCTTTATTGGGAATTTGTGTGCTGAGTTAACAGATACTACACGTGGGCTTGGCATGCATGGCGGTGTGTCGTTGCCTCGTTGGGCAGGGAAGGCATTGCTTTGCTTCATAGATGGCACAGCCTGTTGTCTCACGAAGAACCAAATCAATGTGGTGCTACTGGTTTGCGAAGAGACAATGGAGATGGAGGCCCATGCATAGCACGGCGCTGCGGTTGGATGGGTTTTGCGTGAAGGCATACGTGCGTGTTTTTGGTAGAGTTAGAGATAAACTTTAGTTAGACGCCGACTTGCTCGGTGGCAGGACCGCATGCGGCGGCGCGACCGCCGGTGGCTCTGGGCGTTCGCCGGCGCGCCGCGCCCCGGGAGCACCAAGACCGTGCGCGCCCAGATCATCGAGTAGTGCACCGCGTCGCCGTCCTGCACCCACTTCGGAAGCTCGCCGGGGCACTACAACTCGCCGGGGCGGATCATGGAGCTCCTCGAGTCCGCGTGTTCTGCATCCAGCCGCGCGGCGAGCGACTCCTACACCCGCAAGTCGACGTTCGACTCCATGCTCGCCGGCTGTATATCGGTGTTCCTCCACCCGGCGTCGGCGTACAACCAGTACACTTGGCACCTACCGAGGGACCGGACTACCGGAGCTACTCGGTGTTCATCCCCCACACCAACGTCGTCGCCGGCGGTCGGAACGCGAGCATAGAGGCGGCGTTGAGGAGGATTCCGGCGGCGACGGTGGCGAGCTAGGATGCGGGAGGAGGTGATCCGGCTGATCCCGCCTTGCCCCTGCGGCCTCCTCCCCAGCAGCGCCGAAGAGAAGGGAAGAGAGAGAGATGAGGAAGAGAGAGAATACGGGAAAGAGAGAGGAGGCTCACGTGGCCCAAGCTAACATGTGGGGTCCACGTGGGTCCTACGCTAACTCAGGGATATCTGGTTGGGATATCTAGTTTTATGGTTTGAGGACGATTTTGTATCCTGACAAGTCGAGGGACGGTGTACTTTTTTCTTTTCTGTGTCCTCGTCGTTCGCATCATGGGACAGCAGGTCGAAATCGCCAAAAACGTGGCACCGTGGGTTGGGGTTGGTAGAAGTTGATCGAACGGGTCGTGGGATGGGCTGGGAAACCGCAGCCCAAGAAGGGAAGATGCGCGGCCAATGCATCACATGTCCCTCCCTTCTGTGGGCCGCAGCGGCTTCACCGACGGACGCCGTCTGCAAGGCGATATATGGGCCACCGGCAGCCGCCGTGGGCCCGTGCCGGGGTAGTTGGCCAGTGGAATAAGTTCACCAGCCGTCCCTCAACTTTACGTCGAGTTTGTTTGACATCCCAAACCCCAATACAGGAAATCTTCACCTCCTAACTATAAAAAACCATGCAATTTAGGTCCCGTAGCATTATGAATATCTGGTTTCACTAAGGTAGCATCCTAGTCAATAAAAATAAAAAAAATATGGGGCCCACATGTAAGAGAGAAGGAAAAAATATGTGGACCCACAGTGTCAATGGTCCTCTTTCTTTTCCCCATCACTCATGCGAGGTCCTCAAGCGGCAGCGGCGACGGCTGGGGTGACGACGATGTGGCACCGGCTGTGGGGGTGGAGACAAGGTGGGCTCGGCCGGCCTGTGGGGGTGACGAGGTAACACCAGGCTTAGGGCGTGCTCGTCGCCCGTCCTCCTGCCGACCCAGCGCCTTGCTTCGCGTTTTAGCTCCTCGTCGACGTTGGCGAACTCGAGCCACAATGGCATCGGCGGCAGCGCGGGGTGGAGGAGGTAGCCTCAGATTCGGGAGGGAGAGGGGGGAAGGCAGCCGGCCGCGCCAGCGGGAGAGGGGGAGAGGAGGCCGGTGAGCCTGGGAGGGAGAGAGGCGTCCGACATCCAGTAGCTCTCGGTCAGGGCTGGAGTACGAGTCCATGCCTAGTCGGAGCGCTGCTTCTGCTTGATTCAATTCGATTCGTTTCTCTTCTCTTCTCACTTTCGGCGGCGGTGGTGAGTGCCTGCCCCGGCACCCCTCGGTATCGAGCTCACGTCGCCCGCCACCCCTCTCCTTCCCGGTGCAAAAGTAGCAGCGGCAGCCGCCGGGCGAGCGCGGCGGTAGATGAGGTGGAGGTGGAGGTGGAGACGGCCTCTCCCCTCCGCCATCTCCCGCCAGCTCGAGCAACGGTGATGGCCGGAGTAGACCGGCGGAGCTCGCCAGTCGCCGATCTGCCCGCCGCCGATATGCCCCTTCTGCTCCGCCCGCCCACCGCCCGCCGCTGGTTCGGTTGAAGAAAAGAGAAGCGAAGAGCAGAAAGAAAAGAAAGGAGAAAGAGAAGAACAAAGAACGTGGGTCCCACTTTTTTTTTTCTTCTCGCTCTTACATGTGTTTTTAGATTAGGATGCCACGTCAGCAAAACTATGTGTCTATACTGCTATAGGACTTAAATTGGACGGTTTTGTATAGTTTAGAAGTGAAAATTTCTAGTATTGAGTATAAGGGATGTCAAACAAACTTGGTGTAAAGTTAAGGGATGACAGGTGAACTTATTCCTTGGCCAGTTGCTTCTAGCCTCAGTCACTTTAAACCCCTTATATTGATGCTTAGTTTAAATTGCGTCCTGTCGTAATACCATATATAATGTATCCCTCAAGGTACAATACTGAAGTACTTGAGATCCCAAGATAGCATTGTGGCTAGTTTCAACTAACGTGACGAGTTAAATATGATCAATCCAGCTAAGTCATCATGGACTCATATATGGCCCGGTTTTCTTCCTCCTCTCTCTCATCCTCTCTTCCCTATCTCTCTCTAGGCCTCCAAGGGGGTCGGCGCATGGCAAGCGGAGGGGAGAAATTCGACATATGAGGCCTTACAGCGTTGGCAACTACTGTTGTGACGGCGATGACACGATGATGACTGAGGCAAAGGTGTTGTTGATATACCCTACACCGCTACCAACACCACCACTCTTTGCAGGTGGTGAAGAGAGCTTGTGCATATTCGTAGTACATGGACCTATCACATCTCATATTATATTTATTTTTTTATGAAGAGAGTATAATGTACTGAGTAAGTATGTTGGGCTTTACATTTTAATAAAACACACCAAAATGCTTATATTTTGTGGTCAAAATAATCATTAGAAAACTTATAAAAATGTTTATATTGCGGGCAATCCTGGCAAATATTGCAATACTAGTACTAGCAACTTAAGCAAGATCGAGCACGGCTTCTTCTGTTGTGCTGACAACTGATAAGGTACTCCAAGCTGCTACTACTATCAACCTGGCCACACCCTGATTAACAGCCGCCTCATCTGCAACGATGAGACGCAGAGAGAGAAGATAACCCCACAAAAAATGGCTTCGATGCTGCACAAAAAAGACGAGGGCCCGGTTCCCGAATCCCTACGCCGTCCGGTCGCCGGGAAAAGTTTCGGAAAAGCGAAGCGGAGGAGGAGCCGAGGCGCGGCCCGCACACTGGCTGGCTGACCGGCTAGAGGACACACGCAGGCACGCAGACGTGACGACTACTACCTACCACGTGAACCGCTGCTGCGCCCAACCCCAAAAGGCCCCTCGCCTCGTCCAGCTAAATAATCTGCCCAAGAGACGATTTATCGCCACGTCTTTGGCTCACATCTGCAGCCTCTGCTCGGTTTAAAAGTTCAGGATTGAGACAGATTGATCTGATCTCTATAGTTGCCTATGCCACACCAAAAACTTCAAATGAGAGCCGTTCTAACGATTCAGAGAGTTAGCTCACACACGCAAAAACCACCGTGATTTAGAGACGCATAAACACTGCCAAATCACATCTCACTCTCATAGCATCCGATGCCACGTCTGCTAATCCGCAGGCACTAATACTATGCAACAGAAGCTACTAATTAACTAACAACGCCTACAAAATTAAACACTATCGATTATCGACAAGGCTTAGGTTCTTAAATTAATCAGTTGCCACCCTTAATTTACAAGAACACATCGAAGACGAGGCAGCCGAGCAGCAGGCTGACGACGAGACCGGCGCCGCCGCCGCGGAGGACGGTGGCGGCGGCGGCGGCGGCGGACGAGCTGGTGGCGCTCGCGCGCTCGAACTGCAGCGAGTCGACGGCGAGCGGCATGTTCTCCTGGTCCGGGCTGCACCGCGGCGGCGCGCCGCCGGCCGCCGCCGACTCGGTGGGGCGCGCGCTGTAGAGCATGGCGCGCAGCACGGCGGACACGGTGGGGATGTACACCGTCTTGTTCTTGGCCAGCAGCCACGTCAGCCCCATCAGCTGGCAGTCGCGCCCCAGCATCCGCCGCGCCCGGTCGCCGCCGGCGACCTCCCGGCTCACGTTCCCCTTCAGCTGCACCAACACAAGAACACAGGTGAGAGACATGAAGATTTACGAAGAAGAAGATACCGCATTTAATGTGCTCCATGCAAGCAACGTTCTTGCAGCGAAGGATTTTGTTGCCAAGTTGGTAGGCTCTAAATGCTCCCCATGCACACCAACTTGTTCATGCAAGATCATGCAAATGCAATGCATTCTCTCGAGCGAGTACTACGTTGCCGCAAACGCAACAAAAGCTTTGAAGTATACTACAGCTATGGATGCATCTGAGCAATGCCAAAGATCACAGCTAATCCTAACGAGCGGGTGCTTGTCAAATGACAAAGGGGAGAGTTCTACAGTACGGTTCACTCATTAAGATGCCAATGAGGAAAGGATGTCCGACTAGCTGTTTTGAGGGACAACCTTTCCTCAATTAATAATCAACAACTTCTCTTCCGATGTTGCAAGATCACAATGTGGTGGTTTACTGACTAAAGGATATTCAATTATTCATCATTCAAAAGGTACTGGACTATGTCTAGAAGTAACATTGATACTAATCTTGGTTCTTCTCTCACATGTCCAACACTATTAACGAATGGTCCTGTAAATTGTAATTAACTGGCAATGGTAACTAGGTGGGTGTTGTTCTTCCCCGCCCGCCCCCCCCCCCCCCCCGCGCAATGCTTCACAAAAGGCAGTATACTTCAATCAAGTAGCTAATGATTAGTGATGAGCTCAAGAACAAGCAGCAAGCCCATCTGTGCATATGAAGCAATAATGCGGTTAGAAAGGGGCTTGCTTTGTAGAAAGGGGATATCCTGAATGTCAATTGGGCTCTTTCTGCTAACCCAAAAGAAAGCATCTAAAGGCATAGCAAGAAAAAGGTACTACTATACTGATTTGGTTTACCTAAGATAACAAGACCCAACTGCTACTAATGACAACACTAGTCGAAGCTATTATCTCTAATCACAAATTAAACTATGGAGAGAGAGAGAGTAGCAAAAGGGAAAAGAAGTAAAAAAATGTACTAGAATAGAACCAGAAAAACAGCAATAATGATGAATCCATCAAAGCAAGAAATGGAGTAGTACTAGTACAATCGAACATCAAAAGGCTAAAGAAATCGAAGATTTGGAGGGGAGAAGATGAGATGAGATGAGACAATGGCGCAACATAGGCCATTGTAGGGGAAAGCAAGCAAGAAAGCAAGAAAGGGGAGAACCTTTTGCAGGGACTGGACGCAGCGGGAGCAGCCGGCGTAGGAGGCGTTGCGGCAGCTCTTCTCCAGCTCCTTCACCGCGGCGGTCGGCGTGGCGTTCTTGGCCGCCGCGGCGCCGCCGCCGCCGCCGCCGCCGACGGCGAACGCGGCGGGGCAGCGGAGCGAGCCGATCTGGTGGAGCCGGATGCCGCAGAAGCAGAGGACCGTGTCGCACGTCGCGTTCGGCCGGGGCAGCGCCACCCCGCGCCGCTCGAGCGCGGACCCCAGCGCGTCCACGCACCGCTGGTTGTCGTAGGGCACCATGGGCTCGTCCTCCCCGCCGTCGAGGCCCTCCCCGGCGAGCGCCGGGGCCGGGGCCGGCACGGACAGCGCGGTGCGCGCGTGCGCCGCGAACAGCCAGGCGGCGAGGACGGGGCAGCACCTCCCGCGGTCGAGCGAGCCGGGCCCGCCCCCCGCGCCGCACGCCGCGGCCACGCCGCCGAACAGCTCCGCGGAGAGGTCGAGGTGGCAGGGCGGGGACGTGGAGCCGCCCGAGGAGGTGTTGGCCGGGGACTGCGCCTGCGAGAGCGGGTACGACGGCACGTCGGTGGCGGCCGCGGGCGCGAGCAGCAGCGCCAGCAGGAGCGCGGCGGCGACGTGCGCCGACATGGCCGGCGGCGAGGTGGGGGTGGAGGTGGTGGTGGGGAAGCTAGAGCTGAGCGGAGTAGGAGTAGAGAGTGTGTGGGGATTGGGGAGTGGGTGTTTTATATGAGCCGTAGGGTGGGTATGTTTGCCTTGCTGTTCCAGGGTTTCTTGGGCTTTGAGATAACCAAAAGAATATCACAAGAATAATAAACCCCTCCTGGAATCTGGAGTGTACGCCGTATTTTGATTCTTTTTGTTGTAGTCGTAGTTGTTGTTGTTTTTGGTTCGGTGTACTTTCAACGAGCGTATAACAGGGGTGGAAAAACATAGAAAATAAAAAATCACAATAATAAAGTAAGAATGTACGTGTAAAACAGATTATTGAAAAACTCAAAAATTCTTTGAATAAATTATAAAATATGTGTTTGCACATGGCAAATGAAAATGTAGGAGATTCCATTTTAGGCTTCTATTAACTATTATAAACTTAAATAATAGATTTATTTAAATTTATTAAACAACTTCTATATTTTTTTTAATAAAAAGGTATCATTTAACAGTTTGAAATGCGTGATAACAGAAAACAAGAAATTTTAAACTCAATAAAAGAACACAGCCTCGGTATAAACCAAATGAAACGAATTTTTCCAGGATCAAATCCTATGGAACGAAGGTGCTATAATCATCAAATCTTTTAAAAATCCAAAACCTCCTCTCTTTTTTTCATTGGATTTTCTTCTAATCCAAATGAGCCCTTAGGTGAGACTCTTCCTATCTACCAATCAACTGATTTTTTTATGATATATTTGGTTTTCTTTACGGCTCGGATTGCATCAAGATTCATCCATATTTCAACTGGTAATGATTGTTTTCTTATCTTTTAGACTCAGTCCCATAAACTTGTCATGACTAGCAATGCACTTCCATATGTGTCGCCCACATCGTCTCCCTCCACCTTGTCATAGCCACACCAACACAGGAGAGATCCGCAGCCAGCACCCTCTTTGCTAATGTCCTCCTACTCATACTCCTGCACTCTACATTGCCTTTCTTCGTGAACTCTAGGTGAGTTTTCACAGGTCCTGCCTCTTTTTCTCTAGGACTGACGTTGCTTTTCTTTGTGAACTCTAGGTGCATTTTCACAGGTCCCATCTCTCTTCTTTGGTGGTAGTTCGCACCATGAGAATTACCGCTAGCCCTACCTCCTAATTACGTAGCATTCTTTGCCCCTGCCACGGGCCTCACCCACTACACTTCAATATTCTTGTAGCTTCGGTAGTGTTGTCTCTGCCTGTCTCCTACATGGCCACGCCCACTGCTGGTACTCCACCACGTGGACCTTCCTTTATAACAATCCCCCACCCACACACATAGTTTTGGGGAAAAAAAAAATCTTGGACACCCTTTTCTAGAGCGTGAGAATTGATCAATCTTAAGATTATATGCGTGTGTTATAGAAGGGAAAAATAACAAAAGTTTGAAACTGGGATTGATCTGACACTGTCAAAGTGGTTCATACTACCATTGCTACATGATGCTAAGTTTAAGGGAATGTTTTATATCCGAGGAAGACGAGCCACTGATTTAATGTTAGAAAAAATTCGAAAAGACACGGGTGAAATCACATTATCATTTAGGCGAGTTTGAGAGGGTTGATTTGACACTGGTCTATGGGTCAAATGATTGATACTACTATCTGTGCCATTTGATTTAACACTTGATTTGATGAGATGGATAAAATGCCACCCCTACTTGATAAAATCCCATCTATTTTGTTCCCATCTCTATTTTTATACTTTGAAGAGCTTAAGTTTTTTTTCGCACAAAACTAACCGCGTGAAAGGGCTATTTTGTCCCTAACTCTAGAGGTCCCTCTTCTGTCAATCTGTTTGTCACTCTAGGAGCTCGTTGACGTCTAGGCCACCACACACCTAAGCTTGTCATCCTAGATTTCCACCCCTTCCCCTCTGTTCTCTCTTCCCTCCATCCCCCTCTCTTGTGCACCACCATTCTCATTAGGCCCTTCTAGTATAAGAAAAGGAGAAGCGACAGTGACAATGGCTGCACCTACGGCATCCTTAACCCTAAGGTAAATTATCCACTGTGGAGCAAGTGGTGGGTTGGTTTCTCCCGGCACTGGTGAGCTCTTAGTGCGACAAATTAAGTGACATAAGAGAGAGCTCTAGGAGCAAGAGAAAAATACTCTCTCCATCTCATAATATAGCAATCTATAATTGGATGTAACACCGCATAGTACAACAAATCCAGACATGAGAAATATTTGTATCCAGGTGCACCTAGCTCCATTGTGCAGCAACTGGTGGGTCGGTTTCTCCCCGGCACCAGTGAGCTTTTAGTGGGACAAATTGAGTGAGATAAGACAGAGCTCTAGGGGCGAGAGCAAAAGCAAAATACTCCCTCCGTCTTATAGGACAACGAATGCGAACATGATATATGTTTGTAATAATTGTATTATATAGTTTTTCATTCGATTTTAAGTTGCTATATTATGCGACGAATGTAGTGGTTTTTTCACATGGCTACTTTAATGTGACAAATTATAGAAGTAGCAACGAAATATGTGATATTTTATCAATTGCAACATAGATGGTGGCATTTTATTGAAGGTCAACAAATCGATTGGCAAATCGATAATTTTCTCGATTCTCATTTGTGCCATTGTACGCATGATTATACAGTTGGGTCAAGATCGAGATGTTTGTCCCGTACGGCTGGCCGAACAGAACCCACAACCAGCTGTGCCAGGTACACCCCATCATTTCTATCCACTGAAACAAGTACCCCATGCTGTTGCAGCTTAGCCACTGCATGTGGGCCCCACAATCTGGCTGTCATTTCAAAATTACTCCTATTACAATGCGCTACGCTACTTAAACGGTGAAAGATTTTGAAGCCCAAAGCCACATTTGACATCGTTTACACGGATCAGAAACTCATGATGGATTATTTTGGCAGCTTGGGGGCACCACCAGAGGCAGACAATACTACCTGATCCCTGATTTCCTGCAGCGACCAGTGATAGATGGCACATTGGGATGTAATGCATGCTCAACAATAGAAACAGTCGCAGGTTAACTAATATCCACCATTAATTTTTAGAGATAAATTAGAATAAAGAAAATAAGTTAATAATAGAATGATGGGTAGTTTAGTAATTGTTTGCCACGGTAATTATCGCTGCGTCTTAATTTATATCACACAGAGCATCGTATGGCATTAGCCTTGCTGCAAATACTTCGTATTGTTTGCCCTAGTTCCCATGCATCTTCTTCTCGTTCATTTATTTTACTGATTGATATATTATTATCTCTATTCTTTTTCTATGTTCAAGTATGGACTATATAATCATGTGATCTGTAAAATAATGTGAGAATTAGATTCATCTACATGCAAAATCTTAAATTATTATCAGCAGTAATTACGAGTGATTGGGTGTTACACGTTACTAGGTTCTGGAAATCAACTTACGTTAGATTTGTTAAGTCACGAAGATAAGTTGAAATATTCACAAATCAATTACTTTAATTACTGCCTCACAAAAAAAATAGAACTCTTATATATGAATGATGAAGAACAATGTTTCATCCCTTCGCCATATCAGTGTGGCCATTGGTCAAATTAAATAAGTGAAACAGGATGTATCATGTGATTTTTTTTTCTTTAAACCACCGTAACAGGAAAACAAAATAGATTTTCTTTTATCCTTTAGAATTGATTTTAAGAGCAAATTACTTATCTAGCCTTCCACTAAACAATACCTGGCCCACATTATAAATACCTTTCCTTTCGTACCTTTCATCTTGTGCTGTTAGATTGTAAGAAATCAATGGCTCTGGTATATCCCAAGCACCTTAGAAAATCTCGTAATATTTTAGATCTCTTAGAAACACAAGAAAAAAAACAGAATTACAATATCACGGTTTATCGAATCCTTGAGACTGACAACAACACAAGAATGATAGAAATATGTTGTGTTTGGATGGTTCAAAAGAACACGAGAATGGAAAAAGAAACAAGAATCCTTGAGAGTAAGGGCTCTTTCGAACACATGATTCTCAAAACACAAGAATGAAAAAAAAACAGGATTGAGAGTGCCATGGCACTTGAAATCCAATAGATTGAAAAAATACAAAAAAAAACTGCAAGAATAATCATTTTGATGGATCACATGAAAAACACACAAATTAGAAAAGAGATAAACACAAAGGATTTTTTAAGAGCTTAGAACTCGTATCAAAATTCCTCCAAAATTACTTTGTGGAGGGTCATTTCTTTGTTCCAAATGAGTATTCTATTAGAATCCTCCAAAATCCCTTAAAAATCATTCCTTCTAAAGGAGCCCTTAAAATGGCCACAGCAAAGATAATTCTTGGATTGGTTCATTGTCATTCATAACCTTACTAATATTTTTTTTTTAGCAATGGCGAGAATTGATCATTATTAAGATGTTTGACCAACAACTGGCAAAGCATTGTTTTGGTGTGCTATCAAGGTTGCATTTTGGACATTCAACTTAATCAAGTAACTGCAATGCCAATTTTTTTTAAAAAATAAACCAAACAGATGACTAACATTTTGGCATTACCTTTTTTTTATCTGGTTGAGTTTCGCTACAAACAAGACATGCCCTAGTTTGGACAGTCCTTATTCCTGAAAAAAATCTACAAAGTCCCTGAAATTCCGGATGCATATACTACCCCATCTATCAAGATTCAGATATGAGAGAGAGATGCCACAAGCCTGCAAGTAGGCACACTGATGAGCGAGTACTCCCTCCATCGTAAAATAAATTTATTTTTCACCTCTTCCACGTATATGATATATCAATATAAAAGGAAAAGAGACTAAATGCCAATAAAATTGTCTAACTTTATTAGTTGCAATGCATTTATCCTCTAGTTTTATAAACTTCCATACAATGTATTTTACAACAATAAAAGAAGTAAAAGAAAAGGGTGGAGCGAGTAGGTCACAGGCTCACAGTTTCAGAATTCAGATGTGGGAAGCAGACGAGCCTTTTCGGCTTGGGTGGGGGTCTTTACCAACCTCTTCACGTGAACCGGCGAACGGGGGCGTTGGGCTCAGTGGCTCTCTGCACCTGGAGGACAGCGACGCTGTCTGTGTCTGTGCCTCCTCACTGCACTAAATCCTGCTCCTCATCCTATCACTAATGTTATATTAATACTACTGGAGTAATAATAATCTGCCACTGTCAAAAACTTACTTGCTTGATGCAGCAAAGAAATCCATTATCAGAAGAGATGCCCATGGCATGGTAGCCTTCAGCAAAGGAAGGTGAGATTGGATAGATATCATGGATAGCTTCACACTGGCAGCGCAGCAGCATGGCTGCCATTGTTCTGTTGCTACTCGCATACAGTAAGCCTGATGATGGCAGAGGTTCTGAGTTGTGTGTCTTCTTGTGCGTGTGTTTTGTCTATTATAGAGAGTGAGAGAATACAGAGAAAGGAAGCCCCAAAAAAATGTTGTAGTATGTGCAATTGTGCCTACGGCAAAGAGATAGGGGAAGGGAAATCAGCTGTGTATGACGGGTCAAGCTTTTGCCTCCAAAGCCTTTCTCATCACAAGGACCACATATACCAAACAGTCAATAGCATCCAAAAGTTCAGAAACTTTCTCATCTTTTCTTGGAAGCAATTAAAGTCCAGCCAGGTTGCTGTTGGAAAGAAGAGTTTTTTTGAAAAAAAAATATTTAAGGAGGCCAGATTGTTGTGTTTTTGAAATGAGAGTTACAGAGCCAATAATAACTGTATGATTAGAACAGCACAAATCCTTGTGGGGATCTACCCTTTTTCAGATGTGAGTTGGCCCTTGACACTTTGCAGCTTCTTTATCAGAGCCTTTTCTCTCAGTATGCTTGTGAGTAGGGAATATACATGTCAACTGTCAAGGACCCCCTCCTGTCTTTGATCTTGATGCATAATAATACAGAACTGTTACAGATTTCAAAGCCCTATAAGAAAGGATTAGCAGGACACTGAAATATTCTATCACAGGCCCCAAATGCAAATGCAAGCCTAGCTTTAGCTGCACCACAGAAAGGAGGGGCACCAGGCATGTGTGTTTGTTTGTCACCTAGCTGTGGTTTTGCTCTGTTTAGTCTTTGTCATGGGGCTCCAAACCCTTGTCTCTAGCAGCATGGGAATAAGCAGAGGGCTCTGGATTATGGAGTTGTTAATGTTGTGTGTGTATGTGTGTTAGGTGAATGCAGGGAGGATGGTGACAAGAGTGATATGCCCTAGAAGCCCGGGCTTGGAGAAATTTGATGAGCATATGTATCCTATGTTCAGTGATAAAGGCATCTGTTTAAAAAGAAATAACAGAGGTGGTCCATGAAAATATCACTGGTATAATTTGGATTGTTTGGGTTTGGACGTGCACATTTTGATTGGAGAGTTGCTTCATTGGTTAGATCAATATCTGGGATTGGTCATTAGTCTGGCAACAAGAGGAAAATGGACAAAACTTGTTGCCAGAAACTGCATCTTGCTTTTCTTTCTTCTGCAGAGAAGTTGCAGGGTGTATCTATAACAAGACCATTTTATAGAGTTACCCCTGTTACTTATTTACTACTAGTAATAAGGAGCGAACTGCCTTTGTTTATGTCTGATCAGATGCCACAGGTCTGTAACAACAAATAAACAATTTGTTGCTTGACTTGCTGTCTCTACTGAGTTTGTTTCGTTGATCGCGACGTCGTTGTTCATCAGTTCTGCAGAGGTTAACAGCAATTGCAGTGCTAGTAGAATGCTGTAGATCCACCAGATGATCCAGTCTCACTGATTGAACACCACCAGATACCTTTCTCACGGATTGAACACCACCGGATATAATTGTCTACTAGTATCATTCAGAACATCAGTCACGTGGTCTGTTATTATACTTATTATTACTCGCAACATCCCCTAGCTAATTTGCTAATCCGTGTATCAGTCTATGATACGGCTATCTTGAATACAATAATGACTGGAGCAATGGAAAACAAATCAGTATCTTAAGGAATGCATTTTGAATTTGGTGGAGTCTATAGTTTTCATTGCTCTCTTGAGTCATTCCACGAGATAAGCAAGACACGAGATGCAATACATTTGCGTAGTAAATATGGCTAGTTTCTGACTTTTGTTTGATGACAGGTTGGAACTCTGAATCGCAAAGACATGGATAACTGATACCACAAGCTCGTGGTCTCGACGCAGAACAAACCAGCCTGGTCAAGTATAATTTGGTCAGTTCAGCAATACAAAAGATATCCATAGCCGGGGACCGGAGTGTACTTGTTTGTATGTGTATACACTATATGGTAATAAATCGATATGTATCGTACGTAGAGCGCCAGTGAATTGAAAGCTAAACAGTGGGTAATGAGAGTACTCCCTTTGTATAGCAATTATTGGATGGGTATAATAATTTTTTTTCTCGAGAACACAGGAGAGCTGTATTTTATTTCATTAAGGGGAAGAAAAAACAATACAAAAAAACATAACACACACAAAAAAAAAATAAAGTAGGAGTGCCCGAGCCCTCCTACCAAGACCCACACACTAGACAACCTAGGGAGCTTAGTTGCCTAGGTTAGCCGTCCCACTAAGGAGCTTTTGAAGGCGAGAAGCTCCAGCAACACCCCAAAGATGGCCCTCATTTTCTATCACTTGCAAGACCGTTGCTACTCTAGGATTGGCGTTATTGAAAACGTGGTCGTTGCGGTGCTTCCAAATCTCCTAAGCTACTAATGTTACCAAGGAGTTAATCCCTTTCCACACCTCCTTCGGCCGGTTCTTCGTTGCTTGGCTCCACCACCTCAGACAGCGGTCGGTAGAGGGCTGAGGCGCAGCCTCGGCTAACCCTAGTCTCAAAAAGATTGCCGTTCAAACTTGGCAAGAAAAAACACAAGAGATCAAAATGTGTTGGATGGATTCTTCACTTTGATCATAAAGGGGGTATAATAATTATTGGATGAGATATAATCCAGTATTACGAATCACTCACTATATAACGTGAAAACTTGCAAAGTTGCAGGGGGGTTGGGCATGACCACCTGGCTATTTGTACCCATTTTTTTTATTGAGCGATGCTCCGGTGCTCTCAACTAATAGTATTATACTACCAATATTATTAGGGGTAAATTAGTAATTTATTAATATAATGATTAGGAGTTACTTTGTCATTATGTTTTTTCCCCGGCTAAATTGATATATGATCATCCATTAAGCTGGCATAGCTCATATTTTATAAAAAGACAAAAAAAAGAGAGAAAATAGTTTAGTCATTACTAAATGACGATTATACCCTCTGCACCTTTTTTCTTGACAATACTACCCATCCAGTAGTGAGGTTCTCTTTATTATATGTCAGGGCCTAACCTAAACTGAAAGGCTGGCCTACTTTTAATCAGCTCGGCAAATACCAGCTTTCCCGGCCGCCGGCGACCAAAGCCTGAGTCGATGATATCCTCAATCCTCACTGGACTGACTCAACCTGCGGTGTAGTGGATCCTGCTAATCCTACAGGACACAGACCTTTTGGGGGCACCTTTTCTCACTTCTTCGTCCTCCGGCAGCCGCAGCGAAAGCACAGGTGAACCATGGAAAGAGAGCTGAAGCTGAAGCCCGAAAGGACACCGTCCTCGGTCCTCCAGCCCAATCATTCAGCCCTGCAGAGAGTTTAACAACGGCTAATATAATGATACGCCATTTATAAATGTCTATCATCACTCGCAGAAGTTGATTCACATCAAGATTGCAGCAGCATAGCAGGAAGTAAACTTCTGTATAATCTGCAACGTAATTCTGCTCGCTATCAATATTCGGTTGCTACATCTAACAGGGTTTGTTTCTCGATAAGAGATTTTAGCACAAGGAATTTTGGTGGCTTACTCCACCAAGGCGCTGGACAAAATTTTAGCACTGAAGGTTGTCAAATGTGAAACCCAATGCCGTAAGTTGCAGGTAGAGAGGTTGTTTAATAAAAAAGAGAACATAACATGACATAAGGCATTAGTATAGATTGCTTGACGTTTGCGAACTTCTGTCCCATGGTGTCATCACCTTTCTCTGCTGTATATATGCATATTCTGTCAAGGAGAGAGATTGCACAGGTTAGATTGTTGATTTTGCTGAATAACCAAGCGGCTAATTTCAGTTTAGCATGGATACTGAGGCATGAAACGAGGAAAGGATAGTATAAAGCACGGTCAGGTTGCTAACGAGGCTATATGCCAGCATCAAGGTAATGACCGTTGCCAAGCGTACACATGCCGTGACAGCATATATATGCAGCGGAGATCCAAGTGGATTCTCCAACTGCTCCTGGCCAACCAGTCCACCACAAAAGATGGGACACCCTCCCCCCTCCTTTTTTTGGTATAATTGAGACGGTATCCCAACTTCTTATCATAAAGAATAGTCACCTAATCAGTTGGAAGTCAATATAGAAATATTGTTCTGAATGTACTTGCTATAACCAGCTGGGTACTGATCACTAAAGAAGTTCTCTTTTTCCCCCCTAAAAAATAAACCATATTTCCCATGATAATGTTGAAGAGTGGTTATCATCATGTGTATTATTCTTGGAACACAAGTACAGAACAAGTATGCCAAAAAAATTTCAAGAGAGGAAGACAAACTTAAAAGAAACGATGACTTGTTTGCATAAATGTACTTAAAAGAAACGATGACTTGTTTGCACAAATGCACAGTACCTGAGGCTCGTAGATTTGGCACTTGAAAGCATGAACTTGTTTATGAGAAAAAATCAACTGGTTGCTTTATATCCTTGTCTAGTAGTAGAGTCTTCAACGTGTGCATGATATCAAAGCCTGGGTCTAGCTTGCGTTGCCACCCCTACAAAAGAATTAATAGCCTTGTATAAATAAGCATGATGTGTTTCTTTCCGTAGGCACATTCAGGTCTTAGGAAGCAATGGATATCAGATTAGCCTGTAACATAGAAAAAGGTGGTTGCTAAGTGCTAACCACACCCACTAGTAAGTAATATTTCCCTAGATAGTTTATCTGAGCATCCTTTTGTAGAGATATATAATCCAATAAATGACGTATGGTAAATATTTTATAGATTTCAAACATTACAATGTATAAGTTTACCTCAAGAACCAGAATCGTGACCATTACAGTACAGATATTCCCATCAATGTTGACTTTGTGGCGCCGAACTGTGTCAAGCAGTTGATGCATGCATTCAACAGGATGGAAAATGTCCCCTTCAGGCGTTCCCCAGAACGAAAATGTCTTATCCAATTCCTACCAATAAAAGAAATATAATTATTATGCAAACAAATATGTACCTAAATGACAATAATAGTTTAGAAATCAACATGCAATAGCCAAAGGCTGGTAATACAATCTATAGTTCTATACCCCTTCCATTCTTCCTCCAATTTTTAATATATGACGCCGTTGACTTTTGAACACCGTTTGACCATTCGTCTTATTAAAAAAAATGTAATTACCATTTATTTTGTTGTGGTTTGTTTTATCATTAAAGATACTTTAAGTGTGACTTATACTTTTGCATATTTGCACAAAAAAAATTGAGTAAGGCGAATGGTCAAACCTATGTCTAAAAGTTAACATCATACATTAAAAATCGGAGGGAGTATTTATTTGACATTACTGACTTCTCAAGTTTGGATGAAACTTTGACCATTACATTTTGGAACTTTGTATCGATATGTAATAATAATAATTCCTACAGATAAAACAAAAAAATACATCTCCTTTTATTTTCAAAGTCAACAAGACAACACTTTGACCACTAAGTTATATTCTCACATATTCCAAAGTCATTACATTTGTGTAAATATTAAGAGTTTTTCAATAAAAAAATACATTTAACTTTGTCATATATGAAAACTACATTGTTTGGATATAAAATTAACAGTTTTAGCTGCATGAATTCTAGCATGTTTTAGTGAATTGTGGTAGCATATAACGTTATGAAATTAATCTTAATAGGAAATCTAGTAATACAGTTTTCAATATTTCGTGCATCAAATCTAGATCTAAACTGATAAAAAAAAATCAGATTCCAATACACGAAAATGCCTATACAGTACAAAGGGTGACTACTTCGAGCAAAGATTAGCCTATTGAAGAAGTCACGTTCTGAAACCAAAGCCCCAAAAACCTAACAACTAAAACTTCTGCAATTGTTTATGTTGTATAAGGTCCCTAACACCATCTAATATCGTAATGTATACGTAGACAGACACAAGTTGCATCAAAACCTCACCACACTCCTATTCTGTGTATGATATATGAAGTACCTGATTAAGAAATGAAGCTATCTGCACTCAAACATAGCATGTGAAGTTCTAAATGTTCCCCAACAGCATAGTTTTAGAATTTACCTCAATAAAGGCAACTGGGTTTGGACAGCTTTGCTGTTTTGATAATTGCAGAGTACAGTTAGCAGCAGTACGACCATCCCTGGTGGCCACTGCCTTGAAGAACTGTTGTAAGTTATCACGGTCATCTCGGGTGAGTTCAGCAGTCATGCCCACATCAAGAAACACAATATGGGGCTTAGGTCTGAAAAACAGTTTCCTCTTAGGTTTTCTCTCATTTAGACGGACAAGAATGTTCCCAGGATGCATATCCGCATGAATAAAATTGTCCTCCTGGAGACAGATATTGATAGCAGAAACTTTAGTGACAGAAATTCTAATAGGAGCAATGTGCCACATGTTAGGAAAAAAAATCAGTATTAGACACTACTGAAGCTCTTATGAATGCAATCCTCAATACCAGCCTACCCAGTCAGATACAAACACCACTACCCAGGTGAAAAGGAGAATAGAAGGAAACACACATAATAAGTAAACATGCATACCAGAAGCATCTTCAAGAATGCATATGTGCCAATGTGGGCAAGATCTCTCTTCATCCGAGCATTTCCTTCAATCTCATCCATAAAACGAGAAACACTTTCTCCATTCTCAAACGTCTCAACAAGGACAGATGGATGAACTAGTGGATATAATGGTTTTGGGAAAGACACATGTCTCCATCTGCGGAAATTGTAGATAAAACGACTCAAATGAGCAGCTTCCCTTGAAAGGTCAACTTGAGACATCATGAAAACAGCAAATTGACGGACACTCTCATCCAGCCTCAGCCAGCTCAACCCAGGGACAACATTCGAAGCTTTCGCCAGAAGATTGATGAGTAAAAAGTCTTTCTTGATTGATTCACCCACACCAGGATGCCTCACCTTAACAGCAACATGCTTTCCAGTATGTTGATCTCTTAATGTAGCTCGATGTACTTGTGCAATACTTCCAGAAGCTACAGGTTCCTCCTCAAAAGTCTCAAATATTTCAGAAAGCTTACGACCAAATGCCTTCTCAATGGTAGCTTTGCTGTAAGCAAATCCATGTGCTGGAGCTGCACTATGAAGCTTGGCAAGCTCAACACAGAGATCACTTGGAAAAAGATCAGGTCGTGTTGCAGCCCACTGACCCCACTTGATAAATGCTGGCCCAGCTATTTCAAGGGTACGGCGCACAAGACGAAGCCATCTCCTTCTAAATCCAACACTGAAACTATCAGCAAATGGAGACAATGCAGTTGCAGGGAAGAACAAGATTGCCAAATGCACAGCTCTAATAAGCAAAGTGACACCCTCCCAGATTGACCAAACCATGGATGACAGAAACTGGCGAGTATCCCGCGCATTTGTGACAATACCTTCCATTGTGGGCAGGTGTGGTGAATCTGCCAGGACAGGCCGTGACAATGCAAACTTGCCAAATGCTAGAGCCATGACCCCAGGGACAACATGGAACCTCGTGAAGGAAAAGCTTAGAGCACAGGCTGCTCGGCTGATCAATGGAAACCGGGGTCCGCTGTACATGTATGTATGACTGAGCCGCTTCCATGCCAATTGGGCGTGCTGTGTTGCCGATGAATTCGTGACTGTCCCAGAGAAGGTACGGAATCCCCTTGAAATCCTATTTCTGCACTTGTGATCCCCAGCTTTGTTCTTCCTGACAATTACCTTGTAATGTGAGAACATTCTAGAGAAGATAGTTGGAATCCTTCGCTTTGCCGACAATCCATTGTCCCTCACTGCTGTGTCGTAGCCACTCCTGTGGCTCGGCTGGGAAAAATAGGCTGCCCGTCTATTCGTTCCGACTGCCAACAGCCTGCTTACAAAGGTAAAACAGAACATAAGAATTTGTGGGTTCTCAAGCTTTAATTGACACCTGTCAGAACCCTATGTTTAACAACAGTAAAAATTAAGAACTCAGCACAGCCAATGTAATACACGATGTATTCAGTAAGTAAGACACCAATTGCTTTATTTCCGTAATTCTCCCAACTACATGGCATTTAAACAAGCATATATACGAACAATTTCCCAATTGCGGCAATGCACAATGCATTCATTAAATCACAAATTGGTCACTCTGTTGGCTAAGCTTCACTAGCTCCCCCAATGTACAATTCCGTGGATACCCTCCAATCTCCAATTTAAGCTACATTTGAAGCCCAATTCATCTTAGCAATCTCAACGTTCCAAACTGCCACAGCTACCAGTTTCCACACTACCCCTACAAATCGAGAAACTAGAACCGAATTCGCCATGTGACATACAAGTAGGCAGAGTTAAGCCGAAAACCGAGCCGCTCCTAACGAAATCTGAAAACCCCGATCCACCAATCTGAAACAAGGACGGGAAGCCACGGGAGGGCCGAATCGAGACACGCACCTCTCGCCGATCCCCACCAGCCGTAGCATCGGGGAGAAGAAAAAAAACTTCACCGGGTGGTCGAGCCGCCGCCGCCGCCGCCACGGACCATACCACGCGCCGCCGCCCCTGCCGGAGACCACCTCCCGCGCCCGCCGCGTCTACGACGAGCCCAGGAGAGAGAGAGAGGGGGGGAGGCTCGGAGCCGGAACCCGCGCGATCCGCCACGCGCCGCCGCCCGCCGGGGCGCTCCTCCTCGCTCGGGTAGGTCGGCGGCGAGGAGTCGTCTTCCTGAGTTTTCCCCCCCTTTTTTTTCTTTTTTTTCTTTCTTTTTTTTCTTTCTTTTTTTCTCTTCGGATTTGCGCGAGTATTTTTGGTGCCCTCTTCTTGGGCTTTTTGTGTCGGGTCTCTTTCTTGGAGAGGAGGGTATCCAACGAGGGGGGTCGGTGTCGGCTTCAGGCGCGCGAGCCAAAACGCGAACCGAACTCTTCGAGAAGAGGAAGGGAAGGAGATCGCTTCAACCTTGCTGCCAATGTGTTCGTTGGGGGAGTCGCGGTGCGCCGAGGCAAAGTTGGAATTGTCATCCCGTACGTCAGCACACGTGCTGCACGTCACGTATGTGGTGGTGGTGGTGGGGGTTGACCTGGCCGTGTCGGCTAACGTTTTACCGGTGAAAAAAAATTGTTGCTGGTGTAGTGGTACGGTTGGTTCTTCACCCAACCAAAATTGGGAAGTGCACAAATTTATCGAATTCATCTAATACACTCCGAAATGCTCATTACTAGGCGACCGGCGGGGTGGAGCAGGATCGGGTGCTCCACCCCACCCCCCACATGTGCACGTTCCCCTGGCCCCACCATATGTCTAAAAAAAATGTTTCACCAAGTGTACTCACAATGTTTCACTATTTATATATCTAATGTTGCAATGAATTAAAATATTATTTTGCAACAAATCACCCATATATTTTGGAAACCTTCTATTAAGAGAATTCGATTCATTTTTTATTCCACAAAAAATGTTTCACCTAGTGTACTCACAATGTTTCACCATGTATAGATCTAATATTGCAGTGAACGAAACATTCTTTTACAACAAATCACCTACATATTTTGGAAACCCTCTATTAAGGGAATTTGTTTCATTTTTTGTGGAAACAAAAAATGTTTCATCTAGTGTACTCAGAATGTTTCACTATATATAGATCTAATGTTGCAGTGAAATGAAATATTCTTTCGCTACTTGCTGAAACATTGTTTTTATATGAAACAACGTCCGATTTAAATGATTGAAACATTTTCGATCTACTTAGTGAAACAATTTCGATATATTTGGTGGAACATCGTGCAACATTTTAAAATAATTCAATAATAAGCTATTTTTTTCATTGGAATATATTTATGTGTGGTCTTGTTTTGAAGATTTAATTGCAATGAATTTAATGATATAATCGGATCATGATTTGGATAAATAATTTAAGAGAAAAATTAGTTTAAAGAGATTTTGCACGCATACGTGACGCTGACGTCAGCTCTCGATTTTTACACACGGGGATCGGGTGTCCGATCGGTAGTCCCCTCCAATACACTCCTGGCAAATCCATGAAGTTTTGTCATCGCATCATTTAAATTAGGTGTATGGCACGTATTACTGCTGCCAGAACCAGTCATTATGTTTCAAATATTTCATGTGTAGAAGATGTGGCAGTGATTGATTTGTGACAGTGTACTCATACCTTCAATCCTTCACATGATTAGCCGCAATATCATAAATTGGGGCAGTATGGTCATTTTGAACTAACTTTAATTTGCCTCAACATCCCGAGAACGGCAAGCATTATGGGATAAAGGGAGTACTTACGGAATTTCTCTAGATAAGGATAGAAAAGTATGTTGAGCAGTTAAGGAATATAAAACCAACTTCGGCAAGACTTCGGAGACTCAATCTGAATCGACCATAACTATACCGAAGACTTAAATGAATATTTCTATGAGTTCTTTCCACCTACGGAAGAAGTTTTGACTTAAGGTGAATATTAGTATTTTTAAATTGGGAATTTAGCCTATCAAACCAGACTTTCCATCTACCGAAGGAACTTTTGATTTAAGGTGAATATTAGCATTTTTAAATTGAAAACTTAGCCTATCAAACTAGGAACTTAGCTTTCAAATAACCCAATCTAAAATTAGCTTTCATGAAGATTTGAACTCAGGACCTTAGGATGCTATTTAGGTCTCTGCAACCATTAGACTATATGCCCTTTCATAAAAATATCAAATACCTACTAGGTTAGTTTATTACCTCAAAGGTGAACCAAAACTATACAAAAATCTTTCCCAGGAGAGACAGCACACAAACAGAACCATTGTATGCCTTTAGTGATAGGTTTTTATCGCAACAATTTTTCCTAATTCAAACTTTTTTAAGTTTAAACAACTTTGTATAGCAGCATGTACAACACATAAAAATAAACTATAGAAATATATGCAGTGGATTTAGTGAAACTAATTTAATTTTTTAGATGTTGCTATATTTTTATATAAATAACTTAGGGCAAAATAATGTACTACTTACAATGTGAAACATAAGACATAAATATCCACTTATCTACAGTGAGCTATGAGAATGAGAACTTAGATTTTTTTTTCGAACGACCAATACCAGACGGTGCAATGATTTATTGAATAGAGTAGAAAAAAATTACAAGAATAACACCCTATAAGGCAGTAGTCATGAAAGGGAAAAAAACAACATCACCCCACGCAGATAATGCCTATCCTGCTATACAAAACCCAGGAGAAGCTAGTACTGAACTGATTGCCGCTAAGCGTGACGGGCCGCTGCTAGACTAACAAAGAAGCTACCACCAGAACCGCCCAAAACCAACACCGAACAGCAAGCACCCCACTAAACTCTAACTATGTCTAAGGGATTGGAGGGGAGAGGATGAGAGAGAAGATGGAACCGTTCTCCCTCATTAGACCGATCAATATGGTTAGCTTGCATTGGCTAGGACGCCGCTGTGAGAGGACTCAGGATTTTTGCAAATGCAATCAACTCCAAATCAAGTTATTTTGGGTCTCCTTTTTTAAATGCATGTTAAAAAAACTGCATTGGAGAGTGTATAAGTGTGACGTAGGTGGGTGGGGATGATACATATAATCGGGAAAGGGTACTTTTAGATATTTCGTGTTGTCTATATATTTCGTGTCCGTCTTTTTTTTTTCCTTTTCACCGTTTTTTTTTCCGTCCGTTTTCCTTTTTTTTCTCCGTCCTTTTTTTCTTTCTTCTGTCCGCTTCCTTTTTCTTTTTTTTTATCCATCTATTTTTTTCTTTCTTTCCGTCCTTTTTCACCCTTCTTCTTTTTTCTTTTTTTTCTGTTTATTTCCATCTGCATTTTACTTTTTTTCTGAGCCTTTTTCCGGTTTTTTCATATGTTTTTCTTCATTAATGTTTTTTTGTTGCATTTTTTTCGCACGCGGTATGAATTTGTGCCGTGTTTTTTTTCGTCGCCCGGCCGAACACTAGCGCCGCGGCCACATCGATCTGCCTCCTCATACATTCCCTCCTCCAATTGATTGCCAAAAATCAATTCCCGGCTACTCCCTCACTATTTTCCTCATGATTTTTCCTTTTTAACTTCGTTGTAATTCATTGAATTTAATCTCCATTTAAAAATCACCATTTTTATCCCGGGTTTTGTCGCTCCGATATTAATAAAAACGGAAAGAGGAGATCGAGTGTATCAAAAACCCTCAACCAATTTTAGAAGATCAAGAAAGATTCGACCGAATATGATGTGGAGGATTTGACCGGATTTGATGGGGAGGATCGGTTTTGGCATGCACGAACACGATATTGTTTTCTGGAGGTTGAAGACGACAGACGGCTATGCGAGCTGGACAAGGGAGGAATGAAATGGGCTTTTGGTCCAAAACCAAAGAGTAAAATATATAGCGATCCAAAAATGTTTGTACCCGTTGCAATGCATGGGTATTTTTTCTAGTATATTATAAAAAGTGAAGATGTTTCCACGGTTCATCACCCGTGTTTGAGTTGGTTATAATTTTATGTTTTGGTTTTAATCTATATCTCTTCTCTACTATTATAAAAATTAAAGATGTTTTTGCTGGTATTTTGGTATGTCATCCGTGTATAAGTCGGTTTTTGAGTTCGTTTGCTTTTAAAAATACATATCCATATTTGAGTCGGTTTTTAAGATCGTTCACTTTTGGTAATACAGAAGGAATCATATAAAAAATCTGTTTAAAAAAACTCGCATACTAACTTGAGACGATCGGACTCCTAACTGCAGCTCATGATTTTCTATATATATATATATATATCCAAGCGAACTTTCACAGTGAATTTCATCTTAACTAAACCATATAACAACAATAAAATTAAAATAGACTTCATCCGTTGTAACGCACGGGTATTTTTTCTGGACGCGACTTTGGCTCGGGCGCCCAATAGGAGGAGGTTAAAATCGGGAATAGGGAATGTTGCACTAGTATCTACAGGACCCAAATTGTCAACAGGCTCCCCAAGAACGTTGAAAATTCATCCAAGAGTAGCTCCACTGACAGGAACACTGAGAGGAACTCCCGTGTCAATCACTTCCATTCCTCTTATCAACCCATCTGTAGCACTCATAGCTACAGCTCTAACTAGATTATTTCCTAATAATTGTTGTACCTCATAAGTTACATTAATTTGCTTACCGTCAGTGTCTCGACTCTTGACTACCACACCCGATTTACGTGTAAAACTACTTTAAACTGATTTTTTTCTCTTAAATTATTTATCCAAATCATGATCCGATTACACCATTAAATTCGTTGCAATTAAATCTTCAAAACAAGACCACACATGGATATATTCCGACGAAAAAATTAATAATTTAAATTGGATATATACATGGATATATACAACCTTTTTAAATTGGGAACTTAGCCTATCAAATATGGAACTTAACCCTCAAACAACCCAATCTGAAATTTACTTCTATGGAGATTTAAACTCTGGACCTTGAAATGCTATTTAGGTCACTGCAACCACTAGGTTGTATACCCTTTCACAGAAATATCAATATCCACTAGGTTAGTTTATTACTTCAAAGGTGATCCAAAACTATATAAAAATCTTTCCCAGGAGAGACAGCACACAAACAGAACCACTGTATACCTTTAGTGATATGTTTTTATCGACAACAATTTCTCATAATTCAAACTTTTTCAAGTTTAAACAACTTTGTATAGCAGCATGTACAACACATAAAAATAAAGTATAGAAATATATGCAGTGGATTTAGTGAAACTAATTTAATTTTTTTGATGTTGCTATGTTTTTATATAAATAACTTAAGACAAAATTGTCAGGGTTATGGGATAGGCATACCCTTTACCCTTCGATATACGTCACATATCGGTATGGCATGCCCGCGTGTATAGGGACATTCTTCGTATGTGTTAAGGAAATCCTTCACGGAATTGGCAGACGAAAAGAGACCTACTCGGACAAGGCTGGTTTCTCAACGTATCGTGTGCGGTTCGACACTCCGAGTCCTACTTGGAGATCGCTTGACCGCGATATAAAAGGGACCACCTAGGAGGACCCGAGGGAATCGAATCTCATAGCCAACACCACCACCACAGCCTACGAAGTCGGAGCCCGTGGGAGCCAAATCGCCTGGAGGTCTAGTCGAATCAACTCGATTACGATCTCGCCGGTTTCATCGAGTTCCATCGTTCCCTTTGTAACCTGTGATTTCCATCATATAATCCCATACCAACTGGATTAGGGCTATTACCTGTCAAGGGGCCTGAACCAGTATAATCTTCGTATTCTGTTTGCTTGATGTCATACTACGTAGACCCTTGCATCAACGTACCCCAATACCCTCTATATCCGGTCTACGGGTATCACCCGTCGATAGTGGCGCGCCAGGTAGGGGCACTTGGTGCTCAAGGTTCTACTACTATGTCATCCAGCCTCGTCGACAACAGCGTCAACACCAACCTCAACTACGGGCTTCCTGCCTCAACGATGCTAGCGTGGACTCAAGTCGGCAAAATTGTCTTTCCGGTTTACACCACGATGCCGATCTCAGCTGGGCCATCGATGACCAGAAACAAGAACGCAGTGGCTGTAACCCAAGACGGCTCCACGTCGAAAGGTCCTCCCGCCGGAACGGAGAACGGAACATCGATGACATCCGAACTCGAGAAGAATTCTAATGCGGCCGAACCTTGTCGTTCCGACAAGAAACACAAGCCGACGAGAATAACTTCCGAAGCGAAAGGGTCCTGGTGCCCTATTCACAAATCCAGGAAACATACTTTGCAAGCCTGCTGGGTTTTCCTCAACGCCCGCGCCGAGATTCGCGCCTGCAAGGAGCGTGGAATTCAGCGTGTTTCTCCAACTCGTGGTGTCTATTGTCCTATTCACAAGACAAAGAACCACGACCTCTCGAGCTGTAAAGTTTTTCTCAACGCTACAAGATGTCATCTCCCAAGGTCCAGTAGCCAGGCAAGACCCTTAGAGACGAAGACAAAGAACGAGGAACGACGCTGACCCCAGATCGTTTCGTCGGTGTTATCAACATCGGTTCTTCCGAACCGTCAGTCCTGCATCTACTCGAGGACTACGACTCCTCGTCAACAAGTACGCCACGTGAGGTATTAGCTATCGACGGGATAGGCACATCGGCACGCGCTAACACCGGGGCGGAAAATCAGACGTCTACACCGGCTCAGCACATCAGGACCCTCAACGCAATACTGAGGGAGACCCCTTATGACCCCGTTCTACGCGATGACCTCGCACAATGGACGAAATGGTTACGGGAGTCAGTGACCAACCTCAGCAACGCGTTCGAAGAGGCCGCCGCTGCAACCCACCCGGAACAGCAACCAACTGCTGGTGCCAACGGCGAAAACCCCGAACAGCGGGAATCACCCCATCGAGCCAGCCCTCCACCTCGTGGCACCAGCGATCTCAGCGATCACCTAAACGGTCGCCGAGAAGCTCGTCGCACACGGGAAAACGAGAACCGTTCCCGGCATCACGTTTCTTCATGACATCATGACAATGAAGAACGAGGAGGCCGCTCGAACGAGGACCAAGACCGTGATCACCGCCATAACCGTCATATTCGCGACGATCGTGAGCGACGGACGCCAGGCGATACCAGTCGAGGACGCCGCCATCATGACGAAGACGACAGAGAACGGCGCCGTGACAACAACGGAGGGCGACGACAGGATTCTCGAGAACCCGGCCGGTGTTCTCGTAATCCTACATCGGAACCAAGCGACCCATCGTCGTCCTCATCTTCTTCCTCCTCCTCATCGTTAGACAGACATCCACGAAGGACATACGATCGCCGACAACCCACCGCCCCCAGTGCTGGGTGTAGGGCTTTCGGTCGTTCGTTGCGCGATGTCCGATGGCCTGAGAGGTTCCGACCGGGAGCAATAGAGAAGTACGATGGGAGCACTGACCCAGAAGAATTTCTTCAAGTCTACTCCACAGTACTCTATGCTACCGGAGCGGACGACAACGCGTTGGCGAATTATTTGCCAACTGCGTTAAAAGGCTCTGCGCGTTCATGGTTGATGCACCTTCCGCCCTACTCGATTTCTTCGTGGGCAGACCTATGGCAGCAGTTCGTCGCCAACTTCCAGGGAACCTACAAACGCCACGCGATCGAAGACGACTTACACGCATTGACACAGAGCTCGGGTAAATCCTTGAGGGAATATGTTCGGCGCTTTAACGAGTGCAGAAATACAATCCCCGAAATCACCGATGCTTCTGTAATTCGCGCCTTCAAGTCCGGTGTCAGAGATTGCTACACTACCCAGGAGTTAGCAACGAGACGCATCACAACTACTCGGAGACTGTTCGAGATTGTTGAGTGATGCACCCATGTTGACGAGGCACTTAGACGCAAGAACGACAAGCCGAAGACAGGGGGCGAGAAGAAATCAGCCACGGACACACCTGAGTCAAGCAAAAAGAAAAATCGCAAGAACGCGAAAAGGAAAGCTCAAGCAGAAGTACTCGCAGCAGAATATGCTAACCCTCCCAAGTGCCCAGACCCACAAGGTAGTGACGCAAGGAAAGCATGGTGTCCCATACACAAGTCGAGCAGACATTCCTTGGAAGACTGCCTTGTTTTCAAAAAATCGCTCGAGAAGCACATGACATTGGAACAAGGCAAACGAGTACACGTGGTCGAGAAGGATACGGAGATGACCGCTCAGGAGTCGGACCCAGCGTATCCAGACTCTGACCTCCACGTCTCACACATTTTCAGAGGCTCTACAGCGTACTCCTCCAAGCGAGAGTATAAGAAAGTGGAGCGAGAAGTCTGCTCGACGTGGCAGGGGGCTACACCCAAGATGAAGTGGTCTGAACAGAAGATACAATTTTCGGAAGATGACCATCCCAAGACCGCCGTTATCCCAGGACGCTATCCGATCGTGGTCGAACCCACTATTCGGAACATCAAGGTCACGCGGGTTCTCATCGACGGTGGCAGCTCAATCAACCTCCTCTTCGCCAGCACATTGGACGCCATGGGAATACCACGAAGCAAGTTGACACCCACCGATCAACCATTCCATGGAATTACTCCCCAGTCTTCGTCCAAACCAATGGGCAAAATCACGCTACCTGTGACTTTCGGCCAAGCAAACAACTTCCGGATAGAGCAGATCACCTTTGATGTCGCTGAATTCGATACAGCGTATAACGCCATCATCAGGAGAACTGCACTTGCGAAGTTCATGGCCGCATCTCACTACGCGTATCAAGTGCTCAAGATGCCAGGGCCGAAGGGAACAATCACCATCCAAGGGAACGCAAAGCTGGCGGTACAATGTGACAAGCGGAGCCTCGACATGGTCGAGCAAACGCCAAGTCCACCCGCCACAACCGAGCCACCCAAGAAAATGAGCAAGACAAACAAGACGCCGAAACCGGACAGCGCAATCAAGACCGTTCCTCTCTCTAGTGCCAACCCCGACAAGACCGTCAAGATCGGGGCATCACTAAACGAGAAATAGGAACTCGCGCTCATCACCTTCCTCGGCGACAATGCTGACGTGTTCGCTTGGCAGCCGTCTGACATGCCGGGGGTCCCCAGGGAGGTGATTGAGCACAAACTCATGGTACGACCCGATGCCAAGCCAGTAAAGCAAAGACTGCGGAGATTTGCACTAGACCGAAGACAAGCCATACGAGAAGAGCTCGACAAACTTCTCAAAGCTGGCTTTATCAGAGAAGTACTTCATCCAGAGTGGCTAGCCAACCCAATCATGGTGCAGAAGGCCAACGGGAAATGGAGAATGTGTGTCGACTTCACCGACCTCAACAAGGCGTGCCCCAAGGATCACTTCCCTCTTCCTCGAATAGACCAACTGGTGGACTCAACAGCCGGCTGTGAGCTGCTGAGCTTCCTCGACGCTTACTCCGGCTACCACCAAATCAGCATGGCGAGAGAGGACGAAGATAAGACATCATTCATCACGCCGTTCGGGGTATTTTGCTACGTTAAGATGCCATTCGGACTCATAACCGCTGGGAACACTTTCCAGCGCACGGTCCAGGGCGCACTTAGCGACCAGCTCGGCAACAACGTCGAGGCATACGTCGATGACATTGTTATCAAGACCAAGAAAAGAGACTCATTGATTGACGACCTACGGGAAACGTTCGACAACCTCCGACGATATCGCCTCATGCTCAATCCAAAGAAGTGCACCTTCGGAGTACCGTCGTGCAAGCTGCTCGGCTTCCTCGTCTCTGGCAAAGGAATAGAAGCGAATCCCGGGAAGATCAAGGCAATCGAGAACATGAAGTCGCCCACAAGACTCAAGGAAGTACAGAAGCTAACCGGATGCATGGCAGCACTAAGCAGATTCGTCGCTAGGATGGGAGAACGAGGACAACCCTTCTTCGCTCTGCTGAAGAAGCAAGATAAATTTGTATGGACACAGGAAGCCGAAGAGGCATTCATTGCACTCAAGCGCTACCTATCCGATCCCCCTGTACTCGTTGCTCCGCAACCTAATGAAGAATTATTCCTTTATATTGCCGTCACGCCATACTCCGTCAGCATTGTAATTGTCGTCGAGAGAGAGAAAGTCCAACGACCAGTATACTATATCAGTGAAGCTCTCCACGACGCAAAGACCAGATATCCACAGATCCAAAAACTGCTCAACGCAGTAATCATGACATCAAGAAAGCTACGACACTACTTCCAAGCCCACAGAGTCACAGTTGTCTCCTCCTTCCCCCTCGGTGAAGTCGTGAGAAACAAAGACGTTGTCGGCCGCATTGCGAAATGGGTAGTCAAGCTAGGTCAGTTTGATGTCCACTTTGCATCATGAACAGCCATCAAGTCCCAAGTACTCGCCGATTTTGTAGCTGACTGGACCACGCCTGATAATCAGTCAGACAACCAGATCGACAACGAAACGTGGACAATGGCGTTCGACGGTGCACTCAACAGCCAAGGAGCAGGGGCAGGATTCATCTTGACATCTCCTTCCGGAGATCAATTCAAGCACGCAATCCACCTCAACTTCAGGGCGACCAATAACACAGCCGAGTACGAAGGACTACTCGCCGGGATAAGAGCAGCAGCCGCAGTTGGGGTCAAACGACTGATCGTGAAAGGGGACTCCGAGCTAGTCGCGAACCAGGTACACAAAGATTATAAATGCTCTAACCCCGAGTTATCTAAGTACCTCGCAGAAGTCAGGAAGCTGGAGAAAAGGTTCGATGGGATCGAAGTCCGACACGTATACCGCAAGGACAACATCGAGCCAGATGACCTAGCGCGACGTGCGTCCAGACGAGAACCACTCGAGCCCGGCACTTTTCTGGACATCCTGACGAAGCCATCAGTGAAAGAGGCAATCGGCGAGATCAACACAGCCGCCCCCGACATCAGCTCGGAGGCCACAAAGGCGGAACGCCCCATCGCCGATATCGAGACCACAGACGACTGGCGCACCCCACTGATCAAATTCATCAACAGCGAAGAGTTGCCCGAGGACGATGCAGAGGCTGAGAAAATAACCCGTAAAGCAAAAATGTACTGCACGATCGGCAACGATCTATACAAGAAAGCGCCAAACGGAGTACTTCTCAAATGCGTCTTGTCCGACGACGGCAGACACCTCCTCCTCGACATACATGAAGGCATCTGTGGGTCACATGCCGCCGGTCGCACATTGGTCGGGAAAGCCTTTCGACAAGGGTTTTTCTAGCCAACCGCCCTCAAAGACGCATGTGACATGGTCCAGCGGTGTGAAGCCTGTCAATTCCACAGCAAGCACACAAAGCTACCTGCACAAGCGCTCCAGACCATCCCTCTTACTTGGCCATTCTCGTGCTGGGGGCTAGATATACTCGGGCCATTCCCACGAGGACAGGGTGGCTACAAGTTCCTATTCGTGGCGATCGACAAATTCACTAAATGGATCGAAGCGGTACCCATGGGGGAAATCAAGGCCGCCAACGCCATCAAGTTCATCAAGGGGATATTTTGCAGATACGGACTACCGCATCGCATCATTACCGACAACGGCTCCCAGTTCATCAATGCCGACTTTCAGGATTACTGCATCGGGCTGGGAGTCAAAATATGCTTCACTTTGGTTTCCCATCCTCAAAGCAACGGACAAATCAAGAGGGCAAACGGCATAGTACTACAAGGGATCAAGACCCGTGTCTACGACAGGCTCATGTCACATGACAACAAATGGGTCGAAGAACTCCCATCAGTACTATGGGCCATACGCACCACACCGACAACGTTCAACAAGGAAACACCCTTCTTCCTCGTGTACGGCTCCGAGGCCATGCTCCCCAGCGAGCTACGACATCAGAGTACACGAGCACAGAAGTATTCCGACGAGGAACAGGAGGAGCAGCGAAACGACGATGTGAATCTACTCGAGGAACATCGCGAACGATTTGCCGTTCGAGCAGCCGCCTACCAACAAGCCCTTCGCCGCTACCATGAGAAGCGCATTCGAGCACGCATACTTTCGATCGGCGACTACGTCCTCCGAAGGGTTCAAAGCCAAGCAGGGTGAAACAAGCTCTCACCCAAATGGGAAGGACCATACACGATCACACAAGTCTTGCGACCAGGCGCATTCAAAATTGCAGACGGCGATGGCCGCGAGTTGGCAAACTCATGGAACATTGACCAACTACGTAAATTTTATGTATGAGTCAATACCATCCATACCTGGAAGACAACTTACATCATCAATAAAGCCTATTTTCAGGCACATATTACAATCACAGTGTTCCTGCCTGACGATCCCTCACCCAGATGACACCTAGCGTTGAAACCTATCCTCATGTCCCTTTACGCCATGCTGACAAGGCCTCCGAGGAACCTAAGGGATCTTCGGCTGGGGACGCCCAGAGCCGATAAGGCCTTGTCGGATTCTGTAGAGACGAAAGACCATGTCAGACCTGGTCGTGTAAGAGTTCTCCCCGTGCGTATTAACCAAACTGCGTAATCGGAAATGAACTTTCCAACTTCGCGGCTAGGGGCTAGGATCAGTGCTTGTTCAACCGAGGCAGGTCAAAGGTCCAAGAGCCTTGTCCTCCGAGAACCATTCTCCGACGACAAGGCTGGGGGCTAGGGAGAGTGTACAACTCAAACGACTGCCCAAAGTCGAGAACTGAGGAGGCACTCTTACACACTACATCCAGAGTAAGAAGGACTCGTTACGATAGATTTCTTTTCTATTTCATAAGATACTTCTTACAATTCCGCACAAGTCCAAAATTATATTACATTTTTCCCTAAGATGTCTATCGCAGGGTACAAAGGCTACCAAGAAGGTCAACACCAGTCCATCGACTGGAAAACTTCCTCCGCAAGCGGCGCCATCGACTTTGCCAGGTGGTCTATCTCCGCCGGAGTTCTCCAAGAACGAGCGAACCCTTCACGGAGAAACTCGAGGTGCAGCTGCGGACGATGATCTTGTATGCAAGCCAACACATGCCCTCTGGCATATCGGCTCGACCGACGGCATTCCTGCTTCAGGGCTTCGTCAATGCGCTTGCCGACGCCTTCAGCTGAGTACATGCTCCATTCAGCCACGAGATGTAGCCGGCCGCCGATTCCTCGGGATCTCCACGGGGCACCCGGAGCTCCCTACAAACATGGGCCATGGACGTGCAGCAACTCTTTAGATAAGAGTCGAACCACACCTCGCGACCCCTGAGTACCTCCACGGCCTGGTCTTTTTTCACCTCCACCATCACCCTCTCGAGTTCCGCGACTTCACACTTCATCTTCCAATATTGGATGCGACGGTCTTGGTCGGCAAGTCTACTCTCGAGGTCTGTTCTTCCATTCCGAGAACACAAAAACCAAGTTATTCCAGGAAGAAGAATGAAGGAGATGAAAACAAAGATCACCAACCTAAGGAGGTCATCGCCACGCCCGTTTCCACGGGTGAGTTTCGTCCCATATCGTCCTGCGACACAGGCGTTTGGAGGGTAATCGCCGGGGCGACCACCGGTAACTTGGGCTGCCCACACTGCTGGACATCCTCGACATCGACATCCCTACAAACGACAACCAAAAGTACTCAGGACCAGGGTGCCAACAGAGATCAAGGCAGCGATTGCACGAATAAAGGCAGTTGAAGCCGACAACTATTATACAAAGTGTAGTCGATTACATATGATCTGAGGCCCTACTCTTCAAAAAGCGGGAGAACAGACTCTCCCAGTTCGCCAACCTCCTCCATCACGCCCTTACGAGCATCGTTGGCGGCCCCCCGGTCCAAGATCTGCCGAAGATCGAGTTCGAGGTGCGCCAGTCGGACACACGCCAGGACGTGACAGGCCCTGGTGTAAATCCCGTTTGACGCCTCCTCCACGATCCTGGCCGCATGCTTGGAGGGTATCGCCCCCATCGCCGTAGCCAGTTCCGCAAGTGAGGACGTCAGCGAGAACTCGTCGGGGTTCGCTGGGATGGTTGTCGTGACGCCACACTCCCCGACGAGCTGATGAAGACCGGTGTAGGTGACCCGCAGCGACCCACGGATCTCCAACAGGTTGTTCTCAAGTTCCGACATCCGGTCCTCGAGTCCCCGCCGTTGCCGCTCGTTACCGGCCACCAGCTCCCTCATCTTCTGGAGGTCCTTGCGAACCTCCACCAGGTCGCGTTCTAGCTTGTCGGCACGCTCGTTCGCCGACGACGCTGCCGCTGTCTTCGCCTCCTCGATCTCGCGACTCACGCCGCGAGCGCCAGCCTCGAGGATGCGTTGCATCTCAACTTGGAGCTCCCCCCAAGTGAGGACATTGGCAGATGGCCCGCGAGTAGGTCCGAGGGCACTGGACGGACTGCTTGGCGTCGCTTCACGGCTCTTTGGCGCGACAACAACATCGGTTGAGGTTGCCGCAGGAGATGCTCCGGAGGCCCCTTCGGACTTGTCCTGCGCCGCTCTCGCCTGCGCCGCCCTTGCCTGCGCCGACCTGCAGAAGATCCTCAAATCAAGCTGCAAGAAGATAAACGAGGAGAGGATCTCGACTTCCGCTTACTTACTTCTCGCCTAGCATCACCAGCTTCCTCCGCCGCGGATGTAGCGAAGACGCGTCCACGGCCTGGGTAAATCAAGCGCGAGTTGAGGGTGACATCTCTTGAATACGAGATTAACGAACCAAGGGACTTACCGGTGGGGAGGATGCTCTCCGGCGGCTGCCGAGAATGGAGGTGAATGTCCTTCCCGTTTTCGGGACACGGCTGCCACTAGTCGTGGCAGCAGCGGCGACGGCCACGTCGGGCGTCTCCCGAGCGACGCTCTCCTTCAGTGAGGCCACCGCCTGGTGGTCCGCGAGCGGTCCAATAAAGTCAGTCAAAGGGAGAGCCTACACCGCATGAAATCATTTTCCGACCCGGGAAGCAAAAATAGCGAGGTTACCGAGTACACTCACGTTGATTGCGGCTTCACGCTCGGTCGCCTCCTTATCACAAAGAGGCATGGGGATGTCGCTTGCCGTTGTCGGGCCGCTGATCATCAATTGGCCGACGCGGCGCTCCACGGTGGTGTCACTCAAGCCTGCAGATCGAGAACAGAATTCGATAAATTAGGGAGAACATGCACAGAAGGGGATCAAATTAAACACAAGGAAAATACCCCGAGGAGAAACCCGGGTCGCGTCCTCCGGCCCAGAGTAGTCAAAGGCTGGGTGGGCGCGAGCCTGGAGCGGCTGGATCCGCCTACTAATGAAGTCGGTAGCGACTTCATACCCCGACAAACCTCGCGCTCGGAGGTCATCGATGGCATCGATGAACGACTGAAAAGCAGGGGTCAAGGCGGGTTTTGCGGTCCAAGATGGGATTTTGTCTGGTTGTTCCTCAGGAACGACAAAGATCGGATCTGAATCCTCTATCTGAAGATAGAACCACCTTGCCCGCCACTTGCTACGAGAAGAAGGGCACTGGAAGGGGATATATCGCGACTTCAGGCCATCTCGAAGTTGGAAACCCACACATCCAGATACCCTGGTAGATTCCATCCAATGCAACTCGTAGTAGAAGCGAAAGAGGTCGAGAAACGGTTCTACCCCAATGTAGGCCTCACAAAGATGTGAAAAGATGCTGAGGAAGGCAATGGAATTGGGGTTCAAATGGAGCAGAGAAAGGCCGTAGAAATTCAAGACCAAGAGAAGAAACTCAGAAGGCGGAGGAAGAAAGCCACAAAGAATATAGTCCTCGATCGCAACTATACGACCCAGGACAGGTTCAGGTTCAGTACCTCCTGGTTCCCTCTCCATGGCTCCGCAGCCGGGGAGGGCGCCATCCTCCTGTAGCTTCTTAAGCGACGCGCTGGTGGAGGTAGACTTGCCGAGATCCATCGCTGCCGGAGATCACCGGAGAAGGGGCCGAGATGAACAATCTAGGGCTTTGCAGGAGCGGAGGAGACAAGGAACGTCTGGAGGCTGGAGAGCTTTTTTCACAACGGGCGGACTTCAAAATGGATCCTCAAGCTCCTCTTAAATAGACGCACTTCGCACGGCGCGAATTTCAAGGAAAGGAGAGAGATGCCTGCCGGAAATTTCTGGATCAGTTATGCGCGGCGGGTTTTCGGACTTCAGTTTAAATTCACTCATGACCGTTGGGCTTCACATGGTGTTCTCGATTATGTCCCGTCTCTACGGTCCCCGCACCGAGAACGACATCAGTTTCGACATCAGAAGTCGCGATTGGTCACATGAGTTCATTTAAGCAGAAGTCGGGGGCTACTGTCAGGGTTACAGGATAGGCATACCCTTTACCCTTCGATATACGTCACATATCGGTATGGCATGCCCGCGTGTATAGGGACATTCTTCGTATGTGTTAAGGAAATCCTTCACGGAATTAGCAGACGAAAAGAGACCTACTCGGACAAGGCTGGGTTCTCAACGTATTGTGTGCGGTTCGACGTCTCCGAGTCCTACTTGGAGATCGCTTGACCCGCGATATAAAAGGGACCACCTAGGAGGATCCGAGGGAATCGAATCTCACAGCCAACACCACCACCACAGCCTACGAAGTCGGAGCCCGTGGGAGCCAAATCGCCGGGAGATCTAGTCGAATCAACTCGATTACGATCTCGCCGGTTTCATCGAGTTCCATCGTTCTTTTTGTAACCTGTGATTTCCATCATATAATCCCATACTAACTAGATTAGGGCTATTACCTGTCAAGGGGCCTGAACCAGTATAATCTTCGTCTTCTGTTTGTTTGATGTCGTACTACGTAGACCCTTACATCAACGTACCCCAATACCCTCTATATCCGGTCTACGGGTATCACCCGTCGACAAAAATAATGTACTTACAATGTGAAAACATAACACAGAAATATCCACTTATCTACAGTGAGCTATGAGAACTTAGATTTTTTTTTTCGAATGACCAACACCAGACAATGCGATGATTAATTGAATAGAGTAGGAAAAAAATACAAGGATAACAACCTAGAAGGCAGTAGTCAGGAAAGAAAAAAAAAACATCACCACACACAGATAACGCCTATACAGAACCCAGAATAAAGCTAGTACCGAACTGATCGCCGCTAAGCGTGACTGGCCGCTGCCAGACTAACAAAGAAGCTACCACCAGAACCGCCCAAAACCAACACCGAACAATGAGCACCACACTAAACTCTAACTACGTCTAAGGGATTGGAGTGGAGAGGGTGAGAGCGAAGATGGAACAATTCTCCCTCAGGCTCATCAATATAGTTAGCTTGTATTGGCTAGAACACCGGATTTTTGCAAAATGCAATCAACTTCCAAATCCAAGTTATTTTGGGTCTCTCTTTTTTTTAAACGCGTGTTAAAAAGATTGCATTGGAGAGTGTACAAGTGTGACGTAGGTGGGTGGGGATGTTACATATAATCGGAAAAGGGTACTCCAGATATTTCCGTTGTCTTTTTATCTTTTAAAAGGTTGGATAAATAGAATGGAGAACCCATTTGGGCCTCTGTTTTAGGCCTACAATACACCAGGTATACTGAAGCCCAAATGCCCAATAGAGCATTCTGGCCTGTAACATCCTCAGGTAAGACTTTGATCCATATATAAATAGGCCCAAAGAGAAGCCAGCTCCAATTGTGAGCCCAATAGCGATTGCCGACCTTGGTGCTTTGGCCCACGGCTGCCCCTTACCTTAGAAAGTACGGAGTACGGAGTATGTTCTCAATTAACTCACTCCAATTCAGCGGTCTCAAAAGAACAACAGCTCTCCCTGTAAAAGAAAAAAGGAGCCACAATATTTTTAGCGTGGACATTAATCTCAGGTCCCAATCAAACCCGAAACTTTTTTTTAAGAACCCGAAGCAGACGAGGAAATGGGCAGAACGTACGGGACTACCCTTTGATGTTCTATAATTCTATATCTAGAGCAAATACGTTACGATCATTACACAATCTCTCTCCGGTTATATGGAAAATTAAATTGACAATCCCTTTCTCTAGTTTGAATATGCCAATAAAAGGCGGATCAAATTCAAAAGGCGTACCGGAGAAAAATCCTGCTCGCACTATACGATTTTTCACAGCAGCATCCACTAGTGATATGCCTCCTTTTCTAAGATTCCCCACTAGCAAAGTCCTCATCGATCCACATGTGACTCAAACATCATAGAACAACAGGGCAACACTAGTCTGATGGCCCGGGAATGAAACATGCCCGTAGCCCACGTCCATGTCAATCTGGATAGTTTTTTTTCCTTTTTTTTTTCAGATGCTCGAAGACCGACCGATCGACCGAAAAAGGCGTTTTGTGTTTGCTAGTAGTATAGTAGGAGTAGCTTCTTTTCAGATCTTGCATGCACACATTGCACGTGCCTCATCCTCTAATCACTATCGTCGTGATTGTCTTGTCGACTCATCGTGCACATGTGAAGCCATGCATGTATATATCAAGTGAACCATTTGGTAAGGAAAAAAAAAGAGGAAAGTACGGAGAATATATTCGTTGATTTGTCGGTTCGAAACTTAGAAAGACCTTTTACATCATTATATGTCGATGAAGAACACACCCCTTATATAGCTAGCATCCGCGTATATAGTAACATCACGTTCGATCGGTCCGTATTATCTCGCCCAGTGTGACCCTGTCCAGTCGTCGTCAAGATGGCGAAAGTCGCCGGAGAGGAGATTAACGTCGTCGTCGTAGTATTCTCTCTATCCAATCGATCGGCGTATCGCGGAGCTAGCTTCGCCGATCGGGCTCGTGTGGACGACGGAGCAGCATTGGGCCCAAACGCAACAGCAGGCAGCAGCAGCGTACAACTCTATGACTATTTACACGTCTACATGCGCATACGACGACCTCGGCGTGCAGTCAAATCGGATCTACTCCCTACTACTACTACTAGTTGTACCGATCGGCCGGGACCAGACAAAAGAGAACTTTTCGCGCCCCACAATCTCGATCGGGCTTCGACCGGCCGGGGCGGCCGGCGCGCCGTTCCCACGTGGCCGTGCCGTGCGTGTACGTAGGTGATCGATCGACCGGGAGCGGCCGTTGTCATGGTCGGCCCGGGAGCTTGGAAACCCGGGTGCAGATTGATCCCGACGTGTCACGGGCCAAAAAAAAACCCCCCCACAAAAGTCGCCGTGCGGCGGCAGCCTAGCAGGGAGAGCGGCAGCTTTGCACCCACGGGTTCGCCGTGCTGTACGTTTACGGTATTTACTCCGCGTGCAGCGCATCGCAGCGCCGCAGCGCGCTAGGGTGGGGCGCGCGAGCGACATCGCGCACTCGTGCAGGGAGCGCGCGGCTCTCCCCCCGCTCTCCCGCAGGCCGCAGCATATGCAGGTCAAAGGAGGCGCGCGCGCTGCGACGCACGGGCAGATTGGCAGGCTCCCGGCCTCCCTGCGGAGAGAGCAGAGTGCGTCCTGTTCGAGTCAAACCTCGTCGTGCCCGTACGTCATGCTAAGAGTAGCGTGACGGGTGTCTCAGCTCGTGCATGCATGCATGGGCAGCATAAATGCATTCGCAAAGGGTTCTTTCTCGGATGGCTTTAATTCTTCTGAGACGAACAAATGAGAACATATTGAATACCGGTGCCAGTAGGTGTTAGAACGAAGGATACATTCGTGGAGAATTACCACGAATTTCGCTCGTAAGAGGTGAGTTTAGAGTGAAGTTATGAAGTGGTTCTAATCTTACTCTATCTCTCCGGTTTATTTTACGAGAAAAGTATAATCTACATATTTTTTAAGCTGAAACCATTTTATTGTACTATAGCTCCAGCAAAGATGGAGATGCAAACATATCCTCATTTATGGATAAAATATAATTGAATGTGGATTGGATAGCTTTCTAATATAAGAACCGGTAAAACTCTTTATATATGGATAGTTTGTATTTCAAATCAGACTTATGTTACAGGTTTACAAGACCATCAAGCCAATATATTCCTTCGCTCTTTCTTCTGTCTTTGATGGGCTCCTGTCTCTACCAATACCTCCAAAGCTCAGCTCTCTTTCCTCCTTCTCCTCTACTCTCTCTACTCCTGCGCGTATAACATTACTAGTTAGGCCATAAGGCGACCTAAGATTTGTGGTGACAAAGATTGACTATTTGGGAATCTCCTATTCATGGCTTATAGCAATGATGTTCCCAAGTTATGGTGATATATTTTCATCCACCGCATGGCAAGCTCCTGTCGATGGAAATGAAGATTCTTGAATGGTCCCATTTAAAGTGGCAGAGATCTGACTATTTGGCAAGCTCATATACATGGTAAAGGTCACAACGTGCTTTCCCAACGCAAAAGAGACCACGATATAATCTAGCGCTGCAGGGCAAGGATGTGGAGAGATGGTGCGAGAGGATATACATTGGAAAACAGAAGTAGATCCTTTAACTTACCGTTCTCTAACTTTGAGAGACCGGTATATAAGCCCCAACAATTCGTGGACCCACACGTCATCCACCCACATTAGAGGAGCCTCTTCCATCTGAAAAACACATGTGCCACATATTGTTAAGTTGTCCTGACTTTTATAGAAATAATCAACCTGGTGTCAATTAATCTAGCTAACTGTTAGATGCAAATAGTACCTCCAGCCTCTAGGTACCTGGTACAAGCTAACACTCAAAGATGTTGTTAACTAATCAATTTTGTTTATGTATCCACTGTTGAACATGTCAATTATGGTAATTAATTTGCAGTCATAAATGAAGAGACATGTATTTGTCAAATTTCTCAACCGCTGAAATTAACGCGTAATTAATAGTGTAACTAGATATACTTCGAGTAGAACACTACTGGTAGTCGTACACCTAGTCCGCAAGAACCACGTCCAGTCGTGTCCACAAAATGGGGCTAGTACGTCGCAGCCAGCTAGGCGAAGCTATCCGTGTCGATCCCCGGGGGAGAAGTCAACGGCCGGGGCGGCGGTCGCGACAGCGACGGCCGTGCGCGCGCGCCGCCCGTGCGTCGAGGTGGCAGCCCACGCGTCCCCGCCGAGGCGCACCGGACGGCCGCGGTGCGCGCGGCACACACACGTAATTCTACACCCTCGAACCAGCAAAATCCGCTTGCTCGCGCATGCAGTTCGCCGGCGCATCGATCGATCGTTGCGCCTGAGAGACGCATGGGCGCCATGGCCGGACGTACCACCTGCAGGTACAGTACGAGTGTACGGCTACCTCTCGTTTTCTGTCGATGATCGTGGCGTGCGGGCGCGTGTATGTGCGCCGTGCGCGCGCTGGGCGCCGCTCTCCCTCGGCCACTCCGACACGTCCATGGCTACATATCCGTCGGGGACTCGCACGCACGCACGCAGAGTTTTGGTCCAACTCTTCAAGCAACGCTGGCCGCTAGTTTGTTTTAGGAGTACACGTAGCTCTGATCTCTTGCTCCGAGGGACGAATGCAAAACAGTACGGTGACTCTAGGCTCTAGCTACCTTAGTCGTTTCTTATTCCGTTTAATTTACTCGGTCGCTAGCTAGCTACTCCCTCGTCCAAAAAACTGTCCGTCTTATTTAAAAAAGTTATGAAAAAAAATTAAAAAGACAAGTCACGCATAAAATATTAATCATGTTTTATCATCTAACAACAATAAAAATACTAATTATAAAAAATTTTTATATATATAAGACGGACAGTCAAACGTTGGACACGAAAACCTAGGGTTTGTCTTTTTTTGAGACAGAGGGAGTAGATAATATCACAACTCATATAGCGAGCTATAGATTGCAACTTCATCTTTTTGTTTTTTTACCAAAACATCACAACATCTATAATTCATCGATCTCACTTTATTGTTTTGTCAATGCAAGTAAATGTTCATGTGTACAGTATATAGTACAAGAGAAAAATCTATAGACCAACATCCAAATCCAAAAAATACCATTGATGAGTGTGTGTTCCATAAAATACCATCATACAAGCGATTTTGTCTAAAAAAAATATCATTACTGTTATGGTTCCGTCCATCCCACGCCACTATATCATCTAATGAAGAGATGGTAACATATCGAACCCTAACGACGATGATATTTTTAGATAAAGCCGCTTGTACGATAGAATTTATGGAATTTGTCAATGATATTTTTGGATTTTCTAGCAGATCGATCGACCAAATGGCCTATATACTGATCAACACTCTAACAACTATGCTACCAAATTAATTAACTACTCAAATTTTTCATAACCATACGGACTTGTGTGGTCTGTGGACTGTGGGACGTACTATTTGCACATCATCAGTATAAGTTTCTACTCAGCCCAATTTCAAATGCACAACATATATACAATCACAAATGAAGCCATGAAGACCTTGTTTGCTGAGCTGCTAATTGTAAATATGTCGGGGTGGGTCATGGCTTCATTATTCGTGATGGATCCCGGCTTCATGAAATGCATGCATGCAACTTAATTATTATAACTTAACTATGCAAGCATGCATTGACCTGCTTAATTAGTCTGCTCTGCCACAGACCAGCCGGGACAGCCTGAATTGATCAAATTAAAGCCTAGCACTTTCGATACACTAGTAAGCACATGCTTGCAAGATTGAGGGTTGTGACACAATAGCTTAATTATGTATTGACCTGACCAAGCCAACACAACTACTATACACATATATACAACTTGATGCAACATGGTACCTATTAATTTCCTCATCACTCTTCTATTATTTGACTTGTTGCAAAACTCAACAGAGACACACATTTTTGTCTATTGATTTTGGATCGCTCATTAGTGGGATCAGGCAGTAGCAATCATTAAGTTGAAGGATTATATACTAGTCTATTCTATTTTTTTCTCAACCATTTAAGAATTATTTGCTCATCGATCATGTGACTATAAGTGACCTTGACAGTTACTGGTGTCCTTGTTCTAGTTTAATTGTTTTTTCTCCCTCCTCATGCTGATTTCTTCCTTTTTTATATGCTGCCACAGTCACCAATGATCGATATAAGAGAGGAGCAAAAAGAAACGAACAAATGACAATTAATTGATAAACTATCACACTAAGAAAAGCAACCGGTGTGCACAAATTTTTCTTCACTGGAGACAAGGCCATGATGCGAGTGAGAGGGACAGCAGCCGCCTCCACCAATCATAGGAAGCCACCTTTGCCATGTTTCCCCCCACTGACACGCACCACACATGAAATTTTAATTAATGTAATTAATGATCAGAATAGTAATAATTGTAGTAATTATTTGAAAAAAATCATGAGAAGCTTCTAATGATAACCAAGAACTGGATAGAAATGATGGTACAAATCCTGTACAAAAATTGCCTCTTGTGATGATCGTGTTTTGCCCCTTTGGTACATGGCGTGGAGTGTTCGATTCGGCTCTGTTTCCACACAAGGAAGAATCTTATTACATGTAGTCGCTCACGTCGAGGAGCTCGGATAGGTGCATGTTGATGAGCAGCCCGGCGTCGTCGTCGGCCGCGACGACGACGTCACCGCTCGCGTTCAAGCCATACGTCGTCGTCGTCATCGTAGAGGATGAGTTGATCTGTCCGGCGGCCGGTGGGCTCGACGACGGCGTGGACACGCCGGAGTTGACGTTGTGGTTGTTGCTACTCGAGACCGTGCTGCTCCACTGCTGCAGGTTGGACGCGTCGGACGCCATCTGCATCAGCGCCGGCACGTAGTCGAGCTGGTTGTCGTAGCTCGGCTGCTGCACGGCGCCGCGGTGGTGGCAGGTCGCCGCCGCCATGTGATCCTGCGGTTGCTGCGCCAGCTGCTGCGTCGGGCTGGCGTGAACCAGGCCTGGCATTTGGTGGCAGGCGGTGCTGGTGGCCTGCAAGAACTGTTCGGTCGCCGCGGCCTGCGGCGGCGGCGTCACCTGCTGTTGCTGCTGCGCCATCTGCGCCTGAAGCAGCCACGGCAGGAGAAGCTGCGCCTGCTCGGCGGCGGCGGCGCCGGTCGTCGTGGCGGCGGGGAGGATGGCGGAGGCGAGGCGGAGCAGGTCCGGGTAGCCGGCGAGCGGCTCGAGCGCGCGGAGCGTGTCGAGGTCGGCCTGCGTGGGGTAGTACGCGGCGGCGGGCTTGAGGAGGGAGGTGAGGTCGAGGAGGTCGAGACGCGGCGCGTGGGTGACGGGGTCGATGCCCATGCGGAGGAGGCGCTTGCGGATGTGCGTGTTCCAGTAGTTCTTGATCTCGTTGTCCGTCCGGCCAGGCAGCCGCGCCGCGATCGCTGACCACCTAAGCCAAAAAAAAAAAAAATCATGCACGGAAAACGCAACCGGCATCATCCATCGATCATCAGCAACCGTACGCCCAAGTGTCCAGCTAGTCTACTTTGCTCGCGTACTGAAACAATAACTATTAGCCGGATAATTTGATAATCTTACTTGTTGCCGAGGATGCTGTGGAGCTGGATGATGGCCTCCTCCTCCTCGAAGGAGAAGCGACCACGCTTGATGTCCGGCCTGAGGTAGTTCGTCCACCGCAGCCGGCAACTCTTCCCGCACCTCGAGAGCCCTGCACAAACAAAGAAGCTAGATAAGCTAAAGCTAAGCTAGCTTTGTGCATGCTCATCAATGGCGGCAGAGCAAAGCTGACGCGCGCGCTCACCGGCATTCTTGGGGAGCGTGCGCCAGTTGCCCTGGCCGTGCTCCTTGATGTAGGCGACGAGCTTCTCGTCCTCCTCGGGCGTCCACGGCCCCTTCTTCAGCCCGCTCTTCTCGCAGCACGGCGCCCGCCCCATCGATCGATCGTAAAACACAGCACGCAGAGCAGAGACGGGGGGGAGATCACGGGAGCACACGTAGCTCGCTAGCAGGCGGTGCAAGAGCAAAAGGCTCGGTTTGTCTCGCAGCCAAGCAGGCGTTAGCCGTGTGAAGAGCGGCGGGAGCAGGAGACGGATGGATCGGTTCGACGAGGGAGAGGTGAGGGGGCGAGGTGGGGAAAGGGTTATAAAGGGGGGGCGCGAGGCCGGCGAAGTCAACAGGATTCGGTGCCGGCCTTTGTTTATCGCGCCAGCGACGTGGCTGCGCCCCGCGCTGCGTCCCGGTGTGTCCCGGGGGCGGGCCACACGGTACGTACTCGTGGGGGCCGCCTCGTTCGTTTTACTACCACCACCACAGGCCAGGCCAGTCGCGCGATGGGTTAAAACAGCGCCCCCGCGCGGCCCATGGCTGCAGAGGGCGTGCCAGTTGCCACACCAGAGCTAACACTAGCAGCCTCGGTTGTACGGAAGCCAGAACAACTTCCTGCTTCAATTTGAAACTAGTAAAATTCAAAATCTGTTTCAAGCGAATCCCGAGTTACACGGCTGAAAAAAAACAAAACTAGAATTGAATATGACATATTATAATACAACAAATCTAAACCGACTTATGTCACATTCAATTCTAGTTTTATTTTTTTAACAGAGGAAATACTCTCTTTGTCTAAAAAAGAGGATTCTTAGTATACTAAGGTAAATTTAGTGAGAAGTAAAAATAACCAAAATGACCATCATCAATAAAAAAATATAGTAATGGTGATAGGTAGGTAAAGGATATTTAAGGGATAAAACTTCTCGTTTTCAGTATGAAAGGTAGATATGATGATAAAAGTTAGTTTTTTATGGAATAAAATTTAAACTTTAGAAATTGAGTTTTTTTTTGACGGACGGGGCAAATGTCAATACCTACAGATTGATGCAGTGGCATCTGAAAGTCCAGTTGTAAAAAAGAGATGGACGTACGCGAGGTGGAGAAGCTAGGAGGAATTACTGATGAACTCGTGCACCTCCTCCAGCCGTGCATGCATCGCCATCCCCATCACCTGGCTGGCGTTGACGCCCACCCGCGCGAGAAAACCCGTACGACGGCACCACACGCCGCGCCCCGCCCGGGTCCCCATCCTCGGCCTCGTCCAGCCAATTCCTTCCTCGCCAGAAACTGCACCCAAACTGCGCTCCATCGCACGGAAAAATGCCCCTGCCACTGCGCCTGCGGCAGCCAGCCATGGCAGGCAGCTGCCGCGCTCGCCAGAGCGGAGCCGATGGCATGCATGCAGCCGCACCACCCCTTAACTGCCTGCAGCTTTGCCTCCCCGTACGCTCTGCCCCCTGGTTGGCGGTGGAAACTACTCGCTACTGTTGACAAAAAGGCTGCACCCTGTGTAATCCTGCATCCCTCCCCCCTCCCCCTCTCATCACTGCACGCCGATGCCAGCGCGTCTCCGTTAACGTACCACACGCCTTTTCGATCGCCGGCTCCGCTCCACGCTTCCAACGCCCGTTCCTGTTGGATTTCGTTTCGCATTTTTTATTATTAATGTTAAAATAAATCCTTTCAATATTTATTTTCAAGATTCAACTTATGTCAAAAACAGCTTTATTTAGGCACGGCGGTCTGAAGGACGTAGTAATATTCTCAAGGGTGGTGGGAAAAAATTGTTACAATGTTATGGGTGGTGTAATAGTGTTATTTTTCTATACTAGACGGGTTGGTTGGTTAAAATGTTTAGATTTTGAAAAAAAGTTTTAGATAATATTTATTTTTGAAATAAAATGTTTTAGAAAACCAATAAAATTCCGTCCGTCGTATCTATGCCTGCGTATCCCTGTAGACTTTGACGTCTACCTCGATCGGGCCCTTTTCTGGGTCATTGTTTGCATGCATTTTTGCCTGGTACGTGTTGCAGTATGCCGGCCGGCCATGGCGATTGACAGGTGTGTGTATGTGTATCCTGGCTACCTTTCTGCGTCCGTGTTTTTTTGCAGGTGTAACACATGCTGACCTGCGGTGTGTGCGGCGGCGCGTACGTACTGCAGTTGAGGTGGTGTAGTAGGACGAACCGGGTGGCGTACTGGGGGAGCGTGGCATGTCGCTGCACGCCCAGCAGGTGGGGGTTTCTTCGCCGGTAATGTTACTTACTCTAAAGTTAGTGAAAACTAAATGTCAAAAGTTTGAACGTATGGAAAGCAAAAATAGGTATAAAGGGGAGTGACAGTGACATTCAAAAGGCAACTAGGCACGCAAAAGATTGCAACTTCAAATTTTTTGTTTCTTTGATATATTCCATCAGTAAAAAAAAAAGCTAGAATAGAATGTGACACAAATATGTGCCATATTCTATTCTAGATTTATTTTCTATGAGCTGAAAGGAGTACTTTGTACTATTCCTATATTGCCAGAGCATGTAAATATCCAATGACCCAGCATGAAAACGATTTGTTGCATATTGGTGTGGTAACTACAGGTAAATTTTCAATATTACTATTGTGGTGGTGCAATATATTTCAAAATTGGTTTTGCAAAAGCCCAGTTAACTGGGTGAAAGTGACACTAAACTCTTATACATTCATAGAAAACCTGGTAATGATGTTTCAGGAAAATTAAAGAAGAGCACTTGGTGTTATTGTAAGCTTTGTTTTACTGGTGGCGTGTTATTGTAGCTACAAGTACTACTATCACCAAAACACTTGGTGAACAACTGAATTCCGTCTTCTATGGTGCCGCGTGTCCCGTAGCCTAAAGTGTCTATGTCAATTGACTTTTTGACAAAGATCACAATAATTGCTTCACACAACACACATCCATCTGTGCTGGATGCTGCGGTACATCCGGCACTCCTCAACATTTGATCAACATTAATTTTGACCGTCCAATGACACGAATTGAATCAGGAAAAATGGAGTTCATACTGGCCCATTGCTGTCGGTGTTATTAGAGAGGATGTACTTAGTACTTATTAAACGTTTAGTGAATACTGAGTATATAAAATTATAAACCCTTGACGGTTAAACATGCATTCAACCGAGTATATATGGACTATTACCCCGGAGTCTAAACCTATATAAACTCTGTGTGTGTATAGGTGTTTACATATAAATTGCAATATGTACCGAGTGAAGTGTACCTTATTTCGCTTTATGATGGGTTCAGCGCATACTTTTCCACTTAAAAATACGGTCTATTGATATATGTTTCACTTGACACTAGGATGCACCATCAAACTATAGAAATTTCACAAAATGAAACTTCATGAAATATGATCTAAATAATTTACACTCATATTTTACAAGATTTCCGTTCAATTATACTCCCTCCATTCCAAAATATAAGGCATAACCACCTCTAACTCAAAGACCAAGAAAATAATTATTATCATCTTCTAGTTTGGATCATCCTAATAAATACAATGCTTGCATTCAATAGAATTAGAGAACATGAGAGTGGAGGATTTAAAAAAGTAATAATTTAATGGAGAAGGGGTCATAGTTAATTGCCTACATGCATGCATGCATTATATTATGAAACATCAAGAAAAATTGGTTGTGCCGTATATTATGGAATGGAGGGAGTATGACACAACCTTAGTGCAAAGTAAAATAAGGTACACTTTACCCAGTGCAATGTGCAATTTGCTCTTACCTTTACACAAACAACCCTGGGTATATCAAATATTAACATCGACTTATTAAAATTATTACGACGAAAAAACTAAGGGCCTTTTGGGAATACAAGTATTTTATATGAGTTCGATCAATTTCTATAGAATTTCTTCAAAAGTTATTAATACTCCATTCTAAAGAGTCCTAATGCTGGTTTCTGCTAATAATTTTTGGTTTTATTTGTTTTGAAAATTGTCGAAAATGAAAAATATGGGGAGACCAAAAATATATGGATATCTAAAGAGTGTAGCTTAAGATACATTGTTGTAATAATAAGTAGTTAAGGAGGAGATCTCAGCAAGTCATGTATCTCATCCACTCCATCAAACTTGCAACTAAAACTGTCAAATCATACAGAATGCTCCCTTGTAATTAATAGTAGTGTTAGATTACTTAAGTTCCTTGACCAATCAGAAACCTGGACCGTACTCCTTGTCTTGCTACTTTAGGCTAGATCTCCCAACTAATGAGCACTTAAGAAGTCTAAACAAGAATTGATCATGGGACCAAGTCCTAATTAGGCAAGCAAAATAAGTACTCCATACAATACAAGTCGCTCTACTAACGGTACGGATTCACACAACTACGATTATAATATTCCAGTCTGGGGGTTTGTTTCCAAATGCATACATGATTAAAAATATTTTATGAAAACAACCTTACATCTAATTGAACTGTGCTTACTTGGACTAGTCGTTCTGAACGTCCTTCTCAACGTTGGAGAATTATTATTATTCATAACTGAGAGGACGACATCCATATTACTTAATTATTGCATTTTCTATGTGCATATCGTATTGTCTTTCAATTAAGAGATCAATTTGTTGAGTGGGCATAAATCATGCATACAAAGCTAGATCCTTGGCAGCCAAATTAATTGTTATGACAAAATGCGACAATTGTTTCTTACTGGAATATTTTAGGTCAGATACATAATGTAGATGCACATAAAAGATTTACTAGATAAACTGTGCAGTTTTTTAAAGTCAAATACTTAAATGATGAATGTAAATATTTTTAAATGAAAAATTAATGCAATATTGCACCAAATTAATTAATACTCATGAGCATCAGGACACGAGTGTATAATTTCATCTACCAATACAAGATTTAAATCATGCTCATGAGTATTAGCACACGAGGTGGTCTCTTTCTATAAAATTTTAAGGCTAATAAGTTGCCGCTAGTTTCCTTTTTTAAGTGTGTGTTAGAGGCGCATTTATTAATTTGTGAGTGTGATGTTACTTGCCTCTTCCGTCTTAAAAAAACAAAAGTTAATTAGATCATATCTGACCTTGAAGAATTTTTTTTCTTTTTGGGAAATTTGACCTTCGCAAGATAAAACCTGATACGATTAAGCTCAAGTACGTGTACCGACGTGCCAATATCCAGCAGATTTCCAGGAAAACTAGCTGGCAGATTAGCTGGACTGGCCGGCGTTTGCATTGACAGCGCCAATTAGCTTAAGAGAGCAGACGTGTGAAGCAGCGGGGAGCAATGCGTGCAGACGCATCCAACCTGCATATAATCTTGGTTGCATACGTACGACTCGGAGCTTAATTAGCTAGCAGTAGCTAGCTAGCACACACATGCAACGACGCACTGCTTAATTAACCCGATCCGTACGTGCATGCATGGATTACGATTTGATTAGTGCGAGAATTAACTAACAATCTAATACACATTTGACTATATATCCAGAGAGATCGATCATATATATACTCTTAATTATGTAACTCCTACGATGATCATTTTTAATTATTTTGTTTATCAGTTATCACTAACACACACCAGCACCTACATACATACATACGCCTATATTGATATACACAGGGTATATAATTATCCTACCAATCTAGCAAGCTAGGTTTGCTCCAACACACTAAATACTCTATACACGTATAGAAGAGGATTAAACTAGCCGTAGGTTATAGATAATATAGTGTTCAACATTTAATATAGTGCCTCGATTTATCACTGGTGGAGAAACCCTTATTAGTCATGGTTCGTAACCCTCCTGTAGTCCCGGTTTTCAAATCGGGACTATGAATCCGGGACTAAAGATCGCTATCTTTAGTCCCGGGTGAAATAACCGGGACTAAAGATCGAGCTGCCCTTTTTTTTATTTGCATGGCCCTGTTGCTGCATGGTTTACTAAAGATCGTAGCTCGCCTCGGTATCTCTCTTGCTCCTCATCCGACTCCTGTACGTGTGGATGTCCTCCTTGAATCCAATCTTCCAAGGAACCACGCCTTTCTCACGTGTTCTTCCTAGATGCTCGGGAGTCTGTAGGGCGAGCGACAGCTCGTCCTTCTCTTTGCCGGGTTAGAACGTGCCCTGCGTAGAGGCTTCCACTGCGTTCGTTAGTCGACTGGCAGCCTCGCGTATCTGATCACTGAACACCAGGGAGCCATCAACTGGGTTAAGCGTTCCACCGTAAGCATAGTACCAGAACTTCGATCGATCCGGCCATTTAGCGGTGGCCGGTTCGATACCCCTCTCAATCAAACTTGCCTTCATCTCCTCCCACTTAGGCATTGTGACGCTATAGCTGCCTGACCCCAAGTGATGATGGTACTTCTTCTTGGCGGCATTTTCTTTGTTTCTGACCATCATCGCTTCCCTTGTTGCCCTGTCTTGTAAGCAACGAACTCGTCCCAATGATCCCTTAGCTTTGGGAATACGTCGAAGTTCGATGTCAGCCCCTTCAGGATGTATTTCTTATAGAGATCTCCCTTGAAGCTCTGGAACTGTTCTGCCATTTTCTTAAGAGTCCACTGTTTTACTATGTTCTCCGTACCCGCAAGGAGCGTGAACGTCTCGAGCATTGTGGTCCACAGCATCTCTTTCTCTGATTCCGGGACAAAGCTGTCATTATCCCCACGTGCCCTTGTTCTGCGCCAGTACACCGTGTTGACAGGCACGTTATCCCTCACAACCCAACCGCTGTGGCGTATAAAATTCTTGGCTGCTTCCGCCGGGGCAGTAGGTCGGCCGTCTTCGTCCACCTCAGTTATGATGTGCCGACCCTCTATCTTCTTCGCGGCACATCGTTGTCCGCGTGCCCTCTTCTGTCCAGCGGAGGGATGACTTCCACTAGCCTCCTCCTCCTTGTTCCCCTCCACATCCCTCTCCACGTTCCCCTCCTCGTTCCCCTCCGCATCCCTCTCCACATTCCCCGGATCGTTCAAGTACTGGTTTGGATCCTCGTTCCCCTCTTCTTCGTTCCAGTACTGGCTGCTTCCCTCTGCGATTGTATCGTACAGTATCTGTTCCTCATCGCGATCAGCCATCTGTTCATACAAGAAATATTTGCTAAGTCTATAGGCTAAGTCTATAGGTCATATTTGCTAAGCGTAATATTAAAACTCTACTAATCTTGTATTAAAACTCTAACAATCATATATGCTAAGTCTAAGTGTCATATATTAGAACTCAAATAATCATATATGCTAAGTCTAAGTGTCGTATATTAGAACTCAAATAATCATATATATGCTAAGTCTAAGTGTCGTATATTAGAACCCTAGATAATCATATATGCTAAGTCTAATTAAATTTCGTATATTAATCCTGTAATAATCTTATATTAAAACTCTAATAATCTTATATTAAAATTGTAATAATCATATGTGCTAAGTCTAACACTCACATATGCTAAGTCTAATAATCCTATATTAAAAATCTAATAATCTTATATTAAAACTCTAATAATCTTATATTAAAATTGTAATAATCATATGTGCTAAGTCTAACACTCACATATGCTAAGTCTAATAATCCTATATTAAAAATCTAATAATCTTATATTAAAACTCTAATAATCTTATATTAAAATTGTAATAATCATATGTGCTAAGTCTAACACTCACATATGCTAAGTCTAATAATCCTATATTAAAAATCTAATAATCTTATATTAAATCTCTAACAATCACATCTTTATATCACTTGCCTGCGCGAAATCCTTCGAGGGCTAGCTACCACTTCGGCTTGAGGGACGACGACGACGACGTCTTTTCTCCAACATGCAAAAAAATGTATTAGTCTAAACGCAAAGGAACATATATTGTATTTCACGTTTTCAAGTATATATAATCATATATATATGCTAAGTCTAACACTCGTTTAATTATCTCGTTCGTACACGTTTCGCTCGCGTTCGTTCTCACACTTTTAGTTCAAGTGCCTTCACGTTCGTTCGCACGTTTGGTTAACGTTTCGTTCACGTTCGTTCTCTTTCGTTCGCGTTCGTTCACATTTCAATCACATTTCGTTCACGTTCAATCACGTTTCGTTCACGTTCGTTCATGTTTCGTTCACGTTCGTTCGCGTTCGTTCACGTAAGTTCGCGTTCGTTCACGTTCAACCACGTTTCGTTCACATTCGGCAATGACGGGGCGGCAGTGGCGGCAGCGGAGCGGCGGCGGGCTTGAGATGCCGTGGACCGGGTGCCGGCGGTGGTACTCGCCATCGCAGCCGACGATACGGCGGGACCTCTTGGCGCGGCGGCGGAGGCTTTTTTTCCAGTCACTTTTTTTAATTAAAAAATTGTGGGACCCGCATGTCATACACTTCTTACTCTCTCTCTATTCTCTCTCTCTCTCTTTTCTCTCTCGCGCAGCGCACACGGCGAGGACAAGCCGAGCAGGTCGCGGCGGCGGCGGCGTGGCGTCGCGGCGGCGTGGCACGGCGGCGTGGCGAGCTCGAGGCGGGGGCGGCGGCGTGGGGGTGGCGTCGGCGTGTCGCGGCGGCAGCGTGGCGAGCTCGAGGCGGGGGCGGCGGCGTGGGGGTGGCGTCGGCATCGGGGTCGGCATCAGCGGTGGCGGCCGCATCGAAGTCGGGGTCGGCATTGGCGGGAGTCGGAGTCGGGGTCGGCCGCGTCGACGTCGGCGGTGGCGTCGGCAACGAGGCGGCGGGAGGATTTGGAGAGAGAGAGGAGAGATCGAGATCAAGAGAGAGAAAGAGGCAGCGGCGGCTCTCACCCTAGAGATGTGGCGGCGGCGGCGGCGACAGAGGCGGCGGAGGCGGCGACGACCGCGAGACGACGGCAAGAGACGACGGCGGCGAAGGAGAAGCCCTAGGCAGTGGCGGCGAAGGAGAAGCCGAGATCGGAGGAAAAACTTGTAAGTGTTGGTGGAGAAGACGAGTGCGCCTCGGGCATATATATACCCCGGGATCTTTAATCCCGGTTTTTCTTACGAACCAGGAGTAAAGTTATCTTTAGTCCCGGTTGTTCTCACCAACCGGGACTAAAGATATTTTCCCGCTATTTCCAAATTCTTTTTAAACCCAGTTAGGGTTAAGAACCGGGACTAAAGATAATAGCACTGAATATTGAATTTCATTACATATGTGTTTCTAAAATAGTAAATAATGCATTAAAATTATTTTAAGTCGAAAAATCAATGACAAAACCTTCGAAAAATTATTGTTATCTGTACTAAATTAAGTGGATAATATATAATAAGCACATGAATAATTTAAAATTGTTAAAAATTCTAATAATCATATATAATTAGCATGTGCATGATATTAAATTGTTAAAAATTCTAATTAACATATGTAAATACCACATGCATGATTTAAAATTAATAAAAATTCTAATAATCATATATAATTAGTATATGCATGATTTAAAATTGTTAAAAATTCTAATTAACATATGTAAATACCACATGCATGATTTAAAACTTTTAAAAATTCTAATTAGCGTATATAACTAACATATGCATGATTTAAATTTGTTAAAAATTCTAATAATCATACATAATTAACATATGCCATACAACAATTGATTTATATGGATATTCAATACATCCAAAATAATTTACATCGTGTACACAACAATTACTGCAATGCATCGGCGGTGACGGTTGACCGCACGTACTTTCTCCTCACTATTGTTCCTTCCTTGTGATCGCTACGTGAGTAAGGGGTGTCTTCATTTGATAGGAGGATGCTAGGGTCAATCGTCACCGTGAAAGGGGGTTGCCCATCAAACTAATCGTAATCCTCGTCAGTCTTGTCCTCTACTCCGACGATTTTTCTTTTGCCTGGGAGAACCACGTGGCGCTTCGGCTCGTCATGCCCTTTGCCCTTCTTTCCTTTGCTAGACATGTCCGTCACGTAAGAAACTTGCGTTACATCATTGGCAAGGACAAAAGGTTCGTCCGAGTATCCAACCTTATTAAGGTCGACCGTTGTCATCCCACTGTCATCAATTGTAACGCATCCACCAGTCAACCTAACCCATTGGCACCGGAACAGAGGGACATTGAGAGGTCCATAGTCAAGTTCCCATATGTCCTCGATGGCACCGTAATACGTGCCAGTTGTACCATCGTGTCCCATGGCATCGATACGAACAGCACTGTTCTGGTTCGTGCTCTTCATGTCTTGGGCTCTCGTGTAGAATGTGTACCCATTGATTTCATATCTCTGGTATGTCACGATCGAGCTAGATGGTCCCCTCGCCAGGAAGGCCAGTTGTTGGTTAATCGTCTCGTTACCCATGAGATGTTGTCGCAGCCACACGGGGTATCAATGTGATGCCGTGTAATCCATGCATCGAACTTACCGATGTTTCTGGCGCGAACTAGAGCCAAGTGCTCCTCGATGTAAGGAGCCACCAATGAAGACTGTTGCAGAACCGTGAAATGGGCTTTACGGAATAAATTGTTGTCTACCATCATTATTGCTTTCCTTCCGAGAGTCCCCTTTCCCCGTAGTCTCCCTTCATGGCGTGATTCGGGTACCCTGATTAGGCGAAGGTCTTCAATAAATTCTATGCAGAATTCAATGACCTCCTCTGTTCCATACCCCTTGGTGATGCTTGCCTCTGGACGAGCACGGTTACGAACATACTTCTTCAGAACGCTCATATATCTCTCGAAAGGAAACATGTTGTGTCGGTACATAGCCCCGAGAATACCGATCTCTTTGACAAGGTGACAAAGAAGATGCGTCATTATTTTGAAAAATGAAGGTGGAAATATCAACTCAAAGCTGACAAGACATTGCACCACATCATTCTGAAGGGCTTCTAATCTATCCGGATCGATGACCTTTTGCAAAATTGCGTTCATGAAAGCACATAGCTTTGTTATTGTTGCCCGGACATTGTCTGGGAGGATACCCCTTATTATAACTGGTAGCAGTTATGTCATCAACACGTGACAGTCATGAGACTTTAGGTTTGTGAACTTCTTCTCCTTCGTGCTTATTATTCGCTTTATATTCGTGGAGTATCCGGACGGTACTTTGATACTCTCCAAGCATTCAAACATACTTTCCTTCTCTGCCTTGCAGAGAGTGTAGCTGACTGGACTCAAGTAATGGCTTCCTTTCTCCTTTGGTTCCGGGTGAAGGTCGCCGCGTTGTTCCATATGCTTCAGATCGTTACGTGCTTCCAGTGTATCTTTCGACTTTCCATATACACCTAGGAAGCCAAGAAGGTTTACGCAAGGTTCTTAATGAGGTGCATCACATCGATTGCGTGGCGGACGTCCAAAAATTCCCAATAGGGTAACTCCCAAAATATGGAGTTTTTTTTCCACATCGCCGCGTGACCATCTTCGCTCTCTATAGGCTGGCTGCCAGGCCCCTTTCCAAACACTACTTTAAGATCTTTCACTATAGCAAACACTGTTTTCCCGCTGCGATGTTTAGGCTTCGTACGGTGGCCCGCCTTATGTTCAAAGTGCTTGTCTTTCTTCCGTACTGGGTGGTTTGCAGTAAGGAATCGACGATGACCCATGTACACAACCTTCCTACAGTGCTTAAGATACGTACTTTCTGTTTCATCTATACAGTGAGTGCAAGCCTTGTACCCCTTGTTGGACTGCCCGGATAGGTTGCTAAGTGCAGGCCAATCGTTGATGGTTACGAATAGCAACGCTCGTAGGTTAAACTCCTCCTGTTTGTCCTCGTCCCACACGGGGCACCTTCCTTCTTCCACAACAGTTTAAGATATTTGACCAGTAGTCTTAGGTACACATCGATGTCGTTACCAGGTTGCTTGAGGCCTTGAATAATAATCGGCATCATTATGTACTTCCTCTTCATGCATAGCCAAGGGGGGAGGTTGTAGATACACATTGTAACGGGCCAAGTGCTATGGCCGCTGCTCATCTCTCCAAATGGATTCATGCCATCTGTACTTAAACCAAACCGTATGTTTTGTGCGTCCTTTCCAAAGTCTTTAAATTTTCTGTCGATGTTTCGCCACTGCGAACCATCGACGGGGTGTCTCAGCATCCCGTCCTGTTGACGTTCTTCAGCGTGCCAACGCATCATTCTAGCATTCCCCTTGTTCCTGAACAAACGCCTTAGCCGTGGTATTATAGGGAAATACCACATCACCTTAGCAGGAATTCTCTTCTTTGTTGGCTGCCCGTCAACTTCACCTGGATCATCTCGTCTAATCTTGTATCATAGTGCTTTACAAACAGGGCATGCTTCTAGGTTCTCGTACTCCTCACCGCGATATAGGATACAATATTCGGACATGCGTGAATCTTCTGAACTTCTAGTTCTAGAGGGCAGACTATCTTCTTAGCCTCGTACGTTGTCTCGAGTAATTTGTTTCCCTCCGAAAGAATGTTCTTGAAGAGTTTCAATAAATCGCCAAATGCCTTGTCACTAACACCATTTTTTGTCTTCCATTGCAAGAACTCCAGAGTGGTATCCAACTTTTTGTGCCCCTGCTCGCAACCTGGGTACAACGACGTTCTGTGGTCCTCTAACATCCGCTCCAATTTATGGGCCTCCTTTTCACTTTTACAGTCCTCCTTTGCGTCCTGCAACATCTGACCAAGATCATCCGCAGCGTCGTTATCGCCAGCATCCCTGTCCACCTCGCCCGTTTAATTTCCTTCAAATCCAGCGTACTGAGCCCAGTCGGGAATGTTCTCGTCCTCTGCTTCATCTTCTTCCATTTCAACCCCTTGCTCACCGTGGGATGTCCAACAATTATAGCTTGGCATGAACCCTGACTCAAACAAGTGGAAATGAATAGTCCTGAATGCAGAATACTCCTTCTGGTTATAACACTTATTGCATGGACAACAAATAAAACAGTTACGCTTGTTAGCTTCGGCCACTCTCAAAAAATAATGCACGCCTTTGATAAACTCTTTGGACCGCCGGTCAGCGTACATCCATTGCCGATCCATCTACATGAAATGAAAAAGAATCGTACATAAATAAATTTTCGTACAATAATGACAGTCAAACAGTAATGATAAAATAATTAAAAACTCTTTCGACAAGCAATTTTTATTAACAAATTTTGAAGTTCTAAACTAATATTAATGTTGTACTTCTCTTAATTTTCAATTTAGTTTGTTTTCTATTTTTTAAGATTAATTTTCATCATATTTTAAACTATGAGAATAAAATTTCTATATATTCTTCTTCCCCACACAAATTTTCTCTCTCATCAACTTACAACAAAGTTTTGGAGACAAAAAAAAATGTGTGATACATAGCTCCAAAAGTAATATAACAACAAAAAAAAAACATTGGAGGATGAAGTTACTAACCTTTTAGACACCTCCGATTTGTATATAATCACTAAAAAATTTCACAAGAAATTTTGGCACGACCTCCCGTCTTTCTTTGAGAAATTTTGAAGCTTGCTCTCGGGCTGGAGGAGAAAAAAGACATATATAAAGAGGGAAATCTTTAGTCCCGGTTGGTATTACCAACCGGGGCTAAAGATTGCCGTGATCTTTAGCCCCGGTTGGTAACACCAACCGGACTAAAGATCCCGGGGGCCTTGACAATGTCTGACATCTCTACAACCGGGAATAAAGATTACCAACCAGAACTAAAGATCACATATACCTGTTATAGCAACCAACCGAGACTAAAAATCATCTTTAGTTCTGATTTTAAATGGATCCAGGACTATTATGGATTTTGGCCGACCGACGGTTTCTCCACCGGTACATGTCTCTTGCCACGGAGACACCAGCCACCTTCTCTGCAATACACTCAATTTAATTACCCACGGAAGCTATCCATTTTAAGCCAAGACAGCCATGACAGAACCCAAATTAACAAACATCCAACCAACTAATCGTGATCTCACTTGCCCTAATTCTCCATTAGGGGAGCCCTTACGTGGCACACGCCAAGCAATCCATGGCGTATTCCTTGCCCGAAAATGAAGTACGCTTACATCGCCTGGTCTGACTTTGACCCCATTTTGCAATGCCAAAAGGAGAGAGAGAGAGAGTTGTTATGAATAAACCGCGATATTCATATGTCTCGTTAGGGCCACGTGTCCGCTTTTCGTCTTACTAATAATCTAGTATATATACTTCGTGAGAGTGTGTGTGGTGCCTCGCGAGCACAATTAAACACAAATAGTTTAATTCGTGACCTGGTGATCTGCAAGATCTCCCCTGAGGTCACCTGGTCTCGCCTGCTTCATCCTAACATTGACGTTTAAGGTATTCAAATGCTGCAGCTAGCGTGTCTTGCTCTTAAATTATACGTATGCCTATTGATTAATTATGTTTTTGGTTCGTTTTGGATTTGTGTAGAGTGGAAAGGTACCAGGAATGGTTTGAAAATTTGGGCGTAGATGACCTCAAAAGATATTTTATTTTTTTTAGAGAGGACAGATTAATTAATTAAACAGGGTTTTGTATATTGGTGTAGACATATGGTGACTTGTCGAGTCAAAAGCGAAGAGATCATCTGCTGATTAGTATAGATACTATAGATTATTTGGTGCATATATGGATAGAGGGATAGAGCGGGAAAGCTGCATGCATTTTGGAAAATTGAACTTTTGAGTCTCTGACTTTGCCGTAATTAATTGCAACACTGGTGTTATGATCGTGTTAATTATAGGGGTTAACACTTGTCGCCATGGATCAGGGCTTTGCCACATCGGAGTGAACGTCACAATTGAATCACAATCAGGGTGAAATAGTAGTATAAAATTAACCACATACGTAGGTACCAGCAGAGCAAATCTTTAATTAATCGTGGCATATACTACTCACAATTATATATCCAGTACAGTCTTTGTTGCTAGAACATTCATCTGGTGATCAGCATGATTAATTAGGTTTAGTTTAAGTACAATAGCTGTCACGATTTCCTGCACTTGTTGTTTAATAACTCTGATTATGAATGCATGTTGATCGTTGCAGTATATACGTATTTAATCACATACGTGGGTGCATGGGGGTGATCCATAGATTGCAGCAACAAACTCTGAACACACACCAACCAAATTAAGCTGTTGCAATGCTGCATATACGCAGACGATTGCATCGTCGTCACAACCTATAATAAACAAATAAATTTGCAGGTTTGGAGACGGGATGAGAGGCGCCTGTGGTTGCGTTTGGTTGTGACCTGGATCGCCTCGGCCTATGGCTAGCAGGGAGCAGATGGCAGGAAAAAGCATTATAATTTGATGCATATGGCCCATGCATCGACGAGAGCATGTACTTGCTCCCAAAATGCATTAATTTGTTTAATTGCATGGCCCTAGATATGCTTGGCAATTTGTGTGTGTATATATATCTTAATGTGTGAGGCATTATTGACATCTGAATATCTGATGAGGGAGTTGGTAGCAGTTGCTCCAAATGCAGAATGCATATGGCATTTGTTCTTCTTCAGGTTGTTCAATTCAATGGCGGCAGCATCAGAAGTTTCCCGAGTTATGGGAAGAATAAATGGAGAGATGGATGGATAGATGTGATCAATTTTCATCAGGTGTGTGATGACTGAAGATGCGTGTGTGATGAGAACGGCGCCTGAATTATTGGGAGTATTGTATTCAGAGCATTTGACGTCTGTTTTTTCAGCTATTCATACGCTGGTCATGTGTCCATGAGGACTGAAGAAGAATCTTGCTCTTTTGTATGCAGTAGCTCAATAATTACAACTCAAAAACTTTAGATCTCGATGATTAGTTCCCACAGTAATGCACTCAAATCGAGAGGTTTTCTGTTGTGAAATGGCCAAAAAAGCTTTAGTACTGATCTGATAACTGAACTGTCAGAGAAACAGTAGAAGAGATAACGCAACGACAGTTTCAGTTCCAGTTTCAGCTTTAATTTCCTCCATAATTTCCGTGGGCAAGAATGGGAGGAAAAAAGCTCTGCACTGTTACGTGCACTTTCACAATGTCTGAATCCCGTTTCGTTGGCCCACTTGTACAGCCAACACATGTGATTTCCGTTCGTCAAGCAGGCAGGATTTTGCCGAAATCGTTGACTCCGGCAAGCTCGTACGGCCGATTCCTGCAGCAGCAAGCGACAGATACTCGCCAGCGTTTTTTCAGATCAAGATAAAATTTACTCTGAACCCTCTCATGGTCCAGGAATTAATTTCACCGTGCTTGCTTGCTTGCTTACATAGCAGAATTATCTCTGATCATCAACGCGTAATTGCGACTTTTGGCGTGAGGAGAGCACTAGAGCAGGAGATCATCTGATTTTTTTTCTTGTTCTCGAGTAGATCAGTAGCTCTTAATGCTTAAGAAAAAAAGTCTATATAGATTACAACAAGAATCCAACTACAGGCCATCTACTGAAATTCGTAGCTGGAGGACGTGTCAATGGAGAGAAAGATCTTCAGGATGTAAGCATGCAGTAAAGTGCGTGCTGATCATGGAATTTGTTGGGCTAATCATGATTAGAAGCTGCCAATTCTTGCATTAGGACATTGAGGTCGTTATCTTGAAATGGAGCCAAAGAGGCAAACCTTTTGGGTGTCCTTTTCTTCGGCTCGAATTGGTGGCCAAACCGAAAACATCCTGATTCACTGCATGGTGCACTGCTGTCAGATTGGTCCAAGTTTTCTCCTCCTCACAAGCTTCAGGTGTGTGTGGATGCTATGCAACCATGCAAACCTTCAGGATTATGCAACAGATTCACACATTGTGAAGGCAAAAGATTGTGTAATTCTGCAAGCAATGTGGTGTTGGATGACTTAGACCAGCAACATGTTTGCATGTATCTTTAGGTAATCAGGTACCCATTGTTCATAGGGGAACAGTGCCTTCAGTCATGTATATCTGTTGTGTTGTATGTTGTAATGATACTGGAAGTAATCTGAACATGTTTGCAAGGTTTCTCTCCCAAACGAGAGACCAAATACATTTTGATGGTTGATGAGGTAAAATGTTAACAAAAGAAAAATCTGTGTTATGTACTTATGTGTGCAGTTATGCAAAATTTGCCGCTACTTGTGATTTGCTGAGATCATTTCAACCAGCTCGCCGTGCAGAGCACCGTTGGTGACGAGAACACCACCTGAAGGGTAAATGTCTCTGCGCCCAGTTAGGTCAGCTGCAAGATCCAACGGTTTCCCACTCCAGTCACTAATCTGTCAGTTGAACAAATCACAAAATCATCATGGTTAATAATGTTAACATTGGTGAACTGATGGAACAAATGTGCATTTCGTCGAGTCCTGGCTTAACAAGTGTGCTGTATACCTGACCTCCAGCTTCCTGTACACAAATTACTCCGACAGCATGATCCCAAGACTGCAAACAGTGGGAAAGGAAAGGATTACTGCAGCTACAAACTAAGTCAACAGTTTGTTCAGCTTGGACGGAAACTCCCAGATTCAAGTGATCACCTTGAGATTTTTCGTCCGTGCTCGAAGTACAAAAACGGAGGCTCTCCCAGAAGCTACAGTTAGGTACTTGCACAAGCTATGGAAGATCAACAAGAAGAGCGCATCACGATCACTCATGCACCGACCAATCCATAATCATTTAAGATGGTCACTATCAGCCTAAGACATCTACTTATGTAGGAAATCTCAGAAGTAATATGATAGCAGCAGAGAGCAAAAGAAAACAAAAAAGATATTTCTCAATTTATTTTACTGATAAAACAACAACATAACAAATCAATCACAATATTTTAGGATGAGAGGAAATATCCATCAATACTTGAAAAAACTTTTACCTGTTCATTCGCACCATGTTTTAAGTTTTAATAACTGGAATAGTAACACACATCATATGTAAGTAACATAAGGGAAGTGCAACAAACCTGCCACAGTAAACAGATAAGAGGAGAATTTCATTCTCATCTCTAGGATTGGATTCATCCATTGTTGAGTTGAAGAGAACAGATAGCGGTATCATATTCCAGGTTTGGCTATCAGGAATGCAAAAGCGTGCCATGTTCACAACTGAACAAGAATCCACTAAGCATCTATTCCAAGTACTCTGTGCCGTAGTGAACTGGCCAATATCGACAGACAAATGCCTAGCCCAAGTTCCACAGCCCACATGAGCAATCATAAGGATCCCACGATCAGGTTGGGCATCAGCGCTGTCTTCTTTTCTGCTGGCTATGGTAGCATTAGACCAATTAGGGCATCCCATCACTCCTGCTACTACCTTTTCATTCACCACAAGAGCCAGCCCCACCTTAAGGTAAAAAAACATATCACTATATCAGGATAAGGAAAAGGACTGTGAACAAAATGATTAAAGATGAAAGTATTGAAATTCCTTGAAACCATATATAACAGCAAAAATATAAAAGCAAACAGAGTTGGTTTAGAGTTTCAGACATGACATATATTCCCGCACGATGTTACAATATATTTAAGATGATACCTCAAAACAAAAAAGTGTATTAGCCAGAAAAATAGCAGTAATATTCTTAAACTCAGTTAAGAGATGGTGATATTTATAGTGTTGCATTTATTTCATTTTATTTCAATGAACTGGGACTGTTCTACAGATCCTCAAGGCACATACGCCTGTGTTCAGTAACCTTGAGAAAGGTAGAGGGGGGAGCAAATGCCCATAAGGTCGATTATGCTTTTTGATGCATGCATGTAGATAACTTGTGCAAATGGCAGGTGACTGAAAAAGGTCCTCAGGTGGTCAGACATATGATATACAATACAGATGGTCATTTCAAAGCAGACATATCTGACATAAAATGGCCAATCTATGCAGGGTTCAGGAACAACCGTGCTTGTGAAATGAAAATAAAGTTTTCATGCATGAAACTATAATCTCTCTATATTGATGTGTTTATGCTTGTGCAATGAATATATACATGCACATATAACAATGACTGCATAGCACATATCAATGGAGGTTCAACAGTATTCAAAGATGAACCATACAATGGAAGAATAGAGAACCATACCACATACAGAGCATCGTCCCCTCCCAAGAAACCTTTTGTGCCATCAATTGGATCAAGTACCTTCAAACCACATTACCACGTTTACTCAGTTGAGCCAACTCATGTAGCTGTGGATTTATGGTAAATGGAACTTGGAAGCTTACTGCCTACCCAATAACTAGCAGGATTTGAATCAAAGGATACAGCATTCTTGCCTCCTCTATCAATAGCTCTCAGCACATCATCATGAGTTAAAAGTGAATCGGCGTTACGCACTTTTTCTGCAACAGCACTTGAAATTGACTCAACAAGAACATTACTACTGTTATCATCAGTATTGGATGACCTCAGAGAAGCTGAATCCTCTTCTGCCACCAGAGGTATTAACGGAAACAATCGCTGGAGCTCTTTTAGTAGCAACAAGGTAAAATTTGTCATCTGACAGAAGTGCAAAGTACATACCAAAGCTGATTGTAGAATAGTCTTATGAATTACCTAAACTAATAAGAGCTTGTACTCCAAAATCTGCAACTGTGACAGGAGTTTGGTCATTCTTTTCAAGAATCTTCTTGTCACCCGAAAGCAGCGTTCTCTTCACCTGTCAAGATGTACAATTGAAACTGGAAATTGCAGTTCATGCCTTCTCTTTACAGTTAAGTGTTGACAAGCATTTACATTTGTTCTACCAAAACCAGATGATAACTCACAAAATTACAAAGGACTGGGTACAATCTATGACGGTGCAACATATTAAAGAAAGCCTCTTGTGTCTCCAATCGTACTCATGCTCACTTCCACCTATCACTCCAATCCAGGCTAGATCAAAGCTATTTCACTCTTTTGGTTGATTTGAACTAAAATGGAAACCTGACCCTAAGAAACTCTGTACAAATTTGTTTGTGTACTCTATTCTTTATGTTTCTCCATGAGAAATCCTGTACTGATCAAAATGTGTCAGCTGCCACTAGCATGGTTTGGATATCCTAAGCCACATGTTATATTTTGCACGAAGATGTGGTTTGACTAGAGAAAGATTAAATGAAAAAAAAATATCTAGGTACACGGCTATTACTTTTAAACACTAATGTTAGGCACATTTTCATTTTCACTTCTTTTTTTTTTTACTAACACGATTAAATTAACTGTTCCACGGTAAAGAGATTGTTCACATACTTGAAGCAAAGACAAACCATAAGTGTAACACTTAGAGAAAACAAACTTATTGAATTGTTCTACCAAAGATAGTGGGTACATGAAAAGGTTGTCAGGACTGCAATTCTTGGTAGGACTGTTTTGATTAACTGGATCTGATTGTATGCAAACTCGGTTTTAAAGCTCTTTGATTAATTGCAGTTTCTGGGAATATTTTTGTACAGCTAGAACGAATTGGGGTACACCTAAAGTATCATGATTTCCCATTTAGTCTATCACAAACCTCACCTCCTAGAGAAAAATTATTTGAAAAAATCGCAAATTAATTGGTCAATTCTAGAATATTTCTATGAGCTGCATTGTCAAATGTCAACAAATGGAGAATGTGAGACGCCGCTCTCAAAATTCCCCCATTGAAGTCTCCGGCTTCACATGAAGTGCACCAATTTTAATTCCATTACCACCCCCACATGATTCAGGATATGAACCCAGAAATCAACCCCACTCACAAATCTAAAAAGCTCTCCAGTTTCTTCACAAACAGGCAGGAGAGGGGTTATGAAGCCAAACTCACGTCTACGCAGAGGCGGCAGGCGCGCTCGACGGCCGCGGCGGCCGCCGCGAGCTCCCGGTGGTGGGCGGCGCGCTCAGGAGGGAAGGGTAGCCCGTACGCCTCCGCCGCGGCCGCGGCCGCCGACGCTGCCGCCCTATCCAGAACACAAACACATGAGCCACTTAGGCGGCGGCGGCGGCTGTCGGAACTCAAACGAGCGGAGAATACGGTTAGGGTATCCAGGAGAGGGGTCACCTCACGCAGACGCGGGAGTGGCGGGGAGCCGCGGGGAGGAGTAGCCGGCGGCGGCGGCCGCCGGCGAGGAGGAGGCTGCGCGGCGGCGGCGAGAGGTGGAGGAGCGGCATTCGCGCGTGTGGCGGGAGCGAGACGGCCCAAGGCTGACACCGGAATATTCGCAGGTATATTCGCGAATACGCCTCACGACGCGAGTATACCACCGCCGTCCACTGACCTGAGGAAATTTGGCCCATTAGGAGTTTGGGACCCATAATCTTGGGCCTGAGATTCGACCCATTGTTTTATTTTTAGAGAGACTAGAGGTGAGAGAGACTAGAGGACAGGATCCCGTTAGAACGGGATACTTAAAGTGACTCATCCCCTTTCTTTCCTCTATATAGCTGAGTTTCCACGTCTTTTCTCCTTGTCTTGCTAGCCAGATCAATAAAAGGAAAGGGAGGAAGCACGTTGAAGAGGGGAAGGAATGAGAGGATAGCAGATGGCAGCAAGAGGTTCATTGGCCGGGCACGACGACGATGGCATGCGCTCCCTCCTCACACCTGGTACCTGTGGATCTTCTGGCTGGTACCTGGTACCTTGGATACCGGCTGGTATCTAGGTATCAGACCTTGGTACCTGGGTACCAGGCCTGATACTTGTGGGTATCAGCCATGATACCTTCCTCCTCACACCTGGTACCTATGAGTGTTCTGGCTGGTACCTGGCACGTTGGATACTAGCTGGTATCTAGGTATCTGTTAATAGTGAAATTTGGTAAGCCCTAAAGTTATCATCGGCCGAAAATCATTATCGGCTGCAGCATCTCGGAATCAGCCGATGGGAGTTATCAAGTTGCCAATAGTCAGATTCCTGCTATATTCGGTTAAGGAAATCAATCTACTAAAGGAAGTTTATCCTTAAGCAACCGAGTTCAAAGAGGATGCGGTATGGCAGTTTATCTATTAATTAGGAATAGTTTGTTAGTTTCCTTTTATCTTTAGGAAAGTGTGTTTAGTGTCCGATAAGGACTTTATGTTTTCCATTTATCTTTAGGATAGTTTCTTTCTTGTCCGATAAGGACTTGTATCAACCCATGGGTATAAATATGTACACCCGGGGTCTATGTAATTTATCAATCTATCGATCAACAATACTCTCGGCGCATCGCCACCCTCTTCCCTGAGGTTTTTACTTATCTTCCGGCGGAACTTGGGCACCTGACGTAGGGCTGCATCGGCTTTCGATCTCCAGCGAAGGGGTAAGTCCTACGTTTTGTCGGGCCCTGGTAAATCTGTCGGCTACGTTGGTGTTATTCAAGGCTGCATCGATTCGATCTCTTGGATCGCTCTGGTTTGGTTGATATATTTGCCTACCTAATATCTCAATTCTATCTCTAATTGCATTGTGTTTAGAGACGCATCGGTTTAGTTGGGACTGTCTCGGTTAGGTCTGATCTCCTGTCTTAACCGATATATCTCTACAATCATAATGCTGTTCTAAATAGATTTGTTATATCCATCACATTAGACAGATCTATCGGCTCATTGAGTATTAGATTATCATATGCAATCTCGTGCTACATCGGTTAGGTTCGATCTACTAGATTGTTGTTGATAATATAAGTCTTGTTAAGCCGATAGGTTCATACTAATGTTTTATCGGGGTGCTAGCCGATAAGTTATCTGGACGTTGCATCGGCTTGTAGGGATTGCATATACATATAAGTTGGATTTAGCCGATGGCAATAAAGGTTTCACTGTTTAATCTAATCTTGTGGATCTTATGACATCGGACCTCCAGCCGATGTGTGCTTTAACCTTCGGATCAATATTTGTTTTACTATTTCATATTGTTAGCCGATTGGTTTCTACTGGATTATATTGCTATATTATATTATCATCAACCGATTGCCTTCATATCATTATCTACATTGGACATATAGCCGATTGCTTAAACCCTATCGCTATCGGCTGGTATAGGCATCGGCTATTATCGACTATCGGCTGGAACTACTTCATCAGCTTGTCAGCCGATCGGCTGTTTGATCTATTATTTGCAAATCTTGTCAGTTGCAGGATCAAACTGACTGGCACGTCTGCATCTCATTAACCTTTGGACCTGCACTGGAGCTAAGCAGATCTCCCAGGCCGGTGTGTTCGATTTTTTCGTCAACAGTATCAGACCTTGGTACCTAAGTACCAGGCCTGATACTTGTGGGTATCAGCCATGATACCTCCCTCCTCACACTTGGTACCTATGAGTGTTCTGGCTGGTACCTGGTACCTTGGGTACTAGCTGGTACCTAGGTATCAGACCTTGGTACCTGGGTACCAGGCCTGATACTTGCGAGTATCAGCCATGATACCTCCCTCCTCACACCTGGTACCTATGAGTGTTTTGGCTGGTACCTGGTACCTAGGTATCAGACCTTGGTACCTAGGTACCAGGCCCGATACTTGTGGATATCAGACATGATTCCCTAAGGTACCACGCATGATACTTGGTATTAGCCGTGATACCTCCTGATACCAGTCAAGAATGACTTACTTCTATGGTGGTCACCTCGTCTCCAACGTCGTTGTCGCTCCCTTCTCCACCTCCTCCTCCTCCTCCGCCACCAACCCCATAACCGGACGCTTCTCCAGAGCACCCACGAGACCACCACAACCACCTCCGCCTCCCCTACCTTCGCCGGGAGAGACCCTCATGACCGGGGGCCATTGGCGGCGACGCTGTGAGGAGGAGTAGAGGCGGCGCGTGCAGTGGCGGGGCCATGCGGGGTAGGAGGCGGAGCCGCCGGGGCCCTACCCTGACCCTGACGAGGAGTAGGGAGGGAGGTGGAAGATGGAGAGAAAGAATCGGAGAGAAAGGAGGAGGAGAAACGGATCTGGTGGAGAAAAAACGGATCTGGGGTTTGGGATTATTCGTTACAAATATCCCGTCCCCACGGAATTCCGTCCACTAGTTTTTCTCTTTATTCTTTTGGGTTCGGATCAGTAGGCCGTTTCAGCCATGCTGCTAGCTCGCCACTTTCTTTCAGGTTCATACAGCAAAGTCTACAGATGCTAACAAGAGAGCTAGTATCCTTTGTAAATTACATCAAAATATAATATTACTGCGATTGTGAGACGAATTTATACAACAAATGACAGATTCATACATTGTGAAGGCAAAAGATTGTAGTAATATAATTCTGCAAGCAATTTGATGTAGGATGACTTGACTAGCATGTTGGCATGTATCTTCAGGTACTCATTGTTCAGAGGGGAACAGTGTATTCTGTCATGTATATCTGTTGCTGTAATGATATTAGAGGTGATAAGTGATATGGACATGTTTGCAAGGTTTCTCTCCCAGATGAGAGACCAAATACAGCTTGATGGTCGGTGAGGTAAAATGCTAACCCTAAAAAATGTGTCATGTGTGGAGCTATATATGCAACATTGCAGCTACTTAGTAATTCGCCTTGATCAATTCAGCAAGCTTGTTGTGCAGTACGCCGTTGGTGATGAGAATGCCACCATGAGGGTAAATGTCTCTGCGCCCAGTTAGGTCAGCTTCAAGATCCAAAGGTTCCCCTCTCCAGTCAGTAACCTGCGAATCAAACAAGTCACAAAATCACCATGGTTAATAATGTTTCAGTGTTTACGTTGGTTAATTGATTGAACAAATGCTCAATTCGTTGAATTCTGGATTAACAAGTGTGTTATTCCATACTTGGCCTCCAGCTTCCAGCACACAAATTACTCCTATAGTATGATCCCAAGACTGTAAACAATGGAGAAAATAAAGGATCAGTGCGGTTATAAACTAAGTCAGGAGTTTGTTCAGTTTGGACAGAAACTGCAAACAAGATTTCACCTTGAGGCTTTTCGTCCGTGCTTTAAGGACGAAAACTGAGGCTCTTCCATAGGCTACAGTAAGGTACTTGCACAAGCTACGGAAGATGAATAAGAAGAATGCATTACAATCACTCATACCGACCAATTCATAAATCATTTAAGATAGTCACTATCAACCTATGCATGTACTTATGTAGGAAATCTCAAAAGTATTATTACAGCAGCACAACACAAGAGAAAAAAAAAACAAAAGGATATTTCACATTTTTAGATCTTGCTGACAGAACAATAGCAAGTAATGAAGAACAATCACAAGATAGGAATGTGTTAGGATGGGCGGAACTATCCATCAATATGAAATATTTTTTGCTCATTCATTAGCACAACGTTTTAACTGATTAGGAGTAGTAACAACATCATACATAAGTAGCATATAGGCGATAGGAAGTGCAACAAACCTGCCGGAGAAAACATATGAGGTAAGAAGTTCATTCTCATCTCTAAGTTTTGATTCATCCGTCGTTGAGTTGAACACAACAGATAGTGGTATCATATTCCAGGTTTGGTTATCGGAAAGGCAATAGCGTGCCTTGTGTACAACGGAACAAGAATCCACGAAGCATCTGTTCCAAGTATCCTTTGACGTAGTGAACTGGCCAAATTCATCATACAGAAGCTTAGTCCAAGTACCACAACCCTCATGAGCAATCATAAGGATCCCACGATCATAACGGGAAGCAATGCTGTCATCTTTTCTGTTGGCTATGGTATCACTGGCCCAATTAGGACTTCCCATGACTCCTGCTACTACTTTTCCATTCACCACAAGAGCCAAGCCCACCTTGAAGTTCAAAAACATATCAGGATAAGACAAAGAACAGTGAACAAAACTGCCAAAGATATAAGTATTGAAATTCCTTGAACACTGGGTTGACAAATCCATATCGAAAAGCGATCATTTAAGAACAGGCAAATTTGGTGTTCATAGTTTCAGAAATGAAATTTATCCCTGCAAAAAAGTTACAGTAGATTTAGGATGACACCTAAAAAAAGGTGCCTGACCCTCCTCCAAAAAGACTGAACTACAATTCTTAACCGCAATTAACAGACAATGACAATATGCTGTTGCATATGCTTCGTTTCAATGAACTTGGGCTATTCTATTTCTGGGATCCTCAAGCCATATACACCAGCATTCAGTGAACGTTGTGAAAGAGTAAAGAGGGGAGAGAAAATGCTCATAATTTTGATTATGCTTTTAGATGCATGCCTGGCCACACATATGATATCAACGAACGCAATCATTTGAAATTGAACATGCCTGACATAAAAAAGGGTGCCCAGAAATATCCAGGATTCACGACCCATGCTTGTGAAATGATAAGAAATTTGTTGTGCACAGAACTATAACCCCTCATATTGGTGTATATGCTTGTTGCAGTGAATGTAAATGCACATGTAACAAATATGGCTGCATAGCATGTATCAATGGCAGATGAATACTATTCAAAGATGAACATTACAATGGAACTACAGAGAAACATACCACATAAAGAGTATCATCCACTTTCGAGAAACCTTGTGTACCATCAATTGGATCAAGTACCTTCAAACCACAGCGCCATCTTTATTCAGTGGACTGACTTTTGCAGATGTAGATTTATGGTAAACAGAACTTGGAAGCTTACTACCTACCCAATAAGTAGCGGGATTTGAATCAAAGGATGCACCATCCTTGCCTCCTTTGTCAATAGCTCTCAGCACATCATCATGAGTTAAAAGTGAATCAGTGTTACTCACATTGTCAGCAACAGCACTTGAAATTGACTCAACAAGCACATTGCTACTGCTATCAGCATTAGATGACCTTAAAGAAGCTGAATCCTCTTCTGCCACAAGAGGAATTGATGGAAACGATCGCTGGAGCTCTTTCAATAGCAACAAGGTAAAAAATGTCACCCAACAGAAGTGCAAAGTATATATGAAAGCTTAACGGAGGATTGTTCTATGAATTACCTAAACTAATAAGGGCTTGCACTCCAAAATCCGCAACTGTGACAAGAGTTTGGTCACTCTTTTCGAAAATTTTCTTCTCACCTGAAAGCAGTGATCTCTTGACCTGTCAACATGTACAATCAGCAAAATGCAATTCAGGCCTTTTTTTCACAGTGAAATGTGAGGCAAACATTTACATTTGCTCCACCGACAGATACAGTACAGTCCGTGTATGGCGAAATACAGTAACCAAAAGCCTCTTTGTTTTCCAATTGTACCCGTGCTCACTTCAAGTAACTTTGCCAATCCAAGCTAGATAAAATAAATCCACCTATTCTTTTGGTCATTCTGAAGAATAAGACCTGACAGACAAGAATAACTCTCTAGCAATTTGTGTGGATTGTACCTCTATTTTAATGTTTTTTTATAAGAATTTATATAGTTGAAACTTGACAGGTGCCACTAGTATAGTTTAGATTAGATTCCCTAAGATGGATAATTTTACCATCCTTGAGAAGGTACCATATTTTCTAGTATAAAATTTGGTACCTCTAGGTACTAAGTATCTCAAGGTATAAAAAATTTTAGCGTAAAATTTAGATACCTTAAGGTACTTTCTCAAAAACTGTAAAATTCCTCTCCTAAGATACATGTTATAGTTTGCTAATAATATAGGTATAAGGTTAAGCTATCAACACTAATGCTAAGCAGATTTCATTTTCACTCCTTTGTTGGATTAAATTGACTCAATTAACAGTTACCTGGTGAAGGTGAGAATTTTTTTGAGGGAAGCGAAGGTGAGATTTGGATCACATACTTTAAGAAAAAAACCGTAAGTGTAATATTTAGACTAGACAAACTTATTGAATTGTCCTACCAAAGTTGATGGGTACGTGAAAAGGTTGTCAGGACTGTGATCCTAGGTTTCGATTAACCGGATGAACCCTGAAATATCATGATTTACCAATGGTCTGTCTATCACAAGTAATCTCCTAGTCCTAGACAGCAACTCATAAATATTTTTGTTTAGTGAAAATTCAGGATGATATTTACTTCGAGAGTTTCATGAAAATTAGTTGCTCGTTAAACATTTCTCCCAGTGTATTGCCGGGAAATCTAGAACATGAGACGCCGGTGCCCAATTTGGATTTTCTGAAAAAAAAAATCCCCATTGAACATTCGGCTTGACATCAAATGCACCTTTTTTTTTTCTCTCGGTATCACCTTCACGCGATGCAGCATTGCACCCATGAGCCAAAACTGAAATTAATCCCACGCACGAACCCAAAAAGTGCCCAATCCGGAAACCTACTCGAGAGCAGATGAAAGGGATGGGGTTAATTAACTCACGTCTACGCAGAGGCGGCAAGCGCGCTCGACGGCGGCGGCGGCCGCGGCGAGCTCGCGGTGGTGGGCGGCGCGCTCCGACGGGAAGGGAAGCCCGTACGCCTCCGCGGCCGCGGCCACCTCCAACTCCACCGACGCCGCCGCCCTATCCGCAATGTCGCAACTCACATTGATTAGCCACTGAGACAGCGGCGGCTGCTGCCACAAGCCCCACAAGTAGGCGCGCGCGCGCGCAGGGGGAGGGACGGTTCACCTTACTCAGACGCGGCGGGGAGACGGCGAGGGGAGTAGCAGCCGGCGGCGGCCGCCGGCGACGAGGAGGAGGCCGTGCGGCGGGAGCGAGAGGTGGAGGTGCGGCATTTTCGCGTGTGTGGCGGGAGAGAAAGCTCGATCGAATTTAATGCAGAGCTATTCCTATTCGCAAAGTATATAAGCGAATACAAAACGTGATACTATTATACGGAGTATGTAGGGAGTAGCCAAGTGCCAAGATATGTCAATACGAGTGTACCACCTGCATCCAACAATTTGCAACCTGAGGATATGTATATTTTTTTTTATACTAGCAAAAGTGCCCGTGCGTTGCACTGGGTGATTACGGAGTGTGTATATTGAACAAAAGTGTTGGTTGGTTTAGCAAAAGCGCCCGTGCGTTGCAACGGAAAGAAAAAACAAGAAAATTAAATTAATACATATTAAATTCTAATTTAATGAAAAATAATTTTCTACAATATTAATTACACACTTTGAAATTTTAGCAAAAGTGCTCGTGCATTGCAACCGAAAGAAAATAAGCAACAGTTAAATTAAAAGATATTAAATTCTAATTAAATGAAATACACATTTTCTGGAATATTAGGGTATTTTTATGTTGGTAGGTATATAATTAAATTAATTTTCAAGTAAAGTAAGTGTGAGAAATAAAATATTATGGTTGGATTTAATTTTTGTTAAATTTTCTATATTAATTACACTCTTTAAAATTTTCTTGGAATTTACATAGCTTAATTGGTAATTTTGATAATACAAATATCATTTCAGCATTTATTTAAATAAAAATCATTTTTCTCTATGGGCCTTTTTCAACCCATTTTCTTCTTTAGCCCGCAAGCGTAAAAGTCTACTTAATACCCCATACTCCTCCTCTCGCTTGCTGGACCACCAGCCCGCGTGCGGCCCAAGTGGTGCGACCCAAACCCTCGATCGATTTGAGCCGTTCGTTTTGATGGACGGCTCAGATCAGTTCCAAATTGACGAAAACCCTAACCCTAACCCTCCCCCTCCCCACCCTAGCCGAGCCGGCCGCCAACCCCGCACCCGACGCCGCCTCTCCCCACCGACGTCGCTTCCCCTCCCCTCCTCTCCAGCAATGCCGTTCCCTCTCCCCATCTCCCGCCTCTCCCCCTCCCCCTCTCCCTACCGGCGCCGCTTCCCCTCTCCTCCCCTCCGGCGGCACCGCTCCCTCTCCCCATCTCCCGCCTCTTCCCTCCCCCATGCCGGCCGCCTCCCCCGCCACCGGCATCGTCTCTCCCACCACCGGCGCCGCTTCCCTTTCCTTCTCCTTCCCTTCTCGCCGGCATGGCGCGGCGACGACGAGGTGCGGTGGAGACGGCGCCCTCCCAACGGCAGCGTCGACGGCGTCCGTGCCCCCTCTCCCGCTCTCCTTACCGTCTCACCGGCACGGCGCAGCGACGGCGGGGTGCGGCGGAGACAACGGCGACGGTTGTCCCTCCCCTCTCCCTCTCCCCGTCGGCCTCGACGGCGACGGCGCCCTCTCAACGGCGGCGTCGATAGCGACGACGGCATTGGCTTCGTCCACGGGTGAATCTGTCTACGGTGGCGGCCACCGCGGGCGGATCCTGCAGCGGTGGCTCCCTCCGCCGCCTCTCTTTTCCCTCCGGCGGCGGTGGTGACATCGGCGGCTACCGTTTTTTTTTTCTTTTTTGTATTTTTTTTCCATGGCTATTGCTAACCGAGTCGGATTGCGTACGAACGGGATGAAAATTAGATGTGATGAAAGGAAAAATACGAATATTTATATTAATTATATAGATATGGTTTAGTTAAGATGAAATTCATCGTGTTAATTTCACTTGGATATATATTTTGTTAGAAAATCATGAGCTGCAATCGCAATTAGGAGTTCGATCTTCTCAAATTAACATGCGACTTTTTAAAAATGATTTATTATATATTTTCAAAAACGAACGAAATTAAAAACTGACTCAAATATGGATCTGTATTTCTAAAAGCGAACAAATTTAAAAATCGACCCATACACAGATGACGTATCAAAGTACCGGAAAAACATCTTCAATTTTTATATATATATTTTTTTAAAAAAAGTAAAGTAGTATAAGTAGAAGAAAAGATTACGGACGAGAAATTTTTTTAGGGAGTCAGTCGTTTTTTTTTCTTTTTTTTTCACGGTAGAAGTTTTTTCTCCTTTTTTTTCTTGCTTTTTTTCTCCACCGGGGAGTCGGACGTCCTATTTTTTTTCTCTTCGTTTTTTGTTTTTTCTCTCTTTTTTTTTCTAACAGAGGAGTCGGGCTTTTTTTTTTGCCGATTGATTTTTTTCCTCCTTTTTTGTTTTTCTCGCTTTTTTTTTTCAAACGGACGACGGAATTGTTTTTTATTTTTTAAGTAGTAGTAGAAGTAGAAGTATAAGTAGATAGTAGATAGAAGTAGATAGATGTTGTATAAAAGGAATCTGATGATAGATGGACCCGAATTTTTGTGGACTCACCATTTAGAGAAAAAAAATGTCTAGAAATGAAAAATGGGGATTCGAATCTGCCACGATGGTGACCGCAACTTAAGCAGTATCAGCACGCACCATGGGATGCAAACTGGACGATCTAGATCACACGTTGTACTGTTCATAGCACTGTAGCAATAAATATTGTAGCACAAAACATTATTCACATGGTTGATGTAGCTTTGAATCTGAACCGTTGATCAGAAAAACGGACGGCCAAAGTTATATGCAACTGTTAACTTGCAGTTATAAGTATAGCTATACGTAATTTGAATTCGGAAAATGAAATGTGTAAAATGCTGATATTAAGTTAAACACAAGTTTCCTATGTTTTGTGTTACTACCACCACTCCTACTCATTGAGAACCATGGTAGAACTCTCAATATAGATTACTACCGCCACTCCTACTCATTGAGGACCATGGTAGACTCTCAATATAAATATGTAGCTTCTACTCTCTATTTACACAAATGTAACGGGATTATATCATTTTTTAAACGTAAAAATTAAGGCAGTAAGAAAAAATACAACTGAGATAATCCGTGTTGTATTTTATTTATTTAAATAGAATAAAGTAAAAAAAAATGGGATTGAAAGATTCAACGGTGAACTGAGGTCTTCCTTTTTACAAATAAAATTGTAAAATATCTTCTATTTGTGAAAGGAGGGAGTACCTCCTATTGTATAAGAGGGCTGGTAGGATACGACATCTCATTCAAACGGGATACTTTATATTGATGACGTCAGCTCCACCTCCACTTTATCCACTTATGAGTCCACGACTCAGCCCTGCCTTGCAAGCTGGAGGAGCACGTGCGATGCGCTAGGAGAAGGCGATGACACCAGTAGTGACTTAGGTGGCAAAGTTGGTCCCTGCAGCAGCATGGTGACCCTTGTAACAACACCAGATTGAGAAGAAAAAGGATAGAAATAGGGAAAGGAATGGAAGGGAGAAGACGAGACAAGGCGCTAGTGGTAGACGCCTCGACACCCAGCCAAGCAGCAGCGACATATGTTCCCTATACCTTGATAATTTGTATTTGGTACCTATAGGATATCGGTTGGTACATATAGGTATCAGCTGGTAACCGTAGGTATCAACCATGATACCATAGGTACTAGGCCTGAAACCTGTAGGTATCAACCATGATACCACATTACCAGGCCTAGTACCTGCAGGTACCAGCCGAGCCATAGTGATACGTCGCATGCACGACATACCTGTGCACAACGTTGACGAGCAGCACGGTGTCTGCAGCACCATGTCGATTGTCAATTGAAGCTCCAGATCTAGCACCTTCATTCATTTCCCCTCCATTACTATTAACAGTGGTGTGGGAGGAGAACTCGCATCAGTCGACATCCTCCCCAACGGCATGACACGGAGGAGGTCACAGGGGGTTGGTGTGATCCATTGCCTTATCACCAACATGGCTCAAGCTGGATCCAATGACGGGGAGGCCCTAGGTATCTCCAGATCTGGTGTTGGCAGTCCTCTCCCTGAATTGCTAATGGAGAGAGGGGGGACGGAGCAGGAGGGTAGGTGAGCAGAAGAAAGGAGCGCGAGCCATTTCCAGACTTCCAGCTAGGCAAGGAGGAAGAGGAGAGGAAGGAGAAGGGTGGTGGCAGATGCGAGGCGTAGGTGCAACTAGAAGAGTGACAAGGAGATTGGGGATCGAGTCGGGTGGAAAAGGATGCAGGCGGATGAGGATGATGAGTGCTCATTAAGTATCTCGTCCCCACTCCCCTGGACAAGATACCGTGGGTTAGTTTTTCTGATTGTTTAAAGATATGATGCAAGTCAAGATAAGCATATTTCACTTAGCATAAGATATCTTCAATTGGCATGCGGTTTTTGCCACCAATTAGAAAAAAAAAGAAACCAAATTCTTACTTAGTAAAAAGAATACTTTCATTAACAGGGTTTCTACTAGTTACAGAGGGTATGGATTCTCGGGCCACATGCCAACGGTTGTCAATACATTGGCAATCCTGCGGAGAAACCTCACCAAGTTAGAGAAGGGCAGCTAAGCTAAATTTAATCGATGACATTTGTTCGGGTTCAGCAGTTGGTACCAGGATAATTGGTTCAATCATCACGGGTACAATGGACTACAAAGAAAGAGTTTTGCTCCAGCGAAAAGTAGCGGCGCTGCGCGGAGGGAGGAAACAGAGAAAGAGCGAAAAGGAGAAAGCGAGGGCGCGACTCCTTTCTCTGTTTCCCGATCGTACCCTTCTAACATGGACGAATGGATTTATCTCTGTACCTGCCAGTACCAGTACCTGCCGGTACAAGTTGCTGGATGGGAGCAACTTTGAGCAGCCAGGGCTAGCTCCTTGTCCTCACGAGCATCTTTGAGTAAATACTACCGCAATCTGCGCCCCCCAAATGCGCGATGTTGTTTCCTCACGCACTGTGCCATGTTCACTGACAACCTTGCTGTTGTAGCTACCATATTTGGATGTGCGAAAGCTCACGCCGACGAAGGACTTGAAGAAAGGTACCGGAGACGATGAGGATGACCTAATGATCAGTAGTGACAGGCTAGCATTGCCATTGAAGCTGAAGCACACGGAGTTGCTGGGCACGACTGATGACATGTCACCGCTACCAAGTCAAGTTTGCTGGTAGTGCCGGTGCTGTAGGAGTAAGGCAACACGTCGGCGGTGGCGGCCTTGGCGAGGAGCCTGGAGTGCTCCCAGGAGCGCGGGGGCACGGACAATGTGTTAGTGGTTCTTGAGGGAGTTGTTGGTGCCGTCGTCATCCTTATTCCTATCATCGCCATTGCTGCTCCCTCCTTGACCAGAATTGGCGTTTGAAATTATTTTGAAAACCTCAGCTAGATATTCAATGGGAAAAGACAAATCCATACTTCCACCTCAATTTCCTTCAGTCAACACCCACACATGAATGCGTTGGTACTAACAGTTTTGAGCCATCTAATCTAGTTCAGTGGATGGTTCAGATTTGGTACCGACCCATGTCGAAGGACGGTAAAAGTTATCTTAATCGATCGTGTAACGAAGGGAATGATAATCGTGTTTGTTTTGTGAACCTAACGTAGCTCAGCTGGTTAAGTTACTTACTGTGGTACTTACTTACTTGATTTCAAGTCCTAAACTTGGTAAGGTGCTCTTATTTATGACTAATTATTTTTTCAGCGGTAAATGACATTAAGAAACCTATTGTAGCTTTGTTGATATCAATATATGTCAGGCAAAGTCTATGCAGTGTGCATGTGTGCATTCACAGTCACACTCACTTAGTCAAATACCAAGATCGATCGATCGATGTACAAGTGGATGCATTAATTCATCATCGGGTGTTCATATATTACAAATCACCACCATGCAAGTCGCCATTAACCACCAACCCAGCTCTCCTAATTTAAGTAGTAATCAACAAAAGGATGACCTCTCCTCTCTCCATACCCTCCCAGCTCGCTCGTCATCACAAAACTAAACCGCGCGCGCGAACGCACACCAACGCACGCAAACGCATCGATCCCGTTTGAATTGCGCGCGAAAGAGCTTAAATTAAGAGGAGGAGAAGGTGTCGAAGATGGTGGTGTGGAGCGGGTCGCTGAGGTGGGTGGCCCAGTTGTTGAGGGGCCCCTTGCCGGTGGCGGCGGCCTGCACGGCGAAGCCGAGGAAGGCGACCATGGCGAGGCGGGCGTGCTTGATCTCCGCCAGCTGCAGCCGCTCCTTCTTCTCCGGGTCCGACGCTAACCCGAGCGGGTCGAAGTAGGACCCCCCCGGGTACAGCCTCTTCTCCGGATCCAGCTCCGCGTTGCGCTGGAACTCGATGTAGCCGATGACGAGCACCTCGATCCAGATCAGCGTCGAGATCGAGAACGGCAGCGGCTGCCCCAGGTACGACGACCCATCCACCAGCTCCACCTGAAAAACATCATCGGACCATTCCTACGTCAGTGTCATCGTCCTCGTCCGCGGCGGCGGCGACATGTGTAGTAATCAGGGTTTTAAATATTCAGCTATAGCTGTTTGAGAAAGATATAGCTATTTGCTCTCATGTACAATCTAGTCGTAGCTGCCACTATTTTGAGAAGGCTAATCGCTAAATAGTTTAGCCCACTATTTGAAAGTGAGAAATGACCTGGGTTTGAAGTTTTACTCTTTCTAATTATTTGATATTAGGTCATTTTTTAATGTTTGTGTGTTTTTTTAGCAAATTTCACAAAACTACATGTTTTATGATTTAAGTTGCAGAAAACCACACACATTTTGATACTTGGCACTTAAGTACATATATTTTGGTAGTTTAGTTTCACGAAACCACACTATCGATGGATTCACCCGTGAGATGACATGGTTGTTCCATCTAAGATGAGAACGTGACATCCTATTAATTTTGTGCGATGGCTGGTAATATGATGCCATGTCTTCGTTCTGGGTGAAACAGTCACGTCATCTCGCGGGTGAATCCATTCATTGATAGTGTGGTTTCGTGAAACTACGCTACCAAAATATATGTACTTAATTGTCAAGTGTCAAAGTGTGTGTGGTTTTCTGCAACTTAGACCACAAAACGTGTAGTTTTGTGAAATTTACTCTTTTTTTTTAAACGCTGGTAGTAATGTATAGGGGAGTATCGTATACCTTGCCGGCGTCTTGCCAGGTGACGCCGGTGAGCCACTCGACGGAGAGGGCGCCGAGGGTGGCGAGCATGGCCCAGCGGCCGTGGATGAGCTCGCACTCGCGGAAGCGCTGGAGGCCGAACACCTCGGTGTAGGGCTGGAACGGGGTGGACTTCACCTCGCCGGTCTCGAACCGGGTGCCGATGATCTCGCCGGCGTTGTTCTTGGCCAGGTTCTGGTCCAGCGAGTCCAGCTCGAACTGCAGGTACTCCGCCGGCTTCCCGAGGCCGAACGGGTCGAAGCCGTAGTCGCCGACGAGCGACCCGTCCAGGTAGTCCGGCGCCACCGCGCCGGGGAACCACAGCGGCCTGTCCGTCGTCGGCGCCGACGACCTCGCCGCCTTCTTCGCCGCCGCCTTCTTCCCGCCGCCGAACCCGAACCTCGCCACGATCCTCCCGCTCTGCGGCGCCGGGTCCGCCAGCCTCGTCCCCAGGAACGTGCTCGCCGCCGCTGCCACCGACGACGCCATGGCTGCTCTTCTCCTCCTTCTTCTTCTTCTTCGAGAATGTGTGGGTGGTGGTGAGGGGGGGCTCGCCATTGGGGTACAAATAGGGTGGCTTATAACAAATTCGCGGTGTTATCTCCGCGTGGCAGATCGGACGGTGAGGAAGGGGGCTGTGATCTATCTGACGGCCACGGTTGGCTCTGCCTTATCCGGGCCTTATCTGTATGGCCCTATGGATGGGGAGCTTTGCCATGGGGTTGGTGACACGTGGAGGGCTGGGATTGGGTGATGGGGGTTTTGGAATGCTTTGTGATTTGTGGTCTTCAGGGTGGATGGGGCCCAAAATATCGGGCGAAAATAAATCTTTTGGCTGTTTTGCAGCTCTGGCACCTTTGTAAGTTGGAGTTAGCATTTCAGTCCTAAAATCACAATGCAGCAATCTGTGAATGGGAGTTTGTAAAGCTCTTCTTGGAACACGCAAATTTTATATGTTTGGGTCAAGACTCGAGAGTTTCATTTTTATCTCAAGATTATGGATAGAAATCCGGACTTTATATCCACTTATAGATATACACACTGCCAAGGTTAAGAGTTATATTTGCCAAACGATTCAGTTGAAGGCGAGTTATTTGAAAATATGGCATCCAATAACGGAAAAGAATCCATCGGAAGTTTTAGAATCGCCACACCGTTGCCGTTTGAATTCATGCAGTTCAAATTTGGGAGAGGATCGCTTCAGTTTCTGTCATGTTGGATGGACATGCAAACGTCTAATGTTTCAATTAACTTAAAGTATTCTTGGATTATTTAGTGCAATTTATTTCTGGTAGGTTGTAAGGTACATTTTATTTACAGGTTACCAACTTGTTTGGTAGAGCTCTAAGTCTAATATGGAGCTATTTAAAAACTTAATATGGAGCAGAAGTTGTGAAACTAGAAAATGGTAGCTCCACCCTTCATATATATTTTGTGAAGCAGATCCATCCACTCCACTCTTAGGAGAATCTAGGATTGTTTGGTTTGGCTCCTGCTCCACATAACAAGAATCTAGAGCTAGAACCCTACCAAACAAGTCCTAGATTTTCTGGCATATGATCCAATGCAGGAAGGTCTTCCTGCTCGTTTCCACCACAGATATTCCTGATACATATAGATCCAAAGAAAGAACTTGTGACCGATTTCATTTTCATCATGAACAGATAACTGAACAATATATTTTTCATCTTGTGAGTAACATTGATCCCCACATACCTCTTCATATATTGTCAAGGAAAAGGAAAACAATACATTTGAACACTGAAAAGGAGAATTACAAAAAAATATAATGCTCAGTAGTAAGAACAATCTGGATCCTTTTGTACGGCAGAATACAAAACCACACGAGAGCAGCCAAAGTGTCCGTGCAGTGAAAGGTGACCTTGATAGTTTCTCAACGTGATCCAGAACTCTGTTAAAATCTGTTATCCACGGTAGCACTCACTCCCCTTATGAAGGCTTGAGTTAATGCCTCATGGAATTGAGGCTCCCGTCAAATTTCGTAACAGCTTCATTCGATTTGGGGGTCTCTGATCTTTCCTCTCTCTTCTTCTTTTCCCTGCCAACAAAGTTGAGTTCAACTCGTTGAGATGATCAGTTTAACACACAAAAACTGGGGAGGATACAAAATGTAAAGAGAAGGCAATATAAACTAATCCATTTGCCTGGGCTCATTGAAAGAGGAGAGATTTATGTGCTAAACAGTAAACTTCAAGTATAAAGCTATTAATATCACACAATTGTTGCAAAATAAAATTAGGAACATCCCACGTGCGTTAGTAATATCAGTGATTGAACAAATCAGGGTTTGGGCAGTAAGAGAAGTGGGAAATCAGCGGATAAGTTGGTTACCTTTCCACGTATTCCTTGAGAAGTTCCTTAGCCTGGACCAATTTGGAGAGTATGTTCCGGTAAACATCGAGATCCCTGTCGACACTTCTTTTGTTGATGTTTAGAGCAGCGCAAAGCTGTCAAGGAAGCCATTGAAAATATTAGTGAGGTAAGTAGGTAACCTCAAAGTGCACATTACATTTTGAGTTCACCAAATGACAAACATAACTGGCTTAAATGTTTCCTGAAATTATCATTAGACACTGAAAAAATTACTTCACTTGTACTATACTAGAATGCCTCAAGAATGCTTTTGGAGTTTTATCCTGTATGGAATCTCCCTATCTCCAATGAGACCTCCCACAGAAAAGTCCAGATATGCCCCCAACATTGGTACTAAGTTAGAAGCCAAAACTGAACTCGAACCTCCTTAGTGCTATTTCCTATTCTGGCTTAAGAAACATCAGAAATAATAGAAACCATCACAAACTTGAATTGTCAGTTGATCACATGCCATAACGATTAGAACATTTGCTAACCTCAACGTTTGAGGAGAAATATTTAGGAAAGCAGTTCGTGCGCACTCAGCTAGGGTAGTTAGATTTTAGAGGTGGGAGCTGTGGTTCTGAAGTGATAGGAATGAATGATGGAGTCGAGTAAGAGGCTTAGTCAATAGGAAAGTATGATGGAGTCGAGTCAGAGGCTTAGTCAATAGGTATGGAGGGCATGTTTGGTAGAGCTCCAACTCCTAAAATTTAACTCTAGGAGTTGGGTTCGGAGTGGAGTTGTGGAGCTGCCTAAAACCAAGCTTCACCTCTCTAGTTCATTTTGTGAGAGCGCTCCACCCAGCTCCACTCCCATTTTAGGTGGAGTTGAAACTGTTTGGCTGGGCTCCAACTCCAGGAGAGGTGGAACTGGAGTTAGAACTGTGCCAAACAGGCCCGTACGCCGTAGGATGGAATAGAGTCAAACTTAGTCCTTTACTAGTAATCTAGCATATCAGCGAAGTAGTAGGTTAAAAAGAACACCGCATAGCCACTTAACCAGCTGTGGTTGCAAGATATTAGACATCAGACACAAGCCAACCCCTTAATTGATTTGAGATAAATCCTTTCTTTTTGCGAAAACTAAAATGTATTGGAAACATGCTCTCCAAAATATAACTTGAGAAACACACATAAGCGTTATAAGAAGATATAATTTGGAAGTGAAGCAAAAATAAGTATGATAATCAGAAACAAAATTATTAATGTCAATAACAACCTTGTCTAGTATGGTTGGCTCTGTTGCATTTGCAAGCTCAAGCAAACGGAACAAGCCAACTGCAAAGAACCGGCTGTAGCTGAAGCTTCCCTTACCCTGGGCCCTTTCTGAAATATCTTTCAGAATGGCCTCTATTTCTCCATCTTTGGATGAAAACTCAACTAAAGAATTACCATTCTGGGAGCGAGCCCACTCTTCCATCTTTTGTGCGTCAGCTCTGAAGAAAGAACAGAAAACACTTACTATGATTGCTTGGAAAGACACCTCTGTTGATGCCAAAACAAACTAGTAACCCAATAATACATTAGCTTTCATTGACGCCAATAAAGCAGATAATTGGTGATCCACAAATAAGCAAAGCATGCAACAAATAGATAGTGCAAAATGTGACACTTTTTACAGCGGCAAGATAGATAATTGCTACTATCTCTATAGCAAAAGGCTATGGTTGACCTATGAATTCAACGAATTGGGGGTAATATTTATGCTGAAAATTCATGGCTGTGAATTATATAAATCTATAAAAAATTTACTTGGATCAATTAAGTGTAGGATATTGTTTGAAGGTTCAATTTGGTTATGAGAAATCTAATTGAATACAAAACAAGAAGATGCTAACATCACTGTGAATAAAAAACAGTTGTAAGTTACAGTAGGCACCTGTATTGCTCAGGGTCTTCGTTTAACGCTGTTATATATGCTTTGAAGATTGCATCCCTGTCCTCATTGCTAGGGTACCCTTCCATGAGTTGGTCATAGACGGTCACAAAGCCAAGAGCAAACACAGCATCATATTGATATGTTGTTTTGTATCTCATCAGATGTTGCTGTACCAAAAGTTCTTGTAGAACTGTACTGTAAATGCTTGGGATAGGACGCTTGTATGACTTGAGAAAATTCATCTTTGTTTCTGCGACAGTGGGTGGAACATCTGCACAATATTCAGAACAAGTGAAAAACGCTGTGGCGATAACTTGTTCATCATGCTGTGTACATAGAACAATATGTTATAAGTTAGTTGCTGCCTTTGTGATCATAATAACTGAAAACATTTGGACATACAATGATCCAGTATCAAATACTTGACAAGTAATCGGCACTTGCTCGATGAATTGAAGAAAGTTGACAGGAAAGGGGGCAGAAGCAACAGAACACCATGAAGAAACTGTAGAACGAAATGAGCGGAAATATGTAAACGCATCAAATCGTTCCACAGGGAAGCATTTGGCAGTTTACTGCCACAATTCAACGGAAAAGCAGGAATCATAAGCCTGAACAGCTAACCAGGGCTTGTGAGGTTTGGCTAACATCAGATGATTGGCGCAAATACACAACTAAATAGTCCTGCCCTTTGCTATTTGTGGATCAAAATCAGCTAGATTGTTGAAAATCACATATGGCTAAACTAGTGATACAAAATTCTAAAAAAAATCCTATGCTCGCATCTAAAACAGACCTAAATTTCCTGCTAGAAAGAACAACCAGGCATCAAAACTGCATGGATACACAACTATAAATGCTAATTGTTCACCCAAAATTCACAGTTGCCAAGTTCTTCCTCCAAACACAGGCCGCTAGATTGGCTTGTAGTCCCCGCCACTAACAATCTTACATCCCCAAGAACAACCAGGATCCAGATTTTGCTAATGAAACCCCACACAAAAATAGAAGCTCTTCTGTCGCAATCGAACGCACTACCACTACGTGTTCATCACCGACGCCAGAAGCACCAGTGAGTGAGAAAAAAAAAAGAGCGCGAGCAAAGCTCACCACCCGCCGTGGCGACGCAGCGCACCACCGAGCGCGACCCCCGCCGGGGCCTCACGCTGAGCACGACGGCCCCCGCCCCCGCCCCCGCCGCCGCCGCCGCCGCCGTCGACGGCCTGCAGTCGGCGGCCCGGCGCAGTGCCGCGAAGGGAAGCGAAGATATGGCCGCCATCGTGGAGTCCCCCGCCCACCTGCTGCCGATTCTCTCGCCGGAGTGCGGCGGCCGCCGGCGAGGGGTAAAACGGTAAATTAGGGGCAAAAAGGCGCGTGCGCGAGAGAGAGGAGAAAAGGCTATACAAGCTTGGGGTTGGAGGGATGGGATCTTCCCATCTTTCTTATCCTGTAGGCCTTGCTCAGGTTTCTCGACCACTACGGAGGCGCCACGTGTCCGCGTCACGCTTTCAAGTAATTTTCCTGAATTTTGAACGAAGTTTTAGCTTTTTTTTGGGCGAATTTTTATGGGCGTGAGAGGTGGGATTTGCTTGCGGGTTTGTGATTTGGACTTGGGGAAATCGGAAGCAGTTGTTTTGATGGTTTAGTTTAGGACTTTAGCCGCTAATGACGATGGAAGTGTTTGGTGCGTTGCTACTCTGTCAGTGGTGTGTACGCAACAGAAGTGCTTGATGGTAAGACTGTTTTTGAAATATTTGTCCGTTTGTTTGGTTGATGCGATCCGTTGACGAGATTATATCAGCAAAACAAGTAAAAAAAAACCCTGTAACCCGTAACTTGTAAAGTTGTATTTGGGCTATGCTGTGTTCTTTCGAAGGGACTGGGAACCCCTTCCCTCCACATGTAAACGAATTGATAAATTAACATATGATTAATTAAGTATTAGGAATAAAAACTTTTCTATTAAAACTTTTTTGAAAAAACGCACTGTTTAGCATATTGTAAAGCGTGTGCATGAAAAATAAAGGAGATGAGTTAGAAACTTAGGGTGAAGAATATAGGGGTTGTTTGGTTCACTCCCTCACTTTGCCAAACTTACCACACTTTTCTAGGACATCTGTATGTTTCATTTCCAAAAATATGCCACAGGTTTTCAATTCAAAGACCCACGTGTTATGCATTCATCTTTTAGCCAAATCTTGTTTAAAGTGTGGCCATCAATTTATATATCACATATGTGGCTAGGTTTGGCAAGGAAGTTTGGCAATATTTGAGAGTGAACCAAACAACTCTTTGTAGCCTAAGGAGTTAGGCTGTGTTTTTTGCTTAGTGTTCCCAACCTCTTTCCCTCGTGTTCCGCACGTATACTTTTCAAATTACTAAACAGTGTGTTTTTTGCAAAAAAAAAAACTATACGAAAGTTGCTTAAAAAATTATACTAATCCATTTTTGAAAAAAAAATTAGCTACTCCGCGCTAATAGACCGTTCCGTTTTCCATGCGGAAGATCCTAACCCACGGAAACAAATGCTACGAGGTCTAACACTTACCATACCTCCGGAATCTTGCTATTTAGGAGTATTAAACGTAGATTACTGATAAAATTCATTTCATAATCCCTAGGCTAATTTGCGAGACGAATCTAATGAGCCTAATTAATCCATGATTTGCTACAGTAATCATCCGCTAATCATAAATTAATATACCTCATTAGATTCGTCTTGCGAATTAGGCCAGAAGTTATCGAATGGATTTTATCAGTAATCTACGTTTAATACTACTAAATAACAAAATTCTAGAGGGCTAATTATTAATCCTCCGGATCCGGAACCCTAGTGTGGAGGCCGCAAAACCGCCTCCTTTCGCTCACTATAGCGGTTCAGCCTCAGCTCCTAGCTGCCATAGCGTCACGGATGTGCCAGCGTGCAATGCGAGAGCACGGCAGGGTTGATGACGGCTGAGCTTGGGGCCTTTTTCCTACACGTCAGACCCAGGGAGCCCTCCAACCCAAGACAATTGGGTATCTAATCCCTTTCCAAGCCACTCAAAGCAAGATAGCAAAGCACCGAGGACAACAGCATAGGTCAAAGGCAGAGGAGCATGGTGGCTTTGACATAACCGCGTTGATGGAGTATTCACCAGCTTGATACTTATTATCAGAATTTCCTGTAACTAGAACTCTTCTAGATATTCTTCAAATTTTTGTTCATAACTTGAAATCTCTATAACTTGAACCCTTATGGATAGGAAAAACATCTTCTGATCTTTTTTTTACAACTTTTAACTTGTCTAAAGGTAGTAACTTTCTGAACGAGCCATGTACTATAGAGATGCCCATAGTTTAAGTTTCCAAGTGCAGAAAATACAAATTTTGTTGAATTTGGCTTTTTTTATAACTTGCAATTGTGTTTGTTCTTGTAAACTAGATATACTATCTTCATCCCAAAATAAGTGTAGCCGTGGGTATCCGTGTCCAATTTTAACTGTATGTCTTATTTAAAAATTTTAAAAAAGTTAGTCACACATAAAGTATCATTCATGTTTTATCATCTAATAACAATAACAATACTAATTATAAAAAAAAATTAAATAAGACGAACGGTCAAATATTGAACATGAATAGTGCAAAACTATACTTATTTTGGGATAGAGAGAGTACAAAATGCCCCCTCCGTCCTATAATATAAGAGATTTTGAGTTGTTGCTTGCACTGTTTAACCATTCGTCTTATTCATTTTTTTTTACAAATATAAAAAACGAAAAATTGTGCTTAAAGTACTTTGGATAATAAAGTAAGTCAAAAAAAATAATAATTCTAAATTCTTTTGAATAAGAGAGTGGTCAAATATTGCAATCAAAAACTTAAAATCCATTATATTATGGGACGGAGGGAGTAAGAACAGAATTGTGTACATGTACACACGTCCTTCCTCTTTCTTTTCCTTTTCTTCTTTGTTTCACAGTCTCGCTGCTCCTTAAAGCTTGAATAAAACTGAAAAGACAAAAAAAAAAGTTCTTCTATCTAAAGATTTCAACAAGCAGACTCTTTTAACTTTCCATACTTTGGACAGTTTTCTTAAGTAAACCTGATAACAAATATTGATAGAATGATGGTCCCTTCATATGAGTTGGTTCTACTAAGGACGGATCCAAAGTAGGTACCGATACTGTGTTGAATCCCCATAGAGACAAGGAATAGGGAATATAAGTAGGAAGCTGAAGAAGGAAGAAAAAGATGAGCCCCCTCCCATCATTACAGGATCCGCTCCTACTACCATCCCTTTGGAGATAACATCACATAAAAACGTGGACATAATACAAAGTACTAATGATTTTATCTGGACAATAGTTCAAAGATTCAGACAGTAAAATAGTTCTATTTTAGCATGCAATTTTTCTTTGTGCATCATGATATATATAAACTCTTCTCTACATTTTCTACCATGATTTTAGACAAACAAGATCAATTGTAAAAAAAAAAAGACAACCAAGATCAAAGGATGCGACTAATTTTAGTGGAAAAATATCTTAGACAAATTATCCAAGGAGCCAATTTCCTGCAGGAAGTTCACACCTTCTTGCAATTGCCAGATTGCCATCAAAGAGCCTATGATCTGGACAGAGATGATCAGATGATCACACGGTGAAACGAGAAGTTGGAAGGCCACCACGTCAATCATAGCCGCAGACATGTTCATCCAACGGCTACTAGTAGTCCAACTTGAGGATTTTGTGGATAGTACAATAGTGCCCCTGATCTAATTGTTGCGGTTCTTAATTTTGCAAAATTTGTTCCATCAGTAGGATTTGCTACTGATGGTAGAAACCACAAACTTTGTAAGTTATCCTGAATCTTCCGCTAACAATGGCGGCGATAGTAAATTTTACAATTACCCCTAAATCAGACCGCGGTCATTGGTATTGATCCCAAATGGACCCCTCTTTCCTTTAGCCCCCTACCGCCACCGACAGCCCATGGCCGACGACCATCTCACTGCCGTTGGATGGTCTCCTCCCACAGATGTGCGTGGGCGTGGGCAATCCTCTGAAGCCGGAAGCCAATGAGGTGCGCATTTCATGCATAGGTCGGAAATGGGTTCAGTTGGAATTAATGTATTATCTTGGTATAGTTTATTGAGGCTTTCATTATATTAAAAAGAAAAATGAGTTGAGCAGCAAACCTGAGGCTTCAGTTTGGCTTCCACCACCGTTCACTGAGCAAACGCCGTCCTTTCCAGGTTGGCCGGGCGCTGTGTTCTTCACTTCGGTGCAGAGATCACCGGCCGGTTTTAGCAAGATAGTGATGGCAGTTATCTCGTCTGACAGAGGCAAGAGAAACGCTCAGTAATTCACTTCAAAAATCAGAGACCGGAGAGCTTGCATATTGAATTTACTTCTGTAAATTGCACGCAATTGTAAGGGCAGAATTAAGGGTTAAATCTTTAGCGCATGAGACATTAGCGTCAGTAGTCTGAACCAATATTGTTCACGCTCTTTTTGAGAGCTTGTTTGTTTTTAGTTTGGAAGACATTCTTTCAGGCTTTCAGCTTCTCCGAGAATTAAAGTCGTGTTCCTTCCTTTTCTCCTCTGGCATCTGGGCCTGCGGTCCGCACCCTTAGGTAGTGAACTAGAATGCTCTTCAATGTCTTTTTTCTGTTTTTCTTATCTTATACTTTCTAAGGGCGTCCACGATATAAGCTACTCCTACACTCGTAGGAAAACTCAGCTCGCAATAGAGGACACCCCTGAATGGCCTCCTCAAAATCTAAAGCAACTCAACAGAGACACTCAAACCCACAATGGGTATCCCAGTCCAAAGCCCTATATTTATTTTTCCAACCCTACCCCTACTCTCTCTCTCCCGCCCCCCTCTTCTCTTTTTCTTTTCACCGCGCACGGCCCTCTCCCTCTCGCCGCCGCACTTGCCTCTCCCTCTCGCCGCCGCCGCCGTTCGCCTCTCCTGTCGCCGGCATCCACCGCCGCCCCTCTCTCTACCTCTCTAGTCTCTCCCGTTGCCACCCGTCGCCGTCCTTCCCGGCATCCTTGCCTCGCACCGTCGCCGGTCAGGGGCGCCAAATCCGGCGCCCTAGTGGGCGGATCTGGGCCCCTGCGGCCAAATCGGGGAGGATACAGTGGCGGGCACGGCGCCGGCGGAGGAGGCCGGGCAAGCGCGCGGTGGCTGGATCTTGTCGCCGTCATCCCCGAGCAGGATGACCACCACCACGACGTCATCCTTGTGCTGCTCGGCCGCGAGCACGGGTGCCTCAAGCCCGTCGACGGCGCCGACCTCGACCTCCGCCATCCTCCGCCTCCTCCCTCGCTCCTCAGCCCATCGACGACGCCGAGCTCGACCTCCGCCGCCTACTCCCGCTCCTCGCCGCCGCTCCTGCCGCCGCCTCCTCCCGCTCCTCGCCGCTGCTCCTGCCGGGCGGTTGCCGTGGTGGCGGAGGGCCCGAGAGAGGGGAACGGGCGAGAGAGAGGAGAGGGGTGGAAGGGGAATCTGTCGCTGGAGACACGGTGGCCACAAGAGCCCATCGCTGCAATGCGTTGCTCGCCTTCGTCCCCTGGCCGAAAAGCTGCGAGAGGCGTGTCCCCTAGCCAGGGCGCGCGCGGACTCGCGAGGGGACGACTCCGACGGAAAGATTAACGGACGGTGCTAAGGGCACAACCCAGGAGTACCCATTGTAGATGGCCTAACTACTCTTCAGTTGAGTAGAAGGTGATCTATGTCCAACTTTAGCTTTAGAGAATCTTTAATGGCTTTATATTGATAGATATGTAGTGGTGCCTGCAACGAGTTTTTAAATAATTCCATCCTATGGAGATGTGCATATGCAATGGATATAATTCATCGTGCATAGGATTTTAAACAAGGTTTTTTTTTTCTTTGGGATGATTATTATTTTTATTTTGGATCTTATAATATATTTTTGTTTGCCATGCACAAGCACTATATATGCTAGTTTTGTTAAAGAAATACTAAAAATGCATTTTCATGTTTTCGTACATCTCTACTATTTAAACACGCAATCATCCATTTGTCATTCTTCCCCGCGTCATGCACGCAGACTATAGTGTGCCTCTCAAAAAAAAAACCAAAAAAGAGAGAGCGAGCGGCCTCTTGTGTCATCCACTAGTTTCAATTTAATAACTGCTTTCATATTATTATTTAACTTTAACTGCGCCCCACATTCGTAAAGGGCAAGAAAGCCAATTCACCGTAGAGAAAAAATAGATCTTCTAGCCCGTCTAAGTTACTTGTGCATACCACATAGGCCAATTCAGAAGACTTTCATATTTTTGTCACCTCTGTCAAAGATTTATACAGTAACAACAAAATATTTCTCGAGAAATATCGTTGTTTTCTTTATCTTATACTTACACTACTTAATATATGACACGACAATATTTTACATGTTTTCGAAATGAATACTGAAATACCTCCACAGTCTCCACCGTTGTCACCTACTACCCCAAGGGTGAAATACCTCCACAGTCTTCACCGTTGTCACCTACTACCCCAAGGGTGAGTTCAGCAGCTGTAGATACCAACTCAACTCATTCATTTTCCGCACGTACAAAATTTTCTCTATAGAAAGTTGCTTAAAATCATATTAATCCTTTAAAAAATTTAATACTTAATTAATCATGTATGCATCTTCTAAACACAGCCTAAATCGAATATAGTAAAATAAAGGACTGCAAGCCCATGAGGGCTACATGATTAGTTTCACTATACCAGCAGCAGCACAAAAGCCAGCAAAAAATATTGAAAAAGTCAACCGAGTGAAAGAGATAAAAGATGTGATATCAGAATGTACTACTGTTTGCTAAAGCTGAGGTGAAAGAACCATCACTTTAGAAACCCCCCTACCCACACACCACACCACACTGCCTCCTCCTCCTCCTCCTCCTCCCATGGCGATCTCCGGGGAGGACAGGTTCGCGGCGGCCGGCGGCGACTCCGGCGGGGGGAAGCTCTGGAACCTCTGCCGCATGCCCTTCTGGCAGCCCGGCGGCGCGCCGGCGTCGTCGGCGGCGCCGCCGCCGTCGTCGTCCTCGTCGGCCGGGATCCACCACCACTCCGCCGGGCGGTACGGCCACGAGGGCGGTGGTGGTGGTGCTGTGGCAGGGGATGGCGCGCCGGCCGGGTCGATCTCGTCGGTGGCCAAGTCGCTGCTGCCGGCCCGCCGCCGCCTCCGGCTCGATCCGCCCAACAAGCTCTACTTCCCATGTGAGTGCGCGCGGGGAATTCGGGGCTTGGTTCGAGTGCTTCTTGGTTTAATTGTGGGATGCGGTCGTCAGGAGAGTGGGAGGCTGCGATCTTTGCCTGGGTTTGTTAATCTTGGCTTGTTATGCTCGATCTCCGCTGTTTAGGAGTGGAAATTTATGTGGTTGTGTGTGGGAGGAAGTCGCGATCTTACGGAGTGATTAATGGGTTACTTAAATTTAGTAGAAAATGTACTCATTAGGGTTCCGTTTCGGTTGGCTAGAGGTAACAGTAGCCATTATGGGCTCCATTTCCCATCTGGGTTTCTTGATCTTGTCTCAGGAGGTAGAATACCCTCGATCTCGGAGTTGGATCTAAACTTGTGTGAATTCGTCGAGTAGAATTTCTACTGAAATGTGCCAGAGCTGAGATCTTGGGTAGAGATTCCATGATGCTTGGGCAGTTGAGGTAGAATTCTGATAGGCTAGTTTCTGTGCAATATTACTGCACTAGCCTATATGTGTGTAAGACTGTGAGCAGCGGCTGTATGTCAGGTATGGCGATTGTTCTGTTATGCGATACTTAGTAGGTTAAACTCCTATGCATGAGATCAGGGTCAGCTTTATGCACCATTTTGCTTTGGTTGACTGTTCAGGGTTCAATTCTCAAGTCTGTAGTGAACTAATGATCAAACTGAGAAACAAGCATGCTTACTTTCTTCGAAAGAAACAAAACATACTTACTGTACCAATTTGTTACTATTTCCTCAGAGCATTGCAAGCTACAATATTCGTTTGTTCTATTTGGTACTGTGGTGTTGTCATTCCGTGATTTGCTACTACGTGTGCAAGGCTGTTATGGAAAACTGCGATATCTTTTCAAATCTATCGTTTTAAGAAGGCGGTTAATAAATTTGCAAACATCCAAAGATGGTCGTTTAGCCAAAAGTTTCTCTTTGTTTTGTTTGCGTACGTGTTAGGGGTGGGGGAGGGGGTGTAAATGCTTCCGTTGGTGTTTTTGTGTTTTTACTGTTACCAGATCAGAAAGACAGATAATGAATAGCCATAGGAGTGGGTAGGTTCGACCCTGGATATTGTCGATTTGTCTATGCGTGTGCTCCGTGGTGAGGTGCAGGGAGTTTGACGAACCTTATGTTATCATGTGTGATAAAACCTACCCATTAAATAGAGAGTTTCCTATTAACATGAGCAGCAGCAGGAGAGAAAAAAAAGAAGGGGACTTCAGTTTTGCTTATTAATTGCTTTCCTTATTGTTTGTCCTGCTAATAGAAGTTTGCTACTTTCCTTGTAGATCAACCAGGACAACAGGTGAGGAGCGCAATCAGGATAAAGAACACAAGCAAGTCTCATGTAGCATTTAAGGTTTGTATGATTGCATTTGTAATGCTTCCCACAGTTTTAACTCTACAGCAGTTGGGTTGAAATCTGCAGCTTGATTTCAGCAGTGTTTAATGCTAGCTACTATATTGGTAATGAAAGCATCTGACTGTTAACTGATGTTTTATCTTTAGTTCCAAACAACTGCACCCAAGAGCTGCTTCATGCGCCCTCCTGGAGCCATACTTGCCCCTGGGGAGACCATCATAGCAACTGGTAATACATCTGATCACCTTCTTTACATGAACAATAGTAAGGCTTCCTGATTTGCTTTATGTTTGGTACTTATTTCTGTTTCCGTCTGATTGACAGTTTTCAAGTTTGTCGAGCACCCAGAGAACAATGAGAATGTTCTACAGAAGTGCAAGGTTAAATTCAAGATTTTGAGCTTGAAGGTCAAAGGACCCATGGATTACGCACCAGAAATGGTCAGTTATTGTTTTTCTTATAAAATTTTACTTTGGTCCATTCTATCTAGTAAGTCATGCAGAAAGCATTTTTCACCAGAAATTGGCAGCATTGATCCAAAGATATAAATACTTTTAAGAGGGTGAAATTAGACTTACCGCAAAATCTTTCATATGTTGTCTATTTTTAGTGATGTTATATCCCCATTTAGTGGTGTTTGATCCACAGGTAGCAAAACTAGAGAAATAGGAGAGACCATGGAGGTGAGGAGTGAGGACTGGGACTGTAGCCGCAGGCGTAGGTGGGGAAGTCACTTGGTGGATCTCAACAGTGTCCAGACAAGGGCAGTTACCCATAGGTGGAAAGCCTTTACTGAACGCTCAATTGGGAAGTCATGAGGTGGCAGCCCAATTAGATAAATGTGCTGGTGCTAGAGCTAACTCTCCAGACAAGTTTTTCCTATGCACGGACTGAGGAACAACAGATTGGTGCTAGCTTACACCTGGGGTAGAATGACCAAGCTAGCCACTTAGCCTGCTTAATTGGGTAATAAGTTTGGTGATTATGGACTCTTTAATGTGCTAAGGATTGTTGTTAAGATTGTGATCAAGGTCTATTAATTCAGATTATGTCGTATTAGAAGTGCGCACAACCCATGCTCCCTGATGCCTCTGTGGTGGTGCTGAGGCAGAACAAAACAAATTGACCAATAGGTTGTGACTTCATGATTAGTGAATTTAACATCCAAGCTTACCTTAAGGGGTCATTGAACTAGAAGTGGAATTCCAGGTCGAATTTAATAGCACTTGTGAGGACCTTTTGTATATATTACAACAGAAAAAAATGCAAAGATGTCAGAAACTTCCCTAAATAAAATTCGTTATTGAATTCATCCCTTTAAAGCAAGCTATAAGATAAAGTCACAAAGAAGTAATAAGCCATAGAAAGCAACAATCATACATAAAAAATGTCATGCCAAAGCAGAACAAAATTCTTCCTTGAAAAAAAAAAAGCAGAACAAAATTGCCTTCTCATGTGATGAAGCCTCTTTTACGGATATGCGTACACATGAACCAGGTTCAAGCCTACTACCTTTAAATCCCATGCGGAGAAGGATGCCAGGATGTTAACTGGAATACTGGATTCCTTCACTATAATTGCGTAATTGTGCTGTTCAACTCTAACATTAAATCCTTAGTCTCTATTGTTTTGCAATGTTTCACATGTCATATTTATGCTATAACATATGAAGGATGGTCCGGGAGATTCAGTAGAGTTGGTATATGTTTTTTTTTTCCCTAATGCAACGAGTTAGGGTGCCCATCTTTACTGCAACTATGCACAGTCGTATGTACTACTTCCAATTTTTAGTGCATTTATCCTGATCTGCATCCCGTGGCTTTGGTTTGGATCTTGGATGGAGACAGTTTTTATGCTGGCAGTCCTTGTCCAAGGTATGGTTTGAATGTGATGCATATGCCATATGGTTGAGGAAACCCACTGAACTTTTATGTTTCACCACTCCATTTGTTTTTAGCATACTAATAGCTTCCTTCCTGATATCAGTCATCTATTTATATTTGATGTACCAAAGCATGACTTATTTTGTTTATTGCAGTTTGATGAGCAGAGAGATCAAGCCGTAGTTGAGAAGATCCTGAGGGTTGTTTTCTTGAATGTTGAAAATCCAGGCCCAGTAAGCAAATAGAAAACTATTTATATATGCACGCATAACTTTTTCGGTGGAATAGAAAGTTCAATAATATCTCATTCATGATCTTATTTTCTTTCAAAGCAACTGGAAAAGCTAAATAATCAGTTGGCTGAGGCTGAGGCTGCACTTGAGGCAAGAAAGAAACCTCCAGAAGAGAATGGCCCAAAGATTGTTGGTGAAGGGCTTGTCATCGATGAATGGGTATGTCTCTTCAAGTCATGTGGCTCTGGCTCTTTCGATGATTTGTTCGTTTTCTCGTTGCTGAAAAATCCTTCATGTGTTAATCGCAGAAAGAACGGAGGGAAAGATATCTTGCACAACAACAGGTTGAAGTGGTTGACTCAGTGTAAATTGTGCCTTTCTTCTGCTTCTACCGAAGCTATGCCTATAATATGGCTTCAGAAATGTGCTGTGGCATTCTTGTAAACTGCTAGATTTTGTGGTTGGTAGTCTAGTGTGTGGTAGTCTAGTGTGTGCTTGCAGAATCAGTCGCCAAAGAACAATCTAACTCCGGTATTTTCAGTGCTTGATGTGTAACTAATAGCACATATGCTCTATTTTTTGTGTTAGCGCTAAAATCTGCTTGTCAAAACAATAAAGTTCACAAGCACACCTTCCTCTGTATTGTTGGGGAAGGCACATTCTATCATCGGCTTCTACCTGTTTTGTATTGGTTTGTCAGTGATCTGTGTTCATTTTATAGTGCCTTTCCATGCCCCATGTAATTTAGTCAATAGCTAAAAATAATTAGCTATTCATCTTATGTATAGTCTTTATTACCATTGTGACAAGTTTTGCAATTCTGCTTTGGGGCAACTGAATCCTCGTACGGGTAAGCCAGCTTTTGGGGCCTTGCCTTGACCTCAAATGCTATGCCTTTAGGATGTCTCTCCCTTAAGATCGAGTTTTGTTTTTTTCTTTCTTTTCCCGGTCCTGTTTTAAGGTTGACAAATTTCGCAAACATTGGATGAACTTCAAATGAAATTCGATGCAAGACCGAGCGGTTTAGGGAGCTCCAATAATTGGGTAACTATATTCAAATGAAATTGTGAACCCGTTTGCAAGGTTTTCTTGTGCGTCTACGCATCTCGAAGGTTGCAAGTCGAAGTAAATCAGTTTATTTATATTACTAAATTCTATTTTCCACGAAATACTATCACGAGGTAAAGATCTTAAGCGGTCCAGTTAGCACTTTTGTTACCCTAAACAAAGCGACCGGCTTCTCATTGGAGTGACTGAATGACAAATTTAGTCTGAATAAAAGAATTATCCAATGCAAACAAGTCACTGTCAAAAGATAACTGATCTAATAAACAATTACCCAACGTCCTTATCAACTCACAGATGGCACCAACTTCTACTCTGCGACTTCTTTAATCACCTCATCATGTCAAACACGATCGTTAATTCTATCCTAACGCATTATAAAAACCACTTAAACCTTACCGATTTCCCTGAAGGCGACCTCCACTTGCGAAGCAAAACGCAGTGCCTGATCAGAAAGCTACAAAGATGATGCTCCAAGATGAGATTCTCAAGATCTCTACACCCATAGTATAATACTTTGCATTGGATCTGATGATCTACGCGGTTAACTGCAACCTCTTGTCACTTTATTTTATTGGGGATGCAACGACTAGTCCTACTTAATTAACTACTCCCTCCGTCTTATAATATAAGGGATTTTGAGTTTTTGTTTGCACTGTTTGACTACTCGTTTTATTCAAAAAATCTGTGCAAATATAAAAAACGAAAAGTTGCGCTTAAAGTACTTTGGATAATAAAGTAAGTCAAAAAAAATAAATAATAATTTCAAAAAATTTTTAATAAGACTAGTGGTCAAACAGTGCAAGTAAAAACTTAAAATCCTTTATATTATGGGACGGAGGGAGTAGTAATCTGTAGTATATGCGTTCAGAACGTCCACAATTATATGCGAGACAGGCGCTGCTGATGTTATTGAAGGTTACTGTATCTGTCCTGCTATTTGTCACTGGAACAGTAGCACATGCAGGTAAGCAGGTTGCAGCAAAAAAAATGTTTCAGCTAGCTTGCTGCACATGTGTAAATTGTACTGGATAAACGTCCCAGATCAGCATGGTTAGAGTTGAGGAAGTTAGAACTTATCCAGAATTCCAGACCATGATGATTTTCAGAAAATCAAAGAGAGAGATGAAAGAGCCCTAATCACCAACCTCCTATTAAACACTGCAGTAAATGTGAAGCAATATATGGGCCAAGGGAGGAGGGGTACTACTCCAACCAAAGTTTTTGCTGAAAGTTGCAGGGACTTAAAAACGGTGATGCAATTGAGAATTGACAGGCACAGGCACAATCAATTGGATGATGTTGCAGTCTTGAAGAAATGCAGAGAGGACAAGCCATGAAGATGAAGTCCACATCCAAACCAGATTGGCCTCGAGCTATACCATGGACTCTCACCTCCCTGAGCTCCTGGTTTGAAGGAACCTATGGTCTAGCCAGCCACCTGTTTTCCCCATCTGCCTCAAGAAACCATTGGCCACTGACATGGCCACTGTGCCAAGTTGGTCCATGAACACCAACTGTATATATATATACATGCACAGGTAAGTTCACTGATAACTTCTCCATCTACACATCACAAGTTCACAGCAATTGCTAAGTACTCTCTGAGCTCTCAAGCTACAAGTGCTTAATTACATAGTAGCTTCTTCAGTGATCGTGAGGTAACAACAAGAACAAGAAACGATGAGGTTTGTAGTGGTGAACAAGGCGTACATGGCGGTGACGCTGGGCGCCGCCATTGAGCTCAAGGAGCAAGTGGCCAAGCCGTGCTCGTCGGCGGCGAAGCGGGGCGCCTCGGTGCTCGCCGTCCGGCCCTCCTCGTCGGCGGCCGCCGCCGAGGAGTCGCTTAGGATGGTCATGTACCTCAGCTGCTGGGGTCCAAGCTAAGCGACTTAAGTAATTAACCGTGTCAGACATTTGCATGGTCTGATCAAAAGCATCATCGAGCAGAGCTGACTCGATCCGGTTCGAGTTCTTGGCCATAACATGCATGCTCGTGGAAAGCTCAAGAGATCAAGCTTCAGAGATCAATGGAACATGGCAGAAAAATCTATGTACATTAGCTAAAAACGCATGTACATATATATGTATAGCTAGTTTCAACTTCCAAGTGCATTCTGAGAGGGCTGTGAACTCCTCTGGTTTGTGCTTCCTTTTGACTTGAACAAAAAGATCGTGCAAGCAGTTGCCTTGCTTGGACTCTGAAGCTTTGCTTTGGCGTCTAAATTAAATCAAGATCCTACCTGAATGGACAGATGCTGAACAGATAGATAAGTAGTAATACTTAGCATTTAGCAGTGAACTAGTTCTTGTCAACGATAAGTAATCCAATCCAAGCGTGAGCTCACGCGTGCACTTTGAGTGAAAATTCAGAATTCTAGATGGTTCGAAAGGCACAGGCTCGATAAAAGTTCAGTTTGACGGCACCACACACTTACAGATACAGATATTCGTCGCGGATGAAAAAGTCGCCAAGATACCATTTGCAAGTGGTGTAAACTTTGAGGGCGTCTCTTTGAAATGTAGGATAAAAAATTAAAAAAGAACATAGGAAAATGTAGGATTGCGTGTGTATAATAAAGTATTGGAATATACATGAATTTTATAGACGTATTGTTTGAAACATAAGAAAAACTATAAAGATATAAGGCCATTCCCAACCCAAGATACTAGACATAATTTCCATAAACTCCATATCATCAAGAAACTAGTACTAGACACTACTCTTCCAATGCAAACACCATTATTCATACTTAAATTTAATGCTACTTATCTCACATGATGTATTGGATGTTGTGTAGAAACTATGTCTCATGCAAGACATGGTTTCTTTCTCTTTTCTCATTTATTCACTTGCCACATCATTTTCCATCCTAGGTGACAGCCTATTTAATACCATAGACACCATCCTAATCATTGGGTTTGGAATGGTCTAAGAATATTAGAATGAACACGAATCTCAATGCATTTTATTACTCACAGGAACATGCATGCTAAGCCATAGGTAATGGGTCTTACAGGAAGAATAATCCATTAGCAAAGATTGTTGTGGCCAACAGTGGGCCACCAAAGAAAAAAGAAGAGAGTTATAGGCACTTATCACTTTAATTATCAGGACGGTTCAGGTGGACAAGAGGAGATCAAGAAAGAAAGGCTTTTACATTGACATACTACGTTTATTCTATAGAGTACCTACTAATACACTTTAGGTGTTAAGGGCAGAAAAGAAAAGGAGTTGCTAAGTGGAGAATAAATGCCTAGCTTTAATTTGCCTTTTCAACATGGAGACACTATGCATAACACATGTTTCTCCATATTGATATAGGAAGTAAAATGCTCAGCAAAATAGGAACCGAGAGCTTGCTTAATTTGTTGCCCAAATCAACTTTCTAAAATTTGTTAAGCCAAATTTCGGCACATTTGGCATAGGGCTCTTTTGGAATTAATGGAGTATTTTTCATAGGGATTTCATAGGATTGAAATCCTAAAGAAAAATTTTCTAAGGGCCTCATCGTTTGGTTAATTCATATGCTTATCAGCCAAAATTTGAATTTTTAACATTAAATTTGGAGCTGATTTGGGGTTTTTTCATCGAAGTTTATTTTTCAGCCTTTACTTTTAGATTGTTAAGAACACATATATAAAAGTTTTATTCACAAATTAATTTTCGTTTGCAAATATGCTATTTGGCATATTCAGAAAATATGCCAAACGATGAGGCTGTAAGTTGATTGGAATATAGGATTGAAAATATGAAAACTCCTATGAATTGCAATCCATAAGCAATTCCAAGGGATTTTACGCACGCGCTCCAACCCTATTTTGATTTTTTCTTTGACAAGTCCAATGCTTCTTCTCTCTAATTTCCCATGAGTTATCCAAACTCATCATTGCAAATTCATGTATTTTGCATTCTTGTAGGATTTTCTTACATGTGACATCTCATTCCTAATTTTTTTCTAATCCCGTATTTCTAAATAAAATCATGTGTTTCAGAAAAGCCCTTAACCATATTTCAATAGTATTGATGTGTTTGTTACAGTCTTTTTTTTTAATGTTTTTTGAGTTTGGGAGGAAACTTTTTGAACTAATACCAAACTTTAGCATGGTGACAATAACAACAGTATATTTAGGTTGTGTTTAGTTTACGTCAAAATTGAAAGTTTGATTGAATAGAATGATGTGACGGAAAAGTTAGAATTTTGTGTGTGTAGAAAAGTTTTGATGTGATGAAAAAGTTGAAAGTTTGAAGAAAAAGTTGGGAACTAAACCAGGCCTTAGTTTCTTATAAGAGCAGTTACAATAGCAGACTATTAGCCAGCTACAAACATATTTTAATGAGATAAAAGATGAGAGAGAAGAGCAGCGGGCTACAGATTTGCAGCCAGCTGCAGCACGGATTCCAAGACGCAACGTGTGTATGACAGGTGGAACCATATAATAATAGTATAGTAAGTAATTATTGTATGAATTGGCTATTAAATTGGCTATAAATGATTTGGAGCTAGTAGTGGCTATACTATTAAACTTGCTCTAAGCTACCAAAATCTGATATTATAGCAAGTTAAATAGTATAGCTCACTACTAGCTCCAATTCATATATAGCCAATTCATACAATAGTTGCTTACTATATTATTAAATATGGTCCCATCCATCATACACACACTGCGTCTTGGAGTCAGTGCTGTAGCTGGCTACAATTCTGCAGCCCGCTCCTTTTCTCTTTTATTTTTTATCTTATTAAAATATATTTATAGCTGACTAATACCCTGCTATTATTATTGTACATGCTCTACCAGGGGTTTAAAGTGACACAAAACAATCCGTGAAATACAGATCCCAACACCAATAATTGGTGCCTTGTCAGGAAACAGGACAAATTACCTCGTCCATGCCGTGTCAGCCATCAAACAACAATTGCCCCTCTTGATCACCGTAAAATAAAGAGCAGGGGAGAAGTGACGAAGGAGTGTGGATGTAACGGAATCCGAAAGACGACGAGGTTGTGGACGTGATGTGCCCAAACTGCCCCTCGCCGGAAAGCGATGACTCACCACTGCCCCCCCTCTAAGGATAAGCCCTTGCCACCTGTCTCACACAAAGCTCTCTCAAATCATCACCACCACCACGCCGATTTTCTCCTCCTCCCACGATAATATCGCCAACTAGAATTCGATGTCAAGGTTGGCTAAACAGTACTTACTCACTCCGTCCTATTTAATTTTCGTGTCCAATATTAATTATCTATTTATTTAAAAAAATTATGATTAGTATTTTTGTTGCTATTAGATGAGAAAATATGAATAGTACTTTCTCTTTTTCTAAATGTTTGATGCCGTTGACTTTTTTAAACATGTTTGACCGTTTGTCTTATTTAAAAATTTTTATGAAATATGTAAAACTATATGTATATATAAAAGTATATTTAACAATGAATCAAATGATAGAAAAAGAATTAATAATTACTTAAATATTTTGAATAAGACGAACTGTCAAACATGTTTAAAAAAGTTAACGACGTCAAGAGTACTCTCTATGTTCTGGAATATAATCATTTTTAGAGTTGGACACGGTTATTAAAATAATTTGTAGCACTAAATGAGAAAGTGTTGTGATTGGAGAAGAAGTGAAGGTAGGTGGGAAAGTTAAACAGTAGAGGGTCGTGATTGGTTAAAAATAAAATGTTGGTGGAGAAGTCGTTAATTTTGAGATAAATTTTAAAAACTATAAGTTTTATGTTTTAGAAAGGAGTGAGTACATAGAAACTCTGCGTTCAAAATGGGGAGCGAGTAAACTGATCCGTTTCTGCGTCGTCTCGCGAGAAGGAGGGCGAGATGGCGGGAGAAAACATGTGTCCAGGCCCCAGCTGAGAAGAGGAGGTGGGGGAGAAAGCGAAAAAGCGAAAGTGCAAAACCGCCTCACGAAAACCATCAGCCGCAATGGCCGAAACCACCTCCCCTCGCTTCCCCCGCTACAAATACCGCCCCGCCTCCCCCCTTCTCCCATCTCCGAAACCCATCGGTAGCAAGCAGCACCGCGCCGGAGTAGAGGCGAAGAAGAGGGGGAGTGATAGTGATATAGTGATAGAGATGGCGCAGCTGAGCCGGGTGTGGGTGGCGGCCACGGTGGCCGCGGTGCGGGCGCAGCGGGAGAGGGCGCCGGCGGCGCGGGAGCGGGTGGCCGGGCTCGCGCCGCAGGCGGCCGCGCTCGCCGCCGCGCGGGCGGCCGCCGACGCCGATGGCCGGAGGCAGGCCGGCGCCGACGAGTCGCTCCGCAAGGCCATGTACCTCAGCTGCTGGGGGCCCAGCTAGTGGCAATTGCTGCGGCCGGGTCGAACGGGCTTTGGGCATCGGCTGAACGGGCCGGGGCCGGACCGGGCTGGGATGGGCCCCATGGGGGCAGCCCTAGTTAGTATGAAGGCATGATGCTTTGAGATGTGGGGCTTTGGTGGATGAAGACATGGAATTAACGGCAGGTGGCTGTATTGTACATACACGGTTATGGTGATTCCTGTACATATTTCATGGAATCAATTGAAAAGGAGAAAAAAAATCATCATCTGGGAGGATACACTAGGCTACTCCATAATGTAGTAGAGGCTACATGGATGATGGATAAAATTATTCAATGGATGACAAGTATATAGGCCTCTTTCGAAATGCGGATTTTTTTTCCTTGATTTTTTTTTTCTCGATGCACCACGACTGTCAGTTACTACTTGTGTTCATGATCCCGTGCGCAAGAAATTTCATGCCTTGCAACTTGCAAGCTCTCTTTATTTCTTTTTGACTGGATTACAACTTGCAAGTTGTTGGCAAACCATGAAACCAGTAGGATACTCCAAAACCAGAGCGCTTCCACGAAACTGCACGATGACAGACACGAACAAAACGGAGCTCGACCAAAGGCTGCACAATTTCTTGCAGCCTCTGCGGCAGCTTTCCGTAGGCGTACACAGCCAAGATCAGATTCGATCTCCACAACTCCAGAAATTCAGGCCTCTCCTAGTCGCACAGGGTCGCGGGGCGCCTTTCAACTTGCCATCCTTTTCCGCGCTTTGCTGGTTTGGGAGCCACCTCGCCTCGCCGGAGCCCGAGCGCGACGACACGATGGCACACGAGGCCGGAGCGGGACGGGGGTGTGTCGACGAGTCGATCCAAAGAAAAGTTAATCGCTTCGTCCAAACTCCGGAGCCCCCGCGCGCGTGGACCGCTCTGTTGATTGGCCCCGGTTCACGTGGCGCCGGGCCATCGCGGTCGCCGGCGAAGACGGGTGGCGCAGGCAGAGGCAGAGGCAACGGGACCCGCCCCGCCCGACGTTTTTTTTTTCTCCGGTTGGGGAGAGGGGGGTCATCATTGGCTATTCGGCCGGCTGGTACTCCCACGTTGTGGGCAAAGGTCGACGAGGCCCAGATCATTTGAGCACGCTGACCCACACAGTCCTGTACGTACGTTTGAGCTGTGTGGGTTCAGGCAGGGCCCGCAGGGCTCAATTGGCTGAGGTAATTCGGCTCTCCGCTTGTGCAGAGAAGGAGCCCATCTTACAGTGCTGAACAAAATCTGTCTTTAGCATCCAGCTGTGGAAGAATAAGTTTGCTTTGACTCCCACAAATATACGTCCAATCTGATTCATATCCTAAATCGTAATATAAGAAATCCTAACCTCCTCAACTATTAAAACCAGTGCAATTTGACTCCCTCAGCGGTTTTCACTAATGTGGTTCGTGGACCTGGTCCAACCTACCCATATGTCAACTTCTCTTTATTCTTGTTCCTTTTTTTCCTTCCTCTCCTTTCCCTCACACGCGTATAACAGACAACGGTGGCGTGGCCCAAGGCAGAGCAAGGGGCTGGGCAGCCCCAATAAGGCGTCTGGCACGGTGGTGAGGTAGACCGCGGACCTGATGTATAGAGGCGGCGTGGCCTCGAGGCGAAACGGTGGCGCGAAAGCGGCCGCGTGTGGTGGATGGAGGATGCCGCCACCGCCATTGAGGGGATCTAGGAGTATAATGAAGGGAGATGCACCTATGGATTGCCGGTTGCCCCAGCGACAACGAGAGTTGCTTGTACACCGCTGCTGCTGCGGCGCTTGACAGGTCGAGCAGGGTTCGGGAGCACGATACCATCGGCAACTACCCTCTGACACCGCCGCATCGTTCGGGGTTGGGGAGTGCAACACAATTAGTGGCTGCCTATTGCCACCGCTTGCCTACAGCGACACGGGCTGGGAGTGCGCCGTTGGTTTGGTCATCTCGTGCTGCTGTGATGCGACACCTCCCCTTCATGCCGCAAGGCGGCGTACTTTGTCGATAGACGACATGACCCAAGTGGCAGCAGTTGCCTCTTTGGCTTCCTCCATCACCACCGCTCACCTCCTAGGGGAGGGCAACGAGCGGGCTTGCACTGCCCGTTGAAGGGGTGTTGTGCTCGTCGCCTCGGGTGTGAAAGAAAGGAGGAGAGAGGGGAGAATAAGAGTGGGGGCTGACACGTGAGCCCCACATCATTTTTTTCCTTCTCACTTACATGCGGGTCCACATCAATTTTTAATTTTCCTAATGATTGGGCTGCCACGTAAAAAAAACCATTCTGTTTGGAGTCAATTGTTTCTATAGTTGGAGGTCAGAGATATCCAGTATTACGGTTCAGAATAAGAATTTAATTGTTGGACCTATAATTGAGTCATAGTGGACTTATTCTATTGGTTGCTGTTGCTCAATTTTACGGATCCATCTATGGATCGGGCGCCCAATTCTTTTAATCAATAAATCGGACGTCTCCTCCTAGTTTTTTTACTGTCACCATGTAGACGCAAGCCACTGCAACAGAAGAAGCCATGCATTCATAGCACTAAACAATAGTAGGATGGTTACAGTTTTTTTTTACAAACTTCAAACTATTTTTTCTCTTAAGTTACTTATTCAATTCACGATCCGATTGCACCACTAAATTCGTTACAATTAAATCTTTGCAACAAAACCACACATAATTATATTTCGAGAAAAAAATATTTTAGCTTTCTTATTGATATTTTTTTGAATGTTGCATATGGTCTCTTTTGATGTTTCAACTAGTAGTTTTACAATGTTTCAGCTAGTGTACTAGTGATGTTTCACTATGTACGGATCAAATGTTGCAGTAGATTTTGATATTATGGAACACGCCATTGCAACAAATCACCCACATATTTTGGAAACCCTCTATTAAAGGAATTTGGTTTATTTTTTGTTGCACCAAAAATATTTCACCCAGTGTACTCACAATGTTTCACTATGTATAGATCTAATGTTGCAGTGAACTGAAATATTCCATTGCAACAACAAACCCACATATTTTGGAAACCCCCTATTAAGGTAATTCGTTTCATTTTTTTGTTCCACTGAAAAAGTTTCACCTAGTGTACTCACAATATTTCACTATATATAGATCTAATATTGCAGTGAACTGAAACATTCTTTCGCTATTTGTTGAAACATTATTTTTATATAAGGTGAAACAACACCCGATTTAAACGAGTGAAACATTTTCCATCTACTTAGTGAAACAATTCCGATATACCTAGTGGAACATCGTGCAACATTTAAAAATAATTTAATAATAAACTAATTTTTTTTCTTCGGAATATATCCATGTGTGGTCTTGTTTTGAAGATTTAATTGCAACGAATTTAATGGTGCGATCAGATCATAATTTGGATAAGTAATTTAGGAAAAAAAATAATTTAAAATTCACTTAAAAAGTTCTGCATGCGTGCACGATGACGTCACCCCGATTCCTAGTTGCTTCCTGCTCCTCTTCACAGGCAGTGATTTGCATGCATGCAAATCAGGCAGGACTGAGGATGCGATAACAGCCCGAAAACTTTTCCCTTCCATTTGGATTTTCGCGACAACAAGCATTTTCGCGATTTTACGATTTTTTTTATTTATACATTTTTATTAAAATATTTACAAAATTAATTTTTTGTTTCGAAAATTTACAAATCTAATCGCCTGCCGAAATCGCCGTTCCAGAGGGTGGCAAGGAACCTAAATGCAAAATTTTTATTTGTGTTCAAATCCTTTCCACCAGTTTTAATTGCTTAAAAACTAATAATGCTTATTCGATACTCCAAATGATTTTAAATGAAAAAGTGATAAACTACAAAGTTATAGATCTCATCAATATCTACAACTTTACAACTTTTATATAAAGTTTATCTCCATCCAATGTCGTTTGAAATGTAGATCTGAGATTTTTTTTAAATATGTTTTATATTTTGTAACGAATATTTGGATATCTAAAACATCTTAAATGAAAAAGTTGTTAACTACAAAGTTGTAGATCTCTTTGAGATCTACAATTTTGATATAAAGTTTTATTTCATCTGACTTTATATAATATAATTTTAAATTGTAAATTCATAGAGCTAACAAGTTGTGCTGAAAAATTTGTATTTAGATCCCTTGCCGCTCTCTGAAAGGACGATTTTTAAAAATCGCTCTCCCAAAGGGCGGCAGGTGATTAGATTTGTAAATTTTTAAAACAAAAAATTATTTTTGTAAATATTTTAATAAAAAATGTATAAATAAAAAAAATTCCAATTTTACGCCAAATACTTTTTGGTCACGGCCCACATTCTATTAGCGGGCACACAGAATCTTTACATCCGCTTCGGCCCCCAAGGCCATAACCCACGCCCTCTTGCCGGCCACACCAGGCACACATGTAACGGTTAGCGCAGAAGCATTAATACTGTAACAGATTAACAGCCCTAAAAAAGGATCAAAGGGCACAAATACGGCATACAAAAGCGTTGATCTCATCTGCAAGGCTGCTGCAATGTCTGAATTAATAATGTCTCCAATTACCCATCTCACCACTCTCGTCTAGTCTCGTACCCCCAACAAATCAACAACAATACAAACGCGTCGATCAATAATCAAACGTGTACTCTACAAAGAATATTTACTAGTACAGTAGTACATTACACGGCACACGTCTACACACGCAGGCGCAAGCCTCGACCGACCGATCGACCGCCCGTCACACGTTGTCGGGCAGGTCGAAGTGCTGGACGCCGAGCACCTGCAGCGCGGCGTTCTGGACGAAGAGGACGAGGCCGCAGCGGGAGGCGCGGAAGCCGTCCCAGAGCGGGAACTGCACGGACCCGGACACGGACTTCTTCGCCGACGCGCCGTCGCGCACGGCGGCCACCTTCTCCAGCCGCCGCACCACGTGGTCGTTCAGCAGCGACTTCCCCTTGTTCTCGCCGCGCCCGCAGTCCGTCACCAGCCCGCTCTCGTACAGCGCCACCAGCACGCTCCCGCCGCCCTCCATCCGGCTCCGCAGCGTCCCCGTGAACGACGCCTGCAGCGTGCTCGGGTTCGGCCGCTGGAACGTCACCTGCACGCATCGGTGCAAGATGCAGATCAGATGAGCTTGCTTGCAGCATAACCAAAATTTTTAATTAATTATATTTTAACTCGTGCAGGATACGTTAATCTGGCCGTGACATTCCATCTGGACAATCCTAATCAAGTAAGCTGTGGGTTGCACATGCGAGATTAAAAAAATAAATTAATGCTGATCTGAATTAGTACCGATGAGATCTACTCCACAGTTAAATGGAAGTGCCGTTAACATCGATCGGAATCATCCTGGATCGATCGGCCAGATTCCAGAACAGATCGGATCCAATGATGCATCTATCACATGCACGCAGTTTGTACGGCGAAATTTTGACCTCCGTTTTGTCGAACCAATTAAACACTGGGCCATCCAACAGCCAGAGTTGCAGCATATGCAGCACCACGACATGCTGTTCACCTGTAGGCGCTTTACCTTGGACGACGACAAATAGCACGCGGCATTTGCATTGATCCATGGCATCGTGCATTCGTGCAATGCAACGGTGCAACCGTGCAAGCGCCAGGACGATCTATCTCGGCGGTGTTCTTGGCTCGTCAACAGCGGCGCGCATGATGCAATCGGCTAGTTATGACTTGATGATGCGTACCTTCATGGCGGGGGCGGGGTAGCGGGGCGCGTCGCGGACGGCCTGGGCGAGGGCGTCCTGCTCGGTGCCGACGCAGTGGGCGCGGCCCTGCACGACGGCCTGCGGCGTGAACAGCGTGTCGAGCCGGAGCGCCTCCACGTACGCCTTCTGCCGCACCGTCCACGCGCTGGACGCGAACGGGTCCTTCCACCCGCGGTAGTCCCAGTAGTCGACGTGGAAACCCAGCACCACCACGCCGCGCTCCCCGCCGCCGCCTCCCTCGCCTGCCGCCGCCCGCTGCTGGTCCTCGTGCACCATCCGCGCCGCCACCGCGTCCGCCTCGGGCGACGCCCCGCACCCCTGCGAGCAGAACAGCTCCAGCAGCACCGGCCCCGGCGCGGCCGCCACCGCCGCCTCCTCCGGTTCCGGCGCCGATGCCGTCGAGCTGCCCTTGCCAAAACACGACAACAGCCGCGGCGCCATGTTGTGACGACACACGATCGCTGGCTATCTGGGAACTTAGCCGTGAAGGGAATGAACCGAGTAGGAGGTAGCGAGCTAGCTAGCTAAGCTGGTGTAGGGTGTGGCGGGCAAGGTAAGTAGCTGTGGTGTGGTGGTGGGTGGATGAAAGGTGAGGAGGAACGTGGCGGTGGAGACGGCAACAGGATACCAGCCTGGGACAGCACGCAACCTCTCCTCTCCTTGCACATCTATCTACCTTCGACACACGCCTCGATCTCTCTCCGGCCTCAGGCCATGTGTGTGCTAACCTAGCTACAGATTTTATCTACTTCGTTTGTTCTTGACTTTGCATTATAGTTCTTCTTTTGTTTTAGCTGTCCTCCAGTGCGATCTGGATGATGACGCGCGTTGCTCTAATAATGCATAGCACGATGCTTGATCACGTTGGTTTCTTCTTCTTTGGCAAAAGAATAATTGCATTATGCAAAATTAAAGGGCGCACTTTTGCTTTGCCTGCTGCTGCAAACTGGAATTCCATTTGATCATTTGGTACAGTGTATTTTGGCGGCACGAAGTGGAGACTGTCGGGAGAACTTTCGGTTCACTGAGAACGGTGTCGCCCGGGGACTGGTCCATCGGTTATTCGGTTCGGTGAAAGGTGTGTTTAGTTCACGCTAAAATTGGAAGCTTGATTAAAATTGGAACGATGTGACGAAAAAGTTAGAGGTTTGTATGAGTAGATAAATTTTAATGTGATAGAAAAGTTGAAAGTTTGAAGAAAAGGTTTAGAACTAAACTCGGCCTAATCCTAACGATGCTGTGTGGTTCCTGTGCCTGTAATTCGGCATCATGGCGTTAGTAATAGCGATGTATCGATAGTCCTCCTGACTGCCTCAGGCGATCGATCAGTGTCGCATCAAGCTTGGATTTCGTGGGCGATCACATTCGGGAGAGGTGCCGACTGCGGCCGTGCAGCTGACAGTACATGGACGTGCTATCTGACTATCCTACTGTATCTCTGTCGGTGCCTACCTGCAGACACGTCCGTGAACCTGACAACTGGACCGAGAGGCCGGTCGAGAGCCTGACAACTGGGCCGAAAGGCCGGTCGAGTGTAACGAGATTTCTTGCCTGGTCCGCCATGCCATACTGGGCCGTTCTCGGCCGCTACAACACGATGCACGGTATGGGCCTCAGGGTATCCAGCCCGCACGTAGGTTAACGTCTACTTTGAGTTCCTCAATATTGGCCAATCTAATTCGTATCCCTCAACAACAACACCGGTTATAATGTATCCTCCAACTGTTAAAACAAAGCATCATGACTCCCAGGGATATATTAACTATGATATTTTCTTATATTGCGTCCTAGTCATCACAAAAAAAAAAAGTGGGCCTCACATATCATTCTCTCCTTCGTCTCCTTTCTTCTCTTCTCCATTCCCTCTTCCCTAAACAGCAGGGCAGTGGCGAGCGGCGCTGTGGCGAGAGGTGGAGGAGAGGGCACCGACGGGTGGCAACAGGTCACCGCTGGACGGAGGGGCTCGCTATATCTGGTTTGCAGTTTAGGGGTACAAATTTGATTTGGATTTATATTTGAGGGAGTGAAATTGGACTTTCTTCCATAGACATCCCGTTCAGCTATTGTGTCGGCCCATGTGTTCTCCAGTAGCCGAAGAATCGGGAGCTGAGCGGGCCTGGGTGAACAATATGGAAGCTTCTTACGAATCCGCTACTCCCGTAGCCCGTAGGCCGTGGAGGGGAGCAGCGAGCGACCTTGAGGGCCCGTGTGCCACCAATTTGTGCTCCGCTGTTCCGCGTGCGTGGACGACGACGACCCGATCGGCCACTCCCGGTCAAAACCCAACTACCCGATCGACCCGCGTCGGCGGCGGCAACGCCCAACCGCCACCGCCGCCGTGGCTCCACTCGCGCCGTGCAATCGTGCATGCCAGCTTAATTATATAGCTCCAGCCGGCCGAGTCACCGCGCACCACGCACAAGGCAGCATCCTTCGAAGTACGCCGGCCCGCGTACACGTACGTGTTCCCCCCGATCTCGACCTCGTCGTCAGGTCCTCGTGATCGCATTCTGCATGCAGCCGGCAGCCCACATCGTATGCGTTTCGTCGTGCTGCCAGCTGCTGGAAACGCAGTAAACCGTGGGTTGATTATTGGGTTTCCGTCTCGATAATCCACCGAGAAAATTCGCCGGATTAATTAGGCGTTTCACGCTGATTCACATGACCTCCTTGATCGTTTTTAAACTTACAGTAGTTCACCGTAGAGGTTGGTGATCCATAAGTTATCGTACGCTGCAGGGAAGCTCAAGCTTCAGGCCAACTGGCCAATCATGCATGCATACACCGAAAGGACAAAGCTAAGGCGCCCGGCTGATCGAGAGGTTTCATCCAATCTTTCCTTTTTCTTTTTCTGACGCAATTCATCGTATTGTATAGAAAAAAAACCATAGATTTGGTGTGTGGATTTGTGGATAACGCAGCCGTGATCGATCGATGTTGAAACGTACCGTGCGACGGAATGCGTGGTCGGTCGCTCCGAATCGGGGCCTGTCACGTGTAACCAAATCCAAAACCTGTGGGTCAAAATTCTCCAAGTCAAAGCACTCGCAGCCTCCAAAATCTAAACCCAAACCCAAATCTCCGGCGGGGGCGGCATTAATTAATTACGGGAACTTCACTTTACACGTCGGCCGGAGAGAAAAAACACGAGGTTTATCCACAAATTAATCCGGATCACACCCACAACAACCCACCACCTTTCTCTTCTCTCCTTTCTTTCTTCCTTTTGCTTTGGATTGGCGTCACGCATTCGCAGCCGCGCGCAATTAATTTGCGCTAATCCATCCGGATCGATCGAGCCCTTTTCCTTCTCGTGATTGCACAATGCTCGCTACAGTAGAGAATAGTACTCAACCAGCTGCTGCTACTGCACAAATGCACAATGTTTTGGGTTGGTGGCTTGCGTTGCATGGCCTTAATCGTCCGGGCTTTTCTTTGATCTGTCTTGCTTTTCGCGGATGCGAACACGTGAGAGAGATTTTGGGGCCCGGATCGTGTCGAATCAGCCATGGATAAGACGAGTAGTGACAGTGTGATATGCAGCATCCCTTTTGGTGGAAAAGGAGGTTTTTGGCCTTCTTCACACGAGTCTCCTCGTACGAATTGCACTGTTCAAGTATGCCTACTGCCTTTTTTAGTTACTTCCCACACGCTCTTCTTGCTCCCGGTTTCTGTGATGTGTGTCTGCCCCTATTGAGCTATTATACAGTAGTGGATAAGAACATACAGAAAGGTTTTGTTAAAGAGTGACTCTACAGCTTGCACACTGTTTAATAATAAGTGTTTATCCCTCTAATGAGCTAAGAAGTTTGTCGCAGCCAGCCTCATACTTTAACCTTCAGTTTATAAGCATAAACAGAAAATTTAGTTTCAAAACTTAAATTTTGAGTTGATCTTGAAGTTTTCTTATCGTGGTTTATTTTTCATCGTTTGCTTTTAAATAGCTTAATAACACATTTATAAAAGTTTTACCAGTAAATTATATTTTAATCATTAATAAGCCGTTTTGCTTATAATCAAAACGATCAGACAGGTGTAGTGAACTTTTTATTATCGCTACCTTCGTTTACAATCTACGGGAAACTATTCTACAATCTACTCAAAGATCGTGCACGGTACACGGGTACACGACCTTCCCTTTTTGTGGATCTCCGGTACGCCTTTGCAACCACAAGCTGGCAGACATGTTCTGGAAGAAAGCATCACAAACAAATGCATAGCAGCAGCGCCAGCTGATGGAGTGGATAATGCGTAAACGGGCTATAAAGTTGGCGTGGCACGGGCCGAAAAATGCCGTGCGAGCGCGGCACCCTGGCCGCCCGCGCGCGACGATCCTCGGCGACGACACCAGTACACCACGACGTTGACGCGCGCGGCAACGAAGGATTATTACGCGAAATGTGGCTGGAAAAACCCGCGGATTCCACGTGATCCGCTGCTCATCATCACGAACGCCGGTGGAAGCGGAAGAGAAAAAACACAGCCAGAATACTGTTTGATGCCGCTTTGTGATTGTGCGGTGTGGCGTGGACGTGTTTTGTGCTGATTGTCCACAGGCACTGACGTTCATACTACTGTTCTTCGTCAAGAAAACGAAGTTTGCTTATGATAATGTGAGTTCGATCGATTGATCAAATGCATTGTTCTTGAATTAATACAGCCGGCACGAACTCATAGAGCAACGTTCTTGAAACTTGCATTTATATTCATACTTGATCCAAAACAATCCCCAAGTAGAGTATCCGGCACAGATAAATTAAACCGGAACTTTAAAAATGAAAAGAAAACGAAAGAGAGACTAGTGACTGCTTTTTCGTCGTCGTCCTAGTACTAAGACAATTGGGGTATAATACAGAAAAATGAGAAAAAAGAAATATAAGATTTTTTTTTAATGGTAGCTTATTTGCGAACGATGTCAGCGACCGACGCGCTGAGGTCATCAGTTGGCGAGCTTGGCCGGGTCGACCTTGCCGTTGCGATTGCCGGCGGCGGGCATCTCGACGTCGGCGCCGACGTGCACGTCCTCGTCGCGGATGAACCTGCCCCAGTACCAGTGCGACTTCCAGACGAGCACCATCTCCTCGATGGGCACGTTCTTGGTCTCCGGCAGGAAGAAGGCGACGAACAGCGTCATGATCACCACCCACGCGCCGAAGAAGAAGAAGAGGATGAACTTGAAGCGGCAGAGCATGGGGAGGAACGCCTGCGCGATGATGAAGGTGAAGAGCATGTTCACCGACACGTTGATGCTCTGCCCCGCCGACCTGATCTCCAGCGGGAAGATTTCGCTGGGGACGAGCCAGCCCAGGGGCCCCCACGACCACGCGAACCCGGCGACGTAGGCGCAGATGAAGAGCACCACGAACGCCGCGTACGCCTTGGGGATGTCGGCCACGCCGGAGAACCCGAACTTGGCGCCGATGAGGCTTCCGACGACGATCTGGCACGCCAGCATCTGCGTCCCGCCCTGGAGGAACAGCTTCCGGCGGCCGAGGCGGTCGACGGTGACGATGGACACGAAGGTGGCGAAGACGTTGACGAGGCCGGTGATCACGGCGGACATGAGGGACGCGTCGTCGGCGAAGCCCAGCGTCTTGAACAGCACCGGCGCGTAGAACATGATGACGTTGATCCCCGTCAGCTGCTGGAACAGCGGGATGGCGATGGCCATGGTCAGCTGCGGCCTGTACCGGCGCTGGAGGATGTTCCGCCACGGGTGCGCCACGAGCTTGGACTCCTCGCTGGCGGCCACCAGGTCGTTGTACTCCTCCTCGATGTCGTCGGTGCCGCGCACGCGCCGGAGCATGCGCTTGGCGGCGTCGGTGTGGCCGCGGTCGATGAGGGAGTTGGGCGTGTCAGGGAGGAAGAGCGCGCCCACGGCGATGATCGCCGCCGGCACCGCCGCCAGCGCCAGGCTCACGCGCCACCCCCATCCGCCCTTGATCTTGGCCGTCCCGTAGTTGATCAGGTTGGCGCACAGGATGCCAATGGTGATCATCAGCTGGAACCCGATGTTGAGCATCCCGCGCAGCCTCGCCGGCGCCATCTCCGACAGGTACAGCGGCACAGACTGTTCATCACACCGACAAAAAATCATCAGTAAAAACTGTCACATCCGAAGAACTTATCTATACTAGCAAACCAACAGTAAATTTGAAGTCAAAGATAAGGCACAAATTTCAGCAAAATTTTGTAAGGTCTGAGATTTTTTGGCTCCAGCTAGAGAAATCTTTGCACACTCATTGACGATAGCAACATGCTCCAAGAATCAAGTACTAGACGAAAAATCTTGACGTGCGAATGGACACGGCAGCAAGTCGTATTTTGCGGGTGCAAAGTCAAAGCAGAAGAAAGAGCACTGCAATGCATTGACGCAGGTGAACGAGAGCAGCAGCAGTGTATGTACCTGGTTGGCGAAGCCGACGCCGACACCGAGGAGGACGCGGCCGAGGATGAGCATGAGCACGTTCTTGGCGGCGCCGTTGAGCGCGGCGCCGACGAGGAAGGTGACGCCGCCGCCGAACATGGACCACTTGCGCCCCGCGACGCGGGTGACGGTGGACGCGAAGAAGGAGGCGACGAGCGCGGCGAGGTAGAGCGACGAGGTGAACATGGTCAGCAGCGGGCTGTCGAACTTGCAGTACTGGTTGCTCTGGTTCTTCTCCGCCGCCTGCTCCTTCCGGTACACCGACGGGAAGAACTTGATCAGGAACGGGTTCATCGACGTCACACCCCCTGCATCATCCAAAAAAAAAAAGAGAAGATTTTAGGTTTCGTTTTTAAAATTCTTACTGCGTAAAGATTGGCGAGTAGTATGAAACTATGAAAGTTTATAATAGTATGGAATAAAGATTGCAAAAAATGACGGGGACATGGAAAGATTCTTCTTGGTTTCGCAAGAATCTGGCAAGTGGAATAAAAGAAAAGAGGAAGGGAATATCATGGTTTTGTTTCTACGCGTGCAAGATGCTTAAATGTTTATGCATTGAAACTCCCGACATGGCGGTAGGTGCACGGTGGCCAAGAGAAGGACTCCGGTTTGCATACACCAGCATGGCTAACCATTTTTTTATTTCTCTCCTGATGATGAGCAGCCATAAAGAAAAGATCATGGACATGAGAACTCACCGGAGATGCCGATGTCATATCCGAAGATGAGGCCGCCGGTGGCGGCGACGATGCAGGCGAAGAGGACGAACATGGTGAGCTTCCCGGGGTAGTCCTTCCCCGTTCCGTTGTTCACCACCACGCCGCCGGCCATTGCTGCGACGACCACCTCTCCGTCGACGTAGTACTACTACAAATCTCGAAGAGATCACGAGCTCAAAGAAGAAAACCTCTCTGACGAGAAGAGATCAGAGACGAGTGAGAAGCGAATGGATGGTGAGTTTGGAGAGGCGGAGCGGCGGGAAATATATAGGCGGGGGAGGGGGTCCGGACTATTCTGTAAAAGCTCAAAAACCCAAGGGGTGGACCGCAAAATATGCCGCTCACAACCTCAACGTTACAGTCTGTTCCGAGTACTGGTACTACTAGTACTATTTTTTTAGGAGGAAAATCGCTTGCCGATATTAATTGTGGCTATGGATTATCCGCGATCCACCTGCCTCTGCTTCCTGGAAAGAGAGGCCGTTTCATGTGAACCGAACGCTGCTTTTCCGTTGATGGGCAACGACCGCGATCGCCGTCCGTTTGGGGGGTGTAGTGTATGTAGATCGCCACGCCGGAAATGGCTGTCAGCGTTATCCGGAAGTTGCAAAGGTGATTAATTAGACCGACCTTAATTAGTACTACTCCTACTAGTACTTTGTTGTGTTAGCAGTGTGTGTATACAGCTCCAGTCCAGTGCACGCTACGAACGGGGTAGATCATATCATTATCAGCTGACTCGGCCACGAATCAGATGCCAACCGGCCGGTCGATCGATCTGGTGCAAGAATTTCTGCGTGCGTACTCTAACTCCGGCATGCCTGGAGATGATCTGGCCAGAAATGGGGCACCTGTGGGCAGATAATGTTGGTCAACACTTGGTCTCAAGAAAACCTGAACTGGATGAGGCACTAATGTGTTTTGCCATGTGTTTGACTGTTATGATCAGTTAATATCTGGACGATCAGCTAGCTGGCACAAACTGATCGATCCATCTCATGGTGATTTTGAGGAGCTGATACTAGTTAAGATGTTTGTTCGACAGAAAGCCCTTCTTTAGAAAAGAAACAAAGAAGAGAGGCGTGTGAACGGGTAGGTTTGGTTAGTACGTTGCAAAACTAGGGATAAAATGGTGCAGAGTCATGGGATGAGATGACGCAGTTAATGACCGACAAGTTTTGAATGCTCAGGTTTGCATCGCCGAATTAACGCTTGCGTATGCACGCAAATGTTAATGTACACATAGGCACGCATGGCGCGTCGTTGTTGGACAAAAACAGCATGTCCAGTTGGCTTTGGCCGGTGCTCAGACCCATCGGACAGCTTACCTCATGCGTCGCTGTGTAACAGCAACGATTTTTTCCTCTTTTTTTTTATTTCGCCGGGAAAATCCACCGGCCGAGTTTATTAAGATTGATCGAATTGAAGTAGGTTACAAACTCAACACCAAGGTTGTTGAGGTGCACTCGTGTCCGTGAATCGGCCGAGAGGGACATAGCTGCAAAAAAAAAAAAAAAAAAAAAAAACAGAGAGGATAAGAGAAAAATCAAAGATGACAACACTTTCATCGTGTAGATATACGTACATACGGTGAACCCGCACCCGTAAAAAATACGGTCGTCGTCTCGGCAAACTCTCGCGGAAATCCTGCGCACGCAGCTAGCACGTCGTACCTACGTTTGCTTCAGATATCCGTGTGTACACAGCCGCGCGCGGCTCCGTCGCGGGAGCAGTTTTTTGTTCGCTTCGCTCATCGCCGCAAATCTCGTCGTCCCGTCGACGCCGCCGCGCGCCGGTGCGCGTTTCCGTGTCAAACATGTCAAAACCCCGTGGAATAGCGATCCATCGGCGAGACGGGAGAAGAAAACGCACACACTGTACTGTTGATGGGGTAGTTTGGTACAGGAGTCAAAGGGAGCAGGACGAGGCGGCCGTCGGCCGGGCCATGCACACCGGCCGGTCAACGCATGCGCGACGAAGCACCCGCGGATGCGTACTCGCGTCAGCGTCGACGCGGCCGGCGTGAGGAGGACATGTCGCGCTCTCTATCTGTGCCGCTACGTACGACCGCTTGCGGGAGACGGGGAGTAGCATAGCATCAGCATGGGCTTCGTACTTTCGTAGATACGATAGCTTTGGTCGCTAGCGTATGGTCAATGGCTCGTTGGCTCGATATGTCGCAGCTAGTTAGGCTAGTGCTCTCTCCACACTCGTAAAGCAAATCGTTTAGTACAGCGACACGGTCTCCAAAACACAATTTTGACTTTTCGTTTGTATAAAAATATCTATCTATTATATACTAAAAGTCCAATAAACTTCCTACAAATACTCTCAAACCGCCACATGGCACAGCCTAATCTCACCGTTAATTTTCATTTAAGTTGGTGGACCCATTATTTTATACCGTTAGATTAGATATATACCTGTCATTGATTTTTAATTAAATTGGTGGACCCAAATTCTTGCCCCAAATCCGATCGCGCTTCCTGTCGCCTACTCCAGTGCCTTCCGTCTGTGTTGGGCTCAAGGCCTCGATAGAGGAAAGCTTTCCTGCTGCCGCCTAGACTTGGATTAGGTTTCAAATTAAAGCCTCCACACAGATTAATCAGGGAAAATGAGCTACATGAGACTGGGATTGTACAAGCATTTGACTTTCAGTAGCTGGCAATGTAATCCACAGGCAGCAGCATTTGATCATTTGGTGTACAATCCATAGGCAGCAGCAGCTCAACGAAATTTTACCATCTATAATTGGTGATTAGGTTTAATAAGTAACTATGCAAACGAACTTTCTCGATGCTATTCCAGCATAGATATCGGTTTCATACTGTGCTATTAGAAGGGACAAAGAATAAGTACGTACAATTCGTTAAAAAAAAAAGCTAAAAAACGACGTCTTTTGCTGAAAAGTAACGATATTATACCTTCCCTCCTCATTCTCAAACAAAAAATTAAAATATCGTTATATCTGTATGTATGTACATATGAGGCCTCCTTTGCGGCGCTACTAAATCTATCTAACTTAGGTCTATAAATACACTAAAAATATATTGCATCATATATATGTTATATATAAGTAAAAGTTCATTAACAACACTACATGCGTGCAAACGAATATACTCCCTCAACCGACTTAACCATCCTCTCCTATTTTATACGAGTACATGTAAAAACTGGACGAGTACGAACTTACATATGAGGCTTCCTCTGTGGCTCGACTAGGATATTCAACTTAGATCTATAAATACACAAAAAGTTATTGCATCATACACCTGTTATAAGTAAAAGTTAATTAACTTTGTACAAATGCTACTAAATGCTCCAACATTGTTATGTGGTGCTCTAATAAATTACAGAAAATCATAAAAATTCATAGAAAGTAACAAAATATCATCCAGTTATCAATTTTCAATTAAATTAGTGCCGATGGACATGTTATTTTAGACCATTACATTAGATCTATTGAAATAGCAATCCTAATATCATGTATATAAACCTCTCCTAATCTCCCATACAAGTACGATAATACGTACTTTTCTCATAACAACACCACATACGTGACCAACTTAACCATTCTCTCCTGTGAGTATTTCCTTACAGTCCGTTGTCTAGATCATATTAGAAAATAGAAGAATATGTAAGAGAAAACAGAATACCCATGAATATTAACCACGTATATATGTGCGCACTTACGTATTCCCTCCACCTTCCCACTCTCCCTTCCTCTCCTATTTTCTATTTAACTTCTATTTTCTAACTAGCGCTAACTATATAAAATAATATTAGATAGCTAAATGATCATGACTCTTAGACCTAGACCATTACATCTCTAAAAAAATTCTTCTAAATAAATGGATCTATTAATTTTAAACATTAGATCTTTTAAAAAAATATGTTTTACATAAAACAACCAAAGATCGAAAGAAATTAGCTTAAACTAATTGTTGATATTTTACAGTACCAAGCCATTCATCTTATTTCATGTAAAATAATTAACCCATAGATACTATATGGCCTCAATTAAACCACCAATTATAAAAAAAGATATAGCATATATGGCCTCAATTGCACCACTTCTATAGGCTGTTAACACGCTAGGGAGTCACGCTAAAAGATTAACCAATCTATAGATATCATATTAATCAATGCCAACACATTTAGTTAAATTTAAAATTATGAACGATCAATTTGAAACCATTATAAATCATGATAAAATCCTCGAGTCATTAAGAAAAATAGTGATATCAAAATTCAAAGAATAATTAGTTCTATATTATCTGAAGATATCAGTCATAGATTTATTCATCAATGTTCATAGGTGAAACAAGCTAGGCCTTAAATTTTTTACTTCCAATCAAGTTTTGAAGTATCAAAACAAACTACATGATATGGGACTGACTAAACATTTTACAAAATTTTTTCATATAGATACAAATAATTTTCAGTCATCATAAAGGATTTTAACATTTAGAAATAAATAGATGCCCGCGCAATTACGCGGGCTACCTTCCTAGTTTATTAAAAAGTGATATATGTATATTTTTATGAAAGTATTTTTCAAGATAAATTTATTCATATAATTTTTACATTTTTTAAACTCAACAACTCGAGAGTTATTCATGATTTATATTTCTAAGTTTTAAATTAAATATTGTACTAAAGGACTTTTTCTATGAGTATGGAGGGACTAGTACTGTAGTAGAGTAGCTCGGTCCATACGACTAGCTAGCCAGGTATGCCGATTTAGCTGGAGCAGCATGATTGATCGAGCTGCAGTTGCAGTTTCAGCCTTTCAGGACGGGCCGATCGACCCACGGTGGTTACTGTGACCTCTCGTGCCTGGCTGAAACCGGGGACCACCATGGCCATGAACCAAAGGAGACATAGCCGTAAATGTTCCTTTCTTCTTTAATATCCAAACCCTGCCTTAATTGAAGGGTAGTGCTTGCTACTACTACGAAGAAATGCAATGCGTCGTCAATGCTACGATGAGTGATGACATAACAACGTGCAGGTCAAAACTACAAGTCGGCCATGCCGGCCGGTCAGTCCCTTCCCTTGTGCTTCTCCAGTGCACACAACTTGGAGGGGTATACGGGGATGGGCGGAGCCGCAGCGCACTGGCACGCCAGCGACCGTTGCAGCCGAGATCGATATACGAATATACGATACGGGCCGGAGCAGGCACGCGCACGCACGCATCCATGCGCCAGCACGTCTCCGCGACGGCGACTCGCGCACTGTTCCACGTACAAAGATGGGTCCACCAGTACACCACTCCAGCCGCGCTCGGGGGTCAAACCGCGCGTGTCTCCGCGACCCGCGCGCGACGAGTCAGCGCAGGCGCAGGAAGCAGCGTAGCCGGCGACGTATACGAGTAGTAGCCGCGATGCGTTCGCTGTTGCTGACTCGTGGTCGCTCTTGGAGAGAAAAACATGTGCGGATCGATTAGATTGGGCGCGATCGGTTTCGTTGCTGGGACCCCACGGGCAGCCTCGTTTGAAGAGTCTCCGGTAGCACACAAGTCAAGTTCGGGTTTGGCACAAAGCGGCAACTTGTGCGCAGGCGCAGCTGTCTGCAAAGACGGGAACGCGGAAATTTCTCCATGTGATTTTCACGCCAGAATTACTCCGTACTACCAATGGACAATTTTACAGGATCCAAAAGAACTTTCTTGCTACGAGCAGTATACTATACATTCTTCAGCTGTTCAGCTGGGACTTTACACTATGCTAAATACTACTCCTACTATACGTACATCAACTATAATTGTTTATGTACTAGCGGCAAATAGCACGCGGACAACCGACAACGTGACAAGAGATAAACAATACTACTGCTCTATCCTTACACCGTGTAAAGCTCGAAGAGTCGAAGTTGTGTTTTCTTTTTTGTGTATGTTATTTGCGTGGTCAAGTGGCAAGAAAGCTGTACGTAGCTGTACTTTCTTTTGAGACGTGAACCGTGTTTACCCTTTTGTATAGCCCCAATGGAAATTAAACTAACCTTATCCATTGACGAAATGTTTACTCCAGTACGTCTTCCTCCCAGCAGGGTCGTGAGGTCGTCCCAGTCAACATTCCAGCTACAAAATAAATATCCTTCAAGTCCAGTTGTTCAGATAAATGAAGAAGCAAATACCACATCTACCTGACAGCAGTGTAAATCTTATTCCTTCCAGAGTTCAGAAAGAACAAGTCAAGAGGAATTCGTGCACGTATCACCTGTAGTCGTAGTTCTCTGATGTACTTCCAGCTGTTAAACTGTCATTTTTTGTACTGTCGTACTCATGCAGAGACACCAGTGCTAGCTATAGCTACCAACAAGTAAAGAATATCCACCGTAAGTAGTTATCGCGCGCGTGCATATCTCTGTCACTCGCGTCGCTCCAAAAAACCTAACAAAAATCACAGCCGGCGAGAGAGCTAGCCCTCGTGTGGCTGGAGGTTGGAGAAGACGATCGATGAGATCGAGTCAAGCAGATTCCATTCTGATCACATCAAGGAGAGAGTGACCCCGACGAGTGAAGCAGCCGCATGCAGTAAGATAAAATAAAGCAAAAGGTAAGAAGAATATAGTGGAGTAAACATTATTGTTAATCTTGGCTAGAAATTGACATGTGCAGAACAGGGCACTCATGGAGAGAGTAGTAGTAAAACACTTCCATTTTCTTAACTAGCATGACGGTCCGCGCAATTACGCGGCTAGCATCCATACATAATCATCTATTTTTGTATATTATTTTCTTTAAAATTGCCAATAGTCAAATCGTTGTTATGGAATTTTTAAAAAAACCAACCTTATCTTCATCGATTTTTTTTTCAACTTATAAAAGTTACACCAATTATCACCCCTTGCTCCTTTGCCGCTCCGTCATGGCTTTTATTCATCCTTATTGGGACTTTAAAAAAATTAGACCTATCATTTTCTCATCAGGTTCCTTTTATAGTATTTTAAAGACTTAAAAAACATGGTCACCCTACTCCTTTACGGCCGCCCGCTATCCCCTGCACTTTATTATTTTCATTGTCAGTGTCCATTTTTTTTACTTTCTAAAAGTCCCGTTTATAACCCTACTACTTTACGATCTGCTCGTCGACCCTCGCCATCTATCTCTTGCCCTTTTTATTTTCAAAATTAAACTTGATCATTGTCGGGGTTTATTTTTTTACTTTCTAAAAGTCCCGTTTGTGATCCTACTACTTTATGATCTGCTCGTCGCCCCTCGCCCACTATCCCTTGCCCTTTTTTTTCAATTGGGATTTTAAAAATGAAACCTAATCATTGTCGGGGTTCATTTTTTACTTTTTAAAAGTCCCGTTTGCGACCCTAGTACTTTACGATCTACTCGTCGCCCTCCCCTTTATCATTATTGGGGTTCTAAAATCGTTATTGGGATAATATTTTATAGTTTTTAGATGTCCCATCAACATGTCACTCTACTCCAATATGGCTCACCCGCTGCCCCCTCTTTATTGTCATTTGCTGCCCCTCTGCTCGCTCTCCCATGCCAACCACCATCTCCGTACTCCTTTGTCGCCTATCGACTCATTAGCCTGTGTCGTCTCTCTTCTTCGTTTCTCTTCTTCGTTGTTGTCGCTACTTAGCAAAATCAAAATTTTTTTGTCGACGTGATTACGTTAGATAGCCCGCCAACTATTGTTGATATACCTCCTTCCCTATCTTACTCGTTTTGCACCTATCGAATCACCCTTTCATAGCTCCTAACGTTCATCACTTTAGCAGCTCGCCCTCTCGCCACCCTAACAGGACTTAGCCCAATATGTATTTTTAATTGTCAATCTTCGATTTTGTCATTTTGGTAATCAAAATAGAACACATAAGTACTGTAATTCTTACGGAACTCTTCATTTATCTGTTTTCTTAATCTACAGTCTTAAAATCTAGTAGATATAAAAATAGAAATGTAATTTTTACGGAACTCTTCATTTATCTGTTTTCTTAATCTACAATCTTAAAATCTAGTTTCATCATTTTCAATTAAGCAAAGTGAACATTGGTACTTTGTTTTAGGTCCTATATATCCATCACAACAGCCCACTTCGTTTGCTTAAATATTTTTATTTATAATTTCAATTATTTCTATATTATATTATTACTTTATTCTAAATTTCAGTTTTTTTAAAGTTTATTTAGAATTAGTTTTGAAACCAAATTTCAGAATTTATTTTATTTTTTTTCAGAATTTTAGTTACTCTTACTTTTGGATATTTATATATTGCATTATACTATGTACAATTCTTCACATGCGGCATTTACTTTTTTAAAATTTTTATGTTATTTTTTCCCTAATTTTAGTGATGTTTTAATTTTATTTGGAGTTGGAATTAATAATATTCTTTTATTTTTTTATTCTGAATTTTAATCAATCTTGTATTGGGTTCTATGTGGAATCTTCTTCCAAAATTCCTTATACTTTATTCCGAACTTTTTTATTATTTCTAAATTGTATTTCTACTTGAACTCTCATTTTTTATTTTTCTAATTTCAGAATTTATTTTATTTTTTTATTCCGAAATTTGATACTCGTGTTATGTTCTAAATGATCGCCTTTTTCAATAGTCCTTAATTATTCAAGTAAAAAAATAGTCCTTAATTATTATTTTACATTGATTATTTCTAAGCCTCTATAGTGACCATGGTATCTTATTTTCGAGTTATTTTGAACTGCATGTCTTCAAAATGTATGGTTCATGGAATATTGCTTTGGGTTAGGACATGTTATTTATTAACACTCTTCGCTTTTTAACTAACCAATATCATGTAAAAAATAAAGATGAAAGTATTTCTTTAAAAACAAAAATTGACAAATATAGGCTTTGTAGCATTTATGATTAGAAACTTGAAAGCAAAAGAGAACCATCTATATAAAATACACGTATATTTGAAAAGTAGCATGTGCTAGTCAATAAAAACTTTTTGTAATTATATTAGTGAATGAATAGGATTACTGCTAGTCACTTTTAGATTGAATCCGGTATCAGTAGGACTTTTCATGTCCGGTTGCTGACCTTCTCAGTTAGGATTCCAAAAAAAACTTGTCCTGTTGCCGTCCGGTTTTGTTCGGCTGGGAGCCCGACTCTGGACATGATTATCTAGCACTTTTACAAAATCTGAGTCGGACATGTGTACTGCGTAGTACTTTTTTTCTTTTCTTATAAGTATACGATCAATCTTAGCCATTACAGTATAGACTCACTATAATTAAATGGTTAAGATTTTTTTCCTTTTTCTCGATTAATGTAAGAATTTCTAGCCTCCACAATAAACGTGGTGTCTCCTTTCAAAGTTGTGTTAATAATATAATAGATAGATATATTATATTTTACATACAACTATATCGATCAATATATGTTGTTATTATCTAAACCCATCATGATGTATCAATTAGATATTTTTTTCTCCGATTACTGATGTGAGAATTTACGAACGAACATAATGTCTTCTTTAATACATATCTAACAGTAAATAATCTATATAGTGAATAGCTGCAATAATATGTAAGTAGAAGAAAAACACTTGGCAACATATGCTATGTTACTCGTACTAATATGTGATCATACATGTGTAGTTATGCCCGCATGTATCTGTCCAGTTTGGCTGTGCATGCAACATCATTTATTTTTTTCTTTTCCAAATCGGACACCACATCCAAATACTATTAGGACTCTAATATATGCATGTGTTGCTACCCAATACGGAGAGAATATCCTTTTTCTAGTTGAATACAAATTCTATTTCATAATTATAGAAGTTATCAATTGATCTACACCGTTATAATTTGGACCCACCATGATCTAACGGTGTAGATATTTCTCTTTTTCTCCAATTAATATGGGAATTTCTAGCCTTCACGGTGAATGTGGTGTCTTTTTTTAAGGCTGTTTTAATAATATAATAGATAAGAGTTGGGGCCTTGTGGGTTGGTAAATAACCATGTTCTTGTGGCTGATTCCTCCCACAGTCCTCAGCCAGAATTATTAGTTTCTAATTATTTTTCAGTGCATTCCTAGTCATAATCATGTTTATGTAGAATCCTGCCTTGTCATAATCATGTTTATGTAGAATCCTGCCAGGGTTTATTTGAGAATGACGTGAATTCCTAATCTTCATGATTACGAGAATGACATACATTTTGTACATGCAAAGAGGGCATTGGACGAGGAAGCAAGGCCACCAACTGACGAACACGGGTAAATGTAGTGCTATAGTGGCTGGTCAGTTATCACCATTTCGCGTTCTGAGAGAAAAACGTTTGTCACTAGGTAGGTGTAGTACTTTCATCGTCTCTCCGAGTGAATGGGAATATGGGATTCCATTTGAGTGGTTAGGCCACCTGCAAATCTTGCCAATATTGCATTTGTGTGGGAGTGGGACATGAGATGCAAGATGCATTGAATGGCCTTGAGGTGATCTGCATCAAACTTTTGCCCAGTCTTGCTGGTACTGGTAGCAGTGATGTGTATCTAAACACATGAGTTTGTATTATGTTTTTGTCAAAAAAAAAAAAACCACGAATAGGCCGAACATGTACAGCAGATAGTATAGTAAGAAGAAGGCTAAGGAGAGGCTACAACCCCATCGTTTGGCTTATTCGAGCGACATATTTGCAAACGGAACAAACTATGAATAAAACTTCTATATATGTGTTCTTATAATGATCTAAAAGCAAAAACCTGAAAAATAAACTATGATGAAAAAAACCCAAAGTCAACTCTTAATTTAAGTTTGAAAATTTAAATTTTGACTGACAAATATAAGACGAGAACTTCGGCAGTTGACAAAAAGAAAGAAATGAAAGCAGAATAAACCGACAGGTTTGAGAGCCCAAGAAGAGGAAGACCAGACATTGCACGATTTTGGGCTTTGGCCCATCTCAGCTGACCAGATGTGAACTACTAAGTCCTCGTTTGGATGGGCTGGAATCCCGACCCATTTTGTAAAAATGAAAATGGTTTCAGCCCATTCCGCCAAAAAATTGCAAAAGAACTGCGTTTGCCGGGAGTCGAACCCGGGTCTATTGCTTGGAAGGCAATTATCCTAACCGTTGGACTACAAACGCTTTCGCTGATATTGCGAATCAAACTTTTTAAAATTTATAATTACGGCGCGTTGCACAACAATACAAGTCTTTCTCTAAGGTGGAACACCTGGTTGATTTTTCCAAGCCAAAATGCCCAGCTACCGCTGACTTCTATATTATCCTAGTTTTGGTCTTCGTTGAGGTCGTCGCAGACATAAACAGAAGACAAGAAAAGAAAAATAAACACTCCAGCAGATAACTTTGTCAATGGGGTAGGCAACCTAACTCAACAATCATCTCACGGTCTTCCATGACATCTTTTTTGTGGTTAATCTATACATAAAACACATATAGAGTCCTGCATCGACGTTCTAAACAAAACAATATTTGTTGCTTCAGAAAAAGGCCCCTCAAATGCAACTTCCTTGGGAGACATCTTGCTTATCATCAGGACCAAAGCCACAATACAACTGACGAGGCAATGGAAAAGTACAAGACGGTCTAGTTTACCATAGCATTCACCAAGGATGTTCCCATTGTTACTACACTAAACCTCTTTGTTTTGCTTAGTAATGGCTGCATAAAAAAAAAAGGTAACGCGCTTTGTGTTGTCTGCTTGAAAAGGTAGCTCATCTGACTGATGACCAACGAACAAACTAACCACAGTCAAAAAAGAAGAAGAAAAGAGTCTTGGCTACACAAATGTGCCATGTTTCTTTGCTTCATTTGTCCATCACTCTACCACTATAATGTCAGAAGCGATGTGATAAAAGTTTAAAGAGGTTGGGCAGCTGCTATCTCGGCTCACATCCGTCATGCTGAATGATCTTGTCCGAAGCTTGAAGCAAGTGAATGCCACTACAGTGTTTTTAGTTGACATGTTGGGTTCAGAGGGGGACAGGATCCGGGAAATGCAGCGATCATACTAATGAGATGGTCTAGTACGTGCTTAACTGTGTCTCATCCGTTCAGTTAGTCCATGACAGCGAATTACGAGCAACGCAGAAAAAGGATTGGTTACTTCAACAAATCGATAAATGATGGAAGCCTGGAACAGTTCGGATTCTGAAGAGAAACTGAAGATAAGATCTTTCACTTCACCGCGTCAGTTTCCTTCCCTGCCTTTTGCCAGCATAAAGGAACAATAGAAAATGACTCATCAAGCCTTGCCGAATCGCAGGCTTGCAGCATCTTCCAAGTTCAGGCAGGGAATCTGGAATCTGCAACCTGCCTTCCTTTGACCAGAAATGCAGTAGCACAACACACTCGTTACGGTTAAGCCTGAACTAACAAGCTGCAGTTCAGCCTTCAGGAGCATATGGCAACGGAGTTCGTCAGAGAAAAGAAGGCCAGATGCCGATCGATGAAGCGTGCAATAAGTATATCTGCATGTTGGGTGAAGAAAGCGGCCAAGTTATTGCGATCATAACGCATCGGCACTGTGCCCAGTGGTACTGCAAAAAAGATCATAACGCCGAGTCGACCCTACAACTGCAATTGTGCAAGCTCTGAATGAATGATCGATCGAGTTCGCCATCCTACATCCACAGTGTTTTGGTTTTCCCATCATCAATCGAACTCATGACGACCCATCCTGCCTCCTCCTCAAATCATACTGCAGGGAATATGCTCAGGAAAATCACCATCTTATGCATAATGAGAAATTACTTTCTTGAATTTCAGATGCCATTCACTGCATGAAATTGCTTTCTCGAATGGATTTTTTTTTTGTACTTTTATTTGACACAGATGAGATGAGCTAGTATACACAGAGGATGAGTGATGAGTTCTCTGAGGAGCAAGAATTCATCATCGAGTGGAGTAGTAGAATACACTTGGGATTGATTCGTCCATTCACGGTTACAAAAAAACATGAGGCGAACATGTGTGTTAGCTAAGGCCATACGAGCAGTAGTATAGTACTAGCGGTGAGCTGGTTCTTGTCGTCGTCAAGCTTTTTGCAGGCTCCAGATGCCATGGAAAATGTTCCTGAGCTTGCTCCCGCCAAGCTTCTTCACGATCTTCTTGGCGTCCGTCACGTTCGTCTCTGCTAGCCTCTCGAGATTCCTGCCATTTTCGGACAAAATTTGATGACCAATTAGTGTTTGAAAACGAGGAATTTGGCGAGCGTTTGTTTGAAGATTTTGTTGGTTACCTGAGATGCTCCGACGACATGATCTTCCGGCGGCCGGAGGTGCTGTCGCTGAGGTGCATCAGGGTGGAGAGCAAGAATCGCTTCGCCGGCGAGAGCTTCTCGTCGCCGGGGCCGAGCAGCTGCAGTACCTGCGCCACGTTGCGGTCTTCCTGGACGAATCGCTTCCGGTTGCGGTGCACGGACACCATGGCGCAGAGCGCCTCCGCCGCCATGTCCCGCGCCTCGAGCGACTTGGCGGCGTGGAGGATGCTCACGAGCTCCGGCATGAACCCGGCGTCGCCCATGGCCTTCTTGGTGTCCTCCGAGGCGTGGCACAGCCGGTGCGCCGCCTTCAGGGCGCAGTGCTGCAGCGTGGCGTCGCCGTTGCGGAGGAAGACGAGGACGCGGTCGAGGAAGCCGGCGGCGACGAGCCGGGATGTCGAGGCCGGGGAGGAGAAGCAGAGCGCGTCGATGGCGCGGAGCGCGACCTCCCGCGCCTTGGAGGAGCGCGGGGAGGCCGGGTCGAGCACGCTGACGAGGGACTCGACGGCGCCTTCCTGGAGCACGGCCTCCCTGACGGAGCTGTCGCCGGAGGCGATGGCGGCGAGGAGCTCCATCGCCTGGATTTGCGCCGCCTCGTCCCCGGCGCCCCGGCAGAGCGACACGAGCACCGGCGCCGCGCCGGCCTCGGCCACCATGTACTTTCTGATCTCGTCGACGCCGGCGAGGCTCCTCAGCACCCGGCAAGCCGCGCACACGAGCTCGCCGCCGCTGGCGGTGTAGTCGGCGCAGACGTTGAGCAATGCCGTGACGCCGCCGTGCGCGGCGACGGCCCACGCGTTGTCGGAGTTCTCCGTGAGCTTGCAGAGCAATCGCGCCGCCCGCTCCTTCGCCGAGGGCCTGGCTCCGGCGCTGTCGAGGACACGGATCACCGGAGCGATGACGCCGCCGACGACAAGGTCGCCTCTGTAAGCCTCAAACCCGGCGATCACCGAGACGGCCTCCAGGACCTCCTCCTGGACGCAGGCGTCGGGGCACTCGAGCAGCCAGACGAGGACGCCGACGCCGTCGGCGACGTCGGACACGACGACGCGGACGCACTTCTCGTCGTCGTGCAGCACCTCGGCGAGCGCGGCGGCGGCCTCCCCCCGCATCTCGGCGCCGCCCACCCTGAGCCTCGCGAAGAGGTCCCGCACGTAGAACCTCACGTCGTCGCGGCTGGCGCCGGCGCCGGGCCTCGACACGACGAGCGCCCGCGCCCGCGTCAGCGCGCCCGACGCGTACACCTCGTCCACCCGCGCTACGAGCGCGTCGAGCGTGGCCGCCACGACGTCGAGGTCGCTCCGCAGCCGCAGCTTCCCTCCCCCGTAGTGCCTCCCCTGGCTCCGCGGCACCAGCTCCGACGCCTCCCTCGCCGTCTCCACCACCGCCCCAAGAACCCCCGCCAACGCCCTATGCCCCTCGCCGCCTTCACCGCCGCCGGTGGCGATGTCGGCGAGGCCGGCGTGGAGCCGGTTGAGCCTGTCCCTGATGAGCTGCCACTTGTACGGGAAGAGCGAAGCGGCCAAGGAGGCGGACACCAGACCGGTAATGGCGTCGAGCGCCGCCGTGACACTCCCCTGCTCATCTCGCTCCGCCGCCGCCTCTTCTCCCATGCCTCCGACACCTCACCTCACCCGCTAAGCTCAACGACGCATTCTTGCAAATGCGCGAAAATGGAGGGAAGAGGAAGAAGCGGCGGAGGTATAAGTACGTGTGATAACTGTAACTGCAGGTGAAGTGGCAATGGTGGTGGGTTAAGAGCAGGTACAAGCGGGCTATTAGCCAACTATAAACATATTTTAATGAGATAAACGATGAGAAAAAAGGGTAACGGGCTACAGCTCTGTAGCTAGCTGTAGCACGGACTCAAAGACACACTGTATGTATGACAGGTGGGACCATATATTAATAGTATAGTAAGCAACTATTATATAAATTGGCTATTAGATTGGTTATAGATGAATTGGAGTTGGCAGTGGGCTGTACTATTAGACTAGCTCTAATGGAGGCGGGCGGTGGCGCCCACCGTCGTGGGGAGATGCGCCAGCGTGCGAGTGGAGTGAGGACGAAGAGGAGGGAGGCTGACCTGGGGATCGGCGAGGTTTGGTTCGGTGCGGGCGCGGGAGGAGAAGGAGAAGGAAGCGCGCCACGAGGGAATGGAACAGTGGGGTGGGGCGTGGCGGGACGCGCGCTGCGCTTGGCGTGGCTCGCCGCCTCGGGTACGGATCGCGTGACACACGGCCGAAAGAAAATGCTGCGCGTACGCAGATTGTGTCGTGTAGTTTGGTGCCAAGCCATGGGTGTTATGAACGGGCGGTGGTAAATGATCTGAGGATTGATTTTGGTGGTAGTACTGTGGTAGTACTTGTTTGGTAATTGGCAGGTGAAAAAGCACAGAATAGCTGTCTATGTTAATGTCACACAGTGATACTCTGTCTTAGCGCCGATCAGCACAGTAGCCTTGTTATGGGGAGATTTGTTTTTTTTATATATATAAAGACCGTGGTATCATACTTATATTTCTTATATACTCCTAACATATCTAATATATATTCTATTTGTCTTGTAACGTATAGTTTGTATTGCATAACAAATGATTGATCAAATTACTATGAAGGCAATATTAGCACTATGAAAAGTTAAGTATTTTACTTTTCTTTTGTTAGGCCGAGTTTAGTTTCAAAATTTGTCTTCAAACTTCCAATTTTTTCATCACATCAAAACTTTCCTACACACACAAACTTCTAACTTTTCTGTCACATCGTTTCAATTTCAACAAAACTTCCAATTTTAGCGTGAACTAAACACACCCTTAATTTCAAGCTCCCACCAAGGCACCAACTTTGGCTGAGTTTAGTTCCCAAAGTTTTCTTCAAACTTCCAACTTTTTCATCAAATCAAAACTTTCCTATACATATAAACTTCCAACTTTTTTCTTCAAACTTCCAATTTTGGCGTGGAACTAAACACACCCAAATATCAAAATAGTCAACATTCTCCGGATGAACAAATTTTTTGCCACCAATTTTACCACGCTATGGGTGTGTTTAGTTCACACCAAAATTGGAAGTTTGATTGAAATTGGAATGATGTGATGGAAAAGTTTAAAGTTTGTGTGCGTAGAAAAGTTTTGATGTGATAGAAAAGTTGGGAACTAAACCAGGCCTATGTGATAAATATGTTTATTTGCAATACCATGGCTTAAAGATAGTTTCATGATACATGTAAAGTTAAATGTGTAATTTAAATTTAAAGTATCATGGCTTATAGTCTTTAGTTTTATGATAGTTTTGTCAAGATATTTATAGTTTTTTCTTAAATAAATTACTCTAAGTCTTCATCTCACATTTGCATCTATTTACCTTTCTTTGGCAAAAAAAAGGAGAAAGAAATGGGTGTACACCCATGTACTGTGTTAGGTCCCTAGTACGTTGTCCCAAACTTTTTTAATCCAATACAGGTCATTTACTCATCTTGCTTGAGTACATAGTACTCAAAGTTACTTTACCCCCACTAACTTTAATTAACAAGAGTCGTTTGTATTTCAGAGTTCGAATTTGAATTCTAGCATGGTGTATACATTTCAACATGCTACAATGCTAAGAGGTTTCAAGTTTAATTTGAATTCCAACTTAGAAATCTAAACACGGAAAATTATTATAGTCACCAATCGTATGAGTACTAGTAGTATGTTGTTCTAAGGCCTGAGCGAGCCCATGCTCACGGATAATTGGAAGAGTATGTTGAAGTGTGAATTGTTATCTTTTATCGTCAGTCAAAACATGTAAAAATGAAATAGACATACAAATAAAATTTAAATGATAAATTTGAAGACTCCTGACCCTACGGCTGTGCTGAGAGAGTTACGGGGAACCAAGGCCCAACTAATCCTTTGCTTCAAAGATCTAGTGCAATAACACCTGCAGGAATACAATGCTGGAGATACCTTAAATTTGTACTTAACCTTTGCTTAAAAACTTGAATTAATCCGATCTAGGACATAGCTTCTCCAATGAGCAGTAGCAGCAAGTACGAATGCAAATTCAGCTAAACAATGACATTTTTTTAAGGGACGGTCATTATAGTATGGCATTTGACAGAAAGCCCGAATAAAAATCTTGCGAATTTTAAACCGTCGGATGGTTTTAAGATTCGTGCAATACACATTAAACCTAATCCTACCCCTTCTCACTTCAGCTATCCAGCATGGCCACGATGAATTGGGATCGAGTGCTACTTGCTAGATACACCGGCCGCCACTACCACCTTCCCACCGCGCCGCCTCCCGACTGGCTAGAGCTTGGAGGGCATCAACAGCTGTGGTGAGCACCCTTCCCCCTCCCCCATCCTCCCTTCATTAATACATGCGGCTCCCCGTTACCCGATTCGCTACCATCGTCGCCGCCTCCTTAACATAAGTTTTGCTTTGCCCCGCCACCAACGGGGCCCCACCGCTCGTCTCCATCTAGGGGCTTCAGCACCGTCGCCAACGCCTTGCCACCCGTTCGTATCCATCGCGCCCACTGCTCGGCCGTTGCCTCCCACGGTCATCCCTCAAAACCTAGTGAGCTTCTCCCTTTTTCTCCCACCCCCACCCCAACCAAGGACCCTAAACCCTAATTCATTATCGGAATTGAAGGAGAAGGAGTTGAGGTCGCCGGTGCACGAAACATGAAGCAATCGTAAGATTGGAAGATTTTCTGTCGAATGCTATTTAGCAATTCCTTTTCTAATGGATAAACAACGAGACAATGGAGAAAGCTGGCAATAGAGAACTCTTCACGTAAGCTGAACCTACTGTATAAGATCCATTTGTAAATAGTTCAGTTGATTTATTTTAGTCAAGTGATTTATAATAACACAATCCACCCCCTACAATCATTCTCCCATGTGTGAACAAACAACTAAAAAAAAACCCAAACTCTGCATGCAAGATCACGGGAAAAAGCGTAACATCATTACAATTTACAACTTGGATGTAGTAATTTCAGATGCAGCTAGCAAATAGGGCACAAGTTCATCCAGTTTACTCACCACCGAATGGGCATCATGGCAAAGGCGATCAAATAGTGTCACAGGTCAACAGGAGCCCAGCCCAGGCCTCAGTCACAGGAATCATGAGCCACTGAGCAAGCATGCAAATGTGCACTGAAAATCTGAAACTTCTGAAGCCTGAAGCTGCATGCCACTCGATGCCAAAGAGGCCAAGTGACTGGAGGATTCATCGGTGAGCTTGCAAACATATATTCTAGAACAACATTTCATATCAATCTCCTCATCTCGCGTTGGGAATCCATCAGGGTGGTAGCTTAGCTTGTCCTTTTTGGCGCCCATGTGAGCTCTTCATTTGGCTGCACCTCCCATGGGGGCTAGCTGTGCTGTCTCTCACGAGAGAAGCTAACTTTAGTATACTTTAGGTAGCATGGATAGGGTGGATGTGAAGGAAGAAAGAGAGTAGAAGAAGAAAAGATGAACAAAGATTTGCTCATTTGCATGGCAAAGATCACACGAAGCACACAGGAGGCTTGCCCTTGCTGAGAAGAAAAAGGCCCTTTCTTTTTCCTCTTTCTGAAGATCTGAAGAATTTTCAGTCATGTGAGGGAAATAACTAGTAGCTAGCCAATTGGTTTCAGTTCAGTGTTCATGCATCATGCATGCTCAGGTCACTGTGATTTCTGAAGCTGTAGCGAACTGAAGATCAAAACATTCCATCAGAGAGCATAAATGAGTCCAGCTCGTCATGATTTTGCACTGTCACAGTCGATTCTTCTTGTTGGATTCTATGAGCCCATACAAGCTGGGGTTCGCCCCTCTGCCACATGACTGCAACTGTAGACATGCAGAATATTAGTGATAAAATCAATAATTGTTTCTTCCAATTGCAATTGTAGTGGTCACGTATGCTTGAAATGATATACTAGTACTGTTCTGGCCTTAGAAGGATAAGAGGCCATATCTCCATATAGAAAAATAAATCAAAGTTCAGAATGGGACCACTGGAAGTTGGCCAGGAAATAGAAGACCATCAAATTCTAGCCGACACTGTTTTATCTTCAGAATCTTGGATTAATACTTCTACAAATACACGTAGTACCATCATATGGTTTGGACAAATGGACAAGGCAGTGTAAGGTGGAGTGGAAAAGAGAGTGATTTACTTGCTACACGTGATTGCTGAATTTACTCTTCAATTCTCATCATAGCTAGTGGCTTACAAAGTGCACACCTAAAGTTTTTTGGTCCCAAGAAAAGTAGTTGCATGTGACAAAGTACCAATGTCGCTAGTAAATTAATGTTTAAGAAGAAGAAAAGAAGATCAAGAAAAAGAAAAAGGCTAAGTCATACTAGAATGCAGTATCAAAAGTTTGTCCATGAACAAGAAAAGGCTCCACTTTCTTGAGAAGAATAAAGTTTGTAAGCCAATATCTCCTGCTGAATTGCTGGAATGCATTGACTTGAATTGACTTTGGATCATCGGAGAAGATTTTGGCCTCTAATTGTCAAACCTAGGGCCTGCTTCTGTAGGTGCTTTGAGTGGCTCAATGCTTTTGTCACAACACTGCTAGAAATGTCTAAAGATGTAATGCAGTTAATGCTGAAACAACCATGATTAGAAAGGACAAACTTTGACAGTTGATGCCATCCAATGGTCCCTATTAATTACTCAAGAATAGGTTAAGAAAAAGGCATGTAATCCAAAGTAACACAAGGGTGTTACTCAAATCTGATCCTTGCATTGCTTTTACCATCTTTAGTAAGATTGTGTGGTAGCTGCCTTTCACTATGAAAAGCCAAGAGAGACAGATCGACATAGTTGGGTCAGTACTTCTGAAGTTTAGCAAAAACATTATTGGCAAACTTATGGAGAGTGTTTGTTAGCTTCATTTAACCAACTGAAAGCAAACCACCACCAACCATTGATCCATCATGCATGCATACATACTTGAGTTGTCGCAGATTGTCCCTGGCTGCTTCATGATCCAATGAACCATGCGTCTTTCGAACCAATGGATTATGAACCATCTTTAGTGTTCATTAGCAGTTTAGCACTCTATCCAACTTTTCATTAGTGTTGCTAGTTCAAGTTAAGGATCGGAGACTTGTGCCTTATCGAGGATTGTCAAGCGAGTACTTCTACTACAGGTAGAAATGGTAGTAGAATTGATCGGAAATCACGAGGGTCGATTTACAAGGGTCTTCCTTCATGGAACAATTGTACCCTCAATTGAATTCACTACCAGTAATTGAGTTGGCTGTTTATATATCATCAATCAGAGTAAAGAGAAAAAAAAGAGACTGCTACAAAAGACACGAATATTAGGGAATGACCTAATATCAAATAATTAGAAGAGGTGAGGCTTCGAATCCAGGTCGTCTAGGCCACCACCTTGTGAAGCTAGCCGGAAGACCTCTAGATGTTTCTAAAAAAAAGAGAGAGAGAGACCGCTATACCAACATCATTCCGTCCGGACAGGATGATCCTATATACGTGTCAGATCTGGTACTCATCAATACCAGATCTTGTACTTGTTAGTACCAAGCCGATCAATCGGTACCAACTGATACCTATCGGTGTCAGACCTGAGTTAAGAGGGAGAGAGGAGATAGGGCAGCTTGAGGTCCACCACCTCGGCGCGTAGAAGGACCTCTTCATGACATCGGCTCCCATGCCACCGTCACTTGTGCCGTTTCCGGTGTGAACAAGGTCGTTATTGGGGAGGAGTGGTGGCTGCGCGTCTCGTGCAGTTACGTATACCACGCGTGGTCACAGGGACAAGATCCATCCTTTAGCGTTTTCCAAAAAAAAAGATCTATATTATTTCTTCACATGAGTATTAATATTTTTTTAGAAGCTCTAACTAGCATATCTCATATTGATGAAGTCGCCAAAGGTGTCTTGCTGTCAATGTCAATGGGTACATTGCCTTCTTTGAAAGAATAGTTAGCCTTAAATATAAAATATAAACACCCATACATGATACATGTCAGGTTAGAACTTGAATCCGGATAAGCAGGTTCTACCACAAGGAAGTGAAGGAATCTAATCAGTTGAGCTACGCTCGGTTCGCGGGTTGTTTATTGCTATATAGTTGTTTCAAACATATTGTTGTACAATTCTATAACAATAACTACCTCCATTATAAAATAAGTTTACTTTTGTATATGAAGTAACTGAGTTACTATAATTTATAATAAATCAATATAATGCGGTTATGAGTGCTGCCACAACCAACCATGTTGATATTTTTCTTTTCCTCTAATTAACATGATAATTTCTATAGATTTTCTTATATGCTGCTCTAATACTGTAATACGTAGATAAATGTCAATAACTTTTTAAATTCAGACTGCTTGTTTAGCTATTACTTTATTGCAGTTGAAAAAGAAGAGAATATTCTTGGTGACAACGGCTGTGTTTAGATTTAAAGTTTAGATCCAAACTTTAGTCCTTTTCTATCACATCAACCTGTCATACACACAAAACTTTTCAATCACATCATCTCTAATTTTAACCAAAATCCAAATTTTACGCTTAACTAAACACAGCCAACATGCCAGATCATGAAGCAAGATCATGGAATAGAATGAATAATCGAGATCCGAAATTGATGAAACCTAGGCCACAGTACTGTTCTTAGAACAATATTAATTGTGCACAGGATCTTTGGGGTCCAAGTTATGCTACCGTGAACTATAAGCAGGGTTATATAAGTTTTAAATAAACTGTAGTGGGCTGTTTTGATGATTTCTTCACAGCCAATAAACAGCCCAAAGAGTTCAATCAAGTACCTGGTACATTTGGCAATAGAAAAGTGATTAACTTGTTGCATCAAGGCCATTTCACATGCTCTGCTTCAATCCCAACACAAGATCGGTATGGACTCAAGAAAGCGAGGCAGACGAATGGCTGAAGCCAAGAATATTTATAAGGTTTGAGAGTACAAATCATCTATCAGAAAAGATTAGACTGAAAATTTGGAAATGCCTTACAATGTCCTGATGCAATTGCTTGTTCAGACAAAAACAAAGAAAGATACACATGAGACAATTCTGAATTCAAGTGCACATGCATAGAGAGAATCACAACTCAAAACACATACTACCTCCGTCTCTTGTCCAGATCCATTCCAACAAGTCGGTTTTTTTAACAAAGGGTATAGACAAGAATATATTACATGCTACAATTTTGGAGGTGAATTTCTATTCCTTAAGGGATATCTCCTCATTTTGCACCTGTTATTTAAATAGTCTAAAAAATCTAAAAAGAATAATAAGATGGATCAATATATAACATATCACTTCATTAATATGCAAGTTCGAAATCAATATATACAAGTTGTAAGAAAACAAGTACATGCTTGTTTTTTATAATTTGTAAACATCAAATTTGAACTTGTTCGTTGTGAAGCGATATATTTTATATTAATCTATATTGTAAAAAAATTCATATTTTTTTATTTCATTTTATAGCATGGGAAAACAAGAGGATTTTCTCTTTAAGAGATGGAATTATTTCCCCCCGCAACTTTCGTAAGAATCCTTCATCCTTGTATCTGACGCAACCCAACATTTTGCAAAGAAAGGGCAGATCCTCTTTCCACGTGAGTTGTAGTTGATGCGATGAAAAGCTGAAAATGCGAAGGGGAAATAACTCCCATCTTCCTCAAAGGGAATTCAGTTTGGATGCTGCTAAAAAGTTGTCAAGAATCTGTTCTGAAAATGACATCCTGCCACGGCATGATAATTTGGCCATAATATGCAAGAGGGTACACCATATCTGACTCAGCAATGAACGATCAAGCGATAAACTCCAGTTTCAGGTAGCACTTCCTCTGAACTTTAACACACGCTAAAATTGAAAGTTTATTGAAATTGGAATGATGTGACGAAAAAGTTAAAAGTTTTTGTATAGGAAAGTTTCGATATGATGAAAAAATTGAAAGTTTAAAAAAAAAAGTTTAGAACTAAACTCGGCCACACTAGTAAAATTCAGGAAAGACCCACGCTAGAATTATTCTAGACTTCAGACTTGTCAGTGCAGAACCGCGACAAAAAATGCAGTAAAAGCAAACGAGACAAAACTGTCGGCTGTGCAAAGCTGACAGCGGTCAGCCGCTCGACGACGCGGCATACGATATTCACTCCGGGCCACCGCTGCTGGCCACCAACGCCGGTGCGCCACCGTGCTGTCCAGCCGAAGCCGACGACGACGCTTCTGCAGCTCATCACTGCACCGTGCTCTGCTCTTCTCCCGTGTGATGGAAATGCGAACCGAAGATTCTGAACCCCGTGGCATTGAAGAGTCTGCTGGAAATAGGAGCAGATATTCAGACATGGCCTCTAAAATCTGTCATACAACACCTTTCAAATAAAAAAAAAGAAAGAAAAACTGTAACATAACCAGGGTGACTGACAGTGTCACACAGTACAATTCAGGGGCCGAACAGTACAGGCTCAAGGATGATAAATTCAGTCATCAGTACAGTACTAGATTGGAAACTAAACTTTTGGTAAAGTATATTAATGTAGTAGTAGCATCCAACACCAACAATGGGCTGAATGCCTGAACCCACCAACCGAGGCAAAACATCTCATGGGCCAAAACCATACATGGAGGCCCAATCTCCGAATCAGGCGAAGCAGTTCGGTGGACGGTGGACCTAACCACGGACCACCCAACCTCCAACCGGGGCCAAGCTGCAAGCTCACTGCCATGTTCCAATCTCACTTTTCCATTCTCCTTTTCTGCACAGATCACACAAAGTCTATAATGCATGTACTCCTGCTCCCTCCGATCTAAGATGTTTTGATTCCTTCATCCCTCATCTAAATTTATTAACATCTATATAAATTTAAACATATATACGAAGCATATATATGTATCCATGCATAAATATATTCAGAACACAAAAACATCTTATAATACAAAATAGAGGAATTACTCGACAAGAGGACGCTGTTTATGCAGTTGGTGACAAGAATCCAGTTAGGTGTGACACAGGATATGTGCAGCTGCTGTACCTACGAAATTCTATGCGGATATGCTGCCAAAAGAAATATCTGAATTTTGGATGCCGTCGAGATCAAGGGTCGCTGAATCGATGCAGTGCATGCTCATGTGCGGCTTGACAGGGACGGCGCTTGATCTTTAATCTGTCGGTTCGGTATGCTTGAGCTTCAGATTCTTCCACAAAAACAGCGCATCAAAGCAATGCATCCTGTGCTAGGTTGTGAGGATGCTAGATATAACAAAATAGAAAGACCTGTTTGACTCAAATTTTACTTCGAATTCACCACACAAATGACAGAAAGCAGAAACTTCAAGTTCACCGCAGAATGACAGAAAGCTGAAACTATGAGAAATGGCAATATTTTGCAGCAGTATTAGAAGCCGAAAATAAACCGAATAACAAAAAGAAAAGGACAACTTACTTTTAGGGAAGATACTCCATAAACGTGATAATTTGCCAATGAGCACCGCGCCGATTAGAATAATAATTTCTAATTGAAGAGGAGAGAGAAATCACGTGAAAGTTCTAAAATACCCTTGGGTCCATATGCTATGTCTCTTCCATCTCTCTTCTCTCTATCCCCTTCATGGCCTACGGTTGCCCACGGCCACACTTCCATGGCGCGTGCCGCATGCCGTGCCGCCGCACCACCACCGCTCTCTTCTGCTGCAGCCGCGTGCCGCGCAGCCACACCACCACCGTGCTGGCTGCAGCTCCGTTTTCGCCCGGTCGCTGCTCTTGCACGAGTGCGCCACGTCGCCGGCCGCCTGCATTAGGCCGCACGGCCGCCGCGTGCCGCGCCCACACCACTACCGTGCCGGCCGCAGCTTCGCCTTCGCGCCGGCTGCTGCTCTTGCACGGGTTCACGTTCACGCTGCCGCCGTTCAACTGGGCTGCTGTCGAGGGCAGCGGGGACATGCTCGGCGCCGGCGCCGGTAGTGAGGAACGGTCGCCGAGGGGGTTCTCCAGAGGCAAAGCAAGGGTGGGCGGGCGGGGTGCCCAAGTTCAAGTCCACGCAGCCACCAAGCCTGCCGCTCTCGCCGCCGCCGGTGTTGTCATCGTCCTACTTCGCTATCCTGCCGGGGCTTAGCCCCACCGAGTTGCTCGACTCCCCCCGTCCTTGGTGAGGTATGGCGTCGTCGGTGAGGCATCGGCTATGGAAGTGTGGGAGGAGGGGATAGAGAGAAGAAAGATGGAAGAGAGATATGACATGTGTGCCCAAGGGCATTTTAGAACTTTCACACGATTTCTCTCTCCTTTTCAACCGAAAATTATTATTCTAATCGGCGCGGTGTCTATTGACAAATTACTAGTGTCTTTCCCCCAAAAGTAAATTCGGACAGTGTAAAACCACACAATAGCAGTGTCCTGTAGCAAAATTTGCTAAAGAAAAACTGTGCAACCAACTACTTGTCTGCTTTTGGGTCCGTTTGGAGAGTTCCGACAGCTACAGCTTCTTAAAGGATAAAAAAAACTTCTCTAATCAGTCTAGCTAGATTCTGATAAGTATTACTAGCTACAATTTAGAAAATAAACATAGAAATCAGAAGCTGGATTTCTATCAGTTGCTTCTCCCTATATCTCGAGCTGGATTCTGCAGAAGGGGCATGCACATAACTGCTAGTAGGTTGATGACTGTGTAGCATTGGGTTATGAACAAATGTGGCAAGCCAACTTCCACGCCAATACATCCACCTACCAAGTAGGCTACCACAAATGCAATCAGTCACGAATAATTTCTGGGGCTCTTTTTCTCCAGATGGGATCGACGCAGCATCACCAAGACTCCGAACAATTGCAAAATCAGTCTACCAATGTGTTGCAGTCATTACAACTTTCTCAGAGAAAAAGGGATTCCAATCTTGTAATGTTAAGTGGGACTCAAAGATTTCGTCATGAAAAAAAAATGGGTCACAGTGCTTGGTTTCACAGATAAAATGGGGGACAAATGCAATCATCAAGACTTGATTTCAAGTGACGAATATAGCACAAGAACTACTTACTGAAGTAGGATCTGAATTCTGAAGTTATCATAATCTCAGATGAACCAAACAAACATTTTTTTCTTCTTCCCACTCTCAGTATCTCGCCATCCTATATGTACATTGCAGCAATCCAGTAATTCAAGCCGTCTAATTAACTTCAAGAACTCCAATTCACACGCCGAATCAGCACACTTTTTTTAATTTGTTTGTCAGAAACCAAATTACCAAACCCAAAGGACCAAGAAATCCCCAAGGAAAAAAAAAAGAGAAGAAAACCTGATAATAAGATTGTCCGGGCAAAATAGGTAGGCAATCCATCATCACCGGCACTTGGAGATGTCGATCTCGATGAGGTTGTCCTCCTCCAGCTCGATCTCGATCATCCCGTCGCCGTCGCCGTCGCGGTAGTCGTCGACGTCGTCGTCGTCGCTGCCGCTGTAGCTGTCCGAGTCGGAGTCGGAGGTCCACGTGAGGCCCATCTCCTCCGGGCCCCACTCCGCCTCGAACTCCTCGTGGATCACCTCCAGCGCGCGCCCTTTCGCCGCCCACGACGACGCGAACTCCGTCTCCACGAACACGCTCGGGAGCTCGGGCGGCGTCGCCGTCGGCGCCGTCGGCGGCGGTGGGGGAGGAGGAGTATCGGCGGCCTCCGGGACGGCTCGCTCCGGCGGAGAAGGCGGAGGAGGAGGGGTGGCCTCCGCGGGGGGAGGCGGCGGGGAGCCGAGGCGGAGGAGGGAGAGGAGGACGAGGAGGGAGGAGAGGGAGGCGGGGGAGAGGAGGAGCGGGAGGAGCGGCCGCGGGAGGTAGAGGAAGGCGAGGAGGGAGGCGGCGGCGGCAGCCGCGAGGAGCGGGTGGTGCTGCTGCTGCTGCTGCGGCCGCCGCTGCTCGCCGCCGGCGCCGGCGAGCTCCTGCGGAGGCGGCGGAGGGGGAGATGAGGAGGTGGTGGCCATTTATGGCGGGAGAAGTGGGGCAGTTAAAGCCACGCCCCGCCAAGCCAGGTTTTTATATAGAAATCATAGAGAAGAACGGAAGAAGAGAGAATCAGACAAGCCACACGCAATGGAGTAGACTATGAATACTCACAAGAAGCTGATACGGTGAGTACTCATTTTGTTGCAATCTATAGAAAGTGACAATTCACTCTCATTTTTAGCGTTATAGTCCTAAAAACAGGGTTCACAGTTCGAATTCCGCGAAATTTTAAGGTTTCGACGAGGCTCGAAGTAGAAGCCATATGAGATTTCGATGAGTTTCTTTCAAATTTAAATTTGAATCGATAAAAAAGGAAAAAAAATCAAATCAAAACTTACAAATAGTATGATATTCTTAGAACCTATTGGGATATAAATTTTCGAAAAAATTGATGTATTCCGTGTATTTACTGAAATTTAAAGTAGGAAAGAAAAGAATAACAAACTAAAAAAGGGAAAAAAATTCAGCTTACCTCTTTTTCTAGTTACCGATTGAAATTTCGATGATTTCGTTCGGAATTTCGCCAAAGCTGACCGGTTTTCGTGAGCTTATCAGTAAACTCAGAGAATTTGTATTCAAATTTTGGTTTATGAAATTTGTTCGGAATCTACCGGATTTCACGAAAACCATCGTTCCGCTAGTGCCCGAAACGAAAACCAATCTCGGAATCGTAAACCTTGCCTAAAACATGAGAACTTAAAATAAGACGAGACATGTCTGCGAGATTTATAGTATTGAAAAATATCATATCTGATAATATTTTTTTATATTTTAGACAAAAGGAGTAGTTAGGTCCATCGTCTATAATATAGTATTCTAAAATTAGATAGTGCATATCGTAGTATAACTAATCTAAATAGGAGACGTATTTAATTTGATCATAACTTGCTATATTATCGAGCGAAGGGAGTATTAACTAGGGTTCATCAAACCATTTTGGGTAAGATTACTATCACCACACAGTAAGATGGTTATCGTGATAACCACACGGTTAGTATGATTTCAACAATTAAGAAAGTTACCACACGCGACAGCCGTACGATTTTGTAAAGCTAGATACTAACTAGCCATTGAAGTATTTGAACTCTTAACTCCCCATTTCATAGTACTTTTCTCTCTCTTGTGAAGTGCGACCGTGTGAGATGCCTTGCGATCAATCATTTTCCATCATCCGAGGCAGTAATTAACCCCCTTGATAAGTTGATATCATGGACCAATGTCAAAGAGCCCCAAAGGCAACAGGTCAAACGGCGTGGGCAGGGCAGCGGAGCTCGATGGCCGTACTAGCCGGCGTGCGGCGCGCGGCCACAGGAAAACGGAGCACCGGCCGGCAAAATCGCCCGGTACGAAAGGCTGCACCGCCGGTTGCGTTGCGCGCGCGGAAAAGCGAAAAAAAACGGGGCAAAGCAGCGGGTGGGCGAGGCACAGAGGCAAGAGGGGGTCCGAATCCGCTGCAACGGCAAAGCTCTTCCTTCTTCCTACTTCTGCCATATGCATGTTCGTGTGTCGGGGTAGGCATGGCATGCTACCGTCTCCTTTTGAGTCATTTCTTGCTTTCCTCGCTTGCTTTTCCTAGCGTCTAGGGGATCTCTCGGTCCCAAAGAGAGATTAATATATACCTTCCGCTTAATTGAAGGTTAGGATGACAATGACATGGCTATAGTGCTACAAACACTTGCCCACATTTTAATTTTTTTCCCCCCGAACGAACCAGCTAGTAGTAGCTAGGATGGTCACACACACGCCACTTGAAGCTGGTTGCATGTGCATTTTTCATGTATCACACGCTGCACAACTTGTTATGGAATTGAGGAGCTAGCTGGCTGTTTGTTGTTACTCTGGCCCAAACTATACCTAAGATCCTAGCTCTTCCTTCGACAAAAGATTAGGTTCCTGATTCTTGTATGTAGCCGGAGCCTACAGTGAGGGGGTTTATTGTGCATTGGAGTTTGCAGGAAAATGGAAGCTTTCGAGTGAATTCAGGCCAAAATTAGAAGTTTAAAGAAAAAATTGGAAGTTTATGTGTGTAGGAAAGTTTTGATGTGATAGAAAAGTTAGAAATTTGAAGAAAAAGTTAGGAACTAAACAAGAGCTAACACCGAACTGTACGAACGCCGTGTTTAGTTCTAAAATATTTCTTCAAACTTTCAACTTTTGCAACACATCAAAACTTTCCTACAAACATAAACTTCCAACTTTTCCATCACATCGTTTTAATTTCAACCAAACTTCTAATTTTGGTGTGAATTAAACACAGCCGAAGTTTTGCTTTTCTTGTCGAATCGTATACAAATTCTTAAAACTTGATATCATTTTACCGGTACCAGTTAGAGTTACTCAGATGCCTTAATACTGGCACGGTACTAAAAACCTGCATGTTTATATGTACCGGTGGTACGGGCTGCGAGTGCAAACAGAGATGCTATACAATTTTGTGTACAATATGCTCTGGCGATAATATATATGGTGCTACAAGCTAGTACTAATATCTGGATGTCAGACAATTATGCTACGCGTCGCCAAGTTTGTACTGCAAGTGTACACACCGACTGTCCCCACGAGATCCATACAGGAATACAGAATTGGAGAAATCGCTATCTACTCCTACGCACTCGTGCAATCCAACAACACCAACTTTGCAAGAAGACGACGGTAGGATAGTCATCATAGGATGCGACGATCGCCTGCCCCTTTTTGCGAGTAAAAGTTGGAATCTAGCGAATCTCCTAGCCTTTTCCTTTTCATTATTCAGACATCGTTTGGTTGAGAGATAGAGAGTAGGGGGAGGGGGGAATTGGACATTATGCCACTCTCAAGAGTGGGTTTCGCTGTAATGCCACTCCGCAAAGTTGCTTCGCTAAAATGCCATCGCCAAGGAGTGCCAACCCACTGCTTCGCTGATTCTCCACCTTGACTGATTAACGCACAAAGTCGGCTGTGTTGTGACCAATGTGTCCCTGGCTCAGAAATTAGGTCACTGAGACAAGAGAAAGGGGATTGAGATGCAGCCACTCCTCCCCTCTCATCGTCGACTCTAGCTCATGGTGGCGCCCTAGATCGATCTCGTTGCCATCGCCATTCCACCCGCCGCCGCCGCCGCCGCCGCAGTCCCCCTCCTCCCTTGCCCTCACCCTTTCTCGCTGACGCCAAGGGCAACCTTCGGATGCCGTTGTCGTCGACATGAGATAGAAACACGGTGGAATCGATGGATTGTACCTGGCATGAGCTAGTCGTGGGGTAAGAATTTGCTTGCCTCTGTGCTTTCATTTGTCAGCTTGATTTTTTTATTTACTTTGATTGCCGACTGCTGCGAATCCGTTAGAGATTGCTGTAACAATCCGCTACTAATTTTTTTCTTCAGGCTCAAGGAGGAGCCTGCGCTTAGTTTAGCTGTGGTCGAACCCGAAATCGACCATGCTATCGAATTTGTCTATATTGTTGCGCCGGATGGGATAGTGGAGACAGTTCCAGTTCCAGTTTTGCCCCAGCTAGTGCCGATATCGATTGGGATAGCCTAGAGATTCTTGCTCGAAATGATGATGAAGGGAGGCTAGATATCGTTGGGGATGAAAAATTCTACGAGCTATTGGGTTTGAGGGCTGAAGATGAGGCTGCAGATGAGGCTAGACAAGCTGCTGCTCGAGGTGGAGGTCCTGATGTTGCTGGTGCTGCAGCTCCTAATGGTGCTGCTGCTGGTGGTGTTGGCGGTGCTGCAGCTGCTGCTGCTCCTGGTGCTGCTCCTGTTGCTGATGAGGATGATATATCTAGGACAGCAATTCCTGTCGATGATCAAGTACCAGGGGAGAGGGTCATGGCCTATGACCCTAATAATCCTTGCATGAAGGCTGGCACAGTGTACCTTAACATGAAGGAATTTAGACTGGCCATGAGACAGTTTGCTATAAATGCTGAGTTTGAGTTGAAGTTGGTGAAAACTGACCGTGAAAGATACATAGGTGGTTGCAAAGTTGAAGGTTGCCCTTGGCATATAGTGGGGCATAAACAACCTAACCAGAAGACAGTGATGGTATTTAATTTCAGTGATTTTTGTTTGATTTTGGCATAATGGTTGCAGAATTGATGAATTGTTGCATTTAATTTGCAGCTGACAATGTTACAAGAGTTGCACACATGCACTTCTAGCAGCAGGAGAAAGACTACCACACCAACAGCTAGATGGGTGGCAAGTAAGGCAATTCCTATTCTTAAAAAGAATCCAGGTATGGGCCCTAAAGCCTTGCAAACCCAACTAATAGAAGATCACAAGTGCACAATTAACTATGACACTATATGTAGAGGTAGAGAAAAGGCTATTGTTGAGCTCTATGGGACATGGGAAGAAAGTTTTCACATGCTTTATAGATGGAGAGCCGAAGTTCTAAGAACTTCACTAGGGAGTGTGATAGAGATAGACACTGTAGAGGTTGGTGGGAAAGTTTTTTTTTTCATAACTTTAATGCATTATTTTGTATTGTAATTTGCATGAAGAGGAAGCCAAGGAGGAACACTACAAAATATGGGAACACTTCTGACATTCCTAGTCCCAAAAGACCAGCTGTGCAGATAATACTTGAAGAAAGTCCAGGAAGAATTACAAGAAGGTAATCATCTAAAATACATTCACATTACTTTAGATTTTGTCCTATTTCGATCTATTCACTCATTTGTTGAAATACCATGGCTTATAGCCGGCTGGCATCATTGATGAAGGGAGGAGCTCAGAACATTCCAGCTTCCAGTTCACAGCCAGCTGACATTCCATCTTCAAGCTCTCAGCCTGCTGACATTAGGGCTTCAAACTCTCAGCCTGCTGCTGACATTGGGGCTTCAAGCTCTCAGGCTACAAGCAATGCAGGACCAAGCTGGCAGCCCAGAAGGTCTCCTAGAAAGAAGCTCACACCAAAGAAGAAACTTAAAACCTGAACTTAGTTTTAGTCTGGTGGAATTTGCCAAAAAACTTCATCTATTAGGCCATTTTGCTCCATGAGGAGTCCAATGTAATATATTTGAACTTATCTGCTATGTGTGAACCTAAATTATGTGCTATTAAAAGTTGCCATTGTCTGAAATTATGTGTGAACCTAAATTATGGATGCTATTGTCTGAAATTATGTATTGCACTACTATTTCCTACAAAACAACTTCTTGTACTTGTGCTGCACTGATGTTTCATGGAGATCTGTCACCTGGAGATCTGTCACTTTTGCATAAAACATGCCAAAATTGACTCATCTCAAATGGACATGCCCAAATTTTTGTAATTGCACAACGATCGAAAACAACATAATACCATTTCAGATATTTCAGCAAGCAAGCAGGACAATCAAAAGTTGCCATTCATTAGTCTAAATGGATACATTGCAATGCTTACATTCCTGGTACTAATTCTAGGGAAGCCACTTCACTTTAAAATCATCACAAACACGCCAATAAAACAAAGAACTAGCAGGCCTATGTTGATCATCACTAAAACTTGAATCCAATTTATCAACTTATCCATCTTTCCATCATCAACCGACCTCAGCTTCATCTCTACAGGAGCAGCAACCATATGCTCCAATGCAACATCATTGGAAGCTTCATCAACTGCATGTAGATTCATTCCTTCAACCATCTTCTTGTAACTTTTGATCCACTTGAAAAACTTGCAAGAATTTGGCACCTAGTAACAAATGCAAATTAGTAACAAAGACCAAAAGACACCAAATGCAACAAATGGAATACTCACATCTTGTTCGTTTTCCTCACATTTGAAGAAAACCTTTCCACCATGCCTCATCGATCTGCACTCAACTACTGCAGCGCCACACCTAGGGCAACGAACGAGAGGGAGGCCGCTAAATCCTATAGGCAGCCGAGCAGGATATGAGCTACCTTGCGACATTCCCAATTCGTCGCTTCCGGCGGCAAGTCTTCGCTGCATGATGACAACGGCTTCCGGCGGCTGCTCTCGATGTCGGCCACGAGGACAAGAGGGGGGGAGGAGGAGGAGGGCGTCGGCAACGCGGATTTACCACCGCCGCCGCAGAATGGTCACCGCCGCCGCCGCCTACAGCCCTCTCGATCCCCTTCTCTTGTCTCAGTGACCTAATTTCTGAGCCAGGGGCACATTGGTCTCAACACAGCCGATTTTGTGCATTAATCCGGTCAAGATGGAGAATCAGCGAAGCAGCGGGTTGGCACTCCTTGGCGATGGCATTTTAGAGAAGCAACTTTGCGGAGTGGCATTACAGCGAAACCCATTCTTGAGAGTGGCATAATGTCCATTTTCTCCAAGGGGGGGTTAAGATCTATAGGTATAAATTTTTGACTTATCATATTGAATATACCGACACATATTTAAAGTATTAAACGTAGAGTAGTAATAAAACAAATTACAGATTCTGCCTGTAAATTGTGAGACGAATTTATTGAGCCTAATTAATTCATCATTAGCAAATGTTTCCTGTAGCAGCACATTGTCAAATCATGGAGCAATTATGCTTAAAATATTCGTCTTGTAATTTACGTGCAATCTGTATAATTAGTTTTTTTAATTTATATTTAATACTCCATACATGTGTCCAAACATTGATGTGATAGGGTGAAAAATTTTGGCATCTTAGGCCCTGTTTAGTTCCCACAACAAAAATTTTCACCATTTCACCTCGAATGTTTGGACACATGTATGGAGTATTAAATGTAGACAAAAAACCAATTACACAGTTCGTCAGGAAATTACGAGACGAATCTTATAAGCCTAATTGCGCCATGATTTGACAATATTATGCTACAGTAAATATTTACTAATGACGAATTATTAGGCTTAATAAATTCGTCTCGCAGTGGCGGAATCTGTAATTTATTTTGTTATTAGACAATGTTTAACATTTCAAATATGTGTCCGTATATCCGATGTGACAGCATAAAATAAATTTTTTTAAACTAAACCGGGCCTAAACAGGTGAAAAATTTTGCAAAAAAACACTGTAGAACATCGTTTGGTTGGGAAGAGTGCATCGTTTATCATTTGGCTGCTAGCTGTCGTGTCCATGAATGATGGACGATGATGCCCGCGAGCAGAGGCAATTCCTCGCACGTGAGGTGATGGGTCGACGGCAAGGTTTGTGCAGCCCGGCCAGACGGTCAAAAAGTCGAGAGACGATCGAGAACAGCACACTGATGACTGATAAGACTTCGAGAGGTGCCCCCCAGAGACAAAATCCACTTTAATTGAGTATCAAGCTAAACCAACACAGTGTTTTCTGGTCAGTGGACTGCTGCAGTACACCGCCACAACTACCACCGGTAGCTTTGTTGCCGAGTGAAAACTCGGAGAGTACTGCAGAATGTAAACAGCTGTTGCAACAAATGTGGATCACCTCACCTGATCGTTAAATGCGGTTAGAAATCCAGGAGGAGCAAGCAAGGACGCTTCGGCCGTGTCACCGTGAGTTTGTGGTGTGACCAGCGTACGTACGCCCGCCCGGGGCTCGGCGAGTTGGCGAACCACAATAATCCCGCGGCCCCCAACCCCACGTGCCGCGCCAACACCACGGAAATCCTCGAATCCCACACACTTTCCCCGTCCCTGTCTCCACCCGCACCGCACCGCACCGCACCACCACCGATCGAGCAGCCGGCACACCGCACACCGGGGGCCACGGATGCCGCGCTACGCGGTTGGGGTGGTCAAACGAGGGACGAGACGAGAACCCGTCGTAGGCCGGGGATGGGCACGCGCGTCACGGGACGGAACGCGGCCGTGCGCGGTGTGCGTGCGTGCGACCTGTACCAGCGGTTGGTGGTGCACTTGGGGGCTGCAGCCACGCGCGCCGCGCACATACGGGGAAGCACACATCCGCCTATTCCCAACCCAAATGATTAGAATGATGTCCATAGCATTAAATAAACTGTCATATAGAATAAAAAGTGATGTGACAAATAAGGAAAGAGAAGGAAACCATATCTTGAATGAGACATGGTTTCCACAAAATATTCAAGACATCATGTGAAATAAGTAGCATTAAATTTAAATATAGAATAATAGTGTTTGTATTGGAAGAATAATGTCTAATACTGGTTTCTTGATGATGTGAAGTTTATGGAAACTATTTCTAGTGTTATGGATTGGGAATGGTCCTGGCGGTGGTATGTACCAGCGCCTTAGCTGTGTAGGACACACACCGGTAGCCAGTAGTACTAATGCATGCCATAGGCCACGATCGGATCGGAGTTTTTTCTTTTTAGCTGAGAAAATCGATCGATTGTCAGTAATCGTTTTTTTAAATCATCCGTTCAAAAAAGTGCGAAGTTTTATATTGATATGGCATAAAAAATTATAAAATAATAGCCTTAGAAGACTAAATCAAGGAAAAAAAAAGCCATGCTTTATGCCTAGACCTAGATTATTTATTGCTATGTGCTAAATATATGATCCGAATTTCAACTAATAATATGTTCGGATTAGTTTCCAATTAATTCGAGTAAGGAGTCTATATTTTCTCCTTTATATGTTTTTGTAAGCTCACCCTCGCTCTCGGATCTCTTGACCACCATATTAGTGTTATCGGATGTCGCGCCCGTCGTCGGCTCAAGCCACCACATCGAGTCCATTGTCGTTGCCGAGATCTGCCAGCCACCACGCTGAGTTGGGCGGCCACTATGCTGTACCACCATCACTGCTTTCAGATACCAGTTTTTCTCGCGCCCACCGTCGCCTTCCTAGAACAGATGCGGCCGTACCCATGCCGCCTCGTCTCTATCACCAGCCTTGGCACACGCAGGGGATCTAGTATCCTTCACCGGGGAGGCCAGATCTCGATGGGAGGGGAATAGATCTTGTAAGGGAGACGCCTGATCTAGCGATGCGAGCTAGCCTTCGTGTGCTGCCTCCATTTGCGCATCGTCTCCACGCCCAGTATCCCACTGTCACGTGTCGTCTCCACCTTGCTTCGCCTCCACGCCCTCTACCCCACCGTCACCGCCTCCTCCGCTAGCATCCTGTCGTTTGTCAGCTGAGGAGCGGCTGGATCTAGGCGACGCTGCCTCACGAGCCGTCTCGGTATCCAACTTGAAACGAAAACTTCGGGGGAGAGAAAGCCCCGCTACCGTTGACCTTGTAGCCTGCTAGCTTTGCCGGTAAGCTGCTCAGGCGGCATGAGGAGGGAGGGCGCGACAACGACAAAAGTTTCTGTCGTACGGATCATCTCTAGGGTGGGAGTGACGCCCGAAAAAGTGAAGTATACATTGAATGCCATTTGTCACTTGTCACAAAGGGTGCCGTGAGCTTGTGATTTGCCTAGATCTCAAGTACTACTCCATCCGTCTCATTTTAAATGCAGTTTTGAATTTCCGTATCCGACATTTGATCATCTGCCTTATTCGAAAAATTTATGAAAAAATAAAAAAACAAGTTACGCATAAAGTATTATTCATGTTTTATCATATAAGAACAATAAAAATACTAATCATAAAAAAATAAATAAGACGACGGTTAAACGTTGGACACGAAAACCCACTATCGCACTTAAAATGGGACTGAGGGAGTAGAATATTGGATTTTTGACGAGGTGATTGAATTTAATCACTCGCTACACGTCTTTCTCTGTACTAACTTGTTGCTAACTCATACTGTATGTTGTACGCAGTATTTACTCTCACAATTGGGTCAAATTTACGGCGCATTTACGAATTGACGGCAGTTAGGGGCTGAATTTTTGTACCCATTCTTCGACAGAATTAGGGGGGAACCTTCAGACCGAATTGAATCGCAGTTGTGGGTCGGATTTATGACCACATTTGGGCCAATTTTACGCACAATCAGTCAGTGTTTACACAATCTAAGAATAAGTTCACTTTAGGTTCCTCTCTGCTGCCGACTCTAAAATTCACCTTGAACCATAATACCAGATATAACGTATTCCTCAAATCCCAAAACCAGTACTAACAAGATTCCAAAGCAGTTTGAATGATGGTTTCAGCCTACATGTTCAGTTAAAACATATAGTTTTCTGAAATTTACTCCTAAGGGTAGGCTTGAGCTAAAAGAACTAAGTTAATTTATGGGTTTGTATTAATTTCTTAAAAAGAAAACAATAGAAACAAAACGCAGCGTCTTTTTCAACACTAGGTTCTAAGTCGTTCGCCTTCTCCAGCAACTCGATCGGGCACAGCGACGTGATCACACGCTTGCACGCAACGCACACAGAATCAAAAGTAATACAGAAATCATGCATGCATGGCACCATCTCCACTTGTCTTAGATGCAATCAATGTACCAAATTAATTCAGTAATTCTGTACTGTTCAGTATTCATGAGTGTAAGAGGCTAAGAGCGATCAGAGTTCAGAGGTATGTCTCAAAAAAGATTTTGTTGATGGTAAGTATTATCAGTGTTTTGATGTGAAAGCTCTAAAATAGAAACGAGCGGCGGAGAGAGAGAGAGAGAGAGCAAGATTGAAAAGGCTGTTAGTGGAAGAAGATGAACACGAGCATGTCGGAATCGATCATGTGGAAGTTTTCAGCCGGGAAGCAGCGCAGCTGCGACATCGATGGTGACGAGGGAGCCAGCGCGGTGTTGTGGTCGCAGGTTGAGCCGTCCTTGGTGTCCTCGACGCCGTAGTCGTCGATCCCGCAAGCTCGGTGCTCGTCGTCCTCTCCCCATCTGCTGCCCACGCGCGCTCGTCCTCGCCGGAGAATAATCATTGGGAGGGGTTCTGGTTCTCCTCCTCCACCACGACGGCTAGCGGGACATGAGGAGGAGAAGGCCAACTCGCCGGCGGCCGCCCCGGGGGGCGTCGTCTCCCGGTGCATCGTGCCGCATCTCAACATGTACATCGCCTATTTGTTGCTCTGCTCCGCTCTGCTTGATTCGGCAAGGTCGGCGTCAGTGGCGGCGTGCGCGGACGACGAGGAGCAAAGGCAGACAAAACGGGAAAGAGATGGGGTGATCAAGGAAATCAAGTGGGTCTCACTGTTTTTTCTTTATTTCGAACCGGATACTCGTTGAAATGTGGGTCCTACTATTTTTTAAAAAAACTTAAAGTGCCATATCAACGACAGGTAGGTATCATATTATACGAAACCACCTTCCAAACTACATTGGGATATTATTTGTACTGGATTTAGGAGTTGATAGGGAACGCACCATATCTGATATTGCGGTTCATGGACGAATTTTAGACCCGGTGATAAATTAAGATACCTAAAGTCTAAAGTGAAGTTCTTCCCACAATTTATGACCTTATGAGTTCTTCCCACAATTTATGACCTCATGAGCAGTACTGGGCCCAATGGACGCACATAACTGATCCAAATTGTCATATATACTTGGACTGAATTTAACTTCTGCCAAACTGACATGCAATTATTGGCCGAATTTATGTCCATCTTCGGGCCAAATTTACATTCATCTATCTATGGGCTGAACTTACGGTCATTTAAATGGGAATTCAATTACCTGCCTGATTTTTTTTGTTTGGGTGTTTATTCTTGTTTCCTCTCTATTCAGCTAAGATCAGGTGCAATAGCAGACTATAAGCCAGCTAGAAACATATTTTAAAGAGATAAAATAGGAGAGAGAAGAGTGGCGGGCTACAGATCTGTAGCCAGCTGTAGCACGAACTTTAAGATCTAATGTATATGATAGGTGTGACCAGGTATTAATAGTATAGTAAGCAACTATTGTATGAATTGGCTATAGATATTTTAGAGCTAGTAGTCAGCTATACTATTAAACTTGCTCCAATGATGCAGCTTATTGTCGGTAAACACACGAAATGCATGGTTTGGAGTGCTGAGCTACCCGACTTTCTCATTTATTTCATTGAGTTAATGGATTCTCCCACTTATTATAGCCTTAGCTTAGATGGAATCATGGAATGCTTGATCACGGGAGCGGGGAGCGAGACCGAGAGTAGCCTGTGCCGGCCTGGGAGTGGGAATCAGAGGTTGGAAAATTGAACCCACTTTATAACCCACGTCAATATGGCCACATAGATCCATTGTTACAACAAAACACATACACCAGGCCTCCGCGTTGCTCTCGCGTGGGCGGCTCGGAGGTGAAACCCTAGCCGCCCGCGCCGCCACCCCCGCCCACTCACGCCACCTTGCCACCGCCGGAGCTCGCCGCCGGAAAGCCGCGCGGCCAGCCGGGAAGGCGGCGGTGGGGCCATGAGAACCGGCAAAGCTCATCCTCGGCACGGGAGGACGGAACGGCGCGCGACGGTGGGGGGCTCCGGCGGCCGGTGACGGCAGGGGCGCGGCGGATCCGGCGCCCCTGGAAGCGGATCCGGCGAGGGGACACGGCGATGCGCAGGCGGCAGTAGAGGATGGCCGCGGGAGGGAGGTGGTGGCGACGGTGGCGATAGGGCGGTGCGTCGTCTTCGGCTAGGACGCGGCAGCGGCGACTCCTTCCGGTGTAGAGGCGGCAGATCCGGCGCCGCCTCCGCTGGATCCGGTTGGAGAGCGTAGATGGAGGGGTGGCCGGCTGCTGTGGACGCCGGCGCTCGCGGAGGTGCGGCCGCGGCAGTGGAGGCCGGCTCTCGCGGAGGCGCGGCCACGGCAGCGGGGGAGGCTGCGTTTCGTGGAGGCGCAGCTGCGGCTGTGGACGCCGGCGCTCGCGGAGGCGCGGCCGCGGCGGTGGAGGCTAGCGGCGCGGCCGGCGACGGCGGAGGCCGGCCCGCGCGCGAGGGGCAGTTGGCGACGGCGGAGTGCGGTGCAGCGCGACAAGGAGCAACGGAGGACAGCACCGGTGAGGTTGCTGTGGTTGGAGGATGGAGGCGACGGCGATGCGACCAGGCGGCCCGTTCGTACACGGGTAGCTTGGTTGAGGCGGCGACAATGGTAACGCCATGAGGGGGGCGTTGAAGCCTGCGGTGAGCTTTCTTCCAGGCGTATGTCCTCTTGTGGCCGTAAGATGGCCACGCTGGACAGGCTAGTGCGGGGGAGAGGGGATCCATCCTTCTCTCTCACCCTCTTCCTCTCCAACCCAACCACATGGATGGAGTGGAAGCGCAACGGAGGTCGAGACTCTTCTTTGATGGCCGGCCGGTGGCGAGGCGTTGGTGCGGCGGCTGCACGTCGAAGGGGATTTGCTGGTGGTTCCGCTGAAGCTGACATGCATTCTTTGGCGCGGGAGAGCAGAACAACGGGCGAAGACCTAGCCTTCGAGCCGGCAGCGGTGACGCCTGTGGGCGCCGCTTTTCTCTTGGGACGTTGCTGTGTTTTTCCTCTCCCAATGGGTTCTTCGAGTGAAAACCACGTCCTGTTAGGACGAGCGGCGGCGGCGCTACTGGCGTCGTTTCCTCCTTGGAGGCGTCGTTTTAGAAGACCCATTCCTTAGGGGTGTTGCGTGTGTGTTATGTTTTAGCGATAGGATCAGACGTAGACGTGTGGTGTGGTTGTATTTTTTTCTTTTTCCTGTTTATAGTCTCCCAGGACTATAGGCTTGTATTTTATTCATGCTCTATCAATAGAAACGTCGCACTATCTTGTGCGGGTTGTTTCAAAAAAAAAACATGGCCACATGGGCCCTAGTTTGCACATGTAGTGAGGAGAAGACGAGGAAATTATACACGCGAGCGAAAAGAAATAGTAAGAGTATACTTGATCTAGTTTTCATGGTACTCCCTTCATTCGAAAGTCTAAGTTGTATTTTCTCCGCTTCCATAAATTTTAACGTTTTGGATAATAACATTGTTCCCAAAATGTATATTTGACTACTTTTTATTATAATATATATAATATAATAAATAAATGCATTTTTAGTTTTATTATAATAATACTTTATAAAACAAATCTACGTATCTTTCTCTAATGCCTTTAAACTAAATGTTTTATAGTCATTGATAGACAAAGTTATATAAGATTATCCTCAGCCTTGTCTAAAACGTCAAGAATTATCAAACCGGAGGAAATATTTCTTTTGTCACCAAGGTTAAGAAGGAATTGTTGTCACTTCAATTATTCGCTTTGGATTTATCGCTTCTGGAATTCCCATCTCATGCATACGCATTGCATATGAAGAATATAATTAATCAACTTTTCATTATGCAACGAATCTAAGATGTTTCTTGAAGGATATAACTAAATCTGATTTCAGACCAAAAGATTGCTAGATCAATGTGAACAGGTAAATCATCATGAGATAGTAACACACCTGGTAAACATGCATGGTAATATCATAGATATATTTTAATTTTGTAGGCATGCATACAAAGAGTACACATGATCGAGCCACACATATGTTGACATGCGGCATAATCATAGAGGTTGTAACTTATTCTGAGACACCATATGCCGTAGGATGTATAGGTAATTGAGACCCCGCCTCCATCAAACACAGCACATACGCATACTCGTGTTGCTAGCAAGCATATCGGATCCAAATCTAAGTAGAAAACAACACACGAATGGATGTATGCATGCCTATACCCTAGGCAATCGCACAACCCGTCTAGCTAGGCCTAGAGCCGACCCTGCATACGTTGCATGTATCCCAATCAGCGGAGACAAACCACGGTGGAGTCGCCAGCCTTGCTGCAGAGCTTAAGGATTTTGTCTATCATGACATTGATATCGACATCCACATTGACACGGAGATCAATCTTCATGGCGTCACATAGACAAGCAGCAGCAGTGTCATATTGGAGGTTGTACAATTGTGAGCAACATGGGTACTTCATTAAGCTATTGCCTATCCCCAAGCTAATGCACCCTCCGAGATTAGTTAACAACAATGGGCACTTAGGTAGCGGCTTAGGTTTTGGCGGGTTCACAGACGGAGGTAACGACGATGGTGGTGGACTGGCCGGAGTAATAGTGGGCGGAGGTTTGGTTGGGGGTTTGGCCGGAGCAATAGTGGGTGGAGGTTTGGTTGGGGGCTTGGCCGGAGCAATAGTGGGTGGAGGTTTGGTTGGTGGTTTGGCTGGAGCAATAGTGGACGGAGGTTTCACTGGGGCAATAGTTTGTGGAGGTTTGGTTGGGGGTTTGGCTGGAGCAATAGTGGACGGAGGTATGGCGGGGGCAATAGTGGGAGGAGATTTGATTGGGGGTTTGGTTGGAGTAATAGTGGATGGAGGTTTAGCTGGGGTAATAGTGGACGGAGGTTTGGCTGGGGCAATAGGTGGTGGAGGTTTGGTTGGGGGTTTGGTTGGAGTAATAGTGGGCGGAGGTTTGGTTGGGGGTTTGGCTGGAGCAATAGTGGACGGAGGTATGGCAGGGCCAATAGTGGGAGGGGATTTGATTGGGGGTTTGGTTGGAGCAATAGTGGATGGAGGTTTAGCCGGGGTAATAGTGGACGGTGGTTTGGCTGGGGTTGGCACTGGGGCTAGGCACGGGTTAGGGGGCTCTTTCCCAAGCACAGTCGAACCTAAGATCAAAAGAACTATCATGACGAACATTGTAGAGTTGCTTGTCTGTTTGGTTGCCATAGTTACCTATGTCTATGGATGCTTTTAGAGCATGCATCATTCCTGTTATTTATAGGCATCTAGCATGAGTTAGTGTAGCTCAAGTCAATCAAATTATAATCTTTTCTAATATTGCACCCTAATTGATAGGTACATTGCCAGTGTTTAGTTTAGCTTCATTCCACACCCTTTTTCAAGTAGTACAACTGGTGTCACACACATTGTAGTCTCGCCACAACCACAGATTGCACATAAGCGCATGTGGCCAATAATCTTGATTATCAAGAACCCACTTTTTCACTATGTATGTACTCTAGAACAAATGTGACACCATACCAATCATAGGGTTGGTGAAAAAGAATGCCCTTAATGTTCTTTACTAGGATATTAGGCCATCTTTGACTTCTCCCATCATTCCATCAGAATGCTTGCCTTTATAGGTCTAAAATTTATATCATGTAGGAGTAATAAACATGGACATAGTTCCCCGCAAAAAGAAAGATAGAAATAATTAGATTTATCCAAAAATATTAAAATTCCTTCTGTTATATTACATATGAAAGTACTTCAGTATAATGATGTTTATATTATCGATAATTCAAAAGGTAATTGGCTAATATTTAGATTGTGCCTTTTGTTTTTGTAGTTGTTGTTTGCTTGATCAACTAAGAGGCACTATCATGATCGTTTTAAAAGTGGATTTTAAGCTCCGGACATCTATCTATGTTTCTTGCATACAATAGATAGTTACTCCCTCTATCCTATAAGGCGCAACCACCACTAACAAACACTGCTAGATAGTATATTTTTAGACAAAGAGAGTGTACCATCTATCACTAGCAACATGGATGAAAAGTTGAATTGGATCTCCATGGAACACATGCTATTTGGATCCAAATAGTCATGAAATAATTCCACTCAGTCTTCCACTCTCAAGAAACATTCAATCCTAAACTCGATCTTCGTATCTGACAAGAAAGAACCAAATTTGGTGTTTAATAATGCAAATACTATTCGTAACAGATTAATTTTTTCTCGTCATTGTGTCAATTGACTTTAAACTTAAAATTTTGTATGATAATACAAGTTTATTATGCAGATTTTACAACTGTTTAGGAATTTGTTTTTCAATTATATGACTAATATTTTATAATTGAGAAGCAATGAACGCACATACACTACTAGGGTTGTAAAAATCGAACTCACAAACCTCCATGTATGGATTGTTTTTTTCCAACATGTTTAGGTCATTTTTTACTAAAAAATGTATATTAAAAATAGGTGATTACAACCTTGTTCTTATAATGACAAGAAGACATGTGAGCACATAAGCACAGACATAAAGTTCATCTCCGGCACGCACAAAAGATTACATATATATATTAGCAACCATTTGATTACTTCGTTTGGTAACCGGTAATCCCACAAACATCTTTTATGTGTCTTGCATGGATAGCCACTAACAAAGAACTGCTCCCTCCATCACAAAATAAAACAACGAAGGATAGGATATGATATAACCTAATATGACATCTCATCTCTATTTTGAGATGAAGAGAACACATAAATACTTTGGAAGGCAAAGCCTAAACTACCTTGTAGATATAAGTTTATGTAGAAGAAACATAAGTTTTACTATATGTGTCAATTGATTAGTTTGACTCAATACACAAGTCCGAGTCGCGAATAGCCTTGTAGTTGATTTGACATTACAAGTTTATATGTTACTCCCTCTCTCTTTTTATATTACTAGAAAAATACCCGTGCGTTGCAACGGATGAAGTCTATTTTAATCTTATTATTGTTATATGGTTTAGTTAAGATGAAATTCACTATGGGAGTACGCTTGGATATATATTTTATTTAGAAAATCATGAGTTGTAATTAGGAGACCAATCGTCTCAAGTTAGCATGTGAGTTTTTTTAAACAGATTTCTTATATGATTCCTTCTGTATTATTAAAAGTGAACGATTTTAAAAACCGACTCAAATATGGATATGTATTTCCAAAAGCAAAACGAACTTAAAAACTGACTCATACACGGATGACGTACCAAAATACCAGCAAAAACATCTTCAATTTTTATAATAGTAGAGATAAAGATAGAGAAGAGATATAGATTAAAACCAAAACATAAAATTAAAATCGACTCAAACACGGATGACGAACCACGGAAATATCTTTAATTTTTATAACCGACTCAAATACGGATGACGGACCGCGGAAACATCTTTAATTTTTATAATAGTAGAGATGCTCGTTTATTGCAACGGGTGAATTCTATTTTAATCTTATTATTAATATATGGTTTAGTTAAGATGAAATTCACTGTGTGAGTTCGCTTGGATATATATATATATATATATATATTTTTAGAAAATCATGAGCTGCAGTTAGGAGTTCGATCGTCTTAAGTTAGCATGCGAGTTTTTTTAAATAGATTTCTTATATGATTCCTTCTGTATTACCAAAAGCAAACGAACTTAAAAACCGACTCATACACGGATGACGTACCAAAATACCGGCAAAAATATCTTCAATTTTTATAATAGTAGAGATAAGACATAAGTCGTTTTGATTTTTTTTTCTAATCAACTTTGTGAAGCAACATCTAAAACACCAAATTAGTTTCATTAAATTTAACATTGTATATATTTTAATAATATATTTTTTTGTTGAAAAATGCTAGTATGTTTTTCTATAAACTTAATAAAACTTATCAAACTTAAAGAAGTTTGACTAGAAAAAAATCAAAACAATTTATAATATAAAACGGAGGGAGTATATTACAAAACAATTCACAATGTCAAAATATTTTACAGCCACTCTTGTTGCTTCCAAGGAATGAGGATATATGGAAACATATCTTATGCATAAATATCACGAAAATTGATATAAAGAAATGGACATGTACTCCTAACAGTATTACACATATATGCAAAGTCTCATATTCAAATTCTTTATATTTTAGCCGTAGCAAAAAAAAGTGAAAAATCTGATAATTTTAAGAGTAAAAGTGTGTTACAGTTAAAATATAAAGAATTTGAAGATAAAATTTCACACATAGGTGTAGTACTTTTAAATTTACGTGTCTAATTTTTTTAAAATTTTTTATGGTATTTGTTAGTTGGTGTGTACGGAAATTTTGTTTGCATAGGATATTTTTCTAAGGATAAATTTTTCCCGTTTGTTTTAGTTTTTTTCCTGTTATTTTAATAAGATAACCGATCGATTATTGGACTTTGCTTTAAACAAAAATTGCGTGGGCTGGTGACCACGTGGTTTGTACAAAAACAATAACGGAAACACGGAGGGATCTGCCTAACTAGTATCCATAAATTCAATAACTGAACGTGTGCTCAGAGACATTTTCGGATGATCCTAGGACTTGCTGGCTCCAAATTAGACCAATGACGTCGTTCGTGATTAGGTTTTGGAGGAGGTACGTCATTTACGACTCGTGAGTCGTGACAAACGTGCGCACTGTCACGGTGATGGATCATCATTGGTCTACAGCCTTTTTAATCGAGGCCGAAAGACAAAGCCCATATCAAACATCACTGGAATTATGTCCACTGAAATTAGGCCGTTGTGGCCTCGTTTGGTTACAACGACAGTAAAGACATGTTTGGTCAGCTTTTACTTTGAAGCTACACTTAAGAGCAAGTATAATAGTCTACTATAAACTTACGTGGAGAAAAGAGAAAACAAAAAATTAAGGGGGTTGGCTCTCATACAAGAGCTAGCTTGACACAATCTCTAAGACAAATACATTAAATATATAAGTGAGAGATAGAGAGAGGAGGAGAAAACTACAGCCAGCCTTATAGCTAATCTATTATATATGTTGGTTTTAAGATAAGCTAATAGTAGAAAGTGAGTTATACTATTATCCTTCTCTAAGGATGATGAGGTAGAGCTGAGGAGTGGTGGTACCTTCCTTCACGAGATAAAAATCTCGAAGCAGGAGCATCGAACGGGACCAAAATTGTACATGCCCAGAAATTCGCGTTGATGTTTGACGCTAAATAATGTGCCGATTCGGCCTGAACAGTTGGCCTGAAATACGGTGAAATTACGGGGCAATAAGTTCACTTTTACTCCCTTAACTAGTTACCGAATCTGATTCGTATCTCTTAACCATAATACCGGATATCTTGACCCCCTCGACTATTAAACCGATGCAATTTAAATCCCAAGGTAGTTTTAAAGAACAGTTTTGCTGACGTGACGGTATTGACCTAGTCTTCATTCCACGTTGCGCTTAGGTGGCATTAAATTAAAGCATATGTGTGGGACCATTTGTCATTCACACAAAAAAATATTGTAGAACCCATTGACATGTGGGGCCTTCTCTCTCCCTTATCTCTCTCTGTCTCCCCTCCCTCCGGTCCCTTCTCCCTCCTCGCCACTCCCTTCTCTCTCCCGCAGTGGGCGGCAAGGGCCGGAGCGGCACGGGCAAGCGGAGACGGTGGCGGAGCCCCTCTCTTCTCCCTCTCTTTCTCCTGCAGCATGCGGTGAGGTCCGAAGCAGCGCGTGCAAGCGAAGACGACGTTGAGTAGCGGAGCCACCTCCCTCTTCCCCCTCTCTCTCTCCCGTGGCGTGTGGTGAGGGCTGGAGCGGCGGTAGGCAAGCGGAGACGGCGGCGAGCGACGGAGATGCGGGCGTGGCACGGCGGCCCGCCGGTATCCTACGGTAGCCGCCATGGACAGGGTGAGGTGGGGGCCAGGGATCTCCCTGACAACATCCTCCTTGGCGTCATCGCCCGCCTCACTTGCTATGCCGACCTCGCCTGTGTGTCAACAACCGGTGACATACCGCCGTGTCCCCTGCCGCCAATTGAGCTGGACCAGCGTCGAGATCACCTCTGGGACGTGGCCGATCTCCTCGGTGGAGTCTGGGTTGTCCGGTGGCGATGACGATGCTCGGCTCCGGAAGGGTGATGACATTTCTCAGCCCCTCGCTGGTGACCAAGCATGTGCGGCACCCGGCCTCGATCTTCGCCGGCGGCCAAGGTGAAGAGAAAGGGAAAGAGAGATAAGAGAGAGGGGGGAGGAGAAAGAGGGGAAGGAGAGAGGATAACACGTGGTTCCCATATGTCAGTGGGTCCCACAATATATTTTGTGTAAATGACAGATGGGTCGCACACATATTTTAATTCTAATGCACCTAAGTGCCACATCAACGCCACGTGGAACGAAGACCGGGTCAATACCGCCCGCTCTCCAAAACCACAAAGGGAACCAAATTGCACCGGTTTAAATAGTTGTGAGTTCAAGATATCCGGTATTTTTGGTTATGGGATATGAATCAGATTTGGTGAGTCAAAGTGAACTTATTCTAATTATGGGTAGAACTTGTTTTGGGCCAAATACGACTTTCGGGCTGAATTGAAATGCAACTACAGGCCGAAGTTATGCGGACCTACGGGCTGAATTTACGCACTGTTTTGGGCTAAATTAACTAGCAACTGTTGGGCCTGGTTGACGCGCATGGTCGGTCCCAATTGTCCCATGCATATTGACATCACTTTTGGGCCAATTATATGCTTACGTCATTTACGCTTCTTTAACTGGGAGTTCGATGGATTTCTTTACCCTGATTTGTCTGTGTAGACTCCTGTTCTCTCTCCATGCAGTTAAAAGTTTTATTTCTTTTTTTTATATTTTTCGGGGATGCTAATGATGTTGCTTATTGTTGATGGCAGGTAACCTCATAGGAAATGCATAGTTTGAGTAGATGGGAGTGTTTTAGGTAGCCCATGATCAAATTCAAGCCTGATTGGATTGGGTTGGCTATGAGTTCACCTAATTTAACTACCGAGTGATCAAATTCTTCTACAAGGCTACAAGATGACTGACTCGCTAGACTGAACTTGTTCTGCTGAAATGTACTCCTTTCAAAATCCATTCCTCAACCACAACAAGAGAGACTGCTAGTACACAGATATCATACACAAACAGCATATGTTACACATAAAAAAGAAGAGAGATCTCCTGATAATTCATGCATTCGATGCTTATATGAAACTTATTACACAAGGCGTCGTGTTCTCTTCAATCACAGCATTGAAGAACGACCATTTATAGCTACTCCTAACACATGCTACTAGTATGAGATTAATAACAGTATCACTACCTAAGTTTTTTTTCTCCTCTGTTTGACGTGAGCTACAAAATGCACTCCTAACATTTTATAACCTAACACTAAGAACACTAAAAGGATGAAAATATACACGAGCAAAGTATAAGCTGAATTGCTGAAACTGAAGCGCGTGTCCTGTAATAATATTTACATCTCTACAACCTCCGATTCGAACGCCTCGAACAGGTTGACGCTGATGCTGGCAAGGTTCTTGCCCCAGACGGGCGACGACCTCGCAACCCTGCGTTGCAGCTTGGGCGCCCCGGGAGCTTCTTGTTCCTCCTCCTCGCCGCCTCTCAAGGCGGCCTTCGAGGATGGCGTCGCAAACGCGAAATGCTGCTCTCTCGCAACCACCGTCTGCACGGAGAGCAACACAGAACACATAATGCAATTTTTAGTCCACATGCAAAGAATTCATCTAACCATGATTCGTATTTGGAGGAGTTAAGGGATCAAAAGAATCCAAGATACGTACTGCTTCGCTAACTTGTTTTGACACTAGGAGCAGCGGCCTCAGGTCACTGTGGTTCACCTTGCACAAGACCTTAATCTGCATGAATATTTCGACGGAAATCGAGGTTAAGTACTAGCGCAACTCATAGAATAATCAGCAACAGAATTGAACAACAAAATCTGAGTAACTAATTGATTCGGTGCTTAATTACCAAGACATCTTGAGGCAGTGATTCGAGCAGGCTGACGGCGTCGTCCATGTGGAGCCTGGTGCTCCGCTGCTTGCGGAGAGTCCGCACCGGCGAGTGCGGGCCGCCGGAGGGGGGCGGAGCCGGCGAGACGGCGACCCTCTTCCTCCCCAGGATCCTCGTGCTGCTGCAAGAGAAGCTCAAGCTCGTGGAGAGAGAGCTCTTCGTCTTCGCCTGTCCAATTGCCATTTTTGTTTCCCCTTCCGATGTCAAATCCTACTCTACTCTGTTTCGTGGTAGAAATTAGTGGAGTAACCTGACCTCAGATCTTCTAAACGCAAATCTGCATTGAAATAGATGGGGATAATGAATAAATGATCGCGCAGAACAGAATTGAAGACCTAGATTTGCAAAATCTCTCGAAGATCGCATTTCAAAACAATGGAGATAATTCAGCTATAGTCAGATTTCTTTTTTTTTTTGGGGGGGGGGGGGGGGGGGGGGGGGGGGAATCGGAACAGTTGAACACAGACCAGCTGTTCAACAGAAATCTCCAATTTTAAACGAGGGGGAAACCACAGCACAAATTCCTAAAAAAGCCACAAACCAAAACAAATCCCAATTAAGCAAATCTTCACTTCTTCAGCACAGAGCAATTCGCGAGAAAGCCATCCGCCAAAACACAACGAATTAGAACAGCTCCGCAACAAAAACAATTCGGACCAAAAATCAGAAATCCCAACCTCCAATTAATCTCCATCAGAACTAATCAAATAGAGATGAAAAAAAACAGAGATCGCGAGGAATGTGTACCTTTCTCTGCTCCTTCCAAGTCGGAGAAAATCCCCCCTGTAATCTCTCACCCACCCCTCGCAAGAACGAAAACGAAAACAAAAAACCTCGGGTAAATCACTACAATAACAGACTTGGGTAAATCAATCAATCACTCGAGTTCGTCGGATGATCCAAGAAAACCTCGTAGCTTTTTTTTCCCCTAACTCGCTAAGCAAACTGAATGGAGAATGAAGTGGTAAAAATGGAAACAGCTGGCCACCTCTACCGCTTGTTTATATAGGAGCTCCCATTTTTTTCTGCTGCTGCTGCTCGCGAGGCGAACCTGCCTAGAAAAATCTCGCCGCGAGGGGGGTTTCTAGAAAATCGTAGCAACCGCCGGTATCCAAAGCTTTCTGGGTCGCCGGAATCTTCCGCACCAAGCAGCCCACGTCCTAGGTGGATGGCGTTTGCTTCTCGCTGACGTGTGGGGCCCTGTCAAAGGAGGGCCCACATGTCGGTGGGGTGGGTTGGGCGGAGTGGGGGTGAGTCGAGGGGATTTGATATTTTTTTGTTCTTTTTTGAAATCGAGGTGGGTTGGCGCCCAACCGCGTGCGTGGGGTTAACGCGTGGATCGGACGGTGCGGGAGGGGGTGGTGCGCGTGGCGGATCGGGGTACGTGGCGGGATCTGGTTGCGCGGGGAACTAGCCGTTGGGGGCGGCGGGAGTGGGAGAGAGGGGTATGGACGTTTTGGTGATGTGGCGGCTGAGATCGCCACGCGCGAAAGTCGGTGGAGGTCGGTCATCCAACACCGTTTTTTTTTTTTAATGCCTCCAACACCGTATTTTACTCGTGTTTTTCCCTCTTTTTGTCGTAGCTGTGGTAGCTGGAGTATTTTGCAATTGGAAAATCTTTTTTTTTAAACCGTAAATGGAAAATCTTGTGTCCAACTCATAATGCGTTGCGAGTAGTAGTATAATCAGTTGGCGTAATTTGAATTTAGGAGAAACCAGGAAATGCAAAACTTATCGTTAGTTTTTCATTCATTTTAAGTTTTTTTTTTTAGGGAACACCGGGGGATTCATTTTAAGTTCAATAGTAACTAGGTGAAAACCCAGTTTCTTTATTACTAAGAAAACGTGTTTGTTTCGGAGAAGCAACATCAGTCAAAGACAGTAGTTAGTTGCTTCCTACTAATTCAAATTAGTTGCCCACATGTTCAACAAACAGCGCACGGGAGAAACGCCCTCGTTTTTCGCTAGTTTTTTCGATTTCAAACATTGTAATACAACCATTTTTCCAGGGGACAAATTGCATTGCAACTGTTCAGTCATGGGGTAGTATCCGTCCAACAAGGGTGCCGTCAAACGAGTAGAACGAGTCCTCTTCGCCGGCCGGAATGCACGCTCCCTCCACGCGGCAAAAACCCGCCTCCGCCGCTGCGCCTTCCCCTGTTCGCGCGCAGCAACGTGGGATGGGCCTCCGGCCTCCGCGGTTCCGGCTCACCTCGCCTTCTCGTGGGCTACGAGATTAGCGTGGATTTGGGCCCATGGACCGTTCTCTAGACTGTTCATCTTATTCGAACGGGAAAAGTACACCGAAGGTCCCTCAACTTGTCATCGAGTTACAAAATCGTCCCCCAACCACAAAACCAGATATCGGAGGTCCCTCAACTAACAAAACCGTTCGCTTGAGGTCCTCTGGTGGTTTTGGACCTGGTTTTGTCTAACGTGGCGGGTGAGTCAGCATGGGCCCCACGTGGGTCCCACGTGTCAGGTGTCCACGTCACCCTATCTCTTTCCCTTTTCTCTTTCCTTCCTCATCTCTCTCTCTAGCGGATGGGGAGCGGCGGTGGCGGCAGGCAAGGGCGACGGGGTCGACGGCGGTGACGTTGAGGAGGTTGGAGATGAAGACGGCGGAGGCATAGAGCGGTGGGGAGGAGCGGAACGATGGCCCTCGCCCGCGACGCGCCGCGACGGCGAGGAGGACGAGGAGGAGGGCAAGCGTGAGCACGGCGCTGCTGCCTCAGATTCGCCATAGCCTCTCCGTCATTGGCGAGGTCGTCGGCCGCCGCCGCCACCGCCACCACCAGACGCCGCCACCGCCACCACCACCACTCAGCCCCGCCGCCGATGCCGTTGTTTCCGCGTCGGGAGGAGCGGGCGCGGGGCACGCCGACGACCGGCGGCCAGCGAATAGGGAGCGGCGGCCAGTAGGCGGTGGTGGCGGAGGCGGAGGCTGTGGAGGTGGCAGCCCCCTAGCAGTGGGCATGGTGGTTGTCGGCGTCGGCGTCGGCGTGCCCCGCGCCCGCTCCTCCCGACGGGATCCTCTCCTCCTCGTCAGCATCGTCGTCCCCCTTTTCCCTACCGGATCCCGCCGCGGCGCGGTGGCCGACGTTCTCCTCCTCCTCTGCCGCCGCATCGACGGTGCATCCATGGCGCGCCCGGCGCTGAAATTGGCGCTCCCAGCTATGCCCCCTACGCGGCTGACATCGGCGAGCGCCACCGCGCTTGTCGACGGCGTGGTGGGGGTGGTGGTGGACAGGCCGTCGGCGAAGGCGGTCAAGGTGGCGCTCCACGTGCTCTACCGGCTCTGCCCTTGGAGCCAGAACCGCGTCAAGGCGGTCGATGCCGGCGCCGTGTCGGCGCTCGTGCGTCTCCTCCTCGACGAGGGCTGCGGCGGCGACAGGCGCGCCTGCGAGCTCGCCGTCGTGGCGACGACCACATCTGCGGCTACGCGGAGGGGCGCATGGTGCTGGTGGCACACCCGACGGGGCTCGCGGCGGTGGCGTGCGCGGCTGTCCGCCGCGGGCACCGAGAGCGCCGTGCGCACGCTGCACGCCATGGCGAGGCACTCGGCGATGCCGGCGGTGCTGCAGGAGGTGCAGGTCGACACCTCCGGCGAGCGGACGAGGGCGAGGGCGAGGTGGCCCGCCTGCCGCCACCGCCGCTCCCCATCCGCTAGAGAGAGATGAGGAAGGAAAGAGAAAGAGGAAATAGATAGGGTGAGGTGGACACCTGACACGTGGGACCCACATGGGGCCCACGCGGACTCACCCGCCGCGTTAGACAAAACCGGGTCCAAAACCACCAGAGGACCTCAAGCGAACGGTTTTGTTAGTTGAGGGACCTCCGATATCTGGTTTTACGGTTGGGGGATGATTTTGTAACTCGATGACAAGTTGAGGGACCTTTGGTGTACTTTTCCATATTCGAACCGTAGTACAGGAGTATGTTGGAGTCGCAATCAAAAGGTGGTACTAGAAAATCGGGGACCATTTCGTTTTTGAAGAGGAGAGGCGGAATCGTAGCGAAATCGAATGAAAAATGGTCCACGGGGCATCAGTCCATCACGCGGACGCAAAGCGAGCCGCGAGGCTCAACCATGGCCAGTCACGGATGAGCAAATCCAGTCCAATCGATTCCAACTCTCTCTAGTGACCACTCGACGCGAACACCGCACGCTACACTCGCTCGAGCGAAGAAATGGACGCCGCCGCCGTCGCAGCTGCCGCGTCGTCGCAGCAGCCGGCGGCCGCCCCGCCCCTTGCCGGGCGTGTGGCCATCGTGACCGGCGCGTCGCGCGGCATCGGGCGCGCCATCGCGGCCCACCTCTCCGCGCTCGGCGCCAGCGTCGTGGTCGGGTACGCGTCCAGCGCCGCGGAGGCCGACGCGCTCGCCGCGGGGCTTCCCCGCGCCGTGGCGGTGAGGGCCGACGTGGCCGACGAGGCCGGCGTGCGGTCGCTCTTCGACGCCGCCGAGTCCGCCTTCGGCGCCGGTGCGCCGCACATCGTGGTGGCGAACGCGGCGGTGCTCGACGACAAGTATCCCACCCTGGTGGACACCGCGACGGCGGACTTCGACCGCACCTTAGCCGTCAACACGCGCGGCGCGTTCCTGTGCCTCCGCGAGGCGGCCCACCGGCTGCCCCGCGGCGGCGGCGGCCGCATCGTGGCGATCACCTCGTCGGTGGTCGGGTCGCATCCGACGGGGTACTCCGCGTACACGGCGTCGAAGGCGGCCGTGGAGGCGATGGTGCGGACGATGGCGAAGGAGCTCAAGGGCACCCGCATCACGGCCAACTGCGTCGCGCCGGGGGCCACGGCAACGGACATGTTCTTCGCCGGGAAGAGCGAGGAGCGCGTCGACGAGATCAAGGCCACGAACCCGATGGGGCGGCTCGGCGAGGCCGGCGACATCGCGCCAGTGGTCGGGTTCCTCTGCACCGACGCCGCCGAGTGGGTCAACGGCCAGGTCATCCGGGTCAACGGCGGGTACGTGTGATGCATAGCTCGTGGATTTATTGGCGGGAATAAAGTTCGAGTGTTCGCATGTTGAAAAAAACTGAATAAAATTTGGGATAGTGAGCAGCAGCACTGACTTGCTAAAACATCACGCACAGCGAACAAATTATACATACACAATGCTCTTCTATTTATTTTGATATTTTTAGTCACAAACGTCAGCGGGTGCCGTTCGTGGCGAGCGTGCACCGCGTCGGTGGACTTCGATTACATGCATGTCAGCATTTACGTACACCGGTGGCGCGTTCCTTCTCGTCGTTAAGCACCATCGCTCGCCCGCGCTCTGCTGCTGCGTCACGTCCGCGTGGGCTCGGTTAATCAGCTGGACCGGGCAACAGCGAAACGCAGCGTCGCACCGGCCCATAACGCTAACGCGCCTCATTTGGGCCGAAACGGGGTTGCCACGAACGTGACAGGTTGAGGGAGTTGGTTTTAGGCAAAATTTGCTACAGGAAAAAAAAACGTGTAATTAGCTCGTGGACACCGCAAGAATGAGAATTTGCTATTGGGCAAAAAAAAAAAACGTGTAATTAGCTCCTGGACACTCAGGGCCTTATTTTAATATTTTCTGTGAATTTGGAGAGAGAAACACTGGTGAGAGTACGATTTTGCCCCTGCCCTCACAAGTCACACTGGCCAGAGCACGGCATCGCCACCACCTCCACCGCGGTCGCGCGCCCACGCAGGCCGCCATCGCACGCGCATCTACGCCGCCGCTGCCGCTGCAGCCAGCCAACGAACGGGCATGCCGCTGCCGCCGCCGGCAGCCGACGCACGCACGCGCCGCTGCCTTCTCCCCCATTTGCGCCGCCGCGCCGGAAGACAGCGACATGGTTGACAGGAAGGAGGAGGCCGTGGAGCTCGGAGATGCTGCGCATCGACCGCACGTGGAAGTCCGTGAAGCCGACGAGCATCCCCGCCGTGTGCGTCCCCTGCTAGAAGCTCTACGCCAACGCGCGGTACGGGATGGTGTATGCGTTCCCCGAGCTGCATACGTGGAGTGCAGCTTCCTGGTGGAGTCCCCACCAGGCTCTCCACCGGGCACCGGCGACCGCCGCGGGCTGATGCAGGTGGAGCTGCTCCGGCCTCTGGCCGCAGCTGAGGAGGAGGGGTTCAAGGTGCGCGTGTTGGACGAGTGCGGCGAGACGTGGGAGGAGGCGGACGACATCGGCGACGTGGCGGTGGTCGTGGACGCGTCCGGTGCGGGGGCGGCATCCACGCGGGAGTGCCCCAGGCTGAGGCTGAGCACCATGTACTTCGCCGTCGACCCCGCCAGCAAGACGCGTGTGTGCACGTACAGCCTCGCCGTGGCGGGCAGCTCCATGCCGCCCACCTCTCCCGCAGTCGCGAGCGGTCACGCTGGCCGCCTCTCACCCCTTTCCCACAGACATCGTCACGCCCGTTCTGCGCCGCTCACTGCCACGCCCGCGTCGCTTCGCCTCTCCCGTTGTCGCGACCTAGCGCCAGCCTGTCGCCGCGCTGCCGGCGCATGCAAGCCAAGCCGCCCCTACGGTCCCCAAATCCAAGGGCAAACTTGTCTTTATTTAGTGTTTCTCTCTCCAAATCCACAAGAAATAATAAAATAACGCCCCGAGTGTCTAGAAACTAATTACACGTTTTTTGTGATGCCCGGTAGCAAATTCTCGTTTTGCGATGTCCACGAGCTAATTACACGTTTTTTCGATGCCCTGTAGCAAATTTTGCCTTGGTTTTATTAGCAGGAGAACAAACTGTAAATTGAGATTTATCAAGGTACGAGTTCCTCGAATACAATGGGATCGTAAAGTTGATCGGGACGCCAACGCTAAAATCTTGGGGCTCGCTGTTTTTTAATTAATTGGAAATGCAGGAAATATATTTTTAAAACATAACGGGAAAATATGAGTGAACTTTTTAACGTGTACAGATGGTTTAGAACCATGCAGCCCCTAACCTACCTCCCTATTTCAATTTTACTCGTTGACACCAACACATTTCTTATTTTTCTTTTCGCCACCACAAGCGCTACCGTTAACAAGGCTCGCCGTACCACTTCCTCCCCCACCCTTCCTACTCCTCCAAAGTCGAGCGGAAGGTACCACAGTTCTTTCCCTATCTACGGTGGCTCGCACAGCTGAGATGCCATATTGTCCATGTCTCCTAAGTCCTAACAGGTGCAGATATGATGCCCTCTCCTCTAACGTCTCTTCATCGTCTTTTTCTATTTTTGTTGCTCTGTTTCCTTATCGCCCACCTGTGTCTGTTGTCCACCGTTGGTTTTCCACCGCTTTGGCCATCTCTCTAATGTTATCCTCGCTACACCCTATTCCCACCCATCATAATCTTGAAAAACATAATTTGAAGCTTCTCTATCAGAGTTGGGGGGTCACAGGCACCAAGCCTCACTATTGTCGGTTAGTTCGCAATCTCCGTCCCTCTACTCTCTTCCTTCCTCCTCCGGTTTAGGGGTGAAGGACAATGCCTTGGCCATTGGATCTTGATTTAGTGGTCATGGCTAGACGATTGAAATTTTGTTTAATTTCAGTGACCCGATGGATAACTAAGTGTAAAAACCGTTGCTATCCAAACTTGCCGACATCTACGGTAGTAGTTGCCTTGCCGTCAAATGGTAAGACAAAATGACAGTCATCCCGGTGAGGTTGCAATCAGCCAATCACTGAACACTAAAAAAACATGATGTTACCGCAAGATAAGGCATGCAATTGACCCCGGTGTTTCGTAAAAATAAAAAAAAAAGAAAGAAAGATTCCAGTGGCAGATTCTAACAGAAATTACCCAGCTACAAAACAAAACTTGACAGCTTAGTCGTCAGCTCCCAATATCTCCGGTGAACCGGGAGCACACGTTTCTTTCACACAGCTATAAAACTAACCAATTACCAGTCCAGACTCCAGACAATCGTATTCCAAGTTCCAACTTTCCAAGAGAAATCCGCAGGGAAGCTACAAGGCGATCGAAGGAGCCCCAGAAGAAGTCAAGCAGATAATGAGTCCGCTTCAGGATAAGATCTCAGGTCCCAAGGGACGAGCCATTCCAAGTGCAATGACGCACAGCCTCTCGTTGACAAAAGACGATCGAATCGGACGCACGCACAGAGAGCTTCGAGTGACCGAGTCTCCTCCATGGCAGGCCAATCATGCGATCCGCCCAGTGCTCCTTCGACACGGCTACCTACGTGCCTACGTACACCACCTGCTCCTTTCCACACGACGAGACACATGACGTTGCAAGTGCTGGCTGGCAGCGGCAAGAGGCAAGAGCTATAGGAGTAACAAAACACGCAATTGCATGATCGATGATAGTAATCATATCGCTCGTGATTAGACAAACAGTTGGAATAGCCCAGCACTAAGATTCTGCTCTGCAGGCTGCAGCAGTTACCTACTGAAAACAGCCTTAGCTGTGATGATGTGGAGCTTATTTAGTTCGCGAAATAAAAATTTTTAGGTGTCAATGTTTAACTGGATGTCGAAAGGGGTTTTTGACATAAATAAAAAAACTAATTTCATAACTCGCCGGGAAACCACGAGACAAATCTTTTGAGCCTAATTAATTCGTCATTAGCACATGTAAGTTACTGTAACATTTATGGTTAATATGGCGTAATTAGGCTCAAAAAATTTGTCTCGCGATTTTTCCCCTAACTATGTAATTAGTTTTTTTAATCTATGTTTAATGCTCCATGCATGTATAAAAAAATTCGATGTAATATTTTTAGGAAAAACTTTTGGGGAAATAAAAGGGCCGTGATGATCGCAGTGATGATCCTCGTCCTCTGCTCGCATGTGGATGTTGGAACCGATGATCATTCGCGATACAGTCAGCCATACGGGGGGAGAAACTACTACTCGCAAGGCCAACGAAGCCGCAGTTTAGAAGACTTGGCTAATTCACAGTACAGAGCAATCAATCAGAATCGATCGACGATCGGCATCTGGATCGGTGGTGGTCGGCCGCGAGCAACAAGACAAAGCCGCGAGCCGGGCGATTAGTATCGCGAGTCGGGCCCAGCTGCTGCGTCAGTGCGTGATCCGAGCCACCAGCCGCCGCCGCCGCGCGCAGCGACGCGAGCGCGCGGACACGCACGCACGCGTGACCGGCGGAAGGCGAACCCGGTATGGAGCAAAACCAAGCGGCACGGCGTGGCAAGGCGACAAGGATCAAATGGCCGCCGGGCTGAGCTGGATTCCAAACCGCGGCACGGGTCGTAGTAGACTAGTAGTAATGCTGCGCGCGCACAGGCTTGGTTGGTTGGTTGCCTGGTGCTTGCCTCCGATGAGCCATGTGCGCCACGCATGCCACGCGGCGTGTTTGGTTATACTTTAGTTTTAGTTTTAAGATGATGACGCGGCTCGTACTACTCCCTCGAAAAAAAAAAAGACAACTATTAGAATAAACTTGGATGTAAATTTGTGTAAATTTATCCTCAGAAGTTGGTTTTTACAAGAGACGGAGAATATACATGTTTAGAAATAGAACAGTGGTATGATTACATGATATTTGTGCTTTTCTTTTTTTAGCCGCAACAGTTAGGGGAGTGGACGTGTGGTAGCGCGAATATGCATAGCCAAGTACTCCATCTATTTAAGATAAAACACGCCTAAAAATAGAATAAGTAAGAGCATTTTAGCTTCTATTTTAGAGTCCCTAAAGGTATTTCCCCATGACTTTAAAAATGGTTCTAACTCTAGCAACAACCCCTATTTATTAGCCGCTATTACATTTTCTCCTCTATTTCATCATATAATCTATCTATTTGTCTAGTTTAACATCACAACAATGTAAATATTAATATTTCCAACGCATTGAATTTAATCATATTTAAATTAATAATTTCAAACAATTCAGATTGAAATTTGATCTTTTTTAAAACATTGAAATGGCAATCCTAGTGATATCACATTGATCTGTGCATGTATATATACACACACACTAGTATGAGTGCATGAATGACTCGCTACAATGCTCGATCAGTGCATCTGCTGCAGCTGCTAGCATTAGCAGTTCATCATCCCATCATCAATATCCAATAATATATATACATGTATGTATATATGGATGCATATATATAATCATATATGATGGATTGATGGGCTGGACGAGATTCAGATATAATTATCCAGTGCGTACACAGTACTGTAGGCATATATACAAGGAAATGGTAGTAGTAACTCCTAGATCAGCCAGATCAAATCTCAGTTGGCCACTGGCGGCAGATGATTATTGACAATTGACAGGAACCAAACCACGTCTCATCGATATGCAGAAACATCCATACATGAGTGCATTCATGCAGATGACCAATACCATATCATGGCGATGGCTGGATCAGAGCAGTCACTTGCAAGATGACCGACGGCGTGCTGTGATCGCGCGGGAGGGAGCGCGTTGTGTAAATATTCCTCGCGCCAAAAAGGAAAAAAGTTCGATAGGGGCTGTGGTGTAGAGCCCCCAGGCCTAGGGGCTGTGGAAGGAATTTGAGAGCCTTCCTATTATCGGGGCCTAAAGTAGGGGCTCTGCTAGAGTTTATTTTTTGGCCTCAACCTCTTAAAGTTGTTTAGGATCTGTGTTTAGCGTTTTTACCGGAGATGCTCTAATAATATAGTACATTCTATCCAGATTTTTTTTTACTTTTATGTAATATCATATCATATGTTTATTTTTAGAACGGAGGTAGCATATATCTAGATATAAGCTTAATTATTGCTTTACTAGTACGCCCAATCCAGACCGACGTGTGCTTAATTAATTCCTGGCCAGGTTCAACTTGGTTGAATAAACAATTGTGATTTAGCTAACAGAACATTACTAAAAAAAAATGTATCGTATTATAAGGTACAAGGTGTTTTTATTTTTTTTTCTAAATACTTTTATAAGCTTGACCGAGTTTATAAAGAAATGTAGTAACTCTTGTAACACCAAATCAATTTTATTAAATTTTACTTTAAATATATTTTAATAGTATGTTTGTTTGATATAAAAAAATATGATACTATGTTTTTCTATCAATATGGTTAAACTTTTAAAAAAGGATTGACTTAGAAAAAAAATCAAAGTGTGTTACGATATGAAATGGAGGGAGTACTATTCTCAGTTCAGGATGTAAGTACACACCACATCAATATCGGACCATACATACATAATGTTCTTTCACTACTAGAGAAGTGATCTTTGCTAGGTCAGCTGATTTCCACAATAGTTCCGGATAAAAAATTCAACCCGCCGTATATAATCCTTAGGACTAGGACTTATCCTCGAATCCTCTATCGCAAAGTCTTTCTCTCCATCTTCCTCCTCTCTCCCTCTCCTATCTCTCTTATCCTCTCATCTTTTCTTGCTTTTATCCACTCTTTCCTTGCCGAGGCAGTAGCGAAGCGGTGGAACCGGCCTGGTGTGGGTGGAGGCAGCGGCGGCCTGGCACGGTGCGGGGGCGGCGGCCTGGCGCAAAGGCAGCTGGCGCGGCGCGGCGGCGGCCGGCGTGGCAGGCGGGCAACGCCTCTGAGATTTTTTTTTGAGAATTTATGATTTGGATCTGAGATGTATTTGATTTGTATGTGATGTGAATATATGATGTATTTGTGATGAATTTTTTAGAACTTGTGATGTAATTTTTTTAAGAATTTGTGATGTATTTGGAGATGATCGATTTGAGGATTTGGAGAGGATCCTTTTGATATGTGATGTGATGATCAATTTGGGATTTTACAATTTGGGGATGATTTGGGAATAGAGTGAAATCAATATTTATTGTTAAAAAACAATAAAAGAAAAGAGCAACTGGACCTAGCCTGGCTCTAAAAATAGATTTTTACTCACGGTTATTTCACCCGGGACTAAAGATAGACATCTTTAGTACCGGATTCCTAGTCCCGGTTGTATAACCGGGGGTACAGAGAGTTCCCAACCGGGACTAAAGCCTCTTTTTTCCAGCAGTATTTGTTGGCTTGAGTCTAGAAGAGGGTCGAATCACTAACCCACTTCACATGATTGATGGGTTCTGTTTTTAAAGATAAGAGTGGATGGATCACTGATTTAGGTTCCCATCGGATGGCCTAATCAATCAAAGAAAAAGCCAAATTTTAAATTTTCAAGCTTAATTTTGAGATTGATTTTGAGATATTTTCAACGTAGTTTCTTTTTTAACATTGGCTTTTAAGTCACCAAGAACACATTTATAAAAGTTTCACTTACAAATTTATTTTTATTTCTTAATAAGCCGTTTTGGCTTATTAGGAAATAAGCTAAACGATGGGGACCTTAATTGTAATCAAAATGATGTTTCTATCTTTTGAAGTCAAATTTATGCTCTTATGAAAAATAAAATAAAGTTTCTCGCAAAAGAAAAAAAAATGGATCCATTTTACACCCTACTGGCTACTGCCCACACTTACATCCGTCTTATTTTTCCAACTATTTCTAAAAAAAAAAGAAGAAGCTATTTTTCCAACTGTATTTAATTTGGTCGATTTCTTCAACTGCTTCTCCTGCAACACATTATATTGATTCACCTGCCAAGATTGTGTATAAGAAGAAGCGTGTAGGCGCATCTACGTCGTCGCCACAACCCACAATGCCTGTAGGACGAGCTACACGTGGTTACTAATTTAACTTATCACCCTGCACGCATGTCCGGCCCGCCGGATTAACGAAACGTACGACCAAGAGGCTAGTTAGAGAGACTTCTCTGGTTAATTAATCTGTTGCAGTGATCAGTAACACGGTAATATAACAGTACCATTAACGAACAGAGCTGATCAGCCATATGTACCAAAACAAACCAATCCCTTGCATACCATGAAACATTTAGTAGCTAGCGACGATAAAAGATTAAAGTGCTCCTTATCAATAGAAAAATAGTATTGATGGATGAATTGTAAGATAACCTGAAATTAAATGTTTCAATTTACGGATCGAAGTAGATAAGATTATGAATTTTTAAGAGAAAAGATTATTATACTGATAACAGATTAATGATCTATTAATTTATTTTTCAAATATATTTTGGAACGAAGTAAGAGTAGTGCATACACGTTGCCACAATGGTGGTAGGACAAGCTACACATGACAATTAATTAAATAAAATGTCACCCTTCACCTCCTGTCTGCCGCATTAACAAAACGTAACTACCTCGAGCAATATCTCTGTTATACTATTAAGGTACTTCATCCGATCCGTACTAGAATATAAAAAGTTTTAGAGCAGGTATAATAGCAGGCTATAAACCAGCTATAAACATATTTTAAAAAGATAAAGGAAAAGAGAGAAGAGCAGCGGGCTACAGATCTGTAGCCAGCTAGACTCCAAGACGTAATGTGTGTATGATAAATGAGACCAAATATTAATAGTATAGTAAGCAACTATTATATGAATTGGCTATTACATTGGCTATAGATGATTTGGAGCTAATAATGGGTTGTACTATTAAACTTGCTCTTAGAGCAGGTACAATAGCAGGCTATAAGCCAGCTGCAAACATATTTTAAGGAGATAAATGAGAAGAGAGAAGGGCAACGGGCTATAGATTTGTAGCCAGTTGTAGCACGGACTCCAAGACACAGTGTGTGTATGACAGGTGGGACCAGGTATTAATAGTGTAGTATGTAACTATTGTATGAATGAGTTATTAGATTGGCTATAGATGAATTGAAACTAGTAGTTAGCTATACTATTGAACTTGCTCTTAGAGGTGGACACGGTTATTAAAAAAGTAGATAGAAGTGAGTAATAGATGGTTGTAATTGGATGAGTAGTAGAGGTAGTGGGAAAAGTGAATGGTGGAGGGTTGTGATTGGTTGGTAAGAGAATGTTGGTAGAAAATTTGTTATATTTTAGGACAAATCCTAAGTGCTAGAAGTTGTTATATTTTGTGACGGAGGGAGAGTATATCATCTGATAATACATATCATTTAGATACCATCTTCCTAGAATAATTAAGATATCCAAACCCATAGTTAATGTACCAAAATATTTTTTATTACGTTTGTTTCCTTTTCTTCTCCTCAATGCAATAACTTTTTAATAAATGCTAAGAGTTAACTTTAACCTGTTGTCATACGTAGCAACGATGTTTGTCTTTCCTCCCCTCTCTTTTCTACACTGCTAAATTTACTTGCATGCTAACATAAAGAGCCCGTTAATAAATACCGTTGTACATCAGCTCAAGCAAAACTCAACCACCTACCTAAAACCAAGCTTGTTAATTTCAAGCCGAAGCTAAACTGAGACCTTGTTTAGATGGGACTAAAATTTTTAAGTCCCTATCACATTAGATGTTGGATACTAATTATAAATATTAAACGTAGACTATTAATAAAACCCATCCATAATCTTGTACTAATTCGCTAGACAAATCTATTGAGCCTAATTAATCCATGATTAGCCTATGTGATGCTATAGTAAATATTATCTAATTATGGATTAATTAGGCTTAAAAATTTTGTCTCGCGAATTAGTTTTCATTTATGTAATTAGTTTTGTAAGTAGTCTATATTTAATACTCTAAATTAGTGTCTAAATAAAGAGACTAAAGTTAATTCTCTGAATCCAAACACCACCTGAGTTGCCCTTCAAGACTTCAAGCATAATTAGACTGTACCGATCAACCTCGTGCACTTGAATTTCAACAGGACATACAAAATTAGTTTCAACCATGCAGGAATGTCACATGAAACAACGCCAAAATGGTTATGATATTTTAAATCTGTTGTTCCGGTCGGCCGTTGCTGTAATATTACCGGTCTTTGTCGCCGGCGTGCTAGGACCTCGATGGAGGAGAGTCAAGGAGAGTTGAGGAACGATACCAGAAGGGAACGCAGACGCCATCCTAGGATGAATATTCATTAGACATACAATCGATGATTGTGAAGAAAAAAAAAGGTAAAAACAAAAGATCTATAATCCGATTGTAATTGTTTGTTTAACTCCCGTTACGACAACTCGACGAGAGGATTTAGAAGTACATGTACGTTTAGTTTGAGCTAGAACCAAATACAACCATAGAGATAAGATACAATTATAATGATAAAAATTTTAAAGATAAAATAAAATCTTAGTAGATTTTTAAAGATAAAATAAAATCTTAGAGATAAAATCTACTGTAACTTGTCTTATATCTCCGATACATTGTAAAAAAAACTAAATGTACTACAAGAGAATACAATAGAATAGAACAAATCATTATTGTTATGTTACTCCCGGCATTTGAACGCGATAATCCACCGAAACCACCTCTGTTTTCCAGCGTGCAGATTGCACCGGCGATGGGATACGAACACAACACTGCAAATTTGCCCCTGCGAGCCGCAGAAATTCACGTGTTTGCCCCTCGGCTGCTGGTGGCTGCGGCTCGGTATAAAAATCGCGGCAAGCGTCGTCTCCAGGTGCATCTTGCGAAAGCAGCCAAGAAGAGAGAGAGAGAGAGAGTAGAGAGACACTCCACTGCGGCAATGGCCGACGAGGCCACCACCACCCCGCTGCTGGCGAGCTACAAAGCCAAGCCGGCGAAGGCGCCGTCCATCGACGACGCCATCGAGACCTACATCGGCGCCACCGGCGCCGGGCAGCTGTTCAAGGCGATCCTGCTGGCCTTCGCGTGGGCCTTCGACGCGCAGCAGGTGTTCATCTCCGTGTTCACGGACGCCGAGCCGCGCTGGCACTGCACCGGCGTCGCCGGCGCCGACGACCCGTCCTGCTCGCCGGCCGCGGCCTCGCCGTGCGCGCTCCCGCCCGGCGCGTGGGCGTGGGACCGCCCGGCCGAGACGTCAGTGGTCTCCGAGTGGGCGCTCAAGTGCGCCGGCCCGGCGCTCGTCTCGTTCCCGGCGTCGTCGTTCTTCGCCGGATGCCTCGCCGGCGGGTTTCTGCTGACGACGCTCGCCGACTCCCTCCTCGGCCGCAGGAAGATGCTCCTGGTGTCGCTGGCGTCCATGTCGGTCGCCGGCGTGCTCACGGCCTTCTCGCCGAACGTGTGGGCGTACGCCGCGCTGCGGTTCGTGTGCGGGTTCGGGAGGTCCATGGTGGGCACGTGCGCGCTGGTCCTGTCCACGGAGCTCGTCGGCAAGCGGTGGCGCGACACGGTGAGCGTGGCCGGGTTCGTCTGCTTCACCGTCGGGTTCCTGTCGCTCCCGGCGCTCGCGTACACGTTCCGGGAGGCGTCGTGGCGGCACATGTACCTGTGGACGTCGCTCCCGTCCCTCTGCTACGCCGTCCTCCTCTACTTCCTCGTCCAGGAGTCGCCGCGGTGGCTGCTGGTGCGCGGCCGGAAGCACGACGCCATCGAGACGGTCCGCCAGATCGCGGCGCTCAACGGCGGCGGCGGCATCACGTGCAGCTTCTCCATGCTGCACGCGTGCGCCACGGAGCGCGAGAACGACGCCGCCGCCGGGGCCGGCGGCGGCGGCGGCGGCGTGTTCGCGACGCTGCGGTCGATGTGGGAGCGGCGGTGGGCGCTCCGGAGGCTGGCGGCGATCATGACGGCGAGCTTCGGCGTCGGCATGGTCTACTACGGGATGCCGCTCAACGTCGGCAACCTGGGCTCCAACCTCTACCTGAGCGTGACGTACAACGCGCTGGCCGAGTTCCCGTCGTCCGTCCTCTCGTGGCTCCTCATGGGCAGGATCAACCGGCGGAGCTCGGTGGTCGCGCTCACCGCGGCGGCGGGGGTGTGCAGCCTCGCGTGCGTGGCCATCCCGGAGGGCACCGGCGGGCGGATGGCCGCCGAGGTGCTCTCCTTCTTCGCGACGTGCACGGCGTTCAACATCATCCTCATGTACTCCATCGAGCTGTTCCCGACGTCGGTGCGCAACTCGGCGGTGGGGATGGTGCGCCAGGCCCTCGTGCTCGGCGGCGTGGCGGCGCCCATGCTCGTGGCGCTCGGCCGGGAGCGGAGCTTCTGGTCGTTCGGGGTGTTCGGGCTCGCCGTCGGCTGCCTCGGGCTGTTCGCCGCCTGCCTGCCGGAGACGAGGGGGAGGAGCATGTCGGACACCATGGAGGAGGAGGAGCACAAGGAGGCCGCCGCCGCCATTAGCGACATGGACAGCAATGCCGACCTCGTGTAGAGATCGATCGCCTCCAGCTCGCGTTTGTTAGTAATTTTGTATACACATCTTGGCGCCGGATATTTGCTCGATCGTGCTGGTCCAGGCGAAGCTGTCGCTCGCGTGTAAGCTACTGTCCACTTGCACAATATAAACAATCAATTCATGTCCACTGGTGCATGCATGAACCATGAGAAAAACTAGTAGTAGTACACTGCTAGTAGAAGTAGTAAGATGCGGATTATCAAATTGAGATAAATATATTTGCATTACCTGGAAGTCCACGTAGCGACCAATTCTTGTCTGCATTGACTTAGTTCTGATCTCAAAATATACTGGGAACATCTCTCCAGGATTAAAATCCATATTCTCTAGCGCATAGTACTGATCATATCTATTTGATAGTAGTGGAATATTCATTTAGGCTGAGTTTGTTTGATGACTTTCCAAACTCATCTATCTTTGTTTTCCACACAAACACTTTCGAAACTGCTCAACAATGTTTTTTTTTAAAAAAAATCTACATAAAAGTTACTTTGAAAACATATTAATTCATTTTTTTATAAAATAAACTAGTTCTTAACTAATTAATCATATGCTAGTGAGTCGTTTCGTTTTGCGTGCGCGAGCGACTAGTTTCTACTCATATAAAAGAAGACAGCCTTGACCTAAATCCCAAATGCATGCAGTAAGATTAGACAATATTTAGAGTATCCACACCTGCAAGTAAAATGTACTTTGCGTGAAAGACTGTCGGTTTAAGTCAGCTATGTTACTGCGTTTATTTTAGGTCCTGAACTTTCAGGGGGGAAAAAAAAGGAGAAGAAAATCCGAAAAAGGCCAAGTATCTGCTGACTGGTGATCGCAATTGTTGGCTTAATCTGTTGCATGCAAGGTTTATTTATTTATGTATGACAGCTAATTTGGAATATGCTCAAATCATATGTTTAACACCAATGATAAGCAAGTTGCTTTAACCATGCTTTTGTTTAATTTCTTTATAATTGGAGAACGGGGAACATGCATGATACACTGGTGACGTTTCATGATGAGGACATCACTTCGTCGGATACGCTCATAACTTCACACACTCCAATGATAATTTCAAGTCCAAGTCCAGTTCGGCCTCCGGAGACAGCACTGACTTCAAACGGACCTAGCGCCTTCATGCCAACTTCGATTTGGGTGATTTTGGACTTCGTGGAAAGCTTATCTCGCTACCTTTCAAACGCATCTGATCTCATGTCCAAATTCATCTCGAGTCAACGGGAATCGCCAAAACAAGACAGTGCTGTTGCTGAAACCGAACTTGGGCCTTGGGCCTTGTAATAGACTAGGCCCATCTCGGAAGTATCCCCCTCACCAGAAGATCGGGCCATGAGAGAGAGCGTCATCAGTTGGTATCAGAGCTTTAGTTGCCTGGTGAGGATTTTAGTTTTGTAATTTTTTTTCCCATCGTCTACCATACAGCCGCAATATTTTTTCCCATCACCAAACATTAGTTTTGAGCCACGCAATTTCATTCAGTTTTTGTTTTATTGAGTTTTGATCCACTGTCGAGTCAAGTGCTGGTTTAAGCCCTAGATTAGTCTTGGATTTAGTTTGCAAGTGTGGGTTGCATGTTGCTCTAGCGTTGTTTCAGAAAGTCGCGCAGTTCCGCCGCCATAGAGAAAGTTGCGCAGTAGATTGATTAGAAACAGATTGGTTTGAGAGCTGAGGATTTGTTTCATTGAGATTTTTTTGGGTTGCATGTATCAGATAATTAGGGAAAATCTGCTTCCTTTTGTTTCTTCTTTGATTTTCTCGTGCAACCAAGTGACGCCGAAAGAAAAAAAAATAGAACATAATCTGCTGTCCCACTTGATTGCGCATGCATGCATGCATGAGTACTTGTGTAATTTCCATCGTCTCTTCCTGATTCCATGTGCATGCAAATCTCGGACTCCTAGTTTGTTGGGTGTACACATGCATAGAATTTCCTTGTGCAGATTAATTTCTCGGTGCACACGCATGTTATCCAATTCGATTGATAGCTGCCATTTGTGAAATAGAAAAGTAAAAAAAAGAAAAAAAAGAAAAATAGAGAAAAGGCAGAAGGTGCAAAAAGAAAAAGAAAAAAAAGAAGAAGCAAAAGAGCCGCACCAAACAAAAAATCAAAAAAAAAGAGAAGAAAAAAAATCAGAAAAAAAAAGAAAGGGTGGAATTTTTTTTTTTAAATTGTGGATTTCTTGGAGAGAGTTGGTTGACATAGCGAGTTGTTTGGTCCGAGTGTGATCATTTGCTTGCTTGAGCTAGGATTGAGTCTAGGCTAGGCCAGCAAATTTTGACTAATACTTTGGATTATTATTCAATTTCGCATATCTGTTTGATTTTTGCTATTCCTTGTGATATAGTTAAGTCTACCAAGATCCACATACTACTAACCTTTGCAGGTCCGGCTTTGCAATCGCTCCACTCATCAAGCGTGTCATTGTGCCACGAACCAGCCACGATGATTGACCTGATTTGCATTCTTTGAGAACATTATAAGAATTTGGTATATGCTTGAGTGTTGAGTGCCTTCAAAAGCTCCACATATATATAGATTGTTAGGAACTGACACTTTCTTGTGAGTTTCTTTTGTTTACTAACGATGTCAGGTACAAGTTCCGACGAACCAACACTGGAGAATCTAGCACATAAACTAAAGGGCATGGAAAATTGGTATGAAGAGCTGATGCGTAATAGTAAATCATATAAGGAAAGCACAGATAAACATTTAAAAACTTTAAGTGAAAGCCTGGTGAAAGTAGTGGATCAAATTGAGCAAATGAATCGATCACATAAACAATTAACTGAAAACATTCAGAATATAAATATTGGACATGAAAATATTGTGCGACGCATTGGTTTACTTGAGGCTGCAGGTGAAGAAGGTGCAGGTGCCACTGCTCATCGACACCAAAGATATGACGATGAAGACGAAGAGCAATCTGTTGCTGATGATGAGGAGGAAGACGAGAGTGTTGGAAATAGAAGACGACTTCGAATTAGGGACAAAGATGATCCTTTATCTAAGGTAAAATTTACTATGCCTTCTTTGGATGGTAAGTTTGAACCTTCTGTTTATCTAGACTGGGAGCTAGCTGTTGAGCAAAAATTCTCTTGCTATGATTTTCCTGATAATAAGAAAGTTAAAGCTGCCAGTAGTGAATTTACCTCCTTTGCATCTCTATGGTGGAATGATATATGTGGTCGAGGACTTAGACCTATAACCTGGGATGATATGAAACGTACAATGAGGTCTAGATTTGTTCCTTCTTACTATGCTCGTGACATGTTAAATAAACTGCAACTTTTAAGACAAGGTTCCAATTCTGTAGAAACATACTATCAAGAGATGATGATTGCTTTGTCACGATGTAATTTGCAAGAAACTGAGGATGCTAGAATTTCTAGGTTCTATGGAGGTCTTAATAGAGAGATTCGGGATATTCTTTAATATAAAGAATACAATAGCATGAATAGATTATTCCATTTTGCTTGCAAAGCTGAAAGAGAAGTGCAGGGACGCAACAAGCATAGGAGTTCTCTTGCAGGTGCTACTTCCACACGACAGTCAACACCACATCAATCTACTACTGCTGTTCGTCCACCTACCTCCACGCCATCCCATGCTCAAGAAACAAGCAAAAACGCTTCAGTTCAGACTCCAGCCAAGAGTGCAACTTCAGTAGATTCCACTGGACGTACATGTGATATTACATGTCATAGGTGCCATGGCATTGGACACATTGCCCGCGACTGTCCAAATCGGCGAGCTCTATTTGTGAATGCTGATGGTGAGTATACTTATGCTAGTGATTGTGATGATGAATATGCTTTAGCTGCCACTGACCACGCAGGAGGACAAGATAATGATGACATCGAGGAAATCCATTTGCATCCAGAGTCGCTAGATCAGTATCCTAGCCTAATTGTCAAGCTAGCACTTAGTGCTAAAGAGAAGTGTGAAGAGCAAAACCAACGTCACAATTTGTTCCAAAGCAAAGTTCTTGTGAAAGGCCATACCGTCAAAATGATTATTGATAGCGGGAGTTGCAACAATTTAGCAAGTGAAGAGAAGGTCAAGAAGTTTGGCTTGACTACCCATCCACATCCACATCCGTATCATATTCAGTGGTTTAATACATGTGGTAAGATGAAGGTAACCCGCTTGGTTAAAATACCTTTTTCTATAGGCTCCTACCATGATCAAATTGAATGTGATGTTGTGCATATGCAAGCTTGTTCTGTTATTTTGGGGCGACCATGGCAATATGATAGAGAAGTTGTTTTTGATGGTAGGACTAATACATATAAATTTATGTTCGATGGTAAAAGAGTTGTTTTGCATTCTATGACTCCAGCCGCTGCTTTGAAAGATGATCTTGCAAGACTTCAATGTGAAAAGAAAGTGAAAAGTGAAAATCAAATTATTGCTAAACATCCTGCTCCAACTAGTAAAATAGAACCAAGTACCACAAAGAATGAAATTAAGTTGAAGGGTGCTTTGTTGGTTTCTAAATATAATATTTGTGCACTAGATGAGCCAGATTCTTGTTGCTATGCTCTATTTTGCCAAGATTCTATACTCACATTGGCTACTGCTCCTAGTACTTTATATTCTTTGCCACCCGCTATTACTAACCTTTTGCAGGAATATGAGGATGTTTTTCACGATGAGATACCTCCAAGGATGGCCAATGGACGAGAGAGTGCACACAATCAAGAAGATGGGATTGAGTCGAGGACGACTCCAATTCAAGAAGGGGAGGATGATGAGGACATCACTTCGTCGGATACGCTCATAACTTCACACACTCCAATGATAATTCCAAGTCCAAGTCCAGTTCGGCCTCCGGAGACAGCACTGACTTCAAACGGACCTAGCGCCTTCATGCCAACTCTGATTTGGGTGATCTTGGACTTCGTGGAAAGCTTATCTCGCTACCTTTCAAACGCATCTGGTCTCATGTCCAAATTCATCTCGAGTCAACGGGAATCGCCAAAACAAGACAGTGCTGTTGCTGAAACCGAACTTGGGCCTTAGGCCTTGTAATAGACTAGGCCCATCTCGGAAGTATCCCCCTCACCAGAAGATCGGGCCACGAGAGAGAGCGTCATCATTTCAATAGTGAGATTCTTTCGTTAGAGCTTCATCCGTTGTCTAATTCTTTCAAAATTAATATTGTTACCAAGTTTCTTGTGCAAAAATGGTAATCTTTAGTTCTTTACCACTTAAAAAAATATCTCATGATGACTTCACGGCGGTGCATGTCCCGCCTCTAATCAGCTGCTCAGTTCGGCGCATGTCTTATGAGCAGTTTGTTAATTGTACTTTTCTTATGAGCAGCTTGTTAATTGTACTTTGCTCCACTACTATACCTCTTTGATTAGTTCCGATTCTATCTTGAACTATTGTTGTGGAAACCATTTCAGTATTAATCTGTACTCCCTCCGTTTTTTAATAAATAACACCGTTGACTTTTGAACATATATTTGACTATTCGTCTTATTTAAAAAAATTTATGTAAATATATAGATATAAATCATGTTTAAAATACTTTGAGTGATAAAACAACTTACAACAAAATAAATTATAATTACGTAATTTTTTGAATAAGACGAATGGTCAAATGTGTGATAAAAAGTCAACAGCGTCATCTATTAAAAAACGGAGGTAGTAATATAGATGGAAAATTAAAATTTCTTTCCACTCACTGAAAAAAAAGATTCCACACATATTTTTTTTCTTTCATAAATGTTGCATGTTTCAATTGATTAAGAGTTATAAATCTTGATGTATCGAATAAATTATTCTCTGTTATACAAAACATAGGAAAATAGTGGTGTTTTGTAAGTTTTTGTTATATGGGGGCACAGATTGTTGGGTTTATTACATGTTCTTAATACAAATTTCTGTTTTTTTCTCTAATAAATTGCAACTTTTGCTACTGATCAGTTGACTGCACCAGACGACTTCCTCAACCTTCGACTGGTGTTAGGCCTTAAGGGTAGGGGTGGACAGAAGCTCTAAACTCGTGGCTTGGATCAATTCGAACTTGTAGTCTTAATAAGTTGAGTCAAGCTAAACATTTAGCTCGTGATCGAGCTACTCATTTAGCTCGTTAGTAGAAGAGATTACTATATTTTTACATACATAGTGCTTTGTAACTAGCTAGAGATTAGTTCTTTAATTCCATCCAAACTATTTGTATTTAGTGAGTTCTCTATTAGTTAGTGTTTATTATAAAGTTTAGTGTACATTTCACTTTAGGTCATCTTTATTAATCCAAACTATTTGTATTTAGTGAGTTCTCTATTAGTTAGTGTTTATTATAAAGTTTAGTGTACATTTCACTTTAGGTCATCTTTATTAGTCAAAGTTGAGTAAACCTAACTTTCTACATAACACCACGTATAATTACTATTGTTGCACTTTGGACTAGAGTTGACAATTTGGGACTTTATTCTTGCTTTACCCAAGCCATGAAGCAGCAGCCGACTGGAGCATCGTGCGAGATAAAAGATAGGTATGGCAGCAATTGGGTATCTCATCATGCTAAATAAAAGATCAGTGCGATGATTTGTTCTTACGTTTTGGTATTTTACAGGTGTGAGTTAAAAAAAGAAATAATTTCGTATTTTCATATTTGGTGGCAAGGGCTTCGGTGGTGGTGGAAGGTGGAAGCCCTAAGATCAATTTGATCTCATACTTTATGGTAGCAAATATGCAAAATTTTTAGCCAACCCACATTGTTCTTGGGTCAAAGCCATCGTGGCAGCTCAGGTTGTTTAGCCCCGATCCAAAGTGCAAAAATGATAAACATACGTAGTGTTAAGTGAAAAGATTGACTTACCCCTAAATCTTTGTGAAACTTTGACTAATAAAGATGGCCGAAAGTGAAATCTACTCTTAAATTTATATATGATAAAATAATAAATTATAAATGTGGCTCGAGCTATTTAGCGAGCCAAATCGAACTAAGCTTTTTGCTCATTAACTTTAACGAGCCAAGCCAAGCTAGCTCATTAAAATAATAAGGTCGAACAAATCGAGCTTTAACGAGCCAAGCTGACTCGTTAATCCACTTTTACTTGAGGTGAGGCTATGAGGTGGAAGACTAGTGGTGAGTAGTTATCATCGTAGGAGCGAGGCGTTCAGGCGTCACAGTGCAAGAGGAGGGCGCTAGGCTAACATTTGCGGAAAGTGGCATGCATATGGCGGAAAGAGATGATCAAGATGGGAAAAACTCATTGCATCTTTTAATTTCATTATTTTTTAAAATGTAGATCACAGTGGTCAATTGTGTAAATTATTTTCTTAGGTCGGCACGGTCATTCTTCGCAGTCCTTGAGAACGATTGTGATGTTGGTGGACTTGTTTTTAAATTTTTTTCATGTTTTAAATTTCAATAATATAAAGAAGCGCGTGTAGATGGATGGTTTTTGTTCTATTCTGATCCAAAGGAGCTATGTTTGTCGCTTAGTCTTACCTTGCATGATCATATTCATTTTGCTGGGTCTCCGCGAGGCTATTAACCCCCTTAGCTTAATTAATTAAGCACGCTCTGCTAATTTGTCTTTGTGTTACTCTACGGCTCAGGATGCAGTCCTGTCACAGTTTGATAACACTAATTAATGCTATCTAATCAATACGTCGATCATATATGATCCAAAATGCAAATTACTCCCTCCATCTCAAAATAAATACAATTTTACACTATGTATCTCCAATATTTTACCGTTCATCTTATTTGAAAATTTTTTATGGTTACTATCTTTTATTGTTATTAGATGATAAAATATGAATAATACTTTATATGTGACTAATTTTATTTATAAATTTTTATAAATTTTTTAAATAAAATAGACGGTTAAATATTGAACACGGATTTCTACGGCTGCACTTGTTTTAGCACGGAGATAGTAATAAGTACGTAGTACTCCCACATCTCAATTAATATTGGAGTAGTGTGATCGATTATTGTCGGATATGACATGCGTTTGTCTTAAGTTTCAATTATTCTCATATCCTCAATTTGTTACTCAGTAGGCATCGACTGGTTTGTCGTTCATGCATGATTCCACTTATATATGATTTCTCTTTCGTGTGGCTTTTCTCATGCATCACTCCATACACTATTTCCTTTGCCTCCTCTTTAATCCGTTTCCATTTCGCATATGCATTCAATAAGGTTGTTGCTTACTAGCTTACTATGAGCTAGATTATTATGCAAGCGATCAGTGTGACGACTGTCATGATTTCGTCCTTTTTTTTTCTTCTCTTATGTGCTTTCACGTATTGTTCGATACACTATATTCGTTTATTTGGGATTCTCTTTTAGTCATGTCCTGATCTCTATTTGCGCTCAGTTGCGTACGTTGTTGCTTGATAGTACAGCGATTTTCATTTGCTGGTCTGTTGTTCGTGATTCCTTTATGAAATTTCTCTCATGTGTTTTCACGCGTTATTACATTATCTACTTTTTCGTATAATTTCTCTTTCATCGCCGTGTCCTTTTCTCTACATTTTCACACGGAACAACGCAAAATAGAGAAAAAGTTGTAGCCTTGGTCGTCAGGGTGCCAAGAGGCCGAGCTTGGCCCACCAGGCCTCCACGGCGTCGCATGGTACAGCAATGGTGACGTTTCAAAACTAAGATTCTTTTCTTATATAGGGGCCGGGCTGTTTGGTTGGCATACTCGTATTGTAAAGCTTGTCATATTTCAATTAACTGTCATGTATAACATGTGCCTAACAAAATTAAAGCAACACTTTAACAAAAAAAAGTATGGTTGCCACGTGTTTATGTACCAATGACATGTGGGACCAACATATTGGTGAAAGAATCTTGCTTAATTGTGGCACGAACCAAACGGACGCCTAACTTAATCAAACATGTCTAACTTGAGCTGTGACATGGTGAGACAAATTGTAGTAGTCAACCAAACATCCTCTCTCTCCGTCCCAAAATACAAGAGATTTTAGATAGATGAAATAATTTTTTATACTATGAACCTAGACGGATGGGACATTTCCTAGTACTTCCTGTCCAGATTCGTAGTATTTAGGAAATATCTAATCCATTTAAAATCCCTTATATTTTAGGACAGAGGGACTAGCTTCATTCCTAATCTATTTCTATCAAAAATAGTGTAACCAAGTTTCTTGTGCAAAAAAGCATATTTTTAGTAATTAAAGAAAATCTATGAGGCCATGACTATGAGGAGGGATGAAAATTGGTTCGGATAGTTTCCGTTTATCCAGACATTCTTTTGGAAATGGGTAGTGTGTTACTGTGTCGAATGGATAATTTCGGATAGTACCGGAAACGAATACAATAAGGGTTTCTCTCAGAAATAAAAAGGAATACAATAAGGGTTTCTCTCAGAAGTAAGAATGCGGTGGGAATGGAGAACAGAGAACGGTCAAAAACTCACCTGGAGATTCTTTTCCCCCGATATCCGGATTTAGGAATAAGTTCACTTTAGGTCCCTTGATTTGTCACAAAATCTGAAATTCATCCCTAAACAAAAATATATACCAGATATAACGGGTCCCTCAATTTATAAAACAGAATCACTAGAGATCCTAGACAGTATTATACCCGGTTTTAGCTTACATGGCAAGCTGAGTCAGCGTGAGACCCACATGTTAGTGACTAGTCCTTTCTTCATCCTCTCTCTCTCCCCTTCTCCCCTCTCTTCTCTCTCCGTCCTCTCTTATCTCTACCCAATCCAGGGCGACAGCCGAAGGGAAAGATAGCACGACAGGCGGTGGCCGGCAGGGAGAAGATGTGGCGCGCGTGACAACCTGGGTAGCGTCCTTCCTGCTTCCGCCGCCACCATCACGCCCTCCTGTTCGCACGATGTCATGGTTCAACATCGCCGGTGCCGCCAACACTGATGACAAGCAAGGATGAGTTTGTGTGACGATAGGACTCAACGCGATAATCGTATTGATACCGACACGAAGTACATATAGACTCAACCTTCCTTAATCTACTCAACCGATTTATAGAAACAGAACCGGGAGAGATATCAGGAGGTTCGGCCAAATGGAAACAAAGGAATGCATGCCAAACATATATGATACGCTAACAGAGTTGTCCCTGGAAGCGCTCATCTGGCTGAAGTCGGCGGCCGCCGCCATCCACCGTGACAAAGAGATGGACGTGGAGGACTATGCCGCGAAGGTTCTCATTCTGCCACGAGGCCACATGGGTGGTGTAGGCGCCCTCCTCCTCTTCAATCTCTCCGCCCCTCTCCGCCCGCCTTCGGTGTCGGCGTCGTGAGAGGGCGAGCGGCCGCTCGAAGCCCATCATCACAGAGGTGACCCTGATCTGGATGGTGCTAGTCGGCGTCGTCGGGAACAGGCAGGAGACGGAGACGAGGTCGTCTGTCGAGGTGCTGATGGCTGGCGGAGGGGCAGTTGCGGTGAGAGGGCACTTGGTCGCTGCCACGGCGAGGAAGGTCACGACACGGCTCTGGAGTTTGGTCGCCAGTGGAGCGCTCCTCATACCTGGCCACTGTGCATGCCGCACGTCTCCTATGCCGGCCTACCGGCTGCTCCAGGTGGAGACAATGGCGCACTGAGTGGAGACAGTCAGTGAAGACGATGCTCTAGGCGGAGACAGTGGCGGAGCGGAGACAGCGACGCGGTGCCTCCTGCAACACCGGCGAAGAGGGACAGCAGAGATCAAGTTGATTTGAGTTCTTGGGTTGGTAGATTCGCATTTGATTCTTGCTTCTTGATTCGCATTTGGTTATTGGGTGGTGATGCAACGGTGGAGGCGTGTTAACATCAAAATTTTGTGAACAAGGCGCTAGCGACTCCCCCACACTGTGCACGCTGTAACACGACTTCGCCTAGCAATCCAGCATTTGATGGCGAGGATGACGGCGATGACAAAGATGCGGGTGAAGATGACAAGGCAGCATCATAAGAAGCATATCTAAGATCACTCAAGATTTTATCGAAACGACCCAAATAATCATCCAACGACTCACCAGAATTCATCTCAAATTTAACGTAGTCCTTTTTGACAACATATTTTCGCAACTCCTTGATGTTTGAAGATCTAGAATGAAAATCATTTAAAGCTTTTCCATTGAGCAAAACACGATCAAACATGGAGCGATATATTTCATTGAGAATAATATTACGTGCTTTGCAATTGTTTTCAAATCAGTTTTTTTAAGCAACAATTTCAATACGATCAGGAATCACATAAGTAGTAGCAGCTTTTAACCAAATATCATAGCCTTGAGATGTATTGTAAGATTCCATCTTTTTCTTCCAACAATCTAAATCAACTTCATTGAAGATGTGTGGTTTGTTTGAAAACTTTTCAGCCATGGCAACAGATCTAAAGATCAGCAAAGATCAAATAGAAGAACGTGGCTCTGATACCACTTATAGGATTGAACAAGACCAAACAAGCACTTATAGGATCAAACAAGACCAAATAATCCGAGGGGGATGAATGGTAGGGAAAACCAAAAACCAAAAATCTTTTGCGGCATAAAAGATTTACCCGAACGGAGTAGATGACAAAATCCTGTCGCCGCCGGTCACACCGCCCGCTACACACCGGTTAGACCGTCAATGTCTGACCGGTCAAACCGCGTGCACACCTGCGGTTAGACTGCCGCACTCCCGCCAGTCTTGCCTGCGGTTAGATCGTCGGGACCCAGAAAATATCGATAGATGACAAACTCGAAGATGTAGATTGAATCTCGGCTTTATCGCATCAACTAGTGTTTACAAAGTGCACCAACAACACTCCTCACCAAAATCTCGAACTAAACTCGAAACCCTAACTTTATCTTAAATCAAGTCTCTCTAAAACAGATATCGGGCAGGTACCCTCCCTCTCTATTTATACATAAGGTAGGCCGTGCAAAGCCCATGAATCTAACACAACTTAGGACTCCAGCCACGTGGGAAACCGTCTCTTGCAAGTATACAACTTATCACTTTCCTTATCTCTATCAATCTTCTCGGATTCGGACTCCCTTCCAAATTTGACTCCTCTTTCCATACGTGCATAATCCCTCTTATATACCATATGGATTCTTCATCACCACGCGTATTGTTCTCTACCCTTTTAGTATCACACATGATCTCTTGATCCCTGGACGTCTGCTTCTCCCAAGTCGACTCCGATCTATCACCGGCAACACTCTCCCGAGGCATCATTGCGTCAAGCAACACATGCACATGCAACAACCAAACCATATTCCAAGCACAAGTTCGTCTCAACTTGACTCACATTAGCATAACAACAGTATCCATATGCATATAAACCATTTTATAAGTCAAATCCCCGAAGGAAACATCCAAAATCAACAAAACCTGAAACCGACATCGAACAGGAATCAACCGGTCAGACCGTCGGACTGGCCGGTCTAACCGCCGCAATACCTACGGTCTGACCGGCGGCACCCAGTAGGTCTGACCGCCCGCGGTCAACATCAACATCACTTCACAAAACAAATCATCTATTAAACTCCGAAATCTCATCACAAGAAAACAATCTTTCACACATGAAGTATCACAAACCATCAATGTTTTCATCACACAAAATCTAAATCATCAACTCCTTGATTTTACACGTGTTTAAGGAGTAATATATTTCATAATAATCTATGTTGTCAATTTTTTTTTAAATTTTTTGATAACTATTTAGATGACACGCAAATAACAAGGAGATATCGCCTCGAGGATGAAAATCCATATCCCTTGCACAGAAAATATCCAGCACCAAGTTGTACAGAACAAACCTGAAAGTCATCTACACGAGCTCCCCGTTGTTATTCATGTCGCTCGAGCCAGCACAGGACAAGATGGCGGCGGCGGCGGCGGCCTCCTCCTCCTCCTCCATGGTGTCCGACAACCTCCTCCTCTTCGTCTCCGGCAGGCAGGTGACGAACAGCCCGAGGCAGCCGACGGCGAGCCCGAATACGCCGAACGACCAGTAGCTCCTCTCGCGGCCGAGCGCGACGAGCATGGGCGCCACCACGCCGCTCAGCACCGCCGCCTTTCGCACCAGCCCCACCGCCGAGTTGCGCACCGACGTCGGGAACAGCTCGATCGAGTACATGAGCATCACGTCGTATGCCGCGCACGACGCGAAGAAGGAGGACAGCTCGGCGGCGAGGTGCAAGCCGCCGGTGCCGGCCTCCTCGTCCGGGATGACGACGCACGCGAGGCTGCACAGCCCGGACGCCGTGGTGAGCGCGACCACCGAGCTGCGCCGGTTGAACCTGCCCATGAGGAGCCACGAGAGGACGGATGACGGGAGCTCGGCCGCCGCGTTGTACGCCACGCTCAGGTAGAGGTCGGAGCTCAGGCTGCCCACGCTAAGCGGCAGCCCGTAGTAGACCACACCGACGCCGAAGCTGGCCGTCATCATCGCCGCCAGCCTCTGGAACGCCCACCGCCGCTCCCATATCAACCGCAGCGAGGCGAACATGCCGTCGCCGCCGGCCACGCCGTCCCCGACCTCCAGAGCGCACGCGTCCAGCATGGAGAAGCTCGACGTTGTAGCGCCTTCGCCGCCGTTGAGCGACGCGATCTGCCGCAACGCCTCGATGGCCTCCTGCTTCCGTCCGCGCACCAACAGCCACCGCGGCGACTCCTGGACGAGGAAGTAGAGGAGGACGGCGTAGCAGAGGGACGGGAGCGACGTCCACAAGTACATGATCCGCCACGACGCCTCGCGGAGCGTGTACGCGAGCGCCGGGAGCGACATGAACCCCACGGAGAAGAAGACGAACCCGGCTACGCTCTGTGTTGCGCCACCACTTCCCGACGAGCTCCGTGGACAGGACCATAGCGGACGTGCCCACCACGGACCTGCCGAACCCGCACACGAACCGCAGGGCGGCGTACACCCACACGTTCGGCGAGAAGGCCGTGAGCACGCCGGCGACGGACATGGTCGCCAGCGACAGGACGAGCATCTTCCTGCATCCCAGATGAGTGTCGGCGAGCGTCGTGAGCAGGAAGCCCCCGGCGAGGTTGCCGGCGAAGAACGACGACGCCGGGAGGGAGACGAGCGCCGGCCCACCGCCGCCGCACTTGAGCGCCCACTCCGACACTACCGACGTCTCGGCCGGGCGGTCCCACTCCCACGTGCCGGGCGGGAGCGCGCACGGCGAAGCCGAAGCCGAAGCGGCCGCCGGCGAGCAGGGGTCGCTGCCCACGGCGGCCGCGACGCCGGTGCAGTGCCATGTGGGCTCCGCGTCCGTGAACACGGGCATGAACACCTGCTGCGCCTCGAAAGCCCAAGCGAAGGCCAGCAACATGGCCGTGAGCAGCTGGCGGGCGCCGGTGGCGCCGATGTACGTCTCGATGGCGTCGTCGATGGACGGCGCCTTGGCCGGCTTTGCTTCGTGGCTCGCCAGCAGCGGGGTGGTGGCCGCGTCGGCCATTATAGGCGATTTGGCGAAGTTGAGTGCCCCCTCTACTGATCTTCCTCACGGTCGATGCAACTTGCTAGTGGTGGTATTTGAAGTATATGTCAAGCCGGTGCGATACTCCAATCCAGGGTTTAAACTAAATAAGTGATAATTATTCATAAAAGAAATTATATCTAAAATACAAGCATTTTACATGGCATATAAACATATTTATATGTTTTTACTGTAGAAAAGAATATTTATGTGCCTATTATTTGTAATTGGCTAACGATTTTATTAGTATTCTAAATTAAATTTAAGTGTAGAGGTAAATAAGAATTATCATTTATAGACGTGGGCGCGTGGTAAGTTTCCCTTTACGTCCTCCTATGTATATATGAAGTCTATATGTATGTATAAAGAATATATGTGTAAACTTAGTGTGTATATATATACCTATATAATTTTTATATGTGTATAAATTTTAGACGTATACAAATTTATTATACATATATGTATAAACTTTATACGTATACACACTGAGATGGAATATTTTGTAGGCCCAGATCACTAAGGCCATTTCCAACCCAAGACATTAGACATAGTTTCCATAAACTCCACACCATTAAGAAACTAGTACTAGACACTACTCTTCCAATGCAAACATTACTATTTCATACTTAAACTTAATGCTACTCATATGATGTCTTGGATGTTGTGTAGAAATCATGTCTTATGCAAGACATAGTTTCCTTTTTTTTCCTCATTTATTCACTTGCCCCATTATTTTTTATTCTAGGTGGCAGCTTATTTAATGCTATGGACACCATCCTAGTTATTAGGTTGGGAATGGCCTAATTAGCGATTTCGCCGAGAATCGGCTTGGACTCCTCGGAAATCGTAATCCCTTGAGAACATGACGCCATCGAGGTTCTTGCCTAGGATGAAAACAGTGTGGAAACTCCCAACCGTACTGGTTATCGTTTCCATTTCCATTTTGTACCAACCGTAATTGAATAGAATTTCTTTTTTACATTTCAACGGTATATCATTTTCGTACTACATAAATTATCGCATAATACTGATAGCCTATCAGAGAATTTAAGAAAAACCTTAACCATAAACCTTATGTAATTTCGTTGTTATGCTATATTTTACAAAGTATGTAAATTAGTTACTTATTACTTCCAATCTTCTCTAAAACATGTCTATACCACTAATTCGTCATGTAAAATATACCTATCACTTGCTAGACTATATTCCGATAAATTCTGTTGTTCGGGCACTACTGTAGAAGTGATATTTGCTGGGATTGCAAAAATCACACCAGTCCCGGTTAAAAAGCCGAAGGGAACTTTTTGACACCAATCGGGACTAAAGATCATTTTTAGTCCTGATTTAAAAAGTCATCAGGCCCCCACTATCTTTAATCCTGGGACCAAAGATTGAAAAAAAAGGCAGCCGCACATGTCTCCTTGGCAACCGCGCGCCTACTCGTTCTTAAACCTTCTTTTTATTTCGCGAACACCTTATCCCTTTACCCTTTCTCCCTCCACTCATACTCTTCACTCCTCCTCTCCCGATCCCCTCTCCTCTTCTCGATCCCTTCTCCTCCTCCCGATCCCCTCCTCTTGCCTCTTGGTGGTGGGCGGTGGCAGGCGGTGGTGGCTAGCGGTGGTGCACGGCGGCGGTGGTGCTCGGCTGTGTGGCAGGCGGCAACGGCCTGGAGGGGTTGTCAGCGGCGCTGACGAGCGGGTTGACATGGCGCCAGAGACGACAATGTACGAACTTGTTTGTTTTTGTGATGTCATTGTAGATGTGTGGTGCTGTTGTGGATGATTTATGTTGAGTATTTGAATTTGTGATATCAATAATCTGTGAATTTGTGTTGTTATTTTGATCTGTGAATTTATGATGTTGGTGAGTTTGGCTGTGAATTTGTGATGTTGGTGAGTTTAGCGTGAAATCAATATGCAAACGGCAAAAAAAAACAATGAAAAAAAGAAAAAAAAATACCTTTAGTCCTGGTTATTTCAACCGGGACTAAAGATGGGCATCTTTATGTTAACGATCAAATATGGTAAGATATGAACCAGGTTCGGTATTGGAATCGAAGTGGATTCGGTAAAGAATTAGATTCGAAGAACAGAGTACGCATCGGCTACGAACGCATCGGCTGGAGTATGCATCGGTTGAGATGGATCGGACAGAGGATAGCTGATAGAGCCGATAGAATCGGTACAGCCGATTCCGATGGGGATGGCTCTGAGGCTGTTTCTAGAATTGATCAACATGCTTCACAAGGATTGCCACAATGGAGATAAAGTTCTCAGAAAGGCAATTGTATCTATTAATTAGGATATTTTTTGTAATTTTCTTAGAGATATGTTTGGACAAAAGTCTGCCGTAAAGACTTATGGTATCTTAGAATTTGTTAGAGATAAGAGTCGTATCCGGTAAGGACATATTATGTATCTCGGGTATAAATATAGCCCGAACCCAATGTAATCGATAATATTAGTTCAACAACACTTTCGGCGCATCGCCACCTTTTTTTTTTTACTTTCGTTCTATTTCGACGAGTTCTTGCTTTCGGGTTGAGCTGTATCGGTTTCGATCTTCAACTAGAGGTAAACTCGTCATGACGGCTTGCGTTCTCAGGATTAGTGCTTCCATCTTTATGACACTCTAATCTTGTTTATATAATTCGTCGAGTTATCATATACACTTCATAATCTTTATCAGTTGCGCTATATAAACTTACAATCGGCTGGTTTTTACTGTTAGAAAGTAGCCGATAGAGTTAGATCTTGTTATTGATCTAGATTATATCTTGTATCTACCATCTCTTAAAGGTTTTCATTATCTTGTTTAGATTCTACAGTTATCTTTATGCTTAATGCTGCATCGGTTGAGTTCGATCTATTAAGTTCTATCTATAATTGTGATATCTAGCCTGTTTCATGATCATCAATAGAGATAGTGTCGGAGCTTCAGCCGACCTTATCTGATTTAGCTATCTTTTATCTTTATATGCTTGATTGACATGCTAGATCTGCCCTTTATATTAGGATCTCGTTGCATTAAAATATGTTAGGCTTTCTGTTTAATACATTTTGCTTGTTTTGGTATCTTAATATAGAGTGGTATCGGAGTATTAGCCGATACATGCTAGATCTATCTAATCGGCTATGCTATAAACATTTATATAATCATCGCTTTAATGTATATTTCGACTTAAGTGATTTATACTGTCTCGACATGGCGACCGATCTATCCCAATCACTTAGTTTAAATATGCGTTGAAGAAATGATTACATGTTGTTAATATCTACAGCCGATCGAATAGATTTAGCTTTATCTTATTCATTCATCACTGCTATCGATTCCAATATGACATCGGCCCAAAGATAAATGATATGTCATCGGCAATTAGCCGATCGGCCATCGTTTATGGATTTAACTGCAGTTTTCTTGTCTTTCTTTTTTTGTTGATTGCAGGATCAAATCAACTGGCATGCTCACGAACCTAAAGGCAAGATTTTGGACCTACACAGGAGTTAAGCAGACCATCCAAGCCAGTGTGTGTTTTTCGCATCAACACTTTAGTCCCGCATTGGGCGTCCCGGTTGCATACCCTGGATTAAAGGGGGTTGTGAACCGAGAGTATTGTGAATTTCTCCAGTAGTGGGGATCGATGATGCTATTGGCTCCACCACTAATATGTCTTGATGCTTCTCACTTCTTAGTGCTAGGGTGAGTGCAACTGTTGTATTGCAACACACAAGTTGCTACATGTATAGATAGCCCGTAATCAACTGAAACAACATATATGAAATAAAAATAGATGGGATCTTTTAAGGTAATTTTATATATACTTCCCATCTATGGTCCATGTAAGTAATTCTTGCCGATGTAGCCAGCAAGAGTAATTTCTCTGCTTCATGTAAATTTAAGAGTGTTATATAAGCTCAGGCATGAATACTGAAATGTGCAAATTCCACACACACACACAGAGATATATGCTCGGGCATAAATACTGGAATAAGATACTACAATCCGAACAAATTAAAGATAGTTAGTAGTGGAGTAATTAACAAGCTGTTCGTGTTACATGCTGGCTTGAGCAGCTGATTGGAGGTCGGGTTGCCCGCGAAATGATTGGGAATTAATACCAGCTCATATATAAGGGCAGTCCTAACCCATAGTGTCTATAAGCAGTGTCTATAATGTCATATCAATAAGACATCACAATAAAAACTACACTCTACAATCCATGATTTCTTAAAGTGGGCCATTGATAAATACATTATTTCTCTTCTCTACCAATCATATTTATTCTTCATCTATTATAAAGACATTATTCTCTCCCAATGCAAAACTTGATAGTGCTTAGTGCATAGTTTCTCGTGTTGAAACTGTCTTACATAAGACCCAGTTTTTTTCTCTCTTCACTCTCTCTCTTAATTAATATAGTGCCACATAAACTAAAAGTCCTTTATGTCAATGTAGTTAAATGGAGGGTTGGGAATGTCCTAAGGGGAGGGCCGCACAAGTACGCGAATGTTCGCCAGTAGCCAGTCGCGCGAACCGTTCCCACGATCTTTCTTTCATTCGTGCGCCTAACCACGTTTATGCATGCAAATATGCAGTGGAGTATATGTTAAGACATGATCACGTGGGAGTTGCTTCAAGATTTTTCCACACATACAATGTTATTTATTTTTTCTGTAATCACGTTCACGGTGGACGCCCTTCTTTTTTATTTTTTGAAAAATATCCTTTCTTTAACTTTTTTTCTCTATTGAATTTTCTACATTATACTTTCTAATTAGATATATAAATTCCCGTACATAAGTTAAAGTTGTTTTTATATAGAGAGTTTATATGCATGCATTAAAGTATTTATATATAATGTTTATATGTGTAAAGTTTCTATTAAAGGAGTTTCTATATGTAAAGTTTCTATAGAAAATTTTATATACCACTAAATTTGCAAATTGAAATATAAAACATATTAAGCGAGAGCTCGATCGATCTCAAGCGTCGGAAGCAGGGGCGCAGCTACAGGGGGTACCGACCCCCTCCCTACTATACTAACTAGCGTATTAGCATATTAAATTAGTCCATTATCAATAAACATGATATAGAAAATTAATCAATAAGAAGGAGACAACGCAAATCAACTTCTTGTCTTCATTGCTTCGGCTTCACCTGTCTCTCCATCCTCCCATTGCGTCTCGATGTCGAGTATGGAGTCTCAAACTATTAAACATCCAATGATGCAACTAAAGAGCTAAATTCAAGCTTTTTTTATGGCAGAATACATAATGTCTTATTTTATCGTCGGTATTGCTTACTTTGACTTGTGACTTGTTCGCCCTGCCCACACCCTCCTAACCATAAATCGTGGCTTCGCCCTTGGAAGGGGTTTGTAGCGGTAAACTCAAGCCTAAACTTCTATTGAAAATTCTTCCAAAAGAATAAGAAGATGAAAAAAATAGAAGCAAGCATCAATAGCATCTCACAACGGTCAGTCATCACCAATTTTCGTAATTAGGGTGATCATGAAAGGGCAAAGCAATTCATGTATTAGCGTATAAGTATAACATCGAGAGGCTATACGGGCTCAAGGGACCGGCCGGGAGGCAAGAGATCACTTTTAACCTTTTGGGTTTTGAACTTGTGGCGTACTTCATATAGTTGCACTGAGTGAGCAGTGAACTTAGTGGGAAAATAATGTGGGACATCGATTCATTGTTAGGTATGAATACAACTGCTCAAATACGGACGGAAACTTGATCTACCATATTTATTTTTATTTTTTTATTTAAAGATAGAAATGAATACCCTGGATATTTTGAATACGGAACCAAATAATATTGAATACGGATACGGAGAAAATACGAATCAAAGTAAATATAGTCACGAATACTTATCACAACATAGAAACCCAAACTATTGCTTCGTAAATTATTAAAAGGATTTAACTAGGAGTAGTTCTTTTTTAACATGAATAATATCGAATTCTCCTAATTTTAGCGAAATAATATCAAATTCTCTTAATTTTAGCAATTGCATATAGGCAAAATTTACGATAGGACATATAAAGTTTGTGCTTTTGAGGATATCGCAAGAATGGGTTCTTGCTCAAGGACATAATTAAAAAAAGTGATAATTTGTTGATGGACACTGGCAACGTTATTATATTATATCGAGAGGAAATGGAACTAGAAACAATGGCAAAAGTACAAATCTACTCCTGTCTCCATCGGCCTCCAATCTCCTATCTAACTATGCACATGACAAATCATGATCAACTCAAATTTATGGCCAATTTAACGATCTGATCTAGTTTGATCAGCTACTTATGTGGCTGGAAGTTAGGAATTTATGTTTTCGGTAGTTGGCTGTTGTCCCTCGCGTTCGCTGGCAGTAGCGACGTCGCGCACTTGGAAATGGCTGAGTCTCTGGCGTCTCCGGCCACGGCGAGCAGGACGCTGGCTGGCGGGGTGCGGGTGGCCGCGGCCACAGGAGGGGAGGCGGCAACAGCTAGCCATGATGGAGATGCAGACGGTAAAAGCGCGAGACATCTCTCCGAGGATGAATTTGGCGAAGGGTTAGATTGACGAGTGGACCCGACCTTTAAAATATTAATTAAGAAGTTAACGACGTCAATTAAAAGTTAAAGTTACACTTAACATATTAATAGCGCTTGTCTTTAATGAATGTTTCTCTCTTCCTTAACGGTTTGCGTTGTGTAACAAAATTCTACTCCCTTCTAATATATTGACGTGCAATCCAATTGCGCGTTCGCTAAAAAAAATGAATGTTTATCTCTCAATTTCTTTCTTATATATAATAACTAGAAAAAATATCAGTGCGTTGCAACGGATAAAGGCTATTTTAATCGTATTATTGTTATATGGTTTAGTTAAGGTTTTGCTACTGAGTGATATGATACATGACACAATTTTTTTTATTTGAATTAAGAAAATATGCAATGTTGAAGTTAGTGCTAGTTTGGATGATTAATGCTTATATATATGCTTGTCGAATTGTTATTCCTCATATTTCTCTTTTGTTCCACACCACAAGAGTGCATAAATGCTTATTGAAAAGGTCAATTAGGCCTAGAGGGGGGTGAATAGGCTAATTTAAAAACTTAAGTAAAGCGGAAGCAATAATTTTCAGAACTAGGCTGGGAATTTTCGGAACTTTCGAAAGGATTTTCGAAACTTCCGAGAATGCACAGAGCAGCGCACACAAAATGAAATCTCTAGATCTAGAAGTCTACCACAGGGAATCCAAAACACAAACAACAACTAGCCCAATAGCGGCACAAGCAAGCGAAGCTAGAGGAGAGGGATGAAGAGATATCTCCAAGATGAAGCTTGCAAACTTGTTCTCGGAGTTCAAATCCTTGAGGGGATTCTACTCTCCATTGAGGAGCTCACTAAGGGCCGGGTCTTAGCTAACCCTTTCTTCAAGAGGTTGCACTAAGCACTCCTCCTTCCACTAAGAGGTATCTCTTCCTTGCGAAGGCGAGATCCGGCCTTCACAAACTTCTACCGGCCAACCACAAGTAGATCGGTGGCTCGGGAGCGACACCTAGCCGTCTAGGAGTTCTCAACCTCCAAGAGTAAAAGATGATGCAAAGAACTCCCAGAGATGATACAAGTGTTCACAAATCTTCACGAAGACCACAAGAAGCACCCACACAAATTCAAATCCACACTCTCACACACACACCAAATCCGAATCAAACACGGGTGGAGAGATGAATCGAGGAAGCAAGGCTCAAATGAACTAGAGAGAGAACAAGCCAAGAACACAAATAATTGCAATGGAACTAGCAGCCCTCACAAGTGAGGGGAGGTGGGTATTTATACCCACAGCACAAATATGCCCGTTGGTGTGCAATAAAAGTGATTTTCGGAACTTCCGAAAATTCCAGATCTGAGAAATATCAAAGTCAACGGCCATTTTCAGAACCTCCGAAAAACATTTTCAGAACTTTCAAAAATTTCTAGTACGAAAAAAAACTGTTCTGAGTATTTTCGGAACTTCCGAAAATTTCCAGAGAGCTCAAAACGGTTCTGTGTATTTTTAGAACTTCCGAAAATCATTTTTGAAACTTCTGAAAATTTCCAGAGAGCTCTAATATGGTTCTGTGTATTTTCGGAACTTCCGAAAATCATTTTCGGAACTTCCGAAAATTTACAGAACACTCCAAGAAGAGAAATGCTTCAAGAAAAATTAGATTTTGAGCACACGCATCACTCCTTATATGTCTATGCATCATCCCATTAATAGTATGGCTTTCCTACGATACAATGCAAGGTAAAAGATACAATATACCATTTGATCATTGCCGCATTGCATCGCGATGTCGCATTCATGGGATATGCATTGTATTACAACACATTGAGGATATAACAACCTTCACATTTACTTGAATAAAAATGTTAGTCCTCTCTAATCGCATTGTAATCAATCATCAAAATCATTAGGGGCCTAGATGCACTTTCACTTATGCTAAGAGAGAAAAAAAAATGAATATTGAATCCTTCAAAACAGTGTTGACGACAAAATGTATTCGCAGTGAGAGAAAAAAATGGGTGCCGAATTTTTTGAAACGGTCTTTACAACAATGACGTACCCGAAATAATTGAGAGATAAAAAAATATATCAAATGAGCTTCAATAAATGTCTCTTGGTTATGATTGGAGAAAGACTGAAAGAGTGATAATATAATGAGTATATATGTAGGGTTTTTCTTTCAAGTTATGTTCTATTGAATATGTTTCATTATAAATCATTTGAAGTCATGAATCTTTAGTGTTGAATTGATCTTATTGGAACTTGATTTTGATTAATTGATATATACATCACTATACTCTACATTATCAAAAAATTTCAGAATTTTTCATAATTATAAACAATTTTCATAACTATTTATATCGAATTTATTAGAAAAAGGTACACAGAAGAACAACCCATTAGAATCGATGCGTCCAGGGGCCTTCGCCTAGCCTCACCCACACTGCATTTCAAGTTTTACACCTATAAATGGCCAAATGGGCCACGGCCCAGGCACGACCGGGTCTAGTCGGGCCGGCACAATCGGACCAACACTTCGGGTCGGGCCTACCCACGGGCTGCACCTGGCCCAGGCACGGCCCAATAAGACTCGGGCCGTGTCAGCCTGGCCCGAACGCACGATAGCCCATCGTGCTTCTCTATTAAATAAGTTTATTTCTTCTTCCCCATCTTTTTGGGGTTGTCTTATATGGTTGAAATAAGTCTATTTTGTATATCTCATGTCTTTAGGCTATGCCTCAAATCGCTAAATTAAGTCTATGATGGGTCCCTCAACTATTTTTCTTTGGTCATGCCGGGTTGTGCCGAGGTAGTAGCCTAGACACGGCCTGGCTGTCAGGCCGGGCCGGCACGGGCCCAACCATTGGGCCGTGCTGTGCTTGGGCCGGGCCATATGGCCATCTATATTTGCACCTAGTAGTAATTAATTCTCTGATTATTACTCCCTCCGTCCTATAATATAAGGGATTTTGAGTTTTTGCTTGCAACGTTTGACCACTTGTCTTATTTAAAAAATTTTGAAATTATTATTTATTTTATTTGTGACTTACTTTATTATCTATAGTACTTTAAGCACAACTTTTCGTTTTTTATATTTGCAAAAAAAAATTAAATAAGATGAGTAGTCAAACGTTACAGTCAAAAACTCAAAATCCCTTATATCGTGGGACGGAGGGAGCATGTGATTAGTTTAAATGGTCAAGCACTTTGCTGTATGCATTTAAAGCTTCCAAAACTAACTACTCCGTACAGTACGTTTGAATACCCAAACAAATTAGTAGGTATGTGTTTTTCATGGTGATTAACGCTTTCTGCAACAAGCTAGTAAAACAAACAAATAGTACAAGACGTTTAGACGGCTCGACAGTTCCGATAGCCACATATATATCGTTGTTTCCTGCAACTAATATACATTTTTCCGTAAATGATACTCCATCCGTTCCATAATATAAGGGATTTTAAATTTTTGCTTATATTGTTTGATCACTCGTCTTATTAAAAAAAATTGAAATTATTATTTATTTTTTTGACTTACTTTATTATCCAAAATATTTTAAGCACAACTTTTCATTTTTTATATTTGCACAAATTTTTTGAATAAGACGAGTGGTCAAATAATGCAAGCAAAAAAACTTAAAATCTTTTATATTATGGGACGAAGAGAGTAATACTTGATTTACCTCTCTACTTTAATTTAATTTAGAATACTAAAATCTTTAGCCAATTACAAATACTCCCTCTGTCCCCTAATACATTGTTTGACCATTCGTATTATTCAAAAAATTTAGAAATTATTATTTATTTTTTTACTTACTTTATTATGTAAAATACTTTAAGCACATTTCATTTTATATTTACACAAATTTTTTTAATAAGATGAGTGGTCAAACATTATAACCAAAATATCAAAATCCCTTAGTAATAGGCACATAAATACTCTTTTCTACTGTAAAAACATAAAAATATGTTTATATGCCAAGAAAAATGCTTCAATTTTAGTTGTATTATGATGTAAACTTTTTATGAATAATTATCACTTATTTAGTTTAAATCCTGGATTGCAGTATTGCACCGTCTTGACATATAAATACTGAAGTACCCCTAGCAAGTTCCATCGATCGTGAGGAAGATCAGTAGAGAGCGCACTCAACTTCGCCAAATCGCCGATAATGGCCGACGCGGCCACCACCCCGCTGCTGACGAGCCATGAAGCAAAGCCGGCCAAGGCACTGTCCATCGACGACGCCATCGAGACGTACATCGGCGCCACCGGCGCCCGCCAGCTGCTCACGGCCATGTTGCTGGCCTTCGCTTGGGCTTTCGAGGCGCAGCAGGTGTTCATGTCCGTGTTCACGGACGCGGAGCCCACATGGCACTGCACCGGCGTCGCGGCCGGCGACCCCGGCTCGTTCTGCTCGCTGGCGGCCGCTTCGGCTTCGGCTTCGGCGTGCGCGCTCCCGCCCGGCACGTGGGAGTGGGACCGCCCGGCCGAGACGTCGGTGGTGTCGGAGTGGGCGCTCAAGTGCGGCGGCGGCGGCCCGGCGCTCGTCTCCCTCCCGGCGTCGTCGTTCTTCGCCGGCAACCTCGCCGGGGGCTTCCTGCTCACGACGCTCGCCGACACTCATCTGGGACGAAGGAAGATGCTCGTCCTGTCACTGGTGACCATGTCCGTCGCCGGCGTGCTTACGGCCTTCTCGCCGAACGTGTGGGTGTACGCCGCCCTGCGGTTCGTGTGCGGGTTCTGCAGATCCACGGCGGGCACGTCCGCGATGGTCCTGTCCACGGAGCTCGTCGGGAAGTGGTGGCGCAACACGGTGAGCGTCGCCGCGTTCGTCTTCTTCTCCGTCGGGTTCATGTCACTCCCGGCGCTCGCGTACACGCTCCGCGAGGCGTCGTGGCGGAACATGTACGTGTGGACGTCGCTCCCGTCCCTCTGCTACGCCGTCCTCCTCTACTTCCTCGTCCAGGAGTCGCCGCGGTGGCTGCTGGTGCGCGGACGGAAGCAGGAGGCCATCGCGGCGTTGCGGCAGATCGCGTCGCTCAACGGCGGCGAAGGCATTACAACGTCGAGCTTCACCAAGCTGGAAACGTGCGCCGGGGAGGTCGGGGACGGCGTGGCCGGCGGCGAGGGCATGTTCGCCACGCTGCGGTCGATATGTGAGCGGCGGTGGGCGCTCCGGAGGCTGGCGGCGATCACGACGGCCACCTTCGGCGTCGGCGTGGTCTACTACGGGATGCCGCTCAGCGTGGGCAGCCTGAGCTCCGACCTCTACCTGAGCGTGGCATACAACGCGGCGGCCGAGTTGCCGTCGTCCGTCCTCTCGTGGCTCCTCATGGGCAGGTTCAACCGGCGCAGCTCGCTGGTCGCGCTCACCGCGGCGTCCGGGCTGTGCAGCCTCGCGTGCGTCGTCATCCCGGACCCGGAGGCCGGCGCCGGCGGCTCGCGCTTGCGCCTCGCCGCCGAGCTGGCCTCCTTCTTCGCGTCGTGCGCGGCGTACGACGTGCTGCTCATGTACTCGATCGAGCTGTTCCCGACGTCGGTGCGCAACTCGGCGGTGGGGCTGGTGCGGCAGGCGGGGGTGCTGGGCGGCGTGGTGGCGCCCATGCTCGTCGCGCTCGGCCGCGAGAGGAGCTACTGGTCGTTCGGCGTGTTCGGGCTCACCGTCGGCTGCCTCGGGCTGTTCGTCACCTGCCTGCCGGAGACGAAGGGGAGGAGGTTGTCGGACACCATGGAGGATGAGGAGGAGGCCGCCGCCGTCTTGTCTGGAGGATGAGGCTATGGCGCGAGCGACATGGATAACAACGGGGAGCTCGTGTAGATGACTTTCATGTTTGTTCTGTACATCTTGGGAATTAAATTTGAAAATATACTTTTCATTAAAAAAAATTCAGAAATATTCGAAATGTAAAATTTTTATAAAAATATAGTGTTGATCTCGTATAACCGTTATGCGAAGAAACGTGGCCGTTTCAGCGTGGGCTCAGGCAAGGAAAGTACGAGACTGCGCGGTTTCGCGGAACGGTATCGCTGCGGAACCAAACAGCTATATCGGTGTCATGCCGACTTAGTTAGTGATTAATTATGCTGATTAGTAAATTATTAATTAATTTCTAATTAAAATAATTAATCACTAATTATTAGTTAATAGTTAATTAAGTAATTAATCACTAATTAAATGGAGCCGTTGGACTATGTCGTCCATTGATTCAGCAGCGAGACCATTTGGTTTCACTCTTTCATTCCGCAAGATCGCGGTGGTCTCGCACTTTCTTCACGTGATACCGTCTGTGACGTCACGATTATAGTGTTTCCGCGTAACAGTCATGTGGGATTTACGGTATATTTCAAAAATAAAATTAAATGAAAAGTATATTTTCAAATTTAATTCTACATCTGGGTGCTGGATATTTTCTGTGCAGGTCGGAGATGAAACTGTAACTCGTCAGTCAAACTTTCATCAGAATATAATCCAAACTACTGTTACAAACTTACAGTCCCCGGAATGCGTCTTTGAGCTTTTGGCTCGGGATTGTAACCCTAACTTTATAGCTTAAATAAGAGTAAATTTCACAAAACTATAGGTATTTTGACTAAATTATTACAAAACTATAGATTTAAGGAGTTGTATCACAAAACTACATATTTAGCATCAAATTTATCACAAAACTACATATTTTAGATTAAGTATCATAAAAATGCATATTTAATATTGAACTTATTACAAAACTACAACTTTTGGAGTTTAAATCCCTAACACCATTGTTATGGTGGAGCTATAAACATCATTACTTTGTGATTAAATTGATTCTAAACCTATAGTTTTGTGATAATTTAGTTACTAAATATGTAGTTTTGTGACACTTCATCTTAAATGTGTAGTTTTATGATAAATTTAGTGTTAAATATGTAGTTTTGTGATACACCGAGTTAAATCTGTAGTTTTGCGATAATTTGGTTATAGAATATGTAGTTTTGTGAAATTCTCTTTAAATAAAGCTTCTTGTCTTTCCTCGAAAAAAAAAACTTACAGTCCTGCTTCATTATCGGTAGGGGTGGTTAACGAGCTAAAAATTTAGCTTGACTTATTATATGACTATGAATTCGAACCGATCTAATTAAGCCACGAATTTTGAGCTCAGCGATATCTTCTCTTGTGCCAGTGACAGCGATGATGGCGACTTACTGGATTAGGATTCGTGATTAGAGCCGGTGTGGGGGAGGGATTGGGCATAGAGAGATGGCTGGAGCGGCGATATTGATGGTCCAAATGGAGGGGCATCACGTAGAGATGGATTCTAATCACTCGAGTAGATGTCCACCTATTTATTACATATCAATTAAATATTTAAAATTTTAAAAAATTGACAAGATAGATCTATATATAGTATATCACTCCATAAACATGCAAATTAAAATTCAACTTCTACAAATTGTAACAAAAATAGAAGTTGAATTTTAGTTTGAATGTTTGCATTTTTATTACAATTTGTAGAATTTAAATTTTAACTTGCATGTTTGTGAAGTGATATACTACATATTGATCTATATTATCACTTATTTTCATAAACATTTAGATTGCATGTAATAAACGGGTGGACATCCACCCGGATGATTAAAACAGTTTCCCAGCATCAGCATCACCTTGGCAGTACGTGAGACTAGCGAGGGACTTTGGCTGTGTTTAGTTCTCTTCAAACTTCTAAAAATTCCGCCACATCAAATGTTTGGACATATGCATGGAGCATTAAATGAGAAAAAGAACCAATTACACGGTTTGCATGTAAAATTACGAGACGAATCTTTTGAGCTTAATTACGCCATGATTTGGCAATATGGTGCTACAATAAACATTTACTAATGACAGATTAATTAGGCTTAATAAATTCGTCTAGCAGTTTATAGATGGATTATGTAATTTGTTTTATTATTAGACTATGTTTAATACTTTAAATATGTGTCCATATACGTCAAACAAAATTTTGGGCATGCAACTAAACACTGCCTCTATCCATAGTGGTTAGTATGTGACGGGACCCAAAATTTTTACATTTTGGTCCTTTTTAAAAACTTATTTTACAAATAGACCTCTGAAAAAACTTAAACCGGAAATGGTCCTTTTTGGGACGCCAGAGTGGCTGGCGCCGTACCCTAACATGGCGGCGCCAGCCACACTGGCGCCGTGCCCGTGCCACCGTGGCAATAGGGCTGTCGTGGAGGTGCTGACTAGGCCGAAGGGGGCGCCAGCCAGAGTGGCGCTGCCCCTCATACCACGGCGCCAGCATGGCTGGCGCGCCCCTCCTCTGCGGGCCCCACCAACTTTCTCCCCCCCTCAAAATTTTCGCCCTGTTCTGCCTCTGGGCAACGGCTGGCTCCCCCCTAGACCGCGGCGCCAGGGTGGCTGGCGCCCCCTTCCTCCCCCCATCGAAGCCCTTCTGCCTCCGGGGCTCGGCTGGCGCCGCCCTCATGGACCACGGCGCCAGGGTAGGTGGCGCCGCCCTCCCCCCAGCCCGAAACCCTTCTGCCTCGCGGCACTGGCTGGCGCCGCCCTCCCCAACCGCGGCGCCAGGGTGGTTGGCGCCGCCCTCTGCCTCCCTGCAAATTGAAGATCCATATTGCACAAATGTACCAATTCACAGTTCACAATTCAAATCACAATTCACAGATTCGTACAGACTAAAACAAGTTCTAATTGCACAAATCACAATGCCAAAAGTCCATCACATAGTCCTCACATAGTCCATCACATATTCCACACATCAAACAATGCCAAAAGTCCATCACATATTCCACACATCAAACAATGCCAAAAGTCCATCACATATCCCACACATCAAACAATGCCAAAAGTCCATCCTATATTCCACACATGAAACAATGTCAAAAGTCCATCACATAGTCCTCACATAGTCCATCACATTTTATATCACATAGTGCACCACATATGTCATACTACCAACCAATAGATTAACTTCATACAAATCACTTCTTCCGTTTGCACCGAATTGCTTGCAAGCCCGGACTGTACCTACATTTGAAAATCCAATGTTTAAAACATTTTAAAAACAAAATAAGGGAAATCAAATAACATTTGAGAATGGTAAGCTTATTTTACCTCTTTTTCGCTAACCGAGTGGATCGCAAGTTGTATTGCGTGGGTTGCGTCCCCCGAGGCGCGTCGGGAAGCTGCGACATGTCTATCTCCTCGGCGTCTGGTGCGACGTAGTCCTCATCCTCCTCGTCCTCGTCGTCATCGTCGTCGCTAGGTGGAGCCGGCGCCTTCCCCTTTCCCCTCCCTTGCTTAATGCGTGATGACGACGAGCCACCAACTCCTTCACGCTCTTCTATCCTGATGGAGTGTCGAGCGGTACTTGGACGCGTGGATTGAGGTAGTGGTGGTGGTAGTCTCCGCGGTTGGTACACGTCGTCCAATCCAACCGACCTGCAACCTAATCTTGCTGCAAGTTTCCGGCACCTTTGACGAACTTTCTGCATTTCAAAAAAAATAGAAGTTTGTTAGGCATAACTCAAGTAATGCAAAGTGCTAAATAAATTTTACCTCTAAAACATTGCGGAGTGTGTTCTCCGTGTCCGCATCAGCTGATAATGCAGTCATCAAGGCACCACCGTATTTCCCAGTTAGGAAGGTTGCATTTATAGCTAGTACTGGCCTACAATGCTTAAAAGCCTCAATGGAAGGACCAAAGCACCAGAATGCACGCATAAAAATTTTCTTGGTCACTCCATCAACGTTGACAACCCTATCAGGATGAGTATCGATGTGGTAGACCATACTGGGATTCCTCTGCTTAATGGCTTGCAGCAAAGTGGGCAAACGGACATATGCTTCACCCCATTCACCGTAAGTGAGCTTCATAGCCTCCTCTCGTGCCCTCCAAGCCTTGCCATACTTCACCCTATACTGGAAAACCTCAAATATATACAAAGCTAACGCAGAAGCAGAGAGTGTAGGTTGCAGTTTTATGGCATTGCATAACCTATTTGCTATGAACTTTGATGTCAGCTGCCGGTGGCTCCCTGAACCTTCGGCAGTAGCACAACTATGTTCCTTACCTACCCGTGATATCCTCCACGTGCCACTAGACCTCTTAGTTGCATGGACCTTCCACTTGCACCGTGGGTTTTCACATTTAACAGTGTACCTCCTATTTGCGGCAGAATTGACAACACGGTATGGACGATGGTGCACGATGGCGTACTCCTGGAGCCATAGCTTCAATGCGACCATGGATGGGAACTCTAAACCCTTTCTGAGACCATCCACCTGGAATGGTTCTGACAACTGATCTAGGTTGATGCCGCCATCTAGTAGTGCACCATGGGCATGTGTTAGGTCCCTAAACTCAGGAATGTCCGGCTTCCTCCCAAACACCTTCTCAAACGCACGACATTCCTCTAATGCTAACTTGTCATTATTAGTAAGTGGGGGGAATGGACGGTCATCATCAGAGTCTTCAGCAAATTCAACATCATATTGCTCAACACTTGCCTCCTCGTCAACATCATCTCTATTGACTTCTACTGAGACAGAATCGTGACCACCACTCAATTCGACATCAAAGTAATCATCTAGATTCACATATTGGCCTGCTACTTCTATCGGGTATTCAGGGTTGACTCCGTACAACGACCAATGAACACTCGCCGACAAATGTTCACTTAGATCAAGCCCCTCTTGTACTAACTCCCTTTTCATCTCCCTCGCTGCATCCACATCATCAGTACCGCAATGTCTCTTTGATGGTCCTGCCTTCCATAAATCATTTCCAAGCAAAGGTCTCTTCTTCTCTCCTTCTCCCTCCAAGTCTTCTCGTACCAACTCAGTCTTACTTGCACCCCCTCCACGACGAGAATAATATGTCACAACATTCTTCTCAACGTAATGATAAGAAGGAGATTTGTTTAGATCCAAATTTTCTACGGTACGAACTAATTTTGATGCAAACACCTCTAGAGATCTAAACTGAGACTCTTTTACCAAATCAAAGTAAACTTCCCATTCCAACTGACCTATCACATTTAGTATATACTTATGCCCTTGACCAACATCGTATCTCCCATAAAAATGAATCTCCACATTATCCTCGGTCCATCCAAGAACTTCTTTCACTCGTGACCTTAGTTCATCTAGAGTTGAGTGGGTGGGAAACAAAATGGTCTTCAATGACATATCCTCAAACTCAACATGTGCACCAACATAAGGTTCCACCACTCTACCACCATAGTAAACACGAACAAGTCTATCCATCTACACCAAAAAATCAAATGTAACTTTGCAACAAAAATTAAATCTTCATTCCTAAACGTAGTCCAAACCGACATATTATAACCAATGCATAGCTTAAATTGTCCCAAAACTACTACTCCAAAAAAATATTTAATCCACCTACAACTATCAACAAGTTTACTAGTGCATTACACATCGAAATATTACAAATACTCCGTCATACAACCCAACCTAGTTCTAGTTAACTATAATCAATTTATATAATGCAACCAAAATTTTCTCACCTTCATATAATTAATGGTTAAAAGTTTAACCTATAGACTATAGCATCAAGTCCATCAAATTAAAATTACTTTCATGCCTCAACCATAATTTTTCATCCATCCATCCAACCAAACCATCCAAAAATTAACATTACCACATATATGGTTAAAAAAATCGTGACACCAATGAGTACATTGCAAACATGTAGCACTACAACAAGCCAATCCTAAGAACAAATGCTAAAAATCACAAATTTGGGTAAAAAAGAGGTTCTAGGGTAATCCACCGATCTACAAATTCAACCAATAAAAACGAAAAAAAAAGAGGGGTGAATGAAGGAGTCTACCTTTCTCTTCGATTTCCACAAAATATCCCGCGAAAAACGAGTTCAAATGGAGTGGATTTGAGGTGGGGAGGTGAGGAGGAGAGAGAGGGGGAGAGCTGCTGCTGCGTAAAATAAGTTTTCCCAGGGGTCTATTTGTAAAATAAGTTTTAAAAAAGGACCAAATGTAAAAATTTCAGGTGACGGGACCGGGGCAGCGTATTTATTGGTGTGAGTTGCGGGAGTGGTGTCAATGTTGCACTTCAATAAGAAGATGACCAGGTGTCATTAATCCGATAGAGATGGGAAATTAAGGAGGGTAACACGGTGGGAGGAAGCAGCGATCGATGAATAGAGGGAAGAAAGTGAGACAAGAGATGTGTCCTTTATTTTTTTTTAATTACACAGTACAACGCTGACATTCACAACACACTCACACCCATCTCTATAAACGCGTGCACGTAAACCCTACCCATATAAACATCTTCGAAGACTGGCGGCTAGCAAATCGTTGAGATATAGCACGAATCCTAGAGCGATTCTAGCTATCAGAAGGATTGGTTGGTGTTTTACAATTTTTCGATTGCTGGCGCTTACATGGCATGTCATGGATGCTAAGTGGCATGCCTAACATTTTGGTTAATTTTTCTTTTCTTTTTCTTCCCCTCTAAATTCCCTTATCTTTTTTTTCTTTTTTTTTTTACGCACGATCAGAAAGGAAGAAGAGAAGAAAAGGGGGAGAAAAAAATATAAAATGAAAATGAGTAAATACCTGTGTTGCATGTCATCTGAATATAACGTATGATCCCAAAAGGGTCTTGAGGATGAGAATAGCACACTTTGATAAGTTTTAGGACCTGAATATATTTTGAGAGTTCGGGAATCTGGATGACACAGGTTCATCCAGGCGAATAAGTTTAAGTACCGACAGTGAAACAAGTTATTTACAAGAGGTTTAGAAATTTTGGACTGAAATAAGTTTAAACTTAAACCAAATTTGATTAAATTTGAAAAAAGAAAAGTTTACTCTTAGTAGGGGACTAAGCGCTTGTTCATTTTGTTACCAATTTTAGCAATGCTAAATTTTTATAAGTTTCGACGTTATCAAATTTTGGTAGCGTTAAAATTATTTAGTTCGATGTATTTTTCAAATTTTGATAGTCTTTTTGTGTGAAGAAAGTTCCGGAACCAACAAACTTTGGTAGAATGGTATTTGTAAGGTAATATTTATAGTCTGTTACGCTACCATAATTTGTGCAGGATAAGATTTTGGTAGGGTTAAAAGTGGCAATAAATCCAACAGGCTCCAAATTAGTATTCCCATTAATCGGACACCGTGGTTAGCTTGTCCGCATCTGAGCTCTCGGCGCATGAAAATAGCCTAAAGGCGTGTACATATTTCCGTCCTCGTACGCATCGATCGATCAATCACATGAAGAGACAGACGGCGCAGCCGCGCAAGCAAGATTATCAGTTGCTTCGTCCCTCGCAGCGCCGCCCCCCGCCGTAAACTAGGCCACGGAGGCTCAACGACGACGGTGAGGGAGCTGGAGGTGCAGATGATGGCGGCGGAACCTTGACCAGCGCCTGGACAGCGTATGGATCGCCTCACGCGGACCACATAGAGCGGAGCCAGGACGAGATCAGGGAGAGGAGCAGGAGGAGCTCGAGCAGGTGTTCCCGGAGCTGCGGTCGCCGCGTGGGGGAGGGCCCAGGAGGCCATCTGCGCCGGCGATAGCGGACGACGAGGTGATCGTGCTTGGTCCGGGCCTGACGAGGCTGTTCGTCAGCCAACGCGAGACCCAGATTTTGGAAGAGATCGAATGGTGAAATCAAGCAATAAGGCAGCGGCAAGCACGCGTCGTAGTTCCATTGTAGCAGCTGGTTGGAGGAAAAAAAATTGTGAATATACCTATTTTTTTCAATAATTTACGTTTATATATCTACATGGAAAGAATTTGCATAAATATACCTATCCCGCGGGGAATAAACACGGGACCGGCCGAGTGATTGGCGCAATGCAAAAAATCGTGGGTCCGACAGTAACGCACAGCACCGCGCGGTTCTGGGGCTGAGCATGCGAGACCAGCTGTGTATTCATTATAATAATAATAATCGTTGACGTGGCGCTCCTAATCTTCTAGCGATCCCACGGCTTTTAAGTAAACAAATATACCTGGTATTGTTCAACACTGTTTGATACACTATTTAGCACCGTTAAGATATTGTTTATTACTATTAAGATACTATTTAGCACTGTTGAGGCATTGTTTAGTACTGTTGGGCATTGTTCACATAGCCAGTGCCGCACAACGAAACCACGGGACTGTATCGGGCCGCGTTTTCGAGCCACGGGACTATCTCGGTGCCACGCAGTCCCGCTGGCCACCACATTGCCACACTCCTGGTCCACGGTATAGTTTCAGCCCGCGGGACCGTTGCAGTTCCACTCCCTTGTTCAGCGGGAACAGCCCAGCCAACGCTCTCGCATTCCCGCGTTTTCACCTTGCGGGACGGATATATTTATACAAATTCTTCTCATATAGATATATAAACATAAATTATTTAAAAAAAAAGATAGGTATATTCTCTTTTTTTCGCTGGTTGGACCGACCTGATCATGCCATATCCACGCGCTTGTCTTGTGATCTTGGGTTTGGTTTGAATTCAAAGATGCTTTAGCAAAATGTCTTGCTATATGAAATAGCTATTACTATGCAGCTGCTCGCAGAAACTACGCTCCATGTTTGAAACTTGATTTAGGACATGTTTATTTTGATTTTGGCGTTGTTGATGTATATGTTGTATTTAATTTACTACATCTATCAGGTTTTTTGGAAGAAGATTCTAAAAATACCAAAGTTTGGTAGCGTAGGTAATTTTTGATAATGTTTAGATTGTTGTCTTGTCAAATTTTGGTTTTATCAAAAATTTAGTAGGGTTAAGTCTGGCAACAAAGCGAACAGCACTTTAATTTGACGATCTACACATGATTCTGTACCTGCTAGCAATATTGCTTCATCAGTTGAAGCAAACTTTTTTTTTTCATAATCGAACTTTCGAACTCTTTAAAACCTCCTACAATTGCGTAAAAAAAACCTCCTACGTACCTGGAGAAATCCCTAGAAATGAAGTTGAACGAGAGCTCCATAACAACACCTTTCGCCTTCGAAAAGGTAATCAGCGGCTAAAAGCTTCGCTGTCATCAGCACCGGACAAGCGGAGCAAGACTTTCATCTCAAAGTCCCATCAGAACATAGCGGCCAGCAGCAAATGCCACATGCACATGGAAGCTACCTGTACTATGTACACAGCATGCAACGACCTGCACGACGGCTGGACAGCGTTGTTGATGACCTGCTAAGTTTTGCTAAGTTTTTCTCTGCACTTAATTAAGTCTAAAGAAATTCGATTTAGGAAAATTAAAAAACCTCCTGCAAAATAAAAGAGATGGAGTACAACTACTATGCTCGAGTCTGAGACGGATCGACCGTACGTGGCGCGTGTCCGCACCTGCATAAAAACGCTAGGCGTGTACGTAGTTTCGTCTCCTTTCTTTACCTAAATTATGCATCCATCTACGTATACGTCCTCGTACCAAGATTACACGATGAAGCTAATCAAGCTCCTCATCGGCTGCTTCGTCCCCCGCGGCGGCGACACCGAGGTTCAGGTGATGATGAGGGAGCTGGATGAAGAGCTCGACGAGATGTTCCGGGACGTGCTGCCGCCACCACGGTCGCCGTGGAAGAGGGCGAAGGAGGCCATCCGCCGCCGCAGGAACGGCGCCAAGGTCGCGCCGGCGACGGCGGACGCCGACGTGATCGTGCTTGGCCCGGCCGTGACGAGGATGCTCGTCGAGCAAGGCGCGACCACTGGTGGAGAAACCATTTTTGTCGGTCGACCAGATTTTATAATAGTCCCGGTTATATTAAAAACCAGAACTAAAAATATCTTTAGTCCCGATTTATAAGCTACAGGGTACTTTTCAATCTTTAGTACCGGTTGGTGTTACCAACCGGGACTAAAGATCTATTTGTAGTCCCGGTTGATAACATCAACCGGGAAAAAAAAAACGCCATATGCTTTACTACATCTATTTATAGTCCCGGTTGGTTTTACCAACCGGGAGTAAAGATCGACGCGGAGATCGGAGAGGTATGCGCGATCGGATCGAGGTACCTCCTCCTCTCCTTTAACTCCTCTCTCCTCCTCTCCTCAACCTTATCTCCTCCTCTCATTCTTATCTCTATTCTTCTCCTTCTCCTCCCTACTGCCAAGCCGGCGCAAGGGCGGCGGGTCGCGGAGGGCCGGCCGGCGCGGCGGCGGCGAGGCGCGGCCTGCAGCGGCGGCCGGTGGGGCGTGGAGGGCCGGCCGGCCGGCGTGGCGGCGGCGGGGTGCAGAGGGCTAGCCGGCCGGCGCGGCGGCGGCTGGCGGTGGGGCGCAGAGGGAGGGCCAGCCGGCCGGCGCAGCGGCGGCTGGCGGCCGCGCGCCGGCGGGGTGCGGAGGGCCGGCCGGCCGGCCGGCCGGTGTGGCGGCGGCGGCGCGCGGCGAGGCAACGCTTTCTCCTTTTTTTTTCCTTTTTTTGAAAAATCTGAGATTGTTGTGTGATGTATTTGATTGGATCTGAGATTGTTGTGTGATGTATTTGATTTGTGTGTGATGTGAATATGTGATGAATTTTGTAGAAGTTGTGATGTAATTTTTTTTAAGATTTTGTGATGTATTTAAGTATTTGAGATGATCGATTTGTGGATTTGGAGGCAATTTGAGAATGATTGATTTGGGATTTTGGGGATGGGATGGGGTGAAATCAACATATTTAAAAATAATGAAGAAAAGAAAATAATAAAGAGCAACCGGATTAACACCAACCGGAACTAAAAATGGATTTTTACTCCTGATTTTTTCACCGGGACTAAAGATAGCGATCTTTAGTCCCGGATTCGTAGTTCCGGTTCAAAAAACAGGACTATAGGGGTTACGAACCGAAAATAATAACCCTTTCTCCACCAGTGGACCCATCTTCTGGACGAGCTCGAATTGCTTAACCAGGCAATAAGGGAGCACTACGCGTCGTCGTAGCTTCATGCTACCTGCTTTGCCTTTGATTTCGCAGTACTAACTATTATGCAGCTGTAGAGGCTTGATTTGGCTGTGCAAGATTATGTACTATGCATTGGTTCATTAGTTGAAAGCTCTGGTTTCCCGTGCATCCATGGCCAAGGACAATAGAACTCGTTATGTGCCGAATCGCATTCTGAAACCTACACAACATGTTACGGTAGATACCAGATCTGATAAGAGGTACTGGACACGACACCCAACTAAACTTCGTACCTATACCCATACGCTGATGTTAGTATATGTATTATATCATTCTAACGTTATAGTGTTTCTTTAAAAATATATATATTTGTTCTCTGTCTATATAGAATTCACATGATTTTTTAGGCTTTCATCGTGCAGTGTTTCACCAAGTAGATCGAAAATGTTTCACCAAGTAGAACAAAAATATTTCAATCTTTTAGAAAAGCTGGAACACAATCAAATCACCCCATGAAACATTTTGCTATAATGTATAAAACATGAAAAATCTCCAAGTACATCGATAAAAAGTCTATTTGGGATTCGCATGATTTTTTAGGCTTCCATCATGTAGATTTTGAAGCCAATCGGACATTGTTTCACCAAGTAGATCAAAAATGTTTCACCAAGTAGATCGAAAATATTTTAATCTTTTAAAAAGTTGAAACACAATCAAATCACCTCTTAAAACATTTCGCTACAACATATGAAACAATGGTTCTAAATATATTGAAGCATGAATGATTTAGCTATCAAAAATCATTCGACAGCCATTTAGCCTTCCCGTTCTTTATTAATCGACGATGTATAATAACCATTTTTAACTTTCCCTAAATTTCCAATAACTCACATTGCTCATAATTTTACGACGAAACGAACAACGTTCAACATTTCGAATGTTTGCTAGGCACTCTCTCTTAAAATTACTACTGGTACTAGAAGAAACACCTATCGCTTCTGGATTTGGCTCTGCCTCACAAAGGAGCAAAAAGTATACTTTGACTACTGTCTGATTATGATTCATATCCTCCAACCAAAAAATGAGTATATCGACTCCTCCAACTATCAAAACTGGTGCAAACAATGTCCCTCGATGGTTTTGTCTGACGTGGCGCATACATGGCGGTCTCGACCGAGTCTTTGTCCTACGTGACGCCTACATGGTATTAGAATAAAAAAATAAATAAAAAATTATGTGGGACCCATATGTCATTCACACAAAAAAAAAGTATTATGGGACCCACATGTCATCCTCCCTCTCCTTCCCTTCTTCCTCCCCCTCTCTCTCCCTTATCTCTCTCTCTTTCTCGGGAGCAGCGGCGGCTATGGGTGTGGGGAGCGGCGGCGGCAGTGGTTGAGAGCACCAGTGGTGGCGGTGGGGAGCGGCGGCAGCTGTGAGTGTGGGGAACGGCGGTAGCGGCAGTCAGGAGCAGCGGCGGTGGTGGTGGGGACGAGGCGGTGGGGAGCGGCGGCGGTGGCAGTGGGGACGAGGCGGAGGGGAGCGGCGGCGGCTGTGGGTGTGGGGAGCGGCGGCGGCGGCGGTCGGGAGCAGCGGTGGTGGCGGTGGCGGTGGCAGTGGGGATGAGGCGGAGGGGAGCGGTGATGGCTGTGGGTGTGGGGAGCGGCGGCGGCGGTCAAGAGCAGTGGCGGTGGCAGTGGGGACGAAGCGGAGGGGAGCGGCGGCAGCGGTCAGGAGCGTCCGAAGCACGAGCTCCTCCCCGAAGCACGAAGCACGCCATCCTCCTCCTCCTCCTCCGCTCTCCTCCGCCGCATCCTCCCTGCAAACTACCTCTTCCGCCTTCTCCTCTCGACCGCCACTGCCGCTCCCGAGAGAGAGAGATAAAGGAGAGAGAGGGGGAGGAAGAAGGGAAGCAGAGGGAGGATGACATGTGGGTCCCATAATACTTTTTTTTTGAATGACATATGTGTCCCACATATATTTTTTCTATTTTTGTTTTATTCTAATGCCATGTAGGCGCCACGTCAGCCAAAACCACCTCCAAAACTATCGAGGGACATTGTTTGCACCGGTTTTGATAGTTGGAGGAGTCGATATACCCGGTTTTGTGGTTGGAGGACATGAATCATACTCGGACTATAGTTGAGGGAGTCAAAGTATACTTTTTGCCCCGAAGGACGCCCACGTGTAATACTGGGCCTCAGGCGCTCTTCAGCCCGGCCCAAAAACCACTGCTGGGCCGAAACCTGCGATAACACATGAGATAGGCAGGCATCCGACGTGGCAGCGCCACGATCCGAAGCCGCGCGCCGATTGGCCCCGCCCACATCCAGAAATCTCCACCTCACCCCCTCACCTCCGCCACAAACTCCCCCGCTACATATACGTTACACGTAGCACCTCTCCTTCTAGAGTAGTGTTAGTCTTAGCGAATCCACCACCAGCAGCAGCAGCTCAGCCGCCGCCGATGGCGTCCACGATCATGGCCCCCACCTCCCGCGTCCTCGCCGCCAAGACCCCCTTCGTCGGCCATCCCCGCCCCTCCAATGCCCCCCTCCGCGACGTCGCCGCCGCCGCCACCGGCCGCATCACCATGGTACGTACACATTTACACTACTCTTTTCCGTTCCAAAATATAACAACCTAATATCGTTAATATCATAGTAGTTGTTATATTTTTTGGACGGAGAGAGAGTGCAGAGTAGCTAGTAGCTATGGCGGTGAGTGACGGGAGGTTGTGGGTTGCGGGGTGCAGAGCAAAGAGCTGTGGTACGGGCCGGACAGGGTGAAGTACCTGGGGCCATTCTCGGCGCAGACGCCGTCGTACCTGAGGGGCGAGTTCCCGGGCGACTACGGGTGGGACACGGCGGGTCTCTCCGCCGACCCGGAGGCGTTCGCGCGGAACAGGGCGCTGGAGGTGATCCACGGCCGGTGGGCGATGCTCGGCGCGCTGGGCTGCATCACGCCGGAGGTGCTCGAGAAGTGGGTGCGCGTCGACTTCAAGGAGCCCGTGTGGTTCAAGGCCGGCGCCCAGATCTTCTCCGACGGCGGCCTCGACTACCTCGGCAACCCCAACCTGGTGCACGCCCAGAGCATCCTCGCCGTGCTCGGCTTCCAGGTCGTCCTCATGGGCCTCGTCGAGGGCTACCGCATCAACGGCCTCCCCGGCGTCGGCGACGGCAACGACCTCTACCCCGGCGGCCAGTACTTCGACCCGCTGGGACTCGCCGACGACCCCGTCACCTTCGCCGAGCTCAAGGTCAAGGAGATCAAGAATGGCCGCCTCGCCATGTTCTCCATGTTCGGCTTCTTCGTCCAGGCCATCGTCACCGGCAAGGGCCCCTTGGAGAACCTGCTCGACCACCTCGCCGACCCCGTCGCCAACAACGCCTGGGTCTACGCCACCAAGTTCACGCCGGGCTCGTGAATGGCCCAGCCGCCATTGTAGACTACTCTCTCTCTCTCTCTCTCTCTCTCCATCGTTCGATGTACCAATGCTTGCACAGATTGTATGATGCTGTGATGAATCTGATATGATCCATCCAGAATTCAGAAACTGAAAAAAGTTGGGGGTTTTGGGTTTGTTTGTACGATGTCTGTCAGTTGCAACTTGTGTGCCAGCTGCTGTTTTATGCTTAGTTAACTCTTGATGGTTTAATTTGTACATTTGTATAATGATCCATACGAGACCTAGTGTTTGATTATTGCTAATTTGCTGTGGCATTTTCTTGCATCAAGTACTGGATACAGAGTTCATCATTCAGATTTCTAAAGATACAAACCTTGCAGACTTCAGTTGAAGCAGAGAAAACATTTGCAGACAAAGGCAGGAATGGAGTAAAAACGCCTTGCAAATTCGATGATTTCCTTGCTGTACACATATTACAGAGCTGGTGTTGCATTATCTCTATTCGCTCATGGCGGATAATCTGTATTTAATTACCCTTCCATATCTCAGGTTCATCTCTCTACATACAAGATGGCATACATACACTGACAACAAAGAACTAATATACATGTACAGACTTCTTGCTTTCACCTATATAATCTTTTCTCTGATAAACTGGACACCGGACGATCGAGTGCCAGCACTACCGCCATTGATGATGGAGCTCATCAACAACATCACCATCATCTCGTCAGGCTTGCGATGAAGAGGAGAGAACCTCGAAGCCTTGTTTTTCGCCTCCCAGTCTCTTCCATTGTCTCTTCTTGGATACAGTAGCAGGGAATGTAGGGAAATGCACTTGGATTCAGATTGAATGCATTCACTTTGAGCTCTTCTTCCCCCACCATCTTTTCCGGGATTTCTCCTCACCAACCTTCTGAAGATTTACCTTGGTCTCCTTCAACCGAGACTTGTAGTCTTTCTTCCATGTCGCGAATCGGTCCTTGAGCTTCCGGAGTTCGTCGTCTGGGTTCATGTTTGAACCAACTTGTCCAGACTTCACGGCGACAAGGAAGCCAGCATCGTCTTCGAACACCTGCCGCCTGTCCTCAAACTCCTTGGCTAGGTGGTTCACCGCGTTTATCCGCCTATCTGAATTCGGTGCTGCCACTCTAGCCTCAGAGTTGTGGTTTTGATATTTGAACTCTGTCCCTTCAGGGGTATGGGTCCCGGTCGACGTATCTTCAGAATCATAATGAGCATGCGTTGGAGCAGTGTCGGTTCGAGCTGCTCGGCTGGCCACATCTTCTGCAGTTAGGCTCTTCTTGGCAGCCACAAGGCTCAACTGAAATGAATACAGATGATTTACATTTAGACTCCAAAGGAATGTAATCTTCTAATGATAATACAGGAAAACACTATTGCAAGACACTCTTCTCTAACACTCCAATCACTCAAATCTTTGCCATATCTCGGTACTGCATAATTTAGCTCATGGATTGGCATGCCAAAGTACAGAAGTGCATGCCATTACTGGTGTTTGAGATGGATGACGATGAAATCAGTGCACGTAAAACGAGAAAGCCATTAACATATGATTAATTGAGTTTTAATTATTACAAACTTGAAAATTGGATTTATTTGATATTTTAAAGAGACTTCTATATATAAGTTTTTTTTGCAAAAAACACGCTGTTTAGCGGTTTGAAAAAACATGCTAACGAAAACCAAGGTAAAATATTCATCTTATTCGGAAAAGAATAGGGCATTAAATATGAAAACGTGTTTTAAAAAGTGTTTATGTGCTCCCTCAAACAAAAATAAGCAATCATGAAAAATTAACAGGATACAATGTAGATAATTACCTGCAGAGAGGAGAGCTGCTTCTTCCATGCCTCTTCCATAGATTTCATTTTGGCCTCATATTCTGACCATTTCTTCTCATATTGATCCAATTGTTGCTTTAGCATTTCGTTTTCTTCCTCCTTATCTCGCAATGCAGCCTCAGCTTTTGAAACACGTCCCTGGAGTTCCGTGATAACTGGTTGTCGAGGATAATCTCCATTCGTTTCCTGCCATGGGATGCTAATTGTTAGAGGATACACCTTTGACATTTATGCCACTAGAATGTTGAATCGATTCAAAGCTTGTACAGGGAGGACTTCTCAATAAGGAAACTTGGATATCAAAAGTAGTGAAAGTTTTCAATAGCTATGTGTTGGTGATTAGGTCAATATTGTGCTCATGCAAATAGCAGAACAAAATCATCTAACATCAATCTCAAATCCTCGGTCAGATCATGTATTGCCCAATTGCTCACTCAATACTGGATTAAAGCAGTAAGCAGCTTGGGAGGTGAGCAAGGATTACATAATATTGAGATATATAAATCATTTGCAGAGAACTCACATGATACATCCGCGCTTGTGAAACATTATTCTTTGCATGTATAACTTTGCTGTGACTAGCCTTTGAGTCCTTCTCTTCCTTCAGGCACTTATATTTCTTCCTGGCCAAGCACCCACGCATCACTGCAGACGCATACAGAAGCACATGATTAGATCGATGTGCTATATATTGCAACATGATGTCACTAAAGCCTTCTCACAACTCTTAAAGTACCTGATTGTAGAAGAACAACATATTTGAGCTGATCAACAAACATGGTAGCTGCAATTCGACGCCTAGCATACTTCTGTATGAGAATAGATGCCTTCCATCTCTTTACAAGATGATCAAAGTGAACTCTTGCCTTTTCACCTCTTATAACTGCAAATTTGCAAGGCAAAAATGTTAGACCAAATATCTGGCATCTCCGAACTGATAACTAAAGCAGGAGCCAGGGAGTGGTTTGAAAGTCAAACATCCCACACATGCCAGAAGGTCAATTTATTAGGAATGTTAAAAACTAAAAACATTAGAAAAAATAAAGAGAATTACATGATTGCAAAGTCATTGCTCCTTTCTTCAGTCCCTGGTATTTTTGTCTAGTACACAACCCACGGAAGTTCTTCTGAATCCGAAGGGCACCATGGAGCATCCGGTTCTTAGCATTTTCCAGTGCAGCAACCTACAAGTTATCAATGAGAACGACAATCCATATCAAGCCAGTGTGTGCTATTGGACTGTTGAAGTGTATTTTATCCAAAAATGTAAGAATCGTTGTACCTGTCCTGTACGAAGAAACAATTTTGTATAGCCAACTTGATACATTTCTGGTGGAATATTGAACTGTTGTAATACAGCAACCGAAATACTAAGAGGATCCTGCGATGCAATGGAATGAAGGAGAAGACACCCATATCTGCAGATTATAAAAACAAAAATGGAATTTCGAAATCAGCTAGTACACTAGTACTGAACATTGTAAACAAGTATGCTCATGAAGTCTGATTCTGCAAACTAGCAACCTTTCAGCAAACTGCTGGTGAGTCATCCTAGTTGGATAGCCTGCTCTTGATATCCGCACAACTTCGAGCACCCCACAACACTTAAGCTGGTGTGAAACAAGATCATGCTCAAATAGCATGGGACGTTGTTTGCTATTTGGCTGGATGCATCGAATGAAATGAGGAGTTGTGTTCTCCAATTGCTGCATCAGCTTGAACAGTTGAGCCTGATAACATAATAGAGCATGAAGATGGTTACATGTAACATCAAACTTTATAGAAATGTGCACAACATTATGCATTAAGCTGTCATGGACCAGGAGCTAAAAGCATTGCCATGGAAGTAAATACAAAATATTGAGTTAAAAAGTAGAGGACAAGAGCAACACTCTTGAACAAAATTATCTGATCCTATGAATACATAAATGATTGAAAGTGTACCTTAAATTTGGTCACGACACTTTGCTTTTGTGAATCAACAGCTGAGTGCCATGACAAGGTTGATTTATTCTGAGAATCAGCAACCATGACAGAGGCAAAGTATTTGGGGAGCTCAGATTTACATGATGAGAGTAGTTGAATTAACTCGGAGTTCAACGGATCTCTGTTCTTCTCCAAGAAACCAGTTGTATCATATGTCACCTGGAAACACAACTTGTACGATTAATCAAATTGTATAAAGTAAAGCTTCAAAAACAAATGAGATAATTGACGGTAAACGGACAAGTTCACACAGATGGAGAAAGCGATGGCTAAACTGAAGCAATGGAAAGGTAGGTCAACACAGATCACCAACCTCTCCAGCATAATGGCAAATCTTAAAAGCACCTTCTTGTTCACCCCTGAAGGCAGAGTTTCCCCTCAAGTGCTGCTTAAGCTTGTTAGCAAAAGAAAAGTCTGTTGCCTTTGGGAATGTAGACTCTTCATCCAGTAATGATAATAGCCCTAGAGGTTTCTGTAATGCAAAGAAATTAATTATACAACAGTACATGCACAGACAAAGCATGTAAAAACTAAGTTTACATCACAAGGTATTAATATGCAAAACAATGATGATGTCAGTCTTTTTAATAGTTGCACATAATTATTAATTGCATTTGATTTATGACCAATGGAATTTTCCACAGAGACATTCCTCTAAGGATGTGCTTCTGTCTGTCTGGTCAAAATCTTCTCTCATTTTATCTTGGAAAATGTTCACTAAACTAGAATAGCTCAGAATTGTGGAATAGAAGGTTGGACGTTATTGTAAGGCCTGCTACAACAGTTTGTAGTACCTACCCTACTACATTTTTTTTAAAAAAAAAAAAAGGCAACTGATGGATACATGGAAAGACACAGGCAAAAAAGAAGAGAACAGCGAAAAAAATTTAAAATATGGTATTGCGGTTTTGCCTGCCTCTACCATCTAAGCAAATAAAAAGGATTCACGTTAAAAGAAAGAGTAAATTTCAAAAAAAAAGGCCAAATAAAAAGGAATTGCATGCAAATAGCAAACTCAGAAGTCAGAACATTCCAAACTGACCATGTACATTCAGAAAGGTTGTGGGATTCCATGAAAGTAACACTAGATACCTTCTCAAAGAGAGTTAAGCAGTCAGCATTATCCACAAATTCCACATTTGCCCAGTCAATTCCATCCTCTAAGTACTCCTGAAAAAAGGGTAAGAGTTAGCATTGATATAGGGGATAAAAGCATGAGAACTACCAGCTTTAACACACGCACGCCAAAAAAAAAAGAGAGAGAGAAAAGCTATTGTGCTGCCAAATAGCAAATTTCAGTAGCAGCTTATGAGTGAGCAGAGTCTGATATTACACTAAGAATCAAAAGCTGTCCATCAAGCTTCACCCACAAACTGGTTGTGCAAAAGGGAGCCAAAGTAAGATAAGGCAATCTACACAGATCCTAAATAATTGAGAGATACAAACTTGCACAGTTGTAACCAATTAATAGAAGTTGCAACCAGTGTGATGACCATATTGGAACAGGTACAAGACTACAAGCACTCAAAAGTTGAAAGACAATGGCAAAACAAATAGCATAAGATGATACAAAAAATATTGGCATCTGATCACATGCCAAGTTCTGAGTAAGCAACTCATTTGCACCTTTGCTAAAAATGCAGAGCAAGCAAACCAAAATATATCCCAGAATTGGTTTTCAAGAAAGAATTTACATGTAATAGAACTAATAATTATTTCAAAACTTTGGCACTGCCACAAACAAATATTCCTTGAAATGTTAGAGTCTTACCTCCTGTTCTAGCTTGAAAAGATGTCGGTTGAAGTGCTGTTGTAGCCTTTCGTTGGCATAGTTTATACAAAATTGCTCAAAACCATTCTTCTGTAGTGGTATAGTTAAATGTTAATAACTGAGATATTAGAAGAAAAAAATCATATTAAATAGAATGTGTTTTGTTCCATACAATGAAAGACTCGAACCCATAAATATCTAAAATACTTATGGATCTCCATGTGTGTTCTCTTCCAGTTCCAAGTGAGTGGTTAATTTGCTCAACAACCCAGTCAAACAAATGGGCGTAAATGGACTTTGCTAGAGCATCCCTTGCATCAATAGCCTAGAGAAAGTAGAAAACATACAGTAAAAACACGATGGAAAATATAATAAGGCACGACCTATAATCCATGCTGCTAGATTTGCCAGGTAACTTACCTGAGTTAATGTCAACTTTTGAATAATATTGTCCTTTCCAGCTTGAATTTTACGTGTAGTGAGGGCATTCATCAATTGAGGAGCGCTGCAACCTAATAGCTTGACTGCAGTAGCCAACCCTGAAAAACATGTTATACAGCAGTCATTCACTAAGCATGGCGAAAACCAACTGGCACCTATACGGCTATACCAAATTTTCTTTACAAATGCAGGATGAAGACAATGTGGCTAATAGTTTTACATTTCTATACATATTTTCCCCAGTACATACCATAAGAAAAGAAAAATGCCCATTACATAGAAGGGGAAAATTGTACCTTCATTTGAAACAATCTCCACATGATTTTCATTGTCTATCACAGAGAATGAAATGTTTCCAAGCCACAAAACAGCTGCGAGCATGGAAAACAATTTCATTTGGTCTTCTTTAGATATTTGAATAATATCGAGTGCATCCTGCAAATGGAAAAATTGACATAAATAACAGATATTGTAAGATAATAAGAGAAATTTGGATAGAAATGATGGTCAAATCTGCAGCAACATTACCACTAGCATTGAAAATCTTTTAGCATCATCAACACCATCAATTCTCAAGCAAGCACTCTGCTTGAAGTAATTGTAGTAATCGGCTTCTTTCAAAAACAGTTTTTCTGCAGTAGTAAGGATGCGAGAGGAATATTAAGAGATGAACCATTATCTAGGAAATATATATTTTTGCAAAGACAAACAATCATGTAAACGATAGCAATGTAATTACTCTTTAAAAGGGGATTAGCTCCAGAGCACAGTTGATAGAAAATATGGAATGACCTCTCCCCTGTTGCTCTTCGAACCACCCTCGACTGCATAGACAAGATACAGGACATTAGAACTTTCAGAGGAGAAATCAGATCAGAGTTTTTGATAACAGCTGAAATCACCATACCTTCTCTAACAGGACTGCTCCATGAGATTCAGTTCGAGGAACATACATGCCCAAAAAAACACGTTATCAGGAAGTTCAACGGTTTTATCGCTAGACATCTCAATATATTGTACAGGGGACTTACATGTTTGAATTTTAGCACCAGACAGCTTTCCAGTTTCAGAGAAGTGTATTTCGGTAAGTTTACCCTATATATTAAAATCATCATGGCATAATGAGAATACTTAGAAATGATTAATTGATGAACAATGGAAAGACATTTTTTACATGAAGATAAACTCACGAATCGACTAGAGTTATCATTTCTTGATGTTTTTGCATTCCCTAATGCTTCCAGAATAACATTTGTCTGAAGAACCTCAGACTCCATTCCACTGGCATCCCCTAGAGTGGCCAAATATTGCATTGCAATTTTAGCTGTCTCAGTCTTTCCTGCTCCACTTTCGCCACTGAAATAATACAAGGACCACAGAGAATGCATTAAAATACTGGGCTACACGGTCTTAAGAGAATTGTTGTTATTATCATGGAAGCACATTAACATGTCCTAACCTTATTATTATAGATTGGTTTACGCCATCTGCAGAGAGGAGTTGCGTCAGATTATATTTGTTGCGAAACAATAGTATAAAATGTTCTACTCCCTTTAGCACCTACCTCTTCGCATTTCATTAAAAGCCAAGTCAGCTATAGCATACACATGCGGATCATCATTGAGCTTTTTCCTGTATTGCGAGATGAAATCTTTCCCATAGAGAGCAACTTCTTTTAATGGATTGACAGCAACCAGTACAGGCCCTGCTTTTGTCTACAAAGACAAGAACACAAATGAAGAGACAAACTAGACTATAAAAACATAATTAATTTGCAGGATAAACCTTACATAAATAAGATCACGAGAATATCTCGACTGCAGATCGTAAAGAACTGAGGGTTCATTTAAATAGCTGAGATGGATTAAATTATCCACTCCATCAAGAATATCAGGGTTCGCCGGCAAGAGTCTGTCTGGTGACAGTGTCAAAACCTACACAGAGAAACCATTAGATAAGAAACTGTTACAGAAATTCACTCAAATAATTATGCCATTACTTTAGCATGAGACCCACCTCTCCATTAACCAGGAGTATTTCAACATCATCTCCAGAAACTGATTGAATCTGTCCAAGTTTCCATGTTGCATCTGGTGAAGAACACCAAACTCGGAGCTTCTGAAGAAATAAAAAAAAATCAAATGTTATGGCTTTGCCTGGTTTTTTAATAACTATTTGAACTCAAAAGCATCATACTCAAATCATCAAGGAAAGAAATTTGAAAAAAAAAAGAGAACTAATCCCAATTACATGTAAAATTGTTTTGATTGTCCAAAATATACATAGTTCCATACTTCTAAGGATCGGAGTAACAATAACATGCAAGGTAGTCATAGGTGTTCTTGACCGACTAGCCAAAACAAGTAGAGGGTCTACTTCCCAGGCAAGGAACAAGCACAAAGCAACAACTGCCTAGATATACTGATTAATACTGAAGGACAACAAACAAATGTAACATATGAAGGATCAATTTGACTAACGATTCTCAGCCTTAACTCATGAGTAATTTCTTGCCATCATATAAGAGCAAGCATTCAGTTCATGATACTTCCATGTAATAAAGACAAATAGATCAAAGAACTTGTTGCCAAGTAGTACCATTTTGTTCACATGATAACAAGATAAAATCTTATCAATTCACAATGAACAAGCTTCTCACCTTCTGGAGGACATAATCCATGGTATCAGTGAACACCGGCTTCCCATTTGTCTTTGTCCTTGGGGAAACAGAAGGGAGCTCCTTAGAGACCATCATCTCCTTCCTTTCCTTGTGAATGTTATCAGCATACGGCGACTCCTCAAGAACCTCCCCATTAGAAAATTTCCTCTTGGTCCCAAATATGCGAGTTTTCACCACATTCTCCTCCTTGGCCTCCTGAACACAAATCTTCATCTCAACCCCTGGCTTCTTGTCAGCCATCACCGTATCCGCCACAGCGCCTTTTGCCACGCCATTCTCAAGCTTAACCCCAGCCATCACCGTATCCGCCACAGCGCCTTTTGCCGCGCCATTCTCGAGCTTAACCCCAGAAGGCAGTGATGGCCGTCTTGCACTGGGCAAGCGGCCGCGGCACGTCGGCCGCGCTGGCAATGCCGGAGGCGCATCCTTGGGCTGCTCATCACGCTTCTTTATCGTCTCCAGCAAGACCTCCAGGGAGCTCTTCGCAGCGGCTGGGGCTGGCGCCATCACGGCGGCTGCGGAGAGCATCACCGCCGTGGGAAATCACACAAAAGCCACCAGATCAGACCAGTGACCTACACGCAGGCTCACACACCAATCCGCCAAATCCTGCCGCGGGGCACCATGGCAACCAAAACCTTCTCCATCTCGCACCAATATTATCTCCAAATTTAGGTGCACACGCCCCTAACTCAAAGCAAAGGGCTCGAAAGTGACAGCCCTCCCAAACCCCCAAATTCTGCCGCCCGGGGACTAGAAAAAAAAGGGCTCAAAATCCCCTCAACAATCTCTCAAATTCCCACTCCCCCAGCACCGAATTAGCAGTTAATTGCACGCACCAAGAACGGATTTCGGCGGTGCACGAATCGAATGGACGGGGGGTAAAAACCCAAACTCCGCGCGATTTTTGAAGGGGGGAAAAGAACCGGGGGCCAAGCTTGGAATCGGCAAGGGGCGACTGCAAAAGCTGGCGAAAGAAAAGGGGCAAAAGAAACCCGAAACAAAAAAAGCAAAGCCTCCCGAATCAAAGGGACGCAACACTAAGCAGCAGCAGAAGCAGCAAGAAGAAGATGCGCAGAAATCATCAAAAGAACTAGAAATAAAACGGGATTTATTTTCCCCCCAACCCAACGGCAAGAACAGCCAGACCGAAACAAATCAAAACCCAAACAGAAAAACAACCAAAAATAAAACGCGATTTTTTTTTCGCCTTCTCTCGGGGGCTTTTGCTTCAACCTCACAATTCAAACCTCCCCAGCCCCCCACATTTCTCTGTCTTTTTCCCCCTTCCGCCTTGATCCGTTACTTAGGCAGTGGAAAACATTAGGACAAAGCAAACCGAAATGACGATTATGCCCTCGGGTGCCCCCCGTATTACGGTGGGTTAGGGCAGTGGCATTCTCGTTAATTTTACGAAAGATGGAGGTTAGTGTGGATGGTGGTTGCCGATTGGGGATTTCGGTTTGGACCGTTGGATGCGAGCGGCTGGCGCTCTTCCCCTCCACGACTTCAGTTGAGGCCGGTGGAATTACCAAACTACCCCTGGAAATTAGTGCTCACGCACCAAGCCCTACTTTGTTTTTAGACTTTTATTATTGTGCTCCTTAAAAAAGGGGAGCTTTGCCTATTCCTAAATCCTAATCTAGTTTTATCTAAAAAAAATCCTAATCTAGTTTGTTATCTAGAGAAATATAAGTAAACGGATTAGTGGATTTAATTAAAGGAAGCTTCTGTTTGGCAGGTCTTCATTGTATGCATTTTTTGTGTCATTGTCAATGGGAAGATCAATCAGGGCATCATAAGTTCTCCTAAAGAAGTAATGTTTAATGACAATAGTCAATAGGAAGTAGATATTTTCTTTAGATTTGCCCATTTCAATGAACCTGAATAGGTGTGCCCATTAGTGGATTAAGTACTAGATTAGAAAATGGTTAATCATTAATTATTGCTTTAACATCCTTCCATGAAGGTTTCTGTGGACTATGTTCCATTATGTATTTATGTCAACTCCCATATGCTCTGAGATCCGTGCAGATTTTTCATATGAAAAAACAACAATTTTTATGAACCGCTTTTTGTCTGAAAATCCAGGCCACTCCGACATGAGCCTGAATTCATTTTTAGCCCAGAATAAAAAGCCCTGCAAAACTTCTGAACGGACGTAATACTTCTTAAACTGTACCAAACCTTCATGGAGAAATATGTGGCTACTGCGTTGAACAAAATTCCTTGGCCGTCAAGGACGTGCCATCAAAAGTCCAAGATTTATTACAGTACGGTAATTACAGCTAAGCGCTCCACGGCTTATCTCCAACGCAAAAGACCAAAAGTGAGCAAGATTACGCCAGTCATCAAGGACTAGAATTAATTACACACGGTAATTTTTTTATAAAAAAAAGTCTCTAGATACCAAACGAACGGAAACCAAACATCCTTTGCAGTAAACACGAAATCCCTGTCATTGCCAGTACATTAATTTTATTTTACTATTTACTGGCATGGAAATGTCAACGCTACCCTCGTGGCATGGCACCAGCTGCCAGAGTGCCAGCTCGTTTCTGGAGAAAAAAATAACAATTCTTCAGGTGGCCAGGAGATCGAAGCAGAAGAACATGGCGTTCGTCAGGGTACAGAATTCCATCCAAAATGCACCCAGACCCATACTACGCGTACAGACGCCTCGCAACGGTCACTGCAAAGTGGGCCCGTGGTAACATCGTTCGTGCCATCCGGAAAGGTCATATTTGAGGGAGGTTCTAACGGCTCAGATTTTTACTCGGATTCTAAGAAAATATATATAATCTAGAAAATGAACTAAAATCTTAGAAACTGAGTTTTTCAGCTTCTTCAGATTCTCACCATCTCGCTTCTCATCGTCTACTTCTAGAAATCTTAAGATCTCTCAAACAAGGCTGAAGTAATGTTCGATGTAAGGCGACCAAACAATGAGGTTGTTTAGTTGAAAGCTACTCCTACAAGGCTACAACTATATAAAAAAGTTGTCACACTTGACTAAAATGAAACCTTCGTTTTATATTTAATTGTATATCGCTTTGATTTTTTTCCTATTCAAATTTTAAAAAGTTTGATCAAGTTTATAGAAAAATATAAATTATTAACACAAAACAAACATATTATCAAAATTCGTTAAATGTTAGTTTTGATAAAACTGGTTTGGTATGATAAATATTGCTAAGTTTTTCTATAAAATTAATCAAATTTAAAGAAGTTTGTCTAGAAAAAAATTCAAAGCAATTTATAATATGAAACGGGGATAATATTTATTTCAAGAAAACTAAAATGAAATCTATTATTTGCCACATCTAAGAAAATCATACCACAATTTTCTGAGTCATTCACGTGTGGGATCTAATTTGTTGGAAGAGAATTTTATCATAACTATGATAACAACTAAATAATTGTCAAGTTACTCAAACCTATCTAATTTTAGACGCGATAAACTGTGTGACAAGATATCTAAGGCTGTGTTCAAATCTTATAAAGATTCAGACTAAATACATGCACGTGAACCAAGAAAGTTATTAGCTCAAGTTAATTGAATTTTAATTATTACAAACTTGAAATGAAATGAATGTATTTGATATTCTAAAGCAATTTTCACATAAAAAGTTTTCGTACAAAACACATCGTTTAATAGTTTAAAAAACGTGTTAACGAAAACTGAGATAAAATCTTCGTCTTTATGAGAAAAGGACGGGACCTAAATGTGGCCGGTAACTAAATATCCCTACATGTATTATTCTTGGTATGGTAAGAGGATGTGATCAGGCTTTTGCTTTGGTACGCTTTGCTTTGCTATCTTTTTGTGTTGGTGATAATCTCTGTGGTAATTGCGTGCTGCTGCTTTAGCTTTCCCGTGGTGATGGTGGGTGCAGCAGCAGCTGCATGCAGGAGCTTTCGATTTGGGCTGCTCAGTGACGGGGAAACACACGAGCGCAGATCTCCTGGGCGCTGCTGCGACCGGCGCCAACATCCAGTCCAGCTTCCTATGATTCCATCGAGCCCGCTTGCGAATTCTTTTGTCTCAGTCAGATCTCGAGGCACACGAGATATTGCCGTAGTCTCCTGCAGAGGCTTCAGGAGGTGTTTGGATCGGGAACTTAACTTTACTCTCTATATATACTAATTTAGAGAATTAAATATAGACTACTTACGAGTCTATATGAAAACTCTCTATGAAAACTAATTTACGAGATAAATTTTTTAAGCCTAATTAATCTATAATTAGAGAATGCTTACTGTAGCATCATATAGGCTAATTATAGATTAATTAGGCTTAATAGATTCGTCTCGCGAATCAGTCCAAGATTATGGATGGGTTTTATTAATAGTCTACGTTTAATATTTATAATTAGTGTCCAAACATCCAATGTAATAGGAATTTAAAAGTTTTAGTCCTTCAGGTTAGATTTCACAGTTCAGTTTTGGCGACAGATATTATTTTCAGTTATGTGGTTTGGTACTCGGAAAAGTTGCATTGTCATCTAGGAGTATTGATTTCTATTCACTCCTGCTCAAGTGTCAGGTTGTTAGAGTATAGTATTATCTCAAATGATAGAGCTGTATCAACATCCTAGCTACTGTAGTGATGCTGTTTTTTTATGACAGGCAAACGGCTAGTGACATGATCAGACCATGGAATTAATTTAGCAGTACCATATACCTTTTCAATAAGTTTATTCCTCGTAGGCCTTCTGCAATTTAATACAGGGAACTGAACTCCACAAAACATAAGAAAATCTGAAGGCCCACACTAGCAATTAGCAATATCAGCAACACAATGCAGGATTTCCTGCTTCATTATCAACTCATCATCCATCCATCCACACAAGTGGCCACAGAATGATGAGGTTTTTTCCTCTGCATCAAGTACTCTTTGGAGCACATACACAGCTGCAGTGCTGCACTGCACAATGTATGGGCAATTAGCTTTCTTTTGCTGGTCTTAAGGCGATGATTAGGTGTAGCAAAGCTTGGTCAGGCATCATGGGGGATGACCCATGATTGCAGGCCTTGCTTGCAAGTGAGGGTGCACTGGGACGGCAGTGTCAGGAGACAGCCAACCAACCATGCATCCAATGCAAACTAATACTGCACATTGAATGGAGAATACTCCTACATTGATTCTTTGGGACCAGGAGTATCTGTAGGATGTACGCTCCTGGCTTGTACTGCAGTTCAGTTCTAGTACTAATCATAATTGCAATGTTAATTGGGTTGCCAACTCTTCCTTGCCTTCAAATGGAGGATTTTGCACATATGTGTTGATCGATTCACCTATTAATTGAAAAGAGATGCATTATTGTGGCAGAATTTGTGCAGATATCTTCAATGCTCAAATGTGGTAGGTGCTTAAGGGTAGTGATGGAGTTGGAAAACAAATATGAGCCTTACATATATTTTTTGAGATGTGCTTCTATGTTCTTCAAAGAAAAAACTGCACATAGTTTAAAGAAAATGAAGGTACTTAACAGGACTTATAGCTATTATCTTCATATATATATTGGTATCAATGCCATTATAGATGCATGTCTCATAGCTATTATCCTCATCCAAAAAATAGGACTTTACTGTACCACGATATCTGTCAAACTTATCAGCAATAGGGTCTCATTACATGATACATCAACACCATAATTGAGTGAAATGGGAGGAGAAAACAATTTCCTTTTTTTTAATTGAGCGTGAAAGAACATCAACCCCGTAGGCCATACATAAGAAAGGGCAGGTACATCCGCCTGAGCTCAAATCCTCAGGACAATACAATAGCTAGACGCCGGCTGGATCGATCCATCGATCGGAAAAATCAATGTCGGCCACATGGCATGCATCCACATATCACTGTGACACTTACTCAGCATGCATGTGTTTTGTATGCAACTGCAACTTAGGCCTCCTTTAATGGCTGAGCTAGTCCACTAGCTCATGCTTGTCCATCTTATATAAGAGATAGCAAAAAGTCTACATTTTTAATAGATTGTCTCATAGCATATTGTTTAAAATGCTTTGGGTTCCACAATCCCTCTCACATTTTTTTAGGAGCTTAGCTCTTGAAGAAGAGATAGTGCATTCTCTCTCCTTATCTTCTCTCTCTTCCACATCATACAAAAGCTGATGTGGAAATTTATGAGCTAGCTGACTCACCCTTGTTGGAGGAGGCCTTATTTACTCTCACGCTTGATGTCCCATGTAGGGCAATGATATAGTATTATGTGCGACATCTCAATGATCACCACTGCTCAGTAGTTTCTATTCTCTCCACCCCGAAATATAAGAAATTATAACACTCAAAATTTGTTGTACAATACAAACATATCTAATTTCTTCATATACTTTCTCTTTCAAACCAGTCATTATCACTTCTCATTCAAATTCACTTACTTTCTTAATGTTCACGTAAAACTTTCAAAATGTTTATATTTCGAGACGGTGCGAGTAGTATATATGTTGGTGCTTTGTTTTTTCTCCATTGAAAAATGCTGTTATTTCTCCCTGAAAAACAGTATTGTCCCACCTGATCATCCAAATTGTACGAAGATAGGCTTGGTCTCATGCAAAATATCGGAAAACTTCATGAGAAAATATATAGTAGAAATCACATATATAGTGATAACCTGGATGAAAAAAATGGACGTATGAGATTTACATCATACAATAGTTTTTCGGTTTCCACTACATATACGTAGTTTATACTACTCCTTTCGTCCCAAAATATATGTATTTTTAGATTTCGACACAGTCTTCGATATATTACTTTTACCAACAATAAAAGTAAAATGTTTTAAATGAAAATAGTTGCATATTATGATAGTTTGATGCTAAATCTAGTAACATCAATTTTATATGATTGATCTTTTTTTATTTTTTCTATTAATAGTCAAAGTAAAAAATGTTTGACTTGACACTATTTTTAAAATGCTTATATTTTAGGATGAATGGACTATATATTTTTCTGAATATCGTAGGTGTTATTTCTGAGAGAGAGAACATTTTTTTTTAACAAACTTACTAGTACAGTAACCACACTACTAGTTTCCTTCCACTGCCGTTCTTCTACCAACGAGCAACAACGACCCTATGCATGGTAACCTTTTCTTTTCCCAATCAATTAACCGCCTGTTCGGTGAGCAGAAGATAACCAGATGAAACATCCCCGAAAACGACGGCAAATATCCCCATCAAGAGCGAGCGTCCTGCCGTCCGCTGCGTGCGTGTTTCCAGGGCCCTTTTTATTACGCCATCCGCGTCTCCATTTGGGCGTCGTCGCCACTTGGGCTCATCAGCATGCTCGCTTTGCTTTGCTTCGCTTCGCCGTCTCGTTGCGTTTGTCGCGGTCAGTGGCCACGACGACGACGCCGGTGAGGCGAGGAGTACTCTGATCCGTCCTGATCATCCTCCTCTGGCCTCTGCGTGCAGGCAGGTCGGTTGGTGAGCTTCACCAATCCGACCCAAGCCCGGTGGCTCTGTCAGGTCGAAAGCGACGCCCATGGACGATCGGTTGTTGCCTTGCTACTACTCATCGTTACTAAGAGCGTGTTTGATTCATGTCCACACTTTATTACATCAACCATCACAGTTTATTAATCACACTACTAGAGAAACCATCTTCTCTTCCGGGTAGCAAACCGGGAGGGAGAATCCGAAACTAAAGATAGCGGTCTTTAGTCCCGATTCAAATACCCGGGACTAAAGATGTAGTAAGGCCAGGACCGATTGCTACTTTTTTTATTGTTTTTAATATTGAATATTGATTTCACTCTATCCCCAAATAGATCATCACAGATCATAGATCCAACAGATCACAGAACAAAAGATATCTTCAAATCCTCAAATCGATCATCCCTAAATACATTACAAATTCTAAAAAATTACATCACAAGTTCTAAAAAAATCATCACAAATACATCACATGAATACATCACAACAAATCAAATACATCTTAGATCCAATCACAAATTCTAAAAAAAAATCGTTGGCCCGCCGCCCGCCGCCCTCCCGGCCTCCTCCTCCGCGCGCGCGGGCCGCCGCCGCGCCCCACCCGCTCCTCGCCGGCGCTGTGAGAAAAAGGAGAGGATAAGACTGTGTGAGAGAGAGGAGGAGGAGGAATAGGAAGATAAGGAGATGATAAGAGTGTGTGAGAGAGGAGGAGGAATAGGAGATAGGAATTTTTGAAGATAAGTGCAAGGGATTATATACGGTATATTGATTTTTAAGTCCCGATTGGTAGATTAAAGATCTATATAAATTTTAGTCCCAGTTGGGAACAACAATTAGGACTAAAGTTAGGATCTCTAGTCAAAGATCTCTGAGGACCTGACAATAGAGATGGCAACAGGTGCATACCTATCGAGTTCCCTTGCCCCATACCCATACCCACGATGTCTAAATATTCCCACTTAAATACCCACACCCGTCGCGGGTACAACATCGTTCCTATACCCACACCCGTGCGGGTAACGGGTATCCAACAGGTACCCATACCCATATAATTGACTTAATTTATAGTTTTGTACTGTAATTAGCCATATTAGAGTTGTAAACCATCAATATTTTCTCTAGCAACAATGCTATTAATATTAGTGTTCAAAGGCGAGTAAAAAAATTATGCAACCACATTACATAATCAAGAAGTCAAATAATAATTTCATATAAATAGACTAGATAAATGCTTTAAGATGTGAAATGAGTTTTATGTTATGATTTAGTAGTCGTTGAGACTTATATTACTCATAGTTTTAGGCTCAATCAACAGGTTTTTTACACCCACGAGTTGGTGGGTATGGATGGGTAAAGAACGGACCCATACCCACGTACCCAATATGTAAGAGTTTTCGTCCATCAGTAAACCCATAGGTATAAGAGTTAGAATATGATTAGCTCCTAATAGAGTAAAAACCCATCGGGTCTTCGGTTATGGGTTCCCATTGCCATCTCTACCTGACAGCCCTCTGACACGAGGTGAACCAGGACTAAAGATCTTAGTCCCGGTTGGTGAGATCACATAGTCCCCTTGCACAAATAAACTGGGACTAAAGATTATCTTTAGTCCTGGTTTTTCAAGCAACCGGGACTATTGTGGAAATCGGCCGACCCAGCAAAGATCACTTCTCCAGTAATGTCATGTGTTTGGTTTACTGTCACAATTGTGACTTATCACATTTTTTTAATAACAATTCACACATATCATAAACTCAATATTCTTATCAACTTTATCACACTTTATGGTTAGCAATTTGTATTGTCACCACGCTTTTGTGGTTGTTATAACTTGTCTAAGCTTAGTTGTGGTAAATTGTGCCCAACAACCAAACACACCCTGACTGCCTACAACTTTATCAATAAAAATATAATTATCTATAAATACAAGCTATTGAGTTGTGATCCAAATTCATTTACACTTATATAAAGGTCAACTTCCGACGGAGTGAAGTGGAAGCCCGTCGTCGGAGGCTTGGTTTCACCTTTATATATATACTTCTTGTAAACCGCCGTTCGGCGTTGTAATCTCACCCGATATAATAAAGATATTTGCTGGCTGGCCCCGTGGTTTTTTCTCTCATGATTTAGGAGGGTTTTCCACGATAAATCTTATGCCTATTGTGATTGATCTATCGTTTTTTATCTTTTATTTTCCGATCGTTTCCTCACACAAGCGCTAACATCGAATTTTAAGCATGTTTAATCGAAAGCATAACCCTCATCAATTGATTGTTGCCTCGCTACTCATGGCTTTATTATTTTTAGAACGAGTACTTACATCACTAATTGCCTATAACTTTATTATTTAGAAAGTAATTTAATCATAAATACAAGATTAGTATAGAATTAAGATGGAATAGACAGATACCACCACAAGTACCTTAAACTCAGGTCACAGCTGCCTGCAGCTTCCAGCTAATGCTAGTGCTACGAGTATTTGGGTAGTGGAAGAGCATAGCACTAGCTTGGCCACACACACACGCAAAATAAAGACGAGAAAATCCTACTGGTGCTAGTATTTTTCATCGTCAATTTGGAGCCAGTATGATGTGCGGCAGCACAGCAGGCAGCGTCCGTTTTTCCTGACCCTGAAAAAATCCGCACAAGATCACACCAAATGGAGGCAAACACAGCGATACACGTTCTACTGGTTCAGCTGCGCCTGTTTGTACGCCTGATGGCGATGCGTGGCTCGGATTCGGCTGCAGCCTCTGCGTCGCTGGAGAAGAGTCTGACGAGAATTCGTGGTAGACCGTAGATGCCACGTATTGGGAAGAAAATAATCCAGAATATATATATACCGTTTTCTGGTTACTGTGACGTGGATTCGGGGTCAGACGTGGCAGCGGTATAGCCATCATATTTGACTATTTTCAGGTGTTAGTTTGGACGATTGCACGATTGGTCGTGTGGAATTTGGTAGCCATGAAAAAAAGGGAGATGTACAGTGGCTTCAGGGAAATGGGTTACGAGTGGACAGGCAAATACTACTAAATGGAGGGATGGTCTTTACTAGGAGGGGGGAAAGAAAATGTTTGGTATCAATTCTTCTAAAAAGTTGTTGTCGCCGGTTTTTCTTAAAAAAAAATACTTTCACTTTATGGACCCTTAGATCATCGTTGAGATTCATGCAAAAAATAGGATGAAAATTTTGACACCATGCGCTTGAGGTAGGGACGCAGGGACAACCCTGTGACCTCACACACATAAACACGCATAGCTAACCAACCAGTCCTGCAAGTTTTTTTTATATAATAGTTACATATAAGTTACTGTATATTTATAGTACAGTTACAATATAATTATATCCCGATTAAACTATAATTACATTTAAATGTTTTCCATAAAAAAAAGTAAAGTGTTGAATGTTATATAGCCACTCCCAAACAGAAAACAAATGGCAACATCAGCAAAAAGAAAAGGAATAATGCTCTCCTCAACAAAGCCCACGCCAAATATGGCCTGAATTCCATATATTACCAGACTATGGGCCTTAATAGTCCAGAAATTGGTCCGAAAATTGGACCTTAGACTATTGGACCAGAAATTGGACCTTAGTACTAACGGGCTGGATATTAAGCCTTGGAAAAAGTACACCAAAGGTCCCTCAACTTGTCACCGAGGTTAAAAAATATACTCAAACCACAAAACCACATATCCGAAACATCCTCAAACGTCCCTCAGCTCACTTTAGGTCCTACTTTAGGTCCTCCGGTGGTTTTCACCCCGGTTTTATCCGACGTAGTGGCTGAGTCAGGGTGGGACCCACGTGGGTCCCACATATCAGATGTCCACGTCAGCACCTACTCCTTTCCCCTCTTCTCTCTCTGTTTCTCTCTTTCCTTCCTCCCTCTCGCTCTCTGCTTTCGCAGGGCATGGGGATGCCGGCGACGGAGGATGGTGCGGCCGGCGATGGCGGCTCCAGGGGCGGCGTGCGGGCTCGGGGCGGCACGAGCTCTAAGACGTGGGTCTCCAGGGCAAGCTCTACGCCGTCGACCACAACGAGGACCTCCTCGCCGTGACGCTCGCCGCCGACCGCGTCATCGACGGCAAGCCACCGGGGGCGGCTGGTCTCCTCCGCGTGACGCTGCACTACGCCAGATTTATTGATGCTTCATTGTTCTACTTGTAGAAGGAAACAAATAGTAATAGTAGTATCATATATACGGATATGCCTTGTTAAGTAACATGTACTCGCATGTACTTGATGAATCCAAGATTGGAGTTTGTGAAGTTTTATGGCAAGAACTACAATGCAGATTCTCTCGCTGATGGCATCGTCAAAGAAATTATGCAGCATTTGGTTATGCGACGCCACGGGAGGAGGAGGTCCATCGGTGTGCGATGTTGCCGCCGGTGCTGTCACCGACGAGGAAGCAGCGGGGAGAGGTCGACGGGGACGGTGACGTCGGCGGGGAGGCCGATGGTGCTGAGGTGGCGGAGGACGTCCACGCTGTCGTCGTAGGCGGCGGGACAGCGGTGCTCGGGGGCGAGGCGGAGCGGCACCGCGCGAAGCCGGTGAGGCGGCGGCGGGCGGAGAAGGCCGGCGATGCGGTGGCGCGGAGCGGGGCGGGGCGGTGGCGGACGACGACGACGACAATGGCGACAGGTTCGAGGTGGAGGACGACGCGCGCAGCTCCTCCCTCGCGGCGGCGACCCCCGACCGCCGCCGACGCAGCTCGTCGCGCTCGCGGTCAACGCGACGCCGGAGCTCCTCCACCGCCGCCCGCTTCCCCCCGCCTCCTCCTTCCTCGTGACGACGGCGTCGTTCGTCGACGCTCGATCTCCCCCGTGCTCCCGCCGCCGCCCGCTTCCCCCCGGCCTACTCCTTCCTCGCGACGACGGCGTCGTTCGTCGACGCTCGATCTCCCCCGTGCTCCCGCCGCCGCCTCCCTCCCCTTCTCCCGTGTCGCTGTCGCCGCATCGCCGGCCGGCCGTCCGACCGACCTTCTCGTCCCGGCGACCTCCTCCCCGCCGCCCGCCGGCCGGCCGGCCTGCCTAGAGGGAGATGAGAGAGAGAGGAAGGGAGAGGAGGGAAAAAAAGAGTTGATGATGTGGCGTTCTGACATGTGGGACCCACGTGGGTTTCACGCCGACTCACCTACCGCCGCGTAGGATAAAACCGGGTTAAAACCACTAAAGGATGTAAAACGAACGGTTATAAGTTAAGGGATGTTATATATATGGTTTTGTGGTTGGGAACGTTTTTGTAATTCGATGACAAGTTGAGGGACCTTCGGTGTACTTTTTCCTTAAGCCTTAGGTCTACTGGGCTGGAAGTTGAGCCATTGGCCTACTAGGCCTGTAAATTGGCCCTAAGGACAATTGGACTGGAACTTGGGTCTTAGGCTTATTGAGCCATAAGTTGGGCCTTAATTACGAAAAGGCCATACTGGGCCTGCACCTGCATCTCCGTTAATTACAATTCAGCGCTTCACCACCACCGAGCCGAAGCCTCCAAACCCTAGGACTAGCCATGGCGAAGAACCGGAACAAGAAGAGCAAGAAGGGCGGCGGCGTCGCCGCCATGGACACCTCCGAGGGCGCCCCGGCGGCCTCCACCGCCGCAGGCGCACCAGAACGTAATCTTACCCTTACGTTTCTTCCTTTCCTAGAGTTTTCAGTTGTTTCTGGGTGTCCCCCTTCCCTCTCCTTGCTAAGTTGTTGTGATGTTTGTTTTCCTTGTGATTGCAGCCATGGATACGTCGGAAGGGAAGCAGACGTCTTCAGCATCGGTTGCGCTCACTTCGATTAACAAGTGAGCAAAGCGATTCCCAGCAGTTTATATTTTTCCTCTTTTTTTTTTTTTTTTGCTCGTTTGGTTATTGCAGATGTATGTTGCTTTGTCCAGTCTCCATGGATGGGACTAACTAATTTTTGAGGTTATCTCAATAATTAAACTGCTAGAATTCGAATTAGAACACCAATGAGGGTTATTGTGGTCCTTAGTTCGATTTTGTTGGCTTGAGGGGTGAGGAACTTCGACTTAAAGGGCTGTACTTCAGTTTATCAGACTATCTCTTTAAATAATGTGCCGATGGCACAATTAATTAGAAGAAAATAGTGGTACGGTGGATATATGCAAGAACTACCTCTTTCACTCTGTTTATGTGGAATCATGTAGTCCATGAATAATTTTTGGCATGCAAATATTTAATGCACTAATACCTTTCTGACTGAGTAGGAAATTGGAAATGACTACATCTTGTCCATCCTTGGATTGGATGATAATATATCTTTGAGGGTTGAGGATTTTTCAAACTGAATATTCTGACTTTATAGAAGCGGATTTTTCAAACTGAATATTCTGACTTTGTTGAAAACTGGCTTCCTTACATATGGAATATGTTAGTATAAGGCGTTGCATCCGTTGCTGTCAGTCGGCTTCCATCTGGTTTAATTGCTGACAATGTCATGGCCTTCTATGAACATACAATATTTTAAGTTGTCCAAGTCAAATGATGTTTCGATATCTTTTCTGTGATTTGTTTAGAACAATGGGATATATTGTTTATCCTTTCCAGAAAAACAGAAGACATACCTGTCCTGAAACGTTTAGACCCAAAACAAATAGTTCAGTTCTTTGTGTCCAGGTAACTAGATTGATCCTATCTCCTCTAGGTGCCATCACTTCCAACCACATGGCAAACACACTAGTTCTTGATAATGGAGTAATAATTTGGCACAGTAGACAAGCATTGCCCAAGACGTGTCATCTTTTCTGGGATAAATGGGTTGAAGTGAAAGCTGCTGTAAAATTGAGAAGAAAAGTCAAGTTGCTGATGGTATGAATGCTAAACAGTACTAGATGCTGACACTGGTTATTGACTATTACCTCTTGGGCCTAGCTGCGTGCTAACGGTATGGTTTCGCAAAAAAAGAAGAATTATTCATTATGTATGTCTGTTTACATTTTTGGCTGTTCATTTGCTATTAGCATAAATCTGTCAACTAATTGGGAAAAAACAGACATTTCACTAATGGACTATATTAGGACAGCGTTTAGTATTCTGGTCTATTTTGAACTCCAATTTTGTTTTATTATATTTGGACAGGCTAACTATTAGTAATATTTTTGATTCGCGACAGATTTTAACTAGAGTTGTTAAAGAACTTTAGTAACTATATATCGGAACATCCTAGCCTCAGGAATGCCCGAGACCCCTAGTTGCCTAGAAAAATGTGTTTAGGAATATTTTTGTTAGATATGAAAGCAGCTTGCGTGTTATTGTAGAGAATTTTCTGTTCTACTGCTCCAGGATGATTCAAAACATGCTGTTGGCCTTTCATATTAATGTATTAAATATTTCAAGCAATTAACGTCATAACACATCTAAGTTACCATGATATTTGAGAAAGTTGTAGTTCAGTTTTGACAGTGTGGATCTTTTTCTTATTCAATCATTCTCCATTCTTTGGGCCATCACGATGGAGTTTGGTGAAGTTATTCTTCCTTCTCCTATCCCCTCTCAAGACTTCCTGTTAAAGTTTTCTAAGATTCTGCTTAAAGTGAATTAATAAAAGTTCCATAGAGATGGAGTTAAATATGCATATATCTTTACTTGTGATGTGAGTTTGCTGTCTTGATTGTGCACTTTTTCTTGGTGGATATATATTCTTAGTGCATGTTGAATGCTTTTTTATTATAGCTGCGTTTTTTTTACTTTAACCAGGAAAATTAAAAAGGGAGTGCAAATTAAAAGGTCTCAGAACGTGAGGAAAATGAAAGCTGTTGCCAGGGCTATTTCAAAAAATGAAAAGGCTGAGGAGAAGGTCCTGAAAGCCAAAAGCAAGAAGTCAAGGGTCCAATCTGCTAAGTCTCTGTATGACTAAAGGTTCAGTGGGTTTAACCCAATTTTGTGTTCCTATATATCTCCATCCTGTAGAGCAACCAAATCTATGTGTTTTATAATGCATGCTTTGCCTACAAATATTGTGATGTGCGGTAATAGTAGAATAGTAGGATTGGTTGGTTTTGTACTATCACGTTCTTTGATATTGATCATCCAATAGCAACCAGCCCACTCTACATTTTGTCGTATAATAGCAAATATTTTGTTCCCCTCTATACTATTTTCAGCATTAATGTGTGTTCATTTTGAGCCCTACATACTGTGAGACAAACTTGGTATTACCAAACTATTCAGAAAATCCTCTGAAACTGGGACATGGTCTGTCGTGTACATAATGACCATGGAGCAAGATAGGAAAAAGAAAACTTAATTGGGTGTACAATATACTCTTTTTGTTGACAAGATACTTACATGGTTCCAACAATTTGTCTGTTTTTTTGCTAGTTCATATGCAGTGGAGAAAATAGTGTATCTCAAGTCTGAACTGGCATGTCGCAAAAGAAATAATAGGATCCAATTGTTCCTTTTTGTTTTTCTTTCTTCCTTTGTTGTTGTTCCTTCTCCCTTTGACTTAGAAACCAGAGAGTTTTCCTTGAAGTATGAGGTATTTTAGATGATGGCATATACTCTCCGCCTTATCTGGACTTTGGTGGTACTTTTTCTTTTCTAACACGTAGAGTATGTTGTTGCTATGGGTAACGTCATTTGCCTATATTATACACTAATCTGATTGATTTGGATAGTTGGCAGCCAACTTGCTGGATTGGTTGAGAAAATGAAGTATGGAGAATCCCTCTACCTGATCTGTAGCACCTTTCCAGTTTCAGTTCTTACGCAATAGAAAAGCCTTCATGCTCCTCAGGCACACACGCTAAGCTCTTAGTATTATAAGTAAGTGTACCTTTCTATATGAATCTAATAAACTTAATTTTGTGTTATAAATATTATATCCTACTAAAATAATCGTTAGTCAGACTTGTTCTAATAAAACAGATTTGCATCCTATATTTTAAAACGTGAGTATAATATGGCATCTCATTCTGGCTATTGGGAGGGCTCATTTTACAAGCAAAACAAGTGCAGAGGTCAACCATTTGAGTGCAAAAGCTGAAGCATCACCAAATGGTAACAAGGAGAAGCTTTGTCAATTGTCACCGTGGGAGTGAATTCTTCTGGACGCCCCAATGGCGACGTCGACGGCGAAGATGAGGCTGTTTCCCCGTTTGCATCGTGAGAGCTACGCTGGATAGATCATAGATATCCCAAAAAAAAAAACCTCCAATACAAACGGCAAAACCGAAGGATTGAATCCTGGATATACCTCTGTGTTCCTGTGAGGCTATGAACGAAAACGACCCCTTTTCCTTAGCCCTCATGTTTCGCCTTCATCCATTCGTTTTCTGGGAAGCGATTGATCCGACAGTGACACCGTGATAGTAGAGTCTAATTAATTGGAGCGTATGCTTATATAAGTCAAAATTTAAATTTTAAAACTTAAGTTTAAAGTTGATTTTATGACATACTTTTTTTTTCATCATAGTTTATTTTATAATATTTGTTTTACAATAGTGACATATTATGAAAGAATCTTAATATCGCCTAGAGGGGGGGGGGGGTGAATAGGCGTTCCTAAAAATTATCACAACTTCATAGCATATTAGAATGATGAGAACTTTCGGTTCAAATAGAAACTTCCGATATGAGATTGGAAGTTTCGGTCTCAACCGAAAAGTTCGGCGGATAATGGAAGAAAACACTAACTATGAAATTATAGCTCAAATAAACAAAATGTATATGAATCAAAAGGTGACAAATAAGGTATCTAAACAAGATATAAGGTCACCAACTAAATCAATTAAGCATGCAAGTAGATCGGGTAAAAACAGGCTCAAGCACAATATGAGAGAATGCACAAATGGGCAAACCAAGAGAGGAGACGCGTGATTTGTTTCCCGAAGTTCGGATCCACGGATCCTACGTCTCCGTTGAGGAGCCACAAGTGCCGGGCCTATTTCAACCCTTTCCTCACGAGGTTGCACAAATGTACTCCTCGGTTTCACTCTTGATTTCTTCCTTTGCGGAGGCGAAATCGAAGCCTTCACAAACTTTCCATGGCACACCACAACCTTGGGTGCTCACCGGCAACGCCTAGCCGTCTAGGAGACCTTAGTCCCCAAGAGTAACAAACACAATCGAAGATTTGCTTGCTATGAACTCGAGTGCTCAAAGTATGGAGTGAAGCTCACTAGATCTCAACTTCTCAATCACTCAATCCAACTCTTTCCTCTTCTCAAATCCCTCTCACAAAGAGGCACCACAAAGGATGGAGTGAAGCTCACTAGCTCTCAACTCTTCACTCTCTCAATCCAACTCTCTCCCCTTCTCAAATCCCCCTCACAAAGAGGCACCACAAAGGTAGGGAAATGGGGATGGCTATTTGGCTTTGGATGTGTCTAATACTCCCCAAGAGCAGCAGCCACTCAAAGGAGGGGTTGAGGAGTTTATATACCCGAGCCCCTCAAAAACTAGCCGTTGGAGGCCAAGACTGTAATTTTCAGAGTTTCCGAAAAGCATTTTCGGACAAGTCCGAAAACTTACAGAAGCAAATCTCAGATTCGCAGCCATTTTCGGAATGTCCGAAAATTTTCGGAGTTATCCGAAAAATTTTCGGAGTTTCCGGTAATTTTTCGGACTTTTAAAAAGCACAGAGTAAAACGACTATAATTTTTCGCTCGGGAGTCCGTTTTTGATGAACTTGGACTATATGGAAAGCTCACTCAGAGGACTACCCAACTCAACCAAAAACAAGGTCTAAAACCACTCAAAGGATAGGTTAAAGCTTGGGTTTCTCTCAAGGTAGCACTATGATAGGTCACTTTGAGCACCGAGACATACACAAACACCTCGATGTTGCATCCCTCTTAATAGTACGGCATTCCTAAACTCAAATGTAAATAAGAAGATAATTATACCATTAGGAATGTCTTTTTTCATCTTTCTTTCATTGTCTTGAGGGACGCCAATGCCGATACCGTTTCACCATATATTCTTCAAATGATTAATGCGGTTACTTGTAGCTTCAAATGGTCTCGCACGGTCCATCATGACAAAGCCGTCACTCGCCCTTCACCACCGGATTTAGTTCTTTGGCGCCAAACCCCTTGCTTGCCCTTCACCGTCTTGCCATAATAGCCACTTCGTATTACACATCTTTAATATCCTCACTTTGTCATTCTTGGTATTGTTAGGTGTAATGATATCACTTGAGCATCAACACCTTTGTAATCCTTGGGACCTATTTCTTTCATTCAACTCAATAAAATTATTAGTCCCAATGATCCGGTTGTTAACCTCCACATGTTGACCAACCGATCGCATGTATAAAAGGATATGAATGAATGATGAGTATTAATCAACACCACAAGTGTCATATACTCAAATATATGTTCAAATGTAAAGATCCCAATTAAATGAAGGTGAATAACTTGGATCGATTACATGCATAACTAAAGTATAGGATTTGCTCCCCCTAAATGTATGCATACAAAATATTTGTGTGAAGCAAGAGTATGCATAACAAGATATTAAACATTGAGAGCTTATCAAATATAAGAATAGAAGACATTTCTCAAATATAGATATTAAAATAAAAACATACCTTCATCATCTCCACGTTCTCAATGTAAATAGATTAAATAAGAGATAATACTCAAACAAAACATTAGTCTCACATGCATATGCCAATCACGTGGAAATATTATATACGAACATATCAATATGTACATGAAGAGAAAGAGTGATACATATAGCTTGATCTCTATGCATTTCATCCTTGTGATTTAGGTCCACCAACACTCCACTTTCATATCCACATGAGACTAGGCAAACAAATGCTTATAAAAATATTAGTCTCACATAATTGGATTTGTTATTAATCATCAAAACCAAATCAATGGCACTTGAACTTTCAATATATAAATTACTTTTTAGTTTATTAATAACAGCATCGACAAATATAGGTGAAACAATGGTTCTGTTTATATAGATACAACTTGAAAAAAAAAGGCATAAGAACATACTACTCTGTTCCAAAAAAGATAAACCTTAGCTACAAACCTAAACACGTATGTGTCCAGATTTATAGTTAGGATTAGACTTTTTTTTATGAAGGGGTATGTGTTTTTCTATATCCATGACAATAAACAATTAGTGCTAGATGCCTAGCTAGTTCACCTTTTAGAGCATGTACAATAGCAGGCTATAAGCCAATTATAAACATATTCTGAGATAAAGGAACAAAGAAAAGCAGCGAGCTACAGATATGTAGCCAGGTGCAGTACGAATTTCAAGACGTAATGTGTGTATGATAGGTGGGACCAGATATTAATAGTATAGTAAATAACTATTGTATGAATTGGCTATTATATTGGCTGTAGATGATTTAGAGGTAGTAGTTGGTTGTACTATTAAACTTGCGCGAAACAACAACTTTGCGCGACTATTTAATTGCCCGTCGTGTGCGTAATCAATGTGTCTGGCCGGTTGATCTACGCGATTTGCACGAGGTTAGCCGACGTGTGTTGCGTCCATGGTTGATCCATCTTCGCATCACGGTGACTTCTTCTGGTAAGTCACTGTGAATTGTGTCCACTCGTCCAAGAACATGCCATACTGTGGATGGGTTCAAAGTCTAAAGCAGACGAACACTGCAAACTAAGCTTGTTATAGTGAGTAGTGGCTACAGCCCCTCTCTCCCTCCGCTCCTCTCTTATTTATCCGCCTTTGTTCCCTTGTGTCATTCCTTCTCATCGGCACACGTCGGTCTCGTCTTACCCCGTGTGGTTGGCAAGCAGTACGTCTGTCCTCCATGATTGCGGATTGGAACCCCTCTCCCATATCAGTGACGGATCTAGAAAATTTGAGCCTAGATAAACTTCACTACGAGTCTACAACGCATTGCTAAAATTGTACGAATATGTTATGCTTGATGTGCTGATGATTCCTCTGTGTCAATGACAAATTTAGAATTTTTTTAGAGATCGGACAAAACCACTTAAAAAAAACGCCAACACCGTTCGTTACCGACAACATGGTATTTTCACCTCTTTTGTTGTGTGCTGATGTGCTCAAGTAATTGCTTACGACAACCTATTGTTAGCTTCGCTAGTACATTTATGATGATCATGCTTCCATCCAATTCTAATAAAACATGAACATAATTCCTACTTTATGGACCAATCAAATTATATATAGAGTAAATTTTATTTTGGGCCATGTATTTTTACCCATGTTGCAGCTTAGGTCAGGTTTTAGCTGAGTTTTTCACCTTGGACCACTTAATATTACCATTTGTTTCATCCTGGACCATAGCCGCTCGTCTTCTCCGAGTCCAACAGGCGACAGCCCAATGAACGCGAACCAGAGCTCCCGGCGCGGTCTCCAGCGCGGCGGGTCGACACCGTAGAGCGCGACGCGGCGGAACAAGCAGCCGGTGCCGACGTAGATGGGGCCCTGGAGGCCGTCGAGGGCGAGCTCGGTGCAGTCGAAGAAGACGCGGTTGTGGTTGGCGTAGCGGTCGCCGGGATCGACGCCGTCGAACCGCTGCGGGAACTGGACGAACGCGACCGCGCGGGCGTCTTCGGCGGCTCCGCCGCCGCCGCATTCGATCATGAAGCAGATGCCGGCGCGGAGGGCCTGCGAGTTGTTGACGTAGTGGTCGCAGTCGAGGTTGAGGATGAAGGGCGCGTTGGAGAGCACGGCGGATGCGCGCAGCAGCGCGTTCATGGCGCCCGCCTTCCGGTGGTGCGCGTGGCCGCGGGGCTTCTCGCGGCACACGTACACAAGCGCCGGGAGGCGCACGTCGACGGAGGCGACGTCGATGAGCTTGCTCCCGTCCGCGACGCCGAGCTGTGGCGCGCTCCCAGCAGAATCGATCAGTACCTGCACAACTCCGGCGTGGTCATCGGCCGCGCCGCGGCGCCGGCGGCGAGCATCGGCGGCCTGCAGCGCGTCGATCCGCAGCAGCATCTCCTCGTACTCGCGGCGCACCCGCCTCCTGTCGCGCACCAGCTCCGGCCATGCCATCCGCCTGTAGCTCCCCCTCGCCGGCGTTGAAGTACGCCTCCGGGTTCCTCGGCTCGACGCCGTGCTTCCGGCAGAACGGCACCCACAGCGCCGCGAACCGGGCCGCCTCCACGACCGCGTTACGTGTCACCTCCGTGCTGGCGTCGTCGGAGACGTAGCACGTCACCTTGCCAGCGGGGTAGCCCGCGGCGAGGATGGACAGCACAGTGTTCGCCGTGGCGAGCGGCGGCTCCTTGTCGGGGTCGGCGGTGGTGACGAACACGTCCATCGCCGGGAGCAGCGCGTCATCGTCCAGCGCCACTATGCCGTCGGGGTCGGCGGTGGTGACGAACACGTCCATAGCTGTGCGTTGCTGCTAAACTCTCCTCGGATAGGACTAGGAGCTATTGGCGTTAATCAAGCATGCTGCTTATCCCCTTGTGCTCACCACATCCTCCTCCCATCGATGGGCCAAATGCTATTCATGGTGACAGAAACTCAGGCAGTACAAACTGCCCCTGTCCAAACTGCTACATTTTTGTAAGGTTAGATGGTGTTAAGTGAAAAGTTTGGTAAACCCCTGGTGCATTGTGCAACTAGGGTAATAAAAAGAGGTCCAAGATAAAATTTACTCTTATATATAAAAAGATTTTGTACGGAGGAAGAGGCTTAGCATCGATGTCCCACTGCACGGAGGTGCTCTGCAAGAGCATTTTTGTTCAGCATGGCTATTTCCTTCGTATTCTCTTTTCGAGACATTAACCTTTCGTTAATGTGCGGGTTTCATTGTATGAAACCAGAGCTAACAGAAAGCTAAGTTGAGCAATCAGACTTAAAAATTTTCTTTTAGAAATCCTTTAGTGTTATTTCTCTTTCTCTGCCTTCCTATCCTTAAAAAGCTAGGTTGAGGAACATAGGTTTTGAACGATTTTTAGAGGTTTGCAATCCTTTGGAATTGTTTCTTATGTGTTTGGAATAAAGGAATAGGTTTGTTGGATTCCTTCAGAAAAGTAGCAATTTCTCCATTCATAGAAAATAAAACATCTACTTTGATCCAAAGCTTTGCTTCATGCTTGCATAAGGGGACGTGATTTAAACCGCACCTAAATTGCATCTTCACGTCTTTTGAATTCCTTAGTTTTAAACTTTACACTTTATCATATTAATGTGCTTTCTATTCTCGATTTGATAATTGTGGGTCTTTTATCTTGTGTTGGTGCTTATTAGTTTGTGTTTGCTTTATGTTAAATTAGTGTGTTTTTTGGTCTCATTAGATTGTGAACGCTAGCTTTTGAAGGATTTGGTGTAATAATTGGTTGCAACCTGTTGAGTAAAGGCCGGAAGTATATTCCATTATCTTTAAAAATATGTGTTTTCTATTCTCTTGTTTTTCATTTCTTTTTTTAAACATGACCTAAAAACTGTTTTTTTTCTTGGCCCTACGCTAATTTGGTGGAGCACTGGCGCCCTTCACATTTTTCTCAAGCGGAGAAATCACTTTTCAAACACAAGCACTGTTGAAGGCGTCCACATGAAGAATTGCCACGGCCCACGTGCATAGAACCACTGCACCTAGTAGTACTATAAGAAGGTAAAGGCCATGTTCCTCCTCCAAATTTTTATTTAACATACACGGACACACACTTAAAATATTAAATATAGTCTAATAATAAAATAAATTACAGATTCCGCCTGTAAACTGCGAGACGAATTTATTAAGCCTATTTAATCTGTCGTTAGCAAATATTTACTGTAGCACCACATTGTTAAATTATGATGTAAGTAGACTCAAAAGATTCGTCTCGCAATTTACATGCAAACTGTGTAATTGATTTTTTTCATCCACATTTAATGCTTCATACATTTGTTTAAATATTTGACGCGACGAAATTTTTAGAAGTTTAAAAGAAACTAAACACAGCCAAAGTACTCCATACTTCTAGAAGCGAAGTTCCGATTCCAAGAGGAAAAAAAAAAAGCTTACTCCTTCTAGAAGCCTACGATAAGATGGACGGCATCACGCAACGTCAATCGGTCAATATATCCATCCATCCCCACTCAAATCCCCCAAAATACAAGACCTAAAAAAAAAAAAGCCTCCCAACAATACAGGAATCTACTACATCATTTTTCAATAGATAACGCTATTAAATATTTATCACATATTTAACCATTTATTTTATTTAAAAAATTTATATAATCATAATTTATTTTGTTGTGAGTTGTTTTATTACTTAAAATACTTTAATTATGATTTAGGCTGTGTTTAGATACAAGATGAAAAGTTTTGGCGTGTCACATCGAATATATGGACACATATTTGAAGTATTAAACATAGACTAATAACAAAATAAATTACAGATTGCGCATGTAAACTGCGAGATGAATTTATTAAGCCTAATTAATCCGTTATTAGCAAATATTTACTGTAGCACCATATTGTTAAATCATGGAGTAATTAGGCTTAGGCCATGTTTAGATCCCACCTCAAAAATTTTTACCATGTCACATCGAATGTTTAAACACCTGCATAAAGATTAAATATAGGCTAAAAAATAACTAATTGTACAGATTGTGACTAATTTGTGAGACGAATCTTTTAAGACTAATTGCTCTATGGTTTGACAATGTGGTGCTACAGTAAACATATGCTAATGACGGATTAATTAGGCTTAATAAATTCGTTTCGCGGTTTACTAACGGATTCTGTAATTAGTTTTTCTTATTAGTACAATACCCCATTCGACACCTATACCTGATGTGATACGCCAAAACTTTACACTACTAGATCTAAACACCCCTTTAAAAGATTCGTCTCGCAATTTACACGCAAGTTGTGTAATTAATTTTTTATTGTCTATATTTAATACTTCATGCATATGTTTAGACATTCGATGTGACAGCATGAAAAAATTTTACGTGGTAACTAAACAGAGCCTTATATCTTATACATTTATATAAAACTTTTGAATAAGACGAATACTCAGACATCACAAACTGAGGGAGTACGTGTACGGTACACCAGGGGTATCCCGTATACAGTACACTATATACTCCAGTGTGTACATACGTCACACACGTATAAATACACCCCCCACGCATACGGTATACTACCCCACTAGCTGGAAGGCGCCATTTTTATAGTACTCCGTAGTAGCCCACACACCTCATCACTTCACCACGTCGCCTTCGTCTTCCTCCTCCCCAACACACAAAAACACTTCGCCGACTCCGACTCGCTCAACTCACCTCACCGGAGGTAGCTTAGCTTCCTTCCTTCCTCCTCCATCCATGGCGGAGGAGCAGGCCAAGGCCCAGGCGGCGGCGAAGGCCCTGTCGGAGCCGGTGCGGGTCGGGGGGTTGGCAGCGGAGGCCACGCTCTTCGGCGGCGAGCTGGCGTGGCGCCCCTCGGGGGGAGGCGGCGGAGGAGGAGGGGAGGCGGGGAGGCTGGAGCTGGAGTCCGAGGTGCTCGGGGTCCGGGTGGACGGGAGGGCGCTCAGGGTCGCGACCTTCGCGAGGGGCGACGAGGCGGCAGCGGCGGCGTCGGCGGCGCCGGCGGCGCGGCCGGTGACGTGCGGGGGCGGGGAGAGGAGGAGGGAGAGGGAGGTGGTGGTGGAGATGGAGAGCGAGGAGGCCGCCGCGGCGTGGGGGGACGCCATGAGAGATCGCCTCGCATCGCTTGGTAAATTCACTGATTAATCACTAGCAGTAGTAGTAACTCGGTAATCATCTGCTCTTGATTTGTTCTTAGTAACAGAAATGTCTACTGTTCGATGATCTTTAAGCTTGTTTAGGTTATTGTTTGATTCATGGTGTGATTTGGTCACGAAATGTCGCCTTTTTTATTGGGATTGGTCTTTGATCAATTGGGCGGTGGTTGCGTTGACTCAGTCGGAGACTCGGAGTAACGTAGTGGGGAAAGAACCCCCAAATATCGATTATTCACTTTGTTTAGTTGATCACCTTCATAAACAAAAACTTAATGTAATGAGTTTTTACAATCGACGGGAGGGATGTACAGTATTGCATCTCTCTGGATATTTCTTGGTGTCCGTGCTGTTGTAACGTGGCCTGTCAGCTCTGTTGCACAAATTTGTCCAAAATCGTCAATTGTACAGTACTTTATATGTACGGATAGCGTACAATACTTCCAATAGGGAGTTCTTTTTACCCCATTGTTTCTTCAAGTTTTGACCATAGATCAACTTTTACTAGATAGTTTAAAATTGTGTATGAGTTTTTGTTTTTTTTTTAGTTTTTTAAAATATATTTTGAATCAAACGGACCAGCTCCTGGTGGCAAAACAAAGACCGTGGTGCTTGAACTTGAAATTTCAGCGAGGTCCAAGAATCATACCATCTGATATCCTGATGAGCTCTTCTCATCTGCTGCTGATTAATGTAGGAGAAGATATTTTTGTAATGATCATTTGGATACTTCATTGATTTTCATGTGTTGGTCAAATGTCCTTCTCAGTGTCGCTATTGCTAATTAAATGTCACCCTTGTGTATTTCGTTAGACTTCAATCAAAAAAATGAAGGTGGTTTTTATGTTTTCACTTTTCCACCCATTAGTTTATTATAGGATTGTTATAGGACTTCAAGCATTTTGCTTCTACTGCTCTCACGCACACAGTGTAATTCTATCCTATCTCTAAGCGTTGTTCTTCTGCACTCACACCAACTGTGTCTTATGCATACTTGAAGCAGAGACAATGACCCTCTCTTTGGAATTGGGTTTTTTGCTGGCAAAGTTGGATTGAATTCTTCGCTTGCCACGGTTGGCAGGCTGTTATTTCCTGGCAACATTCATATGTCCCAAAATCCAGAATAACAGTCTGTTGGTAATTGATAATGCAAATAATACCAAGGAAGAAGGAATAGAATTTGCCCCCTTTTTTTAGATAATAGGAATCCCAGATGGTTGGAGTGATTATATACACCTGTTGGAATTTGTGGAGTGAAATGTGCCCTTTTTGTCAGCACTAGGTAGTCCATCCAGGTCTTCAGGAGGTGTTGTGTTGCATCAAAGAAGATGTTGAACTTAGACAGATGGTCCTAACTCTCCTAAAAGTTAGTTTCTTTGGTTTGTCATGTTTGCTCCAGTTGTTGATTTCCTTCTGGTAGTAAATTCTTTTTTCCCTGAACCTATCCTGGACATGCTCCATAAATTTCCAGAGCCCCTCTATTAGTGTTTTTTTAGGAAAAAAAAAAAGAAAAAGAACGTGTCATCTCTAATTTGTTCTTCTTCATGCATATGGAGACAATTATTTAGGGTATTGACACTGCAACTAAAGCTGGACTTCTAATTATTCTTGACATCTATCTTATTCAACCGTGATATGCTGTTGAATAGGTCGGCCAAAGAGATTGTTCATCATAGTTAACCCTTATGGTGGAAAGAGAGGTGGGCGGAGGATATTCCAGACTGAGGTCCTACCTCTCATTGAAGCTGCTGGCATCCTTTACACTATGCAAGGTTGTGATATATGTTCAAAATCTTCCTATTTTGGTAATCTAAGTGTGACACCCAGTTTCTCTGTATACAAAGTTTTTGAATTATGAATTGTGTTCAGAAACCAAGCATCGGCTTCACGCTCAAGAAATTGCTCATTCACTGGATCTTAGGAAATATGACGGAATTGTTTGCGTCAGTGGAGATGGTGTACTTGTAGAGGTTAGCAAAAAAAGATGATTCGCACAAAAACCTGATGCAAATTATAGGCAGTAGTCTTCTTTATCCTCAGATATTTTTAGAGAAGGGTGACTTTCCTTTATTCTTCTTCCTTGCATTTAATTATTTTATTTTGGGTTTTTAGGTGGTTAATGGTCTGCTGCAAAGAGAGGACTGGAACACAGCAATAAAAATACCATTAGGCATCATCCCGGCAGGTATTTGAATATGTGATCACAATTCACAATGCTATTCTTTATTGTAGTGATGCAAAGTTACACCTAGGAGATCTGTAATATGCCTTAGGTTTGTTCTTTCTGATCACCGCAGAACATCATAAAGTTGTGTTACACTAGAGAGTAGCTTGTGATTTCTTATTTATTTTGTTCAGCCTTGTGTAGCTTCTTTACAGCTCAATACTATAAGTTCTCTGGGTAGAGTTTTCACCCATTACAAATACCATAGGTACCGGAAATGGAATGGTGCAATCGCTTGTGCATTTTGCTGGTGAATCCTTCTCTGTTTATAATGCTGTGCTTGCAATTATCAGAGGCAAGTCTCTACCCCCCCCCCCCCCCCCCCAACAAAATCCCCCATCCCCGCGGCTAACGTAAATAGTCATCTGTGTTTCCATATTGTAAATCCTCTCAAAATATTTCCATTTGCTGTGTTAATAAAGTACTGATGGCAGCTTCTGTTGCACAGGTCACAAGCGTCCCCTTGATGTTACTTCTGTTGTGCAGGGAAAGACAAGGTTTTTTAGTGTCTTGATGCTTACTTGGGGTATGCCGTGTATTAGCTTGATGCTAAGCTTTTTTCTCTCTTAAACTACACGTCTATACCCCCATAACACTGACTGTCACTCTCAGAGGTTGTTCTCCCACTATCTATTTCTGGGGCACTAAGAGAAAACGATTTATGAACTGCAGGTCTGGTAGCTGATATCGATATTGAGTCAGAGAAGTACAGGTGGATGGGCAGTGCTCGTCTTGACTTCTATGTATGCATTCTACCATAACTCTATCAAACACTCCATTTGTATCCATATGCTTTCTCTCCTCTCTCTTTCCTCTCCTTTATTTATGTGGTCCTCATGGTCAGTCATGTGCACAATGCTGTAATGTGCTTCCAAAATTAGATGATCATAATGGTTAGGCTTGCATCAGTGTGCTGATGATATAATAACAATCAAAAGATACATTTGTCTATGACGTTCCCATTGTGGAGCATGTTCTTTAAATGGAATGCATGTTTATGCGTGCATTATTTTGCTTTGAAAAATGTTGTGTACTTTTGAACACAAAACTATGCCTTGATGTCTAAAAAAATGTCATCGTGAGCTTTAGTACTTCATCGAGCATATTTAGAGGCTGTCTAAAGTATAATGCAAAGATTGTTGTAGTGTCCTTGTATTCGCTTATTCAGTCCCTTCTGGATACTTAGCAATTCATTCTATGCTCTGACTTTATTTCAGTCCCTTCTCCGTGTGGTGAGCTTGCGGCGGTACAATGGGCGTGTTCTTTTTGTTCCAGCCCCAGGATACGAAGGATTTGGTGATCTTGTAGAGCAAATTAGCAGTTGCAAATCAAATGGGGCTAGCACTGGTGTACAAGAGGACAAATCAAATGATTTTAATGACGAAACATGTGCTTACGCAGGCCCTTCAATTGATGAAGCTGATCATGAGTGGAGATCACTGGATGGCCCATTTGTTTCGGTTTGGGTCAGTGGTGTTCCTTTTGCTAGTGAAAATGTCATGACAGCACCAGAAGCAAAGGTTAATCTCACTCTGTTTTGGTTCTTCATAATCTTTTAGTCCTGAAAGGCCAAAATATTGTTAAAAGATAAGCTGGAAACTTAGGAATTCAAGTGATTTTAGCAATTGAAAGCTGGCTATTGGGTTAGTAGCAATGAATATTCAGACTCATAAATAAATACTGTATTTAAAAGTGTCTACATCCTATTAAGCCCTAAAGCTGTCTCTTTAGTTTTTTTTTTTAATACAAGTGTCAAAAGGTCGCCAATCATTCAGTGGCGTTGTCAATCATTTTCTGCTATTTCTACAAGGCTCTTGATTGTCCATAGTCCATACCCTGACTATTCTTCATTACATCGCAGTTTGGAGATGGCTACTTGGATGTAGCCATAATCAAGGACTGCCCTAGGTCGGCTCTTGCTGGGCTGATGTTTCAGATGAAGGATGGCAGCTATGTCAAATCCCCCTATGTGGAGTACTTCAAGGTACTGTGTTTACTTACCCCTCTGCACTCTTCTGTTTCCTGACCACTCCATCTCTGTTCCTCAGTGTAAAAGAAAATGCCATGCTATCCACCGAGACAATTTTTTTTAGATAATGGAAATGGTTTATATGTTTGGCCTCTGCCGTTTCACACAGCAAAAATCCACCGAGACATTCAGAAGAAATTTGATAATATGCCACTCAGTTCACGCCCCTTTGATAATATACCACCGGGACTGCGAATCGTTTGATTCCGTGCCACTTTCTCCCTTCTTTCTCAACCTGATGTAAAATCTCTGACAGGTGAAGGCTCTCAGGATTGAGCCGGGAATGCGGGTGGGCAGCACCACCAAGGGCGGCATCATCGACTCCGATGGCGAGGTGATCGCGAGAGGGGATGGATCACACACCGGCGACGAGATAGAGCACCTGATGGCCTATGGCCCTCCCATCCAACTGACGGTGGATCATGGCTTGGCCACCATTTTCTCCCCTAGATGATGATGATCCTTGATCCTGCCCTGAATTCTTCGCTTCTTTCACAGCATATGTTACATACTTACATTACACCTGTAATTACTCACACACCACAAATACAAGGAGAGCCACCCAAAAGCGCAATGTCCGGTGAGATCTTCCTCACTCTCTCTTTTTGGCACTGATCAGTGATAGCTGCTTTACTCAAAAGTGTGACAGATTTGTATACCACAAGATTCCTGATCAATGCTGCTACTATGCTACAAGCCTACAGCTGCTACAATACTTATCAATACAACTGAAACTGCAGTTTGCAAAGACAAGTAGAGGTCAACCTGCGAAGCACCAATAGCCTACTACAGGTGTGTTTACGGGCTGGGCTGTTCTGCTTGCATCTCATTTCAGAGGCTCCAACCTTCCTACTCCTACGTGAAATGCGAATGGTCTTGTTCAGCTGTGATTTTTGCAGCAGCTGCGCGTCATTGCTTACAGCATGTGGATACTACTCCCTCCATTTCATATTACGAGTCGTTTGATTTTTTTAGACACTTTATTAAGTTTGATCAAGTTTATAAAAAAATTTAGCAGCATCCAAAATATCGAATTGGTTTCATTAAATCTGACATTAAATATATTTTATAATATGTTTATTTTGTGTTAAAAATACTAATATATTATAAATTTGATCAAACTTAAAAAATTTAACAAGAAAAAAAATTAAATGACTTATAATATAAAATGGAGGGGTAAGAGAACAGCTTTAGCCGTAGTAAAAAATGACAACCCAACATTGGTCTATTTTTTTCAGCTAGCTGCAGATCGTCTGTCTCGTGATGCCGATTGGCACCACGCAGAGGGGCATGTGGTCATAAAGAGGAAGAGTGAAAAATTAAAAAGAGAGAAGAAAAAAAAGAAGAAGAAAAACGGGTCCTGGTGTTTTGACGCACGCTAGCTTGCTGCTGCTGGTGCGGTGGCGCCGGCCGGCGTGCACGCGGCATTATTGTACCCCGAGATGGGGAGAATCTTTTGGGAGGGAGAGGATCAGAGGGGGGAGGGGGAGTCGCCGGCCGCAAGCAACCGGTCGATGCGTTGCATGCGTTGCGTGGTACCGATCAAAAAAAAAAAGGTGGTTATCTTGCAGCCATCGATTGCGATTTGGGGACGTTGGTGTGAGTGAGAGTGAGTGACGGATGCAGTACAACAACTGTTCATTGCGACCTTCGAATTTGGTGAGGGATAGATATATATAGGAAGTTTCGAACACGCTTTTAACTCGAATTTTATTTTATTAGCGTGTTTTTTAAACTACTAAACAACGTGTTTCGTACAAAAATTTTCTATGTAGAGGTTGTTTTAAAATAATATCAATTAAAATAGCATCAAATTGAGTATGTTCATTTGTCAAAATTTGTAATAACTACTCCATCCACACAAACAAACCAACCTAATACTAAATCTGACACATCCTACTACTACGAATTTAGACATACCTTTATCCACTGTGAATCTGAACATATCTCTATCCAGATTTGTTATACTAGAATGTGTCATATCTAGCCCTAGATTCATTTTATTTGGAACGGAGGGAGTAGAAGTTAATTAGTCATGTGCTGATGACTTTCTTGTTTGAAGTACGCCAACTTAATATTTATTTTCACCAGTTTCAAACACCATCATATTTCACGTGGTATAGGAATTATCGATCCAGTGAAATTGTGAAAGTCTATAGTATGTAATTTGTGCTTCCAAGTTTTAAGGCGAATATGAATTGAAGATGGTATTATCGGACCTATAAAATTGTTTATCGAACTGATTTTATTTTTTGAGATGTGAAATTCGTCGAGCTTCGAGTGAATAGTGTTGAGATTTAAACATTCTCGGATCTCATAATATTATCTTTAGAACACCGGATTCCTCCTCTTAACAGACGCAAAAACCATGTGTAAATTGAACCGATCTATGCGAAAACCTTATACTAAGATTTTGAAGAAATTCATGGTTTACAATCATAGAAATAAAGGGCCTGTTTAGTTCGCGAAAAGAAAATTTTTGGATGTCACATCGGACGTTTGACCGGATATCGGAAGAGGTTTTCGGACATGAATAAAAAAACTAATTCCATAACTCGTCTGGAAACCGCGAGACAAATTTTTTGAGCCTAATTAATCCATCATTAGCACATGTGGATTACTATAGCACTTATGGCTAATCATAGACTAATTAGACTCAAAAGATTCATCTCGCGATTTCTTCCCTAACTATGCAATTAGTTTTTTAAAAATCTATATTTAATACTCCATATGTGTGTCAAAGATTCAATGTGATGTTTTTTAAAAAAAAACTTTTTAGGAACTAAACACACCCAAAGTACTCCTACTCAGGAAGTTTGGAATCGTCTGGTAGTAATAAAAACAGGGCATGCGTACCAAACATCACCTGCTCAGCTCGTACGAAACCGATTAAAGAGCAGTTTTCCGTGTACACACAAAAGCGTGCCTGGATCAAGCGAGACCCCACCACACACACACACACAACGCTAGCTAGGTTGCTGTACGAGAGAGAGAGAGATAGAGGGATCACGATTCACATGGCACATGCACATGAATGCATGCCAAGCTCGTTTTTAAAGGGCGTGCCATGCATGCATGCATGATGCATGAGGACTTGTGGAGTCGTCTGTCTAGCTAGCTGCACGCATGCATCCATCCAAGCCAGCGTCCTCTCTCGTCTGAATGCATGATTTTCACAATCCATGTACTCCCTCCGATTCAAAGAAAAAACAACTCATGCATATCTATTCAATCCGAACCAAAATATAACAACTTTTAGCCCTCAGGACTTATCTCAAAATATAACAACTTCTTCACTAACATTCTCTTAGAGCATCACCAACAAATTATCTATAATTTTCTCCTAAAAATTTATTTTTGGGTTTCCTAAACTGAAAATAGGAAGTGAAAAAACTCCTCCCTCCAACAGATAGTCTAAATTCAATCTCCAAAACTTAAAAGTGGGCCCTTCTGTTAAACTACCAAGAGAAAATTCCGTTTTTTTTCTTTCACGCGCAGAAAAATCGCTATCTCCCACACGCGGGAACGAAGGAGAGAGGCGGGATTGCATGATTGGGAGCGACTTTCACGCCCGCATATAAACGAAGCGAGGAGCCGGGGGAAGGGAACTCCAAAACTCAGGTAGGAGAGTAGGGGATCTGTTGGAGCTGATTTTTGGACTAAAATCCCTCAAAATTAGTTTTGGGAATCATATAGGTAGACTGTTGGTGATGCTCTTATCAACCAATCACAATCCTCCACCATTCACTTTTTCCACTTATCTCCACTACTCATCCAATTACAACCCTTCACCACTCACTTCTACATACTTTATTAATAATCGTGTTCAACTCTAAAACTTCTTATATTTTGGAATGAAGAGAGTATGTATTTGGACATACATGAGCAGGAGTTACTTTTTGGGACGGAGGGAGTACTTACGACATCTCAAAATGTAGTAATAAATTTAAATTGGATAAATCTCATTACAACAAACCTGAATATACATCCATCCAGATTTATTGTGCTAGAATATGTTTCATCCAGTCTTAGATTACTATATTTTTAGAACATGGTAGAATCTTTTGCTCAACGTAAGTTCATTTTTCATTCATTTCACACGGTTCCACAAAACTGAAAATATTAGAATACCTCAATTTATTAAATTCTAATAAAATTTTTTCCCATTACTATCCTTAATTAATATATATATATATATATATATATATTATTTTTACAAACTCCGATACAATAATTATTAACAAATGGTATAAGCTTAAAAATGATTGTATATCTGCGTGGACCCCCTGCACGCGTCGTCCTGCCTGCGACGACGGTACTGCGCGCGATCGATCGATCGATCGGCGATCCCGTGCATGCATGCATGCGCCGGTATATTACTTGCTGAGATCAACGTACGACCCCCCTCTCTGAGACTGATCTTATCTCTCTCTCTCTCTCTCTCGTGGATAATACTGTAGCATGTCGTTTTCTTTATTTCCAGATGGAGAAGCAAATAATGGGGGTTCGATGTTAATTAATAGGGGAAGCCTTGAATTGACGAAGGGGCATGCATGATGTGAGGGAGTGATTGACCAAACCCAACTTGGACAACATGAATGGAACTTGGGGTGTGTTTAGTTCTTACTAAAATTGAAAGTTTGACTAAAATTAAGACAACGTGACGAAAAAGTTAAAAATTTATGTGTGTGGGAAAGTTTTGATGTGATAAAAAAATTGAAAATTTGAAAAAAAAAGTTTGGAACTAAACGAGGCAAGAGGGGGTGAAAACGTTGAGCGTTGTACGTTGGACAACATGAATGAAATCGATCATATTAATGCAGTACTAATATTAGACGACGCATTTTTAATTATGTCTCTTCGCTTCGAAGGACGTTATTACTCCCTTCATTCTACATCAGGGGTCAGGGCTGGTCGTTTGTGCTGCTTTGCAGCGAGCTACGGTCACGCGCATATGATACATCTACACTACAAATAGTAGAAATTGTGTTGGCTTTGTTGCTGTTGTGGCTGCACAGCCGTAGCAATCTCTCCTGATCAGTCTCAACATAGGTTATTTTAAGTCTTTTCTAATTAAGTTCAACTCCTTTAAGTTTGATTGAATTTATGAAAAAATTATAACAGCATCTAAAACACATAATTAGTTTCATCAAACCCATTACATAATTTCAATTAAGTGGGTCATATTTTGATTTTTCTTTTGCTTTAAAAATTTATGATCTTCTAAAATACTAAACACACAGACGGTTTATTATTTGAATAAGTGGTTTGCTTTCGATTATGCTCTTGTATTAATTTTCATCCAACATATTTTCTCCCATAAAGTACTTAAAGTTTTCAACAAACAAATGTACACCTATAAAGAAATAAACTCAAATGTATTACACACCTATAAAGAAATAAACTATTTCCTGGATTCTCACAAAGAGAAAACGGAAGAATAGCGAAACAGTAAGGGGTTATTTGGATGGAGCTAACTTTACCACATCTTTATTTTATCGTAAGTGTTGTAGACCGTACGTTGTGTCTCATATTGACGAATTTTAACTTAAAAAATTAAAAATATGAAATGTGAGCCAAACATACTCCCTGACACTTAAAATATTATGGCATACCTAATCTTTTGTGCTTAGCAATCTTCGACCAACTAACCATACAACCCCCAAACTTCAGCAGTTCAGCAGGCAGTACAAAAACAAATGGACGGCACAAAGCCGCAAATGCTCATCAGTGACGGCAAATCGGCAGCACGGATAAGCTGCCACTGAAAACCCGCGCGCTGTAACGCACACGCACGCATTCATTTGTTTTTTCCCCCTCCTCGCCACGCTGCGGGCCATGCACGCACGAATTATTTGGCGCGCACACCCGGCCGTCTCCTTATTAATCCATCACTCCCATTTTGTATTTGCACTAATAATTCAGTTTCTTTTAGTTTTGTGATCCCTTTTGGCGTGGCTGATGGGGACAATTAATTAATTAAACAAATGAAACAGGCTAAAAAAAGGCTATTATAAAAAAACACACAACTCCGTAGACGTACATCGATCAGCTAAGGTGAGCATGATCGACCGGCCGGTTACACGAGCTCCACTAAATTATTGTTGATTAACTTGCGTTTTCATCGAGCTTAATTATATAATCCGTAATTCCGTATGATTTACTTGACTTTTTATTTATCTGTATACAGTTGATTGTAACATCGTAACCGGCTCGATTAATTTACGTTAACTTGTACTCGTACGTATGTGCTCGCTAGTGTGATTTTTTTAAGAGTTAATTTCACTTTGTACCATGTTTTATTTCCAAAGTAAAACTTTGAATCACTCTGTATCTAATCTTTTCACTTTAAACTGGATAATTTTATTTTTATTGCACAATAAATCACCTCAAACCACATCTTCAGCATTTCATACCAACAAACTTTCATATCTATATATTCATGCTATACCTTCATCGAATGAGACGTTAAAGCGAATAGAGTTAGGACAAGGAAAAAAAAAGAGTTAGGGTGGTCCATTATGTAACAAAAGTAAAGTTATCTAGTTGAAAGAGAAAACGTTGGATATAGGATAATACAAAGTGAAACTTTGACAATAAAACATGAACCAAAAAGTACATTTCACTCATTTTTTATACTACTTGTGTTAATTATAGGAACAATTAGTACAGAACTTACGTTTAGTAAAACAAATTTGTACCATTAAAGTATAGGGGCACCTAATTACTTACGTGTGCTTTGCTACTACTCCCTCCTCCATCCTATAATGATTTTGATTTTTTTCTTACTCTATTTAACCATTCGTCTTATTGGAAAAAAATTAGAATTATTATTTATTTTATTTGTGACTTACTTTATTATCCAAAATACTTTAAGCATAACTTTTTGTTTTTTATATTTGCACAATTTTTTTTAAATAAGATGAGTGGTCAAACAGTGCAAGTAAAAAATCAAAATCATTTATATTATGGGATGGGGGAGTACTAATTAGCCACGATCATTGATACAGGCATGAAAAAAAAACTATTCTACTACTACAACTACTACTAATTAATTAATTAATTAATTAATTAATTCAGAACAAGGCATGCAATAAAAACATGCATGCATGTGCATGCATGCACCAACTAACCTATATGGGATTATATTGGAGTAGTACGTCGTAGCAAAAGAGCAAATGGAGTCCAGCCAGCGTCTGTGTTATTGGACGGGCCCTTTGCGTGCATTTGTAAAATTGCACGTATGTGAGCCCACTGGATATATGATTATGAAATAGAGATGTGTAGTTGCTATCTATAAATAAGTATGTAGGACATTAGGACTATATATAGGTAATAATATGGTTGAGCAAGAGGCTTCCGTTTCTCTAAGGCTGATCAGTTCGGCATATGAGTTGGGAACTCATCCCACGCGTATATAACACAGAACGACTCATTAGTGCAGGATTAATTAAGTATTAGTATTATTTTTAAAAAATGGTTAATATGATTTTTTAAAACAACTTTCTTATAGAAATTTTTTAGAAAAAAAACGTAACCTTTACTAGTTTTAAAAGCGTGTACGTGAAAAATGATAGAGATAAGTTGAGAAATATGGTGGCGGAACACAGCCTAAAACTAGGGGCAATTCGAAATTCGGTTTATGTACAAGACATACAAATTAAAGAGACCACGCAAAAGGAAAATAAAAAAGAGACCATATATATGCCATTTAATATCATGCATCTCTACTCTCTTTTTATCTCTTATGCTCGAGCCATTGATTCGCAAGGAAAACAATCTATCCATATCTTCACTGAAATAAACCATGTATGCGTACTTTTATTGAACATAAGCGGCTCATAAAAGAACGAAAGGGCAACCCAATATTGCTACGTGCATGAAACAACAATAGGCTAAGGCGCAAGACGGTATATATATATATATACACACACACACACACACATATACATAGAGAGAAATGTAGTATCTATATGCAATCTTGGATGTGAGATTAGTATATGACAATTGGATGGCAAATTTTTTTTATATTATTATGCAAACATAAATGCAGTACAAAAAATAAAGACAAGCTGTAAATACAAATTATGTACAAGATATAAAATTAGATATTTAGAACATAGTAGGTTTATATAGAACGGTCCAGGTGTTCATTCATATACCTTGATAGGTTGAAGGTAGATCCTTCCGAAGATTACACCAAGGACTTGATACAACACGTTCGTAATTATACAGGTACAGGACTCTCACAAGAACTCTTACATGGACTCTCACACTTAGACTCTCATGAGTCTTTTATTTAGGTTATACTATAGTACTAACACTTAGATGGAGTAGAGTGGAGTGTGATGGCTGGTGGAGAGGTGAGAGGAATGGTTGAGTGAGACGTGTTGTGTGTGAAATGCGATGGTGAGCCCCTTATATAGCGCTCGGTAGAGAATCTTCATGATATCTCTTCTTGACCTCAAAGAGTTTATGATACCCCTTTAGATTTCATGGAGAGAATCTTTGGTGATGACGCTTTAGACCTTTAATAAAGGTGTCATAATATCGTCTTTTGACTATGGACTTATCTTATCTGGAATAGTGTAGATTCCTTATCTTGAATAGTGATCTTTGTCGGGGATGACAAGATCTTTATTCATTATCTTCGTTGATTATCGTGGGTACTGATTGCACCGTGTCGATCTCTGACGGCTCTGTTTTCTGAAACCACTGAGCCAGGCTTTTGTAATAACTTTTTTTTGGAGCATTCATTTCCAAAATCCGGTTTAATTATGCGCCCTGCTCCCTTGAAGTATTCATAACTTTGGTTGTAATATTTGCTGATAAAAATCCTTGTGATCTTGTTTTGGAAAACCAGCTGATATTCATAATCTGTGGTGATAGCTTCTTCAATTTCTGCAGCTTCAGAAAATAATCTCCAATTTTCATGATTAGCAATTGTTGTATATATTTCTTCCTCTTCATCCGATAGTTTGCTAGGACCGTCTTCTTGAAAATTAAATTGTCCATTCATGATATATATATAATGAATTGCTGGACGAACAGGTGGTGTGAATTTTGGTGGTATGAAGGAGAAGATAATCCTGTATCTTCCATGTCCAAGTCTCCTGCAGACATCTTTCACAGCGCTTCCTAAATCAGATTGAAGGATCTGATCGAGGGTTGCATAGATGGAATTCACAAGACCATGATCTATAATGGTTTGGAGAGATATTTCTTCATGGTTGTATGTGGGTAGGTTCCGGAATCTTTGGAGATTTATCTCAGCTTTGAGAACCAGGAATCTATAGGATGGGTCAGAGATTGCCTGATCATCTAGCCTTAAGAGAGGGAGCATATATATGATTACTCGTATGGCTGGGTTTCTTTCTCTTCCTTCTAAGAGATCAAAGAAATAATCTTGGAGTCCAAGGAATATTTTCATTTGTCTCTCCTTAAACTTTTGCCAAACAAGATCGAGGATGTCTTGCCCAAAGCAAGATAAAGTTTGCTCCGTCTTGAAGCTTAATCTAGGTTGGAGATTTTCGTATGTGGTACTCATGGGATTTTGGCTTTTAAGTTTCTTTTGGCAAGAATCTTTGTAGGCACAAGATCTACATGGTGCTTTTGGCTGGGTCCGGAGTATATATTGTGGAAGGAATGAATTGGGATGATTATGCAGTATGTATGGTGTTTGGGGAATGGTATCATGCTTTTTTGTGGATGATGATGGTTTATTATGTGGAAAAGATTGCAATAGGTTATTGATATTTATGTGGAAAGCAACCATGCTCGAAGCAGGATCTGTTGAAATCAAAATCTTATCTAAGAATATCTTGGTATTCTTATCTGTTGCCATAGATTGTTCAACTTCCATGGGAAGTTTATCTTGGCCATCACGGGATTTCTCCTCGCGATAATCTAGTAAGCTCTTCTCATGATGAGGGATATCTTATAGTTTAGCCCTTTTTTCTGTTATCTTTTGATCTGAGGGCACGAAATTTTTGAAATAATATGCCAGGCCATTTAAGGCATGAGCTTTTTCTTTTTTGATGGTTGAATAATTTTTTTAGCCTCATTCCAGGTCCCAGAGGTGAACCTGACCAGCTGCTCTCTGGAATCCTTTTTTTGTTTAAGAATTCCTCCATAACCATGATCTGAGGCATCTGATTCGATAATTTTGAAGGCATCTTGATTTAGGATATAAAGACAGGGCAAGGTTTTGACCTTACCTTTGATCTTCTTAACAGCTTGAGTATGTTTAGTTGTCCAAGTTGGAGGCTTTTTCTTCAACCTCTCGGTTAAAATCTTTCTGTCTTTTGCAAGATCTTTATAAAAATCGGAGACATAGTTTAAACACCCTAGAAATCTTTGCAACTGTGTTTTATCTTTTACCTCATCTGGAAATTTTTCTGCAAATTCTATTACTCTTGCTACTGGTTGGACTCGATCATATTGAATTTTATAACCGAGAAACTGAACATTAGTTTGGAAAAGTTTCATTTTCTTAGCAGAGACTACTAAACCGTTTTGAACTATGATTTTATAAAATATATTAAGGTGTTTCCAATGTTGGTCAACATCTTGGGAAAATATTAAAACATCATCTATATAAACTATAATAAAGGATGTAAAGGGAAGGAAAATCTCATTCATGATTTTTTGGAACTCAGAAGGAGCATTTTTTAAACCAAATGGCATTACGTTCCACTCATAATGACCAAAAGGAGTAGTAAAGGCAGTTTTATATCTGTCATCTTCTTTTATTTGGACTTGCCAAAACCCAGACTTCATATCAAATTTAGAATATATCTTTGAACCCTGAATCCTTCGTATTAAGTCATGCTTATAAGGTATTGGATACCTTATCCATTGTAGAACTTTATTGAGGGGTTTGTAATTAATAACTAGCCGAGGAACTCCTCGTTCTTTTTCAGCAGCATTTTCTACATAAAAGGCTGCACAACTCCAAGGAGAGGAACTTTTCCTTATTAAGCCTTTATCTAGCAGGTTTTCTATTTCTTGCTTGCAAATTTCTAAAAGTCGACTATTCATCTGAATGGGCCTTGTTTTAGTGGGAATCTTATCTTCATTAAAATTAGAGATATAAGAAAGACCTACAACATGCTTTTTCCTATGCCAAAAAGCTGATGGGAAATCAGAACATATATCTTTTATGAACTTTTTTTCTAACAGTATAATTTTTTCTTGAAACCTTGGATCATTAAGGGTTTGGGAAATTCTAGCATTTTTTATTTCAGAAGATATGTCACTCACAAATTGCTCTTTTTGTGTGATAATCTCCTTTAAATAGTTTAACATGGTTTGCTCGGGTTTAGAAGAAAATTTTAACTTAACATTTTTGTCTCTGATTCTAAACTGGATACCTTTTTCAGTAACAATAAAGGGTTTTATTAGGGATAAGAATGGCGTTCCCAAAATAACTCCTTGCTTTAGATCTTTTATAAGCAAAAAGGAAGTTTTAATGCAGACTCCATTTATGCAAACATGAATAGAAGGGATTTTGTAATTGACTTTTAGTAAATTTCCATCTGCAGCGTGAATTTTATGGGAGGATTTTTCAAAGTATTTGAATGGGATAATACCTTCACGAATGCAGTTCAGATCAGCTCCTGAATCAATTAAAGTCTTATAGCTGAATTGGAATCCATCATTGAATTTGTACCTTACTTCTGCATACCATTTCTACTTAACATAACTGTTGATGGAGTTGACAACCTCTTCATCTTGGCCCATGCAACTATTATTTTGTAAAACTTCGAATTTTACCCTTTAAGTCTCTTAATTCCTTTTTAGTATAATTTTGTTCTTGGAAGAGGTCATTAATATTAAGTTTTCTTTTGGTCTTTTTTTCCTCAGGGTTAAAAGTGCCAAATTAATTTGTATCAGAAATAACAAATATGCTTCCAAAAAGATCTCGCTTATGGACTAGGATTTCATTATTTGTGCATAAGGCTTCAGCCGAGATTTGGTTTTGAGATTTTCTTTCAAAGGAGTTTTTGGTTTGAGAATGGTAACAAAGTGTTTTATTTGGATTGGGTTGGATATAGATCTTGGAGAAGAGAACATTATGGAACAATCTAAATTTTGATCTGGTGATACCTTTAGGATCATTGATTATGTTGTAGAAAGAGGTATTGATGATTCTGGTAATATAACTCTCGAGGTTTCTGTTTACCGAAGGTCGATTTTGTTATAAAAGGAAGAAACTTCTTTTTGGAGAGTCAATTTATTGTAAGATGACACTTGGATTCTTGTAAAGGAATTAGACATCTGGTCATTAGTATTAGGAAAATTGTTGGGAATACCAAAGAATTTGGTTACCTTATCTTTAGGAGTGGCAGTTGGAATAAGTATAGTTGTAATAGGATAAGAATAAGGCAAAAGATAGTTTTCAGATTGAGGTATAGATACCTCAAATTGAGAGTGGGAAGAAGGCTCTTCATGACTTCTTAGAATAATGGGTTCCATAAGATTTGTTTTGGAATCTTGTTGTTCAGGGGATAGATCTTGAGTTTTCTGTTGTTCTACTAAATATCCTAGGAAATTATTCTCTATGCATTTCTCATAAGTGCTTTCTGGAAAACAATTTTTTCCTCCCATATCCTGAGATTGTTGAGTAAGTTTAAAAGGAGAATAAGTAATATACGTTTTACTGGTTGACCCATAATCTGAAAAGACCTTAATTACTGACTTGTCATGTTCTTGTTTTCTCTCTTTATTACATACCCCTTTTCCTTTCTTCTAGGTCTTAAAAAATTCTTCAAAATATATAATCTGGCTATTCTCGTACCAGTCAAAGAAGAAAATATTCCTCCTCTGTTCTCTCATTTCGTTATGCCAAACTTCTCTTATCTTCATTCTGAATGATTTGTTAACCTCTTCAAGATATCTTTTAGTTTTAGTTCTATTTTTGGGGAGTCTTATTTCTCTCCTAAGCAATTCTTTGTCAATTTCAAATTCTTCTTCTTCTAAAGCAATAACAAAGTCATCATCAAGCTCGATAACATTGATGTTGAAGTCTGAGATTGAAGGTTCGTCAAAGTTGTCTTCATAGGTAGCATAGACAACATTTTAAGGTTTTGTCCTAGGCCTAGAATCTAGACTGACAGAAGGTCTAGACTGGAGAAAGGCTTTTTATTTTGAAGCAAATGTTATCTCAACATCTCCGTCTGGTGTTTCAATCAAGGATTCGACTTCTGATTGATCCATAGACTTAGGTTCAACAGCTTGAGATAAAACCCATTTCTCAGGCAGGGTGATCTCATCCCATTTCAGGGTTTTGGGGGTAGTACATCTGTTATTAGGATTAGTTTGAAGGAGAGTGGTTAGGCTTTTTGGTGTATAATGTTTGGCACAAGGTGCTAAAGTTGTCATGGCTTTGTAGTAAATTCTGTAGGTAACGGAGATGTTTTCACTCCCCGGTTCTAGTTCATAACCAGATGTTTGTAAGTTGAGAGTGAGAACTTTATGGATATTTGTGTCTGAGAGGGATACAGAAAAATCAGGAAAGGTGTTAAAATAAACAGGACCATTACTGAGGCTGGCTTCCACCATGCCAAGTAAGGAATCTTTGAACCTTTTATTTCTGCAATCTCTTAGACAAGCCAGAACAGAGACGTTCAAACCCTTTCTAGTCAAGGATCTGATAGCAACTTGTATAAGACCAAAGTGAAGGTAGTGATATTGATGTTTAGTTCTTATAGAATTGATTTCTCTTTCTGAAAGAAGATGCAGGGTTTCATGCAAAGAACTAATTGGAATAGTTTTTTTCAATTGTTTTAATATAGTGGTCACTAAGTAACGAAAAAGTACCTACATGATATATTTCCTTAATATTAACCTTAGGAATCTTCCAGTTGGAAATATTTTTCTCAATATCCTCAAAAGATATAGATGATGCATTCTTTACCGACATAGTGCCAACAGACTTCTCGCTACTGCACGAGGCTACAGATCGATCAGTGGCTCTTCGTGATCTAACCAACCAAGACATCTTATACGAAAGATAGGAAGATAGGTAGGTAGTTACCAGACAACGGCGGGGAATTCTCCCACAATTATGATCAACCTATTTGGATATGATGTGTTCCAGTCAACGGCAGGGAATATTTCCCACAATTAAGTTCAACCTTTGCCTTTGATAAGTGCCCAGTCAACGAATTACGCCGACAAACACCTTCTGCGGCTCAACAAGGCAACGCGACTTCAGGCAATCAATCAAAGGTTCGGGAACTTCGCGACTTCAGAACACCACCACACTGTTCGGGATCACCGCGACTCCAGCACGCTACCCGACCCCTCTTCCCCCCCCCTTTTCGAAGAAGATGGCTTGGGGAGGTTACGAGCACTTGGCTCTGATACCAGCTCTAACCCAGGGCAGTGACTAGGGGTCTAGTTACCATATATGAGGATAGGAATGCAGTATCTATATGCAATCTTGGATATGAGATTAGTATGTGACAATTGGATGGCAATCCAGGTTGTTAATTTTTTTATTTTTTTATATTATTATGCAAACATAAATGCAGTACAGGAAATAAAGACAAGCTGTAAATACGAATTATGTACAAAATATAAAATTAGATATTTAGAACATAGTAGGTTTATATAGAACGGTCCAGGTGTTCATTCATATACCTTGATAGGTTGAAGGTGGATCCTTCCGAAGATTACACCAAGGACTTGATACAACACGTTTGTAATTATACAGGTACAGGACTCTCACAAGGACTCTTACATGGACTCTCACACTTAGACTCTCATGAGTCTTTTATTTAGGTTATACTATAGTACTAACACTTAGATGGAGTGGAGTGGAGTGTGATGGCTGGTGGAGAGGTGAGAGGAATGGTTGAGTGAGATGTGTTGTGTGTGAAATGCGATGCCTCTAAAGTGTGATGGTGAGCCCCTTATATAGCGCTCGGTAGAGAATCTTCATGATATCTCTTCTTGACTTCAAAGAGTTCATGATATCCTTTTAGACTTCATGGAGAGAATCTTTGGTGATGACGCTTTTGACCTTCAATAAAGATGTCATAATATCGCCTTTTGACCATGGACTTATCTTATCTGGAATAGTGTAGATTCCTTATCTTGAATAGTGATCTTTGTCGGGAATGATAAGATCTTTACTCATTATCTTGGTGACAAGATCTTTTGTCATATCTCGACTAAATGTGTGTTGGATTGAAATATGATATTCCTTCATCTGAATCATTATCTTGCTTAATTGAGTAATAAGGAGGTATTGGCGAAGATGGCTTAATTTGGCTGCATTGTACCATATCTTCGTCTAGACTTCTGCATGTAGAACTAGATTTTGGGGATTCTTCCAATCTTTTAAACATAGTTTCATATACTTGAAGTTGCAATTCTCCCTTTGTCAACTCGGGTCTTGCCTTTAATAATTCTCTTGTTATATCTTCTTTTAATTGAGCCACATGAGATTTCTTGTTTTTGGCTCGAAACTTTCTTCCTTCAATTACTGGTGTGATTGCAAACTTATCCCACCATCTTGCATAATAGTTTCGCTTTAAGGTTGCTGGGAACTCCATTCTTTGAATATTGAGGTCCCATTTTAGTATCCAAGGCATCCCTGTTTCGGCACAAAATTGCATAAGGATAAAAGGATATTCCTTGAGATCCTTTTTTGATTCTTGTGTAATAACTTTGATGATTTCTTATGGTAGGATTTCAGGAATGGCCCCTGCTTTCAGCCACCAATTACTGAAAAACCACAGTGGTATCTCCTCACATCCTTCTTTGAAGCGAATAAACCATGAATGCTTCATCTGGGAATTTTGTACGAGGAGTACTCTTTCCCAGGCCTTCTGATAATCCCAATAGTTATATCTTTTATTTGCACGGCATGTAGAATATATAGTCCTGGCTACATAAGGATTTGATGATTTATCCCAATCATCGATACTTATAATTTTTTGGATCAATAATTTTGTGAATCCCAATTCATCACCATTCCTTGTATGGAATATCTGTGCACTTCTTGTCTCGCATAATATGGTCTCATAATAATTTTGATCTTTCCCTGGATATTCAGGGATAAAATATTGGTGTTGTGGGAAATACTTTCCCATAATCTTGATAATATTGAGATCAGAGTCTCCAAATTCTAATGGCAGAATTACTTCCTCTATATTGAGGATATAAGATAAATTATTCCTATACTTTTCTTGAACTGTAGGGGTTTTAGGAATAATATTTCCTAGTTCATTATATTTATGCTTATTTGGTGAACTTTCTGTAGTTCTCCCTTGGGCTGATAAGTCCCTTTTAGGTGCCATAGCCCTGTAAAAATTCACGAGATAAGAAATCTGGTAGGGAGTTTAATTCTCCCTTGATATGTTCTATTTCAAAGTCAAAGCATGATTATATATATATGGGGATCTATGCTAGATCTATGATGGTGAAAATTTGTCCAAGCCTGTAGGTCGTCTTTTAGCCCAAAGCCTCGGACCATGACCCAAATAAGTTGTCCATATGTTTGCCCTTGTGCATGCATAGGCACATATAGATAGATCTAAGAAAAAAATAAATTTGCGTATCCTATCTATATTTGCGTGCAAAGGAAGCTGACATATATGAGATATATAGCTGGCATCATAACTTCTTTCGTTTTATAATCACTTCCGCTACTAAATTGATATTCAGTTCTTTTTACGTGCTACAAGGCAAGATGACACGTGGGGCAAACCTCCCTCCTAACCTCCTAGGTGGACGGGGTGACCGCTTATGGTGCATGTCTCATGGCACGTATGCCGTGTGGGTCTATTGTACCAACCTCACTTCCACGTAGACTCACCGCTTACAATGCATGTGTCTTCCTAGAACAAAGTGATGTGTAGAACTGTGGGGGCTAACCTTCCTTCCATGCGGGTGCGCCGCTTATGGTGCATGCGTCTTGACGCGTGGACTGCTGCGTCCACGATCCCTCTCAGGGTATGCATCAAGTGTGAATGCCATGTGGACCATTTCTCCATCCCTTCATCTCACGTGGACATCATGTCTGCTATGGATGTAGGCGCCTATATAAAAGAACGGTGTGCAGTAGGATCATCACCCCTCTCTTAGAGCAGGTACAATAGCAGGCTATAAGCCAGCTGCAAATATAATTTAAAAAGATAAATAATGAGAGAGAAGCGCAGCGGGCTACAGATTTATAGCCAACTGCAGTACGGACTTCAAGACACAGTGTGTGTTTGACAGGTGTGACCAGTTATTAATAGTGTAGTATGTAACTATTGTATAAATGAATTATTAGATTGGTAATAAATGAATTGGAGTTAGTAGTTGGCTATACTATTAAACTTGCTCTTATGGATTGGAAACATCTAGCTATTGTGTGATGCATCCAGAAGCTCGGTGCACACTTTTCGATACGTATGAAATGAAATATTTTATCAGTTATATATAAAAAAAAATTCAAACTCAATTTAGGACTATTTATAATGTCATAAATATCACATTATATTGTGAGACAATTCAGGGATCCACATTTATTAGTGCTACAAGTTTAATTACCTTCGCAGAACCCATAAGCATTTGCATATCCTTCCAACGAGAAAAATCCACACGAAGAGGGAAAAAACCAACGTGCGGGACACACGAAGAGAAAAGGAAGGGACGCAAGCGCGCGCGGTCTCCTCGCCTTATCGTCTACTCGATCCGGTGTTTATCCTGAGGCGTGGTGTGTGCAGAGACTATTTAGCGTCTAATCACACCACTGTTCTCGCGATCAGGACGGCATAAATTAAGACGCAATACAACGTACCCACGCATAGTACGTCCGTCCATCCTCTCTAGCTCTCCAATGACTCTGATCTGCACTACACGGATGCATGACAGTAATTAAAAAAATACGCATCAGCGCTGGCTGCATGCAGCTAGTTGGTGATACAGTGATTTGTAGCTAGAGTACATCTCTAACACTAAAATAACATCAGTAAATAGAAGTATGTTTCTCTGGTACTACCAGTCTACTACGCTCTTTCGTTTTATAAAAATCAATATAATGGTACTAGATATGACATATACTACAGATAAATCTTTAATCAGATTTGGGATACTATAATAATATTCTGTTCTAAATTATGGTTTTATGGAACGTATTTTTTTTCTTGTACGACGGAGGAGCCAGGGAGAGGAGGGGGCGGGGCCCACCATGGCACGGCGTGTTCCAAGCTGTTTTTACGCAGGTAGTAGTGATACGTACTACTAGTACGTAACGAGTACAGCTAGAACACTTTGTTTTTCTTGCTGTTGCAGTAGTATATTATGGTATATCAGTAGTACGTATATATAATTTGTAGTAGCAGTAGTTGTAGTAGTAGCATACGATATTTTTTTTCTCTCCCGGGCCCTTTCGTGATGGGGAAAACCGATGACCTGCTGCTGTTGTGCTGGTGCGGTGGCGTGGCGTGCATGGGCCTGCGGCTCTCGCCGGTAGGCTTACCGCCCGCGCGCGGCGCGCACCCACCCACCGCCCCCCGCGCCGCGTGACCGTACCGCGCGCCCCCACTCCCCGCATGCATTTCGCATGCATGCACCGCATCTTGTAAAACGTTCACTCAAATTCCCGAGAATCGTTTTCGTATAAGGTGTATTGTTTTTTACAATTATTGTTTTTAAGTTATATATTCATACATCGTGTTAATATCGACGGTGAGTAGTTTAACCGATAAATATGATAAATATGATCGATTATCAACAGATCAAGAATTATCGTTTTTAAAAGATGATACCGATTATGATCATTTTCGATCGTTTTCACCCACCCATCTTCCTCCGCTCGCCGCCGTCGCCGCGCGGCGCACCGACGCGTGCATGCACCGGGCGGCGGTGATGAGTGACCACACGTAGTATAGTACACGTTACGTACGCGCCATAATGATTCTGTCAGTGACCGTGGCGGCTAGGGACGATGGACGAACGCACAGGACATGTCGTACGTCGTGTGTGCGGTGCAGTGCAGCTGCTCACCGATCAAGATCAGATGCATGCATGCATGTATGGTGGTGATCAGTGTCGCGGTCTGGGTTTGGATTGATCGAATTTTTGTGTACGGCGGCCATGCATGCAGGGTGGAAGGTGAGGGCCGAGAGAGGGGAATCGATCGGGAATTCGGAACTCGCAACGTGCATGCAGAGAGAGCATGGAGCCAGGCATGCGGCGGTTGACTCCACGCCGATATAAAAGAATGGTTAGTGTTAGATTAGATTTAGATCGACCCTAATTAAACACATCCATCCATCGATCTCTAATTAATCTCTCTCGTTCCAAGTTGGAGAGAAAAAAAAGAATATGATTATTCGTCCATCACGTAGACAATCACAGTACAACGATGAGAGATTAGTATATAAAAATGAGTAGTTATGAGCGAGATTACGAATAATAATAAAATTGGGTGAGAGAGTAGTAGAGTGTGTGAGAGGGGGGTGTCGTGTACACGTAGCAGGAGGAGGCGCTGGTTTGAGTAGTAATAGTACTAGTACTACTACAACAACAACAGCTGCAATTTTTTTTTCTTTTCTTCTGGGTCTCGCTTTAAAAGCCTCCTCCGTCTCGCTTCCCCTCTGGCTCTCTCGTCTTATTCCGTCCGTCCCCCACGATTCCCACACACCCCAAAACCCCCCCTCCTCTCCTCTCTCGCCGCGGCGGCGCCGCGCGCCCCGGGGGGACTCGTCGCGGCCGGGCTTAGGGTTTCGAGGCCCATGTCGTCGCCGGCGCAGCCGCCCCCGACGCGGCCGCCGGTGGCCGCCCCGCCCCCATCCCTCGCGGCGGCGGCCCCCATCTCGGTGCAGCCGCCCCCGCTCCAGCCGAAACCGCCGCCGCCGCCGCATCCGCATCCCCAGCAGCCGCCTCAGGCGGTCGTCTCGGTTGGGGTTGGGCCGCCGCCGCCGACGCCGCAGCATCAGCAGCAGCAGCAGCAGCAGGGGCCCCCCGGTCACGCGCCGCCGCAGCAGCGGCCCAGGATCTGCTTCAACGCGCACTGCAAGGACCCCAAATCCGACGGCCCGCGCCGCCGCGGATGGCGACTCCGCAACGGCGACTTCGCCGAGCTCTGCGACCGATGCTAGTACGTACGGGTAACCCCCTTAATCGCCTCCCTCCCCCTTCCCTCTCCCGCGCGCAATCGGCGCCGCCCCCCGCGTGCTCGATTCGTGCGGGGAGGCCGGCTCTTCTCCTCCTCCTCCACGCGCGGGCGGATTCGCCTATGGCGCCCACCGGATCTACGTGGAGTGATCGCCACGTCGTTGTAATTTCCGCTGAATACGCGGGGGTTTTCTGTAAATTTTGTTTGGGGTTCCTCGTTGTGGTTTGACTCGCGTGCGACTCCGAGAGAGAGCTCTCCTGATGCCATGCATGGTGTGTTCTGTTTCAGTCACTCGTTCGAGCATGGGGGCTTTTGCGAGACTTTCCATTTGGAGGTTGCCGGGTGGAGGAACTGCGAATCCTGCGGGAAGGTACGGTGCCCCATGCATGCTCGTTTCTCTAATCTCTCGAGCCTTGTGGTGGTGTTCGTGATTTGTGCTTGCTGGCTGATCCCTCCCCTTGTATCTCTGTTCTTATCCTGCAGAGGCTGCACTGTGGGTGCATTGTGTCGGTCCATGCATTTGTTCACCTCGACGCCGGAGGGGTCGAGTGCGTCATGTGTGCTCGCAAGTCGCATGCTGCAATGGTATGTTTGTGGTGGTTGTTGCTACTGTTGCGTGAATATTGGCTGTTATTGGATTGACGGTATAATATGGGGGATATAAGTCTTATGCAGTATTGTGCTCCCTTCATGTGTATTTTGATCCTTGGTTGGTGATTGATAAAATTGCATGCATTGCTTGGCAGAAACTATCACTTGTGTTCCACTTATTGTCACCTTCTGGCATCTATTTTTTTTCATTGAAATGGAAATCTGAGAAACATCCATCATTAACTAAATTGCAGTCATGCTATCTGGTTGGCAGCATTAATTAGGGAAAGTCTGATGTATTATGTAGCTGATGTTCTATTGATATATCTTTCTTGCCATTTACTTTGAAGCTGTTCAGTGAACTATCAACTATGTAAAGGGTGTTTCTCATCTACTTCTATGCATGGATTTTTTTTTTTTGAATTCAACAGCTTTTGCAACCGGGTTTGTTTTCTTTGGGAGTAGTTCGCACTTTTTACTTATCATTATACCTTGTAGTTCGTACTTTTTACTTATCATTATGCCTTGATCCTCATGTTTGTCAGGCACCAAGTCAGATATGGTCATCTTCCATGCATATGGCTCAAAATGTAGCTGATAGAAAAGACAATTTTGTCAAGAGCTGGAGACCTCCTGCCGGGCAATTTTCAAGCCAGTGGCGGCAGAATAATATGTGGAGTATGTCCACCATGCAGTCTGACTTGCAGCAGCGCCTAGCTTTTGAGTTTGATAGGCCTAGTGGCAGTGAAAAATTGCTTCCAGGGCGCACTTTTATTCATGCCCATGAGAAGAAATTTGATGACATGCATGACAGACCAACAACACCTGCTGGCATGAACCAGATTATGAGGGAGAGGTATGCCAATGGGCATACTCAGCACACCACCCTGGATCCGACGTACGCTTACACTCTCTATCACAGAGAAGGAACAAATCCAAATCTTCATGACCATAGTCACCATGCAGGAGAAAATGACCATTTGACTGCAAGGAAAGGAGTTACTTCAGATCCTTGTTCCTCTGTATCTACTACCTTCAAGCTTGATTCACACCATCCGTCCATTTTGAAAGATGATCCGTCAGCCCTACCAGCTGGGTTGTCTCCTAATTTTTCATCAGCAAATGGCCCAAAAGACCATATCAGAATTGGACCAACTCAGCAGCAGCAGCAAATGGCTTCCTCCTCATTGCAGAAACAATTCTATTCCCATAGTGTGATTGATAACGATTTTCAAGCGCAATTGCGCAATGGAAGGCCTAGAATGGATGCAAAGGCGAGATCTCAGTTGCTTCCACGCTATTGGCCTAGAATAACAGATCAAGAGCTACAGCACCTATCTGGAGAGTATCCAAAAAATTCTATGTATCTTCATCAGCAATTTCCTCTAGATAGCATACTCTATTTACTAGTAAATACCGTCATTATTTTCACGTGTTTTTTTTTTGTTTAAACTCGACTGTTCTTAAGTGTTTCCTTAACCCTCCAACAGCTCAAATTCTGTTATTACCCCTTTGTTTGAGAAAATGTTAAGTGCTAGTGATGCTGGACGGATTGGTCGTTTGGTGTTGCCAAAGAAATGTGCTGAGGTGAGTTATTCAGTTATCGTTTTAAACTGTCTTTTCTTTTATTAGATTGTATTACTGAACTGTTTATTATGCTAGGCTTGCCATGCATGGAATCTGCCCTCATTAGTGTTTACTAATAACCCATGTATGATGTACAGTATGGTTATATAATCTGTCCTTTTACTTTTACTAGTTTTTGCAACTTATCCCGAGCCATGCACTGAGATTTGACATAATCTTGTGATTTGGTTATATAATTGTGAATAAGCTTGTGATTTAAAACTAATCTGATGTATGGGAACTTCTATAGAAATGTGGGTTATTTAGAATTACCAGCAACTATTGCCTTCATTTAGTTGTTTTAACCAAAAGTGGGTTGAAATCAGTTGATGCTACATTATAATTGGATGTGCAGTCATTTTACATACTTAGCTGATCACCTCCAATTTTGTTTATTTTATTGCATAAATACTCTTCTAACAAAAAAAATGTTTCGAATAGGCGTACTTCCCTGCCATCTCTCAGGCAGAAGGGCTTCCCTTAAAAGTTCAGGATGCTACTGGTAAGGAATGGGTGTTCCAGTTCCGCTTCTGGCCCAATAATAACAGCAGGATGTATGTATTGGAGGGTGTCACACCTTGCATTCAATCAATGCAGTTACAAGCAGGCGATACAGGTATATATCTTCTACAAAAGACTCAGTATATAAGTTTGCTAATGTGAGTTAATGGTATGCTGCAAACCTATTTCTAACGCATAGAGATTTAGCATGCATGTAGTAAATCATTAATATTTTTCTGCACATTTTATATTAGGGCACATCTTATCCATTTAGATGCGTTATGTTCTAATGATTGTATTGTATTTGCTGTCTTATTCCAGTTCCAGTTGTGCTACATTTCTTAAAAATGCTATCTGAGTGATTCCTATATCTTCTTTTTAGTATACACATGATTTTGCTTATCTTTCTCCATATGAGAAACATTTTTGTTTCTTTTAAAATTTGCTTATGATTTTTTTGACATCCTAGTTCATGTTGCCATATTTTTTCAGTAACCTTTAGCCGAATAGATCCAGAAGGTAAGCTGGTCATGGGATTTCGAAAGGCAACAAATCTTTCTGCAGAACAGGTAAGAAAGTTTTGGACTTTGGGTTCTTCAATATATTTGTTGTACTGTACCTCTCATTAGTTCCAGCTGAAACAAACATGCTATTTGTATATTTGTCTCAAGAAGTCTTACTAGGCGACCATATCTGACATGCTCACTATTAGATGTTCTACTTCTGCTGCATACTATATTATTTCTCAAATTTTGAGATCTGCTTGACTCTAGAGTTTTTATCTACTAATGAAATGAGATAATTATGGCAACATGTGTTGGGCTTCAAGAACACACATAAAAAAATGATGTGTTTTTAAAACCAAATTTAGGTGTATCATATGTTAGGTATCACACAATTTAGAGTGTTTTGTTACTTACTCCTGGAGAGAGTGCTTATCTTTTAGCGTGTTATATCATGCTGGTTCTACACTAGCAAACTATTTGCAACGAATATGAGATCTGTCGAACTGGAAATTAATTTGTTGAAGTCTTCCTTTGGTTCATTTGACAGGACCAACCTACAAAGCCTGCCAATGGTGTACCACCCCCTCCAGAAGCAAATAATAAAGTTGTTGTCCCAGATTCTAGTCCTAATGCTGCTGTACCTCGACCAATTAAAGTCAACACAGAGAGCAAAAGTTCCAGCCCTGTGGAACAAGCCACTGCCTGTAAAATTGACAAAGGTGCATTACCACAAAAGGAAGGGCCAGGAACTTCAAGTTCCTCCCCACTAACTGTCAAGAGAAAGGCAACTTCCGTTGGTCCGAAGATCAAACGGTTCCGCATGGACAGTGAGGAATCCATGGAATTGAAGATAACATGGGAGGAAGCTCAAGAATTACTTCGTCCTCCTCCTAAGGCCCCTTCAATTGTTGTTGTTGATGGCCATGAGTTTGAGGAATATGAGGTATGCTGTGCATTTTATTATTTCTTTTAGCATTCAGATCTTGGCTAGTGGGCACAGGCCTGCAAACTTGAGCCCTATTCAGCTGTTCAATGTTATGGGACAATTACTCTCTGAGACATGGTTTGCAGCATGCTTAAGCTTATTTGCATTTGTGACTTGCTTTACTGTGTTCTTGGTATAGAAGATTAAACACATATCTTCTATATTGACGTCCTATAATTTTCAGGAGCCACCAATACTTGGGAGGAGGACATATTTTGTGACAGACCAATCAGGGTAATGCTCTTAGCTTTGCTATCTGCATTTGTTATATATGTGGATAAGGACCCAGACAGACCATTCCAGTTCTTTCTTTTTAGTAACATTTATCTCAACACTTTTTCTCATAATGCTTAACTTATCTAGCTACCTTAATTTTCTGTGTTTTTTTTCAATGTTTTGAAAACTTTTAATTGTTGAAACCATTAATGGTCTATCTGAATAGTCTTATCCTATTGGTGCATGATGAGACGACAATATAAATTCACTTGACTTCCATTTGTAGGACTCCCAACAGTTTACTTTTTGGAAAGTACAGTAGCATCTTTTTTACTTGCTTACAAAATGATCATCATTTTTTACCAGTGAGAATCATCAATGGGCTCAATGTGAGGATTGCTCTAAGTGGCGTAAACTGCCGGTGGACGCCCTTTTGCCCTCTAAGTGGACCTGCTCTGACAATAAATGGGATTCTGAAAGGTGACCTGCTATTTTTGAACCATTCAGCCTTTTGTATGTTGTATTTATGATTTTCTACAATAGAAAAACGTATTTACAAATGTTCTAGGTAGGGATGCAAGTGGGCTGACCCGTGAACCCACATATAGGTCAAATAAGTGGGTAACCCGTAGGTTCCCGTGTAATGGCCCAGCTTGCCACACCTAGGGCTGCAAGTGGGTTGACCAGTGAACCCACTGGGTTACCCACTAATTTGGCCTATAAAAGGGTTCGCGGGTTGGTCCACTTGCATCCTAAGTTCAAGGATAGCTCTTAGGGATAAGCTTATGGTTCTTTTTTGTTACCGAATTTCAATTGTATTAATCCTATTTCCACCCATCAGTTCTTTATAAATATTGTGATCACAAAGTTTGAGCTGTCTGTTTCTTAAATCTACAGTGGAATTTAGTATGTTTGAACACGAGAATAGCTTCTTTTTTTTTGTTTCTGTTCGCATGTGGTTGGTAGGATGGTGGGATAGTCTCAATTTACTTTACACGTACTAGTAGCTAATAACCACTACTTCTTATCACTAGGTCTTCCTGTGATTCTGCCCAAGAGATAAATATGGAGGAGCTTGGCGAAATGATTCCTATCAAACCTGGTATGTATATGTTCTAGTGATTTATCTATGCTGATGTAGAAGCTCTATTTCTGCTAGTAGTTCTTTTTAAATAGCATGCCAAATATGAATTCCAAAAGGATAATAAATTGGAGAGGTTCACTACAAACAATTGGCTGTAGAACTATGTACTACTCTGCTTCATGCCAGAGCCTACAAAAGTACAGCCTGAGGCATGTAAGGCTGGTTGATATCTATCACTACTGATGGCTGGATGTCACAATGAAGCATCATAGTAGTAGTACATGTTATAGTTGGCAATGGGTCGAACTACAAAAACGACTTGCCATGATCCAGCCTGAGGCATGTAAGGCTGGCTGATATCTATCACTACTGATGGCTGGATTCATAATGAAGCATCATAGTATTAGTACATGTTATAGTTGGCAATGGGCCGGACTACAAAAACGACTTGCCATGATCCACTGTGTTGAGAATGTCATCTTGAACCAACACATCCCCAATGTTACTTTGGGGCTACATATTTCTTATCTATGGTACCAGTATGAAAGTAGTCAATGTTTACATAATGCCACTATATTTTCTTTGCTGTGTGGTAGGCTATAACTGCACTAAATGATCTACTATAATTACTGTTCTAGCATTTACTTAAAATTCATGTTGCTGCATTTCAGGTGCTGCAAAAAAGACCAAAGGGAAGGTAGATACTGACAATATTGATGTTTCAGATGGGCTGGACACACTCGCAAATCTTGCAATTCTTGGTGAAGGTGAATCTCTCCCTTCCCAGCCAACCACAAGGCATCCCCGCCATCGCCCTGGCTGCTCATGCATAGTCTGCATACAACCACCCAGCGGAAAGGGACCAAAGCACAAACAGACGTGCACTTGCAACGTCTGTATGACAGTGCGACGCCGTTTCAGGACGCTCATGATGCGGCGCGAGAAGCGCCAGCAGTCAGAGAAGGACTCTGGGGTGCCTCGCAAAAGAGAGCCAGGCCAATCCAGCGAGCCAGTTCCACAATCTGGCTCTGGTGCTCATCCAACCAGTACTAGTTCTCCTCCCCAGAGAGCAGATACCAACGGCGAAGGTCCTGAAGACATGTCCATTGACAACAAGAGGACCTCCTCTCCTGTCAAGAACCAGATTGACCTGAACAGTCAGCCTGAGCGGGAAGACGAGCAGTCACCGAAATCCGATGCGACGAGACTCCTCAGGGACAACCCAACCTAGGGCTGCCTGCCCAAAAGGGAAGTCATACTGGCGAAAACGATGGTAGATAACCGATGAAAAAGATAATGTCTATACCAATGGAGAAATGCGGCGGGCGGATTTGTAGTGTAGCTCTGTAGATGTTACCTTTCTATACCAAAGATCTAGTTTATCCTGTGGCGGGAGAGATCCAAGTTTTAATGTTATCATACCATAGAACCAGGCATCGGTGTTGTAGTAGAACCCGTTGGTGTTTGCCCAGGGCCCGTTGCTTTACCCTGTATGTAGTTATGTAGCGTGAGAGCGGCGCCCTTCGGCAGCATGTACCTCTGGGCAAATTTATTTCATGTACCGGATCATCCATCCCTGTGCAAGGAGAGGATTTACTATGTTGCTTACCGGGGTGGTTTCCCTCATTGGCATTATAGCATGCATTCTATGTATAGTGCAATCTGACGTGATAATGTTTACCATCAAGTTTACCCGTGCTCAAATCGCGGAATTCTGACGTGATATGTATAGTGGTCAGTGTATTCCGTTCATGGTATCGTCTCCTCGCTCTTTCCTCCACGCTCTAGACTGAGGATTGCTTCTCTTAGCTACGGTCTTGCAGAATCATCGGTTTTTGTTGGAAACATCAATTTATTGCATTTTATGTTGGAATCTATTTTTTAAAACTTATTCATCGGATTATTGAAGAATTGTTTACTACATACTTCGAATAAAGATCTCAAAATACATTACTCCTGCATACCAGTTGTTTTGAGATGTTTGTTAGGTTTGTTTTTAAAATTGATTCCTATAGTCAAATCGTCAATAATCAAAATGAAACGGGGCCTCTAAACATACGCTCAGTTCTTTGTTACAGTTGTGGCTAACCGTACTTTTTATCCATACGACCACATATGACAAGTTAAAAGCTCATATTCTTAAACTAATTTTGTCAAAAGTTGTGGTTAACAACCTTGTGTAAGCTACTATAGTAAACAACCAAACAAAACACTGAATATTTTGTGCATTTGTGGAGCCTTGGCAGTTCACCTTTTATGTAAGACGCACACGAAACAACATACACCCTCGAGTGTAACCTATAGCAGCACATCTAAGAAACAGGTTCATGCTACACATGAACACAGAAGAACAGAACATGTGCCATGAACAATCTCAGTAAGCAAAGGCTAATTATATTTAATACACAAGACCCCAATAGAAATTGGGTTGTTCTTTTCTTCACTAATCTGTCACCCCTAATATGAACAGTCTTGTCTTTTTTTGTACTATCACTATCATCCTTGAACAAAACCATTTCTTACACAACTGATAGTTGAAGGAAGAATTTTTTTTTAAAAAAAAAACGAGCCAAAAAGGGAAAAAAAAGGGCCAAAACTACAAAACAAAAAAAAAGCAAGCTCTTGCTTGCTGCTATGGCTGCTCTGCATCGTCAGTAGACGCTGCCTCTGCTGATCATTTCGTTGTAGTGCTTGAGCGACTCCTGCCGCTGCAGCCGCATCTCCATGTTGAACTTGTTGATGAACGCCTCCACCCTCCGGTTCAGCTCGTCCTGCCCCAGCGACGGCTCCCGCCGCACTTTCTTCCCTCCGGCGGCGGCCTCGTTGAACGTCTCCGCCTTCCGCATCGCCGTCGCCGGCGGTGGCGCGTCCTCGCCGCCGCCGCCGCCGCCCGACGGGCGGCGGCCGGGCCGGGTCTCCCAGGTGTCCGACTTCTTGAGATGCCGCGCCAGCGGCGGCGCCCGCCCCTCCGTGATGGCCTTCCACGTGCTCTCCAGCGTCTGCTCCTTCCGCGGCCGCGACACCCCCAGCGCCCTACTGCTCCCTGCAAAACCCGATCCCGCGAGCTCCATCAATGGCGAATGGGCGAAAGAACAAGGACGGGATTGGAGGAGAATTCCTGATTTGCTGTTTACCTTCTGGGCTCGCCTTGACCGGCTTCCGGCCGAATCGAGTGGACACCAGTGGCTTCTCCCTCGAGTTCGTCAGGTCCGCGAAGGGGGACAACGCCTCGTTCTCTGCCTCCGCCTCGGTGGTGCTCCTCCGCCGTGGCGTCCATGCCGACCTCGAGATCGTGAAGTTCTCCTCCTCCGCTTCCTCCGCCTCCTGCGCCGTCTTCACCACCTCCGGCACCGTCATCTCCACGGGAATGGGCTCGGGAGCCATCACCTCCGGCACCGGCACAACGGGCACCTCCATCGGCATCGTCACCGCCGGCGCGGGCACCGCCACCACCGGGATTGGAACCGGAACCGGAGCCGGCCGCACCAACGTCGCATCGGCGGAGGCGGCCTGCGGGCGGTTAGGCTGGAACCGCGACGACGCCGCGATGGACAGGATGATGGCGTTGATGACGAGGTACAGGTACGGCGGCGTCAGCCACGTGGCCGCCGCCGCCTGCGCCCGCGGCAGCTCGTCCGCCACGAACCCCGCCGCAGCCGGCGCCGCCATCCGCACCCCGAACGCCACCAGCACCGCCGCCGCCGCCGCCGTCGCCGCCTTCACCGTCCGCGCGTACCCCATCCCTCAACACCACCACCGCCGTCGTCGCCGCCGCCTCCTTCTTTACGTCTTCGCGCGGCGAAAGCGGAATCGGTAATCGGAAGCGGAAGCGAAGGCGAAGCAGAGCAAAGCGATATGCGTCCGAGTCACGAGGTGGGGTGCAGCGCGGCGGCCAACTTATAGCGGGCACGGCTAGCTCGGGGAGACGCGTGAGCCGTCGGATCCGGGCGCTTGGACGGTGGGAGATCCGTGTGGCTTAGCGTGCACCGCTTTCTTCTTCCGCACCGGAACGGTCTAGATAGAGCCAGCCTGTGTGGTGCGGTGCGGTGCGGTCCGTGTGAGCGACCGCGCGGTGTTTGGCCGGTGGTGGCGACATGTGGACGTCACACACACGTCGTAATCACCGCGCCCCCTGACTTAATCCCCTAATTAGCAGGGGCTAATGCACTAAAAAATTGTAAAAATGTACTAATGCGCCGCTTCGAGATGCCACGTGAGATGATCGGACGGCCAGGATTGGAAGGCTGTGGGGGAGTACGGGCCACGTGGGGGAGTACATGTGTGTGTGAGAAATGATGGGAGAGGGGGGCATCATGCGGCGTCGCAAAGCTCAAACGGTCAAAAAAAGAACCGTTGGATGCGAACCGCGCGGCGACGTGGGCCCCCACGTCCTCCTGCCACGTAGGCCGGCCTCGGGACGCCGGCTCCGGCTTTTGCCTGGCGCTGAGCTGGACCGGTCCGGGGCGCCACGTCAGCTGACATCATCATCACCGTTGGGTTAGCTCGTCTCCCGCGCCGCGACCCGAACAAACAAGAACGAAACGACACACACGGGAAAAAAAAAAGGAAAAACGGCAACACGGTCACGTATCGATACGCTTTTTTTCCCCTCTCTTTCACATCGCAACGTGTACGGGAACGAGACCGAGAGATGAGCATGCATGTGAAGGGCACGCACAGCAGGGTGCAGCGTGCACGTGTACACGACCACGTCGCGCAGCTGGTACGGCCGCACGTCGACACACGCCGCCACACGTAATGCGGCTCCGGCGACGGCACACGGCAAATCGACTTGTAGTACTATGTGCTGCCGATAGTAGTATTATATATTTGCTGGTGTGCACACTGCGCTCTGGCCTAATTACACGGCAGTTTTGTCGAACTGGTCGTGTGCCCTGGCCGGTCAAGAATTAGGTGAGGGATATCTGATTAGTCTCTGTGTTTTTCAGTAGCCTGTAGCTTTGGCCTGCCTGCCTGTTCATCGGCAACCACACAACACGCGTAGCAAATGTTCGTGTGCTCGCAGTCGCATGGTCCCTGGTCGTCATATAGCTAGGGAGATCGATCGTGAGCACACACTAATTCGTAGTGTAGTAGGCAGCATTATAGCACGCAACTGCACGTCTCTCTAGTAGCTTCTACACATGCACAGTTGCACACCACACAAACAAAAGCGGTTTCATGGATGCATATTGCCGGCCACTACCACTAATCTCGGCATCATTAGTTACACGACTCACAATTAATCCCTGGGTGGTTATTGGATATCGGTTAATTAGGTGGCGATGGGCGACGGATCACTGCATATCTGCATATCTCGATCGGGTTAATATGGGCGATTCGACGACAGGGTGCACGTAGCAGCACAGGTGTTGAGCGTATATATTGACCGACGTGCGGTGAACGGCACGCGCGCGCGGTGATTTCGTACGAGGGTGTGTAGTAGTAGTACCGTAATTGTTAATTTCCACCGTGCGCGCGTGTCCATGTACGACGCACTACGTGTCCCGATCGGTCACGTTCTACGTACGTCGCGCAATCGTGTCTCCGTCTTAGGCAAACATCTCAGCTGGTGATCGACGAACGTACTGTCCCTGAAATAATATGGTAAACAACTACTCCCTGCATACGACGTTGCCTGTAACCATCCCTTTTATCAAGGCAGTCAGTACATAATTAGTTTTTTTTACTGTAGCTTAATTGAACATAGTGTGTTAATCCCCCGTTATCGAGCTATCTAGCCACGACACGACTCTGTTCCAGATGTATACTAGTTTCTAATCAGGGTAAGCTAAGCTTAGCTGCTACCTAGCCAGCGGCCGGCCGCGTACATGTTGGACCCGGCGGATCCCGGTGACAGCGACGGTTCATCCAAACCTGCATGCCAACCCCGAGCCCGCGACTCCGCGAGGCGCGCGCGCGCGCGCGGCTGCGACGTACGACGGCCTCGATCGCGAGCCGGCGAAATGTCGCCGCGGCATATCATGGCGCGCCACCACCACCACGCGTTGCCTCGCGCGACGTTTCCTTCCCGTACGCAAACTCCCCCGTGTGTGTCTCCCAAGGTGTGGCGCGTGCATGTGGTGCAGCACGGCCGCACGAACGATTTGGAGATCCAGAGTACAAGACCGTTTCGGCCGAGCGAGCGCGCTCCGCCTCGCAAATGAGCCTAACCTTTTTTTTTTTGTTTTTTCAACCAGACCTAAGTATACTTCCAAGTCTTCATGTCCTCTCGACGAATATTATTGGCTTAGCTATAGGCTGTAGCTTGTCTACTTGTCGCAACCTCGGTGGTGTACCAATTAAAGGAGAGGTTCAAGTAGTAGCAGTATGTACTCCGGCCGTCTGGTCTAAAATGATCAACTTTTGCTTTTAAAACTACACATAGAATATGTTCAGATTGAAAACCAGAAGTTGATCAAATAGGTGGCATGAATGACCAGAGCATGTATATGTGCGTCCAGTAGTATCAGCATCAATCATCTATCAACCATATAAATTTTTGAGGATGCATGTATTAGAGGGCATATGTGTGTCTAGTGATATGTTTGAATGTGTGTCTTCCGTGCGATAAAATTTGTGTATTTTTATTATGATTTTAGTGAGGTAGGGATTTATTAGTTTATGTTTCTTTATTTAAGTATGTACAGAGTATTGTGAGGCATATATCTAAGAATATAATGTGGTGTGGTGATTATGTGCATATGCGGCTTACTCCTACATGATTAAAAATTCCCATGAAATTAACTAGCCAAAAGCCGTACACACAGCTCGATCGTACGGCCTCTAAAAATTGGAGCTTTGCTGCGAGAGGGGGCGGCAGATCAGATCCCTGCCGGGCTAGGAGCAAGTACGTTGGCCGGTTGGAAGTTGGCAGGAGTGCTTTTGTTGGAGGCGACGTGTAGATACGCTGTTGGTGCAGGTTGGTATCCTTGTTCACCGCCATTTGTAGAAAATTTCGAGGAGCGTGCAGCTGTATGCGCTGTGCAGTGCGCACCACACACGCGAGAATCTGTCGATCTCCCGATTTCACGCGGCCTTACACACTTTGGCTTTGTTTAGATGTATAGTTTAGATCCAAACTTCAGTTCTTTTCTATCACATCAACCTATCATACACACACAACTTTTCAGTTACATCATCTTTAATTTCAATCAAAATCTAAACTTTACGCTGAACTAAACACAGCCCTTTGCCATTTCCGCCTTGCATGTGTGCGTCCCGTAGTACGAGTCTCAGCAACCGGCCATGGGGGACAAATTCAACTAATCGTGTGAAGGTGATCGAGATTAAAGTGCAATTAAATAGATGGTTAGATGTATCACGATGCAGATTAAGATATACTGAGATTTTAGATTTTAGGGGCAGTTTAGATTGTAGCCAAAATAAACTTTATCAAATTTTAGCAATACCAAAATTTTGATAAGTTGATAATATTGTTAAGTTTTGGCTTCATTCCTTATATATTTACTAAAGTTTAGTAAAAAGCTAAATGTATGTATATCTTTAATAAATTTTAAAAAATGGTATGGTTTGAAATGACAATCTGAACAACCTCTTATTTTTGCATGGATAAGACACGAGAACTGGTTAGTTAAGTGAACAGAGCAAAACTGCAAGGTCAGTCTGACTGGAGAGTTAAATTAATTATCGGTGATGCTGAGAAGATCTATCTTATGTATGACTAACCTCACTCATATTTCGTATGCACGCATTTGATGCAACGGGATCATCGGTGCACACACGTAGCTGAAGGCCATAGGAGAGAGGCGACGGTGGAGACAAGATAAGAAGGATAGCAACACATGGAGTCAGGGTCGTCCCTGCAACTGACTCCATATATACACATCTGTCATGGATATATTCGTGCTGCAGGTCAAAGCTAAATTAATGCCAGGTGCCGTTCATGTATCATGTATGTTAATGTTATCCTTCTCTATCTACTTCGCATGTAAAGATATATCCTGCACATTGACCATGGAAAAAGGGTACATACCAATTGATGTTACGTAAGTAAATCCTGATCAATCGTTTTATCCAATGCTTAATTAGATCCTTAATCTCACTGATAATTTCGTCGCCCTCGTACAGTCGTAATGTCCCCTCTGAGGCCCTGACTTCCTGGCAGCCTGGCCTCGCATCGATCGCCGGCCGGCGAGCCAAACGCTGCCCGACACCTGCGTAATTTGAAGCTTCCGGCCGGAGGCGCCGGCCAGCCCAACTACCAACCAACTCAGGTAAGTTTCTCGCGCCGTCGACGTCGCAAACGAAATTTCCACTCATCCACACAGTGCAAACGTAGCGCCGACGATCGATCGATACATCACCCATCCATCGCCAGAGTGAATGCGTCGACAGTTAAATCCAACCGTATGGATATGTTTGGCACAGTTCCAATTTTAGTTTTATCTCTTCTAAAGTTAGAATCCAACGTTTCAACTTCACCTTAAAAAAGAGTGAAGTTGGCTAAAATGTTACTTAAAAACTCCACCCAAAAAAGAAGTGAGATTAGCTAAATTGTTCTTACAAAATAAACTAAAAATATGGAGTTGGTTTCAAATTATTCCACAACGTCACTCTAAATCTAATTATCGAAGTTAAATTTAAAAATTAGAGTTGTACCAGACGACCTCTGGGCAAGGTCAGTTAGCTGTTACTCGTACAAGAATACGTGTTTGGTCAACAACGCTTCGACACACAGTAGACTGTGTCACTGTACTAGCTGGAGACATGCATACATATATATACAAGATTTTAGACAGCGAGATGAATATACGGACAGTGAAACGAAGTCTCGTTGCTAGCTATCCGTGTTTGTTGGCTTGCACCGACTGTGTGCGTGTTGCAATCGGCACATATATGACCAGTACTCCAGCTAGTAGTGTATATACATACGTGTATACGCTGTTCGCGAAACCGCGTTTATGTTTCTATGTGCGTCTGTGTACTGTACTGTGTACAGGGGTGGTATGTACAGGAAAAAGAACCATCGTGTCAACACGCGCAAGGTTGCACTGGGTGGAGGAGGTGGGTACGTACAGTATACGTGTCCTAGAGCAATTAATGGATCCAGGGAGCAATTAGTGGGAACAGAATTAATGGGCATATACATATGGTGACAAGGACTGGTCCGGATTTGGATAAGGTGAGTGCGGTTTAGTGGCGGCACCTCGGACCATCAAATCTATACAAATAGTTTCATGCTTGATGCTTAACACAAAGAACATAATCCAAGGATAAGAAACAACGGCGAACTGATCAAAAGGCATGGTTAGGGCCCATTGAATCAAAAGATTTTAGGTAGAAATTTTATAGAATTTAATTCCTATAAAAAATTTCATATATGATTATTTGATTCAAAAGATTGAAGCTTTTTAAATCATATGAAATGACTCATTGCATGTAGATTTTAGAGAAAATTTAGCAAGAGCTTTAATCTTTTAAAGAATTTTCTTTTAAGTCTATCTCTCTCATCTGATTTCTGCGTTTTTCATGTAGTCCAATTAAACTATCATTCATATGTTTTTCCTGTATTTTGTAATACTATATTTTATACTTATATTTCTATTAGAATCATATGTTATTTTCTAATTATCTGTTTTTCTAATCTTACCATTTAAAGGGGCCCATATTTTGCCCCATATAATACCCCGCATTCTAGCAAATTGTCATTTTGTTCACAATTACTAGGTGGACTAATAAATTCCTACATATACGTTAGTGACTGAATTAGTTAGAGAAATTTCTAAACTTCTACTACATATGTTTTTTCTCATTTTCCTTCTCTCTCCTTTTTTTTTTATTTGAGAACTGGTTCACCGCCGCTTGTAGAAAACTTGGGGGCACCGTGCCGGCTGCTCTGGTTGGAAACTGGAAAAACAGAGACAGGAGAATCCGAGAATCCATCTCCAGATTTCACGCGACCTACACTACCTACCCAGCTATCCTGCCCATGAGTAGTTTGTCACTTCCGGGATTATGAAATGGCCGGCTCGCTAGGGACAAAACGCCCATGTGAAGTGAAGGGTGAGAAACAGAGCAGATCAGCAGGATCGTGAGATGGAGCAAGCAGCTGCATGCTGATCAGCGTAGTATAAACAGTACACACCACTCCGTTCCAGTTTCATTTTAGAAAACACGTATGAATGCTAATTTATATCTTGGAACGGGCTAGTAAATACTGTATTGCAAGAACAATTAGTTAAGCTAGCTAGGATGATACGACGATCGATGATGAATGCGGTGGAAAACAGTGGCCGGAGGATCCAATCACAATCAAGCATCATATAATTTATTTTTACAAAAAATGATAGCCGTATTAAGATTTGTCTGGCCTCAAGAAAATTTGGGCTTCGTCACTAGTGGAAACAAGCAAAGCTTTGGCAAGTATAGCTAGATACTATATGTACGTACACGTTACGTCGATCTGTAATTCTGTATACGTGTACGTATGTGTGTGTATATCGTTCGGTATTTGTAGTTGCTGCCCGTTTTAATTATCGGCTTGCAATTTTTGACGTAAGAATTCCGATCGATCCGCTTGCACATGGATAGGCATAGCCTTCATGTCATGTTCTGGCTCCTAGCTATATATACTAGCTTGCTAGGCAGCAATAATTTTAGAATGCTGATCACATCGATCGATCTCGATATATATACAGTAGCTTTGCACGTACATAAGCGCGTACGTATATGACGTGCATGCGGCTAAGCTCTCTCACACGTGTACACGTTATACAATGGTGTGATCATGCATATAAAGGTGGTCCAGATTCATTAACCCCTCCTACGGTAAGTTTTTTTGAACGAAGGTAGTATGTCGTGCGTACATACGTATAAAATATTAAGACGTGATGTTTAGATTCGTTGTATTAAAATGCATCATGTTCTAACATGATGTTGATTTATTTTGTAACGAAAGGAGTATATTGCAACGCATGCATCGCGCGTCATTATATCGATCATATCGAAATTGTATAAAAACGGAGTCAAGGATAACTGGATAAGGTGCAGTGCTCCATATCGTTCTATTGACTTAGCTTTGTTGCGGGTGAAAAAAAAGAGGGCTGCTATAAAACGGGATCCCGTTGCAATGGGATAGACATATTAACTGTTCTCTTCCACAAGTATCACAGGTATCAGGTCCTAGATATCATAGGTATCGGGTAACAGGTATTATAGGTATCAGGTACCATGTAGTTGTACCATAAAAGGTATCAGGTATTATATCATAGAAGGGTATCTCGTTCCAACGGGATACCGTTGTCTAGATTTTCTAAAAAAACGAAAAAAACCCTACGACGATAATCAACGCCATCTTATATGTCAGACGTGTACACTGCAAGTTACACTTATCGCATTGAGCCATTGACCATGAAAAATACGGGAGTAACTCTAATCCCTCGAGGGGATATCCCCTCGTATATTTTTTTCTTTAAAATTCGATACAAATAGTTGTGAAAAATTCTAAAAAAAATGATAATATAGAGTATAATGATATCTACTAGTCCACCAAAATTCATATTCAAATTCGATCTACACATTGAGAAATAAAAAAGACAAATTTAGATATAAACAGTACGCTACTATTCATATGCTGAATTTGTCTTTTTTATTTCTCGACCTGTGAGTTGAGTTTGGACTTAAGATTTTGTGGAGTTGTATGTATGTATTGTATAAATGTTGTCAAATTTTTCCAGAATTTTTCATAACCGTTTAGGTGGTTTTTAAGCAAAGAGGGAATATCCCCTCGAGGGATTAGAATAGTTTCCCGAAAAATACTCCCTCTATTTTTTAATAGATGACGCCGTTGACTTTTTCTCACATGTTTGACCATTCGTCTTATTCAAAAATTTTATGCAAATGTATAAGATATAAATCACACTTAAAGTACTATGAGTGATAAAACAACTCATAACAAAATAAATTATAATTATGTAATTTTTTTAAATAAGATAAATGGTCAAACATGTGAGAAAAAGTTAATGGCGATATCTATTAAAAACGGAGGTAGTATATACCAGCAGGTAAAATTGTTGGTTAGTTAGGACGACAAAGTGACCGTTTCAACGTCAGCAAACCAAAAGTAAAGGTGTTTATCCGATACAATCTCAAAAAGTTTTTTCTTCTGAATCTTATCGACAGTTTGACTGTCACTCGAATTGTCTCCCAGCTGCATATGTTGCTTATAACTTCCTGGCCGGCCGCCTCACGTACGTCGCCGGCCGGCAAGCCAAGCGCCGCCCGACACCTGCATGCACGACGACCTAGCCTCTGCGTCCAACCGGAAATCGCCGCGATTCGGCCGCCGGCGACAGGCACCTGGCCATGCATTAGCCGGCCGACGCAATTGCGCGTCGTCGTCGTCGTCGCATCGCGACCCAGGCAGAGAGGAAAGTAAGGAGATTCAGACGTTACGAGCTAATAGCATGCAGTAGCAGATGAATCTCGACGACTACCTGGTGAAAGTGTTGGTCCAGGTCCAGATCGAGAATGCAAAGTATTTCAACACGGCAGAGTGATCGACAAACAGACAGTTGGACGATGTAACCTACTGCAGCTACCTTGGAAGCTTCTGCCGACGGAGTATATAATATGTTCAGCAATTAATGGGACACAATACGTACTACATGTCGATTCTAGCGTGTTCTCGATCATATGCTAGCTTAGCTTAGCTTGACACTGCTCGTTAAGTTTGGCTACGATTAATGCCACTGATGCAAATGCTCCCTGTCGTCCTATATATATCCTGGTGATTAATTTCTAGCCGTTCACCGATCAGCTAGCCGCCTAGCCGTCATGTCAACACGGCTGTGCAGATGGGCACGGTCGTCTCGCGGATGTAACCCATGGTGTATGTATATGGGAGAGATCGATATACATAGACACTACTAGAAAAATCATTTTCCTCAACATTAGAGTCTTATTTTCGCAGTTGGACATGACTTTTAAAGCCAAATAACCGCCTATAAAAATATAAATTGGGATGATGTTCGCCGTCCGGCGGCGTCTCCCCTCCCCTCTCCCTCCCAGATCTGGCCGGAGGAGGGAGGGGGGAGGCCGGTGGCGGGGACGACGGCGTGGAGCGGCGGCGACGATGACGACGGTGGCGGCTGCTACGACGACAGCTCCCCTCCCCTCCCCTCTCAGATCCGGCCGGGGAGTGGGGCAGCAGCGTGGCGGCGGCGGCGAGCCGCGTGCGGCGATTTTTTTTTCTTCGTTTTTTGTGGTGCAGGCGGACCTCCCTCCCGCCTGTGAAAATTAGTTTTGGCCGCTTGGAAAAATTAGTTTTCTAGTAGTGCGAGCTATAGCTAGCGAGAGGCCGGCCGGCAGGTCACACGTAAACATCGTCGGCGACAGGAGTGAGATGGACAGAGATATGTTATATCTGTCTTTTAATATATGAATTCGTTAACTTTTTTTTATAAAGTTTTGATCATCCGTCTTATTTAATTCTTTTATACAACTATAAAAAATTTTAAGGCGTTCTTGACGAATATAAATCAAGTTATAATAAAAATAAATAATTATTATAAAATTATTTTTAAATAAGATAAATGGTTAAATATCTCTAAAAAATCAATGGTATCATACACCAACACAACACTAGAGGTTATATTCACCGGGATTTAATTTGGATAGGCTTATCTAGTGGCACGCGCCAGCGAGCCTGGACTGTCAAATCAGGGAGGATTGCGTACTAACCATGTAATTAAAACGGGAAAACACTGCCAATACTCAATAGGGACATGGCCGGCATGCTGCCCATTCTGAACTTGATCGAGCATTAAACTAGCAATTTAGCATGACATGGTACACGTCTACACGTGGCTGGCCACTGTACTTAGTATTCGGTCTTCTCTTCAGACACTGCACTTTGCGAAACCGTAGCACGAACAGGGCACTTCGTTTTGAAGAAACTGCACCGGGTTTGTTTTCTTGAAATTATAAGCACATAATAATTTAATTTATTCTATAAATAAATCATGACATTGCTATATAAACTAGCATAAACGTATCATTAGATCTACACATATAAATTAAATAGTAAAATATAAACAGATCAAATATACGCAACATGTCGAAAACGTACCGAGGTGGCGGAAAAACCGGTTGCTCGGCAGGAACTATTCGCGGTTGCGTGCGTCGACGAAGGCGCGCAGCACACGAGCGGAGAGGAAGACGAGCCGTCGCGGACGAACAGGGAGCAGTCGCGCGAAGCGCTTCCCAAAAACCTTGTTGCCGCCTTCTCCCGGTGCAGGACGTCGAAGGCAGAGGTTCCGGAGACCTGCTCTCCCGATCACCGGTGCACGCTGGCGAGCGGGATGGAGTAGTCTACGAGCGACGGCGCAGCACAGAGGAGGAGGCAAACCCTAGATTGATTTCGCGTGTGTTGCGTGAAGGCGGCGGCTCGGTTTATATAGAGATAGATCGCTTGATCAGAGCGCCCGCACGATCTCCACTCCGCGTAACCGAACCGGATAAGTCGCGCGTAACTTATCTGGACTCCACGCCGTTTTCACGCACCGGATTTTTCGGAATGTTTACGAAACAAAACAAATCCGAATTTCCGGCAGCAAAACAAAACTGCAAAAGGAGGCTGCATTTGCGCAAGGGTGAGGAGCCAATTTTGTGGACCATTCGACGCGCACGTCGTGCACGCGCGCCGCCTGCCCTGCCCTGCCCTGCCCTGCCCTGCCAGGCTAGGCGAGCGAGCGCGCGCGTGTGTTTCCCCTCTTCTCTCCACCACACATGCTTCAAGTGGCTAGGAGAGCATCCTCCCTTTTAAGGAGGTCCTCCTCTCCTAGAATAAGTAAGGTGGTACTAAACTCCACATGCATGCCATCCCATGAGGTGGGCTTTTGTGATTTTCTAAAGAATTAATCTTCGAATAGGCCTTAGCCCATCTATTAATTCCAATAATCCCCCACCAAATCTCAAAATCCCACTGAGATTTGCCTTTTCCAATGTACTGTTTATATACCAGCGGTTCAATGGAGACCGATTAAGATTGAACATCCATCTAGAACTCCAAGCTACATACTCACAATATGAACAATGGACTACGCCTTGAATTGCAAGTCTTGTGCAAGCAAGTTTCACTCAGAGTCTTATCTGGTACTAGACCATCTATAGACTACCCCTCGGGTGGAGCGTATAAGTCATACTCGTAGGTCTTTAGTAAGCTTCCTAGAAGATTCACCCAAAATCTTCATAGACTGCGACCAACAATCAAGCTCACAAAGGTGAGTTCTTTCAAGAATGCTCTGCAGGACAGCATCTTTGCTAATTAAAGCCAACAGAACTCATTAAGGCATAGCCAACCAGCCTTGCAGCTCACGAGAGTACATGCATCTTCACTTAGAGAGGGTATAGATTGGTACTCTCCTCTAGTTTACTAATGGTTTGTTCTTCCCAGGTTCTAATTCACGGGATCTCCGATCACATAGATTGGGTTACCACCATAGTATAACTCACATGGGTCTCAAACCCATCTCCTTCGATGCATTGTCTATCACATTTCGTGATAGTCCCTTCGTGAAGGGATCTGCCAGGTTTCTAGCTGTTTGGATGTAATCCAACGTTATAACTCCGGAATTTCTCAATTTCCTGACAGATTTCAATCGTCTTTTCACATGTCTAGACAATTTCATATTATCCTTAAAACTATTCACTTTGACAATTACCGTTTGATTGTCACAGTTCATAAGGATAGCCGGCACCGGTTTTTCAACAATAGGCAGATCCATTAATAGATCACGCAGTCATTCTGCCTCAACACTAGCAGTATCTAGTGCCGTCAACTCTGCTTCCATGGTTGACCTCGTCAAAATGGTCTGTTTGCAAGACCTCCACGAAACAGCACCACCACCCAGTGTGAAGATATATCCACTGGTGGCTTTGATCTCATCCACATCAGATCCAGTTAGAATCACTATAACCCTCCAGTACCGCAGGATACCCAGTATAGTGAAGCCCCAATTCTATAGTACCTTTCAGATAGCGCATTACTCGCTCAAGCGCACGCCAGTGATCATCTCCCGGATTAGATGTAAACCGGCTCAACTTGCTCACAGCAAAGGAGATATCAGGCCTAGTTGCACTAGCCAGGTACATCAGCGAGCCAATGATTTGGGAATATTCCAGTTGATTTCTAGCAATTCTCTTGTTCTTGCGAAACAACAAGCTAGGATCATAAGGTGTTGGAGAAGGCTTACTATCAATGTAGCCAAAGCGATTCAAGATCTTCTCCACATAATGAGATTGCAAGAGTGTAATCCCATTCTCACCTCTAATTAGCTTAATGTTTAAGATAACATCAGTTACTTCCAAATCCTTCATATCAAAATTTTGAGACAAGAATGATTTAACCTCATTTATCACCTCAAGGTTTGTCCCAAATATCAGTATGTCATCAACATACAAGCACATAATAACTCCCTCACCCCCACCATGGCGATACTACACACATTTATCTGCTCATTGACTGCAAAGCTTGCAGATGTCAATGTTTTGTCAAATTTCTCATGCCATTGCTTAGGAGCTTGTTTCAGACCATACAAAGACTTCAACAATTTGCACACTTTGCCTTCTTGACCTTCAACTACAAACCCATCAGGTTGATCCATATAGATCTCCTCATCCAGCTCTCCAATAAGAAAAGTTGTCTTAACGTCCATTTGATGAACGAGAAGACCATGTGAGGCTGCTAGGGAAAGTTGCACACGAATTGTGGTCAATCTAGCAACAGGTGAGTAAGTGTCAAAGAAATCTTCGCCTTCTTTCTGAGTATAGCCCTTAGCAACAAGCCGAGCCTTGTACTTTTCAATAGTACCGTCAGGCCTAAGCTTCTTCTTGAACACCCACTTGCACCCCACAGGTTTACACCCATAGGGTCGCTCTGTCACCTCCCAAGTCCCGTTAGCGATAATGGAATCCATTTTACTACGGACAGCCTCCTTCCAGTAGTCTGCATCAGGAGATGCATATGCTTCTGAAATTGACTTAGAAGTGTCATCCACGAGGTACACAGTGAAATCATCACCAAAGGACTTAGCCGTCCTTTGTCTCCTACTCCTTCGAGGAGCTTCATTGTCATCCTCCTCAGTGACATGTTCATGTGTATGTTCAGTTTGTTCTGGTAGTGTGATTGAACTTGGAATTATTTCAGAAAGTTGGCTAGAACTACTATGTGTATCATTCATTGGGAAAAAGCTCTCAAAGAAGGTAGCATCACGAGACTCCATAATTATACCAACATGCATGTCAGGTACCTCAGATTTAACTATTAAAAATCCATAGGCAATGCTGTGATGAGCATATTCCAGAAAGACACAGTCTATAGTCTTAGGTCCAAGTTTGCGCTTCTTTGTTATTGGTACATTGACTTTCACCAAGCACCCCCATGTGCGCAAATAAGAAAGTGATGGTTTTTTCCCAATCCATATCTCATATAGTGTTTTGTCCTTATTTCTGTTAGGAACTCTGTTTAAAACATGATTCGAGGTCAACAATGCCTCCCCCCACCATGCCTTAGGTAGTCCCGCGGTGTCCAACATGGCATTCACCAAGTCAGTCAATGTGCGGTTCTTCCTTTCAGCAATCCCATTAGACTCGGGAGAATAGGGAGGCGTCCTCTCATGTATGATGCCATGTTCCTCACAGAATAAGTCAAACTCGTTTGAGAAAAACTCCCCACCACGATCAGACCTGAGTCTTTTTATCTTTCTGTCAAGTTGATTTTCAACTTCTGCCTTATAAATTTTAAAATAGTCTAGAGCCTCGTCTTTCGTTTTCAACAAGTACACATAGCAAAATCTAGTAGCATCATCAATCAACGTCATGAAATATTGTTTTTCACCCTTCGTCAACACCCCATTCATTTCACAAAGATCTGAATGTAGGAGTTCTAGTGGTGCCAAGTTTCTCTCCTCGGCAGCTTTGTGAGGCTTGCGAGGTTGCTTCAATTGCACACAACTATGGCACTTAGAACCTTTGACAATGGAAAACTTAGGAATTAAACACATACTGGAAAGCCGAGACGTCAAGCCAAAATTAATATGACATAAACGTGAGTGCCAAACATTAGCCTCATCATCCACACTGCCACAAATATGGTTCACAGACTCATTGCAGAAATCAGAAAGGGAAAAGCGGAACAAGCCTCCGCACTCATAACCTTTACCAATAAAATATCCATGTTTAAACACGACTATTATATTAGACTCAAAAACCAACTTAAATCCGTCTCTAGTCAGACGGGAGCCATTAACAAGATTTCTGTCGATAGAAGGGACATGCTGCACGTTCTTCAGCTACACGATCTTTCCCTAAGTAAACTTCAGATCTACCGTGCCAACACCATGAACAGAAGCATGTGACCCATTCCCCATTAGGACGGTGGAACCCCGTGCGACCTGATAAGAAGAAAATAATGAGATGTCAGCACAAACATGTACATTGGCCCCAGTATCAACCCACCAATTAGTAGACTGATTAACTAAAAAAACAGTAGGTAAATTACCATACCCGCTTCCATCTCCAATGTTACCAATGGTCACATTAGCAGACTTAGAAGTCTGCCCTGCAGGTGCCTTCATCCCCTTGCGCTGTGGACACTTCCTAGCCAGATGACCAGGTTGGCCACACACAAAGCAAGTCCTCTCATTCTGATTAGGATTGTTGTTGTTCTTCTTCTGCTTCTTGAAGTTGGTGGTCTGTTGAGTTTTGTATTTCCCCTTGCTCTTGTTATGGGCCTTGTGCACAACATTGGCACTGGACTTCCCACCATCGCCCTTAGACGCGGCGTCCTTTTCCCGAGCTTTCTCCTCAACATCAAGAGACGCTATCAACCCCTCAACGGGGTATTCCTGTCTCTTGTGTTTGAGTGCAGTACCGAAACTTGTGCAGTACCGAAACTTCTCCAAGATGGAGGTAGTTTCGCAATAATGCACCCGGCCACAAATTTGTCGGTTATCTCATGAGCCTGTTAGATCATTGCTAGCATCAGTAGCACTGAATACTAATGGGCCTTGTGCACAACATTGGCACTGGACTTCCCACCATCGCCCTTAGACGCGGCGTCCTTTTCCCGAGCTTTCTCCTCAACATCAAGAGACGCTATCAACCCCTCAACGGGGTATTCCTGTCTCTTGTGTTTGAGTGCAGTACCGAAACTTGTGCAGTACCGAAACTTCTCCAAGATGGAGGTAGTTTCGCAATAATGCACCCGGCCACAAATTTGTCGGTTATCTCATGAGCCTGTTAGATCATTGCTAGCATCAGTAGCACTGAATACTAATGGGCCTTGTGCACAACATTGGCACTGGACTTCCCACCATCGCCCTTAGACGCGGCGTCCTTTTCCCGAGCTTTCTCCTCAACATCAAGAGACGCTATCAACCCCTCAACGGGGTATTCCTGTCTCTTGTGTTTGAGTGCAGTACCGAAACTTGTGCAGTAACGAAACTTCTCCAAGATGGAGGTAGTTTCGCAATAATGCACCCGGCCACAAATTTGTCGGTTATCTCATGAGCCTGTTAGATCATTGCTAGCATCAGTAGCACCGAATTTAGTATTCAGTGCATCCCACAACTCCTTAACTCCTTAGCGTCGGTCATGTGCATATACACCTCGACCAGACGATCGCCAAGAACGCTAAGAATGCATCCAAAGAGAGTAGTGGCTCGATCGCCAAGAACGCTAAGAATGCATCCAAAGAGAGTAGTGGCTTCCTCGAATTGCTGATCTCCAGCCATAGAGTAGTGGCTTCCTCGAATTGCTGATCAGCAACGCTAAGAGATCAGCAGTAAGAATTCCAGCCATAGTAAAACCACAGCGCGGCAAAATCATGACATTGTAGATGTAAAAACTAGCATGAACGCATCGAACTATTCGCGGTTGCGTGCGTCGACGAAGGCGTGCAACACGCGAGCGGAGAGGAAGACGAGCTGGCGAGCGAGCGAGCGGGTGTGTTTCCCCTCCTCTCTCCACCACACATGCTTCAAGTGGCTAGGGGAGCATCCTCCCTTTTAAGGAGGTCCCCCTCTCCTAGAATAAGCAAGGTGGTACTAAACTCCATATGCATACTATCCCATGAGGTGGGCTTTTGTGATTTTCTAAAGAATTAATTTTCGAATGGGCCTTAGTCCATCTATTAATTCCAACATGTTTCGAGATTAGTGCACAATATCAACGGCAGAGGGGGTCTGCTTCAGTTGCGGTTTAACTCACGATCTGGGCTGATGCTACGGCCCACTTTGCTTTTGCGTGAGGCCCATATATCCGGCCCGTGGGTCCACGCGGTGTGGATTTCGGCCCAATAGCCCATAACCACCTCCCTTACTCCTCAGCCCGGCTGTCCCCAGATCCCCCTCTTGTCACCGAGGCGGCGAGCGGAGCGAAGCGCCGGTGGCCGGCGGCGCAGCGACCCGCGGAGGAGCGAGGCGGACGTGCGGCGGCGCATCGAGAGGCGCAGGTGGCTGCGGAGGAGCGACCGGCATAGGGAGCCCCGCTGGAGAGGGGTCAGCGGCGCGGGTGCGTGCCATCCGTCGGCCGCGTCTCCATCTCGGATCGCCGGAGAAGGGAGGAGGGGTGGGGGTGGTACAGGTGCGTTCCTTGATTCCCCGGCGGTGAGGTGAGCTAGCCTGCCATGGATTCGCTGTGCTGTTCCTACTAAGCTCGGTGATCTTCGTTGTAAACGTGGGCAAATTTGACTTTACATTATGTGTGCAGCTTCTAGTTTCGCGCTGCCTCTAAGCACATTTTTTCCCCTTTCTTTATACTTCTGAGTTCTGACCCGTCGACTAGAACTTTTTTGACATCAATCGTGCTTGCATTCTACTAGAATGTTAGTTCTTGAAGAGAGATAACAGATTGTGCATTTGTTCATTCCTTTTTTTTTTCCTCCAATCAGTTGACAAGGAGTAGAGAGACGGGCATCTAGGAGAAGCTTCACCGGTCTCTATCTAGTAAGCTTGGTATGCTTGTTGTATGAGTGAGGTTACAGAACACAATGTCCAGCAATAGCGGGGATAGCGCGAAGGAGAAATATCCTGAAAATGCTCCGGAGCTCGTGGCACTGCCTTTGGTCCGGACCCTGAGGCTTGTTCATGCAGCGATTGATCCTGCCGCTGACCCGAGATCAGCACAGCTGTCTTGGCCGGGCCATGTAGTCCTCCTGCCTCCATATGCAACATGGCCTCATCATGTGCCGACCCCGCCACCAGCGGTGAATCCTGCAAATCCACAACAAAACGGGGTACTGCGATTTTATAGTTGCCTATGTGACTTTCTTGATCTAGGTGTTGAGGGATATGTTCATATATCGCCTCCTTATTGATTGTGCTGTGCTGCAATTTGTGATTGGCAGGATGTGGCGGCGGCTGATGTTAGTCCTGACGTTGGTTGTTGTGATGAGAAGATGTTGCCAAAGGTAGATATGCTGTTTGATGGCGAAAAAGAGGCATACGATTTCTACAATGCGTATGCAGAGATGGTGGGCTTCTTTGTCCGGAGATCAACACTCTGGACAACGTCAAAGAACATAATCACTAGGAGAACTTTTGTCTGCTCGAGAGAAGGTTTTCGGGAGAAGAAGAGGGGCACCAAAGAAGCAAAGTGCCCGCGGCCTGAAACAAGAATTGGGTGCCCTGCGAGCATGACCATTAGACTTAATACCAACGGCAAGTACCGTTTGACAGAGTTTGTACCAAACCATAACCATCAACTTGCAACAGCATCTACAATGCATATGCTGAAGGCTAAGAAAATCAGGCTTAAAGCACGGGCTGTAAGAGAAAATCTGGTTGATGATACTGTGAGGACGCCAGAATTTGAGAGTGAAGATGAGGCATATGAATTTTACAGCATGTATGCCGGGAAAATTGGTTTCAATGTGAGAAGGGCAAGCATGACTATGAATGCTGAAAATGTCATCACCAGAAGGATGTTTGTTTGTTCAAAAGAAGGTTTCCGTGAGAAGAAAAGAGGGGCAAAAAGAGTAAAGAAGCCTCGCCCAGAGACCCGAACTGGTTGTCCAGCGTGTATGGTCATTAGACTTGCATCTAATGGCAAATATCATGTAACAGAATTTGTTACCTTCCATAATCACCAGCTTGGTGCAACAGTACCTTCTGATCTTGTGGCAACGTCACAAAGTACAGAAACTGGTCAAGATGATGGACTGGATTTGGTTGATGGTTCGGCTGATGCTAATATCCACAGGCAAAATCTTATAATTGGAAATACCATGGCAACATCTCTAGAAGGTAGAAGTAACAAAAGATTCAAGTGTACAAAGGTTCCTCACTATGGTGATGTAGGTGCTACTCTAGAATACCTGCAAAAGATGCAACATGATAACCCTTCATTCTTCTTTGCAGTAAAATCTGATGATGATGGGAACTTGACAAACTTTCTATGGTCAGATTCGAAGTCTATCATGGATTTTGTCCACTTTGGTGATGTGGTATGTCTTGATTCAACGTATGCATCGCAGGGCTATGGTAGGCCACTTGCTTTATTTACGGGTGTGAATCATCACAAGCAAACTGTTATCTTTGCTGCTGCATTGCTTTATGATGAAAGTGTGGAGGCTTTCAGATGGTTGTTTGATACTTTTAAGATGGCAATGAATGGAACTCAGCCCAAAACATTGTTAACTGATAGATCTGATGCGATAAGTGAAGGTGTTGCAGCAAGTTGGCCTGTGACAGCCCATCGTTATTGTGTCTGGCAAATTTACCAACATGCTCTTCAGCAGTTGAGTCAAGCATTTCATGGGTCAAAAACCTTAGATTACAGCTTCCAGAAATGCCTATTTGACTGTGAAGATGAGCCTGAGTTTTTGACAGCATGGAGAGAAATGTTGGAAAAGTATGACCTAGAAGATAATCAATGGCTAGCAGATTTGTTCTCTCTTAAGGAGAAATGGGCACTACCATATGGCCGCGAGGCATTTTGTGCTGATATGAAAAGTGTCCAGCAGAAGGAGAGCTTGGGCACTGAGCTTAAGAAACACTTATCCCTAGAATTTGACCTTTTGAGTTTCTTCAAGCAGTTTGAAAGAGTATTGTGTGACCGCCGATCAGCAGAATTGCTGGCTGATGTGGATGCTAGTCAGAGTACAAAGAAGCCACCACCTATGCGAGTGTTAAGGCAAGCTTCCAATGTATATACACCTGCTGCCTTTAAAATGTTTGAGAGGGAGTTTGAGTTGTACATGGATTGCATGTTATACAACTGTGGTGAGATGGGCACAATTTCTGAGTATAGGGTAGCCATTGAGGACAATCCAAAAGATCATTTTGTTAAATTTGATTCGCTTAATTCCATGGTAAACTGTAGCTGTAAAGGGTTTGAATTCGTAGGCATTCCATGCCGCCATATGCTAAAGGTACTTGACACCAGGAATATCAAGGACCTTCCTCCTCAATACTTCTTGAAAAGGTGGAGAAAGGATGCTAAATCAGGATCTCCAAACTGTAGTTATTTATTCCCACTTGATGGTGATCCTCAGTTGGCTCAAACAAAATGTTATAACTTGCTGTGTCGGATGTTCAGCATAGCAGCAGCTAGGGCTGCAACCTCTATAGAAACTTTTGCATATATGGAAAACCAATCAAGCATATTTATGGACCAAGTAGAACAAGCTCTTCAAACAAGGCCCCCAGACATCGCTGCCATGATTGGGGCTCATTGTGATCAAACACAAAATCCAATTGACAATATCGTCGCAGGAGGTCTACACAGCCATACTAATTTCATCAATGGCCCTGCTGATGGTACTTATTATATTATTCTTTTACCATTAAAAACTATATTGCTGGCTTGCTGCCATAGATCTTATTAATGATCTTATTTGCATGCAGGTTCCCTAACCTTTCCATTTACATTGGGTGCTGGTGTGTTGGATTACCGCTAGATAGTGACTAATTTCTTACAGGTACTAGCCACAAGGAGCTGCGAATTCTGTACAGTGATCTTTTCGTGGAAATGCATTTTATATATAACCAGAAAATTCCAGGTTATGTCCCTCTGCTGACCCACTTCCTCATCCAGGTGATTACATGGCAATATTGTGCATCTTGCTGGCTGGCAATTTGACAAATCTTACACATTATACCGTAGAGCTGAGAATAGTGATGGCTAGCCCATCCATTGTACATGTAATTTTCAGATAAAGTTTAGAGAATGCTGAAAAGTTTCCATCGGTGTATTTACTGAAACAATATTAGAAAAACCATTTGGCCACTTATTAGTTGTTATTACTAACTAATAGTCATTTCAACTCAACAACAAAAGTCTGTAGGCTTTAAATTGTCTCCTGCAGCCATTCCTGTTTAGAGAAAGTTGGCAATCTATCTTCTGTCAGTGTGGTGGAATGTCCAGTGATGAATTTGGGGTTCCTCAAGTGAGAAGAATTGCTTTGGTGACTGATGGGCTCCTTACTAGTGATACGTATGGTGCAGCGAAGCCGGATAGGATGTAACAGTTTCAATTTTGATGTACATATGATGTCGAACCAGTATTTTGATCACCTAGAGTACACTGTTTGATTCTTCTTACTCTCTCTTTGTGTGTGATGTGCTCAAAGAATTTTTGAGAAAGATGTTAGGATGCATGGAGCAAACGAGCAAATAATCGTGCTCGTGCAGGTGAAATATTGTCAAAGTTTGTCTCACCCTTTATCAAAAGTTTGCAACAAAAGAAGGCTTTGAAAACAAATGCCGGTAAAAAATTATCGAAATACTCCTACCTGCTTAGATTCTGTGAGATTTCTACGTTGTGTAAACAGCCCCAAAATTGGAGCCCTTTGTTCTGTTGGATTTTTCCAATAGGCTTTCTGCACGATTGTACTGAGTTAACAATTTAACATGCTCGCACGGGAAATAATTCTCCGTTTCTAGCTTAAAGTAAATCGTTCACCATGAAATTCCTACATTCGAAATGAAAATTTAAAATTCGTTTTGAGTGTGTTTTGATTTTCTTTTCTTTAAAGGGAGTGCGCTTTGATTTTCACTGCTGCTCTGTAGTTGGGGTGTGTTCTTTTCTCTCCCACCCAAACATCGTCTCTTATTTCTTTATGCGCACGTTTTTCAAACTGTTAAATAATAAAATATTTTTAAATTATATAGAAAAGTTGTTTAGAAAATTATATTAATTTATTTTTTAGTTTTTTTAATTACTACTCAATTAATCAGAATTGAAAAGTTTCAACCCTCTGGAACATAAAAACGATTTTAACAGTAACCCTCGGATCTTCCGTGGACGGCCCAGATCAACACTGGTGGGGGATCGAGCCAAGCCCTCCCAACTCATATTTTTGCCAAAACCTCCCCAAACCCTAGACACCCGCCGCCGCGGCCCATCAACTCCGGCGAGCTCCACCCGCCGCCCCGCCGCCCTCTGCCCTCCGCCCTCCGCCCTCCGCCCTCCCTCCGTCTCCGTCTCTCCCCGGATCTCCTCCCGCGGCCGGAAGCGACCCACCGGCCACCGGCGGCGGCGGTATGAAGAACCTAAAGGTGGTTACCCGGATAGCGCAGAAGCTTCAGCTCCAGCTCGACGGGGAAACCGTAGTAGTCTCCGCCGTCGACGCCGAGCGCCGCCGCGCCTTCTTCGTCTCCTCCGAGAACTTCCTCTACTCCGTCGACCTCCCCGCCCCCACCCAGGTACGGTTCCTCTGCTCACCAATTTGTTATACTGCGTGAAATCTTCGTTTTATTGTTTGCCTCGCACCGTAGCAATAGTAGTACCACGCTCAGTACAAGAGGGATACACATATTATATGGTGTTAATTTACCATGCCTATGATTCTCAGATTCCAGTTTTTTGGTTCAATACACCCGTTTATACTGCTAACTAAATTTGGGCAGAACACTATGATTTTTTTTTTTTTTTGTACAACGAAACAAACAAGATCTTCAATTTGCTATGGTAGCACTGAGCGTGTACCTTCTAACCTAAATATTTGATATTTAGGACAAGATCCTTTTCAAACTTTTAAAATTCCAACCATCAATAATTTCTCAAATTCTTAGTTTAAAACAAAAGTAATGGTGTCTGTAGATTTTCCTTGGAAAGTACTTCCTGCTTCTGTTTATATACGACGTCGTCATATATAAATGGAAGGAGAGTAATATCATAAACTTGCTATATTTTATAAACATTTTCTAGTATAAATTTTATGGTTGGAATTTTGAAAGTTTGATCAAATCTTGTCCTAAACGTCAAATATTTATGGCCGAAGGGAGTATATAATCTGTTTTTTTAGTCGATATGATTATTACCTTTTCTTTTGCTAGTATTTCTGTTTTGCTGATTGCCTATTTTGTTTTTCAGCAATCACTGCAATGGAGCGAAAGTACCCTAGACTCTGATGCAGAGGAGGTTGTTCTTGAACCTGGAGATTACATAGTTGCCATGGATTATCTAATGGAGAAGGAGTATTTGCTGCTTGGTTCATCAACCGGTTGTCTATTATTGTATAATGTGGATGAGAAAACTACTGAAGTTGTGGGACGACTGGAGGGTGGTGTGAAGACCATTGCTTCTAGTCCTGATGGGGCCCTTATTTCTGTTACGACCGGGTTTGGACAATTGCTCATCATGACAAACGATTGGGAAGTGCTGTTTGAGACTTCTCTCGACCCTCATGTAAGTTTTTGTTTACATGATCTGACTAAAGATATGACTAAAATGTTCTCATTCTACACATGCTTGTTTCCAGTGTGATCTTGCAGGTGATATCAACAGTCCCAATGGTCACATCCAAAGTTCTATTTCTTGGCGGGGTGATGGAAAGTTTTTTGCTACTCTTGGTGGGCTTGAAGGGAGCTCTCAGAAACTTACTATCTGGGAACGTGAATCAGGAAATATACATTCTTCTTCAGATACCAAGGCTTTTATAGGAGCATCACTTGATTGGATGCCAAGTGGAGCCAAGGTTGCCACTGCCCATGACCGGAAGACAGAGGGAAAGTGCCCTCTCATTGTATTCTATGAAAAGAATGGCTTAGAAAGGAGCCACTTTTCCATTGATGAGCCAGCAGAGGCTGTCATCCAAGCTTTAAAATGGAACTGCAATTCTGAACTCTTAGCTGCTCTAGTCTCTTGTGGCCAGTATGATGTTATCAAAGTATGGTCCTGCAGTAACAATCACTGGTACTTGAAACAAGAACTGCGATACACAAAGAAAGAAGGGGTGAGGTTCTATTGGGATCAAACAAAACCAATGCATCTCATCTGCTGGACATTAGGTGGTCAGGTTATTACGCACAGGTTTGCTTGGACTACTGCTGTCAGTGATACTTCGATTGCGCTTGTTATTGATGGTTCCCATGTCCTTGTAACTCCTCTCAGTTTGGGTCTCATGCCACCCCCCATGTCTTTGTTCCATCTTACATTTCCTTGTGCTGTGAATGAGGTTTCTTTTCTATCCGAGAACTTGAAAAACCATATTGCTGCTTATCTTTCAAATGGCAGCTTGTGTGTGTCGGTACTTCCGGTGGCAGATACTTGGGAAGAGTTTGAAGGCAGTGGCATAAGTGTTGACCCTTGCTTTTCTGAGTCAACACTGAATAACTATATGCACCTGACTTGGATTGATACATGTACCTTGATCGGCATTTGTTGCCGCGCTGATGCCTTCTCTTCAACACCAATGAGGTCCAGTGAAGCTAGTAGCCTTCTAGAGAAAAATGACTCGCCATATTTTATCAATGAGATTGAACTTGTATGTTCCGAGGATTCTTTGCTAGGTTCAGCCTGTTCATCAGGTTGGCAGGCAAAAATATCGAAGAAAATGCCTCTGCAGGCTGCAGTTATTGGAATATCTCGAAATCCAGCAAAAGAAGGTTCAGCCTTTATTCAGTTAAGTGGAGGAAGGGTTGTTGAATACTGCTCAAAAGTGAATTTGTTTAGAATGTCTGCCCCGGTACAAGTTAGTGAAACAGGTTCCGACCATACTTTTCCAACATCATGCCCTTGGATGACTGCTGTTCAATACCATGAAAATGGAATGGTTAGGACACTTCTCTTTGGACTTGATGACAGCAGCAAGTTGCATGTGGGCAAAAGGTTATTAAGCAGTAACTGTAGCAGCTTCACATTCTATTCCAGTGCTTATGGAGCAAAAGAGCAGGTTGTGACCCACTTGCTTGTGACTACTAAGCAGGATCTTTTATTCATCGTGGATATCAGTGAGGTTTTACTTAAAAATGGCGAAGTGACAACCGATAGCCATATCAGGAGTCATCCTCGAGGAAAGCAAAGCAAAGAGCATATCACTGTATGGGAAAAGGGGGCAAAGCTGATTGGTGTTCTCCATGGTGATGAAGCAGCTGTCATAATGCAAACCACCCGTGGTAACTTGGAGTGTATCTACCCCAGGAAGCTGGTCCTTGTTTCAATTGTTCAGGCACTGGTTCAGGGACGTTTTAGAGATGCATTTGACATGGTAAGGCGCCATCGGATTGATTTCAATATGGTTGTTGACTACTGTGGCTGGAAATCTTTTATGAAGTCAGCGGCAGATTTTGTTAAACAAGTCAATAACCTTAGCCACATCACTGAATTTGTTTGTTCAATAAAGAATGAGAATGTCAGCAGCAAATTGTATGAGACCTACATATCATTTCCTGATCACCGTGCAACCTCTGTGGTTGATACTGTAAATTCTCATGGTCTGTTGTCAGACAACAAAGTCACATCTGTACTGATGGCAATTCGAAAAGCCCTTGAGGTGCAGGTGGAAGAAAGCTCATCAAGAGAACTCTGCATACTGACTACTTTAGCCCGTAGCGAACCTCCTCTGTTGGAGGAAGCACTGAATAGAATAAAAGTTATCCGAGAACTGGAACTTCTTGGGGTTGATGATGCCAGGAGAAAGCTCTACCCATCTGCTGAAGAGTCCCTGAAGCACTTGCTATGGTTAACCGAACCAGAAGCTGTTTTTAATGCTGCTTTGGGACTGTATGATCTGAATCTTTCTGCTATAGTAGCTTTAAATTCCCAAAAAGATCCAAAAGAGTTCCTTCCTTTTCTCAAGAGTCTTGAATGCCTTCCTCCTGCTATTATGAAGTACACAGTTGATTTAAGACTCGGAAGATATGAAAGTGCTCTCAAGAACATTGTTTCTGCTGGCGACGAGTATCATGAGGACTGTATGAAACTCCTCAACGCTAACCCTCAATTGTTCCCTTTGGGGCTCCAGTTATTCACTGACCCAGATAAAAGGCATCAAATTCTTGAGGCATGGGGTGATCAACTTTCTGAAGAGAAATGCTTTGCAGATGCTGCAATAACTTATCAATGCTGTTTGTCATATCAGAAATCTTTGAAGGCGTATCGTGATTGTGGGGATTGGAGAGGTGTGTTCACTGTTGCAGGTCTTCTGAAGTTTAAAAAGGAAGAAATTCTTCAACTAGCACATGACCTATGTGATGAGTTCCAAGCACTTGGGAAACCAGGAGATGCTGCTAAAATAGCACTGGAGTATTGCTCAGATGTCGATAGAGGTGTTGGTTACTTTATCACGGCAAGAGAATGGGAAGAAGCTCTTCGGGTAGCTTATATGCACAGCAGGCAAGATCTGGTTGATACTGTTAGAGATGCAGCTTTGGAATGTTCTGCTTTGCTGATTTCTGAGTATCAGGAAGGATTGCTAAAGGTGGGTAAATATCTGGCCCGTTATGTTGCTGTACGGCAGAGGAGACTGTCACTTGCAGCCAAGCTCCAGTCTGAAGACCGATTTATGGATGTTGAAGACGACAACATTTCAGAAGTCAGCACTAGCTTCAGCGAAATGAGTGCATATACCACAAGGTGTGTCATCTGCCATTTTTATCTGCGCATCCTCTCTGACCCAATTTTATCTTCTGCTTTTAGTTCTTTTTTTCACTATTTAGTTCCAAGTCCTCCTGCTTTAGGATCAACTGAAACTTCAATCAACATTGAGTAACATTGTTGAACCCATACGAAATTCTAAATGCTGCTCGTGCAGGTCAACAAAGGAATCTAGTGCTTCCGTCATATCTAGCAGTGCCAGCAAGTCAAGAGGGGCAAGGCGACAAAAGAAAGGTGGCAAGATACGAGCTGGAAGGTAGGCGGCTTCTGTTGAGAGTTTTTTTTAAGAAAAAAAAATAAAATAAAATCCGAGTGGTTTCTTGAAGACGTCAATTCTCCGTTTGTTTTTTCAACTCACCGTCAACTTTATTTGTGCAGCCCTGGGGAGGAGATGGCACTTGTGGAGCATCTCAAAGGGATGTCTCTGACCTCTGGTGCTCTAACTGAGCTTAAAAGCCTACTTGTGGTTCTAATACAACTGGGAAGAGAAGAAACCGCCCGTCAGGTGCAGCTGGCTGGAGACAATTTTGAGGTATCTCAAAGGGCTGCAGTCAAGTTGGCTGATGATACTGTATCCAACGACAAGATAGACGAGAATGCACATACGCTTGAGAATTACGTGAAAATGCTGAGAGCTCATCAGTCAGCTGATAGTGAAACCACCTGTTGGCAAATCAAAGCATTGTCACCGCCTTGGACCGGGGTGTACTCCAATTCACATGAGTGAGTCATTATTACTCTGTTAAGAATAAACTAGTACTATCAGCCCATCTTTCCCTTCTGAGTAAATTGACAAGGAGTTGACCGTGTTGTGGTTTTGAAAAAACGTTTACAGGCATGCTGAATGCTGATGAGTGGTAAGCAGCGGTAACTGTTGGAATGGAATTGAACGAGAGGCCTCAACAATGATTGCCATATCATTCTGTGGCGGCTGTCAAGGGTAACCCGGCTATATATCGATCGCAGCCAATTCAGGATATTTATGGTGTTCTGCCACTTGGGTGGATTGTTACGTCAAAGTGGTGAAACATTTTTGCTTATAAATCAGGATGTTGGAGGCCGCAGCCGAGCCCGCTTGAGCTTTTTGCTGCTTCCATTTGTGGTATAATTTTGATCGAGTAGTTATATGCATGGAGGAATAAAAAGTTACATCATCTGTTCATCTGAAAATTGGGTGTTGTAGACTTCTAGTGAATAGTGATTGTGAGACATTTAACTATTTGCCACTTTTAAGATGTGGCATTTAACAGTTGGAAGAAGTCATGTTGTTTTCCTGAAATTTGTAGTATCTCTTTTGTAGCGGTTGAATTGTTGAAATCCGTATTTCGATTTTTTCAATATTTCAGAATGGGTAATTTCATTTCCTTCAAAAGTTTGAGCAGCCGTGCGGAATTTCATGTCCGGGAAATTTCGAGTCGTTAGTACCCAGAATTTTCGCTCACTGCTCGAATTTTGACCCATTGGTCCGAGGACTTTTGACCCATAAGTCCGCGTAAATTTGGCCCATATGTGGAGAGATTTAGGCCCACTCGTACTCAGAATTCCGGCCCATAGCTCGGTTGAATTTCAGCCCATTAGTGAGAGTGATTTCGACAGATTAGAGCACGTGTCTTGGGCCCCATGATTCGCGTGCTTTCTGGCCATTCGGACGATCTGCCGAATTCGGCTCATAGGTCCTGGATTTGGGCCGTTTGGTCCGCTGAGTTTTGGCCCATAAACTTCGCTTTTCAGTTGATGTCTATCACGTTACGATCTTAGAACATTCACCACACAAAAAATCAAGTACACATGAAAACAGTTCTTTACTGTTACATCCTACAAATAAATAAAGTGACTTCATCGCAATGCCAAACGGAGCTTTAGAACATTCGTCACACGAAAAATCAAGGACACGAACAAATGTCAGGGAATTAAGTTTGGTTCAGTGCGTGTAATAGCTCACTTGGCATAATAATACAATCAAATGTTTTGCGAATAACAAAATCCAAGTATGGTACAGTAGAAAATAATCGGCGTCACGTATTGTAACTATGTCATGAACAAAGAGAATAAAATAGTTGCATTATGCTCTTATAAATGTAAGTCCAACAAAGCCACAAGGCGTCCTCTATTCAAAGAGATCGGCATCATGAACAATATCAACTCTCTTCAGCTGTAGGAAACAACATGTGCAATTAGCTGCTATATTCTTCCTCTTATTTGTCCAGGACAGCTACAAGGTGTCGTAATATCCACAAGAAGAAATGCTGCCTCATAAAAGAGTGTACAAGGCCCCCGGTTCCCCCTAATAAAATCTGCTGTGTCCATCGTTGCATACAGGCCCATTTGTTTAATTTCCAAGTATAGCAAGCGTTCATCGCTTGGAGAACAGTCCTTGAGTTAATGATGAAAAATCATATTCTTTGCCTGATTGAGAGGGGAGGGAAGAAGAGGTCGGGGATGTGCTCTTGTTAGCAGCTGCACTTGCGGCCCCATTTGCTGGGACAGATGAGCTAGTGTTGTATGCTCTGCATCAAAACAAAAGTAAGCATCAGAAAAGCTAATAAGCCATGATTTGTGATCTCAAAGCACATCTAAATTTCTTTCGCGACCAAGTAAGCTGTGGTATGAAGTTTTAATTGCCAAAAACTAGTCAAGCAATATTGCTTACCCAGGTGTACTAAAATTGAAGTTCCCAAAAGAGAATTCCTGATTGTTGTTCGCAACCTGCCAAGTAACAAAGACATGAAAAGATGAACATACGGTAAAACACATATTTATACAGATGATCTAAAAGCCCTTACCTTGGTGGCACCATTCTGTGCTGCTACTGGAGCCAACCCAGGATTCTGATAAGCAAGATTTGTCCAGCTTTGTGAAGGCAAGCCTCCATTGGCAGGATTAGAACCATTACCATTTAGCAGATTGGCGTTCCCTGGAATCATTTGGGGTGCATTTCCAGCTTTAAGAGCAGCCATTAGTAAAGCTTGCTGCTGAGACAGAAGTGCAAGCTGCTGGGGGGTCATAAAAGAAAGTTGCTGCTGCTGGACAGCATATGGCGAAACCATACTGGACTGCAAAATACACGTATTTCTTCAGATAAACCATAGATGTGCTCTTTCTTTTAAATGACAGAGCCATTTCACAAAAGCATTAGTTAAAGTAATGCTGGCGCTGACCTTCTCAAACAGACTCATGATATCATTCTTCACATTTACTTGTGGGGCAGCTGGAGCTGAGGATACTGTCACAGCTGGTGAATCTTTAAACAAGTCCTCTATGCCTGATGTAGACTGGGGCTTACTTTCTACTGGCTTAGCAGAATCCTTTTTGTCTGAGCTAGGTACTGGCTCTGCAGCTGAACAATTGAGAAAGAGAACACAGGAGCCCAAATTAAAAGATACTCCACAGTATGCAAGTAAGGAATATGGTGAAGCACCCGCAGAACATTTCATAAAAAGATGCTCATATAACAAGAATAATTCCTCAATAGAAATGTTAAGTCATAATATCTTACACTGGAAGCCCTCCCATGCACTATCATCATTAGAAGATGACTCTGCTTCTTTCTCGGTTGTTCCATCCATTGATAACATGTTGAAGAGATCAGTTGCATAGTCAACCTTAGGAGGTGGTGCAACTGATGGCTTCTCAACTTTTGGTGGTGTTGCATTAGGAGGTGATTTCTCGGGTTGAGGAGGTGAAACCTTGGGAACTGATGGTTGTGCTTTTGGCTGATGTGGTGCCTGATTTCAATGCAGTTGACCAGTTGTACCAGATTAAAACTATTAGAAGCTAGTAATAAATTATTACACAACAAAATGCAGCAAGTATAAAATAAAACTTAATAATAACTTAAGTCTCCAAATTACTTGAAGTACTCAATGGATATTGTGCCAACTTTAACTTAACACTTATTAACCTAATGTGGAAAATATCACTAGTTGTAAGATTGTGTTTTCAATCATGTAAGCAAGGTGAAACCATTAATTATCATCAAGTTATCAAGGTCAGGCACAAGAAACAAAACTATAAACATGATCATCCATTAGCATGATACACGCTATCACATGATCATTCTCATTTTTCAGTTTGGAAATCTACAGTTTGTGCGCAAGGCATAACACACACATATATGAAACTTATAGATCGTTCTCCATTTTCGATTAACTATTGAAGTGGCAGATAGTAATTAAGAACTACAATTTGGAATATATATAGCTCGGCTTCAAGAAAAGAGTGTCGATCCCTCAAGCTGTTTACATCTAAAGATGCTACTACCAAAGGCAAGTATCAATAAACTTAACTGTTAATCAACACCTAGGAAAAGCTTGTCATAATCCAGTAGGATTACCTGGGTGGGCGTCCTAGAAACCACTGGAGCAATTTTGCTCACTGCAGCTGGTGAAGTGCGGTGTTGCTCAAATGAAGATCTTTGATTATGCCCACCCCTGTTAACACTAGTTTGTGACTCTGAGCTCTTCTCATCTCTAGCACCAGATGATGGTCTTGATGACCCATTCCTCGGTATCCATCTCTTGTCCTCGTATCTACATTTTAGACATAAGTTAATAACATTAGTCCAACACATTGTTCCAAAGGTTAGATCCATAAACACCCCTACAAATTACTCCCTCTGGTCATAAATGTTTGACACTTAGCACAAAGATTTGGTCAACCTTTTAAAATTCCAGCAATCAATTTTATATTAGGATAAGTTTATAAAATCCAATAAGTTTATGATATTATGACAGTACATTTCGGCCATTTTTTGTGTTTAAAACTAAGCATTTTAGAATTTTTTTTAATGGTCAGAATTTTAGAAATTTGAGCAAATCTTGTCCTTAGATTTAAATATTTATGACCGGATGGAGCAACTGCCTTTTCATTCCCCCGTTAATGAATGGTAAGTATTAAAAAGCAAAATTAAACCTTTATTTTGGTTTTGTATTTGTTTGCTTGCGTGGGGGGATGGGAGGCCTTGGATAGGCAGGTGATTTACATTGGTGTACTAGATTTATAGCAAGACAAATGGATTGTACTAGATTTATAGGTACTGAAAGTTGGAGAGGTTCATTACTTTGCACGGATGAAGTTCTCTATCCCAACCCTATCATAGTTAGGGGGCAGCTCCGCTTCCCAGTAGCTATTTGACTTTTCATTCCCCATTGCTGAAAGAAGTGAAGACGGGAATACAATCATCATTGAGAACTGCATTACCCCTTTGTTTGATGGCAAATATTAAAAATTTCTGGTCAGGGAGTAATACATACATTGAATAAATGCAACTTGCTCTGGCAGCCATGTATCCAGGGTAGCCGATCTTACCTGCGTCAGGGAAAAAAATGGTTCATTAAATAGACAAAAACCGCATGTTGTTGATGTAGATTAGAAGGCGAGGCCACATGAAAGAAAGAAATGCATCTCGAAGAATTAAACATAAAACAGATACATAGCTGTTTCGCATTCTCTGTTTGTAATATACACAAACAATTTGGTGCAATGATGACCAGTAAAAAATTGTGAGCACGAGTTCTCAAAGTACATGAAAAAGATAAGCCAGCCAGCTCAGAAGCTTCGAAGTCAAGGTGGTTGCAGAATCCAGATAGCTAAGCTTATTGGTTGATGACTATCTTTGCCACAACTACCAAAGGTGTGGTTTGCCACACAAAGTGTGGCCAACAAATCGTTGGCCACAAGTGTGGCAAAGTTAGGCACCAAATTGAGTGTATGACATGTGGGAAGAGCTAATAAAGTGTGGCATGTCACAGTTGTAACAAAACAGGCCCTAGGCTATTAAAGTGTAGCACGCCTAAGGTTTGGTATGGCAAACTCTGGTCACCAAACCAAACAGCCCGGTTTCGCATATGATGGATTCATGGCCATTCTACCATGTTGAATTTATGTTATGTTTATAATCTTATATAAACTTACATTAGCCAGGATGCAATGAACTGAAAGAAACAAGCATAACTTTGATACTATAAGAAAAAATGACACTGATAGAGCAGCTACCAAATTTTCATGAAAAGTTGGTCATTCAAAGTACTCAAGTTGTGTTTCAAGCCAAATTTGTCAGAACTTGTATGAAGGAGAAAAAAAAAGTGGGCATACTGAGTTCGAAAATAAACAGTTCAACTCATGCACATAATTCACTGACCTTAGATATATGTACCCCGAGGCTTCTATGAATTCCAGAACACTGCATGCATATAAATATCCCAAGATTTACACTTGCCCATCGAGGACCCCTGAAAAATGGGGAAACAGTCAGTTGACAAGAACTATGGCACATGCAAGTGTCTACCTATCAGTTCTAACATTACATGCTCAGAGATGAATTTACAGGTAACATTAGACATGATGGAGAGGAGGTTTAACCAACTATACTGACTATATAAGTCAATAAATAGAACAGAAAATTTTCATTTCCAGGATAGATGGTTAACATGTTGGATGCAACGAACCAGTGATGAAGCAATAAGAATAAATATCTTAAATAATTGCTTCTAGATTACTAGAGGCCCTCCAAATGCCATAGAATTTGCTCAACACAAATCAGCAAGCGGACAATGAATCAGAATGTTAACTTCTAAAAAAAAGGACGTCATCAAGTGAAAGTACTCTTAGCAGCAAAGCTAATGATAAAACATAAACTTGTATAATGCATCAATAGCCATCTTTTGGAGAACCAATTGCACAGGATCACTCACTTTGACTTGCAGTCTGCACATTCTCTATTCTCAGGCAGCCGCAGGAGGCCTTCCAATATCTGGAAATCAAGGACGAGCCATAAACATGGTAAATAAGACAGGGTACTTCATGAACAATACCTAATATTGTTGAGGCTTGAGCGGGTCATGAAAAAAAATCAAAATGGTAACAGTATGTTGTAGCAACGAAGAAATCTTAGGTTGCTTGTACAGTTGACTGCGAATTGTTTAACATTTTATTGCCACGATTGAGGCATAATCTGTGAACAGAAGAATACCTACTAGAAAATTACAAACAATTTTCAAATAACGATTTCCACCAGTCGAACAAATTCACAAAATCCATATAATCGAGTCCCCGAAGCTTAAACTAGCAAAAGCGCCCGTTCCTCGATTCATAATAACGGCAAAAAACACAGAAAGCAAATTCCGATCTGCGCCACGCTCTTCCTAACGCCACAAAAAAGTTGCAAAGCAACCGCACGCAATTCAGGAGCGGGGAGATCAGGAACCCACGAAATCGCGGATCCCAAATCTCCCTCACCTAACAACAAACGAAATCGCAAGCCGAATCGACTCTGCCGTAGCTTTCCAACCCAAATCGAAAGGGCCAGCCTCCGATCCGAACAAATCGACATATAACGGAACGGGAGGATATACGAACCTTCTTGTGCTTGGCGTTGAGCTCCTTGGAGACGGAGGCCTTCTCGTTCATGGCTGCGCGCCCCCCGAAATCCCTCGACCCCGAACGGAAACTCCTCCCGAATCCGGGGGCAAACCAGGCGCCGGACCAGGATTCGCCGTCTCCGGTGGGGGGCCTCGGGATCTCGGCCTCCCTTCCTCCCTTCCCCCCTCTCCTCCTCCTCCTCCTGATCTCGCCGCGTCGAGGGGAAGAGAGAGAGAGAGATGGGCAGCGAGGAGAGGGGAGGGATCTGTGCGTGCGTGTCCTCCCGGCCGGCTTGACCTTCCTCGCTTCGCTTCTCCTCCCCTCCTCCCCCGATTTTCTTTCCTTTTCCTTTTCCTTCTATATTTTTTTAATTATAAAAATAATACCCGTACGTTGTAACGGGTGAAGGTTATTTTAATCTTTTTATTGTTATACGATTTAGCTAAGTTGAAATTGACTCTGGGAATTTGATTGGATATTTTCTTATTTTAGAAAATCATAAGCTGCAATTAGGAGTCTGCATGCGAGTTTTTTTAAAAATATTTCTTATACGACTACTTATTTATTTCTAAAAGCAAACGAACTTAAAATCCGACTTAAACACGGATATGTATTTCCAAAAGCGAACAGACTTTAAAAACCAGACTCAAACACGAATGACGTACTAAAATAATGGCAAAAACATATTCAATTTTTATAATAGTAAAGATAAAGATTTATTTAAAACAGTTGGGTTTTTTCAAAAATAAATAAATAAATGTGCGGTGTGATAATGACGGCGCGTTGAGAGAGAGGGTTTGCTGGCCTAACCAATGCAGACCACGTTTTACCAAGTGTTTAACCCGTGATATTTTTTCGACCCAGAGTAGTGATTAGCTGGAACAAATATTCTCGGTAGCCATCCAACTCAGTTCTCAATTTCTATTTGATGGTGAAAGGAATTATTAGGATATTGTGTATAGTTGCTATGTTGTCGAAATGCCTAATGTTTGTTTTCTGTTCGTGACTATTGCACCAATATAATAAATAATAAATCATGGTGCTGTAGTTTTTACAATACAACAACAAACATAACATCACTGTGAAAATTGCAAATGAATATTGTGATTGCCCGAAAAGTTTTCAACTGATCAAACAGGCTTCAAAACACAATGACGTGATTTTTTATCTTATAGTCCCGTGTATGTTTTATTCAGTACAAAATAGATGCTCGGCTCTTTCAAGGTTTTTTTCTTTTTTTCTTATACTCATCGTATTCAATAATTAATTGCACGTGGTTATTTTTGGAGGTCAGATAACAATATAGGTTATAATATAGGTTATGTACGTTATCCCTCATTATATGTTCTGGAACAACATAAAAGAAAATAAAGGTTGAGATAAATATTATGAAGATCTTACATATATTGATTGTTTCCTAATATAAGAATTTTACAATATTTTTATGAGATTCATTTTATTTTTATTATAAAAAGAAGGCACGATTTGTAAAGGTTTTTGTCATGCTTTGTTAATGTTTAATTGCGCTTCAAACCGCTGTACGTCCCAAAATCAACTATTGTAAATATAGTAAATTTTATCTTATGTTTTTGTTATCATTCGTTGTCAACCACTCAAGATGAAAGGAGTAACTTGAGAGAAGAGAGTGAAAATGATTGAAGATGACAGGAGCATACAGTAGTCCAAGGTGGGGACTCCATCTTGAATTGTCCAAAGCTGAAAGCCATTGATGAAAGTGTGACCTGGAGTGGTTGATTGCCACTCTTTGATTAGCCGCATGTAATCACCCATATAGCTTTGTTAGTCAACCATCCACTATGTATTCCCCTTTCCATTTTATTCTAACCAACAAGACAGTGGTAATGATTTCCCTTTTTTTCCCTTTTGGTTTATTTGGTCTTCCATGTAATGCATAAATGCATTTGATTAGTTGGAACCCATGTCAGTATGTTGCTTATGCATGATTGGTCAGGTGCAGTAGTTGGTCCTCCATTTGCCTTTTTTTCTTTTGTTTGGCTTCCCATTAGTTTTGGTTTGGACAGCTGTCGGATACTTGGGGTTAGATTTTTTTTTTAAGTTTAGAGACTTATCTCATCAGAGTGATTTGTCAGAAACTAACGATGATAAATTGACATTAATCCAAAGTCTGTGATGTCACGGGCTCAAACAGTGTCACTGTCATGTTTGGTTTCTTATTCCTTTCGCTTTGTGCCGACTGAAAACTGAACATTGGATTCGGTTCAGTTTTCAGATGAAGAAAGGTACACATGATTTTCGGACAGGCCCATCTCCGTACAGATTGAAAAATCTGAAATGAAACCGATGCATCCTCGCAAGAGCAATTCCGTTTTCACACATTTGCTTTCGTTTTTTCCGTTTATGTGCTGTGGCCTCAAGTTTCACATATTCTTTGTTCTCTTGAAGCTGCTACGGTGTCAAAAGTTTTCTTGCCAATGCCGTCGACTACATCGTTTACTTTATAGCTGATAAGCTCAGAAAAAATAAACGAAAAAAAATAAAATAATTTATGAGTAAAACTTGTATAGAAGTGTTTTTGTGACTTAAAAAACCAATGCTCGAAAAGGGAAAAGTACACTGAAGGTCCTACAACTTGTCATCGAGTTATAAAATCGTTCTTAGACCGCAAAACCAGATACAACGCATTTCTCAACTTACAAAACCAATACAAATTAGGTCCCTCAGCAGTTTTGACTCCGGTTTTATCCGACATGGCAACTGACTCAGCGTAGGACCCACGTAGGCCCCACGTGTCAACCTCTTCTTCCCCTCCCATCTCCACCTTTCTTTCTCTCTCCTCTCCTCTTTCTTCTCTATATTGACCACAACCCGCTCGTCATGCCGCCCAAGGAGGTGGTGGCCAGCGGCGTCGCCGCTGTCAAGGAGTACATGGCCAGGCGGTGGCAACGCCACCGCGCCGAGGCAGCGCCATCGTCGAGAGCCCCAAGGTGTCGACGCCCAAGGAGTGGCTGGTGTGCAGCATGTCGTCGCTGGGTAGCTAGGTGTCCGACGTCACGAGGTACGGCACCGGGCAGGCGGCGGAGGAAGGAATTGCGCGCGGGCGGCGGGCGGTAGGGGAGCAACTGGGCGAGCGGATAGCGCGGCGAGCCGTTGCCTATGGCGAGGGCGGCATAGAGGACAGCGGAGACGGGGTGCAAAGTACGGCGAGCAGGTTGGAGGGATGGCGCGGTGGCAGCGGATGTGGCGAGGGACGGCGGCACGAAGATGGAGGAGACGGGGAAGAGGAAGAGGTGGTGCGCGACCTCCTCCTCCTCCTCGAACCCATCGCCATCGTCGTTGTCGTTCGCCACCGCTCCGCTTCGTGCCGTCGGCTTCGCGCGCCACGGCCTCGTAGGTCTGCCTACTCCGCCCGCGACCGCCCTGCTCCGCGCCGCCGGCTTCGCGCGCTGCCGCTTTGCCCACCGTCGCCCCACTTCGCCTACCTGCTCTGCCCGCCACCACCCCACTGGCTTCGTGCCCCGTCCTACTCCCCCTGGTTTCTCCGCTCGTCGCCACCTCGCTCCGCCCCATCCACTGTCGCCCCATTCCACCTGCCTTCTCCGCTGTCACACCCTGAAGTTCTTTCCTAAGCCTAAATTGAAGTTATAAATGGTCTCAAGAAAATAGCAGTGTAAAGTAGGAGAAAACCTTAATAAATTAATGCAAATAACAATCGGAATTGGCATGTGGAATTTTTCTTGAGTTCTACATGTCGAAATTCGCTAACAAGATTTTTAGTGGAATTTTCAGAGCTCTCGAAATAATTTTAACCAATTAAAAATGAGCACAAGCAATATTTAATCCTAGGAAAATCCTTTTTCCTCCTTTTTCCTTTCTCTTTCTTTTTCTTTTCTCTTTTTTTTTCTTTCTTTCTTCCTTTGAATGGGCCGCAGGCCCATTCTCTCTCTCTCTTCCCCCCCTCTCTCCCGCTGGGCCGGCCGCAGGCCGAGGCCCAGCCCAGCTCAGCCGCGCCCCCTCCTCTCTCCCGGGGTCACCGACAGGTGGGGCCCACCTGTCGGGCCCGTCTCCTTCCTCCGCCCGCCGCCGCCGCGCCCGCAACCGCCGCCGCGCCCACGCTCCCGCGTCTCCCGGGCCACGCCGCCCACGTCGCCCTCGCGCCCGCGCCTCCCACGCCCACTTCCCCCTCTCTCCCGCTCGCCCACGCTCCCGAGATGGCCGGGATTCGATTTTCGAATCCCGCCTCTCTCTCTTCCCCGCTCCCCCACGTCGGCCGGCGATTCCCGCCTTTCCCGGCCACGTCCGGCACCCTCCCTCCCTATTTAAGCACCACCACCATCCCTTCTCTCTTTTTCCCCATTTCGCCGAGCTCTCCCGTGCCCTCTACCGCCCTAGCGCCGTCGCCCTCTTCTCCGCCGCCGTCGCCGCCGCTTCGGTCGCCGTTAGCCGCCGCTAGCCGCCGTGCCGAGCCGCGCCGTCGACGCCGTCGCGTTGGCCGTCGTGCGGGCCGCCCCGTCCACCTCTTCCCCGTCGGATTCCGCCGCCGGAACCCACTCTGCGTCGTGCGCCGGTGAGCACCGCCATGGCCGCCACCTTCGGCCGGCGTCCTCGCCCTCCTCCGAATCCCTCTCCCTCTCTAACCCCTCTCATCTTGTTCACTAGGTGGTCCCGGTGCTCGTCCCGCCGCCGTCGTCTCCTTCCGTCGCTCGCCGTCGGTGAGGCATCTCCTCCCCTTTCTCCCTCTCTCTCCCGCGCCACTTAGCCGCCGCGTCGCCGCTAGCGCCGCCCGCGCCGCCGCGACGCCGCCGTCCGCCGCCGCCGGCCGGTTGCCGCCGGTCGCCGTCTCGCGCCGCCGCCGCATGCGCGCCGCGCCGCCGCACGCCATGGCCGTCGGGCCGGCTTGAGCCGCCCGCGCGCGCCGGCGGCACGCTCCCGTCGCCGTCCGATCTACCCTCGGGTAGATCGGGGCCGTCGGTTCGGCTGCCCGCGTGGTTGCCACGTGGCCGCCACGTGTGCGCCGCGTCGGTGCCACGTGTGTGCCACGTGGTACGCCGTTTTCCCCGGTCCGTGGACTCGGTCCACCGTGAGCCGCCCTCCTCGTGTCACTGCCATGTGGGGCCCGTATGTCGGCGCCGCCCCCTCTCTCTCCGGGATTTATTTATTGCGCAATAAATCAATTAAGGATTTTTCTGTCTATAGTAAAAACACAGTGAATCTTCTAAAATTCATAACTAATTCATCCGTGCTCCGTTTAAGCCCATTCAAGTCTCAGTAAATCAAGAAAAATGTGTAGAATCCGTTAAAAATGGTTTTGTTCCCTGTTTCAGTAGTCTTATAGCCTGTTTGCATTGTTTGCCTTGTATGTCGCTTAGATTCCGGTTCTTCCGACGCTCCGGTGTACTTTGAGATAGTCGCCGAGGTTCCTCCAGCAGCAGAGCAAGGCAAGTCATGCTTGTCACTTGAACATATTAAACCTATATTGCAAATGCTCTATTGTTTTTCTTCAAATACTGCATTGTTTTATAATGTTACTATGGGATGTTTACCTACTGTCATAGCCGTACTATTTTGTACCATGTTCCTTTGTTAGCTTGGGATATAACATGACTAGAGATTGGACTAGGGATTGCTTAGCCATGCTTAGTTCAACTAGCACACAATGAGAGAAAACCTATTAATGTTTAGACTGTAGGTCCTAATGGTAAGGTTGGATTAGTACCACCGTTTTGGTGTGGGTTAATTAAAATGAATCAAATGGTGGGCTGTGGGTGCATGGTTTTACTAGTCGCACCCTTGGCAATTAAGGACCGGTTCGCGGGAAACCCTGGAAGAATTTATCGTGCTTACCACAAGCCAGCATGGGCAACGGCTGGGCTTGTAGTGTAGCTTTCCTCTAGTTGACGCATCCAGGCAAGGGTGGGCGTGATGGAGCGGGGCGGGCCCTGCGACGGCCTCTGTCGCTTCCGGATTCACCTAGACACGAGAGGGGACTGCCCGCTGCCTTGCGAGGAGTGGGGGTGAAACCTGAGGTGTGGTGTGCTTGGTTAGAGGGGGTTATGCGAAGGGTCCTGTCACGGCCTCTTTCCGGTATGTCGTGGTGGCATGTCGGCGCACGGTAACGTGTCGTGGGGCTGTGTCTTGTGGGTACAGTTGTACACCTCTGATCAGAGTAAAACTATTTGAATAGCCGTGCCCGCGGTTATGGGCGGTCAACCAGATTCACCGTGATTAGTTTCACCCTAGTTTAGTCTAATGAAATTGGATAGTCTAGGTGGATGGTTGGGCCTGTTGCAACGTGGGATAGCGTTGGACAGTGGATGATTAATATTGAGTAATTATTACAACTGTTTACTTATTTCAACTCCTGTTTATAAATGCTCGCTTTATGCAAATGAACCAGTCTAGCTCTCCGTTGATAATTCCCTGCATCATACCCCTATTCCGGTGTGACTTGCTGAGTACAGTGGGTAGTACTTAGTCTTGCTCTATTTTCCCCACCCCAGAGTGCGAGTACGTGTCTGATGGTGGTTTCTCCGAGGAGTAGGCTTCGTCCGTGCCGTCGAGGATGCCTGTGGAGTGGTGTTCCCGCTGCAGTTCAAGTCAAGGCTTAGCTTCTGTTATCTCTCGTTTTTCCGCTGCATTTATGTAAGACTTTTATGATGTTTGTAAGACGTGGATCTGAATGTCAACATTGTCGTTTGTGTACCCCGGCCGGTCCTGGACGGGGATTTTAATGCACATTCTGCTTGGAATTCTATTCGGGAATTTCTGGGCGTGACATCCGTCCACCGCTGCCCCACTCTATCCCGCCGGCTTCGTGACGCGGATAGATACAGAGAAGAGAAGGGATGAGAGAGGAGAGGAGAGAGAAAGAAAGGTGGAGAGGGGAGGGGAAGAAGAGGCTAACGTGTGGGGCACTGGGCCCACGTGGGTCCCACGCTGAGTCAGCTGCTACGTCGGACAAAACCAGAGTCAAAACCGTCGAGAGACCTAGTTTGCATTGGTTTTGTAAGTTGGGGGATACGTTGTATCTGGTTTTGTGGTTCAAGAATGATTTTGTAACTCGATGACAAGTTGAGGGATCTTTGGTGCACTTTTTCCGCTTTAAAATAAAATACGGGGAAAAGGTACACCGAAGTCCCTCAACTTGTCATCGAGTTACAAAATCATCCCCCAACCGCAAAACCAGATATTGGGCGTCCCTTAACTAATCAAAACCGGTCACAATAGGTCCTTCGGTGGTTTTGGCCCCGGTTTTGTTCTGCGTGGCGGCTGTGTCAGCGTGGGACCCAGGTGGGCCCCACATGTCAGGATGCCACGTCAATCTCTCTCCCTTCCTCCTCTCTGTCTTCTCTTCTCCTCACCCGATGCCACGAGGAGGGTGGCGTCGCGACAGTGGCCGGTGGCGGTGGTGGCAGCATGGCGGCGGAGAAGCAGCGCACAGGCGGCTAGGGAGCATATGAGGGAAGAGGTGGTGCGCGTCCTCCTCATCAAATCCGCCGTCGTCGTCTTCGGCAGCGGTGACCGCTGCGGCGGTAGGAAGCAGATGGGGAAGCGGGAGCGACGACCGCGGCGGGAGTGGAGCTCGGTAGAGGAGGCACGATTATGACGGCAGAGGGAGTTGGGGCGCCGAAGCTGTGGAGATCGGTAGCGACGACGGATTGTCGCACTACTCTGCCCGTCGGTAGTCGCCCCACTCTGCCCGCCGGCTCCGCCCACCACTGTCGCGCTCTGTTGCACCGACTTCGCGCGCCGCCGCTCCGCCTCGTCGTCACCCCACTCCACCCGTTGCCGCTCCACCTCGGGGTCACCCCACTCCGCTCGCCGCCGAGCACGCACGCCCGGGGATGGAGGGGAGGGTCTCGACGCCGAGGTGCCCCATCGTCCTCGCTCTCCCCTCGCAGTGTTCCCGTCGCCGACGCCCTCCCCTTCTCCCGCCTCGCTGCTACCGCCGCCCCTGCGTCGCCGGCCGCCAGCTCCTCCTCTCGGCGCGGCAGAAGGGAGAATCCGACCTCGACGCGGCGGCCTCCCCTCCAGCGTCACAGCCTCCACCGTCGCCGCCTCGTCAACCGCCGCCTCCTCCTCTCCCACCTCGCCCCGGCGACCTCTCCCTACCCACCGGTCGGCTTGCTCCTTACACAGAAGGAGAAAAGTGAGATTGAGAAGGAGGGAGAGGAAATGGAAGAGAGAGGGTGCTGACGTGGCATCCTGACATGTGGGTTCCACGCTGAGTCAACCGCCATGTCAGACAAAACCGGGGAAAAAACTGTCGAGGGACATAGTTTGCATGGTTTTGTAAGTTGGATGATGCGTTGTATCCGGTTTTGCGGTTGGAGGACGATTTTGTAATTCGATGACAAGTTGAGGGATCTTCGGTGTACTTTTTCCTAAAATACGGTGAGAAAAACTTGCATGCGGCCTACAATAGTTGGGCCTCAACGGGAATGCGGGCTACGTGTGGCCCATATTAGGATTTTTTTTTATTTATACATTTTTTAATTAAAATATTTAAAAAATATTTTTTTTTTCGAAAATTTACAAACCTAATCGCCCGCCGCCCTCTGGGAGGGCGATTTTTTAAAAATCGCCCTTCCAGAGGGCAGCAAGCGACTCGCCCTTCCAGAGGGCAGCAAGCGACCTAAATACAAAATTTTTATTTGTGTTCAAACCCTTTCTACCGGTTTTAATTGCTTAAAAACTAATAATGCTTATTCGATACTCCAAATGATTTTAAATGAAAAAAGTAATAAAATACAAAATTATAGATCTCATCAAGATCTACAACTTTTATATAAAGTTTATCTCCATCCAATGTCGTTTGAAATGTAGATCTGAGATTTTTTAAAATGTGTTTTATATTTTGTAACGAATATTTGAAAATCTAAAACATCTTAAATGAAAAAGTTGTTAACTACAAAGTTGTAGATCTCGTTGAGCTCTATAATTTTGATAGAAATTTTTATTTCATCCAACTTTATATAATATAATTTTAAATTATAAAATTATAGAGCTAATAAGTTGTGCTGAAAAATTTGCATTTAATTCCAGAAGAACGATTTTTTAAAAACCGCCCTTCTATTTTTATATAGGGATTTTTTTATTTATACATTTTTATTAAAATATTTAAAAACTAATTTTTCGTTTCCAAAATTTACAAATCTAATTGCCTATCGCCCTCATATTAGTTGGCCGACTCATATTAGTTGGCCGAGAGCTGGAATGCGGCCCATATTAAGCGGTGTTGCGCATTGCTGCTTTCACAGTTCGCACCATCCGGCGGAGGAAGATGGAGGCGCAGGCGACCCACCGGCGAGCCGGAGACCGCGGCGGCGGCGGCGACGGCGGGAGCTCCTCCCCCTCCATCACCAAGTACCTCGCTAACCAGAGCCAGGTACCTCGTGAGCACGCGCCCGCCTTTCCCTCTCCATCAGATCATTTGCTGCTTGCTGCCCCGGAGGTTCAGTGATGCTGCCGATTCCTGCACAGGTTTGGCTCAAATTCTCCACGAATTCGTGGCTTCCCCTCTCGGATTTTCGCCCATACTCATCGCAAGAATCAAGCGCGCGTAGCCAATCGCACCATCGCGGTTACAGCTCTGCGATTGCCTCCTCGATTGCGGCTGAGGCTGCTCTTTTGCACTGCCAGATCCACCTGAAACACGCGCCGGCTCACAGTGTTCTGCAAAACCTTAGAATGCGTGCCTGCATGCTCGCTTTCGTTGTCTGGCTCTGATTTCTGGAAGGCTCTGATTGCAACTGTACATCTCAGTACTCGCTTTTCCTGTTCAGGTCTTGAAGTGGCTGCAAGATTTCTCTGATAAGGTGGAGGAGAGAGCTAAAGGAGCCGCTGAAGAAGTCAATGGGTTGTTAGATGAGGCTGGGGCGCTGGAGCTGGATATGAAGACCGCGATGATCTCCTTCAACAACCTGACCCGCCAAAGGTTCATTGAACATGCAAGTAGTGGTTCCAAATCTGTATATTGCACTTGTCTTTGGATGCCTCTAGTCTAGAAAGTTATGCTTGCTTTGTGATTGATTTGTTTATATCAGATGACAATATACTTAACTTTTGGCTGTAGTACACCCTTCTATGGTCAAGTGTCGTATACTTGTTTTGATTACTTTTGTAAAAGACATAAATTTCAAATTTACATAAATTCAAATTTATGATATCTCCTCATTCCCTCAGTGGAAATTGCTTGGGACACATTTCTGTACTTTGCCTCAAGGAGATGAATAACATATCACCGCTCACTGCTGCAAGTGCGTCTTCAACTGCAGAAAATTTCAGATGAAGATAGTATGCATTTGAAAACAACGGAGAGTATGCATGGTTCTCTGCAATCCCAAGTGCCAGCTCAGGATTATGAACGTGATATTTTACCAAGATACAAAGAAGCATTACACATAGGACTTTCTTCCTGTAAGGACCACTTCCGAAGCAAGGGACGCTCTACCACCTCTGTGTTCAGGGTAATGGCCTTACTTGCAGTTCTTGATGAAATATTTACCCCCCCCCCCCCCCCTTCAAACTTTTCCCTACAAATTAATGCCATAATTTTTCATTACTAAAATTTTGTTGCGGAGGCTTGTTTAGGTTGATGCCAACTAGTTCCAGTTTTTAGCTGCCAAATATTATCTGAATCTTTATTATTTTTCTTCCAGAATTCTGTCAAGATTCCCATCCTTTTGGCACATTATGGTAAATTCATTTTCTTGCCGAAACACTTCCAATTTTCAGCGACCTATTAGATAACCAAATTTTGGAACACATTGCCAATGCAATTTTTACCACCAACCCTCCCCCTGGTCACCCAGATTTCAGAAGCAAATTAACTAAAAAAGCTTGCTGTGAAGTAAATATTGCCAATGTTTTTCCAGCAAACTAATTATATGCCAAAACTGACAAACCAAATTTTGGTAGTTCTGTTTGGTAACTGCAGCTGGCATTATTTCAGAAATTCTATAGTTCACAAGCGTTTGTTCTATGGTAGCATTTCCAAATTATCTTTGTTGCTTGACTCTTGAAGGCTATGTCTGCATATGGCCCTCTTCCACATATAATTGGTTCTGAAGAGTACATTCATGATAACAGCTGTGGTCTGGCAGGTATAAGTATTATTCAATTGTTTTTCTTTGGAAACAATTTTATACTTTGTGAATATACTCATGTGAGCTTTTCAATTTTGTTTCAAATAGATGATATGCAGCCTCTAAGTGATGACTTCAGTTGGTTGCGGGAGTTTCAAAGTGAGTCTTCAGACTCACGGACTGCTGATATCTCTGAGTCTCAAATTTTCGGGGCTCAGCGAGGTTATGAGAAGGTACAGTGTATTTATAGTTTGCGGCAAGAATGATGTGTTCTGGTACTGATTTGTTTGCTGTTTCATATGGAGTTTGTTTAAACTCTAATCAATATATAGTACTCCTAGTTGACGTTGACACTAATAGTCTTCCAGACCATTAATCATGTGTGCGTGTTTCAATCCAGGGGGAAACTGACTCTGTGGTTTCTGCTGCACGAGAATTCAAGGCAATGCTGGAGGCTGCACTTGTTAATCCCTATAAGTTCTGTATGTGATTCTTTCCCTACTTCCGTCCTAATTTTGACATCGTATAATACCTGTATAGTGTGTTAACTATAATCTTCTTCATTTATTATGCTTTGTCCTCTCTTTGAAAAGTTATCTTTCTTTCTTAGTCCAATTTAGATGTAGTTTTTTTTTTAAAAAAATCCGTTATGATTTTCCTTTTCATTGATTTTAGTAGACCGTGCTTTTCACAGATGATGATGCAACTATTACAGCGCAAGATGGTTCTGTAGAGAAGAAGATAAGCACAAGTGAGGTACAGCATAACCTTTCTGTGGCATTGTAGTTTGGACTATGGGTATCTTCAACCGATATTTCTGTCTGGCTAAAAGTTGTGTCATAACCCTGAGTCCCTGATGACTTGTTCACATGACTCACATCTGGAGTCCTACTCCCAAAACATCAAAAAAAAAAAAAAACTTGCATGTGTTAATTCTTCTCTCATCTTTTAAATTTCCCTTTAGTTGTAAGATTTCATACGAAGCTCAACATGTTTCTAATTGTGAGCTCTTGCTTTTGATTGTTCACTCTGGTCCAGTGGATGTGTTTTTTTTTTTGGTCCAAAGTATATGCTGATATTGCTATTTGGGGAATATGATACCAATAAAAGGAGATATTTCCCTCATTCCAAATTTCCAGTTTTAAATAATTTATGACCCTAACAAAGTTGCCTTGTGATGATTCTAGGACCAAGTTATGCTGACAGGGACAAGTGAAGCACCGAGTGGAAGATCAGCACAAGAAGATAACTCTGAACAGACAGGACTTTTTGCAAGCTTGCAAAGCGCAGATGCCAATCCTCATGACATCTATTCTGCTTTGGTTAGAGAAGGCCTGTTTGATACTGGTGATGAGATTCTGTCTATGGATAGAGGGGAGTCTGCTGATACTCCTATTTCAGGCCTAGCGTCAGGTTTAGCAAATCTTGGCACTGCTGATCCAGCTGAAAGGGGCTACTCAATAAACGAGACTACAAATGAGGAGGGATACTTGATTGAAGGGGATGATCCATCACCATCAAACAAAGACGAACAAGATGACCAAACTGATGCACATGGCGTGTCTTCGCCAGAGCCAGAAGATGGTGTTTCTAGACCATCCTAGCCATGCTGATATTGGTCGATTTCTTCTCGAGTGCAGTTCATTCTGTCGGTCAAAATCTACAGTAGACGCTGGTGAAGCAACTGAATGACAAGGAACACACTTTTGCTGCCATGTGATGCGGTTCGGTTGCTCCAGTGTATTAAAACAACCGCATTGAAAACACACCATTACGATTTAATTCCGTCACTAGCGCAAACTTATTACTGACGCCACGCTTATTAGCTCTTTTTCTCCCTGATGAGGATCAATAATTCGTTACCTCATGCTGAAATCTGCACTGTAGAATACCTAAGACCGACGTCGAGGTCTCGAGGATGAAGAATTTGGCACGCCAAAACCATCCTAAGATCGAGAGGCTGTGGCTGTGCCTGGTGGCATATTCAAGATGTGCTCAGGTTGATGAAGACAGCATTGCACAGAAATGTCTTCGATTGAATCAATGAGCGCGTTCATTGGCGTGTTTTGCACGAATGACCAAAACAGAGACGATGATCGGACGAAGAGATGAAACGAATGCCACTCTTATCGATCAAGACATCGGCACCGTTACTACCAAAGGTTCTTTTATAGGAAAAGTATTGGTGGAGACCGGATGTAACCGGCCTTATCTACAGCCTCGCCCCGGATGAATGCCAAAACCATCCTACGAGCGAGAGGATCAGGTTGATGAAGACACTATCATTGACGTGTTTTGCATGAACGACCAAAACAGAAAAGATGATCGGACGAAGAGATGAAACTAATGACACTACCCGTTCTTTTCTCCAATAAGAGTTAGATAAAAATTAAAATTTTTATGGCACACTTTTCAAACTACTAAACAGTGTGTTTTGTGCGAAAACTTTCTATATGAAAGTTGGCTCTAAAATATCATATTAATATATTTTTCAAGTTTGTAATAATTAAAACTCAATCCATCATACGTTAATACCATCTTATTTTGCGTAAAAAACTTAATCTTTATTTTTATCTTAAGAAAAAAAGAACATCACAAGATATGACCAAGTAGCCCTCGGGCGTGCCTAGCTGTGTCTCTCTCTCCCCCTCTCTGTCGAACACTATGCCAGAAGATGACCAGTGGAACGAACACAAGGTGTTTGGTGCTGTCAAGTGGCAGCTTTTCTGATACTGTTGATTGCAAATGTAAAGGATACGTTAGCGGGGCCTTAAGATTTGTTTGCAGAGCTTAAGATTTTGAGAAACTGCTAGTTGTAGCTAGTTAATTAGAATATAGAAGTTGTGTTTCTTAGCTTATGGCTTCTAGTTAGTTTTTAAATTCTATAACTACAACTTATCAGGATTTGGATGAAAAGCTAAATTGTTTGAAGAAATTTTCGATTTTAGGAGAAAACTGGAGCTACCATAAACTCCCCAAACAAAACCCTTTGTGCGCCACGATCGGTTGGCACACCACGCAGGGAGGCTCCGGCTCTTCATGCAATTCTAACAAACCTAACAAACCATATCTAAAAGAGGAAAAACAAAATAAATAAAGAGAAATACAGGTTTGACACGCACCAGGATTTTGTAAAAAAAAAAAAATCCAACAGTATCGATCTAAGACATCGTCACCGAGTCACCGTTACTACGAAAGGTTCTTTATACGCAGAGACTCCGAGAGCTTAGCTAGCTTCAGTGCAAGCAAGCAGGAGCTCGTGACTGACAAATAACAAAATTCAGTAGCAAATCCTACTCTGTCTGCATCAATGGCTGGCCCAACCATCGTCCTCCTCCCGGCCTGGGGATCCGGCCACTTCATGTCCGCGCTGGAAGCCGGCAAGCGGCTGCTCGTCGCCGGCGGGGGCGCCGTCTCCCTCACCGTGCTCGTCATGCAGGCGCCGACGGAGATAGAGGCGTCGGTGGTCGAGGCCCACGTGCGCCGGGAGGCGGCTTCCGGGCTCGACGTCACCTTCCGGCGGCTCCCCGCCGTCGAGCACCCCACCGGCTGCGAGGCGACCGAGGAGTTCATGTCCCGGTACGTCGAGCGCCACGCGCGCCACGTCAAGGCGGCCATCGCCGGCTTGGCGTCCCCCGTGGCCGCGGTCGTCGTGGACCTCTTCTTCACGCCCCTGCTCGACGCGGCGCACGAGCTCTCGCTCCCGGCGTACGTGTACTTCGCCTCCACCGCCGCGTTCCTCGCGCTCATGCTGCGGCTGCCGGAGCTCCGGGACGACCTGACCGTCGGGTTCGACGGCATGGAGGGAACCGTGGACGTGCCCGGGCTGCCGCCGGTGCCGCCGTCGTACATGCCGGTGTGCCTCGTGAGCAAGACGGTGAAGAACTACGACTGGTTCGAGTACCACGGCCGCCGCTTCACGGAGGCGAAGGGCATCATCGTGAACTCCTCCGTCGAGCTCGAGGGCGCGGTCCTCGCCGCGATCGCGGACGGCCGCCGCCCCGCTCCGGCGATCCACGCGATCGGGCCGGTGATCTGGTTCGACGCCACGCCACCGCCCGAGCAGCCGCACGAGTGCGTGCGGTGGCTCGACGCGCAGCCGGCGGCGTCGGTGGTGTTCCTCTGCTTCGGGAGCATCGGCTTCCTCGACGCGGCGCAGGTGAGGGAGCTCGCCGCGGGCCTGGAGCGCAGCGGCCACCGCTTCCTGTGGGTCCTGCGCGGCGCGCCCGCCGGCGGCATGCGGTACCCGACGGACGCGGACCTGGGCGAGCTGCTCCCGGAGGGGTTCCTGGAGGCGACCGCCGGGAGAGGGATGGTGTGGCCGAGGTGGGCGCCGCAGAAGGACATCCTCGGCCACGCCGCCGTGGGCGGGTTCGTGACGCACTGCGGCTGGAACTCGGTGCTGGAGAGCCTGTGGTTCGGCGTGCCGATGGCGACGTGGCCACTCTACGGCGAGCAGCACCTCAACGCTTTCGAGGCCGTGGCCTCCATGGGCGTCGCGGTCGAGCTGAGGAGGACGACGATGGCAAAGGACAGCGACGCGGCGAGATCGTTCGTGGAGGCGGCGGAGGTGGAGCGCGCGGTGAGGAGGCTGATGCCGCAGGGCGGCGGCGGGTCGTCGGAGGCGAGGGAGAAGGCCGCTGAGGCGAGCGCGGCGTGCAAGAAGGCCGTGGAGGAGGGCGGGTCGTCGCACGCGGCGCTGCAACGGCTCGTGCGTGAGATCGTTCGTGTCGTGGCAGGCCACACTAGGCCGGAATAGCTGGCTGGTTGCGGTTGGTTGGCCCTCTCACAAGGTACTCGGCCCAGTCTAGCTGAGAAAAATTTACTAGAAACCAAGACGTCAACCACGTGATGCGGCTTAAGGGTGTGTTTGATTCGTGGTAGGGTATAGCCATTTATATTTGTAGGAATATGGTGCTTCTGTTTGTTTTATGGATATATGACCATCCGGATAGGAACGGATAGGGTAAAATCAATAACATATTAATCAATGATAAATATGTTAATTATCATCAATATAGTCATATCTATACTAATTAACAATAAAATGGATTAATTATGTAATCAACACTAATTTTGACAAGTTAATTACTCCATACGCTACAAAATATAAGAAACCTGTAACCGGATGAGATATTAATCATTTACTAATGATTAAGATTACCAAATGTGGATATCCTTATCCGGTCAATTTAACCCACTTATATAATATCTTCGTGAAATATTTTCTCTTTTGGACCACCCAATCCATTCTTACCCATCAACCAAACATATTTAAAAACTGGATCGTCATATCCCATTTAGTGATATCACTCTAACCAAACACACCGGTACCCTCCTCCCACCCTTAACCCCCATCGCATTAGAAGCTGAGAAGTAGCTGGTTGATAGCTATTCCCTCCATCTTATAACATAGTAATCCAAAACTGGATAAAATATTTCATATTAGAACAAATCTCGACAGGATGGTATTTAGATTCGTTATACTATGAAATGTTCCATCCGATTATAGATTGTTATATTATGGGACGGATGGACTAACTTTTAAGAATCTGGAAAAGTTGAAAAACTAGAAAGGCTAGGTTTCCAAATTTTCATCTTTATTTATTTTCTATATTCTATAACACAACTTCTTAAATCTAACTTAAAAATTTATATTATCTTAAAATATAACTTAAAAATTTATATTGTTTAAGGGAGCTAAAGATTTAAATAAAAGCTATAGCGGTTAAGAACTCATCAAACACAGGTACTCCTACTGAAATTTTTACATTTTAATCCTTTTTGAAAACTTATTTTACAAATAGACCCCTGAAAAAACTTAAACCGGAAATGGTCCTTTTTGGGCGCCAGACGGACTGGCGCCGTCCCTAAATATGACGGCGCCAGCCATCATGGCGCCGCGCCCGTGTCACCGTGGCAGTTGGGTGTCGTGGCCGTGCTGACTAGGCAGAGGGGAGCGTCAGCCACCTTAGCGCCGCCCCGTATAACACGGCGCCAGCATGGCTGGTGCACCCCTCCGCGCCCTCCCCCCAACCTTCTGCCTCCGGCCGTCGGCTGGCGCCGCACCCCAGAGGGCGGCGCCAGTCGCCAAGGTGGCTGGCATCGCCCCCCTCCCCCCACGCCCTTCTGCCTCCGGCCGAAGGCTGGCACCGCCCCCCAGACCACGGCGCCAGGGTGGCTGGCGCAGCCCTCCTCCCACCCACGGCCTTCTGCCTCGCGCCCTTTGCTGGCGCCACCCTCCCTGACAGCGGCGCCAGGATGACTGGCGTCGCCCTCTTCCTCCCTGCTAACAAGAAATTCACAGTTCACAATTCAATCAAATCACAGTTCACAGTTTTGCATAGAATAAAACAAGTGAAATAATTTAATTAAATAAGTCCACAACTCAATCACATATTGCACAACTAACTACATTGACGAAAATGTCCACAAGTCCACAACTCAATCACACATTCCACACATTAAACAATGCCAATCACATATTCCATACATCAAACAATGCATCAAGTCCATCACAATCCATCACATAGTCCATCTCAATCCATCACATAGTCCTCACACAGTATATCACATAGTCCATCACATAGTATCACATAGTCTACCACATACTTCATACTACCAACAAGTTAACACATAACAAATAGGTAAACTTAATAGAAATCACTTTTTCCGTTGCCGCTGAATAGCTTGCGAGCCCGGAGTGTACCTACATTTGAAAACCCAATGTTTAAAACATTTAAAAAACAAAGTGAGAGAAATCAAATACCACTTGAGAATGGTAAGCTCATTTTACCTCTTTTTCGCTGCACGAGTGGATCGCAAGTTGTATTGGGTGGGCTGCGTCCCCTAAGGCGCATCGGGGAGCTGCGACATGTCTATCTCCTCAGCGTCTGGTGCGATGTAGTCCTCATCCTCCTCCTCCTCCTCGTCGTCGCTAGGTGGAGCCGGCGCCTTCCCCTTTCCCCTCCCTTACGGAATACGTAACGACGACGAGCCACCAACTTCTTCATTCTGTTCTATCCTGATGGAGTGTCGAGCGGTACTTGCCACGGTGGCACGGGCGCGGCACCAGTGTGGCTGACGCCGCCATGTTAGGGGACGGCGCCAGCTATTCTGGCGCCCCAAAAAGGACCATTTCTGGTTTAAGTTTTTCTAGGGATCTATTTGTAAAATAAATTTTTAAAAAGGACCAAAATGTAAAAAAATCAGGATACTCGTAGTTAGCAAAGGAGGGCGGCATTTCTGCTTGGGAGGCCCATCGACCTCATATCTCCGGCGAAACGGTACAAGCCAACAAGGCAACAATGTACTACTACACGTCAAGCGAGGACGGTGACTTTCGTGAAGGTAGAGGACTCTGTCTGAACTGTTTTCATTGAAGAAACGGAATTGAATACAGGCCAAGTGCGCAAGTACACCAGTCACCTATTGATATATACGTACAGAGAAAACGAACTACACGTCTATCTATACTTCAACCGTCTCTCAACTCACATCAGTAATTTAATTTCCGGTTTATCCCACCGCATATCCGTTTGTTGTCATTTATCCATCACAACTTATTAAGTGCGAAATATGATGACTGCTAGCTGTAAACTGCAATGACCATTTAACAGGCTTAGCTGGAGCAGGAGGAACTCAGTTGCTCGTTCTGCTCATTTCCTTTTATTTAATTTTGTTACCTGTAATTTTTCTCATTTTTCACTGAAATTTTAGTGGGTCCTTCAAAAATTAATTAAAAAAACAGAAAAACCAGCTGGAGTCGAGGAGTGGTCGCTGCATGTTTGTGTGCAGTGGGCCGACGAAATTAAACCAAGGTTTTCTGGTAATGAAGGTCCACATCAAACTATCATCTCGCATGGCACAGTTAATGCTACCAACGGGTGGTCGGGTACAGAATTTAAATGCTGTGTGTGCTTTAAGCCAAATGTAGAGAAAAATGGGTCTTTATTTATTTCGAAATATCTCATGGACAGCCGCTCTCAATGGTGTGACTAATCACGTTCAAGCCATGATATGATGGATCAAGGCGAGACAAGAAAAATGTATGAGCAGTCATGCGAGCAAAAGTAGTAGTACTGATGAGTGATGCCCCTTCAAATATTAGAACTTCCCTGATCTTTTCTATAATTCCATTAGGAGAAAGAATTAAAAGATCACACAGAGGCTCTGGCTAATGAAACCGGTAACAAAAATTTAGTAATCAACTTCCTCTCTTCGTCTCCAGCATATGTACTATGTACATACATGCACAGGCAAGATATATATGCCAATAGGGATTACAAGCTGCATGCAAAGCTTAGCATTTTGCAAGAAATCAACAAAGCCAATTAATTAATATAAATTAATTAATACTCCTCCAATAGTAGTAGTACTAGCCAACGCTCAACGCAACAAGCACACCTCGCACTACACACCTAGCAGAGAGCACAGAGACGTACGCAGTAAGTAGGTCGCCTCCTCTCTCTCTCCGGCCATCTCCGCCGGCGGCCGGCGATCGTAGCTAGCTGGTGTAGAGCCTGTAGTGGCGGTAGGACTTGAGCATGGCGCCGCAGAAGGTGCAGATGATGGCGCGCCACGTGGCCCTGTGCACGGTGAGCAGGTAGCAGAAGCGCGTCGCCGTCTCCATGTCCGCCACGCTCGCGCACCCGCCGCACCGCGAGCAGATCCCCGCCGCCGGCTTGCTGCTCCGGACCTTCCTCCGCTGGTCCACCAAGAAGCAGAAGAACACCATCCTCCTCCGTCTCCCGCCGGCCGGCTCGCCGGAATCTCAAGAAACACGATGTGTGGTCTCTGACGGCGGCGGCGGCGGCGGCGGCGGCGGAGGTGGTGGTGGAGGATGGCGCAGGGGATTTTAAGGAGGAGAGCATATGGATCGCATTGATGGCGGTGGTAGTGAGGTAGCGGGTAGGAGAGGAGAGAAGGGGGTGGAGGTATTAATGGCATGTCGGCTTGATGGCTGGACGGCTGGACCATGATGCATGGGCATGGCGCGTATGCCACCCTTGACTCACGGACTCCACTTGTCCGGAGTAATACAATTACAGTTGTTGTTGTTGTTATTTTTTTTTCTTTTGACTTAATGTTTAGTACGAGATGGATCGTAATTGAACACCGCCACTCCGCCACCTAAAAAAACTGACTGGCAATTCTGGATCTTCGATCAGCCAGAAATAAACTGTCTGAATCTTTGATCAGCATGTTTGTATATATGTGATGTGGAGAAGTAGGTTACGATGTTTCTCATCAGTTTGATAGCACATTTAGGCTTCCTTTAGAATGGAGGAATCTGGTGAGAATTTTATGAGCTTTGAACCGATTCCTGCTAAGGGCCTCTTCGGATCAAGGGATTTTCAGAGGAATACTGTAGATAGAAAATATTTCTTTTCCTTGTCGTTCGGTTCACATGAATCAATCCAAAGGAAATAAGAGAAAACATTCCTTTCCTGTGCAATCAATAGAGAAACGAAGCATTTTTTTTATTTCCTACGTTTTTCCTCTGTCTATCCGAACACATGTTTATCAATCCTATCTACATAATTTCTGTATTTTTCAATTATCTGTTTTACACATGCATTCCTATCATATTTCTATGATTTTCCTATTTCTATGTTTTTACAATCCCGTGATCCGAATAAGCCCTAAACTGTCGTAATAACATCCCTAGTAGGAGTGCATTTTAAATGAGCCGTCAGTGTCTTTTTCTTTTCCAGAAACAGCACTAGAACGACTGAGTGGCAGCTATAAACATCCTCCAGAAATTAAAAACAGGGACAGTTAACACGCCGGTGTGAGATAGGAGTAGATCGCACGACGCTGACTGCCCACTGGGAGTACGAGTCTGGGTGCGAGCTAGGCTGCGAAGGAGGAAGGATGATAGCCAGTTGGTTAGGTAATGGATAGACAGCAGGAGCTAGCAGATGGGTCACAAGTATCCGTCAACCTATTTATTAGTTGTGCCTTCGCCAATTCCATTTGGATTTCACACGAAAGCGCCTCGTGAAGCAAGCAAAATATGGGCAGAGAGAGCCTTCCCTGCTAAGCAAGCGAGCAGTCGATCGAGCAATTCATTTGACCGATCACTAACTTATCTTTCGAAGTAAATTATGGGTCACTAACTAACTGTCTAACTGTATAGTACCTTTTGTATTGCAGAGCGTTTCAGAGTATGGATGTGTTTAGTTCTTTAGGACACATATTTGATATTAAACGTAGATTAATAACAAAACAAATTACAGATTTTGTCTGTAAACTGCGAGACGGATTTATTAAGCCTAATTAATCCACCATTAGTATTTACTGTAGCATCACATTGTCAAATCATGACGTAATTAGGCTCAAAAGATTCGTCTCGCAATTTACATACAAACTGTGCAATTGATTTTTTTTCTACATTTAATACTCTATGAATGTGTCCAATTGATGTGACGTTTCTGGTTAAATTTTTTTTGGAAGCTAAAGAAGGCCGATGACAAAGGCAATCTCCATCAGAAAAGGCGCCAATCGGTCTCTTTTTTTTTTCTTTTTGAAAAAGAGAAGGCGCCAGGCAACGGTTCTTTTACCAATTCTTACAGGTTTCTCTTGTTTCAGCCAGGGATCACCCTGGAGCTTGGGGAGGGGGACCACCTCCTTTGATGTTGGATGGGATCATCACTCCAATACTCAGCATGTTCATCAAGTTTGATTTGATCCCAGGGGCCAGGGCTCACATTAAACTTGGTGACCACTTCTACGCAATGATAGGTCCATATGAACACACTACTCTTACGGTCTTGCCCCTCAAGCGGTCGATTAGCTGGGTTGCCGTAAATGAAGTACCCTTTGAAAAATGTAATTCACATAGATGATGGAATAAGATAATTTTTATACGGTCTCTAATAGAGTATTTATAAATATCAAGTTTTACATGACATACAAATATGGTACCTCCCGATAACGATAAAATTACTTATGGAATCATAATGAAAGTCAAAATTATACGTTTTCTTACTACTTACTTTTTTAAGTCATGGAGGAATGCAGTCTGTCTCTGTTCTTACTGTTTAGTGTACTGCTGGTGGAATCGAACATTAAAAAATAAAAACACCAACGCAAATGATCTTATATAAAAAGACGTCTTTTTGAATCAAAAAATGCTAAGAAAATGTCATTTCCATCACATTTTGCATCCCAATAGCATGGGACGGAAACATATACTCTAACTTTAAATGATTGACATGTGAGCCTCACACAGCTTGTAGGCTCCAGCGACATATATCGGAGACCTGTATGTTAGAGGAGCTTCTTCGGTATAAGATGGCCTTTTTCTCCTCACCGCTTCTTTAATTTCATTTTCATACACTTTTGTTTTTACTACAACATTCAACTATTGTATAATCCCAAATTCAAAACAGCGTTCTTAATTAAGCTTATCCAAACCTTTGGGTATTAGCTAGAGAAGAATTATGGTATGGAGAGAAGCTAGAGAGTTCAAAGAACCAGGTAACTAGTTGTTGTCTTTAGTAAAGGTGGTTCTGGCATCTCTAGATGTTCTTCCAGGTTTTGACTGCCTTCTGTTGCGTGAAAAATATGCCAGTGCTTATGTATACAGTACATAACTATATGTATATCTTCTTCAAATCTTAATACAATCCGTTGGCCGTTTCTTCGGTCAACCCGGCCAAAAAAACTAGAGAATAATTAATTAATTTTCAATAACTAGAAAAGGATCCATAATATTTAACAAGCAATAATGAATTTTATATATTAAATAAAATATATAAATAAATGGATATAACTTTTATTGGGTTCTATATATTTGCTCACAAGTCACAACTGCTCTCTGTAATTTTGGTCTTCATTTTATTTATTTATTTTAGCTGCTTAGAAGGCATGACGAGACATAACTACATAGGGTATTGATTATTAAACTTGTCTGAAATGTTATTGCACCAAAAGTAGCTGTAAGAGTTGTTGCGGCGATTTAAGATGTGAAACGTGTGATGTCATTAGCTTTCTTATAAGAGTTTGTTAATTTTCGGTAGTAAATCATGGCTGTCACATTTGTGATGTTATGTTACGTACAGGTCAGCTACCGCAATACCGCAAATAGGATGAAGCAAATGAATGATTAGCACACCCACCATCGTCCTTTTTTCATCCTACTAGCCAAGAGCCAAGAGAAAAAAAACAATGAGTTTTATATTAAGTCGATTAAACATATATTTAAGTTAAATAGTTTTTATTATAATTTTCCTTATTGAATAAATAGGTGATTTTAAAATTTAAGAAGAATCAACAGTGAAACAGCCAGGAGATGACCGTTGAAGGTGTGGGTTGATTAATGGAATCTATTTGTCTACTCCATACGTCCCAAAATATAATAACCTTCTTATATTTTAGAACAGAGGAAGTGGTTAGTGGTGTAATATAAAATAAATTATGAGACCCAAATATTAAGGGTGTGTTTAGTTCCTGAGAAATGTTGGAAGTTTTAAGAAAGTTGAGAGTTTAGAAAAAAAAGTTGGAAGTTTATATGTGTAGGAAAATTTTTGATGTGATATGATGTGATGGAAAGTTGGGAATAGAGGGGAAACTAAACACGGCCTAATTCTAGTAGGGATGGTGTGGTAGAAAAACCACCACTACATATACATATAGTATAGAAATTCTTCATTGTTTACATTATTAAGGACTACTCATTCGTACCATTCAATCTTATCTTCAAAGTTTCCAACCTCATGTATGCCAAGCCAATCCTTGCTCCACTACATGGAGTGCAAATGCTACCCAATGTATGTCAATCAATAAAGTGATTAATGTAGTCATGTAGGGCAAGTGATACAAGTCATGAACAGATCGATATTTATTGCTTTGCTACTGCAATATACATGCTCAAATAGTCTTTAATTATCATCTTGATTCTTTTACTATACCTAGCATATTTCCCAAGAAATTAGAGAGGGGAGCTATGCTGGATGTTGTTGCCCATGCTGCTGACAATATAACTTGAGCTGTGTTAGTTCCACGTCAAAATTGAAAGTTTAAAGAAATTAGAACGATATAATGAAAAAGCTTTAAGTAGTTTATGTGTGTAAAAAAGTTCGATGTGATAAAAAAGTTAAAAGTTTAAAGAATAATATTGGAATCTAAATAGGGCTTTTAGCCATGACTGCCTCCAAAATCGGTGCTTCCTTAACTCGGCTGCATTACTCCGTTTGGCTGCATTGCTCCGTTTGTCACGCTCGCACTGATTGTCTTGTCGTTGTAGATCAGTCAGTTAATTAGGACCACACGCAGGCAGCGCAATTAAGCGACAAATGATGGATTTGCTGCCTACTCATCCTCATATCCTTTCCTTCCTTCGACTACAGGGAATTAGTAGAAGATGGGTCGCTGTCTCATACGTAAACACGGGTACATTTAAGGCCATATTTATTACAGTTTAAAATTATTGTAATCTAGATTATTAAATCAGATTACTTTAAACTGGATTATAATAAGCTAACATAAAATAAGTTGCGAGCTGTTTGTTTCTCTGGATTATTGAATGCTTCTAAGGGTAGTGGGTCTTTAGCCATCCAATAATCTGAAAAAAGCTTCTCCAGAGGAAATTATTGGATTATACTAATCTGGCTTATAGATTATAATAATCTACCATAATAATCTATTTGTTTGTTTCAGCTTACTTCTAATAATTCAGATTATAATAATACTAAGCTAATCAAACAGGACTTAAGTTTTTTTTTGGCCCATGTAGTATTTGCTGACAACGACAAGTTGCCAATCGTGCCATCGGGGCATTGTACGATAGTATAAGAAAAGTAAGTTTCATGACATCGAGGTTTAAAAGTTCAAATTTATACCATCAACAGAGCAGATCAGAGTACATTTAAAACATTTCTGATAATAAAGCAGTTTAAGCGGCAGCAGCGACGGCAAGGAATCACGGCGCTGATCCCCCACCGCCGGCTGCCACCGTACTCGTATATTCCTCTTCGCCCGTGTGTCGCGTCGATCGCCGTCGGCGGCGGCAACTTCTGGTAGGATTTACGGAGAGGGACAGGACAACTAGGGTGGGCCGGTGATCGGTCCAGTTTCGACTAAACGGCCCAATTGATTTAAGGCCCAGACGCATCTTAGGGGTTCGGACATTTCTTCTCCGTACCTTGTCGAAACACACGCATTCACCATTGTGGTGCCCTCGTATCATATTCACCATGTGATGGTTGGCTCTCCGGTGTTCTCCCTCGTGGTCGGCGCGACTACGACGTTGTCTACATTCATATCAACGTCGATTACGGCTCTACAATGGATTAGGGCACTATGTGAAAAAAAAAATGAAAAATCATGCCAAAAGATTACGGTTTATTCGATTTCGAGGGGATCGAAGAGAATTGGAGGGGATTAAGGAAGAATAATTTCACACCAAAATAGGTGTGGAATAAATCCCCTTTAATCCCTTTTAAAGAGGATTAAACGAAGAGGACTGCTACACCACGGACTCCCGTCCTAACGAGATAACTTAATGAGGATGATTGTTTGACCAACCAACCACTTCTGTCAATCTATCCACTTCACGTAATTCCATACAAGGGTCAAAGCGTTAGCGTATGTTCACATCATCACGTGAGAGTCTATAGGCTTATGGTTGTCTTTCAGTCTTTCACTAGAGACACAACACACTAGATACCCGATACTTAGGTGGTACCGGGTACCGGATACCCCATGTACCATGGTATGGTACCTTTAGGTATCAGGCTGGTCTAGATACCAGGTATCTGATACCTAGGTACCCAACGATACTCAGGTGGTACCAGGTACCGGATACCCCATGTACCATCATATCTTAGTACTAGGTATGGTACCTTTAGGTATTAGGCTGGTCTAGGTACTAGGTATCTGATACCCCAGGTACCCGATGCCCAGTACCAGATCTGGTACCTATAGGATTCATGCCGATCTAGGTACCATGTACCTTGCTACCCCAGGTATCAGGCTGGTCTAGATACCAGGTATCTGATACCCCAGGTACCCGATGCTCAGTACCAGATCTGGTACCAGGTACCTTGCTACCCCAGGTATCAAGCTGGTCTAGATACCAGGTATCTGATACCCCAGGTACCCGATGCCCAGTACCAGATCTGGTACCAGGTACCTTGCTACCCTAGGTATCAGGCTGGTCTAGGTACCAGGTATCTAATACCCTAGGTACTCGATGCCTAATACCAGTTCTGGTACCTACGGGATTCATGCCGATCTAGGTACCAGATACCTTGCTACCCCAGGTATCAGGCCTGATACCTATGATATCAGTCGAAACAATCTGGGTACCAGTTACATGATACCTATGTATTAGGAACTCGATACCTAAGCATTAGGTATCTTGTGGGTATCAAGCGTGTTTCATGGATATTAGGCCCTCATGCCGATGGGAGCTATGAGGACAAGGGAAAAGAGACGAGGCAAGCACAAAAATAAGATGGCTATCTTCCTTGGAGGTGGAAGAACACTATTCCTTCTTGTTGCCATCCTTGATTCGGATCGCCGCTGCTACATCCTCGACACGCATGCGCCTGTAATGGTTATGGACATCTCCTGCGACAGTAGGACGGACACCTCAATCTCTCCTCCTAGCTCGAACTCGTTGAAGCTCTTCCTAAGCACCTGGTACACGAGAGCTCCCATGACCACCATCAACGATGTGATGTTTAGCACAACGAGAGCTAACACCGCTCTGGCCTTGTCGAAGGGCTTGCTGTGGATACTTGCCCAGCCACATTAGGAATGAAGAGAGGAGTTAGAGAGGGAGAGAGGCGTAGAGGAGGAGAGGCGAAGGAGGAGGACGACCAAGCAAAGCTTCAGGAGAGAGAGAGGTAGAAAAGAAACAGATAAGATGGATATCGTTTCACTTATCCCGTTCCTACGGAATTCCGTTGGCTAGTTTTTCCTTAAACGAACGAGGCCTAGGTGTGTACAATTCTTGAGTCATGAATTCAATTACTCACTGGACCCTAGATGGCTAGACGCCGAGCTGCAAATTCCATTTTCTCCATCGCACCCTTTGACTCCGTTGTCACCAAGCACGGTGCACCGACAAGGCCCATGGCCCAGACAAGCCCACTGGCTTAGCTTCTTCCCAATCCCTGCAAATCTGCTCGTCTACTCGATAGTTTCAATCCAACATCTGGTGGTCTCTCTCCGCATGGGTTTGGGACTTGGAGGAGGTCTGCGTCGTCGTCGTTGTTGGTCGTAGCATCACCTGGGCGGTGTTCCCCTGTCTGTCCAGCATCATCCATGACGCATCAAGGGGTAAGCCTACTGTATTTTCGCCCGTATCTAAAAATTCATCAAAAACTTGTGTTAGTATTGGGAGGACCTCAAGGTGTTCGATAGAATGCCTACAAGAGTCAACATGCCACTGCTTCGTCCTATGCGCCAACACAAGCTTCACCACGAACACCAAACATGAATTCTACCACTCTACCAATATAGGTTTTCGCATTGCACGCGACCACTCCATGATGCGCTTATTCTACAGTGACTAACGACCAGAACCGATTGATTAATTGCAGCCCGACGCGCCTGGTGTCAGTGGTATCAGCAGCGCAAGCACGGTGAAGCTCAAGGACCTCGTCTCGGCGGCGACGAACAACATGAACACGACGTTCATCGTGCTCGACAAGGCGGCCAGGGCGGCGCCCCCGCCGCCGCCGCACAGCCTCGCCGACGCGAGGGAGGAGACGTGCCTGGCGCTCGTGGCCGATGAGACGGCGGCGTTGCACTTCCTCCTGTGGGGCGCCGAGCGCGACGCGTTCGAGCCGGGCGACATCGTGTGGCTGACCGGCGGCATCTTCTCCTACCACAGGAGCAACAACCTCGTGCTCCGGGCCGGCCGGCACGGCCGCACGGAGAAGGTGGGCGAGTGCACGATGCTGTTCGTCGAGACGCCCAACATGAGCGAGGTGAAGTGGGCGCGCGACCCCGGCGACCCCAGGAGGATGGTGCAAGAGGCCGTCGTCTCACCGCACTCTCAGGTCTTCAAGCCGCTGCAGTGACTGACTGACTGACCGACCGACCAACCTAAGGTCTGGTTCTTCTGTCATTGAATTTTGTGGCACCGATGAACAATTGCTCAATGTCGATTAAGGTGTGATTAGCTCACAAAACCATGCTTTGATTAAGGGCAAATTAAACTAGATGATTGAGAGAGAAATAAAAACTCATAGGGCCTGTTTGGCAAGAGAAGGGAAGAGGAATGGGAGTTTGAAGGAGGGAGTTGATGGTGGGATTGGTCATGGGAGTTACTTTTTTAGTCTCTATCCCTTGTTTGGTTTCACATTGAATTTCCTTCAAGTCTCACGAATTAACAGGCCTCCCCCAGGTAAGAGATTGGTGGGAATTGGATCCTTAATTCCCTATCCCAAACCCTCTTGAATTTCAAGTCTTCCAACCAAACTACAGACTTAAACTCTCAGACATCATAAACTCCCATTTCTTATCACCAACTCCATCCAACCAAACAGACCGGATACTGATGCAGGGAGTTTTTAGAGGTATTGTACTTTCTAGAAGTGTGGAACGAATAACCATTAACCAATACGGAAAATATCGTACTTCTAGAAGCGTGGAATGAATAACCAATATGGGAAATTGTTTTCATCATTGAAGAAATGTTTTTTACATGTCAGTCAGAAAAGTATCCCCATGGTGTCCATAGTCTAGACTAAGATAATTTTCTCCATTACCTACTAAAGAGTACAACCTTACATAGTTTTTAGTGCAAGAACGGGCGCACGGGCGCGTCTCTGCCCGCACCGCTGCTAGGGGACACGCTTGTAATAACGTGAGCCACAGAGATCGCCTCACCCGCCATGAATTGATTGATGAGCCCGCAGAGATCGTCTCTTACCTGTTCATCATCGTAAAATTGAAGTTACGAATTGGGGGAGAAAAAGATGGGCCTGTACTTTGACACCTACTTCTCGTATGACCATGTCCATGTAAAGAAGCAACAGGAAGAGAGAAAGGAGATGAGGGTATTTTTGTCCAATACATGTAAAATACGTATCTTAGTGGCACCACTGAAATTACAAATAAGTAGCAGTGGCATCATTACAAATACGTAAAAAGTAATGGTATATTTCAAAACCAGTAAAATTTTAATGGCATAGATCTAATTAATCCATTAATAAATCATCACTTACATAGGCCATGTTTAGTTCACACTAAACTTCCCCCCAACTTCTAATTTTCCATCATATCACATCACATCCAAAACTTTCCTACATAAAAAACTCCTAACTTTTTTCTAAATTACCAACTTTTTTTAAACTTTTTTTCAATTTTAGAAAATAAACACAGCCATAGATGAAATTTAGTTAAGAAAAACATGTAGTAAGAGAGAGAATCTTCCAATCCCTCTCTTCCAGAACGTGTGGATTATTCAGAGAACTGAACACACGTCCAGCCAAATCCCGACCAAAAACCATCATCAATCAGCCGATCCTGATGTTGTCCCTGCCGCACACGAGCGTGGTGGCCCAGTTGACCGCCACGTAGAACCTGTTCCTCCAGCTCACCACCCTCGGCCCAGACACGCCCATTGGATTTAGCTTCTTCCCAATCCAACGTCTGGTGGTCTCTCGGAGGTCTGCGTCGTCGCCGTTGTTGGTCGGACATCACCTGGTCGGTGTTTCCCTGTCTGTCGAGCATCACCCATGGTGCCTAAAGAGGTAAGCCTACTACTGTCTTTTCGCATGAATGTAAAAACTCTTCGAGAACTTGTGTCAGGATTGGGACGAGCTTATGGTGTTCGATAGAATGCCCAGCAGAGGAGAGTGGGTTCTAATCTCTAGAGGCGATATCTCCTTATGATCAGAGCAACTAGAGGTTGGCTGCCTTCCACTGCTGTGCTGTGTGTTGCAATATTTAATCACCAAACAAGTACTAATAATCTACTGATTTATATCTGCACATAATATTTAAGTAGTTCTTTGTTTCTTGGATATTAAATAGGTAGATTATTAATGATGAATAGATTGTCGTGAGTTCAAACATATTAGCATGTGCTTCGGCTTACTATGCAGTGTGGTAGGGGGAGGCAGGGAGCATATTTTAGAGGGTATGCACAGAAGGGTGCACATATGATCTTTTTTCTTTTTCTTTTTGACGAAAGCCACCTTTGGATGAGCATGGAGTATACTCCCTTCGTCCCTAAAAAACCAATCTAGTACTGGATGTGACACATTTTAATATAATGAATTTAGATATACATCTGTCTAAATTTATTATATTAGAATATGTTACATATCTAGTTTTAGATCGTGCGGGTTACCTTGTCTTTTAAGGTGTTCGCTATTTTTCCTATGAGCACAGAGTATGAAAGTATGAAACTATCTTAAGGTGTACGTTCCCTTCTTGCCTGTTCCGTGTCGCACCCATGCGCGACGGCGCGAGCTCAGCTCGTGACCACGACGCCGTGTCGCCTCGGCCTAGCCAGCTCGCAAGTCGCAAACGATCCCCCATCTCCGCCTCTGCCCATCTCCACTCGCCCGCCGCGGCGGCGCCGCCGGCCCACCTCTCGGAGACCCGGCCTCAGAAAGCGTCGGCGGAGCGGGGCCGGGGGCCCGTCAACCGGCCCATCAAACAAGCCGTTGGCAACAACGCGTACAGGAAGAGGGAGAGGTGTGGGCGTGTGCAGTTAGGTGCGGCGCCGCCGCCGGGCGGAGTACATCACTTCGGCGGCGCTCTCCCGGCTACCGAGCATCACCCATGGCACACAAAGGGGTAACCCCACAGTTTCCTCTCAAGTACCTCACATCTGGGATTTGATTTTGTTGTTGTTGTTGTGTCGAGGCGTTGAGAAGTTGTGTCGATCTTGGGACGACCTCAAGGTGTTCGATGGAATGCTCAGTAGAGCCAGTGATCTGCTGCTTCGGCGTACGCCTACACAAGCTTCAGCGACAACACATCACTCTACCGATATAGATATCCACCGTGCAAGCGGGCCAATTCTTGATGTTTTACAGTGTAACAGTGACTAACAATTAGAATGGATTGACTGCAGCCCGACGCGCCCGGTGTCAATGGCATCAGCAGCGCCAGCACGGTGAAGCTCAAGGACCTCGTCCCGGCGGCCACCAACAACGTGAACACGACGTTCATCGTGCTCGACAAGGCGGGCAGGGCGCCGCCGCTGCCGCCGCCTCCGCACGGCCGCGCCGACGCGAGGGAGGAGACGTGCCTGGCGCTCGTGGCCGACGAGACGGCGGCGGCGCACTTCCTCCTGTGGGGCGCCGAGTGCGACGCGTTCGAGCCGGGCGACATCGTGCGGCTGACCGGCGGCATCTTCTCCTACCAAAGGGGCAACAGCCTCGTGCTCCGGGCCGGGCGGCGCGGCCGCGCCGAGAAGGTGGGCGAGTTCACGATGCTGTTCGTCGAGACACCCAACATGAGCGAGGTGAAGTGGGCGCGCGACCCCGGCGACCCCAGGAGGATGGTGCAGGAGGCCGTCGTCTCGCCGCACTCTCAAGTCTTCAAGCCGCTGCAGTGACTGACCAACCAACCTAAGGTCTGGTTCTTCTATCACTGAATTTTGTGGCACCGATGAACAATTGCTCAAGGTCGATTAAGGTGTGATTAGCTCACAAAACCCTGCTTTGATTAAGGGCTGATTGAACTGGATGATTGAGCGAGGAAAAAAAAACTCATACGGATACTGATGCAGGGAGTTTTTAGAGATATTGTACTTTCTAGAAGCGTGGAACGAATAACCAATACGGAAAATATCGTACTTCTAGAAGCGTGGAATGAATAATCAATATGGAAAATTGTTTTCATCCATTGAAGAAATGTTTTTTACATGTCAGTTAGATAATCAATAGAAAAGAATCCCCCTGGTGTCCGTAGTTTAGTCTAAAGATAATTTTCTCCGTTACCTATTAAGGTTATGTTCTTTTCCCCTTAACTCAACTCACTTCCCTCGTTTTTCATGTACACGATTTTCAAACTGCCGGTATTTTTTTACAAAAGTTTTCTATATAAAAGTTGTTTTGAAAAATCATATGAATTTATTTTTCAAGTTTTTAGCTAATACTTAATTAATCTCACCATAATCATGTGCTTTGTTTTTCGGGAGGCAAGGTTGGGAACCTGGCCTCTCAAACGCAACCTAAGAGTACAATCTTACATAGTTTCAGGTGTTGTTTAGATCCCAAAAGTTTTGACAAAAACATCATATCAAATGTTTAAACACATGCATGGAGCATTAAATGTGGGAAAAAATCAATTGCACAGTTTGCATGTAAATTGCAAGACGAATCTTTTGAGCCTAATTACGTCATGATTTGACAATGTGATGCTATAGTAAACATTTGCTAATGACAGATTGATTATGCTTAATAAATTCGCATCGTAGTTTATAAGCGGAATCTGTAGTTTGTTTTGTTATTAGTCTACATTTAATACTTTAAATATGTATTCATATAACTTCAAAATTTTTACACCCAAAGAACTAAACACACCCTTAGTCTAAGATAATTTTTCTCCATGTAATGCAGCCTTTTCAAAAACCTTATCTTTTCACTTATGCTCATTCTTATTAGCCAATGGAGTTGATTTTAGGGCTTTTCATCGAATTTTTTTTTAGTTTTCTCTTTTAGATCGTTAAGAACACATATATATAAGTTTTATTGACAAATTATTTTTCGTTTGTCCGTTTTGCTTATTCCACGACCACCATGGAGCCACTAGTGTCCAGACTGAATGGAATAATTAGCCCTCCAGATCCAAACAATTCCAATAGTCATTTAATCCAATCGGATTCCCCGAGCGACATATAGGTTGTGTTTAGTTCAGCACAAAGTTTGGATTTTGGTTGAAATTGAAGATAATGTGACTGAAAAGTTAAGTTGTGTGTGTATGACAGGTTGATGTGATGGAAAATGAAAAATGACTGAAGTTTGGATACAAACTTTGGATCTAAACACAGCCATAGCTTACGAAGCAAACGAATCTCCACCGTCCGATCAAACAGCGTCTCATACATACAGGGAGATGAAAAGAATCCCACCAGGAAGAAAGAAATTAAAGCGGGGCCCATCCAGCCCATGCCGTGGGACGTGCGTTTTCTTCTTCTTGCAGCACAAGCCGCGGCCGTGAGATCTTCCGGCAAGCATGGGGAAGGCTCGCGCTTATAAAAAGAAAGAAACAGATCTTTTCGGTTAAATAAATTTTAATCAAGAAAAAGAGAGAGAAAGGCTTCTCTTCTTCTTCCTCGGATTGCTGCTGCTGCTTTTGGTCTCCTCCGGTGAAAGCGACGGGCCGTGATGGTGCAGCTGCCGTCGCGCTCGTGGTGAAATCTTGGACACTGCCGGTAATTTCTTGTCATTTTTTCCCCGTTCTTTTCCTCGAGTCTGGGTGGATTACGCACACAAAAAAGTGAAAAAAGAAAGCTGGGGTTTCTCTTCAATGCGATTCGAGGGCGAATGGGGATGACGCACGAAGCCCCTGTGGCGGCGGGCGGGCGAGACGACGAACGATCGAATCAGAAAGTATTTTCCTAAAATTTAAACAATTAGGTATATGCGTATAATTTAAACAATTATATAAAAATTTTATAAAATTTGATAATATAGACTATAATAATATAAGACACTATACAAACATACAAGTCTAAATTCGATCGACATATGAAGCAACAAAAATAACAAATTTATCTACGTTGTACGATTATTATTCACTGTCTGATTTTATTATTTTTGTTTCTCTAGTTGTAGATCGAAATTTAGTCATACATGTTTGTGTATAGAATTATATCATCACAATCGACGGTACTAATTTTGTTTCAATTTTTTCTATAACTATTTTAAGTCGCATACAAATGTGCCAGAAAATCCTGGTCTGCCATCTAATATCCTCATGTTTTATTTTCTTTCCACGCCGTTCGCTTCCCGCAATCTTGTTTCCTACGTACGACGATGACGAGTCCACTCGGAATATCCCCGGAGGAATCCATGGTTGATTCAACGAATCATCAAAACTAGTACCAAACCGTGGAGTAGTGTGTGTGCCGTACTTTTGAAGTCTGGCCGTTTCGCTGGGTCGCGATCTTGTGCAGCACGCTGGCCCGAGAGAAGGTTCCGATTCCCATCTCTCAGCCAGTTTTCTTGGAGAAGAAACGTTGTTGTACACTTTATCATGTATGGCGTGATAAATTTGGAGAGTTCGTTTGCTCCAAAATTATTAGGGGGAGGGAGATTGGTCAACACCGATGTGCTTCTAGTACTTCTCTGTTCTCACTGGGCTCCATTTTCCAAGGAAGAAAAATGCGAAGCCAAGTCTCGTTTCGTTCGTGTATCATGTTTTTTTTGGGTCGCTTTCTTTGTGTGTGTATATATTCCTCGTGCTACTTGTTGCCATCAGATCAGTTATGTGAGATTCAAACTGAAAACTCTTTGAATTGATCTGCAGGTTCTCGTGGTAATTCTGTAGTTTTTTTAGTTGTTCTTGTGTGGGAGGAAGCGAAGCAGATGGCGTGGTCGAGGATTGCGAGGGGCTCGCAGCTCACGCAGCCGCTCTCGAGGATTCTCGCCGATGGCAACGCGGCCGCCACTCCGGCGGCGTACGCGCTGCGCAATGCGGCGGCGCTGGGCCAGCGCGCCTCGTCGGCGTCGGCGTTCCACAGCCTCGCGTTGGCGGGGCTTGCTGACAAGTACGCGGCCGGCGCTGCCGGGCGGCTCCAGCCGAGCAGGGGGATCAGCACGACGTCCCCTGCGCTGCGCCCCGCGGCGGAGGCGGCGGCGGAGGTGGAGTGCTCGGACGCCGCCGACGAGACGGCGGCGGCGCCGGCGGTGCCGGACCTCGGGCCGACGCGGCCGGGTGAGAAGCCGCGCGTGGTGGTGCTCGGGACGGGGTGGGCGGCGTGCAGGTTCCTCAAGGACGTGGACACGCGCGCCTACGACGTGGTGTGCATCTCGCCGCGGAACCACATGGTGTTCACGCCGCTGCTGGCGTCGACGTGCGTCGGCACGCTGGAGTTCCGGTCCGTCGTGGAGCCCGTCAGCCGCATCCAGTCGGCGCTCGCCACCCGCCCGGGATCCTACTTCTTCCTCGCCTCCTGCACCGGCATCGACACGGGGCGGCACGAGGTGCACTGCACGGCGGCGGACGGCGACGGCCTCGCCGCCAACCCGTACAACTTCAAGGTGTCCTACGACAAGCTGGTGATCGCCAGCGGCTCCGAGCCGCTCACCTTCGGCATCAAGGGCGTCGCCGAGAACGCCATCTTCCTCCGCGAGGTCAGCCACGCGCAGGAGATCCGCCGCAAGCTGCTCACCAACCTCATGCTCTCCGAGAATCCAGGTACGCTTTCATCCACACCTTGCATTTGCACCTCGTCCATGGCGTCCATGGCGTCCATGGCGATGGTTGCTCGATCAGTTCTTGATCGTTTTGGTGAATCATGGTGTGTAGGCTTGTCGGAGGAAGAGAAGAAGCGCCTCCTGCACTGCGTCGTCGTCGGCGGGGGGCCGACCGGGGTGGAGTTCAGCGGCGAGCTCAGCGACTTCATCACCCGCGACGTGCGGGAGAGGTACGCTCACGTCAAGGACTACGTCAAGGTCACCCTCATCGAGGCCAACGAGATCCTCTCCTCCTTCGACGTCGGGCTGCGCCAGTACGCCACGGACCACCTCTCCAAGGTACTACATGACCGAGACGATCGGGAAGATTAAGATTGTTCGTTCCGCTATATCGACTAACCTTTTTTTTTGTTTTAACACTAAATCGTTGCAGTACGGCGTGAACCTGGTGCGCGGCGTGGTGAAGGAGGTGAAGCCGAGGGAGATCGAGCTGAGCGACGGGAGCCGCGTGCCGTACGGCGTCCTGGTCTGGTCGACGGGCGTGGGGCCGTCGGAGTTCGTGAGATCGCTGCCGCTCCCCAAGTCGCCCGGCGGGAGGATCGGGGTGGACGAGTGGCTCCGCGTGCCGTCGGTGGAGGACGTGTTCGCGCTGGGCGACTGCGCGGGGTTCCTGGAAGGGACGGGGCGGGCCGTGCTGCCGGCGCTGGCGCAGGTGGCGGAGCGGGAGGGGAGGTACCTGGCGCGGGTGATGTCGAGGATAGCGGCGCAGGATGGCGGCAGGGCGGGGCGCGCGGTGGGGCGCGCGGAGCTCGGGGAGCCGTTCGTGTACAAGCACATCGGGAGCATGGCGTCGGTGGGGAGGTACAAGGCGCTGGTGGACCTGAGGGAGAACAAGGACGCCAGGGGGGTGTCCATGGCCGGGTTCGTCAGCTGGCTCATGTGGCGGTCGGCGTACCTGACGAGGGTGGTGAGCTGGAGGAACAGGTTCTACGTGGCGGTCAACTGGGCCACCACGCTCGTGTTCGGCAGGGACAACACCAGGATCGGGTGATTGAATGATGGTTTTTTTGGTCGGGATTTGGCTGGAACGTGTGTTCAGTTCTCTGAATAATCCACACGTTCTGGAAGAGAGGGATTTAGAAGATTCTTTTTTTTTACTACTTGTTTTCTTTATTAAATTTCATCTATGTAAGTGATGATTTATTAATTGTTTTATACGGTTGAATAGTAAGCGTCCATGGAAAATATTGGATGCTCCACCAGTCCACTGCACTCACTCCTCCATCAAGTATCAACATATAATCATTGTCTACACGACTAAATGTTAATGGCCGTGATATAACCCCTTCTACAGGGTTCAAGACAGGCTTCCATACCCTACCATAAAGATAATAAGAACGATATACCCATTCCCTTCCCCTCTTCTCGAGCATAACTATGTGGTGCGTCACAGGAAGAGATGATTCCCCTTGATCAATTTGGGTCGATCTGTTTGGATCAAGGCACACTTTGCAGTCCTCGGGCGTCCATAGTCTTTGTCCCCAACCTGCCATGACCTGGTTCTTGGGTGGTGGCTTTGGTCCCATGTATGTGATAACATAGAGGACGTGTGGCCATCTCCGAACAATCTGGGGGCACACTTCATCTCTGAACAGTTCTAGGACACACTTCGACTCAAGCCGGTTGATCCAAACAGAGTTTCGAGCATTCAACTTTTTTAAAAAAAGTTTGGATCGAGCCTACAGCTCTAGACTAGGGAGGTGTTAGCCCACAACCAATACAGTCTGACATCTTGACTTTTTTTCCCACTGTCCAACCCAACCCGGAATATTGGGCCGGTTTGGTTTGAGGCCTAAATTGGCCTTACCAATATTTGACAATTTTAACTGTGTTTAGTGTTTATTTGGTTTGAAGCCAAATTTTGACATGCCAAAGAAAATAGGCCATTTCAATAGTTAACTTAGACTATTTTGGCTTTAATCCAAACACAACTTCACCTTGCTAAAATTAGCCATGCCAAAAATTACCAACATTTGATATGGACAAAAATTGGTAAGGACAATTTAAGTAATAAAACAAACCAGCCCATTAATCCGTATGTGCAATGTGGTGTTCCAATATGGTCGCAGGCATGCGGTAGAGAATTAGGAATTGACCAACCTATCGGCAACAGACATTGTGCGCAATCTCAGTTTCAGCTACCGACGAGTGATCCCGCGGCGATCGTGCAGCCTTGCAACCACCATATCGAACAAGAGATAGGGGAGGCCAACTTGGGCTGGGACTTGATACGGATGAACTCACCAGCAACTTGGGCCGGAACGGGATTACCGTGTATGGGAATAGGTCCACTTGCCATCCCTCAACTTCACATTGAGTTTAACTGACATCCTTTATTCCCAGTACCAAAAAATTTTACCTTTAAACTATACAAAACCGTCTAGGAAGAGTCCCATGGCAGTATCAACAGCTGGTTTAGCTGACGTGACACCCTAGTTAGAAAAAAAAATATGGTGGGATTCACATGTCAGCATCCACTCGCCGATGAGGTTTGCCTCGGCGCTTCGCTTGTGTTCCAGCTCCAACCTTTTATTCCTCTTCGCCCGCGGACCAACCTGATGAGGCCAACCAAGAACACAAATCCCCACATCACCAATCCACACAACTTACACAAGCTCGCAGCTTGCGCGGGATGGGAGAGAGAAAACTCTTCTGAGATTTTCTCCTCTCCTCTCTGTTTTTGTTTCTTGGATTGGTCCACGGTTCTTGGGGCGGCGGCGCCATCGATCTGGTATTGTGAGGAGAATAAGAATCAGAGGCAAGTTTCTTGATCTGATGATGGCAAGCACGATGTCGATGACGACCGCTACCTCTGCCGCGAAGACGCAGGAGGGGTTGGCTGCGTCTGCAACCGCGGCGGGAGACGTGTGTACGAGGGCCACCCCAGTGACATGGTGCAGTGCGGCTGGCAACGCGTGCATGGGGCGTGGTTCGGCGTGGGAAAAAGAAAAGAGAAAAAGAGAGTGGGGATGGGCCCCACCATATTTTTTTTATTTTCTTTTTTTTACTATGTTAGCTAAAAGTGCTGATACTACCATGGGATGATGGGACTCTTGTTGCACGGTTTTTTATAATTTAGGAGTGAAGATTTTTGGTATTAGGATAAGAGATATTATCTCCGTCTCAAAATAAGTGTAGTTTTACACCGTTTATGTCGAACGTTTATCCGTCCGTCTTATTTAAAATTTTTTTATGATTAGTATTTTTGTTATTATTAGATGATAAAACATGAATAGTACTTTATATATGACTATTTTTTTCCATATTTTTTTCAAATAAGATGGACGATCAAATGTTGTATATGTAAACCTACAGCTGTACTTATTTTGGTACAGTGGTAGTATCAATTAAACTTTGATGTAGAGTTAAGAGACAACAAGTAAACTTATTCCCCATGGACGAGTCACCAACAAATAGCATTTGATTGCCTATCTGATTTGTTTCTTGTACATATAACAAAGAGAATTCTTTCATGGGCTGAATCATTCATTGGTGTCGATTTATACTTTTTTAGCCCAGACGAAAACGAAAATGTTCTACGCTAGTAACACCAGCTGTAAAGCCTGTAACAAGTAACAACTGCACATTCTCTATATTGATGAATCAAGAGGACAGGTCATACAACGTCACTGTAACCTACTAACAATTTGAAATTGTAGTCAGCAAACAGGGAAAACATATAAGTTCGTTTATACCACAATCTATCCATTCCATCAGAAATATGAGTCGGACCAATAATCTTTTCTGATAATTAAAAAGCTGCCCGCATAGCACCCCTAGTTGCATCACGCTTCATCTCAGCAGCTTTTCCACTTCCTCGGAAGTACATGTACACTTGCTGCATTCACAAATATCAAAACGGCTCAGATAGACTACTTGAGAATTTATTTCATAGAAACATACTTCCTCCGTTTTATATTATAAGACTTTCTAGACACATATATATGTCTAGATTTATTAACATATATATGAATGTGGGCAATGCTAGAAAGTCTTATAATATGAAACGGAGGGAGTATTTGTTATTCGCAGGACTGACCTGGATAACCCAGATGCTGAGCAATGATTCGACGCAGAACAATCCAAATCCAACAAAGTAGAAGATCTGCAAAGAAAATTACACCAATTACTTGACCGACAAGATCAGAAAGAGTTTTTTCGGTAGGCATCTGAAAGGTAAGTTGATTATCTTCATGAATCAAAAACTGCATATCTAACCATAGTTACTTAGCATCTAACAATAATGCGATGCACACTTACCCCCACCAAAGCATTCTTGCTGATGAGATCAATTGCTGGCAAAATCCCCCTGCGGGATTATAAAATAAGCATTAGTTCATGCAAGTTCAACTCTCACAGACACTAGAGAATCCTTAGGCCCACCCTCCTCGCTACACTAGCTAAGAAGAAATCCATCCAATCATATTTTTTTTAGTATTTTTGTATGTGTTAAACAGAGGAGCTTCAGATCCCACATATTGAAGTGCCTATTTTTGTTGTTTCTATTGAAAAGATGAATATACTACCACTTCATGAATCATAACTTAAGCTCAACTAAGGAAACTCCAACATCCAGGGAAGTGAAATCAAATAGTACAATGTTCTTATGCGTCAATATTATATTGCTGGAAAGCAGGTGCATCAATACTTGCATAGACAAACAGACCACTTCACTGATAAAAAAAGCCATTTGTACAACATGCAAGTAGGTCACCCTTTTAGTTTCAGTTTACATATTCCCATTGACAGAATATGAACAAGCAGGGAACTTACGCCAATGATTTCCCCTCGAAGACAACAGGAGGAGCCACAGCAGAAAATACACAGAAAAGAATATGGAACTGCAAAGACAGGAAATTCAAGAATTATGTTCCCACACATTCAAAATCACCGAATATCTTACAAACATATAACAAGGACTCCTCACTTACCAGGTAAACCAAGAAGAACAATCCAAACTTCAAGGCACTATCAGTCCTACAAAACAAGTGTGCAATAAATGTTACTTACTCATATACACAAGAAAAGCACGGAGAAGTTCGCAGAAACAATACCTCATAGCATTATACAGAGGTCGATACCATAAAACATATGCACCAGGAACCCCAGAGATGAAGTAGATGATTGCCAGCAACCATATCTTCACGCCTGAAAATGGACATAGCATTATTAAAGGATTACAGCCTTAATGAACTGGTCAATGTACAAGCAACGCCAGAAGTGTCATGAGTATACCTTCCCCCTTGACCCAAGCTGAAGTAACTGCTATGACGTTCCAGAAGAGACAGCAAGCCAATCCTACTCGACACCAAAAAAAGTTGTCTTAATTTTGCGTATAACAGAATGGAATGTTGAAATAATTCATAAGACAGCCTTTTATTTCTAACTAGAAAAATAAATGGCAGAACTTGAATATAATTAAGAAAATCTCAAAAGATCATCCTTATTGTTTTAGAATTCTTATTAACTTGACTTGCAAAGCAGACAGTCACAAAATCTCACTAACAAAATTCTAATGATAAAACATGTGACTAAGATCGTAGGAGACTGGAAAATTTGCCTTTCCAGTCTTACTGTTGAAGGTGCAGAATTTCTGAAAGAAGGGTGAAAATGCAAACTTTGTAGAAGACTAAAATGCTTGTCCATTATGCAGTTAAAACATTACCGAAGTGCAAGAGCATCAAGATTTTGGGAGTCTGACAATCAGAAGCATACCAAGAAATGATGCAAATGCAACATATTGCATTCTTTGAAGGTGACTCGGTATCTCATTGGTGATATCATGATGGATGAGTGGCAGAAATGGAGGCCAGTTTTTCTCCTCAATGACAATACCAGCTGCAAAAGTGTTATACCAATAAAGTGGCTTAAGTTTAATAGCCCGCGAGAAATGTTTAATGCATAAGTTATATTAGTCTGAACACCTTGTTATTCTAAAATGAACTACAAGGATCTACAGCTCTATCATGAAAGCTACACGGTATACGGATATCATTTTTGAAAAAAATAGTAAGATACACTTGTTTTGAGATCCCCTTTTATCTGTCACTTATCCTGGCCGGGGTGTGGCCTTTCTAACCTGTGCTACACTGTAAGCTGGTTTCCCCCAGCGCTGCCACTTTGGCTTTCAGTAAAAGCCGGGTCCTTTGGACCTTTCGTCTAAAAAAATACTTGGTTTGAGAAACTCTCGCTAATGACGTTACCAGTACAACATTGCAGTTGTATTTCACACAATCGCAATTCACATGTAACAGATTAAGAGTCACATATCATTGCCACATTACCTCATAGTTTGTACTATGTAATATCTTAAATGGCATACTTCTAATATAAGGAATCCTTATGATCACATGAGTCAACAGAGAATATTACAAAGCAACATTGTTTCTATGAATTAGTGAGTAAAGAAAATGAGCTTTTACCTCGTGCTGCAGCCTCCTCCCTCCTTTTTAGCTCCTGGTCAACAAATGAAGATAATAATGTATAAATGTAACAATCACAAACTAACAAACCATCATGGATCAAACTAATTATGTCTAAGTAAAGCATAGAATTCCTTGTGCAGGTAGTAAGCTGATTTTTAGAGAGGAAAAGAACACTGCATTACAAATTTATGATTCTGAATACTTCAGGCTAAGGACTAATGTCTGCTGTGTTTCGCACAAAAAATTAAGACCAAGAAGCATCAGATTACAACAAACTCTTTTGTTGACCTATCGTAATGGACACAACTAATGGGTGATACAACTGCATATGTTCATGGTGTACCTTCTCCCTCTTGTTCAATTCCGCTTCTCTAGCTTGCAGCTCCTTTTCCCTATTCTTCAGGTCCTGAGTATCCATACAACGCACATTAGTAAAAGGCAACATTAGGTACTATTCCATGAAGGATCCTTTACTGTACTGCAGTCTAGCTGCAGTTCAACTGAGACGGATAAACCACACACTCATACAAACCTTCGAAGAGTCAAGAGGGATATCCACCGTAGCCCCAAAAGCTGCGGGCTCAGGGGGGAGAGGCGAAAGCCGTGAATTCGACGACACAGAAGGCACATTCCGTGGATTCTGCATTGCAGTACAGATTAAACAGTTGGTAGGTAACAACCCAATAATTGCGAATTCAAGTATTCAACCCCCACCGAGGCACCGACAAATGGTCCAACTGAGAAGAACAGAGCACCGAACAGCTTACCGGCATGTAGAACGCGCCGCCGCCATAGCTGGGCTGCCCTCCAGCCTTACCACGCGCTTGTTCCTACAGAGAAACAAGCGCAAACAAATTCATCCGTGCCCGCACAAACGAGGGTTTAGGCACCAATGCAATCATCGCAACACCCCCCCAAATAAAAATCCCCCCTAAATTAGCGTCGGTGAAACTACAATACGAGAAAAAAAAAACAATAAAAACGGCCACCGATTCACCCACGGCACACGGTTAGATCTGCGGCCGCCAACCAGATCCAACCACGAACGAAGAACACACACGCCATTCCTCAGAACGCGCACGGAGGAGAAGGGCAAGGAAACACGAAACCAGATCCGCTGCGCCCGGCGGGAACGTGGAGAAAGGGAGGGAGGGAGAGGATGGGTTCCTCACCGAGAAAGGGTTCACGTCGTCCTCCTCGAAGGGGTTGCTGTCGTAGCGCCCCGCCATCTCTCGAGCCGGTCTTCCCCTTCCCTCGGGGTTGGCTTGGGCTTGGGCTCTCGCTCGCGCCGACAATGATGGCGGTGGAGAGGAATAGTGGGGTGGGGGAGAGGGAGACGACGAGACGAGGAGTCCTGCCAAATACAGCGGCCGCGCACGCACGCACCGCCGCCCCCACCGAGGCAGATACGGACGAGTGACCGCGACGACTCTCTCGGGGAAGAGGGGGAGGGGGAGGCGGGTGGACGCGCACACTCGCGGAACGGAATGGCCTCTGCACTTCTGCAGCTTGTAACCGCTCGCGGGGCCAACCCTGTGTTTTTTATTATTTTCTTGCTCCCAATCTTATTGGTCCCACGGTTTATGGAAATATTGGGTTGGGCGCTTTTGTAACTGGCGCCTCGTCGCCATGGAACAGCCAAAAGAGCCCAAACCGTGTGAATTATTATCACATGCTCACAGTGCCCTACACTTTTGTCTCATGTTTTATTAAAATATTTTTTAAAAGAAAAACATTATGAAGCGCTCATAACGCGTACATACTTACCCTATCTTTAGATTAACGAAGTCACTATGGGTACGTCTACCACTGAAAGAATAATGAGTACTAAACACGTCTACTAGTAAAAGAAAATACAAACACACAAGTCTAGATTTAAACTCGGATAGTCTGGTTCCACCACAGGGATCTTAACCAATTGGGCAACGACCACTTGCACTTTTGGCTCATCTTTGCTCTCGTCTCAAACGCTCTTATCTCAAATAAGGGTAAAACATAGTTCTACTAAAATTCGGTCTAAAAATCTACAGCTCTCCCCAAACGGTCTCAGATCTTGTAAGGACTAAACGTTTTTTTATTTACGATCTCAGTAAAAAGAGGGCTAATCCATACATAAGTTACATCAAGAAATACTCTTTTCACAATTTCCAGCTCACCCAACTACCCAAATTCGTTCATCCAGCAACCAAGACACCAAGTGCTTGGCATGAGGCAGAAAACTATCGTCCTAGACCACCGTTTCGTGAATAATGTGAGTTCAAGACTCGTGGGAAATGGATTCTGCTTTCTCTTCACATGCTTGAAATGTGCTTAGCAAAACTCCAGAGTTCGCTTACTGGTGAAGGTCGCCATCTCCACTGCACTCCACCAATTTCGCTTTCAAACGCTTCTATTGGCCGTCATACGCTTGAGCTTTCCCAGATTACTCATTAGTACTATCTTTGTTTATTTGTCATGGTGTTACTACCAGTACCAGTTAGAATTAAGCTGGCAAGCATGAGATTAGTTGGGTTAGCTTCTGTTTATTTGTCATGGTGTTACTACTAGTACCAGTTAGAATTTAGCTGGCAAGTATGAGATCAGTCGGGTTAACTTCTGATGAACGGGGGCACATCTATAATCGATCTCTGTCGGTCTCTAGTGTTCTGTTTGTGTCTATTTTCTAGTTATATGCAATGCACTAAGGGCTTATTTAGTTGGTGAAATAAAAGGCTTATTTAGTTGGTGAAATAAAAGGCCTTGATCGTTTGTGCTGGCTGCCGCAGTACAGCAGCAGCCAGCAAGTAGCACACCCTGTTGATGCTTCTGGAAATCAACTTGTTTTGTGTGTTTTTGGGCGGGTTGGGCTGTGGCTGCGCTGCCACAGCCAGCGCTACCGATCATCCCCAAAATGGTGTCACATTAGACATTTGATCCGATGTCGGAAGAGGTTTTCGGAGACGAATAAAAAAACTAATTTCATAATCCGTCATTAGCACATGTGGGTTACTATAGCACTTATAGCTAATCATGGACTAATTAGGTTCAAAAGATTCATCTCGCGATTTACATGTAAACTGTGTAATTAGTTTTTCTTTTTATCTATATTTAATGCTCCATATATATGTCAAAGATTCGATATATATCAAAGATTCGATGTGATGTTTTTAAGAAAAGTTTTTGAGTAACTAAACAGCCCCTAAAGCATGATGACTAAACAAGCACCAATGCACTAGTTGTGGATGATTCCTGTTCACAAGCCAACTGAGACCTGTACGAATAAGCAATAATGCAGCTTTAATCAGTGGCAGCTAACTAGTGACTTGACAAGGTACAACGCCCAGTATCACCCAAAGAAAGGGGCACATCATTTTTTTCAGCTACCACTTAGCAACTATACAACGAACACCGTGTACTCAGAATTCTAGTAACTTCACACCCAGCACCGGCAGGGCACAATGATATCAAGTAGTGCAGAAAATATTACATGTAATCTAGTGAAGAAACGAGCAAAGGAATTCTGCAACAATCGCAGAAACAGATATGACACCAATGATGACAACTTTTATTGAATGCACGAACCTAGATGCTCTACCAAGAGTAATCTAGTATTGCCGTATAACAACACGCCTCGAGTACAATATCCTGAACAATGTATACATAGAACTAGCCAATGCTATTCCCTCGCCTCAATCCTCTACTTGTGTATAGAAGCATAGTTCCAGTCCCCGCATAGATAAATAATAATACATAGAACGAAAGTGGCAAGGAAAAATCGCATGCGCAACATGCAAAGCTAATTTTCTTGCGTACTTAGAACACCTGCAAAAACCTGAAGCTTGTCAATTTACAGCCTACCGAGCTCAGATGTGTGCCTTTAAGGGCGTTAAGCTTCTTTCTGACGCTCCATGTTTGCACAAAAATGCTAATACTGAATATACTCCAACAAGAGAAGATATATGCAACAGAAGGAGGTACAATCAGAACTCAGGGCATGAGTGAGGTAAGTTGTTTGCTGAAAAGGTCACCGAGGGCACCACGAACATCCATCTGCGGCATAACCACAATATTAGTACTCCACTACTACTAACGCCTTTAATGTGAAAACATACATCTATGATGGGAAAACATATACCTGATCACAGCAGATAAGTTTTGTAATTAATGGATAGAACTCTCTGATGTGCTTCTTGAATATCTGAGCGTCCATGATACACATTCCATTCAAAACCTGAAATTAAAACAGTTGAGAATGTGGGAATATAACATTATACGCAAGGATGAGATTTCGCAAAAGGCCCTATACACTACTATTAGAAGTTTAGAACCCATATGCACTATACCTTGACAATAACTGGTGCTCTTAGGTCCAGTACACGGTGTATGTCTGCACTTGCAGCTTCCCCAGCGCTTGGCTGGAGATCAGAAGCATCTTTCAAGATCTGCCCACAAAACGAAACAAGTTTCCCTTCTGCGAGGCTCTTGAGCTTTTCATGTTCATCAGATTCTATGGCGTGCCCATTTGTATCCTCACTTGGGTCATTCCCATCAGGTTCCACAGTTGATTTCTGAAGAATCTCCAAATAGATAGCAGTTCCAGCTAGTTCCTGGCGAAGAAGATTCAGTGGAGGCCTACACAATTAAATTTCAACTGTTAGAGAACTTCTTTGGGAAGTTAAATTGCATGTAGTCTTTAAGAATTACCTTTCTGGGGGTATATGGTGCATCCTGGTTCGAAGATTTGAAGTTGAGTTATAGGAAGAAGCAAATTCTAGGAGTGATAGCAAAATATCCATTATTGCAATCTGTTGTGTGGTTTTTAGCCTGCTCCAGTACCTCTTCTGCAAAGTCCCATCAAGAAGCACAAGTTAGTACATGCTCACAAGCAGAATTTGTTCATACATCAGATTAATAACCATCATATGGAGTACCTGTATGCTGTCAATGGCCCCAAGTAGCAGTAATTGAGTGATACATTTACTCCTAACAGTCTCCATCATAGGATTCTCTTCATCGTCAGTTTTGTCAGCCCCGTCAGCATCAGGTGCCTTCGATCAACAAGCAGGCAAATTAAATACATATGAAAAACAAGCCAACTATGGAGAAAATCCCATTCAGTACTTCAGTACCAAGTGTAATGATGGTATGTTGCTGATATTATTAAGTTCAAAGTTGCATGAATGTCACGCCAGATGAGCTAGAACATGACTTTCATTAAAAAGTATAGTACTCCCTCCGTTTCACAATGTAAGTCATTCTAACATTTCCCACATTTATATTGATGTTAATGAATCTAGACATACATATCTATATAGATTCATTAACATCAATATGAATATGGGAAATGCTAGAATGACTTACATTGTGATACGGAGAAAGTATTAACAATGGACAACAGCCAACATGTCAGAAGAGAATACATATATTCAAAATTATGCCTTGATTACTACTTATACTATGCGAACAAAATTGGCTAGCATATCAACGAAGTAATACCATTTCAAAAGTTTATAACTGTGTCTACAGATTTACTGATTTCAAACATTCCAGCTAGCTCTGTTCACACAATGAACTCAAGAGTGTCCAGAAATTACTGCACGGTTCCATATTTTTGCCAGATATATAGGAACCAAAACAGGGGAAAAAAATATTACTAGTGATTTTTGTAAGGATATGCAATTGCATATGTATTGATATAGCAAGGAAAGGTACCAATGACAGTACGATCTGCTAATGTTCAAATCATAATATTCATCAATACCTAATCAATATGTGCAAGAGGAAAAAACATGTACCTTCACAGGTGAGGGGGGCACAATATCGTCTGTACGACCTTTTGATTTGGAAGTAAGACTCCTGACCAAAAGATTGTCCATCATATTCCCCATAATTCTTTGTCCAAAGGTCTGACCCCGTGGGGAAACTGCAGGTTGTGCTCTCCCTGATGGAGATGGCAAACCTAGAGAAAGACAAAGAATTAGGTTAATTATCAGTATTCCAGTTCATATGGAAGCACTTGTCATTGTATAAAACAATTAATGGATATTTCAGGACTACCGTACCTTCTGAATTGTCTAGGCTAGTCTGTGCATTTGTTTCCTGATGACCATCCTGTTCATCAATATGACTTATTGAAGCTCCTCCTTCCCTGCTATCATGGTAACTACTACCAAGACCGTTGGTCTCTGCTTCTCTTGAAAGTGATTGCTGATTGTTTGGTTTCTGAAATCCTACTGAATTGAGGAGTTCGAGAGGTTGGGTTGTGTATGAAGCATCTCTGACAAGTGATATTAACATTACTATGTGAACAACAAAAGCACAATTAATTTTAATGGGAAAATAGAACTTGAGGAGATACCTAATGCTCTTTAGAAGTGTTTCCCAGTCGCTGTCACTGAATTGGTGACCACCAACCTCTATGAGATGAACTAAAGCTCCAAGAGCAATTGAAACAACAGTCTGGTCTGTTTTCTTGGCACACTCAAGCAGCAAGCCCAAAAGAGGTGGAAGCATAAATGACACCTCCTGCAAAGACCACAATAAGAACCAACAAACAACTTTCCAATTGGATCACTTGATTTATGTGCAGGACGATTGAATTGTATTGCCTTAAAGATAAAGGGAATAACTAGAAAATAAAATGTTTCAGCACAGTTGACATTCTAATAGACCCACACAATTTCTAGGAAGCAACTAAAATCAGCAGGGGAAAACAACATACATTACCTTGTAGAAAGTATTGAAAAGGTTGCAGATTAACTGCAGAGAATGAATGCTGGTATCACGAAGCCAGTCATCCCCAGAAGAAAGGCCATCCCTTCCAGCATGCCTTACATGATCAAATATAGGAAATAGTACACGATGAAAAATGCTCTCCCAAAAAGGTGAGGAGAATTTATGACCTCTCTCATTCAGAAGATCAAACAACACTTCAAGTGCACAATGTCTAACTTCTGGTCTGGGGTCTAAAGTTAAATCTGATAGGCCAGCTAGCATAGGAAACCAATAATGCTCAGTAACATCAAAATGGGCCTCTGGAACATCATCAACAGGTTTAACAGCACCACCAGGAATGCAACCCTGCAAATGAAAAGAATGAGGCCAAAAAGATCAAGTGTCCAGATGTGAATATAAGGGTGGTCACCATCCTAACCTCTGCCAAACGGTCTTCACATATGCGTAGGAGAGCGATAGCCTTTAAACTAATTCGAGGTGTGCATTTATTATTTGCGAAACCAATAAGACAGTTGACACAGTCCATGAAGCAATCACCAACAACTTGATCAAAATGCTCCAAGATAACTGCCAAACACATCCATTTAATCAAAAAACAAAGATGATAATGGAATTTAACATTTTTGGAGAAAGTAAGAAACACTTCTAATGCTAGCAATTATATTCCTTTAAAATTACCTTGTTCTACATTTTCAAAAGCACTTTCAACAATATGTTCGTTCTCATCATCAGCTGCCGCGGTGAATATCATGAACACACAACGCCAACCTGACTTTATGCTGCCAACTTTTGACTTGATCAACTGCATGTTCATATGGCAAGATTTTTCATTACAACATTTTATATAAAAGCACCAGATCATCAGATTTCAATTGTTTGATAAGACTTATGAAGGCCTACCTGAACAATGCAATCAACAATTAGACCACGAATTTTTTCACTGTGACTATTTCTCATTAAAATAACAAAAGGCTTCAATATGTCATTCTGAAATGTGAATTTGTTCAATTCTGCACGTTCCAAGTACTTCATACCAAGCTGCCTCAATGAGTCAATTGCATACATGGCAACTTTCTCCTCGTGGTGGCTCCCAGCAGCAATAAAATGCTGTGACAAGACAGACCATATTCTTGCCCACACCTACATGCACATGCATAAATGTTAAGTTACTAGCTCAGATGAAAAAACAAAATATTTAGTCATGAGTTCAAGACATTGTATATCACAGCTAAAATTTAATATTGGGATGCATCCCAGTTATAAAAAGATCCTGATGTTGATGTGCATTGCACTTGTACTTCAAACAGATGACAGGCTGGTGTTCAGTTACACAGGTCAAAATGGCTCCAGAAGTACAGGTATAGTACTCTAGGTTTTCTTTAAGAACATGGAAACACATTTGACCAACTAGTTTTGCACTTCTGCAAAGATGTGGTGAATCGAACTCCAATGTAACAGGAATACCAAACAATAAGAGACAGGACATACCAAACGTATCCGAGCCATATTATAGTAGCTTATCTCGACAAGCTTTTGTAAGCTAAAGACACGAGCAGGTGTCTGTTTCAGTTCTTCTGCAGAAACACCACAAAGAGCAGTGAAGAATTCAACAATGGAATCACTTGGTAGTTTTACACTGTTTACAAAGACTTGTTCAGCAGGCTTCCCAGACAACTCTTTCAGTGACTGGACAACAGATTCTCTCGATATTTGATTTGATCCCTGCATAACAGTTGCAGCAATTGAAGGATTTGAAGTGATATATTCAAGCCTGGAGACACATTCTAAAACAGCATTCCAAGTATCTTGCAAAGCATCCATATCTGTGTCAGCTAAGCCAAGGAGGGTCCGTAAAGCCTCAACATTTTTACTACGCATTTCCTTAGGAGCATGCAAAAATGTAAACCTGCAAAAGGTTAAGAAAGAAACATAAGATATTGCATTCATATAACTTAGCGCATTACATTCATAAAATTAAAAAGACAAGAAATGAATTTACATATAGAAGTTTGCCCAAGAACAACCAGTGTATATCCATAAATAGAAAAAATAATTTGCTTACCGCACTAAGGATGTCAAGAAAGCATAGCGCATGGTGTCCATCCCAAGAACACGAGTAAGATGGATGCCAGCCCTAAACCCTTCCATGCATAGCACAACCCTAGGCTTGCTGTCACCTTCCTCCATGGTAACAGAAAATGTTGCAAGCAAAGGCCATCCTACAGCTTCAAGCATTGGCCTAACAAGCTCGACCTGCTGAGCAACATGAAAAACACCTCTCTTCTGTCCCTGATTTTTGAAAAGTGCTTGAGTCTGCTTAATGATTTTCTCACTTTCTGCTTTGGTATCACTTGCTGACTTCAGTCTTGGAAGAGCTAAATTGAGGATATTGACAACACCCCTTTCTTCTGTTTCTCGTCTGGGTTTATTAGTTTTTGCTGAATCAGGGAAATCGTCTTTCATCTTTATCTCTTCCTGGACAATGGAATCATAAATTTCCTCCAAGAGCTCCTTTGGGGCACATTCCTCTGCATCACTCGCAGTGTTCATTCGTACGAAATCTGATTTTGACATTTTAGGCCACACCATTGGGTTGTGGGCGTCAGTATTCAACATTATAACAGCATAAGCAAGAACATAAGCAGTATCTGCATTTTTGAAAAGTCCAGGGTTATCAGCACAGTACCTGCAAGTCATAATATACCATTTGAGACCAGTGGTTGACATGTCAAATAAAAGTAGCATTAAGACTTCATACACATACCGCTCAGCAAATTTTTCCATTATGCGATCAATCTTTTGTGCCTCCCCAGGAAGGCGAAACCCTTTCAAGAACTCACGAATTGCAGCATCAAACTTCAATCCCGAAAATTTCATTGAATCAACATAAGCATGCATCACAGCAAGAGGGAACTCCTCATGTTGTCCCAAATATTCACCAATCATAGCCTGCAAAGTTACAGTTCACAAAAACTAGTGGTTAGTCCCACCTAGCAATAACAGTAAACTAATCCTTCTTTTACACTTGAGAAAAACTGCAAGAAGCTCATTATGTTTCTTGAATCACCTTATCCAAGCTAGAATTGCTCTTGAGAAAGTGAGCTACAGATGTTGCATTATTTTCGATCAACTTATTTAATAACAAATACTCAATCCCCCTTGCTGGTTTGCGATTGAACTGAAAAGGAAAGGGAAAAATACTTCAGTTACAATCACCAATGCAGTAACAGCGAACTAGGTTAACTGCTACAAGAACATGCATGTATTTGGTAAACATCATGAGATAAAGATTCCTGATTGCAAAATAAAAAAAAACAAAACAATTAAAACAGCAACCTCCCTACCTCTGAGATTGCGGCCTCCATTGTTGACTTATGAGCTTTAGCTATCTCAAACTGATTGCGACCATCCTCTTGGCTCTTTATTTCATCACTTGTTATGCTCCTTGCAGAAGAATCATTTTCACAAGCTTCGGCAACACTCCCCTGTTTCGAGGAATCTCTTCGAGCTTGCTCCCAATCAACCAATGACTTCAAAATACTCACCAAACACTGCAATTTGGGTTTTACGAGTGATTAACATTATATACACTAAGGACAAATATATCTTAGCAATTTGGATAACAGTAACCTGAAGAGATGAGCCTTTCACAGAAACTGTTTGAGAAGATGCGGCAGTGTTTGTATCCACATTTTGAGATCCTTGTGCAATCCTTGAGAGTGCACTGACCTGATAGTGATACGTGTTCAATCAGATATATCATGTGGAGATAGTTAGAAGAGATACTAGTTTTCTAGTGTAAAAATAAAATTCATTGTGCTCACCATGCGTTCAAAAAGGTTTGGCCCCTCAAGGTCACAATCATAATTTACAAACATGTCTGCAAGCATTTGTGAATCCTTGCAGACTTTCTCCAGCATCCTGGTTGACAAATAAATCACATAATATATAATGTGCAGCACCAAGATGATCTAAGATAGCAAAACAAATAGAAAATGAACATGACAAATAGGATTAAACATCACTTTTGAGATTCTACAAATCAAACGAGTCATACCTAAGGACACTGGCCCTTTGGCTGAGTGGACTGTCAGAGCTATCGAGAGACCTTAAAACTATCAGAGGAAAGAAGACACCGATCTCACCCTGCATAATTATTTTAGAAAACAGAAATTATCATGATACCAGGAAAAATCCAATACTGTAAAGTGCAAACAGTATGTCCATAATGTGAACTTAATTAAATATTATTTTACCTTCAGACTCTCTCGAAAACGAAGCAATAGAACTGCAAATATCCCACAAGCGTACTGCCAAAGAAGTAAAAGACAGTCAATATGATAATAACAGACAAATAACCCTTATTATAACTATAAGTCTATAATGATAAGGTAGTATGCATAAAAAATTGAAAAAAGATTAAGAAATTACCTGAAAAACAACCGCAGATGAAGACACAGCCGCTCGCAGAATAGCATAGGAAAGATAGGCTTTAACTGAATCGATGAAGTGGAAATTTTTGGTAAATGAATCACTGACTCCTTCTAGCAATCCCTGAAGGCTAAAGAGTTAGCACAGACCATCGAAACAAACAGGGTTAGCAACATCTGAAGAACAAAGATGTGATTGAACCTGTAACAGTTCGAGTGATAGCAGCCTTGTCTTTGTAGCAACCTCATCACTCTCTTCCTTCATGCTCATCTACAAGGATGTAAATGATATTCAACTCCGGTCAAAGTAACATTATGTACGTTGTAAGCTATTCAATAAGAATACAAACCTTGCAGAGAGTCCGGAAGAGAAATAGTGCATCACGCTGTATTATGTTCACAGTGTCCAGGTCTATTCCACTGGAAAAAGAGGAGGGTTAGGGGTCATATGTAATCCGTAACTACAACCTATGAAGGACAGGTAAGTAGCATCACAGATACAGCACTAAAGACAGGTTAAAGCCTAACGAACCCTGATACTTTCTTTCCATCCTCAAGTTCAACAGCCTTGTCAAGAACAGCCTCCAACCCCTGAAAAATGATTTTTTGGATCAGATAGAACTAATAGAATACATATAAATTAGTGTGAAATGTCCTGATAGTAACATTAAACAATAAGCAAAGCAATTTCACTACCTTAATATCAGCTCCTCCTGCAAGACTCTGAAGCTCTTCAACAGATGCTGGAGATGCTTCTGTAGCTCGATTCAAGGACAGCGCATCTCCAAGAGTAATTTTTTCATCAGCTTGGTTACCAGTGGATACTTCCCCATTCTCTGATTCCTCTGTGCTAGATGATGGTTCTTCTTTCATTGCAGAGCTGGCAGGTGGTACAGAAACCTGACAAAAAAGGCAAGGCACACACCTCGTTCCTTCAATAAATCATCTCCCTTTGCATAATGCCAATAGAAGTTATGGGGAAAATTTTTTGCCTGCTCAGATTCCATCCGCCTGAATACGATGCTGATCATCTGGGTTAACATGGCCTTTGAGGTAGCCTGGTTCACAGGGCTCTTGCTATGGAAATATTGTAAAGTATCAGACAGGTTTCCAAGTCAAAATACAGCAATCATGAGGTGGTTATATAACATGTACCTGTTGAGAGCAATATTATAGCATACTCTAATCACTCCAAGCAAAGGTTCTCCATGTACTGCACTCAAACAAACAGCTCAAAATTATGTATGGTGTCTCCCGTTATTCTTCTATATGGATACGGAAAAGGGAGATACATGAAAGTCCCATCACAAGAGTTGTAAAGGCGATAGCTAGATTAATATCTTCCACCGTGTTTACTTACAGGATTTTTGTAAAAGACAACTGCAATTTCTTCATGAATTCACCAAAGAAAATGTAAGAAACGAAATAACATTGAAAATTAGATAATCCCTGTTGCAGTGCTATGTACACAAAGTGTTTGATATGTTCATCTAATTCCCGTAGGCACTATTTAGTGGGTAAAACTTCAGGAGAAGGTCTGCCCACAGGGACCAACCCATAATGGATAATAAGATTAGCATTTGCCTAGCATGCCAGCATGATTCAAAGATGCCATATACAATATCGTGTTAGCTCCTAAACTTCCTAATAAATGGAAAGTTTGAGCAACATGGAAAATAAGCTTAGCAAGGTAAGTAGGTCACCTCTAAATCTATTTGAAGCAACAGCATTGAGAAGCACTTTCAAGACTTGGAGAACAGTGCTGCAACACAGATGTCACCCAGTTCAGTGCATGTGCAAAAGTGTGATCCAACATAATATCATCTTAAAGTGATGTGTACCTGTCAGAGGAGGTGTTATCAACACAACCACAGACCATGTTCAGGATGCCAGTAAATAGAGGGGAGTTTTTACCACCCTCTAAACCAGGGTCGCCTTCTAGATGGTCATAAGCAATAAGTTTCTGGTAATTGAAAATGGAACAGGTCAATCAGAAAATACATTTCAATTCCCGCAAAAAAGAAAGACATTTTTCAATAATTGTAACATGTAAAAGAAAAGGTAAAACCTTGTTGGCAACGTAAAGGTGGTAAACATATATTACGGGCATGATTCTAGGTCCAAAATTTGATGTAATGAAAAGTAGTGGCAATTAGGGAATTCATATGGTCTGCAACTCAGCCAGGATGAAAAGCACTGCCTGACCAAACGAACAGGGAAATGGATCTTACACGTCATACGAAGACGATAACTAATAAACAGCATACCTGTATATCTATATGTATAGTAGCATGATGAATCAAACTCTGATTTTCATTAAATGCTACTAGCAAAATGAATTGGCACATTAACAAAAAAAAAATCCCATGAAAAAGTGTTAAACTTAAGTAGGCATGTGTGTCCACCATGTTTGTGTTTTTTGGTTTTGAACTATATGTAGCATTTTACTGAAGTTAGTTGATGTGGATCTTGCAGTGCTGTCTCAATTGTTATTCAGATGCTAACTATTAGTTCTGATGCATTAATTTACTTTCTAAATCGCACTCTATATACAGTTGAAGTCTTTAACACAGCCTCTTCAAAGAAAGCTCATTACTGTATTGCATACTTCGATGATGCGCCTGCAAGACCCATAGACTACTAGAAAAATTAAGCAGTCCCCCACCTCCAACCTAAACAACTACGGAGTATATAAAAAACTCGAGAAATTGTGCAACGCATCTTTAAATGTGAAATGAGGACTGATCCAGTCCGGTATGAACGAACTATAATCCTAGACGGTACAAAGTGGTTGCCTCACGCGATGGACCAATGCCGTTCACAGGAGCTTTGGTGCTAAGCGATAATGTAACACACTTTCTGCTACGTGAGCATCGGGCCGGGTAAACAAGTAGCATGGAGAAAAAGGAGACGATGAGTTACATGGAGGCAGTCGAGCGCGGGCTCGACGAGCTTGACGTGCTTGGTCTCGAAGGCGAGGCGGAGCGGCTGCAGCACCAGCTCGGCCTGAGTCCCCTCCAGCACGCGCCCCGCCGACGCCAGCACCTGCGTGATGGGCGCCGCCGCCGCCGCCGCCGCCGCCGCCGCGTCGCCGCCCTCTTCCTGTCCCGCAGCCGCCGCGGCCGCCCCCTTGATGGTATCTGCGACACGCACAGCTCACAGTCAACTCACCCCCCACCAAACCGAGCGCCACGGGGTCGCGGCAGCGAGATCCCCCCACCCAATGCCCGGCAGCGAAGAGGAAGAGGAAGAGGAGGAGGATGGCGCACGGGCACGGGCACGCACCGAGGTAGGACTGGATGGATTGCTGCAGCGCGGCGAACTTGCCGCGGTTGGCGGTGCACTCCTTGAGCATGGCCTCGAAGGCCCGCGTGACGAACCCTCCCGCGGCGCCCGCCATGGCCGCAGATCTCCTCCGGTGGGTCGCAGAGGAGAGAGAGGGGGTGGGAATGGTTTTAGATCCGAGGAGAGGGAGCGCTCATGGGGCGCGAGATCTAAGCTTTGGGGGGGTTGGAGGAGGAGGACGAGGGGGTTGGATCTGTTTGTCTCGCTTCAGACTCAGGCTCGGCAGCAGATCGCGAGGACCATTTTGCGAAATTGGCTTTTCCACGCCGGATTTGATACCTGCCTTGATCGGTGGAACGGTGGATCGCTTCTTCTCTCTACTACTGTTTGGCTGCCAGTTGACTGCCCCGCGGTGGATACCTGCGAAATTTTGTTACAGAATCCGTGTGGAAGGTGAGTGGGCCTGCCAGAAGACAAGCGGGCTCTCGTATAGTATTCCACCTCGTAAATTTTTTTTATAACTTTTGCAATGCGTGACATGATAGGAAAAAAAACGGCACCGTGCATATAAAGTGTTTCTTCTTGCGTTCGGCGAAACGTTTTCATGCATATTATATCATAGTTTTGTTCATGTGAACCATTTCGATATAAGTATACTCATGTGGTTTTTTTTGTTTTCACCATGTTTTTCTTTTCTTTTATCGTGTGATGGTCAACCAAGCTAGCATATTCATTCGTGTATTGGTTAACTTCTTGCTCTTACTATCTCCGTTTCAAAATGTAACAACTTTTAGCTATGAATCTGGACAATGTTGTCCAGATTCATAGCTAAAAATGTTTATATTTTAGGACAAAGGGAGTAATATTTATTGTCACCTTCCAAGGATAGTCATCCTCGAATTCCTCTAATACCTATATATCGTTTGTTGTAATATCTAAGTTTCATGTATTAGTATTAACTAACTTCTAACTTTTAGTCAGGATTATCCATGAAATTTGATTCTTTGTTGCCTTTCAAATATGCTCATCCCCCTCATCTCAATCACCCTCTAACTCCTCCATTGTGGATTGGTTGTTTTATCTTTTTGTTATAATTGAGATTGTCCATAAAGCTACATCTAGGCTGTGTTCGGATGTACATGTTTCCAACCCACACAATGCGCACGGAAAATGGAACGGTCGATTAGTGCGTGATTAATTAAGTATTTGCTAATTTTTTTAAAAAAATTGAACAATATGATTTTTTTTAAGCAACTTTCGTATAGAAACTTTTTGTAAAAAATGTACCGTTTAGCAGTTTGAAAAGCGTGCACGCGAAGTACGAGGGAAAGGGGTTGGGAACCATGGGTTGCAAACACAGCCCTATTTTTCCCTCCAGCTCTCCCCCCACTATCCCTCAAACTCCTACTCTGTCCACTGACCTTTTTTAATATGATATTGCAGATTTGCAGTCGTTGCCATTTGTGGCTTCTACTCTCCTAGTCTGCTAGTTGCTCCTCGAAACACAGATTGATCGAGATAGATAAAGATCATATATCTTTGAAGTCACATGACTTTTGTTATGACATGTGGACCTGATGACCCATAAATCCACAGGTTAGCAACAAAAGACACCAAGTCAAAGTGAGTTGGAAGGTAGATGACCTTGATATCTCATGTAGCTAACTCACAATAGCAAAAGCTATGGCATATGTAGAAAGGAAATGCTGGAACATACATTCAAGCACCACCATTCAAGCTTGGTAAAAATCTGTCCATTTCACCGCCATTCTTTTTCTATCAATGCATATATTCAAGCATGTTGAAACATATTTATTCAAAAAAAAACCTAAAAAGCCATGAGTGCACAATAAAAAAATGATTAAAGAAAGATTTTCTGTGTTTCCTTTGAAATGGAATCATGGGAAGTTCAAAAGCAGCAAGGCAAGCGTAGCTGTAGAGAGAAGAAAAACCAACACAACAATTGTACCACATGACCCTGCATGATCAACAAGCGAGCAACTAATTCTAGTTATCTGACATGCTGACAGCGTCGCACATTTTTGCGTCTTGTCTCCGCTTATATTAGGCCCAACAACAACGGATCCGAATAGCAGCCGTGTAGCGTCGTGGGACAGGGAGGGAGTTGAGCAGCTGAAGGTCCTATCAGATTCAGTTTCAGCTTCGGAGAGGATGTAACCAGGGTTTACGATTTCAAAATGGTCTTCCGTTTTGGACTTTAGCGAAATAACGGTTTTCGCGAAATCCGGTGGAAAGACGGTAGATTCCAAATAAATTTCATAAACCAAAACTTGAATACAAATTCGCTGAGTTTACCGATAAGCTCATGAAAACCAGTTGGCTTTGGCGAAATTCTGAGCGAAATCATTGAAATTTCAATCAGTAACTAGAAAAAGAGGTAAACTGAAATTCTTTTCCTTTTTTATTTCGTTATTCTTTTCTTTCCTACTGTAAATTTCAGTAAATGCACGGAATACATCAATTTTTTTGAAAATTTATATCCCAATAAATTCTATGAATATCACACTATTTATAAGATTTTATTTGATTTTTCCTTTTTTATCAATTTGAATTTGAATTTGGATAAAACTAATTGAAATCTCAGACGGCTTATACTTTCGAGCCTCGTCAAAATCTCAAAATTTCATGGAATTCGACCAGTTTTCGTCAGAATTGTGAACCTGGACGTAATAGACCACGCTAGCAAAATCCCCATGTCTGGAACCAGCCACAGTACCACACGAAGGGCATGTTTGGTTTTGGTTGGTTGATAAACTTTGTTACATAGGCACGCTATAATTTCTTAAGCGAGTCACTGCCATAACTGTGGTTTGCCGCACCTGTCATAGACCTATTTCTTTGCCAAACTTTGTTAGCTACAATTTCAAACAAGATTTGACAAAAGATAGTGTGTTAATATGTGGAAATGAACCAAACATGTCCATACAACCAAACTTTTCCTGCTCAAACTTTTCGGGAGTTTCGTCATGTGTTACCTTAAAAGAACTGTAGATACCACCTGTAAAGAATTCACAAATTTTCTACACATAATCTGGCGACCGAAAACTCTACGCTCCAAAACTGGTGTTGCAAAAGAAAAAAAAATACAAATCATGATCGAAACATTCGCTAACCTATTGTCTATCAGTTCTCTTCCTTTTTCTTCGTGGGCGAGCAAATGGATCGACCCATGCTCTGTCTTCCCTGGTGGCCCGCTCCCAACGCTTCTGGAAATCCCGAAGCTCCGATCGTGAATATCTCCTGACCTACAAGGCCAAACAAACCATGGTCATCTTAATGCAAGAGAATAGAATGCTGCATTAATGTGTAAAACTTGTGTATTCTTGAAAAAAAAATTCAAATTATGGTAAACAGCCAAATAATGTTTGACTTGTAGTTTTAACCCAGAGAAATGTTCAGTTTACAAGTGAAATATCGGTGATTATTTAGCTTGTTTCGGTTCCAACTCTTGGTTCTACCGTTTTAGCTTGGGTCATATTTCAAATAAATGTCATATGGAAGCATTCCCCAGATTATAGTTTCTTAGCTCACCTTTGTCCGCATATCAAGGCCTGCCTTCACCTGTTTACAAGTAACGTCATATGAATTATTGAGAGGTTGCATAAAGAAATATAACTACAATGTGTATTCTGAGGATCTGGCAAAGACAGCATACTCTCATCTGTTGTTGCGCTTCTGCAGTTTTCTGGTGAAGTGGATCGCTGTTTTTGCCATGGGATCGCTGATACCAGAATTCAAAATAAATTAATATATGAAACAGTTATTAAGGTGCAATGTAGTGTATATAAGAATTAAGAATGGCATCATCCCTAAATTATATACAAGTATGTTTCTATTGTCACACTTAGTACACTTTCCACCCAATGGTAACTATTAGTCAATCATCACATGCAGCATTTCAGTTATTAGTCCTGTGTGGCTGTGTATTCATGTCACTATGACTTAGCTAGTAAAATATCAATAACAAGGACTTCAACTCCCCAAATTCTTTTTTTTAAAATAAAAGCTATAGCTATATGGATAGGAATATCAGTCAATTAAAACTCAAGAAAGTGAATGAGTGCATCGAAAAAGTTGATGTGTTATCTTCTTATATGTGCCCAAAGGCATTAATATATGGTCTGCAAGAGATTGTCTTGCAGTACAAAAATAATAGATTTGTACAAACCTTTACTGAAGGACCTCCCAATGTCTGTACCCCTCGATGAACTATGTATTCACTATCAACTACTCCAATGTTCTTTGTTCTGTCACCCTAAAAATGATGAAAAAGGAAGTATGGTTGGCAGTAAGGTTAAGGTAAAAGTATTATTATAGTGAAACATCACTTATGGAAATGAAGAATTAAGGGAAATATATGACTATTCCTCTAATAAAACTTCACAAAAGAAATTTCGAGACATGAACTACAACCCTGCATTGCCAATGCCCACGTGTAGCCAAAGAAATCCTACCTTTTTATAAAGTTACAACCCACTACATCCTAAAGCTCAACATGCAAAGATGCCACATTATCATCCACTAACAATTATTACATCTTAAACCTCATGCAAGCATGTTATATTATCTATATAATTTATTAAATTCTAGAGCTCTAAAATGCAAACATTTAAATCATCATCCCACATAATTCACATAATATTTCAATATATATCTCCATCATTTTTTACAATATCCTATATATCTATACAGCTCATCCTCACCCTCACTTAGCTAATATTATTTCTCTCTTCTCTCATTAAGTCATATCACCTTAATTGTTTCTAGCTCTTATATGATTAATCTATGGTCCAAATTATCTCCCTCCTTTTTCCTCTCATAAAGCCATATCACCTTACTTTTACATTTGGATCATCATTACCATTTAAATTATCATAAATCACATTAACTTATATAAGCTTATGTCGTCTAGCTATTTTACACATTATTTGTACTTATTATCATACTAAACTCGTGCAGTAACACACGGGGTTTCACCTAGTTTAACTATAAAGAATTCCACATCTATTTAAAAGCAACATCAAACCTGAGCACAGTACCCAAATTTGTAATCAATGCCCCATCCGTGGATAAGATCATTCTGCAAAAAATGAAAAATATATATATTAGTGGCTGCAATATAGTCCACAACAGTCATTTAGGTTAAAGACAAAATGTAAGTTTCAGATTGTGGTAACCAGGTAAATTGACGGGGGTATTTTTTGCGAAAAAAAAAAACCAGGTTGATCATATATTAATTCCTTATGGCAACAAGTCATTTTATCTACGATAAACTATGAACTTATAATGGATTGGTCCCTTTTCCTAACAACTGCAGCATCAGCAATCCCGGGACTATGTAAAACTAAGAGAACTAGAACCACATAAATAAATATGATTCAAAGCATTTTGTGAGTAATGTGGAAAAACGGAGACTTAACCATTTTTAGAATAAACGGATCCAATAAAACAAGTAGCTATAACAGCTCTTTCCGCAGTTTTTTTTTTGGCAACTTTTTCCTCCCTCCCTCCTTCCCCTATCATCCAAGATTTGATATTTGCATGTCTGAGCAGAACTATTCTGCCAAAAGGGGATAAAAGGATGCCATTCAGGCCCTGAACGGTCCTTTTTGTATACTAAAAAACAGTCCTGATAACTTTGCCCAATATGGCTTGATGTTCATAGGATGGGTCACTGGCTCAAAATTTTAACATTGAATGGGTCTCTGAGGTCTATTCCAATACCCCTGGCTCGAATTAAGCACTCAGAAGGACAGTTTTATAGCCAGGTTCAATTATACATTCAAATATGAGACATGGTCAGAATCTCATTGCTATTGAAAGATACAACCATTACCTGGATAAGATGCCAAGCACATCGCCAAGCAGATCTCGAGAAAACTGGTGCCATGCCCTCAACCCATCTATAGATGATATAATCGTTACACCAAGCAGAAATATGATCTAGGTTTGTTGCTAAATGCTAGGTAACAGAAATGTAGTTACTGTGTTTACTGTGCAGTAAGACAATACTATTGAACCGCACTAGACCAAACAGTAACCAATGCAAACAGTTACTCAGCGAAGTAGCTGTCATATAATGAGAAATAACTCAAGAAAGAAGACATACCCAGAACAAGGCGGTCCCTCTTTTGCACAATCTTTGTTTCCCCGATTAACTTTTCTATCAAAGTGCATATGTTGTTTGATTTAGTCAACAAATCAAAAATAAAAAAGTTGCAGCACATGAAAAAGTTACCTGTGGAAACTCCACCCCTTTTTACGAACAGTTATCCGATGATGAATTTCAGACAATTTAGGATCAAGACCTGGTTGAGATATCTCTAGCCCTTCTGATTTAACTATATTCAAGTACCTGCATGAAATTCATGCGTTAGCACAATTGTTGCATAGCATAAACTAAAATACTCGAGAATAAAATTAGCATAAGATCACATTATTGCCGAGATTAACTTTTGCAGCCTAACACATACCAGTCAGTCAGTAGTTGATTCTTACATTTAAAAGATGCACTGATAATTTCATACAAAGTTTCTTGAACCAGGATTACGGGATTCAGTACATTGTACAAGGAATGATTCAGCACTTCAGTATGTCTAACCTCAACATCATTTATACAACAGCTAGGCAATGTGAGGCTCAAAATCAACATCAAGTATTTATGAAATACCATACCTCCTTGGGTGAAAGTTATCTACTTCCAGATCTTCATCCCAAAGAAATATATACTCGTACATGGAGACAACAGAAGGATGGAGGAATCTTTTTGCAAACCACCTAAAAAATAGATGCCTCATTATCTTATCTTGAATTAAGACGACACCAGATCAGTAGAAATCGCAAGGTGAAGCAAAGTATATTCAACAGCAAGAGCACTCAAAGTCAGGCTCTTCTCACAGAGGAAGGGCAGAAAGATGCCATACCATTTTGTCTGGTTAGAAGCAGCTATATGTATCACACTTTTGCTCCAAGGTAGATCGTTCCACCCATCAACATTACCATCGTAGTGGAACAACATAACCGTAAAATTCTCTGGAAGAAACTGAACATTCAAGAGTTACCATCATGAGGAAACTATCACTTCCTGAGGTAGCAAATTAAGTACCTTCTTCATAATAGCATCCACACTTCTTTTCTGATCTATACCAGCAGGGATGGCAAGCAAGCACCGATCCTTCTGGCTAGAATCCTGTGGAGCCAAAATTCGCAGAGCGTCAGATAACTAGATATTCAGGCCTCGTACTCAGAAAGGTGGAGCAACTAAAGCCTGCTTTAAGTATGAAAGCTGAAATAGAACCAACAAATATATTGTACTCCCTCCATTCCTAATTGATCTTCATATATGGTTTGTGCATCAATACCAAGACAATCATGCAGAGCACTTAATCAGCATCGAAAACATGCATTAGCGTTTCATATCCGTGTATGTAGCGCCATCAATTTTGCATGCCGTATGGCTGGCCAATCAGTTGTGAGCCTATTAAATCCATGCATGCAGCGGCTCCTAATTAGTTTTGCATGCCGCATAGCCTGACCAATCAGATGCATGCAGTGTTCGTTAGGAAGTGTCATTAATGTCCTTCACAGGATTTTCATCGCCTCCCCACCGTAATGCGAAGATCAAAGTGGAATTATCATTTTTTTGCAATACGATGATCAAAAGGGAACGGAGGGAGTACTGAGCAACACACTGTATACAAGAATAGGCTTGGTTTTCAAATTACCTTCGATTGCGCACTTCTTGTGAGCCATAATGGCTTCAACTCCATGTCAGAGTAAGGTTCCACTATACCATTGGGTAAAAAACCAACCCTATTGGCAGATCTTTTAGACACCTTAGAAGACACTTTGTCAGACACCTAAATATTTACATAGAAGACAAAATCAGCGTCCCAGCAACAAATGAAAATATGCTTCCAGATTAACATAGCACAAAGTTCTTTTCCTTCTAGTGGAGCTGATTGGTTCACATACCGTAATTGTATCAAATGGACGGGATTTTGCTTCCAACTGCAACAACCCATAATCAGGTCAGTCATATCTGTCAAGCAAACTACAGGGAGACATTTCGTAGATGAGTGTTACCTTTGTCTGTTTATGTTGGTAACTCGCCATGTTATAAACCAGAAATAAAATGATCAAGCAAAGAATCAGCAGATGCAACCGCAGTCTCATCTTAGAACAGCTATCTCTCCCGCTACCATTCTGTGGAATCAAGTGGGTAGTATCATCATTCATTACTTTGCATTGAGGCAGCTTAGAGAGTTCGGCAAGCATATACTTCAGCAGAAATGAACAAATAAAACAGCACAAGCGAACTCACCTTATCCACAAGGCACTACTATCTAAAATTCTAAATATGTGGAATAAAGGCGGACTGTCTCATGGCATCAAGAAGAAAGGCCTGATCAATTCATAGCATCCTGTATGCAAAGAAAAAAAAAGTCAGATTTTCTCTTTTGGGGTAAAAACATGACCCGCATGATCCCTGGTGGTCCCTCACAGAGAAATGCATAGGCATGAGGCGTACATGAATTTGGATGCACACCTCACGAACCAAAAGGAGGGAAGAAAACAAGAAAAGTAGTACTCCAGCTTTAGCATCTGCTTTCCCGTGGATTGCTGGTAAAAAGGGGGGGGGGGGGGGGGGGGAATTCGAGGAAGCGGACATAAACGGGAAAACTGAAAAATCTAATGTACGCGTCATGCGTGATTCGCGATGCGATACGATTCGCAGTTGCTGTTTACTTGAGTCTGAGGATGGCACAAGCACAAGATGCGCGATGAAGCATGGGTGTGAATGATAATGCATCGGCGGCTATACTAGGGAAGAAAAAAAAGCGTGCTATGCTTGCTGACATAATGACGTTCAACAGTTCGATCCTCCACTCGCAGCTTCGCGAGCGCTCGCCGCCCACCGCCGCCATCGCCGGGGGCTCGCCGGGATTACTCCCAATCAAAACCGGAGGCAAATCTCACGAGCACGCGATCGGAGAGCAGATACCTCCGAACCCCACGCAGCACAACGATCTAGGATTCGTGAGGAGAAGGGGACAACTGAGGAACTTACCGCCGTGGCCGCTGCGGCGGACGTGTCTGCAGGAGGAGCCGGAGCCGAAGATCGGCGGAGGGCGTTAATGGCCGCCGCCCGCCGGTGTTGTTAGTGGTTGGGAAGAGAAAAAATGTTTTTCCAGAGGAGACCGGAGGGATTGGGAAAGGACGCACACCGCACACCACACTGGCACGAGCACGGGTGCGCGGGCGGAATGGAGCAACGCAACGAGGCAGCGCGCGGCGGGGGTCAGAGGAGGGGGCACGGGTGGCGCCTCGCCCAGATTCCACCGGATTCCACCGCCCACACCCCCCTCGCCTCGCCTCGCGCCGCGCGGTGATTTGCCGTGATGGCGACGGGTGCGAGCCGCCTCGGCGGCTTTTTTTTGTTTTTCCTTTTTTTTTTTTTTGGGCTAGCCGCTGGCGACCGGGTTTTCCGCATGGTTTGTTTGTTGGCTGGCTCCTCCTCGGGCTCGCTGCTTTTGGGCCGGCCCGCCGCGGCCCATCATAACGACATACCGGCCCAATAACATCATCAATCAAAGCCCCGGTTCCCTCCGTCCTAAAATAAACAGGGAATGAGGAGCCATTTAGATTGTAGCCAAAATAAATCTTACCAATTTTTTAATAATATTATCAAAATTTTGACATTATTTCTTATGTATTTATTAAAGATTGGCAAGAAACTAAATTGATGCACATATTTGACAACTCTACCAAAAAAAATGGTATGGTTTAAAATGACATCTATATAAACAAGCCTTGAGTAAGTATCTGACTGTCTATACAGATGCAGATCATGCAGTTACTGGAGACTGACAGGTACTATACAGATCATGATTCTTGAGCAATGACAAGCCACTGTACATTGTACTGAATATATACCCCTAATAAGTTCAAAATTTGCTGGTAAACTTTCTGCGCTAGTATCATAGCATATGCATTTGATCAAGAAACCACCAGCATTGCACAAAGCAAGAGATATACTATATATATCTAAGTTGATAGTTTCTGCCTATGAAAATGTTCTTTCCTATCTGTCCTTATAAGACAACATCAGGAAATACACTACTACTCCCTGCTACAACATTCTGATTTCCGACCTAGTCTTTGCCAGGTAAACAAGTAAACACTGAAAGAGACGACTCTATGTGGTCTAGCTATACGCTGTCTGTACACAGTTGTCTATTTGGGCATTTTGAGCCGAAGTTCAGCGTCGGGTCCTCTTCCTGCCTTTGTTTGGGCTATCTTGCTGTGCAGCAGCACGCTTCTGCCCATTCTTTGGAGGCCGCCCAACACCTCTCTTCTTGGCCGGTGGACTTCTCTGTATGGTTTTTACATTAGCTGTCACTGATGAACCACCACGCGATCCCTTGGCCTCACCCTGCTTGACAGTACTTCCAGTTCCCTTTGAAGAAATTTTGCTTCTCTTTGCATCATGAGGCCCATGACTTCCAGGCTGCACGGGTCGGGTGTTCTTCTTCACTAAAGGGGCAGTTGCTGCTCCTGTTACTCCACAACTCTTAGAGGGCATGCTTGAGCTCTCTTGCACTGTTTTGAATGCAATATTTCGAAGTTCAATTGCAGCCATGTGCTCTAACGTAGCCTTTGGATAGAAGGCAAGGACATTATTCACAAACAGTAGAATGTCTCTTAGAAGCTCCTTGGTAGAAGAAGTTGTGCCACTCTTGATCTTTGAATGAAGGATACGGAAGTCTATATGCCGGCGAATCATCTTCTTGTATCTAGCCCGCTTCCGCTGCAGGTGTGACAAAAGTGACAAATAAGATAGAATGTAAACATACCAGTGTCTGCTATTTTTTCATCTTGAAATGCATAAACTGCAGAAAGGCACTGAAAGTTTCTTCCAGCACAAACAGTTATATAAACATGTATACTTTATTTTGAAGTCACTAAAATGGGTTCTAAAAATTCTTAGTATCCACAAAGGTTTCATTTGCTTGATACCCTATCAGAACAAACAGCATGCAACTCTAATCAATTTTCCAGAAGTACAAGACTTGACTGAATTTACAAGATCTATCCATCATACCTGGATATCAAGTCGGCGTTGCAACATATAACAGTCACTTTGAGTAGATATAGTTTTCAAAATCTCTGCCAAGTTTGGTTTTGCTTTCTCAACCACAGACACACCAGATTCTAGATTTGGAGTTTTCAAGCCCTTCTTTGCATAGCCTTCAGAGGAACCATCTGTCTGTATGTGTGATGTAGATGTATTCTCGCCAACTCTGCAACTATTATCAGCCATCAGAAAAGTCCTCCTATCCCTCACGGCCCTTTTCTTTCTTGAGCCCCAAAGCAAACCATCTTCAGCACAAACCTTTTTTTCAACAAGGGGTTTTACCAAAGTCTCTGCTGAAGTATTGTTCACTTGAATTGAATCAGTATCGCAATGTTGCACCTTTTCAGATTTCTGACTGTTGCTTGCTTCCTCTGTAAAACTAGCAGCAGATGATCTATCTTTGGACAATGCTTTGCTTGATGAATTGTTATCAGCTGTATTTTCATTATTCGAACATGATTCAGTATGACTAGTGTGACATTCAGAGTTGCCATCATCATGCTTGCTATTGCTGAGGCTTTTGATCATGGACTGCAGGGATCTGGAACAGGAAAAAGGAAACCAGATTTCACATTATATAAGTGTACAGAAGATGAAAACCAGATGGAATGACCATTTTTCTGAAATCAATAATCATAGGCCCTTATATTCAAACTAAATTATTGTGAAATTAAATTTGAAATGCTAAAAAGAAGATCAAGAATTAGACATATACTGAAATGTAACAACATAAACACTAACCCAATAAAATTTTCAGACTTCTTCAGATCATTTCTTAATTCAGCAACTCTCCGCTTACGGAGCTCCTCAAACCAAGCACTGCAAAGAAGCAAGTTGAATGAATATAATATGTTCTATCAACGGCCAACAGGTGAGTTGTTTTACTGCAGAACAAAACACTATGCATACTAGACCACAGCCAGTTGAAATGTCTTGGGTATATTGGCTCTAGGTAAAAGCTGAATATGAGGAGAGTAACTTAAACTCAGCACATCTTATTAAAAGATGTTTAAGAGTTGAATCGACTGTTCAAATTTCAACTACTGCTTTAGGCTACGTTCAAATCAGGAGTTAGGCTGAGCTTATCAGCGGCATTTGAAACGTGGCGAGTCACTAGCACATGATTGATTGACTATTAATTATTACAATCTTGAAAAATGGATTTATTTTGTTTTTTTAAAAGACTTCTCTATAGAAAGCTTTTTTCTTTTTGTAAAATACACACTGTTCGAACTGTGCCCAACTTGAGAGACTTGTTGTTTCTTTCTTTGAATCTCATGCTGATGATCCCAAAGCTAACTCAACAATGATCAATTGATCATAAAGTAATATCCCTACCTCTACCCCAGATCCACCAGTGCCCTTGCCCTCATACAACAATTTCTAAAATCTAAGCCAGTTCACTGCTAGACAGCAAAACACCATTTTACCACCAAACTTGTCCTAATTGGAAAACTATATCAGAGAGTAGGAAAAAAAATCACCAGCTGTAATTCTAATTATAGATGCTAGAAATCATAGGCCAACTTAAAGAAGGCAAATAATATAAGGTATAAATCGTGTCTATTTAGCTTTTATGTGCCATGAGACACAAATTATGCATCTTGTGTAATCAGTTTCAGAGTTCATCCAGTTCCCGCATGAAAAATACAATAGGCAAGACAGGAGACTCAACACAGGTTCAGAATTCATCTATCCGAAGTTCAAGGTTAGCAATTTACTAATTTATCATCACATACTTACTGCAAGACGTTATAAGACTGAATTCATGTGGACAAGCTAGTACAACATAGAAAGAATGATGCAACACTTACTCGCATGCAGAGTAGCGTGCTTGTATCTCTGAAAATTTAGCTTCACATTCCTGCGAACAAGAATGGGTAAGCTCATAATTAGTATGGAACTCTAATATCAAGTAAGCAAATGTTTACCATAACTTCCAGCAGATATCAGACATGCAGGCGGATAAAATGCATTGCTCCTTTTTGGAAACTATAAACAATTTGATCTGTAAAACTGATTGTACTAAGCTCCAAAATGTTTCAGACAATGGGCTCAATGCTCTCACATACCCAAACTATTGTAAGAAAGACATGAGCTAACAACAGCATTCCATCAAATTAGTTTGACGCGAGTGTAAGACGAATCACCCTTGGCATTGCACAAACTGTCGAACTTTGGTATTGAAGCAAGAACAAGGTATGCAATGGGTGCTTTACTGTAAGGCCAATAACTGTAAGGTTACATTTTTGTTCCATTCCCTCGTTTCAAGTCAAAATTACAGCATGTGTTCCTTAACATTTGCTTCATTTTGTTTGGAATGTAAAGCTCATTCTCGTCCAAGCAACACGACCACACATTCTCAGCATCTCTAAAATCACAACCTAAGACCATTTGATGGAAATGTACCAAATCCTCCAATGAACATAATACTTAATTAAGCGCCCCTAAATCCGTGCCCTAATGCATAGTATCCTACAACTACCGACAATACAGCCATTGGGCACGATTCATGAGCACTACCACCAGGGCTAGGGTTGGAGGAGGGGAGGGGGGGGGGGGAAGCACGGACCTCAGGCGAGAAGGCGCACGGCGAGCGGGACCGGACCTCGGCGGCGACGGCGCCCCACGCGACGCCCCCGTGGCGGATGACGGCGCTGCCCAGCACCAGCTCCTCCCACGTCCCCCACCCTCCCACCACGCCGCCGCCTCCTCCTCCTCCTCCCCTCGCCTCCTCCTCCCCCTCCTCCTTCTTCACCCCTCCTCCTCCTCCGCCTCCGCCTCCCACCACCACCACCACCATCGGAGACGCTCTCCTTGGTCGTCTCTGGTCTAGGTTATTCCTTCGGCGTGCGGGGCGAGTGGATGGATGAATGCGGCGATCGCGAGGATGACGATAGGCGTGTGGGAGGAGGTCGTCGTCGCGGTGGTTTCTCTCTGTCCGAAGGCGGTTTCTTGTTTCACTTTCGCCGGCTATTTTTTTGTCTTTTTTTTTTGTTAATCTTTTGTGGGTTGGGTCGCGTGGTTTTCGGATTTGGACGGATTCTATCTACTGGCTGGCTCTCTCGATAGCAATGAAAATTGCTAATCTCGGAGAGGGGGGGAACGTGAGGTGGTGCGGGCCCACGCACCTCCACTGCAGTGCTTTTGCTTTTGCACGCTTCGCACGTTTTTACTCCTGCAGAGGATAAAACGTACTCCTCGCAGAATACTCGTGTGCTACTGCAAATGTACATGCACTATGGCACTGGATTAGAATGAGTATCTAACTAACTTTTTTACATTTCATTAAATATTTTAAATGTATAGGGTCATCTGCAACGCCAACTTAATTTCATTAGAAATCAACCATTGAATACATGAAATATATTTTTTTTATTATACTTATTTTTGGTTGAAAATACTGCTATATTGTTTTACATAAATTTGATTAAACTAACAAAAATTTCACTTCGAACAAAAACTAAAACATCTGGCAATATGAAACGGACAGAGTAATCAAATTAACAATGCTATGCTAGAAACATACTAGTACTCCTTTCTTTTCCTCGCGACAATATCTACTAAAGTGCTAAGTGCTAACTAGGCTTCATAATTCCGATACCATCTTCCATGTTGGACATTGGCGGCAGGGCCGGTCCTGGGTTTTTGAGGCCCAGGGCGAAAACTTATATGGAGGTCCCCATATATATATATACATAAACTAATATATATATTTATAGTCTTATAAACACATAACACTTAATATTCGATGTGATAAAATTATCTATATATAACATTTTAAAACTTCAAAGAGAAATAACATAATCATAAACACTTACTTGTCACTTTCAAAAATTTCTTCTAACATTTCGAGATACAAAGTCATTGATTATAATATTGATGTCGATTTCATCCAATAACCTTTTCTCGATGCATAAAGTCGCCAAACCATTTAACCTTTCTTGAGTCTTTCTTGAGTCATTGTGTTCTCAAATAATTCTTCAATAATTTTAACTTTGAAAAGCTTCTTTCAGCGGATGCAACGGTCACAGGCACAGTAAATAAGATTCGATAAGCAATGGAGAGATTAGGATAACAATCCACATCTCTAACATGCTTGAACATCTCCATAGCAGACAATTCACCATCTGGCAAAGTAAATTTCATAATCTTTACTTCAGAAATAAGTTCATATACCTCAACATCAGATGAACCATCATGAGAGAAAGTTTCCGCAAATTTAGTACAACACTCTTCAAGGTCAATATCATTCATTGATTTCCAGGTGCTTGAACTCAATAAAAATCCAAATATATTTTTGAACACTATGAGATCTTCGAATCTGGTCTTCAAAGAAGTGTTTGCCATATCAACCACAACATAAAAATATTTGACTTGAAAAGCCCTCTCAGCTTCTAGGATTTCTTCCTCGCTTGACGCTTCATCAAATTGCATCTTTTTGGTAGAACGGCGTTTTACTGGAAATGATGCTGGTACACCCATCCCAGCTGCAATACCTTTAGCTATGATCAAGCTAGAAGGAAACCCCTCATCTCTGTACTTCTCAAAGTATTGCATTATGCCATTTATTTGCTGCAAAGTAGAGCCAATACAATGGCCGGTGATTGCAATTTCTTGCTCACTTTATTTACAGCAAATAGAATATCATGCCAGATAATCATACCAAGAATAAACTCAAAGCTGCCAAGTGCCTCAAATAAACCTTTTGCATCACTTTTATCCTTAGGGTCAACGTCAGAAGCATGTCGTAACTCTAATAAAGCTGACCTTAACTCGACAGCTTGATATCTTATTGCTGTCACACTTTTGATTCGGCTCTCCCATCGAGTATTGGATAGAGATTTCACAGTTAAGCTTGGAACATGTTTAAGTAAAACATCCCACCTTTTTGTAGAACTAGCAAATAACACATATATGTGTTGAACAATTCCAAAAAATGAAACAGCCTTTCCACAAGATTTTGCCATATCACAAAGAGTAAGATTGAGACTGTGGCAAGCACATGGCATGTACAAAGCCCTTGGATTTACATCAATTAACCGTTTTTGTACCCCTTGATCAGAGCCGGCCCTGGGGGGGTCAGCCCGTGCGTGCGCCCGAGGCCCCCAAAATCCAGGGGCCCCCATGGCTGATGGGCCATGGCCCATGGCCCACGGCGCCCCCATGTATGCTACTTCGCAGGCCTGTATCATCCGAAGATGGAGGACGAAGAGGAGCGACCGAGCGAAGGAAAATCGAAGCGTCGAAGTCAAAGCGATCTATCTGAGTCCCGTTCCCGATTCCCGTCACCTCGGCCCTCGATCACGCCACCTGCCGACCTGCCGCCTGCGTCGCCTAGTCGCCTGGAGCCTGGAGGCTGGATCACGGCATCACGCCGCTGGCCGATGCCGCCGAATCGGCGGCGGCGCGCCCTCATCTGCCTGCTGATCGGCGGCTCCTGCTGCTCGACAGGTCAAGGTAATTTTCTTTTCTCTATCTTTTTTCCTCTTCATAGATCAAAAATTATTAGCTCGTACTACTTAATAATTGATTATTAATTTTTCAGCACGATATTAATCATGTTGTCGAGAAAATATGCATCCGGTAGCAAAAAAAGGAAACGGAAAAAGCGTTCAGATGATTTCATTGAAACACAACGAGGAGCTATTGACAGATTTTTCACAAGTAATGCTAATGCTGTAGAGGTTGCTGTAGAGGAAGAGGTTCCAGTTCTAACTCATGAGAATTTAGAAGAAGAAGAAGAAGAAAATGTTGACATCGACACTGCTGATAACAATGTAAGTGGTCCTTAGAATATTTCACAGAATCACTTACATTGATATCTTATTGCTGTCACACTTTTGATTCGGCTCTCCCATGGTTGTTCATCAACACTAGCAGTTACATTGATATCTTATTGCTGTCACACTTTTGATTCGGCTCTCCCATGGTTGTTCATCAACACTAGCAGATTAATTCTGTGAAATATTCTAAGGACCACTTACATTGTTATCAGCAGCGTCGATGTCAACATTTTCTTCTTCTTCTTCTTCTAAATTCTCATGAGTTAGAACTGGAACCTCTTCCTCTACAGCAACCTCTACAGCATTAGCATTACTTGTGAAAAATCTGTCAATAGCTCCTCGTTGTGTTTCAATGAAATCATCTGAACGCCTTTTCCGTTTCCTTTTTTCGCTACCGGATGCATATTTTCTCGACAACATGATTAATATCGTGCTGAAAAATTAATAATCAATTATTAAGTAGTACGAGCTAATAATTTTTGATCTATGAAGAGGAAAAAAGATAGAGAAAAGAAAATTACCTTGACCTGTCGAGCAGCAGGAGCCGCTGATCAGCAGACAGATGAGGGCGCGCTGCCGCCGATTCGGCGGCATCGGCCAGCGGCGTGATGCCGTGATCCAGCCTCCAGGCTCCAGGCGAGTAGGCGACCAGGCGACGCAGGCGGCAGGTCGGCAGGTGGCGTGATCGAGGGCCGAGGCGACGGGAATCGGGAACGGGACTCAGATAGATTGCTTTGACTTCGACGCTTCGATTTTCCTTCGCTTGGTCGCTCCTCTTCGTCCTCCGTCTTCAGACGATACAGGCCTGCGAAGTAGCATACATGGGGGCGCCGTGGGCCATGGGCCATGGCCCATCAGCCATGGGGGCCCCTGGATTTTGGGGGCCTCGGGCGCGCGCACGGGCTGACCCCCCCCCCCCCCCCCCCCCCCCCCCCCGGGCCGGCCCTGATTGGCGGTGCGGCGGTTAAACCCATTGAAATTTCAGAGGAGAACTACTGCCAAGCCACGTTGAAACGTCGGTTTTTCGCAAAATCCGATTGTATTTCATCAGTTTTATGAACCCTGGTGTATTCCCCGGTGCTAACAGAGCAGATAAGACGTGCAATGCAAAGCAAACCTTTCTCATGCTAGAAGAGATCACGAAGTGTATGACTAGAATGCATACATAGGGTTTATGATGATCTGCTAGAAGTTGCATATATAGTGTATGACTAGAATGCATATATAGTACACAAACTTGGTGAATGCCCAGGAAAATATCCAGATTTCCTAGAGCTGATGTATCTGCGCCTAACCGTCATCATAAACTCGACATACTGACGTACAAAAGTTTCTTCACTTCTGACTTCTGAGTATATTTACATATCGTCTAAAAAACTACGGAGATCACGTCATGTGATCTGAAACCAGGCACTTCGAGGTGTTGATAGCAGAGTACAGTCTACAGAATTATAGAGAGATCACAGAGGAGCATTATTGTCTAAGGATGGGGAACCTATCAGGGATAAAATGACTTGGAGAAAGGGGGAAAAAATGCAGCAATCTGCACATCGCCACTTCACAAGTTCGCTGCTTGAACTTTCCTTGATCTGCCTACGCCTGGTCGAATGCTTGAGCGATCAACTTGCAAGCAGGTAATATGACTAGATAACTCTTGAATTTTCAGCAATGAGCTATTTGAGGATTCTGGGAATTTTCTCCTTTTGGAAGCGCCTACATGGAAGACTTTGTTGCATCACTCACCATGCGAGTTAAATCTTGGACAACTTCAGACATTGAGGGCCTAAACTCTGGCTCATGCTGCATAAGAGGAATCAGGTCAGCCACACCGATCCATCTTGGTGTTGATGGTAATATCAAATATCTTACCTGAATACAACTGCTGATAATGTCAGCAAAACGGGACAACGCCTTTTCAGAACATTGGCCTCGAATAGAGGGATCTACCATCTTTGATATAGCATCGATATCGTAAAGCTGGGAAGTGGCCCACCGCACCAGGTGTTGCTCAGCACGTGGACGTGAACTGCAGTTCCGTTTCCATGAGAAAAATTAGAAACCATCTTCAAGCAAAACAAGCATACTTAGCTAAGTGGAAGTGGGTCTGGGATATTGTCCTGGAATGTTACCTGTCATAAGGTTTACGCCCTGTAAGAAGTTCCAACATGACAACTCCAAAGCTGTAAACATCACTTCGATCACTTAATAATCCAGATTCATGCACTTCGGGGGCTTCATAATGGAACAAGGTGCGCATACGGCCAGACAACTGGCATAAAAAAGAGTACACTATTTATCAATAAAGAAATAGTAACATTCACTCAAAAGTCAAAAATAAACTAGCAACCTTATTCTGTTGCGATCCAAATTCCAATTCATTAGTATATAACTACTGCTAAACATGACAGTACGTGTTTCAGAAACACTAACAATTCCTAAGCAGATTAAAAGAAGAACAGCTTCACAAGTTAGCGATGTCAATTGACACCCGGGGGGGGGGGGGGGGGGGGGGGGGGGGGGGGGGGGGGGGGGGGCGTCTATACTGGAATACAAGGATGGCAATTAAAAAATGAGATTAAAGAAATAGCCTAAATTTGTTAGCTGCTGTCAGCTAAGCATCCATGCGAAATATAACAAGATCACTTTTCTATAACAAACTCTTTCATCTCTCCTCGCCAACAAACAAACAAAAGACTCTGTCATCTCAATGATGCAATGTGATGAAAATGCATAGCAATCGGCAATACCCATTCCTAAATACAATTCTTTCATTTACACTAGCCTTCATTATAATTACAAATGCACAGCTATGCTATAAATACTTAAATAGCAGTGCATGAGGGCATCTGAAATGCTGAACATCCAGAGCATCACCAAAAAGTCTGATGCCAAAATATTTTCATTAACATTATTGTACCTGGGATACTGATCTTGATGACAGTGCTGCAAGACCACATTCAGAAATATGCACAACTAAAGTGCTGTTGAGAAGAACAATAGACGGTTCAAAATTTTGGTGTACAATTGGAGGTTGACAACCATCATGAAGATATCTACAAAAAAATAAATATAGACATAGAATTTTCACAAATCAATAGAATCACTTCACGAAATTGGGAAGAAAAAAATAGAAAAGTTATAATTTGCTTACTGTAATGCTTTTGCTGCCCCCACAGCGACTTGGAGGCGAGCATTCCATGATAATCCCTTGTTTGAGTCATCAACATAATGAAGTTCATCATGTAGAGTCATCTTGCTACAGTGCTCATATACAAGTAATCTCTGATCAAACTCAGCACAATATCCAACAAGCCCGAGTATGTTAGGATGCGTCAGTTCGGAGATGTTCACAACTAGCTCTAGAAAGGCATCCGCTGGTATTCTTGAGTTAACAGCATCAATCTTCAAAACTTCCAGTAGCTGATGCAAAGCAAATATCACAGTTCAGAAGTGATGATGGTATAATCAACAAATTCTTGCTAAAGTAACTACTAGAAAGTCTGCCCAACAGTTTTGTACCTCTCCATCCGGAAGCTCTGCCAGATATACCTTACCAAACCTGCTATCTCTTATCAAATTTTCTTCGTTGAAACTATTGGTACATTGCTGAAGGGACGCAATAGAGAATGACTTGACGGTAGTTGTTAAATCCAATTTCCCAGCTGAAGGTACTCTTCCCTTTCTAGTACGCACGCTGGGATGTACAGTGACCTTTTCAGTACGCAGTACAGCAGACTGTGGAGGATGCAGTTGTTCATCCACAAAATTATCTTTTTTTTCCATATCAATCACATGCTCTTTTTGTTCCATTGTAACCACCCTAGGAGCAGCTGCCATGTAAGTTATCATGTTAACTTCGACATACTCAAACTCGCAGAGCAGTAAAATAGCACTTCTGCATGTAATTTAGTTTCGAGTCATTTACCTGACATTGATGAACCTGGTTTCCGCTCTTCCCTTGAATCATAAACTGCATCTGAAGCTGCTGCAAAGAAATATTGGAATGTCAAAATCAAGAGAGGAAGAAAGCAGCTGCCATGCCAATGTTTCTATTAAGCTTTACCATACTAAAACTTGCAGAATAGTGACGAATAAAAAAAGGGCATGTGCACTTTTTTAGGCATAAAATTGTTCACCTGCTGTTGACACATTCAATTTCTGCTCCTCCCTTGTATGAGAAATCACATTTGAAGCTGTCACCGCGCAAGAGATCAGTTTAGTCAATGGGCAAAAAATAAAGTAAAAAAACTGGAAGTCATTTGTTTGCCAAGAGAACAATGACAACCTTTTCCAGCATTATTCTTGAGTTTAACTGGTGGTTCCTTGATGTCTGAAACTTCCTTGATTTTAGGTTCTCCAAGCTTTTGAGGAGACTTTCCTAACTGGTTTTTTGTATACACATCATCTCTTGACTTTCTTTCTTTGTACTTGGATAGACAAAACATCACCATTAGCACGAGAACCACCGCGGATACCACCCCAACAAGAATGTATCCAACAAATTTCATTGCAGAAACATTGTTTTTTCTTGATGGGGCATTCCCTGCTGGTGCAATAGAAGAATTTGAAGGTTCTTTTGTGGGGACATGCCCTGCTGGAGGTGATACTGATGGTAATGGTGTCGGTGCAGCAGGAGGCAATGCTGATGGGGCTATGCTGGTATTGAATGGGTTCCCATCCTTCCTGTGTGGTACATTAGTTTGAATGAACTTTTCTTCTTTCGCTAAACACAAATATGCACATGAAAAACTAGTTGATTCTTAATATTAAAAGAGTATATGAGCAATGGAATTGATTTTTAAACATTAAAGTTAGAGCAATGATCGACAGAAACAACTCAATCAAGGGGAAGTTCCTTACTTAAAATTTGGTATGTTCTCTAGTTTCACAGGCACAGGACCGGAGAAAAGATTGTTTTCTATGTTCCTGTTGAATTAGTCACCACAGAAAACAAGGCGTGAAAAAAGAGAAAGAAATTATCTTTACTGAAATAGCAGGTTTCCTCAACTTCTTAGAGAAAAGAATTAAGTAAAAAAAAACTGTAGTTTTGTGTACATACAAATCTTGGAGAGGGAGATCTTGCAGCACATTAAGCAACCCAATTATTTGATTGTTCTGAATATGCCTGTGATCATAGTATAACATTAAGTACTTGACACTAGTGAAAAGTCAACTTGAAAGAAGTGAAATAAACTTCAATACTCACAGGCTAGTCAATGCTGTCAAGTTTCCCATTGAAGGTGGCAAAGGACCAGTCAAGTTGTTGGAAGAAAAATCTCTATTCAAGAAGGTTGATCACTTTGGTAAGAAACTTCACATTGTCAACAAATGCTAGTATAGAATAACACTTAGAGCAAACTTAAACTTGCTCTTACAAATTTGCAAGTCCAGTTAGAGTTGAAAATGCATCTGGTATCTCTCCAGCTAAATGATTGTTATTGAGGGACCTGCAAATGCAAGAATTATCACTGAAAGCACTAACTTTATGAAGTCTTGTGAATGTGTAGGCAACAATATACTTACAAGCCTGTCAAAAGCGTAAGTGTCGACAATGTACTTGGAATGCTACCACTTAGCTGGTTACCAGAAAGGAAACTGTAATTGACAAGCAAAACCTTAGTAAAAAGATTAAAATAACCACATAGATGGTTTGGAAGAGTAACAAAATGATCAAATGGGCATACAAACGCTGCAATGTGATTGGCAGATTATCTGGTATGGTTCCACCGATATTATTGTTGCTAAGATCTCTACATTGGGTAAACCAAGAAGCATTAAGAACCAAGTCAATAACAGTGTCAATTCGAGAGGAAATCACCAATAATCTTAAACTTCACGCATGATCAGCTTACAAGGTGATTAGCGATGTGAAATTCCCTAGTGTGTTACCCAGTTGTCCGCCCAAATTTGCAGCATTGAGAGTTCTACCAGAAATATCACATTGTTTAGATAACCAGATAAACAGGTAATCAAACAAACAGCATTAACAAAACGAAAGTGTAATAGAAGATCATACATGGAGGTAATATTTGAGACCACGCATTCAACACCCTGCCAGCCTTCATTGCAGGGGTCGCCACCGTTTGTAATCCATCCAGGCACTGAAGGTGACCCAAGTGCAGTGTACAAGCCATTTATTGCAAACACTGATAAACACAAACAAAGCACAAAAATAAGGTGCCACAGAACACATTTTTGGAGTAAAATGTGATAGTAAAAGACAGCTCCGTCATCAAACCATAAATAATCTGGGTCCCTAATGATGCCATCAATTCATGATCATGTACAGCTGTGAATTCTGAATCTTTGCAACAGTCAAAACCACCAAAAGGACAGTACATACCATCTTGTTCATAAGTGTAAGACTGCGAGAGCGGCAGCGCGGTGGAGAGCAGCAGCAAGAAGACGGCGGCAGAAGCAATCATGGGCAGGGACTTGCTCTTCACCACGCGAACATCCATGAAGGATCTTCCAATGCGGGCATCACCTGACGAGCACTTCCGAGGAACGATCAAGAAAGTAATCGCCAACTTTGATTTAATCTCTGAGCGCTCAGCTGAATGATGAATATCTGAGGATTGCAGGTGCAGCCTGGCGTCAGAAAGGAACAGGCCAGATAAGAAGAAGAAGAAGAAAAAACAAAGAAGAAGAAGAAGAAGAAACAAAGTTGGCTTAATGGCAAGCAATGCCAACACTGGAAGAATCTCGCAACGGAAAGAGGTGCCAAAATTGGGGCAAGAAATCCACGAAAATTTCCCCTTTCTATCACTCGCAACAGCACAGTCTCCAAAACAAATCCGCCGAACACGCCAGATATAACCCAAGAACTGTTTATCTTACCTCCAAAAAAACAGATTGCAACAGCGAAAAGGGAAGCCAGGAAGCGAGAAGATGCAGAAGAAGACCGAGAACAAAAGAGAGAGAAAGAAAAGAAAGAAGATTATAATCCGATACCTGCAGATTCTTGTCGCCACAGCAACCCTCCTACGACGACCCTATCTTTGCCGCCGCCGCCGCCGCCGCTGCCGCTTTATGGAGACGCTCGCCACCGAAAGCTACTACTACCAGTCCACTACCACCGAGTGCGCCCTCCTTTCTCTCAATCTCCCCCCTCGTAATAATGCGTTTAAAACTCCTCACCGAGCCCGGAAGCCTTGGCCGCTAAGGATTTTGCTGCTCTGCTCGGTGGAGAACAACGGAGACGACGGGAGAAAGGGGAGGGAGGAAAGAGACAGATCTACACTAGCCTTGCAATCTCGCAGAGCCGTCGCGCAGCAGGGGATTGGATTGGGGAGATAAGCGAGCGGCGAGTGAGGAGGAGAGTGTGAGAGAGCGTCTGTTACGCTTGTGTGCGCGTAGGCGGAGATGGGGTGGAAGGGGAAAAAGACAAGTGCAGCAAAGCAGCCGCTTTTAAACTTGCTTAGCCAGCGCTAAGAGTGAACAATGATTGTGACAGCACCATTTTTTTTTTCAAAAAGGATTGTGATAGTAGTAGCTCTCTGATTTTTTTAATACAGTATAAACGAAAAAAGATACTCTATGCAAGCACTCATAACACTGTACTCTATGAGATTTATAAAGTTACTGTGAACGTCTCGTTGTCGATGTTTGCTAGCATACACTCTGATTTAACGAAGTCACCATGGACATCTTGTCGACATGTACGTGGTATCAATAAAAGAGTAATTAGATGTATATATGATCACGCATGTTAAGTTTAGAATTTGAACCTAAGTGAGTAGATTCTACCAAAACGAATTAACATGTTGAGCTATGGTCACTTCGTAGCTCTCTATTTTCTTTTTAAAAACAGAGAAGAAATTTCACATGTTTTTTTTTCATTTTTGAGTAGTTTATTTGATTTCCCAAAAAAAAAACAAGTGAACTCTCATGTTATAAAGGGGGCCTAGATTTAGGGTCTGCGTGAAGTTCATGGTACAAACAGTCTAACAGCTTATTAAAAAAAACTGTCTAACAAGAATGAGGCAATGAAAGTGTGACTATACATCCATGGCTTTTGCTAAAGACGTGGCTACAGATAGCTTTGTTTTTCTTTTTCTTTTACACCCTTTAACCTTACAACCTTGTCCATGTGAAACAATGAAACATGAGTGCGCCTTGCAAAAGGCATGTCCATTCCCCCTCAAGAAAAGACATAGTCACAGATAAATTTAGAATTGGTGAATTTGGTTTTGTTACTACTATGCGCTATGTATAATTACTCTGTAGATCTGTTTTGTGATTGAGCTTTAAATGACAAGAATTGCGATTTATCATGATAGAATCTGTGTAAAAAAAAGAAGCATCTCAATTTACTGAGATACCACCATGGGTATAAGAATGATGAACCCTTTGATTTTTGGGACGCTGATGACCATGGATTGGAGACTAATGATGTTGATGAGTCGTCTGGTAGAAGACTGCTCCATCCTTCCTATTCCTGTTTCACGGCGGAATCCAAAGAATGCTTTTTGCTGTAGAATTTGTCCCATCCTTTTAACCCATCGTATGGATAAAATCATGAAAAAAAAGGGGGTAAACTTTGGTAGTCCTAGAGTATGATTCCGATCATGTCATCCCAGGATCTAGAGCCCAAAATTTCTGCGTCTACAATAGGCATCGCATCAGATACGCTGCCTCGTGTCGCCTCAGTAATCTGTACTTGTACACTAACAGAAGGACAATATGCAATTTATTGTCCATTTTTTTCTCCTACTTGCATTGCAGGAGATTGGCATGCCAGCAACAGCAAGCTGAAGGCTCACACAATCCTCCTGTTTCCATGAGAAAAGGCCGAAACTTTTCTGGCGGCACACTGGACACTGAGCACCAACCATTATTCCATTAAGCAACTGTTAAGCGCAGCACTAATTGACTAATCAAGTATAGTAATCAACAACACTAACCGGTAACGGCTACTGTAACGTGGTGCCCCTTTTGAAAGGAGTAAACAATTAGTAGAAGCACTAAATAGGGGCCTAAGTAGCCGTTGTAGCTGCCGGCGTGTCAGCCAGTGTCGCCACCAATCTACCTCGAGCTGAGCCTCAGCAACGCATGTCGAAACTGATAAAATAAATCGACAACGACGATGTCCTCACGTGCATGAATGCCTCGCTAATTTGGTACTACTGTTACTAACTGAACATCTTGGTGGTACACCAGCAAAAGAAATCATTCAAGTTGATCTACTAGTGGTACTAATAATAAATTACCTGTCCAAAAGCAAGGCATATGAATATGAAACGCCTGATCGACGAGAGCGTACGTGTGCAGTACGGGCTTATTTGGTTTGATACTAATTTACTATTCTACCAAAATTTTGGTAACTTTAATAATAGCAAGTGGATGTTTGTTTTGCTACCAAATTTTACCCACCATAGTTCAAATTGAATACTACCAAATTTGGTAGTGCCAAAATTTACCAATATTTTGGTACTACCAAGATTTTGGTAGAGCAAAAATTGACTTCAAACCAAACAAGCCCTCTGAGCCGAGTAGATGAGGGCACATGAAACGCAGCAAAAGAGAGAGAGGCCCACGAGAACGGACAGGTTGGGAACGGAACAGCCGCCGGATTCCTCCTGTCGCCGTTGCCGCCGGCGCACGCCGTTGCCGCGACCAGATTCCGCCGCTGATCCGGCAGCTAATGACACACACGCCGGCTCAGCATGATGTTGACGCCGTAGCCACCAGAAAAAGGGGGAAAAAACCATCATCGGATGAATCACACAAGTTTTCTCATCAGTGGATTTTGCGTTGCATGCATGGGGGACGTTGTCGTCGTGGTGGTGGCCATCTCACCATCGTGACAGCGCCGCTTTGTTGTCTGCGCGCGAGGACACCGGGTTGCCACCAAGGCTAGCTGTCACCGTCCACCGGACGGCGACTGCCTGACAAGGCAAGCTTAACGGCTTTTCATCAGTTGCATTGCACTGCTGCAGCCTGTGCGGTCCACATCGCGATCTTGACCGGTTTCAGATAAGTTACTACAATCGCCGTCTTGCCGAAAGAGAAACGAGGCCATCCAAGCGAATTCTTCAGGAGAAAAGCCCCTTTCATCTGCTTTGCCATGATACCATTTGATTAGCCTGTTTTTTTTCTCAGCATCAAAGGTCACCGGCAAGCAGGCAGAGGCAGGCACATGGGAACAACCAGGCAGAACAAGGAAATGGCTTTAACAGCTAGCTTAACATTCCCCGACAGAGTTTCTCCAAGATGTGTATAGTCCATCCTTCCCTCCATTGGGGATCTAGCAAAGAAAGGTGTAGGATCGACAGCGAAAACAAAGGCATCTAAACACTAGCAGAGCAAGTGGGATCGGCAGCCAACTCCATCGATCCGCCGGCTGCTCGCCCGCCACAATACGGCAGGGGCAGCAGAACTTGCTTTAGAACAAAGATACAAGACCTGTACATATGTGGAGAGGACCTGCCTGAATTCTGCTGGAGAGGCAGGAAATACAGCCAGAGAAGAACAAAAGAATTACTTTGCGGATCGCTGTGATGCAGATGGCATTTAGCATTTGAATGCTACTAGCTCGGATTTGATGAGGAGCCAGCAAAAGGAGTGGGCTGGTGTGAGGGCCACTGGACCCTTTCTGGAGGGCAGGGTGCTGGGGCAGGATGAGCGATGAATGTTGGTACATCGTGTCCTGGCATTAAAACTGAGACACCTTTGGCGTAAACAGGTATCTGCGAAACACGTGAGTAAAGTAGTCAGTGAGGATGTCCCACTTTCATGATCAATGTATGCACAAACTGGTATTGGAACTTCAAAATACAGAGCATTGGTAATCGAATCGATTTACATTTTTATATACTAGTAATAGAAACGAGTAACAAACATGTATTCCATACCGGAACTTCCCCAGGAACCAGTCAAGTTGAAATTACCAAAACCCAACAGCAAAACTGATGCACATGAAGAAAAACTTTTCATTTTCAGGCCATCTAAGAACTCAGGGATTGGAGTGACATAGGGTCATCAAAGTTTCAGATCCGTTTGCAGGATTTAAACTTGATTTTCAGGGCTGTGTGCCGCTGTTGAGTCTCTTTAGTCCTCAGTTGCTTACTGTTTAGTGCTGTAAACTCTCTTTTCTATCTAATGGGAATGACATGCAAAGCTTTCTGCATATTCCCTATAAAGGTAAAGAAAAACCTCCAGGGCTACACTGGAGATCTTTAAGCTGGAAGAAGTTCCACAGATGGCTCCTATGAATGCAGGAACTCCTATAGTTACACAGATGGGTTTTAGTAGTCTTTAACTTTGGAATGATCAGTGCTGGGACTCCCAACTCCCAACTCCCAACTCCCAAGATGCCAGGCCTAGCAGATGACGGTTCTATCATGCAACTATTTTTTAATTGGGTGAAAGATTCACTATAGTTAAATCTAAAAAACAAAGTGCAGAGAGTTTTAATCTGTATAGTAAGTACTCCCTCCGTTTCATAATGTAAGATTTTCTAGCATTGCCCACGTACATATAGATGTTAATGAATCTAAATACATGCATATGTCTAGATTCATTAACATCTAAGTGAATGTGAGCAATGCTAGAAAGTCTTACATTGTGAAACGGAGGAAGTAATCTGCAGTGTAAGTACCACAAGCATACACCACTAAAGAACATAATAGCCTTATAAATCTACGGGCCTCATCGTTTGGCTTTTTACGTAATAAGCCAAAACGGCTTATTAAAGAATAAAAATGAATTTGTAGGTAAAACTTTTATATATGTGTTCTCGGTGACTTAAAAGCCAATGCTGAAAAAGAAACTACGTTGAAAATATTTCAAAATCAATGTCAAAATTAAGTTTGAAAATTCAAATTTTGGCTTTTTCTTTGGCTGAATAGGCCATCCGATGGGAGCCTACATTTTCCTATAAAATATTTCCATGTCAACAGTTCTGAGTGAATTTTGGAGCCACACTACAGAAGCTGCTAAAAAGAATTCTAGTTTGTATGAAAGCTTGAATCAGTTGTCCATGTTTAAAGCTATCGTGAAAGATTTGGCATCAAGAAAAAGAATATTTAATAGCTGCATGATGTCATTTAACAGGGAACGTTGCTAGTGAAGCCTTGTTGTGATCCACAACTATGAAGCTGATCTAGATATTTCTCGACCGGGTTAGTAAGCAAGTTTTCTAGTACACCCCCCAAAGATCTAACCGATCAAAAATCTCGATCACATGACCACATACTTTCCACTTAAGGCGAAACAGATGCATAATTAAAGTAGTCCAGTGGTAAGTGGCTGGTTTTTACCCCTCCCACCCCACACCCAAAAAAACCCACCACACATGCATGCACACAAATAAAAATCAATGGTAAAAGACTGTCAGTATTCCTATTTCCTCCACTAGCTTCACACCGTAGTGAGAGAGATGATTTTTAGCAGGTGATCCTTCAAGTATGTGGTGGCTCCTACTGCAGTTACACTAAACAGCTAGATCAGGTAATCTTTTTGTGGAATAGATTGGGTAACAGTTGCTCGGGTAATTTTTTTAATAATACAGTGACAAGAATGATTTATTGGTAGGCTAACAGATTAAATGGCAGTAGTGAATTTTTAACATTGGTGATGCCCATTCAATTGTATAGTAAAACTTATCTCTTCCATGGCAATCCTTTGTTATAACAGAGCACACAGGAAGTACTACCTCCGTTTTGTAATAAATGACGATATTGACTTTTGGCATAACGTTTGGCCATTCGTCTTATTAAATACAAATACACAAAAAATATGAATCATGCTTAAAGTTTACCTAATGATAAAACAAGTCACAACAAAATAAATGACACGTACAAATTTTTTGACTAAGGTGAATGATCAAAAGTGAACGACGTTATCTATTAAAAATGGAGGGAGTAATACACATCTATATTTTGAATGAGTATGGGGATTCGAAACCATGGACTTTTGCAATTCAGTCTAGTGTTCTATCACTACAATACAAGCCAGCCCTCTTCTAACACAGTCCAAATTTAAACATTTCAAATTTGCACTAGCATCTTAATAAGCAGGAAACAAAAAAAAAATTGTGAATAGAGTAGAAAACAACATGCAGCAGGACAACCCACTTCAGGGGAGTGATTGCCAACTATGAGTGCACCAATTTCATTATACCTATTGCTCTTTCTACCACTAGACTACCAAAAACAGAAGCATATGCCAGAAGGAAGCCATTATTATAGTTTCCTATGATAGGAAAAAGATCAGCTCAATGTAGACAACACAATGAAGTAACTTAGCATACAGAATAGAGCATAGTCCTAATCACTAGTACTAGTTCATAAGTGTGGATTCTGCACCAGCAAGGAATTCATAAGTGTGGATTCTGCACAAGCAAGGAATGAACTTCAAAATAGCAAAGTTGATGCCAGCAGTTGAACAACAAAGTTTAACGTCCCTAAGAGAAGGAAAGCAATCACTACAAGTCTACAAAATTATATGAAGTATACAATGCACATTTCACATCTAATTGAAGTTGCTGAGTGCTTTTGATCCCTATGATGTGGACCATTATAACTCAATCAAATTCTGCTGCTGATCTATCTTAACAAGATGTTCCACAAATGCTAATAATTCTCAAACAGCAATGAATGAGACCTCTGGCTGTGGACAGCTAACATTGCAAGCCAGAGGATGATTCAGACCTTGGGGTGGCTGCAGACAGGGATGGGCCCTTGTCTGCTTGCTGCTGTCTCCCATATTCCCCTCTCAGGTCCATTACTCTTGATATTGATAATCTAGCCTCTCTTAAACAATAACGCTTTTAACCCGTTCTTTTCACAACACAACAAACCAACATAGCCTATTGAAAGCAGCAAAACATTTCAGAAACGCCTGGAAGCAATCCTAAGGATTAGGATCCAAATCCCAAGCTTCCAGACAGGCTCTTAGATGACAAACCGATAATAATGTACTACAGTAACATAGGGACGAATCCCATATGCAGCTGATCGGGCTCATCGTACATGACATATGGATATGGCTTGTTGTTATCAGACACGCCGACCAAACTAATTAAATAAGTTGTCTTGGAACAATGCTGCAACACCTATTTCATCAGAATGACCGTACACCTATGAACGGAATTGGAAAGATCTAACTTAAGCTCTCAAATGCTGCACCTCGCTTTTATATGTGAGGAATCGTCAAATCTTTCAAGATCATCCTAATCATCAAAAGAGTTTAGAGACTATGAATTCACAACCGATATTCAAGTCAAGAAATCTAAAAATGTCAGGGTTTGACTTCTCACTCCCTGCTTCTGCTTCTTCCTAGTGAGAGACTGGAAGATGTGGAAGGAAGGTGGCGGGACAAGTTGCGCAACCGGGTCATCAAATGAGCAGACACAATGCGAGAAAAGGCAATACGATGCGATGCGAAAAGCGAAAGCTGCGAAAAGGGCGAGATGACGGAATCATTAAAGCGATGGACGGGAAGGGGGGGAGAGCGTGCGGGAGCAGTGCGCCGGTGCAGCCATACCTCGGGGGACGCGCCGCCGTCGAGCTTCCTGGCCGCCTCGAGATCCGAGCCGCCAGGGAAGGCGGCCTCGCCGGCGCCGACGCCGCGGCGGTGGAGGAGTAGGCGGAGGCGGGAGAGGATCCCTCCCGGCGGCGGCGGGTGCGGGGGCGGCGCCCCCATCCCAGCGTGGCCGCGGTGGGCCGGGGCGCGGAGGAAGTGCTCCAGGATGGCCATGGCGAGGAACATGGAGACGAGGATGGCGGTGGCCACGAACCCGAACGACACCGCGCTGACGCCGCTGTCCAGCTGCCGCCACCGCATCTCCTCCTGCGCCGCCAGCGCCGCTGCCGACCCCACCGCCACCGCCCCCGGCCCCGGCCCCGCCGCCGGAGCCATCGCCGGCCCGCGCTCCATGCCCACACCTCCCACCTCTCCTCCTCCCTCTCCACCACCACCGATCCCACCTGCCTCACGAGTCACGCCAACCCACCGGCCGCCATTGCCGACCCTCTCGGCGGCCCGCCCTCTCCTCCAACGCAGGCACCGCACTGCGCCGCGCCGCGCCGCGCCGCCGCCGCCGCCGCCGCCGCCTTGACGAGTGGAGTTGATGCAGGAGGAGTGGAGAAGGAGGAGACGAACTGGGAGGAGAGGAGGGGGTGGTGGTGTCACGCCGTCACACGGCCTACGCGCGACTAGTAGATCCTTTTTCTGCAGCGTGACGAGAGAGACGGGGCCCGGGGGGCGGTAGTAGTAGACACACGAGGAGCAGGGGTAGAACGGACATTTCCACCGTGACGGGCGCGCGTGGCATTCTCCTCTTCCGCCTTCCCATACTGCCCCCGGCTCGGGCGTGCGTCGGACGTGTGGTTCCAAAGCTTTTTTCAACGCTTCAAAGAACGCTTTAAAGCCAAGTGCCAACGCCGAAAATTTTCCATCTCTTGCAATTGTAATGGAAGTAGGAGTATTAACATTTTTTTTGTGTTCGAAAATCTTAGTTTTGAATCATCTCCTAGTTATGTTTAACTAAGCTTTATTTTTTTCCAGGACGATGATCACAGCAAGGTTCTCCTACTGACACTTGTTGCTTCCGCAAGGCAGAGAGACACGCCATGTGTGATGCGTCCTTGACTGGTCGATCACTCGGGTTGCTGGCTCGATGCACGGCGTGGACAAGTGCAATCTTGGGCGGGCTCGAGGACGACACAAGTAGGAAGGTCAAAGGCCCCAGCATTTCCAAGGAGTACCCATCAGAAAACATGCGAGTACTACGCTTATTTTCTCCATATTTTGAGTTTTTGTTTTTACTGTTTGACCACTCATTTTATTCAAAAAAATTTGGAATTATTATTTATTTTTTTGACTTACTTTATTATTCAAAGTACTTTAAACATAATTTTTCGTTTTTTATATTTACATAAATTTTTTAAATAAGATGAGTTATCAAAAAGTGTAAACGAAAACTCAAAATACCTTATATTATGGAACAGAGGGAGTACTAAATTTCAGTCACCTGCCCACGCATGCTCAGTGACTTACACAGTACTACAGCATTGCTTATTTCTATTATTGTACAGTACGAGTACGTTCTAACAGATATGGGCTATTTCCTCGATCTTGTGCTCATTTACACCGAAATGGTTACCTACATCTAGAAATGGAGCGTGTGGTAAACAAAAAGTATAGATACGGCCATTCCTACCAAGAAGTACTCTTCCTCGTTGCTTCTGAAGACTGTAGTTTAAAAGAGACGTGTAGGATATAGTCCCAACAAACACATGCCTTGTTCGGAGTACTCGCAAGTCGTAACAGCTGGAGCTCGGACGGAGGCAGGGCTCGAGGAAGCTAGGTAGCATATCAGCTAAGAGCTTTTGTCCGTTTCTGCTTGTTACCGTCACAGGTGGAGAAACCATCTTTAGTCGGTCGACCAAATTTCACAATAGTCCCGGTTTTATTATAAACCGGGACTAAAAAGATGATTTTTAGTCCCGGTTCATCCCCTGTCAGATGTATGTCATAGGGTTGAGGATCTTTACTCCTGGTTGATAACTCCAACCGGAACTAAAGATCGATCTTTAGTAACCGGGAGTAAATATTTCTCTCCCACATCTAATCGGTTAAGTCCCAGACAGATATTTAGATAAGATTGGAACATCCCCTCTCTTCCTCTTCTCAGATCCAATCCTCTTCCTCCTCTCCTCCCCTCTCTTCCTCCCCCTCCTCCCCTTCCTCTTCTCCTCCCCTCTCCTCCTTCCCATCAGCCGGCCCTTCCTCCTCCTCCATCATATGGCCGGCGGCGGGCGGCGGCGGCGCGGCCGTGGCTGCACGCGGGCAGGCGGTGGCCGGGCAACGGCGGCGCAGCTCGTTTGCTTTTCTTTTTTTATATAATTTGTGTTTCACTGGATGTATAATTTTTTAGATTTTGTGATTCACTGCATCGCATGGATCTGAGATGTATAATTTGTATAATCTGTGATGTATTTAATTTGTGTGTAGTTTTTTAGGATTTGTGATGTTTTTTATCTGTGTGTAGGATTTGTGATGTATTGATCCGTGTGTATAAGTAACTTAATATTTGGGATGTGCATCACATTCGATTCGGGAGAAAATATAGGGATTAACATTAGCCATTAGCAAATCAATAATAAAATGAAAAAAAAAGGATCTCGAGAAACTGTTGCTTCCTCTCTAACACCAACCGGGACTAAAGATTCCTCCTCTTTACTTCGATTGGTGTTACCAGTCCCGGTTATTTGAACCGAAACTAAAGATAGCGATCTTTAGTCCTAGATTCGTAGTCCCGGTTAGAAAACCGGGACTACAAAGGGTTCTAAACCGGGTGAAGAGCATTTCTCCACCAGTGCGTCACGACATAGCACGGTTCTGGATGATCGAGGTCAACAAAGCAATCAATGATGGGCCACCTATTCGCTGTCAAGACAAATGTTAGTGCCCTTTGCATTGGCCGTCCTCGTTCACCGAACGCGATCACAGCGTACTAATCTAATCTTGCTATGCTAAACTACTCATACGAGAGCTACCACTACATTAGTACTTATCCAAAACAATTATTGAAACAGTAAGTACTACTACAGTTACTACTAGTACGCTTCGTGCCATCTTAAACGTATCTTTGCGTGCAAGCTAACTTCCCTCGAGTGGTACGGTGCCACCAGCCCACCACCTTTCTTATAGCGCTGCGCGGCAAAACAATAATCAGGTCGCGTTGATCTAACTTAACCTATCAACGAGAAGAAACTGAAGTCGTCGTCATCACCCGAATGAAAAAAACTGCTCGTGCCGATCGAGCAGCAGTAGTACTAGTAGTTTAGGGAGGCGGCATGCAGGACGGGGAGCACCCCTCGTGCCCCGATCAGCGCCACCGCTCCATGAATCCCGCGCTGTCGAGAGCACCCTACACGCAGCATCCCCCAACGACTCTGCCAATGCGCGGGCGAGGTCATAGCGTGCGCCGAATATTACTGTGGTCCGTGGGTGGTAGTGTGACTGATGACACCGCGCGTGTCCTGGATTTTACGCAAGTTATGGTCGATACCAGTACTCCCTCCGTCCCATAATATAAGAGATTTTAAATTTTTATTTATAACGTTTGACCACTCATCTTATTTAAATTTTTTTAAAATTATTAATTATTTTATTTGTGACTTACTTTATTATCTATAATACTTTAAGCACAACTTTTTATTTTTTATATTTATAAAAGAAATTTAAATAAGATGAGTGGTCAAACGTTACCATCAAAAACTGAAAATCTTATATTATTGTTGGACGGAGGGAGTACTACAAAGCGCGCGCTACGTGAGCAACCTCGGCGAGACGGCGCGGTGGACAGAGGGGCGGGTGGGGACAAGCCGGCAAGGCGAGGTGGCAGCTGCAACCGCAATGCGATTTGATGGAAGCGGTTTTTTTTGGGGCCGTGCGGTGCGGGAGCGGAGCGGTGTGAGGTGTTGGCACTTGGTCTGGGGCTCGGGGATGTGGCGGCGGGCCGGCGGCGGCGTCCACCGTGCGCGAACGTGACCGTGTCGCGTACGTGAGCGTGCGGTGCCGGTGTGGGCTCTGCTCGGATGCTGGTTGGAACAGGATTGCGGGATGATGGCATGTCTGCGGGCTGCGGCTGTACGCTCGTGCGGTGACATGCGTGCATGTCAATAGATCTCTCCAGCTACTTCCGTGGTCTGAATTATTTCAGTCTTTAATTTAGCTACAGCACCTAGCAGTAATATTATTTAAGAGAGGGATGATTGTGACTACAACACCTGCCGATCATTAAGCATTTACACCGTGAGTCTTTTTTAAGAGAAAAAATACACTTCGATTTTTTAGTGGAAAGTACACTGAATCTGGGTATCGCAGTACGATTTTGCTTATATATTGGTCGACAAATTTTCCCTAAAAATTTGACAGATGTAATTACAGTATAATTGTAGTGTAATTACATGTAACTTGTATGTAATTACACTGTAACTATAGTGTAATTTGTATGTAACTTTCAAAAATCTCTCCATAACATGTTATTTCGGTAAAATGGAGGTCGTGGGAACAAATTCTTTCACATATGTGTGTGCTATGATTTGTTTTCTTCCTCCCCAAAACAAATCTTGTAATAGATCTAACGATTCAAAATTATGTGAAACTTATATATAAGTTACACTGTAGTTATATGCAAGTTACAGTGTAATTACATACAAGTTACAGCGTAATTATACTACGATTGTACACGACAAATGTATAGGTAGTCACATGGCAGTATATGTGTGTGCGCTTTCTTTTGGGAGAGAGTCTGAAAACCTGTGATTATGCAGTCCTATTACCATCTCAGGCCTCGTTTATTCGAATTCGAATATATATAGGCCGACGTAACAGGGCCGCAAAAGGCATTTCAGCCTTGTCTCTTTACGGAACAGTATTGGGCTTTGGGCTCTTGTGTCGGCCCTAGGCCGTTCACCGCTGGCCCAAAACTAGGCGGTTCGGAACCGGATCACAGCTCACTGGCTGGGGATAGACGAGACGGCGACCACGACGATGACGATGACGACGACGACGGCGACGGCAGCAACGGCATCCGCACCACCACCCCCATCTCCGGTTCCTCCCCTCCCCGCGTCTCAACCCACCGGAAATCCATTCAAAAGCACCCGCGCTCCCGCACCAATCCACCGCACGCCATGGCGTCGCGAGCGGCGGCCGCGATGGTGCTCGCCGGTGCCCTTCCCGTGTCTCCCGGCCGTCCCCTGGTCGCAGCCGGCGCCAGGTGCTGCGACGGCGGCATTCGCGGGAGGGTCTCCTGCTCCTCCCACCGCCGCTCGGACCATCCCTCCTGCGAGGCTGAGGTGAGCACGCGCTGGTTGCTGGTCTCTCCTCATCCAAATGGCTTCCAAAAGTTGTAGCGTTCGCTTCAGTTTAATCGTGTGGTTGTCTGGTTTGGTGCAGGAGGGAGGAGTGGTGGAGCTGCTCAAGGGAACGGTCGCGGCGCTCGCCGTCATCGCCCAGATTTCCGTGTCGCTCCCGGCGGACGCGATCCTCTACTCGCCGGATACGAACGTGCCGAGGACGGGGGAGCTGGCGCTGAGGAGGGCCATCCCCGCGAACCCGAACATGAAGACCATACAGGTAAAGCCGCATCAGAATCGGCGGCGCTGCGTAACGCTTAGTACGGTTGGTTGGGCGTTGTTGTCAGATTGTGCGAGCCCATTTGCCAGGAATCGCTGGAGGACATCTCGTACTTGCTGAGGATACCGCAGAGGAAGCCGTATGGCTCCATGGAAGGAGACGTAAAGAAGGCCATGAAGGTAATAAGTTGACTCTATTCCTTCTTCATAAGCATTTTTCTAGAAACAATGTTTGCTTCTTCTATGCGTTGTGAACTTCTTATTGAACAAATGCGCTCTCGATGCAGATAGCAATGGATAACAAGGATGCGATCTTGGCTAGTATACCTGTAGAACTCAAGGAAAAGGGCTCGAAGTTATATACCTCCTTGCTTGAAGAAAAGGTCAGTAGGTTCTAGGATGTGCTCATGGTGAATTGCAGTTTATGAAACAGATCAAATTCTGGTTTTCACTTGTACTTATTTATAAATTATACCTGAGCTACTTTGCAATCAACTGCAGGGTGGTTTGCAAACTCTCTTGAAATATATAAAGGAAAATGATCCTGACAGACTTTCGGTTGCACTTGCTTCTTCTCTTGATACTATTGCTGAATTGGAGCTGTTACAGGTAACTGTACTAAACTGAATAGAAGTTTCATTATGTTTAAAGGAGGCTCATTATACTCCGGCGATGATCGGATTACTTAAAGGGGGAAATTTCTTTCAACAGGCTCCAGGTTTATCCTTCCTCTTACCACAACAATATTTGGAATATCCAAGGTAACTTTTGTTGATCTCTCCAAAGCTTAAAATCTAAATGTTTCTTTGTCCCTAGAATTATTGTGAGGGAAGGGCAGAGATAGGTCCGAAGATTGAAGGTGGCATTTGATTATACTGAGTTACTGACATGCATGGTTCTATGTCCCGCAAACAAGTATAAGTTCTATGTCAGTATAAGTTTTAAGATAACCAGGTCTCTGCCCCCAAGTTCTTGATGGTAATAGTCAAAGCTGCCGCTATTAGTAGGTTTTTGAAATGAATTCAATAGAAAACTTACCAGTTTTTCCATTGTTGCAAATTAATTGGTTTTGACAAACTTGCCATTTTGCCATATTTGCAAACTCACTGTTTATTGCTGGTGTCACCCTTCATTTCATGGAGTAGAAACTGTCGAATAAAAAGTACTTTCTAGTTAATTCCAAGTGGGAACTTATTTTTATTTATAACATATATCATCACATAGTATTATAAAATCATTAAGGCCAGATTGGTACAGGGCGGCAAGAAAACCTCACAAGCATTGTTCTTTTCGAACTCTTGAGGAATGATGAATTTTTCTTGGGTTCTGATTGGTTGATCGCTTCAGCAGCAATGTCGGTAAATTTGAGCGCATGTTTTTAGTTTACTTAGTCGTCCTTTAGGTCCCCTGTTTTTCTTCTGTTTTGGGTCTTTGGGGTCGGTGGAGTATGGGTCCAGGTTGTTGTCCAAGTTGTCCACTTTAGGTGCGCACGTTTGCGCCAGAGCGAGTTGTGTCCTTGTCGCGCCCGGCACATTCTGATCATGTGGGATGGCACACGACACAGTGGAACGTGTCATGTGCATGAAGGCCTCAATGGAAACTACTTTGAGCCTCCTGTAATCCGTATAAACAACAGTGGAGAAAACTGAGAAAAGCTACAGCGAGATTACGCAGCGCCAAATTCATTCGCGTCTCTGTTCTTTGTTCTTGTGAGTGTTCCTTCAATCCCAGGGGGATCGCTGACAAGCAATACACTCAGTATGTGTAGCTGATTAGCAGATTATGTAAGTGTAATGGTGCTTTGAACATTCCATCCCTGTGGCACTTATATTAAGCATGCAATCATTCCTCCAATCTGTAACGAAATGTTCATTTGTACATTTAATTTAAACAGCTTGCTTTTAATAGGCTAGCAGGAAGAGCAGTTGTTGAATTCTCAGTGGAGAAAGGTGATGGTTCAACATTCTTTCCAACTGCTGGTGGTGAACCAAAAAGTGTTGCTACAATTCAGGTGGCTTTGAATGGCTGTGTAATTGTCTGGTATCATAAACTACAATCTTTTGACATCGAGAAATAAGAACCTTACCCTTGGTTGTTATCTTTTGTCATACCATGGTGTGCAAGAGTATATGGTTCTGTATACAGTTGCAGTTATAAAATTCCACGTGTCAGCTATTGATTTCTTTACTAATTTCCAGGTAGTGATTGATGGATATTCTGCCCCACTGACTGCTGGAAACTTTGCGAAATTGGTAAGGTAGCTTAACTCCAACCCCATCTCACTATTGATTATTTCCTGCCAATAGCTCTGGCTTCTGACATAGTATATGATAAAGATCATCGAAATGATTGTGTTCATCGACATAACATCTTCCAGAACATCAATTTAAGATTTCATGGTTCTGCGATGTGCTAAAAATTTTTCCTTTACTAGCTCTTGATTTTCTTTTCAGTAGTTAGGTTACATCATCTGATCCAATGAAATGAACTTTTCTTCAGGTGTTGGATGGGGCATATGATGGGATAAAACTGAAATGTGCAAGTCAGGCAATTATTGCAGACAACGAGAATGGAAAGAAAGGTTACACTGTTCCATTAGAGGTCATGCCTGCTGGGCAGTTTGAACCGTTATACAGAACTCCGCTAAGTATTCAGGTCAGTATTCCACACTGTTAGGTCTGTTCTGAAGGGGTATTTGGATCTAAATCGTCAATCAAAATCCTTACGATTTAGTTCAAACTGGAAGTGTATGTAAAAAGGATATTAAAGAAAGCCCACTCATCTGGACTACCCCGTAAATGCCAGTGAAATCTTAGAGTTACCGTCTTTCGTAAGTCATAACCCAGTTCCTTTGTTACTTGATCCAATACAGGATGGAGAATTACCAGTCCTTCCGATGTCTGTATATGGTGCCGTTGCTATGGCCCATAGTGTGGATTCTGATGAATACTCGTCACCAACCCAATTCTTCTTCTATCTGTATGACAAGAGAAATGTGAGTAAATGGACGTATATTTAGAACTAGACATATTTGATACTTCCTCCGTTTCACAATCCGTTTCACAATGTAAGACTTTCTAACATTGCCCACATACACATAAATGTTAATGAATTTAAACACATACATATGTCTAGATTCATTAACATCTAAATGAATATGGACAATGCTATAAAGTCTTACATTGTGAAACGGAGGGAGTAACACAGTATTTTAAATTCAGATTGCATAGGTGCATGTACCTCAACAGGGCACCCGTTTACCTCGTGTTGTGAACCATATTTCTGAATGCTTCTGCTTTTCTAGACCCATAGCGTGCCCTTGAATCTCTGATACTAGAAGAACTAATTGTGCAAATATTTTAATTTGTGATTATTTTCCTTTGTCTTGCGCAGTCTGGTTTAGGAGGAATATCTTTTGATGAAGGTCAATTCTCAGTATTCGGGTAAGTAGTGACTGCCATTACAGAACTGTGACCACTAGACAGCAAACTTGGTTTATTTTGTGGATTAACACAAGAGAACTGTGTGTCGATCAAACATCTGCAGGTATACCACAGATGGAAGAGAAGTTCTGTCACAGATTAAAACTGGAGATATAATTCGTTCTGCCAAGCTTGTACAAGGTAGAGAACGCCTTGTACTGCCTCCGGCAGCGCCGGCAGAGAGCTGATACAACGGCAAGCTTCACAAACCGGAAACATTCTTTCATTGGTCAGGAGACAACATATTTTATACCATAAATCATGTAAACCTGACTGAGCAGTTCATCAAATTTATATATAGAATCACTGCAAATCTGCACATTTAATCATTTTTTTGTGCATTTGCTACTTCACAATAATCTGAATAGAGCGGAATGAATCCTGGATACTAAATCTTGTATATCCTGGATACTAATCTTGTATTGTCAGGAAGCTGCCCTCCCTCGGCGTGCATCTCTCGTTGAGCCACGCGAGAATGTCAGCGCGGACGCGCTCGATGTTCTCGTCAGGCTCCCCGAAGAGCATGGAGTGCATCATCCCGTCGTATATCTTGATGGTCTTGTCCTTGCTGGCGGCGGCGTCGTACAGCGCGCGGCTGATGGCCGGGTCGGTCACCTCGTCGGCGCTGCCGTGCACGACGAGGAACGGGACGGTGACCTCGCCGAGGCGGGCGCCGAGCTCGTCGGTGGCGCGCAGCAGCTCGACGACGGTGCCGAGCCTCGGCCGGCCGCTGTAGCGCATGGGGTTGCGCGCGGCGACGAGGCGCTTGGCCGGCACCTTGACGGACTTCTCGATGAGGTCGGCGGTGGGCACGATGGCGAGCGTGGGCGCGAAGCGGGCGACGAAGGTGAGAATCTGCGGCAGCGGCCATGGCGGGCGGATCCGGTCGGAGATCTTGCACATGGGCGCCACCAGCACGGCGCCGGCCCACTCCTCCGGCGGCGTGCGGAGGTGGATGAGGAGGCAGATGGCCCCGCCCATGGACTCCCCGAACAGGAAGCACGGCAGCCCGGCGTGCTCCTCCCTCCGCCTGACGGAGCGGAAGAAGGCGAGCAGGTCGGCGATGGCGGAATCGAGGTCGGGGACGAACGCGCGGAGGCCGTGGGAGCGGCCGTGGCCGGGGAGGTCGGCGGCGAAGCAGGCGAAGCCGGAGCGGGCGAGGAAGACGGCCGTGGACTGGAACGTCCAGCTGATGTCGTTGCCGTAGCCGTGCACCATGAACACGAGCGCCCGCGGCGCGCCGCCGCCACGGGGCCGCCACGCCCGCGTGAAGAGGCGGCGCCCGCCCGGCGGGGTGAAGTAGGACGACTCGCCATCCGCGCCGTGCGCCGCGTAGTACTCAGCCTCCGTGGCCGGCTGCTCGCCCCAGAAGTTCACATCCGGGGCCGCGGCCGCGGCCGCGGCCGCGTCGCCCTCCTCATGCCGCTCGCCGTCCGGCATGGTGGGGAATCGGTTGGGCCGGCGTGTGGCGTGTGGCGTGCGGATGGGGAACAGGTGGTGGTGGTGGCCGGAGAGTTGGGGAGTCGTTGCGTAGCAGCAGGGGAGTTTACGATTCGTTTCGTTCGGCGTTTCGGTTTTGGGATTGGGTGAGACTGTTCGTGCCACCGGTCCAACTGGCACGTTAAGGCGATAGCGAAATTATCGACAATGTTGGGCTTTCCGTATAGAGAGCACTGCTACACGGACTAAAATTTTCTTACCAAACTTTTACTGACAAATCTTTTCAACTGTTTGGTTTAGATAGATGAAAGTTAAAAAAATCTAGATACTCAGTATGACGCATTAGTGTTAGTAAGAATTTAATAAGAAAATTTTCCTATAAAATTATTTGTAAAAAACATATCTCTTCTCTACGATTATAAAAATTGAAGATGTTTTTACTGGTATTTTGGTACGTCATCCATGTATGAGTCGGTTTTAAGTTCGTTCGCTTTTGAAAATATATATCTGTATTTTAGTCGGTTTTTAAGTTTGTTCGCTTTTAGAAATATATAAGGAGTCGTATAAAAATCTCTTTAAAAAAATCGCATGCTAATTTGAGATAAAAGTCAAACTTCTAATTGTAGCTCATGATTTTCTAAAAAAAAAATCCAAGTGAATTCCCAAAGTGAATTTCATCATAACTAAACTGTATAACAATAATTAGATTAAAATAACATTCACCCGTTGCAACGTACGGGTATTTTTTCTAGTCATTTAACAATTCGAAAAACATGCCCGAGAAAAACTGAGTAAAAGCTGAAAACTATGGTATACTGTAACACAATTCATAAAATCTGAATGGGAATGTAAGCTGTTTAAGGAGAGGGAGGGACTCTAAGATGAGCTGCTTATAAACTTCCAAAACAGGGGTCTTGGTTTGATTTGCAGCCAATTTATTCTTTTTCCAAAACAAATTTGGAACCAAATTTTATTAAGGTATCACCTAACCAGAGGCATTCTTTGGACCGCTAAGTTTACTGAAAACTTGGAGCCGTATGGCCCACATACCAACCCTTTTATTTGTACCGGCGAATCCTGCTGTCATGGGCCTCAGCCCTCATGGGCCATCTACTCTCTTTACTCCTTTTCAACTCGAAGAAATTAAGCCGGTGAAAAGGCGTCCGATCCTATGACGGACCGTCCGATGAGTACAACATGGAGTATGCGGTACGTAGCCTAGCTGCCTTCATTCTGTACTTGCATGGTCCTGCCTCCAATGCACACTTGCACAGTGTTTTGGATATACCGTCCTGCCTACACGATGAATACACACAAACGTATAGCTTCCAGTTGCATCTTTAGTGCGTGAACAGTAATTACTTTACCGAGCTCTTGCATAATCACTCACCAATTAATACGTTATTACGAGTTCAAAGCTAACAAAAGCACGCGATCGATCAAGCCAAACATCTGAATGCATCCTACGCATCCACACACACTTGAAAAACTAAACGACTCCACTACGGCAGCCGTGCACCGACGGGGACACGTGGTCACCCACATTATTGTTCCGGCAAACCGCCGCCTAGCTAGCTAGCTCGGCGACGACGGCGGCGAGCCGGCGATTCAGGGAGAAGACGAGCCGGGCTGGAAGGGGTTGGGCACCTCGAAGCCGGGGTTGGGGACCCATGTGTCGTCGGCGCCGGGGAGGAACTGCCCGTGCTCGGCTGCCGGGACGCTGTGGTCGACTCCGGTGATGTCCGGCACGTAGGTGCTGCCGAGCTCGAACCGCCCGAGCCCAGGGATCAGCACCGTCCCCTCGTGGAACGTCTCCGGCTGCTTCACGTCCGCCGCCGCCGCCGCCGTCTTCTTCGTCTCCTCCGTCGGGACGCTGCGCGCCGCCGCCGTGGTGGAGCACGCCGCCGCGGCCACCACCAGGACCGCGAGGACGAGAAGCGACGACGACGATGACCTGGCCATGCTTATCACAATGATCGCGACGGGTGCTAGATCACAAGACAAGAGCGGGAGGGAGATGGCTTGTGATGCCGACGCTCGCTGGCTGCGATGGATGCTGATGTGTGTGGGAAGTTGGTGACGCCGCGGCGACCTTATATAGACCACGTCAACGCAACGCGCATGCACGTACGTACGGGACGGGGCAGTTCGGTGATTCGATCGGCCGGGGAGAGAAACCGAGAGGGAAAAGGCGGTGCGTTTAATTCCTGGATCGCACGGTGCGCGCGCTGCCGTGCGCGACAACACGATATCCCTCGGCTTGGCGCGGTTTGTTACCACCGGGACGTCTCACGGACGAGGCGGGGAAGAAGCGTGCGTCGCGCGTTGCCGTACGCGCGTGTGGTTGCCGTCGTCGGGGTACTACTCCTATTTTAAATAACAGGGCGAAATTTAACGATTAGCCTTCTTAAACGGGTTAAATAGAATAATAGAGGTTAAACTGTAAAAAAAATAAATAGCTTAAACCCTTATTAAACCGCTATAGCTAAAGATAGCGGGAGCTATAACTGAAGATTTAAAACCTTACTAATCTAAAATAGTATTGAATGTGAGCAATGTAAGTCCTATAATTTAAAACGGAAGGAAGTACTATTTAGGCCGGTTACCCACTCGTTGGGGATGGATGGATCCATGGGAGATTGGGAGATTAGGGAGGGGCCCTCGATCGCGCGCTGCCAAGTTATTCAGCTGGCAGTTATGCCGGCCAGGGGTTCTTCCAACTACCCTGGCCTGCGCGTTATAGCGCCGGCGCCGGCCGGCCGCGATCATGGCATTGAGCGGCCAATTATTTCCTCAAGGCTCCATCGTCTCGAGATATGTAGATCTCTTATTTGCGAATCCTGTCTAGCTACTGTCATCTACTGCTAGCTGATTAATTAGTACTGTAACAAGACTGGTGTTTGCTTGACACGCTGTCACACGAAACGTACTAAATGTTTTCCCGTTGAACGTTGAATGGATCGGAATCGGGATGATGCAAAACAGAATTAAGGCCATTTTGGGAGCTTAATTAAGAAACAAATTATAATTAGTAGATACTGATAATTTGAAAAAACTAGGTTTCTCAACTTCTGACTTCTTATTTATTTCTAGATTCTATAATTATATATACTAAGAGTTTTAGGTGAAAAATCTAATCTAAACTATTTAGGGTAACAGAAGATTTTGTAAGAAGCTGCAATTTCATATGACTTAAATCGCTACTTGCAACCGTTGAGGTTTGGAAAGGCAAAATAATAATATAAGTGATAGGTCATTTGTTTTCTCGGCTATATATGTTCCTGGTCTGATTTTGGTCTCTAACTATGAAACAACTCACCATGGGTAACCCGGCTCTTCAAAAACAATCCTAGGAATTGTTAGGCTACTATCAAAAAGAATTGTTTTAAAAAAAAGCCTGCACTATTAATTGTTCCGTCAAAATCCGCATGAATTGATAATTTGATATAGACACTAGTGCTAGTTCTTCACAACAGAGATGTTGATTGATCAACAAATTAATTTGGGCCAATTTATTTGTCGGAAAAGAAAAAACTTATTAAGGTACTATGATATGTTGGCTCCAAATTGGCCCTTTTGGCCGGTTGGACATCAAACAAGCTAAACACTAGAGTAGTCTAGACGCAGCTTCCAACTAATTTTGGTGGCTTGGTACTAGGATATGCCACTAATGATTGTGCCATTGATCAATCCATGCCGGAGAGAGCTTAATTATGCATGATCGATCTTTGCCCCCCATTTAATTGGTACACGTACGTCTTTTTCAATTAATTAGACCACTAGTTAACATGTATACACATACTCACATATTCTACACTTGCACTACCTCAATCTTGATCTGGCACGCATAATGGACTGCTGGGTTTTCCTTTAGAACAATCATGGCCTGTTCGATTCGATGCTAATTAAGCGCGCTGTTGGATTATAAAAGTTTTAAAACTATATATACTTTGAGTAATTTGCTACAAAATTAAAATTTTAAATCGATGTATAAAAAATTATCATGTATCAAATCTACTATCAAATATGCAGTTTTACAATACAATGTTTTTAATATGTAATTCTATAGTAGTTGGATCAAAACATCTATAGTTTTGTGAAATCTACTCAATTATTTTCGCTGGTGCGAGCGCTCCCTGCATCATCCACGTGCAGGCAACACAGGGCGAAATCCTAGCCGCCGCCCACCCCTTCCCTCTCCGCCACGTCGCCGCCGTAGCACACCACTGGAAAAGCCGAGCGGCATGCTGAGAAGGCAGCGGTGGGGCCAAAACCCAGCTAGGCTCGGTCTCCGGCGTGGGGGAGAAAGAGCGAAACCAACATTGGCGACACACCTCAGTGAGCGCAGCGACGGATTTGACGCTAACTCAACCGGATCCAGTCCCCCGCAACTGGATTCTCCCCCTCTCCCAAACGCTGAATTTAGTGGGGGCCGCAGTTAACACTACGGGTCAAACGATATCGCGGCGCGGGAGGGCTGGTACAGTCGATGGTGGCAGGAGGCTGGCACGGCGCAAGTAGATGTGGTGTGACTCCAACATGGCAATAGTGGTGGGATCGGAGCGGCAAGGCACGAGCGGGGAAAAAGAGGTCGCGTCTAGTGGCAAGCAGCGTTGGCGGCGACAAGGAGCAACGGGACAAGGCGATAGCAATGCAGATAGGTGGCTTGAGAGTGGGCAGTCCAGCAGAGGCAGCGGCAATGATGGTGCCCTGAGGTGGGTGTGTAGGCCTGCCATGAGCTCCGATCTACACACTAGTCGTCTTGCGGTGGCGCCTTGCCGCCACAAGATGGACACGTTGGCGGGCTAGTGTTGGGTAGAGGGGATCCGTTCTTCTCTCTCACCCTCTCCTTCAGCTCAACTACGTGGATGGATTTGGAGCGCGTCAGATGTTAGAACTCCTACTTGATGGCTGACTGGTGAGGAGGCGCTGGCGCGGGGACTACATGTTGAAGGTTTACAGTTGGTGATGGCTTCTTTATCTAGGAGGAGACCTTGACAAGGGTTGGCAGAAAAATCACAGGTGAAAGCCTGACCTCTTTGTGTGGGCAACGACCACGCTTGCGGGCATCGCTTTTCCCTTGGAATGTTGTTGTGTGATTTTTTCTACTCTCCCTGATGGATTTCTTCAAGTGAAAACCATGTCATAGGTCCCAGGGTGAGCAGCAACGGCAATCTCAGTGTCATATTTTTCTTGAAAACGTTACGTAGAAGATCTATTTTTTTTGAGATGTTATGTCCCTCTGTTTTCAGTAGAGGGTTCTAATCATAGACGTATCGTGTGGTTGTCTTTTTGTTTTTTTAGCTATAGCTTACAGTTATAGACTTATAATTTTTCATTAGGGCTGTTTAAAGAAAACTATTTTCGCTGGCACCATCATTCTCTTACTCATGAATTAATCATGATGATTGATGGTGGCCACGCTGTGAACACAAACACGCAAATGCACAGGACGATATGGGGCAGCTATAATTACAAGTGATTGATTGAAGGGTAATTATATATTTAAGTACACCGTAACGGAGAGACAGCCACGACCAGTTGCTCATTTCCATCATTTTGACGAGGACGTAACTAGAAAACGAGATGTGCAACAAGAAACGCGGCCATGTCATGATCAATGGAGGTGGGTTTCTGTACCGTAATTGCGCTGCTCGCTGGCCCGTGCCGTATGCCTCCCCGAATCGGGTGGAGGACTGGAGGAAAGACTAGAAAAATTCAGAGCTAGTAGAGTTCAGTACATCAGTACAAGATCAGCTTGAAAATCGCAATGCTACAAGCTGCAATTCCCTGTAGCAGATAGATCGAAGTGCGTGTGAAGTTTTGTGATCTTCTGGACCAGTACGGCACAGGCTCACGGCGGTGTATGACTGTGGGTTACCTTCCCGGCGGTGCGGAATTTAGTGCGAGCTAGGGACCAATCCTTGTAGACTACATGTTGGATTTCGTTGGTTTTGTGATTTGTCCTCGTTGTAGTCGTCCTTTGGAACTAGTCCCACACAGGACTCTGTAACGGGAGATGTTTAATTTGTCCCCGCCGTTTTACCCGGTACATGTTACATGTAGCAACCATTTCTCGTAGTAAAATGGCGAGAGAGATTAGAGCCAATTTTGTTCCTTGATTGCAGGTCGAGTATATTTCCGGCCTATGTATTGCTTGGCATTATTTTTTTAGAAACATGGATGATAATATTAAATATAACTATATAAGAGACTGTTACACTGGTGGATAAACCATGTTTTCGGTCGACCAGATTTCACAATAGTTCCGGTTGTATTAAAAACCGGGACTAAAAACATTTTTAGTCCCGGTTTGAAAGCTCCAGGGTACTTTTTAATCTTTAGTCCCGGTGGTGATCTATTTATAATCCCGGTTGATAACACTAACCGGGAAAAAAAATCGCCATATGCTTTACTCACCAACCGGGAAAACAGATTGACGTGGAGATCGGAGAGGTATGCGTGATCGGATCGAGGTATCTCCTTCTCTCTTTTAACTCCTCTCTCCTCCTCTACTCAACCTTATCTTCCTCTCCTTCTCCTCTCTAACAGGCCGAGGGCGGTCGGGCGCGGAGGCCTGGCCGGCGTGATGGTGCGGAGGCCCGGCCGGCGCGAGGGCGGCGGGGCACGGCGGGCCGGCCGGCCGGCGCGGCGGCGGCCGGCGCGAGGGTGGCGGGGCGCGGAGGGCCGGCCGGCCGGCGAGGCGGTGGATTTTTTCTTTTTTTTTAAAAAAAAAAAATCTGAGATTGTTGTGTGATGTATTTGATTAGATCTGATTGTTGTGTGATGTATTTGATTTGTGTGTGATGTGAATATTTGATAATTTTGTAGAAGTTGTGATGTAATTTTTTTTTGAGATTTTGTGATGTATTTGAGTATTTGAGATGATTGATTGGGGATTTGGAGGCAATTTGAGGATGATTGATTTGGGATTTTGGGGACGGGATGGGGTGAAATCAATATATATTAAAAACAATGAAGAAAAGAAAATAATAAAGAGCAACCGGAACTAGTCTTTTTAGTCCTGGTTGGTGTATCTTTAGTCCCGGTTGGTAACACCAGCCAGGACTAAAAATGGATTTTTACTCCCGGTTTTTTCACCCGGAACTAAAGATAGCGATCTTTAGTCCCGGATTCGTAGTCCCGATTGGAAAACCGGGACTATAGGGGGTTACGAACCGGGAGTAAAAACCCCTTCTCCACCAGTGTTAGCATGTGTTTGGTTTGGAAACAAGGTAAGATGGTTTGGACTTATCCGTGTTTTTAGGATAGGATGATCCGGTCTATCTGTTTAGCATAAGGGATGGGATGATTCTACTTTTGAAGGAATGACCCACATGTCAGTGAGACAGCGATAGAAAAAAGTGGGTTGGATTGGTCAGCCAGTTTTTGATGGAGCATCCCAACATAGATCATATGGGAATATTCTCTGTTAGGGACCATCTATTTCGCCTGTGCTCAAACCAAACACATTAAAAAATGCGTTCAACCTAACTCAACCCATCCCAACCCTTAAACCAAACGCATGCTAGTGTCATGGATATAGGATATTAGCAATACTTATGTATTAACATTGGTGGGATTCACCATATACCAAATTTTATATGGAATAAAATCGTTCCGGATAAGTAAAGAGAAACAGAGTCTAACTTAGACACTACAAGGTTATTCGAGTCGTATCCATACATGGTTCCCTAGTTATATTTGAACAAGGGAATATCCGAAGATATAAATACAAGACCCATAGAAAAAGAGGGGACAATCCAAGGCAACCCAATACAGATCAACACAAAACTAGATAAGCTCAATACGGAGCCATAAAAACCGATAAAAGGAATCTAGAGCTACTTCCAATATCACCGAGTTCTTATTCAAGAAAGTTGACTACCTTAACCTCTAGCTGTCAACCAAATATGAGAGCTTTGCGTCTCTAGGCTGATAGAAACTAGATTAGGCCATTCTGTACATTGTACTAGTGCGATATTGATACTCCCTCCGTTTCATATTATAAGTCGTTTTGATTTTTTAGTCAAACTTCTGTAAGTTTTATCAAATTTGTAGAAAAAAATTAGCAATATCTACAACACTGAATTAGTTTCATTAAAACTAATATTTAATATAGTTTTATAATATTTTTTATAAACTTAGTCAAACTTAAAAAGTTTGATCAATAAAATAGTCAAAATAATTTATAATATGAAACGGTGGTAGCATATAATGGCAACACCGGTTTTTGTTAATAGGAGTAGAGCTATTATCCGTAAGTAGGAGACTCGAAGCTTTATAAAAGATAAATCTTTGTCCACTGTCTCTTTTATCTCATCACATATACTTTGGTACCGATGATAATGATACTCTACAAATACCGTTGTCGGGTATAACCCTTTAACAGAGAGTTAAGAGACCAATACAATCTTATTGTTGCAGAAAGAACGTTAAACATGTCAACCAAGAACAAAGATACTTTATTTTTGTGAGCAGGCGAGCACAACCACAATACTGAACGAGCATCGGACACCATCTTTGCTCCTTTTGACAAATATACAAGCCGGCACAATAATAAAATTGACGACCCACACTGTAAGTAGGTGCTATCGATTGAATCATTGACACCGGCAAACAAGAATCCCTATAACTTCATCAAAGATCACATGATTGAAGTAGCTATGACCAGGGTTTACAAAATCGATAAAACATGACTTCTCGGTCTTTCGGACTGGCTGGAGGACACAAACCGCTCGGTTTTAAAATCATTTAAAAAAAATCAAACTGGATTAGATTTTTCTTAGAGTCAACGTTTTTCATGAAATTAAAAAAAGGTAACCCAGTTTTTTTTTTCAAAGAGGTAGGGAAAAACTCTAGACAATCCCCTCTCGAAAGCTAGAAGGAAAAAAAAAACTAATTCAACAAATAAATCTAAAAATCTTTATTCAAGTTGCAAGGGCGTGGAAATGGTTTAACCTTTTATTTTGGAATTTAAAACCACTTCTCACCGATTTATCAAAAACCGATCGATAACCTGTAAAATCAATGACTTTCAACCAACGTTGTACGAAAATGGATCCATTACCAGAAAACCACCATTGACAGTTTCATGATAACCGACCAGTTTTCTTAAACCTGTGTTCGCATGTCATGGTTTGGAACCCATCTCCCCGCACGGAAAACGGAGCGATACATTAGCGTGTGATTAATTAAGTATTAGCGTTTTTTTAAAAAAATGGATTAATTTGATTTTTTTAAGCAACTTTCTTATAGAATTTTTTTTTTGGAAAAAACGCACCGTTTAGCAGTTTGAAAAGCATGCGCGCGGAATACGAGGGAGAGGGGTTGGGAACATGGAGCAAAGAACACGGCATCCGTGACGGGCGCCAACTTAGGGCCCGATTGAGATATGTAATGTTATCTCAATAGGGTCTAAACTATGGCCAGTCACTGATAGGTGTTATCTATGACGGGTCTGAGTTTTATGCATATATAATATATTTGTGCGATCATATCTCAATCGGACGATTCTTCGGCCCGTCACAAATGACTCATCCGTAATAGCCCACTAATTTCAGACATGTTAGAGGCCGTCACGGATGAAAGGTTCTGTACTAGTGAATATGCATATAACGGATAAATTTAGTAATGCCACTCAGTTCACGGCACTTTCAAAACTTACCACAACTGATTCAAATTGTTTCATTCTATACTACTCCGTCAATTCGAGAAGTCGCGTCGTCAGTTGTGTGTGTTGCGCCGTCCGTTTGTCAGCATCGTCGGTCGGAGTTACCGTAGCCATGGACGTGAGATTGTGAGGTGCGACAGTGTGGAATCCCGGGAAACCGAGCAGCACCACGCGTCGTCCTCCGGTCCTGACGTCCACCCAGCGCATGGATCTGATCGCCGTAGGCGAGCTCCTCCTCGCACATGCCGTCGGCTGTCGATGTCCTCCTCGCGTGCATCTGGCCACTGTCAAGCGTCGCCAGTCGCTGAGGTCCAAGCACGACGAGCTCGTCCTCGTGCACGCCGTCAACCGCCAAGGTCCTTTCGGCACGCGCTGCCAGCCAGCCAGCAAGGTCATCCCGGCGCGCGCATCCGGGCACCATTGGCGAGCTCCTCCTCGCGCACGCCGTTGGCCACCAAGGTCTTACCGGCACACGCATCGGGCCTCCGTCCACGAACTATTCCCTATGTGCCGCTTGTCACTAAGGTCCTCCCAGTGTGCTGAAAGGAGAGGAATCGACGGATCTTTAACCACAAAGTGGTGACAACGAGTTTTCTTCTATCAAAAATTAGAGAAGAGGCTAGCCTTTGGGTTTTAGTAGGGGCTAAGCGGCTGCGTGAGTTAATCCCGCACTCTGTATAGTGTGTAGCTATAGTGTTTCTACTTTTTTTTATTTTCTCTAGGGGTTATATTTTCTCCTGCTCTATCTATCTATATATCTATCTATTATCTACTAAAAGTCCATTAAACTTCCTACAAACGCTCTCAAACCACCATATGGCGCTCCTACAAACGCTTCTAAATCGCCAAGTGGCACAGTCTAATCTCACCGTTAATTTTTATTTAAGTTGGTGGACCCATTATTTTATACCGTTAGATTAGATCTATACCTGTCATCCATTAAACTTCCTACAAACGCTCTCAAACCGCCATATGACGCTCCTACAATCGCTCCTAGATCGCCACGTGGCACAGTCTAATCTCACCGTTAATTTTCATTTAAATTGGTGGACCCATTATTTTATACCGTTAGATTAGATCTATACCTGTCATTGATTTTTAATTAAATTGGTGGACCCAAATTCTTGCCCCAAATCCGATCGCGCTTCCTGTCGCCTACTCCGGTGCCTTCCATCCGTGTTGGGCTCAAGGCCTCGATAGAGGAAAACTTTCCTGCTGCCGCCTAGACTTGGATTAGGTTTCAAATTAAAGCCTCCACACAGATTAATCGGGGAAAATGAGCTACATGAGACTGGGATTGTACAAACATTTGACTTTCAGTAGCTGGCAATGTAATCCACAGACAGCAGCATTTGATCATTTGGTGTACAATCCATAGGCAGCAGCAGCTCAACGAAATTTTACCATCTATAATTGGTAGGTTTAATAAGTAACTATGCAAACGAACTTTCTCGATGCTATTCCAGCATAGATATCGGTTTCATACTGTGCTATTAGAAGGGACAAAGAATAAGTACGTATAATTCGTTAAAAAAAAAGCTAAAAAGCGACGTCTTTTGCTGAAAAGTAACGATATTATACCTTCCCTTCTCATTCTCAAACCAAAAAATTAAAATATCGTTATATTGTATGTATGTACATATGAGGCCTCCTTTGCGGCGCTACTAAATCTATCTAACTTAGGTATATAAATACACTAAAAATATATTGCATCATATATATGTTATATATAAGTAAAAGTTCATTAACAACACTACATACGTGCAAACGAATATACTCCCTCGACCGACTTAACCATTCTCTCCTATTTTATATGAGTACATGTAAAAACTGGACGAGTACGAACTTACATATGAGGCCTCCTCTGTGGCTCGACTAGGATATTCAACTTAGGTCTATAAATACACAAAAAGTTATTTCATCATACACCTGTTATAATTAAAAGTTAATTAACTCTGTACAAATGCTCCTAAATGCTCCAACATTGTCATGTGGTGCTCTAATAAATTACAGAAAATCATAAAAATTCATAGAAAGTAACAAAATATCACCCAGCTATCGATTTTCAATTAAATTAGTGCCGATGGACATGTTATTTTAGACCATTACATTAGATGTATTGAAATAGCAATCATAATATCATGTATATAAACCTCTCCTAATCTCCCATACAAGTACGATAATACGTACTTTTCTCATAACAACACCACATACGTGACCAACTTAACCATTCTCTCCTGTGAGTATTTCCTTACATTCCGTTGTCTAGATCATATCAGAAAATAGAAGAATATGTAAGAGAAAACAGAATAATTAACCACGTATGTGCGCACTTACGTTTTCCCTCCACCTTCGCACTCTCCCCTCCTCTCCTATTTTCTATTTAACTTCTCCTATTTTCTAAGTAGCGCTAACTATATAAAATAATATTAGATAGCTAAATGATCATGACTCTTGGACCTAGACCATTACATCTCTAAAAAAATTCTTCTAAATAAATGGACCCATTAATTTTAAACGTTAGATTTTTAAAAAAAATATGTTTTACATAAAACAACCAAAGATCGAAAGAAATTAGCTTAAACTAATTGTTGATATTTTACAGTACCAAGCCATTCATCTTATTTCATGTAAAATAATTAACCCATAGATACTATATGGCCTCAATTAAACCACCAATTATAAAAAAAGATCTAGCATATATGGCCTCAATTGCACCACTTCTATAGGCTGTTAACACGCTAGGGAGTCACGCTAAAAGATTAACCAATCTATAGATATCATATTAATCAGTGCCAACACATTTAGTTAAATTTAAAATTATGAACGATCAATTTGAAACCATTATAAATCATGATAAAATCCTCGAGTCATTAATATCAAAATTCAAAGAATAATTAGTTCTATATTATCTGAAGATATCAGTCATAGATTTATTCATCAATGTTCATAGGTGAAACAAGCTAGGCCTCAATTTTTTTACTTCCAATCAAGCTTTGAAGTATCAAAACAAACTGCATGATATGGGACTGACTAACTATATATATTGAACATTTTACAAAATCTTTTCATATAAATACAAACAATTTTCAGTCATCATAAAGGATTTTAACATTTAAAAATAAATAGATGCCCGCGTAATTGCACGGGCTATCTTTCTAGTTCAATGAAAAAACTATAGTGTTGTTTTCCATTCAAAAAGTGTGCTGGAGTGGGAGAGTAGAGCAGCAACACGAGGAGGAGCTAACTGATGGTGATGAGAGGAGCCAGGGATTCCATGCACGATGCCTCCGTGGCTACAACGACTACGACCGGCAATGCTAATAATCGAATGACGTGACTTCCCGATCACTACCAGGAAAACCGTTTTTCTATATGATGGTATTTTTTTCCAGGTGAGTAGACCTCTCGGAGTTAAATAACCACCTACAAAAATGACAACCGTGGGTGAGATCGTCGTCCGCCTAGGATCTCTTAATAGATCCGCCTACGAAAATACCTTAAGCATCATAAAAACTGTCACACGCAGTAAAAAATCCTAAGTCCCTCTCCCTCCCCTCCCACCTCTCCTTGCCTCTCTCCCCGATGCTCCCCTCCTCTTCCCTCCCACATCTTCTTCCCTCTCTCCTCGACGACAGCAGCGGCTAGCGGCGGTGGCGGCGGCGGCTCCCTTCCCCTCCTTCCCAGATCCAGCCGAAGGCGAGAGGAGAGAGGACGGTGGCGACGTCTTCCGTCCGTCCTCCCAGATTCGGCCGGAGGAAGGGGACGGACGATGGCGACGGCGCCAACGGCTCCAAGCGGAGGCAGCGTCGCACCACCCCCAACCCGGCTCCTCTCCCCTCCCCTCCCTTCCCGGATCCGGCTGAAGGGGGCAGGGGGGAGGGCGGTGGTGGCCGGCGACTCCCCTCCTTCCGCCCAGCTCTGGCCGGAGGGAAGGGGGAGGGAGGTGGCAGCGGCTTCTCTCCCCTCCCTCCCTCCTTCCCAGATCTGGCCGAAGGGGGGAGGGGGAGGGCGGCGGCATCGCCCCTGCAACGGCCTCCCCTCACCTCCTCTCCCTCTCCCTCTCATCCCTAAAATCTTAACCCTAAATCCGGCCGAAGGTGGGAGGGTTGCGGCGGCGGCGTGGCCGGATTGGGTAGGGGGGTGTGTTGTGGCGATTTTTTTTGTTCGCCCAAAATATTTTTGCAGGCGGGTGGTTATGGCCCCTCATTTTCGTAGGCTTATGCGTGTAGGCGGGCCTTCCCCTCGTCCGGGAAAATGATTATTGGCTGTTTGGAAAAATGTTTTTGTACTGGATGGTCCGGGAAAATGATTATTGGCTGTTTGGAAAAACGTTTTTGTACTGGATGGATGGGATGGCACGGAATGCAACACTTGGTACCCTTGGCAACAAGTTCTGAAAAATGTTATGGAGTAGCACAGTGGTGGAGTCAGCAACGCCATCGATCGAGTCCGGCGGCTATGGTGTTTCTCGGTGATCTACCGATCTTTTTATACTCCAACGGCGAATCCACACTGGAGGTGGCAACAGCGGAGCTTGAGCTTACGGGGAGATGCTTCGGCCGCTTGAGTGGCATATACTGAAATTTCTCGCCTATACAACTGTGCATTTTTCATCAAGTGTAACTTAACCTGATCAAAATTCATTTTCCAAGTGTACGTGTATCATGTCAAAAGAATTAATCTGAAACTACTAATTACAAAGGATCATCATCTAAAAATTAAACTTTACAAACTACTAGTACTCCTAATTACAAAGGACAGTAATCTCCGGTGCCTACCCCAAGTCACCAACGGAAGAATGCAAAAATCCGGTCAGAACCGCCGCCATGGCGGCAGAGGAGAAAAATCACGGCGACCGTGGCGAGGCAGGGGAGGACGGCGAGGACGACGCGTTGCGGAGCCGGCTCGGCGCCGGCCGGAAGCTCCACCTCCTCAGCGCGCCGGCGCCGCGGCTGCGCGTGGCGGGCGGCGACAGCGCCCGCCGCACCACCTCCCGGTTCCCCGTCGGCACCCGAGCCATCGCCGATGCCCTGCCTGCCCTGCCGCACGCCTGCCGCCTCGCCACCGGCGCCGTCGATGCCGCCGCCGCCGCTCGCCCGCCCGCGCCCCACCAGTTGAACCCCTCTGCTCGCCCGGGGAACCCGCCACCGCCACCGCCACCGCCTGGCCTCGGCGTGTTACTGCCGCCGCCGCTGCTCGGCCTCCTCGGCCGCGGCACCCCTCCTCGCGCCGCCGAGCGAGAACTCATCGTCGCTAGTCGTCCCTCGCTCACTGCCTCTGCTTCCGGCGTCTTCTTGTCGTCGTCTCGTCGCCTCTTATACGCACGAGCTGCCTGCCTCCTACGCGCGCCGCGTCGCGTGGCGGAGTGCGGCCATGAGCGCGCGGGCGAGCGGAAGAAGAAGCCGCAGCGAACCTTACATACGGCTCGCGCGCGCGCGCGCGCGTTCGCGTTCGTGTTGACGTCTTCGTGGGTGGGTTGGGTTGGGTGGTCGTGACTCGTGAGCCGCAAGAATGCAACGCGGTCAGAGAGGCTTCGGGAAGAAGAGGGGGGTTTGGGTGACAGCGAGTGCGTCGTGACACAGGGGGTTGGGCCCGCATGTCAGTGTCAGTGGCGGGTCGTTCGGCGATTCCCACGTGGAGACGTGCTCCGGACAGCTGGGCGCAACTGGCATTTTTCTTTTTTTTTTTTGCTCCATTTGGAAGACTGCACCTGCTAGCTAGCAGCCTGAAAATGCTGAACTGTTCTCTGCTCTGTCTCGCACTTGCAGTGCTTTTCCTGAGATTTGACCACGCTAACTTGTGGCGTATTCTCGCAATTGGTCCGTTAAAAATGATCGGTCTTCCGGCTGCTGGTTGGGTGGCGGTACTACTACAATACTCCAGCTGTCTTCCTTCACGCAATTTTACATGGACAGTGAACAAGTACGAGTTCACCTTTCCGCTCGAATTTCGTCGAATATCCTCAGATTTTGGAGCTCCCTTTGGTTTGTACGAGCATCTAATTTCATTCGAGATTGGTTATTTTTTTGTTAAATCTTGCAAATTTGGGCCTTTTACTTCCTAGCAATTTTTCGAAAATTAAACCTAGAATTTAACTATAGAGTTCTAGACATGGAGGATAAACGTCTTAGTGTTAACGATTATGGGTTGTTCAGCGACAATTTACAGCACAGCCACATAACCCACTGCTACTTACTTGCTGTAGCAATCAAACTGGCTAGATGCTACAAAACAACACTATAAATGGCAGGCGAACAGCCCCATGTTACTAAGACCTGGTACTTGTGGTATAGAGTCTGTCGACGTTTGATGTTACGACTACGGTATTTGCATAGTATGGGGATCGTTGGTACTAGGATATATGCGAGATTGAGGTAAAAGAGATGGGGACAAGGATTTTTATACAGGTTCGGGCCCCTGAATTGTCAGGTAATAACCCTACTCCGGTTGGCCGAAGCCGGTCGTTGCTCTTATTCACCATAATCACAACAGTACAATATTTGGGGTAGCCTATCTAACTGTTATCGACTTGGCGGTCTGAAGTGCTGACTCGTAGTCGACAACAGGGTAGCCTTCCTCCTCGAATCCGCATCCGGCGAGATCAAAGACAACGCTATGTCTCTCCTGACAGTATCAGTAGACACAGTAGGGGACTAGCCATACTTATCTCTGAAGTCGATATTCGGCGTCTTGTCTTGGCGCTTGTTGACTTCTATATTGATCTTGTGTCTTGATCTATTGTTCCGTGTCCCCTCTCCTCCTAGGGGGCCTTGTATTTATATCCATAGGCGTCCTCTTGTTTAAGTAGAACTAGGGAAACCAATATGGATACAATCCGAGTATTACTTGTCGTTTTCATGTAGAACTCTATTCATCCTTACTTATGCGGAACTCCTCCTATATCCGAAGGTTGTTTCCATATAAGACATGGCATGTGGTGGGTCCTGCCGAGATTTAGTCAACTACTATTAGGTATGTGATATCCATAACCTTGACAGAGTCCATTACAACTAGTGTCGTGAATGGGGTTGCTGCCCATTCTCTTGGGTTGTCGAAGGTTGGCACCACTCTCGTTAGCGTTGACCTCCCGCATCCTCATCTCAATCTCAAGAATTAGTGTTTGTTTAGTTGCTAGTCAGAGCCTTACAAGTCGCCATCGTCTGCCAATAGTAGTTGTCAAACTTCTCTAAGATTAGATGCTCGAAATCTTTACCAAACCTTAATAAGTCTAAAAGAATTTTTCACATTTTTCTAAGTTATTGATACATCAGACCTAATTTGTTGTAAGAGAATATTATCATAACTGTAGCTTCAACCAAATAGTTGTATAAATTGGTCTTGCTTAATATTAAATGCGGCAAACTGACCGTCAACCAAATTTGCATTATAAAAGTATAAAAATATATTATGAGAAGTGAAGCAGTGTACCCTGCTTTATCAATTCCCTTGAAAGTCTAATACCAACTCACCACACCATTGTTTGAAGAGCGGGGTGGAGCAGAAAAGAGAGTTTGTCCCCTCTCTACTACACTCAAATCCCAATATCAGAAATTAATTATAAGATTGAAAAAAACTTGGAAAATCTAACATCATATCCTGGTTTGTCAATTTTTCAAAGAAGGTGTGCCAAATAAAGATGCGACTTGTCCAGTTTATTGCCAAATAAAATTGGTAGAGTTGAAAGTTGTAGCAAAATGAACAAGCTCATATATGAAGAGGGATAGAGGGGAAATGTGACTTTGTTTGGAGGTGTGCACCAAAGAGATTGGCACCAACTTCTTGCCATTTCAATGTCTAGTGTAGTATCGCTTCCACAGTGCTAAATTTCGAGTTGATGCGGAAATGATCAACTTTGACATAGCACTGAGCTACAAGTTTGTTTGTGAAAAGCACTAAATTATAGAGACCGTCTACCTATCATTGAATTGTTTCATGGGGAAAATCAACCGATTTTCAATGGATGAGATCTCTTTAAGATTTGTGCATGGAACCTTATCCCTCAATCACACTCGTCCTCCTTGTCCCCTAGAGTCCTAGTAGTAGTATTGTTCTCACTAGTTGTGCATCGCCGCTATCCCACCCTCTTCATTCTGTCACCCCTGGGCATCCATAGCGTCACCACTGTTCCTAGTGAGCCCTGCTAGCCATCTCCTCCCTACCACTTCTCCAACTGCCGAATTGTTTTATGTTTGAAGTCAATCGTCCTCCAATAACTCCAATGAGATGCTCCCACACTATCGAGCCTCCCTCATCTCTTATATATCTCCTGTTGGAACCAGGATTGTCTGCCTTCATGGGGGTGACTGAACGACTGTGCAATCAGTACTCATCCACTGTCCAAACCATATAACATCTCTCACATGATGTGTGCCCTTAATAATACTACCTCCATCCCAAAATATAAGGGATTTTGAACGCATGGGATATTTTCTAGTACTACGAGTCTAAACATGATCCATGTCTAAATTTGTAGTACTAAGAAATGTTGCATTTCCATTCATTCAAAATTCTTTATATTTTGAGACGAAGAGAGTACTGGCTAATAGAACCAGCCCATTGTTGATGCGAAAAACACACACTGGCCTAGAAGATCTGCTTAACTCCTGTGCAGGTCCAAAATCTTGCTTTTAGGTTCGTGAGCGTGCCGGTTGATTTGATCCCGCAATCAACAAGAATAAAAGACAAGAAAATGAGGTTAAATCCATAAACGATAGTGTTAACAGTGAAATTTGGTAAGCCCGGAGTAGTCATCGGCTTAGAGTCAGCATCAGCTTCGAAGTTCTGAGATTAGCCGATGAGAGTTGTCAAGTCGTCAGTTGTCGGATTCTTGCTATATTCGGTTAAGGAAATTGATCTACTAAAGGAAGCTTATCTAGAAGAGACCGAGTTCAAAGAGGATGCGGCATGGCAAGTTATCTATTAATTAGGAATAGTTTGTTAGTTTCCTTTATCTTTAGGAAAGTGTGTTTAGTGTCCTATAAGAACTTTATCTTTTCCTTTTATTTTTAGGAAAGTTTCTTTCTTGTTCGACAAGGGCTTGAATCAACCCACGGGTATAAATATGTACACCCGGGGTCTATGTAATCTATCGCTACGATCAATACAATTCGGCGCATCACCACCCTTTTTACTTCTACTTTTGTTTTTACGTTCCGGCGGAACTTGGCACCCGTCGCAGGGCTGCATCGTCCTCGATTTCCGACGAAGGGATAAGTCCAATGTTCCGCCGGTCCAGGCAATTGTATCGTCTATGTCGGTGTCGTTCAAGGCTGCATCAGTACATTCAATCTCTTAGATTACTCTAGTTTGGATAATATATTTTCCTACCTATTTCTCATATGTCTCTGTTAATCTAGTCTTAGCATATCAATTTAGCTCTATCGGTTGCTTCTCGTTTTAGGGTTTCTGCCGGTATCGGCTAAATCGCGTTGCTAGATTAGATTAGCTTAGACATCTACCACCCTGAAAACTCAGTCAACGGCTTGATTATCTAGATATTATGTTTCTTTTCATACTTAGTGCTGCATCAGTTAAGTTTGATCTACTAAGTCATGCTTAGAACCATAATCTCTAGCCTGCTTCTTGATTGCCAATAAGGGTTTCATCGGGGTTTCAGCCAGTGAGTTATCTGGACGTTGCATCGGTTTATAAGGATTACATATACATATAAGTTGGATTTAGCCGATGACAATAAAGGTTTCACTGTTTAATCTAATCTTGTGGATTTCATGACATCGGACCGCCAGCCGATGTGTGCTTTAACCTTTGGATCGATGCTCATTTATCATATCATTATCTGCCGATTGGTTTATACTGGATTATATTGTTATTTTATTACATCAGCCGATTGCCTTTATATCATCATCTATATTGGACATATAGCCGATTGGTTAAACTCTATCGCTATCGGCTGGTATCGGCATCGACTAGAATCACTACATCGGCTTGTCAGCCGATCGGCTATTTGATCTACTGTTTACATATCTTGTCAGTTGCAGGGTCAAACTGACTGGCACGCCCGCATCTCATCAATCTTTGGACCTGCACTGGAGCTAAGCAGATCTCCCAGGCCGGTGTGTTCGATTTTTTCGTCAACAGATAGCAGATCGACTAGTTGCCGATGACATATCATTTATCTTTGGGCCGATGTCATGTTGAAATCGATCGGCAGTAATGAATGAATAAAATAAAACTAAATCTACCCGATCGGCTGTAGATATTAACGACATATAATCTTTCCTTCGGTGTATGTTTAAACCAAGTGATGGGGATAGATCGGTCGCTATGCCGAGACAGTATAAATTACTTAAGTCAAAACATATATTAAAGCAATGATTATATATGCGTTTATAGCATAGCCGATCAGATAAATCTAGCATGTATCAGCTAATATTCCGATACCACTCTATATTAAGATATCAAAACAAATAAAATATATCAAACAGAAAGCCTAATATACTTTAATGCAGCAAGATCTTAATATAAAGGACAGACCTAGCATAACAATCAAGCATTTAAGATAAAAATAGCTAAATCAGGTAAGATCGGCTGAAACTCCGATACTATCTCTATTGATGATCATGAAAAAGGCTAGATATCACAATTATAGGTAGAACTTAATAGATCGAACTCAACCGATGCAGCATTAAGCATAAAGATAACTGTAAGATCTAAACAAGATAATGAAAACCTCTAAGAGATGGTAGATACACGATATAATCTAGATCAATAGCAGGATCTAACTCTATCGGCTACTTTCTAACAGTAAAAACCAGCCGATTGCAAGTTATATAGCGCAACTGAAAAAGATTATAAAGCATATATGATAACTCGACGTATTACATAAACAAGATTAGAGTGTCATAAAGATGAAAGAACTAATCCTGAGAACGTAAGCCGCCATGACAAGTTTACCTCTAGTTAAAGATCGAAACCGATGCAGCTCAACTCGAAAGCAAGAACTCATCGAAATAGAACGAAAGTAAAAGGATGGCGATACGCCGAAAGTGTTATTGAACTGTTATTATTTGATTACACGGGTTCGGGTCATATTTTTACCCGAGATACATGATATGTCCTTGCCGGACACGACTCTTATCTCTAACAAACTCTAAGATACACATAAGTCTTTACGGCAGACTTTTGACTAAACATATCTCTAAGAAAATTACATAAAACATCATAATTAATAGATACATTTGTCTATCTGAGAGCTTATCTCCATCGTGGCAATCCTTGTGTAGCACATTGACCGATTCTATAAGCAGTTTTACAACCGTCTTCAACAAAATCGGCTGTATCGGTTGTCCTCTATCCGATCCATCTCAGCCGATGCATACTCCAGCCGATGCCTTCGCAGCCGATGCAAACTCTGTTGCCCGAATCTCACTCTTTGCCGAATTCACTTCAATTCCAATGCCGAACCTGGTTCATATCTTACCAAATTTAGTCGTTAACACCCATGAAAACTCAAGCTCACTAGTGATAGCAAACACATCTCCAGAGTTTGATGACATGCGTTCACCCCACCGCCATCGTCTGCAGCGGGGAGTGACCCGGAGCTCGTCCGCTAGGATGCGCCGCCGAGAAACGTAGCTTCCTCGCCGCCACCTTGGGCGCAGTTCTCAAACTCCGCCGGTCCATCTTCCTGCTAGTATTGGGTACAACAATCGGCAATAATTCAGCATATGCTTGCTGCTTGTGAAACTTGGGTAATATGGATGCACCAAGACCAGGTAGTAGCATAGCACAATTACAATAAGCAGCAAGCAAAGCATGCATTTGATTTGACCGTGCAGCAAGCAACGTATGAATTATTTTTTTTTATAACAACCGATACAATTGGAATGATACAGAGAAGATTAGCATGCCCCCTGTGCAACGTATGAATTCGATTAGGTTTCTTGCATAAACACAGTGAGGAACACCTTGTCATGCTTGCCTCCGACTGCTACTGTTGTTGCACCGCCGCTGTAGTCTTGTCCTCAAGGGAAGACCGAAGATGGCAGCTCGAACATGATGCCACTCCCTGGCGATGGTGGCGGCAGGCATGTTTTTGCTGCCACTTGCTAGGATTTCATGGGCTTCAATGGCTGGTTCCGCCAACTGAAAATCCTATTTTCCGAATGTGCGCCTGAATTCTTTGGTTAGGGTTTCGGGGTAGGGTGTGGTGTGTGTGTTGGGGGGGGGGGGGAGGGGTGGAGAAAAGAGCTGGCCTGGTTGCCGGATCGATCTCGTTAAGGGAAGCTAACCGGAGAAAGAAGGGGCTCGACTACATCTTCTCTTCTCAGTCAGAGGAAGGGGCTAGCTGGAGGGAAGTTCGTCATCGAAGGAGGCTGCTCGTCCACGTCTTCTCTCCTCGCCGTGTCACTTGCTGGGGGAGGGGGTGAGCTTTCATTTTGCTTTCGCAGACCACAAACGTTCACGATCCCCTACAACCGCGGAATTGAGATCCGATGCAGTCATTACTACTACTACTACTTTAGCAGTCACAACATGTTTTGACCGTTGGATCGATAAAGCCAAGGGCTCAGATTTGCTCTGCTACCCTGTTACACCTTTGACACTCTACAGTAATCGCTACAATAGTCTCAGATTTGCTCTGCTACCCTGTTGTACCTCTAACACTCTACAATAATCGCTACAGTATAGATTCTTCACATGTAATTCGTGAATAGTGTTTTCTAGCTATCTGAGCCGTTCATTTTGTATCAATCAGTCGAACCGCAGCTCCTTGTTACAATTGCACATCTGATCTCAAACCACAACCGCGACATGCAAATAGTGCTCAGCGGCCAGTGATCGGTGAAGGACCGAAGGTACCTTGTTGCGTGCGCGGCCGCTCGACCGCTGAAACTACGATTGTAGTGAAAAATCTTTCGGTTTTGCCTCACGCTACCGCCAGTCACCGAGCGGTCACTTCGCGTCCACCCATGGCTGGCGCACCGAGACAGGCAACAGCAACGAGCCATGTATGAACAGCGCGCGCGTGCGTGAGACTGTGCGCGTGAATGTGCGTGTGAAAGCCCAATAAAAGCTGTAAGATTCTTTGGGTAGACATCTCGTTAAATGGTCAGCAATAGGATGGACGGCAAATCTACTTCACGTGACAGGTGCCCGTGCAGCCCGTCGGTAGTGGTACGGTGCCGGTCTGCCGGATGCCTGTCTCCCCCTGCATCTCTCTTGCACGGTGCACCCGCCCGTGCGTCGGCCGGCCACCATCGCCGGACAAATTTTGCTCACCAGTGCACGCCTACAGCGCAGCAACGCTCGGCCGGTCACATGCCATTACAGACAAGATGCAGCGTGTGCCATGTACGGTGGCGTACGGATGCACCATCAGTCACCAGTTCACCCCTCACCAGTGCAGGACTGCAGTGACGACGGTACTACTAAATCCATCCTAAAATATAGTTAGTTTTAAAGTGAACAGATATATCAAGAAAATTGGTGAAATTAAATGGACGAAAATTATAATTGGTTGAGAAAAAAGATATATGTAGAAAAGTTATATAATACGGAGTAGGATGTTTTATTTGATTGAGAAAAAATGTAGGTGAATAAGTTACTACTATATTTTGAGATAAACTTTTAAGGCTAAAAGTATTTTGAGACTGCCATTTTTCTCGGTGGCATGATGGCTCCAGGAGAGTAAAAGCAAGGGCACAGACCGCGAACAAAACAAAGGGGGCAAAGATTGGCAATCCGACATCGACAGAGCGCACCGCCCTGTGTCAACAAAAGCTAAGCATGCAGCGGAGAAAATGGTCTGGACATCACATCTCTCTACAAAAGCCAAGCAAGCGCCGGTGGAGAATTTACAGGTCACCCGACAATATCATCCCAGGGGTGACTGGGGCCTGGCGTGCGTTTAGCCACTGTGTTTGGCGTCGTCTTTTGTTCGTTTTAACCCAGCAAAATTGCAGATTTGGAGCAATGGCCTGCTCTTTTGTGCTTCATCTTCGAGGTATGGAGTTGACATGCCTCAAGATGGGTGATAAGAGAGGCCTCTGTCCTATGCAATGTGCAGTTTTGTTGGGCTAAAACGTGCAACTCGACTTCTATGCATAGTGGCTGAAACGCTTGCCAAGTACCGCACCAAATCACAAGATCGTCCCACATTTACCTTTCTCTAGAACAACTACGCTAAAATATAACTCAGAACAATAGGTGAAAACAACGGGGGTAAATATAAGATGGGCAGCTCAGCCAATTGCCCTCTCTTCAGAAAACCTAGGAAGCTGAACAAGTGAGTTTACCCGTGTCACTCCATCGAGACCTGACCAATTTTGGTCGTTCGCTACACCAGCAATCCTCGCATCCGCCCCTGCTAAGGTCTTCTCTTGCGCGCTGCCTGCAACTGTCCTAACTGTGAAATTCCGAGTTAAGGTGGGCTCCTGCTCCTGAGGTTCATTAGGATCTGCAACTGAACCCTCTTCAATACTGATGTTGTCCAATGAGGCAGTTGAGTCACGCTCATGGTCCATTTTTCCATCCAAATATAAGCAAACAACCGCGCAATCATCGATTTTGGATGTTGGATATTTGGTTTTCCATTCACGAGTGGCGGCCTCAACAAGGGATTTTGCAGCCTTTGATCTGCTTGGGGACGCAGACACTATATCAACAGCCTCTTGATTGCTGAGGACATCCCATACCTGCAAGATTTTTGTTAGTGCAAACTCTACAAAGGCAGCCAAGTATGTTCATAGCTTGTGTAACTTCAGTTGATATTGACATACATGAAAAGACAAAATGACAAATTGAGAGCTTCTATGGCATGAATAAGCAGACCAAGTAACTATCTGTTCTTTTCCAGATTCCAAACTAAAGTCTTTCGACTTTTCAAACTACATTCAATACAAAAAGGAACTAAAGAAGCCTGCTCTCCTCTGGCACAGCTGCAATATCAACTTGGTAGACAGTGATTGACATCGACCTAACTATTTTCTTCTTATAAAATCATTTTGCATGGTACTAGATACCATTATTACATGGGTAAAATGGACATCTTTCCTCGCCAATTGCAACCATTTCATAATAGGTTAAAAAGTTCAAACATCACTTTTCGGCAGTATACATTAGATAGTACATTCAAGGATAGAAAGGAAACTTTTGATAGACGGTTACTACTTATAAGTTTTTCCAGAATATAACCTTGCCAAGTACATAACACGCATAACAACAGTATTAAAATTGACATAAAAATGAAAAGGAAAGTTGATTTGCACAGTGCACACATTCACTTGTCAATAGAAGTTGTCAGCCCAGGAGACTAGGAGGGAAAAGACCAAGAAGTTGCAGCTGAAGTAAAGTAATATGCATAACAGAATAAGGCTCTGTTTGATTAGATATGGACTACCTAAACTATATTAAACCACTATGCAATAGTCTGCACAGCTCTTTCATACTGACAGATTGCCACTCTATAGCAGTGACCTTTAAGATACACTAACCAGTCTTCATGCTATATGAACATGCATGACACCGCTAGTTTAGAAAGTCAATACATATAGGCCTTAATTTGGTACTGCCTATTAAGTGTCACCAAATTCAATCCCCCTAATAGTAAAATAATTGAATATATGTGATTCCCACCTAATGCTAAAAAAAGAAAGGAAAACCATCCACTTCAAGTGATTGACAAATGACAAGCTTAAAGCTACTCCATTACAAAGTGGCAGAGGTTAATTGGTGAAACATTTAAGCAAAAGTAGGATGTCCTACTATACCACTGAACGATTCAGTTTTGGTATATATCACAAAAAAAATACCCCAGTTCATTTTAATAGCAGAAGAAAAAAATATCCTCCATTACTATTGTTGCTGAATTTAATGGATAGCAGCTAATGTCCAACCTCCATTACTATTGTTGCTGACCAGCACCCTATGTTATCATCTCATCTGTTTTCTCCATCTTAGCAATGACGCTACTACAACCACTAAACAAAATGAGCACTGCCAGCCCTGCATCGCCCATGCTCCCTTTTTATGTTGCTGCTCTGCTCTCCCCCCCCCCCCCCCCCCCTCTTCCAACACTCTGTATCTTTACTTCCTTAGCGCACTTTTTTCTACAGGTGTGCTCTTGAACTGTAGCAAAGGATTGTTGTGGATGCAGGTTGACACTAGACAAAGGTGTTGGCAATATTGTGAACAGTCATGGTCACAGCGGTGTGGCCTGTCAATGCCCTAGCGCAGTCATGATTGATGGCACGAGGTACTAGTATGCGATTGTGATAAGGAAAGGAGCATTACTGGTTGGGTCAGGTTTTATCCGCAGGGTGAGGCGGTGTGGACCAGTCAGCACTCAGCAGGCACATGATGCATCGATGAAGAAAGATGACAACAGGTGGATGAACAAGAGGAGAGGTGAAGATGATGGAGTTAAGTGAAAGTCAACAGTGTGGTATATTCTAGGTATTACGACATTTTCATAGAATTGAAGTGAACTGGGATCTATCGTGTAATTTCCCCCAAAGTAGTTTGGGTTTGTCTGGTAGAATACCCACATTATTCAGATGGGTAGACTATTGACAGGAAAACAAGTTATTGACCATTAGGACTTCCTAATTTTATTGGCTACTCCATATGCCATTAGCTTAATGTGCTCACTTCTAACTGCTACAGTTGAAAGGTGCACATGATCTCATCAACAACGATTAAATCAATCAACCGAGTCAAGTTGAATAAGGATAAGAATTAACAGTTTGAGTACAGCTGATAACAAAAAGTGGGTGACGATGCAAGCATGCAGCAAAGAAGACTGTTAAGCTGGCTAATCATTATTTATGCCGCAGTCACAAAAGGCACAAATGGAGGATACTTAAATTATTTCACCTGCAATCATGATAGTTTTAGAAATAAATCCTGAAAGATACAGAGTTTTGAAGTCAAAAGCCTAAACCATTCGTGGATATGTTAATCACGTCTCTTTTAGCTTCTAAAGAAATGCACGAGATGTCATGGATACGCAAGGCCCGCCATGTGCAACTAACAACATGTGGAATGCGAAAGTGTGACAGATTGGCACTACATCGCAACTAATCTAATTCCAGCGGAAAGAAAGTAGGATTTTGCTAGGACACAGGTACTCATTCGTTGCACGGGCAAATATCCAACAACCAAACAGAGAACAATGAATGAACAGTTCAAGTGATAGGTTCGAGCAAATTACCCCATCTGATGCAAGAATGACGAACTGGTCCTTTTCTGTGAGAGACCAGTGGAAGAATTCCGGCACCGAGATGACCCCGTAATCTTTCAGGCAGAAGTCCCCGAACGCTCGCGCCATCGCGAGGCCCGGCGCGTCGTCGAACGGCAGCCAGACCCTTGGCACCTCCGGCTCGTCCTGCAGAGCGAACACCCTGCCCCTGCACTTCTTGATCCTCTCCGCTTCGCCTGAAATCACAACCAGCACCATAAGCGCACGAGCACGACCTCCTAACACGATTAGTGGCGGGTGAGTGGAAGCAGGGGAGTGGCATACTGGGGACATCCGGCTTGAGATCAACGGTGAGCTGCACGGCGACCATGCCGCCGCCGGTGGCCTCCCTGGAGCCGAGCACGGCGCGCGAGTCCCCAATGTTGGCCATGTAGAGATCCGAGCCCTGCATGCAGAAATCGCCCGTGAGCCGCCGTGCGTAGACGCATGGTAGGCAGATTCGATTTGACATTTTTTGCGAGGACGGGGGGTGATGGACAGGAGATGCGTGTCATGTCCGGTGTCCACGGCACGTACGAGCTTGAGGACGGTGACGGCAGTGCTTCCGCTGCAGAAGCAATCGAGGGAAGGGTGCGACCGGAGGTCCTTGTCCATGGCCTTGTAGGCGCGCGCGAAGGCCTTCCTCCATGCTGCGGCCGGCATGTCCGCCCCGCTGTCGCGCGCCGCGGACATGAGCCTCAGCGGCAGCGAGTCGCGGACCCTCCGCGCCACCACGTGCCCGTGCGGCCCGTGCCCGTCGAACACCCCGCACAGCACGCCGTCGTCCTCGCCGCCGAACCCCTGCCATTCACGATCAATCAAACGAGAAGTCAGCCAATCGCGCCGGGAAAAGCGGGAATTAGATAGGGAGAGAGAGAGAGGGAGCCGAGAAACCTTCCACTTACATCCCAGACGAGCATGGCGTCCTGGTTGATCCCCTTGCGCCCTTGCTGCGTGTACACCGTCGCCGTCCGGCTGCGGCCGTCGTTGGAGAAGATCCGGCCGGGCATCATCCCGAGCTGATCCTCCCGCGGCGCCTTCCACCTCCTCCTCCGCCTCTTCCCATCTTCCCCTCCACCACCACCACCCGCATCCACCGCCGTCCCGCCCCTCGCCACGCAGTTCCCCATCCTCCTCCTCCACCACCAACACCAATGCCCAAATCAGCACCACCACCAACACAAACACACACACAAACACAACCCCGTCCTCCGCACGCAACGCAAACCCCCAACGAAATCAACGCCGCCCGCCCGCCCGCCGCCACCACAGCAAGGAAGAGAGATTCCCCCCTCGCACAAGCTTGCAGATGCGGCACTCAAACCCAAACCCGAACACGAAAAGTCAAGGCGGACCCCCTCCCACCTGGGTGATGCCGAGGTGAGGTGACGAGGCGAGACGGAGAAGAGAGAGAGAGGGGGTGGGAACATGGAGGTAGGCTTATTTATTGCGGGGGGGCAGCGGCACACGCGCGCGCGAGCAGCGGACACCACCACCACCTCCACCTCCTCCGTCCTCCGGGGTCACGGAGGAGGATGGGTGGGGAGTCTCGTGTCTCGCGGTTGATGGCGTGTGAGAGCGTGGCCGCCGATGGTCTCGTGTCTCGCTTGCTCAGCTCGTCTCCCGACGCGCTGCCGTTGCCACGACCATGGACCTAGCGTAGCGGTCGTTGTTTTACTCCTCGTCGATGTTGTTTGATCGTCTCTTTAGATCCACCTTAAAATTTTACATCCCTTCACATCGAATATTTAAACACGTATATAAAGTAATTCCTCCGTTTTATAATATAAGGTCCCCATCTTTTGGCTTATTTTCTAATAAGCCGTATTAGGAAATAAAAATGGATTTATAGGTAAATCTTTTATAAATGTGTTCATGATGACTTAAAAGCTAATGTTGAAAAAGAAACTACGTTAAAAATATCTCAAAATCAATCTCAAAATTAAGCTTGAAAATTCAAAATTTGGCTTTTTCTTTGACTGATTAGGCCATCCAATGGGGCTCTAAGGATTTTGAGTTTTTTGCTTGCACCTTTGACCACTCGTCTTATTCAAAAAATTTTGAAATTATTTTTTTTACTTACTTTATTATTCAGAGTATTTTAAGCATAACTTTTCGTTTTCTATATTTGCACAAATTTTTTGAATAAGACGAGTGGTCAAACAATGCAAATAAAAACTCAAAATCCTTTATATTATAGAACAGAGGGAGTATTAAATATAGGCCGAGTTTAGTTATAATTTTTTTCTTCAAACTTCCAACTTTTCTATCACATCAAAACTTTCCTACACATACAACTTCCAACTTTTCCGTCACATCGTTTCAATTTCAATCAAACTTCCAATTTTGACGTGAACTAAATACACCCATAAGTTAAAAAATATACTCCCTCCGTAGAAAAATACATATTATTCTAGGTTGTTTAGCATATACTAAGATTAAGAGAAAAAGATTATAATACCCCTTAGTAACTAATGTGCTCCCTCCGTAAAAAAAAAAAGCAAACTCATGTCCAGATACACAGCCAAAGTTTACTTTTTTAAGAACGGAGGAAGTACAGTTGAATGTGAGATGGTGGTTGGGGGTATAATAGGAAGAAATTTAAATTAGAAGTGGTTGATATGACAAATACTACTTTCAAGTGCAACTATTTTGGGACAACTTTTAAATGCTAGAAAGAAATATCGTGGGACGAAGGAAGTAACTACTCCAATTACATAGATTGCGACTAATTTACGAGATAAATCTTTTAAGTATAATTGCTTCATAATTTGACAATATAATGCTATAGTAAATATATACTAATAACAGATTAATTAGGTTTAATAAATTTATCTTATGATTTACTTACGAATATTATAATTAGTATTTTTTTATTAATGCACAAACACCATTTGTGACAGACGTTTTTCCTCGGTTGATGTAGCGGTAGTAGTAGCCTGCAGGAGTCGTTTGTTTACCGGGAGGAGGGAGCGCGGACTGCGAGGAATAAACAAGCGGCGAGCAGGGGAGACCGCCGACCGGGTCGCCTTGGCGGCAGCGGCGGTCAGAGCGGGGGGCAAGTGTTGAACGGGATGGACACGTCGTACTGGTACTACTTAACCCGGGCATTTGGTTCGCTCTGTTTGGAGGCAAGTGTTCGTCCGGATTATGCTAGAGTTGCGCCCCCTTGCAATGGAAAATCGCCGTATTGCGTATCTCGAAAATTTGTATATAGCCTCTTTGTAGCTGTCGCCGAGAGTTGCTTTTCTATAAAAGAAAGAAGAAATCTAAGACCCGGATCTAAATTGCACTTTTTTTCAGCTATGCTTTTCTTTTTCTTCCTAAACCGGAATGAGATCTTCTACACGAAAATGCAACGGAGAACAGTCCGATGCGAAAAGGTGGCAAAAGCTCTCGACTCTAATTATTCGGACTATATTGCTACAGTAGCGGACTAAATGTACTGTTGTTAGAGAGACTCTCTGTAATACTTCTGGTCTGCTGATAATTTGATCCCTCCTACAACCTAAGCTTATATACTTTCGTCCCTCTTGTTATTGTCCATTGCCCTGCCTGACACCATTATAATCATTCCTAATTTCTTCTTCTTATACTAAACTGTATTTCTTTTTTTCCTAATAAGGTAATACATGTACAAGATTTTTAGGGATAGATGGTTAAAAATCAGCTCTAACAAATCACCTTTTATATTAAAAATTTAAGGGCCCCTTTGAATCGCAGGGTTGAAAAAATAGAGGAATAGAAAAAACATAGGATCCTGACAGGAATTGAAGTGTAAAACAGAGGATTGCAAAATACAGGAAAAACACAGTAATGGTCGTTTGATTGGACCGCAGGAAAAACACAGGAATCGGATAAGAGAGATAGACTCAAAGGAAATTTTTCAAGAGATTGGACCTCTTGCTAAGTTTTCTCCAAAATCCACGTACAATGTGTCATTCCATAGGAATTTCATAGAATTTGAAAGGTTTCAGTCCTTTAAATCAAAGGGCCAAATAGGAATTTTTCTTATAGGATTTAAATCCTATAAAATTTCTACATAAATCTTTAAATTTTAATTTAAAGGGGCCCTAAAGTTTCCTTCTCCATATTTGTCGTTCTCGACTTGTAGGGATGTCCGAGGGCTCTCAATCCCTTCCATCCTGTTGCTTTCCCACTGTTCGTGATTTCTTACCGTGCAGTGCGAAAATGTTCCCACGAGGTAGTTCTCGCATCCTCATCCACTGCCTTGAGTTGTTCCGCCGCTGGCAATATCTTCCCAAATCTGGCCGGAATCACTCACTGCTCCCACAAACATCTCTGATGCCTCGTTTCCTTACAGCGACGGCCTCTTTTCCCCCAAGTTTCTCTGGGTCCTCGATTTGTCCCGTCACCGCTAGCTATTTTTATTCTGACTGCTGCTGTCCCGATGTGCAATGAAAATTTATCTCTCTGTGTGCAATGAAAATTTATCTCTCTCTGTGATCAGGCACAGGGGCAATGGGGTACTCCCTCCGTCAAAAAAAAAAAAAGACAAACCCATAGAGGGAGTAGAAGAAAATCGTGTACAGGGGTACCGATCACGCGGGAGGAGGAATAAACTAGTTTTTGTTAGTAGTTTTGCATGGGTCCTTTTTTTTAAGAATCAATTAGTTTTGCAAGGATAACTATTTTCACACATCAAATTATATTTAGGATTCCCAAACTTATATTTTTGGAGATGGAATTTACCCAATCTCCTGATGATGTCCTTGAGATGCTCATAAGACGTAACTAGGTAACCACGAATCTACATGGTAGAAAAATAGTACTCCCTTCGTTTCATATTATAAGACTTTCTAGCATTGCCCATATTCATATATATGTGTCTAGATTCATTAACATCTATATGAATGTGGGTAATGCTAGAAAGTCTTATAATATGAAACAAAGGAAGTATATCTTTGCAAGATATAAGTGCAAAGAATGTGTTTTTATATGGATGTGAAATGTCTATAAGGTTAGTGCAAAAGGTAAAAGTTCAACTAAAAATGGCATACACATGACCAATGCAACTTAAAATAATTTTTTGGAGGGCGCAAACTAATAATCATTTAGGGTAAGGCTTTTACGCTTTTCCTCTTAAGTTAAAAATGAATAAAAAAACTAAGTTTGTTGTAAAATTAACTTCTAGAATTCAAGATTTGAATGGAACATAAAACAAACCGCTAGCAATACCAATTAAAAGTTTGGAACACTTGCATTAGGGAAGAAAAATGAAGAGATTATCGATGGGGGATACCCATAGATCGTATTCTGAGGGTATTGGGGTATGTTGATATAGAGATCTATACGATACGGTATCAAACACACGGGAAACAAAGATTATACTAGTTCAAGCTCGTGAGGTAATGGCTCTAGTCCAGTTTATATGGGATTATGAAGAAAATCATAGAGAATAGAGACCAACAGAATCCCGAGATTAATGACGAGATCACTGTCGAGAGCGACTCAACGAGATATGTTGGCGAGTTAGCTTCAAGGATTGCTCCTGCAATGGTGGGTGTCTTGCCCTAAGATTCGATGATCTGTACCCCTAAGGGACCTGTATTTATACCGCAGATCACCTTAGTCTCCAAGTAGAACTCAGAAACAACGGACCCCGCACGGTATGATAAAATCCTTAACTTCTCCGAATAGGACTCTGACACCTTCTATTCGTAGAGATTATTTCCTTAGAAACTCGCCGACTTCCTTAACCCAAAAGTAATCTTTCCGTATACTTGAGGGTATACTGTACCCGTATATCTCATGACTCCAAGAATAGAAGGTATGTCTTATCCGTAACCTTGAGTTCAAGCCCGTGACGTAAGCACAAGAGATTAGAGATGGAATGCTAAGCAATTTTATGTCATTTCTTTAATATGGAAGTCTATGTCAAACTTAGCTTTCCGAACTTTACCAACAATTAACAAAATTACTTAACATTAACATAGAAAATAAGTGTCGAGGATGGAGTAAAAATAGTTGTCCTCTTGTTGGATGTAGTAAAAATAGATGTCCTTTTGTTGGCAGGGAGGTCCTGCAAATTTCAATATTAGTTTTTAGCATCTCCTAACAAAGAAAACCCTCAAAACAACTATGGTTGTGTTTAGATCTAGAGGTATAAAATTTTGGCGTGTTACATCGGATATACAGACACACATTTGAAGTATTAAACGTAGTCTAATAACAAAATAAATTATAGAATCCGTCTGTAAATCGCAAGACGAATTTATTAAGCCTAATTAATCCGTCATTAGCAAATGTTTAATGTAGCACCACATTGTCAAATCATGGCGCAATTAGGCTTAAAAGATTCATCTCGCAATTTACACATAAACTGTGTAATTAGTTAGTTTTTTTTTTATATTTAATACTCCATGCATGTGGCTAAACATTCGATGTGACAGGGTGCAAAATTTTGTCAGGGGATCTAAACAGTCCCTATGTACGTAAAAGCGTAGTCATCCTTTTTCTATCCCCTTTTCGCCATGTGTAGGAGTTCGTCCGGCGTCCTCTGTAAGTAATCGTGATAGGAATCAATACTTTATCTTCAATTCACCCACCCAATTCTTAATTATACGAACATGGTCCGTTAGAAAGTACATACATATTATACATATTGCCATAAGGAGTGAGCGTTGATGTGTGCTCAAAGTATATAAAGATAGTGTTGAAGGTATGCACAACTGTACAAGACCATCACATGAAACATACGTAAACCAACCACCATCACTACCAATTAAAAACCCTTGAAGTAGCGAAGTAAAGCACCGAGAGAGTGACCATTTTCCATCGCAAAACCTGTGGTCCGGACGTGAGAGAACATCGATCGATCAATCTGCCCGGGCCCCAGGAGGTAAAGAAACATCCACACAACCGCATTGGTCACGGCCCGTGCCTTTTCAGAAAGGCAAGTATATATATCTGGATTGGACCCAAAATGGCTCGGCGACTCCAGCTCCAATCAACCGCGGATGAGCCTACCACAAGACTTCCAATCCCAAAAGCGCGTAAAGAGATCCTCAAATCCCAAACGCGATCGACGGGAAAGAAATTCCGCTCGCGGCGACGGCGGTGAGGCGGCGCACGGCGTAGCCGAGCCTCGTTTCGGCGCAGCTGCAGGGCCGCCCGCCTTTCGGCGTCAGAATCGGCGCCTTTTCCGGGTCGCCGGATCGATCCCATTCCCTTGGGGATTCCCAGGGGAGGCAGCTAACGTGAGCTGTTTGTTGGTAGCCATCGATTTTACGCCGTTGGATCGAGTGACGGACGGCACGGATTTCGGCCTTCATTCCAAGGAGAATCTAAAAAAAAGAAGGCGTTTGCTTGCTGGTGCTAGGATGATCCACGGCATGATCATGTCCACAGCGGATGGCTCCTTTGTTTAATGCATTGGCCCAACTGCTGCCTACCGTTTCTGGCTTGCACGCTTGGATGATGGGCGTGGATGGGATCATTAGGGGGGCAACAATGGATGAGCAGATTATAAATAATAACGCAGCGGGCCAAGATTCTGACGGAGTACGATATTTTTCTGTAGCTGGAGTGACGCGGCTGATGGTGCTGTGCTGGCTGCCTGGCTCGCGTTTGCAACCGCAGGCAGCCCATGCTCGCACGGCGCAGCACACGCAAGACTGACAGCATCACGGCACCAAGCCGTTCGCTGTACCTTGCTGTATTATTTGGAGGATGATACTGTGCGAGCTCAGTTTCCCGAACTAAACCTCAAATGTCTATTTCGGCAGTAAAAGCCAGATTAAATCCTTGCAACTAATAATCCTATTGATGCTAAACTGGTTTTGGAGTATTGCAAACTTTGCAAGTCGTATGCTAACATAACACGGTGTCACATCAGCAATATCAGTGCTGAATCAGCAAAGAAAAAACTGTTTGAATCCATCTGTCAACGTCATGTTTATCTAATTATCTTCTCTCTTTTTCTTCTGGCTGTTGCATACTAGTAGGTTCCAACTTGAAGTGGCAATCATAGATAATTCCGCATGGGCTCAGGCCTTGTATTTTTTAGGAATAAGTCCATTTTGCCTCCCTCAATTCATAACCCTGTTGAATCACACCCCTCAACCACAAAACCAGGTATAACATGTCCCCTACCTCCCGAAACAGTTGCAAATCAACTCCTTAAGCAGTTTTGGAGGCGGTTTTGTTCTACGTTGGCACTTACGTGACGAGTTGACTTGGTCTTCATCCTATGTGGCATTAACGTGGCGCTTACATGGTACTCAAATAAAACAAACATAAACGGGACCCACCTGTCAGTGAATAAAACAATAAAAATAAAAATACATATCGGGCCCACACGTTAGTTACCCTTTCTCGCCTCTCTATAACTGTTCTCTCCTCTCAGGTGCATAACACCGACTGGCGTCGATGGAGGCGGCGGCGGGACAGAGCACGAGGGTCACGCCTCCCCTCCTCGCCGTCCGTTGCCGCTGCCGACATGGAGGGGTTTGCCTGCGCGGCCTCTGCCTCGTCCTCCACGACCATCTCCTTCCCCCTCTCGGACAATGCCCCGGCGCCCACCTGTTGATGTGAAAAACACGAGGCCTGGGAGATCTGCTTAACTCCAGTGCAGGTCCAAAAATCTTGCCTTTAAATTCGTGAGCGTGCCAGTTGATTTGATCATGCAATCAACAAGAAATAAAGACAAAGAAACTGTGGTTAAATCCATAAATGATAGCCGATCGGCTAATTGCTGATGACATATCATTTATCTTTGAGCCGATGTTATATGTGAATTGATCGGCAATCATGAATAAATAAGATAGAACTAAATCTACTCGATCGGCTGTAGATATTAACAATATATAATCCTTATGTCGATATATACTTAAATCAAGTGATTGGGATAGATCGGACACCATGCCGAGACAGTATAAATCACTTAGATCGAAATATATATTAATAATGAGATAATAGATGTTCATAGCATAGCTGATTAGATAGATCTAACATGTATCGGCTAATACTCCGATACTACTTTATATTAAGATATTAAAGTAAGTAAAATATATCAAACAGAAGGCTAATATACTTTATTGTAATAAGATCTTAACATAAAGGGCAGATCTAGCATATCGATTAAGCACATGAAATATAAAGCTAAATCAGGTAAGATCGGCTGAAATCTCGATGCTACCCTAATCGGCAACCAGAAAGCAGGCTAAAGATTGAGACTCTAATCACGACTTATAAGATCAAACTCAACTGATGCAGCTATAAGTATGAAAAGAAAATCAATATCTAGACAATCAAGCCGCTGGTTGTTTCTTAGAGTGGTGGATACCCTACATAATCTAAGTCAACGTTGATATTTAACCTAATCGGCTGCCTTCCAATAATAGATGTTAGCCGATTGAAGGTTAAATAACAATATTGTCGAAGATTATATAGAATATATGATAACTCGACGAATTACATAAGCAAGATTAGAGTATCATAAAAGATGGAAGCACTAATCCCGAGAACGCAAGCCGCCATAACAAGTTTTACCTCTAGTCGAAGATCGAAACCGATGCAGCTCAACCCGAAAGTAAAAACTCGTCGAAACAAACGAAAGTAAAAGGGTGGCGATGCGCCGAGATTGTATTGAACGTGTGTTGTTGTATTACATGGGGCTCAGGGTCTATTTATACCCGAGATTACAAAATATGTCCGTGTCGAACACGACTCTTATCTCTAACAAACTCTAAGATACCATAAGTCTTTGCGGCAGACTTTTGCCCAAACATATCTCTAAGGAAATTACATAAAATATCCTAATTAATAGATACAATTGCCTTCTCAGGACTCTATCCATGCATGGCAATCCATATGAAGCACATTAACTCAACCCGACACCATGCATCACGTCATATTGTCGGTATCGGCTCAATCGGCCAACCTAGTCCGACTCGAACTCTGCCGATCCTGATCATAGCCGATTCGGACTTTAGCCGATTCTCGCTCTGTTTTCGTAACGATCTCCATCTCGAATTCCGCTTCGATTCTATCTTCATCTCCGATACTTGGATTACTAAATTTGGTTGTTAACACCACCCACCTCCTCTACGCGCTCGAGCCGCGCCGACGTGGAAGATCGACGAATTTCCCTGTGTGCGGCCACCATGCTGAAGAGCCCCTCCACGCGTAGTTGGCTGGCGAGCTCCTCACCTGCGATCACGACGCCCGGCAAGCTCCACCCCCGCGCGCGGCCGGCCGGCGACTTGGAGGGGCTGCCTCATCCACCACGACCCCCCTCTTCCCCCCCTCTCAGACGATGCCCCGACGCCCTCCAGCCTCCTCTGTGTGCTCGAGCCAGGCCGCTCCCCCGCGCATGGCACGGCGCGACCAGCCGACGAGCTCCTCCCCCATGCGTTGTTGCTGCGCGCTGCCTCTGTGCCGATAGAAGGTGAGAGAAGAGAAAGATGAAAGAGAAAGAGGAGACATGAGGGAGAAGATGAGATGAGGTGGAGTCCGCTGACAAGTGGGTCCCGCTTGATGACTCAGCAAGTCAACTACCACGTAGGATGAAACCGCCTCCAAAACCGTCCTAGGAGTCAATTTGTAGCGGTTTTAGGAGTTAGGGGACGGGTTATACCCGATTTTGCGGTTGAGGGATGCAATTCAACCAAGGGCATGTGTTGAGGGTGGCAAAATAGACTTATTCCTTGTTTGTATGGACCGACTTCAAAAGCCCATCAAGTATCAACACATCTTAACAGTCCCCCTCTTTCTCCCTCTCTTTTTTTTTTTGAAAATCACTTCTTAACAGTCTCATAGTCATATGATCTTGCTACGTTAGCTGGACCTTTGAGCAGCTAGCACTTAGTCCCGTTCTTTTCTCCAATAAAAGTTGGATGAAGATTAAGATTTTCGTGGCACGTTTTTCAAACTGCTAAACGGTACGTTTCGTGTGAAAACTTTCTATATAAAAGTTGCTCTAAAATATCATATTGATCTATTTTTTAAGTTTATAATAATTAAACTTAATCAATTATACATTAATACCACCTCGTTTTGCGTAAAAAAACTTAATCTTCATCTTCAAGAGAAAAGGACACCACCTTTATGATATTTCAAAAACACATATACACACGAAGCGTGGAGTTGTAAACCAAATTGCTGCAAGAATACATAGATGTGCTTAAAAAAATTACATAGATACTGGCAAGCGTATGTCATACTCTCTCCATCAAAAAAACTGATACCTCTCAGAACAACGAATGTGGACTAGGTTGAGTTTTTTTTTTAACAGAAGGAGTACGTGAGTAACGTGACAAATAGTCTTCTCGTGTATGCAAAGCGTATTCCTATGGCCGTGTGAAGTAAGCTTTTCTTTTTTTTTAAAAAAAAAACTAAGCTTCTCAAATACTGTTGCGATCCGCTTTTTTAAGGAAAAATTTGCTTTAGGATATAAAAGACGTGTAATTAGCTGAGCGACGCAGTAAGAACCCGTTTATGTTAAAGGGGCATCGTAAAAAATGGTAATTTTATTATTTTTGGAGGAATTGGGGAGAGAATCCATAAAATTATACCGCGAGTGTCAAGCAGCTAATTATCAGTTTTTTACGATACCCTACAGCATAAACACGTTCTTGAGATGGTCCCTAACTAATTACATATTTTATGGGTGTCCCGTATAGCAAATTTTGTTATTTTTTTTATGACTGAAGGCAGCTAGTGAGAGGCCATGCAGAAATCATTATCACTGTGAGAACCCAAATTTTATATATAACACATATGATTATTTCATCAAAACGTACAAACTATATGCCTTATTGTTTCTTTTATGCTTATGCTTATAACTCAAAATTTAAATTTAAGAATTAAATTTTAAAGTTTAGTTTTTCATCGTAGTTTATTTTATAGCATTTGTTTTTTATCGCTAAGGACACATATATAAAAAATTTACTTAGAAATATTTTTTATTTGCTCATAATCTATTCAGATAAGCATACGAATAAACGAACCAATAGATATCACCGATAAAATAAAGAAACTATTGATACCACACATCACAACCGAATTGCCTAGTATGGTACCGAGGCGTTGTTTGCCCTCTTCCAAGCTGTGCGCTTGCAAGAGGGAGAAAAAGGAGATCTAGGAAGAGAGTCTGATCATTGGGGCTAGCTAGGGGCATTTCTAACCTATAGTCCTACTTAACTGGAGATAATTATTTTGATAGTGTCTTTTCTAGGTATCAACTTTTGTCATATCTAAAGCTAAAACCACAACATCAGAATATCCGGTAGTAAATTTTGGCTGCATGTTTTGATTGCGTATACAGATCATTTTGACTTTGGTTTGCATGTGACTACGCAAGCAAATTGTTGTCTGAAGCGAACAATCTATCTATCTATCTATTATATTATTAAAACAGCTTTGAAAAAAGACACCACGTTCACTGTGAGAGCTAAAAATTCCCACATTAATTGAAAAAAAAGAAAAGAAGAGTCCAAGAAGAAATACAATTTAAAAATAGCTGAAATTCGGACTCTATCTATCTATCTATTTATTATATTATTAAAACAGCTTTAAAAGGAGGTACCACGTTCACTATGGGGGCTAGAAATTCCCACATTAATTGGAGAAAAAGAAAAAGAGAGTCCAAGTAGAAATACAATTTAAAAATAGCTGACATTCGGAATTAAAAATAAGCAATATTGAAATAAGAGTCCATATAAGAATGCGATACGAGATTAATCAGAATTTAGAATAAAAATAAAATAAAATCCAAAATTAGAAAAGAAAAGGAGAGTCCAAGTAGGAATACAATTTAAAAATAAGAATTAAAAATAAGGAATATTGAGATATGAGTCTATATAAGAACTTAATACGAGATTAATTAATATACGGAATAAAAATTTAAAAAAATCCGAAATTAGCATAAAGAAAATAAGGGTTCAAGTAGGAATATAATTTAAAATAAACTGAAATTCGGAATTAAAAATAAGCAATATTGAAAGAAAAATCCATATAGGAACCTAATACGAGATTAATTAAAATTAAGAATAAAAATAAAATAATTAATTAGAAAAAAAAATTAAAAGAGAGTTCAAGTAGGAATAAATTTTGAAACAACTGAAATTCAAAAATAAAAAATAAAAATATTAAAAGAACAATATACGGTATTAATTAAAATTTGAAGAAAAAATAAATTCTGAAATTAGAAAAAGAAAAAAATTTCAATTAGGTATACAATTTATAAATAACTAAAATTGGTGATAAAAAATAAAGACTATTGAGAGAAAAGATCATCTAAAACACATGACGAGATAAATCAAATAACAAGCCTATAAAGGAATAGAGTGGTGGCGGTTGATACGACATATAAAAACTGTTAATAAAACACCAAATAGAACCCTAATGACGATTAAAAGGATGGATGACATGTAGGCCGTGAAGCAAAAGGGCAAGGCGGCTGCCAGGACTTTTAGAAAGTAAAAATATAAACCCCATTGATAATCATATTCGGTTTTTAAAATCTCAATGACAATAAAAAGGAGAAGCAACGGACGGGGTGTATAGGAGTATAATTGCAGAGCCGCCGACGGTTGGCGGGTTTTCTAGAAAATAAAAAATAAATTCCAACGATAGTTATGTCCGATTTTTAGAATCCCAATGACAATAAAGAGTGGGTGGCGGATAGGCCGTAGAGGAGTATAGTGGCATCGTTTGACGGGACTTCTAAAAATTATAAAAAATAAAATCCAACATGACAATAAACTCTAAAAAACTACAATGTCCAATTTTTAAAGGTTCAGAACTTCTAAAAAGTAAAAAAAACAATAATAATCATGTTCGATTTTAAAATCTCAATGAAAATAAAGAAGGGAGGCAGTGGACGAGTCATAAAGGAGTACAATAGCAAAGCCACTGACGGTTTGGCGGGACTTCTAGAAAGTAAAAAATAAGCCAAAAAAAATTATGTTCGATTTTTAAAATCCCAATAACAATAAAGAGAAAAGACTAGACGGATCGTAGAGAAGTATAATGTCAACATTTGATAGGACTTTTAGAAATTATAAAAACAAAACCCAACAAGACAATAAACTCAAAAAACTATAAGATTTAATTTTTAAAGGTTTAAAGGAGAATGAATAGAAATAGTGATAGATCGAGCAAGCAAATAAAGAAGGATATGACGGGTAGTAGCTGGTGTGATTTTTAAAAACTACTCCCTCTGTCTCATAATATAAGGGATTTTGACTTTTTTCTTACACTGTTTGACCACTCGTCTTATTCAAAAAATTTGTACAAATATAAAAAACAAAAAGTTGTGCTTAAAGTACTTTGGATAATAAAGAAAGTCACAAACAAAATAAATAATAATTCTAAATTTTTTTGAATAAGACGAATGGTCAAACAGTGCAAGTAAAAAGTCAAAATCCCTTATATTATGGGACGGAGGGAGTATATAATTAGAAATACATGGATGATAAAGTTTGGTCTTTTAAAGTGTTAAGACAACGAGATAGCTATTTAATAAATTTTAAATAAATTTTAAGTTAAATCATACTGAAAAATATATGATTTTGTTTGGGGCTAGCCGCGCAATTGTGCGGGCTACCCAGCTAGTTTATATAGGTTGTTACACCTGTTTCTATTTCACCTAAGTTCGTGCATCGTAGCTGTAATTTACTTATTAGAATAACTGCAGATTTAAAATATGTTCAGGCTTAAAATACCAATTGTGCTGAACAATTAATCCTCTTCAGAGTTCAGACCCATACAATTGCTCCAATGTCCAAACAAAACATGTCAAGTCTTTGCGAACAGTACTTTTTACAGGAAAACAGTACTTGCACTTGACAAAGTGGGCTACTAATCGATCGATTAGCATACTAGTGCGTGCTTCATTGGCTGATTAGCTGCGCTAAAAAGAGATTAGTTGATTTGCTCTCGCTTTTGCGGTTTCGGCAGACCGGCGGTGCAACCTCTCTAATCTGCCATCTGTTGTCATGTGCCCTAAAATCCCCTGATTCTGCAGGAAGATTATCAGTCGATTTGAAAACTGAAAACGAAGGCAAACAGAGTAATTAGTTATCATTCCGATATTGTGCCATATACGGGACAAATTCTTCAGTGAAGTAACCCTTATTGTCCCGCCCTGGTGTCCTGATTACGAACAGTGTAATTTTATCCCCTGATGTTTACATACCATTGTCTCGAGATTAGCTTTTGGATATGGAGCATAAACCTCATCAATGAATCAGGTGAAGCAGAAACAAAAGACAGATAATGCCAACCAGTCATATCAGTTGCAGTGCATGGATGGAGAGGTGCAACCTTAGGTGGATCAGTTCCTATCTATCAGTCACAATTTTTGTCAGGGAAAAGAGGCTTAGATTCTTTGACCATCCACCGTATGATATCCATGTAAAAAGAACGGGCTTTCGACCAGAGGTACAAAGTAAAAATTGTTTTGTCGCTTCTTTTATCGACGTTGATTGGCCGGTAGCTACATTTCACGCGGTCGATGGAGATAAGATTTATAGCGCCCTGCGACTGCGAGAGATGGGGATAAGATTAGCTGGGATCCGCGGGTTTAATAGCGTCAAAGACGATTTGGTGATCGCGCGCCTCGATCGTCCGGTTCACGTCAGTGCACGCGGTATCGTAGCTGATTCTTTTTTTTCTTGGAGAAGTATCGTATCCTGATTCAGTGATTCCTGAATCGGAGAATTATTAGGAAGGAGACAAGGCCGTCCGAGCTCGTGCAGAGCTAGTTTTTGCATTGGGCCTCCGCTGATCCGCTCACCACCGCCAGGTGCACGGCGCGCAGAAAGAGCCACGGCATGAGCAAAACCCACATTTATGGCAAACAAAATAACAAACTAAGCTTATAGTCAAAGTTAGACAATAAAATAAAGTGTATGACATGTGAACCAGGTAACTAAGGCTAACGGTTAGACAAAGTAGATTTATGGCATGAACCAAATACCACATACTAAAACTGTGACTTGCCTAATTATAAGGTGTGGCAAATTTAGTCACCAACCAAACCTGCCCTTAAGGCCTCTCCATTGGGAAATGTGCACATATTAGTCATGTCTTCTCGTTTTATGTGAAAATATGTAGCACAGTATATATCCAGTGAAAACGTGAAAAGTATCATTGGATTAAAAGGACACCTATTATTTATTCACATCACCAAGGAAGAAAAATTCACTACCAAATTCAACATGAGTAAAAGTTTTACTAGGAATAAAATTTTTACTCTTAATGATGACAGTTTTTAGGCTTTTACTACATTTATGATTTGCACTAAACATTTTTCTCGTTTTATAGCATGTCCATGTCATTCAAAATGTTACTGTGAAATTTGGAAAAAAAAAGATATATCAATATATGATACTCCCTCTGTTTCAGACTATAATCGTTTTGACTTTGGTCAAAGTCAAATTGTTTCAAGTTTAAACAAATTTGTAGAAAAGAATAGTAATATATTCAACACAAGACACATATACTATAAAAACATATTCAATCATAGATTTAATGAAAATAATTTGGTGTTGTAGATATTAGTATATTTGTCTACAAAATTTGTCAAAGTAATTTAACTTCAACTAAAGTCAAAACATCTTATAGTCTAAAACAGAATTAATATATCAATTCATAAACACGCAGGTTCAAATTCAACTTATACAATTAGAAAGATAAAATAATAAATTTAAATTTAAATAGAATGTGTAATTCAGTATTAAATTTATTGTTAGAATAGGTGTCGAATATATTAGTCCTATTTGGTTACAGTTGGATTTAGAGTTGTAATAGGTGGTTTGGGGTAGAGTTAGAATCGGACTTTGTAACCTAGCAAATCTATTAAATAGAGAGGGGGGCACCACAATGTAACCATAGCCACTACAATGTAGCGTAGACGCATAGGTAGAGGATGGTGGCGAGGCCATAAACTCATAGCGGCTAGGGCTATATTGGTTAGAGAGGAGCGTCCATAATCAGAGCTGCGGAGATGTAAGCTTCAGCTGAACTTCGTTAACAAATATCGTGTGTTCATGTGTCGTCATATCTAGCGTGTTTTATGTGATCAATGGCTGAAGCGATCTAAAAGATTAGTCGTCGTTCTGTTGACTAACTTTTGTAATGTTTATTATTCTTGTTTTTAGTTGTATATGTCAAATTTGAACTTACATGTTTATGGATAGACATGTCATATATCATTCTATCTTACCAACTTTTAAAAAAATCAATGATGTTTTAAATAACATGCACCGAATGAGGAGACATCCTCTCAGAGGAAAAAAACATCTTCCTTGTTAAACTATCTTAGGCTGTTGAGTAGTACAATATTAGTCGCTCATGCCCTCACCCACATACTATGTACACCTACACTTAGTAATTATCATTTATTTTGTTGTGAGTTGTTTTATCACTAGTTAAAAGTATTTTAAACACGATTTATATCTCATGCATTTGCATAAAAAAATTAATAAAACGAAAGATTAGATATGTATCTAAAAGTTAACGGATAGATTAGAGCATCCTGTGATTAAAAAGAAAACAATTGCATCAATTCCCTTTATTTGCCGGGCAACTGCTTTGTGTACGCCGCCATAGTCCCTGCTGCCATGTATCGAGCTCAGTACACGCCGCTAGCAAAACACATTGTCAGCGGATATATAGAGACATCTTAACGGGGAGACTAAATAACTATAAAAAATTAAAGAAAATTAATAAGATAAATTGATATGTAATATATTACTTTAAAAATATAAAAAATACGTATGTTCAAATTTGACTTTTACAAAGAAAACAACAAATTAAATTATACTCCTTCTGTTTCATATTATGAGTCGTTTAATTTTTTTATTAGTCAAAGTTCTTTAGATTTGACCAAATTTATAGAAAAAATTTAAAGCATCGATAACAACAAATTAGTTTTATTAAATCTAACATTAAATATATTTTGATAATATGTTTGTTTTGTATTGAAAATATTAATATATTTTTCTATAAATGTGATCAAACTTTAAAGAAATTTCACTGAGAAAAAAATCAAACAACTTATAATGTAAAACAGATATTTACGTATAAAAATTATTATTTTTTGTTACAATTGGTAAAGTCGGGTTTAGATTTACATGTATTTTACACATTAATATATTTTTATTTTTAATATTTTTTTGTAATTATTTAGTTTGTATGCAATAAATGATTTAACGTCGAGTTAATTAAGTCTTAGGTGATTAAAAAGCTTTACCACAGTTATCACACATACTCATCTGATACCTAAACACTAGCCATATCCTTGACCGGCCAATCTCGCGCGCCGTGTGCGCAGCGGTGCACATGCAAATTTACCCCCGCACAAACCACGCCGCAACACGTAGCGCGCGGCCAATCAAAAACCGCGTGCTGGAGGTTAAAACCGCTCCGCGATCCGGCGAACCGCGGGGCGACGCGTAGCACCCGGCGTCACGCGCGTACACAAGACGACGAGCCAAAGCCAGCCACCCGCGCTCGAGCCGCGTAAAAACGACGGTACCATCTATCCCCGATTAAAGGCGGTCAATTCGCTGCAGCTGGAGATAAGATCGATTAGGAATTATAGCTAGGAACCAGCAGGGGTTATTATCGTGCGTGCTCTCCAAAGCCGAGATGTGATTAGCTCGCTAGCCTTGCCCGGCCGGTTGCCCGGCCCCGTCCCGTCCACGTCGTCGATCGATCGCTACTTCTACATGTGCCATCACCGCAACCATCCAAAACCGGGGAACCAGCCAGGCGACAAGGCCGAAAGGCGCCGAGCCGCATGCGCGCGCGCCGACGTCTCGACCGATCGATCGCCCGTACGCGTACGCGCTCGCTTTCGATCGCTCGCGAGCTAGGCGAGTAAGCGACCGCGACGGCTGTCCCGGCGAAACTGGGAGGCGGTTTGTCGCGCGGACGACGGGGGTGGCGCTGTTAGACGCTCGGAAAAGGGAAGGTCTCGCGACGAGTTGGACGTGTAGAATGGACGGAGATCGATTGTTGGGAGGATTCTGTTGTTACAGCCGGGGCTCGCGGCCATGTTCCTGGGGAAGACATGGTCACATGGCATCGACAAGGGCTGGGTAACTGGTCTAGCTTTAGCCTGACAAAAACTCGTCTACGTATATATATGCACTTCAATGATTCAATCCATATATAATACATATTGTTGCTAGCACATGCATCATGCATATGTTTTTGAGTGATAGTGGATAGATGCTTTATTTCTCCCAGATGGTTAATCTAGCTATGCAGCGTGTGTATAATATCGTTTTTTCTTTTTAAAAAAGAATAAAGTTATAATAGTGCGATATGATATATATGATTCATCCAATGTAAATTAAGTTGTTTACATGTACAGTACAGCGTACTATGTAAGTGCCGTTCTATCAGCGAATTACTCCTACGTATATACAAGGATATATATCAACTATATATATGTGCGCATGAAACATCAATGCATGCTATTACCAGGGGGGCTCTAGATGCCTGACTTTAGAAGGGCAACCCCAAAGGTATATAAAGTTCATATCTCATGGGATAATGATGAACAGTGCAACTAGCTACTTTCTGCATCCGCTATATATGGTACAAACGCATGAAGCTAACACCATATCTATGTGTTAGCTGCAGCACTACTTTCTGAATGCGATATATATGACGCAAACGCATGTGAAGGCAAAGCCATATGATCTACGTGTTTGCATGCGGCTTCTTCTCCTTATTCTGAACATGATCTAGCTGGTTAGGTCACTTACCTAGTTCGTACAGGTACGTGCCCTAGGAGCAATGCGGCCATATATATGTAGTGCATGCATTAGTGTTGTGTTCATGCAACTACTCGATCAGTGCTCACTGAATGCGACTGCCACACACATTAGTGTGATTAATTACTAGTAATGTTGTGCTACTACTTGAAAAGCCATGCATGTATGCATGTGCATATATGTGTATGCAATGCCGGCACCTTTTATTCAGGAATCCCAATTCACCCTGGAGAGTTGGAACGGATGCTGGAAATTGCAGGCGGCTGCTGCTGCTGCTGACTCCGATGGCAACGAGGCACCCATGATGGCTTGGTGTTGTTGGTAGGTTGCACCCACGCCGAGCGGATTGATAAACGCAGGCATAGTGTTTGCGCCATTGGCGGCGTCGCCGGTGTCAATGGCCACGGCGCCAGCCTCAGACAGGCTCCTGTCCACCGTCGATGACAGCGACATGTCGCCGATGTCTCTGCTACTCCTGTTTAGCCCACCAGGAAATTCCTTGGCCCGTGGAAGGAATGCCTCGAACCAGTTGAATGGGGTTGGAGACGGAGCAAGAAGCTGCTTGGTGGCGTCACACGGTGTCGCCGCCGCCCTCGCCGCCGCGGCGAGCTGGCTGAGCGAGCTGGCTCCGGTCGAGAGGCCGGCGGCGTCCTCCGCGGTGAGCAGGCCGTTTACGAGGAAGTTGTCCTCGTGGCTGTCGTGATGGAGCAGTGAACTGTAGTCGCCGCCGTGCGCTGCAGCAACTCCTCCGGCGCCGTCCGAACCGGCCATGCCAGCAGCAGCCGTGGCATGCTGCTGCGACGACGGCGCGTACGCGGCCACCGCGTCCTCCACGGAGTCCTCGCACTCCATGCTCCTCTGCCCCGCACCGGCCTTGTTCGTCTTCTTGTATATGCGGCACAGCACCCAGTCATCCAGCTGAGACACTAATCAACTTGATCAGATCCATCAGTCCAAGACTCCAAGCGAGACTGTCACGCACAAACGTATATACGTACGTACCCTGAGAGAGACGGCGCCCCTGCTACCGCCGGTGATGGGCGGCGGCGGCCGCCTGGTCGTAGCGACGGCGGCGGTGGCGGCGGAGCTAGACGTGTCCGTGAGACGGTACTCGTGCATGATCCAATTAGTCTTGACGCCCTTGGGTGGCTTGCCCCGGTAGAACACGAGCGCCTTCTTCACGCCGACCTTCTCGCGGTTGCTCCCCGACGCCATGATGGGCTTGTCGGTGCCGGTGGCCTTCCAGTACCCCGACGTCGCCGCCCGGTTCGGCCGCGCCCCGTTCGGGTACTTGCGGTCCCTTGGGCTGAAGAAATACCACTCCTGCTCCCCGAAGCTCGCCTTCTCTGATACAAACCGAGTGCATGGACGCATAAATCGCACAAACAAGTAAACGACACCAGATCGATCGATCGAGCACTACGTACACATCCAAGCTAGCATGCTCATGTGCATGTGGAGATTTGGACTAATAATATACATGCATGATTAATAGTATAAGGCTGTAATAATCAATTCTTAATTTATGATTGGTAGGGGTGTAATTAAGTAGTTAAATTACGTACCGGGGAGCTCCCAGGGATCGAACTTGTAGAGATCGACCTCGGCGATGATGGTGACGGGGAGCGGAACCGAGGCGGCCTTCTTCTTGAGGTAGTGCACGACCAGCTCTTCGTCCGTCGGGTGGAACCGGAACCCCGGCGGCAGCTCCGGCGCCGAGCCCGGCTGCTGCTGTTGCCGCCGCAGTACTCGCGGTGGCGCCGAGCCGGACGACGAGTCCGGGCTCTCCATCGCTCGATCGATCGCCCTCCTCGCACACACCACCACCAACACACGCTGTCTAGCTAAGCTAGTTAGCTAGATCCCTCATCCACCGGGGTGTATATACAGCACGCACAGTAAAGCGAGCAAACAGAGCGAAGCTGTGGCTGTGGTTTGTTGCGGTGTCGGTTAGGCGGGCGGGCAGGCAAGGCAGGCGAGCGATCTGCGCTGGGAATTTTGGGCGGTTTCGGCCGCTGCGCTGCTGCATGCAGGATGCTAAGCTAGCGAGCGATCGAGAGGGATCGAGGAGGAGGAGGCGATGGATGAGGTGCGGGCTGGCAGTGGCAAGGCAGGCCCCGTGCGCGCGGCGCGCGGAGTGGGGAGAGGCGCCGAAGGCATTGGCCCCGAGAAATACGGCTCCGTTGTACCGAACGCGGCCGCCACGGGCCCGTCGCCGCTGGACACGTATGCCGGCCGCCGCTCCCCCACCGCGTGTCGATCGATCACCCCGCCACCCGCCCGCCCGCGCCTCGCGCGCCAACGTCCACCCATTTCCTGGGCTAAACACGGCCCGGCGAATGCTACCTCTTCCACGGTCTTTTCTGGCCCAATTTGCACCGGCTTACTAGGACTCCTTTTGTGTCGGCCCGTTTAGGACACTGTCTCGCTTCGGACAACGGGAAGCAGTTTGGGCCATGGGCCGCAAGTCGAAGAGTAAAAGTATACTAGTACTTTTTTTCCCTGAGAAAAAGCACTACCTTTTGGACGTTGATTAGCATGAAAATTCAGCGTGTAACCTTTGATTATTATCATTCAAATTTTTCTCCCATTGTTTTTTACTGCGACTGGTTGCATACCAAGTTATCGATAGAATGTTCTAGCTCTGCGATATACCCGGGAGACACGGTACGGTTTAATAGAACTATGACCCAAATGCTAAAGTTTCACACACTGTAATGAGTGGGTTTGAATTTTGGACAAATGCTGCTTCTGGATTTTGGTTCTAGATAAGCAGGAGGAGTAAGAGCACGGATAATTGCGGATCGATGAACTCCGGTCCAATCGGTGCGAAGCGACACCGACAAATGCACAAAGTTGTTTAATGTGTGTGCTTTCTGGACATATGTACGTAGTACGTTCTTAATCTTCTGTTTTGTCTGTTTCCCTTTCAGAAAAGCAGGTTTCAGAGTAAGTTCGTCCATCTGCATATAAAATAATTAAACTGATGAAAACTTTCGTGGTATTCCTAAATTGCTCGCCGTCGCCGAGTTGAAGGTTTGAATTTCTTCCGTCCATTTCTGCTTAATTGGTCTTCCAAAGAAATTAACTAAGTAGGATACTAATTATTATTGCAACATTACTGTCATGAGTCCCTGATTGCTGGATAAGACCAGTTCTAGATGCAAGAACCGTCGTAATCGGAAATTCAAAGCTAACCCCCATTAATTCATAGATTTGTGACCTGAAGTTGACTGCCGATGGTGTCTGTTGCAACTATACACGGGCAACTCGAATAATAATTGGCTGATCATGAAAAAAAAAAACGCAGAATGCCGTACACATTAATGACTTGCCTGCGTTTGGAGCGATTCAGCAACTGCTGCATGCTTCCCTTAATTTGGTTGACCTTTGATCCTGTCAATTCTTGATCGAGACGGACCTCACGAATTAAGAAGAAGATGGCCAATTTGATGGTGTGTCGAGAGATTAGTCAAAATTTCCCCTTGAACATGGCTGCGTGCTTGGTTTTTTTCCATGGCTAATAGAAATGTTCTCCGTGTCTGACCTATGAACAGATCGACCTTCATACATGGACGTGGCTGTCGATCGAGTCGAGCGAATTGTCTCCCTTAAACTCGAATTAATGTTGAAGGTGATAGTACTAGCACTCTCTGGATTGGATTAGTCAGAGGGTCAGACAGCGGCAGCCAGTTTTTGCGATTTCTGTTGCTCCGTGGGAAATAGAAACAACAGATGGGCTGAACCTACAGAGAAAATTCGGATAATTTGATATTTCAGAAAAATTCAGGATTCGACACTTACCCATTGAGCAGGGAATCGTAGTATACTAGCAAGTGGGAACTAGAAGTAGAATCAAAACAAGTACTACCTCCGTCCCAAAATAAGTGTAACCGTAAATATCCGTGTCAAACTTTTAGCCGTCCGTTTTATTTAAACAATTTATAAAGATTTTTTTTAAAAAATAGTCTCATATAAAGTAATATTCATGTTTATCATCTAATAGCAATAAAAATACTAATCATAACAAATTTTTAAATAAAACAAATGATTCAACGTTAAACATAAATAATGCAAAACTGCACTTATTTTAGCACGGAGAGAGTACGGATTAATTATATCAGATATTAATTAATGCAACAGATCAATCTGTTTCCTGTTACCTATCTCTTTCTTCGATTTGCTCTGCTCAGTTTGATTATTGTGTGTAGGTAGCCAATAGCCGTGTACAAGTGGCTGGACTGCCGGAGGAACGGGAGCTTTGTCTGAGCCACATTAGACTGTCATTGTCAGAGCGAGCATGCTTGGAATTAAACTGGAACAGTGAATGGGTTCATACAAATTTCAATGGCGTGTGTTCTCGTCGCATACATCACAGTAAAATGGAAAATCTTGCACTTCGGTGGAACGTGACAATGCAGGCTTTAGTTGCAAGTAAATTCTTCTGAACTTCATCATGCAACTACATTTGTCAGGACCGCGTCTTATGTTGCCTTTGTCAGTCAAGTTGTTTTGCTGTCACGTTTTTTCTCGTACCAGACGGAGTTACATTTCACACAAGCGCCCCTGCAGCCGATCAGCAATGAGATATTACTGAACATTTGTAGACTAGATCATGGAAGACGAAAAACTGTGACATGCAAAAAGTCTTTTTAGAAGTACAGTTAAATTTTACCCTTTCCTACTGCAACTGCTATTTCCATATCCAAACAGGAAACCGTACTTCGCCGGCCTCTCGAGCAGTACAAAGATCAAAGCAGCCACCGTCATTAACTCTGACAAGCTTGTGTTGTGGCGCATGCTGAAGCTGCCTTACAAGTTCCCAAAATAACAGTGTAAACTTAGACCCGTTCTGTCCGGGGGCCTCGGACAACGCTGTCAACGCACACGATGAGTCCTTCCTCAGTTAATCTTAGATCGTGCGCACTGACCACACAATCGACAGCGAGGAATAATCGTCAAAACGTCAAGCAGACGGCCCGCACGCACGCACCGACGCACGCACCGGCGCGCCGCGAGGGGGTGTCCAGACAAACCGGCGTCTGTCACCTACAGAGATAAATCCTGCGCGGATCGAGGCGCGGACGTGTGCAGTGCAGGGCAGCGAGAGACAGGTAAGTATACAGTAGGATGCACGGATGGATCGGTGGCGCCGGCGGCGGCGGCGGCGGCGTCGTCGTCGTCGACAGAGTCTCAGAGATGGACGCTGACCCGGGGCGGCGCACGCGTGCACGGGGCCGGGGGGGGGGGGGGGGGGGGGGGCAGACCGGCAGAAGGCGTCAATGCTCTGTATCTAGCACGAGATAAACGCGCGGCACGTAGCAGTTCGTGGTATTCGACTAATACTCTGCTCTCACTAGCGCGCACGCGCCAAACAGGAGAACGGCTGTAGCGGGGTGAAAACGGTCACAGAAATTCCCTCTTACCGTTTCTAACCGTACCGTTTTCTGTTATTTTTAAATTTTATCTTTTTAATTTTTTTCTACTAGAGAAAATGTCTGTGCAACGCAACGGGTGAAAGTTATTATAATATTATTATTGTCATAAGGTTTAGTTCAGGTGAAACTCACCGTTAGAATTCTTAAAGCCAACATATATAATAGATTAGCTATAAGGTTGGCTACAATTTTCTTCCCCTCTTTCTATCTCTCACTTATACATTTAATTCATTTGTCTTGGAGCTTGTGATAAGCTAGCTCTTACATGAGAGCCAACATCCTTAATTTTTCACTACCTCACTCCTCCACCTAAGTTTATAGTAGACTTATAGCTCAATATTATACTTATATTATACTTGCTCTCAGCCCTGCCTTGGCGGTGAAACGCACGGACATGCATGCTGAAGAGATGACGCGGCGGATAGGGCGTCGAACGGGATTGGTTAAGCAGAATCTGATCCGGGATCCACGACCGCGACTCGGTCGTATATATCGTACGACGGTACGAGGAATCAGCGAGGAGCCGAGCCGAGGAATGTTATTCTCCAATCCGATTTGTTTTTCCTTTTTACAGTTTTTGTTGGTCTTGGCGCGAGAATTTGATATTGATCTGTGCGCACGGTAGTCGTAGCGACGAATTCTGTGCTTGTTTCAACGTTATATCGTTGTCGCTCTGTCAGCAGCAACAAGCTAAGGGGCCAGGGGGAAGGGGAAGACGTCGCGTTCCACGGAGAGTTGGAGATCAATCGGTGCACGTCGCGTGGACCGCGACAAGGCCGCAGGGACAGCGCCGTGCGTGACCTCCTGTCGCTTCGCGTAGGGCCAATGCATGCTGTGCCTGTGCCAGCATGCGGCACCATCCTTTGCCAATACTCCATCCGTCGTATAATATAAGTGATTTTGAGTTTTTATTTGTAACGTTTGACTATTCGTTTTATTCTTTTTTTTTAAATATAAACAAAAAGTTATACTTAAAATACTGTGAACAATAAAGTAAGTCACAAATAAAATAAATAAAAATTTCAAAAAATTTTGAATAAGACGAGTAGTCAAACGTTATAAAAAAAACTTAAAATCCCTTATATTATGACACGGAGGGAGTATAGCGGCAGGGCCGCCCCGTGATCGACAACTGGTGCCGCTTTGCTCTCAGTTTCAGGCGGCCATGTACAGTCGCAAACCATGACGGCTTCATTAATTACGTGCTTCCGTTTTCAATTGCTAGTCTCGGAATGCCATTTATATTTAGTAAACTTTAGCCACTTCTACTTCAATAAACTAACAAATATTATAAAAAACATACTATCTTATCAAAGTTATCACGGTCGTTCGTATGGAGGTTGCAGTTTCGAAGTGGAAACATTAAGAAATTAGGTGGCTGATATTTTTAGCCATGTACCGCCTTTTCGACCAAGAGATTATTGTTTCTACTTTTTTTTTTATCTTTGATCATTACCACTCATGTGGAAGTTAGGATTTCAGAGTGAAAGCATTAAGAAATAAAGTAGTAGCTGAGTGTTTTTGTACCCTATTATTTCAGATCACTGTCACTTATGTGGAAATTATAATTTTCAAAGTGAAAAAATAAATCAAAAAATAATTAGGTGACTGATTTTTTCCTTATCTATACGTCATTAATTGCCTTTCCGATTAATGTTTAGCTATCCTTTTTTTCATCTCTAACCGTCATCACTCACGTGGAATTAATTACCGTTTTCGAAGTGAAAACATAAAGAAATTTAGGTGGGTAACTTTTTTCTTATCTACATGCCATTGCTTTGTCAACCAATATATTAATGTGTAGCAGCACTCACTCATGCTTTGCCAGGTGAAAGAGAAAAAAAAGTTATTCCAACTTAAAACAAAGTATTGTAATTTGGCAAATATCTACAAGTATATATATATAAAAAAGCTAATGTACAAAGGCATTCATAAAAATATATCTAGGTGAATCCATACATGTAAGAATCTGCACTAAACTTAAATCACGTTGCAATAAAAAACTATCAAATTAATTTGAAATACAAGTTTATGCATGCATGTTACTTATATGCACTACAAATTAAACAGGAGTGTTTTTCTGAAGATAACTTCCATATGATGCATGCGCCTGTTAGTATAGGGTATATAGCCCATTCTTTGACTGCCAAGTGCAAACGGAAATGTTGGAATAGTGTCAACCATTCAGGGCATGCGTGGACTATTCCAAATCTAATATAGGCCATTCAACAGTCTTTGCACGGTTATTCTAAAATTAAAGCACCTAGAGGGTGACCATATATAGTTATGCATCGAACAAAATCTAATCTTATAACTAGGGCAAGAATTCTCCAGTGAAATTCAAAGCATTGGTCTTAATTCCATGGTCTAAAGAAAGTATGGATTTAAAAATGTGAAACATTTGTTTTCTTCTAAATTTAGATCCAAATTAGAGGTATTATGAAACCATGTGCAGTGGTATAGCGTGGAGTGGAAACAAGAGGGAGCCGGGTCAATTCTTTTCCATTGTATCTATGCCGGCCTTTTCCCTCTTACACGATCCATCTCTCCTCAACTTTACATTTAATTACACAAGTAATTAATTAATTAAGGAAGAGAGAAAAGACACCATGAGTACATGACCATGAGGGGTGCCTTTTGCGGAGGGGTAAGGTATTTACGTAGTTAAAGGCAGCTTTGGAACATTTAGATTTTAAAATACTCCATCCATCTTAAATTATAATACCTATATTTTTTACATGGTCTCTAATAATATACTTTGACCATTAATTTATTTCATATTATATCCCCAACAAATATGAAATTAGCATCACACAAAATAATTTAAATTATAAATCTAGTAATATAACATGCATAATACTTAGCATATATATGATTAGTATGACTAGCAGTTAAAAGTTACCGAGTTTAATTTTTCTTTAAAAAAGGGTGCCCTATAATTTGAGATGGAGGAAACAATAAGTATCAGTTCAATTACATATCAACTAGCATGATGGCCCGCGCAGATTGCGCGGCTAGCATCATTATATTTTCTCTCATGTAATAGCATATATGTTTTCTCATTATATTATTCAAATATATTAAAATGACAACATAGTTTTAAATTTTGCAATAACTTTACGAAACTACTAATGTGTAACATTCATGTTGTATTTTATATACGTGTTAGTTATTAATTATTTTTAATATCAAATTTTAGTTATTTGTAAATTATATATATTCCTATATGAACTCTAGACTCGTCTTTTAATATTTTATTTTTTAATTCTGAATTTTTATTATTTCTAATTGTATTTCTATGTGGACTCTAAACTTATCTTTCAATACTCTTTAATTTTTAATTTCAAATTTCAGTTACTTCTAAATTGTATTCCTATATTGACTTTAAACTCTTCTTCCTATGTTTTTCTTAATTTTGAATTTTAGTTATTTGTAAATTATATTTTTATAGGGATTCTAAACATTACTTTTAATTTTATTATGTTTATTCCGAATTTTAGTATGGACTCTATACTCTACTCTAATATTCCTTATTTTTTAATTCCGAATTTCTATTTTTTTCGTAATTGTATTTCTATATGGACTCTATACTCTACTTCTAATATTCCTTATTTTTAGTTCTGAATTTCTATTATTTCCTAATTGTATTTCTATATGGACTCTATACTCTACTTCTAATATTTCTTATTTTTAATTCAAATTTCAGTTATTTCCTAATTGTATGTCTACTCTAGTCTCCTCTTCTAATATTTCTTATTTTTTAATTCCGAATTTCAACTATTTCTAAATTGTATTTCTATATGGACTCTAGTCTCCTCTTCTAATATTCCTTATTTTTTAATTCCAAATTTCAGCTATTTCTAAATTGTATTTCTATATAAACTCATCTTTCAATATTTTTTAATTTTTAATTTCAAATTTCAATTACTTTTAAATTGTATTCCTATATTGACTTTAAACTCTTCTTCCCATGTTTTTCTTAATTTCGAATTTTACTTATTTGTAAATTGTATCTTTATACGGACTCTAAACTCTAATTTTAATTTTATTATGTTTATTCCGAATTTTAGTTAGTTTTAAATTCCTATATGGACTCTATACTCTACTTCTAATATTTCTTATTTTCAATTTCGAATTTCTTTTTTTTCTTAATTGTATTTCTATATGGAGTCTATACTCTACTTCTAATATTCCTTACTTTTAATTTCGAATTTCAGTTATTTTCTAATTGTATTTCTATATGGACTCTTGTCTCCTCTTCTAATATTCCTTATTTTTTAATTCCGAATTTCAGCTATTTCTAAATTGTATTTTTATATGGACTCTAGTCTCCTCTTCTAATATTTCTTTTTTTAATTCCGAATTTCAGCTATTTCTAAATTGTATTTCTATATGCACTCTGCCTTTTCTTTTTCTCCGATTAATGTGAGAATTTCTAGGCCATAAGAGCGAACGTGGATGCTTCTTTTTCTATTCCTTTAATAATATAATAGATAGATGTAAAACTAGAGATATTTTACCGTCTTTAAGGGAGTATTATATATAGTTTTTAATGTTTACCCCAAGGTATGTACTCCTTTCGTCCCAAAAAAAGACAAGCTAGTACTAGGATGTATGTCCAGATTCGTTGTACGAGGTTGAGTTTTTTTTCGGATGTAGGGAGTATATATGTACTCCTACAAGACATGATTCATGCATGCGTCTAATTTCAGCAGCATTATATCTAAAGTAAGTTTCTTTTATCTAGTAGATCATTATATACAAATCTTGACTACTGCAATATCTTTAAGTAAATTCAACTCCATCGATCTGTTCCTAAAAGAAAGTTATTTTAGGTTATTTTACATAGATTAATGTTTGAGGAGAGAATAGACTTAGCTTAGTGCTCCTTTTTTTTTTTGAAAATATAGTGCTCCTTATTAAATGATGTGTGATGAGGAGTGGGAGGGTGGAGAGGTAGAATGTAGAGAAATTTGAACTTAAGGTGATTGACATGATAAGTAGTACTCTATAGTGATTATATAGTAACTACTTTACTTTTGATCCAGAATCATAACTAAAAGTTGATATATTTTGGTAGAGAGGAATTATTCTTTTTAGGGTAGAGCTTAGCTACACTAGGTTTTTTCCCCTTGCAGAAATGATTTGGAAATGCATGCATCGTACTTTAATTGCTACTGATGGTGGAGATGAATTCTTTTACTCTTTTAGACTCAACGGCTTAATAGGACTCATACCGGTGAATTGATCTGATATTACCGCCTTATGTTTTTTAGTGAAAGTGGAATATATTGATGATGTAATTCTCCTTGCACATAAAGGAGAGAAATAATGTACTACCGGCCAGTGAATTAACAGCATTAGTTAGTTAATTAATACGGTAAAACCTGGTCAAGCAGCTAGCAGAAGTTGCATGGAAGAAAGATTAATGCGTGGTTAAATTCTCAGGATATCACCTTGTGCTACTTGACTTAATAACTGAACTTAATTATATTCCGTACAGAGTTAAGCTTGCACGCGTGTATAAGAATTTTCAAGAGCTTTGCATATTTTCTCATATATGTAGATAGAATTAATCCGACACAAATTAAATAAGTACGAATACTTTTGAAATTTTGATTATCGATAATTTCTTAGAAAATATTAAAAAAAGGTTTGAGCATTTTATATTTTTTTAAGAAAAAGCTATATCATAATATCATATATACTTATTTTCCCAAAGTAGATTTTATAAATTTAATTTAATATAAAATTGATCAAAGTTAACTTAAAAAATTGAACCAAACTTGTCTTGAATACTATTTATGAGTGGAGCGAGTACATTACTAGTGTGGTTCTCTTAACAAAAGATATGAAGCTAGAGCAATGGCTGCAATGCAGTAGAGGCTGTAGGTTAACCTAATTAACGTTGCTGAAAGTATTGCTACGTGCAGGAAAATCAAACTGAAGAAATTGAAATGTGAACACTACTACTAGTTCAAAACGACCATATCCATGCATGAACGCTTGAATAAATACCAGTAGACAAAAAACAACGACGACATTAATAAAGGCGGGAGACAGAGATGTTTGAATCCAGTCCTGCCATGCAAAGAGTGGCAGGCTGTTAGGAAAGCACTCATCTGTATTTTTAATTTATTGGTGTAATCATGTAAATACATATACACATATGCACATAATTATTTGCAAAACCCTATTCTCATGCACATATCGGCATGGAGCCATGGACTGCCCTAGCTATTGTTTATTTTTACGTAGTACCAATTCAATTAACCCTGCAGATTAATTTAGTTACCCAAAAAATAACTAACTAGAAAAAAAATGAATGAATCCATCCCAAGTTAAATGTTATTTTGTTAAATTGTCCCGGTTTTTCTTCTTATATATAGTCTCGTCCTCTGAATTGTACATGGTGAAGCCGCGATGAACCATTCAAATTACAGCCTGGACATGATCATCTGTCTTCCTTGCGTGACCTCATGCTTGTCTATGTTCTCCAAAACTGCGGTAGCCGCCGATGTTACGAGCTCTGCAAGATCTCTGTAGAGGCAGATCACCATTGCAAATGCGTCAGTTGCGATCAAACGAGCAGCTAACCGAGCTTAGCTACTATGGGAATAATGGCGCCAAATGGCTGCAGCATTTTAAACCTACCCTGTGGCTGGGTCGTAGGTGAGGCCGACTGTGTTCTTGACCTCGCGTAGCGCGAATTTGAAGCGTTCAATGTCGCGGGGATGGTGAGCGACGGACTCGACGACGGCCTGCGGGAGGACGAGATCCGAGGGCTTGATGTTGTAAAACACCGGGATGATCTTCTTCCGTGACTCGACGAGGAGGGCGAGCTCGCGGAGGCAATACTCGGAGTCGCAGTAGTGCGGCGAGAAGATGGCCACCGCGACGCCGCACTGGGTGATGGCCTCGCCGATCCGCTCGTCGAGGCGATCGCCGGGGCGCATTGACTGGTTGTCCAGGAAGGCGCGGACGCCCGCGGCGACGAGGCGGTCGTAGAACAGCCGCGCCACCGTCCTCTTGGTGTCCACGCCCCTGTGGTTGATGAAAACGTCGTAGGGCGCCTGCCCCCGCGCATCCTCCTCGTCGTAGTACTCCACCCGTCTCGCCACCGCCGCCTCCGCCGACGCGTTTAGCCGCGACGCGATGGTGCACTGGCGGCCGCGAGAAAGCCCGGTGGACGACATGATCAACGACCGATATCTAGCTAGTGATCGATCAAGAAATGTCTCTTAGAATACCGCGAGAGCGCGGAGAAATCCAAGAGTCCAAGACGTTCTCTAGTTAGCGCTGCCGCGATCCCGATCAAGTTGATCTTGATCGATCGAAACGTCTCTGAACAATTTGAGTGGAAGCAGCAAAAACTCCAACAAAATAGAGATCGATCGCTACGAGTTAGTTTGTGAATTGTGATGCCTGATATGGATGAGGGGATGGCCGGCATGCATGCGTTTATATAGGATTGGGTTCGCGGGTGGTCATGAACTCATGGTCGCATCGCGCGCGCATGGGAACATTTTAATTATGACATGTAAGTACTGAGTAAGTAATCCGCGCACAGTCCCCGGGCGGGGAAAATTGTTATTTTCATAGTCAGATTTCGCTTTGAGTAGTATTACCAATCCAAATTCCAAAGATCAGACCGTCGTCAGTCCACCGTCAATCCACCCCGTGGCTTATGCTAAGACGGACTATATATATCATATAATTATTATGTTTTCTGGTCCCCTATATATGGTATAACAAATAGATATTCTGCATGAATTTAGACCAAATATTATACAATCCAAAGAGCGATTCGCTACTTAATTTGCAAGCTCTCCTCTCCAAGCAAAAGCATATACATTACTGGATTTTCTTCGCTCGGGCGTTTCAAAAGTTTGAATTTTCCTCGCTCGAGCGTGCACACACGCGTTGCGTTAGACCTGCAGATCTTTGCAGTATGTTTGGCGAGACTCTGCGCAGCGTGCAGCCAAAGGCAAAACACTCCGTGCAGAAGAGATTAAAAGAAACTTTGTGGAGGTGAGAACCATTCAAATACTTGAACGACGGGGCTACGCTGAACTGCAGCAATCAATGGGACAGGAATTAATACTAGTATACTACTGCAACGATGTTTGGGGTGGGGGTGGGGGGGGGGAAGGGGGGAGGATCGGAGGAGCGGGGAGCCGTACGATCGCCGGGTGACGTGCGAGAGTGATGACGTCACACGTTGGACTGTCCCCTTCTCATCTCACGTGTCTGCCCCCCGGTTTGACTTATTGATGCGTTCAAAAGTTCCACGGGCTGCTGGGCTGGCTGCGCCACCGGTACGGTCGCTGTAATAAAATACGGAATTGCTAAACTACAGTAGATAGAAAACCTATCTTCAAATCTTGCAAATTTTGGTTCACTAGATATGCTTCACGATTCGTGCTCCAGCTGTTTTTTCTCCAACTCCGACAAACTCCTATTCTTCCCTGACGCCGGCGACAACCCAAACTCCGGCGAGGGCCGACGAATTAGGGTCCCGGGGTGGGGTGGGGTTCGAAGGGTGGGAAGGGAGGAAGAAGGGGGAGTTCGTCGGGCTTAGAGGGATGGTCGTGGGCGGTGGCGGCCCGGAGGTGGGCGGCGGGCGGGCGGCGAGGCGCCGCCAGAGCCGCAGGGCTGGAGGAGGGCGGTGGGCCAGCGTCGGTGGCGGGGGCATCTCACCGCCGACAGCTCGAGGAGGAAGGAGGGGAGGAGGGGGGAGAGGGAGGGGGAGGAGGATGCTGCCGGGGGGGGGGAGGGAGTCTCGCCGAAGAGGCGGGCGGCGGCGCGGTGGGGTGGTGGCAGCGGGGGATCGGGCGGAGTCGCGGAGGAGCTCGCGAGCGCGATGGGAGGGAACAGGAGGAGGAGTGGTAGGGTTAATGTATCTTCACGAATCATAAAGCACATCCAATGGTCCAAAATTTGAAAGATGGGAGGTGGAATTTTTCTGTCAACAGATATATAGATAGTCCCAATATAATAATAATAATAATAATAATAATAATAATAATAATAATACTAATAATAATAAAGAAAAGGTGAACTTTAACCGCACCTTCGTCGAGTTGAAATGAAGTCCACGAAGATTATTTTTTGGGGGTTTCGGGTGTACTTCTAATTCCGATAATCGTTTCCTTTTGAATGTGAAATTAATTTGATATATAGTCGAAGGCACGCGATCTGCTTGATAACGACTTGTTTGGCCAGAAATTAATATGAGGAAGAGACAAAGTGTGATTAAAGACTTAGGAGTACGTGTGTTCCTAGAAAGTAGACATATGTGTACGAGTGTACACCATGTCTATTGATGTAGTTCAAAAAAGCCGACGTTGAATACTTTATTTGTTCATGCAAATACATTGTTCTTGATATGTTTTAAGGGAATACTTCAAAAATGTTTGAATCTCAATAGCTTTTTAGTCCTATTGGAGATACTTGAAATTGGTAAATTGATGGATTATGTGGTATTTGTGATAGCTGTTTGAGGATATAAACGAATGAATTAAATAGCATAAAGTTGAAAAGTTAGGAAACATGCAAACGAAAATCCCAAATCCAGAATAAGAAAAGAACGTGGCTTTAAAATTAGCATTGGATTCATGAGAAACTTATTTGTGTATTTGTTTAGAAAATAATATTGTTATATTACAAGTTAATAAAAATAATTATGTTACGGTAATTCCTTTGTTCCAAAATTTGACTCAGTCACGTAACCATTTTTTTAATTTTAAGTTCGACCAAGTATATAGAAAAAGCATAAAAATATTTAGAGGTTGTTCAGATTGCAGCCAAAATAAATCTTACCAAATTTTGGCAATGCCAAAATTTTGGTAATTTGACTATTATGTATTTACTAAAGTTTGACAATAAACTAAATGAATGCACATATTTGGCAACTCTACCAACAAATGTTATGATTTGAAATGTCATCAATCTAAACAAGCCCTTAGAACATCAAACAGATTATATACATACATTTAGCGGTGGATTTAATAAAACCAACTTGGTGTTGTATATGTTGCTATATTTTCTATAAACTTAAAGATGTTTGACTTAGCACAAAACCGTTATATTTTCTATAAACATGTTATATTTTAAAAAGGAAGGAGCAGAAATTAGTTGTTAGAATTATATTTTCAAGACTATTGATACCCAAAAGACACATTTCTAAGGATAGACGGAGGAATACACTAGGTTTACATATAATTAGAATAACCACTAACACAACAAGTATATATGTAATTAGAATATCAATTAATTAAATGAGAACATGCACTGGCCCAAAATGCTATATTAGACTTGGACTATAATTTAATATGACTTATATTAATTTACATAAATATGATTTTCCATCTCTGTATAAATTAAGTTGGTTATTCATTGGTTATATAAGTTGGTTGTTAGGATAGTGGTAGAGCCGAGCTCTTATCCCAGTCCCTGTTCTTAAACAAATAGGTACCATCAGTCTTTAAAAAAACGTTACCATCATTAATAGGTACCATCAGTTTATATCTACATGATGACGAATAGTATATGAACTGATCACATCCTAACTAGTACTACTAATTATGTTTGGTTAGGGAGGACCGCTCATAATCATCATCTAGAGGTGCAGGTTTTGGCATAACTTCGTTAACAAATATTTCATCTCAATATTATCATCACTTGGATTTTCTACTATGTTCTTACATGTTTCAACTACCGAGATTTATATCAATTCATAGCTTTTATAACACGTTTCTTTACTATCTTTGGTGTTCCTTCTTTATTGTACTCTTACTATCAATAGGATTTAATTTACATATAACCGCTACAATTTGTAAGTTCTAATAATGCCCTGGCTTTCACTTTTAACATAAATAAATCCACTTCCAACTTAAGACTGTGTTGTTCAGTGTTTATTGGGTAGCTACTACCTCATTTTTGGTAAGCACATATTTCAAAATGCTAATGCTCAACTAATCCTATGCTAATAGGTCTTATTGTTTTGTGTGCTGTGAAAAAGCCTAACCATTAAGCCATATGAAATGAATCATGATTAAGTGGTTATAGTTCTTGTTGAGCAGTGCAAATAGTCATTCCTATATTTTTTTTATAGAAGATCTATTCCCTCTTAAAAAGTCAAATCCTAAAAATAAATTTGGATACATAAGATTCATCTCGAGGATTAAGGTTTTTTTACAGAGTGTATGTTATACATCTCTACTATTATAAAAATTGAAGATGTTTTTGCCAGTATTTTGATACGTCATCTGTGTATGAGTCGGTTTTAAGTTTGTTTGCTTTTGGAAATACATATCCGTATTTGAGTCGGTTTTTAAGGTCGTTCACTTTTGGTAATATAAAAGGAATCATATAAAAAATCTGTTTAAAAAACTCGCATGTTAACTTGAGACGATCGGACTCCTATCTGTAGCTCACGATTTTCTAAAAAAATATATATGCAAGCGAACTCCCACAGTAAATTTTATCTTAACTAAACCATATAACAATAATAAAATTAAAATAGACTTCACCCGTCGCAACGCACGGGCATTTTTCTAGGACCATAAAAATTCTCAGTCATGCGAATAAACATATCTAATTTTTACTACTACTAAATTGGTTGTACTAGATACTCCCTCTATCCCATAATGTTGCAACCTAGGATGGGATGAGACCTTAGACATGACTAGGATGGGTCTCATCCCATCCTAGGTTGTAACATTATGGGAACGTTGGGGATTTTATTGGCTTGAATTCCTGCACGCATACATTTCCTAAGTTTCCGATAATTAGTTGACAACCCATTTTCCAGGCAAATGTTAAATCACTAGTGCTGGAATCTGGGGATACATTTTTTGGAGAAGTCAAGGGACATGTTTGCTACACGCGCTGAGTCACCGACCAATGGGACCCACCCCTAGCCCGGCAAGTCGGAAGGCCACTACCGCAGTGTGCGCCCCAAAATCGCCGCCGTCCCCGTCTCACTCCCCGCCGTCCTCCTCCGCCGCCGCCGTGCCGCCCGCCCGCCGCCACCGCCCACATGTGGGAGCGCGGCAGGCTACCCCGCAAGCCGCGACCGTCCCCTATCCTCGTGCCGCCACCGCCGGCGTCCCCGCCGCCCCCGCCCCGCCTCCTCGCTTTCCTCCTCCCTAGATCCCTCCTCGCGCTCGCCGCCCGCGCCATGCCGTCGCGCCGCCCGTCACCCCTGCTCCTCCTCCTCCTCGCGCTCGCGCTCGCCTTCCTCTTCCTCGTCCTCTCCCCATCCGCGCCCTCCGCCTCCCACCTCTCCAGCTCCCTCGCCTCCGCCGCCGCCGCCGTTTCCACTCCCGCGTCCTCCCCTCCCGCCCCCGTCAAGATCTACATGTACGACCTCCCCGCCAAGTTCACCTACGGCGTCGTCCGCAGCTACATGGCGGCGCGCGCCCGGGCGGGGGCGGCGGGCGCGGCCTCGGCGATTCCCGACGACGAGCTGCGGTACCCGGGGCACCAGCACTCGGCGGAGTGGTGGCTGTTCAAGGACCTCAGGCGCCGCGGGCCGCGCGACCGCCCCGTCGCCCGCGTGGACGACCCGGCCGACGCCGACCTCTTCTACGTGCCGTTCTTCTCCTCCCTCAGCCTCGTCGTCAACCCGATCCGCCCGTCGGCGGCCGCCGCCAATGCGTCCGACGCGGCGGAGCCCGCGTACAGCGACGAGTCCACGCAGGAGGAGCTGCTGGTGTGGCTGGAGCGGCAGCCGTACTGGCGACGGCACCAGGGGAGGGATCACGTGTTCATCTGCCAGGATCCGAACGCGCTCTACAGGGTGGTGGATCGGATCAGCAATGCTGTGCTCCTGATCTCCGACTTCGGGCGGTTGCGTAGTGAGCAGGCATCTCTCGTCAAGGATGTTATCCTGCCCTACGCGCACCGCATCAACTCCTTCCAAGGCGACGTGGGAGTCGAAAGCCGGCCTTCATTGCTATTCTTCATGGGCAACCGGTATCGAAAGGAGGTGAAATTCTTAAACCTTGGGAGAAATGTGATGGATTGATCAATTAGTTTGCATTGTACCAATCATAGATCATCTGCATTTTCAGAAGGGATATTGTATGCTATAGAGTAGAGAGTGAATTTTTTTGCCATATCCTAGATAACATTAGCATTGAATTTTATTGGTGGTTATATGATTTTCCAGAGCACTCCAAAATCATGTTAACTTCATGTCTTAAGTTGATGGTTCTGTCTGAGAATTTTTAGGCAATCAGAAAAAATGAAGCTTAATATGCCATTAGCTCATTAGATAATTTTTGTTACCATGTTCCTTTGATTTAGCTTGTTTAGATGAGTTTTTTTACATATATTATAAATAGGAAACTATCACAAATGTATCTTATGCAAACACATGAATCGATATGAGATGATTATTAAAAAAAGGTGCGATTGATTTTTTCAGTTTTTACATGCCTCCTTCTCTAGCGAACCTTGGTTCTGGATATATCTGTTGACTGGTCAACAACCTTTCTTTTAGAATTCAAGTCAAATTGCATGATAGCTTCCACACTTTGCAAGCCATATTCACTTAGAAAGTTCTAGCCTTTCATGCACGTTCTTGCTGATTGATTATTTTTGGTGTTCTGTTTTGGAGAGATCAACTCTCTCAACATGAACTCGTCCATTCCTATATTTTTCTACTTGCCCTCATAATTTTCCTTCTTTCACACATGCAAAACTAAGTTGCAAGGCATGTCTCATACTATTAATGACTGAAGATTTCTGCACATGCCCTGGGTCCTGGGCATATTTATTGATTGGTCAACAACATTTCTTTCATAATTCAAATATGATTCTATGATAGGTTTCCACAGCTTTGCAAACCATAATATTTAGAATATTCTAGCCTTTGGTGCACTTTCTTAGCTGGCCTATCCATTAGTTTTTCTTTTAAAAATCAAGTACGATTCCATGATAGACTTCTACAGTTTTGCGAACCATAATCTTTTAGAAAGTTCTAGCCTTCCGTGCACGTTCTTGCTGATTGATCCATTAGTCTTCTGTTTTGGAGAGATAAACTCTGCCAACATGAACTCTTTTGTTCCTATTTTTGTATACCTGGTCCTGATAATCATTCGTCTTCTGCACATGTAAAACTTTAATGTTTGAAGGCATGACTCGCAGCATCCCATTGCTGAAGGTTTCTACACGTGTACCTAATTGTATAAACTATTTGTCTCTCTCTGTTCCAATATAGTTGTTTGGAATGAGTGCACTCAATCTTGGTTGGGAACAACAGAGAAGTTAAGAACAGTACCATCTGAAGCAGTAAGCTTTGGAAATGACCAATCATGGAAATGCAAAAATGTTTGATTCAGTTGCATAATTGTTCATCTTTGTTTCCTTGTGAGTTTTAAGATTGTTAGGCCCTGTTTAAGATTATACAAATGATTCATATTCATCCTTCCCTTTATTTTTGCTGTATTATTTAGAGCACTGCTACACGCACTAAAATTTTCTTACAAAAGTAACAAAACTCTTACTAACAAATTTCTCAACCGTTTGATTTAACTAGATAGAAGTTACAAAAAATCTAGATTTACTTACAGCTTGCCACATCAGAGTTTGTAAGCATTTTGTAAGAAAATTTTAGTACGTATAGACTTTTCCTATTATTTATGTCATTGCCTACAGAGTTTACTGTCAGTCTGTCATTTTCTTTTCTTCCTTTCACACTTTGTTTATGAAATAACATCTTATACTAAGGTTGTTAACCTTCTGATAATTTAGGGTGGGAAGGTGCGTGATACGCTGTTTCAAGTTCTTGAAAATGAGGCAGATGTAATCATAAAACATGGATCCCAGTCAAGGGAGAGTAGGCGTATGGCTACACGAGGAATGCACTCATCCAAATTCTGCCTCCATCCTGCTGGAGATACTCCCTCAGCATGCAGATTGTTTGATGCGCTTGTCAGTTTATGTGTTCCTGTTATAGTCAGCGATTACATTGAATTACCATTTGAAGATGTTATAGATTACAGAAACATATCAATATTTGTTGAGACAAGCAAGGCTATACAGCCTGGATTTTTAACATCAACACTTCGAGGAATCAGTTCACAGAGGATTCTAGAGTACCAGAGAGAAATAAAAAAGGTTAATATCATCTCACCTCTCATAGTTGATGCTGCCATGTGCATATTACATTCAGAATTAGCTTCGTGGGTTACATTGCCAGGAAAAGATAGTAAGAAATACATAAATATTTAGTATCTGCACCTTCAGTTAATTTTGTGAGCACGCGATTCAGGTTTAACTGCTTCGTACATTTTCCCAGGAAGATAACCATTTTTCTCCTGGCATTTAGTATGAACCATTGGCAATATCTTGAATCACCTAGTTGTTTGCAGTTATTTTGCAATTTTGGCATGTTATAGTTTTATAGGCATGTTATACATATGATATTTTGGCACGGTTGTCTTAACTAGTAAAACCTGAAATTTTGTTTCAGGTAAAACATTACTTTGAGTATGAAGATCCAAACGGACCAGTGAATCAGATATGGCACCAAGTTTCTTCGAAGGCACCATTGATCAAGCTGTTGATTAACCGAGATAAACGCCTAGTTGAAAGAGGTACCAATGGAACAGATTGCTCGTGCATCTGTTCGACCACGAAGGAACTGCTACGTAAATAAGATGGTTCTCATCGCCTGGACGAACCCAAGTTTTGTGGACGACCCTTCTGATTGAGTACAGTACCTGAATTTTGGCTGACGCTGAGCTCTGTAACTATGTACAGCGAGGATCCTAACAATTTGTTTTGATTGCTAAGCGCCCATTTCCTGCTGATTTTTCTTCAATTTTCAGTAGATATTAGAATGTTGTGAACAATATAACACCACTGGTGCCCCTGGCTAAAGCAGAAGTATATCATTGTTTTCTTTTGTACGTGTGACTTATATACATCCTACATTCCTTTTTCTCCCAAGGATGTTACCCTCAAGTTTACATGCATCTGTGTTACCCAATCGAATCGTGCAAGGTACTTGTATACATAGAAGCAACAGAGACACAGGGCCTCATGGAGGCTGGAGTGTGTCGGAGAGCCAAAGCCCCATGAGCAGCTGACACTGCTCCGTGTGCTTCGGCGTGCGAGAAGCCGTCGAGCACCGAGAACTACTCCGAATGTGCGAGGAGAAGTTATGTAAAACACGTTAAGCTATTAGCGTATGATTAATTCAATATTATTTATTTTAAACTTAAAAAGATTAATATGATTTTTTAGAAAACAACTTTTGTATAGAAATTTTTTTTAGCATCGTGTAGCAGGTTAGGGAGGGTGAACGTGGAAATCGAATACTTTCTCTTCTGTCATTCAAATGAACGCACTATTAGTTATTCATAAAATATATGAATAAGATAATTTAGTTAACACCATTCAATAATAATTGTCTGACTAAAAAACACATAATAATTACAATTTTACAACTTTTAGCATTGAGAAAATTTAGAAAAAAAGCAAGAGTTCAAATAAAAATACAATTTAAAAGAACTGCAATTCGAAATAAAGAATAAAATAAGAATACATCTAATGAGATTAATTAAAATTCAGAAAAAAAATAAAATAAATTCTGAACTTAGTTTTTTCAACATGAATCTATCCAAAATTCAGAATCAAAAGGATCATTAAAACTTGAAACAAAAATATATAATAAAAATAAACTAGTAAAGACAACTTACCAAGAAATACAATTCTATAAATATCCAAAAGTAAGATTAAATACAATTTGGAATATAAATAAATTCCAAAACTGGATCAGATAAAAAGAAAAATAAGAGTTTAATTAGAAATATAATTCGTATACAAATGCATAAGTTATAGATCATGCATGCTCAAAGTAATTTTAGTGATAAAACAACTTAAAGAAATGATAATTACATAATTTTTTTAATAAGTCGAATGGTAAAACTTATGCCCAAAATTAACAGTGTTAAAAAAATAGAGATATTATTTAAGAGTTTTCCCACCTAGAAACTAGCGACATTTTTTTTAGCAATTTCCTTCGTGTAAACGTAGCCACCTCCGTGGTAGAACGGTCACGTACGTAATGAAACGCGTGATGAGCCATGGCGTGTGGTGTGTTGTACCGTGTACGTGTCCGTCGCCTCGTTTTAAAAAATATATACACATGCAATTTAAATCTTAAAATTTTTGGCGTTTCTTCCGGTACGTCCTCCGCGCCTTGTTATTACAGGCTCTGCCTGTACGTACGTACGTGTTGGTATGGACATGGCCGCAGCCGCTGCCGTCTGGTACTCCGCCATAGCCGCAGTCCTTCTGGCGGCCACCACCGTCGCCGTGGTGGTGGCGGCGAAGATGACGGGGAAGAGAAACGACGGCGCCGCGGCGGCGGAGCTGCCACTCCCGCCGGTGGTGAGCGTTTCCCTGATAATTCCGGTGATCACCAGGGGCCCCAGGGCTGTGGCCGACGAGCTGTACGTGAAGCTGGGGAGCGTCTTCACGGTGAGCTTCCTCGGGGTGGTGAAGGCGACCTTCCTCGTCGGGCCGGAGGTGCAGGGCGGCTTCTACTCGCGGCCGGAGTCGGAGGTCCACCAGGGCGGCACGTACAGGATGACGGTGCCCATGTTTGGGAGAGGGGTCATGTACGACGTCGACGTGGCCACGAGGTCGGAGCAGATCGCCGTCTGCTTCGAGGCGCTTAGGCCGACCAAGCTCAGGAGCAGCACGGTGACCATATGGTTCGTGAAACTGAGTTGTGTACGTGTACTTCGTTTTTTATAGACGGTGTCGTTAACTTTTAGATCACATTTGACAATTCGTTTTATTTAAAAAAATTATATAATTATTATTTATTTTGCTATGAGTTGTATTATAACTAAAAGTAGCATGATTTATATGTCATGTATTTGTATAAAAGTGAGTACGTGTATACTCATATTTGCGAAGAAGCATAATTTATATGTCATGTATTTACATAAAAATTTAAATAAAACGAATGGTCACATATGTATCTAAAAGGTAACGGCATCATCTATTAGTAAACGGAGAGGGTATGCTTCTTCGCTTCTCTCTATATAACTTTCCCACAACTTTTTGATGCTGGTTATTGAAGGGGTTAGACCAAGGTTTTAAATCTATGATTATAACTACCGATATTTCTTCGAAGATGGCTGCTTGAGTAGAATAAACCTATTTGCTTTTATTCATTCTAATATTAGTTATTTGAGAAGTCGAGCACTAAATATTTTACACGGCTATTAAAACACCAGGCTAGACGAGAGTTGTATTAGATAACATATCGGATTGAGGGGTTATTGGAGGGGTATTTTTTTAGTTATTTTTTTTCTAAATTTTTAGGATGGTGAGGCATATGAGATTCTTGAAGATGCTCTCTCCCTTAATTATGTCCCAGTAGTTGAATTGTATAATTTGCAACACACGAGCTTGCTTTTACAAAACATGGACTTCTTTACTTATATCGTATAATTCGAAGGAATATTTCGCGAAATGGGGAGAGCAAGGCACGGTGGATCTGAAACGCGAGCTCGACCTCCTCATCCTGACGATCGCGAGCCGCGTCCTCCTCGGCAAGGAGGTTAGGGAGACCATGTTCAACGACGTCGTGAGCTCCTTCCACGAGCTCATGGACAACAGCATGCACCTCATCAGCCTCTGCTTCCCCAACCTCCCGATCCCGCGGCACCGCCGGCGCGACACGGCGTCCGCCAGGCTCAAGGAGCTCTTCTCCCGCGCCATCCAGCTTCGCCGCGGCTCCGGCCGCGCCGAGGACGACGTGCTCCAGTGCTTCTTGGAGTCCAAGTACAGGGACGGCCGCGCCATGTCCGACAACGAGATCACCGGCGCGGCATGCTCATCGCCCTGGTCGTCGCCGGCCAGCACATGATCGCTCCAGCGCCAGCACCTGGACCGGGGCGTTCCTTCTCCGCAACCCCAAGCACCTGGCCGCCGCCGTCGACGAGCAGAGGCGGCTCATCGGCGACCGCGTCGACTACGACGCGCTGACGACGTGGATGAGCACGCTCCACCGCTGCATCAAGGAGGCGCTCCGGATGCACCCGCCGGCGCCGGCGCTCATCCGCACCGTGCGCAGGGGCTTCGCCGTGCGGACCAGGGAAGGGAAGGAGTACAGGGTGCCGGCAGGGCACAGCGTCGTGTTGTACGCCGGGTTCAACCACCGCCTCGGCTACGTGTACCGTGACCCCGACGAGTACGACCCGGAGCGGTTCGGCCCGGAGAGGAAGGAAGACAAGGTCGCCGGCAAGTTCTCCTTCACGGCGTTCGGGGGCGGGAGGCACGCGTGCCTCGGCGAGCACTACGCGTTCCTGAAGATGAAGGTCATATGGAGCTATTTGCTGAGGAATTTTGAGCTTGAGCTGGTCTCGCGATTCCCCGAGGTTGAACTCAACAACATAATGCTAGGGCCGCGAGGGGAAGTGATGGTTAGCTACAAGAGACGGAAGCTGACAAGCACCTAGTGCGTTATAAGTTATAATTACAGTCAAAATTATTTGAGAGCAGATGTACTCTTTAGTACTACCTCCGTCGCAAATAAGTGCAGCCGTGGTATACGTGTTAAATGTTCGATCGTTCGTTTTATCTAAAAAAAGTTATTAAAAAATAAAAAAAATAGTCACACATAAAATATAATTCATGTTTTATCATCTAAGAGTAACAACAATAAAAATATTAATCATAAATATTATTTTAATAAGACGAACGGTCAAACTTTAAACATGAACAACGTAAATCTATACTTATTTTGGAACGGAGTGAGTACTTCCAGTCATAAATACTGTAGCTGAGAGTCTCTTCCATGATGTAACGTGTTATGCAGTGTGTTTTGCATGCATATGTAGTGTGATGTATAAGTAAATCTTTGAGATAGCAAATAAAAGAACAAGCAAGTTCTCACGACGAATTTAGTCAGAAATTCAAGATGGACAGTGCTGCACCTCAATCAACAAAATTAGGATATATGCACCTCGGTGGAGGAGTGGTGGTACCTATACTCTCGCACAAACTGCCACCCAGCAGCAGTGACTGCAAAGATAAAATAAGAAATGACCACTTGGGTCCATGCAGGGGCGGCTAGTCTGCAAGTGTTTGCTGTTCTAGAAGTCCATGATATGCTCTCTTTTACGGTCTTTCGCCGTTGCAAAAGTCTTATACATATTTTTATTAATGTATCTTCTGCTCTATCAATATATACGAGCTAAAATTTTTGCTCTTTTTTTTATTAAAAAGGAGCAAGCGAGAAAACATCGTTATTGTAGTTGCACAGCGCGTGCGATTTCTGCACAGGAAGGTGACCTTCTTGGTTGGACCTGAAGAATCGAGCCATTTCTTCACAGGGTTGGATTCAGAGATCAGCCAGGACGAGGTTTCCCAGTTCATCATTCCAACCTTTTGCTCAGGAGTGACCTTCGATGTGGATTATGCCACTCGGCAAGAGCAGTTCCGGTTCTTTGGTGATGCAATGAAGCCGGCCAAGCTGAGGAGTTATGTAAGTCTCATGGTTCACGAAGTGGAGGTATGCGAAAAAAAAAAAACTACTCAGTTTATCTTAAAACGCAGCAAGTTTTAGTCTTTGACACGGGCATTAAGGAGATGGTCGAGTAAAAAACATGGTTACCTTCTAGGGGTAGGTAATTAGTTGCGAATATAATAAAGCCAAGAAATAGTAATGGTAGATAAGAGCAATGATAATAATAGAGCCCACTTCCTACTATTAGACCATCTTAAAGCCAACATATATAATAAATTAGCAATAAGGTTGGCTACAATTTTTTTCTACTCTCTCTATCTCTCACTTATACATTTAATTCATTTGTCTTGGAGGTTGTGATAAGCTAACTCTTGCATGAGAGCCAATATCCTTAATTTTTTACCATATCTCTTCTCCAACTAAGCTTATAGTAGACTTATAGCTCACTATTATACTTGCTCTAAAAAAAGTTTACATATTACGATAGTTTGTGAAATGATAAATCTAGTAACATCAATTTTACATGATTGTTTTTTTAAAATTTTTTGGCTATTAATAGTTAAATTTGAAAATATTTGACTTAACATTATTCAAAAATACTTATATTTTGGGATGAAGGGTTTACGTCGTTTCTAAAGTTGTGAGGAGTACCTTTTTATGGTTAGTGGAAAGACATATGGCTCAATAATCAATCTTGCTTGATCTTATATAACTTATCATAAGTGTTTAAATGGGCTCTAGAAAATTTATGAATCCTGCGAAACAAATGCAACGTCTATATTCAGGGCGGATGCAGGCCTATGACAGTTATGATTTGAGCTCTAGACTTAGTCTCCATAATTAAGCTTATATTTCTCAAATCAGCATGTAAATTTTAAAAGAGAATCTGAACAATCTAGTCACTATATGTGCACGAGTATTTTGAGAGATGGGAGCAATCGAGGGTAGTTGATCTGAAGCACGATTGCTCCCATCTTCCAAAATACTCCTGCACATAGTGGCGATGATAGTTGTAACGCTCATCGCCACTAGGTGCATGTTCGGCAAGGTCCGATCGACGATGCTCGGCGAGGTCCCGACGCTCCTCCGCGAGCTCAACGACAGCATGCGTCTCATCACCATCGTGTTCCCGTACCTCCCGATCCTGGTGCACCGCCGGCGAGACAGGGCGCGCGCCAGGCTCGGCAAGATCTTCGCCGAGATCGTGAGGTCCCGCAGGAGCAGCCCCGGCGGTGGCGGAACTGGCCACGACGACATGCTGCAGTGCCTCATCGACGCCAGGTACAAGGGCAGCCGCGCCACGATGGAGGCGGAGGTCGCCGGGATGCTCGTCTCGGCGCTGCACACGAGCTCCAGCACCAACACGTGGGCCAGCGCGCGCCTCCTCACCCACCCCGTGCACCTCCGCGCCGCCGTGCGGGAGCAGGAGGAGCTCGTACTCCTGCGGCACCGGCACGGCGGCGACGTTGTCGACCACAACGCCCTGGAGCGGATGGGCCACCTCCACCGCTGTGTCAAGGAGACCCTGCGTCTCCACCCGCCGTCGCTGATGCTGCTCCGCCACGCGCGCCGGAGCTTCGTCGTGAGGGCCAGGGGGGCGGCGGCGCCGAGTACGAGGTCCCAGCAGGGCACACGGTGGCGAGCCCGATGGTGATCCACAACGCGCTGCCGCACGTGTACGAGGACGCCGGGTCGTTCAACCCGGGCAGGTTTGGCCCCGGGAGGGAAGAGGACAGGGCGTACGCCGCCGACCACGCATACACGGCATTTGGCGGCGGCCGGCACGCCTGCATCGGCGAGGCGTTATCAAGGTGATCTGGAGCCATCTGCTGAGGAACTTCGAGTTGGAGCTCATGTTGCCGTTCCCGGAGACGGACTGGAACGTCGTCATGCCAGGGCCCAAGGGAAAGGTGATCGTACTCCGTACTCCCTCCGTCCCATTAAAAATAAAAGTGTTCGCAACGCATACCCAAAAAGAATACCTATGTTGCCGACCATTAATGACTAGTTCGAAAAGGATACCTATGTTGCCGACCATTAATGACTAGTTCGAAGAGCAGGGGCACGCCATAATAAGCGTAATCTCTCCGTCCCATAATAAGCGTAATCGTGGGTTTCAGAGTCCAACTTTGATCATTCATCTTATTCGAAATATTTTTATAATTAGTATTTTTATTATTATTAGATGATTAAATATGAATAGTACTTTGTGCGTGACTTAACTTCTAAAGCTTTTTCATAAAATTTTCAAATAAGACGAATGGTCAAACGTTAGTCACGGAAACGGAAACTTATGGCTGTACTTGTAATGGAACGGGAAGTAAGCTACAAGAGAAGGAAGTTGCAGACAAAAGAACGAACATTTCATAGAAGCTACTACACCTTATCATTCAAAACATTTGATATAATTGCCTGTGCTTGCCTAAGTGTTCAAATTGTTGGGATATATAGTTACCCCTTCCCATAGGATGTCCCGAACAAACAAATGCTCGTTCGGTAATGAATATGCCAAGTTAGAAAGTATGATAACTACAAATGGCACACAGGTAATCAACTGGTTAAACATCTCAATTTCCAAATGCCTCTAGTTCTTGAGTTGAGTGTTTCCAGTAAGCAAATTTGCTGTCAAAAAGTGACAACGGGTAGTTAGGTCAACACAATTGTACATGCCTGTAGCACCAACACTGCAGCCCTGTTGAAAAGAATATATATCTACAATGCCACCATTTTATCCCCCCAACTAATTTTTGGGCAAAATTCAACAATATACTACTAGCCATATTGTCGCCCATTAAACTCATGAATTTCTTCTGTATATGTATTCTAACCCAAAATGAAGCTCTTCGTCAGAACTTCAACCCGCTACAAACTATAAAACATCAAGGCAATGAAGACAGTAACGGTTAAGGATTCTCTCAACAAGAGAGTTGGGTTCAGGAACCAGCGAAGAAGTAATGCTGTTCCAGAGGTGGAAAGTAGTAGAGTCATTTACAATCCTAGAAAACAGAGCATCATGTTGGGCTCTTTCATCCGTGCTATCTGCTTCTGAGAAGTACCTGCAGTACATGGATATCATAATGAGTATGCATATTGCACATTTTTAGCCACACATCTAATGAGTCAACAATTACTTGAACAACAAAAATATGTGAAAGGTTGATTTTTAAGTTACTTGAACAACAAATATATGTAAAAGGTTGACTTTTAGGAGGGCTGGCGTGCATCTAGTTTATCTCTAGTACTGTAAAAGTGTAGTAGTTGTCGTCCCCAACAATTGCACCTCACACACATAAAAAAACACCCTCCCTAAAAAAACCACCCCACCCCCCCCCCCCAAAAAAAAAAAAAAAAAAAACTAGTGTTCCCATGCGAAAATCGACCCATCAGAAAATTCGGATACAAAAAACCGAACCCCGTAAAACCATTCAGCCGTCTTCCTGAGTTGCTTCAGATCAATGGCATGTCACTAATAGGTTGAACTTGGCTAGTGAATAGAGTTCAGTTTTTCTTTTCAAAAAATGCTTATACTTGGCGCTACGTCAACAATGTCGCAAAAGGGGCAGAGCATCGAGTGCAGCCACTACGGCTTGATGTGGGAAGGAGAGCTTGACCCACCAACACAGGCTTCAAGGCTGCCTGTGTTGCCTATGTACACAGGAAATCAAGTTGCAGTTCATTAAATTGAATTGACAGTTTGAGCATTCTATGACCAGTACAGTTTAATTTTGGTTATATTTAGTTCAAATCAATGGTTACATTCAACTCAGTTCAAGGACTGTTGTAATGCAGGTGAACGATCATAGCTCCAAGTAAACACTAACTGGCAACCAGAACAAGAGTCAAATCAAAACTTCCCTGGAATTGAGAGAAGCACTATAATCTGGTGAGAGGTGGCCGCAATAGAGGTGTTTGATGGCCACCGCATCGAGTTTGGAAATGGTTGAAGGGGGCAAAAACAGCATGTTACAGGCAAGAGCTAATAGCATTAAATGAGAAGAGGATTAGAAACAGGTCCAGGTTTGGTTTGGGCATCTCTCAGTAGTACTAGTTAACATGTGATGGCATGGTGACAAAGTGCAAGGGGCTTGCACTGCATATCACTGCAACAATGACAAGCTCGCGAGCCTTGACCTCCCCTCTCTGTGTCTGCCTCATAGTGATTTTCTTTTATAGTTATCTCAAAATGTAACATTGTAGTCAGAAGAGTTCACCTTGCGGCTTGAGAAGTTGACATGGAACTTTGATGTACCAACAAACAATTTTAAAACTTAATATTGAATATCGCTTTCAAATAGTTAAATTGAAGCAAACAAATTCAGCATACCTTGTAATATCTGTAGAGCTTATAGGATAAAATGCAACAAAGGGTTCAAACTTTATGCTAAGATGCCCACTGTTTTCATCTGCTTTGCCAGACATATTTCTGATTACTCTTGTCATAAGTTCAGCACCATTCCACTGCAAGAGTTTATCATCATATGTTGAATGAAATTCCTTCAGGCACTCCGCTAAGAAAGGGCTGTGATTAACATAAGTTAGGTGAAAAATACATAATTGCTATGATAATAATAGTTATGCATAAGCATATATGTACGCCTGCAAAGTTATAATCAACAAAAAGAAACCAAGATGAGATGTAAACCACAACTTGAGACCTAGTTACTTATAGCCATTATATTTTGTGATACTTCTAGAATACCGTTCATGATCCATACACTAACGCATAGTACAACTGTAATAAAAGGAACAAACCAAAATAATAGCAGCAACATGTTTTTTCCTTTTCTTTCCTAAAATTAAATAAAACGCTAAAAGATAGTAATGGACTTTATCTGTCTGTTGGCTATTAGATAATAGTACAGTAGTACTGACTTGTGCTTTCAACTAAATTGCATTAATTTATTAAACCATACTAAAAGACTTATTACTTCCATAACAGTAACACCCGGCTAATACATCACAGACCTCTCATTTAATTTGATTGCGATTTAATTGAAAATTCCAGTATTAACAAATGTCTTGACCTTTGAACAATGTTTCCGAACATTGCTCTTGATCAATCGGCTTACTAAGCCAGCCCTTGAAGGGTATCTGACTAAATCACATCCAATTTGCAATACAGAAAAGCACCGCACATCAATTTAACCTAAGATGTTCAGAATTAAAGAAAAAAAAACAGTTACAATGAAAGAAAAGTATATAATACCATTACCTGTTTTTTTCAAATGCTAATACAGCACCACTAAAACTGGAATTTTCAGAAACTTGTTTGACAACACCAATAGAATTCCGGAGTGTGTTTAAAGGTTTAAGAACTACAACATCAGAGTCAAGGTATATCCCACCGTATCTGCAGATAGGGCACAGAGGCAGCAGTCAATAATAATAGTCCTATTCAAAAAAGAAAAGGAACTAAATATGTATTCATGACTACGTTTATATTCAGATGAAATAGCAATATAACTAATTAAAATTGAAGTATACTGGCTTTCAAACTATTGGTCCAGTAATAATAAAGTATGACGAAAATAAAATTCTTTGAAGAAAGTCTCATAATATTTGCTGGTCAACTTTTTTTTTTCTTTGTTAACGAGAAAAATGCTACTGGGATTTAAACCTCGCACAGTTTGTGGCACTCCTTATCTTTTGTTCTTACGTGAATGGGAAGATTCCCCCCTTTTGTTGTTATGTCAACTACTCAACTGTTTCCACGGCAGCATACAAACAAAATACTGATTTAGCTCAGCGGAACTGAGAATCAATATATAGAGCTCAATTCAGCTCCAGTGAAATTCTAAAGTGGTCCACTAAAGGAAAGAGCATTTTACACCTCTTAATAAGATATTTATGCTGTGTTTAGCTGAATGTTTATTTGTGAAGAAAGTGTTTCAATTCAGTATGAATGTAAATTTGGCTTTGGCTATTTGTAAGCAATTGAATATATGAATCTGTTGGTGACTACTTCCTCCGTTTCAGGTTATAAGACTTTCTAGCACTGCCCACATTCATATATATGTTAATGAATCTAGAGATTCATTAACATATATATGAATGTGGGCAGTGCTAGAAAGTCTTATAACCTGAAACGGAGGTAGTATATTTGTATTTTGATGTTCGCTCATGCTAGTTACACTTTTAGAGGCATATGAATTTTTATATATATTATAAATCGGTGCATTAAATTCAGCAGAAAGCTGCTCATCTTCTTTCAGTGGTATTGTCGTCAGTTCCTTTGTAAGAGATATTATTCTTTCACCAAGAGTAAATTACTTGTGGATACATCTACATGGTTCTACATTAGATTTATTTTCAACAAGGTTTATCGACATCTCCCTATATTCTTTAACAGATTGTAAAGAGTGAAGTTAAGCTTGCATGTAACTAAACAAGTCTGGTCCTTCCATGTCTTACTTGTAAAGAGCAGCAAGGCGTACTAGCTCACTGTAATGCAAGGGGTAGTATTTTGTTTTCCGCCATTCATTCCACACTGATACAAAATCATGGGTTAGAGTGCCCTCCAAAAGTTCATCAAGATTCGGCAACGCAACTGCAACTTTGTATCTGTAAGAGGAAACCGGTCACATGCAAGTCGCATTAGTTATCACACAAAATAAATAGAAGCTGCTTCTGGAATGTAAATGTGAAGTTCAAATATAACATTAAATGAAGAGTTACTGTGGAGAAATAACTTAATTTTATTATTTAATATAAGAAATCAACTGATAACAGATGATTTGGCTCCAGTACCTAGCAGTTAATAGCAACGGTAACATAGATAAGTTGCTTTCCTACTACACAAATAACAAAACGAAATGTTAAAATAAATGTATCTTCAAATTACAAAAGTTACAGGGTTAACTTGAGCACAGCAGGAGCAAGGTAGTAATCATGGTATGTGTAGCTGTTGAGCATTCAGTATGTCAGACTGTCAGTTAATGAACTGTTCATGACCTTATGACACAGGAGTACAGGACAGAAGGTAATGGAGGAGAGAAAACAATGGGGGTGAGGTGGATCATGGGTGACTGTTTGGGGAAGGGGGTAAATGGGTTACTCTGGCTGAAAGCATGCATGGATGCAACATATAAAGACGAGTGTGTGTCACACAATGATCATCCTGTTTCTTTTGTTGGTTTTCAGCCAGTAATCTGTCTGTAAGCTCTAAAGTAGCTGGCGACATTTCTTTACATTCTGAACTCTCTGCATCTTTTAGGTGATAGCTTAGCTTTTCTTTTTTATGTTGCTTTCCTTTCAGTTGTAAAGAGCTACTATCTGCCATTTCTTTACTGGAAATGGGAAGGACTTGGATCCTTCTAGTTCAAAAGAAAAGATAAAGAGGAGTACAGTTTGGTAATCAGAAGTATAGACTTTCCAAGCAAAGTGGCAGAAAATGAACCAAATCCATCACAAATCAGAAAAAATTATAAAATTGAGTTTTAAGTGCCACTAACAATGCAACGAGTTCCAGAGAGAGAGCTCAAATAGCAGTACAACAATAAGGTTTATAGCCACCAACGGACACTGGCCATTGAGACGAGAGAGAGTTCTGGTAGTGAAAATTATAAGCTGATTCAAAATAACATTTTAATGTCGACGACAACACCCTATTCTTCTGTAGTAGAATTTCAAACACTGAAATGGCTAGGAATTACCTAGGTTCTACTTCTATGAGCATCATTTGTAATATTTAAAAATTGTTAAATTAAGTCAAACTGTAATACATACAAGGTCCCTCTACTTGGTCAGATTTCACTCCATGTGTCAATAAGACAAGACTCCAGAAACAATTTTGCTAGTTTCATTACTAATGAATCCAATATTAGTAGTATGTGATACATCAAACACTAAATAGTAATCCTGGATTCTATATGATATCAATCAAATCATTTCAGGTTTTGGGTCAGAAGCATAAATTCATTTCTTTGTTAATTAGTGTTAGTTAGTAAAATTAGCACTTATGATTAATCAAATACTACCCTTAACAAGAGTCACAGAATGAGAAGTACAGGAACATACCCTTCCTTCACAAACTCCTGGAAGAACTCCAGCTCCAGTGTCTCCGACAGCATGACCACACAAGCTTCAGGGTGTTGCCGCAGTAGGCTCTCCAGTCCACGCTGGTGCCGTACACCATACGCCCACTGTGGGCTGTTCCACACCATGAACACCTTCGTGGAGCACTTCCCATGCTCAAAAAACTTCTCCATGAACTCATTGAAGCCCAAATGTGGATCAATTCCCGGGTAATATCCCCACCTCCTCTGCTGCACCTTCTCGGTTACTCCCATTCCCTGCTTAATATCAGACGATTGCAGACTCCGCCGCTCAAAATTTTTGGAAGCAGCCTTCTCTATCTCGGCGAGAAGCATCCGGTGCACCATGCGGTCGCCACGGGTGAGAGAGGTAAGGCCGGGGCTGTCCGGGTCCTGAAGCAGCGGGTGGTTGCGGGGATTGAGAAATTCTAGGTTGGACCGCAGCATCCGATCGCGTCGGAGGTAGTCGGCCTTCCCCTCCAGCCACCGCGCCCACCCAGCACGGAGGCGCGTCTCGGGGGCGCTGGAGGCAGGCTTCAGGAGCAACGCGTCCTCGACGCCGGCGATGGACGAGATCTCCACCCGGAGCTCCAGATCCACCGGCTCGTCGTCGGATCCGAAGGCGGCGGCGGCGATCCGGTGCGCGGGCTCGAGGTGAGGTAACCCCGCCGGGAGGGGGTCGCCGGCGGCGGGGAGGCGGAAGGGCAGGCGGGCGACGCCAACGGCGTGGTCCCAAACGAGGGACGACGCGGACGCGGAGGCGGGGACCTCGTCGGCCGCGCCTAGGCCGGACGCAGTGTCCTCGTCGAGCACGTCCAGCTCGTCGATGGGATCGTCCTCAGGGTTGGAGACGGAGGAGCCATCGGTGGTGGAATCAGCGGCGGCGTTGGTGGTGGTGGTGGTCGCCGTAATCGTAACCGTGGGGTCGAGCACCGCGGCGCCGTCGTCCTCGTCCTCCACGAGCGAGGAGTTGGAGGCCCCGTCGCCGGAGGAGGAGAGGGGGAACGGGGAGGAGGAGGAGGAGAGGCGGGAGTGGAGGACGGCGAGGGAGACGAGCAGGAGGAGCGCCGCCACCACGGCGCAGAGCTGCGCGCCCAGGCCGGAGCGCCGCCGCGCGGCCGCGTGCGAGTGGGAGCGCGGCAGCATCGCTGCGCGCGCGCGCGTGCGATGCGACGCCGCTTTCCTCCTCCCCCCTTCGCCCTTTCCACCCCTCACCTCACACACACACACAACTAGGCCGCGAGTTTCACAAAAGCTTTCGTGTTTTCTTCGTGTTTAAACCACAACCCATGCTGCGGTCGCCGTCGCGCTCGGCCTCACCAACCCTACCAACCGCCGTCAGAGAGCTGACTTGCCACCTATGTACAACACTTGACATGACATTTTTTTTATGAATTTCACATGTTTTCGTGAAACTAAGGCTGTGTTCAGGTCGTGTGCCAAAAAAATTTTTAAGTATATAGACACACATTTCAAGTATTAAATGTAAACTAATAATAAAATAAATTACAGATTCTGCCTGTAAACTGCGAGACGAATCTATTAAGCCTAATTAATTTGTCATTAGAAAATGTTTACTGTAGCATTACATTGTCAAATCATGACGTAATTAGGCTTTAAATATTCGTCTCGCAATTTACAGTTGGATTGTGTAGTTGGGTTTTTTTTTCATCCACATTTGATGCTTTATACATGTGTCCAAACATTTGATGTGACGGAAAAGTTAGAAGTTTAAAGAATAAAAGTTGGAATCTAAACACGGCCTAAGCTGCTTTTTATTTGTATGGATTTCGTTGGGATTTTACATATGCAAACAGCACACCTGACTCCAAACTATACACTGGTTCACTGAACAATGTTTGCCACTTGTCTCTGTTGTGTCGGTGAACTAATCTCCGTCGCCGTCGATCTTCGGCCAGCCATTTTCAGCCTGCGACTTGACAAACGCGGCCAGTAGCTTGATATCATCTTCGGCCAGCCGAGGTCCGAAAGTGCACTGCCCTCTCGGGGTGCATTTTTCTCCGAAGCCCTTAACGCAGCAAACACACGATCAAGAAATTAATGAGTATCTATCTATACTACTCAAACATCATCATGATAGCAGCTAAGAATTACTCACCGGCATTCTTCCCTTCCCGTAGTACGTTATGTTGTATAGCTCTTCCTCCGTGGCAACTCCATTTCTGCAGCAAATTTGCCCTTAATTTTGCCTTGATCCAATCCAACAATGGACAGTAAACTTCGAGCAGTTAAAAGTTTACAAGAGCACGCATACCTCTCAAGATCCTTTATGAACAGAGTGGCACGCTGTACATGACAAATCAGCAAGCTGAGAACAGACAATGTCCAAAGAGGAAAAAAAAACTTGAAATTTGCGTCCGGCCATCGAGTGATGGTTTCAGAAACTTACCGGCTGTAGGATATTTCCTCCCATATCATGGCAGCCGATGCACGCCTTCCGGAACAGCGCTGCGCCTTCGGATTGAGCAAAAGCTACAGGGGAAAGAATGTGATGTGCGGCACGTACATTTCACGGGGTCCATAGGGACTTATTTTTTTTGGTGAGAGGGACTCCCAAACACCCCCTCAGCAAATATGGTAAATCAGCAATTAATCATTGTTCGGTGTATTCATTCATAGGGCCTGTATGGGGAAACTTATGGCTGGCTTGTCTCAAAATTAAAAGCTCTCCTAAATAGTTTAACTTTTGGTTCAAATTCTGAGGAGTTGTAGTTGTAGAAATCAGAAAATAAACTAGAAACTAGAAGTTAGAAGTGATTTTTCAGATTTTTAGAAGCTGACTATCAACTAGCTACTTCTAATAATCTTAACCTCCCAAACAGTCCCATAGTTACTTCTGCTATGTTCATCTGCTGCTTACCCACTAAAAACTTCAGAGAAGCTAGCTTCTAGTACTACGCATCTTGACGTTTGAGATAGAGGATTAACCTGGTGGTGTGGAAGCAAGGAAGCCAGGAGATGCGGCAGATAGGAGGAGCGCCGCCGCGGCCAACAGCGGTGCGGCCGCGCGCTCTGCCGCCGCAGACGCAGCGACGGCAAGAGAGGCAAACGACGGCGGGCCGCGGCTAGCGCGCGTTCCCGCCTGCTTCTGGCTGCGGCAGCACGCCGTCGTCGTCCTCTGAGGAGTGCGGCGAGCGGCGGCGGCCGTGCGGTGCGGCCGCGGTGGCCTCGAGGCAAGAGGAAGCCGGTGCATGGTGCAGCTGCTGCTGCCGCCGCCTCTTCTTCCGCCGTAGGCCGTCGCAGTGGATACAACTGTACAAGGCTAATCTTTGGAGTTGGAGGGCAGTGTTGAGCCTGACGTGGTTCAGATAGCAGCCACGTAATGCCCAAATGGATTAGACGGCTCAGGCTCCAGTAAGATCAGAACATATTTTTGAACGAATTGGCACGAGACGGTGCCCATTCCACTGGAAAAGGTTTGATACTTTATGTAATGAGTAAGACGTTGGGAAACTGTTTTAACAGCTCGAGTGTATGTTCATCCGTTTATTGCATGCTATCTAAATGGTTATAAAAAAAATTAAAAAAATATAAATAAGATAGATCACTATGTGATGTATCAATCCATAAACATGCAAGTTAAAATTCAACTTCTACAGATTGTAACAAAATTAACAAACAAAACTTAAATTACTATATGTATATTTACAATTAAATTTGTTGTTTTTGTTACAACTTATAGAAGTTAAATTTTAACTTGCATGTTTGTGGAGTGATATATTACATATTGATCTATCTTATCAATTGTTTTGAAAATTTTTCGTAACCAGTTGATATGAAATAAATGGATAGACGTCCACTCGAGTTATTAGAATCCACCTCCGTAAGACGTTGTCCATTTCATTGAACATAATGTATGGTGTTAAGACATTTTTTTTATAGTTTAACGGATGCAGTGATGCATGGCCTGTGCACCACTGAAGCAGTAAACCTTGATGCGTTAAGGCCGTTAAGACCATTCACAGTGCAAGCACTGGTTATCATAGCTTAGCCCAAAAAAAGACTCAAAGACACACATTCTCATAGTGTAAGAATTATATTTTGGGTGAACTAGTTGGATTTAGGCACTATTAAAGGAAACCAGCGCCCACAGCGCTTGTGACCGAAGGAAATCAATTTCCTCATCTACCCTCAGCGAGACAGCGACCCGTCTTCTCATCTCATCGCTTTCTCCTCCTCCAACGTCTTCTCTGCTCTGCTTTCTCCCACGCCGCTGCTCCGCCTCCTCCTCCTCGCCTCGCCCCGCCCCTATTCCTCCGCTCCCGCACGGCCGCATCCCCTCCTTCCGCCCTTCCCACCGCCACCGCGGCGGAGCTCAGCATCGACGGGCTCGACGCGCGTGGCGGTGGAGCTCGGTCTCCTCCCCCGCCGCTGCTCCGCCTCCTCCTCGCCCCGTCCTCCCCACTGCCGCCGTGCACCTCGCCTCGCCGTCGACCGCGCAGCCCGCGCCGCACCCACTGTATGCGGCGGGAGGACTCCTCTCCTCGTCGGTGCGTCGTGCGCGCGCGGCCGGGGAGGCGGAGTCAGCGGCGACGGAGGAGTCCCCGGGAGGCGCCGGCTCTCCCCACCTCGTCGGCAAGCAGCCAGAGCGTGGAGCGGCTCAGCGTTGGATCTGGCTAGGGTCGGCGGGAGTGGACGGCGCGACGCCGACGGGCGGCCGGCGGCGGAGCTCGGCGTCGACGACGGCCTCCGGAGGAGCCGCGCTGCCCACGCCGCTTGCTCCTCCCACGCCTCGACCGCTTCGCTCTCTCCAACCCCTCGCGGCGGTGGGACGTGTCCCTGGCAGCGGTGGTTCGCGCGGCGGCGGGAGGCGATGGAGGTGGTGGCCGACGGCGTGGTCCTTGTCGCCGATGCAGTCTGGGCTTAGAGGTGGCAAGGGCGCCGTGGCTGTGGTGGTTGTTTGCAATCTTCTCTTGCAATCTGTGGTTGTTGGTGTGGTGGTTGGGTGGTTGTTTTTTTTCTTTTTTCCTGCGTACATTCTGTGCTTCATGTGATTTTTCTCTCTTGCCGTTCTTGGTTGGTGGTAATAGATGGGTCGCCGGTGCCGGCGATGGGGAAGCCGATTGTGGCGGTGGGAGAGGGATTTTGGAGGGCGATTTTGGGGATTTACTCCTTCCTGGGCGGCGCGAGGGCACGAAACGTCGAGGGCGCGCGCTCCACAGCGCAGCGCATCCTCCTTTTCCTCGCCGCGCGTGCGCTCGGCTATGTGAGGAAGCGCGCTTCCCTCCTAGGGGGCGAGCTCGTCTGCTAGGGCGCGCACACTTCTGCCACGCATGCGAAAATTCCAGCTGGCATGGTGGAGTACCGGTCCAACTCACCGCACTGTGAGAGCCATGGTGGAGTACCGGTCTGTGAGAGCCCTAATAGACACAATGTAGCAGCTCACCAACGCCGAGTGCAGTAAAATCAGAAAATCAGAATATCTTGTAGGAAGTATAGGGAAGATTATTAAACTCTATCTAGATAAAAAAAAAATGTAATGTTTGGAGTTTGGACGGCAGCAAATGCATTTTTTTTCTGTGATGCTGGGATTGTGTAACTTAACTTGGCAAGCACAACGAAATTTGGTTTTTTTTTTTCCGTGTCAATATCGACAACACGGAGAACTAATTCCTTTTCCCCGTGATTTCCGAGCAATTGGAATCCTGCATAGAAATTCTCACTGCCACCATATGCACTGACATTTGGATGGAAGCTGGAGGATTAAAAAAAACATAATATACACCACCAAATTAAATGAAAAGGATGCAAAAATCAGATGGGATATCATATATTTGTCAAAATTCAAAATCGAAGATCTCAAAGACTCAAATATCACTACTCCAACCAAGCACACGGGAATCTGAGACAGAAAAGGCTGAACTCTATGCACATCAATTTCCATCTTTGAAATAACATCCAAATAAGGATTATGATATATCAATGACATGAAGACCAGAAATGTAGCAGAAGACATGCCTTTACCACATAAGAAAACTATTCACATAGGAAATAAATTTGGCTAAAAAAATCTCAACTTATGTCAATTATGTGGAAGGCATAATACCATGCTAATATCCATTATTTTACTAACTTGCATGTTTCTTAGAGTACTTGCTTCAAACTTCTCTACCTGCTAATCTAGAGTTCACACTGATTTTGACTTCTGAGCCACAATATGTCACTAAAATGATGCATCTCTTATAACTTATAAGCCGACATCCCACCACAATGTGAGGTAGAGATGTAGGAACTAGAATTAATCCTGAACTTATCAGTTTCTTATTTCAGGAAATGCTTATGGTAGAAGCTCGTTGATATATGAGCAGCTGAAAACAGCAACATGGCATCATTAAGGTTTCGATCGCAACCTCTAACCTCTACCTCATTTGAGCATCACCGCCAATAAACTCCAGATAATCCCAAATGCAAGTGTCATATAAACAAGATAACAGATAATTGTTACCTATGTTTGAGATCGCATTGTGCTGTGTAAGCATATAAATTAGTTATGCAAAATATCAAAGAACCCATTTAAATGAGAGCTCGTTGAGAAACCGTAACATGTACTTGGCAAAGACATGACTTACTTGAGAGTCATTTTATTATTCGCTCTAGTCTTGAAAAGACAAAAGGCAAGGTTTTTTTTAAAAATAAAAAATCACATCAGATGTTGGAGCAACTTTATTCATCGCAATCATCTCTTTTAATTATTGAACCAGACATAACTTTTTAAAAAATAAAAAACTTCTCTTTTGAAATTTAATGGACGATTTCACAGTTCAAGTTTCAAAACACACATAAGATCAATGATTTCCTTACTGTCTTCAGGAGTTAGGTAAAACTGTAAAAAAAGGGGACATTTTTTTAGACTGCCAAAGAAATATCTCCATCATCTGGTCATAACTAGTATTGCATAATGAACATAGAGACAAGTACACAAGATTTCATAGCAACAAAGTTGAGTAGAAGATGAGCAAGAGCAATACATTTAAGACTCGAGAGTGCTTATGATAATATGATATCTTGTTTCATACTCAGAAAATTTGATGTGTTTTAGCATTATTACTTGGAGAAAAGAAGTTCCGAATTAGCTATAATTGTTGAGTAGATACTGCTGCCGTTTTCCATTGGTTTTGTTTTGCATAGAGACTACTTTTGGAATAAAGAATAATAGAAGAACAAGTAGGTAAATGGGGAATGTGAAGTAACTCATGCCAACCTATCCAAAAGGACATGACAGTCAGCAGTTGATGAAACAACAATTAAACATGTGTATTGATGGTATATTGGTATCTGGAACCCAACAAATACATACATTCTTCAATCTTGATGTTACTCTTTGCTCCCTTTTATATAGCTTTGTGATCTATCTCTAATTCTCTACGCTTTTTCTTGCGAGGCTCTAATTTTCTATACTACACTAGTAGGCAGAAAGGGGTGTTCCAGAACCAAATCACATATCCCAAAATCAATAAATCCACAAAAAAATTGCAGAACAAAGTGCCTTGTTCATTATACCAGCGTAGGCTCCATTGCCCTCAGGGCTCCTGATGCGACTCGAGGCAGAGGGAGAGGTCGATGCGCGCGCGCTGGCACTGGGACCGCTTGAGCGCGGTGCCGGCGCTCCCGCAGAGGGTGCGGACGGCCTCCGTCTCCCCGGGGCAGCACGAGGTCACCAGGCACTCGGCCAGCGCCCGGTTGAGGTGCCGGCACAGCACCTCCGGCCTCAGCGGGCCGCGCGCCGCGCTGCGGTGGCACTCGGCGAGCGCCCGCTGCGTCGCGGCGCAGGGCCCCGGGACGTGCACGGCCGCCGCCGATTCGTGCTCTGACCCCTGCCGCCCGCCGCCGCCGCCGCCGCCGCCGCCGCCTCTCCTGCTCATCGGGAACCGCCCGATCGGTGGGGACTGGGGAATCTGCTCGGCGATTCCGTCCCGCCGCGATCTTGTACTCTCTAGACTCTCCTCCCCAACGAACACCATGAGATTGAAGCAAGGAGAGTTTCTTCTAGTTGGTCCGATTAACTTATGGGCCGTGCTCGCACTACGAGTCTACGGGTTCCCAAACAAAAGCTTATTGGGCCTCCAACTTCATCTGTTGACAGTGTGCTGAGATGAAAAAAGTCAAAAAATGCTTTCCCCCGGGCGCTCGACGGGCCAGGGAAAATCGGTCGGTCGGGGTGGGCCAGGGTGCCGCGCGTCGGCGCCGAGGAAATCGGGCGCGCGTGCTCCGGTGCCTCCCCGCGTCCCCACCACATGCCGTTGCAACAAATCACCTACATATTTTGGAACCCCTCTATTAAAGTAATTTGGTTTATTTTTTGTTTCACTAAAAATATTTCACCTAGTGTACTCATAATGTTTCACTATGTATAGATTTAATGTTACAGGGAACTGAAATATTCCATTGCAATAAAAAACCCACATATTTTTGAAAACCCCCTATTAAGAGAATTCGTTTTATTTTTTGTTCCACCAAAAAATGTTTCACCTAGTGTACTTATAATGTTTCACTGTGTATGGATCAAATGTTGCAGTGAACTGAAATAATCTTTCGCTATTTGCTGAAACATTGTTTTTATATAAGGTGAAACAACACCCGATTTAAACGAGTGAAACATTTTCGATCTGCTTAGTAAAACAATTCCGATATACCTAGTGGAACATTGTGCAACATTTAAAAATAATTCAATAATAAGCTAAAAAAATTTCGTCGGAATATATCCATGTGTGGTCTTGTTTTGAAGATTTAATTGCAACAAATTTAATGGTGCAATCGGATCATGATTTAGATAAGTAATTTAAAAGAAAAATCAGTTTAAAATAATTTTGCACGTAAATTGGGCGCTGACGTCAGCGCCCGATTTTAATCGGCTCCCATCGGGCGCCCGACGGGAGTCACGTCCAAAAAAGTCCATTTGCCTCTCTCCACTATGCACGTCTAATTAGGGCAGTCCCAACCCTCCACTTAGAATGGTGTCTATGGCATTAACTACATTGCCATGTAGGACTTTTAGTTTATGTGGCACTATATTAATTAAGAGGGAGAGTGAAATGAGGAAGAAACTGGATTTCATGTAAGACATAGCTTCAACACGAGAACCTATGTACACTATCAAGTTTTGCATTGGGAGAGAATAGTGTCTTCATATTGATGAATAATAAATATGATTGGTAGAGAAGAGAGATGATGTATTTATCAATGGTCCACTTTAAGAAACCATGGGTTGTAGAGTGTAGTTTCTATTGTGATGTCTTATTGACATGACACCATAGACACTACTTATAGACACTATGAGTTGGGACTGTCTACTTTAGTAGTCCCTCCGTTACACAATATAAAAGATTATGCCCTCTAAATTTATCCTAAAATATAATGGATTTTATAATCTTGAGATAGTACTTTATTTCCCAACCACGTTCTTTTATAGTACCCCTTTGTTTTATATTATAAGTCATTTTAATTTTTTTCATATTCAATTTTTTGTAGGTTTGACCAGATTTATAGAAAATTTAGTAACATATATAGCACCAAATTAGTCTCATTTTAATATAAGTTAAATACATTTGCTTTTTGTGAGAAATACTGTTATATGTTTATATAAATCAGGTTGAAATTAAAAAGAGTTTAACTAGAAAAAGTTTAAAATGACTTATATAATATGAAACAGATGGAGTACTAGTTTAATCCCTAACAACTGGCATCTTTTCCCCACCTACTAGTTTTTTTTTTACTATTTTATTCTCATAACCATCGCTTATTGATTTTGTACTATGCATTGTCCTTTTGCCACTTCCTATATTAAGGGAGGAAGGGAGTATCCCTTAGCCACAAAACCAGATATGAAGATTCTCCAACTGGTTCATTTGTCTCTCTGAGCAATTTCAATGGTCGTTTCATCCTGCAGGGCACGTTTGACATAGTTTTCTCAATGTACCACCTCTGGTGGCATCACAATCAGAAAAAGAATAAAAAACAATAGGATCTACTCATCTTCTTCCTCTACCTCTCCATTCCATCTCTCTTCCACTCTCCGCAGCCCTCCTCCTTCCTCCCTCTCCCATCTCTCTAGGGGAAGTGATGGTGAGTGCAGATGGTGTGTGCCGCTTAGTGTGCCCATTTGCCTCTGCTGTTCATCCTCCGTGTGATCGTCATTACAGACGAGTATGGAGGTAGTATCGAGGAGGCCGAGTGGACAGGATAATCCCGGAGATGTGGTGGAGCTCGAGCTGTCCTACATGGTGTCAACATTGTGTGGAAAAGATAGTGGCAATGGAGACAATTGTCCCCAAGCCTCACCCCGGCGATGAATTCCCTTAAAGGGCAAATGAGACAGAGGATAGGGAATTCCTTATGTCCCCAGTGACTTAGTTGCTCAGATCTAGGTGGCATCGAGATAGCGGTTTTTCACGGAGGCGGTGATGACGTCCCGCAACTTCTCTTGCTCGAGAGGTGGGGACCGCTTGCCACTGCTAGGGAGAAACAGTTGTGTCCGATCTACTCCAAAGAGGAGCTTGAATTCCGCGGCACAAATCAACGTCGGTATTGTTGCTGTCGTCAAAGGGAGAGAAGACAGGAGGGAGAATGGCACGTTGGTCATGTTTTAGAGATTAAAGAGGGATTATTTTCAGTGTCACTAGCATGTGGTTCAATTGGAGTTTTTACTTTTACTCCTTTTTTTTATTTTTTCTGATTGTAATGTCGCGTAATTGCCATCATGAACGAAAACCAAATCAACATGACACATAGCTGACGTGTTAGCTGAAACCGCCTTATAAACCAATAAGGAAGATAAATTGATCCGGTTTTCATAGTTGAGGGAGCACCTATATCTAATTTTACTATTGAGGGATAATAATTGGACACCAACTATAGCTGAGAGAGGTGAAGTGGACTTTTTCCTGCTGAGATTAGACAAGTTCACGTGCATTCAGCCCCGAGTCTGGCTCTGCTCATTTTTTGGGCTTTGGAATTGGAAACCTAACCAAAAATGTCACAAAGGGCCCATTTGGATTCACTGTTACGGTTTTACCATTGCCTGAACTGTACTCTCGTTGTTCAGTTTGGTAGTTGAGTTGACAGCGGGGATCCGCCGACGCCGCACACCGTCTTTTCCTGTGGCGACATGCATCGCACAGTGACGAGCCAGTCAGTACCCAGTACAGAAACCGCGCGGCTCACGGGGGGAAACCCACCAATCGCGACATCATCAACGACGCTGGTAAAAAACCCAGTACAAGTACACAACCTTCTTATCACATCGCAGGAGACCAACCAGACAACCAACCAGCCGGGCCAGCGCTCTACAGACTACAGACTACAGAGATCGGCAAGGCTGCATGCTGGAACCAGAGACGCGGACGCCCCACCCCACCACCGATCGATCGCTGGTATCCGAGGGGGAGATTTTGTCCGTCCCCTCGTCCCCCGCACTGTTCGCGCTCGCTCGCCCGCTGCTCTGCTCGTCTCTTCCACCATCAAATGATCACATGCTGTCCATCAACTCACCCCCCCCCCCCCCCCCCCCCCCGTCGTCTCGTGTGCGTGCAGCTTTCCCCCACGGCCTCCTGCTGCCGCCGACCCGACCCAGCGGCGTCCCTCGCCATCGCGCGATCGTGAGAAAAATCGGGTGTTAGAAAAAAAAAAACCGGTCCCGTCCTTTGATTCCCTCTGCCTGGGCGCCGCCCGCTACGGGACGCGAGAGCAGCTACCAGCAACCCGACAAACCGCACAGGCGGCCTCCCGCGCGCGCCAGCGTCCAACGCTAACGGCGACCCGCGCCTCTCGCACAGTGTCTCTCCCGCTAGCGTTATCATCATCAGCTGCGCGCTTGCTATGCTATGCTTGCTTGTTGCAGTGGTTTGCCACGGAGAAGAGTCACCGGGAAATTATTGTTTGGGCTGACGTGATGCTCCAGGGAGTCCTGTCGCGAGCTCCCGGCGGCGGCGCCGACGCGGCAGCGATGAAGGCGAAGCGGGCGGCCGACGACGAGGAGGAAGGCGGCGAGCGGGAGCGCGCGCGGGGGAAGCGGCTGGCTGCTGAGGGGAAGCAAGGGTTGGTGGTGGTGGCGGGGGAGGAGGAGGAGGCGGCGGCGGAGACACGGGGGCTGCGGCTGCTTAGTTTGTTGCTGAGGTGTGCGGAGGCGGTGGCGATGGACCAGCTGCCGGAGGCGCGGGACCTGCTGCCGGAGATCGCGGAGCTGGCGTCGCCGTTCGGGTCGTCGCCCGAGCGCGTCGCGGCCTACTTCGGGGACGCGCTGTGCGCGCGCGTGCTGAGCTCCTACCTGGGGGCCTACTCGCCGCTCGCGCTCCGCCCGCTCGCCGCCGCGCAGAGCCGCCGCATCTCCGGCGCGTTCCAGGCGTACAACGCGCTGTCGCCGCTCGTCAAGTTCTCGCACTTCACGGCCAACCAGGCCATCTTCCAGGCGCTCGACGGCGAGGACCGCGTCCACGTGATCGACCTCGACATCATGCAGGGGCTGCAGTGGCCGGGCCTCTTCCACATCCTCGCCTCCCGCCCCACCAAGCCGCGCTCGCTCCGGATCACCGGCCTCGGCGCGTCGCTGGACGTCCTCGAGGCCACCGGCCGCCGCCTCGCCGACTTCGCCGCGTCGCTCGGCTTGCCCTTCGAGTTCCGGCCCATCGAGGGGAAGATCGGGCACGTCGCCGACGCCGCCGCGCTCCTCGGCCCGCGCCACCACGGTGAGGCCACCGTCGTGCACTGGATGCACCACTGCCTCTACGACGTGACGGGCTCCGACGCCGGCACGGTGCGCCTGCTCAAGAGCCTCCAGCCGAAGCTGATCACCATCGTGGAGCAGGACCTCGGCCACAGCGGCGACTTCCTGGGCCGCTTCGTGGAGGCGCTGCACTACTACTCGGCGCTGTTCGACGCGCTGGGCGACGGCGCGGGCGCCGCCGAGGAGGAGGCGGCGGAGCGGCACGCGGTGGAGCGGCAGCTCCTCGGCGCGGAGATACGGAACATCGTCGCCGTCGGGGGCCCCAAGCGCACCGGCGAGGTGCGCGTCGAGCGGTGGGGCGACGAGCTGCGGCGAGCGGGGTTCCGGCCGGTGACCCTGGCCGGCAGCCCCGCCGCGCAGGCGAGGCTGCTTCTTGGCATGTACCCATGGAAAGGCTACACGCTCGTCGAAGAGGACGGCTGCCTCAAGCTCGGGTGGAAGGACCTGTCCCTGCTCACCGCCTCGTCGTGGGAGCCGACAGACGGCGACGCCGACGCCGACGTCGCCGTCGCCGGCGATACCCACCATGAGAACCACGGTTCTTGATCACATGATCGCAGTAGCAGCCAGGTCGATTCACCTGTCGCAGCTTTTCTTGGTCATATTCATCATCCTCTTTCTGCTAGCTACTTCATTCGATCGTTCTTCCTCCTGTGAGTAGTATTTTGGCCGATGATTAAGCTTGTAATATAATCGTATAGGCTTCATCATTCGTTCCCTCTCCAGGTTGCCATGAACAACACCATTTCAATTACCACACAGAACTCCTCTACCTCCAAAAAGAATTTAACTTTCCTGAGCAAGAGACCCGCAAAGTCGCAATCTGCATCATCATCCGCCTGCTGCTGCTTCATCGAGATTTTGGATTATTAGATAGGTCGTCAACTAGTGATCGATTTAATTGTGGACAGGGGAGCCAGGGATCAGGATATGATGTGAGGTGAGGTGACAAATGACAAAATAATTAAGGAGAGGTGCTTGCACGGCCGGATTCTGATAATTAACTTGATAATATTATTGTCATGGCTGAATAGCTGAATAGTGACAGCTTACCCGTCGGCTCTATCGAAAACTCGCAAATCTACTGGCAACAGGTACTGTTCAGTTTCACGGTTTTATGCCCTATTCAGTTGTCTTGTTACAACGCAACAACTTTGAGAAGCTATTAGCTCAGCTGTTGCGAGAGTGACTGTTTGCACGTATCGGTGTACTTCCTCCGTCTCAAAATAAACCTAAGATAAATTGAACATTATATAATACAACGAATCTGAATAAAGATAATGCCTTATACTAAATCAGAAAGAGAGTAGGATTTTGTAACTGTTTTCAGTGCTCTGCTGCAATTGGTTTTTTTTAACGACTCGCACAAGACGGTGCGAAGTTCTATTGATAGAGTAGAAAAAAAATTACAAGATTACAACCCTGAAGAGTCGTAATCAGGAAAAGGAAAAAAATCACATCCACACGCCGACATCACCAACGCACACGCTCAGGAGAAAGCTAGCACCGGATCGACCGCCGCTAAGCGTGACCGACTGTTACTAGACCAACAAAGGGGCACAGACGACATCGCCCCCTAGAGGCACCGATGCAATTGGGTTGCTGTATGAAATTATGAACCGCGGCAATACAGAAGGGACGCTGTTTCTCTTGGATTTTTTTTTCCTTTTTGGTGATATGAAGATGGAATACTTAACTACAGCTATATATACAGGCGGTTGCATTAGATAGATCACGAGGATAAATCTCTGGACACATAGCAGATGGACACGAAAAGGCTGGGGCCGAGGCGATGACATGATATTTCAGGACGCAGATCAGGTTGGTTGACATGATTGGGGGCAGCACAGGATTGGGCAACTCGTGAGCCACACAGACTGTTTCCATCCCGTTCCGGCTTGCTGGTGTTGCCTCTTCTCCGTACGCTAAAGCGGGGATTGCTACAATGTGAGTGGTCGTTCTTGCGATCGTGAGCATTGATTTGGATCCAAGATGCACTGTTCACATTCAAATACATTTCCAATGGATCAGTAGGGTGAAATCGGTAAGATCATTTTTTTTTGTTGGTAAGAAATGCTAGGTTCATTTAGGACCCCTTTAAATCGCAGGATTGAGAAAACGTAGGAATAGGAAAAACGTAAGATTTTAATAGGATTGTAAGTGTAAAACAGAGGATTGCAAAACGCGGAAAAAACACAGGAATGAACGTTTGATTGAACCGCAGGAAAAACGCAGGAATTAGATGAGAGAGATAGACTTAAAAAAAATTACCAAGAGGTTGAAGCTCTTGCTAAATTTCCTCCAAAATCTCTATAGCATTGTCCATTTCATAGGAATTTCAAAGGATTGGATTGGATTCAATTCTTTGTTTCAAAGGGCTTCATAGGAAATTTTCCTATAGCATTGAAATCCTCTAAAATTCCTATGATTTTCCTCCAAATCAAAGGGGCCCTTATACTTTTATCATAAATGGCTCTGATTGTACTAACTGAAATAAAGAAACGGCTTTTAATTGCATCAGAACCCTGGCCATTGATTAACATATCTAGCAACGATTCGGCTGACTAGTCAATGCAGAAGACATTCGATCATTGGGAGAAGAGAAAAACTAGTGGACGGAATCCCGTGGGGACGGGATACTTGTAACGAATAATCCCAAACCCCAGATCCGTTTCTTCTCCACCAGATCCGTTTCTCCTCCTCCTTTCTCTTCGATTCTTTCTCTCCATCTTCCACCTCCCTCCCTACTCCTCGTCGGGGTCGGGGTAGGGCCCTGGCGGCTCCGCCTCCTACTCCGCATGGCCCCGCCACTGCACGCGCCGCCTCTACTCCTTCTCCTCACAACGTCGCCGCCAATGGCCCCCGGTCATGAGGGTCTCTCCCGGCGAAGGTAGGGGAGGCGGAGGTGGTTGTGGTGGTCTCGTGGGCGCCCTGGAGAAGCGTTCGGTTATGGGGGTGGTGGCGGAGGAGGAGGAGGAGGAGGAGAAGGGAGCCAAGGTTGTGAAGAGGGAGAAGGGAGCGACAATGACATTGGAGACGAGGTGGCCACCATGGAAGTAAGTCATTCTTGACTGGTATCAGGAGGTATCACGGCTGATACCAAGTATCATGCCTGGTACCTTAGAGAATCATGGCTGATACCCGCAAGTATCAGGCCTGGTACCCAGGTACCAAGGTCTGATACCTAGGTACCAGCTGGTACCCAAGGTACCAGGTACCAGCCAGAACACTCATAGGTACCAGGTGTGAGGAGGGAGGTATCATGGCTGAGACCCGCAAGTATCAGGCCTGGTACCCAGGTACCAAGGTCTGATACCTAGGTACCAGCTGGTACCCTGAAAGTGTCAATTAGGCCTAGGGGGGGTGAATAGGCTAATTCAAAAATTCAATTAAAAGCGGAAGCAGTAATTTTCGGATATTTCTGAAATTTTTGGATATATCCGAAAATTTTCGGAGTCAGCACAAACAGCTAAGTAAATCCTAGATCTAGTTGCCTCCAATAAGAATATACTAGCGCAAACAGCAACTAGACCTATAGCGGCTCAAACAAGCAAAGCTAGTGGAGAGGGAGGAAGAAAAGTCATCAAAGATGAAGCTCACAAAGTTGTTCCCGAAGTTCGAATCCTCGAAGGGAATCTACTCTCCGTTGAGGAGCTCACTAAGAGCCGGATCTTAGCTAACCCTTTCCTCAAGAGGTTGCACTAAGCACTCCTCCTTCCATTAAGGGTATCTCTTCCCTTTCAGAGGTGAGATCCGACCTTCACAAACTTCTCCCGGCCAACCACAAGTAGATCGGTGGCTCGGGAGCGACACCTAGCCGCCTAGGAGTCCTCAACCTCCAAGAGTAACAAATGAAGCAATGAACTCCCAGAGATGATGCAAGTGTTCACAAATCTTCACGAAGTCAACAACAAGCACTCACATAAACTCGAATCGACAACTCTCTCACACACACCAAATCCGAATCGAACATGGGTGAGAGGGGAAACAAGAAAGCAAGGCTCAAAAGTGAATCTCAACAAGAGCAAGCCAAGGGCACAAGAATATCCAATATCACCAGTAGCCCTCACAAGTGAGGGGAGGGGGCTATTTATAGCCACAGCCCAAATTCTACCCGTTATGCACAATAATTGAGATTTTCGGATATTCCAAAAGATTTTTGGTCATGTTCGAAAATTCTAGCTCAGCACCAACAGCAAAGTCAACTGAAGATTTTTCGGACAAGTCCGAAAATTTTCAGAAACAAAAACATCGTTCTGGATGTTTTCGGAAAAGTCCGAAAATCTCTTTCGGACAAGTCCGAAAATACACAGAAGCGATTTTGGCTTTGCTGAAGTTTTTCGGAAACTCCGAAAATCAATTTCGGAAAAGTCCGAAAATAAACAAAACCACATTTTCCTTCACAGTCGTTTTCGGAAAGTCCGAAAATGTCTTTCGGACATATCCGAAAATTTCCAGAAGCAAAGATTGGTTCTGTGCATTTTCGGAAAGTCCGAAAATGACTTTCGGAAAACTCTGAAAATTTCCAGAACACATCAAATTGAGGAGAAACACTTTTAAAAATTGATTTTAAGCACTTTGATCACTCCTCATATGTCAATGCATCATCCCTCTTAATAGTGCGGCATTCCTATTGACTCAAATGAAAAGAAAAGGTACAATATACCATTTTCTCATTTGCCGCATCACATCACATGAATGTATTAGGCGGGATATGCATTACGCTAACTCATTGAGGACATAACAACCTTCACATTTGTTTAAATAAAAATGTTAGTCCTCTCTAATCATATTGAAATTAATCACCAAAATCATTAGGGGCCTAAATGCACTTTCATACCCAAGGTACCAGGTACCAGCCAGAACACTCATAGGTACCAGGTGTGAGGAGGGAGGTATCATGGCTGATACCCATAAGTATCAGGCCTGGTACCTAGGTACCAAGGTCTGATACCTAGATACCAGCTAGTATCCAAGGTGTCAGGTACCAGCCAGAACACTCATAGGTACTGTCACGCCCAGAAATTTAGCCCAAATTTCCAGACTATTTTGTGTATTAAATCCCTGTCCAGGACCAGCCAGGGTACACAAAATGACAAGTAATATACAGTTCCAAACGTAAATAAAGCGTAAAATACTTACAGAAGAGGCACTTAGTCCTCACACCGAAACAAAAGCAGCAGCAGCGGAAAAAGACGATCCTAGCGGGGCTTCAGCTCCATTCCACAGGCAAAACTCAACTGGGGTCTGAGTCTTGGTCTTCTAACTTCGTCTTCAGCTCAGAAGCACTACACTTCTGAAAAGGGGGAAATAATAGCAAGGCTGAGTACAACCACCGTACTCAGCAAGCCACACCGATGATGCAGACGTGCAAGGGGATACAAGGACGGTTTGAGGCTATTTGCATAAAGGCGGTTGTAAAACATTTTATTGAGCAAAGCAGCAAAACTGTTGAGCAATTAAAGTAACATTAAATCTCCACTGATCAACGCTACACCACGTTGAACAGGCCCGACCAACCCACCTGAACTATAGTGCATTGAGTCGATTTATTAAGGTGGGACTAATCACGGTGAATCTGGTCGACCGCCCATAACCGCGGGCACGGCTATTCGAATAGTTTTACTTTGATCAGAGGTGTACAACTGTACCCACAAGACACAGCCCCACGACACGTTACCGTGCGCCGACATGCCACCACGACATACCGGAAAGAGGCCGTGACAGGACCCTTCGCATAACCCCCTCTAGCCAAGCACACCACACCTCAGGTTTCACCCCCGTCCCCAGCGGGCAACGGGCAGTCCCCTCTCGTGCCTAGGTGAATCCGGAAGCGACAGAGGCCGTCGCAGGGCCCGCCCCGCTCCATCACGCCCACCCTTGCCTGGATGCGTCAGTTGGAGGAAAGCTACACTACAAGCCCAGCCGTTGCCCACGCTGGCTTGTGGTAAGCACGATAAATTCTTCCAGGGTTTCCCGCGAACCGGTCCTTAATTGCCATGGGTGCGACTAGCAAAACCATGCACCCACAGCCCACCATTCAGTCACATTTTAGTTGGATAATTACGACCATGAAACATGGCCAGATGTCTCGAGCACGCAGCTCATTCTGATACTAAAAAGGTCTAATACTATAATTGTCCCATCAACTGAGCTAGTGGTAATTAAGCATGGCTAAGCATAAAGTTCTAGCTAGGTCACATAAGTAACATGAGCTAGTCGATTTATTACCCAATGTTGACAAAGGATAGATATCAAGTAAACATGGCACAAGCAAACAAATAGGTAATACCCAGATCCCATGTAATTAGCAAGACATGCAATTTTATTTGCAAACGATAAAACATTTGTAAATTAGGATCAAAATGCTCAAGGGGAATGTGTGACTTGCCTTGCTTCTTCAAAACAATCTTCCGGACTCTTTTCCTCGCGACCGCGGACTTCCGAAACGACGGATTCTACACGCTGGCACACAAAACGAGGAAAAACTCTAATAAAAACCAAGAAAACAGTACATAAAAACTAAACAACCATGTAGAGCTCAATTTTAGATGAATTTTGCAAGTTGAATGGCTCAATTCGGAGTTCGAATGATTTAGATATGAATTTTAGAAGTTTTGAGCCATTTAAATGAATTCCTATAATTATCAATGATTTATTGCGCAATTATTAATTATTTTTACAAAGGAAAAGGACCGCCGCTGACGTCAGCAAGGGAAGCCGGCGCCGACAGGCGGGTCCCACACGTCAGCGGCACAAGGGGGAGGGTGCACGGTGGACCAAGTCCACACGTGGCCTCGGGCGCGCGTCCACCACGAGGACAGCCCAGATCGGCCCGAGCCGATCGGGCGGCCGAGGGGAGCGGCGGCCAGGGGCATGGGCGCGGCCGAGACAGGTCCGGCCGAGCGAAGGCGCGGCGGCGGCGTGCGACCACCGGCGGCAGCAGCCGGCGACGGCGCGGGGAGCGGCGGCGCACGCGAGGGAGCAGCGGCGCGGCGCGGCAAGGGGAGGCGGCAGCCGGCTGCCTGGCACAGCCGGCAGCGGCACCAGCGCGGAGCGCGGCGGTGGCAACCTGGCGGCGACGGCGGCGCAGGGAGCAACGGCGCGCAGCGCGGGAAGCGGCAAGAGGAAGCGGAGGCAGAGAGGGAGAGGGAGGTGGCGGAGCTCACCGAGGGGCACGGCGGCGGCGAGAGCAGCCGGCGAAGGGAGGCGGCGGCGCTCCTCGGGTCGACAACACGGAGGGGCTCCCGGCGGTGGAAGGGAGAACGGAGTGGATGCCGGGGTGGAGCTCGGCATGGCGATGCCGATGGCGCGAATGGCGAGATGCGGCAACGACAGGAGCGACGATGGCGGGCAGCTGAAGTCGGCGGCGGAGGGGGAGAGAGGTGGTGCACGAGGCGGCGGTGTTCCGGAGGTGGAGAGGGGAAATGGAGTAGAGGCCGGGCTGCGGCACGGCACCGCGAAGCCGACGGTGGTGGCAGATTGGCGCGACGGCGGGTGGAATAGCGGTGGCGGGCGGCTGGAGCTCGCCGGAAAGCGGCGGTGCGCGGGAGCGGCGTGGAGAGGGAGAGAGAGAGCGCGGCTGGCTCGGGTGAGGAGGGGAAAAGAGAGAGGATGCTCCGGGGTTCGTTTTTATAGGGTCGGAGCGGCGGAATCGGGCCGAGAGGGGCGGCAACCGGCAGGGAAGTGGGGCGCCGACGTGGGGTGGTGGCGGCTCGGTCGGCGCCGGTTTTTGTGGGACGAGTGGGGGAAATGGTGGAGGACGTGGAGGGGATCGTGCCCACGTCGTTGGATGCGAGCTCTGGTGCGGGAAGGCGCCGGATTTTGCGGCGACGTGGGCGGCAATGGCGGTTGGGGTTGGCCGGCGAGAGGTAGGAGGAGGAGCTGACGGGTGGGGCCCACGGTCCCACCTGTCGGCCGGATGGAGAGAGAGGAGGGAAACCGGGGGACGTAAAGTAGACTTTCGCAAGGCGCGGGCCGGCCGAGAGAGGGAGGAGGCGCGCGGCCCACGGGAGAGGAGGGGAAGGCTTGGGCCAAGCCCAAAAGGCAGGGGAGGGGATTTTATTTGTTTTCTTTTTTTTAAATTGAGTTAAATGATCTTTGTGACTTTAAAAATACTTCTTGAGCTCCGAAAACTCACGGAAAAATCCGGAGAGTATATTAGGGCACAAAGAATATTATAAAATATTCTCGGCCAATAATTTTTAAAGGAAATTTTAATTTCCTCCATATTTTCACTTGATTAAATTGATTTAAATTTTATTTAATTTCTAGAAAATGCATTATTAAATGATTTTTAATCCCGAACGAAAATCGGGGCGTTACAGGTACCAGGTGTGAGGAGGAAGGTATCATGGCTGATACCCACAAGTATCAGGCCTGGTACCCAGGTACCAAGGTCTGATACCTAGATACCAGCCGGTATCCAAGGTACCAGATACCAGCCAGAACACCCATAGGTACCAGGTGTGACGAGGGAGCGCATGCCATCGTCGTCGTGCCCGGCCAATGAACCTCTTGCTGCCATCTGCTATCTTCTCATTTCCTTCCCCTCTTCAACGTACTTCCTCTTTTTCCTTCTGTTGATCTGGCTAGCAAGACAAAGAGAAAAGACGTGGAAGCTCAGCTATACAGAGGAAATTAAGGGGAGGAGTCACTTAAAGTATCCCGTTCTAACGGGATCCCGTCCTCTAGGCTCTCTCTTGGGAGAATCATCTTCTTGAACTAGGGCACTGGGAGCCTACGCAGTAGGTCCAGGAATAGTGGGAGAAACTGGAACTGGCCAATATGGTAGGAGTTCCCAAAAAAGAATGGCGCACTCTCATCCTCCTTGTAGTGTGGGAGATCTGGAAGGAGCGGGATCAGCGGATTTTCGAGCACAAGGAGTCCACAGCGACGTATTTGCTTGCCAAATCAAAGAGGAGGCCAAGCTCTGGATGCTGGCCGGCGCCAGAAGGTTGCGTGAGCTCCTGCCACATCTTGTATAGTGTACTTTTCCCTTTTTCACCCCTACGGGTTATATTTTTTCCTGCTATATTCAATGAAAAGGCAGTTTGTGCCCTTTTTCCCTTAAAAAGGTCAATGTGGGAGACATTTGATCATTCATTGTTAAAAAAACCCTATGTAATATTATTTGTGGCTTATTTTTACCATAAAAGTTATTTTAGTATAACTTATATTACATTATTTTTTAGTAAAATAAAATCAAACTGATGTTTAAAAGTCAATAATATCATGCTTTTCAAAATGGAGAGAATACGTGGTTTTACTAAACCACGAGCCAGCATGAAATGCTTTCACTTGAGGTTCCATCGGTCCAGCCTATTACGTGATTACGTCCGACTCACTACGCCCAATTAAAGCCCAGCAGCCCAGCTAACTCTCCTGCCCATAATACGGCCCATGCGATTCGGAACTCTTGCGAAAAGGACCCTGTTTAGTGCTTACTTCCTCTATCCAAAAATATTTAATACCGTTGATTTTTTTAAAACGTTTGATCGTTCGTTTTATTAAAAAATCTAAGTAATTATTAATTCCTTTCCTATCATTTAATTTATTGTTAAATATATTTTTATGCATATATATAGTTTTACATATTTCATAAAAGTTTTTGAATAAGACGAACGGTCAAACATATTTAAAAAAGTCAACGTGGACAAATATTTAGAAAAGGAGGGAGTACTAAGTTGCAGATTTTGCAGTTACAACCCTGTCTAAGTGTCTACTATCGCTACATCTTGGACGATCGCGTCTTCTTTCCTCCATGCATGCTCCATCCTAGCTGCTTGTGTGACTCCGGCCAGTTTTGTCTCTCGCCCAATTGGCAATCACAGGTTCAATTCGCAGCCAACCTAGCTAGGCACTCGTCCGTTCCGGCCGGCCCTTCGTCGTCGCTTGGCTAGCTTCCTTCGACCAGCTTCAAAACCGAAGCCGCCCCCGTTGTCTTCATTCCACCTTACGTTGATCCGCTAGACTCTGCTCCAGTAGACCAGTACTCGATCCTCGTGTGTTCGGTGTTCCTCCTGGCTATATATACACGACGCGTTGCCGTTGCCGTTGCCGGCGGCCACTCGCTCTCTCCATCTCGTCTCGCCCAAGCGCACGCGTTTCCACCATCTGCTAGCGTGCTATTGTCTCGCTGATCATGAGTTACTACGGCCAGCAGCCGGCTCCGGTGACCGGTAATGCTACAGATGACTTTGGGAATTACTCTCTCCGTTTCTAAAATATGTGACGCCGTTAATTTTTTTAAATATGTTTAACCGTTCGTCTTATTAAAAATTAAGTAATTATTAATTATTTTTTTATCATTTGATTCATTGTTAAATATACTTATATGTATACATATAGTTTTACATATTTCACTTTTTGAATAAGACAAACAGTTAAATTTGTGTTAAAAAGTCAACGGTGTCAAATATTTAGAAACGAATAGAGTAATTGGGAGACTTCTGCTGTTCTTGGTTGCGTTCATGCTTCCTTTTCTTTTTTTAACCGATGGAGTGATTTCGGTGTTCGATTTTGTTGCTTCTTTGATTTCTTTTGCGAGCAGCGTACCCGCCGCCGGCGACGGCGCCTGCGCAGCCGACGGGGCAGGCGCCGTACATGGCGCCGCCGCAGGGCAACTACGCGCCGCCTCCGCCGCCGGGATACCCGGGCAACTTCGACGTGGGCATGAACCCGCCGCAGCCCGCGCAGACACAGAGCCGCGGTGACAAGGCCTTCCTGGAAGGATGGTAATTAAGCTCGGTTTCACTGATAATGTCTTGTGTGAGGCAGTGGCTGAGCCTACCGTCTACCATTTTCTGTTTACTCCAATCGATCATAAGTTCATAACCTAATAGCAGGGACAACTAAAATTAACCTTATCAAATTATGGCAATATCAACTTTTAACAAGCTTTGGTGTTATCGAAATTTAGTAGCGTTTGATGTATTTTCAAATTTTAGTACTAGCGTTTTTTATGATAGGAAAGTTCTAGAACTACTAAATTTTAGTAGGATAATATTGGTGACATCATATTTAGTTTGTTATCTTACTAAAATAAGGTTAAAAGCGATAATAAAATGAACAAGCCCTTAGTATCTTCCTACGTTTATAGAAAACCTAACTCAACACCTAAGTTACAGGGTTTATTTATGATTAAAAAGAGGTTGCTAGAAATTGGGGTATGAAGTAGACTTTTTTATCCCTAGTTTTCGTAATGAGACAATTGCTCTTTTTCGTAATTAGAAAAAAATGTTCGTGCGTTGCAACAGGTGAAAGCTATTTTAATCTTATTACTGTTGTACGGTTTAGCTAAGGTGAAATTCACTCTGGAAATTCGTTTGGATATTTTTTTTTACAAAATCATGAGCTACAATTAGGAGTCCTTTTTTATTTCCAAAAGCGAACAAACTTAAAACCGACTCAAATACGGATATATATTTCCAAAAGCAACTAAAATTAAAAACCGACTCATATACGAATGACGTATTAAAGTACCGGTAAAAACAACTTTATTTTTTATAATAGTAGTGATATGCGAAAGTGGGACTGAAGAACTGAAATACTTAACCGTTCTGTTGTTTTGCAGCTGTGCTGCCCTTTGCTGCTGTTGCCTCCTCGACATGTGCTTCTAAGGCTATTGAGAGTACAAGTATAAGCAAATCATATGTTGCAAGTAGGAGGAATGTTTAAGGCTGTACTGTCCAGTTGAAGGTTTGTACTTCTGTGCCATGTAAGAGTTGAATGAAGATTTACCATGTTCATTTTTTAGTTCCTGGATACTTATGAACGGAAAAGAAAATGAGGACAATAAATATGGATTATCAATTTTTCTGCAAGTATATAGGGCATTAAACTACTAGATGTTTAAATATCTACAATCACCTCCCTGCATAAATAACTCTTATGCCTCGGGATCCGTGAAATATACAGGAGTTTCTAGATCATCATTGTTTGCAGAAGCAAATGAATCTTCAGATCCTATCGTCGATGGACTTGAAATACTACTCTCTTCAGAATCCGAGATTTCATCATGTACAACCACAGGCTCCTCAAGCTCGGACTCAGATCCTGAAGTCCCTAATTGCTTATTAATTGCAACCTTGGCCATGTCGAGGAACCATTCATCCTCGGGTAGAGAACTGAATAATGAGAGGAAGAAGACAACAGTCTGAGCAATTCGGCCATGAAAGACAGGCAGCTAAATAAAAGAAAAAAATGTGAACGGCAGAAAGCATGATTACAGACCTTTGTGGGTCAACATTTCTCGCTGAGAAAGCTGCGATTGCCCTAGTTATGATTACCGACACAAGCTGCTGAACAGGTCTGTGTGGATACCGTCCACAGACAGCAATCTCAACGACGAAGTGCATATCAAGAATAAGCTGAAATCATAAAGTAATGATCTTTTAGTATTTGAACCAAAGTAACATGAAAGCTTGAGAAAATATACCTGCTGTAGTCCTGAAGGCCGGAGTTGGATGGATTGATCCTCGAAAACATCCCAGAATTCCTGTTCATTGGAGAGCCACATGACAACCGTTTCAGTTAGCCTTGAAAGCAAGACCTTCTGTATCTTCTCTTTACCCAGTAAGACATCACCAGCAACACTAGCTAGCTGCCGTAACTTTACAAACAGCGCCTGAGAAAAATATATAGATAGATAGGTGAGATAACTGTGTTTTTTTGTTTAAGCAGTAAATTAATTAGCTTGAGGATAACACAAACACATTGCCTTTGCTCTCTTAAAATACATCAAAGGCACTGTATGTAATCATCTGAACAGAAATGCATGATAAATTGAGCTGAAATTATTAAGTCATCTTTAACATATTCAGATTTCTATTTTTAACATCAAAGGTACTGTATGTAATCATTTTTAAGTCAATGTATGTCCTCCCCTTCACCAGTTTCAAGCTAATAGAAATGATCCACTCAGAAATGGGGACGAGGATTCCCGTATAATAAAATGTCATGCTTTGTGATGGACTGAAGCAACTTTAGTGTAGATAAACTTAGAAGACTTGATAAGGGAATAGGAGTCCACATGGCAACTAGCCCTATGTTGACTAAATGATGCACTTTTCTGTTTAGTGTTAACTAGCAAATGAAATGTAATTAAATTAAAGATCAATTTTGAGATTGAAAGAAAACAAGAAAACGGTTATCAAAGAAATATTATGTTCCTAAGTTATCCCCTTGTGCACAGCATGATGGTCCAAAAGTAGTACCAGACATCGCAGCATCATCCTTTTTTCAGTTTGATCCTATCCTTATAAACAGGGGATTGTTTTAATATAGACCTGTGAACTGCAATGCCGTGGTTTTTTCATGGTGACAAGAAATCATTTTGAGCTTTTAACATGATCAATGCAAAAAACTGATATCACATCATTGAAATGGAATCACCTGGAAAGGCAGAGAAGGTGAAGGATCAGACTCCCAAAGAAGATCATCAGTTTTCAGCTCCAAGTACATTCTAGCATCCAGTCGTGATTTCCCTTCTAAGTAAATAAATGATAAGACATACTGTAGGCAAAAATGATCCCTCAGTTTGTCCAGTGAATGTTGCAGACTACGTTTCCACTCTTTGTATTCTATGGAGTATATAGATCCAGAGCCAAGGCCCTCGCCTGTTCCACCAATTCTCTTCTTCTCAGTTTGGATATCAAAAAACTTGGATACAGCTGCTGGCAATAATTCATCTGCTACAGTGTATGCTGTTCCAATGAGTTGAATCTGCTGGGCATCACTCTCTGCTTTAAATTCTATAGGCTCTTTTGACTCCACTAGATGATCATCCTCAGAAGCTCCTGGTAAGACTTCAATTAGTGCTTCAACATATTTATCAAATAGCTGGACAAATTTATTCAAAATCGTTCCTCCAAAGTGAACTATAGTCATTGGGGTAATTTGATCCAAAACATCCTGAAAGAAGCAGATACAGAGATCAGCTGCTTCATAATATAGACAACAGGTGGTGTACATTAAATTCTAAAGCAACTCGATGAACTGCACGCTGTTCTAATTTCCATTCATTCCATAAAAGTGTGTCATTTCCAAATTTCTGTAATAGGCTATAGTATTTTGGTGCCTACACTAACTAATGCTAGTGAGCCACGTATATTTATCATATGTATGTGGGCGCAGGGAGATGTTACATGTATCTTTGGTTGCTTTCTACCAAGTAAATAACATAAAGCAATGGCATACATTAATCCAGGTGTAATTTCAACAAGGTTTTCAAGTGGTGCTAGAAACCCATACCAACAAAAAGAACTGCTGCTATAGTGCTAGAAACCAGGAAATCATGTGTATCTTAAAATGAGAATGCATTGGATTTAATACATATCGAGTTTAGTGACAGGATCATTCAATTACTTAATAATATTGTCCAGTTGAACACAACAGAAAACTGAATTGTCAGACACATTAAGAAAAAAGGTTGTAATAAGGAAAATCCAGTAAAAAGAATAAAACAGGAACTCACATTGACAATGGACATGAACTTCTTTCCACTGCTTGTAAGCATTATATTTGGTGCAACTGAACTAGAGAGCCGTGATCCTTCTTGAGGGCTGGGAAGCAGAATATCATCATTTTTTGCTGAATCTACAATCTTTCTTCTCAGCCTTCTAAAATTCAGCTCAAGCACTTCTTCAACATAGGGGTGCAATAGTACCATTAGTAAATTTGAGAATTTCAGGCCATATGATTCTAGATAAGAGCAGTGAGTGAGACTAGTTTGGATGCATATGCAGGCAGAACGAAGGGCAGATACGCTCTCAGGCAAAGGAGAATTTTCCTTAACCAAACGCGCAAAGGTTTCTATTTCATATTCAGCCCACTGAATAATCCGGTTCAAATTCATGGGGCTATCCCCAAATAGTGAACTAGATTCTTTGGATACCTTTGAGATAGCTGAGAAAACAATCTTTGACAAAGTTGCAGAGTAAGTTTCTGTGTAGATTGAACATGTTGGAAGAAATGCTTCAACATTTTTCTGAAGACGTGACCCATAAGCTTTTAGAAGTACTTGGTGGGCTAGAGAACCTTTGCCAATCTTAATAAGGCCAGACAAAGATTTCCTTAGCTCGGTAATAGATAAAGAAGGCTGTTCTGAATACCTAACAAGCTGATCCTCAAGAATTGATTTCCTTTTAGATAGTGCTGTCTTATAGGTAGAAATCTCTGCATCTAATTCTTTGCCAGGATCATCCGTAGCTATACATTTCTTCTCTTCGGTTTCCAAAGCAAGCAATGCCTCCTCTATTTTGTGCTCCGCGAGCAAAGTATCTAATTTATCCAGAAAACTAACCTTGGAATCTTGGGTATCATATGACAAAATTTCATCAAGTTCTGTTTGAAGGTCTTTCTCTTCCACATGTTCATCCTTGCAATGTTTTTGCCACATTTCGAGTTCACGGCACACACCGCTCATTAGATCTTGCACAAGAATCCCCTGGGCAGACACATGCTTCTGCAACTCAATTAATTCTTGTTCTGCCTCAACAACCTCCTCAGATATTCTGCATGAAGAAAACAAACACCAGAAAACATTGCAGTAGATTAAAAACAGCAAATGAGTGCAAGGAAGTAGGAAGAAACGCTAAACATTATATATTACTTTCTAAATTTATAGCGACTCAAAGATAAAAGCTGAATCGTGCGTTAACAAAAACATTGATGAACTTGGGAAAAGGTTAACTTGTACGTTTCAGCTACAAGACTTAGTAAAGAATAAACGACCAACAAGAATATAAAGGGAAGGATCCATAGAGACAGCATTCTCTCTAATATCAGAAGGGAATGAATCGATCAGTAATTAACATTAACCTGAGGAAAGCGTGGTATTTCGACTGCATATTCCCGCACAAGTTTTCGATAGCATCCTTCAACTCCAGTAGCTCAGAGCAAATTTTCCTGATGCCCTGTTCAACACGGCAGGTAGCATCAGTGAGTTGAGTATCATCACCACACTAGCAAGAAGGTCTCAGCAATAGCCAGAGTCCCCACCAGAGGCCCCAGCAGTCACAAATGCAGGTGAACCAACACCTCCATTTAAGTTCCATTGCAATAAGGTCAAGCTAGCTAGGTTGTACTTCAGATTGCATTGCAGTTTGCTTCAATTATAACTCACACCAGATTGTATTATAGCACACGCTACACAATCAAGATTCACAAATTATAATTTGTTAAAAAGAACTCGATGCCCAAACTGCTGCATAGATTAATTAGCGGTTGCCCCTTGCAACACCACCACACCACAGATCCGAAACCGTAATATAAACTCGACCACAAAGCGAGCGAAATAGCTGCAAGGAGATGGCGAGCAAGAACTAGCCGAGACAGAATGCCGGGAGCGGGGGGAGGGCGGAGTGGAGGAGAAGGGGGGGGGGGGGGGGGGGGCAAACCTTCTCGGTCTGCGACTGGTAGGCGGCGCGGATGGAGGACTGCGGGGTGATCCACTCGTGGCCAGGGAAGTCCTCCTCCAGCTCCTCCTCGCTGCTGCTCTCCATCGCCGCCGGCCTCCCCAGCTTCGTCGGAACCTCCTCGCCGATCGAGAGAGCTGCTTGCTTTCGCGTGCGGCTTGCGGCGGCGGTGTGCGGCGGGGAGGGGAGGGGGGAGCGGTGGGGGTTGGGGGGTGGAGGAGAGTACGGAGAGTGTGCCGTTATGGGCGGGGCGGGTCACCCACCGGCAGCGACCGGAGGGCTACCGTGTACAGTAGGGGTTTTTTCTGCGTGACGTCGCGTCGTGCTCTGCTTCGTCTCGTCTGCGATGGGGGTGGTCATCACAAGGTGGGGGTGGTCATCACAAGGACACAAGGGGCCCGGGCTGTCGGTGTAAAGATGCTGCTTTACCTGGTGAAACCTTTTCCCTTTTCTTTTTTTTTTTACCTTTTGTTAATTTTGTTCTATTAATACGATTCATATGTCCATGCCGAAACTTATTTTTTAAAAAAAATTATTGACGCTTATAACACACACCCATCCATATGAATACACACGCACACCTTATCCCTATAAGCAAAACATATTGTTAGATTGACGAAGTTAATATGGATGTTTTGCTGTCCGTAGCAAACAATTTTAGATGGTTTATTTAATGTTTTATTATGTCCATATTTTTTTAACAAGTCTATCTTATACAAACCAACAAATAAAAGAGTGTAGAAAAAAATTACAGCTAAATTTAACAAAACCTCTTCTGCACTACATCATTGCAATCATGTCTACTCTATGTTGTTTTCATTCTTGTCGATTTTGTCATGGGTGAAGGAAAGGGGAAATAGAGAACCGAGTAAAATCTGGACAGGCACCAATTACACAGTGGCTTTGAAAGACCACAATAGTTATCCATCCCAAAAAATGGATCATAGAATCATTAAAAAAACATCGACGAGTCTACGCCCCAATCAAGGGTCAGATTTGCTCCTTCATCACCATTCGTCTACGCAACCATAACACTCACAAGCCCTCCACCAGTGCTAGATGGACCACCGATGAAGCAGAGATAGAAGGAAAGAGGTAATTCCAAATAATGTTATCATCATCTCCCCCTATGAAACGTGCCATGGACACGGAACCCATAGCCAATTATGCACCTATAAAAGAAATCACAGAGGCAAGATGATCAGGGGATCAACAGTAGAAGATCCTTCATAACAACCACCATTAACGACAATGGGGAAAGGAAAAAAACTTTATTTAGGGAAAAACCTAAACAAACTACTATATCCATTAGAGGGGTGGATTCCCCTTCACCTCTCGTACCAGCGCGGCTGTGCCATGTTGGAGAGGAGGAAGAAGGGGACTAGTGGATGGAACTAGTTTTGTTTTTTTTGTTTTTTGTTTTTTTTTTTTTTGCAGCGCTAAGGGAGGCTCTATGCACCAAAGAGAGCCCAAGTTGTATTGATTTGATGTGGAACAATCAGTTTTATTTGGGTGCAACTTTTTTCGATGGAGAGTTTTTTTTCTGTAAGTGAGATATGATGAGAGGAGAAATGCACTTTTATAGTAGTAGAGCTATGGAACTCATGGAATTGGTTTTTCAAAGAGTTTTAAAACAAGAGTGATAATTAGGAAGGTTTACGTAATTTTATCTTAAATTCGGCATATAATCACCCTTATAGTTTAATATATCTTCAAAACATTTCAAAGAACAAATTTCACAGTTTAAAGAATAGGCCATAGATCCAGGGGCCCGTTTGCTCAGTTGGATACTTGGATGTGGACAGTGACGGGTTCGAATGAAATGAAAGGCCATAGCTTAAATTCAGAGCAAATCCAGCTTTCAAGCCCAGTTCAAAATAAAAAAGAAAGTCCAAGCGTCCTCCTAACACAGCCCATTCTAGCCCATGGGCCAATTCAGTAAGACGAACAGAAAGTCTCCTCGTCGTGTCTTCCTCTCGAATCCGAGCGAGACGTTGGCCTTCCTTCCTTCCTCCTTGCCTTGGTCAACCGCGTGTGTACCGTAGCGCCCAGCTCCCGGGGGAGTCACCGCGCCGAGGAATATCCGCTCGCGACTCGCGAGGATGATGACGAAACGGAACGAAACGAAGCGGGGCGCGCGCGCCGTCGCTGTCCGCGGCAGCGTCAGCCGCCTCGCCTCGCCTGCCGAGCACCAGCAGACACCGCGAGAAAGTACAAATCGGAGTCGGAGCTAGCGCCACCCACCCAACCATCCACCCCGCTGTCGCCGCGCTGACCCCTTCCACCACCACCACCACCACCCGCCTCGCCTTCCGCCGGCAGCGCCAGCACGCGGCGGCGGCTAGCGGCCGCCCCGCTCCTCCAAGACATGGCCGCCCGCTTCCTCGTACTCCCCCTCTCCTTCGCGCTGCTCGTCCTCTCCGCCGCCGCCGCCGCGGCGCCCCGTGGCCGCCCCAGCCAAGGTATGGGAGGCTTGTGGATTGTTCACGATCGTGTCCGTGCTAGAGAGTTTTTGTTGTTGTTGTTGTTGTTGCTGCTGCTTCGCTGACCACCTTGTTGCAGTGGATGTGGGGAGGCAGCTGAGGGAGGAGCTGTGGGGGAGGAACCAAGGGCACGAGATGCTCAGGTCGTGGCGCGACGGTGACCCGTGCTCGCCGTCTCCATGGGAAGGCTTCTCTTGCCGATGGAAGGACGGCGACCTCTTCGTTGTCAAGCTGTGAGTTCCCTGAATCCACGCTCTCACTCTCACGATCACGGCCATCCGTTGGTGCTATTCATTCGGCTTTGATGAGAATTTATTTGGTCGTTCCTTTGAATTTGTTATATATGCAAGTATGAATTTGAGTTGAATTGCAACTAATGTGGTACATACTGATGTCTTTGCAGGAACTTTTCTTCAAAGAAACTGCAGGGGCCGATTCCCGCCGCGATTGGTAACTTAACAGAACTAGATGAGATGTATGTTTCACTAATCTTTTTATTCCAAGTGTGTTCGTGCTATCTCAGTGGTTGTTTTATGTTCTTATTATTAATTGTGGGTGCAGTGATCTGCAGGACAACAACTTCACTGGTTCTATTCCAGAATCTTTCTTTGATCTCACACACTTGCTGAAGCTGTAAGTAGATGTTGTTCTTTACCATTTGCTCTTACAATAAAAAAAATGACTATGCACAAATTCCTTGTGTCATTCTGGGATATCAAGATTTTTACACAATTTAGATCATGCTGGTTTCAGTTGATATGCTTCTCACATATGGACATGTCTTATTAAACATGATCATTTGTCCAGGTCAGTAAAGTGCAACCCCTTCTTGAACAATCAGCTACCTCATGGCCTATCTATCAGCGTGGAATTTAGGTGAGATATCTGTTCTGATGTTCAACGTATATGATCTTGAGTGGCAGTAACATAATTGTACTAAACTTGCTTATGGAATATAAAAGCTATGGAGGCTGCGCTTATCATAGTCCACCTGGAGCTTCCAATCAGAGAATAGCTGTTATTGGTGGTGTTGCCGGAGGATCTTTGGCATGCACTTTTGCACTTGGATTTTTCTTCGTTTGTTTCAACAAACGTGAAAAGAATCCTCAGAAAACAGACTGCTCTTCTACAAGAGGTATGCACCCTTCTACTAAGTTTAGACAGTACATTCTACACAAGTTTGTTCCCTTATGCTAAATTTAGATAGTACTCCCTCCGTCCCAAAATATAGCAAACTAGTACCGGATTAGACACAACCTATTAATACATATCCAGATTCGTGGTACTAGGTTATATCAAATCCGATAATAAGTTCATATATTTTGGGACAGAGGTAGTAGGTGTTTTACACTCTTGCAAGTCTCTTTTTGCAGTTTCATTTACATTTATGTGTCCATATGTGCATTTCGTGTGCATGCGATAAGAAGCCTTCATTTGGTAGATGAAGCCGCTCTTATATATGTCTCGCACTTTGTTAGATGAACATGCATGGTAGTAGGCCTTGAAATTTGAGAGCCGTGTAGTAAACAGGTTTATCCAATTTTTGCTCTTTGATGGAGGCTCATCAACAGAAGTAGGAGCTGCATTCATCAGTTCATCATGTCCTATAAAATAAAATACACCTCATAGTCACTTATTGTCTAAATACTCAAAACACCAATAAATTCTTTCTATAATGTTGTATGCAGATCCTGTTTTTGAAGAATGTAGCACCCACAAAGCTACAAACTCTGCAGTACAACAGTTATCCCTTAAATCAATCCAGAATGCAACGTGCAACTTCAAAACCTTAATAGGGGAGGGTGGGTTTGGATCAGTTTATCGAGGAACATTAGCACATGGTGAAGAAGTTGCTGTAAAGGTTCGTTCAACCTCGTCGACGCAGGGAACACGTGAATTCAACAATGAGGTACAGATGAAACCTGCCCCTGCTAGTATAAAGGAATCTTGTTGTGGGCTTGGGGTGAATCAAATTCCAAAAAAGTTGTTCATTGTGTTGCATTCTGGTAAAGAAGCTAAATATGGATTCTTTGGCCGTAAATTCAAGAACAAGGAAATGGTAGCATCATCAGTTGTCATATTGTTGATAACTTTGCATCAACAATCGGTTCTGTTTGAAAGAATACATTAATGATTAGTTGTTTAGTTTTTTCAGTATTTATCTACTGAAATCATTGTTTTATGCAAAGTTCTGATCATCAATCAATCAATTGACACAGTTGAGGCTGCTTTCTGCTGTGCGGCATGATAATTTGGTCCCACTAATTGGATATTGCTGTGAAAAGGATCAAGAAATTTTGGTCTATCCATTCATGTCCAATGGTTCTCTACAGGATCGCCTCTACGGTATGAAGTTTCATTAGATTTAATCACTTTCAGTTTAAGACCCTTCTTTGATAAATAATATATTTCTTAGGTGAGGCGTCAAAAAGGAAAGTTCTTGATTGGCCTACCAGACTATCTGTTTGCATTGGTGCTGCTAGAGGTTAGCATTTAGCACTGTCTTTTTTGTCTGGAAAGGCCTCATCCCATTGTTTTTATTGTGATTGAAGAAAATCCTTTCTGTGCAATTCAGGGACATAAGTTACTCCGCAAATGTCTCAACATTGCAAACGCTTTCTATCATTTCTTTTACATGATCGAATGCTTGTTTTGCTTGTTCAGGACTAGCACATCTGCACGGTTTTGCTGGCCGCTGTATCATACACAGAGACGTTAAGTCCAGTAACATACTTCTGGACCACAGCATGTGTGGCAAGGTTGCGGACTTCGGTTTTTCTAAGTATGCACCTCAAGAAGGTGACAGTAATGCATCAATGGAAGTCAGGGGAACTGCTGGATATTTAGACCCTGAGTAAGTTTTTTCATTGCTTTCACAAAGGAACAAAACTTTTCTTTCTTTTCTTCTATATAACAATCAATTATCAATGCATTTGTTAGTTGAAATGCCTACCTGTCTTGTTCCCTGCATATATTATGTGATTCAACATCCGGCTTATCAATTATGCGTCTTTCTTTCAGATACTATTCGACTCAGTCATTATCAACCAAAAGTGATGTGTTCAGTTTTGGAGTGGTTCTCTTAGAAATTGTAACCGGAAGAGAACCTCTTGATGTTCAGAGGCCTAGGGATGAATGGAGCTTAGTTGAATGGGTAAGTTCTCATTGCGGACCAAGTGACCAACCACCAATCACTTATCTATCAAAACAAATCTCTCTCCTCAAAAAGAAAAAAAAAAGAAGTGAAATCTCATTTGTTCGGACACCTGCACAAAATGATTTCTAGCCACTACAATTCTAACATGTCTTACCCTGGTTTGCAAATGTAGGCTAAACCATACATCAGAGAATACAGAATTGAAGAAATCGTTGACCCTGGCATAAAAGGGCAACATTGTTCAGAGGCCATGTGGAGGGTTCTTGAGGTCGCATCAGCATGCACTGAACCCTTCTCGACCTTCCGGCCAAGCATGGAAGATGTTGTCAGAGAGCTAGAGGACGCTCTGATAATCGAGAACAACGCTTCAGAGTACATGAGGTCCATCGAAAGCACGGGAACACTTGGCTCCAACCGCTACCTGTCCATTGATAGGAAGATGTTTGCATCGGGTTCAGCTCGATTCGCATCATTTGACGCTACGAAAGGGCATTTGCAAACGATGCCTTCGCTTCCGGGGTAGTTTGGCTGTGCAATGGCTATTGTTTGTTTTTATGTTTGGCTGTGCAATGGCTATTGTTTGTTTTTATGACCTCAGAGGGATGTGATGCTTGTGTTGAAGTCATCAAGCAACGATTGGCAAGATAAGGATATGGAGATGCTCCATAAACTATACCCATCTGTACAGATATCAGAATTCAGAGATCATGCAGTGATGATATGGGAAAAGCTTCACAAACAGAGCAGTTTTGCCTTTGCAGTTTGTACTGATTCAATGCTCCTGAACGCCTTCATATACTACTCTTTGGTTTCGGTCTTAGATCGGGTAGCATCACTTCATTGTTTCGATTCCTCCTCCTTCAGAAAGTATAGTATAAAGGATGTAATTCATTTAATGCTACTATATTGCCTTTTGCAATCTTTCTGACAATTTGAGTCGCACTTATCAACAATTGGATGAGTGCGTCTTTGTTCAAACAAGGATTATCGATCTGGTTCACTTGAATCAAGCTGTACTGTTGCCGATGTTTCTTCCCAAGCGCTATGATACAGGAAGTGTCAATTCAAATGGAATGGAACAATATGGTGTTACTATCGAAATCTAGTGATTTCATCTCTGAAATATTCTAGATATCTTACACAGGTAAATCGTACGCAACAGAATCAAAAAGAAAATTGAGAAAGCAAAAACAAATATGACACCATGCCCACAACCCCAGCCATGTGTACTCCTAAGGAAGAATAATTCAATACCTTCAAAACCAAACAGGGAGAATGACACGATTTTGAACCTTTGGACGAATCGCCACCAAAAAAAAAAAAAAGAGCAAACAAGGATCGAATGTATGTATTTTTGGTTCTCCATTTTGAATTTATGGTTTGCTTGACAAGATTAGAATTCCAAGCTATAATACGGTTCTTATATGAGTTCATTGTTACACACTTTTCCAATTTCCAGCCACTCCACATAGTACATGTAAAAAAAGGCAAAGAGTATAACTGCAGGTAAAGGTCCATCAAAAACCTCCAGAGGAAGGTAAAAGCTTCAGCAGGTGACTTCCGAAGGAGAGCATGAGTCTTGCGCTCATTGGTTTCTTTTCAATTAATGTTAATCCAAAAACACTTAACAAGACACAGAAGGATGACCTGAGGGTAAATATCCATAAAATCTGGAAAGAGCATTGGGTCCATCTGTTCTTGATATAAGCTTGAACAGTAGGAGGCATATGCACCAAGCTATAGCTGAAATTGGCAATGAGTTGTATAGGCTTCCTCCATTAGTTCCTTAGCCCAACTCAAAGTTCGACGAAGTATTGATTCTGAACACAATATCAGATCAGTTAGTTAAACAACAGCTAATCTATCATGTAAAAAGGTTAATAATAATCCAAGGAAATAGCTGGGCATGAAATGCCTTACCCATTTTCATGTGATCTAAGGTATGCCAAATAATTCATGACTACCTTTATCAGCAGATTTGTCTGCCCCAAAAAATTCACGAGTCCCTTTATCAGCAGATTTGTCTGCCCCAAAAAATTCACGAGTACCTTTATCAGCAGATTTGTCTGCCCCAAACAATTCACGAGTCCCGTTATCAGTGGACTTATCTGTGGGGGTGTTGTCAAGGACTTGATACTGACGGTTAGTCATGTGCCATTCATTGACAATAATGGCTGAATCGGTAAAATGAGAACTACTTCCCTCACCATCAGAAGGAAATGACACTGCACCATCAGTTAATCTCCGTGGTCGCCGGACAGGTCTGCTGCTCCTGCTTGAAGATGGGAAATTTCCTTCCGCACCCTTCTGCTTTGTCCCAATAAAGCCACAAGCAAGAGCTTCCAGAGCTCGTGTTGTTGGTGGGCGGCTTCTAGTACTCTGCCTCCTCTGCTCACTCAATAGCCCATTACAGGAGGCATTGATGTCTGGAAGACAGTCATCCATCCTGTTGGTTTCAGAAGAATGTATAGATCTATCCATTGTATGTGTATTCTTGTCAGAAGAAGGCACGATGTAGCTCACAGCTGACTCATAATCAGAAGGCACTTGTGGAATATTCAGATCAATAACATGCTTATCTTGGGACTTTTCCTTGAGTACCATTTTTTCATCGGTAGGGGGCACATTGTACTGCTTGTGACATAAATGAATGTTACTCATGTCAAAGTTTATGGTAGTTGATGAGTTCGGAATTGAACCCCATATGAAAGGCTTAGCCCCTGCGCTTGCTTCATTTGATCTAGACACATCATGTTGTGGGGTGTCAACTTGCTTCCCATGCTGTCTTTTATTGGCAGCAGTATTTCTGCGTCCAGTTCTCTCATTCTTACAAGATACTAACCTCCTTCTCTTTGCAACAGATGCTGCTAAGAAAATCTGGGGCTCAGGAGTTACCCTTTGATCAAACTGAAAGTTTATTTCAGTGGAAGAATTAGTAGCATGGACCCTTTGAGTACCGACAGGAAGAATAGTTGCAGTTGAGGAACAGGCATTATTCATTAAGCTGAAACCTTGATCAAATGACATGTGACCATTGGTTGATGTCATTGTGCCTGCGAAAGTAGAATTCTTCTGAAGTATATCAATATCCATCCTATCACCTGTTGGGGGTTTACATTTCTTCTCATTGACATACTTAGCACCTGTCTTGTTTTGATTTGTATTTATATGTTCATAAGACTGAGAGCTGTCCTCTGAGTCAGAGTGTTCTTCTGAACTGTCACTCCCAGAATCTTCTGAATGTGGTGAAGACATGTAACCATGACTGGCATCTGTAGGTAGATTTCTTAGGGACCTCACCTTGCATGGTTCTTCTCCTTGAACAACACTAGTATCCACCACAGTAAATTTCATTAGCTCTGGTGAACACCCAGGTTCACTGGGCCGGGTATAACAAGAAGATTTCTTGTCAGTAACTGTGCTTTTCTCAAGTTCAGCATCATGGATCCATCCATTTTCAATCTTGAACCCACCTTCACCATTACTACCCTCAACTCCAAATTCAAGCAGTCTTGGTTCTGATGCAACTTTGCTTAACACATCACTAACAGAATCAAAATAATGATTTCCTCTGACAAGCTTCTTTCTAGAAAATTTCTTTACGCCTGGAATGAGGAACACTAAAGCATGCTTGCCAACTAGAGAAGAATCCTTAGGCTGCTCCGAGTGCCACCCTCTTGCAAGCAGGCGAGGCCAGACAGCCTCCCAGAATAGATCATTAGATTTTGCCTTGCTTAGTCTGAAATCACCAGTCAAAAACTTTATGATGTCTCCAGATGAAAGCGATGAGCAAGCCTTGCCGATAGGGATTTCTGCACGTGTTGAGATACCATGGTTTCTACTAGGATCTAATGCAAATCCAGTCAAGTCATATTTTCCCTTGCCAATTCCAACTGCCTCTACAAGAACTCGTGCGCCAACTGTGGACCTTAAGGTCAAAATAAACTCCTCAAAGGTAGATGTTCCCTCGTTGAATGTTTTAAAGACCTGCAGGACACCATATACCTCTTGAGAAAATTAACAACAAATATAACTCAATGCTTGGATTCTTTGAAAAGTAGAATGACATGATTTTAATTGTTTTATCATGAAATACTAGTGCATTAATGCTAATGGAAGGTAATCCCAAAGTGTTTTTAGCATAATTGGAAGTCTAGAAACAATGAAACATAAATACGGAACTGATTGCAAACATCACCTCGCAATGCATTAATGTTCACTAACTCAAACATATCTAACAGGGAATGGAAAAGAGAAGGTAGTAGTTGAGCACACCTCCAGCAAAGGATCTTGAACTTCCCTTGCTATACCAGCAAGCATACGTGACAGCAGTTCCTGCTGTCTTGTACCAGAAAATATGCGCAAACCAAGTATACATCTCCGGCTTCTTACTTTTCTACATGCAGCCCATCGATTATATGAATCAGACCTGAAGAACTCTCCGTAGTAATAGGATAGAACTTCTCCCATTGTCTTACATTGCAAAAATTTTGTCACCTGAACAAGATTTTTGCCAAAAATATATAGACCAAGAAGAAAAGTTTGTGCTTCTTCATCAGTCCAGGAATAATGTGTCATTCCTGGCAGAGGAATATAATCACTGGCTTTCCCATTTTGTAACCAGTTAATATCTTGTCCAGCAGATTTTAGAAGTTTCTCATCATGCTCATCACATTCAACTTTACAGCCTGGAACATTTCTAGGAATATCTTCTGTGACGTGGCTATTACATTCATCTTGTGAAGAACATGAACTGCGTCCTGAGAATCCTGTCTGCTCTTTTTTTACATGATCGCTTGTTTTTTGGGTCCATGTGACTGGAATAGCTAGTCCCACACCAACAGGATAATCAAAACCGAAAATTCCACTGTCATCAACTGGACATGACCTTAGTTTCATGCGTTCCTCTTCTGTTGCTAGATTTGGAATTTCCACCTGGTACTCATCCCCCACACGTGGGTACACTCGTGTATCTTCATTAACCTCTTCAGGACATATGGGCTCTAGAAACCGTGGCTGCTCAACAAGCATCTCCATTGAATGCTCTTCACCATCCTTGATTTCAATAGGATCCATCTAAAAAAAGAATACACCAGATTGTGATCCAGAATGGTTGAACATATAACTGAGCAATACAGTGTGATTATACAAATGAGCATGTCTACCTGGTACTCTTCATCATTTTTTACGTCAAGATCATCCATCTGTAAAAAAAAAAAAAAAAACAGTGAAGTATAAGGAGTGTATTAGCCAACTGTTGAGTGGTCAGTCGAAACCCATGCATATAACCTGAACAGCAATGTAAACCCAGGACAAGTCTGCAAACAACTTGGTATGAAGATAAAAGGGAAAACTCATACCTCAAGCATCAGTGAGAAAGCAAATTTTGTCATTAACAAAACCAAAATTCCAGTCCGATGGACAACTAAAGCTCTAACATGTCAAAATGTACTGATTTGTAGAGCACTTAAAGTATAATGAGTTTGTTATATTGAATTATGCCAAATTCAGTCCTTGAAAGACGTGGTTTTTGTCTTTACAAACTTGATCTGACAATTGAAATGCAAGATAAAAGGCAAGTACATTTATTAGATTTTGGTATAATAGATAATTAAAAGTTTTATATATATATATGATGGGACGGCAATATAAGAGGACTGCAATTTTAAGATTCCAGAAGCAACATAGTTAGGGCCGATTTAAATGCAGCGTGGTTCTTTACAGCTCCATGTATTTCTCATAAGAACATGCAAGTTCAATATTAGGCTACTGGTATTAATTATAGAAAAAACAATGGAGAATTCCATGGACTACAATTGCTAGTTATCAATTATCTCGGAGCTAGTAGTCTAGCACTCATGAACAAATGCACGCCGCCCATATCTAGACAATTCAAAAAAGGAAAACTTTTATTGAGGATCCTCAGGTACTCGCGCGGGAACATCGGATGGTACATTTGATCAAAAGACACCCAAATACGCTACTAGATCCAAAACACTAGCTACCTTAACAATTACATTCCTATCAGCGTAACGAATTACGGCGCAGAAAGCACCAGGAGTGTTCAAGCACAGAACCCCAGCCCGTTACAACACAACGTTCAAGCCTCCCTTGCCACAGAGCCACGATCCTCGACTACGCGGGGCAATTACAACCTCGAGCACATCTCAAACTATTCCCCAAACAGTTCATCACCACCCACTGCGCACATCCACGCCGCCGCTCGCGAACCACGACCGCATCGACATCGCATCCCCCACGCAATGCAATGGAAACATAATTTACATCCGCAACGAAGGCTCTCTGATCCAGATCGGAGGGGGAGGCTCACCTCGCAGTGCAGCGGGGTTAGCACGGCCGGGGACCGACCGGGATCTGGCGCCGCCGCCGCCGCCGCCGACGACGACGACGACCGCTACCCCGACCGTACGAGGGACACCTGGGAAGACGATGCGCCGACCTGGACCCTGGAGCTCGATAACGACGAACGAAAAAAAAGGAAACCCAAAAAAAAAAAAAGCGGCGCGGCTTCGAACCAGACCACGACACGGCCGCGCGTCGAGCAGGCGGCGGCGCGGACAGCAGAGAGAGAGAAACGACGGGGTAGTATACCGCGGATACGCGGTGGTGGTGACCGGGACGAGTTGACGGCGGCGGCGGCGGCGGCGGCGGCGTCGCCCAGTTGGCGAGGGCGGCGTCCCCGTTGGAGTCGAGGCGAGGCGAGAGGGGGGGGGGGGGGGGGGGGGGGAATAAACGAGAGGGAGAAAGGCTAGGACCCCATCATTCAGTGGCGAGCGATGGGGGTTAATTTTAAGCTGCTGCTTCTATAGTGCTAGTCTAGAGTTTGCTTGTGGAGTAAAAACCGCAAAAGCTAGTAGTACAACCCTAAACATCCCCCATGAGGATAATTGCTCAAAATGGTAGCATGGCACATATAGTAAAAAAATATTTATTAGTTAAGGAGGATGTGGGAGTTTAATGGAATATGAAAATATGGGGAACTATGCTGAATCGAAGCGTGACTTGTGAGATCTTTGTCCAGATTATGACTTCGTATATAGAATTAAGTAAACTCATATGGTGACTACTTTGTTTCGTAGATCGGTTTGGATAATTATGTTGGCTGCTAGATTGAAGATTGAGAATGGACTCATAAAAGTTGAAAAATAAATGTGACTACTTGGTTAGGTAGTATAGTTATGACTATAACTCTACGGAACAATATGATGTGACAATAAATATATGATCGGGTAATTAACAATCAAAAGACATGCACTGTAGCACTATATTAGCTTGCATTTAAGAACCGATGACACGCATAATTTGGAAGTGAATGAACATATCTGTAGAATTTTATCTATCATTAAGTTGTAATTTGTGAAAGAGTAAGATATATGGCCGGTCCTTAAAGTTGAGCGCGGGTGTCACTTAGATCCATAATCTTGTAAATTGCACATCTAGGTCTACCATCTTGTTTAAGTGACTCATTGAGGTCCAAACCCCACTTGACCGGCTCTGACCGCTGACGTGGCACGCCACGCAAGCACCACTTTTTGCAAACAAGCCCTTCCACAACTGTAGTGCTATGGACAGCACAAAAATCCCCAAATCCTTCGCTGTAGTCATGTCGTGCCGCCGCCGCCGCCGCCGCTACCGATGGCGCCACGAGCGCCAGTAGCAAGCAACACAATAGCACGATACGCACGCGCGAGTGGCAGCAACGACAGCGCATAGGAGACGATGAGGCCGAGCAAAACGCCTCTCCACCTCCTCCCTCTCCGCGCGCGTTCGCCACCGGCCACCCCCCTCCTCCTTCTCCGCGCGTGCTCGCCACCGGCCACCCCCTCCTCGTTGCGCACCACGGCTGCGGGCGGCGCGGGTAGAGCAGCGGTGGGCGAGCGCATGGGGGCGGGCAGCAGACGGCAGCGTCACGACGACGGCGGGATCCGTAACATCATGGCGGCGTCGGGATCTTGCTGCCGCACCGCCCCTCACCAGCTCTCCAGCACGACGGCATTGAGAATGGTGACGGAGGAGTGGAGGAAGACGACGAGGATGACGCTTGGGCACTGGCGGCGGCGGCGGAGGCGGAGGTTGCTCGGGCGGCCATCGGCGTAGCAGCGGGGGAGGCGGGGCTCGCTCGGGCGCCGGTGGCGCGTTTGTGTAGCCTGCAGCGGAGGCGGAGGCAAAGGCGAGTAGCCGCACGTGGGGGCGGGCCGGCAGTCGGCATGCACGGCGGCGGCCATGGCAGAGAGGCAGAAGCGTCGGTGAGGCGGGCGTGGCGGAAAGGCGCAGCACCCGACGCACGTCGCTGGCGCTGACGGCGGCCACCGGATCTCCCTGCCATCGACGTTTCCTCTCTCGCTGCCCGCCACCGACGCCTCCTCTCTCGCCTCTCACCACCGACGCCTCCTCTCCCGCCCCCACCGATGCCTCCTCTCTCACCACTCACCACCGACGCCTCCTCTCCCGCCCGCCACCGACTCCTCCTCTCTTGCCGCCTGCCACCAACGCCATCTTCCGCACCCCCAGGTTGAAGACGACAACGACGAGCTCAGCGCGATGGCAGCGATGAAGTCTCGGAGCCTCGAAGCAGAAGGGCAGAGTCGGCGATGCTTTGGGGAGGGCAGCGGGGCCGTCCCCGTGCGCCGCCGTCCGCCGCCCGCCCCTCCGCGTCGCTGTTCGCTGCTCGCTACCGACGCCTTGCCGTGCGCACCTGCTGACCTGCGTCCATGAGAGAGAGAGAGAGAGAGATTTAGGAAGAGGGGAAGCAAAATGGGGGGCAAAGTACAAATATGTTTCGACGTTGGACCGCCATGTAAGCCAGTTAACCTGGTCAGAGGTCCTTTGGATCTCAATGAGTCACTTAAACAAGATGGTGGACCTAGATGTGCAATTTACAAGATTATGGACCTAAGTGACACCCGCGCTCAACTTTAAGGACCGGCCGTGTATTTTACTCTTTGTGAAATAAATATAAACCTCAAACACTTTTCTCTTCAAAACACTATATATATTCAAAACACTAAAACAATGGAGGTGCACATGATAGATTTTTTTGTGAAGAAGAATTATTAGCAAGTGGTTAGTTGAATGCCTATTATCTACCATGAACAGTGATAGTAGATGACCAAATGATTGTATCATTATCTCCACGATTACAACAATTGAAAGATTGGGTGTGCAATTTAAATTGTTGTGATAGCCAAGGGCCCAAGGCATAACATATTTCATAGTAAAATAGTTAGGTTAAATCTAACCACCAAACTGAAGAGGAGGTTTTGATGCTTAAAGTTAGATGTTACTCCCTCCGTCCTATTTTAAGTGCAGTTCTGAGTTTTTTTTGTCTAACTTATGACCGTTCGTCTTATTTGATTTTTTTATGATTAATATTTTTATTGTTATTGGATGATAAAATATGAATAATAATACCTTATGTGTATTTTTTTCATAATTTTTTTAAAATAAGACGGATGATTAAATGTTGGACACCGAAACTCACAATTACACTTAAATGGGACAGAGGGAGTATCTTGGAATGGCAAGTCCAAAGTAGAGGGATAAAGTTCATTCAAAAGTTAATTTTAAGTGTTTATCTGCGTGATCATCTGTACAACTGTCTTAAGAAAGTTTAAGCATCAACCTCACATTTCTCACATTTATCGTATAGTATTTATCTATCATACAATATTATCTTATAGTAATGCAATAATAGAAACTAATTCTCATGTTGAAAATTGGAACTCATTCTATAGCCCAAGACTAAGTTCTAAAGTGAGTTCGGATTGGTCTACTCTACCCGTAATCATAAGTTTGCTTCCCAATCTGTTAAACGTTGTTTATATAATTGTTTATTCAAAAGAATCAAAATGAACCTGTTTTTTCAAGCCTATAATATTAATACTTAATTAATCATAAGCTAAATGCCTCCCCATATTTTACGTGCTGTGCAAAATCCCAACAAACATATTCAAACACACCCCGAATGGATCCAATACTTGTCAGTTATGAGGTATCTAGGCTCATCGGTGTAACATAATTAAGGGCACGATTCGATCCTAGGCAAACCCCATCCTAGTCTCGTCTAGCAAAGCTACGTATTTGGAACCGGTAAAATAATCTAGCTTTTGGCAGCGAGCTACCTTGACGGAATGAGAAAAATCTAGCTAGCTGATCGGCTCTCTTTTGATGACAAACTCCATTCATGTGGAAAATATTGGAACGAGGGCAACACAAATCCCCGAAATTAGCGATATTTTCAACGACTCCCCCAATTATGTCGGTCTCCTTCGGATTCTTGCTGCGAACCCTCGCTCAGGCTTCGTTGAGAATTGTCCTCTTCACCATCCATAATAAATACAACAACCAATTAGTCTGGGATCTAAGACGGAAAATTCAATTGGGAAAAACTCAGCAACAAGAGGCAAACTCACCTGCAACAACTAGCCATTAATCTCTGTCACAGAAAGCAAACAATCCAAACAGAGAATGCATGACAAGGCTAGCATGCGGGCAAAAAAGAGATGGTTTAGCGTTGCCAAGCTAGACTAGCTGGGCGAGCGAACCAAACGCTCCCTAACATGCTTACTGTATCTGTGCCCATCATTGATATTTAGACATCGTTGTGATTTATCTTACTATTTACCGCTTCCTCCATTTCAGGTTACAAGATGTTTGACTGCTTTAAGTTTAATTAAATTTATAAACAAATATAGTAATATTTACATTACCAAATTAGTTTTATTAAATTAATAATTATATATTTTTATAATAAAGTATCTTGTGTCGAAAATATTACTATTTTTTTATAAACTTTGTCAAACTTGAAGCATTTTGATTTTAACCAAAGTTAAAACATCTTATAACCTAAAACGGAGGGAGTATAAAATATTAAATACATTTAATACAATAATTATCGTATGAGCCATCCTAATCATTACATTTTTTTGTTGGCAAAATTTGCTACAGAACATTCAAAAATGTGTAATTAGTCAGTGGACACCGTAAGATTGCGAATTTGCCATAGGGCACCACCAAAAAGTGGTAATTAGCTCGTAGACACTTGGGCCATTATTTTATTATTTCCGAATGAAAAGAGGTGAGAGAATTTTTGAATTGCCGAGAATGCCCCTGGTGGCGCACCACGACGGGCTGTCAACGAGCCGAGCTCGAGCGAGTTTGGCTATGTAGGCTTGAGCTTGACATGAACTCGAGCCGAGTTCAAGCCGAGCCTGTATATTGATCGAGCTTGGGAGTGAGCTCGAGTTCAAGCTCGAGCTCGTTTCGAGCCTACTTAAACTTGACAGCTTGACTTAGTGAAACTCCAAATAACTTACTCTTATATAAGAGATATCAATGCAAATTAATGCAAATTATCGGTAGTCAAAATTAATGGGTGCTACTTGTCTTGAATGAAGCCTCTGCAGCTTTTCTCATGAATTTATGGCTTTGAAACGTTGCAATTAACAAAAGCTAGCTACTACATCTAATAGGAATAGTAGTACTATTACTAGCAGCTGGATAATTGTTTTATTGAGAAGCATTGATGAGGTCTTAAGACTTGGGCAGGTCAAACACGATAACAAGTATACATTGATCCATTAAGAATATGTTCCTACATGCAATGCATCTTATACTAATCAAGCCCAGCCGAGCTATTCGAGCTCGAGCTTGCTAGGCTTGCGAGCCTCAGCCTAGACTTGAGCTTGGCTTGTCTAGTATTCGAGCCAAGCTCGAATCAAGCCTATAACGAATCAAGCTCGAGCAGCTTGCAAGCTCCGAGCTTTTTTGACAGCCCTGGCACGTTATCTCGACTGGGTCCGGTCGAGCCGACCCGGCCGCATCACAGTTGCATCCACGCCCCTCCTTGCTGCCGTGCATCGTGAACACCATCACCCGCTCCCCGTCTCAGTGCGCGGAGGTCGTCGCTGCTGGCGCGGGAGAGATCGATGTCGTAGCCCAAGAACCGCGCCAACGCCCACCTCGGCATCCCGGTGCTCCCGTCCACATGGCCGGCCTTGGAACAGGCTACCATGCTCCAGTTGCACGGCCCGCCGTCGCCGACGCCGAAACCAGCGTTCCAGTCGGCGAGGACATTGGCCGTGTCATGCGGTGCTGCCTTGACAGCCAGCAACGCCTCCGCTGCAAGGCGCACGTGAATGCAGCAAGAAAAACCGGGTGAGTGCAGCAAGAGGACGGCGGCACGGGTGCCACACCGGCAGAGGACAAGTCGGACACCACGAGGCTCAAAACCAGCACGGCGAGCAAGGAAGCAGCCGAAGCAGCAACTCTCCGCTCGTCCATGGCGTCAGCGTCGGCGTCATGCGCGCTCTCGTTCGTCGGTGATTCGGTGTCGTCGCGTCCACGCCGAGAGAGCGCTATAGCCCAAAGCGAACCGCTCGTGCGATGCGAGGAGAAAAAGGAGACGAGACTCTCGCGATCGAACACTACCAGAGTACTAGTACCAGCCCGCCCCGCGCGGCGCCCGCTACTGGACGCGACATGAACCGGAAGCGAGAGCTACAACCGCAGTGACGATGGTGAGACGCGGTTGACGCCATCGCGGGCTGGCCACTTGTCGCGCCCCCGCTCTGGCCGCGCCGCTCGGCGAGGCCGACTGGGTCTGGTTCAACTGGACCCAGCCGGGATAAAGTGGTGGGCCACCGGGGTATTCTGGGCAATTTAAAAATTCTCTCACCTCTTTTCCTTTGAAAATAATAAAATAATAGCTCAAGTGTCTACGAGCTAATTACCATTTTTTAATAGTGCTCTACAGCAAATTCGTGATCTTACGGTGTCCATCGGCTAATTACACGATTTTTAGATGCCAATTTTATTTTTTTTGTTTGGTTAGATGTGCGCCCTAATCATAAATGGAGCTGCAGGTGGTGCCAAAAGAGGGACTGCCAAATGGTCTAGAACAGAGGGAGGGTGCCGTCATGCAATGCGTGGAAGCCACCGAAGTACGACTATGTGGTTCAGTCATGTTCTGACTACCGACGGTTTTATCGAGTACAGAAGGAAGCAAACAAGGCATTGTTTAGTTCCAAAGTTTTTTTTAAACTTCTAACTTTCCATCACATAAATTTTTCATACACACATAACTTTTGGCTGTGTTTAGTTTCTTCTAAAGTTAAAAGTTTGAGGTAAAATTGGTACGATATGATTAAAAAGTTGTGTGTGTATGACAGTTGATATGATACAAAAGTTAGAAATTTAGATTCAAAGTTTGAATCAAACACAGCCTTTCTATCATATCCTATCAATTTCAACCAAACTTTCAAACTTCAGTGTGAACTAAAAAACACAGCAAAAGCGAGTTCATGAAAACTGAAAACAGAGGACGCAAAACCACAGAATGTTTCCGTCGCTGTCTTTGCTGGCTGCTGCCACGGCTTCCATTCCTCCCGTCCCTTCCTCCCACTGACACGCGGGCCCCACGTCCTCCACCCCACGACGTCTCACTGACATCCTGTGCCCCACCCCCCACCAGCGCCTCGGCGCGTCCGCCTCCGCCTCCGCCCGACGCCGCCGCGGGGGCCATCCTCCGTGGACCGCGCCCACGGCGTCCCCTGCGTGCGTGGAGCACCCGCACGTTTTGTCACATTCCGCGGCGGCGGCGTGCGTGCGTGCGTGCGGCGCAGTGGACCGAGCCCACGGGCTCGCCACCGACGACCTTTCTCGCCCCCGCCAGCGCGCCGACCTTCCGTACGGCGTAGCGGAGATACAACCGAGGCTTTCGGCGCTGAATCTCCCGTCCACCACCTGCCCCCGTCCCGATCCCCCGCCGTCCATCCACCTCACCGACGGCCGGATGCGCCCCCGCGTGGCGAGATCGCGGGGAGCGGGGGCAAAAACCCAACCCAACCCCACCGCGACGCGAGCGGTCGGTCGCCACCGTCGCGCACCTGTTTGAATCCCACTCGTGGGCCCCACCCGCGCGCAGTAAATTCCCTCCCCCCGAGCAAAAAATTCCCCCGACCGCCCGAGCCTCCGCGCCCACTGACAGGTGGGTCCCACGTAATGCCCGGGGCCCACGTGTCAGCGACAGCGGAGGGAGGCGGGTCGATTTGCGGTGGGGGAGGCGAGGGACGTGGCGCCCGAGGAATTAGACCATTTAACTCGTCGCCACCACCACCACCAGTAAACTGCGAGTCCTCCTCCTCTTCTCGTCGCCGTGTTACTCTCGCTTTCTCTCTCTCTTTCTCTCTCTCTCCCTTGTTCCCCAAGGCGAGCAGCCGCCGCCGTCTCGCCGCCGGCGAGAGTAGCGGGGAGGGGAGGGGAAGGAGGGAGGGAGGGAGCAGCGGTGGATCCGGGCTTGATTGGATTGGGTCGGATTCGATTTTGGATCAACCCCGGAGGGCGGGAGGTAAAAACGCTATACTCATTTATTGCTTTCCTTTCCTTTCTCCGGTCGATCCGGCCGAAATCGGCGATTGCTCGCCGCGGAATCCCGATTGGGTGTGGGGGGATGGGCTGATCTCCTTCCGAGAACCGGGAGCTCGGATGCGTCGGGTTGGTTTTGTGCTCCTTTTGCTTTCCCTTTTTTTGGATTCGGGTTTCCATATTGGAAGGTTTCTTGATCTCGATTTCGCGGCGAGAGCTGGTTGCTGAATCTTATATAAGCTTTTCTTCTTCTTCTTCTTGCGGTTGCTACAGATGCGTTGAGCTTTGGTTAATCTATCCGGCGAGAGAGATAATGGGCGAGCTTGCTGATCTCGTTGTCGTGCCGTCGCAGCCGCCGCTCGCCGGCGGGCGGCGGGACAGGCTGGCGGCGCTGCTGGAGCTCGCGGCGGCGGATGATGTTGATGGGCTCAGGGGGGCGCTCGCGGAGGGAGGCGAGGAGGCGGCGGAGTTGGCTGATGGGGTCGGGCTGTGGTATGGTCGGAGCAAGGCGTACGAGGCGCGCACGCCGCTGATGGTGGCGGCGACGTACGGCAGCGCCGGGGTGGTCTCGCTGCTGGTCGGCCTCGGCTGCGTCGACGTCAACCGTCGCCCTGGAGTCGACGGCGCCACCGCGCTCCACTGCGCCGCCTCCGGTGGCTCGCGCAACGCCGTCGCTGTTGTCAAGCTGCTTTTGGCCGCTGGCGCCGATCCGGCCACCCCAGATTCTGCCGGCCGCTTCCCCGCCGACGTCATCCTAGCTCCTCCGGCTTCGCCAGATGCCCTGGGCGATCTTGAGGTGCTCCTCGGCCGCCGCCGAGCACTCGCCGTGGCGACCTCGGTGGCTTCAGGTTCGTCATCCCCTCCGCTTTCGTCCTCACCAGATGAGGGCAACAGGTCGCCCTCGTCGCGTTCGTCGTCGCTGTCTCCCATCACTGTGGATCGTGGGAAGAAGGAGTATCCGGTGGATCCAACTCTGCCGGATATCAAGAGCAGCGTGTATGCTTCGGATGAGTTCCGCATGTTTGCGTTCAAGGTCCGGCCCTGCTCCCGTGCCTACTCACACGACTGGACTGAGTGCCCGTTTGTGCACCCCGGCGAGAACGCCCGCCGCCGTGATCCCCGCAAGCACCCATATACTGCGGTGCCTTGCCCCAACTTTCGCCGGCCTGGTGGCTGCCCTAGCGGCGATAGCTGTGAGTTCTCACATGGCGTATTTGAGAGCTGGCTACACCCATCACAGTATCGCACAAGGCTCTGCAAGGAGGGAGCAGCTTGCGCCCGTCGCATTTGCTTCTTTGCCCATGACGAGGATGAGCTCCGCCATGTGCCTCACAACAGTGGTGCTGGTCTGCTGTCTCCCCGCGCTTCTTCATCCATTGATATGACTGCTGCAGCTGCGCTCGGGCTTCTTCCAGGTTCTCCTACTAGACACTTTGCACCGCCGCCTGTGTCACCATCTGCTGGGAGCAATGGAGGAGCTGCTGCTGCGCATTGGCTCCAAGGCAGTAGGCTGCGTTCTTCTTTCAATGCAAGGGATGCTGCTGTTGATGACCTTGGCATGCTCCTCGAATGGGAATCACAATACCTTGGGGCACTCTGCCTGCCACCCAGCAGCCGCCCCCAACCACGCCTTTCAGCTGGTCTGAGTATCAGGCCAACAATTGCTCCATCCAATCTTGAAGACATGTATGCTTCAGACATGGCAATGTCTCCGAGGTTCCCTAATGACCAAGGTCACTCAGTCTACTCACCAGCCCACAAATCAGCCCTCCTCAACAAGCTTCATCAACAGAAGGGCCTCTTATCACCTGTTAACACCAACAGAATGTACTCCCCAAGGGCTCTTGATCCGTCATCTTTGGCACATTCTCCATTTGGTGGCATGTCTCCCCGGTCCCCCCGTACCATGGAACCTACATCACCCCTAAGTGCTCGTGTAGGAGCCCCTGCCATACAGCGTGAGATGTTTGAGCAATTCGCTTCCTTGAATAAGCATCAGCTGCCTTCTGTTGGTTCACCACGGAATTCCACTGCTTGGGGCACCGTGGGGTCCCCGATGGGTAAGGTTGACTGGGGTGTCGATAGCGAGGAGCTAGTCCGCTTGAGACGCCCTGCACAACCAGGGTTTGGAGAAGATGAGACAGATGTATCATGGGTGCAGTCACTGGTAAGCAATGCTGAGCTTAATGGCAAGAGGGGCGAAGTACAAGGCATGCCTGGTACTTCTGCATTGATGAACAGGCCTGACCTGAACAATCAGGGTGACTTGTTGGACCAGACGGTGATCGGTGCTTGGCTTGAGCAGATGCACCTGGATCAGAAGTGATTTCCAAGGGAAGCCATGAAGTCCCAAAGTGGATGAAGCCTTTATTTTGCCAAGGTTATTTACCAAAGAATAGTTGTTGGTCCTAGTAAATAATAATTTATTCTTTTTTAATTCTTGAAATTTTTGGTGGGCAAAGTCAGAGATGGTGGTCAAGTTCAACAAAACATTTGGTCACAGATTGGTAGCTGAAATCAGTTCCAGAGATTGGTAAACAACCTCATTACTTGGGGTCCTAACTAGTATTCTTTTGATTAGCTCAGATGAGTCTTTATTTTAGTGGGTTAAAATTCATATGTTCCCCATGGTTATTATGTCCATGATCTCTTCCTAACAAAAGAGAGATTATAATTGTCCATTTTTCATTTATCAATGAATGATTTTGTTAAAACAATGTAAGTTACATTCTTAATTTTTTTCTCTGTTCAATGGAATTACCTTCCTTGGTTAGTCCTCTATTGGATTGTTTTTTGATGCGCTTTCTGACCGTTCCTATCAATGTTTGTGACATGGAAATGGGCCACTGCCATAAAATTGTGTGCATAACCATAGTTTGAAATTTGACCTGGCTAGGCAAAGGCAGACACTAATGGACATAAAAAGCGATATAATAACTGCTCAAGTACCATATCTAACTGCTCCCAAAAATATTCATTATGTGGAACAATGGAAGGTTCGTTCTCCATGATTGTTATCAACGAAACCAGTATTATATTAGTACCGGTAAAAACAATTTTAATTTTTATAATAGTAGGGATAGATCTAGATTACTATGTGTTCTGCAAATATGGTAGGCTGTTTTCTCTATGATCAACTCGGAGTAAGCCTGATGTGTGGTTAATGCCCTCGGATTATTCCTCAAATCAGATTTATTTTCTCCATTCATGCGACTTAAATTGTTCTCCACGAAACTCACGCTAAGGGCAATAGTTTGTGTTAAGAGACCTCAATTCATGTTTGAACTCTGTAATCTGAAGTTCTGTAAGTTTACAATCGACTGCAGATTTTGCCTTTTTGGCCAAAATTAAGTAGTAATGAACTGCGTTGATCGGTCGTGTGTGAAATGAGATGCATTCATTTTCGCATCAAACCAGGCAGACAGAAAAACATAATTTTACAGAACCTCATTTGTACTAGGGAGCACATCCTTGCACACAAGTTTCCCCTGTACACTCCGTGCAGATCAACCAGCAAGTATGTTTCCTTGTACTAGATGCAAAATCTGAAACGTTAAATTACCACATCTCATGCCAACAGAATAAGTGGTTTGATAGTGTCGATCTAGCTTAAGCGACACAGAACCTGTCATACTCATATTCACATTCCACTAATAAGCTGGAAATCCCATGAAAAATACAAAGCTGGAAATCCCTAAATAAATAAGCGGGAAAGATAATCTAAATAAACATTACTGTAGCACATCGACACAAATGTATTTGCTGTGCCCTTGCCAAACACACTTACGAAACTGATGAAGTCAAGCTCATGTTTCATTTCTGGGGGTGCCAGCCTCTTCCGTTGTGGTTGAATTTGGCCCTTCGATCGCTGCTCTGACCGCTTCTGATTGTTCAGGACCGTTTATTATATAATTTGCTGGTCCAAACATAAGTAGCACAGTTTAGTTTGCATTGAAGCTGAAGGTTTTAGTGCAAAATAAGATGCATAGCATACTAATGTATATGGAGTGCTGACATAACACAGGACAAAAGCAAATAGGATGTTGCACGGACTACTGATGATTGAGTGCAGATGATTGAGACCTTGAATGAGACAAACACAAGACATAAGAGATAAGCTATGAAATCGTGACGCTGATGACAAGTCCACAGAAATGCTCAAAACTAAGCTAAAAAAATTGAGGTCCCAATTCATCTCGCTATTTTATCATCTGCTCCCAGTTGTTACCACAGTTCCTAGTGTTTTGTTGAAGGTTTGTCAGCCTAGAGAATCGATTTCAAATTCTGTACCTGTTGAAGCACCCCTGGCGGCCATGTGCTCTATGAAATGGATCTCATCTTCATGGCTGCTCACGAACTTGTTCTGGTTTGATTAGTGGCAATATGATTTGCGTCAGAAATACATTCACGAAAAAATGCCTAAAGAAATGCATACTAGAAGCAGATACTTACTAGTTCCTTCGATAGAATATTTAGGATTCTATCGATTTTTGCTTGATGTTTCAGGAAAAACGGCCGCATATACCTTCTATACACATGCTTTGCTCCCTAAGTAAACAATAACACCATTATCAGCATGTACAGAAAATCAAATTTTCTAGTTCACCATTCATCGATGCAGATGTATCAAGTGCCAAAGATAGGTCACACCAGTCAACAACCTTACAACCATCCAGAGGAACAATAGAACAAATCTAGCCACAAACATAGAAATAATGTTTAGCTAGACCAAAAGAATAAAATGTTTCCTAAGCGATTGACAGAAGACAATGCCAATTGAACAATGATATCAAGAAACTATAATCACAGGCTTTCATCTAGATGATCACAGCAAGTGCTTGAAATGGAAAAAAAATTGGGCAAAGCGATGCACAGGGAACATATGCAATGAACATACTGATTGAGCTATCATATAGCCAAGACTCAAAATGCTCCGGGATGAATTGTCCTACCAGATATATGGAACTTGTCAATCACACGTGTCATGTCTAGATACCACTGACCAAATAACCATCTGACCTGACCCTGTTAGAGACTATATTCTCCCCTTGATTTTGCCATTTTGGGTTCATGTTCATATAAAACGTTTGTCATGTGGTTTTCAGATAATGAATACCATAATAATATTCTTCAGTTCAGGTCTTATTTCTTGATAGCAAGAACATAATAATGCTTTCTCTTTGGTCAATTATGTAGAAATATGAAAAATATGAGGAAACATTTTAAGATCAGAGAGAAAGGGGAGGGGGGGAGGGGGGGGGGCCCTTACACTGTTTGAAGGAAACTGGAGCCAGACAAGAATAGCAAACTTCACGTGATAATAGAAAGGAACACTGCAGAATATCACCAGAGTATAAATGTTTGAAAAGTTTACAAGGACAGCAAACTTTACAAGATTAGAAACATCAAGTTAATAAAGGCAATGTAAATTTAAACCCATGCCCGGCGAAATTTTCAACCAAATATTCTTAGTAATGCAATTTCTTTCAGTTAATGCTACATTCCGCACATATACTGTCCCCATGCACTGTCAACTATTCGTAGGGTCCTCTTTCACACATCCTCTCCACTGGAATGTTTTGATTTATTCCATGGTTTATATAAACATAACCAGAAAGGCAGTTAGAAGCTGATCAATAAAGATCAGCAACTCGCCAGGTTATACAGGAAAATTCCCTGGTAGATTAAATGTTGTGTCTTAATGCACCATGTTCGCTTTTCTTAACTTGAACATGGACAGACCACGACCACCAAGTAGTGAGAATGGTGATGAACAGCAAGGATTACTTCTTTGGTTTCGGAAGTACTCGGCATTGTCTTGGCCGATTTATATAGTTTTTGGTCAGAGAAAAGAAGTGATCTACTAGAGTTCAATAGCTGTAGGCAGCAGTATATTGTGTGCTAGGAATAACATCTCCAGAATGCTACGAGTAGCACTAAATTCCCATACCTTGAAAGAATCTGATCAGCAAAGACTTCCGCAATGCTAAAAGATCCATATGCTGCAAAACATTTTGAACAAGAGCATCTAAAGGTCAAAGCAGTAAGTTTGATATACATCTGTATCTTTTCTATTTCTTAGAGATGTTCATTTAGATGAAAGCTGATTACACAAATAATTAACCAACTGCCTTTGTAACTATAAACCATAAGATCATACATCCTCCAAGGATGCAAGTGGCCAGCCGCTAACCCACAATATTAAATGGCCTTTTGGATGGGATAGTAGGCTGGCCCACTTGCATCCCTAAACTCCTCAGCAAAGTAACCATGTTAAGGTGATAGGACTAGTAAATGCGCAGAGTATTAGCTTTGACACTTCAAATAACTTTCTGAGCATGCAGACACCATATAAATAACTATCGAAAAATGCAACAACCTCTGTCATCATTTTTCTTTTACTTTAGCAGTAATATTATAGCAATTGGTCACATAGAGTACCTATCAATATACTGAAAAGGTGCTTCAAAGTTAATAGTGAAAATTTCATAGGATTTTGTTTTATTACAGACCTGCCCAATACAAGAGCCACCGCTCTTTTTCTTTTTGATCCTTCTTTTCGATAGCTCTGAAAGTGGAGTACACAGGCAGACCAACCCCAATTGCACAACTGCAAAAGCATGAAGCGAGCATAATAAATTATGGACGAATTTCTTTTCCACAACAGTAATAGTAGTTCATTATTTTGAGGAAAGTATTGACAGACAAAAAATATAGTTTTTAGGTTTATTGCAGCCATTATACGGATAGGTGACTCTAAATCACCACTGTGCCGCCTAATAGCCAATATGAATATTGCAGTTTAGATTCTGCTTATCTCACATCAGTGATGTTTATAGATGTGAGCATAAACTTGCGGTAACGCTTTCCCCATAGGTAAAAATCTACGTCATTGCAATGTGCTAATAGCCTAATATACGTAACCGTTGACAGCACAACAATGACAGAAGTGAATAGCTATACAATGAACTAATTGACATACTCTTATGATGGTCCTAAAGAGAATAAACTTTCGATGTATTATTAGAAAAAAAATCAATCAACATAATGGACAAGCAACGCAGATAAGAGTAAAAATGCAATGAATACCTGGCTGTACGGATGACAACAGTAGAGCTTAGTGGTGCCAGTAAGAGCCGTAAACCCACCTGTAATAACAAATGCAATTTCAATACAAAGTTTCAATAAATCTCTGTAAGACAAATATGGGGGTCATGGAACTTCCAGGAATCCATCAGAAAACACATTATGAGATAATATGCGTAATATAAATGTAATCTCTACCTCATACAAACAGATTGATTAGCCGAACTGCCCCAAATAAAAAAGAAAGAAATTTGAAGTGCCATATTTAGAGGCGTTGCAAAGTGCAAAAAATTACAAAAGGCCATAAAAAATGGGCTATCAGGAAAACGTTAATGTACTGATAAAAAGGGTATCTATCTGTTGCTGTTGGCAGACTGGATATATAGATTTGATCAAGAGTGTTGCTCATTGCAAAACGAAAATAAGTTAACTCAAAGTTAATTGTTCCCTAAAAGCAAGCCCAAATAAATTTGAACGCGCTGAAAAACGATAAGGTTGAGTCGTGTCTGCCAAATTCCCGTGAGATGAATCCTCACGTCAACGGGTGGTTTGGTGGATGAACTAGAAAGCGTTCAGCACAAATCGGAACCCACGAGAAATTACAACTCAATCAGCTCCACCCCCAATACCATCCCAAGGCAATGGGAGCAAAATCGCATGGCTCCGGAACACAAAATCCACCGAACGAAGAAACCCCCATGCTAACCCACAATCTACCGTGCTCTTCCCGTACAATGAAGAAGAAAGCGTAATCCGAGGCGCGCCCTCCCCCAATCCACCCCGATCGTCCCCCCGATCCTCAAACCGAACGCGCCGCCGACAGCAACGTCTCAAGCGATCTAGGGTTTCCGTACGAGCCAGCCAAAGGGATCGTACCTCGCCGGAGATGGCGGGGGCCAGAAGCGCCATCGGCGAGTTCCGCACGCCGCGCGGGGGTGGAGGAGGAGGAGCAAGGGATCCCGCCGCGGAGGCGGAGGCGGAGGCGCGGCTGCTGTTTGCGGCGTGGAAGGCAAGGAATCCGCGGCTAGTTCGCGTCTCCGCGGGTAGGTCTCCCCTGAGTCCAATTGGTGGGGGGACGGTGGTGGGGGTGGAGGAGGAGGCGCCGGCGAAAGCGGAGGGAGAAGCTAGAAAGCGGTTAGATGGAATCGGGTGCTTTGGGGGCCCTTTTCCGGTTTAGTCCCAATCTTACTCTAGATTTTTAGTTTTAGAGTCCCTATCTTCTTTCGATTTCAGAAATCTATGAAATTTCTTCGGATAATTCAGGATTCTAGAACTTTCGATTATCGATGAAAATTCAATCAGGACAAAGTTGTTTGTTTTTCTTAAAAATGTACTCTAAGTAATTTATATATAGAAAGATATAAAAACAGAAAACGTGTTCGAGCCATAAGGAGAAAAGAACAGGGCCCATAGGTTACATTCATTTCTTCAATAAGAGTTGAATGGAGATAAATGTTTTTCAAACTGCTAAATGATATGTTTTGTGCGAAAACTTTCTATATGAAAGTTACTCTAAAAATATCATATTAATTTATTTTTCAAGTTTGTAATAATCAATCATACGTTAATGCACCTCGTTTTGCGTAAAAAACTCCAACTTCATCTTTAGGAAAAAGAACACCACCATAGAATGGCAAATTATCAATCCAGTTTTAGATAAGTGGCACATCCTAATTAAAATGCTCGTTTGAAGGGTGGCAATAGGGCATAAAGAGTTATACTAGATTATCCCCACATTCCTACTTATCAAACCGCAGATGAGCCCTCCATTTTCTTCTCAGTTTAACAGCAAATTGATATGGCAATTGATACAGTGAACTCAATCTCAATGAGTCGTGAAACAGACAAACAGTTTAATGGTGGAGAAAAGAGTCTCGAGTCTGCTGAAGACAAACTTCATCATTGCTTGAGACGGTCCGCTTGCAATTTGGCTATCACAGGCAAATGCAGCTTTTAGTAAGCGTGATTCCAGCCTTCAAATTTGAAACGAACGGGTAAACATGATTTTCACCAGTAGTCTTTGGGAACAGGTTCAGAGCAGAGGGAATGCAGATCTACACATTTCCAGAAACAGAACGACAGAAAACTAAAATACAGGAAGAATTCAACATATCAGAAAATAAATCTTATTGCTGTTAAAATTTTGTTGCAACAGCAAAAGGTCATGTTTATAGCAATTACAGGAGGCTTAGAAAATATAAATAAATTAAATACAGTCTATATAATTGTAAGCAGCTATGACAAAATAAACTACTACCCTACTTGCTCTTCTTCCCTTCATTCTTCTGATACTGATATGGTGGGCAGTTGGCTACCTGAACAGATTCAGATCAGAATGGATAAATGCCGTGTGAGATATGAAAGGGACATTTGGGTACATCCCAGCAAGAGCGCACCGCATGCACTCGAGCACTGTGAAGATCTGTATGAAAGCAATAGCCATCCAGAAATACTGCATAGGCTTCCCCTGATACACGATGCTGGGCATCCAGGTGCACATTGTTGCCACTGCTTGGGAGCCAGTGTCCAGGAGGATAGCCAAGATGACATGGAACCTCAGAAAGTGCGGCGACCACTTCCGTCTCACGACAAAGAAGTAAACTGTCATAAAAATCACTAGCAAAAGCCATCCTGGAAACAGTGTCATCGTATCGATGAAGGTGTACACCAACGAAAACCCCTGCAAGTATGTGTGTAGCTGGTAGATGACATCGGCATATGACCACATGTTGTGGAGTGGCAGCAAGTAGGGCACACATGCTAGAGTCCTCCACCACCATCTGGGTTTCGAAGTCAACTCAGGGTAGCTGAATGACGCTAAAGAGGATGCTCGACAGTCAACTTCAAGTCTTCGATGCTGATTGTGTCGTGCTGCCAGTGACGGAATGCCCTTGATAGAATCATCCCTTCGGAACGATGCAAGCATGTCATTCTGAACAAAACCAGTGCCAACTGCAAGATATATCAGATATTTGCCATCAATTCATTTTAGGAGTCATGCGTCAGAATTCAAAACTCTGAATTACAAACTTACTGAGAATCAAAGACAAGTACAACCTACACAAAAACTGTCTCACTGCCTATATATGTTCTGGCTAACATCTAACTAAAGGAGATAGCAGCAGCAATACAAGCTTTCTTCAATGTATTATGAGTTCACAATGATATTTATTTGACCCAATTTTTTTGATAAGCTGTAGACCCATTTCAACTACCACGTTTATTAAAATCTAATAAAATAAACATTTTACACAATGTGGTGCATATTTACTTCATACATTGACTTGTACTTGTACTGTCTACAATATACAGTTCATATTGGTCCTTAAAATGTAACCAATGAATCCGAAAACCAGAAGTTCCAGAAGGGTATACAATATCAGACTATAAACTGGAAAATAGCAACGCCATATATTAAATATCAATATAATTGACCCGAATCCACAAGATGTTGTCAGAAATCACAAATAGGATAATATGACATGAATATGCCAACATGGCAACAACTACAAAAGAAATGGTAGTTCAGTGTTACCAGCCCTCTGGACAAACGCATTGTGTTTAAGAGAAAGGAAAGAATGAGGGCAAAAGAGTGAGCATGTCATCAAAGTTCCCTAGTGCTTCATATTTTAAAAGAAGTTAGCAAAAACTATGTGCCTTATATTCTGAAATTGAAAAGGTAAACTACTACTTATTAGTCATAAGTCATCATAAGTACTATGTGCTGCGCGTAGCCGTGTACTCTTCGAGCAGCAGAAAAGAACTGCTTATGGTGCCAGAACATAAACAAAGGTTACAGCCACTCACTTAATGTACAAATAGAATTACAAAATTTTTTAAGCTCATGATAAATATGGTTGTTATAATTCATAGCAACATGCGAGAGAAACTAAGGAAAGCATTATGGGTAATAAAGGGCATATAAATAATACATCATAACAAATTTAAATGACACAAACAACTTCGTCCAATCCATACCTCGCACAGCTCCCATGGAAAAACTCTTCCTTTCGGCATGAAGTCGCGCACGTCTTACACTCCATGATCCCGCCGGAGTACCGAGGCACGATGTTCTCGCGAAAGAGACATTATGCTTAGCCGCAGGAAAGGCGAGCAGCTGAGCGTGTCCAGCAGATAAGCCTTGACAGAGAACCATTCTGCATAAATACAGCCCTTGCCGAATCACCGAATTACCTGAACAGACATGTGAGCGAATCGGATCACTGGATCGCAGAGAGCGAAACATTTGGGTTAGATTTGCGCCCAGAGAATAAAAAAACAAGAACAACATCAAAACAATCCAAGAAAAGTTGGAATTCATCACCCAACCACGAAAACCAACCGAACTCCGGATGGATCCCCACACTAAGCCTGATCAGTATCGAAGAGGATTGCGAGAGAAGGATACCTTCACACCGAGCCAAGGTGGCGCTTCGGCGAGAGGAGACCCGACCCGCTCACCCGCGTGTTCGCCGGAGAGAGGAATCGATGGGCGCTTCCGCCGAGACGGGGAGGCAAAGAGGCGATTGCAGATAGGGTTCTCTTTTCCCCGATTTGCAGATCAGCCCCTACAGTTGCGGGAATTCGCATAGAGAGGATATTCTCTTTTTTTTTCTCTCGTGTAACCTGTCAAAAGCAAACCAATGGTCCAATTCTAGAATCGCAAAACCTGTAACTTTAACATGCTTCAACCAAAATCTGATAGTAGAACATGCTCCATCTACAGAATAACACGGTAAAACACGAGGCTAAAAAACAGCAAAATGGAAAACGCAGTAATTAGGGACATGATTTCTCTAATCTCTTATTCATTGACATTCTCTTATCCCTAAGCCTCTTTGCTAACTCAGCTTGCCTACTTTGAGGCTAGGCAAACACACCAGATAAAGAAAAAAACAATGATATTAGTCTGTTTTAGGGGGAGTTTTAGATTCTAAGAAGCAACTGGTGAATATTTAGCGGGTGAGAATATAGTTTTTTTTAGCCTCTGGCTTCTAATTTATTTCCTTGATTTGACAATTACAACTTCTTAAAATCTAGATTAAAAAACTGAATTATTTAAGAGAATTTTGAATTCTAGGAGAAGTTACATCCGCCAAAAACTCTCACAAACATGCCATTAACATAATGAAAAATCTACTCCAAAATCCTCTATACAATTTCCATTTGATATCAGAAATCTATTAACTTATTAAAAGGAATATTAGAAGCAGATTATAGAGTCCATATAGAAATACAATTAAAAAATAATAGAAATTCGGAATTAAAAAAAGAAATATTAGAAGTAGAGTATAGAGTTCATATAGTAATTTAAAACTAACTAAAATTCAGAATAAACATAATAAAATTAAAAGTAGAGTTTACAAATAACTAAAATTTGATATTAAAATAATTAATAACTAACACGTATATAAAATACAATATGAATATTATACATTAATAGTTTCGTAAAGTTAGTACAAAATTTAAAATTATGTTGTCATTTTAATATATTTGAATAATACATTGAGAAAACATATATGCTATTATATGAGATATATGCTATTATATGAGAGAAAATATAATGATACTAGCCGCGCAATCTACACGGGCCACCATGCTAGTTTCAAAATAGAAAATAATATGTAATCTTATGCTTCAAAGTGCTCAATAGAATATTCTTCTCTAATAGGTTGGAATCCTATAAAACTCCTATCTTTCTCATACAAACCGGAACGGGCATAATTTTTTACTTGCTCCGATCTAAAATGTTGTTGCAAATTAGCCTCCAAAAACATGTTATACATTTCGGTAAATTCGGCTTCTTTTTTTCCACCTTTGATGATCTCCCAGTTAATTGGGTCTCTTTGATGGACCTGGAAAAAGTACTTGTCTACTTGTACGCTATAAAAAGATTGGACCTCTACAGCTCTAATGTCTTCCCACCCAAACGGGCCCCTGACGGGCTCCATTTAGACATGGCATGGGCCTGAAGGACTCCAGAACAACTCAGGTGCCCCTTGGGGACCAACAGTCACGATCAACGGTAGATTTAAGAGCTTGTTTGGCTGTGGTTTGAATCCAGCTCCATCTCTACCTAGAGTTTAATTAGACGGTTTTAGATTTATCTCAAAATAAACTGGAGCTAATTAAAGTGCTCTCACAAAGCAAACTAAATAGGTAAAGCTGAGTTTAGGCTGCTCAATAATTTCACTCTAAACCTAACTCTTACTCCCTCTATTCCATAATATAAGACACAACTAATTTTTTTTAGATGTTTCATAATATAAGGCATGCATGTATGTAGTCAATTAACTATGACCCCTTCTCCATTAAATTATTACATTTTTAAATCCTCCACTCTCATGTTCTCTAATTCTATGGGATGCATGCATTGTATTTATTAGGATGATTCAAACTATAAGATGATAATAATTATTTATTGGTCTTTGAGTTAGAGGTGGTTATGCCTTATATTTTGGAATGGAGGGAGTACAAGTTAAATTTAAAGGTTGGAACACTACTAAACAACCATTAACTCAGAGAGAGTATCTCTCTGTTTGCATGCCTTCTGTCTATAAAGTCATATAAGTTTTTAACACGATCTCCAAAGAAAAAATTGACAATTATTTTTATAATAATTTAGAATAACTATAAAACTAGCATCATATGTAAATATTTAAATATGAATATTTATATCACATGCATGACTCTGCATATGTCTTTTTATGATATTTATTAGTCAAAATTACAAATGTCGACCTGTTTTTAATTACGTACATGTCTTATATTTATATTTATATATGGGAGAATAGTACTTATTATAACAATAAATAATTGAACTCACTAAAATTCTATTAAAAATGTAAGACTGACACACAATTATATACACTACGGGTAAGACTTGTATAACGTACGTTAGAAGGACATGGGGCACTGACATGTGAGCCCATAATGCTGGGTCCTACCTGTTAGGGACCCACGTCGCTCTTACTTTACATAAGATGAGCTACGTCCTATACACCACAATCATGCCCAAAATATATCCACGCCACATGGGTATGTCCTAGCATGTGTGTGTGAACAAGATTGGTTGGCTAGCGTCGTGTGGTTCGTGTGTAACCGTTGACATCGAAATTTAAATCCTGACATCCTGTTGTTATCGCGGGAGGGGGGGGGGGGGGGGGGGGGGTCATTGTAACATTATGTTTATCAGGTTTTATTTGTTTCACAGTTAAATTGTATTTCAAATACCATGTATTATATTCCAAATAAGGCGTTTTTAATCCGGTGACCGGGGGCGGTGGGAGACAGCCATTTGTGGTAGGGTGCCATCGATTCGGCGGTGTTAGCTAATCGAGAGTGTAGTCATCCTCATGAAATTGGCTTGCAAGGTGCGCCATCACTAAATCTTAACAGGAAACAGGGGTACTTGCAGCTTTGAATTGGCTGATGACACGCTGCTGCAATGCATTGCTGGCCTTGTCCTTGTGTATTAATCACTAGAACCACATCTCCAGATTTTTTTTTTTTAGGAGAAAAGTGTCACTGGGCCAACCTTGCATTCAGACGTAGTACCAGCCAGTCATTAAACGCAAATCATGGCCAAAAACCAAATGATTTGCTGGAATACGGCGTCTTGATGAAGAGAGACTGCAACTTCTTATCCAGGCGACGCAATAGGCAAAACGGATCCGCCTTTATCGGAGGTCTAAATGCTGAGGATGAGAGGGCATGTTCCATTTCTGAACCATCCGATTGAAATCCTATGGCTGTGATCAAGTGATACAAAAGGAATGAAACACTGCAAAATTCGCAGAGGCAGTACATCCGAAAAAGGGTAGCCGAAGTACCCTCCAAGATACTGTTTGTGTTGCAGTGAACCGATGCTTGTCTTCTGGGACTATGCTTCAAAAATCGTCAACCAAATACCGCTCCCTAGCAGTTTCGTCCTCGGAAACTGACAAAAATGAGTGAAATTCATATAAATTTTTATCAAAAAATAAATTTAGTTTGATTCTTATTTTTTAAAAAAGAACTTGGCCGATTTACCAAGTGGTTTCTGGCCACAACCAGCTCAAGACAGCTAATATCCGTGATAACCAAGCGGTAACCGTCAATTTTCCAATCCTGTTTGGGACACAAAATGCTGTAGCGTCTGCAGCTTGTGCGGCGTTTAACACCAAACAGGTTGAGAGAATTCAGGGGGCAAAAGGTGGGAGTCAAGCCGGGTTAGCTTCAACTGCAACAGAGGCTTGTCCGATGCTACCTGACCTAATCTGCATCCGATGCCGGCAAGACGAAGAAACTCCGGCCTAGGGGTGGTCGCAGACACCTGTGCCAACTAAACAGAAAGCAACGCGTACCGGCCAGATCCAACCAATTTTAGGCACATTTAAGTGTTGCTTTGCTTTGTTTTTGTTTCGTTTTGGCCCCAGTGATGTTGCAATTAGATTCTTGACCAGTTCAGAAAGTCCAACTTTAGGTTGTTAAAACATGTAATACAGTCTTGATTAATTGCCCGTCTAACTAGTGCTGCAGTATACCTGTCCCATCTTTTTTTTGATGGCAGCAAGGCCCCAGACCTTATTTTCTGTGGAGACAGGAAACATTAGTTTGGGTATGTATGTATTGCTCGGTTGCTCCTCATCAGATGGGCAATGGTACACTCCAACATTAGAATTCTTTCATATTTTCTGAATGGTCACAGGGGGAGCACCTCCATCTGAATAATGTTCATTAAAAATCTTCATGTTAAACTGTCATTTACACACAACAAAAAAGAACTGTAAGAAAGTAATGTTCTACAGATTTCGGATAACAAAATAAGCTATACACACCAGAGAAGGAAGAGAAGTAGTTAGCCAACAGATTTTGGACCATCCATTGCGTGTGTTGTAAGTTCAGTCTCTGACTTTCAGTTTCAGAGTACAAACCAAGCATTCTTAGGAAAAAGGAGTAATAAAACAGAACAAGGTTAGGAATGCACAAAAACCACCTACTTCCTTTTCCTTTTTCTCTTGTACAGTACATTTCGCCAAAGGGATGGTCACCCGTGGGGCATGGATCAATATAATCTAAATACAAACAAACAAACCTTCCAACAATCACCTAATGCTTCATACGGGGCACCAAAATGAAAAATAGAGCAGTGGAAATCTCGAGAAATGAGAACGGAAGAAAATAGTCGTCAACAAAGAACCAGGAAAGCTACACAAGGTTTTCATCTGGGGAATTCACAACTTGCCTATTCTGTCATCTATCTATTGGGTAGTTGTTAACTGCAATGATCCATCTTTCTGAAGTTTTAGGCTGAGGCTAGTGAACCGTTCTCTTGAATATTGTCTTGAGGCTTTCCTCCAATCTGTTCCGGCCTTCATCATTGCTGCAAACTCATCATAGCTTATCTTGCCATCCTGAAAGTACAGAACAATGCTATTAATACTTTCAGTGTCATGTGTGCTATGAATCATTATGTCAAAACATTTTGTGCACACCGCCAAATTAATTAAATTGTTTGAAGAAGAAAAAACTAGCAGTCTATCAATTTCTTAAAACTAGTCAATGAAGAGCCACAAACCTTATCAGTGTCTACATCACGGATGATGGCATTGATAACCTCTTCATGATTTGCTCCCAGGTCATCAGCCAATGATTCACGGAGCTCATCGATTTCAATATATCCACTCTGGTTCCGATCAAAGTATGCAAATGCCTTGTGCAGATGTTCATCGTTGCCAATCTTTCTCAGGTGAACAGATAGAGCAACAAACTCCCCGTAGTCTAAAGATCCATTTCCATCGACATCCGCCTGGCATAAACATGGACAAATAGTAAATATAAGAAACCCAGTAGTCATTCACAATACAATAGTTTGGGAAAAATGCATTCGAGAGCAAAGAATATTTTCTAATTCAACAAGATATAAAGATAGTTTGCCATTTTTTTCCCCCAAAATTTGGAGGGGTGTTTGGGGAGAGAGGAAGAAGGGTGGTTTAGGGTAACTCACAGCATCCATTAGTATTTGGACATCTGCATCAGCCATTTGGTGCCCAAGTTTATGCAGGCCAAGCTTCAGCTCATCAAAATTAATCATATTATCTTTGTTGAGATCCATCTTCTCAAACATGTCCTTTATACCAGCGACCTCTTCTACCGAAAGATGCTCAGCTATGACCTGTAGTAAAACAAAATGTGAGAATCCAGAGCAAACAAGACTACTATTGAAAAGCCATAGTTAGGTTCGAGGGTCAGGTCAGGCTGAGGAGTATACCCTAAGTGCATGCTTCTTGAACTTGTTCATCACAGAGAATTGTTGAAGTCTGGCCTTAACAGTTTCACCTAAATTTACATTTGGAGCCTTCTTAATGTTCTGTAACCAAGGATGATCTGGAAGAAATACAAGATAAGGTTGTCAGCCAAAAACAACCAAGATAATGATATAAGGGATAACATCTTCAGAAAATCCTTAAGCTTTATCATTTCTTTACTCATTGTTTTGCAAGGTCTGTGATATCTTGGATTAGAAATTAACGAGTTATAGATCTTTGTAACTCAGAACCACCACATTTTCAAGCTTGAAAATTTTTGGTATTGTTAAAGAACAAAAGAAATACCAATGGTTGGAAAGTTTCTGTATCAGTTAAGAACAGAAGGAAAAAAAATACAATATATTCAACCAGTGCGCAAATTGATTATTACCAAGCACTTGTTGAGCATTTAGCCGCCGCCTAGGGTCTGGATTGAGCATTCCCTTGACAAGATCCTTTGCATTATCTGAGACCCTTGGCCATGGGTCTCTCTTGAAGTCAATGACAGAACGGATGATTGCCTGAGCAACACCCTGTTCAGTTTCTGCATTATAACATGGAAACAAAAGAAGGATCAGGAATAGCATTCAACATTACAACATTGCCAGGTCTACAACAGACACAGACAAAAGTAAAGATTAGACAGTTTCTAATGTCGCAGACTGCATTAGTGCAGAAATGCGATCAGAAGAGGTCAACTTCTATACACTAAATACGTAGTATTTAATTCAGTTTATACATTTGGTTATCAGAATTGAAGATTTCATGTACAAAACTAACCTGCCCAAAATGGAGGGACTCCACAAAGAAGAATGTAAAGGATCACTCCTGCACTCCAAACATCAACCTCGGGGCCATAATTTCTCTTTAGCACCTCAGGAGCCATGTAATAAGGACTTCCGACAATCTCAGTGAACCGTTCACCTGCACATAATCAATAATCACTTAATTAGCCCATCGGAAATATATATACACGCACGTATACAATGTGAATAGGCAACTTAAGGTAAGCCCTTCTAGAGGCACTGTGAAGTCATCATTTGACAACTGAGAACTGATTGACAAATTAAAACAGCACGCTTGAGATATAGGAAATAAGGACATTGCGACTGTTAGACTGTACCTGGGGTGAAAAAAACAGACAGGCCAAAATCAATTGCCTTCAGAGCTGCAGTTTCCTTCTTGTTTGCAAACAAGAAATTCTCTGGTTTGAGGTCCCTGTGCATCACTCCATGCTTATGGCACATCTGATGTTTTACAGACAGACAAAAATACACGTTATTCATCACACTATGGAAGAAAAAAGAAGTTGCAACAATCTAGTTACCAATTCAAAGAGGCAGGCATGGATAACTAACTAAAGCCGAAACTGATCAGAGTCTAATTGATCAGACAAATAGACAACAGAATCATCTGGCATGTAGCAAAAGAAAACGATTCCAACATTATTGGAGAAACAAAAGCAGATAAAAACATGAACTTTTCAGTTGTTGTCATCTAGTAACAATTCTACCATAAATCTCCACCAGTGAACTCGATTTCTTTTCATTATACTGTGAGACTACCTCATCGATAACGACGACAAGAAACCAAACAGGATAATTTCAGGAAATACAGTAGAAAGCAACGAAAAGGAATGGAGAAATCACGGAGCCGAGCCAAATCTCACCTGAACGACCTCCACGATGGTGCGGGTGACCAGCGCGGCGGCGCGCTCGGTGTAGTGGCCCCGGGCGACGATCCGGTCGAAGAGCTCCCCGCCCTCGCAGAGCTCCATGACGAGGTGGACGGCATTGTCGTCCTCGTAGGTGTCCCGGAGCGTGACGATGTTGGGGTGCTTGGGGAGGTGGCGCATGATGTCCACCTCCCGGCGCACGTCCTCGATGTCCACGGCGGTGCGGAGCTTCTTCTTGGAGATGGACTTGCACGCGTAGGCGTCCCCCGTCTCCCGCTCCGTGCAGAGGTAGGTGACCCCGAACTCGCCGCGCCCGAGCTCCCCGCCCAGCTCGTACCGCGCGGCGATGTCCCGCCCCGTCGGCTCGCGCAGCACCACCAGCCTGGGCCCCGACGGCGCCGACGACCGGTTGTACTCGATCGAGAACGGGTTCGGCTTCTTCCCCTTCTTCTTCTGCTGCTGCTGCTGCTGCTGCTGCTTCGGCTCCTTCTGCTCCTGCTGCTTCTTCCTCCCGCGGCCGCTGCCCTCCGGCGTCACGCAGCAGTTGCCCATCTCGCTTCAGCCAAGATCCGCGCGACGCAAGAACCCCCCGCGAATCAAAGATCTGCGGCGAGTTGGGTGGGGGGGAGTAGAGAGGTGGGGAGGCCAAGAAATGGCGGCGTGACGCGTTGGGGGAGGGAGGAGGAGGAGGCGAGAGGGGGGAGGAGGAGGGGGAGGGGGTTAAATTGGGAGGTGGGGGTGGATTTGGTGGGGAGACGGGGTCAGCCGTGGCGGCGGCTGGGGGGCGTGTGGGAATCCGCCAGTGGTAAAGCCAACGACGAGGCCGCGGAGGAGGGGAGGAGGAAGGTAGGAGAAGACGGGGTGCTGGTCAAAGATCTCCCTCTCTCACTCGGCTCTCTCGACTCTCCTTTTCCACCCTTTGCCCTCTTCTCTTCTCCCTAGTTTTTTTCTTTTTCTTTTCTTTTTTTTTCCTTTTCCTCTCATTTTTTAAAGGGACATTTATCTTGTTGCCACATTTAAGTTGTGGCAATTAATTATTTGCCACTCTTGTCTATAACATATGGGCCCTTATGTGTCTATGACATGTGGATTCAGTAGCAAATAATTTAGCACAATTCGTAAGAGGGGCAAATAGTTAATTAATTTCATTTTTGAAGCTCTTCCTTTTCCTCTCGTGTTTATTTTCCCCTCTGTTCCCCTTGCTTGTGCTATGGTGTGTGTACCTCTGGTTTTATGTTAAAGTTGTTGTTTATGGCATTGGTAATGCGTGTGTTTTTTTATTAATAAAGATTATTAAAATGTATGTAAGAAAAGCTTTTAAGAAATTATTAATGACATTTTTGCGTACCAAAGCTTTCGGATGAGTCTACATTATACCTTTTATAACTGTCGGATTTATCTAAAAACACCACTTGACTATAAAAATGGACACTTTATGTCACTCTACTATGAAATCAGACAATTTACACTTACACCACTCAAGTATCAAGATATGAGAAAATACCCTCTAAGAGTAATACAATTCGGTTTTGGAGGTGATTTTTTAAAAACATTTTGATATCCAAATAATTTTTTTCTTATTTGTATCGCACCCAATTAGTAAGAGATGTAAAAAAAATCAATATAAATAAAAACATGTATTTTGTTTTTCTCTTATCATGAAACCACCATCAAAATCAAGTTGTATTGTCCTTGGGAGAGGTTTTTTTGCCCTTTTTATTAGTTAGGAGTGTACAATATCCGCTCGCATAGTTTTTAAACAAACCCGATAACTGAGTGATGTAATATAGGCTTATCCCTACATTTTAATATATTTTCATTCATTAATTGGTTAAGATTTTGATGTTTACCTAAAAAATCTTAAATTGATAACTGTTTAAGAAGGGACTATGTTGATTGTGTTGCTTCTCTCGTTTTCCTCTTTATCTCGTCTGATGATCTTGTTTTCTGGTATTTTCCCCCATCTGATATTTTTGTTTTTTTGTGGTCCTGGTGTGGCGTTGTTTATGAGGAAAATGACTTTGAACAAAGTTTTCATGAAGTGATTGAATAGGACTAAAAGATAAGGAGAGGGTTAGGTGGGTGATTAAAGTGACATTAAGCAGCATTTGTCCAGGTTTGCTGCCTAATCATAAGGGGGGCAACTTGACGCTTTGATGGGTACGGGAAGGTAGTTTAATCAGAGTGTGGAAAAATCTAGCTGATGGTTAATGCTAATCGGTTTAGCTATTGGTACTAAGTGTAATTTCAACGAAAAATCAAGAAAAAAGTTGGTCGTACTCTTGTTGTAACACCAGGATATTCTTTTTCACTTCCTGATAGAATTGTGAATTTATTTTTCGGAATAGACCCTCGTTGTAAATTGTAACCACTTGTGTTCTGACAACTCCTGTTACAGAAAACAAGTCTAGCATCACAGTTTTACTGATATGGTGGTTAGTCGTGAATTATCCGAATATACATTTCCTTCTGCTTTGCAACATCAGTGTATCAGTATTCAGTCAAGGTTTTGAGGGGCGACTAATTCTCACCTAATTTGGGATTGGTTCTTTCTTTTTGGCTACTGCATGCCTGCTGTATCAACTCCTGCTTGTCAAATACATCTATATGTCAACTTCCAAAAAGAAAGCATCCTTGTGTTCAGCTAAAATTTCTTCTGAAACATTTGCAGATTCAACAGAAAGTCAATCGAAGCCAATTCAACACAAAGTCCATGGGCAATGTTACACACGAGGGAATTGACAGCTGAAATGTGAAAGTGCGTAATTCCTCAGTTGTTCAACGGCCTCCTATTTTTTTGCGCAACTGCATGCGTTGCGTACGTTTTCACAAGCTGAATTTGTTCTTTAGCTTGTCGAGAAGAACGTCCACTCAAAAGTTTTAGCTTTAACTGTGGAACTAGATTAGTATTTGTTCTTTAACTGTGGAGTAGTTGCTATCCTGAACATTTTGTAGAGTTTAAAAATTTTGGTCAAATCTTTGTACTACTTCCGCCGGTTCCACAGTTCTTAATGTTTTGGATAAAATTAAGATCAAATTTTTATAACTTTAAACTTCACACATATTTAACTTTAAGACACTATAACAACATATAAAGTACTATAATAAAAGTAAAAATATATACCATCCCTCCATAAAAAATTCAAACATAGCTATAAATTTGGACACACATGTGTTTCTTTCTATCTAGAATTAGGTTTCTTTAAAATAGAAAGAGTATACCTATTATATATATCATAATAGAAAAATGTAGTTCAAGATATATTTTAAAGACCGTATTATTGTTTAAAACGTTAAGAATTATATAGCTAGAGAGGATATGTACTGTACGACGGAGTTCTTCTTTTCTTCTGAAGATGAAGATGAAGATTAAGTTTTTTACGTAAAACAAGTTGGTATTAATGTATGATTGATTGAGGTTTAATTATTACAAACTTATAAAAAACATATTAATATAATATTTTAGAGGAACTTTCATATAGAAAGTTTTCACACGAAACATACCGTTTAGCAGTTTGAAAAGCATGCCACGAAAATCTTAATCTTCATCCAACTCTTGTCGGAGAGAAGAACTTGGGCCGAATGTTTGGACACATGCATAGAGTAATAAATATAAACGAAAACATAACTAATTACATAGATTGCGTGTAAATTGCGAGACGAATCTTTTGAGCCTAATTGTGTCATGATTTGACAATGTAGTGCTACAGTAAACATTTGCTAATGACAGATTAATTAGGCTTAATAAATTTATCTCGCGGTTTACAAGCGGATTCTATAATTTGTTTTGTTATTAGATTACGTTTAATATTTTAAATGTGTGTCCGTATATATGATGTGACACGCCAAAATTTTATGCCAGTGGATCTAAACACAGCATAAGTTTGAACCCATTTTCCTATTTGAAGCAGACGTGGCCACTCGTTTATCTTTTTCATGTTCCACGCGGTGGGTTCTGTGGCTGTTGTCCGTGTTCCTTAACTGTCACAGGCTCACAGCTCACATCGTTATGGTTTTTCATCCATGGCGTAACATGTGGTGCAAACTATATATGCAGTGGAAACTTAAAAACTACCGTTATATAGAGAAATGGACGTCCGAGATTCGTCCACGTCACCATGAGTTAAAATTTAACTCGCAGATTCACTCATGAGTTAATTTTAACTCATGATGACGTGGACGAATCTCGGACGTCCATTTTTTGATCCAATGGTAGTTTTCAAGTTTCCACTACATATGTGGTTTGCACTACGGTTGTGTTTAGTTCAGCGCAAAGTTTGGATTTTAGTTAGAAATAGAGATGATGTGACTGAAAAATTATGTGTGTATAACAGATTTATGTAATAAAAAAGGACTAAAATTTACATCCAAACTTTAGATGTAAACACAGCCTACATATTTTCCCTTTCATCCACTACTCATAGAGATCCACTTCTCATGAATTCATGGCCGGGGGTCGCTGTCTGCACGAACCGGGCATTTATGTTTCCGTGTTGTCTCGCCTTGCATCCGGTGGATGCTAAAAGCGCCCCAGCCGAAGAGCGTGCCAAGAGAACAGCAAGGGAAAGGGACACGGTCAGGTGTTCACACCCTCTGCGGTGGTGTTATTTATTTATTTATTTTGTTAAGATACATATTTTACCTTTATTTTTTTGTTAGCAATTTTTTCAATCGGTTTAACAGTATGTTTTTTCCAGAAAATTTTCTATATAAAAACTGTTTTAGAATATCAAGCAAATCTATTTTTCAAGTTTACAATAATTATAACTAACCATATGTTAATTGTTTTTTTCATTTTACGTGACCTTACTACAGCATCATTGTTTCACCTATTCTTATACTTATTTGTATCGCTTATTGTAAATAAAAAATAATCTATAGCATGTTCTTAATGGTAAAAGGCAAATGTTATAAAATACTATTTATAAGTGTGTCAATCTTCATCTTCATCTGACCAAGTTCAAATGGGACCTGTGTCTCGCGGTTTCGTGGTACTAGTTGAGATCCTACACGGAGCATACGGTGCATATATAGTGACTTGGTAGTCATACCATGTGGGTGAGATTTCTCCGTGGAATTATGTGATCTACCATGGGACTTTAGGTGAGTAGTTGTGTGTGTGGTATGAGATTGCGTTGCACCGTCCATGAGTTCAAGGCTGCACCATAGGTTAAGAATTTGAATTCTGTTCCTACCTGAATGTGAAATAGAAGGATAAAAAGAGTGGGTTTGTACATTTTCTCGAAGAAATTGTCCGGTTTTCGATCACTTGGAAAATACCATAAAATTAATAGCTAGGATTACTCGAGATTCGTGCATACAATAACCTTATCCCCTCATATTCTTCCCCGCAAGCTCGTCCGCTCGTTCTCATTTCATTTGACGCCTTAGAGGTTGAAGCGCTTGCCGTCGTCTCCCCTGCCTGACTGCAACACCCCTCCCCGGTCTCACCGACTAACCGGAAAGCCTGAAAGTTATTAGTAAGGCCCAACGTACACCAGTCAGCCTCCTCCCTTTCCTCCTCTCTCCTTCTCGTCCTCCCTAAGTCGGGGTGGCGACACTATTCCCCACCCTTGCCTTGCCTCACCTCCTTTGAGCTGGATCCATCGTCAACCCCACCCACCGCTATTCTTTATCCATGTGACTTCAGTGACACCCCTATCCACTGCCGTCACCCAAAGTCATCCCTCTGAACCTCGGGGAATCCCCTCCCACCTCTGCCCCCACCCCAACGCTAAACTCTAACCTCACAACCATCTTATTGTTGTCATCGAAGAAGAGCTCATCATTGCCGGGAAGTCGCCATCACAAGTGGGTCGTATTTTTTCTCCCCACCCTACCCCAGCGCACACATCAACTCTTGAAGACAACTCCCTATCGGTCAGGGAGAATGTGAGGTCTCACCTTATAACTAGCAAATCGCTTTATCAAATTACATCTTACATTTTATATTTTATATAGAGGAAAGGCACATACATGACTGTTTTTATATAGAGGAAAGGCACATACATAACTGTGTTTCCTAAATTCTGATCATTTTTATATCAACTATAGGTAGACAATTTTACTCCAATTAATTTGTCTTGTTGGGAACACGGAAATTTGTCTTGTCCAATAAACATGGACACTTGTTCAGGTTCTTGTCCAGGTTTTAGGACATGTCACATTCTATCATATTTTTTTTTAACCGAGGAGTAATTTAAACGTAACTTGTGCAGTGAAGCAAGCGGTCAGTGCAGCAATCGGCTGAGCAGCAGGTCTCTTCCCTGATAGCACGAATTTCAAAGCATATCTCATGGTAAAAAAAATAAAAAAAAATCAAGCCCTATTTACAGCAGGTACAATAGCAGACTATAAGCCAGCTATAAATAAATTTCGAGGAGATAAAAAAAAAGAGCGAAGACCAGCGAGCTACAAATTTGTAGCCAGCTGTAGCACGGACTCCAAGATGTAATGTGTATATGACAGGTGAGACCAGATATCTATTAACTTATAAAAGGAATAGAAAAAGGAGCCTCCATGTTCGCTCTCAAGGCCTAGAAATTATCATATTAATCGGAAAAAAAGAAAAATAGAGTCCATAGAGAAATACAATTTAGAAATAGTTGAAATTCGGAATTAAAAAATAAGTAATATTGGAAGAGGAGACTAGAGTCTATATAGAAATACAATTTAGAAATAACTGAAATTCGGAATTAAAAAAAAATATTAGAAGAAGAGTATAGAGTCCATATAGAAATAAAATTAAGAAATAATAGAAATTCGGAATTAAAAATAATGAATATTAGAAGTAGAGTATAGAGTCCATATAGGAATATAAAACTAACTAAAATTCAGAATAAACATAATAAAATTAAAAGTAGAGTTTAGAGTCTGTATAAAAATACAATTTACAAATAAATAAAATTAAAAATTAAAGAAAACATGGGAAGAAGAGTTTAAAATCAATATATGAATACAATTTAGAAGTAACTAGAATTTGAAATCAAAAATTAAAGAATATTGAAAGATAAGTTTAGAGTTCACATAGAAATACAATTAGAAATAATAAAAATTCATAATTAAAAATAAATAATATTGGAAGAAGGGCCTAGAGTCTATATAGAAATACAATTCACAGATAACAAAAATTCGGAATTGAAAAAAAAAGAAATATTGAAAGAAAAGTCTAAAGTCCATGTAGGAATATAATTTAGAAATAAATAAAATTTGATATTAAAAATAATTAATAACTAACAAGTACATAAAATACAATATAAATATTACACATGAGTAGTTTCGTAAAGTTAGTACAAAATTTAAAATTATGTTATAATTTTAATATATTTTAATAATAAATTCAGAAAACATATATGCTATTATATGAGATAAAATATAATGATACTAGCCGTGCAATCTATGCGGCCACCATGCTAGTTAATAGTGCAGTATATGTTTATAGGTAACTATAATATAAATTGGCTATTAAATTGTCTGTAGATAATTTGAAGCTAGTAGCGAGCTATATACTATTAAACTTGCACTTAGGTTGTGTTTAGATTCAAGGGTGAAAATTTTTACCATGTCACATCGGATATACGGATATACATTTGAAATATTAAACATAGTCTAATAATAAAATAAATTACAGAATCCATCAGTAAACCGCGAGACGAATTTATTAAGCCTAATTAATCCATCATTAGCAAATATTTACTGCAGCACCACATTGTCAAATTATGGAGCAATTAGGCTTAAAAAATTCGTCTCGCAAATTAGTCACAATTTGTACAATTAGTTATTTTTAGTCATTATTTAATATTTAATACAGATGTTCAAACATGATGTGATAGGGTATAAAATTTTAGGGTGGATCAGGGTTTTATTTTATTGTCGACGGTACAATACCAAATCCGTCAATTAAATTCGCGCGAATATGCTCGGCCAGTCCGAGGCATGAGAAGGGCGACCGAGCCGGGTGGAGCTGAGTGAGTGGTGGAGCTGCTGCAGCCGCCGCCGCCGCCTGCAGGCGTGCTGAAAACAAGTCCATGCCATGGTGGACGAGAACACTGTGGACGTGGTCAGCCATGGATGGTGGCGATTTGGACAGCCTCGCGACCACGACATATACTAGTAGTACTTACATATATACGACGACTAGCCAAAGGTGATTGCTTTAATCAAACACCGGCGATGTTCGCGTTCCTCTGTAAGTTGGCGCAGTTTCTCTCCTCCTCCTCTTCTTTTTTTATTTTTCGTCCCTAAAGAACAGAAGAAGTCTCAGGTCTAAAGTGATACTCTTCGAGTCTTGACGGCCAGAATTGTCAAACTGTGTGATCCAGAAGCAAGCTAAAGAAAGGGAGTATACGGTCCAGAAACACGTTAATAAAGGGAAAGGAAAAGGGTTGTCTATTCTTGCTTCAGTCTGACTGTGCTTGCCGTGTCCGTCGCATTGCCGTCGTGGTCAAACAAACGCCCCAATGGAAACATCTCCCGTTGCTAACGCGTGAATAGACATGTGTTCCCAACTCCCAAGTTTTCCAGGTAGGACCTGCTCTCTATGGTTCGGGGCCATATATCGCCTTTTGATCGATAACCACGAAATCTGTGAATTTCAGGCAGATTAATTATTCATCCAATATAAAATAAAATAAAATTTAGTATGATTTTTTAAGAATTTAGTGAAATTATTAAATGGCTTTCGATGTGTAAGCACTATGACAGTGTTTCTCTCCACTTGTCTGCCACTCCGTCTAAAAAAACATAACCTTAGTGAGGTTTTTTTTTGCGAATGGAGTACTTTCATTACTTGGTCATCGAGCGGGCAAAAAAGCAAACTACTCCAAATTCCAAAATGGGAGTGGCAGTCGATACAAAGACAAGCGGTGGACTTGTGGGCCTGTGGCTTGTGGGTGATCAGCCCGGATGGCTTGCTTTTCTGTTAGTGGGCTGGGAGGTGAAGGCGATAAGCTTAGGTGGGCCGCCTTGCTGGTACGCTCGACAGAAAGCGGGCTGGGCAAGATGGGGAGGCAGGCCGTGCCTAACGCTTGATCTCTTTTTGTGGCCTCTTGCCTCATGGATGGCTTTTAGTGTGAGAAATGAACAAGGCTACGAAGCAGTTCTTTGTTGCCCTCTTTAGCCGCTCCTTCCATCGATTTCAACTGTCAATAGTGTCATTCGCTACAGATCTCGACGCCAACCAAAAATAGTTTTGAGCCAATGTTGAAACCTCTGGAAGGTAGACTTTTCGAAATGGAGGACGATCAGATGCGTAATGGAAGGGGAAAACAAGAGTATAGATCGCACCACTGAGCAGTGACCACGAGGGTTCGGCTTTCCGTGACAGGTACTGTTGGTGCACGCGTTGGAGGGGACGAGAGAGGCAAAATGCCGGATGAAAGAGCTTCACGACTTCACGTGTGGTTTGGTTTTTATTTACTCGACGGTTCCCTACACGATGCTACTGCTACACATGAACGTGATGCGCGCGTCATCCGCCTCGTACCTCCAATGTACCGCCAGGCGGTGCGCACGCCGGCAAAATCCTTTCGGTCACAGGTTCACGGCCGGTAGCACTCGTACACGGTCACACGGATACGTACATCTCGGAACAATTTGATGCGTTCGGGTCATCTGAAATTAATAAGTGCAGTGCTTCATCCTCGTTGTAACTTGTAACCCATAATTGTGTTTCTTACTAGTGTTTTTTGTTCCCTTCCTGGAGCAACAATGCCCATCAGAGAGAGGGGAGACTGCAGTTCACAGCCGTGCGCCAGACAGTCCCTGTCCCTGCAGTCCAGCACCGTGTACCTTCTTTCTCGTTAACGATCGATTGAGCAAAATTAATGGGACTCGGTGTTGGGCTGGAGACTGGAAGACATGAACTTCCAAGTATGTAAACGTAATGGGAGCATCTATCTATTTGTCGGGTGATTTCTAATAAAAAATCACCCAAATTTTTTTTATCCTTGTATTTATATCTAACAGACTACAAAAGAAAAATAACAAATATATATTAAGTTACACATTATTTTTACCAAAATACAGTGCACTTACATGTCTAATCAACTAAATTTACAAATGTAATTTTAGTTATATAAGACTGTAATTTTATATTTTAAAGAAAATAATAAGAACAGATTTACTTACACATTATTTTTATCAAAATTACAGTGCACTTACATGTCAAATCAACTAAATTTACAAATGTAATTTTAGTTATGTAGGACTGTAATTTTATTTTATTTTTATTTTTTTATTTTAGTTTCAAATGTCTTAATTTTTCAATGGTTAAAGAAATCAATTTTTATTTAGATATTTAAGATATGTTAAATTTGTTGTATCGATTAGTACTTAATTTGACATGTAAATTAACATAGAGATATTTCTTAATTTGACATATGAAAATTACATACTTCACGTATTTTGTTCACACGGCAAGACTAACACATCTTGACTCCCTGTCGACCTCATCCACGGCAATTGCTGCACAAATCTTGGCGCAAAGATCATGTGGCAAAAAAATGTCAAATGCCAGGAAAAAAATCACGCGGGAGATGTTTAGCAAAATCGTAACACTTATCAAAGCATCCTGCTTTAAGCTACCCTCTAACCCGGCCTCATTAAGTAAGCCCAATTTCCTGGCCCATGTACGCAGATAGGCTAGATTCTTATTATCCCAGACAGGCAGCATCATGCAGAAAGTGGGGTATCCTACCACTTTACAGTAGATCCACAGTACGCGGTGTACTGAGTTGAGTTCAAAAAGGAGGTGTACCCAGTTAGCGCTCGCAAGTCGCAAGTACGAGTACAAGAACGAAAGGCAAATTATATCATACACTTATCATTTCGATGATACATTAGGGCGATCCATAACGTACATTCACAATACACACACTTGCATCATCATCATCATCGTACTCCATACACGGTACACGTACGCACACGTACACACGGCTCCCTCGTTTCGTACAATCTGAAGGAGAGTCGACCACGCACGCGTGCAGGCACTCTACCTTGGTTACAAGTTGTACTAACGTAAACCCGCCCAGTACCCTGCACGGCTGCACCCGTCGTACCGTGTACTACACGGCCACGTCCCCGTACGCGAAAAACACCAAACACGTATACCGTTACGCACCCCGGGCTCCACCTTACGTGGCAGCATCAACTAGCCGGCGGCGATGGATCGATGGATGCTCACAACCGGTGGCACCCGCCGAGCGGGGCGCCGCCGGCGCACTGGTTGTGCTCGTACGGTTTGCAGCCGTGGCGGATGACACCGTGCAGCCTCGGGAGCGGGCCGCAGAGGCGGTTGTAGCTGAGGTCGAGCGTCTGCAGCGTGGAGAGCGCGGCGAGGGAGCGTGGCACGGTGCCCCTGATGCGGTTGTGGCTGAGGTCCAGGTAGGTGAGCTCCGGCGGGAAGACGAGCTTGCTGAGGTCGAAGTCGAGGTCGTTCCAGGACAGGTCCACCTTGCCGATGGGCCGGCCGGCGGCGAAGAGGAAGGAGGCGTCGCCGGTGAGGCGGTTGTGGGAGAGGTCGACGGTGTTGATCTCGTCCTGCGCGTCGTCTCGCGGGATCGGGCCGGTGAGCTGGTTGTAGGAGAGGATCAGCGACCTGAACTGCCCCTGCACGAGCCCCGCCGGGATGCAACCCGTCAGCTTGTTGCTGCGGAGGTCAAGCGACCGGAGGTTCGGGAGGTCGGAGAAGGAGTTTGGGATGGGGCCAGTCAGGCTGTTGTGGGAGAGGTCGACGGAGTCGAGGCTGCGGATCCGCGCGAGCGAGTCCGGGATGACGCCGGAGACGTTGGTGTGGGAGATGGTGAGGAACTGGAGGTTGGAGAGCGCGGTGAGGCACGCCGGGATGGGGCCGGAGAGTCCCGGGAGGCGGAACAGCGACAGCGACATGAGCGCCGTCAGCCCCGCCACGGCGGACGGGATCTGGCCGCGGACGTCGTTGGCGCCGTCGATGAAGACGTTGTTCACGCGCCCGGCCTCGTCGCACCGGACGTGGTCCCACTCGCAGCAGTCCGCCGAAGCCGGGGACCACGTCGACAGCGTCGCCGGGTTTCCCAGCGACTGCTTCACCCTCATCAGCGCCTGCTTGTCGCTCGGCGGGCATCGCACCGCCCTCGCCGGCGCCGCCGCGACGGCCACCGCCAGCAAGACGGCGAGCATGAAAGAGGCGGTGGACGCCATTGTATCTACCTGAACCAGGCTCGTGTGGCTGGAGCTGGCTGGAGTGTGTGTGTTCAGTGTTCAGTGAGTGCGGGAGTGATGAGCTCTCGAGGGTGGTATAAAAAGAGCCGCGCGTGGAGGCGTCAGGATCAGTGTGCATGCATGATGGGATAAACGATACATTTTCCTCCATTTTTTTTCGGGACTTTCTCTCCCTCTCATATCCTTTTTTTTGACCACCCATCGAACCGGGACATGCTTGGGCTCGGGGCCTCGGACACCGAGACGGACAGCGGTGCGGTGGTACTACGAGCGGACACGAGAAGGATTCGCGGTGAATGATGAGTGAAAACGAATCAATCCCTGACACCGCAACATGCCAAACGCACACACACGCACAGGCACAGAGATAGGTGGTGGTGATAACCGGGAAGCATCGCCGTGGGTTCGGCCACGGCCGGCGCGTGATTGGTGCGTGCATGATTAGCAATGGCATGTGGGATGGGAACGAACTGGGGCTTTCGCCCGCTCCGTGCTCCGGCCAGCGCCCACATTGCTGGGTGCAGAAGCAGAAAGCAGAAGCCGCTCGCTCCGCCCGCCCGCCCGGCTGGGCGGCACGGCACGCACTCGTATTAACTCGCGGACATGTGCGCTCGGATCTCCCGGAGCCTCAAGACGGGGGCGTCGCGTAGCTAAGCTAGCACCTGTTCTGGATACGCTTGTCTCGGTTATGATCGGCAAATGGACGGGACGACAGCTCGTTTTCCGTGTAAGTCAACATGATTGGAGTACTAGCAATGAGGAGGTTATTTAAATCCACATGAAACAATTATACGCAGTTTGCAAATTGCAGCCCCCTCTGATTGAATTCGCATATAATGAGTATCCCGCACTAATTATTTCGGAGGAGAAAAGGTCGAAGTGCATGTTCTACTGTTCGATTTCGTAGAGATATGCGTTGCATTATCGTGTCGCAGGGATTAGATCGATCACATATAGCAGAGGCCCACGGGAGACAATCAAGGAGACGTCGCTCGCACTGTCGCAGTCGGTGGTGCATGCATGAATGCAAACTGAGTAGCTGACCAGGTCCATCACTCCACCAGCCCGTGAAAAAACGTACTAGTAGCAGGAGGACGGACACAGCAGCAGCGAGAGCCACCGTCGCCGCGCCACGTACTCGCACAACCCGCGGCCCACCACACCGCCACCCGCGCACGCGACGTCTCTGTCCGATCCCCTGAACTGAAACGCTGTCACGCTGGAGCGCGCACAAGCCAAAGGCGCTCCCTGTCCGGCTCGACGCTCACCCGTATCACGTCTTCAGCGAGCGAGACGAGAGGAGGAGGCACGCAGCGGCGGCCATGTGGGGGCTAAATTATGCGGCATGGACGTGGTCCGACAGGGTTCAGGCCGGCACGAGAGCGCATGTGGAGGCTTGGGCGGCGAGGGGAAAAGAAAAAGGATTCTTTCGGCTTTCTGGGCTGGCTGCCCGGGCCGCTTGCAGGCGCAGCTTTGCGTTAAACCTCCCCCTTGTAGAAAATGCAGTAGAGATTTCGGAGGTTTGGAATCTCATTATGATGCTTTAGAACCAAGAAATGACTCCCCTATCATGTTTCACATATTTATGTAGATCTCGTTTATATAGGATTTAACAAAGATAATTCCTGCGATCTGTGTTTTTTTTTTCAATCTTGCGTTGCAATTTGCAGAGCAGCCTTGACGCTTGACGCTTTTGCTGTGTGCTCTGCGGTTCGGCCTGGCCGTCCAGCTACGCACCCACATGCATCGACCGAACTGGAGATAGATGTACCCCCCCTGGGCGCTGCTCTGTCTAGTCTATGCCTCTGCTCGCACCGGGCACACCAGTTCACCAGCGAGCGTGCGATGAGCCAGCACCACCAGACCAGATAGCACCGTCGTCTGTGCGATTTCTTTACGCGAAAAGCAGGGGGGTTGGTTGGATCGCGAAACCGATCAGCCGAGGCGACGCCGCGACGGAGAGATTGTGCCAGCGTCAAGTTGCATGCCGACGTAACACACTTGATTTTCTTTAGTACTGAGATTTGTGCGAGGTACTAGTAGTAGTCGTAGCTTTGGCTCTCCATGCGATTCTTGGCTGCCAAAGCGGTGGCTGATGCCTCCGTGGTTTGTTTTGATGCGTCGTGGTGTTCATCGCAAGATCTCTCACGTGTTGACTGAAAATTGTTGTATTAGGTGTAGTCTCCAGGTTGCAGCTTTTTAACGACGGGGAATTATAATCAGCCTAGATGGGTGGTGTATCCTTTTGAATTTTAGTACGTACGAGCACATCACACGACAAATACTCTATTACTGCTACAGTCACCAGCGCAAACATTTCTTAACAGAGATATTATTGTACTATCGGCCAGCTAGCACTGGTATACTTTTCATTTTGGATCGGTTCCGCCCTGAACGCCTGAACGGCATTCATCTCTCTCTTTTTTTTCAGTGTATACTATAGACCGAGTGAAAAATAGTTGCACCGTGCGCGTGCGACAGTTCGCAGTAATTCTTCTTCAAAACTACTGCTGTTCATTCATCAGATGACAAAATGACAACCAGCAACTAGCTGGCGGCCTGGCGCTGCAGCACTTGGTGGCACACCCATCACGTGCCTGTAACAAGAAGAAAAAAAAACTTACTACTACCACAGTACTGCTCCCTCCAAAAAGAATCCAATTAGTGGCTAGGATTGGTTTTTTTAGACGGAGAGGGTAGCTAGCTGCTACTCCCTCTGTTTTCTAATATAAGGGACTCCCTCCGTTTTCTAATATAAGGGATTTTGATATTTTACTTGTACCGTTTGACCATTCATCTTATTAAAAAAATTTAGAATTATTATTTATTTTTTGTGTGGCTTATTTTATTATTCAAAGTATTTTAAGTATAACTTTTCGTTTTTTATATTTGTATAAATTTTTTAAATAAGATAATTGGTTAAACAGTATAAACAAAATATCAAAATCTCTTGTATTAGGCAACAACAGTGAATACTCTCCCTCACGCATGGATAAGTTCAATCGCTAACGTTCGTAGCCCTCTGCCCTCTCCCGGCCCTAGCTGCCCTACCCGGCCAGAATAACCAGATGCCAGCCAAGCCGCGCAGCGGCGCAGGGCGATCCGTCCTTTGCCCAGTTGCCCCCGTGCGATCGTTACCTCCCCAGATCCGAGCTGCTCCCAGCGTCGCTCCCACCGTGTCACGATCGAAGAACTGCATGCACCATGCATCCCGCGACCGCGACGGCGCGGCACAGCAACCGGCCGCAGCGCGCGGTTTTGACGAGCCGCACGCAAGCCACGCGCACCGGCAGGTTGCCGGCTACCGACGAGCGCTCCCTCGCGGGCGGGCGGGGGGCGCGGTGTCGCGGCGGAGGCATGGGCACTTGTCGCGGATGGGATGCGCGGATCTGGGGAGATGCACATGCCGCGGCGGGGAGAGGAGAGACGTGACGCGCGGTGCGGGTTTCTTGGGGGCGGAAATGAATTGGGGGGAGGACGTGGACGCTGCCCAAGATCTGCGTAGCACGCCCGAAGTGACGTTACCATCGGCGAAAACGCGATACGATCGTTCGTTTCTTCTCATCGCCGCGTCAGCGCTTCGATGAGAAATACAATACTGGCATGCTGCTGCTGCTACTCCATTAACCTATGCTCGATTCGGCAAGGCTACGTAGGAGATGATATTTTGTGGTGGTATGAACGAGCCACTCGCTCGGGTCACGGGCACATGAGGTGTATGGTTGTTGGACTGCAGCTCTGCACGCATCGAGGAGAGAAAAAAGGCTGAGAGCATGTTCTTCGCTCAGATAAACTAATCTCTTTATGTACGAGACTCGCTCTTAAAAAAGGGATACGATCCACATGCGAACAGAATAAGCAACGGGGAATTAATGGTCTAGCATAAAAAGACCAAGTAAAGACGGGAAATACATGGGTGGGGTTTGACGTCGGGTCAAAGATCGATCAATCTGTCCGTGTACCACATGTGCTAAATCAGGGTTCATTGTTTATCACCCTGACGAAACAGGACACAAACCAAAATGCACTATAACTACGACTCAGAAATCAGAATCCTGCTCAGGGGAAAACGAAAGCGAATGATAAAGCTGGACGACGTGTCGACGTTTACGGGAACTTCAAAGAGATAGAGATAGAGAGCGCTAACTTCACAGATCTGAACGAGATAATCCAAAGCCACAGGAGAGAAAAAGAAAGCGAAAAAAAAAAGACAGAAGAGCCAAATAAACAGACAAGCTGAAAAGGCAAAACCAGTACAGTACTCCATTAGCGACACAGTAGAAGATCGTAGAGCTCTGGACCGCTACCGCACCAGAGCATCTCTGCGCTGCTTCTCTTCTCCCCTCTCATCACACGGCCATTGTCGACAGTGCATTCAAGCTCTGCGTTTATGGCACCCAGGATGTTTACTGCATACAGTGGCACTTCAGAATTCCTATCCTTCAGAGGGAAAGTAGAGTGCATTTACAGCCGCCCTTATCATCATCTCCTGATATATGCATCAATACATCTGCTGTATTTGATGTGTGGTCCAGGATTGCCAATGTCCAATTTTCTTACATGTGCCGTGTTTGATCACCAAGATGCCCAAGTCTCTGACCAAAATGTATTTTGATAAAAAAAAGAGGAGAAATTTTCACCCTTTCTGCTAAAAGCTAGGCAGAAACTGGATACACCTGCAAGTCCCATACAGCCATAACCTTCCAGGAGATAGCGTCAAAAGACCATACAGGCATGTGCAAAACGTCCTACTATTATTGAATTCCCAAAGCCAACAAAATGGTTCATTTAGAACGTATGGGTGCTAAATACAAAAAGAAGATATGGTTGAATACACATGAATCATGATCCATTTTACTAGCATATCATATCACTTCTTGCTATAACAAATTTATATGCCTAGTCTAGAAGCTACTTGAATGGCTGGTCTGCTGGATTAACCATAGGCACCCTCTCAATTCTTACAGGCTGATCGACGCCGTCCACGGAAGGTTTGATGTAAAGATTGAACACAACGTTGGTGAATATCGTGAGGATAACAAGTGCAAGTGTTGAGAATGTTACATACGTTGGAGAAAATTCAGGAAGTTCATCCTTTGATCCCCGCCCAGTTATCATATCTCGGTCCATGTAAGGGTCTGTTTCAAGCAAATCACAGTTAGATAGGAGTACATCTCACTGTGATGTTAAGAGCAACTGATCAATAAACCATGATGCTGATGCAACGTGGTAGCTCTCCTAAAGACAACTGGATGGGTTTTCAGAGCAATAGAGACTCAAGATGCAACCATTATTACTGTGTTTCAAAGCTCTGTCTGCCACTTTTGGATGGCTTCATCCCCACTGAACTGTTGCTGTTGTCCTTAGGTTCTTCATAAATGACAATATGGCATGTTGTGCTACTGCATACAGAAGCATTTTTCCAAGTCATGGGTGAGGCTCCTATAAACGTTGCATACTTGCATAATGTCAGAGGTTTCATTAATTGAGTAGTTTCAGTACAGAGGACTGATCCATCTCCACCAAACACTTTATAAAAAATATTTATATTTGTTGCTGCGAGATCTGTCCTGCCGACCTTTTAAAGCTCTTGATCTGATCATTGACAAAGTTTGAGTGAGCCTAGTATGTTACATAATGCATTGAGGTCTCCACGAACAGTTTCAGCCGACTTTGAATGATCCATCTCTTCTATTCTAAACATATATTTCATCTCCAAATATATAGGTCATTGCAGGATTACTATGGACAACATTTTAAAACTTCGATCAATAATCTATTTAAAAGTAGAGCACTATATAATTTTGACTACTTAATCGATCATAATCTCATTAGTTTTTTTTTTGGGGGTTAACAAGCTTGAGAAAACGGAGATGCTTGCACGCACAAACTAGTCTAAATTTACCACTAAAAGTTTTCGTTGATATCAATTACTGACCGTGATGAACATAGTGAATTGTTGATGAAATGGACACAGCGCACATGTAAACTGGAAAAGCAATTTGCCATGAGCCCATGAGAGGAGGAACGAGGTAGGCAAAAGCCCAAGGGGACGTACCCGGTGGAAGAGGCGGCGCCGGCGGCCGTTCCCTGGGCTCGGAAAGCCCCTCCAGCTGCGAGTCGAGCTCCGCCAGCCGCCGCAGCGCCTCCTCAGCCCGCGGCTCGCGCTCCTCCCCCGACTCCGGCCCCTTCTCCGACGACGAGAAGGCGACCACGTCGGAGCACCGCCTCCTCCCGCTTCCGCCCACTACACGTGTATTATCGGCGAGGAATCTCAAGCTCGCTCCGCCGACGGCGATCGCCGGGAACGGGACGAAGCGGAGATACATCCTCGCCGCCGCGCACAGCCGCGATGTGGATAACGTATTGAATGATTTCTTTTCGATTTGGAATAAGTACATGTGAGGTCCCTTAACTTTCTCGATGAATCCGATTTTCGTCGTACAACGGATCCTCAACTATCAAAACAGTGTAGAAAAGGTCCCTTAGCGGTTTGGACAGCGGTTTTGGTTGATGTGACATCTACGTAGCTAATTTGGCTTGGGTCTCATCTGACGTGGCAATGACGCGTCGCTTACGTGGCAATTTATTGCAGAAAAATAATAAACCTCGTGGTACCTACATGTCAGTGCCACATATAAATTAATAAAAAAATTGGTGGGGCCCACATGTCATTCTCAGCCCCCCTTCCTCCTCCTCTCTCTCTCCCCGTCTCCCTCACTTCAACTCTCTCTCCCCTCTCCTCTCTCGCGACGGAGAGACAGCGGCGCGGGGCGGCGGAGGCAAGGCTCCGGCGACTGTGGGCGGAAGAGCCGCACCGCGTCGAGGAGTCCAGGCACGAGGAACAGCTCGTCGTCCGACGCGACGCCGTCATGCGGGGCGTGGAGCAGCAGTGCTCGCTGCACTGAGAGCGCGAAGCACCCCATCCCCGTGAACGCGTACCGCGGGATGCGGAGCCCGGCTGCCGCGGTGGCAGCCCACGGGAGGACGCCGTCGAACACCACGGCGTTGGCAGGTCTATGCCGCAGGAGGTCGGTGAAGAGCGGCGCGAGGAGGTCGACGGCGAAGGGCCCCGCCAGCCAACCAATCTGCTGCTGACTGCGATTTCATCTAAACAACAAAATGCATCAAATGTACAACACTCCCAGCTCACCCTCTCCACCAACTGCTGTAGTGCTGTTGCGGTTTCCCAGCAAGTACGTCGTTATGGCCTGAGAGCCAAAGGCCATCAAAACCGACATACTCTGTGCTGCAGCCACTAGCAAACCAAATGCAACCACGGCATCATCGGTAACTACCAAAGGTTATCCATTAGTTTCATCAGGCATTCACCAATGTCGACTAAACAAGAAACAAGAACAGAACAGCAAAATCACGATGTATCATTACAGTTGTTCGTCTTCAGATCTTTTGTCGGCAGCGCGGCCGGTCGGAGGGGCTGGCCTGGCGTGGAAGATGTCGACGAATGAGGGCTGGGGTTCGAGGAGGCGGCGGCAGAGGTCGGGCCGGATGAAGGCTGGGGGTTGCGGAAGAGGTAGAGGCTGCGGCGAACATCGTCGAGCGGCGGTGAGGCGGGGATGCGACGCGGCGGGGAGGAGGGAGGGGTGGGCTTGAGGTGGCCGTGGCTTTCGGCGAAGGGGGAGGAGAGCTTGGTGGTGCGCTGATCGGCGGATGCGGGGTCAGACGTCGGAGGTGGGAATTTACCCTCGCCGGAGGAGGCCGCCGCCGCCGACGCCCCGCCGGAGAGGGCGTGGCCGTCGTGAGGGCTCCACCCGCCGCCCCTCTGCTCCGCCCCGCCACCGCCCCTCCTCGCCCGTGCCACCGTCGAAATAGATGAGAGGGGAGAGAGAATTGAAGAGAGGGAGAATGACTCGTGGGGCCCACGTGGGCCCCACCAATTTTTTTGTTAATTTGTGTGTGGCACTGGCTTGTGGGTCCGATGAGGTTTATTATTTTTCTGGAACAAATTGCCACGACACGTTATTGCCACCAAGTCAAATTAGCCACGTAGGCGCCACGTCAACTAAAACCGCTGTCCAAACCTGGATCTCTTCTGCACTGGTTTTGACAGTTTATGGGCGTTTTGGGGTGGAAGGATGAAAATAGGATTTCGTTGACAAGTTAAGGGACCTCAAATGAACTTATTCCTTTCGATTTTAGCGAGATAATAACTGGGCTGGAACTAAGCCCAATAAGGCCCATTATTATCTTACGATGGGCTTAGCCCAAAATGGGCCCAGTTTTAGTGGTCGGCGTGGGGGCCCATAAGATGGGATCTCGTGTTCCCCACCGGCCACGGCCATCAGAAATCAGATTCGTCGTGTGTAGCGAAGCACTCAACAGAATCCGGAAGCGAGCGAGCGGCGAACGCCGACGAGCACGCCACCGCCGCCGCCGGCTCACGGTCTCCCCCACGCGCGTGGAAGCGGGGCGATGGAGGCGTCGGGATCTGAGCCGGGGCGGCCATGGACGGTGTCCGCCACCTGGGCTCCGGCTGGCGGCGCGGCCGTGGAGGACGCCGTCTCGTTCGAGACGTCCGCCGACGACGCGGAGGCCGTCCCCTCCGCCGTCTTCCTTGAACGCCCTTCCCCCGATGGCGACGGCGACGCTCCTCCCTGCGAGGTCACTGGTGAGTCGTCGTTTTTGACTTGGGGGGTAGCTTAGCTCTCTGGGCTTGTCAGAATTTTGCGAGTTTGCCGCGGGATCGCGGTGTTTGCGTTTGTCCGATCGGATGCAGATGAACTCACTGTTGTGAATTTTAGTTTTGCAGCATCTAGTCTAGCTTATGGTCGGATAAACCCTAGTAGGCTGGTAGAACCAACCGAACCTAGTAGGCTGGTAGAATCAACCGAAGTGGTTATCGCTGTTCGAGTTCTAGTGCGTGAATCATTCATAGTTATCGTTAAAATGTTCTAATGCGTAGAGTCCATGGATTGGAGGTATCTGTTTTAGAGATCCTTTCGTAACTTGAGGAATCGTTTCGAGTTTCGACTAATACCTTAAGATAAAAATTATGACAGGTTAGTATGTCATATAACGGATTCATTTGCTACTGTCTACTGGTTATTGTTTGTGTGATACTCTTAAACTTAATCTTCTTATGCTTCCATGCCCAGAGCATTCTTAATTGATAACTGATAGTTTGCGTTACTATTTAGGAAAATATCTGGCTATTTTTTACTACTTTAGATTTGATTTTTCCATCAGTGGTAAGCGGTAAGTGTAGATACCTAGTCTTGTAGTGAAGCTGGTGCACTGTGAACAGTCCAAGCATCATTGATCATACTGAAGTCTCAATGATGTAATTGTTCAATTCCTTTGTACTTTCAATTTGCAGAAATTGGAGCTACCTGATATTAGGAATTCAAACAATTTATTGAATTGGTGGCATTTCTTTTTGGAAGATAGAGTATCGGGTGATATTCCCACAGAAAGCTCTAAGCACTGTATACTTGCAGAAATTATAGAGTTGCTAATATTAGGAAAGTATCTGTACTTTAGTTTCGTCATCTTCATCAAACTACTACTAGTATTTCTTTTATGAAAGTAAAAGGAACTGGCAGTATTCCATTGAAAGTTGAAACCTTTACATGGAATTCTGTATAAACTACAAAGCCCATCGTGGCCGAATTTTGAGTCCATTTTCTTTTCATTGATTCATTCTATAAATTTCAAGTCAGTGTCTCACATCTCATAGCATATACAGCACAGTACCTATCATGATGAAAATCTAAGCTATTTTCCATTTCAGTATGCATATATCTGATTCACAGCTGTTCATCAGTTCATTTCAGGGGAAAGTATGAGATTCACAGGGTGTATGTGCGAAGCACAGCTCGGATTTATGAAATATACTATACAACTGACCCCAAGGATAGCTCTAAGGATTATCTATGCACTGTGCGTTGTGGACTTGCAGTTAAAGAGCCACTCCCCTCTGCTGAAGAAAGTATGCCCCAATGGAGTAGTGATGCCTCAACTAGTGAAAAGCATGAGCATGAAACCAAAAGCGTAAGCAGTAGTATTGATGAAGATAGCTGGGTTGATGTCAAAATCCCAGAGTTACATGTGGAAAAGAACAGATCTAAATCTCAAGAACCTAATGCAATTGGAGCCAAACAGGAAACCACTCTGGTAAAGCCTTATTTCTTGGTTTGTATCACGAAAAATTGTTAAAATACTCAACCATAAACTTCTGCTGGGAGTGCTCCTATTGTGATATTAGCTTCTAACATTTATCTGTAACTTTGTTTCGCTATGTGGAATGCAGGCACACTATGAAGCAACTGCTGAGATAACTGATGCAAGCCCATGTGTATCTCTAACTGTTCGCCTCCTTTCACTTCAGTCAAGAACATCAGTGCACATCGAGGAGATTTACATATTTGCTGATCCTGTTGAGTCCACAAATGATGAATCAGAAACACGTCCTGGAAACATGGGAGGTAGTTCTTTGTTAGCTATGCTTGTCCCTAGCCTCATGCAAATGTCCAAATCAAGGAACCAGAAAACGGACAATAAATATTTTTCTGATGCCTCAAGGACTCAGCTTTCCCAAGGTTGTGCAATGGCAGTGAATAATATTCCATGTGAAAATGTAGTGCGAGATGCAGAGCTGTGTGGCACAGATGATTTAAATTTCAAGTCAGCAGGGATGGAAAGCAAACTAAATGCTATAGATGGCGATACAATAACTTATGAAAAAGGCAACCATTATGATCTAAAGGATTCCAAGTCTATTCTATTGCCTATACAAACAACAGAAAATACACAAGCTCCTCTGGCAAAGAACCAGAGTGTGTCAAATACAGATCAGCCTGTTACTCCTCTCATGGATGAAAATCCAAATCCTTACAGTCGCATTGAGGGAAAGCTGGATACTCTTCTCTCTAAGATGGAGAAGATGGAACTATACTGCTCCAAGTTTGACGATGGTATGATGAGGCCTCTCTGTAGCATCGAGTCAAGGCTTCAGCGATTGGAACAACAGTTTGATGTGTTCTCTATGGAGATTAAGACTTTACAAGCTTCTTCTGCAAGAATGTCAGCCCCAGATGGTTTATCTGATATGATTAATCCACAGGATAAAACAGATAATGATGGTAAGGCTGAAAATTCTGCTTCCACAACCAACAGGCAGCCAGGTCTGGTTGTCAGAGCACCAGAGTTTTCTTTAGAAGAATCCTTCAGTTGCGATAAGTCCAATGAAAATGCAGTTACCTTACGTGGATCGAGCATGGTGCCAAGGCTTCTTGTTAAGGCTCCTGATTTTGTTTCTGAATCTGAGTTAGCTTGTGAGAAGCTTCATGATGGGTCTTTCTCACCAGTTGATTTTGCTCTGTCTTCTGAGAAAGAACCTAAAACTTCCCCAGGTTTAGTTGTCAAGGTTCCAGAATTTCCAAATGATTCAGATGATGAATTGGAGGAAGAGAAAGAAACAGAAGTTGGTGATCATGATGATGGTCATACAAAATCTGATGCTGCTTTGAGTGAAAGCACTGTTGACAGCTTCAAAAGCAAATCTCATGTATCTGTCGATGGTGCTCTAGCATCAGCCTTGGAGGCACTTCTTGGTTCAACCAAGAAAACACCATCTTCGCAATCTGTTGCTTGCCCTGCCAGTAATTCAACTGCTGAAAATACTACTGATTCTTCTACCTGCCCATTTTCTTCTGAACAAGTTGATGAGACATCCACTAATGATGGCTCGGCTGGTCAATTATCTGGTACATTCGTTGTTGCAAATAAGGTCAATACCTTCATATCTTGTGAGGAAGGAGATGCAGTTCCACAAACTTATCTCTCTAAGGCAAACTTGAAGGCTGAGGTAACCGATCTGAATAATGTTCTCGATTTGAACATGATGGCATTTGCTGAAAGCACAGAACCCTTGTGTGTTCCACAGCTTCACACAGTTGAGGAATCTAAAGATGTTGGAAGCCAAGCAAATCTAAAGAATGATGGCTCTAGTTCATACATGATGCAATCCATTGCAAACACTGAGCACATCATCGCTCCTTCTCAGCTTCCTACTGTCTTGGAATCTATTAATGATGGACAACAGTTGAATGGTGACAGATCTACCTTGTCCTTGGCAGAGTTTCTTGTGGCAAGAAATGCTAACTTTAGTAAGAATGTGATTTCTGAAGCATTATCTAGTAATGGTGGTGCTGAAATGCATACCTTCAAGAGAACATCGATGGAATCTGCTAAGAATATAAAGGATATCAATCAACTTCTGCTGCAGAAAGCTCTAGAGGTTAATGAGGATGACAGTGCTAAGTTTTCTGTTTCTGGTGGGATGAACTCTTGTTGTCTTAGAGCCTTTACTGATTCCAAGAAAAGATGCATTGAGAGTAGCAGCTTGGAGGCAAGCCTCAATGATAGCTTCACAAAATCAGAGGTAGAGCACTCCTTGTCAGATTTGTGTAGTATGGAGTCATTTAGTGCAGAACCTGCTAGAGAAGCTGTCGACTCAGGTGGTGTCACAGCTGGAAATTGTGTTGATGATCCTTTTACAGGTAGTTCTACTGTAAACCCAACTGCAGGCGAAGAGCTGCAAAAGGTGTGTGACTTGCTTTACGAGTACAATGATGATGTTTTAGGCATGGCTTTCGTGGCAAAGAAAACAAGTAAGAGCAGCCCTTCTCTTGAAGTCCTACTTGCTGAATCATCAAATTTAGAAGCGGAAATTTCTGACGCGAAGGACACTGACAATGATGCTGGCTTAAGTTCAGCTAGGTTGTTTAGTACATTCTCGTCTTCAGATGATGAAGCTCCTCGCACTGATGAACCTATAATTGATGTAGTTGATCTGCCAACACCATTGGATGCATATGCTTCTTCCAAGAACGAGCTGGTTGATGATGAGTCTTTGCTTGATATGGATGATCCGCCAATTCCTCCAGAGTCGTATGCTTCTGTCCTAAGCGACATGCATCATGCATGTATAAATGATCAATCAAAACCTTCAGGGACATTCGCTGAAGAGGGCAATGGAGAGTATCCTGACAGCCTTATATAGGTTCAATCAACATTGTCCCACTTGTTAGAAATAAGTCGAACATACTCAAAAGCCTCAGCTCCACTACTTTTTTTGTTGGTTTTACTGTACATATATCAACGTTTGCTTCCACGCCCATGCGGTTTTCTGTACATATAAGACTTACTGTGAGTAAACAATTTACCTTTGGTATTACCTGTGTACACTTATCACCTGTCCTTTCATAGTTTCACTGCTGGCCATTCAACCTTAAGCAGTCAGCAAGTGAGCATCACAAGAAAAGGCTGAAAAGCGACCAGATTTCCACTCTATACAGTTACCATCTTGTGACTTCGTCTTTTCACGTGGTTGACGAATATCCTGAACTACCAGAGACCGACTCATCATTCCAAACCAGGTATGACTTATTATGAGGTAAATTATGTTCACCACCGTAGAGTTGGATTGCCCGATTTACTGCAGCTGTTTCATTCATACCTTCTCTGATCCACTATAACTGCTAGGATATTTTTTTTCTTTCTTTCCTCTAATCATGCAACCAGGTATGTCTAATGTTCACCGTAGAGTTGGATTGCACGATTTACTCGACTGTTTCATACCTTCTCTGATCCTTGTGATCCACTGTAACTGTTAGGATCTTTCTTTCTTTTTTTCCCCTCTAATCATGCAGCCACTTATTTCTAGCAGGTCAGTTTCTGGAACACGCCATGTTACGTGATGAAACACAAGAACAAGGCTACATAATGTACACATGTGAGCTTGCTTGGCGCCCCAGCGGTCTGCACCACATGGACTAATCCTTAATTCCTCATGCCATGGGCCAGGTGAAATCGTCGTCCCACACGGTACAGCTACAGCATTAACACTGCAGCCGGCCAGCCTTCGCCATGGCGTCCAAGTTCAAGGAACGCATGGATTCGTATCAATTTGCGGCTCAACTGAAAAGGCGCGGACGTACAGAAATTTCAGGTATGGTCGGATCCAAATTTATTAGGATTGGTCGCTTTCTTATTGGATGATACTGTGCAAGATTTTCCCACAAGAATCTGTGCGTATACGGACTTTGGAATAGAGTCAATGCACCGCGATCACACCATCACTTGTCTAGGAGCACTTTCACTGTGTGACCATATCCAATCTAAACAGAAATATAGCCACAAGAGAATGTAGGGGGGTGCTGTTTGTCGGAAAACATACGATAACAAATTGAACAATGAAACAGCTCCAACAATCATAGCGCTACCAAAATTTGATAATTTTTGGAACCTTACACTAAATCTGGTAAGACCTCAAACCAAACATCACCATCCCTATCGTTACCTTACCAAGTAAAGCAAAACTTGGTAAGATTATTTTGGCATTTCTGCCGTTTCGTCCGTCGCTCTTCTCAAGCGGCATATTCGACTCTTAATTACTCTGCCCAGACCCAACGCTGGCCTTACAAGTCTCTCGTTTATCAACCATCATCATAACCTTATCAAATTTTGATAATTATAGAACTTTGTATTCTATATCAAAATCTGATAAGGCCTCGAACCAGATGTCACCATCACATCTTTAACATATTAAAATTTGGTAAGGTTTATTTTGATTATAAACCAAACATGCGCATAAATCTCATCACACTCGCTGCTCAATTAAACGGAATATTTTAGTAAGAAGAAACATCTTAATCTACCGCACAATGGAATCTGAATACGGCTTCAGTTTAACTAAGTTATCTGAATACGGCTTCAGTTCAACTAAGTTAAAAAAAACTCGAATACTCCATATTAAAAACTGCTATAAAAATCCAGAGATCAGTTTTTTTTTTTAAAAAAAAAGCAGAGATGCAGATGATGGGATAATCCAACTGTCGACTGGATTGCAAATGGCACTTTCAGATATACTGGTACCATAATAGTACTGTTTAATAACTGCAGTTCCTCTCGAATTCTCACCTTGTTAGTGTGAGAGCGAGCTGATGTGACATTTGACAAACAACTCAATCCTCACTTCAGGCACTTTGTCCTCAATGTGTTATTTACAGCTACGCAGTAAACTCGTCAGGACAATATGAAAGATCAACGCACGTTCTAATGCTCAAACTCAATTATTCAAAGTGAAACCGGTGGGTCACATGCCGGAATCAAGGCGGTAGGGTTCAGTACTCTATGCTCAAGTCCTCTTCCTAAATGGTGCATTCATGTCCTTTTGTCAAAATATTGTTAAGCACTTATGAAGCCATAAAAGAAGCAGGACAAGGTGCCGGACTGCAGAGAAACTTCACTCGTACTCCTACATAGAATGAAGTGAAGGAAGCCACTGAAATGGTGGTCAAGCAATTACACAAAACAGGTAGCACCATATCTTGTTCATATTGACATACACAATCCTTGATGATGACAAAAAACAAATTACAGGCAGCTCTTGTCCCCCTTACCATAAGCTCTAAGGGGCAGAGCACCATCCAACTTATGCTATGTACTTGTTCTGTCTGTCCCTCCCAACTTTGCAATACCCTTATCAAGCACAAGAAAGTAAAGAGAACAAGAAAAAAGAAAAGAGGATATGATGACAGTACATCATACATGTGGATACAACACTAAAACGAGAGTTCCACACAGCAACCACATCACAGCACTGATCCCTGCGTGTGAAGCGAAGCGGTGAACGATCAGCCGCCGGCGCCGGCGCCGACGGCAGCGAGCAAAGCAGAGAGGAGGAGGAGCAGGGGAAGAGGGTGGCGCGGGCGCTCAGAAGAAGGAGCGCTTGGATGGCGCCCTCCCCACGGCCCTCATGAAGTTGGCGAGCTCCAGCACGCGCGCCACCTTGGTGCCCCTCTTCGCCTCCGCCGACGCCCGCTTCTCCTCCGCCTTCCGCCGCGCCTTCGCCACCTCGTTCTGCGCCTTCTCCATCGCCTTGGCCCTCTTCTCCTCCAGCTTCCTCTGCAACACCCCCCAATTCCATCAGAATCCAGAGCTCGATTGGTAGAGAAATCAATGGCGATTAGATGATGGATTTCGTTTTGGTTTCTTGTTTTACCTCGTACTTCTTGAGCCAGGCGTTGGCCTTCTCGACCTGGTCGCCCTCCCAGCCATTGATGACGACCTCCTCCCGCTTGAAGCGGTTGTTGACCTTGGCGACCTCGGCGATCTGCCACGCGGCGATCTTGGACTCCACCTCCTCCTTCTTCACCTGCCCCACCGACACCTCGTCGCCGTGGCCGCCGCCCGCCGACGACACGTCGCCGGGGGCGGGGAGCGCGAGGTGGGCGCGGCGAGGGGACGGGATGGGGTTGCTGTCCGGGACGATGGCGAGCGGGTTCGTCTCCTCGAGCTCATCCTCCCCGATCCTCCCCAGCGCGTCGTCCACCCCGGCGCGGCTGGAGTCGCCGCCGTTCGCGGCTGCTGCGGCGGCGGCGGCCGTGGCGTTGGCTGCTGCGGCGACCATGGCCGAGAACTCCCTGCTCATAGTAGGGAAGAGCTCACTTGGGGCGGTGTCGCTCCCCACGGAGCGGATCGACGTGTGCCTGCTCCCCGCCGCGGACTCCCACGACTCCCTCCTCCGCCGGTGGTACGACGACGACGGCTGGCTCGGCGTCGGCGTCGGCGGCGGGCTCAGCGCGTGGATGTCCCTGAACTCCGGCTCCTCGAGCTCCTCCTCCACCACCACTTCCTCCTCCCTCTCCTCACCCCCGCTGCTTCTGACGACGATCTCCCGGCCGGTGCTGATGACAATCTCCCGGTCGTCGGCGCCGCGGCTGCTGCTGCTGCTGCTGCTACCACTAGCCGCCGTTTGTTCACTCAACATGTGTCGCCGCCGTGGGTGAGGTCGTCGCCGCCGTCGCCGCCGTCGCCGCCGCCGCCTCTAGTGCTCAGCCACTAGCACACACGCGTAACCATCGGCGTCTTGCTCTTCTTCCTCCTCTTCGCTTCTCCGAGCTGAGCTGTGGTGGTGAGTGGTGAGTAGGATCGGATGCCTAGCTTGGTTAAATAGGCGGGAGAAGAGGGGGAGGTGGGCCTGGGAGTGTCAGTGTCGCTGTGCCAGTGCCCGCCATTGCAGGGGCAGTTTGGGTATCTCCGTTTCGATCCCCATTTCGTGTGCCTTTTGGGCGGCTTCGTCTCGCTTTCTGATTTTGGAGGGGTGTGTGTTTGTGTTTATTTTTGGGGGGTAAGGTTTGGTTTAGAGGTTAAGAGTGTGCAAAGTGCGCTGACTCACACAATCATATAGTTTTAGCATTAACAAGCGCCGTATGATTATTTTTTCCCTTTGATTAGTAGTACAGGTTTAGATTGGATACGTGACCCATTTTTTAGGGCAAAGCGTGAAGGTTCTAGCCTTCTCTTTACCTACATGTTTGGTTACGTACTTCCACTGTACGATCATACGTCGCCGTAAAATCTTTTAAAATGGATCGATGAATATTACTCATTTCGTCCCAATAAAAATTAATCTATGTTAGTTTTTATTACAACGCTAAATTAGTTTTTATTGAGACGAAAGGATTAGTTGTTTTTTAATGGACTAGTTTGATGTTCTAAATAGATTAATTAATATAATACTCCATTTAGGGACGAGACATACGATATATTATTATCTGATTTTGTGATGATAATCGATAATATAAATGAATGAATTAATTGTAAAATAATAGATAAGTTGTTCTAAAATATTATTCTAAACGGTTTATATAAAGAAAGTTTTTAAAATACCATGTTTCTAGACTTGTAAAACATGTCCACGATAATCTATAATTGTTGAGGAAAAGAACCAGCCTCAAACCAATTGCTACATGCTATAGTGGTTTGGGTCAGGCGGCCGCAATGACCTTACACAAAATATATGGTTAAATGAATATAACACCATTGGCTTAGACATAAATGCTGGTACTACCTCCGTTTCAGGTTACACGTTTTAACTTTGGTCAAAATCAAACTGTTTCAAGTTTGACTAAGTTTGTAGAAAAAAATAAGAGTAAAGTCCATTACCGGTCCCTAAACTTGTACCGTTGTGTCATCCCGGTCCCTAAACTCGCAAATCGACCGTTCAGGTCCTCAAACTTGTTTGACTATGTCATCCCGGTCCCTAAACTTGCAGATCACTCGTTTAGGTCCTCCAACTTGTTCAGTTGTGTCACCCCGGTCCCTAAACAGGACGGTCTAAAAACTTTATATCAAAAAATAATTCATAACTTTTATCTAATGAAGACAAAGTTTATATCAAAATTGTAGCCCTCGACGCGGCCTACAACTTTGTAGTTGAAAAGTTTTTGAATTAAAACTGTTTAGGGTCCCAAAATATTGTTGCATGTTTATAGATTTTGAAATTTTAATTTTAAAATTACATTTTGGGACAAAAAATGACTTAAAATAAAAAAAATTCAACTACGAAGTTGTAGATTGCGTCGAGGGCTATAAGTTTGATATAAAGTTTGTCTTCATTAAAGTTCACATGAAAAAGTTATGAATTATTTTTAAATATAAAGTCTTTAGACCGTCCTATTTGACGCAGATGATATTCAAATCCAAGTTTAGAGATCGGGGTGACACAACTAAATAAGTTGGAGGAACTAAACAAGTGATCTCTGCAAGTTTAGGAACCGGGATGATACAGTCGATCAAGTTTGAAGACCTGAACGGTTGATTTGCGAGTTTAGGGACCGGCATGACACAACGGTACAAGTTTAGGGACCGGTGATGGACTTTACTCAAAAAACAATAACATTTTCAACTTAAAGATAAATTTATTATAAAAACATATTCAATTATTGATTTAATGAAACTAATTTGGTATTATAAATATTATTATATTTGTCTATAAACTTAGTTAAATTTGAAGTAGTTTAACTTTGACAAAATTGAAACGCCTTATAACCTGAAACGGAAACGGAGAGAGTACTGCTCTTACATGATGTCAGCATATCAAATACATATATACCCACCCCTACCGAGCGACCTACAAGTCGGTATAACCGGCGAACCTTCGAGTGATTCTGTCGCCGCATACAAACGAAGTCTCGTGCAATCCTGTCCCGAGAGAGTTCAGTCAAACGCATTCCCAGCGGATAAAAGAAAGATTTGGTGATTACTCCCTCCCTCCCGTAATATTACAATCTAAGATGGGATGAGACTCATACTAGGACTATGAATCTAAGTATGGGTCTTATCCCATCTAAATATAGACACAAGATATATCCAGATTTATAGTGACCCATCATCTTAGGTCCTAATATTATAGGACGGAGGGAGGAGGTATTTAGGTCGTGTCAACTTCACCCAAAAAAAAGAAGAAGATTTACGATTCAATTGTCATCACCGAATTGTTTACTGGTTACTTCGCGAGCAGGGAGGCGGTGAGTTACCTACGTAGTACGTGTGTGCTGGTTTAGAGCAACGTTGACAGCGACGTTTTACCGCACACGTAAGAGATACGGAGTACTAGTAATTATCATCGTTTGCATGGAGGCGATGGGTAATCAAAAGACGTGGTCGGCCGCGGTTAACCCCGTCTCGCTGTCACGGAGTTAAAGCGGTGTGTGTTAGCGAAAGGGGGTTAGGATTATTTTGAGGCCGTTGCGAATTAGCGGCGGAGCCGTGTGGGGCCCAGCCCGCTTGCATTATCCTATTATACACCGGGTTAGGCGCAGACAAGGTGGGCCCGGTGTGTGTCTCCGCAGGTGGACCCCACGGGTGGAGATCGACGGCGGAGATGCGTTTGGTGTGGTGCCTGTCAGAGATCAGAACGAACAAACCCGTCAGGTGAGGCGTTGGCCGTTGGCCCGACTAGCTAGTAGATAGGGGTGTGCCACTATTCCACTAGTATGCCGGTATGGTCGTCTACTCGTCTCATATTTCGGACGTACGTGTAGCATTTTTCCTGCAAATAGTAGTAGCCTTTTGTACTAGCACGTTGCTACATCGACGACACACCACGTGGCCATGCCTGCAACAGTGCTTAGATGGAGATTAGCCATGATCATTGTTACTATGGTGTTCAAGTGAATAGGGGCAGCGGTGAAAACGAGAGGGGGAAACACCGGAGCAAGTTACCGAATGTTACTAGTTACTACTCGTGTATTACTTTCGTCCACAAATATTTTTTTTAGCTACATACATTGACAAAGTAACGAGAGCTACATTAGGTTTCATGTGGTAAAACCTATTTATCTAAGTTAAAGTTCTAAATTTAATACAGACAAGAAAAAACTACCCATACGTTATAATAAGTGAAGGCTATTTTAATCATATTATTGTTAGAATTTTTGTCTAAAAAGTAGATGGGATTTTTATTTTGATAGTATTGATATCTAATTTGGAACCCTTATTAAGATGATAGTCATATCATGTACGCCTGACGAGAATTCTGAAGCAATTAAAAATCAGACTGCCATCCTAGGTTTGCATGCGAGATTTTTTAAAAAATATTTCTTATATGACTCCTTATATATTTTCAAAAGCGAACGAACTTAAAAACCAACTCAAATACGGATAACATGCTAAAGTATCAGCGAAAATATCTTTAATTTTTACAATAATAGAGAAGAGATAGAGATACCAATACCAAAAGAGAAAAGGAGAGGAAAAGAGAAGAGATTGAAAGAAGAGGGAGAGAATTAGGATTATCGGGAAAAAGAAAAAGAGAAAAAAAAAGACAGTGAGGGAAGAGCACATGACTTCGAGTGGATGCACGCGGGATGGTACGGGTCGATTGGGTTGTGTTGGGCTAGGAGAGGGAGGGGTGGGATTAGTCTGGGGAGGATGTGTATAATACTCCCTCCATCTATTTTTGATAGGTATATTTTCAAATCTGAAAAATTTACCTTTGAAATGCATATTTTAATCCAACCACCTATCATCTTAATGACTTTCTCGGATTTAATACGTGACTCTCTATTGTTCCACACAAGATTGGCTACATGGGCATCGAGAAATGTAAATATTAATGAATCGATTGTTTACGAGGAATAACTTGTAACATGTTTAAATGGATGATAAGTAAAATTAATTATCCGTGGTCATTGTGTGAAATATGACTATAAAAAATAAATGGATGGAGTAGTTATTTTAGGCTCGAGCTAAATTGGATGCGGATGACGTACAACCAACTTAGACACCGATAACGTACCAAAATTCCGACGAAAACATCTTCGGATTTTATAATATTAGAGATATGATATACTCTCATTTACACATAAACTTTTAAGTAATTTTAAGTTTAGATAACATTTCTGTTAATAGTGAGATGTTTATGGTAACTTCATCAAATTTAAAATATATCCATTTAGTTTCTTAAGGATAAGGTGTGTGTCCCTGTATTCAGAGGGGACTATTATGCACACATGTATATGAATATCTATTGTATTATGCTTGTATGAGAAAAAGACGTATGGACTGTAAGTGGGTCAGCCGCGAACCTACTTATAGGTCAAAATAAACGGGTTCGGGGCTTGTTTTAGCTAAGTGAATTTCGTGGGTTAGCCACTTACACCCCTACGCATCGCATGGTCGTGTCGCTTGTATGAGTATATATACGTCTTTTACCCTTTCCACGCGCGGAGCTTCGCTAGCTGTATTCCGGTTGTACAACGTTGGACGCACGGCCAGGGGAAGAAGAGTGTAGAACACGCGGTGCATGCATGCCATGCGATGCGATGAGCTCACTCGAACCGCGACCGATCGAAACGACCGCGCGCATGACGATGACGTGCACGCACGTAGCGATCAGTCAAACATAGCCACCAAAAAAAATCACAGCATAATCCAAAATTCGTCTTGCTTAATTTATGCCTCTGCTTTGCTTTACTTTACAGCCTGTGAAAGTGAGACCGAATGTTTTTGTCACCTGCATGCCGCTGATATTTGACGCGGCCAAAACACACCCGTCTGCCAAATAAAGCCACACGTTTTTCCCTCTAACAAATACTTCTGTCCTAAAAAATACTTAACTTAAAAAGGGATATAACATCTTCTAATACAATAAATTTAGATAAAAAGTTATCCAGATTTATTACACTAAAAGACGTGGTTGAATTATTTTTATTAACGAAAGGAGTACTAAGCAGAAATTTGAATTTGGTTGTGACAAGAAAAGGATCTTGTTATCAAGGGTAGACGTCATGAGATTGAGAAGGATCACGACATGTAAACTCCATGTCAGTGACTCGGTCGCAATTTCCCAGTGCTTAGAGCAGGTATAATAGTAGGCTATTAGTCAGTTATAAACATATTTTAATGAGATAAACGATAAGAGAGAAAAACAGTGGGCTACAGATCTGTAGCTAACTGTAGCACGGACTCTAAGACGTAATGTGTGTATAATAGGTGGGACCATATATTAATAGTATATTAAGCAACTATTGTATAAATTAGATATTAGATTGGCTATAGATAAATTGGAGTTAGTAGTGGGCTATAATATTAAACCTGCTCTTAGACTAGAGATTTTGCAGGGCCCCAGTGCTGGATACAACGGAGGAAACAAACAAAGGGAAGAGATGGCAGGAGGTAGTAGTAGCAAGGATCCTCTGTAACAACCATATCTACAACGATCGTTGCAGATTCGACTAAAATTTGACTGGCCCCAGCAGGCAATGGATGCTCCGAGTGGAGAGCAGGGAGTTGCAATAATGATTAAGGGTGTGTTTGGTTGGACTTTTCAACCTGTTTTTGTTTTTGTTTTTGTAAAAGCCAAAAGCTAGCCAAAGGACCCAAAAACCATATTTACTTTTGACCAAAGCCAGCTTTTGGTGTAGTACAAATTAAAAGCACCTCTACCCCCTATTTTCACTTGCTTTTTGGGGAAAAAAATTACCCACCTCTGCTATTAAAAAAAACGGTTCGCTTCTTTTCTTTCTCCCATCCTTCTCCCTTCTCCTCCTCCTTACTTCGTCGTCGCCGCCGCTCCTTCTCGCCCGAGGCCGAGGCCGCCGCCGCCACCTAGGACTCCGACTACGCCGTGGCCAACTCCGCCGCCGCCTGCGTCTACCTCCCCTCCACCGCCGCGGCCGAGGACTCCGCCACCACCGCCGCACGCTCTGCCCTCTCCCCCCCCCCCCCACCGCCCGAGGCCTCCACCGCCGCCGCCGAGGACTCCGACTCCCACACGCTTGACTCGGCCGCCGCCCGCGTTTCCCTCCCGCCACTGCCGGGCCGCCGAGGTCGACTCCACGCGCGTCTGCCTCCTCCTCCGTCGCCGCCGAGGCCTCCTCCGCCGCGCGCGCGTCTGCCGCCGTCGCCGAGGCCACTGCCGAGGCCAACGCTGCGCCGCCGCCAAGGCCGACGCCGCGCGCCTGTTTTTTTTTCTTTTCTCTGTTTTTCCCTCTTTTTCTATGGGTGTATGACATGTGGGGCCCGTTTGTAAGTGGGACTAGTTGTTTTAAAAGCCACAATTGTTGAACCAAACGAACTTTTCCAAAAGCCACAGCCCATATTCCACAGCTGCTTTTTGAAAAGACACAACCCACAGCTACTTTTTGAAAAGTTACAGCTCAACCAAACACACCCTAAGAGAAAGCTAATAGGATTTGTCAAGTTTGAAGATTTTCGAAAGAGATGTCAAGTATATATGAAAGGCAATACTGCAAAAATCTGAAAATGTGCCAAATTAAGGTGGTACATTCTCTCGTACAATTTATGCAATATCCGATCAAATAAAGCTCGAACTCTAAGTAGCCGATGTATTAGAAGATTGGAACCCTTGATGGATTTCCCTTTCGATATAATTTGGTTAACAGAATTTAGGTCGAATGTCCATAATCTCCTAACCTTAGAGCATATGTAGTGTGAACAAAAATCGATTTTACGATAGGAGAACCAAATCATGCACGTTGTAGCTGTCGAACCGTATGTGTCAAACAACAAATCGAACTCCACATTGAAGTCGAACTGAAAGAGTAAATTAATATACTGTGCATGCATGCAGGTACGGTTCCAGTGATTGGCTTATTCCCTTTTTACAGATCCCACAAAACAATTTTAACATTATAGCTATCAAACTGAAATTTTGTTTGGCTCTTCTATTAGATTGACCGAACCAAACACTATGCCCTTAGTGCCTTTGCCAACTGTCAGATAAGTGTAGATTTTGCTTTCACTTTTAAAATGGAAGTACACCAATATATTTGGGAAATACAAAGCATAACTTTTAAAAAGGCGAAATGCGATTTACACTAAACTTAGCTAGTGCTCTGCTCTGCTCACAGAAGGTGGGTACGCAGAAGATCATTGCGGCAGGGAAGTAGTAGTAGGTCATGGTCAACCTTAACCATACCCTACCATGACAGCAGCAGCCCAGGCCCATCCATCGCCCACAGCCCCTGCAGGCCCGGGCCCACTCGAGCAGAGGGGCACTGTGAAAAAGGCCCAGCCGGCCCCACCACGTCATGGGGCGCCATGCACGCACCGGTCAGACGACGCGGTTGTCGGCCTGGCCGGGGTGCCCAGCCACGTGGGCATCCCGCGCGCTACCGACAGCGGCCGTGACCCGCGGGGCCCGGCGGCGCGCGCGCGCGACGTCGTCGAGACCGCGACGCCGACCGATGGCGAGCGCGCCCGCACCCCCGCCCCGCGCGCGCGCCGTGCCAGCCACCATGCGACGTCGTACACGCACAGCGCGCCGCGGGCGCGAGCGCGCGCGCTCTGCAGCGTCGCCGCCGCCGAACGGCATGCCGATCGATGCCGCCGGGTGCGCGCGCGCGTCGCCATTGTGATCATGGCGCGCGCGACGTGACGGCGACACAAGCCAATCCATCGCTGGCGACTCGCTTAGTACTATTAATTACTCCACTAACTAGCGGCATGTACAAGAAGCGGTAGGAGAAATATCGTGTTTCTGTCTAATCTTTTCTGTGGTTGTACGCTTGTTTAATCCTCCTTTTCATAGGAGTTAATGACGATAGGGCTCGATCAGAGAGAATAAAAATTGGGTTGGTGCGCTGATCACTTTCGCGGCGAGTGTTGCTGACTTGCAGCTACGCGTGCCACTTGCCGCCGTTCGGTTGGCCTCCGCGGCGGGGGATGATATATTGATATTAATGGATAATGCTTTATGCGAGATACGGCTCTGTTTGTTTTGCATTTCTTTTTCGTTAGGGTGGTGAGTACACCGGAGCCAATAAACAGGTTTAGGTGGAGGACTAGTGTTTTTTTTTAAAGTTTGGCCATACGCCCATACGATAATTATTTAATTTGTTCTTTTAGATACGCCTACTAGTTCGTGCTAGTAATCTATAGAGCACTTCAGGACTAGATAGCGAGAAATCCGTTTGAAGAGATCAACACGACACCCCTTTGCATGCAACCTTGGGCGAGTGGCTAGCTAAGCTTGGACTGGTTCCTAAGACTGCCACTAAAAACATGTGTCAAATGGTTGAGTGGATATATATGTAAGGTGTCAGACTTGTCTCAAGATATAATGGTGATGAGGTCCTTTTGGGACGCACCTGATCGATTCTATGAATAATGGACTACAACTCTCTTGAAGTAGCAAATCATACTAGTGGGCAATCGCTTAATAATATCACTTATTCTCTCTGTCTCAAAAAATACAATCTAAAATAGGAATTATTACATATCCTAAGACAATCACTTAGGTGCTGTTTGAATCTTCTGAAAATGAAGATAAAGATAAAGATTAAGTGTTTCACGTAAAACGATGTGGTAATAACGTGTGATTAATTAAGTTTTAATTATTACAAATTTGAAAAATAGATTAATCTGATATTTTAGAATAACTTTCATATAGAAAATTTTCGCACGAAACACACCGTTTAGCAGTTTGAAAAGCATGCCACGAGTATCCAAAAGTTAATCTACTTCCTCCGTTTCACAATGGGAAATGCTAGAATAACTTACATTGTGAAACGGAGGGAGTAACTTTTTTTTGGAGAAAAGAACAGGTGCTTAATCCAGATTTGTTGTACTTGGATAGATCGCATCATATTCTAAGTTAGGTATTTTTTATGGAGAAAATACTCTATATTATAAACAAAACGTATATAATGATTGAGACAGCTATGTATCATTTATGTACGCAGCTACATCAACTAAGAACAAATTAAAATGGCATGTACCAAATACAATATGGTATCTAATGTCACTCCTCTCAACTGTTTGCTTGTACCCTATATTATCTGAGGTGTCTCTTTGCAAAGATACATCTCCTTTTTCTTCTTTCTTTATCCATTGTAGCAAAATAACTAGTACTAGTTTGCAGTAATATTCTATGAGACACTTCATTAATTAATTGCAATGAGTCATATGGGGGGTGAGGAACTAAGACCAATTAAGGACTAGAGCTGGTCTAGAGCTGATTACTGGTTACCAAACGAAACAATATGAAATCAGATTTTAAAAAATCGACTATTATGGATAACCTATTCGAATTTAATATTACTGCAATGTTTTCCCAATTCCCCTCCTACTCGTAATTCCTAAATAGTAGGGCTGGCCAGTTGGCAATTGGGAGTCCAACTCAGAAGACAATATTGTGCATATATAATTCAGTTGGCAATTGGCCGGTTAATTTTATTAGTAGGACAAATCTCGTTATGCCAGTGGCAGATCCACCTAGTTCGGTAACAAATTTTGGTGTTATTGTAGAGGTTGAATATAGCGTTTTCAAACACTCAAAAGTAGTTTAGAGGTTTTCCCCAGGTTCTAAATGTCTTTTTCCCCATTACCGCTATGACCCGGTGTAACTGCACAACAGTTTAAAATTAAACATTTACCAATATTGTGCCTGAAAGAAGTGTGCGAGACTTAACACAGATTATATTTCAAACAGATCTGATAGTGTGACTGCAATTTATGCAATCTACAACCGCTTATTAGATTGGGTCCAATAATGGTCAATATGCACCATGGTATTGTCCGTAGATCACTGTGGCAAAAATTGCTGAGTACTTTTGTACCGGCACTGTAGCCGATAATCCGGTTCATTCATCAACAAAATAGATAGTCACAATTACGTGCCATAGCTTAACTTGTAGGCTCTATATAATTCAAACTATGCCTTAACGCAGCATAGAGCTGGACAAAAAGCGCAAAGCTCATGGCTTAGATCAGCTTATAGCGAGCTCGACTCGGATAAGCTCGAACTCGTAGTCTTAATGAGTCAAGCCAGATTAGACTCTTAACTCGTAACTTTAACGAGCTAACTCGCGAGCTCCTCATTTAGCTTGTTAGTATAAGATATCACCACATCTTTATATACTTAGTACTTCTTAACTAGTGCTTAGATTTTTAATTACTTCAAAATTATTCGTATTTAATGAGTTATTCATTAGTTCATGTTTATTATTATGTTAATATATGATAAATTTAAAATTATTAATATGATATAAATGAGATAGAGCTCGTTAACGAGCCTAATGAGCTTAACAGCTCATGAGGCGAACTGAGCTAGTCTTTTAGCTCAATGTTAACGAGCCGAGCTGACTCGTTAAGATAACGAGTTTTAACGAACCGAGCCTTAACAAGTCTAACTGGTTCGTTATTCAGCCCTATTTAGTGGTGGCTAACGAGCCAACTCGTCTCGACTTGTAAAACTCGTTAAGTTAATGAGCTAGCTCGGCTTGACTTGTTAAAATAACGAGTTAAAAATGGAATTCGACTCGACTTGTTAAAATAACAAGTTAAAAATGAAATGCGACTCGACTCGTTAAAAAGCCCAAGTCGATTCATTAAACTTGTTACATCGAAATACATGGTTTGAAATTCACATACATATACAAATCATGATTTGTGAACCTATGACCAAAGATTATGATTGACATGCTATGCATCATGACTCACAATATTGTGATACAAGGAATAATTACGAGTTTACAACCTTTACACCGGCAAAATATGGCCAATTAACTTATATCTTAATATATCATGAGCTCAACGAGCTAAATAACGAGCTAGCTCGAGTTGTCTCATTAAACAAATGAGTAAAAGTTCAAACTCAACTCGACTCATTAACTGCCAAGTCGAGTTGAGCCGAGAAGAGTTTTACACAAATTAAATTAGCCCATGAGTTTCGAGATTTTTGACCAACCCCTACTGACACATATCCATCCAACATCATACCCGGTTAAGAGCAGGTACAATAGCAGGCTATAAGCCAGCTGCAAATATATTTTAAGGAGATAAATAAGGAGAGAGAAGGGCAGCAGGCTACAGATTTGTAGCCAGCTATAGCATGGACTCCAATACATAGTGTGTGTATGACAGGTGGGACTGAGTATTAATAGTGTAGTATGTAACTATTGTATGAATGAGCTATTAGATTGGCTATGAATGAATTGGAGTAGTAGTTGGCTTTACTATTAAACTTGCTCTAAGCCCCTCCTATTTGGGCAGGCCTACATCCCAAAAAGGTGCTCCATGGAATGCCAAAACGCACCCGTCCCGGTTCCCATTCCCATTCATAGCTACTATCTACCACCTTTTTCGATCGTTAAGCAATGCTCGCGCAATAACGAAATCTACTGCGTGCCATACCGCCACGCAATATTAGCTTAGCTAGCTAGATGCCACTCACTCGAGGTTAGTTAGGCATGGGCATCACATAGCAAACTGGCCATCCCATAGCTTTCCTAGCTCCCACGAGACGACCCTGCACCCTGCATGCGGCAGCACGGCGCACACGCTCCTTTCTTGATCGTGCGCGTGGAGCCCAGATGTGACCGGCCGGAACGGACTCCGGCTTGGCTTGCCCTTGCACAGCACTGCACAAGCACAACCCGGTCGATCGATCGATCAGTGGGTGCCGAATATTCCGCACTTACACGTGTTCACCGTTATGCGATGCACAAGTCTAGCTAGTGCACTTGAGGAATAATTTGGATGCATGTACGCTACTGCTGCGCTTTCGAATGTCAGAATAAAAAACACATGGGTGATGATCGAGTGAACAATGTGTCTCATCAATCAGCTGTCCCTAAACGAACGAACCATACTCTGATTGCGTAGCAAGTACTGTGGGTGATTCGATTCGTGGATTTTTCGTTCAATACAAAGAGCGCTAACTGGTAACCTGGCGCGCTTAGATAGATACCACAGGTTATCTGGTGCTTAGATACCACAGGTTGGTCGACAAATGTCCAGACCGCGTACACACCTGCACGCACCAATGTGCAAAACACCCGGCCTCAACCTGTCGGCAAATGCCCTCGATCGGCATCAATTCCCTACCACCACGTACGCCCCCGGGAAACGGAGAGTGACCGTCGAGCCGCTGGGAGGAGGAAACAACAACCGGACGAGAAGAAAGAACCAGAGCACAAGCACCCAAACAAACAAAAAGTTCCCGGTCGAAAAGAACCTGCAGTAGCTTAGCTACTAGTAGCACTGTGAGCACAAGCTTTGTCCTGTTCCGATCCATGTCGTAGTACCGCTGGTGATGCTGCTAGGATCGGATTGGGATCAGGTGCAGTCACTATAGTGACTGCACCTTTGGCAGTAGCCACTAATCCACCATCCAACAGGTAAGGAACGTCCAGGATTAACTGTCTATGCTTCCTTCTTTTAGCTTTTTGAACATGGAATGTTTTCTCCTTTTCTTTATCTCAACTTTCTCAAGTTTAAGAGGAATCAAATGTAGTTTATAAACAAAATGCACACATACTTCACTTCAATAATATTTTGCATAATTGTACATGGCACTGACAAATGAGCTAGTGAGTTTAACTTTTCCCTGTGTTTGGGAATAATGCATCCACTGAGTCAAAAAAAAAAAACTAAGCTACTAGTCCAAAATCTTCCCGTAAATCAGTGTGAAACTTCTATTGATAACTTGTAAAGAAAATGTTCCATTCAGAAAAAAAAACTGTAAAGAAAAACAACAGGATTAATGTTTCTTAGTTGAATAGAGCATGAGTCACATAAAAAAAATTAAAGGAGAGTTACATCAAAATATGAGCTCTACTTCAAGGGTGTATTTGGATAATGAGAAATGGGGGGTAGGATTGGGATTGGGAAATGAATGAAGGGTTAGGATTAAATGGAAGAGGGAGAATGAATGGTTAGGATTTGAAGATGGGTGGGAAATCATTTTTCTTAGCCATTTGCCAAACACTGCCCAAGCCCTTAAAATAAATGCCAAGCTTCTTTTAAACATCTAAATAAGTAGTATTAAATTTCTTGTCAAATGAAAAATAATTGTGCTAGTATTTCATGTTCAAATTGCTAAATTAATGAGGAAGGAGACAATCAAATCTGAATGTTCCTTACTAGCTGGATGGTGGATCAGTTGCTACTGCCAAAGTTGACTGCAACTGATCCCAATCCGGTAGGACCGGCTAGATGCAGGCCGGATGCACCTACCTTTCCTCCCCGTAAACAAACACGTACGACGTGCCAGCCCGGGACCCGATTCGATCGACCGGATCAGGCAAAAAAAAATCATACTACGACGCAGCACGAAAAGCAAGCCAACCCCGCGAAAGCGGCCTCCCGGCAACCGCCGCTCCGTTCGCCTGCGGCCGCAGCAGATAGGATCATGCTGCTACGACGCAGCAGCAGCCGCAGCGACCGTACGCTAGGAAAAAAAATTTCCGAACGGCGCCAAACGCGCGAAGCTTCCCTCCCTCCCCGCCCCCGTCTCGCGCTCCGATTTGGCGCATGCCGTGCAACGCACCGGCCGCGTGCGCGTCGCGTCGGGGATGGGACGAGACGAGACGAGAGACGAGACGTCATCTCGCCTCGCGGAGACGGGCGCGCTCCCGTGGGGTCTAGCCGGTGCGACGGCTGTTTCGCCCGTGTCCCCTCTCGAGCGGGCGCGCGGGGTGACTTTCGTTCGGGCCATCTGATGATGGGGGTCACGCAGCCCGCGCCGTGCGTGCCGCGGACGTAGTAGGCGATGTGCCAGAAAAATGCTCTCGCGTGCGTGCATCGACGCGCGTTTCGGGGTGGTGTGCTCGTGTGGAGTATACAACCGTTTTCGTGGTTCGCGTCAGTGCTTGGGAAGAGATACTTAACTGTTTATGTTACATCAGGTGAATTCATGGTTTTTTTTATGACAGGTAGTGCTGGAATTAATAGATGGGCTTTAGCCCACTCGAAAATTAATTCTCTTAAAAATCACAAAAACTCACTTTATAGGATGACATGCATGGAGAGCTTAGTATCACCTTACTTATTCTAGAAGAGGGGGTCTTCTTAAAAGGGAGGATGCCCTCCTAGCCACTTGAAGCATGTGTGGTGGAGAGAAGAGGGGGAACACGTGTGCGCTCGCTCGCCTCCCTAGCAGGTGAAATGGTCCGCAAAATTGGTTCCTCACCCTTACGCAGATGCAGTCTTCTTTTGCAGTTTTGTTTTGCGTTTTGCTGCAAACATTCCGAAAATTCTGTTGTTTTGCGTTTTGCTGCAAACATTCCGAAAATTCCGGTGCGTACGCGGAGTAGAGATCATGTGGGCGCCCTGATCAAGCGACCTATCTCGATATAAACCGAGCCGCTGCCTTTACGCAACACACGCGAAATCAATCTAGGGTTTGTCTCCTACTCTGTGCTGCGCCGTCGCTTGTAGACTACTCCATCCCGCTCGCCGGCGTGCATCGGCGATCGGGAGAGCAGATCTCCAGAACCTCTGCCTTCGACGTCCTGCACCGGGAGAAGGTGGCAATAAGGTTTTTGGGAAGCGCTTCGCGCGACTGCTCCCTGTTCGTCTGCGACGGCTCGCCTTCCTCTCCGCTCGCGTGCTGCGCGTCTTCGTCGACTCCCGTAACCGCGAGTGGTTCCTGCTGAGCAACTGATCTTTCCGCAACCTTGATACGTGTTCGATATGTTGCGTATATTTGATATGTTCATGTTTTATTCTTTACTTTACATGTGTAGATATTATGATGCGTTCATGCTAGTTTATATCTACAATGTTATGATTTATTTATGGAATAAATTAAATTATTATATGCTTGTACTTTCAACAGGCAGCACGTTCACGTTGTGCGACAGAGAGTTAATTAATCGGGGATAGACTATCACCTATTGGAAATTTGGAATTGTCATATGTGGTGCATCGGTGAATTAATATCTCGGTTCGTCATCGTGATTGGCTGGTTCGTGCGTGCTTACTTTAGAGCTCGTCGTGCCGGGACAAGATGTTTCACTTCACGGTCTTCACGTCCGTGGGTGATGACGTATAGATGAAAGCCTAAGAAATTTAGCCTTTTATTGGTCTTTTGTTTAATCCAACGAGGGAGCTGTCGAGCTTTTGGTTTGCCACGTGTACGTCCAACCCAGAGAAATTTAGCCGTGAACGTAGAGCCGCTGGTGAAATGATCGATGTTTACTGGAGTTACGACTAGGTCATTTGTTTGGAAAAGTAACCACTAACCAGTCAAGGTCACCGGCCATCTGGCTCCACCTGGACAGATTGGACGCACGCACTTGAAGTTTTGAATAGTTCATGACGTCTTTTTTAGTACTTTCTTCTCTACATCTAAGATGAGCATAATATGTAATTGTACTGTAAAATTTGGTCAAATCACGTGTAGGTGCACCAGATGATGTAATGCACAGTGCGTACTCGGTTACGGAACTTGGTAGTAGGTTTACTGAATTGCACCAATCCATTATATAGCTAGCTGATGCAATCGCCTTATGAGCTTGTATACAAACCATATGACCTCTTACTCCTTTCATCTAAACTAGCATGGTGGCCCGCGTAGATTGTGCGGCTAGTATCATTATATTTTCTCTTATATAATAGCATATATATTTTCTCATTATATTATTCAAATATATTAAAATGACATTATAATTTTAAATTTTGCAATAACTACAAATGTGTAATATTTATATTGTATTTTATATACGTGTTAGTTATTAATTATTTTTAATATTAAATTTTAGTTATTTGTAAATTATATATATTTCCATATGGACTATAGACTCATCTTTTAATATTTCTTTTTTTAATTCTAAATTTTCTGTAAATTGTATTTCTATATAGACTCTAAGCTCTTCTTTCAATGTTATTTATTTTTATTTCTAATTGTATTTCTATGTGTACTCTAAACTTATCTTTCAATATTCTTTAATTTTTATTTTCGAATTTCAGTTAATTCTAAATTGTATTCCTATATTGACTTTAAACTCTTCTTCCCATGTTTTTCTTAATTTCGAATTTTAGTTATTTGTAAATTGTATTTTTATATGGAATCAAAACTCTACTTTTAATTTTATTATGTTTATTCTGAATTTTAGTTAGTCTTAAATTCCTATATAGACTCTATACTCTACTTCTAATATTTCTTATTTTTTAATTCCGAATTTCTATTTTTTTCTTAATTGTATTTCTATATGGACTCTATACTCTACTTCTAATATTCTTTATTTTTAATTCCGAATTTCTACTATTTCCTAATTGTATTTCTATATGGACTCTATACTCTACTTCTAATATTCCTTATTTTTAATTTTGAATTTCAGTTATTTCCTAATTGTATTTCTATATGGACTCTAGTTTCCTCTTCTAATATTCCTTATTTTTTAATTCCGAATTTCAACTATTTCTAAATTGTATTTCTATATAACTCTAGTCTCCTCTTCTAATATTTCTTATTTTTTAATTCCGAATTTAAGCTATTTCTAAATTGTATTTCTATATGGACTCTTCTTTTTATTTTTCTCCGATTAATGTGAGAATTTTTAGGCCATGAGAGCGAACGTGGAGGCTCCTTTTTATATTCTAATATAATAGATAGACTAGGTTTGCCATGTATTCCTATTGTGTTATCATGTTTGCCTTTGTGCAGTGCTGAGTGTTTTTGAGAGGCACTAAAGTTTAACTGCAAACAGACGTGTATTTGTCTCTAGCTAAATGCTGTGAACATCCCTGATTCAATTACTATTTTATAGATTGTCTACCAATATAACATAGTAACAAAATGTCATGGTGTAAGCCTGTGTATCTACATTCTCTTGGGGTTAATTTGTAATGTACTGATTTTCTCGCTTCAAATATATTGATGCACAGAGCTTTGCATGTTAACAAGAAAAAGGTCAGTTCCTCGTGTAAATGGATTTCTACAGTTTTATTCCCATAACAAAAGGAACTTACTACTAAATGTATGAACAATTTGAAGGAAAATAGCAGCAATGGAACACATAATTCTTGGGCTTCCACTCCAATTCCATAAAAGTAACACAAAAGAATAAAAAGCTTTCCATGTGAAGTAACATAATGTTTTATGTTATTCCCTCCTTGCATTGTGCCATTGATCTTTTCTCTAGAGATCGTCCATCACCATTTGAAGTGCTAGTACGAAGACATGCTAGACTTGTGTTCTTGAGGACCATGAACTTTGTCTTGTTCAAACTACAAAATTTCGGCAGTCCCTTGCCAATCATAAAGTCCTGTACTACTACTACTACCACCTCATTATCATATCGTCTATTATTTGATTGGTTCTTCTAAGATAGGGAAATCCTAAACTTCATTGTGACTCCATGAGAATTAACTAGAATCCATAAATAAAACAAAGGATAGCACCTGACACATCCAAATCCATATGCAACCACACAACCAAGTTTTGGCCCTCAGTTGCACAATGCAATGTATCGCAACAATCAATTTTTTTTCTCTGTTTAAATTCTAACAGTATGATCTTTCACAACAAACAGAAATAACACAGCACGAACACAATCCAGCAGGCAGTCATTACCTTTTGGAAGAGCTTCTTCACTTCTTGTCACGCTGCTTCTTCTCGGTAAAGCGGTAGACCACCGGGCCATGGCGCCACCCTTCGAGCGGCGGGTCCTCGTGTACCACCTCGACGTCGAACACCTTCCTCGCCTTGGCGAAGAACTTCTTGTCCGTTCGCTTCCACCTCCTCATGTGCGCCATCACGAACACCACCTCCACCTTGACGAAGAACCGCATCGTCTCTATCTAAGGGGTCAACCAACGCCTCGTAGTACACCACGTCCGACGCCACGACGAGGTCGAACCGAGAAGCCGGCGGCGGAGCGGCGACGGCCTCCATCGCGGCGGCGTCGCCCCACGGGAGCGGGGCGACGGAGACGGAGCCGCCGCGGGCATCGAGGAGTGGAGGCTTTTTTTTATATTCCTTTAATAATATAATAGACATATAAGGAAAATTACCTCAATTCCTTATTTAAATATATAAGATATTTTAGAATCCTGAGACAATATTTTATCTTTTATCCATCAACGAACTCATGTACTAGTTTAATCCTCACCGAACAACTTTGGTATTAGTTTACTTTTTGTACTTTTTCCTCAATCATCATTATTTTTACTATGATTTGACCCTCTTTCACTTTCTTAATTATTTCCAAAATGATATAATCTCCTTATATTTAAGGACAAAGGGAATACTTTGATTGCAGATCATCCAGGAAGAAGGTATATTTTTTCACAAAATCTATTTCGAGAGGCATCTCGATTTAGACTTAACGAGCGACGCGGACAATTACGTGAGAAGTACTAGTAGCGTTACAGACATACATGCAAGTAGTTTTTGCTATTAGGTTGTGCATTTTTTTTCTTCTTATGAAATTTTCTCTTAAATTACTTATCCGATCTATAATTCGATTACACCGTTGTGTTCGTAACAATTAAATCTTACAACAAGATCTCACATGATTATATTTTGATGAAAAATCACAAATTACTTTTATGATATGTCTAAATTACTTTTAGATTCCACTAAGTTACTTCTTAGATATACAAAAGTAAATTTAGTAAAGCTTAAAAGTAATTTACATATATTATAGAAGTATCTTAGAACAAAACGAATATAACTTTGGCATGTCATTTGAAGTAAATCCGTTGTAGAGATAAAAACATGACTCTATCTAGACATTAAATTAATCAGCACAAATTATGGAATTAACTAAAAACAATAATGAATGTAACCACCTCAGAACATTATGAATGTATAGGAAGTATTTTAATCAAATCTAAAAGTAACTTATATATATATGATAATTTGTTCAATGAAAAAAGGTATTAATTAAAGCTACTTTCTTTTTTTATAAGTTACTTTTATAATATATGTAAATTACTTTTAAACTTTACTGAATTTACTTTTCTATGTCTAAGAAGTAACTTAGTGAAATCTAAAAGTAATTTAGACATATCATAAAAGTAATCTGTGATTTTTCATCAAAATATAATCATGTGAGATCTTGTTGTAAAAATTTAATTATTACGAACACAACGGTGTAATCGGATCGTAGATTGGATGAATAGTTTAAGAGAAAATTGTATTTGAAGTATATGTGGATGGTATTATGGAGTGGTACCACTGTATAGTCACGTCCATATTTTTTTAATAGATGATTCATGCAGAAAGTTTCGACTTTCGATCATCTTGGTAGTAAACCCAGAAAAACCCGACAGGTCGTCGACCCTTCGGCTGGATGGAGCAGCAGCTAGTCGCGGTTACACCTTTGGGCCGTGGTCCTCTCGCCCTTTCCTCGGTTGGGCCACTGGAAGGCCGTAGTGCGGCTCAACGTAGTCATTGGTCCAATGCCACGATTTGGGCGTAAAAGCCCATGTTGTTGTTGGGCTTACAATGAAAAGGTCATGTTCTCCGAATGAAAAAAACGTACAGAAGCAACGCCGTCTTTTCAGCTCGGATGTCTGAAAACTCCTAAAACCCCAAGCAGCCAGAACGTGCAGCACACCATTTTGCTCGTCAATGGCCGCCGCCGCCGCCGATCCCCTCGTCGCCGGCGCCACCGTCTCCTCCGACTCCGACTCCGACGATCTCCACCTCCTCCTCCCGAATCTCCTCCCTTCCGCCGCCACCGCCGCATCAGACGCGCAGCTCCACCACTTCCACCTCCCCGCGCTCCCGTCCCCTATCACCGTCCGCACCCTCCCTTCCCTCGGCCTCACCTTCCAGCTCTGGCCGTCGGCCTCCACCCTCCTCCGCGTGCTCCCCGCCTCGCCGCACCTCCTCCCGCGCGCGCCCACCCAGGAGAGCCCGCTGGGAATCCTCGAGCTCGGCTCCGGCACCGGCGCCGCGGGCCTCGCCCTGGCCGCGGCGCTGCCCGCCCACGCCGTCCTCTCGGATCTCCCCGCGGCGCTCCCCAACCTCCGCCACAACGCGTCCCTCAACGCGCCCCTCCTCGACGCCCGCGGCGGCTCCGTCTCCGTCGCCCCGCTCCCGTGGGGCGACGCCGCCGCGATGGAGGCCGTCGCCGCTCCGCCGCCGGCTTCTCGGTTCGACCTCGTCGTGGCGTCGGACGTGGTGTACTACGAGGCGTTGGTTGACCCCTTGATAGAGACGATGCGGTTCTTTGTCAAGGGGGAGGTGGTGTTCGTGATGGCGCACATGAGGAGGTGGAAGCGCACGGACAAGAAGTTCTTCGCCAAGGCGAGGAAGGTGTTCGACGTCGAGGTGGTACACGAGGACCCGCCGCTCGAAGGGTGGCGCCATGGCCCGGTGGTCTACCGCTTTACCGAGAAGAAGCAGCGTGACAAGAAGTGAAGAAGCTCTTCCAAAAGGTAATGACTGCCTGCTTGATTGGGTTCGTGCTGTGTTGTTTCTGTTTGTTGTGAAAGATCATACTGTTAGAATTTAAACAGAGAAAAAAATGATTGTTGCGATACATTGCATTGTGCAACTGAGGGCCAAAACTTGGTTGTGTGGTTGCATATGGATTTGGATGTGTCAGGTGCTATCCTTTGTTTTATTTATGGGTTCTAGTTAATTCTCATGGAGTCACAATGAAGTTTAGGATTTCTCTATCTTAGAAGAACCAATCTAATAATAGACGATATGATTATGAGGTGGTAGTAGTAGTACAGGACTTTATGATTGGCAAGGGACTGCCGAAATTTTGTAGTTTGAACAAGACAAAGTTCATGGTCCTCAAGAACACAAGTCTAGCATGTCTTCGTACTAGCACTTCAAATGGTGATGGTCGATCTCTAGAGAAAAGATCAATGGCACAATTCCTCTGCATGCAAGGAGGGAATAACATAAAACATTATGTTACTTCACATGGAAAGCTTTTTATTCTTTTGTGTTACTTTTATGGAATTGGAGTGGAAGCCCAAGAATTATGTGTTCCATTGCTGCTATTTTCCTTCAAATTGTTCATACATTTAGTAGTAAGTTCCTTTTGTTATGGGAATAAAACTGTAGAAATCCATTTACACGAGGAACTGACCTTTTTCTTGTTAACATGCAAAGCTCTGTGCATCAATATATTTGAAGCGAGAAAATCAGTACATTACAAATTAACCCCAAGAGAATGTAGATACACAGGCTTACACCATGACATTTTGTTACTATGTTATATTGGTAGACAATCTATAAAATAGTAATTGAATCAGGGATGTTCACAGCATTTAGCTAGAGTCAAATACACGTCTGTTTTCAGTTAAACTTTAGTGCCTCTCAAAAACACTCAGCACTGCACAAAGGCAAACATGATAACACAATAGGAATACATGGCAAACCTAGTAACCAACCTCTGGCAACCGAACAGAGGGAGGGGCACAATAATCATTGGTTGCACTGGACGAGCTTGTATTTCCGTAACTGTTGGGCCTTTCCAGCTCCTTTAGTGTCCCATTAGATGAGTGTGAAAATCTGCAGAGAGAAATTGGTGGTGCAAAGTACATTGCCACTGGCATCTTTGGTGGAAGGTCTGGTAATGGTGCTTCAAACTTCAGTACGCTTATGACCTGGCGAATTGAAGGCCGTATATTATAATCTGGGTGTGCACACCAAAGTCCAACAACCATCAAGGAAATAACTTCCTGCTCTTCAAATTCACCATCAAGCCTTCCATCAATTGCATTAAGTATCTCATTTCTTCCATAAAGATCCCAAACCCATTGAACCAAACTGATCTTGTCATTATCTTCCTTTGGCACAACAGGCCTCCTTCCACAGGCTATCTCCAGTGCAAGAATGCCAAAGCTGTAGACATCAGTCTCTTTGCTTGCTTTCCCAGTAGTGACACACTCTGGAGCCATGTAACCCATGGTCCCAGCTATCACTGTAGTTTGTGAGCCTCGGTCATGGTCTACAAGCCGTGCGAGCCCAAAGTCCCCAAGCTTAGCGTTGAATCCAGAATCAAGCATCACATTGCTTGGCTTGACATCACGATGCACGACACATTGTTCCCACTCCTCGTGGAGATACAGGAGGGCGGATGCAACACCTATGGTTATCTTGAACCGCAATGGCCATGCTAACAGGTTTCCACCATCATAGAGGTGTTTGTCCAAGCTCCTGTTTGGCATAAACTCGTAGACTAACAAGAACTCTCCATGCTCATGACACCAGCCCACAAGTTGCACAAGATTCCGATGCCTTAGTCTGCTGATGATCTTGACCTCAGAGATGTACTCCTTCCTACCCTGTGTTGACCCTTTTGCAACTCGTTTTATGGCAATTTCAATGTTTTGATCCTTCAAGAAACCCTGGTATACTGCACCGAAACCCCCTTCTCCAAGCTTTCTCTCTGCAGCAAAATTATCCGTCGCCACTACGAGTTCATTGTATTGGAATCTCCTTGGCCCCTTGCCTTTCTCAAACTCACTGTCAATGGACTCATCACAGTCTAGTTTCTCTTTTTCCTTCTCTCTTGACCTCGTAGTCCTTCTAATCCTTCTAAAACATAAAAAGAAGCAAACCAAGCCAATTGAGCAGACCACAACACTACCGCTCGTAGACAAGCTTATGACCAATATACCTTTTGTTTTCTCAGTCTTCATCAGGTGCACATCTGTAGAATCAAATTCCCAGTAAAGAATCTGGTGCAGCTCTACAAATTTACCTGTGGAAGCAGAGAATCCGATGGACACTTTGTCAGGGAGATATTTGCTGAGATCAACCGAATAAGATAGGCTGGAGTTGCCACTGAATTGTGGGTTGTCCTGGTACGACAAGAAGACACTCAAGTTCCTTGAATTTGCCTGGTAAGTTACCCAAGCATTGGCTATCCGGCCATCGTTGATACTACTTCGCCATGTCACGTTGGCTACAGATACAATTGAGTGGATGTTGAGGCCTACATGGTTGCCATCTGGATCCCAAGTGTTTTTGTGGCTGTCAAACTCAACAGCCACAATCTGGTTGAGTGGATCGCTCTGATCATTACTATTGCTGAAGAGGCCAAGATAACCATCCATGGAGTTATTGGGGACCACAGAAGGGTATGATGAGAGGAAGAAGGCTAGGCCCTCACCGTACGAACTGTCGTTCGTGGGTGCATATATCTTGAACGTGAAGCGGGTTGTGAAGTTGGCTAACTGACCGGTGGTGCTATCCCAGAGAGGCACTGGATCGGTGTAGATTGCTCGGCCTACGCTTTGAGTGATCTTTCCATTCAACTCATCCTTGGTGAGCTTGACCGCCTTGTTGTAGAAAGCATCCTCCTGGAGCTGAATTGTGGCTGATCCATTATGATTTGATTCAGTGAAGTTCAACTTGAAGGACAGAGGATTGACATGGGCAATTTTCAGGGATAGGGAAAAGTAGAGCGCCAAGAGGCAAGTATATTTGGTTCTTGATCGCATGGTTGGAATCCAGGAGGCTGGAGAGAGAGCAGGAGGGAGGGATGGAAGGAAGGAAATGAAAAGACACTACTTTTGCAGACCTGATAACCTGTATAACCATTAACTTGGTCAATCTCCTTGGTTGTCTCAGCAATACTTGGTGCTATTAAAGGGTAGTATCATACTGCCGGCCTGTCAATAGGCCCTGAAAGGACAGATGTAAGCCACAGGAGAAGCAGCTCAAATTTGGAACTTAACTAAGTTTTCCAAAAAGCTAGATGAAGCTTGGTTTATATCGTCTTTGCCGGCCAAGATTATGAAGTCAAGTATGTCTCTCCGGTAATATGATTATGGTGGTTGCCGGCAGAAAAGGAGGTTATCTCCTCTCAGCAAATGGAACATGTATTTTCTAAGGCAGAATTGGACTGAGTTCAGACATGCACAGAATCTGCCAAAAGGAAAGCTCTTATCGATCTTATATGCTTAACAAACTGGGTCATGATGTAATTTTTGTCTTTCATGCGGCATACAACAATTTCATGCAGCACACGAGAGTTTATTAATACATATAGCACAATGATATACCTTGTCCTTAGGGATCAGTTCGATGACAACTTGACAAGCAGTAAATATTTCTTGACTGTAATCTCTATTCTGGAGTTGGTACAAATCTGTTGAGTTATGGGCTTATGGCAACCAAGATCAGACGGCAGAAGTAAAGTATATGGCACTATGATATCTCTTGCTTGTGCACTGAAAAAAGGGTTCAAACATGGAGAATTAACAAAGCGACCACAGCTTATGTATTTCGCATAGGGTGTAGTACACAAGGATCAGCATCATAATCTCTGTAACTAGAAGAAAATATACACCAACTGTTCTTTTTACTAGGAGAATATACATCAATTGTTCTATTCATGCAGGGCTACTTATATACACAAATGATTAACTCAAAACCCGCAAGGAATTTTCGTAAAGTACATTGAGTGGATCTGTCATACTCAACATGAGTTTCAAGCTTGTTGCCATCAATCGATCGTTCATTTCGCCGTCTCGCTAGTGTTTGTGTCGTCAGTTGGCCACGCTACAGTTTCCATTAACCTCTGACGCATTATCTCCAGATTCTCATTCGAAATCTTCTCGTACATTTTTGCATGGTCACATTTCTGCATTGATGAAAGGTAACTAATTAAATAATTTATGCATCAAAGATGTCTCAAATTACTCTGGAATATCTCACTCTTTTTTATTACCTTGATCCATTTGCTGTACAAGTGGAGTCGTGTGATCATCACTCTCTCTGCCAAATCTTGCCTCTCCTGATGCATACAAGTCAAATTAATTAGAGAATAAACCTTGGCAAAATGCTGAACATCATATATATTTTTCTCCATTGCTTAGTAACAAGATGCAAAAAAGATACCTTTGCGAGTGCGATGAGGAAATGTTTGCCCTCCTTTGGATCGTTAACCACGACGTAGCTGACAAAACGTAAGTGTTCTTATTTTAGACACTAAGGATGCAGATTGGAACTGACACCAACGTTAACCTATTCTACTTAGATTTCATTTCAACATAGCACAATATATCAATATGAGATTTTCTTGCAACGGGGTGACTTACTTATACAGCCAAGTATACGCTGGCGGGTTCATTTCATACAACTGGTGGAGCACCGTGCTTGTGGCCTTGTAAGTGAAGTAATTCATGATTTCCTGCAAAATGGAGAGAACAATCTTCAGAGTTCCATGCAATCTAATCCCAATTAACTTTGCAGTTAGAGAAAATTAACCATTATATTGCTGTCGGTTACAGATAAGCGTGCCGATTATCCACTGTCGGTTCAAAAAAAAAATCGAAATCTACACGCACCGTGTGCACGTCTTCGAACCCCTCCTCGTACTGCCCGGCGAACTCGTCCACGATGACGAGGCCGCGGCGGCCGGGCCTCCTCCCCCTCCGCCGCGCCGCCCGCGCCACCGTGCGCCGCCGCCTCACCCCGACGACGACGCCGCGCGACCACGGCAATGGCGCCGCGCGGCACGCGGAGGAGGATGAGGAGGAGGGAAGGCAGACGACCGCGGCGGCCATCCGCGCGACGGCAGCCATCGGCGGCGCCGCGAAGGAGAGCTAGAGATACTTTTTCCTCCCGACGATGCGACGATGCGAGCCGCGGCGGGGTTCTGGATAGGTGGCAGCGGTGGATTTTTTTGCTGAGGCTTTGGCTGATTCTGTCCGCGAAAACAGCGCGTTTCTTGGGCTTCCTGAGGGCAAACGGGAGACCCCACGTTCGCGCCGATATTTCGTCCGGGCAGCTCGCTGATTGGTGGCGGAATGGCGACGAGAGATGATTCTATTTGCCTCTGTATTTTCGCGATTCCTTGATTCTTTTTTTTTTTTTTTGGCTTCAGAAGTACATTTCTCTTTCAGCCTTTTCCTTTTTTTTTTGAGAATATTCACTTTTAGCTTTTTGTGAGAATGTATTTTGTGGAATGCATGACTGCAACCCTAAAAATATCTTTTCTGATAGTAAACACAAAAGCAAGGGCACTTGCTTATGTTTATCATGGTGAAAGAATTCAAGTTCTACATTTGACATTGATGTTTATAGATAAATTTACTACAAGACAATTCGTGGATTTAGCTGTGGGACACCGCACGAAGTCACTTTCGAGGTAAGACACTCTATAATGGTTATTTACTAGCGAACACTTCTCTCATTTTTTTTTAGTGTCGACTAGGCGAGAGCGGCCTAACTTTTGATGCGCTATGACCAAATTGCCTCTTTCCATCCTCAAGCCGGCTCACTTATCGGCCGACGCCGCTCTCATGACTCCATTGCGCAGTTCATTCATCTCGCTTCTATCCTCGAGCTTCGCCTCCGCTCACACCTCACCTCGGACACTGCACTACGCCGTTGCCGCATCCTACCCACCAGCCTGCTTTCCTCCCTCCCGACACCATAGGCGCCACCTGCACCAATGTTGGTCGAGGCGCTTCCTCCCTATCCACCACCGCAAACCTTAGTATTAGGAGCAGGAGCCTAACTCGCTGCAGTCACCCAAGCTCACCTTCGTGGAGGAAACCGTCACCGCTGTGACGGCTGTAGCGGTCGCCAAGGATGAAAAGAGGAGCAGCTACGAAAGCAATACGATGAGGAGGGCCTCCACCACGGTGTTGCACGCACCCACATTGGTCGTGGTGCTTCCTCCCCCTCCACTACCGCCGTTGTGGCGGCAGAACCAGCATGACGAGGAGGGCCTCCACCACGGCGCCACCTGCACCCACATTGGTCGCGGCGCTTCCTCCTGCTCCACTGCCACAAGACAAGCGCTGCCGCGAGCTGAGCAGGAGCCCAACCCACCGCAGTTGCCCAAGCCCCCTTTCGCAGAGGAGCTGGGCGAGGGTCCACCTACCTCACGAAGGTAATGTCGGCGTGGCTCGTCAGCTCCTACCTAGGAGCCTAGTGAGGGAGCTGAGAGGAGCCGGACCAAGCCGCCACAACGGAGGTAGAGGAGGTGAGGAGGGAGGGTTGGGGTGGTCGCCGATGGCGAGCGGAGGTGGCGCTATGGCTGGAGCGCGAGAGGGACTGACATAGGGATATTTTTGACGTTTCACGCCGTTTATCTCTCATATTTAACCGAAAATTAATATTTTAATGTCTGTGGTGTCCATCAGTAAAAAAACCACATTTTGAGAGTGCCTTCCCTAAAGATTGACTTTTGATGTGTCCTAGAGTTAAAAACTATAAAATTTCAGTGTCCTACGGTAAAATTTGTCATGTTTATATGAGCGTCTCATTTGTACTGTGTTTTGAAAAAAATCTTGTTCTAACTGAGACTTTAAAAGCCTAAATCCGAACACAACGCTTTGTAGCTACTAGCTTAGACCTGACTCCTGAGACTCTGGGAGGAAAGGCCTGACTCCACGGTCCACTTGCACCGCACGGCGTGCGCGCGAAATGGTTCGCGGTCAAGCACACCCGCGAAAACCTGCGCTAAGCAAAAGCACCGGAAAAGCAACAGCACGAGCCCGTGGGGCAATGAACCAAATTCGCGGCCGCGTCAACCACGCCACCGGGACGCGCGCGACGGCAAAAAAGAAAAAAAAAAGAAGAAGTCGCGGATTCTGCAGGCCCACGAGACCATGGTTTCCTACGGCCGATCTCGCGGGGACGCAGCCGGAGACGACGCGGTCGGTCGCGCCCCCGGCCCCCGCCCGGTAGTGGACCGATTCCCGCACCGGCACACCGCGCGCGCACCGCGTCTTCTTCTCTATCGCGACATGTCTGGTTTGGTCGTCGCGTCGCGTGGGCGCGAGTCGATCGCCTCATTGCTTTCCGTGGCCGCGTCCGTCGCCGCCTCGCGCACCAGCGAATCCGGACGACCGCTGCCTGCGATGTTGTGGACAGCTCACAGTCGGAAATGCTAATCGGCGATCAATCGCCTGGGGATAGGGGTAGCGATCAATCCACTCCCCTCTTCCTCCCTTCACATGGTTTTCTTTTTTTGGCACCGCATTACTTTTCTATTTTAGTAAATTTATGCACCTAAAGTTTATACACCTCAAGTTTACACATCTAAAATTTAGAGGCCCAAAATATGTAAATCAAAAGTTTATATATCCGATTCAAATTTGAATTTGAATTCAATTTTTTATTCAATTTTTTTATATAGTATTTCTATACATCTAAAGTTTATAGACCTAAAGTTTATACACCCGTTTTAAATTTGAATTTGAATTATATCTGATTCAAATTTGAATTTGAATTCAAATATTTTCTATATATAAGTATTTCTATACACCTAAGAGTTTATAGACCTAAGAGTTTATAAGTTAAAAGTTTACATACCCGATTCAAATTTGAATTTGAATTATATCCGATTCAAATTCAAATTTGAATTCAAATATTTTCTACTTATAGTATTTCTATACATCTAAAGTTTATATACCTAAAGTTTATATAGATCCAAAATTTATAAGCCAAAAGTTTACATAGCCGATTAAAATTTGAATTTAAATTCAAATTTTTTATATATAGTATTTCTATACATAATTTTTTTAACTTTTGTTTTTTTAAAATTTTTTTGTGGTGTATTGCAGTAGGAAGAGAAGAGGAGGAAGGAGGAGAAGTGGGAGGAGGTATTGCCTATACAAGGGAGGGGGGGGGGGGAATGGGCTATGCAATTTACCGTGAAATCCCAGCGAGATATATCTACGTCTTCGTACGGTCTCCCGTCTTAACTCCGAGTCTCTGACTAACCGTGAACCTGATGCAGTTGCTAGCCTCATCGCGTGCGACGAAATATCAAATGATGTCGTCCGTGTTTCGATGACTTCTTTTGTACTCCTACCCTGTCTGTCGATGTCTTCGCAGTAGGTGCCTCCTTTCACCGACTCCACCTGCTCCAGAACAAAGCAGGTACCAACTGTTACAAGGAAAAAAAATCTGTATATTTTCGAATACTGTCTATTTTTATTATCTTGCTCTGAATACTAACCGGGTATTTATTTCGGATTATAGAAAAGACGTACACACCATTATGCACACACTTCAAATATTCGTAAGCCAGTAGAAAAAGTCATTGTGCAGGTGGCAAGCATTCTCTTTTCTAAACAAAATCAATATCATAAATCACATTCATTTTTCTAAAATATTTATTTATCATTAAAATTAAATTAAGTAGATAATAATACAAGGTAAAAATTCGGTGAACAATCCATGTTAAATAGAGTCAACAACATTGTTCACGTTTTCGACAAAAACAAAATGAAAGCCACCAAATTCTAAGGTTTCGACGTTGAACACAAGCAGATTCTAAGTAACTTTTCAAATGATTTTCAAGAATTTAAATTTGAATAATAAATTTGATTGAAATTTATCAAGGTTCACGAAAACCGTCATAAGATCGGGATCCCTCAACGGAAAATGTGAGACCATGCCAACAACGAGTCAAGAGGGGTTATAGCCATCCCGGCCGTTTTCGGCCCGTTCGTGCCCCACGCCCTTGACGAGCGAACCTTTGCCTTCTTCCCTTCCCTTCCCTCCTACCGGCGGCAACAACCGGGAAGCCGCCGCCGCCCGCCGGAGCAGAGTCGTCGCGGCGGCGAGGGCGAATCGGCGCCCCCCCCTCCGGAGTTCCGGGATGGGGACGCCGGAGTTCCCCAACCTGGGCAAGCACTGCAGCGTCGGCGACTGCAACCAGATCGACTTCCTGCCCTTCACCTGCGACCGCTGCGACCACGTACGTTTTTCCCGTCTCCTCCCCTGGCCGTTTTCGTGTCTCGATGCCTCGTTGCCGAAATCGGATTTGCTGCTGCGGTAGTTTGTAAGGAAATTTGTTCTTCTGTAGATTGTGGAACCAAAGAACTGATTCTTCCTGGAATATTTGCTTGATACGGTTTCTTGAAGTAGATCTTGGAAAGCACCTAGTTTAGGGAAAATCTCGTCTGGGCTTTAGCCTTTAGGATAGTGATCCATCAGAATCGAGGAGACGGAGAAGGAAAATTCATGCCAATGCCTAGGCAACACGAATGGAGATCTTTTTTGACCGTTTGGTGGATGAGAATTGATGTATCTATCGTTGACCGAGAACATGATGACCCTTTATGTGGTGTTCTTGCGGTTTTGCGCCCTTTTGGATAATTAGTTTCAATCTACTAATTGAATGCTATGTAACCAATCACATAATTGGTTACAATTGTTGCTTCAATAAGAATGAAATTGATCTCAAGCAAAATATGAACAGGGTTTAAGAATGCAATGGGCATGGTTTCAAATTTGAAACGGGGAAAAGGAGGATTTAGTTGACAAGGAGTGCTGAGCTTGTTGCCTATGGTTGAATGCACATAATGATAGGAAAAAAAGAACTAAAAAACAGTAGTGGAAGTGTGGTGTTTATTCACAATGCCATTCATATCTGTATTTTGTGCCAGAAACATGCCCTCCAGTTATTGTACTGTTTCTTTGTTGCCCTCTAGTTTCTTTCGTTGACATCACAGCATGCAGCTCCAATGGAATCATGGCACTCTGGAATTACAAACCGTATAGGAGTATGCGTTATTGCAGTGTTCAAGCATAACTCATAGACAATTTGGGTTCAAAATATTTCCATAATTTATTATTTTTGAATCCTTTCCGCTTCACGGCTTTCCGAATGTAAGGTAACATTGCATCAACACAGCACTGACATGGTTCTTTGATCATTGTTTAGGTCTTTTGCCTTCAGCACCGAAGTTATACATCGCATCAGTGTCCAAATGCAAATCAGAAGGATGTGACTGTCCTCATCTGCCCACTCTGTGCTAAAGGAGTTCGCCTGAACCCGAACGAAGATCCAAACATCACCTGGGACACCCATGTCAATACTGACTGTGATCCATCAAATTACCAGAAAGTAACAAAGAAAAAGAAATGCCCAGTGCCTGGGTGCAGAGAGACACTGACATTTTCAAACACAATCAGATGCAAAGATTGCACCAAAGAACACTGCCTGAAGCATAGATTTGGACCTGATCACAAGTGTCCAGGGCCAAGAAAACCGGAATCTACATTCCCCTTCGGAAATATGCTTAGGAGAAGTCAGAAAGCAGAACCACGTTCAAATTCAAACAGCAGTAGCACTAGTTCATCTTGGTGGAGCTCTAGCCTTCTTACGGCAGCAACAAGTTTCAAATCATCTGCCGAAGCTGGGATGCAGAAATTGAGCACAGCAACTACCCAAGCCATCCAGAAGGCTAAGGATGGGATCTCGACAAGCAGCAGCAACAGCGGTGATCTCGTGGAGCAATGTGTTCAGTGCCCAGCAAGATTTTCCACCGTGGGGGCCTTAATCGAGCATTGCGAGAAATCCCATCAGAGCAACTCGCAACCAAGTCGTAGCAGAGTGACGGTTGATGTTTGCCCGAAATGCAGCAAGGCATTTCAAGATCCAGTGTTGCTTGTGGAGCATGTTGAGAGGGACCATGGAGGAACGTCAAGAGCGTAGATCTGTCATGTTTACTGTACCTGTGTAACCTGTAATTTTCTTCTCATTGGTCATCACACTCAATTGGATTTGGATTGTGCTCTATTATTACGGTTGGGTTCAAAATGTGCCCATGAAAGAAAGTATAGTTTGTTGGCTGTTTCAAGGCAAGCCATTGTGAATTGAACCTCATTCTAGACACCAGGAAATCAAATTTCTGATTTGTTGAAACAATCTGTCGTTTAGATGGCTATGCTGTTGCAAGTTGCCAATATTGCATTCTACCAGTTGTTAATGGTGAAATGGAATTCATAGCCTCACTGTGCATGCATAGGAGTCCACTACTCCATTCTAGTTAAATTTATCTGTCACCATTGACAACCCTTGCAACAGGGAACATCGTCCTTTGGTCTGCTGAATAAGGCGAAGGATTATTTTGACGTGGTTTGCATCCCAGATCTAATTGAGCACAGAGAGAAACTGGAGTTTCCCAATGGTTAAAACCACGCAAGAAATTTCGAATTTGTCCCAAAACTGGACGTATTTTAGCCGTCTAAAATCCTTTTTGTTCAAAATTGGTCGAGATATAAGCCGAAAACCAAATAGTGAGACGTGTTCCTGAAGACCATCCTGCATGCGGAGCCCATAACCTCGCCTGATTCAGCAGCGCAGCTGATGGTCATTTTCTGGAGCCGAAGGACCTGCACCTCTGCTCTGCTGAAGTTGTAGTGTTTGAACCCTGGTAATGATTCCACAAGATGATCTCCAAGGTCATTGTACAAGGGTCGAAACAATACGACAACGGACTGGACGGAGCTATATCGAGATGGGAGGGGTGCCACTTATTTAATTTATTCTACTTTATATCAAGTTTAAGCTAATGCAGGTGTCTAAGAGTGAGTTTGAGAGGAGAGAAAAAGAGGAGATTGAGAAGATACGCAAAACGAGATGAGCCATTAGTACATAATTAATTGAATATAAACTATTTTAAACTTTAAAAATGAATTAATATGATTTTTTAAAGCAACTCTAGTATAGAAATTTTTTGCAAAAAACGTTCGGGAAGCGTGCGCGCGGAAAACGAAACAAACTTACTCGCAATCTCACCCTGCCGAACGCTGCCTAAATTTATATTGAGTGGGATACACACATAATAAAAATAGATTAGGTACAGCTATAATTTATTTTAACCAGATTCCTAGACACCCTCCGCAGTACTCTAGCTCCGCCCTTTAGAACAATAGAAATAGAGATATATCCAAAAAAGTTTCTTTAAGAATGATATATAAATAAATTCTCGTGAGTACCACAAAGTGATCGCCCGTGTCAAAGTCACACTTGGTGACGGCAAAAAGGAGAATAGACAGGTCTTGGCTTGAGTGCTTGACTTTTGAAAAGGACTGTTGTTACTAGGTTAATCCACACAGTGTGTGCAGTCGCAGCGTGGCAGATTGGTCATATCTTCGCGTGGCTCAGTGACTGAGCCTCGGTCATTGGTCAGGGGTACAAATCCGGCCAACAATATCAATCGTCAAGTCAAGTCAAATTACACTTACACCATACATATTCTTTTTGTCTTTTAAAAAATATAGTATTAAATGTGATATTTTCTTATATGATGAATATGTATAGGTGTCTATCCAGATTCGTTGCACTAAGAAATGTTCTAATCAATATGAGGTTGATTTTTCGTGGGACAAAAAGAGTAGGTAGCAACGAGACAGATTGGTCATATCTTTGTGTGGCTCAGTCATTGGTTAGTTGTACGAATCCGACCAAAAATATCAATCGTCGAGTCAAGTTACACCACACGTAGGTCTCTGCCTCGTCAAGTAAAGTTACACTTACACCACGCATACTCTTTATGTCCTTAATAAAAACCCAATATAGTATTGAATGTGATATTTCATAATACGACGAATCTATATACTCCCTCCGTCTCATAAAAATTACATTTCTAGCTAATTTAGGATAAAACAGTAGGATTGGAAAATGACCACAATAGCCTTATTTAATAAACCCACTGGATGCACACATTCCATATATACAGACGATTAAAAGGAAGTTTGAGAGAATTAACGCATATAATTAACATACTAATTACAAGCATTAGCAGCCCAAATTACATGCTTAAGCGCCAAATGGATTTGGCACCAAAAATTTGCCGCTCGCCAACATCCGTATTTGGCGGCTATTTTACACAGAAAGGCGCTATTCGCCTAGGCCAAAAAATTTGAAACAACAAAAATATTTCAGCATCCCATGTCCTATAAAATTTTGGCGTAGACTCATTCTCAGACTCTTTTCAACCTGAAAAGTCACTTATGGCCATAGATCTGAATGTACCATATGATGAGGGAGATGGAGATGCAATACCTGACCTCAATGAAGCCTTGCCAGTCGATGGAGTTGGAACTTGGAAGGCATCTTGTGCATGATCAAACTTATTCATGCAGGTCAGTTTGGTTTTTGTCCTTAAAATTAGGTTAGATTGGCAGGATCAAAATTTTTGCATGCATGCATCATCATCGAATATTTACTGGTTGAGAAATCATGTTCGTGACCCTAAAACCTTCTTTTTGACCTTACTGTAGAACCAGATGTTGATGAACAACAACAAAACCATGATGTGATTGCAGTAGAAGTCTGATTCGTTGCACTAATAAATGTTCCATCCAATACTGATTTACTTTTTGTTATATGAAAATATTAGGTCACAGCGAGGTATTTTGGTCATATCTTTGCGTGGCTCCGTCATTGGTTAGTGGTACCAATCCGGCCAAAAATACCAATCGTCAAATTACCCCGCACGTAGATCGCAGTTGATTATAAGCAGTAGCGGCTTATTAATGATAAAAATATAATCTTCTATCTATTAACTTATTAAAGGAATAAAAAAAAAGCCTCCACGTTCGCTCTCAGCCTCTCACGGCCTAGAAATTCTCATATTAATCGGAGAAAAAGAAAAACAGAGTCCATATAGAAATACAATTTAGAAATAGTTGAAATTCGGAATTAAAAAATAAGGAAAATTGGAAGAAGAGACTAGAGTCCATATACTAATACAATTTAGAAATAACTAAAACTTGAAATTAAAAAATAAAGAACATAAAGAAGAGTATAGAGTATATATAGGAATTTAAAACTAACTAAAATTCGGAATAAACATAATAAAATTAAAAGTAGAGTTTAGAGTCCGTATAAAAATACAATTTAGAAATAACTAAAGTTTAGAAATTAAAAAACATGGGAAGAAGAGTCTAAAGACAATATAGGAACTCAATTTAGAAGAAACTAAAATTCAAAATTAAAAATTAAAGAATATTGAAAGATGAGTTTAGAGTCCACATAGAAATACAATTAGAAATAATAAAAATTCAGAATTAAAAATAAATAATATTGGAAGAAGAGCCTAGAGTCTATATAGAAATACAATTTACAGATAACGAAAATTAGGAATTAAAAAATAAGAAATATTGAAAGACGAGTCCAGAGTCCATATTGGAATATAATTTAGAAATAACTAAAATTTGATATTAAAAATAATTAATAACTAACACATATATAAAATACAATATGAATATTACACATTAGTAGTTTTGTAAAGTTATTACAAAATTTAAAATTATACTATCATTTTAATATATTTTAATAATGAGAAAACATATATGCTATTATATGAGAGAAAATATAATAATGCTAGGCTCGCAATCTGTGCGGGCCACCAAGCTAGTTAACTTATTAAATGAATAGAAAAAAGAGTCTCCACGTTCGCTCTCACGGCCTAGAAATTCTCATATTAATCGGAGAAAAAGAAAAACAGAGTCCATATAAAAATACAATTTAGAAATAGTTGAAATTTGGAATTAAAAAATAAGGAATATTGGAAGAATAGACTAGAGTCCATATAGAAATACAATTAAGAAATAATATAAATTCAGAATTAAAAATAAGGAATATTAGAAGTAGAGTATAGAGTCCATATATGAATTTAAAACTAACTAAAATTCGGAATAAACATAATAAAATTAAAAGTAGAGTTTAGAGTTCGTATAAAAATACAATTTGCAAATAACTAAAATTAGAAATTAAAAATAAACATGAGAAGAAGAGTGTAAAGTAAATATAGGAATGCAATTTAGAAGTAACTGAAATTCGAAATTAAAAATTAAAGAATATTGAACGATGAGTTTAGAGTCCACATAGAAATACAATTAGAAATAATAAAAATTCAGAATTAAAAATAAATAATATTGGAAGAAGAGCCTAGAGTCTATATAGAAATACAATTTACAGATAACAGAAATTCGGAATTAAAAAAAGAAATATTGAAAGACAAGTCTAGAGTCCATATAGGAATATAATTTACAAATAACTAAAATTTGATATTAAAAATAATTAATAACTAACACGTATATAAAATACAATATGAATATTACACATTAGTAGTTTCGTAAAGTTAGTACAAAATTTAAAATTATGTTGTCATTTTAATATATTTGAATAATACATTGAGAAAACGTATATGCTATTATACGAAAGAAAATATAATGATGCTAGCCATGCAATCTGTGCGGGCCACCAGGAATAGAAAAATAAGCCTCCACGTTTGCTCTCACGGCCTAGAAATTCCCACATTAATTGGAGAAAGGAAAAGTAGAGTCCATAAAACAATACAATTTAAAAATAGCTGAAATCCGGAATTAAAAATAAGGAATATTGAAAGAGGAGACTAGAGTCCATACAAGTATACAATTTAGAATTAATTAAAATTCGGAATTAAAAAATAGGAAAACTAAAAGTAGAAGTTAGAGTCCATATAGAAATATAATTTAGACATAACTAAAATTCAAAATGAAAAAAAAGCAAGATTGGAAGAAAAATCTAGAGTTCATATATAAATACAATTTATAAATAACTGAAGTTCGAAATTAAAAAATAAGAAATATTAAAAAAAAGGTCTAGAGTTCATATAGGAATACAATATATAAATAACTTAAATTTGAAATTAAAAAAATGCAAAATATTGAAAAATGAATTTAGAATCCATATAGAAATACAATTAGTAATAACATATTGTGAATTAGAAAAGTAGAAATATTGGAAGAAAAGTCTACGGTCCATACATGAATATAGAACTAGCTGAAAGTTGGATCTAAAAAAAAGAAAATTAAAAGTAGAGTTTAGACTCCATATAGAAATACAATTTATAATTACAAAAATTCAAAACTGAAAAAATAAACAAGATTGGGAGAAGAGTCTAGTGTCCATATAGGAATACAACTTATAAATAACTGAAATTCGAAATTAACAAATAAGGAATATTCGGAAAAAAAGTCTAGAGTCCATATAGGAATACAATTTATAAATTACTGAATTTTTTTTAAAAATAAGAAATATTGGAAAAAAATTGTCTAGAATATAGGAATACAATTTACCAATAATTGAAATTCAAAATTTAAAAAAAGTGATATTGAAAGAAGATTTTAGAGTCCATATAGAAATAAAATGTATAAATAACTAAATTTCAGAGTTAAGAAAAATGAATATTGGAAGAGTAGTCTAGAATCCATATAGGAATAGAATTTATGAATAAAGGAAATTCGAAATTTAGAAAATAAGGAATATTGAAAGATGAGTCTTGAGTCCATATATAAATACAATTTATAAATAACTATCACGTATATACAATACAATAAAAATATCACACGTTTGTTAGTTCGACCAAGAATTTAAAAATATGTTGCCATTTTAATATATCTTAATAATAAAATGTGAAAAATATTTAAGCTATTATATGAGAAAAAAATATAACAATGCTAGCCGCGCAATTTGCACGGGCCACCATGCTAGTTTATATGTAAAATACATGCGTGTTTTTATCGACTTAAAAGCCAATGCAGAAAAAGAACTATATAATTGTTAACAGTGAAATTTGGTAAGCCTCTAAGAGAATTATCGCATCACCAATAGTCGGATTCCTGCTATATTCGGTTGAGGAAATTAATAGATTGAAGGAAACTTATCCAGAAGTGACCGAGTTCAAGGAGGATGTGGCATGGCAAGTTATCTATTAATTGGGCATAGTTTGTTAGTTTCCTTTTATCTGTAGGAAACTGTGTTTAGTGTCCTATAAGAATTTTATGTTTTCCTTTTATCTTTTAGGAAAGTTTCTTTCTGGTCCTACAAGGACTACTATCCCCCATGGGTATAAATATGTACACCCGGGGTCATTGTAAAATATCTCTCGATCAATACAACTATTCTCGGCGCATTGCCACCCTCTTTCTTGAGGTTTTTACTTATCAACCGACGGAATTTGGCACCTGACGTGGGATTGCATCGGTTCAGTTCGATCTCCAACGAATGGGTAAGTCCTACGTTCCGTCGGCCCCAGCAATTATATTGGCTATGCTGGCGTCGTTCATGGCTGCATTAGTACATTCGATCTCTTGGATTCTCTAGTTCGGTTGGTATTTTTGCCTACCAATTTATCATATGTCTCTGTTAATCTAGTCTTAGCATATCGATTTAGCTCTATCGGCTGCTTCTCGCTTTAGGGTTTCTGCCGGTATCGGCTAAATCATCTTGCTATATTAGATTAGCTTAGACATCTACCACCCTGAAAATCAGTCAAGGGCTTGATTAGTCTAGATATTATGTTTCTTTTCATACTTAGTGCTGCATCAGTTAAGTTTGATCTACTAAGTCGTGCTTAGAACCATAATCCCTAGCCTACTTCTTGATTGCCAATATGGGTTTCATCGGGGTTTCAGCCAATGAGTTATCTGGACGTTGCATCGGCTTACAAGGATTTCATATAGATTGGATTTAGCCAATGAAAACAAAGACTTTATTGTTTATCTAATATTGTGGATTTTATGACATCGGATCTTCAGCCGATGTATGCTTTAATCTTCGGATCAGTGCTTATTCTATTATATCATACTACTAGCCGATTGATTTATACTAGATTATATTATTGTTATACTATATTATCATGAGCCGATTGTCTTTATATCATTATCTACATTGGACATATAGCCGATAGCTCAAAACCCTATCGACATCGGCTGGTATCGGTATCGGCTTGAACTACTCCATCGGCTTGTCAGCCGATCGGCTCATTGATCTACTATTTGCATATCTTGTCAGTTGCAGGATCAAACTCACTGGCACGCCCACATCTTATCAAGATTTAGACCTGCACTGGAGCTAAACAGATCTCCCAGACTAGTGTGTGTTTTTCGCATCAACAATAATAAAAAACATCAAAATCAACTTTAAAATTAAGATTTAAAATTTAAATCTTGACAACGACATATAAATCAAAGGGTAAACGATAAGGGCCTTTGAGACCTCTAATTGTTCCTTGAATTCTCTTCTCCTAGTCGATATATATGGCTGCCGCCTCCCGCTTGGAGAAAAGGTTTTTGAGCTTGTGCCAAGTTGCCAACAGGCCATGGGTGCCAAGAGGAGCTCAATGATCCCCGCACTCTTACTCCTCGCTTCCTTGTCTATCTTCGAGTTACCTTGCTCCTCCAGATCACTCTCTTTCAACTACAATTTCTCCAACTCCACCACTTTCAATCGTTCCGACATCGCAACAGATGGATCCACGAGTCTCGTTAACTTCATCGAGCTCACACAGAACCCTGAGCCGGATCATGAAGGAATACATATATTCAACGCGTCGGGCCGAGCGTCCTACGGCCATCCGGTGCCGCTCTGGGACGAGGCCACCGGCGAGGTGACGAGTTTTACGACGCGCTTCTCGTTCCTCATCAAGTTTAACTACTCAAGCGACGCCACCTACACACCCAGCGACGGGCTTGCCTTCTTTCTGTCATCTTACCCGTCAGAGATGCCTCCATTCGACGGCGGTGGATTGCTCGGCCTCTTCACCAACAGCACTTGCATGAATTCGTCCGCCGCCGCCCCGATCGTCGCGGTGGAGTTCGACACGTACCAAAATGAGTGGGACCAGAGCAGCGACCACATCGGCATCGACGTCAACTCCATCGACTCGACCGTGGTGAAGACACTGCCTAGCCGCAGCCTCTCCAACGTCACCAAGCCGATGGTTGCGTCGGTGAGCTACAACAACAGCACAAGGATGCTGGCCGTCATGCTGCAGATGGCCCCCCAAGATGGCAGCAAGAAGTACGAGCTCAACAGCACGGTTGACCTCAAGAACTTGCTCCCCGCGCAGGTGGCCGTCGGATTCTCGGCGGGGACCGGGTGGTCCTTGGAGCTGCACCAAGTACTCACCTGGTCTTTCAATTCGACATTGGTGGCGTCTGAAGAACGGAGAGAAAACGCAACGCGAGGTAGGCCGGCCGTTGCGGTGGTTGCAGCAGGTGTCGTTGTAGCATCCGTCGTCGTCGTCGGGGCCTCGATCTGTTTGTTTGTAATGATCAGGCGCCGTAGGATATCTCGCGGGTGGACGAGAGAAGAGTACGAGATGGGCGGCTCCGACGACTGCGACATGAACGATGAGTTCGAGCAAGGCACCGGTCCGAGGCGATTTCTGTACAGCCAATTGGCCACCGCGACGAACGACTTCTCCGAGGACGGGAAGCTCGGGGAAGGTGGCTTCGGGTCGGTGTACAGGGGCGTCTTGAGCGAACCGGCCGGCGTCCACGTCGCCGTCAAGAGGATCTCCAAGACCTCCAAGCAGGGGAGGAAGGAGTACGCCTCCGAGGTGAGCATCATCAGCCGCCTCCGGCACCGGAACCTGGTGCAGCTCGTCGGCTGGTGCCACGGCCGTGGCGACTTCCTCCTCGTCTACGAGCTCGTGCCCAACGGCAGCCTCGACGCGCACCTCTACGGCGGCGGTGCGACGCTGCCGTGGCCGACCAGGTACGAGATCGCGCTCGGCCTCGGCTCGGCGCTGCTCTACCTGCACTCCGGCTACGAGAAGTGCGTGGTGCACAGGGACATCAAGCCCAGCAACATCATGCTCGACTCCGCCTTCGCCGCCAAGCTCGGCGACTTCGGGCTGGCGAAGCTCGTCGACCACGGCGACACCTCGCAGACGACGGCGGTCCTGGCGGGGACGATGGGGTACATGAACCCGGAGTACGCGGCCTCCGGCAAGGCGAGCACCGCGTCCGACGTCTACAGCTTCGGCATCGTGCTGCTGGAGATGTGCTGCGGGAGGAGGCCCGTGCTGCTCCAAGAACAATCCATCAGGTCCCGCCTCCTCGAGTGGGTCTGGGACCTCCATGGCCGGGGCGCCATCCTCGAGGCGGCCGACGAGCGGCTGCGCGGCGGCGAGCTCGAGCTCGACGCGAAGCAGATGGAGTGCGTGATGGTCGTGGGGCTCTGGTGCGCGCACCCGGACCGCGGCGTGCGGCCGTCCATCAAGCAGGCGCTCGCCGCGCTCCAGTTCGAGGCTCCGCTGCCGGCTCTTCCTCCGACGATGCCCGTGCCGACGTACTCCTCCTCGCCGAGCCTTGCATTGTACTGCGACGCGGCGGCAGCTAGCTCGTCGTCATCCAGTGCAGGGTTTTCTTCTTCCACGAGTGGCGAGCGTTCGTCGACGAGCTCCTCTGCAGCAACCGCCGAGTCGTCGTGGCTACTTAAGCACAACAACAGGGGCAGTGAAAATATAGTATTAGGCAACAATTGATTAGATCATATCTTTAGTTTGATGCCACCTTGATGTTGCTTAGCTCTTCGTTGTTTCTGTTCTTCAATTCATATCTCCTTTTCTATGCATTTTCAACTTTCCTAGTATAGCCTGCTATCAGAGGTGGATCCAGGAACAAAAAATTAGAGGGGGGGGGGGGGGGGGGGGCTCAATTACACAGTTTTTTCAACCTCCAGCCATCTAGAGACCTTTAATTTTATCATTTATGGTGAAAAAAATCGAGGGGGTGCTCCAGAGGTATCTATGGGTCTTGTGAGTGCAGGGGGGACTCACGTTGAATCTGCCCCTGCCTGCTATCTTTGATCTTAATTGAATGTCACGTGCCGAGCCACTGTTTCGCGAAACGACATATTTGCAAACGAAAATTAATTTGTGAATAAAACTTTTATATACGCGTTCTTTGCGATCTAAAAGCAAAGTCTAAAAAATAATTTCGATGAAAAAAAAATCTCAAAATCAGCTCCAAACTTAAGATTGAAAATTCAAATTTTGGTTGATAAGCATAAGCATAAGCGAAAAGATGATGCCCTTTATTTGTCCGGGTTTGAGCTACATTTTTTTACTAGCAAAAATGTCCGTGTGTTGCAACGGGTGAATAAATTCTAATGATAATATACGTTTTTCATGCATAATCATATCAATGGCAATGTTTGTATTTTAATGAGCTGTTTGGTTTTTTTATAAATGGTGTTTTTTTTTTGCATTTTCTCAAATCATTTTTCAGAAATGGCGCATTTCTTTCTAACATTTTTTCCTAGCATGTTTTTTTTTCTTTTTTACTGACGATGAAAACCATATTTTTCTCTCCTTTTTTTGCTTTTCTTTTCTCGTGTGTTTTTTGCATGTTTTTTCTGACAATTATTTTCTCGCGCATTTTTTTTGCTTTTTTTAATGTTCTTTTTTTTTTGCTTTTTTCCAATACATGAGAATATATGACGAAATAAAAACAGTGTAGTAGATGGCAAAAAATCGATGGATCCTATCCGACTCTAGCGTCCATTGATTTAGTGTTTTTCTGACAGTTTTTTCAGAGCGATTTGTTTTTAATAGACGGTGTTTTTTTCTTGCGCGGTTTTTTCAAATCATTTTTTAGAAATGGCGTGTCTTTTCTTACAGTTTTTTCCTCGCCTGTTTTTTTTTTAAAAAAAATTTACCAACGATGGAAATAATTTTTCTCGTGCTTTTTTTATTTTTTTATGGAAGATGGAAAACCTTTTTAGCGTGTTTTTTTCGCTTTTTTCTAACTTTTTTCTTACGCGTTTTTTTGAACCGTTTTTATTTTTCTCGTGCATTTTATCTTTTTAAATAGTTAGATTAGATTAGAGATAGAGAAGAGATATATACTGATAAGAAATTGGAATTTGTTTTGCACTTTCCATTTTTTTCTCGCGCACATTTTTTATTTTATACGAACCAACTTTTTATTTTTTACGAACCATTTTTTTCGCCACTTCCTTATGGAATTGGATGAACTTTTTTAGATTTTTTTTTGGATTTTTTCGTCTTTATAGGAATCCGACTTTTTTTCCCTTTATAAAGGAATCGGATCTAGCGTTTTTTCACCACTTTTTTTTTCTTTTATAGGAATCAGATCTACGGTTTTTTTGCCCACTTAGGGAAACATACTTTTATTGTTGTTTTTTTTCTTTTTTTTCCTTTTTTTTCTTTTTATGCACATCTCTACCCTTGTTCTCTCCCTTTTATTATGTTTTTAACAAAAACGATCTCAAGTATCTTATTGCAAGATTATAGGGACTCAAATATAAATATAAAAATTACAGGGACTCAAATGCAAAAGTACAAACCCAAAAATTAAAATCATATATAAATGGAATGCTCTTGACCGGTAGGTTCCGTTTTTACAAACAAATCTTCAATCCGGCACATCAATTTTTTTCACCAAGATATATGGGATATCACGATATAGATTGGAGTGGTGCTTGGGATCTCGGACTCAAACCTGTGTTTTATTTTTCATTTTTAAGAGGGGAATCGGATCTAGAGTTGGATTTTTTTTCCGTTTCTGGGAGTGAATTGGATTTAGGAGTTGGACTTTTTTTTATTATTTTTTTTCGCTTTTTTTGTTTTGACGGATGAAGGAAACATCTCTTATTTTTTAAGTAGTAGAGATCAAGCAAAGCTATTTCCGATTTGAACATATATATTGAAACTTTATTTGTTTCTATATATCAATAGAGGATTAACAACTCTAGGCATTAACAATAGTGTGATGTCATCGTCTAGAAGAGAATGCCACATTGCTACGTAGGATTTTGGATTATCTGGAGGTAAGAGAAAAGGAGATAAGATACTTCTGTTAATTATCAGATATTCTAATATACAACTATACCTTATATATATTTCATATCTCTATCTCTACTATTATAAAAATTAAAGATGTTTTTCCCGTAATTTGGTACGTCATTCGTGTTTGAGTCGGTTTTTAAGTTTATTCGCTTTTGGAATTACATATTCGTATTTAAGTCGGCTTTTAAGTTCGTTTGGTTTTGAGAATATAGAAAGAGTCGTATAAGAAAACTCTTTAAAAAAACTCGTATTCTAACTAAAATAATATCCAAGCGAATTCCGACGGTAAATATTACTTGAGCTAAACCGTATAACAATAATAAAATTAGGGGATAGCCTTCACCAGTTGCAGCGCACGGGTTTTCAGTATATCTGTAAAACTAAATGAGTAAATTGTAGTACAGACAAGTTGTATGAATTAATCGTCACATCTAGATATTACTTGGTAAGTAGCAGTGTTACGGATTATTTTCATGTGGTTTGCATCCCGGATGCTAACTGAGAACAGAGAGAAACTGGAGTTTCCCAATAGATGCGCGAATTCATTTATACCCCCATCCAATTAGAACTAGAGAGGAAATAAAACTTAAATAGAGAAAATTCTCATGATAAGATCAATCAATAGAAGAAAAAATAGCCTAACTTTTAGACCGTTTTGAGCACGTGAAAAGTCAATGGACTAAAGATAAAAAAGTCCTCTACTTTGTGCAAGAGATAAGAGAGGATGTGAAAGATTTTTCTATTGATTTTCTTAAGATTTTTCTAACCTAACCATGAATATACTTATATATCTCGATATATACGTATATAATGTACATTATGGAGTGGACCTAAAATGGGAAATGAAAGAGGATAATTTTGGAATTGAATAAGAAGCCTTTTAACCGAGCAGTAGAGTAATGCTTGAAGGCTGTTTTTATTTTTAGGTTAAATGAGTAGTTTTAATTAAAGTTTTATTAGTTTATTACTAAAATTAAATCAATGATTTTCCTCCGGGGAATAAAATATTGGATCCTCGACTGATACCTTCTTTCTCCTCGCTTCATAAAAGTGAATCAATTTCATTGGCGAGGGGGTTATAAATCGACTGATGGATTACTCCACTAACACTATTAACAAATAAAACAAAAGAGGGATTCCAACAATCAGAACAAAGGCTTTTTATTTGTTATTTTTACTACAATGGGCGGGACAAAGGATCGCGATCTCGTGAGGGTGAGCTAACTCCAAAAATCTGTCCTCGGTTCGGATTGTAGGTTGCAACTCGTTTGCATGAAGTAGGAATCGCTAGTAATCACCGGTTAGCCATACGGTGGTGAATCCGTTCGTGGGTCTTTGTACACAACGCCTGTCACACTATAGAAGTTGACTATGTTTGAACTCATTAACCTTAGTCGTAAGAAGGAAGATGCCTAAGGCTAGGCCTTTAACTAGAGTGAAGTCGTAACAAGGTAGGGCATGCTTGGGGGAGCTTCTGGCAGCTGTAGTTTCTCCCAGAATTAGAAGCTCTACCTAACAATCTAGCTTTTTGTCCAATTTCTGAGAACCTATAATTGTAGAATCTAGAAAATAAACTAGAAGCTAGAAGCTAGGAAACTCCAGACTATCAGAAGCTACCAATGAACTAGCTACTTATAATTTTAAGCTCCCCCAAATAGGGTCATAGTCGTACTGGAAGGTGCGGCTCGATCACATCCTTTTTGGTTTGACATTAATTGCTTCATGCCCAAAAGGAAGGCAGCTACGTTTGAGCTAAATTTGGATATGGAAGTTTTTTTTCGTTTAGAGCGAAGTACAACCAAGCTCATGAGCTTATTTCCTATATCGGAACAAAATAGTTGATATTAATAGGATCTCCTTCTTAACGGCTCCACATCCTCCTGTGCGGTGTGGCAGATGGGGATATTAAAAGGATAGGGATAGAGTTTTTCTCGTTTTTGTCAAAGCAGACCTTTTGGGAGGCCCGCACAATCAGCTTGCGTCGTTCTGCCTAGGTAAGGAATTTTGATTTTCTTTTCTCTGAATTAGACGTCTTTAAGCAGTATAAAATCCTTTCTGTTCAAAAGAGCCGAAAGCCCGAAACCAAAACTGTTCGAGATATGAGCCGAAAACCAAAAGTGAACCCGTTCATGAAGCCCATCAAACGCATGCAGCTTAACCTCGCCTGATTCAGCAGCCCAGTTGAAGGTCTTCAAATCGTAGGATTTGAACCCTCGTGATGAATCCACAATGTGATCTCCCGTGTGTGTTAGACTGTTAGTCACCCTTGGTGCCAGCAAAAAGAAAATGAAAAGGTCATTGTACAAGGGCCGTAAAAATATAAGAACAGTTGAAGCAGAGAAGTATGAACATATGTCCACAAAAAGTTCCTTTAAGAACGATATAGATGATCGTGATTAGAACCCACAAAGTGATCGCCAGGAGAATTGAAAGGTCTAGGCTTGACTAATGTATCGAAAGAAAACGGTGGAAATATAGATGTATCAACATATGCCCACAATAAGAACGATCGAAATTACGTGTAAAGATTATTCTTTCGAAATTTGCAAGCATAAAAAAAAAGACCTATAGCTTCATCTGACCAACACCTCCCTTGAATGAACCGTATAAAGGTCTCGACCTCCTGAAGCTGAATATATCGGTTATTTGATACGAGTGCGGCTGTGACTCATCGTGAACTATCTTTCCGTATTCTGAGGAATGGAGACCGCCGTAAACTTGAATACTAAGAATTTTCTTTTGTGGTGCATTATCTTTGACATGATTATTGAAGAACTCAATCAACTCCTCTTTATTAAGATCCCTCAGTGCAGCAACCTGCAGCAAGAGAACTCCAGGTATAAAAAAAATGACGCCATAGGGACAAAACTACAGAAATAGAGCATACCTCCGCCTCTTTTCTATCAAATTTCAGAGTTCCTTCCGAAATTTCTTTCCAGAAGAAAGCTGATTCCTCTCTTATATTCTTGTATTTCTCCAGCTTCATGTCAACGAGAGCATTCACGTTGCTCTGCAGGTAACAGAAGCGACTGTTTACTCTGTATAATGTCAAGTATACAACCATACAATAGAGCTACAGCAACCTTCGGCCGACCCGGCAAAAGAGCTACAGCAAGCTATAACAGAAGCCAACAAATACTGACAGCAACCATCTCACCTTGAACTCTTCATCAGGCATTTGGTATAGAGTCCCTTCAAACATATTAAGAAAAGCTTCCACTCTGTCATCCAGGTTTGATGGATCCTGTTTAAGTAACTTCTTAGAACAGGAGAAAAAATGATCCAGCAGTTGAAATTGCATTGGAAAATATATCTACCTTCACGGTTGACTGGATTATGAATTGCAATCCCCAAACACCTGAATTATTTCTGGGTAAACAAGATAGTGTGAACAAAGATTTAGAGGAGTTGCATGAGCATGACTACTAAGTCCCATTACCACATACCAATGCAAAAAAGTGCTGCACATCCTTTTGCAATAAAGAACACAATTAAAATAAAGGCAACATCGTACCTTTGTGTAAGCACTGTTATGTAGCCAAGTTGCTCAACTGAACGCAATTGGTGAAAAGCTGGTTGCTTAGCAACAAGAGTAAACAATTGAAGTAGAACATTTTGTTTGAGATCATCCTGATGAATCTGCGGAGTGGAAACATTGTCATAGCGTTGTAATGTGTATTGCATGTATGATGTATCTTCCAGGAAAAACTAGACATAGTTAATGACAAGCTAGAGTAAGGAAAAAAAAAAAGGGGCTGTTCAGGTATTCTGCTGTAAATGCAAAAGAAGTTCACAGGGAAAACATCAAAGAAGTGCAAAGGCTCACCTGAATATAATGCAGGAGGGAAGAATTTTTTTCATCCTGGTGATTTAGGCACAATGCTGGATAAAAATACCTCAAACCCCTTTCAAGCTTTACAATTCGCTTTGTAAGATGCTGTGACGGGGGTAATGCTTTGCAGAAACTGATGGGTGCATTGAATAAGGTGTCTTCAACATGCTGCATAACATCTTTTGCTTCACTAGGTTCCATGTTCCCTAATATAGTAATATCGGTCACATATGGAATTAAGAGCATAAAATAAGTACACCACTCTCTCAAAGGAGAGATAGCGGGTCAAAAAAGTCATAAGCAGCATTACAAGGTAACATAATGAGAAAGAACCAAAATAATGAAGTTAGTTATTAAACAAACCAGCAAAATAGCATTCAATAAATGTCTTGCCCAGAAGATGAGGCAAAAAATTCTGTAGATCACTTGCTTCAATATGAGAAACTGCAGCAAGTTTTTCATCCCACGCCCAAGTTTGTTCCTCTAATATCAATGAACAATAGTAAAATGCCTGCTCATATGGTTGTCGAAATTTGAAATTCTTGTAGTCCTTCATTATAGTTTCCTGATGAGAGCAACAAAAGATGGCACTCAGTTCATGTAATGTAAAATGCATAGAATGCTAAGTTAATATTGCATAATCAGGCAGATAAAAGGTACGCTAGACATCCTAGGCAGATACTCTTTTGTCCTTGAAGACATCCTAGGCAGATAGAAAGTACGCCATATTTAATCCAATTAGAATTCTATAGGTATCCAAAAATGTATATATTAGGAAATATCACTACTGTTGTTTATAGCTTTTCAGTCCCATTTCTGTTGCATGGGAAGACAGTACAGACAAAAATGGTTATTCCCATTTGTATGGCACTAAGTGCATTGAAAATTTGCTCAGACTCCTTTGCACAGGTACAAATACTTCCCTCAATAAAAAAAAACTTATAAATGAATGAAGATATTGAGGTGAAACGTTCTCTTTCTTTTATCTTTGTAACATACAAATAGTTCACCAGACTACCAGAAGCATTGTGAAAAAGACATCTGTGTAAACTGCTCATGTATATTTTGATTTCTGATCAACACATTATGGGATATTGTTTGCACAATACTACTCCCTTCAGTAAATAAATGTCATTTTTCACTTTTCAAAGTCAAGACTCAAGACAATGCCGATTGGCATGGCCCCATTTGATCACTAGATTATACTCCCTCCGTCCCAGAATATAAGCATTTTAGAGTTGGATATGGTTATTAAGAAAGCATGTAGAATTAAATAGGGGAGAGTTGTGATTGGATGAGAAGTGGAGGTAGGTGGGAAAATTGAATGGTGAAGGATTGTGATTGGTTGAGAAGAGAATGTTGGTGTAGAAATTGTTATATTTTGGGACAAATTGTAGAGGCTAGAAGTTGTTATATTTTGGGACGGAAGGAGTACTACATCATATGCCTTGGAGAAAAGTCGTACACTATGATTATATGGCATCATGCAAATATTTACCATACCATTTAGCATTTACATATATATCTCAATCATATCATTGTAGAGTTTTTCTTTTATCAAAATTGACACAGTTTGGCTACAGATAACATGGTTTGTTGTAACTATAGATAGCAACATGCTATCTGTAACCATTCATATTCCATAGTAGGAAAAATGCACATACTCTAAGCAAGTACAGTACATCCAAGTTTCAAGGAAAGCAAATTTCTCATTGTTCACTCATGAATAAGAACCACAGCCTTTTCCTAAATAAAAGTAGCTCATGGTTCTGATAAGGAATTTCCTGACTGTTTTATACACGTCCAAATGACAACCAAAACAAAAATCCTAGCAGGTCTGCAGAAGATATTTGGTAACAAAGAACCACATGTAAACTGAGCATGGCCATTACCTTTATAACAGCAAAACGGTCAAACTTCACTTCAAACTCAGCAATTTTTCGAATAACAGTATCCAGAAGGGTTCTCATTTTGTCATTATAGCCAACCATAGTTATCTGTACGGCAATCATAAATATTGGAGAATTAGAAGAGGAGGATTTCTAAAGAAGGAGCATTTGAATGATAGATCACAATTTACAAACATCCATAATAAAGTTTTTCAAACATGCAACAGTGTCAGCCTGCTACTACACACTATACATGAAAAACATAACAGGGATTAGGCAATATTAACCATTTGATCCAATACAGAATATAATGCTATTTTTTTTAAAAAAAAACAGAATAAAATGCCATTTGTAACTGCAAATAAGAAAAAATAAAACAAATGGAGATAAAGCTGCTGCAAGACTTATTTATGAAAGCATACAACCATGTACATCTTCTACTTCCAGTATTAAAAAATTCCACATCTGAAGTTCTGAACCAATATGTGGAAGTAAGGAGGAAAATAGTTCAAGTGTCAAGACTGATGATTGTCTACTCCTTGCTTCCATAAGCAACAGGAATCAGGATTTTAATGTTAATGATTAAGTAAGAATCGAATGCCAAGCATCTGCTTATTAGTAACATACTACCATTTCTTCACATTTATGCAAATATAGCATGTGTTTAGGATAAAATATGTTTAAGCGAGATGCGCTTCTAGCGCAGTTGGCACAAGCGTTCAATGTGAACGTTGCAGCCAGGGTTCGATTCCTGAACTCCTCACCTTCCGCCTGGATTAAATGAAGGGTTGAAAATATGTGGCTCCTCCTATCTTAATTCCGTTGGATGGCTAGCTCCTTCTAGCCATCCCAACATTTTAAAATATGTTTAAGCATAGAAGCACTGTCGGTACTGAAACATGTTGACTGAAGAGCTTGGTGTGCATCATGGGTTATGCGCATCGGATGCAACACATTGTATGAATACATGATGCATGGAGGCCTGCACCATAGTCTGATTGTTGCATGCCAACCATATCAGCATCATCATCATATAACAAGTATCAACATAGATGGGTACATGAGTGTTCGTACTGGTTTAGTGAAAACACGGTTAAAGGCAACTAAAATGATGAATAAAGTAGGTGGCATAAAATTATTGTGTTGTGGGCAATGGGCATGTCAGCATGTGGTATGTGCCACACCACGCAAGTTTACTACCAGTGGAAACCCTTTTATTTGGTATCAGCATTAATGCCAAAAATTGTTGGTAACTACAAAACTGCCACACAATGACCTTTGCACATTGTTATATGCACCTTGTTATCTTTCGTTCAAAAATATATGCAACTTGTTATCCCCAATGTGTATTTTTCCCGAAATACTCCTTTTGATGGTATCTATCTCCCTAACTTTCAGTGCTCTGTTGATTGCACCTGAAATATTATTGAAGAGTACTTTCATTACATTCAATCTAAGTTGTTTTGTTTGAGAGGTGAGCCAGTGTACCCTATTTACTTGGATATATGCGATTTGGTTCAAAAGTAATAAGTATTCAAAGAGGAGGGGGAATAACTTATATCAATGAAACAGTTCAATTTCCACATCAACCAGGAAAATTCCATCTGAACCCACAGGAATATCATAGAATTTTTCACATAAAACGGTTCAACTCCTGCAGGAATCAGGGAAAATTCCGTATTCCAAACGGAGCCTAAGAGAAGTATGAACAGCAGGACCTTCTCTACCAAAAATAAGAAAGAAGATACAACTATTTTCAATAATCCAGTACAATAAGCATTCACAAGTTGTCAAGTTACTCAATCTTTTCTGATATAATTAGCATGATGCTTCCATCAACACTGCGACTGGATTAGGAATGAAGATAAACAATCAATTATTCATGCAAACTGCACAGCTAACCTGAAATCCAATGTCATTTGGCCTAACAGTGTAGTAAAGACCAGCAACTTGAGCATCATATGCTGAAAGCAAAACAAAGTGGGTGGATTATTGAAACAGATAAACAAACCAAAGGCAAACTAACCTGTGCCATAAGAATCATAAATATATTGAGATGTCTCATGTATTACTACATACCAAAATCATTTAAATAATCCATTATCAACCTTGTGAACATATCAGTAAGAACTGTTGATTCAGGAGAGCTACGGGACAGTGGACAGTGGAAATCCATCTTGACGTAGGCCTTGGGTGTAAAGAACATTGTATCAGGCTTATACCATACTCTGGAAAACAATGTTTTCCTCAGCATACAAGGAAAACTTCCCTGGATAAACCGAAAATATCAATACAAGTTTCACAAAATAAAAAAAAGTTAATATTTTTTTCTACAAAATAAAAAAAAGTTAATATTTTTTAGAAAAAGAATACCTTTTCCTTGATATTTTTCAATGAAAGATCACTTGGAATGAAGATATTAGGTTTTGGCATGTGCAAATCCTCCGTGGGAGCTCTATCTACCCATTTCTGTACAAATTATGTTAGAAATGTGTACACTTCCAAATACAGAAATTGGAGAATATGATAGGAACAATAACATCCAAATGTACACCTGTATGATGGAAGGAGGGACTGCTTCAACTGAATATGATGTACCATACCATGGTTCTGTTAAGTTTGTCTGCCCTTCAAACTTTTTGGACTCCCAGAATATTCTGAAAGGAGATGTAGAAGATAATCAACAAGTATTAATACCCACAACTAAATATCACAATGAAAATACAAAAAACAAAGTAATAGATCAAGTGTGTGAAAGGAAAAAATAAAGCAGAAGGCCACAAGAGGATCAACGAAGAGTGAGGAGCCTCTTACTATTTTTGGAATTTAACAATAAAAAAAATGCAAAGGGGCAAGTAATGAAACTTCTTACACTTTCTCTGATAAAAATAGCTCAAATTTATGCAAAGTGAAAGTTCTCTTTATTGTGTCATCCTTCTAGAAGAGTAGTATAGTGTCTTATAATTGATTAGGCCTAGAAGAACCTGAAGTGACAGCTAAATGCAAAGCCCTAATAATTATTTTCAAAATTACATGCAGTAATTGAAGAGCAAAAATAATAAGCATACATTATACTGTTACTTCTGAAATGAACCAACTCACAGTGGCTAGTGCGCAATTTTGTATGATAACATTAAATGCATAATATTACAGTCGTTAATAGAATACATATTTTTGTATGCCTGTAGTTTCATACTGATCTGAAATTCTCCATTCGAGATTGTGGGGTATAAGATGCACTCTTGATAAATCCTAGGGAACATGTCTATCCTAAGTGTTTGGGAAGAAGCTTCTGAAGATTTTACAATGTGGTACACAAACCATTCAAGTCATCAAAGATATGTAGCACAAATGAATTAATATAGAGATGAGCCTCCTAAGAAAGTAACTTTTAAAATACTCCAGAAAAAACCTACTAGTACTAAAATATGGAGATGAGTATAATATACTAAAATACACAAATATAACTGTTCAACTAACATGTGCTGAACATTAGGACATAAAAAACTATGGTATCTCAAACATTGAAACAGAACAGGAAAACCTGACACAGGCCATATGGCTTGGATGTACTCAAAACCTACCTAACATTATCTGGAGTCAAGTCATTTAATATACTCTGAATAGCATCTGGAGAAAACTTCGATGGCACAGACGATGCAATCAGCCAATCTTCCGGTGGAAAGATCTATAATAGAGGAAGATCATGACATGGTGATACTGAGCAGAATTCATTTGCAATTTATGAACAAACATTTTTGCAGGATTTATAAGGTGGAACTGATCATTTCATTGTTCAATGAAATATCATAATGTCTGACATTCTTGTTAATTTTATTTTGTGCAATGAAGCAAATATCCTACAAACATAACTCAAGTTTTAACAGTCTTTAGAAATACCCCTCCCTTCTTCCCTCTCACCTTCTCACTCTCCCCGAATCAGCAGGGAGTCAATTTCTTATATAAGCAAAGAGATGCCTGCTCTCTGCCCTCAATTCAAACTTTAAAGAGAAAGAAAGATAGAATACTGTACAAGGAAATGGGCAACAATGGGACTCCTATTGATATGCAGGCAATAAGAAACGAGATTCTGAAATAGTCGGTTGCAATTAAAACAGATGCTAATATTGCTAACTTCCTTTCGAAATGCTGACAAGACATGATAAAGATTAGTTGGCAATTATGAACATGCAATACAGATGCCCAAAGCAATAACTAAAATATACCTGCATGTTTGAGGAGATATTGACAACATAATGGATAGGAGGACTCTTGTCGCGGTAGTGAAATCCTGTCTCACAGATAGCTAAAAGCTAGACAATCAAAACAGGGAGAGGTAGTTAGCTGTGTTCTATACAAATGGACTTCCTGTGCATCATTACAATATCTGAAAAACACACTGGCTCAGTCATTATTGTTTACCAGTTAGACAATTGTACAGATTCCAGCATCACTATACTAGACCCTTTCATGGAAGCACCGATGTTTAAGATTCCAGCATCACTATACTAGACCCTTTCATGGAAGCACCGATGTTTTTTTGCGTGGTAAAGCAAGCAGTGCAAGTATATCTCAAGCAGAAGCCATTTATCTAGTAGGGCCGGCAATAGAACATGCAATATAATCCAGTTCTTTTATAGATGTTGTTTTAGACATTAAATTCCTCTCTCCTGAACATCTACATTTTGTCCTAACTCCTAACAGCCAATTAACAAGGAGGAATCTAATACATGCAGCATACACAAAGAAAAACATACGAGCAATTTGATGATATGGTCACATACTTATGTTTCATGATTCATCTAAAAAATGTACAATATAGTTTAATTAAATAACAAAAAGGTAGGTAGCTCCCTAAAATACCATTTATAGAGGGATAGAGGAATCATAAGAAAAGGTAGTGACAAATTAGACCAAAGATCTTATATATATTCGGACCAAAATAATAATCCAATCTATGACTTCATTCTGTCATTTGTAATGGTCTGATTGTTTAAATTTCAAAGTAGCACTATCAGCCCAGGAGGAATTTGCAAAGCTTAAACTGATGTCATATACAGCTGACAATTGATTTTGGTCATTATAAAAAAAAATCTATTTCCAAAAGGAACACAAATTCAAAACCAAAATGTACCTCATCAAAAATCCACTTAGGAGTTCCAGAGGTCTGGAGCAATGATATGTATCGGAACAACAATCCAATAATGTCCTCAACGTGCTCTATCATCAATGATATGAAACATGTAAATATTACATGCACTGTAAATCTTCAATGGTTAAATGTAAAATGTGATTTTTCGTAAAAAAAAAAGGGTAATGTTTGATCATATACTCTCCATTTAGATAGAAATTAAGGATTTGCCCTCCTGTCAGTGACCTTTATTACACCCCCATGTCTTTTTTTTTCACGCAAGAGATTACCCCACATGTCATTGGCACCGGAGAGTAAATCCTCATTTTCTGATCGAAATGGAGGGTATTGTATTTAAAAATTCCCTTCTTGAATGAAACTCACCATGGCCTACATCTGTGAGCCGTATAACAACATTGAAGAACGAAAACTCATAACTCCAATCACCTTCCCATGCTTCCAAACTCATAGCCCATCCTGAGGAATTTAACGAAGACAAAGTTAAAAACAGCAAGCACTACGAAACATAGACATGTGGGTCTTAGTATTTTCTTTATTTTGTTGTTGTTTAATATTGATTGTTATGCATGGCGACATTATCACTATTTGCCTATGTAAACTCCACATAGGTGCCAGTTCACCTAGAGCCACCGAGGTTTTAGGCACAGAGGAGAAATGTGGACAATTTCGAGAGTTGGGGGACCAGAATCAGACCAAGGCTACAGTTAAGGGACTAAATGTGAGCTTTTTCCTTTTCTTTATTGTGTATTGTTTGCCTGTTCCAATGAAACTTTAGTTTGATTTTTCCTGACAAGCCTAATGCCATTTTTAGGTAACAAATTCAATAGCCTTTTGTATTAGTAACCAAAGTTATTAAGGTTTGGCTGCACATAATCTACAACGAAACCTATTTGATCAAGAACCAGCTCAACACATATCACCTTGAAAAATGGATACTCTGAATCAGTTAATCACATAACACAATCAAAAATGGAATTCTTGAATTAAGTTGCACTATCATGTCTAAACACTTCATCAACGTGCCACTACAATCCTGTATTAAGCTGACAATAAGGTAAGATATTCATATACAGAAACACAGAATATCCTGAAGCAAGAAGTATAGAACCAGAGGACTGTGTACTCATGTTACGTCAAATAGCCAATGGACCAGACACAAAAAGCCCCAAACCATCCACCAGAAAAGAAGTTAAACTTCTCATATACAACTTACCTAAATATTTAAGCACGCAAAATAGCGACCCCTCTCCTTCATGGCCAACTAGATGACTCACATACTTGCAAGGACCTTCCTTATAATGCTGAATATTTGGGGTGATTGGCCACAGTATTCTCAAAGTGTGGCCTTCTTTTATGGGAACCGCTTTAACGAGGATCTGCAAGTCATAACTACTATATTAAAACATGTCCAAATATCCTTACATTTCTGAAAAAGTGCCAGATCCAGTCGTGCACTTGACTTATCAACCTATTTTTAGCAAATGGAAAATATAAACCTGAAGATGTTCACTTGAACATGGATGACCATGAAAGGAAAAACGTTCCCTTCCAGAATTCCTGACATCGGAGAATTTATTTTCAACGAGAGTTTGAAGGTTGTCAAGACTCTCTGCATACACAAGTTACACAACAGATGAAAGAAAAAAAATTAAATTGGAGAATTTGTACATAAATGAAAAGAATGGTGTAATTCAGTTTGATGGAAAACCTTTGCCATACACAACAAGTTGCATCAAGTTAGCTGAGTAGTGTGAATTATAAAATTTAATAAGCTCATCCAGTGTATCCAATCCTTCCTTATTTGGATTAACCAGCAACGTGTCCCGATTTCCTAAAATAATAGATGATCAGAATATTAATAAAATAATAATTATTTGACCTTTCTAGCATGCAAACATAGTATCTTATTTGGTTCAAGTTAAAACTCCCACGGATTTTGATTCCAGAAATAATATCTCGAATAATTTTGAGGTGTAAATGCTCCTTGTCCCATAATATATTTGTTAGACTTCAACACAGTAATCTCCAATTCACATATTTGGCCAGTGGCTTTTCGTTCAAAATTATTAGTAGCAAACTTGCAAGTTCTTTTTAAAAATATGGGTGGTGCTGAGACAGGTAGATGCCATGTAGTCTTAGTTAGGTTGTGCCGGAAGGCATGGGCCAACGCAAGGGGAATGCAAAACATTTGACCCACAAGGGCACAATTATATGTGTTTCTATGCCCTTCATATGCTATTATTTCATTTGGGAAAGCAGTGTTTTCTCAAATGATCCTCATGGCCCACATGGATCAATAACAATATAACAGAACTTCAAGAAAAGATGTGTGTGAGCCTTGGATGACAGAATAAATCACAAATGAAGAGAATCCATCATGAAGATTGAGAATACCATAAAAGAAATGGGCAGTCAGGTTTAGAAATGCAACCTTTTTTTTTCCTTTTGGAATTTGTAAGAATATATGGTGAGTTTTTTTTCATCATGGGCAATATAAGGGCATTCAACTAGTTAAAAATTTAAAATCAGAAGTTCATACGACATGGATATTTTCTGTTACATTACAAAGCGGATGCTTGACTTCAGAATGCAATATTTGTGAGTTGTGGCTATAAAATGAAGATAGAAACTTGGTAGCAAGCATGCAGTATAGTTGCAACACCCACTTGTACCTGTAAAATAAGACTCTAAAAAAGAAAATGAAATGATGACTAACACACACCAGTGCTAAACTTGTGATATGGATGGCTCCCTGAGCAAAAATGTTTCTGGAGCTGAAACCAAAAGAGTTATAGAAAATGAAATTATAGCATGAAAGAAAATGATAATATAAATGAATTTGACAGAAACAATAATAATAAATCAAAAATAAGTTCATTACATCGTTCAACTACAAAACCAGATAAAGTACCCCCTCCCCCACCCCCCACTCCCCAAGGTAAATACAACGTGGTTGTAGGTGGTTTTTATGATTTTGAAATCCAAATAGTACAATTTCTACTTGTATGGCACCTAGTTAGGAGAGATGTAAAATGTAATTAAATTAAGTAAAAAACATATATTTACATCAGAGCTGGGTTGGATTGCTCTTTGGGGTTGGGGGGGGGGGTGAGAATATGAAACCATTCAACTACAACAGAAAAGATTTATGTTGGTGTTTTTTTTTAACATAAAGGTACCTGATTCATTCGCCAAGGATCTGACAACAAGTTTTTCTTATTTTCTGCAGATGAAGAAAAATGAAAGAAATTAGAAGTTAATTCCTCAGCACAAATCGCAGCTCCAGATACGATAGAAGCAATATATACCAGAGTCAACAGCATTAATTTCCCTTAGAGTTGCATCAGATGATATCAATGGCTTTATAAAAAATTGTGCGAACCTAAAACAGTAGACGGGAAGCAAAATGAATCAGATTTTGCAAAACAAAAACAAAGGTGAAAAGAAAGAAAGCAGTAGAAGGTACCTATCCAAAGCATCATCCAGGCAACTACTGTTCACATCAAAGAAAAAGTTTGTACGTTCACGAGATGTGAAGGCATTGGTTGAGCCACCATGCTAAAAGAAACACATATATTACACAATTGATGATTTCAAAGTAGAGAATAAAACTTAAGTACCATGATATTCTTTATATCAATTTATGAACAATTATGCCACCTATTAACTATATCAGAGGCCAGGCAAACAGTTTGGTTTTTCCAATTAGTACTGTTAATAATTTAAAGGCTCAACCTCTGCTTGCAAATCTCCAGTAGCGGCATAACATTGGAGGAACCCATGGTTCAAGGCTTCAAGCACTGCAAGGGACAGAGCTTCATTGGGGCCAACCTTGGACCACCCAATGATTGTACAGTCTATATGATAAGTACTTGTATTTGGGGCATTTTATTACTTATTAAGCTTCAAATTGGTCCCATATGGATTAAGCCACTCATGTGCATCATTAGTGTTTGACCACTCTCGCTCTGCCACTGCAAGCACTGGTGCACCACCACAAACTCGCAGCAGTAAATATAGTATGAGTTTACTCACAAAAGGACACTATAGCTATGCATATCTGCTATATTGTGACCAACTGGCAACTGATACTATAGGGAAAAAAGGGCAGTAACCATGATTAAAAAAAACTAGATTAGCTGTACAGATACTGAAATACTCTAATCGCACTCTGCTTAAAGTACTATAAATGTGAAACCAAACAAGTGGCACTATTGGCATAACAGGAAGCAGCCAAGTACCCCAAAAATATGGTACAAGTCTCTAGTCATTGTCAGTAAATTGAACATGGACTAGAGGTTTTGCAAAGAATGAAGTATGCAAAAGTTCAGTTGACACTCTCCTGAACCTTCCAGTTGTTCTTAAGCATTTTGACTTTGAGATCAAGTTCAGTTCAATCTAACAAATTATTGACCACAACAACATCAAGATAACTTACAAAGGTCCTTTTAAATTAACAGAACAGATAAGAAGATTGGCCTGGCAAAGTACATACCTCTGCAATATACTTTGAGTAATCGTCTTCCATAGGGTATTTCTCGCTAGCATAGAAAAGCATATGCTCTATAAAAGAAGAACCAGGCATAAGGGAATCAAACAATACAGAGATAGACACATGTTATTACTGCAAATCACATGCCACGAAGCTCTCCACATGCGATACTACAATCAACCAAGATAAAAACAATTCAATGAGGTTTGAACAGTGGCTGGTGATGCATTAAAACTCTTTAAAGGTACGTACTGGAAACCATATAAAGGAGCAATATAGAAAACAAGCCAAATTAAACATAGACTAAGCACAGTGGTAGCATGACACACAATGACACAAGAAAGTTGCCCTTACTTTATCTATCCAAGAAAAAATAGTTACAGTGATTTCTAATTGGATAACAGTGTCACATTAGATTTTTACAATCACCTTAAGTACTCAAATAAGATGTTCGAAGCACTCTGGTGCTGAAATGAACTTCCTATTAATATATGCCATTCTTTTCAATACAGAGGCAAGATAACATGTATAATGTATTACAGAATTAGTATAACAGTTTCAATCGCGAACGATATTGCTGGTAACTTTGATCCTTCAATGAACCCGTGAGTTTCAGATAAGTAACAGGGGCTGTGAGCAAGTATATTTTCCTTGCAGATTTTCGAAATTTCGACCTTCCTCATCTGTAAGCACTCTTTTTTTCTCTCTAATTAAATTCCGGCAGAGCTCCTGCCGTCGGTTTCCTCAAAAAAAAAAAGGCACATATATGTATTGTAACAGGGCCAATCCACCACCTAAAACAGCCTTATGTAAAAAGCCAGAAAAATTGTAGTGGTAGGCTAAGCAGGCCTGACATTGCAACGGAAATGCATGGAGATAATAGAGAGATCAATTGTATTAGGCATCAAGGCCCGAATGCACTAAGATTATCACCACTAACATCATTTGCACAGTAAGGGAAGCAGATAACTACAACGAAAATCATAGCATCCATTCAAGTGCCAAAAAAAAATCATGGCATACACGATTATCATGTTCTCAGGTTTTATGCAACAAGTCAAAACAGGAAGCTCACCAAGGAAGTGTGCAAGCCCAGGGAGCCTCTCGGGATCGCAGAAGTAGCCCACCGAGACATTCATCGACGCCGCCGCCTGCAAACAAACAAAGCCGGGATTCACCCATTCAAGCCAAAAACCCAGGAGGCAGGCACCAAAACCCCCGGCACATCCCCGATCGAAGGAGCCAGCGAAAGCAGGGAGACCTTGTCGGTGTCGGGGTCGCTGACGAGGAGGCACTCGAGGGCGTTGGGGAGCACCACGCGGCGGTACCCGCGCTTGTCGTTGCGGGGCCTGGTGATCTCCGCATCGCCCTCCGCCGCCGCCGCCGCCGAGGGTGCGGCCGCGACCGCGCCGTCGGACGACGGCTCGGCGGGGGCGTAGGTCGTCGTCTCGCGCGCTGGCCTCGAATCCGCCATTGCGACCGCCGCTGACTCGCCGCCGCTGGTCGGGTGCGGGTGGTGTTGGAGTGGACGGAGTCCGCGAAGACGCAGACTTGGTTGGCAGTTGGAACGGCAAATAACAAGTTGTCCCCGCGGAGACAACGCGAGAGGTGGGTGGACCTGCAGCGCGGGTTGGTGGACTTGGTAGTTGGGCACGCGAGGAGTGGGCAAATGGGCTGGGCCGGAATGCCGGATTTGTGCACGGCGGCGTGCACCGGGACATATTTCTGTTTTAAGTTCGGCGTGTACCGGGACATCTTACAGTTTGAAGTTCGAAGTAAACGTCTATTTGAACGTTCGGAATTTTTACGGAATTGGAACAAAAATAGCTAGGTGTGCCACGGCAGATGCAGCATACACCCTCCGTACCAAAAAAAAAGTCCAATCCTGCGTAACACAATGTAAGTAGGCTATCTTTTTGGACATCATGCGGGTCTCCCGGAAAGCTTAGATACAAAAGAGGCAGCGAGTAGAAAACTAGAAACGCAGCGAGCAATGTGACACACATGCAGAGTTTTCAAGCAAAATATAATCGTCGCCTGCTTCGGCAGCTTCGCTATACTCTCCATGTGTAGATTGCAGTGGGAGCTGAATGTAACTTTCTCGCGGCACATGGTTCCATTTTTCAGGAAGAGATAACGTCCAAAGAAACAACAGCGAGCTCACTGAAACGGAAATAAAATTTGGAGATAAACTAAGGATCTGTAGGTGGAACCGTGGAACTGTGGAAGCACCTCTGCTCTGGTGGTTACGTCGTAGGGTCTGAGCCCACGTAATGAGAAACCACAAGGTGATCTCCAGTCGTCAGTCACCCTTGGTGCCAGCAAAAAGGAGAACGAAAGGTCGTGGCGATAAGAAAATGGTGGAATGGAAATGCAGAAGTATCAACATCTGTCCACAAAAAAGTTTCTTTAATAATGATCGAAATTACACGTAAAAGGATTATTCTTTTGGAATTTGCAAGAATATCAAAAGGGTTGACTTATAGCTTCATCTGACCAACACCTCCCTTGTATGAACCATATAAAGGTCTCGACCTCCTGAAGTTGAATATATCTGTTATTTGATAGGAATTTGGTTGTGGCTCATCGTGGACTATCTTTTCGTACTCCAAGGAATGGAGACCGCCGTAAACTTGAATACTGAGTATCTTCTTTTGTGGTGCATTAACTTTGACATGATTGTTGAAGAACTCTATCAACTCCTCTTTCTTAAGATCCCTCAGTGCAGCAACCTGCAGTTACAGAACTCCAGGTTTTGAAAACTGATACTACATCAGAGGGAGAATGTAAATATATAGAGCATACCTCCACTTCTTTTCGATCAAATTTCAGAGTTCCTTCAGAAATCTCTCCCCAGAAGAAAGCTGATTCCTCTCTTATATTCTTGTATTTCTCCAACTTCATGTCAATGAGAGCGTTCACGTTACTCTGCAGATAACAGAAGCCACTGTTTAGTCCGCATGATGTTTACAAGTACAAAACCATGCAATTTAGCTACGGCAAGCTGTAATAGAAGCCAATGATTAACAGTGAGTCAGTGACATCATCTGTCCAACCTTGAATTCTGTATCAGGCATTTGGTATAGAGTTCCTTCAAACATCGTAAGGAAAGCTTCAACTCTAGCATCCAAGTTGGCTGGATCCTGTCAAATCAATATATTAGAATAGGAGAATGATTGTTTCAGCCGGTTTGAAACTGCATTGAGAAATATATCTACCTTCACGGTTGACTGGATTATAAATTGCAAACCACGGACACCTGAATCATTTCTGGGTAAACAGGATAATGTGTCAATGATTTTACAGGAATTGCATAGTCTACATATAGAACACCATTCTTGCCAACCAAGGCAAAAAGACCACTGTACATCCTATCAATTACGTGAAGGTTGTACGTACTTTTGTCTAAGCAGTGTTATGTAGCCAAGTTGCTCAACTGAACGTAATTGGTGAAAAGCTGGTTGCTTAGCAACAAGAGCAAGCAACTGAAGTAAAACATTTTTTTTGAGATCATCCTGATGAATCTGCGCAATGGAAACATTGTTACAGGATAGTAATGTCTATTAGATGTATCTTTCCAGGGAAAAACTATAATAATTCAAGCTAGAAAAGAAGCTAGAGTAAGAGCAAGGAAAAACTGTAAATGCACAGAAACAACACCCAAGAAGTGAGGCACACCTGAATATAATGCAGAAGGCAAGAATTTTCATCCTGGTGATTTAGGCATAATGCTGGATAATAATACCTCAAACCCCTTTCAAGCTTTACAATTCGCTTTGTAAGATGCTGTGATGAGGGTAATGCTTTGCACAGACTGACAGGTGCATTGAATAAGATGTCTTCAACATGCTGCATAACACCTTTTACCGCACCCGGTTCCATGTTCCCTAATATCGATTATCAATTACATAAGGAATTAATAACATCAACAATGCAGAGCATTCTCTAAAGAAGAGAGTAGTGTGGCTACAAAAGTCATTAGCAGCATTGCACAGTAATTTTATGAAATGACTCATATTCATGTTAGTTACTCCCTCCGCTACATATTATAAGTCACTTTGGGTTTGTCCTAAGTCAAACCTCAACAAGTTTGACCAAGTTTATAGAAAAATATAGCAATATTTCCAACACAATAAATATACTATAAAAATATTATCGAATGATGGATTTAATAAGGGAGTATTAAACAAACCAGCAAAGTAGCTCTCAATAAATGTTTTCCCCAGCAGATGAGGCAAAAACTTCTCGAGATCACTAGCTTCAATTTGAGATACTGCAGCAAGTTCTTCATCCCATGCCCACGTTTGCTCCTCTAATATCAATGAACAATAGTAGAAAGCTTGCTGATATGGTTGCCGAAATTTGAAATTCTCATACTCCTTTGTTATAGTTTCCTGATGACAGCAACAAAAGATTCACACCCTCAGTTCATGTCGAATGCATAGAAATATAGCTTAATATTGCATCATCAGGAAGGACCACAAAATATTGTAGAACATAATATATACTCCCTATGTCCACAAATACAAGGGATTTTAGAGTACTAGTTGTCTAATCAATCACCTCTCATTCAAATTTCTTCCCATCTTACTCCCACTCACCCCACCCAACCCTCATTGAACATGAGCATCCTAGTCTTTTATCTTCATCCTTGATCTCTCCAAAAACAGAGGGAGTATGCTCTTTCACCTCTCCAAGATAGCATAGCCATATAGAAACTATGATATGTTTAATCCAGGTAGAATTATATAGATGCTTAAATATCCATATGCTCCTGGAAACAGCTCTCCTGTTGTATATCGCTGTTCAGTCCCATTTTTGCATGGGAAGATAGTAATGACAAAAATGTTGCATGTGTATGCCACTAAATGTTTTGCAGATTTGCTCAGATTCCTTTGAATTACTTTACCTCCAGGGAAAACAATTTCAGAAGATAGTGAGGCAAATGTCTTCTTTTATCTTTGTTAGATTCAAACAGTTCACTGGAGACATCAGGGAAATGAAAAAATGTATAGACTGTACATGCATATTTTGATTTCTGATCAACAATAAGTATTGTCTACACAATACTTACTCCCTTCAGTAAAGAAAAAGGTAAATTGAGATTCTCAGAGTCAAGACAATGCCCACTTTGACCACTAGATTATAACATCATATGCCCTGAGAAAAGTACATTGACCACTGATATCATGCAAGTACTTTTCATACGAATTGACCAATCAAGGCAAGAGATGTCATTTTACACGTTTATGCAAATCTTAATAAGAATACACACCATTATCTAAAGCAGACATGCCCAATTGTCCACCCATGAATGCAAACTACCGCTTTTTCCTAAACAGAGGTAACTTGTGGCTAACAAGGAACCTCCTGAATGTTTATACTCATCCAAATAGCCAAATATCAGGCCTGAAAAGATATTTGGTAACAACAAATTACAAGTAAACTTTAGTGTGGTCATTACCTTTATCACAGAAAAACGGTCAGCCTTAACTTCAAACTCAGCAATTTTCCCAATAACAGTCTCCAAAAGAGTTCTCATTTTGTCATTGTAGCCAACCATGGTTATCTGTAAGGCAATCATAAATATTGGAGTATTAGAAAAGAAGAGGATTTTAGTAAGACACATAACATGCCATGGGGTCTAACTTGTGGAGAAGGAATAATATCAACATCACAAAACATGCATGATGAAAAATCAGGGTTATGCAATATTGACCATTGAATCTAATAGAGAGTATAATACCATTTGTAATCCACAAATAAGAAAAAAAGAAAACAAATGGAGATAAAAGGCCCTGTTCTATTCTTCAACTTCCTCGTTTTATGTTAGCACGTTTTTCAAATTGTTAAATGGTACGTTATTTTAAAAAAGTTTCTATAAAGAAGTTGTTTAAAAAAGCAAATAAAACCTTTTTTCAGATTTATAATAGTTAATACTTAATTAATCATGTGCTAATGAGGTTTCTCGTTTTGCGTGCCATAAAAATCTATCTCCAAAACTGGAGATCGAACGGGGCCAGATGTAGCAACTTATGAAAAGATTAGATCATGTACATCTTATAAATTAAGATCATGTAGTAATGAAGTATTTACAAACCACTCTCAGTACTTAACTACATCTAGTTAAAAAAATGCACATCTATTACTATCTCCCTACATATTGCTTCCTTGAACATGCATGAGATATTATTGAAGTGTAATTCCATTGAATTATATCTAAATTGGGTTTTTGAGCGTCGAGCCAGTAAATACTAATTTGATGCACATCGTTTGGTCGAAAAATGGCACGTATTCAAAAAGGAGTAGCTTAGTATCAGTGGAACAATTCAATTTCCACATTAACCAGAAAATTCCTTTTTTGAACCCCCAGGAATTTCATAAAATTTTCACATGGAACACTTCAACTCCCTCAGGAATCAGAAAAGGAGTGTGCTTATCATTATCAACAGAAGCCCCTCCCCCCGGCGGGATTAACAATGAAGATAAACAATTGTTATTTCACGTGAACTGCACAGCTGACCTGAAAACCAGTGTCATTTGGCCTAACACCGTAATAAAGACCAGCAACTTGAGCATCATAAGCTGAAAGCAAAACAAAGCTGTTGGATTATGGCAATGGGTAAATCAATCAAAAGGTAACTTAACAAGGAGATGACAACGACAATGTGTTTAACCCCTCATTTTTCTAGGATGAGTAGTGTATGTTCAGGACGGTGATTTGTTTTAGGCAAACAGAAATTAAGGCTCTCAAGCAGAAAAGAACCTTTTCCAACTTCATCATTAATCTTACCTCCTTTAATATATCCCCTCTAGACTATATGTCTATTGTCAGATCATCGTACAAAGACAAGTTTAAAATACACTCAAATTTTACTACATACCATAATCATTTAAATAATCCATGAGCAACCTTGTGAATACATCAGTAAGAACTGATGATTCAGGAGAGCTACGGGACAGTGGACAGTGGAAATCCATCTTGATATAGGCCTTGGGTGTGAAGAACATTGTATCAGGTTTATACCACACTCTGGAAAACAGTGTTTTCCTCAACATACAAGGAAAACTTGCCTGGATAAACCAAAAGGTATCAACAAACAGTTTATAAAAACATAATTATGACTTTTTTAAGGTGGTAAAAACCTTCTCCTCGGCATTTTTCAATGAAAGATCACTTGGAAGGAAGATATTAGGTTTTGGCATGTGCAAATCTTCCACGGGAGCTTTCTCTACCCATTTCTGCACAAATTTATACAAGGAACTTTTATGTTTCCAAATATAGAAATTGGATAATATAACAAGAACAGTAACATCCAAATGTATACCTGTATAATGGATGGAGGAACTGCTTCCACAGAATATGATGTACCATACCACGGCTCTGTTAAGTTTGTTTGCCCTTCAAATTTTTTGGACTCCCAGAATATCCTGAAATGAGATGCGGACGATAAACAGTATATGATGCCCACAGTAAAAAAAAAAAAGTAGAGTGGGAAAAAAAAGCTAATTTAAGGAATATATAGAGTGTGAAAGGAAAAGAGAAAGCACATGACCATTAAAAAAAACTAATGAAAGGAACAGATTGGTTTTTGAAATTTGACAAAAAAAAGGGGGGGGGGGGCAATGTAAGCAAAGAAATTTCTTTCACCTTCTTTGACGAAGAAATAATAAAATTTCTGGCAAGCAAAAGTTATCTTCATTTTTTGACGTGAAACAGCAGGAGAGTCTCCTACTGTGCTCTCTCTCTCTCTCTATACACACACACACACACACACACACACACACACACACACACACACATATTAAATATATGAAAGTTCTCTTCGTTACATCAGTTTTCTAGAAGTATTACAAATTTAAGTCAAGAAGAACAATGAATCTGGTATCGCAGAGTGATCGAAGAGCAACACTAAAAGCATATACAGTATTCTGTTACTGCTGAGATAACCAATCAAATCACAGTGACTAGTCTGCATTACTGTATGAGAACGTTATATGCATAAGATCATTATCATTAAAAGAATACACTTTTGTTTTGTAAGATCAACGGAAAATTTCTGTTTGAGATTGTGTGCAACAGATGTGCTGGCCTGTGCACTCGATAAGCCCTAAGAAACATCCTTACTGTTCAGGAAGAGAAGAAGTGAAGATTTTGCAATGCGGTAAATGAACCGTTCAAATCATCAAACATATGTGGCACAATGAATTACGATAATGATGAATTTCCTAAGAAAAATAAAATTCAAAATACTCAAGAGAAGAAAAATAAATAGATTATAACTGGATTTAAGTATGGCAAATATGTGTTCAGATAACATATGCTGAACATTAAATTATAATATTCAGTAACTGGTATTTTGAATCTTAAACATAACCAGGAGAACCTGATATGGGCAATATGGCATGGTTGCACTCAGAACCTACCTAACATTATCAGGAGTCAACTCATTTAATATACCCTGAATAGCATCTGGGGAAAATTTTGATGGCACGGACGATGCAATCAACCAATCTTCCGGCGGATAGATCTGTAACAGTGGGAGATAATGGGAAAAAACATGAGATGGCGATACTGAGCAGAATTCAATTACTGTTTTGGAATGAACCATTTGGCAGAATTTATTAGGTGAAGTGGAAATGATCTTTCATTGTTCGATATAAAATCACAATCTGACATTCTTGTTAGTTTCATTTTGTGAAATGACACAAAGTAGCCTTCAAACAAACAAAACAAAGTTGTCACATTTTTAGAAATGTCCCTCCCACCGTCCTGCCCACTTACTCTCCCCAAATCCACATCTCCTCCAAATCAAAGATGCAAGCATGTGAATCTATGGGGCATTTAGACCCATCAGTGCAAAAAGCTCCAATTTTTGGTGCACATCGAAAAACTTCAGTTTGCTCTGGCAGCAAAGTGATCCAGTGATGAGAAAAGGCCATGGCTGCATAACAACTACTGGCAAGATGAGTTCTTAGCAACTATGAAGAGGTAGAATTGGAGGAATCAAACAAAGGGAAAGTGGAGATGTAATAAAGAGGTACTTGGAAGAGGATAATGGCAACAATGTCTGTGCCTCGCCTATGCTGGGGTGGGTGGGGGTGGGGGTGAAAGTTTACAGAAAATAATGGGACATGGTGACTGTAGAGATGTTAATACTCTGAGATGATTTCTCACTGACAAAATAAATGAAAGAATATCATCAATCTTGATCTTTTGCATGAGCATACTCATGTCTTATCAAAAGCCACCCATCCGCTTAGAAAATAACCCGGTAGTAAGATTTTGAATAAGTCACTTTCTTATAAGCAAAGAGATGCCTACTCTCTGCCCTCAATCCAGACTTTGAAGAGAAAAGGCGGAACAGTGTACAGGAAAACAGGCAACAATGAGAAATTACTATTGATACACACACAATAAGAAACAATGATTTAAAATAGTGTGAATGCAAATAAAAATAGATGCCATTATTGCTAACATCCTATAGACATGCAGATAGAACATGGTATTATCAACATGCAGTGCTCAAAGAAATGGCTGGAATATACCTGCATGTTTGAGGAAATATTGGCAACATAATGGATAGGAGGACTCTTGTCTCGATAGTGGAATCCTGTCTCACAAATAGTTTGAAGCTTGATGATAAAACAAGTGAGATAGTTAGTTGTGAGCTTTGCAAAATGGACTAGCGCATCATCATAATGTTTCAAAACCAAATTGACTCAATCGGTACTGTTTTAACAGTCAGATAAAATACAAATTCCAACCATTACTATACTAATGACACAATAAACCATTTGAAGGATGCACCCATGCTTTATTTGCACAATAGAGGAAGCAGTTCAAGTATAGCCTCAAGCAGAAGACATATTTGTCTGTAATAGAATGACAATCATGCAATAATTACTTTTCCCTCCAGTTCTTTTTTGTAAATACTGTACATTTTCCCTCTCCAAAACCATATACAGTTCGTCCAAAATGCTAATGGCCAATTAATAAGGAGAATGAACCTCATAAATGCAGAGCGAACAAAAAAAAACTGTACGAGTCTTCTAGGAAGATATGGCATGTTTCATGAATCCTCTTGAAAGTGCAGAACATAATAATTTAATTAATTAACAAAGATCACTAAAATGCCACTATAGAGGGATAGTGGAAGCAGAAAAGTACTAATAATACTAAAATAAATTACTCCCTCCGCCCCCAAAATATAGCAACTTCTCTACCAGCACAACCTTCCCCATCTAGTTTTACCTACTTTCTTAATAACCATGACCAACTCTAAAAATCCTTATATTTTGTGACAGAGGGAGTACTAGATACAACAATAGAAGATATTACATGTCAGATCAAAACAAGAATCCAGTTTAATGAATTCATAAGGTTATTTGTAACAATTTGATTGTCTAGATTTCAAAAGATAGCACTACCAGCTCAGGAAGACATGTGCAAAGCTTTAAGCTGATATCACATACAGATAACAATCAATTTTGGTCATTATAACACATTCTATTTCCAAAAGAAACGCAAATCCAAGACCAAATTCACCTCATCAAAAATCCACTTCGGAGTGCCAGAGGTCTGAAGTAATGTTATGTATCTGAACAACAGTCCAACAATATCCTCCATGTGCTCTATCGACAATAATAGTAAATGGAAAATATCACTTGCACTGTAAAGATTCAATATTAAAAAAGGACCTTCTTGAACGAAAACTAACCGTGGCCTACATCAGTGAGCTTTATGACAACACTGAAGAAAGAAAACTCATAACTCCAATCACCTTCCCCTGCTTCCAAACTCATAGCCCAACCTGAGGAATTTAATGGAATACAATTATACAATGTTAAAAACAGCAAGCACTATGAAAGATTATAAATTGAACTTCCCTGAAAAATGAGCAAGTAAACTATGTAAGATTAACATAAACCAAGAAATTATATAACCAAATCTTTGGTTTTCCTTTTAGTGTTTCCATGTATTGTTTCAATGGGGGTGTTCTTGTACTTTTCTTTATCGTGTACTCTTTCATTTGTTTCGGTGAAACTGTAGTTTTATTTTCCATGAGGTTTAATATAATTTTTGCATGACAAATATTTGCACCTTTTGCATATTAATACTCAGTTTGTACAGTTTGGCTGCATACATCCCAAAATGGCACCTATTTGATAAAGGAGGTAGTGAAATACTAATGTGCCACCTAAACAGGAAATCATTCCAATATGTAAATAGTTTTGTACAGAACATTAACTGAAAGAAAAGGGACAAAACTTGAAGTTGCCTGTATATAATACTAGTAAGGAAGCACCCTACAGAGATTCATTAGGTGAAACAAATATCACATGAAAGCATATGCCTAAGAAGAAAAACACAGGAGGCATCCTGCCATGTGCACTGCCAAGAAATGAACCAATTAGAAATGGCAACTCGATGGGAAACAGGGAAAGCCAAGCTAAGGCTGGTTAGATGCATTACAATGCTACAAATTAGAACAAGACCAAGAACCAGCTTAAACATGTCACTTGGAAAATATGGATAGACTGAATCCATTAATCACGTAACACAATTGAAAGTAGTATAATTGAATTAAATAGGATTATCATGTCTACACATTGCATCAACATAAACAATAGAAAGGTTGGACTGCCAGTAAGATCCTGCGGTAAGTTAACAATAAGGCCTGGTATTCCTATTAACAGAATCCCTTGAAGCAAGAGGAACATTACAAGAGGATTGTATACTCAAGTTCCAATGGACCAATCAAAAACCCCACAACTCACTCATCACAGAATAAATTGAACTTCTTGTATAAAACTTACCTAACTTTTTTAGGACATAAAACAGAGACCCCTCTCCTTCATGGCCAATTAGATGACTCACATACTTGCAAGGACCTTCCTTGTAATGTCGAATATTTGGGGTGATTGGCCATAGTATTCTCAAAGTATGGCCTTGTTTAATGGGAACTGCTTTAACAAGGACCTGGAAATCATCAAATATCATATTAAAACTTGTAATATTTCAGAAAAATGCACCTGATTGAAGCAATGCACTTGATCTCTCAGCCCATTATTAGCAAATGATAAATGTAAACCTGTAGGTGTTCACTTGAACACGGATGACCAGGAAAGGAAAATCGTTCCCTTCCAGTATTCCTGACACCACAAAACTTATTTTCAACAAGAGTTTGAAGATTGTCAAGACTCTCTGCAAACACAATAAATATAAGACAAAATATAAATTGTAAGAATATGTAAAAGAGATGAGAAAAATAGTGTAAAGTAGTTTGCTGAAGAACCTTTCCCATACACAACAAGCTGCATCAAGTTGGCTGAGTAGTGTGAATCATAAAATTTAATAAGCTCAAGCCTTGTGTCCAATCCTTTCTCCTTTGGTTTAACCTCCAAAGTGTCCCAATTTCCTAGAGCAATAAATGATCAGAAAAAAATGAAATAAATAACATTTCAACCTTTCTAGCATGTAAAACATAAGTCTTGTTTGGTTCACATTAAAACTCCCATGGATTTTGATTTCAGAGATAAATCTAAAATACTATTACGGTGTAAATATTCCTGTCTCATAATAAGTTTGCTACAATTTACAACTTTCACCAGTAACCTTTCGTAGTAGTACATAACTTTTACTCTGTTAGTACCTTTTTTTTGCGGGAAGGTAACTTTTAGTACCTACTCCCTCCATAAAAAAAAAATCGATTTTTTTACACGAATCTGGACATAGGGCATGTCCAGATTCGTGTATAAAAATTGAATTATTTTCGGACAGAGTGAGTAACTTACAAGTGTTTCTTAAAAAAAACATTGTTATTATCAAAAGTTTATGTTTGACTGCACTATTCTGAAACAACATTATTTTAAGAACAAGCATAGTATTACCATGCTGGCAACTTAATGAAGTACAGTAGAATAAGAGGGCAGATATCAGTTATTATCAAAGTATAAGAGGCACCAAAGTAATCCATGTAGGATTTGTGAACTCAATGGCTGTCCGAGACTATGCTGTTCTCGCCAATGATAGGAAATTGATGGTGTACAAATAGAGATATATTCGCCTGATCTAAGAGCTGCCGTAGTGTTCTCCCATTCCAATCACTTCCATGCCTCACCACAAAATCGAAGGGAGATGCCAGATAGTGTTGCAACATGTTAGGTAGATGCTGAGTCATATTAGTCTGGCTCCACTGTTGAAAGGCATGGGCCAGCACAAAATGTGAAGGCGAGCATGCAAAACATTTTACTCACAAGGACACAATTCTATTCGTTTCTATGTCCTTCATGGCTATTGTCTAATTTGTGAACACAGTGCTTTTGCAAATGATCCTCACAGCCCACATGTGTCAACAGCCAAACTTCAAGAAAAGATGACCATGATCCTCAGATGATAGAATGAACCACCAACGAAGGGAATACATCTCTTTCAAGAATACATGTAGACTGGAAACATAATTATAGAAAAGGGCTGTCCAGTTTACCAATTAAGGCTTATTTTCTCAGAAGAACATACAGTAAGTTCTTTTATATCCATATCGATAGAAGAGAATTCAGCTAGTTAAAATCAGAAGTTCATATGGCACAGACATTTTCTGCAACACCACAGGATCTTATCACTAAGTTAAATGGGTGAAGTCTAACATGTTCTTGAAATATGTATGAGTTATGATTATAAAATGAAGATAGAAACTAGGTAGCAAGAGTTGCAGCGTCCACTGCTGACATATAAATCAGATACTACAAGAAAATGAAATGAGGATTAAAACACACACCAGTGCCAAACTTGTGATATGGATGGCTCTCCAAGGAAATATGGTTCTGAAGCTGAAACCAAAAGAGAATATAGAATGAACAGAAACATCATAACATTAAATGAGATGAGTATCATCTATATCTTTCAATTTAAGGAGCACTACACACTATCATATAAATACATTATCGCAGCAATCACATTAACATGAGGGTGGCCCGACTATCAGGAATAGGCAGGTCAAGCCTCTAAGTGGCGAATTGCAGCCTCACTATCCTAATGAGAGATGCACAAGTAGGCAAGAAAGTAATAGGTATAGAAGTTTTCTAGTTTCTAGCATCTCTCTTAGCATAGAACAAAGAAATAAAAAACTAAAAGCAATAATATTTTTTGCTGGAAGACAGAGTGACGAGCAGCAGCCAGGCACCCTAGCATGGCAGAAACTTCAGAATGAATGACCCACATATTGTTCTTTTTCTTGCTATCTGAACACCTAAAAAGTTAAGGACAAATGGACAACTTCCATGAAGGTAATAAGGGAATGTTTTTGTTCAAACTTTAAACCTATGCTCCTGGTGAGGTAAGTCATGAGCCAAACATATACTGTTACAGTATGTCAAGCGAAGTCAAGCACCTCAGGACAATGGATTGATAACTCAACACGCAAGTTTGGAACAGTCAAAGGCGGTTCTAAGTTTATCTCTGACGATATACAAATTATTTTGTTGGCAAACCTTTCCTAGAATCACAACACTCTTGTCAGTAAGCAAAACTTGTAGATTCAACCAGAGATGACAATCAGTTTCACTAGGCATATGTTTCTGATGAAAGATCTTCTGAACAATAATACGAAATGCAGCTATCAGGATATCCTTGCTTCATGGCATTCAAAACAAGAACAAGAACATCGAATCTAACATAAGATTGATAGCTACAGCAATTTAGAATGAAAAAACATGTAGGAGTAGATAAATTTCCCAAAAATAATTGCAGTAAATGAAAATGACATATGAATACGGTACCATTCAACTATAACAGAATAAGATTCCAATATAATAATGCTTTTTGCCTTTTTAACAGTAAGGTACCTGGTTCATTCGCCAAGGATCTGATAATAAGTTTTTCTGATTTTCTGCAGACAGAGAAAGATCGAAATTAGAAGTTAATTCTCTCAGAAGATCTGGTAGATCTAGATAAGAGGGAAAGCAGTATATACCAGAGTCAACAGCTTTTATCTCCCTAAGAGTTGCATCAGCTGACAGTAATGGCTTTATGAAGAATTGTGCAAACCTAAAACAAGAGATGATAAGCAAAATGAATCATATTCTGCAAAATAAGAATAAAGGTAAAAGAAAAGAAAGCAACAGGAGGTACCTGTCCAAAGCATCATTGAGGCAATCATGGTTCACATCAAAAAAGAAGTTTGTATGTTCACAAGTTGTGAAGGCATTGGTTGAACCACCATGCTATAAAGAAAATTCCATATTACACAATTGATGATTCATAGTAGAGGAAATACTTATAGATCATGATATTTTTGTACGATTATATGAAACAACTATGCCTCCCATCAACTATGTGAAAGGCCAGGCAGGTGGCTTTTCCAACTAGTGCTGTTAATGGTTTAAAGGGCCCAATCCCTGCTTAAAAATTCCAATAGTAACATACCCTACAAGAACTATATTGTAGTGTAACCAACTGGCACTAGGGGAAAAAGGAAGTTATCCATTATCAAACATAAACTAAATTAGTCGTACAAATATAGATATACTCTAATGGCCCTCTACTTTTAAAGTACTATAAATGTAAAATTAAACAAGTGGTATCTGTTAAGCATACAGAAAGCAGCCAAGTACCTCCATAATGTGCTACAAGTCTCTAATCTTTCCCAAGTGATTGAGAATATTATACATAGAATGAGAGATTACACTACATTAACTTTCAGCTGCCACAGACCCAACAGTCATGGACCTTCCAGTTGCTCTCAAGCATTCCATTAAAAATTGGATTCAATTTGTGTTCAGTCGAACTATAGACCAAACTAAGATAACTTACAAAACATCGTTTTCAGATGAACATGACAAGTAAAAAAATGGCCTGGTAAAATACATACCTCTGTAATATACTTTGAGTAACTGTCTTCTATAGGATATTTCTCACTAGCATAGAAAAGCATATGCTCTACAAAAGAAGAAACAGGCATAAGGGAATCAAACAATACAGAGCTACACACTTATATTACAATACATGCCATGAAACTTTTCACATGTGATAGTTAAATCCAACCAAGATAAAAGAAAACAACGCAATGAGGTTAAAACCATGGCTATTAATGTGCTAATACTCTTTTAAAGGTACATCCTACAAACTATACTAAAATGCAATATGCAAAACAAGCCAATATGTAACTGTTCAAATTAAACATAGACTAGGCTCAGAAACAGAATGACACATAAGAAAGTTGTGCACTTGCGCTTACTTTACTTGTCCAACCAAAGGTAAATACAATGACTATTAAGTATTAAGGAAATTAATTTTCTAATTGGATAACAGTGGCACACCAGATTTTTATAATGGTAATATCCAAATAAGATGTTGAAAGCAATCTGGTGCTGAAATGAACTTTTTATTAATACGTATCATCCCTTTCAATACAAATACAATATCTCAAACCCACTTTGACATATTTATACTGCATTAGTATAACAGTCTCCAGTCCCGAATGACACTGTTGGTACCTTTGTTCTTTAATGAATCTCGTGAGTTTCAGATAAGTAGGTCATTTTACGTTTCATCTTTTTTTCTTCTTCTTTTTTTTTTTGCTCTATGACACTTTGCAAATTCACTAACAAAATTTTAGTTGCTTATTAGCTGGATATTCTGACAGCACCTATCATAAGATTCTACAATCTCCGTCCCAAAATAACTTCATTTTTCACCCATCAGACACATACCAATACAAAAGCAAAAAGACAAAAATGCCCTCTACTTTATCAAATCCGAATGCGGTTGTTCCCAAATTTATCTAGTCCCAATGCATTTGTTCCCCACTTCCATAAACTCCAATGCAATGATTGCTTGAAAGATGAAGCTATTTTGGGACAAATAAGATGATGAAAAATGAAGTTATTTTGGAACGGAGGGAGTAGTGTTGAATTTGTACATTTTTTTTACATGCGAGAATCATAGTTGAAAAAACCGAACCAGATCAGCAGCTTAACCGGGAAAGAGGAAAAACAGAACCAGTTTCTAAGCTCGGGTCAGTTATGCGCTAGGACCATTCATGCATTTCAGACCACTTTAAACCATTTCAACCATCAGGTTTCACGGTAAAGTAGTGAACCGGTGTCAAACCAGGACTGGTTGAACCAGCTGAGTTTGGGCTGCACTGTAGAAATGGGTCCAGAAGGAAGGCCCAAGTTCTCATCAAGGCCCCCACCAACTTCATTTATTCTAAATATTTGTGATAATAGCTCGAGGGCAGGGAGTCCAACCTTGGTCTCTGAACTGAACACCACCTCTTGTTGCTATCCTGCCATCTCATAACTTGTGTTTGTACCAGTAGATAAACTACACAGAACAGTTTGTTGAACCGTGTACCACTGGACTAGTGAACTAGCTTGGGCAGTTCGCTCAACAGGTCCAATATTTTTTTGCTATGGTGAGAGTCAATCATCCATGCATTTTCATGGCCATGCTATACTTGTTTTAATTTCTCATCCAGAGATACTGGCAACAAGCTGGAAATGTCTTCCAGGTGTTTTGCATATATTGGTGCAGACATGGATGTGATCCCGAAATCGCAAAAGTAGCAAGCCGCTGTCTCTAGACCTAAAGTATTTTTTTCTTGCACATTTTCATATGGTATGCCTGTGATAAAAAAATATGCACACCAAATCTCGATTCTTCATGTTCATGATCAATTCAACAACTCAAAGCAAACATGCTTGTTATGACTGTGTCAGTCCACAACCTGACAACCTAAAACAATCTTATGTAACAAGTCAAATGTAGTGGTACGGCAAGCAAGCCTAGCATTGAATTATCATCACTAACATCATGTGTAGTGATTACCCATATTCTCAGGCCTTATGCAACAACTCGAAGCAGGAAAAACTCACCAAGGAAGTGTGCGAGCCCCTCGAGCCCCTCGGGATCGCAGAAGTAGCCCACCGAGACGTTCATCGACGCCGCCGCCTGCAAGCAAAACAAGTAGTCGCGGGATTCATGCCAAGCCAAAAGCCCAAAACCCCCCAGGAGATAACCAAACCCCTTCCCCATCCCGATCGAGGTAGAGCGCGGCGAGCGAAGCGGGAAGAACCTTGTCGGTGTCGGGGTCGCTGACGAGGAGGCACTCGAGGTCGTTGGGGAGCACGACGCGGCGGTACCCGCGCTTGTCGTTGCGTGGCCTGGTGATCTCCACATCGCCCTTCGCCGCCGCCGCCGCCGCCGGTGGGACCGCCTCGGCGGGGGCGTCGGTCTCCGGGGGCCTCGAATCCATCGCGTCCGCCGCCGCCGACTCGCCGCCGATGGCGTGGACTGGCTGAGTCCGCGAGGCCTCCGGGCGGTTGCGGTTGGGTTGGGTTTGGCTTGGCACGGCGAGACCGCGAGAGGTGGGGACGGTGGATCTGCGGCGCGGGTGGTGGTGGACTGGTGGTTAGGCACGTGAGGGGTGGCGGGGAGATGGGCTGGGCCGGAATGCCGCCAGGTCAGCGTGCGTGCACCGGGGACATCTTTCTGTTCGAAGTTCGAGTCAAGTCGAGTAAACGATTTGTCAGTTTTCTCCGAATTTCCAGTGGCGTGTCTAGAACGTTGTAATCAAAAGGATAGACTACTGGACAGTATGTGAAAATGTAGAATATGGTACACGATTAAATTCTTCTATTCCCTCGAAAACCTGAAAAGTGGCTGAGGACCTCTTTCTATGGCTTATATATAAGACCGCTAAAACTTAAATTTTAAAACTTGATTTTTATAGTTAATTTGAATGTAGTTTTTTTATCAGCTTTGACTTTTAAGTTGTTAAGGACACCTATATAAAAGTTTTACTCAAATTATTTTTTAATATTGATAAGCTGTTGTGGCTTATAGTTAGCCATAAGCAACCGATATGAGCTTGAAGAAAGCCATTCATCAAATCGCTAGAATGCAATGTGACAAACAACCAAATTTTGCACACATGCAAGAGTGAATTTTTCGCATAGTAATGCACAGAAGCTACGCAGTGCTTAACTGTTTATTAATACCATGTGTAAGAGGGTTGATTGTCATCAGATGTAAATACAACTAGCTTGCCACCAGAGACGAATCTAAGATTGAATGTAAGGAGGATTCATCTTCTTCTTCCTCCTTCAGCCCTCCTTCTTTTCTTTCTTGCCCTCTTCTTCCTAGGATTTTTCACGATTTAGTCATTTTGAAAAACTTGTTTCACAAATAGACCCCTGAAAAATCTTATCCTAGAAATGGTCATTTTTGGGCGCCAGAGTCGCTGGCGCTGTCTTCTTGCCACCATGGCGGGTCGGCGCTGACGTGACAGGGGAGCGTGCCAATGAGGTTGGTGTCGCCCCCCTCCTCCCCCACCCACACCATTTTTTCCCTCTCCTCTCTAGTGTATAGGAGAGATGTGCAATTTTTTATTTTTTTTATATTTTTTTCACATTGAGGAGCACACAAGTACCAACCATAGAAAAATTAAACTCAAATGGATGAAATATGTGACCTATAGAATTTTCCAAAACTCTATCGAAAAGCTTCTCGCCTCAAAAACACAATCTTACAAGTGAAATTTGGAGATTCTAATTTTGCCAAACCCAGCAAAGCGGGGGAGAATCGGATGTAAATTTTTTTGTACATATCTATGGATATATAATTTGTCTGATTCTGAGTCCGTATGAGAAAGTTATGCCTATTTTAAGAAAGGACACTCAAATGTAAAAAAAAAAACTAAACAAACCCAATTTTTTTTATAGGATGTAAAAAAGGCAATGTACTTGAAAGTGCATCTAGGCTCCTAATGATTTTGATGATTAATTACAATACGATTAGAGAGGACTAACATTTTTATTTAAGCAAATGTGAAGGTTGTTATGTCCTCAATGAGTTAGCGTAATGCATATCCCACCAAATATATTGATGTGAAGTGATGCGGCAAATGAGCAAATGGTATTTTGTGCCTTTTCTTTTCCTTGAGTTAATAGGAAAGCCGTATTATTAAGAGGGATGATGCATTGACATATGAGGAGTGATCAAAGTGCTCAAAATCAATTTTTAAAAGTGTTTCTCCTCAGTTTGGTGTGTTCTGGGTTTTTTCGGAGTTTTCCGAAACTCATTTTCGGACTTTCCGAAAACACACAGAACCAGTGTTTAGCTTCTGGAAATTTTCGGATATGTCCGAAAGTGATTTTCGGACTTTCCGAAAATGTCTGCGAAGGCAAAAGTGGTTCTGTATATTTTCGGACTTGTCCGAAACTGATTTTCGGATTTTCCGAAAATCGTCAATAGAGTCAATTTCGCTTCTGTATATTTTCGAACTTGTCCGAAAGTGATTTTCGGACTTTTCCGAAACATCCAGAACGATGTTGTTGGTATTGGAAATTTTTGGACTTGTCCGAAAAGTTTTCGGAATGTCCGAAAAATCTCTCGTTGACTTTGCTGTTGGTGCTGAGCTGGAAATTTCGGACATGTCCGAAAATCTTTCAGAATATCCGAAAATCACAATTATTGTGCATAACGGGCAGAACTTGGGCTGTGGCTATAAATAGCCCCCTCCCCTCACTTGTGAGGGCTGCTGGTCACATTGGATATTCTTGTGCCCTTGGCTTGCTATTGTTGAGATTCACTTTTGAGCCTTGCTTTCTTGTTTCCCTCTCACCCGTGTTCGATTCGGATTTGGTGTGTGTGTGAGAGTTGTGGATTCAAGTTTGTGTGAGTGCTTGTTGTTGACTTCGTGAAGATTTGTGAGCACTTGCATCATCTCCGGGAGTTCATTACTTTATTTGTTACTCTTAGAGGTTGAGGACTCCTAGGCGGATAGGTGTCGCTCCCGAGCCACCGATCTACTTGTGGTTGGCTGGGAGAAGTTTGTAAAGGTCGGATCTCACCTCCGAAAGGGAAGAGATACCCTTAGTGGAAGGAGGAGTGCTTAGTGCAACCTCTAGAGGAAAGGGTTAGCTAAGACCCGGCTCTTAGTGAGCTCCTCAACGGAGAGTAGAATCCCCTCAAGGATTCGAACTTCGGGAACAGCTTCGTGAGCTTCATCTTCGGTGACTTTACTTCCTCCCTCTCCACTAGCTTTGCTTGTTTGAGCCGCTATAAGTCTAGTTACTATTTGTGCTAGCTTATTCTTGTTGTAGGCAACTAGATCTAGGATTTACTTTGCTATTTGTGCAGACTCCGAAAATTTTCGGATATATCCGAAAATTTCGGAAATATCCGAAAATTGCTGCTTCCGCTTTTAATTGATTTTTGAATTAGCCTATTCACCCCCCTCTAGGCCTAATTGACACTTTCAGTACTAACTTTTTTTTTTACTATAGGAAAAGCAAAACAAAAACAACGAGTGAATTTGAGGAGAGGGGAAGGAGCCTCCGGGGGGCCCGGCTCCCCCTGCCACGTCAGTATCTGGCCGCCAAGGTGGCAGGGGGCGGTGCCAGCAACGCATCTTGAAAAGAACCATTTCTTGGATAAGTTTTTTTTAGTAATCTATTTGTGAAATAAGTTTTTCAAAAAGGCCAAATTATGAAAAATCTCATCTTCTTCCCCTTTTCCTCTCTCCTTCTCTCTATGGGGATGCAATGGGGTATGTCGGTGATATGGGCCAGGGGGTACCAGGAGTACCGTGCTTGAAGGGGAGGCGCCACCCTCGAGATCCACATGGCGTTCACCCCGAGGGGTCGCGCCCATGGACGAGTGGAGGCCGCCCATACCTGACCCAGAGGGTCGGGCCACCCCGACCCCTCGGGGTGGTCACCACATGGCCGCCATGCGAAGGCGATTAGTGGGAGCCCTTCCGCGCCCACCTAACCGCATTCAATGCGGGCGGAACGAGCGTGCCATGCCGCATTGAATGTGGCGTGCCGCCCGCCTGATCGAATCTTGACCAGACATGACCGATTGAAACGATGGATAGGATAACGGCAAGCCACGTGCGGTCCGCCCGAGCGTTAGACGGAGTGCGGTTGGTATGCCCTGTCCCATCAAGATGACGGGAGGTGTAGCGCTTTGGATGGCGTTCCCAGTACATGCGAGCCTCAAATCTTAATCCATTAAATGAAGAATGACAGGGATCCTCCCCCATGTCGGCCTGCATCAGCCGACATGATTTGGTGGGGCCCGCTCAGCTATCGATGTAGGGAATTTCCAAGGTGTAACGCATGTGGCATGAGACACGCGTTGAGTCTAGAGGATGTTCACTCTCTTGCTAGAAGACACGTAGGATTCATATAATAACCCCTTGAAGTAAAAAAAGGGATGAGCGTGGACAAGTAGAGTAAGAACACTCAACCCTAGCTTGTACACCAGAGATTTAGAGACTTCCAAAGCTTAGAAAAATCATAATACACAGGAGTAGGGTGTTACGCTTCTTAGCAGCCCGAACTTGTCTAATCCTTGCTGTCTCGCCGCTTGGACGCGGCCCCAACCCCCCTCCCCCCTTCGTTTCTTTCTTGCATACTCGCTTCCTCAATCTACACCCACTGCCCCCGGCTGAACTGAAGAAGGAGGGGCCTCTCGATCCCCCGCTAGAGGAGGTTGGACCTTCGACAGGGTAGGACTTGGGCTGCGTTCGAGAGCATGGGTTGAGAACCCTCCCTCCCATGTACGTAAAATAAAGCGACTGTTTAATGCATGATTAATTAAGTGTTAGCAAAAAAAACTTGAAAACTGAATTAATATGATTTTTTAAAGCAACTTTCGTATAGAAAATTTTTTGTAAAAACCACACCGTTTAGTAGTTTGAAATGCGTGCGTGCGGAAAGCGAGAGAGGTGAGTTGGGAAAATCGGGGAAAAAACTCAACCTTAGGAGGGACTCAAGTCCCCCACACTCACGTTGGATCAGCCCCTGCTTGTAAGGCCTTGTTTAGTTCCTAAATTTTTTTTCCCAAAAACATCACATCGAATCATTGGATAGCATTAAATATATATAAAAAGAAAAACTAATTGCACAGTTTGCATGAAAATCGCGAGATGAATCTTTTGAGCCTAATTAGTCCATGATTAGTCATAAGTGCTACAGTAACTCACATGTGCTAATGACGAATTAATTAAGCTCAAAAGATTCGTCTCGCGGTTTTCAGGCGAGTTATGAAATTAGTTTTTTCATTCGTGTCCGAAAACCTCTTCCGACGTCCGGTCAAACGCTCGATGTGATACCCAAAAATTTTCTTTTAGCGAACTAAACAGGGCCCAAGTTGCTACATTTGTGAATCAGTTGTACTGGGCAAGCTCTGGTGATGAATGTGAAACCTCATAATCTCTACTATTATAAAAATTAAAGATGTTTTTGTCGGTACTTTGGTACGTCACTCGTGTATGAGTCGGTTTTCAAGTTCGTTTGCTTTTGGAAATATAAATCCGTATTTGAGTTGATTTTTAAGTTTGTTCGCTTTTGAAAATACAAAAGGAATTATATAGGAAATCTCTTTAGAAAACTCGCATGCTAACTTGAGACGATTGGATTCCTAATTACAGCTCATGATTTTCTAACAAAAATATATATATCCAAGCGAATTTAATAATGAATTTCATATTAAATAAACCATATAACAATAATAAGATTAAAATAGCCTTCACCCATTGTAACGCACGGGCATTTTTTCTATTTATAATAAAAAAAGAATCCTGCTCGTCAACGCTACCTTTTTTTTTAACTCTTTCTTTTCTTCTTTTTTTCTTTCTCACCGAGTAGGTATAAAATACGGTACATGAGCATGCTAACTGCGCTACCTTGTTTTTCCTCTTTCTTTTCTTTTTTTTTCTCACCGAGTTGGTATAAGATACGATATATGTGCATACAACTGATGGTATTTTTCTGCTGAGGTGCGAATTGCTTTTTTTTTCCATTTTTTTCACAATGAAATTTGATACGTTGAATTCTGGTAATCTCACCACTCAAAAAGAGGTGATTGAACTCCAACCCTTTTGCAACCAACCAAACAAAATCACTTCAATACAATATCATTTCATACATTCATCCAAACAACATCTCGCTACAACCAGGATCAACCAATCCAGCCAACCAAACAACCTCGTTAGGATCTACTCAGCCAGGCTATAATCATCCTGACTCATACGGGCCAGACTAGCATAATGCGAGCAACCAAACACACCCTAAATGATCACTAGTGTCACGGCACCCTCGGTGCCAGCAAAAAGGAGAGTCGGGGTTACATGCGTGCGTTCATAGGGGTGAGTATACGTGCGTCTGCGTTGTATTGTGTAATTTAAAAAAAAAGTGTCGAAAGAAATACATGCAATTTTGTCTTTAAAAAAGAACAAATGAAATTACATGCCAAATTTCGCTGCATACACAAATGGAAACCAACTATAATATCCCCAAATTATATATGCTAAATCATCCACACTAACAATCCAGCCATCTCCCCAACAGGATATTTCAGTAAATAACCAAATACAACGCTGGTGCTAATCATTTGATTCCTTATTACCGCAGAGATTATTCTTTCGGAATTTGTAAATATATAAAAATGTTGACCTATAACTTCATCTGACCAATACCTCCTTTGAATGAACCATATAAAGGTCTCGACCTCCTGAAGCTGAATATATCGGTTATTTGGTAGGAATGCGGCTGTGGCTCGTCGTGAACTACCTTTTCGTACTCGTTGGTGTGGAGACCGCCGTAGACTTGTATACTGAGTATCTTCTTTCGTGGTGCATTAACTTTGACATGATTATCAAAGAACTCAATCAGCTCCTCTTTCTTGAGATCCCTCAGTGCAGCAACCTGCAGTTGCAGAACTCCAGGAATTGAAAAATGGTACATCAGAGGGGCGATGTAAAAAATAGGGCCTACCTCCGCCTCTTTTCTATCAAATTTCAGAGTTCCTTCAGAGATCTCTCGCCAGAAGAAAGCTGATTCCTCTCTTATATTCTTGTATTTCTCCAGCTTCATATTGATGAGAGCATTCACGTTACTCTGCAGATTACGCAAATAACTGTTTGTTCCATATAATGTTTACGAGTACAGAAACTGCCAATGAATAATAATGACAGCATCTGTCCAACCTTGAATTCTATATCGGGCATTTGGTATAGAGTTCCTTCAAACATCTTAAGAAAAGCTTCCACTCTGGCATCTAGGTTGGCTGGATCCTGTCAAACCAACTTATTAGAACAGAAGAAAATTGTTTCAGCATTTAAAATCGCATTGAGAACTCTATGTACCTTCACAGTTGACTGGATTGTAAATTGCAAGCCACGGACGCCTGAATCATTTCTGGATAAACAGGATAGCGTGGTCAAATTTTTAAGAGGGATTTCATGCTACCTGGAAAACATTATTGCAAAACAACACAAACAAACAAGATACATCTTATTATGTACCTTTGTCTAAGCCGTGTTATGTAGCCAAGTTGTTCAACTGAACGTAATTGGTGAAAGGCTGGTTGCTTAGCAACAAGGGCAAGCAACTAAAGTAGAACATTTTGTTTGAGGTCATCCTGATGAATCTGCATTGAGGAAACATTGTTACAGGATTGTAATGTGTATTGGGTGTATTAAGGAAAAACTAGAATAATGTAAGGTAATAAAAGAAGTTAGACTGCAATGTTTGGGAGTTGGCTATCATGTGTCCCCAAAGACATGAGGAATCTGCTTTTGATGGGTGCAACAGCTCTGTGTTGGTCCATTTGGCTAAGCAGGAATGGAGTAATTTTTGATAACAAGATGTTGTCTTCTCCTTTGCAGGTTATCACTTTAGTTACTCGGTGGCTACATACCTGGGCTATCCTCCACCAATCGGGACTGCGGGATACTATTGCCGTGGTATCAGGACAGTTGGACCAGATGGCGCAGGAATTTTTTACCCAAGAGCATGGGTGGTGGTCTAGTCTACAGATTGATAGCCACTAAGATATATGTTTATGTCAAACTTTTGTGTTTGGGAGATGTTCTGGTTGTTTCTTTCTTCTTTTTTGGCTGTGTGCATTTTATACAGAGGCCGAAGGTGACTCAGTTTGTTTGTATCATCTTGATGTAATTAACTGAGTCTAAATAAAGCTTCCATTATCTAAAGAGACTGCTAGAGTACAAAAGGAGGGGCAAACTGTAAATGCACAAGAAATGAACAGAAATAACACCAATGAAGTGAGGCACACCTGAATATAATGCAGAAGGGAAGAATTTTCATCCTGGTGATTTAGGCATAATGCTGGATAATAATACCTCAAACCTCTTTCAAGCTTTACAATTCGCTTTGTAAGATGCTGTGAGGAGGGCAATGCTTTGCACAAACTGACTGGTGCATTGAATAAGATGTCTTCAACATGCTGTATAACACCTTTTACCTCACCCGGTTCCATGTTTCCTAATATCAATTACATAAAAAAGAACATCAATAATGCAGAGCATTCTCTCAATGAGTAGTGGGAGAAAAAGGGTCATTAGCAGCATTACAAGGTAATTTAATGAGCAGTACTAAAGATGAGGGAAAGTAGCTGTGAATTAACATTCAAGTTATTAAACAAACCAGCAAAGTAGCTCTCAATAAATGTCTTCCCCAGTAGATGAGGCAAAAATTTCTCTAGATCACTAGCTTCAGTATGAGAAATTGCAGCAAGTTTTTCATCCCATGTCCATTTTTGTTCCTCTAATATCAGTGAACAATAGTACGATGCCTGCTGATGAGGTTGCTGAAATTTTAAATTCTCATACGCCTTTGTTATAGTTTCCTGATGATAGCAACAAAAGATAGAACACCCCCACTTTATGTCAACCGCATAGAATTCTGGTTTAATATTGCGTCATCAGGAAGACCAGAATATTTGTAAACTGTAGCAAGTCATTACCTTTATCACAACAAAACGGTCAACCTTCACTTCAAATGCAGCAACTTTTCCAACGACAGTCTCCAGAAGGGTTCTCATTTTGTCATTATAGCCAACCATAGTTATCTGTAAGACAATCATAAATATTCAAGGATTAGAAAATAAGAGGATTTTGTAAAAAATATGGCTCATAACATGCCATGAGTTCTGAGTTCTGACTCCTGGAGAAGAAACATTTGAATGATAGATCACAATTTACGACTCGTCCATAATAAAGTTTCACCACATACAACAATGTCAGGTTGCTACCACACGCTATACATGAAATTAACAGGGATTAGGCAATATTAACCATTTAATAATTGAGAATCTAATGCCATTTGTATCTGCAAATAAGGAAAAAAATAAAATAAATGGAGATAAAGCTGCTGTGATGTGAGACTGTGACTTGTGAAAGCGTACAATCATGTATGTCTTCTATACTCCAGTACTACTACTAATGAGTCCTTATAAGCCAGTGCCTGTACCTAACCACATCCAGTTAAAGATCTGAAGCAGTATGTGGAAGTAAGAAGGAAAATAGTTCAAGGGTCAACACTCACAATGGCATATTCCATGCTTATATATGCAACAGGAATCAGGATTATGATATTATAATGATTTAAGTAAGAATCAAATGACAAGCATCTGCTTATTAGTAACATACTATCATCTTATCACATTTATGCAAACACGGTATGTGTTTAGGACAAAAAATGTTTATGCATAGAAACACTGTCAGTACTGCATCATCTGGATTAGCAACGAAGATAAACAATTGATTATTTCATGCAAACTGCACAGCTGACCTGAAACCCAGTGTCATTTGGCATAACAGCATAGTAAAGACCAGCAACTTGAGCATCATAAGCTGAAAGCAAAACAAACTTGGTGGGTTATTGCAACATGGAAATAAACAAAGGCAAACTAACCAGGGGATGGCAATGTCCTTAATCGCTCGATTTTCTAGCATAAGCAGTGTACGTAGAGGATGAGTTTTTTTTTCCGCCAATAAAAAGTACCCAGGCTCTAAACAGAAAAGAATTGTTTCCAACTTCTATATTAATCTCACTCTTGCATATGTCCTTTCTAAAATGAATTATATGTGTTAGACTATTGTATCAAGAGAAGTTGGGAATACATTGTAACTGTTTATGAAACTATGCCATAAGAATCATAAAAAAAATTAAGACATCTCATGTATTAATGCATACCATAATCATTTAAATAATCCATTAGCAACCTTGTGAACATATCAGTAAGAACTATTGATTCTGGAGAGCTACGGGACAGTGGACAGTGGAAATACATCTTGATGTAGGCCTTGGGTGTGAAGAACATCGTATCAGGCTTATACCACACTCTGGAAAACAGTGTTTTCCGCAGCATACAAGGAAAACTTCCCTGGATAAAACAAAAAATATCAATAAAAAGTTTCCCAAAATAAAATTATGAATACGTTTTAAGAAAAAATACCTTCTCCTCAACATTCTTCAATGAAAGATCACTTGGAATGAAGATGTTAGGTTTTGGCATGTGCAAATCTTCCATGGGAGCTCTATTTACCCAGTTCTGTACAAATTATGTTAAGAACGTGTCCACCTCCAAACACATAGATTGGAATATATGATAGGAAGAGTAACATCCAAATTACATGTACACCTGTATGATGGAAGGAGGGACTGCTTCAACTGAATATGATGTACCATACCATGGCTCTGTTAAGTTCGTCTGCCCTTCAAACTTTTTTGACTCCCAGAATATTCTGAAAGGAAATATAGAAGACAATCGATACTATGTAAGTATTAATGCCTTTAAGTAAAAGCACAATGAAATAAAACTAAACAAATACATAGATCAAGTGCGTGAAAGGAAAAAAAGGAGATGGTTGTGATAGGATCAACTTCATGAGGAGCCTCTTGCTGTTTTTTGGAATTTAACAGTAAAAAATGCAAATGGACTAGTGATGAAATTTCTTCCACTTTTTCGGAGGAAAAAACTTGAAATTTATGTAAAGTGAAAGTTCTCTTTGTTGTGTCATCCTTCTAGAAGAGTTATATAGTGTCTTACAATAGGTTAAGTCGAAGAATCTGAAGCAACAACTAAGTGCAAAGCCTGAATAATAAGATGAGCGCTTTACGCCGATTTCTTAGAGGTTGGTCAGCTCATACCAACGGAATTTTTAAACAGGAAAAAGCTCATTTACAACAGACCATTGACTCACTAGACATCGCTGCAGAGGTTCGTCTCCTTTCGGATCAAGAAAGAAATCTTCTTGATCAATCGAGGGATAATCTTGCAAGCCTACTTCGCCAAGAGGAAATTAAATGGTACCAACGCTCAAAAGTGTCGGATGTACTCCTAGGGGACAATAATACAAAGTATTTTAACCTGATTGCCAACGGCAAACATAAGAAGAAGAGGATCTTCTTTCTAGACCAAGATGAAGGAAAAATTGAGGGGGTTGATACTTTGAAAACGTACATTAGGAATTTTTACAAGAAACTCTTTGGACCACCTGAGGAAATTCGTTATCGCTTGATGAGAGCATAACTGATGATATGGCTCAAGTTACACAAGCTGAAAATGACTTTCTTACTGCCCCTTTCTCGGAAAAAGAAATAAAGGAAGCAATCTTTGCAATGGAGCATAATAAAGCTCCTGGTCCAGATGGCTTCCCAGTTGAATTCTACCAAAAATTTTGGGAAGTCATCAAGCATGATTTGCTGAATTTATTTAATGAATTCCATGCTGGCGGTCTTCCAATTTTTGGGCTAAATTTTGGGGTGATTACTCTTATTCCGAAAGTTGAAGAAGCAAATCGAATCCAACAGTATAGACCTATATGTTTGTTGAATATCAGCTATAAATTATTCACTAAGGTCGCCACAAACCGAATTAGCTCGATAGCAGACCATTTAGTGAATCCAACCCAAACTGCCTTCATGCGTGGGCGAAATATCCTAGATGGAGTCGTCATCATACATGAAGCAGTACATGAGCTACACAGGAAAAAGTTGAACGGGGTGATATTCAAAATTGACTTCGAAAAGGCCTATGACAAGGTCAAATGGCCCTTTTTGCTACAAACTCTACGGATGAAAGGCTTTTCGCCCAAGTGGATTTCTTGGATCGAATCTTTCATATCAGGGGGAAGCGTAGCAGTTAAAGTCAATGATGATGTCGGGCCTTTTTTCCAGACTAAAAAAGGCCTTGGGCAAGGAGATCCTCTCTCTCTAATCCTTTTCAACTTTATTGCTGACATGCTAGCCACCTTGATAAATAGGGCCAAAGCACAAGGGCAAGTAGATGGTCTTGTACCGCATTTGATTAATGGGGGGTTGTCCATATTACAATATGCCGATGACATGGTGCTTTTTATGAATCATGACCTACAAAAAGCTCAAAATATGAAGTCTGTGCTTCTAGCTTTGGAGCAATTGTCAGGCTTGAAGATTAACTTTCATAAAAGCGAATTGTATTGCTTTGGTGAAGCACTTGAATATAGAGATCAATATAACCAACTCTTCGGTTGCCAAGTGGGCAACTTCGCTTTCCGATATCTTGGCATCCCGATTCATTACAGGAAGTTAAGAAATGCGAAATGGAGAGAAGTGGTTGAAAGATTTGAAAAGAAATTGAGTAGTTGGAAAGAAAAACTTCTCTCGTTGGGAGGGCGACTTACTCTGATCAACGCAGTACTCAGCAGTCTCCCAATGTATATGATGTCTTTCCTTGCAATACCTAGCGGGGTACGTAAGAAACTTGACTACTTTCGATCTAGGTTCTATTGGCAAGAGGATGGACATAAGAAAAAATATCGGCTTGCTAAGTGGCACATTATTTGTCGTCCCAGAGATCAAGGTGGGCTTGGAATTCATGATCTAGAGGTAAAGAACATAGCTTTACTTAGCAAGTGGCTATACAAATTGCTCACCACAGACGGAATGTGGCAACAGATGCTACGTAATAAATATTTGGGATCACAACCTCTATCTCAAGCCTTTTGGAAAGTGGGAGATTCTCATTTTTGGGCTAGTCTTATGAAAGTCAAACAAGATTTTCTTAGGTTTGGGTCCTTTCGTATTAGAGACGGCTCTCAAATAAGATTTTGGGAGGATAAATAGTTGGGTAATGCCTCGTTAAGAGATCAATTTCCTTGTCTCTATAACATAGTTAGGCATAAACAGTCAACTATCTCACAAATCTTTCAAAACAATCCTCCAAGCTTTTCATGGAGACGAGATTTAACCGGAGCAAAATTAGCTGCTTGGCATAATTTATGGCCTCGCATAGCTGATTTGGTTTTGACACAAGAGCAAGATGAATTTCGCTGGAATCTCACCCCCAATGGGGTCTTTTCAGTCAGTTCTCTTTATTTAGCTCTTGTCCATACGGGTATCCCAAATATCAACAGACGCATTTGGAAGATTAAGGTATCGCTCAAAGTGAAGAATTTTCTATGGTACCTACGACGGGGCGTAACTCTAACCAAGGATAACCTAGCTAAGCGAAAGTGGAAAGGTAGCAAGAAATGTTGCTTCTGTCATAAGGACGAAACCATTCAACATTTGTTCTTCCAATGTCATCTTACTTGCTTGGTTTGGTCTGGTATTCATTTGGCCTATAACTTACAACCTCCTCAAAATGTGACTCATATGTTTGGGCGTTGGCTTACATGTGTTCCTAAATACATGAGAAATCTAGTTTTGATGGGCGCAACAACTCTTTGTTGGTCCATTTGGCTATGCAGAAATGGGGTAATTTTTTATAACAAGATGGTGTCCTCTCCTTTGCAGGTTATTACTTTAGTCACCCGGTGGCTTCGCACAAGGGCTATCCTTCACAAACCGGGTCTTCGGGATACTATTGTGGTGGTATCGCGACGTTTGGACCAAGTGGCACAGGAGTTTTTTACCCAGGAGCATGGTTGGTGATCTAGTCTACGGATTGATAGCCAATAATATTTATGTTTTGTGAGAGGGGTCTTCATAGGTCTTTCTTTGTGTGTGGCTGTGTGCATTTTATGCAGAGGCCGGGAGTGGGCTCAGTTGAAATATATCATCTTGGTGTATTTGATTGAGTTTTTAATAAAGCTTCCATTATCGAAAAAAATAATTATTTTCCAGACACTACATGCGGTAATTGAAGAGCAACAATAGTAGCATGCATTATACTGTTACTGCTGAAATGAACAATCAACTCACAGTAGCTAGTCCCCAGTTCTGTTTGATAACATTAAATGCATAAGATTACTGTCAAATAGAATACATTTTAAGTATGTTCATGGTTTCATACTGATCTGAAATGAAGAAAAAAACAGAGTATAACTTACTAAAATACATATAATATACCTGTGCAACTAACATATGCTGAACACTAAAATAAAAAAAAAAGAAAAAAAAGACTGGTATCTCAAACTGTAAACATAGCAGAAAAAACCTGATATGGGCCATACTTACTTAAAACCTACCTAACTTTATCTGGAGTCAAGTCATTTAATATAGATGAAGATGAAGTGTTTTACGTAAAACGAGGTGGTATTAGTGTATGATTAATTGAGTTTTAATTATTACAAACTTGGAAAAATAGATTTATCTGATATTTTACAGCAACTTTCATATAGAAAGTTTTCGTACGAAACATACCGTTTAGCGGTTTAAAAAATGTGCCATGAATATCCAAATTTTCATCCAACTTTTGTTGGAGAAAAGAAGATGGCCTGAGCTCCTAGTGATATGAACTGCGTGACCATATAGCAATGTGCCAATGTTCCCAGTGCCAAGTATACAACGCTAAGAAGTTGTACTTCAGTACCAAAGATGACAACACTAAGGTTGGTATCTTTTTTAAAAAAAGTTTTTTTTTGCGAGATTCATTCTTCAAATAAGTTTTAAAGACGGCCAAATGTAAAATTTCAACCATCTATAGGGTGTGTGTATTTACATAAACAAGACTCAACTGTCATAATTAATACTCTTTCCGTTTCATATTATAAGTTGTTTGATTTTTTTTCTAATCAAACTTTTTTAAGATTGGCCAAGTTTATAGAAAAATACAGTAGTATTTTCAACACAAAACAGACATACTATCAAAATATGTTCAATGTTAAATTTAATGAAACTAATTTGGTGTTACAAAATGTTCTAAATTTTTCTATAAATTTGGTAGTTTGACTAGAAAAATGTTAAACGATTTATAATATGAAAGGAGGATTAGGCTAATTTAATGATTTCCCTATTTCATCATGTCTTGTACTAAGCGCACGAGGTAGGATTTGCATGTGATCTAAGTCTTCCTTCTCTTCTTATTAGCTCACTTGATATATCAAGTTTTTTCTACATGACATAGCGTTAAAATTATGGGTTGTATTTTTGGTTTAAATGTACTGTCTATCTTAAAATATATCAATTTTTATACACAAATCCTAGCAATGGTTCTTATTTTTGCTAGACCGGCTAAAGACCAAGCTAGCCAAATTTCATTAAGATTAGGATTATTTACAAAGAGATAGGTCCTTATCATGGTGCAGGTGAAAAAAATGGTTCTTATTTTTGCTAGACCGGCTAAAGACCAAGGTAGCCAAATTTCATGATTTTACAAAGAGATAGGTCCTTATCACGGTGCAGGTGGAGGTGGGAAAAAAACAAGATTAGGATGAAGAGACATCCCTCCAAACATTTTTTTTAAGAAAACATTGTGAACATATATATTGGGAATTGATCACGAGACATCAGGGTTGAAACCGCACACTTTTTGCCACTATACTGTCAAGTGCATCTCTATGGTGCAGGTGAATCTCACTGCTGTTAGGCGTGTCTAGAGCGTCGGAGTTTTACATAACTTTTGTAGTAAGGTGTTTCTTTAGACGTATTAGTCTTCTCAGGGGCGAAGCTAGCATCAAAATAAGGGAATGCACTACCATTGAAAATCTAGAAAATTTCAGTACAACGCTGTACATTCTAATGTTTTTGAGTGAGAAATTAGAAATTTAGGGATTCATATGCACCCCAGGAACAATATAGCTTCGCCACGGAGTCTTCTAGTTTTGAGCAAAAAATCTCGCATTCTAGTTGTTGAGGTGTGATACACATATAGCTGCAAAATCTACGCAATCCTTGCCGGAGGAGTAAATGGTAAAGGGGGAGGTGTCCTGATGATGGGGGGACTCTGAAATGCAGACACTTCCACAAGGAACTCCAAAACAGCAAACAATCTAACATGTTTGTAGCAAACGAGACAAAACAACACCGATTCGTTGTTAACTCCATGACAACACTGTCTTTATCATGTGGACCAAATAAACTCCAGGAGCACATCGCACGACGCCCGTGATATCTGACGGCCTTTTCTGAAACTAAAATGTCCGGTTCTCGAAGAGATCAGGCTAGGAGCTCTGGAGCTGAAGTGGCGAAGACGTGAATCAAGTAAACTGTTCTCTCTTGAGATAACTTCTGCATCATGGATTCTGTCAGAGAAGGTAAGGACGGTCACTCTTGTCACTGCCCAAGTTTAACAGGTTGCTCCTTCTGAATGAAACTTCGGGCTAATCCATCTGAATTTGTTAGTAAATACTGTACAATTTACTGGTGCAAGAAGTAAGAGCTCCATGACACCCAGCTACTCTGAAGAAAATGTTCAGGTGTTCGGCAAAGTTGCATTCAGATGTTAGGCTACTCGGCTACTGCAAGTACACATGTTAGTAGTACATTGTATGAGTCCTTGTTATATCGAGCAATTGAGCATAGGGGACAAACAAACATAACCAGATCAGGTCACTGAGCATAGGAGTCCTTGTTATTATATGGTGCAGGCCGGCCTGACGGACAGGTCGGGGGGCATTACACCTGCAGTTCAAGTAAGTTGATCGCTAGTGACATGGCAGTCTTGGCAGCTTTGCATTGTGGACCAAACGCCGCCCCGCATTTTATCTGCAGCTTTTTCTCTGAAAATTGTTGATCGTACTGACGCCTTCAATAATTGTGTCCCGCGATGATTATTTTGGAGTACTTCCCAAACACCCCCTCAGACTCGTACGGCTTGATCTGCCATACATGCTGTTATCCAAATGGATTAATAACTCCTCGGAGCCATGGTCCAATGGATTAGGATATTAGGAGTTTAGTTTGAGACCAAAAGTTAACAACAAAAGCAAAATGAGTTTAGTCTCACTGCTTAGGTTTCTTCGATGAAAATAGCTCAAGTTCTAGACTTAACATAACATGTGCGTTTGTATTTATGACTAATTATTGTTTTGATAGTAAACAACGTATCGACGGCAAGACACTTATGATAATTTCGTAAATCTTAGTTATGCAGGAAAAATAGAGACACCTATAATAACTTTGTGAATCTTAAAATATACTATTCTTTAAAGTGTTTATATATACTATTCTCGAAAGTGTTTATATGAATATGGTATGCATGTATATTGAGTGTGGTGTACTACGATAAACTGAAAACTGTTACAGGCACGTGCTGTAGCAGTATACGACTGTTCAATCGATTGATCTAAGCTGTGAGATGAAACCCACAATTCCAAAGTCCAAAACACGAGGTGACAACCGGCAGAGATCCTCAAATTGCAGCAATTCCACAGGATCATACTAGTTTAATTAATTACGACACGAAAGGAGGGGGCAAAAGAGAAAATGAACACGGCTCCAAACGCAAAAGCTCACAATTCACAGGGCGCGCGCCATCCTAACCGACACCTTCTCAGGACACACGCACACCCCCCAACTAGATCAACTTCAGGCCAGCGGCAGCGACGGAGAGCACGGACACGGCGATGGCCGTGAAGACGGAGCGTCCAACGGCGGCGTTGCCGTGCGGCGACGGGGCGGCGGCTGCGTGACCGGACGAGCCGCCGCCACCACCGGGGGCGACGGGTGCCTCGGAGCCGGAGGCCGGGGCGGGCGCCATGGAAGGGGCAGCAGAGGAGTGGCCGGAGGCGGCGACGCGGATGTCCACCTTCTGGCCGATGCCGCAGTGGCTCGGGAAGCCGCAGAGGAAGTAGTGGTGGCCCGTGGCGTTGAGGACCACCGAGTCGTTGCCCGTCGACCAGGTGGCGATCGGCTTTCTCGCGTCGCAGTTCTTGTAGTCCGCCTTGCTCACCGCCATCACGTTGTGGAACTGCTTGTTGTACGTGAACACTGCCCGGCGTTTTTTTTTTTTCAGACAAGAGAAGGCAAAAAATAGTCAGTCAATTCAGCAAAACACGAGAGAGATCAAAGTTCTTTTGAGTTCAATACAAAAACCATAAGACTGGGGTACGTCATGAAGCTTTGTAAAAACAGAGCTAAATCATACTATCATGCATCGGCATGATGAAACAGATGATCATTTGCACAAATAATTGATGTTTTTATTTTTGTACTTTTGGTTGTTGTGGAACAAGATGAACCTAGCGCAGTTCATATCTGGAAGGATCCTACCAACCAACTCGATCACAATCACCAGATATGACATGCTTGAGAGTCACTACTAAAAGCTCTATCATGTTCAGTTAGTTATATTTCTTAATCTATTCCACTCCTAAAAATCCACTCTCTAGTGTCTAGTATCCTTACTAATGACTCTGACTGGTGACGACTATACTTGGTTAGATGTGATTGGTAATATCTCATCTCTCGTCATACATAACGATAAAAACAATAACAGCATTGGTTTGACAAAAGAAACCCATGGCACCACGCGTAACTATCTCAAAGATACTATAAATCTAGAACCACCAAAATAGAGCTAAACATGTGAAAATCCTAGAGCTAGCTACTTTGACTGATTGGATGGCATCTCTCCAGTGCAACAAATGATATGATCGCAATCCGCTCCAGGGCGACACGGGAGGCGACTCAGGGCCACCCCACCGCCGGCCTTCTCTCCCTCGCCTCCTCCGCCTCGCCGCCGCCCGAGCAGCCGCCGGCAAAGCCGGATGGCGGCAATGACGGCGGCGGCCGGGCCTTCTACCCCCTCCAACACTCGGCGGTTGGGGCGCCGACGGGAAACAGGCGGAGGGGCGGCGACGCGTCGAGGCGGCTCCGGCGCCACCGACGGCCGGAGGTGGCAGTGCCGGCGTCGTCGTTAGCGGATCTGCCCGCCCCCCCCCCCCCGGGCCAGATCAGGACGGAGCGGCACCGGCCACGCCGCATCAGAGGAGGACGAGGCGCCGGCTGGGGCAGTCGTGGCGCTGGCGGAGAAGGCCGACGGCGGCTGACGCAGCGCCGGCTGGGGTAGTTGCGGCGCGGGCGGAGGAGGCGACGTCACCGACGGCGGGGACGAGGCAGCGAGCCGGCTGGGCGCCGCCGGATCTGGCTCCCTCCAGGCTAGATCCAACGCCTGCAGCTGGGCCATCGAAGGAGGCCGGCTCTGGGGCGGCGGCGGCGGCGATGACGACGGGACGGCGGAGCCAGCGCTGGCGGCGGGAGAGGCATGGGCCTGGCTGCGCACGGCGCCACCGGCTCTGGCTCCCCCCAGTTCGCCACCGGCACCCCCAGTCCGGATCTGGCCTCTCCGGCGAGAGAGGCCGGATCCCCTCCTGTGGCTCTCTGCGGTGGACGACGCTTCGACGAAGGCAGCGGTCAGAGGGCAGCAGGAGGCGTGGGTGGTCGCGGCAGGAGGGCGAGTGCTGCGGCTGGTCCGGCGAGTCTGTCGGAACTGTGGGCAGTGGCCTAGGACTGATTGCCGAAGGGACGATGTAGCCGAGCGGCGTCGATCATTCTTGTGCGGATTGGTTGTGTGGGTTTGGATGGGAAATCGCCGGCGAAAGCCTTGCCGTGCCATTGGCCGGCTGACGACGGCGACGCCTTTTGGCGTCGTTCCCCTCCTTGGAGGCGTCGTTTTGGCGTTGATCCCTCTCCTTTCCCTACCGTTCTCCGGGTGAAAACCTGGCTTCGGCTTCTGGACGAGTGGTGGCGGCGGTTCACGTAGTGTCCTCCTTGGAGGAACCGCTTTGGAGAAACTTTTTCGTGCAAGAATGTCGTTAATGGTCTATGCATTGGCTTCGAAGCTTTTCAGTCCTTGGTTTTGACGAGGCCTTCGCTTTCTAGTCCCACCTTGTGTTTTGCGGTGGGCGACCTTCGCTCCTGGTTTGTGTTTGCTAGGTGAAGTCGGAGCTGCTTCGTAGGGGTGACGAAGCTAGGCAACGATGGCACGTTGCATTCTCTTTCTAGGGGTATTGTTGTTGGCCGTGAATAGGATGTGGCGTTTAGACGGCTTTGGCTGATGTTCTTCGTGGGAAGTTGAAGCCACTTGGCCATTGACAGCGAGTTAGGTATGGATGATGCAACCGGTTTGAAGTCGGAGCTGCTGTGTCGCTAGGCGACAAGCTCGGCAACGATGACACGGTTGCAATGTCGGAACCCCTTTGCTGTCTCGGTCAAGCTTGGTAACGATGTTCTATGTTGGGCTCTGTCAGTGGTTTCAGTTGTTAGTGAGTTGTGGCGTATGTTGTGCAAGCTGTTCAGCCAGCCGGTGGTTGTTTTTTCTTTTCTTGTAACCCGTCTAAGGTTTTTACTCCTGCTTATTGAAAATATAATTGGCAGTTCTTCTGCCGGTTTAGTTTAAAAAAAAGATATGATCGCAATGCCAACTTTCCAGCTCATGGGCCAAACCCAATCTGGTGTCCACATTGCAAAATGGCAGTTTGGCAACCCTATCATAATAGAACAGCGATAATCATAGACCCTCTTTCTGGACGAGCTATATGCATTTGTGGTTCTTTGATTTCTCTATGCTTCCAAGTTCCAAAAGATGGCATCTGTGCCGGGAAACTGTTTTAACACCTCGAGTGGACGTCCACCCGTTTATTGCATGTCATCTAAATCGATATGAAAAAAATTAAAAAAAATATGAACAAGATAGATAAATATATAATATATCAATCCACAAACATCTAAGTTAAAATTCAACTTCTACAAATTGTAACAAAAATAACAAACAAAACTCAAATTACTATATGTATGTTTACAATTAAATTTGTTATTTTTGTTGCAACTTGTAGAAGTTGAATTTGAACTTGCATGTTTGTGAGGTGATATATCACATATTGATCTATCTTGCCAATTTTTTTGAAAATTTTTCGTAACCATCTAGTTGACATGCAATAAATGAGTGGATGTCCACTCGAGCTATTAGAATCCATCTTCCATCCGTGCCGTCATCTTTTCGGCCCACCAAGAGCGCCTACCAACCAACCATGAGATTGCTCAACAGAAAACAATGATTCAATGAGAGCGCATGCATCGGTGTGTTGGCCATAGGGTCCAATATAATTTTGACAAGCTGTGGAACAGATAGCAACTGAGCGCATGAAATATACTCCTATAAAGTTGTGGTTGATTAGGATTTGATCATTTAATTCAATGCAAAGAACAAACATTAACTTTCTTCAGAAGAGGCAACTGAAAAAAAGTGCCTTTGGTGCCCTCTTTTTTTAATCTCAGCTAAAGAACACGTGCCTCCAAAATAGTCGGCACACATGTCTAATTGTGCAAAAGAATAAAACGCCTTTCCTTAAAGCAAGAAAAGCTAATCCTTACAGGAATAATTGAGCAACAAAGTACTCACAACTCACAAGGAGCGCTAGAGCTTAAAAAGAAAAACAAGTGTTATGGCTGATAAAGTGACAAATGACTAATTTGGCCGTGCCTTCACGCTCCAACTCACACGCAGGCATACCGATCCTTGGGAGAAGGCAAAGTACTCATCTGGTAGTGCGCGCTCTTTCCGAAACCAGCATGTTCTTTGGTGGAGAAGAAACAGAAGAAGGCCAGCGCTATCTGACGTCAGGTATCCAGATAGACCTATTTGGATTCATGCCAAAATACGGAGTATCGCTTATACCACACCAACCGCGTGCCTGCGTGTCGGCGCACCGCTACGCCAGAACGACAGATGCGCATGGAACACGCACACGCACCGGGTGTGGTGCGCCCGTGCAGGCCAGGTAAACACCGATCCGGCGCGCTCGGCGAAAAGGCCGGTAGCAAAAGGCCAACGGATCCCGCGGCGCCATCCACAAGCCGCCGCGCCGCGCCGCGCCCCACGCGCGCACCGAGGGAGAGAAGGCGACTAGCGCTGCGTCGGCAAACGCGACTAGCGCTGCAGCCCTGCGGCCAGCGGCGCGCGGCGCGTGCAGGCGGTGAGGGCCACTAGCTGATGCCGTGTGCCGTGTGCCGTGTGCGTGCTGCACCGAAGTCCCCCCACCACTACCCAACACACCGGCGCACCGGAGAAAAGCGCGAGGCAACTAGGCAAGCCAACCACGCATATAGCCGGCCGCCAGGCCTGACACATGGCTGCCCAGCTAGGCGCGGCGGACCACTGGCTAACGGATGGTCGCGTCCTGGTGATATCCCACTATGACGATATGGCACAGACACAAGACACTGTCCCGTTGCAGTTGCACGTACCGATCTGCTCTACACGGAGTACTGATCTGCAGTCCAGCCGGACTGTGGGCGCGTTAAAGTAGTGTGTATAGAGAATACAGGGTGTGTTTAGTTCACGTTAAAATTAAAAGTTTGGTTGAAATTAAAACGATGTGATGGAAAAGTTAGAAGTTTATGTGTGTAGGAAAGTTTTGATGTGATAGAAAAGTTAAAAGTTTGGAGAAAAAGTTTGGAACTAAACAAGGCCACAGTACCCCGTTACAGGATCGGGATATGTACTGCAGTCTGTACTCTGTAGAGAACCTACTAGCATCACACGAGCAGAGCACTGGCTACACACACCAAATTTGTTCTGCACGCCTAGAAATCTATCGCCGGGCAATGAATGAGACTTTCGCCGCACCGCACGCACCGCTCGTGTAGTCGTGTGTGACAGTGTGAGCACGGGTATCACACCAGCCGGCTATACGCAGTGCTGTAGTGGACGTCACTGCGTCAACCATATTCGAGGCATTTAGCGGAGGGCGACGTCGAGACAGGTGGATGACCCAACAGGACCAACACTCCAGCGCCTTCTACGCCGCACAAGACTTTGGAGTTGAATGGCGCTAATTGCTGCGAAGTGGAGCTCGGGACCTCTTCCAGTTTCTAGACAGGTCACGAGTACTCATGATATAGCGGTGGAATACTCCCGTGTACAGTGTACTATACTTGTGTGGCTTCCACTCGCAGGGGAGCAAGAACTCCGTGAAGACTGAAGAGTTACTGTTAGCCAGCCGGGTGCCCGGGCAGCGGGCAGGGCACCATGTGGACGCTACAGTACGTAACATGGTTACAGCGACCGGGTTTTTACTGAAGCTTTTCTTTTCCATTCTTCTCTGTGACTGATTCGTCTGATAAAAGGCTACTAGATTTTGTCTTAACAACGAACTTGCACTTGCAGTCTTGCACATGGCAAGATTCATGTTCAAGCAACAAAACTACAAACGTGTGTCGTTCGCACTAATGTTTCTGAGGAGATAAAACGCCGGAATGCTGCAGGAGAAGCGGCAAACGCGTGAGCGAGAGGGATAAACTCGCCACGAAACGTACGTACCGACGGTGTCGCCGAGATGGAACTTCTTGGAGGCGGCCCAGGCTGTGTAGTTGGGGCTGCCCATGATTGTCCACCCGGTCTTGTCACCCACCTCGTACAGGGCCGCCGCCGCCACCGCCGCCCCCGCCCACATCACCACCAATACCGCCGCCGCGACGGCCATGGCCGACGACACCCTCCTCGCCGCCGCACCACCACCCATGACCGAGAGCGAGAGGAGTAGAGAGCGAAGTGTATGTAGGTAGGATAGTGGCGAGAGTGGCACAAACCGGCCGGTTAAATAAAAGCTCCGCAACTTTTCGATCCCCTCGTGGAGTCGTGGTCGTGTCTCCTCCCGAAAATGCCCCCGCGCCGCTGCCAAGCTTTCCTTTCGGCCTGCGTCATCACCACGGTGTGTCTGTCAGTCACTCGTGGGTAAATTTCTCTCGCCTTTTATCATCGCGGCGCCGACTGCGTGTGGGTGTGGCGGTGTGGGGGCGTCGGCTGTTTGTTGCCGCTTGCAAGCGGAGGCGATCGATCGCCACCCCTCCCCTTCCCTCCCTCCACGTTTTTTTTTAGCATCGTATTAATTTTTTATTTTATAAATTTATACACCTAAAATTCTAAAATTTAGAGATCCAAAAGTTTATAAATCAAAATTTTATATATCCGATTCAAATTTAAATTTGAATTCAAATATATTTTATATATAGTATTTTTATACATCTAAAGTTTATGGACCCAAAGTTTTTAAATCAAAAGTTTATATACCCGATTCAAATTTGAATTTGAAATATATTTGATTCAAATTTGAATTTGAATTCAAAATTTTTTATATATAGTATTTAGATACATCTAAAGTTTATACACCTAAAGTTTATAGACCTAAAGTTTATAAGTCAAAAGTTTACATACCCAATTCAAATTTGAATCGGATATTAATTTGAATTTGAATTATATCCGATTCAAATTTAAATTTGAATTCAAATATTTTTATATATAGTATTTAGATACATCTAAAGTTTATACACGTAAAGTTTATAGACCCAAAGTTTATAAGTCAAAAGTTTACATACTCAATTCAAATTTGAATTTGAATTCAAATATTAGTTTAGTGACCAAAAGTTTATAAGTGAAAAATTTACATAACCGTTTCAATTCTGAATTTAAATTTAAATATTTATAGTGTAAGAAGAGAAAAAGGGAAGGAGGAAGGGGGAGAGGAGGGAGCGACGGGAGTGGCAGGTGATCGCTCCCGCCCATTAGGCGTTTACCCGCTTGCAAGCGTTGAATCGGTTGTGCGAATGCCGAGATTGCCCTCGGGCCTCGGTTGTGATGTTGGGGCAGTATGGCCTGTAGCTGAGGCGTGATCCTTACTCCGTTGACAACGTACAGCATACGGGATCTCTCGCTCTTTGTTCCAGCAAAGATTTTTGTACTACTTTGGTTCATCGGATCGGATTTAGGTGGTGTTTGAATCTCTTATATAAAAATAAAGATAAAGATTAAGTGTTTCATATGAAACGAGATGATAATAACGTGTGATTAATTGAGTTTAAATTATTACAAACTTAAAAATGGATTAATCTTATATTTTAGAACAACTTTCATATAAAAATTTTTCGCACAAAAACACACCGTTTAGCAGTTTGAAAAGCGTGTCACGAGTATTTAAAATTTCATCCACTCTTTTCATTAGAAACGAACATGACCATTATTTTTTTCCTTTTCTTTATTTTTTTAATGCTCGAGATATACTAATACTACGTCACTAGAGCTATATTTTTTTCCTTTTCTTTATTCGAGAGTTTACCTTTTTGGACCAGCGTCCAAACCAACTCACTCGAGTCCAATGAGTACAAGAGACCTGATCTGTGCGGTCGTGAATCCGTTTGAGACCGAGTCTGATGCTTGTCGGTGCTAAAACATTCGGCCCAACTTGCTTGGGCTAACTTGAAACGGCCCATTGATCAATCGGGGTCCAAGCCCACGTGAGTCCCCGACAGTCATAAACCCCTTCTCGTCCCTCTCCTCCCAACCTCGCTTCCTTATCCACACCAATCCGCCACTCCGCTCCGCTGCAACCCCCCGCTCTCCGCCACAGAAGCCGCCGCGCGCGTACATGCCGCCGCTCCACGCCGTCTCCCCCGCGGCGGCGGCCGCCCCGCCGCGCGCGCTCTCCTCCGCCGCGCGCGTACCGCAGCGCCCAGGTAGGCCGGCCCCCTTCCTCACTCCTCTGATGCTCCGCGCGAGGCTTTGTGGCCTTGGAACCCACTGGAGGCCGCCGAGGCATGTCGCCATTCTGGAAAATGCGTGACGCCTCGTTGGTTGCTGTGGGTTGGGTTGATCGTATCGCTGCGGTCGTAACCGGCTGATGCTTCCGTTGTTTCTCCAGTGCCGCAACCTTCGCGGGATACGGTAGTTTTTGTGGCTATGAACAACGGTGATTGTATCTGTAATAGTATAGCATCTAACATTACCGAACAATTTCGTTTTGGTAGCTGGATATGCCTTTGATTCGGGATTTTAGGGCCAGATTAAGTTTGACGATATCAGCAAGACGAAATGCTTCAAACTTGGTGGGGGGTTTACAGTGTGTTCCCCCCAAGCTGCTGGGGTTTATATTTTCACTTAGTAAATACTACTGACATCAGAAAATAATTGCCACACGTTAATGATTTTGATGCATTCTTTAAAAGTCTCATTCTAATGGGCATTGTCTAGCACTCTAGCTAATGAGTAATGATGCATGGTCTCACCAGAGGATGTGGTGCTTGATAGGTTGTGTTTCAGAACGCCCAACCATTTTAAGCTCCTCCACAAACTTCATGAGTCTCCGCGCTGGACCAATGCGCTTCTATAGCACGCCTCTTGTTCTTCAAAACTCGGACAAGAGGCAAGCTGCTTTGGATTTAAATATTTATCCCACTGATCGTCCCTCCACATTAAGCTTTAATAACTTGTGATTATCATGTTATCAGAGCAGTATTGAGGCATGCCACTATTGAAGAAATTGAGGCAGAAAAAACTGTCATTGAAGACCAAGCTGTAAGTGCAATGCAGCTTTTCACTGAATGGGTGTTTTGCCTTCTTTTTTGTGCCTTGGGGGCTCACTAGCTGCAGATATGCATCTTCAGAGAGAAAGGATGGAGAAGGCAATTGAAACAGTGCAAAATAACTTCAATACTGTGAGGACAGGGCGGGCAAACCCAGCTATGCTTGACAGGATTGAGGTTTGAGGACTTAGCCTTGTTCCTTTTTCTGTTTGTAAGTAACTCTTGCATGATCACATCTTTTATCATTACACTCAGTGCATACTTTATCTTTCCATGCACATGCTACTGTTGTGTGCTTTTCTTAACTGAACCTATGTCTGGGCTGGTATTTATTGTGGCTGGCTAATAACAAACACAAACAAGGAATGAAACTATTGCTCAAATACCATATGCAGACTGTTTGGATAATTTGATTGCCTTCTGTAACTAAAACTAGAGGAAATGATTTTCTTTAGGACAGAAAATTGTGAAAATTGAACATCCTATTATGCCTTATGTGTGAGAATTTTGTTACAGGTTGAGTATTATGGAACTCCAGTGAACTTGAAGAGCATCGCACAGATAAACACTCCAGATGCAACTTCTCTTCTTATTCAGCCATATGACAAATCCTCGTAAGTTGTTTATTATTCCCACTTCAGTGCTGGTATTGAGTTTTCCATCAATAGTGTTGACACAATGACACTCATATGCGGTGCAGCCTCAAGCTCATTGAGAAAACAATAGTTGCTGCAAATCTGGGGGTTACACCAAGCAATGATGGAGAAGTGATTCGAGTCACTGTTCCACCATTGACTTCTGACCGCAGAAAGGTAATGCTTTAGAATTTCATCTGTGTGAATTATGTGTGCTTACTTGGTAATTCTGGGTCCATATGGAAAATTTTCTTTGGCAAGTTTGTACGTTACATTTTCTTGCCATCCAAAACATCAAGGATTAGCTGAGCAGAGCTGTATTGTTCCTGACAACAAAAATTAAATGCCTTATGTTCATTGAAGTTACAGTATTTTGAACTTCAAAACTTTGCATTCAAACCCACATAGACACCTAATTTGTGTTTACAAGCATGTTAACATAAACAGGCCGATGTTCTATACAAAATAAGTTCTCTAAAATGTATGAGATCACCAGGTATCACCTTTACTGATGTGGGGAGTATTTTTCTTGTCTTAAACAAGAAAAGTAGAAATTGCTTTGGACATGCTACGCACAAAAGACTAGGGTATTTCATAAAAGACCTTTCTGATGGATTATCCAGTGATTGCTGTGATATTATTGAATTGTATTTGATGAATTGATGTACAACTTTCTTTCATCTTCCATAAACACAATCGTATTTAGTATACAACTGTAGCGATCAATCTACACCATTAAATCTAAACCTACCATGATCGACAGCATAATTTTTTCTATTTTCCCCGATAAATGTGTTTATTTCTAGGACTTGAGAGTTGAGAGCCCCTTTTTGCCTTCTCTTAGTACTAATATAATACATGTAGTTGGTTGAATTGCGGTCTGCTATAGCTTTCAAACAGGTTCAATAATATTCATAGATGTTTTCCATTGATTATAAAATTCCTGCCTTTTATCCATCTTAGATTCTATCTGTTTTGGCAGGAATTGGCAAAAACTGTTGCTAAATTAGCTGAAGAAGGCAAGGTACTCTTAACCTTCACCTTTCACTGTTTTTTAGTGAAACATTCTTTTTACATTTTTATTGTGATTTAATGTTTTTATGCCTCAATTTTCCAGCCTATTATTTTTCTTGTGCACCCATACTAGTATGATTAGTACAGCACTGCAGCGATCTGATTGACTGTTCTAACCTGCATTTGGCATGGTGCTGGTACTGCTTGTATTTGTATGGAGTAATGTAGTGCGAACAATAGTCGAGGTTGTGTAGCATCTGGCCAGGGAAGACATGAGGAATGCTTCATCTTCTTCAGCAGGAATATCTATTTCCCTAATTGATTAAATTACCTTCCTAGTTTAAGGATTTGCTATCTTGCATCTGCCAGTTCAGAAAGCCCTCTTTTTTGTAATAATGGCATTGTGATCGTTTTCATTAAGCAAGATATAATCTATAAACAGCTAGTTCCATATATTTCCCCTGTACTAATCTAACAGCCTCATTTCTTCCTTGGCGAGTAAAGTATCCGGCCAGCGCCAACAGCAAGATTAGGGCGGGCGGCCTACCCTCATTAGTTATTACTCGGCACATAACAGCCGTATTAGTTTAGTAATACTGAATGAATGCATATCAGAATTTTTTTGTGATGCATCAGATGACCAGATACTTAACACTTCTTCAAGTCCATTTCTGCTGCATCTTCTATGTGTATTAGTTAGGAAGGTGGAGCATAGTATAAGCTGTAGTGGAAGAGGCTTTCACAAAAATTGTTGCCATGCACCCTTTGCTCTTGGTGCTGCACAAATTTCAGGAGTACCATATGATTGTTGCTTTGTTGGTTATTTATCCAATTTCTTCACAAGGCTAAAGCACATTTGATAGTTTTCAGAAGATGCGTTTACTTTATAGAAAACGTGCTTGCTTCTTTTTTTGACGCGTATGTGCTGGCTTCTCATTGTTGAGTAGCTATATACACAAATTTTCACTGACTGATAACATATTCATCTCCTTGTGGATTCTATGTAATATCGATTATGAATATGACTAACTTCTTTTACAGGTTGCTATAAGGAACATACGAAGAGATGCCATCAAAGCTTACGATAAGCTTGAGAAGGTTCACCCTCTCAGTTAATACTATTTTGTGGGTGCTATTGTACCTCGCTTTTTTGCAGTGGAATTAACTGCTTTCACATGCTTACATAGGAAAAGAAACTTTCTGAAGATAACGTGAAGGATTTGTCAGCTGATCTACAAGTAAGGATTCCTTGCCTTTCCTTCACGTGGTTTAGTGAGGTTCCCATGTCCTTTCGGAATCTCATCCATTAGATACAGGCATGCAACATGAACTGACATCGTGTACAAATTATGCAGAAAGTTACAGACGAGTACATGAAAAAGATCGAAGCTATCCAAAAGCAGAAGGAACAGGTACTTTGGTCCTTTGATTGGTCTTTCTTCAGACAAGATATTCCTTCATGTTGGTTATTATTACTATTCCTTTCTGATTAGATGGACACAATTGCATTCCCCAAGGATAAATGGCTTGTCTGAAACTAGTATCAGCATTGCTATCCTGTAGTCCTTAATCCTCCAGAACCATAGGAATTGACTCGGGCTTGTTTGATATTTTCATTTTCAGGAACTCATGAAAATTTAGACACCAGGTTTTAATCTTGAAACTGGTGAGTTCATCTTCCTGCAAAGTAGATGAAGCCGAAGAAAACAATGTCCTCAGCTAACACGGTGAATTATGCGGTCACAGATTTCTTGAACCTTTTCCATCTTTCTGATGGCCGGCATTTTGCCGGATGCATCTTTTTTGGGCTGGAGTGCAATTTCAGACAATGTTGCCGTGTCCCTCATTTTCATTTTTGTAATTAGTGTGTGTACTCCGTGTAAAAGTAGGTCTTGACCTTATCCTTGTTCTATCGCTACATTGTCAATATTCCTCCCGTGAATTAAAATGCTACAGTTGTGAATTTATCGCCACGCACTCTGAATCATCAACTACTGGTGCCATATTGTCAGTTAATCTCCATGTTCAGTGGATCTCAGTTTTGTCAGCAGTCACCGACAACTGGACCTTCGTACATTACTTCTATTTCATCGCACGGACTGACGGACAATAATAAAAGGCCATTTTTCTTTCTTAAACACGCATGCCTTCATTTACACGCGCGTACTGTACACTCATAAATTCAGGAGCTGTCTCAGGTAAAATTTTTCACCCTGTCACATCGAATGTTTAGACAGATGTATAGAGTATTAAATATAGAAAAAAAATAATTACACATATTACGTGTAAATTGCAAGACGAATTTTTTAAACCTAATTGCTCCATGATCTGACAATGTCGTGCTATAGTAAACATCTAATGACGAATCAATTAAGCTTAATAAATTCGTCTCACAGTTTACAGGCGGAATCTATAATTTGTTTTTGTTATTAGTCTATATTTAATACTTTAAATGTGTGTATATCCGATGTGATACGCTAAATCTTTTCACCCCTGGATCTAAACACAACCTCATTCCCCTCAGCACACGACATATTTCTCTAAGCACAGTATGAAAACTGAGCCGATATGTTGAGTTGATGAAGTTATTATAAGCGTTTCACCGTTGGTGGTACATCATCTACTACTATTGAGAAAAATAACTAGAAAAATCGTGAAATTTTGAACTCAAGGTTTTCTCAATGGATACCTTTGAAAATTGTTTCAACCTCTAACCAAAACAACAAAGAAGTATATCACTGAAAATTAATACCCATCCACATAAATATATGAAGGGTGCCCCAATTAGAATTAAAGGAAATAAAACATAAATGAAGAAAGTTCTCGTAATGATCGATTATAAATAAGAGCACTGGTGCTAAGGTCTAGAACTTGAAGCTAGAGGGGTAGAATCATTCGTAAGAAACTTTTTTTTAGGTAAAGTGTATGGTTAGCCCTTAAACTTGTTCATCTATGTTACTTTTAACTATTACCTAAACTCCTAAATGTATTTATAGATCACCAAACTTGTTAAGTGTATCATTCTGGTCCAAAATAACCACAGCACCTTCAGGATCTTACATAGCGCTAACGTGACACGCCACACAACATTTATTATTATTATTATTATTATTATCATTATTATTATTATTATTATTATTATTATTATTATTATTATTATTATTATTATTATTATTATTCCTTTCTCTTCTCTTCTTCCTTCCTGTTTGTATGGCAAAAGAAAGGAAAAGGTAGAGAAGAAAAATAAAAAAAAATTGTGGTTGAAATATCCGGTAATGTGCCACGTTAGCGCCATTGCCACCACGTAAGATCCTAGAGATGTTGTGGCAATTTAGAATTGGATTGATATATTTTAACAAAATCATGAACCTAAAAATATATTGAGAGTTTAAAAACTTTGATAACGCATCAAATAAATATAGGAACTAGTCGTACACTTTTTTTTTATTTCTGAAAAGCCTCGGTGGGGAGATTAGTATTCCTTCCGTCCAAAAAAACCAATGTAGTATTGGATGGCATGTTTCCAGTCTCGTTGGAGTAGGAAACATCCCATCTAATATACTCCATCCGTCCCATTAAAAATTAACCTAATACTGGATATGACACATCCTGATATACATTTAGAATAGAATATGGGCTAGAATATGGGCATGTTCGGTAGCCCGTTTACGCAGTTGTTTTGGCTGTGATGTACAGCCCAGCCGTTCGTCTGCCTGTTGGCTGGCAGCGGCCTGGCTGTTGGCTGCCTGCAGCCCCTACAGCCGTTGTTGGCTAGCTGCTGTAGCACTGTAGCTGCTGCTGCAGCAGCAATCTCATCCGAACAAGCCCTACGTCATTTTTTTTTTTACGGAGGGAGTAAGCTTGTTTTTTTCTTAAGGTACGGAAGGAGTAGATGGGTTTTTTAGTTTATTCGAAGATTATAGATGAGTTAATGCGCCTGTAAACCTCAGATGTGGTTGGAAAGGATGTTTTGTTTCGACACGAGCAGGAACCAACCGGCTATACCCGGTCGAGGCCTCCCATAGGCCAATAGTCCGATCCATTACACAGCGTGTATCACTGCAGCACCGGTGTCGAGTCGACACGTTTCACGCCGACAACGACCAGCCTGCGATAATTACGGACACCGATGCCGCTCCTGCAGTACGCTGGTGGCCCCTCTGACCCCGCTGGATACCCTGCTAGAGTGGGCAGGTCACTGGGCCCACGGCCCACCACCAGGTGGGCCAGGGAGCAGAGCAAGTGGGCCCCAGCAAGTTACAGTACTCCACGGAGTGATTGTAACTGTACCCAGCACTAGTATGGATTAGGGGATGATGGTGAGTGATAATTACAGGAGGTGAGGTCAGCATAGATGAGATGATAGTAGTAGGTGTGAGGTGTGAGCCAGTGAGGTTAGCTTACTGTTCTGTTCTTGGTCACTAGTACTTACAGTATCATGAGGACAATGCATGATGTCTCTGTCCAAATTGTCTTTTTCTTTTTAACGAGAGGGTCGCATTACTGTTTATCCAGGATCTAGGGCTGGTTTAGTTTGAGGTTTAAATTGACCTTACCAATATTTGACAATTTTAATAGTGTTTAATGTCTATTTGGTTTGAAGCCAAATTTTGGCATGCCTAAGAAAATAGGCCATTTCAATAGTTAACTTAGACTATTTTGGCTTCAATCCAAACATAACTTTGCCTTGCCAAAATTAGCCATGCCAAAGCTTACCAAAGTTTGGCATTGATAAAAATTGGTAAGGCCAATTTAGGTCACAAACCAAACCAGCCCTAAGTATCAAAGCAACAATGAAATCGAGCAGATTACATGAACTTCCATCATTTTTTAAAAAAAAATGATCCTTTTTAGGAATTCCTTTTTATAAATAGGTTCTCAATGTCAGTTTTATTGGCTCTAACCTCTCTAGTACAGTACATCTCAACTGTTAGGGTGTGAGCGTTAGCATCATTAGCGCCGAAAAGTTAGGCCTCGAGCCCATTCTTGAAATAAGCTTTTTCATCAGGAATACAATTAGACAAAACAAAAAAAAGATCACCGGGACACAGGGGCAAAACATTTGCGGATTGCGGCATGCAAACCAAGCAATCTAGCAACCTCGCAGTAACGAAACTCGTGCAAGGAAAAACCCAAAGCCAAAGGCAAGGCCTGGATGGAAGCAGCAACTTCCATCTTCAGCCAGATCACAACTCCAAATACGAGGGACACGGAAAAGAAAGCACGAGACGACTCGCCGTCTCGCCGTCGCCGATCGAGCAAGAACCACACCGGCCGGACCCCCCTCGTCGGAGCATCCGCAGCCAGCCGCCCGCACAGCGCGACGGCCGCCATCGCCTGCCTAAGAAGGCACCACCGGCCGGCCGCCGGAGTCGTAGTAGACGAATGAACGCAACGGCGGTGGTGGCGATCAAGGCCGGCCGGCCGCGATGAGCAAAGAGCAACACAACGAGAGGGCTCACATTGGACTTGCATTTATATGCACCAACAGCTGACTTGTTCCAGCTACTCCTGTACCCTAGCAGTAGTAGTACTACTGGAGTTCCTACTTGCTCGAGCTTTGGCCCCTGCACCCATCAGCTTTAACGACCAGTACTCCTACCATTCGCTGTAGTGGGAGGGAAAGTGACATGGCGGGGCCCAGCCAATCGTGTGCCCAAAGATACGCTGTCACATCACACTGGCCCCACCCATAAATACTGCAGTACACGACTTGGGAATAGTAGTAGCATGCGTCGCCGTCATGCGTAGTAGGAGTACTCCGGGTACAGTATATTTCTACGATGTCACACAATTAACTCGAAGGATTAAATGTGTAATAAAATTAAAAGATAGGGAAAACTCGACGACACTAGTACGGAGTACGTATTAAGGCCATTCCTAACCTAACCTAATGACTAGAATGATATCTATAGCATTAAATAATATGTCATCTAGGTTGTGTTTAGTTCCTGAAAAGAGTTAGAAGTTTAAAAAAAGTTAGGAGTTTGGAAAAAAAAGTTAAAAGTTTATGTGTGTAGAAAAGTTTTTGATGTGATAAGATATGATGGAAAGTTGGGAATAGGGGGAAACTAAACTAGGCCCTAGCATGAAAAATAATATAGTAAGTGAATAAATGAGGAAAGAGAAGAAAAACATATCTTGTAAGTATGAGACATGATTTTTACACAACATCCAAGATATTATATGAGATAAATAGCATTAAATTTAAGTATGAAATAGTGGTGTTTGCATTCGAACTGTAGTACCTAGTCCTAGTTTTTTTTTCGATGATGTGAAGTTTATGGAAATTATATTTAGTGTCTTGGGTTGGGAATGGCGGGAAAGTACAGTGCCTCGGCGCAGAAGATCCGAAGCACCGGGGGCCGTGGCCCACCTGCCACCGATTGTGGGGCCCACGATCACGCACCCGGGCAGGAGGGGTGGCCCAAGGCCGCAGCAGCATGCGAGCGCATGTATGGACCGCGCGCGGGTGGGGCCCGAATAATTGCGTCGGATCGGGACCGTGCGCTCTCCTCGGCCCACCCGATTGGACGGCGGGGATCGTCTCGCGGTGGGTGGACCGATGGTCCGTGTCGACCGAATAACGGCGGCTGTGTGGCCTGGATCAAAGACGGCCGAGATATTTTGAGATACTTCCTCCCTCCTGTCCGGGTGCCCGGCTGCCGTGCCAGCCTGGATTTTCCCATGGATAGACTGGAGGTGCGTAAAACGCACGTGTTCGCTCTCCGCTCTCCTTTGCTTGCACGCTGCAGCTTTCCACCTAGAGCCGGGCCCTACACTGTGGTAGGAGTAGATTAGGAGTAGCATATGAACCAATAGTATGGGGAGCAGACGAGCTGTACGGTTTTGAGGCCGCTGGTGATAACAAACCCAACTCAAAACGGTTAACAAGTCGCTTTTCTAATATCCAACACAAGCTATTCCTTTCGTTTTAAAATAAAGAAATCGAAAATCGAATTGAAAGAAGTATTGTTCTTTCCTTGTACTGTTTGTGGCTGATGTCGATGTGGTAAGACACTCTTCTATCCCACACGAGAGAAAAAAAATGATCCTTACCATATCTCTACATTCTAAATCGCACGTTGCATTCAGAGTTTGTAAATTTGGTTAAAATGGTTTCAAACAATACACACAAGTTATTAATATAATCGACAGCTTCAGATGGACCGCAACCGTCTTCATCCAAAGAGAACGAAATTGGGTGCTTTCCTTCGTTCAAAAAAAAAATTGGGTGCTTTCCAGAGTGAGGCATCGCACCCGCATCGTGCATGCGGTCCATCGAGAGCCGCACGTACGAGAGTTTTGTTGGTCTCTCTCTCGCGCGCGCGCGCGAACGGACGGCCATCGTTGCACCGGCGTCTACAACGACGTTCTATTCGAAGCCACCGAGGCGGCGAGAGGCAATAGCACGTGGGGGCCGGAGCGCGACGCGGGTGGGGCCCGCGCGGCATCCGACGTGGCCCCCGCGCCGGCGCTGCTGCTACTGCTACGACCCACCACCTTATCGCCACAGGGCCACGGGCCCCACGGTCGCGTTTCCTTCTCCAGGATCAGGCCGACGTGTCAGTACGCGGACGGTGGGGCCCGCCCGTGTGTTCTCTGGTTTTAAAGCAGCATCTCTCTGTGCGCCCGTCAGTGGGACGGTGGGCCCCACACGTACCCTCCAGGATCTTCTGTGCCGATCTGCGTGTGGGCTACTACTAGTAGTAGTACGCACTGTACTACACTGTTGGCTAACTAGGTGGGGACCACAAGGAGATGCACATCAGACAGGCGTGACGTTGACGGGGCACCACCGGTTGCCGAGGATGACTGGGCCCGAAACGATCGTGCCACGTGGAGCCCACCCATGCTTGGACAAGCACAGCAGAAATGCGGAAATGTGTGTGAGCCTATAAATACTGGCAGGTTTTGGGAGGGGAAGCAACTCCGTGACGCACTCTTCGTCTTCGTCTGCTCGGTCCTCTCCGGTGGTGATCGGGGAACTCATTTGCTCCTCCTCCTCGTCGCCGGCTCGAAGATCGCTTCCGGTGCGGGTGACGCACGCGGTTAACAAATTGCTCCTTTTCTTTTTGTTGAATTTTCTTTCCTCGCGGCTTTGTGCCGTGCCTAGGAGCGATCGAAGTGTTTGCTCTTGGATTCTCTTTGTTTTCAGCGGTTTCGCAAGTCGCAACACAGGTGCTCTGCTTTTGCAATGGTTCTTCACTTCTTCCGGTTCCATCTGGTCCATTTCATCAGTTCTCCCTCACAAAAATTCATCAGAAACGTTTTCCACAGAGAACGGGGAAACTAAAGAATCATATCGCGACCGCGCGCGGTTTCTTCCTTCTCCTAAAAGTGCCGCACCCTCTCCCCTTCGTCCACCTCGCCGTGCGGCGTGCGGCGCCTTGCTCAGCATCCAGGAAACAATAGCACATGCTTGATTGCTGACCATGGCTGTGCGAGATGGCCTCACCGGGTGCAAAGCACTAGCGCTACCTCGTACAACATGGAGTAGTAGTGAATCTATATTTTTTTCCACCATCTTATTTATTCCAACGTAACTCTATGTTTCAAACAACCATCTCATTGGAGTTTGTGAAAGTGAAAAACAATTATATTAGAATTAGATAAAGTAAAAAATAATTATATTAGAATGTTATAAAATAGAGGTAATTCTAATCATTTTGTCTTTATATTGTTACATGTGAGAGTATTGTTACATGTGAGAGGAGTGAGAAATAAAGTTATTTCAGGACGAAGATAATACTAATTTATGTTGACATGAAGCCTGAATTTCCCGTTATAATAGGAAAATAAGAAACTTGTTTTTGGAGTATTACAACTATTTAAGCTAGTTGGGCAGCGGGTGTAGAGGGAACTGAAATTTGTTTACATAAAACAAGATATCTTATTAACGAATGATTAATAAAGTATTAACTATTGCAAATTTAAAATATAAATTAATATAAATTTTAAAAACAATTTTAAGATAATTTTTTTTAACCAAAAAACACCCCATTTTGCAGTTTTGAAAACTTAGGAGTGGTTGAAATGAACTTCTTGTGTCCAACGCATTCATAGAACTAGATAGAGTACTTTTTTCGTTCCAAAATAATCAAACATGTTACTAGATACTATAATCAATCTAGCTGGAGTAGTTTCTGTAAGGCCATGTACAATACGGCTCTCCACGCCGTGTCCCTAGCTCACGTCGTCCGTCCCTGTCCCTTTTTCACGCCGCACGGTGCCCCAGTAGAAGCACACGTCCCCCAGCAAAGGGTCGCGGCTCTACGAGCGCCTCGGCTGGGGGAGCGATAGAGGAGGTGAGCTAGGTGGGGGAGTAGCCCAAGGACACCGCTCCGCCTCCCCAGTTTTTCCTCTTCCACCCTCGTCCCTTCCGCCTCCCCTTCTCGTCGTTGACCACCGCGCTCAGGTGTTGTCGGTCACCAGCAACAGCGTGGCTCCGGCGGCGGCGTTGGCCCTCCTCATCGCCCTCGCGGCTGCCATCGACCGGAGAGAGAGGGAGAGCGGCGGCAACGAGGGAGAGGGAGAGAGGTAAGCGTCGGCGGCGACAGGGAAAGGGAGACTAGCGGCGGAGACGATGCTGGTGACGACCTGCGAGACCACATCGATGCGGTGCGGCCGGCGGCGCTCCATCCCGATCTAGCCGTGAGGGGGCCAGAGCCGCGCACGACGGCGCTGGAACCAAGGTCAGCGACAGTAGCGGGGCGATGCCGGCACGAGGAGGGGAGGACAGTGACGGCCACCGCTCTCCGTCTGCCACCTCGACCCGTACGCGGCTCTCCATCGGCGGCAACGGGAGAGAGAGGCGGTGACGACGGGCGGCGGCGAGAGAGACGACCCCATCGGCGTCGCTTGCCATCAGGCACTGCGAGTGAGAGAGAGGCGGTGACAAGAGAGAGAGAGAGAGTGGATCCGGCGCCAGCGAGGTAGAAGGCGACGAGAAGAGGAGGAAACGGAGCAGTGGGGAGAAAGGGAGAAAAATCGGCGGAGGAAACGGTGGGTGGAAGAGATGAGAAGAGGAGAGGAAGAGATAGGAGCAGCGTTGGTCAGGGTTTCCCAAACTGCCAGGGCCGGGGTTACTGCGCCCTAGCGGTAAGCACGGTTACCGCGCGGTAACCGTGAAAAATTTATCAAAAATTCAAATTATTTTTTAAATTTATTTGAATTTAAGGAGGTTACCGCGGTTTTTCTATTACCGTACCCCCGCAGTAAGGCTGGTAACCGCGATAACCGCGCGGTAACCATGAAAAATTTATCAAAAATTCAAATTATTTTTTAAATTTATTTGAATTTAAGGAGGTTACCGCGGTTTTTCTATTACCGTACCCCGCGATAAGGCTGGTAACCGCGATAACCGCGCGGTTACCGACGGTAATGTAAACCCTGGCGTCGGTGGGCTGATGGGCTGGTAGGAGGGATACTTTCGGATTGTTTCACTTGAGGCTACCTTGGGATGGGACACCCTTTGTGGGCTAGAGTATCTTTATCAAATGGCCTTAGATTTTGAAGAACCCATTAGAGGTATCCTCCATTAGAAGATGAGTTTCCTAGGAATGGTTTTGGTTGTACTCCCTCCGTCCCAAAATAATTGTAGCTTTGCACTATTTATCTCCAACGTTTGACTCCGTTTTATTTGAAAATTTTTTATGATTAATATTTTTGTTGTCATTAGATAATAAAATATGAATAATATTTTCTGTGTGACTTTTTTTAAAAAAAAGTTTCATAAAATTTTAATATGAATAGTACATGACATACTGACGTCCTTCCTATGGAGATTCTCTCCTCTCTTTTACGGTACTCGACCATAGTCATGCATTGACAGTATTGAAGGAGAAGCTACTCCAACTAGTACTAGTAGTAGGAGTAGAGTAACACACATCACGGGCCCGTAGTACGCTTTAGCCCCTGTCATGAATATCCTGTCTCAAACCAGAGGCCAGCAATGACAACACCACAACCGGACCAATGGTGCCCAACTACTCCTACAGCAAGTCACTGCTGCCTGGTGCCAAAAGGCCAATGCTACAGTGACCGGAGCACAGGTGAAATTGCTGCCGCCCTCTTTGGGTCAGCTCTGCTCAGCTCTCAGCGACTGAGACTGAGCTGACTCGCGACCGCTCGCCGGCGGGGAGGAAGGAACAGTGGTCAGTGCGCTCGGACATCGCCGGCAGAGTGAGGCCACAGTTGATCTCATCTCACTGGAATCTGTCCCTGCAGGCTGGGGACACCGCCCCATGTCGGTGGGCCCCCACCGTTGGAGGATCCGATGCGTACGTTATGCTGGAGGGTGGGGCCCTTCCCCCGTGATGTGGGGCCATGGGGGATGTGGGGCCCAAAGGTGGTCAGCTCAGCTCTGATCAGTGGTGGCTCAGCAATGGTTGTTTGTTCTTTCGGAGTTGGCGCCATCTGGAAGCGATGGGGGCCGGTCAGCCTCATGTCAGGTCACTGATGGTGGGGCCCAGGTTGGGCACGGGTGGGCCCCAGCGAGTTTGCTGTTTCGTGCAACTCGTGTTGGTAGTGGTGGCAGTGGTGTCATTTCGCTGGCCCTGCAGTAGAAAAAATGATGGAACAGTAGAGTCAGCCTCGGCCAGTAGCTGTGCTGCTTCTTTACCATTACCGGTGGAGTTGTGAAGGATTTTGGGGTTGATTGACACTGTGGACAATGAATGCAGCTGTGAATCTGTGGCGTCATGTCAGTACTCAAGTACTCCTAGTACCATACTACTCCTACGGATGTTATTACTTGCTGGATTGATTGGACGAGTAATCTTGCTCCCGTTGTTTGGTTGGATCCAGTCCAGTGTCCGTCAAAACTCTCCGATGCTTGGGGATTTTGTGGGTGGTGGTTGGGCGAAGCGGGCGTCCCGGCGTTTTTGCCGCGCGGAGCACACGCGGGGAGGAGAGCGGACGGGACGTAACGTACCACGTTGTAGTAAGTACGCGCGCGGGAATCGATCGCGGCTGCCGCCGTATCGATCGGTGAAGCGGCGGCGGCGATGACCGGACCGCGCGGCGCGCGCACGTCGTGGGCGCGAGGCGACGGCGACGAGGTCTCTTGCGGGGCGCGGTCGACGGGCGGTGGTGGCAGGTGGAGTGGAAGCGGATCGTCGGCGGCGTCGACTCGGCTAAAGCTCTCGCTATTGCTCCGCGCGGTTGCAGCAGCTGGTGTCTGCCTGTCTGTCTGTCTGTCGCGCGCGTTGGTCGATCGGATTACAGACGCGGCGCGGCCTTTTTGTAGTAGCGGCGCTGGCGCAAGATTGCGTGATCTCGGCGTTCCAGGTATTCTGTGAACCGGGGGTAAAGTAGCCTAGGCTCTGTTCTTTGTTTTTTTATTAGTTTTAGTTAGCACGCGGGAGTATTTGAAAATGTTAAAGGATATATTCCGTGCTAAAACTTTCTATAGAAGTTGTTTTAAAATATCAAATAAATCTATTTTAAGTTTATAATAATTAAAACTCACTAATCAGGTACTAGTGATTTTTTTTGGCCCTAACTTCATCTTCAATCTTTTAGTAAAAAATGAACACCAACTCTGGCCATCTAGAAATCACCTACTCCCTCTCCATCCGTATCAGAATACAGTGATTTCTAAAATTTCTCATAAACATTAAGAAAGCAACTAGAAAAACTAAAATCGAGATGATTGTAATAGATTGAGATGTAGAAGTATGTATACAAGCTGTTATATTTTAGGATAAGTTTTAAATACTACTACCTCCGTTTCAGGTTATAAGACTTTCTAGTATTGTCCACATTCATATAAATGTTAATAAATCTATTTGTGTCTAGATTCATTAATATCTATATGAATATGGGCAATGCTAGAAAGTCTTGTAACATGAAACGGATGAAGTAGAAACAAAGGTTACAAATGCATTAGAAGCACTCTAAATAAATTTTGTCGGAACAACTTGTAATGCATCGTCACCTTCTTCCCAAAATATTTATTGATTGTAACTTAGATTGAAAGAAAAAAAATGTCCGTCAAACACTACAAGGTCCAAAGATGGTCACATCAAACGATATCCCATTGTCTTAAAAACAGTTAGACCAAAGGATTACTTATATAATCCACTGTAATACCAAACAAAAGCTTGGTGTACCGATTTCGGTTCGTTGAGCGTCAGTGATGACGGCCATAGCCGACAACCTCACATCCACGAGAGAGGGGGGGGGGGGGGGGGGGGGGGGGAGGAAATGGGAAAGAAACAACCCAAATTGTATACAATGACTAACTTATCTACTCAACTTGTTTGCCATTAGTCGCCGTATGAAAAATAAGAGCCTGACCAAATGGGTCATATGGGCAGGCAAACGACTCGGGCAACGAAAAAGATACACCTTCTACAACACATGCTACGGATAATTAGATCTACGTCAACATTAGTAAACAGAATCAGCATTTGCAGGGGAATCAGTAACTTGCAGGGAACACCTTCGCTTGTTACGTCAATGACAGAGAGAGCATTCTAAACAAAGGCGAAACGACAAACTTTGTCCTCCTCCATCAAAAAGACAATTTGCATGTTTGATAGGGACCACAATGTTTGTGTATGTGGATGTGTGTGCATCCATAGGATTTTCTCTAGAGTAGGATAGAATCCATTGCCAATGCTGATGAGTGCTGGAAAGCTCATGGAGCAAAAGCTACTTGTGGTAGGCATTCAAAAAATCCGGCAAGGCAAATTAATGACAACATGTCACCAACTGGGATCAATGGATCTAGACAAGGGCTTCAGGATGATATGAGAACACACAGCCCCACAATCTGTGTGAAATTTAGTGAAGGTGTCAACACCAATGCTTGTGCCAAGAAAGTGAAGCCCCCTGGTGTTATACTTTTCAGCCTGCACGTTGAATGGTGTTCAGTCCAGACACGTGTGCTCAGCTAGAGCTTTAAAATGCGATAGTAGTAGTAGAAGATTGTCCATCCACAGAAGTTAACAAATGCAAGCAACCACACCTCCCTTTCGGATTAGCATTGCAGAGACTGATGACATAATAGACCAGGAATTTTCAACCTTGATTTTTCTTTTCATCAGTTCATTTCTCACTTCTCTTTCAAAGCTAATTACAACACAACACAACCGAAAAGGCAGGTCATGCCATGCCATGCCACCCCCCCCTCCAACCCAATCAAATCATGGCTCATCTATGGGATAATATGTTTCTTCTCCCAATTGCTAAAACAATCCAAGCAGAGAATGGTGAGGAATATAGAGGGAAAGAGGAAGGAACACCACCACATCACAAAAGTTACCTTGTCCTGCATTCTAATTAAATTTTGCTTCAGTTAAGAGAACAACAAAAAGAACAAAGCTAAAGCAGTTGGGAGAGGGAGAAAGAGACCAGCTTTTGACATCCATGCATAAAACTGCTAAAAAGAGATTCTATGCACCTCCAGCTTTCCACCATGAGAGGATAACCTACTACACAAAAGTATCACTCCCATCAACCATTCCAAATACTTCAGTTAGCAAATGATCCAGCAAAGGAAGGAATGGGCGCGCCGAACTTAACAGCCAGCAAACAGGCTCTTGCGCCTGTGGCTGTTGCTGCGATCTGCTTCTTCTGGGGTCCAAGAGGCGTAGCTCCGTTCGCGCATATTCAGAATTAGCAGTTAGCTCGCAAGTCCAGAGTAGCGTCCTGAAGTCCGAGCATCCACATCTTACTTGCCTGATAAGACGGATGTTTCAATTAGGAAAAAGAATTCACAGCAGGCTTGTTTCATGGGAGAAACATTTGAGCATATACAGGGAAGAAATAGTAGATGCGGAGAAAAGAGGGGAAAAAGAGCAAGTCCATTACCAGCAGCAGGCTTCTGATCACTTGATGGTTTTACAGACATTGACATTGGGGCCCCAAAAGTCAATTGTGCTGCTGACATATGAGAGTGAGGCACACCGCTCGCAGACTGAGATGCTGCTGCAAGATGCATAAAACTGCCAGCGGGAGGATGATGAGTCTTCATGTTATTGCTGGCTGCAGCTGCAAGAACATTCACTGGATCAGTTAGCATTGCAGTTGTGGAAATAGACATGGAAGTAGAGCATAGGGAGAGCATAGTAGACGAACCCGACATGGCGCTCTGCTGATGGGGCTGCTGCTGCTGCTGCGTCTTGTCAGCTGAGCGCTTCTGGTAAAGGCCAAGAGCAACACCTCCAGCAGCTCCAGGGGCCTGTGGTGTGTATGCATTGGAGATGAAGAAATGACCTCCTTGTGGAAATGGCTGCTGTTTCATCATGTGCGACTGCTGCTTACTGCCTGAATTAGAACCAGGTGGCACATTTGGCTGTTGACCAAGGATTGATGGCATAGGCATACTACTATAGTGATTTGTGGGAGTTGACTTGGCTCCAGACGTCGATGCTGGATTCTTGGCTGATTGTTGTTGAGGTGACGGCAATTGGACAGCTGGTGGAACACCCTTTGCACTTCCAGAAGCCGGTGGGCTGCCACCAGTACTTTTGGAGACTGAATTGGATGGTGAACCAGAAGCAACGGGAGCATTTGAAGATCTTGACAAATCCCCTCCTCCAGTAGACATATTAGTGACAGGACCCATCTTTGATGAACTCTGGGGTTGGTGGTTTGAGGTAGAGAGAGACTGCATAGGAGCCTTAGCTTGTTGCTGATGGAGACCACTCTTCATCACAATCAAATTAGAGGGTGAAGCACCAGGGGAAGCCACACCAGCAGGTGCACCCGTTGCTCTGGCTGACGAAGGCTTCAATTGAGGAGATTGACTAGGAACACCCACTTGGGCAGCACTTGATGGGTACATCATACCCTGAAAACTTGGCATGTTCAAGCGGTCTGAATATCCACCTGTATTGCTTGGTGCAGCAGATCTGGGGCGAGAGTTCATATGGTGATGCTGAATCAATTGTTGCTGCTGCTTATGAAGTTGAAGGAAATGTTGCTGCTGCTGCTGCTGCTGCTGCTGCTGAGGAATGCTGGACGGGGATGGTGCTGCAGCTGATGTAGCTGCCGGGGCCGATGTATTTGCTGATTTGCCTCCTAGACTGAAGGCATTTGAAGGTTCTGACCCAATAAGGCTCAAGGTGCGGGATGAGCTATCATTAGTGCTTCCACTAAGGAAAGGAGGCACATAAGACTTGTTATCTTGCCTGGAGAAGGAAAGTGAATGCTGCTGTGAATCACCTGGATACTTTGCAGCTGCTGATTTCTTTCTCTCACTGTCGACGGTGTTATGCGTTGAAGAATCACCAGCCACAGATTTTGTTTCTCCACTGACCTGATGCTGGGGCTTGTGTTGACCAGCTTGAACAGATTGCGCTGCAGCAAAATTGAGCTGAGGATAACCATGCCTGCCTGCTTCTTGATGGCTCTGGAATAGTTGATGGTTCGGCCCCAATGAAGAAAAGTCAAGGCCACCTGGGGCAGATCCAGGAGCACCCACAGAACCAAAAGGAACCACAAAAGAGGGAGAGGAAGCAAGATCAATTCTCACACCCTGCCCTCGGCTCGCCGGTGGTAGCTGCTGCTGGTGGTGATCACTTAACTTCTTGTCACTCTGACCACCACCACCACCAGCGGAAGTAGGGGGCATCAATGCAAAATTTGGAAGATGAACTGGAACTGCATAATTATGATCATAACCTCCTTTCTGAGGGTGAGATGACTTGTCATCACCCGATGGACCATCTTGCACAGTTTTCTCACTGTCCTGGCGGTGAGCAAGGCCAGGCAGCAGCACTGGACGCTGGTTGCCACTGGAATAGCTCTGGGAATTACTGGCAGCTGCAGCAGCATTAGCATTTGGTGCATATCCCAGTAACCCTTGAGATTGTTGTGGCTGATGCTTCTGAGACGAAGCGGACATGTTTGACATGGGGGTCTTCTGAAGATTTTGTGGTGACGCCCCATGCTGCTGTGATGGGTGCAACATGTGAGAAGGGTAAACATGCCCATTGAAGAACGGAACAGCAGGTCCTGGTGGTGCCATGCCTCGATAGGCAGCAGGAGGTCCTCCAGCATGAGCAGCAACCTGGAATGGGTAGCCACCATTCTGTAAGATGGCAAAAAGCTGAGCATCAGCTGGTGGCAAGTTGGCAAAGCTCAGGTTCATGGCCGCTGCGCCAGGGTTTGCTGAAGAAGTGTGGGCAGCAGCAGATGGTGGCATTGTATTACTGCCCACAGAAGGCTTTGCATCACCCACTCGACTGGCAGCATTTGCAGCAGCGGCCACAACTGCAGCTTGTTGCTGGTTGAATGGAAAGATGAATGCCGGGCCTTGCTGAAAAAAAAGAGGGGACTCTCATAAGGAAACCAAATGACGTTTTTACGAAGAACGAAAACACATAGCACACCAGACATGAACATACCAGCATGTTCGGCACGGGACCGGGTTGTTGTGCTTCATGAGCCGGAGGTTGCTTTCTTTGGCTTGATTCAGCAACAGCAGCATTGTTCATTGCTGCTTTATCCTTTGATAGACTCCCCTGGAAAGGAGAGGTAGCCATTGAAGGAGCCTTGGCTTCTTGCAGGGGGGCGTGGGCCCTCACAGGGTAGCTCCCCTGCATTGGATTCACAAGAAGGGAGGCAGCCTCCGCTGGCGGCACCACACCCATGTTGAATGGTCTTGGACCAAAGAATGGCGCAGCCGATCTACTGGCGGCGGCGGCCGCCGCTGCTGCCGTCGCCGGTGTCCAGAAGTTCTGCATCTTTGCTGTCACTTGCTGGTTGTACCTGATCTGCTGAGCGATGAAACAATGCGTAGCACAGCGCTTTGGCCGTACTGGAGGTAGCAATGCAGCATGCTGCAATTAAAAAAGAAATCAGTGCTTGGAAGGAGGTCAAAACGCAGAGAACCATATCTAGGCTGAAATGAGAAGCAAACCTGTAATCCAGCAGAAGACCCTGGCTTGACATCCATAGGATGATGAAGACCAGCAGCTGATAGTGCCGGTACAGGACCAAGGTAACTGGGAGGTCAGGAAAAAGCAAGCTTTAGATCAAAAATTCTTCTGGGGGCAAGAGTGCAACACATCTATCAGCCAAGAACACTCACCCAAATGGTGGAAAACTCCCCAGCCAACTTCCAACAGGTATCGGCATAGGTGGTGTAACAGCAGGCATTGCTGCAAGAGAGGATGAATTCCAGATGAGAAAACTCCCACATTTCGAAAACCAAAAGAACCAAATTTGCAAACGAATATAGCAAAATTCTTACCAGATTTTTCATGCTTTATCTCATTCTTAGGTTTCTGCTGCTGCAATGCCGGCTGTGGCCGTCGTTCTGATGGGGATTTTTCGTCACCAAGGCTGGGCTTCTCCAAATCCAATTGCAGCGTGAGTTTCTTTGGAGCAACCTCATCCGCTGGCATCCTCTGCACCATCTTATCATCCTCCAAATTGATCTCCAGCCCTCTCCGTGGCCTCTCTACGTCTTTCTTTTCGGAATTTCCTCTGGCAGCCTAAAATCAAACCAAAACACAGATAAATGGGTCAATCAGTGTCCAAAAATCCAATGCTCTAGCAGGTGAACTAAAAAAAATTGGTGAAACTGAAGTTCACACCATGTCCATCTCAGAATCCAATCCCTTCTTATCCACATCAGGGTCGGAAGCACCATCTCTATCAGGAGACTTCCCAGGAGGAGCCTGGAACCAAAAAAAAATAAAAACAAAAGAAGTCAGAAAAGGAGCAAAAAAGATAAGAAAAGGGGAGAAAAAACCAAGCAACAATTGCGGCAAAAATTGTCGCTTTCAATCATTGCCCAACAAATTCCGCAAGACCAATTCAACCACACACACACAAGGAAGCATATACCCACCATGAGATCAATGCAAAACTTTTCTTGCCGAGAGCCATCAGATGCCAGCTCACTGAAAAAAAAAATATCGTTCACACAAATTGTGAATATACTAATCACTTAATCAGATCGGCACAATCCAAAAACAATAATGGTTATCGCAACACCGAATAATATAAAAATCCAGGAGGACCCACATCTTTGTCGCGGCGGTGGACTCGCCGTTCCTAGCCTCGGAGACGACCGCCGCCGATTCACCGTCCGGCTTGCCTGAGGGCTGCGCCGGCGGCGTCGGCTCTGCCCGGCTCTCCGGCCTGTGATCCCGGCGATCTGATTCACCCGGCCGGAGCTCCGAATCTCGACTCCTATGGTCCTCCCTCTTCTCCTGCTCCCGCATAGCCTCGTGCTGCACACCAGCGATGGCCGTGGTGGTGCCACTGTCGGTAGCGGCCGACACCGACGCCTTTGCCTCCGATCTTGATGCCGGAAGCGTCTCTAGCCTCGAGGACGGCTCAGCCAACTCTGGCTTCGCCGGGCTCGCTGGCCGGACATCGTCGTCGTACTTAACGAGACGTGGCCGCTTCCTCTTTGGCGCTGCAATAAGCAGGCAAAAGATGAGATGAGGCTCCCAGAAACCCAAAATTGGCAAAAGAAGAAATCGTTGCAAGGAGAAGAGTGAAGAGGCTCAAACCTATAGTAGCAACGGAGGTAGAATCCGATGGCCGTGCAACCGAGGACGACGGGGCCGGCGAGGAGTTCCCGGACTTGGCCTCCGGGGCATCCCTGACCTCCAGCTTGTGGTTGCTCTCCACTGGCTTGGGAGGACACGGGAACTGCCTCGTGAGGCCGAAGAGAACTTCGGCGACCTCGATCTCCTCCTGAATGAAAGACGGCGACTTCGAAATCTTTGGCGGGGGAGGCTGCGGTGGCGCTGTCGACGGAGCTGATGCCGGCGACGGCCGCTGCTTCGGTGCTTGCCCGGAAGCGCCGCTGCTCCCACTGCCACCAAGATGTTTCTGTGAAGAGACGCGGCAAAAAAACCAACAGAAAAAAATCAGCTAAAAACCGAGAGAAAAATCAGCAAGCCAAGGAGGCGAGGAGATGTGTGAGACCTACCAGCTTCTTCCTTGCAGGTCCGGTGGTAGAGCCGGACGCTGGAGAGATCGGCCGTGAGGACGGCCGCTGGATCTGTGAGGTGTCTCCAGCGACGCTACCGCTGCCGCCGCCGCCGCCGCTGCTTCCACCGCCGGGGACCGACCACTCGTGCGAACTCCTCTTTGTAGAAGCTGAAGAAAAATCAAGGGGAGCGAGTTAGCCATATGGAGAAGAACGAAGAACACCGGACATGCCAAAATTTCCGGTGGCTTCCAAGCGCATACCTGACCGAGCCTTCCTCGGAACCGGCACGCCGATCATTTCGTCGGCGGCCTTCCATACGATGGGGCTCTTCGGATTGGAGCCCCCTTTCCGCTGCATCTGCGGCTGGCCGCCATGGTGGTGATGGTTGTGGTAGCCTCCGCCGCCGCCGCCGCCGCCGCTGCTGCTACTGCTATGGTGATGGCCGCCGCCGCCGCTGGGCTGGGGCGGCGAGGGCGGCGGCGCGGTGCTCGGCGACCGCCGCTGCACCGGCGGGTACCGCGGCGCGGACGCGGCGAGCTCCTCGTCGGCGTCCTCGTCGTCGTCGCCGAGGCTCTCGTCGGAGGTCTCGTCGCCGTCGTCCCGGCCGCCGCCGCCGCCGCCCCCGCCGTTGAGCATCAACCTCTCACCCCGCCGCCTCTCGGAGCGAGGCGAGTCCCTCGGCCCGCCGCTTCCGCTTCCCCCGCCGCCTCCGCCGCTGCTCCTCAGCCGCCGGCGCGGCGGCGGCTGGCCACCGCCGCCCCCACCACCGGACACCCCGGCCCTCCTGCTCCCCTCCCGGATCCGGTCCATCCTCAGATCTGAGACATGCGCCCCCCGATCTTCCTCCAAAATCCCCTCCTCTCCTCCCCGGATTCCTCCCCCAAACCTCACCACCAAACACCACAGATCCAACCAAAATCAAAATCACTCCGCTAAGATTAGAGGAGAGACCTCCCTCTCCCTCTTCCTCTCGCTACAAATCCCCCTCTCTCTCTCGGCTACTCCTACTACTCTGGCTCTCCTCTCCTCTCCTCTCCTCCTCAGCTATGGTGGTGGCCTCCTCTTCTTCTCGCCGCTGCTCTCTCGTCTTGAGGCCTCCTCCTCCCCCTCTCTGCCTTGGCCTTCCGTCTGGCTCGCTTTCTAGGCAACCCGCTCGCCTCATCCTCTTTGTCGCTTGCCACCCCCCCTCCATCCCCGCATCGGACGGCCCGGATACGCGCGCCCGGCGATCCCGCATCCGACGGCCACGGGCTCGCGTCGCGCCACCGTGGCGGGCACCGCCGCCCTCGGATCGGGGCAGGGCAAGGGGGGAGGTGGGGCCCACGCGCGGGGGGTCCGAGAGCGACGCTACCACCGAACCCCCGCGCAATAAAATCTCTCTTCCTTACGGCTCAAGCATGGGCCAGAAACCGACACGTGGCGGTTGCCCTCGGACGGGAAAAATCTAAGCGTCGACCGGCAGTAGGAGGTGGGTGGTGGATGGGGAAAAAGGGACCCCATTTAGCCCCCTAAATAAAATACTAAAATAATTCTGGTATATTTGAATAAAATCAGCACTAAAATAATATTATACCTTATTTTATATGAATTTAATATTGGCTCGTTGTCCGCTTTTGGTGGGACGCACTTGTGGGGCCATGTAGATGGTCCTGATCTGGACAATGGGAAGGGCGGGGGTTTTACCGGGGCTGACGTGGCACGGCGTCGCACCGGTTGCTGCGCTTGTGTTAGGGCATTCCCAACCCAATGACTAGGATGTTGTCCATAGTATTAAATAAGTTGATACATATGATAAAAAATAATGTGGCAAGTGAATAAATGAGGAAAGAGAAGGAAACCATGTCTTACATGAGACATGGTTTCTACACAACATCCAAGATATCATGTGAGATAAGTAGCATTAAATTGAAGTATAGAATAATAATGTTTGCATTAGAAGAGTAGTGTCGTACTAATTCGATATGAAGTTTATAGAAACCATATCTAGTTATGGGTTAGGACCGCCCTTAAAAGGGCGGAAAGTCTCCAGGCAAGCATTAACGGTGGGGCCCACGAAGGACGTAGCCTCCCTCACCCCTCTTCGCTTTTTCTACTCGTGGGCGCCGACGTGGCAGTGCGATGACGTCACGTGGGCGCCCACTAGCCACCAACCTTCACCGCACTACTCTCCCTCGCACTATTTCTGAAATACTAATGCTATTTATTAATTTATTATGCCGCATATAAAATTCGATAAAATACTGTTTTAATTTCGAAAATTGGTCAATTTTAGGAGTATTCTAGTCAGCTCCGCCATCATTCATCAATCCAGCAAGGGGATCGAGAAGAAGCCATCACTTGCAACTAAAATATTCGATCTACTCACTAAATTAAGCAAAGAAACCTGAATACGGAGTACCAGTAGAGTTAATCTTGCTGCGGTATTCGGAATCCGAATGGGTACTCCTACCATTTTCTACTAGTGACGTACTTGGTTCGTGCAAGCTCTTATTTAAATGAAAAGAATCACGTGCGTCGTCACCACTCACCAGTAGTTTTGGCTTAACACCGACGGTTAATTCCTCATGCGTCTACGTGGACAGATTTAACCACAAATATAATAATTAGACATACTTCCTCTGCCTCATAAAAAATAATTTTAGAACTGAATGTGATAAATTATAGTACAATAAATTGAAAATATATATGTCTGAATTTATAATAATAGGATGTATCACTTTCAATACTAGATTGGTTTTTCATGGGATGAAAAGAGTATGTACTACATTGGCGGAGGGAGTACTTATGAAATTCCCCGGTCCTTTGGAGGATTGTGTTTTATTATTATGTGGATAGTAGGGAAAAAAATCTACTAGCAATAGCATTAGCAGTTACTCCACTAATGACGCTAGTTAACCAGCCAGATTAGGTGTTAATCCCGCTCATTAACCATTTTAACCCCCGGGTGGTGGTGGACGCTTCACGCGGGGCAACACGTGGTCTCGGTCCACCATAGGCTGTCGTGCACCACCGGAGAGGGAAAAAGGCGGAGGAGGATGTGGTGGGGCCCACGCGGCAGGATAAGCCATGATATTTTTTTTCATTTTTCATTTTCTCTTTTTTCCCCGCGCGGGAGGAGAGAGACGTAAAGGAGAAAAAAAAAGAAAAGGCGAGTGGCGCACAGACCCGCGTGTACTTTTCCCTGTTCGCCAGCCAGTGACACGTGGGCCCCACGTACGGCGGGGCCCGGTCGGCAATTTATTTTCATTTATTATATTATATTAATTTTGTTTTGTCACGGTGGAGACGGGGGGTGGTGGTGTCTGGTTCGTTCGGGAGTGGGAAAAGCGTGTGGTGGAGTGGTAGGGAGGGACCACATGCAACTCACGTGAGCCCCGGATGTTGACAAGGAGGCACGTGGTTGTAGGCCTCGCGACCCCTCTCACATGGGATTGTCTGCGCTCAGCCGGGGTAAAAAACTGCACCCATCTTTGATTATTTACCGTTTATGGTTTTTTTTAACAAGCGTGTAAATTATGGCCTTTTAAGCTTTTTATTAGAAGGTTTAAATTAGTACTGGATGGTACAGTGGACACTCCGCATATGGTGGGGAATGAGTGAGCAGGAAAAATGGAATGGCCACTGCCAAATTATGGCCATTGGATTCATCACAGTTGACTGCTAGAATGGCAAATACTGCCTACTCCTACATCAAGGCATGGATGAACATACATTGAATTTTACAAGTGTTTGATTGATGCCAATCTTGCAACCGAATCAGCACTGCATCCTCTTTTTTATTCCGAATTATCAACAACGGGTCGTTGCTTTACATTTTACAACTGGTGCACCGCTCTTCTTTAAAAAAAACAAATGCATGTAGAATTTGAGACACTGTCCAAGTAGTAAAGACACCCAAGGAGAACCACACCAGGTAAAAAGGTAGAAAATCCAATTGTGAAAAAAAAAAGAGAGAGACAAGATTAACTCCAAAATACTCCTACCTTTGAATGCGATGCACTTGAAGCAGCATCAGGATTAAGCTAAGCACAGAGGAGTACTGGAGTACAGTACCATTTTGCAGGCCGGGGTCTCCCTGACATCAACTTTGGAGTACGCCAAGGAGGATGAACAAAGGAAAAGAAGCACAGCCTTTTGCCGAAGCATTTGATCCTGCCCTCACCCTCGAAATCCGTGCCTTCCCCCCCCCCCCCCCCCCCCCCCTCTCTCATTTGCAATTCGCTGACACCGACCCAAGTCAGCAATGGCGGCCGCAGTCGTTCGTCCAATCCGCGCTCCGGCACGGCCGCCGACGAGTCCGCATCTCGAGGCGCCAAATATCCCGGCGATCTAGCTTTGCTTTGGCTTCGATTCGAGCCGGCGGAAAAGCCAATTCTCCGTGCCGGCCATCGCCGGCGGCCGGTCTCTCGCCTGAAGCAGGAGGGCCGAAGTGATGGCGCACCTCACCTCGCCGTCGAGCAACAGCATCACCACCGCGCGCGGCCTCACGGATCGATCGATCGATCGACCTCATGGCGCCGCCCGCCCGGAGACCTCTGCCCTCGCCATCGCCGGCGCCGGCGGCTGACGCACTACTCCCACCACCGCCACCGCCACCGCCACCGCCACCACCTCGCCGCCGATCTCGCCGGGAGCCCGCGCGCCATGGCGGGAGAGAGAGGGGGAGGCGAGAGCGAAAAAAAATGTCACAAACGCGGAGGCGGAGGAGGAGGGAGTGGCCTCGTGATGGCCGCGTGGCTTTTTATAACGGGCTCACACTTGTCGCGTGTCGCTTTGCACCCGTTGCTTTCTATGCTCATCCTTTTTTTTATTGTTATTTTAAAGCGAAAGCGGCGTTGTTGATTGTTGAACGGCCACATCGAGCGGTTTCCTGCGCGGCTTTCCTTTCTTTTCTTTTTCTTTCTTTCTCCGGTGATGATCTTTGAACGGTCCCAGAGGTGCTTGTACCTTTGGAATTGGTTGTTTTCAGTAGTGATTAAATAAGTAATCATGTCATCACTCTGACAGTGTGTTTGGAAGGTTTTATTGTGCATTTCTTAGTGGAAAATCTTGCCAATATGTGAATGGCAGCAATGAAAGAAAGCAAGCCACTCGATTTTCTGGATGTATATTACTAGTAAGAAAGAAGGTAGATCAAATATTTATAAAAATATTTATATCATGACTAAAAAGTTAATTTAAAGCATGTATAAGCTTTTTAAGAACAATTTCAAGATTTTCATGCAAGATAACTCAATCCTTATGGCCTTGAAATTGTTTTATCCATTAGTCCTAAAATATAGCAATTTTGTCTAGATGACTAGATTCATAACTCAAATGGTTAATTTTGAAACAGGGGAAATATAATATATAATAGTACAACTACTCACTAAATAAGTAAGGGGAGAAATCAAAATTTGCACACATGGATCGCTACCTATATTGCCATCCACATGAGTAGATCTAGAGAATTTTGTGGTCCACACTCTTGTTATGTGGATAGTTATTTATGTAACCAAAAGCCTGAGCTACCTCATATGCCATGACAATGATATATAATACTCCATGTCTTGGAAAAGAAAAAAAATAGCTTATCTTTGTCGACATGTTTTAAGTCCATTCACTAACGCCCTAATCGGTTGGTCCAACCTAATAACATATCATTTGGGTAGGGGTGATGACCTTTGCACTCTATCACAGGTAGAGGCCTAACACAGAAAAAAATTGATTATAGGCAAGCTAATTAAGCCATACAATAGTCAATTCAGTACTCCTTAATTATTTGACCACATGGCCTAAGCAATGACCAAAGATGATGATGGCTTGTATTGTGTGCTCTAGATGGTTTGTCCCTTCTCAAATCAGTCACTAGCTAGCCTGCCTTTTTCTTGTGATTGTCTGTGGTGGGCCATTTTCCTTTTCAATTTCTTTAGGGATAATCTAAGAAATACCATTGACAAGCGTCCAAGTCCTAGAAATATCATCGACAAGTGTGAGTTCTAAGAAATGCCATCGTACAAACGATTTTGTCCTAAAAATACCATCGCCGTTAGGGTTCCGTCCATTTTGCGTCGTTAAATACAATGTTCATTCTATAGAACTTAACGGCGTAAAATGGACGAAACCCTAACGGCGATGGTATTTTTGGGATAAAGTCGCTTGTATGATGGTATTTCTTAGAACTCACACTTATCGATGGTATTTATGGGATTTTGACGCTTGTTAATGGTATTTCTTGAATTATCTCGTTTCTTTATTAGAAGCACAAGCGGCCAAGCTAGGAGTAGTATAGATCATATAGGATATAGCATGCCCAACTTGAGTTTACAAAATTACAATTGACAAATTATGTGTACCTTGTTGGAGAAAATATCTCCCATAATTACACACTGTTGAAGTAGTATAGATTACAAAATTACAATTGACAAATTGTGTGTACCCTGTTGGAGAAAATATCTCCCATAATCACACATTGTTGAAGTACTATAGATTAATCGTCCATACTTATTTGTCATTAAAAAAACATGTATATCAATATGATAACCGTATCAGGGGTCTCAATTTTGAATTCTGGCTGATGCAATTAAATAAACATGCTTCTGTTTTACATTTCTGAGATTGAAAAGCGTTCATGGGATAGAGGACACATGAGTATAAATAAATAAATAAATAACTTATTTTTCTTGTCAGTTTAAATATATTAGATGAGCTGTAGATTTTGAAAAGCAGCTGATGAGAGCATAAACTCTTTGGGACATCAGCTGGAGGATTGTACGAGACTTGCAGCTGTTAAAAGTTTCCTGAACATGGATTAAACCTTTAAAACAACATTTTAAAAATACTGATTTCATACTCTAAAAAACTACTCTAAAATATTCATTTTGAAAGTGCCATAAATAAAAACAGCCGGGTGCCCGTTGCATAATACCTCTTGTATGAGTATTTTAGAACCGTCTTTGTCTGTCTCAACAATAGTAATTACTACTTCAGTCAATATAAGATGCTTGGGTGGTGATTATTTAATTAATGGATCGATGGGGATGTATTAGTTAATAATTTCCTTGTACGATTACTAGGTAAAGGTCACGTACGCGCCTGATTCTCTATCTTAATCCTTAGTATTATACTGCCTCGCCGTTTGTTTATTGGAACCCTAATGGTACAATGATTCCCCTAAAATATTCATACCAATTCCACTAAGCCTCTACTCTCTTTGTTTGGCCTCTTCTATTTGTTCCAAAATAAGGGTCCTTTAATTTATTTATATGATTGATAAAAGGTTTTCATAGAATTTAAATTTATATGAAAAATTTTCCTCTGTCCCTTTAATTCATAAGAAAAGAAATAGAATTTTCCATAGAATTGTATTTCTTTATATTTAATAGGAAAAATAGCAAGAGGTATGAGCTCTTTAAAATAATCCCTCCGTTTCATATTATAAGTCGTTTGATTTTCTCATAGTCAAAATTTGTTGAGTTTGACCAAGTTGATAGATAAATCTAGCAACATTTAAAACAACAAATTAGTTTCATTAAATCTAACATTTCATATATTTTGATACTATAGTTGTTTTGTGTTCAAAATACTACTCTATTTTTCTATAAACTTAATCAAACTAAAAAAAATTCGACTAGGAAAAAAAGTCAAACGATTTATAATATGGAATGGAGGGAGTATTTTCTTTGTTTTTCCCCCTAGCACTATTGAAAGTTCTCATCTTCTTCTTTCATGTGTTTTTTATTCCTTCATAATTGGAGAATTCTTCTATTTTTCCTATCCCTATGTTTTTCCTATCCTAGAATCAAAGGGGGCCTAAGTATCTTTTTTAGCAATTATTATATCAGAGTTTATAAAGTAGGTGGTAGATGTATTAGGAGTACATAAAAAGAGAAATAATTTTATTGGAATATGATAAATTAGGGGTATTCTATTTTTTTTGTGTGTATATGTACGTGCAAGACGATTGAAAAATGAATATGACGGAGGGAGTAGATTCAATGGCTTGAAAGTTATATATAGATGCTATCCTGTATATTGCCCGACCCAGATATGTCGGCCGGCTGATAAAGTGTAAACGTTCCCAATTGTAAAAAAAAAAAAGGGAAAAAATATTCCATTTCAGCTTTGTTGGCCTATTTTGCATTGATTATTCAATTTAGATCAGGTAGTGGCACTCGCATTACAAGAAACGATGGCACATTTACGCTTTCAAACATGAGATGCAGTGGATGCAAAATCCAGATCTGAATACTGCATCATCAGGTACTACCGGAATAGCTTTCAGTTGTTAATTTATTACTATCTGGCAGAGATTATAAAATGTTGACCTGGGCATGGAGATTGATTCATACCGCTTTGATATTCGTTGCCAGCTGCTACCTTTCAAAAAATAGATTAGTTTCCAGTTAAGTGCATATTTTATTCCCAAATAGTACCACTTACTAAGTTCCCTTGTTTGTATCCTCGCTAATGTTATTCGATCCTCATAACTCATTTTTAGACAAACTTTAGTCTCTGTTAGCAAGTGAATGCTAGAAAAAAATAGATTGTTTGGGTATAAAAAGTTATGAAAACCACGATGAGAAAAAGGATTAGATTTCACGTTTAAAAAACATTTTTGGCATGGTTGGATAGTTAAAAAGAGAGTAAAATGTTCGGTTTCATAGTTGCTGGTTCATCCTACACCCAATGATAGTTAGGGTATGTTTGATACTTTCCTTTTCCATCCTTTGTTCCCTCATTTTTTTTCGTGAGCATGTTTTTCAACAGTTAAACAATGTATTTTTTCATAAAAAAGAAAATCTATAGGAAAGTTGTTTAAAAAATCACATTAATTAATTTTTATTTTTAGCTAATATTTATTAATCATGTGTTAATGAGTCATTCCGTTTTACGTGTGTGAGGGAGAAGTACTCTTTATTTGCAATAAGCCAATATCGTTATTATTAGAAAGAGGATAGCATATCAGAAAGCATAGTTCCTCCTTATTTGCCATATACTTCCTCCGTTTCACAATGTAAGTCATTCTACTATTTTCCACATTCATATTGATGCTAATGAATCTAAATAGATATATATGTCTAGATTCATTAGCATCAATATGAATATGAAAAATGCTAGAATGATTTATATTATGAAACGGAGGGAGTATATAACAAATAAGAAAAGAAATAAAATAATCTCCACCCGTGTATAATTGATCCCCATATAAACAGATCAGCCAAGGGGCCTAAATTTGGAACCATAGTTACTGACAAAAAAAAATGAGAACACAATACATTGCATTCAACTAGCTAGTCTTGCACTATTAAATATTACATTTTTATTGACCAACATCTTACTACAATAGTAGGGTTAGAGAACTGAAATACCACGTGAAACAAATGTAGAAAGTGGGAGTAGTACGTGCATTTGTTCTTTCTTTTTTTCAGGTAATTGCAAAAGTATTTCTGTAAACACAAAAGTATCCTGCTGTAAAACATGCAGCTCATCGTGCAAAAGGAGCACAGATAATGCAAAACAAATGGATGTCCACGAGATGACTAATAGAGTAATGATGGTGATGATGCTTGTTACTTCGAACATGGGAAATGAAGTTGGGGAAATTAGTCTTCATGATTATCTAACAGAATCTACTTTTAAAAGCTGGACCAGCCTAATTGTCTCTCCTCTACCACTTTACTCCAATTTAAAATGCCTGTTTCTGGATGCAAATTCAACCCATGATCTTCTGCATCCAAGATATTTCTAAAACACTGTATTTCTAAAACACCACTACTTAGGGTTAGTGTCTAAGCTTGAACAAGTTTGGGTATAACTAAATATATAGTCCCATTATTTCACCAATAGCTATCCGTGCCCTAAATATGAAATACCCAATACATATATACTAAGTTCAGTTGAATCCACCATATACAAGTTTTACACGAAATCAAGCCTTAAACATATGGGAAAAGTCCTGGATAGACAATATAAACTTATATAAGTTGATGTGATTTATGATAATTTAAATTTAAATAATATATAGAATAATAATTTAAATGTAAAAGTTGTTACAGCTTTATGTAAAAGTTTGGATCATAGATTAATCATCTAAGGGCTAAAACAATTGAGCTGATATGACTTAATAAGAGAAGAAAATAAGGGAGATAATTTGGACCATGAATAATCATCTAAGGAAAAATTTTTGATGTAATATGGCTTAATGAGAGAAGAGAGAGATATAACATATTAACTTAGTTAGGAGTTAGGATGAACTATATAGGTATATAAAATATTATAAAAAAATGAAGAGACATATTGAAATATTATGTGAATTATGTGAGATGATGATTTAACATGCTTGCATTTGAAAAGCTATAAAATTTAATAAATTATAAAATTATAGATAATATAACATGCTTGCATGTTTAAATGTAATAATTGTTATTGGATGATGATGTGACATCTTTGGGATTGTTCGGCTGCCCGTGCTGTGGCTGCGACGCAACCGGCACCAATAGTGCCACACATACATGGCGCTTGGCGTAGCCGCAACCACCGTAGACAGGCAGCCGAACAGGCCCTTTACATGTTAAGCTTTAGGATTTAGTGGATTCTAACTTTATAATAAGAGAGAATATGTCTGTATATTGCAATGGGTTAGTAATGAACATGCAAAGATGTAGCCTAGAAGGGGGGGGGGGGTGGAATAGGCTTTCCTGAAATTCACAACCAAATCGCAGCGGTAAAATTCAGCAGGACCGGAACTTCCGGGTGTGGAACACCGGAACTTCCGGTCTGTTCAAACTGTCCGGAACTTCCGGTGTTCTAAACACCGAAATCTCCGGGCAACAGAAAAACCTGAAGATCTAGCAGAGACTTAAACTAATTTGCCCAAATTAAGCAACAGTAAGACAGAGCAGATACACAATCACAGTACACATGCACAGAATCATCACAGAGAAGACAAGGGCGATTTTTTCCCGAAGTTCGGATCTTTCGATCCTACTCTCTGTTGAGGTGCTCCAAAGAGCTGGGTCTCGATTAACCCCTTGCCTCACACGTGCAAAGAACCCAGAAGAAGTCCAAGGCTTTCAACTCAACACTCCTAGGTCATTTTCTAGAATTTGAGTGACCACCATGATCCAACTCACAAATCCTTCTAGAAAAGACCATAAGTGCAAGTTGCTCTACCTAGGAGAACCTCTGAAAACTCAGCACAAGAATCCTTAATCACTTACCTCGTTTCCTTGCGGAGGTGAGGAAAACCTTCACAAACTTTCCCGGGACATCCACAAGATTTTGGAAGCTCGCGAGCGACACCTATACGTCTAGGAGGAGATCTCCAAGAGTAATAAGCCCAAGTGACAGCCCACAAGATATCCAAAGTGCTCAACCACACCTAGTCTTCAAACCTTCTCCAAATCATTCCTACACTCTCATCTATTCTCTCAATCTCACAATAATGGCTCTATATTTGAGTGGAGGAAGCAAAGGGATCTTGGGAGAGGCTAGAACAATCTAGGGGATGAAAGAACTGAAGTGGAATAGCCAAAAAGTGAGCTGGGTGCGATCTGGATATATATAACGGCTAGGTGATGTTATCTAGCCGTTACTCACATTTTTGAACTGGAAGAGGTCTGGAAGTTCCTGACCCTCGGAACTTCCAGCCAACATTTAGGAAAATTTCACCTGATGCAGGGTCCGAAAGTTCTAGGTCTAGGGACCGGAACTTCCGGCTAGCCTTCTCTGTCCGGTCTGGACCCACTAAGAGCACTTTTTATATCTCAGAACCACACATGGAACCCCTCTTAATAGTACGGTTTTTCCTAAAACTCGATTTCAAAAATTAAACTATCCAATTGACCTTCGAGCTTCAAATTCGCTTTGAATGAATATTGTAGGGGGTCTCCAAGCATCTCCTGATCACCTAAGATCACCTTGGGACTAATTACCTGAATATCTCAATAAACACATTAGTCCCTTAACCTTATTCATCATTAATCACCAAAACTCTAGGGAGATAAATGCAACTTCAAGTACCATTGGTAATGGGCTGGGTGTGAATCTAATCTAAACCATGTGAATTTTTAACCAACCTTTAGTTTATGTTTTTATCCAAAGGATTTTTTATTTTTGTGTGTGAGAGCGTGTTGTGCACGAGGGAAAGGGTGGATGGATGTCTCTGCAAAATTATATTGTTTCGAGATGGCCGGATAAATATTACAAAAATTTTAGTAATATAGTATATGAACAAAGTGCTCGTTCTTTGTTAACTTAAAATAATTTTGACATTACAAACTTTTTAGTTGTATAATGAACAAAAGTAGCCCTAAATTAAATGAACGTAGCTCAACTGGTTATGTTTCTTGTAGTATAACTTGTTCGTTTGAGTTTAAGTTTCGGCCTTAAAGACTGAACACAGGTGCTCACCTTTACTACTAATTATTATTTTTAAATAGTTTAAAGGTTGGTTTCTTTTTTTTTCTTTTTTGAATAAACTTTTGCAGAGCAGGTTGCTGGTTGTAGAAGTCAAATTAACTCCCAGAAATTAATCGTAGTTGGATGCGTTCCCTGGAAAGCAGAGCCAAGTTTTTGATATTTGGTCAATAAACACTGCAAAATCATGTGTGTTTAATTTCCCATAACACACTTTCCCTATTTTTAGCCTATTTTATACCCACTTAGCCCCTAATCATTTTAATTAATCACAAAAAAATATGTTTGGTTAATGCATTTTTTATAACAAGGCGGCTAGTATATATATAGTATTAATTTTGAGATCTATTGCTGCTACATCCTACTCCTATAGGGCAAGTGAGTTAAGGGACTCTAAAGGGACTGAAAGGCTGAAATCACGATAATGAGGTCTAACAAAAGAGATGCCCAATACTTGAAAGCCTCTTTCTTGTCCAGTTTTAATTCTTTATATTTTATACTGAGCTACTTGCTTAATTAAACTAATGCCGTGGGAGACAACTCGAGGTAAGTTGGTTCTAATCTTTTTGTGTTCTTTGTGTTTACTTTATTGGCCCCAAGATAATATTATATCTGGGATAATGTTTCTAGGTTTAAATTTCTTAAGCCTATTAAATAAAACATGGGACATGGACAAGCAACCAGGCCAATGCCACCATCCACTCGAGAGATTGATCACACAAGCTTGGTGACGCATAATTTTTTTATTTTACTATTGCAATATTTTAACTTTGCATGATGCATGATATTATTATTATGTTTACCACTAGATACAATATTGGTGGTGAGGCCAATTATTTATCTAGGGCAAGTGCATGGCTTGTGAAGCTTTGTTTGACTAGTGCAATTATAGCCATGAACACACATCTGAACCATTTGTATATATTGTACTAATATGGGCTATTGTGTAGCCCCACAACCAAACAATTTTATAAGCTGTGGCACAATTTTATATGCCAAGATATATCCTCAGAATTAAACAATTGTTCTTGTTGGCATTTTGTTATTATATCAGTATCATGGCGATTACTTTACAAGTAAGTACGTGTTAATGACTATCGTAGGCGTATTATCGTGGATATAATGGTTTGAAAAGGACATGATACTATTTATATAAATATAGTGTATAAATTAATAGGAGTAGCGTGGCAGGAAGGAGGGAAGGGTCCGCTACTAGCTCTAGAATGGCTTGTCACTACTCGTTTGGGTTTAGCTGCCTAACAACGCCATTAAATTAATTATACAAACGTACTTCCAAAGATGACCTGGTGTATATATTATATATGCTGCCCACAACTATACGGTATTAAATATGCTCACCATGTTACCCCCTGAATACCAACATTTCAAAACAAAAGAATACAATTATATACTACTCCCTCCGTCCCACAATATAAGGGATTTTTAGTTTTTGCTTGTAACGTTTGACCACTCGTCTTATTCAATTTTTTTTTTTGCAAATATAAAAAACGAAAAGTTGTGCTTAAAGTACTGTAGATAATAAAGCAAGTCACAAATAAAATAATTAATAATTTCAAAAAATTTTGAATAAGACGAGTGGTCAAACGTTACAAGCAAAAACTTAAAATCCCTTACATTGTGGGACGGAGGGAGCACCAGCCCATTCAGTCATACCAGAGAGGGATCGAGTTGGGATCCTCTCCTGTAATGCATGTGCAGTAAGTGCCAATGACATGTGGGCCCGAAATAGGTAGGACCCACATGTCAGCGACACGTACTGCAGGTGCAGTACAGCAGTGGATTTGCATCCGAGAGGGATCATTATCAAGTTTGTCATACTGGCCTCACATGGTACTTCCAGATTTTTGATCTCCTGAAATTTGCAGATACAAATAATAACAACAGTAATTTAATTTAGGCTGTGTTTAGTTTCTGAAATTGGGAAGAAGTTTGGAAAAAGTTGGTAGTTTGAAAAAAAAAGTTGGGAGTTTATGTGTAGGAAAGTTTTGGATGTGATGTGATAGAAAGTTGGGAGTTGGGGGAAGTTTGGTGTGAACTAAACAGGGCCTTAATAAAAGATATCAAACAACATAATATTTCATTGCACGAATCCCTGGGAACACACTGAAAAAAAATGTGGTTTTAGCCCTACTACATGGGGGCTCCTATTTTGCAGATCTGAAGATGGGTAGGTTCAGACTTTTACAGCAGCAGTAGTGGTAGTACTATCATATTCTCTTGGCATGCACTGTACACAAGCCTTGTGCTTCCATGCATTGTATAGATGCAGCATCAAGTTACTGTAGCATATCATACAAGGGGTGAAAAGGACAATTGCACCTTGGGCTAGCAGCAGTAGAGACAGTGTAGGAAAATAGCATTGTCCGCAGGATAGGCCTAGGCCGTGCATTTATCAGTTACTCCTACCACATTTTGCAACTTCCTTTGCTCATTCAGGTGATACTCGATCTCCTACTTGTAGCATTGCATGGTTATACATGTGGTTAATGTGAATTTAAACCAATCTAAAGTTAAAAATCCCTGGAAAAAAATAATACTCTATCCAAAATATAAGCATTTTTTTGTGCATAGCCATAAATGTTTTTATTTTAGAACGGATGGAATTATATATAGTTATAAGTTTTCAGCGGAATATTTGTGGACATACTTGTGCACTTACTAAAGTGAAGTACTGAAGATGATGTGTCTGATTCAATTCATCATGCCATAATCACATTTCCTTGCTGGAGGAGTATCCATCAAGCGTTCAGTAGTAAAACCTATGTTTATTATTATTTTTTACCTAATTGTTAATTTTCAAGATAAGATGGGGATCTTTCCTCTAAGAAAGAGTGGAAAATTCCGAGAAAAACACACCTCGTTGCAACCTGAACACTGCAAGTAAACTGACCTACAAGGCTACAAGGACTGAAAGTTCAGTTCTTAGCCTAATGTAGAGGTTAGCGTTGGGATGTTCCAATTTACGAGCTGTTGTTATCCCTAGAAGCCTAAAAAACCACTAATATTGATTTTAAAACAGACTTGACTTAGGAGTGCATTAGCTAAAACTGCAAGTAAGCGCAATTCTTTCTGTCAACTTGGAAGAGTTAAAAGCACGCTTCAAATCATCAGCACAACGCTTCCGAGTTCATCTGGAACTCTTGCAGTCATCATGCCCATCCTTTTCCTCACTTTCTTTTTAATGTGACAATTAAATTAATATCGGCGACCTGTATCTGTCAAACCGAAATTCTACGGGCAAAGAACACCAATTATTTTCCTCCACTGAAGTTACGTCAGAAAATGGAGTCTTTGGTAGCAAAAGCAGTACAGGTCGATGCAAACTTCACGGAGGAAAAGGCACAGTGCAGCTGATAAAGATGCAACCCTTTTTTTCGCCTAACCATCTGTCATGTGTTGTGCATGGACAGGAACAGAGATCTCATCTCATCTCATCAGGTAGCCATCACCAAACAAAGGACAAATAATACCTCGACAGGGAGGAAATCATTGCCAGTGCAGGGACAAAATCAACTGAGCAGGATAGTAGATAGGAGGGCATCAGGGGCATGAATAGCTTTGATTCCCTGTGTAATTGATACTACTACCTTGGTTTTGCTATGTACAAATGGGCCCCAGAAATTGTAGCTGGGAAGGCATTACATTGGAGAGCTAGTCATGCATTTCCTTTTTGTGCCTTTCAATTAAGTACAGCAATAAGTAGTGCTCCACAATAATGCAGGGGCCCAAATTCTCCTGTAATGGTTTGATGGGACAGGTTATGTACAATGTTTTTTTTCTCTCTCTCGAAAGCGTAGGAGGACTGTACAATGTGACAACTATATCAATGTAAATTCTTGAAGAATACCGGTTTTCCAGCTCGTTGTAACTTGTAAATTAACCATATTTGGAATTGCCAAGTCAATTGTATCCTCCTCAGGTGTGGGAAGAAATTGATGGCATGAATGTGAAACTTTTATATTAGAAGGAATGATCTGGCTGAATTAATTTGATAAGCCAGTAGAAGGTTCAGAAACAGTTTGTATCGTCGCTGACAACTTCTTCCGGATCTCTAGCTCTTGTTGTCTCTTGAGATAACTTTGTGCTGTAGAAGTAATTATCTGAACGATGAAGTTCATGATCAAAAGCCACACCACGGTATTCCAGATCAAAGAGAATGATAGATTCCACTTCGTTTCCTACACATACATAATTAAGATATTTAGGAAAAATAACAAAGAACAAGAAAGCAAATGATAACAGGTTAAGCAAAAAAAACAGCAGTAAATCAGAAGAGAGAGATGCTATCATGATCATTTTTGTAATTATATTACTCTGTAATTTATGTTAAAATAATTGTCAACCATAAGGATAAATTTTACAAAGTGTGATCTTAAGAGTATGTAATTTTTGTTATAAAAGTTATGGAAGAGTATAAATTATTGTTGCTAGACCATCAGCTGCTTTGTCATTCAGAAATTGGAAGTTAGAACACATCCTTTCATGAAAAACAGTGACATACATTACAATGAAATCAACAGAATCAATAAATTTTGAAAACAACACATAACCACATAATGATGATCAAACTAAAAATTTTGAAACAAGTACTCCTGATGTTTGAGATTTGAAGTGTTCAAAATTTCCCCAAAATTAAAAGAAATCTGTACCTTCACAACACTTGATGCTGATGCAGCAACACTGGCTGATAAAAACTTGCTCTTGGCTGTCTTCAACTTGGCAACTAAAGAGGGAAGGACGGATGATACCATAGGAACATTGCCAAATACCCACATAATTCTTTTCTCCACCAAATCAAGAAGTTGGTTATTGCAGAGAGTAATTACTAACGTTGTCTACAGAAGTTATTTGTGAAGTATGGTTAGATAACTTAACAAAGATGTTACAATGCATGGAAGATACTCAAAAGAAAATGCTCTGGAAGAGAATTTTTAAGTAGCAAACCTGGATATAAACCTTAATAACAGCCTTTCCAATTAAAGTTGCTAGAAAGAACTTCCAGAATGGGATGTTAAATTGCCCACACAAAATGCCAGCAAGATCGAAGAGGGGGTTTGGCACCTAATGGAAGGAAAAGTTTGGTTTCTTCACATGTCATATCTAACAAGAGAAGAATAATATGCAAAACATAACTGCTCTACATTGTGACGAAGCAAATATATTTCTTTTGGGAAATCTCGTTTGTGTGTGAATATAATGAGTTTCTCAAGCATTTCGAGTGGAGTTCACCTAACAAGTTAAAGTGTTTAGGAGCTACAACCTACAAGGCAACTGGAAGTTTGGTAAATAACAAATTATGACTGAAAACAAATAAATGTACACAAGAAAGGAACTAACCGAAGCAAGTAATAAGATGGTAGGGAAGTTAAGATACTGTGAGTGAGACATAAGCCATCTTTTAGCCCGATGCAGAGTTGAGGATAAAAAACCTTCTCCTGAAACGGAAGCATCCAACTCTTCCAGCTCATCTAGTTTGTGTCCTGACATGCTAGCTGGGGTTCATTTATAGTGAGTCAGTTGCATCAAGAATTTCTTCTGACCCAAGATAAAAAATAAACTAGGAAAAAGTAGGGAGCATACTGCATCTTAGCATTACTGTATTAGAACTTCAAGATGGAACCTTATGGTACAGAACTTAGCAGAATATTAAGAACTGTATATCAATAATGTATCCTACACGGCATAGTATTTCTAATCAGCATCGCATCAAGGATTTTTGCAGGAGTCACTTCTGCACTGGCTGGCTAGAAACAAAGCCTGAAAATGACTCTTGGTTCTGGCTGATAAGTGCAACACAAAAACTTCCTGCTGTCTTGCTAAAAACTTCAATTTTATTTAACTCTGTCAGGGAGCCAGAGTTTTTGTATTCCTCTCCCCTTTCCTTTCCTCGGATTGTAAATAACTAAAGCTTCATGTTTATTAATATGCAGTAGTCAACATTCCAGAAGTTTCTTGCTCACAAGACAATATACATAAATTGCTCTGCTGCATAATTCGACACATATCAATCTTATCACATGTTCATGTACGTTTGGAAAGGTTGAAAGATTATACCAAATTTTAGGTTATTCAAAACTGTCATGTTCTCTAGTGATTAATATTGAAGATAAAAAGGGACATAGTGTGAGGCTGTGAGCATGTGAAAAGCATATAATCAAGTGGTGCTATAGCAGCAAAGCAGTAAGACGTAACCTGCTCTTGAGAGGAAATATGGAGGAAGTTCTCCAAGTGCAGTTCCAATGCCCCAGAGAACAGCTTCAAGGTGAACTTCATGCAGTATTTTGCTAAATGGAATTGTTTCCTGGTACATTGGCGGTCCAAATTCTAGACAGTCTTTCTCCAACCATGAAGGTCTCATTTTAAGGAGAATAGTATCATAAGGAGCACTCTTTAAATCAGTCCGACCGCAATGAACTGCCTTGATTGTAAAAAGGGCAATATGAGGCCCTAAATACAATACAAATGTGTGCAAGCCAGAGCCTGAAAAACAAATGACAATGCCTTCAGAACAATACTTTTTGTATAAGTTATAATACTAAATGTTTAGATGTTTGGTCAATATTTTACTCAACCAATTGAAGCTTGTTCACACCATTTCACTAAGCTAAATTCAACTTGAACGTACGAGCTTACCTAACCCAATGGATGAAGCCACCCCTAGTATGACCCACCATAATCCAAATCTGACATACCAAAGCAGCTCCTGAACATGCTGCATTGAATAAAAAACCTTGTTATATCCATTTACAATAGTGCATGAACCACAGTCACAGTCCGGAGAAGGGAATAAAGAAAGCACATACATTTGCCCCTAACATGGACTAGTGCAATTAAGCATCTTACCATTCTATTAGTATAGACTTGTTGATACAAATGTAATCATAATGTTTTTTTGCTAAGAGAAGATGATACCTTTTCATGTGGACCGTTAGTTAACAAGAGCGGAGTACAGGCAGAAGCAACCAAAAGAACCAAGAACTTCAACCGAGCACTATCTTTCAGAACACATAAACATGTGCTTTTTATACTCTGTCCAATGGCTAATGCAAATAACGCCAATGTTCTGAGTGGCTGCGATGTTAGCGTTAATCTCTCCAGGTCAATTCGATGCTTTTCACGAAGGTCTGAAACATAAAGTAAACCAGTTACAGAAGAAATATACAGTAGTTTGATATCAATAATATGACAAACAGACAAGGCATTCATTGGTATGGAGTATGGAGAATCCAAAGCATGAGCCCAATTTGTTGCCTTCTTACGATGACACTTTGACCTGTCGTAATTATCCATGTTTCGGTGGTGTACGGAAAAAATGCAGCCACAGCGCGCATTGGAAACCCCAGGTTTAGAAACTACGCATCGTGGGCACTAGAAATTTTGTTGTGTACAATGCCTTGAAAATTGAATTTACATTTGTAAATGCTGAACAGTAATACCCAATCACTCCATAGGTCGGTTATTCCCGCAAAAACACACACTAAAGCTCGATTAGAAAATAGCATGTAAATCTAAATGAACGAAATATTGACTAAAAGCCTCAATTCGAACATTCCTAGTAAATCTAGCAAACAACTCCAACACCTAATTAAAAAAAAACCTTAGCAATGTCTAACAACAATGGAGAGAGGGATCCTCTTAAGTCCAACAAAGTAGATGAAATATACCAAAATCAAGCATGTAATATATAACCAGCAAAGGAGAACAGTTCAATCCTTCCTTTGTATCAGCAGGAAAGGAAAGCAGGCCACAGATCATTGAATTGTTCCTATGAAAAGAAGAAAAGGAAACAAATTCCAATTTTTCGGGAAAACCTCAACGACGCATTCGCAGGTTCATAAAACATCTAACGAAAATCTTTTGATTAATTCCACATATTAAACCATGGAATCTTGAAAATAACAGCAACAAATCCCTGAACCTCTACGTGGCTTCAAAAACCAAAATTTCAGACAGACCAAAAAAAAAGCCAAGACAAGCCAGCAGCAGGAGGCTCACCGGACAAAGCCTGGTCATCGCCGGCGGCGGCATCGTCAGCTGCGGCGGGTCCCATCTCGCAGCCCTCGGGGTCGGCCCCCACCCTGCCGCCTACTAGATCAGATCTCCTATCTCTCCGAGTACGCCGCTATATACACCAATTGGAAAAATGATGAGAACGAGAAGAAGGCGCGAGCTTTTGCTTCTCGCTTGGCGCAGAAACGCGCGCCCCCACGCTTCTCCGGAGGAGGAGGAAGGAGGAAGATCACGAGGATGACGAGCTCGACGAATCGCGAGGCGCGCAAAGGAATCGCTCTTTTTTTTTTCTCCGAGCGGAAAGATTGGGTGCTTTTGGGGCGAGCGGAACGGCAGCGCAAGGGTGAAGAAAGAGGAAAACAAAAGAAAAAAGAAAAGGTTTTTATGAAAGCCTCTTCTTTTCGGTTACGTACTCAGGATTGATTTTCAGTTAATTTACCCGCGCCTGATGCAAACGTGTCCCCGTAACTAAGTAGAAGTACAACAAGTATAGCACTCTACAAGGCGTTAGCTAAACTACATGCTATTTCATTTTTCATAGATTAATATAAGATGCGTGTCCATAGCGGGGACAATTGATCATTATCAGGATTTTGCCGGTGGTCGGAATTTAGAAACAGAATTGGATTGCTTCTGGTTCTAATGTAAATTTATTTTATGCACTATAATTCAAAAAAACGTGCATAAATTATATTGATCAAACTATGGTTCTTGTTGGCACAATTCCAGATTAAAAAAACTATTTTAGTTGGGTACTTCTAGTTCTACAAATCCATAAATTCAGATATGTGATTATGTTGATAATATTTAAATAAATTATTTTTTGTTATTAAATAAATATAAAATTTGCTTTAAATCCAACGTGAATTTAAGATCTATATTTGTGCTAAACAAAATGTATCGCCATAACGTAAACCCATCACAACTAATAAATGGTACATTTTCTTCTTCTTTCTTTTTTTTTTAAGAATGGAAGTGGTGACTCATTTTAGTCATCTTTTCTTTTATATTCATCACACGGAAGATATGCATAGCTCTTTGACAGATGACGTCATTTGACCTTTTAACATGTGTATCATTCAAAAATTTGTGCATACATAAAAAAGTAAGTGATGTTTATAGTAATTTAACAATAAACCAAGTCACAACAAAATAAATAATAATTATGTAATTTTTCAAATAAGAATAATGATCACCAAAATCAATGCTGTCATCTATTAAAATCGGAGGTAGTTTATCTGAGATAGGTAAATAGAAGAATAAATTAATTTCTTTGTTAGAAAATTCAATTAGTTTCTTTTTGTTACAAAAATTCAATTAGTTTCTTTTTGCGTCTTTCTGCCATTGTTGGGGCACCTTCTTCTCAAATTGGCCTTCCATTATGTACCCAACTCGATCTTCTGTTCGACGACACCATCGAGCCGTAGCGACACGTCGACGTAGCATCAACAAACCTTATCGATCACCTTACGTGGTCATCGGGGGTCCAAACTTTTGTTTCTCTATTGGGAGAAAGCCACCGAGGGACATTTCGTGCACGACACCGCGCGACGATGATCACACTGGAGAAGCTAAACTCACCTGTCATGTTTCTTCGCCGCCCCGGGTTGCCAAAACTTGCAAAGTAATCTAAGACCTTTGTCTCCAGGAATAAGCACAACATGTGTCTTTTCTGCTTCAGATATCACAGCAAACCTGTGATGAAATCAAAGGAACCGTCTTTCCAACAAGAAAAGAACAGGAAGTAATGTCCATATATGTCCATCAGTGCAGAACAGCACTAAATCAGTAGCCTGTATGTCTGATCAAGAGCACTCAGGCTGGTCTGATGTAAAAGGTGGCGCCTCAGCATCACTGCATCTGTAGTTCTGTACCAAACAACAATGGATCTAACTATTGTACAGATTTATGGAGCATTTGCATAACCCAAAAGTTTGTCACTTTTTTTTCTCCCTCTGAATATGTTTACTTGGGTCAATTTCCAGACGTTGAAATGCCTTGCAAGACGAAAAATTCAAGGTTACTCCGTTCATTCCGTTTTGAGAGAGAGTTCAAGGCTAGAAGAGTAAAATTAGTACGCAAATAAGAAAGGCTGCGAAGAATATACTTGAGCAGACATAAGAGTGCTCTCATAAGTCAGAACTACCAGAAATAAAACGGCGAGCTCTTCCAAACATGATATCTGCCATTTAATCCGCCTCCCTTTCAGTTCTTAAGAATAGAAGCCATGTTTTCTTGGACGCTTTCTTTTGCATTTTTGTCAAATGGATCGTCTCCAATGTAAAGATCTAAAATAGACTTGCACAAAAGCTTGCTCTGTATGCTCCCCAATTCTTCTCCTTCAACTACACAAAAACACAGAAGATAGCTTATTAATGAAGAATGTTAGGTGTACCTGTTTAACTTTTACTGGGAACTCATATGAAAAGGAAATAAACAGGAATAAAACATGACAGGGATTTAAAGGAATAAAACATTGAAATGCTACCTCACAGGTGCTACATGATTGCACCGTTTATTTCTTCTTTCTTTTCTTTTTGGTGTGATAGGACGAAAACAGGATAAAAAGTTATTCCTTTAATTATGAAAGGTCATGGATTTTCTACAGTATTATCTGTGCTGACTATATTTGCTACTCTTCATGCGCTCAACACTAGGACCAAATGCATGAATAGAATGAGAAAATGGTCCCAGATATTGGGGAAACTGTCTCAGATGCATGTCCATTCATTGTAACAATATTTCTTTTTGACTCTCAAAATCCTTCGTTCCATCAAAGTAAATACTACAGAGTATCTACAATGTCTCAAATAAACTACAAAGCTGTCTACAAAAGAACTACTACAAAGAAAGGGAAGAAAAAGTGAAAATTGAACTTACTACTTATTTTAAGCACATGGCTCGACTCCCTTGAGAGCTCAATCACGGACCCCTTTGGCAATTTGTATTCATCCTTGAAAAGTGAAACGAAACTGTGGAAATCAAGGTGTCAAAGAGAGAAGAAACTTGTATAGTAATCATTTAACTTGATGAACTAAGATTGGAACATACGCGTCAACACAAAAAATAGAGCAGCATTATTTAATTAAACTGACATTGACAGACTTGAAACTATAATATGAGTAACTCAACAGCTTAACAAATTAGTACAGAAGAATTGCTATCAGCTAACTATTGTTGCATGTGAGAATTAAAGCTCTCTAGATCCAGGAATCCTCTCTTTCTTGTTTATCTGATGAAAAGCACAACAGCATTACATCAAAATCACTCAATGTGCATTCTGACTTCTTTCTAGCTCCAAGATGAAACTACATACATTTTGCACAATGGAGTTCTCTTAACAACTAGCCGAATTGTAATTTGGTACCACCCTTTCAAAAGGACTGCAGAAAGGCTCATGCATTCGCCCGCCGAACCTCACTTAAACTGACACTAAATTGAACCTAAGATAACTGGTAAGAAATATAGCAAGTCAAATGTGGAACAGAGGAAGCATTGTTGTGAGCTTGTCTGCAACAACGAATCAGTGGCAAGGAAGCTTTCATTGTTTGTCTGATGGAAAGATAAACAGCAGAAACCACTGCCAGAATCACAATTACCTCTGAAGCAACTCATTAGTGTCTGATCCCCCAAACTTCTGCAGCCTGCTTCCCACGCTCTTCTCGAACGCGCTTCGCACGGATCGAATGCTCAACCTACCATACACAATCTGGAGCCTGACCGTCATCCGTATGTCACGCTCCAACGCATCGTTGATCAGCTCGGCGTTCTCCTTCAGTTGAGAGACAGGGAGCTTCTGGTACTTCTCCCTCAGCTGTCTCAGATCGTGGTCATCCGCATACACACCTGCAATGCAACACATCAGCATTTTCCAGATTTCGTCCGGTTTCGAGTTCTTCTTACGAATGGAGGGATCGAAGATGAGGTGTTACCAAACGCGTAGACGTCGATGGACTTGAGGCCGAGGATGGTGGTCCTGCGGAGGCCGACGCCGAGGAGGCGGCGCCCGCCGGACGTCTCGGCGGGGAATGCGGCGCCGGTGCGGGGCTCGACGGAGCCGGGGGCGACGCCGTCGGCCAGGGAGATGGAGGCCCAGAGAGGAGCGGGGTGCGGGAGCGGCGGCCGGCCGGCGGATTTGGCGGTGAGGGTGAGGCTTGCGGCGGCGGCGGCTGCTGCCGCGGCCGCGGCCGCCGCGGCGAGTGCGGCGGCGAAGGCCGGGTGACTGGGAGGCCGGGGTGGGGGGAGGCGCGGGAAGGTGGCGGCGGGGAAGCGGAGGGAGACCATGGCGGAGACGGAGACGGAGGCGACGGGGAGGCCTGAGGTGGGCGGAGCACGCGATGTGGGTGAGCGGCGGCGGGCGGTGGCGCGTGGCGGGTGAGCCGGCGGCGGTGGCAGTGGCACCGTGGCAGCGCTGGTGTACTGAAAGAAACTTTCTTGGCTTCTTGTAGTGTCTTTCAGTAGTGGAGTAATTCCTCTGAATTCTCTCTTTGTACAGCTTTAAAAAAAAAACTCTTTTGAACGATGCTTTCGAAAATGTTTCTTTTATTAGATCAAAGTTTTATGTTATACAAGAACATAGCAGAATATAAGGACTGGTAAAATATTGAACTGATGTGGCAAGATAAATTTTGATATGTATTCAATTTAAACTATTTGATGAGCTAGAGATTTGAGAAAAAACTACGCAAAATGTCTCCGAAAAAGGTCTAAATGCCTTTCTGTTATGAGGATTTTCTCGCTCTTTCCACTTAATATTGATATTAGGTGGTCTCTTTATCCATTAACAAGATAAAGCAACAAATCTTAACTCTTATTTGTCTACATGATCCACAGAGAGTAGCTAGTAGTATTCATTTATGCTCGTGGTAGCTATCACTGTTGTCATCCTCCCATCTCATCATGTTGCTAGAGATGAAGCCAGTCGTGGAGGGCACACCTTGGGGTTGCATCGTAGGCAAGTGTTGTAGTCCACAAACCTCCACCGAGGCTTATGGGGTCCTATAAAACAGTAGCAGCATTGTGGCGACGGGTTGCTCCTGTTCGGTGGACAACCTGCTTCCACGCACAAGATCAAGAAATTTTCATCCGACGTCTGCTGTTGTCATCCTCCCATCTCATCATGTTGCTAGAGATGAAGCCAGTCGCGGAGGGCACACCTTGGGGTTGCATCGTAGGCAAGTGTTGTAGTCCACAAACCTCCACCGAGGCTTATGGGGTCCTATAAAACAGTAGCAGCATTGTGGCGACGGGTTGCTCCTGTTCAGTGGACAACTTGCTTCCACGCACAAGATCAAGAAATTTTCATCCGACGTCGTGTGCTGCTGGTGCTAGAGTTGGTGACTATGGTGGCGGCTACATGAGAAAACTACATTGTTGGTGTGACCATTTGCAGAGTTGATTCCGTGCTCAACTGATCAGGATGGCTTGTTGCTATACCTTTAGTGGTATAGATAATCCATTCATGATGCATTCATTGATCACCGTGTAAACCTAAATTTTTATCTTAGATCTAGAGTAAAAAAATATTCTAAATTTCAATCGAAACCTGGGTTGACGAACGATTCAGTAATTTAGATGGCGAAATTTGTATATTTGCTTACATAGTGCAGGCGTTACAAGGGATTCAAAGAGCACAACCAAGAAGATGGTCACCAACTCATCATGCTGCTCCTCGATCATGTTGGAGCTTTGCTTCTTGTTCGATTGGACGAGTGATCTGTTTAGTGAGACTGTGACTATGAGGGATAGAGGATAAAATTCCGTTCTGGACAAGTACTATGTTAATTAATCAAGAAGATTGTCGAAAACCAGAAAGTTATTAGGCACTCTCTCCATTTCATACTATAAGGCACTTTCACCAATGTATATGGCAAACTGATCCATATAGATGGGAGCCACATAAATATTTTTTATCTATAGCAATCTCCACAATGTATATAGATGCAATGTATTATTAGGAGAAGAGGATGGCAAAGTGATCCATATAGATGAGACCCACATAAATAGTTTTTATATATAACAATCTCCACAATATATATAGATGCAATGTATCATTAGGAGAAGAGAGAGGAGTAGAGATAGATAATATAATTTATCCCATATGGGTAGTCCATATGCATATGGGTATGTTTTGCTTTTTTCTATATGGACTAGTTGCACAATGGTAATAAGTAGTTGAATGGAATATTCTATTGCTTATGGACTACTTTTACACCACATTGTGGATGCCCTAAATCGTTTGACTTTTTGCCTAGTCAAACTTTGTTAAGTTTGATCAAGTTTATAGAAATATTTAGCAACATCTATAATATCAAATTAGTTTTACTAAATCTAGCATTGAATATATTTTGATAATATGTTTGATTTTGTGTTAAAAATACTACTATATTTTCTTATAAACTTAGTCAAGCTTAAAGAAGTTTGATTATGAAAAAAGTCCAACAACTTATAATATGAAACGATGAAACGGAAGGAGTATTATGAACAATATTATCATTCCACTCCTTACCAAACGAGAGCTATATGCTGATTAATTTGGACATATATATAGAGGTAGTTCCTCAATCAATTATAGTGGTTGATCTGGGTAGGGGGGCGATGGCGTCCTGGTTGATCTGCTTATTTCTTCCCGTGCGCATTTGCAAACCTTAATGTACCCACCTGCAACTGCTTAATACTAAGAACGTGCTGCGGATGCTGTAGCTGCTTCTTTTTCCAAGAACGTGCACGGAAATCGCATTACAACAAGACGAAACGACCGATTCTACAATGCAGTTTCATTTGGAAGTACATCTTTTGGACAATTTGTCCTGTGAATACAGTGCCATTGAATGTGTTTCACTTGTAGAAAATGCCATTTTGCAAACCGAGACCTTGTAGTTTACAGACTTGAAAAAAGAAAAACTGTGCATATGTGGTCTCCTATCTTAAAGCAGAGAGCTCTCATTTCTCACAGCGGCAGTTTTCCTAGTTCAGATTCATGACGTTTCCCTCCAAATATCTTCCCAAATTTTCTTACAGGATGTGTTGAACAAATGCCTTCACTCCAAGCGTAGGCAAGGTGTACACATACAGTTGTTGTTGCTACCTTTTTCAATCTTCACCCTTGTATGGAATTGAGAGCTAGCTGGTGCATTTCAGTTGTTGAAACACTGCAATTGCACATGAAAGGTGAACACATCTTTGTTGAATCCAAAATGGCAGTGAATTTTGGCAGGTGTAAATATGTGCTGGATAAGAAAGAATGCCCTAGTCCCCAATTGACCAAAATGTAATGTGATTCTGTACATCTATGTTCAAACTGAAGAAAGCATCACTGGATTTGCTGGCCCTTGGTCTCTAGAGGGATGAGGGCGCATGCCACTGCTGCTAGAAAGAGCATCAGGTCCATGAAAAACACTGCTTCTTTCTGGCGGCAGTTCTCTAACAAACCAACAGTCACCACAGGTGAAACTATACTGCCAATCCGGCCAAAGGAAGAAGTGATTCCTACCCCCGTATTGCGAGATGATGCAGGATAGATCTGCACAGAAATGACATGAATGGAATTAGAGAGGCTGTTTGTTAGCATTATACTTCCTCTTTCCCAAATTGATCATCATATAATAGAATCCAAAATTTCTCAAATTGATCATCATATAACCGCATGGACACGGATTTCATCGGAATACAATTAATGCCGCATGGGAGAATGTGTGCATGCTAGGGTATAATTGGCATGGTATTTTAATTGATGCATGCATTGTGGGAGAATGTGTGTATAGTGTTTTGATTGATGCTAAATTATCCTTGGTCTTGGTGCATAAAATATATGATAATAATTTCGGGATAGAGGGAGTATAATGCAGCCTTTGGTACCACAATATTTTGTGCAATAAAGTTTGATACATCAGGTATATGGTTTTTCAGTTATGTGCGACAGACCATCACCCTGCATGATTGCCTGATTGGAAATCGATTTCCATTAAAAGTGAATTATCAATATATTAAAAGTAAACAATTAAGGTGCAACATAATCTTTATGTACACATGCTGCAGCAAGTTAGCAATCTTGTGGAATTTGATTTGGTTTCAAACAGTTGATTATAAGCTACTGTAGTGATATTCTCCATCAATGTTGTAGACATGCCCCCATGGGGTCAGATCCTATAATTTTTGCCATGTTTTATTTGTTTACCACTAATTTTCATATGTTTGAGATGTATATTTCAAAAAGGCAATGCTTTAACGTGGCACTGTCTCCACTCATCATTGTACTGCAGCATGTAAGATAGCCTCTAAGTTATGTCATATACACTTTTGTCAGATGGAAGTACATAAGACTTAGGGCCTGTTTGGTAGAGCTCCAACTCCTAAATTTAGTTCCAGGAGTTGAGTCTGGAATGGAGTCGTGGAGCTGCCTAAACACAGCCACCTCTCTAGTTCATTTTGTGAGAGAGCTCCAGTCAGCTCCACTCCCATTTTAGGTGGAGCTGAAACTATTTGGCTGAGCTCCAGCTCTAGGAGAGCTGTGCCAAACAGGCCCTTAAGCTTTTAGGATGGAAATGGACTATTCACAGGTAATGGAAAAGGTAAATCTAGCAGCATGTACCAGGGTGGGATAGTTGGCACTGACCTCAGGGGTATAAACATATAGAACAGCGAAGCCTCCCATGATGCAAGTCCGGGCACAGAATAGAAGAGTAGTTACTGAACCTTGTCCCAAATGTACAGCAAGTGGTGCAAGGAAAGCACAGGACAACAAAAGCATGATCCCCAGTGACACTTTCCGACCAATTCTGTCAACCATTAGAGCCGCCAAAACCAGACCCGGAAACTCTGTCAATTCAAGCATGTCTTTTTAGCAGTCGGAGCATTGAAGTGATTATGAATTAACCTCAGCGTTGTTATAAGCTTTTTAACTGTAAGAGCTTGGTGCTATTTCCGATATTAGAAAAAATGGGAGAGGGTTACCTCTCTTTCTAAAAATAACTCTTATAATTTTATAATCTCTCTTTTTGGCGATTTAGTCTAAGCTTTTTAGTTCAACGAGTTCTTTCTCTAATGTTTATATATGCTATGTTTCACTTCTACTACTGATGGTTAAGTGTATGAAATAAATCTTTACACTTTTACTAATCTAGTTTCTTAACATTCAAATCCTAACACTAGATGAGTAAGGGCTATGCAGCAATTACTAGGATATCAAATTTATTGAACAACTTGTTAAAAGAAACTTTTTTTTAAATGCCTGCTACCATTTAGTTTCTCCTTTGAGAACCTTAAATACTGATTTAGGGTCAGAATATTTTCAGCAAAAAACAACTTTGATGATTTCTATTTTTTTGCTCAAATATGGTGAATCAACAGCTGAAACTCTGGAATGGTAGAAGCCCATCGAACCTAAAGAGTGAAGGAAAAAATCGTTATGGAGCACAATTGCACAGTCGTACCTGCCAAACTGGTCACCAGCACATCTCTGTAAAGGTTGGCATCCTTTGGTTGCATAAAATTTGTCCCAACTGATGCACACCTTCTCTGACCATTGCTCAGTTCAGAGGTCAGCAATATTACCCCATAGTAAGCAAAATAATTTGCAAGATAGACAAACCAAAGAAGAAAGGTTGATCTTATTAGATCATATGACCAAAATTCTCGAAGTGCAGTAATTCCACCAGGCTTGGAACTTGTGGGCTCATCAATTCCAGAATCACCATCTTCTGTAATTAGAAGTGCTGTCTCAGAACTATCGAGCCTTTTGTTGACTCTCCTTTTGAAGGCATAAGTCAGTATGCCAGGAGGGAGAGAGCTGTTGTTCATTCTTGCTATTTTTTCCAAGATGACCATAGCGTCCATTGTTCTTCCTACTGAGCATAGATACCTTGGTGATTCAGGTGTTACGGGGAAGAAAATGAGCAGGATAAAACATGGGGCCGAAGACAATGCAAGCAGCCACCTCCACCCAAGTACTGGCATGACAGCCTGCATTAAGCATATACATAAATGTGCAGTTAGCGATTTATGTTAACTGATTAATGTAAAGGTTGTGATTCCCCTAAAAAAAGTGTAAAAAGCCTTTAAGCTTTTGAATATTACAACTTGGTCTACATGTTTTCTTAGGTTGTAATCATACAGATATCTGCCCAGTGAGAATTAAAGAGTGAAGAAATAAGTAGCAAAATACCCAGGCAAGCAGAGCTTCCAAGATTGTTCCCACAGTCCAAGAGCAATGGAAAACGACCATCCAGGTACCTCTCTTTGCAGCAGGAACAAACTCTATGAACCAAGTGGACAGCACATGGCCAGCACCCAATCCCAAACCAACAACAAAGCGGAGGACGAGCAAGGATGCGTAGTTGGGGGAGAAGGCACTGAGCAAACCAAATATACCAGTGACAACTGCCGTGGAAAGAAAACCGATCCTGGAAATGCAGAGCAGCTTATACATATTAGATATAATATAGATGCATAGGCAAGTATATATGCAGAGCAGCTTATACATATTAGATGTTGTTTCAATGTAGAAAGTTCATTTTTTGTTACACCTGAGCTTGGAACCAATACATTATTTCCATACTCAAACTACCTACATAGTTTTGCACAGATTTCTTTGCATAACCTCGCCAAGTGTTCAATCATGGATACTTGGATCCAACACTCTCACAAAGAAAATAAAAGATTGAATTGACATGCTGTTGGTCAGCACAATTTGCACGAAATAGAAATCTCTTGACAAATTTTCCTGATCACTCACCCGAAATTGAAATATATGTACTTGGACAGTTGGACTAAAGTGTGGCAATCAGGAAACTGCAGGGAAAGAATAAAATAAAAGAAAAGGAAAGGAAACCTTCTGCCGTATCTGTCCGAGATGAGGCCTCCGAGGCAGGCGCCGATGAGCATCCCGGCGAAGACGACGCTGCTGACGAGCCCCTCCGCCGCGCCGGACACCCCCCATTCCGCCTTCACGGACGGGCCCACGAACGACAGCAGCATCACCTCCGTGGCCTCCGCGACCCACCCCACGCAGGCGTAGGCGAGCACCAGGGCCTGGAACCTGCCGAAGCCGGCGCGCGTGAGCGCGTCGTCCGTCGTGTAGGTCTCCTCCTCCTCCTCCTCCTCCTCGGCGTCTCCGCCCGCCATGGCCGCGCACGCTAGACTGAGGGGCAGAGAGAGCGAAGCGGGGAAGGTGGATGCCTGCCTGCCTGGATGGAGTGGTGTTGAACTGTTGACCGCCAACATCAGAGGAGCTCATGTGATTTTTTTTTCTTATTTTGCTTCCCTGCAATGCACGTGTCTGTGATTGATACTCTCTCACTCCGAAATGGAGTACTCCCTCCGTCCAAAAAAAAAAATAAGCTATGAGAAGTTTTATAAGAGGTCTTTTAACGAAGAAAGTATAGCAGTACACAAAACGAGAAAATCATTAACATATTTGAAGTATAACAGTAGTAATATTAATCTATACATGTTTCTACTACCACAGTTCCAAAATGGAAATATTGCTACTTAGATTAAAAGCGGTACACAAAACAAGAAAATCATTAACACGTAATTAATTAAGTTTTAATTATTACAAACTTGAAAAATTAAATTTATTTAATTTTTTAAAGCAACTTTTATATTTAAAGTTTTATATATGTAATAGCAATTTAAAAAGCTTGCTAACAGAAAACGAGGAAAAATCTATATTTTTATAAAGTTAGAACGGGCCTTGGAATAGGATAGGATATTTTCTAAAACTACGAATATCATGTCCTATATTAGGTAATACTTTCTCCATTCCAAAATAAGTGTAACCCTCTAGTTCAGATTTCAATTAGAGAGATGTTCTTATAATACTTTAGTTCAGATTTCAATTAGAGGGATGTATTTATTTTGAGACGGAGGAACTAACATTTTGGGATGCAGTATGCTTTAGGATGAAAGAGAGTAGAGACAAAACGAAAATGTTATGGCCGATAAAGCATGAAAAAATAAACTAATCGACTAAAAATGGATAAAACTTTTTATATCTATCTTCCTAGTGATCTAAAAGCCAACCCAAAAGCCAGTACTAAGATGTAAATTACGATCCTCAAAATCAACTATAAATAAAATGAAGTTACAAAATTCAATTTTTGGGTGAGATTCAAATTGCATAAATCTGAAAAGTTTAGCCCAAACTATAAACTGAACATGTTAAAACTGGAGAAATGAGTAGAGAGATACTAGCAAAGCCAATGTTTTTCAGGCATTCTTCCATGTGTGCTGTGTGCATCTGAAGTTCTGAAATTTCAGAAGCGGTAAGTGGTAACTAGTAACTAGCCCCTTTGTCGTAGAATCTACTGTCCAGTTCCTGCCCAAAATGTCGGAATCTTTGCAGTTACAAGTTGCTGAAACCACTAGTCGAGGAGCTCCTGCTCGGCAATCTGAGACGGCTGAGCTATCATCTGCTGATCGATGATATACGTGCAGATGCAGGAGTAACTGTATTTCCAAATCTGCAGACTGCAAGAAGCCCTCGTTTTCACATGCTCTGCTTCTTCTTGGGTTCTTGTTCTGCTTCTGGTTCGCCTTCATGGTGTTGGCCTGATAAGATTTTTCCATGACTCTCTCAGCTGCACTGAGAAACAAGGGCCCTGTCCCAAGATGCTGCCATGGTTGCCTGTTCGAGTCACTTGCATCAGAATTCAGAAACTGGTTGAGTTCCATTGATTGCGAGATAGCTCTGTCTGCCATGCACATGCTCCAACTCCAATTGCAAGATAATGTTTGGATCATTATCCAGTTAATGATAGTTAAGCTGGTTCTTGCAAGTGGTCAGTACTGCCTATAAACTGTGAGCCTGGCAGCTCTGGATGTTACGTTGCTCGTCGTCGTCGTCGTCGTTGTCGGAGTCGCCATGTCGTCGGCGGCGCGCCACCATTGCTCCGGTTTCCGGGAGCGGCTAGGCTACGTGCAGTGCAGCTTCTGCGCCACCGTGTTGCTGGTAAGAACGAACGAAACCGATCACTTTACCCCATGGCCATGCATGAGCTGGATGCCGCGCATCCGTGCAGGTGAGCGTGCCGTGCAGCAGCGTGCTCAGGGTGGTGGCCGTGCAGTGCGGCCACTGCTCCGGCATCCTCTCCGCCGTCAACCTGCCGCCGCCGCCGTCCGTCGAGCTGCCTCCTCAGGTGACCCCCGGCCTCCTCTTGCTTTGCATCATTGCATGGACAGTGACACACTGACACGCATGCATGATTCTTTCAGCTTCAGTTGATGAACTATATGCAGAAGAAGAATCTGTTAATAACCTGACGAAATGAAACAGGATTTAGATATTGGTCCGCCGCCGAGGGAGTACTCGGATGAGAGCATCGGAGACGAAAGGGAGGCAGAAGATGCAGAGGACGATGTACCTGCTGCTGCTGCTGCTGCAAACAAGCGTACGTGTCCTGCTGTTTTCTCGCGATCAGCTTGTCTGAAGTTGATGATGCGCTAATATTTCTGCAGCGCCGGGGAGGAGGCAGCGGACGCCGTCAGCCTACAACTGTTTTGTCAAGTAATGAGATGAGCATACCGTGATAGCCAACTGCAGAACTATTAGCTCCATCATTTGCTCTTCGGCTTATTGGCCGCAACCAAAATTTGATTATTATTTTTTTAAAGGTGAGAGGTGATGAAAGTTTTTAACATTCCTTTTGTTTTCAGGGAAGAGATCAAGAGGATCAAAGGCTTGGAGCCTAACATCACCCACAAACAAGCATTCAGCACAGCTGCTAAAAACGTAAGAATTCTGAATTCATCTTGACCAAAACAATCAGCCTGATGTTTTCATTCGTGTTTAGCTCACCGAATCATGACTAAAATCCATTCGAGCCAAAAAAATCCTTCATATGATAAGCAAAATATCATTTGTTGCTTGATGCAGTGGGCTCACTTACCCAGAATCCAGCAGAAGCGAGGCAGGGATAGCTGCTGAACTACACCTGCAAATGGCAACCTGCAAAACAAGGCAAACGAAATTAATGGGCACGAGTACCAGGCAGGCTCAGGAAAAATCCAAGTTGTAGCTGTACAGATAACCTTGTATCCATGGATGTTTGTTTTGCACATCTAAAGCACGTGCTTCCTGAATTCTTCTCTTTCATGTGATAAATACAGCAAGTATTTTTTTTTCGACAAAAAGTTCAGCATTCAGAAAAGTTTTTAGTGAGAGACTACTCAGTTCTTAACCAACCTGATGAATCTAATAAGTTTGCCAACAAACACCTTTGTTGCACAGCAAAGAAGGGCTAGACATTAGAACGGTTTTATGCAACCAAACTTACACATGGAACCCTAGCCAGTGAACTCTTAGGAGAGAAGCAGGCAGTATATAGCTTTCTTCAGTAATTTGATTAGCAGGCAATATTCTCAAATTTTCGCAAGAGTACAAAAATGAAAATAAGAGCAGAAAATTTGGTTTACACATTGCACAGATTACAAATATTCTATTTGTGATCCAAGCTTGTGCATTGAAACATCACTCTTTTGATGCTGGCATGAGTCGAAGCCTATCCTCGCTAGGAGGGTTTCCTGGATCTTTCTCCTCTGACAAAAGGGCCTGCAGATCACTCCCATTTGCCAGGCTGTTGAACTCCACCGATTTTGAGGGCAGAGCAGGGTAACGTCGCTGGCAAAGGGTCATAAGCCTCTTGATTGACTGGAGGTATTTGCGAGTGGTCTCATCGTTCATAATGTGCGCCACACTATTTGTGTAGATCTTTTCTCGAGCAGAACGCTCATGGATACCAACCATAGTGACTCCAATAGGCCATGGTGCATTGCCAATGGCCAGCTTGATGTATTGGTCCATTGCTGCTAAATAATCACGCTTCATGCAACATTCAACAATAACGAGCAATGCTTGACGGATGTCATCAGGAAGAACCTAAACATAAATCAAAACAATAATTGGTATCAGAGTTGCCAAACAATATGTAGTCAAGGAAGTCACATGTAACCTTAAAATGCATAAAAATATCCCCATATGAGCAACATGATTTAGCTCAACAAGGTATAGTAAGAAACTGGATCCACTGCAAGGAAATTCATAATTACATTGAGGCTGAATCCATGACAGAAGGCATAATTTTGTAGAAATTTAAGTTCAATGCCAGTACTAAATCTGGATAGCTAAATATCTATATAACAGTGAATTCAGGATCAGAATAATGCTAGTAGAGAACAAAGAACAAAGGAAAATCCCAATAAACAACAAAAGTTTTAAACATGCAAGAAATAATTGTTGGAGTTAGGGCTTCAAATCTTGATGTTGCTAAAAACATGAGCCCCTGCTCCCAAAACATCCAAAGAATTTCACTTCATCATGTATTTGAGAGCACTAATGATAAATTGGTATTGTGTGCATGTGAGTTGGTACTCCTCATGCATAGGTTATCAAACTTACAAATAATTCCGTGAGTGCAAAAATAGTCAGCATACATGTTATATGGTGATATTGTTATCTTGCTCTACCTGCCTACCACTACATTAGTATCTGGCAATAAGTTCATCATAACCATCACTGTATCTCATGCTATCCTCTAAATAATCACAAAACCTTACTGAAACAGAGCAACCGAAATGATAATTGAAAAATTATGCAAACACAGATAGAATTTTATTTATATAGTTGATATTGACTCATTCCGTGCAAGTAACCAAGTGTAAGGCCAGTTTCTTTATTGGAACGGGTAGATCATTTTGCAAAATTTCTAATTCCTATGGTCATTGTGTTTCTCGACTCTAAAGCTTCTTGATATGCTAGTAAGCTGTTCTTTAAGAACCCAAATACCTTGCCTAGAGACCAACACAATTACCACAAAATATAAAAACTCCAAACAGTGAAGCACAAGAAACAGTTAGACAGTTTCTACAAAAAACATAGATGCCGAGCTTTGCCATCTCTTCTTTCTGATATGGTCCTAAAATTGCATTCATCATGGTAACCAGTTACCCAGGTCCCATGATCATAACTTCGATGTAAGCCATTTAGCTAGCTTCATTTCAAATCCTAATCCACACCATCGTTTTATTAGTTAAGTTTTTTCTAACAATTACTGAAGTTATAGACGCAACCAAATTAACATTTAGCAATGCATTGTTTAAGTAACTTATTGATGCAGTACAAAAAGATTCTCACCTGCTTCCTGCAAAACTCAAACAGGGGGCTGAGATACCGCGCACATTGCTTGAAGGTTGCGACCATCGACTTGCCCTTTGCTGTCCTCTTCTCCAGCTCCGGCATCTCATCAAGCTCCTGCTTCCACTCAATGAGTAGCTTCTTGAAGAACACCAAGATCTTGTCCTCATCACACAGCTCCTCAAACTTGGTCTTCATCCGTTTCGAGTCCTTGTCCGCATCAGCATCATCCCCACTCCTCCGGCCATCCCCATCCCCATCATCAGCATTATCCCCGCCAGCGCCACCCTCGCCGCCATCACCGCCGCCCGCTCGTTTTCCCTTGCCCTTGACATAGGTGTCCCGGCCAGCCCTCTGCCGCTTGCGGAGCTCGACCATGTCACGGAGGAAGTCGTTGGTCTGCCCCTCAGTCATGTCAAGGTCGTCGATGTCGTCAATCACGCCGGACTTGAGCACGAACTTGAGGCGGGCGAGCCGGTCGGCGTCGTCCTCCCCGAAGAGCGTGACCGGCTCGCGCAGGATGCGGAGGCGCCGCACCACCTCATGCCGCGGGAGGTCGAGCTCGTCGATCCGGCGCTCCTCGGAGAGAAGCGCCTCATCCTGCGCGGTCTTCTTCCCCGCGAGGCCCGGCGGGACGGACGCGGCGGCGGCGGACGAGGAGGAGGAGGAGGAGTTAGGGTTAGGGTTTGCGGCGGAGGACTGGGCGGGGTCGGCGTTGGGGTTGCTGGGGTCGGAGCCCGCGGCGGAGCCGGAGGAGATCGCCGGCGGGGCCTTGGCGAGGAGCTGGCGGTGCTCCTCGTGGCGCCGCTTCTGGAGCTGCTTCTGCTCCAGCTCCGACCGCCGCACGAAGCTCTTCCCGCCGAAGTCGGCCGTCGCCGCCTTCCGCTTCTTCTCCAGCTCCCTCTTCAGAAGATCCATCGCTCCGGCGAAGCGACGGGCCAACCCCGAACTCTCTCTCTCCTCCGCGTTCTCGCCGCCGCTTCCCGGAGAGAGGCGGCGCCGGCGAGGCTAAGCGGCTCACTTTTTTTTTACACGAACCGATTCGCTATTTGGGACGCCGCCAATAGGGAAACGTGAAGTCGCGAACCCGCAACCGTAAAATTTGACCAAATATTTTGGATTGGTACAGTAACTGTGGATTTACCCCTCCTATTCGGACTGAGATCCTCTCTGCGGTCAAATACAAGATATTCATTTACATGTGAAACTAGGGATTATCAAACCCATATGTCAGTGAAAAAAATCAAGTGACTTCGACTGCAGAGGATCTGATCCCTCTTGTCCACGTTTTATTGTTAGAGATATAGCTAATTATTAGCTTCAAATCCATACAATAGTTATCTATAAACATATAAACACTATTAATATATGGTCTCACCTGTCATAATATGTTACACCTAGCTATAAATCTGTAGCTTGTTGTTCCTTTCTCTTCTCTTTTATCTTCTCTACATATAAACTTATAGCTGGTTTATCTTTTGCTATAGGACTGCTCTTAACCAAATACGAGTAAATTCTCGTGAAGTGAACAATTTTCCTTATAGTGAAACCTATTCACTTGGATTTAAATTCTAAACTTCACACAGATATTTCTATTTATGTTTATATTTTAATAATGTTCCTGTATAGGCATCCGAGGTCACCATAAGTAGTAGGGTTTTTTTAGATGTTTAAAAAATAGGGTGTATGCTGAGGTATATTTCTTCTTAGATTCGTTGTATTAGGAGTGTCACATCCCCTCCTACTAGTATGTTTTTTTTATTTGACGGAGGGAGTAGTTTTGGATGCACTGTTTTTACTGTGTTTTAAAAAATAAATCCTGCGTCAAAGAAAATAAATCCTCGATTTTCAATTTAATGGAAGGTACTTTTGATCAAATCTCGGGTCCGTGTCGAAGAGAGGAGAACACGCGTCTCACACTTTTCCCCACCTTTTCACCGTCGGCGAGGGCGCGGCGCCGCTGATGTCGCAGCAGCAGCAGGCGCCGGCGCCGCCGTACCGGCCGTACCGGCAGGTGAGGGCGGCGACCCCGCACAGCCGCGCCGTCTCGTGCGTGAGGTTCTCCCCCTGCGGGCGCCTCCTCGCGACGGCGTCCCTCGACGGCACGGTCGCGCTGCTCTCCCCGTCGTCGCTCGCCGCCATCGCCACCCTGCGGGGGCACGCCGACGGCGTGTCCGACATCTCCTGGTCCACGGACTCGTTCTACCTCTGCTCCGCCTCCGACGACCGCACCCTCCGCATCTGGGACGTCCGCCCCGTCCTCGCCGGCCTCAACCCCGGCGGCGGCGGCGGCGGCGCCCAGCCCGCCGACCCCAACGCCGACCGCTGCATCCGCGTGCTCAAGGGCCACACCAACTTCGTCTTCAGCGCCAACTTCAACCCGCAGACGAACAACACGGTCGCGTCCGGGGGGTTCGACTGCACCGTGCGCATCTGGGACGTCAAGAGCGGCCGCTGCGTCCGCGCCATCGACGCGCACTCCGAGCCCGTCACCTCCGTCCACTTCATCCGCGACGGCTCCATCATCGTGTCGGGGAGCCATGATGGGACCTGCAAGATTTGGGATGCGGGGACTGGGTCTTGCCTCAAGACGGTCATCGACGAGAAGAAGCCCGCGGTGTCATTCTCCATGTTCTCGCCCAATGGCAAGTTTATCCTCGTCGCCGCGCTCGACGACACACTGGTATGATCAATTTTACTGCTATTCCATGCATTTAGTGATCAATCAGTTAAAGCAGTGAATTTTTTTTGTTCAGCTATCATCGTCTTATTCTAACTGAACTGCGATTGAAGCTCGTAAATAGGCCCTTAGGTGCTCTGAGAAAATGTTGTTGTTATAGTTGTTGAGGATAAGCCCCTGTCTGTTCATGTATAGTGTGGAAACCATAATTTGGAGGCAACATTTTTCTTCCAAATTGTAGCCAAATATTATCTGTGTACATACAACATTGCAGATTCTATCCGGCTTTGGGCCCAATTCTCTACTTTTGTTGAAGTACACCTAACAATGAGTAAAAAAATCCTTCTTGGTTCTCACTTCTTAAATTAAAATGAAGCAGCAGTGGTACACTCCACATTGAATAGAAGCCTATCGTAGCTTTATTTCTGGTATTCGCCGTGTTCATAGGCAGATTGTTCTTCCAACTGCTAATTATTTAATCTAGTATTACTGGCGGCCATATATCACATCTTGTTTCAGTTTCACACAGAAAAGAAATTATAGTTACCAATATAATCAAAGATCCTTCACTCTGAGGATCATTTCGTTAAAGCCGTTGCCCAAGATTTAAGGTAACCAATATGTTACATGTTGAACTAAGTATGTCTATACTTACCCAGTTTCACACCAAACCTCATGTTCTTGATCTGTGTGGTCTTAGTACTGTGAAAAGTTTATCTTCAGATAGTTATGTTGTTAAATGGTTTTAAAAAACTGCTTCTGAAGTTTATTTGGGCACATCAGTTCACACGATAACAGATCACTGTTTCATGCATAATTCAAGTAATTGGAGGCATATGAAAGAAATATGAAACTTGCAGTGCAAATGTTGTTATCAGTGCTTTATATTAGTATTAGACTATTAGGTTGATCCATGGTATTCATTGTGCATACATACACCTTCACTCCTTCAGCCCTTGTACTGTTTACATCTGTAAAACTTTATGGGCATTTAGGTCAATAATGCTTCACATCAAGCAACATTGTAAGAAATTTTGGCATTGTGTTATTCTATCATGGGCTTCCTCATGTAGTGATTTTACTTCATTTTTCACGGAATGTTTTTATAAATTAGTTATTTATTTCATTTGGAAAATATATGGTTATTGCAACCTTTGCTTCATAAGTATGTCCTTACCAAATTTCAGAAACTATGCAACTTTGCAAGTGGCAAGTTCTTGAAGATGTACAGTGGACATGTTAACAGAAAATATTGCCTCCAGTCCGCGTTTTCTGTTACAAATGGGAAGTATATTGTTAGTGGATCAGAAGACAACTGTGTGTACATATGGGATCTCCAAGGGAAGAACATTCTTCAGAAACTTGAAGGCCATACTGACACTGTCATCTCGGTGTCCTGCCATCCAACGGAGAACAAAATTGCATCGGGCGGCCTTGACAATGATAGGACTGTGAGACTATGGCTTCAAGATGGCTGATGAATTTGCAGAAGGAATGTGCCTGATACAGCTCTTGTGTGAACCTGGACAGCAATAGCTATCTCGAAGAGAAATATGCTTCTGCTTTTATGGAATTCCCTGGAGGGATAAGAAAAGAGCCGTTAATTTCACCCGGCACTGCTTTGTTTCAATGTAAACAATCCTTTTGACCTCTGATGTCGGTAGTTCATCTAATCTCATGATGTTGAAGTATCCATATCTACATAGTACTACTTAAAATGTTAGTAGTGATCGTATTCGTTCTACCATATCACCCCTATCTCAATATTTGAATCTCACAATTTATACTATTACATCATCCTCCAACGAGTTCTTTTCCGTTTCAGTGTTGGTTCTTACCTAAATTTCAAAATCACCAACTTGTTCAATATAAGAAAATTCATTTACATGTGATTTGACTTAATATGTTAGAAACTCAATTTGCTTTCCGTTGCAACGTATGGGCTCTCGGCTAGTGTAGCAGTAGTGTTTATTTGATGCCAGACGCCCAGACCGCCAGTGTTTATTTGTGGTTGAGGTATAGGATTCAACTGAGGGCAAGACAGGAGGGACGCAAAATAGACTTATTACTAGAATACTTGATGGTTCCACGCCTCCGCACTGTTCCAGGCCAATAAATTCTATGGGCCGCACGTAGCCACAGTACCGTTACGGCCCAACTAATTACATGGGCTTCACTAACTTCAGTAGATTATTATTTAATTCAATTTAGTCCAGTATAAGTTGTCACTGTCACCGCTAATCCCATCGCCCGAATGCCACTCCACAGTCCACGCGATGCTTCCTCTTCCTCTTCTCCTCGCCGCGCTCGCCCTCGCCGTCGCCGCTGCCGCCGCGGGCGCGCCCCGCCCCCACCCGCTCGACCCCCTCTCCGCCGCGGAGCTCACCGCCGTCCGCGCCGCGGTGCTCGCCTCCCCGTTCGTCCCGGCCCGCCCGCTCACCTTCCACTACGTCGGCCTCGACGAGCCCGACAAGCCCGATGTGCTCTCCTACGCCTACGGTGGCGGCGGCGGCGCCTCGCGCCACGCCCTCCCGCGCCGGGCGTTCGTCATCGCCCGCGCCGGCGGCGAGTCCCACGAGCTCCGCGTCGACGTCGCCAACGCCTCGTCCCCGTCCGTCCTCTCGCACGCCGTCCACCGCGACGCCGGCTTCCCGACGCTGACGCTGGAGGAGCAGTTCACGGCGGTGGCGCTGCCGCCGAAGCACCCGCCGTTTGTGGAGTCGGTGCGGCGGCGCGGGGTGGACATGGGCGACGTGCTCTGCGCGGTGTTCCCCGTCGGGTGGTTCGGCGGCGGCGAGCCCCGCCGCCGCAGCAGGGTGGCGAAGGTGCTCTGCTTCGTCGCCGGCGAGACGGCCAACTTCTACGCGCGGCCGCTGGAGGGCGTGACGCTGGTGGTGGACCTCGACCGGATGGCCATCGTCGGGTACAGGGACAGGGTGGCGTACCCGGTGCCCAAGGCGGAGGGGACGGACTACCGCGCCGGCAAGGCCGGGCCGCCGTACGCCGGGCCGGCGCCGGCGCCCGGCGTGGTGGTGCAGCCGGAGGGCAGGGGCTTCCACATCGACGGCCACGTCGTCAGGTAATCGCTTTGACGATTAGTAGTAGCTTGTTCAAGCTTAGATGTGCCGTACGTGTGATGCATCCACGTAGCTTTGTGACATTTTTCAATACGTTGCGTTGTGATATTTTCAATTTCAACTATTAGAAGCTCGTGCACCACGCGTGAGAAATCAGAAATCCCAAGGATCGTCGCCGTCAGCGGACGGCGATGGCCTCTATTATTTTTCCTCTTTTTGAACCTGACGACAAACCATATAAGAGTCGATCCGTTCATCATAATTGCATATGATGATTGATAGCGAGAGCATTGTTATGGAGATGGATTTTCAATCACTCGAGGAAATATCTCCTTATTTTTTATGTCATTTAAATAGTCACTAGAAATTTAAAAAACTTTAACAACATATATTAATATAAAATATATCATTCTATAAACATGTAAGATCAAATTCGATTTCTACATGTTGTCACAAAATAAATGAAGTAAAATAAAAATGATTAATGTAGATTCGCATCTATATTTGTTACAGTTTGTAGTAGTCGAATTTGAAATTGCTTGTTTATTTAGTGATATATTTTATATTAATCCATCTTATATATTTTTACTAATTTTTTTATGGTTGTTTAGATGACAAAAAACAAGGAATATCCACTTAAGTGATAAAAATACTTTTCCCACATGTACAGTGCATTAGGATAGATATTGATATGTACAGTGCACTAGCATAGATATTTTTGATGTGTTTGGATTGATGACTCATGAGAGAAAGAGAGGGTTTACCTTTCCAATGGATTGACGGATCCCAACTTCTAGCTGTACAGTGATTTTCGTCATTCTTTAATCAATTTTGGTTGAATTTACTATTTAAAATTTGAATTTCTTGAAAACCACTTGAAATTTCATCGAGAACTGCTTTCGTCCCACGTCAAAACATTGCCTTGACTTCTTTTTTTTATTGTTTTCAACCGGTTTCGTTGGAAACGTGACCAAAACATTGGTAAGTGATTTTATTTGGCTTGACAAAATTTTGTTAAGATATGGTTGTTTGGTTTGTTTAAACTACAAAATCTCTATTTACATTCGTGCCACCTGTTTGAGCCTTTCATGCAAAGCTGACTAGAGTACTTAGTTTGGTAATTGGATTTAGGATAGTATTTAGAGTGAGAGGTTTTCTGAGAGTCAGATTGTGATGTGAATTGTGAAGAGTATATATTCCTGCTTTTCGTTGGAAGCAGTTTCAATCTCTGCTCCTAATTTGTAAGATTTTTTTTTCCTTTTCTTTTCCTGCTACTCATCAAGTTACCAAGGATTGAATTGGAAAAACTTTAGATTCTAAAAAGCAGCTTATGTGAATCAGAATCTGAAATTTTAGTTTCTGATTGTTTTTTAGTATTTCACTTTATTCTGTAGCTACAACTTATCATAGTTTGAAAAAAAAAAGCTATACTGTTTCGTAGCTCTCCAAACAGGCCCTAAGCCCCTCTAATGATCAACTCATCTACTGCTAGTTTTGTTAAGGACTGAAGAAATTGAACTTTTTTCACGCAGAGGACTGAAGAAATGGTCCATATTTCACCAATTCATTCATCAGCTGACAATCTGACGCGCACATGCGATGCATGGATGCTGCCATATGCTGTGCTGCTGCAACTGCAGGTGGGCCAACTGGGAGTTCCACGTGGGCTTCGACATGCGGGCCGGCACGGTCATCTCGCTGGCCTCCGTCCACGACGCCGACGCCGGCGGCGCGCGGCGGCGGCGGCAGGTGCTCTACCGCGGCTTCGTGTCGGAGATCTTCGTCCCGTACATGGACCCGGTCGAGGAGTGGTACTACCGCACGTTCCTCGACGCCGGCGAGTACGGCCTCGGCCTCTGGGCCTTCCCGCTCCAGCCCGGCGGCGACTGCCCCGCCAACGCCGCCTACCTCGACGGCCACTACTCCGGCCAGGACGGCCGCCCCGTCGAGGCCAGGAACATGATCTGCGTCTTCGAGCGCTACTCCGGCGACGTCGCGTGGCGCCACACCGAGGCCGGCTTCCCCAACCAGCTGGTGATATTTGATCATGAACAGAAAGCCCTTCGTCTTCGTCGCCGGCGTCGTGTCTCAAACTCTCAATCTTTGGCTAATTCGGTGTGTGATTCTTGATGCAGATCACGGAGGTGCGCCCCGACGTGAGCTTGGTGGCGAGGATGGTGGTGTCCGCCGGCAACTACGACTACATCTTGGACTGGGAGTTCAAGACGAGCGGCTCCATCAAGCTCGTGGTAATCGACGCAGAATCGAATCAACGAGAGCTTAATTAGCTTGTGTAGATTCATGGCGTCATGTCGTGGCAGGTGTCTCTCACCGGGCTGCTCGAGGTGAAGGGGACGGCGTACACGCACGCCGACGAGGTGACGACGCAGGACGCGCACGGCACGCTGGTGGCGGAGAACACCATCGCCGTGTACCACGACCACTACGTGACGTACCACCTCGACCTCGACGTCGACGGCACCAACAACTCCTTCGTCAAGAACACCGTCACCGCCGTCGTGCGCGACGCCGACGCCGACGCAGCGGCAGACACGCCGAGGCGGAGCTACTGGACGGTGCGGCGGGAGGTGGCGGAGAGGGAGGGTGACGGGCAGGTGGACCTCGGCGGCGCCGCCCCGGCCGACCTGGTGTTCGTCAACCCGGGGAAGAAGACGAGGATGGGGAACGAGGTCGGGTACCGGATCGTCCCCGGCGGCGCGACGGCGGCGTCGGTGCTGGCCGACGACGACTTCCCGCAGAGGCGCGCCGCCTACTGCAAGAAGCAGGTGCGGGTGACGCCGTACAGCAGGTCGGAGAAGTGGGCGTCGGGGCTGTACGCCGACCAGAGCACCGGCGGCGACGGCCTCGCCGCGTGGAGCGCGCGGGACAGGGCGATCCGCGGCGAGGACATCGTGCTGTGGTACACGGTGGGGCTGCACCACGTGCCGTACCAGGAGGACTTCCCGGTGATGCCGACGCTGAGCGGCGGGCTCGAGCTCCGGCCGTCCAACTTCTTCGAGAGGAACCCGCTGTTGACGACGACGCCGATCGGCCATGGGCGGCCTCTCGTCAACTGCTCGTGCGCCGGCGGCGACTCCATTTCCAGATGACTATAGCTGCTTGCACGTGCAACGGACAACGGGTGCAAGTCGGATTGACGCGCGCTGTGGCAAGTGAGTAAGTGACCAATTATTTATTGGGAACATCGATCTTTTTGCAGTTCCATTGGAATTGGTAGAGACCTTGATTTCCTTTGAACTTGAGAAATTTCAATTGAATTCGACTCGCAGTTGGGTACTTGGGTCGGCAATGAGATTTCTCGCCGTCCTCTAGAGCATCTTCAACAGTCTCTTCATACTCTCTAAGCCAAATTTTAATCATTATAGAAAAAAAACATACTCCAAGACTCCAACAGTCTCTTCAACCAGATGGCTAAGCCATCTGACTGACCAAAACCTTCCCTCCACTAGCCAAATTTAGCCAGCCAAAAATAACTAGCCAACCGTGTGCCCCACACATTCCTCCTCCCCGTCTCCTCTCTCGCATCGTCTGCCGTCCTCCACGTCGACTGCCTCGCGCCATCGCATCGTCTGCTGTCCTCCGCGTCGTCGGCCTCGCGCCATCCATCCACCAATGCCGCCCGCGGCCGCCGCCGCCTGTGGAGAAGGGAAGAGGGGAGAGGAGAGAAGCGAACCCTCCTCCCGGCGATGGCGACGACGGCTGCGGCGTACGGCTGCCCGGCGGTGGCGCCGCCGTTCGCGGCCAGTGTCTCCCGCTGCCGCCCCCCCTTCCCGCGTCTCGCTCGCTTCTTCCTCCACCTCCTCCTCCTCCCGCAGGCGCACGGCATAGTTTCCCGGGTGCGTGCCGCCGCTGCTAGCTTCTTCCTCCCTCTCGTGTTGAGCTCGCCTTCGGTGGTGACTGAGTTTGTGTTCTCTCCTCTCGCAGGTTGAGGGTTTCGTGTCGCTGTTTGATACTGGCTGTCTCTGCGTGCTCCGGGGAGGCTGATTCGGATGTCGCGGCTGCGCCGGTTGTATCGTGCTCTTTCTTTGCCTAGCTTAATTAGATTATGTTCTTCTCTGTACGTTAAGAATGGTTAAGCTGAGGATCCATGGAATAACAGGGCCAGAGGAGGAGGGCTCAGCAGGATATGAGGGAGCAGAAGGCCAGGCTCTACATCATTAGGCAATGCATCGTCACGCTCCTCTGCTACCATGACTGATTTGAATGATGATGGTTTGAATCTGCCACATCTGCTCTGCTACTGTGTTCATCATCCTGGCGATGTGTGGTATAAAGGCTGACATGTGGGTCCGTTGTCATATACTCAGAATAGAAATGATGAATGGAGAGGCTGTTAGAGGAAACAACGAATTGACTTGCCAAATTAAATGGAGAGGTGGCTAAATAGACATTTGGAGAAACTGTTGGAGATGCTCTACTTAGATATTCTGGTAACATAGTCATTTAGATATGCCTCAATCGTGGCACATCCACCGTATGGGATGTGTGGATGGCTCCCTAACATTGTCACACATGCATGCCGAGCCTAACTAGATGTAATGAAACAAAAAATAGAGTCGTAAAGTATGGCAAACTTCAAAAAAGCTTAGTACTGAGCCAAACATCACAGTCCACGTGTGTAAACCTTCATCTGGAATACCACTTCCATTTATGCAACACGTGGCGTTTCACAATCTCAAATGATTCTTCAGATTTTGTATAATTTACGGGTCGGATTTTGACCAATGCAAATAATACCTTGACATAATGATCTAAGATAGAAGAAGAGAAGGCCAACGGAGGATGATGAATTAGGTCTGTAGCAGAATCAAGTTAGAGAGGTCAAGTGATGATATGGTGTTGAGGGAAATAGGGACGATAATGCTTTTCCTCGGACATCCAAAGCCCAAAACTCATTCACTCTCTCCATCCTTGCATGTCAATGAGCAACCCAATTAGCAATCTCCTCCAAACCCACCCCCGCATCATTGCCGTTGCTGAGATCGACACCCTCCCTTGCCTCTATGTTACCATTTAAGTTCTTCCTCACCGTTGCCATCTCCTTGTTGGACCCGACCACATAGTGCTCGGGGGGAACGGGCCGTGAGTAAAGGGTTGCCGCAGGGAAGCAACCGGGAGGCAGCAACCTCGGATGAAACTTGACCTTCGAGGTGGAGTGACATAACGACATGTGCAGATGCGTGGTGTTGGGCGTCGGATTTGCTTCGTCATGCCACAAAGTAGAGTTGACACATGGCGGCATAAGGATGATGAAGCTAACGACGGCTACAACGGAGATGACAAGACGCTGTAACTGGCGAATGAGATCTCTACAACCTGGTGTGGAAGCAGGAAGAAGAAAGCCATATTGGTATGCTTTGCAAATCTTGATGTTTCAACAATATTGAATTTGACTGTGTCTCACGTTTTCAGTTTTGTTATTTTTGATGCATCGATAGTTGGCACTTAATGTTCCAGAAAAATGTGTCACCTTGAATTTAACAGGGTTTCGCCTTTTTCTACTTATTATTGATGTTGCATGTACATATCAAGATATTTTATACATGTTTTTCTAATGTTGGTTCATTGCACACTAGTTTTTGTTTGTGTATTTTTCAAATGTTTCAAATGACATAATGTATTTTTTTCAAGATATTTGTCTGTGTATTCATAATGTATTACAGCAAAGAGTTCCTATCCAAAGTTCAAAACCGACATGGATGTGCTAAGAAAGGAACGAGGACTACTTATGTCGATCTAAGTTCCTCAATCACTAGTATACATATTGTGTTCAACGTGATACTGTACTGTGATCGGCACCTCTCATTCCCCTCTCTACACACACATCTCCGGTTTTAGTTCCTAACTTTTTCTTTAAACTTCTAACTTTTTCATCACATAAAAACATTCCTACACACAAGCTTCTAATTTTTCTATCACATTATTTCAATTTTAATTAAACTTTTAATTTTAACGTGAACCAAACACACCCTCCATACGAAAAAAGACCAAACTTTTCCGTGTAATATACTACTCCGTACTGGGTTTTAGGGCGTGCTTGCGAAGTGCGAACAGGTGGAGCTCACATGTCCGCGAGGAAGGCGACCTCTCGCTGCGACTGGACAGTGCAGCCGCGCCCTCCACCTCCCGACACCCAAGAGCCTGGCCCTGCCCTGTCTGCCTCGGCCGCTTGCTGCCTGCCTGTCTGCCTCCGCGTCTTTTCTGCTGCCCACATTCCCCAACGCCACGCCCCCACGCTGCTGCTGGTGGAGTGGCGGTCGCCCTCGCAGTCGCACCCCTCCCCTTGTCTTCTTCCTCCCGCCCTCTTTTGCTTTTGGTTGAGCTTGAGCCTCCTACGCTACAAACAAAAGTACTCCTACTCCTGTACTGCTGTGAACTGCGAAGCTTAACGGACCAAGAGAGAGCGAGAGAGAGATGATGGTGCTGTTGTTGCTGATGGCGCTGGTTTACTGCTCCTGAGGGGTAGGGAGGGAGGGGAAGGAGCACGTTCGCTTGTGGAGCGGTTGGGTGGGTGGTGATTCTTCTTGGCGCAGCCGGCCAGGTGAAAACGGCCGCCCACCGGCTTTGCTCTGCAGTGTCCGCTGCTGATTGCTGAGGCTTCCGTTTCTCTGGTGTGTCTCCGGCCGCTGCTCCGTTCTTGGCCGGTGGTGTTCTTGATTTCGTCGGGGGGAAGGTATGGCTGCTCCTTCTCTGGGAGTTTCTTAACGATGTTCCGTTCTTCTGGTTCTTGATTTGTTTGCGGTGCTGCTGTTGTTTCAGATTCCAGGTGAACAGGCGTGGATTTGATTGGGGGGAAATCTTTGGGATATCGAGCGCAAAGAAGCGGATTTTGATGCATCGTTTTTCCTCCCCACTTCTTTTCAGCCGTCAGTCGGAGCAAGCAAATGTTTTGAATCCAACAAAGGGAAACAGCCTGCTCGGAGTGTGCGTGTGTGACGGTGTGAGTCATAAGTAGGGCGGTTGCGCACGAGGTGTTCGTCAGAAAGCCGCAAAGGAGAAGGTGGGCGTGGAACTTGCAACCGTCGCCATCGTCACGATGAGAGACTTTGCATCTTGCTTAAGTCAAAGCGGCGTCCAGGTCGCCCATTCCTCTTCTCCAGGTGGCCAGAACATGGTGCAGTGCACCTACCTAGCCCGCCTCCGTGGCAAATCTTGCAGCGTGACCGTCACCTGGAGCAAGATGACCATGGGGCAGGCTCTGTCCATCGCAGTCGACGACTCCTCGACTCGTTGCCTTTGCAAGACAGAGATAAAGCCATGGCTGTTCTCCAAGAGGAAAGGTTCCAAGGCCATGGAGGTCGATGGTGGAGCACTGGATATCGTCTGGGACCTGTCCTCTGCGAAGTTTGCGGCCGGGCCAGAACCCGTCGAAGGCTTCTATGTTGCCCTGGTCTGTGATCTTGAAGCTGTTCTTGTGCTCGGCGACATGCGCAAGGATGGGGATCACAGGGTTTCGTCAGATGTATTGGCTTCCAATGCTGTCATGATAGCCAGGAAGGAGCATGTTTATGGGAAGAAGGTGTATTCAGCGAAGGCCCGGTTTTTGCACATTGGTCAGCTCCACCATATCACCATAGAGTGCGACACATCGGGGTTGAAGGATCCAAGCCTAGAAATCAGGATTGGCAAGAAGAGAGTCATGCAGGTGAAGAGACTTGCATGGAAGTTCAGAGGAAACCAGACGGTCTATGTTGATGGACTTCCAGTAGAGGTCCTATGGGATGTTCATGACTGGCTATTTGGTTCATCGAATGGATGTGCCGTGTTCTTGTTTCAGTCAGGCCAATCCATGGAAAAATTGCTGTCAAGGTCATGCTCTCAGAATGAAAAGGAGCTTCAAGCGCATCGTTTTGGCTTCACTTTGATACTTAATGCATGGAAGACCGAATAGGCAGAAACATGATGACAAGTTTCTTCGGCCATTCTACCGTAAATTAATGAATCCTAACAGTATGAATATGCAAGCCTGACAAAACCTTGTGCAAGGATTTCATGCTTCTTAACTATTGTGTTCTAGTGATGATTAGCAAGTTGAGAATTTGAGTACCCATATAATTTTTGCTAGATAGGTAGTTAGACAGAATGTCAGATTCTAGTGCCCCATTTGTATTATCATGTCTTTGACATATACATTCTGATCACAAATCCAAGAAGCAAAGCAAAAAAATGAAGCTTTTCTGAAAACTTTTCCATTCTTGTGCTCTACATGTTCAGTGTGAGGCTTAGTAGAAATATATCGCTGAATCAAGAAAATCTGGTGCTGTGTTCTGTGCCAACTCCCAAGTTAATTGTCTTAGCAAAGGTAATTGTAATAATCAACTAATTGTAAAATCAAGGAGTTGATTTAGATTTTGTGATGAAAATATTGATGGTTTGATAATGTTATTTTCGACGTCTACTTCGTTTTGAGGGTAATCTTTAATTCCGCAAAAAAAATTTGGGTTTTTGGTTTTCCCTACCATTCACCTCCCCTCTGATAGGTTTGTTTGATCTTGTATGATCCTACACTAATTTCACAAGTGCAACTCTGAACATGCTGTGAGCTGCATTTTGACGATCCTTGATGACTAGAGGATTGGTAAAGATTGAAGGCATAAGTTAAAATTATCCAAACCAATAATATAGATTACTGATGGGAAATTCAGTTGCTGGTAAAATTATTAAATTTACCCTGTATTTGTTAATCTCCATATTTTTTCTCTACTACTATAATTTACAGAGAATGGATAACAAGAAGTTATCCAAGTAATGACTTTCGTAGTCAATTTTGTTTCCCTTTTGTTGATGGCCCGCTGAGCTCCACCACTTTGTGATATTGGTCCATGAACTCCTTAATTTACTAAATTTTCATATTGGTGGTTTCTTTAACTGGATGTGCACTGGGGGAAAAAAGGCAAAAGCAAAGTTGCATCATACACCTACTACTACAAGGATAATGTTAATTTTTTTATCCTGAACTACAATAGTTTCAGTCAGTACAACAGTCAACGTTCTTCATATCTACCATGTTTGATTCAGCTAATACAGTAGTATTTGTGACAATTTTGTCAGTAACTGTCACACTAAAGTATGTCCACATTAACAATAAATGCTGCTGCAGTTTACATGACTTTCTTGAGTGTGTCATACAAATTTTAAACCTAACAGATGATAGGTGCAAGAAAACAAACATGATTACAAGAAACACTTGCTTAAGTGCTATCCCACATAAGATACCACTCAATTTCTAGAAGCAGTGTTGGTTAGCATTGAGGAGCTCATTTGCACAAGCAAAGAATATCCCATATATATTGCCACATTATGAGACCAGAGGTGGGGCCAAAAGAAAACATTGACTTGGCATTCCACTGATTCCCTTCCATTTCCATGGGGTCCATGAGATCTCCAGAATTGCTGATGGAGCAAAAGCTTCTCTCCACGGGAGAAAGTGAAGAGGCAACTACTGGAACAACAGGTCAGTTTCTCTTCTCGAATTCCTTCTCATGATCTCTTAAGATACTTAAACCATCCTATTCAGGGCGCGCATCGTTTCATCACCTTTATTTTATATTTCTTTGTTTTGTTTTCTGTCCATTTGGCTCGCGTGGTACAATGGCGATGCTCTAACAGACGCCCTGTTAAATCTCAGCATTTGGATGTGACCTGCTGCAGCACCAGACCATGTAGGCACAAAGTTCATTTCTCACCAGTGCTACATGCCGTTCACCGACGGAATTGATGTTTACATTTCAGCCAAGACTCTGGAACTACTCTGAAAACAGCTCAAATCTCGGCCGTTCGATCGTATTTGAACGGTCGGGTCGGAGCAGGTTGTCCTACATCGCGTGCCGACGGAAATGGCTTTGATAATAGTTCTTCAATCTTCCATTTGCCAGCACAATTCTCTCCCAAATATATAAAAGAAAGCCATCGGGCGAATACGCTCGTGGCTTGCATTGTTGACACGGTGGTAGGCCATGGCGATCGATCGACCAGAAAGCTTAAATAAGACCTAACAGAGCCAGTGTTCTCCCTCTCGTTTCTCTTCGATTGCAAGAAACTTTTTTCTTTTTTGCGATCGATCCAGCAGCATTTACATTGGCCTCTCTCTTCCCGTTGTTTATTCATGGGAAGATATGGATGGACAGTGACGCGGTACCAAGATTGTTAAAGCCTGTGATTAAGATGCAAGGGTGGGAGGAGGGCAACGTGATTGCGAGAAAGGAATAGTAAAGCAGAGGATTAAGAGGCAGAGAGGCTTAGCTTCACCCAGCCTCGAAGCAACTGCAACTCTCCTCCTCTCTCTCTCTCTCTCTCTCTCTCTCTCTCTTCACTGACCACTCCTGCAAGATGGCTAGGTAGATGGCTAGCTAAGGCATATATTGGTGTGCTTTGCCTCTGCCTGTTTTTTCAGCTTGGTTATAGCTGCAGCAGCAGCAGCAGCAGCAGCTGAGGTGAATGAATGCATGGTAAGGTGAATTCAGGGTGCAGAGGTAGGCGAGTGGTAGTAGCTGGGACCATGGGCTGGCTCCAGTCTCTCCTCGCGCCTCTCAAGAAGCTCTGGATCCGCATGCATTCCGCCCAGAGGAAGAGTACGTCAAGATCGATCTCTCCCATATCTTCTTCTTCTTCTTCTTCTTCTTCTTCTTCTTGTGTTCCAATTTGTGGTTGCCGTGCTGCTGCTTGATCTGTTTGTGATTGTTGTGTTTTGGTTTGTGTTGTGGCATGCAGAGAGAGGGATCTACATCCTGTACGAGGACGTGAAGTCGTGCCCGTGCGAGGACGTGCAGATACTCTGGTCCATCCTCGTCGAGTCCTCCCACGGCGGCGGCCACCCGCCGCCGCTGCGGCTGAAGCAGTGACGACGAACTCTTCCGGGCCGGCGTCCGAGCGACGAGCACGGCGCTCCGAGACGTAACCGACGGCGGCGCGGCGAGCAGCAGCCAGCAAGAGTGTCGGTGTACATAAAGACGACGAGCATGTGTTGCAGCTCGCCGTGGTAGTGATTAGTGAACAGAGAGAGTCGTTTTCATTTCAGTTTCTTTCGCATTTTCGCCAACGTTTTGAGCCACGGAAAATGCGCGTGCATAAGCCGATGAGCTCCTCCTCTCTCTCGCTTAGCTCGGATGTGTCTCACCGACACTGCGAGCTAGGAAGCGAGTTTTTTTTTTCTTTTTCTTTTGTTGTCACTCTCCTTTACTTTTCGAAAAAGGAACGGCACATGTAACGCTCGGTTGGTGATCGCCGGGGTCAATGGGCCACGCGTGCCAGTGGCTTTGTACATACAAAAAGCAAGAACACATCAAGAAAAAAAAAAAGAAGACGACGAGAAAAAGTAAAGTTGTGCATATTATAGAAGCAGTATCAATGTATGGGGTAGTAAGCTACTACTAGTGATCATCAGTGTTGGATGGATGGCTCGTGTGGTTCGCGTGCGAGAGCAGGGTTGGTTGACCATCGGCCACACGTGTGTGGGTGCCTGCGTGAGCCGCGGGCGCGAGGATGCCGTGGATTCGATCGGGTGGCGGGTGGTTTTCGATCGGTCCGGGCGGGGTCGCGTGCAATGGTTTGTTTGTCAACCTCGGGGTGGTTGGGTTGGGTTTGGGTTTGGGGAGTTGGTTGGTAGCCGCAACCTTCGCCGTCCGCGCATCCGAGCGTACGACGCTCGCTTGTTGGCTTTGCATCGTAGCAAGGAGCGGACGCGTTTTGCAGTAGGACGGGGCACGCCGCACGCGGCATCGCAGGGGATGAGCGAAATGGGACGAAATACCGGCCCAACCAAACGAATCTTGATGTTGGCCCAAGTGTGAGGATGGTACGGCTTACATCAGACCGGGCGTGCTGGCCTGGTCATAGCCCCGCTAGGCGCTAGTCCGACTTCCATTCCCTGAGATAGCCAGCCCGCTGGATCAAGGCCCGAATCGGAGTACTATACGACGAATCGGAGTACTTGGCTAAAAGGTGTGGGCATAAAATTGGTTGCGTACGGGTACTGATTCGTCACGCTGCGCCGTGTTGCGTCGCTGTCGCCCGAAACAACACACCAAATTAACCCATTCCCCTTCCGGGCTCCGGCCGATCCCCTCTGTTTGATGGGGAAGCGAAAAACGGCCACCAGCCCAGACAGCGGACGCCCCTCGGCGGGCGAAGCGGCCAAGGAGCCTCGACGCTCAGCTCTGCTCCTGTTCCGGCGCCGGCGCCGTCGGCCAGGCCCAGATCCACTCCCCCTTCGCGAAACGAAGGGGCGATCACCTGCTGGATTGCTGCTCCAAGCGGCCGCCGCCGTCTTGGGGGTCAAAGCGAGCGCGCTCGGCCGCTCCAAGCCGCCGCCCGCCGCCGCACGGCTCCTCCCCCGTTCCCGATCCTTACTGGTAAGCCCCACCCGTCGAGATCTTCTTTTGCTCTGTTCAAATCGTGTTTCTTCTTTACTTTGAGATTAGATTTCCTGTTCAAATCGTGTCGTGTTATTTGAATTGAATGATTGAATCTGACCCGGTCGCGTTTTGCAGGAGAGACTGGGGGAATCTGGCGGAAGGGCCAGCCGGGTTGATCGCGGAGCGCTTGCTCGCCGCCGACGTGGCCGACTACGTCCGCTTCCGCGCCGTGTGCGGGCCGTGGCGCCGCTGCTGCGCCAGCCCGCGCGGCGGCGGCGGCCCGGTTTATGGCCGCTTCCTCCCCCGGCGGTGGATCATGATCGACAAGGCGTCGCCCGCCGCCGCACGCCGCCACCGCTTCCTCAACGTCGCCACCGGCGAGTGCATCCACACGGACCTGCCGGAGCTCGCCGAGCACGACCTGCTCATGGTGACCCCCGAGGGCCTCCTCCTGCTGTCCCGCAAGGACGCCCCCCACGGCGTCCGCCTGCTGAACCCGCTCACCCGCCACCTCACCGAGCTCCCGCCGTTCGCCACGGTCCTGACGCCGGAGCAGCGCAACGACCCCCACCAGGGACTGCGCGGGGAGGATTTCCGGGTCAGAGGCGTCGCCATTGCCGACACCTCCTCCTCCACCGTGGTAGCATATCTCAAATCCCCCACGACACTCGCCGTCGCCAAGCCCGGCGACGAGCGTTGGACCAAGGTAGACTTCGACCACAGGCTCATGCTCTACTCGACGGTGCCCTTCGCCGGCCGCATCTACTATGCCACCGCCATTGGTATCATGACACTGGAGACCACCATCAGCTCAGATCAGCCACCGCGCATGCTGACGGCGGTCGACACGACGATCGACCCGCCATTCTCCTTCTGCTCGATAAGCGACAGCCTTCACCTGGTGGACAATGGCGGCGGGGAGCTGATCCTGGTGTACCGAACTATACGCCGAGTCCGAGATGACTACGACTACTACGACGACCACGACGAATTCAGGAGGGAGTACGCGGTGTACCGGGTGGATTTGGACTCCCGGCTGCTGATTCCGGCGAGGAGCCTGAGCGGCCGTGCCGTGTTCATCGGATTGTCTCGGTCGGTGTCGATTTCTCCAAGCACATTTCCCTCCGTCACTGGTGATACTGTCTACTTGGGGTTCGACTGCGGCGAAAAAACGAAAATCAGCGGGTACCATGTTGGGGATGGAAGCATCGAACATTCTCAGTTGATCAAGAATGCGTCGTGGTTTAAGCCGTCAACTCTCGTGGACTGCCTCTCCTGGTGCATCAAGAGCAACGGCAAGCAACTTGGTTGAGTCCTGAGCTGACCACTTGATCACGACATCTCTATACCCTTGAGACCCTTGATCCTTGAAATCCTGGCATTTGAAACAGATGGATTTTTGTGGCTCGCCCCTGCAGGATAGATTCTGGACAGCTTGAACGTTCACCGGCCGTGTGGACAATAGATGGCTATAAGGCCCGAGGCCTAACGGCACGGCATTTTGGCCCGGCCCAAGCATGGCACGGTCTGACGGGGGTCGGGCCCGTACCGGGCCAGCACGGCACAATGGGTTGGCAAGCCAGGCCCGACACACAAAGAATAAGGAGTAAAAATAGACATTATATGCCACGGTCTAAAGAATAGGGATGTAAAATAGAATTATTTTAGCTATATATATATATATGTTAGCCTAAAGAGGAGGAAGGGAAAATAGACTTATTTTTAAAAAGGCACGATAGGCTACCCATGCCTTCGGGCTGGCACGGCATAGCCCGACTGCTGGTGGGCCGTGCCTGGGCTAAAGGTGCAGCCCATGGGCCGGCACGGCACGACCCGGTGTGTTGGTCGGGCCGTGCCGGCCCGATAGATTTTGACCTGAGCACGGCCAGGCCGCCCGTTTGTCCATCTATAGTGTGGACATTGATTAGGTATACACACAGGACTATAAAAAAACATGGAATAAAACGTAATGCTCATTGGATTCCTATAAAATTTCAAAACACATGAAAGTTTCATAAAACTAACGTTTGATTGGAAAAAAAAACGTAGGAACACAAAGACATCGGAAGAAGAAAATATGAGGTGAGACCTCATGCTTATTTACCCCCAAAATTGCACCACAATAGCTTATCTCATAAGAATTTCAAAGGAATTGGTAAAAGCAAATACTTTATTTTAAAGAGCTTCGTATAATTATTTTCTATAAGATACAAATTCTATGGATTTCCTATATTATTCCTTTCCCAAGTATTCTTATGGCAAGCACAAAGCAACCGTAGCAACCATTTAGAAATCAGAAGTGGTTTCTGAGTTTTATGTCGTACTTTGCAGTATGCTAAGCATCTCTAGCAACCTCTTCATCACACTGTTTAAATCAAAATTTAGTAATTATGGATAAAAATCGCACACCAACAGTCCATCCATCCCACTCTCCAAGTCATCTAACAAACTCCTTCCCTCACTTGCCAAACTTGACTAGCCTACTCAACTTGCCATTCTATTCTCTTTCTTCCTTCATTTGGGAGCGGTTGGCGTTGACGGGAGCACCTCTCCCTCGACTCCGCCTCAACGTGCCTCCTCGCTACCGTGGCCTCCCACTCGCCGTCGCCTCTGACCTCGCACGACCTCCACTGCCTCTGCCCCCGCATGGATTCGACTCAGGATTCGTCGCTGTCTCCATCTACTCTACTGGAGACGGTGTGGAGAAGCCTGTAGCGACAACGGTGTTGGGAGTGGATGGCGAGCTCGAGCCCCGCTGTGGCATGGGCACCGCTGCAATGCGCAGTCTCCAGAGCCACCTCGCTCCCATCCACCGTGCCTGCCGGCCGCCAACAACCTCCATTTCTCTAGTGTAGGCTACCCCACCCCCACGCACTCATGGATCTTCCATCGTTGTCCGCTGTCACCATCGTCGTCCGCCTTTGCACGGACGTCACCACCACAGAGATGGAGAGGGCCAAGGAGGAGCTTGGGGATGCCCCTAGTAGAAGAGGGAGAGGGGAAGAAAGAGAATGAAGAAGAAGAGGTAGTAGATGATAACATATGGATCCTGGTAGTATAGACTTAGAGTAGAAATGATAGATGGAGAGATTATTGAAGTTAGCAACGAGTTTAGCTTGTCAAACCAATTAAAGAGATGTCTATATAGCTATTTGGAGAGTCTGATTTGGAGTCTGTTAGAGATGCTCTAACCCTTTAACTAATTTGGCCATGCTTTTTTAAGGCTTGTAGCAGCCATTCAGAAGTATTGAGTTTAGTATTTCTACTTTACTGTTTAGGGCGTGTTTAGATCCAGGGGTGTAAAGTTTTGGCGTGTCACATCGGGTATTATATAGGGTGTCACATAGTGTGTTTGGGCACTAATAAAAAAAACTAATTTTAGAATCCGTCAGTAAAACGCGAGACGAATTTATTGAGCCTAATTAATCCGTCATTAGTAAATGTTTACTAATTAGTATTAAAAGATTCATCTCGTAAATTAGTCGCTATATGTGCAATTAGTTATTTTTAAGCCTATATTTAATACTTCATGCAGGTGTTCAAACGCTCGATGTGATAGGGTGAAAAATTTTGGGTTGGGATCTAAATAGGGCCTTAGAACATTTGTTGCAAGTTACTCGCTTTGTAAAAAAAAAGTGAATCTAGGACTAAATGTGACATATTCTAATATAACGAATCTAAAAAGATATATGATGTGTCACATCCAGTACTATGTTGGTTTTTTATGTGACAGAGGGAGGGAATATTTGTTAAAGTCTTTCTTAAAATATTTTATTGAAACACTTCCACATTTTTTTGCATAGTTTGTGTTCACTGCAAAATCACTTTTGATGGTCGTGACTTCATGCTCTCTACTTTATTGATGTACAGTACCAGTACAATTAATTTAAAAAAACTACTACCTCCATCCCAGGTTATAAAACTCTTATATTGCCCACATTCATATGTCTAGATTAATTAACATTTATATGAATATGGGTAATGCTAGGAAGTCTTATAATATGAAACGGAGGAAGTAGTAATAAGGAAGACAGATATGGACCCTGTTGAGATAGGACTAAAACTTTTAAGTCACTATCACATCGGATGTTTGTACACTAATTATAAATAATAAACATATACTATTAATAAAAACACATCCATAATCTTGGACTAATTCACGAGACAAATCTATTGAGCCTAATTAATCCATAATTAGCCTATATGATGCTACATGAAACATTCTCTAATTATGAATTAATTATATGCTTAAAAAATTTATCTCGTTAATTAGTTTTTATTTATGTAATTAGTTTTGTAAGTAGTTTATATTTAATACTTTAAATTAGTGTTTAAATACATATATTAAAGTTAAGTCAATGTATCTAAACACCGCCGTAGTAGTATTAGCATTCAGGAAAACATTTTCTACATTTTGGGCAGCAGCTCACCACCGTTCGACAGTCGCCATCGTCCACCCTCCAATCTCCATCGCTTCTTCCCTCTAACCACACTCCACTCTCCCCTCCTGCCTCCGCACTCCGCCCGCCCCCCCCGGCCGCACCGACACTCTCTTCCGCCATGGACCGCGACCCCTCCGTCTCCGACGAGGACGACGACCTCGAGACCCTCGTCCCGCAGAACCACGCCAAGCCGCCCTCCTCCTCCTCCTTCCACGTCGCCGGCCTCCGCGCCGCGGTCCCTCCCTCCGCCGCCTCGCTCGGCCGCGTCCTCTGGTCCCGCCGCTACCTCATCCTCTTCGTCGCCCTCCCGTTCCTCTTCCTCGCGCTCTTCCTGTCGCTCGGCGGCGCCTCCTCCCTCCTCCGCCTGCCCGCCTCCATCCGCCTCCCCTCCGCCGCCGCTCCCGCCGCCGACCCCGCGGCGTCCCGGATGCGCGACGCCGAGCTCCGCGCGCTCTACCTCCTCCGCTCGCAGCGCTCGGGCCTCCTCGCCCTCTTCAACCGTACGGCCGCACCCACCAACGGTAGCAGCTCGGGCTCGAACGCTGTCTCGTACGCCGATCTCCACGACGCGCTCCTCGGCCAGATCAAGATCAACCGCGAGATCCAGGCGGCGCTCCTCTCCGCGCACCGCACTGGCGCTGCGGGCAATGCGACGGAGGATGGGTTGGATCTTGATCTGCCGGCTGACGGGTGCAGGAGGAGGGAATTGCCGTCCAACCGGCGGACCATAGAGTGGAACCCCAAGAAAGATCGCTTCCTGTTCGCCATCTGCGTCTCCGGGCAAATGTCCAACCACTTGATTTGCTTGGAGAAGCACATGTTCTTCGCGGCGCTGCTTGGCCGGATCTTGGTGGTGCCTAGCCAGAAGTTGGATTATCAGTACGACCGGGTGCTTGATATCAACCACATTAATGATTGCATTGGAAGGAAGGTTGTAATTACCTACGAGGAATTCACAGAGAAGAGGAAGAAAGTGAGCATTGATCAGTTCATATGCTACGCGGCATCACCCCCTTGTTTCATTGATGAGGATCATGTTAAGAAGTTGAAGGGATTGGGGATTTCACTGGGAAAGATTCAGGCAGCTTGGCCAGAGGATGTGAAGCTGAAGGAGCCAAAGAAGAGATTTGTGGAGGATATCATGCCAAAGTTTACCACGGATGCTGAGGTGCTTGCGATCGGTGACATGTTCTATGCTGATGTTGAGGAAGAGTGGGTGATGCAGCCTGGTGGTCCATTGGCTCACAAGTGCAAGACTTTGATCCAGCCAAGTAGGCTTATTATGCTCACTGCGCAGCGCTTTGTTCAGACCTTCTTGGGGGGCAACTACATAGCTTTGCATTTTCGGCGACATGGCTTCCTAAAGTTCTGGTAAGATACCTTTTTCGTTTTTAGTCATCTCCATGTTTTAGCAATACAGATATGTTGAATTACTGAGAGGGCTGCAGTACATTTTACAAGAACATCGTGCCAATTAGCCTCTAATAGTTGCTGGGTGCTGGCTTTGCGAAAATCCTGTCATCTTTTTAGTGCTCAGTTCTCATGGACATTCAATTAAGCATTGGTTTATTCCATTAAATAACTCACAGAGAGATGTGCACTTGATTTCATGTTGAGCTCCTTGAATAACTCGCATTGAAAGTTAGAAACCATGCGCTTGATTTCATAGGGAGCGCTTGGAGCTGGTCCTAGATGCTTCACTTAGATCTAGGCATATAAAATGTTTTAGAAGTCAACTTGTATGCTCTGTGCCTTGATCAGATTGACTTGGGCCTTCGTAAAAGCTCTGATGCAGCCAAGGAAGAGCCTGGTTAACAACAAATTTACTAGTACCTTCTAGGACGCAATGTAGCCATTGTCCATGATATTGAGCTACAATGTTTGGCTATTTGCTAACATTGACTAATATACTGAAATAATGTTGTTCTTGCTACTTCAAGTCAATTAAATGTTATCTTGTACTTCCTTCGTCCCAAGTATAAGAACCTAGTACTGGACCTGTCCAGATTCGTAGTTCTAGGTAATATCTAATCCAATACTAGGTTCTTATATTTTGGGACGAAGGGAGTAAGTACTACATACTACTGTATTAATTTCTTTGTTCAGCTGATGTAAATCTGTCCCCATGAATTAATGTTATATCTTACTGCAATAGTTTTGAGAATTCTACCTGGTATGTTTGTATCTAAATACCTTCTTAGAATTTTGATGCTTACAAGACAAATGATCTGTGGTTGAATATTTTCAACTAATTCGTATCAAGCTATAAATAATGTTATCTTCAATGACTTAGTAACAGTATTTGAAAACTCATGGACATTCAGTTAAGTTATACATCAGTTGCTGTTAACATGTGACCAGTAGAACACTTGAACTCCCAAGAAACTCTTGCATGGTTTGAAAATAATTACCTGCATACTTGTATAGAAGGGAAGTCCATTCATCTTTGTTCCCATTTTGGAGCTGGTTGCTGCACTTGGTTCTCTCACATTGTGAGGCAGTGTCGTTAAGTGTCATGGGAAGTTTTCTCACTATTCGAGCCTAATACACTTTCTACTAGAGCACTTGGTATTCACTAATTAGCACTCAGCACCTTACAGTTACTGAGGAACAAACTTTATTGAAGGTGACTTGTTTTAATTAAGTACAATAAGTTGGGTCAGAACTATGTCATAACAAGTATAACAAATAAATAACAAGTATTTTGTGTTCCATCAACAAAAAGGATTACAAAAGATAACTTGTTTTTAAGCTTGTAACTGTAAAAAAACTGCTAGGTGTTACTTCAATACTACAAAGGAATCTGATTGATACATGTATAGGAGTTGATTGAGCATGATATATAACTTGTGCAGTTGTGCCATGCACTAGGAGAAGTTTAAAAGTTACTAGTGCTAGCGCAACTGCTCAAGTCTTTCCTTGCAATACTATGTGCTTGTGGTTGTTTTGAGTGATGTATGCAACAAGTTGGCAATGTTTTTTTTTTTAATAATGAAGCATTTACTGATATATGTTCTCATCTTCCTGCAGTAATGTGAAGAAAGAGAGCTGCTTCTTCCCTATCCCTCAGGCAGCAGAATGCATTCTTCGAATCGTTGAGAAAGCTAACGCCCCAGTCATATATCTGTCTACTGATGCTGCCGAGAGTGAGACAAGTCTCCTGCAATCCTTGGTTGTACTCAATGACAGGCAAGTCCCTCTTGTGAAAAGGCCGGAGCACCACAACTCTGAGAAATGGGATGCCTTGTTATACAGAAATCACATGGGTGGAGACAATCAGGTAACCGATACATTTCAGAGTTGCTGTCCAGATTTCTTTTGGACCTTTTGTTGTTGTACTAAACGGCAAACCGGTTCGGCTTTTTTGCAGGTTGAGGCCATGCTCGACAAGACGATCTGTGCGCTGTCGAACGTTTTCATAGGTGCATCAGGCTCAACCTTCACAGAGGACATCCTGCGTCTACGGAGAGGCTGGGGTTCTGCGTCCCACTGCGACGAATACCTCTGCCAGGGTGAGCTACCCAACTTCATAGCGGAGCTAGACTGAGAAAATGACATCCTAGAAGAAGAATTAACAGCTACATCCCCCTCTTTTTCCCCCTACGATCTGGTGACATGATACACATCCTGTAAATTGGCGTGTACATCCTAGTGTAAAAGAGCGATGATATTTGTTGTACCGGTACCCCCATTGAGTTGTTCGGTGTTGTTATACGGTTAGGCAATAGAAAGAGTTTGGTTTTTGCGCGTGCTCAGTGTTCATACTCTGTTGTACACTTGTACTGTGAGACACAGCTGGATTGATTCATAGCTTGCAACTTTGTTGATCTAGCAACGTGCCTGACAGACACTTTGGTGGTGTTAGGGCGATGCGAAAGGGATCTGTTTTATGAAGAGGCGCACGGCTCGCTCCAGATAAACCCGATTCGGCTGGGCCTTGTGCGGCACGGGCGCGTCTGCGCACGGCGCACGCCGCAACCGCGGGCGCAGGAGCCCATTTTGGTTGAGAGGCTGAGAGCCCAGGAGGCGAGGCGCTCCTGCCAGCGACACGGGGAATAAGTTCACTTGGTGACCCTCAAAAGTGATCGAAATCTAATCCGTGACCCTAAACCACAAAACCGGATATTTTGACCCTCCCCCCAACTCTTAAAACCGGTGTAATTTGACTCCCTTGGCAGTTTTGGACGGCGGTTTCGCTGATGTGGCGCCTACGTGGCATCCCAGTCATCAAATAAATTAACAAAATAATGTGGGGCCCACCTGTCAGTGTCCCTCCTATATTCTCTTCGTTGGCAGCGGCGGCAGGAGGATGAAGGGAGCGGCGGCGGGACGACGTGTAACGTCCCGCCTTCCCCCAGGCCGGGCCCACTTATATCTGATAGCTTTTATAGGTCATAGACTGCCCTCATAGACAGGAGGATGAGGGGAGCGGCGGCGGGACGGCGTGTAACGCCCTGCCTTCCCCCAGGCCGGGCCCACTTACATCTGATAGCTTTCATAGGTCATAAACTGCCCTCACAGACCAACACATGTCTTTTAGACCAACACATGTCTTTTCTGCACACTTTGTCAGACAGGAGGATGAGGGGAGCGGCGGCGGGACGGCGTGTAACGTCCCGCCTTCCCCCAGGCCGGGCCCACAGGAGGATGAGGGGAGCGGCGGCGGGACGGCGTGTAACGTCCCGCCTTCCCCCAGGCCGGGCCCACTTACATCTGATAGCTTTCATAGGTCATAAACTGCCCTCACAGACCAACATATGTCTTTTCTGCACACTTTGTCAGACAGGAGGATGAGGGGAGCGGCGGCGGGATGGCGTGTAACGTCCCGCCTTCCCCCAGGCCGAGCCCACTTACATCTGATAGCTTTCATAGGTCATAGACTGCCCTCACAGACCTGCACACTTTGTCAGACAGGAGGATGAGGGGAGTGGCGGCGGGACGGCGTGTAACGTCCCGCCTTCCCCCAGGCCGAGCCCACTTACATCTGATAGCTTTCATAGGTCATAGACTGCCCTCACAGACCAACACATGTCTTTTCTGCACACTTTGTCCTCACTCGTGTGCACCCGGGAAGAATTTTCCGGTCGGTCACCCATCCCAAATTGCTCCCAGGCCAGGCACGCTTAACCCTGGAGTTCTTTGGAGATTGGCTTCTGGAAAAGAAGTTGCAATTTGTTGATACGAGTATTCTATTAATCCTATTAAGCCCTAGGCCGGGATTTTTCCGCTGCATTTATGTAAGACTTTTATGATGTTTATAAGACGTGGATCTAAATGTCAACATTGTCGTTTGTGTACCCCGGCCAGTCCTGGACGGGGATTTTAATGCACATTCTGCCTGGAATTCTATTCGGGAATTTCTGGGCGTGACAAGTTGGCAGGAGAAATTCCTCGCAAGCCTAGATGATGAACTAACCAACCAGTTGATATCCGGAGATTACGCCGACTTTGAGAGGCTGGTTGACAAGGCAATCCGTCAGGAGGATCAGCGCAACAAAATGGATAGGAAGAGGAAGGCGGCGCAGTTCCGGTCCAACCAAGGGAGCCACCAGCGACCGCGCTTCACTCCCGGGCAGCAGGGTGGACCTACCACCCTGATCGTCCGCCAGCACCGCCCTTTCAATGCCAGCAACTTCCATCAGGGCGCCAGTGGCAGCCAGAACTACCATGGCAGTCAGCCCAATCGCAGTGCAGCTCCACGCCCACCAATGGCACCAGCACAGTCAGCTCCATCCGCGCAAGCCAAGAAGGAGGCTGGGACAAAGCCAGGGTCCTGCTTCAACTGTGGCGAGCTTGGTCACTTCGCTGACAAATGCCCGAAGCCTAGGCGTGCCGGGCCAAGGTTTGTCCAGGCCCGTGTCAACCACGCGTCTGCGGAGGAGGCACAAGCAGCACCAGAGGTCGTACTGGGTACGTTTCCTGTTAACTCAATCCCTGCAACAGTACTTTTTGATTCTGGTGCAACGCATTCATTCATTTCAAAGAAGTTTGTCGGGATGCATGGGTTAATAAGAGAGGAACTTAGCACACAAATGCGGGTTCATACCCCAGGGAATAGCTCCACTTCGGTACAATTCAACCCTTCTATAACAATAGAAATCCAAAGATCACCATTTCTAGCCAACCTCATTCTTCTGGAATCTAAAGACCTAGATGTCATTCTTGGGATGGATTGGTTGACCAAGTTCAAGGGAGTCATTGATTGTGCGAATCGCACAGTCACCTTGACCAACGAGAAGGGAGAAACAGTAGTGTACAAATCACTAGTCTCACCAAAGCAAGGGGTCTCATTGAATCAGACTGAGGTGGAAATCCTAGTGGTCACCAAGGAGAAGAATTCGAGGAAATTGGAAGAGATTCCCATAGTCCGCGAGTACCCAGAAGTATTTCCCGAAGACCTCACTACCATGCCACCCAAGAGAGAGATTGAGTTCCGGATTGATTTGGCACCGGGAACCGCTCCAATTTATAAGAGACCGTACATAATGGCAGCCAACGAGCTAGCAGAGGTCAAGAAGCAGGTCGATGAGCAGCTGCAGAAAGGGTACATTCGACCAAGTACTTCACCTTGGGGTGCTCCGGTCATTTTTGTGGAAAAGAAGGATAAGACGAAAAGAATGTGTGTCGATTATCGCGCACTCAATGAGGTCACCATCAAGAACAAATATCCTTTACCGCGAATTGATGATTTGTTTGATCAGCTGAAAGGAGCCAAGGTGTTTTCCAAGATAGACCTGCGATCAGACTATCACCAGTTGAGAATTCGGGAAGAGGATATTCCCAAGACAGCCTTCACCACTCGGTATGGGTTGTATGATTGCACGGTTATGTCTTTTGGACTCACCAATGCACCTGCATTCTTCATGAACCTGATGAACAAAGTGTTCATGGAATTTCTGGATAAGTTTGTTGTGGTATTCATTGATGACATCCTTATCTATTCAAAGTCCGAAGAAGAACATGAGCAACATCTCCGTCTGGTACTCGAGAAGTTGCAAGAGCACCAGCTCTATACCAAGTTCAGCAAGTGTGATTTTTGGTTATCAGAGGTCAAATTCTTGGGCCACGTCATTACAGCTCAGGGAGTGGCCGTTGATCCGTCGAATGTGGAGTCAGTTACCAAGTGGACCCCACCTAAGACAGTGTCACAGATTCGGAGTTTTCTTGGATTTGCGGGTTATTACCGTCGGTTCATTGAAAATTTCTCCAGGATCGCTAAACCTATGACTCAGTTGCTTAAGAAAGATGAGAAATTCAAATGGACAGCCGAGTGTGACAAGAGTTTTGAGGAACTCAAGAAGAAATTAGTGTCTGCTCCAGTCCTGATTTTGCCCGACCAGACAAAAGACTTCCAAGTTTATTGCGACGCGTCCCGCCACGGGCTTGGATGTGTCCTAATGCAAGAGGGCAGAGTGGTCGCTTATGCCTCGCGGCAGTTGCATCCACATGAAGGAAACTACCCAACGCATGACCTGGAATTGGCAGCAGTGGTTCATGCTCTGAAAATCTGGCGGCACTATCTTATTGGCAACCGCTGCGAAATCTATATGGATCACAAGAGTTTGAAATATATCTTCACTCAACCTGATCTGAATCTCCGACAGCGAAGATGGTTGGAGTTAATCAAAGATTATGACATGAGCATCCACTACCATCCAGGTAAAGTCAATGTGGTGGCAGATGCTTTGAGCAGGAAAAGCTACTGCAATGCTTTGTGCACCGAAGGCGTGTGTAAGGAATTGCGGCAGGAGCTTGAACATCTCAATTTGGGGTTTGTGGAACACGGGTACGTGGCTGCCCTAGAGGCACAGCCTACGCTCGTGGATCAAGTCAGAGCAGCTCAAGTAAGTGATCCTGAAATAGCTGAGCTGAAGAAGAATACGAGGGTCGGAAAAGCCCGGGAGTTCCACGAAGATGAACATTGCACAATCTGGTTGGGAGAGAGATTGTGCGTACCTGACGACAAAGAACTGAAAGACCTGATACTCACTGAGGCGCATCAGACTCAGTACTCCATTCATCCAGGCAGCACCAAAATGTATCAAGACCTCAAAGAAAAGTTTTGGTGGGTCAGCATGAGAAGGGAAATAGCTGAATTCGTCGCACTCTGCGACGTTTGCCAACGAGTGAAGGCAGAGCACTAAAGGCTAGCAGGTTTACTCCAACCTCTTCAAATCCCGGAATGGAAATGGGAGGAGATTGGAATGGACTTTATAACAGGACTGCCCCGGACATCATCGGGTCACGATTCAATCTGGGTAGTCGTGGATCGACTCACTAAGGTTGCCCACTTCATACCAGTACATACCACCTATACGGGGAAGAAATTGGCAGAGCTGTACCTGGCAAGGATCATGTGTCTACATGGAGTACCCAAAAAGATAGTATCTGATCGAGGGAGCCAATTCACTTCAAAGTTCTGGCAGAAATTGCAAGAGGAATTGGGAACCCGGTTGAATTTCAGCACAGCCTATCATCCGCAGACCGATGGTCAAACCGAGCGAGTTAATCAAATATTGGAGGATATGTTAAGAGCTTGTGCACTTGATTTTGGTGGAGCTTGGGATAAAAGCTTGCCTTATGCGGAATTCTCTTATAATGTGTCGTGGGGCTGTGTCTTGTGGGTACAGATGTACACCTCTGATCAGAGTAAAACTATTCGAATAGCCGTGCCCGCGGTTATGGGCGGTCAACCAGATTCACCGTGATTAGTTTCACCCTAGTTTAGCCTAATGAAATTGGATAGTTTAGGTGGATGGTTGGGCCTGTTGCAACGTGGGATAGCGTTGGACAGTGGATGATTAATATTGAGTAATTATTACAACTGTTTTCTTCTTTCAACTCCTGTTTATAAATGCTCGCTTTATGCAAATGAACCAGTCTAGCTCTCCGTTGATAATTCCCTGCATCATACCCCTATTCCGGTATGACTTGCTGAGTACAGTGGGTAGTACTCAGTCTTGCTCTATTTTCCCAACCCAGAGTGCGAGTATGTGTCAGATGGTGGTTTCTCTGAGGAGTAGGCTTCGTGTGCCGTCGAGGATGCCTGTGGAGTGGTGTTCCCGCTACAGTTCAAGTCAAGGCTTAGCTCCTGTTATCTCTCATTTTTCCGCTGCATTTATGTCAGACTTTTATGATGTTTGTAAGACGTGGATCTGAATGTCAACATTGTCGTTTGTGTACCCCGGCCGGTCATGGACGGGGATTTTAATGCACATTCTGCTTGGAATTCTATTCGGGAATTTCTGGGCGTGACACGGCGGCAACGGGGTGCAGCGGAACCGGGGGCGGCGATTGGCGGCTAGGACGGCAGTGGCTCAGCCACGGAGGCTCGCGGCTGGGAGGACGAGGGTAACGGCAGCGGCGGCTCGCGGCAGTGGGAGAACGAGTGGAGTGGCGCTGCGGTGGCGATGGCTGGTGGCGAGCTCCCATCAGGACGCTGCGATGGTGATGGCTGATGACAATGGGGAGCGGCGCTGAGGAGGCCGCCAGCGGCGAGCTTCGTGGCTAGTGAGTTGCGAGGAGGAAGAAGAGCTTGGAGCATGGGGCGGCATCCTCCTCGCCCGCCACTCCGCCCTGCTTCGGTCGATGGGAGAGGAGTCAGAGGCGGCGACGTCGGCGGAGAGGTCGACAGCAACGCCGACACAGTCTTGGGAGCAGCAGGTGCGCCAGCTTGCCCCCGTCACCGTTCCGCTGCCGCCTCTCTCTCACCACCCCTCCATCTATTCCCCCCGATCCCTAATCCTGCGGCGGCGGCGGATACCCCTACCTGCCGACGCGCCGAGGGGGAAGCTGCACGAGGTGGTGTTGGAGGAGGAGGAGGCAAGCTCCACCGCGTCTGTTGAGTCCCGCTTTTTCCCACCGGCGAAGCTGGGTCCGAGCCTCGGCGTGCTCGCCGCCTCCTCGGGATTCTTCGTCGGCGCAGGCGGTGCCGACCCTGACAATGGCGAGAACCGGAGCAGCAGCAGCAGCAGCCAGTAGGTCCTCCACCGCCGCGAGCACCCCGCGCCGCCACGAAATCCTCGCCCTTCGCCGCGGCGGCAGGCGGCGATGCGGTCTAAGGGTGTAAGTTCAAGTACCTTAATTTGGTTTCGGTGATTAATGACAAATCTAATTATATGAGACTAACGTTTTTATGAGCCTTTCTTTAACTAGTCTTATTTGGATATGAAAATAAAAATGATGGGAGGTATGTATTAAACTTCACATATTCTAACTTGGTCTCTCTTGTGGATCCAAAATATAGTGTGAGCTCCCTCATTGATCTTGATTGATTATGTGCATATGCATTCCTTCATATCCATATGTATGCACATCCTGAGGGGGGAGCTTATTCTATATTTTGGTCATTATAAGATCTCTACCTTGATTTGAAATTATTTTTCATCTCATCTCTTTGTATTGTTTATATCGGATTATTATCTATCACAAAAGAGAGAAAAGATTGAAAGATCTTAGATTAAACAATTTGTGTAATTGTTGCTTTGGTGATAGATGATAAACCAATGTTTATGGGATTAACCTCTCTTTTACATAAGTTTTCAACAAGGTTATTTCCCGATAATGAGATGTGGTAGATATGCATTCTTTGGTGATGGACCTTAATCATGACAAGTATGAAATTCATGGAGATAAAACGATATGTATCACTTCTTATCTCCTACTTTTTGATAGGTTCATATATATGATTTTCATGTTATTGTTATATAAGTGTGAGACTAATGTTTACTTGAGTCTTATTTTATTTAGTCTCCATTACATTGAGAATATGGAGATCATGAAGGTATGTGTTTGTTTGTTTATCTTCATCATTACTACATATGCCTTCTCTATGTGTATAGGATAAAACCCCATTGGTTCTTCTTTACTTATGCATACACTTGTCTCTCTTGTATATTTCTTTGTATGCATATACTTAGGGGGAGCAAATCCTATACATTTATTGTGCATGTTTTAGATCCATGTTGTTCACCTATTATATATATCGGATCTTTGCACTTGAGCTTGCATACGAGTATATGACACTTATGATGTTAATGAATACTCAACAAACATATCCATATCTTTCATATGCAACCGGTTGTTCACCAAGTGGAGGATGCCAATCGATTTGTTGGGACTAATGTTTTCCTTTGAGTCGTGCAAAGGAATAGATCTAATTGCGATGAGGCTAATGAATGACACCATGGGTTAATGGTCACCAAGCCAAGGACATCGTCATGTTGGCAAGAATGAAGTCAAGCATGTGATGAGAATAAAGTCTTGACAAAGGATGGCAAAGACCTCGGCATAAACATGGTTCAACCGAATGGTCACAAGTGTTGATGTTGGCTCAAGCATTGACCCCAAGTTGGATGGCGCAAGGCAAAGGTATAATGGAGCTAAGAATGTTTTCTTAGTCTTTTTCCCGGTCTTGGTGTTTGGTGTAGACCGGATTTACTAGATAGGTACCGTACTATCAAGAGGGGTCTATGAAGCGAGCATGCGGATGATCTTGTGCCATATTAGTTCATATGCATATAGGTGTATTTTGTGGGCTTGTCTAGTCAAGTGTGGTGAGTTTTATCAAGTCCCAAACAAAGAGAGAAGTGGGCACATCCTATAGGTTTGGGTAGCCTCATGTGGTTATGTCCGGTGGAGTATCCTTTGGAGTGTGAGCCATTTCTCTCTGATAAAAGTTGTGTTTCTTGGATGGATTGTTCATGGATTGGATTGCCCTTTGAATAAGCTTTCCATAGAGTCCAAGAACGCCAAATTCCGAGATCCGAGTCAAGAGATATCACCGTTTTATTAACGGTTGGTTGTGCTGAAAAGTGACCTGCGGTCTGACCGTGGGCCTTAGGTCGGTCTGACCGGGGTTGTTAGCCGGTCTGACCGGCGTGGCAAGGCCGGTCTGACCGGCCCTACTGGTCTGTTGCACTGGTCAGATTTTTGGTGGCGATACAGAGCCGCCAGAGCCGCAACCGGTCAGACCGAGCCGATGGCGGTCTAACCGAACCGTGGACGGTTTGACCGGCCACTACACTGCAGTCAGACTGGCCAGGTTGAGTGGGCTCAATGATTGCTCTATAACGGCTAGTTTTCTAGCCGTTATAAAGTGGTCCGGTCTGACCGGCCACTCTATGGTGGTCTGATCGGCAGAGCACAGAGTTGGGGATTTCGACTCCAACGGCTAGTTTTGGTGGTTGGGGGTATATATACCCACTCCCCAGCAGCAAGGGTAAGGTTTTGGCACTCTATTGCATTATCTTGAACCCTTGCAAGAGCTCTCACACCCTTGTGCACTTAGTTTATCTAGTGAGGTGCTAGAGAGTGAGTTAAGCCAATCCAAGTGCATTGCTTCATTGTTATAGCTAGTGTGGCACTTGATCATCCTCGGCAAGCATCCTAGACTTGTTACTCTTGGAGGTTGCCGCCTCCTAGACGGCTTGTGGAGGTGTTGCCCGGTGACCTCTCCGAGGAGATTGTGGAGGAGACCTGGCGCCGGTTGTGAGTGGTTTGGAGTTCACCACATTCGGAGTGAAGGAAGAACTACCCTAGTGATTGAGGCTTGGGTAGTCCTCTCCGTGGGCCGGCTCCCACCTTGCCCACCCCTTGACGAAGGGGCGTGCGGTGGCTTCGTGGTTGAGCGGTGGAGTTGGGCTCGCCTCAACGGGGATTAGGAAACCAGCGAGTTTCCGAACCTTGGTGAAAAATCCCTCGTCTCTTGTCCCATTTATTTGTTGCATTTACATTTGAGCAAGTTTACATAGTAGAGCTTATTTGTGCTATTATCATTCTAGGCTTGCAAACCTTAACATAGGCTAGCTTTTTTGTGCACTTACTTGAGAGTTAAGACTAGTTGATTTAGGTTTTGAATTGTGCAAAACCGTTTTGATTTATGCTTCCGCATACAAAACCCGGTTTTAGCCAAAAGTTTTAAAACCGTCTATTCAACCCCCTTAGTCGGCCTCCTTGATCCTACAAAGGGGAGAGAAATTAAGAGACAGAGAGAGAAGGCAGAGAGCGAGGAGGAAGGAGTGAGGAGAGGATGACATGTGGGTCCCACGTGTCAGTGGCCCACATTTTTTTTTGTGTGCGGATGACAAATAGGTCCCACATAATGTTTTTAACTCTAGTGCCACATAAGCGCCACGTCAATGCCATAGACCAAGTCAACACTGCCACGTAGACGCCACGTCAGTGAAACCGTCCTCCAAAATCGCCGAGGGAGTCAGATTGCACCGGTTTTAAGAGTTTGGGGGTCGAGATATCCGGTTTTGTGGTTTAGGGTTATGGATTAGATTTCGATCACTTTTGAGGGTCATAAAGTGAACTTATTCCGCGACACGGCGACACCCAACCCGCGTGCTCCCCTCTACCGCTCGCCCACCAGCCCATCCCACTCACCCGATCGTGCGGCGCGCGTCGATCGGCCCATTACAGCATATTTACAAACGAGAAATAATTTATTAATAAAATTTTTAGATACGTGTTATTAGCGATTTAACTTAAAATCAGCTTTAGCTTTAAGGTTAAAATTTTAAATTTTAGCTGATAAGTATAAGTATAAGCGAAAATATAAGCTTGATGCCACCTCGACGGCGGGGTTGCCGTTCCACGCGCCGAGAAGCCAAGCTTGGCCGCACCAGAAACGCCACTGGTTGCATGGTTGTGGGCACCCGCTGAGCCGGGCACGTGAATCGTGAATCAAAGTCTGTATACCTGTCGCGTACTCGCGTTCGTCTCTAGCCGGTCACGGTCAGGTTTCAGAGTTCAGACTTTCAGAGTCCCGAGCGTAGTACAGTTTACTTCCAGCGGCACCAGTGCACCACGGTCTTCGTCTGAAACATTGGGCAGTTCCCCAGGAATCTCACGAGCCCGGCATGGCCAGGAAAAAGACAGACAGCGTTCCAAACATCCGCGAAACAAAAGGCTAAAAAGTGATGCGCCCTCACCCCCCATCTGGATGAAGACTTGAATAGCAATGTACTTCTCTGTACTTTGCTCTACGTACACAAGAACAACGTAGGACAAGTCGACAAGGTTGAAATGATTTTGCGAGTTCGTATTATGGAGATTGGAGAAACCTATAGCGCGATTCTACAAGTTCTGCATGCAAGGGGCAGCAAGAGTCGCCCGTGAGAGCGAAACCATGGACAGAGTTGTCTATCGGTTGGAGCTTGGAAGTTGCTAGCTTCAACGGTTTCCGGCTTCGTTGCGGCTTCCGGCTGCCGCCTTCCAGTCTTGTAGCGTGAGCGGCGCTCCGGGGACTACTCGTCTCGTCGATTGGTCAATTAGCTCATTCGGAGAGCAATTCGGTAGACTCACGTATGTGAAAGTATTAAATTCCCGCTGCCAAATCGATCGGACGACTGGGAGTGTATATTAGCGCACTCGCATATCAAATGCGTGATACGCACGGTGTGGTATCCTGTCCTGAATGACGTGAAGACGGTGAAAGGAGATTGTGTGTGACGACATGTGATCGATTTGGGTTGATATCTGCTTGGTGCTTACCTGGGTCGAAGAAATTTGTTGATACGTTATTCAATTCGATCGATTAACAAGACAGCGACATAGCGCGTAGAGACTTCAATAATTATTTATTTCGGATTTACTAGAAAACTTTCGTAAGTTTTTTCTCCAAAACTTTCAGATTTGTGACCATCATATCATCTCGAAATTTGTGCATGAAGAGAAAAATTGCTAAAAAGAAATTTTCATACATGCTACGCATAAGATCCTAGCATTATCTTAAATGCAAGTTTTAATAAATTATATCATAATTACAGTGCAGTTACATTGTAAGTGTAATTACACTTTAATTATACTATAGTTATATCTGAAAGTTTTAACCCAAAAAACTTGCGACAGTTTTTTAATACTCTCTTACTATTATTTTTTCCCTTTTGAGTGTTGTTTTTCAAATAGATACTTTGTTTTAATAATTTGTTGAAATACGAGTGGATTTATCGTACTTCCTCAATCAGCTTAAACTTTTAGATGAAATGGCTAATGAATGCAAATTATTCTCTCTTTTTTTGGGAAAATTTAAATCATCGCTGATGCAAGCTTCGCTTGATTGGTGTGATGGTATAGTGTGCCAGCCAGTACAATATAGACATTTTGTCTTCGTTCCACGATTGCAGTATATAGCATGATGTACACCATAAGATTTATGCCATTTTGCGGGTTTATCTGCCCGTGTCTAAGCATTTAGCATGTTCAAAAAATATAATAACGTAATACACCGAATAAATTAATTCATAATACAGTCGAGATTATATGTCTATGCAAACGAAAAAAAAAAAGATAGTAATTGTGCATCATCGAAAAGTACGTACATGGGGGGTATTTTCCAACTATTGACACTCGGACCTCTAGTACCTTTGAAGCACCGTAAAAACATCGGCTATGCTCCAAAAAGAATAATTATTAACATACCAAATTAATCAAGTTATCCATGATTTCTCTAGTGCAAGTTGTGTATTACCGTCCAACATTTTAGTGTGCAAGGAGGACACATACATGTCATCGACTTCCATCTCATTTCAGAGCAATGCACCGGTACTGACTTTAGACACACTAATACGTTCTACATGTTAAAACTTAGAAGTTACAAGTAGATTTTCGTCAATTTTGGATAAAGATTTACAAATAGATTTTAATAATTATTTTTCTCCTTTTTTAAGTGTTGATGTTTTTCAATCAATCATATGAAGTTATCAGAATGTTCATTCCTTTTGAGAGAATGTAATAAATGAATCTAACTTATTTTAAAGACGTCTCGTTCCTTTTTCACAAACAGACGTATATATACCCCCTACGCGTACTGCCGGCCTCGTTAAAATGCAAGCGAAAAAAAAACTTTCTGCCCTCCTTTTCACTCCCGATCAGGACGCGGATCCCCTCGTCGTGTCGCGAGTGTGGCGAATGGCGATGGCCAACAGGCCAAGTGGGTGGGGGTGAGCGCGTGTCGCGCGCCCGTGTGGCACCAGTCGTTGGCTTGGCTGCGCGCGCGCCCGGGGTGGGGGGGGAGGGGGCGGGGTGTCCCTCAATCCCATTATAAGATATTTGTGACACATTCTTACTTTTCTTGTTGCAATGGATTTTTTCTAGTGTTTCACCCGGTGTTATTTAAATGTTTTAATAAGTATTTTCTGATGTTGCACTGCATCATTTGCAGATATTGAACATAGTATTTTGTATATGCATATGGTAGTAGTACAACGCTTCAATAGGTAATCATAGAGATTATACTAGGTTGAATATATAGTTATATTGAACATATAATTAGCTACTTCCTTAATTCTATTATAAGAGATTTTGGTCTGATGTGACACATTTTAGTAGTTAATGGAAGTTATCCTTTTTCTTGTATGTGTTCTCCTCCGCCTCTTGGTTCCTCCGTTTCTCCACCGCCTCCCGTCCCGCGCTGCTCGCTCGGTTTTTCTTGCGCTGGAAACGTACGACGGCCGTTTGGCTGCCGTAGCCGCTGCTAGCTACAGCTACTCCAAGGTGATGGAGGCTGGAGCCCCGGTCCACCAAATCACCAATCAGTCGGGCGGGTTGGTCCGTGCCGACCGTCGTCGTCGTCGTGGATCGCCATGTGCGGTTTTCTTCGTCGCATCCGAAGCGTACCCCAGTACCCCACCGACCGCACTTATTGACCGCTGGTCCATCACCCCACGGCCCCATCATCCATCAATCCATCCGCTGCGCTACCTCCAACACAGCGCACAGGCACGCACACGGACGTGGCGACGTGGCTGGCTGGATTGTTGGCTGCCTATAGTAGGGGTACAAACTGCCATAGGCCCATAATAACCTACAGTGAGAGAGTGGAAAAAAAATATTTGTTTGTGGAATACTCACTTCGCCTTAAAAAAGATAACTTTAATTTTAGGTAAAGCACATAGTTTAAAAAGAGAGAGACTATATAACGGGATCCCGTTAAAACGGGATATTTTAAGTGACTCCTCCCCCTTTCTTTCCGTGAGCTTTCAGGTGCGTTCCACTAGCACCTGGTATTTTAGGTATCAGCTGGTACCTGTTACCTTCAGTACTGGTATATAGTACCTTGGTATCAACTAGTACCTAGGTATCATAGACTTTGGTACCTGGGTACTTGGTATTGGTATCTAGGTATCACAAACTTTGGTACCTTGGTAGCGACTGGTACCTAGGTATTATAGACTTTGGTACTGGGTACCTGGTACCTAGTACCTTAGTACCGATTGGTACCTAGGTATCATAAACTTTAGTATCTGGGTACCATGCTTAATACTTGTGGATATCAGGCCAGATACTGAGGTATCACGACTGATACCTGGTGGAGAAGGTTGTGGCGCGGACGTAGAAGGTGGTGAGGTCCGGCCAAAAGTCCTTGGCGACGTGCGATAGAGGCAGAGCAGGGGTGACCGGCGGCGGCTGTTCGCTGTCCCCGATAACGGCGATAGCCCAGTGCGGGCGCCATGCCCAGCCGATGAGAACACCGACGAGGACGGCAAGCCAGAGGGACGCGGCAAGGGAGGCGAGCTTGAGAGTGATCTTGCCGATCAGGCCGCGCCGTCGTCATCCTCCCCGGCCGCCGGAGATGACGACGATGATGACCCCTTCCTCCCGACCGGCTTCGTCTCCGCCTTCTCCCGAGAAAGAGAGAGAGAGTGTGTGTGGAGGGGAGAGGGAGGTGAGTGAGGCGGCACGAGCGCCTGCGCGCGTCGTCGTCACCGCCGCTGACGGCATGGGCGTCGGTGGAGGAGGAGGAGGAGGAAGCGGCGGTGGTGGGGACGACGATGACGACGACGTCAAAGAGACAAGCCGACGTCACGCCGGCATAGTCAAAGCGTAAGGCGCTTACCCGGCGCCCGTGAAAAGAAGGATGGCGATGGAGGCAGAGCAATCGGGTGGATGAGAATATGGGTGGATAAGGATGAGAAAGCTATCCCGTCCCCACGGGATAGCGTGGACTAGTTTTTCTGTTTAAAAACGTGGTGAATGGGGTTGAGGATCCTCTACATAATATCACTTATATCATTACAGTCACTAGTATGTGAGTAGGGGCGGAGCTAGAGCATTGAGGGGGTGCCCAAGAACTCAATCAAGATAAATTTGTAGCTATACCTGATCTATTTCAACCATATATACACCCCTCCTCAATACAAATTTAAACACTTGCATTAGCTTAAACTTGATATAAATTAAGCAGAGCAAATTAAACAAGTGGCACCTTCTCCGTGCATCTCGTTTTAGCTCTGCCCCTAATGTGAGTTTTACCTTCCTATTACCCCACATGTCAGTGTCTATAATGATAGTATCATTATTCATTGTGGTAGAGAATGCGAACCCGATACTCTGATATAGAATTGCTTTTACTAAGGATAAATTTATGACTTTTTTTAAGCACATGTAAAATACTTCATATGTTTTAGAAAAGTTATTATATATTTTTTAGTAGAGATTAAGGTTTGAGAAAAGAAATACTACGTACTATATTTTCGCTTGTTAAATGATGTATGGTTATGACTCCTAACTCAGGAGTGGCAGAGTGGTTGGGTGTTGGAAGAAAAAAAAAGAGAGAGGTAATTGACAGGAATTAGTATCCGGAGTAATAATTTTGAATCTTACAGTAACATTCTCTATGGAATAACGGATGGAGTAATTTCACCGGTGGAGAAGGAGTTTTTACTCTCGGTTCGTAACCTCCCTGTAGTCCTGGTTGGAAAACTGGGACTACGAATCCGGGACTAAAGATAGCAATCTTTAGTCCCGGGTGAAAAAACCGGGAGTAAAAATCTATTTTTAGTCCTGGTTGGTGTTACCAACCGGGACCGGGACTAAAGAGGCTAGCTCCGGTTGCAACTTTATTCTATTCTTTTCTTCATTGTTTTTAATATATTGATTCACTCTATCCTATCCCAAAATCCCAAATCAATCATCCCGAATAATCTCCAAATTCTCAAATCAATACTCCCTCCGTATTCGTAAAGGAGGTCGTTTATGACAGCGACACGGTCTCTAAAACACAACTTTGACTTCTTGTTTCTATAAAAATATTTATTGAAAAATGATATATGTATACTTTTATGAAAGTATTTTTCAAGACAAATCTATTCATATAATTTTTATATTTTTAAACTCAACAACTTGAGAGTTATTCATGATTTATATTTCCAAGGTTTGACTTAAACATTATCCTAAACGACTTCCTTTACGAGTATGGAGGGAATATCTTTAAATACATCACAAAATCTTAAAAAAATTACATCACAACTTCTACAAAATTTATCACAAATACATCACATATTTACATCACACACAAATCAAATACATCACATATTCACATCACACACAAATCAAATACATCACATATTCACATCACACACAAATCGTCCCAGATCCGAATCACAGATTCTCAACAAAAAAAAAAGAAAGAAGACGAACGGCCCGCTGCCGCGGTGGCGGCCGCGCCGCTCGTCGCCCGCCGTGTCCCTGGCTCCGTTGCCAGCCGCCCACGTGCCGGCATGCCGCCGCGCCGCCTTGCCCGGCCCTCCGTGCGCCGCGCCGGCCGGCAGCCACCTGCCGCGTCCCCGGCCGCCACCGCGAGGCCGCCAGCCGCCAGCGCGCCGCCTCGCCCGGACCTCCGCGCGCCGCGCCGCCGCGCCAGCCAGCCGGCCCTCCGCGCGCCGCGCCACCGCGCCGGCTGGTCCTCCGCGCCCCGCCGTTGCAGAGGGAGGTGGGGAGGTGGGGAGGAGGGAGGAGAGAGAGGAGGAGAGGAAGGGAGGAGGGAGAGGAAGAGATAAGGGTGACTCTGTGAGGAGATGAGTTAAAAAAAAGGAGACGAGGAGATTGTATTGATCTGATCCATGTGCAACCACCTTGTTTATGTCGACTTTTTTCCCGGTGTTACCAACCGGGACTAAAAATAGATCTTTAGTCCCGTTTGGTAACATTATCCGAGAGTAAAGCTTATATCGATATTTTTTTCCGGTTGGTGTTACCAACCGGGACTATAAATAGATCTTTAATCCCGGTTGGTGTTAAAGATCAAAAAAATTCCTCAGAGCTTTTAAACCGGGACTAAAGATATTTTTAGTCCCGGTTTTTAATACAACCGGAACTATTGTGAAATCTGGTGGACCGACCTAAGATGGTTTCTCCACCAGTGTTTCCTATACTATTGTAAAAACTACTTTTTGTACACTGTACAAATGAATTCATGATATTTTCTGATATTATAATGGTCTAATATTTATTTTCGATCAAGTGAATAACATATATCAAATAAGCGCGGGATTTTACCATAGTAAAGCATGGTTATTTTGCTACTTTTTAAGAATTATGTAAAGTTCCAAGTGTTCATATCATATGGAATGCGTACATATGTGCATGAGTTGTCTGTGGGTAACTACCGTGTCATGTGTATACATCTGCAATAAATTTTAAAATTAGATAGAGAAGTGCATAATATGCTATCGTCGTCATGCCATTAGTGTCGTGACACTTATTAGTAATTGACTATGGATATGCAGAGTGTTGTAGGCTGTACTATCAACCATCACGATTTAGCTGGTACTATTATTAAGCAGCGCGGGTGACCTGTTAGTATATTGTATTATTTGCTGAACAATGTTGAAATATGCTTTGCTAGAATGTGACACCATCTGACTATCACTGTTCGTGACTACTGTTGCGCATTATGAACCACCAAATAATCAGGGTTTTAAATCTCCCGCTATATAGCTGCTGCTATCTTTTACTATAGTTGTTTGAGAAGCTAATCGCTAAATGTTTTAACCCGCTATTTAAAACATTGCAAATAATACGGTTCAGTACGTATTATACGTACGTACGGACCAGTCAGCTTTGAAATTCGTTTTTAAATTAGCGAGAGCCGAGAGCGTCTACTTGCAGCCATCTGTCTAGCGATTGAGTTACCTCTTACCAGCTAGGGTTAGGCAAATAAACAACTTGCCTCTAATAAGACTAGATTACTTCCTTTCTTCAGCAGCTTTCCCACCGTTCTATTTTAACGATTGTTGGTAGACTGATGTACGGAATACCAATGCAACTCCAGCAAGTTACTCCTAGTGAAAGAAAAACTTTGGGTGTGTTTAGTTAACGCTAAAATTAAAAGTTTGGTTAAAATTAAAATGATGTGACAAAAAAGTTAGAAGTTTATATGTATAAGAAAATTTTGATATGATAAAAAAGTTGGAAGTTTGAAGAAAAAGTTTGAAACTAAACTCGGCCTTCAGCAGGTCATTGCCAGCTTGCTGAAAAAAAAAATCAGTACTTCCATGCATGCGTAATCAATCTTAGGACATGCGGCTGTGATGCTTGCGAATTTCATCAGCAAAGATGGAATCCGTACAGATATATGACACCACGCGAATGGCATACGCTGATTATCGCACGACGTATACCAGAAGGACTTGTCGTTCAAATGGCTAGGTTTATTGTTGATATAATATGTATATCGGCCTGAGTTTAAATATTAGAATTGATACGAATGCTCATATTTACGGCTAATTATTTTTTCGGTAATATGCGATATACATATTGATATCGTGATATTTGTGATATTTGTGATGATTTTGTTAATCTCAAAATATAATGATCCGGTTTTTAAATATGTTTATAAGGATAAATGTATGTGTGTTATGAGCGTTTACGTTTGTAATAAAGGACTCCCAACTTTTCAATCACCAACAGCTCAAGAAAACAGATCGTGGTGGCAAATTAAAACTGGCAAGGCTTTAGCTTTTGCTGATGCAGAACTCCGCTACTTCCGAACACCATACGCCGGCGTTTAACATCATCAGCTACAGTACCCCCTTATCACTTGTAGCTCCAGATAACCAACCCATCTTTCACCAAGCAAAGCCACCACACCACCACACCTTTTCCCCCGTCATCAACCGAGAAATCCTGCAACGCGCAGCGCGTGCGCGTGCCGTGCGTACGCTGCGTTGGCTCGTTGGCTCGGCGAAAGGCTCCCCGGTGGGTGCCGGGGCCCGATGCGGGAGGTTGCCGCTTCAAACGCCGGGAGCGCACCGGACACGTCGCGTCGCGGGGCCTTCTTTTTTTTTTTTTTTCATTTCTGCGTTGCCTTTTCTCCCCACGCGCACACGATCGAGACGTCGCAGTCGCGGCTGTTTTATTTTTCTCTTCTTCTTCTCGGGGTGGGTGGGTGGGCGTGCCGCGGCCGTACGAGCTTTCCGGATCTCCGTACGGGGGGCGTGTACCGCCACGCGACCCGGGGGGTGGGGGGCTTGGCTGTGGGGTGGGGCAGCGTGGCCACGAGGCCCGCATGTGCGCTGCCCCGTCGCGCACGCACCCTTCCCCGCCCCGAAACACCGCGCGCGCTGCTGCGGCCGCGAGCCGCGCTCGTCGTGTCATCGCTGCGCTGCCTCGCGCTGTGGGGGTATCAACATCGACATGCCTGAACGACGGCCTCGTGGTAGGTCCCCAGCCACCGGATTCGCCACGACGGACGGACACCAGTAGCCACGCAGCAGCTAGCCGCCTAGCCAGTTCTACCGATTTTTCCGGGTACAAGTTCAAATATGTCGGTAAAAATAAAGATGTAGACACATGTATAGAGTATTATATATAGAAAAAAAACTAATTATACAGATTGCGTGTAAATTGTGAGACGAATCTTTTAAACCTAATTGCTCCATGATCTGATAATATGGTGCTACAGTAAACATTTGCTAATGACGAATTAATTATGCTTAATAAATTTGTCTCGCAGTGTAGAGGCGAAATCTATAATTTATTTTGTTATTAGTCTATATTTAATACTTTAAATATGTGTCCGTATAACTAATGTGACACGCTAAAACTTTTCTTCTCTGATCTGAACACAACCTAAATCAACCTAGGTACTATGCAGATTCGTTGTACGGCCAGCTAGCAGTGTTACCACCGTTATGGACTTATTATGGTAAATTTGGTTAAGGCTATATTTGATTCAGCTTATTAGTTGAGCTATTTCATCGTGTTTTTCAATGTGCGTTATGTAATAAATTTATATTTGTGCGTTCCGTAAATAAATGAATAAATGTATTTCTCAAGTTTGTAATAGTGAAGCACTTGATTAATTATGTTCTAATGACCCATATTATTTCAGGAGCTTAAGGCTTCGTTCGTTGAGCTTTTCGATAACACGTGAATCAAGATAAGCTATTAACATATAGTTAATCGAGTGTTGATTACTAAAAGATTTATTTAAGTTTTAAGAAACTTATATACTCCCTCCATTCCATAATATAAGGCACAAAATATTCCATAATATAAGGCACAACTATTTTTTTAATGCATGCCATTAACTATGACATATTCTCTATTAAATTACTACTTTTTTAAATCTTTCTCTCACATTCTCTAACTCTATTGGATGCATGCATTATATTTATTAGAATGATCAAAACTACAAGATGATAATAATTATTTCTTGGTCTTTGGGTTAAGGTGGTTGTAACTTATATTTTGGAATGGGGGTATATATTTATAAAAAAACACTGCTTAGCAGTTCGGTAGCATATGCACGTAAAAAACGATAAGGTAAAGTTGGAAAATTGTAATCTAAACACACCCTTACACACTAGAAATTTGATTTATCACAAAAAAGTATGGCATCAATACTAAAATCATGAAATAAATACAAATACATATTACCAATATTTTTAAATCGTTGTTATCCATGGTAATAAATATAGTGCTAATAGTTTATTGTAACGATTTATATTTAGTGGTAACAAATTTGGATATTGGCACAGAATGGACGTGGCAAAAAAAAATCGTATTGCAACACTTCACATCGTTGCAATAAATAATTATTGTCACTAATTCACCTGTGTATCAATTCTGTTAGAAAATACATATATTTCTATTTGTGCCTACCTAACTAAGATTAGAATTATGGATTTGAGTATCTAAAGATTTCAGATGAAAAGGTTGTCGCATATAAAATTGTAGATTTTATCAATAGCTATAATTTTCATATAAAATTTGTCCCAATCAGTGTCCCTATGAAAAAATGTAAGTTAAATTATGAGATGACGAATTTCTTGTTGGAACAAATTTATTGATTGTGGCAATAAAAAAATAGTGAAAAGCAACTTACCACAACCATGTGCTATGCAAATTGCCAAAAAATTAAAACAGTGGCGATAGAACATGTTCTTCTTGCAACACTAATGGTTTTTTGGCGATAACTCATTTCCTATTGCAACAAAAATATTGAATAAAACAACGATCGTAAATCGTTGCAACAAAATATGGTTATTTGCTAAAGAATTATAATATATTTTCACAAATTAGTGTTCGTTATAATAATTTAATAATAATACCTCGATTATCTTGTAGAGATACCAAGTTTTCACCGAACAGTTGAGAGAAGAGATGGACTTGTGGACCAGGGTAGAGGAGATTCTGGCCGGGTGGCTGGAGCCTTCCTTCTCCTTGGAACTTTCTCACCAACTGAACCTCGTTGTCACCGAGTCGCGTCAAAACATTTACCAGCGCTAGGTTCCAACTTCCAGCATACCGCCCACATTGACAAAAGAAATCACCCCGCCCAGAACCTTCCACGGTGAAAAAAAAAATAAAGAAGTCGTACTCCGACTCATAAAAAACAATTTAATATTAAATGTGACATATCCTAATATTATAAATCCAAAATTATATTTCTATTCGTAGTTGTTGATGATATGGGTTCGGGGGTACGCACAGTAGAGGAAAGTCACCTTCCCATTTGGCCATGTGGCCGTGCGGCCGCGCGGCTTGGCCTTCCCCCGCCCCCTCGGGGGGCGATCAGGTAGCACTGAGGTGGCCAGGAGGTCTCGGGGTGCCATGTCACACCCCTCGGACCCTCGGCGCTTGCTGCCCCGAGGCCCTCGCCCAGCCGCCACGTGGCGGGGTGAGTGGGCGGAGCAAGAGACGCTGCTTAGCGCCTTCAATGGGTGGCGCCCCAACCGTCCACACCATATTTAATGCGGCGTGGGCGGACGTGCGGCACCGCCCCATTGACCCATGTCAATCGGGCTCGACCGGTCTATGACCGGTCGCAGGCGATTGGACAGGTGGCAGTGCCCCCACGTCCCGCCCTGTGTCAGGCGGAGTGGGGGTAGGTATGCCCCGTCCCATCGGCACACTACCAGGAGCACCCTCCGCGCATGGTGAGCCACCAAAGTCTCCATGCATTTAAGAGAGAATGACAGGAGTGTCCCCCGTGTCAGGCGGAGGACGGCGCTGGCCCCACCTAGGGGCGCGCAACTACCTTGCTTCTGATTGAAGGCACGGATGACGGTCTGATCTAGGCTAGGTGGGTCCTCCTCCCATGGAGGGGTAGGTATGGACGGTGCATGTGGTATCCCCTTGAACTATAAAAGGAGGACCTCGCCCACCGAGAAAAGGGATGACTCTCAATAGCTTGAGCTCTAGAGGAAGAAAAGCTAGGGTTCCCCAGGAGCTCAAGACCTCTTGTAAGAATTCATCTTAATCCCACACTGTCGAGAAGTGATCCTCTCTAGCGGGAGATCGTGAGATCCCCTTTTTTGGTTCGGCCGGGGGCAGCAGGTCAAATCCAAGGTTTTCGAGACAAAAGAGACACAAGGGATTTATACAGGTTCGGGCCGCTAAGAAGCGTAATACCCTACTCCTGTGCTATGCTCCTTGAGTGAAGGATTACAAGATCCCCTTGTTGGAGTAAAATGTGGTGTTGATCATCCGGGGCTAGAGACTGCTCTAGAGCGTCAAATGGATCGTCCCCTATCCATCCCCCTTTTACTAGGCCTGGACCTCCTTTTATACCTCAAGGGGTTACCACATGGGCCCAAAAACCTAGCTCCGGTGGAGAAGTGTTTTGCATTAAATGCCTGTCTTGTCTCTTGACTTGGGAAGCAAGCGCACGTCATCTTGATGATGGAGCCTATCAAATCTTGCCGCCTGACACGAGGGGCGCCCATGTTAGCTGCTTTTAATGGGTGAAGACTTCTGGGCTCCTATTACACCGGAAAACGGGAGCCTAGCTTTGACCAGAGCGGGAGGATTGACTCCGGCTGGGATAAGAAGATGAGAACCTCTCACCATCATTATTTGATGGGACATGTCAGGCTGCACGCCGCTTAACACACGAGCAGCGCACAAGCGCACTACCCAGTCCCATCGGTCATTCGACCGGTTGAGTACACTGCACGCCGCATTAAATACGGCGTGGCGCGACCGCTCGGGTCGCCATAAATGCGGGTAGGTGGGCACCTGTAGGTGTACACCTAACCTACCGTACGTGGTGACCTAGAGACGGGGTCGGGGGAGCCCGACCCCTAGTCACGGGAGGGGGCGGTTGCCGCCCGACCTCTGGCCCGATCCCCCCTCGAGGGAGGGCCACGTGGCTCCTGGAGCAGCCTTCTCCCTCTAGTCTCGGCCAGGGAGTGGCCGCCGCCCTACCTCGGGCCCGACCCCTGTCGGGAAAGGGCCACGTGGCATTGCGGGGCAGCCTCCTCTGTCCAATCTCTGGAAGGGAGTGGCCGCCAGCCCACCTCGGGCCTGACTCCCCTCGGGGGAGGGCCACGTGGCATTGGGGGGCAGCCTCCTCCGTCCAATCTCTGGGAGGGAGTGGCCGCCAGCCCACCTCGGGCCTGACTCCCCTCGGGGGAGGGCCACGTGGCATTGGGGGGCAGCCTCCTCCGTCCAATCTCTGGGAGGGAGTGGCCGCCACCCTACCTCGGGCCTAACTCCTCTCGGGGGAGGGCCACGTGGCATTGGGGGGCAGCCTCCTCCGACTAGTTTTTGGGAAGGAGTGGCCGCCACCCCACCTCGGGCCTCACTCCCCTCGGGGGAGGGCCACGTGGCATTAGAGGGCAGCCTCCTCCCTCTAAATATGATACCCCCGGGCCCATATCACCGACACACACAGGAGTATGGTGTTACGCTTCCCAATGGTTCGAACCTGTATAATTGCTGACCTCGCACATAGATTCGTAGCGATCTAACAGTTAAACGGCAAGCGGAAGTACGCTCCTGATCATCGCGCCATATCCCCCGGCCGAACTCACAAAGGGAGGGTCTCACGACCACCGCTAGAGATGATCACTCCTCGACAGTAATATTATAATATATCACATCTATATTAGGTTGGTTTTTATGGGATCAATGGAGTACTCTGTATCAAATAAGCAGCAAAAGAAAAAATCGCCAAAAGATGGTAACAGTGGCGCACAATTTTCGTTGTGTGTTGACAACGTACTCTGGAACTGAAGTTATTTTAACAAGGGACTGAAGAATGCAAGGCAAACTTTTGAGAGTAATCCTTACACGGCATGATATATTATTGATGTAGGGTTTGTTTAGTTCTACGTCAAAATTAAAAGTTTGACTGAAATTAAAACGATATGACAGAAAAATTAAAAGTTTATATGTGTATAAAAGTTCGATGTGACGTTTTTAGGGTGCAAAGTTTGGAGCTAAACTCGGCCATAGTGGCTTCATATGCGTTTCCCTTTTTTTAGCTCGAAAAAACGCAATGAACAGTAACTGAAGCATGCCACATGAGGACATAAGGATAAGGAACAACATGGCAACTTGGCTCACAAGTGATCAGGAAAATTATTATAAACTGCATTTTTTTTATTTGAGTTATTCTCTCTGCCCCTCTCATGCACGGGCAAGGGATAAAATTTTCAATCCAAAAGGAAAGGCAAACAAGATTTGTTTAGCTCCATTTCATGTTAACTAAAGTCTGAACCTTTGTAAGGTTTGGACCTCCCCCCCCCCCCCTTTTTTCCATAAATCATGCTTTTAATTTAAACATAACTTGCAAGTCTTTACTACTCCACAAAAACTTACAGAATTTACCAAGTCGAAAACATTACAATTAGTTTATCGAGGCTCATAATAGATTTCTGATCATATACATGGAGGTGATCTTTTTCATTCTGTTCAGTCAGTAGGTACCTCCGGGAAGGCGGAAAAAAAAGTAAAATGTTAATTGCGATCGTAACTAGATACTCCATCCATCCTAAAATAAGTTAATCTAGTAGGTGATGTGGCACATCATATTTCTATCCACAGTACTAGAATATGTTACATTTCGTATTATATTAACTTAGTTTGGAAAAAATATGTTTGGACTGTTTTTTCTCTCTCTAAAGAACAAGGGTTTTGCATTTGAATTGTTTAGCTTGTATAGGAGGTATAAACCAAAAATGAGGCAAGCACAAATCAAAATTGTTGAGCATGGGCCATAACTACCCTTTACAGATGCATATACATTGCATCGATTTGTATGGTTATGAATGGACCACCATGTACCCACATGTCCCAAGTGTGCTTGCTGGGGAAGCATAGCATTTAGAGCGGTTTCGAAATCAAGAGGCAGACAAATGAAGTGAACTCTCCAACTCAGCACAAGGCAGGTTTTTTCTTTGTTGGTACGTACAGGACAAGAGGGACAACAAGAAAGGACCCACAATAATTTATACTCTATGGGTTTTCATGACCGATTTCGCAACTAGATTTTCTTTGTTATTAATAGGTGTCCTTTCATACAAAAGAAGATAAAAATGCAACATTGATGACATAGTTGCTTCCATCTTTAAAACTATTATTACTTTTAAGGGTGCACTTGTCTTTATCTTCTGGTTAACAAAAATTGCCATAAATTGCACATCCTGCTTAGAAAACTATATCATATTTTTTGCTGGCTACTTTTTTCCAAGTGTTTTTGACCAATTATATAAAAACATGTACACACAAAATAATACGAATGCACGAAAATATCCTTTTAACATCAGCTTAATGGCTCCTTTAAATTCAAGTGTCTTGTTATCTTAAATCCTACAGATAGAAAAAAACACAAAGAAACAGTAGAAATGATCATTTGGATTGAGTAGAAAAAAAACATAGGAATCAAAAGAGACTGACAGACACAGAAGTTTTTTTTTCCAAGAGGTGGCACCTCATGTTGATAATCCTTCATAATTCCTATGACTTGACACAATCTAAAAGAATTTAAAGGAATTTGAGCAATTATTCCTTTGTTCCAAATGGTTACATAGGATCCAATCTATCAAATTTTTTCTCAAATTCCGTTGTTCTAAAGGGACAGAGTTTGAAGGAAAAAAAAACAAATCCATATAATCAAGTAAAAATTGTAATGCATATATGTGTGGTCGCATAGGTGAAAGTTATTAGTATTCTAAGGGCTCGTTTGAAATATATGATTTTCAAAATACGTAAATGAAAAATACAGGATTGGAAGGTCCTAACACTTCAAACCATATGAATTGAAAAAGTTCAAAAAAAGAACTATAAGAATGACTGTTTAGATGGAGCACGGGAAAAGCGTTGGAATCAAAAAGAGAGAAAAATAAGCACAAAGGAATTTTTTTTTCAAGAGGTTAGACCTCATGTTAAAATTCCTAATTTCTATGTTTTGGGCCAATCCAAAGAAATTTTGTAGTATTTTTGGATGGCTATTCCTTTGATCCAAAGTACCACATTGGGGATTTTTTTAATAGGATTGAAGTCTTCCAAAAATCCTTAAAACCACTTTATTCCAAGGAGCCTTGCTATAACAGTAAATTGTTTATTGCAACACAAATCATTACATATCTTGCGTTCGTATACAAAATATATGCATCTTGTTTTGCTACGCCGACAATCCCAGCCTGATAATAATTTGATTGTCATTGCTACCACATGAGGGTGATCAGCCAGCCCTCCCCTCCAATTTAATAATCACCAACTAACCAACGACCATATCAAGAATCCCAAGCTCCTGTCAGCGATATAATAATCACAAAAAAAGAAAAGAAATCCAGGCATGTAAAATCTCAGGTAAAAACACCAGTAAAACCCCCAAATTTTATCTCGACTTTTTCCATGATCCATCTCGTGCACATCGATCAAATCAGCCTCGCCTCATCTCTCCATCTCTCTCTGCCCACACCACCATGTGTGCCCACATCTCCTCGACCAGGCCTCTCTCTCCTACTACATCAATCCTCTCATCTTCTTCTCCCTCCTCAGTCCCTATCCACTCTCCTTCCTAGCAGCAGCAGCAGCGCACAGCGCGGCAAGAAACAGGGAGCTTCAGGGTGAGAGGAGCTAGAATGATGGGCGCCAAAGCCAACGCCGCCGGCGGCGACCTTCCGGAGTACGCCGAGGTCGATCCCACCGGCCGGTACGGACGGGTACGGCACCATCTCCTTCACCCGCCGTTTCTTGATTTTATCTTGCTTTTGAGTTTTTACCAGATTGCTGATCCGTTGTTTTTGCTATGCAGTACAACGATGTTCTTGGCAAGGGCGCGTCCAAGACCGTGTAAGATAATTCGTCTTGTTCTTGTTCTTCATCTTGTTCGTTTTGCTCGGCGGATTCTCGCCTGACGCGAGGGGAGGTGGTGGGTTTGCAGGTACAGGGCTTTCGACGAGTACCAGGGGATGGAGGTGGCGTGGAACCAGGTGAAGCTGCACGACTTCCTGCAGAGCCCCGAGGACCTGGAGCGGCTCTACTGCGAGATCCACCTCCTCAAGACGCTCAAGCACCGCAACATCATGAAGTTCTACACCTCCTGGGTCGACGTCTCCCGCCGCAACATCAACTTCATCACCGAGATGTTCACCTCCGGCACCCTCCGCCAGTAAGCAAATCAATCTCTTCTGCTCATCCACGCTGTAACGCTAACGCGCGCCTCAAAGCCCAATCTCCCAAAAGGATGTTCCTTTTCCTGCCCAACTGTAAAAGACGGAATTTTTTTTTCTTTCTTTCTTTTTTTTTTTGCTTGTGTGTGTGATTGGTTCTTGGATTGATCTGATTTGCTGTTGTGGTGGTGATTACTGATTAGGTATAGGCAGAAGCACATGAGGGTGAACATATGGGCGGTGAAGCACTGGTGCAGGCAGATTCTGAGTGGATTGCTGTACTTGCATAGCCATGATCCACCCATCATCCACCGGGACCTGAAGTGTGACAACATCTTCGTGAATGGGAACCAGGGGGAGGTCAAGATCGGTGACCTTGGCCTTGCCGCCATCCTCCGCAAGTCCCACGCCGTCCACTGCGTAGGTAAGGCGTCTCTGATTGGTTAGATAGTGCTACTGGATTGTGCTCGTGATCCCAATCTGCAGTAGTTTTACGGGAATTTGATTGGGGTGGAGGTGTGGGATTGTTTGGTTAGGCACACCGGAGTTCATGGCGCCGGAGGTGTACGAGGAGGAGTACAACGAGCTGGTGGACATATACTCGTTTGGGATGTGTGTGCTTGAGATGGTCACGTTCGAGTACCCGTATAGCGAGTGCACGCACCCGGTGCAGATCTACAAGAAAGTGATCTCTGTAAGAATTGCCTCCTGGATCCTTCTAATGTTTGCAGCACTTTGTGATTCTGGTGTGTGGCTAGTTCGAAACGGTTTTGCTGATTTTAGCTAGTGGTTTGGCTGGTAGGGTACTAAGCCGGAAGCGTTGTACAAGGTTAAAGATCCGATGGTGAGGCAGTTCGTCGAGAAGTGCCTGGCCACCGCATCCCGGAGGCTCTCAGCGAGAGAGCTGCTCAAGGACCCATTCCTACAGGTTGACGATTTGGTCTTTTGTCCGGGCGATGGAGATTACAGCCTGATGAACTATCTGCGGCAGCCTTATTTAGAACACGCTTATAGTAATGTCTCCATGATGAGTAATGGATTATCTGAAAGCATTGACGAGGATACACCGACGGAAGATAGATGGGATTGTGAAGATGATGACATTAAAGCTGATGGTATTGACTTGTTCAATGGGCATGAAGATGAGCCTCTTGGCAATGTGGATATCACAATCAAAGGGAGAAAAAGTGAGGATGGAAGCATATTCCTCAGATTACGGATTGCAGATAATGATGGTACGCACAAATGTTCAATTCCTTAAATTCTTGGGTTAAATTCAGTGCACCAAAAAAATGCCAATTTGTATTATTCTTGATATCTAATTTCTCACTTTGCAGGGCATGTACGGAACATCTATTTTCCTTTTGACATAGAGGCCGATACCGCATTGAGTGTTGCAACTGAGATGGTAGCCGAGCTAGATATAACTGACCATGAGGTTACTCGAATTGCTGAGATGATTGATGGCGAGGTTAGTGCACTGGTGCCAGATTGGAGGCCTGGCCCAGGCATAGAAGAATCTCAAGACACTACATACTGCCATAACTGCGGATCAAATGTATCGTCATGTGGTTCACTTTATGCCTACATGTCGTCTGCTGCTCGAGGTTGCCAGTGTGCGGAGCTACATGGGCGGTTTGAGGAGATAACATTCCAAGCCAATGGAGAGCAGACCGATTTGCAGGACTCCGGAGGCAGCTCTGATGATGGAGGTGGCCAAACACAATATGTCAAAGATAAGGAAGCCGTACACAGTAATGGGTTTGTACAAATGGGTAGAAGAGGTCCTCCTGATCAGTTTTGTTTTAGTTCATTCCAGGAACAGTCTTGCTCACCTCGGCACTATGAGTATGACACTAGCCTCCAAGCAAAAGGGTTCGACATGAAGCATGAAGTAAAGATGGCCAAATACAAAGCACGGAAAATGGCACATCTAAGGAGAGCTATTCATCCATCTCTGGACTTTGACAACTTGAATGGAGAAAGGCGGATGAAGTCTTCACTGAACAAGTTACAGTCTTTTCATATTGGTAAGAATCACAATTTCCGCATACCGACCTGCGAGCGAAGCCCAGGCGCTAGAGACGCTGAGGACGACCCTGACATTTTTAATCTAGCGTACCATAGCCGGCACCCCGATCCAGGAGCCCAAAGGGCCCGGCATTGTGAGGTTGATGCACAGAGCAGTCCAGATCTCATGTTTACAGCTAGGAGTTACTACACAGGAGCTCAGCTGCCAACAAATCTCCCAAGAACAAAATCTGTAACCCTAAATGCTGTTGATGCCTGAAATGCTTTCTTGCCGTGTAAATTCCATAGAGTATAGAGTGTACATTGCTTTGGTTCTTTTTATATGCAATAATATGAAGTATAGCTATGTAGGCAAGAAACTGAAATGCATCTGGGTCATCTGTGGATATGCCAGAGCTGTGTGTAACTTCCTAGCTTGAGAATTTAGAGGGTTGCCTTTTTGTCTTGGAAAGAAAAGATTACATTTTTGGATGATAAAAGAGGGTCTCTTTTTAGGATGATCAGGCGCAATCTGCTACATTTGCTTCCCTGATGCGGCCTAGTTTACTCACCTTGGCATCTGCCAAAGAGATATATTCCTGTACACCATGATCCAACAAGCCAAAGCAGGATTGAATTTTCATATCTTTAGAGATTGCTATGTTCTTACTGTTAGTTAATTAGGCATAAAGCAGGACTGCAAAAAGCATTGTGCCTAAGCTGTGAATCACATGACCCAAATCAGGAGCTGGAACTCTGTCCTGAAGAGCCTGCTGGCACAAGACACCTATGAAGTGGACATCCATGATCCATCTCTACTAGTGGCAGTAGAATAATTGGAGGTTGTATCGAAGGTACAGACATGCCAGCAACGGACACAGGTCGTCTGCAGTACTGCATGTGCAGTACTGCAGGATCTCAATTGGCCAGCAACTGTATTTGCCAACTACTAATTCAATTGATACCGCACTATTATTGTCAAATGATCCTCCCATCATACCACTTGATCCTACTCGGTTGGCATTTGGCAGCCTCACACTGCATACAAATATGAGATATTGTTTCTGTCTCCTACTTTCTTGTTGCTAACTGTAGTGTTTTTTGAGGTAAAGAAAAAAAAAGCAGAAATGACACAAAAAAATGATTTGATCGTCACAGGAACGGCCACCTTTATAGAAAATTTAAGAAACCTCTTTTGCCGGCAACAATTTGTGTGTGTTGTGTAGAGCAAAGGATGGTCACCACATGCTGCCTGATACTAATATTCTCACTTGCTACTGCCAGCTCGTCTTGCTGGAGCAGGACAAAGGGGTCCATCTCCATCCATGGATAACTTGTGGAGAAGATTTGGTCATCATATATCTGATTATTTGGGGTTCTAAGGTGATCTTTCTTTTCTCCCTTTATGTGTCATTTCATGATACTTTTGGCATGGCCTATGGTATTCTGTAGAAATGAACAAAGACACATGCAAAAAAACTGTGGTCTAAACTACTACTAGAAAGTGTGGTGATGATACCTTATCAAATCAAATGATCCACAACAATTGTTTATACATAATTCTATAAGTGGGCTCCATTATTTAGGATAGACAGTTTTTGTGGTCACTGAAAGTTGGCATTAAAATGAGTGTCTGAAGATGAGTCAAAAAGTGACAGACAGTTTAGGAACACACACAATCCTGATAAAGTGACTTAACAAGTTAACCTAACAACTTTGCAAAGGTAGGAGTGTTTTATATTCAGACTGCAAAAGGAGATTCAGATAAGCATCAAAGGCAGGAGGGTGAGGTGGTGAGGTGAGGGTGGTAGGAGATGAAATGCAGAGTAGCCTTTTAATTTTGCCATTGAATAATTCATCTTCTGGATCATGGTCCTGTACTCCTGTCCCAAAGTTCATTGAATTGGAGGAGAAACAAGGGGGGCACCCTCTATCAGTCTATTGCCTGTCCTCATGGATGCATGCCATATTGCTGACCTGCCTAATTCTGAAGACTTAATAGTACTGCTTGTATTAAAACAGTACACGTTTCTCTGTAGTGTACCTGTCCATCAGTTAAGGCCACAAGACAAATATCACACAAGATTGGCCGTGGTATTTGACAGCCTAAGAAATTCCAAGTTTTGTAAAATCCATACGTTTCAAAGGAGTCACGAGGTTAGAAGTGTAGGAAAATTGTCAATCTTTGGTTTGAGAGGATATTTATGAGAATTGATCTAACTTCTATGGATGTAAAACTCATACGTTCCAAACTCATGTGGAGGTGTAGGGCAATCTTTGGTTTGAGAAATGCGGTTCATTTTACGTATAGCATGAGCCTAGTGGGTCAACCTAACTTCTTTTTGCCTTCCAAGAAAACAAAATAGGAAAAAGCTTATTGGTGGCAGAAGCAAGCATAGGAGTAGATCATCAAAAAGCCTATGACCTTATCCATAATTGTAGATGAGGTAGTTGCTTTTCTAGGAAGAAGTAAAGAACTGGATTACTAGAACGCTTGATAGATGCAAAAGTCTATTGTCTATATACCTAAAATTCGCTGTTCCCAATATCACACACGTTTTTCCTCTTTTTTTTTTTACAAAAAGCAGATTTAGCCCCATGACATGGGCATCTAGTATATCTTAATCATGATGCATAAAAAAACAGGTATCTGAGCAGGTTTCGTTATTCAGGGATGCAGCCTTTGCATGTAGATTGTGTGATGCACTTCATCTTCTCCAGCTCTTGCCTTTAAAGTTCTATATTATCTCTGGTGGGGAAGCACCGATGATGTGATGGTATGACTATCTATAATTTTTCAAATTTTGATGTTCATAAATATTATGTACACTCAATTGCATTTTTAAGAGGATTTTAGTGAGTTTAAGAAGCTATCACTTGCCTCAATGTCTTTAAACGTTTATTAGGAGGGGTACGCATGAATATGTGGATATGATGTGCGTAAGCATGCACGTCTTTTATAGTACCTCTATCCCAATATAAGTGTACAAAGAATCAGATGTGTCATTTCAAATCCGATACTAGGTGCACTTATATTGGGACGAAGGAGTATAATTGAAACAAAATCCTACCGAGAAAGGAAAATCTCTAAAAACAAAACTTATTTTAGAAATAAATCTTTATTCTCGATGCTAGAGTTATTGATACTGAGTACCTATTTGTAAAAAAAACTCAAAGAGAGTTATAATGTAAATAATGTTTTCTTGGGATATTTTTCAAAAAAAAATATTTTAAAAATAGATCATCTGCGCCAGTCTCTTTGGTGCCAACCCCTCTACATCTCAGCCGTAGGGGGGTTGAGGGTGTCAACGCCAGTATTGATGGCGCGAGATATTAGATCTTAATGCAAGATCACTGATACTGAGAAAAGGGCCCATTCATGAAATATTTTCTTTAGAAATATATTTGTAAAACAAGTTTTTAAAAGAATCAAAATATAAAAATCCAGTAATACTAACATCACGGGCTCCTTCGGAACACATGTTTTTCAGGGGTTTTATACACTACCTCAATTTTGATAAAATTCTCGTACTATTACTTTGTTATAAAGGAGGCACGTGAGGTTAAAAACATGATACGGCTGATGCACGAGTAGTTGCTTGAATCACATAGTCCAGGCTGTTGTCATAGTGTCATACGTCCTGCAGATCAGAGTAGCTTTCTGAAAAAGCAGCCTCGTCATTAGTCACTTAATCATCATGCTTTAAAAGAATCGTGCATGCCGACACCATTGGCCGTAAACTTTGGACCTGTACATCTAGCTACAATCATATCTTGACATAGGCGTTACAAAGTTTTTTTTCAAACTTTTAACTTTTCAACACATCAAACCTTTCATACACACACAACTTTTCTATCACATCATAACAATTTCAACTAAACTTAAACACAGCCTATAGATATGGAAATGACACGATTTTAATTCCAAATCATGTAGTAGTACAATGTATATGGATGGGCGCACAACTATCAGCTACTTTTTCCGATCATAAATATTTAACGTCTCGAACAAGAAATGATCAATTTTTTAAACTTTGATCATTACTCAAAAAGGGAGTAGTAGTTGTTTGAATCTTTGACGAAGAATTCTTCAGAGTATCTCGCTCCTAAGAGGTGGATTAGCGAGTTAGCGACTAAGAATTAAGTTGGGCTCTTATTGGGCTCTAATATGTACTAGCCATCTGCCAAAATGGGCCGATAATATCACTGCCATTCATTTTCTAATGGGCTTTTATTAGGCCAGGCCCACATTTGCATCCTCTCGGCCCACCACACAGTCTATTACTACTGCACTGAGCAGATCCCATTTCTAGGTTTCCCTCCTCGCCGCCGCCGCCGCCGCCGCCACCGCCACCGCCGCCGCAGCAGCCTCCTCTCGCTCCGCCTCACCGCCGCTCGCCGCCATGGGCCGCATGCACAGCAGCGGGAAGGGGATGTCCTGCTCGGTGCTCCCCTACAGGCGCGCCGCTCCCGCCTGGGTCAAGACGTCCGCGTCGGAGGTGGAGGAGATGATCGTGCGCGCCGCCAAGAAGGGCCAGCTGCCGTCGCAGATCGGGGCGATCCTCCGCGACGCCCACGCCGTCCCGCTCGCCCAGGGCGTCACCGGCGGCAAGGTCCTCCGCGTGCTCAAGTCCCGCGGCCTCGCGCCCGAGGTGCCCGAGGACCTCTACTTCCTCATCAAGAAGGCCGTGGCGATGAGGAAGCACCTCGAGAGGAACAGGAAGGACAAGGACACCAAGTTCCGCCTCATCCTCGTCGAGAGCAGGGTGCACCGCCTCACCCGCTACTACCGCCTCGCCAAGAAGATCCCCACCTTCTTCAAGTACGACTCCACCACCGCGAGCACTCTCGTGGCCTGAAGTGGAACTGAAGGTTTCGTTCGTTTTAAGCTTCTTTTCTGGGCGACTTGAATTCTCTTGACAGACATGGAGTTTTGTTTAATCTTAAGTAAGTAGGAATGCTTTTGTTGGTGTAATGTGTTAAATCTACCTCCTGCACCTGAAGAGAAGTTGCTTACTGAGACTCGGATCAGATTTTATTTCCCTGAAAGATATGAAGTTATTCGCAATGATATGAAGTTCAGTTTACACCTTGATTTTGGGTAGTTCTTTCTAAAGATGTGTGATAATAGAAAATGCAGTACTTTGAGTGATGTATGATTTATGATCAGGTTTTCGAAATGCAGTACTTTTTTCATGTTGTCAGGTATGCGATGTTGAATTGTACCAATGTCCAATGGTACTAGGTTTGCTATGATTTGGCTACCCTACATTATTGATTATTAGTGGGAAGAGTACTATTTGGTAATGTTCAATGTTTGACCTCTTGTTCCAGACATTCAGGAGGAGCTTTTGTAGCAGTGTTTATTTGTTTTTCCATGCTTCAAACTTTTGGACTAAGAACTCTATAAACATTATTTTGGTAAACTTATTTGAAGGATTTTAAGTTGGGTGATGATACAATGTGTAACACAAATGCCAAGGAAATTGATATTTTGATCCAATTAGTCTATAACTTCTGATAATTGGTAGGAGATTATATAATATTTCTTTTTTTCTAGCTACCATGTGCTGGTATCAGGGTGTAAGTTGTAACCTCTAACCTATTGAATTCCGCTGGTGTGTAGACTAGTTCTTTTGTTGATTTTATAAATTATAAATCCATCGTATGCCATTTCTTCTGCTTGATTGAAGTCATCTTTGCTAATATTCCAATAGATTTGCTTGCTCATGATTCATGTTTGAGAAACAGAGCTCATTTCTCTTGTCACTTGAAGTTCTGAATGAATTCTTGTGAAAATTGTCCCTTTTTTGAGAAATCTGTGCCATAACATTTGGGAGCTGAAACATTATTGTGACAGTATCACATTTTTGTCTTTTGAAGTTATGAAGTATCCAGTTATGAGTACTAGTTGTCTTTTTGACTTCCAGAATGAGCTTTGGACATCTGTTTTGATTAGATTTAAGATCTCTGTAAGTAAATTTAGAGATATTTCAGTGTTAGGCTAGTGCACAATGTGAAACTAGCATTCATACTCTATTTTCATTTTAGAACTAACAGTATTGCCTAGCAAGGTTTTTTATTGACACTTATTTGATTTGCTACTATACTTTGTGCTAAATCCACTGTTCTGACTGGAGCAGGTCTTGTTCCTGGATTATTTACACTAGAAATATGCCCGTGCTAACGCAACGGCAATATTTGATAATGTAAAGAACCAAAAGTTAAAGTTGATATTTAGGATTCAAAAATAAAATAACAATATAGATTTATATTGTTCTGGTCATGAGTGCTATTATACTGTTAATAACATCCCAAAGTAGGTCATGAATGGAGTTCTGCAATATTTTCATCCCTATGAGTGAAACATTTCAAAATACAAACAACAGCTGTGGTTTCTAAGAACAAGGATAATAGTATAGCTCACTTCCTACTATTAGCCCATCTTAAAGCCAACATATGTAATAGATTAGCTATAACGTTGGCTACAATATTTTCTTCTCCTCTCTTTATCTCTTACTTATGTATTTAATGTATTTGTCTTGGAGCTACTCTCTTTATCTCTTACTTATGTATTTAATGTATTTGTCTTGGAGCTTGTGATAAGCTAGCTCTTGCATAAGAGCCAACACCCTTGATTTTTCACTACCTCTCTCCTCTACCTAAGCTTATAGTAGACTTATAGGTCACTATTATACTTGGTCTAACTTTCTATAGCACCTATAGATGCAAATATCACCTAAAAAGTTGTACGGTTCTATTTCTTCAATAAATGCATCCTGGAAACATTCGGCAACTTCTACTGCTCACTGGTCACTGTCCTCTTTGTAGAGCACCCCAAGATTAAACAAGCCACATGAGCTTTTCTATGGAACGCATAAGTCAGGAAGCACCATATTGAAGGCAATGGCATGTTGTTAAATTATTGAAGAACTATAGCACTATATACATATCAAACTTGAAACATGTTTAGGTAAAAGCTTCTTTAGGCTTACCTTTCACTTCATATAGTTATTCTGCAAATAGAATATGTATGAATAATATAAAAGAATCTGAGATGTACTTCTTCAGAAATTTAATGGAAAGACTGGTGTAAGAAACAGTTAAAAATTTAATCTTCACAACACCCAACAAAAGACGTTAAATTCTTCATAGGAAATAAACAATAGTCACTATGTAGCATGCCAATCCAAGGCAGAATATAGGTATTGTGCCACTAAATCGCTATTTCTTTGTCATTATTCTAGGAAAAAAATTAGATTGTAGTAGCCAAGGCAACATAAATTGACAAGAAGATTCACAATGATCATTTGGAGTTTTTGGGTTGCATTTTAGATCCAAAGAGTAAAAACCATCCATCGAACAAGTAACAATGAGCTCTGCACACAGAGGCAACAAGTCATGAATATAATTTCTTTGCAAATTCTACGGGCACAATGTATCAAGAATGGATAAATATTTATAATAACTAACTTGGATTTGAAGGATGGAATAACAATGACTTCATGATCCACGTATGTGCTGAGAAAAGAAAAATAGAAACGTTGTTGCTCCATGAGTAGAAATTCCCAATCCCCAGATCTATGAAAAAATTGAGCAAAAGAAACCGAGGTTACAATCAGCTCGATCGGGATGGCGTGCTTCTCTTTGTACGAATACTGAAACATCATAACACTACAAGATAATTGAGCTATTGCCACTAAATTATTACAACAAAAAATAATTTGTAGCAATATATTATTATTTTTTGTGGCAACAAATGATTTTTCTAGTAGTGGAATGAAAAAGAATATTCTATTGAAATGCTCACATTTTCCGAAAAGGAAAAGCTAATTAGAACCAAATAAATTAGGGATATATAAATCCTAGAACAATTGTATCCACGCCAATTCTGGATACATCAACCAGTATAGCGACTTGATGAGGTGAAACCTAGCCAAAGAAACAAATCAGTAATATTCACAGGGGCATAGTAACAGTATTTTTGGGACCACAACTAATTACAGCAACATGCCAAAACATAAAATTTAAGTAGTGACAAATTAATACTCGCCTTGCTTTATTAATCTCTTTCACAAAAATATTTTCATATTCACCAATCGTGATTAGAGTTAAATTATAACAAATTGCTTCCATATGCATCTCTAGTCAAGAGTGCAGTTAACGGACAGACTTTCAATAGCTAGTCAGCTAGAAGCTATGCTGCATCACTCCAGGAGAAAATGGTGTTTATCCACAAAATTTTGTAATTGAGTGATTTCAAAATTACACACTTCATCATAGCTCCCATCCATACCAACTCACATCAATCCAAATTGAGCATGCAAAAGCACAAACTAAAGTACACTACAGCATATAAAAATAGATCATTGAAGGAACAAGAATCAAATTTTGTGACCAAAAGTGATCAGTTGAAATTGCTTGCTCTGTCTGTCGAAACTTAATAATTGATCGAGAATAGACAAGTCTCCCAGTCTACCATACAACTTGGAACTGCACATATATCAAGTTCGGATCCAAATTATAACTAGTGAAGCAACAATAATAATGTGATAAGAAAGTGATCTAGCTAGCTGCATACAACTTCCAACCTCCAGCATGGACAGAAGAAATATGTAGCCCTCTTTTCAGTTTTGTCAAGATTGAATGCTACATAGTACAAGATGATTTAGGCTTTTCTAAAAAGTGTATTATTTTCTTGTGTTAGTTCATGATAGCTTGTCAGGTTTCTAATTTGCATTTGTCAGTAATTCAATTCATGACGATGTCTGAAAATGAATTATTCATCTTTAGCTTGATCTCACCTATGGTCTCCAGGTAGCACCGTAGGCTGCTGCTCCTCTGTGTCCACCCAACAGTGGAACCACTACGATATGTTCGGGTCACCTTTTGGTTTTAGTGGTAGTTGCATGTTGTTCTGGAACTGAATTTGACAAGTGCATTACTTTGGTCAGATATATGAACCTGAAACGTGTTTCTAATTTGGTCAGATATATGAACCTGAAAATGCACATCTGAAAAATATGATTGAATGGTGGTGAGCAGTGGAGGACTTATTAGACACAGCATCGTAAGGCATGAAGCAAATGGATGCATGGCTGTAGTTAGCAGATTCATCACTTCTCCGGCAAGCGCATCACTGGCTAAGAAGAAAGATCACCTGAAATGACAAACACTAAATCAGACTATACTCAATGAAAGAAATCATTTAGTGCACCAGCTACATGTTATGCAATTTTGTCTGTCTTGATCCAACCAGAAATAAATCATTATGCAATTGCCATAATGGAGTGCTCTTAATGGGCCTGTGATGTAAGCGAAATATTTGCTACTCGGGATTGATTATTAATTCAAATCTAAGGTCCATATTACCACTAAACATAACAAATAATCTACATCTTTCATGATCAATACCACGATTATGTGAACACCAACCAACTTTGATGACGGCAAGTTCACATTGAGTTCGATGGTGGTGGGTTCCGGATCGAGCTAGATGTGGCGGCAAGCACGGAGGTGGAGCAGACTGTGGCCCTGACGGGGTTGCCGTGGAAGGGTCAGTGCCTCGTGACAACCGCAATGGATCGGCGGCATCCACATCGAGGTAGGTGTCGCGGGTCCAGAGGGGATCCCGCAGGCGAGGTCTTTAGGTGCAAGGATGGTGTAGAGGTTTGATTGGGGTGGAGAGGTTCTCAACAACAGCACCTGGGCCATGGATGATGGATCATCGGGGGGCAGCGCGGATGCAGACCGGGGGCGCGGAGGCGAGGGAGGGATCGCCGCGCGCAGGCGGCTTCTTTAAATCCCGCGGCAAGGATGCAGACCGGTGCACGCAGGCGGCGAGGGAGGAGATCGCGTGACCGGCGGCACAATTAGGGTTAGGGGAGGCAGCGGCATGGTGAGAGGGATGCGGGAAGGGGCGCCGTCGCACTGGCGGCGTCGATCGGTGGCGGTGGGGCGTCGTGAGAGCGCGAGGTTGGAGGAGCAATCTGAGAGGAGTGATTTTCGGCTGACGGGGATGGGTGCGGGAGGTAAGGCTGAGGGGAGACGTCGGGTGATCAGAGCCGTTTGATTCGATGATTTCTGTCCGTTGGATTTGATGAATGAAGTATGAAGGATGTAAGACCCTGTTGATGGATTATAGGGTAGATAACAAATGATCCAGCTAACATGCTGCGGCCACTGTATCATGTTTAGAAAGTAGAGCTCCAATTGCAGGTGAATTCCAACTGTCAGTGCAATAGGGTCTATTGGGAGCATTGTCTCCTTTTGGGTATTTTAGGTCAATATGATCCAAGATCTTGATTAGTGGTTTGTGAATATATTCCAAGATCTGGTAACCTGATATCATGTCTTTTTGGTTCAACAGGTAGATTTCGCCTCACATGAATCAATCGGACCTATTGTCAGTTTGTCACTAGGTGTTTGTACATGTTGTCTTTGTAGCATAATTAGTACTGATGGCCAATTAGCAGGAGCTAACTCCATCCATGCTTTACAATGATTGATGAAATAAAGCATCTGCACTTTATCATCTGGACGACTTGTTGGCTGGTGCTCGCGGCGCTGGGAATACCTGTCGTATGTGCGCTGCTGATCTGAATAATGTTGTGTGATTTTAATCAAGTTGGATACTTGATTTGAATATATTACAGATATCGTATCTACTTGTTCTGTTTGTTTGTTTTTTGGTTATATTTCTAGGCAATGCATTCTAAGTTGAAGGCCACCATCACAGTATCAGCTAAGGGTGTGCATTTGATCTTTACCTTGGAGAGTTCATTAAACTCTAATCGTGCTTGAAACTTGAGTATGTATTTTAGTTTAGTCTTTACCTGCCATGGTGAGAGATTTGTTGATTCAATTTGATAGGTTGTTTTACTATATTACTGTTATTGTGATCGTGCTCGGTATGTAGATTTATTTATGCGGGATGCATATGCTGCCCAACATCATTAGGCCACTAGCTTACTGGTATTGTCCTACACACCAATTAAGTAATCTGACTCTTAAAAAAAACGACTTCAACTAAGGCACCCTATGCTAGCATGCTACACCCTGTTTTGATCTCACTAGTCACTAAGATAATTTTTGCCAAAGGATCGAAGTAGATAACCCCCTGTGCTAGCATGCTACACCTTGTTTTGATCTCACTAATTACTAAGACAATTTTAGGTAGAAGATCAAGTTGATGACCAATAATTTACTTTGGTATCCTTGACTACTTCAGGTTGTTGCCTTGTTGGATTGAGATGCCATCGAGGCATGGTACGGATAATTAGCACTGACAGTAATTACATACTCAATTCAATTAGCAACACAGATCTGAGTGTGAGGAACAACCAACCAGGCAACCACGTTCTGGTCAAAGCCAGGCAAGAATTCCTTGATGCCTCCAAGCTCAGGATAAAACAATGACGCTTCCGGTACACTTGCTATCCAGTTGAATACATTATGCGAACATCTTGCCATTTCTTTAACGATCTTGATCTGAATAAACAACTCGTCTTCAGACATGGCGCCATCCGGGCGGACAGTTCATCCCCCTCGTTTTATATATCTCTGGATCTGAACACAAGCTGCTGCACTGCCATTGCCATTGCCATTGCCATTGCCATCCATCTCTTCTTCTTCTTCTTCTTCTTGCTGCTGAGCTCATTGGATCTCTTGGTCGAGCTGTTCTTGATTATTGCAATGGCGAGCGTCGTGCAGTACCAGGCAGCGGCGGCGGCGATGGCGTGCGAGGAGGAGTTCATGCCGCAGGGGCTGATCTCCTGCTTCGGGCGGTCGCTGTCGAGGGCGTCGTCGGGGCGGCACCTGGAGTACTGCAGCAGGGATGTGAGCGGCGGCGGCGGCGCCGGCGGCGAGGAGAGCCGGCGCATGGCGCAGGAGCGGTCGGCGAGGGCGAAGCTGCGGTGGAAGGCCGTGGCGCAGGAGATCATGGCGAGGAGGAGCGGCGGCGGCGGCGGCGGCGGATCAGGGCGGCGGAGGAAGACGGCGTTCAGCTACGACTCCAAGAGCTACGCGCTCAACTTCGACGACCAGGCCGCCGGCGCCGAGTAAGAGCTCCAGCCTCCAGCTGCTACGTAGCTGCAGAGACTGGACAAACGAGCGCGTCCAATGTCGCGCGACGGCCGGCCGGCGAGGGGACGGAGTGCTCGCCGGTAGCTCCTCCGGTGACCGACCCATTGGTGTCACTGGTGTGCATTGCATGCATGGATGGCCGGATCCGTGTGAAGAGAGAAATCAAGCTTGAAGGGCCTGAAGGGTGGTGGTTCTTGTTCGAGTTTTGTTTCTTTAATTTGGCTGAAAGTTTTCTCTTTTTTTTTTTCATTTTTGAGATTGTAAAACGTATGCATCCTGACATCTTGAATTGTTGATGCAGTTAGTAATAAGAAACTGAGGCATTTATTCAGAAAGTATTCACTGCGTTTTATGGCTTTTTATCTTACCTTCCAAATTCCAATGGCGGTTTCAAACAGCAGATGGTTTCAGCAATTGTTTGCCTGGTTTTGAAGCAGTGGTAATTCTGTTATGTGGGGCCGGGCACTTGAATGTTGAAACTTCAAGCCTTCTTTCTTTTATTTTCTGAAGGCTTCAAGCCATGTTAGTGTATCAGTATAGCTGTTTAGTAAATCGGCAAGTGGTTTCCGTACTCCACTAATCTTCACATACAGGAACAAAGAGGGTACATCAACGTGCTATTGTGGTTTGTGGAAGTGGTTTCCGTACTCCACTAATCTCGTCATGTGCTGCATACCGGTGCCGGTGTAGTAGTGTCATTTGGTTTGTGGAAGATATTGACCGGCAAATTAATACGTCGACGACTACATGCCAGTTTTCCTTTCTCTGGATGATGCACACGCCAAGGACCCAAAACATGCATGAATGGTTTCCTACCATGATAGTTAGTCGTTGCCACTCATTTATACCGGTGGCGAACGCATGATTTATTGGTCGGTTATTCACTTGATAATTACGTACACCTTGGATTTGATGTTTGATAGACTGGTGTTAGGAGACTTGAGACAGCTGACTATTACTATGGCTACGAGCAGTGCGCACGAAAAACGGAGTGATCAATTAGTACGTGATTAATTAAATATTTACTATTTTTTTAAAAAAAAGATTAATATGATTTTTAAGCAACTTTCGTATATAAACTTTTTTTTAAAAAAAATACACCATTTAGCAGTTTAAAAAGCGTGCGCACGAAAAACGAGAGAGAGGGGGTTAGGAACCGGCGGGAAATAACACAGCAAGTGTTGAGCTAGAAGTGCACAAGGAGTGAAATTGTTGAGAAAAAAGTATTAGACACATTCAAACATAAAAACATACTACATATATTATGCTTTTTCATGAAAATTTTGGATATTCCAAGAGAGAATACCCATTAGTTTTGCCATTGATTTATATTGCGCTTTCACTTGTAGACGATAATGTAACTAGTTATAGCAAGACATCTATAATAACTTTACTAATTTAGAACTTAGTCTTTGAAAATGTTTGTAGGGGTAGGTGTGCTTATAGGGTCTTTACTGTAGGTGTTTCAAAACAAAAGGCCAACATTGGTGAATCAATAGGTTTTTTAGGTTGTACAACTAATGGGTGTCCCAGTTCCTCCCGTTGCTCTTTCTAATACATCAAATCTGGATAGTGTCCAGATTCATTGTACTAGATTATGTTCTATCTTATATTAGGTTGGGTTTTTTTTTCGGAGGAAGTAGACAATATATCTACTTATGATAGCAGTTTGTTTGGGCATTGTGCAAACTGCAAAACTTTCCTTGCTATGACTCTATCCTAAAACATAACCTAATTTTGAATTAGACATAATCTAGCTAGTACTTAAAAAATGTTCAACCAAGATGAACGATTAAAGTTGGGCACGAAAACTCATGATTGCTCTTAAAATAAGACAGAGAGAGTATCCAATAAGATATATCTTAATATTATGAATCTAAATAGTATGTTATTCAATGCTAGATTATTATATTATAAGATTAAAAAGGCATTAAATCGTCTCTATTTCAATATTAGTTGCTATATTTAACAACAGGAAAAGCCTAGTACCCTAGTCGAGCTCTCTCGCTTGGGGGGAGAGTAGTAGTAACAACAGGAAAAGGCAAACGCGGTTAACCCATTCGCGGGGCCTCCATCGATGGAGGCCTCTCTCTCGTTTCACCGCCACCACCCCGCTGCCTCCTCCTCCTCCACCGCGGCGCATCACGCGGCCCGCCTCACTCCTCCTCCTCCGCGAGACCCGCGTGCCGCTGCCCGCTGGGTGACCCCCGCGGCCGCGGCCGCGCGGAGCCGGAGCCCGGCAAATCTAGGGTTGCCGCCCCATCCTCCCCGACGCCTCCGCCTCGCGCCGCCGAGGGTAACCGCTGCAGTCACGGGAGGGCCGCGCCGCCCCCGCCGCCGAGCCCCGCCTCCCGTCGAATGCGCCGGCGGCAGCAGCAGCAGCCTACGACGACCTCGTGAGGAGGAGGAGGAGGAGGAGGAGCGCTCTTCGACGGCGCACGCGGGGGTGAGCCTAGGTACGTGCTCTTCTACTAGTGGTCAGTGGTCACTGGTTTGCAGCAGCGATTGTTCTGATACTTGATGTGATCTTTTATTTTTCCCCTAAAATTTTGACCAACGGATTAGACTACAATTAAAATAGGCAGACAAGTTCGTTTGCTTATGTCACCGATTACTGAGCTTGTTTTGTTACGCCTTGTTGACATAAGGAAAGAGATCTGTTGTTTAAGAGATAAATCCATCCTATCCATGAGTTCTGAAGTTATATAATGATTCACTGGATTGGAAGAAATTGCTGCTTTCGTGTAGCCCTTTTTCTTGCTGTGATCTGAGTAATTGTGATTTTACACAGTGGGCGAGAACAAATTTTTGCAAATGTCATCTACTGTGCCGAAGGCATCCAATATCTTCTGGCATGATTGTGCAGTTGGTCAGGCTGATCGGCAGAAGCTACTGAAGCAGAAAGGTTGCGTTGTTTGGATCACAGGACTTAGTGGTTCAGGTAAATAAAGCTAATTTCTTTGAAACTTTGTGTTGTGCTTCTTGGGATGTTGGCACATCTTCTGAGCTGTTCAAGCATAAGATAATTTCAACAGCAATTTGTGTCTATGTGGAATGATATATCTTTACTAACAAGTAAAACGTTCTTAAAGTGCATCCTACAATATTTTGGGCTAAAGGATATAATATTGGGTGAATCTTGTTACGTTCTACGCAATGCAAAAAAATACTACTGCCTTATTTCTTTAGTTCTTGAATGGTTTATATACTTATTGGTTTGGTAACCACTGAAATATTTTTTACTTTATCTTCATCGTTTCTACTGAAGCAATTTGATCAACAACATTACAAGAGTAGGAAAATAATATTGATGCATCAGTGACATGTGTCCAGTGCTCCCAGGTCCTGCTATTGATCCTCACACTGGATGTCATTGTTCAATTTATACATTTTTACAATGCTACTTAGCAATTTTCCCTTAAAATATTCAGCCGATTATTGTAAGTTTTGCTCACAAACCATGATGAGTTCAACTGTGTTTAAGAGGTGGTGATCTGTTCAAAATGATCAACTACATTTCAGAGGATCATGTCAATATATAATATATTGTACCTATTTTTTGCTGTCCATGAATCCAGGGAAATAGCTTTCAGGTTATTGAAGGGCAAATCTGTAGAGTTTGTACTGTAAGCTGGCATGTCGTCATCTACATGAATGATGCTTTAGTTTCTCACTATTGATTTGTTCTATCTTCATGATTTAACATTTATTGTCAGAACAAAACTTCTTAACTTTCCAAGTGATGATTTACTTTTTTTTAAGTAAGTTCATTCTCTTACCTTCCATTGTCAAGGTAAAAGTACCCTGGCATGCACATTAGATCGAGAGCTCCATACAAGAGGGAAGCTTTCTTATGTTCTTGATGGTGATAATTTAAGACATGGTTTGAACAAGGATCTTGGCTTTAAGGCGGAAGACCGTGCTGAAAATATACGCAGAGTTGGTAAGTATCCCCTGACACAAAACTTTCATGTGGCAATTGAATGAAGTTCTGATTAAGGTAAAAATATGATAATGCTTGTGTTGTTATTTTGCATTTTTGACACATCTGTGCTTGACATTTATATCCAACTATTCTGAGCAGGTGAGGTAGCAAAGCTATTCGCAGATGCAGGCCTAGTATGCATTGCAAGTTTCATATCTCCGTATAGGAGGGACCGTGAGTCTTGTCGTGCATTATTGTCAGATGGTAGCTTTATTGAAGTAAGCAATTCTTAGTTTATCTTTTGTTTAAGTGCACCTAGCTTTGTTATGGGCTTTAATTTTGAATATTCACAAACATCCCTGAAACCCCTTTGGTAGGTTTTCTTGAACATGCCCCTGGAATTGTGTGAGTCAAGGGATCCTAAGGGCCTTTATAAGCTTGCTCGTGCAGGAAAAATAAAGGGTGAGATTCTCATGTAGTGCTTGATTTCCAAAATCGAAAGATTTAAGAGTCCTTATTACGAAAGTGAATTGTTTAAAAATTCGCCTTACTTTTTAAGATTTGTTCCTAATATCTGCATGATTGGCTACTTGAATAATTACTCTTGCCAAGTTGAAGTACATTACGCATATCTTGGTCTCTTGGGGAAGCAACACCAGAAACCAAACTAGGGAAAACTTAATAGATGGCCGTTCTCCAAAATTGTCGATTTCTTTAAGTACCAAGAGTCTGGAGTTTTTTTTGCCTCATGCTCTTGTGCAAGTCCAGACATCTTAGAAAGGAAAACATTTTCACTAAAGCAAGTTTCGTTGTGTGCCACTGCCAACTCGTCCTCACTTTGTCAGCTCTAACCTTTATCGATGCCAGTAATCTCCATAGTAGTTTTTGAATCATGTATACATCACTCATGCTTCAATTTTTAATTTTGTCCTGTTGCAGGTTTTACTGGAATTGATGACCCTTATGAACCACCATTAAACTCTGAGGTACATCTCTATCAGATTTGCTATCATCTCCACATGGTCAAAGTGTGCATTATTAACTGTGTTAGTATATGGCTGTTCCTTCTGGTTCATATTAAATCAGTGGCCTTAATGAAACTCAAGATATTAAAAGTTTTCATTTGTGATTGGATTAGATTGCAGAGCGATCCATTTTATAAGCATGTTACTCCTACATGATAATCTTGTAGGATTAAATGCATTCTCAGCAGAGGCAATGATAAATATATGTGTTGGTGGCCGGTTGATGGGAATGGCAGTTGTGGGTAGCAAATGGTACATTATGATTATTGCCACACTGGACGTCTATATCGCTAGCTGAATATAGTTTGTGATCCTTATTGTATTTTATCCTAAATTTTAAATTACATATGTAGCAGTCTGGAAGACACCTTTAATCAATTCGGTAGTTGTCTATTTGTACATCTATGTCTTTGTCATTGTATCATTTATTGTGCCCCACATGAAGTTGCCACTGTTTGTCCTTTACTCAGTATCACGAACTCTTCCTTTTGTTACAGATTGAGATCAAAGAAGTGGATGGTGTATGCCCTTCACCATCGGACATGGCAGGACAAGTAGTCACTTATCTAGAGGAGAAAGGGTTTCTGCATGATTAGATGGGATGCATCGATCAGCCGATAGAGTTTTCTCCTCCATATTAGACTAGTTCAGAATAAGTCAAGCTTTGGCATGTTTTCTGTACTTGTTTTTGTTTAGATTGGTTACATGCTTTGATCTACCCATATTCCTTCTTCACTGCACAGCTAATGGTGCTGTGCAATGACATTCAGGTAAGTTGGAGTAGATTTGTTTTTTTTGGGATCCAAAATCATCCCAGTTATTAACAGGCCGTAGAAGATATATCCATTTACTTCTGTTCTTGCATTGTGGACTTTATACTGTTACTGTTCTTCTACCAGAATCAGTGCCTGGGCTGCGTACATCCATTGTGGATGTAGAGGCTGGATTTCAATCCATTTTCTAAAAAGAAAAGAATCAGTGCCTGCATTATCTGAAACCAATCCGAACTTCAAGGCTGTTTGATCGTAAGAATATAAAATTGTCGTGACCTTGACTTTAGATAATACGGATGCCTGGTGAGGGTAATGTCTCGTCCACGGAAATCATTGGAAGTTCCCACTTCCGTGATCATCGGCAACCATATGTTGTCGTTATATGATCTGAAGTTACGAGGGGGAAAAACAAACATACCTAGCAGACCGAGAAGAGTAGGAAGATGGGGAGTGCTAGAATTGGCGTCAACCAAACACGGAGGACGCCGACGGTACAGGGAGGGAAGACGGACTTGTGTGAGCTCCTATGCGATGGTGTGTGGGAAGGAGAAAAGGGATGCGATGTGATAAGATTATTTCGTTGCACGAATCTTGGCGTGATCTAAATAGTCTAAAATGAAGTTGTGTGTGTTTTCAGGTGACTAGAAACTACACTGTTATTGATATCCGAACGGTAGTGCAGGCTGCAGCTTGCGGTCAGAGTCGACGTCGTCTCTGTCAAACTACAAGATTCGTGCTGCGAGGGATACGGCACCTTTGCGAGCTGCGTCGACCACTCCGCCGCGAAGACGACCAGTCGAGATCACCACAAGCCCCTCCAGCCCGCGTGGCACGGTCAAAACCGCCTTGGCGGCTGGCGCTCCCGACAAAAACCGCGCGCCCCCCACCGGCCGGCCGATGCGACGACCGGCCGCCCCGCACGAACGCAGCAGCTGCCTCCTCCTCCTCCTCGTCTTCCCCTCCCGCACGCCACCACCTCGCCCACCTATCCACACGTCAACTCCCGCGCCCGCGCGAGCTACGTACTACGTTTACCCTCTTCTCCCTTTCTCCGCGACTCCACCCCACCGCGCGCAGAGCACTCCACGCAAACGAGGAACCCCCCCCCCCCCCCCCCCCCCAACGCAACAACGTGCTACGGTCTACGAGGTAGGCAGATGGTGTTCAGCGTCGCGTGGGTGGCGGCGGCGGCGCGGGTGCCGGCGGAGCTGTGCCAGGGACAGCGCGGGCCGCGGCGGCGGCGGCTGCGGGCCGACGAGGTGCTGCGCGCGCTGCTCGTGGCGCCCGTGCGGGAGCTCGAGCGCCTCGCCGACTGGCTCTTCGTGTTCTTCTGCCTCCCCCTGCCGGACTACTACGTGCCGGGCTCCGGCCGCGGCGGGCTGCTGGTGGCGCGGGCGCCGTCGTCGTTGTCGCCGTCGAGCGGCGCGCTCCTGCACTACGGCGGTAGGTACCGGAGGCCCCTCTCGCTCTCGTTGCCGTCGTCGTCGTCCTCCTCCTCCTCCTCGTCCATGTCCTCGTCGGAGGAGTACTACTATTACTCCGACGATTAGGAGGACGCATCGAATCAAGCTGAGGTGTACAGAATGCAATTGTGTTGTGGTTTATTCATCTATCTAGCCATGGGCTTTTGTCTGCGTAAATTCTTTGTAATTTGTACATATATGTGTCATTGAACCGACAAATTCAAATGATGGTTTTTGTTGATTTTGTTGGTTAAAGATTGTTTCGATTCTGAAATTTCAGGCGTTTTTGATGGTTTTGCGGTAGCTTCTTTGATTAACAAATGAATATCAAAATGATGTCTTTTAATTTGTTCTTGACATGAGTGTACGTAACAACTAACAACCATATATAGGTGGACGGCGATTAATTATTTCGAAGAAAAAATATACTAGTTGTACTATTTGGTGGCAGGACAATAATTGGGACATTGCAATGAAGAACAAATCGATTGTTTACTAATTGTCCCTTTCGATCTCGATCTATCATATATTCTTAGGGACCCTTTTCTCATCTTCAATACATCTCGAGCAGTGGTTGACAAAGTAGTTGAAAAATGTTCGGTTTACAATCAAAGTGGGGGATTGTCTAACATAAATCGTCTGAAAAAGAGAAAATGGTACGGGTAGTCTTTGTTAAGAAGATCCTTCCCTAAATTGCAATATTACACTTCTAAACATTTCGAGGTACCTTCCAATTATTAGTAAGAAGTTTGATCGCATTAGGACATGTACAAAGGTAGAGTCTAATATGAGCTCTCTATAGAGAGCTCTCTATATTAATTTACGATACTAGAGATCATCGACAATAAGATCTCTTAATCATTAATGCACTAATTTTTTTTATTATACTTCTTACCTTTTTTCCACCCTCATGTAACAAATTTTCCGTTAATAAATACTAAGAGCCGACTCTAAGCCGTTGTTATGCGTAACAATGATGTTTCTCTTTTCTTCCCTCTCTTTCTTTCACATCATCAAATTTACTTGTATGACAACGAAGAGAGCCCGTTAAGGGCATGCACAAAGATAGGGTCTAATATGAGACCTCTATATTAATTAATGTCATTAGAGACTATCCTCTTACAATACTAGAGACTAAACCATTAATGCACTATTTTTTTATACTTCTTTCCTTTTCTCCACCCTCATGCAACAACTTTTCTATTAATAAATGTTAATAGTTGACTCTGAGCCGTTATTATGCGTAGCAACGATGTTTCTCTTTCCTCCTATCTCTTTCTTCCATGTCGCCAAATTTACTTGTATGATGATGAAAAGTGCCCGTTATTAGACACCATTGTGCATGCCCTTATTTCCCAATAACAATTCCATTTTTAAGACAACTATAACCTACAACATTATTCCAGCATACAAGTGTATCGAAGACACACACATCAGGGTTTACCTTTCTAATGAACTGTTTGGATCTCGACGCAACGGGTTTTGCCAAATTCCAATGGAATTTACTGTTTTAGATTTCAATTTCTTAGGAACTATTTTAATTTTGCCTCCAAATCTGCTTTCATCCTATGTCGAAGCCATGAAATTTCATGGTTTTCTGTTTGTAAAAAAAGAAGAAGAAGAAGAAGAACCCTGGCACACATATGTACATCACATGAACACAACCGCGACTTCGCAAATACTTCCATTTTAACACATGAAAGATACTTTTAAGTATAAGCGATACATCCATAATATCACAAAATTTGTACAGAACGTGTATCTAACTGTGTGTACCAGGATTTGAGATGTGGTAAGCCACAAATTAACTCCATCACCAGACAAAAAGGTGTTCTCATATGTAGGAAAACATGCGATTAACTATTCATTCGCCTACGAAAGGGCATGTAGCCTAGTGGTTACAATGACCTGAGTAGTATCCTAAGGTACTGAGTTCAAATCTCCTATGGAGCGAATTTCAGATTGGGTTGTTTGCGGGGCTAAGTTCCCTACTTCAATGGCCTTAGGTTGTGTTCGAGTTCAACAATTTGGCTGGCTAATTTGTTTCATGTAAAATAAGATGGGTCATTAAGAAACGATTAATTAAGTACTATATCTATTTCATATTATAAGTCGCTTTGACTTTTTTCTACTTAAATATTTTTAAATTTGACCAAATTTGTAAAAAAAATATGGTAACATTTTTAACATAAAAAATGTATTATCAAAATATATCTAATGTAACTAATTTAGTGTTAAAAATGTTACTAAATATTTTTATAATTTTGATCAAATTTAAAGAAATCTAACTATAAAAAACAAAAATACTTATAATATGAAATGGAGGGGTATTAATTATTGAAAATTTGAAAAAAATGAATCTATTTGATTTTTTAAAAACTTGTATATATAATACTTAAACATTTTTAAATTTGACCAAATTTGTAAAAAAAATATGGTAACATTTTTAACATAAAAATGTATTATCAAAATATATCTAATGTAACTAATTTAGTGTTAAAAATGTTACTAAATATTTTTATAATTTTGATCAAATTTAAAGAAATCTAACTATAAAAAACAAAAATACTTATAATATGAAATGGAGGGGTATGAATTATTGAAAATTTGAAAAAAATGAATCTATTTGATTTTTTAAAAACTTGTATATATAAGGTTTTATCACAACATGCATTATTGAGCCGTTTGTGAAGTGTGTCCATTCAAAAGGAAAATACTCGGCCAGGTAACCCAATCAAACTCAGCCTTAAATTATTTGAGAAAACCGTGCACTTTATTTTGATAGGTATTGGTTTCTAACTTCTACTACCTTCGTCCCAAAATATAATAACCTAAACTGAATAGAACATTTGCTAGTACAATGTATCTAGATAGATAGAGGAAACGTCTCATTCAGTCTTAGATTTTTATATTTCTGGGACGGACGGAGCAGTAAGATATTTACACATACATACTATGTTTTTCAGTGCCTTGCTATATATACATTGATTTGTAGAGAAGTAAACGATCAAATGATTCAGTGCCTAATGCTACTATTTTCGTTTCAAAATAAGTTTATTTTTCACTCATCCACACATACCAATACAAATATTAAAGAGTAAGATATCCCTACTTTATCCAAACACAACACAACTATTCATCACTTTATCTACTCCCGATATAATTATTCAACATTTCCCACGTAATGATTACTTTTAGAAAATAAACATATTTAATAACAGCTATAAATTAACTTATTTTTTCAGATCAGAACACATTTTGCCCCGACTATACATAAGTTCACATGTCCACTGGCCCTCTAGCCGTGGATTTATGTACTACTTTAATACTCCCGTCTGCCTAGATTCATTGTAGATATGTCATATCTATCTAAAATCTCTTATATTAGAGGACGGAGGGAGGGAGTACTTCATAACACAGTAATCCTTGAGACATAAATTAATTAAATAATATATGGGCCAATTCTTACGAAGCTTCAATTCTTTAGGCCTTTAATCGATGGCCCATTAATATCCCGGCGTTTCACACACGGCGGCCCATGCAAAGCCCAATTTGACCGGCCGCGTGACCCGCGTTTAGACTTTTGACTAGCCAACTCACACAAACGAGTATAAACCGCCAAGCCGAAACCAACACGGGTGCTATCCCAGCCGTCCGTTCCCACCCGACAACCGACCAAATCGAACGGCCACCATAGCCCCATCACCTCACCACCACCTAATCCAACTTGTAATCGAGCGACTCCTCATCATCATCGAGTCGATCTCCCTCACGAAGCAACCCCAAGGTCCCCAACCTTCTTTACCTTTCCCGGGCCGTGTCGCCCACGCGATTCCCTTCCCCTCCAATCGAATCACGTCGCCGTCCTCCGCCTCCGCCTCCGCCTCCGCCAACCTCGTCGGCGCCGCCGCCCTCGGATCCACGCCGCGCGATGCAGCACGGAGACTACGCCTCCTCGGCTCCCCCGGCTGCGGGTCACTACTACCCGCACCAGTACGCGCCGAATCCGCCTCCGCACCCGCCCTCCGCCGCCTCCGCCGCGCCGCCGGCGATCCCGGCGAGCTACGCCTCCGCGCCGCCCTACTCGGTGGGAGGGTACTCCGATCAGCCGCCGTCGGCCCCGTCCTACGCGCCGCCGCCGCCGCCCCAGTACGCCGGGTACGCGCCGCCCTACAACAATCCCAACCCAGCGCCCTACCCACCGGAGCCGTCCCCGGCCCCGGCGCCGTACTACAGCTACCCACCGACGGCGGCGGGGGCGGCGCCCACGCAGCATGCTCCGGCGGCGGAGCCCAGCCCCGCGCCGCTGCCCTACGACGCCCCGTACTACGGAGGCTACCAGCCGCCTCCTACCGCGGGGTACGGCGACGATGATTACCTGAACGAGGGCGCCTACGCGTATAGCGGCGACGGCGGCTCCGAGCCGTACGGGGCGCGCGGCACGGCGCCGACGCGGTCGGGTGCCGCGATGTTTGATGACTACGGCCGGTCGATTGGGCCCTCGTCGGGAGGGGCGGACCAGTGGCCCACCAGTGGCGGCGGCGGTGGCGGCGGCGTGGGTGGGAGCTTTGGGAAAATTGCGAGGGCTGTTCCAAAAGCAGAGTCTCATGAGGATGCTAACGGTGGTGCGCAGAAGTTTCGGGTTAAACTGCTGCCTGAGGGTGCCGGGAGCCCTACCGATGTGCTTTGTCAGGTATGATGAAATGAAATTGATGATAGGATTGGTCAAATTATACATCACACATGCAAAATTTAGAGTAATGATGTTTGAAACTTTTTAGATTATGCGCTAGAGTGACCTTGGTAGTTCCAATATGCCTTTAACATGTTTATTTTTGCTGTTGCAGATTGGTCTGGATGGAATTCGCATGCTTGATCCCAGCACAAGCAGGACACTAAGGATTTATCCCCTTGATACACTGACAAGATGGGATGTAAGTGCGACATCCTTTTGCAGAGGATTATGTGTATATCTTCTTACTACAAAATACAATGGCAATGTTGTCTTTCTAATGGACGGTTCATGGTTGTGGTTCTTGGTTAGGTTTTAGATTCAACCGTATTTGCATTTTGGGCGAAGACTCCAGTTGATTTTGAAGCAAAGCGAATAAGGTTGAAGTCAAACAGCTATACCTCCAATACTTTGCTTGACACTGTGACTGCAGCAACAGTGCAGGTGATCATCTTCCTCCATTAGCAATCGCTATTTACCCTCATTTTAAGATTCTTAGGTTTAGACTTGCTTTGCTCTGTAACACCACTACTAATAGCTGCTTTTGGTGAAAAAGTGTTAATTAGAAAAACCAAAGCGATGAATATTTGAACCAATACTTAGGAACCAACAAAATATGACTTATATCATGAATGTCTCACTTCTCCAAAATATTACTAGAGATCAATATGTCATACTGCGGCGAGTATGATGGCATATAAGTTGGCTAACTTGGATACCACCTTATTACTCTGTTTGAATTATATTCCAATATTCTGTGTTTGAATTACTCACTTGTATATTGATGAATGGAATATAAGTTGCTAACTTGGATTCCACATTGATTGGCAGTATCCTTTCACAATATTTGTAGAAACTAGTTTTTTTTTTGTTTTAAGAAAAGTTTTTGCTCCAACATGTTTTTCTTGATAGATTTTGTTCACGGGGTTGCTCATACATTCAGCTTATTTAATGCTTCTTTTTTTTTTACAAAGCATTCACATTTTTTAACTTTGTGAAACTACTTACAGTTTAAGGAGATTGGTGGAGATGCAAGAGGCAGAGGAACTGTAGACAGTAGCAAACCCATGTCACAGTCAAATGAGAAGAAGAAAGGTTTTGATTGGATGTTTGCAAAACCTGTTGATGAAGTGAAAGACCACTGGGTAAGTTGAATTGCTGCGACACACATTTACTACTTGATCTTAGTTACAAGAATGCTGGAACCTTTTTAGTTTATTATTTGTTTACTTGCATTGTTCCACTTCCTATTTTTGATAATTTTCTTGCAATATCTGCTCTTCCCTGCGAATGCATGTAGTTTGGCCCCTTTTTTGAAGTGTATATAGTTTGCCCTTTGATTAGTCCTTTACATGATGATACACTCTGTAACCATTTTGGTTGAGCATTTCATCATATAATGAAGACCACTTCAGTTCACTTAGCAGTACTATTGCTCTAGCCACTGACTGTTTTGCCATCTTGTACCACCATTTTGTTAATCTTATGATCGTGTTTCTTCTCTTTATCTCCTTTCTAGGTTCCAGATGAGGCTGCGAAGAAGTGCTACTCATGTGCTGTTGATTTTAGTCCTTTTAACCGCAGGGTAATTTGAATACTCTTTGTTCGGATATACTTATTTGTTACTTTTATGATGATATTTTGATAAATTAAGATGATGTTTTCTTTGCAGCATCATTGTAGGAACTGTGGTGAAATATTCTGTGACAAATGCAGTCAAGGAAGAACTGCTCTGACTGCTGAAGATAATGCCCCGCTTGTCCGAGTTTGTGATAGATGCATGGTACGTTCTGCTTCTTGTTTCTTAATGTTTCTTAATTATATATTATTTCTTTTGCTTGATGTTATCTTAGGTATAGTTACTTAGCTCATTTTAAACATAGCTTGACTGTGTTACTTCTTGGTTGTATTTCTCTTGTTTTCCAAAGCGAGCACAGCTCGCATAACCTCTGCAGCAAGTCACCTATTGTCTGTTGCTCTACTTATACATGCTTTAGCAGTTTTATCACTGACCAAATGGAAAACATAGTGAAATTTGAATAGCTGTGCACTATAGCTCTTCTTGGCGAGTTTCAATTCAGTGCCATGTGTTCATACGTTAGAATGTTTCTTATTCTCTCAGGCAGAAGTCTCTCAAAGGCTTAGCATAGCACAGGAAGCTGCCAACAGGTCTGCCACAGTGCAAAGTCATGAAGATCTTGCAAGAAAACTTAAGGTGACGTACTAGATAACACTTCCTCTATATTATACATTCATTGGAGTGACTTGTACACTTGACGGATTAATTGAGCATGATTTGTTGGAATGTAAGAGTTGTAAATGTTTGTTGGCCCATGTTTTGCCGCCAAAATTTTAGTCCCTAACATCTTAGGTGCCATCAGGAAATTTCAGCATGTTCTATGAGTCTGTGATCTTAACAAATTTATGCTTTGATCAACAGGAGGAAATGGAGAGAAATCGCAAGTCCTCGGGTTCTTCATCTGGGACCAGAATGAGGGAAGTTGCATGTCCTACTTGCACTGTCCATCTTCAGGTCGGTCTGACTTTAGGCACTCAAATGTTAATGCTCTTACAGTAATGACTTCGTTTGGCGCTTACATACTAACAATGGATGTGCAATTGCAGGTTCAGGTTCCAACCTCTGGCTCAGAAACAGTGGAATGTGGGGTATGCCAGCATGCTTTCCGTGTCAGCGCCAATTGATAAACCGGGAGACAGAGCATGTCTATAGCAATTATTCTGTTTATAACTCACTTATTCTGTTTATAAGCGTGTGTGCAGCCTGTAGATATTTCCTGGTTGTGTTGGTGACCATGACAGGATATACTAGGTTTTTCTTGTACATGGGTTAACCCTAAAATATATGCTCTAATACTGCTGAAATTGAAACATGCTTGGATGTCTGTGGAGAATATCAAAGAAACATTCGTTTCTGATGGCATGCTTCAACATATATCCCAACATAAATTCTTAAAAACATCTTGGGTGTGCTTTCAGATTCAAAATGGAATGGCTTCTGAAGCAAATGTGTAGAACTGCATCTAACTATGAGTGTTTTAAGATGCTTGCATCTTCCTGTCAGCATGGTCGGTTCGCTTCCGGTTGCAAATGTCTTCTCCGGATTATCTTGCGAGGCAAATGTACTTGATTGCCTAAAAGTCTAAGGGCTTGCTCATTTTGATGCCATTTTCAATCATACCATTTTTGGTAAAGTTGCTAAAAAACTGTCTACATTTAGTTTGTTGCTAAATTTGATAAATAAATAAGAAACACTTACTATTTTTTGGAAGGTTTATTTTTTGGAACAGGTCCTAAAACACTTTTTATTACTTGCTACTAGTTGCTACTACTACTTGTTAGACAAGAACTGAACGTGGGGCAAAGAGATCAAACTGCGCCGAGTTGAAGCACGCAAGAGCCTAAAACCAACCTCACTACAAGTCACTATAGCAGCTTCTTGTATCAACATCCATCATACCTCTCGAAAAGCAACATTCCTTGACCAGAATTTATGGCCATCAAGTGACCCCCCATGGCCGTGGCCCAACTGAAGCAGCATCCGCATCTGTAGTTCTGCACACGCTCCACAGCAGTGTCATCTAGCTCCAGGCAAAGAGCGTGCAGGGAATCAGGATAGCACGTCGCAGGCCAGCCCACAGGCCAGGCCAGCAGCAACGCAGGCAGCATCCATGCACGCATGTGCCCGGTGTCCATCGGCGACTCTGGATGGCCCACGCAGCATGGACTACAACGAAATGAACCTCCCTAAGAGAGAGGATTCATCTAGTCCAACGACGGATCTAGAAATTTTCTTCAGTCTGAGCAAGACACTACAACAATGGCTAGTTCAATGTTATGATAAAATGTTGGTGATATACTATCGAGATTGATGTTGCGTTCGGAAAAAATCGAGATTGATGTATAATTTTTCTTAATTTTTTAGCCCTTGTTCGATTTAGAGGGGATTGAGGGGGAATAATTTCACACTATAATAGATGTGTAATAAATTTTCTCTAATCTCTCTATCATACGGATTAACCGAACAAGGCCTGAGCATAGCAAAAACACACCACTACGGTGCTATTCCATGCTATTCGTGGAATATTGGTGATATGCATGGTATGCCCTCCTATACTACTGCGATCCGATAGCTGCGTAGGGTCGCTGGGCCATGGATCCGCCAATGATGATCTGGTTTAACCATCAGGGGAAGAGATGAGGAGGGAGAGGGATTATTGATCTGATTTTACTTCGTATAACCATTGAGAAGAAGAAGAAGGACACCGGCACGTTGGCGGCATGATTGATCTCTCCTCGAAAGCAGCGTCTCTTCCTCTCCCCACCCGCGGCGTTTAAGCGGAAACACCATCATTCTGCTGCTGAAAGCGTTCCATCCAGGCATGTAAACCGCGGGAAAGTCTGTGCAGGAAACCGGTAGAAACTCCACAAACCACAAAGAATAAGTAGCTACCAAGCCTATGCAATGCAGTGTCTACGTACAGGTAACCTGTCTGTCTCTGAATACAACGTGAGGCGAGCAGCGAGCTCTCGAGATGGGCAGCTCGCAGCGTGATCCGATGAGTACTAAGTTTCAAGTGTGGTATACTGGTAGCTGAATTCTTCAGACATTGCGCCGTGGACACTGTGTTTGTTAATTCTTCAGGCTACAATGATCTGCCTTTTGGGTCTTTTTCTTCCTCTTCTTCTTCGCGAGCGAATTAACCGAGCCTGCAATGGATGACAGGTTTCTGTTCCTAATCCGGCTGGCCCATGCTGTGATGCTGTCTTTTGACCGTCGCTTTGTGGCAGCGCCGTACTGTATGATTACCCTGTAACTGACAGTGTCGAACGTGTACATCTCCGTGAAATTTGATGGATACACATCCTGTGCGTTTGTGTTTCTTGCTTGTGTTTGTACCATCCGATGTGGTCACCTAATCTCTTCAATCTTGAAATAGCATTTGATCCAACAATTAATAGTAGTATGACATCCCAACTTCTGAATTGTCTTTAAGCAATTTCTTGATTGCTTCTGGGTAGCTAGCTGAATTGTCCTTGCACATTTGGATGTTACAGTACATTGCAAGGGAAAAACATAGGTTGCTTTCATTAACTCCATTCTTTCAGAAAGATTAGCCGTTTTCAGTTCATGAACTAATTGCTCCACTCCATATATTCCCTAGTCCCTACCTTCCTTCTTTCTCCTCGAGAATCTTCAGCGTACTGAGAATAATCAAGACAGAGAAGAAAGCGAAGAGCACCAAGTCATTCTTATCTGTAGTACTTTCTGAAGTTAACACTGCACCCATCATGTACGGTACCAAACTCAGTTTGGTGGATTGGATCAATGCATTCTCCAAGTTGTTCGATTAGGACTTCAGATCCCATCTTTCAATTGCTAATCCACTTGATTACGTTCAAAACGATAATCTGCATGTCTTTCCAAAATACCTAAGGACTAAAAAAAAGCTATATGCGTTGCAAACAGGACATGCTATTCAGACATGCATTTTGGCACTATCTCTGTCCATTATACAGCCATTTGAACATGTTCCATGTTCTATGATCTCTCCAACGGTCCAACCATGTCCTCTTCATGATATCATTGCATGTATGGACTCACTCAACCATGTCCTCGCGACCTCACCATATTCTCATAGCTCAGACTCAGCCATCAGGCTTGGCATGCTTGTAGACAGCCACCAGCAGCATGCTACGGTACAGTTGATAACTGCATTGGACCTCGATTGGACTGCATATGATAGAACATAGATAATGCTTACAGGTTGTTTTGACAGTGACATGGCATACAGTTGAGTGGACAACCGATAATTGGGTCCAATAGTGATTAAGCAAGTAATCTTCGGTCCTTAGCTATGAAATGGACTTGTCACGATCGTCAGTCAAAACAGAAGAACGCAAAGAGATTGCTTGTTTCTGTTCTCTGAAGAATCAACGGTGTGTAGTACTGTCCACCTATTGGAATTCTTCCTTGAGGGAAGCTCTGAATTAGCCCAATTGTCTGTCCTACAAATTAACCGAGTACTCTACAAATTCATGTTCTCTATTCGAGTGATTAAGTATGGCTGTTAGCTATGATTGTTAAGAACTGAAATGGACATGGTCACTTCTGTCACTCAAAACAGAAGAACGCAAGAGATCGCACGTTTCTGTTCTCTGAAGAATTAACGGTGTGTGATGCTGCCACACGAGCAACTCTGAATTAAAATTAAGATGGTCAACTGTATTCTTCCACAAATTCCTACTACTATATTAATGCCTAATTAAGCAAGATTTGATGGACTGCGTGGTTCACTAAACACAAGGCAGAACATGCACGTAAGCGCTCGCGAATTCAGAGAAAATGTATGGGAGGGAGCAGATGACATCGGGCCGTGCTACAGGTTGCCTCGGTGCCTCCTGCGCTCCTGCTCTCTAGGCTGCGTCCTGCGTGCGTGCGTGCGTGGCGTGGCTGCCCGTTTCAGGCTTCGGCTAGTGGTAGGTGAGGCGACCTGCGGCGCAACTTTGAAATGCGGGCCCGTATTGTGGCTCTCAAATTGGCCGAAAAACGGATGGTTTTTTTTTTTTTTTTTTTTGCAGAGGATTCCCTGCTGATTTGTGATTTTCGTCGTGGTTTTGGGGGCACGAGCAGCGTCCACACGTACCGGAACAAAGTTTTCTGCTACAGTGTATCAGTGTCACTATGTCGGCAGTTCGGCACTCGGCATGCATATAATGAGGCTATTTTACGGTAATTTCAGCTGTTAGGAAAAAAGATGTAGCACATGTTAGGAAACGATAAGCGAACAAACGATAAAAAACAATAGATCAATCACAGAAGACACGAGATTTAACGTAGAAAAACCCTCCCAAAACAGGAGAGAAAAAAACCACGGGCGCCAGCCAGCAAAATATCTTCACTATATCTGGGGTGAGGTTACAACGCCGCACGGCGGCTTACAAGAGGTATATATATGGTGGAACCCTAAAAGGGATGACGATCCGTTTCGCGGGGCCTCCGCCCCCGCACCCCCGGGCGTCCCCAGGTGCACGGCCCAATGGGCCAGCTTCAGCCTCCGCTACGCTCCCGCCTAAGCCTCCCGGCAACGGGTCTCCGCTCCACTACGGCAGAAGCTGGTCTTTATTAAGTGCAAATGAATTTGGATCACAACTCAACAGCACAGAGTTGGACTCATAGCAGGATTTGTAAATACCATAGATTACCGCTGGATTATCGCAGTTACATGGTATGTCGACGTGGCGCAATATGCAAAACCACTTGATATATTAGTTAGGTAAAGAAAAGAAAAGAAAATTTTAATTCTTTTTTACTTTTCTATCTTAAAAAATAATAAAATTTGACTATTTACTTAAACTTCATTTCTTCTATAATAAAGCAACTTAAAACTGGATGAGTTATTAATTATAGTAAACTGAATCTAGACAGGTACTCCTTCCGTCCCCAAAAAAAAAGCCAACATAATCCCCTCGGAGTACAACGAATTTGAACAATTTGAACAGATGTCCACATCCCCTCCTAATTTGGCTATTTTTTTGACGAAGGGAGTACCTAATTCGTTTTATACTCCATATATCCTAAAATAAATATACATAGTATATGATGTGATATATTATAGTACTATGAATCTAGATTGTTTGCCTAATACTACGAATCTAGATTAATAGTAATAAAATCAGCTTGTCTATATTTGTAGTATATCTAATATTGACCAAAGCGCACCTAGTATATAACATGACATATTTTATTATTATGAATTCTGAATTGTTGCCTGTTCAAATTTATAATGCCAGGATATATCAAATCACAAATTAGGTATATTTATTTTGAAACAAAGAAAATAGGATGGATCATAGTCCAGATTCATATTAGTAATATCCATCCTGACACTGAGACAGATGGATTACTACGAAATGTTATTCGATTATATGGTACCAGTATATTATATGGCGCCTCCTCTCTCTCTCTCCCCCAACCCGGGCCGAGCCTCTCGCTCCCGTACTCACGCACACACGCAGCGGCGCAGCGAGAGAAGAGAGAGAGAGAGAGAGAGAGAGAGAGAGAGAGAGAGAGAGAGAGGGGCAAAGCGACACCAACGGGCGGATTTTTAAGTGCAGCCACCTCCATCCTCCCCGTGTCCGCTAGCCCCTCCTCCCTCCGTTGGTCTCCGCCCACCCAGAGGAAACCACCCGCCCCCGGTCCCCGGAGGAAAGCTTCGGCCATGGCGGCGGCGGCGCGGACGGGATGCCTGGTCGCGCTGCTGGCGGTGCTCTTCTTGGCATGCGCCGCTGAGGGGGGTGCGGCGGCGGCAGCGGCGGCGCAGCAGCAGCAGCTACGGCGGCGGAGGCATCTGCTGCGGCGGCAGCGGCAGGTGCACAACAGCCTCAGGCGGCTCAACAAGGCGCCCCTCGCCAGCATCGAGGTACCGGTCGTCTCCTCCTCTCCTCTCCTCTCCCACCAACATGGCGCGCATTCAATGCACGCCGCCTCGCCATCGATTTCCCGTTTCGTTTTTTCTTTTCTTTTGTTGCTCTGGTCGCTCGCTGGTATGGAGGGGCGGAAGGAATGAATCCATGGAGGAAAAAAAAAAAGGCGGTGGTGGTGCATTTGGTATGGAAGTCGCAAAAAAAGTTTCGCGCTTTTGATTGATGGGTCGACTTGCTCGTGCTTGGTGATGAGCTCGCTTTGGAAGTGTGGATTGACTGTTCCTCCTCTCATGGACCATGCATTGGGGTTTCTTCCGTTGATGGAGGAAAAGGCTCGCTTTTGGAGGAAAATTTTATGGGTGCCCGTGCTTCTTTGGGTTCTCTCCACTTCAAGGGAGGAAAGATATGGTTGCTTTCCTTTCTTTGGAGGAGAACACACTACAGAGTCTTCTTCCTTTTCTTTCTTTTTTTTTCTGAACCATTTCCATATTTTGCATTTGTTGCTAAAAAATTTCTTCTTTGGAGTATGGGTGATAGTCTGATAGTCTACTTCATGGATGTTTTGGATTATCTCAAGTTGCATTGTTTTGATATGGAATTCCAGAACTCTCTTCCTCTCTTTTTTTTTTTTTTTACACTTTTGCTAATGAGATTTTTCCCTGTCTCTCTCAAATCATTCATGTCCTGAATTTAGGATATTGTTTTATCTTTTTTTTTCTTGCTTTAATTGCATAACTGATAGTGTGAATTCAACAGAGTCCAGATGGAGACATCATAGATTGTGTGCACATCTCCAACCAGCCTGCCTTTGATCACCCTTTCCTCAAGAACCACACTATCCAGGTTCCTCTCTCTCCAGAACACACCACTGCCCCTTTTTTTTTACAGTTGGGGTAGTGCTTCCCCACATATCATGATAACACTCAATGGTGCACTATCATCACCTTTCAGATGAGGCCTGATTACCACCCAGAAGGCCTGTATGATGAGTCCAAGGTTGCATCACAGCAGAACACCCAGACAATCACCCAAATGTGGCACAAGAACGGCGTGTGCCCGGAGAACACCATACCAATCAGGAGGACCAAGAAGGAGGATGTCCTGAGGGCCAGCTCCATCAGGAGATATGGCAAGAAGAAGCACAAGAGCACCCCAAACCCCATGTCTGTCGACCCTGATATGCTCAATGAGAGTGGCCACCAGGTAGGGTAGAGTGTGTAACGTGTTCCATTCAAGAACCAATCTCCCTACTAGTAGTAACATGTTCTTGGGATTGTTCATTTAAATCTTGTTTCTGCTCCATGGTGCAGCATGCAATAGCATATGTGGAAGGTGATAAGTACTATGGAGCTAAGGCCACCATCAATGTGTGGCAGCCAAGAATTGAGCAGGCTAATGAGTTCAGCCTGTCCCAGCTCTGGATCTTGGGTGGTTCCTTTGGGCAGGACCTTAACAGCATTGAAGCAGGATGGCAGGTGAGAGGGAGAAGAAAAACCCACTTAGGTCAAAAGTTCTATTAAATGCTTTGTTGCAGCTTCCATTTTTGTTCTTCCATGCGCCCAATTATGAAGCTCATTCCTCCCCTTGCATGCGTCAATAATTCCTGTGTTGCAATAATGATATGGTACACTGCACTGGAGAAGCCTTTCATTTTAGGAGCCAGACTAGATTATATTCGTTTACGAAGATTCTTTCTTTCATGAGCAACTGTTTTAGGAGCTAAGAATGCTGTAATGGCGGATTAAAGCTATATGCAGTACTCTCTTGCATTGTGGCTTATGTCTTTACTCTCTACATTATTGCAGGTTAGCCCAGATCTGTATGGGGACAACAATACTAGACTCTTCACCTACTGGACTGTAAGATAAACATCACATTCCTTTCAATCTTCACGATAATTGTTTTTTAGCTTCTTTTTGTCTCTTGTTTAGATCTACATTCCCTATCTTGCTGTTATTAAATTACAGATTAACCTAATGATACTGATTTTTGTATTGCCTCTGTACTCTCTGTAGAGCGATGCGTATCAGGCAACAGGATGCTACAACCTGCTGTGCTCGGGGTTCATACAGATAAACAATCAGATAGCCATGGGCGCTAGCATCTCGCCACTCTCCAACTATGGTGGTTCCCAGTATGATATCAATATTTTGGTCTGGAAGGTAAAATACAAGAAACCTTCACATGCGTGTGCATACACACAGACGAAATTCATGAACGGTGCCAGCGAATCTATGCCCACCTGTTTCTTGTTCTTTCCTGAGGCACCTCCAGGGCTTAAGGTCAAGGCTACAACTGTGGCCCTGGCCTGTTTTGTGGACGCATTCACAGTTGTCCCCCACACACGTACTGTATTTATGCATGCTAATGCTAACTCTAATGATTTGAGTTTTAAACAAATTTCCACAGGAATATTCTCCTAGAGCTCATGTTTCTTCTGTTAAAATTTTCCAAGTCATTACCATGTGACATTATGTTGGCATGCCACCACTTGCATAACCAACAAGATCTCGCTCCACGTATAATTCCGAAAGTGGGCTATCAAGCTAAAATAGTTTCAAACTCGTTTTCATCAAAGGGTAGATCCTTTTCATAGTGCATATAATGAACACAAAAAGGAAAACTTTATTTTTGCGCGTGCATGATAACACTAAAAGGTACCTACAATATTCCCTTATCATTATCCTATCTTCTAAGTATGCCCCATGGATTGTGGTTTGCAGGACCCAAAGGAGGGAAATTGGTGGTTGCAGTTCGGTAATGACTATGTGTTAGGCTACTGGCCATCCTTCCTCTTCTCCTACTTGGCAGACAGTGCCTCCATGATAGAGTGGGGTGGTGAGGTGGTGAACTCGGAGCCTGATGGCAGCCACACCTCCACACAGATGGGCAGTGGCCACTTCCCTGAGGAAGGATTTGGCAAGTCCAGCTACTTCAAGAACATACAAGTGGTGGATTCATCAAACAATCTTAGGGCACCAAGTGGTATTGGGTCATTCACTGAGCAATCCAACTGCTATGATGTGCAGAATGGCAACAATGGTGACTGGGGCACATACTTCTACTATGGAGGGCCAGGGAAAAACCCAAACTGTCCATAGTAGAAATGGAAAAATTCTATCCATGCCCCTAACAAACCCTTGACACCTGTATTATGCAGTAAATTAGTTTACACCTCTTCTTTTTTTCTCTTCTTGGTTTTTGTTTTGGTTTCACCATTTTCCCACCAGGTTATTAACTTCTAGGTAAGTGTTTGACATGTGAAATTTGTTCTCTTCCTCAGAGATGTTGGTCTGGTTCTTGGGAGGAGTGTGGTCAAGTTTCTGAAGAGAAACAGGCCTGTTTGGTTGGTTGGTTGTGCACTTGTGCCTCATGTTTTGTCAAATATTTTTTGTTTTCTCCCATGCCTGCCTTCAACTTGATTGTTGGAGCCTTGGAGGTACTGCACTTGTTAAGTTGAATTCAATTAATTAAGCTGTTGGTGCATGTGTGTGGCCTTTGGTTAATACCTGTACCAGTATGGGTTTTTCTATCCTGAAAAAAGTTGCTAATCAAGTGCTTAGCTATTGGAAGATGTGCAAAGATGCCAACTTTTTGTGTGCTACGTTTGGTGGCACACTTGGGTCTTCTGGAAAGCTGCATAAAAGTTGGTTAAGCATATGGTTAGACCTGGGACTTGCATTCTGTGAAGGCAGGTGGAGTTCACATTGCAAGCAACAGTGCAAGCACCGCACCATTGCTTCAGCAATCTTCAAGCTCCTGACTATTGGTGGCCACTGATAGATTTGGTTGTGCGCTGCCTAACTGAATTGACATTTTTAGTGGTCTATGGTTTGATTCTAACTACTACTTCTAGTGTAAGGCTTTTGGATTTCAGTGCTCTAGTTGTGGCATCCAGTTCATAAATCACTTGTTCAAGAGTGTAAGTTTTGATTCTGTCCAGCTATAACGCACAAGGTGAGATGGAATTCGGGACGATTGATTTTCTAGCTGGTCATTTGATATGTTTTTAAAGTATATAACGGTGGAATGCAGAGCATGTCGGGATAAAAATAGGAGTACTAACCAGATCCTTTGACGGCTGCAATTTTAATATTTTAGTCCTTTTATAAAACTATTTTACAAACTAGTAACATGTCCAAGGGCCAAAGTCATATAATTGAGAATTGGTTGGGTGGATGGTGAGAAAAAAAATACTGGATCGGTGGTTATGCTTGTATGTTTTAATGGGCAGACCAATATAATTGGGATGGGATAGGAGAATAATTAGGAATATAACATTGGATTCGGTGGTTACTCTCGCAAAGCGTACTAAATGAGGGGAGGGGAGGTACTAAATGAGGGGAGGGGAGGGAAAAAGAACGATTATGTTTTTAAAGTAGTAGAGATAAACCTCTAAGAACTAGTAAATCGCAGGAATGGATCTTCTGCTCCACGCCGACACTGAACACGAGCTCAGTGCTATTGTTAATGGCCTTTCAAGGTTAGCGTCCAGCCGAAGGTCAAATAGTTTTTTTAGTACCTATTTCTGAAATAAGTTGTATCAAAGGTCCAAACGGCAAAACTTGCTGACTGAGGGAGTACCACCAAATGAGCTTCTCAAACATGTGAGCTGCATGATTGTGCGAGGAAAGATGGTTAAGAAAACAAACCACACCAGAAAGTAACCAAAGCAGCATGAGGCTTTTTATTTTTACCATGTAATCCGGGCAACATCTCCTCTCCAGCGTTGAGCTCGACAGTAGTACAGTACAGCACAGCCATGGCCGTAGTAGCTCACGAGCACTCACCAAGCTGTCTCAAAAGGGCTATAGAAAGAAAACAAGCTGCCTTCACATGCCACACAGGGGCCCCTGCTTTTCTTTTGGTTGGATTCGATGGAAAATAATTACACCTATGTGAAATGAAAATTTTTAGTATCACATCGGACGTTTAACTGGATGTTGGAAGGGGTTTTCGGACACGAATAAAAAAACTAATTTCATAACTAGCCTGAAAACCACGAGACGATTTTAAGTCTAGTTAATCTGTCATTAGCACATGTAGATTACTGTAGTACTTATGGCTAATCATGGCCTATTAGGCTCAAAAGATTCATCTCGCGATTTATATGCAAACTGTACAATTAATTTTTTTATCTATATTTAATGCTACATATATGTGTACAAAGATTCGATGTGATGTTTTTGGGAAAAGTTATTGGTAACTAAACAGGCCCATAAACTGCAATACTGCATCCATCCATGCATGCATGCAGCCAGTAGCAGGGCTCTCATCAATCTCTCTCACTGGCTCTGCTGCTGACTCCAGTAGTACTGGGCTACTAGTTGTGGATTCAGATTGGGTGACATAGATGTGACAGGGTGACATAGCGTAGATCTTAGCCCTCCAAACCAAATCCAATGGCTGAGATTCGTCCACGTTATCGCGATTTAAAATTTAACTCGTAGGAGTAAAAATTTTACTGGGAGTAAAATTTCAGGAGTTAAAATTTTACTAGAGTTAAATTTTAACTCGTGATGATGTGGACGAATCTCAACCGTTGGATTGAGTTTGAAGGGCTGAGATCTACGCTATGTCACCCTCTGACATGTCTATGCTATGTCACCCAATCTGAATCCACTAGCTGTAGTAGCCAGCTGTGACAGTGGTGAGCATGGATGGTTTCGTGTGTTTGCCCAGAGGACAAGAGGTCACTGTGGTATTCATCAACCTCTTGACGCCTCTCTTGTTTGCAATCGCAGAGCTCGTCGTTTTTCATCCACATGCATAGTGAGATTCTTCCATGGTGATTGTGCCTTTCCAACTTGTCAACTCTCTCTCTCTCTCTCTTCCTACCAGCGTGCATTGGATGCTGAATTGCTGATGTGTTCTTTTGTTTTGCCCATTTCAGGCTAATTCTCGATGTCTTATAATAACCCTACCACTTCTTAGGGGACCCGTGTGTTCATGTGAATTATAGTTAGACCTTATTTAGGAAGAAGCTTTTAGTAGCTAAGGTTTCTTATAGAATCTCATGCTCCTTCAAACAATACAAATTCTCACATATATTCTCCAGCTACTTGGAATCTCAAGCCCCCTCCAGTTGAGCCTTAGCCTTAGAAACTTTTCACGAATGTGTACACTACATGAATTGAACTTTTTTTTTTTGGTTAAAATGCTCCAAAAGATTAATGCTTGCACGATGCCTGAAAATTTTGAGGCTCCAAATGCCAGTTTGGTACTCTGAACTTTGCAGGGTAACCTTCCCCTGTAGCCTGTATAGGCAATGGTAGCAACTAGCAAGGCACCAGCTTTCCAGAGAGGTTGCAATGCAGTTGCAATGGGACGAACAAGAACACGACGTACTCGCTAAGGAGAAGTATACGCTGGTTGTCTAGTACTGTACTACTTGGCATACGGCAGAGAGAAAGCTCACCATCTTTCTACTTGGCACAATCTTCTTGTACTTTTCCGTTTTCACTTTCACCGAGTAAATTATCAGGGCTAGGAGGAACACAGCCTTTTCATCATTAAAAGAGGCAGCAGGAGCAGATCAGAGCAGACATTTAGATCTGTAAAGCAATGCAACTGTGTGGATAGCCTGAATTGTTCAGTGGTAGTAGTAGTAGTAGTATTTGCGCTGAATTTTTCAGTAGTATTTGCAGTGAAAACCATACGTGTTTACGGTGAAAATGCCAGTGACGGGCCGGCATTGAAGACGATGGGCCAGGAGGCAACGGCGGATGGGGCGGCGCTTGTTTTCTTCTTGCATTGACGCCCATTGCCTGAAAATTCCAACTCCATGTTCCAGAATTCAGAGACAATTTGCACCTTTCCTGCTTCATGCTCTTGACTTTTGGTAGTAGTACAGTTTTTGATAATTCGGTGAACCTTTCTATTTCAATTGAATCACATAAGAACATAACAGGAAGAGGAACACACATAAAGTTAACTGATTCTTCAGAAATATGCTGTCTCTCGATGTTCCAACGCTACCAAATGGATAGGTGATTAATATTATCACTGAAGAGACAATAAGTCATAAGCCACAACATTTTCTGATACTGCAAGTTTATCATTCTTGAACATCATCATGATTGATGAGTGGCACATGACGCTCACATCACACACAACTATACTAAACCATAGACTATCTAAAGAAAAACTATAAACCATAGACAAGCGTTGGTATCTTTTCAATGGTGTACACACAGGAATTGTGGGGTAGAGTGATCTTTCATGTTGGCTTCTCGTAGCTGTTTTGGTCTCTGAACTCTGAAATCTTACTTCTGATCATCTCCGCCACATGAGGCTGCACAAACATGTGTGTCGGGTCAAGCATGTGCAGGATGAACTTGTCCGAAGCAGGCATTGAAGCATTCAGATTAACAATGAACTGTGCCATCGGTACATCACTGAAAAAAAAAAGATTTATGAGTTGATTGTGCAAACTAGATAGAGGTGAAGAAAAATGAGCTAAATTTTATCAATTGTAAAAGGAGCTTACCAGGAGATGAACAACCCCTTTATTGCATTAACCATGTTTTCTGCTCTTTGGAAACAGAATGCCACCTGATCATTTAATCAGCAAACCAACACAGCCATGTCAGTGGAGAATCAAAAGTACTGGAAACCTTCCCCAACAATCAGACTCTAAAACAGTGATGCAGTGATCTTTTAAAGCACGGTAAAAGATTGCAAGTGAGGAGATACCGAGATAGTGGAGATAGAGACCTTACTGCCTTCTAACAAGGATAATTCAACCTATAACTTATGCTTAAATTGCTTACTGCTACCACACAGGTACATAATAGCAAGGTGTGAGCTATGCTTGAAGAGGCAATAAGTTTAAAGCATACTACTGGAAGTTGATAACTAACAAAAAAATGCAAAACACTGGAGTGGCCAGTGATTTGTGCTCCCGTGCCAATGATACTTGCGATACAAACACAGAAAGTGAACCAGCAGTATCTTTCTTATCTTTTCTGTGCAACACATGCCCTCGATGTGTGTATACAATGAGACGACGACAAATCTATTACTCCATCTTAGGTACAAAGCTACAAAATCAATTAGTTAAAGAACAGTTAACGCTAGCAAATTAGTTTTACAGGACGATTTAGCACGTTGCGATTTTCGACCTCGGGGAACTGTCTCAATAGGGCAGGCGAAAAAAAATCAACAGGCTCAAATTGCATGTTGATTGTTGAGATAAAGTAGGGTTGCATCGGGCAGGGTAATCCAATGGAAGAAATACACCACACTGGTCGTAAACCTTGCAATATATTTCACGAGCAAGCATAAATCAGTAGCTCAGTACGAATCCTCCCTAGAGATCTAGAAGTTCATCTTACCTTTGTCGCCTCCTTGTGCTGTTGTCTTCTCTAGCACCGGTGCGTCGTTGTACGGAGCGATACGAGCAAACCGGCAAGGAACAAGGAGCCTGCAGCGGCGGCGGCGGCGCGCGGCTCAGGCGGAGGTCAGGCATAGGGTTCCGACCAACCTGCTGGCCTTGTTTGGATGAATCGGGCCAAGGTTAGCCCATCTAAACTAGGCCCAGATGTAAGTGGCCTTTCGGCCTGACCCAAAATATGAAAAGAAAATCCAACAAATGTCATTAACAAGCAAAATGCCATCAACAAACACAACATTAAAAAAAATGCTATTCTACGAGTCAACTAATTCTATATACCTATACAAATCATCTCCACTACTGAAATTCTCTGCTTCCTGGTGCTTCCACGTCATCAATTTGTTTTGAATCGTCAGATCTGATCTGATCCAATCAAATCAAATCATCTCAGCCTACCTCATCCCGCATCCGGTCCGTCTTCCGCATCGCTCCTCCCTCGCGCGTTCCGCCGCCCCACCACCTCTCTCTCCCCGCACCGCATCTACGCCGCGCCCCACCGCCGCATCTCGCTGTGCGCCGCGCCACATCGCGCTCGCCTGTCCCCACCGCACGCAGTGCCTCGTCAGTACCGGAGCCAGCACGTCGTCCGCCACCCATGCCGCACGGGTTCCTCTTCGCCTCCCCCTCCTAGCGCCGGCTACTTCGCCTTCCCTGCCCCATCAAGATAGTTGTTGTCTCCTCCACTTCAAGAAACTATCGTCCTCCACATCCTGCTCGGTCGAGTCCTCACATGCTGCCCGATTCACTTCCTACTGCATGTTTCTCGCCGAAAACCATCGTTCCGTTCGTTTTCCCTGCCTTTAAAGCTTCGGCCGCCTCCTCACCTTCAAGAAATCTCAGGGGTATATATTCCTCTACCAAAGGTATGCTTCTTCGTCTTTCTCTTGAACCATATCCATATGTGTTCATTCAATCTATTGGCGTACATTTCTCCTTTGAGTCACACTCGATTGATTTGTTCATGTTATAAATCAGATTATCAACGGATTAAGGACATACGAGTATTGATTTGGTTTCGGCTCTTCAGATTAGTGCTGTCCCAATATTTATTTGGATTCATCTCTTCTTCAGATTTGTACTGTTCCTATTCAATAGGATTGAAATTTATTTGGATTTCTCACTTCTTCAGATTTCTACCGTCCCTATTCAACACGACTGACATTTATTTGGATTTGTCTCTTCTTCAGATTTATACTGTCCCTATTCAACAACATTGAAATTTATTTAGTATGTACAATTTGTTAAAGGAGCCAATTCATGTTCATGGTATTATATGACGACTATAAAGATCATATATATGCATATACTGGTTTTATGTATTGCTGCGCCTTAATTTGTTTTATTTCTGAATACTCCGGTTATTAGTAGATTAGATACTGTCGTTGTAGCAGCAGCTCTGGGCTACCGCTGAGGTCAGTCGCCATGGCCATCCAAAGCAGCAGTTGCAGCATATATTTCCTCCGATATGAATCCTCTATCAAGAAAATATCAACAATACAATCGGTAATGTTTAATTGCCTCATATTCATTCATGGTCATGTTTTCCAAATATTATTATATTCCGACCGTACGTTACTTGCTTTGCAATTTCTTCCATAAGAACAAATGAACAATATCATATTTTCTGCAGACTATCAGGGACTGAGTTCAGCAATGAACTTAATTTTGATAAATATTGGTCTTTGGATCTGTTCATTTTCTTTAGATAAAGGGCAACACCCTCTGCATCCTAAGGTGGATGCACCTTGTATCTGTCCATGCTAACCTTCTTTGCTATATGGTGTTCTTACTTAACATATGGCTTAATAAGCTACAGTTTGTGATGGATGTAACTTAATTGTTAATCTTTCCCTTCTTTCTTAGTAGAATATAAATGATGTTCTTTGTAATAGCACACAATTAAACATTTTGTCAAACAATAGGGAATTCATCATGTAAGTGCAACTTTTATCTACAATTTTATCTGAGTTTTATGGGTTGGATGTTATTTTCTTTCTATCGACACAATCTCTCTGCCCTAATGAATGATTAGTATCCTCAAGAAAGAAAAAATTAAGAAAGGGAGTTTCTGATGCTTTGTTTAGATATGGTAGCTATACTTTTTTCAATGATAGAAAATGTTCATTTTTTGGCTTTCAGTTTACTTTATGGTGTAGGATGGTAAGGGGTTGAGCAATGTTGATCCAATAAGTTAATAAGGGATTGCACTATGTTTATGAATTTTTCACATTAATCATAAAAGATATATTACCTCACATGTAGACCATTTTAACTGAAGAAAGGTCAATAATAATCAAAATTATTCTCCCTTACATTGCTATAACTATTTGAGATATTTGTATCTCAAACTTCATCTTTGTCGGGCATTCCGTTTATATTTCTTCGAACAATATAAGTAATATTGTTTGCTGAAATAAAATAAAATAATCATTTTCCATGGCTATCTATTGCATTTGCCTTGCATCTCCACATATAGTCCTACGTTCCTACCTACAAATCCCGCAGCAACGAGCGGGGTATTTTCTAGTTACTATTAGGGTTCCATCCATTCCCTGCCGTTAAAATGTGATAGGGTTAACAAAGTGACATGGTTGGAATCATAACGGATTAACGGTGATAGCATTTCTAGGATAAGTTAGCTCGTATGATAACATTTTCTAAAAGTTGCGTTCGTTGATGGTATTTTTTGAAATACGGTTCTTGTAATGGCATTTCATGGATTTTTCTCAAAAATTAATATAGATGAATTCACCCTATGGGCTGGCCCACACCACTGTGTAACCACGCGCTACCGATGCAGAGGGATTTGGAGGTGGAACTTGGAATTTTGGAAGGGGAATTTGGAGTAGGAAGAACAAAGTGGAGAAGAGAGAAGAAAGTATTGGGGAGGAAGCAAAGTTTCTCTTTTCTTCTTCTTCGATACCTTCTACATCACGCGAGTTCAGTTTATATATCGCTTCCTCCGTTAGCACACAGGCCCATTTGCTTAATAAGTCTATTACACAGTAGTCGTGATACTACTCCCCGCAGGATAAGTAGCTTGCCCCCAAGCTACAGCCGCCGGAAACCTTGAGCGAAGAACATCATAGTCTTCCCAGGTGGCATGATCCACAGGCAATGACGACCACTTGACCAGCACTTGCACATGAGCGGCATTACCCTTCTTGACCAAACGACGATCCAAGATTTCTTCAGGAGTAACATCAGCTGCATCCAAAATCACTGGCTTGGGCAAGGAGGAATAGACAGGAACATTTTCTGGCACATGAGCTTTGAGTTGTGACACATGAAAGACTGGATGCACCATGTTGTAAGTCCAATCGATAAGCAACCAAACCAATCTTTTCCAGAACAACAAAAGGACCGAAATACTTGAAAGCAAGTTTAGGATACGGTCGATTAACCACCGAGGACTGAACATAAGGTTGGAGCTTCAGAAAGACTTGTTCACCAACATCAAACGAACGATCGGAACGGTGCTTGTCAGCCTTGTTCTTCATACAAAGCTGCGCACGCTGCAATTGCTGCTGAAGAAAAGAAGACAACTGTTCACGTTCCGACACCAGATCAGTCACTGAATGATGAGAGGAGAACAGGGACTTGGCTGGAGTGAGGATCCATCCCAAATAGCGCTTTGTAAGGTGTGCAACCCAAAGAAGTATGATAAGAGGTATTATACCAATATTCTGCTAAATGAAGCCAATTATGCCACTTAGTAGGAGAAACTTGAGTCATGCAACGCAAATACATTTCCAAGCATTGATTCACTCGTTCGGTCTGACCGTCGGTTTGAGGATGATAAGCCGTGCTCATTTGCAGCTGTGTATTCCAAACCTTGAATAAATCACCCCAGAAGCAACTGGTAAAGATCTTATCACGGTCAGAGACAATCGAATGAGGAATACCATGTGTTTTAAACACTGTCATGTCCACAGCTTGAGCTACTTGAGAGGCAGTATAAGGGTGTCGCAATGGTATAAAGTAGGCATACTTTGTGTAGCGGTCCACAACAACCAAAATGACAGAAAATCCATCAGATTTCGAGAGGCCCTCCACAAAATCCATAGAAAGATCAACCCAAGCTGTAGTAGGAATGGGAAGTGGGGCTAACAATCCCGGCAGTTTACAATGCTCGTGTTTTGCTTGTTGACAGATTTGACATTGCTTGACAAAGTTCAACACATCAGTTTTCAAGCCAGGCCAATGAAAAAGTTTCTTGAGACGATGATAGGTAGCAGTAAAACCGGAATGGCCACCAACAGGAGAGGAATGGAAGACAGAGATAAGCTTATTGTGTAAACCGGCATTAGCCCCAATCCAGATCTGGCCCTGATAGCGAATCAACCCATTCACCAAAGCGTAACCCTGGGAATTAGGGGACAGAACGGCCAATTCAGTCAACAGAGCCTGGGCTCGAGAGTCCACCACATATGAGTTCAAGACTTCCTGCAACCAAATAGGGGAAACAACAGACAAAGCACAAGTCTGGCCTGAGACTGGTATGCGAGAAAGAGCATCTGCCACCACATTATCCACACCCTTCTTGTACTGAAATGTATATTGCATACCCATCAGCTTTGTCATTGCCCTCTGTTATAACTCAGTACCCAATACTTGATCATTCAAATGGCATAAGCTCTTATGGTCAGTTTTGATGACAAAAGGACAACGTTGCAAATAACACCTCCACTTGTCAATTGCCATCATAATTGCAAGGAATTCTTTCTCGTATATAGAAAGCTTTTGATTAGCCTGACCAAGAGTCTTACTGTAATAAGCAACAGGATGGCCCTGTTGGCTCAGCACGGCTCCCACCCCATAAGCGCATGCATCAGTCTCTAGGACAAAAGGAATATTGAAATCGGGAAGAGCCAAGACAGGAGTAGTACACATGGCATGTTTTAATTGTTCAAATGCTTGCTGGGCAGCTGCAGACCAGGCAAAGGATTTCTTCTTGAGAAGTAAAGTAAGAGGTCTGGCAATGATACTATAATTGTGAACGAATTTGCGATAGTACCCTGTCAGACCTAAAAACCCTCTAAGAGTAGTAACTGAAGTTGGAATAGGATAGGCCAGCATAGCAGCAGTCTTAGTAGGGTCAGTACTTACGCCTTGAGCAGAAATAATATGCCCTAAATATTCCAACTGAGAGCAAGCAAAGGAACACTTAGACTTTTTGGCAAACAACTGATGCTCTCGGAGTACTTGGAATACTTGGCGTAAATGAGACAGATGTGAGGAGAAATCTGGGCTATATACGAGAATATCATCCATAAAAACGAGCACAAATTTTCTGATGAAGGAAGCAAAAACCGAATTCATGAGACATTGAAATGTAGAGGGGGCATTAGTGAGACCAAAGGGCATAACACGAAATTGAAAGCCCGTGATGAGTCTTGAAGGCTGTCTTAGCTTCATCAGATTCCACCATACAGATTTGATGGTAACCGGCTCGAAGGTCCAATTTAGAAAAGAATTGTGTGCCCGGGAGTTCATCTAACAGTTCATTAACGATTGGCATAGGAAATTTACTCTTTATAGTCAAGGCATTAAGCTTTCTATAATCCACACAGAAACGCCAAGTCCCATCTTTCTTTTTTACCAACAAAACCGAAGAAGCAAATGGGCTCATGCTAGGAGTAACTAAGCCAGAGTCAATCATTTCCTTCACTTGGCGTTCAATCTCATTCTTCTGCAAAGGAGAGTAACGATAGGGTCTGCTATTGACAGGAGGGGCCTCAGGCAAGAGAGTGATGGAATGATCAAATACTCTATGGGGTGGTAGTGTCTTAGGATCTTGAAAAATATCCTCAAAGTCCTGAAGAAGAGTACTGGCTGTTGGGGGTAACTGAGGAGGACTGGCTGTTGTAACAGGTTCCAATAATGCAGAAGCCCAGATTTCACAACCTTTATGCTATTTCAAAATTTGAGTCAATGATACAGCTTGTAATTCAGAGGTAGTTTCAGCAGTTGCAACCCCTTTCAATGATAACCCTTGTCCCTGATAGACAAACTTTAGAGTCTGAGCAGCCCAATTACAGGTCATTTCACCCCACTGTTCCAGCCAGTCAATGCCAAGAATGGCATCATGGCCACCCAACTCGACTACTCTCATGTCATAAGAGAAGGTGTGACCCTGCAGCCACCAAGTAAAATTTGGAACAATATAGTTGCATGTCAGAAATTCACCATTAGCCACTTTAACGAGAGAGGGAGAAATAGGCTTGAGCTGCAGACCCAACAACCGAGCAAAATTCAGATCCAGAAAACTGTGAGAACTCCCAGAGTCTACCAACATTAGCAACACCTTGTTCTGGACTAAAGCTCTCAACCGAATAGTCTTGTGGTGCGAAGCTCCTGAAAGAGCATCCAGGGATACATGGCATTCTTCTTCACGGTCAGAGTCTTCTTCAGCTGTAACTGCATTCAACAAATCATCTGGAATAATCTCAGTGATTTGCATAGACTTAATTTGACCCAGGACAACACATTTATGATCAGGAGAATACTTGTCCCCACATTTAAAACAAAGACCATTAGCTTTATGAAAATCCTTTACCTGACGAGCTTTCCATAACTCCACACGGTCAGGTTTGAGAGGCCCTGTATCCCCATCCATAGGCACATTATCCAACTTAGGAGGGAACTTCTTATATGATAATTTCTTCACAAGAGACATAGATTGATTCAGTAAACCTTCCTAAGTTAAAGCCACTGCAAACGCTTGTGAAAGAGAGTCAGGCAACTGAAGCAACACAGCATTTCTAATTTCTTCTTTCAAGCCCAATGCAAACCTGGAAACTAACATCATACCCCCAAAGGATGGAACAAACAGTCGAACCTGATACACCAGGGAATCAAACTGTTGCTTGTAATCGGCAACAGAGCCAGTCTAGGTAAGCAGTTGTAATGCAATGGATTTCTCTCGATAAGTGTTCCCCTCAAACTCGAGTAAGACAGCATAACGAAAATGAGCCCAATCATGGACAGCCTCAACCAACTTAAAAGACTGAAACCACTGTGCCGCATTGCCAGTCAGATGTAACACAGCAGCAGACACCCGAAAGTGAACAGGGATTTGGTACATTTCAAAATAAGTCTCACACATATCAATCCAAATACGAACATCCTGCCCATCGAACCGTGGAAAATCCATTTTCGGCAAAAAATTTCTAGGACGACCACCCCCTTCAAAGCCCCCATGAAACCCACCATCACCCCCATGCTGAGGTCCAGATCCAACAAATTGAGCGCGCAAGGGAGGGGAAGGAGGACGCGGAGGGGATTGGGTTGGAGTACCTCCACCAAGCAGAGACGGCCCCGTCGGCGAGCCAAGAATACTACCTTGATCACCAGTCGGAGTCGCGGTCGTGGAAGACGATGGCTGCTTCGCGAGTCGCGCCACCTGAAGTTGGTCTATCTGCATCTTCCCCACCGAGTCCATGGCAAGATCCACCTTGACAGCCACCTAATCCAGGCGACCCCCTTGTTTCTCCAATTTGGAATCGAGCGACTCGAGCCGCGAAGTCAACGCCTCCAACTTCTCCAACACCTTCGCCTCCATAGCCTCGAGAGATTGCCGCAACGGTGCGCTAAGCTTCACTGGCGCCGTGGTGACTTCTCCTCCAAATTCAGCCAAACCAGAACAGGATTTATCGCAGCCGCACCCAGGGGTAGCCGCGTACCCGTGCACAGGGATTTTACTAGCCGAATCGAGAGATTGTGAGAAGCACACGCCGGCGAACCCGAATCTGATACCACTGTAACCACGCGCTACCGATGCATCGGGATTTGGAGGAGGAACTTGGAATTTTGGAAGGGGAATTTGCAGCAGGAAGAACAGAGTGGAGAAGAGAGAAGAAAGTATTGGGGAGGAAGCAGAGTTTCTCTTTTCTTCTTAAACTCTTTTCTTCTTCTTTTTCGATACCTTCTACAGCACGCGAGTTCAGTTTATATATCGCTTTCTCCGTTGGCACGCAGGCCTGAATGTATTTGGGCTCGCAGGCCCATTTGCTTAATAAGTCTATTACACAATAGTCGTGACACACTGATGATGTTTCTGAATCCCACCCCTTTGGGCTCAAATAATGACAAGAACAGTGGCCAGAGAAGCTGCCGCAAGTTGGGTGAATCATCCTTTCGTATTTGTACAAACTACAGATAATGCTCCAAAGAACTACAGATAATGATATGACATACTTGTTTGTCAGAAAATGTTTGCTACGTGGTAGCACATACGCTCTTCGCTATAGTAGGCTGAAATGAATTAGGAGTAAGAAATAAATGGCAAGCATCTGGGGACGGGCAAAAGAGAGCTTCAAATCATCAGTCAAGCGGTCAAAACTTCACTAGATCTGCATTGATCGTCGGCTGGTTGGCTCGGCTTGGAGGTAAAGTCCGAAATCCATCAAGAACTTGGCTCAGGAGTAGTCAGATGGTCAAGAATGAATCTCTTCTCCGGCATTTTGCAGTAGTACCAACGGTGCCACCCAAAAATCATTCTATGCTACCACTTAACAATACTTCAAAAGATGAAGCCATGAAAGTAAAGCTCATTTCTGCAGTTGGGGTTTCCCAACTGAATGCAGATACACTGAGACAGAAACAACCCTGAAAATTATAGCATGAGCTGATTACTATCATGGGTTACAGGGGCTCCAATCAAGATAATATGTTGTTCACTTCACTTACGTAGATCCGAGGAAGAAAGCAAGGGATAGATGGAAGCCAAACAAAAAGACAGATACAACTGCTGTAAGAAGCATGGCAACTGAAGTTGAGTACACCTGCATTACAGTTATATGTCAGACAAATGCCTGATGAAAAGATGCGTAAACATTAGTGTTATCAACAATATTTTCAGCAGACAATAATTGGTGTATAAATCAAGTTAGTCTTTGAAGCTGCATCAATAATTATACAAGAATCTTCAGTTGGCATTTTTATGAAACTTAGTTATACATGTGCCTCATGTATCATAAGGTTTTGAATCCAAAAGAGAGGCTTGTGCATTATAGTTATCTTTTTTCAACAGGATACAATCAACCATCCAATGTCCTGTTTAGAGGCCTGGATGATCTGTTCACTAAAATAGCTCCTCAGACAGGTACGAAATATGGAATGGCACAGTTTCTCATATATCAGAATGTAGAAAATGTAAGTATAAAGAATAATTCACCAGACAGGCATGTGCATGGACACAACATAATAGAAGAAGTTGTTAAGGTGTTATTAAGGAATACAGAGATGTATAAAACAAAACATGCTTTAAGGTGTAATGTAAACTAGACTGTAAGCGATTCAGGTAAGGCAAAACAGCTGTGGTGTTGAATAAAATGTAAGCTGTATTTCACAGTCCAGAATTACTTAAACTCATAACAGGACATTCACAATAGAAAGATGCAAAATATCTCCATTGGGCATAATCCGATGAGAAAAGAATGTACAAATGCAATATGGTTGAATTCTAAGGCCATGCAAAGAGTAATATAAGCCAGCTGTAGAAGTTCAGCATTTGTACCTTGACAATATTGTCAGCATATTTCATCACCATTGATACAGCAATGCCACTGCAAAGCAAAAAAAAATGTAAAACAATACAATGTGGTATATAAACCTCAAAAGAGAGCAGACAAAACAGGATCCAGCTATTAGTACCTGAGTGCATGATTAAGAATCATCAAAACAGTAATGAATGAGTAGCCATGAAAAAAACCTCTGCATTAGATTGCACAATCAAGTTAGAATGGCTGATAGAATGAAACATGTTAAAATATTAGCATGAGTAGATAGATTTTGTCAGGACAAACTTATTCATGACAGCATCAAAGTCCTGAACACAAATTGCAACTAAATTGAAGAGCATTCCAAAAATGTACAGCCAAAAATTCTGCACATTGATGTTTCTTGAAGGACGTTTCTTGATGATTGCCTGCATTGGTCAAACATGAACAATCCACATCAAATAAACCTTCGTAAGTCAGGTAAATATAAAAGGGAGCAATAACAGCGTAGTAAAGTCACTTACTTCTGTGTATACCCCCGCAAAGCCACTTAGAAGAGCCATCACCTGCAGAAGAAAGCACTTCCATTAATTCCGTTGGTGGAGTAAAAAACACATCATGTAACATTTCTAAGTAACTGACTGATTATTTCCAATCCTACTGACTCACAATTGCCATCACCCAACCTTGAATAGGGGTTTGCAGAACATGATCTGACCTGGAAAATAACAAATTATTCTAGTAATTGACCATGATGTTTTGAAGAAATATGAATATTGTTAAGAAGGAACACAGACAAATCATGACATATTTTGCTTACGAGGGGTTCAGCTGGGCTGTAGTGCAACCGGCACATAAAAGAATAAATGCAGCCCACTGAATTTCACTTAACCTGGAAAGAACACAATACACTCAGTTATGAAATCAAAGTGGAAAGAATGAAGAGGAAATTGAAGTAAATTAGATTTTAAAGCACATCGTGATTACGAAGGTCAGGTAAGAAGGCTAAGTAAACTAGTGAAACATTTAGCATGTCAAAATAAAATGTTCTAAGTAATATTAATATCTCACCACATCTGCTAAACATAAAACAGCACAAAGAAATCAAGCAGTTTTTTGATGATATGTTTGCGTGGTCATGCTTAAAATGATGAAATTTAAGTGTGCAATTGAACTTTAGTACATGACTTTTGTGATATAAATATAGCACCTTTCTGGCAGATTTATATCCAGCTATATATTCCCAACTTCAAGGTCGACATTGATAAAGAATAATGCAACATTTTCCAGTTGGTGAGTAGGTAAATTAACATTTTTTCTGAGTTGCCAATAAGTTAGGTTATAACCTTGAATATTCTGGAGTGGAAAGCTTACTTTTTCTTTAGAATGATGCGATATAACACACCCGTGCTAATAATATTCAGGTTCTTCAGGATTTGGTAAGCTGGTGCATCCACATATGCAAAGATGTAATACTGACAGGTAGCAGGAAGTGGAGAAATGTATCAGACACTTTCTATTGTGAACAGAAAAATATTTTTAGCATGAAAGAACTGGACAACTGGATATACCTGCAGTAAATTCTTTACCATGTAAAGTATGGCAGGAATAGGATAAACACTAACTTCATCAAATGATGTACTTAACCTGAAAAACTTGACAACAAATCACTAAAGAGTAGGATAAAGACAACAAACACTAGCATGAAATTAAACAGCAGCTTATGAAAGAATCATCACCTATTATCTTCTGTAACACCCTGACTGTTCCATGTTCTGTACAGGGCTATGAGAGATAACAAACATTTTAAAGCTTCCACCTATACATATATACAAAGGAATACATTCTTAAAGCATTATACCAATAGAAACAAAAGGAAAGGTCCTGGAGGTTGGAGGTACTGTCACCAGTCACCAAGTGGAATTTGTGAATTTTCCTCACCGAAAAATTTGCCGTAGTGACACTATATTCATATTTTCCAGCTCTTTTCGACCACACAATTAGTATTGCCTGAGAACTTGTTAGTAATGTCAACGCAAGTGTAACAATGGACCTGCCACAACGCATTACTGATAAATCAATTGATTTTCACAAGTATGCTATTTGATAACAAAGATTGCAATAATTAAGTCTTACTTTAACTTCCAACTATTCTTGCCCTTTGAAGCTCCTGCTGTGCTAAGACTGGAGGTTGCTGAAGCTGTAAATGGTAAGATCATAAGGATATTGGAGTCATGGTTATGGATATCAAGAGAAAATGTTTCTATGAGGAATCGACAACTTACTGCTAGAAAGAGACCTCTCAACAGGGCTTTCTATGTCTTTCTGAGATACAACATCATAGCTCTCCTTTAGACAGTACAGCAGATACATGACTTGTTAGCAAACAGAACAACAGCTGAAGTACAAGCTTAATTGCAATGCTCATGACTCCAAACATATATGGTTGAATATATTGCCAGATTGATGATTATCAGCACCTGCTTGCCAAACATCAACAGGACTAAAAAGACCAGGCAAATCTAAGTCGAATTTCAAGTTTAAACCACAGTGAATCTGCCAGGTTTGGCCACCGACAGGTGTTTGAAAGCACCACCAGTTTCCCGAATCAAAATCACCAAGCTTGCCGTTATCTATATCTTCAGTTTACTATTTACAATACAGGAATTAAGCATTGGTCACTTTACTACTTACTACCAGTAATCAGATAAATTGTCTTAAATCTAAAAATGTGGTTGAATGACCGCTACATTGTTAATATCAATATGAAGTAGTCACTATCCTGTTTCATTTGCTACATCTTTTTTTTTCAGAGTTCAAAACGATTGGATTACAAAAGCCACCATCTCACTGACATCAAGAGCCGCAAAACGCCCGAAAATCCGGAAATTCTAGAACCCTAAGTGAGGAACAGAAAAGGACCAGCGAAAATCGCAAAAGGGAACGCCTGTTGCTGCGATCTAATCTAGAGGTGCGGACGCATCAGCGCGAGTGGCATTCCTCTCTCTCTCTCCATTAGGGTTGGGCGGGGCTTGGGGTTGGTGCTTACCTGGTCCTTCACTCTCCTGTACTCCATCTCTTCCTCTCGACTCCCCGCCTCCTCCCCGCCGCCGACGCCCCCGCCGCTGCGGGTTGCTTCCACGGGGAGGAAGGAATCGGCGCGAGGCGGCGCCGGTGACGTGACGGAGGCTGAACGGTGGGCCCTCCTGCGCGAGCAGTAAAGGAGCACGCGGCGAGGGTGGCAATGGTGGAGTGAGGAGTGAGGGAAAGGAGCGCGGCGCGGCTGAGAGCAGGTACGGTAGAAGGCTATAAGCTAACTGTAAACATATTTTATAAAGATAAATAAGAAGAGAGAAGGACAACAGGCTATAAATTTATAGCCAGCTGTAGCACGGACTCTAAGACACTGTGTGTATGACAGATGGAACCAGATATTAATAATGTAGTATATAACTATTGTGAATGAGCTATTAGATTAGATATAGATGAATTGGAGCTAGTTGTTGGCTATACTATTGAACTTGCTCTGAGGAGCGAGGAGGGACTAGGGTGGTAGCAGATGGGCCCACAAGAGGTACGTTTTTCCACATAAGCCCCTGTTGTATATAATATTTTCACGTAGACCCCATTTTGGTTGTAAGATGATGATAAAATTGCTTCAGCTCTTGATCTAGAGGTAACGAGAAAGAAAAAGCGTGTGGTAGACCTTAAGTATAAAATGCAACTTAAGTTAATGCTATTTTTCTATAATGTATATAGCTTAGTTTATAAGTATAATTATTATCTTAATATTACATTTTTGTGGCTGCTCTAGTGGTAGCGGTACTGCTGTTTCTCACATAACCCCTGTTTTGGGTTGAAAACATTGGTAGCGATCCAAATATTTTACAAACCAGTCCTTGATCAGGTCGGTTGTTTCGGCTCCACGGCTCCGCTCTGTCAGTGTCCGCTGCCACCGACGGCCGCCGGTCGTCTCATCGTCTGAATTGCACCTTCTCTTGCAGATTCGCATGCAAAAAATCGAGCTGCTACCTGCTATTGATGATTGAGTATTAGGCTGCTGAAACATATGTTATCTTTGTCTGTGCTCCAATGGAATTCAGAGTATGGAAGCTCTGTCCTGTCGTTTGAGTTGAATCGCATATTCGGGAAATAAGCCAAACGGCATATTTACAAACGAAAAATAATTCGCGAATAAAACTTTTATGGATGTGTTCGGCACCCCTTTTTCCTAACCCCTCTACCTCGTTTTCAGCGCGCACGCTTTTCAAACTGCTAAACGATGCGTTTTTTGCAAAAAAAAATTATATACGAAATTTTCTTAAAATCAAATTAATCCATTTTTGAAAAAAAGATAATACTTAATTAATCACACGCTAATGGACCACTATGTTTTCCGTGCTTACTGTTCCCATTGGGAACAAGATGCCCGAACATAGCATATATATATATATATATATATATATATATATATATATATATATATATATATATATATATATATATATATATATATATATATATATATATATATTCTTAGTGACCTAAAAATAAAGGCTAAAAAATAAACTTCGATAAAAAAAAACCCAAATCACTTTAAATTTAAGGTTAAAATTTTAAATTTTGGGTGATATGTAAAAGTATAAGCGAAAAGACTACTCCAAGAAAAGCTTTTGACATGTTATGCAGTTAGTTTTTGTTCCATGTTTATGACGCTTTTTCTACCTGTGAGGCCTCATATGTACATCTCGCTGATTTATTGGAAATTTCTTACTGTCATTTTTATATGATCACTTCGATGGATCCTTTGTGACAATTTCATTTCTCTGTCTCTTCATGGCATCACTTGTAGCAGCACTCACAGTCACATTTCTGTTGTATGAATATGATTGTTGCCTTGTTAAGAGAGTATTAGTAGTATACTCTCTTCATCTAAAAAAGCCAAAAAAAAAAACAATCTAGGACTAGGATGTGACATATAGCCTAGATTTATTTTATTAGAATGTGTCATATTCTAGTACAAACTTCGTCCCAAAATACTTGTCGCTTTGAGTTTTTGTTTGTAATGTTTGATTGTTCGTCTGATTCAAAAAATTATAAAATTATTATTTATTTTGTTTATGATTTGCTTTATTATTAAAAAATACTTTAAGTATAACTTATCAATTTTTTTATATTTGCACTAATTTTTTAAATAAGAAGAATGGTCAAATATTGCAAAGAAAAAGTTAAAGCGGCAACTAATTTAGGACAGAGGTAGTACTAAGTTGGTTTTTTTTTTAGACAGATGGAGTAGTAGATAGGACATTGCTGCCGCGGAATAGCAGCAAGTAACAAGGCAGCAATTCCGTGATGATGTATTGATGTGGGTCTGACTAAGTAGATCAGTAGATCCAGGAAGGCAGCAATCACACCAACTCGGGCATTTTACGAGAGATGATGGTAGCTGCATCTGCAGACTTCCAAAGTTCCAATAAGACTTAAGAAATGTACACGGTGGAGCGTTTCAGTGTAAGTAATGTACAGGTAGATTGGTATTGGTTCAATTGAACCCTCCATGTATGCTGTTCAGTGTTAAGCTGTGGCATTGTGATATATCATGTGTAAAAACATGACATTTCCTAGAACAGAAAAAGCTCATCGAAAAGGACATCTTTATTTCATTTACAAGGACAAAGACGTCCCTTTCTAGAACAGGACATTCATTCAGCAGAGGAGGATGAGGCTTTTGCAGCTTGGAGCATTTCCACAATAAGTGTCTTAACATCCCTATAAAAGAACAGCAAAAACAATGCAGTCAGTCTCAAGATATCTATATATTTGAGATAATCATATCATAGACATTAATTATAAAGTATCATTCGGACGTTTAGATAAAAGGCTTAAGAGAACGCAGTGCAGGACTGCGGGGACTCACTTCCTGTCCTGTGCACGCCTAGGGAAGGGGATACGCAGCTTCAGAACACTTCCATCATAGCCCGCCTGGACAAATGCAAAAGCGTATATTAGAAGTTCAAGGTTGGCTTTTGATTGAGTGGACACTGCAGCACATTAAATCTCAACGACATATGTTCAAAGATGTATAGAACTAAGTGTGTCGTTATAAAGCCAATGAGGGGCTCCAAAATTCAAGGTATCTATAGGTATTCTTTCCTTAATGCTATCAGGATTCAGGAAGCATAACCTTTGCTTTCAGAATCTTATCAAGTTCTAAATCTTATTGCTTTGTTGATTGTTCATCGTTGAAGCATTATTATCATTGTATCGAATTTAACATCAGTATTTCATATTTGGTTACTTGGTTGCAGGCTTGCAGCATTCCAGCATAACATCTATGTAATTTCATATAGTACAAGAGTAGGACAAGGAATTTAGAGAGTTACCTTCACATTGAAACCAAGACTATCCACATCAAGCATGTAAGCAAAGTCCACCTGAGATGGTTTATCTTTTTCAACACTCAGTACATACAAAAAAAAAAAGAACATTCTGTCTAATATATAAGGTATAATAGTGTATAAACTAAAAAAACAACAGATAAGAGTAACATAAGCATAAATAGGTGTGTTTTGGGGGGAAAAGTAAGACAGGCTCCTGTTCCACTACACCACACTATTGTGATCTGGATATTGTTCAAGAGTACTGGCAAAGTGATGTTTACAGGCCTTGCTGGCCAAAATGCGCACATCATGTGCATGCTATAGAATTATAGTTCTTGTTGCTAACAATAAACTGGATACACAAAAATATCAGCTAGGCTACAAAATAAATGGTATAAATTTGTTGGACCTAATCAACCCACTCAACTCTCAACACCTCCCTGGCTTCCATTCCTATGAGAAATTGAGAACATCGCAAACAGGTCCTAGTTGTGTGGCTATGCATTGCTAAATCTGGTCATTGCACAACACCAGGATAAGTGATAGGGTGTGATCGTGTGGGTTCAGGACATCAGGTCATCAGGTCGCGCTTAACTTGAGGAACTTCTGGGTGAGGTTATAGACAGCACTCTTGTGAATCCATCCTACATCAGCTAGCCATGGTTTCTTAGTTACGGAGTAGGTCTTCCCTAAAGAAAACGGCAACAGTATGCTTGAACCCAAGAATGTTTTTCTTTTCCCAAACTGAACACACCAAGATGACCGAATACATGCCATTCAGCAATAACTTAAATAGTTAGTTGCGGAACAGTAGCTCAGCAAATGTGATTTGCCTAAAATTTTATGCCAAATAACATTTATGACTAAAAACTGTACACAAATTTTCTTGTTTACTTGCCTTGACAGTGGTTGAGTATTGCACAATGAGCTTTGTATCATCAGAATGATCCTTATTCATGTGGCTCTGCATGGAATTAAAATTTAACATAATTACACTAACGATTGACATATCTACGGTGATGCCCATTATTGATGGAAAAAGGAAACAGAATGGGGACACACCGTAACAGGGGTTGAGAATTGAGATATTGGGTCCACTTTAGCCTCCTTGAACTCAGCAGCACTGAATTCTGGGGATGTTTCACGATAGCATTAAAATCAGGCACCATTATCATCAAACCATTTGTCATGGTTTCTATTCTTGTACAAATACTAGAAGTGGAAACACAATAGAGGAGCATGGCTACTCAGCACTCACAAATAAATGAGCAAATAAAAGGTTGATTACATATCGAACCCTGAAACCTGGTTCTTATAAAGGATAACCTTCACTTTTCAAACAGTGGCTCAACTAGGGCAATGAAGAAGGCAACATACCTCCAGAACCAAGGATGGCAGTTGCAACCCCAGACACATATCGCACGGCTTTTGGCTTGATGTGCAGAAAACGGAAGTCACCAAAATCAACCTTATTTGTAATTTTTTTTCATCAGAAATCAGTACTTCATGAAACAACATGTGCTTCCAAAATAATAAAATTGTCCACATAACATACCCAAAATGCCTCAGGATGTCTTCGTAAGTATGCACTACGTACTGCATCTTTTTCTTGGTCTGAAACCTTTCAAACATAATACAAAGACCAACAGATCTATATTTGTCACGTAACATGTACAATATGATATAGGAAAGTGTCATACAAAAAAGAATCAAGGGTATAGGCAGGCCAGTATCTGGAGCATTACAGGTGTGGCATCACCATATACAGTAATCACTGTATCTGTTCTGTCCTCAGGGTCTTTGGCAACCAGAAGCGAGCATTTAGGATTTTCAGAGAGATTCTGCACAAAAAAAATGTATCAGAACCCAAGAAGCTTGCATCAAAGGAAAAACATGACGATGAAAAATTTTCCAGATGGACTGGTGGTGAATGTAGAGTAGCAGTACTATTTTCAAATGTCACTGCTATGCATTTTACATTTGCATGCATATTTAGTTATTTATTTTGCATGTCCAAACATCTATGCCAGTGTAGTAATGGCGATACTGTGTGTACATACAGGGATATCCATGCATGGGAAACAGTGAGTATATAGTTTTATCATGTATTCAAGATCATAAAAGCGAATTACATCGTACCTTTGAGTGAATTGCTAAACTACTAACTGCTAATATGGGGGAACCATCCTGATCACATGCAAAATCAACCATTGAACCAGACGGATAGCCAACATGACCCTGTAACAAAATAGCATGTTATTCCATGCCCTTGAGGATTTCCCTGTACATGGCAATACAACCACTACTCATTAGTCTACAGAATACCTGAGAATGGGTGGCAAGGACACCCCTAACACTTTGGTCCAGAATGGTCCGTATTTCTTCAACTGGAGGAAGTCGAGCAGCTTTTTCCTACGAGAAGAAAAATCTTGTTTGAGTATGCACCGAGAAATGATAAAAACTAAAAGATAGATCATCGAAGGTTTCCCTTTCTGACAGTTCCACACTTGTTCCGCAAGTTGATTGCTCAGTCTCTTGCAGGAATTGGCAAGGGAAAGGTTTGCAAAAGTCCAGTTGGTGCTGTTGTGACTAGGAAACAGTGGTTCTCTGTAGGTCTAATTCTTGTTAAGGAAACTTCTTCATGTAATTGTTAATTATTGATGCGGTGCCTACTTGTTGCAACACTAATTTGTTGAAACATTCACACACAGCAGAGTAGCAGACAGCCAGACAGCTTCCAACCCTGTTTCACAATACCATAACTAATCCTTCCTGGGAATAAATTTGACGTTTGACTAAACTGACTGTATTACATTTGTACATTTAGGGCCTGTTTAGTTCCCCAAAAACTTTTCCAAAAAACATCACATCGAATCTTTAGACACATATATAGAACATTAAATATAGATAAAAAGAAAAACTGATTGCACAGTTTGTATGTAAATCGCGAGACGAATCTTTTGAGCCTAATTAGACCATTATTAGCCATAAGTGCTACGGTAACCCACATGTGCTAATGACGGATTAATTAGGCTCAAAAGATTCGTCTCGCGGTTTCCAGGCGAGTCATGAATTAAGTTTTTTCATTCATGTCCGAAAACTCCTTCCGACATCCAGTCAAACATCCGATGTGACACCCAAAAAATTTCATTCCACCAACTAAACAGGTCCTTACCCGGCACGTGGTCCTAAATTTGTGGAATCACCAGGACCCTAGTGACCCAGAACAAGCCAATTTGTGTTTTGTGTATGTTGCATAAGTTACTGCCTTGTTAGGTTCCTCGCTCCTCGGGGACATCACACACAAGGCGTGAGGTGTCCCAAGGAATAAAAGGGCGATCACGATACCAAGGGCCGCACCTGGTGAGCGCGGATCACCTCGAACGCGTCCGCGGATCCGCCCGGTGCATCGGCAGGCGCCGCCATCTGCAACGCAGGGAAAAAGCGGCATCAGCCACAGTCACAGCCATATTCACCTCAGGGGCATTCCGTCGAACACCTGGTCCGCAACCAACCCCACAAGACAGGCCAAACAAGAGCTGGGGCGCGCAAGCCAGACCTGAGAGGAGGAGGAGGAGGAGGAGGCGATGAGGCGGCCGCCGCGGAAACCGTCGCGAGGAGGACGGAGGAGAGGGGGCAATAGGCGGTTGGAGGAGGAGGAGGCGTGCGCATGGTGGCGACCGCTTTGTAGGCGGAGCAGCCGCGAGAGCGTTGACGGCGCCGCGGCCGCGAGCCGCGCGGGCGGCGTGAGCAGCAAGGGCTTCATCTGCGTTCGCGTGCACGCGTCTCTCCGTGAAGCGAGGCGTGCGTGCCGCGTGCAAGTGTGAGGAGAGAGAGTAGAGTACTGGAGTTGAAGCGGTGAAGCCTCGTTTGGTTGCCGCTTGGTGGTGGCTCGACCACGGCAACGGCAACGGCGTCGGCGATGCCGATGCGCTTGCGTGCCGGGCGGACGAAACGAAACAGACGCTTCGGCCCAAATAGCCAGCCTTGGCATCTGTCAACTTTGCAGGCCTAGCCCAATGATACGACGATGAATGGGCTGGTTACAATTGGCCCATTGCAAGTATGCAACTAATTGGACACTGGAAAAGAATAAATCTATTTTGCCTCCCTCATTTCTTCCTACTAATTGAATCTTCTTTTTTTAACTGTAAAATCAGGTATAACGAGCATCTAATGTGATACTGTGTTTTCCTAACCAAAATGCGTATTCCACAGCGACCGATCATTCGTGTTGGCAACGTACAGATAGCAATGCACAATTTGCCTAATCCCAGTATCACACGACTAGACGAGCATCTGACATCGTACTGTGTTTTCCTAACCTAAAATGCGTAGTAGTATTCCACAACGACCGATCATTCGTGTTAGCATTGGCAATGTCCAAAATGGCAACGCGTTCTACCACTTTCTACGGTTCGTTCAACCCCCAACATCCAACCCAAGCACAGAATCATTACGACTCCCACGAGCTTCCCCTTGGAACATGATCCTCTGACGTAGATTGACGTAGAGCAATCTACGTCAGAGGGACATCCGATACCGCTACACCGCTCGATCGCCATCCAACGGAGGTAAACAAGCATCCTCTTCCGTGAGCACGGCAGCCGCACCCGAGCAGCGCCATCACTGCGCGCCTGCGCCCATGCCGAGGATGCCGCACTCGTGCCGCCTCCGCACGGCCTCACCCCGGGCGCCCCATGCGCCCCCGCACGGCTGTCTCCCCGCACGGCGATGTGCCGTATGTCGCCGCACAACAGCCGTCGGCCGCGTCCCGCACGACGCTGCGCCGCGAACCACCAATCGCCGAGCAACTGCCGGCCGTACGGCAGAAAGAGTGAAGAAAAAGAACAAAAACGAAAAAAAATGAAAGAAAAGGGGGCAACGCCGTCGGCCGTCGTCCCGGCGCCGAACCGCCGACCGCGCCTGCGGCCTGCCGCGTTCTCCATCGTCGGGCCGTCCGCGGCGCTGCATGGCCGTAGGGCCGCACCCTGGCCGCCGCACGGCCACAGGAGACGCGCCACCCGACCGCTGCCACGCCGCGCCGCCCTGACCGCCCCGGCCGCAACAGAGAAGAGTGAGATTCAGCAGTGCTCCATCTGAGCGTGAGCTCAAGGAGGCAGCTAGGCTGCCATGGCCCATGGCTCCGCCAGAAGCGCTGGCCCCAGCGACAGGAGGTCGGTGCAGGCGAACCACACACTCAATGCGGACGGCGCCGCCGCAGGATGCTGCGCTGCGGGCCTGCGGCACCGTTGGCGAAGAACTCGGCGGCATATGACGAGAGAAGCGGCCGGCCGGGAGCGAGCCTTCCGTTTTCGTGGGTTGATTTGGTCGGCGTGGGCTGAAAAGAAGCCAGTTGGTCCGCTGTGCTTGTTTACCTCCGTTGGATGGCGATCGAGCGGCATAGCGGCATCGGACGTCCCTCTAACGTAGATTGCTGTACGTCAGAGGATCCTGTTCCCTTCCGGTTCACTTCCCTCCATCTGGCGTCGGTCACGGTCACGGCCTCGGCGTGCGTCCAGTCGAAGGAGGAAATGCAAAGGCGGTTAACCACGCGCGTACCCTGCGTCACCCCACGCCGCAAAAGCAACGGACAGAGAGAAAAATAGGAGTAAGGACATGTTTTAGTTTCCGAACAAAATTTTCACACTGTCACATCGAATATTTAGATATATGCATGTAATATTAAATATAGATAAAAAAAACAAAATCAATTGTACAGTTCGCCAGAAAATTGTGAGACGGATCTTTTAAGCCTAATTGCTCCATATTTAACAATGTGGTGTTATAGTAAACATTTGTTAATGACGGATTAATTAGGCTTAATAAATTCGTCTCGCAGTTTTCTGGTGAAATCTATAATTTATTTTATTATTAGACTATATTTAATATTTTAAATATGTGTCCGTATATCCTATATGAGATATAGGGATAATTTTTTTTCCAACTAAACGAGGCCTAAAGGAGAAAACGCGATTGCAAGTTAGCAACTGGACGGCAGCAGGAGTGGTACTACGACGAACCTAACGCGTGCTAGTAATGGTTGCCGCCGACTTTTTGCTTCCGAAGAACTGAATTGAATTGTTCTTCGTCCACGACCTTCCAGAGGGATCGAAATCTTAGAGTGCGAGGACGGGATTGTGCTGGTGGTCTGGTAGGATATTATTCCGCTCTGCTCGTAGAACAAACTGACGTCTATTTTGTAGTTTTTCGACGCGTCCGTCCGTTCGTTAGCACGTTGCAATCAGGGTTAAATCAAATTTAGACCCGGATTTCACTCTGAATTCTATGCGCGAACTACTGGTGAATGTACTACACGAGAGTGTCGCGATCGCAGCAAAGCAAAAATCGTTGGCCTTCTTGGAGTTTTCAGAGGGGGAGGGGAATGGGGGAATGGACAAAAGAGAAGGAAGGAAGGAAGGATGGCCGGCCGCATTGCTGAATTTAGCTTTGACAGCTAATTTCGTGGGGGGCCATTTGGCAACTGTCACGCCAGCTGTTCCCACTAGGCTGGCCTTCTTCCCCATGAGTCCTTGCCCCCTTCACTCTTGATCTTCTGAATCCATCTTCGTGCAACCTGAGCTGGGTTTTGCTTCTTTGTTGTGTATAGTCTCATTGTTCCGCTACAGTTGATTATAAGTTGTAATGCATGTTTCTCTCAAATAAAAAGTTATAATGACTGTTACTCTATCCGTCCTTAATATAAAGGATTTTAGATAGATGTGACGCATTCTAGTACAGAGAATATGGACAAATGGTTTATCTAAATTTATTATACTGTGATGTATTACATCATCCAAAATCACTTATATTATGGAACGGAGGGAGTAGTAAAAGAATATGGATAAATTCTTTATGTTGTACATATGTTCTTAATGACATAGAAATCAATGTTAAAAAATAAAATACGATAAAAAACTTAAAAATCAATTTTGAAATCCAAAATATGATTGGAATGACAAGATGAAGAGCAAACGATAAAATAAGTCCTTATCGCGCTCTTTTATGCGGAATGGTTAAATACACGAATAATTTGTGATAATTGTTTGAAGATAAAAAAACTTAATGCATTAACTATTATAAAAGTTGAAAGAAAATAATGTAAAACATTTTTTTAAATAATTCATATATAGTTTTTTTAAAAAAATACCATTTAGAAGTTCGATAAAGAATGTGTGTTTGTTGATTATTCCACTAGGAAAAAAAAAGAGACAGTCAATCAACACGTGATTTCTTTTTTGTTAACCAAATGATTTATACATTTTAGTACTGTAAAGACTTCTAAAGAGGTTAAAAAAGCCTAGCTAGCTGTCATATCACCGTTGCTTAAGCATATATTATAGTCAACGTGTCAATAAAGTCACATAAAAGAGACTATAATTCTCACCTCTCAACGGACTATCAACAGTATTCTCTAACTCAAAAAAAACAAGATTCACATAGACAGCAAAGAACGAAGCATGTGCACTCGTGGTGCACATTGATGAACAGCTACAAGCCTGGAAAAAAAGAAGAAGACCACCACAGCACAAACTTGGCCGCGGTTCACGCGGTCGAGCAAAGAGCAGAAGTGACGCGCGCGTGCGTTGGCCAGAGAAGATCCCAACCGGCAACCGCAACGCCCCACCACCAAACCCGCGGAACCCAACAAACGGCCTGCCGTGCCGTGCGCCTCTCCCCGCCAACCCGACCCCACCACCCCTACGCGTACGACCTACCCTAGCCTGTCCGCCTATATAAACCCCCGCCTCCTCCTCCTCCACCTCCCCACAAGCCGCCTCCTACTACTACTACCCATCTCTCTGCTTCTCGCCAGAGAGATCTAGAAGTCGAAGCCCTAATCCCCTTCCGAGTTCCGAAGACAATGGCCGGTCTCAGGATGAAGGCGCTCGCGGTCGCCGCCGTCGCCGCGTCCCTCGTCGCGTCAGCGGCAGCCGCCGACGCGCCGGCACCGGCGCCCGCCTCCGACGCCGCCCCCGCGGTGCCCCTCGCGGCCGCCTCCCTCGCCGCCGCCGCGTTCGGCTACCTCTTCTGCTAGATCGATCCCCTTCGATCTGCCTCGGGCTGATCCGTTTCGTCGTCGTCGTCGTGTGCGTGTCTCCGTCGTCGTGTGGTCGTCGCGTGGGGGGATTTGTGTATGTAATTAATGAGTCGGCGGTGGTGTGCGGGAGGGAGGGAGGGTGTGGTTTCGCGCCATTTCTCTGTGGCGGCGGCCATGTACTTACTCTTCTATTTTTTTTTCTTGTATGAATTGAGATGATTTATTTGATTCTTTTCAGTTTAAAGAACACGAGTATCGCATACACGGTGACACTTTGATGTTGATTGTGATCTATTGGCCTATCGTTTAAAATATATCATACGAGAAATAACGAGAGATTTTAACAGTTCAGACCATAAATATAAAATCTCTCCTGCACAAACGTTCACCACACCAAATTAAATGAACGACAGAGTAGTAAAATCATCTTTAGTTACGATGAAAAAACATTAGCATACAATGTCCAGTGCTCCAATTTGTGCTCTGAATGACCAAAGAACTCCAATTTGTGGTCATAGCGCTCCAATTTGTGTTCTGAATGACCAAAGAGTAGCGAGTGGCTGTAAGGCTGGACGCAAATTATTGCATTCAAAGTTTCAAACTGCGAGCTGTTAAATCTTAGTGCTGGACTGGAGAGATGTTCATGATTCGGTGATGGATCCAAAGGTCGAAATCATTGAAGCATGTTTGCCCATGTGCATCTTGTTGAGTACTGGTCCACATATGAGTGGTCTTAGTGGTAGCGCAGCTGTACCGGCTACCAACTGTACGATTCCATGGTAAACACAGTTTAACTTCGTTGATTTTTTTTACTAGCCTAACTGTTCTCTAGGCTTAATGCATCGTGCACAGTAAAAAAATGAACTGGTGTTGCAAATATGTCCATGCAAAAAGCCAAACAAAGATTCAGACTCCTCATCTTTCACGGCTACAGTTAAATGCTTGAGAGTTTTGCAGCTGTATGGACAACGGGAATTGCAGAGCGTTCTGTTTCTCGGTAAAATTTCTGGAGAGCCTAGTACTGGCGTGATGTAGCTGAACTCTGAAGATTGATGGTAACTTCTAATGTGGTTCTTTGAAGCTAGCCGAATGGGTCAGGTTCACTGTAATCGACCGTACCGTACAGGCAAGTAGGCAACGTGTGGCGTACTGGCGTGGAACCGTGGATGGTTCATTGAACCACAGCCAGCGCTGCTTTTCCGTCGGTTCATCGCCTCTTCTGAATTTTCACGTATTTCTCGTGGGCTCGTGGCATATGTTCTGGTTTCTGAACCTTGCTTAGTAGGCTCGCAGCCCAGTAAACCCAGCAGAGTGAGGCCTGCAAAGCTATGGGCCGGGCCACTACCAAATCAAATGGTTCTCAAGCCAAACTTGGGCTGCTAGAAGGAAAACTCTCAAGTCATTGCCTGTTAGTTTTTCTTTTTGGGGATGCTATATAATGAAATGTCCTTCGGACGGAATGATATAGGTTAGTTATCAGATCATGATGTATCTGAATATTTGACTCTTCTTTGATCTTTGCGATCAGACTTGTTGCCGATAGGTTTTCTTTTTTTTGATGCGAATATTAGGTAATGACCTAATATCAAATAATTAGAAGGGGTAAGGCTTCGAACCCAAATCGTCTAGCCCATCATCTTGTGGAGCTAGCCGGAACATCCCTAGGTGTTTCTCGTTTTCTTTTCTGTCTTTTTTTTTGTCTGAACGTTTGCAGATTTCGCTCTTTCCAAATCTGATATCAGGAAGATAAGGCTACTGGGTACTGCGTACTGTGCTACTGATAATCTTTATCGTAGCTTGCACTGCAGATCTGCAGTGCAGCTGATTAACGAGAAATACATGAGATTTATCCCCAACAGATTAAGCAGTTTGCGCTACAATTTCCCCAAACATCTTGCACGCGTACATGCTGTTCTTGCACTCAAGAAGGATTTTTTTTCTCATTGCACTTCTTCTGTTAATGCTAGCAAAGCTAAAGACTCAGTTACATGCTAGTAACTGATTGTGCAGCTGCTTCACTTCACATGAACTCGCCCATCATGGCGAGCACCTGCGCCATCCTGGGCCTCTCCTCCGGCGCCTCGGCGGTGCACAGCATGCCGATCTTGACCCACCCCATCGTCTCATCCTCCCCGCCATCGCCGCCGCCGCCGCCGTTGCCGTCCCCGGCATTGTCGGCGGTCACCACCTCCAGGAGCACCATCCCGAAGCTGTACACGTCGGACTCCTGCGTCGCGCGCGCGCCCGCGGCGCCGGCGCCGGACGCCAGCTCCGGCGCCGCGTACCCGTGCCAGCCTCCTCCGCCCGCCGCCGCCGCCGCCCGGTCCAGGAACAGCCCCGGCGGGCACCGCGGCGGCTGCGGGATGGACTGCTGGATGTTGGCGGCGTAGCGCATGACCCCGCACTCGGAGACGCACGCCGCGCCGTGCTCGTCCAGGAGGATGTTGGACGGCTTCACGTTCGCGTGCACCAGCGCCGGCCTCGCCGGGAACGTGTGGATGTAGTTCAGCCCCTGCGCCGCACCGAACAGGATGGCCTTCCTCGCCGCCCAGTCCAGGCTCCTCGCGCCGCCGCCGCCACCTGCAACAGCAGCATCAGCAACCAACCAATCAAGAACACCTCTCGCATTCGCGTCAATGGCGACCGATCGAGGCGGCGCGGCGCCGGCACGCACCGTTGCTGCCGTGCAGGAGGGACTGGAGGCTGCCGTTGGGGAGGTAGTCGTAGACGAGCAGCCGCTCGCCGTTGGAGTTGCAGTAGCCCCTGAGGCTGACGACGTGGCGGTGGCGGAGCCGGCCGGCGAGCCGCATGTGGCGGTCGAACGCCTTGCTCCGGCCGGGGAACTGCAGCGCGCTGAGGCGCTTGACGGCCACCACGATGCCGTCCTCCAGCACCGCCTTGTACGTGCTCCCGGACACGCCCTTGCCGAGCACCTCCGCCGACGCCTTGAGCAAGCTCTCCAGCCTCAGCTCCTCGCCGCCATCGAAGCAGACGAGTCCACCGCCGCCGCCGCTCTTCTGCCCCTTCTCCTCCCGATTCCTCACCTTGTCTTCCTCCTCAAAGCTCAGCGCCGCATCGGAAGCACCCTTCCATGACCGAAGCTTCCTTCTCATGTAGACGAACATGGCTACAGAGATAGCCACCGAGATCACCATGAGCGCCGCATTGCCAATGCCGGTCGCCATGAGCGCCGTCACACTGAGCTTACTCAAGCCTCCATTACTACCACCACTACTAGCCTCCTCCATTGCTGCACTAGGAGATTGTCCGACACTATCTCCTAACGCATTGTAAGCATGAACACATCTCGGGAGAGGAAGGCCACAGAGGCCAAGATTCCCGCCGAAAGACGAGCTCGGGAACCTGGAGAGATCGCCGGAGATCTCCCCATCAAGCATGTTCCTCGACACGTTGAAGCTCCTCACCATCGGGACGCTGAGAGCTCCCAGGTCGCCATGGAAGCCGTTGTGCTCCGCTCTCAGGGTGACCAGAGAAGGCAGCGAGACGCGGAGGCCTCCGGTGAGCTGGTTGTGTGAGACGAGCAGGTGCCTCAGCCTCGGGCTGGTGGAGTTGTCGAGAGGAGGAAGACGACCGGACAGCAAGTTCCTCCTGACGGCGAGCACGCCGAGGCGGGCGAGCCCGAGGAGGGGGGCCACGCCGCCGACCAGCGAGGCGTTGTCCAGGAACACCCCGACCACCCTGCCCCTGCTGCACCTCACCCCGATCCATGCGCCGGAGCACGGGTCGCCGCCGACCCAGCTCTCCAGCGCGGCGGCGGCTGGGTTGTAGGATTTGAAGGAGAGGAGCGGAGGGAGATCCTGGTGGCCGCCATTGGCGATCTCGACCTCTCCGCGCACGCACCACGCGGCGAGGAGCAGGAGCAGCGTCAAGAACGAGCAGCAATGGTGGAAATCTGCCATCCTTGGCAGCTGTTTGAGACTTGAGAGCAGTGATTGATCGATCGAGTATTCGAGTGAGTGAGTTTTTATAGCAGAAGTGAGGAAGAGAAGGAGAAGAAGAAATGCGCGGGGAAATTAAGTAGAGATTTTTGAAAGGCAACACGGGTGGAAGTGGTGACAAGAAGAGAGCTCCAAAAAGGAAAGCTAGAGAGGAGAGCGGCGTGTGCAGTGGCAGTGTAGGAGAGTGGGCACGATCACACGACACGAGGAGAGGAACAAGCAGATGAGGCTTAGCGAAAGCGAACAAGGCCTTGGCTGCTTTTCTCCATCGGGGTTAGAAGGAATTTTGGACGCATTTGGTGAGGCAACTATGTTTGGTTTGATGGTTTAAATTGGTCTTACCAATATTTGGCAATTTCAACTGTGTTTAGTGTCTATTTGGTTTGAAGCTAAATTTTAGCATGTCTAAGAAAATAGGCCATTTCAATAGTTAAATTAGATTATTTTGGCTTCAATCCAAACACAACTTCGTCTTGTCAAAATTAGTCATGCCAAAACTTATCAAAATTTAGCATCGACAAAAATTAGTAAGGCCAATTTAGATAACAAATCGAACCAGCCCTAAATGCGTGAGCTATACTGAACTGAGCACTGCGTGTATCCGTGATGGTCGCAGTGAGTATTTGTGTGTGTGCGGTAATGCGTTTTACTTTATGGAAATGACCAAAAGGAAGAGAAAGGTTGCAAGGCTCTTGGTTCCATAGAGGCGTCGATCCTGTTCACTGGCTGTGGGAGAAAACCGAGAGGGAATTGGCTTCAGGTGTGCCAAGTGCCAACGCGAACAGTGGTCAAGATTCCATCTTGCGTTCGGCTGCAGCTGGCTCGTCCATGGGCAAAGGGAGTGGACATTCGTGTCTCTTCACAGCGTGCATGCTGCTCCGGGTCAAGCAGCTGCGGTTAGCCAAGCCACGACACGAATGCACGACTCACTCGACCCGGCCCCCAGGCTACAAGCTTCTCGGTACTGTGCTGTTCAAGAGCTAAGCACTAGTAGTGCACTACTACATTTTCAGATTTCAGAACAAACACAACTATAACTTCAGGTTTTAGATTTCAGAACAAGCACTAGTATATTTTCAGACTTAAAAGCTAAAGTTTAACATTTCAGAGCAAACACAATTACAACTTAAGATTTTAGATTTCGGAACAAGCATTACTACATTTTCATATTTCAAAGCTAAAGTTTAAAATTCCAGAACAAACACAAGTACAACTTCAGATTTTAGATTTCAGAACAAGCACTAATACTATATTATCAAATTTCAGAACAAACACAAGTACAACTTCAGATTTGAGATTTCAGAACAAGCACTACTACTATATTATCAAATTTCAAAACTAAACTTTAAAATTTCAGAACAAACACAAGTACAACTTTAGATTTGAGATTTCAGAACAAGCGCTACTGCATTTTTAGATTTCAGAACTAAGTTCAAAATTTCAAAACAAACACAAGTACAACTTCAGATTTTAGATTTCAGACCAAGCACTCCTATATTTTCAGATTTCAGAAGTAAAGTTCAAAATTTCAGAACAAACACAAGTGTAACTTCAGATTTGAGATTTCAGAACAAGAATTGCCGCATTTTCAGATTTCAGAACTAAAGTTCAAATATTCAGAACAAGCACCAGTGCTAAAGCTCGAAAAAACGTTTTTGACAATATACTCTTGGGTTGGGACTGGCCTTAGTTAAAACTCAGAACTTGAGGACTTAACTTCAGGCACTTCAATTTCAGTGTGTTAAACTTACATTCAGGAGTTGTTCATTAACCGGATTATGTACTGAACTAGAGTTTAGCTTCAGATACCAATGGTTTTGAAAGAAAATTCAGGAACTGTGACCCACGACTTCATATTCAGAACTTCGAATTCACAAATAGCATTGTGCATTTGCACGTGCTCAGGCTGTGTTTAGATCCAGGGATAAAAAGTTTCAGCATGTCACATCGGATATACGGACACACATTTGAAGTATTAAACGTAGACTAATAGCAAAACAAATTACAGATTCCGCTTGTAAACCGCGAGACAAATTTATTAAGCCTAATTAATATGTCATTAGCAAATGTTTACTGTAGCACCACATTGTCAGATCATAGAGCAATTAGGCTTAAAAGATTCGTCTCGTAATTTACACGCAATCTGTGCAATTAGTTTTTTTCCTATATTTAATACTCCATATATGTGTTCAAACATTCAATGTGACAGGGTGAAAAATTTTGCCAGGGGATCTAAACAGGTCCTCAATTAAAATGAAACCGATATTCATCCATGAGCTATGATAGGGGGTTGGTGCTGCAAGTGATTGATCGGATTACCCAGGAGGGGTAGCAGTGGGTAGAAGCGAACGCTTTCTATTCACCATCTAGTCCTTTTCGGAACGTGATCCTCTAATGTATTGCCCTCTAACTTTGAGAGGATGGCATGTGGGCCCCACAGCTGGTGGACCCACATGTCAGCCACCCACATCAGAGGGCAGTACGTCAGAGGAGCCTCTTCCGTCCTTTTCACTGCTCGCCTAGGAGTTTATATTGTCTTTAACTACTTTTTATGGCTTTGTTCTCTATGTATTCCCTAGCGACCATCTAGGCGAGTTGTAGATGAACTATTTCTTTCTGCCCCTTCATTTTAGAATATAAATCGTTTTGATTTTTATTAAAGTCAAACTACTTTACGTTTGTAGATAAATATAGTAATATTTACGATAACAAATTAGTTTCATTAAATCATAGTTAAATATATTTTCATAATATAATATTGGGTTAAAAATGTTACTAATTTTTATATAAACCTGTTTGATGTTGACTAAAGTCAAAACGATTTATATATTCTTAAACAGAGGGGGTACTAATATATACTAGGGGAGTACTAAGAGCAGGTACAATAGCAGGCTATAAGCCAGCTATAAATATATTTTAATGAGATAAACATAGAGAGAGAAGGGCAGCGGTCTACAGATCTATATCCAGCTCCAGCATAGACTCCAAGACGTAACGTGTGTATGATAGGTGGGACCAGGTATTAATAGTATAGTAAGCAACTATTTTATGAATTGGCTATTACATTGACTATAGATGATTTGGAGCTAAGAGTTGGCTATACTATTAAACTTGCTCTAAGGGAAAGTGATTTCATTCCTCGAGAGGATATCCCCTAATTTCGTGCATGTAAGCTAAATAGACATAAAAAAATTTAAAAAAATTGGCAACATTGATTAATATGAAATATATCACTTCACAGACATGTAAGTTTAAATTCAACTTCTACAAGTTATAACAAAAGTAACAAATATAGCTGTGAATGTTCAATAACTATTTTTAGTTTAATTTGTTTTTATTGTTGCAACTTGTAGAAGTTGAATTTGGTCTTGTAGAGTGATATATTTTATATTAATCTATATTATCATTTTTTTATAATTATTTATAAATGACATGCAAACTACGTGGAAAGCTTTTGCGTGCGCGGTTGAAATAAAAAGGTTGGTGAGACGGGCGGACGGGGCCAGCGCGCGGCGTGCTGTTTCGGTAGTGTGCGCGTGCATGGCGGAACATGCATGCGCCATGCCACCATAAGCCGTTCCCAACCCATAGTGTCCATAAGCAGTTTCTATGGTGCCATGTCAATAAGACATCACAATAGAAACCACACTTCACAACCCATGGTTTCTTAAAGTGGGCCATTAATAAATACATCATCTCTCTTCTCTACCGATCATATTTATTCTTCATCTATTATGAAGACACTATTCTCTCCCAATGCAAAACTTGATAGTGTCTAGTGTATAGGTTCTCGTGTTGAAACTGTGTCTTGCATGAGACCCAATTTCTTTCTTTCTTTACTCTCTCTCTCTCTTAATTAATATAGTGACAAATAAGCTAAAAGTTCTACATAGCAATATAGTTAATGCCATAGACACCATCCTAGGTGGAGGGTTGGGACCGCCCTTACTTGTAACTTGTACAATATGTAACTTTCAAATTCAATCAAAGTAATACAGCACACAAACTTCACGTAAGAAAGATATGCTCACGCATAGTTTTACATTTAAACTGCACAAAAAACAACACACAAATGTAATCAAAATGCAACACACATCTTTTTCCAAGAAGTATTTATTGGTGCTCTTTGTTAGGAAAAAAAAAAAGAGCTTTATTTAAGCATGACTACTCGATTGCCATGCATCATGCATTCATTCCCTGACGGCTGATCTACCATGGAGTATGAACCCCTTCGATCACCGTGCAATTATACTGCGTCAACCGAAAGGTTCAGCACTGAGATTACACAGATCGATGGCTAATTAAACCATGCTCACACTGGCATCATATATAAGCACACGAAGGGTGCAATCTATGGCAACAGCAACACAACTACGCAAGTACACCTACCGCAGATTAGAGCTAGCTCACCGGAGACGAGATGTTCGGCCGGTCTGGCATCACGGCGGCGGTGAAGGTGGAGAAGGAGGACGACGGGAAGACGCCGGCGGCCAAGCGTGCCGGCGAGTACGTCACGCTGAAGCGGACGGAGCAGCTGCAGGTCCTGATGGACTGCTACTACGACCACGCGCATGGCCGGGTGCAGCGCGGCACGGGTCGGTTCCTGTACGACGGCCGCCGGCTGAGCGGCTGGCAGACGCCGGCGGAGCTCGACATTGAGGACGGCGATGAGGTCGACTTCTTCGAGGAGCTGATCGGTGGCGCCGCCGCCGGATCCGAATGGGCTCGATCCTTCGTCGTCGATGCTCTCGCGTAGCTTGTTCTTGGCAGTTGTGGACTTTTAAGTACTGGTTGTGGAGAACCAGAGTACACTAGGTTTGGATGAAGTGTTTTTCATTTTGGTGTTAAGCAGATGCGACGCATGTAATTTTTCCAGTAATTCGGTCTAGTCCAAGTAATCTCGAACTAATAAGTTCGTATTTTCAAATTCAAATCCGAAAAATTCTGAATGTACAACTCCGATTTCACTGGTGCACCGTGCACATACCGTCGCGTTGTGTGATAACTGAAACCGGAGGAAATCTAGGAGAAGATAGAGCATGGGAAAGCATGCAGCAGCAATCGGCACAAGCACGTTCCGCCATGCACGCGCGCACTAATATATAGAAGTAGATAGTACTAATACCATATCGGATAGTGATTCTACATAATCCCATCTCATTTCCAAGATTTTTCTCAAAAACTCAACCATTCCACCCAATACTCCACATGTCAGCTTCCCGATCCGCCATCACCATGTCGTCGAAGACCACCGGAGACGACAGCTCGTTGCCGGAGGTCGAGGCGAGCTCGCTCATCACCCTCAGGGTGAAGGACAGCGAAGGCGTCAGGATCACCCGCACGATGCGCACGACGGACGCGCTCGACGACCTTGATGGACTTCTACCTCGGCATGGTGGCGGCCGACATGGACGCCGCCGAGGGTGTCTTCATGCACTACGGCCGTCGTGTGACCGGCGACCGTACGCCGGAGGACTACGACATGGAGGACGGCGACGAGGTCAGCTTCTTCCCCGACGGAACCTGGACCACGCCCGTCACCCTCACCGTGACGGACAACAATGGCCGCCGGGTCACGCACACCATGCGTAAGTTGCACATCCTGGACATCCTGTTCGATCTCTACTTCGCCATGTTGCCGTCGACCGCGCCCAGGGAAGGTGTTTTCATCTACCATTGCAGGGAGCTCAGCCCTAGGCAGACGCCGGAGGAATGCAACATGAAGGACGGCGACGAGTTCAGCAAGCCGAGCGCCTTCGTCACTCTCACGATCAAGGGCAACAACAATGGCGGCAGCAGCGTCGACATCGTCACCCGCACCATGCTCAGGACCCAAGAACGACTGCATGACTTGATCGATCTCTACTTCGCCATGGTGCCCACTGACGATGAGCACGGCGAATTCGACGTCACGTACTGTGGCAGGAAGGTCGACGGCGAGAAGACGCCGGCGGATTACGGGATGGAGGACGGCGACCAGCTCCGCCTTGCTCCGGCGACCGAACGGGGCAGGTTCGTGACGATCAATCTGGTAACCATGGTGGGAGTCAAGCGCGCATACACGCTGCGAAGGACTGACGAGCTGCAGGGTCTGATGGATTTATGCTTAAGCAGGGAGCCTGCAAGCATGTACCAAAATGGGTGTATTTTCCTTTACAACGGCCGTCGTCGTGTTCAAGGCTCGGAAACTCCGGATGATCTCGAGCTGAAGGATGGTGATTCGATCGACGTTTTAGCTCATCTGGTCGGATAATCTCAAGCTGGAGGGTTGGGGATACCATCCACGTTTTAGGGTTCGTCGTTTGGTTCTATGGGACATGCTGTCACTTGTGTAGTGGCGGTGGAACAGCAATCGAAACGCCCAGTGCGCCGCCGCGACGATACAAAACCACTATGCGCTAGGTGATCGATGATTCTATATAATCCCAGCCTCAGCGCCCAATCCATTTCCAGGCAAACAACACCGGTTAGCTCTTCCTCCGACGAGGAAGAGAACACCGATCGGGCATGTCGTCGTCGGCGACCGGAGGGGAGGCGGACAGCCCGTCGCCGGAGGTCGAGCCGAGCGTCCTCGTCACCCTCCGGGTGAAGGACACCGAAGGCGTCAGGATCACCAGCACGATGCGCAGGACGGGCAAGCTGCACGACCTGACCGATTTCTACCTCGCCATGGTGGTGCCGGCCGCCGTCGCGCAAGGCCATGTCTGCCGCCCCGTTGGTGTTTTCATGCACTACGGCAGGAGGGTGACCGGCTATGAGACGCCGGCGGACTACGACATGGACGACGGCGACGAGGTTAGCTTCTTTCCCGATGGAGTCATGAGCTCGCCCGTAACCCTCACCGTCAAGGACAGCAAAGGCCGGCGCACGGTCACGCGTACCATGCGTCGGATCGAGAAGCTGGACGTCTTGTTCGATCTGTACCACGCCATGTTACCCTCTGCTGCGCCTAGAGAGGGCTTTTTCGTGTACGGTGGCCGCAAGGTCGATGGCTTGCAGATGCCGACGAACTACCACATGGGGGACAGCGACGAGATCACCTTCGTCCCGATCAGCAAGCCGAGCATGCTCGTCACCCTGAAGATGAAGGGCAGGGTGGTTGGCCGTAGCGTCACCCGCACCATGCGCAGGACGGACAAACTGCAAGACCTGATCGATTTCTACGAAGCCATGGTAGTTCCCGCCGATGGGTATTGCGACGGCGAGTGTCAGGTCGTGTACGGCGGGCAGAAGGTTTAAGGCGAGAAGACGCCGGCGGATTACGAGATGGAGGACGGCGATCAGATCAAACGGATGTCGAGCATGTTCGTGACCGTCACCGTCGGGTTCGTAAGCTTGGGGAAGAACATCGAGCACGCACACACCCTACGAAGGACTGACAAGCTGCAGTGCTTGATGGATTTATGCTCGAGTATGATGCCAAGTAGGTACAAGCATGGATGCCGCTTCTTGTTTGACGGCCGTTTTGTTCTCGGCTCGCAAACTCCGGATGATCTCGCCCAGGAGGATGAGGATATGATCTACTCCGTATCTAAGATGTTATTAGTTGGTGGTTGCATGTTTGACAGCTGAAGTTTTATCTCTGCAGCTCTGCTTCAGTTTCCAGCAATTGTTACTGCATCTCACTATGTCTGTGCTTTCATCAAATGGATCTTTTGAAAAAGAAAACCAAGAACTACCTGCTAAAACTGTTGTTAAAGTAGTAGCACTCCTTTATCGTTGTTTAATTGGGGGTATTGGTGCTGCAGATGTGTCTGGGTGCATTTGTGCAAAGGCCGGAGATGTGATGATGTGTCTTTCAACTTCCAATATCGAAAAAAAATATATCGAAAAAAAAAAAAGAATCCGTTGTCCTTGATGCAGGTTACTTGAGCGACTTTGCAAGTGAATCGTGAATGAAGAACCTCCGGCTACAATGTTTGATTTAGTCTTGTCACTAATTTTGAACTCACTGATAATCTGCCTGCGAGCTACTCTGTTTCTGAACTGAATTTCAAAAACTTGATTGGTTACACTTGCTCGAAAGACAGTCTCTGCTTCCTACAATAGGACTTTACTCTGATTGCATCAAGTCGACGAATTTTCTCTCGTTGCGAAGGCGGCACGGCAGCCACCCGCGCAAGATCCCATCAGAACATCTTCCCGTCGTTGCAAGTCTTGCAACCCCCAAACGAGATGACCGCCGGCGCCGGTGCTTGCAAGTCTCTCCTCGCCGCAACCTTCGCCGCCTGCGGTAAAAAAGAAAAAAAAAATACGTGAAAAGCTAGCGAATGACATTGTCAAATAATGCAGTGGCGGAGCCACGTACAAGCTGTGGGGTCAGCCGACCCCACAGATTTTTCACTAACACCCTTGTAAGTACTAATATTTTCATGTAAATCCACTAAATTTTATGTAAATGACCCCACTAAAATATCAAGCAACGATAATTGACCCCACAGGGTAAAATTGCTGGCTCAGCCACTGAAATAATGCACGCAGTTTTGTTACGGTCATTGACGATTCATGGTATGATGATCTCATCTGCACCTTGTGCTTCGCGGCGGCCCGGAAGTTGACAGCAACCGCTGGTTTCTGGCGGCCACCGCCGCCGCCGCCGCCGCCGCCGCCGAGCAGCAGGGCAAGGCCGGAGGCGGTGGCCGCAGCGAGCCCAACGGAGCAGAGCACGCCGACGACGTGCTGCTGCCACCCGTGATCACCTCCTCCTCCTCCCACCTCTTGCTCATCCGCAACCACCACCACCTCCTCATCATCATCTGCAACTGCATCATCCGATCCCTCGCTGGCGTTCGCGGCTGCCTTCTCTACCTCGTCGTTATCGAAAGCGTAGCGCCGCCTTGAGGCGGCGGCGGCGGCGGCGAAGTAGTTCGCGTCGAGGGACTTCTCGCTGTAGCCGCCGGCAAGAACGCGCACCCGCGGCTCGTGGGCGATTTCGTCGTCGTCGGCGGCGGCGGCGGTGACGAGCACGAATTCGTCGGCGGCGTAGTCTGTCTCCTCCATCGTCATCGCCGTTGCGTAGAGATGAATAGATGACGAATCTGACGCCAAAGCTTTCTTTCGGTGCAAGGCAAAAGGATATATATAGGTTACTCGTGCGCATGCCGTCGTCGTGTACTCGTGTCACGTGAGGGACGTGAGGGCACACCGGCACACGCACAGGGAGGATAATTAGGCCGCACGAACCGTACAACCCCGGCCAGATAATTAAGGGCTTGATTATTGGACTAGACAACTTTGAGGCCCAGTGCACACGGTAAGCCCAAACCCAACACAAAACTGAACTCATTCATAAATAGGCCTTACAGTCCAGCGAAAATATTTTTAATAGTCCGGTAAATAGGCTTTACCAAAAAAATGCCCAGTAGAATGAAGTCCAACTCAGATTCCATGTATAGCATTTTGGATTTTTGGTAGAGCAATTCGAAAAGAAATAAATCATTAGTGTATAATTAATTAAGTATTAATTATTAGATTTAAAAATGGTTTAAATTGATCTTTTAAAAAATTATATACAAAACTTTAAAAAAAAACGTTATTTAACTGTTCAAAATACGTGCAACTGAAAACGAGCAAGTTGTTGATTTTAACTTTTAGAAGAGAACTAATCATAGGCGTTGTTTAGTTCCAAACTTTTTCTTCAAACTTTTAACTTTTCTATCACATCAAAATTTTTCTACACACATAAACTTCTAACTTTTTCATCACATCGTTCCAATTTTAACCAAATTTTTAATTTTAACGTGAACTAAACACATGCATAGATTGGGTCCCAGACCCAGTACAGAGCCAGGTATTGCCTTTGCCAACAAGGCAACAAGTAGCCATCTCCTGCGGTACACCGGCATGGTCTCCACGATTTGCCCATAGCTGCAAACCTGCAAGATGCCAAGATGGCTCCTCTCTCTCAGGCCCTGTCTGTTTAGATGGGACTTAAACTTTAAGTCTCTATCATGTCGGATATTTAGACACTAATTATAAATATTAAACGTAAACTATTAATAAAACACATCCATAATCTTAGATTAATTCGCGAGACAAATCGAGCCTAATTAATCCATAATTAGTCTATGTGATGCTACAATAAATATTCTCTAATTATGGATTAATTAGATTTAAAAAATTTATCTCGCAAATTAGTTTTTATTTATGTAATTAGTTTTGTAAGTAGTATATACTCTAAATTAGTGTCACGGAGACTAAAGTTAAGCACTTGATACAAACACCACCTCAGTGACTCCACCGATCGATCAACGGTGCGCACATGAGAGCAGCGCAGCAGCGAGCAAGCTACAGGAGCAAAGCAAAACCGGCTAAAAATCCAGTACTCGACCAGATCACAACCTGCCAGCCAGAGAGCCAGATGCGATGCGAGTGGACACTGGACAGTGGAGACGACGACGGCGTGGCCCCTACACTGCTCCCCCTCCCCTGCTTAAACAAGGGCAAGGAATCTCATCTCATTTCATCTCCTCCTGATCAATTAGGGACCCTCTCAGATGCTTCGCTTTGATAATTAGCGATGCTAATCATGGCCACCAGACGATAACTAGATTGTTTGTTTGTAGCTACTGCATCCCTGGCAATTCGCAGCGTTAAGTACTCTACTAGACTGGTCTGATGCTGCAATAATCGATCCATTTGGTTGGAGAACCTTTGGGGAAAAAGAAGAAAGCGGTAGGTTGGAGTTGGACGGGGTCAGGGAAGGAGGAGAAGAATAATCGAGGTTTCATTGCAGAGCAGGCTTGGAGATGAAGCCTCTGGAGCTGTCTGCCTGCCAGTCACTCGTGGCAGCCTCACTCTCAGCTGTACTGCATGCATGAGCAGATCGGCCACACTATGCTTAAGCTTAGGCTTACGGTGTGTTCTGTATAGTAGTTAGAACTAGCTAATTAGCTGCACGAAAAAGATATAAATCGTTAGCATATAATTAATGAACTGTTATCCATTGTAAATTTTATAAATGAATTTATTTGAAAAAAATATAAAATTTTAGCACAAAACATGTTCACGATAAATGAGAAATTAGTTCAGCTCAAATCCAGTTTAAAACGTGGCCATAATTCAAAGTAGGAGTAGTAGCCATCCCAATTCAATACTCCTACTGCCATCGCGAAAGCTTCAGACCCTGAAGATAGATGGCTGCCTAGATAGATAGAGATGGGCGAAAGCTTAACCATCAGTATGATTAGTAGTCGAGGTAATATCAGTATTATGTTGCTAGCGCACAAAATGTACTCAACGACAGGATGCAATCAACGACGTGTTCATTCAAATTCGTCCTAGTTTGTGTACGTGTGCGTACGATCGATGTAGACCGGTCCTGATCATCCTTCTACTCCACTGTTTCTGATGGATCATTGATCGATCAGGCGGCTGATGCTTGTGATGCAACGATGAGGTTTCCCGTTTGATCGACCGATCGATCGAGCTCGGCTGGATCGCAGCTGGACGTGCTGGCGACCGTCTACCGGCGGCCATGATTAATTTTCATTGGCGTGACGATGACGATGATTGATGGTGGTGTGGTGTCCGGTAACAGGTAAGCTCCGCGGGGGCAGGGACCCCGCCGCCGCCGTGGTTGGTGCTGCCTCGCCATCCGTACCGGTCGTAAAAAAAAAATCCCCGGCTTCTCTCGGCATCACAGTGTTCACCAAGTTGTTTCAAATAAAGTTATCGTTTGATGGTCACCGTGATAACAATACGGTTACTTTGAAAACCATACGATTATCGCGATGATTTGAAAACTCTAAAATGGTGATAACCTCGCGGTTATGTACCCTCGCAACTCGCATCAGCCGCTCCTGTGTCGGAGTTGAACCCGACTACAGTACAAAATCGCGATACAGCACGGTCTCGTCCTAGCACCACACACAACCGTCACGGCTCACGGGTTTTACCAGCAATTCACCGTAAGATCGCGGGGGAGGGAGGCAGCTACTACTACTTGTCCTGTGGTTTTGCAGGCTGGCAGTGGCATGGGAACGCGAGAGGCCACATGAGATGAGAGGGACAGCTCACTTGAGCGGCTGCCCCCACGTGCCCGGCACAGTGTGACTGACACACACCATGGACCCCGCTTCGCTTCGTGCTTCCTTGTGCGCACCGGGTCTTTGGTGGTGGTGGTGGTGGAACGGGTTGTTAATTACGAGTACACAAGAAACAAACTGGCGAGGCGCCTGGGCGGAGATATTTTGCTGCGTGCGACGGGCCGGCCGGGCCGACGGGGGGAGAAGGTGGGGCCCGGTGGAGGGGAGGGCAGTTCATCTGGGTGGGGCCGGCGTCCGTACGTAGGCAGCGGATCATGGTCTCATGGACACCCCGTGTGTTGGCCTACGGCCACGCCGTCGACGTCTCGACGAGCCTACTTCGAAATCGTGAAACTGGAAATTTCCAATTGTCCTACCTACAAGCGTGCTTTATCGTGGCATTTTTTATTTGAGAAACGGCCTCTTTTTAGCTATGAACTACATGTCGATTTTTGAACCTAATTTTAGAATTAGCTTTTTTTAAGTTCTTTTGTCACTTCTCTTTGGCTTAAGACCTCTAAGAGTAAGGCTTAGTTTAAATATCATGTTGGCTTGAGCTTTTCAATTGCACGCGAAACAAAATATATCATTAGCGTATAATTAATCAAGTATAAAACATTATAGAACTTGAAAAATGGATTTATTTTGACTTGTTAAAAAAACTTTTATATAGGATTTTTTTTTTGCAAACAACACATTATTAATAGTCTAGAATGCGTGTTTACTCAAACGATAAAGTAGCTAAAGCCAAAAGTTGAATAGTAGAATGTAGCCTAAGGCTGATTTATTTTGAACAACTCTAAACATTCACTTCCTCGTTATTCATTAGCACGTATTGAAATTTATTAAATGGTGTGTTTTGTAGAAAAAATATATATATAAGTTTAACTTAAAAATAAAATAAATATATTTTTTAGCTTGTAATAATTAATACTAGTTAATTAATCATTCACTAATGATCCATCTCGTTTTATGTGGGATAAATTAGCCCAACCAAAACTTCTATGTCAAATGCACCATTAGGGCTTAGTTCGATTTATTTGTTAGGTTCTGTTTTTTTTTCACGCAGAATAAGATGAGTTATTAACACATGATTAATTGATTATTAACATTACAAAAATAGAAAATATATTTATTTTATGTTTTAAAAAGAAACTTATATATTGAAACTATTTGTAAATTAAAATACACCAAATAGAATAGAACACAGCCTAAGATGGATGTACAAAAGTCTATTCGTAAATTTATCTTTATTATCTTGGTCACATGTCCTAAGCCTAAGGAGAAGAAAATGTGGTACATCAAGCAAATCCCAAAAATATACCAAGATCGCATCTCTGATGTACATTGTTTTCTGAAGGAGATAATAAACATTAAACTTTGAGAAAATTCCCCACATACCCACAAGTTTTCACTCAATCCCTTATATGCCCCTGAATTTTGCTTCATCCTTTGCATGTCCCTGAGATTTTATTTCGATCTCTTCTATACCCTTGCCATGAGTTGACTGTGAATTGACCGTTAGATTAAGAGAAAATCCCTTATGTACCCATAAATTTTCACCTATTCCCTTACGTGCCCCTAAATTTTACCTTATCCCTTACGTGCCCTTGGATTTTCATCTTTATCCCCTATAAGCCCATTCCGTGAGTTGACTGTCAGTTGACAGTTAGATTTTTCAAAAAATGTCTATATTACACTTGTGTCTACTTATTGCTTAGAGTTGATTGAAGAAAAATACGGTTCTCAACATTAAAGTTGATTTATTTATAAAAACAAACATGACATAATAACTTTTTCATAAATTTGAAAACTAAAATTTATATTTTTAAAAAATAAGTTTCAAATCAGATTTGATGAAATTTGTTTAAAATTTTCGTTGAAATATTTACCCAAATAAGAAACAATTTTGGTTTTTCAAATTCCGAATAAAATTTTTTTGTGGATTTCATTTAAAAACCAAATTTGTTTCTTATTTGGGTAAATATTTCAGTGAAAATTTTAAACAAATTTCATCAAATCTGATTTGGAACTTATTTTTTAAAAATATAAATTTTAGTTTTCAAATTTATGAAAAAAATATTATGTCATGTTTGTTTTTGTAAATAAATCAACTTGTATGTTGAGAACCGTATTTTTCTTCAATCAACTTTAAGCAATAAGTAGACACGAGGGTAATATAGACATTTTTTTGAAAAATCTAACTGTCAACTGACAGTCAACTCACGGAATGAACTTATAGGGGATAAAGATGAAAATTTAAGGGCACGTAAGGGATAAGGTAAAATTTAGGGGCACATAAAGGATTAGGTGAAAATTTATGGGTACGTAAAGGATTTTCTCTTAAACTTTCTATGGAGGAGTATGGTTTTTCTTTATTTGGTAAGGAATATTAAAGAGCTGTTCACTCAGAAAAATATATGCCAACACATGTAAAATATTAAAGGCATATTCCCAACGCATTATCTAGGGTTGGCTAGCCTACACTGTAGTGCTCTGTAGTATCGAAATTGATCCCAGTGAGTCCATCGTTTTCCTATTTGTGTACTTTGCGTTTTCAAGCGCACGCACAGTGTTTAGCTATAACAAGAGTTTAACTAATCAATCGTGTAGTCTATTTGGCATGTTCATTTTACTACCATTTTCAATGCTACCAAATTCTAACAATTAGTAAATTTTAGCACAGTTTAGTAATACCTCCAGGAATTGGCAAGGCAAAAAAATTCAGGTGCTGTTTAGTTTGTTACTTTCTTAAATATGTTTTATAATTTTGGCATGGTGGGATGTGATTGGTATGATAATAAACTGTACATGCCCTATATAATTTTCAAAAGCATGTTTACATTTATAGCCATGACACCTGCTTAAAACAATTTATGGAAACTTCTTTAAATCGCAAAAGAAGGTGACAAAAAACGGCGGCTCGGCTCCATTTGCCGTTACTCCAAAAACGTCAAGTTCATGTGGCAGCCTGGCAAGAGCGTCCATGGCCGTTTCGCTCACGAGGGCTCACCGTGAACCGGGTCCAGAGAGCGCCGGTCCACGTAAAAAAGCAAACCGCTCAGCCAGCCCAGCCCAGCCCAGCCCACGGGCCGTGGTCCCGGTCCACCACTCCTCCCACCCTCCCCCTCCCCTCTCTCTTTCTCTCTCCTCCGCCCTTTTATCTCCCGATCTCTCACATTTTGGAAAGAAGAGAGAGAGAGAGAGAGAGAGAGAGAGGCCGCTTCTCTAGTCTAGACCAAAGGAAGGAAACCAACCGAGAGGCGAGGAGGAGGAGGAGGAGGGAGGAGAAGATGAGAGAGATCATCAGCATCCACATCGGCCAGGCCGGGATCCAAGTCGGCAACGCTTGCTGGGAGCTCTACTGCCTCGAGCACGGCATCGAGCCCGATGGCACCATGCCCAGGTGACGATGAATCCCCCCCCTCCCCCTCCACCTCTTCTTCTTTGATCCGTAGATGCATTCCTGTTCCTGATCTCGGGAGGCGGCGCCGCGTTCCACGGCTTCGTTTGATCTGGTAGCCCCGGTTGAGTTGCGTCGGAAATGCCAGATTTGTTTCGCCGTCTTTTTTTTTTCTGTATGTGTGTGTGTTTTTTTTGGGGAAAAATTGTTTGCTTCGGCGGAGCGAACGATGGGTGTAGCCTTCCGCTTGTACTTCTCGTTTGGACTCTGCGGATTGGTTTTGGCCGAACCTTCTTGGTGGTTGGTGCATCTCCTTGCCGGTTGGTGAGGGGATTGCAAGGGACAGGACGAACACCGTGCGTCTCGGAGGAAGGGAATTTTAGCGGTAGTTTTTGCTCTATTTTTTTTTACCGTTTGGAATTATATGGAGGAATGCGTTTGATTTTCTCCGGAGTAGACTGTAGATTTGCGGGCAGGTGCATGTTGACAAGTTGGCAATTGGGAGTTTCCAGAGTTCTTACGGTTCTAGATCTGCGAATTTACTTGTGGGGTGATGCTTAGTAAATAATGTCACATGGAAGCTCTGAGTGTCAGACTGAGCACGTAGATCGTCCTAGATTGGAGAGTTTAATCTGGGTTACTATTAAAAGCGGCATCCTCCACTATCGAGGAGGATTTGTTTTGATGGTTTTACTTCGCTTGGTGTAAGAATTGAGTAGATTATTGAATCATAAACAATCGTGCTAATGCTGCCTTGCCTGAGAGTTAGATTCCATTAGATTATCATGGATGTAGCCCGCTTTTTGTAGGCAGCTCTGGTAGACTGTAATTTATTTGGTAATGCATTGGCTAATGATTAGAATTATCACTCAGTTCTGATTTCTAAACATTGTGCTGTTTGCTCTTGGTGCAGTGATACAACGGTTGGCGTCGCACACGATGCGTTCAACACTTTCTTCAGTGAGACTGGCGCTGGCAAGCATGTGCCCAGGGCCATCTTTGTCGACCTGGAGCCCACTGTCATTGACGAGGTGCGCACTGGGTCGTACCGTCAGCTCTTCCACCCTGAGCAGCTCATTTCTGGGAAGGAGGATGCCGCTAACAACTTTGCCCGTGGCCATTACACTGGTAATTCAGCTTAGAGTTCATACAAGTGTTATTCTATTGCAACTGTGCATGTGTCTTGTTCTCATTGTTTGTGGAATGCAGTTGGAAAGGAGATCGTAGATCTATGCCTGGACCGTGTGCGCAAGTTGGCAGACAACTGCACTGGGCTGCAGGGATTCTTGGTGTTCAATGCTGTTGGTGGTGGAACTGGATCAGGACTTGGTTCTCTTCTGTTGGAGCGTCTCTCTGTTGATTATGGAAAGAAGTCCAAGCTTGGTTTCACAATTTACCCTTCCCCCCAGGTATAACTTAATCTGATCCATGTTGGTTATACTCTGAGGAAAAAAATTAAATAAAATGCTTTATACCGGAAACTTGAAATTTTCATGCTGGTGTAGAATTAATTTATTTAGACACCTGCTTAGATATGGGCCATGTTATCAGCCACTTCTTTTTCTTCTTGTTGTGAGTTGTGCATGCCAATATATTGATTATTGGATCTGCCAACCATTCTCTAATTAGTATGTGGACTAATAAACTGTGGCCTGGCTGCCTGGCTGGTGGGGATCTACCTATATGGCTATACAATATTCTTATCTTATGTAGACTCTTTAGTGAACTTTTATGGACTATTAGTCTTCTTCGTGAAGTCTGTAATACCATGCATTGTATGAGCCAGCATTATCCTAGTCTACTGTACCAACTTTCCATGTGATGTGGGCCTTTCAGCTTGTTCATGTGATGAGTGGGTTTGCTTTGTCTTAGCTGTTGTGGGGACAATTTTGGTAGAGTTGTTGTACAATTATTTAAAGTTCATCATATCATTTTCTTCTTGTCTTATGCCACTCTGGTTTGCAGGTCTCAACAGCTGTTGTAGAACCATACAACAGTGTCCTCTCCACCCACTCCTTGCTTGAGCACACTGATGTGGCAGTTCTCCTAGACAATGAGGCTATCTATGACATATGCCGGAGATCCCTTGACATCGAGAGGCCAACCTACACCAACTTGAACAGGCTCATCTCACAGATCATATCTTCACTCACCACCTCTCTGAGGTTTGATGGCGCTATCAATGTGGATGTCACTGAGTTCCAGACCAACCTTGTCCCATACCCTCGCATCCATTTCATGCTTTCATCCTATGCCCCTGTTATCTCTGCTGAGAAGGCTTACCATGAGCAGCTTTCTGTGCCTGAAATCACCAATGCTGTCTTTGAGCCCTCAAGCATGATGGCTAAGTGTGACCCTAGGCACGGGAAATACATGGCTTGCTGCTTGATGTACCGTGGTGATGTTGTTCCCAAGGACGTCAATGCCGCAGTTGCAACCATCAAGACGAAGAGAACTGTCCAGTTTGTTGACTGGTAAGCTGTCTTGATCACTATTTTAGTTGCACTTATTTTAATCACAGGCAACCGGTTATCCACTTGTTTATCAACACCTGATTGGCTAACCAACTGATTAATGCTTCTCTTCCTCCACAAAGGTGCCCTACTGGATTCAAGTGTGGCATCAACTACCAGCCACCCTCTGTTGTCCCTGGTGGTGACCTGGCTAAGGTTCAGCGTGCAGTGTGCATGATCAGCAACAACACTGCTGTTGCTGAGGTTTTCTCGCGCATCGACCACAAGTTCGACTTGATGTACGCTAAGCGTGCGTTTGTGCACTGGTATGTCGGTGAGGGAATGGAAGAAGGTGAATTCTCAGAAGCCCGTGAGGACTTGGCTGCCCTTGAGAAGGACTATGAGGAAGTCGGTGCTGAGGGTGCAGACGACGAGAACGACGATGGAGAAGACTATTAGTAGCTGGTTAATAAGTAGTTCTCTGGTTAATGATTGGTTTGTCAGTATACTCCGGTTCCATTGCATTGCATATTCCTGTTATGTGTGTTTACTTTTTGTACTGTGCTAAACTGTTGTTAGCCCCTCGTTGGCCATGATTGTTCATATCTTCCCATTTTGCTGTGCATTGCTTGCTACTCCCCCCCCCCCCCCTCCCCCCCAAGCTTGGTACATATGCCATTCTGAGCTGATTTGCAAAACTGTATGCTCTTTATGCATGGTCCAATGCAGCTATGGGTGCTTTCTTCTATTAATCTCTCTGCGCGTTTACTCAATTGCATGTGAATTGTGAAACATGAGATGCTGAAGAAACACATGGATGGCAGCATATACTGCTCCTAGGTCCAAAATATCTGATACTCTGAGGCTCTGAGCTACAACAAATCGTGGGTAGCCGCTTGCACCCTTATCTGAGCTCGAGTTAAGAGATCAGCAACTTGGACCCCTACGATCACAGGACCAATCTGAGCTCGGTTCATGGGGTGATTAGCAAGCAAATGCAGGAAGATGGTTGGTGATATTCCCTTTGCTTTGTCCCAATGCAGTGTCTCCATATGCCTGTACACCGTTGCATGTTTAATAGGGTGTCCTTGATCTGCACTACAGAAGATTGGAACCAAGCGATCTGGCGGCTGGCTGGTGCACCGCAGCGCCAGTGGATATCTGCTGGTTGGGACGGGAGTACGGGACTTTGGTTGGTCTGGTAGTAGCCTCGAGATACCTGAAACAGGTTGTCACATATTCAAGCCTCCCAAGGCCGGCCTGGTCCCGTTTTTCTGTAGTCACGATCACATGGTACCAATTATGCTTAGCCATTGTCGCTGTGTAGTTTAGCTGTCATAGAATCAAGTGAAGTGAATTATCGGTGGGTGATGCGAACCTAAAGTTGTTTAACTGTGTCTCCTCACTTTCGTCTCCGGGAACGAGCATGGGTTTAACTATTTCATTAAAGGACGGTGATGGAGATCATTTTTTTAGCTGTACCGTTTTTCCGTAGGTCTGAAACGATTTTATTCATACTCACCTTCTTACCGCCACCTTTTCCATGACAATCCTTGCTACTTAGTACTACTTCAAAAGGAGCTTCCAAGGGCAGCTCCAGTGTATGTTCGATTACTGTAATTTGTGAACGACGAATGCAACTTTGGTTCGGTGGCTGCAGTGTGCACATCGATTTATAGGACTCACATACAGCAAGAAAAGTTAAGGGAAAAATGTAAGTTATTTGATTGGGCTCGAATATGTTCAACCCCATCAGCAACAAATAATACTTTAATTGTCTAACACCGACTCAATTTTGGAGGTCGATTTTGCTATCTGACACACAACAATCGACTCTCCCAGTGTGCTGTCTCCGATATACTCAGTTCGATTTCTGCACACATTGGAGCTGCTCCAATAGTGACATCAGACATGCAGCCTCAGTTGATGAGGTCGGACACCCAGGCAACGTCGAGGCTAACACTGGCAACGGCGGTGACGGTCGTGACGGTGGCGGCGACGGTGGAGATGGCACCATCCCGGCTTAGCCGCTCGAATACCTTCTCATGGGGGCTCTCCCGGACTCCAACTCTCTCGACTGGCTCCTCGTCACAGATGAGCCTGAGGTCCAGTGGCTCCAGTCTCCAGATTGGGTACTTGGGCATGAAGCGGGAGGCGGTGGTCAGTGGTCACCGTTGCCGTGGAAGCCGACGGAGTGGTTGGAGGATGTAGAGGCCAGTGACGGCGCACGCGTACATCCGCTACTCATTGCCTTCGTACTTTTGCGGCGCCGCGGAAGTCCGGTAGAGAAGGAAGGAGAGAAATAGTGTAGGATGACATGTGGGCCTCACTTTATATTTTTAATTTTTCTATCTATGACCGGGCTATCACGTCGTGAATACCATTTTTAATATTGTTCTGATAGTTAGTACGTCCAAAGAAAACAATCTCCTAGAAGGGAGGGAGTATTTTTGGTTTTGACAGTTAATTATAAGAGAAAAATCCCTTATATACCCCTGAAATTTTATCTAATCTCTTCTATACCTCTAAATTTTGCTTATTTCATAACCCTCAAATTTAATTTTGATCCCTTCCATACCCCTCCCATCAGCTGACCGTTAGTTGACCATCAAATTTCTATAAAAAAGAACATTTTACTCTTTAGATGAACATAGAAATTTATGAATTACATTATTAAAAATGTAAAAGCTTCTCGCATGAGACTATTATAGTTGTGAGTTTGTTGGGCGATGCATTATTTATCCCAAAAAATATTTTTAGATAATTAAATAAAAAATATGTATTTATTTTTTAAAAAGTCATAAAAATTAGGAGCATTCATACAAAGATAGGACTAGCAATGTTCACAATAATTTTTTTATAAATGCTCCCGATCAAAAAAAATCCATTGTCCTATTAAAATTTTAAATAAAAATTTTAATTTATTACATTTCTTTTATTTCCAAAATTTATGTCAAAATTTTCTGCACTAATTATTTAATTATTTAGTATAATTAGTTTCATAAAATGCACATACTGTGCACTCAAACAAAATTTTCAATCGTTTTTTAAGCCTATATTCAAACCTAAAGCATCAAGAACAAAAATGACATTTGTAACCAAACGTAATAGTGAAATGATGGAAAATATAATGGTAGGGGCGTGGAAGGGATCAAGTTGAAATTTTAGGGGTATAAAAGGGATTGAGTAAATTTCAGGAATGCGTAAGGGATTGAGTGAGTTTCTAGGGGAATTTACTCTAATTATAACTATTTTTTCTCCTCGCGAGTCGCCACTCGCCAGGCAGGCAGTGCGACATGGCCCAAGCCCAAAGCCATCTATATCTACGTGTTCTTTGGGTCGGCCTAACCACGTGTCCAAGCCACGGCCCACGAGTCCAAATGAGATAGTAACATTCTGGGCTGGGCCGCAAAGCATTCGGCCGGCTATTTCCCGCGCGTACGCACGTAGCAACCGAGATTACTGGCTGACACGGCGGACCAAATATTCAAATCAAAGGCTTAAACTTGCGGTGGTTGAAGGCTGAAGCAGCTAATTCTTTGTCCTGCTCTCTTCACCAAAACAGGAGGCTGGAGACATTTTAGAACTGTTCAACATGGAGTTTTCTGTACCGAACAAGCGTGTAAGGCTGTGTTCTTTTGAGGGAGTCAGGAACCTTTTCCCCTCAACACTTAAAACAGATTGGTAGATAAAGATATGATTAATTAAATATTAGTTAAAGAAAACTTGAAAAATAAATTATATGATTTCTTAAAGCAACTTTCTTATTGAAAAGTTTTAAAAAATACACCGTTTAGTAGTTTGGGAGATGTGCGCGCCGAAAATGAGAGAGTAGAAGTTGAGAAAGTGTGGTATAGGAAAAACCAAAAGTGTTTCTTTGTCATAATAGTAGTACTCTACTGTGGTTCCGAAATGCGACGATAATTGTTCGGTTATCATGGTTACTAGTCTTATTAGACCTGTTTACATTTAGAAATTGCTTGGTAAGCCGGCAATTTCAATAAATCCCAAAGCAAGAATTGAATTATTGATAAAATTTGTCTGAATTTCACTTGGTTCTTACCAGTAACCGTTTTTGTTATCATGGTTATCGACGAAACCAGTATGGAGCAGTTTTCGACTACCGATTGTCCGATTGCATTTTCAAACCATGATTCTGTCTTTCGAGTCCCGTCTTGTCGAGGGATATAAATCGAACGCAAAACAACGGAAATGCTTCAAATAACTAACAATAGAATCGAGTCATATCTGAGCAAGTTTATTAGTAGCTGAGCACCTTTTCTTTGTCCTAAGATGAGGTTGTCACCAGCTCTTTTCAGTTCTCACCTGCTCTGCATTCTTTACTGAATATATTAAGCTCATCCCGGAGTTCTGTGGCCTTTTGCTGCCTATTGCATTAGAAAATCTCTCCTCTTCTTGTCATGATGCGTGCGTTTGTATGTGCCAGCGTCGTAAGCAGCAGCAGTATTTCTTCTGCTCTTGTGGAGCTCAGCCATTTGGAGCTGCAAATTGCAGACAAATCGTTAATAGTTCAGGTTAAACTGAACTTTTGGACTGACCTCATAATTTATCAGTAATTTCCTCCCAGTTAGAATTGAAGATATTGGTTATAGAATTTCAAGAACAGCCAAAAGATTTGGTCGGATTTCAACCGAGAAACTACCGGTGCATTTTAGTTCTTGTAAAAATTCTGATAGGTAAAACCTTTCAAATCGGCCCTTTTATTTTTGTTGGCGGTAAAATATTTCAAATGTTTTCACTTGTCAGTGCATAGTAAACTTGCACAAGTTTCAGGTTTTTCTTTTAGCAATGCAACAGTATTTATTATCTGCATTGCACTTAGCACCATGCTCATGGAAAAGATTAGAGCTTGCCATTTTGCTCATCAGAATCCAATCTCAAACACTTGAACATATATATGAACTACTCTACATCTGAATTTGGTTTTACATACATAACAAACGACTTGAACTTACTGCATAGAATCTCTAATCTATCCTGAAGTGAAAAACTAAAGCAAATTGCACAGAAAAATAACCAATGGTCGAAACAAGTAGAATCATCTTCCTCTTTGAAACTGCACTGCCTGGCTGCAGCAAAAAAACCAATTGAGCTTACATGGACATGCATGGGTACAGCTGATCCAGGAGGCAACAAAAGAGCAAGAACGACGACGGCGAGTCGGCGAAGGAAGCACACACGCCGGCCGCCGGCGGCGGCGGCGGCGGCGGCGGCGGCCGGAGGTGAGACACACACGCGCTAATGGCACAGTGGCGAGAAATCCCAGAACGGGTCACAGGCGGACGCGTCGAACACCTTGTCGAAGTACTCCTGCAGGCCGTTCATGGCGTACAGGGACGCCGAGATCCGCCGCTCCACCTTTATCCGCTCGAACTCCGCCATCTCGACCGGCGGCGTGCCGGCGCTGGAATCCTCCGGCGACGCCGTTGCTGGCGGTGGCGTGACGGCGTCGACGGCGGCGAAGCTGTCCAGCTCCGGGAACGGGCCGAACGCCGTGTCGAACATCCAAGAATCGAACTCCTCGGCGCCCGCGTGGACGAAGTCCGGCCGGTACACCTCGCTGGCGTCCATTGTTGCGCCGCCGCCGCCGCCGCCGCCTTGCTTCACGGCGCCGTCGCAGCTGTCCGTGCTGCTGCTGCTGCTGCTGCTCGAGCCACCACAAGCACTCCCCGAACCATCGCTATTGCTATTGCTTGTGGTTGTGATCGTCGGAGTGGCCGCCGCCGCCGCCGTGGTGGACCTCTTCTTGGAGGCGGCGCCGGAGGAGCCGGCCGTGGCCGCGGCGGCGGACCTGGCCTTCTTGAGCTTCTTGTGGTGGAGGAGGCCGCGGATGCGGACGGCGAGCGGGCAGTCCGGCGAGATGCGTGGCGCGAAGTTGGTGCGCGCCTCGGCGCCGCGGAGGAGGCGCGCGGCCTCGTCGTAGGCGCGCGCGGCGGCGTCGGCGGTCTCGAAGGTGCCGAGCCACATGCGGATCTTCTGCGTCGTGTCCTTGATCTCCGCCACCCACCGCCCCGACGGCCGCTGCCGGACGCCGACGAACTTGCTGTGGCTCGTGCTGCCCTTCTTCCTCCCCCGCGGCTTCGTCGGCTTCGCCGCCGGCGACGCCGCCGCCACCTCTTGGCTGTAGTAGTAGCAGTAGTCTTGCAGCTGGAACACTGGAGGTTGCACTTGGAAGTTGAGCTCCATGTGTTTGTGTGTGAGCTTGTGCTTTTTCTTGGTTTTTTTGATGTTTTGGTTTGAGAGAGTTAGGGTAGGAGAGACAGGTGTCTGTGTGCCAACTGCTTGCTCTCTGCTTGATGGCTTGATGGTTGGCATTTGGCAAAGGTGAGAATTTATAGAGGATTTGTGAGAAATATTGTAAGGGCATATGCCAATGGTAGTGCCCCTGTGGGGTTACTTTCAGAGTATCAGTTCCAGTCTTCCAGGTTTGGTCAAATTATGTTGTAGTTTCTGTTGAAGCAAATGTCGGATTTTATACATTATCTAAAAAATGGGTTTAATCAAATCATGGCCTGTCTACCTATGAATTATTATCAATCATATGATCCTGTCATTTTTGTATGGAAAATGAAGTATGTATTTGCACATAGTAACATAAGGCAAATTTTGTTGGGATGTTTTTGTCTTGTCAATTTGTTCTGTTTCATGTATTGTCGGCCAGAAACTATCGGAAAGGTAGTGGCCTCCCTGTTTCTGTAATTGAACCAACAATTTGGAATGCTTGTAGACTGGTAGTGCATCACCACTAAATTTGACCTTTGTATTTTCTGTGATTCTGATTCTTTAAGATAATATCATGATTCATTTGATCTGTTCAGTGATTGGATGAACTTATCCAATATATCTGAAGATATCTCTACCGAGTTTAGTCAATTATTTGAAAATATATAAAGTATATTTATTTTTGCTTTTAGTCAATATGGCCAGTTTTTTTCCCAGTATCTCCTAAACTTTACATGCATGCGAGCAATAAGTTATGGTAATCAATAGGAATTAGAACGAACATGCTCCCAAATTAACCTGGAAGCAAAAGTCAAGGAGTTTGCATTTTTTTAATGTTCTTTTACAAGGTCTAAACCGGAAAGCATTAGCTTAACTGAAGCATTTGGGCCACTAGTTAGACTAGTTCTTCCCTAATTGGTGGGTATGTATTTAATCAATTAATCTAACCAAAACCACTAACATGAGACCAAGTCTTCCATTGCTTGAAAGTGTGCCATTTGGCAGAATTTGAGAGAATGATTACAAACAATGAAAATACAAACTACTAAACATCAACTTTTCATCAACCCCGCTCAACTTGTGTTTTTGTATTGTCAGGTCATTTGACAACTTCCCCATCAGCCAAGTCTTTCTCCTTCACTGGATTAGGGGGCAGTCGTTCTCTGCCAGTTCAATGTTGGATACCTTTCAATTTCCGGAGCATCTTTTCTACAGACATAAGGATTAAGGAAAACTGTGACAGCAGCCGTCCCAGTGTGTTTTTAGTACTACATCTGTACGAACTACGAAAACCAGTACTTCTGTACTTCTAGAGCTTAGGGGAACAATAGTTCGAAATCTAACTTCTGAGTATCTACAAAGGAATAAGGAACCAAGAGGTATCTTATTTTTATATAAAATTTAGCAACTCTTGATATATAGTAGTACTTACTTTAGGATCAGCAATTCAGCATGCATTTATGATCAGAGCTACACACTTGGAGTCGGTCAGCAACGAACTATTTCTATTTCAACTCTTGAGATGACACACTAGTAGAAGGTTATGCTGGTCTTCTCCTTAGATTTCTGAGAGGTGGGCTTTAATTTTTTTCCCTATTATTATGTTTCTTACTTTATCCGAAGTAGTCGGTATGCACATAGTGCAGAGGCTGAAAATGTAAGCTTTTTTCCATTATCTAAAAAAACTTACTCAATGACTGTAAAATCACTCAAAAGCTAAAGCAACCGTGATGGTAGAAGCTCTAACCTTGGAAGCGAAGTTATCAAAACAATAATAATGATAATCTTGAAAGCAAAAGCGACACCACTACTACTTAAACAGAACAAGTCTTTTCTTTTGAACCCAAGAACGGAAAGACACTCTAGAGAGGATTAATAAACTTGTGTAAATGTTGGTTGCCGCTAGGCATTTCATTCATCATCAGCTGAGAAAAGGTAAGCGTGATGTAGCGGCATGTTAGTCCTCTCAATTTTAAAAGCCATGCCAACCTCAGCTATCAAAAAGGCGAGTTTTGTCAAATTGTCATCACCTGCCGTGCCTACAATTTTCAATCTTGTGCTTGCTTGTTCAAATGAGCAATAGGCTACACTGCTAGAGCACTCATGGATGTTTTGTTGTTTTCTACTCGGGATGACTCCAAGAGGTTCTTCCCAATGAACTTGTGTTTTCTTTAGCGTAGCAGATGCCATCTTTGTCGCTGTCAATGTGCAATTTCTTGTCCAGCCTGATGGACTATATCTCCTCAAGCAAAAGACAAAAGAACGCTTTTTGGGGCAGCAGGAGAGGTCAAGAGTGAGCATCTTCTCAGCTCTTGTTTAAGTTCATTCCAGTCTTCGAGATTTGTCTTGTACTGAGAGCCGCCATGAGCTTGGAAATGATGGAGATGCTCCAGTTATAATTTAGGAGCTAATCCTCTCATGACTAATTCAAATTCAACTTCTGATGTCAAGCCTTGATACAGGAAAAGATTATCTGAAAGATACCTTTTGAGTATTTTGTTTTGGCTGATTCCAACCTCTTTTGAGTATTTTGTTTTGGCTGATTCCAACCTGTTGACGCTACACTATTGTTTTCTGATTAGCTGAGGAAAACTCAAAACAAGGACCGTTTTGAAGTTGCGACATACGCAAAGAAAACGTCTCAGAAATACCTCAGTTAGCTGGGAAGCATTTCCTGCAGCAAAATACCTCAAGTTAGCTGGAAAGGATTACCTGCAGGATGCAGCATCTTGGGTGATAAACAGTATCGTTAGTGGATGACAAACAGTATCGTTAGGGCAATTCATGTTTGGTTAATGATGAACGCAGCTTTCAAGATTCCTTGCGAATCTTTCGCTCGATCGACCACAGATTCCTTGATACCCAGTCGTATGAAGACAAAGCGAAAAAAATGCCACCCCGTGGTGTTAAATATTTGGCACGGTATTCATTTGCTCAAGACAATTCATCAGCGAAGAAACATGCTCAGCACAAATAGAGAGCAATAATTATTAAAAACTGCAGGGAAGCATCCACAAAAATATGATAACTTCATTACCAAAACTGGCGCAGCATCTGTTCAGCTCAAACTGACAACAATATCACCATTTCACTTACAACCTCTGATGCAGCACATCCCAAAACCATATCTGAGTACAAGATAATATACACACTCTACATCAAAACCATATGAAATGGCAACCTCCAATTCCTTGAAGCCAGCAATGCGCATTCACAAATGAACTCACCCACAAATGATTCAACACAAAGAATTGGTTGACAGTAACAATGATGAAATATATCAAAAAAGGAGAGCAAGATTTGAACTTGCAGCAACAAAAAAAAACCTATGTCGACAAAATGGACTGCAGCAGAAGCTGCTGCTGTGGTTGCAAGCTGGAAAATGTTGAGGCAAGAAAATCTGGTGGCAATGTCTGCTGGAAACGCCTCAAGAGATTGACCATCCGCTTGGTTGTTTCATCTGTAGCAAGCTCTGTTCCGTTGCATAAAACCTGCAGTAGAAATCCCAAGACAGCATTCATTTATGAACTTTACAGCATCTGAGTCAAAGAAATGAAAAACAAAATGCACATAGTAATAAATTAAGTTTTGATCCTAAGATCAGCTATGTTGCTGCTATAGCAGTAACAGCCTGAAATTGCCATGCTACTAGTACACAAAAGGTCCAAGACAAATTATCACAGAGAACCAAACTAAACCAGGAACACAGGAATCCGTCTTGATGTCTGTTTTCCTTTGGGAAAAGGTCCCCACACCATAATATAGGAAACAAGTCAGAAATTACCTCCGCAAAAATTGAAACAATTTTTGGAAGATATTGGCTATGAGGACCAAGAATATCTGCATCCGATCTGCACACAGACAAGGTCATTATAAACTGCAAAAAAAAGCTATGATTGTTGGCATGTCATCCGTAGAGAGCAGATACCTTTCAACCATTGAGGAGAGCTGATCGTGTACAACTTTTGCTTCAATCTTGTCATCTTTTATAGGCAAGCAACCAAGCCAGGCAGGAATGACCTAAAGAGCATGAATACGTTGGATGAGGATAATACAACATGTATCTTTTTAGCAATATATGGTCTTACGGGAGCTGAAAACAAGGTTCAGACTAAATCTAGGGACAAGCACAACTACTGGTTTTACACTGGTTATTTAATAATTGGTTCAGTTTCAGCTTAAACTCCGTACTCTGTAGCAGGTTTCTCAACTATTCCTTTGGAAAATCACTACTACTTTTTTTACTAAACAACCATAACTCCATTAGGACACACAATACTAGCAGGAACAGAGCAGTTTCATTTTGAAAAACATTCAGACACAATAAAGTGCCAAGTTCTTCAACAGTTTACGCAAAGCATATTTTCAGTAGAACTTTGGATTTGTTTTGCAGTTTTAAGGATGCCAAGTTGTATGAATGCAAAATCAGATCCAAAACCAACTTAGCTATTAGTAATTGATGGCAAGGACCAAGGAATATTGATTGCATATAACTAAAAGCTTGACTGTGTGTTTGCTAGGAAATATTGAAGGGTAGTACATTCTGACGAAAGACATAAATCTTCCTTCTATATCCAAAGGCTTGATTTCACTTGATGAATGTGCCATGAAAGAACAGTTTAGATCTATTAAGGTGTCAGTTCATCTATACAAGCAAACAAGATTTGGACCTTTTTTGAATCTTGGAAAGCATATACAAATTTTAGGACCTACTCCGTAATCATTTAAGTGTGTAAAGTTTGCTCCACAAACAGAAAATATCTGTCAAGAATATTTCAATTCAGTTTTCCTACTAAGTTTGCACAGATTTTCTAGCAGGATTTCATCCTCCCTCAATCAAGGAAAGTAGTTTTCCCCCTTTCCATTCACTTGGTAGCCCACATGTTAATGTGGTTGGATAGAAAACAGAAGACAGAATACATATAACAAAACAATGACAGTTGTTTTAACTGACTGAATGTGACTATGTGAGAGATGCTTACCTGAGCTGCATCGATACCATCACGATGGAATTGGCATATTTTACCAAGCGCTGAAACAGCATTGTCATATGCCATTATATTGTCTGCATGCTTTGCTTCAGGATGTGTGATAACATTGTTCAACTTTGACAGCGCCTCTGATTTTGAAAGCACCAAATTAGTGGGTTGGTTTTGAAAATGCATGGTAAAGTACTACAAACTACAAAGTGATGTAAGCATGACCCGACTACCTCCAACAAGTGGGCGGAAAACATGACCGCCAAATTCAGCACATACACCCACACCATAGACAGCAGCCTAAAAAGAATAAGTTGGCAGTTCAACACAACATTAGTGTCTTGTTTGGCCAAATATAACAATAGGACATGGATGAAGGGACAGGAAAACATAAATATTTATACCTGCCGAACATCTGAGTTCTCATCATTGGATGCCTCCAAAAGAAAAGGTAGGTATGTATCATAATACCTGATCAGATAGGAAAATACATAATTCAGTTACAAATACAAGCCCTGCATCCAACCAAATAGCTTTGAGGAACATACTTGAGAGCAGATTCACGACATTGCTCTGCAATATCATCAAATATACAGATAGCTATCCTTCTCTCTTCAGCAGTCTTATCTTTTCCCTGCCAAATTAAAATGACACAAGAAATGAAATGAGCAGTAAACAATAAAACAAGAAATAATCAACACAGCTCAATAGAACTAAGCCTAGAAAACATGCAAGTGATAATACTGGTAAACACAAGTGATAATAACCATTAATCTTTTCATTAACACGTGAGAAGAAAAATGTACACGAAGTGGGACTGGCTGTCACTGATAATTTGATAGCGCCATATCCAAGGAAACAATTCTTACATACTATTTTGTTTGGCATATCCATTTTGAGTTTTCATGAATAAAACAGTTCAAATCAAGATATGCATGTCATTGTCTTCCTTGGTTGTTTCACAATAAAATGATGATAAACAGTCAAAATGAATATTGAGAGGCTGTCGGGCATATGGAAAATCTTTCAAAATGAAGCGTTGTGATATAATGTAAACCATTTAAACAATCAGGAACTTTCAGGATAGAAGAAAAGAGTTGGATGAAATATCATGTTAACAGGCACAAATCAAGAAATTAAAGTAGTGGTAGACCTAAAAAAAATACTAGAGTGAGATCTAACAAGGAACTTGTATGTGTAAAAATAAATCAAATCCAAACACACAATTAAATGCAGGATTCCACTGACTTACCAACATAGGTGTGATGTATACAGACAGTTCATCAAAGAACGGCAGAAAAGAAGCTTTGAAGGTCTTAATTAAAGTACCAAGGCACTCTCCAACCTGTAAATTATTTTAAAAACTAGTGTTAACAGAAACAACTTTTAGAAGACTAATATTCCATCCAGTAAAAAAGAAGTTATTCATACAGTCCCCATATGTCCAATATAAATATCCATCTAACAAAAGTTAAGTCTTTTAATGTTACATGACTCCCAGCGGGTGTCATGTCGAGATACACGAACCTGATCAAACACTTCCTCCTCCTGCTCATTCTCTTCTTTGAGTAGTTCTCCTTCATCAGCATCAAAATCTTCTGCCTTTGATCTCTCTGACCTTTCTCTTTTCCTGGTAGCGCTGGCTATAATAACATTTTTGATCTCATCCGAAACAGCTCTTACTTGGTTTTCATCAAGGAGTCGACCAGAGAGCTGCTCAATTAAAAAGAATAGTGAGCGATAAAAAAACCCAGGCCTTTCAAAATTGAGGAACGGCCAAGTATATCATCGCAGTGTAGAAAGTTGAATAAATAGATTATAAACCATCAGTGAATATCACTCAGCTATACTGCATTGATTTATCAATTCAGCAATCTTTTTGGTGTACTAGTGTCAATGAAAAATGCATTCAATGTGCAAAAGGTGCCAGTGTCAACTTCCAAGCAAAATCATTCTGGCTTTGGTATAAGTCCACTAACATAGCCCAATCAATGATGAAAATTAGTAATCTTTTTGCACAGTAATGACTCCAATAAACTTTCAACACTAATAGCAAATAAGTCCACCATGACCTTTGGAAAGTGATTTGTTGGATCTAACTCTAATGTGGTCTTAGTTTCTTCCATGTCATATATGAAGGTACTGCGATTATCCAACTGTTCCTCGACAGAAGCTAACTCTTGAAACCACTATCTATTGATGGCAATTTTGGACCAAACAATATTCCAACCGAACAAAATTCATGGTGAACAAACTGGTCATACATGGTTCATCCAACTGAAGATATTTCAGCTTCATCCAATAGATAACTAAAAACTCAACAAGAAAAGACACCAGGTATACGTTTCTACAGCTGAATGATCTCTCTAAGATGCATAGCCAGACAACAAACATCACCCAGTTAGCTGTATACACCAGTGCACTGCCTCACTATGCTCCAGAAGCATTACAATTTCATAGAAAAAATACCATCCCATTCAAATAAAAATATGAAAAGGAGAACAAACCTGCATGCACTCATTTAATGAATCAAGCATGGATGAACACATCTCAGTTTCTGGTTCCTGTATAGTAATTCAAAAGAAAACAGCTGTTAGCGTTGAATAGAAAAACCATCCACATGTATAAAGAAGATTTTGCATAGACCTTATGCAGCGCTTCAACAAGAGCTGGAATTATGTAGTCAGATAATTGTTTAACATAAGATTCATCGCGTCCTTGAGCCAGCCCCTTCTCAACAGCCAATTTTGCAGAACGTAGTAGTTCAGGCATAGCTGCATTGTTGTTGGAACTATACTTTTAAAATGCAAATCCATAAGGCAAAAGATAAAATCATACTAAAACATCAAATACCTGCAACAGCAGCTCTCCTCACTTCCTCATGAAAGTAAAATTTAAGGAGGGGAACCAATGTAGGAGCAACCTACGTGGAATTTGACCACCAACATATGACACTGAGTGACAATTGAGAAATTAGACATTTAACATGCTGGTATGATATCAAACCTGATCAATCCATGGGAAGAACCCCTCCTTGAGTTCATCAGCATAACAGCACAGCATGTTGCAAGCTGTTGCTTTCTCTTCTAGTACACTAGTTCGGATACCTATTCTTTTGTCGCCAAGCGTAATTGTTTCAATGCTGTATTGAGTGAAAAAGATTAGGGGCAATATTGCAGAACCAACAAGAAGCTAAAAACAACCACCACACCTCACATAAAAAAAGGATGATATATTTATGAACAAATCAAATTGCAAAAGAAAAAAGATAATCAATAGGGAAACATATTACAAGCATAAGGTAGCTATTGCAAGTTGCAGTCCCACTATCCCAAAAAAAAAAAAAAGGTTGATAATGGAAATATAAACAGGCACGAGTTTCACGAAAAAAAGGAACCTTCTATGAACGAAGTGTATGTAATTACATTCAGTATGGTATAGAAACAAATGGTACTTCTTAAGAAAGAATGAACCATAGATAAATTTAAATAGAATGCCTCTGACACAGCATCAATATTAAGGGCATATTTAATTCAGTGGATAAAACATAGCAATTGAAGAAGATGCACAAACCTATCATCATCTGATTCTATATCATCATCAGATTCAGCTGAAGTAATTGTGACATCAGGCTTCAGTTGAGCAGACTGAAGCAGTGGTGGCATAACAACGTTCATGTACGGAAGAAAATCCTGCCCGAGACATTTGCATAACCTGGCCCAAGCCTGTCACATAAAGGAGAAAATGTTACAAAGGATCTGAATTTTATTATGATTAATTCATAATAGGTTTTGTGTGTACCTGAAGCATGTAGCTTGTTATCGGATCATCATTTTCCATTGTAGTTCCTTGCAAACTCATAAGTACTTCCATGACCTATCAATCAATGTGTAGATTAGAAAAGTGCATGCATAGAACATAGCATACAGAACAAAATTACAGTGGAGAAGACACAATTACCTGCTTTGCGTCATCCCTGAACTTATCCTTGCCTACAGCCATTCCGACCAGACTTATACACTCCATAGACTTGGCACGAAGCATCCTATTGGACTTATCAGTTGCATTCATTAAAATAGCTTTCAGGTATGGCATCACTGCATCATAGTATTTTTTGAAGTGCTCCTGCAAGACAAGTACACCAAAATTTAACACAATATTATAAACTCTCATTAACCATCAAGATAAGTATAAAAGGTAATGTTGCGTCCCCCTCCCCCTATAAGAAATTAAGCTAACTTATACATGGACAAATTACCTGCGATGAATCAGCTACTGATGCTAAAGCTGTCAATGCTCCCTCTTGCACCATTTGCTTGCCATTCTAAAGCATAAGTACAATAAATTAGCACATGTTCTACTAGTTCAAAAAAATAACACTAAAAGACAATAAAATATATTTAACGGGTGAGGGAGGTGCATACCTGAAGAAGAACAAGTAATTTGGTAACAATTCCATCCAGGTAAGGTGTCAGAATTTCAGGCGTGCAATTCTCACTGAAATTCAAGATAGCTGATGCAGCATGTGCCTGTGAATGATAGTAACACAACCAGACATATTATTTCCTAATAAGCATAATAAAAGTAGGTTAAGTTTGTATGTATAATAGGCACCCCAAAACTGCCAAAACCTTGAAAACTGTATATCAAAAAGTAACACTTGAAAATTGTATATGGAACAAAAGTTCATTAAAAAACCTGAATTAATGTGTTTATAAATCATACTTCATGCCATTGACGTGTTACATATTTTTTGAATATAATGCCAAATTATCTTATTTAACAAGGATAGAAACAAAATCTGAAAGACAGGGACAGTTCGTGTTGATGTTCATCTAACCCCACAAAAGTAAATTTAGCCCAACTAGAACATGGATAGATAAAATAATTTAACTAATTGAAGAACACTCCTAGATGTCTAAGAAGATCAATGGAGCATTATCTTTTATGTAAAGCCCACTATCTACTTTGTAGCATTTTCTTCATAAAGTCTAACAGGTAAGTGAGTCAATAAGCGTTGTCCTTATGAACATTGTAGGACACAAAAAATGTTATAAATAAAGCAAAGAACATGTGTAAAAGGGTGTGCTAGATCAAGTCTAGCACTAATATTTGAACACTCACTTGCACCCGTGGATTCTGAAAATCATCCATGGCGTTTGCCAATGCAGGCAGCACCTGCTGGTGATAATTAACTTGCAAGTCTGGACCCAAATCAGTAGATAGCTGACCAATTGCATTGATTGCAGCCCAACGCACACGTGCATGAGGATGTTGAAATCCATTCAAAATCATCGAAACAACCTGCTCCAGATTTTTAAGCATCACCTGCAAAGAACAAACAGTTGAGAAAATAGCTATTTTGGCTGCTTGCAAATGAATGAAACAATGGGTAGCATTTTTGTGTCTTAATACTCGCCAAAAGCTCTTGTGCACCTAAAATTCAGTGTTTATAATCACTTGAACATGAGAAATCAATGAAGGCAATTGATTCATTATCACGTCACACCGATTCGAATTACCTAATTAAACGAGCTATTGTATATTTTATTTTACCCAGTGCAGCAAAATAAAACACCTTCAGCTTTTCAACTGGTTTTTGTAGTGATTCTATTGCATAGTAGTCACAATAAGCATGAACTTATTAAGCTAACCTTCGCACATCCTTCTGCAATCTGTGCAAGTGTGATTAGTGCAGCATGGTGCTTCTGCCACTCAGGAGCGGAAAGGTACTGCGGGAGCAGCTCAGATGCAATTGGCACAATTGCATTCCCACCAATAGCAATGGCTAGACGGTCAAGGCACTCCTGTGCTACTCCATAGTTATTTCCTTCACCCGCATCTTCATCCTCTGTCTCTGCAGTGTGCCAAGCAGGATCATCCTCTACATCAAGCAACATCTGCATGAGCACTGCAAATAACCTGCCAACAAACTGCGGGAGGCGACGCATCATTCCTGGTGCACGCTCCCTGGCCTCAGCGAGAGTAATCACAAACTCTACAGCGAGGTGCCTAGTCCCATCCTCCAGCTGTGCGGCCTCAGCTATCTGCAGCATTGCACCTACAACATCTGCAATCTGCCGCCGCAGGAACCTTGGCTCTGCACCAGCCAGTTCCACAAGCAGCTCCAGCGCCTCCTGTGCAGAGGCCTCCTGACCAGAGTTTAGGCAATCCGTGAGCGCCCTCATCATTGCAGGAAGCAAATCCTGCATCTTATCCCGGTCAGCGTTGGTGGGCAAGCACTGGACGAGGTTAACCGCAGCGCTCAACGCGGCGATGCGCACATCAGGAGATGTCGGGTGCGCCAGGGCGGAGGCGAGCAGGTTGTGGATTGTCATCAGATGGTCTAGAAGCGATTCAGCGATGTAATCCGCCAGGCGCGCGAAGATGAGAAGCGCGGACTCCTGCAGGTTGGGAGCCTCGGGTCCCGACGCCGCGCGGAACAGGAAGGGGAGCAGCTCGGCCCACGCGTTCTCCGGCAGGAGGAGCGCGGCGAGCTCGGATATGGCGTCGCATACCTTCTTCGCGATGGGCTTGGGCGGGTCGGACTGGAGCGCCGAGAGGAGGTGCTGCTTGAGCGCGGCCTGCCCCGCGGGGGAGAGGTGGGGCCACACCGGCGCCGCGGCGGCGCTGGACGCGTCGGAGGAGGGCGTCGGGGAGAGGAGCTTGCGGAGGAGGACGGCGGCCATGGCGCGGAGGTCGGCGGGCGTGGCGGGCGACGACAGCGACGAGGCGAGGCGGAGCGCGAGCGGCTCCGGGTGGGACCCCCGGAGGCGGTGGAACGCCGCCTCGGCGGCGGCGCGGTCGGCGTTCGACGAGGACATCAGCGTCGAGAGCAGCGCGTCGAACGCCGCCGGGTCCCCTCCCAGCAGCGCGGCGGCGGCCGCCTGGTCATCCCCGGACGCCATCGGATGGATCGGATTGGATACGCGCCCCCTTCTCTGGCGGCGGCGGGGGAGGCGGCTAGGGTTTTCGTGACGCGCGTGGCGGCGGCGGCGGCGTCGTGTTGTGGGGGGAGGGAGGGAGAGGGGTGGAAACACAACAACACACAGGCGCGGAGAGAGAGGGAGACCCGGGGGCGGTTGGGTTTAATAATCCCCCGTATTTGGGTAGGGTTTGGAGGGGGAGAATGAGATGCGGCTCGCGCGAGGGCGAGCGATGGGTTTGGTTCGGTTGGCCTGGTTGGGGATTGGGTCCGGGACGGTTGGGCTCGCTCGCTCGCACGCGCCGGTTTCGCGGGATTCCTTGTCGCATCGGCCACTTTTGTTTATTCTCCCGTGGATTTCCGCGTCGATTCGCCTCCTGCCCCTTCGCGGCGTTCGCTTCGTCGATGCTTCAGGGCAAGTTTCATGAGAGCGTATAAAGCAGGCTATAAGCCAGCTAAATGCTAAGGTAGAGAAGAGCAAAGGTAATAGTAGACTATAAGCAAGCTATATACTTATATGAAAGAAAGAGATAAACAAAAGTGGGGAGTGTTGGCTCTCATGCAAAAGCTAACTACACACAAGCTCCAAGAAATATGCATTAAATTCATAGTGAGAGAAAGAGAGATGACGAAGAAAATAAAAATAACCTTATAGCCAACCTACTGTATGTTAGCTTTACCATTGACTAATAGTAAGTAGTGAACTCTACTATTAAACTTCGAGAGGCAGACTGTAAACTTAGAGCAAGTTTAATAGTATAGCCCACTACTAGCTCCAATTCATTTATAGCCAACCTAATAGCCAATTTATACAATAATTACTTACTATACTTTTAGTACATGGTCCCACCTGTCATACACACATTGCGTCTTGGAGTTCGTGCTGCAGCTGGCTACAGATATGCAGCCCGCTGCTCTTATCTCTCATCTTTTATCTCACTAAAATATGTTTGTAGCTGGCTAATAGTCTGCTATTGTACCCGCTCTTACAGCCGGCTTGGACATAAGAATCAAGAAACTATTTAAGAAAAATAAAGTGTGCCATGTATTAATTGTAAAGAGCTAACTATTATATGGGTAGGTTGAGAGAAGGCTAAAAAAAACCTTATAGCCAACAGGTTGGCTGTATTATTAACCTTCTTCTGATAGAGGTGACTATCACATCTAATTTTATATATAATATACATAATTAAATTTAGAGGTAACATATATAATAGCACAATTCCTAATATCTCTAACACTCTCGCATATTTTTAAAGTTTGTATAGGGGTTGCTCCTTACATGAGATGTGACTATTTCTCTCTCATCTTTCTTCTCTCCTTTATCTCATTATTTAGTTTTTTTTTTATATATCTTAGGACTTGTGATTAGATGCTCATATGCCATAATACTTGTCCTGAGAGGGTTTTGGGGTTTTACAGGTTGGATGAGGCGAGGCAGCGTGAGCTGGTGTGCGTGCGGGCGCGTGATGGATGTGTGGGATGGAAGGAGAGGACGCCGGTGGTGGTGGTGGACCTGGTGGTGGGGGTATGATTGGGCATTGATGGGTACAGGCAGGCGGCCGGGCGACATCTCGCCCACGTCATGATTAAGCAGCAGGGTGGCGGACAGGGAGCAGCGTGGAGGGGAGTCCTATGTGCGGGGATCATTCATCTGCTCCCCATCTTATCCTTGCCTGCAGTAGTAGTAACTGCACTCCTAGTACTAGTAGTACAAGTGTAACAAATACATATATATTTGTTTCGATTAAGCATAAATTATACTCTCTTCGTTCTATAATTAGCAACCTCAAATTAGATGGGACACTTTATAATATAACAAATCTAGACAGAAAGTATGTCCGGATTCATTGTATATGAAGTATCTCCTCCGATACTATGTTGTTATATTATGGGACAGAGGAAGTAATATATAAACTGTATGACATCGACTCATCATGTTATTTGTGTAGCATTAGAAACATGTAAACTCTGACGCTAACAATTCCATCTCACATTATTAAGTTTAATTTAGCAACTCTGGTGAGCAACTTCCTCATTGTCTTTCCAAACTGTTAAATGGCACAGTTCATATAAAAAATTGTATATATAAGTTTTTTTTAAAAAAAATAGAATAAACTCATTCTTAAGTTTGTAATAGCTAATTAATCGATGATCTTCCACGTTTTCGGCACTATGGAAAATCTTACCCGAGTTGCTAAAACGAACTGACCCTTAGTATGACAGCCTAGTTATTTTCCTTCCTAGGTTTAATAAACCTCTTAGGCCGTGTTTGATACTAGTGGTTGGGACTGGTGTGCAGTGCACGTAAAACGGAGCGACTCATTAGCGCATAATTAATTAAGTATTAGCTATTTGTTTGAAAAATGGATTAATATTTTTTAAAGCAACTTTCGTGTAGTAATTTTCTGCAAAAAGTGCACTGTTTAACAGTTTGGGAAGAGTACGCGCGGAAAACGAGGGGGAGTGGGTTGGGAACATGGAGGAACGAACGCAACCTTATAACCATTAGAGCACCCGCAATGATAAAGTAAGATGCTCTCTATAAAACATGTACATCGCAATAGAATAGATTAATAGTAAACCACCTCAATAGTATGTCTACATGGGTATCTATAGCTCTCTAATCCATTGTCTCGTTTTTCTCTATGGACTATCTCCAGGTTAGTAGATAGCTTTACTCTATCTCTTCATTTAATCTCTTCCAAGTAGGAAAATATGCTGACATGGATATCTTGTAGAGAGTCTATAGATAACCATTGCGGGTGGCGGGGTGCCCTAAGCTGTTTTGAAGTTGTTCTAGTCTTTGGCTCACTTCAATCATTGTTGTTGAAGTGTTAAACATCAGTACATCACTGCTAAGACACCTCAGTACGATTGTTGCAAGCTTGTGGCTATTGACTCGACTCTTGAGCTGTAGCTCTGGTCCGTTTGTTTTTCTTTTGGCTGTGAAATTCCTGGATTTCATTTCGAAGAAGTTGTTTTGAGATAAAGACTGAAATGCTTGAAATTTCATTTCTAATATTACTAATACTAGTGGGGCTATTGACCTTTTTCCCGAAAATTTTCATTTCTAAAGTTTTGGGCTGAATCGTAGGATTTGAATGTTTTATTCTCACTTGTCTGTCCTTTTGGAACGCATGGATGTAAGCTTTCCAATGCACCAATCCAAAATAGGAGGCAGCAACACATAGGTCGCCCAAACCCAAAAACTGGCATCATTGTTTGGGACTAAATAGGCCATGCTAGCCAATATATGAAACCTTTAAGAATTCTCTGTTGTCTGTTCCATCTAGAAGTTGGTGGTCAGACATCACAACTTATAAATAACTGTTGATAATCATGTTGTCAAGAATCAAGACTAAACGCTAATAATTTTGACGAGGCAGGCTACAATTACATGATGTTCTGGTGGCCGTGGAGCGCAGGATCCAAACACAACAATCCGTCACTAGATATCGAAACTCTAGGTACTGTTAGCGATAGCTTTTTCCCTGAATTATTAACGAGGATTATTTATTTGATTAACATGATAAATTAATATTTTGAGAAATAAAATTTGCAAATACCTTAGAATGGGTGGTTTCATCAATGTAATAGAAGAAAGTTTTTTGAGAAATTGTATTTTTTTAAGAAGTGTGGAGCAAATAACGCGTGCAAAAAATCTAGGGGAACATCTGAAAAGAACCTAGCCTAGTCACTGTCAAATAAGATAGTCTGATTGGCAATGCAGCGATGAGCAAGAAGCAAGTGGGCAAATATGGCCAGTTCTGCCGCAGAGGCTAGCATTCCTATTGTCCGTATTGTGTCCTGGGTGTGTCGTTTGCAGTTACACTCCAATATGAAAAGCATCTCATTCTCATCATCTCATTCATGTTACCCCAAGAAAGCTCCATTTTTCCGCCCGGGATATCACTGACAAATCAACAGATAGCAGTCAAGTGATAGTTTTTCCACAAGCAAAGCGAGCACTTGACACAGAGCCACAGATATAGAACAGATCCTTCTAAGCACAAAGAGTTCTTCAGGCTACTAGCTCGCATCAACACTCTCCTCTATAATACTTTATTCAAATCGAACAGTACAACCAATGCGTTGGAAATTCGGAACCGGCCCCATGATAAGATAAAAGCCGGCTTTCAAGGTACACAATAACATAACATGCCGTCCACTTCACATTAATCAAAATAAAAAAAACAAATAAATTGGTAGCAGCAGCAGCAGCAGTAGCAGAAGTATTCTCCCCTCTCGCACAATGACAAATAAATAAAACCAACCAAAAAAAAAAATCCAGAACTCACACTTCAGTTTCTCCAACTCCAACACTTCGTATGATATGGTAGCAGTTGCTGTGACAGTTGAGCGCACGTATACGGGTTGGTTGCCGGGTGGTTCACCGGACCAAGTTACACATTCCCGGGCGGGTCCTGCACCAGAGCGGCTGGATGGGCTCCGCGCGGACCCCTCGCCCCACCATCCGGTGCCGCCAGTCGGTGAGCCGGTCGGTCGCCTCGGCGTAGCGCTTCCGGCCGGTGGCGTCGCGGTTGCCCGACCACAGCGCCTCCGCCATCGCCGACGCCCTCGGCCACACCCTGCCGTCGAGCACCGCCGCGTCCACCTGCTCCGTCCACATCGCCACCTCCCCGCCGACCACCAGCCTGGCCTCCTCGTCGGTGAGCCCCCCCGCGACGTCGTAGTCGTACACCCGCTGCCACGTCTTGTACGGCCCGCACCACGACCCGCCGCTGGTGCCGTAGTCGCTCCTCGGGTCGTCGTAGGCGGAGTTGTTGCCGACGAAGTCGCCGTGGCCGCAGTCGAGGTAGTAGAACGACGCCGACGAGACGATGGCCCGGTACCCGGCGCGCACGATCAGCCTCGTGTTGTTGCCGCCGTTGTTCCATGTCTGCAGGATCGTCGTCTCCGGCGGGATCGCCGACGCGGTCACGTTCACCGCCTGGTCCAGCAGCACGTCCTCCCAGTACACCGCCGTCCGGTTCCGGGACACGATCAGCGGGTGCGCCGCGCCGACGAACTTCTCGAGGAGGCGGCTGAGCGTGCCACCGCGGGCGAGGTAGGCCTGGATGGACGGGTCGGCGTTCCAGCACCCCGGCGTGACCTCGTCGGCGCCGGCGTGGTAGAAGCCGTCCGGGAAGAGGGAGATGACGTCGTTGATGACGTTGGACATCACCTGGTACGTCTTGGGTTCCAGCGGGTTGAGCTGGCCGGCGCCCGGCTCGGCGGCAAGTCGGCTGGGCCAGTCAGACGCGTCGGGCAGCCAGAACTCGCCGGCGCAGGACACCAGCTCCGGGTAAGCTCCGGCCCACGACGCCGTGTGGCCTGATGCGATTAGTGAGAGATTAATTGGGCCTCGTAATTAAATTGGGATTAACTGGGCCGTATTAGCACTGGGCCTAGAACTTAATTAGAAGGTTAATTCTACTTCCGAGCCCTTTTTTTTCAAACTTCTTTAGGTTGCTTAATAAATTTATAGAAATATTTTTAACACAAAACAAACAAACTATCAAAATATGTTCAATGCTACACATAATGAAACTAACTTAGTGTTACAAGTATTGCTATTTTTCTATAAGTTTGATCAAACTTTCAAAACATTTGATTTTAGAAAAAATCAGAGTGAATTGAAATATGAAAGGGATGGAGTACTTACCGGGTGTGTCTATCTCTGGCACGACGCGGACGCCGCGGCTCATGGCGAAGTCGACAATGAGCTTAACGTCGTCGACGGTGTAGCGCATACCGTCGCCGTAGGAGCCCTTCTCGGCGAGCGCCGGCTCGGAGGGGAGCTCGAGGGGGAACGACTGGGAATCCGTGATGTGCCAGTGGAACACGTTCATCTTGTTCGCCGCCATGGCGTCGATCGTCCGGAGGATGTCGGCGACGGGGAAGTACGTCCTCCCGGTGTCCAGCATCAGCCCGCGGTGCGGGTACAGCGGCCGGTCCTCGACGCGCACGCCGGCGGCCACCAGCACCGCCCGCTCCCGCCCGCACCACCACGCCAGCTGCGAGAACGTCTCGAGGCCGCGCATGGCGCCCCACGCCGTGGCGGCGGTCACCGTGGCCGCCGCGCCGGCGGGGAGGATCTCCAGCGCGTACGACTCGTCCACGCCATGCTGCAGCGGCGCGTGCAGGTCGGACACGGCGAGCGTCAGGTACCCCAGCTCGGCTCCCCTTCCCGCCGCGCCGGCGCCGCCCGCGGTGACGTTCACCGCCGGCGTCACGAGGGGCCGGTACCGCTCGGCGAGGAGCAGCGCGGCGTAGCGCCGCGCCGCCGAGAGGAGGTGCGCGTTCCCGGACGGGGCGACGACGTGGAACGAGCTCGAGACACGCACGGCCATGTGGGGCTCCGCCCACGACATGGACGTCGGCTTGGGCCAGACATTGACGGGGAACGGCGCGTCGCCCCACGCCGGCAGCGGCGAGCTCAGCAAGAACGACAGGAGGAGGAGCAGCAACGCAACAGAACCACCGTTCTTGGTTGCCATGGCCGCCTTAGCTTGAGCCGCTAATCGGAGCTGCACCCCCTGATTGGACATGTACTAGACTGATGATAAATATGGTTTTGTATAAATACAAGTGTATTTTTACATTGTTTCGTGTATTGCCATGTAGCGAAAGGTATTGGGTATCGTATATTGGACGGCCTGCTGCTTACTACAAAGATCCAAATGGCGCTCTTTCATGGATAACTGTCTCTAGCTTTCGTCTGTATCCTCAACCTCTTTCTGTCCAACAATCTGTTTCTTAAATCTTGGGATTTGGATTGCGTTTCATACGATGCTGGCCTTGTAATTTATGATGCCGTTTAGCTTTGCTTGATGGAGCTTTATGGTGTAGTAGTATCTTATAAATGAATCCAGGAGATTTTTGAGTTTGTTTGACGTGTTCGTATAATCATTCACTTGAGAGGATGCCAGATTGCCGGCCGGTGCTGCGGTAGAACAGGTAGTGGAGAGCCCACCAGCCGCCGGTTATATTATTTGTTCGATAATTTGTTGGCTCAGAAATGTACACAGGCAGTGGAGTAGTTCGATGGGGCTCTGTTTTTTTTTTAAACTAGTAAGTGTGCACGTGGAATCCACGTTGCTAATAAAATAAATAAAACACATAATATAATTGCTCAAGTGCTAAATAATTTTCAGATTTCATTTTTTGTTTCAAGATCGATTAACGATCAGTGAGGCGGTCAGACCCTAGCTTCATATAATCACACAGAACCAAATTTTGAGGGAGTCCCATCTACCTTTTGTTACAGTAATAACGTTTTCAAAGAGTACCACACAAGGAAATTATTTAACTTGTTGAAGTAGTGCCTGTCTTGCAAGAGACGGATTGTTCCTGTCAAAGAAAATACAAAACATTCTCGAGCCAATCCACCAATTATATTCATCATCTCAAAAAACATAAATATCACAATCATTTACAAGAGAGAATTTTTTTGAAAACAACTTTTGGTGAGCTTCCATGCATTTTACAAGAAGGTGGTTGAGAGCATATGCATTACACGGTATGAATTATTATCATTTAGGCCCCGTTTGATTTAGATTATTAAGCTAATTATTATTGTGGATTATCTACTATAAATTAAATATTTTGAGAATAAACTTAAAAAATAGCTTAAAATAAATGGACTAAACAAAAATCAATTTCTAGAGCTATCCATATTCCATAGCAGGAACTAAATTCTAGATCACTTGATTCAATCAGAAGATACAGTGACAAGGTAATGACGTAATGTTCCAAAATAGAACTCATATGCCATTTGCAAACATCTCGACCTTCTACATACAAATCTAAAGATCCACTTGTACTAATTCAAGTTCATTTGTCAAGCATATTAAACGGATAGCAAACGCCAAGTTGCAGTATGAAAATAGCCCGAATTTTAAATGATTTCGTAAGTAATTACCAGGGGCCACTCAAAGTCTAGTTTGTCACCTTGCAATATTTTACCAACCAAAAAGCAAATTTCAGGAAATATTTCACTTGATGTAGATTATGATAAGTAGGAGCAAGAAAAACTCAAACCGTGTAATAGAATCATGCCCAACAAATCCATCTTCACTGTTTATAGAGCCAGTACACGCGGATTAAAAATTAAAGTTCAACAAAGTTCAATGGATTTACTCTAGGTCTCTAGCAAACCCCTCTTGATCATAGCCATGTGCTGGTGAGGTGCTTGTATGATGTTCTTGATGTCCCACATGGCCATCCAGTTGGTGTTTATCATTTCTAGCACAAACTTGATGTCCTCTATTGAAACAAAGTCTAAGTTGATAAAACAAAGGACATAAATCTGTGGATTTCTGATAGGTATTAAATTGGTACCCTGCTTATAGCTTTCAGCTCTCATAAGAGTGTGAAGGTGAAGAAATCAAAATAGCTACATAGAACGGACTGAAATCACTGTATTTTACATGGGTGTAAAGTTGGTACCCTTTTGTTGCTTTCAGATCTCATAAGCTGATGTTTTACTGTAGAAAGGAACCAAACAAAATTTTGTCAGACATCAGCGTAAGAAATTAAGAAGTAGGTGGCACTAATAGAAATTAAGAGGGCTAGCTGTGCAAACTATATCTTACTATTATGCCTTGATTTGACAATCCTAATTGATTTTACTACTATATTCCAAATGGAATTTTTTCTAAGAAAACGCACATATATATCTTGAGAGAAAAGATTTTACTTCTCAAGAGAAACCTGTAGTAATTTACTAAACTCGAAATTACTTGTGCTCTTGGATACATTTTCATGCAAAAATTTACAGGCACAATGTATGCAAAATAGATAAAATCCCTATAATACTAACCTGGATTTGAAGAATGCTATGACACTGATAAAAGGAAAATAAAAACATTGTTGCTCCATGAATAGAAATCTCCAACATTCACAAAAATAGCATGAAAAAAAATTGAGTGCAAAAAACCGACTTGCCTGTACCTCGACCTGGACAGCATGTGCCTCACTCGCACGCATCAATGAAACCAGATGAGACAAGTCTTCAGCAACTGGGTTGGAGGGGACTGCTACCTCATGCGTGACCTGATTGTATCATTGACGACCAGCTAAGAGACGGGACATCCAATGGAGATCACTACCAACAAAAACTACAGTTCATTTTGTCCTTCCATAAGCATGGAAAATATGATCCAAAATGATGGCAGAACATGCAAACTGGAATTACGGGAGCCTCAATGGATGACCATATGTTCAAAAGCTTTGCAAACTGGAATTGCGGGAGCCTCAATGGATGACCATATGTTCAAAAGCTTTGCTTAAATCGACGAAGTTCAGTAGAAATCTTGTTTTCTACCTTCAGAATTACAGTAGTACAAATGCAAAGGTTAAGTAGAATACACTAAGAACCATTGAATTGTTAATTTGAAAGCAGCAAACAATCAACCAGAAATTTGGTCAGTATGACATCTATAAATTGTCAAATTGTAAACAGGAGATGATGCTAGTGTTAGCTAAGCATTTCATCAAACACATTGCAAGCATGAATATAGAACATCAACCTCACCTGTTGCTGGTGTTGCTGGTGTCCTTATCTGCTAGCATGAATGATGTCCAACGGCCCTAGTCCTGTGCCCTCGTTCCAGCGCATCCCTGATAACAACAACAATGAAAAATCATACAGGATGTTGATGATGACAGCAGTGGTGGCACAGGTGGCGGTCCTAGGGGTCGTCGGCTCTGCCCCCGGTCGGCACCCTCTCCTACGACCGCGCCGGCGGCCTGTTCCTCCCCGGCACCTCTGTTGGCGCTCGCCTCTTGCCCAGTCAACCTCGCCGATGCTGACGGGCCGTGCGCAGCGACCTCTAGCCCTCCTCCAATGGCCCCCTCTCCTCCTAGCAAGACTCTCCGCCACCTCATATCCCCTTTCCGGTGGGCGGCACCCGGATGTCCGGCGCGCGCGCCGGCGCGCGCGAGGAGTCAGCGGGGTAGGGGGAGCAGAAGTGCAGAACCCGCCTCTCTTTCCTCTCCATCGCGGCGCGGCACGGCGTGAGCAGGGAAGTAGGCAGCGGCGGGTAGGATGAGGCGGCTCCGGCGGGTGCGCGCGAGGAGGAGGCGAGCAGCTCCGGCGGGAGGCGGCGGCAGCGGGCTAGCGCGCTCTAGGAGGAGTCGAGCGGCTCCGGCGGGAGAAGGCAGCGGCGCGCTGGAGCACAAAAGGGAGCGTTCCCTTTCTTTTTTGTTTGACCGATCCCTAACCGCTGTTTAGACCCTCGCAAAAAAAAACCGCTGTTTAGAAGTGGGAGATCGCTAATTGTTTCTCTTTTTTTTCGCTAACCGCTGTTTACCACATGTGAATCGCTAATTGCAAGGGTTGATCCAACTTTTGATATAAACCGTTGGATGAACAGATCTAAGGGTCAGGAGAGAGAGTTGTTGGATGAACTGGTGCTTTTTATATTGGTATAGATAATCATTTCTAATATAAATATGTCATACTTGTACTCAATTATATAACTTTAATATGAGTTATTCCACACGATATTTAGAAATATATCAAATATTAGTTCTAAGTAAATGTAGTTCTAACATCATGTTTTACTGTAAAGCAACATTCATATAGTGTTTCTTGAAATAAAATCTTCAATTATATCTTCATATAATTAATATTCTTTGATCGATAACTATACCTTCAGTAGCGAATCTTACGTTCGAAGACATGATGATGATTAAGAAAATAAATGTCAACCCTATTTTATAAACAAAAGAAGAGACATTATATTACTTCTGAATTTTGGTTAAAATTACTGAAATTTAATTAGTAAATTTACCACGGCCGTCTAGGGCTGTGTTCGCTATTTCCAGTTCCCAACGGAAGAGTACGCACGAAAAACGGAACGATCTATTACCGCGTGATTAATTAAGGCCCTGTTTAGATCCTTCAAAATGGCAAAAGCACTTTTTACCATTTTGGATCTAAACACTAGTAGTGTCGACGTTTGATGTCTCGACTACGGTATTTGGACAGTATGGGGATCGTCGGTGCTAGGATATATGCGAGACTGAGGTAAAAGAGATGGAGACGAGGATTTTTATACAGGTTCGGGCCCCTGAGTTGTCAGGTAATAACCCTACATCCTGTTGGCCGAAGCCGGTATTGCTCTTATTCACCATAATCACACCATTACAATATGTGGGTAGCCTATCTAACTGTTGTCGACATGTCGGTCTGAAGGTCTGACTCGTAGTCGACAACAGGGTAGTCTTCCTCCTCGAATCCGTGCCCGGCGAGATCAGAGATAGCACTTTCGTATCTCCTGACGGTATCCGGAGACACCTTAGGGGAATAGCCATGCCTATCCCTGAAGTCGATATCCGGCGACGTGTCTTGGCGTATGTTGGCTTGTATTGGCATCTGTTGTTCCGTATATTATGGTGGTTGATGATTGAGGTGGATCTCGATCGTGGTGACCGTGTGATCATGTTGATCGTGTTGATCGTCTCATGGTCAGTCTCCCCCTAGGGGGTCTTGTATTTATACCCATAGGTGTCCCCTTGTCCAAGTAGAACTAGAGAAATCAATATAGATACAATCCGAGTAGTCCTTGTCGTTTTAATGTAGAACTCTGGTTGTCTTTCCTTATCCGGAACTCCTCCTATATCCGAAGGTTGCTCCCGTATAGGACATGGTATATGGTGGGTCCTGCCGAGATTTAGTCAACTACTATTAGGTATGTGGTATCCATAGCCCTGACAGTAGCCCCGGCTTCAATGCAAATGAACGAATTCATATTCTCGACCGCTGACCATGGAGTAACTGTTATCGAGCTCACGTGACTGTTCTCGGTGAGTTTAGAGATAACGTTAGACTTCCTTTATCAGCCTCGTGCGGGCACCGAAAGGGTTTGTTTAAGTCAATCTCTGATGTCGACTGAGAAAGTACAGAGCGTACGACTAAGTCTCCCGTCTTGCTGTAATCGAGAATTTGGATTGAAGTCAAGAAATTTCATCTCGGCGGGTACACCATTTCTTCATTCCGTATTCCTTGTCGAGATCCAGCAACCGTTCTCGAGCGATCGAGAAGGCGTAGAGTCTGCGACGGAGCCTTGTCAACATTGGTCGTACTCGCCTTAGTCGATCTTGGTATAGAACCATAGAGACATGGAGTCTTCAACAATGTCAAGTAGCATTTTCCAATGTTTTGTGTATGAGCGTCTTCTCTTTTACCGACTTCGACCAGTCAGTTTATTGAATTATACACTCTCCCTAGCCCCCAGCCTTGTTGTCGGAGAATCGTTCTCGGAGGAGAAGGCTCTTGGACCCTTGACCTGCCTTGGTTGAATAAGCACTGATCCTAGCCCCCAGCCATGAAGTTGGAAAGCTCAGTTTCCGATTACACGGCTTGGTTAATACGCACGGGGAGAACTCTTACACGACCAGGTCTTACATGGTCTTTTGTCTCTACAGAATCCGACAAAGCCTTATCCGCTCTGGGCGTCCCCAGCCGAAGTTCCCTTAGGTTCCTCGGAGGCCTTGTCAGCACGGCGTAAAGGAATAGTAGGATAGGTTTCAACGCTAGGTGTCGTCGTGGTAAGGGATCTCTGGGTAAAACACTTGGCGATATTGTGTACCTGATACCAACTTTGTTGGAGTAGAGGTAGTAGGAGAGTCGCTACACCGCTGGTGGAGGACCAGGTAATAGTTGTAACTCGACCACTAGAAGTTGAAAAAGTGGGAGAAACGCTACATTACTGGTCGAGGACCAGGCAGTAGTCGTAACTCGACCACTTAAAATGAAAGTGGTGGGAGAAACGCTACATCGCTGGTCGAGGACCAGGCAGTAGTTGTAACTCGACCACTTGAAGTGGAGATAGTGGGAGAAACGCTACATTGCTGGTCGAGGACCAGGCAGTAGTCGTAACTCGACCACTTAAAGTGAAAGTGGTGGGAGAAACGCTACATCGTTGGTCGAGGACCAGGCAGTAGTCGTAACTCGACCACTTGAAGTGGAGATAGTGGGAGAAACGCTACATTGCTGGTCGAGGACCAGGCAGTAGTCGTAACTCGACCACTAGAAGCAAATATACAAAAGATCACTACGATTAACTGGTTGAGAACCGGTGAGTAGGTGTCCCTCGATCATTTGGAGTCGTGGTACGAGGACTGCTACGCCGCCGGTCGAAGACCAGTTGTAGCTGTTCCTCAACCATCTGAAGTCATAGTGCGAGGACCGCTACGCCACCGTAGTCGTACCTCGACCATCTGAAGTTAAGGTGCGAGAGATTGCTACGTCCTAGTGCGAGAACCAGTGAGCGAGCAGAATTATCTCTCAAACTCCAATGGAAGCTGCGGTGTGAGAGATTGCTACGTCCTGGTGCGAGAACCAGTGAGCGAGCAGAATTATCTCTCGAACACCAATGGAAGCGCTAGAGTTGGTTTATTGCAAGTGTTTCTCATGTGGCCAGCATGACTCGCGTATCCAACTTATAGCATATCCGGATGTCCGTTTGCAATCATATCGGGTGATCAAGCCGACGGCGTTCGCGAGGAATTATCCTTAACAACCTTTTCTCGAGTAGTCCAGCGATGGCCGGTGCTATGAGATAGGTCGTCGGTCTTTGTTGGTAAGTTGGGTGCGATAACTCCGCATTTGTCGAGAGTGTTCTCGATAATGGCGTGTACTCGACCACAACCTACTCGAGTGCCCAGTTGTTCCTGAAAATTATTTTCTAGAAGGCAGGACATATAGCAGATAATATCGAGTATGTACTCAAAAACTGCGTGGATCTTCTAGTATTATCAGGATACAACAAGCAGATGTAAATGTCAGACATTATGTAAACCATAAACAAGCATGATTTATACAGAAGAAAACAGAGCGAGCCCCCAGTGTTAGACCGTAGTTGGCCTATCGTCGGAAGTACTCGCACAACGGATATTGTATAAGAAACATGCTCTAGATAAACATAATAAATTGTAGATCTGACAATGCTGTATGATCTGGATAGGTACGATAAATTGCATATAAAATATTGCATACCTTTGTAGATACATGCCGGATGTATCTACGAAATTAGTAGATCAATTTGAAAAATCAATCTCCTAATTACCTTGGTTTATGCCTGCTGCAGTTGACAAGCATGTAGTAGAGTTGGACGTGATTACTTTGTCGGTCCTGTAAAGCATGCCGACCTGTCATATGCTTACACGTGTGTGTTTGTGCACGTGACATGTCTAAACCAATATGCTTTGTTGACCATCTCCAGGCAAAACACGCGATAGCACAGGTGCACAGGTACTCGGATGAATCCTGGCGGTGCGGCGTTGCGTTGTGCTCGGTTTGGACATGGCGGCGTGTTGGATCTGGACTCGGTCAGCCGAGGCTTGCATAGCAGCCATACCAGCCGATGTCGTAGGCGGAGGTCTGGGCAGTTGATTCTCCACGGCGTTGACGTCTTGAAGCTTGGATGATCTCGAGAGATCAAATAGTTGATGACGATGATTCCGATCTCGTCGGGAGACGTACTCCAGTTGGGTTAAATCTCCTCACAGCCGAAGTCGTCGAGTAGCTTGTTGTTGGAGAATCCATCTCTTGAACCCATCTCGTCGAAATCCTGAAGCACCAAAATCCTCCTACCTGGCGCGCCACTGTCGACGTTTGATGTCTCGACTACGGTATTTGGACAGTATGGGGATCGTCGGTGCTAGGATATATGCGAGACTGAGGTAAAAGAGATGGAGGCGAGGATTTTTATACAGGTTCGGGCCCCTGAGTTGTCAGGTAATAACCCTACATCCTGTTGGCCGAAGCCGGTATTGCTCTTATTCACCATAATCACACCAGTACAATATGTGGGTAGCCTATATAACTTTTGTCGACATGTCGGTCTGAAGGTCTGACTCGTAGTCGACAACAGGGTAGTCTTTCTCCTCGAATCTGTGCCCGGCGAGATCAGAGATAGCACTTTCGTATCTCCTGACGGTATCCGGAGACACCTTAGGGGAATAGCCATGCCTATCCCTGAAGTCGATATCCGGCGGCGTGTCTTGGCGTATGTTGGCTTGTATTGGCATCTGTTGTTCCGTATATTGTGGTGGTTGCTGATTGAGGTGGATCTCGATCGTGGTGACCGTGTGATCATGTTGATCGTGTTGATCGTCTCATGGTCAGTCTCCCCCTAGGGGGTCTTGCATTTATACCCATAGGTGTCCCCTTGTCCAAGTAGAACTAGGGAAATCAATATAGATACAATCCGAGTAGTCCTTGTCGTTTTAATGTAGAACTCTAGTTGTCTTTCCTTATCCGGAACTCCTCCTATATCCGAAGGTTGCTCCCGTATAGGACATGGTATGTGGTGGGTCCTGCCGAGATTTAGTCAACTACTATTAGGTATGTGGTATCCATAACCCTGACAAGTAGCAAAACTTGCCAATTTGGCATTTGGCATTTGCTAGTTCATAGTAGCAAATTGTGCCAAAAAGTGCTTTGGGACCACTCCCTCTCTCTTTGTCTCTCTCACTTTAGTATTAGAATGACAAAAGTTTAGGATGCATCTAAACATCAACTGGTACTTTTGCAATACCAAAACTTTTGCCACCAAAACCTTTACCATTTGCCATTTGCCATTCCAAATGGATCTAAACATGCCCTAAGTATTAGCTATTTTTTCTCAAAAATAAATTAATTTGATTTTTTAAGCAACTTTCGTATATAAACTTTTTTTTGAAAAAAACGTACCGTTTAGCAGTTTAAAAATCGTGCGTGCGGAAAATGAGAGAAAAGGGTTGGGAAAAGGGGTGCCAACACAGCCTAGGTCGAGCCGTCGAGGAGACGAGGAGATTAGACAAATTCAATAGGTGGCAGGCTGCTGCCGCTAGGGCTTAGCGCTTGGCACTCGCCGCTGCAGCCGTCGGTAGTGCGGCGCTGCGCGATGTAGTACAGTAGTAGACAGCCTTCTCGGTTCTCGCTCGGCCTCAACATAACCTTTAGGGCTATACAAAAAAACTCAAACTAGTTCGCTCGGTTCTCGCTTGGCCTCCTAGAGGGTGCTTTGTGGCCTAAATAGGTATTATCAAATTTTGTCAGTGCTAAATTTAGCAAGTTTTGACATGACTAATTTTGATAAGATAAAGTTGTGTTTGGATTGAAGCCAAAATAGCCTAAGTTCACTATTGAAATGGCCTATTTTCTTAGTCATGCTAAAATTTGGCTTCAAACCAAATAGACACTAAACACTATTAAAATTACCAAATATTGGTAAGCCTAATTTAGACCTAAAACCAAACCAGCCCTTAATTCCGGTTGCTAGTAGTACACCCAATTGTGTATCTTTTTTCATTTGCTATCCAATTATACCGTTATATTTGTAACAATTAAATAGTTATAATAAGATCTCACATGATTATATTTTTATGAAAAGTTACAAATTACTTTTATAATATATCTAAATTTAGTTTTAGATTTCATTAAATTACTTCGTAGACATATAAAGTAAATTCAATAAAGTCTAAAAGTAATTTACATATATTATAGAAGTAACTTAAAAAAAGAGAAAGTAACTTGTCACGACATTAATAATAAATCTATTACGTATGGGGGTAAAAACATAAAGTCCATCTAGAAATTAAATTTAATCAACATATTATAGAACTAACCAATAAAGTAAAATATTCACAGAATGTCTAAAAAGTAATTTAATCAAATCCAAAAATAATTTATATGTATGATAAAAGTAACCTACATATATAATAAAAATAATTTACAATATAAATATTTTTTTCATCATAATATAATCATTTAAGATGTTGTTATAAAAATTTAATTGCAACGAACACAATGATGTAGTCAGATCGTAGATCGGATAAATAATTTAAGACAAAATTATATAAGAAGAAAGGCGTGGCGTCGATCAAGGCGGCCAGAGTGGGGTACTACGAGGATGGAAGCGGACGGTTCCGTAACCTGACCCTGATCAGCCGCAGGGCTATGCAGGCGTGGGTGGACTACGACACCGACAGCACCGAGCTCGTCGTGACCATGGCACCCCTGGGAGTTTCCAGGCCCAGGAGGCCACTTCTTCAGACGACGGTTAACCTCTCTGACGTGGTGCGAGGCACGGCGGCGTACGTCGGGTTCACGTCATCTACGGGCATCCTATTCACGCGCCACATCGTAGTTGAATGAAGTCCCAAAGAAAACACTCCGCACGTTAACACTTCTGGTCAACCGGGAAATCTGGAACGAGAGAAATCGTAGAATTTTCCAGCACAAAGAGCTATCTACCGGAAGTCTGTTGGCCAAAATTAAAGAGGAGGCCAAAACTTGGTCTCCGGCGGGGGCGAGGCATCTTGGTAGCTGGCTTGCTTTTTATTTTTAGCTCAGTAAGACCAAAGGTCCTAGGCCTAGTTTTTCTTACTTGTAAAGTTTACTCCTTCTTTATTCAATGAAATTGACAGCTTGCCGATTCGTTCAAAAAAAACATCGTGGTTGGCTGGAGCTTCGTGCAAGATGGGCCGGCCCCTGCGCTGAACATCTCGTCGCTGCCTACCTTGCCGTCGGCCGGCTCGAAGCCACGGTCGAGGATGTTGAAGATGGTGCTGCTCATTACATTGGTGACAACGTTGGTTTTGATCGCCATGGTCTCGGCGATTTGTATTGTGGTGCGACGACGGCTGAAGTACGCTGAGCTGCTAGAAGATTGGGAGATCTCGTTCGGGCCGCATCGATTCTCCTACAAGGACTTGTTTCATGCAACCAGGGGATTTCGTGACAGTCAACTCCTTGGTGTGGGAGGATTTGGCCGTGTGTATAGAGGTGTGCTTCACAAGTCCAAGATGAAGGTTGCAGTGAGGAAAGTTTCCCATGAATCAAGGCAGGGCATGAAGGAGTTTGTTGCGGAGGTTGTAAGCATTGGACAGTTACGACACTGCAACTTGGTGCAATTGCTTGGATATTGCCGGCGCAATGGTGAGCTTCTTTTGGTTTACGACTACATGCCAAACAATAGTCTAGACAAATATTTATATAATCAAAGCACTACTCCATTGGATTGGTCCAAAAGATTCCAAATCATAAGAGGAGTAGCATCAGGACTATTGTACCTTCAGGAGGAATGGGAGCAAGTTGTCATCCATTGAGATATTAAGTCAAGTAATGTACTCCTTGATAGTGAGATGAATCCTCGTTTGGGAGATTTTGGTCTTGCAAGGTTGTATGACCATGGAGCAGATGCACGAATAACACATGTAGTTGGCACTATAGGTTACCTGGCTCCCGAACTAGGACACACCGGCAGGGCAACTCCAGCAACTGATGTGTTTGCTTTCGGAGCTTTTCTCTTAGAAGTCACAAGTGGGAGGAGGCCAATGGAGCAAGACGAACAAACCAATTTTGTTGTGCTCGTGGATTAGGTGATTGATCATTGGCGCAAGAGTTTGATCATTGATGCAGTGGACATGAGACTACCAGATGGGTTTAATCCTGACGAGGTCGCTCTTGTGTTGAAGCTTGGGCTTCTGTGCTCGCATCCACTACCCAATAGAAGGCCAACCATGCGACAGGTTATACATTACCTCGATGGTGATAGGCTCTTTCCAGACCTTTCACCATCAGATTTCAGCTTCAGCATGCTAGAGCTGCAGATGCATAGAGGGGAGTTAAGCCAACAGAATGTGACTCTGGATATTCTCTCACTGGGGATTGAGGATACGATTGATTTCCATCGAGCATAAAACAAACAACTACGGAGATAAAGAAAAAACTCACCACTTTTATGGTGGTAATATCATAGAGCTATGAATAGGTTTTGTATCCATCATCATCCATCACAACACACCCTCAGTCTCTAGCTTGTAAGCTGTAACTATAATATTTATTTAGACTTATATTATTACAATTGACATTACTATTTTTTTTTTAATTTTTTCTGTAACTATTTGAATCACATGCAAATGATGGGTGCCATGGCACTTAGGTGTATACATGTGGTTTAAACAATTATTTAAAAATTTTATAAAATTATATAATGTAGACTGTGATAATATATGACACTATACAAAAATGCAAGCCTAAATTCGATCTACACATAAAGAAACAAAAATAATAAATTTTATATGCGTTGTACTGGTACTATTTATTATCTGATTTTATTATTTTTGTTTATTTAGTTGTAGATGAAATATAGCTTTACATGTTTGTGAGACTTATATCATCACAATGGATGTTACTATTTTTTTTAATTTTTTTTCTATAACTATTTGAGTCACATGTAAATAATAGGTGCTATGGCACCTAGGCTTAGAAAATCCTTGTCCTAATATATATCCATTATAGGCTAAAAAACATAACAATTAATTTGTTATCAAATTTCCACTTCATAACATCTTGATGGCTAGAGAATGTTTGGTTATTGCATAAATGAATAACCTGGTTCCAAACAACTAGTGTTGATAAACCCAGAACAAGTTGCCCTATTCTTGAACAGAGCAAGCAGGCTGTAGAGTTAGTTCATAGAGAAATTTTGAAGCAGCCCGTGTACAAGTCAAGCAACTTACCATTCTACTCAACTATCTTAAGATGCTCGAGGAAACATAACTAATAGGTAGTGTAAACATAAATGCCTATTGTGAATTTGGTAGGTAACTTAAACACCATTGTTCTGTTTTTTCTAGGGGCTTGACACTGTCAAGACTAAAAGTCACACTACTATCTCCTCTTTCAAATGCTTGTCATTTCAAGGAACAAGAAAGTCACTTAAGAACTTGAGTCAACAGGAATCATAAGACTTATTGCAAGCATTGCAAAGTCAAAGTATGGACTAAATTTTATCTTCCCTCCGACATAATAGTCATAGATGATGCACCAGACACGGTGCCAATGCTTGTCGCCAACCGGGGGCCGCCCGACATGATGAATGAATCGAACCCTTCGTTTTGCATTATCGCCATCATGCTATAGCTCACGTAGCTCGGCGATAGGTCAGGAGCCGACTTACCGCCACGCTCCAGGTATTGCATAACATTCCGCATGCTGGGCCTCGCACCGGGCAGCGGGTGCGAACACAACAAACCCAGCTTCAGAACAAGGGCCACCTCCTCCACATCAAACTTTCCCATGAGCCGTGGATCCGCCGCACCAACGATTGAGCCATTGCGGTGGTGCTCAAGCACCAAGTCGACTAGCACCACCCGTTTGTTGTGCTCGTCGGTCTCGATCGGCCTCCGCCCGCATGTCACCTCCAATAAGAACACCCCGAACGCGAACATGTCGGTTAAGGGTGTCGCCTTCCCTGTGCGGACGAGCTCTGGTGCTAGGTAGCCCATAGTGCCAACCACATGGGTTGTTTGGGGGTCGGTGCCATGGTCGTATAGCCTTGCCAGGCCAAAATCACCTAGCCGCCCGTTCATTGCACTGTCTAAGAGCACGTTGCTCGCTTTTATGTCTCGATGGATGACTACTTGCTCCCAATCCTCGTGTAGGTACAACAAACCTGATGCGACGCCTTTGATGATCCAGAGCCGCTCGGGCCAAAATAGAGTTGTAACATTTCTCTCATGCAAGTACTTGTCGAGACTACCATTCGCCATGTAGTCGTACACCAGTAGAAGTTCATTCTTGCGACGACAATAGCCTAGTAACTGCACGAGATTCCGATGTCGAAGTCGGCCAATGCTCACCACTTCCGCAACAAACTCCCTTATACCTTGTCTTGAATCATGTGAAACCCTCTTCACCGCAATCTCCAAATTGGACTCCGGTAGCACCCCTCTGTAAACTCTCCCAAACCCTCCAACACCCATCAAATTTCTATCCTTGAACCCATCCGTCGCGCGGAACAGATCCTTGTATGCGAACCGGTGCGGGCCAAACTCATCCTCCCAATCTTCCCGCACCTCGGCGAAGCGGCGCCGCCGCCACACGACGAAGAAGACGGCAGCTAGCACCGCAGCGACGAGCAATGCGGTGGCCAGCGGAAGCACAATGTCCAGGACCTTGGACCGAGGCTTCGGGCCGAAGCGTGGCAGCCGGGGAAGCTTGGAGAGATCGAGGGGAGGAGCTGGCCCGTCGAAGCTGAAGCTCCAGCCGAGCACGTAGTGGTGGGTGTTCACGACGCCCGTCGCCGACGAGAAGCCGACGTACATCTCCTCGGCCATGACCGTGGAGAGGTCGATGGCCTGGGAGAGCAGAGGCTTCTTGGGCTTGGGCACTTGCACGGGAGAGAGCGTCACGCTGAGCTGCTTGGCCTGGCCGTCGTAGTCCACCCACACCTGCATCGGCTGGCGGCTGTTCAGCCTGAGCTCGCGGAAGGCGCCGTCGCCGTCGCCGTAGTAGCCGGCCGGCCGTGCCTGCGTCGACATGAGGCTGTTGACGTCGATGCCGACGTGGTTGCTGCTGATGTCGTGGAACTCGGGGTTCATGATGGTGTCCAGCTCCACGGCCAAGATTTGGCCGCTCGCCGTGCCGTTCGTCGCGTTGAGGAGGCCCAGGTACTGCCCGGCGTTCGCCGCCGAGAGGTTCGCCGTCGGCGCGACCACGAACGCGAGCCCATGGTCGCTCAGGCCGTCGTACCCGGACACGATGGCGAACACGAAAGCCGTGGAGAAGGACCGCGCCACGGCGGCTCCGGCACCGCCGCTGGCGTTCGCTCCCGCCGCCGCCGCCGTGGAGGACTCGCCGAGGAAGCGGAGAGGCGCCGGGTGAAACGCGTGCGCTTTCGCCTGGTACGTGAAGTTGGTGAGCACGAGGAGCCCGCTCGCCGTGATGGTGGCGAGGCCGTCCATGGTAAGGTTCGCCGCCGCGAACCCCTGGTACGTGAACTGGCCATCGCCGCCGGCGGCCGAGGCCACTACCACGTCGTTGCTCAAGCTGAACACGAGGAGAAGAACGAAGTGTGCAGAAAATTTGGCAATCAAACCCATTTTTTTTCCCGTGACACTTCGCCTTGACGCCTTAAGAATATTGTAGAAATTGGCTAACATAAACTGCTTGGTTTATGATCGAGTGGTTGGGTGTTGACTGTTGAGTGATGAGAGCTGAAAGATTCAGATCGACAAGGACATGTTTTGGCACGAACAAATAGCCCTCAGCTAGACTAGTTAGCCGGCTGGCGACCATTAACCCAGTACACTTTGGTGGATGGATTATTGAACTTGTTATCAATGTCAAGTAGTCAGCAACAACACAGTCACATTAATTTGTCCCGTGCATTTAAACTATCTCTTCACGGAGATATCTTGCTACCGATGGCCGCACTCCGCATGCGTTGACCATCCTGTCCAATGGTGATTACTGGATCGGCAAACATCAACGTCGGCGACTGCAAATCTGCAATTTTCAGGGCCGAGCCTTGGTAGGCGCCGTGCCCTGCAGGGTAAGACGACTACTCGCTCGCCATCCTGATTTTCGCATAGATCGACTTAATTTTCGTACATTCGACGGTGACTCTTCTAGGTTGCTGGAGAAAAAAAAATTGCATTCTGTCGAACCATCGAGAAGTAGTAATAGCACTTGGGCAATATAGTGGTCAAAGAGACCAGAGATTATTTATTATTCAGAGATTATTTTTACCTGTTTCAGAGGGCTCTCTCTCTCTTTCTAAGAAAACTTTTCTGAAGAACCAATGGACTTGTGGACTGCGCTGCCAGCTGCCGTTTGGATGCTGGTGCCTTTGTTCTAGTACGTTGATCATTCGTCTTATTAAAAAAATTTGAAATTATTATTTATTTTATTTATCAATTGCTTTATTATCAAGAGTACTTTACATATGAATTATTTTTTTATATTTGTACTAATTTTTCAAATAAAACGAATGGTCAAACGTTGTAAATAAAAAATCAAAAACGTCACCTATTATAGGACGGAGGGAGTACTATTCTAGTTTCAACGAAGTAGTAGGAGAAGATGAGGTTTTGACTGCTGACAGTGAGATGTTTCTGCCGTACCAAAATAAGTCATGAGTTTTTTTTTTAAATTTGATCGTTCATCTTATTTGATTTTTTTTATAATTAATATTTTTATTGTTATTAGATTATAAAACATGAATAATACTTTATGCGTGACTTTTTTTAGTTTTTTTTAAAGATTTTAAATAAAACGAATGATTAAATTTGGACACGGAAACTCATGGCTGCATTTATTTTGGGACGAAGGGAGTACTTCACAGGGACCAGTCTTGGCTTCAAACGTCTCAATTTGCGAATGATTTTGACAAGCACTGTGGAGAAGATTCTAGCTATCGTCATATGGCGGTCCATAGTTTGATAAATTCATTTGGCCGGCGCCGCTTCAATTAATACTTGTCAATTTATACGTTTAGTCTTTGTATGATAGGTACTGAAGGGCGTTCAATGGCCTGAACTGAAGATGGATCACATGCGATCATTTAAGTTCATGAAAGAAACAGAAGCAGCTGCTGCACAACACCACCAATCGGATTAGCTAGATCCTAAAGACTATCACCACTGCTTTCTCTTGACAGGAAATTTTCGTGGATGCACGTAAAACTTGTGATTAATCATGACAACTCCTACTGTAGAGTTCAAGACTCCACATGGATATTTATTAGCAGAACTAGTTAGTTGTAACAGCCCGATATCCTTTACCTCCTCCTCCTCCTTCGGCGATGGCTACCAGTCAGTAGCGGTGGGTAAACAATCTGCTTCCTTCCAATAACATATTGGTGTGCAAGTCTTTTTGCGTTTTCGCCAAAAAAAACATAGCAGCATTAGTAATTTTATGGTCTTGGTTATGTACTTTCTATTATAAAACTGGGTATTATTCTTTTATTAAAAAAAAAGACCTTTTGATACTTTTCAAGATCAGTATAATTTCCCTTCTATTGCTATTTACTCCAACTGTTTAGTGCATCCCTATGCTGTCTGACTGAACAACACAACATGGATCCATCTTCAGTTCACGCTAAAATTGGAAGTTTGGTTGAAATTGGAACGATGTGACGGAAAAGTTGGAAGTTTATGTGTGTAGAAAGTTTTGATGTGATGAAAAAGTTGAAAGTTTAAAGAAAAAGTTTATATCTAAACAAGGACACAGTCAAGACCAAGACAGAAGAATCTCGATTAATTTCATAGTACAAAGAGAACAAGACAGTTAAAACATATAGTTACACACGGTTAACATACTCTTAACTGCAATGCAACAAGCACCATCTTTGGCCCTATTTTGGGAGTATCTGATGTGTACCTTTGTTTTTTTAATCTTTAGCCCCCTGAACAGTCCTAATTCAGAAAATAAACTAGAAGCAACGAACTGATAAATCCGATTTTCCATATCCTCACCAACTACTTCTCAGAATCACGAGCTTCTTTCCTTTGTCACCTTCCTCCTGAGATATCCGAAATGGCACCCATGCTTGCTGATGAGATGTATGAAATGGAATTGCGATTGAACTCCTTGTACATCCGCTCTAGTGAAGTGAAGCTTAGGTACGTCGGTGACAAATCCGGTAGGGCCATATCACCGTCGAGGTACTGAGCGACCTGCCGCATTGTTGGCCTAGCATTGGGCAATGGATGCGAGCAGAGCAGCCCAAGTTTCAGAACCAGAGAAACCTCGTCAGGATCAAAACCGCTCGGAATCCTCGCATCCACCACGTTAACAAGTGCACCCTTGCTCCACTGCTCAGTCACCCAGTCCACGAGCACGGCACGGTTGCCGTGCTCATCCTGCTCGATTGGCCTTCTCCCGCATGTGACCTCGAGGAGGAATGCGCCGAACGCGAACACGTCGGTTGATGGGGTTGCCTTGCCGGTGTGCCCCAACTCAGGGGCTAGGTACCCCATAGTGCCGACCACGTGTGTTGTCTGCGCGACAGCTCCATGATCATACAACCTTGCAAGGCCAAAGTCACCTAATCGGCCATTCATCTCACCGTTGAGTAGCACGTTGCTTGCCTTGACGTCTCGGTGGATAACAACGTGTTCCCAATCCTCGTGAAGGTACAGTAGCCCAGACGCCACTCCTCTGATGATGTGGAATCTCTGAGGCCAACTTAGTGGGTGCTTGCTTCCATCGTAAAGGTATTTATCGAGACTACCATTTGGCATGTAATCGTATACCAAGAGAAGTTCACCTTTACGCCGGCAATAGCCGAGTAGTTGCACGAGGTTGCGGTGTCGCAAGCGACCGATGCTCGCGACCTCTGCGATGAACTCTTTCATCCCTTGTCTGGACTCGTGTGACACCCTCTTCACTGCGACCTCCATGTCGGGCTTGCGGAGCACGCCTCGGTACACGCTTCCGAACCCTCCCGTGCCAAGTAGGTTCTTGTCGCTGAATCCCTTGGTCGCATGGAACAAGTCCTTGTAGGAGAATCGGTGCGGCCCAAACGCGGTCTCCCACTCCTCCCGCAGCTCGGCGTACCTGAGCCGCCGTCTCGCCATGGCGTACACCGCCATGGCCACGGCGGCGACCAGCGCCGCCGACGCTATGGGCAGCACGATCTCCAGCACCTTCGACCGCGGCTTGGGCCAAGCCCGCGGCAACGGCGGCAGCGACGAGATGTTCAGCGGCGGCGCTGGCCCGTCCACCGCGAAGCTCCAGCCGAGCACGAAGTGGCGCGAGAAGAGGATGCCCGTCGCCGACGCGAACCCGACGTGCGCCGTGCCCGTCGCGACGTCGGAGAGGTTGACGTTGGTCCGCAGCAGCGGCTTCTTGGGCCTGGCCATGCCCAGGGGAGCCATGGCCACGGTGACCTCCGTGCTCCCGCCGTCGTAGTCCACCCACGCCTGCATGGGCTTCCGGCTGATCATGGTCAGGTTCCGGAACTGGCCGGTGACGTCGTCGTAGTAGCCGGCGTCGGCGGCCTTGACCGACGTCAGGCTGTTGACGTCGACGCCGACGTGGTTGCTGTTCAGGTCGTGGAACTCGGCGTTGAAGAGCGTGTCGAACTCCACGGCGAAGACGCCGGCGGCGCTCCGGTTGCCGGTGGTGGCGCCGGTGCCGTTGAAGAGGCCCAGGAACTGGCCAGGCAGCGCGGCGGCGAACGCGTCCGCGGACGCGGAGACGAAGAAGGCCAGGCCGTGGCTGCTGAAGTCGGCGTACTGCCCGAAGATGGCGAACACGAACGTCGTCGAGAAGGACCTCGCCGCGCGGAGCGGCAGTGGCGACGGGTGGAACGCGTGGCCTTTCATCTGGATGGACCCGTTGGTCAGCATGAGGAGGCCGCTCGCCGTGACCGTGGCCGCGCCGTCGAGGGTGAGGTTGGCGCCCGAGAAGCCATCGTACGCGAACTGCAGGCCGCCGCCACCGCCGGTGGCCGCGGCGCAGCGGTCGGCAGCCGCGAGGAGGAGCAGGAGCAGAGTGACACAGTGGAAAGGCTCGCGAAGCATGGTGTTTGCATCACTTCGCCGTGGCGCAGCTAGCTTGTTTGCTTGTCGATTCGACTGCCTGAATTCGATCTCTGAATTTCTGAACAGCAAATTGATTTGGAGAGGCTTTTTGTCACTGTTTGCAGGGAGAAAATTCTGGGAACCTACTGACTGACTGGGAGTGGATTCTAATCCCTCGAGGGGATATCCCCTTATATACCATTTTCTTCCAAATTCGATGCAAATAGTTGTGAAAAATTCTGAAAAAAATTGACAATGTAGACCTACTAGTCTACCAAAATTCATGTTCAAATTCGATCTATACATCGAGAAAAAAAAAAGACAAATTTAGATATAAACAGTAAACTACTATTCATACACTGAATTTGTCTTTTTTATATCTCGACGTGTGAGTTAAGTTTGGACTTAAGATTTTGTGAAGTTGTATATATGTGCTGTATGAATATTGTTAAATTTTTCCAGAACTTTTTATAACCATTTAGATGGTTTTTGAGCAAACGTGGGAATATCTCTTAAGGGATTATAATAGTTTCCCTGACTGACTGGACTGAATAATCATGCATGGATGGGCCATGAGTCCAACAATTTGCGCTAGCTGCTCGCGCTGCGATCAGGTCAATTTCACCCAATCTTTAAAACCTGGAAATGTGATATAATAATCGCAGTGCTGAGTATGCTAGTCAACTTTCAACAACTCTTGCGATGCAAATGATATTTGGTGATAACATATCTTTGGTTAGAACTACTATACCACGCCTAACGTGCTGCATGACTATATCACGCGCTTTAATGAATATATATATATATATATATATATATATATATATATATATATATATATATATATATATATATATGTGTGTGTGTGTGTGTGTGTGTGTGTGTGTGTGTGTGTGTGTGTGTGTGTTGGTTACTTAAGAACGATCAAATTTAATGATAAATGAAACTTAAAAAAAAAACGACAGTGCCGTTCAACTCATCGTTTTGGTTGAGTTTTTATCCAGCACGCAAAATGAGACATGTCATTAGCAAGTGATTAATTATAAACTAGAAAATAAATTTATTTAATTTTTTAGAGAAACTTTTATATAGAAAAAAATTGTACATAATGTGTTGTTTGGCAGTTTGGGAAATATGGTAATGAAAAATAAGGAAGTTGCCATTTAAGTTACTGAAAAGACCTCAGCCTTAGCCCTATTGTGTCAAAGCCCTCCTCTTTGTCTAAATAATAGAATAAACTCAAAATAACAAAATAAATACTTGATAATGATTATTAGTAATTTTTTGAATTTTTAAATTATCTTTTGTATTAGTATCTTTGAGTGCTTTGTTTGCAATAATAAGTAAATAATACAAAATCCAAAAAAGTATAAATTTTTTTAACCTAAATTCTATTGATTATAAACCCCAATTTTATCACAAGTGAAGAAAAGTTAAATCTAATTGAAAACTTGAACTAAAGTAACCGAGTACACTTTTCAACATTTATCTTATATTCTGTAAACAAATAGTTATCTTCTTAAAAAGAGATTAAAAATGTTTTTCTTTCCTCAAAAGGGTCCTTTCCCGAAAATCGTAAATTCAAACCTTTGGTTTTAAATACAAATTCGGGAACTCAAATTCTTTTCATAACCTAGAAAAATCCCATAAATACCTTAGTATACTACAAAATGCCTTTATAATGAAACTTACCTGTAAACCCCTCTATTTTAGTCAAATTTAAACTCTATAAAAATCACATAAGTTCAAATGTGACACCCTTCATTGCCCACACCATGTGTCAATTTCATATCATCTTTTAAGCATATAAATGTACAATACAACAGTAGCAGTACTAAATCAGCATAGGAATTTTATGCTTCTTGAGACTCCGGTTCAACTTGTTTACACATCTTGTATCTTAAAAAATTTCACTTTTTTTTAAGAATCTAATAGAAATTAAAAAAAACCTAAGGCTCAAGTCTTTGCTGCCTTAGGGTCTGTTTGTTTTAGCTTAAAATTATTATAATCTAGATTTTTAAATCAGATTACTCTAAGCTGTATTATAATAAGCTGACATAGAATAAGCTGCGAGTTGTTTGTTTTTCTAGATTATTGAAGGCATCTAAGAGTAGTGGATCTTTAGCTACTCAATAATCTGGAAAAAGTTTCTCTAGAGGAGATTATTGGACTATACTAATCTAGCTTATAGATTATAATAATCTAGCATAATAATCTACTTATTTGTTTCAGCTTACTCTTAATAATCCAGATTATAATTGTCACGCCCCGAACTAGCCCCGAGCGGAACTAGCCCGTGACGTTCCAAATTAACCTGTTAATCGATACCAGTCCCAGGAAACAATGCTGGTATCACAGGAAGACAGAATATCACAGCAACAGAGGTCTCTTTATTACAGAGTAAGGGTACAGTCATGTTGGGCCGCGGACAGATTCCGAGCTCATAACTGCATTACAAAAGGGGAAAGCGGAAGCCAAGACTTGGGCCACTCATCATAGGCTCGACTTGGGAACTAGACGGAAACCCTAAAACTCATCGTAGCCGACCTGCTCCTGGAAGAAGTCCTCATCAGCGGGATCCACTTCATCTTCTTCAGCAACTGGGGGGGGATTATTTATATAGAGCAAGGGTGAGTACAAGAGTACTTAGCAAGCCATGGGAATTAAGTGTTTAATGCAGGCTTCAAAGGAAAAGCTGTTGTTTTTGCAATTTATTTTATTTAAACTCCTTTTTGAAACAACTAAGTGAGTGCTTCTCAAACGACACGGATGAGACAGTGCGTCTCGTCCGGTCGGAGTATGTGCAATGTATCAGTCTTTGAATTGGTTCAAGGTTGGCACCCGGCCAACAGCTTCCAAACGGCCACCCGGGCCTGGCTGATCCCATCAGCCGCAGGTTTTCCAAACATCGAACCCATTCCACAACAGTAATTTCACAAGCAGTAGTCAAACAAAACTACGCTAGGAATCACCTCACATCCGCTCATGACCGTGGGCACGGCTGTTCGAACAGTTTAATAACCTCTGCAGAGGGGGGGTACACTTTACTCACACGACATTACTAACCCGGATCACCCAGCCCATGCAGAACGGCCACGTCTGGAGACCTTGAGGCTTTCATGACAAGGCATTTCGAAAGCCGACACAGGTTCACCATATGCCAACGAGAGGGGTCCCAGACCAACACCAGGTTAGGTCCCAGACCATACTGTGCCAGGAAACCCGGGGGTTCTCCCCGGCACCACCCCGTTGAATCCACTTGTCTCTTGGCATCATGGCTCCCCCGATTAGCTAATTACTCAGCCAGGGGCGTCCCATTACACCCATGTGGTCGCACTGTCTTATGTTCGGATGAAATTCCAAGGAAAACGGTCCTTAAGGGCAAGAGCGGGAAACCGTACTCCCGGTACGTCCCCCGGTCTGCGATTTTGGAAATTCATTTAGTTCGCAAGCACCAACCCAGGTGTCGGGTTTTCCAAGTCTTTTGTAAAACCCCAAATTTTACCCATCGTTGGATATTTTAAATTTGAGGGGAGGTGTTCCGATGCCCGTGCCCGAAGGCCCGTGCATCGAAGCACAACAGTTGACAAAGGAGGGTTAAGTGTTCAATAGTTTCAAGGAGGGTAATTGCAGCAATTAGGATTGGGGCCGGCAGGCTATCTCACAAGCCACGGCCGAATTACTCGTGTAAAACCTATTCATGCAATATTTGCGGAAAAGAAATACTTAGATTTAAATTATGGGTGCAAGATGATCAAAGGTGACTTGCCTTGCTCGAGATCTTGAGCTTGATCCTCGAAATCCTCGCACTCCGTGTCTTCGGGCTCCGAAACTACACGTGAAACGGGACAACTCAACAAACGGCGAAAATAAAGCCCTATTATTGACCTCTAAGCGTGCCATTAGATTGATCTCGACATTTGAGGATTTTTGGAAGTTGAACGGAGTCAATCGAATGTACGGTTGAGAAGATATTGAATTTCTAAGATTATTCGATTTTTGTCTAAAGGAAAAGGATTTATTTAAACCCTTTTTAAACATAAAGGAAAGTGGGAGGGGGAATAGACTTCACTTGGGCGGCTAGGGCGTGGCCCGAGAGAAGAGGCGTGGCTCGACCGAGCTAATGGGCCGGCCGGCCCGAGAAGGCGGCCCAAAGGCACATGCGGGGAGAGAGGGAGGGGGAACCGGTGGGCCGGGTCCACCTCGTGTGGTCCTGAGTGGGACCTGCTTGTCGGCGGCTCGGCTCACCGTGAGCGGGGAGCAGGCGGTGCGGCGCTAGGGTTCGGGGGGGGGGGGGGGAGGACGGTGCACGCGCGCGGCTTGCGGTGGACGCGGCGCGCGGCGAGCCCACGCGCAGCCTCTTGGCTCTTCGTGGGCCGCGCGCACGCGAGCGGGGACGGAGGGAGCGGCTGACCGGGGTCGGCTTGACCTAGTCCGGCCGAGCTAGCGCCGACGTGGCGCCTTCGTGGCAGCCACGCGGGCCGGCAGGAGGAAGACGACGACGCCGGCCGGAACGGACGGCGGACGGCGGCGGCGAGCGGCGGGGCGATCTACGGTGATGCAGGTGAAGGCGAGCACACCGGGAGGTAGCACGGGTTGAGAGGAGACGAGCCAACGGTTCGGATTCGCCGGGGAAAGCTCGACGGCGGTGGATTGTAGCGACGGCAACCGGCGGTGAGAGAAGGGGGAAACGGCGACGGCGTGACGGGAGTTCGATTTCTTCTCACTAGAGCATCTACGTGATCCCGGGAATCCATTCCTTGTGCCGGATTAGGGGGAAACACACCGAGGGAGGCCGGCGATGAGAGGCGGCTACCGAACTCGGGCGGCGACGGCGGCGAGCACACAGCGAGCATCGGCAGCGGTCGTGTCGGCGCCAGCTAGCTACTAGAGGTCTACACAAGCTACTGCCGAAAGCTAGGGGGAGGAGGAGGAACGAGGAGGGAGAATGGGGAGTGCACCACCGCGACGGGGTGAAGGGGCAAAGTGACGATGGCCGACGGCGCGAAACGTGATCGTTTCGGCCTCGGGCCGAGGAAGAGGAAGGAGAGGGTGCGCCCGGAGTCCACGTCACGCGTCCTCGCTCGTGCCGGCTCCTACGGCATGCGCGACAACGAACGGCGACGGTGAATAGGGCAGGGCGACAAAGGCGCGGCGGCTTGGAGCGAACTCGGGCGAGCGAAGGAGAACCGAATGGGAGGGGGATATGGCAACTCTTATAGGCGCGGGATGGAGCTTCGAGGAGAAGGAACGGGTGTTCACGGGCACGGTCAAACGGCGCGGAGGACGGGCTGGCGCGGCGCGACTGCTCCTTTGCCATGGCGCTAGCTCCGAGCGGGGGGAGGGCAGAGGCCGGGCCGAGAGAAGAAAGGGAGAAACAGAGGGGGAGAAAGGAGGCTTGAGCCATGCCGATTTGGGGAGGGAGAGGGATGGGAGCGGGAGCTCTGTCTCCGGGTTTTGGACGGATGCGGGCGGCGCGGCTCGGGCACGCGTGCTGGCTCGCGGGGCCGAGCGGCAGCACGGCTACAGGCGCGGCAGAGCAGCGAGGCTGGGCAGCGCAAGCGCGGCACGGGCGGCGACCGTGGCGGTGACCGCGCAGGCGCGCGCGCGCGCGAAGCAACGGCGCGCGGGGGACTCGAAAACGCGGCGGGGAGCTTGCCGGGATGGAGGCGGGGAGAGGAAGAGCGAGAGAACGAGAGAGAGAGAGATGGCGCTCGGCCCGGCGCTCGCGCGTGCGACGCACGTGCGGAGCGAGGGAGAGGAGGGCTGAGGGAGGGAGAGATGGGCCGAGAGGGAATTCGGCCCACCGAACCTGAGGGAGGCAATCTAGACTTTTACAGAGGGATTTGAATTTGGAGAGATTTTCGATTCGGGATTTGAATTCGACGATGGATAGGGAATTCGAGATCAGAGATTGGCTCGCACACAGACATCAAGCAAAGAAACAACTTTCGCAAATAGGGTTTTTAGAATTTAATTTTCCCGCTAGGTGTCACGACGAAACGGACGCTATAATAATAATCCTAAGCTGAATCAAACATGGCCTTAGGCTTGTCGCAGCCTCTGATATCTACTGGTCGTGTGTTAAATAGGGCACAATTACGATGCGTGTGTAGTATATATGTGTCTTCTGTCAAGAAAAAATGATTAAAAATAGGAACTCTAAAAATGCATAATTGTTTGCATTCACTAACAACAAAATACAAAGGATTACCGAGCCCACTGACAAGTATCGGGTACCAGTGGCGTAGCTAGCTAGGTGGCACTGTGGTCTATGGACACCTAAAAATTTGATCGAGATTAAAACTATAGTATATATGCAAGTTAATATAATAAAAATTGTACAGTGGACCATCCATTTAATTAAACTTACATATAAATGGATCACTTTTATTTTAAATTCTAGCTACGCCACTCTCGGGTACAAGCTTCAGAATCATCTCCCGTCCGAGAGAACCGAAGCAGATGACATCGTACCAACACTATTATCTAACAAAGAGGACCACACGGGTAAACTATGTGAACCAACCCCATTCTGTAGCATCAATTCCATCATGTTGTAGCTCATGTGCGTCGGTGATAGCTCTGGTGCTGGAAGCATACCATCGAGGTACTTCACAACTTTGTCCATGCTTGGCCTTGCCTTGGGCAATGGATGTGAGCACATTAGTCCTAGTTTCAAAACAAGATTCACCTCCTCGAAGCTGAACCTCCCTGCAAACCGGGGATCCACCACGTCAAGGATGGATCCGCTAAGAAAATGCTTCAGCACCCAATCTATTAATAGAATCTCGTTGCTATCGCTTTCCCCAATCGGCCTTCGTCCACAGGTGACCTCGAGGAGGAACACACCGAATGCGAACACGTCTGTCAACGGTGTTGCCTTCCCTGTGTGCATGAGCTCTGGGGCAATGTAACCCATAGTTCCTACTACATATGTGGTCTTTGCATAGGCTCCATGATCCTGTAGCCTTGACAAGCCGAAATCCCCTAATAGTCCATTCATCTCGCTGTCCAGAAGAACGTTGCTTGCCTTCACATCTCGATGGATCACTACTTGCTCCCAATCCTTATGTAGGTACGATAATGCCGACGCAACACCTTTGATGATGCGGATCCTCTTAGGCCAACAGAGTGTGGTTGATGTAGCATTATCATGCAAGCACTTGTCAAGACTACCATTTGTCTCGTAGTCATAAACAAGGAGAAGTTCTCCCTTGCGTCGACAATAACCCAAGAGCCGCACGATGTTTCGGTGTCGAATACGGCCGATGCTTACCACCTCAGCAATGAACTCTCTCATCCCTTGTCTTGAATTGTGTGACACCCGTTTCACCGCTATCTCTGTATTAGACACAGGAAGCACACCCTTGTACACGCTCCCAAACCCTCCCGCACCGAGTAGGTTCTTGTCTGCGAATCCCTGCGTAGCATGAAACAGATCCTTGTATGCGAACCGATGCGGACCAAACTCGACCTCCCAATCTTCACGCACCTCCGCGTACTGCCGGTGCCACCTTCTCACGAAGAAGAAGACACCCAGAACAAATGCAACAAGAAACAGCAGTGCACTGGCAATCGGCAACACAACATACAGCATTACTGACCGACGTGTGGGACCCACTCGTGGCACCTTGGGCAGCATGGAGAAGTCCAGTGAGGAAACAGCTCCGCCGTCGAAGCTGAAGCTCCATCCGAGGACGTAGTGGTGCGTGAACACGACGCCCGTCGCCGACGAGAAGCCGACGTACATCTCCTCGGCCATGACCGTGGAGAGGTCGATGGCCTGGGAGAGCAGAGGCTTCTTGGGCTTGGGCACTTGCACGGGAGACAGCGTCACGTTGAGCTGCTTGGCCTGGCCGTCGTAGTCCACCCACACCTGCATTGGCTTCTGGCTGTTGAGCTGCAGGCTCCGGAACGCGCCGTCGCCGTCGACGTAGTAGCCGGCGGTCTTCGCCTGCAGCGACCTGAGGCTATTGACGTCGACGCCGACGTGGTTGCTGTCGATGTCGCCGAACTCGGGGTTCGTGATGATGTCGAGCTCGACGGCGAACACGTGGTTACTCGCCTTGCCGTCGTCGGCCATGCTGAGGAGGCCCAGGTACTGGCCGGCGTTCGCCGTGGAGAGGTTCTTGGTCGGGGAGACCACGAACGCGAGCCCATGGTCGACGTTGTTCCTGAACCTGGGGTCGTCGGACACGATGGCGAACACGAACGACGTCGAGAAGGACCGCACGGTGGCGGCGGCGGACGACGACGTGTTGAGGAAGCGGAGAGGCGCAGGGTGGAACGCGTGGGCTTTCGTTTGGTACGTGGCGTTGGTGAGCGCGAGGAGCCTGGTCGGCGTGACGGCGGCGAGGCCGTCCATGGTGAGGTCCTCCGCCGTGAAGCCGTGATGGACGAACCGGCCATCGCCCAGCTGGGCGGCCGCTGCTGTGTTCACGGTAAGGCAGTGGATGAACACGATGATGAACGCAGCGAGCATCGTTTTGCTGTGGAGTTGCATTGTGACAAACGAATCACACCATGACCATGCTCAGGTCAGATGAGATCTCCAAACTTGATTAAGCGTACGTGTAATTAAGGGCATGTTGTGATGTTTCAGATGCACGACCAGTTCATGAACTAGCTGGAATGTCCAATGATTGACAATTTTGACTCTGAACAAAGTGTGATCAAGTCTATTATTCCGCGGGACTTGCGTGGCTGCGTTTTCAGCTGAACTAGTCGTGTGTTGTTTCAGGTCAGTGATTGTTTGAGACGGGAAGAAAGATTAGTCGAAGAGATTCCCTAGCCAATAGTCAAACGAACAGGGCGCAGCCACCTGACGGCTGCACGCTCACCTGCTCGTCATTCTTACGCCTGTACCTCCCCAGCTCCACTGCTCGTTTTTTAGTTGGATTAGGCACCACCTATATATTCGTCGACAAATTTTCTTCTTAAAATTTAACAGATGTAATTATAGCATAATCATAGTGTAATTACACTGTAACTTGCATGTAACTGCAGTGTATTCACGTAATTTTGAATCGTTAGATCTATTACAAAATGTGTTTTGGTGATGAAGAAAAAAAATCACATCACACACATATGTGAAAGAATTTGTTCACAACCTCCATTTTACCGAAATAAATGTTACGGAGAGATTTTTGAAAGTTACATACATGTACATTATAGTTACAGTGTAATTACATGCAAGTTACAGTGTAATTACACTACGATTATACTATAATTACATCTGTCAAATTTTTGGTGAAAAATTTATCGACAAATATATAGCAAATTCGGTTGGATTATTGGTGTAGTTCCAGCAGTCAACCTCATCAATGATAAGGAACGAAAATACCAGTCTAAAAAATAAGGAACGAAAATAAATCGGAGAGGGCTACGCGTCGGACATCCGGAGATTTGCAAATCTCCGGACGATGTTGCATTATATGTTGAAAAATATTGCAATGTTTCATTGCTCGAAAAAAAAAGTTTCAACATGAATTGTTTTTTGATGTTTCATATTTCAATTAAAAATATTCCACCGCTTTATTAAAAATGTTTCAATTAAATGCAACACTTAAGAATACTGACTGCAAGTACTAATTTAAGGAACATCTATAAAAGACAAATTGCAACATCACAAAAACACTATGTGCAACAAAAGAACAAGGGGTGTGCAACAAGCCTCGCTAGCTCGACCTCGTCCGAGCGTCGCCGCCGCCGGAGTCCTTGTCCGAGCACTGCCGCGTCGTCCTCGTCTGAGCGCCGCCACCAGAGTCCAGGCACGATAGAGGCGTGCTCCACCCCCGCCGCCGCCGCCTCCGCCTCCCCTCAGGCCGCGCTCCTCCCACTCCGGCACCGCCTCATCGTCCTCGTCGGAGTGCAGCCGCTGGAGCCGAGGCACGCGCGAGCTGTGGATGGTGCTCGTCAGCCTCGTCCTCCTCGGCACCCCACTCATCGCCTGGCTCTCCCTCTTTGCCTCCGGCACGTGCCACTGACTCAGCAGCCTCCGCGCCGTCCTGGATCAGGTCCCGCTGCCCTCCGCCGCGAGAGAGAACTGCGCTAGTGTGGACGTGTGGTTGGGGATGAGGAAGAAACAAAGAATGAGGATAAGGTTTGGGGAAAGGATTTGTCTGTGGGTCCCACCGTCCGGAGTTTCGTCCGTATCGGACGTAAGATACGAAGCGTTTTCCCAATCGGATACTTTTCGATCCCATCCGTACCTGAAATGAGGATATATGGTAGGTATCTAAAATTTGACGGAGATAGATAAAGATATGGTATTACTATAATCCGACGGAGACTGACAGTGGCGGAGCTAGAAAATTTTCACGTCTAGGACTGAACTAATGGGATCTCAAATACTTCATTTTCATAAGTTACATAACATTTTTCAAGATTATAATGGGGATTATGGAGCTAGGCATAGGGCTCAAGCCCTAACTGCCCCATGCCTGATTCTGCCGACGGATGTGGATTGTTTAATTTTTTTGTGCAGATTATTCGACAAAGTGCTATTTAAGATAATCTGATATTTTTAACGGCGTATCATCGCACCCTATGATTGAACCATACACCCTTATAGTCTATTCAAATTTCAAATGACTCATCTGTCTTTTTTTTTTAACTTTGAGAGACTCTTTCGCTAGGTTGAGAGTAGCTTGTTTCGTTGAGAGTTTGACCAAATTTATAAAAAAAACATAGTAATATTTTCAATACAAAACAATTAAAATATATTCAGCGTTAGATTTAATGAAACTAATTTAACGTTTTAGATGTTAAACTATTTTTTCTATAAACTTGATCAAACTTAAAAAAAAATGACTACTAACAAAATCAAAACGACTTATTTATACATGTATGAACTATCCGATCTGTTTGTGATCCGAATCCGCTATGAGTCTGTACCATATCAGTGTTCATGCACTAATAACACTTGGAATAAGTCCACTTTGACTCTCTTAAAAGTGATCTGAATCTAATCTGTGACCCTAAACCGTAAAACCGGATATCTCGACCCCCGAACTATTGAATCCGATGCAATTTGACTCCCTTGGCGGTTTTGGAGGGCGGTTTCACTGACGTGGCGGTGTAAACCTAGTCTGTGGGGTTGACGTGGCGCTTAGGTGGCATTTTAATTAAAAATGTATATGTGGGACCCATTTATCATTCACACATAAAAAATTGTGGGCCCCACTTGTCATCCTTTCTCTTTCTTCTTCCTCCCCTCTTCCTCCCTTCTCTCTGTCCCCTTCGGCTGGTCGTAGGGAGCACGGACTGGAGCGGCGGCGGGTGGGGAGCAGAGTGGTGGCGGCCAGCGGAAGCTGAAGCGGCGGCGGATGACGCTCGCCCTACAGGCCGATCGCTTCACCAGCGACCTGAGCCAGCTCATCGCCGACGTGATGTTCGGGTCAGTGCCGCTCGACGCAAGCACTAGTATCCCCGGGAAGGTGGCCATCTTGGGCATGTTCAAGCTAGATAAAATTAATTGCTCCCCTCTGCCTATTCATCCTATTCTTCAGTGGATGGTGAATGACCTGCTAACAATCAATTTTATCTCTGGTTATTGGTTAGTTGCTAAATGAATCAATTTTATTTCTGGATTTTGTGATGCTTGTGGCCTTAGCAGCACTAGTTGAAAGAGACGCAATGGGGGATGCCGGGATGAGTTGGTGGTGATGATGGGGCTGGCGCGGGAGTTGACGGCTACGCAGCGAGCTCGAGCAATAACTTGACGACGTCGTCGTTGCAATGCTGAATGGCGTAGCTCGATGGCGGCCCTCGCCCCTAACCAGCTTAACAGGCTCGATGTTGGCTGTGTCGTGACTCGTGAGCATGCCGCATAAACCGGATCTTGTTGTTGCAATCGGCGGAGAGGCCAGAGCGCTGGATCTTGTTGTCGCAGACGGCGGGAGGCGGCGGAGGGAGCAGGGAGCTCGTTCCCTCGGTGAGGGCGCCGTGCAGGTGGAGGTGAGGACTGGGGTGAGGTGGAGGTGAGTGTTAGTGGATAAACCTTGTGTGTTTGCATGTTTCTATTTCTGTTATGCATGCGCGCGAGCTCCGGTTTGTGGAAGCAGTGCGAATAGCTGTCATGGCATGAGAATAGCTCGGCGTGGCGCAGGCGACGGGGCGTGCACGCGTTCTGCGGATCCGTGGGGATGGACACGATCAATCCGCGACGTGGGAACGTTTCTGAAGCACACATTTCTTTTCTTTGCATCCTTGTATTTGCTATAAATAAGGAGAAGAAAACCTGAAAAGCTGCAGGCAGTTCACAGCGCCAAACTCCTCTGTTTTGCTCTGTTCATCGCGTTTTCAGATGGTATACAGTGCTCCACAAAGGTGTTCGTCCAAAGTGTGACGTTCTGCGGATCCGTGGTGATGGACACGATCAATCCGCGACGTGGGAACGTTTCTGAAGCACACGTTTCTTTTCTTTGCATCCTTGTATTTGCTATAAATAAGGAGAAGAAAACCTGAAAAGCTGCAAGCAGTTCGCAGCACCAAACTCCTCTGTTTTGCTCTGTTCTTCGCGTTTTCAGACGGTATACAGTGCTCCACAAAGGTGTTCGTCCAAAGTGTCGCGTGTGTTCAGCTCGCCAATTGGTTGGGTGATTCCTGACAATTGGTATCAGAGCGAGGTTTAGGGCGTGGACACGTGATCGCGCACTAGAAGCAGCATTCATGCCTCGCCGTCGCTCGTCGTCCCCGATCGGGCGTTCTCCAGGAAGTTCCGGCGGCCGCGCCACGGGCAGCGGCGGGAATGATCATGGGCTGGTGATTCACCGCGTGGTCAAGGAGGCGGGAGGTCCGGCAAACTACCCGGTGCTCATGAAGACGAATTACAATGAATGGTCACTGTTGATGGAGATCAAGTTGCAAGCTCGCTACTTGTGGGGAGCCATCGACCCAGGAGAGGTTGACTCCATGAAGACCGGATGGCACTCGATGCCATCTGCAGCGCAATCCCCGCGGAGATGATCTCCACGCTGGCGACCAAGGAGACGGCAAAGGCAACGTGGGACTGCATCAAGACCATGCGCGTTGGCAACGACCGCATTCACAAGGCGAGTGCACAGAAGCTGCGCTCGGAGTACGAGGCTCTCGCGTTTCGCGACGGGGAGTCGGTCGAGGATTTCACCATGCGCCTCAACACCGTCGTCACGTAGCTGTCCACATTGGGCGATCCCGAGCCGGATGACAAAGTCGTCGAGAAATATCTCCGCGTCGCGCGTCCCAGGTTCTCCCAGCTAGTTCTCTCCATTGAAACCCTACTTGACATCTCCACTTTGACGCTGGAGGAAGTCACTGGACGCCTCAAGGCGGCTGAGGACTCCGGCCAGTCGTCGTCCTCGTCTTCACCAGGTGCCGGGGCCAAGCTCTATCTCACTGAGGAGGAGTGACTTGAACGTCACAAGAAGAAGGAGCAGGAGGCCAAGAAGAGCAATGGCGGAGGGAACAGCCGTGGCAAGCGCCGCGGCGGACAAGGGCGCACTGGCGGCGCCAGGAACGCGGACAGCACTGGCGCTGGCCCGGCTCGCAAGACCGACAAGTGCCACAACTGCGGCAAACTCGGCCACTAGGCCAAGGATTGCAGGAGCAAGCCCAAGCAGGAGCAGGCCCACGTGGTCCAGGACGAGGATGAGCCCACGCTCATGCTCATGACGGGCGGCTGCATTGATGAGATGGAGGAGACAGGCGCGCCGTGCGCGACGCCGTCGCCGCTCGCGCCGCAGCCTCGCCCAGACGTCGTCGAGCTGGTAGAGCAAAAGGTGTTCGCCGCCCTGGACGACGCCACCGACCACGACAACAAGCGCTGGATCCTCGACACCGGTGCGTCGAACCACATGACCGGCTCGAGGGCGGCGTTCTCCGACATCGACACCAACGTCATCGGCAATGTCCGGCTCGGGGACGGCTCACTCGTCCGCATCGGAGGACGTGGGACGGTACTATTTGCCTGCAAGAACGGCGAACACCGCATGCTGCACAACACATACTACCTTCCGCGTCTCGCCGCCAACATCATAAGTGTGGGGCAGCTGGATGAGACGTGCTTCAAGGTGGTGGTCGAGGATGGCGTGATGCGCGCGTGGGATGAGCGGCGTCGTCTGCTCGCCCGCATAGTTCGCAGCCCCGGCCGGCTTTACGTGCTCGACATCAACCTTGCACGGCCGGTCTGCCTGATGGCGCGCGCGGGGGAGGACGCGTGGCGTTGGCATGCATGTTTTGGCCACATCAACTTCGCCGCATTGAGCAAGATGGGCCGTGAGTCCCTGGTACGTGGTTTGCCCGTCTTGTCGCAGGTCGAACAGGTATGCGAGGCGTGCCTCGCTGGCAAGCACCGGCGTGCCCCCTTCCCGCAACAGGCGCTCCACCGCGCCACCGAGCTGCTCGCGCTGATCCATGGCGACCTTTGTGGCCCGATCACGCCGGCCACACCCAGCGGCAACCGCTACTTCCTCCTGCTCGTCGATGACTACAGCCGCTACATGTGGCTGACGCTCCTCGCCACCAAAGACGGCGCACCGACTGCCATCAAGCGCGTTCAGGCGGCGGCCGAACGCAAGAGCGGCCGCAAGCTTCGGGCACTCCGCACCGATTGCGGGGGCGAGTTCACGGTCGGCCACTTCACCGAGTACTGTGTGGAGCTCGGGGTGCGACGCGAGCTGACGGCTCCCTACTCGCCGCAACAAAACGGCGTCGTCGAACGCCGGAACCAGTCCGTTGTGGGCACAGCGCGAAGCATGCTTAAGGCGAAAGGACTCCTAGGTATGTTTTGGGGGGAGGCGGTGAACACGGCTGTGTATCTGTTGAACAGGAGCTCGTCCAAGAGCATTGGCGGCAAGACCCCATACGAGCTCTGGAATGGAGTCCCACCGGCCGTGCACCACATGCGCACGTTCGGGTGTGTGGCACAAGTGAAGGTCACGGCGCCGAACGTGAAGAAGCTGGACGACCGCAGCCGGCCGATGATTTTCGTCGGCTATGAGCCCGGCTCCAAGGCGTACCGTGTCCCGGCAATGCGGCGCGTCCACGTCTCCCGGGACGTGGTGTTCGACGAGGAGGCGCAGTGGAATTGGGATGGCGAGGCGGCCGCCGACGTCGACTCCGACTTCACCATCGAGTACACCACGGTGTACCACCCAGCGATGGCGGCCCCGACGCAAACCGGCATGGAGCACGGGGGAGCTCCGGCCTCGCCACGCTCTCCTGCATTAGGCTCGACTCTGCCAACTCCACCTGTGGCCGAAGAGCCGCCGGTGGAGTTCGTCTCTCCTCCGCCTGACGTCGAGGATGATCTCGACGCGGACCACGACGACGCACTGCTCCGTTTCCGTTGCATTGACGACGTGCTTGGACCGGCGACGCCGCCGGGACGGGCCGTTCGCGAGCTGAGCGAGGAACTGTTCGCAGTAACAGCGCAGGAGCCGGCGTCGTTCGCCGAAGCAGAGCAGCACAGCTGCTGGCGACAAGCGATGATCGAGGAGATGCGCTCAATTGAAGCAAACAAGACATGGCGGCTCGTTGATCCGCCGGCGCGCCAACGTCCGATCGGGCTCAAGTGGGTCTATAAGGCCAAGAAGGACGCCGCCGGCAACATCACCAAGTACAAAGCACGCCTGGTCGCGAAGGGGTACGTGCAGCGGCAGGGCATCGACTTCGACGAGGTGTTCACACCGGTGGCGCGGCTCGAGTCCGTCCGCTTGCTGCTAGCGCATGCGGCGTGTGAAGGCTGGGCCGTGCATCACATGGACGTCAAATCGTCGTTCTTGAACGGCGAGCTTCTGGAGGAGGTCTACGTCACGCAGCCGCCGGGATTCGTCGTCAACGGGCAAGAGCACAAGGTGCTGCGCCTTGACAAGGCGCTCTATGGGCTGCGTCAGGCACCGCGAGCTTGGTACGCCAAGCTCGACGCGTCACTGCTAACGCTCGGTTTTCACCGGAGCGACTTGGAACACGCCGTGTACATGCGTGGCGTGGGTGTGCATCGGCTGGTGGTCGGGGTGTACGTTGACGACCGCATCATCACGGGCGGCCACTCCGGCGAGCTCATGCAGTTCAAGGAGGAGATGAAGGGCACTTTTCAGATGAGCGACCTCGGGCTGTTGAAGTACTATCTCGGCTTGGAGGTGAACCAGTCTGAGGAAGGGATCACGGTGTGCCAGAGCGCCTACGCTCAGAAGATTGTTGAGGTGGCTGGCATGGTCGGGAGCAATCCGAGCCTGACTCCCATGGAGACGCGCCTGAAATTGAGTAAGTCAACTACTGCTCCTGCTGTTGATGCCACTGATTATCAGCGAATTGTAGGCTTTTTGCGCTATCTGGTGAATTCGAGACCAGATTTGGCGTACTCGGTGGGTTATGTCAGCAGATTCATGGAGAAACCCGCCGTCGAACACCTGGCCGCCGGCACCATCGGCTACGGCTGCCATTACAGGAGGAAGAAGGAGGCTATAAGTCTCGTCGGCTACAGCGACAACGATCTCACCGGCGACCTCGACACTCGCAAGAGCACCTCCGGCGTCTTCTTCTTCCTCGGCGACAATCCAATCACCTGGCAGTCACAGAAACAGAAGGTTGTGGCATTGTCGTCCTGCGAAGCTGAGTACATCGCGGTGACAACGGCGGCCTGCCAAGGTGTGTGGCTGGCGCGTCTCCTTGCTGAGTTCCTGGGAGAGGAGGCCAACGCCGTCACGTTGAAGATTGACAACCAATCCGCAATCATGCTCAGTAAGAACCCTGTCTTCCATGATCGCAGTAAACATATAGACAGAAGATACCACTACATCAGGGAATGCATCGAGGAGGGCAGGGTGAAGGCCGAGTTCATCGGCACTAACGGGCAGTTGGCGGACATCCTGACGAAGGCACTCGGGCACGACAGATTCATCGAACTTCGTTCTCGGATTGGCCTCGTCGAAATCAAAACCCCACGCAAGGTTTAGGGGGAGATTTGTTAGTGGATAAACCTTGTGTGTTTGCATGTTTCTATTTCTGTTATGCATGCGCGAGAGCTCCGGTTTGTGGAAGCCGTGCGAATAGCTGTCATGGTGTGAGAATAGCTCGGCGTGGCGCAGGCGACGGGGCGTGCATGCGTTCTGCGGATCCATGGGGATGGACACGATCAATCCGCGACGTGGGAACGTTTCTGAAGCACCCGTTTCTTTTCTTTGCATCCTTGTATTTGCTATAAATAAGGAGAAGAAAACCTGAAAAGCTGCAAGCAGTTCGCAGCGCCAAACTCCTCTGTTTTGCTCTATTCTTCGCGTTTTCAGACGGTATACAGTGCTCCACAAAGGTGTTCGTCCAAAGTGTCGAGTGTGTTCAGCTCGCCGATTGGTTGGGTGATTCCTGACAGTGAGGGTGCTTAGGTGCCATGCCATCGACCGCCGTTCCCCCGCTCGATCTCGTTGGCGTCGGCGTCCGCGCTGCCATCCTCTCCCGCCTTCTTGCGGACCATCGAGCTGCCTGCTGCCGCTCCAGAACCTGCTGCCAGATCCAGCTCACCGCTGCTCTCGCCCGCGCCCCGCTCCAGCCCGTGCTCCCCGCGGCTGGCCAAAGGGGGGAGAGAGAGAGGGGAGGAAGAAGAAAGAGAGAGGATGACATGTGGGGCCTACATGTCAGTGGACCCCACATTTTTTAAATGTGTGTGAATGACAAACGGGTCCCACATATATGTTTTTAATTCAAATGCCACCTAAGCGCCACGTCAACCCCACTAGTCAACACCACCACGTCAGCGCCACATCAGCAAAACCACCCTCCAAAACCACCAAGAGAGTTAAAAGACACCGATTTGAATAGTTCGGTGGTCGAGATATCTGGTTTTGCAGTTTAGGGTCATTGATTAGATTTGGATCACTTTTAAGGGAGTCAGAGTGGACTTATTCCATAACTCTCTGGTAGTAGTAGCATGCGTCTGTACATTGGGCCACCTGGTAATAATAGATGGCCCATGCATAATAGAACAGCCGTGCGCCCGTCCACGTAGCCCAGCCCAAATACGGTGGCCGCCGCATCCCTACGGCCCGCGGAGTGATTTACTGCCTCGGCCCAAATACGTCCCGGCCTCTTGGACCACGCGTCCACTGGCGTCACGGCCCAGCGAAACCACCTGGCCCGCACGCGCGCACGCACGCACTCCTCCTCCCGTCCCGTTTCGCCCACGCGGCGAAACGCAGAGCAGACAAGTCCCGTCGCGTCCTCCTCCACTCTCCTCCACAGCCGTTGCCGCGCGCGTCGTTGCGTGCGTTGCGTTGCGTGCGGGCGTTGGGGATGGCGACGAGCGGCGCGGCCGCGGCGGCACGTCCTCCAGTGGCCACCACCCTCTCCGCCTCGCTCCGTGGCACGGCTCCCGCCGCCTCCTGCCCCGCGTCGTCGGCGCGGCGCACTACCTGGAGGCCGCGGGCGAGGCTCTCCTCGGGGAACGCGGTGCGGGCGCGGGCGCGGGCGCGGCTGCTGCGTGTCGAGGCCTCCTCCATGGCCGACCCGGTCGAGGAGAGCCTCCCCGCGGCGACGCCCCCGGCCACGGATGCTCCGTTGGAGACTCAGCCCCAGGTGCGCACCAGGTAGGCACAAGTCTCCACTCCCCACTCCAGTCTATAGTTCAAGTGTTAGTGTGTTACCCTGAGTTATTTTGCGTGTAACCTGTTTAGCTCACAGAGTTCCAGTTTCTCGTTTATTTTTCGTTTCTAAACGACCATCTTGTTTGCGTAGCATGTGGAATTGGAAGGGTTACAACATTCGTTACCAATACGCGGGAACTTCTGGCCCTGCATTGGTTCTAATTCATGGTTTCGGAGCAAACAGGTGCGTGGACGTTCTGTTTCGTATCTGCAGGCAACCAAACTAACTTCTTCAGTTATCATGCCAATGGGGAGTTAGCTTAAGGCCATGGCAGTTCAGTAGCTGTTGCTGCAACTATTTTTTAGATGCTTCTGTAGTTCTATGTTGTAAAGGTTTAGGAGAAGAAATGCTGGACCTAATATTTTGAGAAATTTTTGGTTAGTGATCACTGATCATATGTAATCCTTAGTTATTGTTAAATCTGGGCTGTGTTAAATGTTGGTTTTATGATGAAACCTCAAGCTGCATTACTTTTCCAATAGTTTGATTTGATACGATGATGGGGACTACTAGTGTTTGTTTTTTAATTATCACACTACATCACTTTTCTGCGTCAAAAAACACCCCATCACTTTGCTTAGCAATCATGTCCAGACTCCCCTCCTTTTTTTTTTCCAGTGACCATTGGCGGAAAAATATTCCTGTTCTTGCTCTGAAAAACAGAATATATGCAATTGATCTTATTGGTTATGGCTATTCTGATAAGCCTAATCCACGTGAGCTTGGTGAGAGCTTTTATACTTTTGAGACATGGGGAGAACAGCTGAATACGTTTTGTGCTGAAGTTATTAAGAGCGAAGCTTTCTTCATATGCAATTCAATTGGAGGTATGCTCAGCTCCATGCTTACGTACATCATACATGAAATGCAATGGATCATATGTTGTATGTGTAACTAATGGATGAGCATAAGAATGCATGTTGCTCGATGTAATCCATAAAATTACTTACTCTACCAAAAGAACATTTTTCAAATTCCTCCCTTGGTTATTTCAGAAGATACATTTGAGTAGGGAAAAAGGAAGACTGTAAGTGATGTCTATGCTAGTTTAGTAGTGTTGTTCCTATCAGTTACCCCCTCCAGTCATTAATATATAAACATATATTATTTTTTTTGCCGGGTCGGCCAAAGGTTGGCCGACCAATTTCATTAAGATTATGGATAAAAGGGTGTTACAAACGACATAAGGATGTCGTGCTAGTCTCATAAGAATGAAACCAGCAACAAACTAAAACGAGCAGAACAGAGGAAGGGAGGGGAGAGGTCGCTGCGATAACACGCGCATGATGCGGTAACATCATATATTAATGACTAGAGGGAGTATTTCTGTCGTGAGTGGGTGCATGACGCTGTTCAAAATTATGGTGATATCAACTAGATATGTCATATGTGCTCATGCTTCGCAATGGAAATTGATTTTCATTATACTATAGTGTATTAGCCTACTAACTACTCCAGAATGATATTTGGAGTAGTGTCCAAGATGAGACAAGTTCTCTACATGTACCTCTAAATTTTGAGGGGAGGTGCGAGAGATACATGTCACTGATGAGTATTTGTACGCATGAAAAAGAATTTAACGAGCACTTGTAATGTGTTTATTATTGTCCTTCAGGGCTTGTTGGTCTACAGGCAGCTGCTACGGAACCACAGAAGTGCAAGGGTATCTTTTTATTGAATATTTCATTGAGGATGCTTCATATCAGTAAGCAGCCATGGTTTGGAAGGCCTTTCATCAAATCGTTCCAAAGTCTGCTACGGTAACTCAGAATTTCATAGTTTGTTGCGGGATCCACGTACTTGTTACCTCCTTGTTACAATCCCTTTTCTGGTTTTTAGGAATACTGTTATTGGGAAGCTGTTCTTCAGTGCTGTTGCTACACCAGAATCTGTGAAAAATATTCTCTGTCAGGTATATATTTATTTAATCCTCTCATCTTGGAAAATAATCTAAGCGTAAGCAGATTATTGGGCATTTACAAAAATCTATGGTAACACAATGTTCACGCTTAACGTCCCAAATTAAGTAAATGCCACATAACCTTGCTCCAATGACCGCATTCTGTGAAAAGAAAATCTTTAATTCATCATCTTAAGTATAGAACCTGTTTTTTTTCCTTTATTTAGTTTGTAATATAACTGTAACCTTTTTTCCACAATGTTGTTTTCCCCTAGTTCTGATGGAATTCATTTCAGTGCTACCATGACACATCTGCAGTGACAGATGAGCTAGTTCAGTTTATTCTGCAGCCAGGGCTTGACCCTGGTGCTGTGGATGTATTCCTTGAGTTCATCTGCTACTCAGGAGGTCCTCTACCTGAAGAATTACTTCCCAGAGTGAAGGTTAGGTTTCCTGTGGTGCTGTGAGTGATTATTCACTTTGTTTTTTTAGAACTTATTTCGGTTATATCAACTATACATGAATTTGTTTTTAATTTTGCAGTGTCCGGTTTTGGTAGCTTGGGGTGAGAAGGACCCATGGGAGCCTGTGGAGCTTGGAAGAGCTTACGCATCTTTTGATACTGTTGAAGATTTTGTTGTCTTGCCAAATGTTGGACACTGCCCACAGGTCCCTGTAACAGCTGAAATCAGTCGACTAATTCTTTTTGCAATTTGCTTTGCTTTTAGCTATATTTTATTTGATAAGTTGGCAGCTGAATCATTTGTTTATAATTTTCCTTGCAGGATGAAGCACCTGACCTTGTAAATCCACTTGTTGAATCATTTGTTACACGCCATAGTTAGCACATGGCTGGGGCTGCTTTCTCTCTGTATTAAAGCCCTTGACCCACTAAAATCTTGGGTTTGCTGGAAAATGGGAACAACTATTTTATCTCAGGATACCAGATGGTCCCTTCTTTGTAGACCATGGTAAGTGTTTCTTTAGCCATACAGTCGCAAGTTTGTGTATAACTGACTGTGGGAAATGGAAATGTAATTTTTAGTTTTGTATTGTGCTTTGCAGTACTTGCATTTGAGTATTGGTGGTAACACACCTGACTGATTGCATTTCAAGGCATGACGAAGGAATCTGACTTATTGGAGGGAACAAAGAACCTGTCTTCTCAAAGCAGAGGGGTTAGTACCAGCAGCATGAAGGTTTTATTCTGTTTTTAAGTTATAAGGAAAGTAATGACAAGTTCATAAATGTGAAATTTCCACTATCCTCTCCGCAATCATTCTTACTTGTAATCTGACAGTATGTATGTATATGCCACTAGTATTAGCAGTCCCCTCAGTAAATTAATTCTCTTATGGCCACCCTGAAATCTTCGCTCTTTTCAGTTCATGAAAAGTTTGTATCTTGATAGTCCACAATTCGACTTTGCATGCTAGCCATGTGGGTTTGTCCAAAATAAACCAGCAATGAAAACCAAATACTTCAAAATTGAATGCTTAATTTGCACTTATTCAATATATATCTGCAGTATCCATATTCAATGTCCCAAAGAAAGGAATAACATGATTCCAATTTTGCTGATGGATAAAAGATGTTGAACTGAAAGTCACTGTACTACTGTAGCATGGCTGCATGGGCTAGTGTCTCTCATACTCATCTTATGTGGAGACAATGTTTCCCAGTGTTTTGGCAACTCGTGCTCTCTGTATTATCCTATCTCCATCATAAATGACAACTTGTGCTCTCTGTATTATCCTATGCATTCGTCTTTGTTTTCCATATTTATACCAACCACTTCGTGAGGGTTTGGTCAGCAAAATTGGGCTTCGGCGTTGCGGCACATGAGACATGGATTTTTCGCTGAGGATCTTTTTAGATAGTTGAAAAACAACTATTTTTACATATTTTTTGCTGGGAGTATATAAACTTTGTTCGATCTACAGCATGTGACTTCTGGATCGGTCCAACTAAAGTTCTGCACCGTTTTTCACGGAACATACATCCGTTCATCTCAATGATTAGAAAATGGTCCATAATTGTGCATGAGAATAAAATCATGCCATCCACTTCTTCAGTCTGTCACCAACAGTTAGTTATTAATCCTGAAAATGCCCAAGTTGATGTGACTAAATGTATATGCATGTCGAAGAAACGGATATTCTCATTGTACATCCTTTTCAAGTTTCTAATGTCCCTTGCCTTTCAATCTACGAGATAAGCATTTCTGCATTTTTTTAGCAGTCTACAGCAGCATGCTGCTGTTCTTGCTCCATGAATCTGAATACTTCCATTGTTCAACTTGAGAGTGCAGATAACCCAGAAGGCCAGAACTGCAATCCACTTGCTCGACAGAGTTTCTTGTCCCAGCAAGCTAGCTCTCCCCTCCACCACATCAGCATCGGAATTTTTCAACTCCGAGCACACCTCTCTGATCAGGTCAGGTCAGCTTCAGCTTTCCCTCGTGCCATTCGTGTGAACTACTACTAAGTCCTTATCTGACCAATAGCCATGGTACGGTATCTATAGTAGAAGCTTAGACAAATGCCACATTTGTCACTTGTGCCTATCTGACCCAACCAATCTTGCCACGAGTCTGCAACAACCGCAGCTCATGGCGCGTAGTGGTGGTTACTGGTTGCTGCTACCAACGTTCAGTTTGCAGCACGTTTTTTTCTCTCCTGCTCCAATGATATGGTACATCATACTATACAGTTCAGGAAGAGTACAAGTGTACAACGAACCTTATCATACTGTCATGTACCCCTGTCTGTCCACGCTGACCTCCAGCTAACACACATGCATCCACACAAGTTGAGGCAGGCAAGAAACACTAAACAACATCGCCGTGTGTTCCTCATGGAAGTGATGCTGACATGCGTGGATGCAATATTAATTATAGTGTGTCTGCAGTAGACTTGTGTCGTGGGAGATGGACGAGCCGTTAAGCCAAGCCACACCTTCTTAAAGCCGGCCAAGCTATGCCGGTAGGGATCACTAGAAGTGAAGTCATTGCCATCAGCCACAGCCGCACAGGCAGAGCTGAGAGCTTAGGAGCACATTGGTTTCTTGCAAGTAACCATAGGCCAGAAGTAGACGATAAGCTAGCTAATCCAAGCCTGTGACTGTGAAGGAGTCGAGTCGTCTTTGCCAAGTCGCTGTGTCGTTGAAAGGGACAAGGGTCTCCCGGACAGAGATCTCGCCCGTTAAATTTGCCTCTCTTTTGCTTCTTTCCCTCCCTTCTCTATAGCTGTGCAAGTGAAGGAAGAAAGGAACAGCCTGAATTAGTTCTCCGGTTCGTCCCCGTCGCTGTGTGTGCTATGCGAAGGAGCAAGTGGTGTTTGCCTTGTTTTCCCATGGCCAGCACGGCGGCGCTGCCCATCGAGACGGCGTTCTCTCTTCCGGCTCCGTTGCCGTCGTGGCCGTCGTCAGGTACGTATTGCATATTTCTGCATACCTCGTGTTTTTTTGGTTCTTCTGGTTATTATGTTATTATTTGCACGAATGGTTTTGTGTACCTCTCGAATGGAATTGGTTTCTTGCAAAACTTGGTGATCCTGAATTCCTGATCATTACAGCACTTTGCTTCTTTTGCTAAATTACTAAGGCCTGCCTTTCGATACTCGGTTACTATTCTTCTCACGCACAGCTCCACTTAGCAAATTCTGATTATTATTTTTTTGTTCAATCTTGTCCTGATCACGCATTCATCAATTTTCCTCTTGACTACAAGTACAATATGATTGGAACATATCCAGAGAAAAATACATGCATGGCAAATGCAGGAGTTATATGGCTAAATGCAAATAAGGCAGCTTTAGGCGAAGCTGGCGAGGTAGCTTACCTGCAATGACGACTAGGAACATACTTCGCTATATTCATGGGCTACAAGATCCTTCTCTAGTCCTCGGTGGCTCTGAAATGCTAGTATTGGTCTGACCTTTTCTGAACAGACATTGATAACCATGATCTCCAAAGAATATATATGTTATCAAATGAGAATAGAAAGCATATACGGCATAATCTCATGCCTTCATCTGGCTAGCCAGGGTTGTTTGGAAGACAAATGCGCATCTCTATTCAGAATACCACAGCTTGAATAGACCATTTCTGCTCTCTATTGCTATCATTATGACTTGCTAATTTTTTCAGCTCTATAAACACTTGGCTAAACGAATTTCTATTCTTAGTTATGGCCTACCATTTTGATAGGCCCAGTTTTGTGGTTTTGTCAACTCTGTAACATCTTTGTCTGACTCGCGTTTGTTTGTTTGCTTCCTTCCTTGCTTCTTTTTCTTTTCGAGATGCTGACTGGCCTTTCTGAATTTTTCAGTTTCAGATGGAGGATTTGCAAAGGGTAGCATTGACCTTGGTGGTCTAGAGGTGCGCCAAGTCACCACGTTTGCCAAGGTCTGGTCCACCGGCCAAGACGGCGGCGGCGCCACCTTCTTCAAGCCGGCGCAGGTCCCCGCCGGCTTTTGCGCGCTCGGCCACTACGCGCAGCGCAACGACCGGCCGCTCTTCGGCCACGTCCTCGTCGCCCGCGACGTCTCCGGCGGCGGGCTCCTTGCCCCGCCGCTGGACTACGCGCCCGTCTGGTCCAGCCAGGACGGCGCCGCCCACTTCTGGCTCCCCACGCCTCCCGATGGCTACAGGGCGATCGGCGTGGCGGTCACGGCCTCGCCGGAGAAGCCGCCGCGCGACGAGGTCGCGTGCGTCCGCGCCGACTTCACCGACGCGTGCGAGGCGGAGGCGACGGTGTGGGACAAGGACGGGTTCAGCGCCGTCGCCCTGAGGCCGGCGGTTCGCGGCGTGGACGCCCGCGGCGTGCACGCCGGCACGTTCGTCCTCGCCAGGAGCGATGCGACGGCGGCGAGCGCGTCGGCGCTGGCGTGCCTCAAGAACAACGGCGCGGCGTACACGTCCTGCATGCCCGACCTCGCCCAGGTGAACGCGCTCCTCGCCGCCTACGCGCCGCAGCTGTTCCTCCACCCTGACGAGCCCTACCTGCCGTCGTCGGTGACGTGGTTCTTCCAGAACGGCGCGCTGCTGTACCAGAAGGGTAGCCAGACGACCCCGACGCCGGTGGCCGCCGACGGGTCGAACCTCCCGCAGGGCGGCGGCAACGACGGCGGGTACTGGCTCGACCTGCCGGTGGACAACTCCCAGAAGGAGCGGGTCAAGAAGGGCGATCTCGCCGGCGCGAAGGTGTACGTGCAGGCGAAGCCGATGCTGGGCGCGACGGCGACCGACCTCGCCGTGTGGTTCTTCTACCCGTTCAACGGGCCGGCGAGGGCGAAGGTGGGACCCCTCACCATCCCGCTCGGCAAGATCGGCGAGCACGTCGGCGACTGGGAGCACGTGACCCTCCGCGTGAGCAACTTCTCCGGCGAGCTGCTCCGCATGTACTTCTCGCAGCACAGCGCGGGCGCGTGGGTGGACGCGTCGCAGCTCGAGTACCTCGACGGCGGGAACCGGCCGTCGGCGTACTCGTCGCTGCACGGACACGCGCTGTACCCGAGGGCAGGGCTGGTGCTGCAGGGCGACGCGAGGCTGGGCGTCGGGATACGCAACGACTGCGACAGGGGGAGCAGCCTGGACACCGGCGGCGCCGGGCGGTGCGAGGTGGTGTCGGCGGAGTACCTCGGCGGCGGCGCCGTGGCCGAGCCGGCGTGGCTGCTGTTCGACCGGGAGTGGGGGCCGAGGGAGGAGTACGACATCGGCCGCGAGATCAACCGCGTGGCGAAGCTGCTGCCGCCGTCGACGAGGGAGCGGCTGCGGAAGCTCGTCGAGAGCGTCTTCGTCGGCGAGGGCCCGACGGGGCCGAGGATGAAGGGCAGCTGGAGAAACGACGAGAGGGAGGCCAAGTAAAACTTTAGGCGGTTCTCAAATTTCATACGACGACACGTTGTGATGAGTGAAAAGTAATTTTATGGGGTTTCTCAAATTCAAATCAGATTGTGACGAAGCATTTCTTAAAAAAAACGATGATATAGAGCATGGTGAAATATATTCTTTTAAGATAAGATTTAATCAAACTTAAAATTCCAATCACAATTATTTCTCAAATGTTTGGTTTTTTAAAAAATACTGTACATAGATTCACCATAAGAACTCCTATAATAATATCATAAAATTTATTGTATTTTGTAAACTTACTCTAAAAAAATTCTAATACAAAATGTCATCTTAAAAAGTAAATATTTTTTAAACGTCAAATATTTATGATTGAATAAAGTACCGTTGTACAAAATTTCAGGTCAAACTCGACCAAATATATATATATATTCTTTTTTCTTTCAAATGTGTATATCGAACTTGCAGTTCACATTCTTTACGATGGTGTATTTGTATTGTAAATATTATCAGATTTCTAGTAATGTGTGAAAACAAATGTAATTTCTTGTAAATTTCACTTTTAAGTAAGTTTTATTTCCTCTGTTTCATATTACAAGACTTTCTAGCATTGTCCATATTTATATATATATGTTAATAAATCTAAACACACATATATATCTAGATTCATTAACATATATATGGATATGTCCAATGCTAGAAAGTCTTATAATATAAAACGAAGAGAGTATATTTTTTTCTCATTTTAACGCAACTTATGTTTATACTTATCAACCAAAATTTAATTTTTCAACCTTTAATTTAGAGCTGATTTTAGGTTTTTTCATTAAATTTTATTTTTTAACATTACTTTTAGATCGCTAAAAACACACATATATATATATATAAAAGTTTTATTTATAAATTATATTTTGTTTGCAAATATATTGTTTGGTTTCTTCCACGAATAAGCCATCATGATGGGGCTGTACCTTCCTCTCCGCAGCCATAGGATAACAAACGCACGGTTCTCATCTTCCATCGTCACTCACCGACACCGTCCGTAGGTCTTCCAGGAGCTCACGTCATCAATGGCGATGATGGGTGGCTGACAGTCAAACGCTCCCCACGCCTCCTCCCCTTCCCCCCTCTCTCCCTCCATGGCTTCCCTCGCCTCCCCTCCTCTCTCCTGCCGCGCCGCCGCCACCACCGCCGCTCCCGCTAGCCGCAGCGGGCGTCCCGCCCCGCGCCTCCACGGTCCTCCGCCGCCGCCCGCTTCCCCTCTCCTCTCCTCCGCTTCGGCGCGCTTCCCGCGTGCCCCCTGCAACGCCGCGCGCTGGCGCCGGCGCGACGCCGTGCGGGTAAGCCTGCCAAATCCCAGTCCATAATTTCCTATTAGTTAGTCAATGCGAGGTCATTATCTAAAAAAATCGTCAATGCGATGTTACCTGCCGCTGAGCACGAGTAATTTTTGTTTACTATTGCTCTGATTGATTACATATAGAAAAACATAGGGTTAATTGGATCGATTAAACATGAGCAGCTTGTAATAAGTTGTTAATCTTGCGGAGAGCCTAGTTATGCTTGGGGATTTAGTAAGTGACATTGCCAGTGTGCCGCAGCAAGTTCGTCTGCTATGCTCGCTAGGTTAGCTAGCAGGAAAGTGTGACACCCGAACTCCCGAAGCAAGTGTATATTCATTTTTCGGGGCTACATTATCACTTCATTTCACTATATTTCGTCTGGAGCATGCAATGTCACTGTTTCTTTTTCTGAATGTAGCATGGGCACACATAATGATCTCGTGCTGCATCTTAGATGAATGTTTGAAGCTAATTTGGTTTGATTAGTTCCAGAGCCAACATTGTACAACATATGTTTTCTCTTGCTCGAAATTTGTGAAAGCTTGTGCCTAGATGAGGCATTCTTTGCTAAAGCAGTGATTCTGGCTGGAAGCAAGCCAGCAATAAACACAAATGATTTAGGTTTAACTATGAATAAGCTTGTAGTAAGGCACTTAGAGAGTGCAAACATGGATTCTATTATGTAACTCAATCTGAGTTTGAAGGTATGGATAGATGCGTTGAGACTTCATCTATCAGGCACCATTCGGAGCTATCAGTCTCAACGCATCTATCCATACCTTCAAAAATGGTAAAGGTGGTGCCTGATAGATCCGAATTCCAATATGAAGCAGTTCGCATAAGTCTAAAGAAAGCAATCTTGCGGATGTTCTTGTAGTGATTGAGACATTTATTTTTGTTGAGCCAATTGTTTTCTAGCAAATAGTCAGTACTTTAACAGAACTGTGAGAATTAGTGTTACCAGATGCAGGGTTCTTAAAAGGCTTAGATATGTCGGGCATGATCTGTTGGGTATTTGGCCTTATAACAAGTATAATGGCTGAGATGACCTGTTTAAATGCATTACTCTGCTCAGGCATATTATTCATGATAGCTATGAATGAATGGGCTCATTTTTGTTACTTATTTTCTATGCTTATTTAAAAACACTGTGTGCCTTGCATGCATAACAATGTTGAACCTGGTACAGGTGTGCTCTCAAGCTGGTGCAGCTGGACCAGCCCCATTATCGAAGACATTGTCAGACCTCAAGGATTCCTGCTGGAGATTTTTACGGCCACATACAATTCGAGGAACTGCCTTGGGATCCATGTGTGGTTCTAGTTTTCCTTTTATATTGGTCAAATTTGAGTTTTCATCTTTTGGTGCTAATTTTGCTGTGTTATTACAGAGCATTAGTTGCTAGAGCTTTGATAGAGAACCCCCAACTGATAAATTGGTGGTTGGTATTCAAAGCGTTCTATGGGCTCATGGCGTTAATCTGTGGCAATGGTTACATCGTTGGGATTAATCAGATCTATGACATTAGAATCGATAAGTATGTATAATCTCTCTATAGATTCATATAAGAAATTATGGTGATGTTATGAATTACCATTAAGAACGAAATTCCCTTGCCTATTTCTTTAACTATATTCTGACATTTCTAATTTTATGCTACTTTACAGGGTAAACAAGCCATATTTACCAATTGCTGCCGGTGATCTCTCAGTTCAGACAGCATGGTTATTGGTGGTATTATTTGCAGCTGCGGGATTTTCAATTGTTGCGACAAACTTTGGACCTTTCATTACCTCTCTATTTTGCCTTGGTCTATTTCTTGGCACCATATACTCTGTTCCTCCATTCAGACTTAAGAGATATCCTGTTGCTGCTTTTCTTATCATTGCAACGGTACTTTGCTCCTATCTTCTCTTTGTTCACTTCAGTAACCATTGGATTTTTTTTATCTGTTTGTTTTTGTGTTTAGAAGCATTCTTAACGTAGTTTGTTAGCAATGTATTGCTGGTCAAATTGTGGTTACTCAAAATAAAATAGAACACCTAATCTTTTCATTCAAAGTGCATGTAATCAGAGCACTTTAACTCATCTGATTCAAAGTTGGACTGACTGAATCTATGATATATTTTTTGTCAACAAATAATCTGTGAGATATACCTAGTAAGTATCTGAACTCATCTGGTTTGAAGCTTATGAAAGTGAAAGACCTATTTGCCAACTTGCATGACTGAGAGCTAGCAGTGCAACTAACAAATCACCTCAACCATTCCTCTTGCTATTCTAATTTTCGAGAATAGATCTTGTAATACCTTCTGAACAATTGTTCCATAATTCCCTAATAGTTAGCAAACAATGCACTGTCCAATTCAGAAACTTTAAAATCCCCGTGTTTATGCTGCATGATTTTGATTACTAACTCATATTTATTTTTCAATATTTCATTCATTATATATATATTTTTTTGACAAACCCACCATTCAATTTTTATTAGGTCCGTGGTTTTCTTCTCAACTTTGGTGTGTACTATGCTACTAGAGCAGCACTGGGTCTTACATTCCAATGGAGGTAAAATAGTCACCGGAAAATTCTTTATGCTTAATCAGTACCAATTAGCTTTATTTTTAGATATTAGAGCATCTCCAACAACCTCTCCAAACACCCCTATAGCCAACTCTTCATCTGATTTGGCTAGTCAAACTAGTTGTTTACTTCAACAGCCTCTCCATCTACCCTCTCTATTACAAGTCTATTACAAATGGGACCCATATGTTAGTCTCTACTACTCTTCTTCCTCCTCTTCCAACCCATTCTCTACTACTACTTCTTCCTCCCTTCCTCCTATTGGACTACTGCATCCTCCCCCACACTATCTCCACCGATGCGGCGACGGCGGACGGCGGGCACGCGAGGCGACGACGGGCCGGCGGAGAACAGCGAGCGGCGGCAGCGCCGAGCCTCGCCGCGCGGAGGCCGGCTGCCGCGGCGAGCGGAGGCGGCGCTGCGCCGCGGCCGGCCGGCAACTGGCTTTGTGCGGCAGCGAGCAGAGGCCCACGGTCGCCGTGCTCGTGCTCCTCCCGTGCCTCTCCCTGTTGCCGCGTGGGGATGGAGGAGATGGGTTGTATGGGGCCCACCATTGGCCAGCCAAATAGAGTGGCCAAATTTGGCTAGTGGAGGGAGGGTTTTGGCTAGCCGAATGGCTTAGCCATCCGGTTGGAGAGGCTGTTGGAGCACGTTTTTTGGCTAGAATGGCTAAAATTTGGCTTGGAGAGTGGGATGGAGAGGCTGTTGGAGATGCTCTTAGATATCCTCTGCCTATCAAATTGGTAAAAGTTCTGTTACATCTCATTGCAGACAGATTCAGAGATGATCATTATATCTAATGCCATATGATATCTTTCTATCTACAGCTCGCCTGTTGCTTTCATTACATGCTTCGTGACTTTATTTGCTTTGGTCATTGCTATAACCAAAGATCTCCCAGATGTTGAAGGGGATCGCAAGTGAGTTTCTAGTTGGCACTTGGCTCTACAACTATGGCATCATTTTTTTCTCTGTCAAAGATCGTGCTCCTTTTTTTTTGGTTTTGGTGCGGAAGTCTCAAGGTTAAAAGAAAGTGTGATCAGTAGAAATCAGGTAACTTAAATTGGTAAGTACCAGTGAAAAAAATGGATGATATATGTTAAATCAAGTTGAAATGGAAACTTGAATTTATAAGTGGTAAAAGTAATCAAAGGTTTGATGGTGGATTTTTCTAGTTCCAGATTCTAACTGGGATTCCCATTAACTGTACCTTGGTGGTTTCCAGTATGATTTGAAATATTGTTACCTGTTGCAACATAGTAGTCACTGAACTTTATGTGGATAATAAGTTTTGAATACAGTCGCTAGTGAAATGCCAATTATGTTGTCATGAACTTTGGTGTCAATTTATGTGCTTTCTGCTTTGAACTGGTCATCATGGAATATTGCATACAGGTATTTGAGCAGCACAAATAAACTACTATTTCACTGCCTTATGGTTATGAAAGCACAAATGAGTAAATAATTCTCTTTGAGCAGCCATTCCTTGTCGTTTGGATAATGCAATATTTAGATTAAAGGTCCCAAAAAAATGGCAGTAATTGGTTGCAGCCCCTAGTTTCTATAAACTAAAGGACAGAACGCCAGCTTTTGTAGACAGCAAAAAATTATCAGAGTACTTCTGGGGTTACCAGCTTACTAGGCGAACAGAGAATGCTGACTCTGGCAAGATCAGAGGCATTGGCCTGACATAACCAAAATGGTAAACAGAACCCTCATCATGAGACTGTTATGTACTTCTCCAAATTATGCTAGCCAAATTGTTAGCCAAATAAGATATGCCTGTGTTACGTAATTTCTAGTCCTTAGGAGATCTTATCTGAAACAAGAAATCAAATATACTCCCTCCATCCCAAAATATAGCAGGTTTTAGCCTTCAGCATGGGTATTAAGGAGAGGGGTAAAAAGACTTTGTTGCCTATAGGCCAACTAGTTAGGGCTATAATAAAGCCAAGGGATATTAGGGGTAGTATAGGTAGTTTAGTGGTCAATGTCACATTTTACAAGTACTAGGTTGTTATATTTGGGACAAAGTGTGAACTCTAGAAGTTGTTATATTTTGGGACGGAGGGAGTAGTATATGAAAACATAACACAAATGTGAAAAAGGTGCAGAATTCTATGTTTAAGCTTAACAGATTTTTATTTAGCTTTGCTTAAGATTGAATAGGAGCAATTGGAAGCAGTTCTGATACACTATACCATTGTTTAGTAAATGTCAATGAGTGGACTACTAACACTCTAATTATATCTTTTTTCCTCGTTCAGGTATCAAATATCAACTTTGGCGACAAAGCTCGGTGTCAGAAACATTGCATTTCTTGGCTCTGGTTTATTGATAGCAAATTATGTTGCTGCTATTGCTGTAGCTTTTCTCATGCCTCAGGTTGCTTTACTACTTTTAATATTCCTGCCTGTTCACCTATAAACATGCAGCACATGTATGGCATGTTGTGCATTTAACTGGATATTGGTATACTGTATTTTGTTGATTTCTCCTGTTTCAACTGCGGACGATGTTTAGATGGTAAAACCATGAATTGGAGAGGACAATCAAATTGGTATTATATGGTAGAAACATAACTATACGGTGTTATTGTTGGTGTTTATCCTCTTAGTAGTTCCACCTAGAATAGGTGATGGTAACATTTGGGGCTGTATGGTTCTATGCCGATTGTTGCCAAATTTTGGTAGCAGTGAACACAATTGGCATGCATTGGATTTGCTACCAAATTTTTGCAAGATTGCCATCCTACTTAGATCACTAGTTTATTTCTGACTTGCCAATGTTTGGTATCTTGGATTTCCAACTTGCTAGGGAGTCCACTTCCATGCAAACGTTAGGGCTTGTCATATGTTTCACTATTTCCTAGCTTGACTTGTATGTTCTTTGTTTGTATTTTTTTTATGATTCAAGCAATAGTATTTTCATTGATTTTCCAATACAATATTCTACAAATATTGTTCAATATAAAGAATTGCCAAACTGAAACCTTTTATATTTGTGATTTCTGAACCGCGTCAGCATGTAAATTCTTTTATCCTAACTCCTGAGGATATTTTTCTGGTCATTGGACTTTCCAGATCAAGGTGTTTAGGCTTTTTATTGCATACTGCAGTACTAAGATGCATTACGTGGTTCCTTTTTAATAACTGATTATGTTCCAATATGCAGGCTTTCAGGCGCACTGTAATGGTGCCTGTGCATGCTGCCCTTGCCGTTGGTATAATTTTCCAGGTATATGTGTTAGGCTTCTAGAGACAAAAAACCCTCGTGTATCTATGCTCTAACTATTTGGCACAATGTTTCATGATTAGTTTATTGACATTGTTAGCTTACTTCATGGGTTGTGATGATCGGAAGGCTTGCAGGTTTAACGTGTCATTGTCAAAACAACTGCTAAGTGAGGCTGCACATAAATTTTAACAGAAACCAAAATGGCTACAGAATAATGACTTAATAAGAAGCAGTTTCATTCACATCTAGTATCTTGTTTTGCTTCTGTGAAGCTGTTACACCCATTTTAACTGTAACTTGTTTGTTTTCTGTTCCATTTTTTCAGACATGGGTTCTGGAGCAAGCAAAATATACTAAGGTGAAACTTTTGACTTCAGTTCTGAAACCTTTTAAAAAGAACTTCTTTTGTTAGAAAAATAAGATACTTCATTAGTATAAAATGCTAATAGAAACATTCTATATGTGAGCTTGCTTGTGGCTGTTTTACTCAAACAAATATTTTCCATTCTATTCTCTTTAACATGATCTCACTGTTGTAAGGTCTTTTTATTTCTTGGGAAGATATGTCATTTTGTGCCTCCTTACTAATCAAAAGAGCAACATAATTAAAATAAATCTCAAGTTGCCACTTGCCATGTCACATATGCAAATTGACTGTCCTTGTTTTTGGATGAGATGGCACAATTGATCCTAATCTCAATCATTGGGCTTCGATTTTAAATTGGGTTAACCCATTTCTTCTTGTAAGCTCACTCGCAATACTACTGTAAATATCTGATAGGACATAATTTAGGGGATAAATATGGTTGTGTTTCAATTATACTTATGTCACCTTGCTTCTCGCATAGATAATTACCATTCTCTCTTGTCTTGCAGGATGCTATTTCACAGTACTACCGGTTCATTTGGAATCTCTTCTACGCTGAATACATCTTCTTCCCATTGATATAGAGGTAAAAAAAAGTATTAGTCTCCTGCAAAAAAAATAAAGAAGAAGAAGAAGAAGAAGAAGAAGAAGAAGAAGAAGAAGAAGAAGAAAAATTAGCATCCTGCAATGTTTTGTAAAGTTTATGCCCTATATCCATTTCTGTTCATTATCTAAAAAATATCCATTTCTGTTTGCATAAAATGTCAGACCAAGCAATCTGATATGGTCTGCATGTTGAGTGCGGCAAAAACTAGAAGCCCATATGGACAGTGGGAGTAAGGGAACGAACATGCCATCCATGGGAAGACTCTGATAACTCTCTCTCGCCCGGGCTGTAAAGGGTAAGCACTGTTGTGCATATATATGAAAGGAAGGTGATAAAGCAGGGATGCTAAATTGCTACTGGGATCCTCAAAGGCTTATAGTGGTCATCAGTGGAATGTGCCTTAATAATTTGGTTACCTAGCAGAGCAAGTTTTTGCAGGTTATTAGGTAATATCTTTGAGGGAATGAACTTAGATTTCATTATTTTAAGGTCTGGTCACACAACGGGTAGTAGTGCTGGAGCGGCAAAAGACGACCTTGTTTTACACTACCAAGGGAGGTTAACTCTAGTTTTCATGTGTCCACTTACCTTGAGAGTTGAGACCATGGAATCACTTGTCGACTCCTCAGCTTGTATATTTCTAGTGTCAGCATTTGCATTCTCCTCCACACTTGTACTTGAAGACAACTTTTTTGTTTGTATATTTCTGGAGTGTCAGCATTTGCATTCATCCGGCTTTCTTTCAGCATGATTTTCTTCTTACCTGATTTATATGCGTGTTGTTATGTCAACTGCCGTCGTATTCATGTACTCCTATCATGAGGTCATGGCTATGGTACTGTATCATCACTTTGCTGTAGCGATGCACGAGTGACGAGCCTTATCATTGCCTCCCGATTCCCAAAAATACCCTCCTTTTTAAATTAATCAAATGTTACTCTCCTGCTTCTGTCCTAATTAGTAGTACTAAATTGTGTTATATCTAATCAAAGTATATATATTTTGAGACGGACAGGGAGTAACAAAAAATCGTCGCATGGATGCATGATGTTTAGATTCACTGTGACCAATTGTATACTTGATTTAGGTAAGGAATAAGTTCACGTTAACTCTCTCAAATATATGTCGGATTTGATTTGTATCCTCAATCCGCAACCACCAAGCTATTGTTCCTAATGCAACCGAGATGCACCTACTCCGTTTCATTACTGACACCAAGTTGTTTGCTTGGTCTGGATTTTTCACATTTTGGTCCTTTGAAAAAACTTATTTCGCAAATAGACCCCTAGAAAAACTTAACACAGAAATGGTCCTTTTTGGGGCGTTAGAATGGCTGGTACCGTCGTCCAACGGGACGGCGCCAGCCTCTTTAGCGCCGTCCTCCTGCCATCATGGCACACGCGAACCGACGTGGCAGAAGGAGGGCGCCAGCACAGCTGGCGCCGCCCTGCCACCTCCCCCTACCCCTCGCCTCCATTCCTGTTTCTCTGTATGGAGTTGCAATGGTGTCATTTTTGTTTTATTTTTTTTGGATGTTTTTTTACACTTAGGATCACGATACAATCAACTACAAAAAAAAATTTAAACTCGAACGGAATACCACTTAGCTAAGTCTGAAAATAGCTAGCATACCACTTAACCTACTTTGCACCTTCACCAAAATTAGACCATAACTCTTTTAGTAAAACTCTTTGATCAGCATGTTAAACATAATGCACTCTACCACTATAGTGAAATTACTTAATTTAATTCAAAATATAACCACATGAAATGATAGCCACAGTACATAGAGATGCAATCTTTTTATTTTTATTTTATTTTTTGATATTTTTTTCACACTTAGGAGAATATAAGAATCAACCATAGAAAAAAAAACTCAAACGGACAAAATATGTGACTTGTGGAATTTTCCAAAGCTCTACCGAAACGGATAAAATATATCATTTATTAAAATAGGCGTAACTTTCTCATACGGATTCGGAATCAGGCAAATAATATATCCACGGACATCTACAGAAAAAGTTACATATGATTTTCTCCCGCTTTGCCAGGTTCGGCGATATTAAAACCTCCAAATTCCGCTTGCAAGATTGTGTTTTCGAGGAAAGAAGTTTTTTGGTAGAGTTTTGGAAAATTCCACAGGCCACATATTTCGTCCGTTTGAGTTTATTTTTTTTAGGTTGGTTCTTGTGAGTTTCTAAGTGTGAAAAAAATATATAAAAAAAATAAAAATAAAAAAGTTGCACATCTCTCTCCTCTGTACTAGTTCGGAGAGAGGAGAGGAGAGGAAAAATTTTACAGGCCACATATTACGTCCATTTGAGTTCATTTTTTCTATGGTTGGTTCTTGTGTGTCTCTAAACGTGAAAAAAAAATATCAAACAAATAAAATAAAAATAAAATTTTTTTTGGGGGGGGGGGGGGGCAGCCACGCGCGCTCCCCCCAGCCACCTCAGCATCGCCCCGCCACGTCGGCAGGGGGACGGCGCCTGGCGCCCAAAAAGGACCATTTCTAGGATAAGTTTTTCCAGGGGTCTATTTACAAAATAAGTTTTTTAAAAGAACCAAAATGTGAAAAATCCAGTTTGCTTGGTACTGTACTACAAGTTGTGTTGCGCTCTACCCTCCCAGAGTCCAAGTGTCGCATCCTGACATCAAAGCCTCTCTACAGGAGCATCTCTGTAATCAATTTTTTTAACCAAGCCAACGTCATACATGGGCATGCCTGTGATCTATCGCCTTTTGGATAAGCTATAAATGTTAGTATGTCGGTAAGACTGAGTTTTGGTTGAAAAAATCTCTAGTTTAGTGTATGCACGTTTCCCGAACTATAAAAAATTTCTATATAAAAGTTTTTATAAATAAAATAAATTTATTTTTTAAATTTGTAATAATTAATACAATTAATCGCTAAAGTACTTTCAGTTTTTATCAGTTAGTCATCGTGTCTATCGGCTATATAAATGGGTTATATCACTTGGCATTGTATTAAAATTAAAAAATCACATGTCTGATATTTTACACATATATATGTTACATTCTAATATATATATATATATATATATATATATTATAGTCTATATAGAAAATATATCAAGATCAATGTCCACTCACCGTCAAAATATGATATTTGTGAAAATGACATTCCAAAATTGATACAAAATGATATATAGCTTTTTCATAGTCTATATAGAAAATATATGTTACATTCTAAAATATTTTTTTGTTATAGTCTATGTATAGAAAATAAATCAAGATGAATATCGACTCACCACCCAAATATGATATGTTCCAAAATGACATTTCAAAAATGTTATTTTGCTAAGTGATTAAAAAAAGGATATTACAATATATATCACTTCAGATATATTAAATTAAAAAAATACATGACTAATATTCTACTGATTTTCTACATCACAAAATCTATTTTTTTATAAACTAAAGAAAAATAATGTCTGTGAGATAAAATAGAATATGGGTCCATCAACTAAATACCTAGATTTTTGGTATCTTATCGATGGCTGTTCAATTTTAGTATCCATTAATTGCCAGTCAACTTGTGCAGCACATATACGTCTTTCTAGCCAACCAAATCATTCATGCTAATTATAATTACTAGAGTAATATAATCCCAACAAACAAACATTATGTACTTCTGGTAAACTAGTAAAGAGCCGATTTTAATATTGTATAATATCACTTGACATGCGAAATCTATTAGAGCAGATAATTAGCAATATTAACTCATCCAAATATACAAGTAATTAAATTTATAAAATTATTTAATAGTACTATGAATCTGCACGAACAAAACCTCACGAGCTATCGTTCCGGGAACAGCTACTTCCATTGGTGGAGAAACCGTTTGTAGTCCCGGTTCGTAACCTCCCTGTAGTCCCGGTTGTCCAACCGGGACTACGAATCCGGGACTAAAGATCGAGCTGCCATCTTTTTATTTGCATGGCCCGGCCAGTTGCTGCATGCATGCATAATATATATATATATATATATATATATATATATATATATATATATATATATATATTACATATATAATGCATGTATATATATATATGAAATACATATATATACATGCATAATATATATGTATATATTAAAGCACTTAACATTTTATGTGCATATATGACCAAAATATATATTTACACTAAAGTAAATGTGTACATATATAAAAATAGACATGTATTAATTATAATTCATTATGTCCTAGCTAGCTACGACTTCGACGTAGTAGTCGTTATCTCCGAAGCTAACGACTTATGAATTGTATTTCCGTCGTAGTAGAATTCACCCTCGGGATCAAGGACTTGTTCGTTGATGAATCCTATGAGTTGTTCTTGAACCGCCGCGATGAATTCCTTATGTGTGAGGTTATCCCTCATGTGAATAAACTATATATGAATGTATGAAATTAATTAGTAATGAACAAATCGATACGTACGCAATGAAAGTTGGAATTTATTTATACGTACATCAAGCTCTCTTGTGGTGTATATTTGGGTTGTAAGGCAGTGGCAATACTCGCATACGTAGTAGCCGCACAAGTTAGTACCCTTGTCTTGCTTTGCACACTACATATATATACATGACAAACGGCGAGAGATTTAATTAATGTACACTTATATTTGAATTAGAGATTCAATATAAATGTAGAGCATGTACTCACAGGAAATTTGAACCTCCACCTAAGTTTTTCTTTCCAATTGCCACGGACCAAATGACGGAACCGATACCAAGCTCTACATGGAGTTTAAAGCTATGATTCGTAGTAGCAATTAATACCAAATTCGTAATAACATTGGAACTTATGACATTACCTGTCTATTAGTTCAAAAACCTGGTCAAAAGTAGACTCATCTTTATTCATTGAGTCATAGACATTGACGGTACATGCCTCCATGTCAAAGAGTAAAAGGACCCAGTGGAATCTGCAATATGTGTGAGGTAATATATGAAAAACTGTAGATCTATATATGTATAGGAACGAACTTTGTTCGGAAGACAGTAAAAACTAACGTTGTGTTGTACGGCAATAGTATGAATGTCTTGTGACGCTGCTCCTTCAGGAGATTGACGAGATTGTCCTCTGTGGCTTGCGGATAGTCGGTGACCATTTTGATGTTTACTTTCCGAGGGTTGATGAATCCAGTATCAAAAACCCCCCGCCGTCGGGCCCTTTGAATCTCCATTCTACAACTATATAAAGGAATTGTTATATATACGGTGTACATATATATACAAGGAGCTAATTAAAGGAACGTAAGAAATATAACTCAACGATACGTACAAAATCCATGCACTAAGAATAGATACGTCGAGGGCGTCCAGCTGGTATAGGTCGTAGATATCCTTGAAATTGATCCAGAGAACATCTTCCCCTTGTAAGAAGTCGGAGCTCTTGATTCTCGCTCCGATAATCTCCCTGCCGCTTGCACTCATCTCCATGTACCGTTGATGGAATTTGTACATCTGTGTCGGTAGGGACTGCAGCTGCTCAGGCTTGACAAGCGGTTTACCGAGTTCGTACTTATGTCTCACTTCCGCCTTTAGGATTGGTGCGCCTTTAAGCAACTGATCCATAGTTAGCCCGATGTCAGAAATGAATTCTTTTATTCCAATTTGTTGCCCTGTCACCAACGGCTCGACCTCCTGGTTTGGTTGCTCTCCAAGCTGAGGGACCTGTTTGTACTTTCCATAATATGCTTTCTTAAGTGTTAGCTCATAGTCCGTTAGCTTGATGGCCTCCTTGGCTGTTGCCGACATACTCCTGAAGAACTTCTTGGCACTCGGGTCTATAGGAATCTTCTTTTCTAGACTCCGAGGCTTCAATTGCCTCTTCACTTCTGCTGCCACGTAAGCGTCAAGCTCCTGTTGCGTGCAATCGTACGGTGGCTCCTTGTTCTCGGCGGCGTCAACTTTCGCCTTCTTCGTTGCCCTTGTGCGGGCAGGCGGTGGTGCTTGGTGAGTTCTTGACTTGGAAGGTGCTAGAGGACACGGCGCAGGAGCCTGAGGAGGAGTCGGTGCATGAGCCTGAGAAGGAATCTGTGCAGGATCCTGAGGAGGAGTCGGTGCAGGAGCCTGAGGAGGAGTCTGTGCAGGAGCCTGAGGAGGAGTCGGTGCAGGAGATGAGGAGGAGACGGTGCAGGAGCCTGAGGAGGAGACGGTGGAGGAGCCGGAGGGGATGGTGCATGAGACGCCGCTTGTCGCCCAGGGAGGATGATGTAGCGCTTGCGCCATAGTATAATGGCGTGGCTCGTGTCGCGTAGATGCGTCTCACCGTATCCTCCAGGGTAGTCCAACTCGAGGTCCTCGTATGCGGCTTCCACCAACTCAACTTCGACCCTCGAGTATCCTGCTGGAATCGGCCTGCAGTGGTAAGTCCCTGAAGGGTCCGTTGGGATGGCCATTCCCGACGCAACCTTCACATGATGAGAGGTTATCTATTAGTAATCAACATAAGCAGAAACTTGCGGAATGTACAAGTCCAAAAAACATAGAACTACCTTGATTGATAAGTTCTTGAAGGGAATATGCAGCTCACATGGTGTCCGCTGCGTGATGTCCTCAACGGGGAAGGTGGTTTCGTCCTGAGTATGCATGGCGTCCATGCTCTGTGATCCTACCTGCCCCGTTGAGGCGCAGCTGCTACGATTTCCTGAGGGGCTGACCATTACAGGAGGAATGTACGGCTGGGGATCTTGGCACCGATGTGCGGCCATGCGTTCATCCAACTTGCGTGCCACCTCCTCTTGCATGCTGAGCTCGTAGCTCGATACCCTGTACTCAAGATCTGCAATCTTCGCCTCGGTATCTCTCTTGCTCCTCATCCGACTCCTATACGTGTGGATGTCCTCCTTGAATCCAATCTTCCAAGGAACAACGCCTTTCCCACATGTTCTTCCTGGATGCTCGGGAGTTTGCAGGGCGAGCGACAGCTCGTCCTCTCTCTGTCGGGTCGGAACGTGCCCTGTGTAGAGGCTTCCACTGCGTCCGTTAGTCGACTGGCAGCCTCGCGTATCTGATCGCTGAACACCAGGGAGCCATCAACTGGGTTAAGCGTTCCACCGTGAGCATAATACCAGAACTTCGATCGATCCGGCCATTTAGCGGTGGCCGATTCGATACCCCTCCCAATCAAGCTTGCCTCCATCTCCTCCCACTTCGGCATTGCGACACTATAGCCGCCTGACCCCAAGTGATGATGGTACTTCTTCTTGGCGGCATTTTCTTTGTTTCTGACCATCATCGCTTGCCCTTGTTGCCCTGTCTTGTAAGCAACGAACTCGTCCCAATGATCCCTTAGCTTTGGGAATACGTCGAAGTTCGGTGTCAGCCCCTTCAGGATGTATTTCTTGTACAGATCTCCCTTGAAGCTCTGGAACTGTTTTGCCATTTTCTTCAGAGTCCACTGTTTCATTATGTTCTCCGTACCCGCGGGTAGTGTGAACGTCTCGAGCATTGTGGTCCACAGCATCTCTTTCTCTGATTCCGGGACAAAACTGTCATTATCCCCGCGTGCCCTTGTTCTGCGCCAGTACACCGTGCTGACAGGCACGTTGTCCCTTACAACCCAACCGCTGTGGCGTACAAAATTCTTGGCTGCTTCTGCCGGGGCACTAGGTCGGCTGTCTTCGTCCACCTTAGTTATGATGTGCCGACCCTCTATCTTCTTCGCGGCACCTCGTTGTCCGCGTGGCCTCTTCTGTCCAGCGGAGGGATGACTTCCACTAGCCTCCTCCTCGTTCCCCTCCTCGTTCCTCTCCGCATCCCTCTCCACGTTCCCCTCCTCGTTCAAGTACTGGTTTGGATCCTCGTTCCCCTTTTCTTCGTTCCAGTACTGGCTGCTTCCCTCTGCGATTGTATCGTACAGTATCTGTTCCTCATCGCGATCAGCCATCTGTTCATACAAAAAATATTTGTTAGGTCTATAGGTCATATTTGCTTTAACTATTTTATATGCTAACAATCATATATGCTAAGTCTAAGTGTCGTATATTAGAACCCTAGATAATCACTAAAACTGTACTAATCTTGTATTAAAACTCTAACAATCATATATGCTAAGTCTAATTACAAATCTAATAATCTTACATTAAAACTCAAATAATCTTATATTAAAACTCTAACAATCATATATGCTAAGCCTAAGTGTCGTATATTAGAACTCTAGATAATCATATATGCTAAGTCTAATTACAAATCAAATAATCTTATATTAAAGCTCTAATAATCTTGTATTAAAACTCTAATAATCTTGTATTAAAACTCTAATAATCTTACATTAAAACTCAAATAATCTTGTATTAAAACTCTAATAGTCAACTATGCTAAGTCTAAGTGCCGTATATTAGGACCCTAGGTAATCATATATGCTAAGTCTAAGTGTCATACATTACAACCCTAGATAATCATATATGCTAATTCTAAATGTCGTATATTAAATCTAATAGTCTTAATTGCATTAAAAATCTAACAATCATATATTTACATCACTTGCCTGCGCGAATCCTTCGACGGCTAGCTACCACTCAGGCTTGAGGGACGACGACAACAACGTCTTTTCTGCAACATACAAAAAAATGTATTAGGCTAAACGCAAAGTAACATATATTGTATTTCACGTTCGCGTTGTCGTTAAGTTCACGTTTCGTTCACGATCGTTCTCGTTAAGTTCACGTTTCGTTCACCTACGTTCGTTCGTTCACGTTAACGTACGTTAAGTTCATGTTCGTGTTCTCGTTAAGTTCACGTTTCATTCACGCACGTTCGTTCGTTTACGTTCGTTCACGTTAACGTACGTTAAGTTCACGTATCGTTCATGTACGTTCGTTCGTTCACGTTAACGTATGTTAAGTTCACGTTTATTCACATTCGTTCACGTCCACGTTAAGTTCACGTTCGTTTGCGTTCACGTTCACGTACGTTCGTTCGTTCACGTTCACGTTACGTTCACGTTCGTTCAAGTTCACGTTGTTGTTAAGTTCTCGCCTAAGTCACGTTTTGTTCGTTCACGATCGATCGTTCGTTCACGCGGCGGCAACAGAGCGGCGGTGTGGCGGCAGCGGAGCGGCGGCGTGACGGCGCGGCTGCGGCTTGGCGCGGCGGCGGCGTGGCGCGCGGCGCGGTCGCGGCGGTGGCGTGCCGCGGTGGCGTCGTGGCATCGCAGCGTCGTGCCGCCGCGGCGGCCCGGCGTCGCATGGTGCGGCGGGCGTGACGCGGTCTGGAGGCGTTGCGGCGGTATCGTCCGACACGGCCGGCGCGACGTCGTCGGCGGTGGCGGCCGCATCGAGGTCGAAGTCGTGTTCGGCCACGTAGACGTCAGCGGCGGCGTCGGCAACGAGGCGGCAGGCGGCGGTTTGGGGAGAGAGAGAGAGATCGAGGTCGTCGAGAGAGAGAGAGAGAGAGGGAGGCGGCGGCGGCTCTCACCCCAGAGATGCGGCGGCGGCGGAGGTGGCGACGACGACGGCGAGATACGGCGGCAGCGTCGGCACGGGGATGCCCTAGGCAGTGGCAACGAAGGAGAAGCCGATCGGGGAGAAATTTCTAAGTGTTGGTAGAGAACACGAGGGCGCGCATCGGGAATATATATACCCCTAGATCTTTAGTCCCGGTTCGTAAGAACAACCGGGACTAAAGATATCTTTAGTCCCGGTTGTTCTTACGAACCGGGACTAAAGAATTTTTTCCGCTATTTCCAAATTCTTTTTAAACCCGGTTAGGGTTAAGAACCGGGACTACTGATAAACGCACTGAATATTGATTTTGGAGTAAATTAATGACAATTACTTCGAAAAATTATTGTTGTCTGTAGTAAATTAAGTGGATAAAACGTAATAAGCAAATATATGATTTAAAATTAATAAAAATTCTAATAATCATATATAATTAGCATATGAATGATATTAAATTATTAAAAACTATAATTAACATATATACATACCACATGCATGATTTAAAATTAATAAAAATTCTAATAATCATATATAATTAGCATATGCATGATATTAAATTGTTAAAAACTCTAATTAACATATGTAAATGCCAAATGCATGATTGAAAACTTTTAAAAATTCTAATTATTGCATATAACGAGCATATGCATGATTTAAAATTGTTAAAAACTCTAATTAACATATGTAAATGCCACATGCATGATTTAAAACTTTTAAAAATTCTAATTATCGCATATAACTAGCATATGCATGATTTAAAATTGTTAAAAATTCTAATAATCGTACATAATTAACATATGCCATACAACAATTGATTTATATGGATAATCAATACATCCAAAATAGTTTACATCGTGTACACAATAATTACGGCAATACATCGGCGGTGACGGTTGACCGCACGTACTTTCTCCTCACTATTGTTCCCTCCTTGTGATCGCTAGGTGAGTAAGGGGTGTTTTCATTTGATAGGAGGATGCTAGGGTCAATCGTCACCGTGAAAGGGGGTTGCCCATCCAACTGATCGTAATCCTCGTCAGTCTTGTCCTCAACTCCGACGATTTTTCTTTTGCCTGGGAGAACCATGTGACGCTTCGGCTCGTCAAGCCCTCTGCCCTTCTTTCCTTTGCTAGACATGTCCTTCACGTAAAAGACTTACGTTACATCATTGGCAAGGACAAAAGGTTCATCCAAGTATCCAACCTTGTTAAGGTCAACCGTTGTCATCTGTGGACTCCCGTTTTTATAACAGGAATCAATCGTGTAAACAGTACCATTTCCCTGGATCAAGTAGTCTGGTACACACGAATTCATAGCTGAAATACCAAGTGCGCATACACGAGTGTCTAGTACGAATTATTACATCATAAGCTCGCAGGCATAGTCTTAAACCATCGAACCGAGCGGTCCGGAATACATCCCAAAACAGAAGTAGGTAAGGCAGCGGAGTCAAGGCAGCGGCACGCCATTGCCACAGGCAACGACCGTAACTAAGACCTACTGAGCGCCATCGTCTACATCACCCTCCTGGTAATAGGCATAGGGATCCTCCGAAGCTTCATCTCCGGCCTCTGATTTAGTTTATATTTGCAAGGGTGAGTACCAACTGTACTCAACAAGCCACCACAGCAACAATGCATATGACAGGGGTATTCAAAAGATGGCTATTGTTCTTTTGCGCAAAGCAAGTTTTATAATTCTTTTCACAACCCTAAGACCTAGCACAGACTGATCAAATTTTAGTACCAGTGTTCATATTAAATAATGACGGTTCTATCCACCATCCATTGTGATCCCAAGGATAGCTTCCCGCCATTGAATCGTCATGGTTTTCTGAGGACGTCCACCTTCCCTCCTCTCAGGAAGTGGCTCCATCAGCATAGAAATCATCATGCAACACCCCATCCCACACAAGTTAAGAATTTAGAGTCTAGCCAAGTGTAATACACGTCCCGGTGCTCAATAACCGCGAGCACGGCTATTCGAATAGATTTGGTTTACTCACACTGCAGTGGATGTACACTTTACCCATACTCCGCGACTGCCCAACACATGAGCCTCATCCCAACACATGAGACGCGTCACGGCAAAGCCTTTCAATAACCTCACATTGGCAGTACCCGCTCCATGAACTTAAATCCTCATGCACTCTAGGCGTCCATGTTTCTAGCAGTGAGAGGAGTTCCGGCGCTCCCGGGGAGGGAAAATCACATGTGCATTCTTAACATTGCCTCCGGTAGTTGAACCCAGTCCATTTCAGTTGTCCTCTTTTCGGTTCCTTCTCGTGGTTTTATCAAGTTAGTCTCTGGCCATCCGTAACGGGCATCCGCTAGCAAACTGGCCATCCGTTCCGGGCATCCGCCAGTAGACTACAAGTCAATCTCTGGCTGTCACGCCCGGAATTTCTATCCAAAATTCCAAACGCTTACATGTGTGTTAAGTCCTCGTCCAGGAATCAGCCGAGGCACACAATAACAAATTGATAATAGAGTACTAATAAACAACTAATTAATATTCGTGATAAAATAAATTATTATAGAGGTGGATAGTTCCTCTCAGAGAATAAAATTCTACGCAGCGGAAAAAGAAAAAAAAAACAAACTACGGAACAGCTATGGCGACTCCACTCCACAGGCAACTTAACCCGGACCAAGCCTAGGCCTCCAGATCATCACCTTCACTGAAGCACTCTTCCTCTGATGAATGAATATTGCAAGAATGAGCATATGACATACTCAACAAGCCACACAGCAAATATGCAAGTGCACAGGATAACAAAGGATGGCATAATATAGCTCATTTGCATAAACAGCATTTAGTACACACCCGTGTTGTATGGTGTTTATTTATTACTGATCAATTAATCAACTGTTTTACTATTCTCTTAAATATTTATTAAATGCTGTTTATGCAAATGAGCTATATTATGCCATCCTTTGTTATCCTGTGCACTTGCATATTTGCTGTGTGGCTTGTTGAGTATGTCATATGCTCATTCTTGCAATATTCATTCATCAGAGGAAGAGTGCTTCAGTGAAGGTGATGATCTGGAGGCCTAGGCTTGGTCCGGGTTAAGTTGCCTGTGGAGTGGAGTCGCCATAGCTGTTCCGTAGTTTGTTTTTTTTTTCTTTTTCCGCTGCGTAGAATTTTATTCTCTGAGAGGAACTATCCACCTCTGTAATAATTTATTTTATCGCGAATATTAATTAGTTGTTTATTAGTACTCTATTATCAATTTGTTATTGTGTGCCTCGGCTAATTCCTGGACGAGGACTTAACACACATGTAAGCGTTTGGAATTTTGGATAGAAATTCCAGGCGTGACAAGTTGGTATCAGAGCCGCCTTGACCTTAGGACAAGCCAAATGGTAAACCTTAAGTAGCCTTCAAAATATTTTGGAAAAATAGGACTGCTCTTCTCTATTCTCTTACAAACTAATTAAGTTGGCAGCACATGCAAGGTCATGCACAAAGATTTATTAAATTTTATTCTTTTTAAAAAAAAACGAAAAGTTGTTTTCCTTTAGAGAAAAAAAAAAGAAAGAAAAAAAAATCTCTCTTTTTCCTTTGCTGATTCAAGGTATTAACTAGTTTTCTGAATTTCAATGATTAGTCGGCACTGTACATCCATTATGGTATCGATTCAATCAAGATAGCGCTAGTACTACTCACCCCTCTTAATGGTGACACTGTACCTTGCCTATAGTAGATCTTAAGTATTTTAGTTTTATTTTATTCTTTGGTCGAAAAATTATTTGTCTCTGTCCAAAGTTGATTTAATTTCTACTCAAGAAAAGAAAATGTATTTGTTTAGTTCGGTATGTTTTCTTTTCTTTTATTTTTCTTCCTTTTTGGGTCAAATCAATTAAGTCTAGTTGGTGCAGCTAACTTAAAAATATGCATTAATCCCTTCTTCCATGTTTCTTTAGATGCCGCCCCATCCATCGAAAAATTTGATCAGGGTGCTAGGATTCGTCAGGGAGCTAAGATTGATGGCATTTGAGGTAGGCTATGAGGTTGTTCCTGAGTATCGTCAGATTCCCCATGACCCCAACGAGGAGAAGTGTCGTGTTCGCGTGACATTGGCTAGTGATCGTGAAGACCTTCCGTCAATGAAGTTCGAAGCTGGGGGAAGAAAATACAGCCATGCTTGTCAGGAAGCAGCTTTGGTGGCCATTGGAGAGCTACGTCATCGTTTTGATGAGGAGTTAGATTCATCAGCTTTCCGGTATCATCCACACAAGCCTCATGGTCAAGGCTATGGAACTTACACCTGTCCTGATGGTGAAGAAAGTGCTACTCTGACGCATGCGGTGCATATGCTTTGTGCCATGGATGCAGTAGGTGTGGAGCGAGAGAAAGCAGCTCATGAGAGGGAAAATTTGAACCGTGGCAAGATTCGCAAGTTGGAGAGCCAGGTGCACCGTCTACAGAAGGAATTAGCTGAGCTTAAGGGAGAAGCACTGCCGCCAGCACCCAAGTTTCGCCTCACTGCAAGGATGAGAACCCGTCCACCACCCCGTCTTCAGTTAGCTTCGAAGATTAGAGTGGTGGGAGATGTTGTGCCCGACCATGTTGAACCTGTCATCCATGTTCTAAGTGATGAGGAAGAAGAGGAAGACCCCGAGGAAAGAGAGCCAGCTACTCCAGAGAAGGAAGATCCGTCTCTTTGTTCCGACGCAAGGCGAGAGTAGTTGTCTAGTTAGACCGTTGCCGTAGTTCGCTGTGTTAGTTTGCTTGCTTAGGTTTGCTTGTGTGTGTGTGGGTTTTAGCATGTTGCTTACATCGTTGGTGGGATGTAACTGCATGAGCTAGGTTCTTTTGCTTGTCAGAGAGTAAGTAGTTGGTGAGATAGTGTTAATGCAATTTAAATGTAATCATACACAGTTAAGAGCAATATAGAATTTAAATTAATTAAAGTTCTCCGTTCTAAGGGTATCTCTCTGTCGCTCTTTCCTTTGGCCATTGTTTTTCTTCAGATGGTGAACACTCGCACCGGAAGTGGAAGTGGAAGTGGAACTAGTCACAATGAAGGAGATCCTACGCTTGCCCAAGTTTTGGCCCAGCAGACTCAATTGATTAATCTGTTAGTGCAGCAAGCACAGAACCAGCAGGCAAACCACCACAATCAACCACCACCTCCACAGAATAAGTTGGCAGATTTTCTACGTGTGAGACCACCTACCTTCTCAAGCACCACTAACCCAGTAGAGGCAGGAGATTGGCTGCATGCTGTTGAGAAAAAGTTGGACTTGATTTAGTGCACTGAGCAGGAAAAAGTTTCTTTTGCTTCGCATCAGTTGCATGGTCCTGCTGCTGAATGGTGGGATCATTTCCGCCAGAACAGAGCTGAAGGAGAGCCTATCACTTGGCGGGAGTTTACTGCTACTTTCAAGAAGACACATATACCATCAGGTGTTGTGGCCCTGAAAAAGAGAGAGTTCAGAGCACTCACCCGGGGATCCCGTTCTGTCACAGAGTATCTCCATGATTTTAATCGTTTAGCTCGCTATGCCCCAGAAGATGTTCGCTCCGATGAAGAACGTCAGGAGAAGTTTTTAGAGGGACTGAATGATGAGTTGTCTTATGCATTGATGTCTTCGGATTACCGGGATTTTCAGCAGCTGGTGGACAAGGCGATTCGCCAGGAAGACAAATACAACAGAATGGAGCAGAAGAAGCGTAGGGCTGCTCAATTCAAGGCTCAACAGGGTAGTAACCAGAGGCCGCGTATTGCTTTGGGACCTCAAGCTGCACCATACCTTCAGGGAGGATCCTCTTCAGTTGCTCGCCCTCAACGCCAGTTCTACAACAACAACACTGGTAACCGCAGCGATGACAATAGTAATATGGTCGTCCGTCCTACAGCAGCTCCAACTCAGAACCAGCCTGTCAGGAAGGAACAAGGAAGCAAGCCAGGGGTGTGCTTCAATTGTGGTGATCCAGGTCATTATGCTGATAAGTGTCCAAAGCCTCGACGGGTGAAGAATGCTCCTGTCCAGAGCAACCCCAATGCTCCAGCACCGAAGGCTCGTGTTAATCATGTGGCAGCTGCAGAAGCCCAGAATGCACCTGATGTGGTTTTGGGTACGTTTCCTGTTAACTCTATACCTGCAACTGTGCTTTTTGATTCCGGTGCTACACATTCCTTTTTGTCTAAAAGTTTTGCAAGCAATCATGGGATGGAAGTCATTAGTCTTGGGAGGCCTTTACTAGTTAATACCCCTGGTAACCAAGTATCTTCAACGCAGTACTGTCCTTCTGTTACTATAGAAATAGAAGGAATTCCTTTCCCATCCTCGCTTATCTTGCTCGAATCCAAGGATCTGGATGTTATCTTAGGGATGGATTGGTTATCCCGTCACAGAGGAGTTATAGATTGTGCTAACCGTAAGGTGACTTTAACCAGTAACATTGGGGAAACAGTGTCTTTCTTTGTGTCATCCCCTAGATCTCATGGTTTGACGTTAAATCATGTTTCTTTGCAAGAGATCCCGATAGTACAAGACTATCCAGATGTGTTCCTTGAGGATTTGCCAGGAATGCCACCTAAGAGAGACATAGAGTTCCGGATAGATTTAGTACCTGGAACCAACCCTATCCATAAGAGACCCTACAGAATGGCAGCTAATGAGTTAGCAGAGGTAAAGAAACAGGTGGATGATTTGCTTCAGAAAGGATATATCAGACCCAGTACTTCACCATGGGGAGCACCAGTCATCTTCGTAGAGAAGAAAGATCATACTCAAAGAATGTGTGTGGACTATCGTGCGTTGAATGAGGTCACTGTCAAGAATAAGTATCCTCTACCTAGGATTGATGATTTGTTTGATCAACTGGAGGGTGCTACAGTTTTCTCCAAGATAGATCTCCGTTCAGGATATCACCAACTTCGAATCCGTGAGGAGGATATACCAAAGACCGCCTTTACAACTCGATATGGTTTGTTCGAGTGTACCGTTATGTCATTTGGACTCACTAATGCCCCCGCATTTTTCATGAATCTGATGAACAAGGTGTTTATGGAATATCTAGATAAGTTTGTCGTGGTGTTTATTGATGACATTCTTATTTACTCTAAGACAAAGAAAGAACATGAAGAGCATCTTCGTCTTGCTTTAGAGAAGCTACGTGAACATCAGCTCTATGCCAAGTTTAGTAAATGTGAGTTTTGGTTGTCCGAAGTGAAGTTTCTTGGTCATGTCATCTCAGCCGGAGGAGTGGCAGTAGATCCAAGCAATGTGGAGTCAGTGTTAAATTGGAAGCAACCCAAGACAGTTTCAGAGATTCGTAGCTTTCTTGGTCTTGCGGGGTATTACCGCAGGTTTATTGAGAACTTCTCAAAGATCGCCAGACCAATAACTCGTCTGCTTCAGAAGGATGTGAAGTATAAGTGGACGGAAGAGTGTGAGCAAAGTTTCCAAGAACTGAAGAAAAGGCTAGTGACTGCGCCTGTGTTAGTTTTGCCTGATCCAAAGAAAGGTTTTCAAGTATACTGTGACGCATCCCGACTTGGTCTGGGTTGTGTTTTGATGCAAGATGGGAAGGTAGTTGCCTATGCATCTAGGCAGTTACGCCCTCATGAGAATAATTACCCAACGCATGATCTAGAGATGGCAGTTGTGGTTCATGCATTGAAAATTTGGCGTCATTATCTTTTTGGCAACCGTACGGAGATGTATACGGATCATAAAAGTTTGAAGTACATTTTCACTCAACCAGATTTGAACATGCGTCAGCGAAGATGGTTAGAGTTGATCAAGGATTATGATATGGAAATCCACTATCATCCAGGTAAAGCTAATGTTGTAGCAGATGCTCTCAGTAGGAAAAGCTACTGTAATATGTCAAAAGGACGACATTTACCTTGGGAGTTATGCCAGGAATTTGAAAGGTTGAACTTGGGAATAGTCAACAAAGGTTTCGTGGCCACTTTAGAAGCTCAACCTACGCTGTTTGATCGAGTTAGAGAAGCTCAAGTGAAGGATCCCGATATCCAAGAAATTAAAAAGAACATGAGAAGAGGAAAAGCCGTTGGTTATATAGAAGATGAACAAGGAACTGTGTGGTTAGGAGAAAGAATTTGCGTGCCCGATAATAAGGAGTTGAAGGATACTATCATGAAAGAAGCTCATGAAACATTGTATTCCATTCATCCTGGGAGCACTAAGATGTATCAAGACCTGAAGCAACAATTCTGGTGGGCTAGCATGCGACGAGAAATAGCAGAATATGTAGCTCTATGCGATGTGTGTCAGCGAGTTAAGGCGGAGCATCAGAAGCCAGCCGGTCTGTTGCAACCGTTGAAAATTCCCGAGTGGAAATAGGAGGAAATAGGAATGGATTTTATCACCGGTTTACCCAAAACATCAGCAGGACATGACTCTATTTGGGTAGTAGTTGACAGGCTTACTAAAGTCGCTCATTTCATACCTGTCAAAACAACCTACACAGGAAATAAGCTCGCAGAATTATATATGGCAAGAATTGTATGTTTACATGGTGTGCCCAAGAAAATAGTGTCAGACAGAGGTAGTCAGTTTACTTCGAAGTTTTGGCAGAAACTACAAGAAGAGATGGGTACCCGTTTGAATTTCAGTACGGCCTATCACCCTTAAACCGATGGTCAGACAGAAAGAGTGAATCAAATCTTAGAAAACATGTTGAGAGCCTGTGTTCTAGATTTTGGTGGAAGTTGGGATAAGAATTTGTCGTACGCAGAATTCTCATATAACAACAGTTATCAAGCTAGCTTGCAAATGGCTCCGTATGAAGCACTGTATGGCCGGAAGTGTCGCACGCCGCTTCTTTGGGATCAGACGGGTGAACGTCAAGTTCTTGGGACAGATATATTGCGAGAGGCAGAAGAAAAGGTGAAAATTATCCAAGAGAGGTTGCGAGTTGCCCAGTCGCGCCAGAAGAGCTACGCAGACAATCGTCGTAGGGATTTGATTTTCGAAGAAGGGGATTTTGTATACCTACGGGTTACGCCGCTGCGAGGAGTTCATCATTTTCAGACCAAAGGGAAATTGGCACCATGTTTTGTGGGACCTTTCAAGATCGTGAGACGAAGAGGTGAAGTAGCTTATCAGTTGGAGTTGCCTCCGTCAATGGCGGCAATCCATGACGTGTTTCATGTGTCGCAGTTAAAGAAATGTTTGCGCGTTCCTACGGAGGAAGCGAATCCTGAGCATATAGAACTTCAAGAAGATTTAACCTATGTTGAGAAGCCAGTCAGAATTCTGGAGGTGAGTGAAAGGAACTCCAGGAATCGCGTTATACGGTTCTGTAAGGTTCAGTGGAGCAATCATTCAGAAGAAGAAGCCACTTGGGAGCGAGAAGATGAATTGAAGTCAGCTCATCCTCATCTTTTTGCCAGTTCTTCTGAATCTCGAGGACGAGATTCCGTTTAAGGGGGGTAGGTTTGTCACGCCCCAAAAATCGCCTAAATTAATAATTCATATTTTAAATCATTTTTAGAAATTATTTTAAAAGCCTACAAGTTAAACTCTAATAATCTAGGAAAAATTTCAACATAAAATTGAGCTAGATAAAATTTTATTAAATACTTTGCTTGTTCCTCTATTTTCTAGATTTTTCTGGGAATTATTTGAGCAAGGGAAGTATTTTTAATAAATGAAACATCATTTCATGAATTATTTTAATTGAAAAAGTTTTTAAAATCCTCTCCTAGGCTGTTGGGCCGAATTCGGCCCAACATCTCTTTCTCTCTCCGCGCGCTTGGCGGCCCAAGCCGGCCCAGCCCGAGCCGACCGCCCCCTCCTCCTCCAGCCACCGACATGTGGGGCCCACATGTCGGGGTCATCCCTAACCTCCAGCCGCCGCCGGCCGAGCGCCGAGCCGCCGCCTTCTTCCTTCGTTTCCGCCTCAATCCGACCCCGTTTCTCCCGATTGGTTGAGGGGTTTTTATCCTCTTGTTGTCCTCTATCTTTTCCCCCAAGAATCGAAGCAAATGGTTGGGTATTTTGTCCGAATCAAACTCGTTTTCGAGTTTATCTCCAAAACTGAGTTTTGATTTTTCCGGGTTCGATTCCTCTCGTTTGGAGTCCGATCTCTTCAATCCAAGCCTTTATATAGCACCCCCTAGTCGTCCTCTTTCGTTTGCCCCCTCTCCCGTGGTCTCCCGTGCCCCGTAGAGCTGTAGCCGCGCCGCCCTAGTCGCCGCCGCCGCCGGCTGTCCTCCAGCCGCGCCGCGCCGCCGTCTCCGCCGTCGCCGCCGCTTGCCGCCGCCGCCTCTAGGTGCGCCAAGGGGTGGGGAAGCTCGGCCGCACCTCGCCCTTCGCCGCCGGCCGCCGTAGCCCGTCGCCGTCGAGCCGCCCGAGCCGCCGCCGCCGCTCCTTCGTCGCCGGCCGTCGTCGTTCGTCGTTTGTCGTTGTGGTGAGTACCATTGGGTTCGTCTCATCGTCCTCTATGTGTAGGTGTCCTCCAAAACCCCGGCCGACCCTCCTAGCTCCGGCGAGGTTGCCCTCTTGGTTCGGCCATTGATGATGTCATCATGACGTCATCGTCGGTTTTTTCTTTTTCCCGTTTTTCTAATAGATTAAATCTTCGGAAAATCATAACTAAATAACCGTAGATCCGTTTCAGGTGGTTCAAGTTGCTAAATTCTTCTAAAATTGAGATCTACATGTTAAAAATATCCACATGTACTGTTTATGCTTGTTTTTGTACTGTTTTGTTGATTTTGTTTATTTGCTTTAGTTTCCGACGTTCCGGAGGAGAGTGTTTTTGTTGAGGAAAGTTCGGAAGCGTTTGCGGAAGCTCAAGGCAAGTCACACAGATCCCAAACAACCCTTTGAGCATGTTGAACCAGTTTAAAGCTAATGTTTTATTTCAACTTATGCATTATTTTCGAATGTCATCGGGTGGTGAGCCTTTCCCAATTAATTATTGGCCGAAGATGACTTTATTTTCCTATGGGTTATAATTTGATTAGCTTGAACCTTATATATTGGATTGGTTCAGCTAAATGCTATATATATAATTGCTTAGCCATGCTTAGAAAGATAAGCTCATTAATGGGATGAATCATATATACTACATTATTATTTATAAATTCAATGGTAGCTCACGATGGTTAATCGTGTTATAATAATTAATTAATAATTAAAACCTGGTTAAGGTGGGTTGTGAGCATGTGGTTTTGAAGGTCGTGCTCATGGCAATTAAGGACCGGTTCACGAGCTACTGTTGTGAAACATTTACCGTGCCAACCACAAGCCAGCGTGGGCAACGGCTTTATCTTTTGTATAGCATGATTCATTATGGTGTGCCAGACTGAGAAGCGGCGAGAAGTCCGTGGGGGTCGTTGGGGAATCTATTGCCTCTGATCTTGGAGGGGAGATTATGATCCAGGAACGGTGCACTGTGGTGAGTTGTGTTGTGCGAAGGGTATTGTCACAGTTCCTTTCCGAGGTACCATGGTGGTGCTGAGGCGCATGGTGACATGTTGTGGGATTGTGTCTTGTGGGTACAGTGGTACATCTCTGATCAGAGTAAAACTATTCGAATAGCCGTACCCACGGTTATGGGTGAGTCTAACAATGTTTTTCGTGATTAGTCTCACACTACTCATTATTGGTGATAAGATGTGATAATTAAATTGACTCCTGGTTTGGAATGGAATATTCCTGGTTTGGAGGTTTGATTTGTACAACCGGGGTTGGTTGTTCAGATGAGGTTGGGCCTATGCAACACGGGTGTGTTGTATAGTGTTTATTTAATACTGATCAATTAATCAACTGTTTTACTATTCTCTTAAATATTTACTAAATGTTGTTTATGCAAATGAGCTATATTATGCCATCCTTTGTTATCCTGTGCACTTGCATATTTGCTGTGTGGCTTGTTGAGTATGTCATATGCTCATTCTTGCAATATTCATTCATCAGAGGAAGAGTGCTTCAGTGAAGGTGATGATCTGGAGGCCTAGGCTTGGTCCGGGTTAAGTTGCCTGTGGAGTGGAGTCGCCATAGCTGTTCCGTAGTTTGTTTTTTTTTCTTTTTCCGCTGCGTAGAATTTTATTCTCTGAGAGGAACTATCCACCTCTGTAATAATTTATTTTATCGCGAATATTAATTAGTTGTTTATTAGTACTCTATTATCAATTTGTTATTGTGTGCCTCGGCTGATTCCTGGACGAGGACTTAACACACATGTAAGCGTTTGGAATTTTGGATAGAAATTCCGGGCGTGACACTGGCCCTCCTGACAGGGCATCCGCCAGTAGACTGCAAGTCAGTCTCTGGCCCTCCTGACAGGGCATCCGCCAGGAGACTGCTTGTGAATTTACACATCTAAAAGAAAACCACTATGCAGGGATACTGCCTCCGCTCGGCTATTTACTCCGCTAGGTCTATACCCATTCGAGAAGTACGGTTGTACTGGGGTCGTTTCATGCTTAACTTCATGGCTCGGTCCTTAATTGACTAGGGATGGCACTAGCCTTTTTCGGATACGACCCAAATCCTCCATCCGCCCCAGTCGAAAACATTTGTTTAATTTTATTTTCCTTTCACAAATCATGTCATCAATATCATGGCAATGTGCCGCTCATGTCTCCACATGCCACATCTCAATTACCTTCCCAAAGGTAATTGCCCAAGCATTTTGATAAATATGAGTATGCATGATTCTAGAATAGCATTTCTAAGCATTTGTCATAATTGACTAGGGACTCATACGTAATCGTGGTTACAAGGATTTAAGGGGTAAACAATAATCAAGGCATGGCATAATCACAAGTAGGATGTTCATCATTGCATGCAATTTTATTTGTAAACAAAATAATTTCGCAATTGGGATCAACATGTTCAAAGAATAGTGATGACTTGCCTTGCTCAAAGTCTTGCGGGTCTTGGCCTTCACTTGGATCCGCAACTCCCTCGGGCTCTATAGTTACGTGCGAAAATTGATTTGAATTCGGTTAGAATTCAAATAAAAGTCCAAATAAATCAAAATGAAAGTCGAATGCGAAAGTCGATTCCTTTATATTAACTTTACTATTCGCGAACCAAGCCAAACCCAATTTCGATTTAAACTATTTTGCGGGTATAAATATTTTGTTGTCATAAGTTTTTAATTTAATATTCCCGAGTATTATATCCATATAATAGGTTAGAAATTTCTATCGCAAGCTAAATATCGGACGAAATCCTAGAAATATTATACGATTTAATTTAGTCTATGACTAAGTGATTAAAAATCTGTCACAGCCTGATTTTCATTTTAGGATTTATAAATTATCTAATAAATTATTAATAGAATTTATATTAAATGTTCTTTAATTTACAAGTGAAGTTAAATGTAGGAAATAAAACTTCCTAAATATAAAGCATGGTTGGATTTAATTTTTATTAAATTCTCCATGATTAATTATACTCTCTGAAATTTTCTCGGATTTTTCAGAGCTCAATTCCTAAATGATACAAAGAACAGTTTAGTAATTATTTAATCATTAATGATCTAATTATAAGTGTTAAGAGCTTTTCTTGTTTAAAAATTCTAAATATATAAATTGTTGTTTAATTGGAATTATTAGAAATAATTATAAAAGCCTAGAAGAGAAGCTCTAATTTTAAATAATAAATTCCAATATAAAAATGGGCTAGATAAAATTTTATTAAATACTTCTCTTGATTCTTTAGTTCCTAGATTTTTTCTGGGATTTATTTGAGCCAAGGAAGTATTTTTAATAAATGGAATTCTATTTCATGAACAATTTAAATAGAAAAATATTTTAAAATCTCCCTTTTTGGGTTTGGGCCGAAAGTCGGCCCAAGTCTCTCCCTCTCCCTCTCCTCGGCCTGCTCGCGCCCAGCCCGTTCGGCCCAGACCGCCGCCGCTCCCTTCTCTCTCTCGGTGCCGCTGACAGGTGGGGCCCACCTGTCAGGGCTGTCTTCCTCCTCGCGCCGCCGCAGCCGCGCCCTAGCCGCACGAAGCCGCCGCCGCCCCTTCCAAATCCGGCCACCCCTTTCCTCCTCCGGCCGAATTGATTGAGGGGAAATGATCCTCGAGATCTCCTCTTCCTTTTCTCTTTTGGAAACTTCGGCCAATTTCGTTTGGAAACCGACGGATTTGAGCTCGATTCGGATTGACTTTTCTCCCTCCAACCCTAGCTTTCCATCTCGCCGCCGATCGCCGTGGGCCTCCGTTGCCGCCTCCTAGCCCCTATAAAAGGACCCCCGGTGTCTCCTCTACCCGTCGCCACCCTCGCCTTCGTCTCTCGTCGCCGGTAGAGCCCTAGCGCCGTGAGTCCTCGCGCCACTGCCGCCGTTGCAGGTCCAGCCGTGCGCCGCCGTCGCTCCGGTCGTCATCGTCGCTCGGGGAGGTCATCGCCGTGGTCGCCAAGCCGTCGCCGAACTCGTCTGCCCCTCCGTCGTCGCTGTAGATTGCCGGAGCACCGCCGTCGTCGTCAAGCCGAAGGTCGCCACCGCTTCTTCCTCGTCGCCGTCGTCGTCCGGTCGCCGTCCGCCGCCGTTTGTGCCTCGGTAAGGATCGCCGCGTCGCCCGCAACCCATAGGTGCTCTCCGTTTGCACCGCCGCACCGTCATTCGCCGGCGAGCATGCGCCGCCCGAGCCGTCGCCGGTGATGACGTCACTGCTGACGTCATCGTCGCCGTCCGCCGTAGACCAGTCGTAGACCGTTAGATCTTGGTCGTCCGTTTTGGATAGATCGATCTCGGCCGTTCGTTTTCATAGACTGCCGCCGTGCACCCAGTCCGCCGTGAACCCGAGCCCGCTGACGCAATAATCCTCTTTTTCTTTTCAAAATAATTCATTATTGCGTCATAATTCAATTAAAATCTATATAAATGGTTTAATCCGATTTAATCTTTAAAAATTCATAACTAATTCATCTTAGCTCGGATTTATTTGGTTCAAGTCTCTAAATTTTTCTAAAATTGAGATCTACATGTTAAAAATATCCACATGTACTGTTCATGCTTGTTTATGTGCTGTTTTTGTGATTTTGCTCTTTTCTGCCTAGATTCCGACGTTTCCGGAGAGTCCGTTTTCGCAGGAGAAGAATTTGAAGAGTTCCAAGGCCAGCAAGGCAAGTCACACAGATCCCAAACACAGTTCCTTTGAGCATGTTGATCCTATATTTAAATTCTCTATTTATTTCAGCTGTGCATTTATTTTCGAATGTTACCGGGTGGTGTGAACTTATTCCTTTGTTATGGCCTGTTTGCATTGATTACTTTATTCCTTGATACCTTGGGTTATTATAATTTGACTAGTTGAGCTTTATATATTGGTTCAGCTAGATGTTAAACATAATTGCTTAGCCATGCTTAGAAACATTAGCACACTATTGAGATAACTAATATTTCACTATTACTTAATGATGGATATTTAATGATAGCTCACGATGGTTACTCGTGATTGGTTAATTAATTAATGTGCGAACTAAAAGTTGATAATGGTGTGTTGTGAGCACATGGTTTTGATGGTCGTGCTCATGACAATTAAGGACCGGTTCACGAGTTTCGGTTGTGAAACATTAACCGTGCCAACCACAAGCCAGAATGGGCAACGACTGGACACTTTGTATAACAAGGCTCATTGCGGAGCACCAGACTGAGAAGTGGCGGAGATAAGCCCACGGGGGTCGCTGGGGAGTCCATGCCTCTGGTTTTTGAGGGGGTGACTACGATCCAGGAATGGTGCACTGCTTTGGGTTGAGTTATGGGGTCTTGTCACAATCACTCAACATGGTGACGTGTCTGGCCTGGCACGTTAACATGCTGGTGGGTTGTGTCTTGTGGGTACAGTGATACACCTCTGGCCAGAGTAAAACTATTCGAATAGCCGTGCCCATGGTTATGGGTGGGTTAAACAATGTCTTTCGTGATTAGTCTCACACTACTCATTAATAATAATGTGGTAATTGATGGTGATTAATTTAGCTCCTGGTTTGGAATGGTACATTCCTGGTTTGGAGATAGATCTGTGCAGCCGGGTATGGTTGTTCAGGATGGTTGGGCCTGAGCAGCATGGGTGTGATGTTCAGTGTTGATTAAAATTGATGATTAATTACTCTACTATTTTATGTCACGACCGGAAATAACCCAACGGGCGTTCCTGACGTGCGTACATTAATCCTTGTCCCAGGAGGCAAGGTACACCAAAAGTTGATACAATTCAGAGTTTAACAAGCGGAAGCGTAAATAGAAATATTACACGGGCAGCGAAGGCCCAACACACAAAGACAAACGAGAAACAGCGGAAGACTAGGGCGACGACCACAGGCGCTTGACGGCAGGCACGAGCTAGACACCAAAGCCTTCATCTTCCAGGAACTCCTCTTCTGGGGTTGGAAAAAATTGAGCAAGACTGAGTACAACCACCGTACTCAACAAGACACACCCACGAATGCGTAATAAATGCAAGGGAGTACAAGGGAGTTATAACATAAAGGGTTAGGGTTGCAGTAAACAGCATTTAAAGACATTTTGTTGCTCAAAGCCATTTTGTAAACACGATCCTAGAACTATACAATATTATTAATCAAGGCCGTGAACCCACACGAACCTGCCTTAACCCAAGGCCTACGATGATTCAGACCGAACTGGCAACCCGACCCTGGGTCCCAGCTCGTCCCAAGCCAACCCAGGCCAACCATTCCACATTTTAGTTGTTAAGCAGGTTTTAAGAGTTAAAACACTAACTTGGGTACATTGCTCGGCTTGCCCATAACCGAGGGCGCGGCTATTCGAATAGATTATACTCTGATCAGAGGTGTACATCTTTACCCACAAGACACGTCTTCCTCACGTGCAACCACGTGCCACATACCACCACGGTATACAGACGGAAGACGTGACATAGTTTCCGACCCATCCTAGCCATAGACAAGAGTACCGACCCAATCCCACCTACGGCCGGAACCTCCAGGACAGGCAGGCAGGACTGAGCCCCTAGCAGCAGAGCACCAACCCTGTGCCATGACATCTCGACTACCGGGCCGCAGCTCGTGTAGCCTTCATTTGCCCTGGAGAATGTCCATCGACCCCCGACTTCATCCATCTCCATCCGTGTACTTTTGTTTATAACCAGACTGAGCCACAAACTAAGCCTTACCCACTAGACATGTGGAAGTACGGTAGTGCTTTGCAACAGAGGCCCGAAGACCGGTCCTTATATGGCCGAGGTGCTACTATCAAAACCATGCACCCCGAGCCCAGCCTAAAACCATTTTGGGGATTTTGAATAAAGGGGGAGGTGTGATTCCAATTCCACAACAAACCAACAATTCCAAAGTGTCCAGGTGATATGAATATTCCCAAAGTCTAGAGTTGCAAAACCACCTAATGTTACCTAATTAAACAGCGAAGCATCTACCTAAAATCATACTAGTGGTACCATGAGTAGAGTGTCCACTAGTTGGGGTTTTGTTTATTCTAGGGTGAACAAGGTAATAATAACAATAACAATAATAATAAGGTCATAACAAAGGTAAATAGGCATGGCTAAATAAAACAGTGATAACGCGGGAATTTAAATAAAGCGATAATGCAATAATTTAAATCGACATAATTTTATAAACTGGGATTCAATATAATCAAGATGATGTGTCTTGCCTTGCTCGCTTTCCCAACCGACGGCTTCAACTTCCACGAAGAGCGGATCTTCCGAAGCTGCAGCGTCTACACGACCAACGGAAAAGAAAAGGCTTAAACTCTAATAAATTCCACATAACAGCAGAAACAAAGCACAAAAATGGGTTCTTGACTTCATAAGGAAAAATTAGAGACTTGAACGGTCCAATTCCGAGTTCAAATGACCAAGTTATGGCCATTTGAAGTTTATATGCTCTTTAAATGGATATTTGCGAATTTCTTCATTTAAATTTTAATTTAAAAAATCGAATTATTGCGTCAGCCGGGAGAGAGGGCGCGCGGACCGGGTCCACGAGAGTGGGGCCCACGCGGCAGCCTCTCGGTCCACGGTGGACCAGGAGCACGCGGCTGGCGGCGGCCGGCGCCGTGGGTCCCACACGTCAGCCGCACCCGCGGGCGCGGGCGGCTAACAGCCGGGCCCCACCTGGCAGCCGCGGGGCGCGCCCGAAGGCGGCCTCGCCGGCACGGCCGACGGGAGGCGGCGCACCCGCGCCCCGATGGTCACCGCCGGCGACCACCGGCGCGGCGGAGCGGCGCCCGAGAGAGCGGAGAAGAGAGGGAAGCGAAAGGGGCGGTCCACGGCTCACCCCGGGACGACGAGGACGGCGGAAACGACGACCGGCGCGGAGGAAGGCGGCGGCGCGGTTCGGGACGGCGAGGACGACGGCGCTTCGGCGGTCGGCGGGCGAAACGGAGGTGCGGACGAGGTCGACGAGGACGCGGCGAAGCCGATGGAGGCGATGCCGAAGCGGGAGGAGGTCCGGGGCGACGACGGCGGCGAACCGGAGCTCGGCGGCGACGGCGGAGAGAGAGGACGACGGCGCGGGCTCGAATCCGACGGGGAGAGAGAGCGGCGAGCGGCGGAAACGGAGGAGAGAGGCACGGGGATGGTTTAAATAGGGATGGGAGAGAGGGAAGGCGGCCGGAGGAGAGGGAATCGGCCGCGGAAGATCCGGCCGCCATTGATGCGCCGGCGAGCATTACGGGAATAAATCCGGGCGAATCCGAGGGAGAGAAAGAGGGGAAAGCGGGGGAAAAGAGGGAGGGAATCACGGGGAGTGATTTCCCCCTCTTTATTGCGCGCGGGGACGGCGGGATGCGGCGGATTCGGCGGCGGCGGCGGCGCTAGGGCACGGGCGGGCGGCGGGCGCGGCGCGAGGTAGGGGATGACGGGTGGGCCCCACCCGTCAGCGAGGGTGGCGGGCGGGCCCGCCCGTCAGCGGCGCGCGCGCGGGGAGGGAGCCGATGGGCCGCGGGGGAGAGGAGAGAGGGGGAGGGAGTTGGGCCGAGCCGGCCCAAGAAGGGAAGGGGAGGGAAAGAAGACTTTTTAGGATTTTTCTTTTTATAAAACCTTTTTAACTTTGTTTATTTCTTCTCAATTATTATTTGTGCTCTGAAAATTCCACTAAAATTTATTTACACATTTTAGGCTTTTAGGAAATATACAAAAATCCTCCAAGCCTCATTTGACTTTTATCTTTGCACATTTTAATTGTTGGAGGCTTTCACATGAATTTTAATTATTCTAAGCACAATTTTGAGGATGTATTTTAGAGTCGATTTGGGACGCGACAAACCTACCCCCCTTAAACGGAATCTCGACCCCGAGATTCGGAAGAACTGGCGAAGAGATCGGGATGGGCTGCCTTCAGCTCGTCTTCGCGCTCCCAGGTAACTTCTTCTTCGGCGTGGTTGCTCCACTGGACCTTGCAAAAACGGATTACCCGGTTCCTGGTCCTGCGCTCCATGGTGTCCAGGATTTTCACTGGCCTCTCCACGTAGGTCAAGTCTTCACGAACTTCAATTTGCTCCGAGTCAGCCTGCTCGGATGGCACTCGAAGACATTTCTTGAGTTGCGACACATGGAACACATCATGCACGTTGCCCAAGGAGGCGGGCAGCTCCAACTGGTAGGCGACTTCTCCGCGCCGAGCAATGATACGGAAAGGACCCACATACCGAGGTGCGAGCTTCCCTTTTGTCTGAAACCTGTGTACACCTCGCAATGGCATGACTCGAAGGTACACAAAATCGTCCACTGCGAATTCCAGGTCACGGCGACGGTTATCTGCATAACTTTTCTGCCGAGACTGTGCCACCTTTAGATTATCCCGAATGATTCTGACTTTAGCTTCAGCTTCTCTCAGGATATCAGTCCCAAACACTTGGCTTTCTCCAACTTGGTCCCACAATAGCGGTGTCCGGCATTTGCGCCCATACAACGCTTCATAAGGTGCCATTTGTATGCTGGCTTGGTAGCTGTTATTGTAGGAGAACTCGGCATAGGGGAGACTCTTATCCCAGGTCTTCCCGAAATCTAGGACACATGCGCGAAGCATATCTTCTAGGATCTGATTTAGACGCTCGGTCTGTCCATCTGTCTGCGGGTGGTATGCGGTGCTGAAATTTAATCGGGTACCCAGCTCTTCTTGGAGCTTCTTCCAAAAGTGAGAGGTGAATTGGCTTCCCCTATCAGATACGATTTTCTTGGGAACGCCATGGAGACTCACGATCCTAGCGAAGTAGAACTCGGCTAGTTTGTTCCCTCCATAGGTGGTCTTCACAGGAATGAATCGAGCTACCTTGGTTAGTCGATCCACAACTACCCATATAGAATCATATCCACCTTGGGTTTTTGGAAGTCCGGTGATGAAATCCATCCCAATTTCATCCCATTTCCAATCTGGTACTTGGAGAGGTTGGAGGAGTCCGGCCGGTCGTTGGTGCTCTGCCTTGACACGCTGGCACACATCACAAAGAGCCACGAACTCTGCAATTTCCCGCTTCATGCTAACCCACCAGTACTTCTCCTTCAAATCTAAGTACATCTTCGTACTGCCAGGGTGGATTGAATAAGGACTTTCGTGAGCTTCCTGAAGTATCAACTGTTTAAGCTCTCTGCTATCTGGGACGCATACCCGATTTCCGTTCCATAGGGTTCCGTGTTCATCCTCTGTGAAACCAGCGGCTTTACCCTGTTTCATATTCTTGAGGAGTCCATGCATGTCCGGATCATTCTTCTGAGCCTCGCGGATTTGATCGAGCAAGGTGGGCTTGGCTTCCAACGCAGCCAAAAATCCGCGACTAACTATGCTTAGGTTCAGGGCTTCCATCTGTTGATTGAGTTCGGGTGGAATGCCACGGACGTTGAGAGTGTTGCAATGGCTTTTTCGACTTAGAGCGTCGGCAACCACGTTGGCCTTACCGGGATGATAGTGAATTCCCACATCATAATCCTTGATGAGTTCTAACCATCTCCTTTGCCGAAGATTCAGATCCGACTGGGTGAAGATGTATTTCAAACTCTTATGATCGGTATATATTTCACAGCGATTCCCAATGAGATAGTGCCGCCAGATCTTTAGAGCATGAACCACCGCTGCTAACTCCAAATCATGGGTAGGATAGTTGCCTTCATGAGGCCGTAGCTGGCGTGAGGCATAGGCCACCACATGGCCATCCTGCATGAGCACGCACCCCAATCCTTGGCGCGAAGCGTCACAATACACCATGAAGTCCTTGCGAGTATCTGGCAAGACCAACACTGGCGAGGAAACCAGCTTTTCTTTGAGAGTTTGGAACGCCTTCTCGCATTGCGGGCTCCACACAAATTTGTCCTCTTTCTTTAACAACTGTGTCATGGGTCGAGCGATTTTGGAGAAGTTCTCGATGAACCTCCGGTAGTATCCTGCCAAACCTAAGAAACTGCGAATTTGAGTGACTGCCTTGGGTTGCTTCCAATCGGTGACGGCGGTCACTGTTTCGGGATCCACAGCAACTCCTTTAGCGGATATCACGTGCCCTAAGAATTTGACTTCGGACAACCAGAACTCACACTTGCTAAGTTTGGCATACAATTGATGTTCCCGCAACTTTCCCAACACCAGACGGAGATGGTGCTGATGGTCTTCCTCTGATTGTGAGTATATCAGAATGTCATCAATGAAAACCACAACGAACTTATCCAAGTATTCCATGAACACTTTGTTCATTAAGTTCATGAAGAAGGCAGGAGCATTGGTTAAGCCGAACGACATCACCGTGAATTCATACAGTCCGTATCGCGTGGTGAATGGGGTCTTCGGAATATCTTCTTCACGAATACGTAGTTGGTGATATCCGGAACGAAGATCAATCTTGGAGAATACAGTGGCACCTTTAAGCTGATCGAACAGATCATCGATCCGAGGAAGAGGGTACTTGTTTTTGATGGTGACTTCATTGAGAGCTCTGTAGTCAACGCACATCCTCTTCGTCTTGTCTTTCTTCTCCACAAAAATCACAGGAGCACCCCAGGGGGAAGTACTCGGACGTATGTACCCCTTTTCTTTCAACTCTTCCAACTGTTTCTTGACTTCGGCCAGTTCATTTGCTGCCATACGGTAGGGTCGCTTGTACAGAGGAGTGGTTCCTGGAGCAAGATCTATTCGGAACTCAATCTCTCGCTTGGGTGGCATACCGGGTAGTTCTTCCGGAAACACATCTCCGAACTCCCTGACGATGGGGATTTCTGACAGTCCTATCTGATGAAGTTCTGACCTTCTGACAGAGGTTGGGGGTGCAAAGAAAACAACCGGTTGTCCCGGCCCTCGGTACAGAGTGACCGTGCGCCTCGCGCAATCCACTACTCCTTGGAATTGAGCCAACCAATTCATCCCAAGAATCACATCCAAATTCTTGGTGTCTAGCAAAATCAGATCCGAGGGGAAAGGAATCCCCTGAATTTCGATAGGGACGGCAGGGCTATAATACTTTGCTGTCATAACCCCTCCAGGGGTGGTGATGAGCAGAGGGTTCCTAAGCCTTTCTACCCCCAACTGATTTCTCCCCACGAATGGCACAGATATAAACGAGTGGGAAGCTCCAGAGTCGAACAAAATGGTAGCTGGGATGGAATGAATGAGGAACGTACCAACGATGACGTCCGGAGTTGTCAGCACGTCCTCGGCCGTCACGTGGTTCACACGACCCCGAATGACATCCTTCCCACCACTGTTGGAACGGGGAGGCGCTTGGCCTTGCTGGCGCCTCGGCTTCGGGCATTTATCCGCAAAGTGCCCGGGCTCGAAGCAGTTGAAGCACAGACGCTGCTGACCCGTCTCTGCGGCCTTGACCAGGCTGCACAGTTGGCGTAGGAGGACGGGGCGCACGAGTCCCTTGCTGATTCTGCTGCTGCTGCGGCTGTGGGACGCGCACCACGAATTGAGGTCGAGGCGCGGAGCGAGGTTGTTGCTGCTGCTGCTGCTGCTGCGAGGAGGATCCCCCTGGGTAGGGATTGGTGTAGCGGACCCTCTGGTTAGCACCCTGTTGATTGCGGAAATTCGCCAAGCGGCGCTTGTGCGACTCCAGCTCCTTGTGCTTGGCTTCCAAGCGGATGCTCTTGTCCACCAGACGTTGGAAATCCGGATAGTCCCCGGAGACTAGGCGGACAGACAGTTCAGGGTCCATTCCTGCCAGGAACTTCTCTTGTTTCTCCTCATCTTCCCGCACATCCTCCGGAGCGTACCGGGCCAGGTTGTTAAACTCATGCAAATACTCCATCACAGAGCGGTTGCCTTGCTTCAACTCCCGGAATTCCCTTTTCTTAAGGGCCATGACTCCGGCGGGCACATGGGTTCTCCGGAAAGCGGCGGTGAAGCGAGCCCAAGTAATCGGCTGTCCCTCTGGCTGCGTAGCCTGGAAATGGTCCCACCATAGAGATGCGGGCCCCTGCAGCTGGTGGGCGGCGAAGATGACTTTCTCTTCATCACTGCACTGCACAGTGTCTAGCTTCTTCCCCACGGCATGCAACCAATCCAACGCATCCACGGGGTTATTGGAGCTAGAAAAGGTGGGTGGGCGGATGCGGAGGAACTCGGCGAGTTTAGAGTGTTGGGGAGGTGGTGGTGGGGCATTGTGTTGTGGCGGATTTTGGAGGTGGTGGAGGAAAGCAGTCATCATGTTGGCCTGCTGGGCGAGGATTTGGGTGAGAATGGCGTTGGTGTCTGGCGGTGGTGGTGGAGGAGGAGGAGGAGGTGGAGGTGGATTGCCTTGGTGGTTGTGGTTGCTGCCTTCGGGTTGGTTGCCTTCACCGGTGACAGCGGTTCTCCTGGTCGTCACCATCTGAAACCCCACACAGAACCAGCAAACAGAGAGAACTGACCATTAAAACTAACCCCCCACGACTACCATAATTCTTGAATTTATTACTGCTATTAAATTGGTTCATTAAGGTTCAAGTTGCTTAAGCAAATAAAATAAAGACAGGCTCCGACACAGTTATGCCACACACCGGCATAACCATGCCCCACACGACTCTAACAAAAAGACAAACGAAGAAAAACACACGCGCAAGCCTACTAACTGCTCGTCTACTGCTGCGACGGGCCAGGACGGAAGGTGAGCAACAGCGCATCCTCCGTGCTACCAACGCCGGAGGCTTCCCCCTCCTGGGGAACCACGGGCGCGGGCTCGGCACGAGGGGTCTCGACGAAGCAAGTCCACGCCAGGGACTGACGAACAAGCTCGGGCCTGGAGGTGCTCTTGCGGGCGGTGATCTTCTGGCTGCGGCAGACGCGGTGACGCTTGGGGCGGCAGACCTCTCCCTGGGCGATCTTGAGCTGATGCAGCTGCGCCTCCACCGCGTCGAGGTCCTTCTTGAGCTGCAGGTTCTCCTGACGCAGCTCCAGGATCTTCATGTTGTTCTCGACCATCCCACGGCGCACCATCTGATGGAAGTCGATACGAGCCGCGTCGTACGCCTCCACCATGCGCGCCAGGTGCACGATGGTAGCGTCATCCTCCGAGCTAGCATCTCGGAAGGTGGCGTAGTCGCGGGCTCCTCCGTGACGAGGGTGGTAGCGGTAGGGCGAGTGCTGCAACTCGTCCGGGTAGCGCTGGTGCAGAGTGCCGATGGCGAGGAGAGCGGCGTTCTGGCAAGCGGCGGGGAAGGAATCTCCACCCGCGGTGACTGCCAGCGAAGTCCGCTCGGGAGAGCCAGAGAGGATCACTGCAGTGACCTCCCAAGCAGCGTGGGGCTCTGCGTCGTCTCCCTCCTGCTCCGGGAGCTGCTTGCCCTGGTAGTCCACTCCATGCGGATACCCCAGGACAACGCACATGCCCCGCAGCTCCAGAACAAAGCCGGTCAGGTCCAGACCACGACGGTTGATGCTGCCGGCCATCTACAAGCAGGGACAAAAGAGATAAAAAAATATTTTAGAGATCAGCTTTTGATGATAAATGAAGCAGCAAGACAGAGAGAGACTAAAGGATTTTCACAAATAAGAGAAGATTTTTATTTTGAAAATATCGCTAAGGCTTGGGATCTAAGGCTCGTCCTAGGGTCAAGGAGGCTCTGATACCAACTTGTCACGACCGGAAATAACCCAACGGGCGTTCCTGACGTGCGTGCATTAATCCTTGTCCCAGGAGGCAAGGTACACCAAAAGTTGATACAATTCAGAGTTTAACAAGCGGAAGCGTAAATAGAAATATTACACGGGCAGCGAAGGCCCAACACACAAAGACAAACGAGAAACAGTGGAAGACTAGGGCGACGACCACAGGCGCTTGACGGCAGGCACGAGCTAGACACCAAAGCCTTCATCTTCCAGGAACTTCTCTTCTGGGGTTGGAAAAAATTGAGCAAGACTGAGTACAACCACCGTACTCAACAAGACACACCCACGAATGCGTAATAAATGCAAGGGAGTACAAGGGAGTTATAACATAAAGGGTTAGGGTTGCAGTAAACAGCATTTAAAGACATTTTGTTGCTCAAAGCCATTTTGTAAACACGATCCTAGAACTATACAATATTATTAATCAAGGCCGTGAACCCACACGAACCTGCCTTAACCCAAGGCCTACGATGATTCAGACCGAACTGGCAACCCGACCCTGGGTCCCAGCTCGTCCCAAGCCAACCCAGGCCAACCATTCCACATTTTAGTTGTTAAGCAGGTTTTAAGAGTTAAAACACTAACTTGGGTACATTGCTCGGCTTGCCCATAACCGAGGGCGCGGCTATTCGAATAGATTATACTCTGATCAGAGGTGTACATCTTTACCCACAAGACACGTCTTCCTCACGTGCAACCACGTGCCACATACCACCACGGTATACAGACGGAAGACGTGACATAGTTTCCGACCCATCCTAGCCATAGACAAGAGTACCGACCCAATCCCACCTACGGCCGGAACCTCCAGGACAGGCAGGCAGGACTGAGCCCCTAGCAGCAGAGCACCAACCCTGTGCCATGACATCTCGACTATCGGGCCGCAGCTCGTGTAGCCTTCATTTGCCCTGGAGAATGTCCATCGACCCCCGACTTCATCCATCTCCATCCGTGTACTTTTGTTTATAACCAGACTGAGCCACAAACTAAGCCTTACCCACTAGACATGTGGAAGTACGGTAGTGCTTTGCAACAGAGGCCCGAAGACCGGTCCTTATATGGCCGAGGTGCTACTATCAAAACCATGCACCCCGAGCCCAGCCTAAAACCATTTTGGGGATTTTGAATAAAGGGGGAGGTGTGATTCCAATTCCACAACAAACCAACAATTCCAAAGTGTCCAGGTGATATGAATATTCCCAAAGTCTAGAGTTGCAAAACCACCTAATGTTACCTAATTAAACAGCGAAGCATCTACCTAAAATCATACTAGTGGTACCATGAGTAGAGTGTCCACTAGTTGGGGTTTTGTTTATTCTAGGGTGAACAAGGTAATAATAACAATAACAATAATAATAAGGTCATAACAAAGGTAAATAGGCATGGCTAAATAAAACAGTGATAACGCGGGAATTTAAATAAAGCGATAATGCAATAATTTAAATCGACATAATTTTATAAACTGGGATTCAATATGATCAAGATGATGTGTCTTGCCTTGCTCGCTTTCCCAACCGACGGCTTCAACTTCCACGAAGAGCGGATCTTCCGAAGCTGCAGCGTCTACACGACCAACGGAAAAGAAAAGGCTTAAACTCTAATAAATTCCACATAACAGCAGAAACAAAGCACAAAAATGGGTTCTTGACTTCATAAGGAAAAATTAGAGACTTGAACGGTCCAATTCCGAGTTCAAATGACCAAGTTATGGCCATTTGAAGTTTATATGCTCTTTAAATGGATATTTGCGAATTTCTTCATTTAAATTTTAATTTAAAAAATCGAATTATTGCGTCAGCCGGGAGAGAGGGCGCGCGGACCGGGTCCACGGGAGTGGGGCCCACGCGGCAGCCTCTCGGTCCACAGTGGACCAGGAGCACGCGGCTGGCGGCGGCCGGCGCCGTGGGTCCCACGCGTCAGCCGCACCCGCGGGCGCGGGCGGCTGACAGCCGGGCCCCACCTAGCAGCCGCGGGGCGCGCCCGAAGGCGGCCTCGCCGGCACGGCCGACGGGAGGCGGCGCACCCGCGCCCCGATGGTCACCGCCGGCGACCACCGGCGTGGCGGAGCGGCGCCCGAGAGAGCGGAGAAGAGAGGGAAGCGAAAGGGGCGGTCCACGGCTCACCCCGGGACGACGAGGATGGCGGAAACGACGACCGGCGCGGAGGAAGGCGGCGGCGCGGTTCGGGACGGCGAGGACGACGGCGCTCCGGCGGTCGGCGGGCGAAACGGAGGCGCGGACGAGGTCGACGAGGACGCGGCGAAGCCGATGGAGGCGATGCCGAAGCGGGAGGAGGTCCGGGGCGACGACGGCGGCGAACCGGAGCTCGGCGGCGACGGCGGAGAGAGAGGACGACGGCGCGGGCTCGAATCCGACAGGGAGAGAGAGCGGCGAGCGGCGGAAACGGAGGAGAGAGGCACGGGGATGGTTTAAATAGGGATGGGAGAGAGGGAAGGCGGCCGGAGGAGAGGGAATCGGCCGCGGAAGATCCGGCCGCCATTGATGCGCCGGCGAGCATTACGGGAATAAATCCGGGCGAATCCGAGGGAGAGAAAGAGGGGAAAGCGGGGGAAAAGAGGGAGGGAATCACGGGGAGTGATTTCCCCCTCTTTATTGCGCGTGGGGACGGCGGGATGCGGCGGATTCGGCGGCGGCGGCGGCGCTAGGGCACGGGCGGGCGGCGGGCGCGGCGCGAGGTAGGGGATGAAGGGTGGGCCCCAACCGTCAGGGAGGGTGGCGGGCGGGCCCGCCCGTCAGCGGCGCGCGCGCGGGGAGGGAGCCGATGGGCCGCGGGGGAGAGGAGAGAGGGGGAGGGAGTTGGGCCGAGCCGGCCCAAGAAGGGAAGGGGAGGGAAAGAAGACTTTTTAGGATTTTTCTTTTTATAAAACCTTTTTAACTTTGTTTATTTCTTCTCAATTATTATTTGTGCTCTGAAAATTCCACTAAAATTTATTTACACATTTTAGGCTTTTAGGAAATATACAAAAATCCTCCAAGCCTCATTTGACTTTTATCTTTGCACATTTTAATTGTTGGAGGCTTTCACATGAATTTTAATTATTCTAAGCACAATTTTGAGGATGTATTTTAGAGTCGATTTGGGACGCGACATTTTATAACTCTCAAATGTTTGCTAAATGCTGTTTTTGCAAATGAGCTCTATATTATGCCATCCTTTGGTGTCCTTGTGCACTTGCATATTTGCTGTGTGGCTTGTTGAGTATGTCATATGCTCACCTTGCAATAATCAATCAAACCTCAGTTGAAGACAAGTTGCGAAGGAGAAGACGTTTGGCTTATACCTCAGTTGAGCTGCCTGTGGGACTGGAGCCGGAGCTTCGCTAGACCGTAATTCCGCTGCTGTTTTTCTTTTCTTTTGTAAGTATTTACGTTATTATTATGATGAATCTGTATATTAAATTGTCAGTTTGTGTACCTCGGCTGATTCCTGGACGAGGATTTCATGCACGAATAAGTTCGGAAATTACTAGTGAATTTCTAGGCGTGACAAAATCCTCAGTAATTAAATCTGAATTTCTACCGTGAATCGATTACTTATAGAGATTACCCAAAATAATCTATAATAATCTATAAGATTCATCTATTTGTTTAGTTATTGATTACATCTAAATTATTGCCGCGAGTTGATTTCTTATAGAAATTACCAAGAATAATCCATAATTTATATTAAATTTTGCAATTCCACGACTATAATTAATCTATAATTAAATTCTAATTATTTTTCTAAACTTCCCTAACCTCCCTCTAATTTCTTTTTATTATTATATTTTTTTTCTTTTTCTCCCCTCTTTTCTCTCTTTTCTTTCCTTTTTCCTTCTCTTTCTCTCTTTTCTTTTCTTTTTCCTTCTCTTTCTCTCCTTTTGGCTTCTCCCTTCCTCTCTCTCTCGGCTCTCTCTCTCTCTCCCTACCCGAGGCGGCGGCGGCGACAGCGTGCACGGAGGGGGGTGGCTTACCGTCGGCGGCGGCGGCGACGGCGGCGCAAGGCGGCGACGCACGGCGCGGCAGCTCCGGGGCGACGGCGCGGCGTTTTCGAAGGCGGCGGCGCGGCGGCTCCGGGGCAACGGCGCGGCGGCTTCGAAGGCGCGGTGCGGCGGCGCGAGGGCGGTGGCTCGGTGGAGAGGGAAAAGGGGAGAAAGAGGGAGATGGAGTGGGGGAAATGGAGAGGGAGTGTGGGGGATTTTATAGGGGAGGGGGGGAAGGAAGAGAGGGGGAGGGCGGCTGGCTGGACGCGACAGCAGCGCGGAGCTCGGGGCGGCGATGTGACGGCGGCGACGCGACAGCTACGCGGGGCTCGGGGAGGCGTGGGGCTCGGCGCGCGGCGACGGCGACGGTCGACGTGACGGCGACGGAGGAGCGGCGACAGGACGGCGCGGCGCAGCACGGGCTTGGCGCGCGGCGATGGCGTCGGTCGACGTGATGGCGACGGAGGAGCGGCGATGGGACGGCGCGGCGCGGCGTGGGCTTGGCGTGCGGCGATGGCGACGGAGGAGCGGCGACGGGACGGTGACACGGCGATACGACGGTGAGGGGCTCGAGGGTGACGGCGACGGCACGCGGCGCGGCAGCGGCGCGGCAGCGGGACGGCGATGGGACGCACGCGCGGCGACGGCGATGGCGACGGCGCGGCAGTGGGGCGGCGATGGGACGCACGCGCGGCGACGGCGACGACGTGGCAGCAGTGGCGTGCGGCGCGAGGCGGGGTAGAGCTAGGGACCTCGTCGAGCACCTAGAGTGCAATGAACAGTGCCTTTTCTTACTTAACCCGATTTTAGCCTATTTATTATTTAAATTTGATTCTATAAATCCTAAATTTTGCATAAATGTGGTTTATTCAATATTTGTGTTATTCCAACCAATGGATCCACTCTAGATTTATTTTATCGATATTTTATTTTTATATAATTTACTTGAATTTAATTAGAGTAAATTCCTATTCAATCGCATTTAAATTTAATGGATACAAATATGGTCGCGATAATATTTTATTCATTTCTACCCTCACCTCATCTTTAATTTAAATTATATTTTAATTATTTCTTTTGCCAATCTAACTTTTAGGGTTTAATCCTAATTAATTATTCTTTATTCGTGATCTATGAACTCCAAAATCAAAATCCAATGGAATAGGCGAATAAAGTCAGCATGATGCAATTTTATTTAAAAAGTTTTTTGAAGGCCCATATTTTTAGAGTTTAGATTTTTGTCGGTCGAATTTTCAGGGTGTTACATCATCTCACTGTCATCAATCGCTACGCCTCCACCAGTCAACCTAACCCATTGGCACCGGAACAGAGGGACCTTGAGAGGACCATAGTCAAGTTCCCATATATCCTCGATGGCACCGTAATACGTGCCAGTTGTTCCATCGTGTCCCATGGCATCGATACGAACAACGTTGTTTTAGTTCGTGCTCTTCATGTCTTGGGCTCTCGTGTAGAATGTGTACCCATTGATTTCATATCCCTGGAATGTCGCAATCGAGCCAGATGGTCCCCTCACTAGGAAGGCCAGTTGTTGGTTAATCGTCTCGTTACCCATGAGATGTTGTCGCAGCCACGCGGAGAAAGTATCAATGTGATGCCGTGTAATCCATGCATCGGACTTACCGATGTTTCTGGCACGAACTAGAGCCAAGTGCTCCTCGATGTAAGGAGCCACCAATGAAGATTGTTGCAGAACCGTGAAATGGGCTTTACGAAATAAATTGTTGTCTACCGTCATTATTGCTTTCCTTCCGAGAGTCCCCTTTCCCCGTAGTCTCCCTTCATGGCGTGATTCAGGTACCCCGATTGGGTGAAGGTCTTCAATAAATTCTACGCAAAATTCAATGACCTCCTCTGTTCCATACCCCTTGGTGATGCTTGCCTCTGGACGAACACGGTTACGAACATACTTCTTCAGAACGCCCATGTACCTCTCGAAAGGAAACATGTTGTGTAGGTACATAGGGCCGAGAATACCGATCTCTTTGACAAGGTGACAAAGCATATGCGTCATTATATTGAAAAATGAAGGTGGAAATATCAACTCAAAGCTGACAAGACATTGCACCACATCATTCTGAAGGGCTTCTAATCTATCTGGATCGATGACCTTCTGCGAAATTGCGTTCATGAAAGCACATAGCTTTGTTATTGTTGCCCGGACATTGTCTGGGAGGATACCCCTTATTACAACTAGTAGCAGCTGTGTCATCAACACGTGATAGTCATGAGACTTTAGGTTTGTGAACTTCTTCTCCTTCGTGCTTATTATTCGCTTTATATTCGTGGAGTATCCTGACGGTACCTTGATGCTCTCCAAGCATTCAAACATACTGTCCTTCTCTGCCTTGCTAAGAGTGTAGCTGGCTGGATTCAAGTAATGGCTTCATTTCTCCTTTGGTTCCGGGTGAAGGTCGCCGCGTTATTCCATATGTTTCAGATCGTTACGTGCTTCCAGTGTATCTTTCAACTGTCCATATACACCTAGGAAGCCAAGAAGGTTTACGCCAAGGTTCTTAGTGAGGTGCATCACGTCGATTGCGTGGCGGACGTCCAAGAATTCCCAATAGGGTAACTCCCAAAATATGGAGTTTTTTTCCCACATCGCCGCGTGACCATCTTCGCTCTCTATAGGCTGGCTGCCAGGCCCCTTTCCAAACACCACTTTAAGATCTTTCACCATAGCAAACACTGTTTTACCGCTGCGATATTTTGGCTTCGTACGGTGGTCCGCCGTATGTTCAAAGTGCTTGCCTTTCTTCCGTACTGGGTGGTTTGCTGCAAGGAATCGACGATGACCCATGTACACAACCTTCCAACAGTGCTTAACATACGTACTTTCTGTTTCATCCATACAGTGTGTACAAGCCTTGTACCCCTTGTTGGACTACCCGGATAGGTTGCTAAGTGCAGGCCAATCGTTGATGGTAACGAACAGCAGCGCTCGTAGGTTAAACTCCTCCTATTTGTCCTCGTCCCACACGGGGACACCTTCCTTCTTCCACAACAGTTTAAGATCTTCGACCAATGGTCTTAGGTACACGTCGATGTCGTTACCAGGTTGCTTGGGGCCTTGAATAATAATCGGCATCATTATGTACTTCCTCTTCATGCATAGCCAAGGGGGGAGGTTGTAGATACACATCGTAACGGGCCAAGTGCTATGGCCGCTGCTCATCTCTCCAAAAGGATTCATGCCATCCGTACTTAAACCAAACCGTATGTTTCGCGCGTCCTTTCCAAAGTCTTTAAATTTTCTGTCGATGTTTCGCCACTGCGAACCATCGGCGGGGTGTCTCAGCATCCCGTCCTGTTGACGTTCTTCAGCGTGCCAACGCATCATTCTAGCATTCCCCTTGTTCCTGAACAAACGCCTTAACCGTGGTATTATAGGGAAATACCACATCATCTTAGCAGGAATTCTCTTCTTTGTTAGCTGCCCGTCAACCTCACCTGGATCATCTCGTCTAATCTTGTATCGTAGCGCTTTACAAATAAGGCATGCTTCTAGGCTCTCGTACTCCTCACCGCGATATAGGATACAATCATTCGGACATGCGTGAATCTTCTGAACTTCCAGTCCTAGAGGGCAGACTATCTTCTTAGCCTCGTACGTTGTCTCAGGCAATTTGTTTCCCTCCGGAAGAATGTTCTTGACGAGTTTCAATAAATCGCCAAATGCCTTGTCACTAACACCATTTTTTGCCTTTCATTGCAAGAACTCCAAAGTGGTATCCAACTTTTTGTGCCCCTACTCGCAACCTGGGTACAACGACGTTCTGTCGTCCTCTAACATCCGCTCCAATTTATGGGACCCCTTTTCACTTTCACAGTCCTCCTTTGCGTCCTGCAACATCTGACCAAGATCATCCGCAGCGTCGTTATCGCCAGCGTCCCTGTCCACCTCGCCCGTTTGATTTCCTTCAAATCCAGCGTACTGAGCCCAGTCGGGAATGTTCTTGTCCTCTGCTTCACCTTCTTCCATTTCAACCCCTTGCTCACCGCGGGATGTCCAACAATTATAGCTTAGCATGAACCCTGATTCAAACAAGTGGAAATGAATAGTCCTGGATGCAGAATATTCCTTCTGGTTCTTACACTTATTGCATGGACAACAAATAAAACCGTTACGCTTGTTAGCTTCGGCCACTCTCAAAAAATAATGCACACCCTCGATAAACTCTTTGGACCGCCGGTCAGCGTGTATCTATTGCCGATCCATCTACATGAAATGAAAAAAATCGTACATAAATAAATTTTCATACAATAATAACAGTCAAACAGTAATGATAAAATAATTAAAAACTCTTTCGACAAGCAATTCTTATTTAACAATTTTTGAAGTTCTAAACTAGTTCTAAACTAATATTAATGTTGTACTTCTCTTAATTTTCAATTTAGTTTCTTTTCTATTTTTTAAGATTAATGTTCATCATATTTTTAAACTATGAGAATAAAATTTCTATATATTCTTTTTCCCCACACAAATTTTCTCTCTCATCAACTTACAACAAAGTTTTGGAGAAAAAAATGTGTAAAACATAGCTCCAAAAGTAATATAACAAAAAAAAACCTTGGATGATGAAGTTACTAACCTTTTAGACACCTCCGATTTGTATATAATCACTAAAAGAATTTCACAGTAAATTTTGACATGACCTCCCCTCTTTCTTTGAGAAATTTTGAAGCTTGCTCTCGGGCTGGAGGAGGAAGAAGGCATATATAAAGAGGTTACCAACCGGGACTAAAGATCCTAATTTTAGTCCCGGTTGGTAGGATCTAACACCAACCGGGATTAAAGATCCCGGGGGCCCTGACAACGTCTGACATCTCTACAACCGGGACTAAAGATGATCTTTAGTCACCAACCGGGACTAAAGATAATCTTTAGTCCTGATTTTAAATGGATCCGGGACTATTGTGGATTTCGGCCGACCGACCAAAAATGGTTTCTCCACCAATGTTTCATGCGGGCTTGCTCGCGAAGGGCTGTTTTGGTTTGATACCAAAAACATACCCTACCAATTTATTGGCAAATTGAATAGTATGTTTGTTAGTTTGAATTGAGGCCAAATATTTGGTAGTGCCCCTATACTATTTTGCCATATTCTATAAGTTTCTTCATTATACTATAAGAATTTGGCTTTATATTGGTAGCAATCCAAATGTTAGCTAAATAATTTTACCCTACCAATATTTTAATAATGCCAGACTTTGTCACTACCAATAAATTGGTAGGGTAGAGAACCAAACAAGCCCAAAATCTCCAGCGACAGAGTAAAAACTCCTCCACCGTCTAGGCCCCCTCCCTTCCGTCTCCGGTGGCTCTCCGGCCGCCGGTGAGGGGAGGGGGGGGTTCTAGCTCCGCCCGAACTAAGTAATAGTATAGTTGGGTTAGTCTCGTAGTCGTCGTTATGACGTGTTTTAGTAAAGCTACATTGGTCCAAACTCCGGCGTCCATCCTGCCCTTGGTGGTGGTGGCTTCGATTTACTCCGACGTCAGCGGCCATGGTATGCTTTGTGCCCTTGGAATAAACTGCCTGTGGTGGCCTTTGTGTCGGGTAAGCCAGCTCTTGTTGGTGAACCCATGGCAAGAATAGAATCTGGAACAAGATTATGTCGAAGTTGGGTTTCATCATTCCATCCTCAAATTTCTAACGCAAGTTCTAGGAGGTCAGCGTCGGCCATTTCTTCTACTTCCGGCGACATCATCTGTAAGGTTGAGCCGGCCGTTCTTCATACCTCCGGCAAAATCAAAAGCAAACCTCCACCGATTGGAGGCCCTGCAATTTGAGCTGTGCAAGACTGACGAGCTCAAGGTGCTTTTCCACTTCATCCATGAAGGCTCGCCAGCGTCACCGAAAATAGCTCGGCCGATGGTGGTACAAGGACCCAATTGCTTTTTATCATATCTTTTAAAGGGTCTGTTCTGATGGATGTTAAAATAAATCTTACCAAAATTTGACAATGCCAAAATTTTAATAAATTAGCAATATTGCTAAAATTTTGGTAGGATTGGCTTAATAATATTGTCAAAATTCTATACATATTGCCAATATTTGGTAACAAAATAAACGTATCCATATAATTGTCAATTTTACGAAATAATGATATAGTTAAAAATGTCTCTTTTTGAGGGTTTGTTTGTAATTTTATATTTCTCTGAGGACCCTGTTGTAAAACTCCTACTGTATCACTTTTGCAACATCCATCCAGATCTTTCAAGGCCCTAGTCTGGGCCCTTGCCGTTTAAAAAAAAACACAATTCCACGTAATTATTCCACTTCGCGATGCGTCTCTTATTCGCAGATCAGCCATGTTACGCCGTGTTTAGTTTTAAACTTTTTTCTTAAAACTTCTGACTTTTTTATCACATCAAAATTTTTTTACACACACAAACTTCTAACTCTTTCATCATATTATTTCAATTTTAACCACACTTATAATTTTAGTGTAAACTGAACGCACCCTTAGATCACTGCCCCTAGGGAAAAAAAAACATCAGATCTATAGGCACTTGAGCTTGTTTAGTACTCCATCCATCCTACTCACTCCGTTACTCCGTTTCAGGTCACAAGACTCTGGTTAAAGTTTAACTGTTTTAAATTTAACTAAATTTATAAATAGATGTAGTAATATTTATAATACTAAATTAGTTTCATCAAATTAATAATTAAATATATTTTCATAATAAATTTATCTTGAGTTAAAAATGTTACTATTTTTTTCTATAAACTTTCGAATTTAAAGCAGAAGTCAAAACGTCTTATAACATGAAATTGAGTAAAATATAAGAACCTAGTTCCAGATGAGATATTTTTAATAGTACTATGAATCTGTTCAAATTCATAATAGTAGGAAATGTCTTATATTTTAGGGCGGAAGAAGTATTAGCATATCAACTACTTATATTAATTAACGTCATTTTGTCAACGATTTGTAGCTTCTATGAGTATCATGACTACCCTTTGCACATGTTGTCATATAAAATGTTACATCGTACCGTCTTATGGAAGCCCTTGAGGCGTGAGCTGCAATTTGGTACTGGTAGTACATAAACATAAATACGCCCCCCAACACAGCACACATCATTTCCTGTCCCTTGCACGCTACGAGCTCGATCTAGCAACCACTCCCTCGTACTAATTGTTTCGGTGGAGCCAATCTGCCAATGGCAGCGAAAGGCATCTTGACCATCGATCGGTGCGGCCTCGCGGAGCCTGTCGTCGTCGCTCATGGCGGCGGCGAATTTAAGGAGTCCGACCGCCCGACGTCGAGAATCTCCGGTTCATCGAGGAGCTGACCTCCAACGTGGACGCCGTGCAGGAGCGTGTCCTGGCGGAGATCCTCGGCCGCAACGCCGGTGCGGAGTACCTCAGCAAGTGCGGCCTCGACGCCAGCGACACCGACCGCGCCACCTTCCGGGCCAAGGTGCCGGTGGTGTCGTACGACGACCTGAAGCCGTACGTCAAGCGCATTGCCAACGGGGACCGTTCGCCCATCTTGTCAACGCACCCCATCATCGAGTTCTTCACAAGCTCCGGCACGTCGGCCGGCGAGCGCAAGCTGATGCCCATCGTCACGGATGAGATGGCCCGCCGCGAGGTGCCGAGCAGTCTCGCTACATCTGTCTTGAACGTGTAAGTTAACCGCCGTCAATTGAAAGTTTAAATTATTACATAAAAACATTTTTTTATTATCGGTTGCTATATATTTGTTGATAAATTATATTTTTTAAGAAAAATGTTAAATGTAAATACAATATAGTTATAGTGCAATTTATATATAATGACTATGTAACATGTATGTAATTTTAAACCGTTAGATTTGCTTCACAATTCGTGCAAACGAGAAAGGAAAATATCATAGCATGCACATATATACGTGAGGGGATTAGATCCACTGCCGCCGTTTCACGAAAATACCATATCTATCTACTATATTATTAAAAAAAAAGCTTTCAAAGTATCCACCACGTTCGCTGCGAGGGCTAGAAATTCCCCCATTAATCAGAGAAAAAGAAAAGAAGAGTCCATGTAGAAATACAATTTAAAAATAGCTGAAATTCAGAATTAAAAATAGGTAATATTGAAAGAAGAGTTCATATAAGAACCCAATACGAGATTAATCCAAATTCAGAATAAAAATAAAATAAAATACGAAACTAGAAAAAAAGAAGAGTCCAAGTAGTAATACAATTTAAAAATAACTGAAATTCGGAATTAAAAATAAGGAATATTGAAATAAAAGTCCATATAATAACCCAATACAAGATTAATTGAAATTTGAAATAAAAATAAAATAAAATCCGAAATTAGAAAAAAAAGAAGAGTTCACGTAGGAATACAATTTAAAAATAACTAAAATTCGAAATTAAAAATAAGCAATATTGAAAGAAGAGACCATATAAGATATCAATACGAAATTAATAAAAAATCAAATAAAATCCAAAATTAGGAAAAAAAAATAAAAAAAGTGAGTTCAAGTAGGAATACAACTTTGAAACAATTAAAATTAGAAATAAAAAATAAAATAAATTCAGAAAATAGAGAAAAGAAAATAAGAGCTCAACCAGAATATAATTTATAAATAAATAAAATTTGTAATAATAAATAATGAGTATTGAAATAAGAGACAATCTAGAACACATGACGAGATTAATTAAAGTTCGAAATAAACAAATAAAATAAATTTCAAAAATAGAAAATTAATTATAAGTTTTCAAGGATGAAAAATATGCAATTTCTTTTTGAAAAAAGATCCATATAGAACACAACGATGACAAGTGACAATAAATAGGGGAGAAGCAATAGGCATGTAAAGAAGTAGAGTGCTGGCGGTTGATGGGATATCTAAAAACTATAAAAAAAAGAGCTCAAATAGAATCCCAATGACGATCGAGAGAAGTGACAATGGACATGTCATTAAGCAGCATAGCCACGACGGTTCGCGGGACTTATGGAGAGTAAAAATAAACCCCAACGGTAATCATGTTCGATTTTTAAAATCTCAATGATAATAAGGAGGGGAGGTAGCAGGCGGGTTGTAGAGCAGTATAGTGGCGCCACTAACGATTTGGCAAGACTTATAGAAAGTAAAAAAAAAAAGAAAACAAACAATAATTATATTTGATTTTTAAAATCCCAATGACAATAAAGAGACGTGGCAGTGGACGAGCCACAGAGTAGTAAATTGGCCATGTTTGATGATACTTCTAAAATAATATGAAAACGAAACCTAACTAAGACAATGAACTTTAAAAAATATAAAAGACCTAATTTTTAAAGTTCTAAAGAGGATGAATAGAAATAGTGGTAGTTCAAGTAAGTAAATAAAAAAGTGTCAAAGGAGTAAGGGGTAGCGACTGGCTTTTAAAAACTATAAAATTATTAGAATTATGGGAATGATAATTTCAAATAAAATCATGTGTAAAAAATAGATAATATTCCCTCCATCTACTTTTGATAGTCATATTTACAAATCTGAAAAAAAAATTTGATAGGTATATTTCAATCCAATAACCTATCATCTTAATGATTTTCTCGGATTTAATGCATGACTCTCCATTCTTCCATACATGATTGGCTACATAGGCATTGAGAAATATAAATATTAATGAATTTTTACGAGGAATAACTAGTAGCATATTTAAATGGATGATAAGTAGAATTACTTATCCTAGGTCTGTGTGCCAAGATGAAATATGCCTATCAAAAGTAGATGGAGGGAGTATTAAATTGATGCTAGCCGCGTAATTGCGTGGCCGCCCAACTAGTTATCCTAGAATCTTTGAAAGGTACGTAAAAGTTATATACAAGTTACGATATAATTACACAATAATTATGCTCCCTCCATTCTAAATTGATCTATATATTTCATAGCTACACCAAGACCAAAAAAAGCTAATAACTCTCTCATACTATATTTATTCTAGCAACAAACTCGATGCATGCACCATCCACAATATTTCCTAGCCAATAGCAAATCAAGATATTGCATGCGGGTTATAAATATTTGTGTGCATGGATGCATGCATCAATGTTCATTTACCCCAATGCACAAATAACGAATAGACTTAATAAATGAACACAAATATATAGATCATTTAGAAATAACCTCAAAAAATCTATATGTAGATTAATTTGAAATGGAGGGAGTATTATAGTTACATCTGTTAATTTTTTAGGAGAAAATTTATCGAGAAATAATTTGATAATGTTCATACAATATGTATATACTCTTCCCAAAAAATCAACTCTCAACCCTTACGTTTGAGAAATAAAAAAGACATATCAAGCATGTCCAAAATTTTCTTTTGTATTTATTAATGTGTAGATCGATTTTTGAATTTAATTTTTGGTATAGGGGTAGATATTGCTGTACTCTATTATCAATTCTTTTAGATCTTTCACCGTCTCCATGTCCCTCCTAGAAGTACTTTTGGTAGTTAATGGTGCACTCATTTCATAGGTACGTGCCTGGGCTTGACACGGGGAAGGGGCTCTACTTTCTGTTCGTCAGATCGGAGACGAAAACACCAGGCGGCCTCACGGCGCAGCCCGCCTTGACGAGCGTATACGAAAGCGAACACTTCAAGAGGGCCTACGCCTACACGAGCCCAATGGCGGCCATCCTCTGCGAGGACGCGTCACAGAGCATGTACGCGCAGATGCTGTGCGGCCTGTGCCAGCGCCACGACGTGCTGCGCGTAGGCGCCGTGTTCGCCGCTGCGCTCGTCCGGGCTATCCGCTTCCTCCAGCTCAACTGGGCTCAGCTCGCGGCGGACATCGAGGCCGGAGAGCTCAACCCCAGCGTCACCGACCCGTCTGTGCGCGAGGCTGTCGCCGTAATCCTCCGGCCGGACGCTGAGCTTGCCGAGTTCATCAGGACCGAGTGCTCCAGGGGCGACTGGACCGGCATTGTCACGCGCGTTTGGCCAAAAACCAAGTGTCTGAATGTCGTCGTCACCGGCGTGATGGCACAGTACAACCCGACCCTGCAGTATTACAGCGGCGGCCTGCCGATTGTGAGCGGCATGTATGCTTCCTCCGAGTGCTTCTTCGGCCTCAACCTCCGTCCCTTGTGCGGCCCGTCCGAGGTGTCCTACACCATCATGCCCAACACGGCCTACTTCGAGTTCCTCCCCGTCGGCGAGGCCGTCGACGCGAGCAACCTCGTGGAACTCGCCCGCGTGGAGGACGGGAGGGAGTACGAGGTGGTGGTCACCACCTACGCTGGGCTGAACCGATACCGCGTCGGTGACATCCTCTGCGTGACGGGGTTCCACAACGCCGCGCCGCAGTTCCGGTTCGTGCGACGCCAGAACGTGTTGCTGTCCATCGAGGCCGACAAGACCGACGAGGCCGAGCTGCAGCGCGCGGTGGAGCGCGCCTCGGCTCTGCTCCTCCGCCAGCACAGCCGCGCGTCCGTGGCGGAGTTCACCAGCCGCGCTTGCACCTTGCACGTCCCAGGCCACTACGTCATCTACTGGGAGCTACTGACCAAATCCGGCGACACGGTGGACGGGGAGACGCTGGGCAGGTGCTGCCTCGAGATGGAGGAGGCGCTCAGCGCAGTGTACAGGCAGGGCAGGGTCACGGACGGCTCGATCGGGCCACTCGAGATCCGGGTCGTCCGTCCCGGCACGTTCGAGGAGGTCATGGACTTGGCCGTCTCCTGCGGCACGTCCATTGGGCAGTACAAGTTGCCCCGGTGCGTGACGCTCCCGTGCATGGTGGAGCTGCTCGACTCGCGCGTCGTGTCTAGCCACTTCAGCCCCGCCCTGCCACACTGGACCCTGGCTCCATGACCCGACTAGTCCTCTCACCGAAGATGTCCTCGATCCGACTAGCAATGCATCCTGTTTAGCATCTTAATTTTGGAAAAAAAGGAACTACCTATTTATCTTTCAATAGATCTGTAACTTCAAATCTTGCGGAATTTGTAATAACTCTTTTTAGTGAAATAACAAAACAAGAACAAACATATCAGAAATCATAAATCTAACGAAAAAAAATTGTTGTAAAAATTAAATTTTGATGCAATGTAATTGAATGTAAGTGCTATGTAACTAAGTGTAAATGTTATGTAACTAAGTGTAACTACCAGTTGAATTTAAAGGAACATGAATCTTTGACACAAGATCCTACAATCAAAAATCGAAAGGTAGAAGCCCAAAAATCTATCGCAAGTGAAATAGTAAAACCGTTTTTTAATAGGGCATATGAGTTGATTTAATTTGGCTTGTCCGGGTTGTCACGACTGGTGTTTTTTTAGCAGAAATACTACAAGGCGCCGCCCAGTAGTTTAATATTATCCCCTTTGGGAAAAAGCACGGCCCAACACTGGTGGAGAAATGATCTTTGTTGAGTCGACCCAAAACCATGGGACTAAAAATGATCTTTAGTCCCGGTTAAAAACCCTACCGGGATTCTATGATCTTTAGTTCCAGTTGGAACCGGTCCCGGTGATGTATGTCAAGGGGCCAAGGATGCCGGTGACGTGGGCCCGGGGGTATGCGAAGTGAGGAGAATTTACCTTCCCATCCTGCCGCGTGACCCTACAGCCTGGCCCTACCCCCGTACCCCGCGGATCGCAGGAGCGGCCAGGGGGCCTTGGGGTGCCACGTCATGCCCCTCGGGCCCTCGTCCGTTTTGCCCCGAGGCCCTTGCCCATCCGCCATCTGGCGGGGGGAGCAAGCGGGGAGGGGGCCCAAGCCGAACCTCCTTTAATACACGCAGCACCCCAACTGTCCCCTGCCACATTCAATGCGGTAGGGGCAGACGTGTGGCATGCCCGACTGGCGCGCGACGATCAGGAATGACCGATCTGTGACCGGCCTGTCGCCGCTCACATCTGACTGGACGGACAGTTGTGCCCCCACGTCGCATCTGCCTCCGGCGGAGTGGAGGTAGGTATGACCCGTCCCATCGAAGGAGTCATTCGAAGTCCTCCCCACGAGAGGGCGGCCACCACAATTCTTCATCCATTAATGGGGGAATGACAGGGTTGTCCCCCGTGTCAGGCAAGGGACGGCGCTGGGTCCCACTCAAGGACAAACCGTGGCTTAGCTTTCAAGCGAAGGCACGGGTCGAGATCCGGTCAAGGTAGGGTGAGCCCCCGCCTGAGAGAAGAGTAGATAGAGTCGGTGCATGTGGTATCCCCTTAAGGTATAAAAGGAGGACCTTGCCCACCGAGAAAGAGGACGACTTTCAGAAAACCTGAGCTCTAGGAGAAGGGAAGCAAGAGCGCTCTCCGGAGCTTAGGGACCTTTGTAACTTTAGTCTAAATCCCATACACAGGAGTAGGGTATTACGCTTCATAGCGGCCCAAACCTGTATAATCTTGTTGTGTGCACACTAGCTGGTAGCCTAGGAGGCGGATACGTGATTTCCAGAGGCGGGCCTTTTCCCCTGGCCGAACTCACAAAAGGGGATCCCACGATCTCCTGCTAGAGAGGATCACTCCTCGACAGCTGGCGCGCCAGGTAGGGGGATTTCGCGCGCTACGAAGGGAAGTCATTTCCTTCCGCCCCAAGCTTTCCTCCGGCCCCGACGATCATGGTCGAGGTTTTAGAGGAAGAGGTGGAGGTGCACACCCCCACTCCTTCCAGGAGTGAGGGTGCCAACGGGAGTCGCAACCCGCGTCACCGCCAACGCGACTCGCGGACTCCGCCCCTCCGCGACCCCCCGCGGAGGGAATATCCCGCCAGATCGGGTGGCTCGGCCCTCTCCCCGCCTCTGGACAGGGGGAGGCCACGGCACGTCAGAGCGCGCCGCCGCCTGACCTATCGCGACGGCAGCTCGCCCCAGGGCGCGCTTCAGGCGGCGGGAGCCCTCCTGCGGCACCCTCCAATGAACGCAGAGCCGGAGGCCCCCGTCCAACGATGGTTGGACGACGTCACCAACTTGGTCACCACTGCCCAGCGGCAGTTGGCCGCGAGTGGCCGTTCCACCGCCACAGGTACGTCACGTACCTCCACCGCCCTCTCCTCGTCAGCAAGGAGAAGGGCCCGTCAGACAGCCACAGCCTCAAGGCGATCTACGGCCCCAACGTCGTCAAGGGCCTTGGAAAGTCGGAGGTGTCACGATGGCCTGTACGGGGAGCAGGACGCTCGAGTCAACATTGAGCGTCGCCGAGACGAGTGCCGCGTTGCCCGCATGGGAGAAGGCGCCTCCTCGTCTGGAGTGCCGCGTTCCTCCTCGCACGGCGGCCCACCCCTCACGTCCACCCCTGGGGGAACTGGTTGCAGGGCCTTCGTGGCGAGTCTCCGGAACGTCCGGTGGCCCCCAAAGTTTCGCCCCAACCTCACAGAGAAATATGATGGCAGCATCAATCCCTCTGAGTTCCTCCAGATCTATACCACGATCATCATGGCGGCGGGAGGGGATGACCGGGTCATGGTGAATTATTTCCCCATGGCTCTTAAGGGTCAGGCGCGCGGATGGCTTATGACCCAGCCCCCCGACTCCATCCACTCCTGGGAGGACCTGTGCCAGCAGTTTATCACAAACTTCCAGGGCACATACCCCCATCCGGGGGAGGAGGCGGACCTACATGCTGTGCAGCGGAAGGACGACGAGTCCCTCCGCTCATACATACAGCGCTTCTGCTAGGTCCGCAACACTATTCCATGCATCCCGGCCCACGCGGTCGTTTATGCGTTTCGGAACGGCGTGCGGCACAACCGCGTGCTGGAGAAGATCGCCTCCAAGGAGCCTAAGACCACCGCCGAGCTCTTCGAGCTAGCGGACAAGGTGGCTCGGAAGGAGGAGACGTGAGCTTGGAACTCCCCCAGCACCGGTGCGGCGGCAGCGGCCGCCCCCGAGACTGCCCCCCGCTCCAAGCGGCGGGACAGGAGGGGCAAGCGGAAGCCAGCCCGCTCTGATGACAAGGGCCACGTCCTTGTGGCTAATGGGCCCTCGCGGGCCCCACGCAAGGAAAGGGCCACCGGCGGCAAGCCGGGTTCCACCGCCCCTTCCGGTGAGGGTCTTTGGCGGACAAGTGGTGCTCGGTGCACAATACTTATCGGCACAGTCTTGCCGACTGCCGCTCGGTCAAGAAGTTGGCCGAGTGGTTTCGGAAAGCCGATGAGGAGAAGCGGCAGAGTCGACGGGAGGGCAAAGCCCCCGCGATCCCCGCCAATGATCGGCGAGAGGAGTCTAAGAAGAAGGCCCCCGCCAATGATGGCGATGACAGCGAGGGTCTGGAGTTCCAGATACCTCAGGGAACTGTCGCCACTCTCGATAGGGGGGCTTGCGCTCACACATCCCGTCGTGGATTCAAGGCCATGAGGCGTGAGCTTCTGGCCGCTGTCCCGACTCACGAGGTGACACGGAAGGCTCATTGGTCGGAGGTGAAGCTCACCTTCGATCAGAGCGACCATCCGACCGTGCTCGCTCGGGGTGGGAAGTTGGCTCTTGTGGTCTCCCCGACCATCCACAACGTCAAGATGAAGCGAGCTCTGGTCGACGGGGGGGCCAGCCTGAGCATCATCTCCCCGGCTGCCTTCGACGCGCTCAAGGCCCCGGGGATGAAGCTCCAGCCGTCACTGCCGATCATCGGCGTGACCCCGGGACACACGTGGCCTCTCGGCCACGTTGAGCTCCCGGTAACCTTCGGCGACTCCACCAATTTCCGCACCGAGCGGATCGACTTCGACATGGCGGACCTCAATCTGCCCTACAACGCGGTCCTGGGCAGGCCTGCGTTGGTGAAGTTCATGGCCGCCACCCACTACGCCTACCTCCAGATGAAGATGCCGGGCCCTAGTGGTCCCATCACAGTCTTTGGCGATGTCAAGGTCGCCCTCGCCTACGCGGAGCAGCGCGCCGACAACCTGGCGGTGGCCACGGAGCCGCAGGCCCCGGAGGCCTCCGCGCCCCGCGCCTCCAAGAAGCACCTCACCTCGGCTGACGAGGTGCCCGTCAAGGAAATCCCCCTTGGCGATGATCCGTCCAAGACCGCCAGAATTGGCGGGACCTTGGACGCCGCATAGGAAAGCGCGCTCGTGTCCTTCCTGCGGGCAAACTCCGACGTCTTCGCATGGAAGCCGTCAGACATGCCCGGGGTCCCCAGGGAGGTGATCGAGCACCGCCTCGCCGTCCGGCCGGACGCGCGGCCTGTCTGGCAAAAAGTGCGGCGTCAAGCCCCGGAGCGGCAAGCCTTCATCCGAGAGGAGGTGGCGCGGCTCCTGGAGGCTGGTTTCATCCGCGAGGTGATCCATCCGGAGTGGCTGGCAAACCCGGTGGTCGTCCCGAAGGCCAACGGCAAACTCCGGATGTGCATCGACTACACGGACCTCAATAAGGCATGCCCTAAGGATCCCTTCCCTTTACCCCGCATAGATCAGATAGTCGACTCCACTGCGGGGTGTGACCTTTTGTGTTTTCTAGATGCCTACTCTGGGTATCACCAGATCCGCATGGCTAGGGAAGATGAGGAAAAAACTGCTTTCATCACTCCTGTGGGCACCTTTTGTTATACAACTATGCCTTTTGGTTTAAAGAATGCAGGCCCTACTTTTCAGCGTATGACTCGTATTACTTTGAGTAACCAGATAGGGCGCAATATCGAGGCGTATGTTGATGACCTGGTGGTAAAGACGCGCCACCAGGATACGTTGTTGCAAGATTTGGCCAAGACTTTTGATAGTATTAGGTCCACGCGCATGAAACTGAACCCCGACAAGTGTGTTTTCGGTGTGCCGGCGGGCAAACTCCTTGGTTTTCTAGTCTCCTCCCGAGGCATAGAAGCTAATCCCGAGAAAATATGCGCGATAGAGAGGATGCGCCCCCCCCCCAACAAACTCAGGGATGTGCAGTGCGTCACTAGATGCATGGCCGCCCTAAGTCGATTCATATCGAGGCTGGGAGAGAGGGCGTTGCCCCATTTCAAACTCCTCAAGCGCCCCGGGCCGTTTGTATGGATGGAGGAAGCGGAGCAAGCTCTCAATCAGCTGAAAGCTTACCTCACCTCCCCCCCATCCTAGTAGCCCCAGGGCCAGAGGAGCCGTTGCTGCTCTACTTAGCTGCGACCCCCCACGCGGTGAGTGCCGCCCTAGTAGTCGAGCGCGACGAGAGTGAACCAAGGGCCCCCGCAACTGGTGATGGCCCCTCGCCCCCCCGAGGCCCGATACCCGAAGCCCCCAACCCCTCGGAGGCCCCCGAGGCCCCCGTGGAAAGAGGAGAGGCTCTGGCAGGCGCCCCCGAGACCTATAATCACTACGTGGTCCGGGATTCCCCTGGGGCCCCTGAGCTCGAGTGCCCCGGGCCAGTTGCCCCTAACATCAAGGATCGGCCCCACCGAAAGGTGCAGCGGCCCGTCTACTTTGTCAGTGAGGCACTCCGAGACGCGAAAACCCGATACCCACAGGCACAGAAGATGCTTTACGCGGTCTTAATGACCTCAAAGAAATTGCGCCATTACTTCCAAGCGCATCGGGTTTCCGTCGTAACATCTTACCCTCTTGGCCAAATCTTGCACAACCGAGAGGGCACCGGTCGGGTCGTGAAGTGGGCCATCGAGCTTGCCGAGTTCGACCTACACTTCGAACCGCGGCACGTGATCAAAAGCCAGGTTCCGGCTGACTTCATCGCAGAATAGACACCGGTGGATGACCATCTTCCATCCGATCTCCCCTCCCTCCCCGGAGACGGTGGAGACCCAAGCGCCGACATTCGCGCCGGGCACTGGGTTATGCACTTCGACGGCTCCCTCAACCTTCATGGTGCGGGGGCCGGAGTCATGCTAACTTCGCCAACCGAGGATGTCCTCAAGTACGTCGTTCGGCTCGATTTTCGAGCCACGAACAATACGGCGGAATACGAAGGACTCCTCGCGGGGTTGAGGGCGGCGGCCGGAATGGGCATCCGTCGCCTCCTAGTCTTAGGCGATTCCTAGTTGGTCGTGAATCAGGTCTCCAAGGAGTACCAGTGCACTGACCCGCAAATGGAGGCATACGTACGTGAAGTGTGGCGTATGGATCGCCACTTCGACGGACTCGAGCTCCGGCACATGCCCCGACGCGACAACGCAATCACTGATGAGTTGTCGCGTATCGCGTCAGCGCGAGCCCCACTCCCTCCGGGGACCTTCGAGGAAAGGCTCGTGCAGCCGTCGGCACAATTGGGCCCGCTGAAGGACCCCGACGCCACGACCTCCGCCCCGAGCCCCAATAACCCGCGGGCCTCGGGGCCCGAGGGGGTCGACCCTGACCCCCCTCGTCACGTCGCCTGGATGACTGACATCCGAGCGTATCTCGATAATAATACTCTTCCTGAGGATCGCGCAGAAGCTGAGAAGCTTGCGTGTATCTCTAAGCGGTACGTGCTCGTAGAAGGGACCCTCTACCGACGGGCCGCCAACGGGATGCTCTTAAAGTGTATCTCTCGGGAACAGGCGTCGAGCTCATTGCCGACGCTCATGAGGGTGAGTGTGGAGCACATTCGGCCTCACGCACATTGGTCGGTAAAGCCTTCCGACAAGGTTTTTACTGGCCGACCGCGTTGCAAGACGCACAGGAATGGGTCCGGCGATGCAAGGCGTGCCAGTTCCACACCAGCCGACCCAAGCCTTACAGGTCATCCCGCTCTCTTGGCCTTTCACAGTCTGGGGGCTAGACATCCTTGGGCCGTTCAAAGCGGCTCGAGGCGGGTATCAGCACCTGTATGTCGCCATCGACAAGTTCACCAAGTGGCCCGAGGCTTACCCGGTCGTCAAAATCGACAAGCATTCCGCCCTCAAGTTCATCAGGGGCATCACGTCCCGATTCTGGGTGCCCAACCGTATCATTACGGATAATGGCACCCAGTTCACTAGTGAGCTGTTCGGTGACTATTACGACGACATGGGTATCAAGCTATGCTTCGCCTCGCCCGCCCACCCCAAGAGTAACGGCCAAGTCGAGCGAGCCAACGCAGAAATCCTCAAGAGCCTCAAGACTAAGACGTACAACGTCCTGAAGAAGCATGGGGATTTGTGGCTTGAAGAGTTGCCCGCCGTGCTCTGGGCAAACCGGACCACTCCAAGTCGCGCCACAGGAGAAACCCCCTTTTTCCTGGTGTATGGCGCCGAGGCGGTCTTACCATCGGAGCTTTCCCTGGGTTCGCCTCGTGTCGCGCTATACAACGAGGCCACTCAGGATATTCTCCGCCGCGACGATCTTGACTACTTGGAAGAGCGGAGGAGGCGTGCGGCCCTACGGGCGGCGCGTTATCAACAAAGCCTGCGGCGCTATCATCAGCGCCACGTCCAGGCCCGATCACTACAAGTTGGCGACCTCGTCCTACGCCGCGTGCAGTCGCGCTTGGGGCTGAGCAAGCTCTCACCAATGTGGGAAGGGCCATACAAAGAGATCGGTGTTCCTCGGCCAGGCTCTGTTCGGTTAACCACGGAGGACAGCACGGAGTTGCCTAATCCCTGGAATATCGAACACCTCCGCCGCTTCTATCCATAGCGTCGCAATTCTTTTTTGCTTTCCAGGAACTCGGGCCAACCACCGCACAACCCTTCGGCTAGTGCGGGCTTAGCCGGGGGCTACCACTGTGCATTACTTTGTATCTTTTTCCCTTTCCAAGCAATAAATTTGGTGGACGCCGTTACACACCTTTTTTCTGCTCTTTCCTCTGGCTCGTCCTGGTTCAAAGGATGATTCGCGCTTAATCCGAACCCTAAGTGGCGTTGGGTGACCTAAAAACCGCCGAAAGGGAGCCTGAACGCAGGCAGCGCCCCGGGCTGCGGTGAACCTCGGGGGCTCGGAAGGGCCTACACACGGCCGTCCCCGACCCCCGGTCGTTGTAGCCTCGGTCTGGCCAGACCCGCTGGGCAACTCCCTCGGGGTGGCGGTCTTGCCCCTCACCATTTAGGTCCCACGGGCCGAGCGCGGATTTACCTTTTCACAAGAACGAGCCCGAGGGGGGGGGATGGGGTAAAAGCGGCAATTCGGTCACAGGGAATTTAATTGAATATTTTTGCTCTTGTTTTTCTTTTTTCCTTGCCGCAGGCATTTAACGGAGAAAGCAAAAGGGTAGAAAGTGCGAAGGGGAAGTTTTATTTACAGACAAGATGGCACGATGGCCTAAAGATAAGAAGTGTCCGATGCAGGCACATAACAAAAGAAAGTTAAAAGCAGGAATAATCACGGAGTGCCCGAGCCGCCGAGGCCGGCGCCGCTGACCACGTCGTCCAGTCCTCGCCGCTGACATCGACACTACCGTCTCCGCTCCCGCTCGCCTCGTCTTCGCTCCCGCTCTCCTCGTCCGAGGCAAGCCCGGAGGTGAACCGACGGGCCGACCCCTCGAAATGAGAGACGATCGCGTCGGCCGCCTCCCGGACTTGCTCCCGAGCCCTTGCCTCGGTTCCCGGGGGGGATTCCTCGAGTGCGCGCCATGCGGCGAAGTCGGGGTCACGGGCTTGGTAGCTTGCGAGGACCAATTCCACCGCAGCCCGTGCCAAGGAAGCCAACGACGATTTGACGATCTCGCTGACCTCCTCCTCCAGCCTCTCCAGGTCAGCCGCCAGCCCATCCAGCCGGAGCGCGAGTGCCGGCTGTGTGGGCGGGAGCTTCCTGTCCCGGCGTACGGAGATGCCCACTCGGCGTCCCGCGCGTTCCAGCCGATCGACGGCATCGGAGAGTTGCCCGAGCCCGATCTCGTTGGTAAGGCGGAGGGCCGCAATCTCCCTAGCTTGATCTTGCACCAGGCGCCCTAGGTCGGCAAGAGCGCTCTGAGCCGCGGTAAGCTGGCTCGCCAACTCCGCGCCGCCGGGCTGGCCGCCCGCCGCCAGATCCTTCTCCCGGGCCTCCAGCTCAGAAGCCCTTGCCACCATCGCCGCGCGCTCGGCACGAGCGCTCTCCAGATGCCGAGCCTCACGCCCGGCGACGGCCTCCTCGCGTTTCGCAATTTGCTCGCCCAGCCAGCGCGCCGCCATCACATGGCGGTTCACCTTGGCCTCGCGCTCGGCGAGCGCGGCGTCCCGTTCCCGGCACGCCTCCTCCCGGAGCCGTAGCTCCTCCGCGCGACGGGCCGCCGAAGCCTTCGCAGCGAGGGTGGTCCGGTCACGCTCAGCTGCGGCCTCTGCCTTCGCTGCCGCCCTCTCGTGGGTGGCCAAGGTGGACTCCCTCTGGTCTAGCAGACGCGCTCGCTCCTCCAGCGCCTGAGCCCGCCCTTCCAGCTCCCGGGCTCGCTGCGCCTGCTCCCGGCTGCGCGCGTCCTGCTCGCGCTGGTTCCAGTCGAGGACCTCGATTCGCCGACGAATCGTGGCCTCAAACTCCTGCACAGAACAGGCGCGCTCGTCCAAGGCGTTGCGTTCGACCTCGAGCGCCGCCGTCCGAGCCCGCAGCGAAGCGTCGGCCTCCGATGCCCGCCGCTCTTGGGCGGCAGCCGCGTCAAGGACACTGCGGGCGATTTCGACCCTCTTCGCTAGGTCCTCGGCATGGGCCTCGTACTGCAAGCGGATGTCGCCTAGCGCCTCATCCAGGACCCTTGAGGCGATCAATGCCACCTGCCGCTCTTCCTCCATCTCCCGCATGACAGAGTCCAACGTCTTCTCGCGCGCCTGGATCTCTGCCAGTTGGGCTTGGCGCATCTTGCACCCCACCTCCACCATGACGTCCACGGCGCGGTGCCCCTCATCAACCCGCGCGTGGTCCGGCGCGAGCTGTGCCCACTCCGCATCCAGGGCCGCCCGCTCCTCCGCTAGGGCTTGAACTTGGGTGTTCAGCCCCTCCCGGACAGTGGAATCGGCGGCGGCGAGCACCTGCAGGAGTGGCTCCATGCTTGCCGGGGTCGGAGAAGAGAATGTTGCGGTCCACCCCAGGACGATGGAGTGCTACTGGATCCCCCGCAAGACTGGGGGCTGCTCTCAACCCCCCTCCCGCGCGGCCAGCCCCGAGGGCGCCCCAAATGCAAGGGGGAGCGGCTGTCCCTCTCGCCCTCTGTTTCGGGCCCTCGGGCAGACTCGGCCTCGGCCTCAGGCTCGGGCCCACCCCTAGTTTCGGCCTCGGCCTCGGGCTCAGGGCCGCCTCCAGCCTCGGCTCCCGGGCCACGACCCCCCTCGGCCCCCTCTCCAGGGTGGCGCTCCACGCGGGTCTAGGCCTCGGAGTCGCCCCTGGGGGGGACGCCGCCGCCACTATCGCCCACGGCAGGTCTTGTTCTGGCTGTGGTGGACCCGGAGCGAGACCCGGCGTGCAGCCCGTGGGCCCCGCCGGAAGGCTGCGAAGGTCCCGCGGCGCCGGATCAGCCGAGCCCGGGCCGCTCCGGTTGCTCGGACTTTGACCCCTGCAAGGGGTCGGATGCCGAGACCCCTTGAGAAGGAATCTCGCTGCAGAAAAACCCTGATCGCGTTAACAAAGGAAAAGAAGAAGAAGCAACAAGAGGCCGAGATGAGTAAAGAGCACCGAAGCGGATGCCGGCAGTCGTACCTGTGGGGGGGCGGTTGAAGGTCCACTTCGGGGGATCGGTAAAGCTCCCCCGGCACGGCTCCGTCTGACCTATCTTCCGGAGCCGCTTCTTCTTCTGTCCAACTTCAGGTGCGACGGGGCGCTTGTGGCCCGCCGGTGGTCGGTCCGCCATGCGTTCGGCGCCCTCTCCGCACAGACAGGAGGGCGGTCGGGATTCGGTCATTTTCCGCTTCCCTCTCGGGTCGCTGGCCGAATCTCTCCCCGGCCCGCGGCTCGGGCCGGGTGCCCTGGAGCTGCCACCCCCGCCGGAGCCGCTGGTCCGACTCCCGCCTGCGGTTGCGCCGCTGCTACCCGCACCCACTGCACCGCCACCGGCGCCGACGGCCGACATCACAACCAGGATACTCTCCCAGTCGCAGTCGCTGCAGAGGGGAAGGATCCCGTCTGGAATCAGTGTTTGCTCGGCGGTGTCCAGACCCAGCACCCGCCGAATCACCGTCTCCGCGTCCTCCTCACCCCAGTCCCAGCGCTCGCCCACATGAGTGCGCATGGGATCATTGGGTCCAGTGTACTCCCACGCCTCGTGGGACCGCTCTTGGAGAGGTGCGATGCGGCGGCGGAAGTAATCACCAAATACCATCGCCCCTGTGAGGCCCTGGCTTCGCAGGCCCCTAAGGCGGTCCCGCACTGCGTCGTACTCCTCGCCCAGTTCCAAAACCACCAACCATGCGGCAGACCTTTCGGGGGGGCCGGCGGGGAGTCGAAGTCGCGAGTGGTCCGGAAACGCGGTGTAGAACCAATCCTTCTTCCAGTCCTCCCACTTCTTGCGGAGATGACTCTCGGTGTATTGCCCAGCCGTGCCTGGCCGGGGCTGGAAGTAGCATCCCCCACCACCGCACCTTGCAGCAGCTGCGGGACGAAGAAGAACTGGAAAAGCCGCATCGTCGGCCGCACCCCGACGAACATCTCGCACAGATGCGCGAAGATGGCCAGCGTCATCATGGCGTTGGGTGCAAGATGCAATGCATGGATCTCGTAGAAATCCAGAACCTCGTGGAAGAACCTGGAGAATGGCGGGACCAACCCTGCCATGGCGAAGGGCAGGAGGTGCACGGATCGCTCCGGGTAACGCGGTTGCGGCCGCGACTCCCCCGCCCTCACGGCGGCGCCCTCCGGCATGATCTTGCGGGGGAGACTAAGGTGCCTATCCGCCGTGATGCGCGATGCCGGAAGCACAGCGTCGCCAGCATCTTGGGCCATGATGACCGGCAGTGAAACGACGAGGGGCTTGGTGTGCGGAGTAGCGTGGACTGGCGAGAGTGTAAGGGCTTGGGGAGCGGGTGTGCGAGTGAGCATTCGGCGAAAGGAAGGAGGCGAAGTCCCTGCCTCCGTATCCTTTTATCCATGCCTCGCCCGCGCCCGCCTCCTCGTTTCGCGCCCTCCCGGTTGCCCCCATGATTCTTGCGCCTGCGGTTGCCTCATCGTTTCCCGTGACCACTCATCACGTCGCTCACTGAATCCGCGTCCCGCATTTAGTGCGCCTGTCAGCGGCACACTTGGCGTAGGGCGTGTGACGTTCACGGGCACAGACTACGCGGGCTGCCATCAGTACTGCCGCATGCGTGGCGGACGAGGGAATCGAGGTGTGGTCCAACCGACCCCCTGATTTTCGTGCATAAAGCGCCCCCATCATCAGCGTGATTAGTGGCGGTCAGTTCGCCGTTATTATCAGCACGCCAACCTGGCCGCTCGGCAGCATCCGTTTAGATTCCCCGCCGGGCCCACAACCCCACCTTAGGAAGTCATGAGGCGCCACGTCAGACCAACCTCAGGAGGCCAACGTCCGACGCGGTGCCGGGGGCTACTGTCGGTGATGTGGGCCCGGGGGTATGCGAAGTGAGGGGAATTTACCTTCCCATCCTGCCGTGTGACCCTACAGCCTGGCCCTACCCCCGTACCCCGTAGATCGCAGGAGCGGCCAGGAGGCTTGGGGGTGCCACGTCATGCCCCTCGGGCCCTCATCCATTTTGCCCCGAGGCCCTCGCCCATCCGCCATCTGGCGGGGGGAGCAAGCGGGGAGGGGGCCCAAGCCGAACCTCCTTTAATGCACGCAGCGCCCCAACTGTCCCCTGCCGCATTCAATGCGGTAGGGGCAGACGTGCGGCATGCCCGACTGGCGCGCGACGGTCAGGAATGACCGGTCTGTGACCGGCCTGTCGCCGCTCACATCTGACTGGACGGACAGTTGTGCCCCCACGTCGCATCTGCCTCCGGCGGAGTGGAGGTAGGTATGACCCGTCCCATCGGAGGGGTCATTCGAAGTCCTCCCCACGAGAGGGCGGCCACCACAATTCTTCATCCATTAATAGGGGAATGACAGGGTTGTCCCCCGTGTCAGGCAAGGGACGGCGCTGGGTCCCACTCAAGGACAAACCGTGGCTTAGCTTCCAGGCGAAGGCACGGGTCGAGATCCGGTCAAGGTAGGGTGGGCCCCACCCGAGAGAAGAGTAGGTAGAGTCGGTGCATGTGGTATCCCCTTGAGGTATAAAAGGAGGACCTTGCCCACCGAGAAAGAGGACGACTTTCAGAAAACCTAAGCTCTAGGAGAAGGGAAGCAAGAGCGCTCTCCGGAGCTTAGGGACCTTTGTAACTTTAGTCTAAATCCTATACACAGGAGTAGGGTATTACGCTTTATAGCGGCCCGAACCTGTATAATCTTGTTGTGTGCACACTAGCTGGTAGCCTAGGAGGCGGATACGTGATTTCCAGAGGCGGGCCTTTTCCCCTGGCCAAACTCACAAAAGGGGATCCCACGATCTCCTGCTAGAGAGGATCACTCCTCGACAAAGGATCTTTAGTAAAGATCACCACTTAAAGATCTTTAGTCATATTACTAACCGACACTAAAATTGAGTGTGTAATATATAATCCCTATCACTTATCCTTTCCTCCACAATCGCAACTCACACAAATCGAATCTCTCCCCCTCCTCCTCCCCCTCTCCTCTCCTACAGATCAGATCTATCCTCTTTTCGTCATCCCCCTCCTCCACCTTCTCCCCTTCCTCCTCCTCCCCTTCCCATCCGGCGGGCCGGCGGCCAGCGGGGCCGCGCCCGGGGCCGCAGGCGGCGGCCGTGGCGAGGGGCGGCAGCGGCTTTGTTTTTTTTTAATTTGTGATACACTGAGATGTATAAATTTGTGATTCATTGTATGGATCTGTGATGTATTTGATTTGTGTGTATAAGTAACTTTAAGATTTGTGATGTGAATTTGGGATGTTACTTTGATTTGGGGATTTGGGGATTTGCATGCCACTTAATTCGGGAGAAAATAAAAAGGGAAAAAAAGAAAAGGGACCATCTGATACTGCCGCTATTCTCTCTTTACTCCTGGTTGGTAACAGCAACCGGGACTAAAGAGAGGGATCTTTAGTCCCGGTTGGTAGATCTATCTTTAGTCCTAGTTATTTCAACCGGGACTAAAAAGGCCCATCTTTAGTTCCGGATTCCTACTCCTGTTTGGAAAACCGGGATTAAAGGGGGTTACCAACCGGGAGTAAAAATGGGTTCTCTACTAGTGCAACATCAGTCGGCCTGGCACAGTCTGATCGACACGCCGTGTCGTGTCGTGCCGTGTCCGTCCACTGGCTGCACCTACGCCTAGGCACGGCCTAATAAGACTCGGGTCGTGCTGTGCCAATCTGAAGGCATGACCAGCCTGTCGTGTTCATCCTCGAAATAAATCTATTTTGCCTCCCTTATCTCTTTGGGCCATGCCTTATATGGCTGAAATAAGTCTATTATGCCTCCCTCATCTCTTCGGGCCCGCTGTCAACGGACTACCGCCTGAGGAAGCGGGGGATGTCGGGTCACGGTTGTGCTGATTGTTGGGTCATGCCATGCCGGATCGGCACGCTGTGCCAAGGAAGAGGCCCAGCCGCCTAGGCACAGTCCAACAATCGGGTCGGGATAGCACAGTTGAGTTGTGCCATGTCTAATCGGATCAAATCTCTGTGCTGTGGGCTAGACCATCGAGCTACGGGTTTTTTGGCCAACTACAGCTGCAGTTTTATGGAGTATGAATAAAGTCGGAATAAGTTCAATTTAGGTCCACCAATATGGCCCATCCCCAACTTACAATACTATGTCAACTTTCATCCCTCGATCGTATGGTGGCCGGTTTTGGTAGACGTAGCGAGTAGAATCCATGTGGACCCACACATCAGCGACCAAATCTTCTCTCCATTTTTCCTTTCTTCCCCATCTCTCATGAACAGCAAACCACCGCCGCAATGCACGCGCTCGCTTCACGCGTCGCTCCGCCGACGCACACATCGCCTCCACCACCTTTCCAGCTCACTCCATCGGTGCCGTCGCCTCAGGGAGAGAGGACGTCGTCGGGGAGGTCCACCATGGCCGGGGGCCCGGGGTGAGCATGGCGTTGTCATATTCTTCGGTGAGGTCGGAGTCGGAGCCCGTCTCAGCGCCGCCGCTCCCGGGCTTGTAGATGGTCACTTGTAGTTGATGGCGCCCGCGGATGCGGATGCTGCGGCAGCATTGTAGTCGGCCTTATTCTTGAAGTAATTTGCTGGAGGTGGCGACGCATGACACTCCGGCATGGCGGCCTTGTCCTTCCCCGCAGCCCTCTTGCTGCTGGTGGTGCCGTGTATGCAGTCGATGTCGACTTGTCGAGTGGTCGCCTGCATGAACGCACAGCAAATCCATCAAAACAAAATGAATGTCACCACCAGCTCATCCTCCAAAAGGCAATGGCGGTGCGACGGTAGGACGAGTCCACAACATACACGCTTTCAGAGAAGAAGCAAAGCTCCTAGTTTTGGTGAAGCAAAGCCAAATCAGTCCAGAAAGTGAGTATTTTTGTTCCAGGCATATATCATCACAGGCCCCCTAAAATCTATAGATGGTGCTGTGCTTTTTTTCAATTTTTCACCACCGTCCATTCCCCCGACATAAAGGCATTAAGGCATAAGAACACAGATCGTGAAGAGAACTAGAAGTAGGGACATCAAGAACTCAGCTTTGCTCTCAATGGCAAACAGCAAAGGAGAACCAGAAGGAAGAAAAAAGACCAATAACTCAAATCTGCTCGTCATGAGAAAGGTGATGTCCTGGCGAAGCTGGTCGAGCTGGTGCGGCATGAGCGGGTGCCGACACCGCTCTCACTACCTGCCGCCGTCGCCATCCACATGGTAGCGCGCCATCCCGGGCCCGGACTCGCCGTCGTTCGATGCGAGAGATGGAGAGAGAGAGGGGGAAGAGAGGGAAGAGGGAGAGGTAGAAGAGTTGAGCCACTGACATGTAGGGCCCACGTGAGTTTCACTCGCCACGTCAGCCAATACCGGCCATAATACTGCCAAGGGACTAAAGTTGATACAGTATTGCGAGTTTGAGGATGAGTTATATCTGGTATTTCGGTTGAGGGATGAATTTCAGACTCGGCGACAAATTGAGGAACCAAAGGTAAACTTATTCCAATAAAATCTGATGAGTGATGACATTGACACCCTCAGACTTTATTTAGATTCCATAAAACTGCAGCGGTATAGGCCAAAAGGCCTGTAGCCCGATGATCTGGCCCACAACACTGAGATTTGGTCTGACTCAGACACGGCCCGACCCGACTGTTGTCGAGCCCTGCTAGCCCGACCCAACCGTTGGACCGTGCCTACGTCTCTTCCTTGGCACGACGTGCCAACCTAGCATGGCACAACCCAACGATCAGCACAACTGTGATCCAACATCCCCGCTCCCTCAGGTAGTAGCCTGTCGACAGCAAGCCCGAAGAGCTGAGGGAGGCAAATAAACTTATTTTAGCCATATAAGACACAACCCAAATAGAAAGGGGAGGCAAAATAGATTTATTTCGGAAATGAGCGTGGTGGGTTAGCCGTGCCTTTGGACTGGTACAGCATGGCTCGAGTTCTATTAGGTCATCCTTGGGCTATAGGTGCATCCCGTGGATGGATACGACATACCATGCCGGTCGGACTGTGCCGGCTCGACTGAACTTAGCCAGTGCCTTTTCATAAAATAAAGATGCCAAACAGGATGCATTGCTAGTCGGATCGAGGAGTCGGGATCCAATGCGGCAGGGCAGGGCTGAATTGGCTAGACACGACGCGCGAGTCCAGCAGCTCCACCATGGATGGGACAGTCACGCACCGGGGCACCTTGTACTGCCCGATGGACGTGCCGCGGGAGACGGCCAAGTCCATGACCTCCTCGAACGTGCCGGGACGGACGACCCGGATCTCGAGTGGCCCGATCGAGCCGTCCGCGACCCTGCCCTGCCTGTACACCGCGCTGAGTACCTCCTCCATCTCGAGGCAGCACCTGCCGAGCGTCTCCCCGTCCACCGTTTCACCGTCGCCGGCGCCGACGGGTGACTCGGTCAGTAGCTCCCAGTAGACCCCACATAATGTCCCGGGATGCGTTCGGTGCACGCGCGGCTGGTGTAATCCGCGACGGACACGCCGCGCGGGCGGAGGAGCGCCGAGGAGGCGCGCTCCACCGCGCGGTGCAGCTCGGCCTCGTCGGTCTTGTCTAACTCGACGGATAGCAGCACGGTTTGGCGGCGCACGAACCGGAACTGCGGCGCCACGTTGTGGAACCCAGTCACGCGGAGGACGTCGCCGACGCGGTACCGGCTCAGACCGGCGTAGGTGGTGATCACCACCTCGTACTCCCGCCCGACCTCCACGCGGGCGAGGTCGACGAGGTTGGTCGCGTCGACGACCTCGCCGACCGGGAGGAACTCGAAGTAGGCCATGTTGGGCATGATGGTGTAGGACACCTCGGATGGGTCGCACATGGGGCGGAGGTTGATGCCGAAGAAACACTCGGAGGACGCATACGAGGTGCTCACGATCGGCAGGCCGCCACTGTAGTACTGCAGGGTCCGGATGTATTGTGCCATGGCGCCGGTGACGATGGCATCCACGTACTTGGTGTTCGGCCAAATACGCGTGATGATGCCGGCCCAGTCACCCTTGGAGCACGCGATGCGGACGAACTCCGCGAGCTCGGCGTCCGGCCGGAGGATCCCGGAGACGGCCTCGCGCACCGACGGATCGGCAACGTGTGGGCCGAGCTCGCCGGCCTCGATGTCCGCGGCGAGCTGGCCCCAGTTGAGCTGGAGGAAGCGGATCGCCCGAACAAGTGCGGCCGCGAACACAGCTCCGACGCGCACCACGTCGTGGCGCTGGCACAGGCCGCACACCATCTGCGCGTACATGCTCTGGAACGCGTCCTCGCAGAGGATGGCCGCCGTGGGGCTCGTGTAGGCATTTGCCATGCTCTTGAATTGCTTGCTTTTGTAGACGCTCGTCAGGGCAAACCACGCCGTGAGGCCGCCTCGTGTCTTCGTCTCTGACTTGACGAACATGAAGTTGAGCCCCTTCCCCTTTTCAAGCCCAGGGACATATCTATACATTGCGAAATGTTCGATATCACTTTTCTTCGGACTGGCCCTGTGCCATGTAGAAGAGGTTGACTTGCAGTTTCAAGACAGGTCCAATGAGACCGTGCAGTGCCTGGCGGCGGCCGGAGTCGTCCATGGCGACGGGAATCAGCTTGCACTCGCCGGCCGACGTGCCGGTGCTGGTGAGGAACTCGGTGATGGGGTGCGTCGATAGGACGGGCGAGCAGTCCCCGTCGGCGACGCGCTGGATGTACGGCTTCAGGTCGTCGTACGACACCACCGGCACCTTGGCCCGGAAGGTGGCGCGGCCGGTGTCGCCGGCGTCGAGGCCGCACCTGGTGAGGTACTCCGCGCCGGCGTTGCGGCCGAGGATCTCCGAGAGGACGCGCTCCTGCACGGCGTCCACGTCGGAGGTCAGCTCTTCGATGAGCCGGAGCTTCTCGACGTCGGCCTCGCCTACCGTCGCCGCCGGGGATCGGAGGGCCGCGCCGATGGCCGAGACATCAGGTGCTGGCGTCGCCATTGTCTCCGACGAAACGCGACGAGGGACTGAAGGAGTGGTGACTGCTGTCCGAATTCAATATAAATCTGCAGCAGGTGGGTGTCAATGTCATCACTCATCAGACTGTATTCATAGTACTATAAAACTGCAGCATCAGACAAAAAACATGCGCAGGAGTAGTTGTTGGCTTGTTGGAGGGCCAACTAATCTGGTCATGCTTACCTATGCGATTGATCACAGGGAATCTAAACATCATGATGCATGCGACGATTTCTGTTACTCCCTCTCCATCCAAGGTACTATATCTATTTGATACTATAAGTTGTCAACTTTTTTATTAATCAAATTTCTTTAGGTTTGATTAAATTTATAGAAAAATAGTAACATTTATAACTCCCAATTAATTTTATTAAATATAACATTGAATATATTTTGATAATATGCTTATTTTGTATTGGAAGAGTTTCCCACCTGAATATATTATGATATTACACAGAGCAAGCTTCACCTTCGTAAGCGTGGAAGCCCTAGAGGATAGCAGAAAGAATGGACGGGGAGTAAGTACAGAGAAGAGAATATAGAAGAAAGGCCACCTGCCCCAAAGATAACAATAACTGATGTTGGAAACGTCAAAACTCCTCGTTGAAGGGCCTTTCTGCTACAAACATGTCAGCTTGGATTAACGCCGATGAAGTACTTTTAATGTTCGATGTCTTTTCATTGTTTAATGTTAATGTTTAATATTATATCTAAGTTTATGAGCTGAGTCAACCTCCCTTGTAGTGTAAAAGAAGGTCATATTTCGCTGCTCCAGCACTACCCGTTGTGTGACCTGATCCCAAAACAAGGAAATACTACTCATAGATAGGACCTAATAACCTGCAAAAACTTGCTCTGCTAGGTAACCAAATTATTCAAGGCACATTCCACTAATGATATGACGACCACTATAAGACTTTGAGGATCCTAGTAGCAATTTAGCATCCCTGCTTTATCACCTTCCTGAGGTGATAAAGCAGCCGGGGGGTAGAGAGAATTATCAGTCTTCCCATGGATGGCAATGGCATGTTCGTCCAGAGAGTTGGCAGCTGCTCCAACTTTCTCTGCAAAGATTGGAATAAGGCCATCGGAGGTCCCTCCAGTTAACAGCGAGATTTCTTGAGATCTCGAAATGTGTATCCCTAAACTTTCTCAAACCATTCACTGGAGGTCCCTCGGCAGTATTTTTGCCCGGTTTTACTAACGTGGCATCCTAGTCAGCAAAAAATAAAAAAATAAATATGTGGGACCCACATGCAAGTGACAAAAAAAAATGTGGGGCTAACAATCCTAATCAGCAAACATTTTCTCGTCTCCTTTTTTTTCTTTGCCACAGATGGGGAGCAGGCGCGTGGCCGGAGGCAGGCGGAGCGGCGGCGTCGGAACCTGCCGTCGCCCGCGCTCGTCGCGTTCGTTGTCGGGTCGAGCCCGCTGCCGCTCGCCACATGCCGCCGCGAGCGCACTTCGACATCTATGACTACGACCAGTGCGGTACGGCCAGCGACAGGGCGAGGAGGTCCGTGCGCGCCGCCGCGGCCGCGCGCTTGTCGACGTCACCGACCTGGAGTTGGAGGCGCGCGACCTTGCCGCGTACGACGTGGTCTTGCTTGCGGCGGCCGCGGGGAAGGCCGAGGGCGCCGTGGCGCACCTGGGAAGGCACACAGCGGCTGGCGCGGTGCTGGTCGTGGACGTGGAGCCCGAGGTCGGCGCACGGGCCGGGCTCAACGTGCTAGCCGTGTGCCACCCTGACGGCGACGCGGTGACCAACTCTGTCATCGTCGTGCGCAAGGTGTCGGATGATGAGCTACGCCGGAACAGGAAGACGGCGGCGCCGCACGTCGTGACCTCGCCGTCCGGCAGCTGCACGGCGAAGGTGACACAGCGCTCTCATGGAGGAAAGGGAGGAGGAGCAAGGAAGCGGCCGTCGAGGAGCTGACGCATTGACGGCATCATTGGAACGCGGCAACGTGCATGGCGATCGAGGAGGAGGAGGCCCCGCCGCCGCCGTGGAGGAGGAGGAGGAGACCACCGCGGCCGGCTGTGCCGGCGGGAGAGGGGGAAGAGGAGGCCAGCGAGCCGCTTGCCGCCTAGTCGCAGCCGCACGTGGACAGGAGCTCGACGCCGCCCCCGTCGCCGCCGCGGAGGAGGAGGAGACCACGGCGACCGGTTGTGCCGCCGGGAGAGGGGGAAGAGGAGGCCGGCGAGCGCTTGCGACCGAGTCGCAGCCGCACGCGGACGGGAGCTCGACGCCGCCCCCCACCGCCGACGACTCGTCCGATGGCTCCCAGAACACGGCAGCACGGGCGGTCACGGGGCGCGCTTCTCAGCAAGCTGGAACGGCGGCCGTTGGCCGTCTCTCCTCCCTCTTCCGCCGGCGCGGCTGGCCGTCTCTTCCCCTCTCCCGCCGACTGCGCCGACCGCCTCCTCCTCCCTTTCCAGCGCCGACCGCCTCCTCCTCCCTTTCCAGCGCCGACCGCCGGCGTCGCCGGCAAAAATACTGCCGAGGGACCTCCAGCGAACGGTTTAAGGGAGTTTAGGGGTACACATCTCTAGTTTTGTAGTTAAGGTACCTCAAAAAGTCTTTGCTGTCAAGTTGAGGGACCTCCTGTGACCTTATTCCGCAAAGATTTGGTTCTTATGGTCGGCCGAGAAGCCCAATTAAGCCCACGAGAATCTTTTCTTGGGCTCCGTAGTACGGCCCATATACGTAAGCTTGGGCTGTTGTTCGGAACGAACATGGCACACGAGCGAACGGAACCCGTGTGCTTGCTTGACGCGACCCATAAAGGAGAGAGATTTGCTAGTCTGCAAACGTCTCATCCTGGATTTAAAGTATTTAAAAAATCAAGATTCAGGCCGTGTTTAGTTCCACACTAAAATTAAAAGTTTAAAGAAACTAGAACGATGTGACTAAAAAGTTAAAAATTTATGTATGTAGGAAAGTTCGATAGGACAAAAAGATTAAACATTTAAAGAAAAAAGTTAGAATCTAAATAGATGGTCGTAAACAGTGTCAATCACAATGTGTCACATCAGTTTGTTAAGATGGTCGTAAACAGTTGCTGGTCAGAATCCTTGCTTTCCCTTTTACAACTTTTTTTTTGAACAATACTGAAGAATCCTTGTCCACTGAAGGCATAATCCTTGCCTTGTCCACTGAAGGCATAATCCACTGAAGGGTGTGTTCGCTACAGCCGGATGGTAACTTGCATAGTGTGTACGGAAAACGGAACGGTGCATTAGCACGTGATTAATTTTTTTAATAAAATGGATTAATTTGATTTTTTTAAACAACTTTCGTATATAAACTTTTTCAATAAAAACACCGTTTAACATTTTGAAAAGCGTGTGCATGGAAAACGAGAGATGGTTAGGAAAAGGGGCATCCGAACACAATTAATGAACAGTCAGACTGATTAATTAGTCGAGGTCTCGAGGTCCATCTAATTGTTCATTCTGATTATGAACAGTCTTCAGGTTAAGTGACCATATAAATTTTAGATGTAGAGACTAGAGAGGCGTGTTTAATGGTTTAGATCTCTGATCGATTCCGATCGCCTGATTTTTTTTTCCATCTCTACGTATACGGTATACACAGTTTAGAGTCCAATTAGCACTACATGCTATACTGTAATTGTACGGTAGCTTCTATGACATGGAGTGCATGAAATTCATCCTGTACAGTTCAAGGAAAGGGTTTTCTTTTGTCTAAACCATTATTCTTTTCTTTCATACCGTACAGTTCGAGAAATGCACGGAACTCACCGAGTTTTTGAAAAAATATATATGTAACCCAACATGTTCTACAAATATCATACTATTTTGTAGGATTTTATTTGAATTTTTTGGTTTCTATCAGTTCAATTTTGAATTTGGGAGAAATTCATCGAATTTCCAGACGGCTTCTACTTCCTGGCCACGTCAAAACCTCGGTTTTTCACGGAATTCAATCCGTTTGCATGGAAATTGTGACTCTGTTGGATATCTTCTTTAGGAAAAAGTACACCGAAGGTCCCTCAACTTGTCATCGAGTTACAAAATCATCCCCAACCACAAAACCAGATATCCGGTATCCCCCAACGTACAAAAACAGTGCAAACTAGGTTCCTCGGTGGTTTTGACCCCGGTTTTATCCTATGTGGCGGCTGAGTCAGCGTGAGACTTACATGTCAGGATACCACGTCATCACCCTCTCTCTTCGCCCCCCTATCCCTTCATCTTCAATCTCTCACTCTTCTCTTCTCTTCTTTGTGCAAAGCCAGCCGGCGGCTGGGGAGGAGGACGCTGGGGCGAGGTGGGAGAGGTGATCCGGTGGCCGACGATGCGGCGATGGGCGACGAGGCAGCGGCGGCGGTTGCGACGCGAGAGCAGGCCGCCGCGCCGGGGTCACAGTCCACGAGCCCTGCCCTATCTCCGCGCCGCCCTCGCCGTTCGCCCGCGACGCAGCGCTGCCCTCGCCGTTCGCCCGCGACGCAGCGCTGCCCTCGCTACCCTCGAGCTCCGCCACACCGCGCCGTCGCCGGGGAGGGCGGGAGGGAGGCATGAGGGGAAGAGGGCCCAGAGGAAGCCAGCGGCGGCGAGCTGAACGGGAGACGCGGTGGCGAAGGGACGGACGCAAGGCCGGGCATAGGCCGCCTCGCCGCGGCACTGGCGGGAAGCGGTCGACGTCATCCATCTGCCGCCCGCGTCGTCATCGCCGCCACTGCCGTCCTCCCACCGCCCGCCGCCGCCGTCCTCCCAACCGCCCTCTCGCCTTCCCCGAGCTTGTTGACGAAGACGAGATCCTCCACGCCCTTGGCGGCGACGAGGCGCGCCCACTCGGTGAGCTCGGACCGGTGGCGCGCCCACTCTCGCTCACTCCGCTGGCAATGGTGGCGGCCGCGGCCGCGGAGCGGCGTCGCCGAGGAAGGCGGCGCAGCACCAGCAGCAAGTGGTGCTGTTGCCGAGCATGCTCGACTTCCTGTCACTGGTGCTCAGCCCCGTGCTTGTTGCCGACCCCTTCAACCGGTCACCGGCATCGGCGTCACCGGAGAAGGAGGCCGCGGCCATCGCGTGCACCCGTCGCCGAGGAGCGCCGAACCGCCTCGGCTCCGGCCGCTGTTCCCCGTCATGTCCTCGAGGGAAAGAAGAGGGGAAGAGGAGATGCTGATGTGGCATCCTGATATGTGGGACCCACGTGGGTCCCACGCTGACTCAACGGCCACGTCGGATAAAACCGAGGTCAAAACCACCGAAGAACCTGAAGTAAACGGTTTTGTAAGTTGAGAGATGTATATATCAAGTTTGCGGTTGGGGGATAATTTTGTAACTCGATGACAAATTGAGGGACATTCGGTGTACTTTTTCATCTTCTTTACTAAAGGCCCCGTCAAATAAAAAAGGCCCACATACGTCACCAAGCAGGCCACGGAATGGCACGGAGGCCTCAGTGCGTTGGAGCACAACACGCGCTCTGGGCCTTGTCATTGCCGACGGGAGGACGCCAACAGACCGACCGAACGCCGGGCCGCGCACGACGCGGCGCTGTCGCTTCGTGTTCGTGTTCGGTCCCGGGCACGCGCGCGCGTGCCATGAGCCCATGATGGCGCCGCGGGGAGACGATTTCAATTCAGCGACACCGACCGCGCCGTGGCACGGTGCCACCTGCCAGGCAGGGCAGCAGGCAACACAGCCAGCGCTGCGGCCTGCCGGAGGTACACGTAGGTTCCCGCCGTCTTCACCGCGCCCCTGTTCCCCGGCGGCCGGCGCCGTCACCATCACCGGCCGCTGCTATTGTCGTTCGCCCACTCACCGCAACTAACGTTGCCATGTCTCCGTCGCCGGGCGTCCGGTAGATCTGAACACGTAAAAGCGACGAGAAAACAACGGCATTGATCACTGCCACGAAACGCGCCCTGTCTACGTCGAATCCCAAGTGTGCAATGCAAAATGGTACTATAGACGTTTTGACTTTGGTAAAAATCGAACTATTTTAATTTTAACTAAGTTTATAGAAAAAAATAATAACGTTTTCAGCTCAAGACAAATTTATTATAAAAATATATTTAATTATTGATTTAATAAAACTTTTTTAATATTATAAATATTATTATATTTGTTTATAAACTTAGTTAAATTTAAGCTACTTCCACCAAAACCAACACGTCTTGTAACTACTGTACTGCTGTACTCGCGGCCGCTGAGTCAACGCAGCAGTCTTGGAAGCAGAGCAGTGACAGTATTTTTTGTTTCAGAAAAGAAATTGGAAACTGAAATTGTGATTCTTCCTACTGTGACAAAATAATGGAGCAAGTACTGTTTGCACTAATGTAATCCTCCTCTTACTCAGATCTCCACTACCGACAGCACAGGACAGTCAACTTTTAGGGTTGGTTTTTCTCGAGTGCGACAAGGGCCAGAGATCGGGCTTAATAGCACCCTTGACTCCTGTTCCACGACGATCTTTAAGAGTCGAATAGGGTCACCGACCCAGCCGTGCAAACGTGCAATGGCACCATGTGGGTTTACAAATTTCAGGTTCGCATGAACATAAATTTTCCTCAGACTAGACAGTGCGTTGTATCAGGATTTTAATTCAAAAAAATCATTAAGTTGTTATTATCATCATTTTCATAATCTTTTAATTTCTGTAAGTATTTATTACTGACATGTATGCATTTTTATCCCGTACTACCCTTTTTCTTTCTCACAAAAAGTAGGAAGTTGCTGGTGGGGTATTTTTATCATTTTTGTTGTGACAGACTTACCACTCACCATCATTACTATTCGAAGTATGGAACTTTGGATTGGTTTACAGGCCTGAATCCGTTGTCCTTTTCCCCGTAAAAGAAAAATCTCTCATCCTAAACTAGTAGTCACGGCTTTTCCCATAAGCGTCAACTCCCCTAAACAGTCATGGTTATCCTTGAGAAGAGAGGAAAAGATTAGATTGAGAAAATACACAAAACGAAGTGAGCTATTAGTGCATGATTAAATGAGTATTAACTATTTTAAATTTAAAAAATGGATTAATTTGATATGATTTTTAAAGCAACTTTTCAATAGATTTTTTTTTTTGCAAAAACACGTCCTTTAGTTCAGAAAGCATGGACGCGGAGAATAAAAAGAATTTTCTCTCAATGTACCGCTACCGAACGCAGCTATAGTATAGAATCCAAAAATTAACCTAGAAGTTAGAAACTGGAAAATTTAGCTTCTCCATATTTAAAAAAGGATAGTTGTTTCTCAAAATTTTAACTCCTCATGACTGAAAAAGGGGATGCAAACTGAGAAATTTTGAGCATGGAAAATGACCCATCTGAAGAGTAGTATCACAAAGCTGCGTTACAACGGTATAGTTCCATGCGATTGGTACGGCTAAAGACCTTTTGGTCTGCGTGCCTTGCTGTCCAGCCGGTGCTTTTCTCGGCTTAAAAGTGGGAGCGCAAAAAGCAAAACATGGGCAGAAATGTTTGAATTCACATATACAGAAGCGTACTTAAAAGACTTGCCGCGAGTGGCTCGAGCTAGAGACTACAGTATTTCTCATTTTTCTTCTCCTGGGAACAGTGCAATACAAATTTACGGGCCAGTTTTGAATGAGAAACTTCCATAATTAGATTTGAGGTCGAACCAAATTTCTGTAATAAATTCTCGTGTTTTAGAGGCCTGATGATATGCACTTGAATTGTTTTTGGTTAGCTCGTTAGGCATGCCCGAAATTTAAATTTGAGATTTAATATTAGAGTTCATTTTTGTTTTTATAGTATTCTATTTTTAGTATTGCCTTTTAGCTAACGACACGAGTATAAATTTTTTGCTCATAATTATTTTTATTATTATTTCGCTATTTTTTTAAGGTTTATCGGTCATAGCTCAATCGTTCAAAGCAACTTCAAACCAGTAGTAAATATACGCATAAACAATTGTTACAACTCACAAAGCCCATGTGTTGCATCACTGATGGAATTTTGCATTTGGGTGGTTTTGTGTACCTATCCTCCACATGCATTAGTGGTAGGCGACAAAAGTTTGGAAAGATCTGGCCAGTTTATAATACTACAGTTCATCAACGAATCGGTTTTCAGTTACTACTATTAGCAGTGGCCTCAGTGCTGGGGAAGTGCCAAGTAAAGGAGAATATTACATTTCTAATGATGTTCATATTTATTAACTGATGTAGCGATGTGATCATGTGAATCCTATGACATCTTGTATCATGTAGTGCAACAATATACTTTATTCGTTCTAAAATATTATGACTTAAGATAAAATCAAACCCATCACATAATATAATGAATCTGAATAGAGATTACGGGCCTGTTTGGCTGGAGCTGGAGCTCAGCCAAACAGTTTCAGCTCCACCAAAACTGAGAGTGAAGCTGGGTGGAGTTCTCTCACAAAATGAACTAGAGTGTGGAGCTGGGTTTAGGCAACTCCACTTCAGACTCAACTCCTGAAGTTAAATTTAAAAATTGGAGCTGTACCAAACAGACCCTACAACCTTCTGTAACCAAAATAATAGTATAAGTGGTAAGGGAGCGGCAATAGCGGCGGCTCAGCGGCGCGGCAACGAGAACATGGCTCATCGGAGCACCATGCCAGAGGTGAGGAATTCTTTCTTCTCCTTTTATCTGGATTTCTGGCCCTTTTTTTTCTCTTTCGAGGCTACCCTTGTTTCAGATGCTTTCGCTTTTTGAGCGGATGAAGAGTCGGGCCTTTCTTGATTTGTATGAAAAATACAAGAAATTTAATCCTAAAACAATTATATAAAGTTATTTGAAACAAGAAAGGTTTAGAAAAAAGTTAGCAAAAGCTTCGATATCTTTAAAATTTTCCTTTTATCCATCTTGTTCAATTTTTACGTTTTTATGTGACCTAATCAAACGATTATTTTGGTTTTTTCTATATTTTTAAATACTCTTATTTGATTCTTGTATTCTTTTCCATGGCCTAATCAAACAACCATTTTAGCATTTTCCTATATTTTTGTATTCTTTTCCATGGCCTAATCAAACAACCATTTTAGCATTTTCCTATATTTTACAATACTTTATTTGCACTTGCATTTTTCTCGTTTCGTCGTTTCGTTTTCAATCATGAATTTCAATGAATCCTTGAAGCTCCTATGGAATGGCACACCAAATTTACTGTAAATGTCGTGTTTAGTTCCTCCTCCAACGGATGCACATTTGAAATATTAAATATAGACTAATAATAACACAAATTACAGATTCCGTCTGTAAACTTGAGACGAATTTATTAAGTGTAATTAATCCGTCATTAGCAAATATTTACTGTAGCACCATATTGTCAAATCATGGCGTAATTAGGCACCAAAGATTCGTCTCACAATTTACATGCAAACTGTGCAATTATTTTTTTGTCATTATTTATTGCTCTATACATGTGTCTAAACATTTGATGTGACGGAATTTTTGAAAATTTGAAGGAAACTAAACACCGCCAAAATCGTTTTTGAAGGAAGTTAATGCGCCGGAAAATGAACTCGAGAATACGCTGGATTTATGAGCCGAACGTCCAAGAGATGGCCACCGATTGTGCTTGTGCCCACAGAAACGCTAGTACGCTACGCTGGCCTTCTCTGCTCCTCTGGAACTGCACGCTGCACAGCACAGCACACACACACGCCGTGCACGCTCCAGTCCAGCACATTCGCCAGTCATCCCATCCCACACCACGCTGATCAGTTCGCCAACCCGCCCCCAACTCCGAGCCTAGAAAAGCTCAACCTTTTATTCCTCCTCCACCTTTCCCACCTCTTTTCTTTAATCCTCCATGTCTGTCTCCCAAGAAACTTAATTGGATCTGTGACACGCGCAGCTGAGCTGAGACTGAGCTGAGCTCTCGGTCAATCCCCTCATCTTTTCTTTAATCCCATCTCCTATGCACTTTGATCAATACTACTAATCACCTCTCCTTGGAGAGGTTTTAATCCTCCAAGAAACAGAAGCAGGAAAGAATCCAAACCAAGAACCGAGAGTCTGACACACACACTACTCTACCTCCTCGGATTCTCTGTGTGCGTGAGAGAAGAGGGCTTCCCATTTCTCACTGCTTCCAGTAGCAGTAGTCCAGTGCTGGCTCCAGCCAGCGGTCCAGCCTCCAATCTCCAGTTCGTGGTTCGTTCTTGGCTGTGTGTATCTCTGAAAAGGGGAGGAGGAAGCGGAAGAAAGGTCTCTTCTCCGGGGACAAGATCAGGTGGCTTATTTTCTTCTCCTCTTGTTGGTTTGTTTCATTTTACTTTCATGTACTGTTGATACGATTGCGATGCCCCCGTTTGTTGCTTTGTTTTTGGAGGCTTGTGATCTTTTGTGCTCGTGACCTTTCACCAACCGAGGTTTCTTGGAAAGGAATGGAATTTTAACCGTGAGGGGTGATGGGAGTGTTCTTCAAAGCTTGCTTGTTTATGACTCCAAAACAAATTTTAGTTTCACGTTTCACTCAGAAACAAAGCCCATCACCATGCTCTTGTCCTCCTGTTTCACGTTTCTCATTGCTTTATATTCAGTGAAGTTTTAACTGTCGGGGAGCGGAGTTCTTCTGATTTCCTCATGATTAGGCGGCGTTAGTATTGGGGATTTGTCCTGATGTTTTGAGAGGTAATTGCTCATTTTCGTTGCTTGATTTGCTTGTTCAGTTTTGTGTCGATGTGCTTTCATGCGTAGCCCCTTTGGGTTTTCTTGCTTGAATTCCTCTTCATTCTGCATACCCGTTCGGCCGTTCACCTCCCAGGCATTTCTTCAGACAGCTCTCCGCCACCTCGGGTTATCTGATAGATTTCTCTCAGATTCCCTGAATTGCTTGGTTCTTGGATGAGCGCCTGGTTCCTGTTTCTCGGATGTTTGCAGATTTGCAGAGTATTCGGCAAGCTCTTTGAACTAGTAGCATCTGAATACTTTTGAACTGCATTTATGTCCCAAACTGTTTTATTGTGATGATGATTTGGGAAGAACCAGAAAGGTCGATGCTTTAATATCATATTTGGCTGTATTCTACAAATGTGGATGCATTCTTGTATTTCTCATCATTAAAGTTTCCTTAGCTCAAATTTATTACCTCCTAAAGATAGAAGTTAAGTGAAGTTTGTGCTATATTGTTTGAAGGGGATAATTTCTTCAATGTTGATGTTTCAGCTTCGGTTAAGTGCTTCTGAGAAAGTGAGAAAAGTGTCATTGGATAATAAGAAATCAGATGCTAGAGCACGGAAATATGTGGCCAGCGAGCCTAAAAGGCGTGTTGATTCTGTTAATGCTCATGGTTCTCAATGTTTCAGGTAACAGCACATTTGTAACTTAACTTCTATGAATATGGCTTTATACTAGTAACACGGTGCTTTCAATTAGGGTTGATGCTTTATTGTATTTATTCAATTTGTGCTTTGATTTGCCAAGTCGTGCGAGAGATAGTTTTCTCGAATACATGCGAGAGGGAGTTAAGCTAGTACACCAAACAAATTACTGCTTTGAACTGCAAAATGATTGCTTTATGACTGTTGCCATATATATATTCATGGAACAATTTTATTCACTTCCACAGGAGCATTTGTTGGTATCAATGTTGGCACTGATATTTCGAACCCACCGTCAGCATCAGACATAGTGTCTATCCTGAAAGAAAAGAAGATTCAACATGTTCGTCTGCTTGATTCAGACCATCAGATGCTATCTGCCCTTGCAAATACTGGAATAGAAGTGGTGGTTGGGGTTCCAAATGATCAGCTACTTCGAGTGGGGCAATCTCGTTCTACAGCTGCTGATTGGATTAACAAGAATGTTGCTGCATACATTCCAGCGACTAACATAACGCATATTGCTGTAGGGAATGAGGTTCTTATTACGGAACCAAATGCAGCTCTTGTTCTTGTACCTGCATTGCAATTCCTACAGTCAGCGCTTTTGGCTGCAAATCTCAATACCCAGGTGAAAATTTCAAGTCCTCATTCAACAGACATGATCTCTAAGCCATTTCCTCCATCTACTGCTACATTCAATTCGACATGGAGCTCAATAATGCTTCAGTATCTTCAATTTCTAAACATCACAGCATCTCCTTTCATGCTGAACGCCCAACCTTATTATGACTATGTCAAAGGGCAAGGCGTATTCCCCTTAGAATATGCGCTGTTTCGATCACTCAACCCTGATAGCCAAATTTCAGATCCCAACACAAATTTGTTCTATACCAATATGTTTGATGCTATGGTTGATGCTACATACAACTCAATGCAAGCAATGAATTTCACTGGGATCCCTGTTATGGTCACAGCTTCTGGGTGGCCATCGCATGGTGGGCAAAATGAGAAGGCTGCTAATGTGGATAATGCTTTGGCCTACAATACAAACCTCATACGCCATATATTAAATAATTCTGGTACTCCTGGCCAGCCAAACAATCAAGTAAGCACATTCATATTTGAGTTGTTCAATGAGGATCTTCGGGCTGGACCTGTCTCAGAGAAAAATTGGGGCATCATGTTTCCCAATGCAACTACTGTGTACAGCCTTACATTTGAAGACATGGCCACAACTAATACAGATTCAGCAGTTTTGCGAGGGACATTCTGTGTAGCAAATTCTAGTGCTCCTCATAGCGCATTGAAGCAAAGCTTGGATTGGGCCTGTGGCCCTGGCTCTGCAAACTGCAGTGCAATTCAACCTGGGCAACCATGCTACAAATCAGATGACATTGTCGCTGTTGCTTCTTATGCTTTCAATGATTATTACCATAGGACACAAGCAAGTGGCGGAACATGCAACTTCAATAGCACGGCAATGGTGACATCTACTGATCCAAGTAAGCCGGTTTCTTTCTCTTTGACTACCAATTTCCCTGCAATTATTAGGTGCTAACACTTTTTCACAATTGGTAATTACCTGGTTTAGTTTTCTGGAAGCATCGTTAGCAGCAGTCAGCACTAAAAGGACATTTACTTTCTGAACATTTTAGTAATCTTCATTTGCTCCTAGTACTGCAGGAAAAAAAAAACTAAGTTTATATATTAAAACAACTAGATGCATGTTTTCACCCAACTAATAGCCACCAGCCACCATTGCAGTTTAGATCATGTTGGTTAGATTATTAGTTAACCAGCCCAATATTTTACTGGTTACATGGAAACTTGCTTAAGATATGTGAAACTTATAGGGGCTTATCCTGTCGCATGTTATAATAGTATCCACATGACTACATGATTTCTACGGTGTCTTCCTGTTCCTGGCACGCAGCATGGCAGCTATTACAAACTGTTCTGATCCAAGCGAAACTAAATGTAACAAGTGCATGCAAAAGAACTGATTGGCTCATTCAGTGGGACTTGGTTTGCCTATTCTTAATATGACTTAGATGCCATTGAACGCCAGTAAACACCTTGGAGCTGCAAACAAGGTTATAATTGAACATGTTTGAGTTTGTGTATGTCTGACATGGACCTCTGATTACATAGGAATGGTAAAGCAAGAAAATTTGAAGAAACCTTAGACTTTAGATATCTGATCATGCTAATATAAAATGTGTTTACCACTAGTTAAATGCATGATCAGCATCCTGAAGTTTCATGCATTTTCTTATAGAAGGCACTGTTTTTTTAGTGTGTTCAAAGAGATCAAGAATATTTACTGCTAGATTGAACCGAGTGATTACTTATTTTCCCTGTTTGATGAGCCTAATACAATTTCCCTGGATCAAAATATGCAGGCCATGGTTCATGCATTTTTGCAGGAAGGTGAGTCCTTTCTCGATATTTTTGTGCTAACGGTTCTACATTTTTTTTTTGGCTCTACGTCCTGATGCAGTGTTGGTTCTTCTTGCAGCACTGGCGCCAATGGCAGCAGCGGTGGTGCTGCGTCTGGGCCCGTAAGCCCAGACAATTTTGCTACACAAATTCACTCGTGCTGGTTGATTCACCTAATTACATTGCTGTCTATCATTGTGTTCATGTAAAACCCTGTAAAAAATGATGCGTTTTGGATGAGATGCCCGAAATTTATTGTGGATCTTGTCAGTAGGAGTGTAGGAGGCCATATTTGTCTTAGATGTATTGAGGTTAGATGGCATGTGTTTCTCAAAATTCGTTGTCCTAGAAAAATGAGTAAGATGCATCAATTTTGAATGCCAGGCTGGGAGTATTGAATTGTGGAAGCCTTCTTTTCTGAAATGTTTGTATGACTCAAAAAGTGCTTTGTGCTCCCTGCAGGCTGCATATAGCTTCAGTACTGAAACTGTTACTCTTGTTGAGTAACAGTGTTTTTTCTCATACTCACCAATATTTTTTTCTTCTAAATTTATACTACATGTTTGTTAATTCTTTTTTGTGTGTGACTCTTGTAGTAGATGCAAAATTGTCTGGCTGGTTTGTACGATGAAGAATTAAGTCCTATTTAAAAATTTCTACGTTCTAAAGCAGTCCATATGTTACATGCCACCGAACTTTATTTATGGTTTTCCAGGGTTGGATTTATGTGTGGTCAGTTTAAAATTTGAGTATTTGGTCGCTTTTGGCCCATTATTACTGACAATACTGGAACAGCAAAAAATGGATTTATAAGACAGTATAGGTGGAGCTATCAGGCTGCCACGCAGAATAAAAACACGTCTCAAATCAGTCTCTCTCAAATTTTAGCCTTCATATTTTGTACTCCTTCGTCTAAAAAAACTAAGGTAGGTGACGATTTAACATCACTTAAAATATAAAATAATAAATCTAAACACATGTTGCAAATTCTTGTCTAGTTTGGTTTTTTAAGATGGATAGAGTAATTTATATGAAAATGCAATATTTTACCATAAACATCCTGAAAATCATGAAATATAAATAAATAAATAAATTCTCCCCTCCCCTCTTCATCCCGTCACTCCCTCCAACCTTTCCCCTCTCCCCCCACACCGGCGTCGCACTCCATCCCCCCATCACCGCCGCCGGCGGCGCCGCTCCCCTCCTCTCCCCCCCAAGGCCATGTCCTAAGTCAGCCGTCGAGGCCATGTCGTCCTCTTCCTCCTCCTTCCCAACCTCTCGCTCCCCTTTCCACGCCGGGGCCGGCGCCGGCACCAGCGGGGGCGGAGGAGGGGGCTCCGGCGGCGGAGGCGGAGGTGGGGGATGGAGCGGCGTGCGCCCCTGGGGCTCCAGCGGCGGCACGTCGGTGTCGTCGTCGGGGAAGCGGATTCAGAAGGAGCTGATGGACCTCAACGCCTCCGACTGCTCCGCCGGCCCTAAGGGCGACAACCTCTACCACTGGCTCTCCACCATCATCGGACCTCAGGGTATCTTCGCCCTTCCCCCTCTCCGCTTACTCCCCCCGCTAGCAGCAGCCGATAAAGCTCGAGCGAATTTTACTGCGGCTCTGCGAATTTCACTTGTTGAAATTGCGGTTATTTTTTTTTTTCAAGTTTGGAATTAGGGTGTGGAGTGTAGAGTAGACTAGTCTTATGACCACCTTCACTTTGTTGATCTAATGCAGTGCTCATCTTGTAGGATCTCCGTATGAAGGAGGGATATTTTTCCTCGATATTGTATTCCCAATTGACTATCCGTTTAAACCTCCTATGGTAAGAACTAAGAATTAGCTTTTTTTTCCTGTGTGCTAAAATGGGCTGTTGGTTATGAGGTGTCTGGCTTTCTACGAGATCATATAGAAGCTTAAGTTGTAACTTGACATTTTCTCTCCTTGTCTGTGTACATTCTACCTAATGCCGTGATTCATGAGTGATCATATCGCTGTTATTGGAAACAAATATCTAGAATAAGTGTGACATTCCCTTGCAGTAATTATTGATAGACGACTATTGATTTACCGTGTGGAAGTGTGGTTAAGATAACACGGGAAAGGCTTGCATCCAAAGAAATGTTTTTAAGAGATATGCGCATGTCTAAAATCTTGAAGAAGTGGAATAGAAAATCAAATAGGATGGATAATTGGTTGGGATAAGATAATATTGTTATCTTGAAGAAGTGGAATAGAAAATCAAATAGGATGGATAATTGGTTGGGATAAGATAATATTGTTGGGATAAGACATTGGTATGTTTAGTAAATGCATAGGGTATTTTGTTTCGAAAGTCTACCTCCACCGGACTTGTTTTAGTTTCTTCAAAATAATTGTATGATCTATGCCTTTTAGCCTGGAAGGGGGAACAGAAAATGTGTTGAGTTGTCTGCAAGGATCAAAATTCATCCTAAAATGGAATATCTCATGAATCTTTTTGGGGAAAAGGAATGCTTGTGTTCAAGGGCTAACTCAGCAAACAGTATGATGGTTAGAAGGACATAGATAACAAAAGAGATTATGTTAAAGCTAGTTTATTTTGTTATTAATTAAAGCGACCTGTGTTCTTTTTAAGGTAAGCACCATTTACCTCTTTTCAATATGATCTTGATTATTTATGAAGAAAACTTATCTGAAGTCTGTTTTATGCTTAGTGTTCAAGATAATAACTGCACAGGGTTGCTAAAATGTTGTTTCCTAGACATCTCCTGTTTTGGTTGATAGTGCTGTGTTAAAATTTTACAGAGAAAGGTTTGTCCATTGGAAGCCTTACTAATATGTGCTTGGGCATCACCTTCATCCTATGTCAATATAATATTTGCATAGTAGTCTGGTAAAAAAATGAGCCTTCTAAATGCAGATTTTCGATCCATTTAGTTTTGACATTGACTAATCAGTATACACCTGCTGGCCATAGCCTACACAGCCCTACATGATCACCTGCTTCATGGTTTGTTGGTTGCTAAGACAGTAAGACTGCTACTGTCTTTGCCCAGCTATTACCATCAACTTATAATTCCTTGATGGGAGGTAGGATATGAGGGATCCGAACAACCAACCTCCATTTCCGCTCTTCAGTATTTGATGGAGCATCTGGAATTCTCCCCCATTCTCTAGATAGCAGTGCTGGAAGCCTAGGGCAATGCTAGGACTGATTTGACCTAACACACAGCCCTGCAGTGGTCTACCTTTTACCTTAACCAGCACATGGAACCATGCAAGCATCAATACAGTCCAACATGGCAATCATATTAATTCTGCTAATGCTACACTCCATATAATTTGGCAATAGTAAGTGAATTTTCTCAAGTTTTTGTAGAGTGGATAGCACACTCATAATACAGAGGAAATACACGTGGGCTGGCAATTGTGGCTTGATTTGATGTTTCAGTAATTAATAATATGGAAGGTAATACACTCTTCCAGTTGAACATGCTAAAATTTCAATATTGAAGGAACAACAATTTCAATGTTTATATAGAAGTATGAAACAATTGAGATCCACTGCTGTAATTTTATCCGACATTTTAGTATTAGGGGACCTCAATTCGTGGTTACAAGTTATAACTGTTCTGTCACTGTGCTAGGTAACTTTCAAGACAAGGATTTACCACTGCAATGTTGACTCCACTGGTAACTTGAGTATGGACATTTTAAGGGAAGGATGGAGTCCTGCTTTAACTATTTCAAAGGTGCTACTCGCCATTAAAGCCATCATCACAAACCCGGATCCATGTAAGTTCCAAGTTACAGTATGATCACAGTTGTTCTGTTTCTGCACTGTCTTCCATGATAAAACATGCAGTCCTGTTCAAACTATGTAATATACTCATAATTTTTGCTTCATTTCATCTTGAAAACTTCATATTATGATTGTTTTTTCCGTGCAGACTGCCCACTTGTGCCGAGCATTGGACGTTTATACTTGACTGATAGAAATAAGCATGATGAAATAGCTGCGGAGTGGACGATGAGGTTTGCAAGATAGGGAGTTCCATCTGCAGCTAAGCAAGATCACTAACTCCGTAAATGAATATATTTGGTGTACCTGAGATGTACAATGTTGGGAAAAGATCAATACTTTGTTTAGGTTGACTGTGACATAAGATGTACCTGTGCATTTTATATTAGACAGTTATTATGTTGTTAGCTTTTAGGTGGCAGAATTGGCTTCAATGGTATTGTACTTATCAAGGTATTTGTTTAGAATCAGTTCGTCCAACCTATGAGTAAGTTTCTGAAATGCTATTTATTGGACCTGGGCAAGTGGGCATTACCTCTTATCTGAGGTGTCAGTGATATATTCAAAATAAAGCTTTAGATTAATATTGCAGTCAAAGTATGTGAAGACGTGTCAGTCAAATCTTTTGCTTGAAACCAAATATTGCTGGTTCTCAGCTCTTAGGTAGTTGGGAATAGCTTAAAATGCACAGAAATTTCTTTATTTCAGAACTTTGTCCCTACTTCCTACAATTCGTTATGCCGCGTGATTAATATATATTGTCATCTTGCAAAATACAATTTTGATGTACTAAAATCTTATTGCAGAACAAATATTCTAGATGGTTGTGGGCTTGTGGCAGAATATTGATCACTTGTCTGCTGATACTAACTTTAATTTCACTTCATGTAGGGGTTAAAGGGTACTAGGACAGGCACTGATCTTCCAAATGACCAAACCAGACATTACCTCTGAAATGGACATTTTACCAGCTCACCTATTCTTAGTACGAACTATGCATCTACTAATCACATCAGGCAACCTATAACAACTCCACCCCCTGAGAAGAAGCAAGTTGCTCCTTTGGTGATCTTTCTCCTCATACCACTGACAATGGCCACCGAGTGTGATGTGAACAAATCTCGCCGCTTCGATCTTGGCATGTCGAGGCGGACACGAAGATCAACAAGTCTCATCACTTGTTATCAAGATCAACAGGTGCAGCCCCTTGTGCAGCAGCTACGTCAAGATGCCAAGCTGAAGACATTGTTCCAGTGCCAAGATACAGAGCTGCAGCCACCATGTCCATATGAAGATCAGGAGTTGAGGATTCTACAGGCACCACTGCAATGCGAAGTTGATGCACAGGAGACACTGAATCAACACCATGATGAGCGGGAGGAGAAACTTCACCATTATCTAGATGAAGAGCATGAGAAGAAACTTCAGGATCATTTGGATGAAGAACCGGAGAAGAAACTTCATCATTATCTAGATGAAGAGCAGGAGAAGAAACTTCAGGATCATCTGGATGAAGAACCGGAGAAGAAACTTCATCATTATCTAGATGAAGAGCAGGAGAAACTGTTCCAGGATCAAGACGAAGAGAAGAAAACACCAAAGCAATATCTTGATGAGAATCAGAAGACATTGCAGCAATGCCAAGATGAGGAGAAGGCGCCAAATCAATACGAAGATGAGGACAACACTACAGGGCAATACCAAGATGAGGAGCAGAAAACAGCTAAACAATGCGAAGAAGAAGAAGAAGAAGAAGAAGAGAAGACATCAGAGAAGTATCAAGATGAAGAGCACAAGTCACTCAAGGCACAGCAGCAATGCCAAGACACGAAGCAGAAGGCCCCGGAGCAACGCAAAACTGTTAAGAAGCCGATCATGCCACCGTGCGCCGACGACGTGCCCCGGTTCTCCCTTCAGGATCTGATTCAAGAGAAGCAGCTCCTCATCGTCGGAGAAGCCAAAGCCACCAGCAAGCTCGGAAATGGGGAGAAAGCCATTATTGCTGATCATAAACTTCCCGTGCCTCCGGCTGCCGGTGGGGCGACGTTGGCCATGGTGATAAAGTGCCCGGACGGGGGGAAGAAGTCGATGGGAGTAATCCGCCGTTGCGTGAAGGCTCTGAACCAGATGGTCAAGGCCAAGCATGGCTCCAAGAAGAACAAACCTTTCTAATCAAGTGAGTACATACATGCAATCAGAGTTCCCTAGTAGAATCAGCACATCTCAGTATAATAATGCACCTAATGCAAAAACATGGTTTTGGAGGATAGTTTCAGATGTGCAGAATCTGCCAAGAAACTCTAGAGCAAGGATAACCGTCTACCTGAACGAATAATCTTGATCAACTTTAGTAGGGTATCATCCATTTGCTGTATTATCTGAGTTGTTTTATGGCATTTGCTCAGCAATGTAATTACTCAATGATGTACCAGATGAAACATCAGAGTCTAGCTAGTTCACGCGCTCTGAATGCATCCTCTGCAAAGTTATTACACGAAGTATGAACACGAGGGAATTGCCCAGTTCTACCGACACTCTCTGTGGTCAGAGTCTCAGAGATGGTGTTGGTGCACGCTCCCTTTCCATCTTTTTGAGAGTCACGTCCCCTTTTCAATTTGGTGTATGCATGATGAATGTTGAGAGTGCACGTTAGTGAAAAAAAAACTTGAGTTTGTGATGTTTGTGAGGTGCTCTTGATTGAGGATGCAACATGCCAACAAGTATGTACTTCATCACATATTTCTGCTCTTTTGATGATCTGTCACGGTTTTTGATGCTGTCGACTTTTGCAGTTGCGTTGGGTTTGCAAGGCAGGTGTGTTCTTTTCAAAGCATATGGCTTCACATTTCTTTTAATTTCTATGGGTGAGATTTCAATTTCTCTTTTAATATTGAGTATATCAACTGACATAGAGCAAACCCTGTCGAAAGGGCAAAACAGTAGTCTCTGTAGAACTTAAAATATACTAAAGTCTCTGTAGAAACAGTAGTCTCTACTTAAAATATAGGGCAAAACCGCAAAAACAGTGGCTTTAAAAAAGAACTTGGACAAAACAGTAGTATCTGTAGAACTTAAAAATATAGTAGTAGAAAATATGATATATGTCCCACTGACATCGATTTATTTATTTATGAGTTGAGAAGACATCCTGCCAGAAAGGACAAAGTGCCTCTGAAAGGGAACTTGGAGCAAAAATTATATATGTGTAATTGTGAAAAATATGGATAGGTTGTTAGATGTAATAGTCATACTTAATACTAGTAGCTTTTTAGAAGTCCTCAGGAACATTATATTCCGAGAGTAGACACATACGACTCTCAAATAGACCAGACCAGACTCACAGGACCTTGTTCCTCTATTCGATAAAAAATATACGTGATGTTTGAATTTTTTTTTCTTAAAAAAACTTGCAAGACTTTGACTATCAACAAATACTTAAAAAAACTTAGTTTCAAAATAAAAAATGGTAAGTGTAGATTTTTGATGAAAAGTTACTTTAGTGAGCATAATTAAACCGATTAGGTTCATGGTAGTATAACCTGCCCATTTCAGTTGAAGTCTTAGACTTGTTCAGGATGTTCATATTTACGGCTAATTATTTTTATTGATAGGTGATGTACCCGTCGATAACAAAGTCCTCTGGAATATATCTTTATTGTGTTTCGCAAAAAAGAAAACTAATAAAAGGATTAGATTTTACAAACCTATACAGAATGTTATGATTAAAGTCATACCTTAAAGACTATAAAAAACTCAAATGTCATGATACTATTTTTTTTATCTAAGAGAGTATTTACATAGTATCTCTTACTCTTAAAATTACGTCCCTTAACCTAGAAGAACTACACGACGTCATTGTGTTGTAGCGACATTTATACAATACAATATATGCTATTTTTCCCGCCAAGAATTTATATATTGAACTAGTGTTAACCATTAGTCATGTGGTCTCATTTGGCAAATAGGTTTAGGAAAAGATTTTCCACCCACAATAGGGTAAAGTTCAATCCTAACCATTCATTCTTTCACCATATTAATCATAACCGTACATTTATTTTCATTTCTCAATTCCACCTGGCATAGGCGCGTAATCCATTTTCTAACAAGGTCGTAGTTCTATATGTCCTTGGTCCTAAAATATAATACTAGATTGGACATAATCCAGTGGTGTGACCATGGGTACCACTGATACAACCATTGCTCACATTATATGGATCAACAAGAAGACATCAAGATCAAATCCTTCAAGTGTTGGAATCCGATCCGGCCAATTGTTACATTGCTGACTTCAAAGGGCCGTCAATATGCATATGAACTCCGTTTTCGGCCCGTGAGTACTTGATCGAAAGATCTCAAAGTCCTTTTTTCAACGGATCTAGCTTCATTGCCAAATTCCATTCCAGTCATCCGCAATTGAGGAAACAATGTGTTGTGTCACCTGTAATGGGCCTATGGGTTTGTAACTTTGTCTGAGACCCCGGCCTAAGTAGGGTCCATATGGGGTGCGCCCCAATCTAGTGGAGCACAACCCTAGTGCCCTCTTGGACATTCTCCCACCTACTTAAATAGCTAGGTACCCCTTTAGGGTTTCTCGGATTTTGTTAGATTAAAGTTTAGCCATTGCTACTTGCTTGTAGCGCATGTCGGCTAGACCGTCCGTCTACTTGTCTTCGGAACCCCAACTTATAGTGTGTATTTAATTCCTATTTGCAATATCAGATTGTTTTTATCTTATTCTTACTTGTTTTTTCGATTTGCTTACAAGAATAATATTGATTTGTATCGGCAAGATCAAAAACCCGCTATGAGGTGTATCGATCGCTAAGGCGCAACGCAACGTCTTGTACGTTGTAGTCGGATCGTTAACGTTTCTTTTAAATCATAATTATCTCAACTCACTGAAAGATCGGACCAACAACAACATTAATTTCGAGTGGAACTCAGGGTTTATCATCCAGTATAACTAATCTAGACATGTCATAGTATAATCATATTATATTTGTTCAGTGTTAAAAATGTTGCTACGTCTTCTTTTTTTGAAACTTGCTTAAGGTTTGATGTTTCACTTAAAAAATCAAAACATATTACAATATAAAATGAATAGATTATATCTTGTTGATATATTGTTCTTTTGGTTAGGACATTGTGTTACATGCAACTGCTGCAACTTACCTCTCACATGTTTCTTTTGTCTCAAAATATTATTATCTTAGATAGGATTTGATTCATTCTTTGGACGGAGGAAGTAGCGAGTAGCGCGCGAGTCATGTGCCAAAAATGTGGAGCTCGTGTGTCGTCCAATGGCGTGCCTCGCCCTGATTTTTATCGGGCCCCACCAGCCCGGTGGAATCCCGCCACGTCAGCGTGACCCGGAGCCAAAGGATTGGATTCCCGGCGCCGCGTGGCGCGACGCGGCCGCGCCCGCTATCTCCTCGCGGATAAGCCGCCCATCCAGCTACGCTTCCCGCGCGTGCAGATCCCTTAAACCGCCCCGCACCACACGCGCCGTCTCCTCGATCACCACACGCGCACACGACACGCGAACGCGACGCACCAATGGCGCTCGTCTCCGCCTCCTCCTCCACCACCGCCGTCGCGGCGCTCCCCGGCGCCGCCCGGGCCTCCTTCCTCGGCGTCGCCGGCAGGAGCGGCAGGCTGCTTCTGAGGCAGGCCGAGTCGTCGTCCGCGCGGGCGTCGTTCGCCGTGCGCGCCGCGGCTCCCGACAGGCCAATCTGGTTCCCCGGCAGCACCCCGCCGCCGTGGCTCGACGGCAGGTCAGTATACACCCCACCCTCCTCGACGCGTTCACACACAGAGACTCTCTCTCTCTCTCTACTGACAGTGTATACTTGCCATTGATCATGGCGCAGCCTCCCCGGCGACTTCGGCTTCGACCCCCTGGGCCTCGGTGAGCCCTCATCTTCTTCCTAGCTAGTCGCCGGCGACGCCGCCGCCGCCGCCTCTGGACATGCGTCGTACTGACATATGTGTATATGCACACAGGATCGGACCCGGAGAGCTTGCGGTGGAACGTGCAGGCGGAGCTGGTGCACTGCCGGTGGGCGATGCTGGGCGCGGCGGGCATTTTCATCCCGGAGTTCCTGACCAAGATCGGCATCCTCAACACGCCGTCGTGGTACACCGCCGGCGAGCAGCAATACTTCACCGACACCACCACCCTCTTCATCATCGAGCTCATCCTCATCGGCTGGGCCGAGGGCCGCCGGTGGGCTGACATCATCAAGCCCGGCTGCGTCAACACCGACCCCATCTTCCCCAACAACAAGCTCACCGGCACCGACGTCGGGTAACACACACCGACTCACTGACACCATGGAAGTGTGTCACGAGCTTGTTCGAAGACGTAATTCAAGTGGCTGAAATACGTGTTCGTGTGTTGGAAACGTAATGTTCAGGTACCCTGGTGGGCTGTGGTTTGACCCGCTCGGCTGGGGCACCGGCTCGCCGGAGAAGATCAAGGAGCTGCGCACCAAGGAGATCAAGAACGGGCGGCTCGCCATGCTCGCCGTCATGGGAGCTTGGTTCCAGGCAGAGTACACCGGCACTGGCCCCATCGACAACCTCTTCGCCCACCTCGCCGACCCCGGCCATGCTACCATCTTCCAGGTCCGTAGTTCATATGCATAACAGTCTATCTTGTTAAACTTTTTTATAGCCATTTAGTTAATGTGTAATAAACGAGTGGATGTTCACCCGAGTGATTAAAGGGTTTCCCATACACACCTCTCCTGGAACCTGGATATCTCATCAGAGATACCACGTTGATTCAATCACTGATTTGGTGATGTTTGTGTGTGAATTTCAGGCCTTCACCCCCAAATGAGGAGTTCTTCAGGTGTTGGAGTGTTAGCAATGGCTGCCAATGGAGGAAGATGAAAGATTGTTCGTCGATGTGACTTACCTCTCCTTTTTGGGATCGGAGTAGAACGGTGATGGTGTATTGGAATGTAATTTGTGGATGGAGCAATGCACGCCTTGTTGATTGTGTACCTGTACTATGCTGTAACCGATGTAAAGAAAAGGTTGATACTCTTTTAGAAGTGACGTTCTCTTCATCACTGAATCAGAGTTGTGATTTATGTAGCAAAGTAGTACTGTAGTATTAGTAGGCTCTGTAATGTTGATGAGATCATTCACGGGTTCAGTATTCAGAGGCAGTTTGCAACGACAGGGTAAAGAAAACCGTAGAAGAAGTAGAAGTGAGACCGGCGAATGCAGCTTTAGTGCAAAACAAAATTAGAAGCTGTTTACACACGACTGATTTGATGAATCGGTAGGTTTCATCGTCTCGTCGTGGTTAAAATTATGAGAGCGTTAGAACAAACGCACTGATTTCTCCCTCAGGCCTCAACCAGTTCAATATGAGATATTCAGAAGTTTTCTATCTTGATTCAGATTGAGAAGGTAAGGACGTACAGGCAAACCAAGCATGGGTTTCCATCGACTCATTTCAATCTACCTACTTAACCTTTGCACAATCAGTGACACCCCGTATCCTTATTTCTTAGTTTCATAATTAGAGGTAGGCAGGGATGGATCCATGACAAGATTAATTAAAGGAGACTCATTCCATTTTTCCTCCTTCAGCACCCGCTCCCCCCTTCTCTTCCTCCTCTTCCCCCTTCCCTCTCTCCTTCTATCAATGGTGATCTAGCGGATTAGGGTAACTTAAGTCCATGGACATAGGCAGAGTATATTAGGGGGTGCAAAGGAGCCCGGTCAAGAAACTTAGACAACCGTATTAGTTTAAGCTTAATCGAAAGTAGAGTAAATTAAGCAAGTGGCACTCCCCCTTCGTTTCGTTTTAGCTCCGTCCCCTATTGAGTCCTCCCAACACCCATGCTGAAACAATATTATTTATTATTATTATTATGGAAATGGTATTGTCGGGAAATTTTCTATATTTATCAATTTAACTAATGACAACTTTAATGCGATAAAGATAGAAATTAGAAAAACTAAATTTTATAAAAAAAAGTAAGAAATGATATCTTTTTTAAATAATAAAAGGTATTGGCATGGTCGAAAAATTTTCGCATTATTTTCATCGCTAGGAGCTACCCACGACTTTACCACAAAATCATTAGAAGGAAAAAAAAATCGTGAATTACATGTCAGGTTAGGTGTAATTTGATCCAACGAGCTACAAGAAGATCGAAATACCTCAAACTTCTTGTTTTAGATCATATGACAACCCAGTAGAAGGGCATTATGGGGGTGTTTAGATTCAGGGGTGTAAAATTTTGGTGTGTCATATCAGGTATTATATAGAGTACCGTATAGAGTATTCGGGTAATAATAAAAAAACTAATTACAGAATCCGTCAGTAAACCACGAGACGAATTTATTAAGTCTAAAGAGCAGGTACAATAGCGCTATTAAGAAGGCTCCAAAACTTATTAATCAGCCTAGTAAGAGATTAGGGAAAGGAAATCGCTTGGAGAGAAACAAGCGGGCGCTTGTTTTAGCGCCGGTGTTTGCACAACGCCCCATGCCGTATCGGTCAGGGGAGATGATAAAATATTTGTTATGTGGGTCCCACACGAAAAAAATTGTTATATTTAATGTATGTATGCTTTAACCAAGACAGCTTATAACTAACTTGTAGTTAGCTTGTTGTATGAGTTGGCTCTTTAAGTTAGCTCTACCTTGACATGGCAAAAATTTGGAGCTTGCCGCTAGCTACACTATTGACCTTGCTCTAATTAATCCATCATTAGCAAATGCTTACTGTAGCACCACATTGTCAAATCATGGAACAATTAGGCTTAAAAGATTTGTCTTGTAAATTAGTCGCAATCTGTGCAATTAGTTATTTTTTAGCATATATTTAATATTTTATACATGTATTCAAACGTTCGATGTAACATAGTGAAAATTTTTAAGGTGGGATTTAAACAGGACCTGTATCACGACTTTGGAATCTGACAACTCATATCTATTTGTACTGGGTAGGAATAATAAATTTGAAGGAAGATGAAGTAGAGGGACTGAGGGAGAGAGGAAAATTCTTTTTCTTCTTTTTGGTCTTTGTGACGGAGGAAACATCCTTGTATGGGCGCCTCTCATATATATGCCTTATTATTTTCCAATGAGAAAAAAAATACAACAACAATCAGAAAAAAGCATAAATTGGAGTTCTATATTTTTATCATCACGATAATAGCGACAAATACAAGGGTCTAGGTGGAAAGTTTGACCACCCAACTTCCCCTGCAAGAATGGATCGCGAGGAGACCCCAGAAAAGTAAGCAAAAACGGAGGAGGAGCGCACTCGCCCAAAAACCCCAAACGGAATCGAATCGAGAGGAGAAAAGGGGCACGCGCCGCCGCCGCCGCTGCCACCACCCGCCACCCACCATGGCCGCCTCCGCCCGCCGCGCGTCCCAGCTGCTGGGATCCGCGGCCTCCCGCCTCCTCCACGCGCGGGGCTTCGCGGCGGCGGCCGCGGCCGCGCCGTCGCCGGCGGTGTTCGTGGACAAGAGCACCCGCGTGATCTGCCAGGGCATCACCGGGAAGAACGGCACCTTCCACACCGAGCAGGCCATCGAGTACGGCACCACCATGGTACGCCCCAGTCCCCACATCCCCGCGGCCCCGGCCGGCTCGGGTTTGTCCTCTTCGATCCCCGCATTTCGTTCGATGTGGCGGCGTGATTTTAGGGTTTGAGGGAGAGCCGGTGCCCGATGGCGTGCGATCTCGTAGATGCGTGGTTGCCGATCCCCCATTTTCTCGGATTTTAGGGTTTGGTTTCCAGCCAGGTGCTATGTTTATGGCTGGATTCAAAATCGGAAAGAGAAGAACGGTGTTTGCGCCATACATCGAACTGGGGTTATTTTGGAGTTGAAATGTGCTACTATAAATTCCCTCCGTATGGGGTTGGTTGCCCGAAGTTATCTGAAATGGCTAAAAAGCTATGATTCGTTGCCACGTCTGAATAAATCTGAATGGTGATGGTGCTTCAGTAATGACGACTCTGTTCATCTTATCTAGTATTTTTTTGGCTCTAGTGATGTTTTTCACTGCAATCTAGTGATTACGCATGGAAAACACATTACTGATGAGGGAAAAAAAAATCCTTAAGTAAACTAGGTTTTTATGAATTTCTTGATGCTTTGTAAATCTAGGAACTGGTTGATCTAAAGCAGCATATTAGCATGAGAAACAAATACCATCATGAATGCTTTGAGACATTTTAAGATGCTCTTGGAAAATTGCATGAGGAACAAATGTCATATGGATGCACCGAAGCGTGTGTTGCTTGTTGTGGTTTGGTTGCTAGGTACACTGAGTAGTACTTTCTGCACACATTGAAACCTTGTAAGCTGTCTTGGAAAATCCAACCAAAGTAGATCTTTTGTATTAAGAATTTAAGATCTTATCATTCTTCAAAGAGTTGGATGGATACACCAAGGCATGTTTTGCTTGTGGTTTGTTTGCTATGTACATTAGATAGTGTTCTGTGCTTACGAAATGTAGTAAGATCTCATTACATAAAGGTCTCACACCAGCTAGAGGGTTCTGACAACCTCAGTGTGGTGCTTGTCAGATTGTATGTTATAATTTCATTATGTTCTAACAGCTCACAAGGTTGACACTGAAATTGTTAAAATATGATTATTTTTACATGGTATAGCACTAGTTTGGTTTTGAATGCAATTCAATAAAGAAATGGCATGTCTTATCATTGTTTACTTGTTTCTGCAATGCTTTAGTTAGGTGTTACAATTTTGATTTCTGGAAACAAAAGTAATTTGACTGATTAGCTTGTCGTGCACTTTTTTTTACCCTATTTAATTATCATTGTTTACTGGTTTCTGCAATGCTTTAGTTAGTGTTACAATTTTGATTTATGGGACTGATTAGCTTGTCGTGTACTTTTTTTACCCTATTTAATTGAAGTACTTCTCACAATAACAGGTAGGTGGGGTTACCCCTAAGAAAGGTGGAACCGAGCACCTAGGCCTTCCGGTGTTCAACTCTGTGGCAGAAGCTAAGGCTGAGACAAAGGCGAATGCATCTGTTATATATGTTCCACCACCATTTGCTGCTGCTGCAATAATGGAAGCGATGGAGGCCGAGCTTGACCTTGTTGTCTGCATTACCGAAGGGATACCTCAGCATGACATGGTAATTTACAACAATCTCAGCATGCCATTAATATGATGTTTCTTTTCCTGCATGATAATTCCCAAATGTTTTCTCTTCATCATAATTGTACACAGAAGCTAGAAAAAAAATTAGTGAGACCATTGGAAATAACATACGTGATTATTTTCACTTTATTCAAGTGGCTGTACACACGACACATATAAATAAGAGATTTTAGCTGTCATTAGTTTCAGCATGAACACCGATCAGTTCAATTGCAGTGGTGTCAATAATCTTTTGAGCTGGTAATCTGTTTTTCTTAAAACAGTGTTATCAATCATGCTGTTTCATAGTTTGTCGTTCTTTACTCTTTCCTATATTTAGATTATCTCAGTTCTATTTTTACTTGCCTTTTGTCAAAGGAAATTAATGAGGTGAGCCATTTAAATGTTTCTTTGTAACTTTCAGGTGAAAGTGAAGGCTGCTCTGAACAAGCAATCAAAAACTCGGTTGATTGGACCAAATTGCCCTGGTATCATTAAGCCGGGTGAATGTAAAATTGGAATCATGCCAGGTTACATCCACAAGCCAGGTCGTGTTGGGATAGTATCTCGCTCTGGTACCTTGACATATGAAGCGGTATGCACATCAATTTTAGGGCTGCTAACAATCTGTGAATACATTTGCCTAAGGTGTATTTCTTTCTTCACTGGCAGGTGTTTCAAACAACAGCCGTAGGCTTGGGGCAGTCAACGTGTGTTGGCATTGGTGGTGATCCCTTCAATGGCACGAATTTTGTTGATTGCCTTGAAAAGTTTGTTGATGATCCTCAGACAGAAGGTACGCTGTCTGTGACTGGCTGACTGAGGTTGCACAATATTAATCCAAATTGTCCTTAGTTTGCTATGTTCTGCTTTACCTCTAGCCTCTCAGTTAGATCTGCATGTTTAGTTTTAGGTTCAATATTCTACTTGCTTTTGTATTTGACAATAATTTATTGGACAGGCTTAATCTTGATTTTCATTGTATACCATCAGTTACCCTGTATATGCCAACCTAGTGATTTTTCACAATTGTTTGCTCTGACTTAGTTGAATTTATCAGGATAAGCAAAATGGATTGTATATGGAAAACAGAGCTCCTGCTTTTTACATTTTTCTTTATCTTGACTTTGTATTTCTTTATCATTAATCCCACGTATTAATTAGTTAAGGTACTGAGGTTTCTAACAATTGTTTACTAGAGTCACTGAGTTAGGCAGTATCATTACTACTAGGTGGGTGACAGAATGAATATCATTGGCAACTGTTTCCCTGTGCCTATTAGGTATTGTTCTCATCGGAGAAATTGGAGGTACTGCTGAGGAGGATGCTGCAGCCTTCATTCAGGTTTGTTTGTTGGGAATCAGGATTTCGGCTATCAATAGTAATTTGGATAACCTCTTATGTACATGCCCTATTAACCTTTGTCACTATTAAAATTATTCACAATAGTTCAGTTTCAACTTTCAATAAACTCAAGCGGTCTTGCTGTCTTATGATAAATGCAACAAATTCAGTTTTCAACTTTTTGTTATGATATGAAATGACTTGAGGACTGTACATGTCCAGGTACTAAAGTGACAGATGAAGTCAATCACTGCTAATACTATTGTGTGTCCAGTTGCATGATTGCTGAAACTTACATTTTTATGTGTTTTAATATTAGATGAGCAATAACATATCAACTTACTGAAGTTGACATGCAATTATTTCAGGAGAGCAAAACACAAAAGCCTGTTGTTGCATTCATAGCTGGACTCACTGCTCCACCTGGGCGTCGCATGGGTCATGCTGGAGGTATACACTTAATAAGTTTTTTATTTGATTTTTCTTTTGCGATTCATGCCTTTCTAGATTATGCATATTCTTTTCTCCATCCAATCAATTGTACAATCTTGAGTTGAAACAAATGCTCCTGGGACTCTTTACTGTCGCTAGACTACATTTTATGATTATTAGCAAATACTGATAAGTAAAGAAATACTAATATTCCACAGATTTTACTATGAAAGATTCACTGGGTCGAATGTGGTATTGGTTCATCAGTAATATATGAGAAATGCATGCTTCATTCTTCCTACCAGTATGGACATTTATACAGTTCGAAACCGGTGGTTTTGGACCAGATTTTTAGTTGCATCGGATTCTTCCTATAACGTGGTTAACATTATGTATGACAGCATGATCAATTACTATGGTAGCGGTCAGCAAAGTTTGATTCCTGCTCCTAAAACATGGTTAACATTATGTATGACACAGGATATGAATCCCAATTTTTCCATAAAACATGGTTAACATTCTCTTTTGTCGTTTTAAATCAAGTTCAGCTATTGCATGTACTAATCTACTTTCACTCTTCTCTTATGGCAGCAATTGTGTCAGGGGGAAAGGGTACGGCACAAGACAAAATCAAGGCTCTCAGAGAGGCTGGGGTTACTGTTGTTGAGTCACCAGCGAAGATTGGTTCAACTATGTTCGAAATTTTCAAGCAACGTGGAATGTTAGAATAGGGAGAGCAAATGGTACAGTAGAGAAACATTGGAAAACTTTTTGGTGCTCGTGGGCAACAGCGAGCAATTCCTTTGTAGAGCCGCATTGCTGGCCGCGGAACTACTCAAATCTTCCTTTTACCCTAGCCTTTCCTCTTTCTTATCTTCGGTGTGAAGATGGCCTACGTGAGGCTCACTTGTCTCTTTTCAATAAGACAGAATTCTCGAGTTATCGACATGATATTTTGTTTGGAAATGGCGCAGAAACCTAAGATGTTTCTAGTTTTTTTTTTTCATTATGACTTCTATCTTGGCTGTATTTTCGTGAACACGTTTTCACTTGAACGGTTTTGCTTCTCCTGTTGGAAAGAATCAGGTCGTGTGCTAGTGGCTTGTAGAAATTAGAACACAAAATTTGCCACTGTACCTGACGACTAATACTCTTCCTACTGTTTTAGTGACGCAGAAATTGGAATGCTTGTACAACAGCGCTGAAGTGGGTTGTGACATTTTATGCTGAGGTGTTCCTAGTAGTATTTAGGGGCAATTACCCTGAAAGACAATTTTGTCACGGGTGCTGCTTGCGTTGCATCTGAGTTTGCGACCAGACTATCACACCCACAAGGATGTATAATCGGCGATACTTAAAGGGTGTTCCCAAAATCCTTTTCGCTATCTTCATAGCATGAGTGTTCAATGGTTCCATCTGCCAGGTGATAGGCTTCGATGTGCTCACGGCCAGTTCTATCCCCACAGCCGAAGCCCGGGTAGACGGCGTCACCAACGATCAAGGGGAATGTGGCCGGGGACACGGACAGCGAGCAGTCATGGCCGATGAACACGGCCCGACCACCGAGACCACGGACAGGCACCGTCTTCCTCCCATCCAAATCCACCCGGTACGCCTGGTACAACCTCTTGTCACCACTTAGGGTACTGTGCACTAGCAACAGCTCGCCATTGTTGTCCACCAGGTGCGCGCTGCCGAGCATCCTGCTGAACCTGTGTTGCAACGTCAGGTCGCGGCGGCCTCCACCAGCTGCGGCGTCTGGCTCTCCCGGCTGACCTCCACCACCATGATGGCATCGCTGGTGAGTGGTGACGCCGTAGAAGCGGCCCGCGAACGACATGCTCGGCCGGAGATGATCGCTGAGGTCGACCGCGGTCCAGCACTTGTCGCCGGGCTTGGCGACGGCGAGGAAACTTGTGTTGTGGATCACCACCGTGCGGTCGTCGGCGAGGCCAAAGCGAAAGGTTGTGTACTACAGCGGCGGGTGGAGTGGGCCAAAATGTGATTTCTTGGTTGTTCTGGTGCGGAAAAAGTCCACTTAGACTCCCTTAATTGTTCCGAATCTAATTCGTAACCCTTAACTAGAAAACCGGGTAGAATAACTCCCCGAATTATTGAAACCAGTGCAATCTGACTCTTCCAGCGGTTTTGAAGGGCGGTTTTGCTGACGTGGCGATGACGAGGCCGGAGTGGCAACGGCGGTGTACGGGCGAGAGCTGGAGCAGCGACGGCGGCGTGCAGGCGACGGCCGGATGAATTGCCTAGTATGTTCTCCCGGATGCTCGTCGCCAACAGCGCCGGCTCCTGGTTGACGAGGCCAATCTGCTGGCGCAGCCACTTCACGTCGAGGTCCTTGATGTCGGCCGTCGAGCAGTATCGCGCCGGTGAGAGGCTCGTAGAACCGCTCGATGAGCGAGACCACGGTGCTCTTGCCGGAGCCACTCCCGCCGACGAGCGCGACGATCTTGCCCGCCGGGAAGTCCAGGCTGAACCTGTCGAGGATGACGACGTCCGGCCGGGACGGGTACGCGAACCGCACGTCGTGGAACTGGATGTGCCCGTCGACCGCCGGCAGCGTGCGGCCGGCCTTGGAGCTCGCCTTGTTCACGGTGTTCCTCTCGATCATCTGGAAGATCGGGTACGCCGCCGTCCTTGCCCGGAGGAACGTCGATATGTTCGGCGCCGCCTGACCGAGCGACCTGCACACAACTCCTCCTGGCGCTGCCCCGGGTGCCAGTCCGTGCACGCCGTCCCCGCGCGCGAGCTCGCCTACACCTGCTTCTGCAGCGGCCGGCTTGGAGACGGGGCAGGCGGTGGCGCGGCCGTCGCCTGCACGCCGCCCTCGCCGCTCCAACCCTCGCCCGCACGCTGCCGTCGCCACTCCGGTCCCCGGCCGCCGCCGCCGACGATCCGGCTCCCGCTCCTGGCGTGCGTCCGAAGGGGGAGAGAAAAAAGAGACAAGGGAGAGAGAGGGAGGAAGAAGGGATGTAGAAAGGATGACATGTGGGCTCCACATGTCAGTGGGTCTCACAATATATTTTGTGTAAATGATAAATGGGGCCTACATATATATTTTTTTAATTCTAATGCCACATACGCGTCACGTGGGATGAAGACCGAGTTAGCACTGCCACGTCAGCAAAACCACCCTCTAAAACCGCGGGAGGTGTCAAATTGCACTGGTTTTAATAATTCGGGGAGTCGTCCTACCCGGTTTTCTAGTTAAGGGTAACGAATTAGGTTCGGTGAATAATTAAGTAAGTCTAAGTGGACTTTTTTCAATTCTGGTGTGCCTGAACTCGATCGAGCTCGCGGTTGGGTACGGACGTGTGGTCGAGCTGGCCCACGCTATACGTGTACTGAGAAGAGGCCGTTGCTTTAGTCGAGTCGGTCCGGGTTACTTTACGCCCGCTACTGGATTACGGGCCTGTTTGACACAGCTCCAGTTCCAGCTCCACCTCTCCTGGAGTTGGAGTTCAGCCAAACAGTTTCAGCTCCACCTAAAGCAGGAGCAGAGCTGGGTGGAGCTCTCACAAAATGAACTAGAGAGGTGGAGCTGGATTTAGGCAGCTCCACAACTCCACTCTAGACCCAACTCCTGGAGCTAAATTTAGTAGTTGGAGCTCTACCAAATAGGCCCACGTCTCTGATTATGTCCCCACTTCTAATTTCTTTCTAAATCCTTGGCATTGTTCGGTTTAGAGAGAATTGAAGAGGATTGAGAGCGAATAATTCCAAACCATAATAGTTGTGGAATAAATTCTCTCCAATCCCTCCCTCACAGGGATTAACCGAACAAGGCCTAAAGTGGGAAGGTTTGGAGTGAATTTATTTCACATTTGTTATAATATGGTATTATTCCCCTTTAATACCTTGTTCGGTTTGGAAGGAATTGAAGTGGATTGAGAAGGAATAACTCCAAATCTCTCTCTCGAGGATTAACTGAACCTGGTCTTAATTCTCTCCAATCTTATGTAATCCCGTCCAAACCAAACAAAGAAGGAAAAAACCGAGTAAAGCAACGTGGAAATGCTAACTACCTTGATCTCGTCACTACCATTTGGACGGGATCCCATCGTCCATATGACGTCGTGTTGTCCACTTCCCATGGTGCTTCTAACCTGCTCGCATGGCGCTTCGCATAGTCCGCATTCCCTTTGAGCAGTTGCTGCTCCTCTAACATTGTCGCTAACTGCGTGGGGTTCACCGGTGATAGCAGGGCGTGCTCGCTGTTGTTGCCGCTAACGGGGGACACGGGGAGTGCCGGTGCCGTCGTTGTTGATGGAGACCACCACCGATCACTGTTGTTGCCAAGTGCCAAGGAAGGAAGCCCTTCCAGGTTTGTCGTCCTCAACGGTTTTGAATCTTCTTCCCCCTCTTAGCTTTGATATGAAACGTGATACGTGGTGGCTGATACCAACAGGTATCGGCTTGTTTCACGACGAATATCGACCGACACATATGGAGTATCTGATACCGATAGGTATCGAGATGTGATGCCTGCTTGATATCATCCCGTTCAGACGAGATCCCTTGGTATATTAGCCCCAAAGTAATAAGGACTCTTAGGAAATCCATATTAATACGAGAAAAGGCTAATAAAAATATATCCACCCACTATATTATAGTAGGAGTATGAGAAAAAAGCTAACAAAAATATACTTACCTATATAGGTGGGATCTAAGTTGTAATGATTTAAACTAAAAGAAGAGTTTATGTGAGATAAACCTTAGTAATAATATTTTTCTTATTTCAAACTGTTAAATTAATACTACCTCCGTCCCAAAAAAGAGGGCATCCCTTTTTTTTTAAAAAAAAATCAAACTCAACATTTCTTTACTAATAATTATAGTTACCAATATCTATGATAAGCATTATGCATGTTATATTACTATATTTATATTCTAAAATACTTTCATGTGATACTAAGTTGGTGATAACATAATACAATATGAAATTAATTAATGGCCAAAGTTATCTTTATATAAAATTTATAAGCCTTACAATTAGGGACATAGTTAGTATGACACCAAAATTAAGATTCCAACGCAAATACAATTTGGTATTTCTTCAACTGGATTTCCGGATTGTTGGACAATGCAAAACTTTTGATTTAGACTCCAAGCTTAAGGCTGTGCTCGTTTCAAGGTGTTGGGAACCCTTTCTCTTATCACGCAAAAACGAAGCAGTGGATTAGTGCATGATTAATTCAATATTAGCTAAAAAAACTTGATAATGAATTACTAAGATTTTTTAAAGCAACTTTCTTGTTTTTTTTTAAAAAAAACGCATTGTTTATCTAATCAGGAAGCGTGCGCACAAAAATAGGAAGTAAAGGTTAGGGAAAGTGGAGTAAAGAACAGTCCCTAAGATAATTTGTATTTATTAATTAGGAACTTCGAAATTATTCTGATCAAGAAAAACTGGAATTAAGAGTAAGGTTGTATGCATTAATCCATAGAGTAACATACTATGTTAGGATATATTATATTCATATCACAGAAGCCATTACATAAACTTCAGAGATGTGTCCATATGTAGTACAAGTTAAAACCAATGGTATACCCTCATGGTCACTAGGTTGACAGAACTCAACTGGAGTATCTTAGCCATATGTCTAACAGTGTTATTATCTTCTAGAGAACTTTGACAAGAGATAGACAACGAAGAAGCAAAACAGAGCAAAAAGGACCACATGCACAACATGATTCGAGCCCTGTTGGATGATGCTCTTGTTCATCCTTCGCATGTTATGCTTCACTCCAGCCTGAGCTTTTATGAGGGTCATTTGCTGTCCACAAAAAGGATAACAAAAATCAGAGAATAACTAGGATTTATATTATTGTTGGAGAAAACATGAAGACAATCCGCTGTTGCGAATGCAGTAACATCATTCAACTATAGAATGATATTACAACAACTCGTGAAAGAAAATAGATTCAAGACTATATACAACAATTGAACTCAGAACAAATGGAACTCCTAACATGGATATCTGTATACTTTCACATGAAGAAGCATGTAGAAATAGTATAGGTAAATATCTATGAAGCATACATCCTGATAGTTAGGCATAAGGCATGGATAGGCTAGACAAATTCACAAAGGAAAAGGAAATGAAGAGTTATATGCATGCCACTATCAAGGTAAAAAAAAGACATAGCCATGAGGCCAACAAATATTTATTTACCAGAGGAAAACATGTCATGACCACAAGCTTAAAGGAAAAGGCAAGACATAGTACCAGTTGGCTGAGGAAATCATTCTGGAACTTGGCTTCAGCATTTATCTCCTGGGCCACCTGGAAAAAAATCAATCAAGCCTCACAAACTGAGCGCCCAGAAATGTGAACAGAACCCAAGATCAACAGCTTACGAACAAAGAAAAAAAAATCGTAACTTGAAGGATTTTCTTATAAAGTCATACTCGTTACTGGTTGAAATCTGGCATAACAAGTACACATGATTTATGGGATTGTACAGTGGCCTAATACAAAAGGTGCAACTCCATATGAAGGTTCAATGAAATTACATAATGCTCATAACAACAAAGACAATATTAAGTGCCATGTCACTATAGGAGCCTTAGTTTGGACGTACAGTAAGGATTTATTTTGCTAAAAGTTAATATCTAAAGAACCTTTATAAATTCTTAACTTTCCATGAGTTCGGGATTTACAACAATATTTCTTTTAGATGTTTAGTTGTAGAGAAAAAAAAATACTTAGGGGATGACCAAACTACGGCTCTTACAATTGATAGGTCACTAGTGCCAAGCAAGCAAAAGAAAATAAAAGAGCAGATGGAACACTGCAATGTAATAATTATGTAAACTAATAAATAGATGAAGACAATGTCCTGATCACCTAAGCCTGTGACTGTTTATCAGGCAAAATATGTAAAGATATCCTATGATGCCTATTTATACAGGGTTAGTACAAATTACACATCCATAAAATCGAAGTTTGACATCATATCAGTGTCAAAAATGCCATCACATCATTGAAACAATCTAGACAACAACCATTTTGTAACTTAACATATGGTATTGATATTAACAACATATATCAAAGAAGCAGCCCTTGTTCCTTAGTTTGAAGATTATATCAAATACAAAACAAACTGACAAGATGAGACGCACAAGGAACAATATAATTGATCGATCAAATTACGAATCAAACATTTGAGAAGCACAAAGTTTATCTTACAGCACTGCATATTAACACCTGAACATATTGGGAGCAGGTCTAAAGTTCAAATGCGCACACAAACCAATAGACCTCTAACTTGCAAATAATGGCAAAAAGTCCACAATTGAGCATACCTAACAGAAACTAAAAAAAAGAACAGAAAGAAACAAGGATGGAGAGAAATGGACATCTTACGCCTTTCAGTAGGCGAACCCTCGAGTGCAGCCCATCGATCTCCTCATCAAGATCGCCGTGCACCGGATCGATCCGCAGCTGGATCTCGTCCGAGCTCGACGCGTTCCTGCAATCAATACCGAAAGAACCCCGACAACCCCCCCAAAGTTATCAGGGACTCGATTCAGTTCTCCGGAGCAAAGACGAGGGATTCGGACGCCACCGGCGCAAGATTGGATCGAACGAAAATTCGCTGGCTATGGGTGCGGGTTTTACCTGGATCGAAGCGGACCCGAGCCGTGCAGCGGGTTCGCCATCGCGCTTACCAGCGCAGATGGGGTTCAGCTCGTTCCCTCGCGACTTAGATGGAACGACGAGGCGGCGGCGCACGGGAAGGAGGGAGGGGGTGGCGCAGGCAGCGGCGCGCGCGCAACGGCGACGGACGACGGCGGGTGGAGGCCGGATGGGAGGATGGAGGAGAGGAGAGGACGGGACGGGAGGGGAGGGGAAGACACTAGAGGAGCTGTTTGGTTGGGCTGTTTTCGGCCCGTATCATATACCAGCGTGAATTGATTCCCTTACATCTGTTTGTTTTAGATGGACCGTAATCGATTAGCCCGCAAACGAATCCCAGCCCAATACAAAGTTGATTACGCTCCAGATCGGGCGTTACGCGTTACCGATACGAAGGCAGAGCGGAGCGAACGTGACCTCTAGCCTCGAGCGCCGCCACCTTGCAGCGCACCGTCGCCGGCGCTGCTCCCCAACCCCGCACGCGTCGCCGGCGCCGCTCTCCCTGCCCGGCGTGCGTCGTCGACACCGCTGCCCCCTGCCCCTACGCCGCTCCCCCTCCCCTCGCGTGCTCCACGACCGCCCGGAGATTGCCCGCCTCGACAAGGCCGGCAACCCACTGCTCTGCTCTGCTACCTTCAGTCCCTCCTCCATCTCCCTCGAGTTCCACATCCCTGACGACTGGATCTGCGAGAAGGACGAGGCTGTTGAGCATCAAGGAGGCATGCCAGAGATCTTGAGGCACACGAAGAAGGCACCAGCCACCAAGGAGGTTCTTCTGTCGTTTCCGCCGTCGCCGGTGAGAACCCTCCCCTCACTGATACCACCACTCTTTATGATGATATACTTGTGATGCTGATGAGTGATGATCCTTTTCTTTTCATTAACAAATCATGAAGTAGTTTATACTAGTGAATCACTTGTATTCTTGATTGGTTGCATGTATTCCTGCCTCAGTTCTGTTTGCTTTATAAGTTTACATGAGTTTTGTAGAATCTGTTTTTCCCGATTGCAGGAAAAATCTGGAATAGTAGTTGATGGTTCTTTCTCTTCTTTTTTTTTTTGAGTGTAGGGAAGTTCCGAAATTTTGTCGGACCAACTCATTTTACTCTCTAGATTTTGAGAATTTTGATTTTCATTACTGCCAGGTGATATATTATTTTGCACAGTGTCAGATTGGAAAAAAAAAGGTTTGTCGTGCATTGCCTTTTCGACAGAATTGTCATCTTGCACATATATAATCAATTTACTTATGTTTCGCAGCATGGACTGTTCCAAACCAATCTACTCGCTGAATCTGAGTCTACTAATCTAGTAGTTTCACTCATGTCAATTGTTCATCCATATATTTCCTCAGTACTTTATTTTGACAGATCACAATGTATCCTCTTGTTGTTTAGTTCATTGAACTTCTGAAGTTCTCACTCCCAGCATGGGTCTAATATTTACTCTTGAGTTTTCGGAAGCTACATCTACAACATCTTGTTCAGAGATCTTCCAGGATGATGTTAGGCTGATTATTAGATAGTACAAATTCAAGAAACTAGCTGCTTTCAAATATTTGCATGTCAAAATGGATCCGATATTTACTCTTGAGTATTCCGAACCAAACACCACCCTAGCTTGAGATCGTTGGATCGAGATTGAACTGTTGGAGTTCCACTGCTCTCATCGTGATCCTTCCACAAGGATTCAAGTGCCAAGTATTGCTTATCTCATGACTGCTGCGAAAATTAGTCTCACGGTGCAGCTATTTACTTGTTGGTTAACTGCCTATATATCTGGTATGTGCATAACTGTCCCATGGGCAATTTATTTCTTTACTTGTTATATTCCAGAAACTTTGTTAGCAATTTTTTTTTTGCAGCTGCTGTTGACATTGTTCAACAAATATTTGCTCTACTTTCTGATTAGCATTTAATTTTCTCTTGTCCAGGAAGTTGACTTTAGATGGCCCTGCTTTCCATTTTCTTTTAAAATTCACTTTGCAGAAGCAAATGGAGGGTAAATTTGCAGGTGAGTTAACTTATATTTCATGAAAAGTGTATGATTGGAAACCATAGAAACCATTCCACTTGTTACCAATTGCATAAGTGGAACACATATTTTTGGGTTTCGTGCTCTCCTTTAAACTCACAGTGGCATCTTTTATTTCTTTTAGTGTAGAAGTAACATTATAAATTGGAGTCCTTGCATCTTTGTTTGAGCATGAGAACATATTTACATGCATGCGTGCTTCTTAACGTTGGAGTCAATGCCCTTTTTAGAATGAAGCGAGGACCTGCCCGATTATTCACTTTCAGTAGTTTCTGGATGCATATTGCACTACTACAAAATTTGATTTTTCATGACACCACCATATTTTTTTCTCTAGCGGTTATAAGTGGAAACCACCAGCAAAAATACCACGAGGGATGAGAGGCTACGAACCGCCAGCGAAAATAGATCTTTGCTAGCAGTCGGATTAAGAGGGCCGCTAGCAAAAATATAGCTATTTTCGCTAACGGCCCACTTAAATAACCGCCTGCAAAAATATGATTTTCGCTGGCGGCCCACATTACTCGCAGCCAGCGAAAATAGATTATCGCTGGCGGTTATTTTCACATGCGGCTGGTAAAGTGGAACGCCAACGAAAATAAATTCGCCATATTTAACCACCCGCGTCTAACCCTAGATCTCCTCTCCTTTTCTCCATCGAAATTAAAGGCATGACTCCCTCAGATCTGGCGCTCCTCTCCTCACTTCCTCCCTCCCGTCTCCTTCCTCCCTCTCCCTCAGTCGTCGGCGCGCGCCGGCGGGCCACGGGTGGCGGCGTCCACAAGTCCTTGCCGGGGGGGGGGGGGGGGGGCACAGCTGCGGCGGAGCTCGTGTCGCGACGGTGGATCCAGCGGCGCATCCGCGCGGGCTAGGCGACGACGACGAATCCGGCGGGCTCGGCGGCGTCTACTCTCGGCGACGACGACGGCGCAGGCGACGGATCCGGCGGGCTCGGCAGCGTCGCCGGCGAGCCACGGGTGGCGGTGTCCACCAGTCCTCGCTGGCGGGGTACAGCTGCGGCAGAGCTCGTGTCGCGGCGGTGGATCCAGCGGCGCATCCGGTGGGCTCGGCGACGACGATGATGCAGGCGACGGATCCAGCGGGCTCGGCGGCGTCTACTCTCGGCGACGACGACGGCGCGGGCGACTGCTCCAGCGGCGGGCTCTCTTCTCCCTCTCCCTCCTCCACCGCCGCCAGCTGCCGTCGCCTCTACCGCCGCGAGCTCGGGGCCGGCCGGATCTGGCCGCCGCGACGACGGGGGAGGCCGGATCAGCTGCCATGACGACGGGAATGGCCTAATCCGCCACTGCCGCCGACGAGGGCAGCGCCGCGACGACTTCAAATTTTTGTTGATTTTTGTGATGCTTGAATGCTTGGGTGAATTGAAATTTTTGACTGTAAATTGTTGATGTAAATTTCTATGGATTTTTGAATGCTTGGGTAAATTTCTGTGAAATTTTTGAATGGTCGAGCGTTGACGGAGACGGATGGAGCGGTGTCACCGCTCCGTCCGTCGTTTTTTTTTAACTTGGTCAGCATTTTCACTGGCAGCTGGCACAGTGTATCCCGCCAGCAAAAATGCTTTTTCGCTGGCGGCCGTCTTAAGCTTACCGCCAGCGAAAATGGATTTTTGCTGGCGTCTAGCTAAGACGGCCGCCAGCGAAAATAAATTATCGCTGGCGGTCGATAACCGCTAGCGAAGATCTTGATTTTTACTGGCCTTTGCTTTGTGGCGGTTCCAAATTCCGCCAGCGAAAACACAAAATGGCCGCCACGAAAAATGGATTTCGCAGTAGTGTTGTCCAATTATATCACTTGAATTCTAAAGCCACATGACCTTTTCTTGAATTATTCCTGTACATGCCCTAGCTAGAGTGCTATCAGGTATTAAAAATACACATTTCCCTTCTTTTCTTTATTTTGGGCCAGGAAGCATGTCACAAAATTTAGAGTTTGCCTATATGAGAGCTACTATTGCATATATTAATCACTGCCTTTTTAGATTGTTGTTGCATCACTTTTGAAGACTGTTTGTGCTAGACTCCTTTAAGGTGCTTTTAGACTTTTTTTAAAAAAAATTATTGCATATAACTGTTCTTTCACTAATTTCTGAATTATTTCATTATTACCACAGATGAAGCAATGAAGAATAACCGATGTATTAGCTCAGTCACAATATTTGGAGCTTGTTCATTATTATATGACCACTATCCATAATTTCTACTTGAGATTATTAAACTGATGTTCACATTTTCAAGACTGTATACACTTCCCTATGTGTGATAGTATCAAACAGTTGCATGTTATAAAATTGAGAATATTTTTACATAGCTTTGATGTGCTACACGTGTTTGAGAACACTGCTGCTATGTAGCTTCTTGTAATGTGCCTTAGCTTTGAGCTGCGTCACGTTCTAAGCGCTCCCTGCTTCGGAAGCAGCCGTTACTCGTTACCATGTCCCATCCAAACAATGTAATGCAAACATGAGACGTACAGCGGCCAACCAAACAAAACCTGTAAAGTGATACATTTTCTTCCCTTACCGCTGTAGCTGATCCCATTTACGTTTGCATTGCATGACCTCAACCAAACACCACCTAGAAGGGGGGCTTCAAAATGAATAATTATTTTTAGGAAAAAAAAATTACTTCCTCTGGTTCCATGGTTCCTAATTAATGGAGTAATACAAAATTATCTTAAGGTGTGTTCTTTATATTTCACTTGTCCAACTTTTACCTCCTAAGTTTGTACGCACGCCCTTTTCGAATTGTTAAACAGTGTGTTTTTTTATAAAAATTTTTATACGAAAGTTGTTTTAAAAAATTATATTAATTTATTTTCAAGTTTTTTTCTAATATTAAATTAATCATGTACTAATCCATTGCTTCGTTTTGCATGGTAAGAGAAAGGGTTCCTGACACCTTGAAATGAGCACATCCTAAAGCTTGGAGTCTCGATCATAAGTTTTGCATTGACCAACAATCTGGAAATCCGGTTGAAGATATACCAAATTGTGTTTGCATTGGAAATCCGGTTGAAGAAGTACCAAATTATGTTTGCATTGGCCCAGTATTCGAAGATGCTGATAGAGGTAGAGTATTCGAAGATGTTGATAGAGGTAGAGTTTATGTGCATGCGTTTATAGGGGTGAGTGTGCGTACGTTGTGAGTGTCTGTGTTGTACTGTGTAATTAAAAAAAATCTTAATAATAGGTCATACTCACTCTGTCTCTAATTGTAGAGATGGTCTTATGGTTTAATTGTATACTTTGCATTTCGTATTATGTTATCATCAACTATAAATTAGTATAATGATAGTATTTTAAAATATAAATCTAGTGGCATAACATATATAATACTTATCATAGATATTGTTAATATAATTATTAGTCAAAAATTGTAAAGTTTGAATTTTCTTTTTTAAAAAGAGGGCGCCCTCTTATTTAGAACGGAGGGAGTATTAATTTAACAGTTTGAAATAAGAAAAATATTATTACTAATGTTTATCTCACGTAAACTCTTTTTTAATTTAAATCATACATAATGTTAACCATGTTAGGTCAGTTCCAACCCAAGACATTAGATATAGTTTCTATAAACTCTACATCATTAAGAAACTAGTACTAGACACTACTGTTTCAATACAAACACTATTATTTCATACTTAAATTTAATGCTACTTATCTCACATGATGTCTTGGATGTTGTGTAGAAACCATGTCTAATGCAAAATCTGCTTTCCTTCTCTTTCCTTATTTATTCACGTGCTACTTCATCTTTTATTTTATAGGTGGCAGCTTATTTAATGTTATGGATACTGTTCTAGTTATTGGGTTAGAAATGGCTTGATGGGAGACGAAGGCATAGGCCCAATATAATCCGATGCAACTAAAAATCTGGTCCAAAACCACTGGTTTCGAACTTAGAACTAATTAAACTGTATAAATGTCCATACTGGTAGGAAGAATGAAAGTACGCATTTATCATATATTATTGATCGTGAGCCAATACCACATTCGGCCAAGTGAATCTTTCATAGTAGAATATGTGGAACATTAGTATTTGCTACTCCCTATGTCCCAAAATATAATAACTTTTAACACTTACGGTTTGTCAATATAACAACTTCTCCATCAATATTTCCTTTCCAGCCAATTATAATCCTCCATCATTCATTTTTCCCACATACCTCCACTTTTTAACCAATCACAACTCCTTTCTATTTAATTATGCCTACTTTCTTAATAAACGTATCCAACTCTAAAACTCTCCGTATTCTGCGAGGGAGGAAGTAATAATCATGAAATATAGTCTAGCAACGGTAAGAGTCCCAGGAGCATTTGTTTCAACTCGAGATTGAAAGAGAGAACACCTCGTTTTTCACCCGCACACCTCCCGAATTACTAAACGTGTGTATTTTTTTGCAAAACTTTTCTACAGAAAAGCCGTTTTAAAAAATCATATCAATCATTTTTTAAAATTTTAAAATAATTAATACTTAAATTAATCATGCACTGATAGCACACCTTGATGTATCTCCCCAATCTTCTCTTTCCCCTTTTCCTCAGACACATCATGTTCAGCCCCAAATTAACTTTACATTGTTCAATAGTTCCAGAATTGGAAACTGAGTTCAGGCTCTTTACAGCGGAACCTATTCATTTGGATTTAACTTTAGATTTGTTACATGATTTTTTTTTCAAAATTCAAATCAAACAAATACCTACTTGTAACGTGTTTGAATCTTAATTTCCCTATTATATTAATTTACCAGTTTCAAAATAAGAAATTAATTATTACCGCCTACTACATAGGTGGAATAAAAATTGAAAATATCCCTTTTTATTAATAATTTGCGTTTATATACATGCATGGGATAAATTTGTGAAAATATACCTAACCCGCGATACCGGGATGCGGGAGCGATGGACAAACGCAGATTGGACGAGCGGGACCGAAGGCCGAGCGGTCACGCAGGGCGGGTTAGTGGGACGGCGTCGGTCTCGCATCTTGGACAAACGGCACCGGCGCGCTCCCGCGAGCCAGGAGAGCGGCACCGTGGTGGAGTGCGCTATGCGGCACCGGCTCGGTCCCACAGAACAGAAGCGCGGCACCGGCTCGGTCCCGTAGGGCGGTTGCACGGCACCGGCCTGGAGTAGTGGTGCCGCATCTCCGTGGCGCGGAACCCTGCATGCGGTCACTTGCCTCGTCATTGCTTGCACTAATCAATAAAAAAGGGATATAAATGTAAATTATTAATAAGAAAAGGATATTTTCAAAAAAAAATTTATATAGGTGTATGCTATTCCTTTTTTTAAACTTAAATTAGTATATTAATGTTGTTTAGGAAAACCAGTATGTAAGAGCATCTCCAACAGACGGCAAAAAGTACCTAAAAATAAATAAGTGATGTTTTACACTGTTGAAATCTAACATTTAACCGTTCGTCTTATTTGAAATTTTTTTATGATTAGTATTTTTATGTTATTAAATAATAAAATATAAATAATACTTTATTTATGTGTGACTACTTTTTTTTTATTTTTTTCAAAAAAATTTAAATAAAATGGATAGTCAAATATTAGACACGGATACTCATGGCTACACTTATTTATTTAGGGACTAAGGTAGATGGATACTTTTTTTATACCTCCATTAAATATGTGTTTCCTAGGTGGCTTGATTTTAGTATGGTAGCAGAGACATAATCGGAGACGTAATCTAGTAGCAGGCGTGAGCGTAACCCACACACCCGTTACGTTGCTGCCCAGCCGAACAGCCAGAAATCCCCATCCCCAGCCGTCTCATCGCCAACTGGTTCAGCACCCCATTTTGGCCACTCCACACGATCCCCTCCGCTCCCAGGCCGCCGGTGGTAGAGGCAGATAAAATCGGATGGACAAGCCAGCGGCGACCCGGCGGGGGGCAAAGCGGTCGAGGACCCACGACGCCTGCTGGTGCTGCTCCTCCTCCTCCACGCAGATCCCCTTGAGGAGGGGAGCGAAGCGAAGGAGCGTTAGCCACCTGCGCCGTTGCGCGCCCGCGCCTCCGTTGTCTTGGTGTAGTTGGGGTGCAAAGCGCGCGCGCACCGGCACCGCGCTTGGTCCTCCTCCTCCTCGCCCTAAACTATCTTCGGATCGGATTCCTTTATTTGAATCCGAATCGGTTGATTGGGCGAATCTCGGTGAAGGGCCGGCGGGGCTCATCGCCGAGCGCGTCCTCGCCAACGATGTGGCTGACTACATCCGCTTCCGGTCCGTGTGCCAGCCGTGGCGCCGGTGCTGCGCGGCGCCGCCGGCGGATGACGCCTTGGACCGCCGCTTCCACCCGCGGCAGTGGTTCATCCTCCCCGAGAAATCCCGCATTCGCTACCACTGCCGCCTCCTCAACCTCTCCACCGGCGAGTGCATCCTGGCGCACCTCCCGGAGTTCCGTGGCCACAGAGTATTCAGCCCCTCCACGGAGGGCCTCGTCCTCCTGCTCCATGAGAGCACCCATGTCGCCCGCCTGCTAAACGCACTCACCCACCAGCTCACCGACCTCCCACCGGTCACCGCTCTGCTGGACCTCCTTCTGCCGCTGGTTGATCTCAGCGTGGACGGCTTTGGCCTCGCCGACGACCGCACGGTGGTGATCCATAACACAGTGTTCCTCGCCGTCGCCAAGCCCGGTGACAGGTGCTGGACGGCGGTCAACCTCAGCGATTGTCTCCGGCCGAGCATGTCGTTCGCGGGCCGCTTCTACGGCGTCGCCAGCGATGCCATCATGGTGGTGGAGGTCAGCCGGGAGAGCCAGACGCCGCAGCTGGTGGAGGCCGCTATGAGAGAAGAAAATGAGGATAATTTGAACTATAGATTAATCATTTAATCATTTAAGAGTTAGAAGTAGCTGATGTAATATGACTTAATAAGAGAAGAAAAAAATAATATTAGCTAAGTGTGATGATGAACGGTTAGGTATTTAGGATATTGTAAAAAATAATGAAAATACATATGGAAGTCAGATAAATTTGCTTATATTGAAATATTATGTGAATTATGTTGAATGATGATTTAAATGCTTGCATTTCAAAGCTCTCATATTAATAGATTATATAGATATAATATAACATGTTTAAGGTTTAAGATGTAATAATTGTGTGTAGAATGATATAACATTTTTGTAAGTTTTATTATATAGGATTCGTACGAAAATATAAATGTGTGGAGTGGAGAGTCTAATTATTCCTCCAACGTTTCCTTGCAATACTTGCACTTAAATAGAAGAATCCTCCGGCACAATCATCAAGATGAGCTGCGAGTAGCTTCCCTTGTGGTGGAAGATACTCCCTCCGTCATTTTTAGTGCGTCACATTTCAATTACAGTCGTGGGTTACCATATCTAATATTTGACCGTCCATTTTATTTGAAAAATTTATGAAAAAAATAATAAAAATTCGTCACGTTTAAAGTACTATTAATGTTTTATCATCTAATAACAATAAACATAGCAATCATAATTTTTTTTCAAATAAGACGAACGGTAAAACGTTAAATAGAAAAACCACGAAAAATATGTTTTTTTGGGACGGGGGTAGTATTAATAAAGGAGAATTAACCATTGCAATGTAATATATTTATTTATTTTTGCCTCTCTGGAGTCTGTGTTATTGCTATCAATTCCCTTTGACCCAACATCCTTCAAAAGACTCGTGATTTGTGGTTTTCTCTGTTCTTTATCAAGTTTGCTCCTCAATGGTAGCATCGTGTACCTAAAATAATTTGGTGGGACGGTCTAATTATAATAAATTATCTTGGTGGGAATGGATCATACTCCATCCAAATCCGTAGTTCTAAAATTGATCTTATCCTATCTTAGATTGTTACATATTGAAACACTAAATACGATCACATATTTGTTGTCTTGAACGTATTTTTTTTCAATGACTAAGGAGAAAAGTCCTTACATCTTCACTTTTCATTAAAGCCCAAATCTGTCCCTAAACTTTTCATATTGTTTGCCTTTCATCCTCTGATCAATTTAAAGTGGTTTTGAATAATGTGGCAGTGTTATATATAGTGATGAAAAATATATATTATTAATTCAAATTTGGTAAATACCCAAAAAAAATACTCGCATCTTCCATGGATCATTTAAAACAAAAAAAAACGTGTGTCCACAAACAACATAGTAGTAGAATATAATTGTACCTATATTAGGATAAATTATATCCATATCAGTATGTCAAAGAAGCTAACACATACTTCAGATACATTGACATATGCAGTACAAGTATAACATAAAACCAATGGTATCGTTAGGTGACAAAACCTGACTATTATCTTGTAAATATTTACTATCTTCTAGAGAACTTTGACAAGAGATAGACAATGAAGAAGCAAAACAGAGCAAAAAGGACCACATGCACAACATGATTCGAGCCCTGTAGGATGATGCTCTTGTTCATCCTTCGCATGTTATGCTTATGCTTCACTCCAGCCTGAGCTTTTATGAGGGTCATTTGCTGTCCACAAAAAGGATAACAAAAATCAGAGAATAACTAGGATTATATTATTGTTGGAGAAAACATGAAGAATTAATTGGTAATTAACGTTATAAAAGATTAAACGGAACCGGAGTGAGTAATAGTTTATGCTTCAATAAAACTGTTTTTTTTTTGCGAGGTGCTCAAACTATTCTTGAAGTGCCATGCTACTATTCTTATTTGATTTTTTTGGGGGAATTTTTTAACTTAACACTAGTAATTTGGTATTTTCTTGATTAAGGGCATACATGTCATGACAGAGTGCTTGTTTGAGACATTTTAGTATTGATTTAATCATATGTTCAGCCACTTATTAAAACACAAGAATTTCATATAAATCTTATAATATTTAAACAATAATTAATGTAATTTTTATAAAAAAAATTGAAAAAAGTTCTTGCATTGCAAAGGTCTAGCTTGCTCTGAAGACTAGTTGCAATAGAAAGGCAGAAGGAGAGGGTTTTCCATGACTCGTTAACTTCTTTATAAAGAAAGCGACACCTTGTGTTATACCATGAGAAATATTGTTTTTTTAAAAAGAATGTCACTTACTTTTTTATTAAGAAAATCACCATGAGTATAATAAAACTTTGGTTCAACTCCTTTCCTCCGTAATTAGATTGCAGTCCAACGCAATTGCGTTATTGTTTGTGGGCTTTGAGCACTATGAACTGGCCAGCCCAATCCGAAGTCATAACCAACCCAGTACAAAATGTCATCCCTCTTGTTTTTATAAGGAGCAAATATGAAAAGCAATTTGCATATCGCTTCTCATGTGAACCCAAACAATGTGTGGTTTTTCCTCAGCCCATCGCATTCAACACGTAAGGGGGAAACATTTTTCATTTGCTTTAGTGCTTCAAACAAACATCTACAATAGCAGCTGTAAATCAGCTATAACCACATATTGAGAAAAAAATGATAAGAGAGAAGAAAGCGGGCTACAGATTTATAGGACGATACGTGTGTATGAGAGGTGGGATCGAGTATTAATGATGTAGTATATTTTTATAGTTAACTATTATATGAATGGGCTATTAGATTAGCTATAAGTGATTTGGAGCCAGTAGTTGGCTATACTATTAAACTTGCTCCAAGTTGAAACTTAGACCCTGTTTAGATGGGACTAAAACTTTTAAGTCCCTATTATATCGAATGTTTGGACACTAATTATAAATATTAAACGTAGACTATTAATAAAATCCATTTATAATCTTGGACTAATTCGCGAGACGAATCTATTGAGGCTAATTAATCCATGATTAGCCTATGTGATGTTACAGTAAACATTCTCTAATTATGAATTAATTAGGCTTAAAAAATTTGTCACGTAAATTAGCTTTCATTTATGTAATTAGTTTTATAAGTAGTCTATATTTAATACTCTAAATTAGTGTCTAAATAGATGGACTAAAGTTAAGTCCCTGGATCCAAACACCACCTTAGAAAACCGAGTCGGAGTCCCCACCGAACCGAACACGACCTTTTCTCTCCTGTAACTTTCTCCCTCTATTTCCAAATAGATTACCACGGTTACTATCTATATTTAAACTTCGACTATTTATCTTTTTTAGATATTTTTTAAATATTTATTGAAGTATATAACATTTGTTCATAGTAGTCTAACATTATTAGCGGTCAAAGTTAAATAATGCAAGTATAATTATTTAAAAATGGAAATAATATCTTTTACCAACAAATCCCCTATTAACAATTGTATCCCACTTAATAGGTTTTATTAATATTTTTAGTGTTCAATAACATTAAAAATTGTCCATATGTGTTTGTCCATGCTCAAGAAACTTAATAGATCCGTCACTGCGCCCAACTCCTCAACAACAATTCTCATCCTCCTTTATATTTCTTCTCTTTTCTCCCATCCGAGTAAACACAACACTTTCATATTGTTGTAGGAATATAATAATCTTGCATCAACGTACGAATATCTGCAACTACTAGTAAGTAAGGTCCTGTTGTGTTTTTTTTTTCTTTTGTGGGGGGGGGGGGGGGTAAAAATTATGTGAGCAGCTGATTTCAGTTTACTTTTAGATTACGCAACTATATATTCTTATAATTTGAATGAGAAGGGAGCTAAATATTCTAATATGAGACTACTACAATTACTAGAAACTCTTCTAAACTAGGCGTAAGAAAGTAGCTGTATGCCTGTATATTTGTTACTAGTAAAAGTCATCCTCGATGGATAGTGACAACAAACAGTGGCCAAGTAGGCAAGCACTCGTTGACGAAGCAAGCTCTACACACCGCTACCTTTTTCTCACATACTCCACCCATATTCCTCAATTCCTGCGGACCAAAACACGATCAACCATACGTTGGATAGACCATTTGAACGCGGTACACACCGAGCACGCATGCTCGTAGCGAACACTTCCCCGCTACCTCTCCCGGCTAAAAGACAAGCGAAGGAATTGGAAGGAACGTCCCCGTCCTGCCTGCCGTCCCGGCAGCGTGTGTTGGTGGCCACGAAGGGACGACCGGACGAGCCTGCCGATCGAGCTGACGCGCGACGCCACTACTCCACCAATACAAAATCTCCATCCACACCTGACCCAAGAGGCCAAGACGGGAGGACCCGCATCAGCCACGCCTTTCGCGCGCGCTAGTCCCCTGTTTCCTCCGTTTCCTCGGCTTCTCCTCCGCTTTGCTTTGCTACTATGGGAAAGTGATTTCACTTAAACTAGCATGGCTAGCACAGTAGCATCATTATATTTTCTTTTTATATAATAGTATATATGTTTTCTCAATATATTATTCAAATATATTAAAATAATAATATAATTTTAAATTCTGTACTATCTTTACGAAACTACTAATGTATAATATTCATATTATATTTTATACACGTGTTAGTTATTAATTATTTTTTATATTAAATTTTAGTTATTTGTAAATTATATTCCTATATGGACTCTAGACTCGTCTTTCAATATTTCTTTTTTTTTAATTTCGAATTTTCGTTATCTATTAATTGTATTTCTATATAGACTCTAGGCTCTTCTTCTAATATTATTTATTTTTAAATCTGAATTTTTATTATTTTTAATTGTATTTCTACGTGGATTCTAAACTCATCTTTCAATATTCTTTATTTTTTCTCAAATTTCAGTTACTTCTAAATTGTATTCTTATATTGACTTTAGACTCTTCTTCCCATGTTTTTTTTAATTTCAAATTTTAGTTATTTGTAAATTGTATTTTTTATACGAATTCTAAACTCTACTTTTAATTTTATTATGTTTATTTCAAATTTTATTTAGTTTTAAATTCTTATATGGACTCTATATTCTACTTCTAATATTCCTTATTTTTAATTCCGAATTTCTATTTATTTTTAATTATATTTCTATATGGACTCTATACCCTACTTCTAATATTCCTTATTTTTAATTCCGAATTTCTATTATTTCTTAATTACATTTCTATATGGACTCTATACTCTACTTCTAATATTCCTTATTTTTAATTCCGAATTTCTATTGTTTCTCAATTGTATTTCTATATGGACTCTAGTCCCCTCTTCCAATATTCCTTATTTTTTAATTCTGAATTTCAACTATTTCTAAATTGTATTTCTATGTGGGCTCTGTTTTTCTTTTTCTCCGATTAATATGAGAATTTCTAGGCCGTGAGAGTGAACGTGGAGGCTCTTTTTTTTATTCCTTCTTTAATAAGTTAATAGATAGTTATAGAAAAAAAATTGAAACAATTTGGTAAGATAGATTAATATAAAATTTAACTTCTACAAGTTGTATAAAAATAACAAATATATATGCGAATGTACGATAGCTATTTTCAATTTAATTTGTTCTATTTGTTACAATATGTAGAAGTCGAATTTGGTTTTGCATGTTTGTGGAACAATATGCGTTTTGTTCCTATTAGAAATCTGTGATTCTATACATACTACTAAGGCTATATTAGGGAAGCTTAAAATTTTAATAATTATGGTTGTGTAATAATTTATTTTCTAGATTTTATAACTACAAATTCTAAGAATCTAGATAAGAATATGAATTGTTTAGGGGAACATGGAGATTTTGGGAGAATCCACCCCTTCGATAGTGAGTTTACGGGTGGCAACTTTTTCATTTTCTATTAACACGCTTTCTGAATTATCAAACGATGTAATGTTTTATACAGAGTTTTCTAAAAAAACAAATAAACTCATTTTTTAAGTTTGTAATAATTAATAATCAATTACTAATGGTTGTTGGATTGCTACATATTGTAACAATCAGAGGCTGTAGAGTTTATTTGTTCGTAGAGACTGTTAAATCAATTAAGGGTGTTAATCAATTAATAATCAAGTTTGTAGAGGCTGTTAAATCAATCAAGGGTGACTTGAGCAGAGGCTGTAGAGTTTGACCTTTGGAGGGAGTTCCAGTCAATATGGGTCTTTGTAATTTTCTTTCTGTGGGGATGGGTGTGTGTGCTCAATTTTGAGAAGGTTAGAGATGTTAGAGCAGGCAGGGCGTTCGGCGTGTGTGAAGGTGTGCATGTGGTAATGCAAATATTTGTCTCATAGAGGGAAAATAAGTTTAAACGCAAGTTCGACAAGATATCAATGTTCTTATCCATAGACCTTAGTTAAGTCTTTCAGAAAACCATTTTATCCCTAGAATCAATCAAGTATTATGTGAGCACTTTCATTCTTTCGCAATGATAGTGAAATAACGAAATATTACACCTGTTATCTATCAAATTTGTGCAGCAAATATTTGAATCTATGATTTGCTTCAGTGTCTCACACTGTCCAAAAATCTGATATTTAACTATACTGTCACATGTAGTGTAGGTTTCGTGTAAATGCCGCTTTCCAAAAGGATTTGGTAAAATATTACTCTTAGGGTCTGTTTGGTACAACTCCAACTCCTAAATTTAACTCCAGGAGTTAGGTTTTGAGTGGAGTTGTGGAGCTGCCTAAACCCAGCTACACAACTCTAGTTCATTTTGTGATAGAGCTCCACCCAGCTCCACTCACAGTTTTGGTGGAGCTGAAACTGTTTGGCTGAGCTCCAGCTCCAGGAGGGGTGGAGCTGGAGCTGGAGCTATGCCAAACAGACCCTTAACCTATGGCTATACGCTACAATGCTATCCGAGACCAAATTACCTTCCACTCTTCTTCCTCCCTCAGCCGGTCCAAAGTCCAAACCTTTTCTCTCCAAGTGAGCAGATCAGCAACGAGACCAAGTGTCGACGACCCACGGCCCATGCCAGAGGAGTGTGCGCTGGTGAGGAGAGGCAGATTTGTGAAGAAGATGGATGGCCGCGATGGAGCTAGGCCGGGGGAGGGTTCCGAGGGATGGAGAATGGGGTAGCGGAGTGTGGCTTGCCCATTGACAACGGTGGAACGACCGGCCCTGTGAAGTGGAAGCGTTTTCGTCTGGGATGAAGACAATGGCACAACGTCGGAGAGAGTAGGAGGTTGGAAGGCAGTCGAGCAATGATCTTCCATTGACAGTGACCCGAGATAGGAACAACAAGGAAGCGGCCGAGAAAGAGGCGACACGTCTTCACCTTGAGGCGACGGCTTAGAGGAACAAGGTCGATGCGGTGGGAGGCGATGCGTCAGCAGCAGCGTGGGTTGTTGGCTCCCCTTGTCGTCGGCGCTGCGCTGAGAGCGCGACGAGACGGGGCTTGGAGTAGGGCTCAAGAAGGCGATGCAGGGAGGTTTGGAAAGACAACGACGTGTAGTCGGAGTTGACTCGAGGTTTGGACATAGTGAGGGGAAAAAAGAGGAGTGGAGGGGTAATTTGGTCTCAGATAGTATTATGGCATATAGGGACGGATTAAAAGTGACATTTTATCGAATCCCCTTTAGAATTTGGCATTTGGATAAAACACATATATGACTATGGTATAGTGTCATATTTCTAATTTCTCCACACCGTCTACGTTGCACTTTAGAAAACCAAACACAATCTTTTCCCTTCTCTGACTCATCTTCTGCAACATATATAAGGGCATGTTCAATGCGTATCCTCAAACCGTGTCCCTGCTCACGGCCATTACTTTGGACGTCCGTGCCGTGCCCTTGGAGAGGCGCGTGTTTTCTTCCAGGGGATGCGTCCTTCGGTGATTTTTGGCAGAGGAACAAAGCGAGGAGCCGCGTTGGGCACGCCGTAGCTTGTGGACACCGCTCCCCACACCCGTATTACCCTTTCCACCCTTGGCCAGAGCTGGAGGCGGTGGAGGAGCCGGAGGCCGTGCCGGCTAGGTGGACGGTGACGAGCGGCGGCGGGGAAGAGAGGGGGAAAGAGCGGCGATGAGCGGATCCGGCACCGGCAAGGTGGAAGAGTCACCGTCATCCCCGACCTCCTTTGGCGCCGTGCCTGCCTCAATGAGGCGCAGATCTGGCCCCGGATCCACGCCCAGATCCGTCCACGACGGCGATGGTGTGGTCGACCAGATCTAGCCACCATGGCGGCGGCGGTAGGACAAGCGAAGGGAGAAGGGTGGCAGCGCGCGTCCAGATCTCGTCCCGCGCACCGTCGATGCCGGTGGCGGGGTCGTCTGCCGCCGCGACCCACATGGCTCGCCATCCGCTTTGCTGAGAGAGGGAGAGAGCAGAGAGCAAGTTGAGGGATGGAGAGAGCGGCGAAAAGAACGAGAGGGAGCAGAGAGAGGCGTTGCTGACAGGGGTAGGAGAGGAAATTAATATCCGTAGCTTTTTGGTTGGGATACCCACTGTGAGATAGAGTACCTTCATCCAGTTGCTTCGGGTTTTGAAGAATCTACTTAGCTATGGTCTCCATTAGGAGACGAGTGTCCACATGAGTATATTCAGTTAGTGAGGGCACTCTATGGGTGTCTTCTATCGTACATGCCCTAAGAAAACCTATATCGCTTTGCACTTGTGAAAAGTCATTGTTTAAGAATAACACAAGACTAGCAACCTCACTCGTTGACAAAGCAAGCCCTACAGGGCACTACGTACGTTACGTTTCTCCCATCCCACCCCATGTTCTTGCAGACAGAAAAAAACATGATCACCACAAAAAATTATTCGGAAGAAAACACCATCGAGACGCAGCCATGACTTATTTTATGGAGTACTAATTTCTCGAGACGCATACTAATAGCCGTATAGATAGACTTTTTTTTTATATCAAGGCAACTCACGGTCTCGGCCACCTCTTCCGGGCTAGTAGAGGTCTACTCCCTCCGTCCCAAAAAGTACTTTAAAGTTTAAATTTTATAAAAAAACTAACTTCTACTATCATATCTATCATTAGCACATAAAACGAGAATCTACCCATTAGTCTTATTAATGTTTTCAATGATTAAGGATATTATAGTTATTCTTACTCTTTACTAATTTCACTTTAAAATATTAGGAATAGATTTTTCGTGGGACGGGAAAGAGTAGAGGAGAACACAAGCCGAGAGCAAACGTCCCCGTCCCGCCGTCCCCCCGTCCCGCGTGTTGGCGGCGGCCACGAAGACGGAGGAAGTGACGCGCGCGCGACGCCACTAATAAACTAAACAGAAGGATTAGAATAAATCAAATCTCCGTCGCTCTCGTCTCTCCAAAGTCCAGACTCCATTCCATGGGATCGGTGGTGGGGGCCCGCGTCGGCCACGCCTTTCGCTCGCCCAGTCTCCTTCCATTTCCCTCGGTTCCTCCTCTCTCTCTCTCCTCCTCCTCCGTGTTTGCGTTGCGTCTCCTCCTCCCGCACGGCTCGCTCCCTGCCCACTCCTCTCCTCTCCTTCTGCTGCTGCCGTCCACGCGACACCACCGAGCGTCGCCTTCGTTCTTCCTCCGCCTTGCCCTTCCCCGTACGTCCTGCTCTTGTGGAGGGAGGTGTTTCGCTCCGTAGCAGCAGCAGCAGCAGCGAGGTGAGCATGTGCGGCATCTGTTTGACTGGATTGTTCCGGGGTTATTGGATGGGTAGTCTGTTGCGGGCTAAAGGCATAGAAGTTGCTCGCTATGGAGTTGGGGCCAGCCATGGAAGTGCTGCTCTGTGTTGTTGTGGGGTGGGTGTAGCAGAGTTTGGAGGGAGTTCCGGCGGGCATGGGGCTCCGCGAAAATTGGGTTTTCTTCTTTTGGTAAATTTTAACTTTGTTTGGTTACGGTTCGAATGTCAGTTGCTACGTTGGGGGGGCCGGCAGAGAGTATGTGGGGGCTCCTGTGTTGTGTTGGATTAGGATCAATTTTTGGAAGGAAAGGCAGAGAGGAAAGGGGGCATCAGGTTGGTGTCTCGTAAAGTTAGTGGAAATGCGAATATTTCTTTTGTAGGCCATTTCATTTTTATCTTTAGCTTTCGGGCACTTGTGGTACTCCTAGTTGATGATTCGAGTTGGGACCCAGCGATATCACGTTTATTTGGGTGGTTGTTGATGTTGTGTGCAGAGTAGTTGCTTTTACCTCAAATCTGAACTTTTTAGTCAACTGGTATATATGCTACAATAATGCCTTTGGGGATTCTTGATCATATCCATACCATCCCAACCTTCTGAAGGTGCTGATCTATTACCATTGTGATTGAAATTTGCTTGCTGTTTCTTTTTAAAACTTTACAACAACAAAAGGAACCTTCAGTTTATCTCCTTATCTTCTTGTGCCCACCACTTTAGCTTGGCATTTGATTCATTTCATGATTGTCATATATGTAAGAACTAATACAACTTGATCTTTTTTCCTGGAAGTTAGCAAGTACAGTAGTCATATCAATTGCTGCTTTAAGATGGTCCATGTAATGTGTTTTACTGCAGTCAGTAAAAACCAGTCATACATCTCTACTCTTATAAAAATTGAAGATGTTTTTGCCGGTACTTTGGTACATCATCCGTGTATGAGTCGGTTTTTAAGTTCGTTCGCTTTTGGAAATACATATCCGTATTTGAGTTAGTTTTTAAGTTCGTTCGCTTTTGTAAATACAGAAGGAGCCGTATAGATATCTCTTTAAAAAACTCGCATGCTAACTTGAGACGATCAGACTCCTAATTGCAGCTCATGATTAAAATAGTTTTCACCCGTTGCAACGCACGGACATTTTTTCTAGTTAAGGAATAAAACTCAAATCCATCTGACATAGCTTGAAGCCTTGTTATAAGCACTACAAAAGCAACTGTTATGCTGCCAGTCATGATGTACCAACTATCTTCTTATATAACTTCAGTTGATGTTTCTGAAGAAAAAGTTTGTCAGTCGGTTTGACTTATTACACTCGTTGTAAGCTAAGCAACTTCATTTTCAAGCCTCTAAAATAGTGTGCAGGACCGTAGGCATTTTTTATTTTTCAAAACTTTTAACTTTTGGCCAAATGGCATTTTATTATTGTTTTGTTTATTCAAAGTTGGGATTGAGATTGCTAGTTACATACTGAAATCAACATGTATTCCTTTTTTGTGTAGGTGATACCTTTAGTCTGGCAAACATAAAATATGGTTAAGATAATGGATAATCAGTCATCGATTGAAGAACTGGATGAACCATTAGGGAGAGTTCCAATACTTTCATATGGTTCTGGGCATATGCTAAATGACATCACTTCTTCATGTTGGTTTACTTATTTGCTGGTTTTCTTGACGGATATTGGGCTTAGTCCAAGGTATGTGCCTTTGAGGGATAGATTTTTTTGTCCATTTGTTCTGTTAATTTTTATATCATGTTATTTACACATATTTCTAAATCATATTTAATGAAGCCATTAGTGCACTTTTTTTAGTTGTTTTCAAACACTTAACCCACTCTGCTTGATGAGGAATTGTACAGAAACATAGGTTCATATTTAAAGTCAGGATGTCCTAAATGTGGTGCAATAGATATTTCACCGGGATATCCTGCAAATGAATGTAACGATTGGTCATCTTTTTTCGGATGAATTTTTTGCATCATTATTGGTATTGTGCTGTTTAAGAGTTAAGACTAGCCACAACTTCATGATGTCCAAGCAACTATCGCGGCTATAACAAAGTTAGCAACTTTGATTTTTTTTTTGAAATTATTGGCTCATTTATGATCAAAGACATGCCGTAGAGACTGCATAAAGTATGGAATTGTTGGACTAGATCATCAGAACATTATACTTGTATTCGTATCTCGAGAAATGTTCTATCAGAGATGCTGAAAGAAATTTTCTACAAGAAACATTGGAAGTTTGAAAGGATTACGTGCTGCTTCAGGATTCTTTTAGACATTTTACCTTTTATTCACCTTTTCAGTGATGCTGCTGTTGTCATGCTTTCTGGTCAATTGGCAGATGGTTTCGCAACAATCTTCGTTGGAGAACTGGTACAACCTAAGAAAGAACATGATTGTTTACTAAAGCATTGTTATAAAGCTGTGACATCATATTCTCATGGCTTATCTTCTCTTAGACGTTCGCTACTAGTTTTCCTGTGTTTATTGTGTATGGTTCCAAACTAGATATGTAAATTATATCTTCTTTTTTTTATCCAGATTGATCGCTTTGGACATTTTAAACTGTGGCATGCAGGAGGATCCATTTTAGTAGCAATTTCCTTCTCATCTGTTTTTGGTAGCTGTTTGCCTTGCAAACTTACGGGAACTATTTCATCTACAATGGAGACTGTTGGATATAGCACATTCGCTGCTATTTTCAATGTTGGTTGGGCAGTTACTCAGGTCTCTCATATGTAATGCCTCTTCCTTTCATTGTTTATCTTCATTTTCTTTTCTTGTGATTCCTGCATTTGACTTGTGTACATCATCTGCGTATTTTCTAAGGTCGATGGTGAACTGCATGACATCAAACCCAACAAGTCGGGTTGCATTAGTAAGCTGCCGCAATGCCTTCACAATGGTTAGAACATCTTAATTTAATCTAATTATTCTTAACTCAGGTATTACAAAAGAGCTGAATCTGATGATCCTTTTCTGTGCTCGTGCTAGATCGCAAATCTTAGCCTGTATGGCATTGCTTTGTTGATATTTAGTCTACGTCAGTCAGTGAGCGTGATAGTTCAGGTACTCTCTTGTTTTAAGATAATATTTTACTATTTGCCTGATCTTTTGGATTTATCTTAAATTTTGGAAATCCTATTTCAGTATCGATGGATAGCATATGTGTCCATTGCCCTTGGATCTTGTTTCGTCGTTGTGTTCTTGATTGGAACGAAAGAGCCAGGGTAAGATAAAAAACACTTGTGGAGTTCATAGTTTAAAGGCCATGTAATTTTGATGGTTTTTCTTCCACTAGGTTTTCCTCATTTTTGCAGTATTTGAATGACTTTTAATTTTTTTAGGTTAAATCAGCATTGCCAGAATAAGAGACTTTCCAGGATTTCATGGACCCACTGGTTCAAGAAAGTATTGTACTACCAAGTTGCTCTAGTATACATGTTTACTAGATTGGTTACCAACGTTTCACAGGTATCTATAATCTTTTCCTATTTTTCTTATGAGACTGAAATCTTCTTTCCTTTGATAAAAATATAATGCATTTTTAGTTCCATGTATATAATGGCCTTGTATCACTTGTTTATTTTCAAGCATACGTTTATTCTGTATGAAAAAGGATATCTCATAGAGATTAATGTATTGTACTCCAAAATAGTTTACCTTGTTAACTGTGTTCCATGGACCATGGCATGGTGGAACATAGTAAATTCTTTTGCATGCAATTCCAAATTCACGCTGGTTATTATGCAGCAAAAACTTTGGATGTTTTGGGATGAAATATTGACCAGTTCATGCTTAAATATGGTGGTGGATATTATATATGAACTTTATATATTTCTTTTTTTCCTAGATTCTTTTTTCTGTGAAATTCTCTACTAACATACTAATTTTGAGACATACTATAGAAGCACATTCTCACGATGCATTAGCATTTTTCTGTTTCTAATATGTTTACTGGATAATGGGAATTTTGTTTGATTATTTGTGCAGTATTTGTGTATGTTGACGTATTACCTTTTTCACTAGGTTTAAACTATGATGCTCTTGTTTATGCTTTGAACTAATAGCTAGAGGACACATCAACTATAACATTTCTGTATTTGGTCAGGCACTTCTTGCTTTCTACGTCATAAATGATTTGGAAATGCCCCAATCATCCAAAGCATTGGTAAGGTTCTTTTTCATATATTTGCTTTGTAAATGTTGTTTTATTTAATTTATCTCATGTATTACACTAGCGCTGGTGTTGAATATGTCATTGGGATGGTTGTTCGCATGCAATTGTACAGCAAGTAGGTGCCCAAATAAGTAAAATCAGTCTAATATTACTAATTAATGTGCCAAATTTTGGAACTATGAATAGTCTAATCTGGCTGAAGCTCACTGCATATGCTGTAACTAAGCTAGCTATGTATAAACTCCAGTTCACTAGATTGGTCAATCCTGGGACTTCAATGGTTGAGATTAGAAAAAATAATCTGAATTATATCAACATTAGACCATTGTTCATTTATTACTTTAACCATTTTAGATGATTTTGTGTTCAACGTCATAATATGGATTTTCACGAATTAATTTGCGCTGCTCTTCATATTTCAGGTACCTGCTATTATCTATGTCTGCAGCTTGATAGTATCTGTCATATTACAGGTCAGAGCATGTCCTTAGTATTTAATTATCTATTTTGCTACTCAACTTAACATAATTTTTATTGTTTCTAGGAAACTAGATGGTCAAGTTGGCGTTTAAAAAATTACTTTTCTGCTGGGGCCATGCTTTGGATATTGTCTGGTGTTGGAATTGTTGTTCTACCAAGTGGAATGCACAACTTCATGTATGCACTATCAATCACAATAGGAGTTGCCAATGCTCTTATGACAGTAAGTTGTTAAACTTCAGTTTCTGCTTATATTTTAAGGAGTTAATATACTAAAACATTTCTATGGCAAACTTTTAGCCTATAATATCGCTTAGAAGTATTTTCCATTGTGTAGTTTTTAACCTTGCAAAGCTGTATGTCAATCATCTGCATTTGGTTAGCTTATTGCGAAGCATTTCAGCTGCTTGATTTTAAGTAGCGTGTTATCTTGTAAGTTTGTGATTAAATTTGTCCAAATTTCCATATGCCATACATAATCATGTTATGCCTGGGAGTTCTCTTCTCATCGTTCACATCTTTTCACCATTTCTCTTGATACTAGGTAACAAGTATCAGCATGGAAGGAATTTTAGTAGGTGAAGATCTAAATGGTTGTGCTTTTGTGTATGGCTCATTAAGTTTTGTTGACAAAGTGTCATGCGGACTAGCTCTGTATATTCTTGAGTCCTATCAAGGTAATGACTGTTACTATTATCATGGCACTGATACATCAAAAAAATTTGGGATGGTACTTTTACAGTATGCTGAGAGTTTGAAACTTTGCATGGCAGGAAGTACCAATACCAGACAGAACCTAGAGTCGACATTTGGTTATTCAGTTACAAGACTTGGTTTGGGGTTAGTCCCAGCTGCCTGTTCACTGCTCTCAGCCATAATAGCTTATACGATGGACCTACCTGACACTCGGCGAAGACCTTTAGTTGAACCTCTTCTCGCATAACTCTGCTGGTAGCACTTCCATTGCAACTGTATATATGTCCAACGGCCAATGACTCCACTGCTGGAGGCTGGAGCTATTAACAACAGTACAGTTATACGACTCGGAAGGAAAGAAACTCGGACATTGTCAATTCATTTTGACTTGGTCTGAAATTCTGAATTAAGTTATAGATGACACAGTGAAAGGTACTCAGCAACGGGTTGAGTATGTACCAAAAGTAGCATGGGAGTACAATCCTGTGTAAGTTAATCCAAAATCCCCTTACAAATGTAGCCTAGCCGCATTGTTCACAAGAATACATAGCTTGTATGTTAATTTTATATTTATTCACTTTGGATGTAATTGAATTACCATTTAGCTATTTTTACTTAGATAATGAATTGGTCTTTTTATTGCTTCGCATTTCACTTGGGGTTTTGATTTTGGAAGACTGCAACATCACTATGAGACTTACATAACTATGGTCTTAGACTGTGTAGAATGTAGATACGAATAGAATCCAATTAATTTTTTTCTTGTGGTAAATAGCACCTGAAACAGCTTTGAGGTGCTATTGCTGGCTGTTTGAAGATTACCTGTATCTCAACAGAAAGTCAGTTTGCACAGGAATACTGGGAATGTACATACTTTATGCAACTGGTTGAACGCAAAACAACTGAAGCATTCTCAAAATTTAAGAAAAGACAAAAGGATGGAGGAAGCCGTTTCATTCTGAACAATGGAGAGCCCGTTTCGTCCTGAATAATGGAGCAGAAGTTGATATTCACAAGCTTATTTCTATCTATCCCAGGAGGAAACGGAAAATGACAGAAGTTTTGCTTCATGTGGCCTAGTCACCATGATATAATCGAAATTGTTGGAGTTTTTTAGAGCTATCTAAATGTTTATGATCTGCCAAGCATGGCCTGGTTTTCTGTTGCCCTGTTCCCTGCCAAAGTGTGGTAGTTAGTTCCAACTGATTTTGTTTCACAGCCCAGAGCGTTCACCGTTGCTTCCTCCAATTTATCCAGCAAGTATATTAACATCACAGAGCAAATAAAATAATTTATGGATAGCTTTTATATCTATGTCATTAGTGGCTTAAAAGCCATGTTCGAAAATAGTCTGATGAAAAAACCTAAATTAATTTAAAAATCAAGTTATAAAATTCAAATTTTGCCAGCAGTTGACAAGACAACAAACATGCAATAAATACTTAGAAGTTTAACTTCCACAATCTCAATTTATGAATGCTTAACTTCAAATTTTCTGGGTGTTTAACTTCAAAAGTTTATTTTAGGTTGTTTCAGAAGAATGACAGTTGAACATTAGGTCCCTTAATTTTGTCTGAAAAACCTTCAAACAATATAGATCTGATTAGTTTCTCTCATAGATACTTCAACGTTAGGTGCCTTTTAATTTGTCTCAGCTCTCACTTAGATGATTAAATGCTCTAATAAAAAATCATTTAACCCCTTGATAATAGTATATCTCAGTTGTTTCACATGCATATGCATGGAGAAGTATTGGTGACATACTGACATGCAATTTCAGTGAAACAACACACTATTTTTCAAGTGTCATCTTTTCCCTTTCTCTGAGGAATGTGTGACAGTGATTAGTGACAGGTTGGCACTTGTGGCAAGAAGCCCTAAATTATTTCATCTCGCCTCTATAAAAGCCATTACTACGCATGCATTCCTTCACCACAAGCTCTCTCACACACCACCCATCAACAATGGCGTCCACGACCTCCAAACCCTTGCAGTGCTTGGCATTGTTCCTCCTCCTCGCGCAGCTCGCCCACTCAGCCTTCATCCCGAAGCCCAAGAACCGCACCGAGCACAAGCCTGATCAGCTGTCGAACACCTACATCGTCCATGCCAACCACCTCCTCAAGCCGTCCCGCTTCGCCACCCTCGAGCACTGGTACATCTCCATGGTGGCCACGCACTCCCCTCGCGCCGCCACCAACGCCACCGCCGCCGCCGCGGTGGCCGGCCGCATCCTGTACACCTACGACACCGTCATGCACGGCTTCGCCGTGCGCCTCGCCGCCGACGAGGCCCGGAGCTTGTCCCGCGGCGCCCCCGGCGTGACCGCGGTGCACCAGGCCAGGATGTACTACCCGCAGACCACGAGGTCGCCGGGGTTCATCGGCCTCGACCCGGAGTACGGCCTGTGGCGCGACACGGAGTTCGGCGACGGCGTCATCATCGGCGTCATCGACTCCGGCATCTGGCCGGAGAGCCCCAGCTTCAACGACAGCGGGCTCGCCGCCGTCCGCCGCAGCTGGAAGGGCGGGTGCGTGGGTCTCGGCGCCAGGCTGTGCAACAACAAGCTGGTCGGCGCCAAGGACTTCTCCGCCGCCGAGTACGGCGGCGCCTCCTCCCCGAGGGACGACGTAGGGCACGGCACGCACGTGGCGTCGACGGCCGCCGGCTCCGAGGTCCACGGCGCCGGCCTCTTCATGTTCGCCCGGGGGACGGCGAGGGGGGTGGCGCCCAAGGCGAGGATCGCCATGTACAAGTGCGGCGGCAACTGGGGCTGCAGCGACGCGGCCATCATCGCCGGCATCGACGCCGCGGTGAAAGACGGCGTGGACATCATCTCCATCTCCCTCGGCGGTTTCCCTGTCCCGTTCTACGAGGACAGCCTCGCGATCGCCACGTTCGGCGCCCAGCGGGAGGGCGTGTTCGTCGCCCTCGCCGGCGGCAACAGCGGACCTCGGCCGTACACCGTGACCAACTTGGCGCCGTGGATGACCACCGTCGGCGCCGGCGCCGTGGACCGGCTGTTCCCGGCGAACCTCACGCTCGGCAACGGTGAGGTGCTCGTCGGCCAGTCCCTGTACACCAAGACGGCCACGGGCACCACCATGGCGCCGCTGGTGTTTCTGGACTCCTGTGACGAGTGGAGTCTCTCGCCCGACGTCGTCATGGGCAAGATCGTCGTCTGCCTCGCCGGCGTCTACGAGGGCATGCTGCTGCAGAACGCCGGTGGCGCCGGGCTAGTCTCCATGCAAGGTGAGGAATGGCACGGCGACGGAGTGGTAGCCGACGCCTTCACCCTCCCGGCTCTCACTCTCAGCTACTCCAAGGCCGAGAAGCTCATGGACTACTTCGAGTCGGCGGCGAGCCCGGTGGCGTCGTTCAGCTTCGCCTGCGAGACGGTCACCGGCCAGAACCGTGCGCCGACGGCGGTGGGCTTCTCGTCGAGGGGCCCCAACCGCGTCGTCCCCGAGCTCCTCAAGCCCGACGTTCTCGCGCCGGGGCTGAACATCCTCGCGGCCTGGCCGCGCGACATCCCGGTGTCGATGTTGAACATGGACACGAGGAGATCCGAATTCAACATCCTCTCGGGGACATCCATGGCGTGCCCGCACGCCGCCGGCGTCGCGGCGCTGATCAAGAAGAGGCACGGCGACTGGACGCCCGCCATGATACGCTCCGCGATGATGACGACCGCGGCGACGCTCGACAACACCGGCCGCGACATCACCGACGAGGGCGTCCAGGAGGCCGCCAACGCCACCTTCACGAGCGCGACGCCGCTGGCGGCCGGCGCGGGGCACGTCCGCCCGCAGCTCGCCGTGGACCCGGGGCTCGTCTACGACGCCGGCGTGGAGGACTACGTCGACTTCCTCTGCAGCCTCAACTACACCGTCGAGCAGCTGCGGGTGTTCGTCCCGGACACTGCCGGGTGCGCGCCGGCGCTCCCCGGCGGCGGCCCGGCCAACCTCAACTACCCGTCGTTCGTCGTCGCCTTCAACGGCAGCACACACGTCCTCACGCTGACGCGGACGGTGACCAAGGTGTACGAGAAGCCGGAGACGTATAGCGTGGCCGTGTCGGCGCCGGCCGGCGTGAAGGTGACCGTGACGCCGGCGACGCTGGAGTTCAAGGAGAAAAACGAGGAGAAGAGCTACACGGTGGAGTTCACGAGCGTGGCGGGAGGACACGTCAACCAGAGCTGGGATTTCGGGCACATCTCGTGGGAGAATCGGAAGCATCAGGTCAGGAGCCCTGTGGTGTTCATGTGGAACTAGATGATGCAATGTTGATGGGTTGATCTGTCGTGAGAGAAGAAGAATAAGTATTATTTGTTGTATACTTGTGGAGTTGTGGGAGATGAATTAATGAATTATCAATGAGAATCCTAAATGTTGGCAGCTAACTTCTGTTCACCGCTCCTTTTTTTTTAAAAAAAAAATTGTTGTTCTTACATTCAAACTGATTCACTATTCTGAAACAAATAAGAATCCGTTGATCAGGCCATCGGGCACGGCGGATTTGACGTTTATGGTTTTCCACTGAATTCAGTAGTTTAGTTTCATTCATGTTGTTCTAGCATATGTTTTTAAGATTTTAGGTGCACTTAACAAACATAATGTGGTACAGTACGATTTTTGCGTTCACAGAAAAATCTCTTTTTACAAAATATTCACTTATCCATGACACACCATTAATCAGCGCTAACAGTACAAAAAGTGCGGTGCGGCATGCGGTTTGCTTCCTCCACAGCCCGTGAGAAGTCTTCAGAACGCGTGTGCTGGGCCTCGGCCCTTCTATGCTGATTGGGCCTAGAAAGGCGGCCTCGCCGTGTGGCCCGAAGGCCCGCAGGCCGTTGCTGAACGGTGGCCGCTCAATCGTTTCGGCCCAAACCGAAGCAGCGCTCGGGTTGGTGCGGTCTCGCGGCTCTCGCCTGCGGATTCTCCGATTCTGTTATTCCCTGCAATCATGAAGTGGAAAACCAAATTACTTCCTCCCTTTCACAGTATAAGTCATTCTAGTATTTCCTATATTCATATTGATGCTAATAAATCTAGATATATATTAGCATCAATATGAATATGAAAAATGCTAAAATAACTTATATTGTGAAACGGAGAAAGTAGAATTTAACAGACAACCTCGTCGTTTTCGTACATGTGCTCTGAAACTGCACGAAATAGATAGAGCGCCATGTTCTTGAGAGGGATATGAAGTTACCTAAGATGGGATAAACCGTATGAAGTAACACAGAAAATTTGACCACACAGCAAACAAAGAATGCACCATGTGTTGTCAATGAAGACACCGAGTTCTTCGCGGCAGTAGTTAATGATATTCCCATTTTTACAGCTAACTGACGCCTTAATTACTGTCTGCCCTGGCAAGAGTGGATGGCAAACCTTGTGGTTGACTCCGCAACCTATGTCCTTCTCACACGTCTACGTCAGAGCTTGGATAATCAACTCTTATCACCTGCAGATAATCATGGAAAGAGAAACCAATCGAGGAGACAAGCTGACATTTGCATACTAGCATCAGGCATTACCTTGTAAAAGCAAATCAAGAACAAAACAGAACAGAACAGAAGAAACCGAAGAATCATCGAGGTACACATCCATTCAGGGTCAGTCAGTCCTATGTTCAGGGGAGATGACACCTGCATCAAACGGACTATCAATTCATCATGGCACAAGACCAAGAACGAATTCCGGCGATGTCGGTGTCATCTCTCCTGATCACAGGGCCCAAACCCCCCACAAGAACACACATCCTCCCTCATCTCTGCGGACTGCAGATATACATAGCGCACTCTATGTCTCTATCTACTATGTTCTTCCTGCTTTCTGAAGATACTAGTGCTATGTACTACAGTACTATGTAGTAGTAGTATCTTCTTCTGTGCTTCTGCAATCTGCAGTCACATACATGCCTTTATATAGAGGATGGAGAGGAGGAAGGGGCGGCCATTTCTACTGATGTGATGATGGATGGATGATGCGTATTCACACCGGATGGCAAAGTAGCGTCCAGCCATGACAACCTGGTGTGCAATGATCTGACACTGACAGGCTTTGACCGGCCAAAGCTCATGCATTCACTCTGAACCCCTAAACTGCAAGTCAACGCCTGTCAGTTAACCGAGACTACGATGTTAGATAAAACATTTAGTACATGGATAATACAACAGGGTTGTTCTTATTCCAAAAAAAAAAAATGCAACAGGGTTGTGAACACGATAATTTTCTGCGCGCTGGATTCTGCTCTTGTTTGTGTCCATTTTGGCTTTGGGATTCCTCAAGTTTTGATGCTTCGTCTTTTTTTTTTTGCCTTAGATTCTTTTGTTAACTGTTGATCGCTCTGTGTCCAGTTCATTGCATAGAGCAAGGCTCTCTGCTGGGTAGTGAGTTGTGACAAATCAGCAGTCCATGGTCAACAACGCTGTGCCTATCTACCTGTCAGACGAAACTGTTTTTGTTTCATCTCATAATCTTTGATTTCCCTACATGATACTGAAACATGGCTGAAAAGGTAGTAATAAAAGTAAAACGGCAGGACTATTTTTTGTGGTCCGGCGAGAAAATAAGTGTTTTTTTAGTGCTGTCATATAGGTTTGATCGACCTGTTCCTCTCAAATGGTTTGAACACTATCAAAAAATGTTTTAAAGTTTCAACAACGAGGTGAAGAGCCATTCTGGTGTTCTACGCCTTGGTCTTTTCTGACACGATTATTCTGCGTGAGGATTAACTAAGGATAGAAAATAATTGTTGCTCCTCGTGCACCATGACTCGACTATCTTTTCAAGCTTTTGTTCTGCTTTGTTTCCCCTTTTCCTACCTTTTCTCTTCCCTAGTAGCTTTTGATTGTTCATTTGTTTGGTCTATCAGAAAAATCTCTACTGTTACTATATCGTCTCAATTAAGGGCCTCTCAATTAATAATGCAGCCCGCACCTCACATTCATGAACTTGACCACTCCAAAGACTTAGTAATGCTAGTTTGGTTAGGAGGACAGAAATGAATGATATTGCTGTTGGATATGGCTGGATTTTACAATCATGTATGTAATCTTCAGGCAATAATGTAATGTTTATGCTGTTTTCTGAGTTAGGCCCTGTTTGATTCAGCTTAAGATTATTATAATCTAGATTATTAAAACATATTACTCTAAGCTAGATTATAATAAGCTGACATAAAATAAGCTACAAGCTGTTTGTTTCTCTAAATTATTAGAGGCATCCAAGGGTAGTGGGTTTTTAGCCACTCAATAATCTGAAAAAAGCTCCTCTAGAGGAGATTATTAGATTATAGTAATCTGGCTTATAGATTATAATAATCTAGTATAATAATCTACTTGTTTGTATCAGTATACTCCTAATAATCCAGATTATAATAATCCTAAGCTGAATCAAACAGGGCCTTAGTCTTGCCATATTGAAAATGGTTTTTTTCAGAAGTATTTTTATTCACAATTAGTACTTACTGGTGGTTGGGGGTATGCATGCACAGGGCAGGATTTAGGAGGTTGATTGGTACCATTTCTACTCGATTGAGAAGAAAAGGATTACTAGATGCTTGCATATCATTGGTGACAGTGAGGATCACCACGTGATGGATTGAACCGGGTAATGTGATGTCATGAGGCAAATGTCAGCATGCAAGTCTGAATCTTCAACGTTGTTTGGTCACATCCGAAGGGGCGGAGCTAGAACGAAATGGATGAGACTACAGCTCAAAAATATCATTTTTGGAGTTGTTCCTCGATACCTGTATTAGTTCTTGTCAAGAATTCCTCAAGTTTTCCACTCTATTGAGTATTGACTGCTGGGATGGGGCATTATTGCCGGAGCATATTTTCTTGTGGCTCCTTTGCTTCTTTAGACTGGGTTACAGACTTTGACTTGTCTTCTTTTCTGAGACAGTTGGAACTTGGAAGCATTGCTGCCTAGGTATCACTGTCATGCAATAGATCCAAGCATAAACATTTATCCACTCCACTGTTAGACCAGTCAGATACACAGTCAATCCCATAAATTCTGTCAATCTAGATGCCAAATACCACATCTGAAATGGTATTGATCATAAACTATATAGAAAAGATCAACGGACAGAGTGGCACTTGCAGATCTTATCATGATCTGAACAAAATCTCTACAATTAGAATTTATTAAGGAAAGGGCATTGTGTAGGTGTAAGAAATTCCTGCCGTGGATTCGCCAAATCTGCACGAACAGCAAACTGATCTGTTCAGTCCTATCATGATGATACTTGCATGTATCACAATCAGTATAAGAAAAACTAGAATACGTTTGGTTGGATATTATTTCGATTGTGTGTTGCTTGCAAAGGTATACCATGCTCTTTATGCTGAACTCTTAGTTAACATCAGGAAAATATAATAATGCCGAGCCACTAGGCACTAGCTATCGGCATCAGCCAATGGCAGAATTTCTTGAATAAACCTGAAGTATCATTTTTGTTTTGGTTGTACTCAAAACAATGCAAACCACGTGACTAAATTTTGACCAAGACTAGTAGTATGCTGGCCATTTACTGACAGCAGTAGGAACACATCAGAAGACTAGCTTGGTAAAAGTTTCAAGTCATACTTCAGAGTTCAGAGTGGTTATATGCTCAAGTCTCCAACCAACCTATATATAATTGGACATGCAATCATTTTCTTGCTTTCACTTTGGTGCTCAACTGGCGCATAATGGAAGTTTTAGCTACAAAAGGCTAAGCAGGACGTTTGGGCTGACACCTGAAACAGGTATTGGTATTGCTGTTTCGCAAGTGACGGTTCACACCCTTATCCTGTGGTTCATCCTGCTGTGGTACGGTGGTGCCGGATCAGGATGTGATAACCACTCTCTCTCTCACATTAATGGGCCTATGTTTAGCTATTACATGGCCCATTCCGGCCCACGATACTTGGAATTAACAGTCCGAAGCTCTCCTCGGCCTTCCCTTCCACTTCCAGCCCAGCGCCTGCGTGTGCTTCTTCATGTTGCTGTACCCTGTAGCTCGTCTTGCAGTTGCAGCTGCTTCTTCATGGCGATGACAGAGAATCGCTGCGAACGAACGAATGAATTCATCCACAGCTGAAGCATGAGACGTACCTGCACAGATAGTCAACAATGCCAGCCGGGTTGACCCAATCAATGGAGCGCCCAACGCGTCCGTCCAGGAGATCATACGACCTCAGGTGAGCCTCTTCTTGCTCAGGCATCCCCTGCAGATAGATGGTGTCAGCGCGAATGCCGGGGAACACCTCGGCGGACACGGACAGCGTACGGTTCCTGCCGAGGAACGCGGCGCGGCGGCGGCCGCCCAGCCCGCGGCATGGCACCGTCCTCTTCGCGTCCAGATCTACCCGGTGCGTGTAGTAGAAACTCGTAAGACGATCGTTGAATAGGTTGAAGCCGCCGCCGCCGCCGCCCGCGCCTCGGCGCGTCGTCCCGAAGCAGTGGTGTACGAGCATCAGCTCGCCGCCGTTGTCGACGAGATGCAACGTGTGCGCCTTCAACCCGACCGGGAACGCCAGCTTGGCCGCCGTCACCAGCCGCGGCGGCCGGCCGTCTCCGCCCCCGGTCTCCACCACCAGCGCACGCCTCGCTTCGTGGCGCAGTAGAAGCGGCCGCCGAACGGTATCGTTGACATGAACGGGCTGCCGTCGTGGAGCAATGTCCATCGCTCGTCGCCCAGCTTGGCGGCGACGAGCATCGTTCTGGGATAGAGGGAATGCAGGACGATGGTGGAGTCGTCGGCGAGGCCGGCACAAGACACATCGAATAATTCGCGCATGTCCTTTCGGATATTACCACTGTAATCGAGACAGAATTGACGCAGCCATGGAACATTGATTAGCGGGATGAGCGGCGGGAGGTCGGCACGGTGGCGAGTGAGCGGGTTGAGCAGGCGGACGACGGACGTGCGCTTGTCGAGCAGGAGGAGGAGGCCCTCGGCGGTGGGGCCAAAGACCCAGTGGCCGTCGAGCTCGGGGAGGTCTATCTGGATGGACCTGCCCATTGGCGAATCTAGAATAATATAAATTGAGGGGTGCTAGAGCAAATTAGAGATATGACAACTGGAGAAATATTTTTGATGAAACCCAAATATGCATAAGATCAATAGAAAACACATTGTCTGCTCCATTTTACTAGTAATTTGCAGCTATATTAATATGCTAGAGCAAATATGCATAAGATCAATAGTAATTTGCAGTTATATTAATATGCATCTACAAAATGTATGAACAAATTAGTATTTTGTACTGAGACGGTGTAAGAGTGCATTATATATTTATATTTGCAACTAACTTAATCACCAAACTCTTCAGATAACATCCTGGCATTCTTTCCGTGCGGCCAATTTTACTAAATTACTAATTAGACTCACTAGTGACTAATTAAATGTTAGGTTCACTAACGAGTTCTCCCTCAATTGAACTGGAAATATTCAGGAATACACATACAATCTCTCAATCCCGCAGGATCGAGCCACCGCCGCCTATGCCACCGCGTAATCTCCAGTTCAAAGCCGAGTTCCTCCCCTGTTCTTCGTTCTACTTATATTACAAGTAATCGGCTACTCTCTCTCACCACACAGACAGCTCATGCCAGCTAATCGGACTACTGGGCCCATTGCTTGCCGATGTAGCGTGGGTTAGGCTTCCTCACCCTCGGCCCAGGCAGCCTTGCTCCGGTCTTGACGTCCATATCTCCTCCCTGCTCTTGCTTGCTGGTACCTTCTTCATAGTCTCCTCCAGCTCTTGTCATGTCAGGATCCCTTGAAGCTTCAGGTTCTGGCTTGTCATCCTTGGCATTCTGGGGAGGCCTGACAAGCCCCCACTCTTGGAAACCGGCTTGCCCCCAAGCCGGTGCACGTGGAAACCTTGCCTGCAAGTCTTCCATGTCCTCCCAGGTGGCTGTGGTAGCATCCCCACCTGTCCAATGAGTAAGTAATTGAATGACAGAATTGTTACACTTCTTAGTTACCCTATAATCCAAGAACTGATGAGGAACTTGGAATTGACTCAGAGCCGATGGTAGATCAGTTTGCACTGGAAGAGAGAATCCCTTTGCTGCCTTTAACTGAGAGACATGGAACACAAGATGTATTTGACTGGAGGAAGGTAATTGTAGTCGATAAGCAACTGAGCCAATTCGAGTAGTGACTTGATAAGGACCAAAGTAGCGAAATGACAGCTTATGATTAGCTCTTGTAGAAACAGTAGTTTGCACATAAGGTTGAAGCTTAAGATACACCCAATCGCCAACTTGGAAGTCCTTGAAACTTCTCTTCTTATCAGCAAGATGCTTCATCTGTTGTTGGGCACGATTCAAATGATGCTGTAGTAACTGCTGCATCACTCGGCGCTGCTGGAGCCACTGGGACAGATCTGGTATTGCACAATCATTCAAGCTAATACCAAAGTGGCTAGGTTTGTACCCATAGAGCACCTCAAATGGAGTTTTGTTAAGAGTGGAGTGATAGGAGCTATTATACCAGAATTCAGCCAGATACAACCATTGTGACCATTTAGTAGGGGTAGCATGGACAAAACAGCGTAAATAAATTTCTAGACATTGGTTTACTCTCTCTGTTTGACCATCAGACTGTGGGTGATATGCTGAACTCATATGCAGTTTAGTGCCAGATCTCACAAACAATTGCTCCCAAAAGTTGCTAGTAAAAAATTTGTCTCTATCTGATATGATTATGTGAGGTAACCCATGCAATTTGTAGACATGCTTCAGAAATTCAATGGCAACCGTGGAAGCAGTAAAAGGATGAGCTAAAGGGATGAAGTGTGCATACTTGGAGAATTTATCCACCACCACTAGGATGCAGTTAAAATTATGAGATCTGGGCAGGCCTTCAATGAAATCCAAAGAGATGGTATACCAAGCTGCTTGAGGAACCGGTAAAGGCTGAAGTAAGCCTGGATATCTAGCCCTGTCTGGCTTTGCTTGAATGCAAACTTGACAAGTTTGAATTGTGTCTTTGATCATGCGTTTCATCTTTATCCAAGCAAAAAGACCCTTGATCCTCCTATAGGTCACAGGAAATCCTGAGTGACCTCCAATAGGGGTAGAATGTAGAGCATCAATAATCTTTTGTTGCAGCTGCTGATCTTGTCCCACCCAGATTCTGTTTTTGTATTTCAAAATTCCTTGAGTGAGAGTAAAGTGTGGGACAGAGCTGGGGCTGATAGACAAAGTTGCTATCATTTGTTTAGCATGAGGATCCTGATCATAGCTCTGCAATATGTCCTGCATCCAAAGTGGTACCCCTTCAGAAATGGCTACTAATTCAGCAGAGTCTGGTTCCTTCCTGGAAAGAGCATCAGCTGCAGAATTGTGGATCCCTTTTCTGTAGCAGATCCTATACTGAAGTCCCATCAATTTTGTATAAGCTTTTTGTTGCCAAGGAGTGTGTAGCCGTTGCTCAGATAAGTGCTTAAGACTGTTGTGATCTGTCAAAATAAGAAATTCTCCATGTTGCAAGTAGGGTCTCCAATGGTCCACAACCAACAAAATAGCCATATACTCTTTCTCATAGGTGGATAGTCCTTTAGATTTAGGACCCAGTGCCCTACTTAGGAAAGCTATAGGGTGTTTGTCCTGTGACAGAACTGCTCCAATATCAAATTCACTGGCATCAGTCTCTAATGTGAATTGCTTAGAAAAATCAGGGAGAGTCAATACAGGGGCAGAGACTAATGCTTGCTTCAATTGTTGAAAAGCTTTCTTAGTTTCATGTGTCCATTTGTAAGTTACCCCCTTCCTTAATAGCTGGGTGAGAGGCTTACTGATTATTCCAAATCCTCTAACAAACTTCCTGTAATAACCTGCCAGCCCCAAGAAACCTCTAAATTTTTTAACAGAAGTGGGTACTGCCCAATTAATAACATCTTGTATCTTTTTAGGGTTAGTGGAAACCCCCTTGGGCCCAATTATGTGTCCCAAATATGAAATTTCCTGTTGTGCAAAAGAACATTTGCTCAGCTTGACCTTCCAGTTATGATCTGTCAATAGATGCAAGACAATTCTCAGATGTTCCAGATGTGTTTCAAGGGTGGGACTGTATATTAAGATATCATCAAAGAACATCAAAGCAAACTTTCTGAGAACAGTAGCCAGGGTGGAATTCATGGCACTTAAGAAGGTTGCTGGGGCCCCTGTTAGTCCAAAGGACATAACCTTGAATTCATAGTGGCCTGAGTGGGTTTGAAAGGCTGTTTTATGCTCCTCTCCCTCTGCCATTCTTATCTAATGATAGCCTGCCCTTAGATCCAACTTAGAGAACCACTGAGAACCTGCTAATTCATCCAGCAATTCTTCAATTATGGGTACTGGATACTTACTCTTGACTGTGACTGCATTCAATTGCCTATAATCAATACATAGCCGCCATGTTCCATCTTTTTTCTTGACTAAAAGAGCAGGTGAAGAAAAGGGACTCTGGCTATGTTGAATGACCCCAGTCTTGAGCATCTCAGCAACTTGTTTCTCAATTTCATTTTTTAGAGCCGGCTTATATCAGTAGGGTCTGAGATTAACTGGTTTAGCACCTAATATAAGGGGTATGTGATGGTCATAAGGTCTTTTAGGGGGAAAACCCTAGGGTTCAGAAAACAGCTCCTCGAATTCCTGAAGAATGGGTTGGACTTCAGTGGGAATGTCCACTTTCTCAGATTCTTCAGATTGAATCAATTGCACCACACACTCTATGGAATCTGTTTTAGCCATACCATTTAACTGATGGATTGAAATAGCTTCACATTGATCCAATTTTGGTACCAGCCCTTGTAACTTGATCAGTTATTTGCCTTGATAAAATTCCAACCATTTGTGAGACCAATCAATTTGCATGGGACTGAATTGCTCCAACCAATCCATCCCCAAAATTACATCATAGGTTCCTAAGGGCAGCAATCTGAAATCTGTCTTAAAACTGTTGCCCTGTGTCCACCAGCTGCACTGAGGTATGACCAGAGAACACCGAAGTTGTCCCCCATCAGCTATTTGTACCTTTAGAGGATTTTGCAAGGTCTGTAATCCTTTCAGTTTTCTGCCCTTCTGTTCATCAACGAATGAATGTGTGCTACCTGAATCCACTAACATCAATAATTCTTTACCCTGAACCCACCCCCTCAATTTGATGGATTTTGATGATTCAGACCCATGTAATGCCTGAGAGGAAATTGACATAAGTACATCCTCCTCCCCCTCAAGAATGCTGCCAGTGTTGGATATAACTTCAGGGTCAGACTGTAAGGCTTCCAGCAGCTCCTCTACCACATGCAGCTGAACTACGCTGGCACATTTGTGGTCTCTGCCCCACCTTTCTCCACATGTGAAGCATAACCCCTTTGATTTTCTATAAGCTTTCAGAGCTGAAACTCTATCATCTCTAGTCTTGGGAGATTCAGACAATCTCTTGTCATCAGGAGATTGAGTGGGACTGGATCTGCTAGAAGGACTGGGTGAAGTAAGAGTAGTAGGACTCCTGGGAGGTGATTTCACATAGACTCCACTGTCATTTTTCTAAAAATTGTTTGGTTTCACTTCACCTAAAGCTTCCTCCTGGAGCATAGCTAAAGAACAAGCAGTGCGAGGTCCTGTGGGCGTTGCATCATGACCATTGATCTTATATCCTCCCTCAACCCTTCCATGAATTTAGTGACAAAGTAGATGGGTGGAACTGTCCTTTCATACGCTAACAGCTGGTGCATAATGCTATCAAATCACTCAACATATTCCCCAACTGATCCTCCTTGCCGCACATGAATCCACTGCCTGATCAACGCTTGTTGTCTGTCACGAGAAAACCGGGCACACACCTTCTCACATAAATCAAGCCAAGTGATACCAATTAACTGATTCCTAACAGATTGCAGCCAAAACGCAGCGTTGCCGCAAAAATTCAGCGTAGCCACTTTCACCCAATTTTGAGGCAGAATCCATACACATCAAAGTAAACTTCACAATTTGCTCGCCACATCTATGGGTTATCTCCGTTGAATTGAGGACATGTCATGGGCGGAACACTACCATAGATTCCAGAAGACAGTGCCGAGAAGGAACTCTGTTGTGCAGACGAATCGATACCAATAAAATTAGGGGAAGTGAGGTTGGATTCGTGCATACCCTGAGACGGAGCAGAGTCTTGAATCCAGGGATGGCCGGAGTCGATTCCTCCTTCCCAGCCCCCCGGGTGGTCATCTTGTCGTCCTGGGTCACGCGCGGCACCTGATTCTCGAGCTGTTCCACCTTGGAATTCAGGACAACCAGCGCTGAACTGAGATCTTTCACATGCTTCTCCACTTGCGAAAGGCGCCCTTCCACCGCCCCCTTGAGCTCCTTCAGATCCGCGCGAGTACGATCCTCCGCCTCCACTCGCTTCTTCTCATTCTCCGCTATCGTCTTGAGGAGCAAATCAAACTTAGCTTCCACATCCATGGCGCCCACTCTCTCACACTGCCCGTATCCCCACTCCAAATTCAGCTAACCCATCAAGGCAAGGCAATTGCCTTTTCGCGGAATTCCTCCTCCAAAGAGATGGATTCCAATCCCTGATCTGGAATTTTACAGCCAAATCGAGAGTATGTGGGAATTTGGGGCTCTGATACCACATTGTTAGGTTCACTAACGAGTTCTCCCTCAATTGAACTGGAAATATTCAGGAATACGCATACAATCTCTCAATCCCGCAGGATCGAGCCGCCGCCGCCTACGCCACCGCGTAATCTCCAGTTCAAAGCCGAGTTCCTCCCCTGTTCTTCGTTCTACTTATATTACAAGTAATCAGCTACTCTCTCTCACCACACAGACAGCTCATGCCAGCTAATCGGACTACTGGGCCCATTGCTTGCCGATGTAGCGTGGGTTAGGCTTCCTTACCCTCGGCCCAGGCAGCCTTGCTCCGGTCTTGACGTCCAGATCTCCTCCCTGCTCTTGCTTGCTGGTACCTTCTTCATCGTCTCCTCCAGCTCTTGTCATGTCAGGCCTTCCCAGAATGCCAAGGATGACAAGCCAGAACCTAAAGCTTCAAGGGAAACAGACCTGAAGCAACAGTGGATCCGCCACTACCTGCCGGTGGACACGTTGAGGAAACGGCGGGGACGCCGGTGAGGGATCGTGTCGTTGTCCTCGGAGCGTGATCCACCGGCGGGGGTGGAAGCGGCGGTCGAGGACGCCGCCGGCGCGCGGGTCGTCCGCGGCGCACTGTCGCCATGCACGCGCGGCACATGGCGCGGAAGCGGATGTAGTCGGCCACGTCGTTGGCGAGCGCGCGCTCGGCGACGAGCCCCGCCGGCCCGGACGTCATGTTTCCCCAGTCGCGCCAACTGCATGCGTTGCCGCGGCGACACGAGCGCAAATCGGAATCAGAATTATCGCCCGGCGCGTCGTCGTCCTCGGTCGCTTCGCCGGCGGCCGCCTGGCGGTGTCGGCTCGTCGCGCCCCGGCCATGACACCGCGCCTAGCTAACTCTGCTCGTCGTTTCGCTTATGCTTCAACGCGCGGGATATCGATCGGCAGGGACCGATTCAAATGAGATATATGGACGTCCAGGCGGTCCAGCTGATCAGATATCAGAATCAGTTTACTACCCAGGGTTAAAAAGATACGGTTTTGCTATATAAATTTAATTCCAAATTTTTTTCAAATATAATAAATATAGTATATAATAATTATATTATAACTATATTGTAGTCTGTATGTAGATACGCTATAATTCGGATGTAACTTTTATATAATTTTAAACCCTTAGATTTATTTTTAAGATTTGTACTACAACGAAGGAAAAATTTGCAACACCCGCATGGGTGAATGGATTTGGTCCCAAGACCTTCGTTCCGCGAACATAATGCGTTATGGTGGGACTTTTGAAAGTTACTTATTTGTAATTATATGTAAGTATACTATGAAAATACTATATTTACATCTCACAATTTTCGGGAGAAAATTTAGCAACAAATGTATAGTTTGTCCAAAACAGAAAAACTAACCCACTGAACCTCTATCCAACTATCTTTTTCTTTTTAACTAAAGCGTTGATTAAAAACCTTGGAAATAATCCATGTATTAACGCTTTAGTTAATATGATCAATCCATAATTAGCCTATGTGATGCTACAGTAAACATGTGCTAGTTATAGATTAATTAGGCTTAAAAAATTTGTCTTGCGAATTCGCTCTCATTTATGCAATTAATTTTGTAAGTACTCTATGTTTAATACTCTAAATTAGTAACTAAACATCCGATGTGACATAGACAGGTTTAGTGCTTCGATCCAAACACCACCTAACTTTCTCCTTCATCCAATACTCCTATCGACTCCCTGTGGAGCGCCACCTGTCAATACTATTTTTTTTATTAATGGGACACTTCCTTCATTCAATATTTTTCCTGTTTTGTTATAATGGTTGGAAATGGAGTATGCTTTCCCTCCCATCATTTGAGCTATGGTTGATAAGCCATGAAAAAAAACAATGAAGTAACTTTAAAAAATACGAGTAAAATCTTATATCTGTGTTACATCATATTAAAAAAACAATGTTGAAAAATAGGCTAGGATGAAACCCACTCACCCCCAAAGAAAAATCTTTAAAAATCATGTTTTGAAATTTAAATTTCATTTCTAGTCTGCACTCTTTACCCGGTGTTTGGTGAATTACCATATAATAAGGCTTCATTTAAATGGAGAAATTTGCATATGTACCACGGTTAAAAACCGGCTTCGCTGCAATACCATCGCTCAAATGGGATTCACCCTACGCCATTCTCAAGAAATGGGCGTTCGCTACAATGCCATTTTCACCTTTGGTTGCATTTCCAAACCATTTTCCACCAAATAATATTTTCGCGGACCGTTTTGCCCCTGGAACTGGTTGAACCGAACCACACACACGAGGGACGCTGCTGCCGCTGCCCAGACGCGCCGCTCGCCTCTCAGCGCGATGATGCGGCCTCCTCCCCCGTCATCCGCGCCGCCGCCTTCCCCACCTCGCGCCATCTTCCCCTCAACTCGCCGCTGCCTTCCCTTACCTCGCCGCTTCCTTCCCTCACCTCGCCGTCGCCTTCTCCACCTCGTTGCCGCCTCCTTCACTCACCTCGCCGCTCACCTTACAAATCCACTACTTCCTCACAGATTAACCCAGGGAGATGAGCCCCATCGCCATAGCTAGGGTTTGTGCGCCGGCTGCTAGCGTGGGGGAGGCGGTGAGGTCCGACGAGGAGGGGGATGGGAGCGACACTAACGGCGGGGGAAGGTGGCGTGCTAGCGGGATGGAGACGGCGCCGACGGGTTGGGGTAGCTGCACAGCGCAGGGAAGCGGCTCTGGGAGGATGTTGACAGAAAACACGAGGCCTGGGAGATCTGCTTAACTCTAGTGCAGGTCCAAAACTCGCCTTCGGATGTGTGAGCGTGCCAGTTGATTTGATCCTGCAATCAACAAGAAATAAAGACAAAGAAACCGTGATTAATCCTATAAATGATAGCCGATCGGCTAGGTGCCGATGACATATCATTTATTTTAGGCCGATGTCCTGTGTAGATCGATCGGCAGTCATGAATAATTAAGAAAGAACTAAGTCTACTTGATCGGCTGTAGACATTAACAATATATAACTCTTATGTCGATATATACTTAAATCAAGTGATTGGGATAGATCGGTCGCCATGCCGAGACAGTATAAATCACTTGGATCGAAATATAAATTAACGACAGAACTATATACGTTCATAGCATAGCCGATCAGATAGCTCTAGCATGTATCGGCTAATACTCCGATACCACTTCATATTAAGATATTGAAGCAAGTAGAATATATCAAATAGAAGCATAATATACTTAAATGCATCAAGATCTTAACACAAAGGGGGGATTTAACATATCAATTAGGCATGTAAGGTAAAAGAAGTTAAATCAGGTAAGATCGGCTGAAACCCCGATGCTACGCTAATCGGCAACCAGGAAGCAGGCTAGAGATTGATATTCTAAGCACGACTTAATAGATCAAACTCAACTGATGCAGCATTAAGTATGAAAAGAAGAACAATATCTAGATAGTCAAGCTGCTGGATGTTTCATAGAGTGGTAGATACTTTATACAATCCAAGATAATATCGCTATTCAACCTAATCGGCCGCCTTCTACCAACAGATGTTAGCCGATTGTAGGTTAGATGACGATATTACCAAAGATTATACAAGATATATGATAACTTGGTGAGTTACATAAACAAGATTGAGTGTCATAAAGATGGAAGCACTAATCCCGAGAATACAAGCCGCCATAACAAGTTTTACCTCTTGTTGAAGATCGAAACCGATGCAGCTCAACCCGAAAGCAAGAACTCGTCGAAACAAAACAAAAGTAAAAGGGTGGCGATGCGCCAAAATTTTATTGAACGTGTGTTATCTTTATTACATAGGGCTCGGGGTCTATTTATACCCGAGAATTACAAGATATGTCCATACCGGACACGACTATTATCTCTAACAAACTCTAAGATACTATAAGTTTTTGCGGCAGACTTTTGCCCAAACATATCTCTAAGGAAATTACATAAAATATCCTAATTAATAGATACAATTGCCTTCTCAGGACTCTAGCTGTAACACCCTGAAAATTCGACCAATAAAAACAAAACTCTAAAAATGCGGACCTTCGAAAGCTTTTTAAATTAATTGCATCATGCCGATTTTATTCGCCTATTTTATTTGGATTTGATTTCGAAGTTCATTAGTCGTGAGTAAAGAATAGTTAATTAGGAATAAACCCTAAAAATAAATTGGCAAAATAAATATAATTTAAAATAAAGATTAGGTGAGGATAGAAATAAATAAAATATTATCGCGACCATAATGGTAATAATTAAATTTAAGGGCGATGGAGCAAGAATTAACCCTAATTAAAAATTCAAATAAATTATATAAAAATAAAATATGGGTAATATTAATTTAGGGTGAATTTTTAGTTAGAATAACACAAATATTGAGTAAACTTCATTTATGCAAAAATTAGAATTTATAGGGCTATATTTAAATAGAAAATAGGCTAAAATCGGGATAAATAGGAAAAGTCACTATTCATTGCCCGCTAGGTGCTCGAGTGCGTCCCCTAGCCCATCCCCCTCCTCTGCCACACCACGCCTAGCCGTCCTCGCGCCCCGCGCCGCCGCGGGCCGTCACCGTCGCCGTCGCCTCGCTCCGCCGCTGCCGCCGCGGGCCGTCGCGCCGCCTCGCGCCCCGAGCCGCCGCGTGCCGTCGCCATCGCCGCTCGCCCATCGCCGTCACTGTCGCCGCTCGCCGTCCCGCTCGTCGCGTCGCGCCGAGCCTCGTGCCGAGCCGCGCCGCCCGCCCATCGCGTCGTCGCGCCGAGCCCTGCGCCGCGCCGCCTGCCCGTCGCGACGCCGCTCCGAGCACCGCGCCGCCGTGCCGTCGCGTCGCCGCACATCACCGTCGCCTCGCGCCCCGCGCGCCACGCCGTCTCATCGCCATGAAGCCGGCCGTCCCTCCCCGCGCCCTATAAACCCCTCCCGGTCGCCCTTCCATCCCACACCACCCCACCCCCTCCCTCTTTCCCCTCTTTTCTCCCCTCTTCCTCTCCACTGCGCCGTCGCCTTCGTGCCGCCGCGCCGCCGCGCCGCGTCGTGTGCCGCGCCGTGCGTCGCCGCCTTGCGCCGCCGTCGTGGCCGCCGCCGTCGGTAAGCCGCCGCCCCCTCCCCTTGTTCGGCCGCCGTCGCCAGAAAGCCGAGAGAGAGAAGGGAGAAGAAGCTGGGAGGGAGAGAAAAAGAAAGAAGAGGGAGAGAAAAAGAAAGAAAAAAAAGAAAAGAAGAGGAGAGAAAAAAAAAAGAATGGAAGAAAAGAAAGAAAAAGAAAGAAGAGAGAAAGAGGAAGGAAAAAATAAATAGGAAATTAGAGAGAAATTATGGAGGTTTAGAAAATTTAAAATAATTAGAATTTGGTTATAGAATTATTTGTAGTCGTAAAATTACAAAATATTATATAATTATAGATTATTTTGGTAGTCCCTATAAGTAATCCATTCACGGTAGATATTCGGATTTAATTGCTAGAAATTTTAGCCATGTATTATATTTAATCATGAATTTCGTTTAGTCATAGACTAAATTAAATCGTACATTATTATAAGATGATTTTAGGATCTCGTCCAATATTTAGCTTGCGATAGAGATTTCTAATCTATTACAAGGATATGATACTCGGGTTGATTAAATTAAAAACTTGTGCTAATAAAATATTTATACCCGCGAAATAGTTTGGGATGGATAAATTAAGATCGGATTAGCTCTATTTCACGAACAAAAATAGATAATGTAAAAAACCGACTTCCGCGCTCGATATCTTCTTGGATTTACTTGGATCTTTATTTGAATTCTAACCGAATTCAAATTGTTTCTTCGCACGTAATTTTAGAGCCCGAGGGAGTTGCGGATCCGAGCGAGGATCAGGACCCGCAGGACTACGAGCAGGGCAAGTCATCACTATTCCTTGAACATATTGATCCCAATTGCGAAATTATTTTGTTTACAAATAAAATTGCATGCAATGATAAACATCCTACTTGTGATTATGCCATGCCTTGATTATTGTTTACCCTTAAATCCTTGTAACCATGATTACGTATGAGTCCCTAGTCAACTATGACAAATGCTTAGAAAATGCTACTCTAGATTCATGCATATTCATATTTATCAAATGCTATATGCTTGGGCAATTACCTTTGGGAAGGTAATTGAGATGCGGCATGTGGAGACATGAGTGCCACATTGCCATGGTATTGATGACATGATTTGTGAAAGAAAAAATAAAACTAAACAACTGTTTTCGACTGGGGCGGACGGAGGATTTGGGTAGTATCTGGAAAAGGCTAGTACCGTCCCCGGTCAATTAAGGACCGAGCCATGAAGTTAAGCATGAAACGACCCCCGTACAACTGTACTTCTCGTATGGGTATAGACCTAGCGGATTAGATAGCCGAGCGGAGGCAGTATCCCTGTATAGATGGTTCACCCCTGAGTGAGGCAGGTGCGCTACGGTGGGACAGCCGTTGAGGTAGGGCCGAGAGGCATGCCCTACATCGGTGTCGCCATTGGTAGGACTGCCATGAGTGTATGTGAGAGAGAACTTAACTTGAACTATAATTTAATATGTGTGTGAGACTTCTCTTTCCCGGGAGCGCCAGAACTCCTCTCACTACTAGAAACATGGACGCTCTATCATGTGAATTGTTGCTGTGGTGGCTTGCTGAGTACGGTTGATACTCACCCTTGCAATATACAAACTTAATCAGAGGTCGGAGATGAAGCTTCGGAGGATCCCTACGCTTACTACCAGGAGGGTGATGAAGAGGATGGTGCTCAGTAGGTCTTAGTTACGGTCGTTGCCTGTGGCAATGGCGTGCCGCTGCCTTAACTTCGCTGCCTTATCTACTTCTGCTTTTGGAATGTATTCCGGACCGCTCGGTCCGATGATCTAAGACTATGTCTGCGGGCTTATGATGTAATAATTAGCACTAGACTCTCGTGTATGTGCATTTGGTATGTCAGCTATGAACTCGTGTGTACCAGACTACTTGATCCAGGGAAATGGTACTGTTTACACGATTGGTTCCTGTTATAAAAACAGGGGTCCACAGGGCTGGTATCAGAGCCATACGACTGTAGGAAAAGACCAAAAGGCGCCCACCCCTTTTCTAAGTTGGCCAAGGGAGAAATTCCCATTTAGTAATACTTTCAAAAATAAAAACGCTATGGTTACAAAACTCTGTACGATTTTCATCTTACTTTTAACTACTTTCTTCACAAAACAAGTTTTACTCTTAGCTGACTTTGGGTTTTTCTTAAAATTAGATGGCAGATCAGGATTCACCCACCACCTGGGAGATGGGCGTACCCCGCTCAGAGGGATACATCATAGAGCTACATCGGCTGATGAGGCGCCTACGGTACCCCAGATTTCCGATCTACCGAGTGAGACAGTGTGGACCCTTTTGGGAGGCCCGGATTGAGGTTCATCCGCGAATCCCTTCAAAGTCAGACTACAGCTTTCCGACACGCCACCGTCGCGACTTACCGGAGACCGCGATGCAGGACGCAGCCCGGGAGGCCTTCCTCAGACTTAGTTCTATTCATCGGGCAGAGTTGGCGAGTACCGAGTTTGCTCACCATCCGTTTCGGGAGGAGAGCAACTCTGTCTGCACAGTTCAGGACATACCCTGCTGCTACAACCCGATGGTGACTCGACTGTCCCGATGGGCTGAGGCTGTGGACGACTTCTACGAGGAGGCCCTGTTGGAGATCGACGACCAGCAGAGGCGCTTGGGAGAGTTGGAGACCGAGGTGACTGACGTCACAGCACAGCAGCTTCAGCTAGAGGAGGAGCATCAGGCTTGGGGCAGTGAGATAGACTCGCTGAAGGCACAGCTCTAGGTCCACAGCGACCAGTTCCAGCAGCTAGCTGATCAGTACAATGATCGCCGCGGGATGATGGATACACTCGAGGAGCAGCTGAGAGAGAGTCAGGAGCACGTCAGCCAGCTTGAGGAGCAGCTTCGAGCAGCTACAGTCAGCACCACAGGAGCTTCTACTTCCACAGCAGTAGGGTGTGACCGCTACTTCTTCCTTACTCCGCCGTACCCACCAGCGTTCCACGCCCTTTTGGGGGAGGTAGCTACCGAGTCAGCACCTTACCTGGTGGACCAGACAGTGACACAGCCACCTGCCCCAGAGATTGGGCACACCCCACTGATCTCCACTTCTTCACCGCAGCTGGGGTCCAGTTTAGAGACTCCGATTCAGGTCGACTCTGAGACAAAGGGGACCGACACCGAGCCAGAGATAGAGCCGGACATCACTGATCCTTCAGAGGACGAGACTCCTGTCCACTGCATTACCTTCATTGGAGGCCCTCGTACCCTCAGCACTGCCCGCAAGAGCACGCGACCTCCGGGCAAGAAGCCCAAGCCAGATTCAGAGGCCACTACTTCCGAGCCGTGGGGACTCAGGTTTGCACGAGCCAGCGACCACCCTCTTCCTGCCCCAGGATCTTGCGGATGGCTGGATGACTAGACTGGAGGACTATTGCACCTTCGATCTCGCTTCAGATTGTTTTGGGTAGCATGCGAGACACACCCCCCTTACCTGGATTGACAAGTAGCTTGATGATTAGTTCGATGTACCTTTTGGATGAACTTTATTTGGACTGCGTATATGTGCAGTCGATTGCATCATGACTTATGTACTATCTGTGGAACTCTGTGATGTTCTTTATGATATTATTACTATTGTGTTATGAATGAGTTTGTTCCTCCATGCTTGCAAAACAAAGTTCACATCAAAACAATTCCCTTAACGGGATAAAACCATAAGGGCTAGTTGGGGAATTAGGATACTTACCTCATCGGCCTACACAGATGGCAAGCCGACGTCGGGCGTCAACCAGCAATGAAGAAACTCAAGCAACTGACCTAAACACCCTGGCCGGAGTCTTGGCTGCTCAAACCCAACTTTTGCAAGCCCTCGCAAATAATCAAGGCAACCGTGGAGGATCCAGCTTTGGAGAATTCATGAGAACTAAGCCACCCACGTTCGCCACAGCTGAAGAACCTATGGATGCCGAGGATTGGTTAAGGATTATTGAGAAGAAACTAACCCTGGTTCGAGTATGTGAAGCCGATAAAGTGATCTTCACAGCAAACCAACTAGAAGGACCAGCCGGAGACTGGTGGGACACTTACAAAGAAGCCTGAGAAGAAGATGCTGGAGAACCAAACTGGGAGGAGTTCACTACGGCCTTCCGTGATAACTTCGTGCCTGCCGCTATGATGCGAATGAAGAAGAATGAGTTCAAGAGACTACGACAAGGAAATACCACTGTACAAGAGTACCTGAACCGTTTCACTCAACTGGCACGTTACGCAACTGGAGATCTTGCCGACGAGGCGGAAAAGATCGACAAATTCATCGAAGGCCTAAATGACGAGTTGCGGGGGCCCATGATTGGACAAGACCATGATAGTTTTCAGAGTTTGATCAATAAGGTCGTTAGGCTGGAGAATGCCGGAAGGTTATGGAGCACAATCGTAAGAGGAGGCTTGCCATGAACCGCCCACCTCAAGTCGCACCCCAGCGTCCTAAAGGAGCTACTTCATCAGGATGGAAACCAACGGTGGCAGTCACCAATCGTCCTACCGCACCAAGCAACTTCCACAGGCCGGTTACCATTCAGAACCGAGCTCCTGCACCGAATCAGGTCGCTACTGGATTAGTGAGGCCAGGAAGCTGTTTCAACTGTGGAGAGTACGGGCATTTCGCCAACAAATGTCCTCATCCAAACAAGACACCCATTCGCACCGGAGCCAATGCAACGGCTATTCACGGGACTACTACCCCTGCTGCTGGACGAGGTCTATTCAGGACTCCGCAGACCAACAGGACCGCTACCGGATTTGGACGCGGACAAGTGAACCATGTTCGAGCTGAAGAGGCCCAGGAAGACCAGGGCGTACTGATGGGTATGTTTTCTATCAACTCCACTCCAGTTAAAGTTCTCTTCGATTCGGGAGCATCGCATTCATTTATATCTTTGAAAGCAAGCCAACAACACAATTTGACCAGAGTTAAACTAAGGCAACCAATGTTAGTACATTCACCTGGGGGTGAGATAGCCGTGGATACAGCTTGAATTGATGTACCTATTCGCCTTAGGGATGTGGTATTTCCCTCCAACCTTATGGTTTTGATACCACAGACCCTTGATGTTATATTAGGTATGGATTGGTTAATGAAGAATAGAGGAGTAATCGACTGTAGACATAGAGAAGTTACCCTGACTACACCCTGGGGATCGGATATGAGAGCAACTATGGATCAAGATCCTAGACTAACCGAACGTGCCGGAGGCATATTTACCATGCTACCCCTGAAAGGAATGCCTGTAGTGCAGCGATTCCCCGATGTGTTCCCAGAAGATTTACCTGGAATGCCACCAGATCGTGACATAGAGTTCATTATTGACCTGATACCCGAAACTGCCCCCATATCCAAGAGACCATATCGGATGCCGGTCAATGAGTTGGAGGAACTTAAAAAGCAAATCAGAGAGTTACAAGAGGAGGGATTTGTACATCCCAGTTCGTCACCTTGGGGAGCCCCAGCGTTGTTCGTTAAGAAGAAGGATGGTAGCATGAGAATGTGTATGGACTACCGCTCACTGAACGAAGTAACTATCAAGAACAAGTATCCACTACCACGGATTGATGATCTTTTTGATCAACTCAAAGGAGCTAAGGTGTTCTCTAAGATTGACCTTCGATCAGGCACTACGTCAGGATAGGTTTATAGTAACTCATTTTTGTGTTACAATAACCCCAAAAATGTGTTACCAGTGCCTACAGTAACACAATTATGTACTGTTACTATAGCCTATGTTACTATAGCTGGGTATACCGTAACACATGTAGATGTCCTTAAAAATAAGAAAAGGTGTTACCAAAAAAAGTTATAGTAACATATGTTATTTTGTTACAATAGATCATAGCAACACCTTTGTGCACTTATAGCAACACCGTAACATAACACGTTTTTTCTAGTTCTAGCAACAAACTTGTAAAACCTTTCTATATACTGCAACATAGTAATAGTATATGACAAATGGTGCCTTTAATTCAATATTATTATAATAGTAAACTGCTCTGTATTATCTTCACAAACTTTGGAGAAGGAATTAGCAAGACATCACACAAGGGCAATGACCACGAATGAGTAGATAACATTGAATTTCCATAAGAAAATTTAAATATAGGTACTATTTACATCATTCCATAACATCCATAACAAACTTGAAGGTCTTTAAAAGGAGTATATATTTTAGGCATCTAGCTACATTAAAAATGCAAAAATATAGAAAATATATCTATGCCTATCCAATCTCTATGAATTCCCGTGCTTCTTGATTAGATCTTGAGTAGGCCACTGAATCATGATCATTTAACCATTGATCTTTTGAATCTGCAAAAAATTAAAGTAGGATGTCATGATAGCACAGACATAATATGATATCAATGATTCATCAAAGTGTGGAAATATATTGAGTATGCATGCATGCTTACACAAATTGAAGGCCAAGCAATTGACATTCCTTCAGCATGAACATCACTAATTGTCTTGCAATGCTTCATTGGCCTTACTAGCTCCTCGTTTTCTTGAAGAGGATGATTAACAACCACTTTTGTGAATTGATTACCTATCTCAACACCACCCACTTTCTCTCTTGGATTACTACTCAGAAAAGCAGCATATGCCATATGTTCTTTGTTAGGATATTTTGCAGGCATCAAAATTACCGTGGTACCTGCCTACAATATGACTGAATAAGAATCACTAGTTAGTTGCATAAACAAGAATCGAACTGTACTATTTGAGTACATAGTTTTTATCCACCTTCATCACAGAAGAATGCATCCTGTTTGAAACCATGGGATGTGTAGTCCTGTTCAGACCATCCTTTTTCTCTCTACTCTTCATAGTCTTTTGTACCTTTTGCTGTTTTTGTTTATTCACCTACAGATGGACAAGTTTTGTTACATCCTATGATTTTGCTAGATAAAAACTATATTGTTTTTTGTAGAATCAAATATATAGGTTAGAAAATGTTTAATTTTGGCATCACTTTTAGTTTCTAACTTCGAACACAGATTCACTAAGAGCAATTGAATAGTCAATAAAATACAAAGTTGGAGCAACAAAGCGGCAGAAAACATGAGAAAAATGGACATACCTTGCTTTACTAAAATGTACAATATTCTTTACTAAAAGTCAGTCAGGATTAAATGATATATCAATGGTCTAAAATCAGATTTCAGCATTACATGAAAGCATGACATCCATACTAAAACTATTACTAGCACTAGATTTTCAGTGGTGACAAATGTTAGCATCATCTTTCTTAGCATGTGTACATTACACAAATATCTCACACATTGATATAGACATAACACATTGATTATCCAGGAAATTTATTAGTGGGTAAGAATTACCTCCTATCAAAAATCCTAAGCATAGAGTGATGATGAGTCATGTGGCTTGGTATTTCCTTATGGTTATGATCCACCTAGTGCAATTTCCATGATACATTCATATAAACCATGTTAAAAAATGAGTTGTCTTGCTGAAATGAAAAATAACAAAGTCTCACCTCATAGCCTAAATGCTCCATATTAGTGTTCTCATGCATGTTCAGTTGTTCCCTGTGCCTTTTTTTGTTCTATGGTTGAATGGTGAAACACAAATAAATATGTATATTAGCATATGCAGAAAGTGTTTAAAGGGAATTTAACAATTAGTTGAGATATACCATTGATGTAATTCTTTGTTCACTCTCAGATTCGTCAAGTTCACATGCATTGCACTGAATTCTCTGCACAATTCTACAAATTTAAATGCTGCTGTACATAATTTGGTGATAAACCACTAAGGGTTGAATTTTGGCACTACCTTTCTATTAGCTCTTATTGCTTGTTCTTGAACATTGCCATCATAAGCTCTTTCATAGTTTACCTACATAAATGAACTGAACATTGAGTAAAAGTTCTATGTGAGGGATAGATAAATAACTCATATTTACCTTAGTTGGTCCACTTTTCCCGTTGCATGTCTCCTTGTTCTGCTGCTCTTCAATTGCTTTCTCATGTTTTATCAACAGTTCCTTTAATTCCCTTAGTTCCTGTCTAACATCCATGTCTTCATCTGATGAGTGATCCACTGTAGTAATATTTATGTTCTTGAGATGATGTGATGTGTGGCCATAAACTTGTTTAGGAACAGGAAGTAATCCCATCCCATGCAAATGGCCAGGTTTTTCTTCGCCCAATACTTTATGTAGAGCATCACCTTCCCATGCAACTCTTCCCTGATCATTTTGTGCCAATTCTGGTTGTTCTTCAACAAGGTTCTCCAATTCAGCCTGCAAGTGAATAATGGATGCATACTAACAAGTACAGATAGTACTGACTCGATACTAAAGAAAGGATTATGTGTATGTAGCATACCACATGTTCATCTTTATCATTGCCCCTTTTTTTGTGAGTTGCTAGGTAAACCTGCGCTCTATGTGGTTGCTTCTTATTTGGATCATCTTGTCTCTGAAAATGGAAGGTGTTACTAAAAAAAAGCAAAGCAATATAGGGGTTCTTTGGATCTCCTGTTTTACTAGAACCAAAAATACAAAGGTAAATGTAGCCTATTCAAAGGTAGAGGCAGCCATCATGGATTCCATCCCAATTATGATTGCAATGAAACGTTAATTAAGCCTAGGATCTACAAGTTAAAAGCCAGCAGAAGCCAACCGTACTACAAATTAATAGACAGTAACCACTAGCAATCAGCAATGCATCAGCACCTCCGAATGCGACACAGGGTCAAATCAGAGAGGTTAATTCAGCAAGAGGAAATAGAATATACAAGTAGCAAAGTGATGGTCATGGCAATCATGGGCACATAGCTTGCTGCCATGTGGTTGACAATCATGTTAAGGATAGTGGATGTGGTAAATTAGTTATATTTTTTCTCAACCAAAGATAGTTATCCTTGAATTACTGTTTCAGGTTTCTTCTCCAAATTAATAGATAAATATACAAATAACAGACTAGCAAACTAAAATACTTTTCCAAAAATAATCCTTCTAAATTTTAGTAAAAAAAATAATCCTTCTAAAGCATTTTCTATAAAAACTAATATCTTATTCACCTCATCCACACAACCAAATGGAATAGAATAAAATAGAACAAACTCACCATGTCATCAGACCAACAAGCATAACTCTTTGTTCCTGCCGAGTGGGGGTTCTTCAACATTGCACGACTTCTTTTGTTCTTTGCACTAAGGATCTATTATAAAAACAATGCATTATTGATGAATTCACACACTAGCACAATATGTAAGTGAATGAGGTTACAGTACAAATCTTGCTGTAGATTAGTGCTTCCCATTTGCTGTGGATAAGTGAATGAGATTACCTTTCCTTTCTTTGACTTCCAATAGTTGATAAGTGCTTCCCATTTGTCTTTCTCTATATCCTCTGGACAAAGCTTATAGAGAGAAGAACACTTCTTCTTAGGATTAAACCATTTTTCCTTCAGTGCTGCCTTGAATCGTCTCCAATCTCTTCCAATTGATTTCAATATCCATTTCTCACACAAATGAGGGTACAAGAACTTTGTCTAAAATTTTATAGGAACAATGAATTAAAGAAAATGTCAGGTCATATCAATAAAGCATAAATGTTTTGTTGTGTGAGTAGAAGATGATGACAAGAAAGTGACTAGTAATTAAGCAAGCTCAGAACATTGTATTTATACAATCTTTAGCATGAGACAGACCTGTACAAATTGTAGTATTGTTAGATCTCCTTTGTTCTCTTTGACTTTTCTCCAGGTCTTCTTATCTAATGGACAGTAGCTTCCATTTCTTGCTATTGTGCCCAAAAATTGTCCTAACAACCCACCTTCTGGCCCAATGGGTTGCCCTAGTTTGTTACATTTTACAACTATGCGTTTCCCATCTGGAAGATCCCAAACATACGGTAACATAGTCGGTCCACGCTTTTTCACATCATCTTCTCCTGTAAAATTAATTGGGCAAGCTCAGTAACTACAGGAGCAGTATACTGTCATCAGTAAAATAGCTAATTTTGGTTGTCTAGTTACAATTGTACCTGAGATATTCAAGGTCCCATCATCTTGCTGCTCATCATGGATCCCATCGTCTTCAAATGCTTCAGGAGGCTCAACTTGTGGCGAGGAATGTTCATTACTAGTGCCCTCTCCACTGCAATATTGAAGGCTGCTTTGCAATATATTTAACCGTTTCTTTCTTCCCATTTGTCCCTGTAATGAGTTTTTGTAAAGAAAATAGGACTGTTGTATAAAAAAAATACTTGGGCAGTATGACAAGGAGTAAAAGATGGTAAAACTATACAATTGAGTAATTGCAGAATATGTGAGACAATAATTAATGTAGACTGAATGAAATGTAAGTGAACTTTTGAATATTTTTTAACCACTTGGTTTATAATTGATATCAGCATGTCATACAAATACTGAAAATTTACAGAAAGAATATATGGACAAGGTTTTATTCACAATTGACCTTTGACCAAGTACAGAGTTCTAGATTGCATAACATTATAAAGAGTCAAGATCCATTGCTCATTGTCAATACTGAAGATCGGCTTGCAAAACATTAAGAACTCTGTTAATTCCTAGAAGATAGATTTGCAATTTAATCTAAAATGATAGTTTGACACAACCAGCAAGATAGAACTTCTAGCAGCATAACCCGAAATAATTGAGTTCACAATAAGAATCGCAAATCATATGCCATTTTAACCTATACAAATTACTTGGAAAAATGTGTATGTCGACAAACAGTATATCATGTAGCTGCATATTGTTAGTAAATATCAATAGCCAATACTGAAGACTAGGTACTCGCCAAGTGCATGCACCAGGGATGCATTTCATCGAACAGATGAGGTGCACTTGAATCCGAATTTCTAACTCTCAGAAATAATAATCAAGAATTTGAGAAGGTAAACAAATCATACAAACGAATTTCTAGGTGGAAATGTTGAATCTTGTGTGACCTACTTACCAGGTGCATGCAACAGGGAAGCAGCAATCAGGCGATCTGGATCTTCAGGACTGTAGACGGCACAGAGCACGGGTGGGGAAACAGCCTATAGAGAACACAAGTTCTTGGGAGTAGCCATGGCCTCCCCTCTCCGCTGAGCAGTTCAGACCTAAGGTTGGAGGAGATGTGGAGGGGGAGCTCATGTGGTTCCTTTTGGAGAGGAGTGAGTTATTTCAAGAAGTGGTCGAAGTGGAGAGAGATTAGGAGGTGAGGGAGAATTGGAGAGATATTAGCAGAGTTGTTACAGCTGAGATTCCATTTTGGCGCCGTGGCGGTAATATTTTGGTGCGAAATTTTTTAGATCCGCGGGAATTATTTGGAGGCAAATTGAGACTCCCCTGAAAAAAAACTGAGACTGTGTATTCTTTTAAAAAGGAAAAATGGTTTTGACCATGAATTATCGTATTTTAATTTTGTACCATCAAAAAATTTCTATTTTCTTTTGTACCATGGAATATTTGGTGGGGAAAGTTTTTAGATTGGTGGAAATTATTTGGAGGCAAATTGTGCTGTAGAATGAGACAATATTCTTTATTAAAGAAAATATGGTTTTCTACAACTATGAATTATCCTATTTTAATTTTGTACCATTGAATATTTGGTGGGAAACTTTTTAGATTGGCGGGAATTATTTGGAGGCAATTCGTGCTGTAGATTTGGAGTGGCGCTCCCTCTTGGAAAAAAAATAGAACCCTCTAAACAATTGGGACTGCATTATTTTTAAAAGAAAAGATGGCTTTTTACAACTATGGATTATCCTACTTTAATTTTGTAACATAAAAAAAATTCCCTTAACTTTCATACCATCGATTTTTCCTATATTCACTTATGTACACATATCATGACTTTTTTTTCTATGTTAACTTTGCTCCCGCGGCGAGGGCGGCGAAGGGCGTAGGTAGCGGCGGAGGAGAATTGGCGGCGTGCGTGGGTGCTGGCACTCTGATTCACCGTTTGCCGCAGCACGCCGTCGGTGGGACGGTGCCCGGCGGTGGGCAGCCTGTCACGCCCGGAATTTCTATCCAAAATTCCAAACGATTACATGTGCGTAAACCCTCGTCCAGGAATCAGCCGAGGCACACAATAACAAATTGATAATAGAGTACAATTATTACTCTAATTAATAAGCGAATAAAATGTCATTACAGAGGTAGATAGTTCCTCTCAACCAACTAAGATCTAAGCAGCGGAAAATAAAAATAAACAGCGCAGACGGCTCCACTCCACAGGCAGCTTGACAAGGACTACGCCAAATCCTCAACACCATCAGCATCACTGTAGAACTCCTCCTCTGATGAATGATTGCAAAGTGAGTATATGACATACTCAGCAAGCCACGCAGCAAATATGCAAGTGCACAGGATAACCAAGGATGGCATAATATAGGCTTCTTTGCATAAACAGCAATTTATAAATATTTCAGAATTTAATAAAACAGTAGAGTATTAATTAAACAGTATTAATCCAACACTATACAACATACCCTGTTGTATAGGCCCAACCATTCTGTACAACCAATCCCGGCTGCACAATTCTAACTCCAAACCAGGAATATACTATTCCAAACCAGGAGATAATCAATTATTACCAGTCATAGCATCTTTCATTATGGTGTGAAGGAAAACTAATCACGAAAGACATTGTTAGACCCGCCCATAACCGCGGGCACGGCTATTCGAATAGTTTTACTCTGATCAGAGGTGTACCACTGTACCCACAAGACACAGCCCCACAACATGTCACCATGTGCCTTAATACCACCTCGGTACCTCGGAAAGGAGCTGTGACAATACCCCTTGCACAACACAATCCACTACAGTGCACCATTCCTGGATCATAATCACCCCCTTATAAACAAGGTATGGACTCCCCAGCGACCCCCGTGGGCTTATCTCCGCCACTTCTCAGTCTGGTGCTCCGCAATGAACTATGCTATACAAAAGATAAAGCCGTTGCCCACGCTGGCTTGTGGTTGGCACGGATAATGTTTCACAACCGAAACTCGTGAACCGGTCCTTAATTGTCATGAGCACGACCATCAAAACCATGTACTCACAACCCACCATTATCAGGTTTTACTTGGCAAATTAATTAGTTAACCAATCACAATTGATCATCGTGAACTATCATTAAGCCATCATTAAATAATAATGAATCATAAAGTATCCCATTAGTGTGCTAAAGTTTCTAAGCATGGCTAAGCAATTACATCTAACATCTAGTTGAACCAATATAAAGCTCAACTAGTCAAGTTATAATAACCCAAGGTATCAAGGAATAAGATAATCAAGAACAAAAGGGCCATAACAAACAATAGGTTAATTCCACCCAATGACATTCGAAAATAATGCAATAGTTGAATAGAAACAATAGCTTTAAACGGGATCAACATGCTCAAAGGATTGATTAGGATCTGTGTGACTTGCCTTGCTGGCCTTGAAATTCTTCTAAATCTTCTCCTGCGAAAACGGACTCTCCGGAAACGTCGGATTCTAAACAGAAAAGAGCAAAAACACCAAAACAGCACATAAGCAAGCATGAACAGTACATGTGGATGATAAGCAGTACTGAAGTTCAGCTTAGAACCCATCTCTTCCTAAAGCTTCTCCCAAAACTTTGAAGTAAACTGACTACCTCGATCAGATACTATTTTCTTAGAGACGCCAAGCAAACACACAATCCTTGCCATATACAATTCCGCCAAACGACTTCCGGAATATGTTGTCTTTACTGGAATGAAATGAGCCACTTTGGTAAGTCTGTCGACTATCACCCAAATAGAGTCATGACCCGATGACGTTCGGGGTAAACTAGTGATAAAATCCATACCGAGCTCTTCCCACTTCCATTCTGGTATCTTCAAAGGTTGCAACAAACCTGCGGGTTTTTGATGTTCTGCCTTAACTCGCTGACAAACATCACACATAGCTACAAACTCTGCTATTTCCCGCTTCATACTTGTCCACCAAAATCTTTCTTTGAGATCTTGATACATCTTGGTACTACCAGGGTGAATGGAGTACAAAGTGTCATGAGCTTCTTTCAGAATTGTTTCTTTCAACTCTTTGTTCTCTGGAACACAAATTCTTTCGCCTAACCATACGGTCCCTTGCTCATCTTCCAAGAAACCGATAGCTTTTCCTCTTCTCATATTCTTCTTGATCTCATGAATATCAGGGTCATTAATCTGGGCTTCTCTAACCTGATCAATGAGAGTAGGCTTTGCTTCTAGGGTTGCAACAAAACCTCTAGTGACAATTCCCAAATTTAATCTTTCTAATTCCTTGCATAACTGCAAAGGCAACTGTCGTCCTTCCATAGCATTGCAATAGCCTTTCCTGCTAAGAGCATCTGCTACAACATTAGCCTTTCCCGGGTGATAATGAATTCCCATGTCATAATCCTTGATTAACTCCAACCATCTCCGTTGTCTCATGTTCAGATCCGGTTGAGTAAAGATGTACTTTAAACTCTTGTGATCGGTGTACACCTCTGTACGGGTACCGAAAAGATAATGACGCCAAATCTTCAATGCATGAACCACTGAAGCTAACTCGAGATCATGAGTAGGGTAGTTCTTCTCATGCGGACGTAACTGACGAGATGCATAGGCAACCACCTTCCCATCTTGCATCAGAACACATCCTAACCCAAGCTTAGATGCATCGCAATACACTTGGAAACCCTTCTTTGAATCAGGCAAAATCAAAATGGGCGCTGGTATTAAGCGACTCTTCAACTCTTGAAAACTCTGCTCACATTCTTCTGACCACTTGTACTTCACATCTTTCTGAAGCAGTCGTGTCATGGGCTTAGCAATCTTGGAGAAATTCTCTATAAACCTCCGGTAATATCCCGCAAGACCCAGGAAACTGCGAATTTCTGAAACTGTCTTTGGTTGTTTCCAGTTGGTTACCGATTCTACATTACTAGGATCAACGGCAACTCCTCCGGCTGAGATGACGTGACCAAGGAACTTCACTTCAGACAACCAGAATTCACACTTGCTAAACTTGGCATACAATTGATGTTCTCGTAGCTTCTCCAATGCAAGGCGAAGATGTTCTTCATGTTCTTCTTTGGTTCGAGAGTAGATAAGAATGTCATCAATAAAGACGACCACGAACTTGTCTAAGTATTCCATAAACACCTTATTCATCAAGTTCATGAAGAAAGCGGGGGCATTGGTAAGTCCGAAAGACATAACAGTACACTCAAACAACCCATACCGAGTAGTGAAAGCCGTCTTAGGTATGTCTTCCTCTTTAATCCGTAACTGGTGATACCCTGATCGACGATCGATCTTGGAGAAAATAGTGGCACCCTTGAGCTGATCAAACAAATCATCAATTCTGGGTAGCGGATACTTATTCTTAATAGTCACATCATTTAGGGCACGATAGTCCACACACATCCTCTGGGTATGATCTTTCTTTTCAACAAAAATAACTGGAGCACCCCATGGAGACGAACTTGGTCTAATGTATCCTTTCTGAAGCAAATCATCTACTTGCCTCTTGACTTCTGCTAACTCATTGGCTGCCATTCTATAAGGTCTCTTATGGATTGGAGCTGTACCAGGTACCAGGTCTATTCTAAACTCTATATCTCTTTTAGGAGGCATACCAGGTAAATCATCCGGGAACACATCTGGGTATTCTCGTACTATAGGAATCTCTTCCAAAGCTATTTGGTTCAGACTTGACCTTAAAGGCTCAGAAGGCAATGCATGAACAGTTACAACTTAGCCATCATTACTGGTGAGAGTTACTTTTCTATTAGCGCAGTCTATCACACCTTTATATCTTGCTAACCAGTCCATCCCTAGGATGACATCAAGGTCTTTGGATTCTAACAGAATAAGATTGGCCAGAAATGGCACTCCGTGAATCTCTATTCTGACAGAGTGTCTACGTTGCACTGAGAGTGCTTGATTACTCGTGGTACTAACCATCAAAGGGCGTCTAAGATCTTCTACTTCCATCCCATGATTTCCCGCAAAACTCATAGATAAAAATGAATGCGTAGCACTAGAGTCGAAAAGTACTATTGCAGGAACTGAGTTAACAGGGAACGTACCCAAAATCACATCTGGAGCATCTTGAGCTTCTGCAGCAGCAACATGGTTGACACGAGCCTTTGTCGCTGGTGCGGTGGAGTTGTTCTGTGCAGGGACAACCTTCACGCGTCGGGGCTTCGGACACTTGTCGGAGTAATGGCCTGGTTCACCACAGTTGAAACATACCCCGGGCTTGTTTCCTTGTTCCCTCTTGACAGGCTGATGCGGTGTCGGAGCGGTCACAGGACGTGGAGCTTGGTTGCGATTGTTGTTGCCAGCATTGTTGCTGAAGAACTGACGCTGCGGACGAACAACAGACGAAGAACCTCCCTGTGGCATTGACTGAGATCCCAAAGCAAGACGTGACCTCTGACTATTCCCTTGCTAAGCTTTGAAGTGAGCAATCCTGCGTTTCTTCTGCTCCATGCGGTTGTACTTATCCTCCTGGTGAATAGCCTTATCCACCAATTTCTGGAAATCATGATAATCCCCCGTCATCAATGGGTAAGAAAGCTCATCATTCAGTCCTTCCAGGAACTTCTCTTGACGCTCTTCATCAGTGCGTACTTCTTCCGGAGCATAACGAGCTAGACGATTAAACTCATGCAAATATTCAGTAACAGAGCGAGATCCCTGAGTGAGCGCTCTGAACTCTCTCTTCTTAGGAGACACCACTCCCGATGGTATGTGCGTCTTGCGAAAAGCAGCAGTGAATTCAAGCCAAGTGATAGGTTCCGCCGTAGTTCTGTTGAGACGGAAGTGATCCCACCACTCAGAAGCAGGGCCATGCAGCTGATGTGAAGCAAAAGAAACCTTCTCCTGATCAGTGCACTGAAGCAGGTCCAATTTCTTTTCTATGGCGTGCAGCCAATCACCAGCCTCTACCGGATTAGTAGTGCTAGAAAAAGTAGGTGGCCTCACACGAAGAAATTCTGTTAACTTGTTCTGGGGAGGTGCATGGTTATTCCCTTGGTTCTGCTGGTTCTGGAGTTGCTGCATCATCATATGCATAAGCTGTGTCTGTTGAGCCAAAACTTGGGCAAGCGTGGGATTCTCTCTATTGTTGTTGTTGCTGTTGTTGCTGTTGGGACCATTTCCAACACTGCGAGTGAGCACCATCTGGCATGGACAGGAGCACAAGAAGAGAAACCGGGGGAAAACTACTTAGGACAGAGAATTAATTTTTCTACTAACTTAACTTTTATTGATCTTAACTGAATTTCATTATTACATAGATTTGAAGACTCTCACACCACTAAACTCACCAACTATCTAACACTCGAAAGCAAACAAACGCATGCACTTACATCTCACCACTGATGTAAACCACATGCAAGACCCACACACACAACCAAACTTAAACAAGCAAGCTAACACAACGATCTAAGGCAACGGCTTAACAAGGCGTTCTAGGTCTTCCGAGCATCGGAGTTGATTGAAGGTTCGTTCGGCTCGTCTTCATCATCTTGAGTTGCTCCCCACTCGACCTTTGAATGGGTGCGCTTCGATTCTTCCTCTTCATCATCACTTATGTTGATCACCTGGGGATTCGCTGGGGTAACTTCTTTTTCCACCACACGAACCTTTGGCGCCAACTGGTAGCGAGGAACAAAAAGGGCTCTCTTTCTTGCAGTAAGACGAACTCGGGCTTTTCGTGGTGGTGCTTCTCCCTTCAGTGCGGCTAGCTCCTTCTCCAAACGATCCACCTTGTCCTCCAATTTGCAAATCTTAACACGATTCCAGTCTTCACGATCATGAGCTGCTATCACAATCTCAGCACGGGTCTCATCCATAGCCCATAGCATCTCGACCAAATATCTTGTAGTAGCATCATTCTCAATCCCTGCAGGTTCAAGGTAGCTGCCACGGTCACTTCCCTGGGGTTGCCGAGGATGGTAGCGATACTCCGTATTGGCCAACTGATTACTGTAGCGGTCGCGGAGCTCTCCGATGGCGATTCTTGCCCCCTCCTGACATGCATGCATATAGTTTCCCCCTCTAGCTTCGAACATCACTGATGGGACATCTTCACGATTACTGTTGAAGGTGACTTTGACACGGCACTTCTCTTCATCGTGATCATGAGAAATCTGGGCATACAACGGGGCAGTCCCAAATCCTATGGCAAAGGACATCGTATGCAACTCCTGGACAAATCCTTCAGTACCAAACAAGTACTCAGGCTTGTAGCGCGTCATCTAAAGACAAGTGAAAGGAGGGAGTTAAGACATTTATCCAATTAATAGTACAAGTTTTCGGGTTACTTTGAATAAAATTAGAAATTCAAAATGAAAGGTAAATGAATAAAATAAACCAATCTTGCAAGATAAGTTGAAACGGGTAGAAACAGGATCATCGGTTTTGCACTTTTGAATAACAGGTTTCAAAAGAAATAATTTAAAAGAGAGTTATAAAATCGATCATGCTAAGTTTATTACATTGCAGCAAGATTAAATAAAACAATGTGGTAAAACCTTTGCTAGAAAATGAGCCATTAGTACAGTAACAGATGTACAGTACTAACAACACAGAAAAACAAAAAGTAAATTTTAAAAGGAACAATTTAAGAGGTTATAAACTGCATGTGCCATTAGCTTGGTTTAATTAAAAGAGAACGGGAGGAGAATAGTTCTAATTTTCCAATATTTTTAGAGGGCTCTTATAGGTAACTATTTGGCATATCCTAGGGTCAAGGACGCTCTGATACCAACTTGTCACGCCCGGAATTTCTATCCAAAATTCCAAACGCTTACATGTGCGTAAACCCTCGTCCAGGAATCAGCCGAGGCACACAATAACAAATTGATAATAGAGTACAATTATTACTCTAATTAATAAGCGAATAAAATGTCATTACAGAGGTAGATAGTTCCTCTCAACCAACTAAGATCTAAGCAGCGGAAAATAAAGATAAACAGCGCAGACGGCTCCACTCCACAGGCAGCTTGACAAGGACTACGCCAAATCCTCAACACCATCAGCATCACTGTAGAACTCCTCCTCTGATGAATGATTGCAAGGTGAGTATATGACATACTCAGCAAGCCACGCAGCAAATATGCAAGTGCACAGGATAACCAAGGATGGCATAATATAGGCTTCTTTGCATAAACAGCAATTTATAAATATTTCAGAATTTAATAAAACAGTAGAGTATTAATTAAACAGTATTAATCCAACACTATACAATATACCCTGTTGTATAGGCCCAACCATTCTGTACAACCAATCCCGGCTGCACAATTCTAACTCCAAACCAGGAATATACCATTCCAAACCAGGAGATAATCAATTATTACCAGTCATAGCATCTTTTATTATGGTGTGAAGGGTGAGACTAATCACGAAAGACATTGTTAGACCCGCCCATAACCGCGGGCACGGCTATTCGAATAGTTTTACTCTGATCAGAGGTGTACCACTGTACCCACAAGACACAGCCCCACAACATGTCACCATGTGCCTTAATACCACCTCGGTACCTCGGAAAGGAGCTGTGACAATACCCCTTGCACAACACAATCCACTACAGTGCACCATTCCTAGATCATAATCACCCCCTTATAAACAAGGTATGGACTCCCCAGCGACCCCCGTGGGCTTATCTCCGCCACTTCTCAGTCTGGTGCTCCGCAATGAACTATGCTATACAAAAGATAAAGCCGTTGCCCACGCTGGCTTGTGGTTGGCACGGTTAATGTTTCACAACCGAAACTCGTGAACCGGTCCTTAATTGTCATGAGCACGACCATCAAAACCATGTACTCACAACCCACCATTATCAGGTTTTAGTTGGCAAATTAATTAGTTAACCAATCACAATTGATCATCGTGAACTATCATTAAGCCATCATTAAATAATAATGAATCATAAGTTATCCCATTAGTGTGCTAAAGTTTCTAAGCATGGCTAAGCAATTACATATAACATCTAGTTGAACCAATATAAAGCTCAACTAGTCAAGTTATAATAACCCAAGGTATCAAGGAATAAGATAATCAAGAACAAAAGGGCCATAACAAACAATAGGTTAATTCCACCCAATGACATTTGAAAATAAATGCAATAGTTGAATAGAAACAATAGCTTTAAACGGGATCAACATGCTCAAAGGATTGATTAGGATCTGTGTGACTTGCCTTGCTGGCCTTGAAATTCTTCTAAATCTTCTCCTGCGAAAACGGACTCTCCGGAAACGTCGGATTCTAAACAGAAAAGAGCAAAAACACCAAAACAGCACATAAGCAAGCATGAACAGTACATGTGGATATTTTTAACATGTAGATCTCAATTTTAGAAAAATTTAGAGACTTGAACCAACTAAATCCGAGCTAAGATGAATTAGTTATGAATTTTTAAAGATTAAATCGGATTAAATCATTTATATAAATTTTAATTGAATTATGACGCAATAATGAATTATTTTTGAAAAGGAAAAGGGAATTATTGCGTCAGCGGCTAGGGTTCACGGTGGACCGGGTCCACAGCGGCGGCTCACGGAAACGAACGGCCGAGATCAATCCGACCGAAACGAACGGCCGAGATCGATCGGCCCACGGCCGGACCACGAGAGACGACGACGATGACGTCGGCGGTGACGTCACCCCCGGCGGCGGCGACGGCGGGCATGCTTGCCGGCGAACGACGGCACGATAGCGCGAACGGAGGGCACCGAAACGATGCGGGCGGCACGGCGAACTCACCGGTGACCAAAGGAACGGTGGAGGACGACCGGACGGCGACGGCGACGGTGAAAAGGCGGCGGCGACCTTTGGCTTGACGACGGCGACGGTTCGCCGGCGGTCTACAGCGACGGCAAAGGGGCGGACGAGGACGGCGACGCGATGGCGACCACGACGACGGCCTTCCCGAGCGACGGCGACGGCTGGAGCGACGGCGGTGCACAGCTGGAGCGGCGGCGGCGACGGCGGCGCACGGCTGCACGGGGCTAGGGCGCTACGGGCGACGAAAGATGAAGGCGAGGGCGGCGACGGGTAGAGGGGAGCTCGGGGATCCTTTTATAGGGGATGGAAGGCGGCGGCGAAGCCCACGGCGGCCCGGCGACGCGAAGGAAAGGTTAGGGTTCGGGGGAGAGAGAGGAATCCGATTCGAGATCGAATCCGCGAACTTCCAAACGATTTTAGCCAATGATTCCATAAGAGAAAAGGTAGAGGAGCTCCCGGGGATCATTTCCCCTCAATTGATTTCACCGGAAACGGAAAGGCGCGGCTGGATTTGGAAGGAGATGGCGGCGGCGCGGCGCTAGGGTTTCGGGCGCGGGCGGACGGAGGAAGACGACGACTCCGACAGGCGGGACCCACCTGTCAGCGAGCGGGAGAGAGAGGAGAGCGGCGGCTGCGCGCGCGCGGCGGCTCGGCTTGGGCCGACTGGGCCGACTTGGGCCGGGGAGAGAGAAAGAAGGTTTTGGGCCGACTTTCGGCCCAAAGCCAAAAGAGGAAATTTTAAAACCTTTTTCAATTTAAATTATTCATTAAATGCAATTCCATTTATTAAAAATACTTCCTTAGCTCAAATAAATCCTAGAAAAATCTAGGAATTATAGAATTAAGCAGAGTATTTAATAAAATTTTATCTGGCCCAATTTTATATTGGAATTTATTATTTAAAATTAGATCTTTTCTTCTAGGCTTTTAAAAATCATTTCTGATAATTCCATTTAAACAATAATTTATAACTTTAAGATTTTTAGGGTGTGACACAGCCGCACGGTGGAGAAGAGGGGCGGTGGTGGCAAGCCCGCGATGATGGGGTTGCAAATGCAGGGGAGTTGAAGGGGAGTGAGAGACTGAAGATGCTTGGCAATGACACAGAAAAACATAGTCATGGCGACAAACTTTTTGATAATATGTGCTTGTAGTGTGCCTACAAACTATTTTAATAGCATTTACATATGATTATTTATAGGATATTGTAATAATGTATTAAATTTATAGCGTTAATGTATTTATAATGTTTACTATCCCTGATATTTGCAGGGATTAAACTGTTTTCTTGTAATGTGCCGACAAAATTCTTAAAGTACCTGAGCTTTTCCAAATGTTTCAGTTTTCTCTAAAAAAGTATAGACTGATTTATCCTAATATGTTGCTAGGTCCACCCTGTCATATGCACACTCATAACTACCTGTAGGGCATTTCTTCCGTTCCTTGTATCTCGCTCTTTGACCTGAGTAGGCAAACAACCAGAACAAAATTCCCCTGATCTGCTGCACCGACAAAATTCCCCTGATCTGCTGCACCGACAAAATTCCCCTGATCTGCTGCACCGCCGCCGCCCTTACGACGCCATCCACCAGGCATTGCCCTTACGCCGCCGTCCGCCAGCATCGGTTCCAAGGCCGCGCCGTGCAGAGCTGCTCCATCAAGCCGCTCCTAGGAACGCCGTTCCCTATATCCTGCTGATGCTCTGCCAAGGGCAGCTGGCATCTTCCCTGCCCTCTCTACTGCATCTTCATCAGCTATTGCGGTTGTGCCCAAAGTCCTCTCATCTTCAAGTGAAAACTACACCAGGTTAGGAGCGCTCTGTTCTTTTATGCACGCCAGGTGTTTGATCTTTGACCTGTACACACACCTGTATCTGTTACTTGTCTATTTCAGTGCAAACAAATATTTCATCGTTTTTGTTTTACCTTGCATCCTATTATATCTTGCATTTATTTGTTCAGATCGTAGGTAAAGGCTGTATATCTAGAGTATCAGAGCTCCAATTAGCTAATCACAGGGACATATTTGTAGTGAACAAATGTTCTAAAATTTATTATTGTAGGTCCTGTTATCTCCCCTCTGCTCCTAATCAAGATTGACATGCAAACTGTTCTTGTGGAAATATGTGATTTTAATAGTTCCTCTGTATTTATAGTACTGCAAATCCTCTGTATTTTCAGTTTTCAATTGTCATGTAATGTCCTTATCATGTGGCTGTTCATGTTGTCTCAGATTATTTTCATTTATCCAGAGTGCTTTTGTCAGGCCCAACCTCTTCACCAATGTCTGATCTATCCATCTGCTGCTCCGCAATATTTCTGATATAGCCGCCATATGTACTGGATCACAACGTCAGGAGTCCAGGTGTGGTTAACCTCACATCATATATATTGTAGATAGACTAATTTTGAGTTGAACTTAAAATTATAGAATCAAAAAAATTCAGTGGGTGGTTGTCAAATTAGGAACACTACTGTACTAACCATATTTCTTATCCCAACACAGTAAACCAATGGATTTAAATGCTATTAAGAAGTTACCGCTTTCCCCTAGACCAAGTGATGAGTACCTTGCTGGAATAGAGGGTTTTCTTGAGTTTGCATATAGGGAAAAGAATCCTAATGATAAGATCCGGTGTCCGTGCAAGAAATGTGTTAATAAGTGGTTACTAAGGCGTGATGAAGTGTATGATCATTTAGTGTGTAACGGAATGTTACTTGGTTATAATCCTTGGGGTTGTCATGGTGAAACTGCATCATTCATCTCTGCTAACAGTGAAACACAATCACAAAATAGTATTGATGATAATATGCACCGGCTAGTTCAAGATGCTTTTGGAAACACAGACAACAGCCCTCCAGTGAATGATTATGATGCACCAACTTCTTCTAACAGTGGGCCAGACTCTGAAACAAAAGCGTTCTACGATTTGCTCCGAGATGCTCACAAACCTTTATGGGAAGGGTGTGAACTTACAAGGCTTTCGTTTCTTGTAGTCTTGTTTCACATAAAATCCATTAACAAGTGGAGTAATAAATTCTTAAATGATTTGCTAGCGATCCTGCAACAAGCAATTCCAAATGGTAAGAGTTTACCTGGAACATTTGTTGAGGCTAGGAAGATAATAGGAAAGCTTGGACTTAATTATGTCAAGATTCATGTTTGTCCAAAAAACTGTCAACTTTACCGGAAAGACAAGGCAAATGATGACTTTTGTTCGAAATGTGGAACTTCAAGGTGGAAAAACAAAGAAGATAAAACTACTTTAACAAAGAAGGAAAGAAGAAGGGCAACCCCAAGAAAAGTTTTACGATACTTCCCAATTAAGCCAAGGCTTAAGAGGTTATTTATGCATAAGGAATCCGCTACAGCATTGAGGTGGCATGATGAGGGTCGCACAAAGGATGATGCATTGCGTCATCCAGCTGATTCAAAGGCTTGGAAAGACATTGATACTAGATATCCTACCTTTGCATCAAATTCTCGAAATATCAGGTTTGCAATGGCTAGTGATGGGTTTAATCCATTTGGAACGATGAGTTCGACTTATAGTTGTTGGCCGGTCGTCATAGTTCCCTATAACCTCCCTCCATGGTTATGCATGAAAGCATCCTCACTTATGCTTGCTCTCATAATTCCAGGGCCATCTTACCCTGGAAAGGATTTTCATGTATTTATGGAGCCAGTTTATGAAGAGTTGATTGATTTGTTTGAGGTTGGAACCCCCACATATGATGCATCTCAAGATGAGATGTTTCAACTCCGTGCTATATTATTTTTCACAATCAGTGACTATCCTGGAATTGGGATCTTTGCAGGATATAGCATAAATGGTGAATTTGCATGTATTACATGTCGTGATGAAACATGTTCTAAACGTTTGATACATGGTCGCAAGTATTCTTTCATGGGACATCATCGTTTTCTACCCCCAGACCATGAGTTCCGCTACAATCGTATTTCTTTTGATGGAACTGAAGAACATAGACCAGAGCCTATTGCATATTCTGAAACTGTAATTCTTAGTAAAATAAAGGCAATTAATGATTTTGAGAAGTCAAAAACATGGAAATGTGTTAGTGGGCTATTTTCTTTGTCTTATTGGGAGTCCAATTTACTACGCCACAATCTTGATGTAATGCATATAGAGAAGAATGTTTGTGATAATATATATGGGACACTTTTAGGACTGGAAGGCAAATCAAAGGATAATTTACAGGCATGACTAGACCTGCAAGAAATGAATATAAGGCCAGGTTTGCATCCTCAAAAAAAAGCTAACAATAAGTATTACTAGCCTCCTGCTACCTATACAATGTCTAAAAATGAGAAGCAATAATTTTGCAAAGTTCTCCATGATATTAAAGTTCCTGATGGCTACTCAGGAAACATATCAAGATGTGTAAATGTTGGTCGGGGAAAAATTTCAGGACTTAAAAGTCATGACTGCCATATTCTAATCCAACAACTTCTTCCTGTTGCTTTGCGAGGTGTGCTTCCAGACAATGTTACATCCGTATTATTTGACCTATGTGGTTATTTTAGAGAATTAAGTGCAAAAGTCCTATACATAGATGAACTTCGGAAGTTGGATGAACAAATTAAAATGACATTATGCCGTATGGGGATGATATTTCCTCCTGGATTTTTTACCGTTATGGTGCATTTAGTTGCTCATTTAGCAACAGAGGCTGAAATAGGAGGTCCTGTGTGTTACTGATCGATGTACTTTGTGGAAAGGTATGTTTACATTACAAATACAGTTGAATTTGTTATCCAATATATATTTGTGAACATTTTTTTTCTCATTTCCATGTTTATGCAGATATTTGAATGTGTTGAAGTCATATGTGCGTAATAAAGCGCATCCTGAGGGATGTATAGCTGAAGCATATTTGGCAGATGAGTGTATGACATTTTGTTCAAGATATATTGAAGGTTTTGAGACAAAACACAACCAACCTTCACGAAATGATGATAATGACGAGTCCATTGCTTGTCTTGATGATGAACATCAACCAAGTCTTTTTCCTCATGCTAGAAAACCTCTCGGCAAGCCTAGAAGTTATGTTATAAGGGGTTTGGCTAAAATCCAGGCACATAGATATGTTCTTTTCAATTGCCCAGAAGTCAATCCGTACCTTCGGTATTATCTCAAATTCATATGCATTGTTAGCTTAACTCTATTTGAAATGACAATTCATTACTTTTTTTTTGTTTCTGCAGAATGCACGCTGAGGAGATTACAAAAACATATCGGCGGGGCTGTATCACCCCAAATATTATTGAGCGTACACAAAATGAGAAATTCCATGAATGGTTTAAAGCTCATGTAAGTGTCATTTTTCACATGATTTATATAAGAACTACAATCATGACTAAATTAATCCTAACTATATAGATATTGTACTTGGAGGGAAAACATGGCATCTGCAATGTAAAGAGTGATCTTAGATGGCTTGCCCGTGGACCAATTGGACCAGCAAAAAGATACCGTGCTTTTAATACACGAGGCTTTCGGTTCAGGCCCAAACGTTTGGATGGGGTGACACAAAATAGTGGTGTTGTTCTAACTGCAAAAACATCCAGCTACACTAAATCAAGTGACACAAATCCTGTTTTAGGTGATTTGACATACTAATGGTAGGATTGTTGATATTATCGAGCTCAATTACTCTGGACAATTTTCAGTGGTACTTTTTAAATGTGAATGGGTTGATGTTGTATCTGGAAAAAGGATTAAAAAAGATAAGTATGGGTACACACTTGTTAACTTCTCACATCTCATACATATGGGAGAAAAAATTGAGCACGAGCCTTTCATTTTGCCTAATCAAGCAGATCAAGTATTTTATATCGATGATCCATTGAATCCTGGATGGTCCGTGGTAAGGAAGAACAAACCAAGGGATATATATGACATTGGTGAGGAAGAATGGACAGGTGACACAGCATTTGAGCCTTTCCATGTTTCACACCTTGGAGCGATGTCCAATGATGCAAACAATTATCAACAATGGGTTAGAACAGATGTTGAAGGAACAACAGTGGATGCTAATAACAGCGCTTTGAATAATGAATCATAGTGGTTGGTAATTATTTTCTTTCCTCTTTTATTTGGCTACTTCATGGTATCTACATTTTCTGCTTTGTGCTCTCAAACATTTCAGTTGATTAGTTCTGTTAGGAAATGTACTAGTAGTTCTAGGCAAGTGTGTCCAATATGTTGTTCTTGCAATTATTTTGTGTCTTGTTAAATTATGGGCTTACATAAGTCAATATAATCTTGCTTTGACTTGGTTTAATTTTTCCTTGATCTCTATGTTGATATGAATCATCTTGTATAGCTGTACAAAGAGACTTGGGTGCAGAATATATGCGTCAAAATTAAAAAAAACGATATGTCACAAAAAAAAGGTAAAAATATTCATATATCTAATATATTATGTTTATTTTCAGGTCCATCCGTTTGTTAAGGTGGAAAATTCAAGTGAAGGCTTGCTTTGCCAACCTCTTTCCAGATTTCAGTGATACTTTTGTTCAGTTCTCTAGGTAGCACACCAAGGAAATTCTTCATTGTGTGAACTTCTGCTTTTTTTTTACTGTTCAATGATAAGTCATGTAATAATGTTATTAATTCTATGATTTCTATGGTGCTTTTTTTCAGCATATTAGCTTTTAATGCTATGACCCTATTGTTGTCTTGTATTTCCTGCCATTAAGTTGTTTTCTATCGACATACATGTATTGTTGGAGTTCCAGCCGTGCAGGCACATATTCGTCCTTTTATTTATTTTGGTATATGTATAGCTGAAGGCTGAAGGTGGCAAATCACAGATCATGGGCTCATCTAGTGTCTATTCTCATCTACTACTATAACTCATGTAAGTAATAGTTCGTGGTACTAGTAACAAGTCTATGCTTTACTAAAGCACACGGCTTTCCATGGTTTAATATGTATTCGTGTACGTGCTGTCAAAAAATGTGAACTGCAGCTCTTGGAGATATCTATCCTGAAAGATGCAACCCTACCTAACTGTATCTGATACAGTTACTGAAAGATTTAAGCCAATGTATTTTCTTTTTCCTATTACTACTATAGTTCCATGATGCATGCTGGTACTACGAAAACTAACAATTCAGCCAAGCCATTTGGATTTTGTATGCATCAAGAGGCTTCAAAATCCTGTTTTTATCGTCATCCGAAACCGTCCTGGAAGATATTGATCTGCTGTGCCAATCCAATGCATGGGAGTATGTAAGCAGATGATGAGACAGTTCATAGCTGGAGCTGCTCCCTTTGGATGCCAACTTCCAGGTGCTGCATCGGAGCGTTTATTTAGCATGCATATCTCTATCAAGTCAGCATGTGCTACCTAGCTTATTGGTAGTACCCTTCGACTTACATGCTGGCAGCCTAAGTTCGATCCCTCCGTGAGCCATATTTTCTCACCATTTTGCAATTAAACTGCTTTGTAAGCATCATGGGCCTTATAATAGACTGGCCCAAGTTGTATAGCCTACGTCCAGTTCAAGCCCAGATTAATTAAACATTACAGCAGTTTTTAAGCTTTATTATTGATTCAATGGTGCACCAATGGATTATTCGATCTCCTCACCAAAATTTTATAATTACTCAACTAGAATAAGGTTTGTTTCTGCAGTTGGTCTGTGAAGATGCACCGTGCACGTATACCTCATGTTAGGTTTTCAACTCCTATATTCTTGTTTTGGCAAGAGCGAACTATATTTATTTTTTTTCATATATTGTGTTACTGTAGGTGTTGGTAACACATAGATAACGTTACTATATGTAGCCCAACTGTAACACACTGAATATATGTTACAATATACCTTGTAACACAAAGAAAAGTGTTCCTACAGAGTGTTCTTGTAACACATGTCTTTTTGTGTTACAAAATTGTGTTACAAAATGTAGGTTCTGACATAGTGAGGATACCACCAATTGAAAATTAGGACCGGGGATATACCCAAGACCGCGTTTTCAACACGCTATGGATTGTATGAGTTCACAGTAATGTCGTTTGGGTTAACCAACGCCCCGGCATACTTTATGAATCTTATGAACAAAGTGTTCATGGATTACTTGGACAAATTTGTGGTACTATTCATCGATGATATTCTGATCTACTCCAAAGACGAGGAGGAGCATGCGGAGCACTTGCGATTGGTACTCGAGAGACTTCGGAAGCATAAATTATATGCAAAGTTTAGTAAATGTGAGTTCTGGTTAAAAGAAGTCGCCTTTCTAGGCTACGTAATCTTAGCCGGTGGAGTAGCAGTGGATCCTGCTAAAGTGGAGGCTGTTACGGAATGGAAAGCACCCAAGTCTGTGACTGAAATTCGGAGTTTTCTAGGCTTGGCCGGATACTACCGAAGATTCATTGAGGGATTCTCTAAGATAGCCCGACCGATGACACAACTACTCAAGAAGAAAAAGAAGTTTGTGTGGTCAGAACAGTGTCAGGAAAGCTTTGAGCAGCTCAAAGAAAAGCTGACCTCGGCGCCTATCCTAGTTCTTCCCGACATCAGAAAAGACTTTGTTATATATTGTGATGCATCAAGGCAAGGACTAGGAGGAGTACTGATGCAGGACGGAAAGGTTGTGGCCTATGCGTCGCGACAATTGCGAACACATGAGGAAAACTACCCTACCCATGACCTAGAACTCGCAGCTGTGGTTCATGCGCTAAAGATTTGGAGACATTATCTGATTGAAAATCATTGCGATATTTATACTGACCACAAGAGTCTGAAGTATATTTTCACCCAGTCACATCTCAACTTGAGGCAAAGGCGATGGGTGGAATTAATCAAGGATTATGACTTAGAGGTTCACTATCACCCCGGCAAGGAAAACGTTGTGGCCGACGCTTTGAGTCGGAAGAGCCATTGCAATCATCTGAGGACGGAAGGGATGGCTCCTGAGCTTAAGGAGGAAAAGGCCCAACTAAACCTACATATAGTACCTCGTGGACAGATAAACACCCTGGACATTCAACCTCTTCTGAGAACCCAAATAGAAGAAGCCCAGAAGGGCAACGAGGAAATCCGAGAGGTGAAGGAACGCCTAGCTGCAGGATTTGCAAAGGAATTTTCAACCGACGAAAAAGATGTTCTATGGTATAAAAAGAGGATCTATGTACCCGAACAGGGTGGACTGAGAGGATTAATCCTAAAGGAAGCTCACGAATCGGCATATTCATTGCACCCCGGAAGTACCAAAATGTACCAGGATCTGAAGGAAGGATACTGGTGGCCCAACATGAAGAGAGATGTAGCAGAATACGTAGCACTCTGCGACGTATGCCAGAAGGTGAAGGCCGAGTACCAGCGACCGGCAGGTTTGCTGCAACCCCTTAGGATTCCAGAATGGAAATGGGACGAGATAGGTATGGACTTTATCATTGGATTGCCTAAGACCGCAACTGGTTACGATTCCATTTGGGTAATCGTGGACCGACTCACTAAGACTGCAATGTTCATCTCCGTCAAGACAAATTATAGCGGAGCCAAGCTAGCCGAGTTATACATGACAAGGATAGTATGTCTTCATGGTGTGCCTAAGAGAATTATATCCGATCGAGGCACACAGTTTACCTCGCATTTCTGGGAAAAAGTGCATGAAGCCCTAGGAAGTTACCTTGCTTTTAGCACAGCTTATCACCCACAAACAGATGGCCAGACAGAGAGAACAAACCAGGTCTTGGAGGACATGTTGAGAGCTTGTGCTTTGGATTTTAGCAAGGATTGGGAGAAATGTTTGCCCTACGCCGAATTCTCCTACAACAACAGTTTCCAAGCGAGCCTAAAGATGTCACCAAATGAGGCATTATTTGGTCGACGATGTCGTACCCCACTAATGTGGTCTGAGACTGGAGAACGGGCGGTATTTGGACCTGACATTATCCAAGAAGCCGAAGAAAAGGTTCGCCTAATCCGTGACTGCCTAAAAGTGGCACAATCACGACAAAAGAGTTACGCTGACACCCGGAGAAGAGATCTAGAATTTAAGGAAGGGGATTATGTATATCTGAAGGTTTCTCCGACGAGAGGTACAAAAAGGTTTAAGGTTAAAGGGAAACTAGCACCAAGATATGTAGGACCTTTCCAAATCATCGCTAGACGAGGAGAAGTTGCATATCAGTTACAGCTACCAGAAAATATCGCCGATGTGCACCCAGTTTTCCATGTGTCTCAATTAAAGAAGTGCTTACAAGTGCCGGAGGAACAAGCTCCGTTGGAAGAAATTCATATTAGCAATGATCTCACGTATCCAGAACACCCAGTCCGGATATTGGATGAAGCAGAAAAGAGGACTAGGACCAAAGTGTGGCATATGTACAAGGTACAATGGAGTAATCATACTGAGGATGAAGCCACTTGGGAAAGCGAAGAATTCTTGGAGACAGAATACCCGCATCTATTCAAAAGCCGGTAAGAAATCTCGGGACGAGATTTATTTAAGGGGGATAGGTTTGTAACACCCTGAAAATTCGACCAATAAAAACAAAACTCTAAAAATGCGGACCTTCGAAAACTTTTTAAATTAATTGCATCATGCCGATTTTATTCGCCTATTTTATTTGGATTTGATTTCGAAGTTCATTAGTCGTGAGTAAAGAATAGTTAATTAGGAATAAACCCTAAAAATAAATTGGCAAAATAAATATAATTTAAAATAAAGATTAGGTGAGGATAGAAATAAATAAAATATTATTGCGACCATAATGGTAATAATTAAATTTAAGTGCGATGGAGCAAGAATTAACCCTAATTAAAAATTCAAATAAATTATATAAAAATAAAATATGGGTAATATTAATTTAGGGTGAATTTTTAGTTAGAATAACACAAATATTGAGTAAACTTCATTTATGCAAAAATTAGAATTTATAGGGCTATATTTAAATAGAAAATAGGCTAAAATCGGGATAAATAGGAAAAGTCACTATTCATTGCCCGCTAGGTGCTCGAGTGCGTCCCCTAGCCCATCTCCCTCCTCTGCCACACCGCGCCTAGCCGTCCTCGTGCCCCGCGCCGCCGTGGGCCGTCACCGTCGCCGTCGCCTCGCTCCGCCGCTGCCGCCGCGCGCCGTCGCCATCGCCGCTCGCCCGTCGCCGTCGCTGTCGCCGCTCGCCGTCCCGCCCGTCGCGCCGAGCCCCGTGCCGCGCCGCGCCGCCCGCCCATCGCGTCGTCACGCCGAGCCCCGCGCCGCACCGCCTGCCCATCGCGTCGCCGCTCCGAGCCCCGCGCCGCCGTGCCGTCACGTCGCCGCACGTCACCGTCGCCTTGCGCCCCGCACGCCGCACCGTCCCATCGCCACGAAGCCGGCCGTCCCTCCCCGCGCCCTATAAACCCCCCCGGTCGCCCTTCCATCCCACACCACCCCACCCCCTCACTCTTTCCTCTCTTTTCTCCCCTCTTCCTCTCCACCGCGCCGCCGCCTTCATGCCGCCGCGCCGCCGCCCTTGGTGCCGCCGCGCCACGTCGTGTGCCGCACCGTGCGTCGCCGCCTTGTGCCACCGTCGCCGCCGCCGCCATCGGTAAGCCGCCGCCCCCTCCCCTTGTTCGGCCGCCGTCGCCAGAAAGCCGAGAGAGAGAAGGGAGAAGAAGCTGGGAGGGAGAGAAAAAGAAAGAAGAGGGAGAGAAAAAGAAAGAAAGAAAAAAAAGAAAAGAAGAGGAGAGAAAAAGAAAAGAAAGGAAGAAAAGAAAGAAAAAGAAAGAAGAGAGAAACAGGAAGGAAAAAAAATAAATAGGAAATTAGAGAGAAATTAAGGAGGTTTAGAAAATTTAAAATAATTAGAATTTGGTTATAGAATTATTTGTAGTTGTAAAATTACAAAATATTATATAATTATAGATTATTTTGGTAGTCCCTATAAGTAATCCATTCACGGTAGATATTCGGATTTAATTGCTAGAAATTTTAGCCATGTATTATATTTAATCATGAATTTCGTTTAGTCATATACTAAATTAAATCGTACATTATTATAAGATGATTTTAGGATCTCGTCCAATATTTAGCTTGCGATAGAGATTTCTAATCTATTACAAGGATATGATACTCGGGTTGATTAAATTAAAAACTTGTGCTAATAAAATATTTATACCCGCGAAATAGTTTGGGATGGATAAATTAAGATCGGATTAGCTCTATTTCACGAACAAAAATAGATAACGTAAGAAACCGACTTCCGCGCTCGATATCTTCTTGGATTTACTTGGATCTTTATTTGAATTCTAACCGAATTCAAATCGTTTCTTCGCACGTAATTTTAGAGCCCGAGGGAGTTGCGGATCCGAGCGAGGATCAAGACCCGCAGGACTACGAGCAAGGCAAGTCATCACTATTCCTTGAACATATTGATCCCAATTGCGAAATTATTTTGTTTACAAATAAAATTGCATGCAACGATAAACATCCTACTTGTGATTATGCCATGCCTTGATTATTGTTTACCCTTATGAGTCCCTAGTCAACTATGACAAATGCTTAGAAAATGCTACTCTAGATTCATGCATATTCATATTTATCAAATGCTATATGCTTGGGCAATTACCTCTGGGAAGGTAATTGAGATGCGGCATGTGGAGACATGAGTGCCACATTGCCATGGTATTGATGACATGATTTGTGAAAGGAAAAATAAAACTAAACAACTGTTTTCGACTGGGCGGACGGAGGATTTGGGTGGTATCTGGAAAAGGCTAGTACCGTCCCCGGTCAATTAAGGACCGAGCCATGAAGTTAAGCATGAAACGACCCCGTACAACCGTACTTCTCGTATGGGTATAGACCTACCGGATTAGATAGCCGAGCTGTAACACCCTGAAAATTCGACCGACAAAATCAAGACTCTAAAAATATGGATTTTCAAAAACTTTTTAAAATAAATTGCATCATGCCGATTTTATTCGCCGTTCCATTGAATCTCGATTTCGGAGTTTGGAGATTTCGAATAAAGAACAATAGTAATCTATTTGCATCAATATTATCGCGGACATATTTATATCAATTAAATTTAAATGCGATGGAATGAGAATTAACACTAATTAAAAATTTAAATAAATTAGATAAATAAAAATGTGAACAATATTAATCTAGGGTGAATTTATTTGTTGGAATAACACAAATATTGGGTAAAATTCATATATGCAAATATTAGGAATTATAGAATCAAATTTATATAATAAATAAATAATAAATAAGAGAAAAAAATAAAAAATAATAATAAAATAAAAATTAAAAAGGAAAAATTAGGAAATGCACTGTTCATTGGCCGCAAGGTGTTCGACGTGGTTCCCCTAGCCCTAACCCTACCCCGCTACCGCGCCGACGCCGCCCCGAGCCCCGTGCCGCCCCTGCCGCGCCGCGCCGCCGCTGCCACGCCGTCGCCATCGCCATCCCGTGACCGTGCCGCGTGCGCCGCCGTCGCCTAGCGCCCTGCCGCGCAGCGCCGCTCGGCCGTTGCCCTCGCGCCGCGCGCCCCGTGCCGCCGTCCTGTCGCCGTCGCGTCGCCGTCCCGCGCCTCGCGCCCCGAGCCAAAACGCGCCGTCGTCATCACCGCCTCGCGCCGCTCGCCCGCCGCGCCGCTCGCCCGCCGCGTCGCCGCCCGTCGCGTCGCCGCTGTCGCCGTCGCCGCGCGCGTCCCATCGCCGCGTCGAGCCCTGCGCCCCCGTCGCGTCACCCGCCTCGAGCCCCGCACCGCCGCCCGTCGCATCGCCGCTCCGAGCCAGACGCCGCCATCTCGTCGCCGCCCGCGCGTCGCCGTCCTCCCGCCCCGAGCGCCGCCGTCGCATCGCCATCGCGCCGCCGCCCTTTCCCCTCTCCTTCTCCCCTCTCTACCAATACCCCCCCTCTCTCCATTCTCCCCCACCCCATCTCACCCTTCCTCCCCTCTTCCCTCTCCACCGCGCCGCCGCCTCCACACCGCCGCGCCGTCGCATAGAGCCGCCGTGCCGCCGCCACGAAGCCGCCGCGCCACGCCGCGCCTTGCGCCGACGTCGCCACCGTCGCCGTCGCCACCGTCGCCGCCGCCGTCGTCGCCGCTGCCGTCGCCGGTGAGCCGCCCTCCGTCCCCCTCGCGTCCGCCGCCGCCGCCGCTCGGGTGGGAGAAAGAGCCGAGAGAGAGGGTGTCACGCCCGGAATTTCTTTGCATAAACAGCATTTAATAAATATTTCAGAATTTAATAAAACAGTAGAGTATTAATTAAACAGTATTAATCCAACACCATACAACATACCCTGTTGTATAGGCCCAACCATTCTGAACAACCGACCCCGGCTGCACAGTTCTAATCTCCAAACCAGGAATATACCATTCCAAACCAGGAGCTAATCAATTATAACCAGTTATAGCATCTTTCATGATGGTGTGAAGGGTGAGACTAATCACGAAAGACATTGTTAGACCCGCCCATAACCGCGGGCACGGCTATTCGAATAGTTTTACTCTGATCAGAGGTGTACCACTATACCCACAAGACACAGCCCCACATCATGTCACCATGTGCCTTAGTACCACCACGGTACCTCGGAAAGGAGCTGTGACATTACCCCTCACACAACACAATTCACTACAGTGCACCATTCCCGGATCATAATCACCCCCTTATAAACAAGGCATGGACTCCCCAGCGACCCCCGTGGGCTTATCTCCGCCACTTCTCAGTCTGGTGCTCCGCAATGAACTATGCTATGTAAAAGATAAAGCCGTTGCCCACGCTGGCTTGTGGTTGGCACGGTTAATGTTTCACAACCGAAGTTCGTGAACCGGTCCTTAATTGTCATGAGCACGACCATCAAAACCATGTACTCACAACCCACCATTATCAGGTTTTAGTTGTCAAATTAATTAATCAACCAATCATGATTGACCATCGTGAACTAACATTAAGCCATCATTAAATAATAGTGAATCATAAGTTATCCCGTTAGTGTGCTAAAGTTTCTAAGCATGGCTAAGCAATTACATCTAATCATCTAGCTGAACCAATATATAAAGCTCAACTAGTCAAGTTATAATAACCCAAGGTATCAAGGAGTAAGATAATCAAGAACAAAAGGGCTATAACAAACAATAGGCTAATTCCACCCAATGACATTCGAAAAATAAATGCAATAGTTGAATAGAAACAATAGCTTTAAACGGGTTCAACATGCTCAAAGGATTGATTAGGATCCGTGTGACTTGCCTTGCTGGCCTTGGAACTCTTCTAAATCTTCTCCTGCAAAAACGGACTCTCCGGAAACGTCGGATTCTAAATGGAAAAGAACAAAAACACCAAAACAGCACATAAGCAAGCATGAACAGTTCATGTGGATATTTTTAACATGTAGATCTCAATTTTAGAAAAATTTAGAGACTTGAACCAACTAAATCTGAGCTAAGATGAATTAGTTATGAATTTTTAAAGATTTAATCGGTTTAAATCATTTATATAAAGTTTAATTGAATTATGACGCAATAATGAATTATTTTTGAAAAGAAAAAGGGACTTTATTGCGTCAGCGGGCTCGGGTCTACGGTGGACCGGGTCCACGGCAACGGTCTACGGGAACGGACGGTTGAGATCGATCCGACTCAATCGGATGGCCGAGATCCAAACCGACCACGGCGGTCCACGCGGCACGGCAATGATGACGTCGGCGATGACGTCATCGGCGGGGACGGCACACCGGCGGCGGCTCGGCACGCATGCCCGCCGGCGAACTACGGCGCGACGGCGAGAACGGAAGGTGGCAACGGAATGCGGAGAGCACGGCGAACTCACCGATGACCGAACTAGCGGCGGAGGAGCAACGGATGACGCCGGCGACGAGGAGGAAGCGGCGGAGAGGTTCGGGTCGACGGTGACGGCGGTGTTCCGGCGGTCCACAGCGATGTCAGAGGGTCGGACGAGGACGGCGACGCGACGGCGACCACGTTGGCGAGCTCCCCGAGCGACGGCGATGACCGGAGCAACGGCGGCGCACGACTGGAGCGGCGGCGGCGACGGCGACGCACGGGTGCACGGCGCTAGGACGATTCGCGCGACGAGAGGCGAAGGCGAGGGCGGCGGAGGGTAGAGGAGAGCGCGGGGAACCTTTTATAGGCGTCGGGAGGCGGCGGCGAAGCCCACAACGGCCCGGCGACGGCGATGGAAGGTTAGGGTTCGGCCGGCTCCGAATCGAGCTCGAATCCTCCACTTTCCAACGCGATTCGGCCGAAGCTTCCAAAGAGAAAAAGGTAGAGGAGATCACGGGATGCATTTTCCCTCAAACAATTTCGCCGGAGATGGAAAGGCGCGGCCGAATTGGAAGGGCGGCGGCGGCTAGGGTTTCGGGCGCGGCCGGCGTGACGAAGACGACGACTCCGACAGGCGGGCCCCACCTGTCAGCGAGCGGGAGAGAGAGAGCGGCTGCGCGCGCGCGGCTCGGCTGGGCTGGGCCGGACTGGGCCGAAGAGAGAGAAGAGAGGGGTTTTGGGCCGACTTTTGGCCCAAAGCCAAAAGAAGACTTTTTAAAACCTTTTTCTATTTAAATAATTCATAAAATGCAATTCCATTTATTAAAAATACTTCCTTAGCTCAAATAATTTCCAGAAAAATCTAGAAATTATAGAATTAAGCAAAGTATTTAATAAAATTTTATCTGGCCCAATTTTATATTGGAATTTATTATTTACAATTAAATCTTTTCTTCTAGGCTTTTTTTTTAAAATCATTTCTAAAATTCCATTTACACAATAATTTATACTTTTGGGATTTTTAGGGTGTGACAAACCTACCCCCCTTAAACAGAATCTCGTCCTCGAGATTCGGAAGAACTGGCGAAAAGATGCGGATGAGCGGACTTTAATTCATCTTCTCGTTCCCAAGTAGCTTCTTCTTCTGAGTGATTACTCCACTGAACCTTACAGAAACGGATAACTCGATTCCTGGTTCTTCTCTCATTTGTCTCCAAAATACGGATTGGTCTCTCGACATACGTCAGATCCTCTTGGATTTCTATCTGTTCAAGGTTTGCTTCCTCAGTAGGTACCCTTAAACACTTCTTCAACTGTGACACATGGAACACGTCATGAACTCCTGTCAACGATTGAGGTAATTCCAACAGATAAGCAACCTCACCTCTTCGACTGATAATCTTATAAGGTCCCACAAAACGCGGAGCCAACTTACCTTTGGTATGAAAACGATGAACCCCTCGGAGAGGAGTGACACGAAGGTACACTTGATCTCCTTCTTCAAAACTCAAGTCTCTGCGGCGATTGTCTGCATAACTCTTATGACGGGACTGAGCTACACGCAATCTTTCTTGAATAACCTTTACCTTTTCTTCTGCTTCTCTTAGGATATCAGTTCCGAACACCTGACGTTCCCCCGTTTGATCCCACAAAAGCGGAGTACGACACTTATGACCATACAGTGCTTCGTAAGGAGCCATCTGAAGACTAGCTTGATAACTGTTGTTGTACGAAAATTCTGCGTAAGGCAAATTCTTATCCCAACTTCCACCGAAATCTAGAGCACAGGCTCTCAACATGTCTTCCAAAATCTGATTCACCCTTTCAGTTTGTCCGTCTGTTTGCGGATGATAAGCAGTACTGAAGTTCAGCTTAGAACCCATCTCTTCCTGAAGTTTCTTCCAAAACTTTGAAGTAAACTGACTACCTCGGTCAGATACTATTTTCTTCGGGACACCATGCAAACACACAATCCTGGCCATATACAATTCCGCCAAACGACTTCCGGAATATGTTGTCTTGACGGGAATGAAATGAGCCACTTTGGTAAGTCTATCGACTATCACCCAAATAGAGTCGTGGCCCGATGATGTTCTAGGTAAACCGGTCATAAAATCCATACCGATTTCTTCCCCCTTCCATTCTGGTATCTTCAAAGGTTGCAACAAACCTGCGGGCTTCTGATGTTCTGCCTTAACTCGCTGACAAACATCACACATAGCTACAAACTCTGCTATCTCACGCTTCATACTTGTCCACCAAAATCTTTCTTTGAGATCTTGATACATCTTGGTACTACCAGGGTGAATTGAGTACAGAGTATCATGAGCTTCTTTCAGAATTGCATCTTTCAACTCTTTGTTCTCTGGAATACAAATTCTTTCACCCAACCATACGGTCCCTTGCTCATCTTCCAGGAAACCGATAGCTTTTCCTCTTCTCATATTCTTCTTGATCTCATGAATATCAGGATCATTAATCTGGGCTTCTCTAACCTGATCAATGAGAGTAGGCTTGGCTTCTAAGGTTGCAACAAAACCTCTAGTGACAATTCCCAAATTTAATCTTTCAAATTCCTTACATAACTCCAATGGCAACTGTCGTCCTTCCGTAGCATTGCAATAGCCTTTCCTGCTAAGAGCATCTGCTACAACATTAGCCTTTCCCGGGTGATAATGAATTCCCAAGTCATAATCCTTGATTAATTCCAACCATCTCCGTTGTCTCATGTTCAGATCCGGTTGAGTAAAGATGTACTTTAAACTCTTGTGATCGGTGTACACCTCTGTACGAGTTCCGAAAAGATAGTGACGCCAAATCTTCAATGCATGAACTACTGAAGCTAACTCGAGATCATGAGTAGGGTAGTTCTTCTCATGTGGACGTAATTGACGAGATGCATAGGCAACCACCTTCCCATCTTGCATCAGAACACATCCTAACCCAAGCTTAGATGCATCGCACTACACTTGGAAACCCTTCTTTGGATCAGGCAAAATCAAAATGGGCGCTGATATTAAGCGACTCTTCAACTCTTGAAAACTCCGCTCACATTCTTCTGACCACTTGTACTTCACATCTTTCTGAAGCAGTCGTGTCATGGGCTTAGCAATCTTAGAGAAATTCTCTATAAATCTCCGGTAATATCCTGCAAGACCCAGGAAACTGCGAATCTCTGAAACTGTCTTGGGTTGTTTCCAGCTGGTTACTGATTCCACATTACTAGGATCAACGGCAACTCCTCCGGCTGAGATGACATGACCAAGGAACTTCACTTCAGACAACCAAAATTCACACTTGCTAAACTTGGCATACAACTGATGTTCTCGTAGTTTCTCTAATGCAAGGCGAAGATGTTCTTCATGCACTTCTTTGGTTCGAGAGTAGATAAGGATGTCATCAATAAAGACGACCACGAACTTGTCTAAGTATTCCATAAACACCTTATTCATCAAGTTCATGAAGAAAGCGGGGGCATTGGTAAGTCCGAAAGACATAACCGTACACTCAAACAGCCCATACCGAGTAGTGAAAGCTGTCTTAGGTATGTCTTCCTCTTTAATCCTCAACTGGTGATACCCTGATCGAAGATCGATCTTGGAGAAAACAGTGGCACCCTTAAACTGATCAAACAAATCATCAATTCTGGGTAGCGGATACCTATTCTTGATAGTCACATCATTTAGGGCACGATAGTCCACACACATCCTCTGGGTATGATCTTTCTTTTCCACAAAAATAACTGGAGCACCCCATGGAGACGAACTTGGTCTAATGTATCCTTTCTGAAGCAAATCATCTACTTGCCTCTTGACTTCTGCTAACTCATTGGCTGCCATTCTATAAGGTCTCTTATGGATTGGAGCTGTACCAGGTACCAAATCTATTCTGAACTCTATATCTCTTTTAGGCGGCATACCAGGTAAATCATCCGGGAACACATCTGGGTATTCTCGTACTATAGGAATCTCTTCCAAGGTTATTTGGTTCAGACTTGACCTTAAGGGCTCTGAAGGCAATGCGTGAACAGTCACAACTTGGCCATCATTACTGGTGAGAGTTACTTTTCTATTAGCACAGTCTATCACACCTTTATGTCTGGCTAACCAGTCCATCCCTAGGATGACATCAAGGTCTTTGGATTCTAACAGAATAAGATTGGCCAGGAATGGCACTCCTTGAATCTCTATTCTGACAGAGGGGCTACGTTGCACTGAGAGTGCTTGATTACTTGGGGTACTAACCATCAAAGGACGTCTAAGATCTTCTACTTCCATCCCATGATTTCCCGCAAAACTCATAGATAAAAATGAATGCGTAGCACCAGAGTCGAAAAGTACTATTGTAGGTACTGAGTTAACAGGGAACGTACCCAAAATCACATCTGGAGCATCTTGAGCTTCTGCAGCAGCAACATGGTTGACACGAGCCTTTGTCGCTGGTGCGGTGGGGTTGTTCTGTGCAGGGACAACCTTCACGCGTCGGGGCTTCGGACACTTGTCAGAATAATGGCCTGGGTCACCACAGTTGAAGCATACTCCGGGCTTGTTTCCTTGTTCCCTCCTGACAGGCTGATGCGGTGTCGGGGCTGTCACCGGACGTGAAACTTGATTGCGATTGTTGTTGCCAGCATTGTTGTTGAAGAACTGACACTGCGGACGAACAACAGACGAAGAACCTCCCTGAGGCATTGACTGAGATCCCAAAACAAGACGTGGCCTCTGATTATTCCCTTGTTGAGCTTTGAAGTGAGCAATCCTGCGCTTCTTCTGCTCCATGCGGTTGTACTTATCCTCCTGGCGAATAGCCTTATCCACCAACTTCTAGAAATCAGGATAATCTCCAGTCATCAATGGGTAAGAAAGCTCATCATTCAGTCCTTCCAGGAACTTCTCTTGACGTTCTTCATCAGTGCGTACTTCCTCTGAAGCATAACGAGCTAGGCGATTAAACTCATGCAAGTATTCCGTAACAGAGCGAGACCCCTGAGTGAGCGCTCTGAATTCCCTTTTCTTAAGAGACATCACTCCTGATGGTATGTGCGTCTTGCGAAAAGCAGCAGTGAATTCTAGCCAAGTGATAGGTTCCGCCGTAGTCCTGTTGAGACGGAAGTGATCCCACCACTCAGAAGCAGGGCCATGCAACTGATGTGAAGCGAAAGAGACCTTCTCCTGATCAGTGCACTGAAGCAAGTCCAACTTCTTCTCTATTGCGTGCAGCCAATCACCAGCCTCTACTGGATTAGTAGTGCTAGAAAACGTGGGTGGCCTCACACGAAGAAATTCTGATAACTTGTTCTGGGGAGGTGCTTGGTTATTCCCTTGGTTCTGCTGGTTCTGCTGGTTCTGGAGTTGCTGCATCATCATATGCATAAGCTGTGTCTGCTGAGCCAAAACTTGGGCAAGGGTGGGATTCTCTCCATTGTTGCTATTGCTGTTGTTGCTGTTGCTGTTGTTGGGGCCATTTCCAACACTGCGAGTGAGCACCATCTGGCATGGACAGGAGCACAAGAAGAGAAGCCGGGGAAAACTACTTAGGACAGGGAATTAATTTTTTTTTTAACTTAACTTTTATTGATCTTAACTGAGTTTCATTATTACATAGATTTGAAGACTCTCACACCACTAAACTCACCAACTACTAAACACTCGAAAGCAAACAAACGCATGCACTTACATCCCAACACTGATGTAAATCACATGCGAGACCCACACACACAATCAAACTTAAACAAGCAAACTAACACAACGATCTAAGGCAACTGCTTAACAAGGCGTTCTAGGTCTTCCGGGCATCGGAGTTGATTGAAGGCTCGTCCGGCTCGTCTTTAACATCATCTTGAGTTACTCCCCACTCGACCTTGGAATGGGTGCTCTTTGAGTCTTCTTCTTCATCGTCACTTATGTTGACGACCGGGGGCTTAGCTGGGGTGACTTCTTTTTCCACCACACGAATCTTTGGCGCCAACTGATAACGAGGAACAAAAAGGGTTCTCTTTCTTGCAGTAAGACGAACTCTGGCTTTCTGTGGTGGTGCTTCTCCCTTTAGTGCGGCCAACTCTTTCTCCAAACTCTCCACCTTGTACTCCAGCTTGCAAATCTTCATACGGTTCCAGTTCTCACGATCATGGGCTGCTATCACAATTTCAGCACGGGTTTCATCCATAGCCCATAGCATCTCAACCAAATGTCTTGTGGTGGCATCATTCTCGATTCCTGCAGGTTCAAGGTAGATGCCACGGTCACTCCCCTGAGGTTGCCGAGGATGGTAGCGATACTCCGTATTGGCCAACTGCTTGCTGTAGCGGTCACGGAGCTCTCCGATGGCGATTCTTGCCCCCTCCTGGCATGCATGCATATAGCTTCTCCCTCCAGCTTCGAACATCACTGATGGGATATCTTCACGATTACTGATCAAGGTGACTTTGACACGGCACTCCTCTTCATCGCGATCATGAGAAATCTGGGCGTACAAAGGAGCAGTCCCAAATCCTATGGCAAAGGACATTGTACGCAACTCCAGGACAAACCCTTCAGTACCAAACAAGTACTCAGGCTTGACACGCGTCATCTAAAGACAAGTGAAAGGAGGGAGTTAAGACCTTTATCCAATTAATAGCACAAGTTTTTCCGGTTACTTTGAATAAAATTTGAAGTTCAAAATAAAAGGTAAATGAATAAAATAAACCAATCTTGCAAGATAAGTTGAAACGGTTAAAAACAGGATCACTGGTTTTGCATTTGTAAACAACAGGTTTCAGGAGAAAAGAATTAAAAGGGGGTTATAAAATCACCATGTTGAGTTTCTTGTAGCAAGATTAAATAAAACAATGTCATAAAACTTTTGCTAATAAATGAGTCATTAGTACAGTAATGGATGTACAGTACTAACCACACAGAGAAAGAAAAGTAAATTTAAAAGGGACAATTTAAGAGGTCATAATCTGCATGTGCCATAGCTTGGTTTAATTAAAAGAGAACGGGAGGAGAACAGTTCTAATTTTCCAATATTTTTAGAGGGCTCTTATAGGTACTGTTTGGCATAACCTATGGTCAAGGAGGCTCTGATACCAACTTGTCACGCCCGGAATTTCTATCCAAAATTCCAAACGCTTACATGTGTGTAAACCCTCGTCCAGAAATTAGCCGAGGCACACAATAACAAATTGATAATAGAGTACGATTATTACTCTAACTAATAAGCACATAAATTGTCATTACAGAGGTGGATAGTTCCTCTCAAACAATAAAGATCTAAGCAGCGGAAAATAAAGATAAACAGCGCAGACGACTCCACTCCACAGGCAGCTTGACAAGGACTACGCCAAATCCTCACCACCATCAGCTTCACTGTAGATCTCCTCCTCTGATGAATGATTGCAAGGTGAGTATATGACATACTCAGCAAGCCACGCAGCAAATATGCAAGTGCACAGGATAACCAAGGATGGCATAATATAGGCTTCTTTGCATAAACAGCATTTAATAAATATTTCAGAATTTAATAAAACAGTAGAGTATTAATTAAACAGTATTAATCCAACACCATACAACATACCCTGTTGTATAGGCCCAACCATTCTGAACAACCAACCCCGGCTGCACAGTTCTAATCTCCAAACCAGGAATATACCATTCCAAACCAGGAGCTAATCAATTATAACCAGTTATAGCATCTTTCATGATGATGTGAAGGGTGAGACTAATCACGAAAGACATTGTTAGACCCGCCCATAACCGCGGGCACGGCTATTCGAATAGTTTTACTCTGATCAGAGGTGTACCACGGTACCCACAAGACACAGCCCCACATCATGTCACCATGTGCCTTAGTACCACCACGGTACCTCGAAAAGGAGCTGTGACATTACCCCTCACACAACACAATTCACTACAGTGCACCATTCCCGGATCATAATCACCCCCTTATAAACAAGGCATGGACTCCCCAGCGACCCCCGTGGGCTTATCTCCGCCACTTCTCAGTCTGGTGCTCCGCAATGAACTATGCTATGTAAAAGATAAAGCCGTTGCCCACGCTGGCTTGTGGTTGGCACGGTTAATGTTTCACAACCGAAGTTCGTGAACCGGTCCTTAATTGTCATGAGCACGACCATCAAAACCATGTACTCACAACCCACCATTATCAGGTTTTAGTTGTCAAATTAGTTAATCAACCAATCACGATTGACCATCGTGAACTAACATTAAGCCATCATTAAATAATAGTGAATCATAAGTTATCCCATTAGTGTGCTAAAGTTTCTAAGCATGGCTAAACAATTACATCTAATCATCTAGCTGAACCAATATATAAAGCTCAACTAGTCAAGTTATAATAACCCAAGGTATCAAGGAGTAAGATAATCAAGAACAAAAGGGCTATAACAAACAATAGGCTAATTCCACCCAATGACATTCGAAAAATAAATGCAATAGTTGAATAGAAAAAATAGCTTTAAACGGGATCAACATGCTCAAAGGATTGATTAGGATCCGTGTGACTTGCCTTGCTGGCCTTGGAACTCTTCTAAATCTTCTCCTGCAAAAACGGACTCTCCGGAAACGTCGGATTCTAAATGGAAAAGAACAAAAACACCAAAACAGCACATAAGCAAGCATGAACAGTACATGTGGATATTTTTAACATGTAGATCTCAATTTTAGAAAAATTTAGAGACTTGAACCAACTAAATCCGAGCTAAGATGAATTAGTTATGAATTTTTAAAGATTTAATCGGTTTAAATCATTTATATAAAGTTTAATTGAATTATGACGCAATAATGAATTATTTTTGAAAAGAAAAAGGGACTTTATTGCGTCAGCGGGCTCGGGTCTACGGTGGACCGGGTCCACGGCAACGGTCTACGGTAACGGACGGTTGAGATCGATCCGACTCAATCGGGTGGCCGAGATCCAAACCGACCATGGCGGTCCACGCGGCACGGCAATGATGACGTCGGCGATGACATCATCGGCGGGGACGGCACACCGGCGGCGGCTCGGCACGCATGCCCGCCGGCGAACTACGGCGCGACGGCGAGAACGGAAGGCGGCAACGGAATGCGGAGAGCACGGCGAACTCACCGATGATCGAACTAGCGGCGGAGGAGCAACGGACGACGCCGGCGACGAGGAGGAAGCGGCGGAGAGGTTCGGGTCGACGGTGACGGCGGTGTTCCGGCGGTCCACAGCGATGTCGGAGGGTCGGACGAGGACGGCGACGCGACGGCGACCACGTTGGCGAGCTCCCCGAGCGACGGCGATGACCGGAGCAACGGCGGCGCACGACTGGAGCGGCGGCGGCGACGGCGACGCACGGGTGCACGGCGCTAGGACGATTCGCGCGACGAGAGGCGAAGGCGAGGGCGGCGGAGGGTAGAGGAGAGCGCGGGGAACCTTTTATAGGGGTCGGGAGGCGGCGGCGAAGCCCACAACGGCCCGGCGACGGCGATGGAAGGTTAGGGTTCGGCCGGCTCCGAATCGAGCTCGAATCCTCCACTTTCCAACGCGATTCGGCCGAAGCTTCCAAAGAGAAAAAGGTAGGGGAGATCACGGGATGCATTTTCCCTCAAACAATTTCGCCGGAGATGGAAAGGCGCGGCCGAATTGGAAGGGCGGCGGCGGCTAGGGTTTCGGGCGCGGCCGGCGCGACGAAGACGACGACTCCGACAGGCGGGCCCCACCTGTCAGCGAGCGGGAGAGAGAGAGCGGCTGCGCGCGCGCGGCTCGGCTGGGCTGGGCCGGACTGGGCCGAAGAGAGAGAAGAGAGGGGTTTTGGGCCGACTTTTGGCCCAAAGCCAAAAGAAGACTTTTTAAAACCTTTTTCTATTTAAATAATTCATAAAATGCAATTCCATTTATTAAAAATACTTCCTTAGCTCAAATAATTTCCAGAAAAATCTAGAAATTATAGAATTAAGCAAAGTATTTAATAAAATTTTATCTGGCCCAATTTTATATTGGAATTTATTATTTACAATTAAATCTTTTCTTCTAGGCTTTTTTTTTAAAATCATTTCTAAAATTCCATTTACACAATAATTTATACTTTTGGGATTTTTAGGGTGTGACAGAGGGAGAGGAAAAGAGAGGCCAGCCGAGAGAGAGAGAGAGAAAAAGAAACAAAGAGAGAGAAGAAGAGAGAAAAAGAAAAATAGAGAGAAAAGAGAGAAAAAGAGAAAAAAAAGAAAAAGAGAGGAAAGAGAGAAAAGAGAGAAAAGAAGAAGAGAGAAAAGAAAGAAAAAAAGGGAAATAAATAAATAATATAATAATAATATAATAATAATAATAATAATAAAGAATTAGAGAGAAATTAGGGAAGTTTAGAAAATTTAAAATAATTAGAATTTAATTATAAGATTAATTTTTCGTCGTAGGATTGCAAAAATTTAATATAAATTATGGATTATTCTTGGTAATTACTATAAGAAATCAATTCGCGGTAGAAATTTAAATGTAATCAATAACTAAAACAAATAAACGAATTCTTATAGATTATTGTGGATTATTTTGTGTAACCTCTAGAAGTAATCGATTCCCAGTAGAAATTCGGATTTAATTACTAAGGATTTTATTTAAATCATTTAGTCATAGACTAAATTAAATCGTATAATATTTCTAGGATTTGTCCGATATTTAGCTCGCGATAGAAATTTCTAACCTATTACATGGGTATAATACTCGGGAATGCTAAATTAAAAACTTATGACAACAAAATGATTATACTCACAAATAATTTAAATCAAAAATGGGTTTGCCTTAGTTCGCGAATAGTAAAGTTAATATAAAGGAATCGACTTTCGCATTCGACTTTCATTTGGATTTACTTGGATTTTTATTTGAATTCTAACCGAATTCAAATCAATTTTTCGCACGTAACCATAGAGCCCGAGGAAGCTGCGGATCCAAGCGAAGGTCAAGACCCGCAAGACTTTGAGCAAGGCAAATCATCACTATTCCTTGAACATGTTGATCCCAATTGCGAAATTGTTTTGTTTACAAATAAAATTGCATGCAATGATAAACATCCTACTTGTGATTATGCCATGCCTTGATTATTGTTTACCCCATATTCCTTCGTAACCATGTTTACGTATGAGTCCCTAGTCAACTATGATAATTGCTTAGCAATGCTATTCTAGAATCATGCATACTCATATTTATCAAAATGCTCTATACTTGGGCAATTACCTTTGGGAAGGTAATTGAGATGCGGCATGTGGAGACATGAGCGCCACATTGCCATGATGTTGATGACATGATTTGCGAAAAGAGAAATAAAATTAAACAACTGTTTTCGACTGGGGCGGACGGAGGATTTGGGTGGTATCCGGAAAAGGGCAAGTACCGTCCCCGGTCAATTAAGGACCGAGCCATGAAGTTAAGCATGAAACGACCCCCGTACAACCGCATTTCTCGTATGGGTATAGACCTGGCAGAATAGATAGCTGAGCGGAGGCAGTATCCATGCATAGTGGTTTCTTGATGTGTGAGGCAGGGGCTCTACGGTGGGGCAGCCATCGGTAGGACCGCGAGGCGGGAGTCTACAGTGGTGTCACCATCGGTTGGATTGCCATGGGTGAATTTAAACTTAATTATAACTTAATGCATATGTGAGTCTTCCCTTCCCGGGTGCGCCAGAACTCCTTTCACTGCTAGAAACCGTGTACGCCTAGAGTGCACGAGGATGTAAAGTTCATGGAGCGGGTACTACCAATGCGAGGTTATCGAAATGCTTTGCCGTGACATGTCTCATGTGTTGGGACGAGGCTCATGTGTTGGGCAGTCGCGGAGTGCGGGTAAAGTGTACATCCACTGCAGTGTGAGTAAACCAAATCTATTCGAATAGCCGTGCTCGCGGTTATTGAGCACCGGGACGTGTATTACACTTGGCTAGACTCTAAATTCTTAAACTGTGTGGGATGGGATGTTGCATGATGATTTCTTTGCTGATGGAGCCACTTCCTGAGAGGAGGGAAGGTGGACGTCCTCAGAAAACCATGACGACTCGATGGCGGGAAGCTATCCTTGGGATCACAATGGATGGTGGACAGAACCGTCATTGTTTAATATAAACACTGGTACTAAAATTTGATCAGTCTATGCTAGGTCTTAGGCTTGTGAAAAGAATTTCAAAACTTGCTTTGTGCAAAAGAACCATAGCCATTCCTTGAATACCCCTTTATCATGTGCATTGTTGCTGTGGTGGCTTGCTGAGTACGGTTGGTACTCACCCTTGCAAATATAGACTTAATCAGAGGCCGGAGATGAAGCTTCGGAGGATCCCTATGCCTACTACCAGGAGGGTGATGAAGACGATGGCGCTCAGTAGGTCTTAGTTACGGTCGTTGCCTGTGGCAATGGCGTGCCGCTGCCTTGATTCCGCTGCCTTACCTACTTCTGTTTTTGGAATGTATTCCGAACCGCTCGGTCCGATGATTTAAGACTATGCCTGCGGGCTTATGATGTAATAATTCGTACTAGACACTCGTGTATGTGCACTGGGTATTTCAGCTATGAATTCGTGTGTACCAGACTACTTGATCCACGGAAATGGTACTGTTTACACGATTGATTCCTGTTATAAAAAACGGGGGTCCACAGAGCTGGTATCAGAGCCATACGACTGTAGGAAAGACCAAAAGGCGCCCCACCCCTTTTCTAAGTTGGCCAAGGGAGAAATTCCCATTTAGTAATACTTTCAAAAATAAAAATGCTATGTTTACAAAACTCTGTACGATTTTTATCTTACTCTTAACTATTTTCTTCACAAAATGAGTTTTACTCTTAGCTGACCTTGGGTTTTTCTTAAAATTAGATGGCAGATCAGGATTCACCCGCCACCTGGGAGATGGGCGTACCCCGCTCAGAGGGATACGTCATTGAGCTACACCGGCTGATGAGGCGTCCGCGATACCCCAGATTTCCGATCTACCGAGTGAGACAGTGTGGATCTGTTTGGGAGGCTCGGGTCGAGGTTCACACGCGAGTTCCTTCAGTGTTAGACTACAGCTTCCCGACACGCCACCGTCGCGACTTGCCGGAGACCGCGATGCAGGATGCAGCACGGGAGGCCTTCCTCCGACTTAGCTCTATCCACTGAGCTGAGTTGGCGAGTACTGAGTTTGCTCACCACCCGTTTCGAGAGGAGAGCAACTCCGTTTGCATTGTTCAGGACACACCTTTCTGCTACAACCCGATAGTGACCCGACTGTCACGATGGGCTGAGGCAGCAGACGACTTTTACGAGGAGGCGTTAGAGATCGACGACCAGCAGAGGCGTGTGGGAGAGTTAGAGACCGAGGTGACTGACCTCATAGCGCAGCAGCTACAGCTGGAGGAGGAGCACCAGGCTTGGGGCAGTGAGATAGACTCACTGAAGGCGCAGCTTCAGGTCCACGGCGACCAGTTCCAGCAGTTATCTGACCAGTACAACGACCGCCGCGGGATGATGGATACACTTGAGGAGCAGCTGAGAGAGAGTCAGGAGCACGTCAGCCAGCTGGAGGAGCAGCTTCGAGCAGCCACGGTCAGCACCACAGGGGCTTCTACTTCCACAGCAGTAGGGCGTGACCGCTACTTTTTCCTCCCCCCGCCGTACCCACCAGCGTTCCACGCTCTTTTGGGAGAGGTTGGTATGCTGGCTACTGAGTCAGCACCTTACTTGGTAGACCCGACAGGGACACAGCCACCTGCCCCGGAGATTGTGCACACTCCACTGATCTCTACACCTTCTCCGCAGCTGGGTTCCAGTTTAGAGACTCCGATCCAGGTCGACTCCGAGACAGAGGGGACTGACACTGAGCCAGAGAGCGAGCCAGACATCACTGATCCTTCAGAGGATGAGACCCCTGTTCCCCGCATCACCTTCCTCGGAGGCCCTCGCACCCTCAGCACTGCCCGCAAGAGCACACGACCTCCGAGCAAGAAGCCCAAGCCAGATGCAGAGGCCACTACTTCCGAGCCATGGGGACTCAGGTTTGCCCGTGCCCGCGACCACCCTCTACCTGCCCCAGGATCCTGCGGATGGTTGGATGACTAGACTGGAGAATTGTTGCAGCTCCGATCTCGCTTCAGATGGTTTTTGGATAGTATGCGAGACACACCCCCCCTACCTAGTTTGACGAGTAGCTTGATGGTTAGCTCGATGTATCTTTTGGATGAACCTTATTTGGACTGCATATGTGCGCAGTCGATTGCATCATGATTTATGTACTGGTCAGAGGCGTGTGGGAGAGTTAGAGACCGAGGTGACTAACCTCACAGCGCAGCAGCTACAGCTGGAGGAGGAGCACCAGGCTTGGGGCAGTGAGATAGACTCACTGAAGGCGCAGCTTCAGGTCCACGGCGACCAGTTCCAGCAGTTATCTGACCAGTACAACGACCGCCGCGGGATGATGGATACACTTGAGGAGCAGCTGAGAGAGAGTCAGGAGCACGTCAGCCAGCTGGAGGAGCAGCTTCGAGTAGCCACGGTCAGCACCATAGGGGCTTCTACTTCCACAGCAGTAGGGCGTGACCGCTACTTTTTCCTCCCCCCGCCGTACCCACCAGCGTTCCACGCTCTTTTGGGAGAGGTTGGTATGCTGGCTACTGAGTCAGCACCTTACTTGGTAGACCCGACAGGGACACAGCCACCTGCCCCGGAGATTGTGCACACTCCACTGATCTCTACACCTTCTCCGCAGCTGGGTTCCAGTTTAGAGACTCCGATCTAGGTCGACCCCGAGACAGAGGGGACTGACACTGAGCCAGAGAGCGAGCCAGACATCACTGATCCTTCAGAGGATGAGACCCCTGTTCCCCGCATCACCTTCCTTGGAGGCCCTCGCACCCTCAGCACTGCCCGCAAGAGCACACGACCTCCGAGCAAGAAGCCCAAGCCAGATGCAGAGGCCACTACTTCCGAGCCATGGGGACTCAGGTTTGCCCGTGCCCGCGACCACCCTCTACCTGCCCCAGGATCCTGCGGATGGTTGGATGACTAGACTGGAGAATTGTTGCAGCTCCGATCTCGCTTCAGATGGTTTTTGGATAGTATGCGAGACACACCCCCCTACCTAGTTTGACGAGTAGCTTGATGGTTAGCTCGATGTATCTTTTGGATGAACCTTATTTGGACTGCATATGTGCGCAGTCGATTGCATCATGATTTATGTACTATTTGTGGAACTCTGTGATGTTATTTATGATATTGTTGCTGTTGTGTTATAAATGAGTTTATTCCACCATGCTTGCAAAACAAAATTCACATCAAAACAACTCCCTTAATGGGGTGAAACCATAAAAGTTAGTTAGAAACTTAAGATACTTATTCCATCAACCTACACAGATGGCAAGCCGACGTCGGGCATCAACCAGCAATGAAGAAACTCAGACACCTGACCTAACCACCCTGGCCGAAGTTATGGCCACTCAACCCCAACTCCTGCAAGCCATTGTAAACAACCAAGGCAACCGCGGAGGATCGAGCTTTGGAGAGTTTATGAGGACAAAGCCACCCACGTTCGCTACGGCAGACGAGCCTATGGAGGCAGAGGATTGGCTACGTATCATAGAGAAGAAACTGACCCTTGTCCGGGTACGCGAAGCCGACAAAGTGATCTTCGCAGTAAACCAATTGGAAGGACCCGCTGGTGATTGGTGGGATACTTACAAGGAAGCTCGGGACGAGGAGGCTGGAGAACCCACTTGGGAAGAGTTCACTGCAGCATTTCGCGAGAACTTCGTGCCTGCTGCAGTAATGCGTATGAAGAAGAACGAGTTCAGAAGGCTGCGACAAGGGAACACAACGGTGCAGGAATATCTGAACCGGTTCACTCAGTTGGCCCGCTATGCAATTGGAGACCTCGCAGATGAAGAGGAAAAGATCGACAAGTTCATAGAAGGGCTGAATGATGAATTGCGTGGACCTATGATTGGACAAGACCATGAGAGCTTCCAGAGCCTGATCAACAAAGTCGTTAGGCTGGAGAACGATCAAAGGACTGTAGAGCATAATCGCAAGAGGTGCCTTGCTATGAATCGCCCACCTCAGGGGGTGCCTCAGCGACTCAAGGGAGCCACTTCGTCTGGATGGAAGCCCCCTATTGTGGCAACTAACCGTCCCGCCGCGCCTAGCAATTTTAACCGGCCGGTTGTGATTCAGAACCGCACCCCTACACCAACTCTGGCTGCCCCTGGAGCCAAGAAGAATGTGGACTGCTTCAACTGCAGAGAGTATGGGCACTACGCCAACAACTGCCCTCATCCAAGTAAAACTCCTGTCCGTACTGGCGCTAATGCAATGGCTGTTCGTGGGACTACTACCCCTGCTGCCGGACGAGGACTATTCAGGACTCCGCAGACTAACAGGGCTGTTACCGGATTTGGCCGCGGACAAGTGAACCATGTGCGAGCTGAAGAAGCCCAGGAGGATCAGGGCGTACTGATGGGTACGTTTTCTATCAACTCCACTCCAGTTAAAGTTCTCTTCGATTCAGGAGCATCACATTCATTCATATCATTGAAGGCTAGTCAAAAACACAACTTAACCCTAGTGGGGCTTAGAAAGCCTATGATAGTACACTCACCTGGGGGCGAGATAACTGTGAGTCATGCTTGCATAGACGTACCTATTCGTCTTAGGGATGTGGTGTTTCCCTCCAATCTTATGGTGTTGATACCCCAGACCCTGGATGTCATATTGGGTATGGATTGGCTAGCAAAGAACAGAGGGGTAATCGACTGTAGACGTAGAGAAGTTACCCTGACCACACCCTGGGGATCGGATATGAGAGCAACCATGGATCAAGATCCTAGACTGACCGAACGTGCCGGAGGCATATTTACCATGCTACCCCTGAAAGGAATTCCTGTAGTGCAATGATTTCCCGATGTGTTTCCAGAAGATTTACCAGGGATGCCACCAGATCGTGACATAGAGTTCATTATTGATCTGATGCCCGGGACTGCTCCCATATCCAAGAGACCCTATCGGATGCCAGTCAATGAGTTGGAGGAACTTAAAAAGCAAATTAGAGAGTTGCAAGAAAAGGGATTTGTACGCCCCAGTTCGTCACCTTGGGGAGCCCCAGTGCTATTCGTCAAGAAGAAAGATGGTAGCATGAGGATGTGTGTAGACTACCGTTCACTGAACGAAGTAACCATCAAAAACAAATATCCACTACCACAGATTGATGATCTTTTTGATCAACTCAAAGGAGCTAAGGTGTTCTCTAAGATTGACCTTAGATCAGGATACCACCAATTGAAAATTAGGACCGGGGATATACCCAAGACCGCGTTTTCAATACGCTATGGATTGTATGAGTTCACAGTAATGTCGTTTGGGTTAACCAACGCCCCGGCATACTTTATGAATCTTATGAACAAAGTGTTCATGGATTACTTGGACAAATTTGTGGTAGTATTTATCGATGATATTCTGATCTACTCCAAAGATAAGGAAGAACATGCGGAACACTTGCGATTGGTACTCGAGAAATTACGGAAGCATAAATTATATGCAAAGTTTAGTAAATGTGAGTTCTGGCTAAAAGAAGTCGCCTTTCTAGGCCACGTAATCTCAGCCGGTGGAGTAGCAGTGGATCCTGCTAAAGTGGAGGCTGTTACGGAATGGAAAGCACCCAAGTCTGTGACTGAAATTCGGAGTTTTCTAGGCTTGGCCGGATACTACCGAAGATTCATTGAGGGATTCTCTAAGATAGCCCGACTGATGACACAACTACTCAAGAAGAAAAAGAAGTTTGTGTGGTCAGAACAGTGTCAGGAAAGCTTTGAGCAGCTCAAAGAAAAGCTGACCTCGGCACCTATTTTAGTTCTTCCCGACATCAGGAAAGACTTTGTTATATATTGTGATGCATCAAAGCAAGGACTAGGAGGAGTACTGATGCAGGACAGAAAAGTTGTGGCCTACGCGTCGGGACAATTGCGACCATATGAGGAAAACTATCCTACCCATGACCTAGAACTTGCAGCTGTGGTTCATGCGCTAAAGATTTGGAGACATTATTTGATTGGAAACCATTGTGATATCTACACTGACCACAAGAGTCTGAAGTATATTTTCACCCAGTCCGATCTCAACTTGAGGCAAAGGCGATGGTTAGAACTAATCAAGGATTATGACTTAGAGGTTCACTACCACCCCGGCAAAGCAAACGTTGTGGCTGACGCGTTGAGTCGGAAGAGCCATTGCAATCATCTGAGGGCGGAAGGAATAGCTCCTGAGCTTAAGGAGGAAATAGCCCAACTAAACCTACATATAGTACCTCATGGACAGATAAACACCTTGGACATTCAACCTCTTCTGAGAACCCAAAGAGAAGAAGCCCAGAAGGACAACGAGGAAATCCGAGAGGTGAAGGAACGCCTAGCCGCAGGACTTGCAAAGGAATTTTCAACCGATGAAAAAGATGTCCTATGGTATAAAAAGAGGATTTATGTACCCGAACAGAGTGGACTGAGAGGATTAATCCTAAAGGAAGCTCACGAGTCGGCATATTCATTGCACCCCGGAAGTACAAAGAAGTACCAGGATCTAAAGGAAGGATACTGGTGGCCCAACCTGAAGAGAGATGCGGCAGAATACGTAGCACTCTGTGACGTGTGCCAAAAGGTGAAGGCTGAGCACCAGAGACCGGCAGGTTTATTGCAACCCCTTAGGATTCCCGAATGGAAATGGGATGAGATAGGGATGGATTTTATTGTTGGATTGCCCAAGACCGCAACAGGGTACGATTCCATCTGGGTAATTGTGGATCGACTCACCAAGACGGCGAGATTCATCCCCGTTAAGACAAATTATAGCAGTGCCAAGCTAGCCGAGTTATACATGACCAGGATAGTATGTCTTCATGGTGTACCTAAGAAAATTATATCTGATCGAGGTACACAGTTTACCTCGCATTTTTGGGAGAAAGTACATGAAGCCCTAGGAAGTTACCTAGCGTTTAGCACAGCTTATCACCCACAAACGGATGGCCAGACAGAGAGAACAAACCAGGTCTTGGAAGACATGTTGAGAGCTTGTGCTTTGGATTTTAGCAAAGACTGGGAGAGATGTTTGCCCTACGCCGAATTCTCCTACAACAACAGCTTTCAAGCAAGCCAAAAGATGTCACCCAATGAGGCATTGTTTGGTCGACGATGTCGAACTCCACTAATGTGGTCCGAGACTGGAGAACGGGCAATATTTGGACCTGACATTATCCAAGAAGCCGAGGAAAAGGTTCGCCTGATTCGTGACCGTCTAAAAGTAGCACAATCACGACAAAAGAGTTACGCCGACACTCGAAGAAGAAACCTGGAAGTTAAAGAAGGAGATTATGTTTATCTGAAGGTTTCTCCGATGAGGGGAACGAAAAGGTTTAAGGTCAAAGGAAAACTAGCGCCAAGGTATGTGGGACCCTTTCAAATCACGGCTAGACGGGGAGAAGTCGCATATCAGTTACAGCTACCAGAGAATATCGCCGATGTGCACCCAGTCTTCCATGTGTCTCAATTAAAGAAATGCTTACGGGTGCCGGAAGAACAAGCTCCGCTGGAAGAGATTCACATTAGCAATGATCTTACGTATCCAGAACACCCGGTCCGGATATTGAATGAAGCCGAAAAGAGGACTAGAAGCAAAGTGTGGCGTATGTACAAGGTACAATGGAGTAATCACACTGAGGATGAAGCCACCTGGGAAAGCGAAGAATTCTTGAGGACGGAATACCCGCATCTATTCGAAACCTGGTAAGAAATCTCGGGACGAGATTTATTAAAGGGGGTAGGTTTGTAACACCCTGAAAATTCGACCGACAAAATCAAGACTCTAAAAATATGGACTTTCAAAAACTTTTTAAAATAAATTGCATCATGCCGATTTTATTCGTCGTTCCATTGAATTTCGATTTCGCAGTTTGGAGATTTCGAATAAAGAACAATAGTAATCTATTTGCAACAATATTATCGCGGACATATTTATATCAATTAAATTTAAATGCGATGGAATGAGAATTAACACTAATTAAAAATTTAAATAAATTAGATAAATAAAAATGTGAACAATATTAATCTAGGGTGAATTTATTAGTTGGAATAACACAAATATTGGGTAAAATTCATATATGCAAATATTAGGAATTATAGAATCAAATTTATATAATAAATAAATAATAAATAAGAGAAAAAAATTAAAAAAAATAATAAAATAAAAATTAAAAAGGAAAAATTAGGAAATGCACTGTTCATTGCCCGCAAGGTGTTCGACGTGGTTCCCCTAGCCCTAACCCTACCCCGCTGCCGCCGACGCCGCCCCGAGCCCCGTGCCGCCCCTGCCGCGCCGCGCAGCTGCTGCCACGCCGTCGCCATCGCCATCCCGTGACCGTGCCGCGTGCGCCGCCGTCGCCTCGCGCCGTGCCGCGCCGCGCGCCGCTCGGCCGTCGCCCTCGCGCCCCGCACCCCGTGCCGCCGTCCCGTCACCATCGTGTTGCCGCGCCGCCGTCCCGTCGCCGTCGCGTCGCCGTCCCGCGCCTCGCGCCCCGAGCCGCCGCGCGCCGTCGCCATCATCGCCTCGCGCCGCTCGCCCGCCGCGTCGCCGCCCGTCGCGTCGCCGCTGTCGCCGTCGCCGTCAACGTCCCGTCGCCACGCGCATCCCATCGCCGCGTCGAGCCCCGCGCCCCCGTCGCGTCGCCCGCCTCGAGCAACGCACTGCTGCCCGTCGCATCGCCGCTCCGAGACCCGAGCCGCCATCACGTCGCCGCCCGCGCGTCGCCGTCGTCCCGTCCCGAGTGCCGCCGCCCTTTCCCCTCTCCTTCTCCCCTCTCTACAAATACCCCCCTCTCTCCATTCTCCCTCACCCCATCTCGCCCTTCCTCCCCTCTTCCCTCTCCACCGCGCCGCCGCCTCCACGCCGCCGCGCCGTCGCATAGAGCCGCCGCGCCGCCGCCTCCACGCCGCCGCGCCGTCGTATAGAGCCACCGCGCCGCCGCCACGAAGCCGCCGCGCCTTGCGCTGATGTCGCCACCGTCGCCGTCGCCACCGTCGCCGCCGCCGTCGTCGCCGCTGCCGCCGCCGGTGAGCCGCCCTCCGTACCCCTCGCGTCCGCCGCCGCCGCTGCTCGGGTGGGAGAAAGAGCCGAGAGAGAGGGAGAGGAAAAGAGAGGCTGGCCGAGAGAAAGAGAGACAAAGAAAGAAAGAGAGAGAAGAAGAGAGAAAAAGAAAAAAAAAGAGAAAAGAGAGAAAAAGAGAAAAAAAAAAGAAAAAGAGAGGAAAGAGAGAAAAGAGAGCAAAGAAAGAAAAAAAGGGAAATAAATAAAAAAAAAATAATAATAATAATAATAATAATAATATAATAATAATAATAAGGAATTAGAGGGAAATTAGGGAAGTTTAGAAAATTTAAAATAATTAGAATTTAATTATAAGATTAATTTTTCGTCGTAGGATTGCAAAAATTTAATATAAATTATGGATTATTCTTGGTAATTACTATAAGAAATCAATTCGCGGTAGAAATTTAAATGTAATCAATAACTAAAACAAATAAACGAATTCTTATAGATTATTGTGAATTATTTTGTGTAACCTCTAGAAGTAATCGATTCCCAGTAGAAATTCGGATTTAATTACTAAGGATTTTATTTAAATCATTTAGTCATAGACTAAATTAAATCGTATAATATTTCTAGGATTTGTCCGATATTTAGCTCGCGATAGAAATTTCTAATCTATTACATGGGTATAATACTCGGGAATGTTAAATTAAAAACTTATGACAACAAAATAATTATACTCACAAATAATTTAAATCAAAAATGGGTTTGCCTTAGTTCGCGAATAGTAAAGTTAATATAAAGGAATCGACTTTCGCATTCAACTTTCATTTGGATTTACTTGGATTTTTATTTGAATTCTAACCGAATTCAAATCAATTTTTCGCACATAACCATAGAGCCCGAGGAAGCTGCGGATCCAAGCGAAGGTCAAGACCCGCAAGACTTTGAGTAAGGCAAGTCATCACTATTCCTTGAACATGTTGATCCCAATTGCGAAATTGTTTTGTTTACAAATAAAATTGCATGCAATGATAAACATCCTACTTGTGATTATGCCATGCCTTGATTATTGTTTACCCCATATTCCTTCGTAACCATGTTTACGTATGAGTCCCTAGTCAACTATGACAATTGCTTAGCAATGCTATTCTAGAATCATGCATACTCATATTTATCAAAATGCTCTATGCTTGGGCAATTACCTTTGGGAAGGTAATTGAGATGCGGCATGTGGAGACATGAGCGCCACATTGCCATGATGTTGATGACATGATTTGCGAAAAGAGAAATAAAATTAAACAACTATTTTCGACTGGGGCGGACGGAGGATTTGGGTGGTATCCGGAAAAGGGCAAGTACCGTCCCCGGTCAATTAAGGACCGAGCCATGAAGTTAAGCATGAAACGACCCCCGTACAACCGCATTTCTCGTATGGGTATAGGCCTGGCAGAATAGATAGCTGAGCGGAGGCAGTATCCATGCATAGTGGTTTCTTGATGTGTGAGGCAGGGGCTCTACGGTGGGGCAGCCATTGGTTGGACCGCGAGGCGGGAGTCTATAGTGGTGTCACCATCGGTAGGACTGCCATGGGTGAATTTAAACTTAGTTATAACTTAATGCATATGTGAGTCTTCCCTTCCCGGGTGCGCCAGAACTCCTCTCACTGCTAGAAACCGTGTACGCCTAGAGTGCATGAGGATGTAAAGTTCATGAAGCGGGTACTGCCAATGCGAGGTTATCGAAAAGCTTTGCCGTGACATGTCTCATGTGTTGGGACGAGGCTCATGTGTTGGGCAGTCGCGGAGTGCGGGTAAAGTGTACATCCACTGCAGTGTGAGTAAACCAAATCTATTCAAATAGCCGTGCTCGTGGTTATTGAGCACCGGGACGTGTATTACACTTGGCTAGACTCTAAATTCTTAAACTGTGTGGGATGGGATGTTGCATGATGATTTCTATGCTGATGGAGCCACTTCCTGAGAGGAGGGAAGGTGGACGTCCTCAGAAAACCATGACGACTCGATGGCGGGAAGCTATCCTTGGGATCACAATGGATGGTGGACAGAACCGTCATTGTTTAATATAAACACTGGTACTAAAATTTGATCAGTCTATGCTAGGTCTTAGGCTTGTGAAAAGAATTTCAAAACTTGCTTTGTGCAAAAGAACCATAGCCATTCCTTGAATACCCCTTTATCATGTGCATTGTTGCTGTGGTGGCTTGCTGAGTACGGTTGGTACTCACCCTTGCAAATATAAACTTAATCAGAGGCCGGAGATGAAGCTTCGGAGGATCTCTATGCCTACTACCAGGAGGGTGATGAAGACGATGGCGCTCAGTAGGTCTTAGTTACGGTCGTTGCCTGTGGCAATGGCGTGCCGCTGCCTTGATTCCGCTGCCTTACCTACTTCTGTTTTTGGAATGTATTCCGGACCGCTCGGTCCGATGATTTAAGACTATGCCTGCGGGCTTATGATGTAATAATTCGTACTAGACACTCGTGTATGTGCACTGGGTATTTCAGCTATGAATTCGTGTGTACCAGACTACTTGATCCAGGGAAATGGTACTGTTTACACGATTGATTCCTGTTATAAAAACGGGGGTCCACACGAGCGGAGGCAGTATCCCTGCATAGATGGTTCACCCCTGAGTGAGGCAGGTGCGCTACGGTGGGACAGCCGTTGAGGTTGGGCCGAGAGGTGTGCCCTACATCGGTGTCGCCATTGGTAGGACTGCCATGAGTGTATGTGAGAGAGAACTTAACTTGAACCATAATTTAATATGTGTGTGAGACTTCTCTTTCCCGGGAGCGCCAGAACTCCTCTCACTGCTAGAAACATGGACGCCTAGAGTGCATGAGGATTTAAGTTCATGGAGCGGGTACTGCCAATGCGAGGTTATCGAAAAGCTTTGCCATGACGCGTCTCATGTGTTGGGACGAGGCTCATCTGTTGGGCAGTCGCGGAGTGCGGGTAAAGTGTACATCCACTGCAATGTGAGTAAATCATATCTATTCGAATAGCCGTGCTCGCGGTTATTGAGCACCGGGACATGTATTACACTTGGCTAGACTCTAAATTCTTAACTTGTGTGGGATGGGATATTGCATGGTGATTTTTATGCTGTTGGAGCCACTTCCCGAGAGGAGGGAAGGTGGACGTCCTCAGAAAACCATGACGATTCAATGGCGGGAAGCTATCCTTGGGATCACAATGGATGGTGGACAGAACCGTCGTTATCTAATGTGAACACTGGTATTAAAACTTGATCAGTCTATGCTAGGTCTTAGGCTTGTGAAAAGAATTACAAAACTTGCTTTGTGCAAAAGAACCGTAGCCATTCCTTGAATACCCTCTATCATGTGCATTGTTGCTGTGGTGGCTTGCTGAGTACGGTTGGTACTCACCCTTGCAATATACAAACTTAATCAGAGATCGGAGATGAAGCTTCGGAGGATCCCTACGCTTACTACCAGGAGGGTGATGAAGACGATGGTGCTCGGTAGGTCTTAGTTACGGTCGTTGCTTATGGCAATGGCGTGCCGCTGCCTTAACTCCGCTGCCTTATCTACTTCTGCTTTTGGAATGTATTCCGGACCGCTCGGTCCGATGATCTAAGACTATGCCTGCGAGCTTATGATGTAATAATTAGCACTAGACTCTCGTGTATGTGCATTTGGTATGTCAGCTATGAACTCGTGTGTACCAGACTACTTGATCCAGGGAAATGATACTGTTTACACGATTGATTCATGTTATAAAAACGGGGGTCCACACTATCCATGCGTGGCAATCATCTTGAAGCATATCAACTTAACCCGATGATGTACACCAAGTCGTATTCTTGGAATCGGCTGTATCGGCTAGCCCTGTCTGACTCGAACTCTGCCGATCCTGACCGTAGCCGATTCGGATTGCAGCCGATTCTTGCTCTGTTTCCGCAACGATCTTCGTCTTCGATTCCACTTCGATCTAATCTTCTTTTCTGATGCTGATATTACCAAATCTGGTTGTTAACAGAGGAGGAGCGGCTCGGTTGGGGAGAGAGGAGCTAGCGCCGCGACCTAGCTTGTGGAGGCGGCGACAGGTTTTCTAGTGGACAGCGCCGGCATCGTCGCCATCTCTCCTCACGGCATGGAGATGCGATTTGTTCCAGGGGCAAAACAGTCCGCGAAAATATTATTTTGGTGGAAATGGTTTGGAAATGCAACAGATGGTGAAAATGGCGTTGTAGAGAACGTCCATATCTTGAGAATGGCGTTTGGGCGAATCCCATTTGAGCGATGGTATTGTAGCGAAGCCGGTTTTTAATCGTGGTATATATGCAAATTTCTCGTTTAAATCTGCTTGTCGGATCATATTTTTTCGCGAACGCGCAAAAAGGATTGCACGTCAATATATTAAAAGAAAAGGAGTTTTTGTTACACAACGCAATCAGCCATACCAGCTTATGCCAAGGGAAGGGAGAAAAAACAAAACAGAAACTGAAGCTTACGAAAAAAACTACTATGATGGCTAAACGCAACTCATAACAGCGGAAAGGGGCAGAGCCACGCTACACTCCCAAGAAATTCCCAAAGCGGCAACCCTAGCTAAAGACCACAGATGACCTTCCGAGAGAATGAACTCCAAAATCACTGAGATTAAAGAGAGCGCAGAGTCGAAAATCCTGGAGTTTTCGGATCATATTTTCAATGACACCCTAAACTTAATTAGTACAAACAAAATATATTTATTTAATTTTTAAGTAATTTTATATAAAAAGCTATTTAAAAAAATATATCCTTTAGCAGTTCGGATAATGTGCTTATGATAGGTGAGGGAGTAGCCAATCCGAGAATCAATTCGTAATGCAGCCTTAACTCTTGTGTGCTACTTTGGACTGTACTTAAGAGTTTGGTAAAAAAAAAAAAGAGTTTGGCAGGTATTTAGCTTGAGGAGAGCCAGGAGGCAAGATGTACTTATCGGTACACATCTGTTAAAGACAAGGAGTATATTTCTTGAATACGCCAGATCGTACACGATTAGTTTTTCTCTTTTTTTTTTTGAGAAAACCGTATACAATTGCCATACTGCCATACATGCATATATATGTACTCGTCTAATATGACCAATGAACAGATTTCATCTAATAACGTGATCAATACTTCGATCTTGCAGAGCGGCTTGGGCAGCATGGCAAGCGAAGCTTCGGACCAGAGCAGAGCAGGTACACGCGAAATTAATTTGTGATTCGCCGGTTAATTAATTCGATACAGTTCTGTGGCCGCATAATTCGATAGTTTTTCTTTCGTGATCTGTTTCAGGCATTGACGCAGCACGCATGACGAAGCTGTTGCCGACGGCGGATCAGGCGAGACACGATCTCGGCGGCGGCGGCGGCGACGAGGCCAAGAGGGAGGAGCCGAGCTCGCCGTCGAAGAGGCGGCGTGTGGCGGCGCGTCGCCGGCGGGCGCGCATGACCTTGGCGCTGCTGGTGTCGTTCCCGGCAATGACGGTGTCCGCTGGCTTTCTGATGCACGCGTGGCGCAACAGGCCTAATTTTCTGATTCGGGATTTAGCTAGCTTGATAAGTTTCGGTCTTTGTTTGCTTCTGTGGCAAGCCATCTACTTGTTTTGTTTTTTCAAGTACTGTATCGTCGAAATAAAAACTTATAATCATTAGTTTGTAAAAACATACTATCAGATTATAAGGTTTGATCAAATATACATTTACTATATATGTTATGTCACACCTATTAGTTGCATGGTTAGATCAAATATTTTTTAATATTTTTTCTTGTGCATATTATAATAATTTGGAAAAAGTACGAATTACCCCCCCCCCCGAATTATTGCGGTCGTCTGAATTACCCCCCTGAACCATAAAACCGAACATTTTTCACCCCCAACTTTACAAACCGGACGAATTACCCCCCTCGACCCAATCCGCGATGGTTTTGGTCTATGTGGCGTACACGTGGCAGTCCAGTCAGCATTCTATTTATTAAAAAAATACGGAACCCACCTGTCATACTCCTCCCACTCTTCCTCTCTCTCTTCTCTCACGCGCACGGCAAGCAGGGCGGAGGGGCGGCGGAGGAGGAGGAGGCGAGGCGAGGCGGCGGCGAGGCAGGGCGGAGAGACGGCGGCAGCGAGGCAGGGCAGAAGGGCGGCGGCGGCAAGGCGAGCGCGAGCGCGAAGCAAGGCAGAGGGGCGGCGGCGAGGCGAGAGCGAGGCAGGGTGGAAGGGCGGCTGTGGCGGAGGAGGAGGAGGCGAGGCGGCGCGGAGGTCATCGGCGTCGTCAAGAAGGACGGGGAGGCCGGAGTCTTCGCGAAGATGAGCGGCGGCGAGGAGTTCCACGGCGCTAAGTGCGTCGTGACGGTGGGCGCCTGGACGAGCAAGCTGGTCATCCCCATCCGTTGTCGTCCTCATCCCGTCGCCGGCGTGGACCTCCGCCGCCGCTGCCGCCCTTCTGTCCTGCCTTGCTGCCGACGCCCCTCCGCCCTGCCTCGCCGCCGCCTCGCCTCCTCCGCCGCCGTCGCCGTTCCTCCGCCCTGCCTCACTCGCCGCCGCGCTCGCCGCCGCCGCCACCGCCGCCCCTCCGCGCTGCCTCGCCGCCGCCGCGGCCCTTCCGCCCTGCCTCGCTGCCGCCGTCCCTCCGCCCTGCCTCGCCGCCGCCTCCCCTCCTCCGTCGCTGCCGCTGCCCCTCCGCCCTGCCTCACGCTCGCCTCGCCGTCGCGCTCGCCGCCGCCGCCGGCCCTCTGCTCTGCCTCGCCGCCGCCGCCCCTCCGCCCTGCTCGCCATGCGCGTGAGAGAGAGGTTGAGTGAGTCAGAGAGTGAGAGAAGAGAGAGAGGAAGAGTGAGGGAGAGGAGAGAGAGGAAGAGTGGGAGGAGTATGACAAGTGGGTCCCACATTTTTTTAATAAATAGAATGCTGACTGGACTGCCACGCATACGCCACGTAGACCAAAACCACAACGGATTAGGTTGAGGGGGGTAATTCGTTCGGTTTGTATAGTTGGGGGTGAAGAATGTCCGGTTTTGTGGTTCAGGGGGTAATTTGGATGACCGTGATAGTTCGAGGGGTAATTCGTACTATTTCCTAATAATTTTGATCGGATGTAACTTTTAGTAGCACGAATTTGAATAGGAAGGAGGGAGTAGTTCTTTGTTAGCCGGATCCCATAGATACTTCCTCTTAAAAAGTGTCGTTTCGCGAACTATTAAGGTGTTTAAACTTTGACTATCAATGTATCTTCTAATTTCTCGATTAAACTTTTAAAGATGGCGTGGATGAACTTGTCTTGTAATAAAATTCCAAAATATTTCCGTTCTAATATATTCTTTATTGGTCTTATAATTGGGAACCGAGGAAATCGTGTTTAAGGCCGAGTTTAGTTCTAAACTTTTTCTTCAAACTTTCAATTTTTTCATCACATCAAAACTTTCCTACATATACAAATTTCCAACTTTTCGATCGCAACGATGACCTGTTTTCTCAACTATTTTTCGTTTGTTATTTTTCTTTTCTTTTCAACATATCCTATGTTGTAAGTCTTAATACCCACCCTAAAACAGAGAAAAATAAACTAGGATCTGCCCAAACATATCCAAATGAGTCCAAATGAGACGCTTAGTAACTTCGTCAATCATAAAATATAACAATCCAATATTCTAAAGGTGCTCATAGAAATAAAGTATATATTTATAGGATAAACACACGCGCGTTTGGGAACGATTTATACTGTGTTTTTTAAATTTTTAAAGAAATGATTTAGTTTTCTCTACTTTAGTACAGCATTTGTACGCGACACCTTTTTTCCTGGTTACTTCAGACAAGGATTGTAGCCCAAAACAAACCAGGTTTTTCATAGGCCCACCTAGAGCTTGGACCGGTATAAACATAGTTCAAGTGTACTAAACACCACAGAGCAATTCAATAGAATTTTCCCCTAAAGAATAACAGATTTTGTAAGACAACATATAGTACAAACCAAACATGCCCCGAGCCCCCCGGTTAGTTTGTTGATAGTGACAAAACCAAACAAAGTGTTACCGCTTCAATCCCTCTCAACATTTGAACCAACATAAATGTACAAACCAAACATGCCCCGAGCCCCTGATTAGTTTGTGGATAGTGACAAAACCAAACAAAGTGTTACCTCTTCAATCCCTCTCAACATTTGAACCAACATAAATGATATGGCCGACCAATTCCTTAATTTCAAGGGAGAACATGGTAATATCTGATTACACAAGCGACAACGGCAAGGACATTGAGCGGTGTGGACAACTGGGAGAACATGCATCATTTCAGCTTGACAAAAATGCATAAGAAAAAGCAGACTGCACTCCAATGTTCTGTTTAGCTTGCACCATATATGGTGCAATGGTTCATCTCAGCAGATATATGATAAGAGTACTACTAGTTTTGACAAGCATCAAAACAGGTAAAGTCACGTATCACAGTTCTCAGATGGTACTAGGAGTAATAGTGTAATACTACGACAGGTACTTCCTAATAGTGTTCCAACTAAGGTGGTCGCAGATCTCAGATGGTACTAAGTGCCTCTTAATACTACTCCAGCAGCTACTTCCTATGTAATGTTCCATCAAGGGTTAAAAGAGTAAAAGACCAGAACGTTAGCGTATCAGAACATGCGAACAGCTAGCCAAAGTAACACAACCGTAGCCGAGAAGTACCCTAAAGATTGAAACCGAAACCAAAGACATGACGCCGATTTGAGAGAGCCCCAACTTTGTTAGAAGCGCCCACCCCTGAGACATGAACAAACTGATAAGCACATCAATTGTTCAGTTAGGCATGGGTTTAAAATCACAGAAGCCACAAAACAGATCAAAATTAAAGATGCACACTAATGGTAATGGGCTGATGGGCACTGAACTAGAAACAAAACCATTAAGCCACAGGAACTTGTATTATATTGTTGCACAAAAGGATGCCCAACAGATCAGTTTTGCACAGGGGACTTAAAATCACTACAACACTCTAATGCAACTGGTAGGCACAGTTGCAACTAATATAGCAGTGGCCAATGTTCATATAGCTAACCATAACAAAAGAAATGTACTGTAACTGCAGTGGATATTGATCTATAAATCGAAAATAAGCATCACAACAAGAAATGAAATTATAAGCCACAGGAACCTATATGGTTGTACAAGCATGCCCCAACATGAAAATTATTATTTTGGACTTCCACTATACCTTTTCTTGGAAGGACCCTCGCGTCGCCCACGCGCGGGCGACTCGGGGGAAACCTAGCGCCGCCGCCGCCACCACTCTCTCCTCCTCTCCCTCCCCTCGCCGCCGCCGGAGCGCGCCGCCGGAGCTCCGTGCGGCCAGCCGGGATGGCGGCGGCGAGGCTTGGCCTCGATGGCACCCCGTCTCTGCGCGTGGATGGCCGGCTGCCGCGGAGGACGACCCGAGAACGCGAGGTGGGGGCGGCGGATCCGGCGCCGCCACGGCCGGATCCGGCCTCCCCGCGGGTGGATCCGGCGCCTCCACGCCGGATCTGGCCAGAGCAAGCCGCTCCCGGGCGGCGTTGTCGGGAGGCGGAGGTGGCGTCTGGCGGAGGAGGCGTTGGAGGTGCGCGCGGAGGCTGCAGTGGCGTCCGGCGACAGAGGCCGCGGTGGCCGACGCTATGGTGACGGGCAGCGGAGGCCGCGGCTGCGGCGCGTCGATCCGTGGCGCCGGCGGCAGAGGCAGCGGTTGCGGCACGTCGACCAGTGGTGCCGGCGGCAGGCTTCGGCGCGTCGACCAGTGGCGTCGGCGGCGGGGTTCGGCGCGGCCCGGCGGCGGAGGCCGCGGTTGCAACCCCCCCCCCCCCCCACCCTGCTGTTGCGTCGGCCTCGTCATAGCCGCCCCCCACCCCACCCCTCACGTTGCAGCAAACATCCTCCCCTACCCCTCCCCCTAGTGCCCTCTTCCCTCCATGATCCAAACCTGGTCCTCTCCCATTGTTCTTGGGTTTGCTGGTGCTATTCTCATCTCAAAACCTTCTCATTTCCGGCATGCTCAACAATTGGTCCAGGTGTTTGTTCTAGGAACTGTGCTTCTCCAGCAGCTTGGCTGGCCTATGTCCTATATGCCCTCCGCCGAGGTCGCGGTTGATGCTCTTTCATCTGCGAGTTCCCCCCTTAGCCATTACCCTTTTGTCTACCTCCTGCTCGTCTCCACCCCTTTCCTTGAGATGTCCTCGACCGCAAGGTTCAGCGGCACTCCCTTTAAGGATTCCTTTCCTTGAAGGGCGTTGGAATGCGTTAATCTAACAAGCAATTCGATTAAGTCTGATTGAAGAAGACTCATTGTGGGTGGCCTTTGGCCGCATCTTTCAGTGGCCCTCCCTCATCTGGGGCTTCCTTCCCCCAAAGGGCGTCGGCGGGCTTTGATCCAAAAAGCAAAAAGACCAAGTTAGCTTCTTGTTGGCTTCATGCGGGTGGCCTTGGACTTCCACATCTTTTCATTGGCCTTTCTTCTATTCCGGCATGCTTGTGGCTATGTGAGGAAATGGATGTTGACAAGCTAGAGTGTTAGCTTTAGGTTTTGGTGTTCGGTTGGGTAATTTTGCAGGTGTGGCTCGTCAATTGTTATCTTCTATAAGGTTTTTCTCTTTATCTGTTTTCTCCTCTTTGTATTCCCTATGTATTCTATTCTCCTATCCTTCAGGGCACCTGCAGCGTAGGTGAAGCCTGCTATGTGTAAGATCATTTGACTCAATATATTTAGGTGGGGACTCCCCCCCGGGTTGATTTAGTAAAAAAAAAAAAGCATGCCCCAACATTTGGTAGGGACACTAGCAATTTAACAAGTTAACATGCAGCAGTGACCAATGGTCATATAGCTAACCATAACAAAAGAAATGCATTGTAACTTCAAGGGCTTAAAAAAAAGCAACAGGTGGCTTAAAACCTGACTACTGAACAAGCATGCACAGCAAATTAGTGCAGTTGCACACAATATTGGTAAGGAACACTTGCATTCTTAACATAGCTTTACACTCGAAATGGCATGTATAGGAACGAAATCAAAATTCACAAAAAAAAATTGGTGTGGTTACTGTACTCCTGAAAGAAAGCAACAGTAGATCAAATGACATATGGACTGCTTGCTAACCATGCAACCACAACGTAACTGAACATCAGAGCATCTAAAATTGGAAGCACTATCACTCATCGCCAACCAACAAATCTGTACAAGCAATCGAACAATACACAGGCACATGCTTTGAAGTCGGCAACGAAATTGAAATGCAACAGAGTACACGAATTCAATGTATAGTAATAAGAAATTAGGATCATACCGCTCTCAGGTCTCAGCGCTGAAGGGGTGGAACAAGAAAACGACGACAAAAACAGCAGCCATCAGGAGATAGAACTTGGCTCTCGGAATGTTGGTGAGGAACGTGAACTCCTCGCCGTGCAGGACGACGCGGTGCACGTGCTCGGGCTCATCCGGCTGATGGACTTGGTGCTCCGGCTCGGGCACCACAGGGCGGCCATCTAGCTGCAGACCATCGGTAATACCAAGAACATCTAACTCCAGAAGCGGGCCCATGTCAGCGCCCAGACCAACCATGATGGCGACGAGGGCGCCCCAGATGAACGGGGTGAGTACGGTGATCCCGCCCGCCACAGCGAAGTCGTGCATCACCCGCTCGTAGCGGAGGAAGAAAGATGGCAGCGCTGCACACAGATTGTAGACAATTAGTTAGCGATCCAGCCAGAGATTGGTGCTTAGCTACGACCTAGTTGAACACTTGAAGCCATGGATTTACCAAATGGGTAACGGATGCTCAGGAAGTCGAAGTAGCCTTCGATGTCCTTGAGGATGAGGAACGTCAAGACCATGGTGGCGATCCCCAAGGCCGTCAAGCCCCTGAGCACGACCTGTGGATGGACGCGCCGCCACCACCTCTGCAGGAGCACCCGCGGCGTGACGCCGCCCTCCCTCCTCCACCTCGCGAGGCGGCGCGCGGAGGCGGAGCCCGCCCTCCACCTGCGGAGAAGCAGACGGGCCCTCCCGAGATGTAGCTGCGCGGATCCGCGCGCCACCACCACCTCCTCATCGCCGCCATCATCCTCCCGAGAACCGGGGCCCCGGCCTCCCCGCCTGCCTGCGCCATCGCGTGCGCCTCCCTCCACAGGTGCCGGAGCAGCCACTCGTCGTCCTCCGGAGCATGCAACTCGTAGACGATGGAGTAGTAGCCGTCCTGGGGCTCCTCGTCGTCGCGCGCCGGTGCCGCCATGGCCGTCGCCGGAGTTGGGGGAGGGGAGAGGGTAAAGCAGTAGTGCAGAGGAGTTTGCGAGGAGAGGAGAGGAGAGGAGAGGAGAGGCGTGGTCCGTGAGACCGTGAAGGCGTGACGGCGTGATTTGTATCCTCGAGCGCTGTGCACACGATCGTATGGGCCGTCCGATTAGCTCCCAGTGGATTGTGACCGTCGGATCAAAACGGCCACGCACAGTTCGATTTAGAACCTTTACACCCAACAATCCTACCCCTTTTCACTGCATGTGGGCCATCGAGTCTGGAGTCCGGTGACGTATGCATGCCATCTACCCCCACCGCGCCTTACTTTTTCGTGCCAGCTGTTAGAAAAAGAACAGAGTTAGCCCCAGGCTTCTCCTGGAAGCCTCGCAATCAATTTCTGAATTTCCACGTCAAAATTAAAATTAAAAGTTTAAAGAAATTAAAATGATGTGATGAAAAAATTGAAAGTTTGTGTGTAGGAAAGTTCGATGTAATGAAAAAATTAAAAATTTGTAGAAAAAAATTTAAATCTAAACAGGACACTAGTAGTAAAGTAATCCAAATGAAATTTTCGCACCACAGTCCATCTTGTTGTGTTCGTTGAGCTTAACAGAACAAGCCTACTATTACTACCTCTGTTCCAAAATAAATATGGCCATGGGTATCCATGTTTAATATTTTCCCATCCATCTTATTTAAAAAATTTATAAAAAAAATTTAAAAATTTGTTACACATAAAGTAGTATTTATGTTTTATCATCTAATAACAATAAAAATACTAATTATAAAAAAATTCAAATAAAACGAACGGTCAAACGTTAAAGATGAATAGTACAAAACTACACTTATTTTAGGACTGAGGGAGTACTAAGTATTATCTAAAGACAGGGTTGGATACCGTGTTTGTATTATAAAGTTCCTAATCTTATACTCCATCTGTACCATAATATAAAGAATTTTATATTATTAGATGGAGGTAGTACTAAATAATATTTTGAAAGATGTAATCCGTTTTCATCAGTGAAGTTGACTGGTCCATAGAATAAAGATAAAAGCATTACCGCGGGTCATTCATCGAAAATCATAGAGAGAGTAATGGAGAGAAGGGAGGAAAGAGGGAAGATGATGACGTGGCCACCCTGATACGTGGGGTCCATGTGGGTCTCACGTTGATTCAGCCGTCATATAGGATAAAACTGGAGTCAAAATTGCTGAGGGGTATTGTTTGCACTGGTTTTGTAAGTTGGGGATGTGTTGTATCCGGTTTTGCAGGTCAAGGACGATTTCTTAACTCGATGACAAGTTGAGGGACCTTCGGTGTACCTTTTCCATTCTAATCAGGTTTCGTCGAGGGTAGCTGGGCCTTACCTTCGGCCCGGCCCACTCCGACTCCACCCGCTGTGGCGGCAGAGATGACCGCGCGGTGAGGGACACACACGGCAGCAAGGCAGAGGCGCACACACGCTGGCAATGATTAAAAATGGCGCGGCCTCGCTGATGGTGCGCCTCCTCCACCTGCCCCGCGCCGCATCCGCCCCCACCTGCCCCCGCCGCCACCGCCACCACCACCACCACCTCGCCCTCCTCTCCTCCCTCCGGCTGCGAGCGCCGGCGCCCGCCGCCGCCGCCGCCATGTCGAGTGCCGCGGCGGCGCAGGAGGTCGCCGACCAGAAGCGCGCGTTGCGGTCCGAGGTGCGGAGGGCGCTCAGGGCCCTCACCCCCGAGCAGCGCGCCAGCGAAGGTGATCCCCTTCTCGCTCATATGGCCCAAGCATCTGATTCCGCTGTCCCTGATGTAAATCGATGAGCCGTTGGCCACCAGCTGCTCGTCGATTTGCCGACAAGGGCTGCTGCTTTAACTGTGCTGGCTATTAGCATATATGTATATATATATAGTATTGGCGCTCACAGAAAAGGGTGATGAAATCATGTCTGAATAAGCATTAGGCAAGCAAAATTTAACTTGGCGATACACTTCAATCTCTCATCAGTAGTTAGCATTAGAAGGATCACATTAGGGACATTCCAACCTGATGGCAGGCGTCGTTTAACAATTGAATCGAACTGCCTGTCATGAGAAAATCACAGAAGGACACCAAGACAAAATGGTTGCTACCTTTGCTTCTGTAGCTGGACCAAACTATATTTGGCTGTGTTGTTTCCACACACCCCCCCCCCCCCCCCATCTTCTGTAACTGCAACGAAGTAGATGTAGATTTTTGTTTTGTTAATTTTTCTCTTCAAAGACCTGAAGTGTAATGCGGACGTCAGTGCTACTTATGCTTCTGTTGCTGGAACACAACAGGTGTTGTTTGTGTTGATTTGCGAAGTTTATGGATGTGTTTTTTCTTATATTTCCAGACCAGGCTATTCAAAATGCTATTTTGAACTCTTCTTGGTTCAAAGAAAGCAAGCGGTTATGTGCTTATATAAGCTGTGCACAATTGCGGGAAGTTGATACATCAAAAGTACTGTCAGAAGTTTTATCCCCAAATTCTGGTGAGTACTATATACAGATATGCCCCCTTGATTTCTCCTGCTTCTAACAATTTGATTTGTTTCAGAACATGGACATGCAAAGGATCTTTATGTTCCTCGAGTGGAAGATAAGAATCGCAATATGCGGATGCTCAAAATCACTACCATGGATGATTTAGTTAAAAATTCAATGAACATTCTAGAACCATCACCACTTGATGCTAGTGGGAATGCTCGTGAAGAAGGTATGAAGTTTATCTAGGTGATACAATGAAACTTTTCCTCGTTAGTGCATCACTGGGTAGCTAATATGATTTATATGCATTACACTGATCCTCTTTTAATGCTTACAGTGTTGTCAACCTCTTCCCCTGTCGATCTTTTTCTATTGCCTGGTAAGCCCTTCAATGTCTTAATACACTGCATCCATCACTGAACATTCAATTGACTAATGATTGTTATTCATGTAGGACAAGCTTTTGATAGAACTGGACGAAGATTAGGACGTGGTGGAGGGTAGGTCTACACATTATTCTATCTTTCACTTTAATAACTGCCTGTATTGAAGTTGCCAAATACTGTTAGTGTCATCTTCATCCAATATCTATGCAGTGGTTCAATTGCTAACTTTGGGTCCTATTCAACAACTTATTCATGTCATGATTTTGCTAACTCTGAATATTTGGCATGCAAGCATTCCAAAATGAAGTCCAAGGATGCTCTAGTGTATTAGCAGACCCAAGTAATAGAGAAAAGTTACCTACCACAGTGGAAATTAAACATACTTTATAGATGCAGAAACTCGTTGTAGGGTGATCCACATGGATGAAAGTTCTTGGTCTAGCAGCACAAATCAAATACCTGTCACAACATCTGCAGAACATCTAAGAAATGTAAGAGCTGGTAGTTGAATGGTTGCAGTGTAGCGTGTGGATTTAGAAACTAAACTGTGTAAACATAAGTCGTGGAATCTGGGTTGGCATCTTGACAATTAGATTCATAACTTACTTTCTGTGCTTTATTCGCTGTTAGTTTGAAGAACTCAGGCTATTCGTGTGGGTGCGGCCTTTGCTTTCTTTTTTAGATTGTATAGCCTCCACAGCTCTATGATGTGCATTTTATTTCCTCTGTTAGGGAGAAAGTATATGATGTCTCTGCATATTAGTTTTGTGCTTTGGCTGTATCTCATTTGATTTAACACAATCTGCTTAATGGTCCACAATTCGTCAAGTGCATCTAAAATGCATATAATGGCAAGGGGCACATGAACATCAAATCTTTTTAATGCCATCCTGTCACCAATAGTTCATTTATGCCAGTTTGACTTAGTATTGTTTAGACCAAAGCCTGAAATTTTTCCATCTAAATTATATATTTGTATGTTTGTTCATCGAAGGTACTATGACACATTCTTGATGAGATATCAAGAACTTGCTAAAGAGAAAGGGTGGGATCAGCCTCTTCTAGGTATGATGTGCAGATTTCCAGAAGTTCAGTTGTTTTTGTTTACTTTAGACTCTTTTTGTTTGTTATTACACATCGTTGACATGTTATGTCATTTTAGTTGATTATAGTTACGGAAAGTTTACTATTGGTCCCTTAACGTCAAAAACAGGACCAAAGTGAGCTGTTTTGAAGTAGCACCAACACCATGAACAGAGGGGCCAACCTGTTGGTAGCCTAATATGTTCTGTTGGTTCCTTGATGTAACATGCTATTTTGTATTTTCTACTACAATGATTATTTTGTTTGGCCCGCAATACTGAACCAAATTTCATAATCAGATCCCAACAAGCTTTCAGATTCTTTTATGAAGGGTATCAGGGATTCTTGGTCCAACCAGAAACTAAATTGTGGTGACTAGTTCCTTAATCACGTGGTGAATTAACAAGTCAACTAGAAGTTACATTATAATTTAACTGAACCAAAGCTTGTAATTGCATTTCATTTACTTCTACATGCCCATGAAATACGTATACCTAGTGGGCACACTTTTGTGTGTTGCAGTTCATAGTTACATTTAAATGATGAAATCCGATCTAGCACTATTATTGCTAAATGATAGACTAATGGCCTGATTTTCTATTTTGAAGTCGCGCTTTCATACTCGGTGCAAATTTTGGAGGAAGGCATCATCCCAGTCAACTCAACAGATGTTCCTATTGATGCTCTGGTCTCATCCTCTGGCATCATTCCAATCAGTCCTGCAGCATTGGCGAGGATATAATTGAGCTGATTGGTTTCTGCTTTGCGTTGACAGTCAACCTCTCTTCCCTGAACAACACTTTTTTAGATAATGCTTCACCAAAGCTGAGAAATTTTTCGATCAAGTGATTTTGTTGCGCAATGTATCTGTATTCTGAATATGAATTGATTTTGTCTGCGTATTGTAATGACAACTTTGATCAAACATACAATAAGTTCAATATATATTCATAGAGGACTATGGACCTGAATATGTGCAGTTTGGTTTGGCCCAATGCTCCCCTCAGGCAGTTCTGAAGCCCTAAACTCTAGCCCACATGTTCATGATACTTCACCGAATTCAGCGCATGCAAAATTTGTTTGTAGATACTGTATTAACTGGTCGGACGAAACACTCCTGTTAATCAGTTAATGTTCACGATGTCTACTGATTTGAACAATCAATCTCAACGGAAATAGTGACATTCATCTTTTGAAATTACGTCACTCAGTTCAGAATAGGCAATGTACAGCAGAGCAATTTGCTCTGTTCGACAAAAGAATCATGAATTGAGGCATTGGTTTACAACAAAAACAGCCGATTGCCAATTGCGTCAACCCTAACACATGGTTAACAACTAGAGATCACGAACCCTAAAACGAGCTACAAAAGACCTTCTCAGGAGGACGCCATGATCATGGCTTGTTCACGTCCTCCGGTGAGATGAACGGGTCGTTGAACTCGACGGTCCTGACCATGCTGGCGATCTCCCGTCGCGCCGCCTCCCTCTGCCGCGCGATGTCCCTCCGCATGTGTGGGCGGGCCCTCTCAATGGCCTCGCGCAGCGAGTTCTCCGCCGCACTGGGATCCGGCCGCGCCGCCGGCGCCGGCGACGGCGTCGGTGAGGGCTGTACGCGCGGGCTGCTCGTCGTCGCGCATTGTCCCGCGCTCTCGCCGTCCTTCTCTTGCCTCCGCTCGTCGCTCTTGCGCTTCTTGATCGCGCGTGGCGGCGTCGCGTCGTCGCCGCGGACGGCGGCGTGGGCGCGGACCGGGGTCTCTTTCTTCGAGCGCGACGGCGAAGCCGCCGGTGTGGTGGCCCTGGCGGAACGCACCGGCGGGCTTCTCGTCCTCGCGCATCCTTGCGCGCTCTCGGCGTCCTTCTCTTGCCCCCGCTCGCCGTTCTTGCAGCTCTTGATCGCGCGTGGCGGCGTCGCGTCGTCGTCGCGGACGGCGGCATGGGCGCGGACCGGGGTCTCTTTCTTCGTGCGCGACGGCGGCGGCGCCGGTGAGGTGGCCCTGGCGGAATGCACGGCCGGGCTTGTCATCCCCGAGCTTTCTTGCGCGTTCTTGGCGTCCTCTTGCCTCCCCTCGCCGTCCTTGCATTTCTTGATCGCGCTCGCGCCGTCGTCGCGGCCGCCGGCGTGGGAGCTGCTGGCCAGGGCCTCTTCATTCACGCAGCACGACGCCGCCGCCCGCGCCGCCGGCGTGGTTGTCCCGGTGGGATTCACGCGCTCCGGCGCCGGCTGGCTCGCCGCGCCGGAGCTCTCCTCGCCCTCGGGGCGGCGCTTGGTGGTGGTGGTGGAGAGCGGATGATCCATCGGAAGCCGCTCCTCCTGTTTGCCGGCGTCCTCCTCCGCCCTCGCGGCGCGGGCGGGCTTGATGCGGATGCGCACCTTGAACGGCGGCCGAGGTGGCGGCGGAGGCGGCGCCGGCGGCGCCGGCGCGGCCATGCTCGTGTCTCTCTTAGCCAAGGCTTTTTGCTCCTCGCTTCTTGATCTCTGGGTTTTCTCGAGGGTTTAGGAAGCTCACGCGAATTGATGGATGCAGAGATGGCTGCCACCCCTGCGCCTTTGCCTATATACAAGGGAAGGAGACGTTTGATGCTTCAAGCCGGCGCTTTGCCGCTTTCCATTTCCGGATGGAACTATGGAAGCGTTGCCAAGTTAGCACTGCATATTTTTTGAGTAACAAACCACCGGTCTGAAGAGAGAAGAAAACATGGATTGTGAATTGAGCTACGACCTTACATGTAAGACACAAAAATACACGTCAAAGAAAATGAGCTACGAAGAATATATGAAATTTAGCGTCTGTTTAGATCCCACCAAAAAATTTACGCCCTAGCGCATCGAATGTTTGAACACATACATAAAGTATTAAATATAGGCTAAAAAATAACTAATTGCAAATATTACGACTAATTTGCGATACAGATCTTTTAAGCCTAATTGCTCCATAATTTAACAATGTGGTGCTACAGTAAACATTTACTAATGACGGATTAATTAGGCTTAATAAATTCGTCTAGTTGTTTACTGACGGATTCTGTAATTAGTTTTTTTATTAGTATCCGAACACCCCATGTGACACCCTATATTGATGTGACATGCTAAAACTTTATCCCCACGTCCCTTAAAAGAAAACTCTAAAGTCTGCTTTGTTCTGACAAGCTTGAGCATTAGTTCACTTCTGTCCTGTTTTGTCTGAACGTAATTAGTATCTTACCAAAGAAAAAAAAATTCAGATGATCATGTGCTCGTGCCTACAGATGGTGATCAAAATATAGGAATTCCTTCATTTTCCTGTTCATGATCAAAAAAATTGTTCTGATCATATATGCCACACGAGGTATCTGGTATCTCATCCAGGCCGTGCATGGTGGTCGTTAAGCACGGGACGGAATGCCCCGGAGACACGGCTGACAGCGTCGCCGGTCGCCGGGGAGGCGGAGAAGAGCAGGGGAAAGCGGGAGAAATACCGTTCTGATAAATTCAACGGCATCTTGGCATCTTTTCGTCAAGACTATGAATAGGCATTTGTTGGAATTTGAAATGGGAGAAACAGAGAAGGAATGTAGGCTTCAAATTTGTTTGGTTGTACATCCATGTGTTTGAAGAATCAAGTTAAACAGTAAGAGAAATTTCATATGAAAAAGGGCACAATAAACCCAATCACTGAAACCACTGCCGGTGTTTCATGAGATCTATTTGAAATGAATCAAACTCAACAAATTTGACTATATAAGAACATTTATACTACTATATAAGCTCAACTAAATGAATTCCATGCGTACAACAGATGCAAGTGTCGCGCAAAATTTTCAATCTAACAGAAGAAAATTAGAAGATTACACAGGAGGTGATGCAGTGGATTGCAAATACTCTTACCAAATTTAGACGGTACAGGTGATAGCGCCATGGACAACTGTACATGAACTGATCTCCAACTTCACCCCCACAGTCTCATTCCTCCAAAACAAAAAGCTTGATCACACAAGGGAAATAAACAAGGCAGCCAATCTCTTCCGTCCCTTGGAGTGCCGATCGTATTGACCAAAGATCAGCGCTGATCTCCACCAGCGCCAACATCCATGCCAAGTTGTCATAAGACAGGCTTATAGAATGCAAGGGGAACTTGGAATCACTGGGAGAGGTCAAGGGAAATAAGAATCAGAGTCAGTTAGATTCCTGTGCATGTCAGTTGGTAATTTAGCTGATCATCTTGCGTGCATAAAGAAAAGATTTACCTGATTTCGAAGTGGCGGAGAGAAGAATTGTAGATGGCAGAGGCGTCGAGTGGCGGCTGCCCCTGCTTATGGCAATGGCATTCAGATCACTTGCAAACATGTGCCTATGGCAAATGGGAGCTGCAGAGTAGTACATGTAGCACTAGATGGTGACTGAAGAAGACCCAACACAACCATGATATCGACCATAATGCCCTGGAGAGGGGTGCCCAAGCATGATATCGACCATAAGCATGCACTCAATCTTTTGAAGACATCCTGAATCACCAAAAATCTCCGCATGAACAATTCCCATCCTTAAATCGGTGGAATCTGTTTACATCACGGACAACAATCTCCCTTGCAACTATCTTTGAAATAAATTTTGTTGCTGTATGGCAGTCAACACAAACTCGGAGGTTCTTCATCACACGTATTGTTGTTTCAGGTGGCGTGCTAATAATACCAAATACTATTGCAAGTTTCTCACTATGGCCACATAACACCTCTCTCTTCTGCTCTTCTTCAATGTCCTGTAAAACATCCTCCATATTGGGCACATATCCTTGACGAATCATCTGCTCTGAGTAAACATTCAGTGCATCAATAATCCTATCGTAACAGGGATGGGACTTATCATGAGCTATGAACACATGCAATTTGTTCTTCACTTCAATCCAACTGCAAGCTGGTTCCTTCTTCATACCTTTGATTCTGATAGATTTCCGCAGCTGTGCTGCTTCATTCCATCTCCCAGAAGCCGAATACATGTTTGACAAAATTACATGAGATCCCATGCTTTTAGGTTCAAGCTCAAAGATCTTCTTGGCCACTTCCTCAGCTAAAACAGTGTTTTTATGGACCCTGCAAGCCCTTAACAAGGTGGACCAGACGCTTGAAGTTGGTTTTATTTTCATTTCAGAGATGAAATTATATGCTTCATCTAAATCTCCTGCACGACCAAGGGTGTCTGCAAGTGCAGCACAATGCTCAAGGGATGGAACAAATCCATACTGGTTAGACATACTGTTAAAATACTTCCATCCCTTGTCCACCAACCCAGCATGACTACATGCAGTCAAAACTGCTAGAAAAGTTATATGATTAGGCTTCACATTTCCCAACTCCATTCTCTCAAACAGCACAAAAGCCTCTGTTGCTGGACCGTGCAATGCATAACCCATGATCATCGCAGTCCATGATACGATGTCAGGTGATTGTATCCCATTAAAAACGCGACGAGCGATGTTAACATTCCCACACTTGCAATACATGTCAATAAGGGAGCTAGATATAAATATGTTATCATTAAATCTGGCACGGATCAAATAGGCATGCAGCTGCTTCCCAAGACGCAACAACGACAAATTGCCAAAGGCAGGTATGAGGCTTGAGAAAGTCACAGGCACGGGCCTCACTCCAGCTTGCAGCATCCGACGGAATATTCCAAGAGCCTCCTCAACTGACCCATTTTGTGCATAACCTGCAAGCATTGAGTTCCACAGAACTGCATCACAGTCTGAGAAGCTGTCGAACACCTTCATAGAGTAATCCATTTGAGTGCAGTTAGCATACATATCAATCAAGCTACTTCCAACAAAAACATCATTGTCAAATCCATTCTTGATAGCATACCCATGGACCACCATGCCTCTCTTGATATCAGCGCACTCCGCAAAGATTGGCAGCACAGTTGACAGTGTAAACGTGTCAGGCATAAATCCATCCCTCCACATCTCCCTAACCATGCTCAGAGCTTCTTGGTGCCTCTTGTGCTCTGCACATCCCAATATCAAAGTGTTCCAAGACACGGCATCCCTCTCGAGCATTTCATCAAACACTTTCCGCATGCTCTCATATGCAGCTGATTCCAGGCCTCCTTCCCCAGAAGGCCCATCTGTCCCAAAGGGGTGATGAAAACCTGGGAGCTTGATGCAGAGGTTGAGGAGGGCATTGGCGGTAAAGCGGTCAGCGAAGGAACCGGAGCGGATGGCGAGAGCATGGAGAGATGCAGCAAGAGTGCAGAGGCCAAGGCCGGCGCAGGACTTGAGTGCAGCAGGGAGGGAGGCCGGAACAGATGATCGGGGCGCAACAGAGGCACGCATTTGTAGGAAGAGAGAGATGGCGTGGAGGAATTGGCCCTGGGAAGCAGCCATACGGATCTGATAGGCCCATGACGGTGGGAAATGTGGAGAAGCAACCGCAGCAAGAGACATTATGTAGCAGTTGCTGTGGCTCCGATGAGAGCTGACTGCAATCAGAAGAGCAGGTCGAGGTTCTGCAACCGGAGTGTCAGCTCAGGCAGTGGGTGGGGGTGGCAAGCATCCAATGAGAAAACTTGAAGGCAAGGCCCAGTTGTCAGCTTCGTGTGGTACCTACTGTTTGTGCAGAGTGAGAGGCTCAATTGTGAGTATGATATGGTAACAAGTGATTCAAATCAACTTTAAACTCTGTCCTCTGTCCTCCACATTTTTCCAAAACAAACTAGTAATAAAACCGAATTGATTTTCAGGACTTACTTTTCACTTGCAGTGCCAGCAACTGCCTCTTGATGCTCTTTCTTGTGATTGCTACCAAGTTTCAACACCACCGAAATTTCAGTGCACAATGACACACGGAAATTATCACAGGAGATAGATGGATTGATGAACAACCGTAACATTCATTCAGGGACTACACATTTTTTCAAATTTTCAATTAGAGAATTGGGGGGGGGGGGGGGGGGGGGGGGGATTCACGGATTTCATCCACTCACCTCAGAACTCTCAAATCAGATGGTCCTCGGCCGTAGGTCCGTCCTGGGCTCCGAGTGCCCCCCACCCCCCAAATGCTGCCGCACCCTAGCGGGCTGGACGGCTGGATCACCGGAGGCTTGCCGGCTCCTCCTCAGTGGCAGGCCTAGCTTTTTGAACTTGTGTATTCAAAATGAAAGGGGTAAAAAAAATTTGTTCATACACCTAACAGCCTAAAAATTAGCTTTTATAGTATAACACACTAATAATTACAATATATAGCGTATAAAACGTAAAATTGATCATAAGTTCACACATTGATCTAGGCAGAAACAATACAACACCTCTTTTTTTATTGCCCTTTAGCTAGGTTGTTATGGAATATTGTGAAATGTGCTCTGAACATAAACCCTGTGCTGAACAGACAAGATCTGTTTGGATCTTGGATGAATAAGATTGATAAATTTACAAAAAAAAACTTGTGGTAGTAGGACTTGCGACAGTGATATGGACAATTTGGAAATTTCACAATAAAGCTAGTTTTGAAAAAAACTCCCAGCTGACCCTACTGATCTGGTGTTTATGGCTTGTTCTTGGGTGGACTCGTGGGCAATCTTGCAGAAGCAGGAGGGAAGTCGAAGAAATCTTCAACTGGGTGCCAGGCTGCTAAGACAAGTGGTAAATGAAGTCTACAACTCGAAGCTCGGCTGGAGAGGAGGCGTTCGGAGGATTGGGATATGATCCAGGAGAGAAAAAGTTTCTTATTTAGGGAGGATGATATGTTCTTTTGGGCTTTGATGTGGATGAACTGAGCAGGGAGAGCTCTGTAATAGACAGGCTAGCTGTGGTCTCTGTCATTTTGCGCAGGGGTGGATGTCCTCCCTCAGTTGTTTCGATTAGTTTTCTTTTTTCCGTCTTTTGGTGGGAACTCTTGTAGTTTTGACTTGATTTCGTTTCTAGTAAAAGAAATGGGGGCTTTATGCCCTAGTTCAAAAAAAAAGTTCACACATTGATAGAATTGGTAAACATGTAGAAATACTAATTGGTAAACATATCAAATGCAACATATAAAATACAAAAATGATAGAAAATAATAAATTGGGAAGAAATCTTACAATTCAAGGAGGTGCCGAGGTGGCCGACGGTCGACGGAGATGGCGGGAAAGCCTCCAAGCGACCAAGCCGCGCCCGCGCCCTGCTGCAGCCGCCAAGCCGCGTCGACGCCGAGTCGCCGCCGCGCCGCAGACCCGCAGGCGGCAGGCAGCAGTCCGCCGCCGCCGCACACGCCGACGCCGGCCGCCGGCCCGTGCGGTGCCGCCCGAGCCGCCGACGCGCCGCTGGCCGCCGCTCAGCCGCTGCCTGCCGGCTGCCGCCTGCCGGCCTGCCCTGCGGCTCGCCGCGCCCGCGCCCAGTCGCCGGCTCGCCGGCTCGCCGCCGCCGCGCCGCAGCCCGCAACAAGGGCTCGGCGGCTGTGGTCCTCCCGCGCTGCACCCTTCCAGATCCTCCCGCGCCGCTGCACCCGGCGCCGTAGCCTTGGCCGCCGGAGCGCGCGCGCCGCCCACGCCGCGCTACCGCCGTCGTAGAGGAGAGGCCCTCCGGGTTTAGGGGTTGTGCGTGGCTAGCCACTGGGCCTTCTGGTTCTGGTTCTGGGCAGCTTGTGCCTGCCTTTGTAGGCTGAGAGGCCCAAGAACTAAGTGTTTTGGCCCAACTAATTCAAAGCTCATAATGAGTGGTAATACATCGTGACAGAATTTTGTTGCAATCGTGAAAAAAAAAAACTTAAGTACTCTTCAGTTCAGAATAGATAATGTATGGTAAGTACATATGATATTACATACAGTTCATAATTACTACTAACAGCAGAGCATTTGCTCTGTTTTCAATGTACAAAAGAATTCTAGATTAAACCACTGGCTCACAACAAAATTGCCAATGATTTCGACATTAAACACTACAATAAACACATGGTTAATAATTACACATCTCCAATCCTAACAAGAGCTTCAAAAAAAAAAATTCTTGGCACCACCATGATCGATCAGGGTTTGAGGACGTCCATGGGTGAGATGTACGGGTCGTTGAACTCCACGGTCCTGACCATCTTGGCCAGCTCCCGCCGTGCCTCGTCCCTCCGCAGCGAGACCTCCCTCCGCTTGTCCATGACCGAACGGGCTACGGCGATGGCCGCGCTCAGCGCGTCTTGCGCCGTCGAGGAGCCCAGCCTCGCCGGCGACGTCGGTGACGCCGCCGGCGCGCTCTCCTGCGAGCGCTCGCTGCCGCCGCTGCAGTTCTTGATCATCGGGCGTCGCGCTGCGGCGGAGGAGCAACGGACGAGGGCCTCTTCCTTCTTGCTCAACACATGCTTCTTCTTGCTCGCACGAGAGGCGTCGTCGTCGACGTCGACGACTTCGCGGCGGCGCTTGGTGGGGAGCGGCAGCGGCGGCGGTGGTGGCATCTTGCCTCCCCTGGCGGCGTCCTCCGCCGTGGCGACAGGGGCGGGGGTGAGGCGGACGCGGACGCGTACTACCTCGCGCGGCGGCGGAGCTGGAGCACGGCGGGTCGCGGAGGAGGGGAGATCCTCCTCATGCAGGACGACCACGCTCGTCTTCCTCATGATCAGCGCCATGCTCATCATCTTCATGGCTGCTTCTTGCTAGCGCTAGGGATCGGAATAGTGGAGGATCGCGAGCTTTCTAGGGTTTAGGAAGAGGGGGTTGGGCAGTGGATGGGAAGCGAAGGGAAGGATGGTGCAGATCTCAAACCAGTTGGGTTAAGAGGAGGCGGCGCTTCGAGTATCTGCCTGCAACGCTGCTCTGCTCTGCTCTGCAGTATCTGCCTAAGCTCTCGTACCGATCGAGTAGCTAGCCATAGTTGCAATCGAGCTTTGGGGCCGTTTGATGACAAAGGATCAAAAATATTTGAGGTAAGTTTTTGGGTGGCGACAAGCTCTTGGCTATATTATACAGTACACAGTACCTCATCTCAGTACCAATGGGGATCAACATCAGGAGTTTATTGGTGTAACAAAATTATCAGTAAATTTATGTGTTTATGTTTAGGAATAAACTTATAATTAGAGATAATCGGTATGCACTTACTCATCGTCAGTTAATGTAGCCGTTCATATGCGTAAAAGAGATCATCGGTTACTGAAGGCTTTTATACATATAGGAGAGACCATCAATTTAACAGATTTCACCCATACAAAAAAACACTCCATTATACTCCTATGTGTATACATAATACAAACTGATTCCACCCCGCAAAAAAAAAAAATACAAACTGATTCCAGCCCTCGCATCGTCATATTTTGCCTGCACGGCAGAAATAAAATTCCTCATTCCTAAACAGAACTAGGAATTCTTGGTTCAGGAAGTTATGAATCCTTCCAACTAACCCTTGTAAATTTGCCAAATTGCACCTTGATCAGGGATCTATCAGCATGGACCACTGTGTCCAATCAAATTCCATATATACTCTCATGAATCTTCAAGTCCATGTTGTTCTGCCATGAGCTCATGAGGCACAAATTTCTGCAACAGGATCTCCTCCATTGAGATTTTTTTAGAGGACCTGAACTGAGACCTGTGAATTAGAAACACAACATCTTGAGCTCTAGGAAAGTGGCATTGGACCTAATTAATTATTCTATAGACATATATTGTTCTTGATACCATAAATGATGTAACACCCCAATAATAATAGTAGAAAACGAGGAAGAACAGCAGACATGCCTTCTAGCAGGATATTTCATGATAATAAGTTCTAACGTAATATAAATGTCAGTTGGCTCCCTCAACTACACTGTCATCGTCAGTTCTTTCTAATGAACTCTACTACAGTAAGTTTCATATACGTTGTTGAGCACCTGAGCATCTGCAGGCTGTGGTTGGTGAGGGAGTAGCATCGCCGTGGGGATCTAGCACCCAGCCACCCCCTGACCTAGGCGGCGGTCAGATCTGGCCGAGGGGATGGTCAATGTGGAGGCGCTGGGGAATGATGAGGAGACGGCGACTGGCGGTGTCGGCGCTCAATTGGGAGTTGGGGAGGCGGCGGCCGGCGGCGTCCGCACTCGAGTGCGACCGGACGACATTGTTGCCGGTGGCACAGGCCACAGGCTTCCGAGCGGAAGCAGATGAGGAGGCGACCGTCGATGTCCGCGCGAGAGTGGGAATAGAGGAGGCGGTCGACGGTGGTCGACGGCATCGGCTCGCAGGAGGGAGTAGTCCATGGAGGAGGCGGTGGTCGGCGGAAGAGGGAAAGAGAAGAGGGGGAGGTGGCGTACAAGCGGACGAGGTGAGATCGCTGAATTGGGAAGAAATGATACGAAATTCTATTCTACCCTACCACCATCAAAATAGAATCGGTACCTGCTCTCGCGAGGACGCGGTACCGAGCTTTTCAGGCCGTTAGATGGTGTGTATTCAACGGCTATGATATGGTACCTCCTCCCCTCAAGGACGGTAAAAAGCCTCGAAACAAATTTCACATCCATCTGGAGATTCAGGTGCCAAGTGCCAGTCCTCTTTGAGCAACTTCTGCAGGATATCAACACAAATCGAAGTCAACAAACAGCTGATGTAAATGCAGTGAAGTTCAGCAGATTTTGCACAAAAAGCTAAACAAAGTAATAATTTCTTATATGTATTTTGTTGTCACACTTAGCTTAAGAAAAGTATCATAAAAAGCGACAAACCATTGCCACCTAAATCTTGACTTACCCAAAAACTAGCGATAAAGTTAGCTAGAGGTACCAGCCACAACTTGATCATTGCACTAAATTTAATTCAGCATGAAAATGTAGTCAAACAATACAATTATCTTTGTGGTTTGTAATTTTTAGCTAATAGTGTACTATTAGTAAGCCAAGAGACTAAGACCAGATAGCATGCAAAGGTTTTCCTTCAGAAAATTGCCCATCTCTTCTACATTGTAATTGGTCATCTACTCGACTCGACAACTTTAAACAAGTAGAAGATTCCCTCCAAGCCTCTTGGTTTTAGTCATCCTCACAATCTTCAAATTAAGTTAGGCTTCAAATTAAGCTTCAAAATAGCTAGCCAAAAATCAGTTTAGTAGAACAAGAACCCAATAATTTTAGCTATAAATTAAGCTTCAAATTAAATGAAGTGTTGCTATAAATTATTTGGCTGTGTACAATAATTTTAGCTATAAATTAAGCTTCAAATTAAACGAAGTGCTGCTATAAATTATTTGGCTGTGTACATCCGTTATGGATGTAGAGGCCTGAGGCCGATTTAATCCAATATCTAAAAAAAATGCTACAAATTATGGGTCAGTCAGTTAGTCTGGAACATGGGCAAGTGAATTGAAAAAATTTTAGCACACAAGGAAACCAGTACTTTTGTCTTGTTTTGGTTTTAGAAATGTAATCATATGATAAGGAATAGGGGCATACGACAAGGACATTATCTGTTGACGCTAACTGAAGTCACAATCATCCATAGCAATCATCAGTTGCCAAGTGAATACAGCTTAAATGGCAGCGTACCAAGAGTTGATGAGGCACCCCGGTCACGGTTGATATCCAGCTCGAGGCCTATCAAGCACTATTTCTTCACCTGCTCATCAGCGGGGGTGGCGTCGTCTCTACCTTCGCAGCCAACTACAGGATCATCCTCCTCTATCACCGGCTTCTCATCCATCGCCGTCTTATCCTCCAATTCCACCCCATCCACCCCCTCCAAGAAGCTGTAAGCCACCCATTCACCTGAGCGAACAAAAAGAAGAAAGGATTCATATTAACCTCCGGGAATGAAAAACAAAGAGGAAGAGGAGAAGAGGGTTCAATTACCTTCTATCAGACCCATCTTGTGGTAGTACTCTATGTTAGAATAAATGGGCTAGGCCTGATTTTTCTATTAAAATCTCAAGGGCCTATAATAAATGTTAAGAACAATAATACCACCCTGGAAATTAAAATTGGAGTATCTCAATTTAAATAGGGAGTTATTGGAGGTTCCCTGTTGACCAGTTGAGGTGGGGATCGGAAAGCCACACGCGCGCGCGCGCCGAGCCGGCCGGGCTGAGGGCGAGGCGACGCGCACGAGAGATCGGAACGAGCACTCGTTCGTCTGCATCACCATGTCTTCTGGAGATGGCGCACCTTCTTCTGTTCACGACTGCTCCTCTTCTTATGTGGGTATATACTTCTGTTAGTCGCAATGTTATTGCGTTCTCTACATGATGATGATGCTTATTCTATCTTAAGTATGCTCTTGGTTATGTTTAATTCTATCACTAGATCACCTTACATTGTTCATGTCATGATTATTGTCTTAATATTTTGGATTAAAATATATATTTCCAACAATCCAAAAACCTGATAGGTCATTTTCGGTAGTTGGCTTTGCTGCTGCACTAAAACCACATGCTTTTGATGGTTCTAATTATAAGAGATGGAAAGCACGTGCACTACTGTGGTTGACAGCGATGCAATGTTTCTATGTTTCACGGGGTAAACGAAGTGAACCACCTCTCTCTCCTGAGGAGGAGGTTAAGTTCGAGGCTTCGGATTGTCTGTTCCGTGGAGCATTGATCAATGTACTCGCTGACAATATAGTGGACGTGTATATGCACATGCCTTCAGGGAAGGACATGTGGGATGCACTTGAGGCCAAGTTCGGAGTTTCTAACGCCGGCAGCGAGCTGTATGTCATGGAGCAGTTCTATGACTACAAGATGGTCGATGACCGTTCTGTAGTGCAACAAGCTCATGAGATTCAGATGCTGGCTAAGGAACTTGAGAACAACAACTGTGTTGCCGGAGAAGTTTGTGGCGGGTGGCATTATTGCCAAATTGCCACCTTCTTGGTCGGACTTTGCCACTTCTCTAAAGCACAAGAGACAAGAGTTCAGTGTTTTTGAACTCATTGGCTCTTTGGGTGTTGAGGAGAAGGCGAGGGCAAAGGACAACCGGGGCAAAAAAGTCGAGGGAGGTTCTAGTGCCAATATGGTACAGAAGAAGAACCCTCATGCATCCCACAACAAGAAGAAAGTCAAGCCTGATGTCAAACCCAAGGCTACAACCAATTTTAAGAAGAGAGGCAAGGGAAAGGCAAAAGGGAGACTACTTTGTGTGTGGCAAGTCTGGGCATTGGGCCAAGGACTATCCTGAGCGCAAAGACAGGAAGTCTGCCAACATGGTCATTAGCGAGGGCGTAGGAACATCGGGGTACGGTAAAATTTTACCTACAGTTCTCTCTGTTTTTCATTCACCTGATTAGTGGGTTGATACTGGTGCTAATATTCATGTATGTGTTGATATTTCCCTATTTTCTTCTTATCAGATCGGGAGAGGTTCCTCCTTATTGATGGGAAACAGGTCACTTGCGGCTGTTCATGGTGTTGGTACGGTCGATCTGAAGTTTACTTCGGGAAAGACCGTGCAGCTGAAGAACGTGCAGCATGTCTCTTCAATAAAAAAGAATCTAGTTAGCGGCTCTCTACTGTGTAGAGAAGGTTTTATACTTGTGTTTGAATCCAATAAATATGTCGTATCTAAATATGGAACTTTTATTGGAAAAGGTTATGACAGCGGAGGCTTGTTCCGCTTTTCTTTGGATGACATGTGTAATAATAATAATGTTGTGAACCTGTTAACGACCAAATTTGGTAATCTAAGTATCGGAGGTGAAGATTAGATCGAAGCGGAATCCAAATTCAAGATCGTATCGGAAACAGAGTAAGGATCGGCTGGACTCCGAATCGGCTATGACCAGATTGGCTGAGTCCAAGTCAGAAAGGGAGAGCCGATGCAGCTGATTCCGACAATACGACTCGGTATACATCATCAAGTTAAGTTAATGTGCTTCACGGTGATTGCCGCGCAAGGATAGAGTCCTGAGAAGGTAATTGTATCTATTAATTAGAATATTCTATGTAATTTCCTTAGAGATATGTTTGGGCAAAAGTCTGCCGCAAAGACTTATAGTATCTTAGAGTATGTTAGAGATAATTCTCGAGTATAAATAGACCCCGAGCCCCATGTAATCAAGGAGAGACGTTCAATACAATTTCGGCGCATCACCACCCTTTTTGCTTTAATTTTATTTTGACGAGTTCTTTCTTTCGGGTTGAGCTGCATCGGTTTCGATCTTCAACAAGAGGTAAAACTTATTATGGCGGTTTGCATTATCGGGATTAGTGCTTCCATCATTATGATACTTTAATCTTGTTTATGTAATCCGTCGAGTTATCATATATATTATATAATCTCTAGCAATATCGTTATCTAATTTATAATCGGCTAGCATCTGTAGGTAGAGTACAGCCGATCAGGTTAGATCTTGACGTTGATTTAGATTATATAGGATATCCACCACTCTATGAAACTTCCAGCGGCTTGATTGTCTAGATATTGTTCTTCTTTTCATACTTAATGCTACATCAGTTGAGTTTGATCTATTAAGTCGTGTTTAGAACATCAATCTTTAGCCTGCCTTCTGGTTGCCGATTAGGGTAGTATCGAGGTTTCAGCCGATCTTACCTAATTTGACTACTTTTATACTATATGCTTGATTGATATGTTAAATCCGCCCTTTATGTTAAGATCTTATTGCATTTAAGTATATTAGACTTATGTTTGATATATTTTATTCGCTTTTAATATATTAATATAGAGTGGTATCGGAGTATTAGCCTATACATGCTAGATCTATCTGATCGGCTATGCTATGAACATATATAGTCCCGTTATTAATATATATTTCGATCTAAGTGATTTATACTGTCTCGGCATGACTTCCGATCTATCCCAATCACTTGATTTAAGTATATATCTATATAAGGAGTATATATCGTTAATATCTACAGCCGATCAAGTAGATTTAGTTCTTTCTTATTTATTCATGACTGCCGATCGATGCATATATGACGTCGGCTCAAAGATAAATGATATGTCATCGGCACTTAGCCATCGGCTATCATTTATGGATTTAATTATGGTTTCTTCGTCTTTATTTCTTGTTGATTGTAGGATCAAATCAACTGGCACGCTCATATACCCGAAGGCGAGTTTTGGACCTGCACTAGAGTTAAGCAGATCTCCCAGGCCTCGTGTTTTCTGTCAACACGCTTTTGGCACGCCCAGTGGGACCGATTAGAAGTCAGAAGACAATTTCCCTCATGGCTGAGAAGCTGCCACCTTCACCATCCTCGGCTAGCCCAGGGGCAGTTAAGGAAAAAATCCAGAGGCTAGGATTGGGGGAAATCAATGAAGGAAATGTAGTGGCTGTTGACCCGGAAAAGTTCACACCTGATCAGAAGAAAGATTTTGAAGCAATGATGCAACAAGCGCGGGATCAATTCTTAAACTCATTCATGCAGACTTTCAAGGGAACATTTGTTCAGAAATACAAGGTAAAGATAGTTCCTGATGAGCCTGAGACTAGTACTTCTAAGGAAGGAAAAGGGAAGAAAGCTTCAGAATCGGCTCAACCAAGCGACAAAGGTGCTACCGATGGCTCGGCTTACGAGACTCAGGGTGACAACTCTCAAGGGGTACGTGGAGTTCAAGGTGATGGTGTTCATGGGCTGCAAGGAGGAAATCTTAATCAAGACGGCGAGACAGCGCAGGATTTCTTAAACAATTTTCAAGATCGAGTGGATTATGCTGTGCACAACACTTTGATCAATCAGTCTGGGGTGTTAGTTAACACTTTGTCAAACTTGATGAAGTCAATAGCCGAGCATCAGGCTGCAGGCCCAGTTTATTTGTAGGGAGGCGTCTTTCCAAATTATTGGCCTTTGATTACCGGCACTCAGCCATCTGTTCAAGCAGTTCCTCCCATTGCACCATCAGCTCAGCCGACACTACCACCATTGACTCCTTTACCTGCTCCAACAGCATCGGCAACAGGACAGCCGATTAATCCTCGGCTATTGATGAGGGAGCAGTCATAGCATAGCGGGCAGACGACAAATCGGCTGACGCAAGACCAGGCTGCTGCTATGTTTTTACCTCCTCAACCTACCGTTGATCCAGTCCAGCAACAGCCGATTCAACAAACACCCCCAAGACATCAGGTTGTGCAACCGATTCAACAAACGCCACCAAGACAGCAAACTGTCCAGCCGATTCCACAGCAAGGCTTGATGAATCAATCGGCTGGACAATCGGCTGGACATGGCCTGAATCAGATTGTTCCAGAGCATTTGGTTCACCATGTGCAGCCAGATGGTATGGTAATGCCTCAGATTGTACCCGAGCACTTGGTGCAAAATATTCAGCCGAATTACCAGAATTACCAAGGGGGTAATTTGAATTATCAATATCGACCTCCCTCTCCACAAGTCCAATATTAGCAAGGGGGGCTAAATCAGCCTCAGTTTTCTCCTCAGTATAATTAGTTCGAGCCGATCCAACAACAATTGCAAGGAGCAGCTCAGCAACGACCATGGGCCGATGTGATTGCTGACGTGATGAGGGAGCAGTTTGGGCTTAAACCAAAGGACACTGGAAACTTGTATCGGCAACCTTACCCTGAGTGGTTTGAAAGAGTTCCTCTTCCTAACCGATTTAAAGTTCCAGATTTCTCCAAGTTTTCGGGACAAGATGGTGTGTCAACTTATGAACACATTAGCCGATTTTTAGCTCAATGTGGTGAAGCATCGGCTGTAGACGCTCTGAGAGTTAGGTTATTCCAGCTGTCCTTGTCTGGATCGGCTTTTACTTGGTTTTCTTCCTTGCCATATGGGTCAATAAACAGCTAGGTCGACTTGGAGAAACAATTTCACAGCTATTTCTACAGCGGAGTTCATGAGATGAAATTATCCGATTTGACCGCGATTAAGCAAAGGCATAACGAACCCGTGCATGAGTATATTCAGAGATTCAGGGAAATGAGGAATAAGTGCTTCAGCTTAAGTTTGACTGATTCTCAATTAGCCGATTTAGCCTTTCAGGGCATGATTGGTCCGATTAAGGAAAAATTCTCATCTGAAGACTTTGACAGTTTGTCACATCTTATACAGAAGGTAACATTGCATGAACAGAGGTTTGCGGAAGCTAGGAAGAACTCTAAGAAGGTTAATCATGTGTGTCCTTATATGTATGGGTCGGATGACGATGATGATGACTCTGAAATAGCTGTAGCTGAATGGGTAAGGAGTAAAAAAGTTATACCATGCCAATGGGTGAAGAACTCTGGGAAAGAAGAAAGGTATGATTTTGATATTATCAAGGCTGACAAAATTTTTGATCTGCTCCTTCGAGAAAAGCAAATCCAGCTTCCTCCTGGTCATACGATTCCATTGGCTGAAGAATTGGGCAAGAAGAGATATTGCAAATGGCATAATTCTGGACCTCATTCTACTAACGACCGTAAAGTTTTCAGACAACAGATTCAGGTGGCTATTGAGGGAGGCAAGATTAAGTTTGATGATTCCAAACGGCCGATGAAGGTTGATGGTAATCCTATTCCAGTTAACATGGTGCACACAGCTGGCCGAACAGCCGATGCAAGACGTACGAAAGGTTTTCAGATGAATTCGGCCAGGGTTATAAATAAGTATCAAAGAAAATTCGACAAGCAGCAAGAGAGGTGTTATGAAGAGGATGATGGTAGTTTCGATCCTCATTGGGGCTGTGAATTCTTTAGGTTCTGCTGGAATGAGGGTATGAGGTTACCAACTGTTGAGGATTGTCCTGGATGCGGTGATGTTGCGGAAAGTTCGAGCCGATTATACAATGGAAGCAATCGGCTGAAGCAAACAAGAGTCTCTGTTCATCAAAGGTTGGGCCCGGTGAATCAGCATAGTTACTTGGAGGATGACGAGGATGGGAAAACTCAGTGGTGTCCTTCTGGTATTTTTACAAAGAATCAGAAGAGAAGGGTGCAGAGATTGAGGAACAGGGAACGCTTTCAGGAGGTCGAGCAAGAAATTAATCATCGGCTGAGGAAGGTGAAACCGAGGCAGGAGTGGCATATCAAGGGTCAGGCTTCTGGAGCCGATGATGTCGTAGCCGATGAGGCAGAGAGGTTGGCAAAAGGGAAAAGTGTGGTAACAGCGTCAATTAACATGGTTTTTACCCTGCCAGCCGAATTTGGGATTGATCAGGCCGATGTCGACGAAGTGGAAGAGGAATCGGCTAAGTTAGTTCTATTACCAGAACAGGCTGTTTTTGAAAAGCCTGAGGGGACAGAGAATCGGCACCTTAAGCCATTGTATATAAATGGTTATGTCAATGGGAAGCCGATGTCTAAGATAATGGTTGATGGTGGGGCTGCGGTAAATTTGATGCCTTATGCTACATTCAGGAAATTGGGTAGAAATACCGAGGATCTCATCAAGACAAACATGGTGCTCAAAGATTTTGGTGGCAATCCATCAGAAACAAAGGGTGTTCTGAACGTGGAAATGACCGTCGGCAGTAAAACTATTCCTACCACATTTTTTGTCATTGATGGGAAAGGTTCTTACAGCTTATTGCTTGGAAGGGATTGGATTCATGCCAATTGTTGTGTTCCTTCGACCATGCACCAATGCTTGATTCAATGGCAAGGTGACGAAGTTGAGATTGTGCCAGCCGACAAGTCAGTTAATGTTGCTAGTGCTGATTTAGCTCTTTGGGAGATGGATGGCCTTGATTGTCTGTCTGGAAAAGTTTGGGATGGAGATTTTCTAAAGGTGTCTGATTCTGATATACAGTCGATTGAAGATGGAGGACCCAAGCTATTAATTTGAGGGCGTCGTGGAGGGTTCAAAAGTCTACAATAAGGACACAGTAGATGATCTCGATGACAAGCAAGGTCATGGTTTCATGTCGGCTGATGAGTTAGAGGAGGTGGATATAGGTCCAGGCGATCGACCGAGGCCGACATTCATTAGCAAGAATTTATCTTCAGAGTTTAGGACCAAACTGATAGAGCTTTTGAAAGAGTTTAGAGATTGCTTCGCTTGGGAATATTATGAGATGCCAGGACTCAGCCGATCAATCGTTGAACATCGGCTACCTCTCAAACTAGGGATTAAACCACACCAGCAGCCTCCGAGGAGATGCAAAGCCGATATGCTTGAACCTGTCAAGGCTGAAATGCGGGTTTTATTCATCCTTGCCGATATGCTGAATGGGTTTCTAGTATAGTTCCTGTTGTCAAGAAAAACGGTAAGGTGAGGGTGTGCATTGATTTTAGAGATTTGAATAAAGCTACCCCGAAGGACGAATATCCGATGCCAGTGGCCGATCAGTTGGTTGATGCTGCTTCGGGACATAAAATATTAAGTTTTATGGATGGAAACGCGGGATATAATCAGATTTTCATGGCCGAAGAAGATATCCATAAGACAGCTTTCAGGTGTCCTGGTGCAATCGGCTTGTTTGAGTGGGTTGTAATGACTTTCGGCTTGAAGAGTGCTGGAGCTACGTATCAAAGAGCTATGAATTATATATATCATGATTTGATCGGCTGGTTGGTTGAAGTCTATATTGATGATGTGGTTGTTAAATCTAAAGAAATAGAGAACCATATAGCTGATTTGAGAAAAGTTTTCGAAAGAACCAGGAAATATGGCTTGAAGATGAATCCGACATAGTGTGCTTTTGATGTATCGGCTGGCCAGTTTTTGGGATTTCTTGTTCATGAAAGGGGGATTGAGATTGCTCAGAGGAGTATTAATGCTATTCAAAAGATTCAACCTCCAGAGGACAAGAAGAAGTTACAGAAGTTGATCGGCAAGATAAATTTCGTCAGGAGATTTATTTCTAATTTATCTGGAAGATTAGAGCCCTTTACACCGTTATTAAAGTTGAAGGCCGATCAGCAATTTACTTGGGGGGCAGAGCAATAGAAAGCTTTGGATAATATCAAGGAATATCTTAGTTCACCACCAGTTTTAATTCCTCCACAAAAGGGGTACCTTTCAAGTTATACTTATTGGCTGGTGACAAGTCGATTGGTTCGGTGTTGATTCAAGAGCTTGAAGGAAAAGAAAGGGCAGTGTTCTATTTAAGTCGCCGGCTCTTGGATGCAGAAACAATGTACTCTCCTGTGGAAAAATTGTGCTTGTGTTTATATTTCCCTTGCACTAAGTTAAGGCATTATCTATTGTCCAATGAAAGCACTGTGGCATGTAAAGCCGATGTGATCAAATACATGCTATCGGCTCCGATTTTGAAAGGGTGAATCGGCAAGTGAATATTTTCCTTAACGGAGTTTGATCTTCGGTACAAGTCACCAAAGGCGATTAAGGGATAGGCTGTAGCCAATTTTATTGTGGATCACCGTGATGACTCAATCGACTTGGTTGACATTATGCCTTGGACATTTTTTTTTGATGGATCTGTATGCGCTCATGGTTGTGGTATCGGCTTGGTTGTAATTTCGCCTTGGGGGCAAGTTTTGAGTTTGCCTATGCTATTAAACATCATGTGACTAATAATCAGGCTGAATATGAGGCAGTTTTGAAAGGATTGCAGTTGCTTCAGGAAGTTGAAGCCGATGCTATTGAAATTATGGGTGATTCGTTGTTGGTAATTAGTCAACTGGCAAGAGAGTATGAGTGCAAAGACGATACATTGATAATTTACCACGAAAAATGCCGGAAGTTGATGAATGAGTTTCGGCTAGTGACTTTGAAGCGCATATCTCGAGAACAGAATATGGAAGCTAATGATTTGGCTCAAGGGGCATCGGGATACAAGCCGATGACAAAAGATATTGAGATAGAGATTGCCACGGTTGCAGCCGATGATTAGAGATATGATGTGTTTCAATACTTACGAAATCCATCTCAATCGGTTTTGCGGAAATTGCGTTATAAGGCTTTGAAGTATACCTTATTGAATGATGACCTCTATTATCGGACGATTGATGGGGTATTTGTCACGACCGGAAATAACCCAACGGGCGTTCCTTACGTGCGTGTATTATTCCTTGTCCCAGGAGGCAAGGTACACCAAAAGTTGATACATTTCAGAGTTTATCAAGCGGAAGCATAAATAATTAATTTATTACATGGGCGGCGAAGGCCCAGCACACACAAAGACAAACGGGAAACAGCGGAAGACTAGGGTGACGACCACAGGCGCTTGACGGCAGGCACGAGCTAGACACCAAAGCCTTCATCTTCCAGGAACTCCTCTTCTGGGTTTGGAAAAATTGAGCAAGACTAAGTACAACCACCGTACTCAACAAGACACACCCACAAGTGCAGAATAAATGCAAGGGAGTACAAGGGAGCCATAATATAGGGGGTTAGGGTTTGCAGTAAACAGCATTAAAAGTCACTTAGTTGCTCAAGGCTACTTTGTAAACACGGTCCTAGAGCTATACAATATTATTAATCAAGGCCGTGAACCCACACGAACCTGTCTTAACCCAAGGCCTACGATGATTCAGACCGAACTGGCAACCCGACCCTAGGTCCCAGCTCGTCCCAAGCCAACCCAGGCCAACCATTCCACCTTTTAGTTGTTAAGCAGGTTTTAAGAATTAAAACACTAACTTGGGTACAATGCTCGGCTTGCCCATAACCGAAGGCGGCTATTCGAATAGGTTATACTCTGATCAGAGGTGTACATCTTTACCCACAAGACACAACTTCCTCACGTGTAACCACGTGCCACATACCACCACGGTATACGGACGGAAGACGTGACATAGTTTCCAACCCATCCTAGCCATAAACAAGAGTACCGACCCAACCCCACCTACGGCCGGAACCTTTGGGACAGGTAGGCAGGACTGAGCCCCTAGCAGCAGGACACCAGCCCTGTGCCATGACATCTCGACTACCGGGCCGTAACTCGTGTAGCCTTCATTTGCCCTAGAGATGTCCATCGACCCCCGACTTCGTCCATCTCCATCCGTGTACTTTTGTTTATAACCAGACTGAGCCACAAACTAAGCCTTACCCACTAGACATGTGGAAGTACGGTAGTGCTTTGCAACAGAGGCCCGAAGACCGGTCCTTATATGGCCGAGGTGCTACTATCAAAACCACGCACCCCGAGCCCAGCCTAAAACTATTTTGAGGGTTTTGAATAGAGGGGGAGGTGTGAATCCAATTCCACAATAATCCAACCATTCCATAGTGTCCAGGTGATGAGAATATTCCCAAAGTCTAGAGTTGTAAAACCACCTAATGTTGCCTAATTAACCAGCGAAGCATCTACCTAAATCCATACTAGTGGTACCATGAGTAGAGTATCCACTAGTTGGGGGTTTTGTTTATTCTAGGGTGAACAAGGTAATAATAACAATAACAACAATAAGGTCATAACAAAGGTAAATAGGCATGGCTAAATAAAACAGTGATAACGCGGGAATTTAAATATAGCGATAATGCAATAATTTAAATCAAAATAATTTTATAAACTGGGATTCAATATGCTCAAGGATGATGTGACTTGCCTTGCTCGCTTTCCCAAACGTTGGCTTCAACCTCCACGAAGAGCGGATCTTCCGAAGCTGCAACGTCTACACGACCAACGGAAAAGAAAAAGGCTTTTACTCTAATAAACTCCATATAACCAGCAAGAACAAAGCACAAAAATGGATTCTTGACTTCTTAAGGAAAAATTAGAGACTTGAACGGTCCAATTCTGAGTTCAAATGGCCAAGTTATGGCCATTTGAAGTTTATATGCTCTTTAGATGAATATTTGCGAATTTCTTCATTTAAATTTTAATTTAAAAAAAGGTTTATTGCGTCAGCTGAGGGGAGGGGGCGCGCGGACCGGGTCCACGGGAGTGGGGCCCACGCGGCAGCCTCACGGTCCACAGTGGACCGGGCGCACCCGAGCTCACACCTGCCGGCGCCGTGGGCCCCACGCGTCAGCCGTACCCGAGGGCGCGGGCGGCTGACGGCCGGGCCCCACGCGGCAGCCACTCGGCGCGCCCGAAGGCGGCCACTCGGGGCGGCCGGCGGGAGGCGGCGCCCGCGCCCCTATGGTCACCGGCGGCGGCCATAGGCACGGCGGAGCGGCGGCCGAGAGAGGGGAAGGGAAGGGGGAAAAGAGGCGGCGGTCCACGGCTCACCCTAGGTCGACGGCGACGACGAAAAAGGCGGCCGGAGCGGAGGAAGGCGGCGGCGCGACTCGGGTCGACGGGGTCGACGGCATTCCGGTGGTCGGCGACCGAAACGGAGAGGTGGACGAGGTCGACGGCGGTGCGGCGAAGCCGGAGGAGGCGACGCCGGGGCGGGAGACGGTCCCGGCGAGCGGAGAAGGCCGGCCGGAGGTCGTCGGCGACGGAGGAGAGAGAGGGCGACGGCGCGAGCTCGATTCCGGCGGGGAGACGGTGCGGCAAGGGGCGGAAACGGGCGAGGGAGGCGCGGGGAGGGTTTAAATAGGGTTGGAAGGGGGAGAGAGCGGCCGGAGGGGAAGGAAACCGGCGCGGGAGGTCCGGCCGCCATCAATGGCGCCGGCGAGATTAGCGGGGGCAAATCCGCCCGTTTGAACGTGAGAGAAAGAGGAAAAGAAGGGGGGAAAGGGAGAGGGGATCACGGGGAGTGATTCCCCCCGCTTAATTGCACGCGGGGACGGCGGGAGGCGGCGGGATTCGCGGCGGCGGCGGCGCTAGGGCGCGGGGGAGGCGGCGGGAGCGGCAGGAGGAAAGGGATGACGGGTGGGCCCCACCCGTCAGCGAGGGTGGCGGGCGGGCCCGCCCGTCAGCGGCGCGCGGGGAGGGAAGCCGAATGGGCCGCGGGGGAGATGAGAGAGAGAGGGGGGAGGAGAGATGGGCCGGGCCGGCCCAAGGGAGGGGAGGGGGACTTTTAGGGTTTTCTTTTTTTATAAAACCTTTTTAATTTTGTTTATTTCTTCTTAATTATTATTTGTGCTCTGTAAATTCCACTAAAATTTATTTACACATTTTAGGCTTTTAGGAAATATACAAAAATCCTCCAAGCCTTATTTGACTTTTACTTTGCACATTTTAATTTTTGGAGGCTTTCACATGGATTTTAATTATTCTAGGCATAATTTAAAGGATATATTTTAGAGTCGTTTTGGGACGCGACAGTATTGCTTAAATGTTTGAGTGCTGATCAGGCAAAAGTTGCAATCGGCGAAGTTCATGAAGGGATTTGTGGCACTCATCAGTCGGCTCATAAAATGAAGTGGTTGCTTTGACGTGCCGGGTATTTTTGGCCGACAATGCTGGAGGATTGTTTCAGATATTATAAAGGTTGTCAAGATTGTCAGATGTTTGGAGCAATCCAAAGAGCGCCGGCATCGGCTATGAATCCTATTATTAAACCATGGCCTTTTAGAGGCTAGGGAATTGATATGATAGGCATGATTAGCCCACCATCGAGTAAAGGACACAAGTTTATATTAGTGGCATCAGATTATTTTACCAAGTGGGTAGAGGCGATTCCTTTAAAGAAAGTTGATTCTGGGGATGCTATACGGTTTGTTCAAGAACATATTTTTTATAGATTTGGTATTCCTCAAACTATTACAACAGACCAGGGTTCAATTTTCGTATCTGACGAGTTTGTTCAGTTTGCTGATAGCATGGGAGTTAAATTATTGAATTCTTCACCATATTATGCACAAGCTAATGGGCAAGCCGAGGCATCTAATAAGAGCTTGATCAAGTTGATTAAGAGGAAGATTTCTGATTATCCTCGGCAATGGCATACTCGGTTAGCTGAAGCGTTGTGGTCATATCGGATGGCATGTCATGGATCGATACAGGTTCCTCCTTATAAACTTGTTTATGGTCATGAAGCCGTTTTGCCAATCGGCTCAAGAAGAACGGAGCTGCAAGATACTTTAACAGCCGATGAGTATTATAACCTTATGGCTCATGAAAGGGAGGATCTGGTTCAATCACGGTTATGAGCTCTTGCAAAAGTTACTCGGGATAAGGAGCATGTTGCCCGGCATTATAATAAGAAAGTAGTGCTCAAAGATTTTTCGGAGGGTGAACTTGTCTGGAAGTTGATTTTGCCGATTGGGACTCGAGATAGCAAATTCGGCAAGTGGTCACCGAATTGGGAAGGACCGTTCCAGATTCATAAGGTGGTATCTAAGGGAGCATACATGTTGCAAGGACTCGATGGAGAGGTTTATGGCAGAGCGCTGAATGGCAAGTACTTGAAGAAATATTACCCTAGCGTTTGGGTCAACGCATGATCGGTTGATGTTGCTGATGCATGATAGCCGATGTGATTACATCGCCTTGAGATGGCCAATATGGTTATATCGTCCTTAGTCGTTTTTTATTGTAATCGGTTGTGGTTTGCCGATGTACAATGGCCTATATGGTTATATCGCCCTTAGTTGTTTTTATTGTAATAGGCTGTGGTTCGCCGATGCACAATGGCCGATATTATTATATCGTCCTTAGTTGTTTTTTAAATTTTCAGTGCTTCTGACATTGTAAAATTAGGGGGGCATATATACACAAATAAAGGAAATTTTTGGGCAAGTTTTGAACAAAGATTATAAAGACAGCGAGGACTAGAGTATCTTATCAAGACAGCGAGGACTAGAGTATCTTAGCCGATTACTATTGACAGAAAACACGAGACCTGGGAGATCTCCTTAACTCCAGTGCAGGTCCAAAACTCGCCTTCGGGTATATGAGCGTGCCAGTTGATTTGATCCTACAATCAACAAGAAATAAAGACAAAGAAACCATAATTAAATCCATAAATGATAGCCGATCGACTAAGTGCCGATGACATATCATTTATCTTTGAGCCGACGTCATATATGCATCGATCGGCAGTCATGAATAAATAAGAAAGAACTAAATCTGATCGGCTGTAGATATTAACGATATATACTCCTTATATAGATATATACTTAAATCAAGTGATTGGGATAGATCGGACGTCATGCCGAGATAGTATAAATCACTTAGATCGAAATATATATTAATAACGGGACTATATATGTTCATAGCATAGCCGATCAGATAGATCTAGCATGTATCAGCTAATACTCCGATACCACTCTATATTAAGACACTAAAAGCGAATAAAATATATCAAACAGAAGTCTAATATACTTAAATGCAATAAGATCTTAACATAAAGGGCGGATTTAACATATCAATCAAGCATATAGAATAAAAGTAGTCAAATTAGGTAAGATCGGCTGAAACCCCGATACTACCCTAATCGGCAACCAGAAGGCAGGCTAAAGATTGATGTTCTAAACACGACTTAATAGATCAAATTCAACTGATGCATCATTAAGTATGAAAAGAAGAACAATATCTAGACAATCAAGCCATTGGAAGTTTCATAGAGTGGTGGATATCCTATATAATCTAAATCAACGTCAAGATCTAACCTAATCGGCTGTACTCTACCGACAGATGCTAGCCGATTGTAAATTAGATAACGATATTGCTAGAGATTATATAAGATATATGATAACTCGACGGATTACATAAACAAGATTAGAGTATCATAATGATGGAAGCACTAATCCCGATAACACAAACCGCCATAAAAAGTTTTACCTCTTGTTGAAGATCGAAACCGATGCAGCTCAACCTGAAAGCAAGAACTCGTCAAAATAAAATTAAAGCAAAAAGGGTGGCGATGCGCCGAAGTTGTATTGCACGTCTCTCTTTGATTACATGGGGCTCGGGGTCTATTTATACCCGAGAATTACAAGATGTGTCTATACCGGACACGACTATTATCTCTAACAAACTCTAAGATACCATAAGTTTTTGCGGCAGACTTTTGCCCAAACATATCTCTAAGGAAATTACATAAAATATCCTAATTAGTAGGTACAATTGCCTTCTCAGGACTCTATCCATGCGTGGCAATCATCTTGAAACATATTAACTCAATTCGACGATGAACACCGAGTCGTATTGTCGGAATCGGCCGCATCGGCTCTCCCTTTCTGACTTGGACTCAGCCAATCTGGTCGTAGCCGATTCAGAGTCTAGCCGATCCTTGTTCTGTTTTCGATACGATCTTGAACTTGGATTCCGCTTCGATTTAGTCTTCACCTCCGATACTTAGATTACCAAATTTGGTCGTTAACAATTACAAAAGTTTTTTAAAGTCTATTACATAGAAAGTCACTGAGACAAATATCGTTGGATAGCCGATATAGCCCTTTGCCTAATCTGTTCTACTTCTTCTATGGCTTGCGCATCTTGAGCATCGGTTCCAGGGATGATTTTCAAAGATTTGGTCATATCAGCGACGTTCTTGATAGCCGATTTCAGCCTTGCCTTCTGTTCTTTGACAGCCTGCGGGAGATCGGCTAGTTTCTTGTGCTCCATATCCAGCTCAGCATTGCATTCTTGGAGTTGTGCCATGAGGTCAATCTTACGAGCTTCAAGCCGATCGATGTTTGATTTGATCGGGCCCTCAGACAATTGATCAAACTTGGATTTCTCTACATGTACAAGCTGCCGATTGTGCTGAATTGTAGCTTCAATGTCTTTGTGCTCCCGGCGATCGGCTAACCTCTGCCTGGCCTTTTCCAGCTTGAACTGGTGTTGCTCAAGGTAGACGGCTGGAGTAAGGGCATCAGCTAGTTCATCTGGAAGAAGAGCCTGGATGTCTGTGAACCTTGCCCGGATCGGTCCATAGTTGGTTACCAGGTTATCCAGTGATGCCTCTAGCCGATGAGAGATGTATTTGAGCGTTCTCTTCACATCATCAGGCAGAAGAGCTGTTGCTTTACCGGTGGTGTCTTCTTCTGTTTCATCAAGGTAATCTTTAATGTCGAAGGAGAACAGATCGGCTAAAACCTGCAAAAGGTAATATCGTGGATGATTAAGGATCAAGACATAACTGGCCGATTTCGAGTTTATATCAACAGAACTTACTGGAATAGCAGGAGCAGCTAGTTGTTCTTCTCCTTCAACATGATGACTGTCTGCAGCCGATGGAGTGCGGCCACCTGATTCCACCTGCACAAGAGGAGAAGAAGAAGGAGGAGGCTGCAAAAAGGATAAATGTTAGACATAGTTGGCCCAGATTAGCTAGTGAGATGATGAAAAGTATCTTACTGGTGGAGAGCCGGTTTAGGAGTTGACGCAACCGATTTTTTCCTTACAGCGGTTTTCTTTTTCTGTAGTTATTAAAACTGTGAGGAACCGGCTATAAAGTAAAACGATTACAAAAGGAAGTCGAGAGAAGCTGCTTACTCTTAGGAAGTGAACTGGAGCAGAAGGAGTTGAAGGGGTATGCTTGGGTGAAGCCGATGGTGTTCTTCCTGTGTCAGTTATTTCGGCTGCGGCTTGATCGACATCATCTCCAATCACTTCTTCATCCAGAGCTTGTTCAATGGATGGATCTAGAACAGGCAGATCATCAGCTGGCGTGGCCTTCTTTGGCTTAATTTTCTTCTTTAAAGCTGGGGCTAAAATATCCACAGCCGATGACCTGGTTTTTCGCTTCTTGCCAGCATCGGCTGGTTCTCTGATGAGCCCTTGGAGAAGCGCTGAGGTCTTAGGGGCATTATAGCCGATGGCGGAGGGAGATGGTCCACCTCCATTTGGAATTAGACCTGGAGCATATTCAATGACATTGCCGCTATTACTCTGGCGAGGAGGAGAAGATTCTGTTGTCTGCAGATCAGAAGAAAAGGTTAATCAAGGTTCAAATCGGCTGTCAGTTATTCAAACAAGATTGATAAAGTGAAGATTTACCTAAGGAACGGCATTGGGGAACAAGTCTGTCATATACATGGAAGCCGATTGATGGAACAGATGTAGCTTCCATTCACCCCACCATCTGTCAAATGCCCTGCTCCTAAATCTTGCTAACCCTATGTTCCCAATGCTTCCAAGTTGGGGTCCTGGGATGTTCAGCAGCTGATCCATCATTAAGGTTGAAGAGATGTCACCTCTGCATTGGATCTTGTTGGCAAAGTGCAGGCCGATCGGTAGCTGTCCCATTCCGAGTTGTCTAGCCGAAGTCATTGGATGATAGAACTCATAAGAGACTTGAATATTTCTCCCTTGATGGATGCCAACAGGAAGAATACACGGGCTGATAGCAGTAGTGAAGACTTCTCTAGATTGCTGAAATTTTTCGTGGTTAATGTCTTCGAACCTGAAATCGGCTGGTAGTTCAAAATCCATTGAGTCAGCATAGAAGAACCAAACTCGGGCATCCTTTTGAAATCCATCATAAAAGCTGAAGAACCAATCCTTCAGAAGTTCAGCCGATAGCTTTGCTCCTGCATCGGCTGGCATAGATGCATATTCTCCGTATAACATGCATCTACGATGGGTGCGTTCTTCTCCATCATCTTCCACAATCGGCTCTAACTTTGGAAATTCAGCTTCTGTCACAGATGGCCGATTGACGACTTTCATGACTACCAGGTTTAGCCAGGATTGCAATAGCCACCATGGTCCACCTGCCCCAACTACTGAGCAGATAACTATCTTGGCCGATGCATTGTTCAACATTTGGTATAGATAGCCGAGAAGGATCTTGCCCAAGAGAAATTGTTTCTTCGATTCTAGGGCTTCGGCTAAGAATTGCCAGTTGGTTATAGGACCGCAGCTTGATCCGCAGAAAAGAAATTTCTCCAACCACATCAACAGAAAAGCCACATGTTCTCTGGGGGTAACTGGCCCTTTGCCCATATATGCTGCAATATATCCTAACCAGCCTCCAATGCTTTTGGTCTTGAACTCGAAGGTGTTCTTGGTTTTCAAGCTCATGGGGTTAGCCGACGAGGTCACATCTAAGCCAGTGAGCATGATGATATCTAGCAGAGTTGGGGTCATCGGCCCTTGGTTGAAGAGGAAGGCATTGAGGGTGTTGGACCAAAAATAAGTAGTAGCAGCTATCAGGGGTTCATCTTTGGCCGAATTTGCTATTGTGAGGGCTAGGGCTTGGCCGATTCCAGTTTTATCCCAATGGGCTTGCTTGCTAGCTGATATCCGCTTGTACCATACAGGCCAGCTTTTCTCAAGAGAAGGCCAGGACTTAAAAGTGTTTTTCCAATGGCTTATATTTGGATTGGCCAACCTAAAAGGGATTCTATTGGTTTCGGCTATGATGAATTCAGTAGGGTCGGTATTGCCGATTGGACCAAGAAAATACTGATGCTCATGTGCCAAACTGGGAACCGCAATGAGGTTGGAAAGATGCTACAAGTGTAAAAGAGGTAGAGAAGGAGAAAATAAGATGAGATGAAGAAAGTCGATCTACTGCACAGGAAAAAGGGATCTAGCCGATGAATACACACATCTGTGTATTCGGCTGATGGTGCAGCAGATGGGTTGGTTGATGGCACAGCGGACGGACCGGCGGAAGTCGACATCGCCGCGGATAGAGATCTGGCCGAGGGGGAGATCGCCTGGAAATCGCCTTATGCGTCGGGGAGGTCGCCGGAGAGAGAGAAGACGAGGATTCGCTTAAGCGGTGAAAACAGAAGTCACGGCGTGAAGATTCTCGAGGCAACGGTTAGTATTTAAAGCACTGTGTAACGGTCAGAAAACGGCAAGTGCGATATCTACTCGGCGTCGATATATGGCAAATCCGAAACATTATCCAATATTCCGGACTTGGGGGACATGTGTTAACGACCAAATTTGGTAATCTAAGTATCGGAGGTGAAGATTAGATCGAAGCGGAATCCAAGTTCAAGATCGTATGGGAAACAGAGCAAAGATCGGCTGGACTCCGAATCGGCTATGACCAGATTGGCTGAGCCCAAGTCAGAAAGGGAGAGCCGATGCAGCCGATTCCGACAATACGACTCGGTATACATCATCAACTTAAGTTAATGTGCTTCACGGTGATTGCCGCGCAAGGATAGAGTCCTGAGAAGGTAATTGTATCTATTAATTAGGATATTCTATGTAATTTTCTTAGAGATATGTTTGGGAAAAAGTCTGCCGCAAAGACTTATGGTATCTTAGAGTTTGTTAGAGATAATAGTCGTGTCCGGTATGGACACATCTTGTAATTCTCGGGAATAAATAGACCCAAAGCCCCATGTAATCAAGGAGAGACGTTCAATACAACTTCGGCGCATCGCCACCCTTTTTGCTTTAATTTTATTTTGACGAGTTCTTGCTTACGGGTTGAGCTGCATCGGTTTCGATCTTCAACAAGAGGTAAAACTTGTTATGGCGGTTTGTGTGTCGCGTCCCAAAACGACTCTAAAATACATCCTCTAAATTATGCCTAGAATAATTAAAATCCGTGTGAAAGCCTCCAACAATTAAAATGTGCAAAGTTAAAAGTCAAATAAGGCTTGGAGGATTTTTGTATATTTCCTAAAAGCCTAAAATGTGTAAATAAATTTTAGTAGAATTTACAGAGCACAAATAATAATTATTAAGAAATAAACAAAGTTAAAATGATTTTATAAAAAGAAAAACTCTAAAAAGTCCCCTTTCCCCCCCTCCCCTCCCTTGGGCCGGCCCGGCCCAACTCTCCTCCCCCCCCTCTCTCTCTCTCCTCTCCCCCGCGGCCCACTCGGCCTCCCCCGCGCGCGCGCCGCTGACGGGCGGGCCCGCCTGCCACCCTCGCTGACGGGTGGGGCCCACCCGTCATCCCCTTCCTCCCGCCGCTCCCGCCGCCTCGCCCGCGCCCTAGCGCCGCCGCCGCCGCGAATCCCGCCGCCTTCCGTCGTCCCCGCGCGAAATTAATAAGGGGGAATCACTCCCCGTGATCCCCTCTCCCTTTCCCCCCATCTTTCCCTCTCTCTCCCGCGTTCAAACGGGCGGATTTGCCCCCGCAAATCTCGCCGGCGCCGACCTCCCGCGCCGGATTCCTCCCTCCCCGGCCGCTCTCTCCCCCTTCCAACCCTATTTAAACCCTTCCCGCGCCTCCTCCGTCCGGTTCCGCCTCTCGCCGCCCTTCCTCCTCGCCGGATTCGAGCTCGCGCCGTCGCTCTCTCTCTCCGCCGAGCTCCGGTCCGCCGTCGTCGTCGCCCCGGACCGTCTCCCGCCTCGGCGCCGCCTCCTTCGGCTTCGCCGCATCCTCGCCGACCTCGTCCACCCCTCCGCTTTGGTCGCCGACCGCCGGAGCGCCGCCGTCCCCGTCGACCCGAACCGCGCCACCGCCTCCCTCCACTCCGGCCGCCTCCTCCGTCGCCGCCGTCGCCTCAGGGTGAGCCGTGGACCGCCGCCTCCTTTCCCCCTTCCCTCCCCTCTCTCGGCCGCCGCTCCGCCGCGCTGGTGGTCACCGGCGGCGACCATCGGGGCGCAGGCGCGCCGCCTCCCGCCGGCCGCGCCGCCTTGGTCGCCTTCGGGCGCACCGAGCGGCTGCCGCGTGGGGCTCGGCCGTCAGCCGCCCGCACCCTCGGGTGCGGCTGACGCGTGGGGCCCACGGCGCCGGCCGTTGTGAGCCCGGGTGCACCCGGTCCACCGTGGACCGTGAGGCTGCCGCGTAGGCCCCACTCCCATGGACCCGGTCCGCGCGCCCCTCCCCCTCGGCTGACGCAATAGATCGCTTTTAAATTAAAATTTAAATGAAGAAATTCGTAAATATTCATTTAAAGAGCATATAAACTTCAAATGGCCATAACTTGGCCATTTGAACTCGGAATTGGACCGTTCAAGTCTCTAATTTTTCCTTAAGAAGTCAAGAACCCATTTTTGTGCTTTGTTCCGACTTGTTTTATGGAGTTTATTAGAGTAAAAGCCTTTTCTTTTCTGTTGGTCGTGTAGACGCTGCAGCTTCGGAAGATCCGCTCTTCGTGGAGGTTGAAGCCGACGTTTGGGAAAGCGAGCAAGGCAAGTCACATCATCCTTGAACATATTGAATCCCAGTTTATAAAATTATTTTGATTTAAATTATTGCATTATCGCTTTATTTAAATTCCCGCGTATTCACTGTTTTATTTAGCTATTCCTATTTACCTTTGTTATGACCTTATTATTATTGTTATTGATATTATTACCTTGTTCACCCTAGAATAAACAAAACCCCAACTAGTGGACACTCTACTCATGGTACCACTAGTATGATTTTAGGTAGATGCTTCTCCGCTTAATTAGGCAACATTAGGTGGTTTTACAACTCTAGACTTTGGGAATATTCTTATCACCTGGACACTATGGAATGGTTGGATTATTGTGGAATTTGATTCACACCTCCCCCTCTATTCAAAATCCTCAAAATGGTTTTAGGCTGGGCTCGGGGTGCATGGTTTTGATAGTAGCACCTCGGCCATATAAGGACCGGTCTTCGGGCCTCTGTTGCAAAGCACTACCGTACTTCCACATGTCTAGTGGGTAAGGCTTAGTTTGTGGCTTAGTCTGGTTATAAACAAAAGTGCACGGATGGAGATGGACGAAGTCGGGGGTCGATGGACATCTCCAGGGCAAATGAAGGCTACACGAGCTGCGGCCGGTAGTCGAGATGTCACGGCACAGGGCCAGTGTCCTGCTGCTAGGGGCTCAGTCCTGCCTACCTGTCCCGGAGGTTCCGGCCGTAGGTGGGGTTGGGTCGGTACTCTTGTCTATGGCTGGGATGGGTTGGAAACTATGTCACGTCTTCCGTCCGTATACCGTGGTGGTATGTGGCACGTGGTTACACGTGAGGAAGATGTGTCTTGTGGGTAAAGATGTACACCTCTAATCAGAGTATAACCTATTCGAATAGCCGCGCCCTCGGTCATGGGCAAGCCGAGCAATGTACCCAAGTTAGTGTTTTAAATTCTTAAAACCTGCTTAACAACTAAAATATGGAATGGTTGGCCTGGGTTGGCTTGGGACGAGCTGGGACCCAGGGTCGGGTTGCCAGTTCGGTCTGAATCATCATAGGCCTTGGGTTAAGGCAGGTTCGTGTGGGTTCACGGCCTTGATTAATAATATTGCATAGTTCTAGAATCGTGTTTACAAAACAGCTTTGAGCAACTAAGTGACTTTTAATGATGTTTACTGCAAACCCTAACCCCCCCTATATTATGGCTCCCTTGTACTCCCGTGCATTTATTCTGCACTTGTGGGTGTGTCTTGTTGAGTACGGTGGTTGTACTCAGTCTTGCTCAATTTTTCCCAAACCCAGAAGAGGAGCTCCTGGAAGATGAAGGCTTTGGTATCTAGCTCGTGCCTGCCGTCGAGCGCCTGTGGTCGTCGCCCTAGTCTTCCGCTGTTTCTCGTTTGTCTTTGTGTGTGCTGGGCCTTCGCCGCCCATGTAATAAATTAATTATGTACGCTTCCGCTTGATAAACTCTGAAATGTATCAACTTTTGGTGTACCTTGCCTCCTGGAACAAGGAATAATACACGCACGTAAGGAACGCCCGTTGGGTTATTTCCGGTCGTGACATTGTGTTATCGGGATTAGTGCTTCCATCATTATGATACTCTAATCTTGTTTATGTTATCCGTCGAGATATCATATATCTTATATAATCTCTAGCAATATCGTTATCTAATTTACAATCGGCTAGCATCTGTCGGTAGAGTACAGCCGATCAGGTTAGATCTTGACGTTGATTTAGATTATATAGGATATCCACCACTCTATGAAACTTCCAGCGGCTTGATTATCTAGATATTGTTCTTCTTTTCATACTTAATGCTGCATCAGTTGAGTTTGATCCATTAAGTCGTGTTTAGAACATCAATCTTTAGCCTGCCTTCTGGTTGCCGATTAGGGTAGTATCGAGGTTTCAGCCGATCTTACCTAATTTGACTACTTTTATTCTATATGCTTGATTGATATGTTACATCCGCCCTTTATGTTAAGATCTTATTGCATTTAAGTATATTAGACTTCTGTTTGATATATTTTATTCGCTTTTAATATCTTAATATAGAGTAGTATCGGAGTATTAGCTGATACATGCTAGATCTATCTGATCGGCTATGCTATGAACATATATAGTCCCGTTATTAATATATATTTCGATCTAAGTGATTTATACTATCTCGGCATGACGTCCGATCTATCCCAATCACTTGATTTAAGTATATATCTATATAAGGAGTATATATCGTTAATATCTACAGCCGATCAAGTAGATTTAGTTCTTTCTTATTTATTCATGACTGCCGATCGATGCATATATGACGTCGGCTCAAAGATAAATGATATGTCATCGGCACTTAGCCGATCGGATATCATTTATGGATTTAATTATGGTTTCTTTGTCTTTATTTCTTGTTGATTGTAGGATCAAATCAACTGGCACACTCATATACCCGCAGGCGAGTTTTGGACCTGCACTGGAGTTAAGCAGATCTCCCAGGCCTCGTGTTTTCTGTCAACAGAACCATATTAGCGAGAATGATGAGTCCAATGTGTGTCATTCGCGACTTTGTCATGTGAATTTCTGTTGTATGACGCGCTTGGCTAACATGAGTTTAATTCCAAAATTCACTTTGGTCAAAGGTTCCAAGTGCCATACTTGTGTTCAATCGAAACAACCTCGCAAGCCTCACAAGACATCTGAGGCGAGGGATTTGACACCTCTAGAATTGTTCATTCCGATCTGTGCGAAATGAACGGCGTATTGACTAAAGGGGGAAAGAAATATTTCATGACACTGATAGATGATTGCACTAGATTTTGTTATGTGTATCTATTGAAAACAAAGGATGAAGCATTGCATTACTTTAAGACCTATAAAGCTGAGGTAGAAAACCATCTTGAAAGGAAAATCAAACGGTTGAGGTCTGATAGGGGTGGAGAGTATTTTTCCAATGAGTTTACATCTTTTTGCGAAGAGTTTGGAATTATTCATGAGAGGACGCCTCCCTATTCACCCCAATCAAATGGGTAGCCGAAAGAAAGAACCGTACTCTAACTGAGATGGTGAATGCCATGTTAGACACTGCGGTACTTTCCAAGGAATGGTGGGGTGAGGCGGTTTTGACTGCTTGTCATGTCCTGAATAAAATTCCAATGAAGCATAAGGAAGTAACACCATTCGAGGAATGGGAAAGGAAGAAATTAAATCTCTCATACCTACGAACATGGGGCTGTTTGGCCAAGGTAAATATACCTATAGCCAAAAAGCGTAAACTTGGACTGAATATTGTTGATTGTGTGTTCCTTGGTTATGCTATTCACTGCGTGGGTTCTAGATTCTTAATAGTAAACTCTGGAGTACCCGACATGCGAGTTGGTACAATTATTTTGTCCAGAGATGCCACATTCTTTGAGAATGAATTTCCCATGAAAAATACACCTAGCACTTCTAGTCAAGAAACTATCATACCCCATGAGCACTTTGCACCGATAGAACACAATGATCAAATGTCTGAGGGAAATCCTGAGGAGGATAACATTGTAGATACTCGTAAGAGTAAGAGACAAAGGGTTGCAAAATCCTTTGGAGATGACTACATTGTATACCTCGTGAATGACACTCCAAGAACCATAGAAGAGGCATATTCATCTCCTGACGCTGACTACTGGAAGGAAGCAGTACGCAGTGAGATGGACTCAATTATGTCTGATGGTACTTAGGAAGTCGTTGAGCGTCCATATGGGTGCAAGCCTATAGGATGCAAATGGTTTTTCAAGAAAAAACTTAGGCCTGATGGTACAATTGAAAAGTACAAGGCAAGACTTGTGGCCAAGGGTTATACCCAAAAAGAAGGCGAGAATTTTTTCGACACCTACTCACCAGTTGCCCGTTTGACCACGATTCGAGTACTACTTGATCTGGCAACCTCTCATGGTCTTCTCGTCCATCAGATGGATGTTAAGACAGCTTTCCTAAATGGAGAGCTGGATAAGGAGATCTATATGGATCAACCAGACGGGTATGTACTAGAAGGTCAGGAGGAAATGGTGTGTAAACTGTTGAAATCCTTGTATGGCCTTAAGCAAGCACCTAAGCAATGGCATGAGAAGTTTGACACCACACTTATATCTGCTGGCTTTGTTGTGAACGAAGTTGACAAATGTGTGTACTATCGCTATGGTGGGGGAGAAGGAGTGATCTTGTATTTATATGTCGATGACATATTGATCTTTGGGACCAGCCTCAATGTGATTGAGGAGGTCAAGGACTTTCTGTCCAAGAGCTTTGAAATGAAGGATTTGGGAGAGGCTGATGTTATTCTTAACATTCAGCTACTGAGAGGAGATGAGGGTGGGATTACACTTGTGCAATCCCACTATGTGGACAAGGTTTTAAGTCGCTTTGGCTACAGTGACTGCAAGCCAGCTCCTACTCCTTATCATCCCAGCGTGCTATTAAGGAAAAACCGAAGAATAGCAAGGGATCAACTGAGATACTCCCAAATCATTGGTTCATTGATGTACTTGGCTAGTGCAACGAGGCCTGACATCTCATTTGCTGTAAGCAAGCTGAGCCAGTTTGTCTCAAATCCTGGAGATGATCATTGGCAGGCTCTGGAAAGAGTAATGCGCTATCTAAAGGGCACTATGAGCTATGGAATTCACTATACTGGGTACCCAAAAGTACTGGAAGGGTATAGTGACTCAAACTGGATATCTGATGCTGATGAGATAAAGGCCACAAGTGGATATGTGTTCACATTTGGAGGTGGCGTTGTTTCCTGGAAGTCTTGCAAGCAGACCATCTTAACGAGGTCAACAATGGAAGTAGAACTTACAGCACTAGATACTGCGACAGTTGAGGCCGAGTGGCTTCGTGAACTCCTGATGGATTTGTCGGTGGTTGAAAAACCAGTGCCAGCTATCCTAATGAACTGTGATAATCAAACAGTGATTATTAAAGTGAACAGTTCAAAGGACAACATGAAGTCATCTAGGCATATCAAAAGAAGACTGAAATCTATTAGAAAGCAGAAAAACTTCGGAGTGATAGCATTGGACTATGTCCAGACGGCTAAAAATCTGGCAGATCAGTTTACCAAGAGGCTACCACGTAATGTGATAGACAGTGCATCGAGGGGAAATAGGCTTGATATCCACCTAAGGTTGCACAGTAGTAGAAACCTGTCCATTGTGATCGGAGATCCCGTGAATTTGGATGGCGAAACAAACTATTGTGTGGCTGAGAGAAGAGACCCTTGAAAAGGGCTCATTTTCATGATGTACTTCTCTTCTATTCTGCATGGTATGATGGCTTATGCCTTAATGTGGTCCAAGTGGCTTTTCTAAGCAGAGATGTTGACCTGCAGAACATCTCAGAAGGAACACACATATATGAGTTCGACTGCTAGTCACAGTCTATGAGATTTGGGCGATCTCTAGATACTCATGAAAGGACCTGGAGTTTGACTTATATGCTCCAAATAGAGGGGATGCAAACGGCAGCCTAGTACCAGTCAGGGGTTTGAGCGAAACCTGATCACACAAGACTGACAATTCATGGTATAGTCCATTGTTCAATTGTGGTCTGATGTAGCTATTTTCCTAGGTGAAAGTTCAACTTAACAGTCTCCACCAAAACACTGGTATATCAAACAGGTTCAACTTTGAGAACATTTCTTATGAGCCATGAAATTTGGTGGGGATTGTTAGAATAAATGGGCTAGGCCTGATTTTTCTATTAAAATCTCAAGGGCCCATAATAAATGTTAAGGATAATAATACCACCCTGGGAATTAAAAGTGGAGTATCTCAACTTAAATAGAGAGTTATTGGATGCTCCCCGTTGACCGGTTGAGGTGGGGATCGGAAAGCCACACGCGCGCGCTCGCGCGCCGAGCCGAGCCGGCCGGGCCGGGCATCGCGTCTCTCTCTCTCTCTCTCTCGATCCTTTTGCAACGGACCGGAATCTAACCCCGCCCGGCCATCGCGTCTCTCTCTCTCTCTCTATCCTTTTGCAACGGACCAGAATCTAACCCCACGAGATTGCCTCTGTAACGGGCAGGCGATTCAATACGCATTGATCGCGTCGTTACTGCAGCAACGGGCGGATTCCTTTCCTGCGCTATTAGGAAACAGAGACCCCCGGTTAGATCTCTACGCTTTCTCTCCCAATGCTGGTTCTTCCTCCTTGTGCGCCTGTGCTGCTTCTGCTTCCCCGGTTCTGATTGCTTGCGCGCACGAGAGATCGAAACGAGCAGGGCCTCCGGAACCACACTTTTTCCTGAGATCTGCATCGGGAAGGCAGGTGATCAGGTTTTTGGGAGTGCGGAAACTGCTCCTCTTCTTCTATTCATCGTCCGTTCGTCTACATCACCATGTCTTCTGGAGATGGCACACCGGGAGCTGGAGCTGGCGCACCGGGAGCCGGAGCTGGCGCATCGATCGACAACACTAACAGAGGCAGTACTGCCTCACAATCCAGCGGAGGGACTTTCACAGGGTATAACATTCTACCGCTATCTCTGTTTTTGTTACTTCTGTTAGTTGCAATGTTATTGCGTTCTCTACATCATGATGATGCTTATTCTATCTTAAGCATGCTCCTGGTTATGTTTAATTTTATCACTACTCACAGTGTTCATGTCATGATTATTGTCCTAATATTTTGGATTAAAATATGCCGATATATGACTATATTTCCAACACTCTATGAGCTCGACCATCGCAGTAGGGTCAGTGCGGTCATCTCCTGCACAAAACATACCGAGGATCAGCCAGATCGGAAGACTTGATCTCACTGTGCAGGTAGAGCTAGCTCTACATGGCACAAATGGAAGGGACATCGAGGATCGGATCACGTACTTGTGGGATCATAACCCCGACCGAAGACGACGTCGTCCATGACACGCTGGAACTCCTCGTCGTTGCGGAGGTCGTCGCACCTATCGTCACGCCGAGGTGGATGGGACTCCGCGTTGATCCGCTGGACTTCCACCACCTTCCACTGTTTCTCCTCTGCGGTGGTGGCCATGGCTTCGATCGATCGATCTTCCCTGAGCCTCATCCTCGAATCTGATGGATTGATTGTAGATGCGGCTTGCTCCAAAGCTATGCGAGTTTCGATGGGAGAGCCAAGAGATAGCGAATTTGGGGATTAGGGTTTCGCGTTGCCTTCAGCCGCCGCGCGCGGCTCAATCTACCCGATTATGATTCACGCCAGATTTATCGGGTGGGCATCAATACGGGCTGCGTGGGCTGCTTATGCTTGACCGAGATTATAAGCAAAAAGTCCATCTGGACTCCCTCGACTATATATAGGCACATTTGATTTGTGTCCCTCCACCACAAAACAGGGTGTAAAGGCTCCCTCAACTGTTGAAAAAAAAAGAGATACATTTTACTCGGACAAAAATATCGGACGAAAGCGTCGGCGTGGGGCCCACCATAGATTTAACCCATTCTTCACATCTCTCCTCAAATCCCGCACCCAAAAAACTATCCATTTCCTCCTCGCTCCATGTCCTTCCCCGACGACGACACCGACGCGGATGACGACTCCGACTATGGTGACTTCACCAGCACCCCCCTCATCGACCCCTTTGATCCCACCTTCCCCAACCCGACCTCCTTCGCCGTTGCGGCCATGGCTCCCGCTGTGGGGGGCGGGAGTGGGAGCGTGGAAAGGATCGGCTCCTCCGGCTGTGGTGGCGGCGAGAGGCGCACGGCTCCCCCATCCTTCTACGATGACGACGACGACCAGGCCTGCGCCTCATCGGACCTCTCCCTCTCCCTCTCCCTCTCCGCTCGGCCGATCCAAAATAGAAGAAGACAAAGGTGGATTTTGTTGGGAATTTTAGTGAAGTTGCAGACTATTTGTATTTTTGTTGCACTTTGTTCTATTAAGTTGTTTCATTCCACTTTGATTCATTATTGCATACATCGATTTTTGGTGTTGCAATCAGTATGTTCGACTATTAATTTGGTTGAAACAATTTTGCTCAAGCACTGAAACATTTTCTCTCTGCTAGTGAAACTTTTGACTCATTGTTACATACATTGATTTTTAGTGTTGCAATCAGTATGTTCGACTATTGATTTGGTTGAAATAATTTTGCTCAAGCACTAACATTTTTCTCTGCTAGTGAAACATTTGCAACATTTTTATTGAAACAATTTTTTAACAAGAGATAAAACATGTGAAACATCTCTCAACAACACAGTGCAACACCGTCCGACGATTTCCAAAGGATCAGATGCCCGATCCGTAGCAGCCTCCATTTTACTCCCTCGATGATTTTGATAGTGGTTTCGTTCTATGTGGCATCTACGTATCACTTTAACCTACTTCATCTGTTTCATATTATAAGTTGTTTTAACCAAATTTATAAAAAGAATTAGCAACTTATACAACACCAAATTAGCTTCGTTGAATATATTTTGTTAATATGTTTGTTTTGTGTTAAAAATATTGATATATTTCTCTATAAACTTAGTCAAACTTAAAAAAGTCAAAACGACTTATAATATATAACAAGTAGTTTTTATAATGTGGTATGTTGCATATGTGATGCTTACATGACATTCCATAATGAAAAAAAAAACTTAAACTTAAAATAGGTGGGACCCACATGCAAGCTCAGAGATGAAACATTAAAATTAATAGGGCCCACATGTAGTTATCCTTCCTTCACTCCTCTCTCTCTCTCCTAGCGAAAAGGCCATCACCGCCGCTCCATTGTGGGGCTGGGGATGGCACGACGTGGCGGGGGATGCAAGCTCACCAGTGTGGTCGGGGAGGCTGAGCTCCACAAGGCGATGACAGCGTGGCGAGGTGAGCTAGAGAGGTTTCGGATGGCAAAGAGAGGAAGATGGCGAGGGGAGCACAGTGGAGCCCGGGCGGTTGTCTTCCAATGGCTTGGCCACAACTCCCCGGAGTGATGAGGGAAGAGGCCAAGATCCTGGTGGTGGAGGACAGAGGGCAGCGTGGATCTTCTCGGCCATCGTCTTCATGGGTTACTGCGGATTGTGGCTCACTGGTATTGCTATTACTATTAGGAGCTGTTTGGTTGGGCTGTTTTCGGCCCGTATCATATACCAGCGTGAATTGATTCCCTTACATCTATTTGTTTTAGATGGACCGTAATCGATTAGCCCGCAAACGAATCCCAGCCCAATACAAAGTTGATTACGCTCCAGATCGGGCGTTACGCGTTACCGATACGAAGGCAGAGCGGAGCGAACGTGACCTCTAGCCTCGAGCGCCGCCACCTTGCAGCGCACCGTCGCCGGCGCTGCTCCCCAACCCCGCACGCGTCGCCGGCGCCGCTCTCCCTGCCCGGCGTGCGTCGTCGACACCGCTGCCCCCTGCCCCTACGCCGCTCCCCCTCCCCTCGCGTGCTCCACGACCGCCCGGAGATTGCCCGCCTCGACAAGGCCGGCAACCCACTGCTCTGCTCTGCTACCTTCAGTCCCTCCTCCATCTCCCTCGAGTTCCACATCCCTGACGACTGGATCTGCGAGAAGGACGAGGCTCTTGAGCATCAAGGAGGCATGCCAGAGATCTTGAGGCACACGAAGAAGGCACCAGCCACCAAGGAGGTTCTTCTGTCGTTTCCGCCGTCGCCGGTGAGAACCCTCCCCTCACTGATACCACCACTCTTTATGATGACATACTTGTGATGCTGATGAGTGATGATCTTTTTCTTTTCATTAACAAATCATGAAGTAGTTTATACTAGTGAATCACTTGTATTCTTGATTGGTTGCATGTATTCCTGCCTCAGTTCTGTTTGCTTTATAAGTTTACATGAGTTTTGTAGAATCTGTTTTTCCCGATTGCAGGAAAAATCTGGAATAGTAGTTGATGGTTCTTTCTCTTCTTTTTTTTTGAGTGTAGGGAAGTTCCGAAATTTTGTCGGACCAACTCATTTTACTCTCTAGATGTTGAGAATTTTGATTTTCATTACTGCCAGGTGATATATTATTTTGCAGTGTCAGATTGGAAAAAAAAAAAGTTTGTCGTGCATTGCCTTTTCGACAGAATTGTCATCTTGCACATATATAATCAATTTACTTATGTTTCGCAGCATGGACTGTTCCAAACCAATCTACTCGCTGAATCTGAGTCTACTAATCTAGTAGTTTCACTCATGTCAATTGTTCATCCATATATTTCCTCAGTACTTTATTTTGACAGATCACAATGTATCCTCTTGTTGTTTAGTTCATTGAACTTCTGAAGTTCTCACTCCCAGCATGGGTCTAATATTTACTCTTGAGTTTTCGGAAGCTACATCTACAACATCTTGTTCAGAGATCTTCCAGGATGATGTTAGGCTGATTATTAGATAGTACAAATTCAAGAAACTAGCTGCTTTCAAATATTTGCATGTCAAAATGGATCCGATATTTACTCTTGAGTATTCCGAACCAAACACCACCCTAGCTTGAGATCGTTGGATCGAGATTGAACTGTTGGAGTTCCACTGCTCTCATCGTGATCCTTCCACAAGGATTCAAATGGAGGGTAAATTTGCTGGTGAGTTAACTTATATTTCATGAAAAGTGTATGATTGGAAACCATAGAAACCATTCCACTTGTTACCAATTGCATAAGTGGAACACATATTTTTGGGTTTCGTGCTCTCCTTTAAACTCACAGTGGCATCTTTTATTTCTTTTAATGTAGAAGTAACATTATAAATTGGAGTCCTTGCATCTTTGTTTGAGCATGAGAACATATTTACATGCATGCGTGCTTCTTAACGTTGGAATCAATGCCCTTTTTAGAATGAAGCGAGGACCTGCCCGATTATTCACTTTCAGTAGTTTCTGGATGCATGTTGCACTACTACAAAATTTGATTTTTCATGACACCACCATATTTTTTTCTCTAGCGGTTATAAGTGGAAACCACCAGCAAAATTACCACGAGGGATAGGAGGCTACGAACCGCCAGCGAAAATAGATCTTTGCTAACGGTCGGATTAAGAGGGCCACTAGCAAAAATATAGCTATTTTCTCTAGCGGCCCACTTAAATAACCGCCTGCAAAAATACGATTTTCGCTGGCGGCCCACTTACTCGCAGCCAGCGAAAATAGATTATCGCTGGCGGTTATTTTCACATGCGGCTGGTAAAGTGGAACGCCAACGAAAATAAATTCGCCATATTTAACCACCCGCGTCCAACCCTAGATCTCCTCTCCTTTTCTCCATCGAAAATAAAGGCGTGACTCCCTCAGATCTGGCACTCCTCTCCTCACTTCCTCCCTCCCGTCTCCTCTTTCCTCCCTCTCCCTCAGTCGTCGGCGCGCGCCGGCGGGCCACGGGTGGCGGCGTCCACAAGTCCTCGCCGGGGGGGGGGGGGGGGCACAGCTGCGGTGGAGCTCGTGTCGCGACGGTGGATCCAGCGGCGCATCCGCGCGGGCTCGGCGGCGTCTACTCTCGGCAACGACGACGGCGCAGGCGACGGATCCGGCGGGCTCGGCGGCGTCGCCAGCGAGCCACGGGTGGCGGTGTCTACCAGTCCTCGCTGGCGGGGCACAGCTGCGGCGGAGCTCGTGTCGCGGCGATGGATCCAGCGGCGCATCCGGCGGGCTCGGCGACGACGATGATGCGGGCGATGGATCCAGCAGGCTCGGCGGCGTCTACTCTCGGCGACGACGACGGCGCGGGCGACTGCTCCAGCGGCGGGCTCTCTTCTCCCTCTCTCTCCTCCACCGCCGCCAGCTGTTGTCGCCTCTACCGCCGCGAGCTTGGGGCCGGCCGGATCTGGCCGCCGCGACGACGGGGGAGGCCGGATCCGCCACCGCCGCCGACGAGGGCAGCGCCGCGACGACTTCAAATTTTTGTTGATTTTTGTGATGCTTGAATGCTTGGGTGAATTGAAATTTTTTACTGTAAATTGTTGATGTAAATTTCTATGGATTTTTGAATGCTTGGGTAAATTTCTATGAAATTTTTGAGTGGTCGAGCGTTGACGGAGACGGATGGAGCGGTGTCACCGCTCCGTCCGTCGTTTTTTTTAACTTGGTCAGCATTTTTACTGGCGGCTGGCACAGTGTATCCCGCCAGTAAAAATGCTTTTTCGCTGGCGGCCGTCTTAAGCTTACCGCCAGCGAAAATGGATTTTTGCTGGCCTCTAGCTAAGACGGCCGCCAGCGAAAATAAATTATCGCTGGCGGTCGATAACCGCTAGCGAAGATCTTGATTTTTACTGGCCTTTGCTTTGTGGCGGTTCCAAATTCCGCCAGCGAAAACACAAAATGGCCGCCACGAAAAATGGATTTTGTAGTAGTGTTGTCCAATTATATCACTTGAATTCTAAAGCCACATGACTTTTTCTTGAATTATTCCTGTACATGCCCTAGCTAGAGTGCTATCAGGTATTAAAAATACACATTTCACTTCTTTTCTTTATTTTGGGCCAGGAAGCATGTCACAAAATTTAGAGTTTGCCTATATGAGAGCTACTATAGCATATATTAATCACTGCCTTTTTAGATTGTTGTTGGATCACTTTTGAAGACTGTTTGTGCTAGACTCCTTTAAGGTGCTTTTAGACTTTTTTTAAAAAAAAATTATTGCATATAACTGTTCTTTCACTAATTTCTGAATTATTTCATTATTACCACAGATGAAGCAATGAAGAATAACCGATGTATTAGCTCAGTCACAATATTTGGAGCTTGTTCATTATTATATGACCACTATCCATAATTTCTACTTGAGATTATTAAACTGATGTTCACATTTTCAAGACTGTATACACTTCCCTATGTGTGATAGTATCAAACAGTTGCATGTTATAAAATTGAGAATATTTTTACATAGCTTTGATGTGCTACACGTGTTTGAGAACACTGCTGCTATGTAGCTTCTTGTAATGTGCCTTAGCTTTGAGCTGCGTCACGTTCTAAGCGCTCCCTGCTTCGGAAGCAGCCGTTACTCATTACCATGTCCCATCCAAACAATGTAATGCAAACATGAGACGTACAGCGGCCAACCAAACAAAACCTGTAAAGTGATACATTTTCTTCCCTTACCGCTGTAGCTGATCCCATTTACGTTTGCATTGCATGACCTCAACCAAACACCACCTTAGTATTATCTATGGATGGAAACTGCGGTCATTATCACGCTGAACAATCACCAGTTACTGAACGAATCTCTTTACTGTTGTAAAAATTGACAGTGTTACTAAATACAGCTCAGCTCAAATGACAGGCTGCATCCATAATCCAACTCAAGGCCCATCCAAGCGTCGTTTCTTCGCCAGCTCATCGGGACGATCAGGGCTCCGCGTCTCTGCCTCGGCAACCTGTCGCCTCCTCCTCTTCTTTCACTGTCTCCTCCATCTTCACCTCATCCTGCAAGTTCTCCAACCCCTCCACCCCCTTGAAGATGTTACAACGCTTCCAGACTTGACCTTCTAGCAGACCGGCCTTGCGGTAGCACTCTAGGAGCTCTTCGAACGCAGTAGCTGGGTCTCTGATAATCCTCAACGCATGTCCTGCACAAGACCGGCCGGATTCACAAAGGATTAGCCAGACTAATTCGCCAATTACGCGGACCGGCCGGATCATAGTTCTCACATGGCAAAGAGGAGGGCCGGGGGCAATCGAAGAGGATCACGTACCTCCGCCGGGAACGTTATCCGGGCCGATGACGATGTCGCGCACCACACGCTGGAACTCCTCGTCGTGGAGTAAGTCGTCGTTACGCTTACGCCTCGGGGGATGCGGCTCCGCCTCATCGTTGATCCCCTGGATTTCCTCCGCCGGCAACGGTTTCTCCTCTCCGGCGGCGGCCATGGCTTCAATCGATCGCGTTCCCTGCGCGCGCCTCGCCCTCGAACCCGAAAGCTATGCGGGTTTCGATAGCAGAGTCAAGACAGCGAATTTGGGGGGTTAGGGCTTCGAAGCCGCGTTGCCTTCTGCCGCGGCCCGCGGCTCATATCCTCGCGTATCCGAGTAGCTCACGGACACGGCTTTCCTACTGGTCTCGGCAAAGTGTTCTCCCGTTTCCAGGCCATAGGGGGAACAGCCGATGGGCAATGGCCACGCTGCCACAGCGCCACGCCCTGGCTGCCCGGAAGCATGGGCACCGGAGGATTGCCGTTCACTGGGCCTGGTGGTGGTGGGCAATTTATGCCAGGTGGGCTGAAAGGCCTGATAATGTAGTGTTTCCCCCAAATAATTGAAAGCTCATGAGTAGTAAACGGGATCATGACAGATTTTTTTTTTAGTGGATGACAGAAATTTGTTGCAATCGTGAAAAGAGAGCAGTACTGATTTCAAATGCTACTGATATCTAATACAGTATAACCTAATCTACTTAAAAAAATATGCAATTTTTCACTGATCACGTACGGTTTTCCATCCGTTATTGTACGTCGTCACTGTGTGCTCGCGATCTCCTTTTCGTCCATCGTGAGCCCATGACCGGTAATAACAAAGGATAACAATCTGCTGAAAATTGATTTTTTACATCGTAGTGTCACCAGACATAATATCGTTTTCGTCCATCGTGAGCCCATAAACTTCTTCAGTGACTTGGACTTTAGAACCATGGTGTAATGTTTGAGGAGGATAAGACGCTACTATAAAAAAAACATTTAACCATGTGGTAAAATTTGATATTCACCTGTGGGTTTTTTAAGAAGCCGTATGCGAAAATACAAACCAATCATTGTAGAAGCAACCCGGTACGGTTTGCCTATAACCTATAGGAGTTCTCGTCTAGAAAATTCTGTAGTAGTGAGAACTACATTTAGATTTTACAAGTTTTTATCAATCACGAATGGAGGTTTAGCGACAGGATGTTACGATCTAACTTGCTGGATTTGAATAAAGAAGGAAGAACAGAGAGAGACAGCGGCTTGGGCGAGAGGAAGAAGGTTGATTTAAGGAAGATTCGTTTTGTCTACAGATTTCACACCTTCTCCCTCGCGTGCTCGGTATTTATTACACATACTGGCTACATTAGACTTTGGCCCATTCCAGCCCACTCAACACACACACTGGGCCTCCTCTCCCTGACTGGTCGCCTGTTCACTTTCAGAGGGTTGTCGCTCGCCGTCTTCAACGATGGCGTAACCCCCCTTCAGAATCGGCTTGTCCCCAAGCCGGTGCCGCCGGAAAACGAGCTCGCAGAGCAGCTTCATCTTCCCAAGTAGCATCATCAGCAGCTCAAATGGCAGGTTGCATCCATAATCCAGCTCAAGGCCCATCCAAGCGTCGTTTCTTCGCCAGCTCATCGGGACGATCAGGGCTCGCGTCTCTGCCTCGGCAGCCTGTCGCATCCTCCTCCTCTTTCATCGGCTCTTCCTCCATCTTTATCTCATCCTGCGAATTATCCACCCCCTCGAAGATGTTATAACGCTTCCAGACTTGGCCTGGGGAATTTAAGAAAAGAAGAAGAAGAAGAAGCTAAGAACTCAGCATTAAACGGGATGAAAAATAAAGAGACAGAGAAAGTAAGACGGGAAAAGGGTACATCACCTTCAATCAGACCGGCCTTGCGGTAGTACTCTAGGAGCTCTTCGAACGCAGTAGGGTCTCTGAGAATCCTCAACGCATATCCTGCACAAGACCGGCCGAATTCGCAAAGGATTAATTAGCTAGACTAATTCGCCAATTACGCGGACCGGCCGGATAATAGTTCACACATGGCAAAGAGGAGGGGTCAATCGAAGAGCGATCACGTACCTCCGGGAACGTAATCCGGGCCGACGACGACGTCGCGCATCACACGCTGGAACTCCTCGTCGTGGAGGAAGTCTTTGTTACGACTCGGGGGATGTGGCTCCGCCTCGTCGTTGATCCCCTGGATTTCCTCCACCGGCAACGGTTTCTCCTCTCCAGCGGCGGCCATGGCTACGATCAATCGCGTTCCCTGCGCGCGCCTCGCCCTCGAATCCGAAAGGCGAAAGCTATGCGGGTTTCGATAGCAGAGTCAAGACAACGAACTTGAGGGGTTAGGGTTTCGAAGCTGCGTTGCCTTCTGCCGCCGCGGCTCAATCTGAATATATAGATACTCGCGTATCCGAGTAGCTCACGGACACGGCTTTCCTACTACTCCCGGCAAAGTGTTCTCCCGCTTCCAGGCAACCCTAGGTGGCACCCTCCCACAGCGCCACGCGCTGGCGGCCTGGAAGCATATGGGCCGCCGGAGGATTGCCAGCCACTGCGCCTGGTGGTGGTGGCAATTTGTGCCTGGTGAGCTGAAAGGCCTGATGATGTAGTGTTTGGCCTAACTAATTGAAAGCTCATGAGTGGTAAACGGGATCATGACAGAAATTTGCCGCAATCGTGAAAAGAGAACAGTGGTATACTGATTTCAAATATTACTGATATCTAATCTAACCTAATCTACTTAAAATATATACAATTTTTCACTGATCATGTACGGTTTTTCATCCCTCAGTGTACATCGTCACAGCCAAAAACCTCTTTTTCCATGTGTTTGGACTGCCTGTTTGACCAAAAAGGTTGGCGAACATAACGATTTTTTCATGTGGATGCTTATATTATCCGCATGAAAAAAAATTCAAAAATTCAAAAATCAAAACCCTAGTTCTCCGATTCATCCCCAAATCATAGCCAGTCACCGGCCTAGACCCTAGCCATTAAGAGACCCACTAGTAAAAATTGATTTTTTTTATGTGAGTTTTTATGAGCCGAATGTGAAAATACATGCTGATTTTTACATGCGCAACAAGTTACGGACTTACGGTCCACCTGTAATTTATAGGGCCTCTCGTCAAAATTTCTTTTCTGTAGTAGTGAGAACTATATTCAGATTTTGCAGGTTTGTGTCAATCACAAATGGAGGTTTAGCAACAGGATGCTAGCTTTGTCCCTAGGTTGGTGTTCCAGTTAATTATATTATTTCCCATTTAACTGTATTTTACAATTTGTAGTCATTTTGAACTATAACTTTTTGACAATTAGTTGTAACTCGCAAAGGCTAGAATAGTGGAATACATTTTATTATAAAAAAGATGAATCATTCGCTCAATATATCTATCTCTCCCTATCAATCTATACTTCATTTACATTCACACTCTAAACCTTGAATACATACATTCGCATGTTCTCGTGTACCGCGCAATCAACTAGCTACCCTCTTGCTAGCCTGCTGATCACACCAGATTGTACTACTAAAACGGAATTTTCTCTTCTTCACATTATATTTGTAAGAAATCAAAGGAGTTGTACATAAATAACCACTCATAATCTCGGCGTGTTAAAAGGGTTGTACGCTATATTATGTAAGAACGCAAGGGCTCCTTTGCAAAAAAAAAAAAACACTCCACCCAAACCAAGAATAAGATGCGCATCAACCGGCTACAAGAGGGATACACGAAACAGCCGGCGGAGCCATCAACCGGATAATCGACTGAAGCCGGTCAAATCAACGAGCGAAAGGAGTATAAAAATTGTTAAGGCGACGTGTCAAACAACGGATTAGCTAAAAAAAATTCAAAAAACGGAGAAAATTGGAATCTTTAGGGCTGTAATTGGCTGATGACTGTGTACTCGAATCGTATATGGATCAAGGCTGCAAAAACACAAACAAACCGAATAGACAACGCACCAAGAAAGCGACCTAAACTAGTCGCCGGTCGTTACGCGCCGCGTACATTGCTGCTACACTCCAACCCGGTATTTTTGTCTCCAACAGCCGCTCCCAACCGCAGGCGGGTGGGTCGTCGCCGCCGACGCACGAGCGGCGAGTTGAACACGGTCGGTACGTTGCACGTAGTAGTACGCGTTGCCAAATAGTATCCCCGAGAAAATGGTCCTGCGCCGCTGCGCGCGCGCCGCACCGTTCGGTGCGTGCGGCGTGCGGCGTGCTGCAAGCTGGCTGCGCGCGATGGCTTAAGCACCGCCGGGACAAGCCCACATGGGGTTTAGGGTCCCATGCGTCGAGCTCCCCCAGTCACCCGCGGCCTCTGGGGCGTCGTCCATGCGCGCACGCATGCGCACACCCGGGTGGGTGCCCTGTCACACACGCGCGGACACCGCACAAACCACGGTGCAGTAGATTGGTTGGGGCTCCGTGGACTCGGACGCGTATGGTGTACTACGATATACTACAGAACGTGCCATTAGGCAGTCGCGAGCCGTTTTATATCGAAAAATCATTTGATCTTTGGTTAGCTAGACCGTGTGTGTATCCGTGGCCCTGTCCGCTATTACAGATGTGTACTAGCCCGAGCCAATTATGCCTGCCACATATGGTCACTGTAGATACGAAACGAGCAACCACGAGTCCATACCGAAGCGCATGGCGTCGCAGAAAGAGAAAAAAACACTAGGCACAGTGGATGGGATCTGATTTGAGGTGACCAGCTTTAGTCCCTAAAAAGCGGCCGTTCGTGCGACCGTGTGTGCCCATTGCGCCACTGTACAATGGCACTATTTGGAGATACCCCTCCCTCGGCACCTCCAATCGCCACGGCCACATCAAGCATGCAAGAGAGTGCTTGGTGCAATACCTCCTGTCCCTAATTGGTAGGAGTATTCCAATAACCATCCACAGCCTGCAGTAATACTGGCCAGTCTAATTAGTAGTAGTGCAGCAGATAATGGATGAGTTAGATCAAAATTTGTCCCTTCAAGATACAGTAAAAGACGAACTACCTGCAAGGCTTGTTCCCAGCCAGTGAATATTGATATGCAAGCGGACAAAATGCCCGTGCTTGCGGCAGACATGCCATTGTTTGCGTTGGAGTGACGGTGGCGAATCTGATGGATTCGTTCTGAATTTGCTCGTATAGTCCCATTGGCCGTCGTACATTTCTACGTAGCACTAAACTGTAAAGAAAGAAAAAGTAAGTCAAAAGAGACAGTAAACCGGGAGCTCACTGTACTGGTTTAACGGTACGTCAAAGCGATCATGCCATAAAGTTGAATATCATCTCCCCCGCATTTTTTTACCTCACTCTACGCACAAGCTAAGATGTCACACATTTTGAGGAGATGCACATGACAGGTAGTACGGGAAGGAGAAACACAGAGATGAATAGTGAAGCCATGAATAAAATCAGCCGAGATGAACAATTTTTCCCTGCTTCCTTTTTCCCAAGTCCAGGAAGAATGAATTGAACAACAAGATTAACCTAAGGCTAGAATGAAATCGCCCAAATCGCAGCATCGATGCGTAGTCATGGTCATACACATTGACCAGTACTGATCTAACAACAACCATGATCAGCTGGTGCTCGAGCTCCACGAAAGGAACCATCTTTTTTGCTCGGCAATAATGGCCGTCATTTCGCGCCGACGCCGAGCGTGAGCTCGAGCTCCTCGGCGGCGACCTCGTGGATCCTCTCGCCCTCCCATGGCGTCACCCTCCCCTTGTCGAACTCGAACTCCGCGCCGCCTCGGCCGGCCGTCCCTTCTATCTCCATGGAGTTGGAGGCGGAGGCGCCCGGGTTGACGAGGTTGTAGGTGGGCGACGTCGGCGCCGTCGTGACCATCTGGAAGCTGATCCACCGGCCGGAGTCCACCGTCGAGACGTCGGACTCGTCGCACTCCGGTATCGTGTCCGGGTGCTCGAGGCGGCGGCCGCGGGTGGGGCTCGCCGGCGCGGAGACCGCGAAGAAGGGGTGCCGGAACGGGTCGACGTCCCAGTCCGGCTTCCTGATCTTGGGCGGCCGCGACGCCGTCGGCGACGAGAGCGGCGGCGTGACGGGCGCGCTGCTGGAGACGCGGAGCGGCGGGAGGTTGGGGAGCCCCCGGAGGAACGGGAGGAGGCAGGAGGCGCTCGGGTTGTCGATCCGGCTGGGGCTCGGGAAGCTCGACGACGCCGGGCTCGCGTGGTAGGACGGCACCGGGCTCGGGAACGACGACGACGGCGCGCTCAGCAGCTGCGTTGACGAGCAGGGGCTCATCCCCACCGACGCTCCCCCAGCCGACGATGGCGGCGGCTTACATCCCTGCGACGATCAAAAAAATAAGAAACTCCAGCTCAGCTCAGCTCAGCCCCGCTCCGGCCAGATCTACACATCCAAGATCCAAGAAATGGGCAGCAACACGACCAGATCGAGACGGGCAAGCATGAACTGACCTTGCGGTAGGTGGTGCCGTCGTCCTCGACGACCCAGCCGGCCTCGCGGCAGAGCGCCTTGAGCACCTCGTTGTTGTCGCAGTGCTTCGGGAGGTTGTAGTTCCCGAGCGCCCGGAGCCCCGTGAAGATCTTGGCGGCGATGGCCCGCCGCCGTCGCTCCCGCCTCTTGTTGTTCTCCCTCTCCTTCCACGTCGGCGTCCTCCCCGCCGCCGCCGCCGCGGCCGCCGCCCCGGACGTCATACCCACCACCCTCCGTTCCTCACCTCACCTCTCCTCCACCTCTCCACTTGGCTAGCTCAAGTTTCTTTAATGGCGAGGGGGTGGGTGCTACCACTACTACAGCTACAGTATTGACTAATGAGAGGGAGGGGGAGAGTAGAGTAGCGTAGCCAGCTAGCTCTAGCTAGTCTAGTGGCGTGCGCTGCGATGGTGGCGCGGTGACGAGTAGCAGTAGCGTGCTTTCCCTCTCGTGGGGCTTCGGAGTGTATGGGTGGTGGGGACGCAGTGGGCGAGCTCACGAGGAGGGTACGGGAGGGGCATACTTTATTGCAACTGGATTGGCTAGATTCCACTGGTGGTGGTGGCGTCCCCACCTTCGGACCCACGTTTTCCTCCGCCTTGCCAGGCAGGGCGCGGCTTTTGAGGAGGACGGCCAGTGTGGTGTGTGTGTGGGTGGCTGGCTCTGTGCCGCTGCGTGCGTGGGGTGAGTGAGGTGGGAGTACGTAGCACTGTGGACTGTGGTGCATGCGTGGCATGTGCTCTCGTAGATGCTACTACGGCTATCATCTCGTAGTTGTGCTAAACTGCGAGTGGCGCGTAGGGGCTTTTGGTGCGTTGCGGGCTCGCAGTAATTGTGGAGTAGAATTTTTTTTACTACTCGTACTCTACTACTAGTGGCGCAGTAGTTTTATACGCCTGTGTTTCAGTGCGGCGTTGGAGGGAGTTAACGGATGAAATGACGCTCTCTTTCCCGGCTGATACGGGATAGTACCAGCTACAGTTTAGTACTCGTAGCGTGCAGCGGCACACGGCGTGGAAGTTCATCTTGCGCCTGGAGCTCCGCAACAACGTTTGGACGTTAGTGCTATACTACGTGTGCGATTTAATTAGTCACGGGGCTTAATCCGATTACTATATACTCGAATGGGTGTGGAGACAGGGTCGGCAGGGGAGGGGCTCAGGAGGTCGCCCAGGTGACAGTGATCATCAGTGTAGCCACGATTCAAAGCTCTGCGCTTGGTTTGCTTTGACTGGACGGTGCTAAATCTCATGATCTACTGCTACGTAGCAGGAGAACTCACGTACTGTACACGCTATAAGCCCCCACTTATTTATGCCACGCCGTCCGTGGCGGTAATAAAAATCGTGCGAGCGATAGTGAGGGGGTAATTAGGCTGCAGACGGGGACCATTAGTCCGCCGTTGACCGTGTGCCGGATTCCCCGCTTGGAGGTTTGACCGGAGACCATGGAAAACACATGCCACGTCACCCCTAGCCCATACTATGATCTGTTGGCACTGGGCTGCACGGCTGTCACGTTCCAATACGGGAAAAAGTATACTTCGACTCCCTCAACTATTACACGAGTATGATTTATGACCTCCAACCGTAAAACCGGGTATATCGACTCCTCCAACTATCAAAACCGGTGCAAACAATGTTCCTCGGTGGTTTTGGAGGTGGTTTTGGCTGAAGTGGCGCACACGTGGCAGTCTTGACTGGGTCTTTGTCCTACGTGGCACTAGAATAAAAACAAAAATAAAAAAATATGTGGGACCCACTGACATGTGGGACCCACATGTCATCCTCCCTCCCCTTCTTCCTCCCCCTCTCTCTCCTTCCCTTATCTCTCTCTCAAGACTCGAGAGCGGCGGCGGTGGCCGATGAGGACGAGGCGGAGGGGAGCGATGGCGGCGAGGAGCGGCGCCGGTGGTGACGGTGGCCGATGGGGACGAGGTGGAGGGGAGCGGCGGCGGTGGGCAGCGGCGGCGGTGGCGGTGGGGAGCGGCAGTGGCGGCGGTGGGGATGAGGCGGTGGGGAGCGGCGACGGTGGCAGTGGGAAACGCACGGTGGAGAACGCGGCTATGGCCCGCGGCCGCCGGGAGGGAGGGAGGGGTATGAGAGGGGAGCCGCCCATGTGGGGGGTCAGAGTCCGCGTCGCCGGTGGCTGGCTAGCGCGGCGGCAGGGGTGGCACGAGCTCCTCCCCAAAGCACGAAGCACGCCGTCCTTCTCCTCCTTCGCTCTCCTCCGCCGCAATCGTCCCCGCAAACCACCTCTTCCGCCTTCTCCTCCTCCTCCCGACCGCCGCCACTACTCCCCACCGCCACCTCCACCGTTGCCGCCGCTTCCGCCACCACCACCATCTCTTCCACCACTGTCGCCGCTTCCCGCCGCCACCGCCACCGCTCCCCGCCGCCACCGCCACCGCCACCATCTCTTCCACCACCGTCGCCGCTTCCCGCCGCCACCGCCACCGCTCCCCGCCGCCACCGCCACCGCCACCATCTCTTCCACCACCGTCGCCGCTTCCCGCCGCCACCGCCACCGCTCCCCGCCGCCACCGCCACCGCCACCATCTCTTCCACCACCGTCGCCGCTTCCCGCCGCCACCGCCACCGCTCCCCGCCGCCACCGCCACCGCCACCATCTCTTCCACCACCGTCGCCGCTTCCCGCCGCCACCGCCACCGCTCCCCGCCACCATCTCTTCCACCACCGTCGCCGCTTCCCACCGCCACTGTCGCCGCTCCCGACCGCCACCGCTGCCGCTCCCCTCCGCCTCATCCCCATCGGCCACCGCACCCGCGCCGCTCTGAGTCCTAAGAGAGAGATAAGGGAGGGAGAGAGAGGGGGGAGAAAGAAGAGGAGGGAGGATGACATGTGGATCCCACTTTTTGTGTGAATGACATATGGGTCCCACATATTTTTTTTTTCTATTCGAGTGCCACGTAAGCACCACGTAGGACAAAGACTCGGTCAAGACACCACGTGGGCGCCACGTCAGCCAAAACCACCTCCAAAACCATTGAGGGATATAGTTTGCACCGGTTTTGATACTTGAAGGAGTCGATATACCCGGTTTTATAGTTGGAGCTCATGAATCATACTCGAGCGATAGTTGAGGGAGTCAAAGTATACTTTTTCCTTCCAATACGCCCCATCCGTATTATTGAGCTCATTACGGTCCATCAATAATATTGGGCCCATTTAGGCCCATATATAGCCCAAGAAGTGATATCTGTTGTGCATTAGAAGATGGGAATAAGTTCACTTTAGGTCCCTCTATTTGTCGTCCAGTCCGATTTTCTTCCCTTACGAAAATCGGACTGGGCGAAAATCGGACTGGGCGACAAATAGAAGACCTAATAAAGTGAACTTATTCCTTAGAAGATGTGATGCACTTTCTGCTGCTGTGATGAGTTGCCCATCCTACTTGCGATGGCGTAGTTCCAACGCTGCTGGACGAACACCGCGGCAGCGAGCGAGACGGCGGCGAGGGGCATCACCACGTCGCCGGCCCTGGGGAAGAAGCCCTCCCGGCTGCTGGCGCTCGCTGTCGCTGGCGCATGGACGTCGTCGGAGAACACGTCCGCCACCGGCGTGGGGCGCACGAGGTCGTAGACGCGCGGGAGCAGCCGCGTTGCGGTGATGCCGACGTAGAAGCTCCCAGCGAGGGGCTTGCAGTTGACGCGCCACGCGGCGTTGCCGATCACCTGCGGGAGGAGGAACATGTCCTGCATCAGGCCGACGTGCTGCTCGACGGTGGCGGCGCGGCTGCTGTTCAGCGCGAGGACGGCCACGAACAGGGCCAGGTGCGCGCTGGAGCAGTAGACGAACACCTTGCCGTCGCCCGGCACGCGCGCCGCCTCGCCCGGCGAGTGGGCCAGCAGGCGCGCCCTGGAGCGCCGCACCTTCCACGCGATGCACAGGGTGAGCAAGAACGCGGCGACGGCGAGGATCTTCGCCGTCCGGTCGACGGCCTGGTACGGCCGGTTGTAATCGAGCATGTAGGAGGAACCCGGGGGAGGCAGCGGCCTGGTGGTGTCAAGCTCTGGCTGCAAGGTGACCCGTGCCAGTAGCGCCTCCATGCCGGCGAAGAGCGGCATGACGAGCCCGAGAGCTTGGACACCGAGCATAACGAGGGAGACATTCGGCGCGAGTCGGCGTGGTGCTTGAGATGACGCAGCTGGACGAGGTCCGCGGCGATGGTGGCCGTCAGCAACACGAGACAAAGGACGCCGTCGACGATTGCTCTGGAGATGAAGTCCGGCCACCGCCGCGGATATCGGACCGGCTGGGCCCGGAGCTTCACCGTGTCGAAGTGCAGCGGGTCATCGCCGGCGACCCTTGTGCTCGCGATCTGAACCCTCGCCGTCGACCTGACGAACCAGTGCGTCGTCGTCGGCGGGTACTCCACGTTCACCTCGATCGAACAGTCCATTCCTTCTTCGAGCTCGAGTTTCCTTCTCGCCGACGAGTTTCGCCATGCGAGATGATTGACCTCCCGGCAGCCGATCAGGTACATCCGGCCATCCTCTCGATCGTACACGCCCTCCAGCGACATCGCAGAGCTCGCAACACGAAGCTCGCCGAAGATGGTGAGCTCCGCCGACACGTTCAGTAGCCGCTGCTCTTGCAAGCAGGGCTCATCGCCGGGTATTTTGCTTGATCTCGTGGTGGCATCGTCGGATGCTGGCATGAATCGTTCGATCAGCTGGCCGAGGAAGAAGACCTCGAGGTGAAGGACCGGCCGCTCCATCCATCCCGGAGGGGAGAACAAGCTTGGCATCGCCGTGAACCGGAGCGTGAGCCTGTCGGCGAGGTCGGCCAGGCTACTCTTGCCATCGCCATTGCCGCCGCAGTTTGGATAGCTCAATGGTACAGACCTTGCCATGATCGACCAGAAGTCGGACGGCGACGAGCTCCTCCGGAGAAACTCGCCGGCGAGCTTGACCTTCGTGTAGTTGTACCTGTATACCACTGGCAGTATACCGGAGACGCATCTCTGCAGCCGTGGCGGAGGCATGCGCTGCCTGAACGACAGTGAGGAGCGTGCGCAGCCGCCGGCTTCGTTGACGTCGACGGTGTGTTATGAAAATAGATGCACAACGGAGACATGAATTTTACGTGGAAAATACTTGCGGAAAAAACCATGGGCGCCGACCGGCAATTATCATTATAGAGGAAAAAACCATGGGCGCCGACCGGCAATTATCATTATAGAGGAGTTGATTACAAACGTAGGAGAATCACAATGGGAACGTCACCACTTCCCGTACGGTTTACAAGAGTATATAGGGGATAATAGAAAGACACCTAATAGAAACTCCTACTAGGAAACTAATCCGAATATATTGTGGCCCAAAATTCGGATCACATATTTAACAATCTCCACCTTGAGACGAATTTCCTCTTGTAGCATAAAAACATCAATCACCAAAAATACCTCATGTAGGTAAAATCACCGCGCGCCAAATAGTCACTAGGACTATACTGTAACATCCACCAAGCTTGAGCAAAGCTCAAACTTAGTAGCAGGAACTGACTTTGTCATCATATCAGCTAGGTTATCATGAGTACTTATCTTGCATACCTTGACATCACCTTAAGCAATCACACCTCGAATAAAGTGATATCTCACATTAATGTGCTTTGTTCTCTCATGGAACACTTGATCCTTCGTAAGGCATATTGCACTTTTACTATCATAAAATATATTAATGCAAGATGTAACTCCACAAAGCTCAGTGTACAAACCTCTAAGTCAAATAGCTTCTTTACAAGCTTCAGAAATAGACATATACTCTGCTTCAGTAGTAGATAAGGCAACAGTTGCTTGCAAACTTGCCTTCCAACTAACAGCACATCCTCCAATAGTGAAAACATAATCTGTGAGCGATCTTCTCCTATCCAAATCTCCAGCAAAATCTGAATCCACATAGCCAACAAGTCCATCTCTAGATCTCCCAAACTGCAAACAAGCACTAGATGTACCACGTAGGTATCTGAAAATCCATTAAACAGCTTTCCAATACTCTTTGCCAGGATTAGCCATGTTTCTACTGACAACACTCAATGCACGTGATAAGTCAGGACGAGAACATACCATGGCATATATAAGTGAATCAACTACACTTGAATAAGGAACTCTAAACATGTACTCAATATTATAATTTGACTGTGGACATAAATCTGAAGATAATCTGAAATGTGCAGCTAAAGGAGTACTCACTGGTTTTGCATCATGCATATTGAAACGACGAAGAACTTTTTCAATATAACCTTTCTGACTAAGATATAACTTGCCAGAATGTCTTTCTCTAGTAATTTCCATACCGAGAATTTTCTTCGCTGCACCCAAATCCTTCATCTCAAATTCACTACTCAATTGTGCCTTCAACTTTGCTATCTCTGATTTGTCTTTTGCAGCAATCAACATATCATCAACATAAAGAAGCAAATATATAGCTGAACCATCAACAACTTTGAGATAAACACAGCTATCATAATTGGATATTCTAAACTTCCGAGAAAGCATGAAAGAGTCAAATCTCTTATACCACTGTCTAGGTGACTGCTTCAACCCATAAAGAGATTTCTTCAACCTACAGACTAGGTTCTCTTTTCCAGGAACAACAAAACCTTCAGGTTGTTCCATATAAATGTTCTCTTCTAACTCCCCATGTAAAAATGCAGTCTTAACATCCATTTGCTCTAGCTCATAATCATGCATGACAACAATACCGAGTAAAGTGCGAATTGAACTATACTTCACAACAAGGGAAAAGACATAATTAAAATCAATACTTGGAATCTTGCTATAACCTTTAGCAACTAACCTTGCTTTGTATCTTGGTCATCACTTGGAGATATACCTTCCTTTCTTTTGAAGATCCACTTGCAACGGATAGGTTTCTTCTCCTTTGGCAACTTCACCAATTCCCAAGTACGATTCTTTTCAAGTGACTCCATCTCATCATGCATAGCAGTTATCCATCTATTGCAATCATCAGAAACAATAGCCGCAGAATATGTAGAAGGTTCTGCATTACCTTCAATTTCTTCTGTCACACTCAAAGCATAAGCAACTATGTTCGCTTCTTCAATATATTTTTGAGGAGGTCTAGTATTTCTTTTGGGCTTATCTTTTGCAATAGAACGTTTTGGAGACTGCTGAACAATAGAAGAATCTGAATCTTCAATAACAGGTGCATCTTGGTCAATAGCAACATCTTCTTTTTCTGGTGCATGCCCTGAACTGATCAAGTGCTCCACCTGCACACTTGCTTTCTCCTGACTCTCAACAGGAACATTAGTAGAAGGTTTGTCATGTAACATAACTGATTCATGGAAAACAACGTTTCTACTAATCACAACCTTTTTGGTTTCAGGACACCATAACTTATAGCCTTTCACACCAGACGGCTAACCAAGAAAAATGCATTTAATAGCTCTAGGCTCCAATTTACCATTATCAACATGAGCATAAGCAGTACAACCAAATACTTTTAAGTTTGAATAATTTGCTGGGGAATCAGACCATACCTCAATTGGAGTCTTCTTATCAATGGCATAACTGGGTGATCGATTGATAAGATAACAAGCAGTGGAAACGGCTTCCGCCCAAAACTGTTTAGGCAAACCTGCATTAGACAACATACAACGGGCCTTTGATATAATTGTCCTGTTCATACGCTCAGCTACGCCGTTTTGTTGAGGTGTATGAGGAACGGTGTAGTGACGCACAATGCCTTCAGACTTGCAATATGATTTAAATATCTTAGAACAGAACTCCATCTCATTGTCAGTACGAAGGATTTTCACCTTCCTTTCTGTTTGTCTTTCAACCATAGTTTTCCACTCTTTAAACACATCAAAAGCTTGATATTTGTGCTTCAAGAAATAAGGCCAAACTTTTCGCGAATAATCATCAACGATAGTCATTATATAACGAGCATCTCCAAAAGATGTCTTACGAGCAAGCCCCTATAAATCAGAATGCACATAATCAAGAATACCTTCAATAATATGTGTAGATGTGTTGAACTTCACCCTCTTATACTTGCCAAAGATGCAATGCTCACAAAATTTGAGCTTCCCGATGCTTTGTCCATCTAGCAATCCTCGCTTGCTCAATTCTGCCAACCAATTTTACTCATATGCCCAAGACGCATATGCCAAAGATTAGTAGCATCGGAATTAGATAATGAATCAGAAACTGCTGCAACATTACCTAAAATAGTTGTACCTCGCAGTTGGTACAGGTTGGCAGATTTAATATCAGCTTTCATCACAACAAGAGAGCCTTTAGTTACCTTCAAAATTCCGTCTCCACCGGAATATTTGTACCCTTTGTGATTAAGAGTATATAAAGAGATGAGACTTCTCTTCAAATTTGGAATATGCCGCACATCTGACAATGTTCTGATACAGCCATCAAACATCTTGATCTGAACTGTTCCAATACCTGCAACCTCGCATGGTGTATCATCACCCATCAAAACAGTACCACCTTGGACAGCTTCATAGGTGGCAAACCAATCCCTATTTGGGCACATGTGATAGGTGCATGCAGTATCAAGAATCCACTGGTCACTAGTTTGTGCACAACCAACATAAGTAACAAGCAATTCTGCATCAGACTTCTCATCAGTAACAACTGCGGCTTTACCTTCCTCTTCTTTCTTACCTTTTGGTATATATTTTCCGGTTCTCTTGTCTTTGTCCTGTAGCTTCCAACACTCAGAGATATCATGTCCATCTCTCTTGCAGTATTTGCATGACTTATACCTGCCTCTGGACTTTGATCTCCCACGGTAGCTACTTGAGCTTTTATCTCTTGATTGGTTCTTTGTGTTTTTCTCCTGTTGCCTGCCCCGAACAACCAAGCCTTCTGCTTATGAATTTGAACCTTCAGAGAGTAACATCTTCTTCATCTTTTCTTTGGCATGCAAAGCATCATAAACTTCTTTCAAATTTAGAGTATCATGACTATAAAGAATAGTATCCCTAAAGTTTGCATATGAGCTAGGCAATGAACACAATAAAATAAGGCATAAATCCTCTTCATCATACTTTATCTCCATAGGCTCAAGATCAGCAACAATTTCCTTGAAAGCGGAGAGATGGTCCATTACAGACCCATCATCTTGCAACTTGTACAAAAATAACTTTTGCTTCAGGTGCATCTTACTGGTCAGATCCTTAGTCATGCATATCTGTTCCAGCTTCAACCACAGCCTAGCGGCTGTCTCCTCCTTAAGCACCTCCTGCAAAATATTGTTAGATAGATGAAGATGAATATATGACATAGCATTACGATCCCTTTTCTTCTCATCAACGGACCAATCCTGTGTCCTCTTATCAAATACACAAAGCGCATCATCGAGGTCATGCTGTACAAGAACGGCTCGCATCTTCACTTGCCAAAGTGAGAATCTTGTGTCTCGGTCCAGGAGCGGTAGATCATACTTCAAACTCGCCATGGGAATTAATCCTGAATTTGCTAGAAAGAAATTAGGGTAAATCTAGCAAAAGCGCGAACCTCTGGTGCACTTTCCGTGTGCACGAAGCGTAGATCTGGAGTCTTCCTGGTACACAAGCTTGGGTGGACGTAGCAATTTTCTCCGGGGAAAAATAACCTAAATAGCCAAGCTCTCTCTCGGCTGGTTTCTTTTTTTTTTCCTCGGGACGCGTGCGCTGTGATGGCTTGCTGCTGCTGCTTCAGGTTTTCCTCATGACGCATGCGCTGGTAGTAGAGTAGGTAAAATAGCAGGCTATAAGACAGCTACAAACATATTTTAAGTAGATAGATAAATGAGGAGAGAGCAGCGGGCTACAGATTTATAGCCAGCTGTAGCACGGACTTCAAGTCACAGTGTGTGTATGATGGGTGGGACCATATATTAATAGTATAGAATATAACTATTGTATGAATGCGCTATTAGATTAACTATATATAAATTATAGCTAGTAGTTGGCTATACTATTAAACTTGCTCGTAGACGGCTGTACGTCCAGCTGCTTCTGCGATTTATTTCGACGAGCGCGGGCTGCTGCTTCTGGGCGTGATCGACGAGACGACGGGTGTCGCGGAGATCGATTTCTTCGATCCGATAAACACGCCGGTGGCCGGGTAGTAGATCAATCTCTAATGATTTGATACCACTTGTTATGAAAATAAATACACAACGGAGACACGAATTTTGCGTGGAAAACCTTTGCGGAAAAAAATCACGGGCGCCGACCGGCAATGATCACTATAGAGGAGTTGATTACAAACGTAGAGGAATCACAATGGGAATGTCACTCCTTCCCGTACGGCTTACAAGAGTATATATAAGGGATAATAGAAAGACAACTAATAGAAACTCCTACTTAAAAAACTAATCCGAATATATCGTGGGCCCAAAATTGGGACCACATGTTTAACAGGTTATCTCTCCGAGCATCATGTCGCGGCCGGTGATGGAGAACGTCGCCGGGAAGGACAGGCACACCCGGAAGTGGCACGCCTTGCTGCCGATGCCGCGGCATGCCACCATGGACACCTCCCCTGCCGACGCGTTCCACACGCCCTCCGCCGACAGCGTCTTCCCGCTCAGCGCCGTGCGCTGCACCGCCGTGTACCAGTGCTCCCGTGGAGACAGGGCGCGGAACACGACGGACACCTTCACGCCCCCGGGGTTGCCGGCCATGTCGAGGTCGTACCCCTGGCACCGGAGGTCGTGCAGTACGATGCCGACGATGGCGGCGTCCTCTGCCCGGTCCATCTCGAACGGACACGGCGCGTCCGTCGCCGTCGAGTTGCAGTGGCGCCAGGTTATTGGGTGCGCGGTGATCACGCCATGGCTGTAGCGTTCCAGGACGTCGCACAGATACCTGCCCTTGTACAGATCCCTCGCGCGGTTGCCGTCGTCGTCGCTCGAGGTGAGCGGCCTGCACGTCCCGGCGGCCGCAGCAAGCTCCCAGGGGCGCCGGAACTCGTACTGGCGGTTCCAGGTGGGCCCCGACACGAGCTTCACCGTGTCGAAGTAGGCGGCGTCCGACATGGCGCGCGTGCTCCTCATCTCGCCGACCACCGCTCGGGTCGTCAGTGTAAGCTCCTTCGGGTAACGTAGCACGAGCAGCATGCTCTCGTCGGTGGCGACCGGCGGCTGGAAGCCAGCACGGCCGGAGTTCTTGGCCCAGCCCCACGGATCGGCACCGTCGTCGCCGCGCGTTGGGAGAACGCCGGTCCCGAGTCCCGACCATGCACAGCACCTTCTCGCCGCCGCCATTGCCGGACCTCGCTGCCTCCGTGGAGTCCGTGTACACGCCTTCAAACACAATCTTGAGCTTGGTGCTGCCGGGCGAAAGCTCGAACACCGGCGAGGACACGACCGGCAGGTGGTACCCGATCTCCGGCGACGCGCTCGTCCGGGAGATCGTTAGGACGAGGAGCCCACTGACGTTGACAACATTGCACGCACGGCGCTCGTCGTCGTCGTCGACATGCGTGACCATGAACGTGGCGAGAAGGAGCGGGTCCAGCGGCGGCCGGTGGCCATCCTCCGCCGCGTCGCCGCCGTCGAACGGCACCAGCGGTGCCTGGCCGGCGTCCTGGCGCCAGTCGCCCTTCTCGAAGGATAGCTCACGCTTCACGCGTTTGCCACGGTACGCGTCATCAGCGAGCTCGGACGCCGAGGCGAGCACGGTCCGACATTGCCGCTTGACGTCGGCAAAGCGAAGATAGCTGTGCTCTGCTTCCTCGCTTGGGTTGAACTGGTAAGCAAAACATGATGATGCCATCATACACAGATACAGCAGCAAGAACACTGGAAGAAACAGCAAATTTGTGCCCATATCGACGGCTCCGGAGATCTTGTTGCTGCAACAGCAAGATGGCCTTTTTTTTTTCTGAGAGATGAAATTATCAATAGATAATTGGACACCTTACAAATGCACATTGACACAATCTGCTCCAAATCTTTCACCAAGAAAGATTGAAGTTGTCTTATGACTTCTCCAGGCCGCAGCATGTTATCCTTGGAAACGAGAAGAGCTACTGATATGATCTTCTCCGAATCTTTAAGCCGAGATTGAAGATAGTTATGATCAATCTCTGACCACATGCTGCACGATCGTCTCTAGCCAATATTTAACACTACTTACAAAGCCTCAACCACGCGATACGCACTCCAAAAAAAAAATATTGATCGGAGAATCAAACTGGAGAGAGAGCTGCAGAGCCTCCAAAGTCCAAACGTCTGAATACTCCCATCAAACTCCAAATTGCTTGCCTAATTGGCTTCGTCACCGCACCGTGGCCATCGAGTTGGATTCCACCTTGGACACACGGTGCTCACGTTCCCATAACCGTCACGGTGCAGTCCTTGCGCAAATTAACTGTTCGTGTATATCTCACTGGCACTGTTACAGTCAGCGGCTCTCGAAGGAGCACATCAAGGTGAACTTGATAGTGTAATGGCAAGGAGCTTAGGATCTTCTGGCTAACTTCATAAGGTGGTGGGCTAGACGACCTGAGTTTGAAGCCCATCACCCCCTTCTAATTATTTGATATTAGGTCCTTCCCTAATATTAATGTTTTTTTAATGGCAAGGAATTTGTGGTTAATTTCAACCATAAGATCATTGTCATATTTCTCCTTGGTTGTTCTCATTTTTTTCTCGAAAGAGCGCAGTCTACATGCGCCGGCGGCAAGAAGTTCCTCGGTACAATGGGTGTGCGTCCAGTTAAGGAGGTCAATACTTGGCTAGTTAGCATTGATTTGAAGGTAAGGCATCACATTAAGGAGGTCCATACTTGGCCAGTTAGCATTGGTTTGAAGGTAAGGTAAACTGATGAGTGTCATCATCCCAGTTAAGGAGGTCCATACTTGGCCAGTTAGCATTGGTTTGAAGGTAAGGCATCGCCTTACATAGTTGGTGGATCAGCGCCTTCCCGGGAAGGGCCAAGGGTGTTAGGCCTCTCACATGCGGTGAGCTGGCTCGTGCCTTACCTGCACCACGGAGGATTTTCGCTGAGGTGGAACTAGGAATCGCGACCAAACTTGGCCCCTCGTCCCCAAACATAGCGACGCGGTACCACGCTTGGACGAGTCCACACGCGGCCAGGAAAACCGGCGTCGCTTGCGCTGTGGGTGTCGGTTCTTCGACGCAGTGTGTCCTCGCGTCGCAGCTGCTTGGAGAAATCCCGGATTTGCCCTCCAAAAATCCAGCCGACGCCGACGCCGACGCTCTTGCTGCTGCCGGCGGCGTCGTCGTCGTCATTGGCCACGACTCAATCAAAACAAAACAAAATCCCAAACAAGATACCAATTTCATTCAGTCCCAAAGATCAAATCCCAACTCCAAAGATGAAAGCTGAGAAAAGCAGCGGAAATTTCTCCTTCTCCAAGAAATTTCGCACCTGCACACCCGCATCAGCCGTGAAGATGCGACTGGTAACTTGCTGGGGAGCAAGGCCTCCTAGTATCACAGCTAATTGAACATATTAGCAAGGAACCAAGAAGATGCAAGATGATCTCCAACGGGCAGTTAGGAAAAGTGAAGAAGATCCAATCTTGAGGTGGAGGGAAGGGAGTACAGTAGTAGTAGCATACAATGGCCGGATAAAAACCAAAAAAAAACAACAAACAAAACAAAGAACGGCTGCCCAAGCTCTCCCGTCCTCCTCAACGCGGCGGCAGGTGCCGCGCGGCTCCTCCGCGGGCGCCACCAGCTCCGCCGTTCCTCGGGATCCAGCTCTCCCCGAGTCCTCCTCCTCGTGGCGGTTGCTCCTCCTCCTCGCGGTTCTCCACGCACTGCCACCGCCGCCAAGAACGAGGGAGAGGAGGTGCCGGCGAGCCTCCGGAAGACTGCGCCACCGAAGCCGCCGCCACCGACCGCCGCAACTTCATCATTGCGGCGCAGAGCCTTCTTCTCCCTCCATTTGGTCTCTTGCTGCTGCTGCTTGGGAGGAGAGGAGAATGAGGCGCGGTGGCGTGGGAGGAGATGAGAAGGAGGCGCGGTGGCACGGGAGGGAGGAGAAGCAGAGCGGCGGCGCGGTGTGAGGCAGGCGGCGGTGGGGAGGAGCGGCGACTGCGGTTGAGGAGAAATCGAAGCGATGGAGGGGAGGGCGAGGAGAAGACGGGTCGCTGAGGGTAGGTGGGGAAATTTATTCCGTGCGACTCCCCGTTACCACGCTCGCGAAGTCACGCCCACTGTGGGCTTGGTTTGCTTGAGACGTGTCTCCACCCAATTAAGACACACATATATGGATGCTTGCACTGTGGGGTGAGTGTCTTTAGGCCAAATTTTTAGGCTAGGGGTACGGGCTCCATAGCTTGTACTGTGAGAGGCCTTGGCTTGCATCCTCCAGGAAGGTCCAAGTGCCTCCACATTGTCCGTCTGTCCCGACCACGGAACCACGAGAGAACTAAAACACCCGGGAACCTGGGTGGTAGCTTAGAGCTGCTCAGATGCTACAACGTGGCATGTCCCTGGGTGTGCGGAACTAGTCGGTTGGTTGCTCGGAGAAGAGAGTTTCATGATATAGTTTGTTCACAAACTACCATGTGTTTTGTTTGAAGGATATAGCTGCCCAGACTAGGTAAGTCGCCCCTTCTCTGGGCTATTGAGCATGTCCATCACATTAATTCCATATTCCTTACGTAGAAGGAGGAGTCAACTCGGGATGAGGGGGGAAAGAGAAGGTAGGGGGGTGCTAATACACCGGTGATATCGACGGTAATGATAGGAAAAATATATGGTGAAAACTATATATGTAGTGGAAACCTGAAAACTATCGGTAAATCAAAAAGTGGATATCTGGGATTTGTCCACGTCATCACAAGTAAAAGTTTTACTCGTAGATTTACTCATGAGTAAAAATTTTACTATTTACTCATGGTGACGTGGATGAATCTCATACGTCCATTTTTTATCCAACGGTAGTTTATAGATTTCCATTACATATGTGGTTTGTTAACTCGCATGTCTGCGGAGAATTAGTTTTTCCCGTTTTGATGTTGGGAAGTGGTAGAGGAGTGGTGGGAGCGTATTTGGAGGATAGCCAAGGAGACGGTATGGAAGGTGGTAGAGGAGCGGTGCGATGGCAATGACATTGTTGGAGCCGCTGGGTTGGACGAGAGCGGTGGGCAGTGGCATAGAAATCAGAGTACATGCTTACATAATAGGCGATGGTGGTAGTGGTATCTCTGGTGGCGAGAGCCACCCGAAGATGGGAAGACAGCAGGAAAGAGACACCTTACCACTACTTCGCTTAGGAAGGAGTTGGGAGACGGAGGGGGAGGGGAGGAGGCCGACCAAGTGATACTTGCAAGGCAAGGGTGATGAAGGCTCAGTGTGCGGGGTGGGAAGGAGATAAAGTTAAGCTAGGTTACTATAGCTGCAGAAATCTTGACATAATTTGGTTCGTTAAAAATAACTGAAATTTATAGGTAGTACTTGTTAAGGGAGTGAAATCCGGACAATCACTAATTCTTTTACTTTTAGACGATGCTTAAAACAACCTACAGTAGAAGAGAATTATAGCGACAAATACCACTGTTCTTATCACGATCCACTACTAAAAAACTGATCTTTACTAGGTCATACAAAATCCACATTAGTCCCGGTTTGAGTAGGAACCAGGTTTTAATATGTGTTTTAGTCCCGGTTTAAAATCGCAATGGGACTTTATGATCTTTAGTCCCGGTCAATGTTATCAATCGGGACTAAAGATCATGTTTAGTCTCGGTTCAAAAGAGGTCAGACCCCTGTTACCAATCAGGACTAAAGATCGATGCACCGTACATAATCCCTCGCACTTATCCTCTCCTCCTCCTCGCAATCTCCTCCTCCTCATCTTTAACTTCCTCTTCCTCCCTTTCCTCCTCTCTTCCTCCCTTTCCTCCTCTCTCCTCTCTCTCTCTTATCCTCTCCTTTTTATGCTGCCTTTCCTCCTCGAGCTCTCTCTCTCTCTCATCCCCTCCTTTTTTGTGCAGCAGTGAGGACCGAGCGCAGGGCGGCGGCCTGTGCGCGCCGGGCGGTGCGACAACGACAAGGATTCATGCGAATTTGTTTATTTGTAATGTGAATTTGTGATGTCAATTTGAGTATGTTCATTTGATCTATGAATTTGTGGATGATTTTGTGATGTTTTTGTTAATGTGGATGATTTTGTTGTTGAGTACGGTTTGAAATCAATATACAAGTAGCAAAAAAAATTTTAAAAAGAGAAAAATATTAGGGGAACGCTAGCACGTGGCGCTCCGATCTTTATTCCCGGTTCGTGTTACCAACCGAGATCACCTGAATTCTGGGTCTCGGTTTACAAACCGGGACTATAGGGGTTGCAAACCGGGACAATAGAGGGTTTCCCCAGTAGTGATCAGTAGACATGCTGCACCTTAGTCTGCTCCGTTCTCAGCAACGACCAACCAACAATCTTGTAGTTCCAGCGTTGCTGCACGTAGATCAACAAGGCGAGAGCCACAGCAATGACCGGCACCACCACGTCGGTGGCCTTCGCGTAGAAGGCCATGGAGTCGTCCTGCACCTCGGGCCGGTAGATGTACACCGCCGGTGGCCGGAGGTAGCGGTAGACATGTGGCAGCATCCACACGGCGGTCACGCCGCCGTAGTACGCGTTCCTGAGGGGCTTGCAGTTGACGCGCCACACGGCGTTGCCGATCACCTGAGGCAGCAGGAACCACTCCTTCACGAGGCCGACGTAGCGCTCCACGACGGCGCCCCGCGTGCGCATGAACGACGGCGGCGCGTGCGACGCCACCGCCGCCTTCTGTTCATCGTAGGTGGTGTGCGTGGCCACGGCGTGGACGGCGAGGACGAAGACGAGGCCCGCGAGGTAGACGCCCGAGCTGTGCAGGAGCACGGCGTCGTCGCTCGGGACGCGCCCCGGCTCGGCCGGCGACCGCGCGCGCGCCCGGGCCCTCGACCGCCGCACCTTCTGCGCGAGGCGCAGCGTGAGGAGGAGCGCGGCGAGGGTGAGGGCCTTCACGGTGGAGTCCATGTTCCAGTGGAGGTGGCCGACGTACATCCGGTAGTTGTACGTCGGCCACGCCGGGAGCATCTTGGCGTCGGTGACCAGCGTCGCGGTGTAGCCGACGGCCTGGACGCCAAGCGCGACGAGGGAGACGTACGGCGCGACGTCCGGGTGGGACGCGATGTAGCGCAGCTGGCCGACGGCGGCGGCGATGGTGCCCGACAGCATGGCGATGGAGACGAGCCCCTCGATGGTCTGCTCCGTGAGTGTGTCCGGCGGCGCGTCGCGGCGCCCGCCGCGATAAGAGATCGGCGTCGTGCGCAGCTCGGTCGTGTTGAAATGCAGCGGGTCGCCGGCGTCCCTCGTGCTGGAGATGTACGCCGTCGCCGTCGGGCTGAACAGCCACCGCGTCGTCTTCGGCGGGTACTCCACCCTAACCTCGATCGAACAGTCCATCCAGTCTTCGAGGTCTCTGCTCGTCGACACGATTCGCCATGGCGCCTCGACGTTCCGGCAGCCGATCAGGTACATTCGGCCGTCCTCCTGGTTGTACACGCCCTCCAGCGACATTACCGGACTCCAGCCGAACATCTTCCCGGACAAGCTCAACACGGCGGACACGTTCAGAAGCTGCTGCTCCACGCCGCCGTCAATCTCAGCCCGTGCCACCGGCGTACTAGGCAATGTCCGCAACGGCGGCGAGTAGCTTCCGACGAGCGGCCCGACAGAGAGCATATCGAGGTGTAACATCGGCCATTGCGGCCACACTTTCTGCTCCGGCAAGATCGGCAGCCTTGGACCGGGTTGGAAGTGGAGGCTCAGGTCGTCGGCGAGGTTGGAGAGGCTCATCATCTCATTGGCGGCGGCGGCGGCGCCGGCTTGCCTTGGATAGCTTACTAGTGCCTTTGCAATGGAGCTGCTCCGGAATCCGGACGGCTCGCTCCTCCGGAGGAGCTCCCCGGCGTTCTCGACCATCGTGTAGTCGTACGCCACGCGCAGCGACGCCTCGGAGCGGCCGAACCGGTTCCATGGATGTTTGGGAGGCACGCTCTGGCGGAACGACAGCGGGAAGTGGCTGCCGTCGCCGGCGGTGATCCGCCCCACGATGATGCTGCGGCGGCGGATCGAGAACGTCGTCGGCACGTGGAGCTCGACGCGGTAGTGGCACGCCTCGTCGGCGAGGGAGGCGGCGGCGGCGACGCCGAGGCACCCCGTCATGCAGAGCTGCCCCGTCGACGCCCTCCACACGCCCTCCGCCGACAGCGTCGCGCCGCCCAGACCGGTCCGCCTCAGCGCCAGCTGCTGGTCCTCCCACGGCGACACGGCACGGAACACGGCCGACACCCTCGCGGCCGGCTTCTCGCCGCCGTGCGGATCGCTCGCCGGCTCGCACCGGAGGTCCTGCATCGCGATGGCGAAGCCGGCGAGCATCCTGTCCGTCGTGTTCGTGGCTCCGCCGCCGGTCTGGAACGGCCCTAGCCGGCTGCAGAACTCGTCGGTGGAGTTGCAGTTCCAGTTTGGGACGACGGCGAGCACGCCATGGTCACCGGGAGAGAACTCGGTGAGGATGTCACAGAACGAGGCGCCTCCGCGCAGGTCGCCGGCGCAGTTGCCGTCGACGCCGTCGTCACAGACGAAGCGACGCGTCGTGCTGCACCCGTTGGCCGCGAGCTCGCCGTGTTCTGGCCGGAACAAGTAGCTGGAGTACTGGCCGATCCGCGACACCAGCCGGACCGCGTCGAAGTAAGCATTGTCCGAGGCGGCGCTCGTGCTCGTCAGCTCGCCGCGCACCGCTCGGGTCGTCAACGTGTGCACCTTCGGGTACCGTAGCATGAGCACCATGTTGCCGTCGGCCATGACCGGCGGCTCGAAGCTGCCGTCGCCGGCATTCCTCGCCCAGGCCCACGGGTCCGCGCTGTCGCCGCCGCGCATGGGGAGAACACTGTTCCCGACCATGCACAGCACCCTCTCGCCGCCGCCGATGTCGTCGTCGTTACCCGACGACCTCGTCTCGGTGTACACGCCCTCGAACAGTATACTGAGCCTCGCAGCGCCGGGAAGAAGCTTGAACTCCGGCGACACTTGCCGGTGCGGCACCGCATACTCCGACGAGCAGCAGCAGTTGCGGGTGATTGTGAAGCTGAGAACCCCGCTGACGTTGACGGCGGATATCGCGGGCCGCCGCCGCCGCAGCAACGTGTCGGTGTCGATGTGCGTGAGGGCGAAGGTCGCGAGGCGGAGGAACGGCGGGTCGCCGCCGTGCGACGGCATCAACGGCGCGCGGCCGGCGTCCTGGCCCCAGTCGCCATTGGCGAAGGACAGATCGCGCGCCAGGACGCCGGCGCCGACGGGATCGAACGGCGACAGCTCGTCGGCCGAGGCGAGCGCCGACCGGCATCGCCGCTCGACGTCGGCGTAGCGGGCGTAGTCGCGAGGGATGAACGACGTCTGCAGCAACATGTCCGGATAGTACGCGGCGGCGGACGCGGCGAGGCAGAGATGGAGCAAACACAAGCCAAGAATCTGCAAGTTGGCGACCACCTTGGCAGCCGCCATTGCTGCCAAACATAGAAAGGAAAATTAAAACGAGTCATCAACTTGGTGCAAAATGCATGGGAAAATTTGATCAAACTGCATCCGTTTTGCAACCCCAATCAGCTTACCTTAAAACCTACTAGAATTTTATTTTTTTTCCTGCACTCCTTTGTGTGAGAATTGCAACGATTCTGCAATGAGTCACTTGTCTTGTCTGTTAAGTGAAGTAACATGAGCAGCAGAGCTGGGGTTCCATCATTTTCTCTTATCCTACGACCAGGATTGGACTTGCTGGCATTTGACTTATCCTAAGGGAAGAACTGAAGTGGTCAGTGGCTATGAACAATATTCGATGCCCGTACGATTCAAAGTCCAGGAGTTGATCGGCAAATCAGCCGGCATGTGCGCATGTGCTTGTTGGACTCGTCTTGGAGGGCATCCCGCCGGTGCTCACTGCGCAGTGTACCTCCAGAATCGAATCAGACATGCGAAAGGACCTGTAGTTATAAGAGCCTCGCTAGTATCTGAGGTCCTGGGTTCGACTCCCCATGGGAGCGAATTTTCCAGGATTTAACGGCGTTGTGCTTTCAGTGGTAGGCGGCCTGTGGTGACTTTATCAATCTCTCCAGAATTTACCGGCCCAGCTTCGAAGATGTTTATAGAGATAAGGTTCGCGTGCGTGTGTGTTGTGAGTGTCTGTGTTGTACTGTGTAATTCTTAAAAAAAAAGAATCGAATCGAATCTGACATTCAGACTTTCAGACACAGATGAAATGTCTGTGTTGTATATGAAATGGAGCTCCAGTCAATGTCGTAGTATATTGGTTCTTAGGGACGAACAGGAATGGCGTGGTTCATTCATTGTACCAATCAATTTTACGGTACTTTAGAAGATACGATGAGGTACCACTTTTTCTATTATAAATTTAGTATCTCTTGGTAAGTACTATGGGATACTAAATTTTACACTAAATTTTTTTTTATCTCATGGTATCTTCTCAAGACCATAGAATTGCTCAATTTCCACGTATTGAACTCTTTTCCAAATACGAATGAGTACCCTGGCATTTCGCTCTTTCTAAATCTCCCATGCGACGAGGATCACCATCGAGTCAAGCAGTTTTCTCTGTTCTTTGTGAACCTTCTTCCGGACTTCGTATCACCCAGCAAAAGAGACCTTCTCCTGTGAAAACATCACCGTTCCTATCCGTTGGCAGATTCTCAACCAAATTTGAAACGAGAAGGCACAGCGACCTAGTACCATGTTGTCACGTGCTAGGGTTATTTAGGATGAAACGGGGTGAAGGGAATAGATTGGATTATAATAGAGAAAGAAACAGATAACCTAAACAGCGTGATACTTTTCGTCGCACCGAGAAAGCAGGACCAATGAACACTAAGATAAATCTTGATTTAGAGTATGTTTGATTGGGAACTAATATTGTCACACATTCTTTTTTTACTAAGTTGACTAATAGTCTTGCCACACTTTTGTGACAAACAATATGAAGATGAATGACAAACTAAGCTTAGACAAAATTAGGCAAGAAAATAAAGTGTATGACATGTGGACCAGGTGGCTAAAAGTTAGGCAAAATAAAGTTGTGGTAGGAACCAAACACTATCAACTAAAAGTGTGGCTTAGGCTAAAAGTGTGGTTTGCCTAAGGTTAGATGTGGTAAATTTAGGTGCAAACCAAACAACCCCTTAATACCCAACTGATCTAGGATATGATCCCTCCTTATATCGATGGAGGACTCCTTAACCTAATCCTAACAAACTCCTTAATCTGATCTTAACAGTCTCTAACTCTATCCGCTAAGTACTTATCGTCGGGGATGGGGATATCATTCCCATTAAGCCTAGGACTCCCAGCTCAAAGCCCATGACATTGCACTATTGCAGGTTTCGGTGTCCGTTTGGCACAACGAACACAGGGCCTGGTGAGGCCAGCCGCGGCACCGCAGATTATCTACCATCAAGTATTCACCTTCCCTAACTCACCAACCACATAAAAAGTTTACACTTTCCTAGAACTCTTGCCTTCCAAAACAGGTTACCAAAACATAACTTCAAAGAACATTTTGTAGGCTGCTGAGGCTAAGTAAATACCATTTTTTTTCCGGAATGACCAAAGGAGGTCTTTCAATGTAATTAAGATTGGAAGAAAAGGTTACAAGAAAAGTTTTACATCGACAGTTGGCTATCGAGAAAGGAAGTGCACCAGAGCACACACCCCAAACCATGTGCCAACCGCCCAAACACACACTACAGAGAAGGAAGCCGAGCACCGAACCGGCTGTCGCTATGCGAGACCGATCGCCACCGGGCCAATAACACCACCAAAACGCGAAGACTCTAAAATGACGCCCTCACGAGGGTTGCGACGCCAAAAACGCCGTCGTCATCCATCCCAAAAAGGGACAAGATTTTCACCCAGAGCTCCTTGTCGAGGGATAAGGGGTACCTCAACAATGCCCTCAGGAGGGTTACCACGCCCGAAAGCGAAGTCACTGTTGGCCCAATGAAATTGGGCTAAGCTTTCGCTCGGAACCCCTTACCGCCATGGTCTGTCGCCCAATCCGAAACCACCAATAAACATCGGCGGCACATGGCTTCCGCCACACCCGACCGACGCCCCTCCACCGACCGACTTCCCATCCTGCCAATGACAAGACTACCACAGCACCCATCACCTTCGCCAGCGCGCTGACCCAGGCCGCCTCTGCCATGCGCCCACGCCAACCGCCGGCTTCCCTGTCGAATCCGACCCAAGGGAGCCCGGACAAGGAACAACATTGCCTCGGCAACCTGAGTTTTCCTTGTAAACTGACCACTGCCTCCAGTCTGCAAAGAAGCTCCCCACAGAGAAGGAGAGGAGCTCCCCAAACAGGGTTAGCCTGGCCGACCACAAAGAAGACGACCCCGCCGCCAGCACCCTCTACCCTAGCGCCACTCCCTTGCACGCTGACCCAGGCCCCCTCCGCCACGCCACCCGTCGACCTCCACGTCGAATCCAACCTACGGGACCGGAACGGGAACAATCTCGTCTTGGTAACCTGAGTCTTCCGTGTATGCTGGCCAACGCCTCCACCGTGCCTAAAAGCGAGGAGCTCCCAAACACAGTGAACGCCTAGCCAACCACAAGGAAGACGACCTCGTCGCCAGGCCCAATGGCAGCCTCGCCGAAGCCACCGCTCCGCCGCCACCTCGCCGCCCACCAATGGCCACCCGGGCCGCCCAGCGTCGCCGGTCACGCCTCCAGCCGCCCGGCCGCCTCGCCGCCTCCGGCACGGGCGTCCAGCAGCGCGGCCACCGCACCGCATCCGGCACCGGCACCACCGCTACCGTCTAGCTGCCCGGACGTCGCACCACCTCCAGCGCTGCTGACACCGACGCCGTGCAGCCTCAGCCGCAGCCGACGCACCGCAGCTTCCGCGCCGTCCAGCTGCAGCCTCCACGCTGCGCCACCTCCAGCCGCAGCCGCCGCTGGCCCGACAGCTTCCCGGCTAGATCGAGGCCGGATACCGGCCGCCCTCGCTAGGATGCGCCGCCGCCGCCACCATCCACGAAGGCCGTCGCGCCGCCCGGCCGCCGTCTTTTGAGTTGGGCCATTTGATTTTATCTATACTTGAAAATCAACACGTCGGTTCATGCATCCACCAATTAGTTCGCGTATGGTCTTTTAAAATCACATGTTTTATAAAGGCTTTTAGTAGTATTTTAATTTCTTTTTTATGATGTTGAGCATTAGGTTACTTTGATCTGACACGAGCCTCCGGATATAGATACAACACCGGCAATCACATTATTGGAAAGAGTTCATCTGGTAAGAGGGAGGATGTAGTCCAGTACCCCCAATCATCCGAGTCGATGGTAGTGCTGCTCATCACCCTGTTTGTTCCTTGATGGCCATAGATACGGTAAACCTATTTGGCACAACTTCGATTTAGGATTTATTTTGAAGTTGGATATTTCTAGTGTCACAAATCTATAGATATGGATGTGTCATTGCTTTGATAACATTTGGATGAATCATTTTTTGCTTCTATTTTAGATATAATATAAAATGTTAAACCACTATAATTTAACATACAAACTTTAAATCCAACGTTTATTTGGGGCCTAAATGAGATGAGTGCTTCGTTATTTTTTCCTCTTCTAGATTTCCATGTATTTGTTCTTCGAAATATTAGACTTTCAAAGGTTTTCCTTTTAATGGATTTTAACTTGGATGTCCCTCGCGATGTGCCTGTGCAACGATGCCAGGAAGGGGAAATAAGGAGGAAGAGGAAGTATATAATAAGTGAGGTCAGGGGTATTTTTGACTTTTCACGCTATTTATTTCTCCTATTCAACTAGAAAATAATATTTTAAGACATGCGGTGTCTCGCAGCAAATAGTCATATTTTAATAATGTCTTCCCCAAAGATCGATTTTTGTCATGTCCTAAAGCTAAAACCATAAAACTATAATGTCATACAGCAAAATTTGCCTATATATTAATTTTTTATACAAATTTCCAATGGATTTTTTTAAAATAAACCGTTTAGCAATTGGAGAAGCGTGTGCGTGAAAAACGATGAAGGAGAAGTTAGGAAAGTGGAGAAAAGAATGCAGGAAGTTTTTCTCTTCGCACGAAAATGATTAATTAACTATTAGCTTAAAAAATTGAAAATAAATTAATATGATTTTTTTACAACAGCTTTTCTATAGCAATTTTTTAAAAGAAATGCACTGTTTAACACTTTGTGGAGCGTGCGCGTGGAAAATAAGGAAATAATTAACTATTTGTCACTGATACAAGTGACAATTAAGGATTTGCCACTGGACCAACATGACATATACTACGAGCGGCAAATTTTTAATTGACGCATCTTAAAGTGATAAATAGTTAAATATCCCAGAAAATAAGTGAGTAGAAATTGGGAAAGTTTGTTTTGGGGGGGGGGGGGGGGGGGCAGCCTAAAACTTCGTTTTCTTTCGTAGCATGTTCACCGTAAATGCTGCAGCAGTAGGTCAACCTCACCAAACGACCAGAGTATGAAATAGTAAATTTAGTATAAAAAAAATTACGTTAAAAATATCTTAAAATCAATTTTAAATTCAAATTTAGCTTTTACTTTGATTTATTAGGCTTTCAGACTATTAGTATCAAGGTGTCAACTATTAAGAACGTTCAATCAAGTGTTAATTGCCTGCTTCTACTCCTACTTCTCTCCCAAGATGTTGTCTAATCACGATGCCCTTTCCACGAAACAGCATTACGAAATGTCAAAACACATGGTTCGTATTGTCCATCCAACATGTTACGAAATTAGAAGAGCAGCAATTAGGAAATGTCAAAAACACATGATTCGTTTTTCGTTCCACCGAGATGCTAAAAATCCTGAAGCAAATTCAGTCTTGGGGTGCCGAGGACTCAGGTTTCGACCGTCAAAACACATGATTCATATTTTTCCATCCATCAGGTTACTAAATTCAGAAGACAGTACTAGGAAACGTCAGAACAAATGATTTTGTTTTCTTCTTCCACCCAAAGATACTGGAAAGTCTTGAAAGCGAACTCGGACTGGGATGCCAAGGAGCTCATGATACAAAATTACAAATTACAGCGGTCACTTGCAAAGTGACCAGAAGACCACCACAGCACATGGTAGGAAAAAGAATACCACGCTCAAACTGACCAGTGACCATTTGACTTGCAGCTCAACTTCTATACATGATGGGAAAATTTTTCAGACTACTCTTTTCAGTTCAAACAACTTGGAAACTGAAACCACATATGGACAGCCAAACTGGACCGGGGAACCAAATTTAGTCCCATTTGTGCTTTCCATATCACCTGAACCCCAGTACTTTCAGTAAAACAATGAGATCAAAGACAAGAAGATAGAGCAATAAGTTTGCGCAAGAAGCTAGCAAAGAACAAGAAAGGTGCAGCTAATAACCATTCCATTATTCCAATGAAAAACATTTAGTCAAGGTCCTACTGTACCTGTACAGGAAACCTTATGCAGGGGCTACATTCACTACGAAAGGCTTGTATAGGTTTTGAGCAATAGACAGGATTAACCGAATTTCGGTCTTGCCTTTTCCCAATAACAATTCATTCCTGAGTTTTGACTAACTGAATTTTGCTAGAAAGCGAATTGACCAAAAGACTGAATGCACACCCATAGACAGGAATCAATTATATAACCAATTTATTTACTACGACACTGTAACTAAACACTTTCTCTGATTGAAGTTTCCTGCATGCTTGGAGCCAAGAATATACATATATATAGCTGTTAGAGAAACATTGATCCCAATTGCTGTAAACAGAAGAACATCACTGAAACACATGTTCAACAGAACAATTTCCAAGACAAGCTCATCCCTGAATCAAAGCTTACATTGACACTCATTGTAAAACGAACCTGATACAATCACATAAAACAAAATCAATTGCGTAGGATAAACACTAAAACAGGTATGAACATGAACTATGATAATCAATCAAAACAATGAAGATAAAATATTTTCTTCCTTTATGATATGATGTGTTCAATTGTCAAGAATCAAGCAATTGGGGTATAGGACAGAGAGGCTGATTTTCATTATTCCGTTTTGACTGACTAACTAGGACATTGACATTTGTCAACCAGATATTCTTCTCAAGATAAGAAACTACAACTAGCACGTATCACAAGATAATTCAGATATTCCTCAAATCTGAATCTTAATGAGCTTACAAAGTTACAAATCAACAATAATCAACGGAGTACCCATCACCTCAGTTCTGCCGATAGGCAATATAATTGGCCAGGTGCAGAAGTGGTGCCACGGTCTCTTGATCAAATCCTGAAAGTTGTTCCCTTGCATCAGAAAGCAACTTTTCTGCAAACTCCCGTGATTTCTCCAGCCCAAGTAATTTCGGGTATGTCGTCTTGTCACTCGCCAAGTCCTTCCCCGCTGTCTTGCCGAGCTCCTCAGAAGACTTGGTCACATCAAGTATATCATCAACAACCTGGAACAACAATCCTATTGACCTCGCATACATGCGCAAATTTTCAATCTGCTCATCAGAGCCACCTCCCAAGATTGCCCCAATAACCACTGATGCCTCAAGCAATGCAGCAGTTTTGTGGAGATGGATGTACTCAAGACGTTCAAGAGGTACAGTTTCGGTCGATCCAGTCATCTCAAGATCAACAACCTGTCCAAAATTTAACAAACAATTTTCAGAAACGACACAACTCGAAGTCACATTCTATTTTAAGAGTATTTACAACATCTAGTCAAAACGATGCAGATAATAATGCAAAACATCGCAATTAGGAAGGAGTATGATTCACATAATTAGTGCATTGCTTAACAACATCTAATTAAAACGTATGCAGATAGCAATGCAACACATCGATTAGGAAGGGGTATGATTCACATAATTAGTGCATTGCTTAATTTGTATTTTCTTAATTAGCTCGAATAAGGAATCGAATAGAAAATGATGAGTTGATGACCTGGCCGGCGACTAGACCTTCGGAGCCGATGCAGCGCGCGAGCTCGCCAATGGCGCGGACGACGCGGGCAGGGTGCTTGTCAGCGTCGATGTCCGGAGGGTAGGAGTCGAACCTGGCCATGTGGTGGAAGGAGAGGGAGAGCAGCGCGTCGCCTGTGAGCACGGCGATGGGCTCCCCGTAGACGACGTGGCAGGTGGGCTTCCCGCGGCGGAGGTCGTCGTCGTCCATGCAGGGGAGGTCGTCGTGGACGAGCGACATGGTGTGCACCATCTCGACGGCGGCGGCGGCGGGCATCGCCCAGGCCTCCCGCCCCCCGACCACCGCGCACGCCGCCAGGCACAGCGCGGGCCGCACCCGCTTCCCGCCCGCCAGCAGCGCGTACCGCATCGCCTCGTGGAGCGCCGCGGGCGGCTCGTCCGCCGGGATCGACGCGTCCAGCGCCCTGTTCACCGCCGCAGCCTTCTCACCCATATAAGCGTTAAAATCGAACCCCGTCGTCGCCGCCGCCGCGGCCGGCACCGGTGACGCCGCCGCGGTCGCCACGATGGCGCAGAACCTCCGCCGGTGCTGCGCGTACGAAGCCGCCGCCGCCCCTGCTGTCCCGGCCATCGCGGCGGCAGGGATAAGAGGGGAGATGCGGACGCGGGAGGCAGCGAGCGGGTGGAAGGCAGCCATGGCTTCAGAGGGGGGAGGAGGGAGGAGTTTTTCTCTGTTTTTTTCGTTCAGTTGGGGGAGGGGAAGGATATGAAGTGGGGCGTGGCACTGCGACCGTGAGTTGCGACGTTTCTTCTTATCTAGATGGGCAACTTTGGGGGCGAATTGGGCGGTGGCTCCGTTCCACTACCTGTGGGGAGGAGAGACACAGGCTTTTTGTGCTCGATTTATAGGGCGAGCAGGTGCGCATGAATGCGTCGTGCAAGGCGTGTGCGTTTCATTTGCGTTCAGTCGCCTTCGGCGACAAGTGACGAACTGACGAACTGTAGGAACGAAATGATGAAAGTTCATTTGCTGTGCTGAGACTTATTAAATCTAACCCCACAAATCTGTATAGTATTATAATATATCATATATGTTGGTTTGTTTTATGACGAAGGGAGTATACGAGTGTCCAGCTTAATTTAGATGGTTGAACTCTATTTGGTTTGGTTTTATTTGCGATTTTGCATAGTGTATGGTAATATTGTTTAAGAAACTTTTGAATACCCGTGAGATATTTAAACCATCAAACCATGTTCGACGCATGGATGGTGGATGGTTTTAATAGTGCTTTTTGTTGACGTCGCATTATACCTACTTGGTGCAAATGTTAGTATAATTTGATACACTTCAAAAGAATTCCAGATGAGCTTGACTATGTACGTAAAAAAAGCTTAATGGCGTGGCACAAAACCTTTATGAAAAGAATTTCAAATGACTTGGAGTATCATTGATGTTATATGTAAAAAAAAGTTAATGGTGTGGCCCAATAGCATAGAACCCCAAACCACTAAAGAAAAAAAAAAATTTAACTAGGGCTAAGAGAAAGAAAAAAAATATTGAGGGCCAAAACTTCTTATACCGAAGAAACAATGTAAGGATGCTACACTTTGCAATGTTATTTGTAAAATAGTAATAGTTGAAATTTCGTGGGATGCGATAATTGTAGGAAAAATAATCTATCTTGATTTAATCCGATTTGTCAGATAGAACAATAGATATCAAAAAAAAAAACCGTACTTCTTGGCATCATCCTAGCACGGTAGCACCAAGCCACCAACCACACATCACACACATTTTCGAGTACTATCGATTTATGATATTGCCAACGATTTTATTCGGCAGCAATTGGGTACGACACGGCGTGTATATATATTGCCTCAAAAATATAGTGTTATTTCTGCAAAGTACCGACGATGAGATTGCTCAATATCCTATCACACACGAGGAAAAATAAATAAAGCAAAGAAACATCAAGTAGTACGTACTGGTAGACGTGGTCGTGGAGAGTTAGTTATTCGCCTATTCGTTTTCAAAGCACATGTATGTGTGTGCATTTGGAAGTCCCAGTGGGTAAATCATGTGCCGCGACTGTGCAAGTTAAGGGGATACATGCGTGGACCAACTAGTGTTTAGGAGATCAGGTGAATGATAAGTAAAACAGATAAACTAAACGATCCAATTTGACTTCACAGACCACGAGCCCGGGAAGAAATGAAGAATTTCAAAACACATGCAGGCAAAAGGGTGGAAAGAATGTTAAGAATGTACTGGTAGCAGTATAATAGTAGTAGAACTGTAGGAGCAGTAGATGAGAACATTCAAGGAAGGGTAAGAAAGGAAGCTGACAAAAAGGGGGTCTTCCTTCAGAAATATATTTGAGAAGTTCTTTCTATTTTGGTATTTTCAATAGGATGATGATTAACATTATTTCCAATCAAATATACTCTCTCCGTAAAAAAAAAACAAACCTACAGTTGTATGTGACATAATCTAGTACAACGAATCCGGACATGTCACGTCCAGTTTAGGTTTGTTTTTTTCTAGACGGAGAGAGTATATATATTTCAACTGTATTTTGGAATATAATTAACATTTTGTACTTTTCGCTAAAATAAGTTAATTATGTTCGGAATCAGCAGCTTGATCCGAGTTCCGTGTCAAGACAGCCAGGTGATTGGAGTCTACAAGACTAACAGGATAGGCAAGGGATTTTCCAATGCATATGGTGGCAGTTTGGCCAAAGTTGATGCCAAACAAAACAGAGGGACGTATGTGGTGATATCGCCCGGTGCAAAGCATGCATGGACTGGTGTGGTGTGCGATTGTGTATTCTTGTGATTAGTACTCCTTTTTATCATGGTGTTTATGAAGGTGTGGTTACCCGGTACCCTGACTGGAAAATTAGGCAACTCGACTTGAAAATTATCCTACCCTCATCGAGGTTGAACCCTATGTATAACATGACACATGACTCATTTACACGTTTTAAGGTTGATGATTACGCCACTTGTCACGCCCAAACTCCCAAAGGCGGAATTACACTTTGCAAGAAGCCAACTGAACCGAACTCCACAGAACCCATTACCCATCAAAATTACGAATATTCTCCAATTATATCCATAAAAGTTGATTGGACAAAAAACTACCAAAACCGAGAGTACAATAAAAACATCTAAAGTTCAAAACTATTCACACGTCACATGCAGAGAAAGACAAGAAGGTATTCCCGTCATTGGCCGTGGCATTTCCTCGCTAGGCCGGCAGCCGGCCGCCGTCAACATCCTCGTTGCCGGCCTTCGCCACGTGCCACTGTCCAATCCCACCATCTCCCATGTGAGGCAGGCAACCCCGACAAAATGCACGATGCCGATGCGCATAGCACTCATGGCGAAAGATACCACCACCATGGCAACACAAGCAGACAGGTAGCCAAACCTCGATCAAAAAAGAAGAAAAAAAACATCGACAGCTTCAACTGAATCATCCTACAACGGATAAACACCTGTATTCCATTATAAGTCTTGTCATCTATAATAACAACATGCCATCAAGAACATGGCTTCTAAAATGGTCATCTACGTCGAGACCGGCTGGGGTTCATCACCATCATCATCATCTATGAGCCCCAGGAACAAGGGAGGAGGCAAAATTAACACAAGTGCCGATAGCTTCAAGAACTTCCCCCAGAATGGGGGCAATATATGGATTTGAACACGTACAAAAAAGAAAGGAACAAGAAGAATGAATAAATAATATGTCATTAGCTAGCTCTTCATCTCGCCTTCCTCGAGGTCGGACGAGGGGAGGCCGCTCACCCTGGCCTTGAGGGGAACGTCCTCGGAGTCGTCCAGCATGTCGCTCTTGTTCCGGGGGATTGGGGCGGAGGCCTTCTTCTCGGTCTCCACGGCCCAGCTGTAGACCACCATGCCCATCACGGCGAGCAGCATCCCGAGGATGTTCTTCACGGTGAGGGCTGAGTCGAACAGGATCCAGCCAAGAATCAGCACGCACACGGTCTTCATGTGGCCCAGGACCTGGAACGATGTTGCAGAGAACCGGCCGATGCAGAGGTACTGGCTCATGTTGCAGAAGACAGCCAAGGAGCAAGAAAGCAATATGAAGAACTGCAGAGTTATTAACATAGCAAGTTGTTAGAACATGTGGAAAGAATTCCCAGTAGGAGAATTAAAGCAACAGGAAGTGCATAATGATTAAAACAGACCACAGCACGAAAACTGCATGATAGTAACTGTTCTGTTTGGTTAGCAGTAAATTTCAGTTTCACCGTGCTTACAAGTCATAGAATAGAAACTAATCGTTCAACAATTTTCTTGGGATGAACATTAGGCAAAACAAATAATATTTAAATGGGAAACAAAGTTGACAATTTACTAGTGGTGTACTGATGCGGGGATGTCCACTCAACATGAAGAATGGGAGAAATCATTGATGAAACATTCCAATAAAATACTCAATAGTACTAGCACAAATCTAGAGTAGAAGATACAATAACATGGCAAAGGTATCATTCATTTGGAAAGAGTGCTGTCATGAATTGAAAATTGTGACATGCACATGCGAGAGAACTTACAGTTGCCCCAGTTGAGAAGTTGTAGTTTAATAACCATCGCCCATTGAGGTAATAGTCAGCAAAGGGACCAAGTATAATAAGAGACACAGCCTGTATTGGTGCAGTTTTGCTGAGAAGTTCAAATGACCCTATGTTGTACTTCTTCTGAAAGGAGCCAATTGTCTGGGACAAGGACAAGTAACGCATTGTCAGAACTCAGCACATGATATAATTTATCAAACTGCGTAGGCATTGCCAAAGAACACAATTTACAAAGAAGGATCCATCAGCATTCAGATTTAAGTAATCATCTTCCACAAATTTCAAAAACCAACTTATGTATCAAAATTATTACCGTACGAAGAGCCATAAATATTTATCACTGTCCAATGCAATAAGATTACAGGAATATAAACATCATAGGCATAGTTTTAAAAGCTGGCCGGTGAACCACTTGCAGTCCAGTTCACAGGTCCGACTGCCACTTCAAACTGTCTGTCTACGGTTCAATAATATTGTAGTTATTATCACTTGAGTTATGTTTAATCCAATCTCAACTCATAGTTATATGATCCTGTTCAACACTTATATAGGCTTTAGTTCCCATAGTCCCATCCTAGCAATAGAGGGGTGATGGCCCAGCTTGGTTTTTGCCTATTGACATGTTCCCATGATGGATATTGCAGCTTGCAGGTCGTATTCTAAGTCAAATCCTGAGCTGGACAATCTAATAAAATAATTTATAGTCCATTCCCCCCCCCCCCCCAAATATATATATATATATATATTTATATATATATATATATATATATATAGTGGTATCCTAAAAGGAGCCGTCCCCGGTTGCCCTAGTTGGACCACTAGCCTGATCCAAGTTTTAGAAACTGGTAAATAGTCCAAAAGTTGCTTCAGCTTGGTCGTAAATCTTCAAAGTGATTCACAGCTAGCATGTAAATTCCACAATGTAAAGTACCAAGGCTGAAGGGGTACATAAAAATAGTCTATCACGACTCGTGAGAACTGCAAATCTACAGCTTATGATGCGAAAATAAACATTCCATGTGCAATTCTATGGCCAGCATTACTATTTCTACAGTTCAGATTGGCTGTTTCTGAGTTTTCTGTATTCTGAGGACTCATTCGCAAGGTTCTAGCATCCACATTTTAGTTTGAATGCTATCGCAATTCAGAATAGTGTTACAACAGAATGTCCTAAGTAAATCAACAGAAGATTGAAAAACAAGTGCCACCACAAAAACATTGCTACACCTTTGTTCAATAAAAAAAAACTGATTTTGTTCATCCTCAGCAACATGATTCAGTTTCAAAAGAGTATCAAACCTATAGTGTTAACAAACAAACGCTTGAGTAGTTGGCAATTACAGTATCCATAACTAGCATTTTTAACATCCTGAAGGGGAATTTGAAATGCATAACAGCACAGGTCCAGTATCAGAATTAAGGGGGGAGAAAAACTCACAATCTGTTGAAGCGACGTGCAGAAGACAGCCACGCAAGCGCAGATGAATCCCTTGGCATTGACCTCCACATCCGTGACCGTGCAAATCCCAACACCCGCCGCCACGACCACCACGGCAGATATAACCTTGGTGGTGTAGTGCTTGCTGTTGAGCACCCATTCCATCAAGCAAACCACCGGGATCATGCTCAATTTCGAGATCTACAGGTTTGCAGTGGTTTCGCACCTTCAGCCACAAAAGAGCACAAGACCATATACAAACATTCCATGAAAATGGGCAACCTGGTAAATAAATATACAGTACCTGATAGAAACCGACGGAGTTGAGCATGAGACTAAGGTTCATCCCGGTGATGGACGTGTTGGCGACGAGGGAGAACCAGACGAGCTCCCAGAGCGGGACGTGCTTGGATACGGAGTAGCCGGTGGCGTTGGAGATCCATCCGACGAGCGCCGTGACGGTGAAGTGGAATCCGGTCAGCGTCGTGGCTGCATTTCGAACCAAAGGAGGAAACGAAAAAAAGAAGAAAAAATCAGATCCCGCGGCGGCGTCACCAGGAACAAACCCGAACCTGCGGATCCAGATCTGCGGAGAGGGGAAAGGGGAGGAGGAGGAGCGCGCGAAGGCGCGAAGGGTACCGAAGGAGAAGGCGTAGCCGGAGGAGGACATGAGCTGCTTGTTTGCCATGATGATGCCGACGGAGCTGACGACGTTCATTGCCCACGCCCCGACGTCGGACACCGCCGGCGGCTTCTTCTCCGCCTCCATCTCGCCCCTGCTCCTCCTCCTGACGCCGCCGCGGCTCTCTTCCCCCTCCGACGACGACGACGACCTGGCTGCGACCCTGGGCGGAGGAAGGGCAGGGCAGGGCAGGGCACGGCTCGGCTCGGCTCCCGCGGTCTACCACCCGGGCCTCGGTGCCTCACGCGGGAGGAGCCGCAGGGTTATAAAGGACGGGAGGCGTTGCCGCCTAGGCAAGGCAAGGAAGGGAGGGGGAGGGAGTGCGGGGAGGGGTTTCGAATTGGTGCTGTGTGCGCACGCAGACGCAGTGTGGGAGGCGGAAACGTCAACTGCACGGGCGGAGGACGGTGAAAAATCTGCGATCTGCGGGGAGAAGGGGAGGGGAGGCGGGTTAAGAGAAGGGAGAGATTAGAGGAGAAAGACGACGCGCGGGGGAGGGGGAAGGGAAGGGTGGCAGCAGCGGCGACGGCGACAGAGCGGGATCTGGCGCGGCCGGATGCTGTGCGTGCGCGCGTGCTGGCCTTTTTCCTTGCAGTTTCCCCTCTTTTTGCGCGTTTTGCCGTGCGGGATTGTGGATGGATTTCGCCGAGTTCTCGCCCCGTGGCCAGTTCAATTCAAAGCGCCCGCGAGGCCCCCCCGCGACTGGTTCTGCTAGTGCTGGCTGGGGTTAAAGGGGTGAAAGGGGGCCCAAAGCTCTCCTCGGCTCTGTTTTGATACTATTTTTAATCATATTATTTGTTTTAAAGTTATAAAAAAATATCCATATTTAGTTTGTTGCTAAATTTGACCAATACATAGGAAATCCTGTTAAAATTTTAGCAATATTGTCATCTTACAAAAATTTTAGTATTGACAAAACTTGGTAAGGTTTATTTTGGCTACAATCTGAATAAGCCCCTTCATCTCTTCGTCTTATCAGCCACACGGTGCAATGCAACTGCAGACTGTTTGTGTGTGACTACCTATTGATTTTTGGATAGGTTGAGAGTTAAAATTTTACAACTAATGGATACAGTTTACTCCCTCTGTCCAACAAAATCAACTTATTACTAATATGTGTCAATGAATCTATATATAGAGTATGTCTAGATTTCAGATTCGTTGTATTAGAATATGTGTCCAAATTCAATATACTAGGATGTGATGTTGATTTTTTTTGAATGGACGGAGTGATTTAAATGAAATAAAAGGATAAATATGTCAAAATCGTAAATCTGGAAACAAAAGCAGCTGTAAAATCAATTTTTGGTGCATTGTAACTAAGTGTAAATGCTCTATAACCAAGTATAAGTGTTTTGTAAGAGTGTAACTACAAGTTGGATCTATAGGAACACGAATCAAAAGACAAGAGTTCAAAATCATGTCACAAGTGAAATAACAAAACCGTTATGCGTTCCACCAGCATCTAACACAAGTTGACAAATGTCTTTGGGTCTACGTTTTTGACAAAAACCGATCAAATACCGTGAAATTTTGAGGTTTCGATTGGGACGAAAGTAAACTCCGAGTAAAAATTTAGATGGTTTTCGAGAATTTAAATTTGAAACAGAAAAATCAATCAAAATTTGGTTGAAAAGTTATACCGCTAGGGGTTAGGGATTTAGCAGTATGAATCGAGAAACCACTCGGCAAACCGATCTAAGTTAAAAACTGAACTAAATTAACTCTTTCAGCAAATATTTGACTGAATTTCACCGGCAACCAAGCAGTAATTACGATTAGACAAATCCGTTCATCGTCATGGTCATGCATGACTTGTACATGTGCCATTCAGCGTGCGCTTTGTGTGATATAATACACTTTAGTGTTATTGTGTAGGACATACTAGTCCGCAGGAAGCTTAGGACTACGCCACTGAATAACCTTTCCTGCCATGGCAAGCAAGGCTTGAAAGAACTCGAGTCTTTTCTTGTCAAGGGGGCATCACATATGATACTCATATATTAGACGGCCCGTTACTTTAGCATTTGCTCATGCTGAGCCCCCTCGAGATCCCGGTGCCCTGCAGCCCTGCTCGACGGCTTCCTCAGTTTAACAAAGTGTGCAAATTAATTGGGCTCTGAACTTGGATGTTGGGTGTCCATAAGTCCATTTCGATGGCATATGATGCGTCCTAATCTGTGAAAGGATCTCGTCATCCGATCTAAACCAATCAGACAAATGGACTGATTGGAGCGACAATTCAAACATGGCTTTCGAGATCAAATTAAAGTACTGGAATTATCTGCGTTTGGGAGCACCTGTCACTCTGTCAAGCAACAGGGCCAGCTGACAGGTACATGCATGGCCAACATGATTGAATTGTAGACACGGTGGTGGCCCACCATTACTCTCACGGCAAGAGAGTTCTGGCACGTTACACTTCACCAATTGTTAGGCCGGTGACCGTGTACACGGGAGCAAGAGTTACAGAACCTGCGAAAGCAAAGTCTTTGGAGTTCGTCCGGATCGAGTCCCATTTCCGTGAGCCTTTTGACCAGATTTTAGCTTAATCAGCGTGAAGTAGTGGCCAGTTCATTTGACTTGGCAAGCACATTCCTTAATCAAGCAAAAGCTCACATGCATGTTGCACAGATACAGAACTGAAATGACGGTAGATTAAGGGATACATGTCGAGTGCATGTCTTGCCTTAACAAAAGTGCCTACCGCCGATTATTTATACTCCCACTAGTTTATTTTTAAGAGTTGATTCCAATCAGTAAAATTTCAGAGAAAAGATTGCATCTACATGGATCTTTGCCCACAAGACTACTTTCCGATATATAGCCGCATGTCCAGCACAACAGGGTTTTTTCTTCACCAAATTTACATAACCAACGTCGGCAACGGAATATCCCGGTGGTAGGTATCAGTTTATTCATTGTTACACGCTCGGTGGTTGGTGATCCATGTATTAGTCTCTTAGGTTTTTGTCTCTATAAAACGGAAAGAGTCAATGACCCAAAAATTAAAAAACGAGAGGAAGAAGAAGAGGAGGAGGAGAAGGTCCCTCCCAAAGTCCCAGCCATGCACCACCCGTCACTTTCAGATATCGGTATGTACTAATGTACAATGTCTCAATCACGAGCAGAAAATAAACCTAAACCTTAGCCATTGGTAACTTGCTTGGTTACGACCTGTCGTTAATGACAAGTGCTACTAAGGTCTCACCCGCGATGTCGCCGTGATTAACGATGCTGCGGTCATGCGGTCCTCGCCGTAGCCAGTACTAGTATACGTACTCCAATCCACGGCTCGGAAGCACCGACGGCCGCCGGAGGGGATGTGGATGACGTACGGTGATGGTGTGATTGGGGTCACCGGGGGGGCCAGGCGCCCCCCGGCGTTGGCGGAAGCAGCGGGTGTGTCGCTGCGCGCGCGTGGCGTGGGACATGGTGGGTGGCGGGGCTCTCGAGCGGAGCGGACAAGCGGATTTTGTCTCGTCCCGTCACGTTCCAAATCTTGGAAGGGCATGCACGCCCGGGCGCCGACCCGGCCGGCCCTGGTCAGTGGTCACACCGTGGCAACGATGTGTCGCGTCGGCGCATGGTGTATTGGTGCACGGCGAAGAGACGCCGGTTGAGTTTGGCAAGATTTTGGGAGGAAAGGGGTACAAACGCTGGCAGCCTGGCACGCAGGCGCAGCTTGGCCCGAACACCGGCCAGCTTGCAAACACAACTCCGCTTATCATGAAGGGCTGCGAGCCTGCGACTGCGAGCCTTTTTCCTTGGTGATTGATTTGTAAATTACAATCGTTTGGAATCTGGTATGTGATCACAAAGGAAATGGTTGCAAGAGGAAATATATTTATGGTTCAACTTCATGGAAACCGAAGGAAATGGTTGTTTCATATTGGTATATGCTTTACTCTTTGGCTAGTTAATGATTTGTAGTAATATATATGGTGACAATGAGAGAAAAAAAATATTGTAACAGTGCATGTGATGGACAGATATTAATTAGAAGCAGAGGTGCGTACTGATGACAATGGTTGGTACAATTTGTACTGACCAAAAGAAGATGATATAGTACTAGTTAAATTGCATGCACCAAGGTCGTACAGTACTCACCGATCAAGCTGGGTTTCCTCCATGAACACGACGCCGAGAAGTTTGATTATCAACTAATTAGTGATCAGTAAGACAGTAACCTAACCCCTAACCAACTAATGATCCCAACAACTATGGCGGCCTAACCATGTATAGGATGTACTGAAAGTCTGAACCATTTAAACCGAAACCTTGCTAGTAACAATTAGTAGTACCAGTTGCTTTTCTTTTTTACAGTGAATACTCCTGTCTTACCTACTGATCATGGCGCCATTGTAAATGTGCTTAATGCAATGTACCAACATCGTCAATCATCTCTTCTATACATGCTTAAATAGATGCCTTCTCCCCTAATTGCATTTCATATAGTTACCCGTGTACGCACATGCTGCGCATCGACGCTAATCAAATGTCGGTGGTTCAAGATAAAAAAAAATCACAGGAAAATGATTTACTTTGTCCCCACCAGGGTTTATGATTCCGATAAAATCGGACCGGATTTCGCGAAATTCTGACGTTTCGACGAGGCTTGAAAGTAGAAACCGTCTGAGAATTCGAGAAGTTTCATCCCAATTCAAATTTGAATTGATAAAAAAAGAGAAGAAAATCAAATAAAATCTTATAAATACTATGATATTTATAGAACCTATTGGGATATAAATTTTCAAAAAAAAATTATGTATTGTGTGTATTTACTGAAACTTACACTAGTAAAGAAAATAATAAAGAATTAAAAAAAGGAAAACAAATTACCGATTGAAATTTCGATGATTTCGATCGGAATTTCCAAAAACCGACCGGTTTTCAAGAACTTGTCGGCAAACTCAAGGAATTTGTATTCAAATTTTGGTTTATAAAATTTGTTCGGAATTTACCGGTTTTCCACCAGATTTCGTGAAATTCCGAATTCTGCCATTGCCCGAAACGGAAGGGCCTGTCGGAATCATAAACCCTGGTCCCCACTCATAAAAGAATTCCTTGTCAAACCAGATGTTCATTTCCATATGAAAATGAGGAATTGCTTCCTTTACAAAGGAATCCAAATCCAATAATTCCATTCCTCTAAAGCTAGTGCCTATTTGGTTAATTCCTACCATCTTTTTCGGCAGTGGTTTTGTTTGATGCCAAATTTTTAGAAGTACCTAAGTTCTTGCTTGATTTTCTTGCCAAAATTGCCCCTTTTTATAGCAAAAACAAATTTAAAAGCAATTCAATTATATTGTTATTGTCAATTCTTTGGAATGGCTAGTTTAGGCATCAAAACAAACAAACCCAAAATACCAAAGTACTTGCAGACTTCCAACCCTAAGATTTTTTTTTTAAAAAAAAAACTTTGGTTCCAAACAGGCCTAACAAGAGGATTGGAATTGCATCTGGCCCAACTAGTAACGGCCCATCATGTCACAAGTGCAAGTGTGCAAACACCTCTCCGTGTTTCCCCTTTCGTCTTCGTCTTCATATATCCTTCCAGCTGGCTGACAGGGAAGATCGCCGGCCGCACCGTGCTCCTCGCCGGGCAGCCCGGCGCCGGGAAGACCGCACTCGCCATGGGCATCGCCAAGTCCCTCGGCGCCGAGACGCCCTTCGCCTCGGTCGCCGCGTCCGAGCTCTTCTCCCTCGACCTCTCCAAGACCGAGGCGCTCACCCCAGGCCTTCCGCTGCTCCATCGGAGTCCGCATCAAGGAAGAGGCAGAGATAATCGAGGGCGAGGTCGTTGAAATCTCAATCGACCGCCCCGTCTCCGGCGGCAGCTCCGCGCCTTCCGGTGTTGCCGCGGCTGGGAAGACTGGGGGGCTCACGCTGAAGACGACGGACATGGAGACCGTGGACGAGCTCGGCGGCAAGATGATTGAGGCCCTGGGGAAAGAGAAGGTGCAGAGCGGGGATGGATGTGGTTGCTCTTGACAAGGCCTTCGGGAAGGTGACCAAGCTTGGCCGCTCAATTGGGAGGTCGCGGGATTACGATGCTGTCTATCCTCGGACCAAGTTCGTCAAGTGCCCTGAGGGCGAGCTCCAGAAGCGCGAGGAGGTCGTGCATTGTGTCAACCTTACATGAAATTGATGTCATCAATACCCGGTAAATTCACATTCCCTTCCCAAAAATTCCTCCATAACTAGAGTAGATATCTCATACTTGAAGCAATATTTCATACCTGACAAGGAAGTATTGAACCATTTTGACATAGGCCCTCTTTGTTTAGGCCTAAGCTTATTGGCTTAGGCCCTGATCGGAACAGCTATCTGCGGCTGCAGCAGCGCTGCAGCTACAGTAGTCAACAAGCAAAATTAGGCTAGGAGGGCTGCAGCGCTGCGGCTGTGCAGCCACAGCCCAGCTAAACCGATCAGCCTCTTAGACTTTTAAGTCGCTTATTTGCTTATATAATTTATAAGCCGATGGATTTAATATCTTAAGTTTAGTGGTGGAGTCATACATATACCTCATATAAGTCAGAAAAGCTTATCCAACCTAGTTTTTTTTAGCTTAATAGTGTTGGAGTGGCTTATGGCTTTAAAAAAGCCAACTAAAAAAATTGTTTGTTTGTTTAGACTTAGACTTTTTAGCTTATAAGTTGACTTATAAGCCTAAACAAATAGGGCCGACTAGAGATTAAAGGCTGAAACTCTGTGGATACAACTGAAACAATCAACTCAAGTATTTCAAATTCTATCAGCTTTGGTATTTCACATTGACTTTCAGCTACCCTGGACATATGTGATGTGTGCTTGCTTGTATGTTTAATTGCTAATTACCATTGTGATAGCTTAGCCGCCAAAGTTTTTTTTTTAGTCTTGAAAAATCTGTTCTAACGTTTGCTAGAACTTACTATCTGAACAAAGGATCACTTGTCAACTTGTCGCTCCAAAATCCAGATTAAGAACTGTCTTGTAATCTTGTATTTTGCTTCCGAGCCTGAATGGAAAATAATTTATGTGTCATGTGTATTTGCAGTGATGAGAATCAAATAATAAATTTGAAATTGGTTAATCTTGCCTAGCTGCCTTACATTGACTACTCTTTGCACTGGAGTCCCTGCATTATACTGTACAACCCCTGACCCATTCTCAGCCCCACCCAGATCCTATTGAATGGCGCTAGAACTAGATCAAAAGGGGTGAGCATTCCTGCATCAGCAAAACTGGCCAAACCATAGCTAACCATAGTGTTCCAGCAACTGCATCACACCTAGCCATCTCATTCATTCACCTGCAGATATGTCAAAGGCAGGTTGACAAAAATTAGCTAAACTGGATTTGGAGAACCCTAGCTGGATCAGTTTGTCCCTACTAAGTGCCACATCCACACAGTTAGCTAATACTAAGAAAAGATGGTCTACTGGATGGCATATATGATCTTGTTGGGCCTGGAGCTGAAATACAATTCAGCCGTCCAAATCGGATCTAATTTTTCTTTTGGCCCATAGAGAAATAATGATGGAGAGCAGCCTCCTCTTGTAACTCTTGTGAAAAAAGGACCTGCACGATGTTGCTAAGGGCATAATTTGATGAAAATTAGTCAAGCCTATTGGTACTTTGGTACAGCTTAGCAATTATTATGTGCACATAAATGAACCATGTTCCAAGACGGTACATGAATATGTTTCAACTAGTTTGACATGAACTAATTGTGATTGTGATGTGCTCTCTCTCTCTCTAAGTATCTTATCAACCAAACAACTATCTGATGTGTATTAAATAGTATTCTTTGGTGAATCCCTTTGAAAATTCCATTTCTTAATCACCAAAAATCTTACCTGTAACTGGCTTGGCAGTTTTTTGGTCATTAGACAAAGATTATTGGCTTTCAGATGTGGTTTTCTAACTACCATAAAAAAATAAGTGGCTATCTTTGCACAAACTCATTTTTGTTTTTTGTTATTGCTGTCCAGGACACAGGTTTTCTTGCACTTTTCACTGGTGACACTGGTGAAATTCGTGTTGAGGTTCGGGAGCAGACTGATACTAGTGGGCTTGTTTGGCACAGCTCTAGCTCTAGCTCCAGCTCCATCTCTTATGGAGCTGGAGCTCAGCCAAACAGTTTCAACTCCATCTAAAATTGGAGTGAAGCTGGGTGGAGCTCTCTCACAAAATGAACTAGAGAGGTGTGGAGCTGGGTTTAGGCAGCTCCACAACTCCACTCCAGACCCAACTCCTGGAGCTAAATTTAGAAGTTGGAGCTCTACCAAACAGGCCCTGGATGGAGGGAGGAAGGGAAGGCTGAGATTGTCCCTGGTGTTCTGTTTATTGATGAAGTCCACATGCTAGATATCGAATGCTTCTCATTCCTAAACCGTGCATTGGAAAATGACATGGCTCCAATCCTAGTCATTGCAACCAACCGAGGGATCACATCCATACGCGGGATAAACTACCAATCACAGGATACCACCTGATTTCCTTGATCGGCTCCTAATCATCACGACACATCATTACACCGAGGATGATATCCGGAAGATCCTAGACATCAGGTGCGATGAAGATGTGGAAATGTCTGCAGATGCCAAGGTATTGCTCACAACAATTGGAGTGGAGACGTCCCTAAGGATTGAGGTATGCAATCCACCTGATCACTTCGGCTGCATTAGCTTGCCAGAAACGCAAGAATAAGATCGTGGAGATGGAGGATATAAGCAGGGTCTACCAGCTCTTCCTGGACGTGAAGAGATCAACGCAGTACTTGATGGAGCATCAGAGCCAGGTGAAGCAGACGGATATTGTTACAGACCTACAGTTGGGTTGGTTTTACGATTCATTATGGATACTCATTGCTTTTCTAGATGAATAGTGGTAAGCGTAAGATGAGTTACCCCTACAAACATTGCTCTGTGATGAGTTACCCCGACAAACATCTGTGGGTGCAGTGAACTGTGTTAGTGTTGTAGCTAGATTTCAGAATTGAATGTATCTTGTTTTATCCCGGTTTGGAGCAGTCGTACGCTAATGAGTAGTAGTACTACTACGACCCATTAAAAACCAATAACGCATCCGACTGATACGAATCTGGACATATGGACACTACAGAGCAGGAGTACCCTCAGTTTAAAAAACAACTTCCAGAGAAGAATATATATTTTTAGAGAAGGTTATTTTTTACCCGGCTTCTATATCCGCCTTTTTTAAATTAGAAACTTACCCATCAAACGGAAAACTTAGCCCTCTCAAATAACCCAATTTGAAATTCGCTCCTATAGAGATTTGAACTCAGGACTTTGGGGTGCTACTCAGGTCACTGTAACCACTAGGAAACTAGAGAAGAAATATGGACAAATACTTATCTAGATTCATCCTTAGAAGTTTATTTTTTGTGGGACACACATACTCCTATCATCCTAAAAAAATGAGAGAGACTAGAGGACGGGATGCCGTTAGAACGGGATACTTAAAGTGACTCATCCCCTTTCTTTTCTCTGTATAGCTGAGCTTCCACGTCTTTTCTCCTTGTCTTGCTAGCCAGATCAACAGAAGGAAAGAGAGGAAGCACGTTGAGGAGGGGAAGGAATGAGAGGACATATGGCAGCAAGAGGTTCATTGGCCGGGTGTAAGTTCAAGTGCCTTAATTTGGTTTTGGTGATTAATGACAAATCTAGTTACATGAGACTAACATTGTTATGAGCTTTTGTTTGACTAGTCTCATTTGGATATGAAAGTAAAAATGATTAGAGGTATGTATTAAACTTCACATATTCTAACTTGGTCTCTCTTGTGGAACCAAAATATGGTATGAGCTCCCTCATTGATCTTGATTGATTATGTGCATATGTGTTCCTTTATATCCATATGTATGCACATCTTGAGGGGGAGGTTATTCTATATTTTGTTTATTATAAGATTTCTATCTTGATTTGAAATCATCTTTCATCTCATCTCTCTATATTGTTTACATCGGATTATTATCTATCACAAAAGAGAGAAAAGATTGAAAGATCTTGGATTAAACAATTTGTGTAATTGTTGCTTTGGTGATAGATGATAAACCAATGTTTATGGGATTAACCTCTCTTTTACATAAGTTTTCAACAAGGTTATTTCCCGATAATGAGATGTGGTAGATATGCATTCTTTGGTGATGGACCTTAATCATGACAAGGATGAAATTCATGGAGATAAAGCGATATGTATCACTTCTTATCTCCTACTTTTTGATAGGTTCATATATATGATTTCCATATTATTGTTATATAAATGTGAGACTAATGTTTACTTGAGTCTTATCTTATTTAGTCTCCTTTACATTGAGAACATGGAGATCATGAAGGTATGTGTTTTTTTGTTTTATCTTTATCATTGCTACATGCCTTCTCCATGTGTATAGGATAAACCCCATTGGTTCTTCATAACTTATGCATACACTTGCCTCTCTTGTATATTTATTTGTATGCATATATTTAGGGGGAGCAAATCCTATACATTTATTGTGCATGTTCTAGATCCATGTTGTTCACCTATTATTTATATCGGATCTTTGCACTTGAGCTTGCATACGAGTATATGACACTTGTGATGTTAATGAATACTCAACAAACATATCCATATCTTCCATATGCAACCGGTTGGTCATCAAGTGAAGGATGACAACCGATTTGTTGGTACGAATGTTCTTCTTTGAGATGTGCAAAGGAATAGGTCTAACTGTGATGAGGCTAATGGAAGACACCATGGGTTGATGGTCACCAAGCCAAGGGCATCGCCGTGTCGACAAGAATGAAATCAAGCTTCTGATGAGAAGAAAGTCTTGACAAATGATGGTAAATACCTTGGTATAAACATGGTTGAATCAAATGGTCACAAGTGTTGATCTCGACTCAAGCTTGACCCCAAGATGGATGGCGCAAGGCAAAGGTACTAAGAATGTTTTCTTAATCTTTTCCCGGTCTTAGTGTTTGGTGTAGACCGGATTTGCTAGATAGGCGCCGTATTATCAAGAGGGGTCTATAAAGCGAGCTTGTGGATGATCTTGTGCCATATTAGTTCATATGCATATAGGTGCATTTGGTGAGCTTGTCTAGCCAAGTGTGATGAGTTTTCTCAAGTCCTAAACCAAGAGAGAAGTGGGCATGTCCAATAGGAGTGAGTGACATCTTGTGGGTATATCCGGTGGATATCCTTTGGAGTGTGAGCCCTTTATCCTTGACTTAAGTTGTGTTTCTTGGATGGTTTTTTCATGGTTGGATGGCCCTTTGAATAAGCTTTCCATAAAGTCCAAGAATGCCAAATTCCGAGACCCGAGTCAAGAGATATCGCCGTTTTACTAACGGTCGGTTAAGCTGAAAAGTGACCTACGGTCTGACCGTGGGCCTTATGCCGGTCTGACCGGGCCTGTTAGCCGGTCTGACCGGCGTGATAAGGCCGGTCTGACCGGCCCCACTGGTCTGTTGCACGGGTCTGGTTTTTGGTGGCGATACAGAGCCGCCAGAGCCGCAACCGGTCAGACCGAGCCGATGGCGGTCTGACCGAGCCGTGGACGGTCTGACCGGCTACTACACTGCGGTCAGACCGGCCACGTTGAGTGGGCTCAATGATTGCCTAGCCGTTACAAAGTAGTCCGGTCTGACCGGCCACTCTATGGCGGTCTGACCGGCAGAGCACAAAGTTGGGGATTTCGACTCCAACGGCTAGTTTTGGTGGTTGGGGGTATATATACCACTCCCCAGCAGCAAGGGCAAGGTTTTGGCACTCCATTGCATTATCTTGAACCCTTGCAAGAGCTCTCACACCCTTGTGCACTTAGTTTATCTAGTGAGATGTTAGAGAGTGAGTTAAGCCAATCCAAGTGCATTGCTTCATTGTTATAGCTAGTGTGGCACTTGATCGTCCTCGGCAAGCATCCTAGACTTGTTACTCTTAGAGGTTGCCGCCTCCTAGACGGCTTGTGGAGGTGTTGCCCGGTGACCTCTTCGAGGAGATTGTGGAGGAGGCCCGGCACCGTTTGTGAGTGGTTTGGAGTTCACCACCTTCGAAGTGAAGGAAGAACTACCCCGAGTGATTGAGGCTTGGGTAGTCCTCTCCGTGGGCCGGCTCCCGCCTTGCCCACCCCTTGACGAAGGGGGCGTGCGGTGGCTTCGTGGTTGAGCGGTGGAGTTGGGCTCGCCTCAACGGGGATTAGGAAACCGGCGAGTTTTCGAACCTCGGTGAAAAATTCCTTGTCTCTTGTCTCATTTATTTGTTGCATTTACATTTGTGCTATTTACATTCATAGAGACATATTTGAGCCCATATCACTTAGGTTTGCAAAACTTAACTTAGTTGCTTAGTTAACCTTGCACCTCACCTTGCCTAGCAACTTAGGTTAGTTTTGTTTAAGTGCCATTAAGTTTTAAAACCGTCTATTCACCCCCCTCTAGTCGGCCTCCTTGATCCTACACCGGGCACGACGACGATGGCATGCGCTCCCTCCTCATACCTAGTACCTATGGGTGTTCTGGCTGGTACCTGATACCTTGGATACCGGCTGGTATCTAGGTATCAGACCTTGGTACCTGGGTTCCAGGTCTGATACTTGTGAGTATCAGTCATGATATCTATGAGTGCTCTGGCTGGTACCTGGTATCTTGGGTACCGGCTAGTACCTAGGTATCAGACCTTGGTACCTGGTTACCAGACCTGATATTTGTGGATATCAGCCATGATACCTCCCTCCTTACACCTAGTACCTATGAGTGTTCTGGCTGGTACCTGTTACCTTGGGTACCGGCTGGTACCTAGATATCAGACCTTAGTACCTGGGTGCCAGGCCTGATACTTGTGGGTATCAGCCATGATTTCCTAAGGTACCAAGCATGATACTTGGTATCAGCCGTGATACCTCCTGATACCAGTCAAGAATGACTTACTTCCATGGCGGCCACCTCGTCTCCAACATCGTTGTCGCTCCCTTCTCCCTCTTCACAACCTTGACTCCCTTATCCTCCTCCTCCTCCGCCACCACCCCATAACCGGACGCTTCTCCAGGGCGCCCACGAGACCACCACAACCGGCCACCTCCGCCTCCTCCCCTTCGCCGGGAGAGACCCTCATGACCGGGGGCCATCGGCGGCGACGCCGGTGAGGAGAAGGAGTAGAGGCGGCGCGTGCAGTGGCGGGGCCATGCGAAGTAGGAGGGGGAGCCGCCGGGGCCCTACACCGACCCCGACGAGGAGTAGGAAGGGAGGTGGAAGATGGAGAGAAAGAATCGGAGAGAAAGGAGGAGGAGAAACGGATCTGGTGGAGAAGAAACAAATCTCAGGTTTGGGATTATTCGTTACAGGTATCCCGTTCCCATGGGATTCCGTTCACTAGTTTTTCTTTAAAAAAATTTAATCTAGTACTTGATGTGAGACAAATTAAATATAACGAAACCCTAAATCTGAATTCAACGGTTGAATGTGTTATATTTAGTTCTAGATTTTTTTTTTTTGGCAAGAGGGAGTATGTGTTTTGCTAATATCTTTCGTTACTCAGGAGATTGTAAAGCTTGCCTTAGGTAAGCACTAAACAAAATGGTGTGATTGAGCCCAAAAAGGTAACGTTCCTGACAAACTGCAGTTTGGCTACGTTTGTTAACGAAGTCACAAGGTCACAACAGGTGTTCAGCAGTGTGTCCGTGCGATGCAGCAGCCGCGTGTCGACTGTGATCTTCTAGCTGTACACTGTAGTTGCAATGTTTATACCCCAGGTCTCCAGCACGCATGTGAAATCCAAAGAATTCTGAACCAAACCCAACACTCGAACCCGATGAGTTTTCTGGAGAGGCGAACACGTCTGCGCCTCCGCGATTTCTTCTCCTCCTAAAAATATTTCCTTCTTTGCCACGGTGCAACGAGGCAACGACCACACGGCCGCACAACACGCGCGCGCGCGCCAGGTTGATCACCGTGATCCTGCGGCCTGCGTGCGACGACCGGCCGCCCGGGTCGGGGTCGGGGTCGGGGTCCCCAACTCGATCGCCTTCGCCTCGCCTTTCACCACCGGTGCGGCCCCCGCGCGCGAGGCGAGGTGGTGACTGGTGAGGGGGTCTCGGGACTTGGGCCACGCACAGAAACCGCCTCTCTCTCCTCTCCTCCTCCTCCTCATCCTCTCCTCTTCCACTCCCACTCCAGCGTTGCTCCCCTCGCCGTCGTCGCTGCCCTCCCCGATCGATCGATCGCTCCCTCTCCCGCGCCGCCGTGGCCATGGAATCCGGCCAACCCAACTCCGCCGCCGCAGGTGCGTGCTCGCCTCGCTGCTTTCCCCCCCGCCCGATCGAACTGTACTGCCGTCCGGAACAGCGGCCCGATCGCCCCCCAACCCGGGGGTGGAATTGGATCCTCCCGCCCGGATCACCCTCTGCCCATTTTCTCCGCTTGAGCTGCTGCGCGTGCTGCCGGGCGAGCCGGTGCTGAGCGGTAGTGCTGCTCTCCCTCGGGTTGTGTAGGGGGGCAGGTGGGGGTATAGGTGCCCGGAAGCTCCAGTTGAGCTCGCGTTGTGCGGTTCTCGGGGCCAATGTGGCCAGTCTGCTCGCCATTTGCTTGTAGGGGGTTAATCGGTCATCGGTGGAATCCGAGACTGTCATTTGGCAATCGGATAGGGTTCTGAGATTTTTTTTGGTCTGGCCGTTCTGTGTTGTTAAACGGTAGAGTGACCACAACTTGGATGGAGATGCTCAAGCTCACCCATGGATGGAATTGATCGAGCCCATCTCTAGTTTCCGTTCTGAGCTAAGTGAAGAGACTTTTCTGGTAGTTTCTGCAGTGATTGCGTCTGCCTGGAAGTCATATCTGCATACACACGGGATGATGGATTAGGTGTGAGAAAATGCATAATAGGAAGACAGTTGCAAAATAAGAAATCGGTCAGGCTAGAAGAACCAGGACTGTTTGTGAATCCATCACATCACATGGCTAAAAGCCCTCTACATCTTTAGAATTGCTGGTCGATAACAATTAATATACAGATTTTTTATGTTCCAGAGAGATATTTTATTTATTATTAGGATTTTGAGTTTTTGACTTACATGCATCAGAGATAAATCTTTGGAGCTTAAGTTCCAGTGACTTAATCCTTTTCCTTCCTCTGACCACAGCAGATAAGACGCAGAACAGTTCTGTACCACCTGTAGAAGGTGTAGCTGGAGGAGGGACTAGTTATGGATGGGTAGATGGAGGATTACAGGCGTCGAGTTTAGGTAATGGTGCTATTGACCCTACAAAGATACACTCAGCAGATCTTTTGCATGTCTGGTCTATGCCGAGCACAGCAAATGTTAGCCAACAAGAAGCACCTCGACCTCTGGAACATGTAAGTTATACTTGCATTTATTAGCACTGCTAGAAGTGCAAGAACTCTCTTGCTTTGACACTTCAATATGCAGAATATTTTAAGGCCATACCACTTCTCTGTTCCATCAGATATGCAGTGTTTTTTTCTCTTCCAGCATTTACTCATTATAGGCTGATGTGTACATGATTTTATCATATTTTTCGACCACAGTTCATTCCAAAAATATTTAAAAGTTACTTTCATTTAGGTTAACCTTTTGGCAGCAAGAAATGAAAGGGAAAGTTTTCAAATTGCTTTACGTCCAAAGGTATCATGGGCCACTTCTGGTATTGCGGGATCTGTGCAGGTTCAGTGCACTGATCTTTGCTCTTCCGCTGGAGACAGGTTTGTTTACTTAAATCTTGCATTCATTCTTTGAGAGATACCTTCATTCGTACACTTCTACATTGGATGATTATGACAGTGCTGTACCAGGTTAGTGGTTGGTCAATCTGTAACCTTGCGACATGTGGTGCCTATGTTAGGTGTACCAGATGCTCTTGTGCCAATTGATCCACTGAATTCACAAATAAACCTGCTTCCAGGGTATTGCCTCTGTGATTTAGGCAACTATGATTCATGCACAGCAACATTTTCTCTCTTTCGTGATAGCTAATTTACTGTTGTTTGTACAGAGAGACAAGTGCAATATGGGTCTCACTAAATGTTCCTTGCGGACAACAGCCGGGTCTATATGAGGGTGAAATATTTATTAGTGCTGTGAGGGCAGAAGCAGAGTAAGCTTGACTATGCTGCTTGCATGCTTTAAGTTGGTTCAGTGCCTCTGTCACAAGTGATTGTATAATCTGATTAGTATTTAGTATTATTTGGGCATGAAAAAGAAACATCAGATTCTATTACTGACACCAGTGACCATATTGCATGCTTTGTGTATCTCTGGTTGATATAATAAAGTAAAAGCACGGCATATATTCGAAGTAATATGCACTATTGTATACAGAGTTAAAACCAATGTTTTTGTATGCATGTTTCCCATGAAAACTATGTAATAATCAGAGGCTTTATATTTATATTTCCTATTGTGTCTTGAAATCTGAGACTCGTTTATTTGCCCAAGTCATTGAACTTTCCATGTTACACTGTTACTGTATGTCTTGAGCTGCTAAATTCAGAGTCTAGTGTGAGCAAACTAGTGTAATCTTCTTATATAACTTTAAATACTTTGCAAAATTTAGAAGTGGTTGGGGTTATGAAACAATCATTTTATCTTATACACTCATCCTGAAACAAGACAGCTTAAGTTACAAACATCGATATTCAGAATGCATGTCCAGTGTCCACTTTGATGCTTGGAGGTGGTCACAACTGTCCATGTGATATTTTTCTTTTATTTCTAGCCATATGTTCATCTGCGTTTGACTGCCATTTATCTTTTAACTATGGTGGCAGGTCCAGAGGAGAATCCTTGACAAAATCTGAAAGGTACCAGCTTTACAAAGAATTAAGAAATTGCATTGACATCACTGAACCCAGAGACTACTCGTCATCAGAGGAAATGGTATTTTATTCTGATGCTATATTTTCTCGGACATGCTATGTTACATTTTTATATCAATATTCCTTTCTACAACTTTTAGGTACAAAGACTTACATCTGCTTCAACCACACTGAGGAGGATGTTAGCTCTTCCATCATTCCAGGACTGCGAAGAGAATAATGGATTAGGAGATATGATGGATGAAGATATTATGAACAATGTGGCAGTTCGTTTGAAGTTGAGCCTTACTGTCTGGGATTTTACTCTCCCACTGACACCTTCTTTACCTGCTGTTTTTGGCGTATCCTGGCACTATTCTCTTTCATTCTGTTATGTTTGGATAATTTAAGATGTAATAAGGATTCAATATGCTTGTTTCTGGTGTGCAGCACATACTTTGTAGACCTACAGTTGGGAATTTGTGACTAAATTGTCTATGCTGTCCTTGTGTTGTAGTCATCATTAATTTGCATTTTCACTGTACTTTTATGGATTTGTTCATCATTGACTATACTCAGATATCTGAAACTGTGATTGAAGATCGGTTTTGCTTGGAGCATGGGACCAAAGGTTGGTATGATGCACTCGATCATCACTTCAGGTGGCTCCTCCAATACAGAATCAGTCCATTTTTCTGCAGATGGGGAGATAGCATGCGCATTCTAGCATACACATGCCCTTGGCCTGGTAACACTTCCATCTTTTTTTGTAAAACAATCTGCTGCTATGGAGTGTGATTTTTTTCTCACTTGTTTATTATTATTATAGCTGACCATCCAAAGGCGAAAGAATATTACTCTGATCCAAGACTAGCAGCATATGCTGTACCATATGCACCTATCCTATCAAGGTATTGCTCAAATTTCTGCCAAGTTTTATACCAATTTGCTATATATGTTTTTGGCTCATTTTTTTTATTCACAACAGCACTGATGCTGCGAAAAATTCCCTGCGAAGAGAGGTTGAAATCTTGAAATCAGAGGCTCATTGGTCGAAATCTTACTTCTATTTGTGGGATGAGGTGTGTCATTGCTCAGTTACACGTCTCTACAACACAAAATGCAAGTTTCTCCTTAGTTGTAGTGTGCTTTATGATGCCATATCAATTTGTAGGTTCCATTATGGCCTGCCTAGCTAATAGCTATATGCAGTTGGACCTACATTATTCCTATGAATAATAGCAGTCTTAGATTATCAGGTTTAATTATACATCTATGTTGATTGTTGAATAGAAAAATATGGTTAATTCTTACTGATGTTTAGATCTATTCTCTTTATCGGATAAGGGTAACTTCTGTTGTAATATAATGCGTCCTGATGTAACATACCACGAACAATAAAGTGATATGGAGTACGTTAAACATCCCATGTCCAGTATATTCTTATATCGTAAACACACACATAAAATTGGCAATCCAGCAAGTATAACCGTAACTGCATCTTTCACATGCAAAAATTTTGTAGATACATGATTGTGAGCGTGGTAATGACGAGACCAACCAGTTTATGCACTGCTCAATAAAGCATGACACCTGAAATAACCAAAATAGCTACATGTGTGCTCCATAGAACATAGGGATAGGCACGGACCAACCCGTGGGTACTCTTTGGGCCACGCTCCAACATCAATTTATACTGTTCATTTCAGTATTAAAGAAGAGCTACCTTATGATCTAACAGTTATTTTTATTTTTCTCAGCCACTGAATTTGGAACAGTATGATGTAATCTGCAGCATCTCTAATGAGTTACGTTCATATGCATCCGATGTGCGTATTTTGACAACTTATTACTGTGGTGAGTAAGACAATCTAATCTCCCTTAGTGATGGTGCGTGTAAACAACATCCTTCCCTACTTGAATTTGTAATTAGCATATATTTAGATTGGTCATTGGTGTATCATAAAATAACTTCCTTTATTGTTTAGCCATTAGGTATGGTGTTTTTTATATCCTGTATGGAATGACCATATGGATTACCTGCTTACGATGCAAAGATCTTCTATCACCCTGTTTGGTCCTACTTTTTCTTCCAAGTCAGGATAACATTTATGTACCTACAGAAGCTGATCACACTTGGCAAGTCTTGAGTTTCTTTTAAGCATATATCTTATTTTTAAATGTAAATGGCTCATGTAGGCCCAAGTGGTTCTGAACTGGCTCCTTCTACATTTGAGGCCTTTGTGAAAGTTCCAAATGTTCTACGTCCACATACGCAGATATTTTGCACAAGGTTTGCACTCCTGCTGGTATTTCTTATTTGTTCTAAACAGCTAAAATAGTGTGGGCATATGGTGTCCATATCCCTGTTTACAATATGTACACATGTTTCACACTGACATAGCATGCTACGCTTATAATTTTTCCAAAAAAACTGATACAACAGCATAGATCTATACTAGGAATGGGAGTGGGCTAATCCACGGGTACCCATTGACTTGCTCTAGTTTAACTAAAATTGCACCTTTTCACTAGCAAGAAAGAAAAAAAAAGGATTTTTAGTTGAACTAGTGGGTCAAGGGGTACCCATTTGTGGACTCACTCCGAGAGCTGCTCAATACTGATGCTAAAATGATGGACTTGTAATGCTTTATTCTACAACCAAAAAAAAAACATAAGGTTCAAAACTTTTAAGTTTTTTACCGTGTTTTCTACGTCTTACATTATCTTGTCAAATAAATTCAGAGCTAGGTTCAGATATTAGAAACTAGTCCTAATTTGTAACATAAACAAGATAAATACAATTATCAATGCCAGTCTGAAAGAATTTTTCCATTCTCACAAGGCACTGACATTATGATGATACGACATTGGCAATTTGATGGAATTCACAACTCTGATACATGTTGGAAATGTTTGGCAGTGTGTGGATATTGGATATGCGACATGGAGGCTAGTAGAAGTATTGGTAGCTTGGTGCATAAAATCATTTTCATACACTGTTCAAAATCAGATGTAGTATATCCAATTGATCTAGTGTTCTTTTTATACAGTGAATGGGTTCTTGGCACGAGAGAGGACTTGGTGAAGGATATTGTTGCTGAACTACGACCTGATCTTGGTGAAGTAAGAGCAAATTATGTTCTTTTAAATAGTATGGACAACATTCATTTTCTTTCTACAACATCTGTACTTGCATTGAATTTGTGCTTTAGGTTATAGCGTGGATGTTGCCGTGCTTGGAAGAGCTCATTACTTAGAGCATTTATTTTCTGAATAATGGTGATTTGAATCTGTTGGTATTTTGGTCTAAGATTAGTATTAGTCAGAATTTTTTAAAAAAATTGGTTGGATAAGAACACATAAGGGTTTCGTAATCAGTAATCTTATGAAATGCTGTGCCTGTTTTCTTGTTACTCTCTCCTTTAATTTATTTTTCTAAGGCACAATTTGACTTGACACTATCTTTAAAATTGAACTCAGATTATTATTTCCGTTAAATATATTGTCATAACTACCCAAAATGGGAAAATCACAAGAAATATTATCAAATATAAATCCAGTGCTACCATTTCCATACACCTACATATAATGAGACCAGGTGTGGGCAAAAAGTTACAAATGTTTGAATCTTGAATAGCACCCGCGCCTTATAAAAGTGGGCTCTCTATGTAAACAGTACTGTTCTCTGGTGTGCCATCCGTTTACTGTTGTGCATGCATATGGACTTATGGAGCCCTTTATAGTTTACTGTTTTCTATCTTGATGAGCTGAAGTAATTTCAATCTTATGTAGGAATGGTGGACATATGTGTGTATGGGGCCTTCTGATCCTCAACCAAACTGGCATCTTGGGATGCGTGGAACCCAGCACAGGGCAGTGATGTGGAGAGTGTGGAAGGAAGGTGGAACAGGATTCCTTTATTGGGGTACCAACTGCTACGAGAAGGCTATGATTCCAAGTGCTGAGGTATGATGTAGCATTGGGAACCATTTAATACAATGTGATACCAATGTCTATGAAGGTGTATTACATTGAATACTACAGTAAAATTGAACTTGATAGATCGGCCTCTACAATCTACATCACGCTCATCTGATTGTCTTACTTGGTGTGACTGCAGATTTGTTTCCGACGTGGTCTTCCTCCTGGCGATGGGGTACTGTTCTATCCTGGTGAAGTGTTTTCTTCATCACATGAACCGGTTGCGTCCACTAGGCTAGAGCGCATTCTCAGTGGCATGCAGGTGAGGTTTTTTGGAATGCTTTGCCTCTGTTAAAATGCTAGTATATGTTTTTTTAAAAGTAATGGAAGTAAATCCAGCCTCTATATGAAAGATGAATTCGTCCACAATGCTAGTATATGTTTGCTAAGTTAGAACTATTCAGATTGAAATTAGGTGCAAAGTACTTATTCTGAAAGAGGCTTCATGGTTGAATCACTTAAGCTGTCATTTAAATCCCACCTTTGCCTTTGATTGTACACAGTACACCATATTATAAACTGTGAAGCCAATGACATTTGGAATATTGCACGAATGAGACCTTTTCTTTTGAACAAACCAGCGCTTAGGGCGGGGGAGTTTCTAGCTGCTGCAGCTTCTTCCAGAATCAGAAGCCAAAGAGTCCAGATTTTGGTACAGATTCTGAGAATATGTAGTTGTAGAATCCAGAAAAAGAACTAGAAGCCAGAAGCTGAAAAACCTAGTTTTTCCAGATTCTCAAAAGCTGGCTACCAACCAGTTACTTCTCAGAATTTTAAGCTCTCCCAAACAGGCCATTAGAGTGCGCCAATTTCACTGAATTTAGCAGGAAATTTCATTGAATATACCAAATGAAACTTTCAGCCTTATAGTTTAATTTTGGTTACCAGAACCACAGTTCTCGGCTGTGGATAGTACAAAAACTGAAACTCCATCAGCGAGCAATTTGTTCACGGTTGACTCTGCTCACAGTTGTTCCTTACTGATGTTCTAACGCAGGACATCGAATACCTGAAGCTTTATTCGTCAAGGTACGGCAGGGAGGAAGGTTTAGCTCTCCTTGAGAAGACAGGCGTGTATCTTGGCCCAGATCGTTATGCACTTGACCATGGACCAATTGATGTGATGCGTGGTGAGGTATACCGCACTTGCAGGTCTTAGGGCAGAGCTATCAACTTCTGGTGTTTCACTGTAGCATCCATCCTGTTGTTGTACATATGATTTCTCATGTACTGGGAGTTGCTAGCAGCAAATACTTATCGATGAACCCATCAAAGCTCCGTTTTCACGCTCACCTGTTAACACTCCATTCTACGGTATACCTATGATGCTGCCAGCGTGTGACTGCAGCACACGAACTGTATTTTATTCGTCTAGCACGGTGTCGATCCTTATTTCAGAAGGGACATTATGGTGCCCTGTCCCTTCAGAATCTGGTAGCTTTATCGCCTGATGTGGATGTCACCATGGCTATTTCAGGATCTAGCTATTATATGTTATCCTTAAGGAATTTATCACAGGTTGCCATCCAGGAAAAGGAGTCCGCTTACAGCACAAGTGGAAGGTCTTTGTCATGAATCCCGTAGTAATTCCGAAAGATCTTCGACACCTCCATTCATATACCTCAGAAGCTTCAAGAAAAACAACCAATCAGGCCTAGCCGACATACACGATGCTATTGCATGTTTATAGTGATTATTGGTCTAGTCTTTTCAGGTCAAGAATCACAACATGCTTCCTTCGCGCAGACGTTAATCCGAAATTTTCATCCGATTATCCGAGACACTCCTTTTGCCTTTTCTTAATTAAAAAAAAACTCTGTTACCATTGACCAGCTGATAGCGTAATGGATAGCCTATGCTTGTGTAATTCAGGTATACTACAAGTCATTGACCATTAGCAGCTTAACAGCCACTGGAGCAATGGCTTCTTTCGGAATGCAATCTTGGGAGATTACAGTGCACATATCTTCCCGTTTCCAATCTCCAGCTGATCTTAGGAGATCAGGGGCGAGGATGGCTTGCAATGGTGGCTGCACGGCCACTCGTTGATAGTCTGATCTCACTGAGCAAACGACATACTCTGGTCGGCCACGGAGTCTGCAGTCTAGTCTAGTCTTCACGGGCATTTGGATTGCTGTTGTTCGGATTTCTCTGGTCCAACCAAAACTGACGAGGGGTATTTCGGTACAGTTTTGTAACTGTAGCTTTTCCTCTTACATTTGCATGTACTCCCGTAAGGTTATGGTTGAGGGTGAATGACATGCGGTCCCATAATAGTGGGGATCAGGGTATGGGTATTTTGGTCTATAGAAAATACGACAGCAGAACATGATTCAAATGTGTCGGATGCTTGCAAAGTGGCAAGGATCCGATTTTATATAAACTGTAACGATATAATTCCTCCGTTTCACAATGTAAGTTATTCTAGCATTTTCTACATTCATATTGATGTTAATGAATCTATACATATTAGTTTTACAATGTAAGTCATTCTAGCATTTCCCACATTCATATTGATGTTAATGAATCATTAACATCAATATGAATGTGGGAAATGATAGAATGACTTACATTGTAAAACGGAGGGAGTAGTTACAAATAAATAAATAAATAGTAATAATCGATTTTTATGAATTCATAATGATACATGGATCTAATTAATAAAAATGAAGATTTATGGTCGATGGTGAATGGTATCAGGTTGTATATGATTATGATGTAATGAAACCAGAGTTGCTGAGCCAACAAGTACCTCTCCTGAATGAGGTACGAGCAGAAGGATTTGGAGATATCCATGACACTGAAATGATTCCGGGCATGTGCAAGTGCAACGCTTCTCTCGCTAAACCTGTACTAGTATGATCTACAGGTGCCGGTAGCTATGGCCAGAATGTTGCTTATGTTTTTCGTTGCCTGAAAATGACTCCAAGGGGCACAATGATCGCCTCCCACTGAATGATTGAAATGCTGCATATGCTCCATTTGTCTCCTTCTGCTTGGCGGTAGCATTTATCCTTCCCCTTTTGTTCCGGAGCTGATTTTTTTAATACACTCCCCTGAGCTAAAAAAAATACTCCTACTTTCCGTTTTTTTTCAATTAATAATACAGCTAAATTAGAGTGAGTTAAGATCTACTCCTACTTTCCTTTTTTTTTTCAATTAATAATACAGCTACCCTCAATGCACAGCTGCCTTGGTGGCTACTGAGATGCAACTTTAGTTAAGTACTTGCCATGAATTTTTAGCAATCCAAACGTGCAGATTGGGACTTTTCACCCTATAATCCCCATTGGCTATTGCCACCTTTTTATCCTCGTGGCAAGTTGGCTAATGGCAACACCCAGCACCCCCACACGAGGAACAGAAGAGATCTCCGTGGAGAGGACCACAGGCACAACGGGGTACGTGCACACTGTTTAGGAGTGTGAGAGCTAGAACCGACCATCCAACCATGAAAGTATGCAAACCAAGATGGAAGTGTGTAACCTTTTTACCGCATCATCACCCCCCCTGTTCATTAGAAGTGTCTCCGATTTTGGTACTTACATGTCTAGTTATAAAAAGCATGCCTGGAAATCCTTTACGTTAGAGGCCGATCGGGCAAGAAAAGATAACTCAAGGACAACAAAAGTCAAGTTAATAAATTGGATTGTAATCTTAAGAAATCCATTTTTTCTTGCATGTACTGTTTGTCCGTCTTTTGGTATCCAGTTCTCCATGACCTGCTCCCGAGAGCATTGTGTCTTGAGCACCCTTTATAGTGTATACAGATCGTTTCAAAAACCACAAAATTTCAAGGTTTCAACACGGGAGGAAAGCAAATTTGAACAAATTTTATGGTATTTGAGAAATTCAAATTTACCACAGTAAACACAAGTGGAATTTCATCAAAATTTGGTAAAAAAACATTGTACTGCCAGGGTCGGGATTTGGTAGTCCATTGGAAAGGCGGACCTTATTATAGACAAGGGCTCTGGATTTCTTCCTTAGAGAGGTGGTATTTTATTTTTTTATTAGAGAAAATTCCTTGAATAGAATTTAAAATTGTTAAATTTCTTTATATGCCATTGAAAACATGCATTGACTTATATAGCACTTAGATATCATTTTTTGACCTTATATGGCACTGTTGTTAGTCCACCATCTACATGAGCACATGATATAAGTGAACTGCAAAATGAATAGCAAAAACTTTTGCTCCTTCTCTCCAGATATATGAATGGTACTCGAACTTGATCAACATGGCTCATAGCAGCGCTCTAGCTGATCCTCAAGTAGTAATAAGAAAGCCTAGCAAAGGATAAGGAACTATCCGATCCGATGCAGTCACTAGAACACCGGTTACTACCATTAACATATGAGCCCATTCATTTCTAAACCCACGTACCAAAATCCTTATATTTAGGGGCGGAGAGAGTAGTACCTAGATCGTGGTGCATTGGAAGACCTGGGTGTCATAGAAAAGCAAGAAAAAATGGTTTAGTGGTATATAAGAAATATAAATAATAATAATTTTTATGAAAAATAATAGAATAGAACGTGGTACAGAAGGTAGAGAGAGACAGAAAATTTTACTCTTTTTATTAGTTTATATGATAAAAAATGTATAAACATTTTTGGATAGTAGCATGTATTCTGTTAGGGCTCAGGAGACACACATCGCTTTGCCAAATGACACGGTGATTTGAAAAAGGGCATGAAAAGATGAAAGATTGGTAACTTACGTTGATTCGAGGAGATGCTATCTAAGAAAGGGCAAGTAAACAATTTGTAATTGCTCTATCAGAATAAGCGACACACATCAACTCACAAAAGGACAGGATGAGTTATAAAGATTTGGTAAATTCCACTTCTTGTAGGAGATCACAAGTAAAACTATCCGCTTTGTTAATTGTCACATAGAAATGGCTTCCGGTGATGTAGTTATTCTGTCATAAGCTAAGAGACATGCATTACTTTGCAAAAAGACACGATGATTTGAAAAGTGACGCGAAGAGATCAAAATTTGGCAACTTCCATTCATCATAATTGAAGCTACTTACTAACTCACTTAGTAAAGGCCACATGGAAAAGGTTTAAGGGTTTTTAGGTGTTTGTTCGGGTTTACTCCCTTCATCCCAAAAGAACAAACCAATCCATCCATTCGTAAAAATACATGCAAAGGACATAGAGAGATAACAATTTGGAAACTTCCGTTTTTATTTTTTATATAAAAAATCGACTTGATATGGTAGACTTTTAATGTGTGTTTGTCACCGTAATCAACCTACCTCATTAAAAAACACATCTTAGGACAAAAACACGATTATATACTTAAAAAATGAGGACGAAAAACCTCTAGATCTCCAACTAGAAAAAGTTATAAAAAAACTAAAAAAAGAAAAAGAAAGAGAGATGGTCACCATAAGCCCACCCCAATCCATGTCCACATCCCAGCTGGCAATCGTCGTTGCTTACTGCGCTCTCTTTCCGTACGCGCTGATAGATCCAGCACAATATAAGACGCGGGTCTACATGCGACCCCACGGCGCTCTTACCTCACCAGCGACGTGTTCTCCACAGCACACACCCAAAGTAAACCCCGTTCTGACGGAACCAAAACCAAACCGGGGCAGCAGCAGCAGCAGAAGAAGAAAAAAAAGCCCCACGACGATCCAACCCCCATCCCCAACCACAACACCGACGACACGTCAACAAACAGTAAAAAAAAGATCGCTTTCTCTTCACCCGTGTCAACTCATCTCCCAGTCCCAGTCCCAGTCCCAGCAAATCAGCTCGCCGACTTCGCACGAGAGAGAGAGAGAACTCAACGCTGTTCCCTGGAGTACTATACAAAACCAGTATAGCAACGCAACGCGTGCACCGTGGCGTGGCTGGCTGGATAACGGCGACGCCGATCGATCGCTCGCCCGATCGGAGGCGTTTGCGCTGCGTTGGCCTGGACCAGCCAGCCGCCGCTGCCGCCTTTTTTTCCCCCCCGCGGCCCGGCCTTATCAACACCGGGGGGATGCAAAATCCACAATCCAATCCCACCGCCGCTCCGTGCCCGTGCCCCTGCCCGTGTGTTGTCCACTCGCCACGCAGTTTTTGTACGTAGAAAACCACACGGCGTGTGGTGTGGTGTGGTGTAAAAAAGGCGTGGCACGTGGGCACGAATCGCGGGGCGGGATCGGGCGGTAGCCCACCCACCCACCCACCACCACCCCGCAGCGGAAAGGGCAACGTGCCGGATTGGCACCAGCGAGCGAGAGAGGGTGTGACCCACAGTGGCGCGGGCCTTCCGCCTCATCATCCCGATGCCTCTCTGACTCCCACCGCATCTCCCCCAATAGAAAGGCAAGCGAAAATTAGAGAGAGAAGAGAGAAGCAAAGGGAGACTGCGAGAGAGAGAGAGAGAGAGAGAGAGAGAGTTTTTTTTCTTCCCTTCCCTTCCCTTCCTCTTCGCCCCGTCCACCGCCCGCCGCCGCGCAGTAGCGCAGTTCTTGGGGAGGGGAGGGGGAGGGGGGAGCCGCGGGTGAGGGGGGTGGAGCTGTGGCGGCGGCAGATCGAGAGGAGATGCCGCCCAATCCGACGGGGACGGAGGGGGAGCCCGGGCCGGCGGTGGAGCCGGCTCCGGCGGCGGGGGCGGGGGCGGGGGCGGGGGCGGCGCCGGTGGTCAAGAAGAAGAGGAATCTCCCCGGAACGCCAGGTGAGAGCGCGCGCTCGCGGGGTTGTTTTTCTTTGGGGTTTCTATGCTTCTACTACTTCGAGGCGTGGTTTGATGGGTGGGTTTGCGTGTGGTGTTCGCGGGGGCAGATCCGGACGCGGAGGTGATCGCGCTGTCGCCGGGGACGCTGCTGGCGACGAACAGGTTCGTGTGCGAGGTGTGCGGGAAGGGGTTCCAGCGGGACCAGAACCTGCAGCTGCACCGCCGCGGCCACAACCTGCCGTGGCGGCTGCGGCAGCGCGGGCCCGGTGCGGCGCCGCCGCGGCGCCGGGTGTACGTCTGCCCGGAGCCCGGCTGCGTGCACCACAACCCCACCCGCGCCCTCGGCGACCTCACCGGCATCAAGAAGCACTTCTGCCGCAAGCACGGCGAGAAGCGCTGGACATGCCAGCGCTGCGGCAAGCGCTACGCCGTCCAGGCCGACCTCAAGGCGCACACCAAGACCTGCGGCACCCGCGAGTACCGCTGCGACTGCGGCACCCTCTTCACCAGGTATAGCTAGCTACCCTCGACCCCAAATCCCCATGGTCCCTTGGGGGCAACAAAGAATTTCCATTCTTGCTTGCCTTGATTCATTGGTCGGGTTCAGGAGGGACAGCTTCGTGACGCATCGCGCCTTCTGCGGCGCGCTCGTGGAGGAGACGGGCAGGGTGCTCGCCGTGCCTGCACCGCCGTCGCCTCGCCCGCCTGATTTGGAGGCCGAGGAGAATGTGGATAAGGATAAGGAGGAGGAGGTGAAGGAGAAGGAGAAGGAGAAGGAGCTGGAGGAGAATGAGGATTCACCTGTGGCCGAGGTCGATGAGCCGCAGCCCAGCCAGGCGGTGGCGGAGGTGCCGCAGCAGTGCGCTCCATCACCGCCGACTCCGATACTGCAGGAGCATCCTCAGCCGGTGGTGGCAGTGGTACCAAATGTGGACGGTATGCTTCTTTCACATTTTTGTTGTTTGTTTGTCATATTGCCCATAGATAGGCTAGACGAGATTTATGGCAAATTGGAGCTCATTTAGTCAATCTTACTACTGTAACAAGAAAGCAATGCATGTGTCTTTGTTTCTTTCCCGATTCGGTTTGGTCATTTGATCGGTTAGCTGAACAATGAGGAGTAACATGTTCCATCCTATTCTGCTGTATCTATTTGCAGAGCAAGAGGTGGTTGCTAAGCCAGCTGTGATTGCCAAGATAGAGGTGGAAGATGAGCGAGATGAGGACGTTTGCTTTCAGGAAGCGGATCGATACAAAGATGCTGAACTGGAGGACTCAAACCTGCTGGATAACGACACTCCGATGCTGCCTTGTTTCCTTCCCTCGCCCTCGGAGGCCATTGGCACAGATGGCAGCAGCACCAGCTGCGGCACGGGAAGCAGCGTTACCAATGCTATCGCTCCAGCTACGACGACGAGCACGTTCGCTGGTCTGTTTGCGTCGGTCACAACGAGCAGCACTCCCCAAAGCAGATCCCTCCGCGATCTCATCGGCGTCGATCCCACATTCCTCTGCCTTGCAATTGGTGCGCCGTCTTCTCTCTTCCCACAGACAAATGCAAGTGACCCCTGCTCCTTTGCTCCACCTCCAGCACCGCACATGTCCGCAACCGCTCTCCTGCAGAAGGCTGCTGAGGTTGGTGCTTCGCAATCAAGCTCATCTTTCCTGAAGGAGTTTGGGCTCGCCGCCTCCACCTCATCGTCTCCCCCATCCAAGCTATCCCAAGGGAGGTTCACTACTGGTAACACACCAACAACATCTCATCCACATCCACATCCGCATCCTCATCCGCCTCAAGGAAGGTTCATGGATAACGTCCCACAGCCGCCACCGCCAGCCAAGCTGCCACATCGAATGTTCACCGATAACAGTGTACAACAGTGGCACCATAGGAGCAACCAGCAAAGGGAGATGGAGCCTGGGCCGATGCTACCTGGCGGTCTTGGCCTTGGTCTCACCTATGACAGTGGGAATTCAGGGTTGCCGGACTTGATGATGGGACCATCGGCACTGTACGGTCCCAAACCTGCTACTCTGGACTTCCTTGGGCTTGGCATTGGAGGGACCATGGGTGGCTCCACTGCAAATGGTGGCCTCCCGGCATTGATGGTTGGAGGAGAGCTGGACATGGGATCTGCACAGGCGCCATGGGAGGAGGCCAAGAGAAAGACCAATGGCCGCACAATCCTGTGAGGTTTTCTTTTTGCAATAACCTTGGGTTTTGTGCTTTGGCTAGCATCATTCTTTCAGCCACCTGCCTGTATTGGTAGAGAGAAACCTAGAACAATGTAAGATGCAGACTTGTAAATACATCCGTGCTTCCTCTCCTCTCCTCCTCTGCCTTCTTCTGTCTAGAATTATTAAAAGGGCTTATTGTTGTTATAGAGGGAAAAATCTGCTGGTCATTTGGAACCTGACCTTTGCTGGTCCTGTTCCTTTCATACTGTATGAAGGTAACAGGGGCAGTAAGTAGTTGCTGTTATCTTAACTGAGAGACCTGTGGCTCGAATGCGAGATTGTTTCGGAAAAGATAAGGTGAGATTACGACGGTGAGGTTGACATGGGAAAGATGTCTTTGCTGTTGCTATCATCTGGGTCAATATCCTTGCCCCCAAAAAACTACTTTCGTGGTCTTTTACTACTAGTACTGCTACTTTTCACCCTGCGTTATGTGATTGGATGACCGTTTGATGGTTACTAACCATCTTTTTTGTGCCTTTTTTTTAACACCATCTCTTCTGTGCCTTGTATTACTATGTTGTCACTATGCTTTATGTAGTATTGATCAGTCAAATGTTTTTTCATGGTTGTGTACATGTGTGCCTATTTTTTAACACCCTCTCTTATGTGCCTTGTATTACTATGTTATTACTATGCTTTATATTGATCAGTCAAATATTTTTTCGAGGTTGTGTAAATGTGTGCCTAGTATTATGTTATTGTTATGCTTTGTAAAGAAAAAACCAATTTCTATCTATAAAGCTGGATATAAATCTGGATATAGGCTATGATCAGATTTATCATTATCATCATATTGATTTTCTCTACGACGGAAAGAGCAGTGATCAGTTATAAATGTTTTTACCAAAGAACTGGATCCCTCTTGTTCCCCGCCCGTGACAACGACATTTGTATTGTTAGCAGTCTAGCACACAGTTAGTTCTAATATCAGATGTGACACATTCTAATAATAGGAATATGACATCTGATTCTACTAGGGTCGAGTCTAGTTCCAAACTTTTCTTCAAACTTCCAACTTTTCTATCACATCAAAACTTTTCTATACACAAACTTTTAACTTTTCCGTCACATCGTTACAATTTCAATCAAATTTTTAATTTTAGCGTGAACTAAACACGCCCCTAGGTTTGTTTTTTCATGTAAGTGAGGGAGTACTAGGGTTAGTACAGTACATTTCTAGCAGGCTTTCAGATGGGCAGACACAAGTGTGCCTGATTCCAAAGCGAAGACAGAGATCTAGTAGAAGCTAGCGCTGTGTCCGGAACTAAAGGTATCCACGATTCCACGGACCATGGCTAATGACATAGATTTTTTTCTTGGATCAGTGAGTTGTAGGCATGCCAACCTTAAGAATGGAATCACATCCTCCATTATCCTCCGTCCCTATCCTCGAATATAAACAGTAGAGCTACAATAGAGCTTTCCACAGAGAGAGATGATGACCAGTCCACTAGCATAGCAATATTTCCTGGGTCCTGGGGTGGTCTTGACCAAACAGATTTTGAAATAATGAGAAACCGGCAAATTTTCCAATTCAAACCTATTTTCTTTTTTTTTCTCAAGGTGATTTAAATACAAGAGTAAATATCGTAAAACTACATATACTTAGGTCAAATTATCACAACACTATAGATTTAATAGATTTAAGATAATGTATCACAAAACTAACGTTTTAACATCAATTTTATCATAAAATTATAGTTTTTATGTGGAGTATCACATAACTGCATATTTTAGACTTTAAGTCCTTAGTAGTTAGTATCATTGTTTTGCTGGAGTTCTAAACATTGTAGTTCTGTGACTAAATTGGCACAAAATCTATAATTTTGTGGTAAATTGATTATAAAATCTGTAGTTTTGTGGTGCTCCGTCTCAAATATGTAGCTTTGTAATAAATTAGGTGCTAAATTTTGTAGTTTTCTGAAATTTATTTTAAATATAAATTAGCATAGTGGCCTGCGTAGATTGCGCGGCTAGCATTATTATATTTTCTCTCATATAATAGTATATATGTTTTCTCAATGTATTATTCAAATATATCAAAATGATAACATAATTTTAAATTTTATACTAACTTTACGAAACTACTAATGTGCAATATTCATATTGTATTTTATATACGTGTTAGTTATTAATTATTTTTAATATCAAATTTTAGTTATTTGTAAATTATATTCCTATATGGACTCTAGACTCGTCTTTCAATATTTCTTTTTCTTTAATTCCATATTTTCGTTATTTGTAAATTGTATTTCTATATAGACTCTAGGCTCTTCTTCCAATATTATTTATTTTTAATTCTGAATTTTAATTATTTCTAATTGTATTTATATGTGGACTCTAAACTCATCTTTCAATATTCTTTAATTTTGAATTTTGAATTTCAGTTACTTCTAAATTGTATTCCTATATTGACTTTAGACTCTTCTTCCCATGTTTTTTTAATTTTGAATTTTAGTTATTTGTAAATTGTATTTTTATACGAACTCTAAACTCTACTTTTAATATTATTATGTTTATTCCGAATTTTAGTTAGTTTTAAATTCCTATATGGACTTTATACTCTACTTCTAATATTCCTTATTTTTAATTACGAATTTCTATTATTTCTTAATTGTATTTCTATATGGACTCTATACTCTACTTCTAATATTCCTTATTTTTAATTCCGAATTTCTATTATTTCTTAATTGTATTTCTTTATAGACTCTAGTCTCCTCTTCCAATATTCTTTATTTTTAATTCCGAATTTCAACTATTTCTAAATTGTATTTCTATATGGACTCTGTTTTTCTTTTTCTCTGATTAATATGAGAATTTCTAGGCCGTGAGAGCGAACGTGGATACTCCTTTTTCTATTCCTTTAATAAGTTAATAGATTTATGTGTTCCAGACAACCAATAAGGCCTTAGGAATAGGGAAATTTTCTATCTTTCTACATATATTAAACTGTTTTTCTAAATTTCATATGGAATTTTTGGGGCCTAAAAGTATATCTTTTCTAAGGCCACCATCATCTACTTCCATCAGGGTTCCAAGGTGCAACTCTGACTAGTAATTTCTATTGTAAAATATTTGCAAACCCCCCACAAAACTATATATTGTAAAAGTACTTCTCAAGTTAGATAAATTGTAAGCTTTAAACATACATCCAATCTAAATATTCAGAAAAATGGTTAAAGCTTATAAAGTTCTCTTCAAACATATCCAAGACAACATATACTTCGAGCGGAATATGTGTTTGTCTAGCATCGGGTGTTCTTGTGATTATTCACCATTTTTTCCTGTAGTCTTGTCCTACAGTTGCAAACTGGTGGATAGTATACGTTGTGGCAGAGTTCGGTGTTCTATCCACTGAACATGTCGACGTCCTCTGGATAGGAAAAGGAGAAAACGAGCGTGTCGAGTTTCTACTGGGACTGATCGTACAGACCTACTACAGGTTTGTTTCATCGTTTGTCTGACAGAATGAACACACTGTAATCTGTGCAGTGCACAACTGAAAAGTAAACATTATTGGAGACATTGCAAAAACTATGATTCATCACATCACTCATGTAAAGTTTCGTGAAAAATAAAAATCCTTGCCACTTAGGAGTACTGCAGCGTGTGCTCCTGGGAAAAAAAATTCAACTTATGGGTTTAATCATGTGTTCAATTTGTAGTTAGAAGTTTTTTTTAAGGAAAATGTACCAGCGGTCCTTAAACTTGTCGGAAGGTTTCACTTAGGTCTACGAACTTGCAAAGCGCACATCGAGGTCCCTAAACTTGGTTTATTGTATCATCTCGGTCCAAAACCGCGTTTGACCGTCGTCTTGCCTACATGGCATGCCACGTGAACGATGACATGGATTTTTTTAAAAAAAATTTCTCCCTTCTCCCTTCTTTTTTTCACCACTGCAACAGCCGCTCCCCTCGTGTCGCCTCTCACCACCGAGAAAAAAGAAGGAAGAAAGAGAAAAAAGAAGGAAGAAAGAGAAAAAAGAAGGAAGAAGGGAGAAAAACAATAAAAAAATAAAAAAAATTACATGTCATTGTTCACGTGGCGTGTCACATAGGCAAGACCACAGTCAAACGCGGCTTTGGACCGGGATGATACAATAAACCAAGTTTAGGGACCTCAATGTGCACTTTGCAAGTTCATGGACCTAAGTGAAACCTCCTAACAAGTTTAAGGACCGCTGGTGTATTTTACTCTTTTTTTTCCTTTTCGTAGAGGGACTAACTACTACCTTTGTTCCAATTTTTTAAAGCATTTCTAGAGGTTTTTACATGAAGTAAGTAATTAAGTATGTGAGATTGAATGATGGAAGATTGTGATTAGTTGAGAAAAAAAAGTATGTCAAGAAATTAAATGAGAATGATTATGATTGGTTGAATTCCTACAAATAGTTACATTTTGGATGGAGGGAGTAGCTAGCAAGTGTGGAGTAAAATCATAATATCTTCATGTAACATTCAACATCACGTTACATGTTTAAACCTGTCACATAAGAAAACTATACAAGTTGTTTTGCACAAAATACTTTTTGTCATGTTATACCTCTGTATTCACATTAGGGTTGATTAAACCTGTCACATAAGAAAACAACATAAGTAGATTACATTCGTAGTCACAGACTTAAAAGTCAGTACTCATTTCCCTCAAAAAAAAAAGTCAGTACTCATTAGGGTTGCATGGATCTGTGGTTTGCAATGGCCCCATGTCACCTTGTACTAAAAGATACTAGTGCTTTGCTAAGCATCTCCAAGATTAACGAGTAGCAGTCTAACAAATCACAAGCTTTGCTTCTGAAAAAATTTCACGCTTTACGATCTATTACGAACAGTTGTTCTTGCTGTCCAAATCGAAGGGGATTTGATACCACGTCAATAGTGATGTAGCCATGCTGTTTCAGTATCTTCGAACTGTTTTTGACCAAAGAAAAGCAGAAAGGTATCATATGCTTATCTTAGATTTTGTGTACCCAATGCATCATGAACTTGCTGTGCGTTATCTTAAAAAAAGATGAACTTGTTATCCATCCAGGAACCGGGCCCCTATCGTATATTAGTGAATTCGATGTAGAACCGTTCTCACTACTATATACTCTCTTCCAGGGGAGGATCCAGAGTTTTAGGTCGAGGGTGCCACTGTTAACTCATAGCAACAATTACATCATCTAGCAAACTTATAAAGATGAAAAATAATAGAATAGTGCTATACGACAAGATGAAATTGATTTTTCTTTTAAAAAAACATATTTCCACCATATATTTATATTTATCGATCTAATTGGTGAAACGAAATTGTAAAGAACTAAACTAAAGTTACTAAAAGCACACGTGCACAAATAAATAGCACCACTAGTTTGTTAGAAGAACCTAACATTATGGACAAAATAGAAGTCTTTAGCCCACAGAACTTGGCAACGTATTATCGCTTATAACCAAATGATAAAAAAATGCCATCCAAGTATATGTCATAAGAATAATCCCAAATGTTCAAATCTCTAGAACTTGAAAGGCCAAAGCCTAAATAATTGTTGTTCTCAAATAAAAAAACTTAATTAATCATTAGTGTTTGAAGAAATTAATCAGGTGGACAGCTTGGTAAATGGGTTAGAACAAAATTAAGATGAAAATCAAATCAGAAATTGACTATTTCTTTGGCTATTAATGGCAAGAAAAAATAACTCACAAACGCTAGTTTCAGAAGCATGGACTACAGTTGAACGTTGCATTGGCGTTGTCTTGCGGAAGGCAAAGAGTTAGGAAGACATGCACCTGATGTTGTAGGCTGCAGCTATCTATATTCAACTTATTTAGCCAAAGCCCTGCGGCTATCTATATTCAAATTATTTAGCCAAAGCCCCCCAAAAAACAATATTGACAGTGTCATAAGACTTGATCTGTTGGTGTCACTTGCTATAAATTACACCAGTGCTAACCTGCTAATACACTGGATCTGCCCCCTACTCTCTTCATTGTAGGAAAAGGAAATTTTTATATATGAGCAAGTTATGCATTCAGAAAACTTTTGTAATACATATGCAAAAGTTGTTTTTTAATGGATGGAGTACATTGCTGTCTTGCTGGTCAGATGCTGGAGCTAATGAAGTAATATCACCATCTTATCCAGAAATAAGTACGTTGACCCAGTATTGAAGACGAGCTATAGCTGAAAACACAGGCTAGCCAGCGCTGCAGCCAACCAAGAGCACCCATGTACTGTAGCTACTCATACACCGGAACCATACGTCTGATCGTGACTGTCTGATTGCCGTTCCTTGTGCATGCATGCACATTTGCCATTTGCGCAGCCATTTTCCCAGCAATCCATTTCGCACATCTTATCCGATCCAGTCGTCATCTCATCTTAGTAGTGACTAGTGACTGCAATTGTGGTTTCTGCCTACGCTGAACCTGAATGAGCCTGAATATTCAGGCTCTGTGCACCTGTGGTTTCTCGCGTCACCCACCAATTGCGTCACCGGCTGAGTCTGAACAATCAGTTCTTTAAACACAGTCTCTGATTTTGAAAACAAGTCATTTTAAAATACGTACGGTCAACGCAAGTTAACTTTGACCAACAAAATCATTATAAATATATGTTTTTGGTACATAAAAATGATATATTAAAGTTTATGTTAAATAATTAACTAAGTAGTTAAGGTTGTATAATATTAATTTTGAAAAGTCTAATCGACTTTTTATACCGAAAGTAGTAATAATGCATTAGTAATTTTGACCACATTTTATTGCTCAAGTTTTAATTTGTATTATCATTAACCAATCTTTTTGTTTTGGACCGGTAATTTTACTACTTTTGCAATTTGGACCACCACAAATAATAACTTTTTCAGTACACATCAGCGACATCAAGTAAGTTCAGGCGAACTTCCCTGTCATGTGTAGGCTATATCTTTACCGGAATAAAGGTTAGACATGGATAGAAAAGAGAGTTACAGCTTGAAACGACATATTTGCAAACGAATAGTAATTTTTGAATAAAACTTTCCATGTGTGTTCTTAGCGATTTAAAAACAAAGGCTGAAAAAAAACTTCGATGAAAAAAAACCTCAAAATTAGCTTCAAATTTAAGGTTAAAAATTTAAATTTTAGCTGATAAGCATAAGCATAATCGAAATGATGGGGTCCTTAGTTGTCCAAACTACAAAAACAATAAAATTATCCAATCCAAAGGAAAAAAAATGGTTTAGAGATAGTCCAAGGTGAAACTTTGGTAACAAAACATCGCCCAAACTATACTTCACTAAAAAAAAGGGAAAGTAGTAATGCATTGGCATCTCCACATGGACCTTGGAGCCCACAGGCTTAAACTTCTCCCAGGTTCCAGCCCATGCTGCAGCTAAAAAAAACACCGAAATTAGCGGTGTTAGAGCATCACCAACAGTCCACCAATAATCTATCCCCAAAAATTGATTTTTGGGTTTCCTAAACTGAAAATAGGTAGTGAAAAAACCCCTCCCTCTAAGAGATAGCCTAAATTCAATTCCCAAAAAACTAAAAGTGGGCCCTTCTGTTAAAATACCAACAGAAATTCTAGTTTTTTTTCTTTCCCGTGCGCAGAAGAAGCGGGGGAAGGAGAGGAGAAACGCGCGGGAAAGAGGATTGGGAGTCGGTCTCTCGCCCTCAAATACACGTACCGAGAAAGCTAGAGATAGGAACTCCAAAACGTCCAGATCTCTTTTGGGAATCTGTTGGACCAATTTTTTAACCAAAATTCTAAAAAATCAGGATTGGGGATAGAATAGATAGACTGTTGGTGATGCTTTTAGTTTCGGTGTTAGGTCCCCATCGGTTGCCCACTTCTTATTATAAGCCATAACGGCTTATTAGCGATTAAAAAATGATATGTGAGTAAAACTTTTATATGTATGTTCTTAGTGATTGAAAAGCCAAAGTTAAAAAAAAACTATGTTGAAAAAACATTAAAATCAAATTCAAAATCAAGTTTTAAAATTTAAATTTTGGTTTTGGCTTATAAGCTATATGGCAACCGATGAGGCCCTATTTTGGGCTGAAAGTAGCCCAGAGCTGTGATGGTGTCGGGTGTCCTGACATATGTCACTTGAACTACTCCCATGCATGGATTCTGTCACGGTTGTCTTCAGATTAACTAAACCCATTTGGATTTGGAAAAAGATTCGGTTGTTAGGGAATCAATCGCGTGGCGACCACAGATAAGCTCCCGGATTAATCAATGTTATCCTCAGGTTTGCAACTATGTCTTCTTCAGTTCTTCATATTTACTATTGGTGACGATGTGGATTGATGGCCGCAAGTTTTGCGTGTACTTTGGTCTGTTTTCTTGGCGGTGGTTCGGTGCAAATTAGTAGCATCATGCATGCAGCTTAATTCATGTGTGGTCCTGCAGTTTCTTTTCAGCATGTTGATCTCAACATGTAGATGGCCAGATGGGTGTGGGTGTAGTGTGAACTTAGTACCAGCTAGCAATGTGCCTAATTTCATTAAAAACAAGGTGTGTGCTTGTATATGTATGTTCCTCAGTACAATAAAGAAAGAAGTGATTCGATTTTGGGTAAATATATGGTGGGAACCTAACGTACTCCCTCCGTTAAAAAAAAAGACAAACCTGGGTTTTCATATTCAACGTTTGACCATCCGTCTTATTTGAAAAAATTATGAAAAAAATAAAAAGATAAGTCATACATAAAGTATTAATCATGTTTTATCATCTAACAACAATGAAAATACTAATTATAAAAAAAATTCATATAAGACGGACAGTAAAACGTTGGACACGGAAATCCAAGGTTTATCTTTTTTGGGACGGAGGGGTAGGTGAAAACCCCAATCCAAAACCATGTAAAAAATCTTAATGGGGATACGAGATGAATTGAATTAATATCAAAGTAATTATATGTGAAATGTTTTAACTCTCCCTACTTTGATGCTTGTATTGAACAGTATAACATTAGAAAATAATTCTATCTAAAAATGTGTTGGGTAGCAGATCAACTCAATTAATTGAACAGATCGATCACAAATATTTTTTTCCTGGAATAAGTAGTTCACAAAAAAACTTGAGATGGTGATGAAAGGTGAGAACTACTATGTTTTAACTTTGGATGGGTCCTTTTCCTAAAAAAAAAACATTCTTCTTTAATTTATAGCAGCCAATGCTATCATAATAGTATTTGCAATATGCCATACTAAAAGCAAACAACTTTATTCAACAAAAACATAATTAACCTGTCCTTTTTCTTACACCGGTTGATCTTTACTCCAAAGAGCTAGCTAGCCTAACACTTTCAAAAGCACCCATGGTCCTTTAAATTTAAACATTGCAAATGTCAGCGTGCCCTCCGGCTCTGCAGACGGTTATTCTTACATAATTATTTATTGGAAAGATTCTACAAGTACACAACTTTATTTGCAAGGTTTCCAATTGGCACCAGGTATGCATGGATCAGTGTAGCTAATTACTTAATTAATTGAGATAAAAAAATTACTTAATTAATTAGTCGATTGATTCGCTTGCTTATCGCTGAACCATTGGCCTAGACAACATCAAAATGTACGGAGAGTAAAGGAAATCAATTGCTCCATCATCCTTACGGCTCAAGCCAAGAGATTGCAGGGAATGGCTACATGACTGCCACGTTTCGCCGTGCCATGGGCAACGTACTATCTACTGCTGCTTAGTACTACCTGCAGGCTAGTGGCTAATCAGTAATCACCTTTCTTAGCAGGCATCCTATCAAGCTTAGGCATTGAAATGGTGTTATTTTAGTGGGTCATGTCACATGGTTAGTGGCGTAATTCAAGGAAAGGTGAAAGATTAGTTTGGATAAAGGTGATGAGTTCTTCATAAGGGTAGTAATTGAAGATTAAAGTTGTGGGTGAAAAACTATGTTCTTGTCATGGAGCTTTGACTTGAACTGTTATTGGGAGGGGAAATTAATGACCTTATGTTCCTTGTTACAAGCAGATTAATGGGTGCTAACTTTTTCTCTTTCTATGTGTGTCCAAGGCTGCATTTGCAACCGCATTAAGGCAACTTCCACGGGAGCATATATAAAATTCTTGATGAATAAAGTCATACAAAGACGGCCATTAATTTGTGCTTAACAGCAAATTTTGCCATTGATTAATCTCATGTATAGTCTTCTTTATACAATCATTTAAGACGATCATTGCAGGTTTTGGGCAGATCCAAGGAGATTAGTTGGAAGTTGGGAAGCAGGAGCATGGCTTGTCCGGGAGTAAGGGTTCTTCCATTTGTTTAATCAGCTTTTGTAGTTAGTAAGTGCATTAACATAAAGCAAGTGGAGATCATGGAGCATGCGAGGGAATCGAGCACATGATCATCAGAATTTGGGTTTATCTCCTAGCCATCATGTTGATCTCTCTGACTTGGACAACTGTGTCCTTACTTAGCTTTGATCTCTAGTTAACCAATTAATACTAGTACTATTGCTATACTTAATTAAAACCAGCCTAGATGTGTGTGTAAAGGATCATGATTATACAGCCTTAATACAGCTAGGCTCAGCTAATGAGGTCTATTGATAACTTCTCCCTCCTTAACCCCAGCATGTATATCCACTGAGAATTGCCTCTCTTCTTTTAAAACCTTGATACGGTTGGCCAGCTTACTATCAGAATGACCCATGTGAGCACCGAAGTGCAGAACAGGATGGCTAGATAGATATACACACTACATTGTTAACTAATTAATTTAATTTAACAACATTAAATTAGGATTATAAATTTGCCAGGACACAACAATAAAATTTCTGAAGATGCAGAAACAGATCTTTCTGCAAGGATATCAACAGATAATTTAAAAGGGACTAGCCAGATTGGGTAAGTTAGTTTTCTCAGCATTATCTCACACATGTAGTTCGTGTAACACCATCTGTGAGCAAAATGCTTAGCTAAGCTAGCTATGTCAAAGTTTTCTTCGCTTCTTCTCCTCACCAAATACACCTTCAATGGTGCAATTCACTGTACACCGCCAAGACGTTTGACAACACTGCACATGCATGGATCGATATCGTTTGGATCGAAAAGTCAGTCAAGCTACGACTCTACAACGTGTACATGCTGTGTGTTGCTTGCACCCAACTACTCCGGTTTCTTCTCGTGGACCAGTAGCTGCTATAGCTAGCTATACACATCAACAAACTAAGGCCCCTACACATTTTGCCAAGAACACCAATGGCGGCTAATCTTTTGCACAGCTCAGCTGCCCCGAGCTGCTAAACAAAGTAAACAGGGAACAACTGGATAACTCTTACCAGAAATGCACAAAGCCAGGGTCAAAAATCGGATGAACAGTGCCGCGAGCTTCCTAATACGGGAGTAGATGACTCACTGCGTCAGTGCATGTAACGTCGACAGCTGATAGGATTCAGATACAAATCAGGGGAAAATGCTGCGAGAAATGCTTCGTGGCATGTGCATGAATGAGCAGATCTCGGCTGTCCGTCGGCCTGGGGATGAGTTGGATTCGAACAGATCAACCAAGATCCGGCCTAGTTGTGACTGTAACCTTTACAGTTCAGATGGGAGAATTTGGCATCGGCTGAGACCGTAAATAGGCCGGCGGCGACTATTTGCTGACTATATAAGCAACCGGCCGGGCTCTGGTTGCGATCGAATCGACGATAAGCCTGGAGCTTTTACAAGTAATCTTTGGTCGATCTCCTGTGCGGAGAAAAGTCTGATCAGTGTGATGACCAAAATGCACTGCATGGCCTGAAACTCCAATAAGACAATACCTTGAGCGTGCAGTTATGTTCACAGGGGACAGTGCCTTTACACGTACTGACCTTCGATCCGATACTGTCTCACACGACGATGCCATCCTCGGTGAGGAGTAGTTCGTTAGAATGGACCAACATGTCAGCGAGACAGGGATTATAAATGCTTAAGGACCCCTTTAAAATAAAGAAAAAATAGAGAAATTAATTTCAAAGGATTTAAATCCTGTAGAAAAATTCCTGTAAGCCCTTCTGAAAGAAAAGGATTGGGTATCTATAATTACTTTAAAATTTCAATGAAATTGCATGTTTCATGGAATTTTGGAGAATTTCTAGCATAAGTTCCAAGCTCATAGATTTTTTTTCCTTTGTGCTATCTCTCTCTTCTAAATCCTAAGTTTTTTTCCGTGTTTCATCCAAACGGTTTCCTGTGTACGTTTTCCATTTCTTAGGATTGCATTGACATATTAATCCTGCGGGTTTTTCTATTCATATGTGTTTGAGAATCCTGCGTCCAAAGAAGCTCTAAAAATTAAAATTTTGTTATGATTTTTTACTATGGTCCCTGCTGATAGTGGAATCCACTCTCGGCAACAGTGAGCATGCTGCAATAGGCAAGGATGAAAACAGTAGTAGCGCTTCTTCGATACGATTCTCGGTTGGTCGCTCGGAAAATTAATCATATTTATCAATTTAAACATTTAGTAGTGACATTGATACAACGTTGAAATAAATTGAAAAAAAAACATAAATTTAATATACAGTTAGAATTAGAAACAATAGTCATATTTATGGCTAATTATTTTTCTAGTGGTAGATGACATATTAATCGACGGCGGCGCGTCCATATTGATTTCGTCATCAATCTTTAGTTATACCACTCCACTCTTTTGAAGGTGCTCATGGGAATAGTGTTTGTGCGTGTGTATTTATATATAGCTGAGTACGCACACATTATGAACTCATGTTTTTTATTGTGTTTAAGAAAAGAAATTGGAAATGGTCGGAAACATATTATTTACACGTACGAAAAAAATATTATCGGTTAGTTCGGACTTGCTGAAAAGATGTCGACATCTTTTTGGGCTGATCTCAGTCGGCTTTAATGTCCGTCCGATTGCTCCGCGCGAGACTACGTGTCTTCGGCTGTGCCTGGTCGCGACCGTTCGATTTCCTCCTGATCATCTCCTATAAAGTAAGGGCTGCATATGCTTTTGTTTTATAACTTTTCCAATGTAAAATTTATCCTACTTACACATCACTTACATATGTAATCTATTATATTATTAAAAGAATAGAAAAAGGAGCCTCCACGTTCGCTCTCATGGTCTAGAAATTCTCACATTAATCGGAGAAAAAAAAAACAGAGTCTATATAGAAATTCAAGTTAGAAATAGCTAAAATTCGAAATTAAAAAATTAAAAAATAAGAAATATTAGAAGAGGAGACTAGAGTCCATATAGAAATACAATTAGGAAATAGTTAAAATTCGGAATTAAAAAATAAGGAATATCAGAAGAGGAGATTAGAGTCCATATAGAAATACAATTAGGAAATAACTGAAATTCGGAATTAAAAATAAGGAATATTAGAAGTAGAGTATAGAGTCCATATAGAAATACAATTAGGAAATAACTGAAATTCGGAATTAAAAATAAGGAATATTAGAAGTAGAGTATAGAGTCCATATAGAAATACAATTAGGAAATGATAGAAATTTGGAATTAAAAATAAGGAATATTTGAAGTAGAGTATAGAGTCCATATAGAAATACAATTAAGAAAAAAAATAGAAATTCAGAATTAAAAAATAAGGAATATTAGAAGTAGAGTATAGAGTCCATATAGGAATTTAAAACTAACTAAAATTTCGAATAAACATAATAAAATTAAAAGTAGAGTTTAGAGTCCGTATAAAAATAAAATTGAAAAATAACTAAAATTCGAAATTAAGAAAAGCATGGGAAGAAGAGTTTAAAGTCAATATAGGAATACAATTTAGAAGTAACTGAAATTCGAAATTAAAAAATATTAAATTAAAGAATATTGAAAGATGAGTTTAGAGTCCACATAGAAATACAATTAGACATAATAAAAATTCATAAATAAAAATAAATAATATTGAAAGAAGAGCATAGAGTCTGTATAGAAATGCAATTTATAGAAAATTCGGAATTAAAAAAAGAAATATTAAAAGACGAGTCTAGAGTCCATATAGGAATATATATAATTTATAAATAACTAAAATTTGATATTAAAAATAATTAATAACTAACACGTATATAAAATACAATATGAATATAGTAGTTTTATAAAGTCATTGCAAAATTTAAAATTATGTTGTCATTTTAATATATTTGAATAGTATAATGAGAAAACATATATGCTATTATATGAGAGAAAATATAATGATGGTAGTCACGCAATCTGCGCGGGCCACCATGCTAGTTATTACGTAATTTTGGGACTTACATATGTAATTTTTAAAACTTACATTATAAATACACTAAACTATGTAATTTAGGTACTTACAATGTAAATACACGCCGACTATTTTTTGATGAAAAATATGACGCCACAAATATAGTTACTCCCGGTTAATTTGGGACATAAATATAGTTACTCCCGGTTAGTTTGGGAGTTCTCCGACCGTTTTCGTTAGCTACTCCCTCCGTTTCAATATGTTTAGCACTGTTGACTTTTTAGTACGTGTTTAATCATTCGTTTTATTCAAAAAATTTAAGTAATTATTTATTCTTTTCATATCATTTGATTTATTGTTAAATATACTTTCATGTACACATATAGTTTTATATATTTCATAAATTTTTATAATAAGACGAACGGTCAAATATATACTTAAAAAAATTAATCGTGTCAAACATTTTAAAAGTGTATATCAGAGCGCAGGTGGCGCCTGCGGAATCCCACCCCGGAGCGGAGGCGCTGCGTGCGTGGTTGAGTCGCGCCGCGAGATCGAGCCGAGACCGAGAGCCGAGCGCGGTGGTATATTCTTCGTCGCCTCGCGATCCGCGGGTGGTGTGTGGGAGAGGCACCCGGGGGGGGCGGTGCCGGTGCGGGCGACACGTCACGGCGCGAAGGGGCCTGCGGTCCCGCGGTTGTGAAGCCCCGCGCCGCTCGACGCGTGTGCGCGCCCCCGCGGGACGGGGGACGCGCGCGGGTGCAGCCCATGTGCCTCCTCCCCTTGTCTCCCGGGCTAGCTACTCCCCACGCCCACACCCACAGCGACGCGCGCGCCACCACCAACACCCCGGCCCTCCTCTCGCGCTACCTGACGCTTCCTTTCCTCTCGCATACACACATGCGCGGACTAGCTAAGGCAGGCTTATCCACTGTTGCTTTCTTTCCGGCTACCTGGAAGACGCACGATCCGAACCCCTATCCAGGACCATCTCATCTCATCTCTCTAGCTGCATGCATTGCATGGCTGCTGTCTTTACTGCAAGTGTGTGCGTACATTCTGATTGATCCAGTACACGGTTTTATATCTGCCTTCTTCTGGTTTTTCGGTGCATGGGATCGGATCATCGTATGACACACATGATCATCTCGGATGTATATTCCTTATCTGTGCTACACCGCACATGACGACGCGGTAAACCGTACCTGCAGACTGCTGATCGATCGAAATTCAGATACAGTTCATCACGCACCGCAGGGTATGGTTAATTATTATGAGTGCACGTCAGGAACAGTATGATTTTCTGAACAGATGTTTCAGATCAAAGCGGCGTATGTACGTGCTCGAACTCAGATAATTCAGCCGCAGTTCTCTCTCTCCCTCTCTCTCTCAAAAACACAACAGCGTTTATATGCGATGGTACTAGATCCGATTATCGATGGAGCAGCAAGAAGCTTTCTACAATTCAAAAGAGGATAAACAGTTGGCTAGTTAGCTAGTGGTAGTACTAGTACAGTCAGCCATGGATCGAACAATTAACATGCTACCGACTCAGGCGAGAATCTCGTCTAGCTATAGCCAAAGCTCCTCCTCTCCCCGATCTTTTCAAAGAAAGCGAGAGCCCTTTCCAGGGGCAAGTGCCACCTTGTCGAGCCGGCCGGCCGCTCTTTGTACTGTGCTCTTGCTGGCCTAGATCGTCGTGCATTCTCTACCCCCACTAATCCCAAAATTATGCACTGACACATGCATTCATGCATGCACCCATCCGGCCCCTACTTCACCAAAGTAAGTGTGCGTGTGACAGTGTCAGACAGAGTATCCATTCCAAGGGGATAACAAGCTAACTTTTTGTCGGTCGGCATGACTACGGTAACACTAGCAGCACTAGTGCTCATGATCACAACCAGATAAACAGCAATGCCCAGTCATCAACTGGCCTTGCGTTATATACTACGTTCAGCAATGAACATAACGTCTTTTTTAGCGATCGATGGATCAGAATTTGATCGTGAGTTGCTAGCTTTTGGGTGATCGATCTGGATGAGAAAGCAACAAATGGGGGAGGCATGCACACAGCAGCGGCTGCGTGTGTACCGCTCCTATCTATATATATTACTCGTAGGTCTCTCTCTCGAGACACGCACCCGGCCTTACTTAAACATCAACTGGTGTGTGCCTTTGCAGTGGCTGTGGTGGTGGTGGTGGTCCTCTTCTCCATCCAGAGACAATCCAGTTCAGTTCAGTTTCCTCTCTCCCTCCTGTCCTCACCTCACGCTTGACAAGAGAGTGAGAGAGAGAAAGGCTGAACTGAGCTGAGCTGATCCAGCCGGTAGCTGTTCGAGCTAGTGTGCGAGACGGCATGGACCGATACGGCGAGAAGCAGCAGCAGCAGCAGATGTTTGCCTCCTACGTGGACGCCTCCCTCCTAGCAGCCAGCGGTTCGTGCTACTTAGCTTTTGCTTGCTAGCTCCCGCCATTTTCTTGCCTCTCCATCTCATGGCAAGTGTCAACTGTGTACTGATCATGCTGCCGCGATCGATCGATCTTTTTTTTTCAGGTGAGGTGCAGGGCGAGAGGCCGAGAGCGCGGAGGAGGAGGAGGCATGGGGCGAGGTACGGCGGCGGCGGCGGCGGTGGTGGCGGCGAGGTGGACGGAGGGGATCCGAAGAAGCGGCGGCTGAGCGACGAGCAGGTGGAGATGCTGGAGCTGAGCTTCCGGGAGGAGCGGAAGCTGGAGACCGGGCGGAAGGTGCACCTGGCCTCCGAGCTCGGGCTCGACCCCAAGCAGGTGGCCGTCTGGTTCCAGAACCGCCGCGCACGCCACAAGAGCAAGCTGCTCGAGGAGGAGTTCTCCAAGCTCAAGCACGCCCACGACGCCGCCATCCTCCACAAATGCCACCTCGAGAACGAGGTAACAACACATCGCCCGTCCTTGCATAGTTGCATATACACGCACATGTATACTTGCTGCCTCAATTCCTCTGATCCATCCATGGCGGCATGCAGGTGCTGAGGCTGAAGGAGAGGCTGGTGGTCGCCGAGGAGGAAGTGAGGCGGCTCAGATCAGCGGCGGGGAGCCACACAGCCTCCGGAGAAGGCGGAGACATCATGGGCTTAGGCGGTGGCGCCTGCGTCGCCGGGAGCCCGAGCTCGTCGTTCTCGACGGGTACCTGCCAGCCGCCGAGCTTCGGCGGCGGCGGCGGCGGAGATCACCTCGGAGACGATGACCTGGTGTATGTCCCGGAGTACGGCGGCTACGCTGGTAACAGTGTGGCTGAGTGGTTCAGCCTGTATGGATTGATCTAACAAAGATCAAGCTGATGATGGCATGTGCGGGGAATTTAGTTAGTCATAGTGTTAATTAAGCTGTATGGTGATCGATCGAACTGATGGTCAGCTCTAAGTGTGTGTGTTTAATTATGTACATAAAGTGATTAATGGCAAAACCTGGCCAGCTAGCTAGTAATATATTAATATTAGTAGTTCGCTTAAAAAATATCAGATGTGTGTTCATATCATTTTGTGGCTTGCTTCAGAATTTAGTGTTAATTAGTATGTAGTCTTGATTCTTGATGCGAAGAGTACTCTATATACATGTACTTCCTCCGTTCCATAATATAAGGTACAACTATTTTTTTAGATGTTCCATAATATAAGACATGCATGCATATATACAATTAATTAGGATCTCTTCTCCATTAAATTATTACTTTTTTAAATCCTCCACCCTCAAGATCTCTAATTCTATTGGATGCATGCATTATATTTATTAGGGTGATCTAAACTAAGAGATGATAATAATTGTTTCTTGGTCTTTAGGTTAAGGGTGGTTGTGACTTATATTTTGGGACGGAGGGAGTACTAGTCGGCGATAATCTTAGTTACTCCGAGATGTAGACGGGGACTAGTAGATGGGAAGGAGGCACATGCATTTCGACTTTCGAGATGAAGTTCCAAATATTTAACTTACCTTTTCTAACAAGAGAATATTAACTGCATTCCACACAATAATCTCATGCATTTTACTTAAAAAAACACAATGCATAGTGTCATTAACTTTTAAGTAACTCCACATGGGCAATCTCAATCCTTACCTATATGATACATACACCAACTATTGTGCATGCTTGTTTCAGCAAATTTGAATTTTGGAAGTTAATTTTAATAGCCTAGCTAGTTTGTTCGTCATTTTCGTCACTCGACCAAATGGGTGTTTGGTGCACATATATATTATTTATTGATCGTGAAGGTCTGTGAAAATATAGTGTGGTATTATGGCTAGCTGACAAGCGTGGCAAACATGCATGCATCATGCTAAGATGTTTCTTCTATTAAAGAAAGATGATGTTTTAAAATGAAATTAATTAATAGATTAAATTTGTGAAAATTCTTTCATTTGGTTATGTTATTAATTCTTTGTAAACATACAATAAGAAAAAAACACTAATCGAACAACTGAATTGGAGATTGTGTCAATATCGTAATTACAGGCAAAAAAAAGGTGTGTGTGTGTGTTGGGGGGGGGGGGGGGGGGGGTTGGGGGGTAACTGGAGTGAGTATTAAATTTCAAACAGAAGCTTTGAATTTTGAAATTTCAACTCCAGATTAAGTTCATATTTGCAAACATGCCAGTTTGATCAGTCACTGGTGCATCATTGTGATATATCCACTATGCTCTATGCTGTGAGTTCTCTAGTTTGCCACTGCATAATTCTTAATTAGTTTGATCCATTGGAAATTTTACTGAGAACTAAAATGAATATGAATGATTTAATATTCTATTCAAAAGTACGAAAATTAGGCGCTTGAAACTATTTACTGCAATACAAAATCAAGTATATGAGAAAAAGGAAGGCTATGCACTTCATTTTGATGGTTTAATTAATAAAATATTTATAGTTTCTAGTAAATAAATATAATTAATATGGGAAGAGGTTGTCTTTTAGCAGTGCACAACAAAGAAGTTAGGGTTTTAAGCAAATTGTAGTATGTAGATTGTGATGAGTACAGTAGGGAAGTGATAGTAGTCAACGGTGGAACCACCTCCCGAGCTTTTGGGAAGAGGGCTATGGCGGCTTCACCACTAATAGTGGTGCAGGTGTGGGTTCATGACTTGGATGTATGTCGACAGGAAGAGATGGTGGCAAGGGAAGATGGTTATCGATTTTGTCACCCGATAGCCATATCCGTCTCAAGTGTGAGTGTGAGTGGTCCAAATAAGTCCCGCACTCTAGACTCCGAAGCTGGTATATAGCACTTTGCGCTGTTATAGTGCTACCCATGTATTCTAGCTTAATTGCACACTTTTTTTTTTGTTGTGTAGCTACCAAGTCCAGCATAATTTGCATGCACCCGGCTACGTTGCACGGCTGATTGATAAGATAATTGTAGAAGTCTGTATTCAAAGACTAATGGAAATTACATCCTTAAAATAAATTGGATTTGGATTATGAGTACAAGAGTCAGGAAGCATAATTTTGCATTGTATTAAGTATCCAATTTTAAAAATGAGTAAAGGATCTATGGAAGAAGATAAAGAAAATTATTGTCAATCGTAACTAAATCTTGTTTTGTTAAAGAAAAGGAAAAGAAATCCAAGTAGCTTAAACAAAGGTAGTTTTAGTTTACTAGAATCATCATTATATTGTTTCTGCTAGATGGAAACCTAATTATTTTCCTCAGGATCTCTCAAATTTCTATCACTATCTTGTACTATAGTGTCGATCAAATTACAAGAAGTGAAAAAATCGGTCGCCCCACTAGCCGTCTCGGCCAATAGCCTCCCTCTGCATGCTGTCCTAAGAAGTGACCGTATGCCTGGAGCGCTTTGATGAAGCATACATGCTTCATCTACTTTCACATTGCTTTTCAACTCAGACCATGTCAACTGTTGGCTCGGGGCCAAGGTGAAGCCCCGTGTGCGTGGACCCGGACAATACCATGCTCGACCTCAAGTATGCCTCTAGCACACGCTTTGGCTCTATGGGCATGGGAAGCCCAAATCTAGTCAACGGAGCAAGGAAGAAGGCAAAGCCGATCATGGAGCAGAGGAAGAAAACATATGGTAGCTCTTGTTGGAGTTGGGTAATTTCCGTTGCGATCCGTTGTTTATCTACATTGCACTTTATTGTATTCGAGTGCAATTCTATTAGACTGAATGCTACACTTGCATATGGTGTGAACTGCTTCATTAAAAGCGTATCTCGCGCCCTCCACCATCTTGAAGGTACTCAGCAATATTTTTTTTTGTTTTTGTTGGCACCGTATAGTGCCACCACACCTTGAGCATGTTATATACAACTCGCAGCGGCATCGGACACGTGTCGCCATAGGAGAGAACAGATGCCACCGAACGAACACCTAGAAGGGGCCCTGTCAGGGTAACACGCAGCGGTTTGTCCTAAGCTCGACAAGCCAACTATGATGTCCTCTATCGCTGTAGAGACAAGAGATGACAAGCAATTGAGGGATTGAGTGGTGAATAGACTTGGAGATAGAGAGAAATAGGGAGGGAGGTGTATAATACAGAGGATAGAGGTACTAGATTGATTTTGGTAATTGATTGATTGTTGTTTCAATCGGCCTTGGGCCCCCTATATTTTACGAAGCTTTATAATCAAGGAAACCCCCGGGACCAAACAAAAAAACACAACAAAACTCTAATTGGACTTTGTGTTGCCGGTCTGACTGTCCAGACAACTGCGATCTGACTGCGGTTCATTGTACAGTATGACCAGCCACACAACAGTGTCCAGACAGGCCTTCGCGGGAAAGGCTCGACCAAATTTGGCTTAAAGTTGCTATAATTTGATCATAATGCTAATTTTTTCTATCAACGACTGTATAGCTAGTTTTCTTTTATATATTTCACATGTTGGTTATTGGTGTTGCAATTAATTTTTTGTAACTGTTACGACCCTGTTTGGGACGCTCCAGCTCCAGCTCCACCTCACCATGATCTGAAGTCCAACCAAACAGTTTCAACTCCACTAAAAAGGGAGGGGAGCTAGTTATAGTGCTCTCATAAAATAAAGTAGATAGATGGAGTTGGGTTTAGGTAGCTCCGCAAGTCCACTCCAAGCCTAACTCCTGATGTTAAATTTAGGAGTTGGAGTCCTACCAAACATGCTCTACATCTCATTGAAATATTTATTTTATCGAATGGTGAAACATTGAACAATTCTTGACAAGTTACTAAATACTTTCCGATAATTCGCCGATTGTCGGATGTCCAACTGTCCATCATATGAAATTAATTCATGCGGTCAATTGGACTGATGAATGTGCATCATCACGGAAATGCTTGTACCCTAACATTTGAGAGGAGATGAAACGTCAGACGACACTTAATTAAGGCGAGATCCACTATCGATTTAAGTATTACCCATCCTATCCTCTCATCCTGTTCTCACATTTTCTTCAATGGTAGAGAACACACGAACGAAGCTAGCCATTGTTGCCGTCGACCATAGTAGCGACGGCGAGATGACATGGCGGAGCAATCATCACCGACGGCCATAGCAGTGGCGGTGGTAGGGCGACGGGGAGAGGAAGGAGGTGTCGGACTTGGTCACCGGCGACCATGGCAGTGGCGGCGAGAAGAGATGGTAGAGCCATCATCACCGGCAGCCACGGTGGTGGTGGCGACGACGGCAACAAGGCGACGCGGAGAGGATGGAGGCGGCAAATCCTGGCCACCGGCACCGCCATCAATTTGAGGAGATTCGGAGGGATTAAGGAGGTCAAAGTGATGCAACAACTGGCTACAGTCGAGAAGCTCATCAACGAGGACTGTACGTGAGTTTCGAGAGATGGCTGGGTATAAGAAGGTAGAGTTAGTTTTGTTTTTTTTTTCTGAAGCTCGACGATGTTTCAATCAATAATTTGCTTTTGTTCCCCGCAAAAAAAAATAATTTGCTTTTGTTGCACCTGGTTGTGTTTGGATGTTTCATTATGTGTTTTATTGGATGTTGCACATATTGATGTCTTTGTGTTGCAATAGTTTTCAAGTGTTGCATCTATTAAAACTTTTTTTATCCAATCGATGAAACATTTTCTCGAGATCGATAGAACATTTTCTCTCCAACAAAACGAGCCGGAAAATGCCGAAAACCATAAAGGGCGCCATAGCACGGGACGACGTCATCTTGACGAGGCATGAAACAACGCTCGCACGCGAAAGCGATCGACGTGTGCCGATTGCGACTGCTCTCGGCCGATTTGACGGTTTCGACTTTCGACTGGACCGGGCGCCGCGTCCCCCACCCAGCTTACGAGAAAGAAACCAACCCCCACCCCCACGGCCACGTCCACCAGATTTACGATGAAACCGACCGATCCATCGACAAAACCACGTACCGCTACGAGCGCTCACGAACGTGCGCGCGGCAGGGCTAAAGCCTAAACCGCCTAGCGATGCACCACCCGCGCTGATCCAACCAAAGCCAAACGATCGATCTCATCATGAGCGCGCGCGCGCGGCCCATTCCTGCAAAGACGGAGTGCAAGATAAGGCCACGAAGCGACAGAAAGCGGCCAGCCAGCCCAGCGCGCCCGCAAAAAAAGCCTTCGCCTTCGCCTCCGACCCCGCGCGCCCGCGCCCGCGCGCGCACCACCGGCAGCCAGCGACGTCGCCGAGATATATCGTGGTCGTCCTGCGTCCTACTCCTACCTAGCAAAGCATATCCGAGGGGGCCAAGTTGTCGAGCGCCCGTCTCAATCCCCCATCCGCGCGGCCGGCATCTTGAGGTTGAGCTATATAGCCTTTCTTCGATCGATCGATCGATCGACTCGTGTCGAGACCAGGGCACGGGGGCGACACCAACCGGCGGGGGGGCCCTGCCTCCCTGCGTGCGCCGCGTGGAACACGCGGTGCAGTCCAAACCGCCCGGTATCTCCTGCTGCTGCGCTCAGCGACGTGACGTACGCCATCTGCAGGTTGCATCCATCCATCATCAGGTGGTGGGCTGGAGTCGAGCCTTTCGTCCGGCCGTTGTGTCCGGCACCTTATCCAAGCAGTGCGCGCTGTCGGCCGGCCACACGGGGAGACCCACCCCCACCATTGGGAGACGACACTTTCGCCGCCCTCAGCTGCCGATCGATTTATACAGGAGCTACCAAGCTATACCTGCCTGCCTGCCTTGCCTGCTTTTGCCCCACGACGAGACTTCACTTTTGCTGGGTGAGCACGCCCCCGCGGCTGCGGCGCCAATGACACATGAATCAAGCCGGTTTCCTTGGTGTCTGAGCCTTCATCGGATCGGGAGATGCACTGATATGATCGATCATCGAAGCGTACGTACACAGCAGCGTCTGCGGGTGTTCAGCGTGCACTGCCAGAAACCGTCGCAGGTCATCAAAAACACATTGTGAAGTTAATTTGTGAAGCTTGTGGCTTCGCTGGGATAGATGTGTGTGCACACTGCACTAGTACTAGCTCTCTCTATCACAAGTACAACAAAGATATAGCTAGGGCTGCCATTTTGCCAGGGCAATGGGCATGCCTACGGCTACGTTACGTAGGAGTAGTACTAACAGGCGGCGCCACGATGCACCAACAATCGCTCACAACCTGTTGCTCTGTGATTGGCTGATGGGTACCGCGATCATACGCTAGTATAGAGCACCTCTGGTGAGGTTTTTGAACATGGCCTCTTATGATGACTAATACGATACCATTTGTCGGCCTTACAAACGACAGAAGTTAACTGGAGGGCTCATGCTTCTCTTTCGGTTGCAAGAAGGTACTAGCGATTAATGATAGCCCAAATATTCTTACTCCTGATTAGGAGGATTTGCATTGACAATGTGATGACAGCTTGACAAGGAAGAAGGATGCGTCGCATGATTTTTTTACCCATGTAAGCAGTGGAATAATCTTGGTTACTTACGAACCATCGGCTTGGACAGCATATGCTTCTCAGTCATTAACAGGGATTGAGATATGCATGGAGAGAAGATTTGGGATTGATTGATCAGATATCATTCGAAGTAGATGCTTAATAAATCATCTTGACCGATGACCAAGGGGAGATGAGATGTGATGTCTGGTTTCTCTGAGAAACCCTCCTACCATTCTTTTGCAAAGGGCTTTCGAATGGGTTATGTTTTCTTTTTCCCATTGTGAGAGCTCGAAGCTATGTGAAACTTTTGTCAACCAGAAGGGTGCGCATTATTGTTTCCTGATCTCACTAAACAACTTAACAGCACTGCCAAAGGTGTGATATACTCCCTCCATCCCTAAGTGTTTAACGCCGTTAATCTTTTTAAATATGTTTGACCGTTTGTCTTATTCAAAAATTTAAGTAATTATTAATTCTTTTTCTATCATTTGATTCATTATTAAATATACTTTTATGTATACATATAGTTTTACATATTTCATAAAAAATTTTGAATAAGACAAATGGTCAAACATGTTTAAATAAGTCAATGACGTCAAACATTTAGGGAATAAGAGAGTATATACTATGGTTTCTGAAGGTATGGAAAGTCTGAACATGATTCACTGCATGGCTTAAACCACTTAAACATAAAGAGAACATATGTTCAGAAAGTTGTAAAAGCTAAAAAATGATGCATAATTCACCTACTATTATCATGCCTGCTAACATAATGGATTCTGGGCGTTTGGCCCAACTAGCTAAATGGATTAGCTCCTTTATATGGGCTACCAAATACAGAGCCTGGAGATAATAAAGGGCCCACTTTTAACCTTCGAACGTCCAATTGATGGGCTTGAATTTGTCTGGGCCGTTTAGTATTCTCGCTAACGGCTGGTTTGAAATGGACGATTGGATGGATAAATTAGATTTTTTTTTAAAAAAAATAATCGAACTTTTCGAATAAGTATGGTACAAATAATCCAAACATAATATCCATCCCCTTATAATTAATTTAAAATGAACGGGGCCTTAGTGCCTTTCACAGATAAACTTCTTTATATATGTTTTAGGCGAAGACTTTCTATTGCAAGCAAGTAATATCATATCAAGAACCGAACGCGGAAAAAATACTATAGAATATCATACACGATAACGACATCGAGGCACAATATTTGTTAATAGATGCTCCTCGCCCCGATCTAGCGTATTACAGCGTATCAGAGTAACAACAACCCTTAGCCGGACACTGATTACAGGCGCTCCTCCCCGATCCAGCATATTATAGTGTGGGTATCAGAGTTACGCTGCCGACCGCCGCTCCCTCTCGCTATGCTAAGTTGCCATACGGTTACAATAGGTCCGTCCCTCTAGTTAAGAGAGTCTAGGATAGAGTTCGGCTCTTACACTATTCCTAACACCTAGTTCAACTCCAAACCCTAAAACTATAACCGACTTTGTACACATATCCGATACAAACTCTACACACGTTATTATTATTTCACCGATTCTTTGTTCACATATGGTTACCGTTTCAAGGGCGGATCTACCCATTAGGTAGAGTAGGTTAATTGATCTAGCTACGACCCGTGTCGTCCCACACTTCTAAGACTCTCATGCCTCCTTATAGTAGTCATAGACCATCAAAATTAGGTATAACAAGGTGTAAACGTCCAATAGATTATTTCATCTCTTCGCAGCACGAGCACACCGCAAATAATGGTCGAGACGGTTATGCGATTAAACTATAAATATGATATGTGTTTTGTTTGATTGCTCTTATCAAGTGAACATCGTCAATCTTCGCCCTATCCAAATTTTAAAAGATGCGTCCGTCACTGTATCGTTTGATGTATAATTGTCGCACACATACGTCAACTTTAACATCTAGCGCTGGCGCAGCCGTGTAGGATATAAATTTCATGATCTGAAATGGACGTATTAATTAAGCTACGTACTAATTAAGTACAAACTGATCGAGCACGTCATTATCAGGTATTCAGGTTTTCTCATTTGCTGGTGATTTCATTTACTACCCTGATTGGCATTTGGGCAGTCAATTTTGTACGGTTCATACATAGGATTTATTTTGACCGTCATTTCTGGGTTCGGGTCCTTGTTTTTGTCACTGTCTTCAACTGAACTTAAATTTTGAATTGCTGGAAACGAACCTTATGTGTAGATTATGCCATGTATTTCACAATTATTAGCTTCCTCTCGCACGTTTTGGTTAGAACATGTTGTTACTTATAAATTATTAGTAGTGACAGGTGGAGAAACCATCTTTCGTCGGTCGGGCTATTTCCATAATAGTCCCGGTTGCAATAAAAACCGGGACTAAAGATCCGGTTAAAAAGTGTAATGGGCATATTTGATTTTTAGTCCCGGTTCAAATGCTGTCAGGGCTTGTCAGGCCCCCCGGAATCTTTAGTCCCGGTTGGTGTTACTAACCGGGACTAAATATCATAACTTTAGTCCCGGTTGATCTTTAGTACCGGTTGGTAACACTAACCGGGACTAAAGTCCCACCCCTTTATATATGTCTTCTTCCTCCTCCAGCCCGAGCAAGCTTCAAAATTTCTTCAAAAAAGAGGGGAGGTCATGCCAAAAATTTATAGTGAATTTACTTTGGTGATTATATACAAATCGGAGGTGCCTAAAAGGTTAGCAACTTCATCCTCCAATGTTTTTTTTTGTCATATTACATTTGGAGCTATATTTTGCACACTTTTTTGGCTCCAAAATTTTGTTGTAAGTTGATGAGAGAGAAAATTTGTGTGGGAAAAGAAAGAATATATAGAAATTTTGTTTATTTGCTAAAGAAGGTTTTATAAAATAGTTGAGTAGGAAAATATAGTGAAAGTTAATCTTAAATAAAAGAAAACAAACTAAATTGAAAATTAAAAGAATTTAAAACTTCAAAAATAATAAATAAGAATTATTTGGTGGAATATTTTATAATTTTTGTATGAATAATGACATGTCATCATTGTATGACTGTTGAAAGAGTTTGTGATTATTTTATCATTATTGTATAACTGTCATTATTGTACGAATGATTATTTGTGTACGATTTTTTTTCATTTCATGTAGATGGATCGGCAATGGATGTACGCTGACCGGCGGTCCAAAGAGTTTATTGACGGCGTGCATTATTTTTTGAGAGTGGCCGAAGCTAACAAGCAGAAGGGTTTTATTTGTTGTCCATGCAATAAGTCTAAGAATCAGAAGGAGTATTCTGCATCCAGAACTATTCATTTCCACTTGTTTGAGTCGGGGTTCATGCCAAGCTATAATTGTTGGACATCCCACGGAGAGCAAGGGGTTGAAATGGAAGAAGATGAAGTGGAAGACGACAATATTCCAGACTTTGCTCAGTACGCTGGATTTGAAGGAAATCAAATGGGCGAGGAGGACAAGGATGCTGATTATAACGACGTTGCGGATGATCTTGGTCAGATGTTGCAGGATGCCAAGGAGGACTGCGAAAATGAAAAAGGGGGCCTATAAATTGGACAAGATGTTAGAGGACCACAGAACGTCGTTGTACCAAGGTTGCGAGCAGGGGCACAAAAAGTTGGATACCACTCTGGAGTTCTTGCAATGGAAGGCAAGAAATGGTGTTAGTGACAAGGCATTTAGCGATTTATTGAAACTCGTCAAGAACATTTTTCCGGAGGGAAACAAATTGCCCGAGACAACGTACGAGACTAAGAAGATAGTTTGCCCTCTAGGACTGGAAGTTCAGAAGATTCACGCATGTCCAAATGATTGTACCCTATATCACGGTGAGGAGTACGAAAATCTAAAAGCATGTCCTGTTTGTAAAGCACTACGATAATTTATCATCATAAATTAATTCTCTTCTTCCAATTAAGGAAGAAGGCATAAGTACTGTAGTACACTCCACGTCTCCATTGGGAGGTAATGGGAAATAGTTTTTCTTAAAAAAAAAGGAAGTCAAAATTCTTTTGATTTGATCAAATATATGGAAAAAAGAAACAACATCTACAACATCAAATTAGTTCACTAAATTTAATATTGTATATATTATAAATATGGTACTTATTTTATAATATATACAGTATATGATTAAATAGTAAATTTAAAATTATTAATATGATATAAATGAGAAAGTGAACAGATATGTAAATTAATATCATCTGTACGAGTATATGGATTTTTTTATTAGTATAAGTCATTATAAATATAGTACTTATTTTATGATATCTAGTACAGATTAATTAATATCATCAAATTACTTATTTTATGATGATCCAGGTGAGGTTGACGGGCAGCTAACGAAGAAGAGAATTCCTACTAAGGTGATGTGGTATTTTCCTATAATACCACGGCTAAGGCGTTTGTTCAGGAACAAGGGGAATGCTAGAATGATGCGTTGGCACGCTGAAGAACGTCAACAGGACGGGATGCTGAGACACCCCGCAGATGGTTCGCAGTGGCGAAACATCGACAGAAAATTTAAAGACTTTGGAAAGGACGCACGAAACATACAGTTTGGTTTAAGTACGGATGGCATGAATCCTTTTGGAGAGATGAGCAGCGGCCATAGCACTTGGCCCGTTACGATGTGTATCTACAACCTCCCCCTTGGCTATGCATGAAGAGGAAGTACATAATGATGCCGATTATTATTCAAGGCCCCAAGCAACCTGGTAACGACATCGATGTGTTCCTAAGACCACTGGTCGAAGATCTTAAACTGTTGTGGAAGAAGGAAGGTGTCCCTGTGTGGGATGAAGACAAACAGGAGAAGTTTAACATACGAGCGCTGCTGTTCGTAACCATCAACGATTGGCCTGCACTTAGCAACCTATCCGGGCAGTCCAACAAGGGGTACAAGGCTTGCACTCACTGTATGGATGAAACAGAAAGTACGTATCTTAAGCACTGTAGGAAGGTTGTGTACATGGGTCATCGTCGATTTCTTGCAGCAAACCACCCGGTACGGAAGAAAGGCAAGCACTTTGAACATAAGGCAGACCACCGTACGAAGCCTAAACATCGCAGCGGGAAAACAGTGTTTGCTATGGTGAAAGATCTTAAAGTGGTGTTTGGAAAGGGGCCTGGCAGCCAGCCTATAGAGAGCGAGGATGGTCACGCGGCGATGTGGAAAAAAAACTCCATATTTTGGGAGTTACCCTATTGGGAATTCTTGGACGTCCGCCACACAATCGACGTGATGCACCTCACTAAGAACCTTTGCGTAAACCTTATTGGCTTCCTAGGTGTATATGGAAAGTCGAAAGATACACTGGAAGCACGTAATGATCTGAAGCATATAGAACAACGCGGCGACCTTCACCGGGAACCAAAGGAGAAAGGCAGCCATTACTTGAGTCCAGCCAGCTACACTCTTAGCAAGGCAGAGAAGGAAAGTATGTTTCAATGCTTGGAGAGCATCAAGGTACCATCTGGATACTCCACGAATATAAAGCGAATAATAAGCATGAAGGAGAAGAAGTTCACAAACCTAAAGTCTCATGACTGTCACGTGTTGATGACACAACTGCTACCAGTTATAATAAGGGGTATCCTCCCAGACAATGTCCGGGCAACAATAACAAAGCTATGTTCTTTCATGAACGCAATTTCGCAGAAGGTCATCGATCCGGATAGGTTAGAAGCCCTTCAGAATGATGTGGTGCAATGTCTTGTCAGCTTTGAGTTGATATTTCCACCTTCATTTTTCAATACAATGATGCATCTGCTCCTGCACTTAGTCAAAGAGATCGGTATTCTCGGGCCTGTGTTCCTACACAACATGTTTCCTTTCGAGAGGTACATGGGCGTTCTGAAGAAGTATGTTCGTAACCGTGCTCGTCCAAAGGCAAGCATCGCCAAGGGGTATGGAACAGAGGAGGTCATTGAATTCGGCATAGAATTTATTGAAAACCTTCACCCAATCGGGGTACCTGAATCACGCCATGAAGGGAGACTACGGGGAAAGGACACTCTCAGAAGGAAAGCAATAATGACGGTAGACAATAATTTATTCCGTAAAGCCCATTTCACGGTTTTACAACAATCTTCATTGGTGGCTCCTTACATCGAGGAGCACTTGGCTCTAGTTCGCGCCAGAAACATCGGTAAGTCCGATGCATGGATTGGTCGGCATCACATTGATACTTTCCCCGCATGGCTGCGACAATATCTCATGGGTAATGAGACGATTAACCAGCAACTGGCCTTCCTGGCGAGGGGTCCATCTGGCTCGATCGCGACATTCCAAGATATGAGATCAATGGGTACACATTCTACACAAGAGCCCAAGACATGAAGAGCACGAACCAGAATAGTGTTGTTCGTATCGATGCCATGGGACACAATGGTACAACTGGCACGTATTACAGTGCCATCGAGGAGATATGGGAACTTGACTATGGACCTCTCAAGGTCCCTCTGTTCCAGTGCCAATGGGTTAGGTTGACTGGTGGAGGCGTAACGATTGATGACAGTGGGATGACAACGGTTGACCTTAACAAGGTTGGATACTCGGACGAACCTTTTGTCCTTGCCAATGATGTAACACAAGTTTTTTATGTGAAGGACATGTCTAGCAAAGGAAAGAAGGGCAAAGGGCCTGACGAGCCGAAGCGCCACGTGGTTCTCCCAGGCAAAAGAAAAATCGTCGGAGTAGAGGACAAGACTGACGAGGATTACGATCAGTTTGATGGGCAACCCCCTTTCACGGTGACGATTGACCCTAGCATCCTCCTATCAAATGAAGACACCCCTTACTCACGTAGCGATCACAAGGAAGGAACAATAGTGAGGAGAAAGTACGTGCGGACAACTGTCACCGCCGATGTATTGTCGTAATTGTTGTAAACTATTTTGGATGTATTGAATATGCTAGTTATATATGATTATTAACAAATTTAAATCATGCATATGCTAGGTATATATAATTATTAGAAATTTTTAAAAGTTTTAAATCATGCATGTGGTATTTACATATGTTAATTAGAATTTTTAACAATTTAATATCATGCATATGCTAATTATATATGCTTATTAGAATTTTTAAAAGTTTTAAATCATGCATGTGGGATTTACATATGTTAATTAGAATTTTTAACAATTTAATATCATGCATATGCTAATTATATATGCTTATTAGAATTTTTAAAAGTTTTAAATCATGCATGTGGGATTTACATATGTTAATTAGAATTTTTAACAATTTAATATCATGCATATGCTAATTATATATGCTTATTAGAATTTTTAAAAGTTTTAAATCATGCATGTGGGATTTACATATGTTAATTAGAATTTTTAACAATTTAATATCATGCATATGCTAATAATATATGATTATTAGAATTTTTATTAATTTTAAATCAATTTTAAATCATGCATGTGGTATTTACATAGGTTAATTAGATTTTTTAACAATTTAATATCATGCATATGCTAATTATATATGATTATTAGAACTTTTAACAATTTTAAATCATTCACGTGCTTATTATATATTATCCACTTAATTTACTACAGACAACAAAAATTTTTCGAAGGTTTTGTCATTAATTTTTCGACTTTAAATAATTTTAATGCATTATTTACTATTTTAGAAACACATATGCAACGAAATTCAATATGCAATGCTATTATCTTTAGTCCCGGTTCTTAACCCTAAACAGGTTTAAAAAGAATTTGAAAATAGCGGGAAAATATCTTTAGTCCCGGTTGATGAGAACAACCGGGAGGAAAGATAAAGATTATCTTTACTCCCGGTTGTTCTCACCAACCGGGACTAAAGATCTAGGGGTATATATACTCCCGATGCGCCCTCGTCTTCTCCACCAACTCTTAGAATTTTTTCCTCCGATCGGCTTCTAGCTCCTTCGCTGCCACCATGCCGACGCCGCCGTCGTCTCTCGCCATCGTCTCGCGGTCCTCACCGCCTCCGCCGCCGCCGCATCTCTCGGGTGAGAGCCGCCACTGCCTCTCTCTCTCGATCTCGATCTCTCTCTCTCTCTCTTTCTCCCCAAACCGCTGCCGCCTAGCTCGTTGCCGACGCCGCCGCCGATGCCAACCCCGACTTCCACGCGGCCGCCACCGCCGACGCCGCCGCGTCCACGCGGCCGCCACGGCGACGACGCCGACACGCCCGCCTCGAGCTCGCCACACCGCCGCGCCGCCACGCCGCGTCCACGCCGCCGCCCCCGCCTCGAGCTCGCCACGCCACCGCGCCGCCACACCGCGCGACGCCGCCGCGACGCCCCGCCGCCGCCGCCGCCACGCCCCACCGCCGCCACGCCGCCGGGCCGCGCCACGCCGCTGCGACACCCCACCGCCGCCGCGACACGCTGCCGCCACGCCGCCGCGCCGCCACGCCGCCGCTCCGCTGCCGCCACGGCCGCCCGAACGTGAACGAGGAGGGGAATGTGGAGGATGCGGAGGGGAACGCGAACGAACGCGAACGAAACGTGAACGAACGCGAACGAACGCGAACGACGTGAACGAAACGCGAACGAACGTGAACGAACGCGAACGAACGCGAACGAAACGTGAATGAACGCAAACGAACGCGAACGAACGTGACTGAAACGTGAACGAACGTGAGTGTTAGTGAACGAACGCGAACGAACGTGAACGAACGTAAATGAAACGTGAACTAACGTGATTGAAACGTGAACGAACGTGAATGCACTTGAACTAAAAGTGTGAGAACGAACGCGAGCGAAACGTGTACGAACGAGATAATTAAACTATTGTTGAACTTAGCATATATATATGATTATATATACTTGAAAACGTGAAATACATTATATGTTCCTTTGCGTTTAGACTAATACATTTTTTTTTGCATGTTGTAGAGAAGACGTCGTCGTCGTCGTCCCCCAAGCCGAAGTGGTAGCTAGCCCTCGAAGGAATTCGCGCAGGCAAGTGATGTAAAGATGTGATTGTTAGAGATATAATATAAGATTGTTAGATTTCTAATATAAGATTATTAGATTGTTAGAGTTAGCATATGTGAGTGTTAGAGATTATTAGATTATTAGACTTAGCATATTTGGGTGTTAGAGATAGTTAGAGATTTAATATAAGATTATTAGAGGTTTAATATACGAAACTTAATTAGACTTATCATATGTGAGTGTTAGAGATTGTTAGAGATTTAATATAAGATTATTAGAAGTTTATATACGGAACTTAATTAGACTTATCATATTTGATTGTTAGAGATTGTTAGAGATTTAATATAAGATTATTAGGGATGTAATATTCGAAACTTAATTAGACTTAGCATATGTGATTATCTAGGGTTCTAATACACGACACTTAGACTTAGCATATATGATTATTTGAGTTTTAATACAAGATTAGTAGAGTTTAATTATTACGCTTAGCAAATATTTCTTCTATGAACAAATGGCTGATCGCGATGAGGAACAGATACTGTACGATACAATCGCAGAGGGAAGCAGCCAGTACTGGAACAAAGAAGAGGGGAACGAGGATCCAAACCAGTACTTGAACGAGGAGGGGAACGTGGAGAGGGATGCAGAGGGGAACGAGGAGGGGAACGTGGAGAGGGATGTGGAGGGGAACGAGGAGGAGGCTAGTGGAAGTTATCCCTCTGCTGGACAGAAGAGGGCACGTGGACAACGAGGTGCCGCGAAGAAGATAGAGGGTCGGCACATTATAACTAAGGTGGACGCAGACGGCCGACCTAGTGCCCCGGCAGAAGCAGCCAAGAATTTTGTACGCCACAGCGGTTGGGTTGTGAAGGATAACGTGCCTGTCAGCAAGGTGTACTGGCACAGAACAAGGGCACGCGGGGATAATGACAGCTTTGTCCCGAAATCAGAGAAAGAGATTCTGTGGACCACAATGCTCGAGACGTTCACGCTCCCTGCGGGTACGGAGAACATAGTGAAATAGTGGACTCTTAAGAAAATGGCAGAACAGTTCCAGAGCTTCAAGGGAGATCTGTACCAGAAATACATCCTGAAGGGGCAGACACCGAACTTCGACGTATTCCCGAAGCTAAGGGATCACTGGGACGAGTTCGTTGCTTACAAGACAGGTCAACAAGGGCAGGCGATGATGGAAAGAAACAAAGAAAATGCCGCCAAGAAGAAGTACCATCACCACTTGGGGTCAGGCGGCTATAGCGTCGCGATGCCGAAGTGGGAGGAGATGAAGGCAAGCTTGCTTTAGAGGGGTATCGAACCGGCCACCGCTAAATGGCCGGATCGATCGAAGTTCTGGTACTATGCTCACGGTGGAACGCTCAACCCAGTTGATGGCTCCTTGGTCTTCAGCGATCAGATACGCAAGGCTGCGAATCGACTAACGGACGCAGTGGAAGCCTCTTCTCAGGGCACGTTCCGACCCAACAGAGAGAAGGACGAGCTGTCACTCGCCCTACAGACTCGCGAGCATCTAGGACGAACACGAGGGAAAGGCGTGATTCCCTGGAAGATTGGATTCAAGGAGGACATCCACACGTACAGGAGTCGGATGAGGAGCAAGAGAGATACCGAGGCGAAGATTGCAGATCTTGAGTATAGGGTATCGAGCTACGAGCTCAACATGCAAGAGGAGGTGGCCCGGAAGGTGGATGAACGCATGGCAGCACATCGATCACACGATCCCCAGCCATACATACCTCCTTCAATGGTCAGCCCATCAGGCAATCGTAGCAGTTGCGCCTCAACGGGGCAGGTAGGATCACATAGCATGGATGCCACGCAAACCCAGGACGAAACCACCTGCCCCGTTGATGAGATCACGCAACGGACACCATGTGAGCTGCATATTCCCTTCAAGAACTTATCAATCAAGGTATGCTCGATGTAATATATGATTTTTGACTCGTACGTTTCGCAAGTTGCTGCTTAGGTTGATTACTAATAGATAACCTCTCATCACGTGAAGGTGGCGTCGGGAATGGCCATCCCAACGGACATTTCAGGGACTTACCACTGCAGGCCGATTCCAGCAGAATACGTGAGGGTCGAAGTTGAGCTTGTGGAAGCCGTGTACGAGGACCTTGAGTTGGACTACCCAGGAGGAGATGGTGAGACGCATCTACGAGACACAAGCCACGCCATTATACTATGGCGCAAGCGGTACATCATCCTCCCTGGGCGACAAGCGGCGTCTCATGCACCATCTCCTCCGGCTCCGCCGTCTCCTCCTGCACCATCTCCTCCGGTTCCTCCGCCGCGTCCTCCTACACCATCTCCTCCGGCTCCTCCGCCACCTCCTCCTGCACCATCTCCTCCGGCTCCTCCGCCTCCTCCACCTCCACCTCCACCGTGTCCGCCTGCACCTCCCAAGACAAGGTCTCGCCAAGCTCCACCTCCTGCCAGCATAAGGGCAACGAAGAAGGCCAAAGTTGACACCACCAAAAACAAGGAGCCGCCGTACGATTGCAGTCAAGAGGAGCTTGACGCTTATGTGGCAGGAGCAGTGAAGAGGCAACTCAAGCCTCGGAGTCCTGAAAAGAAGATACCTATTGACCCGAGCGTGAAGAATTTCTTCAAGGAAATGTCCACCATAAACAAGAAGGCCTTAAAGCTATCGGACTATGACCGAACACTTAGGAAAGCCTATTACAAGAAGTCCAAACTAGTTCGCTTGGAGAATAACCAAACCAAGTGGTCGAGCCGTTGGTGACCGGCGAAGACTTTGGCATAACGGATTTCATTTCGGACACCGGTCTAACTGTGGCTCAGTTGATTGGAGGCACACCAATCCCGAAGGCGGAAGTGGCATACAAGTTTGAACTCGGTAAACCACTTGTTAGGCCTGAGCAGCTACAGTCCCTACCGACACAAATGTATAAATTCCATGAACGGTACATAGAAATGAGCGCCAACGGTAGAGAGATGTTCGGAGCGAGGATCAGAAACCCCGACTTCTTGCAAGGAGAAGATGTTCTATGGATCCATTTCAAGGATGTCTTCGATCTGTACCATCGGGACACCCTCGACGTCTCTCTTCTGAGCGCATGGATTTTGTAAGTATCTTTGAGTTCGATTTGTTTCGTTCAATAATTAGCTCCTGGCATATATGTAAGCAATAATAAGAACATTCATTGTTGTAGAATGGAGATTTAAAGGGCCCGACGGCGGGGGGTTTACGATACTGGGTTCATCGACCCTCGGAAAATCAACACCGAAATGCTCGACAAGTACGAGAAAGACACAAAGGACAATCTCGTCCATCTCCTAACGCAGCAGCATTTCAAGACGTTCATACTATTGCCGTACAACACAGAGTGAGTTTTTATTGTTGTTCGAACAAATTTCATTCCCATGCATATAACATGTACATTCTGATATTTATCTCATCTCACGCATATTCCAGATTCCACTGGGTCCTGTTCTTTTTCGACTTGGACGCATGCAGAGTCACTGTGTACGACTCAATGAATAAAGATGAGAAGGTTTTTGAGAAGGTCTTCCAACTGATAGACAGGTAATATAATGCCATCTATTCCAAAGTCGCGGGACTCTGTTGCTATTATGTTGATCTCGGGTAATAATTAATTAATCATATCTTGCAACTGCACATGTAGGGCTTGGGATCGGTTCCGTCAATTGGTCCGCGGGACTTGGAAAGAAAAACTTGGACGGAGGTTTCATTTTCCAGTGAGTACATGCATGATACAAAATTATATTGAATTGAATCTCTAATTACAGTTAATACAAAGAGTATATTAAATCTCTCATCGTTTCTCATGTAGTGTACAAAGCAGGACCAGGGAACTAACTTATGCGGCTACTACGTATGCGATTATGCCCACTGCCTATCAAACCAAATATACACCACACGAGAGCTCGATGTACGTATACATAAACCATTTAAAATTTCATTGCGTATCGATTTGTTAAGTTATTTATTAATTTCATATATTGATATGTCATTATTTTTCGAATGATAGCGTATTCACATGAGGGAATATCTCCCACACAATGATTTTATCACGGTTGTTCAAGAACAACTGATGGGGTTCATCAAAGAAGAAGTCCTTAATCCCGATGGTGAATTCTACTACGACGGATCGACAATCCATAATGTTGGTCCCTCCTCTTCTGACGTAACGCCGGCGTCGAAGTCGTAGCTATAGCTAGCGAGCAAATGAATTGTACTATACATGCATGTGTGTGTGTATATATATATACGTACATTTACTTTAGTGTTAATATATATTTTGGTAACATATATGCACATAAAATGTTAAGTGCTTTAAATTATAAATATGTGTGTAATATATGTATTTATACATATACACATACGCGCGCGCGCGCGCGCCCACACACACACACACACACACACACACACACACACACACACACACACACACACACACACACACACACACACACACACACATATATATATATATATATATATATAAATATAATCAACCATGCAGGAAACAGGGCCATGCAAATAAAAAAAATGGTACACAGGTCTTTAGTCCCGGTTGGTAACACCAACGGGACTAAAGATGGATCAGCCACCAACTGGGACTAAAGATGGATTAGCCGGCCATGTGGCTGACCGATCTTTAGTCCCGGTTATTTCACTCGGGACTAAAGATCGCTTTCGTTAGTCCCAGATTCGTAGTCCCGGTTGGACAACCGGGACTAAAGGGGGTTACAAACCGGGACTACAAATGATTTCTCCACCAGTGTGAGGCTTTGATTTATTAAGGAACGGATCTGTCCTCAGATAGCATAGCCATTTTAACTCGTCTGTTGGACAAGATGTGACGAAAAATTCAACACCCTCGGCATCAGACTATCACAGGTGAATTAGGAATGCGACCGATTTTTCATCTCTTGCAATCACATCACTAATTTACAAAGCAGTGGTTGAGCAAACGGTGACTTGCTTGTCTCATGCTATAGTATCTGTTCTTCGTAAAAGCGGTTGCTTTCTCCGTTCCATATTGTTCCATACTAAAAGACGTTTTGAATGATTAAGTTTATAAGAAAACGTAGCAACATAATCTATAACACCAAATTAATCCACCATGAAATATAGTTCTATAGTATATTTGTTTTGAGATTGAAATGTTATTCTATTTTTATATATGAATTTGGTCAAACATGCAGATCAACGTATTTTGTAATCTTTTCCTCCAAAAAGAAAAGAAGAGTAAGGCCCCAGTCGAGAACATAGCAAATCAAGATTAAGCACGAGCATATAAAACAAGAAAGACATTAGCAAAATGATTGATTGAGTTTTAATTATTTTAAATTTGAAAAATAAATTTATTTGATATTTAAAACAACTTTTATATAAAGTTTCCTCATGAAATATATAGTAGTTTGAAAAACGTGTTTAGCGGAAACCAATGTAAAATCCATATCTTAATCAGAAATAACAAAACTACGCATGCTTTAACTAGATCATCACAAATCATATATTTTAAGGATTTGAACACAAATTCTATAGTTTTACGACAAATTCAATAATTCTTTATTGCGAACACACAAAAAAATTGCACGTTAATATATTGGAAGAAAACAAAATTTCAGTTACATGACGCAACCAGCCAGAAGGCTATTGTCAGGGGACAAAGGAAAATAAAGAAGAAAAGACTGCTAAGGAAAAAATAAAACTCCTAAAATGAGGGAGGGGGAGGCAAAGCCCCCATAAACTCCCAACATACCCCCAAAAACCGTGGTGCCAGCACTTGACCACAGATGACCTTCCTAAAGAATGGGCTCCCAGGACCACAAAATCCAATGAGAGAGTGGAATCGAACACCCTAAAGTTCCACTCCTTCCACAACTGCTAGGAGACCAGGAGGATTAAGAAGTCGAAGCCCTTGCGAAGAGGCTCAGGTAGACAGGGTCCTTGAAGTCGGCCACAAGTTTGGAAGTGAGCAGCCACGTGAAGGAGCAAGGTCGGCCCAGCTAGAAGGATAAATTCATAAATATGTAGTTTTATGATCTGATTTTAAATCTATATTTTGATGGTAAAATTGATGCTAAATCTATAGAGTTGTGATAGTTTTTATCAAAGTACTATCTACAGTTGTGAAATTTACTCAATCAAGATTATTCGGATCATCCAAGCACCCATGCTTGAGAGCCTTGAGCAGTTCAGTACGAGGTCTTGATCGAGTGGGAAACCAACTGAACATTGGGCCTGCTAAACGTATTATTTTGTCCAGCGCGTGCCTTTGACTCGAGAACAAGCCAGCTTGAGCCGTACTCTCTCCTTTGCCCTAGCAACAGGCCAAAAGTATTACTATCTGCATTTTAAAATATAAGAAATAATTATTCTTAATTTAAAGATCAAGAAACAATTATTATCATATTATCGTTTGAATCATCATAATAAATACAATATGTGCACCTAATAAAATTATATATTTGAGAGTGATATGCATAGTTAAGAGAAACAATAATATAGTGGAGAAGAGATACTAATCAATTGCATATATGTATGCACACATTATATTATGAAACATTTAAGAAAAATAGTTATGTCATATATATTTTATAATAGCGGGAGTAATAGCAATACTAGCTTGATTGGAGCATCTTTTTTGACCTGAGCCCCCGAGGTCATTGGCCCATTGCCTGACTGGCCATTCGAGCACACAGTGGGTTAGCCCTGGCTCGTTTCTTTCAGGGACCCCGATGGCTTCAGTTTTCCACGGTGAATCTTGACTACTGGTTAGTGCCACTACACTTACGACATGGTGTGTGTCACTGTTGGATTGGCTCGAGTACGGTGTTCTTCTTCATATTCAGGCATCTTAGAAGATCATATTTACAGAGAGCGAAAGAGGATGAAAAGGACTGCTACATGAGAAAAATGGGTTATATGCTGAGTCCCGCATCAGAATTAATCTACTCGGCATCTGATAACATACACAAAAAAATTTTTTTTTTAAAAAAAAAGTTATTGGATACCTGAGCTCCAAATAAGCAGGAAAATTGAAATGCTTTCTTTTGCGGCCTGAAATAATATTTCCATTTCGTTCCATGGTTGAAGTACATGGCAATGCTATCAGTCCATCACAACGGTGTTCCGTCCACAGCCGCATCATCTTATCAATCAGTTTACACGTTTAATAGTAGCCCTTTTGGGTTGACTTGTTGACTTAACACAACACGTAGCTAGACCACTGTAGTAGTTGAAAACGATATTTTTCTAAACAAGTTGTAGATCCGCTCAATCAAACTACGGACGAATTAATTTTGCACATGAAAGTAACATGGGACCTACTTGATGCTGTATTGTATAGCCGACGTAATGCACGCATCAGTAAAGCCGGTCGAGCAGTTCAACAGTTTCTTTTGTACGTATGCCTGCCCGCATGCGTATCGTACGTGTACTCTTGTTGTTGCAGCCACGATCATGCAGTAGTGTGTGTGTGTGTATATATATAGTCGCTTGCCGACAATTTCGTCACAGTACGCACGCAATACGGTATCTGTCGCGTAATGGAGATACTTACTACTAGTATGTTGTTGTAGAGATACTATACAGCATTTCGGTATGGGCGTATACATGGTTACTTCTGTTGCAATCGACTCCAAAGTCTGAGTTGTGAAATGCAGTCCTTGCACAGACAGCCCATGCCGTAGACTTCACTCGGGTCACCGGGCGTGTCAGGCGTGCGTTGCGTCTGTGTGCATGTCGACCCAGCGACTCCCTCCGTCTCTCCCCCGTTGAATCTCCCGGTCGCAAGTCAGAACACGGCAGCAGTGAGCTGCTAGCTTTGATTCGCCGATCTGCTGCGACAGGGAGAGATTTCTTGGCGTTTCTCCCATCGAAACGACGTACGTATCACCAATCCACCATGGGTGTGTTTTGTTCACGCTAAAATTAAAAGTTTAGTTAAAATTGGAACGATGTAACGGAAAAATTGAAAGTTTATGTATGTAGAAAAGTTTTGATGTGATCGAAAAGTTGAAAGTTCGAAGAAAAAGTCTGGAACTAAACTCGGCCCATGTGTATATACGAGTGCGCGCGAGAGAGTATCACCTCGCTGTTGGGTCCGCGGCGGCCGCGGTCAGCATCCTGCCCACTCCGGCCTCCGCGGTCGGCGTGGAGCTGGGGCCGGCCTCCTCGCCCTCCCCTGGTGCGGCCTCCTCGGGCGGGCTGGCCCTTGCCGGCGGCGAGCTCGGCCTGGTTAGCACCGGGCTCATCCTAGCCTCGTCGCTGACGGCTGCTTCATCCACGGTCGCCGCTGTCGGCACTGACGGCACTGTTCCGGCCAACGTAGAGTGGGTGCCAGCCGACGGCGTGCTCCCCCTGACCCCGCCGTGCTCGCCTCCACCGGCCTGCTCTCCTCCGACCTCGCCCCCCCCCCCTCTCTACCTTAGTCGTCGGTGTACTGGGCACTGGTGGCATGCGGGTTGTGGCCTCGCCGACCTCGCCCTGCGGTGCGCCCTGCTCTCCACTTCGGTCGCCTTCGCACTTCGACCCGTTCTTCGACGAGCTTGATGCCTTGGCTACCGGAGTGGGTGTGCTGTCTCCGCTCTCGGTGGAGTTGTCGCCGCGTCCTGTGTTGGAGGAGGTCCCAGCAGCTGTGTCTTCACCAGTGTTGGTGGAGGAGGTTTCGTCGGCTCCTGTGCCAAAGGGGGTCTCCTTGCCGGTTGGGGAGGTGGTCCCGATCAGCCGTGAGGAGGCCCTGTTCGATGTTCTGGTCCTCGCCCTGGACCTTGACGGCCGGCCGATGGTGTCCCCGCTTCCTCTGTCGGTGGCCGACAACGCCGCACTTCGTGCCTTCCCTCGCTAGCTGCTACAAGGCTCTACCTCCCTCGCTGCTCCCCCCGCCGCCGCCTTTGGCCCTGGTCGCCGCGGCCAATGGAGTGGTCCCGAAGCGCAGTAAGCGGATTGCTGCACAGATCGCGCTCGCCGGCCCATGTCACATGGTCACTCGCGCGCAGCCAACCTGATGCGCAAGCTTGGGTTGGTGTCGGAGGAGGGTCCGGTTCCAGCTCAGGCATTGGCGGACTTCGACACTCTCTTCTCCGAGCCTCTCTCACAGGACCACATCATTGCTCTCTCTGCGCTCTTCTCCAGCTCGCTGCCTCCCGCGCAGGCGGCCGAGGCGTTGTCTGCCTGCGTCTGATTTCCTCCACATGTCCTCCCCCCTCTCTGCGTGGTCTTTCTCCTTATGGGATCATGTAATGAAAATATTTTGGTGTGGAATGTGCGGGGTTTGAACTCGCGTGCTCGTCGGGACGCAGGTCGTGATGTTGTTCGTGATGAAAGGATCTCTCTTCTTTGTCTTGAGGAGACCAAGATGGATGTAATCCCCTCTCGCTCTATTATGGAAATGCTAGGCCTTGACTTTGATTATTCTTTCTTGCCTGTTGTCGGTCGGTCTGGGGGTGTGTTGCTTGCCTGGCGGACTTCCGTCTGGTCTGTCTCGGATGTTCACCCCGCGGACTTCTCTCTCACCGCGTTGGTTCGGCACCTCTCAGATGATGCCCCTTGGTGGCTCTCCATCGTCTATGGGTCGTAGGAGGAGCCGGATAAGCTTCGGTTCCTGGATGAGCTCCGGGTGTTGCGGTCTTCCCGCTCAGGCCCTTGGGCTGTTGTAGGTGATTTCAACCTTATCCTTGATGCCCAAGACAAGAACAACCTCAATCTCAATCGCCGCATGATGGGTCTCTTTCATCGTTTGATTGATGAGTTGGACCTCTGGGAGTTGCCACTTCATGGCCGTTGCTTCACTTGGAGCAACGAGCGTGACTCACCTACACTCATCAAGCTCGACCGCGTCTTCTTTTCTGCAGATTAGGAGGAGCTTTTCCCCTCTTGTCTCCTTCAGGCGGCCTCCTCTGTCGCCTCTGACCATTGTGCTCTCCTTCTTCATTCCTATGTTGACTCGCCGAGGGCGCACCGCTTTCGCTTTGAGGCCTTCTGGCCCAAGTTTGAGGGCTTCCTCCAAGTTGTGCAGGATGCCTGGCAACCTCCTGCTAACTTTCCCCCCCTCCCGCGCTTGCCTGGTGTTTTTCTAACACGGCTAAGCGCCTTCAGAGCTGGAGTGATCGTCACGTCGGTAGCGTCCGCCTCCAGCTGCAGATGGCGAAGGAGCTCATCTTCCGTCTCGATGTCGTGCAAGAGAAGCGGTCTCTCTCCCCCCTAGAGACCTGGTTGTGGCGGGACCTGAAGTTGAAGTCCCTCGGGCTTGCCTCTCTTGAGCGCACCATCGTCCGTCAGCGTTCGCGTCTGCTTTGGCTCAAGGAGGGTGACGCCAACACCAAGTTTTTCCACCTTCACGCCAGAGCCCGAAGACGGAAGAACTTCATCTCACGTCTTAGAGACGGGGACCAGCTTGCCGTCACCCATGATGAGCTTCAAGAGCTCGCCTCTTCTCACTTTGGCGCCATCATGGGGATGTGCGTTGAGCGCGAGCTCGCTCTTGATCTCCACTCCCTCGGCCTCTGTCCTGCGTAGCTTGGGGAGCTGGACGGCCCCTTCTCGGAGGAGGAGGTGTGGGCGGTGGTTAAGTCTTTGCCTTCTGACAAGACGCTTGGTCCCGATGGGTTCACGGGTCGGTTCTACAAGACTTGCTGGCCAGTGATCAAGTCAGTGGTTTTGGCGGCTCTCAACTCCCTCTTCTTGGCTAACGGCCAGGGTTTCTCCTCCCTCAATGATGCCCTCATCTCTCTCCTTCCTAAGAAGGATGAGGCCGTTGACGTTCGAGATTTCCGTCCGATTAGCCTCATTCACAGCTTTGGGAAGTTGTTCTCTAAGATTTTGGCCTCCCGTCTTTCTCCTCTCCTCGACGGGCTTGTGGAGGCCAATCAAAGTGCCTTCGTCAAAGGCCGATCTCTTCATGACAACTTTCGCTATGTCCAACTCGCGGCAAGGGCTCTCCATGCTAGACGCACTCCCCGCCTTCTTCTCAAGGTGGACATTGCGAAGGCTTTTGACACGGTCAGCTGGCCGTTCTTGCTTGAGGTGCTTGCCTATCTAGGGTTCAGTCAGCGCTGGTGTGATTGGATCTCCCTCATTCTTAGCGCCTCCTCTTCTCGGGTGCTGATCAATGGGGTGCCGGGTCCGCGCTTCCATCACCGGAGGGGTCTTCGGCAAGGAGACCCTCTTTTTCCTATGCTTTTCATTCTAATCATGGAAGTGCTCAATGCGATGCTTCGTAAAGCCTCTGATTCAGGCGGGTTCCTTCCGCTTAATGATTGCGCTTTGCGACACCACGCCTCCCTCTACACTGATGACTTGGTCCTCTTCCTCTCCCCGGTTCGGCATGATCTCGAGTTCATCCAGGGCATTCTCTCGGTCTTTGGTGCGGCATCCGGGCTGCGCACCAATTTTGCCAAATGCTCGATTACTCCGATCCGCTGCTCGGATGAGGACCTGGAGCTGGTTCACTCTTGCTTCCCCTGCTCAATTTCTGATTTTCCTTGGACCTACCTTGGCATTCCGCTGTCCGTTCGCAAGTTGCCGAAGGCTGCTCTTCAGCCGCTGGTGGACAGGGTCGCTCATCGCCTACCACCTTGGAAGGGGCGTCTCACCACTCTTGTTGGCCGCTCCGTGCTGGTCCAGTCTGTTCTCTCCTCCATTCCAGTCCATGTGTCTATGGCAATCGGCCTTCCTAGGTTGTTAAGGCCATTGACAAGAAGCGATGCGCTTTCTTGTGGACGGGTACGGATTCGGTTCATGGGGGGCAGTGCCGGGTGTCCTGGACGAATGTCTGTCGTCCTAAGGCCTTCGGTGGGTTAGGAATTCCTAACCTCAGGTTGGTAGGGTTCGCCCTGCGCGTTCGCTGGCTTTGGCTTCAGCGTTCCGGGCATCCCTATTGGGATGGCTTGAAGGCCCCGGTAGAGCGGTCTGTCTCCGACATGTTCGAGGCGTCCACCTTCTTCATTCCGGGGGATGGTGAGTCTATGCTCTTCTGGACCGACCATTGGATTGATGGAGGCCGCTCAGTGGCCTCTTTGGCTCCTGACCTCCTCTTCGCTATGCCACAGTGCCTCCGTTCGCGCACGGTTGCTTCTGGCCTGGCGAACAACTCCTGGGTTTCGGACATCTGGGTGTCAGAGACCGTCTTGTTTGGCGTTGGACGAGCGACCAGCGCTACTCTGCGCGTTCAACGTACCAGGCCTTCTTTTTTGTCCTGCTAAATATAAGTTCTTCCTCTGGTTTGCATTTCAGCGGCGCTGCTGGACGGCCGACCTCCTCCTAAAGCGCGGCTTGGATAGTCATTCGGCCTGCCCCTTCTGCGATCAAGAGCTTGAGACAGCGAACCACATCCTCCTCGATTGCGTGTTCGCTTGGCAAGTTTGGCTCCGTGTGCTATCGCCTCTTGGTTGAACTGCCCTCTCTCCTCCCCAGGGTAGCTGTCTCCAAGGTTGGTGGTCTTCTTCTAGGGTTTGCCTACCGGGGCATCTCCGGGCCAGTTTCAATTATATGGTCCTCCTGGTCTCTTGGCAACTGTGGAAAGAGCGGAACTCTAGAGTTTTCGACTCTGCGTTGTCGTTGGTCTCGGAGGTCCTTGAGTCCATCCTCTCCGAGGGCCACCTTTGGTCTTTAGCTGATATCACTAATTTTGGGGTTCTCCTGGGAAGGTAGTGGCTCTGCCCCCTCCCAGCTATTTGGAGTTGTGTGTAGCCGTCACAGTAGTTTTTCGTCTCTTCTTTATTTTAGTCTTTTTTTCCCTCTTTTCTTGGCATAAGTCGGTCTGACTGATTGCATCGTGTAACAAACATTCTATTCTTCTAATATATTGACGTGCAATCTTTTTGCGCGTTCGAGAAAAGAGAGTATCACCTCACCACTGCAGCGCGACGCGTACGGCAGCGCGCGGTCGGCGGAGGAAGACGAGACGTACGGGACGCCGGCCGGGCGCGGCAGTGTGCACCGCGCGGTGGTCTGCGCGTGATCACCATCGGGCCGAACGGTCAAAAGCCTTCGTAGAAAAAGAAAAACGAGCGAAACGCGCGAGTCCCCCTAGTTGATCAATCAATCAATGCCCCTCTTGCTGTGGAGACGGCGACGTGTGCATCCTGCACCGAGAGCCCCGGGAGAGCGTAGCAGAGTAGTCGCGTTTGATCGCTGGAGCAACGGCGGCCATGTACCGGGACCGCGCACAGCGCCGAGGGCGATCGAGCGCGACGTTTTTTTTGGCTAGCTCCTGCAGGCAACTCGGCAAGGGGAAGAAAGTCTTCGCGCGAGACGGCAACCCTGCGGGCTGCGGCTATCCATGCAGGCCAGCTTCTGCACGCATTTGCACTGTGAGGCTGCGAGCCAAGCCAGTGGACTACTTTTGGCTAGCTCCTGCCTGCTTGTTGCTGTCAGCTGATCCGGCTCTCGGCGGACTGGACCACTGCTGCGTGTGATGATGGGTCATCGGCAGCAGTCGATTTCCACGGCAGTTTCCGATTCAGTTAAGCGAAAATCCGCACAATTTACAATTGTTCAGCTCGTAATCTCGTGTACTTAAACTAGCTGTCACATAAAAATGGTTGAACAGCTGACAGAGATTGCCGGTGGCGTGCACGTACGGCCGGGAGGAACGAGCGATCGTTACCTCTGCTCCGGGGAAGTTTGACGAATCTGATGATCGAGTAGTCGATCGATCGATCCATCAACGGTGTAATTAATTTACTGCGCACTGAGTCATTAAAGTTTCAAATAGTTATGCCACCTCCTTCAATTCTACGGTTGGTGTAGAAAAAAATGGACTGATGAAGTGATAAGTGGTAAACGGGTCTTCAGATTGTACATACACGTGCAGTAAGCGATTGCTGCGGTCATTGACCGCCACTGAAAGGAGATTTAGCAGAGCTGATCTGCTTATATTCATACGACACGACTCCAGCTGTACTTTTAAATTGTTTCGATTTCAGTAATTAATAATGGTTTGATTTAGATTTATATATGTCCTCGTGGGCAGGTAATAGTTTAATAAGTAAAGTCTACTAGTACAAACAAACTTCACTGTACCGCTTGTTAGGTTTGCAACATGTCATCAGTTCATCAGCCTGTCATGTCTTGCTGCCAGATATCCCAAGTTGCTCATAATCTCGAGAAGAATAGCAAGCCAATTCCAGGTGTTGGAACTGTTTTTCTAAAGAAATCATGCATGCTATCTGAAGTCCTAAAATAGTGGGCATGGTATCAAGGTTTAATAAATCCAGCGGGTTTTCCGTATTGAAAACACTCAGTTCAGTTGACCCAAAGCTGGCTGAGAGTGGCTCATAGGACAACTATTTTACACCCATTTTCAAAGATTCCTTGATCATTCAAAGATATATGATAGAAAAATCTCCACATGATAACTATAATTTTTATCACACTTCAATTATGCCAATCGATGTATGATGGAGCTGCATCAGAAAAATAAAAACGGAAGCAAAATGCTATGATCAAACCTTACAAAAGTAAACAGAAGTAGTACTCCAAACAAGATTACAACTATGTAAACATTCTCAGCAAACCCTGAAAAGAGAATAATACTCTCTGTTAATTCCCTTCTGTGTAGCATAGCAGAGTTTACTAATTCTATGTGGATTATAGCAGAATTTTAATCACTCCATACCAATTGTCACATGTCTTCTCCTTTCCTACTTGCATTGCCCGGCCTGGCCATGAATTCAATCAGCAGGCAGAGTTTCAGTTTAATTAAAAAAGTAGTAGGTCAAATTTTAGTGATGACCCGGCTAAGGTTTTAAATTATCAGGCATTGCTTGTCAAGTAGGCATCTGACATGTGAACGTAGTTGCAAGTTGCAATCTCTTGACTAATCTATCTAGCTCCAGGGCCGACATAAGAAGCTAGCAATGTATGCAGGATTACAGGTACTGTTGCTGTGTGCATCAAGAAATTCAGCTGCATCTGAATTTAGTACTACTACACTTTCACAATTTGTACTGTGCTTAACTGACCTAGCGCATGTTATAAGAAGACAAATACATACATTAGTACAGTACAATAAAATTGGCACACTTCAAGCGCCAGTTCGTTAAAAAAAAGGTGAGGTACAGCACTCGAGAGTCGAGATGTGCTGGCTAATACTATTCTATAATCCTAATACTATGAGATAACAAGTATATACGGGTTAAGGATAAGATTCAGCTTTTTGCTAATCCATGCGTGGGCATATAAAGTCTTTGCAGTATGCACTTTTTGGGGGAGACTTTTTCCACTCTTCTTGGACACTAATCCCAGAAAAAAGATTGTGCAGTACTTGCTCTATGAAAAAGCAAGCAGATTGATCAAACAATGATAGAGCTTTATGATTTGTTAATGGTTGCTGCATTACCAAATGCAGCTTGTCAAAAAGAGCCGTTGTCCCATTTCAGCCATATCGGCGCCAGAAGTTGATAATCACATCCACCTACTCTCGGAAAAAAAAAGGGGGTCCAGCGACGTGTGAGTGACCCGAAGGAATCACTAGTACTTTGTTTTGTCTTGGCCTAGGAAGCTTAATCAGTACCGATAATTTTATAAGGCAGGAGATGGCTAAGCAAGTACTCCCTCCGTTTAATTTGTTTATTATACCAGCACTCAGTTAAGATACTTACTCCCTTCGTCACAGAATATAAATATTTTTAGAGTTAGACACAATTACTAAAAAAAAGTTGGTAAAATTAAATGGGAAATTGTTGTGATTAAAGTAGAAGTGAAGGTAGATAGAAAAATTAAATGATGGAGGGTTATGATTGGTTGAGAAAAAAATATTGGTAGATAACTTGTTATATTTTGGGACGGATTGAGTATCTTCTTAGTACCTTCTAAAACATTTGAGATATATCTTCCCCTTCTCACCATTCATCCAGCAGTTATACTAGTACTAATACTCTCATAATAAAATGTAATACTTACTCTAAAAGAGCTAATTAGAATAGAGTTAATGACGGTAGTAATGTAATTTGTCAACACTTTCTAATTTAGGGTACGATTTGATGAAATGAAACTAAAATAAAAGGTGATGAAGTAAAGTGATCACTGTTATATGGGACCCATAACTATTGAGCCCACCTGTCGGCCACCACGTCCAATTCCCGGCGGCTATGCAACGGCCAGAGACAGGTCATGCCTGGGCCCACCTTACCAGAGGCTGTCAAGATGGGCCCACACGCCATTCGGATTGTAGCCGGAGGTGATCCGACCCTGCTGCCTCCTCGCCTCGCGCCGTCTATAAATGCTGGCCGATTTCCACTGACTCCTCTGCCACACAGAAGACGAGCTCTCGACCGCCACTACTGTACACGGCCCAGAGCGAGCCTCCTCCTCCTCTGCACCACCGGAGATGGCTTCCGCCGCGCTGCCGGAGGCCGTCGCGCCGAAGAAGAAGGGCAACGTCCGGTTCGCCTTCGCCTGCGCCATCCTCGCCTCCATGACCTCCATCCTCCTCGGCTACGGTAATTAAACACATTCACTTCCCGCCCAGCACAGCACGAGCTGCTGCTTCTCCCCAGCATGGGCGCTCATGGCGATGTGCATGTGACTTTGCAGATATCGGGGTGATGAGCGGGGCGTCGCTGTACATCAAGAAGGACTTCAACATCAGTGACGGGAAGGTGGAGGTCCTCATGGGCATACTGAACCTCTACTCGCTCATCGGCTCCTTCGCGGCGGGGCGGACGTCGGACTGGATCGGCCGGCGGTACACCATCGTCTTCGCCGCCGTCATATTCTTCGCGGGGGCGTTCCTCATGGGGTTCGCCGTCAACTACGCGATGCTCATGTTCGGCCGCTTCGTGGCCGGCATCGGCGTGGGCTACGCGCTCATGATCGCGCCGGTGTACACCGCCGAGGTGTCGCCGGCGTCGGCGCGTGGCTTCCTGACGTCGTTCCCGGAGGTGTTCATCAACTTCGGCATCCTGCTCGGGTACGTCTCGAACTATGCTTTCTCCCGCTTGCCGCTGAACCTCGGGTGGCGCATCATGCTCGGCATCGGCGCGGCGCCGTCCGTGCTGCTCGCGCTCATGGTGCTCGGTATGCCGGAGTCGCCGCGGTGGCTGGTCATGAAGGGACGCCTAGCGGACGCCAAGGTGGTGCTGGAGAAGACCTCCGACACGGCGGAGGAGGCCGCGGAGCGCCTGGCCGACATCAAGGCCGCCGCCGGCATCCCCGAGGAGCTCGACGGCGACGTGGTGACCATCCCCAAGAGAGGGAGCGGCAACGAGAAGCGGGTGTGGAAGGAGCTCATCCTGTCCCCGTCGCCGGCCATGCGGCGCATCCTGCTGTCGGGCATCGGCATCCACTTCTTCCAGCAGGCGTCGGGCATCGACTCCGTCGTGCTCTACAGCCCGCGCGTGTTCAAGAGCGCCGGCATCACCGACGACAACCACCTCCTCGGCACCACCTGCGCCGTCGGTGTCACCAAGACGCTCTTCATCCTCGTGGCGACCTTCTTCCTCGACCGCGTCGGGCGGCGGCCGCTGCTGCTGAGCAGCACGGGCGGGATGATCCTCTCCCTCATCGGCCTCGGCGCCGGGCTCACCGTCGTCGGCCAGCACCCCGACGCCAAGATCCCTTGGGCCATCGGCCTGAGCATCGCCTCCACCCTCGCCTACGTCGCCTTCTTCTCCATCGGCCTTGGCCCCATCACGTGGGTCTACAGCTCGGAGATCTTCCCGCTCCAGGTGCGCGCGCTGGGCTGCTCGCTCGGCGTCGCCGCCAACCGCGTCACCAGCGGCGTCATCTCCATGACCTTCCTGTCGCTGTCCAAGGCCATCACCATCGGCGGCAGCTTCTTCCTCTACTCCGGCATCGCCGCGCTCGCCTGGGTGTTCTTCTACACCTACCTCCCGGAGACCCGCGGCCGGACGCTGGAGGAGATGAGCAAGCTGTTCGGCGACACGGGCGGCGCCTGCTCGGAATCAGACGAGCCAGCCAAGGAGAAGAAGAAGGTGGAAATGGCCGCCACTAACTGATCAAACTAACCGCAAAATCACCAAATCCTAAGGGTTTTCCTGCAAAAACGTGTGCTGTACTGGCTAGCTAGCAAGTAGCAGCAGCAACGTGGGAAGATTCGCTGATCCGGCGTTGCTGGAGAGCGACGGCCGGCGACGGCAAAGCTGCGCTCCAGCTCGAGACTTCTTAAAATCATCTTCAAGTACATGGATTTTATTTTGCTCTTTGCTTTGTCCGTAAAAGTTGTACTATGCGATGAAGAATACCAGTATGTAGCAAGGCTGAGGTTGTGTGTAGCTACTAGAAGTGTCAGTCACGTTGTTCTTGTAAGAAATGTTTAACTGTTAATTAAGCAGTATTGTTGCAGTAATCAACAACCTTAGCCAGTTATTCCTCGATCGCTGCAAGGGGTCAAGCATGACTGCATGAGGTTAGAAAAATTGGCGGTGGTTCGAGGATTCTGCCGAGTGAGTCAAGCAAGAGACAGTGAAGTGTGGAGAAAAAAAAAAGCTATCTGTCCCTTTTAAAATGTTGTCACGGCTGGTTGCCACGGAGAAATAATGAAGTTTTAAATTAAGTTGTTCGACTCAATCACGGGATCGGAATCTTGTGACGATGCATAAAGCAGCCAACGCCTGATACGAAGTTTATTATTAGCGCTCTCACGGTCTCACTGATTAGACTACCTAATGGTTTACGAATGTGTCATTATGCTGGTGAGCTTGCACGTTGCACAAGTGACCGTTCCAATTGATTTTTTGTTTCATGAAGAAGTCAAGAATGCACAATGGTAATTGATAATTCCAGCTTTGAATTTTTGTTTCATGGAGAAGTTGCCAGGAGTCCTTCACTGTATGCGGCAGAGTCCTCTGCTTCCATGGGCGTGTCGTCCATGCCGAACACCTTGCCGATCTCCTCCAGCGTCTGGCCGCGCGTCTCCGGGAGACAGGTGAAGAAGAACACCCACGCGAGCGACGAGATGGCGGCGTAGAGGAAGAAGCTGCCGCCGATGGTGATGGCGCTGGAGAGCGACAGGAAGGTCATTGAGATGACGCCGCTGGTGACGCGGTTGCACGCCACGGCGACCGCGAAGCCCAGCGCGCGCGCCCGCAGCGGGAAGATCTCCGAGGTGTACACGCCGGACATGGGCCCGAGGCCGACGGAGAAGAAGGCGACGTAGGCCAGGATGGACGCGACGCACAGGCCGACGGCCCAGCTGGGAACCTGGGCGTCCGGGCTGCGGCCCACGACGGTGAGCCCCGTCGCGAGGCCGACGAGGGAGACGACCATCCCGCCCGTGCTGGTCAGCAGCAGCGGCCGCCGGCCGGCGCGGTCAAGCAGGAACGCGGCGACCAGGATGAAGACCGTCTTGGCGACGCCGACGGCGCAGGTGGTGCCGAGGAGCTGGTCGTCGCCGGTGATGCCCGCGCTCTGGAACACGCGCGGGCTGTAGAGCACGATGGAGTCGACGCCCGAAGCCTGCTGGAAGAAGTGGAGGCCGACCGCCGCGAGCACGATTCGCCGCATGGCCGGGGTCGGGGACACGACGAGCTCCCTCCAAACCTGCCCCTCCTCGCCGCCTCTCTTCCTGGACACGGTGACCACATCGCCGTCGAGGTCGTCTGGGATGCCAGCCGCCGCCTTGATGTCAGCGAGCCGCTCCGACGCCTCCTCCGGCGTGTCAGCGATCTTCTCCAGCACAGCCTTGGCGTCGGCGAGGCGACCCTTCATGACAAGCCACCGTGGCGACTCCGGCATGCCGAACACCATGAGCGCGAGCAGGACGGACGGCGCCGCGCCGACGCCGAGCATGACGCGCCACCCAAGGGAGAGCGGCAGGCGCGCGAAAGCATAGTTGGAGACGTAGCCGAGGAGGATACCGAGGTTGATGGAGACCTCCGGGAACGACGTGAGGAAGCCACGCGACGACGCCGGCGAGATCTCGGCCGTGTACACTGGCGCGATCATGATCGCGTAGCCCACGCCGATGCCCGCCACGAAGCGGCCGATCATGAGCGTGGCGTAGTCAACGGAGAACCCCATGAGTAGAGCTCCGGCGAAGAAGAAGGCGGCAGCAAAGACGACGGTGAACCGCCGGCCGATCCAGTCCGCCGTCCTCCCCGCGGCGAAGGAGCCGACGAGCGAGTAGATGTTGAGGATGCCCATCAGGATCTCGACCTGCACGTCAGTGATCTCCAGGTCTTTCTTGATGTACAGCGATGCTCCGCTCATCACCCCGATGTCTGCAAAATTTTGGCGCGAACTTGAACAGTCAGTGCTCGCTGACAGTACACTACACTTCTGAAAACAAATTCAGACCACATCTGAAGTTTTTTTTTTTTTTTTTTGAGATGATGTGAATACGATTGTACGAGTACCATAGCCGAGAATGATGGAGGCCATGGAGGCGAGGATGGCGCAGGTGAATGCATAGCTGGCGTTCTTCTTCTTGAGGTCGACAGCCATGGCCGTGAGCTTGGTGGATTCCAGGATTTAGTTCGTGCAGCTTTTAAGGAAAAAAGCAAACGCCGTTAATCTGATCGAACAAGCGATTGAAACGTTGGCTGAGCTACGCATGCATGTGGAACACACAACACATTGAACATGAAAACTGACTTTTTAAATTTTGTAAGCGTCTGCGTGCAAGCAACTTCAAAAATCCTAGGCTTATTTGACTTCTGGAGTCCACAATATTTGCAGCCATTTTAAAACCTATATTAACCAACTGAATGTGCTCAGATTATCCTATCTCCAAGGAACGTTGAGCTCAGTATCTCCATGGAACATTAATTGATTAATACAACTTGAAGTAGTATGTAGATAGAAGTATAGAACTTCACGCATTGCTCAGATTTTCTTTTTAGTAAATTTCACAAAACTACAAATACTTTAATAAATTGCCACAAAACTACAAATTCAAGCCATAGTATCACAAACTTATAGATTTAGGAACGAATTTATCATAAAACTATATATTTTAGCCATTGTATCTCAAAACTACAAACTTAGTGGATTTTTTTTCACAAAACTACAGATGCGTCCATTTTCTCCAAAAACTACATTTTTTTGCGAGGATAAAACTACACATTTTAAAAATTACCATGGTAATAGGTGTATGGATAGCACATCTAAAATATTTAGTTTTGTGAAAAAAAAGACAATACTAAATTTATACTTTTGAGATATAATAGCTTAAACATATAGTTTTGTGATAAAATCATTTGTAAATCTGTAGTTTTATGATACTATGGCTTAAATCTGTAGTTTTGTGATAATTTTATCAAAGTATCTATATTTTAGTAAATTTTACTCTTTTGTTTTCTAAGATTATTCTGCCACAACAAGAATATATTGATCAGTTGCTCTATTTTCAAGTTTAAGAAGTTAGATATTTTTAATAATGAAAATGATTTATATCTTCGACCTCTGCACAACCACTAAGTTTTGGTATCTATAATCTATAATATAAACTTAAGACAATGTGACAAACTCCCAACTCTCTCTAGAAAAGGTTCAACTTAAAAAAACGTCTCGAAATCATATTAATTCTAACACATCATATAGTAGACACCACATTATCTAAAATAAAATAAAAAAACTTTGACTATCGATTTTAAAAGTATGAGTTTTTTTGAAGTCACTTTGGAGTACTTCTAAAGTTAGATACAGTTGGGCCAAGAGTGAGCCCACCTCAACTCCGGCCTGGGATCCCAACGCTATAAGCCCACGTAGCAGAGTCAGTAAACCCAGCCGGCCGGGCCGTGTGCTCCAAGTTGGAGTCCGAGTCGTGGCTCTTCACAGAAACAGGCGCCGAATTGGAACTGGACTCCTGTACTGTACATCCCAAGAATAAATCTGAAACAACACGGCAAACACGACCCCCAGCTAACTTCACCAAAACAACCGTGTACCGGCGCCATCAGATGGCAAAGCGAGCCAGGACGCTCACCTGCGATCACCTCCGCTCCTCCTCCTCCATCCAAGCACCCTCTTGGGGTGCTAAGCGAGCACGCAGCGGCAGCGCTCTCCGTGATCGGTCGCTTCCCGATTCAGAGTGGTACGTGTCGAAGCTTCTCTTCGACAGGTTTGCTCTTTTTTTTTTCCTTCCCTCAATTTGATCCGATTCGATTTATGGCGGGAGCAGGAGAGACTGGTCGAGCATTGGGAATGGCCCGGCGTGGCTGATCTCTGAGCGCGTGCTCGCCGGCGATGATGTCGCGGACTACGTGAGCTTCCGCGCCGTGTGCCGCTCGTGGCGGCAGTGGACGACCAGCCCTCGCGCGCACGGCCCGCTCGACAGCCGCTTCCACCCGCGGCAATGGGTCATGCTCCGCGACGAGCTCGCCGTCCCCGATCGCCGCCGCTTCCTGAACGTCTCCTCCGGCCGCTGCATCCAGGCGGACCTCCCGGAGCTCCGGGGCCACCGCGTGTTCGGGCCCACCGCGGAGGGCCTCCTCGTCCTGCTCGACGAGGCCACCTTCGCCGTCCGCCTGCTGAACCCACTCACCCGGCAGCTCACCGACCTCCCGCCGGATACCACGGTTCTGGATCCAACCAGCCTAATGATTTCCCCCGCAGCTGGTGGTGGTCGCCAAGCTGACCGGGGTGCCTTCCTCCCCGCGGAACCTGATGCCCGACCCCCATTTCTACCGTACGCCGCACGACCTGTACTTGGTCGGCAATGGCGGCAGGCTGATGGTTGTCCACCGTAGCCGCAGCTTGGTCTCGAACTCGCACGGCGGCGGCCGCAGGAGCAGCAAGTACAGCGTGCACTGGGTGTATTTCGATTCGAAGAGGACGGTGTCGATGGTCGTGACTCGCTTTCGCCGGCAAGCCCTGTTCATCGGCGCGTACCGTGCGATTTCGGTTAATCCTGAGGCGTTCCCCGGTATCAGCCCGGACACCGTCTACCCAGGCTTTGATTGCGATGATAAACCGAGCTTGCGGCAAGTCGATGGTGGCTTGGATGGATCCAACGTGGCATTTCCGCATACAGCTGTTGATTGTTTATCCCCATGTATAGGAAAATGCTCCGCGTCGGTCGACCGACGGGGGAGCAAAAAGTCGGGCGATATTGTTGGCCCCACCACATTACCTGGCTCCATATGCAACAAATCAACCACATATTTTGTGAACCCTCTATTAAAGGAATTTGGTTTATTTTTTGTTGCAAAAAAAAATGTTTCACCTAGTGTAATCACAATGTTTCGCTATGTATAGATCTAATGTTGCAGTGAACGAAACATTCCATTGCAACAAAATAACCCACATATTTTGGAACCCCCTATTAAGGGAATTTGGTTTATTTTTTGTTCCACCGAAAAATGTTTCACCTAATGTACTCACAATGTTTCACTATGTATATATTTAATGTTGCAGTGAACTAAAACATTATTTCGCTATTTGCTGAAACATTGTTTTTATATAAGGTGGAACAACACCCGGTTTAAACGAGTGAAACATTTTCGATCTACTAAGTGAAACAATTCCGATATACCTGGTGGAACATCGTGCAACATTTTAAAAATAATTCAATAATAAACTAAAATTTTTTTTCGTCGGAATATATCCATGTGTGGTCTTGTTTTGAAGATTTCATTGCAACGAATTTAATGGTGCAATCAGATCATAATTTGGATAAGTAATTTAAGAGAAAAACCAGTTTAAAGTAGTTTTGCACGTAAATCGGGCGCTGACGTCAGCGCCCGATTTTTGAAGATTTTGATCGGGCGACCGATACTTAGTCATCCCCGATGTATAAGTGGTATTTGAATAACTGTTTTTAATTTGAAGAGGAATGGATGGAAATTTGTCAGCCATGAGAGGCTAATGCACCTTAATTAATATGAAAAATAAAATAAAGAACTAAATATAGAGAAAATATGATTAACTAATCTCAAGGATGATAAATACAAATTCCCAGTCATATGGACTGTAAAGCCCTAAGCGTGGATATGCTAGGGTACTTAAGCTACTTGTGGTCGTCTTAGTTGGTCTTTCTTTCGTGGATGATCATGAGGTAATGTCGATAAAGATGTTTTAGGCTGGTTCACCTCCATCCCAGCGGAGCGTGCCCGGGTACCGCCAAGTGTAAATTCTGCATCTGACTGATGATCCATAACCGTTGTTAGACGGCTGATCGCATGTTCGAGCGGGGGATTGCCGGGCACACGCTCTATCCGTTTTGTGGGCAAGAGACGGATATATACGGTGAACCACATATTGGTAACCTGCATCTTCTCACAGCAAGTTTGGCGCATCATGCTAGTCGACCTCACCTCTCCCCCGCCTTCTAGCCAGGGTGCGTTGGTTGCTTGGTGGCCCCTTGCTTGCCGAGTACTGCCCAAGACCTCGAGGCATGGGTTTTGATTTCTTGGCAATTCTTATCGCTTGGTACCTGTGGAAAGAAATGAGTGCCCGTGTCTTTGATAGCGTGATTACCCCGGTTCCGGCCATTGTGGATGAAGCCCACCGTGAAGTTGCCCTTTGGATAGAAGCTGGTGCTCGGCTCCTAGGAGATCTTTTGCGAGTAGATCCACCCCTGTGATCTTTTCCTCATCCTGCTTTGTTTTCCCTCTTTTTTAGAGTTCTTCTTTACTTAGAGCAAGTTTAATAGGATAGCCAACCATTGGTTTCAAATCACCTATAGGCTATGTTTGCTAGTCCATGTTCCCAACCGAAACAGTACGCATGGAAAATAGAGTGGTCCATTAGCGGGTGATTAATTAGGTACTTCCTCCGTTTCATTATCTATATGAATGTGGACAAGACTATAATGTCTTATAATATAAAACAGAGGGAGTATTAGCTAATTTTTTTTTCAAAAATGGATTAATTTAATTTTTTTAAGGAACTTTCATAGAGAAACATTTTGCAAAAAACGCACCGTTTAGCAATTTGAAAAGCGTGCATGTGGAAAACGAGGGAGAGGAGTTAGGAAAAGGGGTGCCGAACACACCAATAGCCAATTCATACAATAGTTACCTATAAACATACAATAGTTACTTATAAACATGTACTACATAATTAATGTCTAGTCCCACCTGTTAGGGCATTCCCAACCCAATGGATAGGATGGTGTCCATAGCATTAAATAAGCTGCTACCTAAGATGAAAAATGATGTGGCAAGTGAATAAATGAAGAAAGAGAAGACATGGTTTCTACACAACATCCAAGCCATCATGTGAGATAAATAGCATTAAATTGAAGTATGGAATAGTGATGTTTGTATTAGAAGAGCAGTGCCTAGTACTAGTTTCTTGATGATGTGGAGTTTATAGAAACTATGTCTAGTGTCTTGGAGTTGGGAATGATCTTATACACACATGTATTTTGGAGTCTGTATTGCAGCTGGCTATAAATCTATAGCCCGCTGAGCTATAAACGAGCTATAAACATCTTTTATCTTCTTAAAATATGTTTATAGCTCGTTTATAGCTCGTTTTTGACGCGCACAGCTTCCCGAACTACCTAGCAATCCTGTGGCTAGCTGTTGACTGTTGTGTGTGTTCCTTCCCTCTCCCTGTCTCCCAGTGCCGGCTACCTAGCATTAGCATGGCACGGTTGTAAATTAAATTTTCATAACTTATAATACAGATAACGCATAAAGCTTTTGTGTGTTCGAAAAAATGTTTTAGGCGCATTGGCATAACCTCTGCACTCATCTCTCTCCAAGAACAACAAATAATATGAATCTTGTCCTTGTTTTTTATTTTCAACGAGAAAGAATCCTCACCTCTCCTTGGCGCCAAGGACGCAGAAATACACGAGGAACCACGCGAACACGATGATCGCGGCGCACGCGAGCAAGTTGCCGTACACGGCTGTAACCTCGTAAACCCACGCGAAGCTCCACAGGATCGCCGCCCTGACGGCCCGGTTCACGGCGGCCACCGCGATCCGCAGCCACCGCGGCCAGCCACTGGACGACGACGCGTCCGCCATCTGCACGGGGCCGAGCAAGAGCCACAGCAGCGCCATCAGCGACATCAGCATGGTCGCGGACAGGCTCCTCGCCCACTTCAGCTGCTCCCGCCGCCGCTTCATGCCCATGGCAACGCCGCCACGGTGGGCGTGAGGCGACGACGGGTGGTCGGCCGACGACGGCGACAGCACCGGCGCCGGCGCGTGCCTCGGGCAGCAGCCGCCGGCGAGCGCTTTCACCAGCAGCCAGGCGAGCTCGAGCAGCACCATGGAGACGGCGAAGAAGGCGAACACGACGAGGCCGAACGCCACGAGCGCCCTCGTCATGCGCGCGGCGGGCGGGACTCCGGCGTCGCGGAACGCGCGCTGCACGTACAGGAACATGGACCCGATCCCCGACGCCTGCTGGAACGCCTTGGCGACCAGCGCGCTGACGATGTTGCGCCGGACCGGCTCCGTCGGCCTCGCCAGCAGATCCAGCCAGAGCGCGCGTTCCTCCCTCCACCGGGTTCGCCACGCCGGCGTTGGCACCGTGTCGTCGCAGCCGACGTCGTGCGGCTCGCCGAGCTCCGTTTTTGTCTCGAGCAGACGGAGCTCGGCATCCTCCAGCGACACGGACGTCCTGGAGAGGACGCGACGTGCGTAGTCCTTGGTCAAGAGCCACCGTGGCGACTCCGGCATGAGGAGGACGGCGAAGCCGAGCAACGCCGGGATGACCGTGCCGGTGGCTACGGTCAGCCGCCAGGCGACGCGCACGGGGAGGTTCAAGAATCTCGGGGAGAAGCAGAGGCCGCCGAGGATGCAACCGAGGCACACGAAGCCGTCGGGGTGCGAGGTGAGGCCGCCGTGCAGCGACGACGGGCTGAGCTCGCCGGCGTAGGCCGGGACGCTCATGAGCGCCAGGCCCATGCCGACGCTGTTGACGAAGACGCCGGCCTCGAACGCCGCGAAGCTGGTGGCGAGCCCGCGGGCGAGCGCGCCCGCGCAGAGCACCGCCGCCGAGAGCAGCACGGTGCAGCGGTCGCCGACGAGGCACTGGGCTCCCACGGCGGCGAGCGCGCCGAGGACGCAGGACACCACGGCGACGCACGCCAGGAGCTTCACGCCGGGCGGCTCCGGCAGCGCGGCCGAGCCGCACACCATGACGAGGTCTGCATCGATCACCAATGCGCTAGCAAGATCACGCCGTTCTTGATGGACAGATCGATGCATCTGCGCGCGCGCATGGATGGGATCGCTGGTTCTTACCGTAGCCTAGGAGGAGAGGCGTCGCCGACGAGAGCACGGCGGTGACAAAGCCATATTTGTTCTTAGGACGCCTCATCTCCGGCAAGAAAAGAACACCGTCTCTATTCACTAATCCTCCCAACAAATTTCGAGTGGTGAATGCTGATGAAATTCTCTGCAAATCTGATAAAAAGAATACTGATGGAGATGAGAGGAAGCGATTTGAGTAGATCTGTAAATCATAAGAGCACGAACGATCTCAAGACGAAGATGGCTTTGAATCATACCTGTCCTGAACACAACGATCTTCCCAACACCTGATTTTTTTTCAAAGGTAAATCTCTTCTCATAACACTAATCCACCTTCAGAATCATTCCAAGGCTTCCTTCTTCTCGTTGAAATATTGGAGTTTCCTCAACTCTCATCCATGTGTTGTGATCTCCCTTTTGAAAGACGCAGCTGCTGTTGCAGCGACAACGTAACAAACTCCTGAAACCAAGTAGTCCACGCCCGAAAAACTCTCTCCAGGTAGTTCATTAGTAGCAACAGCTAACCGATTTACTAGAGAGCAAGTAGTTAGGCTTGAAAATGCCAGTCAAAGCCATATTTCCGAAGATAATAATAGTAGAAGATATATATAACATTTTACATCCTACAGGAGCAATAGATAGACATAGATTTCCACCGAAACATCATTTGATAAATCTGAATACCCATCCTGAATCCTGCATCCGCCACACCCTATGAGCGTTGTACGATGTTGTATTAAACACACAAACATAAGTTTTGCTACTTCTTCCGTTTCTCAAAACACAGTACTAAATAAGACAACATAGATCCATACTACTAAATTAGTTCTCATCTAGTATTATCTTGTTATTTTTTTATCCGTTGCTATAATTTAGTACGAATGAACTACTGGGGTAGTATTGAACTACATCTAACTCTTGAAAGGTTACTCCTAGAATCTTAGCTCCCCAAACAATCTAGATTTTTATCCAAATTCAAACACTAAACCCCCCCCCCCCCCCCCCCCCCCCCGCGAACAGTTTAGATTCTTACCTGATTTAAAAACTTACAAGCTTCAGCCTAAAGAAATCCAAGAAATAAACTAGTAGCCAAAAACTAGAAAAACGAGTTTCTCCGGATTGTCACCATCTTCTAAGAATCTCTAGCTCCCAAAACATGTAGTTGAGGAACATAAATACAGAGCACGTCAGGACTGGAACAAACATGCACATCCAGATTAAGCACCAAGTATAACTGGGTATATATGGAATCTATCCAATGGTCTAATCGACGCAGACTGGCAGTATAATCGATCTGTTATCTGTATGACTTAAGGCACGGTACAACTACAAGGTAACATCATAGCGAACTAGCTATGCCATAAGTTTCTCCTTTTGGAGTGACGAACAGCTACATATATCAACCATGCTCCTGAAGGTAACCGAGACTATATATATATAAGCGGCCACTACAGTTCTCAGAAGTATCCAGCATTTTGGGCTGTCCTGATGATCTGAAAGAGAGCTGCACAAAGAAAAGAGTAGAAAACACAATGACTTGGTAAGATGTTCATAAAGTTATGATGAAAAAGATGGAAATTACTGCCAAGGCTGTAATGAAGACTGAAATAGTTGCAGGATTTTTCATGCAAGGAGTTCTATTTTACCAACATTAGACTGTCTGTTCCATTTGAATCCTTAACTAGGGTAACATCAAACCTTCCTCTTCTATTTTCCAAAGTCTTAAGGAGAAGCATATATTTTTTTGAGAAGTTTATAAGCATATAAGGATTTATTGCCTGGCAACAGATTAGAGTAGCTGATGTCCATGGTGTGGTAGCTGCAGCAGTTAACAACCATATCTGGAGTAAAACATGAGACTATTTTTGGAATTAATCAGAGAAGGAATATAGCTTCTTCTTTGAAAAGGATTTGACTAATCTAAGATCAAAACAGGAAACACATAGATACTTTCCCACAAAGTGATTGCATCCTAAAGCAAAACTAATGATGTATACTACAGCTATCCCCATACACGACTACTGATAATAGTACTAGATTAGCACTTTCGCAATTTAGCACAGTTTAGTCCTGGAGAGAGCACAGAAGCAATACCCATAAAAACAAGAACTAAGGGTGAAAATAGTTAAAATCTATTTAGGTTGGTAAAGGCATTCTGAGTCATGAAGAGTATGAGTGAAGATAAATAGCTCAACCATTCACCACAAATATATAAAAAAAGAATGTAACTTACATGAACCAACAACCACAAAGACGAAAAATCCAAGCACAATGGGTCCAACAGGATAATCATTTCCTTTCTTGACTGTCTCAGGAACAGAACCCCTCTTGGTGACGTTCTTCTCAAACCGTGCCACTTTCCTATCTGAGAGACGCCTTGAGGTAGTCTGTTTCATCATCAGCAAATAATATCAGAAGATATCATAAAAGAACTTGTTTGAAGAAAGGAAAGAAATATGCAGTGTATTTGGACAGAATACCAAGGAAATGACATTCATGATGCCAGTAAATTCATACAGCGAAACTTTCATCTATTCAAAAAAAAAATGTTACTCAAGATGCAAAGCACAATGGTGCCATCACCAGCTAACTGATGCCTGCTACCAAATATTTCTGAGAACATATTGATCTGTCCAACTTGCATGTTAAGGGAGTAATTTTTCCATTACCCCCTAGAACCAGTAGGCAGGGTTTGAAAGTTGATCGTAACTAAATCCATCGAAATTATAAAATCAAGCGTACTGGTGAGTTATATGTTTTTGTGCCTTTATTATATGTATTAGATGATACACAATGGCACGTGATAATGCTGACAAGAAAATTAGAAATGATTTACTATATCATAAAAATAGTAATATCCTCTGCTCGATTTGGTGGACCCTGATTCCAAACTACTCCCTTTGTCCCATAAAAAACCAACCTAGTACTGGATGTGACACCTCTGTCCAAATTCATCGTATTAGAATATGTCACATCCAGTCCTAGATTCGTTTTTTTCGGGACAGAGGGAGTAATCCCTAATCTTCACATCTTATCCTGCAACACATTTTCGAATCAAAGCATAGGAGTCAAAAACAATAAAATCATACATTAAAATATATGCTAAATTGAAGTTACGCAGGATCAGAAGTGTTGTAGTGTGCTAGACGACAAATGCAAAATTGCATAGGTCAATTAATACTCTTCGTCGACATTTCAAATGCGTTATAAAGTAATCTATATACTACCAAATATGATGGCTAGCCCACGTAAATGCATAACCAGGTTTTCTAGGTCTTTGATAGACCAATCCAGAATATGCGGTTACATGCAGTGATGTAATGCAAGACAACTAGTGAATGTTTGATCTCGGATCAGGAAAATCAATCTCTGCGTCACTGTTATTCTAAACCTGACATTAGTTAGTCAGCAACAAAACTTGATAAACTTGTTACCAGATCCTCTAAATCTTGCCAAAGGATAATATTGAAGCATAGCCTAAAAATAAGCATATCTTTTGTTACGAAATGAACGGTTTAAACTACAGGTAGGCAGGATCATCATAGAAGTACACTACACTATCTACATACAGGAGAAATATGAATTCAAAAGCAAACAGATGTGCACAGCCACGGATCTTCCTGCGAAGAATCAGAAGAAGAGGAACAGAAACAAGTAAACCAGAAATCAATATTTCGTCGGTTCTATATCACAAAATAAACGCCAGGACAGGGGCGGATCCAACTTGGGACATGGGGGTTCAGTTGAACCCCCAAACTTTTCGGGGAACAAACAAACTGTTACTTGTATTAAGGTTAAGGCTCTGAAATTAAGGGAAGAGCTTCTTCCAGATCTAGAAGAGAAGCTAGGGTTAACGAACGAACACAAGCAAATTCCAGACCCGATGGGAGAGAGAGATGAATCAGAAAGAGGATGTGATGCTCACCATGATCCTCTCCCCTGCTCTGCTCGCCAGATGGAGATCGCTGCCACTCCCCTGTTCAGCCGCGACTCGTCTTGGCGGCGCAAGGAGCGGAGGAGACGGGAGATTTTCCCTTTCTTTTACGCCACAAAGGGAATCGGAAGACACTCGGAGAAAAGGGGAATAAATACCCCTTTTATATTTGCCCTTATTTTCTTGCCCCTCTTAGTATGTGACTTCTTAACTACTTATTTGCCACTTTTGCCCATATAGCATGCCAACATGGCAGTGCGGTGCAAAAATCGCCGTGGGACCCACTAGCAGTCGCACACCTCTCCCTTTCCCATCTCTCTCCAATCAGCCCCGTCGTCCCCTTCATCGCCGGTGACCCTCTCTTTCCTGGCAGGTGGCAGCGAATCCTCTCGGTGGTAGCGGCGGCGGCGCACCAGCTCGCAGTGGATGGCGGAGCGCGGCGAGGCGGAGGTCGGATTCACGGCGACGCTCGGCTCCTCCTCAGGTGCATCGGCTCGCGGTGGATGACAAAGCCCTCTCTCTCCGGTCAGCCCCGCTGTCCCCTTCATCGCCGGCGACCCTCTCTTTCCTGGCAGCGAATTCTCCCGGCGGTAGCGGCGGCGGCGCGCCGGCTCGCGGTGGACGGCGGAGCGCGGCGAGGCGAAGGTCGGATTCACAGCGACGCTCGGCTCCTCCTCCGGTGCACCGGCTCGCGGAGGACGACGAAGCGCGGCAAGGAGGACGTCGGACTCGCGGCGGTGCTCGACTCCTCCTCTCGGGTTGCACCGACGGGGGTCGGCGTCCTCGCCGAGTGCCTCTACGGCTATGAGCTAGCGGGGGACGCCGCCGTCGAGACGGAACGACGCAACACAGCCTCCCTCGAAAGGGAGCCATGGGAGGAGGAGAGGGAGGCACCGGAGGAGAAGTCGAGCGCCGCCGCGAGTTCAACTTCCGTCTTGCCGCGCTCCGCCGCAACCACGACCTCCAGTCAGGGATGAAGGGGAGGACGATGGGGCTGACCGGAGAGAGGGGAAAGGGAGAGTTGTGTGACTGACGAGTGGGTCCCACGGCGATTTTTGCACTGCGCTGCCATGTTGACATGCCACATGGGCAAAAGTGGCAAATAGTTAAGAAGGCACAACCTTAGAGGGTCAAGAAAATAAGGGCAAATATAAGAGAGGTATTTGGATAATTGGCAAACCTAAAAGTGGCAAATACTTAAATTTCCCTTACTATTGGGGATTAAGAATTTGCCGCTGGTCCAAATGTCATATACACATGAGGACCCACGTATTATAGCATATGAGTATTAAATTCTTAATTACTATATTTTAAAATTGGCAAAAAGTTAAAAGCCCCAGATGTGTACTCTCACCTTTATCTCAATATTTTACTACTTTAAGACTAGCTATTTCTTTATAATGACTAGTGGCACACATTCTAAAAATTAACAAACTCGGTTAGCGATCTGTGTCTACAACAAACTCCTCATACTACCAGCGACCACTAACTGTTACTCCACGCACCGCCACCACCGCTCTTTCTTCATGAGCCACCATCGTTCCTCCTCTCCGTCTTTGCATGTGCAACCGCACCCTCTAGTTACACTATATGAGCCACCCTTTTTTTCCTCTCCCTCTCGCCATGCACATTATTGTAGGGACTCACGGAGGCAGGAGTCGACCCGATGAAGAGCTGGGTCTAGCAGGTCCCAAACTGTCGGAGGGAAAAAGAAAATGGAGAGAGAGAGTTAGTGTGTGGTTGCTGAGTCACTAGAATTGGAGATGGATGAAATAGGGTGGTACAAATTGAAATGTAAAGTTAGATGTTCTGTAAATGAAAAGAATGGTTAAAGGATGACATAATATGAACACTTTTAAGAATACATAGTACGAACTGTAATTTACTTTTTTTCTTTAGCACAATTTGTCAAGGTTACGAATAAGACATACCTCCTATCCTACGACTTATGAGATATATAGATATGGCATATCTTCACTTACGCGAATTGTTCTCGTGTACGCCGAAGGAATTATTTCGAATTATGGAAAATATCTCTATGAGTCAAGTGATTTTCAAAGTCCTGCTCGGTGGGGATAAAGTTTCTGTTATATCGTACAAGATCCGATGTCTTTGAGTTTGTCACGCTCAGAAATTTAGCCCAAATTTTCAAACTATTCTATGTATTAAATCCCTGTCCAGGACCAGCCAGGGTACACAAAACGACAAGTAATAAACAAGTCTAAACGTAAATAAAGCGTAAAATACTTACAGCAGAGGCACTTAGTCCTCACACCGAAAGAGAACGACAGCAGCGGAAAAGGCGATCCTAGCGGGGCATCAGCTCCACTCCACAGGCAAAACTCAACTGGGGTCTGAGCCTTGGTCTTCTAACTTCGTCTTCAGCTCAGAAGCACTACACTTCTGAAAAGGGGGAACAATAGCAAGGCTGAGTACAACCACCGTACTCAACAAGCCACACCAATGATGCAGACATGCAAGGGGATACAAGGACGGTTTGTGGCTATTTGCATAAAGGCGGTTGTAAAACATTTTATTGAGCAAAACAGTAAAACTGTTGAGTAATTAAGGTGATATTAAATCTCCACTGATCAACGCTACACCATGTTGAACAGGCCCCACCGACCCACCTGAACTACAGTGCATTGAGTCGATTTATTAAGTGTGAGACTAATCACGATGAATCTGGTCGATCGCCCATAACCGCGGGCACGGCTATTCGAATAGTTTTACTCTGGCCAGAGGTGCACAACTGTACCCACAAGACACAATCCACCGGTATGTCACCGTGCCAGGCCAGACACATCACCATGTCGAGTGATTGTGACAAGACCCTTCATATAACCCCCTCTGACCAAGCACATCACACCTCAGGTTTCACCCCCGCCCCCAGCAGGCAGCGGGCAGTCTCCTCTCGTGCCTAGGCGAATCAAAAAGCCGCATAGGCCGCCGCAGGGCCCATCCGAACTCCATCACGCTCACCCTTGCCTGGATGCGTCAGCCAGCGGAAAGCTATACTTCAAGTCAGGCAGTTACCCATTCCCGCTTGTGGCAAGCGCTGTATGTCTTCCAGTGCATCCTGCGAACCGGTCCTTAATTGCCATGGGTGCGTACAGCAAAACCATGCACCCACAGCCCACCATTCAGTCGCATTTTAGTTGGATAATTACGGCCAAAGAAACATGGCCGGATGTCTCGAGCACGCAGCTCATCATGATACTAACAGGTCTAATACTGCAATTATCCCATCAACTGAGCTAGTGGTAATTAAGCATGGCTAAGCATATAGTTCTAGCTAAGTCACATAAGTAACATGAGCTAGTCGATTTATTACCCAAGGTTGACAAAGGACAGATATCAAGTAATATGGCACAAGCAAGCAGATAGGTAATACCCGGATCCCATGTAATTAGCAAAACATGCATATTTATTTCCAAACGGGAAAATATTTATAAATTAGGATCAAAATGCTCAAGGGGAATGTGTGACTTGCCTTGCTTCTTCACTTTTATCTTCTGAACTCTTTTTCTCGCGACCGCGGACTTCCGAAACGACAGATTCTACACGCTGGCACGCAAAACGAGGAAAAACTCTAATAAACACCAAGAAAACAGTACATAAAAAGTAAACAAACATGTAGAGCTCAATTTTAGATGAATTTTGCAAGTTGAATGGCCCAATTCAGAGTTCGTATGAATTAGATATGAATTTTACAAATTTTGAGCCATTTAAATGAATTTCTAGAATTATTACCGAATTATTACGCAATTATTATTTATTTTCTCAAAGGATAAGTTAAGCGCTGACGTCAGCAAAGGGCCGGCGCCGACAGGCGGACCCCACACGTCAGCGGCTCCAAGGGGAGGACACACGGTGACCAAGTCCACCGTGGCCTAGGCGGCATCGTGGACCCAGACCATGGGAGTGGTCCATGGGACCGACGGCGGCGCGGCAGGGGCACAAGCCGGCCCGGCCGAGCGACGGCGCGCGGCGGCGCGGCCACCTGCGGCGACGGCTCACGCGGGCGACGGCGGTGCACGCGAGAGAGCGGCGGCACGGCGCGGCAAGGGGAGGCGGCAACCGGCTGCCCGGCACCACCGGCATCGGCGCGGGCGCGGAGCGCGGCGGCAGTGACCCGGTCGGACAGCCACCGACAGCGGCAGTGCGTCGCGAGGACGCCCGGGAGGCGACCGACGAAGGGGAGGAAAAGGGAGAGGGAGGGGAGTGCTCACCGAGGGGCACGACAGCGAAGGGGCAGCCGACGGAAAGGAACGGCGGCGGCGGGGCTCCTCAAGAAGACGACGCGACGGAGCTCCGATGACGGGCGTCGCTCAGGAAGGGGCGGACGGGCTCGGCCTCGATCTGAGGAAGATAAAGGAGGGGTTAGAGAGGTGAGGACTGGTGCGAGGTGATCGGAAACGACTGCCGACCGCGACAATATGAGGAGGAGCTCACCAGTGACCGAGGGAGGTGGAGCTCCAGCGGATTTCTGGCGAAGAGGGACGGCAGCCGAGGATCTCCTCGTCGTTGCGGAGCCGAGGGAGGCGACGACGTAGCTCGGGACAAGCGAGAGCGGCGGTGATTGGCGGCAGGGGGTGGCAATGGCGACGGTGGCTCGGGTTCACCGTGGAGAGGGCAGCTCGGGGGTGGAATGGGGGAGCGGCGCGGTGGCCAGGCTTGCCCGCGGGGCGGCGAAGCCGGCTGTGGTAGTGGCAAGGCACGGGAACGGCTCAGGCAGCGATGGCGTGTGGCTAGAGGCGGTGGAAAAAGGTGGTGGCTCGGCTTCACGGTGAGAGCGGCGCTAAGGCAGGATTTTGGGGAGGCGGAGTGGATGCCGGGGTGTGACGTGGAGCGGCAAAGTCGATGGTGGCGACGGCGCAGCGCGGCGATGGCTACAGCGGCTGTGGCGGGCGGCTGGAGCGTGGCAGAGGTGGTGGCGGCTCGGATGCACGGGGAGGGGGCGTTTGGGCGGTGGTTTGGAGGAGCAGAGCAGCGGCCGGGGTGGGGCTTGATGCAGCGAAGCCGCCGGCGCAAGCGGCGAGATGCGGCGACGACTAGCGCGGCAGCAGCGGCCGGCTGAAGGTCGCTAGCGAGCGGCGGCGATGGGGAGCGGCGTGGGAAGAGCGGGAGAAGGCGAGGGAAGCGCCGGCGAGGGGGAGAAATGAGAGAAGGGAGCCCGGGGATGGATTTTATAGGCTCGGGGAGGGAAAACCGTTGTAGGGCGTGGCGGATTTGGGGCGGCAACTGCCGGCGACGTGGGTGAAATCATGGGCGAAGTGGAGCTCGATCTCAGCACGATTTTTGGGGAAAACGTGGGGGGAGTGTAGAGGAGGTGGAGGGGAACCGATTTCATGCAGTTTGGGCGTGAGGGCGCGAGCGGGAGGAGGCCGGAATTGGGGGCGACGTGGGGCGGCAAAGGCGCGGCATGGCGCGGTTGGGGGTGGCTGGAGGCCTAAGGTAGAAGGAGGAGCTGACAGGTGGGGTCACCAGGCCCACCTGTCGGCGACGGAGGGAGGAGGAGATGGTTGGGGGAGGAGAAGTGAACTTTGCAAGGGGACGGGCCTTGGAGGCCGAGAAGGGAGGAGAGAGGAGGGAGGCCGGCCTAGCCGGAGGGGAAGGGAGGAAGGAGAGGGTTGGGCCGAAAACGGCCCAAAGAGGAAGGGGATATTTTATTTTGTTTTTCTTTTTATTTAAATTGATTAATGAACTTTGTGCTATTTAAATTATTTCTTGAGCTCCGAAAATTCATGAAAAAATCCGGAGAGTATATTAGGACACAGAGAATACTACAAAATATTCCCGGTCAATGATTTTTAAAGGAAATTTTTAATTCTCCCAATAATTTCACTTGATTGAATTGATTTAACTTCTAACTTCTAGGAAATGGATTATTAAATGATTTTTAATCCCGAACGAAAATCGGGGCGTTACAGAGTTTTACTTGGAGATCAAGATGATCCACGGTATTAAGGGACCCCAAGGAGGGGTGCAAGGCATCGAATTTCATCGCCAGCACACCCACCGTAGTTTACGAAGCCGGAGTACTCAGAGCCAGGTCGCCGGGAGATCTCGTCGGGAACATCGACTACGATCTCGTCGTTATCGTCAGTTTCGACTACTTTCATTGTAATCTATGGTTTTCCATCATCAATCCCATATAAACTGGAGTAGGGCTATTACCTGATAAGGGGTCTGAACCAGTATAATCCAAAAACTGCTCTACGCTGTGATCATGACATCTAGAAAGCTACGCCACAACTTCCAAGCCCATAAGATCACAGTCGTCTCCTCCTTCCCTTTGGGAGAAGCCGTCAGGAATAAAGACGTCGTCGGCCGTATTACTAAATGGGTAATCGAGCTAAGCCATTGAAATAGGGTGGTCCAAATTGAAATGTAAAGTTAGTTGTTCTGTAAATGAAAAGAATGGTTAAAGGATGACATAATATGAAAACTTTTAAGAATACATAGTACGAACTGTAATTTACTTTTTTTCTTTAGCACAATTAAAGATGAGTTGTCTATTACCCGGTACTCTTGTGATATACTAAGTCATTAGTACAATTAAAGATGAGTTGTCCATTACCCGATAGTCTTGTGATATATTAAGTATTGTTGGGTCAGTGTACTTGGCTATTACTAATTGTCTCATGATATGTTGATGCATGAAGATGCAGACTTCTACTAACACGAGATGATTAATTATGGTTAGATAGATTCAGCTAAAAAAAAGATAAAATTAATGCCATCAATTTTGCTCAACAATAAAGCATTCGATTGTGGTCTCCTTTTCTCACTGCATGATATACGATTGTAGGTATTTCCGTAATTCTTTCATATTATTTTTTTCTACATATACGTTAATTTGGACTAATATTTTTTCTCATAATTAAATAGATAATAAATCATTTTTCATATTTCTCCTATAAAATGTGAAGAGGGCATTGTATAATTTGAAAATTATATTATAAGTGTATGTAATTTAATGTGTAAGATATGAACTTATAGTATAAGATTTAACTTTTTATAAAAATGTCGCACGGTAGTAGATAGGTAATGAACTAAACAACCATAAAATATATAGTGAATCCATCGTGTGTTATTGATTTTGTCCTTGTTCTACAATGTCACTAGGTTTGTCAAGTTCTAATATGCCATCGCACTTTGCTTAAGTTCTATAACATACCATCGTCGTCTAGTTAGCTTCCGTTAGTATTGTATAATTTTATCATAATGACCGAAATAGCTATGGAACGAAAAATTCCAAATATCAGATTGTAAACTTCCAAAGTTTGAGATGGATATCTTCTCTGCCTTGTTTATAATATTATATTTTGGAATATTCTGCCAAATTTTGGAATTTCTGTCCCGGGGATATTTCGGTCATTAGAACAAAATTAAACAGTACTAACAAAGTCTAAATGGACGGCGACGGTATATTATAGAGGTTAAGCAAAATACGATGGCATATTGTATAACTTAACAAACTCAGTGCCATATTATAGAACCCATATTATAGAACAGGGACAAAGTCAGCGGCACACAGTGTATTCTCTTAAAAAATAATCTAGTCAAAAAAGTTTCTTTATTTTATTCAAAACAAAACATTTTTTTTTTACCAAACACGTTAGCAGAACTTCGATAGAAGATAAGAAAAAAAAGGAGGTTTAGTCATTAGCTCAAACACACGTGGGGAAAAGTTACTTACATCCATGGTATGGTATATACTCACATTAATCGATAATATACTAATATTATTAAAATTCTTCTTCGTCTTAATACGGTGTAAAACTAAAACTTTAACCTTATATTCTTCTGTTGTTCCATCTTCTTCTCGCTTTCTCATTCTTATTTATTTTTGATAATAATATTGCTACAATCAACACTAGTACTTGCACATGAATACTAGCAGCTAACTCATATGTGTGTGCTCCGTAATATATATTATCTATGTTTTTACATGAGTAAACAATAATTATTATATTTCTTAATGATATTGTAAATATATAAGGTACCTAACTAGTTTTCTAAGAAGTGAAAAGATATTTTTGTTAAACATAATCTAGAATGCTATAAAGATTAATAATATTGAACGATATATAACCATATAAATTTTTTTATAAATGAATTAGAGATCGACACTTGTTAAGAATCCAATGATCATAATGCGCTATATATATTGTTTAAGTGAGTTATGATATTCTATTTAGGATGTGTTTGACAAATGGGTTATGAGAGGTGAGATTGAGAAAGGGAAATGGATGAATGACTAGGATTAAATGAGGTGTGATGAATGGATGACTAGGATACAATATTACCCTTTGGAGGGTGGGATATTATTTCCCTATCCCATTTACAAACAAAGCCTTACTAGTCACATGTGTATGCATTAAAGTGGGATCTAGAGATAAAAATAAGATTTAGTTTATTTCTAGTCCAAATGATATATTGGGTTTTATATTTCTTTAAAGATAGTATTGTATAAATTAGATAATTTATTGTTTTATAAGTAGATTAGTTTATTGTACCCCTATTTATAAATTGTACGTGACATAAACATGCAAATGCAGAAATCACTAGAAAAAGCTGCACATAAAAGTATATCCTAAATAAAAAAGGCTAGATTTTTCCAGAACTAATGTTCTGGTATAAAAAAAGACGCTAGAGAATCTAGGCATACATTATATTTAGATCAGACATTGCTCGCCAAAGAAGCACAAATGCATGATATATATAAATCCTCTAATTACCTGATCAACTAACATGAAAAACAATATATATAAACCCTCTAATCAACGGATCAACTAACAGGAAAAACACGCCTTTCACTGGCGTCACCGCGAATTGGGGAGATGGTGAAATGGTGTGAATGCCCCGAATTGGGGAGATGGCGAGATGGTGTGAATGTGAAGTGGGGTGGTTGAAACCGGCCTTTATATGTATTTGGGTTTAGAGAGAGACCGGTTTAGAGAGAGACCCAAGGAAGCAAGCGGCGAGCTCCTCTCGTGCTTCCCGTGGGCTATCTGGCTGGCTGCACAATGGCTCATCCGAGCGGTGAGCCGGTGACACGCTTCGGTGCTTGCTTCTGAGCTTTTGTGAACCGTGACTTTGTGGCTGATAGATAATGCCATAATGGCACGCCTTGGTAGCTTTATTGCCGTTGCTAACTTCCTGCTTTAGCTGCTATGTAGGCAAGGTGTAAACAATTTCTATAATGAAGAATAGTCAAAATAATCAATTGTGATAAAATATCCCGATATAATTTATTATATGAAACATTATGAAACCCTAATGATTAAATTGCTATTATTATTTACATTCATTTTCGTGGTGATTTTTGGTGAGGGAGATTGAATGTGTCTATGTTGACCATAGGGAGAGACGTAAGCAAGCTTAAAGCAACTAGGGTTTTTGCCTACATAATCACAATTAGGTCCTTTTAATTCACTATTGAAAGTTTTTTTTAGAAAAGAACTTATAATCTAGTAGTTGAGCCCTATGTGAATTCTAGGTTTTGGTAATTTCTGACTCCCTCTCTAAGCAGCAATAGGTTCTTAGTCCGATAACATGTTTTTTAGGGTTTGAATGGATTAGTTAAAAATATATCTAGACTGATGGATATACTGCCAAGAAAGGTGAGGCAATAAATGTACCTTTTTTCATTGTTTTCACAAATGGCATTAGCTTTGTTGGATACTTTTATTCTCTCGTCGGCTCCCGTGTTATGTAATTGAGTGGTAGAATCCATTGTTGTAGTGGTAAGTAGTCAAGCATAATCTACTTTTGACATAAAATGTGGTTGTGAGTATTTTACTTACTCCATTTCAAAATGACTAAAATTTTAATATTAGGAGAAAAAGGGAAATAATCTAAATACCCCTCATTAAATGAGAGGTGGTTGGGGGTAAAGCATGAAGAAATTTAAACGAGGGTGGTTGGAGAGGAAAATATTACTTTTAAATTACACTTATTTAAGACAATTTCAATGATAAATTTCTAGGCTAGAATAATATAATAGCCATTAGGTTTTGTGAGGTACTATGTGTTTCTTTTTCTAAGTGAAAATATAATATTGCATAAAAAGGTAGATCAAAGGGGGGAAAAAAGCCAACGAACCAAACTAGCATGGCATCATTATAATCAACAAAGACACCCAAATTGCATACAAAAGTACCCATAATCATCAGCTGCTTCTTATGGATAGGATGTGCAGATGCAATGCACACACTGGCCTACACCAAAAGTCTCTAGATATGCAAACACTGATCAATGGAGTAGTATCAACTTATTAGTAGTATGTCATAATGAATGGCGACATGGGTACATTGCACCAGTCACCCTCTTGCCAACAGTCCAAATGTCCAATCTCTCGAGTCTTAAGAACGACCTTTCACTCAGTTCGTCATTTTTTTTTCACTAACACCTTGCTCGTTGAAAAATATACCCTTATTAATTCCATTATTATTAGGGAGTACTGGAGAAATCTAAGAGACTGTTCAAATAAGCATAACATTAAACGCTATTCCTTCACAAGGATACTATTAAATCCCCACTAATAAAAAGATATTTGGCCCCTTACTCAAATCCCATCTAAACAATCACTGAGGTGGCATTAATTAATGTGTATGGTTAGATCAGTGGCAAGATGAAGGGTGAGGATAGAGAAGCAGAGCAGGATTAAGGGTTTGGATTTATCCAACCCTCTTATCCGGTTCGATCATGTGTTTCTTATAAGTTAGTATATGTAACATGTGTCCATAAACTAATATATATCACTCGAGTGATTTTTAAAGTAAAAAAGTCACACGAATATAATTATATTGTCATACTCTATCTGTCCCAAATTATAAATCCTATATTTTTTTACATGGTCTTCAATAACATATTTTGACTAGTATTTTATTTTATTTTATAATCCCAACAAATATAAAATTAGTATTCAAAATATGAATCTAGAGATATAACATGCATAATACTTAGTATAGATATAGTTAGGCCCTGTTTAAATCCCACCTCAAAATTTTTCACCCTGTCACATCGATCGAACGTTTGAACACCTGCATAAAGTATTAAATAACTAATTACACATATAGGCTAAAAAATAACTAATTACACATATTGCGACTAATTTGCGAGACGAATTTTTTAAACCTAATTGATCCATGATTTGATAATGTGGTGCTAAGTAAACATTTGCTAATGACGGATTAATTAGGCGTAATAAATTCGTCTCGCAGTTTACAGGCGGATTCTGTAATTTGTTTCGTTATTATACTACGCTTAATATTTTAAATGTGTGTCCGTATATTCAATGTGACACACCAAAACTTTACATCCCTAAATCTAAATACCCCTTAGTATGATTATTAGTTAAAAGCTATCGAGTTTAATTTTTTTAAAAAGAGGACGTCCTATAATTTCGGGCGGCGGGAGCAGTAAACGCTATTTTTTTTACACTAAAACCAGTCCGTGTGTATGTGCGCGTAGCTCGCCTGTCTGGCTGTCTTAACGTAATTAAGTGAACGATAAATCAAATAAGGCAAAATCTTCCAAGGTCAAAATGGAGGAACCCAACCCACTATCCCCAGATAACCACGGGCCAAAATGCGGCCCAACTTGTGATGAAGCGGCCCAGCCCAAGTCGGCTAAACCCCTCTCCTCTTCTCGTCCCCCCGCCTGATTCCGCTACCTCCACCGCTCCACGTATCCCCGAAAGATTCTCCTCCTCGTCCTCATCCATCCCCCACCGCCGCCGCGGATAAAAATCCAAGGAATCGAAGGCCCCAACGTGTAGTACTACGCCTACGCGCCCCCTCCCATGGCGCCGCCTCCGCCGCTCGCCGCGCTCCGCCCCGCGCCATTCCCTCTCCCTCGCCTCCTCCCCTGCCCCGCCTCCGTCGCCGTCGCCGCCCGCCGCGGCGCCGTCGCCTTCTCGCTGCAGACCAACGTGCGACTCCTCAAGCCCAACCGCCGCTCCCGGCGATCCCGGTACCCCTACTACGACCACGACGAGGACGAGGACGACGATGAGGCGGAGGAGTTCGAGTTTGAGGAGGAGGAGGAGGAAGACGACTACGAGACCGATGTAAGTTCGCTCGTTCTAGCTTTGCTACTGTTGTGAGAGGTTGCCTGAGTGGCTGGGTCCTTAGCTAAAATTGCTTGCGTACTCAGCTCGTGCCATGGGATAAGTTCAAGGCTGTGTTATCACATGATAGCATCATACAACTGCTGCTCATTATGTAATTAGAGCTCCGGTATTCCTTTTGTTTTGGAGTACATTAGATCTGTGATACCATTTTATTGCGTCAGGCTACAGAACCTCTTCTGCAAATCTGTGTTTCAGAAATTGAACTAACCAACATCTCATTAGGTTGTAGGATGTAATGCTGTATGCACATTGTAGGATGTAATGTTGTATGCGCATTGGGTTAAAGAGGCATAAGTTTGTCAAAGGAATCAATAAACATTGTAGGATGTAATGTTGTATGCACATTGAGTTAAAGAGGCATAAGTTTGTCAAGAGCACACTAAAGGTAAATCATTGTTCCTGTATTTAATGGTATAACACCTTAACCGCTCACATGATATACTGTTTTAAAAGTATTCTGCCTGGCTGCCAGAGGTAAACAATTCTTATTTATATGGTTTATTTGTTCCATGCATATTTATGTGCTTAAATACTCAATGGTATGCTCTTAAACTTAGGCTAGCTGGGTAACAGTAGGTAGAGGTGGGCATTTGGGTGAGAGACTAATTTGATTTCTGCCTTGGGTAAACCATATCCAACACATGGGGACCAATAGAAACAGCGAAACTTGCCTTTCTGCTGATTAGTGAAGACTTAAAAAGAGAGAGAGAGAGAATCAGTTATGTTTCTTCTGCCACCCTAACTATATGATCTGTTCTGCATTGAGTTTTCAATATATAGTATACTGTATCACTGGGTGTTTAGTCCACATGCCGAACCAGGCAGAATTGCAGATTATTGGATTCAAAAGGATAAAGTTTTGTGATGCTAACTTTCATTCATTTCTCATAGAATGAAATATGAGAAACTTACCATTGGCAATATTCTACATTTCCAGCATTCTAATATATTCTCTTACTCTTTTCAGGATGATCTATCAGGTTTGGAGTATCCTGGTGTACTTTATTCAAACAATCCTCGTGCTCCAATCAAGAAACCAGGTATGAAAGGCTGTGAAAATCCCTGATATCCAGTGGTTACTTTGTATTAATACTTTATTCTCCAGGCCGGGAAAAACCAGCACTGAAACAAAACTGGGAAGGAAGACAACCTAAAACACGAGACAGATGTGACACTTCAAAAAAAATCGATGCTCTGCATGCCAAGAGTAAAGCTAGCAGATCAACTGGTCTTGTGGACATAGATAATGAAGTAGAGGTAGACTACTAAGGTTGATTCAGTGTGTCCATGTTCTTGTTTATGTTCAATATTTAACGTATGCAGGATAAATGATTGATTTATTTTCGCAGTTGAAAAATGAAAGTATCTCTAGAAGCTTGTTTCAGAAACTTCAAGAAGAATATGACTTTGATGATAAATGGTTACCACTAATCGATTACTTGTGCACATTTGGACTGAAGGAATCTCATTTTACAAACATGTATGAGAGACACATGGCCTGCTTTCAAATCAGTCAAGCTTCTGCAGAAGAAAGGTTGGAGTTCCTGCTAAGTGTTGGTGTTAAAAGCAAGGATATGAAGAGGATGCTTGTTAGACAACCACAAATTTTGGAATACACTCTCAGCAACCTGAAGTCCCATGTTGCATTTCTGGTGGGCATAGGTGTTCCTAGTGCACGGATAGGTCAAATTATTTCTGCTGCTCCATCATTTTTCTCTTACAGTGTTGAGCAGTCTCTGAAGCCAACCATAAGGTATCTGATTGAGGAAATGGGCGTTGAGGAGAGTGATGTGGGCAAAGTAGTGCAACTAAGCCCACAGATTCTGGTCCAGCGAATCGATAGTGCATGGAAATCTCGATTTCTTTTTCTATCAAAAGAATTAGGGGCTCCAAAAGATAACATTGTTAAAATGGTCACAAAACACCCACAGCTGCTTCATTACAGTATTGAGGATGGAATATTGCCTCGAATCAATTTCCTTAGAAGCATTGGGATGAGAGATACTGATGTTCTCAAGGTATTGACGAGTCTGACTCAGGTATTACCACATTCAAGTTCCCTATCCTTTTCATTTTTGTTTTGTTTTTACAAGTATCTTCATTGTTCAATGTAGACAGATGCCATTATAATACCCTCTAATATTTGTTTCTTTTCAGGTGTTGTCTTTGTCCTTAGAGGAAAATCTCAAACCGAAGTATCTTTACTTGGTCAATGACCTTAAAAACGATGTTCAATCCTTGACAAAGTATCCTATGTACTTGAGCTTGTCCCTTGACCAGAGAATCCGTCCCCGTCACCGTTTTCTTGTTTCATTGAAGAAAGCTCCTAAGGGTCCATTCCCTCTTAGCTCCTTTGTGCCTACAGATGAGCGATTTTGCAAGAGGTGGGCTGGGACTAGCTTAGAAAAGTATCATACATTTCGTCAGAGCATGCTGCTCAAAGGTTTTTCAGAGAAGACTGGAAGGAAAACATTAACATCGAGGCGGTAGATACTTCATGATTGAGAAGTAGGTTGTTTTTGAACCTATGCCACGCTGTAAGATGATCATTTCACGCAGTACCTCAAATATTTTGAGTTTGTTTTACAGAAGTTGCTTTTCATAGCAATGCTGATTGATTTACTGTTTGCAGGAAAAGGCCTGGGTTGCTGTGCTGGTATTCAATCATCAGCATTCGGCACACATATATCAATATCACAGATACATCACTAACTACAGTTTAGACTTCCTTTTTTTTTTGCCTCCTATTACAACAAGGTGTAAATTCTTCATCTGATTCCTCCAGTCGAAAAACAAATGGATGTTCCAGGAGTCCATCTAAGGATGAAAAGGGATGCACCAGAATGGTTGATGTGGCATTTTGTTGTCTATTGCCACGGTTATATCACCTTGACCATTAGCTAACGTTAAATATGTCTAGCACAATAAACTAACCATCTATTAGGGATGTATTAGGCAGCATCCTGCGTTGCCGTAAGTCTGTAGCGTCGTTAAGCACGATATTTTATTTTCCACGGTTGTAAATGATGGAAATTCTATCACCAGTTCGATCTGTACTTTGTGCGCTTTTCTGGTTTGTTATGGTGGAAAATTATTCCTGTTGCTGTGGCTTCTATCTGTGTTGTGTTTGGTTTACTAGTCATATAGAAGAAATCATATTTTTCGTCTATAACGTTATGCTGCAACACAGAATTTACGATATAACTGATCTAGATAAGTCACTGGTGATTGAAAGGTAGAATTTAGCAAGTAACTTCTGATTCTGGAAAAGGAACGAACGTTGGGAAAAGCTATCTAAAAACTGATAAAGATATATGATTTTTCGAAAACGTAGTGGCCAATTGTTTGCATTTTGAGCAACTGGAACTGGTGGTCTGGTGCTATTCCGGGGAGAAATCCCAAAAAAGGGAAAAATCGACGCATCACAAGTAAAGAAAGCCTCAAATGTTGTCAATTTATCAGGAAAAAGCACGTATTACATGTCTAGGTAGTAAGCAACATGACAAAAAAATAGACTGGATCTCATGGCTATGCTTATGTACATCAAGCTGTTTCTGCTTTACTGCTAACTGCAAAATAACCCTTTCTATAACAACCTACTTGACCATGCTTACTTGTGAATCCTAAGTTCTGTATTATAAGTATAACCCAAAAACCATCCTACTACTACTATTAATAATAATCTGCGGAAACCTACTTGACCTCACTGCGTCTGTGTACCTATTTATAATCTATGGCAAGTAAATAATAATTATTAATAATAATAATTTGTGTACCAATGTATAATCTCTTGTCAGTGTGTTTGTAGTATTGGTGAAGAAATAATAGCGCTCAGTAGAGACCAAGGCTATCTGGAAGAATGATCTCATCACTGCAAAACAGTTCAGACGACTCGGATGTTACAACTAGAAATGCCAGATTAATTATCTTGGAAAACAAAAAAGAATTAAAGAGAACTGAAATAACATAAGTAGGAACAGTTACCTATCTTCATATGCTGAAGCTTCATCCAAATCATCCGACCTGTGTGAATATTTTTTCATGTTGTTACCTGGAAGATTTACATGAGACAAAATCAGACATGACAAGGAAAACGACTGAATCGTAATCATTCCCTCAGAAGTGACACAGTACAAATCTAAGTGTAAGAATTTGCTAACCTATATAATGCTCATTAGTGACACCGAAACCTGATGTCCTGTGTTCACGATAGTCAAATTGCTTACTTTTCCGATAAATTTTTCTGTATCAGTAAATGGGAATAGAATGTTGGTTATTCCTCAAGTTGAAGATATAAAGAGCAAAAGAAAATTACACAAGGTATAACCAGCAAATATGAAATATTAGTTCACCATTTCTCTAAAAAGAATAGTTATAAAGAAACTACACCAATAAAGTCTTTACTGATGACAAAATTCAGTCAACAATTATAACTGAGCAAGATAGGCTAATGATTTTACAAACGATGGTATGTGTAGAACAGTGATAAAAATGCAAATTGAACCCCTAATCTGATGTAGTGCTGTAAATATGAAGTATAAGCATGGAACCAATCTCTGCAAAAATGATATTCTAGATCTGTCCTGATTGTGAGATCAAATTAGCCCCACTGATTACTGCAATGTAACATGGGGCCTTGGTCTTTGCTATACTGTTCTTTCTTTTTTTTTTTTTTGGATGGTGCCTTTGCTATAGTGTGACTAATGGTAACCTTCAAACAACTCTCAACTTGACTTCCAGAAACACTCTTCAGCCATGTCATTCTTCAAATAAAATAACTATTATTGCATTTATGGAATTTTTCATATGTGTATGGATGAGGGGTATTGTTCTGTATGTTGTAAACCCGCATTACATAATCAGATCCTTAATAGTAAAAACTATAGGCTTAAATTGGGTAAACCATAAAGGGGAAGCAAATATCATTTTTCATCTTTAACGTCTTGGTCTGCCACGCATGAAAGCAAGGAATCATTTGAATGAAATCGATAGTGGTTTCCAATGCGTGGTAGTAAAAATGTCAGAAACAGCAAGCGACATAAAACAGCCCTATTGAACAGTAGAGTGTTACCTTAGTTCAGGCTTTTCCATGTAGCGCTTGACAAGAACTCGCGATCCACAGATGAAGTGAGCTGTCCCCTTTGATAAGATAAGCCTCACTGTCTCAGTGTATAGGAAGCTCACAAAACCAAACATCCGCTTCTCCTGATAGGGAATTCGCACACCGGAGACAGGCCCAAATTGTCTGGTAGATTATCAAGACAATATTGTCATCACAGTAACATAATAACATGACAAATTGACAATTCACACCTAGTAACAATAAAGTTAAGGCAATACTTGAAGTACTTCTCGACATCATCATCGGTGAATTTGCTGTGAACAGGGAAGGTCATATAAATCTGGTTAGACCCAGTGCCAGTATCCATCAAGTTGCAACTGTGAGCCAAGCCCAAGCAATCCATGTACTTCTTCCGAGCATCTTCCACCAGGACTACATGATACTGTCCATGTTCTCTAAAGTTGAAACGGCAAGATCCATGATCAGGATGTGAAGAAAAAAGAAAAAGAATTGATTAGCTAACATCTAAAACAAACACAGCAGAAATTCATAGGAGAAACCTCTCGACCACTCTGATGGTGTTAAGCCCCATGAGCAGACTTGTAAGACTGCAACCAGTCCTTCCATGCTGCTGGCTCTCAGTGAGCCATCCATCAGGCCTCAGGGGCTTACCATACTTCTCAAAGTACATCGACGGCAAACGATCGACTGCAACTGGTGGTGGTATTCCGATGAGGAGTTCTCTGATCTCCATATCCAGCTTGCTCATCGACGCAAAGGGGTGAACTTGCCTGGGATTATGCAGCTCAGGGACGGACCCATGGAAGAACTGACAGTTGACACCTTTCTTGCAGTAACCCCTGAAGAAATGGAAATGGCAAGGCTTGGAACTCGACTTCGAGCTACTATGAGGATATCCGACGAGATTTCGACCAGCATTTGGAGAATTCCTTGGCATGCTCAAAGACTGCAACTCTTCCTTTAAGCTGATGGATTCAGGAAATGAGCTCTGCAATGCTCCAGTTTGATCAATTAGTGGGCGACGTTGAGCTTGGATTCCACGACGATTGCCGCTTGATTGACACTGAGCCCTCAAGTAAGCCAGTGGGAGTTCTTGCCCCGGTGGAAGAGGCAGCAGTGAGGGTAAGGAACGTAGATGCTCATCAGGACTAGATGCATACTGTCTGATCTGCGGGTATGAACTTGTTGGGAGGATGTAGCCACCGTTTGCACGCGATGGTTCGAATTCCCGAGCTCTATTCAGCAACACCGAACATTTGTTAGCCATTTCTTGATTCCTGCAACAGAAACGAAATGTTGGGATTCTCATTCTATACAAAACAAGAACTCTAACTAGAAAAAGTAGGAGATTGTTTTCTGATAATTTCACTGCAATGCAAAACAAGAGTGAGGTCATTTTCTGTTTTCTGATAATTACACTACAATGCAAAACTTGAGTGAGATTGTTTTTTGTGGTGGAAACAGTGGAATGTGCAATTTTTCCTTTTTGCTTGGACTAAAGTTCTCTAACCACCAAATCTCTTCGGAACACGAGAACGAACCCATAATCAAGAAATGCCGTACCCAAAAATCCATCCCCTCAGTCAAAAAAAAACCATACCCAGAATATAACCAAAACCAACCGAAACCTACTCCTCTTATGATGCCAGATAGACCACGATCCTCCGCAAGAAGACGCCAAAAAGAAAAGGCGAAAATTTCAACAAATTTAACATATATGTAACCAAGAATCGTTCTGGCCAAGAACCTGTCCCCCAGAATTCAACCAAAACCACTCAGATTGCACCAGATACCCCCCCCCCCCCCACCCCCACAAACCCTCCCAAGAACCCACCTTGTCTCGCAGTTCTCCTAATGCGCAGATCCCTTCTTCGTCCAGGAAGAAAGAACGGCACCATGTGAAACCCCCAAGCGGGCGCGATTGCGCTGCGCGAATGCCGTACGTCGCCGCGTGTGCAGGCCGCGGGGCTTGCCGCGTAGGTGGGATTTAGCAGATGGGAATCGGTCCAGAGGTTGGAAAGGTTGTAGCTTTCGCCAGTTGGTGTTCCCTAAATCTTGGGACTGAGGGTTTATAGTGCCATTTTCGCCGGGAGGGAGAGCGATTTGCGGAACCGACTGACGACGAGAGAGGAGGCCCTGCGCCGACCTGCGGTTGTTCTTCGTGTGCCAAGTGCGAACACAAACGTGTCCCCCTTTTTTTTTGAAAATTATAAAAACTAGCTGGGTGGCTGTGAATTTGCGTGGCTACCGTACGAAATTATTTAAGCTTTTTTCACGTGATTTTCTCAAAATTTGTTAAACAATCATCTCGTTGTCTTAGCATATTAAAAGAAATAGAATATTGGGTTTTCAGTTTTATAGCTCTTCAAAGCTACATTAGCCACCACCTGTTACTCCTATGCCGCCCCTTATTTACTTGTCCGACATGTCACGACTTATATTCATCCTTGAGACATTTAAAAATTATATCTTATAATTTTTAGAGTTCATTGTCTTGTCAATTTTCCTTTTTATTGTTTTTAGAAGTCCCATCAAATGTTGTCACTGTACTCTTTTATAGCCAACCTGTTGTTACTTTACTCTTTATTGTCGTTGGAATCTTAAAAACTGAACATAGTTTTTTTTTACTTTTTATAAGTCTCGTCAGACACTATGAGGTTGCTGCTTCACGGCTTGTCTGTCGCCTTTCTCTTAATCGTTATTGGATTCTAAAAATCAAAACTACTCGTCATTGAAGGATTTTGTTTATAGGATTTAGATTTTCCATCAACCGCCATGACATTTACAGCTTGCCCGCTACCCCATTCTCTTTTGGCTTTTGCCACTCTTATGTTCTAGATAAATTGTTTTTTATATTCCTTTTTTATTCCATTTTATTATTATTTCTATATTGTATTTCTACTTGACAACTCATTTTTATCTAATTTTAGAATTTATTTTTTATTTATAATTTTAATTAATCTCGTGTTGTGTTCTACACGGACTATTTTTTAATATTCCTTATTTCCATTCTGAATTTTAGTTATTTATAAATTATATTTCTACTTGAACACTCAATTTTTTTATTTCTGAATTTATTTTATTTTATATTTCAAATTTTAATTAATCATGTGTTATATTCTAGATGATATATCCTTTCAATATTTCTTTTCATTTCAAAATTTAGTTATCGCTAAATTGTGTTGCTACTTGGTCTCTTAAAAAAAATTTAGTTTCGGGAATTAGTTTTGTTTTTATTCTAAATTTTAGTTTATCTCATGTTATTGTTATGTTCTAGATGGACTATTTTTTTCAATGTTTATTTTTTGTCCGACTTTTATTTATTTATAAATTGTATTCCTATTTAAACTCTTGTCTTCCTTTTTTTTCTAATCAAGGAGTTTATTTTATTTTTTATTCTGAATTTTAATTAATCATATATTGGGTTTTATATGAATTGTTATTCCAATATTACTTAATTTAAATCCGAATTTTAGTTGATTCTAAATTGTTTTCCTACTTGACCTCTTTTTTTCTAATTTAAGAATTTATTTTATTTTTTATTTTGAACTTTAAATATACTGCTCTTTCATATGGACTGTTATCTCAATATTTTTTTAAATTTTTAACTCCAATTTTCAGTTATTTCTAAATTCCATTTGTACTTGAGCTCTCTTTTTCTAATATTTTGCATTTTTTAAAATTTTTTATTTCGGATTTTGGTTAAACTTGTGTTGTATTCTAGATGGATAGTTCTTTCAAATATTCCTGTTTTATTTTGATTTTTTTATTTAAAACTTGTATTCCTACTTAAACTCACTTTTTTATTTTTCTAATTTCGGAATTTATTTTATTTTTATTTCGAATTTCAATTAATTTCATATTGGATTTTTATATGGACTCTTATTTCAATATTACTTATTTTTAATTTTTAATTTCAGCTATTTGTAAATTATATTTCTACTTGAACACTCATTTTCTTTTTCTCCGATTAATATTGAAATTTCTAACCTTTTTTATTTCGAATTTTAATTAATCTCGTATTGGGTTCTTACATGAACTGTTCTTTCAATATTACTTATTTTAAATTCTGAATTACAGCTATTTGTAATTTTTTTCTGTTCAAACTCTCCTTTTTTTTTCTCTGATTAATGTGGGAATTTCTAACCTCCACAGCAAATGTGGTGTCTTTTTTCGAGTTGTCTTAATAATATAATAGATCAGATTTTTATCACATAAGTTATTTTGTTGCAAATCTCAGCCACCTACTTAGTTTCGTTAAAAAGAAAACATTATAGCACACGTACTTAACCAAATCAGCACGTTATCACTAATGCATAACCATCATGGTGTAAGTTACTCGAGTTAATCGTGTCCTAGTTCTTACATTAGACTTATTATTATTCGTGTTTCATTGTTTTCTCTATACAGTGAAACTGTGCAATAACATTTAAGCTATTGTCAGCAATTTTATTTATGATATCTTCAAAAAGTATCAAAACTATATCTTATAAGTATTTAATTTTGATTAAAAAAACTCATATACAACTCACAATTTATAAAAATATGTTGATTCGGTTAAACACGTACACATTGAGATGGCTTATGCAACAAAACCGAATAGGTAGGTAGGCATTTATAGCCAAAAGATTTATTATGGGGTGGAACATAAAGTGAATTATGAGGTGGCTTTTGTTAAAAAAAAAATCTTCTTTTTTTCTGTTAGTGACATGCCACTGGCAAAGAGACGGTATCCGTAAATGGTCTGACTTTTTCTCTTCTTCCATATTTTCTCTCCTATTTGGATCAGAGGTGAACGTGGTTCAATTTTCTCTCTTGAATTTTTTTTATTAAACCGGTTCAACATTTTCTCTTATCCCGTATTTTTCTCTCATTTTACCTTTTTTTCATATGCTATTTTGGATCGTGGATTTTTGAGCGGTTTCTCTCATTTTTAATGGTTTTTCATAATATTTTTATATGTGGGATAAGGTAGGAACCAGGAAGAGAAGAAAGATGGCTATGGCTAGTACCGGATATGACACATTTTAGTATTACGAATACTAATTCGTAGGACTATAATATATCATATCCGGTGCTAGATTCGTTTTTTATGGGACGGAGGGAGTAGTGGAGACTAGATTTGAATTGCTAAAACATGTACTTCCTCCGGTCCAAAAGCATTTCTATTTGTAGGATACTAATTTATACTCCCTCTATTTCAAAATGTACTTGTGCCCTTTTTAATAAGAGCATCTCCAACAATAGCTCCTATTTTAGAGTCCCTAAAGGTTAAATGAGGGCTGCCCCCATATACATAGGACTCTAGAAATGGTTCTAACTCCAGCAACAACCTCTATTTCTTAGTCCCTATTTATTTTTCTCCTCTATTTCATCTTATAATCCATCTTTTATGTTTAGTTTAACATCACAATAATGTAAATATTAATATTTCCAACGCATAGAATTTAATCATATTTAAATTAATAATTTCAAACAACACAATTCAAATTAGTTTTTTTGTGATATCACATTGATATGTGTATATACATACACTAGTGTGAGTACATGGATGACTCACTAGAATGCTCGATCAGTGTATCTGTTGCGGTTGGTAGCAGTAGCAGTTCATCCATCCTACAATCAATATCCAATGATATACATGCATATATGGATGCATATAATCATATATGACGGCACTGCATGCATATATGCAAGGAGATGTAGTAGTAGCTCCTTCTAGATCAGCCAGATATAATCTCAGTTGGCCACTGGCAGCATATGGCTGTTGACACTTAACAGGAACCAAACGACGTCTCATCGATATGCGGAAAAATCTATACATACGTGCATCCATGCAGGTGACCAATACTATAGTAGGGAGATGGCCGGATTAGAGCAGAATCACCCGCAAGACGGCCAGCGGCGTGCAAGCGATCGCGCGGGAAGGAGCACGCATCGTGGAAACATCCCCTCGCGCCAAAGAAAACTGGATAGGGGCTGGGGATAGAGCCCCCAGGCCTAGGGGCTGTGGGAGGGAATTTAAGAGCCTTCCTACTTTGGGGCCTTAAGTAAGGGCCTTGTTGGACTTCATTTTTTAGTTTCAAGCTCTCAAAGTTATTTGAGGTCTGTATTTAGGGGCTTTGTTGGAGATGCTCTAAGAGATTAACGCTGAAGATTCCCGTTCCAAATTACTCAAAATTTATACAATATAAATATTTCCTCGTCTCGATCAATCACAAGTTATCCTTAATTTGTACTAAAACTTTATAAAATGCCTATATTTTGATGCGAATCGAGAAGAAGAAAAAAATCCAGGGTCGATAGGTGCAGCTATAACCAGTTGTTATCGTTGCTTTTTCTTTCTTTTGCCCTATAGCACTTGCTAAAATTTAAATTTTAAAACTAAATTTTAAAGTTGATTTAGTATATATTTTCTACCGTAGATCTTCTGCAATGGAGTATAACGTTACTCTTCCCAACAACGACATTTTCCCCTGAAATGAAAAAAAGAATCAGAACATGTTCCCTCTCGTTTATCTTCCAGCATACATTTCAGAACGACATCATCAGGTATGGCATGCTGCATCTGGACTCATTCTAGCATTTCAAGAACAAAACTCCACCGTGCTAGTTCAATCACTCCCCTCCTATAAAATACTCCTGTAAATTTAGATGCTTTACTGAAACACAAAATACATTCTTTTTGTGAAGGAACTGGTCTAAATACTTCTTTTTTTTCGAGGGAACGGGCACCCTGCCATTTCATTAATAGAAGGATAGATAGGTCTAAACACTTCTCCAATTATCAGAACAATTATATACAATGCTAATAAGAAGCAACCGGTTTAACCCACATATCTGAGCAAATCTACACTCGATAGGCATTCAACCACCTTGTCAAAAAATAGGTAATCAGCCCCCCAAAGAATGTACACTCAAGAATGAAACTGTGACAAGATTAACACAGTTTCATTCTTGTCACAGAAAGATTAACATGTATTGTATGGCTACACTCTTAAGTGCACTAAGCTGTTTCAGCATTAACATCAACTGCTACTTAACCATGTTTACGTGTAGTAGTATGTCCTAACGACTTCAGTGTGACGCCAAAATCAATCAACTAAGAAACATTCCTCCGGGCCACTGTACACAAACTTTCCCTTTTGTTTGACTGGCTTAGGTTGCTTGGAACTAGCAAAGTCATACAAGTGCTGCTTCACCTTCACTGTTCCTCACTAAATAGGTCATCTGGAAGACAGCGCTCCCTGCAAAGCAGTTGGCATATGTCAGATGTTACAACCAGATTAATTAGTTGGGGGCGAAACACAATACAGTATATAAGTAAGATATGAAATACAATGGCTGTTGCTATTGTACATTCAAAAGCACAAAGCATCTGAAGTGCGTTGCCAACATATTTTGACCTCTCGCGAGAACAATAAGATGGGAGTGTTCATTTGCATTGACTAAAAAAGTTTCTATGCTGCATAAAGAATGAAAAATGCCACTTCTACGTTACAGATGTACAACTATGCAGCAGCATCAGAAGTGCTCCAATTTTCCAACATATCTTGATCTTTCTCATGAATAAATTATGAAAAGTATTAACTCTTAATTTCATTAATTTGTTTCCGTTTTGCTTAAAGAATAATGTTCTCAGAAGCAATAATGCATCGTACAGGTTGAAATAAGACTGTTTAATCTGCAAATAGAAACAGGAGTACTCATTACTCACATAGCTGGGAATTCTGAAGATTCATCCACATTAGACTCTTTTGTCGCATGATCATCTAAAACATCACAGAATCAAGTAAGACTTACTAATATAAAAACTATAACAGTTCAATGAAAAACAAGGATGAATATGGAGTAGGGAAATTCCACATGAATACCTTCTGGAGATTCTGTTTTCTTCTCAGAGAGGTTATGTGTTAGAGGTGAATCAAAATCTCCAAATCGATGTGTCAGTGTCTCCTGGTAAAGTTCAATGAAATTCGGCATTTTTTGTCCTATCAGAAATGATAAAAGAAATGGCTTAATAAGTCAAAATATAGAATCACAACCATAAGTCTAGAACTAAATCAGAAGTGGCACAGCACAAAGCCAAGGAAGGGCATTTACAGATTTACTCACCAGAGTGACCCTCAATGGCATTGGCACATGATGTCCTGTGCGCAACATTGTCAAAACGGTCGTTTCTCTGAGGAAGCTGCCTGTATCGGTAAACATGTTATTATGTTTGAACATGTAAATACAGAGAGAATAAACAATTGCACAATGTATAAGCTTAAAATATTAGTTCAACAAAAGCAAACTAATTTCCAACCATTAAATCAGTAAATAACTGTCTCATGGAACTTAAATGTGCAGCAAAAACAAACTATTTCCATGTATTAAACAGCTACCTTGCAGGGACTTGTTTAAGATGTACGTATAAATTATAATTACTGAAAAATTCAATCTGCAACTTAAGTACAGACAGAAAAGCTAGTTATTATTTTTTCACAAAGACGGTACATGTGGAACAGAATGGACAAATTGACCATACACTTAAAATAATTAACCAAATCAGTAATATGTCAGTATGATTTATGAAGCACACATGAGTGCATGATAACAAAAAAGCGTGAAACTGATGTCCCATAGACTGATAATTATTTCTAAAATCAAATTAGTCCCCACTAACCACTGCCATGAAAAAGAAGTCCCTGGTCAAGATCATATTTCAACTAACAACCACATTTCAAGAACTCTCAAATTGACTTCCAGAATTAATCTTCAGCTAATAACTAGTTTTAAAATCCTCAAGAAAGCACTTATGGAAGATTTCGTGCAAGTCCTTAGATGAGAGAGATTTGATCTTTTGCAAGCTATATATATGAAGATCAGAAAAGGGAGAGGACACTGTGGCAAGACTGCCATTTGGACCTCAGAACAAACAAGAACACATCAAACTCTAATCCTGCAATTAGCAGAATACCGTGACATAACCCCTCTGAAAAAGAGGTGCACCCAGCTGCTTGCCAGGACAGAGAAGGATTGATTTGGGAATGGTTAACATGTACTTACTATAGATTTGAGTCTAACCCCTTTATCCAAACAGGTGCTTAACAGTACAGTTTGTAAATCATGAATCAGATATTGTTTGAACAAAAACAACAGCAGGTTTAAAATGCAGGTTAATTAAAGACAATGTGAGAAGCAATCAACAAAAGAAACAGTGAAGTTAGATAAAGTACCTTTGCTCTTGTTTGGTCCTATCCAGGTAAGGCTTGACTCTAACTTCTACTCCACTGATGGAATGCGATGTGCTCTTTGATAAGAGAAGCCCCACCGTGTCATCATTTTCGAATGTCACGAAACCGAAAGTGTGCTTCTCATTGTCTGGCTTAAAGGGGATGTAGACATTGATCACAGGTCCGAACTTCCTAGAAGAAATACCATCATAATATTATTGAATTGAACATAGTGGTATAATTTGAAACTTCAAATCATATTGCACCTAGGCTGTGTTCGGATATGGGAAGTTGGGAACTAAACTCTCCGCACGGAAAACAGAGCGATCCATTAGCGCGTGATTAATTAAGTATTTGCTATTTTTTTTTCAAAAATGAATCAATATGATTTTTTTAAGCAACTTTCGTATAGAAACTTTTTACAAAAAACACATTGTTTAGTAGTTTGAAAAGCGTGTGCGCGGAAAAAGAGAAAGAGTGGTTGGGAACCTGGGATTGCAAACACAGCCCTAGTCTTGTCCTCAAAACAAAGTAAACATAGTACTAAGTTTAGAAGAAAATACTTGAAGTAGTCCCGAATATTTTTCCAAGTCAATATGTTCTTAGCGATGGTAATATAAATCGTAAAATCGGTACTTTGACCGAAGAAATCCCTCTGTGAGCCATGAGGATGGATTGCCTCTGATTGTGACCAAAGAAATCCCTCTGTGAGCCACGAGGATGAGATTGCCTCTGATTGTGCAACTCAGGGACACCAGACCCGAGAACTTGCATTTAGGTAATCCCTTGGCATGCCATTGAAGGCATTGGCACATGATGTCCTGTGTGCAACATTGTCAAAATGGTCGTTTTCTTGAGGAAGCTTCCTGTATCGGTAAGCATGTTAGGTTTGAATGTGTAAATAAGAGAGCAAAAACGATTGAACAAGCTAAAAATATTAGTTCAACAAAAGCAAACTAATTTCCAACCATTAAATCAGTAAATAAATGTCTCGTGGAACTTAAATGTACAGTGAAAACAAACTATTTCCATGTGCCCAAAAATTAAACGGATACCTTGCAGGTACTTGTTTAAGATGTACGTAATTATATAATTACTGAAAAATTCAATCTGCAACTTAAGTACAGCCAGAAAAGCAAGTTATTATTTTTTCACAAAGACGGTACATGTGGAACAGAATGGACGATTTGACTACACATTTAAAATAAGTAACCAAATGAATAAACTGTCAATATGATTTATGAAGCACACCTGCACGCGCATGAGTGCATGATAACATAAAAGCATGAACTCTGTCCTATAGACTGAATGAATATTAAAATCAAATTAGTCCCCACCAACCACTGCCATGCAAAAGGAGGCCCCGATAATAGATCATACTTTTATTAACAACCATATTTCAGGAACTCTCAAATTGACCTCCAGAAAGAATCTTCAACTAATAACTAGTTTTAGAATCCTCAAGAAAGCACTTATGGAAGATTTTGTGCAAGCCCTTGGATGAGAGGGATTGATCTTTTGCCGGCCAAATAAATGAAGATCAGAAAAGGGAGAGTACATTGTGGAAAGACTGCCATTTGGACCTCAGAACAAACAAGAACACATCAAACTCAAAGCCTGCAATTAGCAGCAGGATACTGTGACGTAAGTTACATAACCCCACTGAAAAAGAGGCACACCAAGCTGCTTGCCAGGACATAGGGATCGATTTGGGAATTGTTAACATGTACTCCTCCTAACAGGCGCTCAACAGTATAGTTTGTAAACCATAACTCAGATATCGTTTGGACGAAAACAACAGTAGGTTTACATTGTAGGTTAATTAAAAAAACTGCGAGAAGCAATCAACAAAAGAAACAGCAAAGTTAGATAACAGACCTTTGCTCTTGTTTGGTCCATTCCAGATGGTAACGCTTGACTCTAACTTTTACTCCAAAGATGAAATGAGGTGTGCTCTTTGATAAGAGAAGGCTCATCGTATCAGCATTTTCAAATGTCACAAAACCGAAAGTGTACTTCTCATTCCCTGGCTTACAGCTAAGGTAGACATTGATCACAGGCCCGAACTTCCTGGAAGAAATACCATCGTAAAATTATTGAATTGAATGTAGTGGTATAATTTGAAACTTTAAATCATATTACACCTAGTATTGTCCTCCAAACTAGTAAACATAATACAAAGGTTAGAAGAAAATACTTGAAGTAGTCCCGAATATTTTCCTTAGTTAATCTGCCGCCATCACAGTTGATGGTAATATAAATCGTAAAATCGGGACCTTCACCAAAAAAATCCCTCTGTGGGCCACGAGGATGAGATTGCCTCTGATTGTGCATCTCATGGACACCAGACCCGAGAACATTAACTTATGCATTTAGATAATCCCTTGGCATGCCATCACCTGGAATGTTCAAAGACTGCAAATGTGCAGAAAATGGGATGTCAAAAGCTCCACTTTGACCAACGGGGAGGCATGGAAACTTAACTCCATGATAACCACCACCTACCTGAAACTGAGGCTCCAAATAGAGCAATGGGGATTCATAATCATATGGCGTTGAAGGTGACTGCAGTAAGGGTAACTGCTGGAGGTGTTGTATTGGGGGGAACCTCATGTAGTATGACTTCGCCTCATTAATCAGGGCTTGTATTGCCACATCCCAGGCTGAAAATACATACCAACTGATCCAACTTAGCTTTGCTATGTTGGCGTACTGAACAATAGCATTTGCACATGATGGCTCCAATTTCTCGATTTTGTGCCGCAAAACCAGTTGACATTGGAGCATATGCCCCGTTCCTGCAACACAAGGGACAAAATATAAAAACCCACTGCAAGCCAATATTTCTGATTGGAAAAATCAGCAGTTATTTCTAAAAGATTACAAGGATAACAATTAAACCAAAATTTGGCAGTAGAGAAAATTAGTGCAAGCAAAACCGGAAACCTTGCATCTATCTCTGTTTGCACCCACAAAAGAGGAAACATTTGCACCAACTCGTGTTTTTCCACATTGACCCAAAATTATGTTTTCCTGGTTCCAAATCTGAAGAACAAAGTGCAAAGTTATCTGTTGGATGCAAAACAGAAACTCTATACCCACCAACCCAGCCAAAATCTCCGTAGTAAGAGAACGAACCCAATGAACAAGAACTGTTCTTTCCAATAACCCTTCTCAGAATCCAACCAAAACTAGCCGAACCCTACTCCTCCTGTAATGCCATAGACCTGCCTCCACAAGAACACATCAAAAGAAGAAAAGAGAAGTTGTATATCTACAAACAAGAACTATTCCAGCCAAGAACATTATCTCGGAATTAAACCAATACCACTCAGATTGTACTAGATACTCCACGAACCCCTAGAAGAGCTCACCCCGCAAAGAATCACAAGAGTACAAAGCATCGTTCTGGCCAAGAATCAATATCCAGAGTGCAACTAAAACCGCCAAGATTGTACCTGATAATCCACGAACCCCTAGAACAGCTGAACCCGCAAAGAATCACAAGAGTAAAAGGCATCGTCCCGGCCAAGAATCAGTATCCAGAGTTCAACTAGAACCACCAAGATTGTACCAGATAATCCACGAACCGCTACATGAATTCACCCGCATAAAGAAAAGACAAGAAGCGAAGGATCGTTCTAGCCAAGAACCCACCCGTCCCCGGAATTCAACCAAAACCGCTCTTGATTGTACCAGATGCTCCACAAACCACCTCAAGAACGCACAAGGATCAAGCAAACGACAGAAAAGAGCAAATGCAACGCCGCGCTAGCTCCCCAATTTACTAGTACATACATTGTCGTCCAGGAAGCGCCCCACCCTGCGACATCGAGCAGCGAAGGGGGGGCAGGGGGGAGAAGGGAGACGAAGACGACGAAGTGGCGCTGACGCTAATGCCGCGACGCCTCTCGCACCGGCTTGCTTGCTTGCTACCGAAATGGACTCCGCCGCGGATGGCAATCGATCAAAAAGGCTGTGGATTTCGCTACTTGGTATCCCTCTCCTAATTCTTGGGAGGAGGAGGAGGAGAGTTTATATAGCGCCATGCGCGCGCGGGGGAGAAGGCGGTTCGCTGAACCGAGCTCAGCAACGGCGAGTCGATTCCCGTTTGGATGTCGGGAATCGAAATGCCACCTGGGAATGGCGGCATACATTGGGAAAGAACTGGCTTTTGAACCCAGTTGGGGAGGGATTAGCAGAGGAGAAAATTGGATAAATCCCAGCGACTGAAACCCGTCGGAGGTGGGATTAGAGGGGGAAACCCCGGCGATTGAAACCCAGTGGAGGTGGGATTTGAGGGGGAAGAGTGTATTTATAAGCAGCGATTGAAACCCAGTGGAGGTGTGGTTTTAGGAGGGGGGAAATGGGATCGGAGAGAATGAGGATGGGAATATCCGTTGCGCCGGCGGCCGGAGCCTGGTGCCAAGCGGCGGCGATCCCCGGCCGTTCGCCGGAGACCCGCCGCCGCTCATCGAGCCCTAGCCGATCGCCGCCGCCCGCGCGCTTCACCGACCTCGAACATGAAAGAGATTTGGGAGCAAGGTCGTTCGTTGGAGAAGAAAGAGGTCATGTTCAATATTGGGCTGAAAATATTGTTGCCTTTGGTTTGCACGGATATGGGCCTCCAATTTGGCCCATCAGATTGATTTGCTCTATCTTCACATTTGGAAAAAAAAATTTAAAAAAAAAACAAAATAGGTCTCCGAAGACTTTTGGGAAACGTGTGAAAAAAGAAAAAAATTGCGAAAACATCAACTTTTGCTGGCTTGTTTGGCAAAGGAATATACAGTACCTGGATTTTCCCTACATACGGGATTAGGCATAAATCCATTGGCTTCGATGGGCCTGAGTATGCCTACAGGCCGAGCCTGGTCCAATCGAACGCTCTGCTTGTTAGGCTTTCGAAGCTTTCTGCCTAGAAATAAGATCACTTTGACTCCCTCAACTGACCACGAAATCTAAATCGTATCCCTCAACCGCAATACCAGGAATCTTGACCCCCCGAACTTGCAAAACCGGTGCACTTTGACTCCCAAGGCAGTTTTGCGGGTGGTGTTTGCCTACGTGGCACTTTGACCGCGTCAAAGGTGCTGAGTCAGCTAGGCAGTTCAGAATAAATCCCCTCACTCGTGGTTGGTGTAGCCCATTTCTCTTGCCTATCTCTCACTCATCAGCAGAGAGTAGTCGGCGGCGGAATCCGGCGAAGAGTAGGCAGCGGTGGCGGGGGAGAGGAGGAGCGGTGATGGCGAGCTATCGAAGTGAAGGCTCATCGACATCTTCCCGGCGCACATCCGCAGCTTCTATCCCTTACCACACATCCGCAGCTCCCATCCCTTACCGCGCTGGTCCATTTGAGTACCAGCCGGCGGTGCTGTGCAACTGCGGAGCAAAGGCGGCGAGGTGAATCTCCTGGAGCAGGGACAACCCCGGGCGGCGGTATTTCAAATGCCCCAATGCCAGGGTGAGTTTGTATTCGATTTGTATTTGGTGGTTCAGATTTGGATTTTAGGGTTGATTTGTAGGTTTGAGATTGCAGAATGGTGGATGTGAGTTTTATAAGTGGTTTGAAGGGCCTACTAGCAGCTTTATTCGTGATTTGCTAAACGATTTGCGTGATGCTGTGTGGTCACTGAGGATGGAGAAGGAGCAACTTGAGGTGGTTGCTGCGGATGGCCTGGCGAAGGCAGCTGAAGCCAATGCATGTAGGCAAGAGATGGTTGTATTGAGGAAGACGGTTGCAGAGCAAGAGACAAAGATGGCAGTGCTAGAGGACAGGAATAGGAGGCTTGAGAATAAGAGATGTGTAATCTTTTCTGGTTTGCTAGTAGTAGTTTGTGGCATGTTTCTGTTAATGTTTGGCAAAAATTGAGTTATCTGTGTGTGTGAGACGGTTGTCATCACATTTAGCAATCTGTAATGTGCTATCTACTGTTCAATGAAGTATGAAGTAATGAGATGTGTCAAGTTGGGCAAACTGAGTTGAAATGAATCAGTGAAATGACCATATTTCACTGAGTTGAATGAATCAGTGAAATGAATCAGTAATGAGATGTGTAAAGTTGGGCAAAATGTGAACACACATAAGACCAGTTAACAATTCAGCATTATATGGTCTGACTTGTACCTAACATTAGAGGCATTTGCAGCAAACATAATGTCAACACACATTAGAACCTCAGGTGCACAAATGACTCCCTTAAATCAGACAATTGAACACAGGCCAATTCAGGTCTGGCACTGAAACATAGTTGTAGCAAAAGGCCATATGGTATGGCATTACATGACAGCACACACATAAACATTCAAGTCTGGTGTGAAACACACATAATTAAGCCTAATTGTCACCTCCATTACATCACAGGTGATAATTAAGCCTTGAAAGTCTGGCATAGCAACATACATAGGAATCTGACTCAAAGTTTGTCAGATTTCCATAGTGGCATAAGGAGTGCTCTAGCACTTGATTTTTTGGCCTTCTTGGGTGGACCTGCAGTATCAGTTTTCTTGGACCTCCTTAGTGGCTCTTCAGCAATGACAGAAACAGAAGCCTTCCCAGATGTTATCTGAATTGATGCACTTGAAGATCCCTAAGATTGTGGCACCATGGCTTGCAAGTTGAGAGTTGCTGATCCACCTTGCTGTGTTGATATCTTGGCCTTTGCATTCACCCTGACAACTTGGGTGGACTCCATAGGTAACTCCAAAAAATAGGTTAATAACAGATGCGATTGTTTGGCATGAATTGCAAGAATACAGGAGGTAGAACTAACCTTTTCCTTTGTTGCCAGTGTCCTTGACATGCTAACAGTAGTTGTGTTGTCAGTTGAAGTAGCCTTCCTTTTCCTACCCTGGACACAGCTTTGGGGTGTGTTTGATATAACCAAATTGTGTCCTGGATTGCTACCTTGCTGAGGAGTTGTGTTTGATGTCGCTCCTGCATGATGTTTATCACAAGAGGTCCTGTTGTGACCAACTTGCTTGCACTTCCTGCACCTAATGACTGTGCCCATCTTTGACAGCTTAGTTGGTTTAGGAGGTTCACCTCTCTCTCTTCTCCTCTCTGTCTTAGGCCTACCAAGCATTTTGATATATCCAGGAACATTGAGAGGTACCCTTTCATCCTCAGGCCAGCTGCTCATGCCCTCAACCGGCTCTAGGCAATGCTCATAGGTTTTCTTGAATGCAGCAACTGAGTAGCAATCAGCAATGTATGCATCTAAAGAGTTTGTCCTGAAGAAAATGCATGATATGGCATGGGGGCAAGGCAACCCAGCCAACTGCCAGTATCCACATGAACATTCTTTTTTGTTCAACTGAACAGTGAATCTATTCTCATTATGCTTAACTTCAAATTTGTCAGCTCCATTTGATATGGCATGGCAAAAGGCAGACTCAGCAATGTACACATTAAGTTTTTTCAAGATTCCAGGACAAATAGCAGTGTTCCACCTAGTAGAATTTTTAATTTATGCACTGATCCTACCCATCACTTTCCTCCTAATTGTTTCTAGCATTGTGATAATAGGAAAAAATCTAGCTTCTAGGATCCATTTTTTGAATGATTCACACATATTGTTGTCTACAGAGTCACAGTTTGAGCCTACCTTAAACCAAGCCCTACTCCAGTGTTGTGGATGTGTATTGAGGATAGCCTGTGCACCTGGAGGTGTAAGCTGAGCTAGTTTTGCCCTAGCCAAGTTGAAAAGCATCCTGTAAGGGGCCTTGGCACATTTCCAAAAATTTTTCTGGTACTTCTTATCACTGAAGTGCCTCTTCCAGTTAGCATATATGTGCCTAGCACAGTTTCTGTACTCAGCCTGTGGAGCCCACTTCTCTACAGCATTGAGAATACCCTACAATAACATTAACAGAATCACAGGTTAACAATATGAGAAAGACATGTGATGAATCAATATTTAATCATTCAGTTTTTAGTTTACCTTTTGCTGATCAGATATAAACACCCAACCCTCTCCATCTCCAACTTGTAGGTCTCCGCTCAACAAGTCCATGAACCAGTCCCATTCTTCGTTGTTCTCCTTGTTTACCACAGCCCAAGCAACAGGATACATTTGATTGTTTGCATCCCTTCCTATGGCACATAACAGCTCCATTAGTTGCACCCTTGAAAAAGCATCCATCCAGTCCTATTACTTTCCTACATCTAGCCTTAAACCCTTTCTTAAGTGCATCTAGGCAGATGTATATCCTCTTGAATACAGGTGGATCTAGTCCCACCTCTCTGTTAACTATAACAGTGCTCCCTGGATTGCTTTTAAGTAGCTCCAACTGATAATTGAACAGTTTCTGGTACTGTCCCTTTGCTGCATCCATTACTTTGTGCATCACCAAGGCTTTTGCTCTTTTCAGCTTGGAGATAGATGCATCAGCAAACATCTTCTCCTGCACTGTTGCCTTCATGTGAGACAAGTTCCAACCAGGGTTAGCCACAATAAATTTCTCATACTTCTCTGCAATCCTTCTTGAGGTCACCAACTTATTGTCTCTTCTAGGGGGGCAAGCATGCAAATTGTCCAGGGTAACTATCTGCCAACTGTCTGACCTTGATGTCTTGGACAGTAGACAAACCCAAGGACAGCTAGGCCAGTCACACTTTGCTCTAACCCTCTTTGGATCACTTTTTATAAAGTTGATCACCTTCCTCTCACTTAGAGCATAAGCAGTAACTGCTTCCTGAACAACTTCTTGCAGCTAAATTTCATTCCTAATTCAAATGTTGGCACTCCTGCCTTCTTCTTGTACCTAGGATATTTGCTCTTTTTTGTAGTAACCTCTCCATCACTGCCAAGCTCATCTATGGACTGTTCTGAATCACTGTCTTCATATGGTGTCTCATTACCACCTTCATCACCACCAGCTTGCACATTTGGGAAACAATGCAACCCCTCAAAACCAATGTCATCCAAATCAGCTATTTTCCCTGCCTTTATCTTCTTCTTCAACTCTTTGTACTGCTTGTCTATGTTGGCAGCCTCCTCATTGTCAGAATCACTCCCATCATTTGGCTCAGTTAAGATTGGCAAGGTTGGGTCCACATCACTATCCTTTCAACAAACAACTATCCTCTTGTCAGCCACAGCCTGTTCATCCCCATTTCCTGCATCAATGCCAACTTCTTGGCCTTGCTCAGCCCCATTGGTTGCATCTATGCCAACTTCTTGGACTTGTTCAGCTACTTCAGCACCATTGCCTGCAGGACTATCCTCTTCAAAATCAATTTTACCCTCCTCTTCCATCTCAAGCTCATAGTCACTGCCTTCATCATCCTCTGACACATCTACTACAATAGGTTCCTCAGCATAAATCTCAGCAACATCTCCTTCACAAATACAATCAGACATATACTTGCAAACTGTGTCATCCAACAGTGCCCTCAAGCCAACATTAAGATCTTTCCCTGGGAACAACCAATGCAGAAATGTTCCATCCAAAACCTTTGTATGATCCCGAAGATGACCTACAATTTCTGGGAGAGATACCTTATCTCGATCTATGTATGACATTGCCTCACGGCCGCCACAGTAACTCTTCTGCCCTCCCGACAACATAAACTCCCCATTGAAATGAAATCTGACTACCAGGGTGTCTAAGATGTCCATGATAACACCGATCAGCTACCCTACATGCAAATTGATAAAAAAAATTATCACCCATACTATTATAGTATCATAAATCCAGTTTCCAAAGCACAAAAGATGCAGTGCACAATATAATATGACCTAATCCACCGGATCTACAACTTCCCGACATAAACAATGCTCAACCATCACGAACCCCCATGAAATCCAACAATGTGGCCGCCATAATATAAAACAATGGAGGGAGACTGCAAAAAAAACACGGTTGACGGCAAAAAACTTACCTACACTGCTGCTCCATGCGGACCCAGATCCGACCGAGACCTGCGCCGGCACTGACCGACCTGCGCAGTCCGGCCCCTGCGCCGTCAGCCCCCTGCGTCGTCGCCCTGCCCTTCGAGTCGCCCTCCTCGTCGCCGTGAGACTAGAAGACGATAGTCTAGGGTTTCGGTCAACGCAAGTAAGGGATTTGGGAGTGAGCCCGATGAACGCGCGTTATTACCCGACTCGATCTGAGTCATCAAATGGTGGCCCCACTAGTCAGCGACACCGTCCTAGCTGACTCAGCACCTTTGACGCGGTCAAAGTGCCACGTAGGCAAAAACCACCCGTAAAACTGCCTTGGGAGTCAAAGTGCACCGGTTTTGCAAGTTCGGGGGGTCAAGATTCCTGGTATTACGGTTGAGAGATACGATTTAGATTTCGTGGTCAGTTGAGGGACTCAAAGTGATCTTATCCCTTTTGCCCATACTCGTGTCCTGACTTGGGCCTCTGCTCGGGCCACCGTGTCATGGATAGATCAAGTCAACCTCTGTAAATTGGTCCCACTCCCAGATCGAAATAGCGTTTCGGGGGAAATTTGCGACGGTCCTCTCGTTCTTGTATTATAGTTACTGTTTTTTTTACAAGTACCTCGCGGACGAGTTACACGACAGTGTGAGCCAAACCTTGACGGTTCAACTTCAGACGAAGGCCGCCGCCGCGGTCCATTGTATTATCTGTGACGCCGATTCCGCGCGCCCCAGGACATGAACAGAACGACGCGCACCAAGCACGGCCAGTCTCCCTGCGACGGCGACGATACACGACTACACAAAACTACAAAAGGGACAGACAGCCTCTGCCCGTGTGCTCGTGCGCGTCGCGTTAACCTTTTTCCGATCAAAAGTTGCAGAACAGCGGAAGAAAGCATATACCCGCCCGCGGTCACCAAGCGCCGCGCGGAGGTCGGAACACCCGCCTATTCCGCCGGTCGACGAGGCTGCGTCTGCGTGGAAGGAAGGAGATCTTGGACGCTGTTTCGCCACAAGTCACGAGATGCCGATGCAACCGCACACAGCCACACACACCCCACCACCCAAAGGCAGCAACAAAAAATCTAAACTCGTCCCACACAACACGCTCCCACCACCACCACCACGTCCCCGTCCGCAGCGGCGCCCGGCGTGGTCGGCATGCAGCGCCCGTTGTCCGGACACGTGTGAACTGCGAACCACCCTGGACGCCGCCGCCCGCAGCCCGCCGCGGCCGATTGCCCGACCGGCTGTGGAATCTCTCCAGGGGACAAGCCAACAACATGTACAGCCCAAGGCCCCGCCTCGCCTCGCCTCGCATCGCCCGATCGAAAGCGCGTCGACGCGATGCGATCCGATCCGATCACGCGAGGAACAAACAAAATCATCGCTTCGCTTGGTCTTTTAGCCGTCCGGTTCACGACCTGCGGGAACTCCCGATGGATAGCAGCAGCAGCAGCAGAGCTACAGTAGTGGAGCGGCGTCGAATCGAATCATGCTGATTGCTGCGTGACTCGTATGGCACTCGCTTTTCGTCACGGCCACTTCGACATATTCTGCTGTTTAAGAAGAAGCTTTTGATATGATATTGCATCAGGCCGGGAAAGGTCGTGGTCCTCGTGGACACGGAGCCTAGTGAATTATATACAATGCAGGGCATGCAGCCGGGAGGAATAACGCAACATGCATGTTGACACGGAGAATCGAGATCCATCTTAGCTTCAATTTTTATTAGGTTAATAAAGTCAGCCAAACTCAAGGAAAAGCAACGAGGGTAAGTGGTATTGCTGCGACATTGCTCTGAGGCTAATGTAGCTGACTAACTGTAGTAGCTTATGTTTTGATGGCGAGCTCTGCATTTATTTAACCAGAGACTTGCAGTAGCAACTAGCAACTGCTCCACGACGTGTGCTATACTAATCTACCGAAGCTGTGCATTTGTACATTCATGTTGACCACGACATTGACCAAAGAAAGGTTGACCAGTATCAGCTCAACAACTCGGCAACTTTTCTCTCTGCCACACGGTTTCAGCCCCTGTTTTTTGTCTGCTGCCTGACTGAGCTATGGGCATATGGCCATGTTATATGTTACTCCCTCCAAATTTTAATGTATGACGCTGTTGACTTTTTGATAAACGTTTGACATTTCGTCTTATTAAAAAAATTATGTAATTATAATTTATTTTATTGTGATTTGATTTATCATCAAATGTTCTTTAGGCATGACATAAGTATTTTTATATTTGCATAAAAATTTTAAATAAGATAAGTGGTCAAACATTAATTAAAAAATCAATGGCGTCATACAATAAAAATAAAATACGGAAGGAGTATTTCCTTGAGTTTGAGACGACTACTCCTGTGCAGGAGTGGGCAAATCCACTGTCATATTATATCCAAATGTTTACGCGCTTCGACGCTACGTAAACAGATAGACGCATGACGATTTAGTGAGCATACCTGGATGCACTTTATAAAGGGAAGGGGGGGGGCATGTTTTTCTTCGAATTGGGCATAAATTATCTCAGGGTCAAATTATTTATTGACCAAATTGCGAAGTTGACAGTTACCATCATGCTCCAACCTACTCGCGAGTTAATTTGTCCAGGGCTTCTTCCAACCACGTGTACTGTTGGTCCACTGCCAATTACTAGTTTTTAGTTATGATGTACATTTAATTCAATCATGATAAATAAAACTGAATCATCACCGAGATTAAAGGTATAGTATCTAAATGGATTGAGTTTTGCTGATCAGGTTTGCAATCCGACGCATGAGATCAAAATTATGAGTTTAAATGATAACTTGATAAGTCACAAGGAATCCTATTAATCAGTGCGACACTTAAGGGCACAACTTAAGTTGTAGTATGGGAGGGCTAAGAGCTCAACCAACAGCTAATTCAGGTAGTGCATCTAGGGTTTACATTTTCGATGGACTGCTGGACCTAACTCCTGGTAGGATAACATTTTCTCAACGAATTTCCATAAATTTTGATTACATTTTGCTTGAATTTACTGTTTCAAATTTGAATTCTCAAAAACATTCAAAAGTTGTCTCAAAATATGTTTTTTCCCGTGCCCAAACCTCAAATTTTGTGTTTTTTCATCAATGTTGAACCCTGTGTGCATCCCTTTGGCTTTCAGCCCCACCCTCTAGGTGGCACACATAACATTACAGTGGCATCTCCATCCTTACCGCTGACTCCTCCATTCACCCTAACAACGATACTCTTAACCAAACTGCCAATGTGATGGCTTCTCAATCTGCACTGGTCCCTTTTCCCTTAAATTTCAGCAAAATTGTCAATTATTATGTCCAAATTCAAAATCTACTCAAACATTTTGTTCAAAACATTCAATAAAAACTGATAAACCTGAAATTCCCATGGCCCTCCAAGTTTTCTTCTAGTTAGAACCAGCTGGTAGGATGGTACCACTATGAGATCGGCCAAACATAAATATTATCCACAGCCATTGATGTTTACACTCCCCACTCCAGTCAATAGATCAGATATATATGCAATAAATCAACACTCTTTTATGCATCCGTCCGGCTTTTTGCTATGATGACGGAACAAGATACAAGGCTGCAGTGTCTCGTCAAGTTGTGGTCACAAAGATGCGAAATAGCCATGTCGTTCTCTGAACATAAGTGCACCGGTGTCCTATTACCAGGGTCATCATCTTAGTCATAAACCACACTATAGCAGCATTTCCGCGCTCGGTGGGCCCACCATTCGACGCATGCATGGTGTGTTGTGAGCCAAAAGATTAGCCAAAAGACACTGGCCGGAATGTGGATGACATTCCAGGGACAGATAAGAAAATCAATATACCATATGCCACTAGAGAGAAGAAATGAGTAAGAGAGAGGAGTAAAGATGATCAGGACATCTAACCTTTTATCAGTGTAGACAGAAAAATCTTACTGATTATGTGCTGGAAAAGTTAGATCTAAGGACAAATAGAGATGCTCTTACAGCTGGATAGAATGATATTATATGTACTGATCTCTTCCCGGCGCTCAACCTAAAGTCCTGTTTTTTTTAAGAAAAAAGCCATGAATTCGCAGCATTTTTATAGAACAAGTTTAGTTTTTTTGAAAAAATAATCCTCTAAATATCAGTATATTCCAAAGTACCTCTAAATGGCTTCGTGGTAAATAATATTTTACATAAGAAGTCCATATAATGCTTAATATTGAACGGTTGCACATATGGTATAGCATATAGGCTAGTCTATCATAACTCGTTAATCTAATATATTATCAAGGTACTATAAATTCTCACATTAATTGTAAAAAAAGAAAAAAGGTTTGGACCATTAAATTATATATAGTGGGTTCAGATTATGATGGTGTAGATCAATTCATATAGTTATATATAAAATGAGCTTGTTCGGCTGACCAGTACAGCCGCTACACACAGCCCTAGCTGCTATAGCTGCAGCCACAAGCCCACAACACACTGTGTGTTGATTGCACAACAGTGAAATTAAGTAAAAAAAACACCAATACAAGTATATATATGTATAGAAACATAATCTAGGATAATTGTGTCCAGTGCAAAATTGCATGTATCAAATTCAAAAAAAAAATTATCTCGGTGTAAAATTACATGGGAAAATTCCGCTAGTAATGTACTCGGGGATATTAACCAGAACAAAATGCCTCGAGAAGCTTTGACTGAGCTGATCAAGGAAAAAAAATTCTCAAACACGTGTTTTCTAGTACAGTTACATGAGAGCGACAAATACTAAATAAGTACTAATATTCATCGTCTTCCGAAGCCTCCATATCTCCTTTAGGTTCGGTTATGTCATTCATAACTTAATACTAAAACCTTACTCGTCAATATTTTTCTCTACACGAGCGTCACATAAATATTACAAGAAGTCAAAAATACTAAAACCTTACTGGTTCATGATAAGCATGTTCGGTATGAAATTCCCGATTCCGTGAGATATTTTATTTAGCGCCTAGTTTGCTTCTCTTTAGGTAGCGTCATCTTCCAAGAATATATCCTATACTCCTACTTGCTAGTAATATTTGGTCTAGACGAACTTGAAGAGTCAATTAGTTGCCATTTTTCTAAAGTAAAGAAAAGTGATAAGTATACTTTTGATCCTATTAACCTACTACTACTAAAACTTAAAATTTACGGTAAGAAAAACCATCTGTAACAACAACTAGACGATACTATTTTTTTACTTTAAATGACTGACATATAAATATCATACTTTTACTGACCTACTTCCTCCGTAAAAAAAAAAAGACAAATTCTAACTATGTCTAGATACATAACTAGGATTTATCTTTTTTTAGGACGGAAGGAGTACATATGAATGACCTATGGCATACTCCCTCAGTTTTAAATATCATACTTTTACTCCCTCAGTTTAAAAAAACTAGACAAGAAATTGTTGACGAAAAATCTACATCCGCCAATGGTGCCGGAACTGTGTTGCGTGAGCTAAGTCGACAGCAGCAACGTCCTGGGAGATCTGCTTACCTCCAGTGCAGGTCTAAAAATTGATGAGATGTAGCTATGCCAGTCGGTTTGATCCTACAACTGACAAGATATATAAATTCAAGATCACCAAAGAGTCGATCGGCTGACGAGCCGATGGAGTAATTCCAGCCGATACCGATACTAGCCAATGTCGATAGGTTTTTGAGCAATCGGCTATATGTCCGATGTAGAGTCTGACACCCGAGTAAATAATGATATATATATATATATATAAAGACAATCGACTGATGATAATCTAATGAAAATAATATAATCCAATAGAAACTAATCGGCTAATAATAATATGATTGAATAAATGATCCGATGGTTAAAGCATACATCGGTTAATGGTTCGATGTCATTAAATCTAAATGATTAGATAAACAGTGAAATCTTTATTTTGATCGGTTTAAATTTTTAACGTTAACGGAAATAAATGAGACACTACCTAATACAATAAATTTGAATATGCGCAAGCTATTACAATACTATTTTACTACTACTGGGGAGGAGACTTCATCCAATCATCCGTAGGCTATCACTACTACTTGCAACTCAGCAGCATCAGCATCAGCAGCCGAGTTTTTTCTTCCCCCTTGAATAGCAGATCAGCAGCAGATGAGTGGCTGGTTAGCTGGACAGGAATCACAGGACACTCGAGAGAGAGAGATACCCTTTTCTGCTGGGCCCCACGTCCGTTTGAACACGCGGCGCACGGTGGGCCCCCCCCCCGCCCCCCACCCCCCCCCCCCCCCCCCCCCCCCCCCCCCCCCCCCCCCCGCGCCGCGGGCATCCGTCATGCCTCACGATAAACCGCGGACGACGCGCACGGGCCACCGGGTAGAAATACCCGCGCCCACCCGAAAAATTCCCCAGCTCACCTCCCCCTCACCTCCCCCTCGCCGGAAATCCCACCACCACCACCTGCTTCCTCCGCGGCTGCGTGCGCCTCCCCAACCCTTCGTCCTCCCCGCCGGCCGCCGCTGAGATCCGACGCGCCGGAGCGGAGCTCGCTGAGGTAATCGCCGTCCTTTCTTGTAGCAGCTGGTGGTACTATAGTATGCTGTATGCTAGCTAGGCCGGGTTCTTCGTGTAGTGAGCTAGCGCCTGGATCGGAGGGCACGGGTGCGACATGCGAGGCTGCTCGTGGAAGTTCCTCGCATGGTTCAAATCCAGCACTTTGCTTTGCTTCTTTCGGTAGCTTGGCGATTCTTCTAGGCATATCGTTGTTCATCTACGCATTCGTGAGCGTGTTTAGCGACGCATGTAGCGGCTTAGTCCCCGTTGAATCGTGGTTGGTTGAAGCCGTGAAGTTAATCAACGAAAGATTTTTTTTTCACGGAGACGGACCGCGTCATAGCAGCGCACGAGTGGTAGCTTGAGCAAAGGTAGATCTTGAAGCTTTTGACCGCTGACTTCGAGTGAATTTTTTTAAGGTGGGCGTGTTAATAATCTTGTGCCGGGACCCGGGGGTAGTTGCGCCAAATGGGTCAAAGTGTCAAACTTTGCCCTCTGTTTTGGTGTCGGAAAATTATGGGAGAGGGGGATACTTTACGACTTGATCTACAGCCCTCTGTTTTGTTGGCACACGGATTGGTCAAACCTTCTTGTACGATGGGTGTACGGTACCCATCCATTCATGACGTTGTTCTACGGTCAGCGTTACGGCATGCTGCTTGGTTTTGTTCACTTGTCGGTAGGACTAGGATGCCAAAATAGTTGGTGGTATTGCACAACCTAATTTCTTAGTTGTTTCTTTTTGTTTCGTCTTTTATTAGCGGAATTCACATGTTTTCACATCATAATGATGCTTGTTTAGAAGAGCTAAGGTTTCTGCTCGTCTTAGTTATTTGGCAGAAAAGAATATGTATGACATTTGATCCCAAGTTAAGTTGCCACAGTCCAACATGTACTTAGGTTCACTTTGGCATGCACGCTTTCTTCAGTTCTGATCAGATACTCAGTTTTCTGGCGATCTTCTTTCGTTAGATACAGTAGATTATCTCAGGTATCTGAAATTTGAGATATGGTGGTCTTCTCAACATTAAACAACATCAGAAAATCCATTTCAATTGCCGATATCGCCTTGCTTGGCTCCGATACTACTTGAAACATTTGCTTCCAGTAGTTCAGTGCCAGATTTACTTGAGTTGGTAGCTCAGTTTGTTTCTGTTCTGACTTCTGATATCTACTGGTTCATTGCAGATTTTGTTCCTGCTGGATTTCTGAAATTTTACTGGAGGATTAGAGATATCAAGACACCAACAACAAACTAGTACAAAGTTTTCCTTCCAGTTAATCTGTTCCTGGGATCTCCTTGCCATACGCGAAGCAGTGGATAATATGCAGTAATTGGTTTGGAGGTCTTTACTGAACCATAATGGCTGATACTCCAACTTCCCGAATGATTCATCCCTTCAGCAATATACCGAGCCAAAACCTGAAGCAGTTCCAGTATTCTGATAATCCACAGCACCCTTGCCACCCTTATAGGGCACCTTCAGACACCCACGTTGTGCCACAACATCACTATGGCCTAAAGTCACATTCACCGGATGCTGGTTATGAAGGCCAGGCTACTCCTAACAAGTACACATTGGACTCCTCTGAAGGTGCTGGTTGTATGAGACATGATTCTCCTTCCAGTCAAAGTTTCACAACCAGAAGTGGTAGCCCTCTATCTCAGGAAGACAGCCACTCTGACTCGACTGATGGATCTCCTGTAGGCGCCTCCTGTGTCACTGAGGATCCTAATGATCTGAAGCAAAAACTGAAGGATCTCGAGGCCGTTATGCTTGGGCCAGACTCGGAGATAGTCAACAGCCTTGAGAATTCTGTGGCAAACCAACTTTCCTTGGAGCCGGAGAAGTGGGTGCGCATGATGGGCATTACCAGAGGCAACTTGAAAGAGCTACTGATTGCCTGTGCTAGAGCTGTAGAGGAGAAGAATAGCTTTGCTATTGATATGATGATTCCAGAGCTGAGGAAAATGGTTTCAGTATCTGGTGAGCCACTTGAGAGGTTGGGAGCCTACATGGTAGAAGGGCTTGTTGCCAGGCTTGCCTCCTCTGGCAATTCAATCTACAAAGCTTTGAAATGCAAGGAACCAAAGAGCTCTGACCTTTTGTCTTACATGCACTTCCTGTATGAGGCCTGCCCCTACTTCAAGTTCGGCTATATGTCGGCGAATGGTGCTATTGCAGAGGCTGTCAAGGGAGAAGACAGGATTCATATCATCGACTTCCATATCTCTCAAGGGGCTCAGTGGATCTCTCTCCTTCAGGCCCTTGCAGCCAGGCCTGGTGGACCACCAACTGTAAGGATCACTGGTATTGATGACTCAGTGTCAGCTTACGCACGAGGCGGCGGGCTAGAGCTGGTCGGAAGGAGGCTGTCGCACATCGCCGGCCTGTGCAAGGTTCCCTTTGAATTCCACCCACTTGCTATCTCTGGCAGCAAGGTGGAGGCGGCGCATCTCGGAGTCATCCCGGGGGAAGCCCTTGCCGTGAACTTCACCCTGGAGCTGCACCACATTCCAGACGAGTCGGTGAGCACCGCGAACCACCGTGACCGCCTCCTGAGGATGGTGAAGAGCCTGTCGCCGAAGGTACTCACCCTGGTGGAGATGGAGTCCAACACGAACACCGCACCGTTCCCGCAGAGGTTTGCGGAGACGCTGGACTACTACACCGCCATCTTCGAGTCCATCGACCTGACGCTGCCGAGGGACGACAGGGAGAGGATCAACATGGAGCAGCACTGCCTCGCGAGGGAGATCGTCAACCTCATCGCGTGCGAGGGGGAGGAGAGGGCGGAGCGGTACGAGCCCTTCGGCAAGTGGAAGGCGCGCCTCACCATGGCCGGGTTCAGGCCGTCGCCGCTCAGCTCGCTGGTGAACGCCACCATCAGGACGCTGCTGCAGAGCTACTCGGACAACTACAAGCTCGCCGAGAGGGATGGGGCGCTCTACCTCGGGTGGAAGAGCAGGCCCCTGGTGGTCTCGTCGGCGTGGCACTAGCGTTGTGACTTTTGTGAGGTGATCTGACGACGAACTTCCCTTGTAACCATCTTGGCTGGGGCCTTTAGAAATATCTAGTGATCACGGACTGGTAAGGGTAGCTGTAACATGGTGTTGTAATGGTAAGGTAGCGACTAGGGTCAAACTTGAAAATGGGCAAAATGCTGATGAGGTGTAGAAGTGTAGTACATGTTTGAGAGTATATGTTTCAGTTTTTCTTTTAAATGTCTTGTAGTAATGTTGTGGCACACTAATGTCTATGATCAGAATTATCATCCGCTATAAGCTAAAATATCCATTGGAATGCTGGCAAGTAGAGCTGAAAATGTAGCATCATGTTTCAACCGGGACGAATCCAACGGTCCGAGCATTCGTACGTGTTACAGGTATCACATTTGCATATCTTTACTGCCAACGGCATTGTACATATGCAGTGAGATACAAAGTTTTGTCACAAAAGAGAATTAGACAAGCTCACAAAACCAAATCAACCATAATCCATGTTCTATCCACATTCCACTGAAGGCGAAGATAGTTAAAGAAAACCAAATTCTGATGATCTAATTAATCTTAACGGGTTCACTGTACAACGAATATAGGGCCAGTGCCACATACAAGTATACAACAAGGCCTTTGCCGCTCCAGAAGACCCATGTGGTGTATTTTGCTGCAGCCCACAGGTACAGCTCTCGCCTCCGGTTCAACTGATGTGTCAATGATAGGAGCATCTTTCTGAAGAGAATGTCAATACGAAGCATTGGTAATATATGATTCTCGAGCTATAAGCATTAGTATAGACTCTCACGGACCCATGACTAAATTGCCGGCGGTACTGTAGCATAAGTTAGCCGAATGGTCCATCGGTGTGGCTTTGAAAGTAAAACCTTCACTAGGTTTTTCTTCTCTCGAACCATATATACTGCTAGCTGCATTGCCAGCCATAGTCGGCATTGCCATTGCTGGAAGTCCCATATTACTGTATACTGAACCCATGGGCTGCATTTGATACTGCATCTGATCAGAAACTGAGGACTGCAATTGGTTTGTGGCATCGCTGTGGTTCGGGCTGATTCCAACACCAAGATCAAGGCTGATGGTGTCACTTTCAGCTGCTTGAGAATATTGGTTTGGAAATGTCCTCGGTTCACATGCTCTCATCATGCCACCAAGGCCCTGCATATTGCTGTTAATTGGATGGACAACAGGCTTCATGGGGGGAGTGGACATCTCATGGCTCGCATTCCTCGATGCAGGGACTTCATGGTTATGTTTTCCTTCATATGTTGTTATGACTGATTTTGGATCATGTGATGCTCTCTCAACATGCTTCCTGACTGGGCATCCTGTATTTGTGCACTTGTAGTAACTCCTGCAATCATGAAATAAAATGAATATACAAGTTGCATCCTGTATATATATGGATTATGGACACATCCACATATTCAATAAGTGATGGAAAATATCTGATTATATTGAACCATTAGAGCCTTAGAGAAGGCCTAATTTCCAATTAAGTGATGCCCGGCATCTCAGCCTTAGCATTAAGCCCCCACAGCATTACTCCCCAGCAGTATTACCGGACAATCCGACATGCATGTTTTACAAATATGTATAAGGCAAACAAATCTTATCTTTCTGATTTAAAATAACATGACCAGAAGATTATTGAACATTTTATTGTTACTGTTAAAAATCTGTTAACATGTTATGGAAAAAAAAAGGAGAATTTACTAGGAGCAATAGATGAAGAAAATAACAACTGACCGTGGATTGGGGTTTCCTTTAACTACTTTCTGGCCATACTTGCGCCAGCGGTACCCATCATCCAAGATGTCAACCTCACTAACCGTTTGTACTACAACACGAGGCTCACGGTTAGGCTTGCCCATCAAAGCAGCATCAATAGCAGCAGATTCCATTTTCCTGTTTGAACAGTTGTAAACAACACATTCAGTAGTATAAATGGGTGATTCTCACCCTAGTGTGTAACAAGTTCAAATGAACTGCACCTTCGTTTTGACTCTAAATCATCATCCTCAACAGCATCATCTCCAGGGTAAGGTCTCCCTCCTCCAGCATCATTGTCATCATCACTAGCTGTGCCTGGAACAGGCTCAATCATACCAGCTGTATGTACTGCATTACCAAGATTGCTAAGAACATTTGAAGATTTGTCTGCATATAAAAACGTAACACTTAAGAATCGCATAAAAGAATACAACAAAAACATCCATCCATATCACACAACTTTTCCTTCGGTGTATGGACTGGCAAAAATATACCAGCAGTGATGTACTGGTGTGCAAATACAGCTCAGAAAACTCTTATCAAATTTTGTTTTGTATGTTATACAAAAAAAACTTGATTGGCAGGTTAAAATGCCCGGTGGAATTCAACTAAGTTGAGAAAAAAAAAATCACCCAAACGCAGTGCACAGCCAGGCTGCACTCAACCTCATGCAAGGGAGTTTTTTGGTGCAAAACCTGGGTTCGAGCTTAGGTCAGCGACTACTGGAGGCTCTACCACGGCGCTATACGCGCATTCGCTGTTTTATATGTCAAATCATTCATTTTTAAGAATCTAAAGAAATATGAATCATAATTCTGTAAGAAATTCTTGAGAAGCAATAAGAAGTTCAGAGATGACATAAATAGCAAGCGAATTCACAAAAAAATAGGGGGGGAATCAGATCCAAGAAGCAGGAGGTCAAGCTGCCAAACCAGAGGGATCCAGCATCAGTTTTTAAAACAAAGGATAAAACCCTCACCATCAGTAGTTGCCACATCATATCTTTCTTCACCCTGGCTTGGAGGAACTGCACCGGCAGACAGCCTCCTATTAGGTTGGGGCTTAGGGTGATTGTGACGCCCTTTATAAACCACTTCAGTAATCTGACCATCAAGCGAACGCTCCAATAGCTTTTTTACATCACAGTTAGGATGTGTGCACTTGTAATAGCTTCTCGGGTTCTCACTTCCCTTAACATGTTTTTGCCCATATTTGCGCCAGTTATAACCATCCTCTGCAGACTTTTCAGCCACACTTTCAGGCTGTGACTCCTGCATAGCATTTCCAGAGCTATTCATCTGATGCAACTCAGATGCACCAACTTCAGCAGGTGCGCTGTCAGTTAAACCAACCATTCCAACCGGTTGGCTCGGGGCACTTGAAACATTGACTGCGAGAGTTGACTCACGAGAACATAGAGGTATATTGTCGATCATCATATCGTCAGATGACGGGGCAGTATTCAGGCTTTCATTTTTCATAGAAGTTTCATGCTTTTTGGGATCATTGATAGCAGGAGCCTACAGTACAAGACACGAGTACAGCAAAAGGTTATACAATGCAAAACTAAGTACAAGAGAAAACAGGGTGTAGGGAAAAAAGGTAACACGGGCACAAGGCATAGATGGATCACACAAAATATGTAATGAAGTTTGTTTTCCAAAAAAGAATCTACCATTACAAGATACTTGTGTGTACTTGTGAGAATTTAAGAAGAATGTGGAATTCGGTTAACAACAAAATGCAGAAGGACCAGATTTCATGAACATATTTTTATGTTAACATTAATTATTCTAAAGCTACAGTACTCATTAGATTGGTCCATTCAGTTACTTGTATTCTGACCTCAAATTTTCACATACTTCTATAAATTTGCAGCCAGACTAGCACCTCTCAAGTCTCACACAGCAGGGAAATATTGTGTGTCTGTTATACCCTATTCTTGTGATCTCACCAAAGATCTCATTTCTCCTTTCACAATTAATAGCTTGTATTTATGTTGCAAGACCCTGCTATAATCAAATCATACAATAAAGTCGGTGTGATCATTTATTAGACTTGAAGATGTAACCAGATCCATCCCAATTTTGGCATTGAAATTTCAAGACACCAAACCACGGACTAGAAATAACACAGCCTACAATAATAATGAAACGAATTTATTGTACTCCTGATGAGGTTTGCGATTCATGTGAGAATATTTTGAATTAAACATAGGAAAACTTAAATATCAAAAGCTGGGACTTCAGATAGATTTACTAAGTAAAATGCAATATAGATCCAATAAATAGGATAACGTAAGGTAACAACTTCAGATCATGAAAAGGAAGTTAGTATAAGCACATTAGAACTTTACACTCCCTTTATGTACACCCCCAATATAAATTCCACTGTTTTGGTGGGACCATTTGTAAACAACAAATGTTATTATTTTTTCTATGGAAAATTTTTCATACTCTCAAATACAGTATACACAAATGAAGAATTACACGATACCAGGTAATCACTCAAAGAAAGGATCCATACCGTCGATTGAGAAGATGAATTCAGATGAGGCTTGAATTCAAAATCTCGAGAGCCACCATCTTCATGGGTGCTACCAGATGATTTATCCCTAGGCGAAGGAAGTATGTCTGGATTTGCACTCTTGTTCATAATTGCAGCCATGCTCAGAGTACCAGTTGTCGGAGAGGGTTCAACCTAAACAGGGAAATTTTGATAATTAGTTTGCAAGCAAGGTAAGCATAATCTCTATAATTTTTTGAACATTCAACAATGCGCAACAGTATTACAGTGTACATGTTGAACAGTAACTTGCAGAAAGTATAATGTCATGCATAGTACAATACTTATGCCTCGAGTATGAAAAATTATCCAGAAACACTTGTCAACTAAATGTTACCTTCATAAATTCTTCATTTAATTAAAACCTGTTTGCCAAGCATCCCTATGCTTTGAAAAAGGAAACATCAAGAAGGTCGGCAAAGTAACGAAGGAACCAAGAGAAAGCAAGTGATATGAAGCTGCAAACAAGCACTCTATGCTCAGCAAGTAAATTCCAATTTGTGGGTTTTCACCGAGAAGAATCAGAACCGCCAATACAACACCTAAGGCCAGACCCAGCACTCGATATCAGTGAAGCAATCATTTCTAATCCAAGCCTACGAACTAACTCTCTTGCAGTGCTTGGTGCTTCCCTTACGAAACAGCAGCATTCCTTAGCATGCACACCACCAGCACAATAGCAGCCAAAGCCAAGGGGGCGTTTCCTTATGTAAGGCCCTTTGAGGCCGCAACAAGAAAAATGCCACATGATGATTTGTTCCCCGAGCCACCAAGTGTGTGCAGCACAGAATAATTCCCCCGAAACGCACAAACAACAGCTCCCACCTCACTCCACAGCAAATTGACGGCGCAGGGGCGCCCCAAAAGGAGAAACAGAGCAAAAACAACTATATCCGCGCGAACCCCGCCAAAGTCAGTTCCAGAAGCCGCAAGGCACCACCAGAAATGCGAAAGCGCGCAGCAAAAGCGCATTATTCCGACGCCACGAGCCAATTCCGCGGTGCAAATGTCTCATAAACTAGAAGCATAAAGCTAATGCGCGCATCGGAATCCCTCCTTTCCCCCCCGACACAGATTAATCCCCCGGCACGATACGGACGCCGTAGAAATTCGTAGATCCCGCGGTAACTAAGCGCGAGGAGATGGGTGGGTGATAGCTACGCTACACGCGCGGCCGAGGTACCCAGCTCACCTTGAAGTTGGTGAGGAGGACGGGGGACTCGAGGAGGGCCGAGGGGCTGAAGCCCGCGGGGATGGTGAGGCAGGGCTCCCGCGAGATCGGCAGCCGCGCGGGGGACATCGCCTTGTACCTCGCCCCCGCGCCCGCGGCGAGCGCCGCGACGCGCCGATCCACCGGGGGCTGCTTCTCCGGCGACCCGCCGACGCCCGCGGGGTGGTCACCGGAGCTAGGGTTTGGCGAATCGGCCATTGCTGCGGTTGCGTTGCGCTGCGCTGCGTGGGAAGCTGTCTCTTGAGAGTGAAGAGGAAGGAGGGTGAGGTGGTGGTGGTTTTGGAGGCGATGGTGGGGGTGGGGAGGGGAGGGGCAGTTTGGGGAAAGTGGGGTCGTCCTGTAGCCAAGGTAGCGTGGGCTGGGAGGCTGCGGTTCGTGTTGACTTAATTAATTGCGGCCCATGAAATTACTCTTCCACCCCTGCAATGTGCGCGTAATTACGGGGGTGGGGAGGGGTAGTACGCGAGTTGGAACAAGGGGAAGCGAAGCAAGCGTGGTGTGATGTGAGCAACCGGGGCACGAAACCGGTGGTGGGATCCGGGGGCAGGGAGTGACGACAGCGACCCGGGCTGGCTGCGGTGCCTGGCGGTTTCGGGGCACCGAGTGGTTTGGCTTCATGCGTCACTGGAGAGTGGGCCCCCACGTGGTGGTGGTCCCGGATGTCAGCGAGCAGTTAGTGTTATTTGTGTAGGGGTGGTGGGTGTGGTAGGGAAATATGGTGAAACAAGATAAATGTGGGTTTTTAATTCGGCGTGGGATGCCTGTCAGAGTACCCCATGATCTCCTTGAAATTGAATGAGAACCTGAGGGGTGAATCTAAATTGAATGCAAGAGGCCATATTGCGAATGTTTTTTACTTTCTACGTGCGGTTAAATTTGTTTCGTCATATAGAAGGGAAATATTTGAATGCTGGTGCCTAATACTCCCTGTCATAGATATTTTGTCATTTACGATAAGATTTTATTCATATTTTAAAATTACGACCATAGTTTAGTGTAAGAATAAAAGAAATAGTATATATGGCTTCCATTTTTCAGAGGGGCGTGATTTATATCTATGGTGGGATATGTGTATGTGCCTTCCATGCAATTGAACAACTTTAGGTCTCTCTCCTTTGCAAAGATGTCGTGTCATTTGAAGAGATTTAGGTAGTGTTTGATTCAGCTAATGATTATTATAATCTGGATTATTAGAAGTAAGCTGAAACAAACAAATAACTTATTATGATAGATTATTATAATCTATAAGCCAGATTACCATAATCTGATAATCCACTCTAAAGATATTTTTTTAGATTATTAGGTGGCTAACAACTAACAAACAACTAATAATCCAGATAAACAAACATTTAACAACTTATTCTATATCGGCTTATTATAATTCAGCTTATAGTAATGTAGCTTAATAATCTATATTACAATAATCTTAAGCGGAAACAAACAAGGCCTTATTTGGCAACAATGTAAATGAAATCCGACTATGTCCATTTTCAGTGGGAGTTTCATCTTGTGGTTTTCTAAAGTGCTACATAATCTAAAAATATGAAACAAATGTCTCAAATGCATAATTTCATTTTCGTGATTTTATATTCATATAATTTAATTATTGAATGGTGTTATGAAACTATTTGGTCACAATGCGGTTTCATTTCCATCTTTTAAGGCATAGGATAAAATAATTCAGTCCCAATTGGGTTTTATCCGGTCTTCAAGCATAGGTAACTGTATAAACCAAGTTTTGTTTATATGTTCATTCTTTATCTCTTTTAATAAATTTCATGGCATGTCATCAGTTTAGTCTATATGGCATCTCATTTACCGAGATTAAAACTCAAATGAAACTTGCACAGTGAATGAGCTAAGAACACGCCTAAGAAAGAGAGAGAGAGAGAGAGAATGATCTGGCAGGGAAAAATCGAAGAAAAACTTCGAGGAATCTACAAAAGTCTTGGGCCATCAGCCACTTCTCGTATTGGACCATACAACCTCAAGGTTCACTCGTGTACTTGCATTGGGCCATACCCGTTGTTGCCTAACAGCACATGGACCACAGCCCTCCCGGCCGTGCCCAGCCCATTCAATTGTTCCGTAGGAATTGATCCGCAGGCTGGTCTACAAGCAGACGAGCCGTTGGAAGATCACATGGTACAGAGCTGACGGGTTCCTATTTTCTACTAGTAACATGTTGTTCCGGAGGCGAGAAATACTGTAGTACCTCCTCCATTTAAAATGAAGCTATCAGTATACCGCTTAAAAGTTTTGTTTAAAAACTAAAGATATTTATCCATCCACTCTCTCATCTCAACCAATTATAACTATTCTCTTTTTAATCTCCATTTAATTTCTTCACGTACTTTCTCTTTTTAATCAACCGTAGTTTTCTTCCAATCATTTTAACCTAATACATGTATCTAACTTTAAAAAGATAATTGTTATGAGTACAATAAAACTGGAACGATTTTAGTACGATACTATTTGTATGGTTATCGATTTGGTGGAAACATCTTGGATCGTATATTTACCACATGCATTTGAGACTACTAAGTATCGTCCTATGATAGTTTATCGCATGTTTTTTTTAAAAAAAATGTTTATGGTTTAGGATGGATGAAATACTATTTAAAAACACGGGAGGAATAAAATCGAGTGTTGTACCGAATCTTTTGTGCAGTAATTAACCATGCTACAGAAAATTTGACGAGTTATTACACCCAGCAACGATGTAGATCCGCCTGCAAGTTGTTGCTTGGTCATTAGATACAGTCCAACGAATTGTGCAGTGTGTACTGGTGCGGAGGCTATTAAAACCGAGCCCCCATCTGTTCAAGTACTTGTTGGCTTTGTTGCCTCGTCCATGAATGGTGAAACTCTCTTGTCACGAGACATTTTGCTCCAAAAAGTCCTAGTTTATGAGTATCGGATTGAGAAAATCCACCTCGATCATCCAAGCTTGCGAAAGCGGAATTCTTTTTAGTTGCTCAAACCTACAAGTCCATGCTTTTTTTTAATGTTATTCACCGAATTATTTGCTCAATGGTTTTTTTTTAGAAAATACAGTTTCTAAAAAATCCCATTCTATTACATTTCCTATACAACTTGGTTCATTTATTTAATCTACCCATATAACCAGTAGATAATCTGTAACAATAAATGTTCAATAATCTAAATCAAACAGGCATTAGATTATTCACTGTATTGATTGCTCCATAGTTCAAAAATTGCATTTTTCTTTAAAAAAACAATTGATTCTATTGTATTATTCAAACTACTTATTTTAAGCTATTTTATAAAGTTGATTTACCAAAACATCTACACATTTAAGTTATCTTTAGAATTAAGTTGATAATCCACGGTAGTAGTCCGTTCAATCATTTTAAACCAAACGGTCCCAACGAGATACACATTTAAGTTATCTTTAGAATTAAGTTGATAATCCACGGTAGTAGTCCGTTCAATAATCTTAAACCAAACGGTCCCAACGAGATGAGATTGAAAGAAAAAAAGGGCCGACGCAAGCGCTCACGATTTGTCCAAATTGTCGTTTAGAAATTGTTACCCTAGTTGCTTGGCCATACATATCGTCTTCCGTAGCAACCAATGGCCAATGGGCTGATGACTTGATGGGTGTGTGTTTGGCTGGGGTTGTTCTTCCGGGTGTGGCTAATGTGTTCTTTTAAGTTAAGGACTAATTGGATTATGCCATTATAAATTTATTATTTATTTTTAAAAATACCATTATAATTTTTGTAACTAGTAATTTGCCCGTGCTAACGCCACGGTAGTATTTAATAATGCAAATTAAAATAATTAAAATATTATATATGTTTCGTAATAGAGCACAGGTTTAATATTAAAAAGAAAATATAAGTGTTCAAATATCTTGAAAACCGAATAATCAAACAAATATATTATATGCATTTGAAAACCAAATAATAAAAAAAAGATATTAAATGTATTTGTGTGGAATATGCTAAATGATTTACTTAATAAAAATAATTTCATACTCTGATAAATTCATTATACTATAAAATTTCACATAATAAAAAATAATGGTTAAACTCGTACCCCCAAGACAAAATAATTCAAACATCATAAAAAATTTGTTTACCCAAGGAAGTAGTAGATTTAATTTATTAGTTAATCCCATGTTATGTATATGCATAAAATCATCAAAAAATAATTGAACCCTTACGCATGTACCGAAGACTTATAAAAAACTAACATCACATAAGTTTTGCTAAAGGGGAAAATATAAATATAGCAAATCTCGCTTTGCTTGACAAAATAAAAATAATTTAACACTTGGGCATGTATAAAAAATTCTGTCAATTTCTGCCGCGCAATTCGCATACAATCAGCTTTGGCCAATGTCAAATTTCCCTCGTGAGGTTTCCGCTAGAATTTCACATCTAATCAACCAGCTAATCTCTCTCCATGCCCCTCTGGTGCCATAAGCTCCACTCCCAGACACGCACATAACCCATCAACTCCTTTTCTTGGCTAGTGCACCTGGGCCACGCACAAGTGCTCTGCACCCAGCCTAAATGAAATGCGGTGAGAGGCCACATGAAGCATAGCTGTTATCAACAGGAAGGACGATAAGTCTTTAGCAATTCTCATCTACTTACAGAAGGAACACTAAACTCCACCTAATTGATCACTCACAACACGTACACAAAAACTGTGGAACTATATAGGTCAAGTCGAAACAGCACATATCTAACACCAAAAGATCCAAAATTTGAATTATGATTGTATGAAACAAAATGGAACGTATTATTGTACAGTCCTATGTTTTGGCAAGTGCATGAAACTGAACAATTTGCAGTTTGATAATTTGGAGCTAAAACTGGTGCTTATGCAGGATTATGTTTCGAGATAAATTAAGCTAGCCAGTCTTTAAGCCGATCGATCAATCTATCAATGCAAATTATAGCTTAAAGGCAACAAAAGAGGTGAATTAGTGATCTAAATCAAGACCTGAACCTGACCACATTCTCTGATAATAAATGAAAAAAAAATGTAATTATTGAGTGCATTTGCTCAACCGGCAAACATGTTAGTCCAAACAGGCACTTATCCACCCACACACCAAGATCATGACTAGTTGATGGCGTCCAGTTGTGCTACGGATCATGCAAGAAAATCATCTCAAATACATCATGCTAACGAGTGATGTTGTATCCATTAGTCACACTTCACTAACAAAAGACATTGATTGTTTGATTATATAACCATTTTTTTCTGGTTTAAAACATATTTTTATTTCAGACACGGTGTAAATGAATTGTAAATGATGAATCTTTACAGGAAGCCGGCTCTGACTGCTTTAATACAGATGTACACCCAACATATTGGGCAGGTACAGCCTTCCAAGCAGACATCAGCAGAGTATAATTCCTTCATGTTACACTGAAAATATAAAAATCTGAACTGAACTTTTCGTTAACTCAAAGTCTGAAGAAGTCATCAACATTGGTAGCAGTGAAAGAATAGCTTTACAGAATAGAACCTAATAGGATGAGGAAGAACAAAATATTGCAGACTGGAAGGCGGCCAACATCGGAGGCGGAAGAGCTGTCTTATTATTGGAATAAGACTCTGTTTCTTTAGTCTGGTCAGAAGTTCAAAACGCAAACACAGACCACTATTCCGAAAATTAGTTTGTCCAACCATTTAGTGGCCTAATTGATCCCTTTCATGGGACTGTACCAAAATCTAACCAAGAAAGAAATTATCACTTTAATCCATTTTATATTCATCCCAATGAACATCGTCCATGACTCCAAAGGTTCCAGTACCAGAATAGGCTATATAACCAAAATACGAGATAGCTTCACACAATAAAAAGACACAGCAGAATAGGCTACCGGGTTGGGATAGTTAGCGAACTTGGCCATGGTGGTGCTCTCACTACCAGGGATGATTAGCGAATCGAGCCCCTGGAGCTACCATTCCGGCCTCAGAACCTCCACCCCCTCATCCCGATCCTCCTTTGCACTGCACCCAAAGCTAAATCAAGTCATCAATAAACCTGAACATACAGCATCAAAGCAAACCATACCGGCCATGTGCTCGTTGTAGGGTTAGTACATGCAAAGATCAAAGCACCCGTCCAGTCTACATAGAAGAATAAAAAACATTGTTAAGTTATCAGTGGCTGCAAAGAATTTCAATAAAAGTTATTTGAGTTAAATAAACTGTGCCTAATATTTTATCAGATGCTTTACCAGTTTGCAGATCCACCTTGTTTCTGTGTAAGATTGACTGGATAATGACTGCAATTTAAGGGCATATCTACCCTATAGCAAAAACGGTCAAACTGTCTTTTACCTTCACTACATGGGAAGCTTCTGCTCCTGTCAGACGATGGCATGAAAAACAAAGAAAAAAATTAGAGCGCAAAATCGTCATGACTAAAATCAAAATTAGTTTCTTGAAAATTCACTCGGAAAAATTCAGAATCTAAAATCTTCAAATTCTGAAAAATTCAGAATTCAGAAAAACAGGACAAAAAATGGTTTCGTCCAAATATGGTCAAATTATTGTGTTCACAAATTTATTAACTGGATGTCGACTGCACTTATGCTAGGTCCTGATTTAAGTGCCTGAGCAAAAAAGAAACAAGTGCCTGATTCAGGATGAATATGCAACAGTGTTGTTCTAATAAAAAATATTTTTGTAATCAACATTGATATGATAAATCTACCCAACCGAAAGAAGATATGATAAATTGGCTATGCGGGCGGAGATGTCGAGGATGGGCTTCGGTGGCGCCGGTGCCGGTGGGGCAGCGGTGGCGCTGGTAGGTTGCGGCGCTGATCGGCGGGCGGCGAGGTTAGGGTTTGGGTGCCGCGCGCGAGGGCGTTGGGGGAGGCGGCGAGCGGATCGGGGACGAAGCGGTGGAGGGAGAGCCGACGATGGGGAGCGGTTGTAAAAGATGGCGGTGAAAATCACGTGGTCACAGGTGGGAGGAAGCTGCGCGGATGCGGAGGGAGGGAGGTGCGGCATGCGGGAGAGAGGCGCAGAGAGAGGGGATGCGGATGCGGGAGAGAGGCGCGATCAAAGGGAGGTGGGGAGCCATCAGTTCTTATTGCACAGATGAATTTGGATCGTTGGATGTGTCACATGATGAATGAGTAAAACCATTTGTTGAACCATAGGGTAGATTATAATCATGTCACTGAAACACTTTCAAAAATGAATCATAACACACGTAGTACGTGTTAGTACGTGTGGTACGCATTTTGAAGCGTTTTTTAACTTCCGTATTTTCAAAGTATCAAAACACTCTACCTCACTTCCTTGTTACCTTCCCCCTCCCCCCCCCCCCCCCCCCCCCAAAAAAAAAGCAAACCCCTAACCCTCTTAAAGCGGCGATGGCGGCACATACCATTGCTTGCGTGTGGTGGTGGGGACGACGATGAGGCACAAGTCCGACGATGGTGCAAGCGGATTTAGACGTGGCGAGGTGGGGGACAGTGATTGGGCGCTGGTCTGGTGGCGGCAACAACACGGTGAAGTCGGGGGACGCTGACAGAGCGCAGGTTCAACTGTGGAAGCAAGGTGGCGAGATCAGGCGGTATTCATCGACAACGATCTCTCCATGCTGGCTCCTTTCCCTCCCCTTTTTACCGTGTAAATTATTTTTACCTAGATTTAACTATTTGTAATTTGATTTGGCGCATACTGCATAAAAGCAATATCCTCTTTTTAAATGGAAGCAAATTAATTTGCAATATCCATCTAGATCTTTTTGGCCGAATACAAAGGGAGACTATTTTTCTTCCCTTATCTTCCACATATTACTTTTTGCCCCATATGGATCTGAAACATATGAGGGGTGTTTTGGTTTATAGAAAAACAAATAGCAATTAATGGACTATGTATTACTCTCTCTGTCCTAAAATATAAAGAGTTTTTGGATGTATACGACACATCCTAGTACTACGAATCTGGATAAGAGGATATGTCTCATGAAACTCAAAATTCTTTATATTTGGGACGAAGGGAGTAAAATTTCAGAACATGTTATTTCTATCTTTATAGACATCACTTATATGGTTTATATTTTCCTTATCTCCTGTGCTGTGAACAGGAAAAAAATGTGCATTGCACGGTGTGATCAGGACACGAATGTGAAAAAGAAAAGAAAAGAAATCTCGATCCAGAGGTGGACCCGTCAGTGTTTTGGTGTACCCGAGTTTATGCTAAGAGCAAGCCCCTTAGGACAATCCCAACCCATAATGTCCATAAGTAGTGTCTATGGTGCCATGTCAATAAAACATCACAATAAAAACTACACTCCACAACCCATGATTTCTTAAAGTGGGCCATTAATAAATACATCATCTCTTTTCTCTACCAATCATATTTATTCTTCATTTATTATGAAGACACTATTCTCTCCCAATGCAAAACTTGATAGTGTCTAGTGCATAGGTTCTCGTGTTGAAGCTGTCTTGCATGAGACCCAGTTTCTTTCTCTCTTTACTCTCTCTCTTAATTAATATAATGCCACATAAGCTAAAAATCCTACATGGCAATATAGTTAATGCCATAGACACCATCCTAGGTGGAGGGTTGGGACTGCCCTTATTATTAGTAAACTCGTATGATGAATTGATGATATGGAGGAGAAAAGAAAAAAGAGAGAGGAGAAGCCATCCTTCATACAAGAGATAATTTTCGCACATACTTCAATAAATGAGAGAAAAAGAGTAGTGGATTGACATAGGGGCTGTTTAGTTCCCAAAAACTTTTCCCAAAAACATCACATCGAATCTTTGGATATATATATGAAGCATTAAATATTGATAAAAAGAAAAACTAATTGCACAGTTTGCATGTAAATCGCGAGACTAATCTTTTGAGCCTAATTAGTCCATGATTAGTCATAAGTGCTACAGTAACTCACATGTGCTAATGACAGATTAATTAGGCTCAAAAGATTCGTCTCGCGGTTTCCAGGCGAGTTATGAAATTAGTTTTTTCATTCATGTCCGAAAACCTCTTCCGACATCCGATTAAACGTCCGATGTGACACCCAAAAATTTTCATTTCACCAACTAAACAGGCCCATACTCAAGTGTATTGGGAGTAGTGTAAACAAATGCAATCTATTGTAAATTAACGTGTACTTCCTCCATTCAAAAGAAAAACGTAAGATTGAATGTACCATATCCTAATACAACGAATTTGGACTGAAGTATGTCCAAATTCGTTGTACTAAGATACTTCCTCCGTTTCATATTGTAAGACTTTTAGCATTACCCATATTCATACACTACTTCATCCTAGAAAAAATGAATTCCTAGCTACGAACCTGGACACATGTGTGTTCAGGTTCGTAGGTAGCATTGGTCTTTTTTTTTTGGGACGGAGGGGTATATGCGAATGAATCTAGACACATATATATGTCTAGATTCATTAGTATTTATGTGAATATAGGCAATGCTTGAAAGTCTTACATTGTGAAATGGAGAAGGTATGTCACATTCAATTTTAGGTTTATTTTTTATGGAATGTAGATAGTAAGGATAGAATTAGAGTTACCCACTGCCTATTAAAAAAAACCTCAACCTAGATCTGGACATCCCATACTAGCTAGTAGGTTGGATTTTTTTTTCCAGAGGAAGTATATCATAAAACTTGCTCTAAACCGGCAATATGCTAGGAAAATCCGTAGCGTCTCGCCGAATGGCGATGGTATGGATCGATTCAGGCTTGGTTTAGTTCTCAATTTTTTTCGCCAGAACGTCACATCGAATCTTTGTACACATGCATAGAGTATTAAATATAGATAAAAACAAAAACTAATTGCACAGTTTGCATGAAAATCACGAGACGAATCTTTTGAGCTTAATTAGTCCATGATTAGCCATAAGTGCTACAGTACCCACATGTGCTAATGACGACTTAATTAGACTTAAAAGTTTCGTCTCGCGGTTTCCAGACGAGTTATGAAATTAGTTTATTCATTCGTGTCAAAAAAACCTCTTTTAATATCCAGTCAAATATCTGATGCGATATCTACATTTTTTTTTCGCGAACTAAACACCCCCTCAATTCCCAATCTTTGGTTTGATTTCCGCATGCGGCTTTGCCCACTGATCCTCCACCAACCAACCCCAAAACAGCCGGCGACGACGAAATGAAAAAAAAAAGGAAGAAAAAAAAAAAAGAAAAGTGCCGTCGCGTACGAAGGCAAGCTATCCACGGTCACCCCCTATAAATTCGGAGCGGCGGAAAGAGGCGAGCGAAAGACGAAAAAAACAGCCCGAAAACAGAAGCAATCGCGACAGAGAAGAAGAGGGCCATTCCCTTCGTCCTCCTCCTCGTCGCCTCCGCTTTCCCAATCCACCATCTCCCCCCACCTAAATCCATCGAAGCATCCGCCCCCGAATTCCGCCGCCGACGCGGCCGATCCCTCCCCGGCCGGCGCATGGAGATCGGGCCCAAACGCCGCCTCTCCTGCCCCTCATTCGGGGTTTCCGGGATTTGACGGCTTTTGCTCGCTTGGGCGCTTGCTTGCTGATTCGATCGGGTGGGAAGATTTCCGTGCCTGCCTCCGGTGGTGGTTCGATTGGGCTTGGGGGGGATTGATGGGTTTGCTGTTCGTGGAGTCGCTCCCGGGGCCGAAGGTGTTCAAGTGCAAGTTCTGCGGGGTGGACTCGGCGTCGCCGGACGCCATCGTGTCCAAGGAGTTCCGCGGCCGCCATGGCCGGGCCTATCTCTTCGACAGCGTGTAAGCTGGGTTATCCATCCACTATTTCCATTTCCCCCTCTCTTTTGATTATTGCGTTTCTATGCATGACAGTGACGCGATCGTGGCAATGTCGCTGTCCTGGAAAGGATTAGCGTGTCCACGCACGGAGAATTGTGGAATTGTCTTGTAACAGCGCTGTTTATTGATGGATTTCTCGCGTGTTATTGGTTTGGGATGGGAGGGAAAACGGCCGTATCTTATATTGCTGAGTGCAATTAAGCTAGATTGCAAGCGTTCGGAAGTAGATTCATGATGTGGTTGTGTTGGATTTGATCAGTACTGCGTGGCTAGGGCATAAGAGGCTAATAAGAGCTATGCAAATTATGTTCCACATGCTAAATTGTCTTGTTCTTAATTTTTTTGGTCTGTCAATCTAGACAAAGATGGATCTGATAGGAAATGTTAATGGCTAGTGTTAAGCTACAGAGCTATAATTTGGAGATTAATTAGCCACAATCTCGTGTTAGATGTTACATGATGGAAAACATCATGCTTGGTAAAGAATGAAGATGAACAGAGCAAGGTGTGAGTTGGGAACTTATTCATTGTAGCTATGTTATTCTGATATGTTGCAAAGGTGGCTCGTATCTTAAACCTAGTAGGACAAGGGTTCATGTACTAATCCTAATAGGATTTTGGTTCCTACTTCTATTTGGACTATGTATGTCACAATACCCAATCCAGTCCAGTATTGCTGCTCGCAAAATAGGGTATCAGAGTATAACATGCTATTATATAGTTTTTCTTAGTCTATTTTTCATATCTTTGTAACTGACCTACTACTGGATGTTAAAGGCACGCGGAGGTTATGTTTTGTGAAATCAGTTGAACATGTAAACCATATGCTGTTTTCTGAAATAGGCAAGCAATATGCCGTGTACTTCGTTTGTTTAAATGAAGTATCCTTGTCTGGCGTTTATTTTTGTCCGATCCAACAATCAAACATGATAATTAGGACAATGTTGTTAATGTTACATCAATTTACATCATAGTATTATTTAAGGCATAATTGGTCATTCAAATTGATAATTTGAACAACCACTCTCAACCAATTCTTGTTTACATGTTGATCGGGAGTGAACGTGACATCCAGGGTGAACGTGAGCCTTGGTCCCAGGGAGGATCGCCTTCTCATGACTGGATTGCACACAGTGAATGATATCTATTGTAGCTGCTGCCAACGACTCCTTGGTTGGAGATACGTAAGTTGCCAGTTTCCATGCTGTTTAGTGAGAATTCATTTGAATGCTACAAATGTAGGACGGTCTAAGCCTTCATGATGGTCAACCTGTTAAATATTCGATACTTTATCTATATCTGGATAAGTTAATGTCCTAACAGAAGACTGTAAGATATTTGACTGACTTTTCTTATTGAGCAATTTGATCATATAGCAGTAGCATTCATGTCTTTTGAAACAAATAGGAGGGTAGAGTCTACTACATAATGTATGGGAATCTCCAAGGCATAACCTCTGCATTTCTGGGGAGCACATAACTAAGAATTTTGTTGATTATAGATTGCATTTTTTTAAAGAGCCAATGCATTACCTTATGATTCATGGTCATCAACTGGTTGTCAGACTTTCTATTTCCTAGATCCCTTTTGTGTTATCATTTCTTTGATGTAAGGCACAATGGGCAACAGGATGCAGTTGTGCTTTCTGACACAAAACAAACATGATCTGCTTTTTTTGTTTCCTCGTTTTCAAAATTTGATGTTGTTAGTTGAGAAGATGCATGATGAATCCATGCTCCATAGTGCATTACCGGTAGAAGCCTTACAAGCTATCACTCCCTCTACAAACTCATCTATGCTCGTAGGCTTTTGTAGGCTTCTCTGTTAGATCATGTTTCATGAGCTTCCATGCGGCACTTTATCGTTTGCATGCATTCTTGTGCAACACCCAAAGCAGGTACTAGTAATGTTTAGTGTTCAAGTCGTAGCTTAAACATGGGATTGTCCAAACCGTAATAATATATACCGATACTAGTCAATCACTACCCTATAGTTCTGAGCTTTATAAATTAAGTACACCTCATTTATTTCTACCACCGTGTAGTTTATAGTTATTTTTTCCTGGTGAATTGTTTTTTGGGGAAAAAAAACAATATGTTGCCTACGTTATGTGGCTGGGAACATCTAGTCCATAGTGGGTCTTTTCAGCCAAGGAGCATATGACCAATTTGTTCCTCCCTTTCTCCCTCAGTTCCATGGTCAGGCTGCCTTTTCCACAGGAATCTTGCAGATTGTTAACTTAATATGAGATTTTTATTGTCTGGTTGCATTTGTAGTGATGATTTCCTCCAGGAGCATTGGCTGGCTGTTCCTTCATGCATGACTAATTATACCTCTAAACACTTGCTACTGCCATATGGACTATAAGACCAATCCTGGGTCATACACACTGGGCATTTGATCCAAATGTCAGCAAGTGTGAGTCCATAAGCATGAATGAACGAATATGCTCTTTAATTTTTTTTTTTGCGGGGAATATGCTCTTTAATGTTCCTACAGTTTTTCTCATGAATGTTGGGTTATTTTTTCTGGACCGGCCATCATCATGTAACTGTGCTCATTGAACAATATGCAGGAGAAAGCTTATAGTGAGGACCAGAAGTACAAAGAAGGAAAGTATATATTAGAGAAGCACATGATGCTGAAAGAAGGATAGTGATTGGAAAACTGCTGAACTATTAAGTCTGCAAATGCCATTTGAAACCATGTTAAATATGGCTGAATATTGGGTTTCAATTCTCCCCAAAATTGATTATCTGGCGAGGACCATCGTCATTAAATTGCATTTATGAAATATAATGTTATGTGAAATCCACTGTTGTTTTTCAGCTGAACCTCTGAAAACTTCTTGACAGTTTTGCTTGGTTAACCCCATTCAAGAAAGTTTACGAATGGAGAGACGGTTCAATCCCATTCTTGACATTTGTGTATTTTGATCTCAATCGTCTTAAATGGCGAAGGATGGGATTGAGTTGCTACCTACGGAGTAAGACTTTGAGGACTGTTTGGACGGACGGAATTTTTTCATAGGCTTGCTGGCTAAAATTGAATTCCTACCTTTCTAACGAGCTGCGAGCTTGGTCAGATTAGCTCGAAAAGTAGAGATAAAGTTTCCTTATCTGTGTTCCCTAGCATTTCTATTCTGGGCATGACCGCATGAGCAGAACAGTTGGCACAAATGAAGGAACAGAGCAGAGAATCAGCACGCAGCGCTTGCTACGTTGGTGCATCTAAATGGCTGCATTCTCCGAGACGAATCACGCCGAAACAACGATCAGATCGCGAGCTGCGTAAGTCAAACAGCGCTACCAACGGATAAGATCGTAGGATTACCGTCTGATAAACGCGGACTGCACGTTGTGCATATGTCACTGCTTAGCTAGCTAGTAGGCTACTCCCTCTATCCCAATATTAGCAACCTCATACTAGAACTATAAATCTAAACATATCCTATATGGGGTGCAAGCGGGTTTATCCGCGAATCTGCTTATAAATAAAATTAGTAGGTAACCCGCGGACTATCTATTCATTTGACATATAAATGAGTCTATGAATTGACCCACTTGTATCTCTAGATGTGGCAAGTCGAGCCACGATGCGAAAATCTATGAGTTATTATATAAGTCGAGCCATGATGCGAAAATCTATGAGTTATTATATGTTTGACCTGTAAGTGAACTCACGGGTCAGTCCGCTTATATTTTTGACCATATTCAGACTTGTAATTCTAGGATGAGTCTAATCCATATATCTTAAATTTGTAGTCCTACGACCGTTTTGCTATATACTGAGACGGATGAGGGAGTAGTACTTACTCCAGTACTTGAATTTTCATCTGGTATCAGTATGCGTAAAGTATTCGAAAATCCCTGGAGAATGGATGAGCATTTGGTATGTATAGTATCAGTATGGAGTTTCTGACCTAAACCATACTGGCCTACCTCACCTTCGCCTTCGGCTTAACTAGCTACGGATCGAGTCCCATACTCCCGTGGGCCATGGCCCATCCGTGCCACGTGTCGCCTGCTCCGACCGGCGAGGCCCATCCAAGCTTGGTCAACCCTCCAGTCTACCATAGAGGCGTAGACCGTAGCGCCATACGGACGTAGTACGAGTACAAATACGTCACAGGCTTGTATAGTTGTACTCGTATGCCGGCTCTGCCTGGTGCAGGCGCTTACCTGCAGCCCAACCGCGACGCACCACGCGTTCACACGGCCACGTCAGCCTACCACGCCTGTCTCCGCGTATAAATAGCCGCCGCCCCTGATTTCGCCGCTGCTGCTAGCCTCGCCCCCCTTTCCCCGCCTCGGGTCGCGCCGCCGCGTCCCCGCCGCGCCGCAAACGCATGCCCCCCAACCCGACTCCCCCGCGGCGCGCGACGACGACGACGAGAAGGGCGACCAGCGGCGTCCGCCGGGGGGAGGAGGAGCAGGGGGGCATGGCGGTGTCGGCGTCGGCGGGGGAGGAGGAGGAGGCGTTCGAGGAGGTGGACCCGACGGGGCGGTTCGGGCGGTACGCCGACGTGCTCGGCCTCGGCTCCGTGAAGAAGGTGTACCGCGGGTTCGACCAGGAGGAAGGGATCGAGGTGGCGTGGAACCGCGTGCGGCTGCGCGCGCTCGCCGACCGCGACCCGGCCATGGTGGAGCGCCTACACGCCGAGGTGCGCCTCCTCCGCTCCCTCCACCACGAGCACATCATCGGGTTCCACAAGGTCTGGCTCGACCGCGACGCCGGCGTGCTCAACTTCATCACCGAGGTCTGCACCTCCGGCAGCCTCCGCGAGTACCGCGACCGCCACCGCCACGTCTCCGTCAAGGCGCTCAAGAAGTGGGCGCGCCAGATCCTCCTTGGCCTCGACCACCTCCACACCCACGACCCCTGCATCATCCACCGCGACCTCAACTGCAGCAACGTCTTCATCAACGGCAACACCGGCCAGGTTCCCCCCCACCCTTCATTACTGCATCCAGTTTCTTCCCAGATTAGTAGATTTGACAAGCTCACCTATCCCCAAAATTTTGGGCTAGAATTAATTACAATCAAAATCATGATAACATTCGACCTGCTAGACTATATTAGGAGCAAAGCAATAGCTTAATTAGGCCTTTGAACTGCCATTTTTCTTTTTCAAAATGAAATGTTTGAACATTGAAATGGTATTCAAATTTTGAATTGGTGGACGGTAGTTGGAGGGAGTAAGTAGTTTATAATTTATTGGCTGTTGAAATGTACACCGACCGCGGCGACCGGGGCATCACGGCATTTGGGGGATTAGCGGGTGGCTTTGCCCTTTCCGCCTCTTTTCCGTGATGACCTGTAGTAGTAGTAGCTCTCCGTGTGTGCATGAGCTGCACCTTTCGAATAAAGGAAGGGAACACAAGTGAGATGCACGCTGATGCGCTCTTTAATTTCACGCTAGTTTTCCCACCCCTTCAAATCGATCAAATCGCGTGGGCGTCGCGCAATTTTCGCACGCCATGCTTGCTTTCGCTGTCGCTGTCTCGCGAATCGAGTTTGGATTGGTCGTGTGGCTGACGATGACGACGGCTCGATCGGCCTGGATCGGTCGATGGATGGATGCAGGTCAAGATCGGGGACCTCGGGCTGGCGGCGATCGTGGACAAGACCCACGTGGCGCACACGATCCTGGGCACGCCGGAGTTCATGGCGCCGGAGCTGTACACGGAGACGTACACGGAGTCGGTGGACATCTACTCGTACGGGATGTGCGTGCTGGAGATGGTGACGCGGGAGATGCCCTACGCCGAGTGCGACAGCGTCGTGCAGATCTACCACAGCGTCACCCGGGGCGTCCCCCCCGCCGCGCTTAAGCGCATCAGGGACCCCGAGCTCCGCGCCTTCATCGAGCGCTGCATCGGCCAGCCCCGGAACCGGCCCTCCGCCGCCGAGCTCCTCCGCGACCCCTTCTTCGCCGGCATCGACGACGACGATAGCACCGGCACGCTCGGCTAGCCTGTTAACCATCTGGGTAGTAGAAATTATTGTATGTGAATTCGGTTGGAAACAAATAAACGTTCTAAACGAATTAAGCTCCAGCGAGTAGCAAATGTTTATAGGTTCATGTCTCGCCGGCGCTCGAGCTGTAGCCTGTAGCTTTGGATGTGGTTAATTAGTGGCTAGTACTGTAGTATTTATTGTACTGTTTGTTCTTTGGTTTGTACTGATTTGATTCATGGGCTTCAAAGAAATGGAAGATGAGGAGCTGTATTTGGCTTTGGCTTTGCGTGTCAAATGTGTCACAATCCTTTCAAAGGATGGTTGTAAATTAAAGGTGTGAGATTTCCATGAGCTGGATGCTGGAGTTTATAGTTCAAAACTAAAATCAGATGGATGTAGACGTGAGACCCAATCAATATCTGAGATATCTCGGGCCCTCTTCCTCTTTTGCGCTGCTCTTTTTTTGCTTCAAGCCTCAGGAAACACGACGGGGTACGTAGCGTCCGTTGCAAACAGGCTGTCCGACAACCTGTACAGAGAGGAGACGGCTGGCAAACGGATAGCTCAATTCAGTTGAAGGAAGCATTTTCCACCAAAAGACGCATACATGTCTTCTGCAGTTCTGCTTGTGGAGTAGTAGACTAGTAGTAGAGCTTGAGGTTAATTATCTTGTTGCCGTTGGACATCGGATACAGTGGCAATGCCACTGCCGTATCCACCACATTCCACAAATTTTGGTGCTCTTGGTCAACTTCGTTAGGTGATGGGTGTTGTGTGTGGGGGCATCGCAGCCAAGGTTAACAGGATCGGGATAGCAGGTAGTATCGTTTTGCTCAAAGTAATATTATATCATAGGATCGTATCGTAGTATCGGGATACTATAAGATTTTCTTTTTTAAGTATAATTAATATTTATATTAATTATATATAGACATTCTATATTAAAAAAATGTAGTAATGATATATGTCATGCAAATAGAGACATTTATCAAGAGAAACAACGTTGGTTTTGATATATTTAACTGATTTATATATAAATTTGAGCATATTTATTTACATTATTTTCAAACCATGTCATTTTAAATAATATTTTGTAGTATCGTAGGGATCGTAGAATCGGGATACCACCTAAGATTTCGTAGGATCATGTAGTAATGAATAGTAGGATCGAGATACTATGAAAATTAGGATACTAGGTGGGATTGTTATCGTTTCGGCTTGGTATGATCGTAGTATCGTAAGATAATAGGATACGAATCGGGATACTGACAACCTTGATCGCAGCTGCTGGAGAATCATTCGAACTCAGCCTGTTCGCACCTATGGTCTATGGAGGCTGAAGGACTTACCCTGTTGTATCTTTATTTATCCTCAATCAGCTTGTTCGCACCTTGGGAGTATGAGTTTTCCAGTATCTTGGTCAATTGTAGGCACTCTGAAGTCAGATATAAATGATTTTAACGGGTTCGATTGGGAGGCCTAAAATTCTAATCCGATCCATCCACAAGGGTTCAAGCTCCCAGACTCCCAGTCCAACCACAGGGATGAACACGGATGAGTCTACGGCTTGGGCGTCCGATCGATTTGAAGAAAAATCGGGAGCTGGCATCAGCATGACGTCAGTGCCCGATTTGCATGCAAAAACTACTTTAAACTGATTTTTCTCTTAAATTACTTATCCAAATCATGATCCGATTGCACCATTAAATTTGTTGCAATTAAATCTTCAAAACAAGACCACACATGGATATATTCCGACGAAAAAAAATGTTTAGCTTATTATTGAATTATTTTTAAATGTTGCATGATGTTCCACCAGGTATATTGGAATTGTTTCACTAAGTAGATCAGCAATGTTTCACTCGTTTAAATCGGTTGTTGTTTCACCTTATATAAAAACAATGTTTCAGCAAATAACGAAAGAATGTTTTAGTTCATTGCAAACATTTGATCCATACATAGTGAAACATTATAAGTACACTAGGTGAAACATTTTTCGGTGGAACAAAAAATAAACCGAATTCCCTTAATAGGGGGTTTCCAAAATATGTGGGTTTTTTTTGCAATGGAGTATTTCAGTTCACTGCAACATTAGATCTATACATAGTGAAACATTGTGAGTACATTAGGTGAAACATTTTTGGTGAAACAAAAAATAAACCGAATTCTCTTAATAGAGGGGTTCCAAAATATATGGGTGATTTGTTGCAATGGCAGATAGGAGCAGAGACGCGGTGGGGCCCAGAGTCTGCATGCAGCATGTGAGGGGAGGGATGCGCGGGGGGAGCCGGCGCTCCCCCCGTGCCGGGCGACCCGGCTTTAATCATTCTCGGATGAACACGGGGGTTTGGGGCTTCCCAAATAGGCCACCTACATCTTAGGGTAGGGTGTCTTGGGTTGTCATGGATACATGGAACATTTCAAGATTATACACAACTTTTTTTTTATGAGTTGTATCCATAAGGAAATTTGGTCGATATAGACTAAGGAGGGGCATCATCTTAAGGGAAAAGTCCTTTGCCTTACTTGGGTAGCTGGACTAACCAAGACAATATTATTGACGCTAGGTGTACTCATACACATGCATTTTAATGGCAAGGGAACTAATGATATAAAATCCTTGACCGGATTGATAATTGACTTGGGTAGATGTCCTCAAAGGTTTTAAAAAAGGAAAAAAAAAAGTTCAAACCCCATAAACTATTGCAACAGTTTGAATTATCCCGCCATCCCCTTCCCCACCAATCAAACTACAGAACCATAAATTATGAACCCTAAACTCTTTAATCTGGTCAAATTACCCCCTAACACAACCCAGAGCATTTTGATCCCTACATGACACACAGATGACAATAATTTGCCTGATATGGTACTCCAGTCAGCAGCTAGATTAAAAAAGATCTAGTGGCCCACATGTCAGTCAATGTCTATTTCTTCTCTTCCCTCTCTCTCTCTCTCTCACACACACACACACACACAAAAAGCCTATGGAAGTAGACTTGGAGGTAGGGGCTTGTTGCATCAGCAGTGTACTTGAAGCTCGAAGGAGGCCTCACCATGACACCGGTGACCTAGAACGTCGAGGCCTACGGTGACGAGATATGCCTCCGATCCTCTCCCTCTGTTGTGGCCAGATCCCCTAGGCGACCACCACCATTGCAACTTGTGTCAATATCGATACCTTCAGTGCCACGCCACTGACCTTCTCTCTTCATCTTCCTCCTTCTCCAACCTTGTCACCAATTTTCAATAGCTTGCCCAATGACGACGTCGACCTCAGTAGGAGAGCTCACCATCTTTGTCTCCTGCTCACCACGTACCAAGCTCCGCCCTGACGATATCCGCCTCAACCAGACCATGAGACCACCACCCACTTCTCGACCTCTAGCACGTGCTTAGCAAAGGCAAGATCTACCTCCCCGAGCTAGCTCGAGTTCCTCTATCGTCACCTCCACAAGCTTCTGCAGTGGCGGAGGTGGCTTCACATTTGGACGCAGCTTCACATTCTGCAATGTCGGTGGTAAGCTTCTGCACGGGTCAGTGTGTGCTTCGAGAAGAGCATGGGATCTGCACCAGGCGGCACCTAGCTACGTTGCGGCTGCAACTACTTCCAGACACACAAAGGAGATAGATGACATGTGGGTTCCTTGATTTTTTTTTTCTTATTGGATTGTCGCGTGTTTTATCTCGGGTCGACTGACCAATTTGTCCAGTATCAAAAGTTGAAGGGTGTGAAATGTATGGCTTCGTAGTTCGCGGGGTAATCCGAACTATCACAATAGTTGACTGGGTAAGTTGGACTTTTCCCTTATAAAATAAGTTGCATTTGGTGTTGTATGTGTGCATGTACGTCTTCTATATAATTGTGAAAAAAGATAAATTACACGAGAAGTGCACGTTTTGTGAAGATTCCTAGTTATGAGAGAGCTCATTCAATCAGTGCGAGAAAGACATAAGGTAATTGACTATATATTGTATTACTAAAGAATAAAATAAAACATTCCTTTTTCTGAAGGGCTATAAGAGCCGTCCCAATACATACAACACAAAATAGGTTGTATCTAGTCCATGTAATCTAAGACACCATTAAAGAAGTTGTTCGCCTAGTGCATAGTTGAATCTATCTAATCAATTTTATTACCCAGTCCCAATTAATCACCTAATGTCTTAGACACATTGGAAACATGTCTCAATACTATAAATTTTTGTTGGAGTCTCCAGGTGTTCGACACGGTCATATGCCTCTTCTGCTGGATGATCTGGAAAGAAAGGAGCGCAAGAGTCTTTGAAGCCTTCACCCACTAGTTACTGTAGGTCGCAGATTGCACAATTGATGAGCGAAGGACATGGAAGATGGCAAGACTAGGTGCCTAGCATAGCACAACGGATTGGTAGCCTGAAGTGTAGCATTGTGCCGATGAGCCCAGGTCATCAGGCACTTTGCCTCGGTTTTACGACAGGGCTCGCTTCGCATCTCGGTCTCACGCCCGATATGCTTCATCCTCTGTGTTTTTATCCGCCCCCCCCCCCCCTTAATACAAGTTTGGTCGGCGTTCTTTGTCAATCCAGCGAAAAAATAGTTTTGTTGGAGTCTTTGTGGTTGCATTTCGTACCAATACTTGTTCTTGCATCGCTTCGTACTAATTGTAGTGCCACCTCAAATTTTATAGTACCTGGCATGCTATTTAATGCTATGAACTCTCAACTGAGGTGAAATGTTAACTGAACAAGTAATAAATATTGATTGTTGTTTGTCCAAGCGTTTTGCTCTTTTGCCATTATAAATTTTGATTCTTACGAATTTTACTATGAGTTTATGGAACAATAGAGAGAGAAAAAGGAAAAAGTAGTTCAAATATAAGCATACTTGTCCTATTGTGAAACTTCATTTTCATCCAAGCACCTGGGAATGGTATAAACATACAATTCTATCACTGTAAACATATACAGATACACGTCTTAAGAATCTCACCAGCTGGACGGTGAACTTGTCCAAAATGAAACGACGAAAACAGTGGGCGAAACCTTTCGCCAGATCAATCTAGAGCAATCCTTTCTTTTTTTTTTTAACTTTAACCTCTGACCCTCTGAGATTGACAGTTCGATACGTAACGTTTGCCAATTGGAGAGAGTTCGTCCATTCCTCTCTTGTTTCTCTCCGTTTCAACGACGCCCTTGGGGTGCTTTAATGCGATCAAAATCAAAATGTGAGTCACGGCCTCACGGGCGTGAGAGCAGTCCCAACTCTCTACCTAGAATGGTGTCTATGGTATTAACTATATTGCCATATAGGACTTTTAGTTTATATGGCACTATATTAATTAAGAGAGAGAGTGACGAAAGGAAGAAACTGGGTCTCATGCAACACACAGCTTCAACACGAGAACCTATACACTAGACACTATCAAGTTTTGCATTAGGAGAGAATAATGTCTTCGTAATAGATGAATAATAAATATGATTGGTAGAGAAGAGAGATGATGTATTTATTAATGGTCCACTTTAAAAAACCATGGGTTATAGAGTGTGGTTTTTATTGTGATGTCCTATTGATATGGCACCATAGATACTAATTATGTACACTATAAGTTAATGCCCTGAGAAGCCTTGCATGACCCGGCGTCTCCTTCTCCGTTGAGCTGAAACCCAAGCACGATCGAGTCGCCAGTAAAAATTTCTCACCACCGATCTCGATGCAGTCACGAGCCACGAAAAGAATTCGAGAGATTTCAAGTTTTCAACGCATCAATGAGAATAAGAATTGTGGGGGTTTGGCTTCCCGATACCCCCCAAATTCCAGAGCAAAATACTACTGGCATTTGACGCCCTTAAATTCCCCACCTTCTGCAGCGTCCGATGCACGTCAACGATTTGATTATTACCGACATTCTCCTTTATCAATGGCAATCTTGCCATTGCAGAACTTAGATTCAGAAATGCGCTGACCATGCCTTTAGTGTGATCGCACATAAATTACAGCACTAATCAGCTAAGCAATCACACGAATGCTATATTTTCTCTTATTTTTTGTGTTCCTTTTTTTTAATCTGATAGCTACTTCTGAACGTCAGGAGAATACAAAGGTGTCAATTTGTCATGGCAACGCCATTGTCAGGACTCAGGAGAAACAAGGTTTTCAGGCGACTATACTGCCATTGCTTGCTACGGAAGCTTAAAGAAACCATTTCACAGTTCCGAGTCCGAATGGGAGTCTCTGGCGTGCATGCCTGGTGAATGATGAAACGCCCGTTGAAATGAACTGACAGTGACCTTGATTAATAGTTTGATAATACTATACTTCCTACTATGATATTCAGAGCTCCGTCCGTTCGTCAATGTGCACGCTTGTTTTCTTTTAATCTAAAAGTTGTGTGGAAGAGCATCTATCTGCCCAACTTATGCTACCGGATAGTGTACGATTTGGTCATAAGTTTCTCTGAAAAAGAAGCCCATCTAGAGAGATTAGCAGAGGACAGATAGTCTAATCATAGGAGATGCTTAGTCTCGTGGCAGTTATTATATGGAGATTGTTACCTCCAAGCAACTCTTTCAGTCCTTCGCTTTGGCGATGCTAGATTGCTAACCTTGGACTTTTTACGCCTAGGAGTAGCACACAACAATGACCGGCTGTTCTGCCTGTTCAGAGCTCTGAAAGCTTGGTATGACCCCAGGAGCAAAAGGCTCCAGTTTTCTGCCATTTGGTTGAGAAATTTGGACACCCCAATCAGACGGCAACTGTACACTGGAAACACCACACTAATTACTTACAAAACCGAGAATATATATACACACAGGATCTTTTCACACATTAGACATTCACACCAAGTGGAAAGTGTGACCTCCATTTGTGACGCATGAAATTTTTCTCGATTTCTCCGATAATTGAACTGATTCATATGAAAATACTGTAATTTTTTTTCCAGAACACGTGCATATACCAAAGGCCAGATGGTGCCTGAAGAGGCCATAAGCCATTCCGGCCATTAGCTCGAGCTTAATTTGCTTAAACTAGTGCTGGCTCCCTCGGATCTTTACAAGGCTGCCTCCCTCTCCCTGTGGTGGCGAGGAGAGAGCAGTGCAGTGCAGAGGAGAACGCACGCGCGCCCAGGGAATAAGGAAACTTGCACGAGGGGGTGGAGGAGGGCGATCCGATTTCCCAGCCTTAAAACTGGGGTTCAACTTCAACGTCCCCCATTCGTGCGCCCTCAGCCATTGTACCCCTTTTCCACTCCTCCCGATGTTCCTTCCTCCCTCACTCCACCACTGCGGTTTTATACTCCTCCTCCTATCCCTCTAGGCTCTACTCTCTAGTTTCTACTGCTACTAGTACTGGTAATCTGCGAGCGATGGAGTCGGAGATGGAGGTGGAGGTGGAGATGTCGCCGGCGGCGAAGGCCGCCGTGTTTAGCCCTTACTCGAGCCCGAGCACGGCGTTGCTCCTGCAGAGGAGGGTCGTTGCATGGTACAGAGTGTTAGAGCTGGGATTTTTTGGAGCCTTTGGTTCTTTGCTTGGGGGTTGTGATGGTTGGTTGTTGATCTGGATTGGATTGGATATTTGGATTGCAGGGCTAAAGAGACCGGTTCGCCAGCGACGGTGAGCTTCCAAGTTGGCGACAGGAGCTTCAACCTGCACAAGGTTAGGAGAGATTGTGTGAAGATTAATTAGGGATTCTTGGTTGGGATGAGGAGGAAGAAGATGGTGATGAGAGTGTGTGATCATGTCGTTGCAGGATCCTCTGGTGTCCAGGTGCGGGTACTTGAGGCAGGCGATTCTCCGGTGCGGCGACGGAGAGGTCGTCGAGCTGCCGGCAAGCTTCCCCGGCGGCAGCGAGGCGTTCGAGGTGATCGGGCTGTACTGCTACGGCGACGCGGTGGCGCTCGACCCGTTCAACGTGGCGGCGGTGCGGTGCGCGGCGGAGTTCCTCGACGTGTCCGGGCTCGGCGCGCGCTGCGACCTGTACATCAACCAGGTGGTGCTGCAGTGCTGGGACGACGCCCTCATCGTCCTGCAGCGATGCCAGCCGCTGCTCCCCGTCGCCGAGGAGCTCCTCGTCGTCAGCCGCTGCGTCGAGTCGCTGGCGTTCATGGCGTGCATGGAGATCCTCGACCCCGACGGCGACGAGCAGCGGCGCGAGCGCGACCAGCCGGGCCTCCTCGCCGCCGCCGCGGCGCGCGGCCTCGCCGGGCGCCGGTGGGACGCCGAGCTCGTCAAGGAGCTCGCCGCGCGCGACCTCTGGATCAAGGACCTTGTCGCCCTCCCCTTCGCGTTCTTCAGGCGGATCGTGCTGGCGCTGCGGCGTCAGGGCATGAAGGAGAAGTACGTCAGCCCCGTCGTGCTCTTCTACGCCAACAAGTGGGTGCTCTCCAAGAAGACGCACAAGTTCATGGCGAGCACGGACACCGGCGACGGCGAGACCGACGCCAACAGGAGGGCCACCGCGATCCTCCAGGGCGTGATCGATCTCCTCCCACTCGAGTCGTCGGCGGCGACCGGCGGCGCCATCCCGGTGTCGTTCTACTTCGCGCTGCTGGCGCGGTCGATCGCCCTCGAGCTCAGCGACGAGAGCCACACGAGGCTGCGCGAACTGGTCGCGTCCAACCTGCAATTCGCCCGCGTGGACGACCTCCCGCTGCCGGAGCCGGAGCAAGACGCCGGCGGCCAATCCATCGCCGACAGCTCGGAGGTGATGGCGACGGAGAGCATCGTCGCGAGCCATGTCTCCATGCAAAGAAGAGGCGCGGAGGCCGTCGCGGAGCTCTGGGATCGCTACCTCGCCCAGATCGTCGGTGACCCGAAGCTCCGGCCGGACCGGCTGGCCGAGCTCATCGGCGTCGTTCCGGCCGGCGACCGGAAATCCCACGACCACCTCTACGAAGCAATCGACGCATACATCGTGGTAAAGACGATCGAGCAGAGCACTCGTGCGTGCACGAGATTATTTAGTCCGTTAAGCTGTCGCGCTAACGTTGTGAAGCTGTTTGATTCTGCCATGGCAGGAGCATCCCGGCTTGTCCGGCGACGAGAAGGCGTCGCTGTGCGGCCACCTCGAATGCCGGAAGCTGTCGCACGAGGCGTGCATCCAGGCGGTGCAGAATGACCGGATGCCGCTCCGGCTGATCGTGCAGGCGCTGTTCGTGCAGCAGCTGCACACGCACCGCGCCTTCACCGAGTGCTCCGACTCGTTCCGGTGCATGCACTCGGGCGAGCTCCTCGTCCCCGTCTCCGGTGGCGGCGCCGCCGCCAATGCGTACACGCCGAGCCCCGGGTGCACCACCGCCGTCCCCACCAGCCAGCCGCTCAGCACCAGCAGCCCGTACACGGACACCGCCCACGCCACGCGGGGCGGCACGAAGCTGCTCCGCGCCCGCGCCGGCGACGACGACGACGACGCGGCGTCGGGCTACGAGACGGCGAGCTTCAGGATCCAGGCGCTGGAGCAGGAGATCCTCTCCCTGAAGCAGACGCTGCAGCGGCACAACACCGTGAAGAAGAGCTCGTCCCGGAAGGAGGCGAGCTTCAGGATGGACACGGCGGCCACGCCGGCGGCGGCGGCGGCGGCGGTCAGGCGGCGAGCGCCGGTGTCCTCCAGCAGCTGCATTGGCTCCATGCGGTGGGGATCGCAGCGGCGGTGCGCGAGTAGGATCCTGCGCATCTTCGCGAGGCTGGCCGTGTTCGGGAGAGGAAGCAGGTCGTCGTCGTCGTCGACGACGTCGAGGGGGAAGCAGAGCAAGTGCAGGGCAAGTGCAGAGCAGCTCAGCTCAGTGGCCTGTAGAACGAAGCACGCAGCGAGAGACTGAGCGAGAGGTAAAAAAATGATGAGACATTTTTACTACACACGTGGAAAAGAAATTGCAGATCATACCGTAAACCCTGCTATGTTTACAAAACCGTACGGTTATTAGGGTTATCACGTGACCATGCGGTTTTCACGATAACCACGTGGTTACCGTGGTAATCGTCAAACTGCGGGTGACGGTAACCCCATTCTAAACGGTTTGATAAACTGTGAACCTTGGCTACGAGTAGTAGTGTGGTAGTAGTATGTGAGTAGGGTACTCTGTAGTCCTTAAATATTGCTGTTGCTGGCAATGCTAAAGAATTGAAGAGTAGTTTGTAGTTACTGTCAGGTGGCCTGGTCAGCACATTTTTTTAGGTTGAAAATTCTGAATATCTGTATAGTTCATCGGTATTAAAAAGGGGTGTTTTTTCCTTAAAAAAATGATTTCTGATGGAGGGAACTAATTCGAAAAAACAAAAGAAATGCAGGTGTAAAAAAGGAAATAACTGAAACATTGAAAAAAGAAGGAGATGTCCGCCCAAATGATTATTGAAAAATGTGGAACTGACGAGAAACGCCGTCTCCGGTGAGACCATCAGAAGTGGCGAAGACCATAGAAGTTAACCATGTAAGATTGCCCTAATTCTTTGCAATGGACCTCTTACAAGATTGGGCCCAAAAGGGTGGCCTGCTAAGAACTCATTAGGCAAAAGACTAGGAAAATACAAAAATCTTCTTGTATATGTCCCTTTCAAACGATAGAGATGTACCACTTGTATATCGAACCCATAAAACAGAGATTTATCACACATTATGGTATTGGAGTTTCTCTCTCCTTATCCCAAAGGTACTGCTGTCCTAAACAATAATAAGAATGTTTAATATGTTAAAAATATGTACTGGAAGTAAAATTACATTGTGTGGTTAAATTTTTTTGGTTTTTTTTTTTCTCTTCACAACGGTTAGATGGTTAGAAGTTGCTTTCAGAATTTTGCACATATTTGAGAGGGTGTAGCTTACAACAAAAATTTGCAACGGATGCTGTCCCTCTCAAGAAAAGCCCCGCGTTGAATTTTCCTAGCATTGCTGATGCTGAATACGTGGTCTCAATCCGAAGAAAAAGATGGATAGGCGCAGACGTGGAATTCAGCAAACCTACTGTTGATGCCCCTAAGGGCAATCTCAACCTTCCACTTAGGATAGTGTCTATGGTATTAACTATATTGCCATGTAGATCTTTTAACTTATGTGGCACTATATTAATTAAGAAAGAGAGTGAAGAAATGAAGAAACTGGGTCTCATGCAAGACACAGTTTCAACACGAGAACCTATACACTAGACACTATCAAGTTTTACATTGGAAGATAATAGTATATTCATAATAGATGAATAATAAATATGATTGGTAGAGAAGAGAGATGATGTATTTATTAATAGCCCACTTTAAGAAACCATGGGTTGTAGAGTGTAGTTTCTATTGTGATGTCTTATTGACATAGCACCATAGACACTACTTATGGACACTATGAGTTGAGACTGCCCTAAGCGAGCTATAATAGTTGGCAGGTTAGATTTGTATTTTAATAGATTATATTTAGTAGTATAATTAATTATTATGTAACCAAAATTTAATATATCACCTACAACAAATCTAATAGCCTACTACACTGTTAATACACAAATCACCTCTTAGGACATCCACACTGTAATAATAGTAGATAGTATAAACCGCATATAGTTTACTGGTAGTCCATAGCTATATATCAGCCTCCTTTCTGGGTCCACACGGGTCCACAAACTCAACGAATGAGAAGGGGGCTGACACGTGGGCCCAGCTGACAAACGGAAATGAAAAATTTAGGAGGATAGTATTTGAGTATGTGTATTTTGGGAGGATGATAAATAGTAAGTTCTCTCTCCATATGCATATCGGTAGCCATAAGGGATAAAATAATAATCTCTCACTTCTCTCCTTACTCTCTTTCTCTATGCATATGAGATATCTAACATATTGTTTTTATTATTTGATGGGACCACTTATAGTCCTCTTCTAAATTTAACTCAGAAATGAAATGGCTAAGAGCAAGTTTAATAATATAGGCAACTATTAGCTCTAAAATCTGACACGTCATTTACAGTCAACCTAGTCTTAGTTTATCAATATTTCTACAATATATTATTGGAACACATTTTTAGAAATGCCCTTATAGACGTATAAGGTTGGCTATTTATTTATCCTATGAGAATATTTAGAAAATTAGAAATATTTTTGTGTAGCCTCCTTATACAGCACAGAAGTTTGAGTATACGTCCCTAAGTTGGAAGGTTTTTCGATCAGTACCTTATTTTTATAAAATATTATATGTGTGTGTGTATGTCATATGCTATATAGAGTATTTTTTGTTGTTTTTTTAGGAAAGTCCAAATACCCCGCTAAACTTTGGATAGAAGTCTGTCTAGCACTCTACACTTTAAACCGGATAATCAACCCCCTAAACTTCACCGTACTATCCATATTACCCTCTTAAAGTGGTTTTAGATGGTTGTAGGGGTGAAAACAGGGCAGGTATTTCCCGCCCGCCCGTCTATGATCACATATTTCAGGACAAATTCGGGTACCCGAGACTTTTCACGGATATCGAGTCCGAATAGGTATTTTTTGGCGGATACGAGATCGTGTTCGGGAACGTAGTATTCAACGGATTTAGATTATCCGGTAAAAAATCCTGGTATTACCCGGATAGTTATACGAATATTACCTGTCACGCCCAGAAATTCCCGAATAGAATTCTAAGCAGAATGTGCATTAAAATCCCCGTCCAGGACCAGCCGGGGTACACAAACGACAATGTTGACATTCAGATCCACGTCTTACAAACATCATAAAAGTCTTACATAAACGCAGCGGAAAAACGAAAGAATAAAAGAAGCTAGGCCTTGACTTGAACTGCGGAGGGAACACCACTCCACAGGCATCCTCGACGGCACGGACGAAGCCTACTCCTCGGAGAAACCACCGTCGGACGCATACTCGCACTCTGGGGGGAAATAGAGCAAGACTGAGTACTACCCACTGTACTCAGCAAGTCATGCCGGAATAGAGGCATGATGCAGGGAATCATCAAAGAAGAGCTAAAGTGGTTCATTTGCATAAAGCGAGCATTTATAAACAGAAGTTGAAAGATTTAAACAGTTGTAATAATTAATTAATATTAACTATCCACTGCCCAACGCTAACCCACGTTGCGACAGGCCCAACCATCCACCTAGACTATCCAATTTCACTAGACTAAACTAGGGTGAAACTAATCACGGTGAATCTGGTTGACCGCCCATAACCGCGGGCACGGCTATTCGAATAGTTTTACTCTGATCAGAAGTGTACAACTGTACCCACAAGACACAGCCCCACAACACGTTTCCGTGCGCCGACATGCCACCACGACATATCGGAAAGAGGCCGTGACAGGACCCTTCGCATAACCCTCTCTAACCAAACACACCACACCTCAGGTTTCACCCCCACTCCTCGCAAGGCAGCGGGCAGTCCCCTCTCGTGCCTAGGTGAATCCGGAAGCCGCATAGGCCGTCGCAGGGCCCATCCAAACCCCATCACGCCCACCCTTGCCTGGATGCGTCGGCTAGAGGAAAGCTACACTACAAGCCCAGCCGTTGCCCACGCTGGCTTGTGGTAAGTACGATAAGTTCTTCCAGGGCATCCCGCGAACCGGTCCTTAACTGCCATGGGTGCGACCAGCAAAACCATGCACCCACAGCCCACCACGTGATTTATTTTAGTTAACGAACACCAAAGCGGTGTCACTAATCCAACAAAACCATTAGAACCAAAAGTCTAAACATTATTAGGATTTTCCCCATTGTGAACTAGTTGAACTAAGCATGGCTAAGCAATCCCTAGTCCAAACTCTAATCATGTTATAACCCCAAGCTGACAAAGAGACATGGTTCAACAATGGCATGGCTATGACAATAGGTAAACATCCCATAGTAACATTAGAAAACGATGCAGCATTTGAAGGAAAACAATAGAGCATTTGCAATATAGGATCAACATGTTCAAGTGACAAGCATGACTTGCCTTGCTCTGCTGCTGGAGGAACCTCGGCGACTATTTCGAAGTACACCGGAGCGTCGGAGGAACCGGAATCTAGCGACATACAAAGCAAACATTGCAAACAGGCTATAAGACTACTGAAACAGGGAAACAAAACCATTTTTAATGGATTCTACACATTTTTCTTGATTTACTGAGACTTGAATGGGCTTAAACGGAGCTCGGATGAATTAGATATGAATTTTAGAAGATTCACTGTGTTTAATACTATAACAAAAATCCTTAAATCATTTATTGCGCAATAATTTCCAGGGCTGACGTCATCAAGGGGGGGGGGTGCGGCGCCGGCAAGCGGGCCCACCGGTCAGCGGCTCGGGAGAGAGAGGAGGGCGCTGGCACGCGGGCCCCACACGGCAGCGACCCAAGGGGGGGCGGTCTACCGTGGACCGGGACCACGCGGGTGGTCCACCGCCGGTCCATGGGACCGACGGCCCGGATTGCCCTCGGGCCGATCAGACGGCGCGGAGGTGGCCGGGCTCGGCTCGACCCGGCACAAAGCCGGCCGAGCGGCCGAGGGGCGCGGCGGCGGCGCACCCGACCACGGCGGCGGCAAGCGACGGCGCGAGCGGCGGCGGCGGACGGCGCACAGACCGACGGCGGCGACCGGCCGGCGGCGGCGCGAGCGGCGCTAGCGGCGGCTGGCGGCGGCTAAGCGGCGGCTAACGGCGCGGGAGAGAGAGGAAGAAAGGGGAGGGGGATGCCTCACCGACGGCGATCGGCGGCGGCGAGCGACGGAGCGAGGCAACAGCGACGGGACGAGCTTCGGGGCCACCTAGCAAACAAAGTGAGAGAGGTTAGAGAGGGAGAGGGATCCGGAGGAGAGCGAGGGCGCCGGCCGAAGGCGGCGGCCATGGCGATGCTCACCGACGCACGGTGCAGAGGGGGCACGGCGACGGAACCCGACGGAGGAGGGGTGGACGGGGCGGCCCGCACGACGGCGAACACGACGGCGTCGACGGCGCGGTGCGGCGGCGAGCCTAGTGGCGGCTAGCGGCGGCCGGAGCGGCGGGAGAAGCGGCGGCGGGAGGAGGCACGGCGCGGGAGCGATAGGGGGCACGAGGGAGATCGGCGAAATGAGGAAAACGAGAGGGAGGGCGACGGCGACGCTTAAATAGAGCGAGAGGGGGCCGGACGTGGCCGAGAAAGGCGGCGAATCGCCGGCGACGTGGGGGAGCGGGGAGGAGAGAGAGGCGGGATTCGAAAATCGAATCCCGGTCATCTCGGGGGTGCGGGCGAGCGGGAGAGAGGGGGAAAGTGGGCGCGGGAGATGCGGGCGCGGGGCGACGTGGGCGGCGTGGCCCGGGAGACGCGGAGGGGGTGGGCGCGGCGGCGGCGGTTTCGGGAGGGTGGCCGGCGCGGGCGGCGGGAGGTTGGGGAGGACCCGACAGGTGGGCCCCACCTGTCGGCGACCCCGGGAGAGAGGTGGGGGCGGCCGGCTCGCGCGGCTAGGCTGGGCTGGGCCTCGGCCTTCGGCCGGCCTAGCGGGAGAGAGGGGGAAAAAAAGAAAATGGGCCGACGGCCCAAGGAGAGGAAAAAGGAGGAGGAAAAAGAAAAAGAAAAAGAAAGAAAAGGATTTTCCCTGGAATTAAATATTGCATGCTCAATTTTAATTGGTTAAAATTATTTCTAGGGCTCTGAAAATTCCACTAAAAATCCTGTTAGTGAATTTCGACATGTAGAACTCAAGAAAAATTCCACATGCCAGATTCGATTATTATTTGCATTGTTTTATTAAGGTTTTCTCCTGCTTTACACGGGTATTTTCTTGAGACCATTTAAAATTTCGATTTAGGCTCAGGAAAGAGCTTCAGGGTGTGACAAACCTACCCCCCTTAAACGGAATCTCGGCCCCGAGATTCGGAGGAGCTGGCGAAGAGGTGCGGATGGGCGGCTTTCAACTCATCTTCCCTTTCCCAGGTCGCTTCCTCTTCTGAATGATGACTCCACTGAACTCGGCAAAACCGGGTGACCTTGTTTCTGGTTCTTCTTTCACTGGTATCAAGTATACGAACTGGCTTCTCCACGTAGGTTAGATCCTCCTGGAGATCGATGTGCTCCGAGTTGGCCTGTTCTTCGGGTACCCTCAAGCATTTCTTTAATTGGGACACGTGGAACACGTCATGAATGCCGATCATGTTAGAAGGAAGCTCTAGCTGATAAGCAACTTCTCCCCTTCGTTCCAAGATTTTGTATGGTCCCACGAAGCGTGGTGCCAACTTGCCTTTGGTTTGAAAACGGTGCACTCCTCGGAGCGGAGTGACACGAAGATACACGTAATCTCCCGCCTCAAAAGTGAGCTCCCTTCGGCGGTTATCCGCGTAACTCTTCTGTCGAGACTGGGCAATCCTCAACCTTTCCCTGATGATTCTGACTTTCTCTTCTGCTTCCGCTAATACCTCTGTCCCGAACAGTTGGCGTTCGCCTGTCTGATCCCAGAAGAGAGGTGTGCGGCACTTCCGGCCGTATAAAGCTTCAAACGGTGCCATCTGTAGACTGGCCTGGTAGCTATTGTTGTAAGAGAATTCCGCATAAGGCAAGCTTTTATCCCAAGCTCCACCAAAATCAAGTGCACAAGCCCTTAGCATGTCCTCCAATATTTGATTAACTCGCTCGGTTTGACCATCGGTCTGCGGATGGTAGGCTGTGCTGAAATTCAACCGGGTTCCCAATTCCTCTTGCAATTTCTGCCAGAACTTTGAAGTGAATTGGCTCCCTCGGTCAGATACAATCTTTTTGGGTACTCCATGTAGGCACATGATTCTCGAGAGGTAGAGCTCCGCCAACCTTTTGCCCGTATACGTGGTATGTACTGGTATGAAGTGAGCAACCTTAGTGAGTCGATCCATGACTACCCAGATGGAATCATGACCCGATGATGTCCGGGGCAGTCCTGTTATAAAGTCCATCCCAATCTCCTCCCATTTCCATTCCGGGATTTGAAGAGGTTGGAGTAAACCTGCTGGTCTTTGGTGCTCTGCCTTCACTCGTTGGCAAACATCGCAGAGTGCGACGAATTCAGCTATTTCTCTCCTCATGCTGACCCACCAAAACTTTTCTTTGAGGTCTTGATACATTTTGGTGCTGCCTGGATGGATGGAGTACTGGGTCTGATGAGCCTCGGTGAGTATCAGATCCTTCAGTTCCTTGTCGTCAGGTACACACAATCTTTCTCCCAACCAGATTGTGCCATGCTCATCTTCGTGGAAATCCCGGGCTTTTCCGACTCTCATGTTCTTTTTCAGCTCTGCTATTTTAGAATCATTTATTTGAGCCGCTCTGACTTGATCCACGAGCGTAGGCCGTGCCTCCAGAGCGGCTACGAACCCGTGTTCAACAATTCCCACGTTGAGACGCTCAAACTCCTGCCACAATTTCTCACACATGCCCTCGATGCATAGGGCAGTGCTGTAACTTTTCCTGCTTAACGCGTCTGCCACCACATTGGCTTTACCCGGGTGGTAGTGAATGCTCATGTCATAATCTTTGATTAGTTCCAACCATCTTCGTTGTCGGAGGTTTAGGTCCGGTTGGGTGAAGATGTATTTCAGACTCTTATGGTCCGTATATACTTCGCAGCGGTTGCCAATCAGATAGTGCCTCCAGATCTTCAAGGCATGAACCACCGCTGCCAATTCCAGGTCATGCGTTGGATAATTTCCTTCGTGTGGACGCAACTGCCGCGAGGCATACGCAACCACCCTGCCCTCTTGCATTAGGACACATCCAAGTCCATGGCGAGACGCGTCGCAATAAACTTGGAAGTCTTTTGTCTGGTTGGGCAGAATGAAGACTGGGGCAGACACTAATTTCTTCTTGAGTTCCTCAAAACTCTTGTCGCACTCGGCTGTCCATTTGAATTTCTCATCTTTCTTAAGCAACTGAGTCATGGGTCTAGCGATCCTGGAGAAATTTTCAATGAACCGACGGTAATAACCCGCAAGTCCAAGAAAACTCCGAATCTGTGACACTGTCTTAGGTGGGGTCCACTTGGTAACTGACTCCACGTTTGACGGATCAACGGCCACTCCCTGAGCTGTAATGACGTGGCCCAAGAATTTGACCTCTGATAACCAAAAGTCACACTTGCTAAACTTGGCATAGAGCTGGTGCTCTTGCAACTTCTCGAGTACCTGACGAAGATGTTGCTCATGCTCTTCTTCGGACTTGGAATAGATAAGGATGTCATCAATGAATACCACAACAAACTTATCCAGAAATTCCATGAACACTTTGTTCATCAGATTCATGAAGAATGCAGGTGCATTGGTGAGTCCAAAAGACATAACCGTGCACTCATACAACCCATACCGAGTGGTGAAGGCTGTCTTGGGAATATCCTCTTCCCGAATTCTCAACTGGTGATAGCCTGATCGCAGGTCTATCTTGGAAAATACCCTGGCTCCTTTCAGCTGGTCAAACAAATCATCAATCCGCGGCAAAGGATATTTATTCTTGATGGTGACCTCATTGAGTGCGCGGTAATCGACACACATTCTCTTCGTCTTATCCTTCTTCTCCACAAAAATGACCGGAGCACCCCAAGGTGAAGTACTCGGTCGGATGTACCCTTTCTGCAGCTGCTCATCGACCTGCTTCTTGACCTCTGCTAGCTCGTTGGCTGCCATTCGGTACGGTCTCTTATAAATTGGAGCGGTTCCCGGTGCCAAATCAATCCGGAATTCAATCTCTCTCTTAGGTGGCATGGTAGTGAGGTCTTCGGGAAATACTTCTGGGTACTCGCAAACTATGGGGATCTCTTCCAATTTCCTTGAATTCTTCTCCTCGGTGACCACTGGGGTTTCCACCTCAGTCTGATTCAAAGAGACCCCTTGCCTTGGTGAGACTAGGGATTTGTACACTACCGTTTCTCCCTTCGCATTGGTCAAGGTGACTGTGCGACTCGCACAATCAATGACTCCCTTAAACTTGGTCAGCCAATCCATCCCAAGAATGACATCTAGGTCTTTGGATTCGAGAAGAATGAGGTTGGCTAGAAATGGTGATCTTTGGATTTCTATTAGCACTGAAGGGCTAAAACTGACCGAGGTTGAACTATTTCCCGGGGTATGAACCCTCATTGGTGTGCTAAGCTCTTCTTTCCTTAACCCATGCATCCCGACAAACTTCTTTGAAATGAACGAATGCGTTGCACCAGAATCAAAAAGTATTGTTGCAGGGATTGAGTTAACAGGAAACGTACCCAGTACAACCTCTGGTGCTGCTTGTGCCTCCTCCGCAGATGCGTGGTTGACACGAGCCTGCATAAACCTTGGCCCGGCACGCCTAGGCTTTGGGCATTTGTCAACGAAGTGACCAAGCTCGCCACAGTTGAAGCAGGACCCTGGTTTTGTTCCAGTCTCCTTTTTGGCTTGCGCGGACGGAGCTGACTGCGCCGGTGCCATCGGTGGGCGTGGAGCTGCACCGCGGCTGGACTGACCTCCATGGTGGTTCTGACTGCCACTGGCGCCCTGGGGAAAGTTGCTAGGGTTGAACGGGCGGTACTGGCGGACGATCATGGTGGTAGGTCCACCCTGCTGCCCGGGAGCGAAGCGCGGCCTCTGGTGACTTCCCTGAGGTGCCCTGAACTGAGCGGCCCTCCTCTTCCTGTCCATCTTGTTGCGTTGATCCTCCTGACGGATTGCCTTGTCCACCAGCCTTTCGAAATCGGCGTAATCCCCAGATATCAACTGGTTGGTTAGCTCATCATCCAGACCTGCTAGGAATTTTTCCTGCTTCTCGGCGTCGGTACGGACATCCTCCGGTGCATATCGCGCGAGGCGATTGAACTCATGGAGATACTCCGTCACAGTCCTATTGCCCTGATGGAGTGCCCGGAATTCCCTCTTCTTTTGTGCCACGACCCCTTCTGGCACCTGCGCCTTCCTGAAGCTACGGCAGAACTCTGCCCAAGTGACTTCAGTACCTGGTGGGCGGGTGGCCATGTGATTATCCCACCAAGCTGATGCAGGACCTTGAAGCTGGTGTGTGGCGAAAGCAACCTTCTCCTGATCATTGCACTGCAGGAGATTCAGCTTCTTCTCTATGGCATGAAGCCAGTCATTCGCCTCCATAGGGTTGGTGGTGCTGGAGAAAGTGGGTGGCCTGACACATAGAAACTCTGGCAATTTGGACTGAGGGGGAGGGGGACCAAACTGCTGGTGCTGCTGTTCGGCGTGCTGCAGCATCCTCTGGTGCATCTGATGGTGCTGCTGCTGCATCTGCTGCATCATGGCTGCCATCATCTGAGTCTGATGTGCCATCACCTGGGCTAGCGTCGGATTCTCAGGAAGTGGTGGCGGACCATTGCCGGAATCGCTGTGGGGATGCGCCCCATCAGTGCGCTCTTCGCCGTTGCTGCCCCCGCCTGTCGCGCGGCTACCATTCCTGGTGTAGACCATCTGGAGGGAAAAGCAGACGGGGAAAAGAAGGAAAACAGATGCTCAGGAACTAAGCTTTATTACATAGGAATTTAAACTGCAATTGTTCTGATCTGAATTAAAACACTTAAAGAGCAAGCAAAAATCCTTATTAAGACAGCCATATCATAGGCACATGATATCGACCGTCGACTGACCCCAAGCAAGCAACCTAAACACACAAACTAACAAGCAGAAGCTAGACAGTCGATAAGCTAATGGAAAGCGAGCCTAATGCTCGGAACGGCTCCTGCGGTCGGTGGAGTCGAAGGCGTCCTCCTGCTCATCACCAGGTCCCTCTGAGCGGCTCCTGGAATCTGCTAGATACTCCTCGCCACTGCCCGGCTCTGTGCTACTGGAGCTGTTGCTGCTACTGTGGTCGCGGCTGCCACTGGGAGTTGCAGACAACCAACCCCCGTTGCCACTGGCTGGACCCCTGGCGGCTGACGCTGGAGCGAAGGAGAGGGCGGACGCGGGAGCTGCGGGAGGAGGTGGGTTTCTGGGCGCAAGCTGGATGCGCACGGGTGCCGTCGTCGTCTTGCGGGGCGTAGTGCGGATCCGGACTCCTCCTGGCGCGGGAAGACCCTTTAACTGAGCATTCTCCCTCTTCAGGCGCGCTATCTCGTCCTTCAGAGCGACGATCCTCATGAGCTTCCCATCATTCAAGGCCTTGGTCGCCTTGTGCAAGTCCGAGTGCATCCTATCCAATCCCCTCATCACAGCACACATGTGACCAAAGGTGGTGTCGTTCTCGCCGGCTGTCGGACGGAAGGTACTGACATCATCACTGCTGGCTCGACGAGGGTGAAACCGGTACGCTGTGTCGTGGAAGATGTAGTTGTGGCGCTCCCGTAGTCTGGCCATCATCAGGTATGCCGCCTCCTGACAGGCGTGATCTGCTGTGCCTCCAGACGCCTCAACCATCATATTAGCGAGGCAGGTGCCCAAATAACCATGAACCTCCAGGCGGACACGGTGAGGAAGCTCGCCACTGAGCGGCGGAACAGTCGTGTACTCCGGCGCATTGGGGTAGCCCACCACCAGGGTCATGCGAGCCAATTCTGCCACGAAATCATTCATGCCTTCTCCGCGGTGGTTGGGTGGGTGGTCAGCCATCTAGAGAAGACAAAGGGGTAGGATCAATGCATGCTCAAATCCAAGTTTAAATAAAACAGGAAAGGACTCAAATAAGAGAAACGAATAAAAACAGAATTTTATGCATAGTTCATTTTGCATGAGAGCAAATAAATAAGACGGGCTTACACAGCAATAAAATAATGGAGAAAATAGATACTTCCTAGTGATAACAATAAGAGCAGAAATACCTGGCAACCCATATTCTTGATCTAGGACCTAATGCATTTCGCCCATCAAATCCCAACTGATTGACGAATAAATCTCAAATAATTTTACTAAAACCCTAGACCGACTTGTTTTGACAAATCTTACTTAAATGAACGAACAAGATTTTTCCCTTGAACCACAAGAACAGATCCCAATTTTCCCGAACAAATCCATTTGCAAAGAACATATGCACTGAAAAGGATTCAGAGGGCTCTTAGGGTTTTTCCATTTGGCTTGTCCTACGGTCAAGGTCGGCTCTGATACCAACTTGTCACGCCCAGAAATTCCCGAATAGAATTCCAAGCAGAATGTGCATTAAAATCCCCGTCCAGGACCAGCCGGGGTACACAAACGACAATGTTGACATTCAGATCCACGTCTTACAAACATCATAAAAGTCTTACATAAACGCAGCGGAAAAACGAAAGAATAAAAGAAGCTAGGCCTTGACTTGAACTGCGGAGGGAACACCACTCCACAGGCATCCTCGACGGCACGGACGAAGCCTACTCCTCGGAGAAACCACCGTCGGACGCATACTCGCACTCTGGGGAGAAATAGAGCAAGACTGAGTACTACCCACTGTACTCAGCAAGTCATGCCGGAATAGAGGCATGATGCAGGGAATCATCAAAGAAGAGCTAAAGTGGTTCATTTGCATAAAGCGAGCATTTATAAACAGAAGTTGAAAGATTTAAACAGTTGTAATAATTAATTAATATTAACTATCCACTGCCCAACGCTAACCCACGTTGCGACAGGCCCAACCATCCACCTAGACTATCCAATTTCACTAGACTAAACTAGGGTGAAACTAATCACGGTGAATCTGGTTGACCGCCCATAACCGCGGGCACGGCTATTCGAATAGTTTTACTCTGATCAGAAGTGTACAACTGTACCCACAAGACACAGCCCCACAACACGTTTCCGTGCGCCGACATGCCACCACGACATATCGGAAAGAGGCCGTGACAGGACCCTTCGCATAACCCTCTCTAACCAAACACACCACACCTCAGGTTTCACCCCCACTCCTCGCAAGGCAGCGGGCAGTCCCCTCTCGTGCCTAGGTGAATCCGGAAGCCGCATAGGCCGTCGCAGGGCCCATCCAAACCCCATCACGCCCACCCTTGCCTGGATGCGTCGGCTAGAGGAAAGCTACACTACAAGCCCAGCCGTTGCCCACGCTGGCTTGTGGTAAGTACGATAAGTTCTTCCAGGGCATCCCGCGAACCGGTCCTTAACTGCCATGGGTGCGACCAGCAAAACCATGCACCCACAGCCCACCACGTGATTTATTTTAGTTAACGAACACCAAAGCGGTGTCACTAATCCAACAAAACCATTAGAACCAACAGTCTAAACATTATTAGGATTTTCCCCATTGCGAACTAGTTCAACTAAGCATGGCTAAGCAATCCCTAGTCCAAACTCTAATCATGTTATAACCCCAAGCTGACAAAGAGACATGGTTCAACAATGGCATGGCTATGACAATAGGTAAACATCCCATAGTAACATTAGAAAACGATGCAGCATTTGAAGGAAAACAATAGAGCATTTGCAATATAGGATCAACATGTTCAAGTGACAAGCATGACTTGCCTTGCTCTGCTGCTGGAGGAACCTCGGCGACTATTTCGAAGTACACCGGAGCGTCGGAGGAACCGGAATCTAGCGACATACAAAGCAAACATTGCAAACAGGCTATAAGACTACTGAAACAGGGAACAAAACCATTTTTAATAGATTCTACACATTTTTCTTGATTTACTGAGACTTGAATGGGCTTAAACGGAGCTCGGATGAATTAGATATGAATTTTAGAAGATTCACTGTGTTTAATACTATAACAAAAATCCTTAAATCATTTATTGCGCAATAATTTCCAGGGCTGACGTCATCAAGGGGGGGTGCGGCGCCGGCAAGCGGGCCCACCGGTCAGCGGCTCGGGAGAGAGAGGAGGGCGCTGGCACGCGGGCCCCACACGGCAGCGACCCAAGTGGGGGCGGTCTACCGTGGACCGGGACCACGCGGGTGGTCCACCGCCGGTCCATGGGACCGACGGCCCGGATTGCCCTCGGGCCGATCAGACGGCGCGGAGGTGGCCGGGCTCGGCTCGACCCGGCACAAAGCCGGCCGAGCGGCCGAGGGGCGCGGCGGCGGCGCACCCGACCACGGCGGCGGCAAGCGACGGCGCGAGCGGCGGCGGCGGACGGCGCACAGACCGACGGCGGCGACCGGCCGGCGGCGGCGCGAGCGGCGCTAGCGGCGGCTGGCGGCGGCTAAGCGGCGGCTAACGGCGCGGGAGAGAGAGGAAGAAAGGGGAGGGGGATGCCTCACCGACGGCGATCGGCGGCGGCGAGCGACGGAGCGAGGCAACAGCGACGGGACGAGCTTCGGGGCCACCTAGCGAACAAAGTGAGAGAGGTTAGAGAGGGAGAGGGATCCGGAGGAGAGCGAGGGCGCCGGCCGAAGGCGGCGGCCATGGCGATGCTCACCGACGCACGGTGCAGAGGGGGCACGGCGACGGAACCCGACGGAGGAGGGGTGGACGGGGCGGCCCGCACGACGGCGAACGCGACGGCGTCGACGGCGCGGTGCGGCGGCGAGCCTAGTGGCGGCTAGCGGCGACCGGAGCGGCGGGAGAAGCGGCGGCGGGAGGAGGCACGACGCGGGAGCGATAGGGGGCACGAGGGAGATCGGCGAAATGAGGAAAACGAGAGGGAGGGCGACGGTGACGCTTAAATAGAGCGAGAGGGGGCCGGACGTGGCCGAGAAAGGCGGCGAATCGCCGGCGACGTGGGGGAGCGGGGAGGAGAGAGAGGCGGGATTCGAAAATCGAGTCCCGGCCATCTCGGGGGTGCGGGCGAGCGGGAGAGAGGGGGAAAGTGGGCGCGGGAGATGCGGGCGCGGGGCGACGTGGGCGGCGTGGCCCGAGAGACGCGGAGGGGGTGGGCGCGGCGGCGGCGGTTTCGGGAGGGTGGCCGGCGCGGGCGGCGGGAGGTTGGGGGAGGACCCGACAGGTGGGCCCCACCTGTCGGCGACCCCGGGAGAGAGGAGGGGGCGGCCGGCTCGCGCGGCTGGGCTGGGCTGGGCCTCGGCCTTCGGCCGGCCCAGCGGGAGAGAGGGGGAAAAAAAGAAAATGGGCCGACGGCCCAAGGAGAGGAAAAAGGAGGAGGAAAAAGAAAAAGAAAAAGAAAGAAAAGGATTTTCCCTGGAATTAAATATTGCATGCTCAATTTTAATTGGTTAAAATTATTTCTAGGGCTCTGAAAATTCCACTAAAAATCCTGTTAGTGAATTTCGACATGTAGAACTCAAGAAAAAATTCCACATGCCAGATTCGATTATTATTTGCATTGTTTTATTAAGGTTTTCTCCTGCTTTACACGGGTATTTTCTTGAGACCATTTAAAATTTCGATTTAGGCTCAGGAAAGAGCTTCAGGGTGTGACATTACCCATATTATGTTTTTGTGAGGCACTTTTTGGTACAATGTATTGATTCTACTATGTCTATAATGTATTGTACCCTATTTATTTTCAAAGGTCCTAATAGCCTAATATAATCGTATTATGGATATATGAAATTGTTGAATAGTTATTGTCTATGTGATATATATGATTGTTGCTTCGACTTGATATCCGAATAAATATTTGTAACCGAGATAGTGTACGTATCCATTTTGGTACGTATTCGTTCCGTATTTTTGCCCGACATTATCTGAGCTTGTATCCGTATTCGACACTATCTATGTCCGACCCGATTTCGATTATAAAATATGGGTTAGGATATGGGAAGGGTAAGGTCCGACCGAACACGACCCGTTTTCACCCCTAGATGGTGGTTTTGCATATTCCTAAAGTGGCTTTATATGGTGGTTTTGCATATTTTTTTGGAAGCTTAAACGGACAACTTTGAATAACTAACATAACATATTTGCAAATCATCAGTTATAAGTTATCAATTTATCCTTATACAGTGATATTATACTATTATTATGTTGGTACTTATTTGTAAGATAGATTTAAGTCAAAATTTTAATATATATGTCTAACATGTGTGTCATGTGGTCAAACCCATCTAACTTACATACAAATTTGCAAAACTACCTTAGGGGTATAAACGACATTGCAAAGTTTAGGGGTTGAATATCTGGTTTCAAAGTTCAGGGTGCTAGACGGATTTCTATTCAAAGTTTATGGGGTTATTTGGACTTTTTCCTTGTTTTTAATGTAAATCAACCACTTATATGTCATGCAAAGAGACTACACAAAAATGTCCATAATCTTTTTGAACTTTTAGCCGGTCAATCAATTATTCACAATACATATTAACATATGTAAGGGCATTTTGGGAACTTTTAAAAAGGTACGTGGTTGAATAGCTAGAATATTGTTCATGGACTTAGGCTGTGTTCTTAGGTGAGGGTTCTCTTCAGCATGAAAAACGGAGCGATAGATTAATGCACGATTAATTAAGTATTAGCTATAAAAATTTAAAATGGGTTAGTATATTTTTTTAAAGTAACTTTCCACAAAATTTTTTTTGCAAAAAATACAACGCTTAGTAGTTTGGGAAGCGTGCGCACGAAAAATAAGAGAGGAAATGATGGGAGCTAGAAGAGCCGAACACAACCTAGTGGTATATTATAGAAAGGAGAAACAATGGCAAATTGTTGAACTAGGGGAAACTCCATGACATGGAATAGGTTCTCTCTTCATAATAAGAGGCCCTCCAACAACAAATTCCACACTTTTGTTCACCGTGAATAACTCTTGGCACCAAAATGAATGCATTAATTAACATATAGTATCATTTACATTAGCCGCATTAAATTGAGATGTCGGCTTCGTAAGCAAGAAAAATAAGCGAATCAGTAACACATATGATTAATTAAGAATTAATTATTATATTTTTTTAAAAAATATTGATTCTAAAAGAAACTTTGGTATATAAAGTCTTTTTACGAAAAACATTATTTCGTAATTCGGAAAGCGTAAAAAACTGCTGAATCAAATAGGCCCTTACACCCCTTCTTGTACTATAATCTAATTATGATACATTACGAAGTTAGCGCATCACATGCTTATTCAGTTATTCTTGTTAATTCGATTTGTGGGACAGGTAAGTTACAACGGTCTCAAGCTGGATATATTATGCGTTCTCTCACCACCAGCATTATTGGTAACATCGTCATGGCACAAACAAGAACACTGTATACATATGCCTGTACTCCCCTTCATTTTATCATATAAGTATTTAGAAAAAAAACTAAGGTAGAGAGAAAATATTCTTTTTAGTCTCTGTAGTAGTCAAATTTTAAATTTTAAATAACTTAAATTCTCTACTAAGCACTCATTTAGTGGTGATAACGGGGCACATCAAGGAAAACCAGGCCCCATCCCTAACCCCGATGGGTCCTCGGAACCCGGTTGGGGACCCGGGTGAAGGAGAGGGGGCATTCATGTAGAGAAATAAGGTCGGAACTCATCGACAATGAGTTAGGGAGTGTGAGGCGGTAGTAGGCCGGCCTGTTGAGAGGAGAAGCAGACGCAACTGAGCATAACAGAGCCGCGAAGCGGAGGCAGTGAAGCTCAACAGAGGTGGGCGAGCTAGGAGGCGCACTTCTTCGACAAGCTAGAAGCGGTGAGGAAGGTGATGCTCGGCGTGTTGTACTAATGTGCGAGCAGCGAGCTGAGAGGCAGAGAATTGCGCATCCAGAAGGATGGGTGGAATCGCGTGATGTCATAAGTGACCAATTTGCGAGCTTCGGGGAGCTCAAATTTTGACTTTTTGAGAAGCATATGGTGAAAATGTAGAAGAGCTGGATTTCTTAGCTTCTGTTTTTTGTTATTTTTTTGTGTACTCTATTACTACTACATATTATTAGAATCTTGGATAATAATGCGGATAGTTTGGTGGAGTCGAAGACTATAAAATTGTAGTTGCTAGAAGCTCCTTTAAACATGACCATTTTTATATGCGGATCATTAGCTCTCTCATTTGTTAAAATATTTCAAACTAAACTAAATGTTCTTTTCCCCCCCTACATTATAGACCTTAAAGACAAAAAATGGTAGTGGCTCCGTTTTTAATTTGAAGAGAATGGGAACAAGGAGTACAGATACTTAATTTGTTTTAAAGTAATTGTCACCTGACAACACTAATCCTCAAAATTTGACCATTCACCTTTTTTTTAGAAAAATAAATACTTCAAAGGATACAATAATACCAAAGTGTGTAGCATTACACTAATTCATAATCATAAACATAAAACTTTCATTTTTTTTAATAGTGGATAATCCCGCACTTTGTTTCAAGCTATGAAAAACTTAAAACTCCCATCCTCTTAATTTAACCATTTTAATAAGAGTTGTTGGTGATAAAGTTGAATTAACACTTATTTGGAAATAGTAGCATATTACTTTGGGATTATAGGCAAGAGTCTCCCTGCCCGAGGGGAACTAATTGATGCAGTCTATCCACGGAAATTTGCATATGCACCATCATAAAAGAGTGGATTCGCTGGAATGCCATCACTTAGTGGATTTCGCTAAAATGCCCTAGTCAATCGGAGGGTGTTCCGTATAATGTTGTTTTCATCCTATTATGTAAATAGAAATGATTTTCACTCTTTTTAGTTGTATTCTACTGGAGTTGCCCTTGGACCTGGACAGGTTGTTCCTTTTTTTTTCTCCATCGAACCAAACTTGTTATTCTCACGTTTTTCTTCCTCTCTTGGCTGAGGCAGCGAGCCACGTACACGCCAACACCACCCCACCTCACCGCTGCCACAGCAAGCCCATGGATGAAAGGGATCGTTGGGTCGAAAGATCCACACACACCTCCTCCGAAGACCCAAAAGAAAAAAAGAAGTCCTACAACGTCGAGGCAACAGTGTAGAGGAATCAACCACCGTCATCGAGGCAAGAAACAAAAAGGAGCAACATCAAATTGATTGAGGAAACGATGAGACGACGATGAATGCGAGCGGCGAACTAGGAGGCAGAGGTGGCAAGCGGCTCAGCAGAGAGTGATGCAAGGATTCCTTGTCGTCCCCGCCGCCCAAGCGCCAGACTCGACCACCCAGGACAACTTGCCGCCCCGGCATGCCGGGCCGCTCACCCCCATGCCGCCCACTAGTCACTGCTCAACCCCGCTCTGGAGGATGCACCCCCGTAGGAGGATGTGTCCCAGCTTGACGACAGGGGAGCATGAGCCGCCTCCATGACACGGCGGGCTTCGATGGATGCTGAGGCGGGGTGCCGATGCGGCTACGGAATAGCGGGATGCGGTGCACTAGTGGGCCACACACTCCTACCTCAGCTCGTTGGGAAAACAATGACGAGATGACCAGTTTTCGAGAAGAGAGAAAACATGGAGCCATGGGTAGTGAGAAATAGAGTCAAAACGATATGCAAATACTTAAAAGGATGAAAATGACATTGTATCGAATACCCACCAATTGATAGTGGAATTTTAGAAGCTGATGATGGCATTATAGTGGATCTAATTTTTTTACGGTACATACGTAATTTTCCTATCTACAGAGTACCTCTGACTGAGTAATCTCATCTCCGTTTGCAAACTTATTTTGAATGGAAGTTTCAAATGGAACTAAACATTTGTATTTACCGTTCAAATCCTCCAAATAAATCCCCACTTTTTCGTTGTCCCATGCAATTTAAACGTGCAGGCCGTCGTCCTGTCCGCGGGGAGCTTGTTCAAGCGGACATCCCTCCACGTCCTCACCTCTCTCTCCCTATTCCAGGAAAACAAAACCAACCCCCTTCTGTAGCGTACTAAACTCCTGGAGGAGTATACTCCTACTCCTATTCACTGCCTGGTGGGCCCCACACTGCTACTGGCCCCACTCCCGCCGCAGGCTCGCCGCAAACCCAACACCAACCACAGCCGCGCGTGCGCCGCGGCGTCACCTCCTCCTCCTCCTCCCCTGCTTTTAAAGGGGCCGCGAGCGGAGCGAGATTGCTTCACGGCAGCATCGACGACGGCGGCGGAGGCGAAGGCGGCGGAAGCAGCAGTAGGTGAGGTCGTCTTCTTCCTCCAGCCACGCAGAGTCGCGTCGCGTCCAGCGCGGCAAAGGGGCCAGTAGGCCGACCTGCCCCGCCCCTGCTGTCCATTATTTATACCATTTCCGCGTCCCCCCACCCTCCTCCCCCGCTTTCCCAATCGAGGCGAGCACCGCAATTGCAGGGTTCCGGAGGCCGAATAAAAAAGTTTGGCCTCTCCCCGCAAAAAAGTAAAAAACCCAAAACAACCATCCACCAGCGCATCGCGGCACCGCGAGCGAGCGAGCGGAGGGAGGGAGGTGGGGGGGTGGAGGAGAGCAAAAGTTCGATAAAAGGAGAGGAGGAGACGAAGCGTCCAAGCCCAAGTAACATCCCCCCAACCTCCGCCTCCTCCTCCTCCTCCTCCTCCCATGCCCGCATCGAGATCTTAGCCGCGCCGGAGATCGAGCGGCGACGCGGGCGCCCCCGATCCCTCCTCCTCGCCGCCGCCGCCGCCGCCGCCGGAGCAGCAGCAGCCGACGACGACGACGACGACGACCACCGCAGCAGCCGATCGGTAAGTGATCCGATCCGCCTGCGTTCCCGGGCCCCGGGTCCGATCGGCGGCGGATCGCGGCCGGATCTGGTACGGATCGCGGCGAGGGGCGGCCGGATCTGGTACGGATCTCGCGTAATTCTGAGGAGGGGGGGAGGGGGAGGGAGCGCGCTTGGCGTTTTGCTACGTGGGTTGTGCGGGGGGGTGGGTGCGGCCCCCGATCGCGGCGTTGCTTTCAGCTCGGATCTAGCTGATGTGCGTCCTGCGCGCGCGGGCGCATGCGTTTTTGTGGTGGCGTTGTGGATAAGTCGGGGTTTTGTCCGCATTTGCTATGGCTGGCTGGTATCAATTGGGCTTGCGTTTGTGGATTGCAGGGGGAGGAGGGGAGGGGAGGACGCGATGGAGGCGGACTCCGGGAAGCTCTTCGTCGGCGGCATCTCGTGGGAGACGGACGAGGACCGCCTCCGCGAGTACTTCGGCCGGTTCGGGGAGGTCACCGAGGCCGTCATCATGCGGGACCGCAACACCGGCCGCGCCCGTGGGTTCGGCTTCGTGGTCTTCACCGACGCAGGCGTCGCCGAGCGGGTCACCATGGATAAGCACATGATCGACGGGCGCATGGTAAATCATGTGGTGACCTGACCCCCCCTTGCTCTTTCCTCTGCTAGTGAAGTATTGTGCATTTCGGTGGCAATTCTGTCCTAGTGCGGCTGTTCATTGTCTGAGCTCAATTGTGCATACCGATTCAGGTGGAAGCGAAGAAAGCTGTTCCCAGGGACGACCAGAGCATCACCAGCAAGAACAATGGCAGCAGCATAGGGTCACCTGGACCAGGCCGTACTAGAAAGATCTTTGTTGGAGGCTTGGCCTCTAATGTTACTGAGGTTGAATTTAGAAGGTATTTTGAGCAATTTGGTGTGATTACGGATGTGGTTGTCATGTACGACCACAACACGCAGAGGCCTAGGGGCTTTGGATTCATCACCTATGACTCAGAAGATGCGGTGGACAAGGCACTGCACAAGAACTTCCATGAGCTGAATGGTAAGATGGTTGAGGTCAAGAGAGCTGTTCCAAAGGAGCAATCACCTGGACCTGCTGCACGTTCACCTGCAGGAGGGCAGAACTATGCTATGAGCAGGGTCCATAGCTTCTTGAATGGTTTCAACCAGGGTTATAACCCAAACCCTATTGGAGGTTATGGCATGAGGGTTGATGGAAGGTATGGTCTTCTTACAGGCGCACGGAATGGATTCTCTTCATTTGGCCCTGGTTATGGAATGGGCATGAATTCTGAATCTGGGATGAATGCGAATTTTGGCGCCAACTCTAGTTTTGTCAATAACTCCAATGGGCGGCAGATAGGTTCATTCTACAATGGTAGTTCAAACAGATTAGGTAGTCCTATTGGTTATGTTGGTCTTAATGATGATTCAGGATCACTATTGAGTTCAATGTCAAGGAATGTTTGGGGTAATGGAAATCTGAACTACCCAAACAACCCCACAAACATGAGTTCTTTTGCACCATCTGGAACTGGAGGTCAAATGGGTATTACCAGTGACGGTATTAATTGGGGAGGGCCTACTCCTGGCCATGGAATGGGCAACATTTCAAGCCTTGGGCTGGCTAACCTTGGCCGTGGAGCTGGAGACAGTTTTGGCTTGCCTTCTGGCAGCTATGGAAGGAGCAATGCAACTGGTACCATTGGTGAACCCTTTTCTGCACCACCCAATGCATATGAAGTGAACAATGCAGATACATATGGCAGCAGCTCCATTTATGGAGACTCAACTTGGAGGTTCACGTCATCTGAGATTGATATGCCTCCTTTTGGTAATGACCTTGGAAATGTTGATCCAGATATCAAATCAAACATACCAGCAAGTTACATGGGCAACTATACTGTTAATAATAATCAGACAAGCAGAGGTCAGTAATCACTTCAACATTTTGCTGAGCTAAACACATATTCCCTATTTCTTTATAACCAAATCAATGCTTTCTCACTTAGCCATTAATGAAGCAAATAAATCATATACTCCCCTCCGGTTCTGAATTTAGGTTGTTTTAGAGTTGTGCACAGGAATTAGAAAGTGTTAAAGTGACCTTGTTGCCCTATTGTTATTAAACATTGGAAAAAATACCTCATTTGTTCACGAGAGTAGTGGCATTCAATTAGCAAGGACATAGGAGGAAAAATCCACGGGACAAGTGGCTATAGTGACTTGTATTTAATGAAGAGTAAAGAACTATAATGCGACCTATATTTGGAACCGGAGGGAGTATACTCAAGTAGACTGGTGATACCATATATAAAAAAAAGACCTTTCTTGGGAGTTTCCAATCCAGCAAAATTTAGCCTTAGGAGTTAGGACCTGATAATGGCTAAATTTTGCATGAGCACAAAAGCAATCCACATTCTATATCTATTATTATGCTTTCTATATTTTCTTAAATCCATGCCTAAAATGTAATTTGATTTCTCAATCCACACTTTGGTGTTTATCTAGATTCTAGATGCCTTTGTTCAATACAAGATTCCTTCATTCGTTGCCCGAACTTAATACTTAATGAGAGTTGTGCACTACACTTGGACAAATCAACATATGCTATCGCTGATCTCTATTTACATGTCACCACAGAATTTTGAAACATTTGTATTAGCCGAGGACCTAATCTCGTAGTAATCTCTTGCCACAGCTAATTTGTCAATTTGAACTGTGATACTCTTGTCTTGGCTCTGCATGTGTTAAAAACGTGGCAATAGGTTAACCATTTTTTAAAATAAAATAATCATGTCTTAGATGGTTTGGTAAATTTTATGGATGCACGTGGGTGCCAGTTGGCTCATATTGACCTCATTCCACTTCACATCAAACCTAATAAGGTGTTGCATTTGTTAATTTATGCATCTGAATTATTTGTATGGAAATGAACAGAATGGGGGCAATACGACCTACATCACTAGGAAAGTGGTAGCGCCTTTGTTGTTAGTCAGTTGTGCACTTTTTAAAAATGAGCAGTGGATGAAGCATTTGATTGTATGCTAGTGTGATAAGCTGCCCTTTTGTAATACACATGGTTCTACATGGTCCTTTTATAGAAAATTGAAAAGAACTTTGGTCCTATAGTTTAATTAACTCGGACGCGAGTCATCTACCTATCCTGCGCAGATACTTTTATGGAGCTGTAATGTTTTGGTTGTTAATTTGGACAATTATGCTTACTGGTAGCCCAATTCATTGTCATCACTAAATCATTCAGTTGGTCCAAGTCTAAATTTCAGTGTGGCGTATGGCCCCCTTGCCTCATGTATGTTATTATCATCAAATTGAGTATCTACTGCTCATTCCAGTCACAAATACATGTTTATACATAAATGCAATCAAACTTTTGAAACTTTGATTATCAGATGGGATGCATGAAATCATTTGTAAGTAATATAAATATAGTGCAGTTGTCGGCAGAAATTAGTTCTACAAATTGTGTTAGGAATCGTCTCAATTTCTGGAATGGCATGCATTTAATAAGCTTAGAGCGGTATGAATATGTTTTTGGAATAAATCAAATACAGTACTTGATTTCAGTATAATGTTTTATATTTACCAGTAATTTAACACATGATCTGCGATTGGTGAAGTAAATAAGGCTGCTTTATATCTTCAATCATTGAAACCCCCTGTTGAAGATATCTACAACATTTCTTTCTCACAATGGTTTTATTGAATCTTTTTGCAGGTATCACTTCCTAGCGAGAGTACTATTATATTCATATATGACTTGGGATAGATGAAAGAAGCATTATATCAGGTATTCAGGTGCATGACTATGAATTGGTGATATCAGGTTAATATACGGGTTAGTTAATTGTTTCTAGCTAACCAGAGGTGTGGTTTATGGACACCACCATGCTAGAGGAGCGAATACAAACGTTTTGTGAAGGTTTCAGATTTTAGTTTAATTCCTACATGTATTAGGTCTTGGTTTTTGAATGAGATGTGCAGTGGTGATTGCGGCACATACTTAGAGTGTTCCAACATAAGCTGGAATCCTGTCATATGGACAAACTTGTATACCAAAGGAATGCTTTATTATCTTGCCCATTTATGGCAACATTAGCTCGCTTGTTTTCATTCCCTTTTTAACCAATTCCATTTGTATACTAGAGATCTGCTTGACTTACTAGTGAAACTATTCGGGGACGCCGATCCTATCTTTGCAGTTGGCTCCCAGAAATAAAGCCACCAAAAGTACATACTTATTTGTTCTACCTTGATTTGCCATATGTATATGCTTCTGTTCGTTTTAAAATAGAACTTTGGGTTTGATTATTCCAATTTGTGCATTGTATATTTGCTGTAAAGCTTATATATAGCTGTTCTGCTGTTGCCTGTTGGTTTAGTTTAATGTAGCCTTTCATAGCATGGCATGTGGTTCGTGCCTTTCTGTTCGTTGTCTTTTGGAAAGTAGCTTTGGGCCTCATGTGGACGGAGTACCCTTTTTAGGTAGTTAATCCTTAAGGACATGGCATATATGTACTTGCTCTAGAAATTAGTTCATGATTTCTGCTTCTATAAATCTGCTTCCTGGCTTCTTCATCACGGAAACGTCACCATAACTTTTAGGTTACATTATGACTTTCTGCTACCTATACGTGCAAGGCGCTCCACCTAACTATTTTTCGTATATGTTGAAGTGTTGATAATTCTTTTACCCACGTTTTGAATTACTTGTTTTAGGGCCTATTCGTTTTTCGAGGAAAATCAAAGTATTTGGATTCCTATTAGTGTCATTAGGTTTATAGAAATGTATGTATAGGAAAACCAACAAAATTTTTTCGTGGAAATTTTCCGTCTACTCAAACCTCTAAGAAAATTTCTATGGATCCATGTGTGCATACATTCCTATTCCTCCACCTTTTCTATTCCTATGTGTTAAAATTCTTCCAAAACGAATGCTCCCTTAGTACGAGTACAAGAGGAATTATACTTGAAAAAAAAACAGAGATTCTCTTAGCATATCCCAAAAAGACTAAATAGGAAGTGTTGGAGAGAAAATGATTGTAGAAGATTAAGAAAATACATAAAACACGCTTATGTTAAGCGCACGATTAATTGAGTATTAATTATTTCAAACTTGAAAATTTGATTAATATTATTTTAAGCAACTTTTATATAGTTTTTTTATAAAAAAAATATACCATTTAATAGTTCGGAAAACGTGAGCGTGGAAAACGAGTGACTTTCCTCTCCATATGCTTAAGCCATGCACAATGTAAGGATGCAGCAATTTTCTTACCACGCCCCATCCTTGCTGTGGCTCCACATCGCCCGGGCCCATGCCCCTGCAAGGCTCATCGTTCTTGCTAGGAACGCGCGAACCTTGTCAGAAGAGTCAGAGCGAGGTCGTTCGGAGGGCGAAACCACTATGGAAGGCATTGCCCTGCCTATGGCCTCGCTTCGAGCTTGACACCGTCGGCGAGGAGGGAGTTTGAGCTTGTCCACGTCGACCCTTTTCTCTTTCTTCTTCCTTCCCACCGTCCTCTCCACTTCAATCCGTGTTGCTGGCTGAAGCTCACCGGACACACTGTCCACCGATCTATGCTGGCCGCAGCTCGCTGCGCCTCCCCACGTGCCACGCTGCCACCTAGCGCCGGGCTAGATCTAGGTGGCACTGTCTAGGTCGGATCCTGCTCCTCCTTGACGCCTGAGAGGGGAGGTGATGAGGGTGGCGGCCAAGCTCCCATGCCGTCGTTGTCGAGGTCCTCGCCTTCTGAGGAGGGGCTCCATCTCCTCATCGTTGGTCGGGAGGGGTCACGCACCCCCGAGCTTGTTGTCGTCGTTCACTTGGTGGCTTTGTCACCGCCTCAGCCTCCTCAACCGCCGTCGTGTCCCCAACCTCCTTGACTACCGCCGCGACATGAGGAGAGGAGAGGAGGGCGCCATGAGCTCGTGGTAACCGAAGGAGGTGGGCATGCCGGGGAGGGGGGTGAGGATAAGGGAGAGAGGGGTTTTAATATTTTTTTTAGATTTTAGGGTGTTTAGTGTAATTTTTGGACCTCCATACAAATTGTAAAAAAAATGAGAACTGAAACAAAAGATGTTGGGGGGCTGAAATATAAAATTATAGCCACTCCTAGAACCACTTGCATCGTAAAGAACTCAAAATTTAGACCCGTAGCCCTAGCCTACATGGCTTTCCGGGGCTCCTCTTATGAGTAGGAGGCGCTGTGAATGGGCTTAGAGCAAGGTCAGTAGTGCAGCCCACTACTAGCTCCAAATCATCTATAGCCAATGTAATAGCCAATTTATACAATAGTTGCTTACTATACTATTAATACCTGGTCCCACCTGTTATACACAAATTACGTCTTGGAGTCCGTGCTGCAGCTAGCTACAGATCTATAGCCCGTTGCTATTCTCTCTCTTTCTTTATCTCTTTAAAATATGTTTATAGCTGGCTTATAGCCTGCTATTGTACCTGCTCTTAGAGGCATCTAAACACTTACTCCAAGATGCCACATACACTCGTATGATGAGCTGGAGAGGAGAGAACAGAGAAATAGACACCCCTCATATAAGGGGTAACCTTCACACAAATTACAAGAAAAAAGGAAAAAAAAGGAAGAGAAGATTGATCAAACAAATAAAATAAAACTATTAGGGTTGTGCACTAGAATTAATATATGTGTGATTTATTGTATATGTTATCTTCTAATTGATGAATAATCTACATGAATAAAATTAGGGGTGAAATCTACCTTTTCTATAAGACTTGCTCTTGTGCCAAGCGCAGCTACCAGTCTATTTCAACCAATGATTTGTATGGATCTTAGTCCAGACTATCAAAATTTTGGTAACTTCCAAGCATTGCCCCTGCGTAAGTTTTTTGTGAGGATAGGTATTGGCATTGATCCAAACAAGCCTCGATTGCTTTGAGGTACTGTTCCTTGTCTACATAGGAAGCCATATCCGTTTGATCACAATAGACCAAACATACGAGAGACTGGACTGAAATCGCACATACACATAATAACAGATGCAGATCATTATACTTTTAAAAAAAATCAGGATTGTTAGAATACAATGGAAAGTAGAAGGTGACATGCCATCCATGGAGCCACCTTGGTTGGAGCCTTTTCCACTCTTCTTGAAGCAAACGGTCAAGGTGAAAATCTCAAGGACAAACCCATCCATGGAGTTCTGAATGCTGTGGGTTGGGGGGCTTGGGGCGCTCTGTTTCGTCGGCGTCAACGCGTCATACTGGCGACTGGCGAGGTAAACGATGGTGTTTCCATCGCTTGGATCTATCTCCATGTCGCCTGCCAAAATGTCAATGCTGTGGCTACATAATCGGAGCAGGGATGAAAACGGTCGGAAAAACCATATACTATTTTCATTTCTATTTTTTTTCTCGAAAACGGAGTCAGAACAGTAGATCCGATAACAGTAACGATATTGGTATATCGGAAATGGGACCGTCGAAACGGAATCAACCGACATTGGTTGGAAGTCGAAAATTCATGTCAGAATTAGAAAAGTGTGGCCTAATACACATTTAACTATGTACGAAGATGACTTTATAACTTCATTCTTGCATCATCACACTTCACATAACACCATTATATGATGATTAATGATATAATAATAAGTTTGATCAACAATATAAACAAAATTCAACAATATCTCAACACCGATAAGTTGAGTAGACCAAAGTTCAACAACGTTCATATGCCATGCCCTAGCGTTAACAGCGTTTTCCTCTGGTCACTTCCCCTTTCTAATGGGCTGCAAATCTGCTAGGCTTCCTTCATTCATGGGTTCCCGATAAGTTTGATTGGTTGAGTCGCTATGGAACTTCCTTCATTCTTGGGCTTCCGATAGGTTTGATTAGTTGAGTCGCTATAGAACTTTCGGTTACCATACAAATACGGTTATAGACAAAACGGTCGGAAAAACATCCATCCTATTTCCGGAAGATATTACTGTTGCCATTTCTGACACGGACGGTTACCAATACTGACTGAAATGGTCAATGGAAACGGCAGCCAAAAATCTTGAAAATTTTCGTACCGTTTTCACCACTAATCGAAACCGCCGGATGGGGGGTCGGCCTGACCTTCGGAAACAGTCGTGCTCTGAATCGCGCGTATTGACATTTTCCCCTAGCAACTCTTCAGTACTCCACAATATCGATGCTTTTGAGATAGCTATTCGGTGAATGAGACACTCCAGTGATGCTACCAGTGAGAACTGAGAGCACAAAATTCAGCAACTTCGTTATTGCGTTTACGTGCTAAAACGTGGTGTTTCTGTCTTTCTGTCTCGGGTTTCTGCCCTGCTGATGCCACCAAAGACGACTGTCAAGGTTCGCTTCCACTGGAACCTGTACTGGTGGTCCGTCGGCTACACGGTTGCCGTTCTGAGAGCAGGTAAAATAGAAGGCTATAAGCTAGCTATAAGCATATTTTAAAGTGATAAAGGAAGAGAGAAAAGAGTTACAGATGTACCCAGCTTCTGTTTCTTTTTCCTTTTTATGCTGTATGAACTGGGTATGTTGTTATGAAAAGCTGGGCGGTTGCCTTCGTCTTAAAAACGTAATGTGTATATCAGGTGGGACCATGTGTTAATAGTATAGTAAGCAACTATTGTATGAATCTATTATATTAATAAAGTAATAGAAAAAGTTGCCTCCAAGTTCGCTCTCACAACCTATAAATTCTCACATTAATCCAAATAAATAAGAAAAAAGAAAAATAGAACTAGGTTAGGATTAGTTAAAAACTGAAAAAAAGGAAAAACAGACAATGTATTGAAATGAGATTAGGATCAGTCAAACGGACAAGGATATATTAATCGGATGAATATATGACAAGAAAAAAAAAAGCATACGGACACGGCTGTCAAACATTTACAAGAAACGGACGGACTCTCGGTCATAGTACTGTATTACTGTGGAAACAGACAGAGTTTCGACTCCAAGTCAAAATAATACAATTTAAAATACATGCAATTCAAAATAAAAACAAAAAAAAATCAGAACAAGAGTCAAGGTAGAACTACAATTTAGATTATTCTGAATTTTTGATTGAAAACATACAAAAAAAATAATATTGAGACAAGAGTTATATGGAATTTACTTAAAAAGAGCTCATATAGAAATACAATTTAGGATAAAAAAAATGAATTTTGAAGTGAAATTAAAAATAGTTAATATTGAGAGAAGAGCCCATGTAAAAATAAAATTTAGAAACATCTAAGATTTGGACTAAACATAAATATTATGGAGAAAGAGTTCAAGTAGGAGAACAGTTTAGAAATATTTTAAATTCAGATTACCAACAAATAGCATGAATAGAAACAGTTCAAGTAGAAATACAATTTCAAATATCTAAAATTCAGGTTAAAAACAAATATTATTGAGAAAAGAGTTCACGTACGAGTACAAATAAGAAAAAATATGGTCTATTTAAAAATAAACTTTAGAATATCTATAATTAGGAAAAATAAAGAAAATTAAAAAGGAGATTCCATATAAGAAATACGATTAAAAAATTCAGAATTTAGGATTAACAATTAAAAAAATATTTTTGTTAGGAGTCCATGTAGAAATACAATTTAGAAATATCTAAAAGTTCAGATTGAAAATAATAAAACTAACATAAAGAGTCCACATAGGAGAATCGGATTGAAGATAAATATTATAGCGAAAAGAGTTTTGGGAGGAGTGCAGTTTAGAAATATTTTAAAATCGGAATAAATAAATAATATTGAGGGAAAGAATCCAGGTAGAAATAAAATTTACAAATATCTTAAATTCAGTTTGAAAATAAATATTAGTGAGAAAACATTTTATGTAGAAGTTGATTTAGAACTATTTTAAAATAAATAATATTGATAGAAGAGTCCACATTTTTACAATTGAAGGCTATCTCTTCTATTAGCTCTATATTAATACTATCAGATAAAAATTAGCTAAAAAATCTCAAGTAAATTTGCTAAAAAAACTAGCTGATGACAGGAGTTCGTAAAGTCCAAACTGTGAGCAACATTAACAAAATAAAATATAAAAATACCCAGTAACATAGTAATATTGATAACGATAGATCATTCTTAATTTGAGGTTATAAATTATTATGAATATACAATACAATATGCCATCTTTTGTAGGTGGAAGAATGTCATTCGAGGTAGTGGAAAGATACAACTATAGATACAGATGTAGGGAAATAAGACAAACTAATATGCTATAGGATTTATGTATCTTTGATTTATTGTATTGTTATGAGAATACTAAAAAAATCCATTGTGTTTGTTTTACGGGAATACTAGGGGACAAGATACCGTCCCCCAACGGGATAGCTCCTCCTCCATAACACGATTCCTGCTCACTCGCTGCTGTCGCCGTCCCCCGTCGTCTCCGCCGTCGCCGCTACCGCCGCCGCCGCCTCCGCGCCTATCCCCCACCGCCGCCGTCGCTGTCCCCTGCCGCCGCCGCGCTCGTCCCCCATCGACGCCGCCGCCGCCGCCGCACCCATCCCCCACCGCCGCCGTTGCTGTCCTCCGCCGGCCGCCGCGCCCGTCCCCCGCCGCCGCCGCCGTCGCCGCGCCCGTCCCCTGCCGCCGCCGTCGCCGTCCTCGTCTACAATGGACGGCTGCAAGGGGCCGACCGTGCGTGTCGAGGTGCTCTACCCCAACGGGATGCCTAGCTATATCTAGTAGGAATCACCTAATATTTGGTAGGTACCATCCGATACCTTTGCGATACATGGTAGAAATCATCTGATACCTGACAAGTATCACATGATACCTCGCGAGTATCACGCGATACATGGTAGAAATCGTCTGATACCTGACAAGTATCACATGATACCTCGCGAGTATCACGCGATACGTGGTAGAAATCGTCTGATACATGACAGGTATCGCATGATACCTCGTGAGTATCACGCGATACGTGATTGAAATCGTCTGATACCTGACAGGTTTCACATGATACCTCGCAAGTATCACACGATACGTGGTAGAAATCGCATGATACCTGATAAGTATCACCTGAAACATGTGTAGAATCGTCTAATACCTGATAAGTATCACACCTGATACCTACTCGGGATCATCCTGTTGTGTAGAATCGTCTGATACCTGATAGGTATCACACCTAATACCTACTCGGGATCATCCCGTTCGAAAACGGGATTCCGTTATATAGCAGCCCCTTTTTTATGGACATGGGAATTACTATATTAATCATTTGTCATTTTAAATACCTTTTCACAATATTTTGGTCAAGTTAAAGCTCAAAATCATTTGTCATTTTAAATATTTTTTCACAATAGAATGTGAAGTATATATGTCATTGTACATGGATATTTTATAGCGATGCTAGCCGTGCAATCTGCGCAGACCACTTTACTAGTTGACTATTACATTAGTTATAAATGATTTAGAGGTAGTAGTGGGCTATAATCGTCAATGGGCATCGGCAATTCGGCATCCTGCAACCTGACCAGAAGTGCAGAAAAAAACGTTGGTGCCGTTCTGGTCATCATCGCCAGCGCGGACACGCGGAACGCGACGTCGGCCGCCGTTTGCCTCGGCGCGCGGTACATGCGTCCAGTGCACGCTGGCGCTCAGCTCCTCCAGCTCGCTGCACGCCTCTCGTAGACTCGGCCCCCGGCGGAGAACGCACGGCCGGCGTCGACCACGACATCGGCGCCAGCAGCGAGGAATAGGAGGAGGCGGGGAGGCGAGGCGCCATCAAGGAACCCCGAGCCCATCATCGCTGGTGGCGAGGATGGAAGGATGCAGAACGGGAAACAAGGTTGTGCTTGGAGTGTGCGAGGAGAGCTGGAGACGAACAAGTGAGGAGATATGCCCTGCAATAGTGCAATTTGTCAGCAGGAGACCAAGGCGTACCCGGAGAAAGAGTAAAATGTATCGCTAGCACCATAACTTATAAGGTGGGTGTAATTTAGTCATCCATCTTGTAAAATGCTCAAACAAATCACTCATCTTGTTTTAGGGGTGCAAATTATATAAAACATGTGCCTTGTGAGTTGTTTGCAATGAAGTTACGTGCTATGTTACTTTCTTTTGCAATCATGGTCACACGATTCATAAATAAGCCAACGTGCCATACTACCAATGACAAAATTCAATTAAAGATAAATTTTGTTAATGATTACCAAGCACAATACGCCGTGTTCACTGAAAGTTGGAGTAGTAGCATATGAATGAAAAATATGAGTATTAATTTGTAATTTTTATGCTTGCCCTGCCCACATGGCAAAAAGAAAGGCATGATGTCAGATAAATAGAACGTCCAATTTGAAAACAATCCATGTAACAATGTATTTGATAAGATTTACACCATCGGAACAAGATGAATGATTTATTTGAGCAATTTCCAAGATGAATGACTAAACTACACCAACATCGCAAGTTGTGATATCACTGGTGTATTTTACTCCCGGAGAAATGTTTGGTTCATGCGTGTATACGTGTGGAGCTGTGGGCTAGGAAAACATGGGCCAAATGGGATGGAATGTCAGGTTGGGGTAAAAGGCCGGAAAAAGGTATACTTGACTCCCTCAACTATCGCCTGATTATGATTCATATCCTCCAACCACAAAATAGGGTATATCGACTCCTCCAATTATCAAAATCGGTGCAAACAATGTCCCTCGGTGGTTTTGGAGGTGGTTTTGACTGACGTGGCAGTCTTTGACCGAGTCTTTGTCCTACGTGGCGTTTACGTGGCATTAGAATAAAAAAAATAAAAAAAAATATGTGAAACCCATAAGTCCCCCTAAAAAAATATTGTGGGACCCACATGTCATCCTCCCTCTCCTTTCCTTTTTCCTCCCCTCTTTCTCTATCCCTTATCTCTCTCTCCCAGCCTTTCTGGCCAGAGCGGCGGTGGGGACAGCGGTGGGAGCGGCAGGGACGACGGTAGGGAGCGGCGGCGGTGTCGGGTGGTGGTGCACGCGCGCGTCCAGAGCCAGGCCGACCTCGTCCACCAGCCGCTGCACGGCAACCTCAAGTCGTCGAACGTGCTCGTCATCTTCCTGGCACCCGGCGGCGGCGGCGACGTGGCGCCGGTGGCCTGCTCTGCACCGCCGTCAAGCCCGAGCGCCGGCCCAAGGTGCACGACGTCATCAGGATGATCGACGAGATCGCCAGCGCCGGATACGGGGAGGTGATATCCGCGACTCCCGACCGCCCCCGCCGCTGCTCCCCACGGCGATGGCGGCCCGCCTCCTCAGTTTCCGCGAACGCGGCATGGATGAATCCGGCAAGCTGATGTTGTCGCGTTGCGGTCCGTCGCTGGTGGCCGCCGCGCTCTGCATCGGGGGAGCGGCGGAGTCGTTGTTTCCAGGTCCGTGAAAGAAGAGGAGGTGGGACCCCGGCACTTCTCGCCCCATAGCTCTGGATTGCCTGGGAACGCGCGGCCGCCCATCTGCGCCATGATGGGGGTGACCGGCACAATACTCTTTTTTTTTTAATGGCATATGGGTCCCACATATATTTTTATTTTTTGTTTATTCTAATGCCACGTAAGCGGACAAAGACTTGGTCAAGACCGCCACGTAAGCGCCAGGTCAGCCAAAACCACCTCCAAAACCACCGAGGGACATTGTTTGCACCGGTTTTGATAGTTGGAGAAGTGGATATACCCGGTTTTATGGTTGGAGGATATGAATCATACTCGGGTGATAGTTGAGGGATTCGAAGTATACTTTTTGCTAAAAGGCCTAGTATCGTAGACTTGTGGCCTTTTGGGCTTATGAGCTTTGACGGCCTTGGGAAAATAGGCCAGCTGTTGGGTTGGAACTTGGATCTGGATCTGAAGTCTGGAAATGGGTTCGGTTTTTCTTAGAGGGAATAAGTTCATTGGAGATCCCTCAACTTAACACCAAGATTTTTGAGGTCCCTTAACCATAGAATCAGAAATGTGTACCCCTAAACTATTTAAAACCATTTAAAAAAAGTCCCAAGACAGTATACTCGCTGCCGCTCCCCCGAAAAACGAAAGAGAAGAGAAAAGGAAAAAAAAAGGAGATTGATGATTAGGATTGTCGATCCCACATTTTTACTCACTTACATATGGGTCTCACATATTTATTTATTTTTATTTTTACTGACTAGGATGTCACGTCAGTAAAACCGGACAAAAATTGAGTTGATACTGCCATGGGATCTCCTTTGAATAGTTTGTATAAGTATACATTTCTGATTTTACAGTTAAGAGACATCAAAAAATATAGTTGAGGGATCTCCAGTGAACTTATTCCTTCTTAGAGCGAGAGAGGTCAGTATTGCAGCTTTTGCTCCACATAGGAATTGGAGTGGTTAGTTCAACCCAAATCTGCGTGACGTCTCGTTCCTTCCTTAAAAGAATAATCTTGTTTAGAAGTAAAGCGTTTTAGTATTAGAAAGGGGCCAAAATGTTCGCTTAACGAGAGGGGCTTATTTTGCTATTGTAGTGTTGTGCACAGCAAGGTTTCGTAAGTACAGTGTACATATATTAACAACCTGTAATGTTGTTCCCCATCACGTAATACCATACTCCGTATTAGATTAGTGCTGAACCGGGAAGCCAATGAAGCCTAGTTTTACACGGTAATCAACCAATATCCTAAATGGTTTGCTGATATGTCCATTGCTTATATGCACGCTTAGCTTATATCCTAGCAATATTTCTGGTCTAGACTAACATCATAACGTGATTTGTGTGCGCAGCCAAAAAAAAACAGAGAGATTGAAAAGAAATCACCGTCTTGTATTCTGTGGTTAACAACAAAAGTACTCACCTGTCACCCCTCCCGCACTGGCCGTCGCATCGTTCGTGGACGCACTCCCCATTCCCACTCCCACCTCGGTTTTTTCACCGCACGCGCACCTGAAAGAATCAAAGAAACGCCTCCGATGCGCTGCGCCATGATCAACCACCGACTTTTTGACCACGCGCGCGCGCGTGCAAAGCGCCCACGGCCCACCTCCTCACCGCGAACACCGTCCCGTCCCCACTCCTCGCCGCGCTGCCACCTGCCCAACGGTGAAAAAACAAAACCCACCGAAACGCTGGCGCTGCCTCCACGTCTCCACCTCGCACCGCGCCAAGGCGGCAACACCCATGCCCATTACTCCGTACTACTACAACAGTGGCGGTAGCAACGCGAGAGGCCGTGGTCCGTCACGGAGTGGCGCGAGAGCTGCGGCTGCTACCTGGCACGGGGAGGAACAAACAAACGGAAAGAAAGGGGATTCCTTGCTTCCACAGCCACCAAAAGTAAAACCACCCGGTGCATGGTGTTGGTGGCCGGCCGCCCATGCCATGGCCCCCTGACCTTTCCGCGGCTCAACTCTCCCCCATCCATCTCCCCCACACACACACGCACACACATCCACTGACAGCTCTGCACGAGAAACGCTTGGCCCCAACTGTCATCGCACGTTGGCGCTGAACTGGTGCACCTAGGTTTGGTACCAATCGGGTAACCCATCCCAGCCTCCTCGACACCTGTCGTCAACCCCGGGACGAGACGCGAGCGCAAAAGCGACTACAAAGATACACACCGCACCACCACCACCACCACGCACGCACGCCTCTCGTCGCGTTCCGTTCCGTTGCGACGCCACGCCACGCGAGCCATGCTGCCGCTGCCGCGTCGTGTACGTGTGTATATACGCCGCGCCGGGTTGTAGCGTAGCGCAGCGTGGGAGTACTACACTGCACTGCATCGCGCAACCAACCAACCACCCACCACAACACAACCCTCCTCTCCTCATCATCATCACTCGCTCGCTCGCTCTCGCGCTTTGCGGCAACTGGCGGTGTCTCCTAGCCCCTGCCTGCCATGGTGTCGCTTGCCGGCTCCCAGATCCCGTCGCCGGGGCAGAGCCCGTGCGCGGCGGCGCGGTCGCAGCGCCGCGGCGCGGGGCACTCAATGCGGACCATCCGGTCGGCGCTGCTGCAGCCGGACTCCTGCCCGGGCTCGCCGCATGTGGCGGCCGCGTACGACGCGGCGGGGGCGGACTCGGACATGGAGAACTTGACGGACTCCGTGATTGATTTCCATCTCAGCGAGCTGGCGGCCACCGCGGGGCCCGCGCACCCGGCGGCGGTGGCCAAGTCGTCGTCCGCCAACGCCGCGGCCACGGAGATGCTCGAGCTCTCGCGGGACTTCAGTGACTACTCGAGCTTCAACTCGGATATCTCCGGGGAGCTCGAGCGGCTCGCGGCGGCGGCGGCGGCGGTGGTGACGCCCAGATCCGACGCGCCGCAGGTGGGCGCCGTGGATCTGAATGAGCTTGAGTCGATGGATCTGTCCGTCGAGGCGGCGCCGCTGGAGCGCGTGGAGCCGTTCGTGCTTGCGTGCGTGCGGGCGCTGGGGCCCGACGCCGCGCCCGACGCGCGGCGCACCGCGGCGGCGAGGATAAGGCTGCTGGCGAAGCACAGGTCGGACATCCGCGAGCTGATCGGCGTGTCCGGCGCCATCCCGGCGCTGGTGCCGCTGCTGCGGAGCACCGACCCGGTGGCGCAGGAGAGCGCGGTGACGGCGCTGCTCAACCTCTCGCTCGAGGAGCGGAACCGGTCGGCCATCACGGCGGCGGGGGCCATCAAGCCGCTCGTGTACGCGCTGCGGACGGGCACCGCGTCGGCCAAGCAGAACGCCGCGTGCGCGCTGCTCAGCCTCTCGGGCATCGAGGAGAACCGCGCCACCATCGGCGCGTGCGGCGCCATCCCTCCCCTCGTCGCGCTGCTCTCCGCGGGCTCCACCCGTGGCAAGAAGGACGCGCTCACCACGCTCTACCGGCTCTGCTCGGCGCGCCGGAACAAGGAGCGCGCGGTCAGCGCCGGCGCCGTCGTGCCGCTCATCCACCTCGTCGGCGAGCGGGGCAGCGGGACGTCGGAGAAGGCAATGGTGGTCCTCGCCAGCCTCGCCGGCATCGTCGAGGGCCGCGACGCCGTGGTGGAGGCTGGCGGGATACCGGCGCTTGTCGAGACCATCGAGGACGGCCCGGCGAGGGAGAGGGAGTTCGCCGTGGTGGCGCTGCTGCAGCTCTGCTCCGAGTGCCCCCGCAACCGCGCGCTTCTTGTCCGTGAGGGCGCCATCCCACCGCTTGTCGCGCTCTCGCAGTCCGGCTCTGCTCGTGCCAAGCACAAGGTAAAACTTTTTCAACTTTACATTCCTCTTGTTTGCTAATGTCATATCGGGATTGGATATTTGGGTATGATTTGCAAGATTTGGGTATGTCAATTTTCAAGTGTAGATTTTGGGTTTGAGCTTTTGGTGTGACTGAAGCTTTTGGATAATTGTACCGAACAGTATCCAACGAATTCACCTGTTAGAGTTTGATTGAGGTCTGATTACCATTATAATAAGTACTTTGTACATTAAACCTAGACAGAGGAAAGGTTCACTGTGCACGTACCTGAGTTTAGGTAGATTTCTACTACCTGATTATTATCAAAGCTGTTTAATTAAGCCCTGGTTTCTATTAAGAAAATCATCATGCTAGCTAGCATGCATTGCAGATTTGCAGTACACTTATTGTTGACTTGTAGATTCTTTTCACATAGTGCAGATATGCACTTGTTTAATTATACATAGCTTAGGTACAGTCTTGGATTTGCTAAACCTTCGAGGTACAAGAGGATGCACGTTCACTCTTCTGCAAGTTAAAACTGCAGTACCTTTGCTGTTAGCTTGGTCCTTCGATTTAAGAAACATTGCTTAGTTCTTAAACAAGAAGTATATTAATTATTTATATGACAATTATCATTTTGCCACCATAGTCTAGCCTGTCGTGCTTTATCTGCCTAGTTGTACAGTCGGATTGGAAAAGAGCACCCCCGAATGTGTGCTTCACTAGTTAGCTATCTAGTTTTACTGAATCTGAAATCTGCTTCCAAATTTTGGAGACACTTATGTTAAGCTGTGTGATTTGCAGGCTGAAACTTTGCTTGGGTATCTCCGTGAGCAGCGGCAAGGAGGTGGTGGCTGCAGAGTTGAACCCGTGGCAGCTTCGAGCTTGGCTAGGTAATGCTGTAATCATGTGGTCGCAGTATGCTTCGCTCTTATTTAACCTCGTGTGCTCTGTTCTTGGAGAATGGAGTAGCTGTGTAAGGAGGGGTAGAGATGATCATCTGTAAATAACGGTTGATGGCTTTGGTTTGGTAATGTGAATACAAATGTGGTTTGCGAGTGACGGATGGTTAGTTGGCATAACTAACATCAACTGAGAGGAGGATCCAGCCTTCCAGGGGGTGGGGACAGAGGGTTTGGATTGTTGGTAACTGCTAAGGTGACGTTGAATTTTAGCTGTGTACAGGATGCTAGGGTGGTATGCTTGCTTGGCTTGGAAAGGTTATAGGAGAATGATGGATCATCAACCATGTCTTTTTTCCTTCTGGTTTGGAGTCCGAATTCCCCTGTTCCAATTTATCTAGTGTGACTTATTTTGCAAATATTTCATTATTCTCTTTGCTCCATGTGGTTTCTTTTTCTTTTCCTGTTGAATTCAAGATATTCTCAATTGTGATGAATATACTCAACTTAACAACTCACATGTCCATGACTTGTGGGACCAGGACCCGTGCGTGTCAGTGAGACATGAGGTAAGCAAAGCTTGAAATGCCAACTTTAGGTCTGGCAAATCCTGAATTTCACCTGGTTAGCATGCATCAAACTATGAATACTCACCTTTTCTGTAACCGTATATTTCATCCAAAATGTTGCTATCTAGTACTGGATGATTTTGTCCAGATTTGTAGATTTATAGTATTAAGATGTGTCACATTCAATCTTATTCCTATCTCTGGAAGTGCTGCTCCCAGCATCTGGGTTACATACAGCTACACATAATGTTGCAAATTTGGTTATGGTCAGGACTCAGGATAGCACTACTGCGCTATGGCACCTTACTCAGCTGTCTATCAATCATGAATAGTGCCTGGCAGTGTGTTGGCCATGTTGGTAGCATAAACTTTAATGTGATCAATATTAAAACCAGTACTACTGTTTTTAAACGTAACTCATGACGGTGTGTCGAGACGTTTGACGAGTATGATTTTAACCGTTATTTTTTTTGGAGTATGCAATGCAAGAGTGAAGTATACTTTTGGTTAGAAATCTAACAATGCTACTTTGATACTACTCCACAGTGTAATCACATAGTTTAGAAACTACTGTGGGTCAAAGCATGATCAGTCTAAATTGTCAGGTATTTGTGTGGGAGCATCGAGTACGATCTGGCCGACCATTTAACTTGCTACTAGTTGTCATGAACAACGACACTTATAATGGAGACTGCCCTACGTGTACCGTTGGTTTCTATCAATCAGAGCAGCAACACGTGAACCAAAAATGAGTAAACCTCTAGCTGAATCATGATAGCAACGGCTGTTGTTCTGCTGCAAGATAGTTCGTGAACCGTGTGTGGCTAGAGAGGCATCATCCATCTCCTTGCAACTTTGCACGATCTCAGGTCATTGTCTTGGGTAGCTGGCCTGGTTTAGGATAGCTATAGTATCCATGGCCCCCCCGGTATCCTGTACCCTTGCTAAATGATTGGCACCGTGTTCAGAGAGAAGTTTTCAAGTTTTCTCCATCAGCTTGCACATTTGCACCAGAATATGACCTTTCTGACGAAACAAACCAGATAGCAAAAATCTGAGGCGTTTTCAGTCTATGGACGCCATCCAATTTGGTCATATGACTCGCTCTTGGGAGATATCCCTGTGTGTGGCTTTCAGTTCTAGTGCATGCCAGGATGTGACGGTGACGTCGATTCGATCTCCTTCATCCTTCGCTGTCGATACGAATGTGTAGTACTTAAGCCTGTAGAGATTTGACCAATCAAAATGAAGTCTTAATTAAGCGGCCTGGCCATTAAACTCAACAAGCAAGCCAAATTCGCCTCTGGTTTATTAAGGTCTCGTCTCTCTTCTGTGTACGAACAGCTTGCAACAGCGAGGGCACATAAATTCATGGATATCTCAATAGAAGCATAGTACTATCATACGGGCTTATTGTCTGTGTGCTGGTAGCCTGGTACAGAAAGAAAACAATCAGCAACGAGCTTCACTTTGAGATTAGTGCTAATATTTGATCGTTTTCTATACTATTAGTACTCCGTAGTTGTGTACTCAACTACTCGGTACACAACTACTCCCTCCATCCGTCTTAAAATATAACTATCTATCATCCAATCAGTTGCTTGTGCTATAAATTTGAAGAGACCATTCAAAAAAATAGCAAATTAGAATCAAATTGAACGTATTTTTAGTACTATGAACTATGGCAGTGTTAGTTTCCTTCGAACTTCCAAAAATTTTGTCACATCAAATATTTGGACACATATATGGAGCATTAAATATGGATAAAAAAAACCAATTGCACAGCTTACATGTAAATTGCAAGACGAATTTTTTTAGCCTAATTACGCCATGATTTGACAATATGATGCTACAGTAAACATTTGCTAATGATGGTTTAATTAGGCTTAATAAATTCGTCTCGCAGTTTACAGACGGAATCTGTAATTTGTTTTGTTATTAGTCTATGTTTAATACTTCAAATGTGTATCCGTATACTTTAAAAAAAATTTGGCACACAAACTAAACATGGCCTATATGGGATATGTCCAATTCGATTCTTCACTATATTTTAAGGATATGTACAGCCGACCGCAAGGCATAGAATATGCGTCTGATGTTATCTGGTGACTGTAAAATATTGAGCCGTGATCTGTAAAATACATAGTACACGACACAGCCCCCATACCTTTGCGCCCTCCTCCCGACTGATGAATACATGGAGTTCGCTCTCTCTCCCTCTCTCTGTTCACAGACTGTACAGCACTCGGCGAGAGCAACGAAACGACACACACGGGAGCCTCCTCCTACCTGAACTGGAAGAGAGAAAAACAATCCTCGACCGTGCGCGTACGGCGACGGCGTGGGGGTCGGGGCTCGCTCGCTCGCTGGCGTGGCGAACCACGGCTAAATTGGCAGCATATGCGCGCGAGGCCGGCGGCCGCGACCGCGAGCGTAGTGCGTCCTTTTTCCGGCACGGAGACGAGGGATGCCGCGGATGCGCATGCATGATTGCTGGGCCGTAACGGCATGGCCATGTGCGCCGCGAGAAAATGCAGCTGCGTTGTACCATCAGGGCTACTGTGGAGCGTGGTGGGGCGGCAACTCATCTGCTGTTGGGAGCAGGGTTTACTGTACCTAACTGTAAAAAGTCAGACAAAATGTATGAAAATTTAAATTATTTTTAAAATTTGTTTGGATTGGTGGGATCACTGCATGGTTACCGTTACCGTACCCTGACAATAATCCCGATTAACGTAGTAACCGGTGTTATTGTCAACCCTGATTGGAAGCAGAAACCAGAACTACTACCCTCGGGTGAAATCCAGTAGTAACCGGCCTGTTACGAAATTCCGTTCGACAAAATTTCAAACTTAAAACTTAAAACTTAGGGCCCCTTTGAAATGCAGGAATGGGAAAATATAGAAATAGGAAAAACGTAAGATTCTGATGAGAATGTAAGTGTAAAACAGAGAATTGCAAAAACAAAGAAAAAACACATGAATGACCGTTTGATTGGACCGCAGTAAAAACGTAGGAATTAGAGGAGATATGAAGACTCAAAGGAAAGTTTCCATGAGGTTCTACCTCATGTTAGAATTTCTCCAAAATTTACGTGGCATTAGGTATTTCATAGGATTCTATAAGATAAATTCCTTTGATTTAAAGGGCTATATATGAAAAAAAATTTTAGGAATAAAATCCTCTAAAATTCCTATAAATTTTCTTTGAATCAAAGGGGGCCTGAAAGTTCTTGCTGTTAAACAGACAATCGATGGAGGAACTCTGAAATTTGAATTCAAATCTAAAATATAATCTCTTTTGTTTCAATTCATGTCCTTGTACAGTTCATGTGTAAAATTAAAAGTTTAGTTGAAATTGGAATGATGTGATGGAAAAGTTAAAAGTTTACATGTGTAGAAAAGTTTTGATGTGATGGAAAAGTTGAAAGTTTGAAAAAAAAAATTTGAAACTAAACTCGGCCATAGTATAGTCGATTAGTCAGTAGCTTGTAGCCGCCTCTAATTACCGGACGGTCCCCGGTCTAGGATCAAAATCTTTCAAGAGGGTCAACTACCAACGTCCAGGTCAGACCTATTCTTGCATGCATTAAAACGGGCCGTGCATGCATATCGAACTTTGTTGAATGCTGCGTTAAACGCCGACTTCTTGAATGAATACGGTCGCTGTGCATGCCTGCTTCCTCCTCGTTTAGTTGTTGTTTTCACTCCTCAGATGGCAGTTTCTACTTGTCTGTAGTAGCCCTCGCAGCTGGACTCCTAAGCAACTTGAGTTTTTCTTTTAAGAACAGTAACTTCAGTTTTTTGTACTACGTTTATCAAGCAGTTAATAGAGTTTATTTTATAGTATCGGCGAATTAAGGTCGTTCCATACAAGTACACATGGACCATCTGCATGCCCCTTATACAACTAACTAGCAGGTAGTAGCCGGGTGAGATCCTCTACAATAATATTAATATTATTAAAACTAGAAAGGAAGCCCGCGCAGATGCGCGGATAATTTATTTATTGTTTATAAAAAGAATATTAAGAAAAATCATATACAAACAATTTATTACCTTATAATTGTAAAAGAAGAAGTATTTATATTGTGAAAAAGACCATAAACTTTGACATACTAAATGATAATATTTACCACATTCAAACAAAAATGATTTTGTTTCGGTTACATGTAAACTCACTTATCACCAACCTTCACAAACATTTTGTTTTGCTTTTTTTAATTACACTTCTTTTTGTTATATGTTCATGGGTAATATACGATGGAATAATCTATATTGTCAAAATTATTTGTGCTAATTATTAACACTATTTAAATAAGAATGACTTAATTAAAAGGGATATAATGTGGATCATTGTGATATTTTCAACGGTACCTATGTATGTTTTTCTCTTGCGAATAGTAATCTCTTGTACGTACATACTTTTTTCTTGTTTTGGGATAAATATTTTTCTCTCATGGGTAGGTGTGCGTAAGTGTATTTAACTATTTATATGGTGGGTGTGCGCGTTTATATATGCGCTCAAGATTGCCTTTTATATTATTCATAAAGAAATATTTTCAAGGAATTTGCTGAGATGGCTGAAGCAGCGCTGTGGCGGCGTGACTTATTCGACAACATTGCTAGGAGTGCTCGCTATACATATTAACAATTTGAGGAAGACCTTAGAGCTGAAAAAAAAAGAAAGAAAGAGAAAACTATTCGATGAGGCTGATTGTATATACACTCTTCTCTTTTTCTTTTGACATCTCTTGTGTATGTATATACATAGAGAAGGATTAGCCAGTTTTTAGGAGCGAGGGATTATTTGAATAGACATAATCTAATAGTTGAAAATAATAGATCACTGATTTAAGTGTAAATCAATATCTAGGTGTTTTGTTTTCTTCTAATAACTTTTCTTATATTTTTCCTAATTTATTAGAGCTACACACGGCATCTTAGGAGTGTATGTAGGTGTGTAGGAATGCTAGTACTTATAGACGCAATCTACTTGTAGTCAACTATTATTTGTTGTTACTTGGTGGTATCTCTACTTACGTGTAATTTATTGATAGTTGCCTATTTAGTATTATCTTTATCTTTGGTACTTGATTACACACGTGCTGATTGGATGTTGGCTAATTATTGGATGCACTAGGCACGTATATGCCTCGTAAGCATATGACTTGACAATTGGTGGATAGTAGTTTGTATATAGAACTTATATACATGAGGAGGATTAGTAGGGACGTATAATTGATATATTTGGCTATTCCTGATTAAAAATGTATATTATATACTAAACATTAAACATTGTAGTACATATATAAGTAATGCATATATGAGCATATTTCTCGAACGACTAAACAATATGTGTTCTACAAATACTTTCTACACAAAAGTTCTTTAAGAAAATCAAATAAATCCATTTTCTATGGAGCGATGTGGGGGGTTCAAGATGGAGCGATGTGGGTGGTTTTCAAGAGATAATAAATTGATTTGGTAATTATTTTAGATATATTTAATAGTTGAAAATAATGGGTCTATCAGATTAAATAAAAACCGATGGCTAGTTGTTTTGTTTTTCTTAGAATTTTTAGGATTTAATAAAGCATCACGTGGTGATTAAGGAGCATTTGTAGAAATGTCATGCCATGATTTAGAAGTGTTTGTATGAAGTTTAATAGATTTTTATAGGACTTAAATTATTAGTTGATTTCTCATCAATATAAGTGAGAGAAAAAAATAAAAAAGAAGTAGGGTTGGGGATACGTACGTCATGTACGTACGTGTACATGGAGAGAGGTGGCACGGAACGATGTGTGGGTGGGGTCTACGAGAGATAAATTGTTTTGGTAATATTTTGAAATAGATTTAATGGTTAAAAATAATAGGTCCATCAAATTAAATGAAAATTGAAGGCTAGATGTTTTATTTTTTTCTTAGAATTTTTAAGATTTATTAAAGCGCCACATGGCAAGCTAGAAGCGTTTGTAGGAGTCTTACGTGACGGCTTGAGAGCGTTTGTTAAAAGTTTAATGAACTTTTAGTATATAAAATAGATTACTGATATGTGGGTTACATCTTTCTATAGTTTTAAACGTTAGTGTCTGTAATAATACTGTTATTATGATAGATAATATGGCGTATTACTACGAATTTAAACAGGGCTAGCAGCCAGGAGAAGGGGAGACATTTTCTTCCGTTGAGTGCAGAGACCAAGGGTGTGTTTAGTGGCAAAGTTTTTTTCCAAACTTTCAACTTTCTATCACATCAAACCTTTTATACACATAATCGTCTTTAATTTCAACTAAATTTTAAACTTTAGGCCAAACTAAACACAGCCCAAACCATGTAAGCAAAAGACTAACGAGGCTACAAGCCAAAGCGTCACTGACTCACTGACTGCGTCCTGCATTGCATTATCAGGATTTGTTGTCACTCGACCAGCTGTGACAATCGCGACGACCGGAACGGTTGGGCGTGGATTAGCATACGCATTCAATCCACTGGAAAGCGACCATTTTTTTTCTTTTTCTCTTAGACTAATCATCACATAAGAAAGCTTAATATGTGGGGGAGGTATATATACCACTATAGTATGTCTATGGGCAGTTTTGGATTGAAGCCAAAACATGACCCTATCAAAATTTTGGTAATTTTAATACTCCCTCCATCTTATAATATAAGGTATGGTCAAACTTGGCACAATTTTCGAAACTAATCTTTGACTTATAATTTCTCATATTCTATAAGGTTTGTAGCAACAAAATTATAACCATATAAAAGTAAATTTAAATCTCAATATAATAATATAATTTTTAACAAATAAAATTCATTTCATATTATACTAAGTGTTAGTCAAATGTTTTAAAGGTTGAATATTGAAATACGTGCACGCCTTATATTATGGGATGGAGGGAGTAGTAAATGTACTAGTTTGAATTGAAGCCAAATAATTGGTAGTGCCCACGCTCAATTTGGCTATATTCTAGAATCTTCTTCACTCTCATACTAAATTTTGGCTTTATATTGGTATTAAACCAAACATAGACTAGCTAACTTTGCTCTACCAAAAAAATTGGTTGCACTAAAATTTACGTAGATTTTGGTACTACCAATTAATTGGTAGGGTAGAGAACCAAATAGGCCCTATATTATATGCGGAGCAGTTGACCATGCCACGTGGCCTATGCTCAAGCTCCGTTACTAACTGTTTTCACCGTAATATTCGGTGATGAACCATGTGGAAGGCACGCCCCAATAAAAAAAAATTGGGTGAAGAAAAGAAATAGTACTGGTCTTAAAAAAAACCAGTGACCTGGCTGGTTACCTGCAAAGAGTAGAGGGCTGGTTTGTTTAATTTTGAATCAAAATATTGGATGGTAATGTTTGGTTTAATTTCTACCAATTTTTTTTTGTCAGAGACATATATGTAATATGTTGTCAAAATATTGGCATTACCAAAATCTTGCCCATATTTACTATTGTAGCAAACAAACAGGCTTAATCTAATTTTTAGTTCAAAATACGGTAATTGTATGGTGTCGGCTATCATTGACAACCAATACGTCATTGGTAATGAGCTGCTTATCGGTTCTTAAACCCATCATTTAAAAATATTGGTGTATATAGATTGATATCGTAAATATAGATAGTTAATAGTAAGCCACATTTCAAATATAGATGATAGCTCTTATTGGAGGCCGGAGGCACTGAGGCAGCATCTTATCAAGAGTTGGGCTGAAGTATATATAATTTTATTTTCAAAGTCTATGTAAAATTGAGTGTTTTTCAATGAAATTTGTTGCCATGTGTGGGGCTCAGGCCCAAACGCTGCCCCACATGTGACTCCACATGGTTGATCTTCTTATATGCATACTAGTTATAGACTCAAATCTTTTTTTTTTTACTTGAAGATTCATTGGATATTGTGAAATATGCAATATGCATCCACAGTATCAATAGAGAACTAGTTAGGCCAAATATACGATCGAGATGGAATACAAATAGATCTCCGGTAATGACAAATATTCTGGAAACTATAATAGGACCGACTATGGTGAAGATGATAATGAGTTAATGACAGACTTATCGCAAAAGGACCTAGAGGAACCAGCTGAATGGAGCTCTGATAATGATATATATTCTTGACATTGAAGATAATGAGTGTTTAGAAGATGGTGAGTGTTTTTCATCCTCTAATGGAGATAACAACAATAAAACAAATGCCACTAGGGACAAGCTTATGGTGAACCTAACATTAAATTCTTAGCAAGATCTTAAAAAGTGCCATGGGTTTTTGCGGTTTTGCCGCATCATGCTCTCTTTCTGCAACTTAGAGCAAGTTTAATAGTATAGCTAACTACTAACTTTAAATCATCTATAGCCAGTTAAATAGCTAATTCATACAGTAGTTGCTTACTATACTATTAATATATGTCCCACCTGTCATACACGTATTGCGTCTTAGAGTCCGTGCTACAGTTGACTACAGATCTGTAGCCCGCTGCTCTTCTCTCTCATCCTTTATTTCTTTAAAATATGTTTATAACTAGCTAATAGTCTGCTATTGTACTTGCTCTTATGACTATAGGAATGTAGCCTTCGGGCATTTTGTGAGGCTTTGGCTTCTTGCTTAGGCCTGGTTTAGTTTCCAACTTTTTTTTTCAAACTTCTAACTTTTTCATCACATCAAAACTTTTCTACACACATAAACTTCTAACGTTTTTCTTCAAACTTTCAATTTTAATCAAACTTTTAATTTTAGCGTGGAACTAAGCAAAGCCTTAGTAAACATTGCTGGCTCAGGGAGTGTGAGAGCAAGTTAAAACCATGGGCTGCATTGGCAGAGCACATCTGGGTCAAAGTGCAAGTGTGCAACTGCTATCATTGGATCTACAAGCAAGAATGCAAGATACTACATTCAAGTGGGTAGCAATCAAGTACAACTTGATGCCATCCCTTACTTTCTTTCTGGTCATCCATTACATACACGCACGCATGCCTTGAGCAACATGCTAAAGGTTACATGGGCTAGCTTCAAGAATCAGAGGTTTTCGCTTTTGAGATTCTGTTAGTCAGATTCAGCCCCTGTTAGAGGATTAGAGTTTACTAAGATTAGAAGAATTTACATAATATAATTCCTTTGAGGTAATTTTATTATTCTTGAGAAGGTACGGGAGATGCAACATCTTGTAGTGTAAAATTTGGTACATCCAGGTACTGTGTACCCTGAGGTACCAAAATTTTAGTGTAAAATTTGATACCTCCAAATATTTTATCAAGAATCATAAAATTTCTCTAATTCCTTAGCTATTTAAAAAGTTAATATCGGAAAAGAAACTACGATTGAAAAAAAAACTTAAAATCAACTTTAAAACTAGATTTTAAAATTCAAAATTTTGCAACAGTTGATAAGCAAATAAGTAAACGATGGAGCTATAGGCAAGTGATATGCTTACGTTGGACGGTCAAGTGGTCAACAAGGCAATGCCAAACAAAAATTATGGTCTCTATACATAAGCTCAAGCTTGTATGGCTTACAACGATTACATGTACCACACCATGTATCATCTCCAACAGTGTTATAGCAAGTTAACAACCTCTCCAACGCCAAAGAGGAAAATGTGCCAATTGACATCCTAGGATGGTGGGAGGTTTGCAGAAGAGAAATGGTAAAAGAACAAAGGCGCGATTTCGATGTTCTCTTCATCTACATGACTTGGGGCAGAGAAATGGGAGGATCTTCAATGGCAAATACAACATGGTTCCTCATGTCGTCGAGTCCATCATCGACATGTGCAAAGAGTTTGATGAAGCCCTTATTTCTTAGATGAGACTTCAACGCATTCTTCTGCTTGTTGTTATTTATTTCCTAAAGCTTTTATGCCCTCCCTTATGTGTTTAGCGGGGAGACCCTTGAGACCCCTTCGCTTGTGGCCCTGTTTGTAAGATGAAAACCATGTTTTTCTCCTCCTCCTTAATTGCAATTGGTAGAGCTCCTACCATTTCCCCTGAAAAAAAATGTGCTAATTGACATATATATCCACTCGCACACACTATCGCCGTGTTTAGTTCCAAAATAATTCTTCAAACTTCCAACTTTTTCATCTCATCAAAACTTTTCTACACACACAAACTTTTAACTTTTCCGTCGCATCGTTTCAATTTAATCAAACTTCTAATTTTGGTGTGAACTAAACACAGCCTATATGCCTATATATTCTTGTCTCATCAGTCGTTAACTCATCGTGGTCTCTTGTGTAAGAACACAGCGTGTATTGTTTATTCAATTCCCCCTCTTCTACCAAACCTAAAACATATGATGTGACAAAGCTAAAAGACAATATGGAGGTCACAAATTGGAAATGTCCTTATGCGGATACTGAAAAAAATTCCAAAATACTATCACCACCTCCTCCATCGCCATGATCCTTGATTACTTGAGAGATTCGCATGGTACTACTCCCTCTATCGAGTGACAAAAGCTAGAGTAATGTTTCTATATATTTTCTAGGTTAATCTACCTGAAAACCCCTTCTAGGGTTAATCAAGCCTACTTTTTACATAAAACAAAAACATACAGTAAAATTTTATAATAAATGCGCTCAAATCTTTTTTATATACCGAAGCTTTATATTGATTATATTGATTAGTTATTTATGTAGTTCATAAATTCCTTATATACGGGACTGGAATTTTTTGGGATAGTAAATGGGATCTCCTCCTATGGTGTTCTTCTAGTGTTTGAACAGTGCACCTACGAGGAGACACGGTCGAGAAAGAAGATCTAGCATGGTTGAGCATTTGAACAGGAGGCAAGATCTGATTGACATGTACCGGTTATAAGAACATAACGTAACTCTAGAAAAAACCACGTAACAGAGAACATAACAACACAGAGTAGCTCTAGATAAAATGACGCAACTTACAAGAACCTGTAACGCTAGTGCTAACTAAATGACTTAACTTAAACACAACGTAAATCTAGAGGAAACCACGCAAAAGGGAAATACGCAAATAAGAACCTGTAAAATTGGTTCGGTTAACTCGTATGGTAGTATCTACGCGGTACCGATTCTAATTTAGGAGACAATTCTACCATTTTTGCTTTACTAGCAAAATTATATTTTTACTCTTAGTACTTAAGTATCTATACCAATACTTAAATATCTTTTATACACGATACCTGTGATTGAAAAGCGTTGGATCTATACCTTTTTTAAAATGCAAACACCATAAAAGTTCTCAGAAAGTTATTTTTTCTTAACTCTAGAGCTGCACTACAATATCAGTTTGGTGACTAGAAGTCTGGAAGCATGCATGCAACGACTATTAAGCATCTATTTGTTTGAAATAATTGGTTTTGTTTGATTGGTGTAAAGCAGTGATCAATAATATCACATCTAGAAGTAGTGAGTGGTGCACATATATAGTCCATGAGTTTGAACAGAGGAATGACGCCGACGAATTTCACATGGTGTGGCACACACATGATCTCTATCTCGTGGTTTACGTGAGCTTTGATTTTGTGAAAACCCCATGCTGAGCCTAATTCTTGGTTGAAGACTAACCGTAATACTTCTTCCATCTATTTTTTATAGTCATATTTTTAAATCTGAAAAATTTATTTTTAATAGATATATTTTAATTCAACAACATATCATCTTAATGATTTTCTCGGATTTAATGCATGACTCTTCATTCTTTCACACAAGATTGGTTATATGGGCATTGAGAAATGTAAATATTAATGAATCGCTTGTTTACGAGGAATGATTCGTAGCATGTTTAAATGGATAATAAATAGAATTACTTATCCTTGATCTATGTGCCAAGATAAAATATAACTATCAGAAGTAGACAGAGAGAGTATATAAGTTGAAAGTATCGAGTCTATTGACTAGTAGCTATAGCCTATAGGCATACTAAACCCTACCAGTAGAAAGTTGATTATATCCTCCACATCCACAGATCTTGTAGTTGGAATTGCCCAAATCTTAGTTGACAGTTCTCTTTCCAGTAATCTCTGACCTGAATTTTCAACTTGAAACTTCCGTAACAGATTGCAAGTACCTTCAATTAATTCTCCCGTTGAAAGAGAGCAAAACGCTAACAAAAATACCAACTGTTTGCAAGTGAGACGGATAAGATTCATGCTATCGGCACGAGATTGCTTTCAAGCAGATCGATCGCAACCACACTAGAGTACTGGAGATGTCAACCACGTTTCTTCTCGGAAGCATGGGACACAGGAGCATCAATAATCCCTTTCGTCCGGTCCTGCGTGTGCACGGACGGCCGCCTCGCACGCACGTACCAACAAGCCCAACACGCCAAGTCTCTCCGCTCCGCTCACGCGGCGGGTACCCTCTTGAGTCTTGCCACGTCCTGCAGTACGGTGCAGGACGGGTATGGGTGGATAGCGAGCTGGCTCTTCTTTTGACTCGGTTAGAAGTGTGTTTGCTAGTTCTAGTTATAACTAAGTCGATAAGCTTGTGAGTAAAAAGATTGAAATTGACATTAGTTTAAGTTTACAAATATTTGAATACAATTGAATCATCAAGCCAACATACAAATTAGAATATCCATCACTAGTTTCATACTTCGTACAATCAACCAAACACATAGCAAAATCTATCTAGAGTTATAACCGAGCAGAACGCTGCGAGGGGATGAGTTAAGGCCAAGTTTAGTTCCAAAATTTTTCTTCAAACTTTCAACTTTTTCATCACATCAAAACTTTCTTACACACACAACCTTCAAATTTTTCCGTCACATCGTTACAATTTCAACCAAACTTCTAATTTTGGCGTGAACGAAACACACCCTAAGTTGAGACTCGAGAAGGCTACATGTAACCAATGAGGATGACGAGCACACTAAGGTTTGAGTTTTATGTGAACTTTTTTCGGGTCGGAATGTTTCGTTGAATCGTTTGTCTGCTGTTTGCCTTAGCTTGCTTGTTTTTACATACCTAACGATTTAAAATCTCACATAAACTTATTAACAAATTTAAATGAATCGAACCACACATGAGCGGAATGAGCTAGTGAACCACGAGTTTATTTTTATCCAACCCTAAAAACCGGGTTAAAAATGACTCCCTTGCTCCGGTCAGTGGCAAACCTAGAACTAAAATTACCCGAGTTCAACACATACTAATTATTTAATTATTAAATGATTTTACTAATTAATATGATATAATTTAGTTAGGAATCCGAGTCCGGTGATCCCTAGAGATTATATGTAGGATCGTCACTAGCTCCGACCACCCACCGATTAGGGGTGTTCTTACGTTATTCTATCCGAGGTTCCGAATTAAAAATTTTAAGTTATTTTTAACTTACATTAACTTATATTATTAGTAAAGTTAAAATAATATATGTTATGATGCGTATAGGATTCTTAGTGATTTTTGTTCTGAGTTCGTTACTGCACCGTTCTGAATTGGAGATCCTCTAATTTTAACAGCTTGTTTGGGGGAGCTTCAGCCCAGCTTTTGAAAACTGGCTAATCTAACTTTTCTAGATTCTCATAAGCTGGCTATCAACCAGTTATTTCTCAGAATCTTAAGCTACCTAAAGTAGACTTTAAGTTATTAATATGTGAACCAATTGATCAGAAAATCTATATATCAATAAACCCATTATTTTATAAAATCCATATATCAGTAACTCACGTCAAAGAAAAAATAAGTCAGAGCATCCTCTTCCCTCCGATCCACCAAACTGAAGCGGAGCATGATGGCGGCCGCGGAAAGGGGCAGTATCCCCCCGTTGAAAACTCCGCGCGAGCGTGCGGACGCGGCGGGGCCCCTCACGCCACACCCACCCCGCCGGCACCGCGCGGGCAGGCGCAGGCAGACGGCGCAGCCGTGGCCACGAAGCGGACTCGAGACGAGACGGTTCCGATTAGGAAAACCAAAAATACGCCCGCTTGCTCATCAAAGGCTGCAGGTGGACGCGCCCCATTGGTGCAGCCCGTCACGCGCTGCCGCCACAAGCAGCCAGAGAGCCCAGAGGCGCGAGTCGATGGATGCCTTTGCTTGACTTTTTCGGGCCATATCGCTCAAAACCGTGGAAAAAAACGGGAGTAAAATATAGCCTAGAAACAGCGCACCCCACCCCACCCCGAGCCTGATCTGAGCTCACTGCATGCCCCGGACTTTCTGCGACCCCTTTTACCCGACCTTTCTACAGGCCATCCTCCCTTTTTCCAATTCCCATCCGTATATGCGTCTCCCCCTTTTAAGCTACCTGTACACGTACTAATTCTATAATCTACACTTCTACAGATACTGATTATACTAAGTACAGTGGTTTGAACGAATGAGTGAAGGTATACTCGGGGTAATTTTCTTGAGGATAGGGCTGTGTGGTTGCTAAAGCCAAACAAGGCAATAAAAGCAAGCTTAGTTAGGTACGGGAGTAGAAAAAAAAAAGCAAGGTGAGACTAAAAAAAAAATCTGCTGCTACTACCCTAATCCCCCTTTGGTGTTATATCCTCGAGCCCCCCAGTAGACGCTGCCTGCTCCTGCTCTCTCCTCCGCCTGATTCCTCATTCCTCCAACCAGTGGTGTGCTTGCTGCTTCTGCTTCAGTTCTCGAGTAGTACTCCAGTACAGACAAGGTGAGAGGCGAAACCGCCGAATCCTCTCGTGCTTTCCTGCTTTCAGATTTGCTTTGCTTCCCCGCTCTGTAGCTTCTGTGCTCTCTTGGATTCCCTGGGATTTGTGCTCTTTCCTGCGCTTTCCCTTTATTGGGATGGAAACCTACGCGGCATCGATCGCCCTCTCTTTTCCGGGAGTTTATTTATCTTCAGTTCTTGAGTGGCTGTGTGGTTGAATCGAGTTCTTGGGGCTGTGAACTTGTAGTGATTCCATCTGCTCGAGAAACGTTGACGAGGAGGAGACTCTGTGTGCTGCAGTTTCTGGGTTTTATTTTTCTTTTTTGTAAGCATCTGCCGGCAGTTCAGCGTTGTGCTGTTCTTCCACCTACCGTCGGATTTTGACTATGCAGCTGCTCTCCCACCGGTTTCGATTTCTTTAGTGGGGGGAAAATTGGCTCAATTTTGTGTGGATTTGGTTTGATTCGTTGTTATCTCTTTTGGATGTTGTTTGCAGGCGAGTGGTGGTGGTGTTTGTTGCCATGGAGTCGCAGCAGGAGAAGGCGGTTCTTGCGCCGGCGGCGAACGGGAGCGGCGGCGGCGAGCTGATCGGGTACGTCGACGTGCACGTGCAGAGCGCGCGGGACATCCAGAACATCTGCATCTACCACAAGCAGGACGTGTACGCGCGGCTGTCGCTGCCGGGGGAGGGCGCGCCGGCGGCGTCGACACAGGTCATCAACGGCGGGGGGCGCAACCCGGTGTTCGACCAGTCGCTGCGCCTGGGCGTGCGCGCCGGGGACGTCGACGGCGCGCTCCGGTGCGAGGTGTGGATGCTGAGCCGGGTCAAGAACTACCTGCAGGACCAGCTGCTGGGGTTCGCGCTCGTGCCGCTCCCGGACGTCGTCGCCGCCGAGGGCGGCACGCTCGCCCGCGAGTTCCCGCTCTCCACCAACGACATCTTCCACTCCCACGCCGGGTTCCTGCAGCTCGAGCTGTCCTACATCGGGGTCGTGCCTGAGGTCGTGCCCATCTCGCCGACGCCCAAGCCGGCCCTGGCCGACACGGAGGAGCACGGCGCCGGCGCCGGCGGCGGCGCGGCGAACGGCAAGGAGTACGAGAAGATAGAGTTCCCCGATCTGAATCTCGTGGAGGAGAACCAGATCATGCTGTCGGAGTACATCGGGCTGCCGTGCTCCGCCGTGGAGCCGCAGAGCTCCGAGAGCCTCCTGACCTCGGAGGAGGACGGCGACGGCGCCACCGCCGAGACCCACGTCGCCGGCGTGCGCGTCGTGCAGAGCTTCTCGACGGACAACAGCACCGCCGACTCGGCCGGCACCTTCCGGAGCGACACCCCGGTCAGCAGCGTGTCCACCACGGAGTCCCCCGCCGCCGCCGCGGTCCCGGCCACCCCGCAGTCCAACTCCTCCGGCAATGCCGTCTCGTCGGCGGAGCAGAAGGAGAAGGCCGCCTCCGACGCCGCCGACGCGGAGGTGCAGAGTAGCGCCAGCCCGGCGGTGAACTCCCCCGGCGCCATGTCCGAGAGCGCGGTGGACAAGCCGCCGGTCATCCGCGTCAACCTCGAGCAGGAGGTCAAGGTCGACCAGAAGGAGATCATGGACATGTACATGAAGAGCATGCAGCAGTTCACGGAGTCCCTCGCCAAGATGAAGCTCCCGCTGGACCTGGACAACGGAAGCAGCGACAAGAGCGCGGCCGTCTCCGGCGCCGGCGCCGCCGCTTCCGACGCGGACTCCAGCGGCGCCGACTCGGGCGCCGCGGCGGCGGCGGCGAAGAAGCCGGTGGCCGGAGGGCCGGAGAAATCTCCCAAAGTATTCTACGGAAGCCGTGCTTTCTTCTGAAGCAAAGAGATGGGGCATTTGCAACCGTCGATCTCAGCTGAAACTTACTACTAGTGCAGAGGAATAACACGTTCTCCTCCTCCTGCTGCTGCTTCTGTTGTTCTTGTTCTAGGCTTGTCGTCAGATCGCAAGACGAGCAAAGTTAGCTGCTCTGTTTTAATATATCAGTACTCTAATGAAAAGAAAATGGTTTGGTTTCTTCGTTCCTTTTCAGCTATATTTCGATCAAAAACAGTTCAATTCGCCAAGAAGGAACGCGGTAAAATCACCCGTCTTTGTACCATCCAAAAGCATGGAGACGTATTTATCTGTCGATTATAAACGCTAAAAAGTAGGAGTACGTTCATCTGTCTTGGGGGATCATAGAAACACTCGCATTTGATGCTTGTCATCACCATCTGATTGGAAGAGGCAGCTGCCCACACCATCTGATTGTACCTAGAAGGGCGGTGTGGGACAGCGTGGAAAGTGCACCGGTGCCAATTCTGAAGTTGTTCGTATGCCATTTGTCGATCGAGCTTGCTCATGGCTTCAAGGCTTTTTAATATGAGTCCTGAATACAATCAATAAGCGATTTTGATCTTGTCGGATGCATGTCTGCTTATACAGGTATACTGATGGATGTGGATGTCGAAAGTAGCACATCAATAACCTACTTAGTTAATTTGCCCGTGCTAACACCACGGTAGTATTTAATAATGCAAATTAAAATAATTAAAATATCATATATGTTTCGTAATAGAGCACAGGTTTAATATTAAAAAGAAAATATAAGTGTTCAAATATCTTGAAAACCGAATATTCAAACAAATATATTATATGCATTTGAAAACCAAATAATAAAAAGAAGATATTACATGTATTTGTGTGGAATATGCTAAATGATTTACTTAATAAAAATAATTTCATACTCTGATAAATTCATTATACTATAAAATTTCACATAATAAAAAATAATGGTTAAACTCGTACCCCCAAGACAAAATAATTCAAACATCATAAAAAATTTGTTTACCCAAGGGAGTAGTAGATTTAATTTATTAGTTAATCCCATGTTATGTATATGCATAAAATCATCAAAAAATAATTGAACCCTTACGTATGTACCGAAGACTTATAAAAAACTAACATCACATAAGTTTTGCTAAAGGGGAAAATATAAATATAGCAAATCTCGCTTTGCTTGACAAAATAAAAATAATTTAACACTTGGGCATGTATAAAAAATTCTGTCAATTTCTGCCGCGCAATTCGCATACAATCAGCTTTGGCCAATGTCAAATTTCCCTCGTGAGGTTTCCGCTAGAATTTCACATCTAATCAACCAGCTAATCTCTCTCCATGTCCCTCTGGTGCCATAAGCTCCACTCCCAGACACGCACATAACCCATCAACTCCTTTTCTTAGCTAGTGCACCTGGGCCACGCGCAAGTGCTCTGCACCCAGCCTAAATGAAATGCGGTGAGAGGCCACATGAAGCATAGCTGTTATCAACATGAAGGACGATAAGTATTTAGTAATTCTCATGTACTTACAGAAGGAACACTAAACTCCACCTAATTGATCACTCACAACACATACACAAAAGCTGTGGTACTATATTGGTCAAGTCGAAACAGCACATATCTAACACCAAAAGATCCAAAATTTGAATTATGATTGTATGAAACAAAATGGAATGTATTATTGTACAGTCCTATGTTTTGGCAAGTGCATGAAACTGAACAATTTGCAGTTTGATAATTTGGAGCTAAAACTGGTGCTTATGCAGGATTATGTTTCGAGATAAATTAAGCTAGCCAATCTTTAAGCCGATCGATCAATCTATCAATGCAAGTAAAGTAACAAACATACCGTATCACTATGTTCAGCTCCATAACCGCTATAACCATATATTGACTGTGGATATGCATGTGCTATCTGCATTTACAAATAGACCCATCAAAGGACAATATTTATTTTAAATAAAACTAAAAATAGTAGTACAAATAATGCATAAATAGGTTATCTTAGTTAACTCATACGACAATTATCACACTGAATCATTTACACTGAACCATAAGCACTTAGTGCCATGCAATGCATACATAACCTTGTTGAACCATTAGGAGTAAACTATCTTTTTACCATCACGTCTCTTACAGTGAGTAATGAAAGATCAATACAGGGAACCGAAATTACCCAATTCACTAAAAATTTTCCTCTTCTCTGAATTTTTGTTCACGCCAACGCTTGAGATGCACCTTAAAATTTTATTTGTGATTAACCAGTTCACCTTACTATTTGAACTCATACCTGACCAGTTGGCAAAACACATCCTAGTATCACCTAGCTCATGTGTGCTGAAAATACTTTTAGTCACTTCTCACTGGAATACAACATGTGCCGAATTAAATTGACGATGCTCTTATGGCTTAAAGGCAACAAAAGAGGTGAATTAGTGATCTAAATCAAGACCTGAACCTGACCACATTCTCTGATAATAAATGAAAAAAAAATGTAATTATTGAGTGCATTTGCTCAACCGGCAAACATGTTAGTCTAAACAGGCACTTATCCACCCACACACCAAGATCATGACCAGTTGATGGCATCCAGTTGTGCTACGGATCATGCAAGAAAATCATCTCAAATACATCATGCTAACGAGTGATGTTGTATCCATTAGTCACACTTCACTAACAAAAGACATTGATTGTTTGATTATATAACCATTTTTTTCTGGTTTAAAACATATTTTCATTTCATACACGGTGTAAATGAATTGTAAATGATGAATCTTTACAGGAAGCCAGCTCTGACTGCTTTAATACAGATGTACACCCAACATATTGGGCAGGTACAGCCTTCCAAGCAGACATCAGCAGAGTATAATTCCTTCATGTTACACTGAAAATATAAAAATCTGAACTGAACTTTTCGTTAACTCAAAGTCTGAAGAAGTCATCAACAGTGGTAGCAGTGAAAGAATAGCTATACAGAACAGAACCTAATAGCTATACAGAACAGAACAAAATATTGCAGACTGGAAGGCGGCCAACATCGAAGGCGGAAGAGCTGTCTTATTATTGGAATAAGACTGTGTTTCTTTAGTCTGGTCAGAAGTTCAAAATGCAAGCACTGACCACTATTCCGAAAATTAGTTTGTCCAACTATTTAGTGGCCTAATTGATCCCTTTCATGGGACTGGACCAAAATCTAACCAAGAAAGAAATTATCACTTTAATCCATTTTATATTCATCCCAATGAACATCGTCCATGACTCCAAAGGTTCCAGTACCAGAATAGGCTATATAACCAAAATACGAGATAGCTTCACGAAAAAGACACAGCAGAATAGGCTACCAAGTTGGGATAGTTAGCGAACTTGGCCATGGTGGTACTCTCACTACCAGGGATGATTAGCGAATCGAGCCCCTGGAGCTACCATTCCGGCCTCAGAACCTCCACCCCCTCATCCCGATCCTCCTTTGCACTGCACCCAAAGCCAAATCTAGTCATCAATAAACCTGAACACACAGCATCAAAGCAAACCATACCGGCCATGTGCTCGTTGTAGGGTTAGTACATGCAAAGATCAAAGCACCCGTCCAGTCTACATAGAAGAATAAAAAACTTATTGTTAAATTATCAATGGCTGCAAAGAATTTCAATAAAAGTTATTTGAGTTAAATAAATTGTGCCTAATATTTTATCAGATGCTTTACCAGTTTGCAGATCCACCTTGTTTCTGTGTAAGATTGACTGGATAATGACTGCAATTTAAGGGCATATCTACCCTATAGCAAAAATGGTCAAACTGTCTTTTACCTTCACTACATGGGAAGCTTCTGCTTCTGTCAGACGATGGCATGAAAAACAAAGGAAAAAATTAGAGCGCAAAACCGTCATGACTAAAATCAAAATTAGTTTCTTGAAAATTCACTCGGGAAAATTCAGAATCTAAAATCGTCAAATTCTGAAAAATTCAGAATTCAGAAAAACAGGACAAAAAATGGTTTCGTCCAAATATGGTCAAATTATTGTGTTCACAAATTTATTAACTGGATGTCGACTACACTTATGCTAGGTCCTGATTTAAGTGCTTGAGCAAAAAAGAAACAAGTGCCTGATTCAGGACGAATATGCAACAGTGTTGTTCTAATAAAAAATATTTTTGTAATCAACATTGATATGATAAATCTACCCAACCGAAAAAAGATATGATAAATTGGCGATGCGGCGGAGATGTCAAGGATGGGCTTCGGCGGCGCCGGTGCCGGTGGGGCAGCAGTGGCACTGGTAGGTTGCGGCGCTGATCGGCGGGCGGCGAGGTTAGGGTTTGGGCGCTGCGCGCGAGGGCGTTGGGGGAGGCGGCAAGCGGATCGGGGACGAAGCGGTGGAGGGAGAGCCGACGATGGGGAGCGGTTGTAAAAGATGGCGGCGAAAATCACGAGGTCACAGGTGGGAGGAAGCTGCGCGGATGCGGAGAGAAGGAGGTGCAGCGTGCGGGAGAGAGGCGCAGAGAGAGGAGGGGAGAGGGGATGCGGATGCGGGAGAGAGGCGCGATCAGAGGGAGGTGGGGAGCCATCAGATCTTATTGCACAGATGAATTTGGATCGTTCGATGTATCACATGATGAATGAGTAAAACCATTTGTTGAACTATAGGGTAGATATGTTGTGATCAAGGAATACTCCTACCTTTCTTTCTCAATCCACACTCTTGTTTGTGTAGGTCAGTAGATTGTTGGGTTCATCTTGAAATTTACGAATTTTACACGGTTTTTAAAAGGAAAGAAGAAAAATTAATCACCATTCCTACAAAAGATTCCCAATGCTGCAAATTGAAGAGCAAGTTTTTTTTCCCAGAAAGAATAAAGATTGGGAAGTTTGTTGTTCTTTCCAACGTAAATTCTATCAAACATCTATCTAAGAAATGCAAATGCTCATTTTCTATAAATTAATGAACACTTGCACTTTTTTGAGAACTTTTTTTTAACAAAGATATCCTGGGACATCTTATTTCTAACTTATATTAAAGAAAACAGAAAATACCATATCAAAAAGGAAAATTACAATCAAATTTAACAAAGTATTCTTTTTCACCGCATCCATCACAACCATGGCTGCTCTATGTTGTTCCACATCCCCGTCGATCCTGTCACTAGTGGCAGAGAGGACAAATAGAGAACAAGAAAAAAATAATGAACACTTGTATTTTTTTAGAGCTTGAACACTTGTGTTTCAGCTTTTTTTTTCTCTCCCTTCATCCATGCTTATTCATAATTTTGATTGTTATATTTGTGTATTCATAGATTTTCCATTGCATACACATATTAGTATATGTTATCCCACATTTTCCGTTGTATATTTTTCCTATTTTAATCTTATTATTCTCTCTGTCTTAAATTATAAGAAGTTTTATAAGATTATAGATCTATCAGGAAAGTGGGTGGAACTACACAGTGAATGGTTGTGCTGGGTCAAGATAAGATAGTAGTTAAAGAAATTAAAAGTAGAGGATTGTATTTGGTTGAAAGAAGAGAGTAGGTGGAGAAGTTCTATTTTTTGACAAATTTTGAATACGAGAAGTTATTGGATCTTAGAATAAATGAAGTAATTTTCTTGGTCATTGAAGTATCGAAAAGGGACCGACAAATTTTACCAACAAAATGTACCATCCGAGCGGAGCTGTCATGCGACCATGCCTAAACCCAACCCTATATAAATATAAATATGAAATTGCTAACTTCCGTTTGACATAAAATTGAAGCACATATCTTGCATTTTTTTTTGAATTCACCCATCCACTTGGAGATTTGTGCAGCCTGATTTTCTCCTCCTGCTCCGATGAGCTTGTTGATCTCAGGTGATGGTGGTGGCAAAACAGACCAGTTAGGTATCAAGGGGTGGGGATGGAGTGAGATGGTGCAAAGGGGTAAGTTCCATGGGCCATGGCTTAAAGGTATAGTCGCGGAAAGTGGAGCCGCCGCCAAAGTTGCAGGGTTAACGAGCAGTGAGCCAGTGTTGATGATGAGGGCAAAGCAAAGCGAATGGTTAAGGTGGGGGCATCTTTGTCGACGTGGACCATTAGAGATGGAAAAGACAGCGGGGGCAGAGACACCTTGCTCGACTTGCCACCAACAGCTTGAGGAGAGGCAGGGAAGGGATGTCTACATGGTGTGGTGGTGATGGCGGAGGAGGTCTGGCATCGGTTGGAGGAGTGATGGTGTCGGCAGTGAAGAAATTTGAGATCATGCCATCATAAAAAAACGGTCTTGGAACAATGGTAGGGGTAGTCTGGTAGGTGGTAGAGCTTAGGGTAGCATGGGATCAACGTGACTATAAATGGATTGTGGCAATGGTGGAAGGAGCTGGCCAAACCTTGAGCTCGACGCTTCTTCTTCAACCAACCTCGCCCGTCCTTGTCTCCGATGGGCCTCCGCGATCGCATTCGCCTTAGCAGATCAGATGATCTCTCTATCATCAGTGTTAAAACTATGCTCGAGTGCTAGCAAGGTTGTTGAGATCGCTCTTCTTCCTCAACATCGGGATCGTTTTTGAGAGCCCGGCGAAGATTGGTACCATTGTCACTGCCCTTTAAATTGTCAGGTTGGGCTGTTAGGATGTGTTGGATCACCAAATCAGATGGTAAGAAGACCAATGAAGGTGACATTTTAACAAATATAATTTAAAATTATGGTATTTGAAGGAAGCCATTTTTACGATTCCTGGTACACGGGGATGCAGTTGTAAACCGGAGCAACACTCACCCGTACGACGAGCCACCTCGAAAGCGTAGTACCATGCACCAGTTGAGAGAGCCACGGGAATATTCCTTTTCATCTCGTGTTGCATATACGGTGTAGCAACTGGACATGCTTTTTTAGACAGTAGGACACCGACGATGGGATTGGTCCCATTCCGTTGAACTGTGGGAGCAGTGCTCGGATTACCCGCGCAAGGAGGCGAATGCTACTTGTTCTAAAAAAAGAAAGGAAAAATAAGAGGAAAATGCTGGACAACCAACCTTTAGGGTATTCTCCCTTTGTCCCATAAAAACCAACCTAATACTGAATATAACATATGCTAGTACTACAAATCTGATCATATCTCAGTCCAGATTCACTGTATTATAATGTATTATATCCAGTTCTAGATTTATTTTTTATGGGATGGAGGGAGTACATACTTCCAGTTGAATACTGCAAGTTTAACCTTTTCATTACTTCTATGTACCTTGAAATCTCAATTCATCAATTTAACTTGTGTTTACTGCCCTGTTGTGTATAATTGAGCATTGCTATATGTTGACTTCGTCTGAAAGACACAGTTCATACTAGCTGCCTGTAAAAGTACTTTTCTCGTTAAGATTTAGATTTTACCTTAATTTTCGTAGCACGTTTTTCAAACTACTAAACGATACGTTCGGTGCAAAAACTTTCTATATACAAATTGATTTAAAATATCAAATATATTCATTTATCAAGTTTGTAATAATTAAAACTTAATTAATTACGTACTAATAATTTTCTCGTTTGACGTGCGTCAAGTTAAACTTCGTCTTCGTTAGTTCCAATCTCGCAACCAAAATATGCTTGTTGCTTCGTTAGATTGAACAGCATTCAAACGGTTTGGATAAGAGGACATGTCTACCGCAGCGGATAATCGAGGCCGTTGATTGCTGATCCAATGACAGGTGGAAATACTTCTCTGGTCGATGATTGCGTTGATTCGTGTTCAGGCAAAGGCCGCTGAATCCAAAGCGGATCACAGAATTGGCACGCACAGAAAGATACAGTTAAAAACGAAGGAGAAAAAAAAAAGTTGGGAGAAAAGCGGAGCAGGGAAGGAGACAGGGGAGAAGCGTCGAGAAACGCACCGCCCCCTAGCCCTAGGCCCCTAGGCTTGCCTCCTTCCGCACCGGTGGGTGGATAGGGGAGGAGGAGAGGGGGATCTCGGCCACCGCCCACCTCCGCCGCCGCCGCCGCGCGCGCGCGCGCATCGCGTCACGATCTCGCGAGACCCCTTACCCCACGAACCCTCGCCGCGTCGCCGCGGGCCGTCGCGGAGGAGGGGGAGGAGGAGGGGGGGGGGGTGGGTACTCGTTCTCCCAGTGCGGGAGGGTTTTGCCGCGGCGGGACCAGTGGCGCTGTTCCGGGGCTGCTTCTCCTTCGGGTCGAGGGGGCGGAGGAGGCCCGCCGCCTCGCCCCTGCCCTCGCCGCCGCGGGCGCCGCCGCTAGCCTCCTCCGCCTCCGCCGCCGCCGCGGCGCTAGCGGCAGCGGACGACGGCGCCAAGATGAAGGGCCTCTTCAAGTCCAAGCCGCGGACGCCGGCAGACGTCGTGCGGCAGACGCGGGAGCTCCTCATCTTCCTCGACCTACACTCCGGATCACGCGGCGGCGACGCCAAGCGCGAGGAGAAGGTGAGATCGAACACGCAGTTGTTACTGTTTTTTTCTTCTTTTTTTTCTGCCCCATCCCCCTTGCTGCGCACATTCGTCCCCGATCGCTCACGAGAGTGGAACCTTTATACCTAATTAGCCATGATTCGTGCTCTGTTCCTTCAATTTGATGTAGCTTATCATAAATGCAATAGATGCGAACCTGCGATATGCTGGTATATGAGTTTAGTCTACTTGCTTTTGGCAGCAGATTTGTTTTCCCTGTGAGGTTGTGACTATTAAGATGGTATAATAATCTCGATGTGATCCGGAATGTACAAAACTAAGGGGTAGTCTATGTAACTCCAGGATATACATTTTTGGCATATGACATAATTACGGCATTTTTCGAAAACATGCATTGCAGTTCATAGGAAGTTGATATTAATTTCATATGAATCAGATCTTTTTCAGCATGAACAGGAAATTTCTCTGTTCCACGTAGACCCATAGGCTGCTTAATTATGACTGTTTATGCAGTTATGATAATTAGATAGATAATCAATTGGCCTGCCGTTGTAACTCAGTGTAAGATTCTCAGTGTGTCAGTGGTCATCTACAAGGATTAAGCTACAGCTCTGATCCGTGGTACTAAGATGCCATCTCAAATAAAATAATGCTGAGAAAATTCATAACCTCCTCGACTATGTAGACTGTTTAATCCTTGGCACTACTTACCGCTATGTGTTGCGTGTAAAAGCTAGTTGATGGAATGTTCGCTTAGCATTTAATAACACCTTTATGGATAAAGCTTATTGATGAAACGTGCACTGGCATAATGATGTTCAAATGATTACTTCAATGTTATTAACTATTACTATGAATTTTTGGGTCAATTTATTCTGTAAACAATACATATGAACTTGAAAAATATATTCCTATATGTTATGTGCAGCTAAGACCATGTTTATGCAGATGGCAGAATTAAGCAAAAATATCAGGGAGTTGAAGTCAATTCTTTATGGCAATGGTGAATCTGAACCTGTGACTGAGGCTTGCGTGCAATTGACCCAAGAATTCTTCAGAGAGAACACTTTACGGCTGCTAATTATTTGTCTTCCGAAATTGAACTTAGAGGTATGCAATTTTATTTTGTTTTTGGTGGATTGCGATGGTACTGGTGATACATGTACTGTTCTTATTGCTACTGTTTAGATGGCTAACTTATTTTAATGGATATATCTTGCAGACCAGGAAAGATGCAACTCAAGTTGTTGCAAACTTGCAAAGACAGCAAGTCTCCTCAAAAATAGTTGCATCTGAGTATCTAGAAGCAAATAAAGATCTTTTGGACACCTTAATTTCTGGGTGAGTCTAATATGCAAGTAAACAATCACAGATCATTATTTCATTTCCTTTTATAAAATATTTGGCCTATCATGTTTGTTTAGCTGTTCTTGCTCTTTCTGCTTCTTAGTGGCTTGGTGCCACACTGCCTCTCAGGCACTTTCTTTGGCCTCTGTATACTTGATTGGCCATGTGTTCCAATATTTAGCGTGCTGGATTTAATGCTCAATAATAGTTAAAGTAAAACTAGTTGTCCATATGAAGACATCTAGATGGATATTTCATCTTTAAATTACGAAACTGGATGCACGTATGTTAGAGTGTTTCATTCGTTAGTTAAGGTATATCAGAAAGTACTTACAAACCATGTCCCCTGGGTTCCTTTATGGTTGATATCGTACATAATATGAGTCAGTATATAACAAGTGACAGTTATTCCAATATTCCAGTAACACTACTGCAATAACTATTTGTCCAGTTCTTGCTTTATGCCATTTCTAGTGGGGATAAAAAATATCAAACCGTGAAGGGAATGGTTAGCATTCGCACCATGCCCACTGGGGGACTCGGACCATGGTAGTGGAAGAAAAGGCGAAACTAAGTGTTCGTTTGAACAAACCCAAATTCAGGACATGGTAATGGGACCAGCTTCTTTGATCTGCACACAAGGGAAGGATTCATGCATTCAACCCCACATGTACCATGTATACCTGTGGCTGATCGTCTGATCCCTGTCAAATTCAGCCCATAGGTCCCACCAACTGAACAAATACAGTACACCAATAGTCCCATCTGATTGTGGGGCCTGCCTTTTGGACAATGGTTTGAGCTGGCACTAATTATGCACGTTCATATTTAGATTTGACAATAACTGTGTAAAACAATCGACTTGACGGTATGCCATGGGAATACAGCAAATATGGTTAATGTTTACCTTTTTTAGCTTGCAGTAGCCACATGATTATTGCATTCCAAATATTTCTTGTGTACCATTATTGCTTCAGATTAATGCTTTGCTTATTTTGCCTGTTATTTTCACTACTTACCAGGTATGAGAATATGGACATTGCTTTGCATTACGGCTCTATGCTGAGGGAATGTATTCGCCACCAAAGTATTGCAAGGTGACATTACTGAACTGAAATTGATAACCATTATGAATCAAACATCATGTCAGCAAAATCCATCATCTCTATGAGCCTATCAAGTGGATATGCAAGCACTAAGTTTGTATTGGAGTGGTGTGTCACATTAAAATTGTTATTTATTTTGTGCCTATGAACCTATCAAGTGGATATGCAAGCACATTTAGGCCCTCTTGTTTAGTCTTATAAGCCAGCTTATGAGCCGAAAAGTCTAGCCTAAACAAACAAGCAGCTTTTTCGTTGCCATAAACCTCTGTTCCTGTTCTAAATATTAATTGATAGTAAAGTAAGATAATAGATTACATATATTATCCCAACTAAGGATTCTGTTTTACATAAACCATAAAATGGCTGCAGAAATTAGAAATTCCTGTAGGAATGGTGCTTATTTATCTTGGTAAATGTTCACTCACAGGTACGTTTTAGAGTCTGACCACATGAAGAAGTTCTTTGACTATATACAACTTCCAAATTTTGACATTGCATCAGATGCTTCTGCGACCTTTAAGGTGATTTGCTGAAGCCTGCCCTGCAAAAAGTTTGTTGGGCTTTCTTCCTCTTTTCCTAATTTATATGCTTGAATTATACTAAGAATGTTACATAGGTTACATATAACATCTCTATGTCCACTGGCCACTGGTAGTACTTTTCTTTTCCAAAAGTCACGTTGATGCCTTATTCACAACCTGCGAGGAAATTATTTGATGCCTTGGATTTTAGTGAAGTCCAGGAGCACACTTGCTTGCTTGGCTAATATTTTTCATCCCCTTGTTCCTTTTTCATATCTTCTTGTGTGATCATATTGATTTACTCTAAACAGGAACTTCTGACAAGGCATAAAGCAACCGTGGCAGAATTTCTGTCAAAGAATTATGACTGGGTGAGTATTTTTACTTGGCATCATCATTGTTAATCCATGTCGATGTACAAACACTGTTGTATCCTGCTTTGTGCTTGCATCTCAATGTCTACTAGTATTAAATATCTGGGGTTTAAGTAATGCCACTTATAATTCAGTTAGTGTATGGTTTATATGGTAACATCTTTTCTGCTATTGTAGTCTCATGTCTTTATCATCTTTCTTTCTTCTGCAGTTCTTTTCAGAATTCAACACTAGGTTGCTATCATCAACCAACTACATAACAAAAAGGCAGGCTATCAAGGTATTGCTGTTCTGTTACATGTCGGTTTATCTGTGATATGTCTGCATGTACGGATCTGCATTCTCTTGGAACATGAAAAGTGATTTGGATCTGCCTTCTCTTGGAACATGAAAAGTGATTTGCATAGCTTATCATGCTTGATTCACTAACTATTAACTGCTGTTTGACAACTCACACATATGCATATACACTTTTGGTGTCCAAAGATCTTTTCCTTGCAAAAGTACTGTTTTATTTTGATGCTGTGAGTACACTGTACACTATGTTTTCTAATTTTCTGAAGTTAATATTTACTTTTCCCCCTTCAGTTGTTGGGAGACATGCTGCTTGATAGATCCAACTCTGCAGTCATGATGCGTTATGTTAGTTCAAAAGATAATCTTATGATTCTCATGAATCTCTTGAGAGTAAGTTCACTCCACTTGACCTTATAATTTTAGAATGCAACGTGCAACTTTATGCTTTCATGATTTGACGTACCTGCAAACACTAGAAAATATCACCAAATCACCATTCCCATGGCCCATCAAATCCTAGTATTCTGCAGCTTATGATGATGATTATGATTATGCAATAAAATTTCTTTGGACCATAGTTTTCGGTAAAGATAGCTGTTAAGATGAAACCCAGCTGATAGTCTACATTTGTCACTGTCACACATTAAAAAACTGTGTGCTAAAGGGATGTTGAAGAATGCTATCACAGCCACGCAGATTTATTGATATTCCTAGCAATACATTAATCATAACAAATGTATTGCAACCATGTTTATTTCTCTGTTTCTGGAGCTATCAACACATGATCCAGTTCTGATGATTCATAGGTTTCAAACAAAAATTTGCATTGAACTCAATCTTGAGCCTCAAAGCCAGTTAACCTTCTAAGCCGTGTGACCTATGTAGAATCGCCATTACATTTTACAGAAAAAAACCAATACTTATCCTCTTGAAATAATGGCCCCAAGATTATTCAAATCAAGGCATTTCAGATTATCAGCATTTTTCTTTCTGAGAAATTCATATTATCATGGATTCATCTCTTGAATTTTCAGGATTCAAGCAAAAATATTCAAATTGAAGCATTTCATGTGTTCAAGGTTAGTATTAACACTCTGCAGATTTATTCCCAGTAAAGCAGGTGATGTTTATTTGAACTCAGGTATGATTATTACATTTGCTACATACTGCAGTTATTTGCGGCAAATAAAAACAAGCCAACTGAGGTTGTAAACATACTAGTCACAAACCGAAGCAAGCTTCTCCGATTTTTTGCCGGATTCAAGATTGACAAAGGTGCACTACCTATTTTACACTTGCTTGCTTTTTTTCTGTTCTCAAGACTGCATGTTCAATTCATTTTTCATTTTTCAGCTCTTGAGCTGGTACAAATCATATCTATTAAGCTTTCCCACTGTAGCTGTTCATCAATGGGATTTGATATGCCTCTGTATCATTTGCACATGAGCTAATAGCAGTGTTATGGTTTATCAGAGGATGAACAGTTCGAGGCAGACAAAGAGCAGGTCATAAAGGAGATATCTGCACTTTAGTGTCCTTTTGTATACCTCGCGGAGACTTTTGGTCAATGCGTTTGCCTAGTGGTCTCTCGTGGACTACTGTATTTATCCCACCCCGAGAGGCTTTCGCATGGATGGATTCACCGCGAGTATATTAACGCGGTGGCCGGTGGCTGGATGGTGTTGCTGGGTGATTTGTTAGAAGGTTCTTGTGTAATATTAGACTTCTACATATTGCTATGTTACTTCATGCAAATCATATTGATGGTGCTATGAAGATGTGATATGTTTACATATTTTATCTGCCCCTTGTCTTTTGGGAACTTACCGGCGTTTCTATATTGCCTGGTCAGTTCCTTGAATGATTTATAATTTATTCACGAGAACTTGAGAAATACTCATGTGCAGAATCAAAGAACACAGCGTAGGCTTCAACCAACAAGTGCAATATCGTTGTGTCTGATGTCCAGGCCTTGTCTTTCACGCCGCGAAATTAGCAGCACTACAGAATTATACGTGACTTGTATAAAAGACCCTTTACAATTTACATATACAGACAACTCGTACTCAACAGCGAAAGACAATTTACTACTACATCCATCTTAAAATGCAGCTATTTTTAGCATAGTAACTTGCAAGTTAATGGTGCTTTGGAAAGTGAATGCCGGAGGCTAGTCACTACTCTCTCCGTCTTAGAATATAGTAACTTAGAATCGGATGAGATGTGTTCTACTACAGATACAGATTCGTAGTACTAGAAATCGTCACATCCGGTTTTACGTTATTATATTCTGAGACGGATGGAGTACTCGGTGATATCCCAAAATAAAGCTATTTTCCTATTTACGATTTCTTCTCAATCAATCACAACCATCATCTTCACCTACTTTATCTTCTCTACCAATTACAACCCTCTTCCAATTATCTTTACCTATTTTTTTAATATCTGTGACTACCTTAAAAAATGCTTACATTTGAGACGAAGGAAGTAATCAACAATTCATTCTTCTTCTTTTTTTAAAGAAAATCAGCAGTTGATCTTGATGAAACTTTATATCCCGCCTGCTTTTACATCGATCGGTCTCAGTCTGAAAAACAAAATTCCGAAATCGAATGTTCAGAAGACAAGAATTGTAAAGTAATTTGCACGGTATGGCCGAACGCTGAACGCGTTACTGAAGACAGTAGCATATGCACCGTAGAACTATGGCACCAATGGTGGCACTGTTTCCGCTGCGAAAATCAAATCACAAGTCAATGTCTTTTATATAACATTATAAATCCATAAAAGTTATAATTTTATGACTTGTGATTTATGTCTTTTATAACATCAAATCACTTGTGACTTCAAAATCATTTTTGGCAAAATAAAAAAAAAACATATAATTGAGAGCGTTGGCTTACTGTAGCATATGAAAAGCGACTGCGGCGGCAGCATGGTGCTGCACATGGCGGGAAGGAGCACCATGCGGACCGGATCGATGGGCCTGGAGATCATCCTGCTCATGTCGCCATTGATGCCGTGGCAGAGGCAGATGAGCGCGCTGCCAACGAGCGACCTGAATCCGTCGCAGCAGGCGCCCGGCGGCGCGGTGGCGTCGTTGGTGAGGTAGTCGACGCACGGCAGCAGCTCTACCAGCGACGTCAGGCACTCCGTCGGCGGTGGCGATGGTGGCCGCGGCCGCGTCGTCGTCGTCCCGGGTGAAGGGAGCGGCGGCAATGGCGGTAACGGTGGCAGCGGCGGTAAGGCGGGGAGCGGTGGAAGCGGCGGCAGAGCGGGGAGTGCTGGCAGCGGCGGCAATGGCGGGAGGCCGGGGAACAGCGAAGCCGTCGGCGCCGCGGATGAAGCGGTGGCTGCTCCTGGCACTTCTTGCTCTCCGGCAAGGCCTGTCCATGTCGGTTCTTGGCTTGCGGCCGCGGGCACCCTCGCTGCCGATGGCGGCTGCCGCGACGCACCAGCTGCTACGGCGAAGGTGAGGAGCAAGACGATGACCCACATGTGCTGGCGCTGCGCCATGATCTTTCTCCGCGTTGTCAAGGCCGAAAGACAGCAGAAAGAATGTCACATCTCGCCGCGCCAAATGCTGAAATTCTCTATCTGCAAGCAGCAAGTATCGAGGTTTTTTACACGACGATGCCTGCAGGAGAGGCAGGTGAATTTAATCCCGTGCTACTCTCTTGGCTTCGGGATCATGCTCTTGGTCTCCATGCTTGAGCTTAACCGAAGTGACTTTATATACTCACTTGCTGTGACAGAACATGCCTTGGCAGCTTCACGTTCTTGGCACTTGGCATGGTGTGGTCTCTTTTGAATACAGAACGCATCCAAACCACCCAGCTGTTTATCCTTCACAATGTTACGGCAGAAGATTAAGCCTTGGGGTACCAGAATCTCAAACTCTCGAGTACTATGGATTATTAGGGCGTGTTCTAATAACTGGATGGTTGCATAGGTTATAAATAAGAACTTGTGTGTATACGATACATTCCCGAACAAGTAATTTGGAAAAAGTTTTATCTAATGGATGCTGATGTAGGAAGTTTTTAGAGAAACTGTATTTTTGGAAGACAAGCCATACTTTCATTAGCTAGTTATAATCATGGATTCATGGTTTGTTTCGCACGTGTTGCCTGAAATTCGTTAGAACATTTCATGGGCCGTGTTCTGCCTGTGCCCGATCTGCCTAGCAGCCCACACATTGCTATGCAAGTCCACATGGACTCCCTTAAATATAGGTCTAATCTGATTCATATCACTAAACCGTAATACCGGATATCATGACACCTAAACTATTAAAACCGGTGTAATTTGTCTCGGCTGTTTTGAAACGCACATGGTCCAACCCGCCAAAGTAATCTTGTGGGGCCCACCCATCAGCAGGGCAGCGGCACGGGATTTGCACGCGGCACAGAACGAGCGGCTGCCGATGCAGATGGCCGCACAGGTGCTCTACTTCAAGCAATTTCGCCTCCGGAGGCGGTGGGATGTGGTCGGGAAACGGGGTAGGGAGTGACGCGATGTTGCCGCGGGACAACTACACGTCGGTGTGGCGAGAGAACCGGGAGGTGAAGTTGGAGGTGGTGCGGATGCGGATGCGGCTCACCGACTTGGAGAAGGACCACGTGAGCATGAAGCGTGAGCTGGTGCGCGTCAGCCCGGCGAACCGCCTCCTCTGGAGCTTCGCCCGCACCCTCAACTCACTGTTCCGGACGCGCCTCGCAGTCGAGCCGGGCGTCCAGTAGCTCGCGCACCAAGGCCATCGCCGATGCCAAGGTGCTCTTCCAGCGTCGCCGACGCCTCTCCATCTCCTGACCCGGTTGACGCACGTGTGCATACGAGATGATCGATGGCTCGAATTGGGATATTTTTTTTGTTCTTCTCAATTTTTGTGGGACTTGCACGAATTGTGTGGCGTTACATGGACGAGGGAACAGAATTGCAAAGAATCGCGGGCACCACTGTCGTCCTGTCGCTGACCTCCATTTGTCGGCTGCTACTACTTCCGGGGCCTTGGCTGGGCCGCCCGGCGAGGCTCCTTGCAGGTTTGGTGACAACAGCCAGATGATGGCCAATGATAGCAAGCAGGGATAGCGCTGGCCGTTGCAGCCTTCACTTCACCGCCCCGATGCGGACGACGCCCTCCATCAGGAAAGACTAGAAGAGCACAAATCTTCAAAGGAAAGGGGAAACAGAGCAAGAGCAGGCAAATTTGGTGGACTGAAAGAACTCACCGCCACCTCACTTGCAGCATGCCATGGATGGATGCCCTTTCGTCCAGACCTAGGAGGGGGTAAAGGAAGGAAGAGCATGGTCACTGGCGGGTGGATCCCACAGGATGACTCAACAGGCTGGACTGGTCAAAGGGTCGTATCGGCGACCACCTTCCAAAAATACCGAGGGAGGCAAATTATACCTGCTTTAATATTTTAAGTGTCTAGATATCCGGTACCACGATTCAAGGATATGAATAAGATTAGACATATATTGAGGGACTCGAAGTAGACTTACTGCGCTGTATAACCATCTCACAGAAATCAACCCAGGCCGTCTCTACCCCGATGCCGTGAAGCCCACCAACAGCACCCCGTGGATTGAGATTCTTTAACGAATTAACGTGAAAGTGAAAAGACGTGGCTCGGTCACATGTTAGCGATCGTCAGAGGGAAGGCTCCTCCCTCACGTCGTTTCCGGCCTTTCAGTTTTGGGGGCGCCAGCCCAGCCGGCGCGGGAAGCGTCACACACACAGCGCACCGTGACGGCGGCATCCGTAGAATCGCCGGCGGCTTGGCTCACCTGCGCGCTACCGCGTCCAACCCAAAACAGGGAGCGAGCCTGATCAAGCAGAGCAGTGACTTGCCTAGCGTGTCGCTGCCATTCACCGGTTGACGAACGGACTGCGATACTGCCAGCCAAGTAAACTGTACTATGGGATCGCGACCGTGTAGTCAACATCCCTTTCTGTTGTCACTTCCGGCAGGTCACTTTTTTTTTTTCGTCATTTGTAATTTACGCATTATTACTAGCAAAATGCTCATGTATTGCAATAAATGTAGCAGTTTCAAAAGGACTTAAAAAAATTGCTCCATCCAGTCATATTTAGGATAAGGCTTATCAGAATTTTAAAATTCTGATTATTGATAACTTCTCAAATGTTTAGTTTAAAAACAAAATAAAAGTTATCAATGATCAGAACTTTATCAAATCTTATCCTAAAACAAAAGAGAAGGGCCGAGTTTAGTTTCAAACTTTTTCTTCAAACTTTCAACTTTTTCATCACATCAAAACTTTCCTACACACACAAATTTCCAACTTTTCCGTCACATCGTTCCAATTTCAACCAAACTTTCACTTTTGGCGTGAACGAAACACACCCAAGGTATGCATAGAATTGCGTTGAAGGTACTACTACATGGAGAAAAGCGAAGCATATATATAAATATTAGTCGTTGTCATAAACTGCTATAGCTACCGGTCCATCACCCGTTGAATTTCGAGACCATACTTGTATGGTTGAATTGTGATGAGAAAATTGACATCGTTCGTATATGTGAGCGAGAGGCACAGTCGATGGCGAGAGACTGGACTAGCGTGAGAGGCGTGTCCGGTGGTGGAGGAGGCCGGCACGGCGCAATGAGGCGCGACCGGCGGTAAAGGAGGCGACCACGGTGTGAGGAGGAGCGGCCGGGGGGGGGGTGTGGCGTGGTCTTCGGCGCACGAAGGCTAGCCGGCGGGGGGCGCCGGTGCAGTGGTTCCACATGTCAGCAGAGGTTGAGCGGTGGTGGAGCATCAGTGCGTCAGTCGTGAACTTGCAGGTGATGAGCGGCGGGTGAAAACCCTGCCCGGCCTGGCTGGACCGACAACAATGTTCCCTCTCCTAAGGGCGTTGTCGTGTCATCTCATCCCTCAAGGGTGTTTGCCGGGCGAAAACCCAGTCTTGGCTTTTTTGAGTCCCTGACGGACGGTGGCGGCGGTTTTCCGCCGCTTCTCTCCTTGGAGACGTCGTTTAGGCATCCCTTATTGAAACCACTCGAACGATTGGTGCAAGCACACTCTAGATAGAGTTGGGCTTTGTGTTGGTTGTAAGGGAGTCTTTTGGGCGTTCTCGTCTGTGTTACTTTGTTGGCCTAGCGGCGGTCAGTCACGCTTAGCGACGGCCGGTCCGGTGCTAGCCTTCTCCCGGACATGTGTGTTGGCGCTGTCGGTGTGGGTAGTGGTATATATTTTTCCTTTTTCCTAGTTACGTCCTTCCAGGGTTATAATCTTGTAATTTTTTTCTGCTCTATCAATAGAACTCCGCACCGTCTCGTGCGAGTCGTTCAAAAAAAATAGTTTTGAAGTTACAAAGTGTAGTCGCACACATATGTGCTTGTGTCGACTAGGCTGCGTTCGGCAGCATGACAATAGGAGTTTGTTTGTTTCGTTTTTTGCGCGCACGCTTCCCAAACTACTAAACGGTGTGTTTTTTGTAAAAAAAATTCTATAAAAAAGTTGCTTTAAAAAATCATATTAATCTATTTTTAAAATTTAAAATAATTAATACTCAATTAATCATATGCTAATAGCTCATCTCGTTTTGCGTATCTTCCCAATCCCCTTCTCTTCAAACTCAGCCTTAACATAAGTAAGGTCACATCAAATCTATTCCCACCCCCAATATGGTTATTTGGTCTATTAATATGTAGTAAACCTAAAGTCAACCTTGATGAATGGTGACGAATGAAATTATGTTAAGGGAAAAGCCAAGACACCATGGGGATGAACACTATGTTGATGTATTGATGTGATGGGTTCATAAGTCGATCATACCAACACCAAAAATCGCAAAGAAGATATTTAAAAAAATGGAAAGAAAAGAGATTCATTTTCAAAATCATAAGGGCATGCACAATTCTCATGCGTGGCAAGTGGTTTCGGCTCACCAAGTAGGATCCTTAGGCACGTGATGGCTCATCAGGGTAAACGTGTGGGGCGACAAGGGAGAAAAGGGTGAGAGGAAGGCTGTGATAACTATGGGAGGGAGAAGAGGGGCCTACCATCATGGATGCTCCGTCACCCTGATTTGTGCCATCGTTGAAGAGTTCATTGGCCCGCTGCCGCTGAAGAGCGGAGCGCCTAGTCGATCAGATTTTCTCCATGCTGCCCTGATCTGCACCGCTCTTGAGGGTCACGCCTTGTCATTACTCGCATGGGGAGATAGGGTACAGAAAAGAATGAGAGAAAGAGAAGAAATGGTGGATGGGTGACTGATATTTGATGGTTGGATCATGCTTAATTGTTTGAAGTTTCGAGTTAAAAAAAATAAAAGCATGGGCTTAATTGTAAAATTCCATGTTATTATCTAAAACACCTTAGTGTTGTAGAACCAATTTATCAATAGTGCTTGCAAGGACGAATCCAACATTTAGATTGTTCACACAATGTTTTTGGCCATCTATAAAATGCACGGTGAATTTACATATGTTCCAGGTAAAATAAAACAAGTTTTAACCACTAGGGCTCGAGCCATGGTTTAGGTGGCTCGGAACATAGGTTTGCCCTTAGTGCTTGAGACTATATGGTGGTCGAGAGCACTAGATAAAGGTATGTTGTGTTGTCAATGTTCTAAGGGGACAACATTTGGTGGAAACTGATTAAAGTTAATTAAACTTTGGCCTACCTTTTTTTACCAAAATTTTGTTTTTTCCTATCCTCCACCTAATATTTTCACTTCGAACTAGATAGGATTACTTTGTTGTACTTTGGATCTCACCTCAAATCATTTCTCTAGCTACATCTATCTCTAATCTTGTAAAGAGTAACGTACGTGTAGACACTTTTTTAGCTGTATCTACCCTCTAAATATGCAAAGAATATTAGAATAGTCTATCCTCTAATCTTGTAAAAAATATCCTACATATAAGTTACATCTCTAAGTGCATCTATCCTCTAATCTTGTAAAATATATACTACATGTATGTCGGGAAGATTGCTGATTCACAGGAGCCAATATGCAAAGTCGTTATGTGCTTGAGAAAAGATTTTGGATAGTCCAAAATAAAACAAAGACAAAATAAGCTAATTCAAAGTGAAAAGATGGGTTAACGTGTGATCCAAAATAAACTTTGGTAATAAAAGGTGACCTAAACGTAATTTACTTAATTGATTATTGCGTCACACACCGCTGAGAGATGAAGAGCTGAGTGGATTAGTAGGTGGACCAATAGGGATAGAGATTCGCATGGGAGTAGACAAGCTGACGATCGAGTTCTTTCCTGCTTCCCTTCGCGCAGGTTGGACTAAACAGATGTCCTTATCACATCGCATCGGATGATTAGATATTAATTATAAATATTAAACATAGATTATTAATAAAATCTATTCATAATTTTGGACTAATTCACAATCTATTGAGTCTAATTAATCCATAATTAGAGCTAATTATGGATTAATTAGGCTTAAAAAATTTATCTCGTAAATTAGCTTTTATTTATTTAATTAGTTTTATTAGCAGTCTATATTTAATACTCTAAATTAGTGTCTAAATATAGAGACTAAAGTTAAAGTCGCTGATCAAACCCCACCTTAGCCTTCAGCACATCAGAAATTTTAGTCGCAGGTACGTGCGCTGCACGGGTCGATGACGGACGTCCAACTGACCTGCAGTTGTGCCGCTGCGGCTGGTAGTTGAGACGTTATTAGCAGATGAAGATCGAAAGGCGACGCGGCTAAGGAACAGAGCAGAAAATACGCGCTTCGGCAACATGGCCATGATAAGGGTAGGCCAACCCGGTCTGGTTAAACTGAGGCAGGCTCTCTCTGGCTCTCAACCTCTGACCAAGACCCAAGCTCTTGCTGAGCATTTTAAACATTTCTTCGAGACCTCTCCTTTTTTTAACTGAAAGACCTGCGTTTCCGGTCAAATTTTTAAATCTGGCCTAATCCCCAACCAACCCTTGTTCTGGCTTTGGTTGTCCTCATGGGTCACGATTAGTTCCCCTACGGCCCTACTCATCACAAATTCACAATCAAGCCCCCAGGCCACGTCAACTGTCCTGGCAAATTCATGAATTTTGCAGATATTATCTAAAAATGAATTTTGCATAGGCGGACAGCTAATTAAACAACTACCCTGGCTCCCATACTATTCGTCGTGTCGTGTCAGGGCGCAATCACAATACTAGTATATATCAATTGGTGACCAGCCTAACTTCGTCAAATTGTTTGACATAAATAACTATCATTAATCAGCCTGCAAACAAACCCGCATAAATTGCCCCTGTCCTCACGTTTCTTTGGCTCCTACAGTCCTAATCTTTTCTTTTTCTTTTTCTTTTTCTTTTTCTTTTTATTTATTTCTGTCGTCGCAGCCTGCCCCGTTGGACTGGGCGGTTCGGCCGATCAGCCAATGACTCATCGGCAATATTAACCAGATAATATATAGCACATGACCAATAAAGCATCCGTTACCATTAAAATTCCAAAAATAAGATTTAAAATACTTTCTTAAAAGCGAAATGAGCATATGTCAATTGGTTAGGTTATTACCCAATTTCAGACCTTTTTATTGTGACACGAAACGAACTCAAACTTGATATAGGTACCCACCCACATTTACAGCTAATTATTATTTTAGTGATAAGCGGCATACTCCTTGATAGCAAGGCACATATGATCAATCTCAAAATATACCGGACCAGCATTTCGAATATGTTAATAGGGACATGGTTGTGTTTTTCTAAAAGAAGTTTTCTTAAAAATTTCTAGTTACATTATTTTTCTCAAAAACACTCCGTTTTATGTTCTTTTCTTATTAATGCTGATCAGAGGGAAACAAGACTTCATCCTTTTTTCACTTACGCTTTTAGTGCTAGATGTTGGCAGCACTTGGGAATTCATTGTAACCAAAACCTGAAAAAAAAATTCAGATGGTTGCCCTGGCAAGGCTCAGGTTTAGTCAAAGAGGTTTTCTTGAGATTTTCTTTATGGCATCATGGCACATTTAGAAGCATAGCAATGGACTTATCTTTCAAAGTATTAACCTTCGTTTCAATCCTGGAAATCCCTTTTTGTGAAAGAAGCTCTTCTGCATCTGTGCGCAGAATGAAGGATTCCCTGAAACAATCTGTTTCTAATTGGTTGTAGACTTTATAGCTTTGTTGCCTTTTCTTCTCTTTTATGCATTCTCTGTAACTTTGTAAATATTTTATTTTTCTATAAAATTTAAACTGTTGTGCAAAGCCCTGACAGTATTCCCAGTCAAAAAGACTTAGTTTTTAACTCGATTTTTGTAGCACGCTTTTTAAACTATTAAACGGTGCATTTCGTACGGAAACTTTCTATGTAGAAGTTGTTTTAAAATATCAAATATGGATGAATATATTTGTCAACTTTATAATAAATCTCTACTATTATAAAAATTGAAGATGTTTTTGCCGGTATTTTTGTACGTCATCCGTATTTGAGTCGGTTTTTAAGTTCTATCGCTTTTGGAAATAGAGATCCGTGTATGAGTCAGATTTTAAGTTTGTTTGCTTTTGAAAATACAAAAGAAGCCGTATAAGAAGTTTCTTTAAAAAACCTTGCATGCTAACTTGAGATGAAAGTCGGACTCCTAATTGAAACTCATGATTTTCTAAAAAAATCCAAGTGAATTTTCATAGTGAATTTCATTTCAACTAAACCGTATAATATTAAGATAACATTCGCATGTTGCAACGCACATATATTTTTCTAGTAAAACCTAATTAACACATAATAAATATATATTTGATATTTTAAAACAACTCCTCTATAGAAAATTTTTTAATGAACTATTTTGAAACAATATCTTCAGCTTAACCCGTTGGAAAGCCATCCACCGTAATATAGTCGGAGTTGGGGTCCAGGCCGAAGGCTCGAGGAAATTACCATATCGCCCACCACCCCAGGCCACGTTCGGGACGCGGTTGCCTAAAAAGCGAAAATATATTCCCGGAGCAAAGCAATAATAACCCGTCACGATTCGCCCACACGGCCTATCTATAAAGCCGCCCCCGTCTCCGCAAGGTGATCGTATTCAATCAGTTTATTCGGTCGCCGGAGACCCGAGGAAGAAGAAGAAGAAGAAGAAAAGATGAGCTACTACGGCCAGCAACCTCCCGTCGGCGTCCCGCCGCAGCAAGGTTCGAAATCTCCGGCTTCCCATGTTCTTCTTCTTCTTCATCCTCGGCTTTTTTTTTTTCTAATTTATGTGTGTGCTTGTGTGGTTTCTTGTGGATGGTTTGACTGAATCTTGGCCGTGTCTGGATCTTGTGTTTGTTCAGGTTATCCTGGGAAGGACGGCTACCCGCCGCCGGGGTACCCACCGGCCGGCTACCCGCCGGCGCAGGGCTACCCACCGGCTGGGTACCCCCCGCAGCAGGGCTACCCGCCGCCGTACGCGCAGCCGCCGCCCCAGCAGCAGCAGCACAGCAGCGGCCCTTCCTTCATGGAGGGATGGTGAGCACTTCGTCTCGTCTCGCCTCTTTTTTCTTCTCTTTTTGAATCAACAATTCAGCATCCTCTTCGTTACTCTTGCCCTACTAGTAGATTTTGAAGTAGTACTATATTGCTTGATTTGATTAGATCAAAATTTTAGGGCTATTTAGGTTATTAGGGAGTAGTAGTAATTACCGGACGCTGGCTCAGATCTGTCCACGCCGACGGGTGTGGTGGCCGGCGCGTCCGCCGCGGCGGCGGCGGCGGCGGCGGCGCACGTTCGCTGTGGTGGGGCCCTGAATAGACGCGTGAACTACCACCCCTTGAAACGTGGGTTTCGTTGACGTGTCGGCCCTTCCAAGCAAGGCGACGGCGAGGTTGCACTTGCATGCCACGGGGAGTTTGGTTGTCTTCTCCTTGCACCAGCGATGGCCGTCTGATCTTGGATGGACGGCTGTGATGCAGTCACATTCCCTTAGTGCTAAGTACCATTTGTTGTTTCCTTGTGAAGGAAAGATAAGTTAAGCCTGTAGGAGAATAAAAATATGTGCTTTTCACATATTCCTTTGGGAGAGGTCACCTAGGATAATACTACTATACTCCGTAGTAAGTATCTTTCTTGGTTTTTTTAGAGAGAGATATTATATTTTCGTTGACGCGCTAATACCAAAGAACGGTTCTCTTCTTCCCCCCGAGATGATTATGATTAGTCTTGGCGGGTGTTCCATCACTAATTGTGTTGCTAACCTAGTTGCAATTTGAATAATGCAGTTTGTCAATGGACGGCTGGACATATTTAGGGACTTATTTTAGATTGAGCTCCTTTGTTCAAATGGCAATACTATACTTACCTGCTGCCTTTATCAGTTTCAATTTTGGTGTCATAATTCTAATGATGTTGTGTTGTAACAGCTTGGCTGCCCTCTGCTGCTGCTGTCTCCTGGACGCCTGCTTCTGAGGATAGAGGCGATGGGTGCAAGAGAGCTGAAGAGATTTGTTTCATGGAGCTGATCAAACCGAACTGCTATGAGAAAATGTTGCTAGATTTCGTGTTCGGCATTATTACCTGTTATCCGCCTTGTTTATGAACCTCTCTGAACCTGATTTATTTGATCAGTGTTTGATGGATGGCTAAAACTATAGTTGTGTACTACTGTTGATTCCAATCTTGCTGGTGGAATTCAACCCGGGTTGTGGAGTGCAAGTTGAATTCGTTCTTGTTATATCTGCCATTCGATTTCTTTACCATTGCTGCGGTAACACTTGCGTTGCTTTGAAAATACCCTGATCACCTCATAAGCCGCCGGGTCTCACTGGGCACTGACTTTGACTGGTGCGTTTCTTTTTGAAGGAATCTTACGTTTCTTGTTCGAACGAACAACTTGCCCAGTAATTTTTTCCTTAATTATTGTAATTACGATCGTATATAACATCAAGGCGTCGCGACTAATAAAGTGAAATTCGTGTGGCGACATGCTTTTAGATATTTTCTGATAAATTCTTTTCCAGATTGCGATGTCTGGGTACTTTTCCAGGTCTTGAGGCTGTATCATTGCGCCAAGCACACGTCGTCTTTTTCTACAGTAAAAGCCTAAAAGGCACTAAGACAATTGCACGTCACGTTTTACACGTTACTAGTGCTGTTCGGCTGTTAGCTGTTAAATGAACCTCGCCCAGATAACCCAAATCCCAGTCCTACATTGACCGTGTTATGATTCTGCCAGTCCTACATTTTGCGTTACTTCGACCCTGATGATTGTAGATTTTAGATTTTTATTAACGGAACATTTCGTACGAAAATTTTCAATATGATATTTTTCTTGAAATAGTTTTCTAAAGCATCTTTACATTAGTTGATTCATTTGTTTATATTCTCTTGGTTGTAAGCAATCAAACATCCACATGAACATTCATCATCGAGATGTAACGCCAACCTTGTGCTTCTTTTGGGTGCATCTTCTGGAATCAGCTTATGATAAAAGCTCTGACGGTTGCTGCTTTACATTTAATATATCCACATACAAACCGTGTCTAGAAGCCAAAATCATCTTGGCGCGTGCAAAGAGAGTACAAAATCAGGTTACCGGTTTTGTGATGAACCAGTCGCTAGTCTAACTGACTGGTAAGTGGATTTTGATCCGTGTATGCCGCCAGCCCTGGGGCCCCTGCCATGTGATTACCAAACTTTCATGGAAGACCAAACCCGAAATGTATTGCCATCAAACGGTCTTGCCTGGTCTAAAACTATGGTAGTAGAATGCCTCCAGGTGCACGCTATTGACGTGCGTGAGGTCGTTATCAGCATCGCATAAATAGGGAACCTGACGTAAAATATTCTCTTTTTGCCGGGTTACTCGACAGATGGTGATCACTCCCACTTATTAGAAGTTTCACTTTTTCAAGCTTTCAGCCTACTTATATAGAATTTCTCCAGCTATGATCTACTCTGATTCTATTGTGCAACAAATTTCCTTTGCAACCATGTAAATAAATTAACACAACATTTCAAAAATCGACATCACTAACAGTTCCTATGTTTCTCTCCGTGAAATCCTAATTTAGTACAACATACATTCAAAATTTGGTGGCGTCAGAGGCTCAGAGCTGATGTAGTGTTGAACTGCACCGATTCCATATGCGTTATATCATCTGGCAGTAATATTGTTGGGAGTAACACTGGCGTGCTTTGGCTGAAGCTGCTTTATATAATACTTTGATCCTCGTGATAAATTGATGCGTTTTCTCCTTTGCTCAGGAATGGATTCAATCGAACACTCCAAGAAGCCACGCCGCACAAACCTGCATCAGTTTCAAATTAAGCGCTAGAGATATATAGAAGGCCTAGATATTATAATCTAGCCTAAAATCCTCACAAAATAAAATAATCTTGTAATATCTGAACATAGCTCCAGTAATTTGTCATTTTTCTCCATGTGTTTACTGTACTTGAAGTACCTTGATATTTTTAGTATGTACAGGTCCTAACTAAGCCATATGAAAACATATTAGATCATCAGCTAGATTCAAGAAACAAATTATACGCCCAGCGCAGAGTGACATACATATTGCACAACACAGACTGTTACATCGTCCTCTATGAATATTTTATTAGCTAAGTATTAATACTCCTTGTTATTCGAAACAGAGCACAATGATAGGCTATTTGGTCATTAAATCATGCATATGAAACAACCCATATAATGGACCAAGAGAAGGATAAAGTTGCATACCAATCAGCTGTCCGTGTCGTGAGCAAGAATAATTTCTCCAGACCAAGGGACATTGCCGCCTTCTCAATATAGTCTGAAGCATCATCATAATATTGAGTAAACCAAGATGCATAATAGACTTTCCATAATAAATCAATACAGGTGCATAAAAGCTCTTCAAATACAAATGAGGAGTTGTTAACTGGAACAATGATGCGCAGAAAATCCACATTCATGTTTCCTGGCTTAGTAACAATCAGATGGTTTGGTAGTAGACTAGTAGTTACAAGACTACAGCATGAATTCCCTCTTTGCAGGTAGTTTCTTCCCTCATAGTTTTTAGGCTTACATGTGCATGTGACAAAATAAGTAGGTGGACGAAGGGATATGCACTGGCACATGATGTGTGTGCATGTTCAGGGAAAGGATGGTGGGAGTGTGGTTGCATTAAGCTACCGAAATAATGTTAAATGCATCTCAGGGAAATAATGTTAAACGCATCAAGCTTTTTCAGTTTTGCATCTTATGACAGGACATTGGATTTTGTTGAAGATAAATCCGTCTATTTCAAATGAAGATAAATACTGTTTGATTGTTTTTCGTGAGAGTGATTTTGCAGTCCTTCAGGAAGCACTAAGAGGTACCACATTTTCTAGTGTAAAATTTGATACCTCTCGGAACCTCCAGTACTAGGAGATACCAAATTTGCACTAAAATTTTTTGGTACCTCCTAGTACCTCTCAAGGACTGTTAAATTTGTCTTTGTGAAGTATTGGTTTTTGAAGTTTGAACCAACTACAATTTGATGGCTAACTTAAGGAAACCAAACAGGGATGACATAAAGCAATGAGCGTACCAAGCAACTTGTCCCCTTGACCTCTTCCTCGGCATTCTTCAGATACAGCAATCGCAGCAACTTCTCCAGATTTATCTTCGGGAAATGGGAACAGAGCAGCACATCCAATGATTGAACCATCCCTTTCGACAACATAGAACGACTCCAGTGCTTCAAGAAGCTAAAAAGAATATAAAGCATAAATTAGAGCTAAATTGAAGCATAACACAACCGGATTCAACGAAAGCATACGCTGTAAAGATCATTAGGTAGGATTTTAGGACACCTCCTTATCAGTTCTCTTCACCAAAACACCAGATTCTTCTAGCGGTCGAAGAATTTTTCTTATCCCAAGAAGATCCTCCTCTCTAGCTATCCTTGTTCCTTCATACACATCCCTGAAAACCAAGTATTACTGTATAAATAGACATCTCAACGTTAACTTGTAGAAGCTAAATTCTTAAATGTATTTAGTTCCTTATAAAAATATATATATCATGCTGAGGATATTTGTAGCATTACTATGATGAAAAGATGCAGGCCATCGCAGCCAAGGGTACAACTTCAGAACTCGCATATACTATGATAAAAAGTTAGGAAAGGCCTTTGATTTTGTGCACAAATGACTTCTGTAGGAATTAGGGATGATGTTACAAGCAATTAACTGTTCAGGAGATGCATCTAAGTGCACATAAGGATAAAACAGGCGTCGGAAATTTTGCTTGTGCATGGAAACTGTAATATTTGATCAAAAACTGATAACAGAAGTCCAACATACCTAGCTATCATTGTTCCTGTACCATCTCTTGTAAACAATTCTAATAGCAGTGATCCATCAACTGTTCCATCTATGATATGAACTCTTTGAACGCCACCCTAGCATACAAGAAACAAATTTCATATTCAAGAATAAAAATAGAAACCGTCCTCAAACTTGAAAGGTTACACTATTGTACTATCCTCTCTCCTCAGCAAGCCTAAAGTAACACAGTAAATAATGAAAAATGAGATAAGGGGCTCCTTTTTGGTCCAACATGACTTGAAAGAAGAGAAGCACTTACATGGCATACAAATGCTGCTGCTGCCAACTCAGAAAGATAGGCATTTGATCTACTTAACCGCTCTTCACCACCAATAGCAAATCCTTGCTCACCAGATAAAATACCATTTCCATTGTTGAAACCCAAGCCATTATGGAAAGAAGCAGCATATGCGCCAAGAGGACCGCTTCCATTCAAAAATGGTTTGACATCCTCATGCAAATGACTGATACCCTCCTCGTCCACAACCTTGACATAATTTGCTGCGATATCACTTTGCTTAGCACGCTTTCTGATCAACATATCTGCTTCCTCAAGAGACATGAAAGGAATGACACGTCCATGCTCATCAAATATCTGGCCATCTACAATGCAGATCAGCTTATCCGCCTCAATGGCTAAAGCACACGCAGTAGCTACTTCATAAGTGCTGAATGCAGCCAAAGAAGATAGAACAAATTTAGTTTAGTAGGCTAGCTGCAGTATATAGAAAGAGTAGATGGGGCAACAGTACTTCAGAATCTTTGAATATAGACAGGACATTTACATATATTTTCATAAAAGTAAAAGAGTAAAAATGTGTGTGCATATAGTCACTACAAAGGTCATGGATAGAGAAAAAAACATACTTGCAGTTTAGCACTTCTCCTGAGCTCGAGTATCCCATATTGCTCACAACAACTATGCTATCACTATCAAGCCTTTCTTTTATTCGTGAAACATCAATTTTCTTAACCTCGCCGGTGAACCCATAATCAATACCATTAACTACTCCTCTTCTCTGCCAAAGGAAGAGAGTTACATAAATTTAGTTCTGCAGGACCTCCACGAACTGAAGTTCAGCATAAGTGATGGACAAAATCACAAAAAAGACATGGAAAAATAAACAAAAATAATCCACATGCACATTCGAATGGAAAAAGGCACTGAGCACACACATACAATGTTCCTATAGTACTAAAATTGTATTCAACCAAGGGAGATGGGAGCTTTTCTTCACAGTTCAAGTTTAACAAGGCCATGACTATTGATCCTAGAGTTGTCCATGGTGTTCTTAACTCTTACTTCAGTGTACAAAAATGATAATTTGAACTTCACCCAAATGGACAACTTTCCAGCCAATAGTGTTTTCTTCTGTTTACATGGCAGTTGAAGGGTACTTTTCGTAAAACATTAAAAACCAGTTCTTAACAAAGAGGTTAGGAAGTTACATGATAGGGCGACTGGGAATAAATCGAACCACTCGAAGGGAATGCCTCAAAAGTGACTCAGTAGCTCAAAGGTTGTATTACTGTTAGTCAGTAACAACTTTAGTAACTACTACGTTGTCCAGATGTCAATGGTCATCTCAACTAAAACCCTCCAATGCTTATTGCCTAATTTGCATCATTCTGCATACATTATCTTAGGAGGAGTGTTTTACATAACAGGGTAAACAAGTCTGTAAGAGGTGAACAAGTCAATTAAAGGCAGGCCGATGAAAACAAAAATGTATAATTGTGTGCCTTTTAAAGGAGAAAAGTGGTTTTTATTCATGGAGAGTTACAAGTATAAAAGTTGCCCTGAGCATAGTCTTCACAAGATAAGCAAAAGAACCAGATTAAGGCCAGATACTTGGAAGCCGAAGGGGCTTAGTTAGTAACAAATATTACCTTAGCACCAAGGAAGTTGCCACTTGCAACATTATCCACAAGACCATGCCAACGTCCAATAACACCATGTCTACGAAGATTCAACATTGGAGGACCAGGAGAAAGCTTGGCCTCAATAGTTAATCGTATTCTTCCAGCTGCCTCCATTGCAGCCTCTAATGAATCAGAATCAGTAACTCGGTACTGACCAACATACTTGGCCATCCTCCCTAGATGAAAATTTATAAGATGAACATATGCAGTAGGAAATACTAAAAAAATAGTTGTAACTTGCAAGAAGAATCAAACATACTCAAGTTAGCAAAAGGCAAGATAAACATAATAGCCATTCCACATATTATCATCACAGCTAAAAGGACTGATGAAGTTTCATTTTTCAGTGAATGTGCTTCATCAAATTACTAATATAAATCACAACAGCAGTCAAGCTAGTCCCCATTCAAAAATCACACAGTATGCAATTCACTAACACAATCTCATCACAACTGAGCAGAAGAGTTCGACCAGGTTTCATGACATCCAGGACAGCCATAAGCTATAGAAACTAAATAATTCTCTTGAGTTTTTTTTTTAAAAAAAATGTTTTGTGTATGCACTGAATAGTTTTCCTATATGTTGCTTTGTATACTTTTGATAAGATGTCAACACATAAGGCTTAAGAATCAAATTCAAAACTTTTTCAATGGCATAACCTTAGCATAAATATGTCCAATAAATACGGGGGCTATTTCCTAGAGTCAGGAGGTAAAGCTAAAGCCATTTTTTGAAGTATTAGCTCAGCCATTTGTTTCTAATAAAATGCTTAGGAATTTTTACAGGATTTTTAAACCCTAAAAAACTCAATGTTTCAGGAGTGAGCACAAGAATGGATGGCGAAGAGAACCTAGCAAGGATGGTTTGCACTGACCTCTTTCTGACAAGAGCTTATCAATTTGGACATGTGTTCCAGGAACAAGAACAAATTGAATCCCCAAACCATGAAGAAGTGAAATATCCTGCATATGATAAATTATAATTCAGTTCTAACTCCATAATGATAACAAGATAAGAAAAATTCTGTGGAGTCACTGCGACGAGTTAAGACTCAAAGGATCACAATCATTTTAAGAGGTCCCTGAAGATTTGATCTCTGTTTTCCATAATAGTGCTAACTTCATTGAGGGTCATTGAATCAGACTCACATTCCATGGGAATCAAGGAGACCAGTCTCCTATAGTCCTACCTCACACAAAATTGGTTAATTTTCATTCTGACAACTCAATTCCAATCCCTATTAATCAAGGACATGAACAAATATAGGCTGACCACTAGAAAAACCTACAATCTCTCTCTACATAATAAATTAAATTTATGCCGTACAGGCGTACAATAAGTAATGAGTATATGAAACACGAAAAAAAAAGAGAAAAACACCGCCTGCATCTTCCTGTACCTAAGTTGCAAGCACTGTTCATCCGGGAAAAATCGCCGTGTGCATCCAAAATACTAGTACTCCAAAATCAAATAACAGAAGCAAACCATCCCAATACCTGCAGAATGCCGTCGAAGTGCGGCCCTGACACGACCTCGCTGGAGATGACGACCACGAAGGTGCTCCCCCTGTGGCCCCGGATGTACGGCCAAGCCTCCCTGAAGAACCCGACGAACTCCTCCCGCGCGACCGCGCCGCCACCGCCACCGCTACCGGCGCCGGGATTCGCGACCCCGCAGCAGCACCGGACACCGCGCCGCGCCCCGTTCGCCGGAGGCAGCCGCAGGGTGCGGGCGGGCTCGGCGCCACCCCGAGCAGCCACCGTCGCCGCTCCTTCGGCGGAGACGCGCGGGGAGGCGACCGACGACGGCGAGGCCATCGGAATCGAACCCTAGGGATTGGAGAGGGGACCGCCGCTGCGGCCCTTGCGGCGAGTAGTAGGTGGTTGGTTTTGGGAAGCGGATTGGCGCGCGCGTAGTTGCAGGCTTGCAGCTGCTGCAGACCTGCGTGCGGCGGCGCTGCGGATTGGGCTCCACCTCCAAATCTCAACTTCTCAGTTCGAGCTGAGCTCTGAAAAGGTCTCAAAAGTTGACTAAACTTAACATGATGGACCTGATGCTCATATTGGGCCACATTTTGGTTAGCATCCCGCGGAAAAAGTGGCCCACGTTTAAGTAAACTAGCCGGGCCGGATCGGCCCAAGCCCAACTATTCCTCTTCACAAATTGCAACAGCCAATTTGCAGTTTCCCCGTTCCTACTCAGACCCTCTCAGGAAAAAGAGAAAAAGCTCCTACTCAGAAAAGCTTTTTTCAGATTACAAAAGCTTTTTTCTTTAGAAGTATGACACAAATACAGACACTCACAACACATACACACTCACTACTATAAATATATCCCAAAGACTGGGTCATTATATCTTTAAGAATGACGTGGTCATCACAAACGTCTCGCTATTGACGGGTATGTCATCTACCATTAAAAAAATAAGTAAAAAATCCATATTACCCCTGAACCGATGGGTAAGTACAAATTAGCCTTTTAAACCCAAAACCAGGCACCAAACTACACACGCTAAAAACAAAATGTATATGAGTATTAGAAACATTTTATTTCGATTATATCGCAGATGCACCGCTACACCCGCTCACACGTTAAAAAAAAATATGTTCACTCGCTCACCGCCGCAACATCCGTGTTTCCCCTAGAGCAGGTTTAATAATATAGTCAACTACTAACTTTAAAAATTAAAATATCGTCTGTAGTCAATATAATGACTCATTCACAGTGGCGGAGGTAGCATAGGCACTGAGGGGTATTTAAACTCCCTGCCCCCTAATAAACCATTAGAGCACCCATTAAGACCCCATAAAATTTATCCATGTATCTATTGCAAGGGGGCTAAAATAGGCTTCGTCTGAGATGGTTAGAAGGCCAAAAAGCTGAGGAGCCCCCACTATAATTTTATCCTGGCTCCGCCACTACTCATTCATATAATAGTTAGTTATAGATATATATTTCATTATTTTTCATTAATGCATAATCAACCCATCTCTCTTAACCGTGTTGTAATTGGTTATAAATTTGTAGCATGCTTTTCTCCTCTTTTCTCTCCTCTCCTTCGCATAAGCACAAATGCGATGTAATGATTTGTAAAACCTATTTATATCATTTTATTGAACTCGGTCTTACTAACCCTTTTATTTTACATAAATTATATACTAAGCTTGAAAAAGAGATGAAAGTTAGCAGATTGTTCCATTCCCCCCATAAAAACTTTGACGTAGGTATACATCCCTAATGTGTCTTCTAAATGGCCCCCGTACAGAAGTTGTGCACGAAAAAGATGTCTAAAGATTACGCGAGACCTTGAGTCCATGAGAGTGCGTACGTGCAAAATCCTGCGGAATTTCTCCCGTGTCTGCCACCCGCGCATTGCATATGCGTACACGAGGAGCAAAGCACGCGACCTCGTGTTGCATTGCAGCGTTCAACCAGGGGTGAAAGCAAGCCTAAGGTAGTTTGGACTTTGGACCTACCCTAGGTTTCTCTCCATATAATCGTACTTAAGTTTTCTTAAATCACCATATAATTTTTTTACAAATTCAATATCCTATTACTTGGATCGCACTTGAGCTTCCGTTTGGTAGACCTCCAAACTTCAACTTCCAACTCTAATCTTCAACTTCAGTGGGAGCTGGCTCCTATAAAAGCTGAGTAGGTACAAAAGGTATTTGGCTAGATTTATTAGCTCCACACCACCACATGTCTTGTAGCCATTTCGTCGAACAACTGGATGGCGTCGCCCTGTCGTTGCTGCCGGTAAGCTCGTGAGCCGCCGCTGCACATACGTTGCCCTGCCGTTGCCACCGCCGCCCGAGTCGTGCCTGTCGACGTCTCCTGCCAACGCCATCGTCCTGCTGCCCTAGCCACCGCCCACCAACACCGACGCTACCCACCCGCCGGCCGCTATCACCGCCTGCCGTTGCTGATGCAAGCGTCGTCGCTCCGCCCGCGTGGCACTGCAAACTCGCCACCGCCCGCATGCCGCCTGCTGCCTACCGACGCCACCGTCGTCGCAGCCCGCCATCGTCAGGAGGATGATGGGGAGGAAGATAAGGAGGAGAGAGAACGGGAGGAGATGGGAAAGGAATAGGTAATTCAATGGCACATCACGTAATTATATTAAAAATTTAAGGGTAGTGGGTCTTTTGAAATGGAGTGGAGCTGTAAATTAGTAAAAACCCAGCTCCACCCCCGTAGTACAAATTTGTGGAGCAACTCTATTAGCTCCACTCTAAAAAATGAAGAATCTGTACCGTTAGTTCTAGGTAAGTTAGAGTTGGGAGCTAGAACCGTGTTAAACGGGTCTTTTAGTCTTTGTAATTCCTGAGGCCTCCCCACCCCTGCGCTGTACAATGCGTCGACGGCAGCGCGCGGGCGTCGCTGCACCGCAGCGCACCGCACCAACCGAACTCGGTCTGCAAAGAACTAGCGTGCGTAGCGTCGCGCACTCGTGCGCGGCCGCCCCTCGCCTCGCCTCGCGACGTGCGCGCTAGCGAATTGAAGCCTTCCTTTTCGTCCGTTCCCTGACCCGCGGCCACCCACTCGCCAAGCGGGAGCGAGCGAGCGGCGCCTGCACCGCGCGCCCGCCAATGGCAGCGCGGCCACTCGTCGAGCGGCGTTGCTACCCGCTCGCCACGGCACGCAGCACATGCCGTGCATGCAAAAAGGTGGGTTCTTATAAAAAAAAAGTAAGAAACGGAGCTGTAGCGTCGGTCCAAAAGTTTGTTTCTCGAGCAGGGAGATCGAAGAGAGAGCGTTTGCCCTGCTGCTGCTCCGGCTGGCCGGTTTAAATTCGTGCTGCTGCATTCGGCCGGGTAGCTAGCCGCCTAGCCGGCCCGTGGTTGGGTTCCAGTAGGACACGCGACATGCATGCTCCACGTGTGACGCATTGCCTGCTGTTTCGTGTACCACAGTTGCATGTATGCGTAAAGTTTTTCTACTACTAGTTTATTTTTTATTGGGCGGACAGGTCGTCACAGTAGAGCATTTACCGTTGAGCCGCGTACTTTTTGGAGCAGAAGAGTTAGATCCACAGTGTTTACATATCCGGTCGATTTCTGTATGGGTCTGGGAAAATTCACTGGTGTAAAAAGCTTTTCACTTCATCGGGCACCATCTTCTGTAAATTTAGCTCGAGTCGAGATTTTGTTTTTCGATATGAACTTTGATAAGAGCAAGTTTAATAGTATAGCTAACTACTAACTCTAATTTATTTATAACCAATCTAATAACTCATAGTTACATACTATACTATTAATATATGGTCCCACCTGTCATACACACACCGTGTCTTAGAGTCTGTGCTACAGCTAGCTATAAATCTGTAGCCCGCTGTTCTACTCTCTTCTTATTTATCTTTTTAAAATATATTTGTAGCTGGTTTATAGCCTGCTATTGTACCTGCTCTAAATTTTGCTCCTCGTCCAGGCGAACAAACTCCGGCTTTGGCTATAGGAAACGGATGGTGCATGCATCTAGTCCCGACGAGCGACGTAAGCAAGCGTTCGCCCGGTCTTGATGTGTGCCACGTGCTGGAGACCGTCGTCACCAGCTTTTAATTCATCGGAAAGATAGCAAAGCGTTTGTCGTCGTGGTTTACATTGCATCGTCTGGTTTCCCTCCGAGATTTTGTATGTACATGCATGTATAGTCTCGTAGACCATACATGACCAACAAAACCACGTGCGGATATATCAACTTTTAGGCGGTTTTGTGTTAGCTGAAACAATATGTACCTCAGCTGAGAAGTAATCTCGAAAGCATGAGTACACCACCGGAGTGTACATGCATGCATGCACGGCAAGGTATGACCAAAAAGCAGTTTTGACGCAGATTGATCATTCGATCTGGTAGCGAAAAACAGAAAAGAAAAGGGTAAAGTGGTGTGTCCCGTCCGCCTATACGCTAAACTTACCGTGGTGCTAGAGTACAAGCGAGCCGGTTGGTGGAGGCGAGCGCAAAAGCGCCACACGGCCTTCTGCCAATGAGGCCTCACGCCGTCACGCGGGGCACGCCAGCCAGCCAGTGACCGCGGCGGAACGCGCCACGGGGGACGATGCGCCCGAGGGGGGCGGACGCCGCATACAACGCAACGCGAGTACGCGACCTCGCCTCACCTCACCCACCATACGCCTCGCGCTGCTGGCTGGAATCCACCGGAGCGCGCGGCCCGCGACTCCGCTCCGCCTACGTGTCGGCCGCGTCCCCGCGCGGTCGCCCACGTACCCCGCCCCGCCCTCCCACGTGCCCCTCCCCCCTGCGCGCATCCGATTGGCCGCCCACGCCTTCTTAACCCCACCACCCCACCACTCGGGCCCCAACGCATCAGTTCACCACCTGCGAGAGCGAGCGCACCGTTCGTTCGTTCGTCCGGTGTACGTCTCGCCATGGCCATGGTGCAGCCGGTGGACATGGCCGTGAAGGCCAACGAGATCATGGCGAGGTTCAGGCCCATAGCGCCCAAGCCCGTGCTGCCGGCGGCGGCGGCGGGGGTGACGGGTGGTGGTGACGGTGCTGCCGCGGTGGCGGCGACGAACCGCGTGCTCTGCCAGCTGCAGAGCAGGCCGTGCCGGGCGCGGAAGCGGGGGCGGCCCAGCGTAGTGCCGCCGGTGTCCCCGCCGGCGGGGGCCAAGAGGAAGAGGGCGCCGGCGTACCCGGTCCCCGTGGCGCCGCTCCGGTGCGCGGCGGTGGCCACGGCGACGAGGGCGCGTGTGTCGGTGGTGGTCGTCCCGGCCCCGGACAGTGCGGGCGGGGTTAGTGCGCTGGCGCCGGTGTCGCCGGCGAGCGCGAGTGCCGGGGACCCGACGAGGCTATCGCCGACGGTGGTGGAGGTGGAGGACGAGGACGAGGAGAGGGGCGTGGTGCTCGTGGAGCGCGACCTGCTGCGGAAGCTGCTGGAGCCGAAGGTCATCTCGCCGCGCGCGGTGCGCCCCGTGGGCTCCACCATCCACGTCGAGTCCGTCCACATCGACGTCGGCCGCACCGCCGCCGCCGCGGCCGCAGCCGCACCGAAGACGGCGGAGGAGGTGGAGGCGGAGCTGGAGTCGGACTCCCTCCCGGCGGTCGTCTCGGACTCCAGCAACCGCGTCCGGCTGGTGAACGACGCGTACAAGCGAATGGTGGGGCAGCCCGAGTGCCCGTGGCTCGAGGCCGTGGCCACCGCCGCGTCCAGGAGGATCAGCGGCGAGGTGGCACTGGTAGTGTCCGAGCCGGCGGCGGCGGCGGCGGCGCTGCCGGAGACATGCAAGGGGTTCTCGTGCTCGGCCAAGATCGCGTGGGAGCGCGACGGCAAGTGGTCATCCGTCCATGCACCGTGCGACGTCACCCGGCTGCAGTGCGAGTCGAGGGACTACGTCTTCGCCTGGAGGTTCCGCGCCGCCGGCGACGCGTGACGACGTGATGCATCAAGCCAGAGCAAACTTTAGTAGTGCATAGATGTAATCGTGTTAAGGTGCAATGTTACTAGTAGTAGCAAACTAGATCGGCTGCTTCCTCTTTTGCGAAGCTTATAGGATGCAAGGCCAGGTTCTAAAGTATATATGATGTTGACCGGAGAATGCAAGGGAAAATTGTAACTTTTGCTTTAGTGATTTGTTTGTTCTCATGTAGTTTAGCACTAATGATCCATTTGACAGCGACAAGTGATTGCGTCTGCATGCATGGACATCCCAGGATAGATGCATGCATGGACATCCCAGGTTAGACAAATGCGTGGTCGCAATCACATTATCCGTGTCGCGTTATCAAACCAAAAAGAAAAAACGTCAACCTAAGCAAACAGGTAAAGGATCTTTATGAAATGATGTGGAAGGATAATGGTAAACAATTTTAGTACACAGGAAATCATTCTATTTGATCACAGTGCACGCTTATTACATGTTTAATTGAGAGTTGGTTGAGGAACGGTCTAGCCCACATTCGCACAACAGATTGGAGAAATCAAAAACAACACATATGGGGGAAAAACACCATCTTGTGCATGTCCTGCTAGCAATGTAGCATGCAAGATTAGTGCTCAGGCTTGCTCTGCCTTCGGGGGACCCCTCCACTTGAAGTTCTCTGCATAGGATTTGGCCTGCATGATAGAAAAACAACTGGTTAATTACAGGGAAGCTACTAACTTAATGCACAACAACCTGGACGGTATGTATTAAATTGGTCAAAAAATCTGGGAGAAAGAGTGATATCCCCTTCGTCCCGCAGTATTTGTCCTTCAAATCCTTAGCAAAAAGGGTAGCAGAGATGGTTAGTTATACCCTTGGCAGGATGTATGAAAGAATGCATGCACCCTGAAAAGGCTGCCAAAACAGTGGTCGCGTTGCATCCGTAAGCTGTAGGCACGTAAATTCAACTACTATGGCAGCCAGTGGTGACTAGCTTGTCCTCATCGGCTTGGTACTAACAAAAGATAGGAGTTGATGAGGATGAGGGACTCTGAGACTAGATCACATTCTATGTACTCCTACAGTTGATGCAGATTTTGGATTTTTCCCTATCAATCTTCTGACTTGCTAAGTTGTGATTAATGTGAATGCTCTATTGCTATCTACTTTCTAGAATGAAAGGAGTGCCTTTCGTTCAATTCAAAGTCACGGAGACAGAAAATTCGAAAGTCAACAAATCAGTCGAGTGCCACCATCATGCAGCAGAACACCCGTTCGATCAGGACCTCCCGTCGTCTCTCCCATTTGGGTCATTGGCATTCATTTCAACCCCTGCTCAAGTTGGTCCTTCAAACTAATCTCATCAAATCCTTCCTCACACCCAATGTTAAAGCATCCCATCACATGATTCCACGTCTCCTCTTCTTGTCTTACACTTCCAAGATGGCACTCTCAACTTCCCTCCCACGTAGGCCTCCGCCCACTCCCTCAGTCTTCAAAGTATGCCACAGTTTCGTCCCTACAATCTTCTCACCAAGGGCACATTGTAATGCATTTGACATGATCTGCCCCGTCTACCATGTTTCATGTATCAGGTATGTGCTACATGCAAGCACATAAATAATAAGTATACTTATTTGCAATAAGCTACATAGCCTCATTTTATACAAAATGAACTAATATGATTAGTATAGATGAAATTGTCTAAGTTTTTTTTTCTATTCACTGGTGGCATTTTCTTCACTTTTGGCACTTGAACCACAATATCAACTATTTCCTGTGGGACTGTGAGGCTGTGACTACGTTATATCCACCAAAATGATGCAGACCACGTTCAACATCACATATTCCACCATCCAGAACACGGTATGTTGTTGAACAAAGTTAAAAAAGGGGCACTTAGTAGTAACTTGTAATGCATGAATTGACAAAATTATAAGGATGCAAGAATCAAAGCAGCCAACTGGGTAGATATAAAAAAAATGCATTAACACAGTAAAAGGAAGATACGTAGGGAGGTGTACAGACCTTCAAAAGAGGTGTATGGCGTTTCCTAACCTGCAGGAAATAGACATTATGTGAGTAAAGAGTTCTAATTTCTTAAGAAATTTAGGAGGTGGATTCCGACAAATATAAAGGCTCGTGGTATGCCAATGAATACTGCACCATAGCCCCCCAAAAGCATTCCTACTGTCGAGAACATATTTTATACGCAAATAATATACGGGTTACAAATTGTTTGAAAAAGCTCTAGTTTGCCACAGAAATAAAATCAAAGTTCCATGTGTCCTAACTAAAATTACAAGTACAACAAAAATCGGGAACAACAGATTTACTCCTTGAGTCATACGAAGGATTTTTAGAGATTTTATTTTTCAAAATTGTAACATCGACAAGTGATTCTGAAGACAAAGATTTAAGGCAAATAACATTAAATCATATGGCGCATTGGATGCAAGGCAATCTGAAAATAAAAGACCATGCACCCATAAATGGACCAAATTTCCTTCAGAAACCTGACCATCAGAATTCAGAACACTATAAAAGAACATTCCTTACTTTAACCTCTAAATTGTAAAGAATTAAGAATCAAATGATCCTATACATTCAAGAGAGCATATGCAATTAAATCCTGCTCCAATATATCCTAATATTTCAGAAATAAGTATAGCCTTATTTTTTAAACCTGATGTTAAGTATCAGGAATGGATAGACAGATAGTAAGAACTCACCACATAATCCCATCCATGCTTTTCAGCAAATGCCTTTGCTGAATCTGCACTGTCAAACGTAAGCCCTGCTTCACCAACATTAGCATATGGATCTCCAGTAGATGTCCATCCCATTAATGGGTTCTCCCACCTATTATTCACACAAATGTTAGAAGGGGAAAAAGCGGCAGCAACTGAAATAGTAATATCTAATTGTATGCTAGAATGCTATATAATAAGGAGGTGATACATAAAGCTAAATGAGGTAAATGCATGAGGCATAAAAGAAATGAAATAGACTAAGTACACACTGTTTGACTTTGACCAAACCAAGGTGACCACCTCAATGAGAGGTCAAATGCATCAGTTGCAAGGCTTTCATTGTACAAAAAAAAAGGGGTAATCTCATGTTAAAGGAAAAAAAGAAACAGACTTCAATCGTCAATGAATTCTTCTGTTATGAATGTAAATCAAGTTTTAATATGAGACTATTTGTTTTCATTTGATATATTATTGAGGCAGTTCACCAAACAGCAACACAGGGTTTGAGGTAAATAATTCATGAAAATGAATCAACAATAACCAATAAAACAAAACTGGAAACATACTTTTGGGTTGACACAAAGTTGATTTTCCACCTCCCAACTTTGCCTGAACCCTGCTGAGATGCAGTCCTAGCGGGTGAATATATTACAACCTGCAAATACACAAGGATAAGTTGATCATGTCTTCCCAGCTAGGTAGTTGAAAAGCATACAGTGAGTCTTAAAAGAACAAAAGTGGCAGCAACAAAAATCATATTTTCTTTACAGTATAAATATTTAAACCTATCTGAATAACACAATCCTGTCGTAGGCCATTTAGAAGGCCGTTTACTGTATAAACACTAAAAGGTGGGGGAGACCACTTGTTAACAGTCTAGTGATCTACAAGAACATAGATCACAATCAAAATATTTTCTAGGGCTCACTCTGTATAATAAATCTGCAAAAACATAAGAGCTATTGATGTGTAGGCATCCTCTCTCTGCAGACAAACATAAGGTTGATAATACCATGAAAAATGTGACTGAAGTGGTGCTATCAGCATTGGGCCATATCATAAGATGCTTCTAAGCTCTTTGAAGTTAAGACGGATCTTTGAAACAACAGAAGAATTGATCATCAAACAATATTCGTATAAACGAGATTATGTTGTAGAGAAAACTATTTCATGGAAGCTCTGTTCCTCAGAAGTCAGAACAAGAGATTACCACTCTACAAGTAGGCCTCTACATGGATTTTGAGGTAACTACAAGAACTATGAAATGGTATGAAACAGACATTAGTTCATAGTCCAACAAGTTATATAAATTCAATAGCTAAGCATTGCTAGCAATTTCATCTTTCTTTCTATGCAGTTAGTTCTATCAAATGTATTTTTAAGTTTGATGTACACCAAGAAAATGGATAAATAATAAGCATCCTAGCATCATCTAAACTCTGGTATGTACAGTTCTCTAACACCAATACTGTCAACTCTAATCACAAACAATTTGAAAGGTAAGAACATACACCTATATACATTCAGTCATTCACAGTACATAAACCAAATCAGGATAATTTGATCAAACTCTGTTGCCTCCAGCCCTCCACTAACATAATCTAAAGTGGGAGAACCCAACCTCCAGCAGAGCAGCACATTCCTCCCAAGTTCTAAACGCAGTTCAAACCACACAAGCGTAAAACATCATCACCAAATTCGCATTTCTATCCACTCCACGATTCGAACGTCAACTAGCGATAGCACTGTAGTCTGTACCACGAGTTCACGACCCAACGCCTCCAGGCTCTATCCCTAAACACGAGTAACAACCAAAACAACCCACCAAACCTGGACATCTCGAGCGATTCCCACACGGATCCGCGAGGGCTAGCCCAATATATCGCCACTACATAAATAAGAGTAAGGTCAGCGAAGCACCGCACCTTGCGGCGGAGGTGCTCCTCGGGGATTCCGGAGACCATGCCGATCTCGCCTGGCTTGATCTCGACGAGGGCGTCGGACGCCGCCGCGGACAGCATCCGCGCGGGCGCGGGGGACGGCGAGAGGAGCGCGCGCCCCAGGGAGGGGAGGCTCCGCCGGAGCGGGGCGGCCATCTCGTCGGAGCCGTACGCCGGTGAGGCGGATGGTGGAGGAGAGAAGGGACGGACGGGAAGGGGAAACACCGAGAGAGAAAGAGAGAGAGAGAGAGCGCTTCAGAACTTGGGAGAAGAGACGGCTGGACCAAGGATATGTGGGAAGCAGCCCGTGCTGGGCCAATCTTTTCGGCCCAGCGCTGTTGCGAGTTCGATTTGTTTCGGAATAAGTTCACTTCATGACCCTCAAAAGTGATCGAAATCTAATCCATGACCCTAAACCACAAAACCGGATATCTTGACCCCCAAACTCTTAAAACCGGTGCAATTTGACTCCCTGGGTGGTTTTGGAGGGGGTTTCGCTGACATGGTGCCTACGTGGCAGTATTGACTCGGTCTTCTTTCCACGTGCCGTTGACGTGGCGCTTAGTTGGCATTAGAAATAAAAAATATGTGCTGTGAGGTCAGTCACCTCAGTCTCTAACTCTCCCACACGCCTCTGCTGGTCGTCGATCTCTAACAGAGCCTCCTCGTAAAAGTCGTCTACTGCCTCAGCCCATCGTGACAATCGGGTCACTATCGGGTTGTAGCAGCAAGGTGTGTCCTGAACTGTGCAGACGGAGTTGCTCTCCTCTCGAAACGGGTGGTGAGCAAACTCAGTACTCGCCAACTCAGCTCGGTGGATAGAGCTAAGTCGAAGGAAGGCCTCCCGTGCTGCGTCCTGCATCGCGGTCTCCGGTAAGTCGCGACGGTGGCGTGTCGGGAAGCTGTAGTCTAACTCAGAAGTAACTCGCGTGTGAACCTCGACCCGAGCCTCCCAAACAGATCCACACTGTCTCACTCGGTAGATCGGAAATACGGGGTATTGCAGACGCCTCATCAGCTGGTGTAGCTCAATGACGTATCCCTCCGAGCAGGGTACGCCCATCTCCCAGGTAGCGGGTGAATCCTGATCTACCATCTAATTTTAAGAAAAACCCAAGGTCAGCTAAGAGTAAAACTTGTTTTGTGAAGAAGATAGTTAAGAGTAAGATGAAAATCGTACAGAGTTTCGTAAACATAGCGTTTTTATTTTTGAAAGTATTACTAAATGGGAATTTCTCCCTTGGCCAACTTAGAAAAGGGGTGGGGCGCCTTTTGGTCTTTTCCTACAGTCGTATGGCTCTGATACCAGCTCTGTGGACCCCCGTTTTTATAACAGGAATCAATCGTGTAAACAGTACCATTTCCCTGGATCAAGTAGTCTGGTACACACGAATTCATAGCTGAAATACCAAGTGCACATATACGAGTGTCTAGTATGAATTATTACATCATAAGCCCGCAGGCATAGTTTTAAATCATCGGACCGAGCGGCCCGGAATACGTCCCAAAAACAGAAGTAGATAAGGCAGTGGAGTTAAGGCAGCGGCACGCCATTGCCACAGGCAACGACCGTAACTAAGACCTACTGAGCGCCATCGTCTTCATCACCCTCCTGGTAGTACGCGTAGGGATCCTCCGAAGCTTCATCTCCGACCTCTGATTAAGTTTGTATATTGCAAGGGTGAGTACCAACAGTACTCAGCAAGCCACCACAGCAACAATGCACATGACAGGGGTATTCAAAGGATGGCTATGGTTCTTTTGCGCAAAGCAAGTTTTGTAATTCTTTTCACAAGCCTAAGACCTAGCACAGACTGATCAAATTTTAGTACCAGTGTTCATATTAAACAATGACGGTTCTGTCCACCATCCATTGTGATCCCAAGGATGGCTTCCCGCCATTGAGTCGTCATGGTTTTCTGAGGACGTCCACCTTCTCGTCTCTCAGGAAGTGGCTCCATCAGCATAGAAATCATCATGCAATATCTCATCCCATACAAGTTAAGAATTTAGAGTCTAACCAAGTGTAATACATGTCCCGGTGCTCAATAACCACGAGCATGGCTATTCGAATAGATTTGGTTTGCTCACACTGCAGTGGATGTACACTTTACCCGCACTCCGTGACTGCCCAACACATGAGACTCGTCACGGCAAAGCTTTTCGATAACCTTGCATTGGCAGTACCCGCTCCATGAACTTCAATCCTCATGCACTCTAGGCGTCCATGTTTCTAGCAGTGAGAGGATTTCTGGCGCTCCTGGGAAAGAGAAGTCTCACACACATATTAAATTATGGTTCAAGTTAAGTTCTCTCTCACACACACTCATGGCAGTCCTACCAATGGCGACACCGATGTAGGGCACGCCTCTCGGCCCTACCTCAACGGCTGTCCCACCGTAGCGCACCTGCCTCACTCGGGGTGAACCATCTATGCAGGGATACTGCCTTCGCTCGGCTATCTAATCCGCTAGGTCTATACCCATTCGAGAAGTATGGTTGTACGGGGGTCGTTTCATGCTTAACTTCATGGCTCGGTCCTTAATTGACCGGGGACGGTACTAGCCTTTTCTAGATACCACCCAAATCCTCCGTCCGCCCCAGTCGAAAACAGTTGTTTAGTTTTATTTCTTCTTTCACAAATCATGTCATCAATATCATGGCAATGTGGCGCTCATGTCTCCACATGCCGCATCTCAATTACCTTCCCAAAGGTAATTACCCAAGCATATAGCATTTGATAAATATGAGTGTGCATGATTCTAGAATAGCATTTCTAAGCAATTGTCATAATTGACTAGGGACTCATACGTAATCATGGTTACAAAGATTTAAGGATAAACAATAATCAAGGCATGGCATAATCACAAGTGGGATGTTCATCATTGCATGCAATTTTATTTGTAAACAAAATAGTTTCGCAATTGGGATCAATATGTTCAAGGAATAGTGATGACTTGCCTTGCTCAAAGTCTTGCGGGTCTTGACCTTCGCTTAGATCCGCAACTCCCTCGGGCTCTATAGTTACGTGCGAAAATTGATCTGAATTCGGTTAGAATTCAAATAAAAATCCAAGTAAATCCAAATGGAAGTCGAATGCGAAAGTCGATTCTTTTATATTAATTTTACTTTTCGCGAACTAGGGCAAACCCAATTTCGATTTATATATCCTAAACTATTTTGCGGGTATAAATATTTTATTAGCACAAGTTTTTAATTTAATTAGCCCGAGTATTACATCCATTTAATAGGTTAGAAATTTCCATCGCGGGCTAAATATCGGACAAAATCCAAAAATTATCTCATAACATTATACAATTTAATTTAGTCTATGACTAAACGATTAAATATAATATACGTCTAAAATTCCTAGTGCTTAAATCCGAATTTCTACCATGAATCGATTATTTATAGAGATTACCCAAAAATAATCTATAATAATCTATGATTATAGTATCATTTTGCAAATACTACACTTTAGTTAATCTTATAATTAATTCCTAATATTTTAAATATCCTAAATCTCCTCCTAATTTCCTATTTATTTCCCTTTTCTTTTTCTCCCTTTCTTTTTCTTTTTCCTTCCTTTCTTTTTCTTTTCTTTTTCTCTTTTTCTCTCTTCTCTCTTTTCTTTTTCTTTTTTCTCTCCTCCCTCCCGGCTTCTTTCTACCTCTCTCTCTCGGCTCTTGCTCCCTCGGGCGGTGACGGCGGTGGGCGCGAGGTGGAGGGGGGGGGGGAAAGACGGCTCACCGGCGGCGGCGGTGGCGGCGACGACGGCGACGGCGGCGCAGTCGCGGCACGGCGCGGCGGCTTCGCGGCGGCGGCGCGGCGAATTCGCGGCGGCGGCGCGGCGGCTTCGAAGGCGGCGGGCGCGGCGGAGAGGGAGGGGAATGGATGAGGATTGGTGTGGGGTGAGAAAGAAGGGGGGCGGGGGTTTTTTAAGGCGCGGGGGAGGGCGGCCGACCCTAATGGTGATGGGGCGGCGCGGCGCGCGGGGCGCGGGGTGTTGGTGACGCGCGGCGACGTGACGGGCAGCGATGTGACGGCGCGCGGCGCGTGGGCGGCGATGGCGACGGCGTGGCACAGCTCGGGGCGCAAGGCGGCGCGGCACAGGACGCGACGCGAGGCGACGGGTGACGTGACGGCGATGCGGCGTGGCAGCGGCGCGGGGCGCGAGGCGGCGGGCGGGCGGCGCGAGGCGACGGGACGGCGCACGGCGCGGCAGCGGCGATGGGACAGCGACGGCGACAGCGGCACGGGCTCGAGGCGCGGGGCGACGGCGCGCGGCGTGACGGCGATGGGGCGAGCGGCGATGCGATGGGCGGCGACGCGACGGTGGCGCACGGGGCGCGAGGCGGCGAGGCGGCGGTGGCGGCGCGGGGCTCGGAGCGACGACGGCGACGGCGCTGATAGGACGGCGCGGCTCGGCGACAAGACGGCGGGCGGCGCGGGGCCCGGGGCGGCCAGGCGCGGCTACAGAGGAGAATCTGGGCTAGGGGACCACGTCGAGCACCTAGAGTGCAATGAACAGTGTCTTTTTCCTATTTCTCTCATTTTAGTCTATTTCTTTTATAAATTTGGTTCCACAATTTCTAATTTTTGCATATATGCATTTTACTCAATATTTGTGTTATCTCAACTAATGAATTCACCCTAGATTAATATTACTAATATTTTATTTATATAATTTATTTGAATTTTTAGTTAGGGTTAATTCTTATTCCATCGCATTTAAATTTAATTGATCCAAACATGGTCGCGATAATATTTTATTTATTTCTATCCACACCTAATCTTTATTTTAATTTATATTTATTTTACCAATTTGTTTTTAAGGTTTATTCCTAATTAACTATTCTTTACTCACGATTAATGAACTTCGAAATCAAATCCAAATAAAATAGGCGAATAAGATCGGCATGGTGCAATTAATTTAAAAGTTTTTGGAAATCCGTATTTTTAGAGTTTTGATTCTGTCGGTCGAATTTTCAGGGTGTTACAGCTGGCCGCGGGGAGCACAGGCAGCTGGAGCTGCAGCGGCGGTAGCCTCGCCATCGGCCTCGCTAAGTGGAGAGAGGAGAGGAGAGCAGGTGAGGGAGGAACGGAGGTGGTGGGTTACACGAGAGGCGGCAGCGGCACGTGAGGGCCGGAAGGGAGAAGGGAGAAGCGGAGCCGCTGAGCTCGTGTTGTCGCCGCCGGTGCCTCCTCCCGCACGTCACGCGCCCACCGCCGCCGCCGACGTCCCGCGCGATGCGAGGATGGATGCGGGGAGGTGGTGGAGGACGACGACGAGGAGCTCTGATCCCGGCGATGCGGATGGATCCGAAGCCGTAGCCGGCCCGTAGACCACCGTCCCCCTGCTCGATCTCGTCGGCGTTGGCGCTGCCGTCCTCTCTCACGTCAGCTCTAGCCCGCCGCCGCTTTAGCTCTCGCCGACCGCCACCAATACGGCCCACGCCCCTCGCTGCCAGCTCCAGCCCACCGCCGCCGCCGCTTCAGCTCCCGCCGGCCGCGTCGCTTCAAACCCCGCCCACCGCCCGCTCGCTCCCCGCAGACGGCCCAAGTGGAGAGGGAGAACAGAAAGAGAGAAGGGAGGAGGAGGGGAGGTCTGGGAGGAAGAAGAAAGGGAAGAGATAACAGGTGGGGCCCACATGTCAGTGGGCCCCACAATCTTGTGTGTGAATGACAAATGGGTCCCACATATATGTTTTTAATTGAAATGCCACCTCAGCGCCACGTTAGCATACAGACTAGGTCAACGTTGCCACGTCAACGAAACCGCTCTCCAAAACCACCAAGGGAGTTAAATTGCACCAGTTTCAATAGGTTGGGGGTGAAGATATCCGGTTTTGTGGTTTTGGGTCATGGATTAGATTCGGGCCACTTTTGAGAGTCATGAAGTGAACTTATTCCATTTGTTTCTGTTTGCTGGGCCCCAGTTATGGTCCAGTGGGTGATCTGCAGCCTTGGAGGCCCAGATTGAGGTTAGACCATAGAGCAAAAAGCCGGAACGGCCATCGAACCGGTCAAGCTTCTGGTTCACCGGCTCACTGGTCTGACCGCCGGGTTGTCCGGTTCGACTGCAGAACCGGAGCATTCATATCAAATGTATATTCCCCTTTAAACAGCATGTGTAAGTAGTCTAGTTGGCTTAGTTGTTGAATTTGTAACGAGGCATCCGGGGTTCGATTCCCATCTCCCCACCCTTTTTTTCATTTATTCAGTAAAAATGACACATGCTTTGTAGCCTGGTCCATGTACTCGCCAGAACCGCCGGTTCAGATGCGTCCGGTTCGCCGGTTTTCACCAAAAACCGCCCGGTTCTTCCGGTTGTGACCGGTTCGATTGCATATCCGGTCCTTGCAGCAAACCGAACCGGCTGAGGGGCTGGTCCCGGTTCAACCGCCGGGCCGGTCCGGTTTTTTGTACTAGGGGTTAGACCGTCGAAGGGACTTGTTGGGTTTTGGTCCAGATGAACCACTGACTTATCTGGGCCGGCAATATTCTATTGGGCTGCCTCTGGAATAATTCTTGATGGCCCTTTTGATAAATTATAGAATTCATTTTTCAGTTCCGTTCGGAATGGCATGAATCGCTAGTTGGGAAAAGATGGGAGAAAGAAGGAAAAGGATGGAAAAGTAAGGAGATGGATAAAAAAGTGACGGTAGTGGTACGGTTCTAATTTTGTAAAATTTCAGTACCACAGCTACGAATAGACAAATTGTAATGACATTTTTCTGAATATGCAAATTTGCAGTAGCATGGATCTAATTTCCCGCCAGCCTCCGCCATTCCGACGAGGATCATGGCCATGCTCAGGACGAATGGCGCTGGCCCCGTGGAGCAGGAGGCTGTGATGGAGTTGCTGCGGAAGATGGCACGGGAGAACAAGGAGATGGGGAGACAACTCTGCACGTCGCGGCTCCTCACCGCGCTCAGGCGCAAGGCCGGCATGAGCAGCTGTGCGGGGTTCCCGGTGGCCGGGTCGGGCTTAGGGTCGTGGTCGGAGGTTTGGTGGCCATGGCGACCACCTTGGCCCTCGCCGCACCAAGCAAAGAGGAGAGGAGAGGAATAAGACGGGAGAAAGAAGGAAGAAAACGGAAAAGGAAATAAAATGAATGGAAAACGTGACGGCAGTAGCACGGTCTTAATTTTGTAAAATTCCAGTAGCACGGCTATTAATAAACGAATTATAATAGTATTTTTTTAATAGACAAATTTACAATGGCATGTTATCCAATTAACCCTTATTTCAACTACACCTTTATGAAGTTCATCAAGAGCATAATGACTCGTAATAAGTCTATTCAGATAATTCAATACACCATTTGGTCTTGAATATTATTTGGATTTTACTTTTGAAACTTTAACTATCAATAGTCTTTGAAATGCTTAGTTTAAAAACAAAAGAATTGGTAGTATCAATGTATATTCTACTCATAATATAGACTAATTAGATTTTATAAAATTAATACTAATAGGCCGAAACTTGTTTTAAACGTTAACTATCTACAAAACGAGGGAGTAAATCTTTTGTATTTCGCCTAAAATGAAAAGTGATTAACATTGTGTAGGACAAATACGTATGACTATGATCACATGAAGTTCTCAAAAAAAAAAACTATAATCACATGAAAATGCAAGATTACATCTCTCAATCATTTTCAACATCGATGCCAACGAAATCCACAAATAAGTCCACCTGAATATAGTAATAAATACAAACGGTATTCCTATCTTGGATCTTTTTCCTAGTTCTAGAACAGTAGTACATTTTATTTAACAAGCAACAGCTGACGTGTAACACTCTTCTAAGGTCACGTTAATCCACTATTTATTTTTCCACGATCATCGAGGAAAATCATGCACAACCATAAAATCTCAATCCCTGTCCTCATTCATATCCAGTAAGATTTTTTTCCAGAAAGTACAAAATGTGGATTTTAATGTACGTGCTCACGTAGAAAAATACATAAAAGTCTTCTTTGTTTGCGTTCTATTAGAAAAACATTACGATAAAGACTTTTTTTATTGGATAGTTGCGGTGCATTATGATATTCTGCTATGAAAGCATGGTCGTAATGATAGTCATGGATGAGCAAGTGACAGCAACATCCTGCGTTAATTTTCTGCACGCATGGTTAGACACAGTCCATCCAGAAGGTTTGAAATTAATCGAGAGCTTAATTAGATTCACATGTTAATTTAACTGGCGTGGCAGCTTATCCTTGTCAGGCGCCGGCCGGCGGCTAACTCAGTAATACTGATGATTAATCAATTTTCAAGTCGTACATAAATTTTCTTTTTTTTTTAAAAAAAAAAACAGAGCTCAAGCCGTATATAGCTGACGCAACTGTCTGTTGATTCGCCGGTGAATTGGTGAATAAAATAATATAAGTACTTAGCTGATCTTGGCTGATTTTTTTACAATAAATTTTGAAGAGATTTATCATACTCCGTAAACTGTGTGAATTGTGATGATGTTGAATGATAATCAATTGTTTTCGGCCAGGTAACGATGATCAATTGTGACATTGCTAGTGAAGTACTATACTCCATATAGTGAAGTACTATACTCCATATAATAACTGTCTCGCTGATGTCAGTGATGAACTTGATAAGAATTAGCAGGAGTAACTAACTAACTAGTAGGAATTGGCGATGAATTAACTTGATTGTACTGTACGTGAGGTACGTGATGCACGTCGTCATATCTATCTGCCGTGTTCTTGACCACTTCCGTCGAACATTCTTCTTCAGATAAAGCAGATAGAGATACTAGAATGCCACTAGTCTTTAGCCCGTTGAGTCAAGCAAATTAAATGATCACGAACTAACGTAATAATTAACTGCACCGAAAAACAAGATCAGCTCGCCTGCCATTAACTAAAACTGGTTAAACTAATTACAGTAGGCTACCGGATTGATTTCAAATATTATGGCTGTTCTTCTTCAGGTTAAAATTTACATAGTTAGTTTTTCAAAAAAGAAATAATAGACATTTATAATTTAAGTTTGACTTATACCTGCACTCGAAACTTTGACTTGTTTTCAGATGAATTAATCACGCAGCCTTTTGATCCATTCAACTGTTCAAGGTTATCTGCGCGGCGCGAGCGATAAGGGCTTTCAGAGTCCACGCCTTGCCCAGCAATCAAATATTACCGCGGGCCAGAAGCTCTCACGCCCGCGAGAAATCAACGCTGCAAAACGCGACGACATCATGATCTGGCAGAAAAATGCAGGCAATCATCATCTCCAAAACCACGAAACGAGAGCAACCGGTGACGTCGAAAAACCAATCTCAACGCCGTTAGCTTGTGAAACCAACGTGATTACCCGAAACCTGCAGCAAAAAAATCGTGCTGCAGAAACGTTGTTTTCTCTTTTTTTTTTCAAGAAAAGGAATAATAGATGCAGGAACTGTAATGATCCGATCCCATTTGATATGGTCAACCAATTAACGAGCATCTTAGAGCTAATCTGATCCGAGCTGCACACAATCTGATCGATTCTGTGCTCGAACTGAGCTCGATATACAATCCGGCGCAGATCGTGAGCTCGAACTGAGCTCGATCGACGGGTAACTGTCATTGTCGGTAGCTAGCTTGATGCAGAATCACAAGACTAAATTAACAGTAAGATTTTAGTTATCATCACATACTAAAAAGCTAGTACCGGCCAAATTGCTCTCGGCAGATTCCTGCATTTTGTTACTCGCACAACTCCACCGGGTCAATCGTGGCAAGCAAGGCACGGAATTAATTTTCTTTTACAAAACTGAACAGTAGTATCTTTCTGAACGAAATTGAATACATATTTCTTTCAGACATCCATACTTGACCAAGCACACGCATAGGCAGGCAGCAATCACGCGCCAACATCTGAAGATCAAGTCTTTGCTCCAGAAAGAAAAACACACACACACACACACACAAAAAAAAAAAACACGTACAAGAAGAAGAGCAGGTCGTCGCGGAGACCCAAGAAATAACCGAGTCGGGACAGAAACGGAGGCGATTGTGTTGCGTAGGCCTCTCCTCTTTAAAAGGCTCTTGTCCGTGGCGCCAGAAATCGTTGATCCGCACACGGTAATATGCAAGAGATGTTGTTCTGCGGCACGGGCAGTTTCAAGGACGTCGACGGCGGCGGTGGCAAGGCGGCGGCGCCGGAGGCGAAGAAGAAGAAGCAGGGCGGCGGCGGTGGTGGGAAGAAGGAGAACCCGTACGCGTCGAGGGGGCTCGACAAGTTCTCCACCGTGCTGTCCGAGCTCGAGTCGCGGCGGGAGAAGATCCTTCGCCAAGTCGGCGGCGGCGCACCGGGGGAGGGCGGCGGCGGTGGCGGTGGTGGTGAGCATGTGCTCGTCCGGTTCGTGCAGTCGGAGGGGAAAGGGTGGGTGCCCATCGTCGTCAAGCTCCCGCCTGAGGAGGAGCAGCAGCAGCGGAAGGGAGGAAAGAACAAGCGGAAGCAGCAGGCGGCCGCGACGTCGGCGACCTCGTCGCGATCGTCCACGCCACCGACGTCGGAGCCCGCCAGCCCCAGGGAGGACGTGATCAAGCCCGCGCGCCCCGCCGCCGCCGCGGCGGTGGCGGCGCCGGGGAGTGCGAAGAGGAAGGCCGGCGTGAGGTGGTCGTGGTCGGACGTGCGGCCGCGCCACTACATGCCGTTCGTGGCGGTGCTGCTGCTGGCGAGCCTCGTGGTGTTCGGCAAGGTGTTCGCCATCTGCTGCACCTCCGTCTGGTGGTACCTCGTGCCGATCCTGACGACCAGCTCTAATGGCGCCAGCGGCGGCGCCGGCGAGGCGCACGGCGTGAGGAGATCGACGGCGGTGGCGGCGAAGGCCGCCGTCAAGGTTCTTGGCAAGAAGGCGAGCGACAAGAAGATGGCCGTGGCGCCATTGCTGGCTCCCTCGCACGGCAAGAGGGGTAGCTCCGGTGTCCATGAGTTGATGTCGCCGAGAAGTCATCCACATGGGAAGAAAGGGTAGTACTACTATTCGCGTGGATTCATTCACTACACGCTGTGAAAAAATCAACGCCGTGTGCCCGTGTTGTAAATGTTTGTACAGTAGGGTGGCCAGGAAGATCAGATTTTTTTTGTTATCTTTCCTACCGTTTCGATTCAGTTTGGTTGCAAATTGCAGACAGTGTTCATGTAGCATCAGCCCCCTTCTTGTGTGGCTACCCAAAATTGTTCATAAAATTTACAGAATTTTGTCCATTAACTCGTCCCTGGTGTACCGCACGCAGCTTATTTTTATCTCTATCTATGTTAACTATGCCTTCGACTTCTGGATCTCTGGTTGATTTGAGAGAGCGACATTCGTTTATACGTTGTGGAAACATGTTTTTTTTTTTTGGCTCTATCCGTTGACCTTGTTTTTAGGTACAATCATCAGTAAAGAACTTCTAGATTCAGGCATGTGATTGTGTAGCCACGCATATCACAATGAATAGAAAGTCAAGCATGTGTACTTCTAGAAGTTAGAGAACTTACTTGTTTGACAATCCAGAAGAAAATGTAATTGTACCTGCCTCGTCAATGTCAATTCACAAAATCTGACTTTTAACCAATACAAACAGTTATGCTTAGAATTTGCAGGCTTAGGCTGATCTTAGCCATTGCAATTTCTCATTCAGCAAAATTGTGAGTTTGTGATTGAACAATGAATGAGCATACATTGAGATGCCAACAGTGCAAATTCTTTTACAAATCACAAGCAAGACTGTGTTGTGATGATCTCTGGGAATCAACCAGGACATAGGCTAATAGTAATAACTACGCAATACCTAATTCAGAAAGACTTTACTGTTAGACTAATGATGAAACAGCAGAATGATACAGTACAATCATTTTCCCTGTCCTTGGAACCAAGTAATCCCACCATCATGTCATGCCCTATATCCATCAATCCTGAATCATAAGGGAAGTAATAGATGTTAGAAAATGTTACAAAGAGAATGGTAAAAAAGAAGTAAGCAATACAGCATTCAGGCCAAGAGGAACAAATATATACAATTATCAATACAGCTACAGGCAAATCATCCATGATAACTAAATGGGATGCGGTTGATATTGCACTCTATGCTCCCAGCCGTTCAGCACTATTAAACCCCCGGCAAGATGAAAATATGCATCAGGATGCACCCAAGGAAGATGAATGCACATCACATCACAAATACTTATATTATAAGATTTGATATGTTGTCCTACCCTAAATCTCTTTCTATGATCTGACTCAATTCGCGATGTGTAATGTTTCTTCCTTCCATGAGCCGATGAATTTCTCTCTTCTAAATTGCTGTGAACAGGCTCGTATTGTGCATTGCGGAAGAAACCTTCACGATCCCAAGTTACTTCATAGTCTACCTTCAACCGTGATCCTTCCTTTAAACAGAATAGATGAGTCAGCTTCCATTATGTTTTCTAAAACATAAAACATAAATGATAACAAGACATTAATTGAGGCTGTTCTGGCATAGATAGTATACATATGTGGATTTATCCATGTGTAAACAAATTTATGCAGCTTAAACTTGAGTTGTGGTGCCAAGGTAGTGAATATGAGAGTATATATCAGTCATCACTCATCAGAGCTGTATGTGGAAGGAAAGCAACAAATCCTACCAACAATTGTGGTCCTCAATCCTCATAGAAGCTGATGCACTTCTAATAATTTCTAATACCTGTAAGTATCTAATACCTTAGTAATTTTGTAGTCCTCTTGTCTAGCTAATTTAGTAATGATCTCTCTAGTTAGTAAACACTAATGTAGTCACTTTGCTTTCAATAAACATAGCCATTTATCTGACCATGGAATGTTTATCAGCAGGGTTCACCAAACAAGGAAGCAACCAGATAAACATAGCAAGCTAACGCAGGAAGGTACTGCCTGGCACTCTAAAAGTGGGTTCAACCCAACCCAACCCAACCCATCCTATCCCTTGAACCAAACACACGCTGATAGAGGGTGATGGTTAACTTCAGTGGAAGATAGTGATGTGATATCCTGCTAACTTTATTGGAAGACTCAGAACGCTTGGATGTATTCGAAAAGGCCAACAGGAAAATATATAGGATTCAAGGAACACAATCCTACACTACCACAAATACCTCTAGCATACAAGTTCGCACATCAGAAGGGCATGTGAAGGTCTGAAGGATGTGTGCTATGCAACGTCAGTGCATGATAATTGCCAGTAGGCAATACTAAAACAGAGCTGCACAGTTGAAACAAAAAGCCCATATAGAAGGAAACCATAAAGGAAAATCTAGAGGATAACAAAATCTAGAGGATATGCTCACAATATCATTTATATGTGTTATGTGAACTAATAAAAAGTTAAGGATTGAGAGACAACTGGTAACAGAATATGAAAATCTTACTTTCTCTAATGAACGTCCACATAATGCCTGCATTGCACCGTTGAAGTCATCGTAGTTCTCAAATTGCACCCACACTTTGCAATTTAGTCCAGATATAATCTCCTTATTGGTTCCATCTTGTTTTGCTCCCCATTCATCATCACTAGAAATATTTAGGTTCCTGAAAATTGGGAGAAGAATGCCAAAGAAAAGGGTATGCGGAGTAAGTTCCCCAAAATGTGAAGGGCAGTTCATAACCTGCAGAATTTAAAAGGAATTGGGTGCAGTGTTATTTACAGAAGTCACATGTATATACAATATACATTACTCCATTATTGTGCTTGATGCACTAGGGTTCTGTCTTATGTTGTTTTGTGTGACATTGATTTTATGCGTGCAATATCTAATACTACTAAAGAATTTTATTTTACCCATTTTACTTCCCAAGCTTCTTTATTATGAATTTTGAACATAGCTAACACAGTCACCTTAGCTACCGCAATAGACACTAACATCAGAAACTCTATGAACTGGTTTTTGCTGAGTTTAATTGCTATCTTGGAGAATCAGATCATATATTTCAAAATATAAAAAGCGATATGAGTGAGAAGAAACTTATATGTGGATGAAAACCAACTAGACAGGGCATACATTCAGGTTTCAGGTGGTGCTAATTTTAATGCGCATATTAAGCTCTCAAAAGGTGTGTATACCAGGAATGGGGAGGCAAGTAAGAACAAAATATGAGTCCACAAACAAAAGAGGATACCACCAGGATGGACATTGAACAAAACTGAATCAAACAATTTCCTTATGGATGCTCATGTCAACTAAGTTTAGGACTCTTCTCACCTTTATTAGCTTACGTTACGTGTAGCACTAATATTCTGCCTTGTATCCCAGAGATATGAATGCATTTACAATATAATGAACCAAACGGAAGTTGAGAACACTAAAATGCACCTTATTTTACCAAGTGCCGAGAAAATAGTGTGCGTGACCAGCGTGGAGGCTTTCGATGATATCCTCGTCTCCGCAAACCACCTGGATGGCACACCCTGGACAAGAATGGTGTCTGGCCTTTTCGCTATCTTCCTCACAGGATTCCCTGAACAAAGCAAACATCAATCCAAACTCCACCCTAGCAAGAATCACAACTAAGAGCAGCATTTTCATATATATATATATATATATATATATATATATATATATATATATATATATATATATATATATATATATATATATTTTAAAATGCATCCCATACTGCTACTGAGGAGCTCTGAGGCGTAGAAATTCTCCCAAGACTTCTTCATTGCCCTGAAGTCATCGGAGGGCGGGATCTCGACGCTCATCCGAAACTTAACCCCCTCGAGGTTGAGCTCGATCCCGGCCAGCTTCTCGACCAGGGAGCTCCTCCACTGGAAGTACTTCTCCTCCTCCTGCTCACGGGTCATCTCCTCGGCCTCCTCCTCCTCCTCATCCCCGTTGCGGCGGCGGGGGCGGAGGAAGGAGAGATCGCGGACGTGGAGGACGCCCGAGGCGACGGGCTCGTCGCGGCGGCGCTTATGCAGGTCGGGGAGGGTACGCACGGAGAGGTCGGAGTCGGGGAGGACGGGGAGGGAGAGGGGCGGGTCGCGGAGGAAGGCGAGGAGCGCGGTCTTGAGCTGCCACTCGTCGACGGGGCGGACGGAGAGGTCGGCGCGGAAGAAGGTGAGGAGCAGCTTGAGGCGCGGCGCGAGGGAGAGGCCGCTCGGGAGGGGGAGCGGCTCGGTCGGCCGGAGGGTGGCGGCGGCGGACATGGCGGCGCGGTGGTGGGGAGAGAGACGGCGGGATGGCGGCGAGCCGGCGGCGGGTTGGACTCGACGGGTTGCAGATGGGCCGGGTGAGTGGACAATGGAGAACCGGAGGCGAGAGACCTGTTGCCTCACGCGTTGAGGCGGTCCGATGGGATATCAACGGGTGATCGTAATTCAACCATCGCCTATGGCGCGGATGTGTTGTTAGAGAAAAGAGGATTATTATGTTCATACGGACTAGCGCGGATTTGAACATGCAATTTCGCACAAATTCATGCGTCCAATATGGATTCTGAGCATAAGAAAATCATAATTCAAGTTCGAACACGACTCCATATCGAAGACAGTACTAGATCTTACTATTATCAAATGATCTGTATGAGATTCAGTACTATGTATTTATGTTGCAACACCTGTTTTTAGGATTTTTTTTTAATGACTCGCATAAAATGGTGTGAAGTTCTATTGATAAAGTAGAAAAAATTTACAAGATTACAACCCTAAAAGATCGTATCCAGATAAAACGAAAAAATATACTACCACCCACACACCGACAATGCTAAACCACAAGTCCTGGAGAAGACTAGCACCGGACCGACCACCGCTATGCGTGACCGACCGCCGCTAAGCCAACAACGGAAACAACCGAGATCGCCCAAAACCCTACCCTTATAGACAACACAAAGCCCAACTCTATCCATGTCTTTAGGATTTAGGAAGAGAGGGTGAGAGAGAAGATGGAACACCTCTCCCCCTAGGCCCTCCGCCGTGGCCAACTTGTATAAACAAGGACGCCGCCACAAGAGGAAAAATCTAGAGCATGCATAAGCCAAAAGTTCGGGTGGTTTTGGTAAAGGGATGCCTAGACGACGTCTCCAAGGAGAGAGCGACGGAAACATCGCCGTTGCCATCCGTCAAGGTCTTAAGAGAGCCGAGACTAGGCTTTCGCCCAGCAACCACCCTTAAAGGGTGAGACGGCACGACAACACCCTCAAGATGGGAAAGACACTTGTCGGTCCGTCCGAGGCTGGGCTGAGTTTTCACCTGTCGTCCACCACCTGCTCCATTGCTCCACCGCCAACAAAAACCTCCGCCGGCACGTGGGTACACTGCACCGACGCCCTATGCCGGACAGTCTCCGTGTGTAGCCACTTCACCGGGCTCCGCCTCCCGCTGCGCAGCCATAGCGTGCCGGCCGTCCTCGACGCTGCCGGCCAAGCCTACACGCGCTGGACGGCTACCAGCTGCAACTCTCGGTGAGCCGCCGCCACCTCCGCCGTCGCGGACTGTTGGGCCGAGCCTCGACCTTGCCGGCCAGCCACAACCACCGGCAGTTGTGCCTTCTCGCGCCGTCACCCGCGCATGTCGCCACCTCCTCCGCGAGCGCGGCCTCCTACTCCTCCGCCGTCCTTGCGGTCTCTGGGGCCTCCATGTCGTCGCATGTGCCTCCGCCGGCCTCCGCGCCATCGCGCCGTCGCCGCCAGCCGCTACCTCCATTGCCCACAGTGCCGACTGCCGCCTGTCGTTGTCCAGCCAAATTCGGCCATCGAAGAGTCGAAGCTCGCCCACCGCCGCGCCACCATCTATCGCCAACAGCAATCCCCGCCGCCGGCCACTCCCTGCCAGATCCAGGCACGGATCTGGCGGTCACTTCCACCACCGCCATCACCTCCAAGCACCGCCGCCACCCCCGCCAAACGTCGTCGCCTCACCGCACTACCCCGCCGCCGACATCCTCCCCGCCAGATCCGGCCGGAAGGCACGGATCTGAATGGTTCCGCTGTCCCAACACCGATCGAACCCCTTGCCCCTGCGTGGTGAGAGCGAAGCCCCGCCACCGCCGTCCTTGCGGCCGCGCGATTTTGCCGGCGGTCGCTCAGGCGGCGGCGAGGCGGACGAGGAGGGAGGGAGGAGTAGGCGACGACGGCCTAGTCGCTTCCCGTGTCGCCCTCGGGGGCGGGGAGCGACGCAAGGGCCGTATCCTGAGGCTGTTTGATTTTGGTGATGCTTTTAGGACTTTTAAAACTTGCAAGTGAATGTAGCGATAAAATCCTAAAAAATGCACCAAATAGACACAAATCACCCTTTGTGAGACCATCTTTCGCTGAAAATTTTTCGCTGTGTACATGTCGCATTTCCACTTGTGATTTTTTTACAAAGCGCTCGATGATATCACTTTAACTTAAGAACTATATTGTACCATATTTGCTTTATTACCAATCTACACGTGAAGTGCTATGCAACAGCCTTGCATTGCACCGGAAAAACAGTAGAGCTCATCGCCCTCCGCCGCCCCGGCGGCACGCCTGCCTGAGCGGCACCGGCGGGTCGGAGAGCTTGACGCCGACGATCTGCTCGAATACGAACCTGTTCGCCGCCTCCGTGAAGTGCACCCCGTCCCAGCTCACGCTCCTCGACGGGTCCTCGCACGACTTCCCCGCCAGCACCGACGTGCCGTTCACCTCCACCTTCCCGCCGCACCGGATGTCCCTGTCGAAGTTGTACTCGCCGCCGCCGTACCCGCAGCACACCAGCAGCGGGTCCCCGAAACCTGCAATGTACGTACACCCACCACCAATTCAATCCTGCGGCGATTTCAAGTGTTTCTTCTCCGGCTCCGGTGGTCTCAGATCAGCGCGCGGCGGCGCGGGGTAACGCACGTACGTACCGAGCTGCTTGGCCTGGCTGATGAGCCTGTACTTGGCGGAGTAGACGTCGACGTAGGTGAGCGCGGCGTCCGGGGCCGCCCTGAGCCGGTCCACGGTCTCGCGCAGCCTCGCGTTGAAGAACCGGGCGGCCGCGTTGTAGGCGACGGAGCAGCCGGCGTCGTCCCTCGGCGCGGCGAGGTTCGGCAGGAGCACCACCGCGTACGTCAGGCAGCCGAGCGGCGCCGTGTTGTGCACCCAGAAGTACCTCCCTCCGAGGCTGTACACTTTCTGCACTCACCAAGCAAGCAGAGCACGTACAGTACACATGAGCCGCCCCTATAGCCAAATAGCATATTTGCAAACGAAAAAAAAAATAAATACAATATATATATATATATATATATATATATATATATATATATATATATATATATATATATATATATATATATATATATATATATTCTTAGCGATCTAAAAGCAAAGGCTAAAAAATAAACTTTAATGAAAATACCTTAAAATCTGCTTCAAATATAAAGTTGAAAATTTAAATTTTGGCTGATAAGTATAAGCGAAATAATAAGACCGCTAATCATCTAATAAGCCGTGGAAAAATAAACAAAACAACCAAATATTGTTTCAATACAAAACATTTATATCTCTGTTATTAGTGTTTTAAAAGCAAATGCTAGAAAAAAAAACTACGATAAAAAGATCCTAAAATCATCTCCAAAATTAATTTTTAAGAAGATTCAAAATTTCTTAGTTTCTCAATCAGTCAATGAACCTAAGTGTACTGTAACTAGGCTGTGATCAGTGCATTGAGCTGCACCTGGATGGCTGCACTGAACCTCTCCATGAGATCAGGGACGTAGGCCTCGACCTGCTCAGTGCTCATGTTGTCGAAGTAGCCTATTGTCAGGTCGTTCTGGCCTATGTCGAACGTGTAGAGCGCCCTGGAGAAGTACTCAGCTTTCGGAAGAATCTCCCTGTAAATTCCACCTGCACGAAAACAGAGTATATATCAACTTCACAAAAAAAAAAAGAAATGGAACTGAATTTTGAGCTCTGAATGGCGCATATGCAGAGACTGATCGAATTTGTCTTCACCTATGTTGCTATAAACGAACTGGCTTCTGTTGATGAACTGTTCGAATTGGCTGGTCTGCACGTCCAGGGAGATCGGGCTGATGCCGGAGACGAAGATGCTGCCGTTCGCTGGTCTGATCGACGCAGCGGCCGTCGCGAAATTGGCACCTTGACTGAAGTTACTCCCAACTGAATCGAGGTATGCACTGAGGTAACGAATCCCCAGGCTCTGAGCTGCAGCGTCAGGAAACCAAAAAAAAACACAGTAGATTCAGAGTTCGTTCCGAGTAATTGGGTTGTGATGTTCGATGGACGCACTGAGTATTACTGACCCATGAAGTCGATGGTGAGGCGGCCGTCGCTGAACCGGCCGGCGGGCATGCCGAAGTAGGTCCGGCCGAACGGCGGCGGCACCACGGCGATGAGGGCCGAGAGCCCGCCGGTGTCCGAGTTGGAGTCGCCGAAGTTGAAGATCGCCGGGAAATCGCATGGCGCGTCGTCGCCGCCGTCGGAGTCGGAGCTTGCCCCCTCGGAGAGTTGCAGCAGGAGCACGAGGAGGAGTAACACGAGCTTGGCGGTGGTCGGAGGAGCGGCGGTGCAGCGGCGGCGACGTCGTGAAGGCGCCATTTTTTCTTTCCACCTTGCTAGATCGTATTGAGTGTGTGAGACTTGTGCACTTGACTATTCGGAGCTAGCGCTGATGTTTCATGTTTCATAGGGGAGGTCTGTGTCACTGTGTACGTGTCGAACCAACGAGTCACACGTCCACGAAGCGTTCGAAGTCCCTGTCCATTCTTTCTCAAGATTTTTCTAGGTTTGGGTGTTGTTTGTATTCAGAATTCACACATTGTCTCAGGTTTGCATCAGGACTGGTACAATGGGGACAAGAGTTTGTGACTTTTTTCTGAGTCTGATTGGTTTCTCCTTGTTTGTTGCACGTGGCGTGAGGATGAACTATCTACACTTTTCTAAAGTAACTTATCCTCTTTCGTTTTCCACGTACGCTTTAGTAATTCGTTTTCCACGTACGCTTTATAAATTACTAAACTTTATGATTTTTTAAAAAACATAAAAATTTGTTTAAAAAATCATATCAATCAATTTTTAATTTTTAACTAATATCTATTATCTATCTATCTATTATATACTAAAAGTCTATTAAATTTCCTACAAACGCTCTCAAACCGCCATATGGCGCTCCTACAAACTCTCCTAGATCGCCACGTGACACAGTCTAATCTCACCGTTAATTTTCATTTAAGTTGGTGAACCCATTATTTTATACCGTTAGATTAAATCTATACATGTCATCCATTAAATTTCCTACAAACGCTCTCAAACCGCCATATGGCGCTCCTACAAACACTCCTAGATCGCCACGTGACATAGTCTAATCTCACCGTTAATTTTCATTTAAGTTGGTGGACCCATTATTTTATACCGTTAGATTAGATCTATACCTGTCATCCATTAAATTTCCTACAAACGCTCTCAAACCGCCATATGGCGCTCCTACAAACGCTCCTAGATCATCACGTGACACAGTCTAATCTCACCGTTAATTTTCATTTAAGTTGGTGGACCCATTATTTTGTACCGTTAGATTAGATCTATACATGTCATCGATTTTTAATTAAATTGGTGGACCCAAATTCTTGCCCTAAATCCGATCACGCTTCCTGTCGCCTACTCCGGTGCCTTCCGTCCGTGTTGGGCTCAAGGCCTCGATAGAGGAAAGCTTTCCTGCTGCCGACTAGACTTGGATTAGGTTTCAAATTAAAGCCTCCACACAGATTAATCGGGGAAAATGAGCTACATGAGATTGGGATTGTATAAGCATTTGACTTTCAGTAGCTGGCAATGTAATCCACAGGCAGCAGCATTTGATCATTTGGTGTAATCCATAGGCAGCAGCAGCTCAACGAAATTTTACCATCTATAATCACTGGTGGAGAAGGGGTTTTTACTCCCGGTTCGTAACCCCATGTAGTCTCGGCTTTTCCAACCGGGACTACGAATCCGGGACTAAAGATTGCTATCTTTAGTCCCGGGTGAAAAAACCAGGAGTAAAAATTTTTTTTTAAGTCCCGGTTACCAACCGGGACTAAAGATACTTATCTTTAGTCCCGGTTGGTAACACCAACAACCGGGACTAAAAAGACTAGATCCGGTTGCTCTTTATTATTTTCTTTTTTTCATTGCTTTTAATATATATTGATTTCACCCCATCCCGTCCCCAAAATCCCAAATCAATCATCCTCAAATTGCCTCCAAATCCACAATCGATCATCTCAAATACTCAAATACATCACAAAATCTCAAAAAAAAAATTACATCAAGCACAACAAAATACATCCACAATACATCCACATCCACAAATCAATCACAATCCACAAATTAATCACAAAATCATCCGTAAATCAACCAACAAAATGCTCCACCAAAATATACAAATCATTCAAAAAAATTCGCAGTCGCCGCCGCCCGGCCGTGGGCCGCCGGCCGCCTTGCGCCCGACCGCCGCGCGGGTCACCGCCGCCCGGCCGCCACCCACCGCCTTGCGCCCGGCCACCACCGCCCGCTGCGTTGCAGCCAGCCCTCCGCGCTGGCCTCCGCCGCCGCCGCGCTAGCCTCCACCCCGCCGCTGGGGGCGGCCCTCCGCACGCGACAGCCGCCGCCCGGCCGCCTCCCCTCCCGGATCCGACGGAGGGGAGGCCGCCGCCGCCGCCCGGCCGCCTCCCGCCGTTGGAGGGGAGCCGGAGGGGAGGGGAGGGGGGAGAGAATGAGGGGGAGGAGAGGGTTGAGAGGAGAGGAGGAGGAGGAGGAGAAGGAAAAGTGAGAAAGAGGAGGAGGAGAAGTGGGAAGGAGAAGGGATAAGATAGGGCGGGGAGGACGAGGTGCTGCTGGCCGGTGGCACATGGGGATCTTTACTCCCAGTTGGTGTTACCAACCGGGACTAAAAATACATCTTTAGTCCCGGTTAGTAACTCCAACCGGGAGTAAAGCTTATGTTGATCTTTTTTCCCGGTTGGTGGACTAAAGATACAAATAGATCTTTAGTCCCGGTTGGTGTTACCAACCGGTACTAAAGATGAAAAAGTATCCTTGATCTTTTAAACCGGGACTAAAGATGTTTTTAATCCCGGTTTTTAATACAATCGGGACTATTAAGAAATCTGGTCGACCGATCAAATATGGTTTCTCCACCAGTGAATTGGTGATTAGGTTTAATAAGTAACTATGCAAACGAACTTTCTCGATGCTATTCCAGCATAGATATCGGTTTCATACTGTGCTATTAGAAGGGACAAAGAATAAGTACGTACAATTCGTTAAAAAAAAAGCTAAAACGCGACGTCCTTTGCTGAAAAGTAACGATATTATTCCTTCCCTCCTCATTCTCAAACAAAAAATTAAAATATCATTATATCTGTATGTACATATGAGGCCTCCTTTGTGGCGCTATTAAATCTATCTAACTTAGGTCTATAAATACATTAAAAAATATTGCATCATATATATGTTATATATAAGTAAAAGTTCATTAACAACACTACATACGTGCAAACGAATATACTCCCTCGACCGACTTAACCATCCTCTCCTATTTTATACGAGTACATGTGAAAACTGAACGAGTACGAACTTACATATGAGGCCTCCTCTGTGGCTCGACTAGGATATTCAACTTAGGTCTATAAATACACAAAAAGTTATTGCATCATACACCTGTTATAAGTAAAAGTTAATTAACTTTGTACAAATGCTCCTAAATGCTCCAACACTGTCATGTGGTGTTCTAATAAATTACAGAAAATCATAAAAATTCATAGAAAGTAACAAAATATCATCCAGCTATCGATTTTCAATTAAATTAGTGCCGATGGACATGTTATTTTAGACCATTACATTAGATCTATTGAAATAGCAATCCTAATATCATGTATATAAACCTCTCCTAATCTCCCATACAAGTACGATAATACGTACTTTTCTCATAACAACACCACATACGTGACCAACTTAACCATTCTCTCCTGTGAGTATTTCCTTACAGTCCGTTGTCTAGATCATATCAGAAAATAGAAGAATATGTAAGAGAAAACAGAATACCCATGGATATTAACCACGTATGTGCGCACTTACGTATTCCCTCCACCTTCCCACTCTCCCCTCCTCTCCTATTTTCTATTTAACTTCTCCTATTTTCTAACTAGCGCTAACTATATAAAATAATATTAGATAGCTAAATGATCATGACTCTTGGACCTAGACCATTACATCTCTAAAAAAATTCTTCTAAAGAAATGGACCCATTAATTTTAAACATTAGATTTTTAAAAAAATATGTTTTACATAAAACAACCAAAGATCGAAAGAAATTAGCTTAAACTAATTGTAGATATTTTACAGTACCAAGCCATTCATCTTATTTCATGTAAAATAATTAACCCATAGATAATATATGGCCTCAATTAAACCACCAATTACGAAAAAAGATCTAGCATATATGGCCTCAATTGCACCACTTCTATAGGCTGTTAACACGCTAGGGAGTCACGCTAAAAGATTAACCAATCTATAGATATCATATTAATCAGTGCTAGCACATTTAGTTAAATTTAAAATTATGAACGATCAATTTGAAACCATTATAAATCATGATAAAATCCTTGAGTCATTAAGAAAAATAGTGATATCAAAATTCAAAGAATAATTAGTTCTATATTATCTGAAGATATCAGTCATAGATTTATTCATCAATGTTCATAGGTGAAATAAGCTAGGCCTCAAATTTTTTACTTCCAATCAAGCTTTGAAGTATCAAAACAAACTGCATGATATGGGACTGACTAACTATATATATTGAACATTTTACAAAATCTTTTCATATAGATACAAACAATTTTCAGTCATCATAAAGGATTTTAACATTTAGAAACAAATAGATGACCTTTCTAGTTTAATTAATTATAGATTAATGAGTGCTTCGTTGTGCTCTCGTCAGAGTAGAAGTGTTCCCAACATGCATCTTCAAACACAGACTATTGTCCCGATTGTAACGGAAAGCATGAACTTAAAGAATGTCTTCTCTTGTATACCATCTCAATAGTTATAAAAAAATTGGTAGCACATATTAATACGCGATATGTCACTACACAAACATGCAAATTCAAATACGATTTCTATAAGTTGTAAAGAAAAAAAATATAATTGTGAATATGTATACTAGTCAAAGTTTAATTTGACTTTTTTATTAAAACTTATAGAAATCATATTTGAATTTACATAAATTTTATGGAGTGACATGTCACGTATTAATCAATCTTTTCAAATATTTATTATTTTTGAAGAATTATTTAGATTCCCCGTTAACCTTCTTTCCTCACCGGAGAACATAATGATGACACTGATGAGTTTGAGGCTTGCATGGCGGCAAACACCGTCATTAACAAAACCAAAGATCCAAGACCATGCGCATAACGCCTTCACATCGTGCCATTACGGCGCAACGGCGTCTAAACAAAACTTAAGATGATTCAGAATTGTATTGTCATCTTCCAGATTGTGTAGAGGCATTTCATCCCTACGCGTTGTGAATTTCATTCTCCCTTTATTGCACAAAGGAAGCAGTATATGTACTTATATCAACCATATGCCTCTGCAATATTGCACACTTACAAAGCCAGAGGCAGCAGCAGCAGCAGAAATGGCAGTACGGCACAGCCAACCTGACGACGGCTCGATGCACCCGCACCGGCGACGACGATTCACTGCCCTCTGCTGATCTGGCATGCCTGCCTGAGAGGCACGGGCGGGTCGGAGAGCTTGCCGCCGGCGATCTGGTCGAACACGAACTTGTTCGCCGCCTCGGTGAAGTGCACGCCGTCCCAGCTCACCCGCTTCAGCGGGTCGTCGCACGACTTCCCCGCCACCACCCACGTCCCGTTCACCTTCACCTTCCCGCCGCACCCGACCCTGTCGTCGAAGTTGTACCTCCCGCCGCCGTAGCCGCAGCACGTCAGCATCGGGTCCATCCCTGCAGCCACACAACACAGCACAGCACATTACGCCAATACACTGTTCAGCCATGGATCGCATGCACGAGCTCGCTAGGCACAACAATGGCGGCTGGCCGGGGCACTAGCTAAGCTTTACCGAGCTTCTTGGCGTCGCTGATCAGCTTGTACTTGGCGGAGTAGACGTCGACGTAGGTGAACGCGGCGTCGGGGTATGTCTTGCGGAGGCGGGCCACGGTTTCCTTCAGCCTCTGGTTGAAGAGCTGGGCGACCTCGTTGTAGGCGACGGAGCAGCCGGCCCCGTCCTTGACGACGGCTAGGTCGGGGCGGTGCACCATGGCGTAAGGCAGGCAGCCGATCGGCCCCGTGTTGTGAATCCAGAAGTACCTTCCCCCGAGCCCGTACACATTCTGCAGGTTACCAATCAGCTCATGTACATATATGTGCAGAGTTCCAAATTTCAGTTCGAAATTTTATTTTTGGCAATTTTGGTCCCCCGATAGGAAACTATTTCGCTGAATATTTTAGAAGTTTCACATTTTTCATGAATTTAGAAAAAATATTCAAATTATTTCAGACTAGAATATTCTGAAATTTCTGCAATTTCAAAAAATTCACATCAATCGGTACCTTTTTTTTAGATTTGCTGTGGTCCAACAAAAATTACCTCGAGGTACTAAATCGTTTCCGATCGTTGGATCTAGCTGGGTAGGATGGGCATTGTTAGATCCAACGATCGGAAACGATTTGGTACCGTGAGATACTGATACCTCGAGGTATTTTTGTTGGACCGGAGCAAATCTCTTTTTTCTTTTCTGCAATATAGAACCCTGCGCATGTGCTACACTACTGCTGTTATTAGCGAAGAAGAATAATTGTGTGTTCTTTTGAGTTTTGAAGAAAATAGCATCGTACAATCTCTGTACCTGGATTATGTTCGTGAGCCTTTCCATTAGATCAGGGATGTAAGCTATGACTTGTTCAGAGGTCATGTTTATGAAGAAGCCTGTGGTAATGTCATTCTGGCCGATATCGAATGTGTAGAGCGCCTGAGAGAAGTATTCAGCCTTGGGTAGGAGCTCCCTGTAGATTCCACCTATGTGAAGAAATGGAGCGAAACAGAACGTGATTGTTGGGTTCAACATGGTACTGAATTACTGACAGAAATGGATTTTTTGGTTTTGTTGTCACCTTTGTTGTTATAGACGAACTGGCTTCTGTTGATGAACTGTTCAAACTCCCAGGACTGCACGTCCAAGGAAATGGGGCTGAAACCAGAGAGGAACAAAGATGTGTTCTGCCTTCTGATTGACGACCCGGCCGTTGCAAAGTTAGCACCTTGTGTGAAGTTACTTCCTATCGAGTTGAGGTACGCACTGAGGTAAGGCAGTCCCAGGCTTTCAGCTGCAGCCTCAGAGAGCAAGAGTGTGTGTTTACACAGTAAGAATCTGCATTTGATCGTTCAAATAGCAGTAATCTCGTTGCATTTGATGATTTCCGAGGAGTGTGAGTTGAAGCCTGAAGCTTTTACAACCAGCACCAAAGCTATAGCACGGACTGCCATGCATCACAAAGTTAAGGTACATGGCGAATGGTTCAAATAAGTTCCACATGCGTCTCTGTCAGTGGTGTTGGTGACGACAAGAACCCGAGTTCAGAGCCATGTGCAAATGGTTACTACTCCAGTTCATGGTTTCTACTGCTGTGTACTACTCAACTATTCTTGCGGTCCTCTCCCAATTAGCCAGGACAACTTTATGCTAATGCCACCACTTTATACCAGAATGCTTCAACTGCAATCAGAATTTATAAAGCAAAACTTCCACAATCTGCAGCGAATATTGCATAGCATGGCATATATGATAAGCTCATGGCTGTTTTGTCTCCCAGTTTTTCTGGCCAGCGACCACTAAAACTTTCTAAAAGACCCCTTAGGGCCACCAAACTACTATCTTAAGGTAATGTTTCTTTCTGTCTCTCGTATCAAAAGCTAAATAAAGGAGGAGTATCTGATATATTCCCCAGCTGCAATGCAACATCCTCTTTACAAAATCTCCCCGCGAGGATCGCATGGCTGATAGCAGTGGCGTGACCGTATCTAGAGATGCTTTGCCGCGAGTTACTGGCCGGCCTTTCGTCGGATTGTGGGGAATATATCGAGATCGTGTCGGCGCTCGGCAGCAACTTGTTGCAGTAACAATAATACCGTGTAATCGATGCCATCGTTGGCACGGACACACGGGCCGCTCGTCAATAATTATGGCCATGGGTTGGGTTGGTTCTTTTTTTTTTAGAACTGTTGGGTTGGCTCTTGGCTGGTTGTAGCCAGCTTGCCGGATATCACAGCACTAGCAATCAATCAGTACGTGAAAATGGTCTTTGTTTACCTTCTCTTTCTTTTGCGGACATTTGTTCTAAAGCAATCGAGCAACCTGTTCAGACGTTCGTTTTTTACTTTTAATTTGGGCTTAACCATCGCTGAACGAATTAAAGCTACCTACACATGGAACGAATTAAAGCTGATATTTATTGGTTCAGAGTGGGAGTAGGTTTCAGTTCGATCAAGTATATGCAGTCAAGGCTCAAGGGCCCTACGTGCAGTCGTGCGGAAGAAGAGGCAGTGAAAAGTTGATAGTAATAGAAAGAACGAGAGAAGGTTAATTAGCTGATTAAGACGTGCAGGGGAAAGAAAAGACTCTGGTTGCAGTGATTCAGAAACGTACGTACCGATGAAGTCGATGACGAGGCGGCCGTCGCAGTAGCGGCCGACGGGCATGCCGAAGAAGGTCCTGCCGTTGGGCGGCGGCGCGGCGCCAAAGGTCGCCGACAGCCCGCCCGTGTCGGAGTTGGAGTCGCCGAAGTTGAACACGGCCGGGAAGCGGCAGTCCGCGCCGGCGGCCACTGAAACCTGCAGCACCAGCACCAGCACGACGACGGTCGCCACCACCACCGCGGCTGCGTACGGAGGCGGCGCCATTACCCCCCCCCCCCCCCCCCCCCACGCCTCGTTCGCGCGCGCGGGGCACTGCGAGCGAGAGCGACGACGAGCAGAGCAGCGTGGGCGGAAGACGAGGCGGAGCTTAGCAGCAGGGGCGTTGGCGTGGCAGTGGGCGGAAATGGCGAATGGAGATGGATGGGTGTGGATCTGCGGATAGAGATAGGCGGGAGGCGGGACCGTGCGCGTGCGGGAGAGAACGGTGAGAGACCCCAAACGCGACGCGGTGCCGTGGACGACAGCGATGGGAGGGGTCACACTGACTGACGAGATGGCCGTGGTGTGGTATGGTGTGGTGTGGTGCGCGGGCGTGGGCGCGGGTCGCGAGCGATGGTGGAGCACAGCGCACGGTGTGCCGGCCCGGTGGCGCGGCGCACGGGACGTTGGATTTTTGTTGCTGTGGGTTCGTGGGAGCCGCGTCCATGACGTCGCGCGCGCCCGGTGGTGGATTCGCGTCGCGTCGCGCCGCACCGCACGCGACCACGAGCCGTAACGGAGGTTTTTCTTTGCTCTACGTGACGCTTTGGAGGCGGTGGTGGAGTGGCGATCGGCCTGTGTTACATACATACGCGAGCTAGGCAAAGCGTGCACCGGGCGCGCGTGTACATCAATGACGGTACGTGAAGTAGAAAGCAGGGAAGCATGGCCCACGTGGAGGGAACAGATGGGTTTGTTTTGCTAGGGTGGAGCACATCATTGGGCTCAAATAGTAGTGTGGTGTATGCCTGTATGAGCCTTATCTCTCGGTCTCTTGGTGTCTGGATAGTGGGTGGAATAAGTTCACGGGAGATCCCTCAACTTAGCAGCGAGATTTTTTAAGGTTCCTTAATCATAAAACTAGAAATGTATATCCTTAAGCTCATTCAAACCGTTCAAAGGAGATCCCATGACAGTACCGACTACCTGGTTTTGCTGACCTGGCATCCTAGCCAGCAAAAAATAAAAAAAAATATGTAGGACTCACATATAAGTGAGAAAAATGTGGGGTCAGCAATCCTACTCAGCAATCTCCTTCTCCTTTTGTCTTTCTATTCTTCTCTTTCGGCAACGGCGTGTGGCCGGAGGCAGGCGGAGCGGCGGCGTCGGCGGGCGAGCTGGAGGCAGGCGGAGCGGCAGCGGCGGGCGAGCGACGGCTTCGGGCTCGGGAGGTGGACGCATACCGCTCTCAACACTGATCCGGTCAAATCCAGAAGTGGATGCAGCATCCGCCGGTGATGCCGATGTGAAGCCATCGTCATCCTCCGGTGATTTGGGGTTCCCCTCACCATTCACCGTGGTGGTGACCGTGCTCTCCACTATGATAGAGGCGTCATCATCACATCCCCTATCGATGTCACATCCTTCTGCGATCGCACCGCTCTCCGACTTGCCGTCCTCATCTGCGTCGGAATTGATGCGGCTTGACGACGGAGTGGAGGTAATGGAGCGAGGCGGCCACGTCGCGAGTGACGGCAAGGCGGCGGGGCCACTCCACCACGAGCTCCGGGCAGCGCCACCCCAACAGCGCGTCCTGCAGCGACCCGTTGGGTATGCGGTCGTATGCCAGCATCATCCGTCGCGGCCGCCCCTCGCCCCGCGCCGCGGACGACATCGAGTACGCGAACGGAAGCAGTATAGAGTCCCACCCCTTCCCACCCGGCTTGGCGGCGGCGGCGGGGACAGGAGGAGATCCCGGCGCGAGGACGACGCGAGAAGGTGGGACGCGATAGCGATCTTGTTGTGGAACTCCCGCTCCCCCTGCAGCGAACCCGTGGCATCCCAGCAACCCAATCCAACGGGACGCACCGGTTGCTTCTTGAGCAGTTACCCAAAGAGGAGGACCTGCTCGACCGCCGTGTCACGCTACGGGAGGCCCACCTCGATGGCGCTTGCAAGGAGATTGTGTTCCTCTAATGCACCTTATTAGCCTTCCATGCGCCCCCATCCTCGTCCTCTTCCACTCCGCGTTCACGTATTGTGAGGCGATGATGTGCCGACGCTCCTAGATCCCATGCCTCGTGTCAGTAGTCTCGTTGTTGGTCATGCTTTGGGTGCTGCAGTACAATGAGATCGAGATAGAGGCTCTCTCCACCAAATTGATGGGCCAGTGGCCGGTTCCTTCACCATCGGCATCCGCCTCTTCCTAATCTCAGCCTCCCAGTCCTATCCCCTACCGTAAGCTTATGGTTTGATGCTTCGCTGCTCGCCGCCTCATATCCTATCTCTCCCCATGCCATGGTGGCAATCGAGGAGGCCATAGGGGGAGTGAGGAGGCCCAGGTGAGAAGCTCCTCGTCGCCTTGTCGACCACCGCTTTCGCCTTCCTGTCGAGGAGCTAGTAAGCTCGAGCTCATTGGCCACTACTATTGATGATGTCCATGTTGAGATAAATAGGAAAAGTAGAGAAAGGGAAGAGATGGAAGAAGGGATGCATGTTCCACTGACACATGGGGCTATTGTAATTTTTTTATTTATTTTGGTAGGAGTGCCATGTTGACACCACATTAGCTAAAACCGGACATAATAATGTTTTGGGATCTCAAGTGCACTAAGTTGAGACACACACTATATCTTGTATAATACGGTTCAAGATGCAATTTTAACTCGACATAAATATGAGGGATAAGAAGTGAATTTATTCCGCATATATTTGTATATGGGCCAAAATTTTGGCCCATTAAAACGTGGCCTCGTGAGGCATACGAGTGACGCAGATACACGTGGCAATCTCCAGCTTTCCTGTGGCGGATTGCTCTCTTGGTTAGTAGATTTGAAACGTCCAGAAAAAAATTACTAGTGCGAATGCGATTTTAGAGCATCGGATCAAAACGGCTACGCGTTATTTGGGTGGACATCCGCACCGTGATTTCCGCAACGGCCGCCTCCTCCTCCGCCTCCACCCTCTACTGCTTCGCCACCATCTTCTCGTCCGCCTCGCCCCGACCGCCTCGTGCCGCCACCGCCTCGCCCCACTGTCGCAAGAAGCTATCAGCAACCGCGCTGGTAGGGAGATCACGATCATGATCTGCGGTCTTACCAAGTTACAAGATGTTGTGAAGGTCTCGAGGATGCTGCATGAGAAGATAAGAGAAGATAGATGGGTTGGACAGTAGAGGACACAAATATCAAAGTCCTCGATGATGCAACAGATCGATGTCTGAGTACTATGGTTTTAGGTCGTTCATTCAGTTATGTGATATTCCAGATCGAATCAGGGAAGGTACTGGAACTACATGTGTTTGGCAAGTTGCGAAGAGATAGTAAGGTGTCTGGACTATGGGAATTGGAGGTTCAGTCCATTCTCAGAGAATTGGATCTATCGGATGAACAACTATTGGATACTGACAATTATTTTTTTCTTTGGGGGGGGGGGGGGTGTCTGAAGAAGCACCTGATGATTATGATAGCCCGAGTGAGGATGCACCTGATGGTTACGACATCCCGAGCGAAGATGCACCTGATGGTTACGACAGCCCGAGTGAGGATGCAGCGAATGGTTACGACAGCCCGAGTGACGATGCACTTGATGGTTACGACAACCCGAGTGAAAGATGCACCTTATGGTTACGACAACCTGAGTGAAGAAGTAATCAAGGATGTGCAAGTTGAGCCGGTATTTGTATCCAAGGCCTTGACCTCATTAGAAGAAGCGGTCCTTATGAAGAGCATAATCAACAACCTGAAAGAGCTTATCCAGAAAATGATCGATGGACCCATTCGTTTTCCACAAAAAAGTTAGGAAGCAGTCCACATGATGAACATAATGGAATCAACAATATGAAAGATCCCATCCCCCTCTCTCTTGATCAACAGAATAAACAATATGAAAGACCGCCCTCTCGATGAGCAGCAATATGAAATACCCCCATTTTGAAGAACAGAACATAATCAACAATCTGAAAGATCCCATCCCCCCTCCCTCTTGATGAACGGAATCAACAATATGAAAGACCCCCCCTCCCCTCTCGATGAGCAGCAATATGAAAGATCCCCCTCCTTGATGAACATGACATAATCAACAATCTGAAAGATCCCCCTTACAGAATTAGCAATTTAAGAAAAATAAAACTGTAACGATTTGTTATTTTCACCTTTACACTTCTTGCATTTTATAACCTTTTTTGTCTATGAGACTGACCTTGCTCAATTGCAATGATGATGCAATCATATGAGATGTAGTAGCAAAAAGAAAAGAAATGTTATCTGGGATACAATGCTCTGGAGTGGATATATTGCAACGATCTCTTCAAACCAATTGTAAGAAATATTGTACATGACAGCTCAAGGGGATACAATGTTTGTCTTGTCGACCCCGATTTTGAAAATCGGAGATCTTCTGTGTTTATCAGTACCAATCCCTGTATCAGAAGTTGGTACACACATACATAGTCGAATTACAACACATCACGAATGTGTTTTTTATAACAAGAGGCAGAATCCTCAGATTTACTAAGGAAGAACTGGGTGAACAACCAGTTTTACAGAAAAGCCCCTAAAGATGGGCAAATTACACTGGAGGCTACACTTATGCAGTGAAGGACAAAATAAAGTTTGAAAAAAGCAATCAGGTCCTGCACAGCAAACTGCCCACAACAGAGATGAAGAAAACGATGCTCCAGGCAACGACGAGTACTGAGCGCTCACGATAAGTTGCAGAAGATTGAACCATGGCATAAACTCAGTTGGGGCCTCACAAAGGAGGTTAAAACCTTGGTTTTTCACATACAAATACAACCATATCTTAAATGCTTGTATTAAGGCCAGGCATGGCAATAACTATTAGATAACAATAGCGGAAGATAAAATAATACAAGTGCCCAATTACCATGCCAGAAGCAGTCGACTGGGAACGAGGCCTAAAATGGAACCGCACTACGATCATCTTGTTAGATATGTAAGCGCACTGACAAGGGTTTCACTTCAAGCACTATGCTATATATATATATATATATATATATATATATGTATGTATGTATACATATATGTATACATGTATATATGTATATGTATATATATATGTGTGTGTGTGTGTATATATATAGTAATAATGAGTACAAAAGTACTCAGCAATTCACCACACAAAATGTGGCTATGGTTATTTTGCATAAAGCTAAGTTCATAAATATCATTTCACAAATCTAAAACTTAGCATTGACTACTCATTCAATTTCACATGGGTTATAAGGAAAGACAACGTCTTCTTGTTGCAGTTACCACTTGCTAACTGATGTGTTTGACATTGTGCTTCTATTTCGACATATAGATGACCTTTTGTTGTCTTCTCCAGGGTGATATATGTGGTCATTACATTGCTTGTCAGATTAGTTAGGTTCAGTTTAATGGTAACATTTCGTGTTTATGTATCTCTTTAGTACTCCCTCCGTACCGGAATATAAGAAGTTTTAAGGTTGGACACAGTTATTAAGAAAGTAGATAGAAGTGGGTGGTGAAAAGTTGTGATTGGATGAGTAGTGGAGGTAGGTGGAAAAAATGAACGGTGGAGGGTTGTGATTGGTTGAGAAGAGAATGTTGGTGGATAAGTTGGTATATTTTAGGACAAATTCTAAGGGCTAAAAGTTGTTATATTTTGGAACGGAGGGAGTAATATTAATCTCCTTTTTCTTACTCCCTCCGTCCCATAAAAATTGCATTTCTAGCTAATTTAGGACAAAACAGTATAATTGAAAAATGACCACAATGACCTTATTTAATGAACCCACTACATGCACACATTCCATATATACAAATGATTAAAAGGAAGTTTGAGAGAATTAACGCATATAATTAGCATACTTAATTACAAGCATTAGCAGCCTAAATTACATGCTTTAGCGCCAAATGGATTTGGCACTAAAAATTTACTGCTCGCATTAGGAATCTTATCTAGATCAATCAATTTGCTGGGCTCCATATGGCTACAAATATAATTTTTGTGAGATAAAGCCTTGGAGCTAGAAATGTAATTTTTTTGGACGGGGTAGTAATATTGAAGGATTACTAGCCAAGTTTGCGCCTTTGCGGTGCTACTTAACATTGATGCAACACAGCTGATCTGATCCTCTTCCGCTAGTGGCAGACGGTAGTTTAACCATTCGGTGCGTGTGTTTAATTGCTCTGGTGTACAGATGTATAATATACCAAAACTATTTTTTCCCATCTAAGTTTTTTCTACTTTCAAATGTGTACTAAAGCAAACTTGCATACACCATTCTGTGCATACGGGTTAATGGTAATTAGTACTCATGAGCAAGTGTCTTCATCATGTTATAGCAATCATGCTTAATTCCACGTTTAATTTGTAATTTTCTGGAGCCAGTTTGCGCAGTTATGTTTATTCTTTGTTCATTGGCATCATAAACCGGCGCAACGTAGAGCGCCACTATTTCTAGTATATAAATTATACGTTCGTCTCTACATCTTTTAAAAGAGGTTAATATCTCTTGTTCATTACTATCTCTTTAAACATATAAAGTTTCGAAATACCATATCCATCACTGCATATGCAATCAATTGATGTTTAATGAGATGTCATCTACAAACCTAACTTTTCTAAATTCTCATAAACTAACTATCAATTAGTTATTACTTAAAATTCTCATAAACTAACTAATTGATTTTAAGCTCTACGAACATAGTTGATATATAGCTCGAAGCATTATCTTTTTTGATAAAACCGTTTACACGTGTGTGTTTTTTAATACATTGGTTACTTAAGATAATTGTCAATTTTACCGATAAAGTATGTCTTTAGGGTCTTTGATGAAACTGTTTACACGCGTGTTTGTTTGAGTGAAGACGTTGCTATTCAAATAATCACTAGTTCTATCGACATCGTGTAATCAACCTCTGAGCTCCACGCACTATAGCCTACTCCCTCCATTCTAAAAAGAATCACTTATCCAATTTCATTGATTCTTTTTGATAAAGGGAGCAGGACTCAGGTCCATTCTAAAAAGAATCACTTATCTAATTTCGTTGATTCTTTTTGGATGAAGGGAGCAGTACTCAGGCTAAGTTCTTTTGTTCACTTTCTCAACTCAACTCTCTCTTAAACTGTTAAACGGTATGTCTTTTTTAGATTTTTCTATAGGACAATTGTTTTTAAAAAACATATTAATCTATTTTAAAAAAATAGTTAAAACTTATACATTGTTTGCATGCCCTCCTCGGCTCCTCCCGAAGAAAGGGCCCGTCTGGGGATCTTAAGATTCTGAGAAGCAGCTGGTTGGTAGCTAGTTTCTGAGAATCTAAAAAAGTTAGGTTTTTCAACTTCTGACTTCTAATTTATTTTCTGAATTCTACAAATACAACTTCTTACAATTTAAAAAAAAACTATAGTGTTTGCGGAGCTTCTAATTTAAAAAAACTAAACGAGCAAGCTCCCCAAACTGACCCAATCCTCACTCGAGTCGAGTCTCGGTGGGGAGGCCAAGAAGGGTCAAGAGGTCAAACAGCCACCGGTTCGCCCAAAACCACGTACCTCCCCGTAGGCCCCACCCTCCATAGACCGCGAACCGCACCGAGCACTTCCCATCCGCCGGTCTCTATCGCCCTACCCGTCCCAGCCGGTGGGCGTCCCCTCCCGCTTCCGCTCCGCCTAGCCCAAAGCTGCGCAGCTGAAACGGCACCACACCACGGAACCCCTCAATTTCCACGACGCTTCCTAATCCTCCCTCCTCATCAAAGCCGTCACCTCGCTCGCGTCGGCGGCCTCGACTCCCCTCCCCTCCCCCATCGGTTCCCCTCCAAAAAAACCAAACCCTCAAAACCCTCGCCTCCGCTCTCTCGCGCTCGTGCTCCCTCCTCCCCCCATCCATGGCTTCCTCCCCCGCCTCCGCCTCCGCCGCCTCCGAGGAGGAGGCCGTCAAGGTGAGGTTCCGCCGCTGGCGTCGTAGGGGGTGTAGGGGATCTCCCGGTTTGGGCGTTTTTGTTGGTGGAGTTTTGGGGGGACTGATTCGGGGGGTGGTTTTTGGTGCAGGCGGCGAAGGTGCTGATGGTCGGCGCCGGAGGCATAGGATGCGAGCTGCTCAAGACGCTCGCGCTCTCCGGATTCCGCAATATTCACATCGTAAGTTTTTTTTTTTTTTTTGGTTTGCTACGTGTTTGCTTCATCCCCTTACTCGCGGTTAAATTTGAGCTGTTCCTAGGGTTTTAGCCGTGTTTCGTGAATTGAGGTCTGGTATCATCTAGGTAGATGCACGTGGATTGCTGGGTGTCTCCAGTTAGGTAGTTGCGGGATCTGTGTTAGGGATTGGAGGATAGCGTTGACCCCAGCTGACAAGTGGGCACTGTGTAGAGTATGCGTGGGTTATCCGGTGTCTATCTGGAGTTTTTTACTTAGTGCTGATGTTTCAGTATTTCTTAGTTTTTTTGTGAATCAGTAGCTTTGTGTATTGTCTATTGTTTCACCAATTAGGACCATGAATAAACAATCCGTCAGGAACTTTAGTATTCTTTGCAACCATGCTTGGCAGGGATTGTTTTGTGTAGGTCATTCTTGTTAGAATTTGTCGATATAGCGGAACGACGACTAACCTTCCCGATCGCTTCAGTCATTGATCACCCAAGACACGCCAGATGACGACACAGGAACACACGATGCTTGTTAACGAGGTTCAGCCGAAGCCTACATCCCCGGGGCTCTGATTATGGGCGCTCCTCCCTAACCAATATAGCTCCTAGCCGCTACGAGTCCATGGCCACGCCGCCATCATCTCCTTGCGTGTCTACGCTACATTGTAGTCGCCATGGTTACATTGTGGTGCGCCCCTCTCTATTTAAGAGAGATGCCAGGTTACAGAGTTCGACTCTAACTCCACCCCCTAACACCTATTACAGCTCCAAGTCCAACTGTAACCAAATAGAACTAGTATATTCGACACCTGTTCTAACAGAATTGTTGCTAGGTTCTTACTCTTAGATGAACTGTTATGCTGCTGCCCTTGATTCCTTCACTGCTGATATGAAAGCCTCCATTCACATGACTTCTTTTGAGGTTGATGTATTGCACTTGGACCAGTTTGGAAATAGACACGGTGTATTCTTTGTTCAGGTATCCATAACTAAATGAAATGGTATTTGAGGCACCTAAGTTTGTTATCCACACAATGCCGACTTGGCTGCCATTGATTTCTGATGATTTTCTTTTTTGGACTGACGTTTGTAATTATGTTTACAAAGAAGGAAATAAAACCTTTTCTAGGACCACATGTCAGTATGGTACTGGGAGATAAATTAAATCCTCGTCTATTATTTTTCATTTCTTTTCATATTTTATCTGCTTTTCGTTTTTTTTTCACTGATCCGTTTCTTGCTAGTTTACATTACATTGTCAAAGGGTCATTTTCCCTTGGTGTTGATGGAGCTAATGAAAAAAATATCTTGATTTCCTCAAGTGTTGTACACAAGGAATTTGATCTTTTTCTCTACAGATTGACTTGGACACAATTGAGGTGAGCAATCTGAACAGGCAGTTTTTATTTCGGCAGAGTCATGTTGGACAGTCAAAAGCCCATGTAAGTAACATTTCTATATGTTGATACGATTAACATAGTTGTATATGAGCTTTCTATTATGTATGTATTTGTTGTATTCACCTTATTATTGCTGCTGCTTATTCTGTTTTTGTCATTGATCTTGTCAGGTTGCTCGTGATGCTGTTCTGAAATTTAGGCCAAATATCAATATAATATCATACCATGCAAATGTAAAGGACGCTCAATTTAATGTTGAGTTCTTCAAGCAATTTAATGTGGTCCTGAATGGCCTTGATAATTTGGACGCTAGGCGTCATGTTAATCGCCTTTGCCTTGCTGCTGAAGTTCCTTTGGTGGAAAGTGGGACAACTGGGTTTTTGGGACAGGTGAGTTAAGAAAGTACCACTGCTCTGGTCCCCGTAACTCTTGCATGTATGAACGGATATATAATACACTGTGGCTTATCTTCTTTGTAATCTGTATGGTTAATAAGATTTACCAGACATACGGCCTTCTAGTTGAGTATCTTTTGTGCACTTACCATTGTTGTTCACTGTGATCATGTGGGTCCAGAGGGAAAGTGTGGTTGTTACTTAATCAGGCCGTTTTAGTGCAAATTATCTAATGTTGATCATAGAACTGGTTTTCTACCTTCTCCACAAAGTTCCTAAAATAATATGGTCATTTAGACATTATCCAGCCTTATTTACAATCTAACTCTTATACAGCTCAAATCAATTCCTGGTGGTAGCTTGGCCAATATTTGGTGCATGTTCATATAAGCTGCACACCTTTTAGGTAGTTACGTACATTGCATACAGACATTACGTAATTTTGAAGTGCACATGAATGCATGATGCATATCATTTGTTGGCCTGTGATGCATGGGACTTTGGTAGGCAAAGCTGAAGAGTTCTTTTGTGTACCTTGATGTATTGTGTTTATTATCTTGTGCATGATGGATTTTTTGTGGTCTAGAATCTATATTCTGGGCTTAACAATAGTGTCATTTAAATCATCTTCTTTATTTTTTTATCACGTATATGTCAACAACTTACTGAAAGAAGCTACCAGTGTTCACTAAATTAACTAATGGATGAATCCTACTATATTTACAAGTTAATTCTCTTCTAAAATTATTTCCATTCCATATTTTGCAGGTTACTGTTCATGTCAAAGGTAAAACAGAATGCTATGAATGTCAGCCAAAGCCTGTCCCTAAGTCATACCCTGTCTGCACAATTACAAGCACTCCATCTAAGGTTTCCTTTTGTCCCACTTTCCTCCTAATTATATCCCTCTACTGTGAAAATATTAGTTTGGAATGCCCTTAGTCAAAGTGCAAACCTATAAAAATCTGACCACTTGTGGGCATATTATTAGAACTTACCACATAGGGATATTTTTTTATTTGTATTAATAATACGGTATTTCGTCACATCTTTTTGTATTCTTTTACTAATGTATAGTCTATACAGTTACAATAAACTGATGTTTTGGAGTATGCGAACAAACTTCATAAAAAAGAGCTATCAGTATCTTTGGATTTTCAGATTGGGCTTACAGCAACAAAATGTGCGAATCTGTCCAAAATGTACCTCTGTAACATTATAATTTTACCTTATTTTATAAATATAATGGAGTCTATTAGTCAAAGTAGTTTTGAAGGATCCCCCCAGTGTCCAAAGGCCACCTATTTGCGACTGGACTGGAGGAGGTAAATAGACTAAGTAGTTGTCAAGGCGTGCATTGGAAACTGTGTCAATATCCAAAATGGCAGGTCACGTTGACAAATTAATAAAGAAAGAAGATGCTATCTCTCCTATGCTCTCCATATCTTCAGTTCTCCCATCCAAATCTATGGACATCTCACTGTTAAAGTGTTCTAATCCATACATAACTTGAAAATCCTCAATATGCAGAAGGCATTCTTTTAACAAGCACACGCTCACCGCTTTATGGCATTTTTTGTAATTAAAAAATTGAACTTGACTTCTTGTGGGAATACTCTGTGAACTTGACCATTTGGAACAAGCACTGTGCTGCTCTGATCAGTTTTTAGTGTTAGAATTCATTACTGACTTTTTCTTTTCACAGTTTGTTCACTGCATTGTTTGGGCAAAGGAGTTGCTTTTTGCAAAAATGTTTGGGGATAAAAACCAGGACAATGATCTTAATGTCCGTTCAAATGAAAGCGGCACTTCGAAATCAGATGTATTTGAAAGAAATGCAGATGAAGATCTTGATCAATATGCTAGGAGAATTTATGATCATGTCTTTGGTTACAACATCGAAGTGGCCTTAGAAAATGAGGAAACTTGGAAGAATCGAAGAAGGCCGAATCCAATATACATCCGTGATACATTACCTGAAGAAGCTATTCGGCAAAATGGTAGTTCACGGGACATCAATAATGAGCAGGAAGAACCATCTGCTATGGTCTCTTTGGGTCTTAGGAACCCACAAGAAATTTGGAGCCTTGCTGATAATTCAAGGGTATTTTTGGAGGCATTAAAACTATTTTTTGAAAAAAGGGAGAAGGTTTGTATTTTATTCGGATCTAGGTTATGTAACCTTTAAAGTTACTTCCATCTGAGATATTTTGCTCTTCTGGTTTCCAGGAAATAGGGAATTTAGTATTTGACAAGGATGATCAGTTGGCTGTCGAGTTTGTTACTACTGCAGCTAATATCAGAGCCTCCTCTTTTGGAATACCTCTGCATAGCCTTTTTGAAGCTAAAGGTGTTGCTGGAAACATAGTTCATGCTGTGGCAACAACAAATGCTATAATAGCTGGTTTGATTGTTATTGAAGCAATAAAAGTCCTCCACGGTGATTACAAAAAATATAGGTGACTAGGCTCTTTGTTTGTTTCATGTCATTGTTGTAGCATGTACTTTTTTTTTTCCTAAAGATAGTAAACTTAAGCTAAAATACCTGCTCTCTGGTCTTCTGGATATGGTAATGTCCAGAGAGTTCTAAGGTGCTGCCAATTTTCTGGAATTTAATGGCACTTCATTGGCTAACAATTTTACAGAATGACATATTGTCTTGAACACCCTTCAAGGAAGATGCTTTTGATGCCTATCGAGCCATTTGAGCCTAATAAATCATGTTATGTCTGCTCAGAGGTATTTTTGCACTTTCTTGGGCTATGATATTCATATGTTTGTTCGCTTTCTTTCAAGTCTGACCCAAAACTGCTACTGAATGCATCAGACCCCTCTTCTTCTGGAGGTTAACACAAAGACAACAAAGCTGAGGGAGGTCATCGAGAAGATTATAAAAAGCAAACTTGGGATGAACCTCCCATTGGTAATGATTGGCTCCACTCTTGTTTTTGAGGATGGTGAGGGCTTAGAGGAAGATGAGGCTGCAAATTATGCTTTAAACCTTGAAAAGGTACTAACCTTCCCCCTTCAAAGCAGTGAAATTATATCCTCCATGGAATTTCTTTCTTTCTAAGCTATGGCCCTTGCAGTTGCAACATTGTTAAAATACTATTCATTTCTTGCCAACTGAGCTTTGTCTGGTTATTACAGGTCTTGGCTGAACTTCCAGCTCCAGTTGTTAATGACACAAAACTTACTGTTGAGGATTTTCAGCAGGAATTGTCATGCAGCATTAACATTAAACACAGGTAACCTATGAACCATGTATGCTGATCTGTTTGCATATGGGAGGTCTTTCTAAATGATACTTATCTATATGTTTTTCACATATATTTCAATTAAGAGAAATCCTTTGCCGTCCAACTATCTTCTCAAAAGGTTGGGATCTTGCCAGATGTAAACTAAAAACAGACAATTTTGCACAAGTGAAAATGAGCTGCTACTAATTTGCTATACATGGACCAGTGGTTTTTCACCTTTTTCACTAAAGTTATCATTTGCAGATTATTATGATGTCACAACTTTTTGTTTCATAAAATGTCCTCTACGTATAACTTTGTTCTAACATGTAAGGTTGTTTGGCTCATTCCATTACATGGATATACAGTAGCTTATAATGCTGTGCTATGTAGATTTGGAAGCTATATGTTATGATAGTGTCGTAGTGTACACATACAGTTGCCTACTCTTTCAAGGGGGTAGACTGATTTTTCAGTGATTATTACAGGGACGAGTTTGATGAAGAAAAAGAGCCTGATGGAATGGTTCTATCTGGATGGTCTGCTCCAGTGGAGAAGCAAGTTACGAGTAATGGGGGAAACCAGTCGGTTGCTTCTTCATCTGGTGCAGATTATGCTGACGGTATTGTTGAGGACATATCCACTAAACCTGGAATGAAGCGCAAGCTGGATGAGGTTTTAGAGTCGAAGGAGAATTGCGATGCATCCAGTAGTGCTCAAGTTGTTGAAGATGACGATGACGACGATCTTGTTATGCTTGATGAGAACCCAAAGTTAGCCAAGAAAAAGAGATTGCAATAGCAACCCCTACGGTATCTGTTCCAGGGATAACAGCGGTTGACTTCCCGCTATTATGGCTAACACATTGTTCCAACGTAACATCTTTTGTAACTTAATGATGTTTAGGGCTGATAACACTGAGGTATCAGTAAGCGTACTCAGGGTCTTTTTTTTGCTTTAGATACGGTACTTTAGGAATGTAATTTGTAGCGTTTAGGCACAGGAGTGACTAATGCCCTGCTGACAGTCAGCTGTAAGGCTGCACCTGTGTTTGTCTAGACTGGAGCAATGGTGATGTTCTTGTCTACTTTCTCGTTTCTGCTATGCGGTGATATATCTTCTGATTGTTTTCATATTCTGGATTAATTTGCCGTTGCCCTGATACGAGAAAAACATTGGTGATTTAGAAATAGTGCTCAAAGCCTCAGACGTCACTAGAAAGCAGTTCCCACCTGTGTTCAGAGATGCAGATCGTTCAGTAGGTCTTGAGAGATGCAGATCCGGCCCAGTTCTTTTCAGCTTAATGCATCAATGGTTTGTGGTGTAAGAACTTTATATATAATCCTGTTACCTCCATCCCTCGTCTATCACTAACATTCATATGATTTTAGACGCATATGGATTTATGAATAAATCTATTCAAAATTTAAAACGTCTTATAATGTGAAAAACATCTTATAATGCGGAACAGAGGGGGTAATAGTTAATTCATGTATTACAGTCGAATAAGTACATCTCTTCAGCCATCCATCATAGAAGAACACAATTGAAGTTGATTAGTAGGATAAGCATCTTTATTAGGTTCAAGTATAGGTTGATCCTAAGATGAATTCCTTTCAGATGAAATGCGGATGAAATCTGAGTGATGATCTCCTTATTCGTAAGGCAAAATTCCTATGTTATGAGTGGTAGTAATGTTGATGGATAAAGTTTTTTTTTTTTTTTTTTTTTTTTTTTTTTTTTTTTTTGAGAAATCGTATTTTTGGAAGTGTTGCGCAAATGCAACTGATCCACCGATAAGCTGAAAGGAGACCAATACTTGAGACAAACGAAGAGGAAATCACAAACACAAGGGAACACAATGGGGCTCAATTTTCTAATAGTAATATATCAAACCTGACTATAAGGAAACAAGAATTATTTTCAACTAGAAATTGACCAAACCTGAGTATAAGGAAACTAGAATTGAATTGCGATAAAAAACAGATATAACAAAAATTGAATATCATCTCTATGAAGTGTACTAGTATTCCAACATCTTTCATTGCGATTTCTATCTTCCATTCAAAAATGCGATCATCATATCACAGTTGAATTGAATCAATATTCCAAGAACACTACTCCATCCACAAGAGGAAACCTACAACTCTGACGCCGCAATTCCCAATTCAGGGCAAAACACTCGTCACACGAATTCGAAACAACAAATCAATCAATCAATCAACAAAAAAATCAATGCAGGAAAATCCGCGCTAGTTTCCGGCCACCGGCCGTCCTCGCGAGGCCGTCGACGAGCGCGGCGCCCCTCAAATGGCAGACGAGGGCGCAGAAGGCGATCCCGAGCAGCAGCGCCGCGAGCCGCCGGAGCCCGCCGCCTCGCCTCCTCCTCCCTCCCCCTCTCCTCCACACCGCCGCCCACACGCCGAGCGCCTGGCCGAGGCCCGACGCGTTCCAATAGTCGGCGAGGACGGCCAGCTTGTCGCCGAGCGCCAGGGAGAGCGCCAGCGCCGCGAGCTCTTCCGCCGGTGTTGCCCTCCTCCTCCTCCCCCTTCCCCCCATCCCGAACCATCCGCCGCGGAGGAAGAGGACGGTGAGGGGGCGCGGGCGCGGGAGGAGGCGGCGGAGGGAGGACGAGACGAGGCGGCGCAGCGGCGGCGCCGGGAACGCGACGGGCTTGGGCTTGGGCTTCGATCGGCGGCTGCGCCTGCGGCCGTGCTGGGCGGCGGCGCGTGGGGTGAAGCTAACGGCCGTGGAGGCGGAGCCGGTGACGGCGAGGGGGAGGTGCGGCGGCGGCGTCGGCGGCAGCATCATGTCGTTGCGTGCGAATTGGGTGGAGCGGATCGAGCGGGAGGGGGAGGAGGAAGGCGTTCGCGTGCTCCTCTCCCCCGACCAATTTGGATTTGGAGGACACGAATTGCGAAATCGACGTGTCCACTGCTGCTACTACTGCGCTCTCCCTATGGGCTTTTTCGCCCATTGAGATGGTTAAGGTTCGTTCTCTACTCAGAATTCATCTACGAACATACTCTCTCCATTTCTTTTTGTTTGACGCCTGTTAGTTCAAAATTGAACTAATCAACTTCATACATTTGGAAACAGAGGTAGTATGAAATTGTGCAATCTTGCTTGAAGTACAAAATCAAATAATCATGAAACTGATTGGAAGAGTGTATCTGTTTGAACTTTGAAAGCCCAAGCGTATAACCAATGCCCTATGGTCCATTAGATGGCAAATGCGCCATGTTCAGGTAATAGAGGTCGAGTCCCTAAAAAAAGTTTTACTATATCAAGTTACATGGTTTGTTTGACTGTCTATTTGGTTTACAAGCAGCAACGAATAACGGTTTCCTTTTCCTTACTGAAATGCTAGTACAACAAATGACTGAATGAACGTAAGCAATTGAGCATCATTCATATCATGTCTATTCAGTCGATTGAGGGGGTCCGACATGCTCTTTGGCCTTTATGCATCGTGCATCTCTTTCTCCCTGCAATTGGCTGATTCTTACAAGGAGAACCATCCGAAGCTCGAGCACCACAGATTGATGGCCATCCTGAGCTTCCGGAAAACGGTACAGAGGAAGCATCAGTGACCTTTATTCCTTCATGCGCATCGCATCTTTCTCTTCCTGCCATTGGTATTGTTTCGCGGCATCTGTTGTCCGTCAACGCTTCACAGATAGTTGCGACATCACTTGTCACTCTTCTCTGACGTCCCTGGCCTTTGGATGACAGTGTGCTGGTAGAATTCTGCAATTTGATCAGCTCAAACCACATTCTCCCGGAAGGCTGATTCTCTTGGGACTGATATTTACCATGAGAAATCTCCTCCCCACTGAGCTTGTCACCTGTCATGCTGTGGACCTTTTCTTCATTCTGGAGTAAATCAATGACTCGAGATGAAACAAACTGTTCTGCTTTGCAACCATTATGCAGCTGACATTTTTTACTTACTGAAATTACTTTGTTGGTGCAGGCAGAGTTGTCACTCTTTTTGGCTTCACAGATATCAATGACCTCAGAGGTTTCATGTTTTCCATTTTCTATAGGAGCTTCTCCAGTTTTCATTTCTTTCGCTTCAAAGCTATACCGTGGCCTTGATGATTCTTTCACTGTTGCTGGCAAAAATTTGGAGAGGAGTTCACTGGTTTGCTGTGCTTGATCTGACTCGCTTTCATTTTCAGTTAGTGGAGATATGGATTCAACAACTGGAATTTCAACTTGGCAAGAATAGCTATGAGAGGAGCCTTTAGGATTGACTGTGATTCTTCCTAGTCTTCTACCTTTGTGTAATTCACACCTCTTCCTTCCTTGCACTGGAGGGTCAAGACAAGAGGAGCCATCTTCCAGCATCACTCCACAAACATCGTTAGAATCTTGTTCTGGTATAGTTCTTCGTTTTATAACATCGACTCTTTTGACTTTGTATCCTTCAGAACTTCGACGTGCTTGTTTGCCATAACTGTTACCTTCAGATGTATTTTTCCAGCGAATACCAATTTCCTTGTCAACATTGTCACCAGAGTTAACTAGCTGAGGTCTGAAGCCAACAAATGTTCGAATTCTTGGGAGCATATATTTCATAATGCCAGATGAGACATCAACAGACCCATTTCTGCTTATCTTTATACCTGCTTTCTCTCTGAACATTTCCTGTTTGAAGTGCCGTACTCTGCTAAGCAGGGATGATCTATTGTTGACTGCCCCTTGTTCTAACTTGATAAGTATTTCTTCACGGCGAAGAACACCGTTCTGAAGCTTGTTCCATGCGTAATCAAACACTCTAAGAAGCCGAGCCTCAGTCTTCTCAGCTTCTTGTTTGTTACCCATCTGTTTATTGCACATTAAAGACACATTAGAAAAGAAAAACGAAATCCAGTGCTAATTGCTAAAAGTGGAATTATGCCATAAGATTCATAACTTTTTTAGGGCACATAAGATTCATAGTTGACCCCGTTGCTTTTGCAAAAGCTACTAAAGATATAGTACTTATTCACTCCATCCATCATGGATCCTCTGATGAAAGACCAAAGATCTCAACTAGTTATTAAAAGTGACAAGATGAATCCGAGTGTCCGAACATTTTTCATGAGCAAAACGTAACAAATCGGATAGCTGTTCGTGCAGACTACATGATAGACAATGTGGTGCTGGAGACAAATTGCATATTTTCAGTTCTTCAAACTTCAGACTTGATTAAATTTAGAGAGACATGGTATAATCTCAAAATTTGTGGCAATTGACAATCAACTTCTTTTATTTCACTCTAAAATTTATTCGGACACGAAGCCATTGTTGATCTCCACATGAATGGTACAGTTCAACTGTTCAAGGATCCATTTCTTATCTGAAGAAACAAAAACGAGCACGGAAAGAATTTTGAACTTACCAGAGCACACCGGAACACCAAGGAGTAGCCTCTGACGAAAACTTCCCTGAACAACCCATTCCTCGTCGCCCGCGGATTGGTCTCCGCTTCGCCGGCGGACGGCGGCGGGTTCCCGGCGTCCAAGTGCGACCCCGTCCGGCCGTACTGCTGGAGCCTCGCCCTGACGCTGTCGGCCTGACCGAGGTACACGACGACGACGCCACCACCGGATCCATTCCACCGCCGAGCCGCCCTGATACCCTCGTCGGAGGCCCTCGCGACGCCCAGCTCGTAGAGGCCAGGGAAGTTCTCCGGCAGGTTGAGCACCCTGTACCTCTGGACCCCTTCCTTGCCGGCGGCGTGGTCCTCCCAGTCCGACGGCCCGACAAGAACCTGCATGGTTGGGGAATTCGATCGAGGAGCAAAAATCAGATCCAAATCAATTCGAGAACTGGCAACGAAATCGGAGGCGGTAGATGGCAACCCGGGGAGTTCAACTCGACTCCACCGGATCAGATCTCGTCAGCTCTGCGCCAGTGGCGGGTTGGCAAGGGGCACCTAACCTTCCATGGGGAGAAGAGGGAGTCGTGCTTGGTGCGTGGGTAGTCCTCCCGCTTCAGCCTCGCGGGGACGGCGGCGGAGGCCGCGGGCATCGTCGATCCGGTCCGCCTGTGGCTGCGGAGTGGTGCGCTCTCGGTCTCAGCGCCGCCGGAGCCGCCGCCGCCGCTGCGGCCGCATCGGCGCCGGGAGCGGGGGCTCGTCGCTTTTTGAAAATCTCGGGTTCTCTTTTGGGCTGGGTTTGGGCCGTGAGCCCGCGGCTCGATCCGACCCGGGCCTGGGCGCTGTTTGGTTGGGGTTGGGAAACAGCTTTTGCCGTGTGCGCTCGGCCGTTGGATTAACGATCCGATGGTCCAGATGAGGGTTTACCAAACCGTATGGCTATTGTGATTATCACACGTGGTAAGTTTTCAGTTTTGGAAATCACGATATACCTCGTAATAACTGCGCGGTAATCGCCAAACTGCAGGGTGACGGTAACCCCACCTCAAACAGTTTGGTAAATCCTAGTCCATATCAAGAGTGGTGGAAAAACAAAGGGGGTTTCATTTGTCAGGTACTCTAACTGTCCGAGCCGTTCGAGCTATAGTGTGACTGTGTACAACTCGTGCGGTAATAATTGTGGTAGATTTTCACTATATATTGTTAGAGAAAAATATGTACTATAACTTTTTCACTATATATTGTTAGAGAAAAATATGTACTATAACTATATATTGAGGTAGATTTCTGCTAGTGGAATCTGGGTGAGTGGACGATTTACATTTTATTTACTCTTCGATATTATCTTCCGCTATGGTTTAACGTCAATCATCAATGGTGATGTACACGAAATTCGATCGGCACAATGATCGGTCGCTGATTTCAGAGATTTTAATTTGTTTCCTTGGTGTTTTCAGGAGAAGACAATAACTGTTTTGCAAGCCGTTGAGGCAACAATGGTTATGCATATTTTCGTCAAACATATATGGGTATTTAACAATATGTGCTATCTATGCCTTTAAGTTGGTGTTCTAAATAGTTTTCTTGTTGTCTATGCTTTCAAGTTACGATTATGTAATTCGCAGTTGTTCAACCTGTAATAATTGTTGTAGCTTTTGTGAAATACAGATAGAAATGAATTTTGTTGTTTAAAAATAATATAGCCATGATGGGGAGGCCTGGCGATGAGTCTAGGTAATCAATGTGTTCAGGTCGAAATAAACCTTACCAAATTTTGGCAATTTTGGTAAGATAGCAATATTACCAAAATTTTAGCAGAATTTTTTATGTATTTATTAAATTTGGTAACAAACTAAACATAGACATTTCTTTGACAAATTTACCAAAAAATGGTATGGTTGAAAATGTCATTAATCTGAACAGTCTCTTAGGTCCAAGCCATGTCCACAACAGGATTTTCTCTCTTTTACCTTGGGTCCTATAGAGACTTTTATTGCTTTACCTGAATTGGTAAGCATACGTGGAAATTGTAATGCGAGGAATTTTTTGGTTCATTCCTATTCTTAACCTTGCCATTTTTTTTAATTTTTGGCAACGGTAAGAGCTGGTCATTGCTTTTTTTTTTGGCAAAAATTAGTTAGCGTTTCGCTTAGTTTGCTACCAAAGTAAGCAATTAGTTGAGCAGTGTCAATTTTCTTTGGCTACAAACCAAATAAATGACAATATTTTTGCACTGCCAATTTTACTTTAGCTAGATTGAATTTGGCTACAAACTTAAACAGACCCGAGAACTCAAACTTTCAAGGAATTTTGCACTGCATGATGTATCAATTTCCCCGTCCTTCGAATTTTCAGTATATACAAATATACAACCTAATTCTAAAGCACAATATAAAATCTACAGCTGTACAATAGCTGATACCATGCAAACCGTGTCACATCAGCGTTTCGTCAACCAGGCAGCAACAGCAAAGCGCCATGAAGCTGCATGATCACGTAAGAAAATGTCATGAGGATAAAAATTTCGTGTAGAATTTCGTGTAGAATTTTTATCCCCAAGAAAACGAATTTCTAGCATCTTACAATCCTGCGATGAATCCACATTTGGGCTGAGGATGCTCCGGCGGCGCGGGCTCGTCGTACGCCGCCGACGGCGGCGCCATTGGCCCTAAAAAATTGCAAACCACAAAATTAAGGCGATCAATTGAACACGCCAATTAATCAACCAAATCCCCTCTTTGCCAAAGGCGGAATGCAATTTAATAGACGTTTGCGCTGTCAAAACGATGGGCGAAACAGCATATATCTGAGATTTGTAGAATTACCAATTAATTACCTGGTGCTCCATCGTGATGCAAGCTGCTCGCCCGGTGCTGCATATCGCCGTTTGCTTTGCGACGAAGCGACGGATCAAACGAAACGAGAGAGAGAGAGAGAGAGAGAGAGAGAGAGAACACAAACACAACACAACAGAGATGCTTTCTTTCTGAACGAAGAGAGAATCTATTTGTTCAGAGCAAGGAGGCCCAAGAAAAGGTTAATCATGCTGTATGCTGCTGCGATGAACAGGCCGCGCAGGAGAGAACACAGCTGGTTTAAGGTAAGGAAGCCTGCACAACGACAACGTAGAGGCAGGCAGGCAGGCAGGGTATCCATCTCTTCCCCCCCCCCCCCCCCCCTCCGTCAATGTTAGTATTATTGTGAGCCATTGTTTGCCCGTCTCCAGCTGTCTCTCTCTCTCTCTCTCTCTCTCTCTCTCTCTCTCTCTCACAGGCTCAGCTTTTTCTTTCTTCCTTTCTTTCTTTCACCTGTTGGATCTAATCTTGGCTTTGCGAGACAGGAGGTGGTGAAGTCGCAGTTCGCTTTGCCTTGCGACGTACAGGCAGGAGGCATACAATGCATGCACAACCCCAACATAGTTGGGTGCCTTCGCTGTTAGTGGTGGTGGAGGCATGTGTTGCGTTGCGTTTTTCACCGTCAATTGCGCATTGCCGTGTGCGTCCTTGCAGGTACGGATACAGCCGGGTTAGGGCATGTTGTACAGCAGTGTAACAGTAAAGTCTTGTAAAATATCTCTTGCTACCATTTGTACCCAATAATTAGCTGCGATTATATTTTATCATTTTATTCCTATACCACTTTAAGGGAACAAAGCAATAGGAAAAATATAGAATTCTAATAGAAATGTAAATGTAAAGCATATGATTACAAAACACGGAAAAAAATATAATAATGACTGTTTAATTGGGCCGCTGAAAAACACAGAAATTTGAGAAGAGATAAAAACTCAATGGATTTCTTTCCATGAGGTTCAACCTTATGTTAAATTTCCTACAATATTAGTATATAGGAAGAGGCATTTCATAAGAATTGCATTATATTTCATATGATTCATTCTTCGATTCAAATGGCTATATGGTAAAAATTCTTATATGAATAAAATCCAATAAAATTTATTATGAATTTTCTATAAATCAAAGGGGGCTAAAAAACCTAATTCTAACTAAAAATTTAGACATAAATATATTTAGATTTATAGCTAGAAGTTTGCTCTTTTAACTGAGCGAGTACTTCACCTCTTGTTTGGGCCATCGGTTGCCTGCAATCACCTCATTCGACCAATCGACCGTCGCCATCGTGTTGTGGTCGCCAATGCCCTCGAACTTGTTGGTCGACCACTCCAGCAGTCCAGCTGTTGTATTCACCCTTAGACTTCGTGGGCCCCTAGATCCTACGCTGTTGACATTGCTAGTGGCCAAAACGACTGTTGCCAGCCTCGCTAGACTATGGAAATGCAATTGATGTCCTCCATGATCCCTTGATTTGGCATTATTGCGTCACCAATCGTTAGATTTTCCGCCTCCAACCTTTGGGCGGATTTGGAACGATCGAGCTTGTTGATGACCGTTTATCTTACAACCTTTGATCATTTATCTTATATAAAAAATTATGCAGTTGTCATTTATTTTATTGTTATTTTGATTTATCATCAAATGTTCTTTAAGTATGATTTATTTTTTTATTTTAAAAAAATATTAGAATAAGAGAAATAGTTAAATATTTAGTAAAAATTAACGTTATCATATATTAGAAAACGGAGAAAGTATCTCTGACCTCGCCAGCGGTTCTCGATTAGTCGTGTTCGGAGCCATAGTAGCGAGGCCCTAATCTAGGTCTACTCTATCTACCAGCAAGGGCCTTGGAGAGCGAGGCTACACCATCATCTTTGTCCGCATAAATGACAAGTCAACCACAAAGGGACATTTTTTATGTCTCTCCCCCACCTTATATTTTTGCTAAGTTATAAGTTACTTTTGTTCCATAAAAAGCCAATCTAATACGGGACGTACTATATTGGTTTTTTATAAAACTGAGAAAATAGGTGTTAAATATGCATTTAGCCCATTAGCCCAATCATCTCTCACAATTAATGGTTCAATATGCATCAATTTTGTAGTCAAAATTACGCATCTATACACCGTGCTAGTAACAAATGAACTAGAGTGGGTTTGCAAGTTAACCTACATGCTCTACTTGGCTCATGCTCCTTTATTAAATCATAAGAATTTCATAGGATTTAGTTCAACTCGTCTAAAATTCCTTCAAATTTCCTCCATTTCAAAGGAGACCATAATCGCCATGTTGCTTCTATATGGTTACCTATCCAACCTCATGCATGAATAAGATAGCTGCTCGCGTGCTCTTCCTTTTCCCTGTTTCCTAGCCAATTTGATCGCTCGAGTTTTGTCCAAAATCAATCTTTGTTGCAAAATTTCATTCTGTTAATTAGCTGCGAAGATGATTCTCAAACTGTTCGTGCATGCGTAGAGATCTATTGAACATTTGAACTAGTTAACACGCATGTAACTGGGCAAAGTCCACAGGCCATGACAAAAAGAACAGTAGTAGCTAGATAATTCACAATTAGCAAAAAGCGTTTTAACATTTACAGAGCAAGCAAGCATGCAGGGCAGCCTAAACCGTGCATCCTCGTGTGCCAGATGCTTTTTATTGTTCTCCTCGAATTGAATTCCTCCACGGTGATGATCAGATGATGGATAGCTAGGTACACGTATCGTCGTCGTCTTCGTGGTCGATCTCTCTCACAACCTCCTGCTGCTCTCGAGCCTCGTGTAACCGAGGATGCAGTTGGCGTAGGCCACGTTCTTGAGCGCCTTGCCGTGCCACCGGCCGACGGCGGCGACGCCGGTGCGCACCGCCTTGAGCAGGCAGTCGGCCGTCTTGACGACGCTCCTGACGCCCATGGGCAGCGACAGGTAGGGCGCGTTGAAGAGGTGGAACTCGAGCGACGCCGCGGCAGCGTGGGCGTGGTGGTGGTGGCGCGGCGACGGCGGCGAGGAGGAGGAGGCGAGCATCCTGGCGACCTGGCGGGCGAAGCCGGCGCCGAGGGAGTGGCCGCAGAGGCAGACGTTCTCCGACCCGAACCTCTCGATGGTCGCCCTGAGCGCCTGGAGCGCGCCGGCGAGCCGCGCCGAGCCGCGGAGGCTGTTGCGCGCCAGCAGGCGGAGCTCGTCCTCGACGTCGCGCCGGATGGTCGGCCCCCGCAGCAGCGTGCCACGGAACGCGATCACCGCCCGCGGCGCCTCGCCGTCGAAGGCGGCCGCCGGCGCCGCCGGCTGGTGGTCCCGCTCGAAGATGGCGCCGAACACGGAGCCGTCCCTCTCGTCGACCAGCTCGTGCGCCAGCCTGTACCTGAACGGCTTCCACCACTGCTGCGCCACCGCCGCCGCGTCCCTCCTCTCCTGCCTCTCCAGCTCCAGCAGGTACACCGCCTCTATCAAGCACGCCATCACCATCCTCCTGTAGTCGTCGTCCCTCCACGCCGACACGTTCACCTGCGCCGCCGCCATTGCCATCACAAGCTAAGCTCAGCTCAGCTCTCACACTACTCACTCGATGACGCCTCGATATCGTAGGGAAGGCGATGCAGGGGTGGCGGGAAATATATACGCGGAGTCCGGAAGGCAAGCTGGATGGATGGATGGATCGATCAAGCCGAATTCATTTCGCTTTTTTACTAATTAATGGCGGGAATAAAGCCACCGAATCGGGAGCTAAGCTAAGCTACCGACGGATCGGCCGATCTTTTCACGGTTCCTACGGCTTGACTGGATCGACGGATCACAACGATCCGACCGATGGATGGCAACGTGCAGCCCGTGGGTCGTAAGCTCGCTCACTCTCTCTGTCTCTCACAAGTTCACAATAGTCGCCTCCAGCTAGCCGTCTGGTTTGATGGATCGATCGGATGGTGTACGTCGTTCGCGAGCTTTATTTAGGGGAGGGAGCATATATTCGCCACGGCTAAGCACTGGACCATGGCTTATAGTTCGTTCGTTCGTCTCGGTGTAGTTTAATTGCCCTAAATTAACATGGCTAAGGATCGAATCTGACAGCCTCAGGGTACGTGTGGGTGACAGGTGGGGCACGCGTTTGCGCCTTGGGGATTGTGCGGGGACAGGTAGGAGGAGTGGGGTTGCTTTTGTCAGGAGGAAGGGTGGTTGGTTGGTTCGTCTTCCTCCGGTTGATTAGCGGCGAAGGTTGGGTCCTTTTCTTTTTCTTGTTAGAGTAAGGTTAATAGTATGGCTCACGCTCCAATTTATTTATAGCCAATTTAATAACACATTTATACAATAGTTGTTTATTATACTATTAACATATAGATCTGTCATATACATATTGCGTCTTGAAGTCCGTACTGTAGCTGGCTATAGATTTGTAACCTGCTGCTTTTCTCTCTCATCTTTTATCTTATTAAAATATATTTATATCTAGCTAATAGCCCGTTATTGTACCTGCTCTTATGATTCCGTTTTCTTTTGGGTTTTGGGTGGGTTTCGGCGAGAGGATGGGAGAGAAAAAAATTAGTGATTAGGAGGTGAACTGTGGCACGTTTAACACTAAACCGAGGGGAATTTGTTCCATCTGATGACGTTGGGGGGAAGGTGGGTTAATTCGGTCGCGCTCCGCGTGTGTCGATTCGTTCACACGCTGGCCTGTGGGCGGTTTCTTCTCGGTCGTAATATGGTTAAGTGGTAGACGCGGGAGTCAAGATGCTTAGAGCAACTATAATAGAGTATAAACCGGCTAAATTCTAACAGAGAAGAGAGGAGAGAGAAGAGAAGCGGGCTGTAAACTTACAGCCGGCTCGAACACAAGAACCAAAAAATTCTGTGAGAAAAATAAATAGGCTTAAAGAGCTAACTATTATATGGATAAGTTGAGAAAAGACTACGAGGAACCTTATAGCCAACAGGTCGGCTGTATTATTAGCCTTGCTCTTATACGGGCTTGGTTTTCTTGTTTTCTTAAGAAAAAGGGGGGGCCTTGGTTTTCTTTGGAAAATATTACGGGGAATATGCACACTTCGTTCACATGCAAGTGCGTGGAAACGTGACATTGTTCAAAGAGAATGAGAGCGTTTGATAAATCACATAGCACCTTCATCAAAAAATAGTTTCAGATTTTTTCTTTAGCGCGTGCTTACCCCTACTAGGATTGAATGTGAACATGCTAATTATGTGACTGAGGCTGCGTTAACTTTTAATTCTTGGATGTTCACCGACAATTTATCCTATTTTAATCTTGATAAAAATCTTTATTTATCTTTGGATGGTGGCCTCTTCCGTTATTTCCCCCAGTCCCCCTACTATTTCAAAGACGTGTGTACAGGGTTTACTGCCTCCAGTTTCATTTTAATTGACGTTTTGAACAAGGACACAGTCTACGAGATATATCTTTAACCTTATTTTTTATTATTATATATACAATAAATAAATGCATGTTTACTTTTATTATAGTGTTTTGAAATACAAATTTATATATGTTGTTCTAGTTTCTTTAAACTAAATATTTTTAAAGTTATTAATGGTCAAAGTTATAAAAGTTTGACCTCAACCTTGTTCAAAACGTCAATTAATATAGAACCGGAGGGAGTACATTTCAATGAAATATTAATGTGAATATGGTATCGCAATATGCCAATAACAAATAAGGACTCATCGGTTTTATTTTCCATATAAGTTAATACTTATTATACATAGAACATGAGAATACACTAATCTACTTTCAACCCTAGTGTAATGCAGAGCAAGACCATCTCAAGCCCGCATGGCTGCTTAACTATGAGCTTTAGGTTAGACTTACAATTTTACAATATACTATATATGTTTTAAAATATATGGCATTGTTGAATTTTAGACATGATGTTTGACTGTTCACCTTATTGAAAAAACTATATAAGTATTTACCATGACTTATTTTATTATTAAAGGTACTTTATACATAACTTGTAATCAAACCCTATATTCAAAAGTCACTATTTTGCAGACAAATAGTACTATTTCAGACCGGGCACAGAAAAACCACCATTTTGTGTTTCTTTATGAAGTTTTTACTATCTAGTCTACTTAATTAGTAGAGCACAGGTTATTTTTTGTTTGTATCTGTTCAGCTACTGTCTTACGGCTGCGGCGCAACCGGCACCAATAGTACGCACGCATACGGCGTGGCCACAGCCGCAACCAGCTTGCCGAACAGGACCTTTGTTTGGGCTTGGACTGGTCCTGAATGCTCAAAAGGGCCCGAGCCGCCCGGTTGACCCATCTATTGTTGCTTACATAAACAGGCCGGGTTCGGGCTGCTGAAGCTTGCAGAGCCAAGCTGGGTTGAGTGGTTGAGGCGTTGAGCCACACACTACATGATGTTGAACTGGGCCACGTCTCACGTTAGATGACATGAACTAATTAACAACACTAGCAGGAATCTAGTAATTAATCAAGGCAATTTTATTTCCTGGAGCGTGTGTTTCATATATATATTTCCAATGAGTTCCATGTTGTTTTTACATCGGAATTGTTATGACCACTGCTCCTTAAATATTATATTACTTCACATTATTAGCACCTTTTGTATCCATCAAACAGATCGGCATATTAATCCTGAAACCCACTGGGAATGAGAATCTTGTTGGGCTTTGGTTCTAGCCTACGGTCGATCTGCAGCCCTTAGGTGCTATATAAACATAAAGTACTAATCTATAACTCATTATTTTTGCATTGCCAGCTTGTGATCACCAGACGGTACACTGGGCATTAAAAACTGAAAGCATGATCACGAATCATATAAGTGTGATTTGGACCCATGAAACTTCAATAGAATACATTATCAACCTTATGTTTATCTCTTGCTAGACTCGGTGTGTTCACTTCCTCCTTAGAGTGTCAGTGGAGTGGTCCTTTGTAGTTGGCATCAGTTTTTTTTTTCTTTCAAGAAAGATGAACCAAAAGTTATTATGCCTTCGTACGCAAGTAGTAAGGAAGAATCTGCCTGAAGCAAAATCTGAAATTGTTGGATTGGATGTTTGGGATATCAGATTTCCCCTAATGAGAGGGCACTGTTGTGACATTGGTGTCAAGGGCTCAAAGTTGTCTAGCTACTCTTGTCTATGAAATGCGTATTCGATCGATCAGCATGATGATGTGGATGAGATGTTCGGCTAAGAAGAAAACGAGTAGAAATGCAGTAGCATTTAGGGATGGTAGAAAGTAATCTCTGGTAGTATAGGTGTGCTAGTGCAACAAGCTTGGACTAATCAGGAGCAAGTATAAGTCTAGGTAGCTTTCTAATGCTGTAAAGATAAGATTAAACTAAATTAAAGTGAAACAAAGTGAGATGAATGTAAAGTGGTAACAGTTCTTTTGATCTTCAGGTGCAACCGTCCAATGAGAATATTTATCTTGGGCGAGGAATATGTCTGGAGAATATTGACGATGACTGATCGATCCAAACTGCAATGGCTTATCTGAAACTCATCCAAAAATGGAGACTTGACTACTGACTCATAAACCCTGATCCGACGAGGAGTTTCGCGTGCCTTCGAAGCAGTGTGTTTTCTTGTGCTGGAAAGATAAGTTTAATTTTTTTTATGACAATGAAGATAAGATTAAGTTAAAGTGATATCAGTGTAAAGTATTAAAGTTGTAATGCTTCCTGTTTATCCCCAGGTGCATGCAACTATATAAAAGGAGAATATTTGTTTTCGTGAGGAATATGTGTGGAGAATATTGGTGATGCCTGATCGAGTGTGAGATGGCTTATCCGCAGAACAATGGAGTTCAGACTCATGCAACACTCTGTTATGCCAAAAGTTTGTACGCCTCTTAGAGCAAGTAAAAATGTGTTAGATGTTGGATGGGTCAGAATTGGGCCTTCTCCGGTCCACCAATACCATCCAACTCAACTAAGTATGTGAACTATGAAATATAAGTCCACTTGCTATCCCTCAACTTTGCGTCGAGTTTGTTTGACATCATTTATCTCCAATATCAGAAACCTTCAACCCTAAACTATATAAAACCGTGTAATTTAGCTCCCATAGTAGTATAGATGTCTCGTTTCGCTGATGTGGCTTTCTAGTCAGCAAAAAAAAATAAAAAATATGTGAGGCCCACATATATAATTGAGAGGAAAAATATATGTGGGGTTTACATGCTCTGTTTTTCCCCCTGCTACTTGCTTGCTTCCCGGACGGCGTGGCGTGGCCTCGTACGAGTCGATGGTGGCCTTGTGGATGCTATCGCACGGGAGGCGAGGAAGCGCGGAACCTAAACCTGTGCTCGTCCTGTCGTCCATGTCTTTGCGGACATGGAAAATTTTGCGTGCCTCCAATTGCTGTCGGCGTCACCATCCACCCCCCCCCCCCCCCCCTCCGATGTGCACGGTGCATGGTGCTGCCGCAGAGATGCCTCTCCTCCTTTCCCGACCAAGGCGCGAGCAAGTGCATGGCGTGTGGCCGTGGCATTGGTCCCACATATATTTTTTCTTTTCACTAACATGTGGGCACCACATATTTTATTATTTTCTTTTTGCTGGCTACGATGTCACGTCAGCAAACTCAGACATCTATATTGCTATTGGATCCAAATTACACGGTTTTGTATAGGTTTAGGGTGAAGATTTATGATATTGGAGAAAAGAAATGTTAAACAAACTCGACGGAAAGTTGGGGGGGGGGGGGGGCAAGTGGACTTATTCCTAGGGGACCAGTGCAGTTATGTATTTGAGGCCTTGTTCTAAATGTTTATTGGGCCAATATTATTCGGATATTATCTATGTCAAGTTTTCAAAAGTATGATTTCTCAAAAAAAAAACATCAATATTTTTTAGTCCATCCATTCTAAGCTATTTACAAGGTTGATGATAGTACTACTTCCTATAAACAAGTTGATCATCTATTAGCCTTCATCCACATTATTAGAAAGAACGGGTCTCCATTTGGAAAGAATGAAGTTAAAACACATATTATTTTTTTTCAGAAACTGTGCATGAATAAATTATTGTTTTTTTAAAACTAAAGTCAGCAAAGCTGGTGTTATATTAAGTAGGGGAGAAAAAAGTACTTACAAGATTACCAAAACGGTGAAAGAGAAAGAGAGAAGAAGCAAGAAGCTACTAAATAATGAAAACATCCTAGGCCGATAATCTCGCGATATTTATAGCTCTACATATCTTCTATAGCTTGATTTTGTCTTGTATCTTGTCTAGAAGCTGCGACAGGGATTTTTCCTGATTTCGGAATACTCGTTTGTTCCGCTCACACCATATTTCCCATGCTACCAGCATGTGAACTGATTTTTTTTTTCTTTGGCTATGTCTTTTTCACCTTGAGATGCCCTTCTGATCCACCAGTCCAACAATGGCTCATCTACATCATGCGTCTGGTTAATTTTGTTGCAGTTCAGCCTACTTAGGACCCTCTCCCAAATCATTTTTCATAAGAATCCGAAACATTCTAGCGTTCTTTATGAATAAAAGGAAATTCCAGTGATCCAAACTTGGTGAGCCGGTGAGCAATGTTGTCACCTTAGATGAACTAGTGTCTGTCGAAACTTCAATACAGGGGATGTGTTCACCAAATCAATACCAACTCAATGCATATGGTACGTCCGTACATGAATGTACTAGACTCCTGCAGGTGGCATTGCAATAAATCAAAGCAAACGAATCTCTTTAATTAATATGCCACCAATACTTTCCTTTCTGTTCTTTAATTTGCTTCTGTTGGTGTTGGATGGGCCACCAATCCACCATGCATGTGATATCTGGCACCCTAAAAAAGATGAAGAGAAGTTGTAGATCAGTTGCTGCTAAATCAAGCAAGGCTGGTTAGTTATAAATTATGCAGGCATTGCACTGTTATCATGCAAAAAGTCCCCTGTTCAAATTAGGCAAATATTTTGGAGATGTCATTTCGACCATGTAAAGTATGTGATCAGATTACACATATGGTTGGATAAATAGTTCACTAATGTTCAATTTTTATACCCACGAATATTATGTATATGGTGTGTTTTCAATAGAAATTTAGTGAGGCTGACCTCCATCTCATTGAGACCGTGTTAGGAAACACATTTGCAGGTGAGTGTGGTGCGCATGTGCGTCTTCTTTCCATAAAAATCGTTAAAAAAAATCTGACTTATCTTAAGCTAGCACTGGTCAGTGATCATATGATCCAACAGCACACACAACCTTACCCCATTTCAGGTTTCCCCCTCCCCTGAGAAAACACAAACCACACCTTTTGAGTTTTTGACCAGTGACCAATCCATCATTCCAAATTTCTCCAGCTAAGCTATGACGCATTGTCCCCAATTAATACACACACTGTTGGCCGCCTGACAACCGAAAATGGCCAACAACAATTTGCTACCAACAGTGGCAACAGAATAATTTGGGCATATGCATTCAGCGTTCATGCAGGAACAGCGGAGTGAGGTGACACGAAAGAAAGCTCAGCTAGCAAAGCAACCAATTGCATGGCAATGCTCGCTGTCTGCAGATGAGCCGCATCATGGGAGGCATGGCCAGGGCCAGGCCGGGGATAGTGTTGTTTGCAGCTTTGAGCTGGCTATCACTAACCACAGCTCGCGAGTGTGGCTGCACTGCAACAGGATTCACAAAACCGACCGATTTTTTTAAAACCACTGGGGATCGGTCTGTAGAAACCTATCGGTTTTAGCTGGTTTTCATATGACATCTATCTATTATATAATTAAAACAGCTTTAAAAGGAGGCACCACGTTCACTGTGGGGGCTAGAAATTCCCATATTAATCGAAGAAAAAGAAAAAAAAAGAAAAGGAGAGTCCAAATAGAAATACAATCTAAAAATAGCTGAAATTCAGAATTAAAAATAACTCAATACGAGATTAATCAAAATTTGAAATAAAAATAAAATAAAATCTAAAATTAGAAAAGAAAAGGATAGTTCAGGTAGGAATACAATTTTAAAATAGCTGAAATTCGGAATTAAAAATAAGGAATATTAAAAGAAGAGTCCATACAAGAACCCAATACGAGATTAATTAAAATTGGGAATAAAAATAAAAATAAAATCCGAAATTAGCAAAAAAAAAGAGTTCAAATAGGAATACAATTTAAAATTAGCTGAAATTCGGAATTAAAAATAAGCAATATTGAAAGAAGAATTCATATAAGAACCCAATACGAGATTAATTAAAATTCAGAATAACAAATAAAATAATATCCAAAATTAGAAAAATTAAAAGAGAGTTCAAGTAGAAATACAATTTTGAAACAACTAAAATTAAAAATAAAAAATAAAAATATTAAAAGAACAACGATATTAATTAAAACTTGAAAAAATAAATTCTAAAATTAGAAAAAAAAATAAGATTTAAATTAGGAATACAATTTATAAATAACTAAAATTTGTGATAAAAATAAAGACTATTGAAAGAAAAGACCATCTAAAACACATGACGAGATAAATTAAGTAACCGGCCTATAAAGGAGTATAGTGGTGGCGATTGATATGACATATAAAAACTGTTAATAAAACACCTAATAGAATCCTAATGACGATTAAAAGGAGGGACGACAGGCAGGCCGTGAAGCAAACGAGTAAGTCAGTTGCTGGGACTTCTAGAAAGTAAAAAAAAATAAACCCCATTGATAATCATATTCGATTTTTAAAATCTCAATAACAATAAAAAGGAGAAGCAGCGGGCGGAGTGTCTAGAAGTATAGTTGTAGAGCCGCCGACAGTTGACGGGACTTCTAAAAAATAAAAATAAAATTCCAACAATAGTTATGTTTGATTTTTAGAATCACAGAGACAATAAAAAGTAGATGGCGGACGGACCGTAGAGGAGCACAGTGGCATCATTTGATGAGACAATAAACTCTACAAACTAGAAGGTCCAATTTTTAAAGGTTCGGAACTTCTAGAAAGTAAAAAAAAACAATGATAATTATGTTCGATTTTAAAATCTCAATGAAAATAAAAAAAGGAGGCAGCGGGTGAGCTGTAGAGAAGTACAATGGCAAAGCCGCTGACGGTTTGGCGGGACTTTTAGAAAGTAAAAATGAACCCAAACGATAATTATGTTCGATTTTTAAAATCTCAATGACAATAAAGAGAAGAGACAGTGGACGGACCATAGAGGAGTATAATAACAACGTTTGACGGGACGTTTAGAAATTATAAAAACGAAAACCAACATGACAATAAACTCTAAAAACTATAAGGTCCAATTTTTAAAGGTTCCAAGGAGAATGAATAGAAATAATGGTAGATCGAGCAAGCAAATAAAGAAGGAGATGACATAAGGGTTAGCAACTGGTGTGACTTTTAAAAAATTATATAATTAAAAATACGGGGATGATAAGGTTTGGTCTTTCAAAGTCTTAAGACAATGAGATAGCTATTTAATAAATTTTAAGTACTTAAAAAATATATGATTTTGTTTAGATGTTAGCCGCGCAATTGCGCTGGCCAACCAGCTAGTTGATATAAAGTCTTCGGGTTTTGTTGGTTTTTGATAAACCGGTGAGGATCGGTTTTTATTTCCAAAACGAAAAGGCGAAACCCTGCACTGCTCTATGGGGGGCTAGCTTGACGCATCATGGCCCACTACACCACCACCTTGTTGTAGATCTTGGACCATGGCACAAGGGAAGAAGCTGGGGGAGGAGGAAATGGAGGGGATCATGTCCCATTTTGCAAGGACAGATGGGGGATCATGGATATCTTTTTTCCAGGTCTAGACTGTTTTGATTGGACAGTAAATTCTGCCTTTTTCTGTTTGGAGAAGATGAAATAATGAGTTGACTAATGCATCACGAAGCACCGTCATTGGAATATCTACCAACAAAAAGTTTGTCACAAGTAGTTTGCAGCTGATAAGGAATAGTAATACTTTAATAATTCATTCATACAAATGAGAAAAACATGTCAGAAATTCTTATAAAAACATGGATCTCTTAGCTGTAAAGGCTTTGATTTGGTGGGTACTCTGTACATCTGCAGTTAAAATGGAAATGAGAATGAGTTCTTTTTTAGCATAGCACCAAAGATGACTGAGATTGTTAAGCCCCACTTGTAATGAAAATATAGTAAAATATGGATATTTTGGAGGCTAGAAATCCTATAAGAAATTTTGGCAAGGGACGATAGATATATACCTCTAAAGTCTGAAAAAAAACAGTCGACTGTAACACCCAACTCGTTTGGAGTCCGTAGTGGTTCTTGCGTTGGTCCACGTGGCCCAGTTATGGTGTAATGGTGGTGGTTTAATATCATCTTGAAAGTTTAAGTAGTTTAGGGTTCCTACCAATTTTTCAAAAACATAAACACACCATTGTTCCAAGCAAGGATGACCTCGGAACAAATGATTATTGGGTTACACAAACTGTATCGAAATTCTTATGAAAATGGGCTGGCGCTTTGGAGAAGTTTTAATGAGTTCATGTTTTTAATTTCATACCAGGGCGAGTAAATTAACTACCCCAAAATTCCTTAGAAAAAAGTTGTGTTGATGAGTTGTTTGGTTTGTTGCCTATGTTAACCATACCAAAGGAAACAAAAATGGCAATATCAATCCATCTAGTTGTTGGCCTATCAGTTGTGACCAAAATTAAAATTTTGAAAGATAATTTTAGAGTTAATTTTGGGTTTTTCTATTGTGGTCTAGATTATCAATCCTTGACTTTTACCGTGCTAATAACATAGATATAAAAGTTTATTCATAAATTATTTTTAGTTGGCTTCGTTTTTTTTTTCACGGCTTATCAGCCTGACAGCCTCAGCTAAAATCTCCAGAGTGTAAATTTATCATTACCAAGATCATGGTCATCTTTACGACGGTCTCAATCCGAACAAGCTCTAGTTAATTGTGTAGGTCTTTTGCCCGCATGAGCGCGGGTTTACGGCCGGTGGTAGGAAAGGCGATGGATGGTGTCGTTGAACATCGAAGAACGGGGAGACGACAAACCAGAGAAAAAGACAGTGATGAACAGCGGCCGTTTTTTTATATGTGCATGCGTGATTGCTTTGAGTCCTGAGACGAGTGCAGAATCATGATGTCGCCGTACTTTGGCCTCCTGCTTGTTCGATCGATTCAAATGAGGAGGAAGAAGAATGAAAGAAAGAAAGAAAAAAGAAGTTCCCGGCATACATGGCAGCACAAAGCTACAAGTACTTATGACTGCGTCGTCGCGTCGAGAAGAGAGAAAAAGAAAGGCAAATTCTGAGCCGCCCGGATGAATCCACTTCAGAGATTCTCTTCATCATTGGGCTTGCAAAGCTGGTTAATTTAGTTTTCCGACTTTTCCCCAAGAAAGATGCATCTCGTTCAAACATGCGTTTTTTTTTTCTGAAACTGGACGAAAAAACAGGTTGTTTAGATAAGAAACTACAGCTACTGCAACAGTGGCAACTCTGAGATGATATGGATGTATTTCTTCTGCCATTTTTTCAGTCCATTTTGTTGGCTTGCGAAATTTTTTCTGGCAAACCAAACTGGGCATATATGGATGCTAGCTGGGGCACACCGATCATCATTGGACTGAAAATTCTATTTGTTGAGGGTATATACCTGTACATACATGCCATGTGCTGCAGTATTATCGTGCCATACCGGGGGTGCAAAACGAAATCAGGCCAAATTCATTCACATGGCGTCCATGCTATGCACAGCACGCTGCTATGGAAGCGTACAAAGTATGAGAATTTTGTCACTTTTGCTGCTCCATCTACGGCGGCAGTACAGTAGTTGGTACAGGGTACCCCATGTCGACCCCATGCATGATCTGAATATACATACATTCATACAGATATATTGCACATTTGCAGCAGCATGAGTGCAATTTAATATTGCTTTCTTGGCCTAAATTATTGATGGTTACACCCCCTTCGTTTGTGACACGGCGCTACCTACGCAGAGAGATGGTTGTTTCGTTCTGCGACACATGACACATGAGATCGATCGCAGTTTCGGTTTCAGATTTTTCTTTTCGAAAATATACAAAAGAGTTGCATATCTTTATATTAAGACTGAGATACTTATACACAAGCAACTTACAAGTAAGCTATCAAACAAAATACTAAAAAACAAAGGAGGCTATATAAATGTATGGCTAGATCTTGCGATATATATGGTTTTGTGACCACGACAGGGCCATCGGTTGGCACAAGGCTAGCACCCCCGAGGACTCCCGTAGAGGAGAGGGGAAACCCGCTTAGATAGGGCGTAAACGTGTTACTTCCTCTGCAGCTGGTGCCAACCACCTTTCTCCGAGTTTTATGTTGGTTGTTAAACACTCTATTGTTACCTTCTTTCCAAATTGACGTGGCTAGGATGACAATTGTATAATATCCTTTCCTCGGGGTTTTGTTAACCAACTTTCTACTGTTGTACCGCCACAGTAAGAACGATTGTGGATTGGATGGGAAGCACCAAGATTGGCCAAAGGTGTTTATGATAATCCACCCAAAAAGGTCTCTGGGTAACCAATCTAGATGTAGTTGATCGTTTCCTCTTGCTAGTCGCAGAAGACACATTTACTCTGATGAGGCAAGCCATACTTGCTTAATTAGCCTGTCTACCGTCCAACAACGGCGATAAGCAACCAATAGGAAAAATACAGCATGGCGGCACATGGTTTTTTTCTTTTCAAAATGGCTTGGATGGGAAATTTTCACGACCAAAAAAGAGGATTATGTAAGCTGACTTGGTGGAGTATTGCCCTGAAGCTTCCCACTTCCAAATGAGTTGCTCGCCGTCTAAGGTGATTGCACCTGAACTCAGAGATTTAGAACTTTTTTTTACAGGAAAACAGTAAGGGAGGACCCCCACGGTAAATATCAAATTAAGGAATATTTACAGGGTTTATGTGAGGCATGAAAATTACATAGCGCCAATCCATGATTGAAACAAAGGTCTATCTCAAATTCTAAGCCTTAACGTCAACTCATCAATCTTTTAAGCATAGCTTTCCAAGTTACAGGAGAAGGATCAATATAGAGATCATCCTATTCAAGCATGCTTTGATCCAGATATTCAGTTTCAGATTTTGTATATGTACATGTTAATTTGTTTTATATCTTGCTGCATACGTTAACTAGAATACGAAATGAAATTGTACGTATTACCATATGTCTGCAATTCTCGAAGTACTGCTCGGTTCATCCAGCCGTCTAGCTGCGTAATATATTTCAGGGTGTAGCTGTAGTAGTATGCAGAGAACCACCATATGGAGCCACATGAACACGTTTAATTTCCGAGATAACAGTTCGTCAACATTTGTGACTGACAGGACAAGCTGGAACCGTTATACAAAAATTTAAAAAAAACGTAACATGTGAGGTGTGAGCATGGACCATGGATATGAAAGAGAGACACTAGCTAGTGTTCTAATTGGAGGTACGCTCTGCAAGAATGGTGCCAAGTTGCCGGGGTTCAGATAATTCTCAGAAGTTTTCCCAATCAAAGTTCAGTAGTGATCAGCTACCGATCGATCTACCAATCAACAAACGGACCAGGCCTAGCTTCTCCCCTCTCTTTCAAACCCCTGATCATGGCCGAAACCATCAGCTGCCGCTGCACGTACTGCATGCTTTGCTACAGCTCAACAGTCAAATACCGCCAACTCACAACACAACTTCTCTATCAGTCAGTACAGTGCTCGTCTGCTCGACCTACCCGGCCGGACAGTGCAAAGGTCCCCCTGCGTTTCCACGACCCCATCACTGCACGATCTAGCATATGATATTAGGTAAAGAGAGAGAAGAGCTAGCAGTAGCAACAGCTGCTAGCTAAACCTGCATGCAGCTGTGTGCAGCAGCAGCAGCGGTAGCACTGCATAGCACGAAAGAGACACGAGCACATTTCTCTCTTTTGGAGCAACAAAGCTTAAGCTATAGACTAGCTACAGTGCCGGCCGGCCAGCCAGCCGGCGTCCATCCCAACTAGTACGTGATATAATAATTATGTTAATCAAACGATATGTTAGACAGGTTCTTGTTCTTCAGAAAAGAGAAAAGGAAAGTTGGTGGTAGTAGTCACTAGTCACTCACTATAGTCATATGTGCATGCAGGGCCCTGTCTTTTTGGCCTTCCAAAAGGAGAGAATTGAAACCGGGCGATAAATTCGTGGCAAAATCCAAAAGAAGGCCGTGTATCTAGGACCTTTCTCTACTATCCAAAAGGGAGATCTCACAAAGAATGTACTGTACTCCAGTATATAGTTGTATATGGGTTGGGTTGCAGTAGTGGTGGTGGCCGGCCGGCCTTGACGACGAACGATGATGGCCACCGCGTGCACGCCGTGCTCTCGGTGCGAGCTCCAGCTTTTGCTAGCTAGCTAAGCCCCTTTTGTTTTTCAGCCGTGCTAGTTGCTAGCTGCTGCATCACACTGCTGCTTGCTGCTGCTGCTGCCTTTGCTTGCTTCGATCTGATCTCCATATTCTTTTAGCCTTTCTCTCATGTGTCGCGCATGTGTACAGCCTACTGATGGGCTCGCCAGTGTACGTACTACTACGTAGCAGTACGTACTGCGTGCTGTTGCTGCTGCTGTGTAGAGAGTATAATTCCTTCTTCACAAGTCACAACTGGAGGGCAAATGGGCAATGCGATGGTAGATTGGGAGCAATATAATGGCATGCAGCAAGCTAGGGAATAATTTTTCTTTCCTCTCAACTCATATCAGCATGCAGCTGATGCCTGACAAAGCCTCCAAGGTAGGTTGCTGTCGTCCTGGCCTGAACGGTCATTTCAGGCGCGCACTAGCTGGTCTTTGATGTATCCCAGGATTGTTGGGGCGACGGGGGAATCGCTTTTGTCCAGAAATTGGAACGGCCAAAATGTGCGGTGTTAGTTTTTGATCAGATGTTGGAGTTGCACTGCTTAAGAGGGCATGATTAGTGAGATTAAAGGTCTTGTTTTGAATGTGGGGTTCTTACAGGAATTTTGGAGAGTTTGGAACAGAGAGAAGACTTAAATTTCTGAGAAGATCTATATATGGGTGACGCTAATAGGCGGGTGATCGCCCACCCATCCCCCTTAACACGCTCTTCTCTCCCCTTCCTCCTCCCATTCTTCTCTTCCTACTACACCATAAATTTAAAAAAAATAAAAAAACAAAGTTAGAAAAATTTATGTGTAGAAAATATATATATATATATATATAATATTTGAATTCAAATTCAAATTTGAATCGGATATATAAACTTTTGACTTATAAACTTTGGGTCTAAATTTGAGATGGACAAACTTTAAGTGCATAAGTTTACTAAAATAGGAAAGTAATGCGGTGCAAAAAAAAAAGAAACCACGTGGAGGAGGGGATGATCGCTCGGATCGATCGCCCGTTAGGCTTTTCGTCTATATACGATACTATCTTCGTCTCATAACATATGGATCAATATAAACGGTACATATTATTAGTACTACATCCGTCCCATATAAATTGTAATTCTGGCTCCTGGGTTTTGTACCACAAAAACTATAATTCTAATCACGTGGGACCCAATAAATTGATTAATCTAAATATGTTTGCTTATGGTATCCCAGCCTTCCATCCCACAATCTTCCTTTTAATTTAAAAATGTTTCCTTAATTGTCTCAAACTTCCTTTTAATCAATTTTATATATGGAATGTGTGCATCTATTCTGTTAATTAAATAAGGTTATTGTGGTCATTTTTCAATCCTACTATTTTGTCCTAAATTAGCTAGAAGTGTAATTTATATGGGATGAAGGTAGTATGAATGATCAGATGGTGTAGATTAATTTGCCTACCAACTTGAATTAATTGTAGTATAAAATTAAAAAGGGGAAAATTGTCTTTGGCTGTGTTTAGTTCGTGTGCCAAATTTTTTTTGAAGTATACGAACACACATTTGAAGTATTAAACGTAGACTAATAACAAAACAAATTACAGATTCTGCCTGTAAACTGCGAGACGAATCTATTAAGCCTAATTAATCCGTCATTAGTAAATGTTTACTGTAGCATCACATTGTCAAATCATGGCTTAATTAGGCTCAAAAGATTCGTCTCGCAATTTACAGTCGGACTGCGCAATTGTTCTTTTTTCGTCCACATTTGATACTATATACATGTGTCCAAACATTTGATGTGACGGAAAAGTTGGAAGTTTAAAAAAAAAGTTGGAATCTAAACACGGGCCTTTCTAAATGTTTGCTTGGAGACAACTGTAGTACAAAAATGCACAATGCTAGACGTGTTCCTCGCTTGACGCCACACGCACTGCAAGTTCACGCGCACCACGCTATTGTGCCAGCCTGCCTATAAATTAATTCGAATTGCCTTATTTCACCTTCTCACTTTCCAATCCACCCAAAACCCTAGCTAGCTCCTCTACCTGGAGGAGGCAGCAGCAATGATGCCCCAACTCCCCACTCTCGATCCACACCATGCTCACACGAGCCTGTACATGGAAATTCCTAATGAATCTTTGTATATGCCAGAAATATATATTGCTAGTATATTATACTGTAGAAGTCCTTCAATTTCTCTAATCAATCCCTTCCAAATTCTACTTGTTCTCAACAGAGTTTTCATAGGATTCTCCTAGGGTCTATTGGCTAACACCACAATCTGATCAGCCAACCCAGCTCACATCCCTCCCATCTTAAGGGTTTGTTCGATTGAAGGGGTGTGGGATTAATCTCCTTAATCTCATGTGAAATTAATTGATTGCTGTCGAGGTTTGATAGTCACGACTAGGGTATTTGAACAGTATAGGGATCATTGATGTTAGGATATATACGAGACTGAGGTAAAAGATGGCGACGAGGATTTTTATACAGGTTTGGGCCCCTGAATTGTCAGGTAATAACCCTACTCCTGTTGGCCGAAGCCGGTCGTTGCTCTTATTCATCATAATCACACCAGTACAATATTTGGGGTAGCCTATCTATCTGTTGTTGACTTGGCGGCCATAAAACCATCCCGTAGTCGACAACAGAGTAGTCTTCCTCCCTGAATCCGTGTCTGGCGAGATCAGAGACAGCGCTAGATCCCTCCTGACGGTAGTCGTAGGAACTGTATGGGGACTAACTAGGCTTATCTCCGATGTCGATATTCGGCGGCTTGTCTTGGCGTATGTTGGCTTGTATGTTGTATCTTGATGTATTGCTCCGTGTCCCCTCTCCTCCTAGGGGGCCTTGTATTTATACCCATAGGTGTCCCCTTGTTCAAGTAAAACTAGGGAAACCAATATGGATACAATCCGAATATACCCATAGGTCGCTACGAACAACGGGCGCGGCCCCGCCGCCCGCCGCCCTCCGCCCTCCGCCGGGCGCGACCCCGCCGGGCGCGGCCCCGCCGCCCGCCGCCGCCGCGCGCGGCCCCGCTGTCGGCCGGCCCACCGGCCGGGAAGGGGAGAGAAGGGGAAGGAGAGGAGGAAGGGGAGGAGTTGGAGAAGAGAGTTAGAGAGGATAGATCTAAGGAGAGGGGGTGAGATTCGATCTGTTAAGTTGTAACTGTGGAGGAGAGGATAAGGGATAGGGATTATATACTACGTGTTTAATTTTAGGACTAAAGATCAAGATGATCTTTAGTCCCAGTTGGTAGTACCAACCGTGACTAAAATGGTGATCTTTAGTCCTGGTTATTGACACCAACCGGGACTAAAGATCCTCGGCCCCCTGACATACATCTGACAGGGGATGAACCGGTCATCTTTAGTCCCGGTGGGCAAAAATTTTGTAACCGGGACTAAAAATCTTTAGTCCCGGTTCTTTTTGATACGGGACTATTGTGGATTTTGCCGGACCGATCAAAGATGGTTTCTCCACCAGTGACGTCTCTTTAGTAGAAACAACTAATTTTACCATTGTAGATAAAAAAATGGGTAAATGGTTTTGTAGTTGTTTTCTTACGTTAAAAAATTAGAAATGTTACAGTTTTTATGATTGTGTGCAATATTAGGTCTGGCATGGAGTATAGAGGCACGAAGCATATGTTCACGCACTCCATTCTAGTGGGAGTATAAGAGCAGGGTTCGTGTTTCCAAAGGGAACGGGTCAAAACCCATGAAATTATGAGGTTTCAACGTAGGATAAAGTATATTGTGATTGAAAATTTGAATGGTCTTTTAGAAATTCAAATTTCAAACAATATATATGAGCAAAGTTTCATCAAAATTTGACAAAACCATTGCACCGCCAAGGTTGGGATCCAACAATCCATCGAAAAAATAAACCATGTACTAGAGTAAATGTTACAACATTTCTTAATAACTACGAAGGTAGCCCACGCAATTGCGCGGGCGTCTATTTATTTCTAAATGTTAAAATCCTTTATGATGACTGAAAATTGTTTGTATCTATATGAAAAGATTTTGTAAAATGTTCAATATATATAGTTAGTCAGTCCCATATCATGCAGTTTGTTTTGATACTTCAAAGCTTGATTGGAAGTAAAAAATTTGAGGCCTAGCTTGTTTCACCTATGAACATTGATGAATAAATCTATGACTGATATCTTCAGATAATATAGAACTAATTATTCTTTGAATTTTGATATCACTATTTTTCTTAATGACTCGAGGATTTTATCATGATTTATAATGGTTTTAAATTGATCGTTCATAATTTTAAATTTAACTAAATGTGTTGGCACTGATTAATATGATATCTATAGATTGGTTAATCTTTTAGCGTGACTCCCTAACGTGTTAACGGCCTATAGAAGTGGTGCAATTGATGCCATATATGCTAGATCTTTTTTTATAATTGGTGGTTTAATTGAGGCCATATAGTATCTATGGGTTAATTATTTTACATGAAATAAGATGAATGGCTTGGTACTGTAAAATATCAACAATTAGTTTAAGCTAATTTCTTTCGATCTTTGGTTGTTTTATGTAAAACATATTTTTTTAAAGATCTAATGTTTAAAATTAATGGGTCCATTTATTTAGAAGAATTTTTTTAGAGATGTAATGGTCTAGGTCCAAGAGTCATGATCATTTAGCTATCTAATATTGTTTTATATAGTTAGCGCTAGTTAGAAAATAGGAGAAGTTAAATAGAAAATAGGAGAGGAGGGGAGAGTGGGAAGGTGGAGGGAATACGTAAGTGCGCACATACGTGGTTAATATCCATGGGTATTCTGTTTTCTCTTACATATTCTTCTATTTTCTGATATGATCTAGACAACGGACTGTAAGGAAATACTCACAAGAGAGAATGGTTAAGTTGGTCACGTATGTGGTGTTGTTACGAGAAAAGTACGTATTATCGTACTTGTATGGGAGATTAGGAGAGGTTTATATACATGATATTAGGATTGCTATTTCAATAGATCTAATGTAATGGTCTAAAATAACATGTCCATCGGCACTAATTTAATTGAAAATCGATAGCTGGATGATATTTTGTTACTTTCTATGAATTTTTATGATTTTCTGTAATTTATTAGAGCACCACATGACAATGTTGGAGCATTTAGGAGCATTTGTACAAAGTTAATTAACTTTTACTTATAACAGGTGTATGATGCAATAACTTTTTGTGTATTTATAGACCTAAGTTGAATATCCTAGTCGAGCCACAGAGGAGGCCTCATATGTAAGTTCGTACTCATCCAGTTTTTACATGTAGTCGTATAAAATAGGAGAGGATGGTTAAGTCGGTCGAGAGAGTATATTCGTTTGCACATATGTAGTGTTGTTAATGAACTTTTACTTATATATAACATATATATGATGCAATATATTTTTAGTGTATTTATAGACCTAAGTTAGATAGATTTAGTAGCGCCGCAAAGGAGGCCTCATATGTACATACATACAGATATAACGATATTTTAATTTTTTGTTTGAGAATGAGGAGGGAAGGTATAATATCGTTACTTTTCAGCAAAAGACGTCGCTTTTTAGCTTTTTTTTAACGAATTGTACGTACTTATTCTTTGTCCCTTCTAATAGCACAGTATGAAACCGATATCTATGCTAGAATAGCATCGAGAAAGTTCGTTTGCATAGTTACTTATTAAACCTAATCACCAATTATAGATGGTAAAATTTCGTTGAGCTGCTGCTGCCTATGGATTGTACACCAAATGATCAAATGCTGCTGCCTATGGATTACATTGCCAGCTACTGAAAGTCAAATGCTTGTACAATCCCAGTCTCATGTAGCTCATTTTTCTCCGATTAATCTGTGTAGAGGCTTTAATTTGAAACCTAATCCAAGTCTAGGTGGCACTAGGAAAGCTTTCCTCTATCGAGGCCTTGAGCCCAACACGGACGGAAGGCACCGGAGTAGGCGACAGGAAGCGCGATCGGATTTAGGGCAAGAATTTGGGTCACCAATTTAATTAAAAATCAATGACAGGTATAGATCTAATCTAACGGTATAAAATAATGGGTCCACTAACTTAAATGAAAATTAACGGTGAGATTAGACTGTGCCACGTGGCGATCTAGGAGCATTTGTAGGAGTGCCATATGGCGTTTTGTGAGCGTTTGTAGGAAGTTTAATGGATGACAGGTATAGATTTAATCTAACGGTATAAAATAATGGGTCCACCAACTTAAATGAAAATTAACGGTGAGATTAGACTGTGCCACGTGGCGATTTAGGAGCATTTGTAGGAGCGTCATATGGCGGTTTGAGAGCGTTTGTAGGAAGTTTAATGGATTTTTAGTATATAATAGATCTATTACATAGGATTTTGATTTGTACTTCTACCATAGGACTATCACATTGAGTAAAAAAACAAAAGGAAAAGACATAAGTCAAACCTAACCAAAGCAAGCAAGAGGAGTTCATCCAAAAGAGACAAAAAAAGAAATTAGGATACAAGATAATATTGGATGCTTGAAATGTGTTTTACACTAGATTCTTACACATGATTAAAGACTAATGCTCTAGCTAAATGTCCGTCATAGTTGTGAGAGAGCCACAACCATTAAACTTTTTATAGATTGCGTGTTTAATGGATTTGTTGTCTCTATTACTTTAGTCACACAGAAGACTATTTCTCTAGGTCTAGATCATGTAGCGGTGGGGCCAAAAAGAATTTAGAGAGTATTTGTTATGAAAATTTTATTCACCATAGTAACAGTAACATAACGATTTTATAATGTGTTCGTCGATGGGTCAGGTAGCCGCTTAGGGTTGTCGACCGGTGGCTTCACCATTGAGATCATGTACGCTCGCATAGTAACTCGCGGTATTTGAATCGATTGGACACTATTGTGTCTCTCTCTTCCACTAACTAAAGGCGATAAATTGAATTTTTAAAACAATGGTGATAAATTGAATTGAGTTTGGGAAAGAAGAGTGGTGGGGAAATAATAAACAGTGCTCCTACTTGCAGGGTGACAGTACCTGTCCACCTCCTCCATCCATCCCCTACACTGTCGCGAGCGTAGCGCGCTCTCTCTCTCTCTCTCTGAGTTCGTTAGCAAAGCCAACCAAAAAAAAAACTTAAAAGCAAGGCAAGCCTCGGCAGTGAGATCGAGATGGAGAAAGCAAGCAAAGCAAAGGCAGAGGCAGCAAAAGGCGCCCACACCCACTGCCGCTGCCTGCTGCTGCTGCCCCCGGTAAATTTAAAGAACCCCTCCAATCAGAGCGAGGCATCATCGATCCCCCTCCCTCTCATCCTCTTCCTCCACACCCTCCTCTCCTTCTCTCATCGATCCGGCCAAAAGCTACTCAAATGTTATCGATCTCACCAAAAGAGAAGCAAAGAGAAAGAGAGCATCAAAAGCACAAACACCAAGCCACTCACCACACCTCGCAATTTACATGGCTCCTACTAGGTTGTGTAGCTGCTACTAGCTAGTAGCTCTCTCTCTCAGCTCAGCTCGGCTCGCCATTAAAATCCCCTTGTTACCGCGCGTTGTTTGGTTGTACCGCGCCATATGTTGCCGCCTCCTCCTCGTCGCTGTTGCTTAGATGGATACGCTGTTTAGGTTGGTTAGCCTCCAAGCCGCCTCCGAGCAGCAGCAGCAGCAGCAGTCGGCGTCCTACAACTCGAGGAGCACGACGTCGAGCGGGTCCAGGTCGTCGTCGCACCAGACGAACGCGTCCTACAGCTACTACCACCACAGCAGCAACAGCGGCGGCGGCGGAGGGTACTACTACGGCGGCCAGCCGCCGCCGTCGCAGTACTACTACCTGGAGCCGTACCAAGAAGAATGCGGCAACGCCCCACACCACCAGCTTTACATGGATGAAGACTTCTCCTCCTCGTCGTCGTCGAGGCACTTCCACCACGGCGCGCCGGTGCAGCAGCAGCAGCCGCCGGCGTCGTCCACGCCCACGGGGACGGCGCCGACGCCCCCGCTGTCGACCTCGTCGACCGCGGCGGGCGCCGGGCACGGCCTGTTCGAGGCGGCGGACCTGTCGTTCCCGCCCGACCTCAACCTCGACTTCTCGTCCCCGGCGTCGTCGTCCGGCGGCGGGACAGCGTCGTCGGGCGCGGTTGGCGGCGGCGGCGGCGGGAGGTGGGCTAGCCAGCTGCTGCTGGAGTGCGCGCGGTCGGTGGCCGCGCGCGACAGCCAGCGCGTGCAGCAGCTCATGTGGATGCTCAACGAGCTCGCGTCGCCGTACGGCGACGTGGAGCAGAAGCTGGCCTCCTACTTCCTGCAGGGGCTGTTCGCTCGGCTCACGGCGTCCGGGCCGCGCACGCTGCGCACGCTCGCCGCTGCGTCCGACCGGAACACGTCGTTCGACTCGACGCGGCGCACGGCGCTGCGGTTCCAGGAGCTCAGCCCCTGGTCCTCGTTTGGGCACGTCGCCGCCAATGGCGCCATCCTCGAGTCCTTCCTGGAGGTCGCCGCCGCGGCGTCGTCGGAGACGCAGCGGTTCCACATCCTCGACCTGAGCAACACGTTCTGCACGCAGTGGCCGACGCTGCTGGAGGCGCTGGCCACGCGGTCCGCCGACGAGACGCCGCACCTGTCGATCACCACCGTGGTGTCCGCCGCGCCGTCCGCGCCCACGGCGGCGGTGCAGCGCGTCATGCGGGAGATCGGGCAGCGCATGGAGAAGTTCGCGCGGCTCATGGGCGTGCCCTTCCGCTTCCGCGCCGTGCACCACTCCGGGGACCTCGCGGAGCTCGACCTCGACGCGCTCGACCTCCGCGAGGGCGGCGCCACCACCGCGCTCGCCGTCAACTGCGTCAACTCGCTGCGCGGCGTGGTTCCCGGCAGGGCCCGCCGGCGCGACTCGTTCGCGGCGTCGCTCCGCCGGCTGGACCCGCGTGTCGTCACCGTCGTCGAGGAGGAGGCGGACCTGGTGGCGTCCGATCCCGACGCGTCGTCGGCGACGGAGGAAGGCTGCGACACGGAGGCGGCGTTCCTCAAGGTGTTCGGCGAGGGCTTGCGCTTCTTCTCGGCGTACATGGATTCGCTCGAGGAGAGCTTCCCCAAGACGAGCAACGAGAGGCTGGCATTGGAGAGGGGAGCAGGGCGCGCCATCGTCGACTTGGTCTCGTGCCCGGCGTCGGAGTCGATGGAGCGGCGGGAGACGGCGGCGTCGTGGGCGCGACGCATGCGGTCGGCCGGTTTCTCTCCGGTGGCATTCAGCGAGGACGTCGCCGACGACGTGCGATCGCTGCTGCGCCGGTACAGGGAAGGGTGGTCGATGCGCGAGGCCGGCACGGACGACTCGTCGGCCGGTGCCGGCGTCTTCCTCGCGTGGAAGGAGCAGCCTCTGGTGTGGGCAAGCGCGTGGCGGCCATGATCGGATCGTCGTGATCGATGGATCAAAGCTCACCGGTGAGTGGAACAGCATGGAAGAAAAGAGCTTCATAGCTAAGCAAGCACGCATGCATATCCACCATGCATGGGGTAAGCTAGCAAGCTCTCTCGTGTGTGTCACGATCGACATTAATGGCGGCTCACACACAGGCATGTAGGGTTTTGAAACAGCGTAGGAAGCTACAGAAATGGATCACGTACGTACGTACACATTGGGTTGCAGCGATCGAGGAGGGAGATGATAGTTTTAGTTCCTAGATTTGCATCCATTTTTATTCATCGATCGCCAACAAGTTCTTGGCGAGAAGATGATTTTGATTTGCTTGCTTCCATCTTCTTGTTTATTTTCCCCCCTTTCGTTTGTGTTTCTTCTTAATTTGTAAGGGTTAACGACATTTTTCTTCACTCTGGAGAAATTTTACGTGCATGGTTTTTATCATGCGTACCTGCATCGATCTGATCATACCTATATATTCATCTAGCTAGTAGCTAGCATCTTGCAAACATTCATGCTTTCTTGCATGGTTGTTGAGATGTTACTTCTTGTCATCTTGATGGGAGAAAGTTTAGGGCAGACATTTGCACGGCCTAGTACTTCTAGCTAGTCATCAAGCATGAAAGCACTAATTAAAGTTTGCTACTTTGCTAGTGATAGACCATAGATATGTGCTTACATTGTAGTATTTCTTTCTGTACATGCATTGTGGTTAAATTAATTAATTAATCATCCCTTTTTCATCATTCTATCCCATTTGTAATATCACTGCAAACCACACCACTAGGCAGCACTAGGGCCTTAGTTAGTATATACTACTTATAGTTTGGTCATAGAAGATTATGCATGCATGGCATGGCATGGCATGCTTGTTTATTTAAGTTGTAAAATGACTCCCCCCGTTCAAATTATTATGGTTTGGGTCCTTATTTATAGGATATGTGATACATCAAGTTGATACTAAAATACTACTAGTAGTAGTAGAATTCAAGTTCTAGCCGAATATATATTAAATAAACCCTGATCCTACACAGGCGTTGATCGATATAAACATCTGACTTATTTATATATGCCAAATTAAGTAGTTGGAGCTAATTGACCTGCCGGCCTGCTGTAAGCATTGGTTAAACTTGACAAATGGCCGGCCTTATGTTGATTTGGTTAAGCTAAAGCTAGGGACCATTTATTTTCTTCCATATATACTAATATGCAGTGAAAAGATCTGTCAATAGTTTGGTGTTCATGTACGTAGTTGGTCCAAGAAACCAGATTAAGTTTTGTTGACTATTGCAGGCTAAGAGACCTTTGCTATCTTTTGAAGGAATGACCGGCCTGTCGTTGACAGATTAGTTTCTCTCCTCATTAATTACTACTTAATCAGCTAATTAAATACTTAGAGCTTTGATGCTGTACAGTATAGGACAACAATAGTTGTTAAGAGAAACTAATCAGTGGCGCACTATGAAAACATATTTATAGCAGGTTGACGAATAACACAAGAGAAGGATGAGGAATGCCAGTTCTCTCAGAGGATTAGTTGGTGGGGTGATATCATGAGCTCAGAAACCATTTCTAGAAAAATCATAAGCTTGCACACTTTCTCCTTGTCTTTTTCATGCAGAAGCTGCAGCCGTCCCACTATAGCAGATTACAATCTTATTTTGACTGCGTGCTCATCCTGCTGCACTTTACTTTACTTTGTCCTCAGCTTTGTGTATATATTTATTATTACTTTGTATCACTAATGTCTGACTTGCCGGTTAGAGCACTCGCTGTGAAAACTTAACAAAGGAAATGGAGTAGTTCATAATCATCGTGGAAAATATACAAAACAAAAACTTTAGTAAATTAAATGCCACCAGCAGGAGTATGTCGCAAACGGCACGTAGACAGGATAACAGGAGCTCACATATACCCGAAGAAAATGCTAGAAACTGTAGCTCTGACCGAATCCGATCCCTGATCTAATTCCTTCCGCTGGACACATCACACACATCGGTGAGATTTCATGTGCAGCATTTCTCCCATTTTACTGGCTGTGGTTGGTATGATATGCACGCTAGCCGTCACACACGTACGCTGAACAACTGTGTCCGTGAGATTGTCCTTTTTCCTTTAACCGAACGGCCGGCGATCGAGGCATGCATGGGTGTACATGCCGCCTGCTGCCTACATGCACGTCAGCATATAGTAGTACATGCATACACCGAAGAGAGGAAGGATCATATCGAAGGTGCTCTTCGTTGTTCCGATCCGCTCGACCGTTTCCCGCGGCGATCGCGCAAGCCGCTAGGCTACAAAACCGGCCGCGCACCGCGATGGAAACGTCGTCATGGGGGCGCGGGGGGTCGTTATCGCGCGCGTGGTGGTGGTGGTGGGGCGACCGCGTCCCGCGTCGCGGGCGCCGGCGCCGCGGCCGGTTGGGGGGATCGGGGGTTACGTACGGGGCGCGCGCGCGTATACGTGAGAGATCCACGTGTCGTCGCTGGGCCGGTGTGGGGGCGTGCGGGGCGGACGCGGGGGGGGGGGGGGGGGGGGGGGGGGTGGGATGCGGACGGGGGCGGGAGGGAGGCGAATCTCGTGGCGGGGCGCGGGGTGGAATCTAACAGGAGAAGGTGGTGGTGGACTTGGAGTGGACGGGACGGGACGGGACGGACGGCCGGCTGGTTGGCGGGTTGGCTGGATGACTAGTGGAGTGCGTGCGTACGTGCGCCTGCCTCCTGCGCGTCGCGTACGTTGTACGTGCCGGGACCCCCACGATCTTTTTCGCCTTTCCGTCCGTTTTCTCCCGCGGAATTATTACGCCGATCGACCCATATATATATGCACCCCGCGCCCGCGCGCGCGCGCGTCATCGCCGCGCTCCATCTCGCGACACGGATCGCTGTCCGCCGCGACGGCACGTACTACGTACGTACCGGCCGGGGACAGCATCTTGGCCTCCTCTGCTGCCCGGCCGCTGCGCCAAGCTTAGCTTGCATGCTACGTCTTCTCGTGTACGTACATGCATATGTGTGATCTAGTACTGGCCGGCCCGATCGATCGAGATCGATCCAGGCTTGTCTCGTCCTATAGTATATGGATCTGTTGATCACCAGCCACAACTAAGGGCATGTTCTAAACAGCTAATTGAAAATTGCTACTCCTCGCTTTCCGTTATCACATTTTTCAAACTGTTAAACGGTATTTCATGCCCAAACTTTTTATATAGGATATGCTTTAAAAATCAAATTAAATCATTTTTCAAAATTTAAATAATTGATACTCATCAATCATATGCTAATAATCGTGTTTCTTGTTTTTACATAGAGCCAAAACCTGCGGCCGTAAAGAACGCGCCTAACAACGGATGCAATCGAGTTAGTATTATCTATCTATCTATTAATTAATATACTAAAAGTCCATTAAATTTCCTATAAACGTTCTTAAGCCGCCACGTGACACTTCTACAAACGCTCCTAAATCGACACATGGCACTATCTAATCTCACCGTTGATTTTTACTTAAACTAGTGGACCCGTTATTTTACACCATTAGATTAGATCTATTATGAAAAAACAATAACTTCCTCATGTTTATAACATACCAGCGCTACTACTGTTGTGCCATACAAACGCTAATGTTGTTCTTCCGGTACGTACATCCATACACGATTGAACGTACCTACGTACGTACACAATTGAAAACAAAATAATAAAGCTTGCTAATGTCTGCCGGAAGAAAAAAAACATACGCATGGACATAAAAAACGACAGCAAAAAAACATACATCCATAAAAATCGACAGTCTCTTAAAATTTAATTATCTACAATGTAAAGTTAAAATATATTACTTCACAAATATAAATATATTTAGTTAAATAAAGATTTATAATAAATATCCAATCAATGTTCTTTAAACCATCTTCTAAATATATCTATTATACACCAAAAATACATTAAACTTTGTACAAACGCTCTTACGCCGCTACCTACGTGTCTCTTTAATAAATTAGAGAAATTCTAAAAATCTATTATATATTAAAAGCCCAATAAATATCGTACATATGTTCTTACGTCGTCACATGGCGCTCTAATGAATTAGAGAAATCCTAGAAATTGAGAGAACAAAAAGAAAAGCATCCGACCTTCAAATTTCACTTAAACTGGTGGACCTATTATTTTAAACATTGGATTAGATCTATTAAAAATCCCATGATGCTAATCTCTATCAAAAAAACATAATGTGCGTATGTGTGTACTTTGTATGATTGTCCGCCTAAAAAAAAACTTAAATACCTATACCTTATACGATAAAAAAAGATAAAGCAAAAAAAAAAAAGAAAACATGCACACGTACATAGTAGAATTGGAAAGAAACACTAATCATCAGTGCCAACACCGATGTGTTGTCAACGGTCTTTAATCTACGATTTTATTAAAATCTTTATTACTATACGAGACACACTGATTCTAAGAATGTACTTATTTTCACAAACTTAATTACACTAATTGCACTTACTGTTGGGTTCAATAGTGTATTAACATTTGTCCATCAACTATACTCGGCATATAAATTTCTATCAACCATAAAAAATAGGAAAAATTACGACTTACCCCCTCCCCCTCCGAACTATCGTGTTCGACCGAATTACCCGTGAATCCGAAAACCAGACATTGCCTACTCTGAACTTTCAATACTGAACGAATAACTCTCCTTGACCCAATCCAAAGCAGTTTTGTTCTACGTGGCATACGTGTGGTAATCCGGAGGTCGAGTCGCCGAGTGAGCTCGAGACGGCGTAAATTTATTAAATCGACTAAGCTTAATAAATTATAATAAACTAGCCGAGGATACCGTAAGAACGCGTATTAGCTGCGGGACACTGAAAAAACTGGTATTTAGTTGCTGGACACCCGTGATATTATTTTATAATATGCAAAGGAAATAGAGAGAGAAACAAAAACAAAAGTATGATTGTGCCCCTTGCCTACCAAGTCCGGTTCGCATACACCTCCGACACTGCAACTGCACCTGTTGCCAGTGAGGTGACTGTCTAGAGGGGGGAGGGGGTTTCGAGATATGGTATTTTGCAGATTTTTATGGTGGTACGTCTCTTTAGCTATATATTTTTTTTTAAAAAATAGTGTCCAATGATTAACCTCATTCATTTGAAAAACATAATATTGTATGTATTTCATTAAAATTTGAGAAGTACTTATTACTAATTTCATATACAAATGTTGTCTATTCTCTACCACAAATCAACTCAAAGCTTTAAAGAAAACTGTTTTCATCACCTCCTCATTCTTTCTGGCCCTCTTTATCCTTCAATGCAGGGTGTAGTGTTTGCTATATCATCGTAAATATTGCAGGGGCATGTACATGGTTGAGTTAAGATGATGTCCATAAAAGACCACCTTAGGCAATGTAACCAAAGTGACATACTTACCAATGCAATCATTTGTGAGTGTGCCAATAGTGCACTAAGTGTTAATATTGCACTCTAGGATGGTCTTTAGTGGCACGGCTATATCAATACGGGACCCATGTTTAAAGGCATTACATAAGAAAGTCTTGGTTGGCAGCTACAGTCGACTTCATCCGTTAGAGATGGATTCATGTTTATTTTTAACGATGTTATCGTATTATCTGGTAGATATGGTATTTTTAGACTGTTTATACATAGATGTGCAAATAAATGATGACCGGTTATGTAGTGTAGAAGATTTTTTTATGGTACTAATACAGTTTCATTTATTAAAATTGAACCTAACCTTTAAAACAATGATAATAATTAGTGGTGACAAAAGGTTAAAAAAGAGTTTATATATGACTAGAACAAAGGGATTTTTATTTAACTCTGAGAGACACTCTTATCACATTAGTACTATATTAAAATCTACCATCTATTTTACGGTGAGTAAATTTTTTGTTTGTAGGATAATCTACATTCCCTTACAGTGTATATAGTGTATATAGTGATGTATGATTTCTTTTTAGTATTCTTTTTCTTGAATAACAAATAATATGCCCGTGCATCTATACAGACTTCCTATTCGATTTATATTCCGGAAATGTTCTCCACTTTATATTCTGCCGTTATAGTATTTGAAACATATCCTATGATACATGCCCGCGCGAATGCGCGGGCTACTTTCCTATGATGACAACTAAAACACCGTGTTTGATAAGAGTTCAATCAGAACTCGTATATTTGTGGTATTGATTATAGTCGCTCCTATATACCCAACTAACATAATGGTACTGATCACTGATGTATCTAGTTATATGTTACTATTGTCCCTTGACCGACCAGACCAGACCAGACCGGCCAGTACACCCCTCATCTATGTTGTTGCTATCATTATGTGGTTATAACATGTAAAAACAAGCAGTTTATGTTTTCGACCCGGTCCGAAAAGTCTGGAATTCGCTTTAAATCGGATCGGTTTTGATATGTTGTGTAAATCTTGGTTTGGACCAGTCAGTTTTGCCTCTCCCTAAATTTGCTGTAGTAGCACGCTAGCACCTCCTCGATGTAATTTGTACTGAACTCAATTGCCTACTTATTTTCTAATTAGTAAGTTTGTACGTTTTCAATTAAAACTGAAGGAGGGTGTGATGGATTATGGTAAATTAATTTAGTCGCTATCACCTTGATGTATAGAACTGCGTGGAGTACCATCACCTCGACACACCAGAAAGTTTTCGCTTTCTGAGATGTGGGTCAAAATGGGCCACCAGCAGCTCCAATTTTCAACCCAATTCTGAGCAAATCATGATACTAGCGGTCCTTTTGCAGCCTTTGTAATAGTTGGGTATGCATGCTTTTGGTTTTATCCAATGAGAAAAAAATAAAGGACTACTAAGCTTTTTGTGCAGTCCAGTGGAGGCTTCTCTTCTTTCCGGTCATATATATTTTGTAATACAAGAAAACATACACATATACTGCTGAGAACTGATCCCTTCAGAAGTTGCTCATAAACTACGAAGCAAGTTGCTGTGGACCTTGTGGTTTCACAGCCTTACGACTGTTTGAACAGCCAAAAAAAAAAGAGAAGAAACGGAGAAAGGTATATAGTGGTATAAGAATAAGAATTGTTTGAACCACACAATGTTTGTGCTATTATATTAGTTTATACCCAAAAATTCAAGAATCATGCATCAGCTGGTACTTACTCCATCAATTCCAATTCCAAGTCCATGTTTCCTGGTCTGTTCTGAACGTGTAAAGTGGTTTTTATTTTTAGGCTAGCAAAATTTTTCAGTGTCTTTCAACCATGACATGTTTTTACTATGTTTACAAATAGATACTCCCTCCGTTTTAGGTTATAAGACGTTTTGACTTTGGACAAAATCAAACTGTTTTAAATTTAACCAAGTTTGTAGAAGTAATAATAATATTTTTAACTCAACACGAATTTATTATGAAACTATATTCAATTATTGATTTAATGAAATTAATTTGGTATTATAAATATTATTATATTTGTGCATAAACTTAGTCAAATTCGAAGTAGTTTGACTTTGACCCAAGTCAAAATATCTTATAACCTGAAACAGAGGAAGTAATACAAACTTTCAATGTTCTACAACAACATATTAAGATCAATTTTACTACTAAATTAACACTCAAAGTTTGTGTAGCTTGCTGGTGGGCCGTGTATATGGAGGATATAAAAAATTAGTAATTTGTTCGAGGATATTTTCAGCCTAAATTGAAGAGAGAAATTTTTGAAAAGATGACAATGTCCTTAGAGTCGAAAGCTTCTACGACCCTAGCAATGCACTTGGTTGATTGCAGATTTAGAGTGGCATAATTCTAAATTTTCACTTCAACGTCCATGTTACATACAATCCTGTGGTCTCAGGGGCATTCTCATCTATTGAAGAATTTCTCTCTTTAATTGGACCGAAAGTGTCTTTAGCAAATTACTAAATTTTTAGGTGTCGTTTAGTCATGTAATTAACAATCTTTGATGTCCTGTAACAATATGATTTTTAACATTATGTAAGTCACCACTAAAAACAATCACAAGGTGAAGTTTATCCGGTTTTGAAGGTTTAGAGTGAAAAATAATTAGTTTGTGTTCAGAATGAAAATGGACTTGGATGAAAGTTTGGGGTCCAAAATTGGACTACCCTTATTTAAAAAACAAGTACACGACCTCAGCAAATTAAGTACTACGTTCTATATATCTAATGAAGAGTTAGCAACCAACTTATTCAGCAAGTAACAAGGGATCAGTTATCTCTTGGTATCCATGGTGGCATGGATGCTTATTAGTTTTCTCTTGGCAAGAACTTCCATATTATCCCATGTGCTTCACTATATGATACACTCAAATTAATATGTTGACTAACAAGTGATCAGCAAATGACACACTTTCATGTTGCATTGTACCTAGTACTATAGCATATGCAAGCAATAAGTGAGGGAATATTGTTTTCTTTAATTTGTGAGGTTTAACTTGCAGTGGCAGGAGTAGTCTTTCACCTTATTGTTGCTGAACCGAAGTGGACTGGACAAGCATAAGAGCTAGCTATGCATTGGACCAAAAGGAGGGTGAGTGAGGATCAAATAGTGGGAGCTCCTTTTTAGGGGGTGGGGGTGAAGGTGTGGGCATGGAGAGACATGGTCCTTCTTTTTCTGCCCCCAGCAATAACCCCTTTGCACAGGTCCTCTTTTAGGGCATGGGGTTAATTAATACTAGTTTCTCCTTGCCTGTACAGTCGCATGTCTCTTATTGTTATGATATGCAGCAATTGGTGTTTGTTCTTTGCAGGTTCCCCTCCATATGCAAACTCCCTCTCTCTACATATTAGAGTGTATGTACTTGTTTTTTTTTCCATAGCACTTGTTTTATACTATTTTTCTCCTGTCTTGTTCTTGTATAGGAGTACTATTTTTTCCCTGAAGGTGTTACTGTTCCAAGGAGCGCGTGGTAGAAAGACAATCATTCCAAACTTCTGCATATCTATGTTCGCGAGGTTACCTAGAGAACGATGATGTTTTGCTGCATTTTTAGTTCATTCTCCTTGGGAACAACGTTAATCCTCTATCCAGTGATGACAGGAAGCATCTCGCGCATGTACATGTACTTGTAATCCTTCCCTACCAACCTCTTAGCGACAGATTCGAGGCAATGGAATGCTTCTTGAATCTTGAGCTTAATTGCCACTGTCATATGGCAAATAGTTTCAGATAATGCAGCAGTACAGTTCCTTGATATAATTGTACCCATGCAATGCACCAAGCTATAGCTAGCAAAAAGACTGATTTTTTTTTTGCTCGAGAAACGATGCAATTAGGTCGTGTCTGAGAGAAAGCAAAAACTTTTGGTCCGTTCGCTCTCGCTTGCTCGATCATGCATGGTGGCCATGACAAATTGGCAATGGCCCTCAGTTTTAGTGGTGATCGCCTTGAAAAAAGTCTGGAGTTCTTCGCGGTGTGCAGCATGCATGTATGCGAGCCCTTTTTGTCAGGCGACTTGCCCAAGCCTGACCCCAGAAAGACCGACAACCATCCAGGCACGAAAATTCATGCAATGCTCCAGCATTGCATCCATTGGAAGCTAGCTCGCCGGTAGCCTCTCACCCCTGCCACTACTACACACATTTTATGCATTTGCCCCATATCCATCACCATTATTCTAGCTACCACTACATGCTTACCTCTAGTGCTAGTACTAGCTAGCTAGCCACTTCGCCGAGGAAATGCAATGCAACCAGATATTCCGTCACATAAAAAACAAATTTAGTAGCTGATATTGGTATATCCTACTACTACGAATCTAAACAGATATTATGGGATGTTTTTGTTTGATGCCAAAACTTGCCCTATCAAATAGTTGGCAATTTAAATAGTGTTTTGTAGATGTTTGGATTGATGCGTATATTTGCCATAGCTAATACAACTCATATAGTCCAACTCTACTAAAACATTGGTAGTGCCAAAACATATCCAAGATTTGGCACTACCAATAGTTTGACAAGGATTAAGGAATCAAACCAAATAAACCCATCCAGATTCGTAGTACTATGATATATCAATATCCGATACTAAATTGATTTTCTGTGGGACGGAGGAAGTATGTAAGTACTCCCTCCCATATGTCTGGTGATAGATTTATTTCTAATGGAATGGATGGAGTGGTAGCTTGGTATCTGCTACCTCCTTTGTAAAATGTAGTTGTTTCTAGCATAGTAACTTATCTCAGAATAAAGCTAATTCTTGATTTCTTCACGTACCTCCTTCTCTCAACCAATGACAGCCATTCTCTTTCATATATTTTTTCTTCTCAACCAATCACACATTTTCTTTAATCATTCTTATATACTTTCTTAATATTCGTTGCCAACCATAAAAATGATTACATTTTGTACGCACGAAGCAGTGAAGGTGCAGTGATGGAGACACCCATATTAATTGCCAGTGAGATACTATGCTAGTACTTGTGACTTGTCCTACTCCTACTACTACTCCTCCCGTCCTCCGATCCATTGCTTGCATGGATCGATCGATCGGCCACTGGTTCACCCACACACTGTTGAGAGTGCAACATCGTGATGGGATCACATCCACATCTCTCTATGGACTCTATCCCCAAAGGAGGAGTACTTTGCGAATGGAATCATGCAGAGGAGGAAAGCAACCACGCATTGTTGCAGTTGCATATATATACATACTCCATGGAGAAGAGAAGAGGGCGATTGCTGTGCAAAAGTAGTACGTGCACATTGCCCGCGCTGGGGCCTGGTTTTGCAGAATGATTCCATGCAAAAGCGGCTAAACTGCTCGCGCCATTGACATATGCACATGTCCTCCGTCCGCCGTGTGCATCGGCCTTTCAGATGAAATTCAGAATTTCAACTGTTGAGAATAGCAGTAATACGCACGCAGTCATGCAGAGTACGCCTTGTCTGAATTGGACGTTGATACCGGCGGAATTAATGGCTGAAGTTCTCTGAAAATGTATCTGCCGGATCGATGGTGGTGGATTTATCTGAAATGAATTTATGTAACTTACAGTGATTGCATGGTACTACTACTAATTAATTATAAGCTCTATATTTGCTTATTGCAGTGTGTACGTAGTACGGCTATATATAGTTCTATTGAGAATTTCAGTCGATGAAAGAAAGAGAAAAAAAAAACTGTGATCTATATACTGATGCATGATCATCGATGGAGAGCGTTGGATGGCGAAATGGCGATGGGGAAGTGGCATCGAAACGGAGAGAGTGGTTTCCCCCTTTTTCTGCAGATTCTCTGTGGTTTTTGATGGGAGAAAGATAATGGCACGTACTGTGAGCGTAAACTGTGTGGCAGTTTGTCGTGCCTGCTTGAACGTAGCGCGGCGAATGGCCAGAACAAAACATGTCCAAGATGGCAGACAACGACGCTTGCTCGCCACGCACGTGCCAGTGCTGCGTTGCACAGCTCGGCACATTCGCAGAAAGCTACCCCTTTTTAATTTTCATCGTCAGATACAAGTATTTTGTCCTAAGATATACTGATATATAGTATGTGTATATTCACCGGAGAGGAATTATAAACTTTTAGTACAAGTTCACCACACACATTCACCCGAAAAAAAAAAGAGTTTACCACACGCATTCACCGTCAACTCATCCAAATAATGACATATTCCATGCATCATCTACATAGATCAGTCATCAGATGATCAGATCAATGCATCATCTGCAGTGATCAGTCGATCATCAGATGATCAGTCATCAGTCATCTGCTAGCTGCTAATCAACGGATGAGCCGGAGGCCGTCTGGCCGTGCGTACGAACGTGACCCCATGACCCAGCTAGCTCCTGCTAACGATCGATATGATTAGGCGTATTAATTCACATGCTCGACCAAACGGAAATAAACGCATGCATGCATGCAGACGAAGTGCTTTCAAATCGATCAGCTACTATATACGTGTAGTACGCGTACTCCTACTGATCAGCGTCTCGATCGGGCCCAAATAATTAACTGGCCGGCTGGGCTCCGGCTGCAGCGTGTGTCACGCCCCGGCCCGACCGGCCGGGCCAGCGAGATCGATGCATCCATCTAGCTTGGTGTATATCCTAGTATAGTCCCGTTGCTAGTCCGGCCAGTTGCCGAGTGCCGACCGTTTGGCAAGAGTACGGAACATGTGTACGCCCCGTCCTAAAAAAACTCAATTTCTGGTTTCCGTGTCTAACATTTAACCGTTTGTCTAATTTGAAAAAATTATAAAATTAAAAGATAAGTAGTATTATTCATGTTTTATCATCTAACAATAATGAAAATACTATTTATAAAAAAACTTATATAAAATGGACGGTGAAACGTTGGACACAAAAATCGAAAAATTCGGTTTTTTGGACGGAGGGAGTACATGTTTGATGGTGGCTTGAAAAGACGGGAGAACAGCAGAACTCATCGTCGTCACAGATTGATCAACTGTCTAGCTAGCGGTCGATACGCACATGTGCAAAAGCTGCAGGGCTTGTGTACAAATTAAGCTAGCGCTAGCTGTTGTTCTAATTGAGAGCTTATCCGCATTCGGTGGATCAACAACAAGCAGCTACTTCCTCCGTCCTAAAAATAAAACAACTAATTATAATTTATTTTTAAAAATTAGTTTTTCTTAATATATAGAGGGGTATGTCTAGGGTGAAAACGGTCACGGAAATTTCCAAATCGACCCAACGTTGTTTTCATATAAGGGGTACTGTTTTCAACCATGCCGTTTTTAGCTATTTATATTTTTTTTTCTAATTTCTTCCTACATCATATTAATATTGACACCGAGTAAGTTAAATGATAAATATGATCAATTACCGGCCGATCGAGCATCGTTTTCAAAGAGACATTACCGTTTCCGACTGTTTTCAGCCCTAGGTATGCCTAGAGAGGGTGTACTGTAGCTAACTACGTACGCACTGATAACTGATTGCTGCTGCGTAATTGATTCAGCGATTCAGTGGATGATTAGTAGTTGTCCATATCTACCACAGCAGATGCTGAATGTACGTTAATTTACCTGCATTTTTTCTGAATCCCCCCTGTTCAAAACTCCTGGGTAACCTGTCAGAGGTTGCTTTTGTGCTAGCTACATGTAATTATATAAGGCGCCCCGAGAGCTGATCATTGACACACGCAATGCACAGTCGCTGCGAATTCGTGATGGGCACATATATACGTACCACTGCCCCTAGGTCCCCCTGCCGGCACATGCGCCGTGCAGGCCGGGACGAGGCGCCGTACGCGCCAACAATAATGCTTGCTCGATCGCCAATCGATCGCAAACCGTCCTCTACCGTGGCGCACGGCGCCGGCCGGCAACGAACCGAGCAACGACCCCCCCTCCCCTGCTCCCCCGGCGCTGGTCGATCGGACGAGAATTCGGCCGTGGCGCTGTGCGCCGTGCGCGCGCGACAACTGGGAGGTACGCGTACGTCGCAGCGTGGGATCGAAAGGGCGTAAAGTCGCCTGAAATTTTTACATTTTAGTCCTTTTTAAAAATTTATTTTACAAATAGACCTCTGAAAAAACTTAAACCGGAAATGGTCTTTTTTGGGACGCCAGAGTGGCTGGCGCCATACCCTAACATGGCGGCGCCAGCCACACTGGCGCCGTGCCCGTGCCACCGTGGCAATAGGGCTGTTGTGGAGGTGCTGACTAGGCCGAAGGGGGCGCCAGCCAGAGTGGCGCCGCCCCTCATACCATGACGCCAGCATGGCTGGCGCGCCCCTCCTCTGCGGGCCCCACCAACTTTCTCCCCCCCTCAAAATTTTCGCTCTGTTCTGCCTCCGGGCAACGGCTGGCGCCCCCCCAGACCGCGGTGCCAAGGTGGTTGGCGCCCCCCTCCTCCCCCATCGAAGCCCTTCTGCCTCCGGGCCTCGGCTGGCGCCGCCCTCATGGACCACGGCGCCAGGGTAGCTGGCGCCGCCCTCCCCCCATCCCGAAACCCTTCTGCCTCGCGGCACTGGCTGGCGCCGCCCTCCCCAACCGCGGCGCCAGGGTGGTTGGCGCCGCCCTCTGCCTCCCTGCAAATTGAAGATCCATATTGTACAAATGTACCAATTCACAGTTCACAATTCAAATCACAATTCACAGATTCGTACAGACTAAAACAAGTTCCAATTGCACAAATCACAATGCCAAAAGTCCATCACATAGTCCTCACATAGTCCATCACATATTCCACACATCAAACAATGCCAAAAATCCATCACATATTCCACACATCAAACAATGCCAAAAGTCCATCCTATATTCCACACATGAAACAATGCCAAAAGTCCATCACATAGTCCTCACATAGTCCAACACATTTTATATCACATAGTGCACCACATATGTCATACTACCAACCAATAGATTAACTTCATACAAATCACTTCTTCCGTTGGCGCCGAATTGTTTGCGAGCCCGGAGTGTACCTACATTTGAAAATCCAATGTTTAAAACATTTTAAAAACAAAATAAGGGAAATCAAATAACATTTGAGAATGGTAAGCTCATTTACCTCTTTTTCGCTGCCCGAGTGGATCGCAAGTTGTATTGCGTGGGTTGCGTCCCCTGAGGCGCGTCGGGAAGCTGCGATATGTCTATCTCCTCGGCGTCTGGTGCGACGTAGTCCTCATCCTCCTCGTCCTCGTCGTCATCGTCGTCGCTAGGTGGAGCCGGCACCTTCCCCCTTCCCCTCCCTTGCTTAATGCGTGACGACGATGAGCCACCAACTCCTTCACGCTCTTCTATCCTGATGGAGTGTCGAGCGGTACTTGGACACGCGGATTGAGGTAGTGGTGGTGGTAGTCTCCGCGGTTGGTACACGTCGTCCAATCCAACCGACCTGCAACCTAATCTTGCTGCAAGTTTCCGGCACCTTTGACGAACTTTCTGCATTTCAAAAAAAAAATAAGCATAACTCAAGTAATGCAAAGTGCTAAATAAATTTTACCTCTAAAACACTGCGGAGTGTGTTCTCCGTGTCCTCACTACCCCTCGAAGCTTGGAGGGCATGCCCCATTTCATTCACACTCCTGAGGAGCTCTCTCGACTGAAAGCGTGAGAAGATATATGTTAGGGTCTAGGGTGCAAATGGAAATAACTTTGACAAATGCAAGAAAACTTACGACTCTGTCTCTAAGTGGGGCGTGCTCCATTTGATATCCAACTCTAGTCCGGACATCATAGGGATTCCGCCCCTCATCGGAGTCGTGGTCATCCTCTATATCGGCTTCCGTCCAAGTAGGGCGGAGGAACAGTCTATATGTCCTATGCAGCCAACGAAGGTACTCTGAGAAAAGATGATTTTGGTGTATAGTCTCGATGTACCTGTCGTTCCTTCCGGCTGTCCTCCATTCATCAATGTATCTATTATACTCTAGCCCCCAGTCTTTCACCTTCTTTGTTCTCACCCTGTCATACCTAGACAAGTAGAAGGTGATGAAACAATAGTGAGCATCTCTATTGACTTCTACTGAGACAGAATCGTGACCATCACTCAATTCGACATCAAAGTAATCATCTGGATTCACATATTGGCCTGCTACTTCTGTCGGATATTCAGGGTTGACTCCGTACGACGACCAATGAACACTCGCCGACAAATGTTCACTTGGATCAAGCCCCTCTTGTACTAACTCCCTTTTCATCTCCCTCGCTGCATCCACATCATCAGTACCACAATGTCTCTTTGATGGTCCTGCCTCCCATAAATCATTTCCAAGCAAAGGTCTCTTCTTCTCTCCTTCCCCTCCAAGTCTTCTCGTACCAACTCAGTCTTACTTGCACCCCCTCCACGACGAGAATAATATGTCACAAAATTCTTCTCAACGTAATGATAAGAAGGAGATTTGTTTAGATCCAAATTTTCTATGGTACGAACTAACTTTGATGCAAACACCTCTAGAGATCTAAACTGAGACTCTTTTACCAAATCAAAGTAAACTTCCCATTCCAACTGACCTATCACATTTAATATATACTTATGCCCTTGACCAACACCGTATCTCCCATAAAAACGAATCTCCACATTATCCTCGGTCCATCCAAGAACTTCTTTCACTCGTGACCTTAGTTCATCTAGAGTTGGGTGGGTGGGAAACAAAATGGTCTTCGATGACATATCCTCAAACTCAACATATGCACCAACATAAGGTTCCACCACTCTACCACCGTAGTAAACACGAATAGTCTATCCATCTACACTAAAAAATCAAATGTAACTTTGCAACAAAAATTAAATCTTCATTCCTAAACGTAGTCCAAACCGACATATTATAACCAATGCATAACTTAAATTGTCCCAAAGCTACTATTCCAAAAAAATATTTAATCCACCTACAACTATCAACAAGTTTACTAGTGCATTACACATCGAAATATTACAAATACTCCGTCATACAACCCAACCTAGTTCTAGTTAACTATAATCAATTTATATAATGCAACCAAAATTTTCTCACCTTCATATAATTAATGGTTAAAAATTTAACCTATAGACTATAGCATCAAGTCCATCAAATTAAAATTACTTTCATGCCTCAACCATAATTTTTCATCCATCCATCCAACCAAACCATCCAAAAATTAACATTACCACATATATGGTTAAAAAAATCATGACACCAATAAGTACATTGTAAACATGTAGCACTACAACAAGCCAATCCTAAGAACAAATGCTAAAAATCACAAATTTGGGTAAAAAAGGGGGTTCTAGGGTTACCCACCGATCTACAAATTCAACCAATAAAAACGAAAAAAAAGAGGGGTGAATGAATGAGTCTACCTTTCTCTTCGATTTCCACAAAAAATCCCGCGAAAAACGAGTTCAAATGGAGTGGATTTGAGGTGGGAAGGTGAGGAGGAGAGAGAGGGGGAGAGCTGCTGCTGCTCAGCTCGGGCTGGTGCTTGGGCGAAAATGGGAGTGGGGAGAAGATAGATGGTGGGGCCCACGGGGTTTAAGGGGTTGGCCCACAGAGGAGGGGCGCGCCAGCCATGCTGGCGCCGTGGTATGAGGGGCGGCGCCAGTGTGGCTGGCGCCCCCATTCTACCCAGTCAGCACCTCCACGACAGCCCTAGTGCCATGGTGGCACGGGCACGGTGCCAGTGTGGCTGGCGCCGCCATGTTAGGGTACGGCGACAACCACTCTGGCGCCCCAAAAAGAACCATTTCCGGTTTAAGTTTTCTCAGGGGTCTATTTGTAAAATAAGTTTTTAAAAAGTACCAAAATATAAAAATTTCAGTAAAGTCGCTTGTAGTACTAGAAATTATAATATTGTGGGATGTCCTACCAAGTCCTGATTTGATTTGACGGGGATTAGCTAGCTCAGCTGCTGCGTTAGTTGCTGGTGAGAAAGAGAGAGGATTACTGTGGTGTGTGACCCGGATTTCCTGCGAAAATACGGTGGAACGACAGGGATTGTTCGTGCACAGCACAAGGTGCAGTTGTGTCGGGACGATGCACCAACGCCACGGATTGGTGCTTTTCCGTGGTGTTTTCTCGCGTGATCTGCACGCGGGTTTCGGCGCAAACTCGCAAGGCCGGCGTGCGCGGCCCACGAACTCGATTTCAACTGTGGACGCTGCTTGGAATAAGTCCACTTTGACCCTCTTAAAAGGGACCCGAATCTAATCCATAACCCTAAACTGCAAAACCAGATATCCTGACCCTCGAACTATTGAAACCGGTACAATTTGACTCCCTTGATGGTTTTGGAGGGTGGTTTCGCTGATGTGGCGCTGATGTGGCATTGTTGACCTAGTCTGTAGGGTTGATGTGGCGCTTAGGTGGCATTTGAATTAAAAAGTATACGTGGGACCCGTTTATCATTCACACATAAAAATTGTGGGGCCCACTGACATGTGGGCCCCACATGTCATCCCCCCTCTCTCTTCTTCCTCCCCTCTTCCTTCCTCTCTTTCTTTCTCTTTCTCTTCTCTCCCCTTCGGCCGGCTGCGGGGAGCACGGGCTGGAGCGGCGGCGGGCGGGGACCGGAGTGGTGGCAGCCGGCGGGAGCTGAAGCGGCGGCCGCCTCGATCCCATCGCCGTGCTCCACCTCCAGCCGGGAAGGCGATGTCGTCCGGGAGCGTCGCCCCGAGGAGCATTTCCGACTGCGCCGCCACCGCTGTTGACGCCGACGACGCTGTTGCCGGAGGTTGCAAAGCCTCCCCAAAAACCCCGTCGCCGCCTCGAGCTCCCACGTGCCATCCTCACCTCGCCGCTGCTTCCCGCCTCGGCCGCGCTGAAGCGGCAACGGCGTACTGGTCATGGCGCTTGAATGCGATAGCAACAGCTCACGAGATCTCTCTCCACCGATTATCTTCTCCTGTATGTGCCGCTCGTCGATTAGTTCGTTTCAGAGTTTTACTCACGACGACGATCGCCTTGCCGATCCGCCTCCTGAGTTCCGCGTGCTGAAAACGACTGCCATTGATGTTAATCCATTTTCCTTGGATCATTGTGTGTGCTACTGCAAAACCGATCTAATTCTGTGTGTTCTTGCGGTAGTAATTGTCTTGTATATATAGGAGCATTTGTGAAGACCAAACAACTGGGCATTCAGGAATTCAGAGTTCAGATTTCAGTAGTGTTGTGATTTGCAGAGCGGCAGTTGCGTCGCAGCTGACGAAGCCAACGGCTCCTGTGACGAGGACGAAGCGATGTCGGCGAGGGGTGGTGGTGGCTCCTGCTCGTGGGGAGGCAGCGGCGGTGGAAGTGGTGAATTAGTGAAACCGCAGCTTGACCTATATTTGAGGGAGTCCGCCGCGCCCTAATCCAAGCGCCATGGACGAAGGCGGCGCCCTCGTCGCCCTTGACCGGTCGGTCGGCGAGGAAGACCCACCCATTCCCCTGCATCCGCATCTCTTTCTCCTCCCTCCCCTTTCTTCCCCGGCACGGCGTTCCTCTCGTCGCATGGGCGGCCGCGGCGCGACGGAATTGCGTCCGCTGTCGTTGCCGCGCTACTCCACCGTCGGTCGTCGCTCACCAAGCTCAAGTCCCGATTCGTCGAGCCCGCCTGCCGCCGTTGCCGCTCCGGTCATTGCCGGCCGCCGCCGCTCCGGCCCCCGCCCGCTGTCGCTGCCCCTGCCCGTCTATTGCTCCATGAGAAGAAGGTGAAGAGAAAGGGGAGAGAGGGAGGAGGAAAAAGAAGAGAGAGGATGACATGTGAGCCCCACATGTCAGTGGGGTATATTTTTGTGTGAATCACAGATGGATCCCACATATATTTTTTTAATTGTAATGCCACGTAAGCGCCACGTGTGACGAAGACTAGGTCGATATTATCACGTCAGCATCACATCAGCAAAACCACTATCCAAAACCGCTGAGGGAGTCAAATTGCACTGGTTTTAATAGTTCGGGGAGTCGTCTTATCCAATTTTGCGATTGAGGGTTACAGATTAGATTTGGGTCACTTTTAAGGGAGTCTAAGTTGACTTATTCCACGCTGCTTCGACTGAGCGAGCCCACTATCCTTCACGGGGTTCGGCCCAAAAAGACCAGCAGCGCTCCCTTTCCGACACCGAGTCCGTTTTGGTTTCAGGCTTTCGGCACGCACGGTCAGTATGTAATAAAAACTACAGGTGCACCATGCACGCAGCTGCGGTAATCTGCAGGTTTACTTGAGAGTTTTGTCGATGGAGTGTTATGGCCAACGATCCATCGCCGGCGGTGGCGACGACCGTCTGAGCGCGTTGCCGGACGACATCCTGCTGGACATCATGGGCAACCTCGGCGTCCGCGAGGCCGGGAGGATGGCCGTGCTGTCGAGGCGGTGGCAGCGGCTGCCCGGCCTGCTCCCGCGGCTGGTCATCGACGCCCGGGAGTTCGAGCCCGCCGGTCTCCGCGCCGGCGGGCACGCGAGGACGAAGCGGGCCATGGAGCGCGTCGCCGGCGCGGTGGAGAGCCTTCTTCCCGGAGACCGCGCCATCGAGCGGCTGCGGCTCGACGTGTACCTGCTCAGGGACGAGTCCCACACCGTCCGCCGCGTCGTCGAGCGCCTCAACGACGCCGTCGACAGCGGCAAGGTCGCGGCCGGCGGGCTGGAGCTCGTGTTCAGGGCCACCAGCGGCGGCGGCGCGCCCGATCAGGATCAGCCGAGCAAGCGGCAGGCGCGGCGGCTGACGCGCCTCCTGGCCGCTGCCGCGTCGCCGAACCTGCTGCCCTCCGTCGCCGAGCTCTCCCTCGTCAACCTGCGGTTCACGCCGCCGGCGCTCGCGTCCCTCCTCGGCCGCTGCACCGGCCTGGAGGAGCTCGGGATGTACCAGTCCGACGCGGGGTTCGGCGCGGTGTTGGACGTGGGGCACGCGCGGCTGAGGCGCCTCGCCGTGCACGCCGGGGACGAGGCCATGTACAAGAAGCTGCGGGTGTCGTCGGCGCCGAGGCTGGAGCGCGTCGTCGTCGCCAACTGGTTCTGCCGCTACGCCCCCGTCTCGTTCGGCCACGTCCCGTGCCTCAGGGAGCTGCACTTGAAGAACAAAGCCGTTTACTACCAGGAACCAGTAAGACTAAGCAAAATGTTGGCCAACGCACCGCACCTCGTGTCTCTGACATTGGGGTTCTCATCTTGGAGGGTAAGTATCTAATGCAACATCAGTCACCCTACTCCTTTATTATAAAAGAAGGCAATCAACTTTATATATTATATATATATTTTTCATCAACTGCCTCTTTACTCTTTATGTACTTTAATTTTATAAAACATCCCTTCTACGTATTGTTAATATCTTATTTTATCTCTAGAATTTAAGTTTATCATGCAAAGATATCTACAGGATCAAATTGTTCCAAAAACCTTACAATTATTCAATTAACTTGTTCCAAACAATATCTTTTTCTCATTGCCCATGCCCACGACGAGTTGTATGCAGATTTGGATCGAACCAGAGGCTGCCAAACAACTTGAACCGATGTTCAGCAAGCTGAAGTCCCTCGTTCTGACAGGAATTTTCCGTGGGTGCGACCTCTCGTGGACACTATTCTTGCTCCAAGCAGCGCCTTCTTTGAAGGAATTTATACTCGAGGTAACTAAACTAAACATATGCATGCTTTGTCAAATCTCATCTAACGGCACAGTTTTTTTTTCGTCTGAAAATCACTCTAATATGCATATATATATATATATATATACATACATATATATATACATACATACATATATATATATATATATATACATACATATATATATATATACATACATATATATATACATACATACATACATATATATATATATATGAACTTTTGCAGGCGGACAAACCTTTAGATGCCAAGGCACCGAGTGATATTTATGGCGAAATGCCAAAGAGCGACGATGTGACATGGCAGGTGCCTGAGTTCCAGCATCACCATCTCAAGCATCTGGAGTTCAGTGGCTTCCATGAAGAAGAAATGCACTGGAGGATAGTGGAGCTTGTCAAGGAGAGAGCTGCGAACCTGCAGAGCATTGCTCTGGATGACGGATGCCAAGGTTGCGATGTCGTGGCGAATGAATATTTTCTCTCCGGTGGGATCAAAAACAAGAAGCCGGTATTGCTATCTGTATCACATAAGAGAGGATCTCCTCCCATCCTCACCCTAGTGTAAAATATAAATGAGATTGTTAGTGAAATAATAAAGGGTTTAATGACTATGAATTACTTTACCTCAAACCTTTTCTGGGTCATTGTTTCTTGAACTATTTAGAGAACTTCGCTCCTTAAAGGCATCTGGTGTTTTTTCCCTCCTTACGCAAGTTTGTACATGTAAATTGTAGTTGAAACTAGGATAATAGTCCACGGCGCACCCCTGTGAGCATCTTTATTTATAACGTCAAATCCAAGAGAACGAGGAAGTCTTGCTGCTCAGCTAGCAGTCGTCATGCCTCAATCTGCACCTGATAAGCTCGGTATATTTCCAAAATATTGAGTACAGACGATCTTTTCGTGCTTGATCATCTGCTTAATTTCTTACTCCGAACCTAGTTACTCATGTTGTTGCTTGTGCTTGATTTCTAGGCTATCTGCACATCGATCGAGTACCCAATACAGTTTCAGATTCAGAACGCCAGCACGCTGCAGACCTCGCACGCTAAGATTCCAGATTCGCCTGCATGAAGCAGAGTTCATGTAGTCCAAGTCTTCTGGAAGGTGAAAAAGATGCCTCCGTCTCTAAGCCCCGACACCCACCCCCGCCGCAGGCGAAACCCATCCTCGCCGGCGCTCCTAGCCGGTGAGCAACCCCAATCCTCCCGTAGCTCAGCAAGCCCATCTCTCCTTTTAGCCCTCCCTGTGCTATAAGTGTTTCCCCCAGAAATTTCCACTCCCCCCGTCACGAAATTTCAAATCCGCTCCTCTCAGATCCAGGAAGACGGCGAAATTTTCGGCTCAGATCCGGCCGTTCGCAAGTTTCGCTCTTCTTCCCTGCCACCAGCGCGCTCCCCGCAGCGCCAGGATGCCTCCCCCATCAAGTCGCCTTCAATTTCTTCAGATTTCCCTGCAAAAAATCTGGACGAGTCCTTTCAGATCTGTTCATCAATGGATCCCCCTCCTCCTCTACACCGTTACTCCGAAGTTGTTGCCACGGATCCTCCCCCAACCATTACTCCAGCTGCAGCCCCTTCGTTGGTCGCAGCTCGATGAGCAGTAAGTGCAAGGCTGACTTTTGCTGAGGTTGTTCCTTCCTAACGCCAAGATTGCCGTATCCTCAAGAGTGGACGGATCATCCAGCATCAGAAGCAACCCCCTGCTCCTGGTGCTGTGATTCCTGCAGCCCCTGACCAGAGCTGGCAGATTGTGAGGAGTAAACGCTAGAAGGGTGCAAAGGTTCCGTCTTCAATTCAGGCCAACAACCAAGTTGCTCTGCAGAGGAAAGCTCGGTTCTTTCAACGCATGGCTGGGAGATGCTACCGTTGTTTGCGCTCCAGTCATCAAGTCGCCACCTGCCGCGAGCCTTTGCGTTGCTGGTTTTGCCTGGGTTTGGGTCACTTAGCTTCAAGATGCCCTAAGCGCTGTGGTTTTAAATCCGTGCTGCCCCTGCTGCTCCCCACTCCTCCACAAGCACCAGCTGTTCCTGAGAAGAATCCTGTTGTCCCCCTCCCACAAACATCCTTTGATCAATCCACGCGCTTAGCTGCTGCCTCTGCTGGGGGAGCAATGGACGGTTTAGCGTTCCGTCCTGACGCCGACTCTGTGGTGATCTCTACCACCGGCGAAGCTGAGCGCCTTCACCATCGTTTTTCCACCTGCTCCGTTGTGGCCTGGTCTGTGGGTGAAAGGGGCGACAGTGTAGACCCAGCTACCTTTGCTGATGATGTTCGCATCGCCTTCAACATCCACCGCAAAGACATCCAAGTCACCAAATTTCACCCTGAAGATTTCTTTGTCACCCTCTCTTCTCCGGCTCTCCGTGAAACCTTTCTTAGGCAGTAGAGGCTCGAGACGGCTTCTGGCCGTATCTATCAGTTCAGCCCCTGGTCGGCTGAAAGGCATGGGCAGCGCGTGAAGTTCCGTTATCGCGTTCGCCTGTGTTTGGAAGGGATCCCTATGCACGGGAGAACGGAGGAGATTGTGGGCAAGTTGATTGGCCGGCAGTGTTCTATTCACTTTGTGGAAGAATACTCGCGCCGGCGCAACTACAATCGCACCTACGTCCTGTGGGTGTGGACTTCGGACCTGTTTTTCATCCACAAGGCTTCGTGGCTCACCCTGGTGGATCCCGATGAAGAAGGCCTTGCAACTGACATCCCTCTCCCTGATCTTGATCCCAACCGCAACCCTCCCCCAACCGATGAGAAGCCGGGTTGGCTTTACTTTGTCATCATCCATGTTGACATTGTAAAGGACCTTCGCACTGGCCAGTCTTTCACCGTCCCCTGGCGTTATGGAGTGCAAGACATCTTTGATCGTCCAAGCGCGGCGCCTCTGGCTTGTCGTGCAGCACCTGAGCCTGTTTGTGACTCTGAAGATGATGATGATGATCAGGATCGCCGTTCGCGTGGTCGTCACCGTAGCCGTTCTCTGGTGGGCCGGTTCAAACACCGTCTGTCCAGCTGCAGCAGAGAACCAGTCAGGCAAGACAGACAGCAGTTCAATCAAGATACTCGGGGTCGTCAGCGTTCGTGTGAGCAGGCCGTGCATCGCAGTCGCAGTCGCCGCTCGCGTGAACTTGGCGAGGTGAGATCACCTTCTAAGTTCTCCTTTTCTCAAGCTCTTTCTTCTGCTGCTTAGTTCTGCGCCAGTCCTTGCAAATCTCTGTTTCGTTCCAGGAGCAAAAGTCCCGACTCAGGCGCAATGTCTCAACATATATGTCGCTCAGTTCAGCCTTTGCAGCATGACCCGTTGGTTTCTTTGCAGGTCCAGAGTTCTGTCCTGGACTTGCTTGAGACGCACCTCGACCCAATGCTGCACGAAGTGAAGCTGCACGAGTCCATGTACTCCCCGGACACTCTTGAGCCTCGGGCTGTCTCTCCGGAGTTTGTCCCGTCAGGGCAGCAGCAAGACGGGGGAGGAGCAACGGAGTTTCTAGCTTCTGTCACCACGCCTCTGCCCCAACCCCTCCTTGTAGCCCCGGTTCCTGCCCCGCGTCGTCCATGCAAGAACAAGGTGAATCTCCATTCTGTTTAGCGGCATAGTGCTCGCCTGGCACGCAAACGTAGCCTGGGCTCTCGGCTTGAAATTTTTGCCCAAGAAATTCTTTCAAAGCGTTTTGGTTTTCTTGATAATAATGCTGCTTTTGATGCAAAAGTCAAGAAACTTTACCTGCAGCACTTCAAGAAGCCGCTCTCCCCTGCATCTTTGAAGACTATCAGGACCCTCGTTGACAAGGGTGGCTGTAAGGCCATCAACTTGAAGTCTGGAAAGAAGGCTTCAGCTGTGGTGGCTCCGGCCTGAGGTCGGCGACACCACCAGTCTCTCGGGCGCCTCTCCTGTGAACCATGCCTGCACAAGCCCAGCCGTTGGTTTCCAGCTGCTCCATCAATGTGGTGTTGTCACCGCTACTGTCAAGTGTGTTTTGTTGACTGTGTATCCAGTTTAGGCAGCTCTGTGTTTCTTCCTCTTGGAGAGGATGTGTTTCAATATGCTATAAAACTGTCCCTCCCTCCTGCTTAGTCTTTTTAGTTGCCTACCAAGCTCTAAATGTCGCAACTAGATGTTAAACTCTTCAATTGGAATGTAAGAGGCCTTAACTGTCCCTCCCTCCTGCTTAGTCTTTTTAGTTGCCTACCAAGCTCTAAATGTCGCAACTAGATGTTTAGCGGCATAGTGCTCGCCTGGCATGCAAACGCAGCCTAGGCTCTCGGCTAGAAATTTTTGCCCAAGAAATTCTTTCAAAGCGTTTTGGTTTTCTTGATAATAATGCTGCTTTTGATGCAAAAGTCAAGAAACTTTACCTGCAGCACTTCAAGAAGCCGCTCTCCCCTGCATCTTTGAAGACTATCAGGACCCTCGTTGACAAGGGTGGCTGTAAGGCCATCAACTTGAAGTCTGGAAAGAAGGCTTCAGCTGTGGTGGCTCGGGCCTGAGGTCGGCGACACCACCAGTCTCTCGGGCGCCTCTCCTGTGAACCATGCCTGCACAAGCCCAGCCGTTGGTTTCCAGCTGCTCCATCAATGTGGTGTTGTCACCGCTACTGTCAAGTGTGTTTTGTTGACTGTGTATCCAGTTTAGTCCAGCTGCTCCATCAATGTGGTGTTGTCACCGCTACTGTCAAGTGTGTTTTGTTGACTGTGTATCCAGTTTAGGCAGCTCTGTGTTTCTTTGTAACGTCCCGCCTTCCCCCAGGCCGGGCCCACTTACATCTGATAGCTTTCATAGGTCATAGACTGCCCTCACAGACCAACACATGTCTTTTCTGCACACTTTGTCCTCACTCGTGTGCATCCGGGAAGAATTTCCCGGTCAGTCACCCATCCCAAGCACGCTTAACCCTGGAGTTCTTTGGAGATTGGCTTCCGGAAAAGAAGTTGCAACTTGTTGATATGAGTATTCTATTAATCCTATTAAGCCTTAGGCCGGGATGTTACACCCTCACCCCCTTAAGAGAGATCGACACCCCCGTCGATCAACCCCAGGCCAGGAACGTCCTCTCTTGGCCACGTCCATGTGTCCAGTGCCAGCGCATGTGCCATGCTGTGTAACCACTCCCGGTCTACACCAGCCATGCGCACCATGCCTGCGCAACTGCGACACGCGCCCGTGAAACCGCGAGAGTCGGCTCTGATACCAACTTGTCACGCCCAGAAATTCACGAACCAGAATTTCTAAGCTGAATGTGTATTAAACCCCTGTCCAGGACCAGCCAGGGTACACAAACGACAATTGTTGACATACAGATCCACGTCTTACAAAAATATAAAAGATTACAAATGCAGCGGAAAAGATAAAACGAGCTAGACTTGGAAACTTGACTTCTGCAGCGGGGCGACTCCACTCCACAGGCAATCCTTGACGGCAGCGACGAAACCAACTTCGACAAGACAGCTTCCACTAGGAAGATCTTCAGCTCTGGTGTGGGGAAAGAGAGCAAGACTGAGTACTACCCATTGTACTCAGCAAGTCATACCGGAAGAGGAGGTATGATGCAGGATATATCCAAAGGAGGCTAAAGGCTCATTTGCATAAAGCTAGCATTTAAAAGCAGTAGTTGAAAGCAGTAAAACAGCTTTAGTGATTTATCAATATTAACCAATCACTGTCCAACACTACACCACGTTGCAACAGGCCCAAACCCCTCCTGAACTAACCAGTTCCATTAGCTAACTAGGGGTGAGACTAATCACGGTGAATCTGGTCGACCGCCCATAACCGCGGGCACAGCTATTCGAATAGTTTTACTCTGATCAGAGGTGTACAATTGTACCCACAAGAAACAGCCCCACGACACGTTCCCGTGCGCCGACATGCCACCATGACATACCGGAAAGAGGCCGTGACAGGACCCTTCGCATAACCCCCTCTAACCGATCGCACCACACCTTAGGGTTCGCCCCCGTCCCCAGCTGGCAACGGGCAGCCCCCCTTTCGTGCCGCAGTGAATCCGGAAGCCGATCAACAGGACACCTCGGCCGACCCAACTCCATCACGCCCACCCTCGCCTGGGTACGTCGGCTAAAGAAAAGCTACACTACAAGCCCAGCCGTTGCCCACGCTGGCTTGTGGTAAGCACAATAAATTCTTCCAGGGTTTCCCGTGAACCGGTCCTTAATCACTATGGGCACAACTAGCAAAACCATGCACCCACAGCCCACCGTGTAGTGTATTTTAATAAGCCAACACCATTAGGGTGGCACTAATCCAAAGCTATTGCCAAAAATCAAAGCCTATACTTTAATGTGATTCCCTTTTTGTGTACTAGTGGAACTAAGCATGGCTAAGCATTTCCTAAACCAACATATAGCCATTTTAATACCCGAGTTAGCAATGGCATAAGGTAAACAATATATGGTTGAGTAGTAGGACCCATCCCACATGACATTGTAAAAGAGTGCAACATTTGATAGAAATGCAGGGTGTTTGTAAATTGGGTACAATATGATTAAATGTAAAGCATGACTTGCCTTGCTCTCGCACTGATGAGACCACAGTAACTTCTTCGAGAAACCGTGGATCGACGAAACTGCCGAAATCTACGCGACAAACAAAGCACACAAGCAAAACAGGCTATAAGACTACTGAAACAGGAAACAAAACCATTTTTAATGGATTCTATGCATTTTTATGAATTTACTGAGAGTTGAATGGACTTAATCGGAGCTCGGATGAATTAGTTATGATTTTTAGAAGATTCCCTGTGTTTTTACTAATAAAGAAAAGGCCTTAATGTATTTATTGCACAATAAATCCCTAGGGATGACGTCAGCGAAGGAGGGGGGCGGCGCCGACACGCGGGACCCGCGGGTCAGTGACTCAAGGAGAGAGAGAGGGAGGGGGTACTGGCAGGCGGGGCCCACCGGGTGGCGGCTCATGGGGAGGAGGTGGCACCAGCCGGGCTCGGCTCGGCTCCAAGCCGGCCGGCCGATTAGGCGAGCGGTGGCGGCAAGCGGCCACCGATGGCGGCGACCGGCGAGAAGACGGCGGCGGCCAACGACGCGGGCGACGGCGCATCGCGGCGACGCGCATGCGGGGAGCGGCGGCGCGTGCGAGAGAAAGAGAAGGGGAGGGAGTTCTCACCAGGGTTCGGCCGGTGTGGGAGGAGACGACGACGAACAGCGACGGTGAGCGACCGGAGGGCGACGGCGAACGGCGGCCGAGCTCCAGGACACCCTAAGAGAGGAAATGAGAGAGGTTAGAGGGAGAGAGGGTGTCCACGGCGAGCGAGAGCCATGGCCGACGGCGGCGGCTATGGAAGGGCTCACCGGCACGCGACGAACGGCGGGCTCCGATGGCGGAATTCGACGGAAGAGGGGTGGACGGGGTGGCCCGCACGACGGCGAACGCGACGGCGTCGACGGCGCGGCTCGGCACAGCGACCGGAGCGGCGGCGACGGCGGCGGAGAGGAGGGCGACGGTGCTAGGGCGGTAGAGGGCACGGGAGAGCTCGGCGAAATGGGGAAAAAGAGAGAAGGGGTGGCGGTGGTGCTTAAATAGGGAGAGAGGGGGCCGGACGTGGCCGGAAGGGGCGGGAATCGCCGGCCGACGTGGGGGAGCGGGGAGGAGAGAGAGGCGGTATTCGAAAATCGAATCCCGGCCATCTCGAGCGCGGGCGCGGGCGGGAGAGAGAGGGAGTGGGCGCGGGAGACGCGTGCGCGAGGGCGACGTGGGCGGCGTGGCCCGGGAGACGCGGGAGCGGGGCGCGGCGGCGGATGGGCGCGAGGTGGGAGACGGGCCCGACAGGTGGGCCCCACCTGTCGGTGACCTCGGGAGAGAGGAGGGGGCGCGGGCTGAGCTGGACTGGGCCTCGGCCTGTCGGCCGGCCAAGCGGGAAGAAGGGGGGGGGGAAAGAGAGAATGGGCCGGCGGCCCAATTGAAAGAAAAAGAGAAAAGAAAAAGAAAAAGAAGGAAAATGGATTTTCCTGGGATTAAATATTGCTTGTGCTTATTTTTAATTGGTTAAAATTATTTCGAGGGCTCTGAAAATTCCATTAAAAATCTTGTTAGCGAATTTCGACATGTAGAACTCAAGAAAAATTCCACATGCCAATTCCGATTGTTATTTGCATTAATTTATTATGGTTTACTCTTGCTTTACACTGGTATTTGAGACCATTTATAACTTCAATTTAGGCTTGGGAAAAAACTTCCGGGTGTGACATTCTTCCTCTTGGAGAGGATGTGTTTCAATATGCTGTAAAACTGTCCCTCCCTCCTGCTTAGTCTTTTTAGTTGCCTACCAAGCTCTAAATGTCGCAACTAGATGTTAAACTCTTCAATTGGAATGTAAGAGGCCTTAACAGCCATGCTAAAAAAGATTGTGTCAGATCTCGTGTCTTTGAAGCTGGCTCGACAATTGTCTGTCTCCAAGAATCCAAGCTTCAGTTTGTCGATTCTGCTATCATCTCTCATGCAATTGGACCGAGATTTGCAAACAATTTTGCTTTCCTCCCTGCTGATGGCACTAGGGGGGAATAATCCTGGCCTGTGATGAAAATTTCTTCACTCTTTCAGATGTCCTCTTGGGTTCCTATTCTTTATCAGCCAAAATCACTATGCTTGCTGAAGGACTGCAGTGGTCTATCACAGTGGTGTATGGACCTCAGCTTGAATCTGAAAAAATCTCTTTCCTGAATGAAATCTCGTCGCTCAAGCCAGCAATGCTCTCAACCTGGTTTCTGGTAGGCGACTTTAATCTTATCTACAAAGCCTCTGATAAAAACAATGACAGACTAAACAGAGGTCTTATGCAACGTTTCAAAGGGCTTCTTGACAGATTAGAGTTAAAAGAACTTTCTCTGCCCGGAAGACGTTTTACTTGGGCAAACACAGGACCAAATCCTACTCAAACAAAGATCGATCGTGCTTTCTGTACCACTGACTGGGACCTCCTGTTTTCCGCTGCAAGATTATTCCCACTTTCTTCTTCTAGATCTGATCATGCTCCTTTGTTTCTGCTGGGCTGTGATCCACCGCAGCGATCAGTTTCCTTCCGTTTTGAATCTTACTGGTTGGAAATACCGGGTTTCTCGGATGTGGTCAAAAATTCTTGGGAAAGACATTTGCTTGCATCAAACCCTTTCTCTGTTTTGCGTCTGAAATTGTGCCGGCTGGCTAGGGATCTAAAAAGATGGAGCAAATCACAAGTGGGAGACATCAGACTTCAGTTTGCAATTGCAAATGAAGTGATTTTCCAACTAGAGGTGGCACAAGAATCAAGATTGCTTACAGATGAAGAGAGATCTCTTCTAGCTGAGTTGAAGGTTAAAGTTTTGGGCCTTGCCGTCCTAAATAAAATTCGTATCAAACAAAGATCAAGATTATCCTAGTTAAAAGTGGGCGATGTAAACTCAAAATTTTTCCATCTCAAAGCAAACTGTAGACGTCGGAAAAATTACATCCAATCTCTCACCACTCCTGATGGGATTGCCACTTCCAGTGCAGACAAACATGTAGAACTCCACCGTTTCTTCTTAGCTAGATTTGGTCTTAACCAACCAAGAGATTTGGGCCTCATTTGGGAAAATATCAGCTTTCCTTCCTTCGATCCGTCTAAGCTAGAGGCAGACATATCAGAAGAAGAACTTAAGGCTACCATCAACTCTTTGCCGCCTGAAAAAGCGCCGGGACCGGATGGTTTTACTGGTAGGTTTTTCAAGGTGGCATGGGATATAATAAAGGGAGATCTTCTAGCTGCAGTTGTTTGGTTCTGGAATTTAAACACTTCTAATTTTCAAGATTTGAATTCGGCGCTCATCACTCTTCTGCCTAAAAAAGGAGATGCATCTAGTGCTGACCATTACAGACCTATAAGTTTAATGCACAGTTTTGCAAAGATCATCACTAAAACTCTTGCAAACAGGCTAGCTCCCAGGCTGAATGAATTAGTCTCTCATAACCAAAGTGCTTTTGTGAGGAAAAGAGCCATTCATGACAACTTCCTGTTTGTACAAAACTTGGTTACATCTTTGCATAGGCAAAAGAAGAAATGCCTCTTTGTCAAGGTCGACATCTCAAACGCTTTCGACTCTGTTAGCTGGCCTTTTCTGTTGGAGGTGCTACAGCGGTTGGGTTTTGGAACAAAATGGTGTAACTGGGTTTCGAATTTGCTGGCCTCCTCCTCATCTAAGATTCTTCTTAATGGATCACCAGGTGAAGAAATAAAGCACTTTAGGGGTCTGAGACAGGGAGACCCCCTCTCACCGCTCCTGTTTATTCTTGTCATGGAACCACTGCAAAGGTTGATTTGCAAAGCTGAAGATCTTTCCCTTCTTACACCGGTTTCAGGCAGGCTAAGCCGGTTTCGATGCTCTTTATATGCGGATGACGTCGCTATTTTCGTTAAACCGACAAAACAAGATATCGACATGCTGTGCCAGATTCTTTTTTCTTTTGCAAGAGCTTCTGGCCTGCACACCAACATTGCAAAAACTGAAATTTTCCCAATTGCGTGCGATGGGGTGAATGTTTCAGATATATCTCAAAATCTACCGGGTTCTATAAAATCTTTCCCTTGCTCCTATTTAGGTTTGCCGCTGCACACGCGCAAACTAAGGAAGGTGGATTTTATTCCTTTGATTGACAAAATTGGGGCTCGCTTGCCAGGATGGAAAGGAAAATTTTTCACCTCTGCTGGCCGTGAAACTCTTGTAAAATCAGTGCTCACTGCCCTCACCATTTACCATATGACAGGGATCCAAACTCCTAAATGGGTTATCAAGCGCATCGACCGTTTTCGCAGATCCTTCCTTTGGAAGGGGGAAGATCCTGACAAGGTGAATCCTGGTAGCAGCCTTGTTAACTGGTCCACGGTGTGCATGCCAAAAAAGATCGGAGGTCTCGGAATTTTAGACCTTAACAAATTCTCAAGAGCTATTCGGCTTCACTGGCTTTGGTTCAGTTGGAAGGAGGAGAACAAACCTTGGTTGCGTTCTGATTTACCATGTGACCAAGTTGACAAAAGCCTGTTTCAAGCTGCTTTAGAAATTTTATTAGGAGATGGAAAAAAAGGCTCAGTTTTGGGAGGACAACTAGCTCTCAAATCAATGTCCAAAACATCTTGCCCCAAGTCTTTTCAGCTTAGCAAAAAGAAAGAAGAATTCTGTGCAACATGAGCTCGCTAACAACAACTGGATCTTCGGTTTTCGGCAAATCACTACCATTGAGGAGATTCATGAATTAATCTCGTTAGGAGCTCTCATCTAGAATGTCCAGCTTTCCCCAGGTCGCCTTGATGATATTCTTTGGAGATTCTCTTCTAATGGAGCTTACAGTTCTAAAAGCGCATATTTGTTACAATTTCAAGGCACCTTCCCCACCACTGACTTTGAAAGAATCTGGTCAGCTCCTGCTGAACCGAAGCACCGTTTCTTTGGTTGGCTCGTTCTGCACCAAAAAATTTTAACCGCGCAAAACCTCCTGCAGCGCCATTGGCCGTGCGATTGGATTTGCTCTCTCTGTAGGGAGGCTTTTGAAGACACCTCACATTTGTTCAAAGAATGTTCTTTCACTTCTGAGGTGTGGAACAAAATCTGCGTTTGGAAGGGATTAGGTCAAAACCACCTACCAAACAATTTGGATTTAAAAAATTGGTGGAGCGCTCTCTCAGCCATTCAACCGAAGCTCTTGCAACAAAGAATTTTAGGTTGTCTAATTACCTCTTGGTGGAACATTTGGTTGGAACGGAATAGGCGTATCTTCCAAAAAAAATCCCACAACGGTTGATAGGGTGGCCACCCTAATTCTTCAAGACATTGATCAAAGACTCTTGGCTTTCCAACCTCCTTGATGCTCTTTTCGTTTTTGTGTTTTTGTTTTTTTCTTGTCTGTAAATATCTTTTATTTCGTCTAATATATTCCGGCAGTCTTCTGCCGTCGTTCCCTAAAAAAAAAAAGCAGAGTTCATGTGCTGATCTGATGATCTCCTGCCCTCTTCATCTTCAGATTGATGTAGGCTGCGTGATTGATTACAGCACCTTCTTGTCACTTGGTTGCTCGCCCTCGCGCGCTGGCGGCCGCGGCGACGGTGACGCGGACACGCAGTGCAGACCGGGATCACTGACCGGCACGCTCAGCGCTGGAGGAGCCCTTCACAGCGCGAGGACAGGAGGTGATCGCCACCACCGCCGCCACAGCGGCAACGGACAGCCGTCACGATTCGCGAATGGGGAGCGACGGGCGAAGCGACGGCTAGGTCTTAAAGAAACGTACAGGACGGGATCAAACCGATTCTAGCATCCACGGATTGAATCCAACTTGGACCCAAAAATTTAGACACAAAGCCAAACCAAACCAAATCATTCACACCTCCGGACCAATACACCACAAATCATTAGCCTCCTCTGCCCATTTTCATCCAACCAAAGACGGACCAAACTTAAAACCAATCCATTTTGCACACTTCAAGTTCAACCCAATCCCTTAGCAGGACTAGTAGCAACCTGCAGTCATATGCTCAAACTTTCCTGGGTACCATCAAAACAAGCAAAACTTATATGTCCATTCAGATTCAGAGATTCAGAAAGGCATATGGTCAGGGTATCAGACTGGCATTACGAAATCCATTGATAAAAGGTCAACTTGTACCAAGTAGCAGAATCATCCAAGAAAAAAGTTAGGCCATGTCTCATATATCCATTAAGCAAGCATATGTTCAGACTGACCAGCTCTTCAGTAACATAAAGACTGATCAAATTCTTCTGACCACTCATATATCCATTAAGCACACTCTTCCCGATTTCTTCACATCAGACGGTTATAGTTGCACTGTCTATGAAAGGAGTGTTTGCGATATATCTTTCAACCAGAAATGGGCATCGGACTATTAGTTATGTTGTGAGTGTATACCTTTATTCTGTATCATCCTCAAGATCAGTCATTAGTATGAGGCGATGCCTGCGATCAAGCTTCTCCTCCTTGTCAGCACGCCTACTTGCATCTCCTTTGAATCTCACTCTCCTGCAGCTGTTGGGAACTGGCTTAATGGTTTGAAGCACCTCACCGAAATCATCATCCTCTGTTGGGTGCTGCAAACAGACATTATTTAGTCAGTTCTTGGTCAATATAAACTACAGCTCAAGCATAAGTCTCTAAGAGAAGAGGATATACAGCACCAACCAAGATCCCTTCAGCAGCCTCCAACAGCCTCTTAGCCTTCGCTTTTGTTAAACCATCAAGTTTACTCAGTGCCTGTAAAAGTAAGAGCTAGAATTGTTAACTATGATCAAATTCATGCATTAGAGAGAGAGAGAGAGAGAGACACTTGATACGACCTTCACTGACTTCTTGATAACATCTTGACAGCTGTACATCCCTTCCCGCTTGATTTTCTTTACGTCACCCAAAGCAACACCTTTACTGAGAACTGAAAGGACATAATATCCAAATCAGATAAGATAGATGAACACAACAATCAGAAGTCAAATGAAAAAGAAAAAACTCTAGCAAATTCGTAAGAATTTGGACAATGATATCAAACCAACGAGCAAATGAATTCGACCATACTGAGCAAGCAAACGATTTTAACTTATGACCGAGCTTAAATGAGACATTATGAGCAAATTTCTCATGTACACACTCCACTCATGTAGTTTCATAACTGAAAGTCTGAAGGCAAGCAAATAAAATTGTTAAACTTTCCATCACAAGCATGTAAGAAAGCTAGCTGTTGAATATAACGCCTTATTTCAGAAAGAACCAGTACGTTGTACGTAGTTTTAAGTTTGGTATCTGAAAAAAAAATACAGTCATGTTCTTACTTGTATTAATCCACAATCTAACACTAAATCACAATCCCATTAAAAACCATATATTAGCCTGCTGCCGATTGCTAGAACACAAAAAGAAAAAGGGAGAAATTTCAGCGCCATTCAGGTCACATAGACTTTTAACTCCCTAATTAAATTCAACAAATAGCAGTAGGCACATAGATTTGACAAAATTGGCTAGATTTTGTACCTTAGACTATTAAGATCGACAGATTTGGGTAGAAAGTGAGGAATAGTGCGAGTACAGCAATGCAGCATATGCACTCCGATTCTTACTTGCGAATTGTGATTGAACTTAATAAGGATAAAACCTCGTGAACGCAAGACATTTTGAATTAGTCCAAGCTGTGCTCGCACGAGCACGAATTAAAACTCCAACTTGATCCTAGATTAAGCATATCAATCCCAAAGTGCAAGACAAAATTTGAATCATCCCAAACTATGCACACGAGTACGCAAGCCCTTGAAGAATAGAATAAGCATGTAGATTGGAGAACACACGGCAAATTCAAATAAGCCCCAAGATTAAGTACAGTACGCAGAAATCAAATAAGATAGATAAAGTAAAATAAAGGGAGACATATAGTAAAAGTATTAGTAAATTAATTCGTTCGAATGTGGACAATTGATACCAGATCAACGAGCAAACAAATTCGGCCATACGATCAAGCTGAAATTAAAAATAAGGTAAGCGAGCAAACGATCTTAAATTATGAATGATCTTAAATTAAACTGCATGATCAATACTTAACCTCGAACTTAATAGGTACATATAGACGCTAAGAATTGAAAGACCGAAAGCAAGCAAATAGCATTGTTAAACTTTCCGTTACAAGCATGCCCCAGAAACCTATTGAATAGGCTTATTATTTCATAAACAACTACAGTATAATGGCATTCTCTTAACTACAGTATAATGGCATTCTCTTACTGCTATTAAGCCATAATCCAACAATCAAATACTCGAGTACCATCCCTTAAAAACCATATCAACTAAGGGCTACGTTTCCGCACGAATACAGATTTCCAACGCGGATCGATAGAACACAGAATCGAATCACAATAACTAAACCAACCAGAGGGGGGGTGAATAGTTGGTATACCCAAAAACCGAAAACTTTTAGCGGAAATAAAAGTTACCCTCGAAATCGACGGAAGTCGGTCTGACCGAGATTGATCTGTCGGTCTGACCGGGTGGATGCCGCCGGTCTGACCAGTGTTGAATCTCCAGTCTGACCGCCGAAGTCACCTGTCGCACCTGTCACCGCCACCGGTCTGACCGCCATGCTCCCGCCGGTCTGACCGCCGCTTGCCGCCGGTCTGACCGCCGGTATATCGCCGGTTAGACCGCCGAAACCCGATGAAACACAAATCGAAGAACTCTTAAAGTAGATGACGACTTTATTTATTCTCTCTGTGTTTACAAAGTGCATCAACAGCACTCCCTACAAAAATTTTGACTAAACTCGAAACCCTAACTCAAAACTCAACTCAATTGCTCTAAAAAGCGATACCGGGAAGCCTCACACTCCCCCTCTATTTATACCAGAGGTAGGCAGCCTAAAGCCACGAACCAAACTCATACCAGGAGTCCTAAACACCTTAGGAAACCCTCTAGTACAAGAAACAAACTTTACATAACCAATCATACCAAATTTGGACTCCTTCCAAATTCGACTCCGCATCCCATACGCACACAATAACTCCATCGTATGCCATATAGAATCTCCATCAACCACGTGCATCAACTCTAGCCTAAGTATCCCGTATGATCTCTGACCACCACGGACGTCGTCTTATCCCCAAGCCGACTCCCGGTCCATCACCGCAAATACTCTCCCGAGGCATCGAGTCACCTACACATGAAATAAACAAAGAAACCATATTCCGAGACCAAGCTATCTCCAACTTGACTCATTAGTAGCAAACAACAGTATTATATACGTATAGTATCCATCTAGAAGCTATAATCATGAAATAATCACGGATATTCAAACAAACAACCCGAAACCGAAACCGACACAGCGTCGGCCGGTCAGACCGCGGGCTAGCCGGTCCGACCGCTCGATCACCGCTGGTCTGACCGGCATACACAGCCCGGTCTGACCCATCACATGAAATAACAGAACCTGCGATTCACTTGTAAATACAATCATCTCCAAAACCACTTCGTGAATAAATTCCAAATATCAAAACCAATAATCTCCAATGCCAATTGTTCATCATAAAAAAATAATAAAAAGCACCTTTGATTTTACAATCTCTCTCTTGATGAACACATTGGCAAACCCATAAAAAATGTTTTGGTGTTTGGAAAAATACAAACAAAAATGGTAAAAAGCATACTTCGTACAATCGTACACATCGTGCTCGAAAATATAAAAGAAAACTTCTCCCCCCTTTTAAAAAGGAAGAAATTCCCAATTGAACCAAAAACAACATGCTCTTCTCTAAAAATTTTCATCTTGCTTCTCCCAAAAATCTTCTCTCAAAAATCCAAAAATTTTACCTTGCTTTACCCCCTTTTGACAATGATTTCATCAAGCATAGGAATTATGTTCATTAATGTATAAGAGCTTAGCATACATATAGCATATCAAGTCATGTGTTGCAATAAAAAGAAGATAAACCTATCTATAACATAACAAGCATGCATTAAAGTATAACCATGAACCAAAGATTTTACTATTAAGCTTGAATCAACACTCAAAATTCATGATTTCATACGATTTATAATGCAATATCTTAACAAGCACATAGGTTGAAGAATAAACACTAAACACATAACCTATTGCGTTTATCACTCTTTCTCAAATAACCTTTAGCACAAAATAACTAAGGAAATTTTTTATTTTTTTCTTTCTTGAGCCTTGTTGCTCATATTTTTCTCTTTATTCCAGGTACGTCCCTGTCGTCAAGACTGTTTCCAGAGATTCGGCACTCATTATTTTGCTCACATCGAATACGTGCTTGTCGTCAAGACTGTTTCCAAGGATTCGGTATTCATTTTTTTCATAATTTTATTCTCTTTTCACAATGAGCAGTTAAAGCTATTTGAGGAATAACAATTCAAAAAAGCATATATATAGAGCATTTACAAATCAAACCATATGCTAACATCAACATTGCATATTTGCTTAATTCAAGTAGAATTTAAATGTCATGCATCATCGCCCTTAAAAGCAAAATCTATATCTCATGAAAAGACTAGAATACATACAAGCTATGCTAGAGACAAATAAACTTTCAAAGTATTGCTAGCATGCACAAGAAAATACCATATGCATAAACAAAGCTCTCTTTTCTCAATTTTTCTCATTGTCATATTATTGCTTGATAAAACCATGAGGTACAAACTCTCCCTCAAACCATGCCAAAAGGATGAATTATGCCCAATTCACCACGAAGAAAAGCAAAGCTATTAGAATCCAAAGGTTTAGTGAAAATATCAGCAATTTGCAACTTTGTATCCAAAAACTGCAATTCAACATCTTCTTTTTCAACATGATCTCTCAAAAAGTGAAAACGAATATCAATGTGCTTTATGCGTGAGTGTTGAACAGGATTCTTAGCAATGTTAATAGCACTTGTATTGTCACAAAAAAGAAGTACTTTCTCAAAAGTAAGACCATAATCTTTCAAAGTAGATAAAAGTCAAAGAATCTGTGAACAACAACTAGCAGCAGCAATATATTCAGATTCAGCAGATGATTGAGCAACACTAGATTGTTTCCTAGAAGACTATGCAATCAATAAAGTACCAAGAAAATGATATGTTCCACTAGTACTTTTCCTATCAATTCTATAACCACCAAAATCAGCATCAGAATATCCACTTAAGCATATAGAAGATGAAGTAGAATACCAAATTCCAAACTCAAGTGTATGATTCAAATACCTCATTATTCGCTTGACCGCTTGACGATGTGAAGCACAAGGAGATGCTTGAAAGCACGCACACAAACACAGCAAATTATATGTCTGGCCTAGAAGCAGTTAGATACAACAAAGATCCAATCATACTTCTATACTCTTTTTGATCAACAGCTTCACCACCTTCATCAGGCAGCTGTAGAACCAATTGGTGTTGAAATTGGCTTGCAATTCTCCATCTTGAACTGTCTCAAAAGATCCTTCGTATACTTCGTTTGATGCACAAATGTACCTTGAGGTGTTTGCTTAATTTACAATCCCAAAAAGTACGATAACTCACCCATCATGCTCATCTCAAATTCCCTGCGCATAGTCTCAGCAAACTCTACAACCAAAGCGTGAGTTGAACCAAAAATGATATCATCCACATAAATCTGAACAAAAAGTTGATTATCACCATGCTTAAGAACAAAAAGCGTTTTGTCGACCTTTCCCATTGTAAAACCTTTCGCAAGTAAAAAGTTCTTAAGCCTATCATACCATGCCCTAGGTGCTTGTTTCAAGCCATACAAAGCTTTAGACAATTTAAAAACATGATTGGGAAAATCAGGATTTACAAAACCTGGTGGTTGTTTGACATAAACTTCCTCATGTATAAAACCATTTAGAAAAGAACTTTTAACATCCATTTGATATAATTTAAAACCTTTTGAAGCAGCAAACGCCAACAAAAGTCTAATTGCCTCAATTCTAGTAACAGGAGCAAAAGTTTCATCAAAATCCAAACCCTCCACCTGGGTAAAACCTTGAGCAACAAGTCTAGCTTTATTTCTCACAATCAAACCATCCTCATTTTGTTTATTTTTAAAAACCCACTTGGTTTCAATAATATTATGTCCAGAAGGTGGTTCAACTAAAGTCCAAACTTTGTTTCTCTCAAAATTTTCAAGTTCTTCATGCATGGCGTTAATTCATGATTCATCAGTTAATGCATGTGATACATCTTTAGGTTCAAAAGAAGCAACAAATGCAGAATTTGCACAAACATCATGAGTCGTTACCTTAGACCTTGTAGTCCGCTCACCTATATTACCAATTATTTGTTCCGGCGGATGTCATCGTTGAATGTGCAAAGGAGTAGTGACTTCTGAAGTTGATCCACGTTCTGTATCAGTACTGGTCGAAGTGGTAATCTCTGGAGGACCATCTCGATCAGCATCAATAGTACCCGATCCCGATGACCCTGGCCGGTCTGACCGCTCCTCCTGAGGCGGTCTGACCGGAGGTGTGCCGGTGGTCTGACCGGCCTGGCGCCCGATCTGACCGGCCGAGCCGACCTCGTCGTCGTCGTTGTCGTTGCTCTCGTCTTCAAAAATACGACCATCCTCCCCCTGAACCTGTGACAGTGTACCTGCAATATCGGGTCTAGTACCTGGATTAGTCTCATCAAAAGAAACTTCGCAAGTCTCAACAATTTTGTTAGTCTCCAAAATAAGTACACGATAACCACGAGTATGTGCGGGGTAACCAAGAAACAATCCATCGGTAGAACGTGCCTCAATCTTATCCAAATTTCCAGATTTCAAGACAAAGCACTTGCAACCAAAAACATGCAAATGTGAAAATTTGGGTTAATGTCCAAATCGAAGTTCATAAAAAGTTTTTCCAAGTTTAGATCTCAAGAAAACCCGATTTGAAATATAACAAGCAGTGTTAATAGCCTCAACCCAAAATTTCCTAGGAGTTTTATATTCATCCAACATCGTTCTAGCCATCTCAACCAAAACACGATTTTTCCTTTCAACCACACCGTTTTGTTGAGGAACACGAGGAGAAGAAAATTCATGTTCAAGACCTTTTTCGTTGCAAAATTGTTCAAAAGAAGCATTTTTAAACTCACCACCATTATCACTTCGAATTCTTTTCAAAGAACCAGGAAATTCAAGATTCAATCGAAGAAACAAACCACGAAAGTGTTGAAAAGCTTCGTTCTTAGTTGCCATAAAGAAAACCCAAGAATATCGAGAAAAATCGTCAACAATAACCAACACATACCACTTTCCTCCAACAGATTGCACTCTAGCTGGACCAACAGTGTCCATATGTAATAGCTATCCCAGTGCATCCATCATCACAGAAACAATAGAGCATGTGAAGTGGAAACCATCTTAGCAAGACGACACGGTGTACAAACCAAATCAAGATCTTTCTTAAGTTTAGGCAAACCACGAACAAGATCCAAACCACATAACCTAGTGAGATGATCAAAACCAACATGTCCAAGTCTACGATGCCAAAACATCACATCTTTATCAAACTTAGCAACCAAACATGTTATCACAGGTGAAACAGGATTTTCAAAATCAGCTTTAAATACTCTTCCATAGCGAGAAATATTCAACACAGAATCACCACAAGAATCAAAAACTTTACTTCCAGTTTTCTTAAAGTGAACCTCAAAATTCTCATCAACAATTTGTGAAACCGAAAGCAAATTGTACTTTAAGTCCTCAACCAAAGCTACATTCTTTAATTCAAATTTTTCATTTACCTTAATCAAATCTGTAGCGAGAACGGCACTTGTAGAAGCATCACCAAAGATAATTGATTCAGTCTTGGATGCCTTCTTGAGGGAGGAGAACCAATTTTTATCACCGGTCATGTGCCGCAAACAACCGGAATCCACGATCCACACGTTCTCCTTCCTTGCCACCAAAGCCTACACACAAGCAGAAGTCGAAGCCTCAGTACTGGGGTTAGAAGATAATAAAAATTTAGGAATCCAGTACTGAGACACACGACCAGAAGATCCAATAGGCATATATCCACGTGCAAAATCAATTTGAGAATTTTCAGAAAAATCTCTCCGAGGCCGGTCTGACCGAGGGTGTGCAACCGGTCTGACCGAGGGCCGGTCTGACCGAGGCTTCACCGCCGGTCTGACCGGTGCCCGGTCTGACCGGTCGCCGGTCTGACCGCGGGACCCACTGCGGTCTGACCGGTTTCCTCGAGGGAAAACCCGATTTTTGCCACTTTGATTTTGCAAAAGCAATCTCTCTCTCATTTTTCTGTTTATGAGCTAATCTGAAACAAAAACCAACAATATATCCATCTTTTCCACAAAAAGAACACATATATTTTTCACGATGATTAGACACATTGGTAGCATTAGAAGATTTAGCAATACTAGCAACAACAGGAGATTTTGCATGCACAACATTGGATTTTGTAGAAGATGCATTCAAGGTAGACATGATACCGGCAGATTTAAACACAGTTTTATTAGTATCAGGTTAACCAAAATCTCACCACTTCTAGCACCAACACCTAACACAACAGGAGGATGTCTAGAATTATGAGTATAAGGATTAAAACCTAAACCACAGTTATGTGTGCTAACCTTTGATTGATCCAAAATCATGTTGAGGTTCTTTTTACCATCAGAAAATCTTAGCAAAGAATTTTTCAAATAAGAAACCTCTTTTTCCAAATTAGCACAATTTTCACAGTCTACCATGACACCTTTGTTTTTATGACATTTAGGGCAAGAAAGCACTTCATTGTTTTTCACAACATCTTCCATGAACTCAACACGACCTAAAACATTTTTCAATTTTAACTTATTCAAATTACATGTTGAGCAATCCAAAACATCATGAGGTTGTTTTAACTTCTTAACAGAAATCATGTTAAACATCAAACTAGCATGAAAAGCAATTTAATATTTTTGTAACAACTTTTTAGTTAAAAACAACTCATCCAAAGTGCGTGTGTGCAAGGCAAAACTACAAGCAAGAGAAGATCTATTTTTCAAATCATGTGCAGCATTAACATCTCTAATTTTTGAAATCTTATTCATTAAAACCTCACAATTTGAGCAATCATCATAATTAGGAATAAGAAATTTTAACCTATCAATTTCAGATTTAAGAGATTCAATGATAAATTCTTGTTTTCTATACATCTTCTCAGACTTCTTATTTTTTGCACTCAAAATATTAATAGCTTCCTCAAAAGCACTTACCTCATTATCTTCATACTCTATATCTGATTCACCACGCGCCATGAAGCAAACACCGGAGATATTCTTTCCCTTATCATCATCTCCACTTTCACCATCTACATCACTTAGTGGCTCGAAGGCGGCGCAAACTTGTTGAAAAGCCTTCCTGAGATTCTCCAGCTTCCTCCCTTGGGATTAACCCTTCGGCTTGTTGTTGTTAGTCTTCTCACCATCTTTGTCTTCTTTTTTGCCTCTCCCAAGCTTAGGACAATGTGAACGAAGATGATCAATTGAACCACATTCAAAGCAATGATTTGGACCACCTCTTTTCCTGTTCCTGGCATTATTCATAGCTCGAGCAATTCTGTTAGCAACCAAAGCCAAATCCTCATCCTCGATCTGTTCGAGTTGATCATCGGATGTGGCATTAAAAACAGCAAGAAAAGAAGATTTTGATGAAGAAGCATCAACATACAAAGAAGAAGAAGAAAAAACCAAAGCACTTGACTTAGTATCAACTTTACGAGAAAGAACATTCATCTCATGTGTTTTTAATTTTGTGTAAAGTGAATCCAAAGTCAAAGTAAACATATTAACAGACTCCTGAATAGATGTAACTTTCATCTCCCAAATAGACATGTCAAGACCATTCAAAAAGTGACGAGAAATTTCAGATTGTGGATAATTAGCATCATAAGAAGAATCAACAGATCTAAGATCACTCAAAATTTTATTAAACCTAGAAAGATAGTCATCTAAAGCTTCTCCAGGTTTCATCTCAAATTTAATGTACTCCTTTTTGAAAATATCACAACGAAATTCTTTAATGTTATTTGTTCCTTGATGAAAGTTACTCAAAGCATTCCAAATTTCATGAGCAGTTCCAAAATGCGCAACACAATCATAATCCGAACGAGAAATACCACTCAAAAGAATGTTGCGAGCTTTGCAATTTTGTTCAAAAGCAGTTTTTTCAACAGCAGTATTAATAGCTTCAGGAATCACATAAGGATGAGAAACTTTTCTCCAAATATCATAATCTTCAGCCATAATGTAAGTTTGCATCCTACTACACCAATGAGAAAAATCTGTTCCATCGAAAACATGAGACTTAGTTGAAAACCTAACAGGAGTAGCCATGGCAAAAACTCTAGATCAATAAAAATCCAAAGAAGAAAACAAGACTCTGATGCCACTTGTAGGATCGAATCACAATAACTAAACCAACCAGAGGGGGGGTGAATAGTTGGTATACCCAAAAACCGAAAACTTTTAGCGGAAATAAAAGTTACCCTCGAAATCGACGGAAGTCGGTCTGACCGAGATTGATCTGTCGGTCTGACCGGGTGGATGCCGCCGGTCTGACCAGTGTTGAATCTCCAGTCTGACCGCCGAAGTCACCTGTCGCACCTGTCACCGCCACCGGTCTGACCGCCATGCTCCCGCCGGTCTGACCGCCGCTTGCCGCCGGTCTGACCGCCGGTATATCGCCGGTTAGACCGCCGAAACCCGATGAAACACAAATCGAAGAACTCTTAAAGTAGATGACGACTTTATTTATTCTCTCTGTGTTTACAAAGTGCATCAACAGCACTCCCTACAAAAATTTTGACTAAACTCGAAACCCTAACTCAAAACTCAACTCAATTGCTCTAAAAAGCGATACCGGGAAGCCTCACACTCCCCCTCTATTTATACCAGAGGTAGGCAGCCTAAAGCCACGAACCAAACTCATACTAGGAGTCTTAAACACCTTAGGAAACCCTCTAGTACAAGAAACAAACTTTACATAACCAATCATACCAAATTTAGATTCCCTCCAAATTCGACTCCGCATCCCATACGCACACAATAACTCCATCGTATGCCATATAGAATCTCCATCAACCACGTGCATCAACTCTAGCCTAAGTATCCCGCATGATCTCTAACCACCACGGACGTCGTCTTATCCCCAAGCGGACTCCCGGTCCATCACCGCAAATACTCTCCCGAGGCATCGAGTCACCTACACATGAAATAAACAAAGAAACCATATTCCGAGACCAAGCTATCTCCAACTTGACTCATTAGTAGCAAACAACAGTATTATATACGTATAGTATCCATCTAGAAGCCATAATCATGAAATAATCACGGATATCCAAACAGACAACCCGAAACCGAAACCGATACAGCGTCGGCCAGTCAGACCGCGGGCTGGCCGGTCCGACCGCTCGATCACCGCCGGTCTAACCGGCATACACAGCCCGGTCTGACCGGTCACATGAAATAACAGAACCTGCGATTCACCTGTAAATCCAATCATCTCCAAAACCACTTCGTGAATAAATTTCAAATATCAAAACCAATAATCTCCTATGCCAATTGTTCATCACAAAATAATAATCAAAAACACCTTTGATTTTACACACAAGAATCAAATGGACGAGAAATTCAATATGCCATCTGAATCATGTACATTTTAACTCCCTATCTAAATTAAACACAGTCAATAGGATGGGTACATAGATTCGACAGAATAGGCAGATTTTATTAGCAGGCCCTATTGAGATTTGATTGGGTAAAAACTGAGAATAGGCAAGAGGGACTCCAATGGAACTTATGCACTCCAATTCGAACTTACGAATTGAGATTTAACTTAGTATAGGCATGCAAGCCAGCGAATGCACAGCAATCTAAATTAATTCAGACTTTGCTCGAATCAGAACTCAAATTCCGAAGCGCAAGAGAAATTTGAATCAGCCCAGGCTATGCGCATGAGCATGCAAACCCTTGAAGCGTAGAATAAGCATGCAAATTCGAGAAATGCGCATAAATCTGAAGTAAAACCCGAAGAACTTAAGCCCACGGAGTCAAATTCATCGGACCCCGCCCTCCGCCCAACAGAAATCGAGCACACGAATTCAGGAACAGATTGGGGATTCGAATCGCGGCGTGCTTAAGCAGATTGACGGGTAAGCATGCGAACCCTTGAAGCATAGAATAAGCATGTAAATTCGGAAACGCACTAGAGATGCGCATAAACCCGAGGTCATCCAAAACCTAGAGTAAAACCCGAAGAAATTAAGCCCACCGACTCGAACTCGTCGGAACACCAACCACACAGAAATTGAGGGATGGATCGGGGATTCGAATTGGGGCGTGCTTACGGAGCTCGACGGGGTAGTCGCGCTCGCGGTCCATCGCTCGCGGGAGAGCATGCGCCGCCGGCGACGGGCGCCGGGTGCCGGGACTGCGAGGCGTCGAAGAGAGAAGCGAAGCGGACGAGTCCGCGACTGCGAGGCGTCGAAGAGAAGGAGGCGAAAAGTGAAGAAGGCGGGGAGCGAAATGGGATGGGCGCGGGGAGAGAGACGGGAGGGCGCGGGCTGGTAAAAGGAGGCCGAGGCAGGTCGGTAATCCGATGTTCTGGGCTTGGCTTGGTTGGGCTTTCGGCGCCTCGGGCGGACCTCCGTAGTTGGGAATAAGTTCATTCTAGGTCTCTCAATTTGTATCCGGTTTTCTGGTCTGAAATAACTCGAATATGCATATATATGAACTTCTGCAGGTGGACAAACGTGCCAAGGCACCGAGTGATATTTATGGCGAAATGCCGAAGAGCGACGATGTGCCATGGCAGGTGCCTGAGTTCCAGCATCACCATCTCAAGCATCTGGAGTTCAGTGGCTTGCATGAAGAAGAAATGCACTGGAGGATAGTGGAGCTTGTCAAGGAGAGAGCTGTGAACCTGCAGAGCATTGCTCTGGATGATGGATGCCAAGCCTGCGATGTTGTGGCGAATGAATATGTTCTCTCCGGTGGGATCAAAAACAAGAAACCGGTGTTGTTATCAGAGTCCCAGATCACAGGAACTCCTCCTATTCTCACCCTTGTATAGATAGAGGGTGTATCCGGTGCCTTGTGCTCGCTGCTCGCAGGCGAATATATAGAGTTACTAACTGAAAATACAAATCAATGGGAGGATGGACAGAGCGGCCGCAAAGCTAATATGCAAGGCATGGGCACCTTCAGAATACAAAAAAATTATATGGCTCCTACTACAAAATAAGATTTGGACAGTAGACGCTGCAAATCTGACAGTGGCCAAACAATTATTTTTACCAGCTCTGCTAAAAAACCTTGAAACAGCTCAGCATCAAATCAAGGACTGCACTTTCGTATGCCAAATATAGGAGAAAATCATGCAAACACTGAGATGTGATGCTCCAAGCATGTACAACAGCGATAAAACATTGCTGAATTGTTAGGTCAAAGGGACATCCCAAGGACCAAGGTGAAAAACACAAGACAAAGATGATAAAAGAGTGGCGTGAGAGATATGGTGTGAACAGAACAAGAGAGTGTTTCATAACAAACAGGCTGAAATGCCACAACTAATGACCAGGAATCCAGGATCATAGATGAGATCAAGGTGTGGATCATATGCAGCTCCATGGATATCACTAGAATTTCCCAATAGATCGACATAGGCGGGACTATTCTGTTTGCTTTCTGTTTCTGTTTCTTTTTCGGTTTCAGGTCCCTTCACACTTGGTGATGTTGTAAATAATTTCTATCCTACTTAATATAACAAAAAACGCAAACCAAAATTAGGGCGAAACAGGAAAATAAAACGATTGATCTTAACCAACCAGAAAGGATAAGAAAATTTATACCGGAAAGTAGATGTGATGGAAGAAAAGAAACAGAAAAGGTAGTAAAAGTTTTTATAATTAAAGAGTTTCTATGGTAAAGACTTATTGTAATCATTGTTTCCTATTTATGTTTGAGTGCAAAGTAGAGAAGGTAAGGAAGCTGGTATTTGTGTTATGCGATCTGTTTGAGTTAGATGCTTAGTGAAAGTCTACAGCCAAACACAATGGATCCAAAATGTGATGAGCTCTTTTATAGAAATCCCTAATCTGTGTCTTCATTCATTGTTCCAATAGCAACAGATACACAAAAAAAAAGTCCATTTGCCGTGTTACGACAACTACAGTTAATCAGTTATTACTCTGATCCATCAGGAAAATGTTCAAGTGCATTCTGTTTTCCATTGACGTAAAACTCAATCACTGCTTTCATGCGGTCCGACTTATCAGGATGGTAATTCAAGTGCACAATCACTGGCTTCAACTTCCGCAGATGAGCATCTTTCCTCACAGTCTTGAATAGAACTTTGCTGTTCATAAATTGGTATATATCCATGGTTCTTTTGGATATATGGAGACCTTCATAACCTGGATGTGAGGGGAAGAACAGTTCCTCATTGAAAACAGCTTGATCCCATGATTTGGGTTCACGAGAAAGGCGGCCAGCTACTCTGTCCAAAAGCTCAATAGAAGGAATTGTTGGCCTTATGAAGAAAAATCCGGAATTATAAACCCATATGCGCATTGTGTGTGCGTATCTTGCCCAGCGCATTAAGGGCTCATCAAATACATCATTGAAACCATAAGCTGTCCTATTGTCATGACCATCACTCATTGACTCTACATCAGCATCTCTGTAAAGATGATCAAACGGATTCTGGAAGAAAATAATATCGATATCTGATAGGAGCACACTATATCCAAGCTGCAAGAATTCCCTCAATATGCGAAACTTTAGTCCAGACACAGCATGGTTTCCACCTACCTTTCCAATGTTGTCAACTCCTTCGTCAGGATCCCGCCTATAAAATGGAACACCTTTAGACTTGCAAAAGGTTTCAGTGCTGTCATCCAATGCAACAACTAAATAATTTGAAATCCCAACTCGTTTGATGTTAGTAAACCACATCTCAAGCATCTCTCTCACATTGGAGTTTGCCAACGCAACAATTAGTTCTTTCTTTATAGCAACCTGTTGCAATATCTTGTCCAATCTGGGATTTATGGATTCATCAGGGATAACTGTTGGATTTTTTCTAACAGCCTTGACAGTACCAAAAGGACCAGCCTTATATAGAACCTCGTCTTTTCCTTGCCCAGCTAATTGAAGCTTCATTGTTAGTTCATTAATCTGCTTCCTAAATTCAGCATTTTTCCTCTCCAACAATACCACATGTGACTTTAGGCTGGTAACTCCCTCAGAAGTCTCACAGGCAACTGAGTCAGCCTATAAAGATAGAAACATAATTGTAAAACCATATCTGATAATAAAACAAATATCAGTGCATCTAAGGTTATAACAAAAAATTTAAACGATCAACAAGGTGCATTCAGTTTTGATGTATGAAGACATATTATACACATTTAATTTATGGTATACGTGTGCAGGGTATTGAACACAATGACTAACATATCCTGTAACACTGCATACGAGCCAAAAGCAAACAAAGAAAGGATTGCACTTCACAAGATTGTTTGGAAGACAGGATTATCGAGGATTCATGTAGTATGGAGTTGTATTGAGTTGAATTTAACTAAAGTTATGTTCCAAATGTAGCTTACAAGTTTATGGAAACATAACACTTGTAAAAATAACTCTGTGGAAAAAGTTTCATAATCTTTTTTTTTCATGGTATTACATGGTGTGGCTTACATATTGATAAATTTACTTCCACCCCTCAAAGTGTTACTATTTGAACAACAATTTATACATATTACAAGCAGTAGTTAAACAGATTGTGAGCCATATACTTTTTCTATTAGACCCCTGGTGACATTACAAAAAGTATAAATAACAGTACTAACTACACACAGGAAATTAAGATTCAAAAAAAAATTCAACAAAAGACAACTGACTGATTTTTCATTGAAACATAAATTCGATGTCCAGGACACAAGAAAATTTTGGCCTGGTTTGGTACAATCCAGGCAAAGAACTTAACGAAGTAGAACCTTGGTATCATAATAACTGCAGAATTAATACAGGAAATTGCAATCTTGAAATTGGTAGTGTCTCAATCAATGAAGGTGGCAATTGGAACTACATGAGTGTATCGTGAAGAGTATGCACGTGTGAAAGCGGGGGACAAAACTTAGTACCAACTCAACATTGAAGATAAAAATTCATCTCCGTACTCATTAGTAATTTGAGCATCCCCCTGGCTAACTTACTGAATCTTCTCTTTCAGCCCAATTTCTTGACAACGGCTCATTGCTAGTGCCTTGAGAATCACATCTATTAGCTATAGATGACAACCACTTGAAATACTGTTGTTCATAGATGGGTAAAAAACTAAAAACAAATAGATGTGTTGCTACAAGAAATACCGTAACAAGCTACTGGCTGCAAGCGCTGCCAACCAAAGTGAACTAGTGATTGGCCAAAGATCAATATTTCCAAACGAATTGCTCATTATTTGTGACAAAATATTGCAGTGTGCGCCATCAACACCATGAACAAGCATATAAGGGACCACTTCAACAGAGGTAACAACCAACCCCCTAATACATTCATGGAATCATGGGTAATAATCACATAGCGTTGCAGCGTTGCAGCAATCAAGGAAAATCTCTATTTTAAGGTCATACGATCCTAGCAATTGATTGACTGATTTGTCTGCTTGTCCCAATACAATTGCCTTCGTATAACACAAACCTTCCTTATCGTATCATTTAAGCATACCTTAGAGAGTTGAGCTTTTTTTTTATTTTGGGTAAAATGATCTTACTTTTTTCCATATAACATGACTGTTCTCACGCGTATGTATGTATGGTTTAATGAGGATTCCGTGATCCAATCATCGATTGCTATTGTCACAGTAGTCCAAAAATAAATCGTATTCGACTAAAAAAATGAATTCCCCTAACATTAGAAAACCCCAAGCTAAAACAGATGCCCCAAAACCAACAATCACTAACCGCCCCAGTTCAAACCCCAACGATCCCCGCCCACGACTCTCCCCTCCCTTCCCACGAGACGACGCGGCGGGCGGCGAAAAGGCAAGGGGACGGGGAGATAGGCGCGGAGGCGGCGGTTTACCTGGCGAGGCCAATGGAGGGCGGCGTCGGAGGAGCGGGAGAGGAGCCCGTCGGGGTAGAGGAAGGCGCACACGCAGCCGAGCGCGACGCCGACGGCGACCGCCGCCGCGATGCGCGACCCGCGCGAGAGCGGCTGCCCTCCCCCGCCGCCCGCGCCGCCGCGCATCAGGGGGCCTTCCCGCCGGCTGGCCATCCGCCGCTCCGCCGCTCGCCGCCGCCGCCGCTCCGCCGCTCGCCGCCGCCGCCGCCGAGGAGATCGGAAGGGACGGGAGATCTGGGAGAAGGGTGGGGCCCGGCTACTGACTAGTGGTGGCTTGCCCGCCCGAGACGTGACGCTCGGTTTGCTTTGTTTGTTTGGAGAAGTGGGACGAACTGTATCGAGTAAGATTCGTTAGTGGAGCAGGGGACGGTGGATATGTAGTGAACCACTTATCATATCAACTGGGCGTACGGCTCAGATTTGACCAGATTTTTGCAATTGGGGGTGTACTGCTCCTTTTGTTTTGATTTTTTTCTCGTAATTATATTCTTTTTAAGTTTACCATTTTCAATATAGAACAAACATATTATCAAAATATATTTGTTAGATTTAATGAAACTATTTGGTGTTTTAGATGTTGCTAACTTTTTTTTATAAGTTTGATCAAACTTAACAAATTTTAAATAGAAAAAGGTCAAAATAATTTATAATATGGTACTCCCTCCATACTCCATACTTATAAAGTAAGTCGTTTAGGATAATATTTAAATCAAACCTTGAGAATATAAATCATGAATAACTCTCAAATTATTGAGTTTGAAAATATAAAAATTATATGAATAGATTTGTTTTGAAAAATAATTTTATAAAAGTATACATATATCACTTTTCAATAAATATTTTTATACAAAAAAGAAGATAAAGTTGTGTTTTTGAGATCGTATCGCTGTCTTAAACGACTTCCTTTACGAGTACGGATGGAGTACATAGGTAGTATTATATTTATGCAAGGAACCCGTTTCCAGGAGTTGACTTTTGGCACAACACGCAAGGTTTTAAATAGTATCCTCACTTTGTTTATAAAAAGAATGGCAGGATTCCAGGAGTATTCCTGCTGGCTCACTGTGAAATACTACTTGCATAATTTATGTGAATTTCTCTGTGTTTCAAGTGGGACATATATAGGACTAAAGAGTGATTGCAAACATTTACTAGTAGCATATGGTTGGTGTAGTAGGGACACAAGTGTGACTTGAAAGATACTCCATCCGGTCATAAATTGTTGAAATTTATGGTTAATCTTTTAAAACTTTGCAATTTTTCAAATACTTATTCAAAAAAATAATATACATAGATTTACTGTGAAAATTACTAGCACGATATCCCACTTATTCTAATATGTAATCGATCGTCATGATTTCAGAACTTTAACCAAATTTTGTTCTAAACATATAATACTTATGACCAGAGGGAGAGTTTTAGTTTGTGCTTGTGTCGATGATTGGATTTTGACAGTGAAATTTTAGTGGTGCTTGTTTGAAAGCATACCAATTTTGGATTTTTAGAACTTAATTAATTTTACAATTCTCAAGGACATGAACCAATATTGTGGCCAGCAGCAGAACATTCTTTTTTTTTTCAGGTTCATGTAGAAATCACATTTAGTTATATGAAAATGCTACAAAATCCACATGGAATGAAAAATTTTGTGTTCTATAGAAGGCATGAAATTAAATAATAGGGAGTATAGGCAATGATTTTCTCATGTCTAGTACTCCATCCATCCCAAAATATAAGAGGCCTATAATTTTAGGAAAATCCATAGTTTGTAATTTTAACTAATAATTAAACGGACAATATACTACGTGCTTAGTACTAAGGAGTATTATGTATGTGGCATCGTTATATTCGTCATATTATGCCAATTTTGTTGTGCTAATTTTGTGGTTGTTGATAATATATTATGAAATAAACTAAGGGGCAAAGTTTTATGTTGAAAACCAAGTAAAAGACTTAATACTCCTTATATTTTAAGATAGAAAGAGTAGCAAATTTTATTATTGATTTAGGATGTGTTGTAATGTGTTAATAGGCTAGGCCGCTTCCTCGTTTATTGTGACTTTGTACTGCTTAACGTGTATTTCATGTCAAAACTCTTTATATTGAAGTTTCTTTAAACTATCAAACAAATCAATCTTTTAAGGCCAATGAGCTTGATCCAACGAAGCCTTAAACTAAGTGAATGCATTACATTTGACATTTGTCAACGAACTATCCCATTTGTCAACTGAATGGATGGCCACAGTATCGGCAAAGCGAAGTACACCACGTGCAAAGAGAGAATTCCTGGATGAATGATCATGTTCTTCAAGGACGATATGGAAGAATTTCCAAGGAATAGTATGGCGATCTGCTGTAGCGAAGTACACCATAGAATAATTTTGAGATGGATGGCTGTGAGGCGTTCACAATTTCGCGGAATCTCGCTTGAACAGTTGAACTTAACAAATTTCGAGCGTCTCAAGCAGGTCAAAACAAGATCTAAAAACACGAATATTAGGAAAGAACCTAATATCAAATAATTAAAAGGGGTGAGACTTCGAATCCAGGTCATCTAGCTCACTATCTTGTGAAGCTACCCGGAACACCCTAGGCGTTTCAAAGGTCAAAACAAGATCTCAACTGCTCGAGGTGCATTTCGAATGGTTTGTTTGAAATTTGTTAAATTTATTTGAAATTAGCGAAAAGTCGACCTCTCCCACCGGGGCTCGAATTTCACTATTCAAATGATATTGTAAACACTTCCTGTGATCAGCACTTTCAGCAGAAGTACAACAAAGTTTTCTTCTTCTTCTTTTTTTTTGGAACGGGGTGCGTCTGAATCTGAATCAGAACTCAGAATTGTCCAGTTCATTCAGGTTAGCATTAAACCAAACAAAAAACTGTTGAGACTGCAACTCTGCATGCAGTAACCTCTCTAATAAGCATTCGTTGATCAAGGCTGGCTCTTGAGTTGTACAAACGGACCAAAACAAATTTTTGCCATTAAAAAAGCAAGAAAACGAACAAATTAGCATCGAAAATATCATATGGCCGTGCAAAGATAGTGGCAACATGATCAGATCACTTCTCCTGATAGATGTATATACCACACAGATCTTGCATGCGTGCATTGCAGTCGACATGCACACGCACGCACTGGCTCCGATCACACGATGGACAGGTTTCTCCGGTGAGGCCGCGTCAGCTCATCGGCGTCGGCGTCGGCGTCGAGCTCCGGCGCATCCGTGGACATGGCTTTGTCGTTCACGCTCACGCGTGCAGCGGCGCGTTCGCCGGACGTGGGCGGTGCGGCGACGGCGGCGGTGACTGGCCTCCGGCCGAACAGGTTCTTGAACCCGAGCACCAGCCGAGACTTGAGACCCCTGGTGTTCGTGGTGTCCTTGGTGACGGCGGCGGACGGCGCGGCGAGGTCCTCGCCGTCCCAGAGCCGGCTGCGCGGGATCCGGAAGCTGGCGGACTTGGCGGACGACACGCGGTCTATCGCGGCCGACGCCGTGGCCGCGGCGGCCGCCGCCTGCTCGGAGCGGCGCAGGCGTGTGCGGAGCCCGGCGAGCTCGCGCTCCAGGCTGTCGATCCGCTGGGTGGTGGCCTGCATGGACGCCCTGATGTGCGCCGACTGGCGCAGCACGGCGTCGCGCTGGAGGATGTCGCCGAGCGTCATGCTGCTGGCGGCGTCGCCCGCGGCGGCGGCGAAGCCACCACAAGCACCGAATGCGCCGGAGAGGGAGCTCTTGAGGAGCGAAGCAGGCGGCGCGGCGGAGCTCGGTGCGCCGGCGGCGGCGGCGGCGTGGTGGTGGCCGCCGGTGAGCAGCATGGAGTGGTGGGAGTGTAGCTGCTCGACGAGCATGGCCTGCACGACGAAGCGGAGCGGGAGGCGCGGGTTCTGGACGAGGTGCATGAACAGGTGGTGCGACAGCTTGGTGCAGTTCACGTTGTAGCACACCCTGCTCTTCTCCTCCTCCGTCAGCTTCCCCCTGTGATTCTGCATCCATTCCAAATTCAGTGCAGATCCAACACTGGTGCTCACAAAGTTCATCAATTCATTTTTACACAAGAGATGCATTGAATTATGGTCCGTCAAAATGCTGATGAATTTCTCTGAACTTCTTATATAACTTATTTTAAGATAATGGAAATGGTTTATATCTTCGGTGTCTTTAAGGTGCATCACCATTAAATTTGTGAACTCCTACCAGTTTTAAATTGATTGTTTCAAAATCCTACATAATAGTTCATCTGAGATTCATGACTAGAAAATATTATACTTGGGTTGTGACTTGTAGAATGCAGGGTGCAAGACAATCCTCAAAAGCTGAACTTCCTTTGACCTGTAGCCCAGTAGGATAAGGAATTAAGGAGAGTGCTAGCCTGGACCTCCAATGACAACTTCCTTTGAACTCAACTTAGCACCAAAGCAAAAGTATACTAATGATCAGATGATTAATGATTAGTGCCTAGATGATTAATTTTCAGAGCATAGAATCTGATGCATCTCCATGACTCCGAGTATAGTTTGCTTCAGCACAAAGGTTCTGCAGCTAATTAGCCTATCCAGGTTGACTTGCAATTAGTTACTACTACAAATAGTACTGCACCTATCCAGTATCCAAGTATGACTTGCATTGGTAGCAAGGAATCTTGATCCTACAGTTGAGCTCTACGAGGATTGCTTTGCATTCAGCAACAAATTCGCCACAGTGCACTGCTTCCAAAACCAACCGACACACTACTTCAGTAGCACAATGCTTAGAGCAGGTACAATAGTAGGCTATAAGCTAGCTGCAAACATATTTTAAGAAGATAAATAAGAAGAGAGAAGGACAGCGGGCTACATATTTGTAGCCAGCTATAGCACGGACTTCAAGAGGCAGTGTATGTATGACAGGTGGGACCATGTATTAATAGTGTAGTATGTAATTATTGTACGAATGAGCTATTAGATTGGTTATAAATGAATTGAAGCTAGTAGTTGGCTATACTATTAAACTTGCTCTTACAGCTTGAGTCACTGGATCACGTGATGAACAGTTCAAGGTCTAGCGAATTTTCGTTCCCCAGAGTATTTAATTTGACTCAACCATGCTACTATATCAACTTGGCATAAATTTTAACCCTAAATTTTAACAAAATTTGCGGAATTTGATGTTGTAAACATTTTTTTTTACTTACCTGCAGGTAGTGATCAACGATGGTGTACATGAGGTCGTGGTCGTGGGCGAATCGCGCGCGCATGGCCTCGACGGCGACCTCGAACTCCTCCACGGGGAGCGCGGCCACGTCGTCGAGCCACCTGCCGTCGGCGCCGCCGGACGACGCGAGCGTCTCGAGGCACCGGACGAGCAGCGCGGCGCCGGCGCCGGCCGCCTCGCCGCCGAGGAACGCCGTGCACGCGCGCAGCACCGCGGCGGCGCGGCCGTGGTCCGTGGCCACCTCCTGGAAGAAGTAGTCCTCGGCGCGCCGGGCCAGCCCGTCCTCGCCGCGCAGCTCCAGCCAGTCCGCCGCCGCCCACGCCGCCGCGAGGCTCCCCGGCGACAGCGCCGCCTCGGCGCCGTAGCACGACGCCACGGCGTCCACGAACGCGTCGACGGTGAGCCCCGCCGGCAGGTCCACGGTGATGTCGCTGGACTCCGACAGCCGCCGCTTCAGGTAGCTGCTCTGCGACGTGATCGGATCCTACCAACAAACCAAATTAAAACCTTGCTCCAAAAAAAAATAAAAACATGGAAAAATGCTCTTCTAAAAAAACGTGGGTCATTGACATGTGCATCCACGAGGTATGAAGTTCATATGTCAGTCACTTAAAAGTTAAAGAACAGTAAGTTAAATGATCTATTTTCAAATTTCACGTATCAAGAAACATAATGTTATTTATCTATACTTCATCGTCTCTTAGCTTGTGACATCAACGATTTGGCAGAGACAGAAGAACAATCCAACAGGTGTACGTGTCGTACTACGAAATCTTGGAACTTATTATGAGAAAGAAACCATTGCCAAACAGGATGGAGCTGGAAATGTCGATCTGGCAAATGATTCCATGGCTCCATGAGCCCACAAAGATAGCAAGGCCAAAGTATTTGAGCGGATTGGATCTTGATTATTTGCAAATACTACAAATGACAGCAGAGGTTGGCAATTCCGGCACTCTACCAGAGTAGAACTGCATCCTGCAGCTCTGCAATGCTATCCGTGAGAGGAAAAGAACAAAAAAGACGCCATTAAATTACAACTTTTCAGAAGTTATAACTTTCTTGTGTTTATGCATCTCGCAGGTGGCACCAGCCTCAGGGCAGTCCCAACCCATAGTGTTCATAAGTAGTGTCTATGGTGCCATGTCAATAAGACATCACAATAGAAACTACATTTTACAATCCATGGTTTCTTAAAGTGGGCCATTAATAAATACATCATCTCTCTTCTCTACCAATCATATTTATTCTTCATCTATTATGAAGACACTATTCTCTCCCAATACAAAACTTGATAGTGTCTAGTGCATAGGTTCTTGTGTTGAAGCTATGTCTTGCATGAGATCTAGTTTCTTCCTCTCTTCACTCTCTCTCTTAATTAATATATGCCACATAAACTAAAAGTCCTACATAGCAATATAGTTAATGCCATAGACATCATCCTAGGTGGAGGGTTGGGACTGTCCTCAGAAGTTCTAACTTTTCAGCCTTTAAACACACGGTTGCTGTACACTGTACAAACTCCATTAACTCTTCACTAAACTGGAATGCACAGTACAGCACAAGAAACATTTCAGTCTGCTAACTGCACAATAGTACTAGAACTCCTAATGAGCAGCAGTTAATTCTGCAATAACTTGCAACTAAAGGTTGCTTAGGAGTATCCTAGAAAACCATGTCGGCCAAGTTGAGGACAGTTAAGAACTGATGCAGACATGACACTAACGTTGAGAGCTTCCTAAAGGACACTGATAGTAAATTTTGAAGAGATCTGTCCATCTAACCCACATTTATTCACATCTTTCTTTTGTTTGGTTAGCATGAATGCAATGCTTATGCATGTGTACGTCGACGAAATGCCATGGTCCCAATCCACCATAATTCATATTCGAATTCCAGCAATATTACCTGTAGAACTGCGTCAAATTTAATAGCCAAACTGCGTACTACCTAGCACATGTTATATTGAAGGGACCAAATCCTAATGATAATGAATACCCCTATTCCACACAAGATCTCTTCTTCTCCTAGCCTTCTACTACTACTGTATTCAATTCAGTTCAAAGTTCAAATCATCACTGCAGCCTGCAAGGTAAACCAATGCAGGAATACAGGAGCAGTACAAAAGTGCAAGGAGGATGAAAGGCAGTAACTTGTCAAGGCAGTAACTTCGCTGACGGTTACTGAATGTTTACTTGGTACAAATCCTCCTGCATCCCAGTGCTCAGACCAACGCAGGGAAGTAAATGTGCTACAGAATTGTCATCAATAATTTTGCCTCTTGCAATGACATTGGGAGCTGTTCCTCGTGGGGGGCAGAGAAGCCTGTGGCATTGCGGGCTCACTACTCTACTTTCTTGGCCCAAGTTTAAGCACAATCAAACTGCTCATCTACCTGCAATTCTGCAAACCTTTTACAGGATCTCTTAATGCAGAAAAAAATAATTGATGAATGCCATTATAATCCATGTATTTATGCATGTTCCAGTTGATGAAGGATTGAAAGCCACATTGGCCAGTGCCACTACATTGATGAAATTTGCAGGCACATAATTTCTTTTTTAGGCAGAAAATGGGCATCTGCCCAACGAATTCTTGTGCAGTGCGGCTAAACCATAAGGATGTAACCTGAAATGTTGTATACCTAAAGAAGGCAGTAGCCCAGCCACAGTGAATCTATGAGTACTGTCTTTTTGGTGCAAGGAGAAATGCACAGTAACTAATGTGAGTTACTCCCTTCCCTTTCTCACCATCACAAGAAACGTATGACCAGATGGATGTGGACTGATCATGCATTGCCATCCGTCCGTTTGTATCCAGCCGGACCCGTATTAATTTGCCATGAATAATTTGTTTCTAACAGAAGACATGCAGCTGCAGCATGATCTATTACACTATTCAATTTTTAAAAACTGCCAGGACTGCAGGACATCACTAACGCAGCAGGTTAGAAAATTCAGTCACATTCTAATCAGTAATAATAAGATATGTGTGGTAAAAATTCGATAAAGGACGGCGTTCTAAATCAGAAAGGAGGACTGAATTTTTACCCTGTGCAGAAAGGAAGGATATTTCTTACCCTGTGCAGAGCGAAGCAATGTTCTTGGACACGGACGATCACATCCGGCTTGCACGGCCCATTCGCCCGCGACCTTTCGCCGATGCATCATCAGAACAGAGAGGAAAAACAAATTTCAACACCGATCTCCAGTCAGATTGCGAAATTCACCACCACCACAAGAACCAATCAACCGAATAGATCAACTGAAACTGCAGCAAACGTTTACGTACCACTCGCGCACCGCGTTCCTGAGCGCCGCCGGCATGGCGAACTCCTCCGCCGCCGCCGCGGACGCCGCCGGAGGCGGCGAGCACGACCGCGACGTGGCCGCCGGAGAAGACGACATGGTGGGCGAATCGAAGCACTCCTCTTCTTCTTCCTCCTCCTCCTCCTCTTCCTCTTCCTCCTCGTGGTCGTCCTCGTAGATGGTGTCCACGACGCCGAGCTCTTGCCAGCTTCTGCTCATCTCCATCTCCATGACGCCTTCGAAATCTCTCTCGCCTTCACCTTCTTGTCCTATCTACCGCGTCACCGCTGCGCTTGTAGTACCGGGCGACGCCATTACAATTACGGGGAGGGGGTGGTGTTAAATCGGGGCGGCAATGAATGCGTGCATGTGGATGATAAATGCTGTGGCACCCTCATCCATCTTCTTCCTCTTCTCTCTCTCTTGGGAGCTCACTCCCAGTGGTGGTGTCCTTCAGGCTGCACTGCAACTGCAGTGCTGCAGCTGGTGCTTATATAAGGTTCTTTTGTTTTTGAACACTCTGTCTTGTGAGGGGGTGGATGGAGAGGAGGATCAGAGATGGCTGCAGCCAGTGGTGTACTGGTGTGGCTGTTTGGTTGGTAGCCTGATAGGTGGTGTGGTTGCGAGGTTTGCGCGAGATCTGGATCGTTGGATCGGGCAATGGATGGTTTAGATTAGACAAGTCCATCTTGCAACCGAGGTTTTGTAGTGTTTTATGGCAGTTTAATGGTTTAACATATGTTACGCATTATTGTTGAGGAAGGGTCTGTTTGACACAGCTATTATGTCTTCAGCTCCACCCCTCCTGGAGCTGGAGCTCAGCCAAACAGTTTCATTTCCACCAAAACTGAGAGTGAAACTGGGTGGAGCTCTCTCATAAAATGAACTAGAGTTGTGGAGCTGGGTTTAGGCAGCTCCACAACTCCACTCTAGATCCAACTCCTAGAGCGAAATTTAGAAGTTGGAACTGTACCAAACATGCCCGAAGTACGGTGCGAGAAAAAAACCCTAGAATCTTAAAAAATTAAGAGATGGCAATTCCTACTATGGTGAGCAAAATTCAGGAAGTAATCAATATATGGAGAGTTTTTTTTCTAAAACATATACATGGATCATGTGTTGGGCTAAAGAGATTTGGGGTATTTGTAAATTTGCTATCAGTTTTTTTAATTTTACAAAGATGCCACTCGAATGATAGTTCTAGTGGCATTTTTGCAATTTTCTAGTGGCAGTTTTGCAATAATGATTCAAAGTAGTGGCAAATTTGTAATTGCCCCAATAGATTTAGCGAGATTATTGTCCAAAGCCACCCCTTGTAAGCGTGTTGAGCTGATCTTTTCTTTTCTTTGTTTTTATTTTCAGCTTCTGAGCAGGTTGGTTTTGTGGGTAATACCTATCCAACCAGCTTATGCACAAAATTGCTAATTTTCCTAACTATATATAACACAAGCAGTTTGCTGGCTCAAATTAAAAAAAAATATTTTCCTTTTAAAAGTTTTGTTTATATATTTCCTTCTGAATGGGGAAAAATAAACTGAAACACCAATATATATGAACATGCTCTACTGGATTTAGAGGGTATTTTTAAGGCTGCGTTGATCTGCACTTTTAAAGATAGATTTTTAGCGCACGCAAAAAAATAAACCTTATTATCACATAATTAATTAAGTATTAATAATTATAATTTTTAAAAATGATGTGTTTGAATTTTTTAAATAACTTATATATAATTTTTTAAAAAAACACATCATTTAACAATTTAAAAAGCGTGCTAACAAAAAGCGTGGAAGGTGAAGAAAAAAACTAGACCTAAGTCTGTTTAGCAATTGTTAGATCTATCTTGACACGTGCAAGCTCATCTCAAAACATAATTACCCCCCTCCCCCAACTATCGCAGTCGTTCAAATTATCCCCTGAACCACGAAACCGGACATTCTTCACCCCTAACTATGCAAACCGGACGAATTACCCCCCTCGATCCAATCCGCAATAGTTTTGGTCTACGTGGCGTACGCGTGGCAGTCCAGTCAGCAATTTATTTATTTAAAAAAGTGGGACCCACCTGTCATACTCCTATTGCATTTTTTTTCTCGATCTTCCTCTCACTCTCTGTCTCACGCGCACAGCGGCAGGCGGGGGGCGGCGAGCGGCGGCAGGGGGAGCTCGCGTTGCTCGAGCAAGGCGAGCGGCGGGGGATGAGGCGGCGGCGGCGAGGCGAGGCGGCAGAGAGGGGACGAGGCGAGGTAGGCTTGCTCCGGGACGAGCTCGCTGAGGTCCAATGGTGAGGCGAGGACCGGGGTGGCGGGCCTCGGGTCGTCCCTGACGAGCTGCGCCGCCGTCCTTCCCCTCCCCCTCCTTCGCCGCACCCCGCGCTCACCTCCTCCACCGCACCCCGCCGCGCCTCGCCTCCTCCGCCGCACCCCGCCGCCGCCTCGCCTCGCTCGAGCAGCGCAAGCTCCCCCTCCCCCTCCCCGTCCTTCGCCGCACCCCACCGCCACACGCCGCCTCATCCGCCGACGCTCGCCGCCTCATCCTCCGCCGCACCCCGCCGCCGCTCACCTCCTCCTCCGCCGCCGCCGTCTTGCCTCGCCTCGCCTCCTCCACCGCACCCCGCCACCGCTCACCGCCTCATCCGCCGATGCTCGCCGCCTCATCCCCCGCCGCTCGCCTCCTCCGCAGCCGCCTCACCTCGCTCGAGCAGCGCGAGCTCCCGCCGCCACCGCTCACCGCCTCTTCCCCCGCCGCCCCCCGCCTGCTGTTGTGCGCGTGAGACAGAGAGTGAGAGAAGAGAGAGAGGAAGAGTGAGAGAGAGAAGAGAGAGAGGAAAAGTGCAATAGGAGTATGATAGGTGGGGCCCACCTATTTTTTAATAAATAAATTGCTGACTGGACTACCACGCGTACGCCACGTAGACCAAAACCATCTCTGATTGGGTCGAGGGGGGTAATTCGTTCAGTTTGCATAGTTGAGGGTGAAGAATGTCCGGTTTTGTGTTCAGTAGGATAATTCGGACGACCGCGATAGTTCCGTGGGGGGTAATTCGTACCTTTTCCAAAAAAAAAAAAGAATGTCCTAGTTTGGAGAACTGACCTAGAAGATTCATTCATGCACATTTGTCGAGCATAAATCTATGGTAAAAATATCGATTAGATTGCAGACGTGAGTAAGTTAGCACTTAGCACGGATTCGTTATACTTGTCATGTACAGTTTGAGTAACTACAACATTTTCTATGTCAGTACTATAATGACTGGCGGATCCGGAGGGCTATTAAATAGCCCTCCGGAATCTTACTATTTAGGAGTATTAAACATAGATTATTGATAAAACCCATTCCATAACCCATAGGCTATTTTGCGAGATGAATCTAACGAGGTATATTAATCCATGATTTGCTACAGTGATGCTACAGTAATCAGCCACTAATCATAGATTAATACACATCATTAAATTCGTCTCACAAAATAGCCTAGGGGTTATGGAATCAGTTTTGTCGGGAATTTATGTTTAATACTTCTAAATAGCAAGATTTTGGAGGGCTATTTAATAGCTCGGAGGATCCAAAGAAGGCTATAGATGTATTGTTGACATATGCGGTTTGTTCGTCCATTGCATTTGTCGTATGGACTATGGACAGATGAAAGGCTGTCGGTTTAATTTGTCTTCATGGGCGGATGGGCCTCTCCTTCTGTACGTAGAGCAATCACATGGTTGATGGTTGGTCAGCATAGCAGATCGCTGAATTAAAAGATGTAACTGTTGTTTTTGCTGACGCGCTGTACCAAGGGTGCTTAGCACGCAAGAGCGCTGGAGGTGCGTCGAGATTCGTGCGGTGTTAGGCCACACGCTGATGCCGAAACGATATGCGTTGTACACGACTACCACGTAGTACGTGCTTCAACAATACTCCCTCCAGTCACGTGATGGAATTTAAACTTATTCAATAATTTATTTTTTAAAAGAATTACCACGCAGACAATCACAACACACGCACGCTCATCCCTATGAACACACGCACACAAACCCTACTCAGCATCTTCAAAAACTGGGCCGGCAAATCCATCTTGGAGATTGGCGACGTCACCACAGGCGCTTCGCCGACGCCTACCACTGAAAGCACAAGCCGTTAAATCCTAGAAAATTCGCTCCCACGGGGAGATGGATTGGCGAAGCCAAATTCGCTCCCACGGGGAGATGGATTGGCGAAGCCACCACAGGCGCTTCGTCGTCGCCTACCACTGAAAGCACAAACCGTTAAATTCTAGAAAATTCGCTCCCACGGGGAGATGGATTGGCGAAGTCACCACAGGCGCTTCGCCGTCGCCTACCACTGGAAGCACAAGCCGTTAAATCCTAGAAAATTCGCTCCTACGGAGAGTCGAACCCAGGATTTAAGGTGCTACTGAGACTCTTGTAACCACTAGGCTACATAAATAACATACATGGTAAAATCTCGTGATCAAAGTTAACTGTGTATATTTATGACCAGTGAGAGTATATGTTTGATAATTTTGGAGTTCGTAATTCTTGTTCTGTACGTGTTCGTGTTGTTCTCGATCTCCTTTTTTGTTGGATGCACCTAACCTAGTATTAGTTCTCCGTCCACTTAATTATAGGGAAAAATCAGTACACAAATTTAATTACCGTGAGATACCACGAAAGCTTGTACTCCTTGCTTTTTTCGATGTGTTGGTTAATTAAGGATCAGGGAGCAACAAAAGTCAGGCGCATTAAGATGAACAGTAGGAGGAACAGTGTATTCTGTTAGACAGTTAGAAAAGGATACTTTGCAGCTGGAAGCCTTCACTAAGGACAGAAGTTGCAACTTGCAACCGTGCCATCCATGTTCAGATACAACTTTTTGAAACCTTCCATCTCAAAAGAAATAGGAGCAGTAAAATTCTGAAACTTGACCAAAGCAAAGCAGAACATGGTGGGCATGGCTGATGGCTCTCTCATGTCATGCCACGAAACGCAAGTTACGGAGCTGATGAATTTTTCACGAATCGGATGCAGCTTCTCGGCGTGTTTTTTTGTTCTGTTCAACCTGACGCTAGCAGAAGTTCAGAACTAGGAACTCTCCGTGGCAGACTCACGTAAGCTACTCATAGATACACAAATCACGAGGATGATCATTGAGTTGACAATTCGTTATTGGTTTTTTTTCTCCATTTTATATGTATGGTCATGTACATTTTCGAATACAAGTCAAGATAAATGTAGGCGAACTATTGACAGAACTAATGAAAATATGAGTGGTGATCACCATGATCTTACGCTCTCGTAGGTAGAATCGGAACCTTGTTACTTACATGGCTAACAACAAATCAAGCAAATTAAAACAAAGTAACAAAACCTAATAAAAATCAATAACGGTGCAAATTTGCAAAACCATCCTTCAAACTTGGTCCTCCTCCCGTGTTGCTCATTTCCGGCGATAAGCTGACCCGGCGGCAACCACGGCGGCCGGCGGCCGGCTTCGCTCGTCCTCGGCGGCACCGGTCGCCTGGACGGAGCCCGGCCGTGCGTCCTCCGCCGCCGATCCGGCGAGCTCCCAGTAGTCGATCAGGTGCCTCCTGCTGCCGCCGCCGCCGCTGTGGGAGCTCCCGTCCTGCGACGACACGCCGCGGTAGCCGCCGCGCTGATCGTTGCTCCTCCTGATCGCGTCGATCACGAACGGGATCAGCCCCTCCATTTTTGCCACAAAAACCCTCTCCTCTAGTAATCTTCTCTCCCCCTTCGTCTCGCGGTCGCGGCTGCTTGTGTTTCTGTGGTTGGATTGGTTGGTACTTGGTGTTACGTTCATGGTTGGCTTGTGTATTTGTAGAGGCCACGCGTCGTGGCGGCGCGGGCGAAACGGGGTCGCGCCTGGAGAAGGTGGCTTCCGGTGGGCGGTCGTTGATTGGGTGGAGTACGAAAATTTCATTCTTGTTCGTCGTCGTCGTCGGGCTCATCTCATCCGGAATTCTGGATTCCGTTCTGCTTCACATTTTCTTTTCTGTATAGATGCGTGGGACTCTGGAATAGGGGAAAGGATGGGCATCTTGTTTTTCAGGGGGCGCGTACACACGAAACCGGAGCACAGCAGTGCGTTTGCTGCCGTAGGTTGGGTTCAGGGTTCTGTTCTTTTATTACTTGTCATTCCGGAAGGCGTGCGAATTTGCAAATGTTTTTTCACATGAAAATGTTTTTCTATTCACAAGGAGTTAGCTTTTGATGTTTTTCACACGAAAATGTTTTTTTTTTCATACCAAAATGTTGTTGCTTCGTAACAACACAAATTCATTTTAGTTACTCTTTTTGACCTATGTGCTAGTGGTACTCAGAAAAGAACAGAGTATTCCTTCAAAATCCTTCAAGAGGTTTCAGAAAAGAGAGAGGTCGGTTTGTGCCTTTTGGCATATAAACAAAAGAACATGTTGGTCACGTGCTCGATATTGCGAGAAAAGAAAAAGGAAAGAAGATTTTAGTGTCCATGTTTGATGGGCTCGCAATTACGATTAGAAGGTGCAATTAACCCACTATTAGTTTAGAAAGACTGGGCCACCCCCTTATCAGCATGACACATCACGCTTAACAATCCGAAGCATGTGCTGTTCGTCATGAGTCGCGTGTATTAATTCCATCTGCTTGGCTGCTTCTTCGCCTGTCAAAATCTGCAGGGCAATCAGGCCATGCAAAACCACCAACCACTTGCGTGCACAGCGCAACATTCCGCGCCCCGCCGGCGCAGCAACAGCGAAGTCTGCAACCTTGAGTCCCCCAGCGAGAATTTCTAAAACCCCATCGGAAGTGGCGACGAGCACTGCAAATCACGTGGTTTGCGACCATGACGTGGAAAATTCAACGAGAACGGCGGTTTTTTTGACCGATCTGACGTGCAAGGCTCAACAGCCTCTGTTACTTTTGACACGCCTTGATTCATTCTCCCCAGCAGCTATACAGAGAGCACCAACCAACTCTGATTTTGTTGAGTTGAAAGTGATTTTTATCACTGCTTCTGCATTGCCATCAAGCAATTCCCCACAGCAATTGGGTGTAACTTAGGGGGTCATTGACAGAAAATGCGAGAAATATCGGCATCCGGCTCGACCAAACAGCTATGGAACTACGGGGCACGGGAGAAACGTAGTATAGACACAGCAGGCAAGATCCAACCAACTGACGTCAAAATAAAGCCATGGGGGAGCCCAGCAATAAGAGGAGCAAATTAGCATAACAGTAACTTCATTGCAAAAACTGCAGAAGTAGCAGATTGCAAGTACACCACATAGTTACGAGCGCGTCCAGCGTGCTCAATTTCAAGCAGACACTAGAATTCAGAACTTGCGAATATAGTTGCAAAAAGCAGACAATAGACAACCAGTACGACCTTGGCAACAGCATGCCTTTTAAGTTCGATAACTTCTTGACACATTACTATCATGATGTGACTCAGTAATCCTTTCGCCTTAATCCCTTCCAGCAGGATGAGGCTGGCCCACGCCCATCAATTTCTGGATCTGAAACAGAGGAGAGGAACAGTCAAGTTTACATTATAGCATGAGAAAGTAACCAAAATAATTTGGGCAAGACCAAAGAATTAATATGCATACAGCTGATTTCGAAGTGTTCCTGCGTAAGTAGAGCGAATCAGACTCGTTGCAGCTGCGGCGTCCTTCCCTGGGCCAGCACAGTCATGTGATTGGCTGATTGCTAATCAGAGTCTTCATACAATCCCTCACCGTCAGAAAGCTCATCAAATGACCGGATATCTAGCTGGTAACGCAAGATACCACCAATGCCACCGAATCCTCTACAAAACTGAGATCCCTCTTGAGATTTATTAGTGACAAACTCAAGCGAGCAACCAAACTTCTTGTATTCATTAGCAAACCATTCCAGAAGAGACATTTTTTCCTGAACTTCCAACTCAGCATTACTAGCCGGATCACGGAAATTACTCTGGTCAGCTTCCTGCTCTTTGTTAAAATGTTTGATCACAGTTTCACCAGATGCACTGTTCTTAAGCACATATCTGTTGGTTTCAAGGTTCTCCCACACTATCAGAGTCTCAACAGCACCCATCTCAAGAGCTTTAAGAGTGTCATCAACCCCAAAGACATATTTCCCAGTATCTTGACTGATCTCTTCAAAATACTTGCCAATTAGCTTCTTCTCCTGTATGAACTTGACATTTGCTAGAATCTCAGCTGACAATTCAATAGCTTGGTTGAAACCATTCTCGCCACCATAAGAAACATCAACCACATTAAGTATCTTGGCTTGAAGTCGTTGATCAAACATGTCAGACTGACTCAATTCTGTCTTAAAATCAGCAGAACCAGCGAGGATTAGGCCTGAAACATTAGGCTGACTTGTAGCAGGATTAATGAAGAACTGAGTAGCAAGCTCAGCTGTTTTCCGGACATAATTATGGCGTTTCTCCATCCGAAGACGAGCAAAACGCAAAGCAGATTGTCCTCCTCTACCATGCTTCTTTGGGAGATCAACAGTGAATTTGTGAAGCACCTCACGTGTGTTGCCACTTAGTGTGCCAAAAAGAGTACCATTACCATCCATAACAATGAACCCAAACTTGTCATCAGATTCCAAGAGCTCATTCAAAGCCTCAGTGTGGAACTTGTTATCACAAAGATACAGTGATACATTGATAGGCTTGAAGGGTTCAAAATCAATGGTAACCTTCTTTTCCTTCCCATCTTCAGTAACAATGGTTCCAGTGTAGAGAACCAATCCATTTGGAGGAACTTTGTTATAGAGCTTCAGCCTCTGCTGAGCTGAGGTAATGGCAGCCAAAACAGACTGACGATTGACTCTACTCTTGATGTTTGAGGCGGTACCATATTCATCACCCAACATCTTAGCCACTCGCGCAATCTGGTCACGTGGAGGCATAATAAGAGAGATCATGCTTGTGCCATTTCCTCTAGCTGACTCCAGAGCCTTGATTAGCTTCTTAATCTTCCAGATCTCAATGTTCCTATCAGTTTCATGGCTGTCAGACATCTTGACAGAGCTTGGATGACTGGCTCACCTGTACAATGCCAAAACACAAGGATATAAGGGATTTGAAGGGAACATTAACCAGACAGTTCACTCAAGAAAAACTTGCAAACAGATTAAAAAAAACAACACAGAACAAAGACAAGTCATATTATTGTTATATAGTACATTCAACTTTCTTGTTGACACAAGCTCTGTTCATCATACCAAATTGGACATGGACATGCTAAATAAGAAATAATACCTGTCTCTTGTACAAATTAATCAATAATGAGACTGATTTCTTCAAAGCAGCATGCTCTATTACTTTATACGTAACACAGTGAAAGAACAAGAAAAACAACCACCGTTTATCTTACTAAATATCTCACAACAAAATTTCTGCAGCAAAGGTACTATCAAATAACCACAACACTCAGCAGTCAAGGTTAATATTGCCCAATGGGTGGAAAATTTTGATTTGGTTTAGGAAAAGGTAGGTTACGAAATGTGAAAAAGTTTTTCATTTGCATATATTCAAATGATTTTTGCAGCTAACATGAAACAATCATGAACACATACGATGTTATCACTAGGTTACAGGTTCTTGGTAACATTTTTTATGTGGGAAAAACATACTGAAATAAAATAAAGCATGGAGTTAACCCCCAAGACAAATGAAGGACCTGCATAGCCATGTAAAATTTTCAGAATCGGAATGCCACCCAGATAAAATAATAAAACCAACATAAAATCTAAATTATATCCAAGAAACAGAATTTAGTTTCAATAATCACAAAACCGAAATAGAGAGTACACTCATGAAACAAACGGAAAGTACAATTAGTACTAGTCAACTAGATATCAACTTGGAAAATCACAAAACAATGAAATATGGAATATAATCGGTCAATAAAGTTAAAACAGCACATCTTAGATGTATTTATCTTCTGCCAACAATGTAATAAAAAATTAACTATAGGCAATCAATATAATTAAAGTAAATCATTGTAAGACCAAACATGTATCTGTCACCAAGACTAAGATAGAAGATAAGAACTAAACCTCAGGCTAACATTTTAAGATCGAATGGCATAAATTTATAGAAGTTGCATTGACATTGACATGGTCAGTGTTTTGTCTTTACAAGCTACAAGAGTCATAGAAGATCAAGAAACCTTCTTAACTTCTTGATTGCCATGTTCATCAAGGGGTATTCCTTCTAGTTCATGTTCTACTAGCAGTCCAGCACATACATTTTCAGTTACCAGTTACTTCCAAAATCAATAAGGCAAACGTGCAGCAATCTACAGATTTCAGAATGTTTGAATCTTTAAAATCATGTAAATTCAGAAAAAAACACATAGTTTGCTCAATGCTCACTACTACTTCAAGTTAACCTAAATGATACATCACCAATGAAAAGGAAACTATTAGCGCAACAAAACATACAAGAGCAGAATGCAACCATGAAGAAGACATATAACATGTAATTTTCAAACCAACAACGCTAAAAAGAGTGCCGTGAACTTGAGTAACCGCATGTCCGCATGGCACCATAGCAGGAAGGCTCGTCTAATATGACAATAACTCCAAGCATTAAGGAATCAAAATAACCCGATTAATATCCACGATGGAAAATAGCATGTATTCCTATGTTAATACACATCCCAGTACGCTACTTCAAATAGCCAACAAACAAAGCCATCTCCTGGCAGGCAATTACAATTTACAAACACAGCATGGATCCAAATACATCCACCTAAATTAGTGGCCTAAATCAGGAAAATCGCGGGGAACAGCCATCTAGAGTACTTCCCGCACAGATCCCGAAACCGGGAGCCGGAGGATCACTACACGCCCTAGAAATTTCGCCACAGAACTAGGTCCCAATCACTCCCGATCCACCTCGCGCTACCAGTACACCGGATCCAGACTCTAATCGCAACCAAATCTGACGACCACACGAACCTTGAAAACAACACAACCCGCAACGATTCAACAGATCCAACCTGCTCCCGATCCGCCGCACCCACGCAGCTCCGAACGATCGGGGGAAAAGAAGCACGAGACGGGGTCGGATCGAGGCGGCGCAGGAGGGAGGAAGAGGAGGAGGGGCTAGGGTTTCCTTACCGAGGAGGGGGGGAGGAGGAGGAGGGGAGCGCCGACTTCTCGCGGGTGGGAAACCCACGCCTCTGGACTTCTGGTGTGGTCGGCTGTTTCGGAGAGAGAGAGATAAGGCCCCGGAATTGAACCACGCGATATAACCCTCGGTTCCGTGGGGCCCACCTGTAAGCCGGGATGCGGCTTGTGGGGTGGTGGGGCTTTGGAGACGACGGGATCGGAATGGGTCCCATCCGGCGGCTTTCCCAGGATCTGGACGGACGGTTGGATCGTCACCGCCCAGAGGCGAACGGACCGGATTGGGCCGAATTTTTCCGCACCAATGATTAACAAGTGGGCCTAGTTTCTAGTTTCCCCAACGAATTTCTTCTACCCTTTCTTTTTCAAATATCCATGTTATTATTCACACGGTTCAAACATCTTCTTGTTACATTTTTATTAAAATAAATAAATAAATTTCGCAAAAATATAGAGTACTTACTTTAATCAATACTCCTATGCCATAAAACTTGTGGATTTAAATAAATATCTTATACAGCCACAAATTTAGGGGCTTGTTTAGTTCTTTACCTCACCATGTCATAGCTCAAGTTAGGCAGGGTGTCTATTTAGTTTGTGCCACGCTTATGGCATGATTCCTCCATCATGACGTGGTCCAATATGTTATTTTGCATATAAAAGTGTGGCAAGGTTTTATATGGTGTTGCTTCAGAGATATGTTCCAATGGGACAGAGTGTCCTTACATAGGGTTGACCTAATAAATCTTATGCAGGAACGTTTCTATGTGTCTATTTGTTTGTTGCAGGTTCCCGGTCCATTTGACTAACAAGAAACGATTGTGTTTTAACAATAAACTAATATCGAATGTTCTATACTTACCTCGCAAAGTTGTGTCGTTTTTTATACATCAGAGAAGCCTAACTCCTCATAAGCTTTTGGGGACCTTAGATGCTTTAAAGAAGTCACTGCTTGCCAATGTCCACGAGATGAGAGGACTAGAAAACTCCTGAAGCCTAGAGGACTGGAGAAAGGTGGAATTCAGTCGATCTAACCCATAAGAGGATCAATGTGTTTGTAAAAACACGGTTGAAGATCTTTTTTGGTGGTAGTTTGCTAGTGTTTTTTGAGGTTTCTGTAGTTATGTCTTGTTAGGCTATGCCAATAACTAGGGTTTTTTAGTTGTTGAGGCATTGTGTTTCATTTCGCGCTAGTATCCTTAGCTTTTATTCTTTTACTTTGTTATACATATCTTTAAGCTGGGTGAAAACCTTTTTGTCTAAAAGTGTGACATGCTTACTCTCTTTTATGGCTGAATTGTGGTTTCAATTATGTTAGTCACAATTGGATATGTTAGCTAATGGAAGTATGACAAACTTTCGGTAATGTGAGTATGCCAATCAAACAGTCCTCAAAAGTACCCAAAACTATGTTACTTGTATCCACTATTACATAACGCGTGGAACCCACTTGTAGTCTCGAATTGTGCCTAGCATGAAAGGTGACTTGGAAAGGAGAAGATGTACAAAATGGTTACTGGACCACAGGTAATAAGGAAGGCTAGAAGTTATAGTTTTGTGATAGAACATACATAAAATGTGTAGTTCTTTAATTAAGCATGTTATTAAATTTGTAGCTTTACGATAAATTAGATAAAACATATGTAGTTTTATAAAATTTACTTAAATAAATGTTGGATACACCAAGAGGTAAATAATTTCGTCGATGTGTGCGTGTTTGTGTGTTCTAGGTTTGGTTGTGGTGGAGGACTTGATTGTTATTCCCTCCGTCAAAAAAACTCAACCTCTAGGTTGATGCATGTGAATATAGATATGTCCACATACATTATCCTAGGAGGGGTCACATCCCCTCTTAAGTTGAGTTTTTTTTGGGACGGAGGGAGTAGGTTTTAACATGAAGCTTAGGGTAAAAGTTAAACCAACACAGCAACTTAACCAAAAAAATGACGCCGAATGGGAAAAAAAATATAAGTCAAGCAAGTCATGGCAAGATGACCCATGCGGTTCACATAGAGATACGATAAAAACGAGTCGATTTGTGTGGAAAAAGAAGAAAATGGCGCGTGTTTTGACGCTTTGTAGCATTGACCCTCCTTCCCAGGGTCTTTTCCTGCAAATTCCGAATCGGAGCACATGATTTTGGTGTATGAGTATCTAATTAATAAAAAGATCAGTAGTATTCTTAAGACTTAACCCCGTCGAAATCAACGTATCAACACTCAAGATCTTACCACTGTACAACCTGGCTCCATCACGTGTGATTTGTTGGGCTCAGAAGCAATGGCAGCTGTTATTGGATGGCTCCGCAGTACAAACGCCCATGCTTTTATCCATTGCCGCTCGTCCGAGCACGTCTCATTAATTAACTCACTCACTCACTCAAGTGAGGTCAAATTACAGAAGCTCAAGTCAAATGCTTATCTAATCTGCAGATACTGTCACCGGATGATGCCATTACACCCCTTCACTCTCACGCAGAAGCTGTCCAAAACCATCAAATCGTCGTGACGACGCGAGACCTCTCGCTAGCTACCGGTGCCGACCCGGCGGGGCACCCCCACCCTGACAGACTGGTCCAACCCAACCATCTCCTCCGTCCGACTCGAGCCGGAAATCCAAGAACCGAGTCCACCGCGCTCCTTCCCTTCCACGGTCGCTGACAAGTGGGCCCCAGGTGGACCGGCCCCGCACGCGTCCCTGCCGCCCTCACGTGCGGGCCTCGGTCGCACGTGTCGCGCGCGGAACTCGTCGCGCATACCCACCACCGTCGCTCCGTGCTAACGAAGATGCGGCACGCGCGGACCGTCGGATTCGCATCGTGCGGGTGAGGGGTGCGCGCCGCGTGCCCCGTCGCCCCGGACGCGTCCAGGTGGCGGGCGTGCGGACGGCCGTTGGATTGGATCCAGCGGCGGTGGTTGGATAGCGCGGGAAGGGAGGAAAAAGGGTTAGGAAAAGGTCATTAATTAATTCGATTAATTATTTTTCGCGGTGATTAATACCTCGCCCCACTCCTCCCTTCTCTTCGCTTATTTCATTCGCTCGTCGCGTCGCCTTTGCCTTGCCTCGCTCGGTTCCAAACGCAAAGCACCCGATTCCATTTCCGTTCACCTCTCGGCGAACAGCCTCGCCTCCTCCTCCTCGCCGCCGCCGCCGACGCCGACGCCTCCCCGGCATTTGGTTCGCGCGGGTGGTGCCGTGAGATACGTGGTGGACGGGGTAGGGATGGAGTCGGACGCCTCCACCTCGCCGCGCCGGCGGAGCACCAGCTGCTACAGCGACAGCGGCGATTCGTCATGCTCCGAGCCGTTCAGCGAGTGCGGCAGCGACGACCTCTCGTTCACGCCGGCCGCCGCCGCGGGAATCCACCGGCTGCTGCTGTCGTGCGCGGCGGAGGCGTCGGACGGGACGATCTCGTCGCTCGTCGCGGAGCTGGAGTCGCCGTCGTCGTCGCTGGACTCGCTACGGCGCGCCGCGATGGAGCTCCGGCTGCTGGCGAAGCACAACCCGGACAACCGGATTCGCATCGCGGCGGCCGGGGCGGTGCGGCCGCTCGTCGCGCTGCTGTCGCACGCCGACCCGCTCCTGCAGGAGCACGGCGTCACGGCGCTGCTCAACCTGTCGATCTGCGACGAGAACAAGGCGATCATCGTTGAGGCCGGCACGATACGGCCGCTCGTCCACGCGCTCAAGTCGGCCGCGTCGCCCGCCGCGCGGGAGAACGCGGCGTGCGCGCTGCTCCGCCTGTCCCAGCTCGACGGCTCCGCCGCGGCCTCCATCGGCCGCGCGGGCGCCATCCCGCTGCTGGTCTCCCTCCTCGAGACCGGCGGCGCGCGCGGCAAGAAGGACGCCGCCACGGCCCTCTACGCGCTCTGCAGCGGCGCGCGCGAGAACCGCCTCCGCGCCGTGGAGGCCGGTGCCGTGCGCCCACTGCTCGACCTCATGGCCGACCCGGAGACCGGCATGGTGGACAAGGCCGCCTACGTCCTGCACTCCCTCGTCGGCATCGCCGAGGGCCGCTCCGCCGCCGTCGAGGAAGGCGGCATCCCCGTCCTCGTCGAGATGGTGGAGGTCGGCTCCCCGCGGCAGAAGGAGATCGCCACCCTCTCCCTCCTACAGATCTGCGAGGACAGCGCTGCCTACCGCACCATGGTCGCCCGCGAGGGCGCCATCCCTCCCCTCGTCGCCCTCTCCCAATCCTCCTCCGCCCGCCCCAAACTCAAAACCAAAGTAATCATCAATCACATTTCCTCATCAAAACACAATCGTTTTACACGTTCTTGCAAATTACAAATTGGGAAATCGTGTGTTGATCGGTTTTATGATTCCGCAGGCGGAGGCGCTGATCGAGATGCTACGGCAGCCACGGAGCGCGAGCCTGCGCGCGAGGCCAACGGCGGTCGTTGCGGCGGAGTGACCCTGACCTCGTTCAATTCAACTCCCCAACTTGGCGATGCCCCAGGTGTTGTGCTTTGCTTCCCCCAATTCCGGCGGCGACCGGGGCCGGCGCCGGGCCGCCGGCGCGCGCGTGTAAATATACCAAATCAGCGTGTTTGCGTCCGCGAGCGAGTGTACATTTTCCTCAAGCGAGATGACGACGAAGGCGATGGTGGAGCGAAGAAAAGTCTCTTGTAATTTCTTCTTCCCCACCACTTGTTTTTTCCACTTCACTTTTATCCCCTACCTTGCTTGGTTGTTTCCTCCTCATCAAACGAGGAGAAGGTTGTGCAAAAAAAAGAAAAAAAGCTTACAAAAATTTCATGTGTGCGCGTGTGGTATCAAACAGTGAGAATTTGTGCTATGTCACTGTGTGTGCGCAACGTCAGGAATCTCCTGCAGGTCTATGTGAAATACAACAAAAAAAACCTCCGTCTCTGAAAGCACCAGCCAGTCGGAATTTCAGCTGGAATGAATGACCATGCTGCTCCATTCAGTTCCTACCGTTTCTACACCGTTTTTACGAGTGGTTACAGTGAAACCACCGTGAGATCAAGGCTAGGTCCGTGGTAGGAACGGCGAGTTCGTTGGCCGTGAGTGCGTGTGCGTGCATGACTTGGTAAACCAGCAAACCTTTTACTACCTGTTCAAACCAACAGGGAAAGCACAAAATATTTTTCCAGTGACCATCCTTGTCATCTACTGCTACTCACTTCTTCTGCGTCTTTCTTCTTCTGCTGCTTGTGGATTGTGGTCTAGAAGACGCAGGAGGACGGATTGGTGGAGAGTGGCGTGGGGGCCCGGGAGCGGTAAAGGCGAGAGATCGATCTTGCCCGTGCCCGGTAGGTCGATCATTCGTTCGCCTGCAGCTGAAAACGACCCTGTTGCTGGTAGTTTTCAGTTTCTGGAGCTCTCGTTTCCCGAGCCATGGAAGAAAAGCATATACCGTTGCCTACGCCAACGTGGCTACTGTTGCTAGGACGGTATTTCTACGTATCTTTTTTACGGGTGTGTTTAATTCACACTAAAATTGAAAGTTTATTTGAAATTAGAACGATGTGACGAAAAAGTTATGGCCCTTTTGATTTGTAGGAAAAGTATAGAAAATTTGAAGGATTTTAATCCTATGAAAAAATTTTCTATAAAACCCTTTGAAACAAAGGATTGAATTCTATACTATCCTTTAAAATTTCTATAGAATGGGTAATCCTATAGAGATTTTGGAGGAAAGTTAGCAAGAGGTCCAACCTCTTGGAAAAATTCTTTTGAGTCTATCTCTCTCATCCGATTTCCGCGTTTTTCCTGTGGTCCAATCAAACGGTCATTCTCATGTTTTTCCTATATTTTCTAATCCTCTGTTTTATAATCTTGTGTTTTTTATATTCCTCTATTTTTCTTTTTCTATGATTTAAAGGACCCTTAAAAAATTGTATGTGTAGAAAAGTTTTGATGTGATGGAAAAGTTGAAAGTTTAAAGAAAAATTTTAGAACTAAACAAAGGCGTCTCCTGATATGGGTAGGGATAGTAGGAGTTGTATGACGAGATGGAGCACATCGTTTCGTTCACTTGTCGTTTGTCGCTTGTCGTTGCATGTCTATGCTACGGATGATGTATTGTACAAGTACTAACGTACTGGAAGTACATGCTTGTGTGGACACGACTGCCTTTTTTGGATGACGTGGAGGCACATACACCCGGCGAGCGGCAAAGGTGCTTCCAATACTAGCATGAGATTTCTCTCTTTTCTATCTGAAAAACATGCGGTTTCCTGCTCCAACCACACGACCTTGTTTGTGCACAACGCAACGCGTGGACAAGTTCTCGGTGGAGTGTTCGTAACCCTGATGTGACAGTGACTGTCCTTGGCATTTTTGTTACTTTCTGTCAAGTGCAGTGCAGCTAAGAGAAAAGGAAGAGTGTCAACTGTTACTACTACCTACCATACGGTGTATTGCTCGTGCATCGACCAAATTAATCGTCATTGCCCTTCCAAAAAAAAACAAATATTTGACTCGGACGGCGGGGCGATTGACTTTTGCCCTGTTCAAAGCAGCACGGCAGAATCCTTCAAAACAGAAGGGGAAAAGAAGCAGAGCTGGTTGTCAACTTCAACCATGAACAATACCGCGGCACTCCATTTGTAGCAACCGATGACCTAAAAAGTCACCCACGGAAAAAAGGCACACAAAACCCACATCTACACGCACGCAAACATTCCTGCAGAGAAAAAAAAAAACAAAAACAACAAAACGTATTCACCATATACGCACATCTCGGATGCCAAATGCTTGGCATAATTGCGTTAATTAATCTAGCCACCCCGGTAGCGACGGTGCGTTGTGGTTGCCCCGCCTCCGCTGCGCTGCGCTGCGCACCCACACATGCGCTGCCGGCTCGGCCGGCTGCCGCGCGAACCGACACGTGAGCTCTCCCCGATCCCCTCGCCCCAATCGGATCGTGAACTCGTGAGACGACCCCCCGCGCGCGCCACGCGTCGTGCGCGCCGGCGCGGGGGTGGGCCATCGGACGGATGGCAAGGGGGACACATGTGCTCGTGTGGTGGCGCCGCGGGTGGATGCCGCCCCCGCCTCCCCCGTCCCTCCTCCGCGCGCGCGGCCGCGCCCCCACTTCGTGCGTGAGCGCGGCTGCCTTTGCGTTGCCTTTCCGCCGCTGGGAGCGGAGCCACAGCCGAACGAACGGAACGAACGAACGTGTTGCGGTTGATGGGGTGCAAAGCGGGGGTGGCATGGAGACGGGCGCCTAGCATGATGATGGCTGATGGGGGTGGGGCCGTGGTGGTGCGAGATGCCGCTGCCTCCGCTGCTGCTGCTGCTGCTGCCACACACGACCACACATGCAAAATAAAACGGGGATCATGTGACGGCACATGAGCGTACTGTGGGGGCGGTTTGATTGATCTCTCTGGCTAAAAAGAAAACGTTTCCTTGCCGGACGTCTTTCTTTGATGATTGAGTGTAGAGGTAGCAGCACAAGTATACATATGATTAGCATATGCCTGTTGTTCCTGCCTGGTTGTTGTAGTTTTGCAGGGATCGGTACGTACGGTACCGCATTCCGCATGTGTGCGTATCGTCGAAGTAAATTTTATTCCCAACATGTCATTTTTGTTATCGGTGGAGTATATTGTACCATGTGGAGTGGTATGGTGGAAATTAAACCAAAGGTGGTTGACTGCGATCGATCGATCGAGATTTTGTACTAGTGGTACTGTTCGTACAGAGTTGACAATCTACTACTACTACCTTTGTTTTTATCTGCATTGACTTGCCATCGATTTTCTTCCATGCGCTGCGCGCGTTTCTTTTCCTCCGATCCTATACGTACGTATTAGCGTATATCTTCACGAAGATCTGCGCGTGACAGAGGTGTGGCACCATGGCATGGTCGGGACGCCGGAACAGGGTAGGTGTGGGGTGACCGTGACAGGAGCGAGTGTGTGCATGGTGCGGCGAGCTGTACGTACGTCCGGCCTTTGTAGTAGTAGTAGTTGAGACCAGCCGCGAATCCCCGACGCGTGGCAGCCGAGCGCGGCCCACGCTGGACCGCGACCTCACACGATGCATGCACCGGCGGATGGATCGGGCAGGCACCACCCCCCCGTGCGGACGATGCGGCCGGTGGCGAAAGCGAGACATGGCCGCCGCAAGAGCGCACCACCACACCAACCACTAGATACACAAAAACACTTGCTCGCGTCGCGCGCGCGCGCGCCCCGCACGCCGGCGTGGGACGGCGTAAACGCGACTCACTTGGCAGGGAGACGTGAGCCGTGAGGCGTAACCCGCGCGGTGTCCTCCGATCCGGACCTATCGATTCGACGAGCATTTGCCGGATTTCTCCCGTGATATTTGCGGTGTATACATGCATGTGGCGTGTGCTCGGTTCGATCGGGAGCTAGTTGGCGACTTGCCTAACCCCGATCGCATTCAAATAAATTGCCGTCGCTGTCACCAAATGATGCGTGCCCATCCCCAATAATCCCGAGCTAATCAAGCCGCGGTCACCTTTCCGGAATCGAGGTCCAGGCAGTAGCAGTTAAGCGTTGCCTTTTTGAAAAACTCTATGAAGTTACGGCCATGTACGCAACGATAAGCATCGGTTTTCGTACTCCATTCGTTAGTTCGGCGTACGACCACTGATAATTTTGGAGTCACATCAGATCATCATTTTGCCCGTGGAAAAGCGAATAAATCCAATCCAAATACTCAAGTATCCAAGGGATGGAGTACCATTTATTTTTCCTACTCTTCACATCTCGGTACAGTAATAAAATGAGAGTGGGTCAAGTTGATTAATACTCCTATTCACCTATGAACTACTATGAAGTATGGTTTAAAATTCGACTGTTTGAAGCGATACTTGTCTCTGGAGTTTTGGACTGGGCACAATTTGACGTTCGAACATTTCTTTGCTCTGCTTTGATTTTTTTCCCCTTATGTATGCTTGAGTTGATTGACCAAATGAATTACGATGTATAGGCTCCCAACAATACCAAAAAGACAGATTCCTTTTCGCGTATTTCGTTGAACGTTGATTCCATATGTACCACTTTTTTAGGGCAAGAAAACATTACAGGCTTACTAACATACTCTACTATGCAACTTGCATTTATATACGGACCCATTCGTGCATCGTTCCTATTTTATTTTTTGAATATCAAACGAACCGGATTTGATATGTTCTTTTCTTCTTCTTTTGAGTACTTGTTAGACAAAACCGAAAGCACATAATAACTCCATATCCGATAATGTAGACCGAGCACAGCCTCTGAATTATTGGAGGGAAAAAGAAAAAGCAGAACCTTTTGAGTTCAGTTTGGTCATGTGCTAACCTCGCATGAAATTCAGATACATCTGCTGGCATTTTGCCTGGCAGATGTATCTGAAATTTGCCTGGCAGGAACAGGAAGAACCAGATTGCACTCGGACTTCCCGTCCGGCAATCTGAATCTAAAATTTGTTCCTCAGTTCAATTATCTATCTTCCCCAGGTGCTACTGCTACATCTGCTGGCATGAAAGAAAAAGCTGTACTACTGTTTGTGATTTGTATGAGGAATTGAGGATACTTCTAGGGAGCTGCAGAGCAAATAGGAAAAAGAATCAAACCCAAGAAGATTCCCACTATTTGATATTGATATTCCAATTTTCCTGTTTCCCTAGCTAAGATTTCTGAGCTGTCATTGATGTGCATGTCCCTTGGTAGACCAACAAATGGAGCTGTCATGTCAGCTTAAGAAACTAGCTGGAGAAAATAATATTTGGACAGAATCATAAGTTGTTCATGTCATTTGGCCTTGGCCGCGACATGCACGGTTAAAATATAGAGGATTGGGTTGCCTTTGTAGCTTTCTCAGAAGCTGTTGCATGAGAATGCTGGGGTTCTTTTTTCGCCATTGTAAGCTGAAACCAACAATTTGGTTGCATCAGATAAGTCTTTGCAGTAGTTGGGATAACAAGATATCTCCCAAGATAGTGACCTCTCTTTAAAATACCATGTACTGCTACCATCTCTGTGACGAACTCGTGTTGTAAATCTGCCCGTACAATTCCGTTTCCATTTAGTACCAGGATCTCTTCAATTATTTTGTAGGATTTGGTTTGTCGGTGTGAGAGACTTGAGCTGAGACAAGTAGAGATTTTAGTAATGTGCTAGTCATGTGTCATGAATGGTCATCCTGACATCTTTGCAATGATGCATCAAATATTCAAACCTGAAGCTCTGCTCAGAGCTCAGAATGTTATTTTCAGTACACCGAATTCCTGAAACATTATTATTGTAGTATACAAGTATCTGACGTAAGGTGCCTTGGATTATCAAAGATGAAGTGATCTAAGAAACTTAATATATAGACCACCAGAAACAAAGTGATCTAAGAAAGCCGCGAGGAAAGGCAGTATTCTCTTTTGTGAGAACAAGCCTCTCTCTTATTTTCTTTTCTTTTGTTTTTTCTTGAGAGGATGAACAAAGCATTTCAGCTGAGCAATATGTGAACCAAAACAATGCTGCTATGCTACTCAATGATCAATATTCCAAAGCCATTAGCTTCTTTCAGGACAAAAAAGAAAAAAAAATAGTGGGCACCAGATAGCACCTGCACTGCACTATTCCTAAACAAATCCGCCACAGAATACTTGGGGAGAAGTTGACCAACGCATAGCAACACAACAAAATTAAGCACTACTATTTCGTATCATCATCATCATTTCTGCGTTAATTAATCTCCAAGACGCGGTTGAGAGGAGTAGTGGTCATGATCAGAACAGCTAGAGCGTGTGACCGAAATGAGGGATACGGATTTGTGTTATCTTTTGGAGAAAGAAAAGAAAACAAAAGAAAAAGGCGCGCAGATGCAGCCACTCGTGTGACGCACTTTAGTTGTTCGGGAAGCAACATCCCTGCTTCTCCCCTCGAGCAGTTGTTGAGCAGTAGCTGCTGCTTGTGTCACGAACAAGACACTCCAAACTAATCCGAGAGAGAGAGAGATGGAGATGGAGATGGAGATGGAGATGGAGATTTGATATTAGCTAGGAATTTTTGTAGTGGTAGGAGGAGGAAGGTGACAGTGGAAAGCTCCCCGGCAACTGAGGCGACCAGTCTCTCGCTCTGCAGCATTCGATGCATGCACAGTGCGTTTAACAACAATAATGGAAATGGTTTATATCTCCGGCCTCTGCCATTAAGCACACACCGTAGCACGGTGCGTTTAACTGCAATCATAGAGAGTGACCATGGCTGTATGATCTATGATCTATGATCTATCAGACTTTTGATCGATCATTGTAGTTTCTACTGCTGAAGAGAGCTAGTGCATGGGAAATGTGATGCACTGATGCTGATGCTTTCTGATCAGTTCTTGGACTTGTGGTGATGGTGGTGGTACCGTGGTAGTCTCCATCCATGACTTGGACAAGTTAAATTGTGTGTGTGTGCTGTAAAGTAAGTAAAGCATGGGTGCTTCCTGTTCTTCACCTCGAGGAAATGTGGAGAAAGCAGGCTAGCTGCTCTGTTCAGGCTGTGTTTGTCTTCGCCGCCATCGTAGTCGTGTCGTTTGGCTCTCTCTTTCAGAGAAATTTTCAGGTCGCGCATCACTTCAGCTGCTTCTGCCGACTTCCATTTCCATTTCAGTTTTATGGTTCCTGTACGGGTACACATTTAATTGTCCTAGGAGTTGTATGATTTGATGGTGCAGACAAATTCTCTCGTCGGCTGGAATGGATGCTTCTGAAAATGGCCATCTCGGTTCTTGGATAAGCAAGCAACTTGTGCTGTAGAGCACTGGTCTATTGGATTCTATCGTTCAGCCTGTTGCCCAGCCGCCATCCAGAAGGACCAGGGGTCACATCCATCCATTATCACTACGAAAAACTACCATGCTAGACTAGGACAGCAGCAGATTATTGTGTGACTGTATCAGACAGCAACTTGAATCTAACCAAAATGCTTCCAAACCTTTTGACGAGCGCCTGCAAGACTATTTTTCAAGCCTCGGCTGCAACGAGAGAATTTCACACTGAACAGTTCGATTCTAGAGGGAGAACGGTAGAATTGCCACGCATTTCGAACTTAGCCCGGTTATTTCTGGATAGCAATCAGTACGGCTAACGATTTCAGAAACTTCGGTACCTTTGGTGCTCACTGAAGTTGCTGGAAGTCTGAAACACATGTAAGAAAGGTTGATGCTGTCTTGTGCTGAAACATACAGTACATGTCTCAAAATGATCGGAGAGTATAGTTGGGCCTCAACTGATTTGTGCAAGCACTTGAATTATCAGCCAATGCTCCTCTTATGCAAGGTAGAGAAGGAAATCAAGCCTTGTGTTCGGGAGCTCATAATCATTGGCCCATCCCAGGCCTTTCCACGGGTGGGCCAAATATTATGGGCCTCCAAGTGAGGCCTTAGAGATTAAAAAAGGAATAAGTTCACCAGGCATCCCTCAACTTTACGTCGAGTTTGTTTCACATCCATTATCTCCAATACCAGAATTTTTCACCGCTAAACTATACAAAACTGTGCAATTTTGGTCCTATAGCAGTATGAATCTTTGATTTCGCTGATGTGGCATCTTAGTCAACAAAAAAAAATGAGGGCCACATGTAAGTGAGAAGGAAAAAAAATGTGGGTTGGCATCTCATATTTCTTCTCTTTTCTCTTCTCTTCTCTTCTTTTCTTTAGCAGTTCAACAAGTTTGGGGAGGCCACCGACGACAGAGGGCGGAGCGGCGGCGAGCGAGCGCAGCAACAGGCGATAGAGGGGGTAGACATCGGGCGGGTCAGTGGTGGGCGATGAGCGTTGGAGGGGGCAGGAACGGTGGAGGTGGTCGGAGGAGGAACAGAGCGGAGCCGAGCCCGCTGCTGCTTCGCCTGCTTGCTTCGCCCGCCACCGCTCCACACCCCTCCTCCTCCGGCTAGGGATGCGAGCAGGGCGAGCAAACGGGTTTTTTACCCCGCTTATCTCACTTCTAGTTTAGTTTTTCTTCTAAATTTTGTACTACCATATGGGAAATGACCTAACAAGAGGGTTTTTATATAGGTAGCGAGACTACCCACTTGCATCCCTACCTCCGGGGCACCTTTTGCCGTTGCAACATCGAGGTTGTGGTAGTGGGGCTTGGGTGCATTCGAGTCGGCGGACCTCGGGCACCGGGCACAGGAGAAGCTCGTCCTTGGGGATGCAGAGCAGGTGCTCAAGGTTGAGCGCCTCCTCCAGCGAGCAGTTCGCTTCGGCCTCGATGAACCACACCCCTTCCCCGTGTGCAGTCTATCTAGGGCTCCCCGAGGACCGGCTCCGTGATGTGGCCGGCGACGGGGTAGTAGTGGACGAGCACCTTGGCGAAACCCTTCCACATGGCAAAGATCGATACGGCCTTGTCCTCAACGGTTTCAGCGAATGCGAAGGGAAAGACCTGGATGAAGTCGACAGAGACACGGACGGCGGCGGTCTTGTCAATGGAGGATAGTGGGAGGGAGCCGCCTGGGGTAGGCCCTGGCTCAATCGATTAGGATGAGGAAGGAAACGAGGGGTAGTTGTCAGTTGAGCTCGCGTGCGTGTAATGCCACCGCCAGCGTCGTGTAGTTGACGGGGAGGGTTGGTAACGCCTCAACTACACACTGACATGTGGGGCCTGACGTATGCTAGGATCCTTTAAAACTTCAAGTTTATATGAAACTCAAGAAATGCGTTTATGTAAAATTTAAGGTACAAGTTTAAGTCGAAATTCAGGTGAGCGAGGTCGGCTGCCGCGTACGAGCGTTTGTGTGAGCGGACGACCGCCCTCGCGCGCGGGCGCGCGTCGCGACCAGAGCAGGACGGCGCAGCGGCCGTGAAATGAAAAAAAAAAAGAGAAAAACACCGGGAGCCCAGCTACCCGCACCACCGGCACACGCGTAACGCATGTTTGGACTTGGTGCTCGTCGTCGCAGTCGGTGTGCGCCACCACGCGCGGAGGTGGGGCTCGCGCACGGCGCACCTGCCGCGCGCGTCGCGGTACGGCGCACCTGCCGCGCGCGTCGCGGTACGGCGCTCGGGCAGAGTGGCCCCGTGTGCCTTGTGGCTGGAGCCTACACGAGCGATTCAGGCAGCACGCACTGAACTGCCAAAACGCCCCCACAAAACTGATGGAACTGAAGCTTGTAGAGAATATCCGGTGAACGATTCGGGCGCAGAGGTATCTCACCCATCGAAATTCCTCGTCAGATGCCGATCCTTTTGCTAATTCGTAGCCAACTTTGCTAATTTGATCGATTATTAATTAATTACAATTAATTCTCTTTGCTTAGCTGCTAAAGATATATGAAGTGGCTCGCTTGAAGGAAAGGGCGTACTAAACACACGTTATCTCGTCTTCTTTTTCTTGCACATGGACACGCCAATGAGTAGTAGTATTGAATAGTGCACTTGCTTTTGTGTGAAATGGTCCAATAAACCTAAGTTGCTCGTGGCACCAATCGCCTCTCTCCTTTTCCAATTCAAAGAGATAGGCTCGCACTGTTGCAATTGGAATGACGTTGGTCCAAGTTGCTCTACAAAACATCGGCGACATTCTACAGAAACCTGAATGTGACTTTGGCACCCATTCTATCAAACACGAAATACGCTCTAATGATTTAACACAATTGGATTACTATTTTTTTTAAAAAAACTACATACTTCTACTAGTTTATTTGCTTATCGTTGACAATAAGAACACAACACCATACAAAAGGCCACTGATTTAAGGCCACACATTCTTGTTGGACGAAAAACACGTTCCTGTTTCTCCAAACAGATAACCAAATGTGGCTAATGAAAATGCAGACAAGTCACAATAAAAAAAACAGAGGCTACTATAGAACCAAAATAAACGCCGTTCCACTATTATCCTGGTAAGCACAACAGTGAAAAATGCCTAAAATAAACCAGAGAACCAAAAGCAAAACGGGCAAGGAAATAAACGAAAAACAAATGCCAAAAAGAAGAGCACGAAAATGACAAAAAGAAATTAGTAAAAACAGAAAAGGGGAACAGAATTGGAAAGGAAACAGCTTCCGTGCCCTAGCTTCCCACCCTTCCAGCAAGAGAACAGCGCCGCATCCATCCTCCACCGCCTCTCGTTTATATTTCCGCGAGGAAACGAAGCGAAGGCAAAAACTCCGCCGCCGCCGCACCCAGTTCGTCGTCGTCCCGTCCCCTTCCCTTTCAATCCCTCGCTCGCGAGCATCGCACGCGCTCTCCCCATCCTCACATGGCAGCTCCGCGTCTCCACGCACAACCCGAACCCCTCAAGAACAACCCTTGCTTCTGCTTCTGCGGCTTCTCCTACCCCGATCCCGACTCCCTCTCCCGTCTCGGCCTCGCCGCCGCGCCCATCCGCGCCCACCGCACTAGCTCCTGATTCGAGCCGAGCCGAGCCGACCCTCCCCCCGCGTCGCGTCTCCTCCTCCGTCTTCTTGCGGCCGCCTCGCCTGTTCTTGCTGTGGTTGGTTCTTGGGATCAGGTTCTCTGATTCTTGCTGCGCGGCCTCTTTCGCCATGGGGAAGAGTGAGTTCCTCTCTTCGAGTTGGTTGTTTGGTGGTGTTGCTGCTTTTTTTTTTTCCTTGGTTGTGTGATGATTTTTGGTGATTTCTTCAGGTAAGAAGAGCAAGGTCCGTGGCGTTGGCGGCGGGGACGACCTGATCGACAGCAGCGACGCCGACAGCGTGGGCTCATCGTCGACGGCGCTGTCGGATCTATCCATGTCGTACGCTACCGAGCACGTCGGCTCGCAGGAGTTCGTCCTCGACAAGTACATCGATGCTCTCTATGAGAAGAGGTGAAGTTTCTGTCTCGCCATCTCTAGTTTCTACTACCCCTGTTGCCATTTCGGTATTGTGTGCGCTGTACCTTGATTTGATTCGCGTAGAAATTGTGTGATCGGCTTCTTTCCGTAGGCTTTGCTTCGATGAATTTGTTTCTTATGCATCTATGCTGTCAGTATGCATTGTTATTGGCGTGGTATGATATTACCTTGTTTGAAATACATGAGGGCTTGACGCCTGCTCTTAATTGGCTGAGATGTTTGATTCCATAGATAGCTTTCGATAATATTTATAATCCGTCAAATTATACGTTACTATGAACTTTTGGATTTTAGTTTGCAAGTTGTTCTTATAGCTATAAATTAATGGGATGGTTGGAGTTTTTTTGCTGGATTACTGAATAGTGGACTTCTTAATGTTGTTCTGTTTCATGTGTACTAAAAGCATTGTGAGTTCAAGTTCCCTGTATATACTTGAACAGTTACTATGGCCCATTATGATAAACTAAGCTAGACAAATTTATTGTGATGTGTTGCATCAATTTTTCAGAGCAACGTTTCGTGACATTTTTAGAACCAACTGTGATTTCATTGGAAACTTTTGTAACTGCAAGTTGCCGATAGTTGTGCCTGACTTGCTGGTTTACTTACAACCACATTATGTCTGGTTTACTTACAACCACATTATGTCTGGCTAAGGAGCCCTATAGTTTGCATCCTTCTCACCCTTGCATCCTTCTCATCAGTGATATTGAACAGTTTTATATATAATCAATTAATTGTCTTCACAATAATTTTACGATCTATCATTGCATGTCTTACTCTACAAAAGAGGATATTTGGGGGTAGAAGTAGAACATTTATGGAACTTGTCTTTTGATTCTCTCTCGCCACTTTGTATGTGACAACGCCACCCTGTATCATGTATTGTATTTAGGGTGATACTACTATTTTTTCGTTAATTTTTGAGAACCTTTGATGTTACATGATGGTGCCGCCCTATATTATGGCACAAGGTCCACAATGCTTCTGCTTACATCATAGTTGCTTTTTTTCCCTGAAAAAACTTGCTTAGCTCCATTGTTGTTGTGAATGTTGAATCCTGTTTATCAAATATGGATCTGACAAATAAGTAGCACCATCATGTTGGATGTTGAAATTATCAAGCTTGCTCTTTTTTATTGTACTTAATATTTTACCATTTGTGTTGGTGCAGGGGGTCTACCAGGGAAGCCGCACTCTCTCAACTGGTTGATGCTTTTGAAAGCTTCATTCTTCATGGTCTTGTGGAGAACAAGTAAGTTAATACTTCCATCAGTCAATCTTACAGTTGCATCTAGAGATAATAGTTACTTAATTGTCAGCAATATGAATATTATATAGTACTAGTGATTATTGTAAACATGAAAGACTTATATTTTCAAGTTCAGAGTATGACAATCAAGTCCAATCTAGTCAGATGTCAGACTAACACACTTCTCAGTGAAGATGGACTATATCTTAATTCATTCTGTTCCATTGTGAGGACGTGTTACTGACTTTATTTTTCCCCTCTTTCGAAGATATGCCACTCTGCTGAGTCTGTTCAACAGTTCGATAAAGAAGGGATCTACAAAAGAGGCTTGTTTAGCATCCCGTGCTATTGGTATGTGCCCTGTAACACTAAATACTCATTTCCGTTCATTGCAGCTATTGTTTACTCACCCTATCTTTTGGGTATTTTTTGGACTTGCAGGTCTTTTAGCCCTTACAGTTGGTGCTGGGAGCAGCTCACATGAAATAATGGAGGAGTCACATGCACAACTTTCTAGGGTCCTTCAAACTTGGCCAGATGCTTCCAAGATGATTTCGGTATGTCAAGTATTTCTTTTTTCTTTGGCTTTCAAACTTTCTTTGCACTTCCATTCAAGTGAATCTATATTGAAATGTTGTAGGCACTTGATTGCTTGGCTGTGGTGACATTTGTTGGTGCTGCTGATTTAGCTGAAACTGAGTTATCTTTGAAAGCTATGTGGGATGTGATTCATCCAAAATCAGGTTCAAATGTATGTATAGGTCCCGTTGACTTTTAAAAATAATATAAAGTATTGGGACAAAGAAAGGCATCTTTTCAATCAAATGTACTTTGGAATTTTCGTAGGTGGGAATTATCCGTAAACCAAGGCCCCCTGTGTTAGCAGCTGCTGTATCTGCCTGGGCATTTCTCCTTACAACTATTGGTTCATGGAGGATAAATGCTGATAGTTGGAAAGAGTAAGTGATACATCCCACCCAACTCTGTGTGCTTGTGATGTAGTAAGCTACTCCATATTCATGTTCGTGAAATTACTTACTTTCTTTTTTCTTTTATTTGCTAGGCCTATTGCATTTCTCTCTACTCTTCTTGGTGCGGAGGATCGTGCTGTTCGAATGGCTGCGGGTGAAGCATTAGCTTTGTGCTTTGAGCTAAATTTGCTTGATGTTTCCTTTGGAGAAGATGATGCTGAGAATGAAGGAACTGGTGGTTCTAAGAGTAAACTTTTCCTGGATATGCAAGCTTTGAAAGCCAAAATATCAAGTCTTGCCTCGAATCTCTCAATGGAGGCAGGGGGTAAAGGTGCAGATAAGAAAAATCTTACTGACCAAAGAGATCTGTTTCAACGGATCTTGGATTTTGTTAAGGTCTGCCTCATTTTTTCTTCTTGATGTTTGAATGTTTGGTTCTGTTTATTTGCTGTCAATAATGTTGATCTTTCTTTCCTTTTCAGTATGGTGAATGCCCTGAAGAATCTGTTAAGATTTCAGGAAAGCGTGACGTTTTAATGGTGTCATCATGGTCTGAATTGATTCAGGTGCTTATCTAACCACTCTCTATACTGAATTCCTGAATTTCTACATTTTCCTTTGTACCTGACTATTTTTTTATAATGTTATAGTTGAACTTCTTGAGGCGGTTTCTTGGGAGAGGCTTCCTCAAGCATGTGCAGGTACTATTTTCCAGAGAAGCCATTTTAGTATTGTGCTAATTTATCTGGTATATTGATATGACAAAAGTTGGTTCTGTTTTCGATGCAGGAGAATGGACTTCTTCAAGACGTGTTTGACATTAAGACTGATAAAGCTGAAACTCTGTCATCCACTGATAAGGTGAGAAACTGAGATTTTAGCTCCCACCACCAATTGAAAGCCCATAATTGCAAAGTGCTTTTGAACTGGTAACTTGTTACATGATAACCAAAAGCCGATGGTTGGATATATATTTAAAAAAGAACTAGGGAAGTATGGTACATAAAATGCAGTAAACCATGATTGCTGGTAATCCGCCTTAGGTTTAGGGTTTTGACTTGAAGATACCAATTCAGAATAAACAAAACTGCAAAAGTGGGCACTCTATCCTTAGCAGCATTTGCTTCCCTGAGGACAAGGGGAGAAATGTTTTTAGCATTTTCATGCACACGAGCCTTGACTACTCATCAAACTGCTGAATCAGGCTGTGTTTAGTTCCGGGGGTAAAAAGTTTTGGTGTCACATCGGATATACGGACACACATTTAAAGTATTAAACGTAGACTAATAACAAAACAAATTACAGATTCCGCCTGTAAACTGCGAGACGAATTTATTAAGCCTAATTAATCCGTCATTAGCAAATGTTTATTGTAGCACCACATTGTCAAATCATGGAGCAATTAGGCTTAAAAGATTCGTTTCGCAAATTAGTCGCAATCTGTGCAATTAATTATTTTTTTAGCCTATATTTAATACTTCATGCAGGTGTTCAAACGTTCGATGTGACAGGGTGTAAAATTTTGGGGTGAAATCTAACCACCCCATCAGTTATAGTCTTCATCTTCTTAGGCCCCTGCATGGATAGTTGTTCCTTTTCTTAAAAATCAAGGGGAGCTGTTGATTTTTATCAGATCATTAAATTGTTCAAGCATGCACGAGCTTGCTTACACGATCTTCCATGAGCAGCCCCTGCTCGTCTTTTTTCAAAGTTTATCCTGCTTGTTTTCACGTTTCACTGGATTTGCTAATTCCTTTTGCGTATTTCTCATATACTTGTGGATTGCTGATCACAAACAACCACAAAACACTTGCAGAAAATCTTCAGGTCTGGTGAAGAGAAAGGAAGAGCTCTAAAGTTGAACAAGGACCGCCGTTTAGCCCAGGTGAGCTGACCTGTTGCTTTCTGTTAACACTAGTTCTGTTGTGTGTGGTGTGTAACCCACTTTGTTACCTTGTTTTTCTTCAGTTTTGCTTAAGACAAGATCAAAACAGGGTTTTGTTTAGAAAGTAGCTTGTTTAATTGACATGAAAATGGATGCTAAAGCAGTGTCTTTTTGGGTCCTTGGAGGAAATGAGAGGGAGAACTATATCCTAGTGTTAATCATAAAAGGTACGAAGAGGTATCAAGAAATGTTTTTAAAAAAGAATACATAAAGAGATACCTGTACCTCAAGTACCATAAACAAAATCCTCAAGCGCAAAAATAAAATGCTTTTGTTTCTTACTTTACCAGTGCAAATCACAAGAACAGTGGTGGTGTTACGTGTGTCTGACTATAATAGTATATTTGATCTTCTGGACTTCATAAGAACAGTGGTGGTGTTACGTGTGACTGACTATAATAGTATATTTGATCTTCTGGACTTCATTTCAGGAGAGGAAGAATGCCGTTATGTTGGACTTGGACGAGTAGCCTAGTGAAACTGCAGCCGCTCGTCCTCTTCTCCATTTAGCTGGACATCTATCTGTAACGAGAGTGTTTGGAAGTCGCGATCTGTTATCACGACGCTATGCAAAGCAATACTGGAGAAATACTACCACTAATACTAGATCCAAACCAGTTCCTGTTTATCAACTCAGCAGTGCCTTTACGTGTAAAGGTCTAAAACCAATTTCTGCTGTCCGGTCGCTCAGAGTGCCTTTACATGTGGAAACAAACGTGCTGAAATGAAATCTGATTCTTATTGGGGTCTATCTATGCATGTCGTTGCTCGTGTTTCCGGTGATTCTCAAGTACTCTCTCCGTCCCAAGTCCCAAAATATAAGAATCTAGTTTTGTTAAGATACGTACGGCTGTGTTTAGATTGGCCCAAAGTTTGGAATTTGGTTGAAATTGGAGACGATGTGACTGAAAAGTTGTGTGTGTATGAAATGTTTGATGTGATGGAAAGTTGGAAGTTTGGAAAAAAAAACTTTGAAACTAAACACACCCGTAGTACTATGGCTGTGTTTAGTTAACGCCAAAATTGAAAGTTTGGTTAAAATTGGAACGATGCGATGGAAAAGTTGGAAGTTTATGTGTGTAGGAAAGTTTTGATGTGATAGAAAAGTTGGAAGTTCGAAGAAAAAGTTTAGAACTAAATAAGGCTTATGTTCTTATATTATGGGATGAAGGGAGTAGTTGTAGTAGAGCGTAAGGCCAGCTGAACTGCTCGTGAACGTTGGCCACCGGGCAACAGCTGAACTGTCTCAACTCAACTGCCTACCGTCATATGGTCGGACCGGCGCGTCGTGCGCAGCATGAGGACGTTGGCCTCGTGCGTTGTGGAACTTCAGAGGCTGGTCGGCGGAGGCCCGTGGATGTGGAACCTGATATGTTTTGTGGCATTGCTGTGTCTAATTCAATCTTGTTATATCTAGAGACAGAGAAAGTAACTTCTAATATCACCAAGTCCTTTAATAGTTAAACCCGGTATAGAGCGTATCCTAACTTTTAGGACCGGAGCAAACCGAGTACTTTGACAATGTTGAGGGGTCCTTCGATTTTTTTTTTTTAGAACTCTTCGATAATATTTAGATGTGGTTCTATCGGTGTTCTCATTTTCAGTTTTACTTCTAATACTACGTAGGTGTTACATGAAACAAATACCGTACTATGTTATTAAGCCATGTAGACATCACGATAGTTGAACCCATCTTTAATAATATCGAGGAACTTCGGTGTTAAAATTTTTGAACTTTTACGGTAACAATGAATGTCATCTCTCCACTCAGATACTTTATAAAATAAATGAAACAAAAATTTCTGAGCCTTACAGATTATGCAAAGACAATTCATGTACATAATGTGGATCGATCTATATTGTTATAATTTAGATCCATGTCTCAGCATTGTTATAATATAGATCTACATTTACAAAAATTCATGTTTTACATACAACAATATCGATCAATCTATCTTAGTATTATAATTTAGATCCATGTGACAATATAGTGGTGCAAATGTTTCCTTATGTCTCTGCTAATGGGAAGAAAAGACAAAGTTGCGGAGTGCAAATGTTTCTCTTTTTCTCTAACTAGCAAGAAGTTGGAAGTAAAACATAATATTTGATAGTTACCATAGTCTTTAATGTATTGGCTTTAATGGATGGTGCAGCAAAATTGCTTGGGAATTCACTCAAACAAGCCATCTGTTTCTTGTTCCCTAAAAACAGGATCTAAAGGTTCATTACCGATTATCTGGCCTGCAGAGTGCACAGATCCTAAAGTGGTTCATTCTTGCAAAATGAGGGGAAAAGGGTTATTTTAACCCCCAAAAAAAAAGTGCGGATGTTCAGCTATACCAGCGTTGTGAAAACGACCGAAAATCTCATGTGACGTTCAACCCCCCAAAAGTTCCCATTGTTGATTGACCTTCTCCTTCACCATTTAGTCACTCAATATAACATCAGTACAGAACCTGAAACTGTCATGATGGGAAAAATTTTAAGCGAAGAGAAGACGGTTACTTGGTTTGCACATTCACACTAGCTTCAGAAACTTGTGGTGCAAACTGATTATGGAATATCAAATATGCATGATCATGACATGATAATACTACTGGATGCCAAAGAAATCATCGATTGATCATTGATGCTTACCTAAAAGGGATTTGTGGAAGATAATCATTGACAGCCCTGTAACCTTGATACCCATTGTACCATTAAACACATCAATATGTCAGCTATTTATGAATATGATCTTAATGGATCAAATATAAGATCACAACTGACATGTCCCTCATGAAATGCCAAGTTTCTCCATTCTCGGATTCTCCTGGATTCATATTCAAGCCCTCTGTTTGAGTCAGGGACCTCACGAACAACTGTCAGAATTCATGCTGCTGTGACCGCAGAAAAAAAATATTCACCAATAATTACCACATGAACATTCTCCATCCTTGAAATGATGAAACCGCCTGACATCTCTAACAACAATTTCCCGTCCAACCGCCTTTGACATGAACATCATTGCAGTATGACAGTCACCACATATTCTCAAGTTTTTTAAAACAGTAACTGTAGCTCCAGGAGGCAACTTTAGAAGTCCAAATCCAACTGCCAGCTTCTCACTATGTGCAAATAATATGTATTCCTTTTCATGAGGCTCCATATCATGCAGCACAAACTTTGTATCAGGAACATATCCCAGCTTTCTCATCCTAGCACCAATCACTTCAAGGAATTGGTAGACTTCCTGTGCTTCTGGATGTTTTGTATCACCAACAAGAAACACATGGATTTTACTTCCTACTTCTATCCAACTGCACCCAGGCTCCTTCTTGACCCCACGATCACGCATTAGCTTTCTAACTCTTGCAGCATCGACCCAACGTCCAGCAGCTGAATATGTGTTAGACAGTAGGATGTATGTTCCATCATGCTGTGGTATCATCCGAAACAGCTGGTCAGCTGCATAAGCACCAAATTCCATATCTCCATTAGTCCGACAGCCAGAGAGAATCGCCTCCCAAATGGACGGGGTAGGCTCAAAAGGCATTGTCTTGATCAAATCTCTAGCTTCTCCAATTCTTCCAGAGCGACCAAGTAAATCTATCAGCCGTGCATAATGATCTTCTCCAGGACTAATGCCAAAGTCCCTCTTCATGGACTCAAAATAATGGAAGCCTTCATCTACCAAACCAGCATGGTTACATGCTGTCAAAATTGTGAGGAAAGAAATTCGGTCAGGATCTATGCCTTCAGCAACCATCTGGTCAAATAGCTCAAGTGCCTCTCTACCGTGTCCATGTTGCCCAAGAGCTGAAATCATGGCATTCCACGAGACACAGTCTAAATTGGGCATCACAAGGAACACAAGACGAGCATCGTTCACAGCGCCGCATTTGGCATACATTGTTAGAAGTGCATTTCCGGCAGAATTGCTTGCCTCAAATCCACACTGTACAAGATGTGCGTGGAGCTGCCTTCCATGCTTCAGCGCTCCAAGTTCACCACAGGCAGCTATTGCACCTGCATAGGTGTAGTCGCATGGTTTGACATCCTCAGCTCTCATCTGGTTAAACAGTTTCAGAGCATCTTCTGAAAGCCCTCCGTGGACATATCCTGAGACCATCACCATCCATGACAAATCGTTTTTATATGGCATCACCTTAAATACCTCAACTGCTTTGTCCAAACAGCCGCTGTCAATGTATCCCGACAAAATGGTGTTCCAAGAAACAACATCCTTCATATTCATAGTGTCAAATATCCTTTTCGCAATCACAATCTTTCCACCCTTCGAGTACAAAGTCACTAATGCATTGTTAACAGGCAATGCTGCCTCAGGAACAAAATTCGGCTGTAACCGAATAATCTGACCATGGACTGACTTCCCATGCACAAAGAATCCAGCATTTGCACACGCACTCAGGACGCTAGTAAAAGTGAACTCATCAAGCGGAACCTTTTCTGACACCATCCTCCTGAATAGCTCAAAGGCGTCTGCACACATTCCCGATTGCACATACCCTGAGATCATCGCATTCCACACGACATCGAACTTACCATCAACCTCCTCAAAAACTGATCTAGCAGCATTGACATCGCCTCTCCTGACATAGCCGACGACCATAGTGGTCCATGTGAGGTCATCCTTCTCCGACATTTCGTCGAGCACCTTCCGTGCGTCCCAGGAGGCCTCAGGCGTGTCGCACTTCATGTACAGAGCAATGAGCGCATTGGACACAGACAAGGCAACCGCCGCGCCGGACTTGAGCACGGAGCAGTGCAGCTGCGTGCAGTGCGGCGCGGCGAGGTTGTGCATCTGGCCGACGGCGCTGAGGAGCGCGGTGAAGGAGTAATCGTCGGGGCGGAGTGAGCCGGATCCCAGCAGGGCGCGGAACACGGAGACCGCGGGCGCGGCGAGGGACGCCCTCGCGAACGCGGACATCATGGCGTTGTGGAGCACGGTGTCGCGGCGGGCGGGCGGGACGGCGTCGAAGAAGGCGGCGGCGTCCCGGAGGCGGCCGGCGGCGGCGTGCGCGGCGACGAGGGAGGTGGCGGCGACGGGGCCCGGGTCGGGGCCGGAGCGGAAGAGAGCCGCGGGGGTGGCGAGGTCGGGGGAGAGGGTGAAGAGGTGGATGAGGCGGAGGGTGAGGTGGGGGTGGGACGGGGCGTGCAGGAGGTCGGCGGTGAGGAGGCGGGCGTGGAGGCAGCGGAGGGCGCGGAGGAAGGAGGAGGAGGGGCAGGTCGGGGCCGGCGAGTGGCACTCGGCGAGGCGGCGGAGGAGGAGGGAGCATTGGTGGGCGAGGGAGGCGACGGCGGTCGGCGGCGGCGGCGGCGGCGGCCGCCACGGCGGCATCGCGCGTTGGCGTGGTGGTCGGGACAATTCGGAGCGCGCGCCGCGCGGCCCAGTGTTCAATTGGGCGTGGGCCACGGCCCACGGGGTTTTGGTTGGGTTCAGGCGTTTGGCGGGTTAGCGGATTTCTGAACATTACTTTCAGGTGTTCAAATGTTTCTGAGCATAGCAATGTTCTATATTGAAGAGCAAGAGGGGGCACCGTTAGAGCAATTTTTTTTTCGATTACACGGTAGAGACACAAGCGCACACGTTATTACACATAACACTATACTTACACGCTTATAAATATGTCTCTAGCCTAAAAAATACTACCTACTTCCCAGAATGTAGCAATCTACAATGAAATGACATGTCCTAAATGGGTCTCATCCAATCATAGGGTGATACGTTCTGAAATGGAGGGAGTAGAAACCAGTGACACGTTTCCGAAATGATATTTAATTATGTGTTTTATTGTGCCGGGTCTTACATATCTATGACAGAGAATCTCACAATTCTTCTCCATGCCACTTTCTCTCCTGTAACTGGAGGTACACTGAAGATTTCTTATCTACTACTACCTACTAACATAATATGTTTAGCCTAAACACGATCACCCTAGAATCAGATTGGCAGCGCACCGTTGCATCCACTGCATCTACTACGTATTAACATAATATAGTGCACTGCCGGTTTGATTACAAAGGGGTCACTGACGATCATGTGTGACGTGGCAGCATCCCTCATCCCATCCCTTCACTTGCATTGATTAAGGACTGCACTACGAACACCCTCCAACATTTAGCTTAGGATAGAGATGGTTAAGGTTTTTTTTTTTTGACAAAAAAGATCGTAAAGTGATCGTAAAAAAACACGAATATTAGGGAATGACTTAATATCAAATAATTAGAATAGGTGAAGCTTCGTACTCAGGTTGTAGCCCACCATCTTATGAAGCTAGTCGGAGGATCCCTAAACATTTCTCTGAAGTGATCGTTACCATGACACGATATTGGCTCCCAATTTTCCATGCTGAGAGTCAATTTTCCCAATAATCACCGTTTTCTAACCACCTTTAAACTTCCTTCCAACCTCGAAATCCTGATCCAACAAAGCTTGCTAAAAGGTGGGGTTCTTTGTTGAAATTCGTTATTATAGGACCATGTTTGGTTTATGATTAACTAATGTCACAGACTCACATACAACCTTAGTTATGTTTTGGCACAAAGTGACCAATAGAATGGTTTCCACAAGTTCGGAACCACATGGCTAAGGAAGTCAAAATAGGGTCAATGAACCAAATAACTAACCACTTAAAACTATCAAGCCACATCATAAAGAAACATGTGCAATTGTCAACTTTGGCATATTAATCTCGATCGGCGTGTCAGAGCATGTCACTGGTTTTATGTCCTCCTACACGCTCCAAGTCCCAAACCGTGATCCAACAAAGTACAGCTTTATAAGTTGTAAGCTGAACTGCATTAAGCAAGGAATCGATGCCAAAGAAGCAGGATCAAACCCTACCAAAGAATGTGACTTTAAAAGAGAGGTACTTCTGTCACCACTAAACCATGTCGTCGAATGCACTCCATCAATCCATATGTAGCCATGATTGATGCCCACAGGATGGAATGTATGTAAAGGCAACGCATAAAGATGATAATTATCGCCTGAAGATCGATCGATCGATCGATCTCGCTAATTAACGGGCCATCTACCCGTTATTACATACCAAATGGTACTCAGATCACACTGATCTGACCAACACACTAGCTGTCAGCCTATCACCCGTTACAAGTGAATTATTGAGCTCCAGGCTAGTCAGACCAACGGATTCTGGCTAGCACAAAGAACAAATCTTCAGCGATTCCGGCGGCAGCAGCAGCGAGAACCTGACGAAACGGTCGCGATCTCCCAACCGCAACCATCGCGCGGCGCGGGCCGGGCATGCGCACTCGGCGTCTGCGTCGGCGACGCAGCTGAGCTAGCTGTGGACGACAGGCTTGTGGAATAAGCCAAACCACATATTTACAAATAAAAAGTAATTTGTAAATAAAACTTTTATATATGTGTTAATAGCAAACTAAAGGAGGAGTCCCTCTAGTTGTGGTGGACCATCCTATCGAGCCTCGGGCTCCCACATTGCTTCCCCTCTAACGATGTTTTCTTCCACGAGTGGCACCGCTCTTGCCGACTCAACGTTTCGCAGGAGCATCGTTGTGGATTCGACACGGTCGTGACCCTTGGCGCGCGGTCCATTTGGAAGGAACGAAACAACCGTGTGTTTAATAACTGTTCTCTGCCCTGGTCCGATGTGGTAATAGGCACGGCGCAAGAGGCCGCTCTTTGGCATCTTGCCCATCCCCTGTCGCCAACACTGCCTTTTTAGCGTGTTAGGTCTTTTGATCGTCCCATTGTAATCGCAAGAATAGATTTAAGTTCTCGTTTTTCTCTTTTTCCTCCTTTTACTCCCATCCCCTCCTCCCCCACCCCCTCTCCCTTTTTTTTTTTGCCGTCTGTGTAAATTTTATTTCTCTGTGTAATTCTTTTACGTATTCAAAAAGAGCAAACTAAAGGAGAATGCTAAAAAATAAACTTTGATGAAAAATCCCTAAAATCAGCTATAAATTTAAGGTTGAAAATTTAAAATTTGATTGATAAATATAAAAATGAAGCCGGACGCTTCAGTGTGCGCGCTGCGACAGCTAGAGGATAGAAACAACCAAGCAGCAAAGCTACCAGCCTACCGCACACTAGCTATCTTTGAGGCATCATAGGTCGCCTCTCGCCTTTCAGAATTTTCAGGGCCTCATGATTCTGCCGTGGACGCAACAGCGAGACGTCGATCCCGATCGATCGACGGTGTAGCTTCCGATCAAATCTCAGCAGCACGCATTCCGTGCTCGAGTAGTAGGATCCGCGAGCACGGCGACAACGGACGGACGGAAGCTTGCGTTCTTGATTTCCTTGGCGCCATTATGCTTGCTTGATTAGTGAGCGTACGTGCGAGATTAGTTGCCTTGCACAATCGCGAATATACAAACGGGTGAAACGACAAAAAAGATCTGCGTGTCAAAAGCGGAATGAATTGATCCTGGAAAGTTTCAGGTTCACACGTGAATCACGAACGGCTTGGCCATTTTCGTATCCCACTGGATTGCACGCTGGCACTCCCGCGCTCGTCCATCACAACGTCAGATAGCACGCTGCATATGCTGTCCATTTTCTAGTACGCTGGCCGCTGGGCCGTCGTCGTACTGGAGAGTGAACGACTGAACTGCTCAAGTACTACTAGCACGGTAGCGGAACTGCTCAAGTACACGCCAAGGCCAGTAGAGAACGTACTGTCCGTCCGTTTCTCATGCCACAGTCGCAGTTCCAGTCAAAAGTTTTTTCTCGTCACGGCGTCTGAAGTCTTCTTTCTCTTTGTCTGTCCCCTATCTCCGGCACGGTTTATGTCACAATTTTCATGCCAGCTTGATAATGGCTGGTGTTTAGATTCAAACTTTAGATCCAAACTTTCAACTTTTTTCATCACATCAACTTATCATACATACATAACTTTTCAGTCACATCGTACCAATTTCAACCCAAATTTCCAACTTTGAAAGGAACTAAACACAGCTAATATTGGCGATGCGCCGACGCCACGTTTATGCCAAGGCCCATTGTCTCCACTAGAGTTTTTTCTAAACTGCTGGTAACCGCGCGGTCACGGAGTATTAAAAGGAAACCACGGTAATATTCTTAAATTCAACTAATTTAAAAAATAAATTAAAATTTTGATAAATTTTATACGGTTATCACGGTTACTACGGTTACCACATCATAGCCGTTGGACATGATAACTTTGGCTCCAACGGTTCGAGAAACCCTGGTCCGCGATTTGACGATTTGTCCTGCACCGATCACCGGCTACAATTCGCGAGCTCCATCAATCCCATACCTGTGCTAGCTACATGCCACTGTACAGACTCCATACATGTTACTCCTACTACTACTAGTAGTAGATGCTACACCGTGTAGCAGCGCACTGTTTCGCCGCTATGCAGAGTGAAACGGCCACTCCGCTTTCAGGCCGCACGTAACATCGCGCGGAACTCGCCACGTCAGCCGGAACCCACTGATGACACGCACGCACCAACAGTGTGTCGCCGCAGACGACAAGACCGTCGCGCAGGGGACACTCCCACATCTCACGTCGCTTCAGCCCCCGAGCATCCGCTACGGTCACTGATATGTGGGACCCACCTTTGGTGGGGTAGCTGTTGCCAGCGGAAGGGGGGAGGCACCGGCGCCAGCGTGGCCGCTTCTTCCCCACTGGGCCTCCGCGTTTGGTTGTTTCTGGAGCCCCTGGACTTCCACTTCATTTATTATTGTTCCCCCCCGACGCTGACGCCTGTGGCCCACCTGGGGATGGGGCCCACGTGTCATTGGGAAGGAGCTGATGGCCAGGCGTTTCGCGTGTTTTTGTGACCGCACCCCGGTTCAACACGCCGAAGTGGCGGCTTGCGGTTAGTGGCTGGCTGGTGGGGCATGCGTGATACCCGGGCCCACGTGTCGGTGAGAGGAGGATTTCTGCAAGAGAGGAGCGCTTCGCTTCGCGTGGGGAGCGAAACGCTCGCATTTGCCACTCCTGGCGAGGCAAAGCCTCTCCAACTTTCTCCTAACGAAAACCACGCCCACGAGAAGGAAGTGAGCGAACGACGCTGAATTTTTTTTGAAAATTTTGGAGAAAATTTACCGGAGGAGTTCAAATTTCTTTCGAGCATGAGGAGGAGAGTTGCACTGAGCACGGCGATTGCGTTGTTAGTGGGTGCTCAATTATGTGCGGCGGCGACGGCGGAGGTGGAGGTGGAGGTCGCCGGCGCCGGCGGTGGGGTTGTGCGGCGGCGGTCGCTGCACCAGCCGTTCTTCCCAATCGAGTGGTCGCCGCCGCCGCCGATGTCCGGGAGCGAGGCCGTCCCGCCGCCGCCGCCTGCGGCCGCGGCGTCGGCCACCAGCGGCGGGGGCCGGTCCACGACCACCGTCATGAACACCGTCGCCATCGCGCTCTCGGCGGGCCTCGTGGCGCTCGCGGTGGCGTCCTACTCCTGCTGCCTCCTGCTGCGGCGACGACGACGCGAGGAGGAGGACGACGGCGACCGCGCCGCGAAGCGGGCGGTGGGGGCGGCGGCGGCGGCGGTGGCGGCGAGAGTCCCAAGCGATGTCGGGAGCAGCTCCCGCCAGCACCGGTCGCCGCCGCCGAGCTCGACGGCGTCGGACGCGATATACCTCGACCCGCTCACGACGCTGGTGGAGGTGCGCCAGCATGAAAAGAGCCCGGACCTCCGCCCGCTCCCGCTGCTGAAGCAGCCGAGCCCTGACCTCCGGCCGTTGCCGCCGCTGAAGCGGCCGGAATCTCAACGACCTCCACCGCCGCCGTCCACTCCGCCGTTGACCACCACGGGGTACTCCACCGACGAGGAGGACCAGGCCACGTACTACACCGCGCCGAAGACCGCCATGTCGTCGTTCAGCCGGAGCACGAGCCAGCACAGCACGCTGGAACAAACAGCCATGCCGCCCATGGCCACGGCCACGGCCGCGCCTGCACCGCCGCAAACTAATCCCCCACGACCTGTTCGTCCGCCACCGCCGCCGCCCCCGCCGAGGCAGAGGCTGCTCCGGCCGCTCCCGGCAGAATCGCCGCCGCCCGCCGCGCTGGCCAATCTGGAACTAACCGGTTCCCCCGTCAAACCCACTGTTGAAGACAGGGGAGGCGAGAATTCCGGCGCCGCGCGGCCGCCCAAGCCGCCGCACCTGAAGCCGCTGCACTGGGACAAGCTCCGGGCAATCTCCGGCCGCACCACCGTGTGGGATCAGGTCAAGAACTCCGACACATTCCGGTGCGCCCCCCTCTCTTCACCCCCCCTCCATTCTTCCACATTACCCACATCTCTCTGTGTTCAACTGAGCTGTCTATCGATGGTGCTGCAGCGTCGACGAGGAGGCGATGGAGAGCTTGTTCCTGAACAGCGGCGGCGGCGGCGCGGGGAGCTCGGACCCGGCGGCGAGGAGGGGAGGATCCGGGAAGCAGGAGAGGCGGTTGCTTGACCCGAAGCGGCTGCAGAACGTCGCGATCATGCTCAAATCGCTCAACGTGGCCGCCGACGAAGTGATTGGTGCACTCGTGCGTGGTGAGATTGTGCTCTCAATTTCTTACTTCTCGCATGACGTATGTAGTGTTTGGTCCCCCTACTACTGTGTCATTGTGGAATTTATCAATTACTGCTACTATTATGTGCTATGCTCTCTGCAATTCCGGTGGCCACATGCCATTGCACAGTAGTACAATCTAGTCACTGTTAAATTAAGCACACAAACATATAGTACCTGACAAGTGATTTGGTTAGTTTTTTTTTTTTTTTTTGGAAGTTGAGTAAGTCTGTTTGGTTTCTGGGGCAAAAAAATTTCTTAGAATTACCTTACTGTTATCTGAGAAGGAAAATGAAAGATGAGCTAAATGGGAGAAATTCCAGCTTATTGACTGTACTTAATTTTCTACTAGATGCTAGTTTAGCATAATTTATCAATTTACTCTGTGCTACCGTTGAATTTCCGACTGTTCTATTCATCCGAAATCGACAATGAAAGTCAGTGCATAAATCACATGTCAGTATGCCACCAAGACCTCAGTGTCCTCACAAAATCATATTTTTAGTAATCTTGTTGACTGAACGGCAGTTTTTGAGACACTTAACTCTGTACTCATCACTATAATCAGCAAATATTTCTAGAAGTGTCACACTGTTCTACAACGACGCACGAATTATACCTGAAGGTTCTCGAAATTTCAGGCGTAAGCAATTGTCGTATTGCTCACCTAACAAATATGGGAGTACATGCCTAGCATACCAGGGAATCTCTCTCCCTCTCCAACTCCCCAACATGACACCTTTTCCTTTAATTTTGATGTGAACTGATAGAGAAGGCTCCTATACATGTCCTGCCTTTTGACCTCCATTGTCACATTCAATTATATTTTTGGTGGGGGGTTACTTTCACAATCAAAATTTCTGGATGTAATGCGTTCCAACAAGGATAATTTGTGCACCATAAGTCCGATGATTACATGGCAATGCTGTGTTTGTTCCAAATAAGCTTCTATTGGTTGATGTTAAGTTTCTAGAGCTGAGATCCTGGGACTGTGGGTGCAAGTGACTGGACTGGAGTATCACTATGCGATGAAACATGGACGTTTTCTTTTGTTATGTAACTTTTAATTTGTTGGTACATATACTTTTGTGAATAGCCAGTGATATAGTCTGTTGCCAAAAATATATTGTTAAAGAAACAGTGATGTAGCATCATTGGTCATGTCATGTTAGGCCATGGTGAGATCAGTAGGCAGATTGTGACATGGATAGAATAGGCGAGATGCATCTTTCACAAAGACACTAGTGCTTTACCTTTTCGTGCCTGTTCTGTATTGTGATAATGTTATATTACATTCTGTATTTTCAATGTGATAATAGCTGCATTTACTAGTGGCATGCACACAAATGAGCTGTCAGTTGCTTTAGAACTTCTGCACTATTAGTTTGTAGAACGAAGATTATGAGGACTTCCTTGCCAATTTTCATTATCCAAATTAAACTTACATCTTCATTTCAAGGTTTGTTTTCTCATTTTATTCATCACAAACCATCAACTTCTCTCTTATATTGGCCTACAGACGTGTCACTCGTTTATCGTTTGAGCTGGAAATAATTGGTGATATAATTTCTATTATTTTTTATTGTGAATATGTTAACACAATATTCTTGAGTTTATCATGTCCAATTTGTGAACCAGGATTCTATAGGTTTTGTGAGTTACTAATCCATTCTTAAAGTAATTGAATAACAAATTAACTTGGTTGATATTACATACATTGCTCATTGTTAAAAAAGGACAGTTGAAATTCTTGTACACCGAAAGAAATCTGGTTGAATTATAGAAGTGGTTGTAGTAGGTCTAAACGTCTAGTTTCATCAATGCCTTACTGTCAAGGGACATCCCTTACCAAACTTAGGTGTTTTATTGCCTGATCTTGAATAGTACAATCATCTTTCAAGTTGTTATTTGACCATCTATATATGCTAAGAAATATGTTTTCTTTTTGTAGATAAAGGCATATTGCATTCCGTACTAAAAACTACATGTCATCATGATAAGCATGTCACATTCCGTGCTATAAACTCCATCATATGTCATGAGTGATAAGTTGTCAGAGATCACGACTGTGTTGGGAGGCACGACTGTGTTGGGAGGCTAACTACCAGTGAACGCTATTGATTATTGTTGTTGGTGTACAAATAAAATTCAGTAGAAACCATAACTGAATTATTGCTTCTTTACCCATGCACAGTGACTTGTATCCCCAGATTTTCCTATTATTTCTATTGTTAGGCATCTCCGTATGTGGTTGGTATACATCAACTAGAATTATGAATGCTGTGAACCTTTGTGGGATTATTTAATCATCACTGTTACGAGCATGCACGGTTTCCTTAGGGAATTCCTATTATAGAAAAGGTTAATGCTGTGTATGCTACAGTAGTGGGCCTATGATGCAGTTGTTTTCTGATGTCACATGGAAACATTCATTGGCTATGTTGGATACTTGGATCCAACAACTTCCATTCCAACTTGAGTATTTGTTTATTGTCCAGAGCCAACATATCTCATCAATAGTTCAATACATTTGGCGTGATATTTAAAACATAGTTGACAGTACTCAGTGAAAACTCTTGCATAACTGCATTACTTTTTGGAGTATGAATGATGCAACTTTTGCCTGATTTAGTTATAAATGTTTTAATCTGTGTTACCAGGAAATCCTGAAGATTTAGGGTCTGAGTTCTATGAAACACTAGCTAAGATGGCACCAACAAAAGAAGAAGAATTGAAACTAAAAGGTTATAGTGGCGATTTGTCAAAAATTGATCCAGCAGAGCGCTTTCTGAAAGATGTACTTGGAGTTCCTTTTGCCTTCGAGAGAGTGGATGCGATGCTGTACAGAGCAAATTTTGACAATGAAGTGAATTATTTAAGGAAATCTTTTGGAACATTGGAGGTAAAATAGCTATGATGATCTTATCATTCCATGAAGCTTACAATACTTCCTCCATTTTACCTACCAATTATATCAACTAGGAAGGTAGCCCGTGCATTCGCCCGGGCATGCATATATCGTTGCTTAAATATTTTTTCTAAGATATTTGTTAGTAAAATTTAATTCATCTATATAAGCACTTATCTATAATCCTAATCTTCTTCATCAATCTAAAAGATGTAGACTTAGTTTGTTCAGAAAACATGTCTAATAAATAAAGTGTGAATTAAAAGAAGTTGTTTTTTTCTTTTTTTTAATTGAATGTTTTGGTTTTCTTTAACATATCTCAAAAAACAGTTATTGCTAATAAATGTGTTTTTATTCGTACCATCAAACCCTCCTTTTGATTGGTTTACATTTGACACAATTTATTATACGTACTTACATATGAAACATTAAAAAATGGAATATATATATATATATATATATATATATATATATTATAGACCTCGTACTTATAATACATGTGAGCTATAGCATTTTTAAATATATATTGTTGACCTAAGTGATTTAATTTTAATAGTAAAAAATATAATATTTAAAACTAACTATACGATAAAGGGAAGACCATTAATATGTAATAACTTAAAAATACTGTGATAGTTATAGTAATGCGTGTCTCAATTTAAGTGAAAATTAAGAACCATAATGGTCTATGAAATTACAAGAATTTCTACAGTTGGTTCAATTTACACTCTATGGATATTTTTCTATTTTCTATTTTATTTTGTACAAATCTTATTTTCTGTTCAAATTTTACAATATCATAAATAGTGGCAGAGTTACACCCTATGTGTCAATTTTTTTTTAAAAAATAATCCAATAATATTTTATCTATAAGCAAGTAAAGATTGATATAGATTATCATTGTTTATTAACGGTAAATTATATTTGATATGAGGCTACGGATAGATTGAGATAGATCCAATTAATGGACTCACCGTTTTAAGTTATCTATATTTAAACATAAATATAATCTTAGTGAACCAAAATAATGTATTTCTTCTACTACTTGTTATTTAAATCTTTTTTTTTTGTGTTTCATATTGTTCTAGTATAAGCTATGTGCTCTTAATTAGGTGTTTAAAACTCTTATGCTTTTTTCCTTAAAATTGTGTCTCGAGTAACCAATAGCTAGTCAAAAGTAACGTATTTTTTCTACTTGTTAAATATAGTTAATTACGTATTTTTTTCTACTTGTTAAATATAGTTAATTTGGGTCTTGAATTATGCAACAAAGATCTAATGTACGTCTATAAAAAATAGCTATGTAATTTTAGATCGTATAGTCATATAATATGTTTTCAATCAAATACATTCATCATCAAAACAGGAGAGAGAGGAAAAGAAGGGGAGGAAGGGCCAATATGGAAGCATAGCGTGCTTACTACACGTACAGGGTCTGAAGGGGTGGAACGTGGGCCTTTCAATTTTTTAATTTTTTATGGTAGAAAATAATGGGTCCATCATATTTAAAGGAAAATAAATCTAATTTATTAAAGTGCCACGTGGCAGTTTAGGAGCGTTTGTAGGAGTGTCACATGGCAGCTTAGAAGCGATTATAGGATGTTTAATGGACTTTTAGTATATAATAGAATTACCAACTGTTTAGATATTATTCTCTTCTCTTAAAAATGTAAATTTAAGATAGGTGTTTTCATGCTTCACAAAAGATATGCCACACATTCTAAGTTTCTCACCCGTGAGCTGTCCCCAAAAAAAACTCAAATAGATCACTTATCAAACTTCTGAATTCTCAATTATTTTGGAGTAAAATGTAATATTCCTTCAGAAATCTTTCAGGCAGCCTGTGAAGAGTTAAGAAGCAGCAAACTATTTTTGAAGCTGCTAGATGCAGTTCTAAAAACCGGGAACCGCATGAATGATGGAACCAATCGAGGCGAGGCGAGGGCTTTCAAGCTTGATACTCTCCTAAAGCTTGCAGACATCAAGTCAACAGATGGTAGAACGACATTGCTTCACTTCGTGGTTAAAGAGATCATCCGATCAGAAGGCTTCGATTCTGATCAAAGCGCGGTTAATCCTGGCAGCGGCAGCAAGGAACAGTTCAAAAGGGATGGCCTGAAATTACTTGCAGGGCTCAGCAGTGAGCTCTCCAACGTGAAGAGAGCGGCCACACTGGAGATGGACACGCTGAGCGGCAACATCCTGAGGCTCGAAGCCGATCTCGAGAAGGTGAAGCTTGTCCTACAGCTCAAGGAGACTTGCTCAGATCAAGGCGCGAGCGAGAACTTCTTCCAGGCAATGGTTGTCTTCCTCAGAAGAGCAGAGGCAGAGATGAAGAACATGAAAACCGCAGAGGAGAACGCGTTGCGCCTCGTGAAGGAGACGACGGAGTACTTCCATGGCGACGCCACCAAGGAGGAGCCTCACCCTCTGAGGATATTCGTGGTGGTGGATGAATTCCTCCTGATACTGGACCGTGTTTGCAGGGACGTCGGCAGAACGCCGGAGAGGGTGATGATGGGCTCCGGTAAGTCGTTCCGCGTCACCGCAGGTACCTCATTGCTGCCTCATCGGAATGAGAACCGCCGAGTTCTTAGCTCCTCCGATGAGGACAGTTCGTCATCTTAGGAGCAAACATTTTTGGTGCATAGGTTAGCTGATAATATTTGAGAGTAGTGATTCTTCCGGAGCTGAATATTGTGGTGTATAGACTGTAATCACCGTCAGAAATAAGGGAGTCGTCACTCTGTCACTGTTCAGTAGATGTTTACCAAAGCTAAAGAAAGGTAGCTGTACAAAGGCATTCAGTATTATGGTAGTATGTTCTTACTAGTCAGCTCAAATAGCATATGTTTGAGAATCATCATATTAAGAGAAAATATATTTGTTGGAAGTGTAACTTCAGTTTTCTTTTCAATATAGTCATGTTACCGCTGAACAAATCTATGCACCCTTTGAACAAGTCATGAACAGATTTCGTGGTCGAAAGTGACAATTCAATTATCAGCTCGGTAGCGTCATTTTAGAGAAATTTTCAGTCAGTTAGTGCTGTTTGGAGAAATTTTCAGTTGAAAGGATTGGGGTGCGTTTGGTTCTTTGCCAAACCTAACCAGGTAACCAAAAATATGGCATTGCTATTTTTTCGGTTTGGTTGATTTTATTGAGTTGCATTTACTGGTCACTTCAACTCAAAAGCTTACGATGATGAGAACGACGAGAAGTTCATTTTATATTCTAACACTCTAACACATATGAGGCGGACAATTCATTTTGGGCCTGTTCACTTTGATGCTATTTTCAACCATACCATTTCTTGGTAAAATTGTCAAAATTTTTGGCTACGTTTAGTTTGTTGCCAAATTTTAGTAAGTACATATGAAATCTTGGCAACATTACTAAAATTTGACAATACTAAAACTTGATAAGATTGAAAATGGTAGCATGGTGCACAAGCCCCTTTATATTCAGTTACTTTTCGAAAACTTTGGCAATAGCCAACTCTCGCCATTGCCAAAAAAAGTTGGGCGCTAACCAACAGGCCGTTGGAAATGTTTGGACTTGACCTGAACCGTCCACATCTTATGGGCCTCTATATTTGGGCCTTACATTTTGTTTTCAAACAAGCCCAACAAAAATAACAAAACGAATCTTGATGGTAGTTTAGACGGCTGAGATTTCCCGGTAACCGCCTTTCAAACCCGCCGCCGAATTACCCGCCACAAACTCCGCCCCGCTCTCTCCGAACCATCAAATAAATCTCGCACCACTCTCTCTCTCTCTCTCTCTCTCTCGTCGCGTGTCGCGTCGTCCGGAAATGCCGCCGGTGTCGTCGTCGACGTCGAGGCCGGCGTCGCTGCCGTCGTCGCCGCACAGGCCGGCGCTCCGGCCGGGCAGCCTGCAGCGGCTGCTCCGGCCGCCGGACCCCTCCGACGACGACGGCGCCGCCCCCACGGCGCCCCGCTCCTCCCGCGGCGCCGGCCGCGTCCTGCTCCAGGTCACCAACATCACCCCGGCGCTCTCCGGCGCCGACCCTTTCTCCGGCCACCACGGCTTCTACCTCCGCCTCTCCGACTCCGCGCGCTCCTGCTACGTCTCCCTCCACGCCGACCACGACGACCTCATCCTCACCAACGGCCTCCACATCGGCCAGGTCATCGAGGTCGAGCACCTGGTGCCGTCCGTCCCGGCGCCCGTGCTCCGCAATTTCCGCGTCCTCCCCGGCCGCTACCCCTGCATCCAGCAGGAACCCGCCGACGACGCCGCCGGCGCCGGCGCCGCCGAGATCAAGGAGGTCGTGTCCGAGCGCCCGCGCCGCTCGTCGCCGACGCCCCCCATCCCGGGCGAGAGGAGGGCGCGGCAGGCGGGCGGCGGCGGCTCCCCCTCCGCGATCAGCTACCGCCACAGGTCACGGTCGATATCGAACTTGTCGGAGGCGGGCGCGGCGGCGAGGAGGAGCGGCGCCGCCGTCCTGGGGAAGCTGAGGAAGGTCAGCGTCACGTCCATCGACGGCACCAGCACCGACGACGACGACGACGAGTCCGACGTGTCGTCGTCGTCGGCGAGGAGGAATTGGGATTTCACCGGAGGCGTCAAGGACAGGAGGCCCGTCGCTCCACGGAGACGCGGCAACAGTGTAAATCCATTTCTTTGAATCTCTCGAAATTTCGCGCCAAATAACACACAAATTGCAACAAATCAAAGCTGATCCAGTCAATTTTGGTCTATCATTTAGGTTTCTCCAAGTAAATCCGGCCCAAACTCTACTATCACGCAGAATGATGATCCGATGGAGTCGGTGAGGAGGAAAGCCGAGAAAGCATTCAGCGTGCTCTCCAAGAGGGCGTCTGCTAAGATGACCAGAGAAAGCTCTAATTGCACAGTGGCGACGCCGCAGAGCGCTGCGGCGTTGAGCAGCATCAAGTGGTGTGAGAACAATGTGATGTGGAGCACACTTTCATCAAGCTTGCTGAAGCATGGAAAGGTATACTGGTATACCTCACAAGTTGATTCTGCGTACGGCATTTTTTTTTTGGCTTGGTTCTGTTCTTTCAACAAGTTAATTCTGCTTGATGATTATATAGTTGGTGATTATTGTTTGCCCCCAATTGCAGGAAGCAGTGAAGCAGAGAGACATGGCACTGCAGGCTGTGCTTGATGGATTGCTTGAGGCATCTACCACTGAGAAATTGATAAAATGCCTGAGGTGAGTGATGTTTAGAGCTTATGTAGAATTGGCGAGAATGATTGGGTGAAAGTTTTACATGAGGATTGAGAAATTTGGGAATAATACAGTCTGTTAGAACAGTAAATTTGATTGATTCTGATTGCACTTAATTATAGAATTGTATGATCAAGTTTCTATACTTGTAAATAACATTGCACCATGTAATTGATAGTTCATTTCCCCCTCTTTTTGCAGTACTTACTCTGAACTACAATCTGACAAGGAAGAAAACCCAAAGGAGCTCATCGACAGGTTCTTGAAATTCTCTCAGGAACTGGATCATGCTATCTTCATCGCCCAATCACAGACCAAAATTAGGCATGTAAAAGCATGTGGTTCCAATTCAACATCCTCAGCTTCAACCAAAGCTGCTTTGAAGGCTGCATTGGATAGGAAGCAGTCTGCCATCTTATGGATCAGAGCAGCCATTGAAGCAGACCTCTCACCTTTTTCTAGCCATACAAGACCCACTGAATCACCAAAGCTATCACTGGCAGAGTCAAAGCCTATGACCCCATTGTTCTGTTGTTCCAAGCCAAAGTGCAACTGCAGCAAAAGGTCCTCAAGGAAAGCATCTGACGGTTCCTCTCAAGGAAGTAACATGAGTGTTGCCATGGACCTGGCTGTAGCACTGAGATCAGAGTGCAACTGTTGGTTCCTCAAGTACATCGACAAGTTCTTGGACGATATCGAAAGCGAGACCATGTATGCACCATGTGATTCCCAAGTTGCAGGCCTTCTGCAGCAGCTTAAAAGGGTGGATGACTGGCTCAACCGTGTCGCGCTACATGAGAGGATGCTTTCGGTTGACCGAACAAACAAGGATAGCATGTTTTCTGAAGAAGAAGAGAGCGATGCGTGTGAGAGGGTACGGAGAAAGATTTATGGAGCCCTTTTAAGGCATGTTCAATATGCTGCAATGGCGCTAGAAGGTCTAAATGGTGTAATTGATGAAGAGAAGGACGAGAGAAAATAACAGTAACTGTGCAAAGAGCTTTATCAATATATAGAATGAACAAATAAATTTTGTGTAGCTGCAGATAATATAAGTTTACCATCGTCAGAATTCTAGCTGGTGGAAGCATCTTAGGCATAACTTCCAAATGCTGTCTGATAAATGTTGGATGCTCTGATGGTATTGTTGCAACTATTGCTAATCTTGTCTGTGATGAGACATGGCATCCGAAAACTAACAATTGCCTCAAGTGTGACTTTAAGGCCATGAAAGATCTGAATAGTACTATTGGTGAACCTAAGTAGGACATTGAAACAAGGCTGAGGATATCTGGTGCAATTTACACTCTGATTAATTACTTGCTACACTTGTCATTACATACTTGCATACATGCTCATGACTGCATCTCACATTGCATTACATGTTCTTCAGTACATTTCAATTTGTGTTGATGTACTGGTGATGTCAATTGTCAAGTGTACTGCCTTTTTCAAAGTTACTCTTTTGCAGGGATGAAGCAAAGGGTTTACCCCTGTGTGTCTCTGGGTTAGTATGTGTACAACAAATTTTGAATTATTTTTTTAGAAATTAGCCTACCTAGTACCTCTCTTTTGATAGGATTAAGCTTGTATTATTCCTGTCAATGTATATTTCTCTCTCAAAAAAATAAACAAGGTATAGGATTAGTATTACAAATGCCAACACTGTGACATGAAAAATACTCATCTCAAATGGAAGTCAATCATATCACTTGATCTTTGATCATTAACATGATCATGATTACTTCCTCTTATGGCTTTATGGTAAATGCCAAGTAGTAGGAAGAAAAATGAATAAAGTTACATTACATGTATGATATTTGGGACTATATGGGCCAGAATCAATTAATCTCTATGCAATTCAATGTTAGCTCTGTATATCCGAGGCGATATTATTTTTGCAGAGAAGAGATGTTCAGATCAATATTGCTGATGTTGACTCCATTGTAAGCGATTGGTGCATACATCCACATGTCATCAGAGCTTAGCAACTGCACATGATAGTTTGCAGCAAAGTTAGGAAGGTATTTCACTTACTGTTTATAGAAAAATAATTTGGTTATTAAAAATCCTTGGCTAGATGACAATGATATGTAATGTACCCACCTTAATCTGAAGTTGCAAAAATTTGACATACTGCACTGCTTCCTCCAGCATTGTACTGATGTCAACCTGTCAGATCATACTTATCAAGTTACACCCAAATTTATTTTGTACCAATTATCATGATCAAATGCATGAGGCAAAAACTTAGTTATTGCCTGTAGTTAAGTTTCATATTGAGCTTACCTTTGTTCCATTGGGAACCAAGTTCTGCAGGATCCTCAATCTTTCATTGATCCTCTCTCTCCTCTTCTGTAGAACGGACAAATTTAACCTCATCAGAATTCCTTGAATCACCTTGTCATTTTTTTTACACATTTTATTTTATTTGTACTTACCCTTGCATAGAGACTCTGGGGATCGGTTGCCGCCCCACGGTTGGCCCTAGTACCCATCTTCTTCGAGCTCGGCTTCGCGTTGCCCTCCAGGTTTCCTTCCTCTGAGGTGCAACTGCTAGAACTTTGCGTATCAATGTAGGTGTTGCCGACTTCGTCGCTGCCAATAGGATCTTTTTTGCCAGCCTTCTTGCTCTTCTTTGATGCCTGTATCAGTTCATCAATCCAATTAGGCATGGAAAATAAAACAACATGGTAACTGAAGTAGATCACTGTTCTATTAAGATATTTGCATGGGCATACCGTCATGGCAGCACTAGACTTCCTCTTGGTAGCCACTGGTGTAACCTTTGCAGTTTCTTCCACTCTTGGTGATGGATGGTTGCCAGGGATGATCAGATCCTCAGTAAGGTAGGGGATGGCGCAATGTGCGTCGAGATCGGCGATCGGGAACGGATCCATGACCGGGAACTCAAAGCTTCCATAGCTATGAGCTGGGTCAGGGAAGCTGGTGATGCTAGAGCTATGGCCATGCTGAGGCCAGCATTGTGGAGGCACATCGTAGTTGAGACAACCAGAAGAAGAATTGGAGTCGGTGTCAAGGCCAGGCAAGAACATCGCTGCCATTGCCTCCATGGACTCATCCATTTGCTCGTAGGTGAAGCAGTGATCACCATGAGCTCCAAGAAACTGCGCCATCGCGTCGGCCTCGATCAACGGCACCGCTGATGTGTATGATCTCTCCATTTCAGCAAGGTGAAAAGGCCTCAAGGCAAAGAAAAGCACTAGCTTAATTAGAGAGATGCTGCTGCTATAGTCAGCTGCAATGGCTGAGTTTGCTTCTGCCATGCGTGTGATGAGAGGGTATTTGTAGGGTGGGTGCAGCTGGGTGGCCACCATTGCTGACCACGAGGATGGAGACGCCACACAAAAACAATTAATCATCACCAATTGTTTCTTGTTCTTGGCAAAGAAATGTTATCTCCAATCCTCTCAGAGGTCAACCCCGTGGGGACGGTGCTATGTTTGTTGGCGGCCGGATTCTTGATCTTGATATCGACAGTCCATAAACAAAACCAGCATGCGCAATTATGTCGCGGAGGTACGGCGAGTATTATTTATCTTCCAGGCAAGATTGGTATGATGGGGATTGTTTAACCTTGAACCAAGAGATGCATTTGGCCTCTGGCCATTTGCGCAATTACTACTCTCCCTTGTAGAACGTGGGAAGTGGTGGTGAGTTGAGGCGAGAGGCGGATGCAACGCAAGCAAATTAAAGATTATTGGGATTAAGTTCTTGTGTGGTTTGCTCAGTATCTAAAAAAGAGTTCTTGTGGATGCTGCATTATTGTGATGAATGATCAGTAGATACACCAATTCATGCCGTTGTGATCTCGTGCTTGCAATGGAGGCTGCAGTAAACTACATTTGTTGCCATTTCCTGCAACTTGGATAGCTGTCAGATCCTCAAGATGGGGGAAGAACAGATTCCATTGCACGGAGCTGATGTTGCAACAAAAGTTCTTTTGTGTTCATTTGATCTTGCATAACCCATGTGGGTTCAATTATAACCTCAAGGTGTAATGTGAAGATTGTGGCAAATCGTTTATCATCACAATTGGTAAGTGGCCACCAATCTTGTACTATGAACTAAACAGCAGTAATCAAATATGGATATAACCATGTAACTGTTCTCTTTCTTTTTTTTTCTGTTGATAAATGCTGACTTCTTTTTTGGGTGGAAGAATATGCAAAGTACAATCTCCATGTGAGATTTTCAGACTGAAAAAGAGTTTGCATCCGATCCAGGCAATGTTATTGGAAAAACAGAAAAAAAAAACTTATCTTAGCTCTATAGTACGGGATAGGTGGTTGGATCTGCAAAACTCAAATTAGTCTTAACTTCTAAAAAAACTATAACTAGGCATCAAGTTGCTTTTTATATTTTCTGATCACTACATATGTATTTTTTTTAATTAGAGTTCTACAGTTGATTCGTTGCTGTTTATGACTTATTTCTGAACAGTATATTTGATATGGTGGTGTTCTTCTGAATGAATTGACAAGAGTTCCTACCCTTTTGCTTCAAAGTAACTCTTGCTTTGCAAATGTTTCATAAAATCAATTTAAATTCGTTCATTCTTTCACTTATATGAGATTATGAGCAGTAGATACATTTTTTAATGGGAGTATTCTGCACAGTTCAATAAGCCTAAAAATAATTAGCATTAGTTCCATTCCAGACAATTAAATATGCTTGTTCAGTACAGTTCAACAAGCCTAAAACAACTTTCAATAAACATAAAAGAATTATCACTAGAGTGAATTAAATATGAAAAATCGGTGATTGAATCTATTATACTATACATCCATCGAATTCTTTAGCTTACCATGCATCGTTCTTTAACTAATCTCTGTAAATGATTACAACAATCAACTAACTTGAGTTATCCACTGATATAATTTACATTATATAACGTTATTAATGATAGTCTAAGTACTTTGTTTGTACTTATATTTCAATTAACCCTACAACTCGTTTAGTATAATCTTATCATGATAGACTAGTAGCTATTCCGAAATTTTGTTGCATGTACTTCTGAAGGACTCTTAAGGCTAAAATTATATCTCTCTCTCTCCTTAAAATATTAAGGGTGGCTCCAAGAAGGCTAGAAGTCAATGTACTTGCACCATCTCTTTCTCCAAGTTATCGCTTTTCAGTCATTGTTGGATCAATTGAGGCCACAATCTATTGTACTATTTCTCAAAATTGACTCACTTGATACATATTCTGCACCCAGTCTTAACTGGCAAAAACTGTACTACATTTGTGAGAAAAATTAGAGTATGTTGTCGGCTAGAGGTTAAAATAGGCGATATTTTGCACCTTGAATATTTGATGTTAGAATCAACTAGGGAAGAGAACAAATGGTGCTGCCCAAAAAAAAATGATTGTAAATTGCACGCAACTCTTTTGTCTTTACTCCAGACAGATTACTTACTGCTAACTCATTGTCAGCTAAGGCAGTTGACATTTGCTTACTATGATATTAGACTATTATTATTTTTAGATTATTAGTAATTAACAGAGAAATATGCATACATAAGGGTTTGTTTTCTTCACTAATATTGGTTGACTCTCGGTTCATAAACAGAGAAGGAAGTTTCCTTAGTGTCATTAAAGTAGGCAAACAGATTTCTGACTTGTTAAGAAAATGTATATTTGGATTTAATTATACCGACTTCCTCATGTGTTTTTCCTGTCATTCTGAGTGCATTGAACCTATATCAAAGTATGCACATTTACTCATTTAATTACAAAAATTGAATAAGTCTAACAAGAAAGTTTATGCTAAAATACACTGAACATTCTTAATTTTAGACAACTCTTACGAAAGAGTATTTCATAGTTGAGTTAATAATCCAGGAACAAAAAAAGCTTAGCCTTGGCTGTCACTCTTGTCACCAATCTAGGCAGCAGATCTTGTGTTGGAATAAAACCACACACATGGAATCGGTCAGCATTAGGCAGCACTCATGGTTCATTGCATTGGACTATAATTACCCTAATGCTTTCACTACTAATTAGCACTAAACCAAACTATTATGTATTTAATCCTACCAAAGGTTTCCCTGATCCATGGCAATTATCAAAATGATAAACTTAGTGGTTTTGATGCTAAGATGCAGTACTACTGTACTGCTTAAGAATCAAATGACATGAATTATATTAACATATCAAGAAGATGCACGTACTCCCCTGCAGAACAGAAGGATTATCGAAATTGGGGTCCAAGTTGTTTAATGATTATTCGATCCTTGTCATGCTTTGACATGATTAAACTATCTAACTACCAATCCCTAACCACCTAGCATCTAATTAAACTCCTTGTCTGATGTAACTAACAGGATTGCATAAAGTAATCAACCAAGTACAACTCCATGGACCAAAGCAGAAACAGAAAACAATTGTTGAGTTTACTAAGAACACTAGACCAACTTGCAAATCTTAGCATAACACGTAATCGGACGGGGGGGAAGTGGCTATTGCTGGCTCTATCCTGCTTGGGTTCTTTGTTTTTTTAGGCTCCTCCGGCACAGAAAACGGAGCAGTCCATTAGCACGTGATTAATTAATTATTTATTAATTTTTTTTTAAAAAAAGATCAATATGATTTTTTAAGCAACTTTCGTATATAAACTTTTTTAAAAAAACACACCATTTAGCAGTTTAAAAAACATGCACGCGGAAAACGAGGAGGGAGAGTTGGAAACAGGGGAAACGAACTGAGCCCATCCTCTTGTTGAGGTTACTGGAATGATGATGCAGAGTGTGCAATATTGTTTTATATAAAAAGGACGCTTTAGTCCAGTATTGCCCTTTATTAGACAATTGCCCTTTATTAAGCCTCGTGTTGCATACGTACTTAAGCATACCGAGTACTCAATTAGCTCCTGCTTATTATAGCCTAAACTTCTGGTTAGCATACAAGATATTCTACAAAGCAGAACCAAAATTTTCATTTCTTGATCCTATCGTCATTTGTATAAGCAAGTTCCAATGATCAAATCTTGGTTCTGTTGAAACCACAGCAGTTCAGTTCACAATCGTCAGAGGCTGCTTACAAGCTTCCTGGAACAACAATAATTATGCAAATTCAGCAGAAAACTTTTTTCTTCCTTGAAAATGGTTGGTAAAACGAAATTCACTGTGCACCCTATAACTTGTCCGGTTAATGTAAAATCAAATGTGTTTTTGATTAGTATTCTGTGATGAATAATTGGGCATTGGAGATTATTGGTTTTGTTATTTGGAATTTATTCACGAAGTGGTTTTGGGGATGATTGGATTTCACAGGTGATCGCAGGATTCTATCATTTTATGTGACCGGTCAGACCGGGCTGTGTATGCCGGTCAGACCGGCGGTGATCGAGCGGTCGGACCGGCCAGCTCGCGGTCTGACCGGCCGATTCTGAGTCGGTTTCGGTTTCGGGTTGTTTGTTTGGATATCCGTGATTATTTCATGATTATGGCTTCTAGATGGATACTATACGTATGTAATATTACTATTGTTTGCTACTAATGAGTCAAGTTGTGATAGCTTGGTCTCGGAATATGGTTTCTTTGTTTATTTCATGTGTAGGTGACTCGATGTCTCGGGAGAGTATTTGCGGTGATGGACCGGGAGTCGGCTTGGGGATAAGACGACGTCCGTGGTGGTCAGAGATCATGCGGGAAACTTAGGCTAGAGTTGATGCACGTGGTTGATGGAGATTCCATATGGCATACGATGGAAGTATTGTGTGCGTATGAGATGCGGAGTCGAATTTGAAAGGAGTCCAAATTTGGTATGATTGGTTATGTAAAGTTTGTTTCTTATACTAGAGGGTTTCCTAAGGTGTTTAGGACTCTTAGTATGAGTTTGGTTCGTGACTTTAGACTGCCTACCTCGGGTATAAATAGAGGGGGAGCGTGAGGCTTCCCGGTATCGCTTTAGAGAGCAATTGAGTTGAGTTTTGAGTTAGGGTTTCGAGTTTAGTCGAAATTTTTGTAAGGAGTGCTGTTGGTGCACTTTGTAAACACAGAGAGAATCAATAAAGTTGTCATCTATTTTAAGAGTTCTTCGATTTGTGTTTCACCAGGTTTCGGCGGTCTAACCGGCGATATACCGGCGGTCAGACCGGCGGTAAGCAGCGGTCAGACCGGCGGTGGCGAGGCGGTCAGACCGGCAACAGCGACAGCAAGCGGCATTTGATCTCAGCGGTCAGACCGGTGATCTAATCTCGGTCAGACCGACGGCAGCCAGGCGGTCAGACCAGCAGGACAACTTCGGTCAGACCGCGATCTGTCGATTTCGAGGGTAATTTCTATTTCCGCTAAAAGTTTTCGGTTTTTAGGTATACCAACCATTCACTCCTCCTTCTGGTTGGCTTAGTTATTTTGATTCGATTCTACAGTTAATCCCTATAAGTAAGGAATTTCGGAGTTGATTAATTTCACACCTATCAAAGATTCCAGCAATACTATTGATTTATCATCCTATCGTCGTGTTCTTTTCTAATAAAGATACAAATTTTACTCGGTTTTTATTAGTATGTTTTTCAAACTATTCAACAGTGTATTTTGTGCGAAATTTTTTTTATATAAAAGTTGTTTTAAAATATTAGATAAATCCATTTCTTTAAAACTTAATTAATTGATAGCTTTTTTGTTTTGTGTGCTCTAACTTTATATTCGTATACATTACAAAAGAACACATGGCGGCTTAGACTTAAGAAACTCCCTAAAGGTTAATAATGACAATTTCGACAAAAAATCGGACTTAAAAAAATCCCTAAAGGTTAATAATGACAATTTCGACAAAAAATCATCATTATTAATTCCATGTTACTCTTGGAAGCGTTTAAGGGAAAAAAATAGTCACTCCCCATGATCATAGATATAAAAACCAGACAGTCACTTAATAGTTCTTGCAGAAGAGAAGTTCATAATAATCCCATTTCCTTAATAGCTTAGTCCTATTTTGATTCAGTACGATCAACAATGGCGATAGTGTCATGATACCTCATTAACTACACCACTAATCCACTAACTACTCACAAACCGATCTTGAAATAAAAATGCTAGAAACCGAATATATATAATTTCGATATGTAATTAATGCCGGTTGAGTAGCTAGAAAGTGGGAAATCCCGGCTTACGTAACATTGCTTTATCTAAGATCCTAAGATAAACATTCTTGTTTTTCTATTCAGCACGTGTAATGATCATTGCTAGCTCCATTTTCCAAGAACTCTAATATTTTCACATTTTTCTAGAGCTCTGAAATTTTATTTAGAGTTCTCACAACAAATAATCTCCATGTTCTAGAATTTCAATATCTTCAAAGCATATACCAACAAATAAGAAAAAAAAAATACAGAGTTCTTCTTTTGCAGGAAATTGCCGTCAAACTTAGTGATGGGTCTTTGCTCATAATTCAGTAGTAGACAATAGAGACATTTTTCTTAGATAATTAATCTCCATTACAAAAAGTTTGATTTAAATTACTTTAGTTGGACAACTGAAGCAAGTTCTTGGGACTTAGCAGCAGTCGGCATGGACAGAAAACCTTAGCCACAACACACACTGAAGAAAGACAAATCGATGGTGCCACCTAACAACATCTCGATTTCTTCAGGTACAAATATTCCAACTGGCAATATGGGTAGATTATGCATATGAGTCATATGTGACAGGCAAATATAATCAAATTATGCGAGTTAATTTAGTTTCCTTAGAAAAGTAGAGATGAACATATGCTGGCGATAGTTAATACCACTAGAATCCTCGAGATATTTCTTGCTTTTATTTATTAAGACAGCTATTCATGGAGAACTGGTTTTTAATTAAGATTAAAGCTAGCTTTCATGGGGAAGAGAGGACTAGCTATAGGGAGCAAGAATTCCGAGTGCCACTAGAGCAAGTTGAAGTTGGTGAGATCTTTACTGCATTTTTTAAACTCAATCAGATCCTAGTATTAATGAGGTTTTAGATGCAGATACATCATTTGTCATGCGAGGCTTCCAGGTCCTTGATCATTGTGTTTCCCCAGGTATCATATATCTGCGTGGAACACATCCTATAAAAATATTTCAGTTCTGTGGACTAAAATTGCTTCAATGATCTCTGAATTCCTAAATGCAGAATTACAGTATCAGTCAAATCTTCATCCTCTGAAATTTGTTTGTCTTACATGTACATGGAATTTATGAACTAGAAATTTCTAGTTGGTGAACCCAAGAGTCCAAGTTCAACTTGTCTAAACCATACGGATTAATCTTTCTGTTTCATATTTTTACTAAAATGCAAAGGACACAATCATGCCATAGAACATGATTTCCTTGCATTTTCAGAGACCAATTGAACCGGTGGAATATAGAGAATTCGCACAAATTCGACGGATTTCCCCTATAACATATGTTTATCCAAATATATGAAATGCAAAAAGATTTTTTTTTGTTTCTACAGGTGTTTAGCTAATTCCCCATTATCTAAAAAAAATTAGCTAATTCCCTCATGAAATTTATAGGTTCTTATAGATTGCGTAGCTAATAGAGGAAGGAAATGTACTTATGTACACCATTTTCAATATTTTTAAAAATAATGTTCCACAAGTTTTCTACGAGTACATTCTTAGAGCTTTATTCGGTTGGAGGAATTTCAACCATAAAAATAGGGAAAATGGAGAAATAGAAATGCATGCACACTTCAATCCATAGGAATTTTTTAAAAGGTTGAAGTGGGTGAAAGTTTTCCTATAATTATTCCTCTACAACTTAAAAAAAAATTTCCTTCGGTTTTCCTATACTTACATTCCTAGGTGACATTTCTGAAAGCAGCAGACTGAGTTCCCTTTAATTAGGCACTGGATTTTACAAAATGGGCCAAATTTAGTCGTGTGAACTCGAGCACAAGCCCATTTTTTTCTAGGCCCAATAGATATAACTCGCAGCCCATCTCACGGCGAGGAGCGAGCTAAACCAGCCGGCCTTTCAAGAAACTTCTCCTTTATATAAACCCTCGCCCCGCCAAATCCCCACCGCTCCAAATTTCGAAAACCTCCTCCTCCCCTCCTCTCCCCCACCACGAGACCTCGCATCGAATCCTTCCTACCCTAGCCAAATCATCGCCGCCGGCATGAGCACCGCTCCCACCGGCGATCCGCCGGTCCGCGTCGATGTCGCTGGCGGCGGCGGCGGGATGGGGTTGGGGAAGGAGCTGCGGGAGCCGCCGTCGGACGGCGTCTCCAGCCTCCGGTTCTCCAAGCACAGCGCTCGCCTGCTCGTCTCCTCCTGGGACAAGGTGAGCTGGAGCAAAGCAATCACGCGCTCCGATCGGATCGGCGCCTCGCTGGTCGCGCGCGGCCGCGCTTGCTATTTGTTTTTTTTTTTTTTTTTTGGGGGTGGGGGGGTGGGGGGGGGGGGGGGGAGCAAACCCTAGCGGGGTTGGTTTGATTTGATGGTTTGATCCATGGGGTTTTGATGGGGGGAGCTTTGCTTTTGCTTGCGGGTGTGGTGTGTTCGCCGTCCCGCAGACGGTGCGGCTCTACGACGCGGAGGCCAACGTGCCCAGGGGGGTGTTCATGCACGCGGCGTCTGTTCTGGGTTGCTGCTTCCACGACGACTCCTCGGGGTTCAGTGCCAGCGCCGACAACACCGTGCGGAGGTGATGCCGATCTCCTTCCAGTCCAGTTCGATTGGTTTTTCATTGAGCGATTCAGTTGAGATAACGGTTGCACTCGTAGTTCACTATTGTTTTGTGCTGTTCTGAATAGAATTGAGGCTTTCTGTAAACTAATCCTCCATTTCGCGGACGTACACTATGATGTTAAAATAGGACATGGGGATAATTTTAGGGCTTGATCTTAGTATGTTACGAACTTGGATCGACGATCAATATCAAAATTGTGCTAATTCATATTTTGCTTTTCTGTTTGTTCAGATCACTAATGTAAGTTGAAGCGAAACTGATGGCTTGTGTGTTCCTGGAACTGTTTTTTTTTTTTCAGGTTGGCCTTCAGTTCTGGTGGGAATTATTTCTTGGGACGCCATGATGCCACAGTTCGTTGTGTTGAGTACTCCTACTCTACAGGTACCTGTTATCGCATTTTCATCTGGCTGAGAAGTGTTGTTGATTCATCCAACTTGAATTTTTAGAAGTCGTTAGTTGAGTTCATGATTAAGTTTCTAGATGAGGTAGGTCTATCTCTTGGAATTTGTTAATTTCATCCTAAAAATTACTAGAACATTGGGGGTCAGATCATTTGCTAGTTGATTTCATGTTTAAGTCCCTCCTGAGAAGGGTAATCCTATCCTAGTAAGCTGGTTAATCAGATTTCAGAATGAAATTCCTTCTTTGTTTAAGACACATAACCATCTTTTATCACCGTGCTACAAGAGTCTTTAAATAGTTTGGCTATGTTCTTTAACATTTTAGGTTGAACAGTTTATCAAATACCCATTCCATGTAGGAGTAGACGAGTAGTTGCTTATAATATCCATTTTCTGTAGTTATTGCTTATATTCTTTTTTATGGTTGACATGATCATTCAATCATGTTGTATTCTAAGGGTGTGTTTAGTTCACGCCAAAATTGGAAGTTTGATTGAAATTGAAACGATGTGATGGAAAAGTTGGAAGCTTGTGTGTGTAGAAAAGTTTTGATGTGATGGAAAAGTTGGAAGTTTGAAGAAAAAGTTGGGAACTAAACCAGGCCTAAGGTCATCTGAATGTAAAATCTTCAATTGCGTGGTCCCCAATTCACTATCCAGAATGATCGTCAATAACTGTTGAATGAATATTGATTAATTTTAGCAGGATAGCTATCTAAACAGTGCATGCATTTAGGCTTAAGAAATTTGCTACTGTGTGAAGTGATCCTTGCTTACTGCTATATCACTTCAGTCACCACGTTGTGAACAATTTTGGTAAATTCTAGGCACCTCTTGAATCGTCCAATATAACATTCTTAATGTATGTACACACTACTTTTGAAATTTTAAGCACGAAGCTGATGCCTGATGCCAATATACAATGATGATTTATAACGACACCAAATTATAATTAACTAATTTTACTTTATGAGTAGGGCTGGTAGTCATGTTTATTTGCGTCACTGCATCGAAGTAGTCACATGCATGAAGATATTAAGAAACCAACCATATCAATGCTTAAAATGTCTCCTTATATGTGGCTGTCATTTCCTGTAAAATCTTTATTCAGTTAGTGCAATCATGCCCTTACAATTTGTTGCTTCTTAATGATATAATGATATCATGGAGCATTTTGTGTTTACCTCTACCATTTATAACGCCAGGACAAGTTATCACTGGCAGCTGGGATAAGACTATAATGTGCTGGGATCCAAGAGGTGTCAATGGGACAAGTCATCATACACTTGTTGGGACACATAACCAACCTGAACGTGTGTACTCACTTTCAGTATCAGGATATAACTTGGTTGTCGCAACAGCAGGAAGGCACGTGAATGTTTATGATTTGCGCAGTATGTCTAGGCCTGAGCAACAGAGGGAGTCTCCACTAAACTATCAAACACGGTGTGTTCAATGCTATCCGAATGGAACTGGTAAGGCACTGTTACTTGATTCGAGTATTTCTTCGAACACTTAAGATCTATGTGTGCTAAATAATGCCCATGATATGTTCACACTTTTTTATTTGTGAGCAGTATAAAACCATGCTAGGTAAAGAATGCTTGTCTAGTTTGATATTGAAGATCCATATTGGTCAGTTGGAAATAGACTATGAAACTTAAGTCATACTAGCTTGTAATAAATTTCTACAAGGTTGCTGTTCCCATAGCTCTTGAGTTCCATACTTGAATGTATAATTGAAAGATAAGGTGCTTGAAATTCATTCAATTATGTTGTTATCATTTTTGTGTGCCTGACTTATCGTTTTCGTGTGCCTGACTTCAGCTGATATACAAGTTGCTTCAAACCATCATTTTTGTATTGGTCATTTCAGCTCTGTTGCTTCTTTACAATATACCTGATGTGTTTCCCAATATACTGAGGTATGTGGAGGCATCATATGTCTGTTATTGACATATGCAATTAATGTGGAAATCATGAATGCACATCCATGTATTCTTCATTACCAGAGGATTTGACTGTTTCATCTTCCCACGCCTAATTTCTGATTACATTTGCTGATTTAATAACAAGAGATATTTTTCTAGTTTTTGCAATGGCTCTAGCCTTAAATTTTATCTTGCACGTAAAAAATGTTACCCAATAGTGGTCCCGATTCCTGAACATGAAGGCACCATTTTTCAGGACAAAAGGCACAGGATGACTCAAGCAATAGATATTTTATTTCGATTTCAAATATTCATTTTCTAAAGTAGGTAATGGGAGGAACTAAGTGGCAGCTATCTTTTATTTTTATGCCGTCTTTTAAATCTTCTTTTAGTTTCTTATTAAATTTCAGCAAAGCACCATTGAGTAAGGTTCCAAAGTTTTACTTACTAGTTTAGGCTCTGAATTCCTTGACATAACTTTGATACAGGATTTGCTTTGGGTTCTGTGGAAGGACGAGTTGCTATGGAGTTCTACGATCAATCTGAATCTGCTCCCTATAAGAAGTATGCACCTAAGCTGCTGAAGGAAAACTCTTTCCTGATAGCTATTTATTTAAGCTGATATTATTAGCTTTGCCGGAGATCATCTTTTTAATCTACATATTCTGCTGTGTTCCATTTATATACGTAGTTACATGCCTTTATTTTATCCAGGTATAGTTTCAAGTGTCATCGAGTGCCTGAGGATGGACAAACCAAAGTCTATCCTGTCAACGCAATTTCCTTCCACCCAGTGTAATGAAATCCCCACTGTTCCCTCACAAACGGTTGATTATTTTCCGTTTCTTTAATGGCCTCATCTAACATATGCAGACACGGCACATTTGCCACTGGTGGATGTGATAGATTTGTGAGCCTTTGGGATGGCGCTAACAGAAGGAAACTGTTTCAAGTAATAGTCCCGCGAACTATTTTTTGAAGATCTCTAATTCTCTATTCTGTATCACAAGTTCACGACATCAGGATGCCTTAGTTCTTTTTTTTTTTTTCATCTTTTGGTTGCAGTTTCCCAGATACCCATCCAGCATCGCTGCTCTGTCTTTCAGTAGGGATGGCCGTCTGCTTGCTGTTGCATCCAGTTACACTTACGAGGAGGGAGACATACCGTAAGACCAGAATTTGTCTAACCCAACTATTCTCTGTCGGTATTAAGTATTAACAGTTGAAACTGGTTCTCACCAGCATTATTTTGTACAATGCAGCCATCCGCCTGACGCAATCTTTATCCGTGATGTCAACGAAGTACAAGTAAAGCCCAGGCCCAAGATCACATTCACTGAACCGCCATCAGTAGCGTCCCCATCAGTTTGAGATGAAGCAATGCTAGTGAGGTGCGTGTCTTCCCTCAATTCGCCTGCTTCCTTCGTTAGTTCTGACGTTTTCCAAACTTGAGTGTTCATCGTTAGCCGTTAGGTTAAACCGTGGATTATGTTCTTGATAGTAACACTGGCCATGTGACAGACTACAGTCTACAGTATACACTATCCTTGCACGGTAGTATGTGCATTTTGCGAAAGACAGAAGACGGTATAGCTTGGGTTATTAAATCACTATAATTCCCAAAGGTACAAACTGCTGGTAATTCTCAACATATAAACTCAGTTCAGTACGTAGTTCGCCTCACCCTGCCATGTCGAGTCCAAATCCCTCTTCATCGTCTTTAATAAAGGAGAAAAGGATCAGCTCATTTATGACAGATCCAACTGGATCGAGCAGCGAGACCCACAAACCTAGTATTATACTGCTAATAATATTATGGAATTCCACCAACATAAGTAGACAGCAACTCGTGGGGATTATTCTCCACGGAGACGATTAGGGAGGCACCGTGCGGATCTGCTCCCCTATCGAGCGCACTTAAAGCGTTTGTGAGCGAGCATGTGGGAAGAAGCTAGCAATCAAGGCACAGTTAATGCTGCTTCCAATTGAAAATTAATGCACTGAGTAAAGTATTAGCATTTGATTCTGCGAAATACTAATACCCCACGTCGAGAGTGAGTGGCACAGCTGCAGGCTGCAGCTAGTTACAGCAGCAGTTGTATATATGCCTTTGTCGATCTGCCTTTGTGTTTTAGATTCTGGTACCCGTGTGCTTATTAAAGCGCGAAGCGAGATCATCACTGATCTAGTGATCAGCTATGGCTATACTGCCATACTGGGGCGCAACTAAGTGTGCTAATGATTGAGCCATGCCGCCAAATTGTGCTACAAAGTATAATTGAGCACGCCGCTGCACGGGCACGCGGTACCAACCGTCCGTTGTGCACACGTTGGCTCACGTTTTGTCCCAAATTAATGCTAAGGTGTTAGTGTTTCTGTAGTCTCAGGAGCAGAATTAATGAGTTTGTACTAGTCCTTATTCCAACAAACCCAGGTTTTGACCTTTTATATGACGTACGCATTGCATACTGACGACGGAATGCTCTTGCTTCCAAGCCGAAATAGCAACAGAGAAAAAGATGATTTGAACGCCATATATTGTGGATTAGAACTTTCCTGCGTGAACTTCAGTTCAGACCAAATAAAGCTTCTTCAAACCGTCCATTTTAATGTTTTGCCAGAAAACAACATTTCAGATATGTATCAACTGGTTAAATCATTGTTGTTCATGGGGCGGCCTGTGATCACCGTATACGTGTGGATCTCTCTCCCCTCCGAAGGCTCTCGTGGCAGGTGAGGTGTCTCGCCCGTGCGGCACACCTGGGGCAACCACGCCCAATAACGTGCCTGCTCCCCCGGCGTGCCCAGTAGCTAGCGGCACGCCGTTGTCGCTGTCCTGGCAGTTGATCGATCGCCGGTTGGTCGAGCTCTGGGCCGTCGGTGCACCCAGCGTCCGCCGCGTGGCAAGTGCCTGTGTGTACTGGGCAGTGTCTTGCTGGTCGAGTACTGAAGCGTGTTCAGTTCCCATTGGTATCCTGGGGACTATGTAGCAAGGAATCAGGAGTCTCAGGACTGCAAGGTGCTAGTAGTAGATGGACCTGGTCTGATGCCATGTACACGGCACACGTGCATACGCTTTGCAAGGATTTGCAACGAGAATTTTGCGGTGGCGCCGTGAAGCTATACGTGACAAATGTGGGGCCAGCGTCCTTTTCTGCGCCGGGCATATCCTGCTTCCCTTTCTTGGTTTCATGGTTTAGGGGTCGACCCGGCCGGAAGTCTGAGTGCGAAAATATTACTCCATCCTTTCCTTTTTATATGACGTTGGTCGTCAAACAAATAAAATCAGATAAAGTATATATTACTAAACAGATTTTAGAAGAGAAAACCTCATGAATAACGGTTCAGGATCGAGTAATTCTTAACTACGGGATAAGATGGAGAAGGGAGAGAAGGTGTAACTTACCGACGACATTGACGGTAAGGACATCCATCTTCTTACAATGATAACGAGCTCTTTAGTATAGAGTATCTACGGATTAGGGTTTTAGGATTAAGATGTAATGGAAGGGGGACAATGAGGATGGCTTGTGAGACGAGACGAGACGGAAGCGTTGGTGCTAAAGCCGTAAGGTTAGTGGAGGGTGCTAGAGTTGTGAAAGTCAGAGTGGTTAGAAGGTGAGTTGGTGGTGGCATCCTCAGTGACTCGCATCGTCAGATACATGGAAGATGATGGGATCATGGGACGGGGACATCTCGATGTTACCTGGTTTAGAGAGTAGAGGAGGATGGTCTGGTGAGCTTTGTTAGCATCATTGGTAATATCTGTGCTGGTGAGGACCATGTTAGGGTAGGGAGGAGCACCGTGGCGGTACGGGTGAGTTTGGTGTGTGGATTGGGGAAAAAAGAATGGAAAGATACGGTCGAGTTGCATTGTAAATTGCACTTATTTTGATATGATTTTGGGTGTCTAAAATTCATGTGGCTGGAAGAAAATAAATGTGTGAAGTAATGCATATATTTATCGATAGGTACAAGAAAAAAAAAGATAGGTACAAGAAAAAAAATCGGTTATTTGATCCACGATGGATAACCTAGATAGAACATATGTTGCTATTGTGCCTTACTGCAGTATATACGACTGCTTCATCCCAATGACTCGATTTGTTCATCACTGTATTCCAACAGATGCAAGTCATCACATCCCTGCAACGCTAAATCGACCGTCTCAGATCAACCCGCAACCCCGCAAACTATACCAACCATTGGATCATTTTCACAGACCTGGATGACACGCTGGACTTCGCCTCGCCCTCCGACTCGGAGTCGTGCTGCTGCTGTGGGTCCCACCCACCCTTCCCGCGCGCCCCGCCGCCGGCCGCCACTCCGCATCCCCGCACCAGTCACTCCACCGCGCCCCGCGCCCCGCGCCCCGCTATATATATGACCACCCGAACCCACGCCTCTCTCCACCTCGCCCACGCACACCACCACTACTCTCCCTGCTGCTACTTGTCCACCCCAATCTCATCGCTCTTAGTCAACTCCGCCGAGAGAGACCGATCGTTCTCGTTCTCGTTCAGCTCTGCTCTGCCATGGCGCTCGACGGGAAGCCACCGGTGCCGCCGCCGTCCACGCCGCCGATGGACTCGTGGGCCTGCGGTGGTCGCCGCTCCAAGCGCCGTGGCGGCGGCGGCGGAAGCAGCGGGAGCAGTGGCAGCTCCGGTGGCGGCGGCGGCGGCGGCGAGTCCGAGGAGGAGTACCTCGCGGCCTGCCTCTTGATGCTCGCGCGTGGCGTCCGCGACGAGGGCGAGGTCGTCGGCGTCGCCGCCGAGGCGGCGGCGGCGACGGCGAAGCCGAGCCAGCATGGGTACGGGTGCTCGGTGTGCGGCAAGGTGTACGGGTCCTACCAGGCGCTGGGCGGGCACAAGACGAGCCACCGCAAGCCGCCGTCGCGGGCGGCCGAACCGGCGGCCGGCGAGGAGCCGTCCTCCGGCGGGGTGGCCGGCGAGGCGAAGGTGCACCGGTGCTCCATCTGCCTCCGCACGTTCCCGTCCGGGCAGGCGCTGGGCGGCCACAAGCGGCTGCACTACGAGGGCGCCGCCGTCGGAGACGCCGTCAAGGAGAAGAACTCCCTGAAGACCAAGGCAGCGGCAGCGGCGGCGGCGGTGGCGACAGCGGTGCTGAAAGACTTCGACCTGAACCTGCCGGCCGCGGCGACAACGGCGGGGGACGAGGCCGAGAGCTCACCACCGGAGGCCAAGAGAGCACGTCTGCTGCTTCTCGTCTAACCCGCGGCGGTGGCGGCGGCGGCGGCGGCGGCTTGTGGTTTTGATGGTTTAGGTGCTTAGCCGTTCCGGTTTAGGTTTCAGATTGATACCGGGTTGTTAATTTCATTGATTGATTTATTTTAGTTCACTTCTGGTTGGGCGATGGAGACGGATGGCATGATAAACATGCCGTGTTTAGATGGTTTACTGCAATTCTAGGGAGCTAGAAATTGTCCTGGGCTCCAGTTTTTTAATTTTTACCATGTATACCAGTACATAATTTGGGACTTAAATCAATTCGATTATGAAACCGAAGGCGGACTGATACCATTGACGACAAGTTTGCTGCCAATACGGTGATTGTGATTTCTATGAATCGCCCTCTCGGCCTCTCAATCGCTCTTTCTGCTTGTTTGGGAATAGGAAGCCCTAGTTGTTTCTTTTGGCCCATGTACGCGTCGTCAGCGACGGCGCCGCTTGTGAAGGTGATGGCGGTCTCCTTGTCCATTCGGTCCCGTTCGACTTCGATTGGTTTTGGGATGAGCGATTCAATTGGGACAAGACGACTGCAAGTGTAATCAAGTATTGTTTGCGACTTTGCGTTGCTCTTAATAGAATTGGGCTCTCTGAAAATTCTCTTGTCCATTCTGGTGACGCACATTTATAATGAGAAAAGTTGGATATGAATATAGTTTCAGGACATTTGTGAGTTATAAAACCAGCGAGCACCATTGAAAATTCGGAGTTGTGCTAATTCATCTTTCTCTTTTCTGTTAGGTCTGATCAGTAACAAAAATCGAAGTGAAACTGATGCTTATGTGTTCCTGAAACTGTGTTTTTTCAGGTTGGCCAGCAGTTCTGGTGGAAATAATATAATGGGGCCCCATGATTCCCCAGCTCGCTGTGTCGAGTACTCCTACAGTCCTACATGCAGGTAGGTACTCGTTATTGCGTTTTCGTGTGGCTAGAGAGTGTTGTTTGACTTTGTAAAATTCATTTTTTTTTAGAAGTCGCTAGTTGGAATTCATGATATGGTTTCTAGATGGGGTAGGTCTTCTAAACCCTGCCAATAAAAAATGTCTATCTTTTGAAATTTGTCAATTCGACCTCATAATGTGCTAGCTGAGTTCAGGTTTTACTGGTAAGGAGGATAATCCTATCTATCTTAGAAGGAACTACCTTCTTGGTTTAAGACAAACTTTTATCACAGTGCTACAACAGATTAAATTGTTTAGTTGTGGTTTTCATCCATTTTAGGCCGAACATTTATCCTTCTGTAGTTACTGTTTGTATTTTCTGTATAGTCGATCTGATCATGGAATATATTTCACGTTGTATTATGCGATCATTTGAATGTAAAGGATTAGCTCTGGGTCCTTCGGAAGGACGAGTTGCTATGATTAACTAGGTGTTACCTTACGCTTTGCTGCGGGATTCATGGATAAATATATGTAAATATTGTTGAAATCATGAAAGTTGAAATGTTGAGAAAATAATGTGAGAAAGATGATTTGACACATACTTGTTGATCTCTATAATATAGTATCGTAGATGATGTGTCATACTTGCATGGGATTTAAATAGGCTAGAATAGTAATTGCTAGTGGGTGATAATGTGGTATGCTTGCATGCTGAGCTTTAGCTTTTAATAATTGTTAGTGGGTATCAACTATATATAAAGTACAGATTTGAATATGTTCTCTGACTAAGTATGCACTTAAGCTGTAAAAGGAAAACTCTTTCATGAATAGCTATTTACTGAAGATGAGACATTATTAGCATTGCCACGTGACCATATTTTTAATCTACATAGTCTGCATGCTCATATGTGGTTGCCATTGATTATCTGAGAATGCAAGGAACATCGTCGTCTATGTTGTCAAATACAATTTCATCCCACTCAATGCAAAGAAATTGCCTTGATCTCTCTCCAACTGTTTCGATTACTTTGTTTTCTTTAATGGCCTCAAATATCCCACATTTGCAGATACGGCACATTTGCAACTGGTGGATGTGACAAGTTTTATGAGCCTTTGGGATGGCGCAAACAAAAGGTAAATTGTCTTCCGTGATCTATTTGTTGAAGAACTATGTATGACAACTTCAGCGTACATTATTTTTTCCTTCTTTTAATTCAAGTGCCCCAGCCCTCAAATACCCATGTAACATCACTGCTTGGCTTTCAGCAAGGATGTCCATCTGCTTCGCTGTCGCATCCAGGTGCACGTTCGATAAGCCATAAGGGAGACATATATACCTTAAGACCATAATTTGGCTGGGACAAGTATTCCTTTTCAGGGTACTAACCTGTGTTCTCACTTCTCACATCATTTGCACCCTGCAGGCATAAGCCTGACGCGATCTTTATCTGTGATGTCAACTAGATGAAAGTAAACCAGAGAACGAAGACATTAGCGGATCCCTATCAGCCTGAGATGAAACACTGTCAGTGAGGTGCGTTTCTTCCCCACAATTTGCCTGTTTATTGTTCGTTGGTTCTGACACTTTAAGTTCTTAGCGTTATGCTCAAACTATGGATTCTATTAATTGACAGAAACACATTCAGTAGTATATCTGCATTAGAGAAGTTACAAGATGGTAGGTCGATCAATCATCTGAGGTAGTATAGACTAGCTAGTGACAATATTTCTCCACGAATATATAAACCGAGTTCATCAATCATCACGCAGTAATTCACCTCACCCTGTCATCCATGTTGAGTCCAAATCCCCATTATCATCTTTAACTAGTCAGGAAGAAATCATCTCATTTATGACCGATCCAACTGGATCGAGCAACGAGACCTACATCCAACTATTATACTACCGATGATAATGTTATCAAATTCCAGCAACATAAGTAGACATTACCTCGTGGGGATTATTCTCCACGGAGACGATTAGGGAGACACCGCTCGTATCTGCGCCCCAAATCAAACGCACTTAAAGCGTTTTGTGAACGAGCATGTGGGGAAGCTAGCAATAATCAAGGCACAGCTAATGCTGCTTCCCATTGAAAAATTAATGCGACTTGGTAAAGTATTAACCATATGATTCTGCACATTTCTGCGTAATACCTCCACGTCGAGAGTGAGTGGCACAGCTGCTGCTAGCTACAGCAGCAGCAGTAGTATATATGCCTTGGTCGATCTGCCTGTGTGTGTGGTTTAGATTCTCGTACGCGTGTACTCACTCGCGCGCGGAGAGCGAGAGATCATCACTGAATCAGCTCGCTATCTCAGCTATACTGGGGTGCAACTAAGTGAGCTAATGATTGGCCCTTTGCCGCCACATTGTGCAAACAAGCAGTGTAAACGATCACGCTATTGCACACGTTGGTTCACGTTTCGTCCCGAGTTTAATGCCCACGGTGTTTAGTACTGCCCCTTTTCAAAATGTATGATGCCGTTTATTTTTCGTACAACATAAGCATAGTACCTACGGAATATCATATTTAGTATCAAAGGTATTAGATCCGGTACCTATAATATCGCACACATTAACTAGGGATGAAAATAATACGGAAATTTTTTGGATTCCAAACCTAATTTCGAAAACGGTATCTGTCGGTCGGAATTTTTCGGAAACAGAAACGGAAACGAATTCGGAATATTTTATCGGAAACAGAATTGAATATGATAATGGCAGTTTTCGTCGAAACTCGGATCGGTCGGAAAATTTCTCGGAATTTCCAGAATTAAGAAGGCCCATACCGTAGTCTATAATTCCTCCCCAGCCTATCCCAATTCAGCATACTAATTTCAAGTCACTCAATTCAGCCCAACCCAATACACCCAATTCAAACTTAAGAATTGGACTTGATATGATTGTGTTTTGTGATGTAATGTTAAAATATGAGACTTGAGAATTGGATTTGACATAGTTTAAAGCTTAGTTTGAGAGGTTTTTTATTCCGATAAATTTTCGTTACTATATCAGCGCCGATCCGTTTTCGCTCCGTTTTCGTTTTCGACAATATTTGATTCTGTTTTTATATCCGGGGTTTCCATTCTGAAAAAAATATAAAAACAAAAACGATAAAGGTGATTTTCATCCGTTTTCATACCATTTTCATCCCTAACATTAACTATTTCATTGTCTATGTATTTTCAGAATTGAGGTCCACACAAACAAGAGTCGTGTCTGATGTGCCCAGCGCATGACCGGCAGTCCGGCACCCTCCATTATCGACTCCTCTAAGTTAATCTAACCTTTTTCTTTTGAAACAGTTAATCTAAGCTTTCAGTACAAGTAGCTAGGTGCCTCAACCCTTCTATTTTTTGTCATTTCTATCTTTATGAGGAGCTGTCACCCTAACCACTTGGATTCTCTTAAAAGAACAGATAATAGAGTGGCCTGTTCCAACGAGCAAAACAGCAGCAGCTAGCATCAGTCTCACCTCGGCTAGCTAGCAAGGCCATCTTAAGCTTTTGCACATTCCCTAAAGACACTTTATGAGGAGCTGGAGATGATTCCAACGCTATCTATCTGAAGTATTGATCTGTGATATTTCAGCAATTTTGTGTAATCATATTTGCTCACGCTAAAGGGTAAATTACTTGTGGTTGAATATTCAGTTTAGTTTAAGGATTGGAATATTCTAAACTAGCTACTGTAGAGGGCAGTACTAATCGACATCAGGGACAATCTTGGTCATCTCTGGTAAACGATGAATGTCCTACGTCAAGTGCTACAGGAAAATCACTACAACACCAAAAGACTCGACAATACCAAAAGAGTATAGAATTTCAAACAAAGGTTTCCAAGCTTTTAGATCCATTGATCGGTTCTAGAGCCTAGCCACCTTAGGGCATGTTCAGATTAATGTCATTTTAAATCATTATATTATTTGATAAAGTTGATAAATATATGGTTGCATTTAGTTTGTTATCAAACATTGAAATCTTGACAATGCTACCAATTTACTGAAATTTTAGAATTAGCAACTTTTGAAAATGTTAATTTTGATAGTAATCTGAACAGATCATTAGTTTAAAAAATGTCCTTTATACGAAAGCACTTTCTTCATGATGGCTCAATCCTCTTCATTTGTAGACATAGGTCTATTGCATCAGTGGTAGCTCCATAGAAGCCGTTCTTCCTTGCCCCTCTCGATGTGAGAAATTCGCGATCAAGGAACACCGAGTGAATAACCTCTATGCCCAACATCGCTAGCACTGGACAATGTTACATACATCCTCGTTCACCTCGTCCTACCACCTTGTTGTCTGACAAAGTCATCTAGGGATGAACAAAAATGCAGTAGAGTTTTGTTCGAATTTTGAAATTCGTAAAAAAAACATTCATAACATCCGATAGAACTTTTAAATTAATTTGTTTTTGAAATTTTGTCCCTACCCCCTTAAAAATTTCTCATGTCAAATTATTGAACCCTACTATAGTTCAAAACACATTAATGTTCACACAACAACCTTTTGCATTTATTGTAGAAGATCTATATCTTGCAATAAATGGTAAATAAAATATTTCAAACTAATTCAATCGTAATAACTCACTTTTCTCGAAAAGATAAAATGAATAAATTTGGCAGTCCAATAATATATACTTCCATAAAAGCAGATAGATTTATATCCCTATACAAATCTTTAGGGATATAAATGCATTTTATTCTCCCACCAATTTAATAAAGATATCCTTTAATATCTTCTAAGGTTTCTTAAAGCAGATATAAGAGCAATTAATGCACACAACCTCCCAAAAAAGAAGAAAATGTGCCAAAAATCTCAAGCATGCACAAACTAACAAGCGCACGTACCATCCTTTTTATCCTATCACATACTATAACAAACACAAGGTAACAAGCTGTCTCAACCCTGCCACATCATATCAAACGGCACATATCTCACAATTTGATACCCAGCGGCCACAAACCGTTAGATCACCTTCCAAATGCTGGTGACTTTACCACCAAGTCTCACAACCCAGACGACACGATAGACTTCGAACCAGCTGCACACATGTCGTTGTCGGTGGGCCCATTCACACTTACCGCTTGCACCATGCCCGTTGCCTATTTGGCACTCCATGCCCTGCACCACTCACCCTGCCACGCGCTATATATGGCCACTACAACCCATGCCTTCTCATCTCACTTGCACGCACCTACCCTTTTCCTGTTATTGTTCCTCCCACTCTTAGCGTTTGTGTGAGGTTGATTTCATACCACTATGGGGCTAAACGAGAAGCCATCGGTGCCTCCGTTGTCTCCAACGCCGGTGGACTTCCGAGCCCATCAGGTGTTCCCATCCAAGCACCACGATTTTGACGCTAGCAAGAGTCGTAACATCTCTGGTAGTGTCGCCATCGGCAGTGATTCTGAGGAGGAGTACTTGGCGACTTCTCTCTTGATGCTCGCACATGGCATTCGGGACGAGACTGAGGACATCCGAGGGATGGGAGACGTAAAAGGTGTGGGTGTTGACACTTTGGAGCTGGTGAAACCAAGCCAACGGGGTTATGAGTGCTCGGTGTGCGGCAAGGTGTACTGGTGTTACCAGGCGTTGGGTGGGCACATGACGTGCCACCGCAACCTATTTGCGCAAGTGGTGGCCGGTGATGAGTTGTCCTCCGATGGGACCATGGTGGTTAAGGGGCACAAGTGCTCTATCTGTCGCCTTGAGTTCCCATCTGGGCAGGCGCTAGGAGGACACATGCGGGTGCACTATGTGGGTGGTGTTGAAGGAGGCTCTGTCAAGGAGAAGAACGTTGTGAAGACTAAGGTTACAGGAGCACTGAAGCCAATGTTGAAAGACTTTGACCTGAACGTGCCTGTTGTGGCAACGATGGTGGGAGACGAGGCTGAGAGCTCACATTCGGAGGCCAAGAGAGCGCGGATGATGACACTCCCCTAACCAGCGCAATACTTGTTCATGTTCAGATTGTTATCTAGTTGTTTTGGTTGGGTGATGGGGACAGTTGACATGGTATACATGTCATGGTTAGATGGTTTTCTATATTTTTAGGGAGCTGGAAATTCCCCTAGGTTAAATTTTCCACTATGCATGTATGCATCATGTATCAATCTATAATTTATGATTCTATTGATTGTATTATGAATCCAAATGCTAGCTGTGATGTTGGTGACATTTTTTCTACTCATCATGTGATTGAGTTTCTTTGAATCTCAAGTATTGTTTTCAATCTCCAGTTGATGAAGAGGGAGAGGGGACAACATATAGAAATGCTAGCAGTTTTCTCAGTGGTGCGATAGAAATGACTTAAACTCTGACAAGTAAGTTGAATTGCGTCATCTGGGTTAATTAGGGGCAACTCATTAGAGGTGAGGAGCTAAAGAAGAGTTAGGAGTTGCAGAGCGAGGAAAGCACACCGGTGTTCAAGAAGATGGGTTACAATGGTGCAAGCAACGGAAAGGACAAAGGGCAACATTACTCAAGATGTAGTTGAGTAGGAGCGATGGAAACAGGGTGGAGGATAGTGAGGAGGAGAGAAGATTTGTTTTCATTTTGTTACACAAATCTTGTAGCAATCTCACCCCTTGATAATTTAGATTTTAATTTGGGTAGGTAGGGTGGGGAGGGTCTGACTGAGTGAACGTTGCACAGGCCCTGCTACTTACTATTTTTCAATCTTTTCAAGATATAAAAGGTAACTCTATATTTTTCCTTTCAACTTCATAATATTTAGGAAAGCATTTGGATCCTAGGCTAGAACGTTCCTACCCTTGCTTGGCTAGGCCTGATGTTTGGTATGTGGTTCAAAAGGCTAGCTTTGCCAAGAAAAAGGTAGTTTTGGCAAGAATTTGCTTGCCCTGGCTAGGAGAGTAGATTTGGCTCTCCTCCATCGACAAGCATACAAATTTAGTGGATAACTGCTCTCATAGGCGAAATAACCAAACAAATCTCCTCTCTCCCATAAGTGTCGATTTCTAATATCAGCAATAAAATTTATAGGGTGCTCAAGATCAAGGAGAGATGGTGACACAGATGTTTATACTGGTTTAGGCCCTCAATACAAGGTAATACCCTAATCCAGTTGTATGTGGATTGTATCTATGTCCAATGAATATGAGCGAGAGTGTGTGTCACCCCCTATGGTTCATACCGCCACCCCTTATATAGTGAGGGTGCGTCCAGCGGTAAATGTGATGTGGTATCCCTTATAATCCGGGTACCTGCTATCTGAGTACATCAGGTGGGATAGGTTTCCTTATTTCCTATCTCCTTCCATTTACCTTATGCTGTCGCATGGGCCTAGGCCCTCGACCTACCCCCGGGATATAGCCCAAAGGCTCTCCGTGGACCACCTAGGCCCCATAACATCCACAATAAGCTAGAGCTCACCTTGGCTAGTATTTTCTTGCCTAGTTAAGCACGCTGGGCAACCCAACCAAGTGTCAAACGTTATGCTAGCCAAGTTGTAATCCTTCTTTATACATCTAGCTAGATTAGACAACACAAATGTGATATTGGAATTTAATGTGGTTATGTGATGCTTCCGCTATTTCATTATCTGCTAGCATCTGACGTACCGGAAGCTACAAGCTTCATGTGGTTGTTAAGGGCATGCATGACGTATATTTTCAGGAAGGGATGTTAAGATGACACCCACTAGTGTAAGAGCAATTGGATGAAAAGTTTAGCATTGTATAGAATCCACTGTCCATCCTATAAGTGGACGCATCTATATCTATACCTACTTACAAAATACATAAGGCTTTCGATGGATTTTTCGTCCATCGACTCGAATCCTAATCAAGCCCGTTGTTTGTCCGAGTCTTTCCTATTGAGGCTAGGGTTTTATCAAGTTCTCTGGATTAGAAACATTGCCAAAATTCACGTGATTTCCTTTAGAATATTTGGGGATTTCAATGGGGAAAGTAAGAGGAGGATTAGGGGATTCCGTTTTCGCATCCAATTTGGTAAGGGAAGCAACGACGAGGCCGGATTCAGAACCGGATGCAACTCCCGTGTCTGGAGGTTGAAGATGACACTGTGCACTGGGTCCCATGCATCAGTAGGGGAGATAGGAGCGGCTTGGGCTAGGCCGAGCGTGAGAAAAGGATGGCGGCCTAGGAGGAAGAAGAAGATAGAGGAGAGGAAGCGGGCCGGCTTGGGGGAGGAGGAAGGAAGAATGGGCCATATTTGACCCAGACTTAGGAGAGGGTTTTTAGTTTATTTTTAATTTAAATTAATTACTATAATTATATTTGTATTATTAAAATTAGCAATTGAGCTCTGAAAAATCCTAGAAAATTCTAAATAGTGTAATTAATCATAAGTAATTTAATAAAAATTAAATCCAGTCATATTATTTTTCCCACACTTACTTTACTTGTAAATTAATTTAATTCTATACCTACCTACTTAAAAATATGCAAGTATTCCGGAAAAAATTTCGTGTGTCGCCCATTATTGCGTCATCGCGCATCATCTCACATCCTCATACTCTCCGGCTCTCCACTTCGTTCGTTGTCCGTGCAGGAATAGGAGAGAACACGATGATCGAATGGGTGTGTGCATCCATGTTGGAGTAGGAGAGAAACACGTTTGCGCAGAACATACGCGTCTAGATCGGTCCTGCGGTCGCCTGCGCACAAGTTCGAGCCCATATCGTGCACATGAGCCATGCACGCTCAACAGTAAAAGGCCTACTCCAAATTTTATTTGGCGAAACAGTGGTAAATTTTAATAAGAATTAATTTTCAAGTCAAATGATTATAGAATCTTACTTCAATGAATAGTGTCCAAATCCATATGCAGTTATATTTGTTTGCATGTGCTTTCAGTTTTTTGGGCTCTTTTGGTGAATGCGAACTGGAAGAGAGAACCCATTAAGCTCAGCATGACATCTTCTTTTATTCTTATATATTCGCTAAAATAATTATATTTGATCGATTAGTTTGACATCACATGGAATTGGGTCGAGGAGTTAATGTATGGCGTATGTTAGAATTAAAGTGAACTAACTATAATTTCTTTGATGTATCATGTTTTGTAGTATTTGATGCAGACTTTAATTTGAGACTGTATTATGTGTCAGCTTACTGAAGATACCACGCACGCAGGTGTCGCGCTAATATCATAGCCGATTTAGACTATTTTGAACAGGTTAATTAGTAATTCCACGCAAAGGATATGCTTTGTTTAAATCATGAAGAAATTGGAACCTTGCAAATTTGTTGTTTAATGTAATTTATTTTTATTCGTTGCAACGCACGGATATTTTTTCTAGTTAAATAATAAAGCAAAAGAGAATCAAAGCTTATAAGCTGATGGTCATTGAGTGTTTGACGAGTGGGTCCAGATTATCACTCTAATTTAAGCTTGTTGCTACAACTGATGCCCGTTCCTATATTTAAATGGACTTTAAAAAACAAGTTCTACGATGAATCTTAAACTTATAATCCCATGTTGGGCATGCTCTAAATGGGCCATGGGCTCAGTTGGGCCTGGGACCTGTCACCTCACCACCTTCTCCATCGTACTCCTTAAATTGGGGGGCAGTTCGGTCATTTCGCTGGGGCGGCCGTTGGGTCAAACCAGACAGACCGACCGACCGACCACACGGCGCACCACCACAGCCAGTCGCTGGGCCGCGCGAACAGCAATTTCTCCGAGGCCCTTGGAAACGAGAGCCCGAGCCGACAGCGACCACCGGAGCCACACCCCCAACCAAACCACCCCAAAACCCCACCACCACCGGAAACCGCTAAAACCACCCCGTCCCCCCGCCCGCCAGCCGCCTTCTCGCCCCACGCCCCAACCCCAACCCCGCGCTCCCCTCATTGCCTTATCCGAATCGCCTCGCCGCCGTCTTGCCATGGAGGCTGTGCGCGCGTCGGCGGCGTGGGTGGCCAGCCGCTCCTCCCACGTCAAGGTCGACATGTTAGGTATGCTCTCTCTCTCTCTCTCTTTTAACCTTTTTGCTCGCGGCTTCCGGATGTTTCTCAGGTGATAGGGTTTAGGATTACCCAGCGTTTTTTTTAAAGAAAATAGGGGATTACTCGATGTTGTCTGTCTATGTAGCAATATGATTTCTGGTCTGGAATGCATGCCATGGTTGTTCTAGATTTTTTTTTAGATAATGAATAGTTGACTCTAGTAGTTTAGTTAGCCTTGCAACGATCTCTGATTGATTCAGAGTTCTGTTTCTGAAATTCCTTGTTGGCTATTTATCTGTCTGTTGTTTCAAATAGTTTCCAAGTATTTCTTTTGAGAGAAGAACTTGAGATTTTGTGGGAAGCAAATGCTTTTGATTAGTGCCTACAAATTGACGCTCATGTTTCCTTTGTTTTGCAAAGGAAAGTGCATGTACAATCCTTCATATATATTTTTGTTACTCTTTCCCTTACAGAGGTCGAGAAGGTGGTGGACAAAATCCAAGGAAATGTTCCAAAAGTTGAGTGGGACTTCGAAGGAATTCACTATTTTGACGATGGCCCCCTCACTGTTCAGTACCTCTTCGTCCTGGATGCTCTGAACTTCTGCTTCTGGCCAGGTATAAGTTCTAGCAATGCTGCATCATTTCGAACATGTAAAAGTTAGTCGTACTCGTACCTAAGGATATACAAAGTAGGACCAACAGGTATCAACCACTGTCATTATCTCATTTCAATTCTTTTACTCCTGTATCAACTATGGCCTTTCCAGATTGTGTACTAGTGTCTCTGTAATCTCCATGTATTATAGGTGTACTAGCTTCCAGTGACCTGGAATTGATGTTCTTACTATTAAGCTGCAGTATAGCCTTTTTTCATTTCTATGTTTGTTTCTTGTAGAACCATGATCAGTAATATCATTATGTTTGTAACTGAAACAGATAAGGACCTGAGCTATGATCATTTGGCTTCTGGACTAAAGTTAGCCTTAGAGAAAGATAAGACAGCCCTTGATGCAGATCGTCTCCAGAGTTACACTGGTAACTTTTCTTCTATACGGACATCGTGCATTATATAACAAGTATATTTTATGGTTTTTATTGACATCAGTGTACTGAAATATGGGATTATTGTACCAGTTGTGGTGAAATGGAATCAATAGTTATACATTATGGTAGCGTGCATATAGTGCAACTTTAGATTTTCTCAGGCCTCTTATTCACGCTCTACATCCTTCTATCATAAAAAAGTTACTCCCTCCATCTAAAAAATATAGCAACTTCTAGCGTTCAAGGTCTGTTCCAAAATATAACAATTTCTCCGCCTACTTCCTCATCTCAACTAATCACAACAATATCTCATTTAGTTTCACCTCTCCTTAATCTCACTGAAAGACTCTAGAAGTGCTTATTTTGGGACAGAGGGAGTATTCTTTTTTTATTAGCTGAGACGCATTTTGAAAATACTCTGTAAGTATCTCAGAAACTTAAAAAAAAACGTTTTTAAAATGTAGGGCCTCAGCTTCGCCAACTGCTGAACTGGCCACGCCCACTGCCAATTGAGGAGGAAAGAGTACGGCTTCTTCATGAGGTACTGTTCTGTCACACTTAATTGGTTCATTGAAAAATTTATCTCTAGAACCCTGAATTCTGCTTCATGCATTTTGAAATTTGTCAGTGTCATCACCTAAAAGCATAAAGACACTCACCATCTCTTTTATGATGAATTTAGTCATCTAGTTTTTTCTGGAATCATCTTTAGATTTTTGATAGGATCTAGTTATGATCCTATAATAGTTATTATTTTTGCCATAGGTTTGTTGCCAAGCAATTGCATAGGCTACATGGCTACATCCAAGAATCTCTTATTTGTAAATTATCTCTTATTCTGGTGGATGCATTTAGGTTGGTATGGAACTTGAAAGAAGCTTTGGAGGTGAAGCTGCAAATCTAGTGAAGTCTGCTGGAAACTCTGCTGCTACTCTAATCGAACTCATTACCCGTCATTTTCCTGGTAAATCTTCCATTACACTTATCCTCTACTTGGTAGCACTAGTTTTAACTAGTCCAAGAGTCCCAACCAGGATTTGTCCAACTATATTACAGAGAAATAAAACAAAATTGAAGATACTATCTGACCCCAGTTGATCTGTCTGATCTAAGTTGTTGCAGGCTTGGTTTTTTCAGAACTTCTTGTAGGCTTTTAGATGCCCCTGAAGACACCATATCCCTGACGAGGGGAGCTGTATTTACTGAGAGGATTATAGCATTGCTCTGTAGATGGGCCATTTGTCCAATGGGCCAATGAGTTGTATGGTAGTGAAACAGGACTAGAGAAATGGCCGTACAACCACTGGTTGTGCATCCAGATTTGGCCCGCTACTGTGGACCTGGGAGGACACAGTAATGAGTTGGTGTGGTCAGGTTGCACTTGTAGCATTCCAGGCATATAGCTTAATCTCGTGTGGGCCATGCACCCCTGCATAGGCTGTGTTTCAAACATGTCATCTGATAACATGTCCAATTGATTGTTTTAAAAGTCATCTTGATTTCCCTTTTAGAAAAGTCCCTCGTCGAGCAAATCTTTGTTCTGACTACAGCCATTTTATTCTTGTCATTCTTATTTTATTAGTTGACTTGAATGCCTGATGATTGGAATCTTTAAAATGAAATTGTTCCAGCAAGTGGTTAGAACTTATTTGAGTAATGTGCTCATTGATTCCTTGATTCTTGGTTCATTTCGCTTGGTGCAGAAGCTTGAGTAGAATTGAAGATTGATGTTTATATTACCTGACCGGTTTATCATGATTATGATTATTTCCTTTTTAATGTCTATATGAAAATAAGTACTAATGCATTAAATTGTCTGCTTCCAGCTTCCAAGTTCCACCTCACCTGAGCATTGCACCAAATAATTACATAATCTATCCACAGCTTAGCCTAATAGGGAATTCTTTGCTAGAGGCAGTCCAGTTTACCATGTTTACATTTCCACCATTTTTTTCACCTGTTCATACTGCGTTGTTTCATTTTGCTATTTTCAATGGGCAGTAAGCACATCTGTACAGCGATATAAATTGTTCTATGATATAATTTTGGCAGGTTTTCGGGATCATTCCCTTTACAAAGGACACCAGGTTTTCTTGTATAAGAGAGCTCAGATATTTGTTGCTGATCTGTGGGGTGCTTTTAAGGGACAAAACTATGGCGAGTTCCACGACATCAAGTCCATCACCATATTTGCAGACTATATTGTTCCTGCTGTCTTGAGGGAGCTTGGCATACTGAAATATGGCTCCAACTTATCTTGCTCAATTGATTCGAACAGTGAGATTGTGCCTGGGAGTGAAGAGGAAGTGGAGATTCGTGCTTGTTCTGTATATGCCGTGGAAAAAATGAGAGAGCTCATCAACAAGAAGTTTGGAAAGCAGGTAGGCATATCTGAATCACTATCACGGTATCACCTAATACTTTCATTCCATTTCTTGGTAGATACAAAGATCTAGTCACTGCATGTTCCACTATATTGACGAGCAATTAGAAAAAGGTTATATTATATTTACTCTTAAGTATTGAAAAAGAGAAAAATTGACCATTTTGGTTTAGTTTACGGTCAAGACATTCATCTATTAGGAATTTTCTCACCTTATCCATGTAACTCTACTATCAAGCGGTCACTGCGGCTATTTATTAAACTATAGGAACTAACGTTGCTCTTGCTCTTGGTGTTCTTGGCAGCTTCTGAGCATTGACATCGATCTATGGCTCTGGTCGTGTGGCGTTCAGAACATGGCGTTGTCACATCACCGCACCCTCTCAATATATTACTGAGCCAACAGCAGCTGCTGGGCGCCCCCTCCGTCCATTGTCTTGTTCCAGCAACTCTCTACTACTAGTGGCTGCTATAGCTACTGAATTTTTGTCCCTCTTGGGAGTGCACAAAAGTGCACGCTATTGTAGACTTGTTGGTTCGTCCAGATTCTGAGACAAGAAATCTTTAGAACAGCTCAAAGTTTCCAGTTGACCTGTAGGGTGTAGTAGGGTGTGCAGTTGGATGCACTTGGACTAGAATTCAGAACCATTCTGTAGAGTACTGTGTTTTTCATTGATCTTGCCAAACCTCTCTTCTGTTACTCTGAAACTCAACAACCGCAAATTGCTACTGTAGCAATAAGAGGTACTAGTTGTAACAGGTGAGCTTTGTCCAGGTTAGATGAATTCTGCAGATCGATGAACATTCACATACTCCTGTTGCCTTTGCCTGTCAAAGCTGTGCCGAGTACGAGCCAGAGCCCGGGACTCGTTCGGCTCGTGCAGCCGGTGCTTGGTCCAGGCTTGGCGCGAGGTGTCAGCGACTCAGCGGTGTCGGGGCGGCCTCGGGCGCAGCGCTCGCAGACAGCACAGCAGGTAGCAGAGAAACTCGCCGACGGCTGCAGGGCGGCTAGCGAGGCTACGCCTGCGTGCACGGAGCACCATGCCACGGCTGCCAGATTCTCCATTCTGTAGACAGATTCTCGCTGATCCTGCCTGCGTGATCGATCCTGTTCCGAAACAATTCCACGTGCACGTCGACCAAATGTTACTACTCGATCCCACCAGAGTTATTATCATGCTACAGTGCACAAGACTTTGGTAAGAGCATCTATAATACTCCTTCCTACGTATTTGACGCCGTTGATTTATAATACTCCTTCCTACGTATTTGACGCCGTTGATTTTTTTAAATATGTTTTTTTAAATATGTTTGACCGTTCGTCTTATTAAAAAATAGTAATTATTAATTCTTTTTCTATCATTTAATTTATTGTTAAATATACTTATATGGATATATATAGTTTTACATATTTTCACAAAAAGTTTTAGAATAAGACGAACAGTCAAACATATGTTAAAAAACTAACGGTGTCAAATATTTAGAAATAGAGGAGGACTAGTAAAACTTACTTAGTTAGCAGGTTATAAGTCGATCCATATCAGCATAGGGCCTGCTCGGCTGCAATGTGCAGCAGCTGGCTGCACCACAGCCATATGAGTGCAGCCGAACAGGCCTATAATCCCAGTTGGATGAGTGAGAAAGTAAGAAAGAGGAAAGCGGGCGTTTGATCTATCGCCACCGCTCGTTTACCATCAATATTAGCGATAGTTTTCATGTTTGATGGGCCTATGCAGTCTCTCGACGATCCGGTGCGCACACGCTATCTTCCTCAGCACCTAGCAAATAAAATTGTTACCACAGGTCCACGAGCAGAGATCCAGCCTTACCCCCAAGTACCTGTGTTATGCTTCCAAGAAGGAGAAAGCATGACAAGAGGTGGATTAGTGATTTTGAAGATGCAAACGGCATGACGCGCTCCAAATCCAAAGCCGAATCTGATCACCTGCCAATCAAACTTCGACAGCATCGAACGCCCAATTAGCACGCAGCATGTCAACCATGAAGCCAAGCCCGCAAACCCGGTCTAGTCGTCTAGAAACGTCACAGAAGATCGGTTTCCCCAGTACTCTCGTATCAGATTTTCTTTAGGAGTCGCTAAACGCCAGGGCCACGGGACTACCGAGGAGGATGAGAGGGAGAGGAAGATTGTGATTCCTCGCGTCCCGTGGATGGCGACCTGCCAGGACGCCGAGACGAGGGGAAGCACCGGGCCGCGTTGGAGCCTTTTGGGAGAGTGCGGCGGAAACAGAAAGCCAAGATGCCTTTGGCCACTTGCGCTGAGGCTTGCAGCTGTACTGTGTGCTTCAGGGAAAATTTTTTGCATATTTCCCTAAAGGGGCCAAAAGCGACAAGCCCGCCGTGGTGAAAAGAATTAGAGGTATGATAAGTTATTTATCAAAATCAAAATTGTGAGGTTGCACTTTTAGGATGGACCGGTAATCGCAAATCTCTTGTACGCATTTTTTTCCTAATCATCCATTGTAGGCTTATAGCTGTAAATTCTGGGATATGAAACGACAAACCCACCGCCGTGGAAAGAATTAGAGATGTGATAAGCTTTATATCAAAATTAAAATTATGAAGTTGTACTCATTGGCTGTACTGGTAGCCGTAAATCTCTTGTCAATGTTTTTAAGGTGTGGTCCTAATTATCAGTTATAGCTATAAATTCGAGGATGGAGGAAGTATATTCGTTGAATCCTGCCAGATTCGACGTGCTCTCCTCTCGATCTCTCCGCTCTTGCCGACTGTCCTAGAATTTGTTGCTACAACGGATGATTAGGACCACACCTCGAAAAACATAGACAAGAGATTTGCGGCTACCAGTACAGCCAAAGAGTACAATTTCACAATTTTAATTTTGATACATAGCTTATCACATCTCTAATTCTTCCCATGACGGTGGGTTTGTCACTTCCCTAGCACGGGCGGAGCCCCACAAAGCCAGCCTCCTTCCTCCCCTTTCTCCTCCTTTGTACGTCCAATCGACTACGAGATGCCCCCATACCGCATGTCTTTCTTGCAAGTCATCCATGGTCATTTCTCCAAGTTCAGTGAAACCCCCTTTTTCCCCTTCCTCCAACGCCTCCCCTAACTCTCAGATCTAAACTCTAAATCTAGCGTCATAGTCGTTGTCGTTACCGTAGCCAGAGACAGAGAAGACTCCATTATCATCACGAAACTTGGCATGAATTATACAATAAACAAATTTAACTGCAAACTAGGGAAAAATCCCGATGCAATCTTATGCGTCCTAGTTAAATTGGACAATTAGCTCCTGTTTTTATATATGCTATACTTTATAAACGCAGATGCTAAAAGTAGGATTAGAATTTAATGTACAACTATCTTCTTCGGTTTCTATTGCCTTTGTATACAACTATTGCTATTAACATACATTTTTATAATTTGGTCCTAATACGATCTAACGGCTTAGATTTTATTTTAAAATTATTGTGGTAATTTTTCTAAACCCCGAAGAGCACGGGGGCTTCTTTTCAAGCTAGTATAAAAGTCTATTATATATATATATATATAAATATATAATTAAAAAATACGCAAGACTTCCGTGAAAAATTTCGTCCGTCATCCGTTTTATCCGCATGAGCGATCGATTCCATTAATTTTCGTCCGTGCGTGTAGGGCTCCGATTGATGTGGCCTCACTGACCGAAAACTATACATATTGTGTAGCAACAAAGTAAGGCCATCCACGTTCTTAGTTGGTTAGCTGATTAAACTTGTGGCCCAAAGGTTGGGAGCTCGACTCCCATCACCCCTCAGATTTACGCTGCTTATCCTCTCCAATTTTTCCTTTTTCTCTCCAAAGCTGATTATATTTTCTCAAAAGTACACCCATATTTTGAAATTCATATTAAATTCATATTAAACCATCAATATATGTAATTTACTATTGTATTTTTCTACACTTTATCACCTCCTCTTATTATTATTATTTTTTTTGAAAAGTACGTCCATACGTTTGAAACTAATACTAAACCAGAAACATATGTAATTTCCTACCGTGTTTTTCTACACTTTATTACCAATGTTGCTTATCCTCTCCAATTTTTTTCTCTACTAAGCTGATTATATTTTTTAAAAGTACATCCATATGTTTGAAAATTCATATTAAATTTCCTACTATGTTTTTCTACACTTTATCACCTCCTCTTATTAAGAAAATGCCCGTGCGTTGCAACGGTTTGTAAATAACATTCATTGAAAGAAATTAAAATCCTAAACTACATATCACAATTGGGCAGAAATGATGAAAAATTGAACATGTTTTTGCTGGTATTTTGGTACGTCACCCGTATTGGAGTCAGTTTTTTTTAGTCCGTTCGCTTTTGAAAATACATATCCGTGTTTGAGTCAGATTTTAAATTCGTTTGCTTTTAGAAATATAAAAAGTGTCGTATAAGAAATCCCTTTAAAAAACTCATATGCTAACTTAAAATGAAAGTCATACTCTTAATTGCAGTTCATGATTTTCTTAAAAAAATATATAAGCGAATTCCAAAGTGAAATTCATACTAACTAAACCGTATAACAATAATAAGATTAAAATAACATTCATCCGTGGCAACGCATGGGCATGTTTTTTAGTAGATAGATAGATAGATAGATATATAGATAGATAGATAGACGGGCAGACAGACAAATAGATAGATTAAGATTTTAGGTGATTGAAATTTAGCAATTTCCAAATAATATAATAAGAGGACTACGTGGGTTTCCAGTGAAATGAGTATTGACCGCAGATTGCATGTCGGGTAGCTCCCATTATCCACTAAGCTCTTCATTTACAAACCTTACCTCGCGTAGTAGACTTGTAAACACGAAAGCACGATGCTTACGTACGTTACACATAGCAGCAAGCTGATACGGCACGGTGAATTTCCGCGCCCCGTCCATCGATCGCTCAGCACCGCACCGACTACCCAGCCGCAGCCACCCGCAACCGCAGCAAAGTGGCCCCCACACAAGGTTCCCTCCATCCATCCATTCATTCCACGCGCAGCGCGTCCCAATGTGCGGATCCACGCATCCCGCAAACCCCCAAAAAGCAGCGGCGAAAAACACTCGATCGCCCAGCCCCAAAAAGCCAGCAGGGCGGACGGGGCGAACGCGAGGCGCACCACCCGAGGCTCTCGCCCCGCGCCGCGTCCGCCCGATCCCGATCCAACGGCCCACGCGCTCCCCGACCGGCCGCGGAGACGCGGAGCCGCACACCCGCAACCCAGGAGCCCGGGAGGCTGGAACTTGTTCCGCCCACACGAGGCCGCGCCGCGGTAACCTCACCTCCCTTAACCCGCGGTTAACCCAAACCCCCTTGGTTACCTCGTCGTGTTATATACTGGAGTGTGTTGAGTCTCCCATGGCTGAGCTCGAGGTCGAGGCTGCGTGCGTGGGTGTGCGACGTTGGGGATGAGCTGCAACGGCTGCCGCGTGCTGCGGAAGGGGTGCAGCGAGGGGTGCGTGCTGCGGCCGTGCCTGCAGGGGATCGACGGCGCGGAGGCGCAGGGCCACGCCACCGTGTTCGTCGCCAAGTTCTTCGGCCGCGCCGGCCTCATGTCCTTCCTCACCGCCGTCCCCGAGCCGCAGCGCGCAGGTAAGGGTGGGGATCCGTAATACGATGGGTGGTTTGCCGGCGGCGCGCGCGCGTTCTTGGCTGATGTGATGGCGTGGTTGGTTGCAGCGGTGTTCCAGTCGCTGCTGTACGAGGCGGCGGGGAGGACGATCAACCCGGTGGGCGGCGCGGTCGGGCTGCTCTCCGGCGGGAGCTGGCACCTCTGCCAGGCGGCGGTCGACACCGTGCTGCGCGGCGGAGGCATCCAACCGCTGCCGGACCAGGTCGACGCCGCCGCCGGAGGCCGCGACGTTTTTGCCTCCACGGCGAGGCGCGCCGTGGGCGGGTGCTCCACGTTCTCGACGGCGAAGCGGTCGACGACCAAGAACCCCGGTACTCCGCATGACGCCGCCGCCGTGGCGCCCCAGCCGGAACCGTCGTGCGACCTCGGCCTGTGGCTCAGCCCCGGCTCCCCGCCGGCGCCCGGGGACCGGCGATCCGGCGGCAGGCGAGCCGACACGCCGTCGATGAACTCCGAGGGATCCGTCACGACGTGCGGCGTCGTCGGCGGCGGCGAGAGGGAGCCCGAGCTGCTTAATCTTTTTGTCTAGGCTAGCCAGCTAATTAACCTGCTCAATTCTCATATGCTTTCTTTGCTGCATCCCGGCGAACTCTTTGGTAGCCTCTCGCCGGCGAGGTATCCCTTAGCCATTTTTTGGCCGTGTAAAAGTCGACGGTGCGCGTGCACTGCTTCTAATTGACTCTTTACAGTACCTTTTGTTTTTTTTTCTCCCCCTACTTTGTTAGCATCAAAACGATCGTTCGAATAAAAGCGAACAGATTAACCTCGCGTCGTTGAGCTAGTAGACTAGCTCATTCTTGTCCAACTCATACAAGCAACTCATACATAAAAAGTTTACCTTTTTTAATAAATTGTCTTATAGCACATTGTTCAAAATATTTTGGGTTCCATAATCCTCTGACATTTTTTTAGGAGCTTAACTTTTGAAGAAGAGATAGTTCCGCAGCTTAATTATAAAAAGCGTATACGTGATTAGTGTTGGCCAGCTGCTTCATCGCCATGGTTAAAGACAACAAAACAGCTATATACTCCATCCATTCCAAATTAATCTACATATTTCATAGTTACACTAAAACCAAAAAAAGCTAATAATTCTTTTATATTATATTTACTCTAGCAACAAACTTAATGCATGCACCATCCCTACTATTTTCTAACCAATAGCAAATCAAGATATTACATGTGGGTTATAAATACATGTGTGTATGGATGCATGCATCAATGTTCATTTACTCCAATGCACAAATAACGAATAGGCATAATAAATGAACACAAATATATAAATCATTTAGAAATAACCTAAAAAAATGTAGATTAATTTGAAATGGATGGAGTATAGTACTCCAGATTGCGTAAAATAAGTAATCCAAGTGGGTAGTATTGGAACTCTAGGTGGAGTAGAAGAAAAAAAGAGGGGGAGACGAAGCGTGGGAGGTGGCGAGTGCGGTGGGGTGGGGTTGGATTGGATACGGCGGTTCAGCTTTGCGCAGGGCGATAGTACCGCGGCGCCGCGTTTTGGGGGTGGGCGCACGCGTGCGTGGGCGTCTGGGCGAGGCGACGACTTGACGCGACCCGCGGACGGCCGCCCCCCGCGACGCGGCGCGGCCTTTTCTGCCGTGCCGGTGGTCGCGGCCTCGTGTCTCGGGAGCACGGCCGCGTTGGTCCGCAGGCTCATGTACGTCTGCACGTACGACGCTAGGCAGGGCGGTCAGCGGTAGCGAGGCATGCGGCATCCGTACGAACGTCCGTGGTACACTATCCCACGGCGGCACGGCCGTGCAGGACGAGATGAGTAGTATCCGCGTCACAAAAGTCACAATGCATGTCAGCATGTGTGCTGAAGACAATACTCCGTGGTTGTTTGGTTAGGGCATGTACAATGAGAGTACTCCCTCCGGTTTCATATTAATTGACATTTTATAGTTTCATATTAATTGACATTTTAGATATAATGTCACATACCAAGGTATGATTAATTAAGATAAATATTCCTGCTTTACCCCTATTAAATTAACCGGAAGACTGCACCGTGCAGGTCATGCAACGGAGCTGATTAGTCATGCATCACGGTAGTGTAAGCGCTGATATTGGAAACAGCAATACCATTAAGACATTAATTAGTTCAACATGGGCAAATTCGTCATTAACTTCCACAGATATGCTCAAACGTCAGAAATTATCATCCACAGAGTACATTGCTTGAACGACAACTAATAATGAAACCGGAGGGAGTACTATATTAGTGCTCTCACTAACTGAAAATATTTCGCTCTTGTTTAGTTTCAAACTTTTTCAATAAACTTCTAATTTTTTTCATCACATCAAAACTTTTCTACACATATAAACTTTCAATTTTTTCTTCAAACTTTCAATTTTAGTAAAACTTTCAATTTTGACATGGAACTAAACACAACCTTCATGAGACACCCATTTTCTAACGGGGGATACTCGTAGCTGGGCTCTTCGAAATCTGAAGTAACCGGGTGGAGACACTCCAGCCCACAACGGGATGTCCCAGCCCACGTAGCCCACATATTTATTCCTATTTCCTCCCCTACCCCTAGCCTCTTTTCTCTCATTTACTCTGACCACCAAGAAGGACCACGTCCGCCTCAACAACCCATTCCCCGAGAGCCGTACCGTCGTCCTCCCTCTGGCACCAGGATGCTACGTCGCCGCTCTCCTTCTCGCCTCTTGCCCACGGCCCCCACTTCCTCCTCCGCTGGGACTCGTCCATCGGCGGGGCGGTGTCGCTAGCTCCTTGCCATGAGGGTAGTGGTGGTGGCGGTTGTCACGCCCAAAAATTCCCGAATAGAATTCCCAAGCTGAATGTGCATTAAATCCCTGTCCAGGACCAGCCAGGGTACACAAACGACAATTATTGACATACAGATCCACGTCTTACAAAAATATAAAAGTCTTACATAAACCCAGCGGAAAAACAAAAGATAACTGGAGCTAAGCCTTGACTTGATCTGTAGCGGGAACACCACTCCACAGGCATCCTCGACGGCACGGACGAAGCCTACTCCTCGGAGAAACCACCAACGGACACATACTCATACTCTGGGGTTGGGGAAAAATAGAGCAAGACTGAGTACTACCCACTGTACTCAGCAAGTCATACCGGAATAGAGGTATGATGCAGGGATTTATCAAGGGATAGCTATACAGGTTCATTTGCATAATACTGGCATTTATAAACAGAAGTTGAAAGAAGTAAACAGTTGTAATAATTAATCAATATTAATCATTCACTGTCCAACGCTATCCCACGTTATAACAGGCCCAACCATCCACCTAAACTATCCAATTTCATTAGACTAAACTAGGGTGAAACTAATCACGGTGAATCTGGTTGACCGCCCATAACCGCGGGCACGGCTATTCGAATAGTTTTACTCTGATCAGAGGTGTACAACTGTACCCACAAGACACAGCCCCACGGCACGTTACCGTGCGCCGACATGCCACCACGACATACCGGAAAGAGGCTGTGACAGGACCCTTCGCGTAACCCCCTCTAACCAAGCACACCACACCTCAGGTTTCACCCCCACTCCTCGCAAGGCAGCGAGCAGTCCCCTCTCGTGCCTAGGTGAATCCGGAAGCGACAGAGGCCGTCGCAGGGCTCGCCCCGCTCCATCACGCCCATCCTTGCCTGGATGCGTCAGCTAGAGGAAAGCTACACTACAAGCCCAGCCATTGGCCACGCTGGCTTGTGGTAAGCACGATAAATTCTTCCAGGGTTTCCCGCGAACCGGTCCTTAATTGCCATGGGTGCGACTAGCAAAACCATGCACCCACAGCCCACCATGTGATTCATTTTAATTAATCAACACCAAAGCGGTGGTACCAATCCAAAATTACCATTAGAACCTGCAGTCTATACTTTAATAGGATTTTTCCCCAATGTGTGCTAGTTGAACTAAGCATGGCTAAGCAATTCCTAGTCCAAAGTCTATTCATGTTATAACCCAAGCTAACAAAGGAACATGGTACCAGAATAGCATGGCTGTAACAATAGGTAAACATCCCATAGTATTGTTGCAAAGCGATGCAGTATTTGAAAGAAAACATTAGAATATTTACAATATAGGATCAACATGATCAAGTGACAGGCATGACTTGCCTTGCTCTGCTGCTGGAGGAACCTCGGCGACTATCTCGAAGTACACCAAAGCGTCGGAAGAGCCGGAATCTAAGCGACATACAAGGCAAACAATGCAAACAGGCTATAAGACTACTAAAACAGAGAACAAAACCATTTTTAATGGATTCTACACACTTTTTTTAATTTACTGAGACTTGAATGGGCTTAAACGGAGCACGGATGAATTAGTTTTGAATTTTAGAAGATTCACTGTGTTTATTACTATAACAAAAAGCCCTTAAATCAATTATTGCGCAATAAATCCCAGGGCTGACGTCATCAAAGGGGGGGGGGGGCGGCGCCGACAGGCGGGACCCGCATGCCAGCGGCACACGGGTGGGCGGTCTACCGTGGACCGGGACCACACGGGTGGTCCACCGCCGGTCCACGGGATCGATGGCCCGGATCGGCCCGGGGCCGATCGGACGGTGCGGCGGCGGCCTGGCTCGGCTCGGCTCGGCACAAAGCCGGCCGGCCGGCCACGGCAAGGGCGGCGATGCGCGCGCGCGTGTTGCCGGCGACGGCAACCGACGACGCAAAGGCGGCGGCGCACGACCGGGGCGGCGGCTCGACCCGACGCGGCTAGGAGGGAGAGGGAGGGGAATAGAGGAGGAGGGATGCCTCACCGAGAGTGGCCGGCGCGGAGGAAGACGACGGCGAACGGCGACGGCGAGCCACGGCAGGACAACGGCGGCGAGCGGACGAGCTCCGGGATGCCCTAAGAGAGGAAAAAAAGAGATTAGGGGGAGAGGGGTGGACCACGGCGAGCGGAAACCATGGCCGAAGGCGGCGATAGAGGTGGTGCTCACCGGAGTGCGAGGAGGTGCGGGCTCCGGCAACGGACCTCGATGGACGAGGGGTGGGCGGGGTGGCCCTTGACCTTGCGAACCCGACGACGGCGACGGCGCGGCGCGGCGGCGAGTCTGGCGGCAGCTAGCGGTGGCCGGAGCAGCGGGAGCGGCGGCGGCGGATGGGTGCACGGCGCGGGAGTGATGGAGAGCTCGGGAGAGACCGGCGGCAAAAGGAAAAGTGAGGAGGAGGATGCGGGGGTGGATTTTATAGGGGCGGAGAGGTCGGGAACGGCCCGGGGTGGCCCCATTTCGCCGGCCGACGTGGGGGAGGTGGAGGTGGAGAGAGAGGCGGGATTTGAAATTCGAATCCCGGCCATCTCGGGCGCGGGCGCGAGCGGGAGAGAGGGGGAAGTGGGTGCGGGAGACGCGGCGCACGACCGGGGCGGCCGACGTGGCCCGGAGGGGGCGGGACGTGGGCGCGGCGGCGGTTTCGGTGGTGGTGGCGACGTGGGGGTGGGCGGCCGGAGGAAGGGGACGACCCCGACAGGTGGGGCCCACCTGTCGGCGTCCCGGGGAGAGAGGGGAGGCGGCCGGCCTGACTGGGCCTCGGCCTGCGGCCGGCCCAACGAGAAGAGGGGGAGGAAAAAGGAGAATGGGCCGGCGGCCCAATTGAAGGGAAAGAGAAAAGAAAAAGAAAAAGTAGGAAAAAGGATTTTCCTAGGATTAAATATTGCTTGTGCTCATTTTTAATTTGTTAAAATTATTTTGAGAGCTTTGAAAATTCCACTAAAATCTTGTTAGCGTATTTCGACATGTAGAACTCAAGAAAAATTCCACATGCCAAATCCAATTACCATTCGCATTAATTTATTAGGGTTTACTCTTACTTTATGCTGGTATTTTCTTGAGACCATTTATAACTTCAATTTAGGCTTGGGAAAGAACTTCGGGGTGTGACAGCGGTGGCGCGACGATGTGGGAGACCGTCCCCGGCGTCACGTTCATCTCGGCGTCGTCTGTGGACACCGAGGCTGACGAGTGCCGCGGCTCGTTCGCGCTTCGCGACAGCCGCGCCCGCCTTGTCCCCGACCGCCAGCGCGTCAATAGGATCCGCGCCGTGTACCGCTACGACGCCAACGCCGTCGACACCGACCTCCTGCACGACGCGGCGTTCCAAGCGTCCGAGCATGAGCAGACGCGGTTCCCCGTGGTGGTGATCATCGGTGTCGTGTCCGCCAAGAAGCCGACCCGCTCGCCGTTGTGCCTCTGCGGTCGGCGCCGCGCCGCCGGCGAACAGCCGGTCCTCTCGGCGCGGTACTAGATCCTCCTCGAGGAGAAGAGCGACACGCAGGTCGCGTTCCGCGTCAAGCTCAGTGACTACCAGTGGAGCTGCAACCACCATGCCACCCACCCATCGCTATCCCCTTCCGCCTCCCCAAGAACGCACCGAGCCGACAGCATCCTCCACCTCCGCCTATCCACCCGCGTGCAGTGGAGCAGCAGCAGCGGCAAGAAGAAGAAGAAGAAGAAGCTCTCCTCCGCCGCCGACATCTCGGTTGACCGGGAGGACCTCACGCCGCTCGTGCCAGCGGCGGCGGCGGAGATAAGGCGCAGGGGCATTTCAGTCCGACCATGTCAAAAAAGGGCTCCGCTTGCCACGTCAGCACGGCAAGTTTCATTTGGACGGCACGGTGTCCATCGGCAAATAACCATGGTTATGGAGTGTCTTTCTCCAATGCTTTGTTTTTGTAGTGTCCCTGGGTTAAAACCACATAATTGCGATGTTCTGTAGTAAAATTTGCCTTTAAAGATTAATTCTTTATAAAATCATAAAAGCTCATCTCATAAGATAGCATGCATGGACATGTGTGATAGAGAGAACAAGTGGAACACGCGCACGTGCTCGCTCGCCTCACCCGGCAAGACGGCTTGCGTACACGACATCTACATGAATGGCCCGCCAACATTGGTTCCTCACCCTTGTGCAAATGTGATTTTCTTTTGCAGTTTTGTTTTGCTACAAAATTTAGTTTTGTTTTTGGAAACACACCGAATAATCCAATGCGTGGAACGACGTGGAATTCGAATATGTCGGTGATATGGGCCCGGGGGTATCATGTTTAGAGGGAGGAGGCTGCCCCCCAATGCCACGTGGCCCTACCCCGAGGGGAGTGAGGCCCGAGGTGGGGTGGCGGCCACTCCTTCCCAAAGACTAGTCGGAGGAGGCTGCCCCCCAATGCCACGTGGCCCTCCCTCGAGGGGAGTGAGGCCCGAGGTGGGGTGGCGGCCACTCCTTCCCAAAGACTAGTCGGAGGAGGCTGCCCCCCAAAGCCACGTGGCCCTCCCCCGAGGGGAGTGAGGTGGGGTGGCGGCCACTCCCTCCCAGAGATTGGACGGAGGAGGATGCCCCCCAATGCCACATGGCCCTCCCCCGAGAGGGGTCGGGCCCGAGGTAGGGCGGCGGCCACTCCCTGGCCGAGACTAGAGGGAGAAGGCTGCCCTAGGCGCTTCGTGGCCCTCCCCTGAGGGGGGATCGGGCCCGAGGTCGGGCGGCGACCGCCCCCTCCTGTGACTAGGGATCGGGCTCCCCCGACCCCCTCTCTAGGTCACCACGTACGGTGGGTTAGGTGTCCACCTACAGGTGCCCACCTACCCGCATTTATGGCGACCCGAGCGGTCGCGCCATGCCGCATTTAATGTGGCGTGCAGTGTACTCAATCGGTATGTGACCGGTCGAATGACCGATGGGACTGGGTAGTGCGCCTGTGCGCTGCTTGTGTGTCAGGCGGCGTGCAGCCTGACATGTCCCATCAAATAATGATGGTGAGAGGTTCTCATCCTCTTATCCCAGCCGGAGTCGGTCCTCCCGCTCTGGTCAAAGCTAGGCTCCCGTTTCCCGGTGTAATAGGAGCCCAGAAGTCTTCACCCATTAAAAGCAGCTGTCATGGGCGCCCCTCGTGTCAGGCGGCAAGATTTGACAGGCCCCATCATCAAGATGACGTGCGCTTGCTTCCCAAGTCAAGAGACAAGACATGCATTTAATGTAAAACACTTCTCCACCGGAGCTAGGTTTTTGGCCCATGTGGTAACCCCTTGAGGTATAAAAGGAGGTCTAGGCCTAGTAAAAGAGGGGATAGATCCGGGATGATCCATTTGACGCTCTAGAGCAGTCTCTAGCCCTGGATGATCAACACCACATTTTACTCCAACAAGGGGATCTTGTAATCCTTCACTCAAGGAGCATAGCACAGGAGTAGGGTATTACGCTTCTTAGCGGCCCGAACCTGTATAAATCCCTTGTGTCTCTTTTGTCTCGAAAACCTCGGATCTCACCCGCTGCCCCCGGCCGAACCAAAAAAGTGGGATCTCACGATCTCCCGCTAGAGAGGATCACTCCTCGACAGAATAAGTTACGCGTGACTTATCCGGTTTGGTTATGAGGTGTGAAGATCATGTAGGCGTCCTGATCACGCATCCCGATATCTCTATATAAACCGAGCCGCCGACTCCTGCAATATACGCGAAATCAATCTAGGGTTTGACTTCTCCTCTGTACTGCGCCGTCACTTGTAGTCTACTCCGTCCCGTTTGCCGGCGTGCACTAACAATCGGGAGAGCAGGTCTCCGAAACCTTCGCCTTCGATGTCCTACATCGGGAGAAGGCAACAATAAGGTTTTTGGAAAACGCCTTGCGCGACTGCTTGCTGGTCTTCCACGACAGCTCGTCTTCCTCTATGCTCGAGGGCTGTGCACCAACAACAACATTCGGCACCGCGCGTTGTTCCTCATCAACTTGATCCACATCATAACCAGAACCCTCGGTACGTGTTCATAATGTTTCATCTATTCGACCTGCTCATGGTTTATTGTATAGTTTACATGTCTAGATCGTATGATGTGAATCTGCTAGTATACATGTTCAATGTCATGATTTATTTATATAATAAATTAAATCTACGTGTGCTTATATATTCAACATTTCCTACCTGAGACCACCATGTCTCGTAGAAGACACGGGGAGCCTGATGAACCCACTCACCCTAGCAGCGCAGCTCTTATGGGGTGAGCTGAAGGCTTCTACAGTTTCACCACGTAGGAGCATTGTGTATGACCTAACCGGAGCAAATGATATTACTACTACTACCTCTACTTCCGTGAGTCAAGCTAACGCACGTTTTTGGGAGCACGTATGTCACATTTTTCTTCCTCTACACCAACAACTCGAATCAAGTCAACCACTACTGAGAACGGCGCCAACGGAGGAGGGAACGACGACAACGGCAGCGGGGATAACAACACCAACAATTCTTCTTCTGGATCCGGAGCTTTCTCCGTTATGTTTTTCTCATTTCAGTGCTAAACATGTTTTTAGATGCTATTGTTCTTGCTAGCATATTTATGTTTATCACCGTGCAAAAATCTTTCTTTATTGTATATATCATGTTTATTATTTTATGTTATTGGATTAAAATATATCATTGATGACTAGATTTTCTAACAAAGAAAACCCACTAAACAAAATTACAACCATATTACGGCCTTGGGCTGGTTCCATGTTTGTGGTGAATTCTCATTTACTTATCCCGCGAAGCAAAAGAATGGGAGTATCGAATAGGATATGAACATTGATTCCCACGGAGAAAACATGTATGGGAACATATATCAACAAAAATCGTCAATCGCATCGGAATCCCCGCTAGTACGGTGTTGATTCTTCATTCGCGCGTGTACTCTCTTCCTCTCCCCACCCTAACGCGCGTGGATCACCGACGAGAGCCTCTTCCGTTTGTTCGCTCTTGCGCTTGCTTGAACTGGGAAAATAATTAAACTTTAGATTTCGCTAGATCGATTCATTTATGCTGTCCCTTCGAGAGCGTGCTGGCTTGGTAGTGGCCAATTTGAAGAGCCGAATCGTTCTTGGACGGCTGGGCACATGATACACATGCAATTCGTTCCGGTGTTCTTTATTCTGACAACGCCAGCGAGTATATACTGGGGTAAACGAATCACAATCGAAAGCACTGGTGACAACGCCTCTCTACCTCGTATATAGTTCACGTAGCACTGGTGAATCAACGGAGGAAGCAGTGCGTCGACACTCGTAGAGGCTGTTAGTATAGCCCCTGTGCACTCGTACGTCCTAGCTCGTCGCGCTAGCTATGAGAAGTACAGTTGATGATCAAACAGAGAGGCGTGGACGTGTGGTTGAGTACTCCTGCTACAAGCATACAGTACTTGCAAGCACCTGCTTTATTCGTCTCAAAATAAACTGTTATAATAAAAAATACCAATATATTACTCCCTCCATCTATTTTTGATAGGCATATTTTTAAATCTGAAAAATTTACTTTTGATAGACATCGAGAAATATAAATATTGATGAATCGCTTATTTACAAGAAATAACTAATAGCGTGTTTAAATAGATGATAAATAAAATTACTTATCCTTGGTCATTATGCCAAGATGAAATATAACTATCAAAAGTAGATGAGAAAGTATAACACTACGGACTTAGATTTTTATTTAGCTTCATAGTACTATAGTATCATATGTATAATTGATTTATTTTAGAACGGAGAAAATACCAGTCAATCGATTGGGTTACTGGTTACCTGGTCGGTGGTTTGATGCACTTACCAAGAACTTACGCTGTCACGTATCGTGGCCTCGTAGGCACAGGACGTAGCCGCGGGCCCGCGGCAGCCGGGAAAAAAGCGGTACAGTACAGGAGAGGCCGGGTGAGCCCCAGCTTTTCCGTGGCCGTGGGACCGCGCGGCCATGATACCCAACCCACCCGCGGCGCGGCCGCGGCGAACGGCGGCGGATGCGAGACGCCCACGAGTGCGACGTGCCGGGGCCACGGTTTCAGTGGGCCGTCATCACGTTTCGATTGTGATCCCGCTGCGCGCTGGGCTTGCCCACACCAAGTCGCGGATGCTCAGAGGAATAAGTTCACCGGAGGTCCCTCAACTTAACAGCGAGATTTTTCAAGGTCCCTTAACCATAAAACCAGAAATCTCCACCCCTGAACTATACAAAACCGTTCACTCAAGATCCCTAGGCAGTATATATGGGTGGTTTCGCTGACGTGGCATCCTAGTCAAAAGAAAATTTAAAAAAGTACGTGGGACCCACATGTCAGCTGCACATTTTTTTCTTCTTCTCTTCTCTTTTCTTTCTTCCCTCTTCAATTCTTCAGTGACGAGGCCGGCGGCGGGCGGAGCGGCGATGGCGACGTGCTTCCGCTGCGCGCCGTCCGGCCCCGTGGGCCCAGCCGCCTTCCTCCGGACGGGACGGCGCTGTCCGTCGCCGTGCACGACGTCGTGGCTGCCTCGAGGCTCCGCGGCGGTGGCGGGGCGGTCCAAGTCGTCATCCGGACTTCCGAGGCACCTTTGGAACGTGAATACGGCGGCGCAGTCGCAGATGACGGTGGCGTCGTTGGCGCGAGCAGCGGCACGGTCCATAGCGAGGATCTCCTCCTCCACCATGCTGCAGGGCACCTGGCCGACGAACAGCCGCACCCTTTCGCAGTCGCCATCCTCCGCATCTCCGGCCAACACCGCGATCTCTCTCTCTCTCCCGTCTCTTTTCCTTTTCTAATGGCTATGCAACCTCCTATTCGTCCTCTCCTCGTTCTTGCCTACGCCTTTTGCCTTTCTATATCGGACAAGCACTAACCACTGATTGATTGATTGATTGATCAGTATCAGTGTCTTGAGTACAAGTTAATTAATCGATGAGTAGTACCAAGTCTTGATCTCGAGTAGCATTGAATGTGGTCGAGTCATCTGATTGAGCGAAAAGCAGCAGAAGCATTGATGCCTCCACCTCGCCGTCCAGCGCGACGACAATGTCGTGCTTGGCGGCGGACTCTAGGAACCGCGCCCTCATGGACCAGCACCCGCACCCGACGAGGAGACACTGGCCTTTCGCGTCCGTCCCTGACTCCTCTGGCGGCAGCGCGGGACGAGGCGGTTCCGCGCCGCCAGTGACTGCCGCGTCGACCTGGCGTGGGACCTCACCCGCGCGCGCTTCCTGGGCTTGGTTTCGTCCGAGCCTTCCTTTGGGTACAGCCGACGAGCCGCCGCTGTACCGTGGTGCTGCCCTGCAGCCGCAGCCGCTGTGCGGCTGGAACGGCGGCGCCGGCCTCTTCTCCTCCTCTTCCTCCTCCGGTGAGTATAGATAGATGGACTACGTCGACGTCGTGCGTGCATGCATGCTGCAATCTTGGCGTCTTAGTTTCGTGCATGGATCATACGAAGGTTGGGGGAGGACGGCGATGATGGCGTGCCACGACGTCGAGATGCCGTTCCTTCGGGGGATCGACGTGACCGGCCGGCGCCAGCGGCGGAGATGACGACAACGAGGGAGGGGGGGCGCAGCTGCAGTGAGAAGGACGAGTAGCCCGGCACGACCTCCCCCAACAGCACGCTCTCCAGCCGGCAGCGACGACGAGGACTCCGGCGGCGGGGGCGGATCTCGTGTACCGCGGCCGGGGCAGGGACGGGAGCAGCAGCAGCAGCAGGGAGAAGGGAAGAGAGCACAGAGAAAGGAGAAGAAAATAAGATATCTAGCTGACATGTGGGCCTCACGTGCTTTGTTTAATTTTTTTTTTGCTGACTAGGATGCCACGTCAGCGAAACCACCAATATATACTGCCTAGGGACCTTGAGTGAACGGTTTTGTTTAGTTTAGGGTGGAGATTTCTGGTTTTGTGGTTAAGGGACCTCAACAAATCTCGCTTTTAAGTTGAGGGACCTCCGCTGAACTTATTCCTTGCTCAGATCGCTACAGCCCATATCGCCACCCGTGGCAACTGTGTGGCGCACACAGCTGTTACGAATATTATCTCCATGGGAGATAAGATTCTAACTTGTGGACTAATCCGAATCGGTTTTAGAGATAAAACAGTTCTTATCTCTAAGACTCCCTCTACCTATAAATAGAGGGCAGGGGTGCCCATCATTGTACACACAAACATTGATTAATAAAGAGAGAGCTCCACCCCTATATCCTGTGTCCATTGTCTCCTGTGGTGTGATTGTCTGAGAAGGGATACGGGATTTTATATCTTCTCGCGCCCCATCTTCTGCGAGAGGGAAGGGAGCGGATCTGGGCGATCCGTTGACATAGCCGTTTTACAACACGTTATCAGCACCTCTACCACTGGGCTGACGTTGACGGGTTGCTACGACAAGATCTGCTACCTCGTCACCGCAATCGACTCGCCACTACTTCGAGTCCCACTACGTCGATCAATCTACGGTAAAAATTGTTGGTTGCAATTAGTAGATTGATTAGGTTTTCTTGCCTTTCATCATGTTTTTGATGCAATAATAGCAGTAGATTGGTCTTTCCTGCGCATGATCTAGCAGTAGATTAATTTCCTGTTTTAGATCTATTTGCATCTATTGCTTTATGATGAAAACCGAAAGAAAACCGTGTGTTCTAATTGGAAAATTGACCGGATGCCTGTTTGGGGACCGAACCCGGTTCGGCTGGGCCGAACCGGTCGTCCTCGCGTACGCCCCAAAATTCCCCCCGCATCCCTCAATTTTTCTCTCTCTCAGCCATCTACCTCGCCGGAGCCACGCCAGGAGCACGCGAGCCACCGCCGGACCACCCACGTCGATGGGTTTTGGTGCCGCGCCGGGTGGCCGCCGCTCGCCGTCGCTGATGGAACGCTGCCGACCCTCGCGTCGGCGCCGTTGCGGGAAACCGCCTACGACGAGGCAGACCAACACCCCATGTCGCCGCCGCCGCAGGACCTAATGCCAAGGATGTGCAGCCGCCGCCATCAACCTCTTGCCGACGCGCCTTGAGCCGTGGTGGGAGGAGGATGGGACGACCGGCCGCTGACTTCGGATTAGCATCCGCCGGGACGCTATGGCCGAACGCGATCGGTTGCCGCCGCTAGTGTTTTGGCCGTCGACGTCGAGCACGCTCCACCGCCCTCTTCTGGATGTGTGGGTCGTGGCGGAGCTCCGCCGGACGTCGCCGAACCACCGCCGCACCGAACACCGCTCGGGAGCGACACTACCGCCGCCGTCTTGCCGCCGGGCGAAGATGGGTCGTCGGCCGGAGTCCTCGCCGTGCGCCGCCTCGATCCCCTCCGACATTGACAGTCGGCGCCTTCCGTCGCTGCCACAGTGCATCTCCGGCCGCTGGCTGGGCGACGGGCGCCGCAGCGGGTGCCTGTGGGGAGAGGGGAAACCCTAATCCCCTCTCACCCCCTCCTCTTGTGGTTCCTCATTGGGCCGGCTGGGCCGGCCTGCTCTCTCCTTGGACCGACCGCAATGGCCCATCAGATAAAGACAGCCCACACAGAGGAATCTAAAAATAGTAAATTAGAAAATCTACTGGACCTAGAGTGTAACATTCGGTCCAATAGGATATTTGGGCCGCTACGGTAAAAACCGACCCAATAAGACCGTAGACCGAACGGCGTTTCGGCCCGGTTATTCTAATCTACTGAAAATTTGCGTATAAATCCCTTCGAATGATTGATTTTACGCCTAAAGTTCACTGTTCAAAGTAATTTTTTTGGACCCTTTTTTTTCCTTTGTGTACATAGGCTACATCTTTGCCGTTTAGGCCTTGTTCTAATTGGTTTTTTTGCATGTGAGTCCTTGGACTCGTTAACAACCATGTAATGGTGTTTTTAAGCAATTTAATTGCTTTTAACTTTGATGCAACTCCAACTAAAATCCAGATAAGATTTCTAGATTAATGCTTCCATAAAATTGTGCTCACCTAGTGTAAGTGCCCCCTCCCTGGAAGCATTATTTGGGTTTATTTTCTTGCATATGTAATGTTTTCTGTGGGCATAATACTTGATATTAAATGCCATAAGGCCAATAATAATCACAGAAAATCAACAAATGCAAGACAAAACTCCGGGAAAATACCAGTAATTACATATGACTATGCTACTTTGTTCTGTGACTTTGTTTTCATGCAAGTTAACCCAGCGTTGGTTTTTTGCATGTTAAACAGGCCATGTCTGATGCGGATTACGCCAAGAAAGAGTTCCCCATCCTCACCGTTAACGGTGGGAACTACTAGACCTGGTCCATGGACTGTGAAATCAACCTTACCGCGATGGAACTATCAGAATCCATTCGACGGCAAGGAGCTGGTGTTGCCCCGCTTCCCATGCCGAAGTGTCACGCCCGGAATTTCTATCCAAAATTCCAAACGCTTACATGTGTGTTAAGTCCTCGTCCAGGAATCAGCCGAGGCACACAATAACAAATTGATAATAGAGTACTGATAAACAGCTAACAATATTCGGGATATAATAAATTATTATAGAGGTAGATAGTTCCTCTCAAAAAATAAAATTCTACGCAGCAGAAAAGAAAATAAAACAAACTACGGAACAGCTATGGCGACTCCACTCTACAGGCAACTTAACCCGGACCAAGCCTATTCTTCTAGATCATCACCTTCACTGAAGTACTCCTCCTCTGATGAATGAATATTGCAAGAATGAGCATATGACATACTCAACAAGCCACACAACAAATATGCAAGTGCACAGGATAACAAAGGATGGCATAATATAGCTCATTTGCATAAACAGCATTTAGTAAATATTTAAGAGAATAGTAAAACGGTTGATTAATTGATCTATATTAAATAAACACCATACAACACACCCGTGTTGCATAGGCCCAACCTCATCTGAACAACCAACCCCGGTTGTACAAATTAAACCTCCAAACCAGGAATATACCATTCCAAACCAGGAGTCAATTTAATTATCACATTTTATCACCAATAATGAGTAGTGTGAGACTAATCACGAAAAACATTGTTAGACTCACCCATAACCGCGGGCACGGCTATTCGAATAGTTTTACTCTGATCAGAGATGTACCACTGTACCCACAAGACACAATCCCACAACATGTCACCATGCGCCTCAGCACCACCACGGTACCTCGGAAAGGAACTGTGACAATACCCTTCGCACAACACAACTCACCACAGTGCACCGTTCCTGGATCATAATCTCCCCCTCAAAATCAGAGGCAATAGACTCCCCAACGACCCCCACGGACTTCTCGCCGCTTCTCAGTCTGGCACACCATAATGAATCATGCTATACAAAAGATAAAGCCGTTGCCCACGCTGGCTTGTGGTTGGCACGGTAAATGTTTCACAACAGTAGCTCGTGAACCGGTCCTTAATTGCCATGAGCACGACCTTCAAAACCACATGCTCACAACCCACCTTAACCAGGTTTTAATTATCAATTAATTATCATAACACGATTAACCATCGTGAGCTACCATTGAACTCATAAATAATAATGTAGTATATATGATTCACCCCATTAATGAGCTTATCTTTCTAAGCATGGCTAAGCAATTATATATAGCATTTAGCTGAACCAATCCAATATATAAGGTTCAAACTAATCAAATTATAACCCATAGGAAAATAAAGTCATCTTCGGCCATTAATTGACTGGGAAAGGCTCACCACCCGGTGACATTCGAAAATAATGCATAAGTTGAAATAAAACATTAGCTTTAAACGGGTTCAACATGCTCAAAGGGTTGTTTGGGATCTGTGTGACTTGCCTTGAGCTTCCACAAACGCTTCCGAACCTTCCTCAACGAAAACGCTCTCCTCCGGAACGTCGGAAACTAAAGCAAATAAACAAAATCAACAAAACAGTACAAAAACAAGTATAAACAGTACATGTGGATATTTTTAACATGTAGATCTCAATTTTAGAAAAATTTAGCAACTTGAACCACCTGAAACGGATCTACGGTTATTTAGTTATGATTTTCCGAAGATTTAATCTATTTCCTTTATTAAAAAAAAACTAGAAAAGAGGGGATGATGACGTCAGCATGACGTCATCAACGACGGCATGGTACGGACGACGACCTCGCCGGGGCTAGGAAGGTCGGCCGGGGTTTTGGAGGACACCTATACGAAGAGGACGACGAGACGAACCCAACGGTACTCACCGAAGCGACAAACGACGAACGACGACGGCCGGCGACGAGGGGCGGCGGCGGCGGCTCGGGCGGCTCGGCGGCGCGGCGGCTACGACGGCCGGCAGCGAAGGGGGAGGTGCGGCCGGGCTTCCCCACCCCTTGGCGCACCTAGAGGCGGCGGCGGCAACCGGCGGCGACGGCGGAGACGGCGGCGCGGCGCGGCCGGAGGACGGCCGGCGGCGGCGGCGACTAGGGCGGCGCGGCGACGGCTCTACGGGGCACGGGAGACCACGGGAGAGGGGGCAAACGAAAGAGGACGACTAGGGGTCCTATTTATAGGCTTGGATTGAAGAGATCGGACTCCAACCGAGAGGAATCGAACCCGGAAAAATCAAAACTCGGTTTTGGAGATAAACTCGAAAACGAGTTCGATTCGGATAAAATACTCAACGATTTGCTCCGATTTTTGGGGGTAAAGATAGAGGACAACAAGGGGATAAAAACCCCTCAACCAATCGGAAGAAACGAGGTCGGATTGAGACGGAATCGGAGGAGAGAGGCGGCGGCTCGGCGCTCGGCCGGCCGGCGGCTAGAGGTAAGGGATGACCCCGACATGTGGGCCCCACATGTCGGCGGCTAGAGGAGGAGGCGGGCGGCGCCGGCTGGGCCGGCTTGGGCCGCCAAGCGCGCGGAGAGAGAAAGAGATGTTGGGCCGAATTCGGCCCAACAGCCTAGGAGAGGATTTAAAAAACTTTTTCAATTAAAATAATTCGTGAAATGATGTTTCATTTATTAAAAATACTTCCCTTGCTCAAATAATTCCCAGAAAAATCTAGAAAATAGAGGAACAAGCAAAGTATTTAATAAAATTTTATCTAGCTCAATTTTATGTTGAAATTTTTCCTAGATTATTAGAGTTTAACTTGTAGACTTTTAAAATGATTTCTAAAAAATGATTTAAAATATGAATTATTAATTTAGGCGATTTTTAGGGCGTGACACGAAGCAGGCAAAAGCACTTGCGTTCATCAGGAAGCACATTCACGAGGACCTCATGGCTGAGTACCTCGTGCTACGTGAGCCTCTCCAGCTGTGGGAGGACCTAAGAGAACGATACACCGTGGAGAAGACTGCTATTCTCCTGAAGGCTAGAGCAGAATGGGCTCAGCTTCAGTTCTGTGATTTCAAGACCATGGAAAGCTACAACAGTGCCGTGCATCGCATCGTTAGCAAACTTCGTTTCTGTAACCAAGTTGTGACAGACGAAGACATGATTGAAAAGACTCTTGACACATTCCACCCCAAGAATTCCATGATGCAGGAGCAGTACCGTGAGGCTAAGTACACTAAGTACTCCAAGCTCATTCAGTCGTTGTTAAACGCTGAAGTCCATAGTAAACTTCTGATGACCAACTTCAACAATCGTCCTGTTGGTTCACAGCCTATTCCAGAGGCTCACGTTGTTCATTAGAAGGGTAACAACTCTGGACAAGGTTCCTCCAAGGGGAAGGGATCCGGTAGCCGCACACTGCCTAATGGAAGACACTTCAAGAGGGTTGTCAAGAGGGGCAAGAAGCCCCGCAGTCGCAAGGGTCGCAAGGGCAACCCGGCGAGTGGCGCTGCTAACGATGCTAGTGGAGGATCCCAACAGGGCAGTGAGGGTTGCTACCGTTGTGGCTCAAAGAAGCATTGGGCACGCAACTGCAACACAGAACCTCACCTCATTGAGATGTACCAGGATTGGAAGAAGAAGCAGGGGCCGGAAAATCACTTTGTTAAAGTGACTGGAACTGATACCCCTCCTGCTGATGCTCCCATGGAGGTTGATCCCAAGACTGTTGTTGCAACTGATAACAGCCTTGGGGATGACGATATTGACCTCAGGGAATTCGACGGGGACGGCGAGACCGATGACCTCATGAATGAGGACATACATGGGGACATGCAATAGTTCCCAAGTTATCAGATATGTGTCTTAAGTCTAGGCTATCATGTGTTAGTATGATTTAGCTGATCATACTGAGTCAGTGTGATTTATTTTTCAGAACATTGAGTCATCTATGTAATAATGATGCTTTAGCAAAGCATCCTGGTCAGTGTGTTTAGGATGGTCCTTTGCATTAATAAAGTTTTCCCATTGAGTTATGTTTGGCCTTTGTCTTGTTCTATGTTCTTGCATTTCATTCTTTCAATTAACTGAAACAATGTAATCTCTCATATAGAACAAGCGTAGTACGATCCAATGGAGCCTGAGACGTGCTTGGTTGATAGCGCAGCAACGCACACGATACTACGGGAGACTAAGTACTTCACGACACTGCGTAAGAGGGATGAAAACATCCTCACCATTGCTGGGAGTAATGGTCGCATAGTTGGCTCAGGGAAAGCCACAGTCGTCCTCCCTATGGGTACAAGTATCTTCATTGAAGAAGCGTTCCTATACCCAAGTGCTGAACGCACACTCCTTACCTTTAAGGATATTCGTCGCTGCGGCTACCACCTTGCCACAACCCGTGAAGGAGGAGAAGAATTTCTCTTCATGACATCGTCTGAGGGCGATGAGACCACGGTGGTTGAGAAAATGCCAGGGAGCTCCGATGGACTGTACTACACTAAGATAAAACCCCCAGATGAATAAGTTGCGATGCAGACCATCTTTAAGAACCTAGAGCCTTTCAGAATCTGGCATGAGAGATTAGGTCATCCTGGATTGACTATGATGCGGAAAATAGTCACAAGCTCACTAGGTCATAGCATAAACACTAAAAACTTCCCTAAGGAGTTTGTGTGTCCCGCTTGTGCAACGGGAAAGCTGATCATTCGACCCTCCTTCGAGAAGTTGAAGGTCGAACCCCTCAGGTTCTTGGATAGAATCCAAGGGGATATCTGTGGGCCTATTAACCCTTGGTCAGGGCCATTCAGATATTTCATGGTGTTGATAGATGCTTCTACAAGGTGGAGCCACGTATGCTTGTTGTCTACGAGGAATCACGCTTTTGCCAAATTCATCGCACAGATCATCCGTCTACGTGCCGAGTTCCCCGAGAACCGCATTAAAACGATTCGGATGGATAATGCGGGTGAATTCACATCAAAGGCATTCAATGACTATTGTATGGCCTTGGGCATTAATGTAGAGCATTCAGTTCCCCATATTCACACTCAGAATGGACTTGTTGAGTCACTGATTAAAAGGATCAAATTAATTGCTAGACCGTTGCTACAAGGTAGCAATTTACCCACTACGTGTTGGGGCCATACAGTATTGCACGCTGCAAAGCTAATCCAGTATAGACCGTCTGCATATCACTCTGCTTCACCCCATCAACTGGTGCGTGGTCAAGAGCCGGTGGTTTCCCATCTGCGAAAGTTCGGTTGTGCTGTGTATGTGTCGATCTCACCACCCCAGCGTACAGCAATGGGACCGCACCGTAAGGTGGGGGTCTATGTGGGTTATGAGTCTCCGTCCATAATCTACTACTCGCAGCCTAAAACTGGGGATTTGTTTACGGCTCGGTACGCTGATTGCATCTTTGATGAAGAGCATTTTCCGGCATTAGGGGGAGGAAATTACCTCGACTCTATGGAATGCCGTGAAATAGAATGGAACTCAAGTAGTATCCATACTCTTGACCCGCTTTCGCCAGATGCTGAATAAGAAGTTCAACGTATCATACACCTTCAGAACTTAGCTAATGATCTGCCAAATGCTTTTACTGAACTAAGAGGAGTGTCGAAGTCGCATATCCCTGCGGCAAATGCACCGGAGAGAGTACAGATACCCATGGAGGGAGACTTTACTCCAGCCCCTAAGCCTAGGAAAAGGGGGAGAGACCCGGATGGTCTGATTCAGGCTAAGCGGAGACGTCCGCAAGAGCTGAACACAGTACCGCTCACATCACGCTCCCATTCAGTAGTCTCAAAGGAGATCCGTCCTGGGGACGGACGCGAAAACGACAAAACGCCTAGTAGACTAGCGTGCGCACCTAGTCCAACTGGTGCATCAGAACCCTCCCCTGTTTTGGGAAACCAGGATGAGGAAATGAGTGAAGAAATTGCCACAGATTATGCCATCACGGGAGAATTTTATAATCGGAAGACTACACATGTCGACATAAATTTTGTCTCCAATATCGCTGATATAGTGGATCATGATCTTGAACCTAAGTCCATGGCAGAGTGCAGAAAGCGCTCAGATTGGGTCAAATGGAAAGAAGCGATTGAGACAGAATTACGCTCGCTTGCTAAGAGGCGTGTCTTCGGGCCGGTAAGCCTGACACCCCCCACTGTGCACCCTATTGGGTACAAGTGGGTTTTCGTCCGAAAGCGGAACGAAAACAATGAGGTGGTGAGATATAAAGCGAGGCTTGTGGCACAAGGGTTCACACAGAGACCCGGCATCGATTATAATGAAACTTACTCCCCAGTTATGAGTGGCATAACGTTCCGATACTTAATGTCTATGGCAGCTGGCATGGAATTGAAAATGCAGTTGATGGATGTGGTGACCACATATCTGTACGGATCGTTGGATTCGGAGATTCACATGCGAGACCCTGACGGGTTGAAGGTCCCGGACAAAGCAAATCGCAACATGTACAGTGTGAAATTAGAAAGATCGCTGTACGGGTTGAAACAGTCTGGTCGTATGTGGTACAACCGACTGAGTGACTTCCTTTTGGGGAAAGGATATATCAATAGTGAGGATTGTCCCTGCGTGTTCATCAAAAAGTCACAGAGTGGTTTCTGTATCATCTCAGTCTATGTCGATGATTTGAACATCATTGGCCACGTAGAGGACATTGAGGAGGTGACTGCCTATCTCAAGACGGAGTTTGAGATGAAAGACTTGGGTCAAACCAAGTTCTGCTTGGGCCTTCAGGTCGAGCATCTCCCTAACGGGATTTTAGTGCACCAGTCGACCTATACTGAAAGGGTCCTTGAGAGATTTAACATGTTAAAGGCTCATCCTTTGAAGACACCCATGGTTGTGAGATCCCTTGATAGGGATAAAGACCCATTCCGTCCTAGGAGTGAAACTGAGGAAGAGTTGGGACCGGAAATCCCATACTTAAGCGCCATTGGAGCATTGATGTACCTTGCGAACTGCACCAGGCCTGATATTGTGTTCGCGGTAAATCTTCTAGCAAGATACAGTGCGTCTCCTACAAGGAGACATTGGGTTGGCGTTAAGACAGTACTCAGGTACCTCCAGGGTATGCAAGATCTCGGCCTCTTCTTTCCAAGGCAACGAGACTTAACCATGGTGGGCTATGCAGATGCAGGATATCTGTCTGATCCCAAGAATGCCCGATCTCAAACTGGTTTTGTATTTCTCTGTGGTGTTACAGCCATTTCGTGGCAGTCTAGTAAAAAGACCTTGGTAGCGACGTCTACAAACCACTCAGAGATCATTGCACTATATGAAACCACACGTGAGTGTGCATGGCTTAGAAGGATGACTCACCATATTGAACGGTCTTGTGGTTTGAGTATCTCCAATGCCCCCACGATTATCTATGAAGATAATGCAGCATGTGTCGCACAGATGCAACTAGGCTATGTTAAGAACAATATGACGAAGCATATTGCTCCTAAATTCTTCTATCCTCATGAGCTTCAGAAGCAAGGTGAGGTGAAGATCCTGCAGTCCAGGTCATGTGACAATTTGGCAGATTTGTTTACTAAGTCTCTCCCAGCATGTACTTTCCGAAAATTCGTTAGAGACATTGGGATGAGAAGACTTAGAGACTTGCAGGGTTCAGGGGGAGAGAAACCCCTGAATTTGGCCTAGTTAGTGGACAGGCGAGTTCACAATGTTGTACTCTTTTTCCTTAGTTGAGTGGAGCTTGCGATCCTCACAAAGGTTTTTAATGAGGCAACGGTGTGCGATGCATGGCGACAACTATGTACTCTTTCTCCTAGCCTTTTTCCCACAGGGTTTTGGTAGGAGTTTTGACGAGGCATAAGTTGGTCGTGGATAGGTCCAAGGGGGAGTGTTACGAATATTATCTCCATGGGGAGATAAGATTCTAACTTGTGGACCAATCCGAATCGGTTTTAGAGATAAAACCGTTCTTATCTCTAAGTCTCCCTCTACCTATAAATAGAGAGGCAGGGGTGCCCATCATTGTACACACAAATATTGATTAATAAAGAGAGAGCTCCACCCCTATATCCTGTGTCCATTGTCTCCTGTGGTGTGATTGTCTGGGAAGGGATACGGGATTCTACATCTTCTCGCGCCCCATCTTCTGCGGGAGGGAAGGGAGCGGATCTGGGCGATCCGTTGACGTAGCCGTTCTACAACAACAGCCACACAGTTAGGAAAAAGTACACCAAAGGTCCCTCAACTTGTCATCGAGTTACAAAATCATCCCCTAACCGCAAAACCAGATACAACACATCCCTCAATTTACAAAAACCGTTCACTTTAGGTCCTTTGGTGGTTTTGATCCGGTATTGTCCTACGTGGCGGCTAAGTCATCGTGGACCCCACATGTCAGCGTGGCCACGTCATCACACTCTCTTTCCCCTCCCCTCTCTCTCTCGCACACTTTTCTCCCCTCTCCCCGCCGCGCCGTGCCTCCCTCCCAGTGCTCGCGCTCCTCCTCCACCTCCGCGTCCTCGCCGCCGCCGCGGGGTCCCACTTCTCCCCCGGCGGTGATGAGCGCGACGGCCCCGACGACGAACGCGGAGACTTCCTGGTGGTGAAGTGCGTCATGCCGAGGAAGCCCTTGAGCTGCTGCAGCATGATCACGACCGCCGTGTCGCCCATGAACCCGGGACAGCCTCTTGCGGCCTACTCCAATAAAATCAGCCTAAGCCGGAGGAATCGCTGATTGCCGCTGCCGCCGCCGCCGCCGCCCGCCGATGAATCCCTCGCTGATTGTCCAGACGTGCCAATCGAAGCCATCAATGGTTTCGCTGCCGAGTTATACGGCGCCATCGGGCAGCAAGACAGCCAGTCATGTGCTCGGATGGGAGGATGCTGATGGGAATAAACATGGCGTGGCTGGTGACAGCGCCGCTGCGGCCGGCCAAGGACGACGTCGACCTCGGCATCCTCGTGTGAGAGCTCGTCCGCCGCCGTCCCTGCTCCGCTCGGGCGGCTCCGCTCTCTGCCGCTGCCTTCCTGCTCCAGCTGCACGCCAGAGCCCACTGTCACGCTCGCCCGCCGTTGCTCCCCCCTTTGCAACCGGCGACCTCCCGGCGCTCGCCCGCCGCCGCCACTCAGCCTGCCTGCCCCGCCGCGCTCCTCCCCTGCACCGAAGATTCTACCGCCATCCACGCCAGCGGAAACTGGAAACATGAGAGAGGAAGGGAGAGAACAGGGGAAAGAGAGGGAGACTGGTGACGTGGTCACCCTGACAATGTGGGGTCCACGAGGGTCCCATGCTGACTCAGTCGCCACATCGGATTAAACTGGGATCAAAACCACTGAATGACCTAAAGTGAACGGTTTTGTAAGTTGAGGGATGTCATATATCTGGTTTTGTGGTTGAGGGACGATTTTGTAATTCGATGACAAGTTGAGGGACCTTCGGTGTACTTTTTCCACACAGTTACCAGGCCGAATTGAGATGCCCAAGTGGTGTGAGCCTTACTGCCTAGGCCCTTATCATGTCAGGAGAAACTGGGCCGTGGCAGCCCAAATACTTGTGGCTCAAGCATCTTTCTTGGACCGAACTAAATCTATGAATTACTACAGATTTACAGTCTAACCTCATAGCGAAACGAAGTTATGAATAAATAAATTATGCTCTCGAATATAATCGGAATGGATTACGGCCTAATCCAAACTCCGATGCGTGTATGTTTCCAGTCTAAATATACCTTAAACAGGGAGAATTGGATATGGTACTATGTCAGTATCACGGCATATGTATCTATTATCTAGTGTCTGAAACCCTGAATCCGGAATAAAATGCATTGTACTTGTATCGTACTTGTCGGCAAAGTATCACCAATATTAGTGCCAGACGGGCGAGTACAATGCACTAGTATTTGTTTAGCCTGCATGCATACAGAGTACCTTAGTTAGTTGAATGGAGTATTTCTGATCCCAATTTGGTGTTACAAAAATACTACAAGACTCCAAGGATAAGAAAAACAAATTAGCAGTATCTTAGAGCAGTCCCAACCCATAACACTAGACATAGTTTCCATAAACTCTACATCATCAAGAAACTAGTACTAGACATTACTCTTCCAATGCAAACATCACTATTCCATACTTCAATTTAATGTTATTTATCTCACATGATGTCTTGGATGTTGTGTAGTCTCTTTCCTCATTTATTCACTTGTCACATCATTTTTTATCCTAGGTGGCAACTTATTTAATACTTTGGACACCATCCTAGTCATTGGGTTGGGAATATCTAAGCCCCTCTTTCTCCGAGCATGACAGCTATACTAGCTCATGCACAGGGCACATGGAATTTAGTGACATATACCCTAAACAATCATTGGATGAAGGCAGTACAAGTACTAGCTTCAAACTACCATGCAAGCAGAGACAGGAATAACAGATCAGTAGTGACTGAATGGTCAGAGAAACACACACAAACACACTGACAACTAAACTATGCATCTGCAACTCCTTTTGCATCAGCTCAGAATCCCAAGCATTTGTCCTCACTCTTTTGGACTCCTCATGTCTGGGGCATATCCACAGATAGGAAAGTGTCTCTCCAAGCCCTCGAGCACATGCGCACTCTTCTTGCATTGCTTTCACAGCACTAGCACATCTTGTTTCTTGCCATGTCCTTTTGCAAAAATCCATGGGGATTCAGTAGCTAAAGAGAATTTCCCTAGAAAAGTTCAAATGCCTTAGCCTAGTTGCTTGTCCCCTTGCCCTTTTATCCTCTAGTTGAGCTAAAACAATTGCACTAATCCTTCTCTGCCAAATATAAAAGACCTGTTGCCACAGAGCCAGTCTCTTGCAGTCTTCTGTAACAGAATGACAAGGAGAATTGCCCCTTGAGAAAAAGCTGAAGTGCCTTAGCCTAGCTACTTGTCATCTTGCCCTTGTAGCCTTAAACAAAATCCTGTCTAGTTAGTGGCTGATCATAATGGGGACTAGTATAATAGACATGCTTAACCCTATCTTCTTCGCCCTATGTGCTTTCCATCAGATTCTTCTACTGACAAAGTTGGTCACCTTTCCATGCGTGCAAAATCAAGATTGTTTCAATCGCCTTTTCTGGGACTGTGTAGTAGTGGTCATTGCAGCAAGCATATATACTTGCATTTGGTTAAGTCCAAGAAGGAACAGGCAGGACCCAACTTTTGCCACGTTTGACCGGGACATTTGGGATGCCATGGATCACAAGCTGTTGTTCTGATGTGACCATAATTTTGATGTTGTTTAAGTCATCATCAACCTAATCTCTGAAATCGATCTGCCTTTTTCGGTTGATGGATTCTGGTGTTTTGACGATGCAGCATTCGTAGCTCGGTCCTGCCAATGCCTGATACTTGTTAGGTGCGTCGTATAATCAAAAGCGTACGCTTAATTAGACTAAGGGTCGACACGTGTGAATGCTATATTGTAACGTAATTGATGTAGGAAAATTTCGACAAGTAACCAACAACATCACCTTTTCAGACGATCACGACATCAGTAATTTAATTAATTCTCTGGGTTGAACTAAGCTACTAGCTAGCTAGCGAGCGTTTGCTGGAATTATGTACGTACGTATGCGTTGCGTGCCGATAAACGTCGTTGTTATCTGCCGAGTAAATTTCGATATCATAATTCTTAACTAGTGTGAATGTGTAAGAATATGCAAGAAGTAAATATATATACACGTCAAGATTCTGAATGGATAAGCTTCAATTACCTTTAGCGAAACTATGTAGAGACTAGAGATGCATGAACATGTGTGAAATGAAAAAAAAATATCAGCACTTACTATCTATTGTTGTATGTATAATATAAGATGATGACTGTTGCAAATCTATACTACTTAAAATGTTAGTAGTGATGCATCCGTTCTTCCCACACCACCCTTATCGCTAATATTTGAGCCTCACAGTCTATACTATTACACAACATTTTAACAAGTCCTCCATTTCACTATTAGTTCCCTCTAAATTTTAAAATCGCCTACTTATTCAATACGAAAAACCATAGTATTGGACTAAATAAATGCTTATTAATTGATTTAATATTAGAAACTCAATTTGTTTTTCATTGCAACGCGCACATGCTCTAGGCTAGTTAAGGAAAAGGAGAAAATGATTACTCAAACTATAATGGATTTTTCGTAGGCGTCTGTTTGGCTCCGAGAGGTGAGAGGTCTATCCTTCTAGTAAAATTATTTGCTATCGTTTAGCAAAATGATTTTCCCATCAGTGATAGATATTTACGGTTACACAGAAGTTATCGCTTGATACTACATTTAAAGTGTCAATTTTGGTACTTTCGATTCCATCCGAGTCTAAAAGTATCAGGGTGTGAAAAAACACTAACAGTAAAGATCATATGATGATTCAGCTTTATAGGAAAGCTAGCAACAAAATGGTATGCACGTTCGGATAACTTGAAATGACCGTCCCTATATCAGCTGAGGCAGAAGAGTAATTAAGCATCAATTACATCGTTTCACCTAAAACTAATTATAAACCATAATACTCTATCGCATCGTTACGGCTTACATTGTTTTACCTAAAATTGATTATAAAACATAATGCTTATTAGACACGAAATAAATTTTATATATATTTTTAGCGACTTAAAAGCTAACATTGAAAAATAAACTACGATGAAAAACATCAAAATCAACTCTAAAATTAAGATTTAAAATTTAAATTTTAGCTGCAGCTAAATTGAAGGGCAAACGATAGAGCTCACCTCGATTGGGTTTTCTATTATTTCCTTTTTTGGGGAAGGGGGGATCACAAGATTTCTTCTCGCCTAAAATCCTCGAAATTCTGGCCAAGTTTGCTCACCTTAAGATCCATATCAAGATCCGTGCTCCAATAATGGCACGGGAGCAAATGGTGTTGTAGGTTAGAATTTTATGGTAGGGGCCGATGGAGGGGGAAGGTGGTTTACTCAACATTAGAGGGATGGAAGGGGTGACAGCGGAACGAGCGAGCGGCAAGGTGTGGTGGCACCACCTGAGTCACTGGATTGGTGGTTGGGTCGTGGAATCTAGAGTGACTAAGAATGGGAGAGCCACGTGAGACAAAGAAGGCATGCCAGGGATAGCTCATCGTTGTTCGGCTTACAGAAGAGTGGCGGAACGGAGGAGACATATTTAGCTAGCCTTACATGTACGCTTGCATGAGCTTGTGATGGGTTGGAGAAGCGCGCCACAAGGGAGAGAAGATAAGGTTGTTGTGTTGTACGAATCTTTAATTTGCACAATCTAAGCCATTTAAAAGTGAACGAAATTTGTGGTTATATCAACTCCCCCCACCCCCAACACAAATTTTCGCTTGGGAAACAAAATATGCATCTTATATCGATATATATGTGAATTATACCACGTGCATGCAAGAAGTCATCACTCAGACACACTCACCCTGAAAGAGTTGAGAGAGATGGTGGTAGTAGGTATCAGAATTCTGGAACACATAATTAACTAGGATGAATTCAGGCATTGATAATAATAAGATCCACGGTGCACGTCAAACACCGTCTTGATCTTGTGACACAGAGCATCATCAGATTCTTTCGCTGCAGCCTGCATGCACATATGTGCTACATGGCTAGCAAGCTAAGTGCACGCTGATCAGTACTAATTCCGTGAGTCCGTGGTCCAGTTCGTGCCAATTCTTCCCACAAATCAAATGGTGTTTACCGCACATATAGTACGCCAACTGCATATCAGATAAGCTAGATATTTCAGACAAAGGAACAAAGCTCAAGCCCGGCAGCTAGCTTCCTGTTCGTACTCAGCAGTAGTAGTAGTAGTACGCAGCTAGAGCTTACCCTACAGCTAAACTAATAATGAAGCTGACATGTGGTCCCGGTTTGAGCTCTTGCCTGTATCTGCTACGTACGACGGCAAAACTGCTGACATGAAGCAGCAGTCACGAGGAATCTCCGGGTTGTTACTACTCTCAACAGTGTCACGCAGATGCAGGGCAGGCAGGCAGCTAGCCATGCGTGCGCACATGAGCTCATTCACTCTCGCTCTCGTCGCGCGCGCAGATGCATCGATCCATCCATCCGTTTGTTCGTGATCGGGCGTGGTACGGTGGACAAACGTGAGTGGAGACGATCCGGCCGGTGGGGGCGCCGCGCGCGGCCGCGGGGGCCTCTCTCCAACGGCCGGTGAGTACGTACGTACGAGCCCCGCGGTTCACGGGAGATCGTACTCCTCCGGCCCGCCACGGCCGGTGTCACGTAAACTCCGTGCATTTAATCGCTCGCGTCGCGGACCGCAGATCGTCCGTGCAGTCATGCTGGTTTTTCCCCCCTATTTTGTTTCTTCTAAAAATTTATTTTACAAATAGATTTCGAAACAAACTTGATCTTGGAATGGAACCTTTTCTCGACGACTGTAGCGTCAAGGTCTTAATATCTCGGCGCCAATAACACTGGTAGCCAACATCCTTACGCCCCAAGCAGTCGAGATGTACATAGAGTGGTTAGTGGCAACAAGACTAGCACCAAGGATCTATTCATAAAATATTGTTCTAAAAATAGTTTAAATTGTAAATATTTTTTCTTATATGCCGGTATCAAGAAAAGTAATTTATTTCTAAAATAAGTTTTTTCAAAGAGTAAATTGCATTGGCGGTATACAAACTTGTCAGGTGAGTGTAATTTAGTACACAGACTTAACAAATGCTCATTATGATACAAGAACTTGTCTAGTGCATGCAAATTAGTCCAAAACTAACTAAGTATGTTGAGTTAGTCTGATTATAGAATGTCTGGCACACACATGAGGACATGGAGATATGTCGTATATGTGAATAATTAACATTTATACATATTGTAGTTATTTTGTTCTTCTATTATTTTGTATCCATTGCATAGTTCTTTCATATACATTTTTAAAATGTATAATTAGCATGACTTATTTAGGTAACATCATCTTGACATGCAACCCTTCGTAACATCCTAATCAACATTCAACTTAGCGAAGTTAGTTACGTTATGCTATTTTTGGCTTTTGTTTGCACAAAATAGGCAAGTTTATACACCGAATAAGCGATTTACATGTTCATGTACTAAATCGCACTCACTTCGTAAGTTCGTGTATCAACAATATAATTTACTCTTTTTTCAAAGGGTTATTTATAAAATAAAATATTAAAATAGCTAAAATGTAAAAAAAAAATCCAATGCCGTCATGCACGGGAGCCGAACTGAAATCTCCCCATATGATACATGGGAGCGGAGCCGTATACCACTGTAGGTGGGGCGTGTACTACGCGCAGCTGATGCCGGTGTGTGCACCGCATCATATTATGTGTGTGACGCATTGAACGCGACCCGTGCGCGCGGGGGACAGATCACAGCTGATCGATCGCTGTAGCGAGAGTAGTGCTGTGTGTGATCAGTAGGGCCGGAAATGAATGCTTCGATCTGCTTCTGTTTTGGTGTACACGCTACACGTACAGGTACAGCAATGTGTGTTTTTGGGGTTGGGTCTGCCGATTGGCATCTTTCTTTCTTTCTTCCTTTTACTGCTACAGGGAGGCATAAATACACACACATCATGCATGTATATATATGCATGCAGACATCCGTACGTAGATATATTTATAAGTCGCACTATAAATTCTTCTGAATCCCTACTTCAAGCTTGCGTGATGATAGGCTCACTTGGAATTGTATGTTTCAAATCTACCAAAAGCATCCTCTGTCATTACAACTGTGGTAATAATGGATCGTCCTAACTGAGATTAATTATAGCGCAACATTGGTTCGCTACACTATGCCAGTTCTAAAAAACGGATACCGCCTATAATATTTACCCAAATACCTCCCAGATAATAGGTACCGATTTTAATAGGTATAGGTACTGGTTTTATAGATGTAGGTACCGGTTATTGAAAAACCGATATTTATAAAACCTAATAGATGCCGGTTTTAAGTAAATAACCGACACATTCTATTTTAAGGTGATGGGTGGATAGCATAACCGGCACCAATTCGGATTTATAGGTGATGGTTGTAGTATAATAACCGGTACTTATAGTTCTATAGGTATCAGATTTTAAATCGGCACCTATGCTATTAGGTATTGGTGCCCTTAAATTGGTTCCGACTGAGAAATCAACACCTACAACTGGTTGCCAAGCAGAACCAGTAAAAGTTTCTGCACTAGTGCTACCACTTTATGATCCTATCAGAATTCTTGTTTTGGATCTAACGGCTATAAAGTAGTGGCATCACCACCAATATTAACACAGGTAGTGAAGAAATCTTATTACCTTCATTCTAAAATGTATCTATTTTTAGCTGAGATGGATGTATTAATGTATAACTATTGGAATTTTATCCCGATGGTTTCCAACAACTAGCAATGACACATACCGACATTAATTGGCACGCAAATTAACATGCACTTAACTAAAGGCATATCGAGGATATGGTTATGTAGATAGCCTTAAAAAATCATAACGACATTGGGTAATTAACTAATTAAGAAGATGATTTGTTTGATTAACTTTAAACAAATGCCCTCTTATTCTATTGCAAAGAACAAATGGAATTATTCAAAGTGTAAGCCTACTACTGTTCTATTATAAGCAACTTATATGTCACAGGTGCCATCTATCAATTAATTTGGGCTGTATTTAGATCCAAAGTTTGGATCCAAACTTTAATCATTTTCCATCACATCAACCTGTCATACACACACAACTTTTCAGTCACATCATCTCCAATTTCAACTAAAATCTAAACTTCACGCTGAACTAAACACAGCCCTCGAATTTTTAGTGTGTGTCTACGCGCTGCAGAGTACTAGCATACCTGATCTATAAAATTCTTCAGCTGAATAGTTTTCAGTGCTTGGACGCGTAAGTTTAGATCCATACAAAGAGTCGTTTTCCAGTTGCAACAACGAGGATATTAAATAGAATGGACCCTCTCTCTAATTACTAAACTAGTTGTAGCTTTGTTCCATGTAGGGCCCAACACGAACTGACCAAATCATTTCACCATGATATGCCCCGTGATCTCTCTATCTCTCTCTCTCCCTCTCTCTAAAATAATCGGGTTGCATTTTTTAAACGGATTACAAAATTTAATATCTGCATAAAATTCCTTAGAGTACATATTTACACGCAACTGTTCACCGGCTCAACGGTACGTCGATGTGCGTCATCCTCCATGAGGTTATGATCGAACTCCTGTTTTGCCTCCATACTTTCTTTCTTTAAAAGGTAATCTATAGAAATTCGGTCTTTATATTCACAATTTTATACAGGTAGATGTACCCTCACATGCGCATGTGTGTTTTGTAGGAGGCTATGATCAGTATGTTGTTATATTTAACTCATATAATTTTATCCTTCCCCAAATTAAATTTTTTCCCAAAGAAAATCAATTAAATTACAATCACGACAGCCCATGTCTCCTTGACAAAGCTATTATTTAGAGAGAAGCATAATTACTCGGGGGAGGCTAATGCGCGCGTACGCGCCAGCAATTTAGCTGGCGCGCGTGGCCCCCTTCCGTTCTGTGTGTTTTTCTTTTTCTTTTTTTAACGATTTTGGCGCTTCCAAGCGTGTTTTTTTTTATTTTTTTGCCGTTTCTTTCTATTTTTTTAATCTTTCGTACACCTCTTTACAAATGTAGAGTGAAAAGTTTTTAATTTTGACTTGAAAGGTTCTAAATTTTAACTTGAAAGTTTTCAAATTTTGTGGTGAAAGTTTTTAAATTTGAGTTGAATGTTTTTAAATTTTGAGTTGAAAGTTTTCAAATTTGACTTGAAAGTATTCAAATCTGGGTTGAAAGTTTTCAAATCTGACTTGGAAGTTTTCAAATCTGAGTTGAAAGTTTTAAATTTGAGTTGAAAGTTTTTTAAATTTGAGATGAAAAGTTGAAAGTTTTCAAAATTTGACTTAAAAAGATTCAAATTTCAAGTTGAAAGTTTTCAAATTTGGATTAAAAGTTTTCAAATATGTCAGAATTTGACTTCACGTAATCTATTACTTAAAAAAATCTACGGAAAAAACAAATCTTATCTTGATTATCTCCATTATCTAAAACTAATGATTTTTTTTCACGCTAAAACTAACGCATTAGAAATATCCCAAAAAAAAATCGCGCCGATGCGCGGTTCCACGTATACGCGTGAGCCGTGGGCCGAAAGTGCGTGCCGGCGACGCATATGCGCAAATTAGGAATTTCGTAATTACTCTATCATAGACAGCTTAAATCATTGCAGAAAAAAAGAGAGATAAAGTTCAGATGAAGTAATAAGAATGATTTTGAAGTCCGAATGGGATATTAGACTTGTAAAAAACGGGGGCCACTAGATGTCATTTTAACCTTTAATTTGGCGTGTTGACAATTATACATTATTTTACAAGCATTATAAATTTTTACCAAGCAGAGTAATTATAAAATATTGTTCATAATGTGACATGCTAGCGATCTTGATAATTACTAGTTACTATATAGACAAATATATGAATAGCTGGCCATCCAGAACAATCCAAGAAACCACTACATAATTCCCTCTATAATTAGTGACTTGTAACCTCTTCTTCCCTTCCCCTTCCCCTCCCCTAGCATTCCCCATCTATCCTCTCCTCGCTTTCCCAACTGCTCCCTGATCTGCTAGTTCATCCTAGATAAAATTCTCTTGTAGACAATCAAGCAGAAATCTCCGCAGCTTGAATCTTGAATTCAAGCTGGCTCCTAGCTAGCTAGAACCGCATGCCATCTCGATCGGCTAATTATTCCTAGCTTCTGGTTACCATAACAGTGCTTCAGATCTCGATATATCCTTCTTTGTAGATGGTAAGTACATGAGAGAAGAATTCATTAGTTTCTTGCCATTTTTTTTCCCAGCTCCAGATCATTTCTAGCTAGATAGTACAAAACCATCTACAGTTGCATCTCTGCTCGATCGATCCTTCACTGAAATATTCCTTGTACTAGATCACTGGCCAGCTTCTCTTTCTCTCCATTCTCTCCCTTGGATCCACATGTTGTTCCCAAAGTTCTAATGGAATTTGGATTAGCTAGGTAGCAGTATATAGCTAGCAGCGGCAGCTTGGGATGAGAGTATGAGACCACGTGTGGCGCCTCCGAGCAACAAGTGCACAGCCCTCTATATATGCCTTGTACAAGCACCAAATCCGTGCCTCAAACCGCTCAAAGTGTACTAGCTCTGCGTCTCCGCTGTTTTCTAATCGCGTCTCTGCACTGCTTGCGCCGCGCTGGTGCCACCACTACATGATGCAGTTCACGCACACCGCGCCACCTCCACCGCCTCTGCACCCTAATGGGCATGGACTAGGGTTAGGGTTGTACCTTGACGTCGGCGCGACGAGGGGAGGAGGAGGAGCGCGGCCGTGGTCGTCGTCGTCGTCGACGACGACGTTGGGTGGGAGCGGCTACTTCCCGTCGTCGGCGGCGGCGACGTCGAAGATCTCGTTGGGGAACCTCAACAGCACGGGCTGCATGGAGCAGCTGCTGGTGCACTGCGCCAACGCCATCGAGGCCAACGACGCCACGCTGACGCAGCAGATCCTGTGGGTGCTCAACAACATCGCGCCGGCGGACGGGGACTCCAACCAGCGGCTCACGGCGGCGTTCCTGTGCGCGCTCGTGTCGCGGGCGTCCAGGACCGGGGCGTGCAAGGCGGTGACCGCGGCGGTGGCGGACGCCGTCGAGTCGGCGGCGCTCCACGTGCACCGGTTCACGGCCGTCGAGCTCGCCAGCTTCATCGACCTCACGCCGTGGCACCGGTTCGGGTACACGGCGGCCAACGCCGCCATCGTCGAGGCCGTCGAGGGGTTCCCCGTCGTGCACATCGTCGACCTCGGCACGACGCACTGCATGCAGATCCCGACGCTCATCGACATGCTCGCCGGCCGCGCCGAGGGGCCCCCGATCCTCCGCCTCACCGTCGCCGACGTCGCGCCCAGCGCGCCGCCGCCGGCGCTCGACATGCCCTACGAGGAGCTCGGCGCGAAGCTGGTCAACTTCGCGCGGTCCCGCAACATGTCCATGGACTTCCGGGTGGTGCCCACCTCGCCGGCCGACGCGCTCACGTCCCTCGTCGACCAGCTCCGGGTGCAGCAGCTCGTCTCCGACGGCGGCGAGGCGCTGGTCGTGAACTGCCACATGCTCCTCCACACCGTCCCGGACGAGACGGCCGGCTCGGTCAGCCTGACGACGGCGCAGCCGCCGGTGTCCCTCCGGACCATGCTCCTCAAATCTCTCCGGGCGCTCGACCCGGCGCTGGTGGTGGTGGTGGACGAGGACGCCGACTTCACGGCGGGCGACGTGGTGGGGCGGCTGCGCGCGGCGTTCAACTTCCTGTGGATCCCGTACGACGCCGTGGACACGTTCCTCCCCAAGGGGAGCGAGCAGCGGCGGTGGTACGAGGCGGAGGTGGGGTGGAAGGTGGAGAACGTGCTGGCGCAGGAAGGGGTGGAGAGGGTGGAGCGGCAGGAGGACAGGGCGAGGTGGGGCCAGCGGATGCGCGCCGCCGGGTTCCGCGCGGCGCCGTTCGGCGAGGAGGCCGCCGGCGAGGTGAAGGCGATGCTGAACGACCACGCGGCCGGGTGGGGGATGAAGCGGGAGGACGACGACCTCGTGCTCACGTGGAAGGGGCACAACGTCGTGTTCGCCTCGGCATGGGCGCCGTCCTGATCAGCTCGGGACGCCGCGCGCGTGGACGGCATGCCGCATGTGTACGGCCGGCGACAAGGTGAGTGGCCGTGTAGGCGTGTGTGCGCGTGCCTCTACTTTTGCATGGATATTGGATTTAGGGTTTGTTTTTGTGTATGTTCATTGTGGAAAGATGGTCTCTTGTTAAGTTGGCTTTTACCTGTTGATTTTGCTTAGACGATTCGTCGTTTTGATCATGTAATCAGAATCTCTCTCTAGTTCTTACTCTAGAATGAATGAATGAAGAAAAAAAACTTGCAATCATGCATGCTGCTGAAAATTTGATAAGAAATATATGTCATTTTTTTATATGGTCGAGGACAACTTTTCATGTCACTATAATGCACAGCTTGGAAGATAATCTTTGGATGGCTTTGTACAATTCGATATGTTCTCTTCAAACAATTCATGAATTCATCAATGCTCTCAAAAGAAATTTTCTAAAAGCTCTTGCTAATGGTTTTTTTCATGCTATCTCTTGTTGCAATTGGTGCTTCTACTACCTCCATCCCAAATATAAAACTTATGGCTCTAGGACGAAGGTATAGTATACTCCTTCAGAAACAAGCAAAGGAAATGCCCGTGGTACGTACGGTACCCTTAAGCCCTTATTAGCATAAGCGCATGCAGTGGTAGTAGCTACTAACACAAATCAAAGAGTTGATCAGCCTATGCTTGAATTTATGCTCTCCTGTTTTGAGAGACCACGTGATGATGCATGGGAATATATATCTACTCAGGCAAAGAAGTAGCAAGAAAGTGCATTCTCAGCTTCGTTGTGAGTCGTGACTTTGCTAGCTAGTCTGGCAAAACTGCATATATGGGGATATAATTGATCTTCCATTTTTCTACAATAATTTGAACAAGTATCCACAAATCTGGTGCAAATTAAGCAGACATCTACCCATTCTAGCACATATATGCATGGCCAATGGCAAAACAAAACTGCAAACCATTTCTGAGTGCTTCATGCATATATTGAATATTCAATTATCACTCCATTTCTCAATATATATAAAAATCATTTTTACCTCATATTATTCCATAACTTTGCTATGAGCAACAAAGTTAGCTAGCAGATGGAGCATATAGTTATCAAACTATATATGTTTAGCTAGACTGATTAGAATGCATGCATGTAAGTTAGTGAGACTAATCATAAGTTCCTCTTGCTTGTTGTCCGCCTTTAAAACTTATTTATACTTTACCCATATAATAGGAGAGTCTTATATACTCGTACGTGTGACTTTTGGGCTGTGTACACCCTTATAAGGTGTTGATGCCGTGTTTAATATAATCCATTATCTAAAAAATAAGTTCGTATATGGTTTACTTTAATTTGTAGTCCTCTTAAAACAACTAGTAATTAAAGAATTAAATTCCCTCAGGTCATAATAACATGTTGTTTTGGACTTAATTTGTACTTTTAAAATTTTAAGAATCATTATCCTCTGTATACTTAGTTGTATAAATAATAGAAATCATCATATATATGTGTGTATAAATTTTCTTCTGAAGGTATTATAATTTTATTGAACTTTAGAAATATATTTTGATAGAAAATAGTGGTCAAAGTTTCATCTCAAATACCGTGTAAATTAGAATGTCCAAACGCCAATTTGTCATGACCAATTAATGGTAGTAGTAGCAACTTTAGATCAAATCTAGAGAATTAGCAATAATTACTTTCATTTTTGCTGCGGTTTGAAAAGCAAAACTCAAATCGATCCCAAAAGAGACTTAGCATGTTTAATTATCCCCCATGCATCTATGCTTATCAAGATATCCTTCCTATTCTATATATGTTCGATCGAAAGGCGATCAATTTCAGCTGTCTGGAACAAGCTAGCTAGTACTCTAATCCAATATTTACTTTCATTTGATGCAGTTGTGCTATTAGATATCTTCTATGAGCTTCATCGGCAGCCACAGAAAGAAAAAAAAAACTTCTCGTACGGGTATTTGATCAGTACGTACGTCTCACTTCCAAGAGTGCATCAAGAAACAGATACATATAAGTGTTTCTCTTTCAAGATTTACAAAATTTCCTGTAAACTAAACGATTTTTTTTTCTGTTTGCTACTGTGTAACTGATACTCTATGAACAACCAACCGGACAAAAGGTGTATGTTATAGTCGATGTATGGTGTGTGTTGAACAACCAAAATTAATCCAAGATGCGATAATGTGGAAAAACAAATATCCATTTTAAATATGTTGCCAACCGATCGAGAATATCCGCGCATAAACTAGCTAGTGTGTCAATATAATGTAGGTAGAAATTGAAGAGAAGTACTACTTGGAGAGAAAACTGAACAAATATGGTGAAAATAAAGTCACTGAGTCAGCTGGTTTCGACTTTCGAGCACGCATAGCTAACCATGGATCGCACGGTTCTCCTGAAGCGAGAACGCATATATAGCTAGCCATATATCGAGAGATACGCACTGAACTAGAGACGCAGAATCCATGTATACTCCAGATTGTCTCGAGTTCTAATTCACCCCAGCAAATCGATATGTGGCTCTGCGCATATCAGTGTATGCACATTGGTGCAATGGCAATCTAGGTCATTCGATATTAATTCCGATTCGTAATTACTATTAGCCTAGTACCCCAATTTCAATCCCCAACTACTAACGCATTACGATTTGACAAAAAAGGAATTCAGACGATCAATCGAAACCCCTAGTTCTCATGAATATAGTTGGATATATATAGAAGCAAATTGTATAAAGGGTATGGAGAGTCCTGACCTAATTTCAGATTGGGTTGTTTGCGGGGCTAAGTTCCCTATTTCTGGGTTGTTTGCGGGGCTAAGTTTCCTATTGGCAAAATCTAAACTGAGAGGCTTCTTGGTTTAGTGTTAACCAGCGACGAACGAATTGTGAGAAGAAGTACTGCTACACGTGCTGACGTGCTTATTTTTCCTCTTAGACATGCATATCTTTTTCTTCCTTCTTATAAAGTTCTCTCAAATTACTTATCCGATTTACAATCCGATTACACCATTATATTCGTTACAATTAAATCTTCACAACAAGATCTTACATGATTATATTACGATGAAAAAATATTTATATTTGTAAATTACTTTTATTATATACGTAAGTTACTTTTATCATATATGTAAGTTACTTTTAGATTTGACTAAGTTACTTCTTAGACATATAAAAGTAAATTCAATAAAGTCTAAAAGGTATTTACATGTATTACAAAAGTATCTTAAAACAAAACGGAAGTAACTCTGTCATGACATTAGAAGTAAATTCATTAAAGTTACTTTCTTTTTGTTATAAGCTACTTCTATAATATATGTAAATTACTTTTAAACTTTATTGAATTTACTTTTATATGTCGAAGAAGTAATTTAGTGAAATCTAAAAGTAATTTAGATTTATTATAAAAGTAATTTATAATTTTTCATCAAAATATAATCATGTTAGATCTTGTTATAAAGATTTAATTGTTACGAACATAACGGTGTAATCGGATCGTAGATCGGATAAGTAGTTTAAGAGAAAATTTTATTTTGAAGTATAGGTGGATAGAATCTCTTATAGGTGGAGTGGCAAACCAGCTATCACTAGTTGTGTAGTCACGTCCTTTCCTATTTCAATAGCTGTTTATATCTAGTTGAATGTGGAGGCCGGGTAAAAAATACCCTTCTCTAGAAAAAATGGAGAGTCCTGACCCGATTCAGCATGGTGTAGCCAGTGCGGGCGGAGCGTCGCGTACGTGCGATCGACGGGCGGCCGGTGGATGGAGAAGAAGTATCTCGCCGGCGCGCTGCAACGAATGGCCGGCCGCCGCCCCCAGTCCTCCGGTGAACGGCATCGACGACGACGACGAGCCGACGAAGTGAGGCGAGCGACGGGGGATCGGCCGGCTGGCGGCTGCCTGGGAATTCCTCGATGCTCTTCGCTCGGCTCGGGGTCGTTTCTTGGGCCAAAATGGATCGGAGCCCATTGTGACCCACGCAACAAACTTGGGCCAATCCATACATATACATCCCGCTTTTTAGTGGTAAACTGGGCCTCACGGCACGGCCCGGCCCGGCCCGTTAGGCACGGCTGCTTTATCGGGCACGATGGTGGCACGTGGGCCGGCGTGCCGAGCAGGCCGTGCCGTGTCTCGGGCCGGTCCAGGCACGGCACGGCCCACGCGCTATCGTGCTCGGGCCGTCTGCAGTACACCCGTGCCCGGGACAGCACGGCTGGGCCCGGCCCATTTATCAACCGACTCCGCGGACGCTGAGGCTCAGTGCGTCGCCGCCTCCGCTACCGACGACGACGCCGCGGCTCGCCGCCTCCGCCGTCGTCGCGCCGGTCTCCGTCGCGGGGCGCCCTTCTGCTTCCGTCGCATACTCTCGCCTCTGACCCCAAGTCCATCTCCCCATCCCGGCGTCGCCTCGGCCTCGGCTCCCGTCTCCTCGAGGAGTTCGCCCCGTCGCCTGCTGCCGATCTCCATCCATCCAACGAGCGGCGGTGCGGTGGTCCTGCTGCTTCCGCCTCCGGTGAGCACCGGCGCCGACGCGCATCCTCTCTCATTCTCATCCTTCTCTACCCCACACCTTCTCTCTTTGCCTTAACTTTGATCTTCTCTTCTCGATCTGGAAGCTAGGTTTTCTCTGTCTTAACCTTAGGACTAATAACAGTTTTTTCCCCCCAAAAAAATTTGGGGGGGTCCGGCCCCTTGCTGTTGATTTTTCTAGGGCGGGAGAGGGAGGAGCGGGTGACCATGGTGAGCATGGAGGTCACCGATGAGATGTTCAAGTGCATGGAGGTTGGGCTGGCCTTCCGGGACTATGTAAGATTCTGCTGTTACACGGTTTTTTGCTTCTATCGACTACTGGAATTGGTGTTTCCCTTTTGCTTGCTTGTGCCATTTTCTTCTAAGTGTTACATGGGTTATCATTGCTGTCATGGCTCTTTGGTGATGTATCGATGAATCGAAAGGCGTTGCTTGTCGAATATATCAACTTTAGTTTAGTTTAGTGGATGAATTTTAATAGAAGGGGCTTAAGGTTTCATTGGATTGGAGTGCCTAGTGAGTTCATTCATAATCGATGTCACTCCATGGACTGTACTTGTGGTGGTAGAGGACATGTTCTTGAACAATATATGCTATTACGGGCAATTATTTTGAACTAAATATGAAGATGCCATATTTAGAGATGGCATGTTGGTATTTGTGAATTATACTAGTTCAAATAGTTTGCCATACATTCTACCTTTGATACAAAACAGTGCAACCCTCTAGCTGGTTCCATCTTAAGAGGAACAGAAACTATATAAAGAAATAGCCATAATGGTGTTCGCTTACTTAACCCCTGAAATCCTGAATTAGAAAAAAAAAAACTAAATAACCCCCTAAGGTGGTTTTGTACACATTTCTATTTGATGCAGATGAATTGCTTACGTGGAACACCACGGAACTGAAACAATTCTCTCTCTTTTTTTCTTTCATTTGCCTTCTCTTATCCTACTTTTCTATTCACCCCTTTTCTCTCTGATATAACAGCTTTAGAATTTGATTACAACTTACTAGCTAAATCCTAGCTTTTTAGGGATAAAACAAAATGTTACATAATATTATTTCCTGAAATAAACAACATTAATTTGTTTTTTACTATATGTAGTGCTCGCCTTGATTATTTATGTGGCAATCCAATTACATTACTGCAATATGAAGAGGTGTGGTGGCAGATTCATTGCCACAACCACCATCGCATCTTTCAAATGGAGTATAGATTTGGTGAAGCATTGACACATTAGCTGCTATGGTGGCAAAAGGCATGTGTAAAACCTTATCGGGTTTATTTAGACGGTATTAGATAGTTCATGGGGCTATCTAGACAGTTTCGCAGTCAGAGGGCTAAGTAGATCAACCCTGACAGCTAAGTGGTAGCTTGGACTGGAAACTTTTTTTGCATGTAATAAGTCCTGTAAACAATGTTAACCAATCGAAAAGATATCAGTTTATCTCTTGGTGTACTTAATATATTTACATTTCATATCGTGAGATATTAGCAATTCATAAAGTGTGAGTGAAACTAAACAGAGAATGTGAAGAACAAAGAAATTCATCTAGTCTAACTGTAGAACATGCTACTGTTGTTTAATCCGGGCCTTTCACCAATCATGTACAATCACACCTGTCAGTTTCTTGGCTGCTCTTTCTTCAATAATTCCTTGCGGGTATGTTAGTCGGGACGTCAATTAGCAATCTCAATGTGTACTCTGAAAATTAATGTATATTCAGTACATATTCTTTGATGAACCATTTGTACATATTTCACTTTACATTAGAATGTTGCCTAGTATCTACTGACTTAGTTAAAATATTCTCTGCACAGGCCATTTCATTCTTCTTATGGGACTTATTTGTATTTCAGAATGGAAGAATCAGTTCTATGGATTTCCACAGCAAGGCTACAAATTACCTCGTGACAGCATGTGATGATGAATCAATTCGCCTATATGACATTCAAAATGCTGTGTGAGTATAAACAATTAATCTCAATGTTCTTTTTTGTGTCTCCAATTGTGTTAACAGTTTGAACAGCTCTTATTCTATCCCCTCTGTTGATTTTTATAAGGTGTATTTTGATTTCAAAACTCAAGTTTGTTGATTTTGATCAAGGATTTATCAAGTTACAAGTACATTTAGTGTAAAAGCCAATATAGACACATTTCAAAGCTCTTTTGCTCAATATTTTTTATGGATACCTAGAATATATTTTATGAGAAAACAACGGTCAAAGTTTAATCTTGAGGACTCTTTAAAATTAGAATAAGCCTTATAAAAATCAAAGAAGGTAGTAATTGCCCTTTTTGCATTTAGTTGTCAGTCACTCAGTCTTGATTTTTTTTTTTGTACAACAATTTCCAGCTCCTGTTTTACTGTACTGCAGTACTACATACATTTTATTCCGAAGGGCAAGGGCTTACCTATTCTAGTGCTTGTATTTTTTTTTTCTTTCAATACTGTATCTGTTTTCAAAGTATTTGATTTATATCTCAATTTTGTCAAGTAGTGATTTTATTTTGGCGGTCAATATTCAGTTATATGTATTTGAATCACTTACCTACTTTCAGGTGTTTGAAGACGATTAATAGCAAAAAATATGGGGTTGAGCTTGTGTGCTTCACTGAAAACCCAACTTATGTCTTGCATTCTTCAAAAAATGGATGGGATGGTAAGTCCTATATTGTCATAGCTTCAGAGTGATATATTTCATGTATACAAATACTTAAAATAATTAACGGTGCAGATTCTCTCCGTCTACTCTCACTGGTCAATAACTGTTTTTTGAGATATTTCAAAGGCCATCTAGACAGGTTTGCCAAACTTTATAATAAATATAAATTCCAATAAAATATGTCGGTTAGCCAATACCAACAGAGGATACTATCTGTCTTAATCAGGGTTGTTTCTATCTCATTGTGCTCTGAGAACGGGAACATTCTCTCTGGTTCACTTGATCGAACAGTTCTCCTATGGGATTCAAGGGTTGAAAAAGCACAGGTACATTTCTCCTCAATAAGTTTACTGTTTGACTGCTTGACTACTTTCACGTCAATTTGGCAACCTGCAGTTTACAGTCAATTAAGGCTTTTACAGATTTAGTTTATCTTATTTCTGATTATCGTTTAAAAAGACTTCTGATTGTCCTCCATCGGTCCATCCGATGGTGAAATATCATTCTGAAGCCCAGATGTATGATTTTTGCAACTAAATACTTACAAGCCCCTTCAATCGCGTACATCATCTTTTTTCTGAAAACAGAAATTGGGTTCCTCACAATCCTAAACAAGTCATATATGTATGCATCCATTTTATTTCTCTGAGGTTCTGTACCTTTATTGAGCATTGGGCATGTTACAGTAGAAATGTTGATGGTATGGTTGGGGAGTGTTTACTAGCAAAAGCATCTCTTGGATTTTGTAGGGTTTGCTGCGTGTTCAGGGGAGGCCTGCAGTTTCTTATGATGATCAGGGTTTGGTTTTTGCAATTGCATATGGTGGCTACATAAGGATGTTTGATGCTCGAAATTTTGAGAAGGTAATGGGAATGAGTATGTTGTTTGATCTTAATTACCCAACCCATTTAACTTCTTACATCCACAGGGGCCTTTTGATATTTTCTCTGTCGGTAATGATGATTCAGAAGCCAATGTCATAAAGTTCAGCAGTGATGGCAGGCGGCTTCTTTTAACCACCAAAGCTGGGCGTGTTCATGTGCTAGATTCATTTCATGGCAATAATGTAAGCATGCAAACTATCTTTGGTAATTTATATTTTGCAGACTTGTTATGTGGAGACTTTGACCTTTTCTTTTTTCAGATAGCAACATACAATGTGAAGCCAGTGGTAAGCAATTCGACGCTGGAAGCATCATTCAGCCCTGATGGAAACCATATAATATCTGGTGTCCCACTTTTCTCTAATATCCTTTGTGATTATTTGGCACACCCTCTTTCATTACCTAATATTTATTTTTCATGCAGGCTCTGGTGATGGCAGTGTATATGCTTGGAATGTTAGGAGTGGAAAGGTATGTCAAATATAGTTTTTGTACTCCCTTTGTCCCAAAATATAGCTACTGCACTTCTCCATGTATAACCGGAAGTAGCTATATTTTAGGACGGAGATCGTAGTTGTTTGAAAGAGATATGATAATATGGTCGGACATGCAGGTTGCGCGCTGGGGAAGCACAGATAGTGAGCCACCGCTAATTAGATGGGCTCCAGGATCTTTGATGTTCTTGACTGCATCTTCGGAACTGTCTTGTTGGGTCCCTGATCTATCTAAGCTGGGATCCTTTACTGTTAGTAAGTAATTCGAATGGTACGAGTTGTTGTTTGTGTATGCTCAGGCCTTTGTTCTAGCTGTTTGCAAAATGACAATGTTAGGTAAAAATCTGAGCTGCAGTGGGTCAAGCCTCGGGTCAACCTAGCCCGGGCTATCTGCATATCTTGATCTTGCCAAATTTTGGCTTTACCTACAAATGGTAAGGGTTTTTTTGGCAATAAACTAAAAACGCCCATAGTTGTCGTGTTGTTGGGTGATCACGGTGTGGCAAGGCCGAGGAGGGAATGAGCTATACCCCCTGTTAGGCCGTTCACAGTGTCTACGTGGTGTGTGGTTCTAGCCCGCCAGGCCGCCACATAGGACGCCTCTTGCCGTGGAAGAGAGAGAGTTGGGTGGGGACCATGTCTTCACTTGGAAGATCGGGTCTTACTTGAGTTACAAATTCAAAAACCCTTCTCTCTTCACCTGAGCTTAGTAGAGGTCCCACTCAAGCTCAAAAGCCCTTCTCTCTCTCTCCACCCGAGCTTGGCAGCAACAAGCCAACAACGATGGAGGCACGGCGGCAGCAGTAGGGAGGCGACAGGAGTGAGGTTGTCGACGAAGGCGATGGCCGACAGCGATGCACTATGCTCAATCTGCACTCGTTGGCAAGGGATAAGAGAGGCCAAATCCAACCATGGCTATCGAGCTCCGAGGCCAGATCAGGCCATGACATCAGGCGGCGGTGCTGGATACGATTTCCTTGTGGGCTCGAGCAGCGTCCAAAAGTGGAGGGGCATGGTGGGGAGAGGCTGCCACCGACATAGTTCGTTGCTAAGGTGGGGGAGTTGGGAGACACCGGAGGTAGTGACCGTCGCGATATTATTCTTGTCGCCAGGATAAGAGAGGTGCTAGCGGTGGCAGAGCTCATCGCTAGGGTGGAGAGGTCGCCGGCGCAAAGTTCGTTGCCCATGTGGGGTAATTGGGGAGAGCGCGTTGGTGGCGGAGTTTGTTGCCAATGAACTTGTCGAGATGGTGTGCGTGAGAAGGGGAGAGGGTTGTGGGGGTGGACCCGGTCATAGTGGTGATTTATATTCTTTTCTCAAATTTAGGGGGGTTAGTGTAAAATTTGCACTTCTTTGTAAATTGAGAAAAATATGAGGGTTGAAATCAAAAGTGGTAGGGGCTAAAACGAAAAATTAAAATCACTCATGAGGCCATTTGCACTGTGCGGAAACTAATTTTGGACCCATGTCTTCAGCCTATGCGGCTTTTTTAGGTCCCTCATACGTGCAACTTGCGTTGCTACTGCTCTTATTGCACCAAACCTATCTCTGTCGCTAGTACGTCCACAGCCAGAACAAACCTCAACCTGTCACCCGTGGCCTATGCAGTATAGACGGGCCTGCGTTGGTGAGCCACCTAGCCACCCCGCCCACTAATCCATTCGACCAAATTTCGGTTTGTTACCGTTCCTAATTTTTCATAGGTGGAAGATTCTAAAAGTATCAAACTTCGATAGTGTAGGCTACCATGAAATTGACAAAATCACCGAGGACACCTCACTATCGACGAATATGTTCTGTGCCACTGAAAAAATAATTAGCCATAATACGAGCGTGCATGTCAAACCTAGAACTTGAACTCGAGTGAGCATGTTACAACACAAGAAACCTTATCGGTTAAGTTATACTCACTTCATAAGGCTTTTGTTTTTGAAACAAAAGAGAAGTGGATTATTCGTGCCACGCTTTTAAAAATATAATTTCTCAAAAAAGAGTGAATTTCACACAATTACAGATATATTGGTCAAGTTATCGCAAAACTAAAAAACAATTAAGATGATATATCCCAAAACTACAGATTTAACATCAAATTTATTACAAAATTATAAATTTTGGATAAAGTATTACAAAACTACATATTTAATAATAAAGTTATTACAAAATTATAGATTTAACATTAATTTAATCACAAATCTTAAACGTTTATAACTCAAACATAATATTAATATTATTGGTAAAGATTAAACCCCAAAAGGCCAAAACCATAGTTTTGGGGTAATTTTATTGTTTAAATATGTAGATTTACGATACTTAGTTTTAAACCTATAGCTTTGTGATACATCACCTTAAATGTATAGTTTTATGATAATTTGGTGAAATTATCTGTATTTTCTTGAAATTTACTTTAAAAAACATATTGGTTGTTGCTTCGATAACTTCTTTCTAAGCTATCTAACTTCATAATCTATAATAATTGATCAGTCCGTGTACTGATTTATGGCCTAATCAATTGTTTTGAGTAGGGATGCAAGCGAGCAGCACATTATCCCACATAAAAACCCTGCATCCTAGTTTATTTTCTACTCCGTACTAAAACAAGGAAAAACTTGTACGGTGTATATGCAAATCGCAACCCTGTCTCACTTGCATCCGTTTTGAATGTGGGAAGCGTATTTTGCCATAGCATGGGTGGATCCACCTCCAGCCATGGTGGAATCAGAATTTTTTCCAACCGTAGGGCACAATTTTATCTTTGTTATCTTTTTGTTTTTGAAGCTTTGAAATGCATTTTCAATGGCTATTTAAGCTAAGTAGTAGGGATGCAGCCCAAGTTGCCTTGTCACCCGGCAAACCATGAAAACCACGCAATGAATTTGAATGTTTTTTTGATGATTTAAAAGCACAAAGTTTATAGCAAAAACATGATATAATAATATTTATTTAGGTTATATTTCCTCCATTTCAAAATATAGCGCCTAACATTCCACATTAGAAGCCTCATTGTTTTGTTTATGTTTATACTTATAAGTCAAAATTTAAAATTTAGAACTTAATTTTAATTTTTTTTAAGAAATTTATTTTACGATATTTGTTTTTAGTCACTAAGGACACACATAGAAAATATTTACTTATAAATTATTTTTTGTTTACTAATAAACAATTTGAATAAGCGAAACAACGAGGCTACTATAGACTGAGGGAGTAACGTTTTATTAAGATCGATGATTGTGCCATGACATAGCTTCAACATGGCGTTGGAAATGGACCGACCCTGCTAGGTTGCTGCAGAAATATTCCATGCTACAGAAAGCTGGATTAGAAATCACTCGCTTAAGTCAACTCAACCTGCCACAAATTGGCCGTTGCTCTTCAGTGTAACAGCCGACGGCCCCTACGCAAGTAACAGCACGATGCTCATAGAGCACGTGTTGGTGTCCAAAGCCCAAACAACCCGGTACTTTCTTACCTCCACACTGGCTTGTCACACCACAGGCTAACACAGGCTATCGATTATGCCAGCGAAAAGACGGGCACGTCCTACACTGCAGAGCCACAGCGATGAAGCGTGGTGACTACTGGTGAATCACACAGCAAACATTCAGTTCTGTTTGCAGTAAAACATCCACGCTCTTTAATTAGCACGAGATTTTAAGTCTAGCATGTCTACCATTTCACCGTCAAGGCAACCCTCAGATCCTCTGTTAGTGAATGTTGTTTTCAGGACGCGGCTGCCAGCAACAGTTTTTGACCTTTTTTTCATTTTCTGTTGCTGTGTCATGTACTGATACTGAAAGTACTACCAGGTTGGCTATGGGGACGACGAGATCCAAACATTTCGTGACGGTACATAACCTTGTGTGCAGTTGAGAGGCATGCAATGTAACCCTGGAAGCAATGCCTGTCGGCCGGTCCTACTTGTACGTAATCCTGCACAATTGGATTAGGCTAGTATAGATTGGATTGATTAGTTTTGTGTAGTGGAGTAGTAACACTTTTAGTGGCCTCGGGAATTGTGCAAACAAAACACCGGTGCAGCCTTTCTCGCGTAGCAGCCATGATTAACTTCTTTGTTTAAGCAGCGGGGCGCAGTGCACATCATACGTCTCCCATACCCAGAGACATGCACGCCAATGCTTTCCAAACTTTCTCCTACACAAAAATTCTTTTACAGCAACTAGTAATCTAGTGTAGGCGTAGCTTTCTTACTTTAATTTTTTCTCTTTAACCTCTATGTACACTGACCTCACTCACCTCACGGCTCACGCTCTACTGATTTGATTACCGTGCATTTCACTCGATTGCTCTATCTCACAATGTATGCCTTTTCACTAGCCCGGCAAAGTGGCAAACGAAAAGGCATCAGGTGAGAAACGACGTGCACATTTGGGCATCTCTCTTTCCACTAAAGTTTGAATCCGGCAAGCAAGCCATGAGATCGACCACCAAGCTGTAGTATGTGGCAACAACAACTTCTTTTTTTCAGAAAGTAGCGACCCAAAATGCCGTGTAAAAGGATATGAGATTAGGTGAGGTTGGATGAGCTAATCCTAATCGTCGAAAGAAAAGCTCACGAACCGCTCCAAGAATCGCTCACGCTCACCTCACCTAATCTCGATCCACGCAGAAAAAAGGAACAAAAAAACCACAAGTATCTGAAGAGCGAATACGCAGTGCAGCACGAACCAACCGGCGAGATAATGCATGCGTTGCACATGAGATCCAGCCAGCTACAGTGGCCTTTTCTCGTTTTGTTTTTCGCGTTCCAGGTGAGATTTTGGGAAAGGGATGGACGCCGTGTGTACGTCGCCGTCGGGAGCGGATTCTGCTGCACCGCACCGACCCGCGGGCGGTCGCCGTCGGCACGCAAATTCCGGCGACGCGGTGGAACCACGCGTTCGGTTCGGCTTCTCGCTGCTGCCGTGTGCTCGGTGGTAGGCGGCAACACCACGTAATTCTACGTTACGCTGTGCACGCGTGGCTATCCCTGTATCCGCTCGCCATAGGAATATAAACGGATCAACCTACAAACTCGTTTACATATAAAATTAATGGATAATTAGCAGAATGATTCGTGAGTTATCTATCAATTTGATTTATATATGGGTTTATAAGTCGACTCACATGTGTCTCTAGGGCGATAAATCTGACCATAACATTAAAAAATTATGAGTTATTACTTATTTGATATAAGTAGGTTGGTAGATTGGTTATTTGAGGACGACCAGAACCCGAACCCGACGCGGTTATTTCGCTTCGACGTGACACCGGTGGTATCTCGCGCCGTATAGACAATTCGACAAGCGTCAACACGCGAAGGGTGATGACTGATGAGATAATGTGTAAGGTTCTAGAAACAAAAAAGAAAAGAAAACGACATCTGAAACAAGAATATATACTGCGACCTCTGCAGGTGTCATCGCGACAATTCCGAAGGTAATATACGAATTAAGGATAATCTGTACAAAATAAGTTAAAGAAAAACTTTTGTCTTAAGGACTGCGGCCGGTTAATCAGAGGAATGAAATTCTAATGATCGAAACTTAAGAACTAAATGATGATGTTACCTTGATCACAGAGTAACTCGGAGAAAAAAAAATTACACGATCTTTCACTCGAAAGATTTACTTCTTGGTGATGGTTAGTTCCTCGAGCCAGTCCAGGATCCTGCGGCGACGAACGCTCTGACCTTTCTTGTCGCCGGCCTTGTTCTTGTTCTTGGCCTTGGCCCTCTTCGCCGCCGCCGGCAAGGTGACGGGCTCCACCACGTCGGGGGAGCACTTGCACCCGAAGCTGTCGCCGAAGAGACCCACCACCGGATGCTTCTTGTCGGCGGCGATGGCGGCGGCGGCGGCGGTGCTCGCCGGCTCGAACCGTGCGCTCCTGCTGCTGCCGACTTTTGCTGCGGCGGCGTTCTTGGAGTCCGTGGAGCGTGGAGGGTACACGTCCGGGGCGCCGACGACGCCGAGGCGGAAGATGCCCCACGCGGTGGCCGGCGGCGGCGGGGGAGCCGACCCGGTGCTGCGGCGCGGCGGCCGGGTGCGCAGCTGCGGCGACGGGCTCGGGTGCGCGTAGAACAGGCTGCTCGGCAGAGACCGCCGCGGCTGCTGCGGCTGCTGCGGCGGCGGATGCGCGGCGGAGTGGTCGGAGGAGGCGCTCTTGGACGACTCACTCCGGCTGACGCAGCCGCTGCTGCTGCCGCTGGAGCTCGCGCTCCGGCTGTCGGACCGCGAGCCGAACCCCACGGTGGACGCCACCGACTCCGACCGCGGCAGGAGGCCAAGCCCGGCCGCATCGCCAGCCGCCGCCGACGAGAGCCTTAGAGGGAGCAGCTTCCCCTGGGAGAACACCTCGTCGGCCACGCACATGTCAGCCGCCGCTGCGCCGGCGCCGGCAGGGACAAGCCCACCGGACGACAGTACACAGAACTCGAAATCGTCGCCCGTATCCTTCGCAACAGAGCCACCGCCGCCGGCGGCGTCGGCAGCGGCGGCGAGGGGCTCCGGCGCAGCGCCGGCCATGGCTTGATGCTTCTCTTGGTCCATGGAGTGATGGAGAGAGAGAGAAGGGAGAAGAAGAAATCAAGAAATGGTCAGGTTTTTTTTCCCTTTGGTGTTTCGTCTTCTTTTTGGCTTGTTCGGTTTTAAAAACTCGGAAGACACGCAGGGGATTTTGTGGTGGCTGCGCCGCTGGGCCCACACTGATGAGGTGGTCTACTCCGGTCAATTTTATGTTGTTGGGGCCCTAAGAAAATGTCAGTACATTAGTACACTTGGTAGCCATCATTGGTCAATGTTGGTACAAACATGGAAGGATATCATCTGGATTGGAAGCTACTAATGCTTGTCTCATTAGCTCAAATCCAAATCAAAGGTCTTTCCTTATTGTCGGTTATCACGGTAACCGGACTTATCAACGGGATACGGTAACGGAAACCGTGTAACGTATGGGCCAAGTTTAGAATCATGCTAGTAAAGTTTGCATGGAATTCATAAAGCTTATATGAACAAATAGATTCTTAAAAAGCGTAATTGCCTAACAAGAGAGTCCAAATTGAGGTCACCCTTAACGTCAGTTACTGCGATAACCAGTCTTATCAACGTGGTGCGATAATGGTAACCGCCTATCCAAGTTTAGAATTAAGCCGGTAGAGTTTGCATGAAATTTATAAGCTTACATGAGCAAAGCGACTCTTAAAAAACACAATTCCATAACTAGAGTGATAGTCGAAAACAAAGTCTCACTAAAAAGTCAGTTATCACGGTAATCGGGCTTATCAACATGATGCAGTAACGGAAACCACCCACCCAAGTTTAGAATTATGCCAGTGGAGTTTGCATACAATTCATAAGCTTATATCTTATAGAGAGCTTAATTTCTGTGAAAATAGTTTCATAGAAAATTCGTGTGAAATTGTTTGATTTATAGAGGGAAACAAGGTCATATATTTTGGTCAGAAATTTTTCCAAGAGAACGTACATTTCGCTAGAAACAACATTTATTGTAGAGATGGCATTTCACTCTTCAATACTCCTGATTACACCCATCCTGCTACGATCCTGCCTGATTACACCCATCCCCATTTAAAATTCAGAAGATTCGTCCACTGGTCATATTAAAATGCTCCTGCAATCCATCAACAGAACAAGTCCTTTCCTCCATACCTGCTTGCTCTAACCCTTCCACCTGGCCTCAACACGCAATTCCATCTTCGTTTCCTCCGAATCAACAACAACAACAATTCAGAAATAACCCATGACGCATCTCGCATCTCTTTGTCCTGGCACAACAACGAATACGTTTCACCGTCTCAGTCCAAGCCCATTGCGTCAGAACTCGGTAAAAATTTCACGACCAGAGCTTACCAATTGCGCTCTGTAATCGGCGCAATTTACTCGAGTAAATGAGCCATGATTACGTACAAAATCTCAAATCTGTTGCATAACTGCGCCGAATCAAACACATCAACATCACGGCGACGCGATTTGCTGTGACGAGATCAGGGAAAATCTGTCGTTTTAGTATATTTTTACCGTCGTCTGAACGACACCTCTGCAACTGTCCCAGGAAAAAGGGGGAAGCCGGTCAGCGTTAACGTCACCTAATTATGCCGCGAAGAGACCTGCAGGAAAGGGATTAATCCTAGCAAATCACGATCGTTGCGGATTAGGTGATGGTTAGGAGTTGCAAATCACTTCATTAATTGGGCATCCAGCAGCTGCAGTTTCAGCTCAAGCTCCTTTGCGCCCGTGACCTCATAATCGAGAGTTCGGCTCTTTAGCTGTTGTATTCATGTCGTCCTTTGACTGCACTTGTTGCAGCTGCTGCAATAGCAGTTACCTGGTCTGGTGATTGGTGAGATGCAGTGCAAAAAGTGTGCAGTTTCACTGTTTCACAAGCTGAGGTGGTGTTTGGATCTAGAGACTTAATTTTAGTCTCTATATTTAGACACTAATTTAGTGTATTAAATATAGACTACTTATAAAACTAATTATATAAATGACAGCTAATTTGCGAGACAAATTTTTAAGCCTAATTAATTTATAATTAGAGAATGTTTACTGTAGCATCATATAGGCTAATCATGAATTAATTAGACTCAATAGATTTGTCTCGCGAATTAGTCCAAGATTATGGATAGGTTTTATTAATAGTCTATGTTTAATATTTATAATTAGTATCCAAACATCCGATGTAATAGATACTTAAAAGTTTCAGTCCGATCTAAAGCATGGTCTCAGTTCATTGCATTGCAGTTGCAGGCGGCTGTACTGTACCAACTGCCAACTACTTCTACTACTCCTACCGTCCTACGGTCCTACTGCCAACGAAGGATCCAGTTTTTGTTTTGTCGCTAGTTTTTGCTGTATTGCTCAGGGAAAACATCAGGAATAAGCCTTGTGAATTTTTGATTGGGCAGATTCTGAGCCCATAAGCAGTGCCAATCATGGGCCATTAAAATCAAACAAGGTTCAAAGTGAGGCCCATTTGAAGCAAACAATTGCATACCGAATAAAGTCTAATTTAACACCCTCAAAAATATAGGTCGGATATGATTTTTATTTTTTTTATCCCTCAACTACAAAACCGCTTCCTCAGTGGAAAGCAGTGTTGAGCGGACCTGCGCCGGCTTGCCTAGTTATTGCACCTGTCCGTGCGAAACAGCGAAGAAAGAATGAGTGGGTGTTGAGTGCTAACATGTGGTAATGTGGACCCATAGTTTTCCTATTTCTTTCACTTGCCACTTACATGTGGGTCTCATGTCTATTTTTAATTTCTCCGATGATTGGGATACCACGTGGACGTCACGTTCAAAACAGTTGAGAGAGTCATTTTGCAAGGTTTTAATAGTTGGAAAAATGGATATAACCAGGTTTGTGGTTGAATGATATGAATTAGATCTGACATTTACTAAGGGACCTATTGGACTTTTTCGATTTCAGGTTGGGTTTGTGAAACTGGGCCGGGAACATGTCAACCCATATCAGAGGTAGCCATTATGCTGGTTTGGAATAAGTTCATTGGAGGTCCCTTAGCTTATCAACGACTCCGATTTTCGTCCTTCAACCGAAAACCAGATACAACGGGTCCCTCAACTATCAAAACCAGTGCAGATTAGGTCCCTCGGAGTCGGAGGTTTGGATGGTGGTTTTGGCTTGCGTGGCGCTTACGTGGCTAATTTGACTCGGTCTTCATCTGATGTGGCATTGACGTGTCGCTTGTGTGTCAATTCGATCCGAAAAAATAATAAACACCCACATGTTAGTTTCACACTCAAATTAATTAAAAAATAACCCATATGTTAGTTTCACACTCAAATTAATTAAAAAATAATCCACTCCTCTTCTTCTTCCTCCTCCTCTCTCCACACATCTCCCCTCTCCTCTCTCCAGGCACGACGGAGTCATCGGCCCGGGGGAATCGGCACCACCACCACCACGCGACGGCGAGAAGGCGGCGGCGGCGGTGCTGGTATTCCCGTGCGGCGGCGTCGGCGGTGACCCCGACGAGTAGCCGGACCCGGTGTGCGGTACGACCCGCCACTGTCGTCCTCATCGTCGCCGGCGTGCGGTACGACCCGAACGGCAGCGCCGCAGCGTCCCAGGACCCACCGCTCGGCGCTCGCAGCGCCTTCGGGACAGACTGAACGGGAACTCATCCGCCGCGTTACGAGGCATCAGTGCATCACTGATTCACAGACGTGAAATCGAGTTGTGTTCGAAATCGAGAGCCTGATTTGAAGTCCTTACTATTCATCGTCAGCTAAAGAGTACTACAGTAGTAAACAAATTTTTAATTAACTAGAAAGAAATGTCCGTGCGTTGCAACGGGTAAAGACTATTTCAATCTTATTATTATTGTTATATAGGTTAGTTAAGGTGAATTCACTGTGTTAAATTCATTTGGATATATATTTTGTTAGAAAATAATGAGCTGCAATTAAGAGTCTGATTGTTTCTAAAAAAGAAATTTTGTTAGAAAGTTAGCATGCGAGTTTTTCTTAAAGAGATTTCTTATAGATTCCTTCTATATTTCTAAAAAAAAATAAACTTAAAAACGACTCAAATACGGATTTATATTTCCAAAAGCGAACGAACTTAAAAACCGATTCATACACGGATGACGTACCAAAATACCGACAAAAACATCTTCAATTTTTATAGTTTTAATTAATTTGGGTGTGAAACTGACATGTGGGTCCCACGGGGTTTTATTATTTTTCCGGATTAAATTGCTATGTAGGCGCCACGTCAAATGAAGACCGAGTCAAATTAGCCACGTAAGCGCCACATAAGCCAAAACTGCCATCCAAACCGCTGAGGGACCTAATCTGCACTGGTTTTAATAGTTGAGGGACCTATTGTATTCGGTTGAAGGACGAAAATTGGATTCGTTAACAAGGACCTCAGATGAACTTATTCCTTCTGGTTTGGGGGAGATGGTTGGCGGCTGACAATGACGGAAGCCCGAATGAGCAATATGGACATATGACGTCAAAACTCAATCTAGTAAGTAGTAGTGGAGGAGAGAACTCAAGGACGAAACGTTTCATCTATGGCGAATATGCTTAGGCTCGACGTCGCTAATTTCTTCTGGTCAAAACTCAGAAGGTTTGACTGGTTTGGACAAAGCATTTTAGAAATATGTCATGACTCATATAGTCATATATATGGATCCAACCATCCAAAGTTGGTGCTTGAAATTGTTGGTTTACGTGAGTCATGACATAGACATACGGTGCATGTGTCCCGCTTACCGCATATACCTCCATTAGCTTTAAATCGGAGCCGCTTCAGTACTTACCAATAAGTTCTACTGCATATGGTGAGTTTTCTCTGTGATAATCCAAACACCCGTAAGCAAGAACACATATCAGTACAACCTCCATCCTACAAAGACTTTATTTTATACCGACTTGGTCTCTCACATCGCCCCCACGCAGGCAACCGCCCGGGAGGGGGGGGGGGGGGCTTCAACCCTAGTCGTCGTCGCCACCACCCTCCCTCCTCCGTCTTGATGCCACCAGAAACCACACAGCGAACTAGTATGGTGGCAACAGATCCCGTTAGCCTCCTAGCTCCGCCATGGAGATTAGGTGGTGTGGGGTGGCGACGAAGATGGCACAGTGGTGGGAGTGACGATGACAAGTAGCGTGGTGGCTTCACTATTGAACTCGACGACTAGATCTGGTGCTTTTTGAGAGCTGAGGTGTGTTGGGTCGATGGCTAGGGCGGAGGTGGCGCAAGGTGGCCGACAGTGACACCAACAGTAGGTTGCCATATCCGTATCAATGTGGCTAGATATGACACCCCGATAGCGGATTCCAGAGAGGTTGAGGAGAGCAAACTACAACATAACAAGGAGAGCTTGGATGCGTCGTGACTCGGCTTGGTCCATATGGAGGTGAGGCGACAGGATGCGGCTGTGGAGGAGGGGGTGCGGCCTGAAAGATCTATTCCCTAGAATTGCCTTTGTAAGGGGAGATTGGAAGATTTATTACCCTAAGAGTGTGGTGATTATTTTGGTGATTTATGACAACCCATGTTGGAAGATATTAGGTTGAGTTCTGACATCAAGTTGAAAGATTGAAGATAGAAGATGGACATTACAACTTGATGAGGAGCAAGTAAAGATATTGACGATACGTGATATGAATGGCTATATATGGCAAGATCGTGAAGGGCAATCAAGATTCGGCTACAATGGACCATGAGGAGGTGAAGGAAAAGCAAGAGGCTTGGCGTCGATGGACTCAATCTAGTAGTGAAGGGCGAGTGAAGACTTTGTCACGATGAACCGTGCGAGGCCATTTGAAACTGTGAGTAATCCACATCAATTATTTGAAGAGCGCAAGATGGAATGCCGAAGATCAATAGGATGTGATTCATTGATGAACATCAAGCCAAAAGCTAAAGTGGTCATTGATCAAGGCAAATGTATAGTCAATTTTGGATTAATGTCCTTAATGAGTTATAGGTGAGAATAGTTCTAGTAGTGAGATGGCGTTGGTGTTGGTAACCCTCGAGGTAAAGCAAGAAGATGACAAGAAGACATTCCTAGTGATATAGATTTCCTATTTGTATTTGAGTATACGAATTCCGTACTATTAAGAGGGATGCATTATTGATGTGTTTGTTTATCTCTCGGTGTTCAAAGTGACCCATGCAAGTGTTACCTTGAGAGAAACCAAAACCTTAACCTAACCTATGTGTGGTTTAGAGCTTGTTTTTGGTTGGGTTGGATAACCCCCTTAATAAGCTTTCCGCAGAGCCCAACTTTGTCGAAAACGGACTTCGGAGCAAAGAGTTATGACCTTTTTTCTGGTGTGATGTCAAGGAAGGTCGGAAGTTCCGGGCACCGAGCCAGGAAGTTCCGGGCCCCCTGAGGTCTAGATGCTCGGGGATGCCTTTGGGCGTCGTTTTCCCTCTTGGAGGTGTCTCTTTCCCTCTTTGATGAGACCATCCGGTGAAACCTTGTATAGTATTCCTTTGAGATCTGGACAGACATCAACATCGCTCTGTGTGTTGCGTTTCTCCTTGAAGATGTCATCTAGGAGGTCCCATTATCATCAAATCTGCTTTCTCTCCAAATTCTATGCATTAATCTTTTTGGAATTTGAGACAGTTCTGTGTCATGGTGTAGTGTTGATGGTGTTATTTTAACCTTTGCGATAGTGTGTAGAGGTCTGCACGGTCCTTTTTTTTTTAATAATGATGAAATGAACTTATTCATTACAAAATATTATTTTAAAGAGTTTATAAAGTAGTACATATACAATTACTCGCCTATGAGGCTATGATTTCCATTTTTCAAGATTGGCGCTCCGTGTCCTCTTCATTGCACTCGTCATATGCATGTTTTATCTACTGGTGAAGGTAAAACAAAAGCAGGTCATGCCGCACAATGGGACTGATAATGATCGTTCTAGAACTTTATCCCTGCTGGTTTCAGAATCGAGTTTTCCTTTGGACAAATTTTGAACTAGTCAAAGAGCACGCAGCTGTGTTTGTTGCTTCAGGAGACAGTGGTCCATCCCTCTTCCGTAGAAAAGACACCGGTTTCAGAGTATTCAGGGTATGCATAAATCCGCAAGTTGCACATATAAAATTCGCAAGTTGAGATCGAATTCGGACCGGGTGTAAACTCATGATGAGATGAAAAAGACGTCGAGAATCATATGCATTGCTTCAGGAGACAGTGGCCCATCCCTCTTCCGTAGAAAAGGCACCGGTTTCAGAGTATTCACTATTCAGGGAATGCATAAATCCGCAAGTTGCATATGTAAAATTCGCAAGTTGAGATCGAACTTGGACCGGTTGTAATTTGTAAACTCATAATGAGATGAAAATGACGTCGAGAATTATATACAGAAAAGTGCACGTGTGGGTTGGTGGAAAACTGCAAATTACGACATATCGATCGCCATGTATCTTTTTTTTTTTATGGTTTCAGATCAAATTCCAAGCTTCTTACCTCGGGAGTTTGTTCGCGTCGTCAGCCATTGTGCGCTGCTTTGATTTGACGCGCGCGATTTCTTCGTGCCATTTGCGACGACTATGATTCGCAAGTATGATTTTTTTCCCTCGAGAGATCCTAGTTTTGTACGTAGCATTTAAAAAGTTATAAATTTTTTTTAAAAAATATTATCAAGATAGATCAATATATGATATATCTTTTCACAAACATACAAATTAAACTTTAACTTATATAATTCGAAAAAAATAACAAATTTGATTATAAAAAGAATTTTTACATGTATAAGTTGAATTTGAATAGGCATAGTTGTGAAGTGACGTATTCCCTCCATCTCATAATATAAGGGATTTTGACTTTTGCTTGCACTGTTTGATCACTCGTCTTATTTAAAAAATTTGTGCAAATATAAAAAAAAGTTGTGATTAAATTACTATGGATAATAAAGTAAGTCACAAATAAAATAAATAATAATTCTAATTTTTTTAATAAGACGAATGGTCAAATAGTGCAAGAAAAAATCAAAATCTCTTATATTATGGAACGGAGGGAGTATAAGATATTAATCTATCATACTATTTTTTAAAAAAAATTGATATCGTTTTAATTGACATGCAAAACGAGAGTATAAATAGAGTTTTCCAATTCGTGTTTTTTTTACACGCATAAATAAGAGCACACACCACGGACAGACGCAATCGCATGCAAACGTATCGCCTTCAATTTTCACGACACGAGCTGTGTGTGTTGGATAGCGTGACGTGATGGAGCAAGGCGGCGCCGCCGACGGCGGCGACCTCATCTCCCTGTGCCTCATGGCGCTCGCCGCCGCGGCGCGCGGGGAGAGCACCGCGCTGGCGCTGGCGCTGGCGCCGCCGCCGCCGGAGCTCCACTTCCGGTGCTCGCTCTGCGGCAAGGCGTTCGCGTCGTACCAGGCGCTCGGCGGACACAAGGCGAGCCACCGCAAGCCATCGGCGGCGGCGGCGGCGGCGCCTCCCGCGCACAGAGACGTCGTCGTTGCTGCTGCTCCGGCATCATCAGGCGGCGGCGGCGCCGACGCCGACGTCGCCTCGGAGGCGGACGGGCGGCGGCGGCGGCACGTCTGCTCGCTGTGCCGGCGAGGATTCGCCACCGGGCAGGCGCTGGGCGGGCACAAGAGGTTCCACTACTTGCATGGCCCATCGGTGTCGGCGACGTTCTCCAGTGCAGCGACGGCGGCGAGCGTGGGCGCCGCTTTCGACCTAAACGTGGCGCCCATCAAGGAGATCGCCGGCGAGCAACGACGGTGCGGCGAGGAGGCCGACGACGACGATGAGGCGGAGAGCCCTTCACCGGCCAAGAAGCCACGACGCCGGCCAGGATGAGATCCTCCACGTTAGTATATATGAAGTACTAACCATCCAATTATATACATACAGCTCGTTGAGCATGTATGTATACAACCGGTAGAGAAAGCAGAGGCTGCTCACGTCGTCACGCGTGTGCTCCCTCGATAACTTTAGGGTGTGCAATTGTAAATAAAAAAAGGGAGATTCGGAGGGAAAGTCGTCCTCCAGACATTTTTTATTTTAATAAAGGATTTTGAACGTGTTGGAGATTAAACACGGGATCTCGATGTTAAAATTACACACCTCTTTTCACTGTATCTCGTGTGCAATTGTAAATCACTAAATAAGTCCATTTTTCGCTTGAGGAGAGACGCTGTGTGCCATCTTTCTTTTCCTGAAAGTGCAATACTCAACCCATTTTTTTTTCTTGTGAATCATTTGAACTTTCACCATTAGATTTGCACCGGATTCATGCTCCTGCACAAGATCCGTCTGTTTTTGCAAGCCCCGGTGGAGTTTAACGCTGCCATCTGTTTCTTTCATTTTTAACACAATAGAATTTATTTCGGTTTTTCTTTAAAGAAACTACAATCAATTGTCATAAAAATTACAGGGCAAATGACTACAAATGAAAAAAAAAATTCACAGTTTGATTAAAAAATGAATATCACTTTAAAGATAAATATTACTTCTATCTGCATAACCATTGTTTTCCCCAACAGTTTACAAGTTATATGTAGTCCTTAGTTTTTCCCAACGTCAATTATTTCTATAATCGAATTTGGCATACATCACCATGAGTGACTAACGTTAAACCAAAGCAGAAAATAACATTGAAGGTAACTAAGTAAATCAGTTATTTACCCAACGTTATAGCCATCAAAGCCAATCCGATGCCAATGATGCCTCACCAGCACACTATCTCCAATGTATGTCTCCAGGAAGATCACAACATCGTAGATATTGTCATCATTGTTCTGAACATTCATAACTAGATTTTCACTTAGGGCTTATTCGGTTCGTAGGATTTTCAAATCGTAGGAATAGGGAAAACATAGGAATAATACAGGAATGCATGTGCAAACCTATGGATTGGAAAACATAGGAAATTTTCCTATGGTTGGGTTGCAAACAATCCAAAGGATTGAAAACATTGGGTTGGAATGGATTATTTTTTTCCTTTGTTTTCCCCCCCTAAAAGTGGAGGGATAGGAATTTTTCCTTTCATACATTCCTTTGAAACGAATGATAGTATAGTGCTCATTCCAAAGGATTGAATATTCCTGTACTTTTCCTTTACGAATCCTTTGAAACGAATAAGCCCCTTAGAGAGTCAACCCCGAGATACAAAGTTGGGGAAGAAGGCATCAGCTAACATCGTCTCCAAGAAGATGCGTGACGCCCATAAGCATCACTGATATCGGTGCTCCCATCGTTGACAACCCCAACACTAAATGTCGCCTTCTGGAAGGCTATCGTCAGTTTGGTTTTGGTCGTTAAAGTCAAAATCTAGAATTTCATAATTTAAACAATATAGCTCAAGAAAAGGATCCCGTAACTTGTACTAGCCTTGCAGGTACAAATTAAGGCAGAGGAATGGTAGCACGAGTATGTTGCTACAATTATTTAAAGTGATTCACTGTAGTTATGGTGCAGAAAAGTATACATATCCTGTAGCGGCTCAAATTTTCTATCGGATAATGTAGCACATATTTTGTCCATTCGTTGCACAATTGGACAGCTACAAAATCCCCTGAGTCATAGATACTGTGCTCATTTGACTTTACCATGCAAGTAAGAGGATCCAAAATCCAATCATTAGAGTTTGTTACGTAAGGCTACAAGCCTACGACTGAGACAAAGCACGTTTTACTAGCTGGTTTGTCCATCACATGCATCTTATTTTCTAGCCAATTTGCTATATTTTTTTTAAGATAATAGAATAAACAATCCGACCTTTGCTCAATGAGTTACAACCAATTATTACAAAATCCACACATAAACACACTCAGCACACACTGACATAACATAAAATAAACACAAACTAATAAACACCAACACAAGATAAAAGAATCCACAATTACTGAATTATAGTATTTGAGAATCTCCCTCCGAAGTTGGTAAAAAGGTGCATAATCGTCGATTCAAGTTCACGACATGCATCATTTATTAGCTTTATATCATCATCATGCCTTTGTAGTTGAGCCTAACCCCGGAGCCAATATGTTGCCTTGAAAAGTTCCTACAAATAAGTTTTTGAGGGTGTTTTTTTATCAAAAATCATATCATTTCTACTAAGCCAAAGAGCCCAACATATAGCGGAAGCCCCTAAAAATAGTTCCTTAATTTTTTTTATTAACACGCACAACCAATTCCGAAACATATGAGATACACTGTGGATGGTATAATCCAAACAAAAATTGAATTGATCTAAAAAAAATCTAGAAAAATTGACAATCCAATAAAAGATGGTAAATTGATTTAGCAGTCAATCTAGAAAAAGTTGCTACACGCCTACACTTATTCATAAGAATTTAGCAGTCATAAATCTGTGTGACGTGCCAATTTTTCTTTTCACAATTGAGTCACTGCAAAGTGAAAACATATTTGGGTTAAATCCATTTAACATGACCTCAAGAAGGTAGAGAGCCTTTTTCATTATTGTACCACTAGTAATATGTCCGTGCTAAACGCTACGGTGCAAGTTTATTTCTCTTTTAAGAATTTTAAAATATCATGTTAGCAAAAACTATTTCTTGTATGATCTGTGCAATTGAGTCTTAATTCAATTTATGTCATATGTCAGACATATTCTTGGCAAGAATAATATACTGGGTGGGTTTAATAGAATGGACTATCGCCAATATTTATTTAAAAGATGCATTTTCAGGCCTCTAATTTAAATATTTGCCAAACAAAAATCAAAAGGTTGAAAGTTTTAAAAATTGAAATGAAAATTTAAAATTTTCAAGTACAAATTTTCATAATTGGAGTAAATAATTTGAACTTAAAAAGTGGATTAGAAATTTTATGTGCAGGAAGATGAGCGGCGAGTGGTAACAGGATAGATAAGGCACACGTTGGCCGCTATCCTTTGAGAACATAGCACGAGGGCGTGAATATAAACCCAAATAACAGTTTGATATGAAACATATGTCAACGTAATAATAGCATGTCCATACTAACGCTACGGCAACATTTGGAGCAACGACTACTATAACCACAAATTCACAAGTAGAAGTGACATAGGAGACAAAGACATCCATCAAAATAGCAGTAAACCACAAAAAGCCGCAAACAACCATTTATAATACAAGAGGTTCATTAAAAAAATCATATCGATGGTGTTCAGATCCATACAAAGATTATTACAAATTTGGTCATTGACTCTCATTGCTACATTTCATCAAAGCTACTTGGAAAAAAATATCATCTTCTAGGAATCAAGACAGGGATGAACGATTGCATATCACTGGAACTATAAGCCCATGTCTCACCCTTTTGCCATTACTTCATTTCACTCTTCACAACATAGCACACTGCACTTTAGCTAAAAAGACTTTCTCAGCCACTTCACAAGTTCACATGAACAGAACACCATGTTATAACGAAGTAGCCATTTAAAAAAACACCTTGTAAATGTTATAACCAGCAATTATTGATCAATTTGTAATATATACTACAGGAAACTCTGGTACGGTGTTAAAAAAATAGATGCGCAAAGTTTCTAGCAGCAAATTACCTTGTTGCAATTTGCAGGGAGAAAATGATAATACTCATGGCAATACCTCAGATTGAGGGCAAATTACCCTGCAACAGGCATTAGTATTCCATCAATTTTTATGACTGCAAAAAGAACAAAAAAAACTTAGCTTTGATACTGAATACCATCATGTTTCGTTTTCTGCCCCTCAATTCATTTGATCTGAGGCCAAGTAGAGGAATTGTAGGAAACCTTTTCTTCACTCCCATATCACAAAAAAGCAGAAGCACTCAACTTCAATGGCATACAAGGAATTGTAGTGCACCTCACCCAGAAGGTTAACCAAAGCTATACAAAACGAAGGGAATATCAAACACTACCATTTTTCATTAGGATAGATTTACCAAACCCATGTGCTACCATGAACCTGCTGCCATACGATTGGAGGTAAAAATATGAGAAATAATTGCAGTGTGTACAAACATGATAGCATATAATTATGCTAGTCAAGATCAAATCAGTACAGGGAGATATGAACGCAGAAAGGCACTCACCGTGGTGGAACTTGTGACCGCACCGCTGCCTCGCCGTAGACCACCTGTCTGAATATGTATGCTAGGTCCTGATAAAACCATTGTTCGATCTAATAACGGTCAACTACCTTGTGACACAGAGAACTACCGCTCTTGGTCTTGTTGGCTTCATTGACAAACCCAAATGTTGCTTCATCACGAGGCAATACCTACATAAATGAAATGACGGTGCAACAAACGCAAATAAGTAATGATAATCCTGCATGTAAATATTCGGGGTCTAAGACATCTCAGATCATTCATATGCTATGCCATCCAGGGCAATCTGAATTATATTTGCTAAAACAACAACACAAGTGAGACCACATGAATCCTACAACCAAGTAAAGGAAATGCAGTACTAACATTAACAGTTTCACACGCTAGAATGTAAAGCATACTAATATTAATCAGTAAATAAAGAATGCATAGTTAATCTTTCCTGAACAGAACCAAGTGCATCTGCCGTTATGTATCATCGAGCTAAAATCCTGCCGTTGGAAAAATTAACCAAAAATCCACACCGCCCCATTCCAACATATAAGAAAAATGTAGATTTTGTAGATTGCTGTAGTGCAAATCCCAATTTACAAGTAAACAACAGAAAAATTTAGTTTTTTTTTATCATGCACTCAACATTTTCTACAGGTGGCTGAATCATCTGAAACGAGTAGCATGAGGAATTCAATTGCACTCCTGCCAGATCCAATGCACGACGTCTAGGCGTTAATCCTTTGCAAAGCACAAGCAAGCAAGCATCAGGCAGGACACAGGAATCCAGAAGCAGCCATTTGCAAGAAGAAGAGTAGAGCAGCGAGGGAGGAGGGTGCTAGTGATTCCTTGTTCCACAACCAGGAGGCCTCAGATTCGAAGTACCTGGGGAACATGAAGTGGCCTGCGCCATTCTGCCGCTGCTGCCCCTACGCGCGGCTGCTTTGATGTCGGCTTGGCCTTCCTCATCTTGGTCGATGGGGACGTACGCGACGGCGTGCAACGGGGCGGTGGATGGGGAAGTGGCACGGGGGACGCCGGGGGCGGTGAGGCGCGGGCGACGCAACGGCGTGCATCGGGGCGGCGGATGGGGAAGTGGTGCGGCGAGGGGGGGGGGGTCGGGGGGGGATGGGGACGCCGGGGAGGGAGGCGCCGTAGTGGCGCGGGGGGGACGCGGCGTGCATCGGGGCGGCCGATGGGGAAGTGGCGTGGCGAGGGGGCGATGGGGACGACGGGGAGGGAGGAGCCGTAGTGGCGCGGTGGAACGCTAGGGGCGGTGAGGCACGGGCGGCGTCAGCGGAGAGGTGAAGGGCGAGGCTGCGAGGGAGCGGCAGCGCCGAGGGCGCCAAAGAATAAGTCAAATTTTAAATTTTCAAACTTAATTTTGAGATTGATTTTAAGATATTTTCAACGTAGTTTCTTTTCAGCATTGGCCTTTAAGTTATAAAGAACATATATATAAAAGTTTTACCTACAAATTTATTTTTATTCCCTAATAAGCCGTTTTGGCTTATTAGAAAAAAAAGCCAACCGATGGGGGCCGGATTTTTTCGCGATCTAGAATCGATCGGGATGAAAAATGGGCGAAATTTCGGGGCGCATGGGCGAGATTACGCGGGAGCTATTCCGGCCGTCAGATCTCAATCGGATAATCTAGACCATTGAGTGAGGCATGAAAGAATGAGTGATGAGTGATGAGTGAAAGTATTTGTTGAACTATAGGGTAGATATGACCGGAGTCTGGAGATGAAATACATTTTCCATTATCTTAATATCCTATCTTTCTATAAAAAGGTCCACTAAATTCTAAAGCTCAACATGCAAAGATGCCACATCATCCACTAACAATTATTACATCTCAAACCTCATGCAAGCATGCTAATTTATTAAGTTTTAGAGCTTTAAAATACAAGCATGATAATTAAACTATCATCACACATAATTCACATAATATTTCAATATATTTCTCCATCACTTTTTATAATATCCTATATGCCTATATAGTTAACCCTCACTAAAATTTTAGAGCTTTAAAAATCCGAGCATGTTAAATCATCATTCCACATAATTCTCAAAATATTTCAATATATCTCTCCATCATTTTGTATAGTATCTATATACCTAGACAATTCATCCTCACTTAGTTAATGTTATTTCTCTCTTTTCTTACTAAGCCATATCACCTCAAATTGTTTCTAGCCATCAAATGATTAATCTATGGTCGCAATTATCTCCCTCATTATCTTCTCTCGTAAAGCCACATCATATTACTTTTATATTTGGATCATTATTCTATATACTATTTAAATTATGATAAACCACATCACCTTATGTAAGTTTATATTGTCGTCTAGCTATCTTACACATTATTTCTAACTAGCAATAGTGCCCATGCGTTGCAATGGGAAAAACACCGTTTGATAGCGTGACACCTTGAAAACCTCAAATCTGTAAAAATCAAGTCTAATTTGATATATTAACAAATAGGTAGAACCGAGTCTAATTTGATCAATTAGCATAGGATTTAGGATTTAGTTTTAGATTTATTTTTCGAGCCTACTTAAGAGTTTATCCAATGGACTTTAATTTGAAAAATGTGAGCCACATTGTTTGATCAAATTTGCTTTCGGCCCAGGTCTTCCCAAGCCGGCCCAAACTTGGGCTGGCCCATCTTCGGCGAGTTGAGTCAATTCGACGGCCCACAAGCTGAGCAGCTGAGCACGGTCCACATATGCGGGGATGGTCCGATGCACTTTCGCGGCCCATTGGGCGCAGCGTAATCAACGGCGGTGACGGCCCGACGCTGGGCAAATCTGAGCCGTCCGATCTAATGGACGGCTCCAATCGTCCCCGCGCCGAATGAAGCACCGACCGGGGAGAGGGGCAAAACCCTAGCTCCCAAATCCATCTCTCTTGATCCCATTTCTCTCCGGCGACGAGCGAGCGGAACGACGGTGGTCCGGCAAGCTGGTGCGCGCGTGCAGCGACGACCACTGAGCGGCTCCTGCTTCGCCGGCTGAGGGGCGCACCCAAGGGCGGCGCAAAGCCGTGCCACGGCGTCAGCGGTCTGGCTAGGTAGGCGTGCAAACGACGACGAGCGCCGAGCGGCCTGGACCTCGTCGGCGGTAGGGGCGATGCCAAGCCAACGCTTCCCGTCTTTGGCAAAGGACGGTGGAGGGGTGCTCCAGGATAGCGCCCGCGCAGGGAACCCGACACGACTGCGAGGAGGTGAAGGTGCAGCGGTGCCGCTTCCCGTAAAGCTCTGGAGAGCTCAGGGGCTTCAAGTACGGTAAGTAACCCGAACCCTTAGCTTAATTGATTTGGATTTGACTCTTATGGTTCTTACCCGAAATTAGGGTTCTTCGAATTTAGAGAATTTTGTCGGGAAATTTAAATATATTTTTTCCCTCTTTTCGAGTTAGGGGAGTTTCAATATCGTTTATTCTCTTTTAATTTTGGGAACTTCAGTCTAGTTTATCCCTTTGCTCAATTTCGTTTTTTTCGCTTTGGCTGGCGTTTCATCGCACGGGTGGGGACGGAGGACGTTTTTTTCTTTTTTATAGTAGAATTTTTTTCTCTTATTTTGTTTTTTCTTGCCTTTATTTTTCTCCGCCGAGGAGTCGGATTTTTTTAGAGTCGGACATCTTTTTTTTTTGCGATGGAAGTTTTTTTCTCTTCGTTTTTTGTTTTTTCTCTCCCTTTTCTTTTCCACTGGAGGAGTCGGACTTTTTTTTTTCTGATCTTTTGTTTTTATCGCTTTTTTTCCCAACGGACGACGGAAATTTCTTTTATTTTTTAAGTAGTACAAGAAAAAATACCCGTGCGTTGCAACGGGTAAACTAAAGTTATACCAAATTTATAATATTATATTATTAGGTTGAGTTTTCCATGATATGGGCCTTTAAGAAAATATATTTCTACAGAAATAATGAAAGTTAAAAAAAAGAAAGAAAGGCCTCTTTAGAGTTTAGACCCGTCGGCCTGCTAGGACAATCGCGCGCGCGGCCCAGCAGCCCAGCAGTGTTGCGGCCCGGGAAGGGAGGCCGGCCCGACGCGGGATCAACCTGAGCCGTTCATTTTCATCAACGGCTCAGATTGATTCTGAAAACATCAAAACCGCTAACCCTAACCCTCAACACCCTTTCCTTCCCCACCACGAGCCGCCTCCCCCCCCCCCTCTCTCTGCGCGCCGCCTCTCCCCCTCCGCCACTCCTCCTCCCCCTCCCCGGCGGCGTCGCTCCCCCTCCACCCACCGGCGGCGCCGCTCCCCATCCCTCTCTTCCTCCCGACTGTCCTTCCCCCTCGCCCTCTCTCTCGCCTCTCGCGCGATGGGTCCGGCGACAGCGACCGCGGGTGGATCCGGCCGCGGTGGTGGCGGCCGAGAACGGATCCGGCGGCGGCGGCTCCGTCTGACCCCTCTCGCCTCCCTCCCGCGGCGGATCTGACGGCGCTGGCGGCGTCGGCCCCTTCCCCGGTATGGCGACGCGCCGGGAGCGGCGGTGGGCTCGGGAGCCGGTCGCAGCGGAAGGCGGCGATGCGGACAACAGCAACGACAGCGGCGGACGACGACGGCAGCGGACGACGATGGCGACAACGACGTCGGCGGCGGCGACCACGAGGAGGGCGGCTGTGGGAGGCAGCTAGGGTTAGGGTTTGGTTTTTTTTTTAATTTGGGATGTTGATTTTGTGGGATTCTTGATTTTGATTTGGGATTGCAATTGAGTGATTCTTTGATTTTGGGCAAAGGGGTTGGGAGTAATCGGTTGATCTGCTCATGGATTTTTTATGGTGTATTGAGTTCTTGTGGATCTCTCTTCTGACTTTATTTGGTTGGATTAGAGTCCGATTCTTTTAGATTTTTTTGTTAGAAAAATCGCAAAAAACCGCATGGGGAGGGAATCGGACTTTGCGCATCGCATTACTCGGATGACGTACGAAAATCCCTGGCAAAAACATCTTAAACTTTTATAATAGGTAAAGATATAGTATAAGTAGTATTGAGATTAAGATAAGATAAGATTTTCACGGACGACGGAAGTAAATTGAATCGAACTTTCTTTTTCTTGTTTTAATGTTTTTTTCGCCCTTTTTTCGTTATTATGGACAACGGAAATGTTTTTAATTTTTTAAGTAGTAGAGATAGAGAAGATAGAGATATATAGTACCGTGTCAAATATAATAGGATTCGATTTTTTTTACCGCGTCACATATAATTCTTTTTTTTTTGAATCTGACAGATTTGTTTTTTTAATTTTTTTGCTCTTTTTACCGCGTCCACGCGGATTCGTTTTTTTGGCCGGTCTTTTTTTTCACCTGGTTTTTTTTGCGCCCGTTTTTTAGGAATCGGACAGATTCCTTTTTTATTTCTTTTCGCCCTTTTTTTACCGCGGAATCGGATTTGTTTTTCTTTTCTTTTTTTCGCCCGTTTTTTATGGGACAGATTTGGTTTTTCTTTTATTTTTTCGCCCAGTTTTTGTCCGGTTTTTTTCGCCCGTTTTGTTTTGGATCGGACAAATTTTTTTGGCCCGGTTTTTTTGATGGCAAAGAAAAAGGGTGAAATAAAACACTAGATCCGATTCCTTTAAAACAAAAAAAAGAAAAAAAATGCGATTCCTTTAAAGGTGAAAAAAATCCGAAAAAACATCTAAAAAAGTCCGTCTGATTCCCTAAGAAAGTGACGACAAAAAAAGTTCAATAAAACGTGCGATTCCTTTAAAGGCGAAAAAAATCCGAAAAAACATCTAAAAAAGTCCGTCTGATTCCCTAAGAAAGTGACGACAAAAAAAGTTCAATAAAACGTGTGAGAAAAAAGTCAGAAAAAGCGTAAAAAAAACGCTAAAAAGGTTTTCCATCTTCCATAAAACAAATAAAAAAATGCGCGAGAAAAATTATTTCCATCGTCGGTAAATTTTGTTAAAAAAAAGCATGCGAGGAAAAAACTGTCAGAAAAAACGCGCCATTTCTAAAAATAGTTTGAAAAAACCGTGCAAAAAAACCACCATCTATTAAAAAACAAATCGCTTTGAAAAAACTGTCAGAGAAAACACTAAATTGATGGATGCTTGAGTCGGATAGAGTCCATCGATTTTTTGCCATCTACTATACGGCTTTTATTTCGTCATATATTCTCCTGTATTGGAAAAAAAAAGAAAAAAAGGACATTTGAAAAAACAAGCAAAAAAAAGCGCGAGAAAATAATTGTTAGAAAAAACATGCAAAAAACACAAAAAAAAGAAAAAAAGGGGAGAAAAATATGGTTTTCGTCGTCAGTAAAAAAAGCAAAAAAAAAAACATGTAGGAAAAAACTGTTAGAAAGAAATGCGCCATATCTAAAAAATGGTTTGAGAAAATCGCACAATAAAAAAACACCGTTTATAAAAAAAAATAAGCTGCTCATTAAAATTCCAACATTGTCATTAACATGATTATACATGAAAAACGTATATTATCATTAGAATCTTTTCACCCGTTATGACGCACGGATATAATATAAATATAAAAGCAAGAAGAGAAAATAATAATAAAGGGAGCAGTGTACGAGGTAGCTAGTAGCTTGGTGCGGTGCCGAGTGTGTAGCTCTTGAGAAGGTCACCGCAGATGGGGAGTTGGCGGGTCTGGAGGAAGCCGAGAGGATTGGCGCGGCGGACAATGGTGGCGAGGCCGACGTCCTGAACGAGGGTGACCGGCGCGCGGTTGTCACGCCCAGAAATTCACGAACCAGAATTTCTAAGCTGAATGTGTATTAAACCCCTGTCCAGGACCAGCCAGGGTACACAAACGACAATGGTTGACATACAGATCCACGTCTTACAAAAATATAAAAGATTACAAATGCAGCGGAAAAGATAAAACGAGCTAGACTTGGAAACTTGACTTCTGCAGCGGGGCGACTCCACTCCACAGGCAATCCTTGACGGCAGCGACGAAACCAACTTCGACAAGACAGCTCCCACTAGGAAGATCTTCAGCTCTGGTGTGGGGGAAAGAGAGCAAGACTGAGTACTACCCACTGTACTCAGCAAGTCATACCGGAAGAGGAGGTATGATGCGGGATATATCCATAGGAGGCTAAAGGCTCATTTGCATAAAGCTAGCATTTAAAAGCAGTAGTTGAAAGCAGTAAAACAGCTGTAGTGATTTATCTATATTAACCAATCACTGTCCAACGCTACACCACGTTGCAACAGGCCCAAACCCCTCCTAAACTAACCAGTTCCATTAGCTAACTAGGGGTGAGACTAATCACGGTGAATCTGGTCGACCGCCCATAACCGCGGGCACGGCTATTCGAATAGTTTTACTCTGATCAGAGGTGTACAACTGTACCCACAAGACACAGCCCCACGACACGTTCCCGTGCGCCGACATGCCACCACGACATACCGGAAAGAGGCCGTGACAGGACTCTTCGCATAACCCCCTCTAACCGATCGCACCACACCTTAGGGTTCGCCCCCGTCCCCAGCAGGCAACGGGCAGCCCCCCTTTCGTGCCGCAGTGAATCCGGAAGCCGATCAACCGGACACCCCGGCCGACCCAACTCCATCACGCCCACCCTCGCCTGGGTACGTCGGCTAGAGAAAAGCTACACTACAAGCCCAGCCGTTGCCCACGCTGGCTTGTGGTAAGCACGATAAATTCTTCCAGGGTTTCCCGTGAACCGGTTCTTAATCGCCATGGGCACAACTAGCAAAACCATGTACCCACAGCCCACCGTGTAGTGTATTTTAATAAGCCCACACCATTACGGTGGCACTAATCCAAAGCTATTGCCAAAAATCAAAGTCTATGCTTTAATGTGATTCTCTTTTTGTGTACTAGTAGAACTAAGCATGGCTAAGCATTTCCTAAACCAACATCTAGTCATTTCAATACCCGAGTTAGCAATGGCATAAGGTAAACAATATATGGCTGAGTAGTAGGACCCATCCCACGTGATATTGTAAAACGATGCAATATTTAATAGAAAAGCGGGACATTTGTAAATTGGGTACAATATGATCGATTATAATGCATGACTTGCCTTGCTCTCGCACTGATGAGACCACAGCAACGTCTTCGAGAAACCGCGGATCGACGAAACGGCCGAAATCTATGCGACAAACAAAGCACACAAGCAAAACAGGCTATAAGACTACTAAAACAGGAAACAAAACCATTTTTAATGGATTCTATGCATTTTTATGAATTTACTGAGACTTGAATGGACTTAATCGGAGCTCGGATGAATTAGATATGATTTTTAGAAGATTATCTGTGTTTTTACTAATAAAGAAAAGGCCTTAATGTATTTATTGCGCAATAAATCCCAGAGCTGACGTCATCAGGGGGAGCGGCGCCGACAGGCGGGACCCGCATGTCAGCGGTGCACGGGTGGCCAGAGGAAGGGGACGACCCCGACAGGTGGGGCCCACCTGTCGGCGTCCCGGGGAGAGAGGGAGGGGCGGCTTGGGCCGGCCCACAAGGAGGAGGGCGCGCGCGGCGGCGGGGTGGACTGGGCCGACGGCCCAAGAAGAGGAAAAGGAGGGAAAAGAAAAAGAAAAGGAGGAAAAGATTTTCCCTGGGATTTAAAGATTGCATGTGCTCAATTTTAATTGGTTAAAATTATTTTGAGAGCTCTGAAAATTCCACTAAAAATCTCGTTAATGTATTGGAGCATGGGGAACTCAAGAAAAATTCCACCACGCCGAATTTGATTATTAAATGCATTTATTAATTAAGGATTCAACTCTAGGTTAATTCAACAATTTCTTTAGGCGATTTATTTAACAAATTTTAAAGCTGGAAAGGGGAACTTCGGGGCATGACAGCGGTGAAGCATCTAGGCCCCCGTTGTTAATTTTGGTAATTAATGACAAGCGCTAAGTGTGGACTAACCGTTGCTATTGAGATATATTTTAAGTTAGGTCCACGTCATGTATGCGCATGGATGATTATCGATGGATTAAAATTTGATGGCGCGAAGCGAAGAAAAAAAAAGGGTAAAACTAGTGCTTTAGTTTTAAAATTGATCGAGTTGAAGGGCGATCAAATTTGCTAGTTTATGTTTAGTTTCGCCGTACTATCAAGGGGGGTAATGACCTAGCAATGAGATGATTTTAATTGCCACATTAGGTCATTATGCATTTAGACTTGTGCTCACATTTCATCTCTCACACACAATCTTTCATCTTTCACTGGGATCGGCTTGACCAGGGGCGGTCAGACCGGCCATAGAGTGGCGGTCTGACCGGAGTGCCTCGGCCGGTCTGACCAGCCCCAAGCGGGCGGTCTGACCGGCGCATAAGGCCGGTCTCACCGGCGGCACATGCGCGGTCAGACCGGCGCCCTAGAGGCCGGGATGGTGATGCTCGGGGTGGCCGATACAGAGCCGACGGAGCCGTATTCGGTCAGACCGAGCTGATGGCGGTCTGACCGAGCCGAGACCGGTCTGACTGGCTACTCAACCTCAGTCTAACCGGCCAGGCCGATGGGGCCCTCTGACAGAGCTACAACGGCTAGTTTTCTAGCCGTTGCAGAGTAGCACGGTCTGACCGGCCACATACCTCTAGTCAGACCGGCAGAGCACAGAGTTGGGGGATTTCGCCCCCAACGGCTAGTTTTGGTTGGTGGGAGTATAAATACTCCCCCTCCAGCAGCAAGGGGGCTCTCTTGGCACCCAATTCAATTGCATACACCCCTTGCACCTCTCTCACACCCACTTGAGCTTTGTGTTCATCCATCTAGTGTGTTAGAGGGTTAATTAGCCAAGAGTCAAGTGCATTTGCTTCCATTGTAGAGCTTGTGTGGCACTTGATTGATCATCTCCACGCCAGGTCATTGCCTGTTACTCTTGGAGGTTGCCGCCTCCTAGACGGCTTGTGGAGGAGTTGCCCGGTAACCTCTCCGAGAAGATTGTGGAGGAGGCCCGGCGCCGGTTGTGAGTGGTTTGGAGTTCACCACCTTCGGAGTGAAGGAAGAACTACCCTAGTGATCGAGGCTTGGGTAGTCCTCTCCGTGGGCCGGCTCCCGCCTTGCCCACCCCTTGACGAAGGGAGCGTGCGGTGGCTTCGTGGTTGAGCGGTGGAGTTGGGCTCGCCTCAACGGGGAGTAGGAAACCGGCGAGTTTCTGAACCTCGGTGAAAAATCTCTTGTCTACTTGTCTCATTTACTTGTTGCATTTACATTTGTGCAATTTACATTTCTAGAGACATACTAGAGATCATTTCACCTTAGGATTGCTAAACATTGACATAGGAGTGTGATTTACTTTCCTAGAGATATAATTGAGCCACTATCACCCTAGGTTTGCAAAACATAACTTAGTTGCTTAGTTAGAGTTGACCCTCACCAAGCCTAGCAATTTAGGTTAGTTTTGATTAGGTGTCATTTAGTTTAAATCGCCTATTCACCCCCCCTCTAGTCGACATCTCGATCCTACAAGTGGTATCAGAGCTTGGTCTCTCTTGATTGGGCTTCACCGCCTAGAGAGAAGATGTCGAACGAGGTGAACCATGTAGGGAAGGCTCCTATGTTTAATGGCACAAACTACTCCAATTAGAAAGTTAAAATGTCTACTCACCTCAAAGCTATGAGCTTCCATATTTGGAGCATTGTGGATGTAGACTTTGCTATCACCGGTACGCCCTTGACGAAGATTGATCACTGCAACCTCCAACTCAATGCTCAAGCCATGAATGCTTTGTTCAACTCTTTGAGCCAAGAGGAGTTCGATAGAGTGAGCAACCTTGAGACCGCATATGAGATTTGGAACAAGTTGGCGGAGATCCATGAGGGCACAAGCGAGTACAAGGATGCCAAGCTTCATTTCCTCAAGATCCAATATGAGACATTCTCCATGTTGCCTCATGAGAGTGTGAATGACATGTATGGGAGGCTCAATGTCATTATGAATGATCTCAAGGGGTTTGGGGCAAACTACACCAATCTTGAGGTTGCCCAAAAGATGCTTTGGACTCTACCGGAGAAGTATGAGACCCTTGCCACCATGCTCATCAACTCCGACATGTCAAGGATGACACTCGCAAGCCTCTTGGGGAAGATCAACACCAATGACATGTACAAGTTGAAGAAGAAGGAGATGGAGGAAGCCTCACCTTCCAAGAAGTGCATTGCTCTCCAGGCCAAAGTTGAAGACAAGGGCAAGGGCAAGGTGAATGAAGCCAATAAGGACTTGGAGGAAGAGATTGCCCTTCTTACTAGAAGGTTCAATGATCTCTTGGGAAGGAGAAAGGAGAGAGGAAGGGGCTCCAACTCAAATAGGAGAAGAAATAGAAGACCCAACAAGACTCTTTCCAACTTGAGGTGCTTTGAGTGTGGTGAGAAGGGACACTTTGCTTCCAAGTGCTCTTCCAAGGATAATGATGGAGACAAGTCATCCAAGAAGAAGAGTGGAGGCTACAAGCTCATGAAGAAGCTCAAGAAGGAAGGCAAGAAGATTGAGGCCTTCATCGGGTAATGGGACTCAAATTAGGAGAGCTCCGCCTCATCCGGGTCCAAGGAAGAAGGTGGTGATGATGCAAGCTCCAAGAAGAAGAAGATGGCCGTTGTTGCCATCAAGTAGGCTCCATCACTCTTCGCTCCACTTTGTCTCATGGCAAAGGGCTCCTCTAAGGTAACATCTCTTAGTGATAGTGAGAGTGATGATGATTGTGATGATGTTTCCTATGATGAGCTTGTGAGTATGTTTGAGGAGCTCCATATTTATAGTGAGAAGGAGATTGTCAAGTGTAAGGCCCTAAAGAAGGATCATGCTTCTTTTGAGGTCTTGTATGAGGAGCTAAAGACCTCCTTTGCACTACTCAACATGGAGCTCTCATTGATGTTGGCATATCTTGTGATTTTCTTGATGATAGTACTACTTGCCATATTGCCCATGTTGCATCATCTAGCATTTCTACCTCTTGTGATGATCTTGTGGATATGCCTAGCTCTAGCTCTAGCCCTTGTGTTTCTATTTGTGATGCCTCACTTGTTGTTGAGAACAATGAGCTTAAGGAGCAAGTGGCTAAGCTCAACAAGAGTTTGGAGAGGTGCTTCAAGGGTAAGAACACTCTTGACAAGATTTTGAGTGAGCAACGGTGCATCCTCAACAAGGAGGGATTTGGATTCATTCCAAAGAAGGGTAAGAAACCTTCTCACCGTGCCACTCATTTTGTCAAGAGCAATGGTAAGTATTGCTCCAAGTGTCGTGAGGTTGGGCATTTAGTGAATGATTGCTCCGGTGGTAAGTCTTCTAAGACATGCATATTCAATTCTCATTATATGCTTAGGAAGGCTCATGATGGTAGCATTGTTGCTAGATATGTGGGTTCCCCTATACTCGGTGGTAAAGGAATGCCATTTGGGTGCCCAAAGCTTTGGTCTCTAACCTCCAAGGACTCAAACAAGTTTGGGTACCTAAAAGAGCTTGATCTTCTTTTGTAGGTGAACTACCGCACTGGTGGGAGCCATTGGGTGCTTGATAGTAGATGCACTCAACACATGACCGGTGATAGGGCTATGTTCACCACATTTGAAGTAGGAGGGAATGAACAAGAGAAAGTGACTTTTGGAGACAATAGCAAGGGAAAGGTAATTGGGTTAGGTAAAATTGCTATCTCCAATGATTTGTCAATTGATAATGTCTCTCTTGTTAAATCTCTAAATTTCAATTTGCTTTTGGTTGCTCAAATTTGTGATCTTGGCTTGTCATGTGCTTTCTTCCCGCAAGAGATTATTGTTTCTAGCCTTCTTGACAAGTCTTGTGTGTTCAAGGGTTTTAGATATGGAAATCTTTTTTTGGTTGATTTCAATTCTAGTGAAGCAAATTTGAAAACTTGTTTAGTTGCAAAAACTTCATTGGGTTGGCTTTGGCATAGGAGGCTAGCCCATGTTGGCATGAATCAATTGAGCAAACTTTCAAAACGTGATCTAATTGTGGGCTTGAAAGATGTGAAGTTTGAGAAAGATAAGCTTCGTAGTGCTTGTCAAGTCGGCAAGCAAGTTGCGTGTTTTCATCCTACTAAGAGTATCATGTCCACATCTAGACCATTGGAGCTCTTGCATATGGATTTGTTTGGCCCAACAACCTATAAGAGCATTGGTGGTAATAGCTATTGTCTTGTGATTGTTAATGATTATTCTCGCTATACTTGGGTGTTCTTTTTGCATGATAAGTCTATTGTTGCCGAGCTTTTCAAAAAGTTTGCAAAAAGGGCCCAAAATGAATTTAATTGCACTCTTGTGAAAATTAGAAGGGACAATGGTTCCGAGTTTAAGAATACCAATATCGAGGACTATTGTGATGATCTTGGTATTAAACACGAACTTTCCGCTACCTACTCACCTCAACAAAATGGTGTAATGGAGATGAAAAATCGTACATTGATTGAGATGGCAAGGACTATGCTTGATGAATATGGTGTTTCCGATTCCTTTTGGGCGGAAGCCATAAACACCGCTTGCCATGCAACCAATAGGCTTTATTTGCATCGTCTCTTGAAAAAGACTTCCTATGAGCTAATTGTTGGGAGGAAGCCAAATGTTGCCTATTTTCGAGTTTTTGGTTGCAAGTGTTATATTTATCGAAAGGGTGTTAGACTAACCAAATTTGAAAGTCGGTGTGATGAAGGGTTTCTTCTAGGTTATGCCTCAAATAGCAAGGCATACCGGGTCTACAACAAGAACAAAGGTATTGTGGAAAAAACCGCCGATGTTCAATTTGATGAAACTAATGGCTCCCAAGAGGGGCACGAGAATTTGGATGATGTAGGTGATGAAGGCTTGATGAGAACTATGAAGAACATGTCTATTGGAGATGTCAAGTCTATTGAAGTGGAAGACAAGCCATTCACCTCCACTCAAGATGAGCCATCTACTTCTGCTACGCCAAGCCAAGCTCAAGTTGAAGTGGAGGAGGAGAAGGCACAAGATCCACCTATGCCACCAAGGATACACACCGCTCTTTCCAAGGATCACCCAATTGACCAAGTGTTGGGTGACATTAGTAAGGGTGTTCAAACTCGATCTCATGTCGCTTCGATTTGTGAACATTACTCGTTTGTTTCTTGTCTTGAGCCAAAACATGTAGATGAAGCTCTTTGTGATCCGGATTGGATGAATGCTATGCATAAAGAGCTCAACAACTTTGCAAGAAATAAGGTGTGGACTTTGGTTGAAAGACCTAGAGACCACAATGTCATAGGGACAAAGTGGGTCTTTAGGAACAAACAAGATGAGAACGGGTTGGTGGTGAGAAACAAGGCAAGGTTGCTGGCACAAGATGTCACGCCCGGAAATTCACTAGTAATTTCCGAACTTATTTGTGCATAAAATCCTCGTCCAGGAATCAGCCGAGGTACACAAACAGACATTTTAATATACAAATCCATCATAATAATAACGTTACACACTTACAAAAGAAAAGAAAACAGCAGCGGAATAACGGTCTAGCGATGGCTTCAGCTCCACTCCCACAGGCAGCTCAACTGGGGTATAAGCCAAACGTCCTCTCCTTCTGGATCCTTTCTCTTCAACTGAGGTTGATTGATTATTGCAAGAATGAGCATATGACATACTCAACAAGCCACACAGCAAATATGCAAGTGCACAAGGATACCAAAGGATGGCACAATATAGGCTCATTTGCAAAAGCAGCATTTAGCAAAACATTTAATAGAAGTAAAACAGTAGAGTAATTAATCAGAAATTTTAATCAACACTGAACAGCACACATATGCTGCACAGGCCCAACCATCCTGAACAACCATACCCGGCTGTACAGACCTAACTCCAAACCAGGAGCTAAGCAAATTATTACCAATTATAGCATCAATAATTATTGTGAGAGGTGTGAGACTAATCACGAAAAACATTGCTCAACTCGCCCATAACCGCGGGCACGGCTATTCGAATAGTTTTACTCTGGCCAGAGGTGTACCACTGTACCCACAAGACACAGCCTCAACATCATGTCTACCATGCGTCGCGATACTGGAAAGTACCCGAATAGAGGCTGTGACAATACCCTCTGCACAACACAACTCACCACAGTGCACCATTCCCTGGATCATAATCACCCCCTTATAAAACAAGGCATGGACTCCCCAGCGACCCCCACGGACTTCTCGCCGCTTCTCAGTCTGGCACACCATAATGAATCATGCTATACAAAAGATAAAGCCGTTGCCCACGCTGGCTTGTGGTTGGCACGGTAAATGTTTCACAACAGTAGCTCGCGAACCGGTCCTTAATTGCCATGAGCACGACCTTCAAAACCATGTGCTCACAACCCACCATTAATCATATTTTAATTACCAATTAATTATCATAACACGATTAACCATCGTGAGCTACCATTAAATATAACCATAAATAATAATGTAGTATATATGATTCATCCCATTAGTGAGCTAATGTTTCTAAGCATGGCTAAGCAATTATATCTAACATCTAGTTGAACCAATATATATATATATAACTCAACTAGTCAAATTATAATATCCCAAGGTATCAAGGAATAGAGTAATCATTGCAAACAGGCCATAACAAAGGAATAAGTTCACACCACCCGGTGACATTCGAAAATAAATGCACAGTTGAAATAAATAGAGAATTTAAATATAGGATCAACATGCTCAAAGGATTGTGTTTAGGATCTGTGTGACTTGCCTTGCAATAATCGGTCTTCAATTAATCTTCTTGAACACTCCCGACGCACTCACGAACCTTCGCAACGACGGAAACGACAAGCTAACACGCAAAACGAAGAAAAAGACTAGTAAAAACCAAATAAACAGTACAAAAACAAGCATAAACAGTACATGTGGATATTTTTAACATGTAGATCTCAATTTTAGAAAAATTTAGCAACTTGAACCACTAGAAACGGAGCTACGGTTATTTAGTTATGATTTTCCGAAGATTTAATCTATTAGAAAAACGGGAAAAAGAAAAACCGACGATGACGTCATGATGACATCATCAATGGCCGGCCCGGGCTGGCGACCTCGCCGGAGATTGGATGGTCGGCTGCGACTTTGGAGGACATGCACACGTAGAGGACGACGAGGCGAACCCAACGGTACTCACCACAACGTCTACCGATGACCGACGGCAGCGGGGAGGGAGCGGCCGAGCTTGCCCACACCTCGGCGCACCTTACGGCGGTGACGGCGACCGGCGGCAACGGCGGAGGCGACGGCGCGACACGGCCGAAGTTCGGCCGGCGGCGGCGGCGAACTTGGCGGCGGCGGCGGAGAGGCTACGGGGCACGGGAGACCACGGGAGAGGGGGCAAACGAAAGAGGAGGACTAGGGGGTCCTATTTATAGCCTTAGATCGAAGAGACCGGACTCCTCCCGCAAGAAATCGGCCCGGGAAATCAAAACTCGGTTTTGGAGATAAACTCGAAAACGAGTTCGATTCGGATAAAATACTCAATGATTTGCTCCGATTTTTGGGGGTAAAGATAGAGGAGAATGAGAGGATCAAAACCCCTCAAACAATCGGAAGAAACGGGACCGAATTGGAGACGGATTTGAAGGGAGAAGGGGCGGCGGCACTGTAGCAGAGGGATGCAAAACAGACTTCCTGCCGGGCTTCATTTCCTCGGCCGGATGAGAAGAGGGAGCAAAACCGGACTTGCGCAGAGAAGAGGGGAGGCGCTGGATCGGGCTAAGGAAGAGAGAGGTGGGCCAGATTAAGCCCAAAGCTAAGGAAAGGATTTTAATTACTTTTCCAATTAAAATAATCACTTAAATGATCTTTGAATTGTTAAAAATACTTCTAATGCTCAAATAATTTCAAGAAAAATCCTGAAAATACTTGGACACTCAAAGTACTTAACAAAATTATAATTAGACCATTTAATGATTAATTTAATATGTGGGTAATTACTGAAATGCTCTTTGTATGATTAAAAAAATTAGGAATTGAGCTCCGAAAAATCCGAGAATATTCCAGAGAGTATAATTAACCATGGAGAATTTAATAAAAATTAAATCCAGCCATGCTTTATATTTAGGAAATTTTATTTCCCACATCTAACTTCACTTGTAAATTAATGAACATTTAATATAAATTCTAATAATAATTTATTAAATAATTTATAAATCCTGAAACAAAAATCAGGATGTGACACAAGATTTCACACAAGTTGACGGTTTGGACTTCGGTGAAACTTTTGCCCCCGTGGCAAGACTTGAGGCTATTCGCATCCTTCTTGCATTTGCATCATGCTTTGATATAAAACTATTTCAAATGGATGTGAAAAGTGCTTTTCTAAATGGTGAAATTGCTGAACGTGTCTTTGTTGAACAACCTCCCGCTTTTGAAGATCCTAAAAATCCTAACCATGTTTATAAACTCTCAAAAGCTCTTTATGGTTTAAAACAAGCTCCTAGGGCTTGGTATGAAAGATTGAGAGATTTTCTTTTGTCAAAGGATTTCAAAATTGGAAAAGTTGATACCACCCTTTTTACAAAGATCATTGGTGATGATTTCTTTGTGTGTCAAATTTATGTTGATGACATCATATTCGGTTCTACTAATAAGGTATTTTGCAAGGAATTTGGTGATATGATGTCTAGGGAATTTGAGATGTCCATGATTGGTGAGTTGAGCTTCTTCCTTGGACATCAAATCAAGCAACTCAAGGATGGGACGTTCGTGCGCGAAACCAAGTACATCAAGGATCTACTCAAGAGGTTTGGCTTGGAGGATGCGAAGCCCATCAAGACACCTATGGCAACCAACGGGCATCTCGACCTTGATGAGGGAGGTAAACCGGTAGATTTAAAGATTTATCGTTCCATGATTGGTAGCTTGATTTACCTTACCGCATCTAAGCCGGATATCATGTTTAGTGTTTGCATGTGTGCACGGTTTCAAGCCGCTCCTAAAGAGTGTCACTTAGTGGCTGTGAAAAGAATTCTAAGATATTTAAAGCGTTCCTCAACTATTGGCTTGTGGTACCCAAAAGGTGCTAAGTTTAAGCTAGTTGGCTACTCCGACTCGGATTATGCCGGTTGCAAAGTGGATAGAAAGAGTACATCTGGTAGTTGGCAAATGCTTGGTAGATCCCTTGTGTCATGGTCATCCAAGAAACAAAACTCCGTAACCCTCTCTACCGCCGAGGTGGAATATGTTTCGGCGGGTAGTTGTTGTGTCCAATTGCTTTGGATGAAACAAACATTGTTGGACTATGGCACATCCTTCACCAAAACCCCACTCCTATGTAACAATGATAGTGCCATAAAGATAGCCAATAACCCGGTCCAACATTCTAGAACCAAGCATATTGACATACGCCATCACTTCCTAAGAGACCATGTTGCCAAGTGTGACATAGTCATTAGCCACATAAGAACCGAGGATCAACTAGCCGACATCTTTACCAAGCCTCTTGATGAAACCCGCTTTTGCAAATTAAAGAATGAGTTAAATATCATAGATTTCTCCAATGTGGCTTGAGATGGTGCACCATGGTTGCTTCTTTTGCATATTGTATATTTGCTCCAATTTGCTCTTATGCTTTGGACTCATTGCCATTTGGTTCTTCATTGCAAAAATGGAGCATGTCACATTAAGGGGGAGTTTTGCACTCTTGCATGTGCTCTACCTCTCTTTGTATGTGAGCGAATCAACTAGTGGTGCTAGTAGTATTTTCAAAATGCCCAAGTCAACATAAGTCAAAACTTTTGCAAAATCAATGTAATTTGAAAACTATCTCTTGGAAAATGTTTCAAAAGGTTCCCTATGTGTTTTCCAAGCCTCACATTGCAAGAAAAATGATTTTTGAATGAAAATGCCATTTTGGCCCCCTTTTGAAGAAACTAGATTCTTAGTTTTGGCTAAAATGAGATTTATCCCCAAAATGAGATTGAGAAGGAATTTGAGAAAAGTTTCAAAACAAAGTTGGTAAAGAAGAAGATTTGAAATGTTTTTGGTATTCAAACCTATTTCAAAAATTAAATATTTCAAAAGTTGTTTGAAAATCAAATTCGCCCAAAAACCCCTATAGACAATAAAAGGTCACCTCCTAGCACTCAAGTGAGTTTTGTTGCAAATCTTCATAATTTTCAAATGTTATGAATGGTTGGCAATATTTCAACTCACACATTTCAAAATTGCTCCAAAAATCAAATTTTTATTGAATTTTATTGTGTGGGGGTTGCCGGCTTGTGCAAGGGCTGTGCACAGCCGGCAGGGGGCCTGGCGGTCTGACCGACGCTATATGCGTGGTCTGACCGTCCAGGTGAGGCGGTCTGACCGGCCACATAGGGCCGGTCTGACTGGCCGGCAGGTGGGCCCAGGACTTTTGTCTTTTTTCTTCTCCCTTCTTCCCCTACCCGACTCCATCTCCTCCCATTCAGCCATCTTCTTCCCCAACTCGAAAAAACTCCTCCTCTCTCCTCTCCCAAACCCTAGCCACCTCCCTCCACCAAATCCCCTCGGTTTGACCGCGGATTTCTCTCCGGTTACACCGTAAGTGATTCTCCTCCGCTTCCTCTCTCTATTCCATGGATTAGTTTGTGTTTTTGTTGAGTTTTTGATCCATGGCATGGAACCCTAGGTGAAGCACGAGGTGTTCTTTGATTTGCACCAATAGAGGATAGTTTCTTGGTGTGATTCAACTCCTCCAACCGGTAAATCACTCTCCCTCTTGTGCATTCTCTCAAATCGATCTATTTCACCCTAGGGCTATGGGTAGTTGTTCCAATCTTGATGAAATAGGTTCAACCCTTTGATATTCATGTTCCAATCTTATGCAATATTACTCTAGCAAAGTGTTTTAGTCTCATTTGTGTGATATGAAAGAAAGGAGTGGGTTGTCTGTCAGTGGTGGTGAGACCTGCGCATAGAGCGGTCTGACCGAGCTCCCATCGTCGGTCTGACCGGCATGTGGCACGCGGTCTGACCGGCGTGTTGTGCGCGGTCTGACCGGCTGGTAGCCTGCGGTCTGACCGGCGGGCAACCCCGGTGTGACTGCGTCTTGGTCTCCGGTGTGACCGCCCCTGACTGACAGAACATTTTTTCTTTCTAGTTCAACCAAATGCTCTCTAAACCATCTTCGCTAATGTCATCCTTTGGTTCTTTTTGACAGCAAATGCCTCCCCGCACTCGCCATGGTCGTCGTGCGCCCACTCCGGATCCCGTGAGTGAGCCTGAGGAATCGAGCGGAGAGGATTACGCTCAAAGTGATGAAGAGGTTGAGGCAAATGTTTAGGGGGCTAGTGAGGAGGCAAGTGGAGATGATGTCAGTGGTAGTGGAGAGGATGAGGATGAAGAAAGTGATGATATGCACATTGATCCCTCCATCCAGTTTGTGGTGAACATGAGGAATCCAGCGCAGTATACCATCTTGAGGCATCATGATCAGTTCTTGAGGCCTCGGGACACCCCGGATCCCCGTTTTCACACCACTTTCCAGAAGACTGTGTATGAGTATGTTTATGCAAGGAAAGCATTTGCAGAGCATAAGTGGATTTCTTGGAGAGACATCAATGAGACTCCAGAGTTTGAGAGCTTGCAAGATCTCTTCAAGACTGTTGGCATTGACTGGATTGTGACCCTCAAGCAAGACTACAATGAAGATTTGATCCGGCAGTTCTATGCTACAGTGTGGGTGGCTGGAGACTATAGTGAGATGAAGTGGATGTCCGACACCCTTCAGTGTTCTATCTCTCGGAGGCAGTTCCGGCGGCTCCTCAATATACGCTTGGATTTTGGAGATGATTTGCATGAGGAGCACACCCACAATCCGCTCTCCATAGACTATCTCTCTCAGTTCTATGAAGATGGAGCGTGGTACACACATGGAAAGGTTGCCGGCTTGAGGACTATCCCCAGTGTGGTTAACAGGATTGTGAGAGCTACTATCCTCCCTCGCCTTGGCAACAATGATGACATTAGGGGGTGGCTTGGCACGTCATCGATGCAATCATTCAGGGTCGTCAGTTCGACATTGTGTCTCTTATGATGCAAGAGATTGCCATCTCTAAGGGGACCTTCACTCAGGGAATCTATTATGCCCCTTACATCATGAGGTTGATTCAAGACAAGCTTGGGGCTGCTGGGCAAAATTTGAAGAAGCACAAGCAGTACAAGCCCCGCCTTCAGCTTGAAGCTCCTCGTGCACCTAGGACGGTGCCCTCTTCTCACCCTGGAGCTAGCTCAAGCTCAGCACCTCCTCCTCCTCATGGGTATGATCCAAATGATTTCTTCCATCCACAGTATGCTTACTTTGGAATGCAACCCAATGAATACTTCAACCCGGTACTTGGGGCTATTAATACCCTAAGTGAGAGCATTCAACGCTTGTCTACCGGGCATGAAGCATTGCATGAGGATGTTCGTGGCTTGCGCACCGATGTTAGAGACTTGAATGCTTCCATGGGGAGATTGCACACTAAAGTGGGTGCGTTGGATTCTTGAGTCCAATTGTTGGAAAGTACTCAAGTTTTTGTATATCATCGTCGTCGCGATGCTCCTCATCCTTAATCTTCGGCTCGTCCTCCTTCTCCTCCACAAGAATGAAAAGAAAACGGTAAAACTAGTGCTTTAGTTTTAAAATTGATCGAGTTGAAGGGCGATCAAATTTGCTAGTTTATTTTTAGTTTCGCCGTACTATCAAGGGGGGTAATGACCTAGCAATGAGATGATTTTAATTGCCATATTAGGTCATTATGCATTTAGACTTGTGCTCACATTTCATCTCTCACACACAATCTTTCATCTTTCACTGGGATCGGCTTGACCAGGGGCGGTCAGACCGGCCACAGAGTGGCGGTCTGACCGGAGACCGGCCACAGAGTGGCGGTCTGACCGGAGTGCCCCGGCCGGTCTGACCGGCCCCAAGCGGGCGGTCTGACCAGCGCATAAGGCCGGTCTCACCGGCGGCACATGCGCGGTCAGACCAGCCCCCTGGAGGCCGGGATGGTGATGCTCGGGGTGGCCGATACAGAGCCGACGTAGCCGTATTCGGTCAGACCGAGCTGATGGCGGTCTGACCGAGCCGAGGCCGGTCTGACCGACCACTCAACCTCGGTCTGACCGGACAGGCCGATGGGGCCCTCTGACAGAGCTACAACGGCTAGTTTTCTAGCCGTGGCAGAGTAGCACGAACTGACCGGCCACATACCTCCGGTCAGACCGGCAGAGCACAGAGTTGGGGGATTTCGCCCCCAACGGCTAGTTTTGGTTGGTGGGAGTATAAATACTCCCCCTCCAGCAGTAATGGGGCTCTCTTGGCACCCAATTCAATTGCATACACCCCTTGCACCTCTCTCACACCCACTTGAGCTTTGTGTTCATCCATCTAGTGTGTTAGAGGGTTAATTAGCCAAGAGTCAAGTGCATTTGCTTCCATTGTAGAGCTTGTGTGGCACTTGATTGATCATCTCCACACCGGGTCATTGCTTGTTACTCTTGGAGATTGCCGCCTCCTAGACGGCTTATGGAGGAGTTGTCCGGTGACCTCTCCGAGAAGATTGTAGAGGAGGCCCGGCGCCGGTTGTGAGTGGTTTGGAGTTCACCACCTTCGGAGTGAAGGAAGAACTACCCTAGTGATCGAGGCTTGGGTAGTCCTCTCCGTGGGTCGGCTCCCGCCTTGCCCACCCCTTGACGAAGGGAGCGTGCGGTGGCTTCGTGGTTGAGCGGTGGAGTTGGGCTCGCCTCAACGGGGAGTAGAAAACCAACGAGTTTCCGAACCTTGGTGAAAAATCTCTTGTCTCCTTGTCTCATTTACTTGTTGCGTTTACATTTGTACAATTTACATTTCTAGAGACATACTAGAGATCATTTCACCTTAGGATTGCTAAACATTGATATAGGAGTGTGATTTACTTTTTTAGAGATATAATTGAGCCACTAACACCCTAGGTTTGCAAAACATAACTTAGTTGCTAAGTTAGAGTTGACCCTCACCAAGCCTAGCAACTTAGTTTAGTTTTGATTAGGTGTCATTTAGTTTAAATTGCCTATTTATCCCCCCTCTAGTCGGCATCTCGATCCTACACGCGGTCGCGACCCACCTCCATCTCGCGGCATTTGGGCACCGGGCTGCTGAGCAGCGCCACCGTGCACACTGACTCGGCACCGCAGTTGTCCACCTCCACCAGCTCCATGCGGTAGTGCCCCATCGCGTCCGTCGTTCCCTCCGCCGATCTCTCCACCGACCCGCTCGCGCTCATGTAGTGCCGGCACTCCAGCCGCACCCGCGCGCCCTGGATCGCCGTCGTGGGAATGGAACACGATAAATAACCGATCCTGCTTATAGCAGCTATATATATCGAATAGTTGAAGCGATCGATCGGCTGGGAATGGAACGACGACCCAATTAATCAGGTGATCCTTACATTAATTTGCATTGCATGTTATGACTCTATTGTTAGTTTGTTAGTTAGTTGCTTGCGTTGTTGACCAATCGAAAGTAATGAACCTCCCCTATAATTTTTTATATACTAAAAGTCCATTAAATTTCTTACAAACGATCTTAAACCGCTACATGGCACTCCTACAAACGCTACTAAGTCACCACATAGCACTATCTAATCTCGTCGTTAATTTTCACTTAAATTGATGGATCTATTATTTTACACTATTAGATTAAAAAATAATAACTCGCTCATGTACGTATGAGTTTGCACGTTACAAATGCCACTGCTTTCTTTCCGTACGTACAAACGTTGTACGTGATTGAAAACAAAACTTTCCTAATCTTCGTTGGAAGAAAAAACATATACATGTACATAAAACAGAGAAAAAACATACATTCATAAAAATCAAAGGTATTTAAAATATGAATTTCTACAATATAAAGATAAAATATATTACTTCCCAAATATAAATATATTTAGTCAAATTAAGATCTATAAGAAATATCCGATCAATGTTCTTTTAAACCATCTTCTAAATCTATCTGTTATATACTAAAATTACATTAAACTTTCTCTCAAATAAATTAGAGAAATTCTAGAAATCTATTATATACTAAAATTCATTAAATGTCTTGTAAACACTACTACATTATCGCGTGACGCTCTAATAAAATTAGCAAAATCCTAGAAATTTAGATAAAAAAAGAAAACCATCCAACCTTCAATTTTCACTTAAATTATTAGACCCGCTATTTTAAACATTGGATTAGAGCTCTTAAAATTCGCATGTGTTGACGCGAAAAACATGCACTGGTCTGAGAGATCTGCTTAACTCTAGTGCAGGTTCAAAGAAATTTGCCTTCGGGTTCTGAGCGTGCCAGCTGGTTTGATCATACAACCAACAAGATAAAAGAACAGAAAAAGAGTTAAATCCATCAGCGATTGCCGATGATATATCGCCCAAAGCCATGCCGATGTAACTTGCATCAGATCGGGCAGAGGCAGATAAAAACTTAGAGATTGTTGGGTCCACTCGATCGGCTGTAGATGTTAGCGATACGTAATCTATCTAATGGAACGCGCTTAGATTGAGTGATTGGGATAGATCGGTCGTCACACCAAGACAGTATAAATCACTCAATATCTAAACATGCCCCAAAATGGGGATTATGTATACTCACAGCATAGCCGATAGGGCAAGCCTAATGTGTATCGGCTAATACTTCGATACCGCCTTATACCAAGATATCAACACATATGAAATATACAAAACTGAAACCAATCTAGCAAGCGGGATGAACTAGCAGACTGATAGGAAGCTTAATATACTTTAAACAAATGAGATCTTGATATAAGGGGCCGATTTAGATGATCCAGAACCGAATAAGGAAACAAGACAACTAAATCAGGTAAGATCGGCTGAAACTCCGATACTATCTCTATTAGCAACCAAAGAAAGAGCTAGATGAAACGTTTCAAGATAGTACTTAACAGATCGAACCTAACCGATGCAGCATTAAGCGTGAAAAGAAACATAAGATCTAAGCAAATTGATGGAAACTCATTCAAGATGGTAGATACACCACATAGTCTAGCTTGACATCGAAGCCTAAACCTACCGGCCGTTTTCGATGACAGAGGCTAGCCGATGAAGTTTAGATAACGAGATCAATCTAGATTATGCGGTATATATGATAACTCAGCGGTTTACGTAGACAGGATTAGAGTGTCATGAACGCAAACCGCCATAACAAGCATTACCTCTTCGTCGGAGATCGAACCCGATGCAGCCCAACTCGAAAGCAAAAACTCATCGAAATAATGAAAATAGAAAATGGTGGCGATGCGCCAAAGTGTTATTGAACTGTCATCCTTTGATTACATGGCCTCAGGCCATATTTATACCCGAAATACATAATATGTCCTTGCTGGACACGACTCTTATCTCTAACACAATTTAAAAAACGAATGTGTCCTTCAGGTGGACTCTTACCAAACATATCTCTAAGGAAACAGGAAAAAATCCTAATTAATAGATACAATTGCCCTTTTTAGGACTCCAATCCTTGTGCGGCGATTGCTGTGAAGCGTTTTGGCTAATCCCGACGCCAGATATGGGACCATCTTTCTCGAGACTGGTTGCATCGCCTTGACTCTGTCGGAACTGACGCTAGCTGATACTCTCTCCATTCCAAATTGATCTACATATAGTTTTTTTGAGGTTATTCCTAAATGATCTACATATTTGTGTTCATTTATTAAGCCTATTCGTTATTTGTGCATTGGAGTAAATGGACATTGATGCATGCATCCATGCACACAATTATTTATAACTCACATGCAATATCTTAATTTGCTATTGGCTAGGAAATAGTGGAGATGGTGTATGCATTGAGTTTGTTGCTAGAGTAAATATAATATGAGAGAGTTATTAGCTTTTCTTGGTCTTGGTGTACTTATGAAATATGTAGATCAATTTGGAATGAAGAAAGTATACGGTAGCCGATGATGTTCGTAGCCGATGCATACCCTGCTTTTTCGAATGGAATTTCTCCAAACCGGCTTTGATTTCAACTTTGCATCCGGCCCTATGGTATTACCAAATTTGGTCGTTAACAATGCTGCTAATCTCTATTCCGGAAAGAAAAACATAATGTGCTTACGTCGTACGATTGTCTCCTACCCGGGAAAAAAACAAAACTTAAATACCTACACCATATACGATTGAAAAAAGATAAAGCCAAAAAATAAAAAGAAAACATGCACACGTACATAGTAGTATTGGAAAGAAATACTAATCATGAAAAATCATCAGCGTCAGCACTGATTTGTTGTCAACAACCTTTAATCTATAATTTTATTACTAGAGAGGTAGAGCTGGGTTTAGGCAACTCCATAACTCCACTCTAGACCCAACTCCTGAAGCTAAATTTAGGAGTTGGAGCTCTATCAAACAGGCCCCTAGTGACCTCCGGCTCCAAAATCCTTCTAAATGGAATCCCTAGGAATGAAGCGCATCACGGATGAGGCCTTGGACAAGCAGAATCCCTATCGCCCTTGCTTTTTATCCCAGCAATCGACCCACTTAAAAGGGTACTGTCCAAAGCTACATAGCTCAAAATAATAAGCAAGCCGATAGGAAGATTGATAGGTAGAGATAGAGGTAAGTATATATGGGTAGTATGGGTGGAGTAGGGGTGGTGGAGGTGGGCATGGCGGCGATGCTGGTGGGCACGGCGTCGGCGAGCCGGCGGCGCATGGGACCTCACCACCAACTACACAAACTAGGTCGCCCAAAAGAGGTTCCATCCAGGCGACCAGATAGGTATGCATGAGTAATTCTATCGATCAGAATCGTATCATATATATCGATTGGCTGGCCGGTGAAGATGGATGAATCTGAATTAAATATATATGGATGGGATGCTCGCAGTGTTCAAGTACTCTGCACAGCGGCACGACGTGGTGGAGGTGAACAAGGCGGTGGGTTACGACTCGTGCTCCACCTCCACCTCCATCGCCACCCACACCATCGGCAACGACGTCATCCCCCTCACCTCCACCGGCACCGCTACTTCATCTGCGGCTTCCCCGGCCACTGCACCACCACCGGCACCGGCAACATGAAGATCCAGATCGGCGTCGTGCAGGCAGATTCCTCCTCCGCCCCGGCCCCGGTGGCCAGTGGGCCTAGCGCCACCACTACTCCCCCTTCGCCCCCCTCGGTTTCAATATATACCATGATATCCCATACATCTTGGTGAAAAAAACTGATGTGCCAAATTGAAGATCTGTTTGCAAAAACGGAACCTACAAGTTGAGAGCATTCCATTTTTATATGATTTTAATTTTTGGGTTTGTACTTTTGCATTTGAGTCACTGTAATTTTTATATTTACATTTGAGTCTCTATAATCTTGCAATAAGGTACTTGAGGTCGTTTTTCTTAAAAAAAATAATAAAAGGGAGAGAACAAAGGCAGAAAGGTGCATAAAAACATAAAGAAAAGCCACACAAAAAATAAAATAAAGAAAAACAACAACAACAACAAAAGTCTTTTTCCCCTAAGTGGCGAAAAAAATGTAGATCCGAATCGAAAAAATACTACTTAAAAAATCGCCGCCGCTGTCACACCCTAAAAATCCTAAAAATATAAATTATTGTGTAAATGGAATTTTAGAAATGATTTTTGAAAGCCTAGAAGAAAAGATTTAATTGTAAATAATAAATTCCAATATAAAATTGGGCCAGATAAAATTTTATTAAATACTTTGCTTAATTCTATAATTCCTAGATTTTTCTGGGATTTATTTGAGCTAAGGAAGTATTTTTAATAAATGAAAGAGCATTTCATGAATTATTTAAATTGAAAAAGATTTTAAAAAGTCTCTTTTGGCTTTGGGCCGAAAGTCGGCCCAAAACCTCTCTTCTCTCTCTTCTCGGCCCAGTCGGCCCAAGCCGGCCCAGCAAGCCGAGCCGCCGCGCGCGCGCAGCCTCTCCCTCTCTCCCGCTCGCTGACAGGTGGGGCCCACCTGTCAGTCTTCGTCTACCACCGGCCGGCCCGCGCCCGAAACCCTAGCCGCCACCGCCCTTTCCGATTCGGCCGCCCCTTTCCCGATCCGGTGCAATTGTTTGGGGGGGAAATGTTCTCCGTGATCTCCTCTACCTTTTTCTCTTTGGAATCATCCGCTGTTTCGCTTTGGAAATGTGGGGATTGAGCTCGATTCGGAGCCGGCCAAACCCTAACCTTCCATCGCCGTCGCCGGGCCGCCGTGGGCTTCGCCACCGCCTCCCGACCCCTATAAAAGGTTCCCCGCGCTCTCCTCTACCCTCCGCCGCCCTCGCCTTCGCCTCTCGTCGCGCGAATCGCCCTAGCGCCGTGCACCCGTGCGCCGCCGTCGCTCCGGTCACCGCCGTCACTCGGGGAGCTCGCCAACGTGGTCGCCGTCGTGTCGCCGTCCTCGTCCGACCCTCCGTCATCGCTGTGGACCGCTGGAACACCGCCGTCACCGTCGACCCGAAGCTCTCCGCCGTTCGTCCTCGTCGCCGGCGTCGTCCGTTGCTCCTCCGCCGCTAGATTGGTCGCCGGTGAGTTCGCCGTACCCTCCGCATCCCGTTGCTGCTTTCCGTTCGCGTCGCCGCGCCATAGATCACCGGCGGGCATGCGAGTCCGAGCCGCCGTCGCCGCCGTCGGTCGGGGATGACGTCCTCGCTGACGTCATCGGTGCCGTCGCCCGTGAGCCGGCCGTACGCCGTTTGATCTCGACCGTCCGTTCGAATCGAATCAATCTCATCCGTCCGTTCCCGTAGACCGTTCCCGTGGACCCGGTCCACCGTAGACCCGAGCCCGCTGACGCAATAAAGCCCCTTTCCTTTTTAAAAATAATTCATTATTGCGTCATAATTCAATTAAAATTTATATAAATGATTTAATCCGATTAAATCTTTAAAAATTCATAACTAATTCATCTTAGCTCGGATTTAGTTGGTTCAAGTCTCTAAATTTTTCTAAAATTGAGATCTACATGTTAAAAATATCCACATGTACTGTTCATGCTTGCTTATGTGCTGTTTTGGTGTTTTTGCTCTTTTCTGTTTAGAATCCGACGTTTCCGGAGAGTCCGCTATTGCAGGAGAAGATTTAGAAGAGTTCCAAGGCCAGCAAGGCAAGTCACACAGATCCTAATCAATCCTTTGAGCATGTTGATCCCGTTTAAAGCTATTGTTTCTATTCAACTATTGCATTTATTTTCGAATGTCATTGGGTGGAAATAGCCTATTGTTTGTTATAGCCCTTTTGTTCTTGATTATCCTATTCCTTGATACCTTGGGTTATTATAACTTGACTAGTTGAGCTTTATATATTGGTTCAGCTAGATGATTAGATGTAATTGCTTAGCCATGCTTAGAAACTTTAGCACACTAATGGGATAACTTATGATTCACTATTATTTAATGATGGCTTAATGATAGTTCACGATGGTCAATCGTGATTGGTTAATTAATTAATTTGACAACTAAAACCTGATAATGGTGGGTTGTGAGTACATGGTTTTGATGGTCGTGCTCATGACAATTAAGGACCGGTTCACGAACTTCGGTTGTGAAACATTAACCGTGCCAACCACAAGCCAGCGTGGGCAACGGCTTTATCTTTTACATAGTATAGTTCATTATGGAGCACCAGACTGAGAAGTGACGGAGATAAGCCCACGGGGGTCGCTGGGGAGTCCATGCTTTGTTTATAAGGGGGTGACTATGATCCGGGAATGGTGCACTGTAGTGAATTGTGTTGTGTGAGGGGTAATGTCACAGCTCCTTTCCGAGGTACCGTGGTGGTACTAAGGCACATGGTGACATGATGTGGGGCTGTGTCTTGTGGGTACAGTGGTACACCTCTGATCAGAGTAAAACTATTCGAATAGCCGTGCCCGCGGTTAGGGGCGGGTCTAACAATGTCTTTCGTGATTAGTCTCACCCTTCACACTATAACGAAAGATGCTATAACTGGTTACATTTGATTAGCTCCTGGTTTGGAATGGTATATTCCTGGTTTGGAGATTAGAACTGTGCAGCCGGGGTTGGTTGTTCAGAATGGTTGGGCCTATACAACAGGGTATGTTGTATAGCGTTGGATTAATACTGTTTAATTAATACTCTACTGTTTTATTAAATTCTGAAATATTCTTTAAATGCTGTTTATGTAAAGAAGCCTATATTATGCCATCCATGGTTATCCTGTGCACTTGCATATTTGCTGCGTGGCTTGCTGAGTATGTCATATACTCACCTTGCAATCATTCATCAGAGGAGGAGTTCTACAGTGAAGCTGATGGTGGTGAGGATTTGGCGTAGTCCTTGTCAAGCTGCATGTGGAGTGGAGTCGTCTGCGCTGTTTATCTTTATTTTCCGCTGCTTAGATCTTTATTGGTTGAGAGGAACTATCCACCTCTGTAATGACATTTTATTCGCCCATTAATTAGAGTAATAATTGTACTCTACTATCAATTTGTTATTGTGTGCCTCGGCTGATGCCTGGACGAGGGTTTACACACATGTAAGCGTTTGGAATTTTGGATAGAAATTCCGGGCGTGACAGCCGCCACTGATTATGCTGCGTCCAATGGGCCGCGGAAGTGCATCGGACCGTCCTCGTATATGTGGGCCACGCTCAGCGGCTCGGCTTGCGGGCTGTTGAATTGACTTAGCTCGCCGAAGATGGGCCAGCCCAAGTTTGGGCCTGCTAGGAAGACTTGGGCCGAAAGCAAATTTGATCAAACAATGTGGCTCAGATTTTTTAAATCAAAGTCTATCGGATAAGCTCCTAAGTAGGCTTGAAAAATAAATCTAAAACTAAATCATAAATTCTACGCTAATTCATCAAATTAGACTCGGTTCTACCTATTTGTTAATATATCAAATTAGACTTGATTTTTACCGATTTGAGGTTTTCAAGGTGTCACACTATCAAACGGTGTTTTTCCTGTTGCAACGCACGAGCAGTATTGCTAGAAAGGTAGCCCGCGTATTCGCGCGGGCATGTATTATAGTTTGTGTTTTAAACACTATAACAACGGAATATAAGCTGTAGAACATTTCTGGAATATAAATCGGAAAGGAATTTCGCACATATGCACATGCATCTTAATTGTTATTAAAAAAAGAATGCTAAAAGAATCATACATCACTATATATTTGGCGAATAGTTTGAGAATCTCAATCTCTACCAAAATTAAATAAACCTAAATAGATGTACTCAAAAACCAATGCTAGGTTTTGTTATTTTAATTTTTACATATGTAGATTCAAATTAACGTTGTATATTTGTCAAGTGATATTTTTCACCATAAAATACAATATGAAATTGTGTGAAACATTATTATCGCATTAACTATTACACGTTGGTATCATTTGTCATGATATATTTATCACTGCAATAAGTTTACAAACTTATTAAGTTTAACTGTGCATATTTGTGTAGTACTATTCTGTTACTACTTAAAAAATTTTGATGTTTCCGTCGTCCGTCTTATCTTTAAAAAAAAGAGCGATCATGCAAAAAATAAAAAAAGCGGAAACGGAAAAAAAAAAAAAGCGAATCAGAGGCGGAAAAAAAACTCCCCTCCCATCTCCCGGTCTGATTTTTTAATTTCTTAAAAACAAATAAACAATCTAAATTCCTAATCACAAAAGGAAAAAAGATTTCATCTCTATCTGTAGCTACTTATAAATAAATATAAATATAAATAAATATATAAATAAAATAAAATACTTAAAAAATAAGAGGTGCTTCTGTCGTCCGTAAAAAAACCGAGCGAAAAAACCGGCCGAAAAAAATAGGCGAAAAAAGAAAAAAAATAAATCTGTCCGATAAAATAAAAGGCGAAAAAAACCGGGCGAAAAAAAAACCGTGCGAAAAAAACGGGGCGAAAAAAAGAAAAAAAATCAAATATGTCCGATAAAAAAACGGGTGAAAAAAAGGAAAAGAAAAACGAATCCAACTCCGTCAACGCAGTAAAGAAAGGCAAAAAAAAAAAAAAGAATCTGTCCGATTCTAAAGAAAAATGAATTGTTTGACGCGGTTAAAAAAATCAAATACTATTATATGTGACACGGTTAAAAAAATGTGACGCGGTAAAAAAAACAAATCGAATCCGATTCCATCGACACGGTAAAAGAAAAATCAGGCAAAAAAATGAATATATCCGATTCCACAAAAATAGGATACAAACTCCCGCCCGTTTCCGTTTGGGCCGACTAGGACTTTGTTTCTGTTTGGGCCGAATATGACTTGGTTTGAATTATACCAAGTTTTATTCGGTTAGCATCACCAGGTGAACAAGTGCATATATCTCTTCTCTTCTTCGTCCGTCAAAACAAAAGAAAACAAAAAAAAAAGTCCGACTCCTAGGTTCGATTCCGGTTCGATTCCCTATGAGAAACGGAAAAAAAAAAGTTCGACTCTAGATCCAATACCCCCTTAAAAACGGAAAATAAATGGCACCACTCCTTTTGAGTCCGAGATGGCAGGCACCACTCCTTTTGAGTCCGAGATGGCAGGCACCACTCCTCTCGGCTTCAATCTATACAGTGATATCCCATACATCTTGGTGAAAAAAATTGATGTGCCGGATTGAAGATCTGTTTACAAAAACGGAGCCTACGAGCATTATATTTTTATATGATTTTAATTTTTGGGTTGTACTTTTGCATTTTAGTACCTGTAATTTTTATATTTGCATTTGAGTACCTATAATGAGGTACTTGAGGTCGTTTTTGTTAAAAAATAAAAGAGAGAGAAGAAAGGCAGAATGGTGCATAAAAAGAAAAAGAAAAGCTGCACAAAAAAAGAAAAACAACAACAACAAAAGTTTTGTTTCCCCTAAGTGGCAAAAAAAACCGTAGATCCGAACGGAAAAAAAAATCTGAATCCTATAAAGGCAAAAAAAGTGGTGAAAAAAAAGCTATATCCGATTCCTTTAAAAAGGAAAAAAAGTATGATTCCTATAAAGACGAAAAAAACCAAAAAAAACATCTTTAAAAGTTCGTCCGATTCCTTAAGAAAGTGGCGAAAAAAATAGTTCATAAAAAAAATAAAAAGCTGGTTCGTATAAAATAAAAATGCACGCGAGAAAACAATGGAAAGGGCGAAACAAAGTCTGATTTCTAATCAATATATATATCTTCTCCGTCTCTAATCTAATCTAAATATTTAAAAAGAGAAAATGCATGAGAAAATAAAAACGATTCAAAAAACACGTGAGAAAAAAGTCAGAAAAAAGCGCAAAAAAACGCTAAAAAGGCTTTCCATCTTCCATAAAAAAATGCGCGAGAAAAATTATTTCCATCGTCGGTAAAAAAATTTTAAAAAAAAACATGCAGGGAAAAACTGTCAGAAAAAACGTGCCATTTCTAAAAAATGGTTTTAAAAACCGTGCAAGAAAAAACACCGTCTATTAAAAACAAATCGCTCTAGAAAAAACTGTCAGAAAAACGTTAAATCGTTGGACACTTGAGTTGGATAGGATTCATCGATTTTTTGCCACCTACTACACGGCTTTTATTTCGTCATATATTCTCATTATTGGAAAAAAGCAAAAAAGAACATTTGCAAAAGAAAAAAGGCAAAAAAACGTGCGAGAAAATAATTGTCAAAAAAAAAACAGGCAAAAAACACACGAGAAAAGAAAAGCAAAAAAGGGAGAAAAATATGGTTTTCGTTATCGGTAAAAAAAGCAAAAAAAAAAAACATGCTAGAAAAAAACAGTTAGAAAGAAATGCACCATTTCTGAAAAATGGTTTGAGAAAATCGTGTAAGAAAAAAACACTGTTTATAAAAAAACAAGCCGCTCATTAAATTACAAACATTATCATTGACATGATTATTCATGAAAAATGTATATTATCATTAGAATTTTTTCACCCGTTGCACCATTTTTTAGAAATGGCGCATTTCTTTCTAACAGTTTTAGCTTCTTTTTTTTTGCTTTTTTTACTGAGGACGAAAACCATATTTTTCTCTTTTTTTTGCTTTTCTTTTCTCGTGTGTTTTTTTTTGCCTGTTTTTTCTAACAATTATTTTCTCGCGCATTTTTTTGCTTTTTTCCAATACAGGACAATATATCGGACTTTTTTTCCGATCTTTTGTTTTTATCGCTTTTTTTTTCCCAACGGACGATGGAAATTTCTTTTATTTTTTAAGTAGTACTATAAGTAGTATCGAGATTAAGATAAGATAAGATTTTCACGGATGACAGAAGTAAATTGAATCGAACTTTTTTTTTGCCTTTTTTCGTTATTATGGACAACGTAAACATTTTTAATTTTTTAAGTAGTGGAGATAGAGAAGATAGAGATATATATAGTACCGTGTCAAATATAATAGGATTCGATTTTTTTTTACCGCGACACATATAATTCTTTTTTTAAAATCCGACAGATTTGTTTTTTTAATTTTTTTTGCTCTTTTTTTACCGCGTCCACACGGATTCGTTTTTTGGCCGGTCTTTTTTTCACTTGGTTTTTTTCGTCCGTTTTTTAGGAATCGGACAGATTCCTTTTTTATTTATTTTCGCCTTTTTTTACCGTGGAATCGGATTTGTTTTTCTTTTCTTTTTTTTCGCCCGTTTTTTGATCGGACAGATTTGGTTTTTCTTTTCTTTTTTTCGCCTGGTTTTTTGTCCGGTTTTTTTGATCACACAAATTTTTTTCGCCCAATTTTTTTTGACGGACGATGGAAGCCCCTCTTATTTTTTAAATAGTGTAGATAGAAGTAGAGATAGAGATAGAGATTATTATTATCATACGACTAAACTCCCGCAGCAACGCGTGGGATTTCACCTAGTTTAACATATCCTTAATACCCTGTCACACTAAAATCTGGCACACGCAGACCTCTCAGGTTGCCTCCCGTGGGTGACTCCAAAGGAGACTCAGCCCAGTCGTCGCCAGCTGCCTCAACGCCTGTTCTGCCTCCGCCGCCGCCGTTGGTGACGATGGTGGTAGTTTTTTTTACCGCCCAACACCACGATGAAGTAGATCGGAGAGATCAACACCATGTACGAATTAGCAGGAAGATCGGTCGATCGCTGTTGTGACCGTGCTCGCCATGGATGTCGGAGGAGTTGAATCGGTAGTTAGCAAGGACACCCCTTCACCGCTGATCCTCTCTTCCAACCGGCAATCCGCTTTGTTTGGATCGATAAACATGCAATGCGGAGGACATCACATCAATCCGAACGAGATCCAAGAAGGGAGATTGGTCTAGCTGATGAAGGGCGCAATGGCACCCTCTTATCCGGTTGTGCCAATAAGTTCCATACTGATCTGTTCAACGATAATTTTATTCATGTTTCCGGTAGTCCGGTTCGATGATGGCTTCTTTCATTCGCTTGGTGATGGCAGATCCAGTAGGGTAGCACTTTGTCCTTGGTGGCTACACATTGGTACTGCTTGGTCTGTATAGTTAGCAATCTGATATATTGGTTGCTTGGTCAGAGAATGCTAAAGGCGGTTTTGTGGAATTGTGGTTACGATCAGATTGTGAGTGGATTGTGCTAAGTCCATCCAGATGATGGCACAGAGTACTAGCAATCACTCCAGAGTGAAAACCTGAATTTTGTTTATATTGATTCCACAACATCGCTGCTTGTGTGTTATTCCTTTGTTGAAGGTGTCATGTCAGGCTTCGAATAAAAATCTAGCCTTGTGTTCCAATAGCAGCGGCAGACAAAATGTCATGTATTTCTCGAGGGCGTTGTTTCGGAGTAAATAACTAGGATTAACCTCTTGTCTTGGTTCTATTTGAGTGAGCTGCTACAAGACAACATGATATGTTTAAGTTTGTCTTAGTGTTTTTTTCTATTTTATTTTTCTAGACTTTTGTGCATCCCTAGTTGGGTCGGATTTAATTTTATTTTTAACAAAACTCTTCCCCTTATCTTAAAAAACACTAAAAGCTGGTAACTTCAAAAACTCACATAAAATAACATTTCCTCGAAATCATTATTCTACTGCACTATTTAGAGCATTTGTTCTAAGCTATTTCTGAAAATTCTATTTATAAAAATAATTAATTTGTAGACAATCCATGGTATAATAGCCCGTTCAAATCGGGATAAGTCTATTTAGCACCCCTCAACTATTATACTTATCTAAAATACACCCTTAACTTTAAAATCGGGTATTAGACACCCCTCAACTCTTAAAACCATGCAATTTATACCCCTCATCCAAACCGCTCTGGTTTTTGCTTAGGAGGCAATCCAGTCAACCTAGGACCCACCTGTCATTTTTCCTTTCTTCCTTCTCTCTATTGGAGCACAACGAACTACGCCTCACTCTCCGGCAGCTTGGCGCAGGCGAGGTCAAGGTTGAGCGGCACATTCCCGAGCCCTTTCTTTGGTATCTCGGCACAGGTGAGCTCAAGCTTGAGATCCGTGCATCCCTGAGACCCGAGTGTTCCTCATCGGCCTCCACCGTGCATGTGGAGCTCCACCTCTGTCGGCATGTGCCAAACTCTGTCTCGTGGCTGTCCTTGCCTGGAACTCGAGCTCTGAGCTACATCTGATCTGCTTCTTCGACTCGATTGCTCACCAAAACAACGGAAGTGAGTCGCTTACCAGTCCATCAATTCCTGCACAAAGGGAAAAATCAATTCTGAACCAATCGATCCATTCTACTAGCTCGTAGAAAGAAAAAAAATGACTTTGTCCAATGGAGGAAAGATTGATCCACGGTAGCAGCAAGGAAAAAATTCGACCGTCGCCATTGTCTCCTCGAGTTCCATCGCATGCTCAACTTGGGGCAGGTCAGGTAAGCTCGAACTCCGCCTCGACGGACATGCGGACCTCCACTCCCGTCCGCTCATCTTCCACTGCAGCCCAGCTCTCGTTCTTTCAACCTCTCCCACGCCATCGATGCCTCTAGCCCCTAGATCTAGACCGCGTCGAGTTCGCCACCAACCCCGTGGCATCCTACTGTACCAATACTGCCCTATAAACCATTCAGGGATGAAAAATGAACTGTATTGAAAGTTTAAGGGTGTTAAATACCTGGTTTTGAAGTTTGAGGGTGCATTTTAGACAAAGCGAAGAGTTTAGGAGGGTAAAATGGACTTATCCCTCAAATCAAACGGGGCCCTCGTCTTAGGCTGCGTTAGGCCCAGTAGCCCGTAGTCACGTTCCCAACCCCGCCCAGTGATGCCCACTACGCAAGAGCCCACCATCACTTCAGCCCGTCCCCTCCCCGGCCCACTACCACCACCCGCCATCTCCAAATCTCCAATCCATCCAAACCGCGGAGTTGCCCACGTCCACCCAATCCTCCTCCATCCACGGCGGCGACCACCCCGCCGGCGTCCATAACCCCTAAACCCCGGCGAATCCCCCCGCCTCCGCCATGGCCGACACGCTCGCCTTCCCTCTCCCTCTCCGCGCGCCCGCCCCGCCGCCGTCTTCCCCCATCTCCCAGGCGCCCGCGCACTCCTCCCCTCCTCCCCGCATCTTCTCCCTCCTCTCGTCCTCCCACCCCGCGCCGTCTTCCTCCTCCTCCTCCCGCAAGTCCCGCCTCGGCCGCCCAGGAGGAGGAGGACAGCAGCCATGGCACCTCCCGCCGTCACTCTCCCTCCCGGCGCGCCGCGCGCTGCTCGCCCTCCTCGACGATCCGGGGCGCGCCTCCTCCCCGCGGGACCTCCTGTCAGGGCTCCCCGCGCCCGAGCTGGCTGCCGTGGTAGGCGCCCTCGGCTCACGCGGCCAGCCGGGTGCAGCGCTCGCCGCCCTCCACGCCGCGCGCGAGCTCCACGGCGAGGGCGTGCTCCACCACCCGCGCGTCCTCGCCACCGCCATCCGCGTCATGGCGCGCGCGGGGCGCCTCGCCGAGGCATCCGCGCTCCTCGACGCCGCGCCGGGCCCCGACGCCGGCGCGTACACGGCCCTCGTCTCCGCGTTCTCCCGGGCCGGCCGGTTCCGGGACGCGGTCGCCGTGTTCAGGCGCATGGTGGACAGCGGAGTCCAGCCCGCCCTCGTCACCTACAACGTCGTGCTCCACGTGTACTCCAAGATGGCCGTTCCATGGAAGGAGGTGGTGGAGCTCGTCGCCTCTATGAAGGAAAACGGCGTCGCGCCGGATAGGTATACGTATAACACGCTCATCAGCTGTTGCCGTCGTAGGGCGCTTTACAAGGAGGCAGCACAGGTGCTCGATGAAATGAAGGCTTCTGGGTTCGAACCTGACAAGGTCACATTCAATTCGCTGCTCGATGTATATGGCAAGGCGCGAAGGCACAGCGAAGCAATTGAGGTGATCCAGGAGATGGAGCGCGTGGGCTGCCCACCCAGTGTGGTGACCTACAACTCGCTCATTTCGTCGTATGTGAAGGATGGGTTGTTGGAACAGGCAGTTGCACTCAAGCAGGAAATGGAGGTGAAGGGGATCAAGCCAGATGTGGTGACATACACGACGCTGATCTCTGGCCTTGACAGAGCTGGCAAAATTGATGCAGCAATTGTGGAATATGATGAAATGGTGAGGAACGGATGCAAGCCAAACTTGTGCACATACAATGCATTGATCAAGATGCATGGTGTGAGGGGGAAGTTCCCAGAGATGATGGCTGTCTTTGATGAGCTCAGGTCTGCTGGTTTTGTGCCGGATATTGTGACCTGGAACACGCTCTTAGCTGTGTTTGGGCAGAATGGTTTGGATTCTGAAGTGTCTGGGGTGTTCAAGGAGATGAAGAAAGCTGGTTACATCCCTGAGAGGGATACATATGTTTCACTTATTAGTTCGTATAGTCGATGTGGTTTGTTTGACCTAGCAATGCAAATATACAAGAGGATGATGGAAGCCGGTATATACCCTGATGTTTCAACTTATAATGCTGTTCTGTCTGCCCTGGCTCGTGGTGGGCGTTGGGAACAAGCAGAAAAGTTGTTTGCTGAGATGGAGGAGAGAGATTGTAAGCCAGATGAGTATAGTTATTCTTCATTGCTTCATGCGTATGCAAATGCAAAGAGGTTAGACAAAATGAAAGCTTTATCAGATGATATATATTCAGAGAGGATAGAACCACATAATTGGCTAGTGAAAACATTGGTCTTGGTCAACAGCAAAGTTAATAATTTAGCAGAGGCCGAAAAGGCTTTCCTGGAACTAAGACAGAAGCGGTGTTCATTGGATATTAATGTTCTTAATGCCATGGTTTCCATATATGGGAAAAACAGGATGGTCAGGAAGGTTGAGAAGATTCTTTCACTGATGAAGGAAAGTGCTATCAACCTCAGTGCTGCTACCTACAATAGCTTGATGCATATGTATTCTCGTTTAGGTGATTGTGAAAAGTGTGAAAATATTCTCACTGAGATCAAGTCAAGTGGTGTGCGCCCTGATAGATATTCTTATAACACTGCGATCTATGCATATGGAAGAAAAGGACAGATGAAAGAAGCATCAAGATTGTTCTCTGAGATGAAATGTTCAGGTCTGAAACCAGATGTTGTAACATACAATATTTTTGTCAAGAGTTATGTCTCCAACTCAATGTTTGAAGAAGCTATTGAGTTAGTACGCTATATGGTCACTCAAGGTTGCAAGCCCAATGAGAGAACTTACAATTCAATAGTGGAGGGCTATTGTAGGAATGGAAAGTTGACTGATGCCAAAATATTTGTTAGCAACCTTCCTCAGCTTCATCCTGGATATTCAAAACAAGAACAGCAAAAATTGTTTGAAGTTTTAGCAAAGTACACTCAAAGATAGTTGATAAATAGAATATATTCTTCGTATTATTGAGCATGACTACCAGATAACACTAACCTGTTGACGTTGGTGACTTGTATTTCAAAGCAGAAACACACAGATTACATGTTTTCTGAATAAGGAAGAGAACACTGACAGTGGTATATAGTTAGTTTGTCTGCTCAATTTGCTGAGATATTCATATTTGTTAAACCTCCAACCCAGATAGATGAGCCGCCTTGTTTTAGTATATGGTGCCTGTAGCATTTTGAATCTGATCGGGTGGAAGTTTTTCCTGTAAACAATGTGTTACATGTGTATGTTTCTTTTCAAATGTTTATGCATGGTACAAGCTGATATAATTAAAGGTAATGGTTCAAAATATATACCTTGGTACTTGTCTTCTAGGAAATATTTTACATTAACTTGTCTCTTCATCTCTCTTCTGAAAATACGAAAAATTCTTGTATATTGGCAGAAGAAAGAAGTGGAAAACTGATGTATATTTTTCTCTCCTTATTTTTATTCCAGTTCACTTCATTGGATGTTTGTAGTCAATGAAGATGTACTGGGCTGCATCGCTCGCTGTGCTCATGTTGACTAATTAAAATGTGTTCTATATTATATTTTGATGATGAAAGAAATATTACTGTCTTGATCTGTGAGGTGCATTTCTATTAGTACTACATTTTATTTGTTGCTTTTAATAGCATCACATGGATCTTCTATTCATATTTTAGTGAAAGTGCATTGAGACTTCCAATGGTATTCAATGTTTGATTTCAAATGATTAATGAGGGCTCCATATAAAGTTATAAAGCTAATCTGTCAATGTCAATTCGAACACATGTAAGCTAATATGCATTTTTCTTTCTTGATGGTCCAAAGATATGAAAAGGTTGTCCAAAGCAAAGCAAGATGAGCCTCATTATTGTTTTTCAGTATTTGTTAGTTAGATCTACTAAATTAATTAAGCTATATTGCTCATTTATATTGCAATATGAACATCAAAGTTCATGCCTGAATTCAGCAAAGGTTTCATTAAGATTCTGAAGGTTATACTGATAGCTGAAGAAACTCTTGTGGTAATAGCTGCTACAACACAACATACTGACAAGAGATGTCAATCTTCCTGCAGTACTAGCTAAGTATGACCACATACGACCTACATTATTGTATTTGCTGGCATTTGGAAGCAAACGTTTTATTTGTCATGAATGTTTCATGTACTACTTATCTTGCACATATGGTTAGGTTAGTCATGTGCTCATGAGTTACCAATTATCAGTGTTCTGACGGGTGTCACTTTTGGTTTCCCACTCAAAATTCTTCTGCAGAAATTTCATCCCTGAAGTTCGATGCTTCAGTTTGCTTTCCCAGGCGACATGTGTAAGTGTAACCTCTACCGACAGCCGACCATAATATTGAACTCTCAAGCCCTAATGCGGCGTCCGGAAGGCAACCTGTTGCTCTGCATTTTGATTTGGCAATTGGCATGGCCCTGCCCCTGTTAGCTGTAACCTGTAGGATGTCGGGCATATTTCATACTACTCCTTTCATCACTAAATATTTGACACCATTAAATTTTTTAAACATGTTTAACCATTTGTCTTATTAAAAAAATTTAAGAAATTATTAATTTTTTTCCTATCATTTCATTCATTGTTAAATATACTTTTATGTATGCATATAGTTTTATATATTTCACAAAAGTTTTTGAATAGGACGAACGGTTAAATATATTTAAAAAAGTCAACAGCGTCAAATATTTAGGGACGAAAGGAGTATTTGGGCCGTGTTTAGTTCCAAAATAATTCTTTAAACTTCCAACTTTTTTATCACATCAAAACTTTCCTACACACATAAACTTTTAACTTTTCCGTCACATCATTCCAATTACAATCAAACTTTTAATTTTAGCGTGAAGTAAACACATCCTTGGTTATTTTGCATCTACAGATGGCATGAGAAGATGCGATGAGGCGTGGTCTGATGCGCTGAAACTCCCATGATGGTGTTGGGCATCTTTGCTCTAGCTGATGAGATCATGAGATCTATCTATGCCTCTCAAAAAGCAGCTTTACACATGCTGCTAGAACACCAAAGAAAGAGATGGATTTACCTCAAACAGTCATACCGCTGCTATATAGGTATGCATATATTTACCTGCTCCATGCTTAAACTTCTCTTAGCATGGTAATACCACTACTTTTTTTTTCTTTGCAAGACTAGTAAATATTATCTCTATTAGATGTGGATCTACATCTTTATTCTGACAAAATATTCCTGTCCCGATTCCAGAACGTGGCTCCAAGCAACTGCAACTCTGCAAGACTTGCAAAGAAGATGCCGCTGCCGCTATCGTTGCCGTTGCCGCTACAAATCCCTTTTCTTCCGCTCGACTAATAATAAACCACAGCTCGATGATTCCCTAATTAAATGCGGTACCGACACTGGCCTGCAGGTTTATCCATCATTTATTTACGCATTCCTCCCGTGAAAAGGCTAATCACTCATGATCGATCCACAATAACGTGGTTTGTGGTACACTCGTTGCTGCGGTGCACGCAGCCAAGCAGGTATGGTACGTACCACTATGGAAGAAGGGAGAAAACACCAGCCTGGAACAATCAATTTCGCATCGCTCTGTGCTGGAGGACAGCGGCAACAGCAACAGCCGTGGCCCAAGGACCCCCAGGTGCAGGGAATCGTGCGTACGTCCGTGCTACGGTCACGGGTGAGTAATAACTTCAATTTTGCCGTGATTTTTAACTCCACAATCCGTGACTACCACTGCAAGGCAAACTGTAACTAGTAAAAACTCTCTTGGGGTATATATATCGGATAGTCAAAAACTGACTTCTATTTCTCCTACTAGTACTTGGTAGAGCGTTTATGGATTTTCTCATCAACTTAATAAAATAACTTTAAGATATAGGAATTCCTTGTTAGAATAGGCTATTCAAAGGGATATGTTGCTAAATTCCTTGTTAGAATAGGCTATTCGAAGGGATATGTTGCTCTCTTCCATCAAATATTTTACGGGATTTTCCTAGGTAATCGGATTTAAATATCTATAATTTACTGGCTTCATGTAGTAATTTGTGGATGTAATAATCATGTACGTTTGCACATGCCAATGATATTTATCATCAAATTGAAACCATATTCTATTAGTACCAAACAGTGCATGCATTAGTATACATATGTGGGTGTCAATTATGCTCGCTGATAATTGATGTCGTTAGTTAATTCATGTCGGTGGGAAAAAATGCATTACATCTGCACAGCACACACGCAGCTCACCGTAGTACTACCACCGTCTCTGCTTGCTTTCCCGTTGGTTGCTTGCGCGTAGTAGGTGAAATGGAAAACCATTTCTTGTCCACGCAAACGCAAGCGGTAGTTCGCATGTTGCTATAGGCTATATAGCCGCAATTTACACGCGTCGTTGCTAAGCTGAGAAGCACTAGCAGGTCCGTCCAGATGCTGATCTACCCATGCGTCGGTGATTGTCTGGTTGGCTACGCATTGCACTCCAAGACTTGGAGTCTACGGTTGTTGCCACTTGCCAGCTTTGTTTTGCACCATATTTTAGAAGTTCTTCTAACGAAATTCCAGTACTCAGCCGGCAACCATAAAATAGTAGTGTGTAACGTTATGAACGAAACCATGCAATGACCGACACACACATTAGCGGTATACCAGAAGAACAATGTTAGGCGTACTTAAAATATTGTTACCCAGTAACAAAGATCGTAACCATTTGATTCAGTTGATTTAATTAACTTAAAGTTATCATAAAAAATAAAGATTTAATCACAGGATGAAATCTCAATATTTGTAGAACGTTTATACAAAAATATATTGTAAGCGGCAACAGAGCCTAAAGCACTATTTATTTCAGTTTAACATTATTGTAATCTAAATTATTGAGCCAGATTACTATAAGTTAGATTATAATAAGTCGACATATAATAAGCTGTTAACTTTTTGTTTATCTAAATTATTAGTTGTATGTTAGTTGTTAGCCATCCAATAATCTAGAAAAAACACAATTGCCAGATTATAGTAATCTAGTTTATAGATTATAATAATCTATTATAATAAGCTACCTGTTTATTTTAGTTTACTTCTAATAATTTAAATTATAATAATACTAAGCTGAATCAAACAGAGCCTAACTCCCGAGCTAGTAAGACGTTCGCCCAAGCTCTTACTAGCAGCAAGAAGAAGCTCTTCATTGCCCGGGCTTAATGGTATCGCTTGGTAAATACTCCATTTCACCAGCAGAAAGCACCCAAATCAGCAACTCGGCATTGGACATTTGAGCTAGTAGCATCCATTTTAAGGCATTGGGAGACGAACTAACCATGATTTTGTCAACTGCTAGTTCCCAACCTGTCGGCGAATGGGTATGGTGAGCCAGTGCCAAATTCCTGAACTGGGCATGCACAAATGGAACTGAGGGAGAATTCGGTAAAAATGGCCTGGCAGCCAGGAAAGTAAATAGCCAAGCTTAGCTTTCTAACGTCCGAGTTTTCAACCGGTGAGACAACGCTGTCACTGAGCAGGAACAGTCCAGATAAGCAACGCAACGGCTGCTGAACACGTCACAGATCGGGCAGCCCTGCATGCAGACAAATTGGGGACAACACAACACAACACAGACCAGCCCACGCTCTCAACAGCCATCACAGAGAAAAAGTATAGCCAGACAGCACCAGCATGGTTGAGAAAAAAGATGACAGATCTATGATCCGGGCAAAGATGGAATGATACAATGAATCAATGATGATGATGACAGCAACATAAAATAAATTAAAAGTAGATGATCTCAGTGGTACAGTACAAGGGCGGGCAGGCAGCAGCTAGCAGAGTCATATCGTGGGCGTAGCAGAGAGAAGAAGAAGAAAGAAACAAAAGAATCCGAGGCATGGCGATCGCTCAATCATCAAATGTGGTTGGGAGAGAGTGGTAAAGCCAAAGCCAAAGCCCCTCCTCCCAAAGCCAAAGAATCGACAAGCAAAATACAGCGCAAAATGTGGTGAGCACCGGCCGCTGCCATCTGCGTCGTCGTCGTTGCTCACGTCGTTGCACGACGCCGTTTGCTTAGGCGAGGAGGGCGACGAGGCCGAGCGCCACGGTGCACACCGACGCGATCGCCTGCACGCTGGTCCTCCCTGCGGCGCCCTGTGCAGTTCACGACAGCCAAGGCATTGACAAGTCAGTCACTGTGCAGTACTATATCAATGGAGGAGTAAAAAGAAAAATTGCCGCACTAAATACTGTACTGGTAGTAGTACTACTACTGCAACAGTGAGTCTGTATAGGTCACATGAGCTGTGTATTTGTAGCCTGTACTAGTATAGTGCTGGAGCACATGGATCTACTAGCAATTATGGATGATTGTTAATTCGCTAGATAGTACGGTAACAGAGACTTAAAAAGAATGGATGGTAGTTTAATGGCGAATGTTATAATAATCGCTACTTGATGAAATGGTAATGATATGTGCCAGCTAATTACTAGTGGTTGCCAGGGACTGATATGGACTTTTCAAATGAGGCATTAAAGTTTTAAAAAAAATGAGGCATTAACTACTGTTTTTGTCCGTTGCCCGTGTAACGGCAGGAGACGCAGCACATGCATGCCTGGCCGACATGTCGGGTAATTGGATCTACTACTACTAGGCCACTCCTATTTCACACAGGTTAGGTGACAATTTGCACAACTTTTATGCTAGATTAGTTTAGTACAAAACTGTAACATGCTTAATTAACACGCCACTTGGTAATTAACCTGGACTGTAGCCCCTAATTACTCTAGGTCCCTACGTGAAGTGGTAAAAAGTAATTTCTTAGAGTAATTTAGTGGTTAAGCTCTGTTACAATAGCAGTGTTAAGCAGTAGAGGGGCAATGCATTGAGGTGAGAAATGTACCGTGGAGTCGGCGGCGACACCGTCGCCGGCGGGGCCGGGGGCGTCGGCCGTGGACGAGGCGGCGGGGGCCTTAGCCTTCTTGGAGTGCTTGGGGGACTCGGCGACGGCGACGGGGGCCGGGGCGGGGGCCTTGGAGCTCTTCTTCTTCTTCTTGGATGGCGGGGAGGGCTTCTTCTTCTTGGCCGGCGCCGGCGCGGGGGCGTCGGGCTTGGTGGGGATGGTGGCGGGTGCCTCGGCGGCAGGGGAAGGAGGCGAGGCGACGGGAGCCTCGACCGGAGGAGAGGAGGCCGGCGGCGGGGTGGCCTTGGCCGCCTTGGGCGCCGGGGCGGGTGCCTTGGTGGACTTGGTGGGTGGCGCTTTGGTCGGAGCCGGGGTGGTGGGCGCCTCGGCGGGGGCCGGGGTGGCGGGGGTGGTCGGCGCCGCGGCGGGCGGGGTGGAGGCGGCGGGCGGGGTGGTGGTGGTCGGCGCCGCGGCGGGCGCGGGCGTCTTCTTGGAGGAGGCCGGTGGCGTGGTGGCCGGCGCCGCGGCGGGGGTCGGGGTCGCCTTCTGCGCGGACGCGGACGCCGCGACGAGGCAGAGCAGCGCGAGGCAGAGTGCGGCGGCGCGCGCCATTGCAGCGGTGGTGCTCGGCTCGGTGCGGCGACGGTGGTGGTGGTGGTGGGAGTGGGGAGGAAGCGGGGGGCGGAGAGGGGGATGATAAATAGCGGGAGAAGCGCGGGGAGAAGGAGAGGAGAAGGGCCGAAGCGGCACAACTGGCAGTGGGCCAGGCAGCGTGGGTGGGTGGGTGGCGTGGCGCGCCGGTTGGTAGAAGGGAACGGAATACGCGTTCGTTCACGTGGCTCGCTGGGCCGCACCGCGCGCGCGGCGGGAAGGAAGCTACTGCGGTGTGCAATGTATTGTACGGTACGGTGCGGCGCTGGGTGCGTAGTGGGCCAGGACGAGACGGCCCACCAGAGGGGTTTGGCCCGTTGGCCTCTGCGCGGAAGGCCGTTGGGGGTGGTGGGGACGCCTGAAGGAGAGATTTTTTTTTTCTTTTTACTACGGAACTAGCTGCTCTCTCCATTCTAAACGCTACTTTGACCAATAATATCTATAAAAATACTAAGATATTTTAAATACAAAGAGTTGCATCTTATGATAGTTTGTTAATAATAAATCTAGTAACATCAATTTTACATGACTGATTTTTTTTGCTATTAATAGTCAAAGTTAAAATTGTTTGACTTGACACTATGTTAAAAATGCTTATATTTTGGAACGGGGGAGTATACATTTATTATGCACATATATAAATACAAGGATAATCATAGTTTATAATGTAACTAAAATGCAATCTGTATGTACCTACCAAAAAATCCCACGGTAAAATGTTATTTTTGCGCACCGGAAGTGGTAAGACCAAATCTTCTCAACCATGCGCACACTATTATTTTTTTCATCCCAATTTACACAAATCTTGAAATAAATCTGACCGTTTACCGTTTAAAGTTATGTGAAAGTTACATATATAAAAATTATGGAGTATTATAGTTACATATAATTATACTACACAATTATATTGTATTTATATTTAACAGATTTTGAATAAATATATAGCAAAATCGTTTTACTACTAACGTTTTACGGCACGTTGGATGGGTTTGATTTGGATTAGCGGAGAAGGGGCCGAGAAGGGATATAAGTTAGACGTTTCAGGGACTAGTGGGCTTATAGGCGGCTATAGGTGACTGGGCCGAAACTCTTCAGGACAGAGAATCGTGAAGTGGGCTGGCCCGAGATAGTTAGCAGTCAGCTTTGGTTTTGTTTGCAACGGGCGCATTTTCCTTCGACAAAAACAGTTACTCCTTTTCTGAAGAATCGATTAAAAAGGAATCAGAGCTTTTTTTTTGGTGTTTTTGTTTTGGTTTGAGTTCGTTTAAGTTTCTGAATTTTGCTCGAATTGAAGCAAAGCAGCTCGTCAGGAGTTGACAAGTATGGTGATCAAAAGAAAGAGCAGAATTAGCACATTCTTGATCCAACCAAAGTACCAAACCACCAGAGGCTGCCTATCACAAGTGTAGTAGTATACTAGTGTGTGACATTTTCGTCAAAAGACTGCTTTGGAAGTGAAATAGTGGCAAGGTCAAACTAAACTTTACTGCTCAGAGGAATAAAGGGTAAAAACCATGTTGATGGAACGGCAAATTTAACAGACACTCCTCTCATGCATGTACACAGTTGCAGTTGCTAGAATGACAAGTTCACAAGACACGCTAAAGTTCAGTGCAGTTTCCCAAAACTGAAGCATATGCAGTGCATCTTCAGTCTTTGTACGCAGTCTAGCTATGCCGAAAAATGTTCCGTGGGTTCTTCTATGAGCTTGTTTCCATCAAAGCTGACAGATTTGAAGTTTCATCAGAAACAACTGGTGCACCGTTTCTTTCAAAAAAGGTGCAGCATATTTGAACAGAATGTCTTCAGATATTAGCATTATTACCCTTGTTTGATTAGAAGGCATTGATCGTACTTGGAGAAGCTTTGTAAGAAAGGCTAATGCCGAGCACTAAACTTGTGGGACTTATATACTAAAGCAGCTTTAGATCAAGATATGCCCGTCCTGAAATCCGGCTTTGGTCTAATCAAAACAAAGGTGTAACAACCGAAAAGAACACAAAAGATGATTGGCTTATATCAGATCAAGTGAAGCTTCCGCTGCTTTTTATGTTCCAAAGATCGCTTGCTTCCAACAGAACAGACATTGTCCAACTTCTGAAGCAACGTTTTCAGAGTTCAGATCTACTCCTACTACTGATCTACTACAAGACTATAAAGCCGGAGATGCAGCATTGCATGTCATTTGGCTGTGATTATTAAGATAATACAGCACGGGAGATCTATGTATTAGTTCTGCAAACTTCAAACAATGAATCCACTTGGCTAGGTAAGGTAACAAAGAAAATTACAGTAGAAAACAATATGCAACATGAGCAGCATAAGATCTACTCCTACATAACCGGTTAAAATAAAACTAGCCAGTAGCTGCAGAAACAAAGGAACAGCTAATATGGCCAGAAGAAGTAGGGCCAAATCATTTGGTCCTTAGCGCCTTTGTGGCCCATGGAAAGCTGACACAAAAACATTTAGATTCCGCACATCACAGTGCATCGGTACGAGTGAAGCAAATTGCTGCGAAATTTGTTTTCACATGCAAATTTTGTGACATTGCTCCTTGGCAAGATTATGTCGGGTTCCCCTGACGCTGATGGATATCTACGCAATCCATGCATCACGAATCAGAGTATAGGAGACACCTGGTAAATTGGGGATGCCACAAGCAGCATTGCAGAAATGCCAATCTCATCCTGCAAAATCCTGCAGCTATGCTCCAGCATTTTGCAGAGGCTGCCGAATATCTGGTCGATGAACACCACACAAAGCTTTGGTATAGTAATATAATACTAAAAAAAATGCACCTGCAGATAGGGGGGATATAGGTTTGCAAATGATAAACTGAATTGCTAATCATAAACTTAGAAGGTGCATATGTGCAATGCAACACGACCGAATGATTGCATTAAACAGGATTAGCATGCGTTGGATGGCAATAATACTAGCAGAGTGCCATGCTGTGTGTTCATCATCAGCAAAATTTGCTACAGGACATGCAAAAAACACGTAATTAGCTGAGGGACACCGAGAAAACGTGTAACTGTCCTAGGACACTATAAAATTTGTGAAATTTGCCGTACGACACCGAGCTCATTATTTTAATAATTTCTGGCTGAAAGTGGCAAGTAATTTTTCAAAATGCCCAGATTGCCCCCGGCTGAAAGGGACGATGAGCCGGCGACTACACAAAGAACAAATCAAGATTCATCGAGAAAGGACGAGGAAGAAATGCTACTGATGTCCATCCATGGTGGCCCCAGGGTGGTCTTGTCATTGGTGTATCTTGGCGGGGGCGCCGGGTAGCCGGCGGGAACATCACCGGCGTGCCGACGGCGGCGAGCACCATGTGGCCGGCAAAGGGGTGGCCCATGGGCACGCCGCCGTACATGGCCATCGGCGGCCCGCCCGGGTGCTTCATGCCCTGTGGCCCGAGCGCCGCCGCAGGGCGGCCTTGGCCTGGCCAGTGATCGGGCCTTGCTGCGCGGCGACATCGCCGGCGGTGACGCTGGTGATGTCGTGGATGCTGGAGCAGCGACGATCGCGGTTCATGGAGTTGAGGCGTATGAAGTACTTCTGCGCGTGGCTCGCCACCTGCGTCGGCGTCCGCGAGATGACGAAGTTGCGCGAGATGCTCCGCCAGTCTCCCTTGCGGAACTTGTCCAGCCCCAGCAAGAACAGCCTGTGCACAATCCAATCGCAATCGCATGACATCGCCGCCATGGATTCGCTCGCGTCACGCAGCAGATCGAGCAGAGGAGTGAGCTGTGTTCTGAGGAAGAAGACGAACAACAACTGCTCGTCTTGATTTCCGGAATCGCGCGTGTATACATACATGTGCTCTTCCTCCGTCCATGGGATGCCCTTGCGCCTCTCCTGCTCCGCCTTGGAGCAGCTCTTGCCGCCGTCGTACCTGCCGCCGCCTCCTCTCTTCCGCCACGCGTTGGTATAGACTGGGAGGCAGGGGCAATCCTGGGCATTTTGAAAAATTACTAGCCACTTTCAGCAGGAAATTATTAAAATAATGAGCTCAGTGTCCTACGGCAAATTTCACAAATTTTATAGTGTCCTGGGACAGTTACACGTTTTTTCGGTGTCCCTCAGCTAATTACGCGTTTTTGCGTGTCCTGTAGCAAATTTTGCCTTTATCTTTCTCCACGGTATCTCTCTCGTCTCTGCATTAGTAGGCACCATTAATTGGAATCAACACACGAGGGAGAGTTGAAAGGAGGCTGGAATTGAATACAAGAGACAAAAGTTTTAGCTATATTTGCACTGGAATTGAAGACTACAATGATTCCAAGCTAGGAATGCTACACCAAATGTTGCTCCTATCACTATTCTAGTGTTTTTGTTTTTAAATTTTCAGCCCAAGGTGTTAAACAATAGGCATGAGTGTATAAAACAAGTATAGGTAGTCCATATATCTACCCCCATAAATCAATGGCAACAACTTGCCTTTGTAAATAATAAACCTCACTTCCACATTAACAAAGTCAGCTTAAGAAGTTTCACTCAGGTTTCTACTTGATCATGACATACACATTGCTTCATCACAGCATGTGTGGTCATTTATAACCAATCTAGAAGCTTAAAGCAAGTATATATATTTTTTGACTTCGCATATTGAAAAAAATGCTGAATTACACGTATAAGTACTAAATCAGCCAATACAACAATTCTCGTGCTGCTCCAGTCAGCTGTCGCCCATCGTCGACCTCGAATGGTGCAAAGTTGTCAAGAGCATCTTTTTTGGACCAGCTGTCGAGAAAAATAAGGGAAACAGTTTGCTCTTTAGTTTGTGTGTTATGTCACTATCTCTCGAAAGATTATATTCATAAAATACTTCAAAAGGAAACTATAATTCAGAAAGTACTGCTGAAATGTGGGGGTGACTAATGAGGTGCCTAAATGCATTCGGTATGTTTCCAGATTGATAATCCTTTGGTTTTCTACAGGAGAAAATTGTATGTAACAATTTTCAAGAATTGTTCCTTTATTCGTCTCCAAATATAATAAATTTTGTTTCAAAACACATTTACTTCTAAGTACCAAGAGCGTTTGTGGTTATAAAATATCTAAATTACTCCTTACCTTCACAAACCCTTCCACCAATTAACTAGGAGCAGTGGTGGAGGCAGAAAACTTACATGCCAGGACTGAGCTAATAAAGTCTCAACATATTTCAGAATTTATATGGTGCTTCTATAGAATTTAAATGGGAATTAAGGAGCTAAGCCTAGATCTCAAGCCCTAGCTATCCTAAGCCTAGCCCCGCCCCTGACTAGGAGTCCATAACAATTAACGAAAGACAATATTGTGTTTTTTCATATCTTCTTAATCTCCGAAAAAACTCCTCGGAAATAGCTACATTTTATGATGGGGACTACATAATTTCCTTTATCCAAAAGAAAATGTCAAGTAGATTTGATGCCACAAGGATATCTCAAGTAGAAAAATGTTATTGCAAGCATGAAATTCTAAGAAATTCCAATACCCTCAAATTGTCCACCACATCAAAATGAACATCATATGGAGTTTTTTTCCCTAGGATACGCAATTTAAAGACGGGAAAATGGACACCGAACTTAAAAAGGAACCCAAGGAATTTTACAAGAAATTGGATTGGTTAATTTTCTTTAAGTTTTCCTCAAAATTCAGGCCCTGAGTTTTCTAGCTTTCTAAATTCTAATCATACCCTCAGATTACACTCATTGTCTACGTGACTCCTATGCGACCCTGGCAAGCCAAAAGGGAGCAGCAAATTTGCGAGAAATTCACCGATCCGGGCAAAAGTTGGCGAGACAAGGCAGCATCATCATACCAGTCACCAACGGGGCAGCGTGCTCTTCTACCGAGGCCACAATAATGTGCTTGCTCAAACCAGCTCCCGTATAGCTGACTTTCTGTAGCATCATACCCAGTTCCTTCTCCCCTTTGCACCTTCATTTTTCACCGTCACTCACACAAATCTCATACATATTGTTCCACGAGCTAAGCGGCTGATGAAAATTTAGAGAAGTTAGGTTTTCTAACTTTTGTCTTCTAGTTTATTTTTCAAAATTCGGATGAGAATTATGAGTCGTTTTAAGGAGTCGGAGATTTGGAGAGAAGCTAAAATCCGCAAAAGACCCTCCAAATAAGGTCTCCCAGTGAGATGCAGATGCAATGATGCGCGTAAAACCTTTCCATTTTCCTGCATCAACCATCGGCACAATGCTGCAGAGGAGGTGGTGAAACAAAGCCTTACCACTACTTCACCATGGTCGTCTCCCTCGGTCAACAAAGGTGAAAAAAGAACAATGGGAGCCCTACACGTCACAGAGTAGATGACACCAGCTACCACCTTGACCTGAAAGTGGGCCCCACCGGCTCTCTGTTGACCAGTCAACGCATGAGGGCCCTTGATCGATGGATCAACTGAAATGGAGGCAGTACGTAGTAGTAGTAGTACACAGTCATCAGGTGACCGGGCTGCCTGCGTTCCTGCTGGTGAATGGTGGCGATGCGCCACTGATCCGGAAGCATCCGATGCTAGGTGCACTGCAGAAGTACAGCGAGCAGTGGCTGCCAAGATACAACTTGGTTAACTTGCAAGCGAGACCAGCATTAACATGTACTCCTACACTAATAGAGCAGCTCGTGGACGGTGACTTGAGCTAAATACGCATGCTAGATCTGAGAAGGATTCAGCATGAAGACAAGAAAAACAGTGGAGTTTTCAGCTAAGCAAGCAGCAAAAACACACATCAGCATTAGTGGTAGTAGCAGCATGCAGTACTAGGAATCAGGCATCATCTGTCAAGTGCCACCACAACCAAGAAAATTTGCAGTAACATGAAAGGTCAGGTGATCTCAAATTAGTACAGCTCTGATTTTTCTGAAGGCCTACAAGAGGAGGAGTAGGGGTTCAGTAAAAAAGGTTACACTAAAAACTTCTGCGTTCAGAGGATAAAAGATCCATCTCAGAGGCCATAAAAGTGAGGAAACACGAGTGGCCTGATGAGAGTGAAGAACATTTATGCTCCTATTTACAGATTTCACGGTGGAAAATTGAAGTAGAGGCAGCTAGGAGTAGCTAATATTTGCTGAATATACTTGCTCATTTGGAAATGAGGAGGGATTAAACTCTACTGGTATGAACAATTTTTGGGCTTTGGTTTAATTTCACTCCAAGAAATGCAGCTACTAGCTAGTAAGTAAACAACAACACTAACAGCCTCGCCGTCACACTTCCACTCTCCACATGATCTTCTCGCCGCGGCGGCCGACGTTGGCGCCGCCGGCATTGTGGTGGTGAGGCGCGCGGTCCGCCACGGCGGCGACGCGCGCCGGGTGCCTGGCGCGCTCGCCGTGCGGCGCCGCCGCCGCCGGCGGCGGCAGCTCGCAGGACTCGCCGACGGGGCCGGAGCGGATGTCGGCGGGCGGGATGAAGCAGTCGACGGAGAGGCCGGGGACGTTGAACGCCACCTCCTCGATGCTCCAGGCCTCCTCCATCCGCGTCTTGGTGTGGCTCATGGCGGCCTCGCCGAAGCGGAACAGCGTGACGGCGGAGCGCCCCGCGTGCGCGATCATGATGCCCTCGACGGGGCGGTAGTCCTCCAGCGCGGAGCTGATGGTGGTCTCCCAGTAGACGGCGTCGCCGCCGGAGTGCGGCTGGATGCGGGTGAGGTGGGAGTCCTCGATGTGCACGATCAGGCCGGTGCGCTGGCTGAAGTAGCCGAACAGGACGTGCCGGATGATCTCCGCCGGCCCCTCGCTCCGCTGCTTCAGCGTCTGCGGGTCGGCCGACAGCTTGAGGATGAAGCAGTCCTCGCCGTTCACCTTCTTCTCGCCGACGCACCGCGCCTCCGCGAACAGCCCCGCCGTCGTCAGCGGATCGAGCCCCTGCATCGTTTGCAAGCAATGGCGAGAACACGCCGGTGAGGGTGATTGAGATGGGTCAGTCGGCTAGGCCAGATCTAGCGGCGGTGAGGTGTCCGGACCTGGAGGACGCGGCGGAGCGGGCGCACGGGGCCCTTGGCGGCGTGGGCGCCTAGCCACGGCGTGTGGCGCCAGACGAGGCGGCCGTTGGATCCCGCGTGCACCTTGCTGCCGCCGACGGCGAGCTCGACGTACCACATGTCGGGCGCCATCTGCCAGAGGACGAAGCCCCCCTGCTCGACGGAGGCGGCGCCGCGGCCGCTGGGCCCGCGGTTCTTGACGACCCGCGTCGCGGTCTCGAACTCGGACGCCACCATCCGCACCTTGCCCATGGCGTACGCGTTCCGCACCGACTGCAGCAGCCGGTAGCCGCCCGACGCCGCCATGTACTGCTGCAGGATGTACTGCGCCGACGACGACTCCTGCATTTTTCACAGCCATGAATGAACCACATCGATCTCCTAAAAGCGAAGCAAGCGAACAAACAAGCAGGTGAAGCAAGAACCGCGCCGTACAATGGGGGTCCCCTTGATGGAGAGGAGAGGCAGGGGATCTGCTAGCTTCGAGGGGATGGGGGCCAGCGGCGCGCCCATGACGCCGAGGAGGAGGCGGAGGTCGGAGCGGCGGAACGAGTCGCCCGAACCCCCGGGACCGCCGCCGGCGGAGGCGGCGGCGGAGGACGCCACGGACGGCGTGCGCGCCAGCTGGCCGCGGACCCATCGGCCGAACCCTTCCCGCCGCGCGGACTCCTCGCCGCCGGCGAAGTCCCCGCCGGTGGCGAGGCGCTCCGGGTCGGGCCCCTCAATGAGGGGCGCGAGGGCCTCCCCTCCGGGCCGCAGGCTCCCCGACCGCGAGATGAGCGGCTCCGCGAAGTACTGCTGCAGCAGCTTCTCCGGCGGCGGCTGCTGCTGCTTCTCCTTGCGGCGGCGCGGGATCAGCATCCTCCCCGGCGACGCGCTCCTCGCCGGCGACTTCCCCCGCGACCTCGCCGGCGACAGCCCGCGCACCACCTCCTCCTTCAGCGCCGCGAAGAACCCCTGCTTCCTCTCCTTCTCCATCGCCCAAGAATCAGCAACAAATGCAGCCGCCTCAACCTCAAAGAAAACCCAAGAAAGCGTCCGCCTCCCCGGACAACGACTGCCACTGCCCACCTTGCTTCAAGACGAGGGCATGGAGAGTACGGCGCGAGGAGTGGAGTAGAAGGTGAGCTCGCTCGCTCGCTCGCTGGCTAGCTGGAGTGGAAGCAAGCGAGCTTAGCTAGCGGAGTGCGAGAGGTAGAAGGCGATGTGGGCGGAAATGGAAAAGCAGCCGCACAAAAGAACAAAAGATAAAGAGGAGATGAGAGGGGGAGGAAACCGTTTGACGTGAGAGCGCAGGGGAGAAAGGGAAAGCGGCGAGGTGGTATGTCGGAAAGAGAAAAAATAGAGTAAATTTCAGAAAACTACATATATTTTGACTAAATTATCGTAAAACTATATATTTAAGGTTGTATATTATAGAACTATAGATTTAGCAATAAATTTATCACAAAACTACAGGTTAAGACTAACTATCATAAAACTACATATTTTAGAATAAAATTATCACATTTTAGGATTTAAATCCTTTGCACTAATGTAATGTTGAGTTATAAATATCCAACTTTTGTGATTAAATTGATATCAAACCTATATGTTTGTGATAACTTTGTTACTAAATCTGTAGTTTTGTGATATTTTACCTTAAATCTGTAGTTTTGGGATAAAATTGGTGTTAAATCTGTAGTTTTGTGATACATCATGTTAAATCTGTAGTTTTGCGATAATTTAGTCAAAGTATCTGTAGTTCTGTGAAATTTACTCGAAAAAATATAAATCAAAATACGGGTACTTTTGACAAAATAATAATCAAAGCATGTTCTTGCTGCTCACTTGCTTCATGTTACTGTAGATGTTTTGGTCTGAATTTTTGGTCAGGTTCATGGGACGAGGATGATCCGTAGAGAACACAGCACGTTTTCGACCAGGATTTGATCATTTGATGTGTGGGGGGAAACATGTGGGGTTTTGTAGCGTCAGTTGTTGATTTTTGCCTCGTTGGAATTCGGATGGTTGATTGATTGCCGGACTGCGTGATTTCGGGCTCCAAATAGGTACATGCATATGCCGCCAAGTCGCCAAGACGAGAGGGAGTAGGTAAAACACGAAGTTTCAAAATCAGTTTGTAAACCTCGTTGGTTTAAGTCCCAATTGTGTACTAGTACTAGCTTTATCGAGACTAGCACGCTTTGGAGGCGTAGAGAACGCTGTCAAAAAGCTTCTCCACTGTCTTCAGTGCTTGTAAACCGCTCTACCTGACCCGATGCCGTACTCAAACCACATCCTATAGGTGCTCTGTATTCCTTCTCAGTTCCATAATGTAATGCGTTATTCTATCGGTTCCATGGGCCATGATTTTCCATCAGCATCTTTGGTATCTCACTCAACTCATAATGACACCGGGCAATCATGTAATGTTCGTGATAATGCAGGTTGCTTTTCCCCGTGTTGTAAACAGTGTGGCTGATGGCCACTCAGCCAGCCTTGCCCCAGCGGAAACGGAGCACCCGGTGAGGGAAGGAAGGTCCCGGGCCCCCTCCTCACGCCTGCTCCAACGTGCAACTATCGCTTTCCGCTGGTCCCAGCACCGTGCCGCCGAATCATGGAGGAGGAGGAGGAGTAGTAGTAGTGGTGGTGTGTGGCTACCGGGCGCGATGCGTGCGAGTGTGGCGGGAAGCCATCCCGTGCAGCGGCGCGCGGCAACCAACGGGCAGAAGAAACGCGACCGCTCGCTGCTGGTGCCGCATTGCAACGGGCGCGCGGACACGTGACGCGCGCGGCTCGCGCGAGGGGACGAGCAGCCGTTGGGTTGGGCCGTGGCGCGGCCGCGCGGCGCGCTGCTCGCTGCGGGCGCGTCGCGGCTTGACCGAGTCGGGGTCGGCGGGAGCGGGAGCGGCGCGCGGGGGGCGGGGGCACGTGAGCGGGGGGCTTCAGATCGGAGCCCCGCCGATCACGGGAGGCGATGGCAGTTTACTTTTAGTTAATCGCTGCCTGCCCGTGCTAGTGCATCAGGCCGTACTGTGGTAGATAGAGGCGGAGGCGACGTGCATCAGGCACTCCGAGTAAGACTAATAATACAATCGACCTGTTAGATATAAGGTCATTTATAGTTTTTTCTCAGCCTACTCATATAATAGGTTAGTTCTTTACAATTAATGCAGTGCCCACTTATCTCTCTCACGGAGTTTCTTGTTTATTGTGTCCAAGCCACTGTAAGTTTACAGCCCGCTTCTTCTCTCTCCTCCCTCTCCTTCACCTCAGTATTTAGCCGGTTTATAGCCTACTATTATACTATGGTTGGCAAATGGCGCCGCCAATACTCTTATGCTGTTTTTTTTTTACCTTGATATCACAGGGCATGCGGTGGTTGTATGCCACGGATATTGCAGGGGCGTTTTTTTTTTTCTATCATGTAGGACATGACATTTTGTCAAAACGATTGTGCAACAGAAACCCAACTCAGAGCTATAAACTGTAGTACAGTACGAGGGTGACAGTTTGGTCTTTGGTGCAGTGACTAGTGAGTACTCGTAACTCTTTACTAATTGCATTTCCATTATATATATTCATGTGCTTAGGCATTGATCGTAATTGTGTACAGTTTACTCACCTGTCAGTCGCTGGCACTGCTAATTGCAGTACCGCAGAAGATATGTATCCCTTTGGCATTGCTTAGCCTTTTGCCCTTTGCTCCAAGCTTACTAAAGGATAAAGGTATATAAACTCTAATATGCGATAGTGATTTGTAATGCTATCATAGTATATGATACTCATAGTTGTACCACAACAGGTTGCGCTATGACAAGATTGCTATAAGGACACTAGTTACAACTATTACTTCTTTTTATTTCAGCTCTTTATTTCCTGCATGGTAGCCCTTCTCATCTTTTTATTAACAAATAGGCTAAAAATTTTATGGTTTAGACCTTATAACATCAAAAAATAAAAGTTACATACATGCCTCTGACCTACCGATAGACCTACTTGTTAGCTAGCCTATCATTTTTTCCCTTCCTCATCACCCTCTCTCCCTCCACTAATCCCCTCCTAACGGATCGAACTCCATTTCAGCCTCTTTGTAGCCTTCCCCCTCTATCTTCGCAAGCGCCAACCTCCTTACTGGCAGATTGAGATCACATGATGAGAGTGCTCTGCAGTTATGTCCACTATTGAGATAATAATCGCCGATACCCCCTCCTCCTCTAACCCCCCTCCTTCCGTGGTTGGGTTTGATTGGACAGAAAGGGAGGGGGACCACCTCACATGTCCCCATTGTAGTCGGGACACGTGTGTCTCTGCAAATGCGGCTCTTCACAGGGATCTAACGCATTTGAATGTTTAGAAGAATCTCATAGCTAACATCTTGGATAAATTCCACATAAGCATATTGTAAATGGCCTAAGCTGTACTGGCTTCGACTGATCCATGATCTACTGTTATTTTTTTCTTCTTTTTTTTTCTTCTGAAACATGCTGTTAATTCCATCGATGACATTATCACCCTTCACCCATAACTACTAAGTTATCCCTCTGGAAAATACAACAAGCGATGGCATGAAAAAGTTTCAAACGTGAATTTAGCCGGATCGCTTCACGTTACTACTTATTACTAAAATCGAGAAGTATGGTCATGTTCACTTTAATGTCTACGTTTAGTTTGTTGTCAAATGTAGTCAATACATAAGAAATCCTGCTAAAATTTTGGTAGTATTATCATCTTGTTAAAATTTTGATATTGCCAAAACTTAATAAGATTTATTTTGGCTACGAGTGTTGATACGTTCCTGCACAGGCATCAATGCATCATCAGCGCTCGTCCCAATTCGTCCTACTTATTATCCAGCCCAATGTAAAAAAGGCCCATTAATTCGGGTAAACCGTGGGCCGTCTCACTCGAGCCGCACCCCGTTGGCAACTCCGTTTCGCTTCCACCATGGCGATTCGCTCCACCCGTCACGGCACGGTAGCAGTGTAGCACCACGCCACGGCGATCGATCGAGCCGTTGCGAACTGCACTTGCCGCCTCTGTGCGCACCTCTAGCACAGTGAAGCTGCCGCTGTACGTGTTCGTTCAAAACCAGTGCGGCATCGTGGGCTTCGTGGCCGTGACGGACCGGCCGCCGATGCCGCTGCTGCCTACTTCCCTGACACGGTCGGCTTTGAGCCGGACACAGGCACACAGCTAGTACTGCGACTGAGCCACCTCCGTACATACACTACACTAGTTTCTGGAGACCGTAGAGCAAAGAGTATTCGTCTGCATTACTGCATAAACTGGAGTACTTGCATTGTACAGAACGGTAGCAGACCAAATTGTCCCATAAACTCGGCGATACAACAGTAACAAAAAAAAAAGACTGATATAGTATTGCCTTAACTAGCTGTAGTAGATATATAGCAAGTCCAGGTTGTTAACCTTAGTGTTTGATGGCAAGCTTAAGGATAAAATTTAGCAAATGGTAAGCGAGCTAAGGATGCTGTTGCCTGTTGAGACATGACAAATCAGTGAAAACTCAAGGTTATCTAGCTGTTGCCTGTAAAATCAGTGATATGAATGAAAACTCAAGGCTGGTTCTAATAACAGGCAAAATTAGCAAATTTCACGAACCAAAGGAAAACGTGAAATAGGTGGAACTATCTTCGCAATAAGCTCTTCACGGTTTTCCTGCAGAGAACTACAAAGGCAATGAAACTGAAAGAGCCGCGATCTGCACTGCACTGCACCTGGCTGCCTCTTGCCGCCAAAGATGTAGTTCAAATGAATCCAGTGACAGTAAGTTATAAGAACACCTGAAATGAGACTTTCAGTTCTTCAGAACACCTAAACAGTATCATATAAGAATTTGACGTATTTACCATCTCTGACACGTCTTAGTGACACAAAATTAGAGAGGCCTACATTATTTGTTTACTATAGGTTTCGAGCGATCAAAGAAAGCACATGAGAATACAGAGCTGGTGATTCTTGATGTTTTATATTGTCTCAAAAAGCTTGCAAGTGAAAGCGTAACATGCTACTAGCATCTAACATTACTGTACTAATATGCTAAGGAAGGATGAAAGCAAGTACTTGTGTGTTTGGAAGATCAGGGAAAGAAGTAGCATGAGGACTACACATTGGGTGAAGGATATTAAGGAATCATACATGGATAACAATAATGGAATTGTTGCAAGTTCAGACAAAACAATAAAGAACTGTTCCGGAGAGTGCATTCACTCTAGAAAAAAAATGCATAACTATGCGCACAGAAAACATTGCCAAATGGTTTTATTGAACTGTAAATGTTCAATTCTGTTATCTGTTATTGAATTGTTTCCTTTTCAGGAGCAATGCTCCTTTTTTTTGTGGGGATTCAGGAATAATGCTCCTAACATGCATTTATGAAAACTTTCAATACAATGGTATATTAACACAGATTTGGTATAGAAGATGAAACTGCAAGAAAAGAGCAAGCTATGTGCACAAGACATCAACCAAGTTTAGGTAGTGGAAGCTATACAGACAAGAATGAGACTACCTTTGCCAAGGCAAGATGTTCACTGATTCCCTTCGATAATTTCATCAAGGTACAGGCATGTAGGATGGTAGGAGTAATCCTGAGTTCCTAAGATACGAAAAAAAGTACTATGTACCATTATGAATTGGAAGTATCAGGGACAATAAACTTAAACAGTGCCACTTTCATTATTCACTGAGTAATTTTGAGAAATTAAAGATGACTGCAAGTTGGGTGAACAGGAGCAACCTGTGGTTTTTCACTATATGGAGGCAGGCACTGTTTAATGTGTGTCCCTCGAGACCGTGGTACTGGACTGCTGGTCCTGCAAAGCACCTCAACTCTTCGCGTGTTGCTGGTGGATGCGTGACCATCATCTGAAATTTTGAGCAGTAATTTCTTCAGTACAAGCCTTTTCCCTTAGCTTCCACCTCTGATGCGCGGAATCCTCAGTTCAGAATCCTGTGTTCTTATTCTCTTCAGCAGATCCTCAAAACACTCAGGTATACGGTTGTACTCATGAAACATGAGACCTCTCGCCCTACGGTCAGATGGAGAACATAATTAGATCACCAGAGCTATTTATTCAGTGTATGCAGTGCTAGTGAAGTGATAGGAATATGAGAAACGTACCATTCACGATGATTACAATATGTGAGAAGATGATCAGCAAGGGTGAATGGCCGCACAGATGGGCGAATCCTCTTCATTGTGTCATGGACTTGGCACAATGTTGTTGGTCGCTCGAACGATTTGTTGCTTAGAGAGTGTAAAACGACAGGATTTGGCAGCGGCACATAGTAGTAAACTGAATTTCTGCTGATTGAAGGGAGGTGTTTGGCTGAGACTGACAAGCACCTATCCCTACAAAGGAACAGCGCGAGGTTGCCAATGCTGCTAACCGGAAGCAGTTTCCAGCTGCTGACATCCACCTCGAAGATTGTGAATGCGCAACGTTGCCATGACTCCTTGGCCTCCCTTGTCGCACTCCCATGGCGGACAACAAGGAGCATATGCCCACAATAGTCGACTAGGTTGTAGGAGCAGGAGACTGGATCGCCGAACTTGGCAGGGACATGAGCAACAACGGGGCCAAGCGGGTTTGGACTTTGGAGGGTAGACTTGCACAATCTGCCTTGTCAATCGCCGGAAGCCATAGAGTCGACCTTGGAAGGGCAATGTGTTCAAGAGCTCCATGTCTTTGTGAATGACCTCCCAGCTTGGGTGGCCAGCCTCACAGCTGAGCACTCCAGCCGTGTATGGGAACCAGACGATGACGGCAATGGAGGTCATCGGAGACGTGGCGCTGGTGCAGACGGCAGCGCTCATGTAGAGTAGGGAGTTGCGGTTCTTGACCACCTGGTGGAACACGGGGGCGAGGGGCGGGAGGTCGACGGCGACGCCGGTGAAGGGGTTGAGCACGCGGACGGCGGTGGTGCGCTTGTGGAGGAGGATGATGAGGCCGTCGGTGAAGCCCACGATCCTGTGGCGACGGAGCTCCGGGAGGCGGACACGGAGGCTCCTGGCCGTGCGGGTGTGGAAGAAGGTGATCTCGCAGGCGTCGTCGGGGCGGACGGCGTCGCCGTCGCACAGCGCGACCCACGCGTGCGGGCGGAGCAGGTGCTTCCGCAGGGTGGGGTCGCGCGGCGAGGGCGCGCACGCGCGCCAGCCGGAGCAGACGGCTCGGAATGCAATGTAGTCCACCACGTCGCCGGCGAGCACCCGGCCGGCGACGAGGCGGGTTAGGTCGGTGGGGAGAGACGCCCAGCCGCCTACCTGCGCCGCCGGAGAAGTGGTCACCAGGTGGCGCTTGCGCTTCCGTCCGCCTCTCGCCGGCGCCGCCGCGGCAGCCGGAGCGGAAGGGGGAGCCCTTCTTCCCATTCCACAGAAGTGATTCAAACCACAACGAGGGCACCACGAAATCGTCGGATGCTACACCCTCCCCTGCCCCGAGCTCTATAGGCTAGGCTGGCCTCCTCGCCGTCTCCGACTCCGACTCCGACTCCGACTCCGACGACGCAGGCACAGCAATCCGAGGAGGTCACGGAAACCCGAGCGCGCACTTGGATGGACGACGGAGAAACCCTTGGACCTTGCGAATCCGAAGAAGTGGAGAGTAAAAGATATAGAGGAAGATCCGGATGAATTACCTAGCACCGCAAGATCGCCGCCGGAGGCCCGGAGATGGGGAGACGGCCGCCGGAGAGGGGATGGTAACGAGTGCTCCGCTCCGGCGGACGGCACGGGGAATAGTTGGATACACGAGTACAAACACTAGCCATTAAGCCAGGCCTAACGGGCCGGAATGTGTTGATGGGCCCTCCCACGATTATCTTCCCCAAGAGTAAGTTAACTTTGGGTCCCTCAATTTGTCATCGATTCTGAAATTGATCCCTAAAACTGAATTACCAGATATAACAGATTGCTGAATTTACAAAACCAAATCACCTGAAATTCTAGGCAGTATTATGCTCAGTTTTAGCTTAAGTGCTTTTAGATGCAATATCAAGTTCTGAACACATATTTACTTTGAATCAGTGACAATTATCGAACTATAGGGTGAAATAAACAGTCAACTTTTTTTTCTCAAAAATCCAAGTTGGCATGCAAATCATTGCTGCTATGAAGTTACCTTCTGCACTCTGCACTAATTAAACTCTAGAAATTTTCTTATTTTCCAACAAAGAGAAGATGATGGTGTTACTTTGTTAGGGTTATTTTCAGTTTGCGTGAGCACTTTTTTTATGGATGTTTGCATCTCACGGTGCAGAGTCTGAGATATTTATTACATCATCAAAACAAATGTGAACATTTATCTTTGTTTTTGCTTATTAGGACAAGGCATTAAGGATTTCTAGCAACATGATAATATTATCGTCACATTTGGGCTGTGATTTGTGATTATAATACCACGTAAACGTGAAGTCGGATGAAAACAGCGGCACTATGCCACATAGGATCAAACAACCCTCATCGAAACTACCCGGGCGTACAATATAAGAGAGGCTTTTTTGTACCCGATGTTGTGGTTGAGCGACAAAATCAGACTTGGGCCATAGCTGAGGGATGTAAAATGAACCTTTTCCCCATCAAGCTCATACCAATTGATCTACTAATCCAACCCAGTTTACAGCCCATTAATTCAGTTTGGAATAAGTTCACCTGAGGTCCCTTAACTTGTCAACGAATCCGATTTTCATCCTTCATACGGAAAACTAGATACAACAGGTCCCTCAAGATGAGGTCCCTCGGCGGTTTTGACGGTGGTTTTGGCTGACGTGGCGCCTACGTGGAAAATTTTACTTGGTCTTCATCTGATGTGGCATTGACGTGGCACATACGTGGTAATATGATCCGGAAAAATAATAAACTTTGTGGGACCCACATGCCAGTCTCACACACAAATCAATAAAAGAATAGTGGGGCCCACGTGGGCCCACATGTCAGCTAAAAAATAAAGACGGTTGGGCCTACGTGGGCCCCCACAAGTCCCTCTCGGCTCTCCTTTCTCTTCCTCTTCGGTCTCCCTCGTCCTCGCGGGGAGCGGCGGCAGGAGCATGCCGGCGGACGGAGTGGCGGCGGGGCGGGCGGAGCGGCAGCAGGCCGGGGGGCGTCGGGCCGCGTCCAGGAGCAAGGACCGACACAACAAGGTGTGCACGAACGTCTCCGAGGTCGCCTGTGCCTTACGCCGTGCTCACCCGCCGTCCGCTCCGCCAGCAGCCAGCCGCTGCTCCGCTACCACGCTCCCCCATCGCCACTTCGCCCGCCGCTGCCCTAGAGAAGAGAAGAGAGAAGAGAGAAAAGAAAAGAGAAGGAGAAGAAAAGAAAAGAAAAGAAAAAAAAAGATGTGCAGCTGACATGTGGGCCCCATATACTTTTTAAAAAAATTGTTGACTAGGATGCACAGTTTATGTGAGTTTAAGGGTATACATTTCTGATTTTATAGTTAAGAGACATTAAAAAAATCTCGCTGTTAAGTTGAGGGACCTCCGGTGAACTTATTCGTCTCTCTCGTACTGCACTCGTTTGTCACTTCATTGCGCTTCCACGTCTCACGACGGAATCAATCGATCGAGCCGTTGCCGACTTTACACGGTTGCATTGCACTGCTGTCCGCTTTGCGTGTTCGTTCAAAACCAGTCCAGCGTCGTGGCAGAGGCGAACGAACCATCCGTCGATGGCGCTGCTGCACTGCCAAAGTACCAAGCCTATCGTTTGCCGCTGCTGCTCGTGCTCTCGCTACTGGAAATCAGAAATCAACCAGCGTATCGTTTCCCTGACACGGGCCAGCTTTCAGCTAGACACAGCTAGTACAGCGACCAGGTCAAAAGTGAGTGAAAGAAAGAATTCAATGTTGGGTGTAGAATGTAGTACGCCTGTATGATCGCTTCATGAACATAGCACCCATATATATAGAGGACTTTTACAGTATATTATACTGCAAATATATACTAGAAGTATAAACAATCTAACGGTGTAGATTTATCTGATCTTTCACTTAATTAGTTTGTAGTATAAATTAGAAATGATACATCTGTCTTTTACGTCATTTCGTTGAGGGGTACGTTTGTAATTCTCATCATATTCTACAATCGTGTGTTTCCTTGCTTCGTCAGCTCCTGCTCGAGTGAAATTCCCCATTCCCCAGTCACATGGCTGACCACCTTCGCCAACCACCATCCACGCGCACTCGCCGCCGCTGACAGCCACCGCGAGCACGTACCGCACCGCGCCGCCGTCGGCAGCGACCACGCGCCGTCGCCAACGGAATGTCGCCGGCCTTTTGGGGGTCCAGGCATAGGCACTCAGCTGCTGAGCAGCGGCAGCCGGCAGCGGCAAGGACAGGCGGAAGCGGAACACGAAGGGGCGCAGCCGCCGGGCGCCCAGGCGCAGCTGCGGCTGGCTGCGGCAACAGGGCAGGGGCCAGGGGCGCAGCCAGAGCTAGGCAACCGGCAGCAGCAGGCAGAGGGCAGTTCGGCAGGGAGCAAGCAGCAAGGGAGCAGAAAATGGATAGGAACCTTGATTTTGTTTGTCGCATTTGCTAAATATGAGTGAATGAAAATTAAGTGTGTAAAACAATGTACGTCTTATCTTCTAGTTAGTTGAGTTGCTGGCTAGATAATAGGGTAGTTGAGATGGATAACATCCGTTGTAACAACTTGATCATATTCTCTGTAAGTGCCACGTCAAGGGCTGTTCTTGACAATATAAATACAATCACGCGGCCTCCTCCGGGAGGTGAGAACGCTTCCAACTTTACATGGTATCAGAGCCTCTCTCTTCTACCCAACACAAACCCTAGATCATTTTCTCGCCATGGCGAGTTCCTCTTCCACATCTACGCCGGCTGCACTCGGTCCACCGGTGACTGAGAAGCTCACCAGGGACAACTACGTTCTCTGGCGCGCACAAGTTCTCCCTGCGCTTCGCGGAGCGCTGCTCACTGACTACCTCGACGGCACGGCTGTGGAGCCGGCCAAGACGAGGACCACCGTCGACAAGAACGACAAGGAGATCGTCACCAAGAACCCGGACTACGCAAAGTGGATGGCTCAGGACCAGCAGGTTCTTGCCTATCTGCTGAATTCCCTGTCCAAGGACGTTCTGCAACAAGTGGCAACTCTCAACACCTCGGCGCAAGTTTGGGATGCCCTCACCAACATGTATGCATCTCAATCTCGCGCACGCATCACCAACCTCAGGATCAGCCTTGCCAACACCAGGAAGGGATCCATGACCACTGCAGTCTACTTCTCCAAGATGAAGGGGCTGGCTGACGATCTTGCGTCGGCTGGCAAGCCCCTGGATGACGAAGAACTGGTGTCGTACATCCTCGCGGGCCTCGACATCGACTACAATCCGCTGGTTTCCACCGTGGTAGGTTGATCTGATCCAATCTCCTTGAGTGATTTGTACTCTCAGATGGTTAGCTACGACAACCGGATGGATCATCTTCAAGGAGGCGGACAAATCCAATCTTCTGCCAACGCCGCCTCACGCGGACGTGGCAACGGCAACAGCAACAACTTCCGCGATCGTGGTGGCGGCGGCAATGCAGGCCGTGGCCGTGGCAATGGCGGACGCTGTGGAGGTCCACAAGGACCACGTCCGGTCTGTCAACTGTGTGGCAAAACTGGCCATACGGTGCTCAAGTGCTGGTATAGGTTTGATCAAACCTATCAGCCCGAAGAGAAGGTTGCAGCAGCAGCGACGAATTCCGCCTACGGCATAGATAACAACTGGTATGTCGACTGCGGTGCCACCGACCACATCACTGGGGAGCTTGACAAGCTCTCTGTTCGTGAGAAGTATAATAGACATGAGCAAGTCCATGCAGCCAACGGCAGAGGTATGAACATTAGTTATATCGGTCATTCAGTAATTTCAACCCCAAACAAAGATTTACATCTGAAAAATATACTTTATGTTCCCTCTGCAAATAAGAATCTTGTTTCAGCAAATCGCTTAGCCTTTGATAACAATGCATTCGTTGAAATTTACCCCAAATTCTTTAACATCAAGGATCAGGCAACGAGGAAGCTGCTTCTTCACGGCAGAAGTAAGGGACGGCTTTATCCTTTGGCTCCAGCACCCAGTGATTCAAGTCTCAATAAACATGCCTTGAGCATTGTCAAGCCATCTTCGACTAGGTGGCATTATCGTTTAGGTCATCCAGCTTTTCCGATTGTTAGTCGAGTCATTAAAAGTTTTCAGCTTCCTTGTTCTAGCGAGTCCAATAATGTAGAACACATTTGTGATTCATGTCAACGGGCTAAGAGCCATCAATTGCCGTACCCTAAATCTCTAAGTTCATCTAATGTTCCGTTTGCTCTTGTATTCTCTGATGTTTGGGGACCGGCGCCCACTTCTGTTGGGCGACATGATTACTATGTTAGTTTCATCGATGATTTTAGCAAACACACATGGATCTATCTTCTTAAAAAGAAATCCGATGTCTTTCAAGCCTTCCTAAACTTTCAACAGTATGTTGAACGGCAGTTTAAAACCAAAATACTCACCATGCAGACCGATTGGGGTGGTGAGTACGAGAAACTAAACTCCTTTTTCCAGAAGACAGGCATAGCTCATCATGTTTCTTGCCCTCACACGCATCAGCAAAACGGCTCAGCAGAACGTAAGCATCGTGACATAGTTGAGAAAGGTCTTGCTCTTCTATCCCAAGCCTCGGTTCCTTTGAAATTCTGGGATGAAGCCTTTCTTACTGCCACATATCTCATTAACAGGTTGCCTAGTTCTGCCATCTCATTCAAAACGCCGTTTGAACAGCTTTTCTCTGCAAGTCCTGAGTTCAGCCACCTGCGCGTGTTCGGGTGTACCTGCTGGCCAAACCTACGACCATATAATCATCGCAAGCTTTCTTTTAGATCAATCCGGTGTGCTTTCCTTGGCTATAGTCCTCTCCACAAAGGATACAGGTGCCTTGAGATATCTACTGGCCGTGTCTATATCTCGCGTGATGTTGTCTTTGATGAGACAGTCTTTCCGTTCGCCTCCCTGCATCCCAATGCCGGCGCCCGTCTCCAGCGAGAGATTTCTCTCTTGCCCTCTCATTTGTTGTCCACCACCGATCAAGGGGGAGAAATTACTAATGATCATATGCTAACATGTTCTACTGACCCTATCTGTGATGATCAAGCAACAAGAGCACAGATCGCTGGCGAAAATTTGGTGCAAAATGGTGAAAATCTGTGGCAAAACGGTGAAGATCTGACGCAAAGCTCACATGAAATCATACCAACCGACAGCGAGACTAATGGCAGCAGCACTGAATCCGAGACCAATCAAACTTCAATGTCAGATGGCTCAGGTCAGAGCTCAAGCCATGCAGCCAGTAGCCATGCGACAGCAAGCAGCAGTCCAAGCCATGCAGCGAATAGCCATTCGGCAGCTAGCAGCAGTAGCCATGCAGCGGACAGCAGCAATCATCCCAGCTCAGGTTCACATGCAGGATCTTCTGTGCATTCTCCTCCAGCACAGCCAGAACCAATCAGGCACCGCACCCGGTTGCAAAGTGGTATAACTAAACCAAGGTTAGATGTTGATGGAACTATTAAATACTCTTTGGCTTGTTCTACAGGTGAACCAACAGATGTGCAAGAAGCATTGGGGGACTCACGCTGGAAACAAGCAATGGATGAGGAGTATGATGCCCTTGTGAGGAATAACACATGGCATTTGGTGAAAGCACCACAAGGTAAGAATGTAATTGATTGCAAATGGGTATATAAAATCAAAAGAAAAGCAGATGGTTCTTTAGACAGATATAAAGCAAGGTTGGTAGCCAAGGGCTTCAGACAAAGGTACGGTATAGACTATGAGGATACTTTCAGTCCAGTAGTTAAAATTGCAACAGTTAGACTTGTTCTTGGTATTGCTGTCTCTAGAGGATGGTCACTAAGACAATTAGATGTTCAGAATGCTTTTTTGCATGGTATTTTAGAAGAAGAGGTTTATATGAAACAACCACCAAGGTATGAAGGTAAATCAACCTTAGTTTGCAAACTTGATAAGGCTATCTATGGATTAAAACAAGCACCTAGAGCATGGTACTCTAGGTTGAGTCACAAGTTATTTGAACTAGGTTTTACCTCGTCAAAGGCGGATACTTCCCTGTTCATTTATAATAAAAATGGAATAACCATGTATATGTTAATTTATGTGGATGACATTATTGTCACAAGTTCCTCTAGTGATGCAGTCGCAGCCTTGCTTAAGAACCTAAGGTCTGATTTTGCCTTAAAGGACTTGGGTGAGCTACATTATTTCTTCGGAATAGAGGTGAAGAAAGTATCTGATGGTATACTATTGAATCAAGCAAAGTATGCCTTGGACTTGCTAACTAAAGTTGGTATGAAAGATTGCAAATCAGCTTCCACGCCGCTAGCTTTGACAGAGAAGTTGATGGCACACAAAGGAAATCCTCTTGGTACTGAGGATAGCACTCGGTACAGGAGTATTGTATGAGGACTACAATACTTAACACTCACTAGACCGGATTTGGCTTTTGCTATTAATAAGGTATGTCAATATCTTCATGCTCCTACTTCAGAACATTGGTCGGCTGTGAAACGTATACTGAGATATATCAAAGGAACTGTTGATGTTGGTTTGCACTTTAAGATGTCTAGTTCTACTCTAGTCAGTGCCTTTTCTGATGCTGATTGGGCTGGTAGTCTAGATGACAGAAGGTCTACAGGAGGTTTTGTAATTTACTTTGGACCTAATATTGTGTCATGGAGTGCTAGGAAACAACCAACAGTGTCTAGGTCTAGTACCGAATCAGAATATAAAGCTATGGCCAATGCTACTGCTGAGTTAATTTGGGTTCAGTCAGTTCTTGAAGAATTGGGAGTAAAGATTGCTCAACCACCTGTGTTATGGTGTGACAATTTAGGAGCAACATATTTGTCCTCAAATCTAGTCTTTCATGCACGAACAAAGCACATTGAGATTGATTATCACTTTGTAAGAGAAAGAGTAGCAAATAAGATTCTTGATATTAGGTTTATTGGATCAAAAGATCAAATAGCCAATGGGTTTACAAAGGCTTTGTCTATACAGAGTCTTAGACATTTCATGTACAATCTTAACTTGTCCAAGTTATGATTGAGGGGGAGTGTAAAACAATGTACGTCTTATCTTCTAGTTAGTTGAGTTGCTGGCTAGATAATAGGGTAGTTGAGATGGATAACATCCGCTGTAACAACTTGGTCATATTCTCTGTAAGTGCCACGTCAAGGGCTGTTCTTGACAATATAAATACAATCACGCGGCCTCCTCCGGGAGGTGAGAACGCTTCCAACTTTACAAAGTGTCGGTCGTTCAGGTTTTGGTTGTTCTTGATAAAGCCAGAAAGAAATGGTATCCTCACATTTTATAAACCTGCCTGCCATTGCCACTGCCTTTCTAATTTGCTGGTTAAATTGCTGCTGCGATGCTCTAGTACATGATGGATCATATCACGATTTACTCATTAACTCAAAAGATGTCTTCATGCTTGGGGTCCTAACACACAGTAAAAATTTGGCAGAGACACAGTGTCTTGGAATGTCAGGAAACAATAGCAGGAAGACCAGATCAACACAACTCTTCATTGTCCGGTATTGCAATCAGCAGGACAAAGTCGCCATTTGACATTTGCATTTTGCAACAGCCTCTTGCAGGCAGTCCAACACAGCCTAGAGGCTCAATGGTGGCATGAAGAGGAGGCTGCAGCAGGGCCCCGCCTCGCCGCATGTACAGGATGAGAGCAAGCAGGAAGGCACGGAGGCCTGATGCGGGGGTTGCCGCCGGCTCGCCGTGGGGAACCTCGCTGCCGTGGTTTGGGGAAGGCGGGAGCTGTGAGCCTGGGAGGTCGGATGCGGGGAGAAAGCCGGCTAGGGTGGGAGACAGGGCGCCAGGAACGCGGGAGCAATCGAGCGGGGAGGAATCACGCCGCCGCCACTCGCGCCGTCGTCAGAACGTGGCCTACCATGAACGCACGAAGAGATCCAGGATAGGGTACTCTCAATTGAATTAAATCTGAACTTTAAATGACTCAAATGCCCTTTCCAATTTTTATCATAATACCTACCATACCCTTTTATATGGAAACTGTTTTAATCCCTCGAGTGGATATCCCCCGTTATTTGCATGTCACTTAAATGGTTATAAAAAAATTTGAAAAAAATTGGGAAGGTGTATTAACATGTGATATAACACTCCACAAACATGTAAGTTTAAATTCAACTTCTACATCTCGTAACGAAAAAAACAAATTGAACCGCGGCTAGTTAACGTATATTCAGAGTCAAATTTGTTTTTTTGTTGCGAGATGTAGAAGTTGAATTTTTACTTGCATGTTTATGGAGTGATATATCACATATTAATATATCTTCTTAATTTTTTTCAAATTTTTTCATAACCATTTGAGTGACATGCAAACAACGAGGGGATATCCCCTTGAGGGATCAAAATCCTCTTCCCTTTTATATACTGCTAGTAATATATAAGCAGCCAAGAACCACTCCATACTTACAATTGGGGTAGGCGACACAGCTCACATAGGTCACAACACCATGGCTAACACTACCATGGCGAGCGGTATCAACGAGGTAAAAAAAAAAAATCCTTCCCGTGAGATTTCTCTTCATGACTTCACCCCCTGCTTGTGTTCCTGGTTTTGTACATCTCTCAGGGGAGGTTGCTCGCCTTTCCCATCGTCCTGTACGCCTCCACGATCGCCGCATCCATCGGGCGCAGGATCTTGGGGGCGCGCCTCGCCGCGTGGCGCTCCGACGGCCTGGGCGCCACCTGCATGTCCGTCGCGGCGCTCACGCTCGCGATGCAGGCCATGCTCGCGTGCGTCCTGGAGGAGAAGCCCGCCGCGGCGGCGGCGGCGGCGGCGAGGCGCCCGGCTCCCGTGGCTGGTCGCCGCCGTGAGCTGGATGTGCGTCACCAACTGCTTCGTCGCCTACATCGCCCTCGGCGGCAACGTGGCGCCCACCTCGCTGGAGTGGACGGCCGCCGGCGTCGCCTCCGCCGCCAACCTCGCCATCGCCACGCGCACCGTCCGGGTAAAATCTTCTTCTTCTTTTTTTCGATCTTATACTAGCTGTTCTTCGCTTCTTTGTTGTGTTCTTGCTAACTTTCTTTCTCGTTGTCTTCAGCGTCACTTGGGTGTGAGCAACCCGGCCAAGAACGAGTCGTAGATCTGCCAGGAGCCAAGGAAGCTGGAGTTTTTTTTGGAGTTGACTGCTCGATCCGGCGTGTTTACCAGTAGTTTATCAATCACTAGTACCTTGTTATTTCATTTCCCTAGCTTTGTTCGTGAACTTTGCTGTAGTTTCTGTATGATCTCCATGGATCCAGTGCTTGCTAGACCTTAATTATGAAATGGAAACTTGCAGACTACTATGTTTTTTCACCTTCTATTTCTTAATACTGTTCTTTTCTATGTGCTGGAGGGGAATATGTTTTCTGTGTATTGGGTTTCATTCACCAGGCGCGTTGGTGACCGTGTGTGTGCCTTTAAATGATATCACAGAGTTTTTTTTTTTCCAAAAAAGAACACGTCCGAATGGTTATACTCAATATTTGACACCATTGACTTACGTGTTTGATCATTCGTCTTATTCAAAAAATTTAAGTATTTATTTATTTTTTTCATATCATTTGATTTATTGTTAAATATATTTTCATGTACCCATATAGTTTTACATATTTCATAAATTTTTTAATAAGACGAACGGTCAAACATGTACTAAAAAGTCAATGGTGTCAAACATTTTAAAACGGAGTGAGTATTGTGTAGCCAAACCAACTAGTTGTGCAACAGAAAACACAAAACGCAGTGCTATAAAGTGCAACAAAACACCATAGTTTTGACATCTCATTGGTACTTCGAGATATTTTTTGTTGGACCAAAGCAAATCTTGATGAGTATAATAACCTCCTGTGATTCCGTTTTCACCATAATTCATAAATTCACAAGCTTGGGCATTGGGCATTTGCTTGCGCCTGTGTGTGCGGTAGGGATGAAAACGGAGCGGATAGTTTCCGTCCGCTCCGGACAAAAACGGATACGGATACCTTTCGGATCGGATAATTCTCGGATGTTTCGGATACGGATACGGATACGGATACGGATACGGATATTTTCTCCTGGATACGAATACGAATATGGTATCAGAGTTTCCGTCGGATAAGGATAATAATTCGAATATCCGGTGAACAGTGCTATTCGGATATCCGCAGGACCCATGAGACATACCCCATTTCTTTCTAACTCTATAACCTTCAATATATCTTTATAGATTTTAATAGTAGTTTATCTCTTAACACTAGTTCATACTATTAATATTATTTAAATTTTAAAAAATATTTATAAATTATACCTCATTTTATATAAAATGAGCTAATTATATATGTTGATATTTGTTTCTATTAGAAGTTGAGTTGGTTTTCGTGTTCCGAGAAAAATTTGTTTCCGTATTCGTGTCCGATCATATTCGATTCTTATTCGTATTCAAGATAATCCGTATTTGTTTCTGTATTTGAGCTATCCGTATTCGTTTTCGTATCCGGTAAAAAATATAAAAACGAATATAGTATGAGCATTATCTGTCTGTATCCGCTCCGTTTTCATCCCTAGTGTGCAGCACCGCTGGTACAGTGAAGCTGACACTCGGATCGTGCCCCACGCAGAGCATGCGTGGTTTGGTTTGTCGTTGCTCGGGGAAAGTATTTTCTACTGTATGCATGTAATTTAAATAGCTATATAAAAATTTCATAAAATTTGGTAAGATAGACTATGATAATATAAAATACTATACAAACATGCAACTTTAAATTCGATCGAAATATGAAGAAACAAAAATAATAAATTTTATCTGCGTTATACGGGTACTATTCACTGTCCGATTTTATTATTTTTGTTTCTCTAGTTGTAGATTAAATTTAGTCCTGCATGTTTGTGTGTAGACTTATAACACAATTGATGCAATCGATGGTGCCATGACACCTGGTTGTAGAAAATCAAAGCCAAAAACCACTGAAAAGTGAAAAAGCAAGAAAGTAGTACGGCGTCCAGTCTGTACTCCTGCAGGCTCGCCTCCTTCCAAAATTTGCCAAAGCTGGAATTAATACTGGCAATATTGACCAGTCCAATTGGGAGTTTGAGACCTCTAGCTCTAGGATGATCACTGGATCATGAACACTAAGCCTATATATCAGCAGGCATATGCAACAAGTTCCAGTCCATAAGCAGTCAAGAAGAAGAGTAGCATAGCATGGCTGCGAGTGATCTCACCAAGGTGAAACCCTAGACGACTCCTCTCTTCCTCCTCTGATTTTTCTGCACTTCTTTGTCACGATGTGTACGTGTTCTTCTGCTCGATTTCTCTGATCCGATCCGTTCCATTAATCCCAGGGCGAGTTCATGTCCTTCCTGGTCGTCGTGTACGTCGTGACGTCGGCCGGCTCGCTGTTCTGCAGGCTGATGTCGTCGATCGCCTCCCCGGAGGCCGCCGCCGCCCGCCGGCGATCCGGCGGCCTGAACGACGCCGTCACCTGCGCGGTCTTCGCGGTGCTCACGGCGGCGTCGCAGGCCTTCATCGCGTGCTTCATGGAGGAGGCCGTCGGGCCCGCGCCGCCGGCGACGACGACGAGGGCGGAGAGGTGCGCCGCGTGGGCGGTCGGCGTCGTCACCTCGCTGTGCATCTCCAGCTACTTCTTCACCTACATCGCCGCCGGTGGAGTGGCGCCGACGTCGCTGCAGTGGACGATCGCCGCCGTCTTCTCCGTCGCCAACTTCGTCTTCGTCACGCCCACCATCATGGTTAACTGATTAAAGATTGGATGTTTGCATGCATGCCTACCCATCTAATTACTGTTAATTAGCTTTTTGTGTGTAGCACTAATTCTAAACTAGTTCGATTTCGTTGTCTCTTCAGCGTTTCATCGGCAGGTTCAGCAGTGCCAGGGATGACTAGATGTTCCAGGAAGATGGATGAGTTTTTGGAGTTGTCTGATTCAGAAGATGGATGCTTGAGTCGTCGTCATGTTGTTTGGCTGCTGCCTACCTATGCATGTTTTACCGGTTTTAATTACCTTGATGTTGTTTTTTGTTTCTCTTATGCCCGTGATCTTGCTCTGTTCTTGATCTTGCCGGGTAACTGAACTTCTAAGATGTGGCCTTGGAATGTTGTATGCCGTATGCGGCTCCATTTGATGATCTAATCTACCAGTTTGTTTATTTTGGTATTTCTGCTAATACGTACTTGTTCAAGGAAATCTGTTTTCTGGTTGTGAAAATGTTCTTTTCCGTGGGATTGTGGGCAGGATATGCAGTGCGCTGTATCATGTACTACGTGCGAAATTGCAGCATCTTCAGGCGGTAGTAATAGCATAGCCCAGTTTGAATTCGAGCTGCTGTCTGTCTGTGTGTATGTCTAGCACAGCGAAACTTGCGTGTAGTTTCACGTTGCATTCCTAGACATGAAACTTGTGTTCATGAACCAGTCGTACAATTGGTTTGAAACTGGTGTACGTTGCATCCCAACGTGACAGATGCGAACGAGGCTATGGTGTTGCTGCACCTGCACTGCATTGCAGGTTTGCAGCTACAGTAGTAGCAGACTGCCATTTTTTGTCGCTGCTTGAATCTTGATAGTGAAATCAAAACGTATCGTTTCCTTCCGACACAAAAGGATTCGAGCTAGTACTGTACTGCTACCCGAAGCGTACGCTTTTCTTTCTACAGTACAGGTGACAATGGGGCCAGTCATGTGCAATGGATAATACTAATGCACACACCACTACCATACTTGTACTATGTTGCTAATAAATTCATAAATTTGCACTACAACAGTAGCAAAAAATCTGATATATTACATTGCATCAGAGATAAGGATGAGAAAAGAGGAGCAGAAACTAAAACTCAAAATGAAAAACTCAAAAAGTGAAGCTCGAAAGTAGTCCTGCAGCTGCAGGTTCACCAGTCACCACCCTCCAAAACTTTTACTAATGCACCAACAAATTGAGTCATTGACCACCCAATTGAACCAAATTGTATGGTTGGTAGAGTACCGTCTATATATATAACCAGGGCATCCAGCTATCCAAGAACCACCAAAACCAGAAACATCAAGCAGCAAGTTTAGAGACCATGGAGAAGAGTATCATGGTGAGCGGTGACGAACACAAGGTTCATTACATCCTAAACTCGTCTCTGATCAGATTTTCTCTGCAAAACGTGTCTCAAAATGCGTTCTTACGCTTGATATATTGCCTCTTCTCTGCTTCGTTTTTTTTCTTTTCTCAGGCCAAGTTTCTGTCCTACCTGATCACCGTGTTCATGGTGGCCATGGCCGTCTTCTTCTCGTCCAGGATGGCTGGCTGGGCCGTCTGCCCCGGCGCCGGCGGCATCACCGGAGGATGCGTCTCCGGCGGCGAGGACGTCGCCAAGACCTGCCTCGCCTTCGCGCTGCTCACGGTGGCGGCGCAGGCTCACCTCGCGAGCGTGCTGCTGATGGATGAGAAGAAGAAGAGGAATCCGCCGGCGGCGAGCTGGGTCGCGTGGTTGCTCGCCGTCAGTACCTGGGCGTCCGTCTCCGGCATGTTCCTCGCCTACATCAGCTACGGCGGCTTCGTGGCGGCGACCTCGCTGGAGTGGGCGGTGGCCGGCGTCGCCTCCGCCGTCAACCTCGCCGTCGCCGCGTGCACCGTCCTGGTAAGTAAGCTTTGTGTACACAATTTGTGCTCTCGTCACGTGTAAATTAATGTGTAATAATTTTCGCTAATTTATATTTCTTGTGTGTGGTACTTGTATTAACTGGAGTAGCTCTCATGTCTTTCAGCGTTACGTGCGTGTGAACGGAGATATGGACGGTTAGCTAGATCGATGTGTACCGTGTTCGTCATCGTGTCGACCAGATCAACCAGATTCAGTCGATTGGAAGGATCATAGCGTTTAAGTAGCTAGTCGTGTTATCTAGTAGAAGTACTAGACTACTATAGTTGCTTCATATATGATGTGTTGTGTATCTCTGTTGTTGATGGGCACGGATGTTGTGTTCCACTGTAACGTCCTTTGTGGTTCTTGCTTGGCCACTAGAACATGTAAGGAACTTCATAATATGCCGTATGATGCATCTCTATCTGAAGAACTACTTGACTATTTTCTGGCTTCCCGTGTTCATGTCTCGTTCCTCAACATTTCTTTGTGCAAGGTTTAATTGTTTTTCATCTTGGTTCATATGCTAGTACCACTGTACTACTAGTGTCTAGTGTAGTAGTAACGCTCCAGAACAGCATCTATCCCCGCTCCGCCACGGCTAGCTTTATCCAACGGCTCATAGGCAGCGGTGTCCCATATATTGGCATTACATCAGTATTAAAAGACAGATACTATATTGCATGGTCTCAGATAGGGAAACGAATAAGTTCATTTAATTAGGTTCAACCCTACTACCCTAGTAGTATTAGCTTACAGTTGAAATTGAGTTGCAAATCGAGCCTAAAAGAAAAGCATTTGAGAGTTATTCCCACCAAAAAGAAAAGCACAGATCAACAAAGGATGCTGCGAGTACGAGCTCCGAGCTGAAAAAACTGTAAAGTGTGGAAAGCTGAAAGGAGTCTCTGCAGATTGCAGGCTCGCGTCCTTCCAAAACTTGCTATGCCATCATATTGACTAGTCCAATTGAGACCAGTTGTATGATTGGCTCATGATCACTACATAAGCCGGTTTCCAACTTCCAAGAGCCATCAAACGAGAACATCTAGCAGCAAGCTAAAAAAGGGAAGTTGTAACTTGTAAATCATGGAGAAGAGAAAATATCATGGCGAGAGGTGACGAAGGCAAGGTCTCGGATTCTGAACTCATCTCGAATTTTTTTTCTCTGCTATGTTCATTCAGTTTTTTTTTCTCTGGCCGGCGATCATTGTTGTGTTCGCTTCATCTGTGTTGTGACTGTGTCCAAGTGTTACGGTACGCGACATGGTTTGTCATGTAGTCAGCTTCTCTGACATGGTCTAGTAGTCTAAAACTTACTGGTAATTAGAACTTATAAGTGATGTGATCAACATGGACATGGAAATGTTGCGTGAGGCTCTATCTGATGAACGACTTATTTTGTCTTCTAGTTTTCATCTGTTTCTTTATTTTTCGAGAGGGATCGTTGTTCATCTTGGTTGTTTCTTTCTTTCTTTTTCTTTGAGAGAGAGAGAGGGTTGTTCATCTTGGTTCAGATGCTAATACCTCACGGAAATTCTTGCCTTGGGCCTTGGGCCTTGGCCCATGCCTCCACGTTTTTGTCCTGTTGGAAAATGTACACGGAAGGTCCCTCAACTTGTCATCGGGATAACAAAACGTCTTCGAACCGCAAAACCAGATATACGGAGATCCTTCAGTGGTTTTGACCCCGGTTTTAATATACGTGACGGCTCAGTCAGCATGGGACCCACGTGGACCCCACATGTCAGTATGCAAGTCAGCACCTACTCTCTTTCCCCTCTTCTCTTTCTCTGTTTCGTTGTTTCTTCCTCCCTCTTGCTCTCTACTCTCGCGTCTCGCACGGGCGGCGGCGCCCGGCGACGGGCACCGTAGAAGAGGAAGGAGACGGCCTCGCCGCCGCCAGCGGTGAGGACACGGATGGACACACTCCCGGCGGTGCCCCTTCTCACGAGCCGCCTCTCCTGCTCCGTCGTGCGCAGCACCACCTCCTCGGCACGCTCGCGCAGCCGCCGCGCCTCGCCTCGCCACTTCCAGTCCGCCCGCGACAACGTGCTCTCCTCCACCTGCTTCAGCACGCAGACGAGCTCCACCGCGTCGACCAGGGTTGGGAAGGGCGGTGAGGTAGTCGGCGGCGGCGGCGTCGTGGGAGGGGGCTGCGGCTAGAGGCGGGGTGCCAGATGAGAGCGACGCGGGCGTCGCAGGTGGCGCGGGCGTCGACGGGGCGAGGCGGGAGAGGAGGAGGGCGGCACCGCGACGGCGGCCGGCGGCGAGGCCGTCTCCGGCCAAGCTCCCATCCCTCAATCGAGCTCGAGCAGAAGGGAGGTGGTGCTCACCAACGCCACAAGCAGCAGCAAATTTCTCACCAGGTGCAAGTAAGCCATCAAAAATGCAGTGAACAAATAATTCTTTGTGTGAATTCAGCACATTTCAGCCTGTTTATTCTTCAAATATGCGTGTTTAAATTCGTGTGAAATTGCTAGTATTGTTTTCAGTAGCTGAATAAGTTAGTACTCAAGTGAGGCATACATAGGTTTGCAGAGTTCTTTCTACAACTAGTCAAGTGCGCCGCCCCTGCCCTTCTTCCCGCTCGCCGGCGTCCGCCGCTCAATGCCGCTCTCGGAGTCCTCCACCCTCGCGACGTCGGAGCTCATGCCGCCGAACCAGAACGTGCTCCACTTGAAGAACCCGCCACCACCGCCGCGCCACCTCCTCTCCGTGCTCAGCCTGTCCACCTGAGCCTGCAGCGCGCTGCACTGGACCTGCACGTCGCGACGAAGACGACGACGAACACCTCAAAGCTTTGAATCGATGAACGGCGGCGTGGCCGTGATGAAACCTTACCTGGAGGCGGGCGAAGTCCTCGCGGAGGCGGCGGAGCTCGTGGCGAGCACCTCGCGCTTGAAGGGCAGCGGCGCCGGGGAGGTCGAATGCCAGGCTGGGCACGCCGAAGGAGGCGCCGCCGCTGAGCTCGGCGAGGCGGTTGAGCTTGCCGTGCTCCAAGAGGAGCACCTGCAGCACGGAGCGCACGGGGAGGCGGTCATTCTGAACGGCGTGCGCCGCCGCCTCCGCCTACCCGCACAAGAGAAGAGAAGAAAATAAAAGAGAAACGAGAAGAAAAGGGAAGAGAGAAGAGATTACGTGGCATGCTGACATATGGGCCCACGTGGGCTCCACGCTGACTCAGCGGCCACGTAGGATAAAACCGGGATCAAAACCACCGAAGAATCTATTGTCACCGGTTTTGATTAGTTAAGTGACACCGAATATCTGGTTTTGTGGCTGGGGGACGATTTTGTAACTCGATGACAAGTTGAGGGACCTTCGATGTACTTTTTCCTTGTCCTGTTTGCTTCACAATCAAGCCAGCCTACAGGCCGTTGTCGCCACAGGCTGGTGGCCCACGGCCCACTGCACCCTCGCAAATCGCACATCTGCAATTCTGCATCACCGCAATCGTTTGCTACTCTGCAGAGCAGAGCACTACGCTGAGTACGCAGGTATATGTATAGTAGTGTGTTACTGTGTTACAGTCCATTGCATAGGCAATTGGGCAAAGCAATATACGATGAGTACTACTGTAGCACACACACGCTGATAAGTACAAGATCCAAAAGCAAGTAACCGCCCATGGTATACTATGCATGTACGAGGCCGAGAAAAGGGAAAGCAAGCCGGTGATGCGCGTGAACTCTGCGGCATAGCGACAAGGCCACCTGTCCGCCATGGCATTCATGATTCATGGCCGTCCCTCCCCCTGCGAGATTCCCCCACTTCACTTGCTCACACACCAAAGAAGCTACTGGGGCAGGTGTGTCCATTGAATTGAATTGAAACTATTGATGAATGAATTCACCATCCAGCTAGAACCTTCCTTCATCAAACCATCTATAAATCACACCCATTCATCTCTCTCAACTCTCTGCAGCCCATTCACTGCATCGGTGTAGTAGCAGTGTTGCAGTTGCTTTGAACACTCCTCTCCTCACTTTGTTTGTTAGAGCTCAAAAGGATCAAGAGAAGATGAGGGCTCTTCCTCTTCGTGCCACCACGGCTCTCCTAGCCATCCTCCTGGTCGCTGCTTCGTTCCAGGATCTCACCGTCGCTGCAGGTAAACTTGCCATCCAATTCACTCACACACACACACACACTGATCTCCAGCGATCTTGGCAGGAGATGAGTACTAAAATTGTTAACATTTTACGGATGGATGCAGACGGCGGCGGCGGCCTGGTTCCGGTCCCGGATAGCGTGTGCGACGCCAAGTGCCAGAAGCGGTGCTCGCTGAAGGTGGCCGGGCGGTGCATGGGGCTGTGCAAGATGTGCTGCCACGACTGCGGCGGCTGCGTGCCGTCGGGGCCGTACGCCAGCAAGGACGAGTGCCCCTGCTACCGCGACATGGTCTCCCCCAAGAGCCGACGCCCCAAGTGCCCGTGAGCAACGAGAGATGGCTGGCACTGTGACGAACTGACGATGTGTAGCCGATCCGTGATAGCAGTGTGATTGATAGCGTTGGGATCGATCTAGGTTCTTTGAGAAGTGTTAGTGCTTAGTGGAATAAATCAAGAATGTCTGCCTAGATCTGGCTTGTGATTTATCCAGAGTATGCTCTGAAATCTAGAGTTACTTTTGATTATTTTTTTAGCAACAGGATTGAATGAAGAGAAATGCTCCGGTGCAATATACTTGAAGTATTCTACTCCGAGTAGAATTAATCTGGACCGTTTATTTTAAAGGGTAGGTAAGTAATCTTCTAATATTCTGACGAGAGTGGTAGCCGTGACGTTCTGCGTGACACTGGCGGCGCGCCACGGCGCGACGGCCATGGCGGTGTTCCAGATCTGCGTCCAGGTCTGCGTCCAGGTCTGGCTCGCCACGTCGCTCCTCGCCGACGCCGGCTAGGTGAGCTAGCTACCTACCTACCTACCTACCTAGCTTAGCCTACATTCCGATGATATATGCATGGCTGCTTAATTAACTTTGCTTAAATTGATCAATCAACCTCAGGCCTTGCTTGCCGGCGTGTTTGCAAAGAAGGATCACTACAAGGTGGCGGTGACCACCGCCGGCGTGCTGCAGCTCGCCGTCGTCCTCGGCGTCGGGCTGATGGCCTTCCTCGCCGCCGACATGTGGTTCGGCGGCGGTGTTTTCACCAGCGATGCCGCCGTCATCAACACCATCCACAAAGGCGTTTCGGTACGATGGTCATCATAAGCAAGAACAGATTAATCTTTAGAGATTAGTAGACATTTTTCTCATGAACATATCTGACGATTGTCTCCAAATCGATCAGTTCATCGCTGGCACGCAGACGATAAACACGCTGGCCTTCGTCTTCGACGGAGAATGGAGGGGAATGGCGTCGATTGGGATAGGATAATGACAGATTACGATAATACCCCTACGCGAATTATTATCTCTGGACAAATATAGCCCTCCATATTTCTACTCTTATAAAATCTGGTGAGAGTAGAACTAAATCTCAACCCTACGATTAAATACGATCAACGGCACGGATTAATTTTTACTCTAAGTAGAAAGCACCGGAGCGAGACTCTTTGAATGAATCGTCCTGCTCGAGTATGCTTTTATTTTGGAAAACTTGGTTCGTCTAAGTTACTACTGGTTCAATGGAGTACTAGTCACACTTGCTGCGGTTAAAATGAAAATTAAGGAACTTAAGACTAGCCGGACAGATGAACCAATGCTGGCTGATTGCGTGAAAAATGATCATTTGTCTCGCGACGAAAACTTTGCTTTGACCACCCACGGGAACCATTCGTCAGATCCACTTCCACAAACTGGACTGATCTGGACGCTGTCCAAATCGACGCCCAACCCAACCACTGCTTGAAATTGTACACAAACAGCTCGGAATTTGCAGCAAGCAGCGCCAGACGACGACGACGCGCCACAGGTGGCGTGCCACCATCTCATCGGATAGAATGTGGGGTACACGTGCCGCATCACTTCAGACGAAAGCTGACAATGGTGTACTGACGTGTAGCAGCTAGGCTCCGTTTTGGACTTCAAATACAGGTGTTTCACGAGCATTTTTTTGTCGACAAGAAAACGTTCCGATATATGCCAAGATCCATCAGTAATGATCCAACCGTGCCAAGATCTACTACAACCTGCATTTCATCACCTAGCTCGGTCACAAGCACCACAGAAACTGAAGTTTGCTCAAGGTGAACACTGAAGAGCACTGTGGGTGAAGGATGTTGAGAGCAATGCAACTCGTTGTCAGGTCTCTCATTTCTGATCATTTTCTACTCTCCTGTTTTTTTATCAAAAGATCATTTTTCTACCTTGTGTTCAGCTTTCATGGAGATTGTTTCTTGTACAGAGCACGCTCTTTTGATGCCTGCGTGCGATGAATCTGATTGTTTCTTGGAAAGAACAAGAAGCTGATCAGTTTCCCTTGCTGCTTGTTTGATGTATGGTCATGTGGATGGATCAGTGCAGGAGGGAGAAGAGCGGACCTATGGGAGCTTTGTGTGGTTTGGGCAGTCACTTCTCGACGGCGTCGAGTTGCCAGAGGTTACCTGGCAAGGTCGCGGTGATCACCGGCGCGGCCAGCGGCATCGGCAAGGCGACGGCCGCCGAGTTCATCCGCAACGGCGCCAAGGTCATCCTGGCCGATATACAGGACGACCTCGGCCGCGCCGTCGCGGCCGAGCTGGGCCCGGACGCGGCGTACACACGCTGCGACGTCACCGACGAGGCGCAGATCGCCGCGGCGGTGGACCTCGCCGTGGCGCGGCACGGCCGCCTCGACATCCTCTACAGCAACGCCGGCATATCGGGCTCCTCGGCGCCCGCGCCGCTCGCGTCGCTCGACCTCGCGGACTTCGACCGCGTCATGGCGGCCAACGCGCGGTCCGCGGTGGCGGCCGTCAAGCACGCCGCGCGCGTCATGGTGCCCCGGCGCGGCGGCTGCGTCCTCTGCACGGGGAGCACCACGGGCATGCTCGGCGGGCTCGCGGCGCTGCCGTACAGCCTCTCGAAGGCGGCGGTGGTGGGCGTGGTGCGGCTGGCGGCGGCCGAGCTGGCGCGCTCCGGCGTGCGCGTGAACGCCATCTCGCCGCACGCCATCGCGACGCCGCTGCTGGTCCGGTCGCTGGCGAGGATGAACCCGGGGGTCAGCGACGAGCAGCTGAAGGAGATGGTGGAGAGGGGGATGAGCGAGCTCCACGGCGCGGTGCTGGAGCTGGAGGACGTGGCGAGGGCGGCCGTCTACCTGGCGTCCGACGAGGCCAAGTTCGTCACCGGGCAGAACCACATCATCGACGGCGGGTTCACGGTCGGGAAGCCGATGAACATGCGGGTTCCACGTTGACGAGCCAGAGATGTCTGCAAATGCCTCCAGCAACAGATCAATAATAATTTCTGCATTCTATGGGTATAAAGCAAAAGCTCTTTGCCAGTTATGTACTACTCCCTGCTAGACTTTTTAGCATTGTTTATATTCATATATATGTTAATGAATATATATATATGTGTTTAGATTCATTAATATTTATATAAATGTGGACAATGTTAGAAAGTCTAGTAGAAGAAAAGTTAGAACACGTTTTTACCAAGGAGCATGGAAATGAAACGTGAAAACACTGTAGAAGCCGAATATCCTCAGCACTTATCAGATACTAGATAATACAACATTCCGTCCATGGCTGCTGTGCTTTTGTGCCTTGCTCTATTCTACTTAATCTACATTACACGAACAAAACCTTCTTCTACTGTAAGCTACAAGATGAAGCTCTTGATCTGAATCGCTAGACAGTTTATGAACAGAGGCTCTACGTTCTGAATCGACAAGTTATGTAATCTTGTGCTTCTTCTGTAAGCTTGTAGCTTGTGTTACATACAAAGAAAAAGGGCAACTCCCAGCAGCGGATGTGAACCCGCTGCAACATGGCAGCCCGCACAACGGTATTTCTACCAAAGAATCGCCTATATGTTTACTCCGTTGAACCACTCCAAATTATAGCGGTTGGAGCTCTTGCTCAGGAACTGCTGAATCCACAGGTCTATATGCCGCTTGACCTCTAAATTTCTTTCTCCAGACAATCAGTACTAAAAGGGCCGATAAAGTCAGCAAAACAACTAGCAAAATTCCAAGCAGTATAGAGACTACATGATCTCGGAACCATGACCTGTAGAAATAATTACCGAATGTAAGTTCTCCAGCAGATGAAAATGCCAAGATTGATGCATTGATGCCGCACAAGAAATATTCAAGGGAATTGGTGAAAATGATTTTTCCTAATAGATGTGAGAATCTTGCTTAAGCACTTTGACAGATATTCAGGTTTTCCATGTTTGCCAGGAAGCCCCATTGCATACTACAACTACACGCTAAAGCCACTGATCAGTATAAGAATAGGGTTTGGGAGAGAGAACTTTATAGTTTATAATGGTATATCTCTAAACAGGCAAGTGTAGAGTGACATGTATCTACTTTTTCCCTGCAAAAAGGATGTCAAAGGGATGTTGCCTTGTCATTTTAGATCAGGATGAAAGCAGGGCTTCAATGTAAAGAAAGAGTTGAATTCCAATGATAAAGACACAGCTTATTATGATAATATGGACAGTACAAGCTTTTAATGGCAATATAATCTTGGCAGTTATAATGGTGTTTGCTTACCTCTTGGATAAAGGCTGCACATTCCATTCAAGTAACTGATAACTGCCAAGATTTTCAGGCAACTGGACGTGATGTTGGGTCAACCGATAAATGATACCCTAATCATACATCAATGCAGCAAATCAATTATCTTTATAACAGATAGATTAAAGTAGTCCTCATATGTGCAAGAGTGGATGCTACCATTGCTGTTGTGTTAGTCATAGAATTAGAAGGTCCAGCTGGAAAAATCCCCCATCTGATTAGAGTAGAGTTTCCTTGGCTTGTAACATTCATAACTCGAACCTGTCAAACTCAAGAGGCAACTTTAACAAATCACTTCAAAAGAATGCTAGTGCTATCAAGATAGGATGGTGCAAAGCTGTAAACAATAGCAAGGATAGTGTCCCTCACGCATCACCTCCAAACAAAACTAGAAAAACCACAACAGCAGACTATGGGTCACCCTTACCTGACGGGAGTCAATGTCCAGCTCTTTAGCTATAAGCTCAGCCAGCTCATGGAGGTGAGGTTTCAGGTTTGGATAAGTAACATTTATGGACATATCAACAGTGATTAGGCCAACATCAAATTCTGCAAGCAGGAGAAAACCTTATTCATCAGCGCATAAAATAAAGCTAGAAATAGTGTGCACTAAATAAAAATAATGATTTAAGTTATTAGGCAAGAGCTACCAAAACAAAATAACTAGGTGATTTCTAGGTAATTTAATTAAGTAGGTAAACAAAATTATTTGAGAAAAAAATTAGGTAAATAAAAATGAAATGGTGCAGATAAAAAATGGGGAAAGATTGGGCTGTCTGCACCCATTTCAAAGAAAAATTTGATCCTAATGAAACTTCTGGATAACATCCAAAGAAAGTACCCCAAAGAAGATGATAATAGTTGACCATTCGAATTTATAAAAATAGCAAATGCTTGTGATTCAACGTTCATAAAACATGACCACCAAAATGAAGAAAGATAGAGAGTAAATTTCAGAAAACTGCAATAATTTGGTCAATACTTTAACTTTTCTACAACTTTAGCATAGTGTTTCACAAAACTGCAACAATAGCAAACAATTTTATTAGAAAACTGCAACTTTATCCCCCTATGTGCATGTGACATGTGGGCCCAACTTGCCAGTCAAAGTTGCAGCTTTCTGATAAAATTCTACCTTATTGTCACAGTTCTCTGAAATGACAAGCTAAAATTGCAGCAAATCAATAGTTTTAACAAAATAGTTGTATAGGTAGGGCTGTACCAGGCAAACCACTAGGAGCAGGAGCTGGTGCCATATCTCCCTCTGAATCTGAAGGTTCTGATGAAGGAACTTCACTAATATGGAGCCTCTCCCACAACTCTGAACAGTTAGTTTTCCAAAAGCCAATCTTCTCATTGTGACGGTCATAGGTTACAAGAGTATTACGGACAACAATTCCTGCCAGTAAGATCATTATTCTTTAGACACTCAAAGCGGGCAAGGTTTCAAAGTACATAGAGCCATGCGAACTATTAGAACATTCATGTCGACTGTCTATAAATCAAATAAAAGGTCAAAATTAATATAAGAAAAGTATAAATCTCTCTAAAGATTGATCTGCTTGACTCTTTAAGGGATAGAGAAGAGAACAAAAACACCATACTTTCCTTTTAGAGACAAAAGAGTGCATAAATACAACAAGCAGCCAAGGTCTATTATACTGTTGGCAGAAAAAAAATTTCTTGGTACAATACCGTATGTTGGCTTGCAACCGACAATTAATAAAGAGAATGCCTCCTTTGTAGGCTCAACCACTTTTAGAGTTTTAACTGATAATTCCATGAACACTTTGCTTCTAACCTCAAATTTTCTGAAATCAGGAATAACTCTTAAGGATGCTTGTTTTTGGATTGTTCACAGATAATTGCATGTTTGTTATCTATGAAAAAAAATAGAGGGTTTATGCATTCTTATATTCATAAAATGATAAACAATGTTGGTATTTCACAGCCATGGTCTTCGGATTACACACCAATCATTGCGTACTTGCACACGTAAACTATTGGATTACGAAATTGAATAAGTGCAGCCAAGAAATTGCCATAGTGATGAAGGAACAAGCTACACTGACACAAAAGTTACCTCAGATTATATCTAAAAAATATTGAAAAGTGCATCAGCTGGTTATGCTGAAAAAGATAAGGAGACCATTGTTATATAGTAGTATTTTCTACAAAGAGAGTTACTTGGTTTTCTACTCAAGTTTCCAGCAGACGCAAGTGTATAAGCTGGTCAAAGACTCATAGTACAGGTGCAAATGTTATTCAGCATACACTAGTAACAAGTTATATGCGAATAAAGTAGAGATAGTGTAGTCAGATGATATAAATAAAAGAAGTCCAATGGAAATTTTCTTGAAGTTCCTCGTAAGAGACAAAGAGTTGAAGATCTTACCCCCTAATAGTGTTGTCGGATCTTTTCCATTCTGAAACACACCCAAGCAATAAGCCCCTTCAACCTTCGAATGCTTTATTTTGAAACCGGAAAGAAGAGAAGACAAAACATGAACTCAACAACAGGCAAAGCAAAAAAAATAATGGGGTGTCATAATTCATCAGAACAGGTCTAAGCTTGGAATTTCTCATACCCGGAACAAATAATTTTCAGGTGAAAGCGAAAGCTTCTGCCCATTTCCAAATACCATGTCAACATCTGGAAATACCTCTGATAATTGGGAGACGTTCCTGAAGGTAAAGTGATAAGATAAGAACATTGATGATGAAAACAAAGGGGGTAGAAATTGTTATCATGGTGCAAGAGTTACCTTCCAGCACCTGCAAAGCAGATGTCTTTATAATTTGGATCTGGGCCACGGATTTTCTTCAGAGAATTTACTTTATTTGTCACCTATCCATTAAAAACATAGTTATTCCAGCATACTTTTCCAGGAGTGTCCATTTTAAAGATTTCCATTTTCAGGAATGACAATGAAGAGCTGAATAAAAACAAAATGAAAAGAATCTGCAATGCGACAACCAAGATAACAGAAAAGGTGCCAAACAGATTGGCTCGTACACATGCAAAACCAGGTGTTGCCAAAGTAGGAGTAAATTTTTCTGTCTTAACATCTGAAACTAGACAGGTTAATTGCAAAATTGGCATCTAGGGAAATATATTAAATATAAAATAGTAAAGTAGCATAGTTAGCAGATGGTAAAAGCAATTCAAAAAAGGTAAAAGTGGAGGAGATATCATTTGATAACTTACAGCATCTTTAAATGCAACAAATGCTTGTTCAGGCAGGTAAGCATATGTGGTTCCACTATCTAAGACAGTGCCATGTTTGCTGTTGAATATCTTTGGGTCTAACCGCAATGCCTTTCCGGCAACATGTATTTCCTTTAACTCAATGTTGTAATACGGGCTGTTGACAATCCAAAATTAATAAGGAAATGTATTAAATATACAGAACATTAGAAAACCTTCCTCCAGCAGGCTACTAAAAGAATCTTCAGTCTGGTGTGGAAAAAACAAAAATGTATAATACCTGCGGACAGGGTTTGAATGAGAGAAAACCATGTCAGGAGGAGCAGGCATCCCACCAAGTACCATAGTACCACCACCAACATCCATTCCACCATAGCACAGAGAGAATGAATCACTAATGACACCCTTCTCAACAAGCTGATCCATTATGCTAAGTTGACCACGGCCCAGCCCCATAATACCATCAGCATGTTGACTGAACAAATCTCCTGTTTCGGTGTTTTCACAGCCAAAAACAGCACGCTGTGGCTTAAGTTCACTTTCTTTGCCAAATGACATAATGTCCTCGCCAAGCACACCACTGCTGGAGCTCATTTCAGCATACTGCCTCTCGTAAGTGCATTGACTCCTCTCATTATCACAAGTACAATCAACATTGCATTTTACTGGTGAATATGTACTGGAGAGATCAGGTTGGAATCGTGGATCCTACAACATGCCAAACTTTAGTGTATACTAGAGAAAGTTGATTTCTAGATAGTTAAAAAGGAAACTTCAAGTGGGAAAAAGGTGATTTTCTCAATGGGTATGATCAAATACACATCTTAACTTTTTTTATCACGTAAGATATACATCGCATTGGAGAAATCATGCCAAAATATTGTCACACTGTTTGTACACACATTAATATAAATTAAATAGTATAAATGCTTAAACTTTTACATGTGCCTCAATGATGTTAGGTGATTCACTCTGCAAACATGACATAGAATAAGAGGATGGTACAACGATGGTGCCATCTAGAATCTAGAAAAATCACAAGTTATGATAAGAATGATACAATTGTGTCAAAAAGATGCAACTATGCAAGTGACAAGAACAGTTCTTTTTAGAATCAGGTTATGGGCTTCCCATTAGTTGTGGACTCCTCTATTACTTATCAGCAATAGTAGCAATCTACAACTGATGGAAGATTTCCAAACTACTCAGATTATACAGGACTACAAGAGAACAGTGGCCTGACTAACCATGCAAACAGTCGCCCAAGAAAAGGCTGGGTATGTAGCAGAAAGAAGTGAAAAATACAGTAACATATTTGCCTTTTCATATGGATATATTTTCTATGTGACGTTTGAATCTAAAGCCCAAAATTCAGAGAACGATAAGGGAGCAACAAACATCAAATTGCATAGCAATACCAGATGTGTATTCTGGACATGGCAGTGGGTTTACTTGGTAGGAAAATTGGTGTTAATACAAATTGTTTCCACTGCTTTGCCATAAACAATCCAATACACTTCCCAAATCTATTGCCTGATAATTGTCAGCACTCAGGAAAGACATGGGACTCATTTGGCATGGAGAAAAAACAAAGAAGAATCGACTAACTGTTGACAACCAGGAACGCCAATGGTTTGAAAACAAAATGGTGCAAAATTTGGCTAAAATGATGGCTATCAAACAAATAGTAATTCTTGTTGGTTGTGACCAAGATTGGCATGGGCTTTGTTGGATGTTGACCTCTATTAAATTCTGAGGCATTCACAATTTAGAAAAAAAGAAGCTACATCATCGTCGCTTGGTTAGTTTTAATATACCCTGCAGGTTGTGGAGGTGCTCTTTGTGTACCATACACTTTATCCACATCGTATAGCTGGAACTTCCGAACCTATCCAAATGGAAACGTGTATTTTCCAAGATTTGAATTTTGAAACAACAAATGTCTATGCAGACACCCACGCCCCACAAAAATGTATCATTTGCACTGGAGTCAATTGTCCAACCTGAATGGTCAAGCTACAGTTTGACATATGGGAATCGCATATCCATACACGCGACCATCACCAATCCTAATTAAACCGATCGTCACACACAATTCAAACAGGTAAGCAGAGAAATTAAGGAATCCAGGCCGACCTGGTGGTTGCCGCACTGCTCGCAGGTGGCGCAGGGAACGTAGGTGACGGTGCTCCCGGAGTCCACGATCAGCGCGAACTCCTGCGAAGGCGTCCCGATGTACAGCCTCGTCGTGTAATACCTAAACCAGCACGAACAACACGCGGCGACCTCCAGCCTCAGATCCAACAACGCACCCCCAAAAACAAAACAAAAAAAATTGGGGGAAAATTATCTCGAGAGAGAGCGGAGGGCAAAAAACGAACTGTACCGACCCGTTGGTGAGGAGATCATCGTGGAGGCGCATGCGGGCGTTGGGGTTGTGCCCATCGCCGAGGCCGCGCCTGGCCAAGGAGGAGGGGAGGCGGGTGGCGTTGGGGTAGGCGAGCGTGAGCGGGAGCACCAGCGGCGCCCGCGCGGGGCCGACCCGATCGGGGGATCCCGCGGCGGCAGCGGCGGCGGAAGCGATGAGGAGGAGGAGGACCACCGCGGCGGCGAAGGGCACGAGCGAGCCAAGCCGACGCGACCGGCGACTCGCCATGACGAGGTCTCGTCGCGCCGAGCCGAGGAAGAGGAAGGAAGGGGAAGAGAGCTGAGCGAGCCCGAGAGGGCGACGACTTGTTGGAGGAAGCCGAGGGGTAATCCGGTAATTCTCGCGTCGCCGGCCGGTTCACGCAGGTCCGGGATTAGTATATTTTTGGTCACTGTGTGGAAGATGCCTCGGGGCGTGGCACTGGCTGACAGGTGGGGGACGGTCTCGTGTGGGCGTGTGGGTCCCACCTGTCGGTGGCTCAGATCATCCCGATGCGTATAACTGTATTCCTTTTTGCGCAAGTGGCGGTTTTTTGTTTTCCTAGTGAGATTGGAGTGGAAGAGGAGAGTGGCGTTGACGAGACGAGCGGGGTGCGTGTGGGCCCCACATGGAGGCCACCAGACATGCGGTTTGTGAAAAGAGTTCGTCTCATCATCCTAAAAAACGTGCTTCTGCTCATGCGTTCCATGCTTATCTAGTTCATATCTTTGCATCCTTAAATCGTGCAAGATTGTAGGCTCTGCAGTGATCAGAAAGGCTTGCATCTTAAGCTGTACAAGGAAATTGCAGTTTGCAAAGCAAGAGATTAGTTCAGAAAGGTAAGGGGAAAAAATATTCTACTACTCAAAAGCGCCAGAGCCCAGAGGGCGAATTAAAATGGAGCCAATCTTAGTTGTTAGTCACAGAAGACTGAACATGGAGAATATTCAAAACAGGTTAGGTACACGCAACAGTATTCAACTGGATACATGTAGCAGGACAAAAAAAAAAGTCTCTAAAATTGACCGGCTTCTCACACGACCAGCCTTGGAAGATCAAGATCTACACCAGTTACAGCTACAAAATCCAACTACGAGTATATCTAAAGGTTACATCTGGGGTCTGAACTCTGAACGAGATTGGTAGCCAGATTGTGCTTTACCATAACCAGCGTAGCATAGCGAATGCAAGTTATAACCTTGGTAGTGAAGGGTGGTAACCAGAATAACCCGAATAGCTACTCGAAGTAGACTGCCCTGCTGCGTCGTTGTAGCTTCCGTAGCCGCCTGCTGTTGGCGGGGCACCAGGTCCACCATAAGCTACTTTGAACTGATTCGAGTTGTATGATGCAGGAGCTACTGAGCCTGGTGTGTACTGGTATGGCTTTGAGGCGTTGTATGGTTCGCTGTAAGAAGCATAAGCAGGAGGATCATATGTTGCAGAGGGTGCAGTGTAATGGTACCTATCTGCAGGTCCATATCGATCAGGATAGGAAGGAATCGGTGGAGGGGGCCGCTGCCAAGTACCAGCCGGGCCTGAAGGTCTGCGACCAGCTGAACCAACAGGATTTGGTGGCCTGCGAGCAGCTGAATTGCCGAAAGTGCGAGGCTTCTTTGCATTATGGCGCCCAGCTTCCAATGGCCTTTTCTCACCCTTAGATTTTAGCTCAGCGACACGCTTCTGGAGAGGTCCAAGAGGATAGTCCTTCTGAAGCTTATACTCTTCAATGCATTTTATTACAGCCCTCAATGCAAGTAGTTCCCGAGTCTTTGGGTCATCCTGAAAAAAACACAAACATAAATGTAAAACCAGAAAAGATTGGGAAACAGACATGAAATCATTCAAGTACGAAGTAATATACAATAATCTAGAATGTTCAATAGTACTATCAAGTAGAAAAGCAGTTGACAGACAACCAAACAAGTCCGCACTGCATTACAGTCATAAGCACTAAACAGTGGATGTTGAAAGTAAATTTCCATCTGCGAAGCAAGATGAATTCAATCCAATAATCCTCGCAGCAATAACCAACCTTGCAACAATGATTCCTGACTTCAATTGTTTTGTTTGTATGACTACTCACAAATTGCTGGTCCATTTGCACTATGCTTAATAGTATACTTCCTTGGTGAAACAGTACAGTGGATGAACTGTGACCTAAACATTGGGAAATTATCCCCATCTCAAACATGGTGGAAAGACCATACCTTCAGAGAAGCCGCGTTGCCGTCCCCATTATTGCCAAGTGAATCTTTTAATTCCTCTACATATGTCTTTAGCAGAGGTGCAGGAGGGAAGCTCTCAGAAAGCCCAAAGGCATGTATAAATTGAACTGCATCAATTTGCCTGTGTCTATTAACCAATTCCTTGATAATATCTGCAAAATATTGTCAACAGAAGGATCATAAATTTCCAAACTTATGCAAATTACTAGGTTTTCACATAAAGCAGGAAGGTTTCAATTCCCTAGAAAGCTCTGTGGCTTAGTAATAAATCAGGAATGGCTGTGGTCTGGTTTAAGGGATGTGAACGCCTTGTGGCATTCTGAGGGGATACCAACCTGGTATTCTCTCATTAAGACAAAGGGAGCTACAAAGCTCAGCAGTCTGCTTGCGACGAGAGACGGCAACTACAAGCTTGCATAGTTCATCCTCGTCAAGCACCGAATCAACATTAAATGTTGTAAGAAGCTGCAGGAATGCCTGTGCTTCCAATGAGTAGCCATCAGAAGCATCGAGGTCAACCTCAGCTAGCTTACTCTTCCACTCTTCTGCAATCGCCTTGGCCAGCTCCCTAATTTCAGAGCTCCAAGGGTGGTTGTCACCTGGCTCCTTCGTAGCTAGTGCAGGTGTTATAGCTTCCATCAAAATAATGCAGCTTCTACGCTGGCCTTGGAGAATAATCTGTTTATTCCCAGGTGAACTAGTATGGTCAGATGGGAAGAAACCCTCCAAGGAACCAAGCACAAAGCGCGCAGGGTCAGTAGCACATCTTAGTGCAGCAGAAAGTTCATCACGAAGGCTAGAAAGTTTTTTCCAATTTTCTGAAAGAAATTTCAGAAGGCCTGCTGTATCCATCTGCTCACATAGTTGCTTCAATACAGGACGTGGCTTAACATCAACAGGTGAAGCTTCAGATGGTTCACCCAGCCCACTAGCAGTTGTATTCTCCTCTGAAGCACACAACGCATTCATGTCATTGGTTGAGGTTCTTACCTTTTTATCTTTGCTTCCATTGGCATCAAGTATACCAGCAAGCTCCACCTTATATTTTTGTCGCACCTCTGAAAGGGCAGAGACAGCTGTATCCCTTAGCTCCTGAAACTGGTTCAGGAAAGCACGCTCTTTTGCAGAAACATTAGCTTCCTTCTCTGCGATAAGCCTACAGGATTCAGCTTTCTTTTCTTCTAATGCCTTCTGCTTCTCTGCAAGTTCATCGCACTTACTTTTGTACGACTTCTCAAGGTTCAGGAAATGTGCTTTGATATCTTCCCAATTGATGCCGTTTTGCAATTGCAAGGATGTTTCTGTGTGAGATTTCAGCTTGCTAAATACTTCAGCAAGCTGTTCTAGCAATGGAATTGTTGATTCAGAACTACCAGAAATGTGAGAAGTATCTTCTGTGGCCATTTTTCAACAAATGATGACCTGGAGAAATGTAGGATTAGAACCAAAGTTAAAAGGAGCTAAGTTTTATGTTTTATATATAGAGGTACAGATTACGTTATAACTAGCATGTTTATGGAATTTATTGATGTATCGTTGTTTCCAAAATAGAAAGCATGGACAAATAAAGAAATAACTAATACCATAATGCGGCAATAGCACATAACAAAAGTACAGCCCAAAGACAAAAGGTCAAGTGAAGATCGGAAAAGTTGAGAATATATAAGTCCTAGGAGTATTTAGCTTCTCTGAGATAATATGAATCAATTGGTACAAAAAAATGGTCTGCAAGTTCTAAGTAATCACAGTAACTCGTAAAAATATGAAGGTGAAACAATGTTTTAAAAAGCAGCCACACAGACCGCTTATGTGACCGTATAAGCGTAACAGGTCATCAGACCTTGCCAATTATTGCTGTACTTCACAAGGTTAAGTGGGCCACATATTCGGATATGTGGCCTGCTTACCGTGTAGGCAATTTGGCCTTAGGGCTTAGGTACCTTTTTGTGTTCTGCCATAGTGCCATTAGTATTTGCTATTTGCTCTATCCTCTATGAACTGTGATGGTGTGATCAGAAGTTTGGAACCTATAATATATATAATGTGTGGATCACAACTTCTTTATTGCTAATTTACTGCATTTATGTTTTTGCTTCATTACATTGAGTCAATGACTTAAATTTTGGTCATCCTTGGGTCCTCTTTGGTAGTTGGTTCTTCATGAGTCTTGCCTCTTTACTGATCCTTTAAGCCTACGTTCATTATCCATAAATAAATAAAGATGGATCAGATGTCAATAATCTGTCTTGGTATACGACTTTAAAACCGCTTAAAAGGCCACTTTTCGCATAAGCTCTACAAGGTGGGATGACCACACCGAACCGTTTACCGCTTTTTAAAACATTGAGACAAAATCAATACAATATATTCTCACTTTACAGATGAGAAGCATGTTTTAGCAAGGAAGGAAAACAGTGCCTAGTCATAAACGTTGTTGGGTTGTTTCCTGGACTATGAAATCAGTTTCTGTACAACAATTTTCAATATATTTTTCATATAATCCTGTTTGGTACTTGCAACCGACCAAAGTATAACTAAAACCAAATTTGTAGAGAAGTCAGAATATTGTGTTTAAAGCTATTAATAAAATTTAACGCTAGAAGCTTTTAACAGAAAGTGCAAATCCCATCCTTGTTCTGGCTGGCTAAACATTAGATCATGAGGACAAGCATTTCAGCATTGACAGTTTCCACCACTGCACATACTGTTTCACATTAAATATGATGATCCCTGAAGAAGCAAGCACGGCATTGAAGAGGACATTGTTGTGTCCGCATCTAGTATTTTTTTTTCACGAACGCACAAAAGGATTGCACGTCAATATATTAGAAAGGAAAACAGGTTTTTTACACAACGCAATCAGTGTCCGCATCTAGTAGACGATGTCAAAACGTGGGAACCAAAACTCTCAGGGCCAGTGCGTGCCTTACTGTTTATGGCGTTATTTCTGCGGGAATTCATCAAAACTAATCTAACAATTCCACTGTTGAAGGATTCTGAGAAATCATGTCAACATTGCCATATAATCATAGCTGCGACCTATTTTTTACATTCTTCTGTGTACAGTTTTTTGTCAGGGGCGAACCAACTTGGGGCATGTGGTTCAGTTGAATCCCAAACTTTTTGGGGAACAAACAGTTACTTGTATTAAGGTTAAGGCTCTGAAATTAAGAGAAGAGCTTCTTCCAGATCTAGAAGAGAAGCTAGGGTTAACGAACGAACGCAAGCAAATTCCAGACAAAAGTAGTCCCGCTGGGAGAGAGAGATGAATCAGAAAGAGGATGTGGATGCTCACCAGGATGGCCTCCCCTTACTCTGCTCGCCAGATGAAGATCGCCACCCCTCCCCTGTTCAGCAGCGAGATGGCACAAGGAGCGGAGGAGACGAGACGGGAGATTTTCTTTTACGCCAGGGAAGGGGAAGATACTCGTGGGTGCGTCGGGCGAGCCGCCGAGCAGCGGGGCAGACCGCCGGCGATGGCGAGGCGCCGAGGGACGACGGGCGAGGAGATGCCTCCGAGGGACGACGGGCGAGGAGATGCCTCAGAGGGCCGCGGGGAGGATGCGCGGCGTCGGGGGCTACCGGACTAGGGTTGGGTTCGCCGGAGCCTGCGCCCTGAGAGGCTTGGGATGGGGATGCATTCTGTGGCTAACATGTTACGGTGAGATTTGCTTCGGCCCAATCAAGGCCTACACGCCTTACACCACGCGGAAGCCCAGCTGCGTAGGCAGCGCCATCTTAATGGGAAAAGGTTTAATGCGCCTCCCTCAACGTTGAATCTGATTGTATCCCTGGAACCGATATAACACTTCTCAAACTATTAATATCAGTGAAGAACGACTTGGTCGGTAATATTGATGGTGTTTCTCGCAGACATAGCATCCACATGAAATGTCAATCATCACATAAATTAAGAAATGGAGTGGAGCCCACATGTCCTCCTCTCTCCTTCCTTCCCTACCCCTTCCGCTATCCCTTATTTTCTTGACGGCAGAACGGCAATGAGAGGTTGAGGTGAGGCAGCAGGGCAGTGGCGGGCAACACACAAATCGGATGTTAAGGTGGACTCCAATTCCCTGTTGGCAAGCATTCTCATCATCCATTTCTTCCTCCTCCTTACTCCCTTTCCATCGATGGTAGAGGGGCAACGACCGACGGAATGCCTCTTCTGCTCTTCATCTCCTTGTCGATCTAGAGAGAGGACGAAATTGGACCAGTCGAGACAAAGGGAGGCAAAGTTGGCCTGAAGGATAACATGTTCTAGTGGTCCAATAGGTAAAGACAAAGACGGGTGGTGGCAACGACCCAGGGCGTTGCCTCCTTGTGGACGGGTAGGTGAGTTTGATCTCGATATGGCTCATCGATCGCCACCTCCGCTGCCTCTCTTTTCATGGAGCTCAAACTCGATGGGGTCACGTTGGGGCGAGCATGATGTCTTCCTCAACTTTGACCATTATCCATACAAGAGTCATGTAAAATGAAAACTAGGTCAATGTACCATGTAGATATCACATCATCGAAAACCATATTAATACAACCGAGGGAGTCATTTTCCACGGATTTTAATAGTTGAAGGAGACGTTATACACGGTTTTATCATTGAGGAATCTGAACAATATTTGACCGATTTTGCTATAGATTGTCGTGTGATTTTTTTCTCTCAGATTTGTCGTTTTTTAGGCTATTCGATGTGTATCAAGATTCGTGCGCATATATTGGGTTGGGAAACCTGCGTAGGATTCAGTTGGGTCGCGTGTAACAGCGTCGTCGGACGGTTAGAGTCGCTCTTTTTTTTCGCTCTGGAAAATCGGCATGTGCGTTGTTTTCTCTCCTTCAACTAAAGTAAAAAATAAAATACAAAATTATAGTCCTATATAACTAAAATTACATTTGTAAATTTAGTTTATATGACATATAAGTGCACTGTAATTTTGATAAAAATGTTGTGTAAGTAAATATGTAATTTTATTTTTCTTTAAAATATAAAATTACAGTCATATATAACTAAAATTACATTTGTAAATTCAGTTGATACGACATATAAGTGTACTGTAATTTTGATAAAAATGCTATGTAAGTAAATATGTGCTTTTTTAAAAAAAATATAAAATTACAGTCCTATATAACTAAAATTACATTTGTAAATTCAGTTGATACGACATGTAAGTGTACTGTAATTTTGATAAAAATGCTATATAAGTAAATATGTACTTTTTTAAAAAATATATAAAATTACAGTCCTATATAACTAAAATTACATTTGTAAATTCAGTTGATATGACATGTAAGTGCAATGTAATTTTAATAAAAATGTTGTGTAAGTAAATATGTAATTTTTATTTTATTTTGTAGTTCATTGGATGTAAATCTAAGGATAGAAAAAATCTGGGTGATTTTTTACTAGAAATCTAGATGATTTTTTACTAGAAATCACCCGACAAATGAATAGTCACTCCCATATTTGACCTATAGTTGAGGGAGTGAAACTGGGCCTTTTCCATCTTAATATGGGCTGTGATTTGTTTCAGCCCAAGTAAAGCCTAAACCGCTATGCACCACGGGCCAGCACAGGAAGCAACATCATAGGGCCTCTGAAAAATGTCATCCGGAAAACGTCTGAAACATGTACTATAGTTGTGTGCATGAGTCGATGAACACTGAGAGTCAGACTGGAGCCACCTATCGTGTTTACGCAGCAGTAGCCTGTAGCCGCCAAGGAAAAGCCCACGAGGCGCGACTCCGCGATGCGCACTCTCACGGATCGGCGGTCGCCACAGGACGCACGCTCGCCGGTTCACACCACGTTGCGACATGTCATGATGCGATCGACGTAGAGGAAAAAGTATATCGGAGGTCCCATCTTGCCACCGAATTAAAAAAACCAGATACAACGTATCCCTCAGCTTATAAAATCAATGTAAACGAGATCCCTCAATAATATTGTCGTCTGTTTTGATTGACGTGGTGCCTTCTTTGATTAAGTCTTCATCCCATGTGTATTGACCTGGAGCTTACGTGGTTGTTCGATAAAAAATAATAAAATAACAAAAAGGTGGGACCCACTTGTCAGATCCTTTCTTCTTTCTTTTCTCTCTTCTTCCTCTCTTTCTTGCGTGCAGGGAGGAAGGGAAGAGAAGGGCGCGCGACTCTGGCGGCTGTGGGCGAACTCGACGGTGGCGGGAGGTGGCCCAAGCTGTGGCGGCGTTAGGGATTCGAGTGTAGCCGACGGCGGGTGGCTCCCAAGAACGCCAGTGGCGGCGGTAGTGCGGACAGTTTGAGGGGAGAGAGACTGGAGGAAGCTCAGAGGCTGTGCGGCGACAACGCGGCATCGTGGAAGAATGGCGGCCGACAGAGATGAGCTCAGCGTTAGCGGCGGCGGCACCGAGCTCGTGAATTGGGAGCTCGAGAGCCGGTTGGCGGGGAAGCGGGGATAGGAGCGGCAGGGAGCCAGTTGCGCCTGCCTCACCGGTGATCCTCCCCGCCATGTCAGAGACGTCGCCGCTACTGTTGATGGCCAGCTTCTCTTCGTCAGCCCCTCCTCCTCGCTGCGTAGTTGACGCCACGCCACTGTCGCTCAGCTCCTCTTCACTGGCCGCCAGCGGTCGCTCTGGCCCTCTTCTCCGCCGACCCTCCTCCCTGCTGCGTCGGTGACACCGCAGCTGCCCACGCCCAGCTTGTCCGCTCGTCGGCGAAAAGGCTGCAACAGCGGGTTCGTGGTGGAAAGGTGGCCACGGCGCTCATCGGCAGCTGTGGCGCGCCGTCTCCACAACGCTGGCCACCGAGCGCCGTTGCCACCCGTATTCGCCACATGCTTTGCGTCGAGGAGAAAGAGTGGAGAGGGAAAGGGAGAGAGAGTGGAGAGTGAGAGAGGAAAAGAGAGGGGGAGGGTAAATAGTCGCTGATATGTGGGGCTCACGTTGGATAAAACCGGGTTTAAAACTAACTAAGGATCTAAAGTAATCCGGTTTTTAAGTTTAGGGATTATATATCTGGGTTTTGGGTTGAGAGACAATTTTGTAATTTAGTGAGAAGATAAGGGACATTTGGTGTACTTTTTTTTGCGACGAAGACGATGTTCCCGTTTTCTTCAGGGCTCTAGCCCATGAGTCGAGTGGCAATTAGGTGGCTCAGTCGACCTAAAACAGTGGTGGCCTTCTTGAATTGGGCCCGTAGCGGAGTGTGGACTTTGAATTTTTGCTCGGCCCCTGCCTCCCCGTTCGGGCGTTCCCTATTGCTGACACCCTGTAGTTACGCTCGGGCCCTCGCTGCACGAGGCATTTCAATTGCTGCAATATCGGAAAACCGCGGGCCGCCACGAGGACAGGAGCATGGATTCATGGAAGCCACCGCTGGCGACCACCGGATCGAGTTTCCCGTACGAGGGAAACACGGGAGGAGGCGACCTCATGACGAGGAAGCAGGCAGGCAGCGCGACGAGCTGGATTGCCTCGTCTCTCCCTTGACCGGCCGAGCCCACATGAACCACGCGCCCCCGCAGCGTTTCCGGACGTCTCGCGCCGTCGTGCGTGCGTGTGCCTCGCTCTCTGGCTCTCTGCTTTGCTTGCCAAGCGGGCACCAGCAGCAACGTGAGCCTTTCTTTTGCTCCTCGGGAACAGCGGCGCCTCCTTGCACGCGTTCCTGTCCAACAACCTGGCAACCTCTCCCGGAGTTCCTAGTATCCAGCTCAGTTTCTCACTTTCACTTATACTCCACAAGTGCGCATAGAGGCATGCAGATTGATTAGAACGAACTCAACGCTTTACCCTAACTGTAAGGGGCAGTCACGTGTTGTATCAAAACATTCTGAGAGGCTGAACCCCTAGTACACGCATACAAAGTGCAGTCAGCGACGACCTTATTGTTTATCACACTCTCACCTGAGCAAGCAACTTGTCGCTAGCTTGTCATCAAGCCGTGCCTCGGTTGACGGCCGACCTACTATACATCTTCGACGTGTCCATGAATCCCTGGGGACGAATTTCCCACGCAAAGCGCCGGTTCTTGTCTGCTTCTCCGATTGCAACACCCGCACGATTCGTGCTAGTCAACCATCGCATGCCGCTCGCATGAGTGACAGTGCAGCTGTGCAGGCCCCAGCGACCAAGCTGGCGCGGCGCGGCACAGACCAACGGTCAAAGGCGCAGCGGCCGCCAGCACGCACGGGCACGGCCGTACCACGGCACGTCGCCCCGCGCCCCGCCCTCCTGCAAAACCTCGCGCACGCAATCGCTCGTTGCCGCCCCGCCTAGGTAGGTAGCCCGAGCGGCGCGCGCGCGGGACTCCGGCAAGGGAACCCGCCCCCTGTGTGGCTGTGTCTCGGCCACACGGCCACGTTTCCGACGCAGCGCACGGGCGCGCGTGCGTGTGAGGCGCGAGACGGGCGAGCAGCCGTTGAATCCTCGGACCCCGGCCTCCTTGACCTGCACCGCGTGCCGCCATCGTGGAAGCCAACCAGCCCAATCCACCACCACCGCCAACACCAACACGCAAGGTCCAACGTCGTGGTGCGCGCGGGGGAGGTGGTTGACCCGGGGACGGGACGGGACGTGCGGCTCGGGCGGGCAGGAGACGTTGTACTGCCGAATCGCAAGCGCTTTTTTACTGTAGGCGTCTTCCGCCCACCAAATCACGAGCGGATCTTACCGGATCGTCTGGTGCGCAGCGTGGCGGGGTCAAAGATCTCGTAACAGCGGCCGTGATACGTGTGGATGAACGAGCGGGACGCACCGGATTCGGAGAGGAGTCTGAAGCTTTGACTTTGTGTTTTGTTCTTGGAGTCAAAAAAGACTCGGGCACGTTACAAGTGGACGCAACATATACTCGCAGTCCTGTACTCTTGTTCAGCTTCCTCCTGTGCGATGGAATGGATAGTGATCTTTTTTGCGATAAGATTTGCAGGTAGGCGCACGGCCCTACAACACGGAAGTTCAGTTTACAAGTCAAATTGTCTGTTCAGTATATCAGCACTACGTCCTTTTTTCAGACCAGCACTACTTGTCAACTCGACATTTGGGCTATCTCTAAAGAACAACTCGTCATTTAGGCCTTGTTACATGCAGATGCATGTCTGCATTGCTCCAACAAAGACGGCAAGAAGTTAGACGCTGGCGATATGGCAAACAAAGAATGGGACGCGTCTAATTTTCAAGGTCATGACCCATGCTCCGCAAACTTTGAACCAATAGCAGAATTTGAAGCCTCTACGCGATACTGCACACGACTTGCAAGCTACATTGCGAATAACGCCCTCGCTTTTGACATAAGAGAGGCGAAACTGTTTTGCTTTTGGACTTGTGAAACAGGAAAGCAAGAGAAAGAAGAACACACGCAAAAGCATGATGGTACAGTCAGGAAAGTATGTTGGTCCGTTTGCAGCACTCAGCAAAGACCTGACGACCGAGCCGTGTGCAGGATCGTGCTTCGGTCTGGCATTATTCAGCAGTTCACTTTTTTTAAGCTAGCCTGGTTAGTTTAATCAAGTGTCAACATCTCAGAGAAAAGATTATCTAGTAGACACTTGCGCTAATAATTAAAAAGACTATAATCAAATGCAATTGAAGAATTTTTTAAGGTGAAAGCAGTAGTAGTTGAGAGATGGCGAGAAGCTGAAAGCAATCCAGTCTCCAGGGTTGTCCAGTCTTATCGTGAGGTACGGTAATATAAATACCGTGGTAACCTCCTCAAATTTAAATAAATTTAAAAATAATTTGAACTTTTGTTAATTTTATACGATTTCGTACGGTTTTTCACGGTTACCGCGCGGTAACCGTGCTTACCGTCGGGGCGCGGTAACCCCGACCCTCGGCGGTTTAGGAAACCCTGCCATTCTCATATGATTTCATCCTTATACGGTCATGAGCTAATAATGCGGCAAAGTTACCCTCCTTTGCTTGAATCTCCCAACATAGAAGCTACAACAAACTCCCATGAAAACCTTCAATGAGATGGTTCAGCAAAAATGGAAAGGCTACAGGCAGGAGAATCAGGAAATGCAACTGATCTCTACTCACTAAAAGCTGTCCAGGTCTGGCCAATAATTGGAACAAGATCTTGTGCAGGACTCGTACGGTTTTGGAGGACAGGTTAAATTATAATCACATTCCTGATACAGACAAACAGTACTACTAGTGGTAACCTCTTACATCAACACTTTCTTCCGTTCGTTCTGCAGTTCTCTCCCTCACATCAGAGGTACCCTCTTGCCACTAACTGACAGAGTTGACAGCAACCATCAAAATTAATTCCAAAAGTAACAGATAAGTGTTTTTAGGTGGAGGCATCCGGCTTCTACTACTTCAGATTCTTGGACACGGTCCAACGACGAGGTGGGGATTTGACCGACTATTCGGACCGTCGCGCCGGAGTCCAGTGTGGGAGCGCCGGGCTGAAGTGGCTGGACACGACGCGCGAGTCGAGCAGCTCGACGATGGGCGGGAACGTGACGCAGCGTGGCACCTTGTACTGGTTGATGGACGCGCCGCGGGAGATGGCGTAGTCCATGAGCTCCTCGAATGTGCCCGGGCGGACGACCCGGATCTCGAGCGGCCCAATCGAGCCGTCCGCGACGCGGCTCTGCCTGTACACCGTGTTCAGCGCCTCCTCCATCTCGAGGCAGCACCTGCCCAGCGTGTCCGCGTCCACCACCGTGGCGCCGGCGCCCTTGGTCAGGAGCTCCCAGTAGATGACGTAGTGGCCCGGGATGCGCTTGGTGCACGCTTGGCTGGTGTACTCCACCACGGACGCGCCGTGCGGGCGGAGCAGCGCCGAGGCGCGCTCCACGGCGCGCTGCAGCTCGGCCTCGTCGGTCTTGTCGGACTCGATGGAGAGGAGCACGTTCTTGCGGCGCACGAACCTGAACTGCGGCGCCGCGTTGTGGAACCCCGTCACGCGGAGGACGTCGCCGACGCGGTACCGGTTCAGCCCGGCGTAGGTGGTGATCACCAGCTCGTACTCGCGCCCGACCTCCACGCGGGCGAGGTCCACGAGCTGGGTGGCGTCGCCCGAAGCCGCGCCGGTCTCGTCCACGGGGAGGAACTCGAAGTAGCCCATGTTAGGCATGATGGTGTAGGACACCTCGGAGGGGTCGCACATGGGGCGGAGGTTGAGGCCGAAGTAGCACTCGGATGACGCGTACATGGTGCACGCCATGGGAAGCCCGCCGCTGTAGAACTCCAGGGTCGGGATGTACTGAGCCATCGCGCCGGTGACGATGACGTCGAGGTACTTGGTGTTCGGCCACACGCGGGTGATGATGCCGGCCCAGTCGCCCTTGGAGCACTCGGCGCGGATGAGCTTGGCGAGCTCGGGGTCCGGCCGGAGGATGGCGGCGACAGCCTCGCGCACCGAAGGGTCGGTGACGCGAGGGGTGAGCTCGCCGGACTCGATGTCGTCGGCGAGCTGCTCCCAGTTGAGCTGGAGGAAGCGGATGGCCCGGAGGAGGCCGGAGGCGAACACGGCGCCGAGGCGCAGCACGTCGTTGCGCTGGCACAGGCCGCACACCATCTGCGCGTACATGCTCTGGAACGCGTCGGCGCAGAGGATGGCCGCCGTCGGGCTCGTGTAGTTGTGGTACGGGTCGTACGGCCGGTTCTTGAAGTGGTCGCTCTTGTAGTAGCTCGTCAGCACGGGCCTCGCCGTCAGGCCTCCCGGCGTCTTCGTCTCCGACTTGACGAACAGGAAGTAGAGCCCCTTCCCCTTGTCAAGCCCAGGCACATACCTATGCAATGATTCATGACCATTAATCATCATCTGCTTCTTGTACGTGCGTCTGCTATCAAAATGAGACAATGATAGGAGTAGTATCAACTTACAAGTTCATGACCGGCATGAGGAGGCTGTAGAGCAGCTGACGGCGGTCGAGCTCGTCCATGATGGTGGGCATCAGCTTGCGCTCGCCGGCCGACGTGCCGGAGCTGGTGAGGAACTCGGAGACGGGGTGGGTGGACAGGATCGGCGAGCGGTCCCCGTTCGCAATGCGCTGAATGTACGGCTGCAGGTCGTCGTACGACACCACCGGAACCTTGGCCCGGAAAGCGGCGCGGTCGGTGGCGCCGTCGAGGCCGCACTTGGTCAGGTACTCCGTGCCGGCGTTGCGGCCGAGGATCTCCCCCAGGACGCGCTCCTGCACAGCGTCGACGTTGGTGGTCATCTCGTCGATGAACCGGAGCTTCTCGACGTCGCCCTCCTTCACCGCCCCCGCCGCCGGCGACGACGCCGGGGTCCGGAGTGCCGTCCCGGTGGTCGACACATCAGTCATCACCGCCATTGCCTCTCAACCCCGAACAAGAAAAAGGCCCAAGGAATGCTCTTGCTAGCTTAGCTTGAGCTAGTAGTAGCGAGAGGAAGAGGCGTCGTGTGAGAGCCGAGGCGAGGCGAGGAAGGCGAGGGACAAGGAAATGTTTTGTGTTGGTGGTGTGTGGCCTGAGTCGGAACGCCTTCGAATGGCCGGGTATTTATAGAGGGCGAGGCGAGCTGCTGGTCACGGGCGAGGAGGAGAAGAGCTAGCCGAGAAGAAGGACATGGGGTGACGTCAGTGGCTGTCGGTCCACGGCGCGGCAACGGCGGGGCCCGGTGTCCCGTCGGGAGGTGGACAACCGCCCGGCACGGTGGGGGCGGCCGGGGCCTCCACGTCGGATCTCACACTTAAAACCGGCGGAGACGTGGCGGTTAGCTGGCCGAAGCCAAGTCAAGCCGACCCGAGCAGTTTCACCCTTTCACTTCACCACGCGGTAGTAGTTACTAGTAGTAGTTCATTGACAGATGCGTGGACGGCGTATGTCTCGTGCAACTTGGTCGTCCGGTTGGTGTAAGGTCGGCCGGAAGCGTAGACTAACGGACGCGATTAACAAATAACTAGTATCGGGCTTGATCTGTTTCGCGTTGCTATCGGCGATAGATTCTCTGATGAGAGAGAGAGAGAGGGGGAGGCAGAGGCGAGCACGGCAGAAACGCTCCCCGAATTTAGCAGAGTCCGCGCCTCTGCGAACTGCTGAATCGAAGGCAAAATCCCTGTCGCCTCTTTGCCTGCCTCTTCTCGAACATGGCCTGTCCGTTTCATTTGCAAGGGGAGAGGGAGGAGCTTAGGCAGCCAGCTAATACCGGCCGAGAGAGCGAGTGAGAGCCAGGCCTTATCCCCGACTTTCTCGCGCGCAAGCCTTTGTCGAGCCGCTTTTAGCTCGACACGGAATTCCGTGCGCCACGGGCATACTACCACGCGAAACGGAGGACGGATCGAGCCGACCGATGGATGGATGCAGCGCACACGGCGCCGGCAGACAGGTCACAGGCGCACGTACGTAAGCGGCCACGAGCTCGGCTGATTCGGGAAAGACGATACCAAACTTTCCCTTGGGACGCGACGGGCGCGCGCACCCAACCGATCGCGACGGAATCACGGAACGGCCGCGTGCCAGCCGCTGATGGCGCGCGTGCGCGGCTAACCTGGCCGGCGGGCGGCGAGAGCGAGCGAGGCAGCCGCATTCAATGAATCTTTGTGGTTGGGGGAGGTTAGCTAGCTAGTGTGAGAGCGAGCGCCGGCCGTGTGCTGGGAGAGGGATTAGACTAGAGTTCACCTCAGGTTACGGGCTGGCGGCCACGTGAAGCCGTCGCAAGTTGTAACATGGTCAGGGGGGAGAGGAGATGATAGGTCGACGGGACTGGCCATCCCTGCCTGCCTGCCTGGATGGGCGGGGATGGGATGGGATGGCAGTCAGTCAGATATTCTTTGTGCCAATCACTCGCTCACTCGCCGCGCGAGGTTGTGTGTGTGCTGCATGATCCGGCCGGGATCCGGTTCGCGTTAAAGGAAACTTCGAATCACCGCCCTGCCCGCACATTTTTATTCGCAACTGCGCAATGGAATATGGCAATGGCTCCCGCCTCTCGCCGCCCTGTCGTTCGAGAAGATACCCGTCGGCTGATCAGGCCCCCGCCTGCCTGCCTGCCTGCCGGCGCCCCCCGCGCACGCGGCTCGTGCGCTCAAGCAGCAGGTGGTTTTGACGTGCACCGCCCACTCCCGCGCGGTTGCCGCCCTCGCTTCTGCATGATTGATTACGGGCCGGGTCGAATAATGCAGAGTGCGTTGCGTGCGCGTGGCGTGGTGCGCCGCGCGCGCGCGAGACCGCCGATCTCGTCGTTGGCTTTTGGCTGCACCGCGTCCGCCTCCGCGCGCGCGCGCGCGTGCAACCGATCGCGTACACCACCACACACCGAAACGAGAGGGTTAGCCTGTTTCTGACCGTGCGGCGTGCGGGGTTGGCAGTGGAAGGGGAGGAGCTAGAGCTGTGACGACGCTGGTGGTGCGTGTTGCGGCTGCGTGCCGGCCGGAGACGGAGCAAGTGCCGGGAAGCTTCCCCTTTGGCTGGACAGGGGAGACGCCGAGACGGGCGCAAAGCGGGGGTTGGTTTCCGTCACGTGAACCAGAAGGGGGAGGAACAGACGTTTGTTAGACCTTTTTTGTCCACGCACGCCCGTCCTGCCGATGCCCCAGAATTTCTCGGGGGACGACGACCCGGTGACTCTCTCGTGATCATGACGGTCGTTTTGGCAGCTCCTCCTTTGCTTTGCCCCTGCCACTGGCCTCTGTAAGACTGTAAAGCGTCGTTTGCTGTCAAAAAAATATACTGCAAAAGGGAGAAAAGAAAAGGGAGGCCGTGTGTTGTGTTTTGCATGGTGTTAGGTACCGCTGCTCCTGCTGCCGCTTTGGACTTTGGTCGTGTGCAGACTTGTTAACCTTTTGTTACAGGTAGAATCATTTGGGACCGTCAAAAAGAAAAGAACATTATCTACCCCCGCATCAGCAAACGAAGCCTCGGTTGTGATCCGTGGCGATGATTCGATTCATATGTCCTGAGCATGTGGAAATTGTTTAATTGGAGCATCATTAACCCGGGGAAGGAATTAATTTGGACTTGACAGCAAAAGTTCTCGTACGAAGTTACTTCCCGTTTTCCATGTCAAGCAGCTTGAGCTAGCCTTTCTATTAAGCTACCATTTCCTGTTACAATGGAATATATTTGCTGTTGGTATGGTTGCTAGATCGAGCGTTATATTTGACAAATAAAGGTTAGTCTGCACCGAAAGCTGAGTCTAGACTCTAGAAATGTCTAACCGTAATTCCTCCTCTCCCATAACTGAGATGAGTGCGATTTATTTTATCGGCGTGTCAAAGTCATCCTGATAACGAATAAGGAATAACACGGGAAATTCTGTATGCAGATCCTTTTCTTCAGAAAGATTATTCTGAAGAAGATTACAGATCTAATCCAAACATCTCGAGGAGAACCTATGCAGATTGAAAATGCATACCCCTAGCACTTCATGTCTAACTGCACATCTCGCATGCTTAGCGATGTGCGCATTTCGTGATTGACTCGACGGCAATCCCAAGTTAGAAATCGCGAGGTAACCATGCGAGTAGTTCAGAGTAATCAGGCTTACCAACCAAGCCGGTGATTGGTGAAGTCCACTTTGACTGATCATATGGTTTGGCACGAACAATTACACAATGACAAATTGACAACCAAGATAACTTTGTTTTCGGAGCGAGATTTTGGACCAAATAGTAACTATCTAACCCCATATAATACGCTTAACGATGTCATTATCGATCGCGACCATATACATGCATGCAGAAATAGTAAAAGACAGCACCGCACGCTCCCTCCACACTAGCATGTAGTTAATTCGAATTTGACGAACGATGCCGTCGTTCGTGGACATTGCTTCATCAGACACTTGTCGTCGCGCCGCTGGTTAACCATGGGGAAAATTCGTCCTCAGAGAGAAAATTTTTGAAACCTAGATAGAAAGCGATAGAAATTGCCTGGCTAGTTACATGGTACAAATGTACGACGTCGGACAACTTTTTCTGTAGACTGTGTACAGTGGAAGCATCGTCAGACTCCTGTGATTAATTAATTAGCACGCTTGTTCATTCCTTGGCAGCTAGCTAAGCATAAATCCTTGATGGTATCCTGTTCAATTCCACTGAAAGATACTTATTCAGCCGTCTTTAGACGACCTTGCCGTACTGGATAATCTACTTTGCTGTCACTGTTCACACTGCACAGTACAATATACTAGTAAAATAGTAGTACTAACTACTGCACTAGTCCAAATGAGTATACATATATATGTCCAAATTAAGTTGAAAGAACAAGGAGAGATCCCAAGAAAATGTACGCCATGCTTGAAGCATATACGTATGGGCGAAATGGAGAGTACTTGTGCTTGTCTCGGTGAGTTAACCTGTGGGCCGGGGCACACCCAAACAGTAAGCGCACGCGGCAAAACCCTCCCTGGAATGTTCTGCTTGCCACCGAATGCGTCGACACAAAGCATTTGTGCTATCCAATGCACGATTTGGTGGTGAGGCCCGGCATGTCTTACGACTAGATCTCCCTTTTTGGATTTGATTGAGGATGAGGTGAACCGGAGATCTACTCTCACTGTCGAAGGTGTCTAGCCTATTATTAGTAGTAGATGATTGCATGCGCAGATAAATTTCGATCCAGACACACACACGATGAGATCGGTCGATCGATCGATCGATCGGTCGATCTATTAATCGACACAGTCAGTCAGTGACCATCCCCGGCAATGATCATCTTCTACTAGCAGCTCTGCAGTCCATGCAGAAAATCAAAAGGCGAGAAGAAACTAAAGGAGAGAGTTGGTACCAAGTACCATGCATGCATTTGCGTTTTGCATTGCGTGGATCAGAGTGGAGTTTAGCAGCAGCAGCAGCAGCAGGAGGGGGGGGGGGGGGGGGGGGGGGGGGGCGGCGACATGTACAGAGGCCGACACGACCAGAGTGTGCATGCATGCGTAAAGAGGGCCGTGGATAAGAGACACGGGCACATGCGACGACGCACCTTTCTGCGCGCCCATATTCACTGGTCCGACGTAAAGAGAGGTCTCCTCTACCACTCTCTACCTAACGATTGAATTGGAGCGAGCGGAGCCAAAGAAGAGCATCATGGCGTCCGTCCGTCTCAGGGATTCTGAGCATCGGTGTCATGTTGTCCGCTCGACGATCAACGACGGAAGGATATTTATCGGTCAAGCCCCTGCTGGTGCTGGTCTCCCCTGCGCTCTCTGCCGGTGTGTAGTACGATCCTATGATGTGTGTCGTTGATTCGAGCACGTAAAATGAGAGATGAGTGAGACTTGAGAGGGAGCAAATTGTACTATAGGAGTATAGTATACCGATTGGGTCTCTGTGCGTGCGATGTTCGTACCGTTGATGCTCACTCGTTGTCTCATTCTGCTCGTCGTGAACGAAGGGGGTTGGCGGCGCACAGGAATTTCGGTACGGGGTCTCGGCCCATTCGGTGAACGGCGCAGGCCGCGCGTGTGGTGTCGGAGATGCGGCCCGAGACGGTGGCGGAGAAGCCCACCTGCCATAGTGGTTGGGTGGAGTTCGTAACGAGGCCCAACCGCCCAACCGCCGAAGACCTGCAGCCCAGGTTGACCCCAATGATGGAGAAACGGGCCAGGGTTGAGCGGTTCTTGAGCCGCCAATAATTTTGGACCTCATCGGTTTGCTGTGGCTGAGGCTGATATTCAGCACAAGCCCATCAGTTAGCTTATTGGGCTGAATAAGCACCCGCTATTGGTAGTGTATTTGATCTTTGTGGACATCTTTTTACGGCTGATTATGCTGAATTGAAAAAGCCAATTTGGCTGATCAGCCAAAGCTGTAGGGTTACCGATGAGGACCTTTTTTTTTAACGAACAGCGTTAGATGGTGCAAGTTTCACATTAACATACAGCAGGAAAAAAAAAGATTATCACCCTGTAAGGCAATAATCAGGAAAAGAAAAAAGAACACCAAAGCAACATCAACACGCGCTAACAGCAATAGCACACACTCCCCGAAAAAGGAACTAGCACCGAGCCGGGCCTCCGCTATGTGTGACCGGACGCCGCTAGCCCTAGAAAGGAGTCACAAACGATCTGGCTAAGCCAACTCCAACCAAAAGATCCCCCACATGCTCTCAACTATTGCGACGTAGAAGGGTTGCCGAAGGAGAGGGCGAGAGAGAAGAAGATCCACTCCTCCCACGAGTAGACCGGATGGCAACATTTAAGGACGTCGTCGAAGATCAGCAGACTGAACGTTGAACAGGCAACAAAAGCGAGATCTCTTAAACGACGCCAGGGTGAACCGGTAGACCATTTGGCCACTTGTTTAAATACCCGCGGCGGGGGGGGGGGGGGGAATGCATAGAGTTTCGCCTCATCGAAGGGCTCTGCCTTAATGGTTGTGTGGCCACAGCTGTCATCGCCTGGGTTTGTCCCCATCACCAAGCTTGGGAAGGGAAGGATCACCATCACGTAGGGCTGTCAAAAAAGCTCGAGGCTCGCGAGCTGCTCGAACTAGGCTCGCTCAAGGCTCGACTCGAGCTCGGCTCGTCTACTACTCGAATCAAGCTCAAGCCTCACTATAAGCTCGCGAGCTTCACGAGCCGAGCTCGAACTGTTTGACGAGCCTGTCTTTACTTTCTTTTTCTTTTGGCAGTGAGTAGTAGCATACCGAGTAGTACTACCAGTAGTATTCATTTATCATGTCAACATCACCTAGCTGCTTGCAGAGTGGAGTAGTACTCCTACTAGTGGTAGTACAGCTAGTTCACTTCCCAACGAGCTGCTTGCAGAGTTTTGACCTCCTAGCTAGTAGGCTCCTAGTGTGTAGCTCCATCAATGCTACTAGTAGTGCTAGGAGTAGTACTACTGCATGTCTGTCATTACAAGCGCCATCGTCACCAAAATCCAACAGTCCATCCAAGCAACCAATGCGACTAAGCTCGATAGCAGGCTCGAGCTCGAGCCGAACCCATCTATGAGCTCGAGGCATAAACTAGGCTTGGCTCGAGCTCGACTCGAATATGTAACAAGCTTGAGCTTAGATAGGTAAGCTCGCTCGAGCTCGACTCGTTGACAGCCCTACCATCACGGCAGCACCACCTCGTCCCGGCTGCCGCTCCCTCCTTCGCACCCATACTTTCTACTGCTACCACCGCTGGTACTACTCCATATCTAATGATCGAGCAGGAGGATTGCTTGCTAGACCATCACTCCAAAGGAGGGATAGGGTGAGGGGAGGAAGAAGAAGGGGGAAGGAAGACACCAATGTCAACGTCGGGTCTAATGCCTCCGTGATGCAAGGGCTGAGGAGGGCGGGACGAAGGCGGTGACCTTGCGGCCGAGGGGGGAGGCCAGGAAGGGGGATCGGATGGTTCGGTTAGATAATAATGCTTTGCAAAAGCACCCTTGTACTCATTATGTTTATAGCGCAAACCCTAAAAACAAAATTTTGTCTTCTTCACATTGTATTTTGTAGAACAACAAGGACTGTTTCGAATAAAATACAACAAGATGCCAGGTAACGGGAGGGTCGCTTCAACAATTTGTGTATTACACTCTTGTGGTTCCTTTTTTCTTCTTCTTTTTACAATCTTGCTTTTTATGGTTCTCAACTTTGCAAGTAGTGATTTTCACGAGAGAACCAAATTCACATTGGTTAAGATCATGATTTGGTTTGCTATAGTAGTGATTACATTTGTAATTGTAGTTCGAATATATCTAGTCTTTTATCTTTTTGCTCAAAGAATGAAAAAACCGCATTGTCGAAGCCCTTTATGAAATGAATAAATATCCTTATCAAAACTTTTTGGACTTCTATTGAATAAAAAATTGCATTGTACATCCTTTTAATTTTGATACATATAAGATGTCCTACGGATAATAATCTGACTCAGGACTATATAACCGGTCAATCCAAAATACTCCAAGACCAACGCAAACCAATACTTAATAGTGGTAGCGAGTTAGCAATACGAGTGGTTCTGTAGAGACGACCACACGACCTGTAGCATGTGATACCAATACGGGTTGGTCTAATAATAGACATAATGTTTGCATGTTGGCTAGACCCGTGAACATGTATCGGCCTGACCAATGTACATAATAACTTATAGAAATTCTTTAGTCCTTGTTTGGTGGAGGGGGTTGAAGGGGATTGGAGGGGTTTGAGGGAGAATAATTCCGCACCACAATAAGAGTGGAATAAATCCCCTCCAATTATCTCCTCTTGAGGATTAACCGACCATAGCCTTATATGGGAGTTCTATGTAAAAATATTCGAATCCAAATGGACATATAAACTTTCGCTGTATAAGCTGTCGATGTATATAAACTTTAGTTAAGTATAAATAAACTTACAGAAAAAAGCAGACCACCTGGTTAAAATGCACGGGCGTTCGCACGAGTTTACCACACGCGAACGTTTTTTTTTGAATGACTCGCACAAGACGGTGCGAAGTTCTATTGATAGAGCAGGAAAAAATTACAAGATTACGACCCTGGAGGGTCGTAACCAGGAAAAAGGAAAAATATACCACCACCCACACGGCGACATCGCCAACACACAAGCCCAGGAGAAGGCTAACACCGGACCGGCCGCCGCTAAGCGTGACCGACCGCCACTAGGCCAACAAAGGGACACAGACAAGATCGCCCCCTAGGGGATGCCAAAACAACGTCTTCAAGAAGAGAAGCGACGGAGAAACCGCCGCCGTCGTCCATTAGGACTCAAAAGAGCCAAGACTAGGCTTTCGCCCGGCAATCACCCTTGAGGGGTGAGACAACACGACAACGCCCTCAGGCATCGTTGTCGGTCCGACCAAGGCCGGACTGGGTTTTCACCTGCCGCTCACCACTTGCGAATCCACGCCTGACGCACCGATGCTCCACCACCACACAAGCTTTGCCGACATGTGGGACCCCTGCACCGGCGTCCTCCGCCGGCTAGCCTTCGTGCGCCGAAGACCGCGTCACAGTGCCACACCCACCGGCAGCTCCTCCTCACACCTAGGTCGCCTCCTCCACCGCCGGCCGTGCCACTCTGCGCCAAGCCGGCCTCCTCCACTGGACGCGCCTCGCGCCAATTCGGTCTCCCTCCATCAGCTGCGCCTCCCGCGCCAAGCCGGCCTCCATCTCTACCGCCCGCGCCTCTCGCGCCGAGCCGGCCTCCGGTATCATCGGCTGCGCTTCTCTACGCCAAGCTGGTCTCCGACCCCTCCACCAAACAATGCCGCGCTGGGCAGATGTAGTCGTCTCCCACGCCCTCAGCTAGCCATCTGAGGCCGCCATGCCTCCAGTGACCACAGAGATGGTCACCACCACCGCAGCCGCTGCTGCCTAACGCCCAGCCACCTCGCCGTCGTCATCCTCGCCTCGCAGTCGACTCCTTCCCCGCCGCCGACGTCGCCACTGCCTCCACAAACGGCCACCGTCGCCGCTGCCACCGACGCCAGCCCCCGCATCCGCAACCTGCCGCTGTGCCGTCGCCCTTCACCAGCATGCAGCTAGTCGCCGCCCGATGCCATGTGCGCCGCTGCCGCCATCGCCAGCCGACACCGCAGCCGCCAACTGCCGCGACCGCCGCCGTCGTCGCCAACTGCCGCAATGTCGCCAACTGCCGCCGCTGCTGTCGCTACTAGGGATGGCAATCAGGCGCGACGGGCACGGATAGTGCCTACCTATACCCGTGCCCGTGAGATTATTTGTGCCCATGGGTATGCCCGTTACTACATGACGGGCAAGGATTGTTGCCCATACCCATCGCCCGCGGGCGCCTTGTACCCGCGGGCGTGCCCGTTTACCTGCCACAATAAAAGCAATGGAACAAAAAGTCTACAAGCTTCTAAGTTCGAATCGAACTTAAAACATCAAATATTCTCCGCCTCGGTGTAGTGTCTCTCCTCTGGCGGCGATAGAGGAAGGGAGAGAGAAATAATAAGGGAAATAAATGGGAAACCATAGAAAACAAAGAACGTGGCTTATGTATTCTAGTGGATTTTGCTCCTAGCCTACATCTAAGTTAGATTTCGCGGGTAAAAGGGTAAAGCGGGCATGGGTAGTGATTACCCATACCCATGCCCATTTATCCATCGGGCATATATGGAGGAGTGATCCTCTCTAGCGGGAGATCGTGGGATCCCCCTTTCGTGAGTTCAGCCGGGGGCAGCGGGTGAGATCCGAGGTTTTTGAGACACAAGGGATTTATACAGGTTCGGGCCGCTATGAAGCATAATACCCTACGCCTGTGTGTATGATGATTCTTCTGTGCTTGTGAAGCCTCTGAATCTCCGACATACAAGCTAGGGTTAGAGAAGCTTTGGCTCGGGGATCCAGAGTTCGATCCCCCTTCCCGCTAGGTATGGTCCTCCTTTTATACTCTAAGGGGATACCACATGTGCTACGAGTGCTACCTAGGGAGAAGGGAAAATATTCTCTATATTAATTACATGTCTTGTGCCTTAGCTTGGAATCCGCATACACGTCGTCTCGGTCGTGGGGCCTACCACACCATGCCGCCTGACACGGGGGGCGCCCATGTCATTCACCATTTAATGGGTGAAAACTTCCGGGTTCTTGTTCGCACCAGGAAACGGGAACCCGGGTCAGTTCAGAGTGGTTGGACCAGCTCTGACCGGGGTAAGAGGCTATGAAGCCCCTCATTATTATGATGGGATGGGACGGAGCACGCCGCACGCCGCCCGACAAACTGACAGGGCGAGGGTACACAGCCGCCGTCCCATCGGTCATTTGACCGGTCACGGACCTGTCACAAATTGGTCACAGATCGGTTGAGTGCACTGCATGCCACATTAAATGCGGCGTGGCGCAACCGCTCAGGTCGCCATAATAGCGGGTAGGTGAGCGCCTGGAGACGGCCATCTAACCCATCGCACGTGGCGACCTAGAGAGGTGGTCGAGGGAACCCGACCCCTAGTCATAGGAGGGGGCGGCCGCCGCCCTACCTCGGGCCCAATCCCCCCTCGGGGGAGGGCCACGTGGCGCCTGGGGCAGCCTCCTCCCTCTAGTCTTGGCCAGGGAGTGGCCGCCGCCCTACCTCGGGCCCGACCCCTCTCAGGGGAGGGCCACGTGGCATTGGGAGGCAGCCTCCTACGACTAGTCTTTGGGAAGGAGTGGCTGCCACCCCACCTCGGGCTTCACCCCCCTCGGGGGAGGGCCACGTGGCATTGGGGGGCAGCCTCCTCCGACTAGTCTTTGGGAAGTAGTGGCCGCCACCCTACCTCGGGCCTCACTCCCTTCGGGGGAGGGCCACGTGGCGACCTAGAGAGGTGGTCGAGGGAACCCGACCCCTAGTCACAGGAGGGGGCGGCCGCCGCTCTACCTCGGGCCCGATCCCCCCTTGGGGGAGGGCCACGTGGCTCCTGGGGCAGCCTCCTCCTTCTAGTCTCGGCCAGGGAGTGGCCGCCGCCCTACCTCGGGCCCAACCGCTCTCGGGGGAGGGCCACGTGGCATTGGGGGGCAACCTCCTCCGACTAATCTTTGGGAAGGAGTGGCTGCCACCCCACCTTGGGCCTCACTCCCCTCGGGGGAGGGCCACGTGGCATTGGGGGCAGCCTCCTCCGACTAGTCTTTGGGAAGTAGTGGCCGCCACCCCACCTCGGGCCTCACTCCCCTCGGGGGAGGGCCACGTGGCATTGGGGGGCACCCTCCTCCCTCTAAACATGATACCCCCGGGCCCATATCACCGACAGTAGCCCCCGGCGTTAGCCCTGTCCAAATCCTTTCCCAGGTGGTCAGGGTTGACGCCAATCTGCTAGTTAGTTGACATGTGGGCCCGATCTTCTGTCCTATCATTCTGGGAGTTGGGCGGTGGGAGTTTAGTCACGTTCATACGTCGGCTTAACTTCCCACTTCCTTCCCGGTTTCCGAGGCGCCGTGGGCTCGGGAGTTTAGCCTGTACCTTAGGCCGTGAACTTATTTCCTGTATATACTCAGCAAACGTTGTTACATTCTCTCGGGCCCTTGACCTTACGCCGCGTACCTCGCTTGCCCCTACCTTTTGTTAACCTCTATTCGTGTTCTACTTTATCTATTCAAACGTTATTTTCGCGTGAGTCCGAGGATTGAACTTTCCATAGCCAGCAATCTTCACCCGCGATCAAGCCAAGCTGAGCGCCGTAGCCAGCCGGCGGGGCCAGAGCCAGCTGCTACGGAAGAGCCAGCACAGGGGGCCCCAGGCGTCGACGGCGTCCAGAGCTCAACGCAGGGCTAGGATAGAGCTAGGAATTGTAGCCCCCATGCTTTTAGCAAAGAATCATTTGAATGGATGAAGCGAATACAAACTTTTTGTTACCAAGGGAGGCAAGCCAGCGCGCGACACGTGGGTTCCGTGGGACCGCGAGGAAGAGATGGGCGAGAGATAAATATAAGCAATAATAATTCTATGCAAACAATTATCTTTGCGCGAATGCGGGGACTAAATTTTCCATATCCAACAATCTTCACCCACGATCAAGCCAAGCTGGGCGTTGTAGCCAGCCGGCGGGGCCAAAGCCAGTCGCTACGAAAGAGCCAGCACAGGGGGGCCCCGGGCGTCGACGGCGCCCAGAGCTCGACGTAGGGCTAGGATAGAGCTAGGAATCGTAGCCCCCACACTTATAGGAAAGAATCGCTTGTATGAATGAAACAAATACAAACCTTACTTGCATGTCGCGACCTTTCAAACCTTTAGCTCGAAGAGGGCCTCCCATCATGGGTTCCTAACCATTTTGGAAAGCCTGCGACCACTTAGCAAACGAGGTGAGGTTCCCACGAGCCTGTGTCCCCACGCTACATATTCTGTTTGCTCTTTCCTTTCGGTGGCCTCCTTCCAATATCTCTCCCTTTTACACGGACGACTACTTTCGCACGAGTGTGAGAGCCGAAAAACTCTAGAGCCAGCGATCCCCGTCCACAGTTGAGCTAGGCCGGGCACCGTAGCCAGCTGGTGGGACCAAAGCTAGCCGCTACGGAAGAGCCAGCACAGGGGGTCCCGGGCTTTGACGGTACCCGGCGCTCAACTTAAGGCTGGAATAGGGCTAGAAAACTTAGCCCCCACACTTAGCGAGGAAATGTTCATGTAGATGGGAGAGAGGTTGGGCTCTTACCACCGAGGGAGCAAACAAATGCGTGACATGTGAGCGTCACAGGGCCATGAGAAAAGAACGGGGGGAAAATAAATATAAAACTTCAAGCTGTATTAAGCTTATGAATTGAAAAATTGAAAATACCTGAAGCTTGAAAGGACGATTAGTTGAGCCGGGCCGGGCATCGTAGCCAGCCGGCGGGACCAAAGCTAGCCGCTACGGAAGAGCCAGCACAGGGGGTCCCGGGCTTCGACGGCACCCGGAGCTCAACTGCAAGAGCCCTCCTAGGAGTAGACTGAGGCGAGTGGCAGGTTCATGAGCGATCCCCGCGCTTGGCCCTGGAGGGCCATGGGGAAGAAATTCGCCTTGACCCGGTCGTCACCCCACCTCGTCTCTATGATCGTCGTGTGGATCTGGAGGGACTCGGAGGGGTTGATGCTACCGTGATACCTTTCGGTGAGGCTGGGCTGAAACTTTTGAGGGTCATCGGACATTCTGAAGACTCGCCATAAAGACCTGGCCGCCAGCCTTACCCAGTGAAGATGCGGGGGGCCTAGCCCCCTGCCTGGGGTGGCGCGGCACTCCTAAGGAGGCTGTGCCTTCCCCCGCATTGGCGGCGTGACGCTTATCACGCCGGCGCTCGAAAGAACCTCAAAAATCACGAACGCGCCCCCTACCTGGCGCGCCAGCTGTGGAGGAGTGATCCTCTGTAGCGGGAGATCGTGGGATCCCCCTTTCACGAGTTCGGCGGGGGCAGCAGGTGAGATCCGAGGTTTTTGAGACAAAAGAGACACAAGGGATTTATACAGGTTCGGGCCGCTATGAAGCGTAATACCCTACTCCTATGTGTATGATGATTCTTCTATGCTTGTGAAGCCTCTGAATCTCCGACGTACAAGCTAGGGTTAGAGAAGCTTTGGCTCGGGGATCCAGAGTTCGATCCCCCTTCCCGCTAGGTATGGTCCTCCTTTTATACTCTAGGGGGATACCACATGTGCTGCGAGTGTTACCTAGGGAGAAGGGAAAATATTCTCTATATTAATTACATGTCTTGTGCCTTAGCTTGGAAGCCGCATACACGTCGTCTTGGCCGTGGGGCGTACCACACCATGCCGCCTGACACGGGGGGCGCCCATGTCATTCACCATTTAATGGGTGAAGACTTCCGGGTTCTTGTTCGCACCAGGAAACGGGAACCCGGGTCAGTTCAGAGTGGTTGGACCAGCTCTGACCGGGGTAAGAGGCTGTGAAGCCCCTCATTATTTTGATGGGATGGGACGAAGCACACCGACGCCGCCTGACAAACTGACAGGGCGAGGGTACACAGCCGCCGTTCCATCGGTCATTCGACCGGTCACGGACCTGTCACAAATCGGTCACAGATCGGTTGAGTGCACTGCATGCCACATTAAATGCGGCGTGGCGCAACCGCTCAGGTCGCCATAAAAGCGGGTAGGTGAGCGCCTGGAGACGGCCATCTAACCCATCGCACGTGGCGACCTAGAGAGGTGGTCGAGGGAACCCGACCCCTAGTCATAGGAGGGGGCGGCCGCCGCCCTACCTCGGGCCCGATCCCCCCTCAGGGGAGGGCCACGTGGCGCCTGGGGCAGCCTCCTCCCTCTAGTCTCGGCCAGGGAGTGGCCGCCGCCCTACCTCGGGACCGACCCCTCTCGGGGGGAGGGCCACGTGGCATTGGGGGGCAGCCTCCTCCGACTAGTCTTTGGGAAGGAGTGGCTGCCACCCCACCTCGGGCCTCACTCCCCTCGGAGGAGGGCCACGTGGCATTGGGGGACAGCCTCCTCCGACTAGTCTTTGGGAAGGAGTGGCCGCCACCCCACCTCGGGCCTCACTCCCCTCGGGGGAGGGCCACGTGGCATTGGGGGGCAGCCTCCTCCGACTAGTCTTTGGGAAGGAGTGGCCGCCACCCACCTCGGGCCTCACTCCCCTCGGGGGAGGGCTACGTGGCATTCGGGGGCACCCTCCTCCCTCTAAACATGATACCCCCGGGCCCATATCACCGACAGCATAGCTTTTGACCCAATTAGAAACCCATGGGTATAAAATGGAGAACAAACCCAACCCTAATAGGGTTTTTACCCACGGGTAAACGGGCAAACGGGCACAATTGCCATCCCTAGTCGCCACACCGCCGCCGTCGTCGCTACACAGCTGCCTCCAACTGCCGCCGGCCACCCTCTAGATCCGGCCGAGAGGTGCGGATCTGGGGGACACCGCCGCCGCCGCCGTCGGGCACTGCGCCGTCGCCACCACAAGCCCACACGGGACCACCACCACCATCTTCGCGCCCGCGGCCTGTTCCGTCCCCGCCGCCTTCAGCCGCCGCCGCCCGGCGCCGCGCACCCCTGCCTTCGCCGTCGCCATCCCTGCCGTCCTCCCCGCCGCCAGTCGCCGCCCTGCCAGATCCGGCCAGAGCGGCCTGGATCTGGCGGTTACCGCTGTCCCGCCTAGCGATTCCCCTGCCCACCCGGTAAGAGGTCGGCGAGGGGCCCCCGCCGCCGCCGTCCTTGCGGCCGGCCGGCTTTGCCGGCGGCCGCTCGAGCGGCGGCGAGGCGGAAGGGAAGGAGGGGAAGGAGGGGAGGGAGAGGGGTGGCCGGGTCGTCGCCTCCCGTGCTGCCCCAGGTGAGGGCGACACAAGAGTTTTCCAATTTTTTGCTTCACGCGAACGTTTTTTAATTAGCCTTTTTGATGCGGCACTAAAGTGGATAAAGTTTCAGGATACAGGTAGATTTCAATTTTCATCGAGGAAACCATATACAGTCACCAGCCATCATCTTTTATCAGTTATTGTCCCTTTTCCGTTTGAGATGAAGTCATCGACCATGCATCATCTCTGTAATAACTAATACTGATCCAATATGACGAAAGAAACAATATGATCGTATTCAATATGGACTCAATGAGTCATATAGAGTCCACAGCAGGAAAAATTTTGCAGCACAAACGGGTCAGGTCGATTGATTGGTCGAGACAGCTGACGATATGCCGAAATGGCAAAAGCCTACGACGTGATAAGAATTAGTTCCTTGGAAGAAGAACGCACCACTCACCTAGACGTATTCTGTGGGAACACTGCTGAACTGAAAATTCCTGGTCCGATACATGCCAACTTGCACAAAGATGATGAGACCAAGGACACTGCTGAACTGCAGTAGAGGCAAAAAAACGAGCGAACAGAGACGAAAGCTACGTATAACAACGCCGATTTGATAGCCGTGATCACCTGCCTGCCTACCTGGGGTTAGAGACTTTTAGACGAACGGAAGTTTCAGAAATTTTCAGTCTGATGAAACGAAAAAGTTGACGGGTTGTCGCTTCAATGCTGTGGCTCCATTTCCGGATCAGGCTGCCAGAGTATACGAGTCACCAATCCACTAAGGCACAATCAGCATCAGAATTTCCATTATTTTTCCCCCTCTCTGATGCGGTCGACTTCGTTGTAGGGCTCGCGAGGGGAACACATAGTTTCCAGTTGTCTCACTCTGAAGCGAGCTTCACGTACCGACAACCAAAAGAGGCCTCCAAATCACCGCATAAAAATAAGCACAATCATTGTGGCTGTGAGTGCATCATCCACTTTAATCGGTTTAATTTCTGAGCAGTAATTAACCTTTCTGTTTTGGGCTCAGCAATTTGGTCCAATGCTAATGGCATTATGGCTAACAGGTTACACGAGGACTAGTGGCAGCTGCACTCACCTGAAGTCATCTGAAAGCCACTGATGATGTAGGCTTATCTTTAGTAGTACTCGTTTTAATTAGAAAACGTGAGGCGTTTACGCTTGAGCCTGAAGAGACAAAAAGAGACAATGCTTCAGATAAGTTCAGAAATCAGATATGATTTTTTTAGAAAAATGCGCCCATAGGCCATAGAACTCTTCAGTAAGCATGCTGTTTTGCCAATTAAAAGCAAAAGAGGAAGACAACTTCACTTGCAACGCATAACAGAATTGAAGTCAAGGTTTCTTTATGTGACTTTTTTTTTGTTCAGTTAAAGGATGTCCTTCTTTCTATACATATATTCTTGTACTTCTATTGACAAGGACACTACAGACACACAAACAGTAGCTTCCCATATGATTGGTGCAAAAGAACAGGAAAATGACAAACCATGGAACTGTATGAGGATACTGAACTGTAGTACTGGATAGAGAGGTACAGAACTGTTATCCAAAGCAGGTTCAGACTTGATGAGGATGCAGGGATGAGCTGGACAAGAAACTGAACTTTATTGTAACCGGACAGTATACATGAGAGGCACACCTTATGAAATATTTACTCTTATCAAATATCAAGAACTAGAAAAAAAAAGGGTAGAACAGGTATAAATAAGAAAATCTTTGTTAAGAGGGGAGCATGCTGGCCACCACTATAGGAAAATTGATAGCTAGCTAGGCAAAAAAAAAATAGAAGTATAGGTTTCTCAAAACAAAAAAAAGTATAGATAGGTGTGCAAACTAGAATATCCTGGTCCACTTCAAACTGCTGATCACTTGCTCTTTCCCCTTGAATTATTGCCACTTGCACACACCCCCAGCTTCTTTTTATAGCAAAGAAGAAGCTACCACAATAGCACAAACCTTGAGAGCAATCCACTCTTTCTTCTACTCCTAATACACACACACAAAGAGAGACAAGAATGGAGAGATCACCTGAAGTGGTGCAACACAAGGCAGCAAACCGAGCTGCCGAGGATGATCACACCACCTCGATTCCATGGCTAAAGCTGGGTGTCGTCGATGCACTGACAGCAGAAGCAGGTAAGCTTCCCGAGTCGAATCCGAAGCCGGCCGTGGCGGCGCCGCATAGAACCTTCTCCTGCAACTACTGCATGAGGAAGTTCTTCAGCTCGCAGGCGCTGGGTGGGCACCAGAACGCCCACAAGAGGGAGAGGTGCGCGGTGAGGAAGTCGCACGGCTTCCAGCAGCAGCATCTCATGGTTGGGCTCTCCCCGACTGCACCGTCGTCGTTTCTTCACCACATGAGGGTTAATCCTCACGCCACGATCCTGAAGGTGAACCGTGGCGATTCTTCTGCTGATGGTGTTGTCGTGGCGAAATTCCATGGAGGCCAGATGATTAGCAGCTGGGTGCCTTTTGCGGTTGAACATGGTAGAGGGTCAGTCTGGCCTGGGAGCTTCAAAGCAAGCTCTCAGGAGCAGAAGAAGCGCACGGAGGAAGATCTTGACTTGAGCCTGCGGTTATAAGTTTGTAGTGTACAGATAGTTCATTATATATATTTAAGTATGCATTTTGGCAAATATGATCTTCAGTTTTTTTGTCATATGTTTTCTATGGTGAGGTAATTTCAGAAGCGAACAAACTCATGCATGTTGAAGAGGAAAATGTTTGAACTATAGTTAGTCTTTAATATAATGATTGAAAACCATAACAACAATGTTAATATATAGTTGGAACGACAAACGAATGCCAACTTGGATATCAATCTATCATGAAGGAATTCATAATTACGATTATCCATAGGGCATAGGCTACCGTTTTGAATGATTTAGAATATGAAGTTCAACTCATCGATAAAAGCTGTTTCACAGCGAAATTACACGCAAGACACTTGCTCCTGTAGATTGCAGGACACCGGTTGAATTGACCATACAATGGCTGGTAGCTCTATTATTGTGCATGTCATATAGCACCACTGCTAGTTGTGAATTGTGAAGACATGGATTCTAGTGACACTCTGACAGAGGATTCTAATAAAAATGACGCATTCTTTGATTGGTTCATTCAAGAATCTATTCTTCTACTGCTGTGAGGTAAAGTGCATACTGCGCATAGCATTAGAATCCGTTGGTGAAAGCATAAGAACAAGCTGATCGAGTCACAGAGGGACAAGGAATAAGTGAGACATGAGCTCCCACGAAAAATTATCAAATATTTTATCAGGCATTCAGGTCTCAATGTTTCAAAATGGAAGAGCAAGAACAACAATAGAAGATGAGAGCACTGTAACAGTAGCACACAAAAGAGGATAGAATACTAAAATATCAAGGCGTTTATCATTTTTTTTAAGACAAAAAAAAATATAGAATACTACTCTTCCGTTTCATACTATAAGTCGTTTAATTTTTTTCTTAGTCAAAATTTTTTAATTTGATTAAGTTTATAAAAATTTAGCAACATTTACTACACTAAATTAGTTTTATTATATTAAAAATGAATATATTTTGATAATATGTTTGTTTTGTAAAAAAAATGTTACTTTATTTTTCTATGAATTTGGTCGAAGTTGAAGAAGTTTGTAAAAATAGTCAAACGGATTATAAAATGGAGGGAGTAGAATATTATGGTATTTATCAATTTTTTTTAAGAAGGCGTTTGTTTATCATTTATCTGAACAGCTATCGAAGCTAGAAGCTTGTGCGATAGCTGCAGCAAAGAGAGAGCGAGCTTGAAATAAATGGTGACCGGTCGTAAACATGGGCCGACCTACTCGGCCCAAAGCCCATGTAACTGCAGAAGTTCGAAAGTTTCGAATACGGAGACAAAGGCCCAAGGCGAATCAACTAAAAAAAAATTAAAATTTTGAACAAGCAAGTGTTCAAAATGTTGTTATCTATAACTAATATAAATATTCGTATTTTTCCGGTCGTCACATCTAATTTCATCCGATTTTTCGTCCATACGCAATCTGTCGGAGAATGAACTCCTCCACCAGGGAATCGTGAGGCCCCCCTTTGTGAGTTCGGCCGGGGGCAGCGGGTGAGATTCGAGGGCTTGGTGAGCGGAGCTGTGTGATCTTGAGGGGGTTAGCCCCCCCAAGACGATGAGACAAAAGAGATTTATACAGGTTCGGGCCACTAAAAAGTGTAATACGCTACTCCTGTGCATGATTAATTGAATGTAGAATACAAGTGCTTGGGGTTGCGAGACCCGAGCGCCAGTTCGCTCGGAAGTCCCCCCTCCACCACTAGGCCTGGACCTCCTTTTATACCTCAAGAGGTTACCACATGGGCCCAACAACCTAACCTAGCTCCGGTGGAGAAGTATTATAATCTTTGCATTAAATGCATGTCTTGTCTCTGTGGTTGGGAAGCCAAGCACACGTCGTCTTGATGATGGGACCTGTCAAATCTTGCTGCCTGACACGAGGGGTGCCCCTGTCAGTCACCATTTAATGGGTGAAGACTTCTGGGCTCCTATTACACCGGGAAACGGGAGCCTTGCTTTGACCAGAGCGGGAGGACCGACTCCGGCTGGGATAAGAGGATGAGAACCTCTCACCATCACTATTTGATGGGACATGTCAGGCTGCACGCCGCCTGACACACGAGCAGCGCACAGGCGCACTAGCCAGTCCCATCGGTCATTCGACCGGTCACAGACCGGTTGAGTGCACTGCACCCTGCATTAAATGTGGCGTGTCGCGACCGCTCGGGACGCCATAAATGCGGGTAAGTGGGCACCTGGAGGCGGACACCTAATTCACCGTACGTGGTGACCTAGAGAGGGGGTCGGGGGAGCCCGACCCCTAGTCACGGGAGGGGCGGCCGCCGCCCGACCTCGAGCCCAATCCCCCCTCGGGGGGAGCCACGTGACGCCTGGGGCGGCCTTCTCCCTCTAGTCTCGGCCAGGGAGTGGCCGCCGCCCTACCTCGGGACCGACCCCCCTCGGGGGAGGGCCACGTGGCATTGGAGGACAGCCTCCTCCATCCAATCTTTGGGAAGGAGTGGCCGCCGTCCTACCTCGGGCCTGACTCCCCTCGGGGGAGGGCCACGTGGCATCGGGGGGCAGCCTCCTCCGACTAGTCTTTGGGGAAGGAGTGGCCGCCACCCCACCTCGGGCCTGACTCCTCTCGGGGGAGGGCCACGTGGCATCGGGGGGCAGCCTCCTCCCTCTAAACTTGATACCCCCGAACCCATATCACCGACAGTAGCCCCCGGCGTTAGCCCTGACCAAAACCTTCCCCAGGTGGTCAGGGTTGACGCCGCTTTTCTAGTCTGATGATATGTGGGCCCGATCTCTTATTCTTTCTTTGCTGGCACTAGGACCCATGCGCCTTTTTCGCCCCAGCCTGAGGGCGACTTGCTAGCCCGTACCTTAGGCTGTGAACTTATTTTCCTTAGCTCGAAGAGGGCCCCCCACCATGGGTTCCGAACCATCTTGGGAAGCCTGTGACCACTTAGCAAACGAGGTCAGGTTCCCACGAGCCTGTGTCCCCACGCTACACATTCTATTTGCTCTTTCCTTTCGGTGGCCTCCTTCCAATCTCTTTTCCTTCTACATACTTTCGCATGAGTGTGAGAGCCGAAAACTCTAGAGCCAGCAATCCCCGTCCACAGTTGAGCCAGGCCGGGTATCGTAGCCAGCCGGCGGGACCAAAGCTAGCCGCTACGGAAGAGCCAGCACAGGGGGTCCCGGGCGTCGACGGCACCCGGGGCTCAACTTAAGGCTAGGATAAGGCTAGAAAACATAGCCTCCACACTTAGCGAAGAATCGTTCATGTAGATGGGAGAGAGGTTGGGCTCTTACCACCGAGGGAGCAAACAAATGCGTAACACGCGAGCGTCGCAGGGCCATGAGAAAAGAACAGGGGGAAAATAAATATAAGACTTCAAGCTATATTAAGCTGATGAATTGAAAAACTGAAAATACTTGAAGCTTGAAAGGACGATTAGTTGAGCCGGGCCGGGCACCGTAGCCAGCCAGCGGGACCAAAGCTAGCCGCTGCGGAAGAGCCAGCACAGGGGGTCCTGGGCTTTGACGGCACCCGGAGCTCAACTGCAAGAGTCCTCCTAGGAGTAGACCGAGGCAGGTGGCAGGTTCATGAGCGATCCCCGCGCTTGGCCCTGGAGGGAATGGGGAAGAAACTCGCCTTGACCCGGTCGTCACCCCATGCCGCCTCTATGATCGTCGTGCAGATCTGGAGGGATTCGAAGGGGTCGGCGCCATCGTTGTATTTCTCGGTGAGGCAGGGCTGGAGCTTTGGGGGCCCTCGGACATTTCGAAGACTCGCCACAAAGACCTGGTAGCCAAGCTTATCTGGTGGGGATGTGGGGGCCTGGGGTGGCGCGACACTCCTGAGGATGCTGCGCCTTCCCCAGTAGCGGCGGCGCGACACTCACCACGCCGGCGCTCGAAAGAACCTCAAAAATCACGAACGTGCCCCCTACCTGGCGCGCCAGATGTCGGAGAATGAACTCCTCCATCAGGGAACCGTGAGGCCCCCCTTTGTGAGTTCGGCCGGGGGCAGTGGGTGAAATTCGAGGGCTTGGTGAGCGAAGCTGTGTGATCTTGAGGGGGTTAGCCCCCCCAAGACGATGAGACAAAAGAGGTTTATACAGGTTCGGGCCACTAAGAAGCGTAATACCCTGCTCCTGTGCATGATTGATTGAATGTAGAACACAAGTGCTTGGGGTTGCGAGACCCAAGCGCCAGTTCGCTCAGAAGTCCCCCCTCCACCACTAGGCCTGGACCTCCTTTTATACCTCAAGGGGTTACCACATAGGCCCAACAACCTAACCTAGTTCCGGTGGAGAAGTATTATAATCTTTGCATTAAATGCATGTCTTGTCTCTGTGGTTGGGAAGCCAAGCACACGTCGTCTTGATGATGGGGCCTGTCAAATCTTGCCGCCTGACACGAGGGGTGCCCCTGTCAGTCACCATTTAATGGGTGAAGACTTCTGGGCTCCTATTACACCGGGAAACGAGAGCCTTGCTTTGACCAGAGCGGGAGGACCGACTCCGACTGGGATAAGAGGATGAGAATCTCTCACCATCACTATTTGATGGGACATGTCAGGTTGCACGCCGCCTGACACACGAGCAGCGCACAGGCGCACTAGCCAGTCCCATCGATCATTCGACCGGTCACAGACCGGTTGAGTGCACTGCACGCCGCACGGCGTGGCGCGACCGCTCGGGACGCCATAAATGCGGGTAGGTGGGCACCTGGAGGCGGACACCTAACCCACCATACGTGGTGACCTAGAGAGGGGTCGGGGGAGCTCGACCCCTAGTCACGGGAGGGGGCGACCACCGCCCGACCTCGGGCCCGATCCCCCCTCGGGGGGGAGCCACGTGGGGCCTGGGGCGGCCTTCTCCCTCTAGTCTCGGCCAGAGAGTGGCCGCCGCCCTACCTCGGGCCCGACCCTCCTCGGGGGAGGGCCACGTGGCATTGGAGTGCAGCCTCCTCCATCCAGTCTCTGGGAAGGAGTGGCCGCCGTCCAACCTCGGGCTTGACTCCCCTCGGGGAGGACCACGTGGCATCAGGGGGTAGCCTCCTCCGACTAGTCTTTGGGGAAGGAGTGGCCGCCACTTCACCTCGGGCCTGACTCCTCTCGGGGGAGGGCCACGTGGCATTGGGGGGCAGCCTCCTCCCTCTAAACTTGATACCCCGGGCCCATATCACCGACATAATCCGATTAGGTTAGCAATAACGATGGAAAAAATTGCAAAAAAAAAAAAATCGGTGGCCGCCGACGCCACCACCGCCCGCCTCCACGCCGCCCCTCTCGCCCCGTCGGGCCGCAGCCGCCCCCATGCCACCGGATCTGGAGGAGGCGACGCCTGGCCCGCCGCCTCCACGCCGTCCTGGCCACAATGCCGCCGGATCTGGCGGAGGCGAGGTCCGGCCGGCCGCCTCCACGCCGTCCGGGTCCGACCCGCCACCACCGTCACCGGCCCTCCCGCAGCCGCCGCACAGAGAGAGAGGGGGAGAAGTGTCCGGCCGGCCGCCTCCACGCCGTCCGGCCCACCGCCTCTATGTCGACGCCGCCGGATCCGCTGCGGGAGGAAGGCGAGAGGGGGCGGAGCGAGCTACCGCCGCCGCCGCCACCACCGCGGCCCTCGGCTGTTTCCACCGCCGCCGAAGGGAGAAGAGACGGGAGGGAGAGAGGGAGGTGGAACGTCGCCGCCGGTGAGGGGAGGGGAAGGGGAGCGGCGGCGCCGGTTGAGGGAGGGGGAAGGGGAGCGGCGGCGGCAGTGGGGAGGGAGAGGGGGAGCGGCGGAAGGGGAATGGCGTAGCCGGTGGGGAGGGAGAGGGGGAGCGGCGGAGGGGAAAAGGCGCCGCGCGCGCCGCCGATGCAGTCGTGAGAGAGAGGGGGGGGGGAGGGGAAATGATTTAGGGTGAGGGTTAGGGTTGATGGCTTTTTATACATATGTACGGATCAATCGTGACCGTCGATCGGATCGGACGGCTGCGAATTCTCCCGCATTGGGCTGCCATTCCCGGGCCGCCACACAATTGGGCCATGTGAACGCTTCGCACAGATAAGTTTAGTTTTGGTCCCTCAAGTTGTCCCGGAAACTTACTAAGGCCCTAATCAGTTTATTTTTCAAAGCAACTGATTTAATTTTTAAAAAATTTACAAAAATTTGTTTGGAACTATTTTAAGCCATTTAAAATTGCTGGGAAATTATAATCAATTATTTAATCACTCAATTGATTCAGTAGATTGTTTCATGTCAAAATAATTATTATTTCCTTAAATATTAAATTATTTCTAAAATTCGAACATAATTGTTTCATGTCAAAATAATTATTATTTCCTTAAATATTAAATTATTTCTAAAATTCGAACATATTCCACTACACATATTTTATTTATATTTTATTTCGATACTACAAGGTGCGTGTTTCTTTTCCATTGCAGATGCCTTTTACCTTTTTCCTTTTGCACTAAAAATTACAGATGCCTTTTACCTTTTTTCTTTTGCACTAAAAAGATAAAAACATATAATAATAGAGTGCAACGAAATCCCGTTGTAAAGCACAGTCATATTTCATATTTGCTAGTTAAATTAAATAAATTTCAACTTATTTTGGTTGGGTGCGCCAGGCCCGGGCAGCAGTGCAACGCCTGGGCGACGCGCGAGGGCCCCAGTGGCAAGGGCTTGCCACTGTGATGAGCCCTCCCCCACAAATAATAAATTTAATATCGAAGTAAGCACATGGCCCACACATCAGATATTAATTAAACTGTTGAGAACAGTTAATCTTGTTTAGTTCCCACGTTTAATATTTTCTTTTCGCGAACTAAACACACCCTTAGCCAATAGCCAAATAGCCAAAAGGCTGAGAAAGATATGGGTTACAACGGTGCAACCTCGCCCTATTTTATAGCGTTCCTCCCGCCTGGCTGCGGCTCGAATTGGCGAGGTGGTACTAAAACTAGCGCTGCTTCGCTACTCGCTGCACGCTGCTGCCTGTCCTATTTAGGCTTGTTTGGCCCATCATCCATCACGAAAGCCCATTATATGGCCCATGCGAGGAACGGGAGCCCAGCCGTCTAACGCACTATCGGCCATGGTTGGGTTAGGTTTGGGTTTTGTTCATCGCCACTGCTGTCCATTTTGTTGGTTGCAAATTCAGTTTTTCGATGTGATTTTACTTCAGAATGTCTCCATGCAATTGGCCGGATTAAACACCAGCAATTTATTTTGATCTTTTTTGGAGTGCCAAGAAGAATATGTTAGGAAACAATACATGTTCATATTCACAAAAATTGCGATGCTAATATCGAATCCCGTGGCTTGTTTTCAGTTGTTACTTTTAGCCTAGCAGAAGCAGCAATCATGGATACCAGTACTTGGTTTTTTGGTTGTTATGCCTGATCAGGAGGAGCAAAGTAAAACTGCAGATGAACAGGACAGAGTATCATGAAAGGTCACTACTGTTGTTCTTCAGGTAAGCCAAACTGTATACGCACATCATGCATTCCGGTCAATAAATTATCATCTTTCACAAGAAAATTGACAGAATGCTCTGCACTATCAGAGTTGATATTAGGAGCCTATCACAACACCAGTTATATTGATCATACAATGGCTGATACCTCCACTCTTGTGTATACCATAGTACTGCTGTGACTAGTAATGACATGGATTCTAGTGGCACTGGCGGAGCTCCTGCCTTTCTTTCTTTTTTTCTTTCTTCCTAGCATATAAATGTGCCCATGAAAAGGAATGTGAAAGAACGAAATTGTTATTCAGCGACATACTGATGAAAGTGTACACGGAAAGATGAAGAATCCATATTCTTTCATTGCTGAGAATCAAGTGCATAGCATTAAAATCCTCTGCTGAAAGCTGAAGAACAAGCATCCTTTTTTTTTTCTTTTTTTAAAAAAGAAAGGCATAAGAATAAACAGACCAAAATATGTCACATACTCTTTAAAGCTATCTAGTTTAGATGCTTGGATATTATATGGTTTTTAAATTGTATCGAAGCTAATCAATTAGTAGCAAATATAAAAGAGCTGCGGATTGCAGCGCTATTGTATCCAGGATTTATAAAATCATAGACGGCCATCAAAATGTTATTTATACTTTGTACTAGTATTTATTATCATCAGTATTTATTCTTAAGCTAGTCGTAAATGTTGTTTGCATGAAATGTTCAATTCTGAAACTAACTAGTACGACGTACTTGCTTAAGTACTGTGAAACCTGTGGCCTAAGACTTGGACAATTAGGATCTCCTGATTTAGCATTCATATCTTTGTACTACGTATGTTGTTATTATGATATCTATTCATGAAGATCCATACAGTCAGAATTCTCAATACGTGTAATATTGTTAGAAAAAACTAAAAGTTCATAATCACGCGGCATTGTGTAATACCTTTTCATATTTCCCCTGTTACTAAAGCAATACTAGCGAGAAGGAACAATTTGTCTAAAATAAGATAAGATAGTAACTAAAAAGGAGGGCAACAGGGTAACTCAGTAACAAAGGAACAAATTTATAAATCTCTTCACAAGAATGAAGAATATCACACATTTCCCCTCATTCTTGAAGCTAATTAACATTCAATACAACAACAAGCATAACAACAAAATGATAAAACCATGACGCCTCACATTATACCTGTCAGCTACATGAGAACGCCTAATATTCGAGGATAACTCATCTAGCTGATATTATATAGCAAGCATCATTCAGTTCTTTGCACTGAGATCAGTCATTTTGCGCAACGGTACTAGTGTTAGAATCCTTCTTAAAAATCAATTCGTCCCAAACTTCATGTGCATTGCTGAAGTACCGAAATTCTGAAACTTTCAGAGTTTAGCAAGCATGTGGGCCAACTCCTCATCGGTTACCTCAATGTCCTGGTGCTTACTGACGGCCTCCGCAAGTCGGGCTGCTAACTGGTGCTTGCACTGAAGAAAAAAAAAAGCAATTAGTCCATGAAAAAGAGATCAACGAACATCTCAATACTCAGTAGTCACGAGCCGATAATTGCAATTGCAATAGCGCGATGAAGAAACAAAAGCAATTACTCCATGAAAAGAGAGATCAACAAGCATTCCAGTACTCAGTAGTCACGAGCTGATAATTGCAACTGCGATAGCACCATATGAAGAAACAAAAGCAACTAGTCCATGAAAAAGAGATCAACAAGCATCTCAATATTCAGTAGCCGCGGGCTGATAGTTGCAATTGTAATAGCGCCATGAAGAAACAAAATTAAAGCAATTACTATGCAAAAGAGATCAACAAGCATTTCAGTAACCAGTCAAAATAAAGCAGTAAAAAAAAAGCATTTCAGTACTCAGTACTTCAGTAGTAGCTGATAATTGTAATTGCAATGGTGCCATGTTTCTTTTGTGTTTATAGGTTATCCATTTCTTGTGTCCACGAAATTCAGTGTGCCTGATTGAAAGATGTACGGATTCAGATACAGTAACAACAGCAGGTCAGAATGCCACACTTACGCAGAGCTGCTCGCCGCGGCCGACGATGTCGTAGAAGAAGGAGTAGCAGGTGCAGAGGTGCTCCGGGAAGCAGATGTACTCCTCCTTCCTCCTCGACTCCCCCATCACCTGAATCGCCGAGACGCAAAACCCTAGGTCAGGCAAATCCTCACTCACTCACTTTTGGCTGTGACACGAAGAAGAACAGGAGGAATCGAGCGATGGGGGAGCTGACAAGGAAGAGCGAGCGGCCGCTGGGCGCGCCGGTGACGCGGCGGACGCCGCCCTCGTCGAGGATCTTGCAGGCGCGCACCATGTTCTTGCCGAACAAGGCCTCGAGGCTGTTTCGAAGCAACCGAGGTCAAGGAAGAGGAGGGAGCGAGGCGGCGGGCGCTTGGTTTTACTCACATGGATAGGTGCTCGTCGGAGGCTTGGCCCGCGGACCTGATCTCCGCCCACACCGCGTCGGCGACGGCGAGGGCGACCCCGGCGGTGACGGACATTGCGGCGGCGGTTGCGGTGGCGGTGGCGCGCGCAAGGTGTTCGACGTTTTGACGCAGCGATAGAGGAAGGATGGAGACTTACATGTGGGCTCCACCATGTCAGGGCAGGTCAGTTCATCAAAGAAAATCGAATGCAAAAGCGGACAAAACACGCAAAAATCTTGATTAATTTCTGATTACAAACACTCGAGGTGACAATCGAAGCTAGATAAAAAAAAAAATCAAAATCATGTACTTCTATACGCATTTCAATTCTCTGAACAAACATAGTGCCATGATCTACATCATAACCGATGTTATGACAAAAAAACATGGAGAATCTAACGCAAGAAACGCTAAGAACAGAGTGGCAATCGGCAGAGAATGCCGTAATCACATCAGCGGTTGTGGAGAGGGTCCGACGAGTTGGGCACTCGCCGCGCGCTGCCACGGACCAGCTGCCCGTCCGTCGCCGGGAACCGCGGCCACCTCCTCGCCCGCACGTCGAGCTTCGCCGCCGCCCCGTCGTCGTCCGGCGGCTTCGCTTCTTCGGCGCCGGCGACGTCGTCACCGCCGTGTCCCCCGACGACCGCCGCCGTCGCGGCGAGCAATGTCAGGAGCAGGACGGCGAGGAGCAGTAGCCTTTGGCTGGCCATCTCCTGCATGGAGGGACAGAGTTTACTGTATCTATCAGAGAAGCTGCACTAGTCTGAATCTTCTAATGCAGAGTAGCAGTATCAGTCTATCTATCAGAACTGAAGTACTACTACCAGTGTACTACTGGTTACTGATTAGAGAGCAGCAGCAGAGAGAGAGTTTTATTACTGGGATGTTTAAGCTTAACAACTTGGCAAAGTGGTGCTCACATTGGCACATTGAAGATTAGTAATGGTGATTAGAGCAACAGTCAAAAAAATTCAAAGGTGAAAAGCCCTTTTCTGCCCTAGTGATGAGGTGTAGGAGCTAATGCACAATCATTTGCCATTTTGTCAACTTTGCACCGCATGACTCGAAAAGACAAACTGCATGCTACTCCTAGCAGTAGCAGTGCCATCTTTGAAAAAAAATCAGAAGCAGAGAAAGAAAGAAACACAGTAGCAGAAGATTCATCATTTCATCTGTTTCTTCTTTCTGTCACATTCTGAAAAACACAAAGAACATATACACGCTAAGCTTCAGAAATTGGCTAGTAACAAACTAATCATATACATTAATCTTCAGAAATTGAGGCATCTGAGTCCCAAATGACGCAACCTTTTTGGCGTGTCATTACTTTTAGAAGGGGGTTAGTTAGTGCAGAATTGGAGGTTAGCGACAGATGATTAGTAGTAATTGGGAGCAGGTGAATTGGCCCGGGAAACAGGGGACACGGCTTTCCACAAGAGAAAGGCCTTGAGCTCCAAAGCCTATGCCCTGCATGCTGCTGCACTGCCATGGCCATTTTGCCCTGCCATTGCCTGCAGCTTCCCTTTTCTCAACTTTTACCGAACCAAACAACCAGCACGGGCAGTTCCTCTGCTTGCTGCACCGAGGGCTCAGCTTTCTCTTTGCATCGGGCAGCTAACGCTGGGAGTTGTTTTGTGCACTTGTGCGTGTTGGATTGTGTCCACTGCTGCTGGAGAGCGGAGAGGAGACAGGAACACATGAATGCCTGGTCCTGTCACAAGTTTTGTTTGCTGAATCTTATTATGCTTGTAGTAGTAGTACGTGATTAGAGTGACGGTATGTCACTGTTGCATTATCAGTGGAGATAATGCATTGAGAATCACTGGGGTTTTCAGCTTGCCAATGCTGCATTATCTTCTTTTTCTTTTTTGAAACACATAAACTTTTATAAAGCAAGGACAAAGTTGATGGGATTAAATCCCGTTACATCGCCGAATGATAAGAACTGAGAGCAAAGAGCCATCCTTATTGAAATGAAGGTTAACTAAGTGTCCTTCCTAATGAAACCGAACAACAGTAAAACGGCAGATCAGGGAGCTACGGTATTGCAAAGTTTGGGTCTCCTTTGAACTACACTCTCCACTTGATAGACCGATAATTGTTTTGGGCTGCCTCCAACGGAAACAACACAAAAGTATACGTGATCAAAGAAAAAACCAATGCTATTGGAAAACGAGAGAGAAGAAAAGTGTACTCCCTCCATCCGATTTTAAGCGCAGTTGTGAATTTCCATATCCAACATTTAATCTTATTTGAGATTTTTTAGACTAGTATTTTTATTATTATTAGATGATAAAACATGAGTAGTATTTTATATATAACTTATTTTTTAAAAAAATTTAAATAAGACGGACGATCAAAGATTGAACACGGAAACTTGAAACTAGACTTAAGATGAGACGGAGGGAGTAGTAGCACAGTTCAAGGTAGTATCAGCCCAAGTCCAGCCTGGCATGATACTGGGCTTCCTTTCTTCCTGTAAGGTCTGCATATTGGGCCAGGCCCATCCCATCCATGGCCCAACGTAAGCCCATCTCGAAATGCGCGTTCACCTTCCGGAGATCTTCTAGAAGCGAAGCGAACCAAATCGAACCCCACCCTCCAAGTCTCCGACCGGCACAGCCTCTTTTCTCTCTCTCGGTCTCTCCCCTCTCCACGCCACAGATCTCTCCCCTCTCCATCTCCCACTTACCCGCAGCCATGGCGGAGGACGCCCCCAGCGCCGCCGCCGCCGAGGGGAGCCAGCACGCGTCGGCCGCGGAGGGAGGCTCCGCCGCCGCCGCCGCTTCCGCGGCACCAGCCGCCAAGGCCGCGGAGGCGCTGCTCCCGTCGCTCAGCATCTGGCCCCCGTCGCAGCGCACGCGGGACGCCGTGGTGCGCCGCCTCGTGCAGACGCTGGTCGCGCCCAGCATCCTCTCCCAGCGCTACGGGGCCGTCCCGGAGGCCGAGGCCGGGCGCGCCGCCGCCGCGGTCGAGGCCGAGGCCTACGCCGCCGTCACCGAGTCGTCGTCCGCCGCCGCCGCCCCGGCCTCCGTCGAGGACGGGATCGAGGTGCTGCAGGCGTACTCCAAGGAGGTCAGCCGCCGCCTCCTCGAGCTCGCCAAGTCCCGCGCCGCTCCGTCTCCGGCAGCGGCGGCGCCCGCGGAGGGGGCCGCGTCCGAGTCGGAGGCTGCTGCTGCTCCTGCTCCAGCGGAGGAGTAAGGTGTTTGGTTTGGCCCTGCGCTTAGATCCACCAAAGAACTGCTGCTATTTTGGCATTTCCTTGGAGATTATTCATGATTTCCTCCGCTTATGATCACTAGTACCTTTATATAAGTATTAGGAATGTGCGCTTGAGATGATGAATTGATGTTTGTTACTTGAACCTGGTACCTTGTTACAAATGTTTAAGCAATATCATAGGTGCATGTTTGCCCTCGCATATGTGATATGTATAAGGCTATTCTTGAATCTGTTTGTGCATGGTTGCATGAGCTCATATGTTCTGATTATTTAGCTGAATGCAGTTGAAATGTTATACTAGTGGTTCCAGAGTTCCAGGAGTATGCAGTATTATTGTGCATTTAATTTAAACCTGGGTACTTGAACTCTGCCAGTTCTTACTTCTTACTATGATTTGGTTTGGTATCTGGATCTGTAGTTGTAGACTGGTAGCAGAAGAAAGGGAACTACCTAGTTCAATCTTAATGATCTAAACAGGCCTATGAAATCTTATAACAAGTTACGTGGTCCTTCATAAATTGGAAGAGGTGTTTATCGAAGTTGATTCAACGAGCATTGGATGTTAAGCTATGCAGCAGGTGGCATTTCAATGAAGAATATCAAACTGCAAGGACATGAAGGCATAGTACATTTCTCTCTCCAGGGGATTGTTACTCTCATTTGCAAAGTTAGATTACATAATGAGGATTTGAAATTATAAGACAGTTTTGGGCTTATGGCTTGTCCTGGATGAAAACTACAGTTTGCCATCTCTTTTTTTTTACCCTCTGCTATTCTTTTCACCCATTTTTGTGCTGTCTGAAATGTGGAACGTACCACCAGCAAAATGAATTTCACCACATGGACCTAGATTGGAAAAGGAACCAATTCTGTGGGCCTGACTATCTGTTATGAATTTCAGCTAGAGTCCATAAAGCACAATGGTATTTATTCTGCTTGTATTTACTTTGGATGATCTGAGTTAAATTACTTGATATTATGAATTTTCCCTGTCTGTAGGAGTGTAGGGTATCCATTTTCATGATATTCTGATAGACTTTCAAGCAGTTGCATTGCTTAAAGAATTGTTTGCTGCAATGGGACTAGTATGTAGTATCAGCACCTGTAAATACTGATGATGGCTACATCTTATTTGCATGCACTGCTTATATTTACTTGAAGGTCCATTCTTTCATTGTACTACCTGCCTACCTGGTGCTGTGTCATATTCATGAAGAACATGGTATTTGAAAAGAAGAAAGAAAAAAAGGAAAAGGAAAAGGAAAAATGCCAGCAGTCATGTCGAAGTTGTTCTCACTTCACATGTTTGGTAGCTCAAATAGCTGTGTGCGTTCTTTTGGTTTGGCTATTTTTAGATTTATGCAGTGCATATATATTACTCTGAAAAACACATTTTTGGTCACATCTGTCCTTCAGTCACCAATCTCCCATTGCTCATTTAAAGGTGCTGATCTGGATGCCTGAAGGCCTCTAAAAGTTCTCAGCTGTGCTGAGCAAGATATAACACTTGAAATCTTCAGTTGTTATGTTGTGTTGAATGGCATTCCGGTCATTTCTGCCATGTTTTTCCACAAGTGTGAGCTCATGATAAAACAAGACAATTGCATATTTGCATTAGCCATTCCACTTACTGCAGTGGTTACCTCCGTGGTAACTCTCAAAGGGCTTGTTATTACCTCATAAAGGGATTAAATGAAATAAGCCTGTATTAGGCATATAACTACCATCTACTCCCTTCGTTTTAAAATATAGCAACTGAGAATATGTCCTATCCAATTTTATTCTAGGTTATTATATATGGGGACGAAGAGAGTACTTAGTACTTCACGTGGATGGAGAATAGTGCGTTTGGATGTTGCAACCTGTTTATTCCTAGTAGTGGGTGTTCGTGTTGTAGACGCCTGGCGTGACTGTTTTTTTTCCGAGTTATTATATTGTATTTTTTCTGCTTTATCCATAAAATACGAATATATAGCTCTACTTTTTTTTGAGGGAGTATTTTGGGGGAGGGAGTATCTCCCGGTGACCGTGAACGAAAACCAAATTGGTCGACTCTTCTGTCGCTGTTACTAATCATTAGAGGTGACAGTTCAGGTGTTACTTTAGATTTCAGCGGAGCCATCGTTTCGCTTATTTTAGTGAAACGGCATATTTATAAACGGAAAGTAATTTGTGAATAAAATTTTTATATATGTGTTCTCAGCGATCTAAAAACAAAGACTGAAAAATAAACTTCGATGAAAAAACCTTAAAATCAGCTTTAAATTTAAAGTTAAAAATTTAAAATTTAAATGATAAGCATAAGTATAAACGAAGATAGTCCATCACCCAGATTGCATTGCCGGAGCTATGCACACGTGGGAAAAGGCGTCGTCCTCCAAACAAGCAAAAAAAAAAAAAAAGTGGTCCACGTGGACTGAAGCCATTGGCCAGGTGCCCTCATCGATCAATCGCAAAATGCCTCAGGCCTAAGAAATCTCTAATCCTGGTCCTAAACTTCACGAGCAAGTCACTCGGCATCCCGGAAGATTCCAGTAGGCGCGGACACACCAACGCAACCGTCGCCAACGCCGCCACCTCCGCCCGGCTCGGGTCGGAAACTCGGAACCCGGCGCGCCCGATCGAAGCTTCCGACCTCCTCGCCCGCGCCGACCCGGCCACGTCACCACCAACAGGTGCAATAAGACCCTGGTCGGCGAGCGAGTTCGAGGCAAACGGCGCCCCCATTCGAAAATCAAAATCTCTTCCTCGCCTCTCTCTGCTCTCTGCTCTCCTCGCCTTCCTCTCTCGCCAGTTGCTCCGCGTCCTCGCTCGAGCGCGCGGCGATCCATCCGGGAGGGAGAGGTGCGTGCGCTCTGATCGCTCGGGAAACCGTCGTCCTGCTCGATCGCGCTGGTTGATCGCGATTCGCCGCAGCGGCATTCCGCGCGAGTAGTTCGATTAACTTTTTTTTTGGTGCTTTGTTTTGCTCTTGCAGACGGTGACGGCGCGGGTTGAAGTTGAACTCAGCGGCGGGTGGGATGGTTTCCTTCGAGATGTGTGAACTCAAGAGTACGCGACTCGACAACCACCCTCCTCCTCCTCCTCTTCTCCCTTTGATTTTTCGCGCGATTTGTGAGCGGTTTAGTGTAGGATTTGGCCCGCGTTTGCGTCGCTTTCCGTTTTTTTCCCGTGCGATTTATGAACCGTTTGGTGGGAGATGGGAACGTAGTACTCCAGTATTTGCTTTCACGTTTTCCCGCTGTTCTCTACGAGTTGTTTGGTGGAAGATGCATATGCCGCGTGTCTCCTTGTAGCTTTGCGTGCTCGATCATGCGCTAATCTGTTCCCCTGTCGATAGCCTTGCGAAATGCTGTCATTTTTGCAGCATGATTGGTCGTGTTTGATAGTTTAAAATGCTGAAAAAAAAAACTATGTCCGATCGAATCTGTGACTCCTGGGTTCAAATCACCGGTAATCGGTGTTTGTTTGGTGAGACAAACCTCGCCAAATTTCCGGAGTTTCGCTTCAAGTTTTGTTTACAAACATAATGTCCTTGGTTACTGTGGACTGTGGTGAATTTTCCATTACTGTTTTTTTTTTAAGTAGAAGCAATTTGTTGTGCTACTATTGTATATGGCAAATAATTAGCACTGCCTCTCTGCACACCGAAGTTAAATTTCTGAGCAAATAAGTTCCGGTTAGCAACTTGAAATCTATTCAGGTTGGGAAAGTTTCAGGTGTCGATGTTTTCAGAACTAGATGAAATTTCGGTCATGGTCGTCCATAGCTGAGATAGCATATTGTCAGTTTATCATTTCATATGTTTTATATCAAATTCGCAACGCGTCATGTTTTTGAACAGGAGGTCCATCTAATAGTAGCTAAATAATACAATACACGTTCTTCAATTTACCTGCCTAATTTAACTTTTTACATTTTTTTCTTGCAACTGTGAGGTATTGACGTATTGTACAATGTGTATGCATCTCACTAGCTCAACCATTTCATCACTTTTGTTTTCAACAGAGATTGGGCTGGGCTTATCTGGGTTCGGAGTTCTGTTCTCGTTTCTTGGGATCATCATGCTGTTTGACAAGGGGTTCCTTGCAATAGGAAACGTAAGATTCACTTTCCTGAATGGCTGAATCCTGATTGATGCTTCACTGTAACCTCATCCTGATCACTAATTGGTGTGCGTATGCCATGTTGCAGATTCTGTTTGTGTCTGGTGTTTCACTGACCATTGGACCGAAGTCAACCGTGCAGTTCTTCACCAAGCCTAAGAATCACAAGGTCTGTACCATTGCAAACTCCATTCATCATGAAGACTGTGCTATTTCAGTTCCCAGTTCTATTAGAGGTCCATTATGATATGAAAAATCTACCTCATTGTACAGGGCTCGATTGCTTTTGGAATTGGCTTCTTCCTGGTCCTTATTGGTTGGCCGTTCTTTGGCATGCTGGCAGAGGCATACGGCTTCGTCAAGCTCTTCAGGTCAGTAAACTCTATGGTGTTTCCATTCTGAAACATGATCATAATAATCACCTGTCTCTAGGTCATGTGCATTGTGAAATGGAACACCTGGAGGCTGTATCCGAATCTGACTGTGTGTGCTTCTGAATTTTCATCACAGAGGCTTCTGGCCAACTGCTGCTGTTTACCTGCAAAAGAGCCCCACCTTCGGTTGGATATTCCACCACCCTCTTGTGACTTCGGTACGGCTATAAGTCACCACCGGATGTGCTTAAACTCCCTGCTTGTCGTCGTAGATTCATAGTCTCTGTTCTTATGGTTGTTCCTGTTTACAAATTTGCAGCTGATCACTAGGTTCAGGGGAAGACGAGTCCCGGTGTGATCGTCGCTTTGCTGCTGGAGCTGGATCACTCCAAGGGATGCCGGGTCACCTCCAAAGAAACTTAGAGCGATACATGCGGTTTTTTCTGGTTAGCTTGTGATTCGTTGGTGCTGCTGGTATGTGAATCTTGTCTCTGCTACCAGTACCCTGCCTCAAGACCTCGTTACTACGCTCGCCAGTTGCCCAGTTGTTCGTAGAAACTAGAAAGACTTTCTTGCTTGTTAATGGGTAGAGAGGGTAGTCATCGTACATATGGCTATGCTCATTGCACGATTGGTTGATTGCTAGTAATTGATTTGTAGGTCATCCTACGGGAATATTACTGAGTAGCAAAAGCTTTCAGTTCCGGTGCTACGTATGACGTTCATGTTTTTACCTTATGACGTTCATATTTTTACTGTTCATGTTTTTACCAAATGACTTTTAGTAGAATCATATTTTTACCATATGACTTTCAGTAGAATCAATCTGACTTACCGTTCATTTTTTTACTGTATGACGTTCTAGAATCCTTCGAGTTTCTATTTTTCTACGCAAATAATTCGATCTTTTCTGCATGAATCTTTTGTCGCACAGAACAACTATAATAGTATAATTGAGAAACAATAGAGTGAAATATCACAAAATGAACAAGGTAAACTAAGAAATCAAAAATCAACTAATCCATCAGCACCACAACGTATATAGGATAATAGGATACTGACATCAGTGGAAAGCAGAATGTATCAGTTTCAGAAAGACCTGAGTTCCTACGTGTTCAGGCTTCTGAATGCTAAACCAATCTTCCTCGACCAGTTCCTTGGCCATACCGTGCTAAAAAATGATTCCCTTGGCCATACCAATTTGCTCCTTATTACACCAATATCAACTATAGTTATGGTAAAGAAGAGTAAAATGCCACAAAATGAACAAGGTAAACTACGAAACCAAAGTCAGCTAAACCATCAGCGTCGCTGGGGAATTTGAATGACGCATACAGAATTGAGGAAAAAAATATTAAAATATACCTTTCTCCTATGATTTTATAGGAATATACTTATTTTTGAAGGTGATTATTTTGCATCCTAATAGTAATATATAGAGAAAAACGTGCATTGCACGTATATGTACTAGTATACTCATGATTTTACAGCCTGACTTGAAAACCGTGCCATGAACCAAAAATAACTAGCAAACAACAGTGCAACACATGTTGACACGAGATAGATTATCACTTTCAACCACATATGACTCGTTCTTCCAGCACACGTCGCGCCTATGGCTTCTCCTGCAAACATAAAAGGAACATAGACGAGTAGGAAATACCACCCCTCCTACAAACAGACAAAAAAAAATAATGTCATGAAGTTTGGCCACGCATAAATTAGATAACCTTTGTGTATTTGTAATTTGTAAATTAAAGATTCGGAAATTTTATTTTATTTATTTTGTAAAGGATGTGCAGTAATGGCGTTTATTATACTGTAAAGGTTCATAAATTTCATTTATTTATCGTATATTTTGTATAACAAGACCACAAATCGAAGTGATTAACTTTTCCATATTATTAGTTAGCAGAAGTGCTAAACAAAGATTAATTAGTGATTAATCTTTCATTAATTACTATCTCAACAACAATTTAAAGGATGTACCTTGGGCTTATAGAAGGACTTTTTAACGCAAGCAATCCTCGCCACCTTGAATTGCTGCTCATCGGCGAAGTAGGCCGCCGTGTCGACGTTGAACCAGAAGTTGTCCACTCTACCCTGTCTAGTTATCATGGACGGTGATGATGGCAGCTCAGCGAGGATATCGGCGCCGTTGATGCAGTGTCCCTTGACGACGACGACGAGAGGACAGGGGGCTCTGCACACGTGACAGCGCCTGTCCTCGCTGACGAAGCGGACCTGGACAATGCATCTCGCGCAAACACAGCGGTGGCCGCATGGCCCGATCGCCACCCACTCTAATGGCTCCACACACACCGCGCAGCAGTTGGTAGTAGTAGCAGCAGCGCCGCCGCGGGCTAGGTCTTGGAGCTCGATGTCGACGACATGGCACACTGCCTTGGTGCTCATAGTATTGGGTGGTTGTTTCACATGGTATATGTTGGATCGAACACAAGTAACCAAGTCTACAAAAGAGATGTTGAATGGTAGATTACATCAGCAGAAGTCAAATAATTGAATCTTAATAGATCAAAACACACCCCAACCTCAAAAACCAATGGAACACACGTAATCCGGTCTATCCGACCTACTAGAGTCGTTCTGACCGAGCCTAGCCGGTCTGACTGCAGGTCACTCGGCGGTGATCGTTAGCCCTAAAAATAGCCTGACAATGCCTCTGTAAAAACTCGATTTCTCTTAAACCAACCGTTGGATCGAATTACAAACTTGACAGAATAAACTAGACAAACCAAGGAACAATTCCACCGGAGGGATTTGCAAAGTAATAAACAGTTTAAGAGAAAACATCCTCGAAAGTCAGCTGTCTCAGAATTTTAGCAAATCTAAACTAAACCTAAAACTTAAACAAATTCAAATCTAACAAGGATCAATCACTAAAACTTTCCAAATCTGATCTATAAAGTATTAGAAAGATTTTGAATAGATTAACTTGAACAAAATCGTAGCAAAACGAACAATCACAAGCTAATGCCAAAACCAAACATAAACGTAAAACTTACAAAACTGGAATAGATCGTCTATGCCTTGATGATTGAATATGATACTTATTACTCAAGTATATTGTTTACAAGGTGCAGCCACAACACCTCTTACAAGTTTCTCATGAAACCCTCTCTAATCTCTTAAACTTGGATTATCCTCAAGATATAGCCTCTCTCTCTATTTATACCGACAACATCCTACACAAAATAGGAATATAATTCCTAGTTCCACTTGGACTCTAACCTCAATTACCAAATCACCTAAAACCTGCGGCCACACCTGCCGCAGAAAACCAGTCGGATTACCACCTAATCTGACCTTGTCACGACATCAGTCTAGCCGAGCCTGCTTCATCTCGTCTACTGCCGCCGCTGCACATGTAGGCCATCCTCCTGACGACCTGCTCCTGAGCCGACTCGGCTTGCCACATCCACCGAGCCAACACACATGTATCAACAGACATGCATGAATACCACACATATATGCAGACACACTACGCACACATGCCCATACTGCATGATACAGACATACAGTACCATCGCTACAGTACATCACCAGCCCATACTGCATGATACAGACATACAGTACCATCGCTACAGTACATCACCATATCCTCCTCACCAATTTCTCAACCAATTTCTTTCGCGAACACCGCGCACACCTCGTGAAGCCCATTACGAAGATCTCTCCTACACGGTATCCATCCATCGTATGTCATCTCGTATCCAATTTCGTCACCCGGCATCCTTGACCGTCTAGATCTCAACTTCTCCCTAAGTCTAAGTCTAGTCCCAATCCCCACCGTTGACCGAATTTGACCTCCAAGAATTCTAACTCTAGTCACCTTCTCACATGGTATCCCGACCACACTAGACCTCTACTCCTCCCCGAGCATAGTCCCGCTCCTCACCATGTATTGACCAAGGCTGACCTCAAATCACCTGCACACAGTCAGACAAAACAACCGTTCTTGAGCACATATATAACAACCTGACCCACATTAGTCAAATATACTCACACCAACATCCATATATCTTTTTAAAACCAATTCATCGAATAAATCATTTTTTAAAGCCAATTGTTTATCACATAATATTAATCATGATAATAATTTTACAGCATAGCTAGAGATCGGTTGGATGACTGTGCTAGAGTAACAGATTAATCTAGAGGCAGTAAAGAGATGGAAAAAACCATTTGAGTTTGACCTAAAAGAACCATATTCATACACTCCGTAGTATATACAGAAGCAGTATATAGAGTACGGTTGTATTGTATGCCGTCAAGTTTCAAGAAAAGAGCATGGTTGCCTTACGTGTGCTGTGTACACATACGTACATCTCGGACGCCGGATTGAAGTCGTGAAGACGTGTCACGTGTCCGTGAACGCGCCGCCGCAGTGTCGTCCTGCTCGGCTGCTCCTCTCTTCATCACGGCCACGCGGACGACATCGACGGGCGCAATACCGTCAGAGGGCTTCGGAAGGACCGCCCGGCACCCGTCCGCCTCCTCTACCTCCTCTGGCTTTGGGCCACAGCCGTGGCGCAAATATTGTGGAAGTGGTCAACCGCAACCTCGATCGTCTACCCCTGTGTTAGAGCAGGTATAATAACTGGCGATAGGGGTTCCACGTAAGATTTTTCGGTGACGTGGAGTGGAGGAGAGAGTGGGGGGAGAGAGAACGAATTTGTCGCCCGGCTCTAGGCATGACCCGAGGTCGTGGGCCTGCATACCTACTTCGCACGCGTCCGTCGGGACGGCGCCCTCGTCACCACGGTCGTTGCCTGCGTCCGCCACCATCGTCCTCTGGCGCCGCCGCCGTCACTTGCGGCCACCGCCGTCGTCCGCCTACGTCGACCAACTGCCCTCGTCCGGCTCGACTGGCATCGTCGCGTCGTCATCCTCATCCCCCTGTGGCTGCCGCCTGCCACCGTCGCCCTCATCCCCCTGTGGCCCTCGCCGTCGCGCTGTCGCTTGCATCCTCAGTCGTGGCTCTCGTCCACCGCAGTCGCAGCCATCATCGCCGCCCACGTCCGCCGCAGTTGTGGCTCTCGTCCACCCCGGCCATCCCCGTCGCCATTGCTTGCATCCTCGGCCGTGGCTCTCGTCCACCGCGGCAGCAGCCATCTCGTCGCCTGCAACCGCCGCAGCTGTGCCGTTGTCCACCCCGGCCACTGCCGTTGCGCCGTCACCATCACTTGCGTCCACCTCGGTCATGGCCCTCGCCCCTGCGGCCGCCGTTGCCGTAGCTCTCGTCCCGCCGCCATCGACGTTGCTGCTGCTCTCATCCCGTCGCCGCCACTGCTCTCGTCCCGCATCCGTCGCACAACCTAGCTGTCTTTGTCTCCCGCGTTATCTACAGGGTCATCAGCCCACCAGCTTCGTCCCGTTCCTCTCAGGCGTATCCTCACAGCCGCCGTCGTTCGGCCCAACTGTTGACGTCTCCCGCGTCCGCCGTATGGATGCCCTCGTTCTACACAGCCACTAGCGTCTCCTGTACGACCGTATGCCCATCTCCATCTCCCTACCCGATGGGAAGACAAACACAGGAACGGACGGATGGGGTAGGAGGAAGAAGAGAATGAGATAAGAGAAGATGGTGGGTCCCCCGAAGATAGTAAAATAATTGTGTTATAGTGTTTCTATTATAGACATTAGCTATACTACTTACTATAGATGACATGGTTATTTTTTGGAGCTGGCAGTGGGTTGTATTATAAACCTTGCTCTTAAGAGACAATATATCCTATGCACACATGCTCTCACATGTACATACGTGCACACCAACTAACAAATGTCACTAAAAAATCTAGAAAAATTCATATATGTATTTTCAATAGTATTATATCTAGGGTTAAAATCTTAACTTCAAATTCATTATATTTTAGCCATAACCAAAAAAACAAAAAATCTAACAGTTTTAAGGTTATAATTTTGTCAGAATTTTATTTTTTTTGTTACTCTTTATGTAGAATGAATTTGAAGATGTGACTTTGCACATAGATGTAATACTATTAGAAGTACATGTATGAATTTTTCTAGATTTTTTTATGATAATTTTTAGTTGGTGTACACGGTGTGTACACGCAAAGGCCTGTGTGCATAGGATACGCTCCCGTGTTGGGATCCTGCAAAGGGCCTGCCTAGCTAAGTGCATATGAGCTAGTTTAACCACTCTTCAAGCCCAGCCCAAGAAAGCACTCCTAGTTAATGTCAAGTAAGATTGGCCAACATCAATATATATACAGCTGCAGAGGATGAGGAGGACATCAAAGAAACATGCAACGGTGGCGGCTGGCCTCGGCGACTAGACGAACGGTGGCGGTAGCTTGGTTCGGTCAAACCTCGTCGATCTCTCTATCCTTCCTCTTCTCCACTATCATAGAAACTTCTAGTACTTGTCTCGTTAGCTTCTTCTTCTTCTTCTTCTTCAATTCCACCATCAAACACTGAGAGTTGAGTGAATATTGTTGTGATTTGAATTAGGGATTTGGGTTGCTAACAATCTAGTATCAGAGCTGTCGATTCGTGGGATTTCTAGCATGGAGTCGATGGGGGAGTATTGCAGCAACGCCCCATGCAAGTGGTTGCCAGATTTGGGCAAGGGTGGTGCTCATGGCACCAATGCCCACAACATGTTCGATGGAATGCCTAGCCAACCTGAGATGTCCAAGGAAGATCAGAGGATATCTGACCCTATTCCCATTAATTCCACCATGAACAAAGAGGAAAAATGGCTAGACGATGCTCTAGATTGGATATTGGAGAAGTTTGAACAAATGGAGGCCAAGTGCATGCAAGAGGAAAAGATCAAACAGATATTTCAAAAGTTAGAGGAGATCGAGGTTCGTAGGAGTAAGGCTTTCGAGGAAATGATTGCAGCTATCAGGGCAACCATCGCTATCATCAAGGGTGCATCATCTCCAACACCCATGGCACCACCTCCTCCAGCGCCCACCAACTGTTTGATGGAATGACCCAACAACAACATCAGTTGGGTGGCAACGAATTCAAGTCTCATTGGTGAGGTGCTTTCTCTGACAGCTACCTGGGAGCTAGGAGACAGAAAGGACATGGACCAAGCTCCCTACATTGTCACCAAGGACCTCCCCAAGGTCACGCCCACCAAGTGTTCAACGCTATGTTCTAGCTCCGACATCAAGCCTGATCTTATCGTGGATGTGGTGCTTATGTGTGCCACCACTGCTGTAGCCTCCAGGGAGTTTGTATTGGTTGATGGTACCATCGATACCATCAACATTAGCACCCCAGTTGTTCCAAAGAGATGCACACTAAGTGTTCGACGTTGGGCCTTGACATCAAGGGGGACTCTAACCAAGTTGTGCTCGCGTTCCAGACCATGATGGGTATATCTAAGGTTGTTCCATCATCTATTCAGCCAGTGGAGAATTTCTCATCAAGAATAGTCACCGACGTAAAGCTGGATACACCAATGCTCAACACGTGTTCGTTGAAATGCCCCAGTAGTGATAAGAGGCCGCTGATGGAGCATACTGAGAGAAATCCATGGCCACCTCCTTGGTCAGCTGGAGTGACTAGAAGGTGGAGGTGTGGCATGTACCCTGGTCCGCATTCAATTTCTTTTGGAAAAGAGTATATTTTTTGAAAGAAATTTGAAAAGAGTATATTGGAAACCACCATGGCCTCCACCTAATGGGAATGATATTATGCACCTCCTGACTAATTCACACACATTTGTAAATTAGAGAAGGCAAATTTGGCTAAATTTAAAGCAAGGGAATGTGAAATATTATCAGTGACTGAGCTGTCTTAATCTGATGAGCCTATTCAAGTTGGGTGCTGGGAACATTTTGCATGCGCTGCAAATTTCAGTTGGCAAGGTACCAACTAACTACAATGCAAGGCAATTACATGATCTTGTCAGTTATCCTCTCAAGACAAGGTTTTCTGTAGTGACAAGAATTGAATGCCAAACACACTGCACATTGGGACTAGCAAATGGTAAGATTAAACATGAGCGTTTTTGTGATGATGAGAGATGGCTTCATATTTTGGTACTCCTACCATTGATTATGGCTACATGGAAGGTTGACAACAGTGCAATTCTAACTAGAAATGTTGTCCGGATGGCTTTTCCTTTTGTGCAACTCCAAACAAGGCAAGGAAAGATGGAGGATGATGTCAATATGGACATAAATTCTGCAACTCAAGCTGTCAATTCTCTGTTCTGTTGCAAATCATCTATTAGGAGTTCCTCAACTTGTTCTTCCATGGTACAAATTCATGCCAGTAAATTGAAACCCTGTGATACACTCACTACAAGGTTTTCGGGCTAATGCCACAAAATTTTGGGCAACAATGTGGTTTTCGTTGCAATACATAGGGGTTATTGCTACCGAAGTCTAATTTGGTTGCGATAGGGGGGCATATTACCACTAATTGCGTAGTGTTGCGATTGTAATTTGTTTTTGTTGCAATAAGTAGGAAGTATCGCAACGAATAAATTTGCGTTGTAAGTAGGGTGACAATATTGCCGCGCTTTTTGTTATCGTTGCAATAGTTATCCATGCCGCAACGAATTTGGAGCATTGTTATTAGAGTCATGTATATAGCAACGCGAAACTACTTTTTGCAAATGAGTCAGTAGGTATTGCAACGTAAACCTGAATCGTTGCAACTTAGAATATAGGTATTGCAACGCAAACCTGAAGCATTGCAATCATTCTTAGATATTGCAACAAACACCGAAAATCGTTGCAACTAACAAGGTTCTCTCGCAAAAATATTTTGCATTGCTATAATTTAACGAATCGTTGCAATAAGTGAGATTGGTGGTGCCACCTGCAGATTGTTCATGGGCCTTTGTATTGTTAAAATTTAAGTTGTTTACATCATTGTGGCCCGGGTCGGGGTCATGAATTACGTAATTAAGTCGACCCGGCCAACTAGATGGGCTGAATCGTGTAAAAAAACAGGTACTATTAACCCTACCCTTAGTAGTCGATAGATAGATAACCATGATCATAGACTAGCTGGCACCGACGACCCTGTTATATCTTGCACAATCGCCGGCGACGCTGAAGCACTCGACGCTGGCGAGACCACACCCTGTCCCTATCTCCCAACTCGATATCTCGACGCCGTCCGAATCGATCCCTATATTTATATATATTCAGGTACCTCTTCGATCACGAGTGCAATGAAAACTGTTGATTCTTTATTTTCTATATATCTATGTAATTAAAATGAGTCAGCAAAGAATTTGTTTAGATTAATGGAAGAAGCTCGGAAAGAATTATACCCAGGGTGCAAGGAGGCTACCAAGGTATCTTTCATTGTCAGGCTATTTCAGATTAAGTGCATGTACGGTATCAGCAACAATGCCATGGAGCAAATACTTCACTTATTCTGTCTTTTGTTCCCTGAGGGACATTGTGTCCCAAATACTTTGGATAAAGTTCGTAAGGTAGTCCAAGATCTTAGGTTGGACTACCAAAAGATTCATGCTTGTGTCAATGATTGTGTGTTATTTCGTGGAGAGTATGATAAGATGAACACATGTCCCACATGTGGGGAGAGTAGGTGGAAAAATATAGATTCAGGAGAACTCGGGGAAGGGAGTGGCATTGGAGGAGCAAAGAAAAAGGCCTTCGTCCTCGTAAAATACTTAGGTATTTTTCACTTATTCCTCGACTTCAAAGATTATATATGAATGAGACCACATCGACCTATATGCGTTGGCACAAGGAAGAATTGGTTGATGATGGGAAAGTGCGGCACCCAGCAAACTCATTGGCATGGAAGCATGTAGATGAAAAGTTCAGGGATCGGTTTGCATCTGATCCATGCAATGTTAGGCTTGGACTTGCATCAGACGGCTTTAATCCATTTGGGATGTTGAATGTGACTTACACTACATGGTCGGTGATCCTAATTCCTTATAATCTGCCTCCTTGGTTGTGCTTGAAGCAATCTTATTGGATGATGTCGATGCTGGTACCTGGGCCTAGATCTCCAGGGATGAACATTGACGTATATTTGCAGCCGTTGATCGATGAGCTTAAACAGTTGTGGACTGAAGGAGTTGAAACATGGGATGCCAAGGTGAAAAAGAATTTTACGCTACGTGCAATTCTGCTCTGGACAATAAACGGTTTTCCTGTGTATGCCATGTTATTAGGTTGGAGCACAAAAGGCAAGTTTGCATGTCCTTATTGTCACAATGATACTGAATACTTGTGGTTAAAATACAGCAAGAAGCACTGCTATATGGGCCATCGACGCTTTTTGGCTTCAAACCACAGGTGGCGAAAGAACAAGGTTAGCTTCAATAACAAGGTTGAAATGAGGGGGCCTCCGGTGGCACTCAATGGTGACGAAGTATTTAAGCAGTACGAGAGTTTTGAGCAAGTCAAATTTGGCATGACGTCAAGGAAGAGGAAGCAACGAGATGAAGATACTAGATGGCACAACTGGAGGAAGAAGAGTATTTTTTTTATCTTCCATACTGGGAATCATTGCTTATACGGCATAATCTAGATGTGATGCATACTAAGAAGAACATATGTGAGAGTTTGCTAGGTACTTTACTTGATTTAACAGGTAAATCTAAGGACAGTGAGAAGGCTTGACTTGATTTGCAAGAATTGGGTATTAGGAAGGATCAACATTTATTGGTCCATATAGGAAAATACACTTTGCCGGCAGCCTTGTACACGTTAAGTCCAAGTCAGAAGGAAATTCTGTGCAGATTTCTACAACATGTCAAGATGCCAGATGGTTATGCCTCAAATATTGATGTGACCATGGCTACTACGGATACAACCATTGCTCACATCATGCATGAACAAGAAGACATCAAGATCAAGGCCTCCAAGTGCTGGAATCCGATTCGGCCACCTGCTACACTGTTGATTTCAAACGGCCGCCGAATCTGCATACGACCTCCGTTTTTGGCCTGTGAGTACTTGATGGAAAGCCCACGGAGTCCTCTTTCCAATGGATCCTGCCTCATCGCCAAATTCCATCCTAGTCATCCGCGGATGAACAAACAAGGTGCTGCGTCACCTGTCATGGGCCTTTGGGCTTGTAACTTCGTTTGGGACCCCGGCCCAAGTGGGGCCCAAGTGGGGTGCGCCCCAACCAGGTGGAGCACGACCCTAGAGTGCCCTTTGTCGTCCTCCTATCTCTTTAAATAGTTAGGTACCCCTTTAGGGTTTCTCGGGTTTTGATAGATTAAAGTTTAGCCATTGCTACTTGCTTGCAGCGCGCGTGTCGGCTAGACCGTCCGTCTGCTTGTTCTTCGGAACCCCAACTTATCATTTGTATTAAATTCCTATTTGCAATATCAGATTGCTTTTATCTTGTTCTTGCTTGTTTCTTCGATTTGCTTGCAGGAATAGGGTTGATCTGCACCGGCAAGATCAACAACCCATGGAGAGGTGTATCGATCGCTAAGGCGCAACACAACGTCTCGTACGGTTGTAGTCGGATCGTCAACGTTTCTCCTAAATCGTAGTTATCATCAACTCATTGAAAGATCGGGCCAACAACAGCCTTGAGTGTCTCGAGTGGAGCTCAGGGTTCATCAGGTGGTATCAGAGCTTTCGTTGCTCGGTGAGTTTTTATCTTCCTATAACCAGAAAATAGCCATACAAAAAAATCCTTATCATTTACCTAGCCATATTGTGCCTTTGCATAGTTCTTTTCAGTTTTTGCTTTGTTGAATTTTGTGTTGCATCGTCACGTCGTGTTGCTGGTCTTAGCGTCTAGTTCGTTTAGAGTTTTCGAGTTCTGGTCACGTTTTGTACCACAGTCGTCGCCGCCTTCGTGTCTCTGTTGTCGTCGGGACCTACGAAAATGGAATCGGCTCGCTGCCACGGTTCTATTTTTATAGTTTTCAGAAGTTTCTGTTGGTTAGTTTCGTAGTTGTTGAGTTGAATCTAGAGTTTGCTGATCCTGCCGTGTGTTAGTTTTTGCCGTGTATGTGTGCGCTAGCAAGAAGGAAGGGGAGTGAATTTCATAGATTGGATTCAGTTTCCATAACTGAGGAAGGAGGAAGGGGAAAGTTTTTTTTTGATTGGATTCTGTTTCCACTTGTGGGGGCCCAGACCGAACCTTTCCAATCTGCCGACTCCCTCCCACCGTACCTCCACCTCTCCACCTCCCCACCAGTTGTGCCGAGTTGCTAGACACCTTGGTGAAAATTTTTGGAGTGTCGGATTGGATATCTGTTTGGAAAAATGGAACCGGCATAAATTCAGCATTCCATTTTTGTATAATTTTTAATTTTGAGTTTGGACTTTTACATTTGAGTCCCTGTAATTTTTATATTTACGTTTGAGTCCCTGTAACCTTGCATTAAGGTCCTTGAGTTGGTTTTTGTTGAAAAAAAAAGAAAAAAAAATGCAGAAAGGTGCTAAAAAAAAAGAAAACAAAAGCCGCACCGAAAAGAAAAAGAAAAGAAAGTAAAAAAAGATAGAAAAAAAAGAAAGAAAAGAGAAAAAAAATCAGTTGTATCTTTGAGTTTGCTTTCACATATCAGAGTGTGCCTAAGTTGTTTCTAGTGCTATCCTGTGGTATCGCTTGTGTCTAGGCTCGTGTCTCTAGTACGTTCTAGCCTAGGACCAGCACGGTACTTGACTTTGAACAATTATTCAACTTTGCATTATCTGATTTGAGCATTTGCTATTCCTTTGCTACATATTTAAGCCTACCTAGAGCTCCACAGATTTGATTGCAGCCGTACAGCAAGTGTTTGCCAAGGCATCGATACATCCAACCTCCATTGGGGTGCTTGGTTGAGTCGGTGTATGTCACCATTCCGCTTGCATTGGTAAGATCTTGTAAGAGCTTGGTTAAAAGCTTGAGTGTGTGTGATTTTTGAGCTGCCACTACCTAGTAGTTAATAGGAACGCGCAAATTTTTGTGTATGTTTCTTGTTTGCTACTAACCATGGCAGGATTGCGCACGGGGAAACGAGATGGTCATGCTCAACGTCAACATCTTCACCATCAACGAGATATAGCGACTTCTTCACGCATCACATATGAGGTACATGATAATGATCTTGCAAGGGTAGAATCCAAATTGCCTGGTTTTGATGGTAAGTATGATTCCGCCGCTTATGTTAATTGGGAGCTAGCAGTAGAAAAACAATTTGATGAGTATGATTTTTCTAATGCTCAAATGATTAAGGCTGCTAGTAATAAGTGTACCGGTTCTGCATCTTTTTGGTGGCATATTGTGGGAAATAAGCTTGAAACTTGGGATGAATGCAAAATACTGATGAGAAAAAGATTTGTGTTTTCATACATAGATGTGCTCTCCTTGAGAAATTTGAACATCTAAAACAAGGTGACAAAACTGTTAGGGAGTACTTTCATGATTTTAAAATTTGTATCACTTATAGTGATTTACAAGAATCTAATGAGAACACAATGACTAGATTTTTCAGAGGGCTTAATTCCAATATTCAGGCTGGGCTTGTTAATGTGACATATAATCATATAGGCCAATTGTTCATGCCTGCTTGCAATGTTGAGTGTAAAATTTTGGAGAACCCAACGGAGCAACAAGCTATGCTTGTGCCTCCTATCACTGATGTTTTGCAGGAAATTCAGAACAGTCCCCAAAATGAGAAGAACGATATGTTTGAGATGTCACTTCCATCACTCGCGAATGAGGAGAAGGCTGATGCACCTACATTATCTGAAGAGGGCATAAAAGGTAAATTAAATGGTGCAGAAATTACTCAAGGTGAGTATGCTTCTGATGAATTACATTTTTCCACTTTCCATGCTGACCTAGAGCAAACTTTAGTGGAACCTACTTCTGAATTGCCTTTGTCACAAGTTGATTTGCATTTTGCTCCTTATGATAAAGAAGAGTTGTGCGATAGTACTTCACTTATATCCATTCCACAACTAGTGAATGAACATGCTACTTTTAATCTTGATTCTCCATGTACTGAATTTAAGTATGTTATTCACATGTCCAGCGAGAATGATGAACTTCAATTGCAATCTTCTTTAAATACATTGGGCTATATTCTGTTTGATGATTCTTGTGAGCTCAATTGTTTGAAGGACAAAATATTTGCTCATTCTGATTTGCCATATCCTCATAATGTTATTTTTCACATCTTTGGCAAATATAATGATATCGACATTTATTTAGTGCACAAAGTTTACATTTGTTCAGATATGCAACCCTCTGTTGTTGTGCCAAGAAAATGCAAACTGGAGAGTAGTGCTAGGACCACTGATGTTACTTCAAATTTGTTTTGCTTTTGTCCAAAGACACAGGTCGGTTTTGAAGAAGGGGAGCAAGATTTGCACCACATGGAAAAACCGAGGACGGTTTTCCGTGAAGAAGGGGAGGATGATATGACCATGGCTACTACGGATACAACCATTGCTCACATCATGCATGAACAAGAAGACATCAAGATCAAGGCCTCCAAGTGCTGGAATCCGATTCGGCCACCTGCTGCACTGTTGATTTCAAACGGCCGCCGAATCTGCATACGACCTCCCTTTTTGGCCTGTGAGTACTTGATGGAAAGCCCACGGAGTCCTCTTTCCAATGGATCCTGCCTCATCGCCAAATTCCATCCTAGTCATCCGCGAATGAACAAACAAGGTGCTGCGTCACCTGTCATGGGCCTTTGGGCTTGTAACTTCGTTTGGGACCCCGGCCCAAGTGGGGCCCAAGTGGGGTGCGCCCCAACCAGGTGGAGCACGACCCTAGAGTGCCCTTGGTCGTCCTCCTATCTCTTTAAATAGTTAGGTACCCCTTCAGGGTTTCTCGGGTTTTGATAGATTAAAGTTTAGCCATTGCTACTTGCTTGCAGCGCGCGTGTCGGCTAGACCGTCCGTCTGCTTGTTCTTCGGAACCCCAACTTATTATTTGTATTAAATTCCTATTTGCAATATCAGATTGCTTTTATCTTGTTCTTGCTTGTTTCTTCGATTTGCTTGCAGGAATAGGGTTGATCTGCACCGGCAAGATCAACAACCCATAGAGAGGTGTATCGATCGCTAAGGCGCAACACAACGTCTCGTACGGTTGTAGTCGGATCGTCAACGTTTCTCCCAAATCGTAGTTATCATTAACTCACCGAAAGATCGGGCCAACAACAGCCTTGAGTGTCTCGAGTGGAGCTCAGGGTTCATCAAATATCAGGAGATGTGTTGATGAAAATGGTTGGAAGGTTAGTGGACTTAAAAGTCATGACTACCATGTTTTATTACAAAAATTTTTACCATTGGTGGTACGCCATATTTTGCCTAAAGATATTGTGATCCCATTGATCGAGCTCAGCAGGTTTTTTAACGAACTATGTTCAAAGGAGCTTGAGGTGACTGAAATTGAAAAACTATGCAATTCGATTGGAGAGACCCTTTATCGGCTTGAGATGATATTCCCTCCATCATTTTTTGATATTATGATGCACTTACCAGTTCATATTGCTTCGGAGGCTAGAATTGGAGGCCCTGTTTGTTATAGATGGATGTATCCCGTTGAGAGGTACCTATGTACCCTTAAAGGCTATGTGAAGAACAAAGCGTGTCCAGAAGGATCAATAGCAAAGGGATATATATCGAAGGAGTGCCTTACTTTCTGTGCTCGGTTCTTCGAAGATGTTAGTACAAAGGTGAATAGGCCAGAACGTCAAGAAAATAGCCAAGTCAGTGCACCACCTGCTGGCCTAAGTATTTTTGGGAGCATGCAGTACAGTAAGAACAAATTTCATATCAAGACTGCATCTTATTCAGACCTGCATAGGATGAGGCACTACATAATATCCAAATGTGATGAGGCCATGCCATGGGTAAAGTAAGATATATTTATGTCTGTTATGAGTACAGAGTGACTAAGGAACTCATCATTCTGCTAATATTTTCAATGTTGTTGCAATGAGCATATGGAGGAATTGAAAAAAAAACCCAACATGGGTAATGTTGATAAAAGGCACAAGGAACAATTTTGTATCATGGTTTGAGCATAAAGTGAGTGTTTTTTTATTAATTTCATCAAACTAATTGAAAATGTGACTGATCATATGATCGAAATTTTTCTGAGTGCAGATGAACATTCTTCATGCAGATGGAAAAACAGATGAAGATGTATATTCTCTATCTCGTGGTCCAGATCATCGAGTTCATGTAGCTAACAGGTGCTCCATCAATGGATTTCTCTTCCGCACAACCAATGTAGAGAAAAACCTAACCACACAGAACAGTGGTGTTGTTGTTCAGGGCGAAGGCATGGACTAGTATGGAGTGATTAAAAAAATCATCGCCCTTGATTTCCCCAACGACAAAGAAGTCTTGTTGTTTGAGTGCGACTGGTTTAATGTTCCGGGAGCAACCACGAACAAATCCAGAGGGTACAGTAAAGATCAATATGGGATTATTGATATTGACACCACTCGGTTTCGCTTTAAAGACGAGCCTTACATACTGGCGTCACAAGCTCAACAGGTGTGTTATGTGAAATGCGCAAAGAAAAATAATTGGTGCAGTGTTCTTAGAATGAAACCTCGGAACCTGTTTGCCATGCCTGAAGGGGAAGACGGTGATAATAATGTTGACCATGCTGATGTTGACTCACTTGTTGTAGGAGTGGAGCAGATGAATGTACAACACCGACATGACGATTTCACAAACTGGAGAAGGTCTGACATTGAAGGTATTAGTGGTGATGCTACTGTAATTGAGGAGGTGCGTGCTGCATCCATGCCTGAACCTGATGACGATGACATACCTGACGAAGATGATGAATCGGACGACACCTACATTGCTGACGGACTCCAAGACACAATGTATGTATAACATGTGGGACCATATAGTAATAGTGTAGTATATATTTATAGATAATTATTGTATAAATTGGCTATTAAATCAACTATAGATAACTTGAAGCTAATAGTTGGCTATACTATATTAAACTTGCTCTCATGGCTTCACACATCGGCACGGCAGTCGTGGACGTCAAGAAAAAAGTTGGAGCTCGCACACGCGCAGCCGTTAATTTCATTAAATCTAATGGACGAGGATACTAGTTCTTACTATTAGGACTCTAGGAGGCGAGAGAGAATTATAATACCTTCGCCGAGGCCAATGAGGGGAATCAATTGCATGCTACTTCATCTGTCTCATTTTAAGTGTAGTTGTAGACTTTAGTGTCCAACGTTTGACATTTAAAATTTTTCTATTATTACTATTTTTGTTGTTTTTAGATGATAAACATAAGTAGTACTTTATGTATGATTTTTTAAAAAAACATTACACATTTTTTTCAAATAAGACAGATAGTCAAACATTTGACACTGAAACCCATAACAACACTTAAAATGGATTGAGGGAGTAGCAAGGAAAGTAAGGAAACAATCCTCATGGTTTCAATAATTCCTATAGTTCAACAAATATTTTAACTCATCACTCATTCAGTCATTATTTCATTCCTCATGGAGATCATCTCAAGAATAACTCGCTTAGGTCCAATGTTGGAGATCGGCCCCTCCAATCCTCTATCATCCCCCAGTCCAAATCCCCTCTCCAAATCATGCCTTTATCCACCAAACTATATTCTCATTTGTCCCCTCAATGCCGCCTCTTCCTCGCCCCGTCGGCCTCCTCCCCACCCGCTAGCCAGCCTGCCCAAAGAAGAGTGAGAGACAGGAGGGAGATAGGAGGGGAAAGAGAGGGTGATGACGTGGTCACCCTGACATGTGGAGCCCATGTGGTTTCCATGCTGACTTAACTGCCACATTGAACAAAACAGGGGTGAAAACCATCTAAGGACCTCCCATTTTTGTTAGTTGAAGGATGACATATATCCGTGGTTTCGGGATGATTTTGTAATCCGATGACAAGGTAAGGGACCTCATATATACTTTTTCTCTCGGTGCATCCTGCGCGGCTGCACCCACGCGCTACCTCTGCTTTCCGGCCTGGCCCGTAAACCTAAAGGGCCGCCTCTACTCCCATTGGATATAGGGCGGGCCAAGAGCGAGAGTGTACGAGTACGAGAAGTAGAGTTTTCCACTTCTCCTTTTCCCTTACTCCCTCCGTCCCAGAATAAGTGCAGTTTTACACTATCACATTCAACGTTTGACCGTTCATCTTATTTAAATTTTTTTATGATTAGTATTTTTATTGCTATTAGATGATAAAACGTGAATAGTACTTTATGTGTGACTAAATATTTTCAAAATTTTTATAAATTTTTTAAATAAGACGGACGATCAAACGTTGGGCACGAATATCCACGGCTGCACTTATTTTGGGAAGGAGGTAGTACGAGAGAAAAGCAAAAGCACAGAACTGGGCAACACATACTACTACGGGACAAACTTGCAATTGACCAGTTCTCATTCACGAGGACAGACAAGAGATAGAGAGCGCGCGCAAAGAACATATAGATGCAGATTATTTTTCCCTCAGTTTTTAGTTAGCTAAATTTTTAAAGTGTTAAACAGTATGTTTCGTAAATATATATATATATATATCATCATATATAATATATATATATATATATCATCATATATATATAGTTTTAAAATAGTAAATAAATTAATTTCAAAATATGTAATAATTAAAACTTAATTAATTATACATTAATGAATACGAACTGGCCATATCATAGTAGAGTGATAGCAACATATTCCAACATCCAGGTGTGAAAAAAAATCCAATGTCGGCACCTAATACTACCAGTAAGCGAGTTTAGGTTAACTACTGGAGTACTTAGTACTAATCCTACGTAGGACTATAGGAGTGCCTGTAATTATTACTAGGACGAGTATTGAGGAGAATATCAAGTGGTTTCTGTGTGTTTTGTTTTCAAAGGGGAATAAAGTTGTTCTTCTTTTAAAGTCGATCTTGTACTTTCTAAAAGCTGAATCCAAAAGATAGTTGATGAGATCGAGTAGCAGCGAGCCAACCCTGACTAGTAACTCCGGAGAGGAAGGCCAAGAATCCAATCATGTGTCTCGTCTCGTCTCACTCTCGCCTCCAATCATGTTTGGTTGTCTCTTCTGTTATAAAATCGGCCCCGAAATCACATTGGAAACCAAACGCGAAAGAAAACACCATAGAAGATCCAAACACGATAACGACACCGAGGTACGATATTTGATAACGGAGTTCAGCCGAGGCCTACATCTCCGGGGCACTGATTACGGACGCTCCTCCCCGATCCAGCATATACAGCATATCAGAGTTACAACGACTCACGGCCGGTCGCTGCCGGCAGCCGCTCCCTCTCGCTATGCTAAGTCGCCATGCGGTTACAACAGGCACGCCCCTCTATTTATAAGAGATCCTAGGACAGAGTCCGACTCTTACTCTAGTTCTATACCTAGTACAACTCCAAGTCCTAAACTGTAACCGACTACGTACACATATTCGACACAAACTCTAACAAACTCCACCTTGGCGAATATGCCACGCCACGCCAACATGAATCTGTTACTTGCTCGAACCTCCGTGCACCAGAACTTGAGTTGATCCTTTTTCGCCGCTCACGCCGAGCCACCCCGACAAGTCTTCACCAGACTCACCGTAACAAGAGACTCCCGCTATCCCTGTAATTTCTTCCTCTTGACTCCACCTGCAATAGTGCTCCACCTTCTCTCATATCACCACAGTTGCCAAGCGAAATTGGATTTCTTCCTAGTTGTCACGTCATAGACTTTCCGAAGACCATGTTCACCCCCATCTACCGTCTTAAATTTGACTTGATCTAATCCATGGCTAGATAACCGATGTCATCACCAAATAGATAAATCAAACTCACTAGACTTGAAGAGAACCCTTTCTTCCTTGTCGTCTTATGAACCAAGCTAATAAATCCAACATCCACGCTTTCCTGCATCTGTAGACTGAATTCCTGATAATCTGAGAAAATTCACTGTTGCCTTGAATCACCCGAAGAAAATTACCACCATAGCGTTCGCTCTTCTCCTTCAGTGACGCAGATTCCATATATCCCCATCATGCAAACCCCACGGATCCTGGATATATCCTGTACTGCCAAACAGCTCGTTGACGCTCTCAACGATTTTCACCCGCTGTTGCCCGGGACTTTATTGAATTACCCTATTCAAATCAGATTCAACCAATCGGAACACACTGTCAACATGAATCATGAACAGTGTCGAGCCATGAACAGTACCACCGTGAACAGTACCGGGTTGCAACCAAAACCGACCCAGACACTGCTTTCTTTGTCGGTGAAAACTCCAACTGCCACCACCGAGTACACCACGGCGACCACGCTGTCTCTGCTCACCGATAACGCCGTGTCGCCTCTCCTGCAAGCAGCTGCACCGCTGCATGTTCCAAGAGAGTCACCGCTACCTCCGATCTGAACTAGCCGGTAACCGCCGCCTCCTCACCGGAGCCGGCCCGCATCGAACTCGCCGGCACCTGCACAACGACTACACCAAGTCATGCTCCTGCCACCCGACGTTCGTCGCCCCAAATCACTGCCGCCAAGAGGTCCCAGTCCGATCTCCTTTTGCTTTGATGATTTGGTTCGATTGCAATATCTGCAATCCCGTGGATTAATTCCTGTTGCTGAGTCCTGGGAATTTGTTGTCCGATTTTAAGTCCAAACCGAAACCCTCTTCCTTTTCCCTTTCGTGTGTGTCCAACTAGGCCTCCTCTCCTGGACTACTTGCCACAAACGCCGCCGTGAACGAACAGGAGACAACTCCTGTCCGTGTTCAACTCCAACACTGTGGCTCCGTCCTGATTGGAGTCCTGTGCAACCATGACTCCTCCCGAGCCTGCTTCCTCTTGGCGTTGCTTCTATCAATGCCGCTAGCCTGGTCTCAACGTGCGGTGCACGCACACCATCGCGACATGGACTTCCAAGCCTTAACGTATCTCACGGCTTCTGCACCTTCGCTTCTGCACTTCCGGCCAACTCCGCTAATGACGCATGCCATCAGTTTGTAACCAATGCATACGATTGTGCAAAGCCTCTCGGTTGAACTGACATTTCCACGATACAGTCGGCCCAATTTGCCGATCTGGTCGTCCTCAGCCCGATCCGCACGTACGCCGCCCTCGAAGCAATTCTGTTGCACACCTTGTCGAAGACACATCCAAAACAGCCTCTAGCATCCACGCGTGGCATGCGCCACCGTTGCGGCTCCACCTCGAGCCCGCAACCCGCTCCGACCTCCGATTGACCACCTGTCAATCTAGTCGCGAGCCGAAGCCGACAAATCACATGCCGTCTTTCCAGCCGCCGAACGACCCGAGCGCTACGTCTAGCCCGTCTCCCTGTCGAACGCAACTCATCGAAAGGCCCGGGACACCCGGCCCAGAGTGTTCGATTCCACCGATCGAGAACGCCGATCGCCTCCAGCTTCAATCAACCCGAGCGTGCGGCCGCACGTCTCCCTGTCGAGAGTAGCTCACCGGAAAGTTCGAGCCACCCGCCCGAAGTGTCCGACCCACCGATTGATTCGCCAATCGCTTACGCCGCCACCAACCCGAGCACCACGTCTGGTCATCTCCCTATTGAAGCAGCCATCGAACGGTTCAGACCACCGCCTGAAGTGTCTGATTCCACCGATCAAAATTCCGTAGATCGCCGCCGTGCTCCACCTTGCGTCCATGTCTGTCCCTGGACACCTTGTGTAGTCGTCGCGGCGTGGAGCACCTCCCTCGTACCTCTACCATGGATCTCCCGCAGGCTTTGATACCACTTGTTATAAAACCGGCCCCGAAATCACATTAGAAACCAAACGCGGAAGAAAACGCTATAAAAGATCCAAACACGATGACGACACCGAGGCAGATATTTGATAACGGAGTTCAGCCGAGGCCTACATCTTCGGGGCACTGATTACGGGCACTCCTCCCCGATCCAGCATATACAGCGTATCAGAGTTACAACGACTCATGGCCGGTCGCCGCCGGCAGCCGCTCCCTCTCGCTATGCTAAGTCGTCATGCGGTTATAACAGGCATGCCCCTCTATTTATGAGAGATCCTAGGACAAAGTCCGACTCTTACTCTAGTCCTATACCTAGTACAACTCCAAGTCCTAAACTGTAACCGACTACGTACACATATTCGACACAAACTCTAACATCTTCCACGCGGCGGCAGGAGGATCGATCACCCATGCACCCGCGCGGCGCGACACAAACGTACTCCAACATCACTAACATACTCCAACATCGACAGGGTCGCCCAACATCGTAACACTGGCACGTCGTCGTCCCCTCCCACGGTGCACCGCAGCCGCTGCCGCGCCGGACTCGACATGCTAAAATGCTTTTTATGTGTTGGCGTCTAGAGTAGTGGTAGTGGTTAGGGGTAGACAGAAAGCTCGTGAGTTAGCTCTGCTTGGCTCGGCTCGGCTCAGCTCGTTTGAATTTTCTAACGAGCTGAGCTGACATTTTAGCTCATCAGAGATAACGAGCCAGCTCGAGCTAGCTCGCGAGCCTTAACGAGCTAGGACTCCATCACAGCCCAAAAGCCCAATACAACAAAAAGGCCCAAGCCCAAGACACTGCAAACCCTAGTCCTCACTCAATTCCCCACTCTCCCCCAGCCACCGCCGCCGCCGGGAGATCGAGCGCCCGTCGCCGCCGGTCTCTGCCTCTCCCCCGCCAGCTCCCGCCGCTGCCGATCTCCTCCTCTCCCCCGCCAGCTCCCGCCGCCGACGGTCTCCTCCTCTCCCCCGCCAACGCCCGCCGACGTTAGATCGAGCGCCCGCCGCCACCGGTCTCCGCCAATCCCCCCACGCCCGCCGCCGCCGGGAGATCGAGCGCCCACCGCTGCCGATCTCCGCCTCTCCCCCAGCGATCCAGCGCCCACTGCCGCCGGCGCCCGCCCCCAGCAGCCGACGCTGCCGGCGAGCTCGAGCTCGTCTCCTCCAAGTGCTGGCGGAGCTGCGTAGAGTTCATCCCCTCCACCGTTGAGCTCCTCCCTGTGGTCGCCGGCGAGCTAGAGCTCATTTCCTCCGCCGTCAAGCTCCTCCCCTCCTTCCCGTGCTCGCCGGCTACGTCTCTTGCCCTAGCTCGCGAGCTTAACGAGCTGGCTCGAGCTTGTTGACGAGCCGAGCCGAGCCGAGCTAGTTTTCTAGCTCGTTAAGATAACGAGCCGAGCCGAGCTAGCTCGTTATTCTAACGAGCCAGACCGAGCCGAGCCAGCTCGACATCCACCCTTATTATGTTCCTATACGAGTATGCGACTCGTACTCCTAATTGTCTCCATATGGTAGTGGTCCCTAGTGGGCAGCCAAACGTCTCTCATTCTTTTGCAGCCTTACCACTGTTGCAGGTAGAGCGTCCTCCTTGACCAAGCATCTCTCTCGGCGTTTCTCACCCACCACAAAAATCGCTTCTTTCCTTCCTCCCTCACAGAGAAATTTTTATTTTTACTACTACTTAGTATATGAACAATAATTAGTACTACCAATAGTACTGTTTTAGTTGTTTTTTTATTGGAGAACATTAAGTGCTCTATATTCGTCATTATGGGCCGGCTGATAAAGTTTTTTTAAATAAAAGGAAAAAAAGGCGATATTCTTTTCATCTTTCACTGTAGAGGACTGCTTACGTGGGCTTGGGCCACGGGCCGACCCGTTGGACTGGAGGCAGCAAGCCTGGCTAGCCCACTTTCCAGCGTTTGAAACGGTTTGAATTCTGCTTTTCTCTTGTGGCACAAATAGACAAAGTGGAATAACTCACTCACCCACCACCCTTAGATTGTATCGTTTCCCAATCGGACGATCAGCAACGCTTAAAACCAAAGCTAGAGACACTGGGGAGCCTATATAATATTCCCTCATCCTATCTAAAATACTACCTATCTCGCCATTGCTTACCTCTAGCCACACCACTCGGCTGCCCGGCCGAGCCATGGATCTTCCGCAGCAGCAGCAGCATCCCGAGATCAATCTCGGTATGCATGTCTCTCCTCCGGGTAGAGCTAGATGCACCTGCTTTGCTCGCGCTGTGGTTACATGTGCCACGTTTCTCCTGTTCTTGATCGCTTCTCTGATCTTTCTCTCGTGTTGTTTTTTTTCTCTCTTTTTTTTTCATTTCTCTTCGCGCGCGGAAACTGTTTCTTGTTACTCTTTTGATCCGGTCGCGTTTTTCTCTTTCAATTTTTATTTCTTTTCACCTCATGGCAGTGGCGTGTTCATCGCCTCATCATGCATCTTCTATATCTTTCTTGTTGGTTTCCTCGGAAACTGTTCCTTGTAACTCTGTTGATCCGTTCGCGTTTTTCTCTTTCACTTTTTATTTCTCTTCACCTCATCCCAGTGGCGTGTTCATCGCCTCGTCGTCTTCTATATCTTTCTTGTTGGTTTCCTCTGTATTTTCGCTCGTGGGACTAATCTAGGTTTCACTCTTTAACAAGTTTCTCCTGTTAATAACTGATTCTTATTTTCTTTTAATGATTTAGACGAGAACCAGGGTGCAAGGGTGATGCTGATGGTTCGTTTTATTGGATCAATCGATCTCTCATCTTTTGTCTTGTTGATTTTCGTTTTGCCCTTATTTCTTGTTTCTTTTTTCCATTTTAGGAAAATACCCTCCTGAATCCGATCTTCCTCGTGGCGCTTAGGCCATCCGCAATGCGGCTCTCCAAGCCGTGTCTGTAGCTAACGCCGACCCTTTTTGACGCCGCGTCGTGCTCCAGCAGAACCGCGCGTCCCCCAGCAGAGGGACGCGTCTCTACGAGCGCCCGGGCTGGGGATCGATCCGGGAGACGTGCTGGGTGGGGAGTAGCCCAAGGACACCGCTCCATCCCCTGGTTTTTCCCCTTCCACCCTCGTCCCCTACCACCAGCAAAGGCATGGCTCCGCGGCGGCGGCGACCCTCCTCATCGCTCTTGCGGCCGCCGGCGACGGGAGAGAGAGTGACAAGCGGCGGGAGAGAGGTGACCGTCGGCGGCGAGGGAGAGAGGGAGACGAGCGGCGGAGACGATGCCAGCGACGACCTAGAGACCTCCTTCGCCGGCGCCGTGCCGCCGCGGCCTCCTCCTCGATGCGGCGCGGCCAGTGCCGCTCCATCCCGATCTGGCCGCGAGGGGGCCAGATCCGCTCACGACGGCGCCGGATCTGCCGCCTCCGGCCGCCGCCAGCGCTGGAACCGAGGTCAGCGACGGCGTAGGGGCGGGGCCGGCGCGAGGCGGGGAGGACCGCAACGGCCACCGCAACCCGCGCGCGGCTCTCCGTCCGCCACCTCGACCGGCGCGGCGCTCTCCGTCGGTGGCGAGGACGGGCGGCGGCAAGAGAGAGGCGGCAGGAGAGAGAGGATGAGAGAGAGAGCGGCGATGGGTGAGAGAGGGAGAGAGAGGGGAGCAGCCGCCGCCGCCACCGCCGGCCTGTATCCGCCGTCGGAGTCCGACGACGACGATGGCACGAGAAGCGGAGGGGAGGAGAAGAGACGGGCGGAGTCGTGGAGATGAGGCGATGAGCTATCGATGGAGTAAATGAGGGAGAGAGAGAGAGGGAGTGAGAAGAGAGGGGTAATATTGTAAAATAACCATGTGGACTTTTTGGCTAGGGACACTCGTTAGGCTACTAGGGGTATCCTTGATTGCGAGGGGAGTTTCCCAAAGGGTACCCTCAGTTAGTAAGGGCACCCATAGAGTATCCCTGATTATAGATGCCCTTATGATGTACTCGCTTCTCATCGGAACCGCCTTAGCGGCAGGACGGCTACCCCACATGGATATGGGGCTCCACCCCCATCTCCAGCTGGGCTCGCCAGGTTCATGGGGGTCAGCTTCATGTGCCTCTCATTCGTGACGGTGGGCATGGTTCACCTTGTGCTTGTTCTTCATCTTACGATGGTGAGGGGAGTCGGCGGTTTTCCAAGGCTGACGATTCTCTTTCGTTGGTTCATGCCTGCTTGCCTCCTGGCGTCCACCTTTGTATACTTTGTCCAGTCCATGCACACAACGCGGTACCAACCTTTTGTTCTCGTTCCTAGCTATTTACTTCCTGTTTATCTCATACTCATCAATTTTTGTTGTATGTTTCGAAAATCAGTTATGGCATATGGAGGAGCAAGTGGATCGCCTTCTGCATCGCGGGGGTCATCTTTGTCGTGATCAATCTCTCAATGATGCTGGTAATAAGTTCGGTTACGTGTCTTCTGAGATTGGTTTTTTTCTCGATCGTCTGAATCTCACATGTTATATACTATATGTTTCTTTTCTCAGAGGCCGTTGAGGCAGGTTGGCTTGACTGCCTTCGAGTAGTAGGTCGTCTCTACGTCCGCGCGTTGCCGCCAAGAGGAGGAGCTCGAGGTTCTGTGGTTGGACAAGCGTCAAGAGGTGACGTGCGGTGCGGAGGGCCTACCATGTATCGTCCAGTTCTAGTGGTTCTTCAGTAGTTTCCTAGCTAACTTTCGGGTCCTTAGTTATCATCAGACATAGGTGTCTATCGTCTATCAGTATTTTAGTGTTCTAGCTTTATTATCCATGTAACTCTCGAGTGATGAGGGAACAGCATGCCGATCCTGGCATCTTCAGGTGTAGGTTCTCTAGTAGGTTCAGATCGAATCGGCTGGCGTTGCGTACCTTGCGTTCGTGCATCTATGCACCGCTGTATCCTTTTCAATCGTTGAACTACTGGATCGCTTGATGCAAGCGAATATTTTGCTACTACTCGTACTATTAATTGTTCCTGTGTCTTTCCTTGGTGTGCTAATTAATCTTCTTACAGATTACTGCTAATACTATGCTTGCCCTCTCTCTCGATTACTCCGCCCACTCCATCGTAGCCATGTTGGATCCTAGGTGGGATTATTATATTCCAATCCAAGAGATTCGGTTTTGCAAATATTTCTCTTTGCTCTACCGAGTTTTTACTGTTCATGAGATTTTGTTGGGTTGCCAGTATGGGATTGCCTCTAATTTGCTTCGATCGATTCTGGTGTGAATTGACTGCAACAAGATAAAATGCTGTTGCACCTTATCTGGATACATTTTTAGCAGTGATCCAGGATCTACTATTCTCTCTGTTGTTTGGTTGGGGTTAGTTAATTAATTAACCCAATTCTCTGTTTTTGCCTGCTACGTTTCGTGCTGTTAATCTTCTTAATTATATGGAACTTCGGCGAAACGTTGAAGTATATGCCGGGAAAAAAGTGGATGGAATTTCTAAAAGAATGTTGCATACATTTTACTTAAGAACTTTTTCTTCTCACTTTCATCAGTATATAAGCTCAAGCCCCTCAAGAGCTACGAGTCTAGCAATTTCTTTCTTGTTTTCCTCCGCCTTCCTGCGCATAATATCTCCCTCTTCCGCAGTACAAGTGTATGTCTCTTTAGAGTGCTGCTAGGTCACGGCCGCCGTTCGTCCAGCTGCCTTGAGGCCAGCCGCCGCCGTTGCCTGTTCTGTTCTGTTCTGTTCGATAGTCCTCACGTGCTTGTTGCTGCTGTTGATATGTGATGCATCATGAGCTGACTTGGGCCCTGATTGGAAACGTAGCAACCCAGCCCATTTACAGCCCAACCAATTCTTAACACCCCCACACGCTGACCTTCATCACCGACGTCGTCTGCTCCGTCTGCAAGATGCCCGATGTCGCCGAGAAGGTGATCAAGCAGGCCGAGCACCGGTACGGGCGTACGGCGTCTCGCGGACCGGGAGGTGCTGCGAGCTGCTGGTCGTAGGATACTGCCGCGTGGAGATGTTCTCTGACGCTTGCAGGCCTGCAGGGTATGGAACGGGATGGAGAGGCGCGGGCTCGAGCCGGCCGCCACGGCATACAAGGAGATCGTGGTGACGCTGTTCAAGAATAACCTTGTCGCGGACGCCATGAAGGTGTTCGACGGAATGCGGTTGAGGGGCCCGGGCAGTGGTGTCATGGCTGTGCAAGGAAGAGAGAATGTGGGGCGCGCAGATGGTGTTCGCTGAAATGGTGAAGATAGGTGTGGAGGTGGACGGAGAGGTGATGGGGGATTTGGTGTATGGACTAGCTGCATGAAACTTGCAACCAAGCAGAGAAAACATATAATTTGGGGCCAAATCATTGTTTCCATTGCAAACAAGAGATCGATGGAGCAGTTCAAAGTCACTGAATGACTGCAGATAAACGATCAAGCAATTCAAAACTCTGTTCCTTGTTGGACAGGATGCACGGACTCAAGATAAAACTATCCGATCTGAATCTACCACAAATACCATCAAGATACAGGAACCTACAAACGACGACTACAGCTATTATTCTATCAAAATGCGCCAACATGACTCAGGCCTCAGGCAGCGCCGACCTCCTGCTTCTATGCTTTAGCTGTTCACCTTCGTCTTCCTCTTCTTCGCCTTCGTCTTCCTCTTCTTCGCCTTCCTCTTCATCGTCCTCTTTATTTGCCTCTGCATCTTTGTTTTCTTTATCTCCACCTTTATTGCCTTCGCGTTGCTTCTTCTTGCGGTGCAAAAGGTCCTTTTGCTTCGGTGGGCGGAAAAAAGAGTCAGATAGAGATTACAAAATGGATCAAAAACAAAGCATGTGAAGAAGAAGGAGGAGGAGGATCCTCACCAAGATGAAGATGAAGGTGAAAAAGACCACCACGATGGCCGCCATGGCAAAAGCAACCCACTCCTTGACAAGTATCTTATACCTCGAGAGGCACAAGAACTGCAAGAAGTAGGAAACGGTGCATAGAGCGAAACCGGTCGGAACGAAGCAAGAGGCCACCTTGGTAAGTTGAAACACATCACGGGGACGCTTGAGGCAGAGATGTCCAATGATCGGGATGTGGATTTTCATCCCTCGAGGGGACATACTCTCGTTGTTTGCATGTCATTTAAATAGTTATCAAAAAATTTAAAAAAAATTGACAACATAGATTAATATGAAATATATCACTCTACAAACATGCAAGACCAAATTCAACTTCTATAAGTTACAATAAAAATAACAAATTAAACTAAAAATAGTTATCGCACATTCGCAACTATATTTGTTATTTTTATTACAACTTGTAGAAGTTGAATTTAAACTTGTATGTTTGTGGAGTGATATATTTCATATTAATCTATGTTGCTAATTTTTATATTTTTTAATGACTATTTAGGTGACATGCACGAAACGATGATTTCACTTTCCCCAATGATCGCGATGTGAAATAAGATGACGGTGGTGAACTGAAGCCAGGTGGATGCGTAGTCGGGGTCATCTCCGGTCTCCCAGCGGTCGGGACCGTGGAAGTTGGTTGGGGTGCCGGCGACGTGGTCAGCCCTCGGCCTGATCAGCGACATCTTCGCTGCACGCCTGCACGCCCGCTAAGGCTGTAGGCGATGGCGACGGAGTAGCCGAGGGTGGAAGCGACGAAAGTAGATGCGAACACAAATTTGGTCTGCCAAGAACAAAAAAACAACAAGTAGCTTGAATCAGAAGAACGCCGAGACTGCATGGGTTATAGCAGCAAGAAAGAAGAACAACTCACCCTGGCCATGATGTGACCTTCCATGGCGTGATATTGCTCTGCAGGAAGAGAACTCCATGAGATGAACGGCATGAGATGAACGGTGGTGATGCAGAAAAGCGAGAGAATGGCGCGATCGAGATGGAAAAGAGAGAACTTTTCACCCATCGCGCGTGCGGCCGGACCCCGGAGGGAGGTGGAGCACGACGCCGGCGACGAGGAGCAGCAGCGGCGACGAGCCCGACCCTTGGGAGGAAACAACCCGCGCGTCGCGGCGGAAAGGCCTAGAGGGAGTGGGGGTGGAGGAGGAGGCGGAGCTAATTCGCGCGGCCCACGGCCCACGCGCGCGGCCCCCACCACATCACATATCCTCTTCTTTTTTCCTTTTTTTTCTTTTTTCCCGTGTGTCTTTCCTTTTTTTTTCCTTTTTTTCCTTTTTTTCCGTGTGTCTTTCCCTTTTTTGCGATTTTTTTCTCCTTTTCTGATTTTTTTTTCGCGCCAACTAGCAAGTTTTAAATCATGATTTTTCAAATCTTAAGTTAAAAATTTTCAAATCTCAACTAGAAAGTTTTCAAAATTTTCAAATCTCGAGTTAAAAGTTTTCAAATCCGAGTTGAAAGTTTTCAATCCCCGAGTTAAAAGTTTTCAAATCCGAGTTGAAAGTTTTTAAAATCTCGAGTCGAAAGTTTTCAAGTCTCGAGTTGAAAGTTTTCAAATCCTAGTTGAAAGTTTTTAAAATTTGAGATGAAAAATTGAAAGTTTTCAAACTTTGACTTCAAAAATTCAAATTTTGAGTTAAAAAGTTTTTAAATCTAGACTGAAAGTTTTTAAAATTTGAATTTCATGTGTAGATATGTTTTTAATCTGTTACTGAAAAAAATTAGGACATGAAAAATTACCGAGAAATCAAAACTACTCTCTCTATCCCATAATATAAGGGATTTTAAGTTTTTGTTTACAGTGTTTGACCACTTGTCTTATTCAAAAAATTTATGCAAATATAAAAAACGAAAAGTTGTGCTTAAAGTACTTGGATAATAAAGTAAGCCAAAAAAAAACAATAATTCCAAAATTTTTTGAATAAGACGAGTGATCAAACAGTGCAAACAAAAACTCAAAATCCCTTATATTATAGGACGGAGGGAGTAGGTATGACGCTAATCACAATGTTAATCATGTTTTTATTCTGCGCTAATGACACATGGCCTCTCCGGGTGAAAAAAGCGATGGGCTGCGAGGGTTGGGCCCCGTGCGCGTTGCCGGCGCGCACGCGCCAACTAGGAATCCCCGTACTTTACCAGGTACTCCTAGTTGCGTTAGATTTCACCTACCAGTATCTACTTCATGAATAGTTTCTGTCGTTTCAACTATGTTAGTATTACCAATAGGTATCTTACAAAATATTGTTTTCGACCAGTTCAATACAACGAGAAATGTTGCCAATCATCAGTTTGCACACTACTCTCAAGTCTCAACTTCAGGAGTTCATCATCTTGTAACTGGATGCATGCTCCTTTATTACCATCTTGAACATGGCACGTAGAAGAATTACATCCGTTGTGCAGAACTTCAGTGCGAAGAATCCCACTGATCTCGGCAGTCGGCACTGTGACCTCTCAAGTTATGCAGACAAACATAAGGCACATTACTTCAGGGAGCCATAGAGACCCAACGAAGCTGAGTTAAGGTCACATATTGGATCCTGGTTACACAGTGTACCTATGAGTGCAGGAACGAAATTAAAATGCTAAATACTAATAAGATAGAACCTGAGATAATGACAACAGAAACAACACATTTTTCAACTAAGTGTAATGATGGGAAAGAACCTCAGACAGCAAGACCGCAAGACCACATACACACAAACAACCATGAAAAACAGAAGATGTAACTTACAAGGTAAGAAAACCCATGAATATCAGTGCTTGCAACGACTAAATGAATCTTGAAGGATATTGATATCCAAGTTGCGGCCTGCATCAAAACAGCCATATGATAATTAATAACCAATTCATAAGTTGCCATCACTAAACAAAGTGAGTTTTGAAATATACCTATGACAACTATCTTGTGCGAGATTCTGTCTTGGACCATTCTCGAGCTGGCAGAACTTCATAAACTTCTCTCACTGCCTGAATAATAGCAAACAGGTGGGATAAATTTTGTTTGAAAATTCATCATGTATGGTTCTTGAGAATACTTTTTGTGATACAACAACCTGTAAGGTATGAACTTGATCCGAGTTATCGACATGTAAAATCCCTTTACAGCAATAAATATCCATGCCCAACTTCCTTTTCCAAAGAAGATCCTCAAGCCATGATTCAACCTTTAGAACAAATTACATTAGACAAAAAATGAATATATCTTACAAATGTATATCGATGTTCACTGGTCATGAACGGAGAAACCTAGGAAATGCAAAGTGTATGTGCTTGAATAATAAAGTCTTCTACTCTTCTCTATAGTAGAGCAGAGTATGGAGCATCCTTCACAGATACCAATAAATGATTATCTTCGAAAGCATGACATATAACTCATCTATCTCAGCATCAAGATTTAAAGGGGCAATATTAATCAAATAATGTTTCCAGTTGTTGCTCTAGTGTCGACCAGGAAAAGTGAATGTAGAGCCTACAATCACTTGTTCATTGTAACTTTTCAAATCAACCTAAGCAGTATGGAATGGTAAGACACATATTTCAGAAAATTAGATGAAACATAAGAGCACATACCTCAAAGTACTAACAGAACAACGGGTGAGTACAAAAGCATATCAAAATCTTCCAAATCCCGATGATGCAGTTGTCAACCTACCCTTTCAAAGTTGTCTAAGGGAAATCTCTAATACCGATTTAAGGGTCCAGACTCGGTTTCTTATTGGGCACGTGGCGCTACCAGAATCAGGATTACTTTTTCTGAAATCGTGCCATGTGGCCCACCTCGCCCTTCTGCAGCTCTGCCCGCTCCCCCCCAAAAAAAAAAGTCAGGCGAAAAGATCACCCCCACCGTTGACGAGCCGGCGTCCCCTATCACCCCCACCGCCTTCCCGCTAGCCCCCTCTGTCTCCGCCCTCCTCGTCGCTGGATTGGGGCGAGGAACTCAGTGGCGGCACACGGGGATGTGGAAGGAGCTTGGCGGCAGCGACAAACTCCGATGGCGCCACCGCCTCTCCCCTGAAGCTCAGCGGCGACGTCGCAGATTGGGCCACGGCGGGTCATATCAAGCAGCGGCTCTAGGGGTGCCAGATACATCGGCCTGGTGCTCCTCAGCCTAAGACGGTGAGGGGTGAAACACCTGAACCGAGGCCGTGGAGGGGGCTGGCGGCGAGCTGGTGGCTCCTCGGGGTGGGTGGGCTGGGCGTCATGGCGGTGATGTACGTCGGGAAGGACTATTGCGATACCTCTCCCTGGCATCCTCCTCTCCCAAATCTGAAGCCCTTCTTCTGCAATTCAACCAAGGGTAAATGCATGCCAAAATCTCAACCTTGCAGATCCTGATCCATTGTGAATTTGGATTTTTTTTTGATAGAACTGAATTCAGAAATTGTATCTATTCCAATTTTTCTTTTGATATTATTTTTGCAGCGGAACGTGATGAATTCTATGTGAATTCGGTCATTGTCATCGGTGAATTTGGTGGCGACAACTATAATGCATCCCTGTTTGCTGGAGAAGGCCTTGAGGAAGCCTACAAGTTCATGGCGGATGTCATCTAGGCTATCTCTGATAGAGTTAAGGTAGATATTGCTTTGTTGCGTCGTCTATTTGTTCGTTGTCATGTGAAATTTGATTGCAGGCCATCTCCATCCACTTGTCATGATGGGGCTCCAGTCGCACAGGTCAGTATCTTCCACTCTTCCTGGGAGCTATCAAACTTACGAATTGTTTCAGGTTCTGGGTTGTTTGATGCAGGGGTAATATAACATGGATCTTGGGGAGATTTAAGCTCTTTAATTGCTACGTATTGCGTTTGTTCAGTTGGATCTTCCTTACAGGTACTGCATTGATTTGATTATGGAAAGATTTTATGATGTGATCTTGCATGAAATTTGCTGGTAGAAGTGCACATCTTAATAAACAGATTTTGTTGTTTATTACTTTGGGTAATGGTTGAAGTTTGTTTTGGGGAATTTTCCAGGGGTTGCACCCACACTGCACACTGCCTCTTCTATTCTTCTCTTCACACTTTACAAATAGGTCTTAGAAAGAACACATATTTACACCAACACTCCCTCTCAAGATGGGCAAAAGATATCAATCATACCCATCTTGTTACATATAGATTGAACTTCACTAGGGCCTAATCCCTTTGTTAGACAATCAGCTAGTTGATCACATGACTTAATATATTCTAGCCTAAGCATCCCACTATCAATCTTCTCTTTGATGAAGAACCTATATATTCTAGCCTAAGCATCCCACTATCAATCTTCTCTTTGATGAAGAACCTATCAATCTCCACATGCTTAGTGCGATCATGTTGAACGGGGTTGTTTGCAATATTGATGGCTGATTTATTGTCACAATGAAGCATCACGGTATCACTTCTCAACACTTAGAAGTTCAGCCAACAAACTCCTCATCCACATCTCACTCAAGCCTAAAGCCATAGCTCTGTATTCTGCTTCTGCAGTAGACCGAGCCACCACCGCTTGCTTCTTGCTTCGCCAAGAGATAAGGTTACCACCAACAAACACACAATACCCCGATGTCGACCTTCTATCATCCATACTACTTGCCCAATTAGCATCACAATATCCTTCCACGTTTAGATGTCCATTCTTCCTGAACCATAACCCCTTTCCAGGAGTACCTTTCAGATATCTGAGGATTCTATGAACAACATCCAAATGTCCAGTTCGAGGATCATGCATATACCTACTCACAACACTTACTGCATAGGAGATATCAGGTCTTGTGTGACAAAGATAGATCAAACGTCCCACCAACCTTTGGTAAGCTTCCTTATCAACAGGATCACATGATTGAGCACACAATTGGTGATTCCTATTAATAGGTGTAGTACTTGGACGACACCCTAGCATTCCTGTATCTGCCAATAGGTCCAACACATACTTCCTCTGAGAGAGAACAATCCCCTTTGATGAGCGAGCAATCTCAATCCCAAGGAAGTAGCAAAGAGGACCAAAGGTCCTTCACCTCAAACGCTTTTCCTTCAGGCACCTGATTTCTTCTACATCATCACCGGTTATCACTATATCATCAACATACACAGCCAAGATGGTGATATGTGCTCCCCTATGTTTGTAGAAGACAGTGTGATCTCCATTACACTGAGAATACCCCATATTACACACCACTCGCCTGAACCTATCAAACCATGGGCGTGGAGACTGCTTCAACCCATACAGAGATTTCTTGAGTTTGCATACCTTTCCAACTGTCTGGCTATTCCCAAATCCTGGAGGGATCTCCATGTAGACCTCCTCATGTAAATCACCATGAAGAAATGCATTTTTCACATCAAGTTGATGAAGAGGCCACTCAAAGTTTACTGCACAAGATACCAAAGTCCTCACTGTGCCCTTTTTTGCCACCGGTGCAAATGTCTCATCATAGTCGATTCCATATGTTTGACTATAGCCTTTTGCGACTAATCTTGCCTTATACCTATCCACTTTTCCCTCAGGAGTTTGTTTCACTGTAAAGACCCACTTACATCCCACTGCCTTTTTACCTGGTGGAAGTCTCACAAGTTCCCAAGTTTTGTTCTTCATAAGAGCATTCAACTCTTCTTTCATTGCATCTTTCCACCTTGGATCTTGCTTTGCACACTTCCAATCCTTTGGTATGGGCACTGTCTGTAATGATGCAATGAATGTTTTGTATGCTGGTGAAACATTAGAATATGAGATATAGTTTGCAATGTCATGCATACAACTAAGATGCTCAAAACCAAGACGTATAGGAGGTCTACCAGCATTGGATCTAGTCTCTCTACGATGTGCAAGAGGTAATTCTACTTGTTCAAGAGTTGGAGAAGTGTTACCAATTGTCTCAAGAGGAGCCAAGGAGGCTGGAGGAGAGGGGCTCTGAGAGGACTCGGGGACTGGGCATTCTAGGTGTGGCAACTCTTCAACTTGATCTTGCACTGATTTCTTTCTTTTCTCCTCCCGATTATCAAACCTCCTCCTTTGGTAAACTAGCACATCCTTTTGTTTCATCTTTTCGGTTTGCTCCATAGGACATGGAATTGTCCCAACAACCACTTCTCCATCCCCCTCATGAAGCACCACTTCTCCATCCCCCTCATGAAGAACCAATTCTCTATCTTTGTCTTGTGTAGTTTCAACAATTTTTTTCACCTTACTCACACCATCAATCGAGCATGGTATTGATCCAACTACCACTACCTCTCCATTCTTGTCACCAACTTTTTTTATGTGTCACCTCCCTCTATTATCTCCCCCTCTCGGCTATCATCCTCCATGATAGTCGAGAATTCCTCAAGAAATTGGTCAAGATCTCCTTTACTCTTATAATAGGGCTCAAACTCACGGAATGTCACATCCATACTCACAAACAGTCTCCTCCCAATGGGATCCCAACATTTATACCTCTTCTGACTCGAAGCATAGCTAACAAACACTCATTTTACTGCATGAGGATCCAGCTTGCCAACAGAGGGTCGATGATCTCGCACAAAGCATACACAACCAAACACTTTTGGAGGAACCTTGTACTCTCGCTTTCCCAATAAAAGTTCAACGGGTGACATCATACCAAGTATCCTAGACGGCATCCGATTGATAAGATATGCAGCTGTCATCACAGCCTCACTCCATAAATATTTTGGCACATTCATCTGGAACATTAGAGATCTTGCCACTTCTAGCAAATGCCGATTTTTCCTCTTAGCTACACCATTTTGAGGAGGGGTACCAGGATAGGTAGTCTGGTGAATGATCCCTTCATCTAAGACTTATGACACAAATTCACTATTGATATACTCTGTGCCATTATCAGTCCGAATAATCTTAACTTTTGCATCAAATTGGGCTGTCACTAATTTATGAAAGTCCTGGAAGCATCGAAGGACCTCATTCTTGTGCTTAAGCATATAAATCCAAGTCATACAAGTATGACAATCAATAAATGTGACAAACCACTTGAAACCACTCACAGAAGTAACGGGGCATGGTCCTCAAACATCAGAATGTATTAATATGAATGGTTCACAGCTACGAAGGCCAAGCCCAACATATGTAGAGCGAGTATGTTTACCAAGTTCACAAGCCTCACACACCAGTCTATGCATATCCACTCTGCTAAAGAGGTCTGGATACAACTTACTCAAAACCCCAAAAGATGGATGTCCTAACTGACAATGAAGCAAACTGATCTCCTTCTCAACATCTCCAGCCACCGCAGCTAGTCCCAGTTCCTCATGATTGATGTACCACAACCTATCACGCCTGACTCCAGTCCCAATCCTCCTCCCAGTCCCCTTCTCCTAGAACAGACAAGAGTTCTCATCAAATACAACAATGCACTTGAGTTTATCAATAGCCGAACTAACTGAGAGAAGGTTAACTGGAAAGGAAGGAACATGTAGAACAGAAGATAAGTTCATTGATGATGTGCACTCTACTGACCCTATACCATGAATAGGTTTGGATGTACCATCAGCGATTTGGATAGTTTCAGAGTGGATATAAGGGGTGTATGATGTGAAAGTATTATGCAATCCTGTGACATGCTTTGATGCTCCTGAGTCTATGATCCAATCTATATGATGTCTATATGTAGATGCAAGTGCCTGTGCCTGAGTACCTTCACCCACTTGGACGTAGTTGGCAAAGTTACCAAAGTGAGTGGTGGTGTTAGAGCTCTCATTGGTCTTGTTCTTCTGCCATTCTTCCCACTGTATCACCTGTTCACCTGTTAGGGTAATAGCTTTACCCTCCTCAATGGCTGCATTGGCCTGAGGAGCACCTCTGCCCCTACCACGACCTCCACCATGACCTCCCTGGTCACCTCCTCTACCACCGCGGTTTCCCCCAAAGCCACCACGGCCTCCTCCAAATCCACCACGGGTTCCACCAAATCCACCATGCGCTCCTCGAATTAATCCCCTGCCGCCACTATTCCGAGTAGGACAATTGTAGCTTACATGACCAACTTGTCCACAGTTGTAGCATTCCCTATTATCAGCCACAGTGTATGCTGATCTTGTAGGATTTATGCCTCATCAGTTTCAACCTCATCTCCTCCTGCACCATAGAAGAAATAGCCTCTTCCATAGTGGGCAATGTAGCCTGGTGGAACATAGCCGCTCTTCTATCCTCAAATTCCTTATTCAACCCCTTCAAGGAATGAATGACTCTTCGCCTCTACATCCATTTATTTCCAATCACAATGTCCTCATGCTTCAACTACAGAGGATCATAGTGATCAAGATCTGCCCATAACTGCTGCAACTCACTAGCATACTCTTGCACTGTTCTCCCTTCTTGCTTCAAATTCTCTACTTTGTTCTGAGCCTCAACCATCATCATTACATTTCCCTCTCCTGAATACATGTTGCTCGATGTCTTCCATACAATTGCTGCATTCTGAATAGTTTCTATCATCCTAACAATGGAAGGAGCCACCAAGATCATCAACCAAGATACCATTGTTGAATTTATTGTATTCCATGTCCTCCATGCTTGACTCTCCTTATCGGAGGGCTCTTCACAACCCTCTTGCAAAAAATGATCAACCCCTTTTGCTCTCAACATTAGTTGAGCTCTCCTACACCAACTCAAATAATTTTTGCTCCCTTCCAACCTCAACTCACTTGGCATCACTTCTAGTTTCAGTTCAGTAACCAAAATCCCAAATCAGCAAGCAGCACCAAATTTACCAGCAGCAAGATCCCACCAGCAGCAAGCAGCAACCACACACAACCAAAATCCCAAATCTACCAATGATACTCCCTCCTCCCTCCTCCTTTCTCGCCTTCTTCCTGTCCTCCGCTTCTTCTTCCCCTTTTCTTTTTGCCTTCTTCCTGTCCTCCACTTCTTCTTCCCCTTTTCTTTTTCTCTCACTTCCAGCCTTCTCTTCTTCTCACCCTTCTACCCTACCGATTCTTCTCTTCTTCTTACCCTTCTACCCTACGCCTTTCTTTCACTTCTTCTTCTCACCTGGAAGTCCTTTCTTTCACTTCTTCTCACCTGGAAGCCCTGGGAGCGCTCCGCCTCCGTCTGGCGCCTAGACCTGGAAGCGCTGGGAGCGATCCGCCTCCGTCTCGCGCCTGGGCCTCCGTACCCGTGCGTCGCCAACTTCGCCCCTTCTGCGCCAGCCCCGCAGCCGCGCCTGGATCGTGCGCGCCGCCTCCTCCGTGTTCCCGAGTGCGCGCACAAAGCTGGGCCCGGTTTCGCCTCCTCTGCGCGGGCCCCGCACGCGCGCAGCCGCCTTGCTTGGTCGGCGCCGTCGCCCCTCACGCGACGCCGCCGCCCCTACCGCGAGGTGAGCTAGGGTTTCTTGGCTCTGATACCATGAAGTTTGTTTTGGGGAATTTTCCTGGGGTTGCACCCACACTGCAACCCCCTGCCTCTTCTATTCTTCTCTTCACACTTTACAAATAGGTCCTAGAAAGAAAACATATTTACACCAACAATGGTTAAAGCTTAAAGAGCAAAATTTCAGCATGAAGAGAGAGTTTTAGAAGTTTTCGAATATAACATTTTAGGGAATCACAAATATGGTTAATTCTAAGCAGGAGGAATCAAGAAAGTGCCATGCGGTTTAAAATAGAAAGTTGCATCCTTGGAGAGAAGCGTATGTGTAATTGGTTAAAAACATACACTTAGTCTAGCTGAGTGGTTTTTGTTACTGGTTCTTGCTTCTGGGGTAGGCAGATTAGTGTTGGTCAGATGATCTATGAAACAAATACTTCATTTTGGTTGACCATGTCGTGCTTTCAGGAGTTCATTTGCCGGCTGGGACAACCTATCTGAATATTTGCTAAGTTTCACTTTTGGAAGCCAATAATTTTTTTTTCTTCATTGTATGAACTAAAATTGAATAAGCAGTTGGAAGTAATCAGATTGTTATTGGCTGGTGAATGTGATACAATTCATGAAAATCTATAGCATATCCATCCAAATATATCTGACAGCAGGACTATGCATTGTACTGACAAGTAGAAACAAAGAGTTTTTATTTGTTGTTGCATACTTATCATGTCAAATATCAGGTTTTTGTTTGTTGTAATTGCTTACTGACCATGTCAAACTTCTAGTTTTTTTTTCATGTAATAGTGAGAATGGAAGGAGATGGGTATTTTACTAGCTCGATGAATGAGGACAGCACTGCACTGCATCGGGAACTTTGGGGTGCTCTGAATAGCCAGCCAAAACTGCAGCTTTCACAGATCGTCAAAAGTACTCTGTTAATACTGATAGCAGCTGTCATGTTTGGGTAGCAGCAATCTTGTATTATGTTAAATACTGACTGGTTGCACTTGCAAATATCTTCAGAGATGAGCTAGCAAGCACTATATTGTACTTCCTCCGTCCCAGAATGTAACTATTTTTTAGGCCAGCACGAGTATTAAGAAAGTAGGTTGAGATGATTGGAAGAGAGTTGTGATTGGTAGAGAAGAGAAAGTAGGTGAAGAGAATAGTTGTGATTGGTTGAGAGGAGAGGGTAGGTAGAGAAATAGCTTCATTTTGAGACAAGTTACTGTGCTAGAAATAGCTACATTTTGGGATAGAGGTAGTAGCTGGTATATATGCATATTTTCTGCTTTTATTTGTTAACAGAACACCTGTTTAGTTCGTTATTAGTTCATAGAGCTGTTAAAACAGTTCCGTGCGCATTTGTAATGATCCAGGGTGATAGCAGGAGGACCAGAGGAGGCTTGTGCATGTATTATCAACTATTGGGATGAATCTGAGATATGTTTTCCAAGCTTCAAAATGATAATATAGCGACATTAGTTAAGCTGGTCTTTAGCAATGTATGAGTCTATCTGAAGGCTGCATAATTCAGTTTTATGTATGGTGGGAGTTTTAGAATCCATTTCAGTGTGATAATTCTCTCCTGTACCTTTCTTTTACGCACATATTCAGATTATTTGTAATACGATGTGCACTAACGTGAATATTAAGTATTGGTGTCAATGTTCAATGGGGAACCAATCTTTCATGTAATATATTCACTCGCGCATGGCAAAGCCACGCGTGTTTTCTAGTGTTTTCTAAATGTTAACTGCAGTTAAAAAAAAAAACTCTATTCTTATAGTTCATCTAATGGAAGAATACCTTAGCCAGGGAAACTGGATCCTTGCTCACAAATGCACAAGGTAGAAATACTGTTAACACGACGGAGATTAGGTGGTACTGATTTACTGTACTCCAGAAGTTCTTGCAGCTGCGATGAATTCTATGGAAAGTAAATTAAAAACATGTAAGAATCAAATCCCTGAATAAGGCGTTCAGATTTTTTTGAGCACAAGGTGCCATTGCCAGCAAAAGCAATAACTACAAAAGATGTACCAAAAGCAAGTAAGCAAATTCCTATATTGCTAGTTAGCATGAGCAAGCAGATGCCCAAAAAATAGCTCACCGACACTAATTTTTCGTGCTGAACGAGTAGAGCTTTAGTTATGAAGTTTATGGCTATAGAGTTTAATGACCTCTGAGAATAACTTAGTTTCCATGTCTTGGCATGACTAGATTTAGTGCCCATATGTTGACATGACTAATTGATGTCAAACTTAATCAATTAATTAATCGAAGTTAGTTTTTTTTGTCCAAAAACAAAATCAAAGATAGATTCCTCTGCATTGAGTACAAAGAAAAGAAATAACAAAATGCAAGTTCTGAGCTAGGTACTGACCTTTGGCACCATATGCTTGCTGATCAAATACTTTATTTAAGTCAACCTGACAGCATACAGGCTGCACCACTGTAACAAGAGCGTTGACTTCATGAATCTGCCTTTCCAAATCCTCAAGATTGTCTTCTACTAAGTCAACTTTATTCAATATCACAACATCCTGTTAAGGAAAGTTTGACGCTTTCTGTTATTATGGTTGTTTGCATTTTGGAATTCATCAGCAGGACAAATTTCAGCACAGCAGAATCAACACAAAGGATTCCAAATTTTGTAGCAAAGACAAAATGGTACAAATAGGATAACATCAAGGACCAAGTTACCGCAAATGCAATTTGATGAAATGCTTCAGGGAATGATGATGACTTTTTGTGCTCATCAATTTGCAGCCTGAAGGATTTTGCATCAATAACCTGATCAGTAAAAAATAAATATAAGAAAAATGTCCAATATGCAGTCCTTCAAACTTTTATCCAAAGAGTAACAGTAAGGAGCAAAGAAGCAGGCACATTTTCCGAACTTGTGATACAGCCAGACTAACAAATAAGAACATAAGGTTGAACTAACCATAATAGAGTAAAATTTAATTGATGACTCAAACTGGTCATCTAGCCACAGAATAGGGACAAGAGGTGCAGGATCAGCCAATCCTATTGTCTCTAGTAATATGTAATCCATTCTGCAGCACATAGAATGATTCCTAACAAATTAGGATAATAATCTTCAATCCATACCGTCGTAATTTACAAGGCACTATAGTATAATAAACTAGTAATATTATAAAAAAAACGAATATTTTTTAATGAAAGATCAAAGTAAGAGCATGATCCACTTTATTGCATCAGTGCATAGCGTACACAGGTAAGTGCATCAAAGTTTTGAATCAAATTTTTAGTATTTCCAGAAGAACTAGAACAAACAAGCAATCACATCAACTAACGAAAAAATGCCACAGGGTAAACATAGTTTTAGAGCTAAAACCAGAATATCGGTAGCAAATCAGAACATGCCACTAAGGCTTTGTACAGAAAATCTGAGGGAAGAAAACATAATAGTAGGACCATATGTTGTATGCTACATATCCATGCAAAACAGCAATATCCGTACTTACCTTTCCTTTGTCTGCACAAGCTGCTCAAGTGCTTGAACCAGGCTGTGTTTCACCGTGCAACAAACATATCCATTTGCCAGCTCTACCCACTCTTCAACAAGCGCACCACCTTGCCCCTTATTGATCATTGCTCTTTCAAGTCCAATTTCCTCTCCGAACTCATTCAATACCACTGCAATTCTCTTCCCATGTTGTGCACTCAGAATGTAGTTGACTAACTGAAAAATGATGCGCAGGAGATAAGCTATCCCATAACATACCAATTAATTGAACTTACAAACAGAAATTTCACAGAACACTTGGTTAATAAGTACAGGTGCTGCTAGGAAAATGGTAAGGTGAGACATAGTAGAAGCAATGTCAACATAAGCTAAATAGTAAATGACCAACTGACAGAAGGACTAATGGTCTGATGTTAGAATTTTTTTTGAACGGAATCTGATGTTAGAACTTAGAACTTCAAATCAAGATACGGGCCAAGATAGATCAAACAAGGAATTCTGTTGTGAGATAAGAAATATCCTAAAAATATGGCTTCATTCTGCTAAAAAGCACAGGATAAAATAGTAAACACATGTATAAATCCTCAATATATCATCAACTGTGTAAAAGGTTTCCATGACCATGAGTACCTCAGTAACGTTAAGTTTTTTTGTTCAAGAAACTAGTAACTCAACAGTTGGGGATATAACATTCAACTACAGGTCAAAATTGATAGCTAACTAGCTCGGTCGACGAATCATTTCTTATACTACTACAACTACAAATAAATTGAAAATGAGCTCCTATGAGAAACAGAGCCCTCGAAACGAAAGTGAGTAGACCGCTCATTAAATAGATACGGGGACTGCTCCAACCAACACAGCATGAGGCAAACTACCTAAACTTAAGAAGAAACAAAACAGCAAGAGCTATGGCGACAGGAAACCCGATCGGATCAAACTTCCAGTCACAAGTGCCCCCAGGCTCCAGTCCTCCAGGAATCTTCCATTGAGCAATCTCGTGAGTCGTATCCTACTTAGCGCCAGCAATCTTTCGGCCCCAATTCTCCGAGCAAAGTGTTTTCCAGAAGTGGCAGTGGGTGCGGAGGCGGTAAAGGCGTAGCCTACGGAGAAAATCTCACCGTGGACTTGCCGGCGCCGAGGTAGACGGTGATGAGTGATGACGGTGACCCCTATAGGCGATGACGCGGAGGGACCGGGCGGCGGAGGACTGTGCAGCGTCTCCGGCGAGGGGAGGGCACTCGTCGTCGTTCTCCATGGCCGCCGCCGCCGCCGCCGCCGAGAGACGATGAAACAGAAGGTTCGAGAAATACGGAAGGGTAGGTGTTTTGGGGCCGTATAGAAAAGGAAAAAGTGCACGGAGGTCCCTCAACTTGTCACCGGGATAAAAAAAAACAGATATGGATCCCTTAACTATATAAAACCAGTAACCTAAAATCTTTAGTTGGTTTTAACCCAGTTATGGTCTACGTGGCAGCTGAGCTAGCGTGGGACCCATGTGGGGCCCACGTGTCAGAGTGCCACGTCAACTCTCTCGTTCCCCTTTCTTTTTTCTCTTTTTTTTCTTACTTACTAGAAGAAATACCCGTGCGTTGTAATGGGTAAATAAATTTTTTGCGCTGAGCAATAAATTAAAATATTGAGATCGCTATATACATTATAATTGACAATGTTAATAAAATTCCTACCATTAGGATAGCTATATATTATAATTAAAAAGTCAATAAAAATAAGCTCCCTCCCGAAGATAGTCCCGTACTCGTACGGTTGCCAGAACAAATCTCCCCTATCGAATCCAACCGATTCTTTCTCGATCATTCTTTTTTCCAAAATCAGAGCGTAAAACTTGAGATAAAAACGACCAAGGAAGATCGCCGTCATCATCATCATTGGCAACTGTTAAATGGAGATTAAATTTGATAAATTAAAGCCAAATCCAAAGGAAAAATCATGGAGAAAATAATGACGGAGGAGTGAGAAATTAATTTTTGAAATTAAATTGGAGGAGAAAACACACGAATGATATGGCGGTGGCATGGCATGGCGCTAGGGTTCAACTCAGGCGGCGTGCTATGAACAGATCGGATTAAAACATCGAATGATAAAAACAAAAAACGCATGTGAGAGAAACCGGCGACAAAAAACTTACGGAAAAAACCAAAAGCGCCCGAGAGGCGTGTGGTGAACAAATCGGATTAAAAAAATAAACGAAAAATCAAGAGTCTTAGCGCGTGCCAAAAAAAATACTTTTTCACGTGCAAAAAAAGAATCGGAGAAAATAACGGTGCCAAACAAAACAAACGGACTATTTTTGTTTTTTTACTAGTGAGATTTTTTATTCTTTTGCGGGGAGACGAATTTTTTACGACGAGAGATTTTTTTTTACTAACTGCTTTTCTTTATCGCTTTCTGAGTCGGACTTTTTTTTTTACCTTTTTGAGTCGGGCTTTTATTTTCCTTTTTTAGGGATTATTTTTAGCTTTTCGAGTCGGGCTTTTTTTTTCTTTTTTACAGATAACGGAAATTTCTTGTTATTTTTAAGTAGTAGAGATAGAGATTAAAACTGAAACATAAAATTAAAACCGATTCAAGAACTGGATGACATACCAAAATACCAGTAAAAACATTTTAAATTTTTATAATAGTAGAGATAGAGATTCGCAGCAAGGTAGTTTGAATAAATTAATTATTTGCCACTCGTAAGACTGGTGCTAAATGATTTGCCATTGGACCCATATGTACACATGAGGGTCCATATGTTATAGACAACGAGTGGCAAATAATTACCACATCTTAAAAGTGGCCAAAAGTTAAAGGGAAAATTTGCTACAGGGCATCCAAAAACTTGTAATTAGCTGGTGGACACCGTAAAAACACGTATTTGCTGTCGGGCACCAAAAAACTAGTAATTAGCTCTCGGACACTCACAGCCTTATCTTATTATTTTCGGAGAAAACGGAGAGGATAACAATCGAAAAAGACCACATTGTCCTATGTGGGCCAAGGATGTCAGTCTGTCCACTATTTTCTTTTCTTGTCCTTTTCCTGCCTATGCTTCCTCGCCGCCGCCTCCTGGCACCAGATTGCCGCGTCCATGGAGCTCGTCAAGGCTCTCGCCGGCATCTGGGGTCCCGACGATGGCCTGAACCCGTCGACGGTGTTGCTGCTCTCCGCGCTGCACGCCGAGCTCGACCTGGCGCACGCCCACGCGCGGCAGCTCGCCAAGGAGGACCGGAATACTTGGGCTTGCCGCGGAGTCCACGGCCGACCTGGGCGCGCGCGGTCCAGCTGGCACTCGTACACGCTCGGGACGACCGATTCGACCAAACGCTCGCCGATGTCGCGCGGCTGGTCGCGGACAGACCCGGCGACCCCGACCCGCGGATCACCGCCGCCGAGCTGTGCTTCCTACACGGCCGGAATGGGACCACGACCGAGTGGCTCAACAGCCTCCCTAAGGACGCCGACGGATGGAGGCTGGCGTTCGAGGTCGTGTTCGCCATGCACCGGTCGTGTTCGACAGGATGGTCATGATTGTAGCGACCAAGTTCGCCGAGACAGTGCTCGTCATGAATTTTGAGAAAGGTGAGTGGCCCGTTGTGGACAAGCTCGCCATTTCGTTGCTGCTCACCGCGCTACGCCGCTTCGTGTCCAAGTACTGCCGCTTCCCGTACGAGCGCTTCAGGTCGATGCCGCCGCCTCCTCCTCCGTACCAGCAGTTGGTGATCCCCGTGGAATGCTCCCAAGCGATGCTCGCATCGCTGCTCCGAGCGCGGCCGCTCTGCAGCGAGTGACTCCGAGAGGCGCGCGCCACCGCCGAGCACGCCCTTGCCGATGCCGAGGCGGAGGGCGACGACCTCGCGGCGGTCGACGTCAACCTCGTCCTCACCTTCCTCGCCGCCCGAGACGGGGACCTCGACGACGCGCTGCGGCGGTACAAGGCGGCCGTGCAGAAAGACCCGTCGGACTCTCGGCCGTACGAGCTGGTGGTCGCGGCGGCGCTCGGCTCCGGGACGCTGACGACCCTCGGCCTTGAGCGTGGGGGACGAGGGCGCCTCGTCTTGGTTGCCGCGTGGAGGGAGGTGGATGCAAGGCTCGCGGCGGCGGTGCTGGACGACGACCTCGACCTGACATTGCCGGAGCGCGTGCAGCTCCGCTTGCTCCGTCACCGCCGACCCAATGGATTGTGGCGAAGCAGCACAGGGGTAGGATCGTACTCTCACCTCAGTTTCTCTCTCCAATTCCTCTGAAAATAATAAAATAATTTCGCGAGTATCCAAGAGCTAATTAACCCGACAGCAAATTCGTGTTTTTACGGTGTCCACAGCTAATTACAGCTTTTTTTGATATCATGTGGCAAATTTTGCCGCCGTTAAATGTCCCTGGTAGTTCGCTCACCGACGTTCATGCGCCGGCAGCCTAGGCTCGGCGACGGCGACGAGCGGCACCTTCCGGCGTGTGGACAGCCCGACCAGCTCCTCCATGCTCACGTCCTCCGCCGCCACGCCGTCTGGCAGCCGCTACGCGAACCCCTGCAGCAAGCTCGCCACGCCCAGCGCCACCATCTTCTTCGCCAGGTTGGTCGCCGGACAAATCCGCCACCCTGACTCGAACGGCAGCAGCTCGAAGTGCTGCCCGTGCACGTCCACTACGCCGTCGCAGCCGCCGGCGCCGGGGAGGAAGCGCTCCGGCAGGAACGCGTCGGGGCGGTCGGGCCACGACGCCGGGTCGCGCGCGATGGCCCACACGTTCACCAGCACGCGCGCGCCGGCGGGGACGTCGTAGCCGGCGACCACCGTGTACGTGTTCTCCCTGGCGTGGTGCGGGACGAGCAGCGGGACGCGGTCGAGCTCGTCGGTTACGCCTGTGCCTGTTCACAGTGGCGGAGGACGAGAAGAAAATAAGGTGTGGCAGCATCAACACAGCGAAAACAAAATACAAAAGCAAACGCTATGGATTTGTAATGTGCTCCCATGCACCGCTAAAAGTTACTGCAAAAATTGTTTTGATGTAAATTCAAAATTCCCGAATGAAATTTTCAAAAAACATTTTTGTGAATTTAGCAAAATATATCCAAATTTGATCACATTTTGTTCAAATTTTAAATTAATTTTGGAAGATAGAAATTGCCAGACCGATAGATTAAACCTTTGTCTCGGTTGCGTTATATAACTACTAGAGCTTATATAGGTAGCTAATTACAAGAAGTAAAAACAAGATAATCGGTATAGGTTGGTTTGCTTCGTGTAACTAACTAACGACAAAGTCAGACCAGCTAATCACGCATGCATGCACTTTACCACCAGTGAAGAAGTTAATCCAGCTAATCACGCATGCATGCACTTTTTACGAGTGAAAACAAGGCAATCAATGAAGAAGTTAATCACGCATGCATGCTATTTACCACCAGCTAACGGAATTGAGGTATGGCGAGTGCCATATCTCGCCATACCGGAAGTTCCGCCACTGCCTGTTCATGACGATGAACTGGAACCTCGGCTGAGTATTCCTACGAGACAAAACCACCCCCGAAGCAATCAGATCCCTAAATCACAGGCTCACACTGTATCAAAACCCCAACCAAAACCCTAAACAATCACCTCTTCACAACGAACAGCAATCCCTCCACATCCTTCCGACTCTGAAACATAAAAAGAAAAAAGAAAAAACACAGTGCATAAGTGAGCTCACAGGATCAACAACCAAGCAAACAACCTGATCGGATCCGCGAGGAGGGAGGGAGGAGGGATTGCTCACCCATTGGTTGAGGTCGATGTTAGGATGTCCTCGACGGCGGGGTCGAGGCGCTGCAGCACGGTGAGGTTGAGCAGCCGCGTGCCCTCGGCGTCCATCGTCAGGTTTGGGGTCACCTTCCCCCAAACCTCAATTGGATGCACTCCATCGTCATTGTCGTCGTCGTTGGCTGCGGCTGCGGCGGCGGCGGCATGCCGGCATCCCGCGTAGGCCTGGGCGGTGGCAGGCGCTGGATCTAAGGGAGCGCAGCAATCGAGTTGGGAATCGCGGCAAAGAGAGAGATGGCGTGGACAGTATGACATGTGGGGCCCACGTGGGTTCCACGCGAGGTCAAAACCACCGAAGGATCTCAGTGACCGGTTTTATATAGTTAAGAGACCCCGCGTATTAGTTTTGTGATTTAAGTATGTTTTTTATCCCAATGACAAGTTGAGTAACCTTCCGTGTACTTTTTCCTATAGAAAACCGTATGAGAAACCCAGTTGTCCGATCTACATCTGACGGCTCAAAAAAGCCCAATCTGATGGCCCAAAATGCCTCCTCGTTAACACTCGGCCCATATCATTTGAATCCCAGTATGAAGATTTCTGTCTTCTAAGACTCATGTGGTGTTTGATCTAGTGACTTAACTTTATTCTCTGTATTTAGACACTAATTTAGAGTATTAAATATAGACTACTTACAAAACTAATTATATAAATGAAAACTAATTTGCGAGACAAATTTTTTAAGCCTAATTAATCCATAATTAGAGAATGTTTACTGTAGCATCATATAGGCTAATTATGGATTAATTAGGCTCAATAGATTCGTCTCGTGAATTAGTTCAAGATTATGGATGGGTTTTATTAATAGTCTACATTTAATATTTATAATTAGTGTCCAAACATCCGATGTGATAGAGACTTAAAAGTTTTAGTCATATCTAAACAGGGTCTCAGTTTATGCCACACACTGTGACAAATCTGAAGTCTTTCAGGACAATCATTTTTTTTCCTTTTGAGAATCAAGAGCTTAATATTAATTAATCAAGTTACATTTGAAATTCAGTCCCTAATTCTTCTGGGATAAACTACTTCCTCTAAATTTCTGCTAAATTCAATCATATGTTCGAAATGGAGCCTCAGATAAGATAAGAGAAGTAAATTTGTATGTTACAAAAATTAGCATTTTGATGTGTTTGCTGAGAGCATGCCCAAAATAAACCTAAAAATATATTTCTAAAATTCTGCCCCAGCTACCGCACATCGTAGGGCAATCGCTCTCCCATGCACGAACTTTTTGGGATCAACGAAATGGGAGCCCATGGTCCTCCTAACTTGTGGAGAGGGAGAAAATGGGATTGGGGTTTCTTTTCTAAAGAAATTAAAAAAAAATCTGGATTGATGGTCTACTGGATCCATTTTCCCCTAAAAAGTCTAATATCTTAGGATTGATAATCTTCTTTTTCTACCTTATAGTTCACCAACTGTAGTTCTGTAGAAACCTCATTCATCATCTATCTATCTTGTACATCACTAACTGCAGTCCATGTTTAGTTCTAAAATAATTCTTCAAACTTTTAACTTTTCTATCACATCAAAACTTTCCTACATACACAAACTTCCAACTTTTCCATCACATCGTTCCAATTTCAACCAAACTTCCAATTTTGATGTGAACTAAACACAGGCTATCTTATATACCTATAGTTCACCAACTGCAGTCCTACAAACATCAAATCTAACAGCCTATCTACGTTGCCTGTTTGGCACAGCTCCAGCTCCAACTTCACGGCCACCTTTCCTGGAGCTAAAGCATAACCAAACAGTTTCAGCTTCACTAGAAATAGGAGCGGAGTTGGGTGGAGCACTCTCACAAAATGAACTAGAGAGGTGGAGCTGGGTTTAGGCTGCTCTACAACTCCACTCTAGATCTAACTTTTTAGTAGAATTTAGGAGTTAGAGCTCTACCAAATAAACCCATGATAAAAGAGGTGGAGCTGTTGGAGCTCTACAGAATGATGCGTTCTCCCAAGTCCCGGCCGCCCCACACCGCCGCCATCCCATCCTCCTCCTCTCTGCGCCGCCTCCCACATCCACGTTTGAGAGCGCAGGTTCTCCGGGGTCCGCGGGGGCCAAGCATTGTCTCCCACGGGCGGCCGGGCCAGCGCACAAATTCGGCGGCCGAAACAGCAACAGAAGGTCGCGGCAAAACCTCCGCGTCGCGTCCCCGCAACGAGGGAGCACGCGACCGCGGGACGAGCAGCAGCCGATCAGCCCGCCGCCGCAGAAGGTTGCCAACTTGCCAAGACGGCCGCCGGCGAGGCCTCCCGCTCCACCATCCTGTCCGGGTCGGCGGACAGGCCGTGCTGCACGTTCTTCGCTTCGCCGGCCAAGGCGGCCAAGCAGGTATTCCTCCTCTATTTCTTCCGCCTTGCTCTTCTTTATCTGAATCACCACCCAGTTCTTTATTTCTGTCGCCAATTCTTGCGCATCTCATGCTCCGATTTAGTCGCAGCAGGAATCCAAGAATTCTTCCAGCGAGGCATCCCGCTCCGGGGCTACACCACCGGCGAGGCCGTCCTCCTCAGTGGACATGAGTAGAAGACGATCACGCCGGTAAAGCCTCCTGCTTCCCAGTCCATTTCTTCCTTAGCATAATATGAAATCGAAAGAAAGAAGAACGAATTCACATGCTCTGCTTGCACATTTTGACGCACCAAAATATCTGCATTGTTTACACCCAAATTTTAGCAAAATTTGTTTCATATGAACCACAAATTCACATTCAGCATCTGAATCACATCTCTGTGATTGCCTGGACACCTCTGTTACTGGCGATTGATGTTTTATTCAGCTTCTCTGCATGTCATTGTCATTTTGGCAATCTGCCATTCTGAAACCTGAACATTTTTGTGTTCATTCAAAAAAAAAACCTGAACATTTTGTACCTTTCAGGAGCTAGAGGTTGAGTATCGAGTGCGGAGAGAGAGATACCCAGGCCGAGTTTGCTTGCCAGCGGCGAGCTGGTGGTGCGCACCTGCAAGTGTGGTGTCCACAAGGAGTTCAGCTTCCACCATTCCCACTGAGATTGACAAGGTCATTGCTATCTGAAATACTCCTGTACTCGAAGCTCTGAGATTGAGAAGGTCATTGCTGTCTCAACTACTTCTTTAGTTGCCTGCATTGTTTAACTTGGCTACATAGTTGAGGTACACTGCAAATAAAATGCTTTATATCTGTATGCTTCCAATAATTTGTAGGATAAGAATCACATTCCAGATTCACATAGTAATAAGGATATAGACCCTCCATGCATTTGTTGATTCTTTTTAAACCCAAGAAGTGGCAAGAAGTGACCTGATAGGGCAGCCGTACGGCATAAATATATAGTTCTGTTTGTGGTTTTGAATTATCAACATTTATAACTGATAATTATCATGCAAACTAAAAATTTGAGAAAAATATGCACATGCTGAATTTCTCACAGTAATCTTCCTTTGAAAGAAAAAACTATTTTGAAACATGCATGTTGCCCGCACTTGCTTTTAATTACTGTGAGTTTCAGGTACAAAAGGTCCTAACCTTCACAATATATATTGCCCACACCCTTGTTTTTCTTAAATGAACAGTATGTGTTGCTTGTTAATTTTATCAGATCAGTATGTATTGTTTGTCACGTGATACACTGAGTTAAGAAAGTCATTGCTAGCGGTGCTGCTTTTTGGTAGCTATATTTTTCTGACTTCTAAGTACAACCATATTTTTTTCAGGGCTGCAAGCCTGCAACAATGATGGATTTTTTTTTCCATTCAGACCCATATCTTAGCATTCGGCTGGTGTTTGTGGGTAGAAATTATTGCTGAACAGTTCTTTACCAGCATTCTCTAACAGTTATTTACATGCATAGTTAAACCATTTGTATCAAGGAAGTTTTGCTAAATTTTAGTAATTGTTCAGTTAGCCTTTTGCTTACCATAATTCCTTCCAAGAAAGGCCTCTGGGTGTATTCATAATTCATCCTAAAAAAATGAGAGTTCCTTATTTAAGTCTCAATGTAGAAGTAAAGCTACGCCTTATTCAGCTGGCTGGCTTACTTTTCGCTACAGAAATTGAGATTAAGATGATGCAATTGCATTCTATTACCGTCTCAATAGGTTTCCAATAGACCATCCAATTCTATCAGTTAAAGCCTATTGTTATGCCTATGGTGTTATACTGTGCATTTGTTATGATTGTGCCATTTTTAATGTTCTTAACATGTGGTCCTGCAAGGGAGTTGTGGCCATGCCAAATCCTAGGAGACATAGAGCCTAGCTGCAGCGGCATAGTGGTAGTGACACAATAAATTTATGAACTGTTTTCATGCTCTCCCACAGGATTACTAACATCCAAAATGATGCTTCTTTCATATTTGGACATATGGCAATGGTTAGAAAGCTATCTGGCTTCGGTTATTTGCGCCACTTAGGAGTTTACTGCTACTTCAGCTCAGAATTGTTGGGTAAGCATCTCATAAGATACAAGCTCCCCTATCATTTTCATGTACCATTGCCACAGAATATAAGCAACCTCTTCTCAATCATGGTGGACTAAATGCCTAAAGCAAATATTATCTAAATGAAGTCTCTCGGTAGATTTTCTGAACTGAACAACACGACAGCATGCTTGCTTACACCCCATTGTGTTTTAATAATTATATTTTATATCTGACATTCCCTTTATTCGTCAGGCTTTAACATCAAATGCTTTGTTGTTGCTTCCAGCGTGAAATTTCAGCTAATCAAAGGAAATTGTCAGCGAGTTCCTTCTGGTGGCTACTGGTCCGAATACTCAGCATGTAAGCCAATTTTCCTATTCTCTCGAAATTTCCCTTTGCTTTATGAAACGGATGCCATTTTCTGTAAAATGTTTCATTCTAACCAGATAGAAGCACTATGAATTGTGTAATTGTGTGGAGAACATGACCTAAAATGTTAAAATGGTGTAAATATGGTATAAACATTTGTTCTACTGCTGCTAATATGATGTACACATGATGTAATAAAGCACTACACCATGTGCAGCAATTAGGCAATTGTACTCAAACTATTATAGCACATGGTATATGCAATTCAGATGTCTCTATAGGCAGGACCATCTCCTCTTATGACTTTCAGAAGTAATAATACCTATATACTCACCCTGCACTCCTCTCAAAACACAAGCAACAGCTATTGACACGGGCCATTTCTAGAGGGTAGGGAAGGAAGAAACGAGTAGTGATCACAAGCAACTGCTATTGACACTAGATCACTGGCATCATTTCTTTTGATGGGAAAAATCATCAAAAGATGCCTTAGAACTGAACAGAAACAAAAGATTCCAGTTATTTTATCCATCTTTTCACCTATTCTTGTCTTTGCCTCAGTCCTTTTTTCTTGTACTGAAAGATCTCTGGTGCCATATTCTTTTTATATGTAAAATCATTAGATGCCTCATTCAAATCTGAAGATCATTCACATCTTAATCATATTGCAGAGGATATGATCAAGAAATTTGTGAATGGCTTGTCTTCCTTTATCCATTTTCCATTTATTGCACATTGCATCATCGCATCCTCTTTTTTGTGTACGGTCATGTTGTAGTTGATTTTGCTGCCTATTATGCTGATTGGTTTCTCTACAGGTTTTTGCCATTTCACCTGGTGGATAAAGACACAGGGCTATTTGTCTTTGACAAATAGCTATCATAGACTAGCAGTTGCTCGAAATTTTTTTCTAAGGTTGTACGTTCTGTTGCTGGTTGAAAACTCAATATCAGAATGGTTGAACCATGGCATTCTGACCATTCTTTTTCTTTGGGCTTATTTTTTATTTTTGACTTGCTGCATTGTGGAGAGTCTTGAAAATTATTTTTAAGGGCTGGAGAGTCTTGAATTGAACTAAAGAAAGCTTGAATCTTTCGCTGCACACACCAGTGAGTTTTTTATTGGAAAGACATAATTAGATATAGTTTTGCATTACATGTTTTATTGCTTGAATTGCACTTCTTTGATCACTGCATTTATAATAATGATAACTGCATATGTTTTCTTCAGTCACCCATTTGTTTGCCATTATTCTTTTTTTTTTTGCGCGAATCCTAAATAGATCATAATTTTTATGTGTACAACAATAAATTTTGGATGGACAATACAAGTTTGTTGTTCTTTTGCACAACCACATTGAGTTTGTGTATATTTTTCCCATAGGAACACATGGGCTCCTAGTATGCAGAAGAGGGCTTCCAAAAGGTGATTATGGCCTCGGATTGTCTATCCCATCATCCAGAGAATTTGGTCGGGAACACGGGATTGATCCATGGCGGGAGCGGGGAGCCCTTGTTGCTGACATGAAGAAGCGTGCAACTTACCTTCCTGGAGGGCTCCTTTTCACATGTTAATCGTCTGTCTAATGTAGCATCACACAATTTGGCTTGCTGTTCGGAGCTTGTAATGTCTTTGAATCTATAACCCTAGAATGTATCCGGGAAGTGCCCCGTTCTAATGCTAGCTAATCAATAAAGTGCTGCGATTATCTTTTTTCTTTAAAAAAAAGCATACATGATCATTCGGCAATCTTTGATATTACAGACTTTGAAGTTGATCTAGCCATGCAATGTACGGACCCCACGAGTTCACACAATTCGGCAGGATTGAATTAATTTTGCTCAAGAAGTAGAGCACTTTCTCCCTTCATTTTTATTTACTCGCAGTGCTCATCTTGAGCGGAATCTCGATGGACATCTAGAGAGCTGCGAAGACCTGGATTTAGCTAGGATATAACTATAATATAAAGATTAAGACTCATCGTACTCTATCATCTAAGATGAAAACAGTTGTGAACTTGTGCAACCTAAATCCACAGGGACAAGTGAAACAGTTCAAATAGCGAGTGCCTGACTACCTTCACACATACAGGGAGTTTGATTATTTAAGCAAGCAGCAGAACAAACATACTGAGAGATCAGTCCATGCATCTCTGAAACAAAACGCAGTATCTAATGCAGCTCACATCCTAATCCAAGCGAAGAGGTATCCCAAACCTGCAGCTCATGAAAAATGACGAACAAGGGAAATATGGCCGATCGAGTGGAGCACAGAGAATTGAGAATGCTGCAAATCTTGGGCTGTTGCCCAACCAAAATGAACAACATGCGAACAAGTTCAGAGAGAAACCAAAACAATAATCGTCTAGCTGCATGAAACTTGCAACTAAGCAGAAAAAACAGATAATTTGGGGCCAAAATATAGATCTCATTGCAAGCAGGCGATAGATGGAGCAGTTCAAAGTTACTGAATGACTGCAAATAAACGATCCAGCTGTTCAAAACTCTGTTCCTTGTAGGACAGGATGCACGGACTGAAGATAAAACTACCTGATCTGAATCTACCACAGATACCATCAAGATACAGGAACCTACGAACGAGAACGACAACTACAGCTATTATTCCATCAAAAAGCGCCTCAGGCGGATGACCTCCTTCCCATACTCGGCGGCGGAATGTGAACTCTGGTAATCATCAACGTCCTCCTACGGTTCTTGGACGCGGTTGTTTCCATCTCCACCTCCATTGCCTACGCGTTGCCTCATCTCGCGGTGCATAAGGTCCTTTTGCTTCGGTGGGCCCTGTGAATGAAAAAGGAAAGGGGGAAAAAGAGTTAGATAGATAGAGATTACAAAATGGATCAAAAACAAGAAAGGTGAAGAAGGAGGAGGAGGATCTTCACCCAGATGAGGATGAAGGTGAAAAGGACCACCACGACGGTCGCTATGGCAAAAGCAACCCACTCCTTGACAAGTATCTTATACCTCGAGAGGCACAAGAACTGCAAGAAGTAGGAAACGGTGCATAGAGCGAAGCCGGTCGGGACGAAGCAAGAGGCCACCTTGGTAAGCTGAAACACATCACGGGGACGCTTGAGGCAAAGATGGCCAATGATCGCAATGTGAAAGAAGATGACGGTGGCGAACTTTTTTTTTTTAACGAATCGGCAAGCTGCCAATTTCATTGAATAAAGGAGGAATAAACTTTACAAGTGCAAAAGAAAAACCAAGGCTCAAGACCTTCGGTCCGAGCAATTAAAAAGAAAGCCAGCTACCGAGATCTCTTGCGCCTGCCAATGACCACGACTTGGCCTCCTCCTTGATTTTAGCCAAAAGGCTTCCTGTCGAGAGCTCCTTTTGCTGAAATGTTCTACGGTTCCTTTCATTCCATATTTCCCAGGCTACTAGGAGTGTAAGCGTGCGCAAAGCTTTCTTTGGAGCATCTTTTGAATTTGTGATAGCTTCCCACCACATCGACACTGCCGAGGCCTGGTGCCACAGGCTAGGTTTTAGATGTTCATTTGCAGTCCACTATGCTAGTGCGCCACATATTCTCCGGGTGTACCTACACTCCGCGAGGAGGTGGATGGCGGTCTCTTGGCTATGTCGACATAGGGGGCAAATGGATCCGTTTGGCCAACCCCTGGTGGCCAGTCTGTCAGATGTCCAGACTCTGTTTTGTATGATCAACCAGGCAAAGATTTTGCACTTATGTGGCGCCCACGGCTTCCAAATAAGGTTGTTGAAGTTTGTAGCTGTTGTGCCTAGAAGCTGTGCTTTATAAGCCGAACCCGCCGTATATTCCCCGTGACTGGTGAGCTTCCAAGTTATTTTGTCCTCTTCGTGCTCAACGAGGTGCAAATTTTGCACTGCGCTCCAGACTTCGATGAGCTGGTCAATTAACTCCGTCGTCCAACCGGTGTTCCCTGGCAGGTCAAGATCATGTAGCCATTGATCTGAGGGGGAGGCCTGCTGGAGCGTGCTGGTCTTTTTCTTGGAGGCCGCGTAGACTAAAGGGGCTACATCCTTCAGTCTTCTCCCCTGCAGCCAGGCCGATTCCCAGAAGCTAACTCTTGCGCCATCCCTGACTGTTATAGATGTTGTGGCCGCGAAAAGTAGCTTGTCGGTGTCATCACATGGCGTTCCTGAGCCGATCCATGCTTTTTCCGGTGATCTCCACTAATGCCATAGCCATCGCAGCCTTAAGGCTCTCGCGAATTTATCCAAGTTTAAGATGCCCAAACCTCCTGAGGCAGTAGGGAGGCAAGTTCTTGACCAGTTGATTTTGCACTCCCCCCCCCCCCGGTCAAAGTTTCACCTCCCGCCCAAAGGAACCTTCTCCTCTGTTTGTCCAAAGCTTCTAGGGACTCCGTGGATGCCTTTAGGCCCATTAGGAGGAAGACTGGTTGCGAGGTAAGCACTGATTTGACTAGGGTTGATCTCCCTGCTAAGCCGATGTGTCGTCCTCGCCATCCCGCTATACGACTCATCGATTTGTCGTAGAGTGGCTGGAGATCTACTCTTCGCAACCTTCCAGTGGTTAGGGGTAACCCCAGGTATTTCATCGAGAAGTTTGCCCTAGTTGCAGGTGTGCCATCCAGGATGTCGTCCAGGTTTAGGTTGTCACATCTGATCGGTGCCACGTGAGATTTTTGGAGGTTTGTACACAAGCCCGAAACTTGCCCGAAACGACTGAGTAGGTCGGCGAAAGCGATCACATCTTCTTTCGTCGGGTTCAGGAAGACAGCTGCGTCATCTGCATACATAGACGTGCGGAACCGTACCGCCCTACCTCGCAATTTGCTTAGGACTCCTATGTCAGTTGCCTTGTCTAGGAGGCGTTGGAGAGGATCAATTGCTAGGATGAAAAGCAGGGGGGACAAGGGGTCTCCTTGGCGCAGTCCCTTGCCCTGCCTGATTGTGTCTCCCGGTATTCCATTCAGTATGATCTTAGAGGTAGAAGTGGATAGGAGCCCTGTTATCCATTCACGCCATCTTTGCGGGAAACCTCTGTTTTGAAGGAGCGTGAGTAGGTAGTTCCATCTGACCGAGTCGAAAGCCTTGGAGATATCTAGTTTGAAGAGGAGGATCGGTCGTCTGGTCCTGTGATGCCTCCTCACCATATTTCGGACATACATGAAGTTGTCATGTATGCTTCTACCGCGGATGAAAGCACTTTGATTTGTCGAGATCAGCGAGTTCATTAGTGGCCTCAGCCTAATTGCTAGGACTTTGGAGAAGAGCTTGGCGAAGCCATGGACTAGGCTTATCGGTCTGTAGTCGCCGATACCTTATGCACCCTCTTTTTTGGGAACGAGCACCACATTGGCCGAGTTTAGGAGGTTAAAGTGTGCACTTCTTGTGTCGTACAGCGCATTGAAGGCGGCCATCACATCGCTTTTGATGATGTCCCAGCAAGTTTTGAAGAATTTCCCAGTGAAGCCGTCAGGTCCTGGCGCCTTGTCTGTTGGCATTTCGCCTATAGCCTTGAGTATCTCAGCCTCGGAGAACGGCTCCTCCAGCCCGCTTAGATCTATCGGGGGAAGGCCTAGTACTGCCCAGTTGAGGTCGTGGCTCCGCGGTGGCGAACTGAAGGCAGGTGGATGCGTAGTCGGGGTCATCTCCCGTCTCCCAGCGGTCGGGACCGCGGAAGTTGGTTGGTGTGCCGGCGACGTGGTCAGCCTTCGGCCTGATCAGCGACATCTTTGCTGCATGCCCGCTGAGGCTGTAGGCGATGGCGATGGAGTAGCCGAGGGTGGATGCGGCGAAGGTAGAGGCAAACACAAATTTGGTCTGCCACGAACAACAAAAAAAACAAGTAGCTTGAATCAGAAGAACGCGAGACTGGCTGGATGGGTTATAGTGTAACTCACCCTGGCCATAATGTGACCTTCCATGGCGTGATCTTGCTCTGCAGGAAGAGAACACCATAAGATTAACAGTGGTGATGCAGGAAAGCGAAACGACATCGAGATGAAAAAAAGAAAACTTTTTACCCATCGCGCGCGCGCCCGGACCCCGGAGGGAGGTGGAGCACGACGCCGGCGACGAGGAGCAGCAGCAGCGACGAGCCCAACCCTTGGACGACCCGCGCGTCGCGGCGGAAAGGACGAGAGGGAGTGGGGGTGGAGGAGGAGGCGGAGAGGGTGGAGGCGGATGAATATAAAGAGCAGCGGGTGTTTTGCTTTTTTTTGAACGAAACCTGAGAAAGTTTTTTGGCTTTCCCGGTTTCTTTCGTCCTCTGCACGACGACCACCTGGTCTCTCCCTACGACTACGAGACAGGTTAGGCTGACGAGCGGGACCCACAGCGAAGCGCAGGTTGCGTGGGAGGGACGCACCTCCCACTGACGAGCGGGACCCACACGGAACTCTGTACCCTGCCACCCTGTCTCTGTTCGGGTGGAATACACAATACCCCTGTTACTCTATACTTTTTTGCTTTTTTGAAACCTTCCTTGCGCATTATGACGGTTCAATTTGTTCACTTGATGGTCCGATTTAACCACGTCGACGCGAACGGTCAGTTGTTCTGATCGAGGCAAAGAGAACAACTTAAGAGGTGGCAACGGGTCGGGTCGGGTCGGGTAGAGCGAATCCATGCCTGGCTCAAGACCCACATACCCGCAAGGTCTATGGGAAAAAAATCCCATGCTCGTGCCCATACCCGTCGAGCGCGAGTATGCCCGATGGGTACCCATCGGGCTTGCCTGCACCACTACCGCCATTGTACACCACCGCATGCGCCCTTGGCCCTGTGCGTCACTGTGTCACCACCCGCCGCCTGCTCATGTGCGCCGTCGCGTCGCCATCCACTGCTGTGCCGCCCATCACCGTCTGCGCCCGTCCGCTGCCAGCTGCCGTGCGCAGCGGCGCCGCGAGCCTCCGCCAGCCGCCGCCTGCGTCCTTGTGGCCATGCACTACCACATCGTGCCGGCACCGCCGCTGCGCCGTGGGGATTGGGGTACGAAAGGGGAGTGGGGAATTAGGTTAGGATTTTATTAGCTGACTATATATGTTGTGTCTCTGGTTAGTGGGCCAAATGGTTTAAGAGAAAAGGGTACGAGGAATAAGAGATGAGCTAAAATTAGCTAATACATATGTATCGGGTCAGGCATGGGTTACACTTGAGCAAAAAACAATACCCGGTTGCTGCCTGTCACGTTCTCGGGCATGCCCACGGGCAAAATATAACACCCATGCCCATGCTCATCAGGCCGGGTAAATTGCCATCCATAGATTCCTTATCTTGTCACCGAATTACAAAATCATCTCTTTACCAAAAAAATGGGATACATGTGATCCCTCAACTTACAAAACTAGGTCACTCTGGGTCCTTATTGGTATTGACCTCAGTTTTGTCCGATGTGGTGGCTGAGTGAACGTGGAAACCCACATGTTAGGGTGACCATGTCATCACCCCCCTCTCTCTACCTTTCTTCTCTCCCTTGCTCCACTCTCTCGCTTTTCTCCTCGTTTGGGCGGGCTAGCCAGCGGTGCGAGGCGGGAAAGAAGAAGGTCCGGCGGCCGACAATGACGACGGTGACGCAAGAGAAGGGGAGCCGAGGCAGGGAAGCACATCGTGGAGCTCTAGGTCGACGTGCTTCTTGGCGTTGAGCATCGCCGATAGGAGCTGCTCGAACCAGTCCAGGAACGCGGCCCACTCCTCACGCGCTCAACGCCTTGAACGACATGCTTTTTCGCACGACACCACATCCGGCGGCACCTTGATCCGCCATAGAGAAGCTCACGCTCTTGGCGATGCCATTGCCGCGGAGGAGGAGGAGGTGCGATGGGAGCCTAGCAGTGGTGACGGGGACGTCGCCCATGCTGAACTGGGTACTCTCGTCGTCGGAGTCATTGTAGTGGTGATTCTTTCGAGGGGATGTGCCGGCGGCGGTGGTGGAAGAGGACTCGTAGGCGTTCTTGTAGAGGGACTCGAGCGCCCTGAGCCCCTCCTCCATCGCCAAGAACTCGTGGGTCATCATGTCACTGATGTCGGTGATGGCAGCTCCGAGCATAGCAACGTGGCATCCCGAAACGGGTCGAGCGCCGCCGACGTACTGCAGCTCGACGCTAGAGAATGGCAGCGACGACTGCAGGCCGTGCAGCCGACGTGCTACCTCCGCACCTCGTGCCGGCCTGCTCCGCGCCTGCGCTCAACGCCAAGAAGCGCGTCGGCCTGAAGCCCACCAGGCCGTGCTCTCCTACCTCGGCTCCTCTTCTCCCACGTCATCGTCGCTGCCGCTGGACCTCCTTCTCTACCGCCTTTTCCCGCCAGCCCGCCGGCCCAGACGAGTAGAAAAATGAGAGAGTGGAGGAAGGGAGAGGAGAGGAGAGGGTAGAGATAGAGGGGGTGATGACGTGGTCATCCTGACATGTGGAGCCTACGTGTGTCCCACACTAACTCAGGCACCACGTCAGATAAAACCGGGGTCAATATCACCTAAGGATCTAGAGTGACCTGGTTTATAAATTGAGGATGCTATATATCTGATTTTTCGGTTGAGAGATGATTTTGTAATTCGGTAACAAGATGAGAGACCTGTTATGTACATTTTCTAGACAAAGATCCTTCTCTCCCTCCACTTCTCTTTCCCTCTGGGCCAACCCGAGCCCATCCCTTGCGCTCGGCCCAGATCCCAGCCAGGCCGACGCCCTCCCCTTCTCTCTTCCCTTTCTAGCTGCGCCAGCCCAATTAAGAGCACGTTGCCCGACCGGGACGCTGCTGGTATGTGAATCTTGTGTCTCTGCTACCAGCTAGTGTCCTGCCTCAAGACCTCGTTACTACGCTCGCCAGTTGCCCAGTTGTTCGTAGAAACTAGAAAGACTTTCTTGCTTGTTAATGGGTAGAGAGGGTAGACTGTAGTCATCGTTCTTATGGCTATGTTCACTGCATGATTGGTTGATTGCTAGTAATTGATTTGTAGGTCAGTCCTACGGGAATATCACTGAGTACTGAGTAGCAAAGCTTTTCAGTTCCTGTGCTACGTATGGCGTTCATGTTTTTAGTTTTTACCATATATGACGTTCATATTTTTACTGTTCATGTTTTTACCATATGACTTAGTAGAATCATATTTGTACCATATGACTTTCAGTAGAATCAATCCGACTTACCGTTCATTTTTTTACTGTATGACGTTCTAGGATCCTTCGAGTTTCTATTTTGCTACGCAAATAATTCGATCTTTTCTGCATGAATCTTTTGTCGCACAGAACAACTATAATAGTATATATAATTGAGATACAATAGAGTGAAATATCACAAAATGAACAAGGTAAACTATGAAATAAAAAATCAACTAATCCAGCAGCATCACAAAGTATATAGGATAATAGGATACTGACATCAGTTGAAAGCAGAATGTATCAGTTTCAGAAAGACCTGAGTTACTCCGTGTTCAGGCTTCTGAGTGCTAAACCAATCTTCCTCGACCACTTCCTTGGCCATACTAATTTGCTCCGTATTACAGCAACATCAACTATAGTTGTGGTAAAGAAGAGTAAAATGTCACAAAATGAACAAGGTAAACTACGAAATCAAAGTCAGCTAATCCATCAGCGTTGCTGGGGAATTTGAATGACGCATACAGAATTGAGTCCACCAGTCTAGAGTAACCAACATAAACAACACTTTGGATGTATTCATAGTTTAATAAATTATCTACGAACTATATACATAACATACATATTGAACCCTTAAGGTCAGTTTGTCTAGTAGGAGGTTTTACTGTCTAACCGTGTAAACATCAGGCCTATGCGATGCAGCTAAACTATTATCAAGCTACAAGTGATGATCCTCCAGAATTAAGTGTACAATGTTCTGTAACTACATGACACATTTGGTATGACAATGCAACGGAACCTCTTCTGCAGTGAAAAAATAATCACGGGGTCCTGATAATTTTAATTGCTTCCCCTCCACTTCTCATGTCACTCATTAAAGCAATTTGATGCAGAAGTTGGGCAATCCTCTGCAAAAGGCAAAACAAGGATCTAATGAGAGAACATCAATGCATAAACTGTCTTGTGAATATTTACTGTTGCTCAATGCACACCTGAACGTAATACTACGTAGCTTACATGACACAAGACTAACATCTACATATATGAGTACAAAGATATACTACTTTTCTTCAATTTAGACAAGATTTTTTGTGTTGTTGAACATAATTTCCCCATGTAAAAACATTGCCTCATAAGAAGATGACTAAAAAATTGTTGAGAACTACTGCATATTGTAATAATTAGAAATGCAAAACGCTAAAGGGCAAAGACAAATTAGAGCAAGAAACTATCCAATTTATATTTTTAGAATTCATGTACAATGTGCAGCATTCAATTTCTTACACTCAACCAAATGCATGAAAAGTATAACAAATTGATGGATTTTCAATTCAAGGCTACTTGACAATGGTACACCATCAGTACCTACACTAACAAAGAGTAGCCAATTAACATTCTCCAACCTCAAGAAACAGTATCAGTATGTGAAAAGAACATCAAGAGGATACAACATGTTATGGCGAAACCATCAAAAGACACTAATTTAAAGAACATCAAGAGGATACGACAAGTGAAAAGAACATCATTGATGGGTTTCCTAACACTCTAATGGTGAAACTATCAAAAGACACTGCTGGTGCTACTGCTACAGCATGACAGCAGTAAAACAAAACATTTCCATAATATCTCAAATCTTCTCTATGATCACCACAAAGAGTTATAACTCATTCACTGAACTGTATACTGAAATTCCAGTGATACATGTAACTAAACAGAATAACAAGTAGCAACCGTACAAATGTTGCCAATTACTGATCGTATTCCCTAAAAAGTTGAAACCTTAACTATAGGAAAACCAAATATCTAACTCTGTTCTCATTCTGTATGTTCCGAATCAACCTCTGCGATGATAGAACATGATACTCGCTTACTGAACCGTATACCCAAATTCCAGTGATACAACAGGTAACTGTACAAATATTGCCAATTACAGATCGTATTCCCTAAAAAATGATCATCTTAACTTCAGAAAAAAAAATCAATTTCTTGATGACCACAGTAACAAGCTCGAATTATCACATCGTTGCTTAACTTCTAGAGTTCCGATAGATATTGCACACGGATCATACTTGGAAGATGTAGTTGAATATCTACCAGACATCTAAAACCCACATGTTCCTCGCCTCATCACCCAATTCTCTAGCGTAATTGTTCATGATACCAGAATACCGACGATGAAATTAACCAGAAAACCTATAGAATTATATAAAGATTTCAAACCTTATCCTTCTCCTGCGAGAGCAGCACGAGCAGGTCCCTCTCCCTCCTGTCCCGCCGGCGCGCGTAGAGCAGCGCTCCCACCACAACGGCCGCGCCCGCCGCCGACCACACGGCGGGCCTCACCGCGGGGCACCCGCACGTCCCGTGCACCATCAGCCCCTCCCGCACGGCCCCGACCCCGGCCGCCCACGCTCGCCTCGCCGCCGCGCGGCACCTCCCCCACCCCCACAGCCACTCCCCATCACCAAATTCGTCATCATCATCATCCTCGCCGTCGTCTTCCTCCCCTTCCTTCGCCGCAGCCTCCTCCGCCTCCCCCTCGACGCCGAGCCCCTCGTGGAGGCGCGGGGGGAAGACGTCGCAGTCGTCGAGGCCGCCGTCGTCCGCGGCGGCAGCGCCCACGGCGACGACGGTGGTGGGCGTCACGAGCTCCCAGGCGTCGGGGACGGCGGGGCCAGGCGGGGAGGAAGACGGCATCGAGCCGAGGGATGACGACGAGAGCGAGAGGGTCAGCGTCTTGGGCTTGAGGAGGAGGTGCGGGTTAGGGGAAGGGAGGAGCAGCGGGTGGAGCGCCGAGTACGGGGATGCCGGCGCGGAGAACGGCGGCGACTGCGGCGCCGACGGCGGCGGCGGCAGCGCTGGCCTCTCGTCCATGGCTGTGGTTGCCGCGGCTCACCGGCGGATTCCGCTTCGATTTGCAGATGGTTTGTTTGGATCTGGATGTATCTTTCATGTGGCGCTCGAGATCGATGACGACTGCTGCTGGTTTTCACTCCACCTGTACTGAATGGTCCGAGTTGAAAGGACAGCGACGTGTTTAATCCAATTCAATTCAAATCCCAAACATATTACACACGAATTTCAGATCAATAAGAAAGAATTTGATTTTTATTTAGATTAAGTTTATAAGAAGCAACAATTTTTCGGATTTCAAATAATATTTTCGGTTAAAATTTTAAAATAATTTTACTTGACGTGGGCCAATTTTTATATATTTTAATCAAGACCTAAATTTGATTTTGTTTTATACATTTATTTTAATAGATTCAAAATTTAAATTTGATTTGGTTGGGGTGCGCCAGGCCCGGGCAGTAGTGCAACGCCTGGGCGACACGCGAGGGCCCCAGTGGCAAGCCACTGTGGTGGACCCTCCCCCACAAAAAATAAATTTAATATCGAAGTGGGCACATGGCCCACATATCAGATATTAAACTGATAAGAACAGATACTACACTTGATCTTAGCCAAAAGGCCGAGAAAGGTATGCTTTGGGACGGAGCCCTGCGCCTCGTTTTATAGCTCGCGCGACCGCCTCACCGAGCTGAACAAGCGAGGTGGTACTAAACAATCGGAGCTAGCAAACGAGGTATGTAAGCAGTTTCCCACCAACTGGGCCTCGAAAGTTTTCGTGTGGCCCATCTTCTCCGGCGCGGCCGCGGCCCAACTCCTTCGCGTCGCGGCGGCGGCGGCGGCGACCGCTTCGGCCTCAAACCCCTCCGCCGCCTCGCCGCTCCTCCGCTTGCTCGCTCTCCCTTGCTTCCGAGGGCTCCGCCGCACGGGCGCGGGCGCGGGCGCGGTTGCCGGAGTCGTCGCGGCTCTCCCTGCAGAGGGCGGACTCGCCGTCGAGGAAGGCGGGGTGGGGGGGGGGGGGGGGGCATGGCCACGGGCGCGGCGGAGGCGCGGGTGCGGCAGGAGAAGGTGAAGAAGTTCGAGGACTTCGTCGACCGGAGGCTGAAGCCGGACCTCGTGAACGCCATCGCGCAGCGGGACAAGGTGTTCCAGCAGCAGAAGACCTTGTAAGATTCGCTTCCCGTTAGAATCTCTAGCTGAGCTTGTATACGAAACCTTGCTGATTATTGCCATTGCGGGGGTTATTATGTCGATGCGTTGCTGATTGTTAATTCTTTTCGGATGTGGTGGCAGCTTGGACTTGAAGAGGAACATCGAAAATTTGGAGAAGAATGGAGTCACCAGTATGCGATCCATGGTCAATCTTGGCTCTGAGGTGTACGCCCAGGCAGAAGTGTAAACCCTCCGTCCTCCCTCTTCTCTCCTAAACAAAAATGTCTTAGCGTGTCCTTTTACTTCCACAGTTCGTGATAAGTCTCTAATGAGTTTTCATATAACTTCACTGATGAATTGAGTCATTATGTATTGGCAATATACACTGACGCAGTATATAGGAACAGTACTACATTATTCAAGTTAAATTTCCTGCAAGTGCACATGCAGTTGATAGACCATTGGAAGTGGGATAATGTGGTGTTTCTACATGACTCTGTCGTTTCCATCTAAAAAGTGGAAATAGGGTGACAGTCCTGGTTGGAAAAATCGCGTTTGGAACATAGTATAACAAACTTATTGATTTTATTTTTACTGGTTATTCTGAGAAAAATATTCTTGGTTATTGACACACTGCATAACAAGTAGACTTGGAGTTTGTTCATTTTGATATTTCAAGGTCTTTAGCGTAGCTCTGGACAGTTTGAATAGTTATAGAAAACCAGTATGAAGTGCAGAAAAACTTACCCTTTTGTACCATGAGTGATATGTCCTCTTAATTGTTCTTGATCTTTCCAGATTTACCTTTGTTTCCTTACTGTGTGGTACTGTGGTGATTTCTGCAGGCCAGATACAAGACACATTTTTGTGGATATTGGTCTAGGTTTCCATGTGGAATTTACTTGGCAAGAAGCTTTGCAGTTTATATCTGTAAGAGAAGCAAGGCTGGCAAGGTAACTCAATTCTTAGAATTGGCTATGAAGATCATGCTTTTTTTGTGTGTCAAAGGAGTTGAGCAATAGGAATCTTGATGGTTGATGGAAGTCTTGATGTGCTTTATGCTTCTTTTAACACAGTGTCCACAGTTAGCATATATTTCACATGTCCTGCTTTGTTATTTATAGTTGAAAAGGTGCTTTGAGTTTTTTTTTCCCTCATAATGTTATTTATAGTTGAAAATGTGGGTTTTGTTTTTTCTTCTTCTCAAGAGAGGACATATAAACTCAGGAACATATTATATTCTTGAGTAGGATTTTTATAAAACCCTGGGTATCTATATATATCTAAACGGTTTTTGGAGGTTGATGTTTACCCAGGCATCAAGGACAAAAGGAATTTTAGTGTGCTGATCCTGGGTGCTACTGGTGTGCATCAGATATTCTGCACGCACACTCCAAGTCTCCATTAATACGTTCAGAAAATTTTACTAAAATGACCTATTTTCACTGTATCATTTCTTAGCATTCTAAACTGCTACTCTTCACGCTTCACTGCTTCAGTCAATAGAATACCTACTCTGTATTTTCTTAGATGTGTCAATTCTCAGATGAGTTTGTTCCTACTGCTGTTTTAATGATATTATGCTAACTTGGATCCAATTATGCTACTCTGGAAGCCTTCTTTGTCAATTGCTGATTTTGTAGTATACTATGTTTGACCGTAGATATATAGGCCTCTGCTGTGCGTGTGCCTATGTGGGTATATAGGTAGACAGATTGGGTCTTGCTCATGATACAGTGGCAACCACTGTTGATGTTGCATAGTCCCTCCGTTCCCAAAAAAACCAATTTCTGCTAATGTCTAGGTTCATAGCCAGAAGTTGTTGTTGTTGTTGTGTGTGTGTGTGTGTGTTTTTACGGAGGGTGTAAGATATAGTTGACTCAGTCTGTGCTAGATACCTGGATCTAATAATACTGAAGCATCAACATCAATATGATATGTATTCAAAGATCAAAGTCATAGTGTATACTGTATAGTGGCAAACTTGTTTTGTTGCCTTTATCATCTAATATACCGAACCCCATATTTTCTGGGACAAAAATTATTACAGTTGAAGATTAGCAGACCTTAGCAATTAATCATATTGTTTTGTGCCTTGCTGCTTTGATGTGTGAACTTCCCATTCATAAAACACAAGTTTTCAATTTGACAGATACTATGTTTTATTTAGGATCGACTGCAATATTATCACTGCCATATATTGTCGTTTAGTTCAGATTTCTTTTGGATGTGATCTGGACTTGTTTCCTATTTCTCTAATTTTCCTTTTTGGGTATCCTGTGGCTACTTTGTTTGTGTGCCAATATGTTGGTGCTGTAATTTTCCCTTTTATATTTACGCTTTTGTTTTATTTGATGCCTGACTCCCTGTAGTAAAATTCACATACTAATCCTGTATATTTCATGTTTGCAGACAGATAGACGAGTACACACATCTCATCGCAAGCATAAAAGCGCAGATCAAGTTGGTATGTAAAACAAACTAAACTAGTTGCTCACTATATAGGTGATACTTGGCACTACTCTGGATTATAGCTAATCTATATGCAATTACCCGAGCAGGTATGTGAAGGTATCCGCGAACTACTCGAGCTACCAGCAGAGTAAAGGTGAAAGCTGGCAATGCAATCGTATGGGGGTGCTTGGTAGAATGACTTGAGCTTTTGCTTTTCTCACAAAGGCATGGTCGCCCATCTTCGAACACGTAAGATTTTACATGTACTGTTGCGCAAAAGATGGTTTCATACATTCATCCCTGTAATAACATTCATCTAATCAGATTAACCACAGTAGAATTTCGCTATGTGAAATCAACGCAAACACTGTGAAAACTTGTTGGTTGATACAGCTTCAGATCTTCCCTAGTTTCCCTGACATAAGTCATGGTGTACATGGCATGCCTTGGAAGCTCATGGCATGTTCCATTTTGTCATTAGATTAGAACAATGAAAGGAAATTAGGAACATGCCACATGCCATTTTGCATATGGATGTGTCAGTCAAGACAGCAGAGCAAGGAAAGTATATATTGGGCTATTGGCACTTCATCTGGTAAGGCATAAAGCTTTTGCCTTTGCCGCGAAGCTGCCTTATTGTCTTTTCCACTTTCCACTTGGGCCTTTCAAGGAATCAAACAAAACTTGCCACCTTAGCTTTTGTTCCCTTGGCTCCATCATACTTAATTTTGCTCTCTTACATTATCAAGTGATTAGGCCCGAAGGTTTCGAAGCTTTTGTTCCTTCCTGCTCGGCCTTGTTTGACCCTCTTTTCTCTGTATTGCTGCAACTCGATATACCTGGGTTACTGTAGTTGTTGTCTACCCCTTCCATCCTAAAATAAATAAACCTCATAAGTGATGTGACACATCCTAGTATTACGAATCTAGATATGTGTATATCTAGATTCGTAGTACTAAAATGTGTTACATCCCATATAATATTGGTTTATTTTGGTACGGAGAGAGTAGAGGGAACACATAGCAACAAGATTTCAGAGTTTTTTTTGGAGCAAAACACCGATTGAGATCCTATGCTCAAAGTCAAACACTTTGAGTCACTGAACATGAACATATCAGTGACTCTAAAGACACATTACTTAAGTTAGAGGATCTTAATTCGTGAAACATGTACTACCGTAATAATTTGATCTGAGCCTTGATCATGACTCGGACGATTACGACATAAGGGCATGTACAAAGGTAGAGCCTAGAATGGTCTCTTAACCATTAATGCACCAAAATATTTTTTAAGTACCATTCTTTCCTAAGTCGACTCTGACCCGTTGTCATGTGTAGCAACTATGTTTCCCTTTCCTCCACTCTCTCTCTTCCACATCATCAATTTTACTTGTATGGAAACAAAGAGAGACCGTTATTACACACCGTTGTACATGCCCTAATATGTCCTAATGCACCCTATTGGTTTCTTCCTCTGCAATATTGTTTATGCACTTCCTATTGGTTTTCCTCTGCAATATTGTTTATGCAGTTGGAGTCGCTGACATATATGCCCATGAGCTCCCCATGAGAAAGTGGTTCCTACATGTTAGCCGTGGTAGTATGTCACTGCGAAGGATCTCGTTTCAACAAAAGTGAGTTTCGCTTGTCCTCCTATAATTTGCATTCGAAAATGGTCTTAATGGTGATGGATAGTATTTGTTTCTTCCTACTTTGTCAACCAATAAACCAAATGGCAATAGTACAAACATGAATCACAATCTCACATTGTCATTAGTAGGTTGACAAAACGAACATATAACTCATTGTCAATGCACTATTATCAACTTCAATGGAACCAACGACAACAGGAATTTGCAGAAGCACATGAACCCAAGAAAAATCATATGCAATCGTGCGCGTGGAAGCTTCACTCTAAAGTCATCCTAACTGACATAAACTACCTCCACTTGGTGGGACCCGCATGTCATCCTATAACGGACCTAAACTGCCTCCACTTGGTGGGGCCCACATGTCAGTGCCACATGTGAACTGTCGGTAGTCAGACCCTCCCCCCTCGCCTCGCTCGCGGCGTCGCCGTCTCCCTTCACAAAAAACCCACCTCGATCTCTGCTCCAAGAAACTTCTCTTCCTCCTCCTCCCACGCCATTGCCGCTCTCCAAGATCTCGCCTCTGCTCACTGCAACCAACTCGGAGGGGGCGGGAGCCTCGCATTGGGCGACGGGGTTTGGTGGAGCTCGAGTCTTTGCGTTGGATCTGACCGGGGACGTCGCGTTTGGCGGCGGAGGCGGCGAGTCCAAGAAGTGAGAGAGGGTGGTGTGGCGGCGGCGAGGATGGCGCGGGGTGGCGGAGGAGGGGTGGTGAGGTTGCCGCCGATGAACGCGCTGGAGATCCTGCGGGAGACGGTGCGCGTGCTGCGCGCGGACCCGCACGCGTTCACGTCGGTGCTCTTCTTCCTGCTCTGCCCGGCGTCGGGGTGCCTCCTGCTGTCCGCCGCCGCGCTGGAGGGCGCCGCCGTGCTCCCGCTCTCGCGGAGGCTGCTCGTCGCTGCGGCGGCGTCGGGGCTCCCGCTCACGCATTTCGTCAGGCAGCTGGCGCACCACCTCGCCGCCACCCTCGTCGCGTCCGTCGTGTCGTTCCCGGCGACGTTCACGCTCCTCCTCGCCGCCCGCGCCGCCGTCGCGTACGCGGTCGCGGCCGTCTACGCGGGCAAGCCGCTCCTCGCTGGCGCCGAGCTCTCAATCCTTGCGCGCCGCGCGTGGCCGCGCCTCGCTGCTACGTACGCGCTCGCGTGCGCCGCCGTCATCGCCTGCCTCTCCTCCTTCCTCGCCCTCCTCGTCACCGCGTGTTCCACGCTCAAATCCATGCTCTACCCGCCCGACATCGTCGTCTGCGCCGGCCTCCTCACCGTTCTTGCCTTCTCCGTGGCGTACGCGCACACCATCATAGTGTGCAACCTCGGCGGTGTCATCGCCGTTCTTGAGGACATAGCCGGAGTCAGTGCGCTGCGCCGGTCAGTGCAGCTGATGCGCGGGCAGACGCATGTCGGCTTGCTCATCTTTCTTGGATCCACCATTGGCCTGGCCTTCGTGGAGGGGCTGTTTGAGCACAGGGTGAAGACACTGAGCTATGGTGATGGCTCATCAAGGCTCTGGGAGGGGCCATTGCTTGTCCTCATGTACTCATTCGTGATGCTCATCGACTCGATGATGAGCGTCGTGTTCTACTTCACTTGCCGATCATCGAGCATGGAGATCTTGGATGATGAGGGCGGCTTGATTGAGGAGCTTGAGATGATGGTGGGTAGCAATTCAGTCATCAGGTGATGAAGAATTTCTCAGAGTCAGGTATATCTGTTCATACTGGGGAATAAGTGAGGTGGGCAGTGTCCGCTTTCGGCGAAGAATGACTGGTGGTGGATCACTCGCCATGACTATACAATACATTGTGTTTGATTGGTTGATGTTGATGGTGAAAGAACTTTGCAAGCATTTGGATTCCCCACTTCTCATGCTATGGCGGATTAGCGAGAGAAGACGGGAAGGAGAATAGGAGATCCATGATGGGTTGTGTTCTTAACCAATCCCAAGTTTTTGGCAGTGATTGGAGGCTGGTAACTTGTGTAGCATTCATTTGAAATGATGTAACTAGTATACCAATTCAATTCTTGTGGAATTTTGTACTAGTCTTCAACAGCCTTTTGGTTATACTGAATGAAGCATTGTGTCACTCTGGAAATACAAAAGATTCTAACAAATGATTCTTGATGTGTCATTAAATCCAAATTCATCTTCCAATTACTTCAAAATTATGTTCTGGATGATGTTCGTTGGCAATCTCATCAGAAGGTACTGTCAACCCCATCATATTATATTTGCAATTTGAGTCTCAAACTAATTTACTTGCATTCACTTTACTTCAGAAGTTTGGTAGATCTGCATTTCAGATCACTGCTATATTCAAATCACCTACTCACAAGAAAAAGTATTTACAATGGTGATATCTATATGATGCATGGTGCATGGATGATTTCCTTTTCCTTTCACTGCAGCAGACAATGATTGTCCATTGACAAGCAATCTATTGATAATGGACCATAGTAATCTTTGTTGATTCTGGACTACTCTTTCCATGGATTATTAGTGTTGCTTGTGCTGGGAAAAGACTGTCTCTACTCTGAAGCTTAGAGTTTTGCATATGAAGCATCATTTGGATTGTTAGAATTTTGCATTTGGATTCTTTAAGCAGGATGCTTTATCGATGCAGAACTTGAATCTGATAACCCTTGCTTTTTATATGACAAATGAATACTATTCCTGCCTTAGATCATATGAGCAGGTATGTTGACTTCCTTTTAGTATTGGCCTTGCATCAACCCCAAGATGGAGCTTGTAATATTCAATGAACCATCCGAGTATTTGCCTTCTCAAGTTCAGCTGAGAACCGACTGAAGCAAAGATTTAAAGTAGTTTTGTGTGTGGCACTTGTCCGTTTTGTGTCTGGCACCGACAGTTACACTGCTATCCTATTTTTTTCCAAGGGAAAAATTTTAACAGAATACTAGCTAACAAAAAATCCACAAGAAGATAATTGAATTTATTTCACTGAAAATGAATAAGCAATATTCATTCGTCAAGTCAAAACATTTTTGTTCTGTTTTCCTTGAAAAAATGGGTACTTAATTTGAGCAACCATTACACCGACAGCGTGTTAGGTAGTAAGACGCGCACAATTTTCATTAACCAATGCAGAAGCTGCAGAACAGCAGAACCGAATCAACTTAGTCTTTTATCATGTACAGAGGAACGTCCTACAATAATACATGTTAGATATTTAGTCTCAGATCTGGTTATGTGACACATTTGACTTAATGTGTATGTACGATTAATCAAAGTACTTAGGGAGGCTATTAGATTACTACTTAACAATGCGTTGCTAAATGTGTTTCAGATAGCATCTTTATTTGTCTACTGTGGTACATGGCAAGGATGTGTTTCAGATTGCCTTCTGAATCTTTTAGTTGTCAACTGCAGTATGAATGCCAATGATGCCATTGTTTTCTTCATAAATAGAGTAACACGGTAAGAGATGACAACTACCAAAGGCAATTAGGCATTAACCCAGGAGGCTGAAGATATATCAACCTCTAATTGATTTCATTGTCATCTGAGAGCAAAATTACAACCATTTTGGATGCAACACGAATGAATCAACTCTCCTTCCCTACCTAGCAATTCAGAGTTCACCAAAAACATCCAACCAATTCAGAATTCACGCAGCATCCAATCATCGTTGAGACAAGATTTGAAACTATGGAGGACCAGAAACCGATGGAAAACGAGACAATCTACACGGACCATTTACAATTTTTCATTCATCTGAAAGAAGCTGAGGATGGAATTTGATGGAATTGGTTTGGAGTCAGGACAACCTGTTCTTCGGCACGAGGATGCCAGATGAAGCCACACTTTGATCAGAGCTGAGGATGATGCTTGCCCAGTTCGAAGATCGATGAACTATCCGCGATGGGATGCGATCACTGTCTTCGCCTCCTGATGCTTCATACCCGTCGCTGGTCGATCTTGACAGCTCAATCCCTTGCTGTGGAGTGCTTCCTGGAGCTGTAAGAGCTGTCAGCTGCAGGTCTTCAGCTGCAGATGAGGAGACAGCCGAGACTCGGTACAGATGAAGATCAGGGGAGTCCAAGCTGCTGTCTGGTGATGAGCCGCCACCATTAGCAGAGGATGCAGCTCTACTTGGATGAAAAGCGCTTCGCGCCTCAAGCTGCAATGGTGCTAAACTGGATAATGTTTCAGGGACCAACTCACTGCCATGACTATCATGAGCATCTGCGGAAATCTTGGCGACAGGTTTAAGAGAGAAATCATTGTGAGGTCTTGCTCTTCTGCTTGTTCTCCTCTTGTTATCAGGGCCTAGATCAATCCTACTGCTGCTTGTGCCTCCATAGCTACTGTCCGTTTCATGGCCAAGTGCATACTCATCTTTTCTGATGGGTAGTAGAACTTTGGACTTCTTTCGTGCCTCTGCAGCAACTCTTGAAACTTCCTCCGCGTTAAGACGAGCGAGTGCCCATGGGCTAATTTTTATACCACCTGAACCCTTCTTCCTCCTTACTTCATCTTCTTTCCTCTTGGAAGTAGAATTATGCGATGAACCAGCCTCTGATGGAATAACATCGAACTGAAAAGAAGTTGAGTAGCACAAGATCAGCTAGTGGCAAATGCCAAATTGAAAAAAAAAAGCCATACAGTAGTATCTTTTATGATCATGTATATGACTCATGATGAAACATAAATATGCATTTGTTGTAATATAGGACTGCAATTTTACAAACATAAGAGGAAGTTCCAAAGACGACAAGTCTAATATAGACTAAAAATTAGCAAGGCTAGCTAAAGAATCAAATCACTTAACTTCAATTCACATCAGCACATCGCACAGCTACATAGGCTAGCAATAAGATTTTTCTGTACATATATACCATCACTTCGAAAGGTATGCGGCCATTTATCATTTATCATGAGATTCTTCAAGGTCGTTACCTGATCTTCAAGAAATAATCTTGGAGGAGTACACCATGAACCACGACGTCGTCCACCAAAGGAACTTGTACTGCTAAGTCCAGTGTAGGAGCTTACACGAGACATCTGTGGACTCTGCTGCCCACCAACCTCTTCTTGTTCTTGCTCTCTTAGGGCGATGATGTAGTCATATGTACTAATTCCCTGTATGAAGTTGAGAACATGATGGTTAGACTTTCAAATCGCATCACCTCAGAATGCAACAATATGACACACACAAATTATTCATGGTATCAACATTTAGTTCCTAAAATCACTGGAAAGTTAACATTTCATTGTGGATGTCCTTTTAATAACTTTTTTCTAATTCAATACATAAATATTTTCTAAGTGTTCAAAGAGTATGATTGTATGAGAATCTGGTTTGCAAGCTGCTCTAAAAAATTATCAGGAATAGTAACGTAGTACCTAATCAATCCGTGGCATTACATAAAACGGGAATGGGTTAGAAGTTACCTTCTTGATTAGAAGAATGTGAAAAAAGAGAAGTTGCGCGATTGGCAGCAAAGCAACTATGGCTAGGATGGTACAAGATGCCTGTATGAACAAAGGTCAACATTTTGAGCATTCAAGAAAAAATGTGAAAAGAGTCAACTGGTTCTCCAAAGAAAAGGTGAAATAGCTAGAATTTGAAAGTAGAACAGCCAAACGCACCACCACAATAACATAAGGCACCACAGAGAAGCTGCTTCCAAGCTTTGACACAATTTGAATGGAGAATTCCTTTCGCTCAACAAAGCAGAACACTAGCACCAATACTCCAACTGCTGATTGTAGGATAAGCTGGCCCAAAGTGCACAAATCATGTAGACCTGTCAATGGTCAACTAGGATGAAAAGGACCAGGAATAAAATGCTCTATGCGGTAACCATGACCAAATTTATATGCATGAAAAAGACTTTAAGTGTAGCTGATGCTGTGACTATGGTAAACATTATAGACTAATGACAATAAGATTAGAGCACTATGCAGCACTCCTATCCATACAATCTTATAAGAGTAATTGTAGCTGATTGAACAACATGAGCTTACCAAGAATAGGGAAGAAGTCATCAGAATAAAAAACCTCATATAGTTTCTTTTTCCAATGCAATTGTTGAGCCACTGTTGAGATTGAGGAGAAAAGGAGAGTTACTAAATACTCGCTAATGGATGAATAAGAAATGATCTGTTTCAGGATAACCTTACCCTGCAGTGATGATCAAAACCATCAACACATTTGTCACAAACTCTGCAGTGCTTACTGTACTTCAATACCTATAAAAAATTAGCAGCATATTAAAGAGTTGAGTTGACAGAAGAAAAGCATAACTCAAGTACTCAACAGCTAGAAATACAAGAAGCATACCTCAACTTCACAGAGGCTGCAGAAAAACATTCCTTCCTCACTGGCTTGCTGCTCAGACCATTCCCGTGGTTGGCAGCAGGAAAAAACAAGATAGAGAGGGTAGAAAATAATGAGAAAAACAGAGGAAGTTGAACTGCAGCAAGATGGGTTATTGTCTTTGTAGCGAGTTGTTGACTTTTCACTAGCAGCTGCAAACTCATGTTCTTGCTTTTCTCCAGTTCCCTCTACTTGCAACCCTGAATCTGAAATGCCATGTCTGAATTCCTTCGGATGCTTGTGTTTGCCGCTTCCATACAATCTTAGGTACTTCTTTGATTTCAAGACACCTGGGTCAGCTGGGTCTGTTGCAGCACACCAGATGTACATGAAGAAGACAAATGAAACCTGAAAGGAGCCAAAATACACATTTCTATCATAAAGGTGTTAAGTAAATGCATACATTGACCATAATGGAATAAAGTAAATTCATGCAGGGTTTTGCACTTTTGCTAAGTGTCATTATTTTCTTTTAAAAGGGCATACGTGCTCAAGCTCGCCATTTGGCCACAACAGAGTGCCTGTCACAAGCTTGGATTCAGATCAGTAAAACACTGTGTTCAGGTAATGTTTGAAAAAATAACAGCACATGTTAATCCATGATGTAGTATGTTCCATTGTCACAATAAATTTATAGTTTTGTGAACTCAACTGTTTGTGATGTTCAGTAGCAGATCATATTTGAATTACAAAATTTTACAATGTATTATAACCCTTGTTTATTGGGGTCTGATGCTGTTTCATTTCATACCTATGGAGTTCAGGAAATATGTGTTAGCAAAAACATCAGCTACTCATCACAAAATAAATACAACAATTTTCTTAAAAGCAATGAAAACTCAAAAAGGATTTAGGAGTGGTCATTAAAATAATCTGTGATAACCCATTTGTAGCAGACAATATCATAATAAAGTTATATGACTGATCCCAAGGAATTGCCTGTACCATCTTGGAACGATGAGGATAGCACAAAAACGAGGGCATCAGAAGGATTTGGACCAGTAAGAAACAACAAATAATAGCAATAAATACAACTTATGCCCATGCCATCTCCATCAAATAGAGGTACAAAATCCTACCAAACATGTACAAAATCTGTACAACCACAAAGCACTACTAATCAACTGGATTGACTCCAAAAAGCACCTGAGAGTTCAATGCGTACAATGCCTGCTTTCTCTGATTCGGTGTTTCTACATGTGCCATATCGCTATTACATACACAAAAGTATTCCTATACTGTTCTTAAACCTCGTAATGCAAGCAAAATTCTACCAACCACAATGGCAGAATAACTGAATCAGAGCTGTTGAACAAACTGACAGTGACTGACGGAGTTAGGCATGTCACATGATAGCACCAGAATTTCCCAGATTAGACTGAATTCTTGGTAGCTTGTACTACCAACCTCCAACAAACGAGAAGGTACACAAACACTGGAACCACTATCTACACTACACATGCAGGAGTGTGCTAAACACCACATTTGCAGGTAATGCCTGCTTAATTTGGCATCTTCCACAAGTCCCAGCAACCACTGACGGGCCCCATCAGACATCACCAAGATGGGGATCCAAAGTTGCCAAACCACAAGGCAGCAAAACTCAACAAAGGACAGCAATGGAGGCAAAAGCAAAGAATTTTTACCAGAGGCGTGTAGAGCCCCACGGCCATGTCCTGGAACACCTTCCTCCCGACGAACGGGGCGAAGAACACGTAGAACGCGAACGCCAGCGCCAAGAACACGGACACAGCCACCACCTGCAGCAACAACTAAATTCTTCAGCAACCAAGAACAGCAAAAGAAGAAGAAAGAAGAGGAGCAGAATTCCGTCACCAAGAACGCACCTGGAGAGGGTGATAGGGAAGCTGCCACCCATGCCGCCTCATGTCGACGCGTCGCCAAGAACCAACCCCCACAAGCCCAAACAGAACGAAGAAACCCAAGAAAAGAACAACTTTTCTTTTTACCCTCTTCTCGCGATCAATGCGAGGAAGAGCATGGGGTGTTTCTCCCAAGAATCAAGAACTCGCGGGTTTCATCTGCCCTCCCTCCCCTGCTACCCGCAACCGCATCCGTCGTGGGCTACGAGAGGAGGGGAAGAGAAAAAAAAGGAAGGAAGAAGAGAAGAGGAGACCAAAGGAGGAGGAGGGGGGCATTAAATGCAGCTCTGCTCAGATTTACTGGAGAGAAGCCAGTAGCCAGTAGCCAGCCAGCGAGGGAAGGAAGCAAGCAAAGCGAGGGGGGGGGGGGGGGGGGGGGGGGGATTTCGCTTCACGTGAAGCTCTCTCTACTCTCCTCCTCCACACTGCGAGGCTGCGAGGAGAGAAGAGGAGTGGAGTGGAGGGGAGGAGAGGACAGTGACTGTGACTGTGCAGTGTTGCTGCTGGACCTGCAGCCTGTCACGGTGGGGGCTCCAGTGGTGGCGCGACCCGGTTTTAACCTCTGTCATCCATGGAACTCCTCTCTATACACAAGAGGGTTTACAGCTTTAAACATAACCAGACAGCCCTCGAAAAACCTCTTCAAGTTTTTACGAAAACCGTTTGGAAACTGTTGATTACTGGTGAAATTTTATCAGATTTTGACAAACAGTTCAAATTTAGTCAAGTACATGAAAATTCAGTCCTGAGCCCTACTACATGAGGGGAAAAAAATTCATGGAGCTAGTTTCTAGCACTTTATACATGTGGTCGACTATCTCAATATGACATAAGCCACTTTTTTTTAACTGTATGTTGTGAGTCATACCATTGTATTTTTTAAAAAAAAAGTTATAAAATTGTATATGAAATTGTTGCACTTATTCCGTAGGAGTTAAATCTTCGACATCAACTAAAAAAACAAAACAGAGGCCAATTGAAAAATAAATGTGCAATAATAGCATTGGTTTGAATAGACTACACGACATTTTGTATTAAGTATGCTTACTTCAGTGTCCTCATCATAAGGTGATGTATAGTTTGTATGTAGCGATATAATGTGGTGCTTTCGTACAAAAGTGAGGAAACGATAAATTGCAATAAGCCACCAAACCAAATAAAGAAAGGCTACTGTACATAATAATAGCTCCAAATTCAGTTTCATGAGTTATAACTCTATCACTATCAATGCTCAACCATATGAAGAAATACTCAAACTATGATAGCAAGGAAGGCACATGCAATCTGCAAAGTGTACTAAGATACAAATCTTCATAAAGTGTGAAGTCAATACAATTACTTAATCCCCAATGTACTCTGCAAAATGTAGCAAAGAAGGGCATCATGCAAGAGCCAAAATTAGCACTCACTTTCTCCCCATTTTTATCTGAGCGGTCAGTTTGAGACAGATAATTGAGCGGGTTGTTGCTGTGAATTACTTAATTAATTATAAAAACAAATTAAATATTTTAATAAATAAACTTACGAAATAACTTCAAATAAATGGTTTAAGCAATATAGTTGAAATATTTTTAAAAATAAAATCTACTTTATAAAGTGTGGAGCAAATGATTCGTTTCACTAACCCGATAAATAATCAGAAAAAACTAATACTTGGCTACTGGCTACTTCAAATGACTCCATGATGCACAAATCAATACTCCTATGTAACATGCTTTTGCTTTCCTGTAAATTGCTATGAGGAATTTCATCTTTATTTTTTTTTCACTCTCAAGAAGGTGCCAAATTATAGCGGAATTTCATCTTTGTTTTTTTACTCTCAAGAAGATGCGGAATTATCTTTTCCAACATATCAAAATTCAACAGAGTGTGACATCCGTACACGGCAGTTAGTGACCTCGTTTAAAGAAAACTAAGCCGATATATGATCACGCTGTTGATTCCACTTTATCCTAGATTTTTTATACGATCTGTATGCCATGTCTTGACCCTAGAGATCTGATGTCTGTACAACTAAACTAAAGTTAAGCCATTGTTTCTTGGGTTAGAAAAACAAGATTAGTTGTTAGTACTGGGCTGGTGTGCTTCTTTGTCCTTTGCTGTTGGTGTCCTCCTTGGAGCTACTTGCAACCCTTCCATAGGCTCACAGAGATCTACAAATATAAGTATAAACAAACAGATTAATTAGCTGAAAATTAGTGAACACAATGTATAGTGGTATGATATCTCAGAGGATATGGCATCTTGTGGGGGCAATCTGAGCTTGTGAATTGTGATAAAAGGAATGCTCCTTCAAAATGTGAAGATTGCATGATTAGAACCATAATGAACCAAAATGATCACAAGGACAGAGGAAAAACAGTGCTAATCAACTCTGAATTTACAAAGGAAAACTTTGGAAAAGCTGCGCGTGACATTACATATGGATCGCCTCATTTCAGCTACTCATTTTGCCTGCCCTTTTAGCCAGGATGCAAATAGCCCCATGATGAAGTCACCATAACCAGTTGAATGATCCTTAAGCAAAGAATCATCCTCGCTATGATTACTCATACAATTTAGTACTCTCTCCATCTTCAATTTGTAGTAATCTAGGAAGAGATTAGACACATCCTAGACTGCTACATGTTGGGACGGAAGGAGTAATAGTATAACTCGTGAATCGTGCATCCTCAATCAACAACATACTAGTACTTTGTTGTGCACACAAAGCATTCATGCGTGTGGAGTTGTGGACCTGACCATGAACTGCACGAGCACGAGATACAATTGCATTGCTTGATGAACAGCTTTTGCTTCAGGGGACACATCAACCGTGCAGAAATGGTGAGGATCCGAAATGGCAATAAGGAAAAACAGGCCATGCAATGCAAGCATACTGATCTTAGCTAAGCTAAACAGGTTGGAAACATATACAGCAAGCAGGCCCTACTTGATTGTGAAAGGAAAAGGTAAATTAGTTATTGATAAATACTATTGCAAAGGGCCCTTGCCGTTAATCAATTGGGAATCTTGTGTCATGTGGCAATTTAATATCAACCTACTCCTCTCAATCATTTGAGGAAGAGAAAAAAAAATGTGAAGTGCCTCACATATCCTATCCACAAAAGTGCTACTGTTGTAGTGTCCTGATAAACTGAAGCAAAATGCCACACTCCCACTAGTAGGCTGGGCATCAACCTAACCATATTAATTAACTGGAAATAGTGTATCATGGCCACATGTATTATCAACATCTAGTCTCTGTTCTTTACTGCCCCCCTGGTATCTTCAGTTCTTTACCTGTCTTTAGGGCTTGGCATTTGGCAAGATAGTACCAAACCTTTTGTGATGTGATCACTTGTGTTGTGAGACAGCCACCGTGTGACATCCATCCAAAGAGCTTAAAAAAAAAGTTGGCTCGTGACTTTTTATGGCGAGCAACTTCTTTGGTTTGGTTTACTTTTGTTTGGATGGATTTCAGATTTTCAATGGAGAGTTGAACATGTGGTTGGACTTTGATTTGGCAATTGGGAACAATGTAATAACTGATACTACATTGCTGATTGTTGCTGGCGATACAAGACAATGGAGTGTACTCACCTGTGACCTACCTGCCTCTGCAAGTCTGCATGACGGGTTCACCTAAATCCATTGTCCTCTTGCGGCTTGTTTCAGTGGAGGGAGAGATGAGCAGCAATGCAGATGCCGCCATGGACCCGTTCTGACACCGGCCGTTCGTCTCATCTCCCGAGGACGCCTTTCTCCCGCTTCCGCTAATCCGCGCTTTGTTTGGGGATTTAGAGAATGGAATCTAGATTAGGTTTAACGCAAGCAGTTCATCCAGTAGTAGTACACTCTAGCCCTAGCCCGATATGGGGAATCGTAAAATGCGGGTGGTATTACCGGGAGGTGGGTGGCGTGGGTCGTCGCCGATGCGGCGGCGCATGCTGTCGAGGTCGGCGCGGCTCACCGGAATGCTCCGTCGCCGCCGCAGCGGGTGGCTATGGGATGAAAACGGTCGAAAATGATTAGAATCTGTAGCACATTTTTGAAAACGATCGGCTATTTATCATTTAGATTAGTCAGTATCGACATTAATACGATGAAAAACAAGTTAGAAAAACAAAGTTTAAAAATAGCCAAAAACGCTACGAGAATTTTTGTGACCATTTTCACCCCGCCCTATGGTGGCTGCCTGTACAGGGAGTGATGGAGGACGGTGGGGAACCCTGCTGCTTCTAACTTTTTACGGAAAGGCCCTCGTACTATATCGTATTGCCGTTGGTGTGCAGTTCAGTTCCCACCTCGGTTGTCGGCAACTCAGCACCCTTGGATCAGTGGATCACACGCATAGGCGGCTCAGATGGAGGGATGAGAACACGGTGCACATTTCTGAAAGAACCCTTTTATTAATGAAGTGCCTGTTCATTTTGTTGCCGCTTACAACCCTAACAAACTGAGCATATTTTTTTACCAACCCTACCAAACTTAACTTTGATGATTTTAAAAGTTTTCACACTTAAAAAATCTACCAAAATTTAGTAAAGCTTCAAACCAGACATATCCAATGCTAACAACCCCAAAATATGTCAAAATTTGGCATTACCAAATTTCAATAGGGTTAAAGTGGCTACAAAATGAGTACTTAAGAAGGATCGCTAGAAATGGTGGCAAGCCGACCTACCGATAAGGTTTTCAATAATAGGATCATCAAGTTATTCGGATTACAGACATCGTACTCTAATTGCTGCAGCTACCAATGGCGAAGAAAGGGCGTCGACAAGAGATGCATATCATCTGCAGTACAACTGATGCAATAGCAGTGACTGATATGTGGGTCCTGGCCACATGTCAATATATGCTACTGTATCATCAGTATTGTAGACAATCCCTAGCATCATTTAGCATCATTAGTATTGTAGACAATCCCCACTGGTCAGCACAAGCTCCCCTGTTTCTCTCACGCCACTGCTTGTTGTACTAATGCGTATTGTTCATTTCTACATGGTTGTTTTGTAGAGCTAGTAAATCTATAGTCTGACAGTTTAATGCACCATTTCCATTGCTCTGTTTGTAAATACTACCTCTATCCGAGAATATTAAGGATTTTTCCTATATAATTATAATATTAAGGATTTTTCCTATATAATTATATAATTACATGAGCAAAATCTCTTATATTTTGCAAGACGGTAGTAATTATTATTTAGGGTTCCTTTCGAACTCAGAATTTTCGAAACACACAAATAGGAAATATGCATGATTCAAATGTTATCACACCTCGAATCCTAAGAAATGAGAACATAAGAAACTGTTCGGATGAAGCACAGAGAAAACATATGATTTAGAAGTAAGATAGACACAAAGGAAAATTTCCAAGAGTTTGAAGATTATGTTAAGAATCCTTCAAAATTTCCCCTAAAACATCCCAATCCTTTTGTTCCAAAGAGCCTCATCGGAATTTTTGCTATAAAATTCAAACCCTTTGAAGTTTCTGCATTTTCCCTTTGTTCCAAAGAAATCCTTTGAAGTTTCTGCATTTTCCCTTTGTTTCCAAAGAAACCCTAATGCAGCACAGATGAGGTGACTGCGCCAGCAAGGGTGAAATTTAGCTCATCGAGTCACAACTCAACGACCCAAGGCTATGATCATGGAAAAGCTGCTACATTCACTAATTATGAAAACCTTGGTACATTCACTACAAAAAATATTAGTGAAGCACACGCATGTTTACATCTCGTATAGATCCCAGCTACAATTTCTCCGCCCCCACATGCTTTCCCTACCCTTTCCCTGTTCCTATTTGTACAATTTCTACCTACCTACTACGAGGCTCTACTCCTGAAGCATTGGCTGCACTTGGTCACTGGGGTTAGAAAGAATGGAAAAGTAACATAAAAAACAAAGGAAAAAACGAATGATGTTAGCTTTGCTGTTAGTGTTAGTTCTTTACAGCAGTCAGAAGTTGCCACTGGGCGGCCCTGCTGGCCGAAGAGAAAAAAACCGGCCATCGCTAGTGCGAACTGCAATAAGAAAAAAAAAAAACTTGTCAGAAAATCATACGAATCATTTATCAATGTATTGTTAAGCAACAGAAACATGTGGCATTACCGTAAAGGGCGTCATGTACAGTTGCTATGGTGCAGCCATGCTGTTTCCATTGATGGCTGCATCATTTACACAACTTTTCTAGCCCTCCCCGTGCATCGAGCAGGTCATGCATTCGCCCAGCATGCAGATCATAAGCGCAACAATAGAGTTGGTCGGGGAGATCAACCTACATCTTTTCCTCGTCTGCTTGCAGCTCTTGTTTTAGTATCTGGCGTTTGTTTCACTTGCCGGCTTGGATTTGATGGTTTAGAGTCCTGTGAGCAGATTTTGAATTTTATAAATACGATGGATATAAGAGGTTGGCTGAAGTTGCCAAAGATGCAAGTCAAGGATCAATACATTTTTACTAGCCAACTGTGCTTTAGACTTTTCTGCTTCTGCCTCTTTTTCAGCCCTTTTCTTATCGAGCTCAGCTTGCTTGCGGTTCTCTTCATGTGCTTTCCGAAACATTGTTACAAATGTTAAGAGGGTGGAGATAACTGCAACATCATGATCAACATAAGAGTTAAGAAACATACCAAAACAAGCAAACACATATGTTGATGATAAAAAATGCAGAAATAAGATATGCTCAATCAGCTGCAAACTACAGAAAATGATTTATCCTAAATTGTTTCTTTGCAAGGTATTACATATTTATGGGTTGAAATATTTTAAATAAGAATGATTTTCATGATAATGTGTTTGTGCTTATAGTGGGGGGTGCTCACACGACTGACAGTATCTTGATCCTTGACAGGTACTCGGAAAAAGAAAATGCTGAATGCACAACCTTAGAAATAAGTCGCATTGATCATAAAAATTCTTACCTTGCTCAAAAGGGCAGCGGACAGGATCTTCGCCAAAATATTTAATCAGTGCATCAGCCTTTTTTCCCTGACAAAATAATGCAACAAATAATCAAGGCCAGAAGGAATGTAGGTTAATAGCATGCATTCCTCTTCATATAAGAAAACAAAAACATACCACTTCAGAAAATAATGAAGACAAAGATTGCACATCAGCTCCAGCATTGTCAGTGAATTCTTTCAGTTTCTGAACAGTGAAAACAATACCGATTTAGAACTAACGGGATTTTTACTCTTCAGCTTTACACAAATAGAAAATAACTTTTAAATCAGGTTCACATGTCAGATTGATTGAAACAACGGGTTTATCAGTAACCCATGTATATATATCAGATGTGTACATCTGTCTTGAGTAACAGGTGTATCACCAATAGAGGCTCTTTTACTATTGTATATTAGATTCTCATTTGGGCATGTCCCAGTAAAATTGATGCAATGCTGTCTGAGAAGCACATCTAGATGACAATCATAAAACAAGCACATGAAAAAACTGTTAACAAGCCTGGATAACGTTTTTGTAGAATTTCTGGGGAAGAAATTACTAATTTTAGTCCACATAGCAGGTAGTGTAATCCACTAAAAAGAACCAACTTAATATTTAAATACGTCAGAAATAAGTCAAAATGGGGTAGATCCTTGACCTCACGAAAAATCTCTGATACTGGACCATCACTTTCTGAAGCATTATACTCGAGCTGAACCTTTTCCAGCCCTTTACTAACCGCTTGCATTTCTTCTGCCAGCATTTTTAGTTGTATCTGTTCAGGAAAACACCGATTAGAACAGCATATACATCTCGAAAGTAAATAAATTATATATGCTACAAGATTGATAGATAAGTAAAAGAAAACTCAAACCTTTGATGTAGCTTCTAAACTAACAAGATCCATGTAGAAGTCCAGAAGCTGTGATGATTTTGCAGCAAGTACCTGATATTACATTTTCTTTTGTTAGGGTGTACGTAAGATAGATACTGATGTAAAATCATTTCAACTCAAGCAAATGTGAACTTAACCAGGACTATAAAGAAGTTATGGCCAAATACTCAAACTATAAGTCATCGTAGAATATAGTAATATAACCTTGTTACGGAATAAATTAAGTGGAAGTGCATCATCGTATATATATTTGCTTACAACATGACATGCAAATCATGAACTCACAGTTTCCACCATCAAATAAATTGACTTCAGGGTCCTGATTTGAATAAAATTATTTGATGCAGTCCAAACTTGATTTACAGTTAAGCAAGTAAACTATTGGTGAAAAGCTACCATGTTACTTTCGACAACCCAGCGGAACAGGAATTGTTTAAGGCGTACCTTGCAGAGGTAGTGCATAAGTGTCATTTTATTATTTGTTGCTCGGGTATCTGTTAGTTTTAGAAGACTGTCCAACCGGAAGCCAACTGCAGCACCTGTAAGCAAACTAACAAATGTGAAACTATCCAAGAACAGTACTAATAGTCTAATATATAATCAATTAACTAAAGAAAATCAAAAGGATGCCCCAGTGTAAAGAAACAACTGAACTAACAAACAATTTGAATGTTACCAAATGTGTAACCTATCATTTTGAACTCTAGAAGAACGAGAAAAGCCATCAGTAGCCCTACGTACTCCTGTATTTGTGGTGGTGATAACTGATTTAAATTAGAAACATCGGTCGCATTACAATGGGTTTTTCAGAAACTAGGATGTTGCCTATAGTCCAAAAGAAAGGGAGGAATTATCAGCCTAAATTGATTATTCATTCTTCCTAGGATGCACAATCTTTTTGTTCCAACAAACAATGGGTTTTTCAGAAACTAGGATGTTGCCTATAGTCCAAAAGAAAGGGAGGAATTATCAGCCTAAATTGATTATTCATTCTTCCTAGGATGCACAATCTTTTTGTTCCAACAAAAACACCGTGCCTATTTTTTTTCTCAAATATGCAGGAGAACTGCATATCATTGCATTAAGGAGAGAATATTTACAAGACTCAACACACATGCCCTCACTTCCTCACAATGATTTTAAAAATACACCACAAACAAACAGCAAAAGAAAAAGAAAAAAGAACTTGTGGGAAAGATTCCTATTTTAGAGATTAAACATGTTGCAGGAAAACTTCAATGTCAATCTCTTCATTTCTGCCTAGCAAGAAGCCAGTAAAATTACAGAGCTGGTAGACATAAATGCAGCTGCATTTCATATGCCAACGAATAACTAAAGATAATGTGACCAACTAAATTGAGTGTAACAGAGAAAATGCAGTTGCTGTACCTCTAGCAGTACCCTGGTTCAATGTATTCCCAAGGAGGAGAATTTTCTTCATGATTTCTTTTAACTTGAGAGAACTTCGAATCTGATGATGCAGATATTTTTTAGAAAACAGGAATTCGACTTAGTATAAATTACATAAGAAGCAATATTGATTGCAAAAAACTAATCCCGATTCTAAATGAACCTCATCGCATGAAGAGTCTATGGTGTTCAAACTTTTTCGAAGATCTGCGACTTGCGAACCAAACTGGATCTTGAAGGAGAACACCCGCAGTTTTGACTCCATTCGTGGCACTTTCATCAATTCTAGGAAGAACTGCACCAGGAAAAATAATTGTTTAATGCATACGGATCTACCAAGCTGGCATAAACGTATAACACCTGAGACCATTTTGCTTTAAAAACTCAAAATGTAAAAGGTAATGTCTTTAGTGAATGTGGACTGACCAGGTCATCACATACTTGCAAGGCCAAACAACGAAAATAAATAAATAACTAATTGGTTGATTGGTACTCCCTCCGTTTCATATTATAAGTCGATTTGACTTTAGTTTGACTAAGTTTATAAAAAAATATAGCAACATCTTCAACACAAAAAAATATTATCAAAATATATTCAATGTTACATTTAATGAAACTAATTTGGTGTTAGAGATGTTGCTAAATTTTTCTATAAACTTGATCAAACCTAAAGAAGTTTGACTGGGAAAAAAGTCAAAGCAACTTATAATATGAAACGGAGATAGTAGAAGTTATTTAGTTGTCGTCTTATCCAAAGCACTATTTCTTAGGCTTATCTATTTAAGAGGTAGGAGATTCGTTCATGAATTTAGCCTCTGCTCCTTCCATCTATCTCTGTAGATGTTCCATTCTTCTATTGTGCACCTTTATACTCTCATGCCAGTTATCCTTAAACTATGCCCATTCATTGTAGAAGTAAGAGCTAAACAAAGTTTCCCCCCACCCTATTTCCTACACTCTTTAACAAAAATTTAGCCTCTGCTCACTATGCCATCTATATCTGCTGTGTTCAGCTTTTCTCTAGCTATAGTGCCATTTTTCTCCTATGCCAAATTGCCAGTTTATTATCGAGCCATATCATACGGCCTCTTCTACACAGTATCCACCCTGTTTTGAGTTGATGTTAAAAACAGGGATATTAGTTATCAAGCAGAGGAACCAGAAGGCTGTTTTATGTACATTTAAACTCTGACCATTGTGTTTCATTCTAAAATTGCCAAAATCTCCAATTAAGACCCAAAAAATGTGTTTTATGTGTGCTGACAGGACTAATATATAATAAAGCACAATGGGCAAATATTCTAATTCCAGTAACAATGGGCAAATATTCTAATTCCACTAGATGAAAAGATGGCAAATAACCATTACCTGTTCGCATTTACCCAGATTTTCCTTATCTCCAGTGTAATTCTGGAAAGAAACGAGACAGTAAGCCAACATAGTTTTCAGATGAGATCACAACAAGGCTAAACATTGTATTACCTTGAGAAGTTCCATTTCTTCTTTTGTAGGACAGAACTTTATGAGATTCTCCACTTGATCAACATCCAAGGTAGATTGGTCCAGTGCCAAAGCCGCACTCTAGAGAAAATTTAAGCCATTAAGATATCAAAAACCAATCATGTTACCATTATCTTTGCTTGTTTTAAAAGATAATTACCACCAAATCTGGCAGTGGCATCTTCACTTTTGTCAGCATGATCTCTGTGTTGTTTGCCCTCCTCAACTCAATCTAATCACATAAAAGTGTTAAGACTATTGTAACATGGTCATTTAAAAAGTCTAATATATACAGGTTCTTGAGACTGTTTGCATAGTTTTGTGATATGATAATGAGATCATGTAACGCATTTGTCATAACTTAAATGTCCAACAAATCTAGTGGCTTTCTGACCTTGATCACTGATACAAATTAGAAAGGAAATTAAAATTAGCAAGTACTTACTAGGTGAACTTTTTCTGGCTTTGAACCAAGAGATTTTCTACGTGAATCAGATTTAGAGCTGTCATTCGGTTTTGGAACAGCTGCTGGAAAAAGGCTTTCCAGCTCTGACAAATCAAACTCCGAAACACTGCAGAAAAGAAATTGACAAACATTAAGGCAAAACCTAGTAAAAAAGCATCACAAATATTGAGCCAGTCTTTGTGGAGTAGATTGTACGAGATTATTAGCAACTGAATTGTAGAAAATTCAATGCTACAATCATGACACCAAATTATTTACAAATCTTGGATGAAGCCTTACAGCAATCAACCAATCACATCATTGAAATTTATGTGCATATATCAATAAGCATGGTCAAATGAAGGAAGAATTTTAATCAAAAGGATATACCTCTGTGAGTCATCATTTCGCTGTAATTCTTCCCATAGACTTCCTTGCAAAGCTCTAGTCACCTTGATCCAATGTAATGGCTTTAAAGTTGATTTACGTGCAGCTGCAGCCCCAAAACCTGATCCTGAAGCACGTACCACCCCACGCCCTCTACCTATTAAACTACTAGGATTGCCTCCTGGAGGTGGTGGTGCTCCTGGTCCTCTAGGAGGAGGTGGCGCACGTCCACCAGGAGGTGGAGGTGGGGGAGGACCACCGAGCCTTCCCCCAGGGGCAGGCGGTGGTGGAGGTGCTCGCCCACCAGCTCCAGGTGGTGGCGGGGGAGGTGGAGCTCCTGGACGTGTGCCTGGAGAGGGTGGAGGAGGTGGAGCACTTGCACGGCCACCTGGAGGAGGAGGAGGAGGTGGAGCACCTGGACGACCACCTGGAGGGGGTGGAGGTGGTGGAGGACCTGGGCGAGCACCTGGAGGTGGTGGAGGAGGTGGAGGACCTGGACGTGAACCTGGAGGTGGTGGTGGAGGTGGAGGGCCAGGGGGTGGAGGTGGGGGAGGCGGTGCTCCTGAACGTGTGATAGGCGGTGGTGGCGGTGGAGGAGGGGTATTAAAATGTGTTGTTGGAGGTGGTGGGGGCGGTGGCGGAGCATTAAAGCGTGTAGCTGGAAGTGGAGGTGGTGGTGGAGCATTAGAGTGTGAGATTGGCGGTGGTGGAGGAGGAGGTGGAACGGATCGTAACAAGGGCGGTGGCGGTGGCGGTGGCGGTGGAGGAGCACTTGAAAATGCTCGAGAGGATGGGGCTGAGGGAGGGGGAGGTGGCGGTGGAGGTGGAGGTGGGGGTGGGCATGGAGCACCAGAACTTGGTTTCAGTGGTGGAGGAGGTGGTGGCGGAGGTGGAGAAATAGCAGGAACAGTTGACCTTAGAGGCGGGGGAGGAGGTGCAGGTGGAGCACTCCCACCAACACCTGACCTAGGAGGAGGAGGAGGGACAAAAGTTCGCGTTTGTGCTCCAAAAGACATAAGTGGAGGTGGAGGGGGAGGAGGAGGAATGCTTGACAAGCCTGATGAAGCTGGAGGAGGTGGCGGTGGCGGCGGCGGTGGTGGTGGTGGCGGCGGCGGTGGCTGCTGCTTTGTAGCTGATCCCATGTGCATTGATAAGGAACTTGAAGAAGCAAAGGGTGGAGGTGGTGGAGGTGGAGGTGGAGGTGCAGCTTGAATTTTTGGCACAGCTTGTGCACCTGATGATACAAGAGGTGCATCTTTGCCAACATTGAATTTGTTATTTGTATGCATGGAATGGATAGCTAGTGCAGCTGGCGAACTATCATATCTAGATGGAGGATGAGATGGCCTATGCACAGAGGTAGTTTCAGATTCTTTATTGGGTGAAATCCATCTGCGTACTGTCTTAGGTTTGACTGCCTTTGGTTGTTCTTGCGATTGGTCACTATTGCCTAGCTTTTCTTCCAATAAAACTGCCTCAGGTGCATGGTCTACTGGCATCTTCTTTGAGGGCACAACTTTATCAGGTATTTGCCTTCTGTCACTGCTTATCCGTGGGCTCTTAGCCCTAGCTTCTATTTTACTTTGAGGAAGAGATATGCCAACATCCCGTCTGCCACCAGACTCTTCTCTCTTGGTTTTGATTTTTGTTGCTATTTCAGTGGCTGGTAGGACAACAATGCTACCCTGCACAGTCGTTTTCTTTATAGATATGGCATCTTCAAGCCCAGATTTCAATTTAGCTTGCTCCATTTTGCTATCAGTTGTATCAGCAGCTTTAGCGACCTCCATCTTGTGATTGTTGTTATCTTGTGAATCCACACTCTCGATAACAGATCTATCTAATTTAGGTGTAGTGCTCTCTTCATTGACAACATTTTTCACTTCCTGCGTTAGGTTTCCATTATCAACTATAGTTTTCTCTTCATAGATCACCAGCTCATTGTCCACGATTACTGTACTCTCGGTAATAATCTTGACATCAGCATTCTGCAGTGCTACATTTGGTATAGTTCCTAAGCGGGTATCCTCATCCACACTGGATAAAGTTCTAGGAGAGCTGAATCCAGTATAGTCCAAATTAGGGTATTTCAATATTTTTGCAGATTCGTCTGGTTGGCACTGAACTTCATCACTGCAACTTGGATCTATTGCGGTGACTAAAGTTTGTGCAATTACACCTTTCATGTCCTCCTTCTGACAGATGGATCCAAATTTGTGCCCCTCTGAATCTACAGAGGCAGCAACCACTTGTATGTCCTGCACAGCATTGTCATCCTGGTCACTTCTGTTGCTTAATTTGGGCATCTCCTGATTCTCACACGCCTGCTGCAAACCTCCAGGGTTTCCCAAAATTTCTGCAGGTGCACTTACTGGTCTATCACTCATGCAACCTAAATTCTGGGAGATAACTATCTTCACATCCTCATCAGCCCTGTGCTTCTCTAGGCTTCCACTGTCTTCTCTTGATACTCCACCATCCAGTTCTGCATCACCTATTGATGTTCTGCCATCAGTCGACTGTGTTTCTGGATCTCTTCTAGCATCATGCCAATCCTCCTCTGCTTCATAAAACTCCTCTCCTGTATCTACTGAAGCAACATCAGTCTCATCTCCATCATCATCTACCTCCTCCACAGTAGCAGCGGCAGGCCTGAAAGAACCAGGGTCTGAAAAGACTACCTGGTGCAGAAAAGGAATTCATTTTAGATTCATTGTCCATAGGGGACACTAAAGAAACTAAGTAAAAAGAATAGCGTACAGGCAGCTGAATTTATTACCTCAGCTCGGAAGTCCCTTGGGAACTGATTATTAGAATTCCATGACACATCAATATCGTCACGATTCAGGCCAAGGATGTTGGATTGAATGAACGCAGTGTTGAACATGACCCTGAACATTATCTCCTCATGGTCAAGGTTATCACCAATATGAATGCACTCAAGAACAACATCTCCTTGAACACGGCAAAAAGCACCAACTTTTACTGGGACTTCCGCCTGCATTGCAACTATTCATCAGAGCTGGTTCAGAATAAGGTAAATTATTTCATAACTTAGGAGTTAGCATTACCTGCCCATAACGCTGGAGATGTTTCTTGGTCTTTGGCATCTCATAAAGTACTTTGGCGCTCTTGTTACTAGGACTTGAATCTTGCCCATGTACACGCAAATATGGCCTACAGCCCCCTTCGGCATCAAACCTCGGAACAACATGGAGAACTATTGAATCCAAGATGAGGGGTCGGCTAATAGGAGGCCATTCTGGACCACTTCCTTGTCTTGTTATATAGTGCAAATATCTCATATGTGAAGACTGAGGATTCAAAGGAAAGAATTGTTGTATAAAGTCCCTACGGGCCTGTTTATAAACCATCTCTAGAGTTTTCTGCTCGCCAGTGTATGTTTTCCTATATAGCAGCAGTCCAGCCAACATGAATGCAAGCACGGGCCACCCCCCTCTTTCACAGTGCATCAAAAGCATGTTGTGCTGCCCTTCCACTGATAACCAATTTTCACAAGATTTCAAGAAATGATGGATCATCTCAAGCTGAAGCAGTGGGCATCCTTCATACTGCTGCGGGTAGTCCATGACAGTCATGTCATACTCAGACAGGATATCTGAAATCCGGCTCCTCTTGTCCCCAGACCAGAAATTGGACACCATGAAAGATGCATCCGGAAAGTAGTCCTGCAGCTGCGCAACAATGCCGCTCAAGTAATCCCTGTACTCATCCTCACCCATGGAATCAGTTGAGAAGCAGCAGTCGAACACTGAAACATGTGTTAATAGAAATTAGCCAGAACTGATATAAGCAACTTTCATCTTTCGACTAGAATTAAAGAAAAGGAAAGCACATCTAACACTAAAAGGCTACCAGCATCCTGATTTTTCACACTGCAAGTGTGCTAAAATTCATATTTCCAGTTGAATTCAAGTATTTGATCCAAGTGGTTTCAATACAAAAGTACACCATTATAACCGAACATTAGATTCGCAGCAAGCAGAAATTAACCATATGAACATGCAAGCAGAATATGATGGGTCTACGGCCGATTTAAGCCAAATGCAGCTGAGCCCAAAGCTTCCCGCAGAGCAAAACTCCACAATCACACAAGATTCACAGAAGGAAACAAATAAAGAAAAAATTAAGCCAAAATGCAGCTAAATCTAAGGCTTATTAAACACATGCAAACCCAGTATCAGACCAAATGCATGACCCAAAATCTAACTCAAAATTTACTAAATATAGAGCTTACGCCCTGCGCATGCCCTAAATTCCCGCTTAAATCAACACCCCAGTAAGCAAAACCTTCCCAAAATTCGTGCCCCCCAAGCACTCCAAAGCCACAAATCCCCCTCGGAACAAAAGGCTCCTCCGCAAATCTCACACCCCCACGGTCCCAATTCCACCCAGAGGCGAGGGCATTATACCATAGACGCGCTCGGAGATCTCGAGCAGCCGATCCGGCGTCTTCTTCAGGAAGAACTTGCGGAAGAGCGCCATCCTTCCCCTCCTCCTCCTCCCCCTCCTCCTCCTCCGCCGCCGCCGCCGCTGCCTCCGCCTCTCCGGCGCCCCCCTCGCCGGGCGAGCTGCTCTGACGCCTCACGCGGCCACCGATCGGCTCCGATCGGGGCGCCAAAGGCATGGGGGGCCCCACCCGCCCGCCGCCCGCCGGCGAGCTCAGCGGAGGAGGGCCCGCACCCCACCCCCACCCCGGGGATCTCGGGATCGACGCCCTCCCGCCGCCTAGGGTTCCCCCCGCGTCGCGCGCGCGCGCTCCCCGGCAGCAGCAGCAGCAGCGAGCGAGGGCGCGGTGGTGGTGGTGGGCGTGGAGAGAGAGGGCACCGTGGGATTGGGACTTCGCTTCCTCTCTACTGCCTTCTCCTCCTCCTCCTGCTCGCTTTGTTTGAACTCCACTTTAGTAAAATCTTTTTTTTCCCCTTTCTTTCAGCTCCCCCCGAGTTTTTACTGCTTTTTTTTTCTTTTTCTAATCTGCTTCTCTATTTTTTTTCCGCTGCCGCGGTGAATGTTTTTTCCCCCGGAGAACAGTGACAACGGTGAAGACGCCGCGACGACGGGTACTCTTGTGCCACTGCCATGTGGGGGCCACTTAAAGTGGGGCCCAGCGTCAGTCACGTGGGGTAGGGGTGGGTTCGTTGCGAGGGTAGAGGAAGGCTGGACCTCGGCGGCTGTGTCGGTACGTGCGTGTCCGGGTTTTCTTTTTCTTTTTCTCTCTTTCGTTTTTTTTTTTTACTTGAGGGAGACGGGATCTCATCTGGGGAGAGATTCTTTTACCACCACCCCCCTAAGTTCGCGGGAAATGCGACTGTTTTGGGGATTATCACGTGTTGCTGGTCATTTTCTTTACCGTTAATTTGTACTGGGAAGGAATTTAAGCGCAGCGCATGTTTGTCCATGCCAGTGATTAGCATTGACAGATGTTTTCTAGTAATAGATGATTTTGTGAAATTGTTGGGATGATGTTATTTTCAGTAGGAAAAAATGTTGATGGTGACAGCTGTGTCCTGTCGCGAAAAAAACAGCTGTGTCCTGGATGAACTGGGCTTTATTCATTGTGCACTCATAAAAGAGTGGAAGTATAAATTTTATGAATTCAAATGATCTGCTGTCTAAGAGGAGAAAAGAAATATAGCATGCACAAAATGCACTCGGACTAGGTTGTTGATATATTTGAAGTAATGATTAATACTCTCTCCTACCCAAAATACATAATAATCTAGTCATTACACACAACGTATTATTACGGTGTGACTAATTCGATACGTATTATGTTGTTATATTTTGAAACGGATTGAATATAAACCTAGCTAGAGTGTTTTTTTTTTACATGAACTAGCTAGAGCATTGCTACTTGATCCGCTTGTATGTCAAAATGGAAATATTTAAAATGCACTAAAGTTACATTGTTGTACTTTTACACCTTTGTTGTAGTAATTCATTGGTAAGAGGTATCATTTGCATGCAAGAGTTTTCCCACTTATGCTGATTACTCCATCACTTCAAAAGTATGTACCCCCATATAGATCTATTACAGTAAATGTTACAAAAACAAAATAAACAAAAAAAATGTAGCAGCATGCGAAGGAACCAAGAGGACGAAAATGCACATTGGATCCTATCCAACACAAAGAACCCATTCCAAAATGGCCGTACATCCGTTGCCCTTGGCGTGGTTTGTGCCGTTTGTTCGCTCATTCCTTTAAGTGCCTAAACCATGCCTCACGAGTGAGCTCAATTCATTCATCAATCCCATTGCCAAATCAAACACAGCCCCGGCCACATTCCCTTCTCTAACAATTTCGTGGACATCATCATCGAGCATGTGAGCGGCCGCCATCACAAATACGCACCCAAATTGAACCAATTAACAAACAAACTCAAGGACCCATACAAACTACAAAGAACCCCTCCACCAAAAAAAAAAAAAAACCTGCGTAATACAAACCAACGACCACGATCATCCACCGGTCACCCATCCAGCAAAAAACGGACGGCTCTCGTAGCGGAGGCCGTGCCGAGCGCTTGGGGACAAGCCGTGGTGGAGGCCCCCGAAAGTGACCGCGCGCCGGTCGCGAAAAGGGCGCAGCGGATCAGGACGGTGCACGAGACCGTCGCCGAGGCGCGCGCGGTAAAAGCGCACCCGTGTTTTCTTCGCCTTCGCTTCGCTTCACCGCGCGCGCGCGAGGCGACGTGGGGTGGGTGGTTGACTGGTTGCATGCGCCGCGCGCGCGCGGGTGTGGGCTCGAGCGAGCTCGACCGCTCGAGGCGACGTGCAGCGACGGGCGCGCGGCTTGGACGGGAGCTGTACGTGGCGACGGCAACGGCCGCGGGGGCCTGTGTTTGTCTGCCCGAGCGTGTTGGACGCGTCCGTCCGGGCCGCGACGCGACGGCGACGGCGACGGGTTTCGACCGGTCTCCGTGGATATTGTTGTTGCTGGTCTTTTGTTTTGCTTTTCTCCGGGAGGGAGCTATGTATAAACGTGCGACGCTAGCTGTGGATAGCGAGAAATGTGGCGTGGGGCGTGCATTTCATCCGGGAAACAACTGGGATATTTTTTCCTTTTTCACTTTTACGGAAAAGGATGCGCCTGGAGTGCAATGTTGTTGGAGTTTTCCTCCGGGAAAAGAAAAGATCTTGTTCATGGTAGCCAGCTAGTTCGACTATAAGGAAATCCAACAGTTAGATATTTCTAATTGGCTACTTCTTCTGAGCTTGTTCTTTTCTTTAGAATTTTCACTCGCGAAGAATACTCGTGTGAGGTTCCCATTGTTTGCTCCATATAGGATCTATCGTTGCGAAAATTTGAATTTTCAAACTAAATTTTAAAGTTTTTTTATTGTAATTTATTTTCTAGCATTGACATTTAAGTCACTAAAAACACATATATGAAATTTTTATCTATAAATTATTATTATTTTGCTAAGGCCAGTTTCAAAGTTTCTTTTTTCCAAACTTCAAACTTTCCATCGCATCAAATTTTTCATACACACAACTTTTCTATCATATTGTACCAATTTCAACCAAACTTCAGTATGAAAACACAGCCTAATACGATGAATAACATATTATTGTATTTAGCCGAATGATGGGAGCCTAGAGTATCTGCATGGACGGATATATCCACTTGGCAGCCGCCCACCATCATACTATCCCGTATGTACGGTGGCACGGCGTCGCGACCCACTTGGCAATAAAAAGAGCGGAAAATACACGCACACGCCGCCCATCGCATCGCGTATTTCGCGATTTCGCCGTCCCATAAAAGCAGCGTCACGCGCGTCCTCGCCGTGCAATGCAATGAATCAGCAACGCCGTGATGTGAGCCTAGCGCAGTAACGCTCGCAGTTAACGGCGTTCAATTATGAATTATCCGCGGCAGTAAAAAATGAAGTAGTAAAAAACTTTGGATTTGTACCGCTCGTACTCTGCCTCTGCTGCCTGCGTCGTTTCAACGGCTCGGTTAATGATCGCGATAAAAAAAAGGGGGGGGGGGCTTAATTATTCGCTCATCAGCACAGCACCTGGACTAGCTAGAACGTGCAATAATAACGACGTTATTACTAATTTTTACTACGTCAATTAGTAGTAGTACCACTGATTGATTATCGATCGCGACCGTTAGAAAAGGTGAACAGTGAAGAGTCTAATCTGATCTAATCGAATGCATGGCCCTAAAACTTCCCTTTCTCTCTCTCTCTCCTATCAAATATCAATACAGTACAATGGTTCTTTCAGTTCTCCATCATGGGATCGTACTCTGTTTAGCATGGGATTAAGCTAGCGTACGTACGTGCATCCGTGCGATGGACACAACTACTCCTACAGCTGCAAGAGAGTCGGCAAAGGCCAGCGATACGTGACCGTATTATTAATTCGAGCCCAAATTATTACTGATTTGCAGTATTCGTGCGTATACGAAACAGTAGCAGAGTTTGATAAGGGGAGTGTCCCACGTTTCTTTTTTTGTGTGCAATCCGGAGTGTCGGAGGTCGACAGCGATCATTGCTGGACCCGTCGTCGTCTTCCCGGCCGTCGCTCGCTGCAATTCATACAGCAGCTGAGTAGTCGCGTGTTCACTACTTCACTCATTCACTCGCAAGTCGCAACCCTTTTTATTTCTCTCTGAGCTACATTGCTATGGATTATACACGGTCCGTGGCTTTTTTGTTTCCGTCCGATACCAGCATCATTGTAATCATTTTCAGTCGCGAGAAAAAAATTCTGAATTTATCTCTAAATTAATCCAATACTATTCGACAATATGTAAGACAAACAATATGGTCCGTCCCTGAAAATCACTCGGATTGGTCGATGGCTATCGGAGCCACTTTCACCTAGGATTTATAATCCCAATAGCTACGAATGACTCGAAATATATCCAGATTTATTGGATCAAGTTTAAGATACCAACCACCCCGTTTTTCGGTTTTTGTCAAGTTCAAAAGAACCCAAACTGAATTTTAGTTTTTTTTTTGTCAAGATTTGTTATAATTTTATCGGTTTTATGGGCGGTTTTTGATCTGGTATCAGAAGTGTGAACCCCTACGCATGGGCAGACAAACGGGGTGGAGCGCTACGAATTGCCGTCGAGTAAAACCATCGTCTCTCGTACCGTGCGCGACGACGGAGATCAGGGCGGACGGCAGCTGCCTTGCAATGCGGATCGATCGGAAAGTGGGTGCTGCTGGCTGCTGCGTGGATGCAATGATAGAGGGAAGAGCGTCAGCGTCCCAGCTTTTCGGTCGCAGTCGCAGGCTCGCAGCAGCGGCAGCCGGCAGGTCGCGAGGCGAGAGAGAGCACATGCGTGCGCTCGTGCCGGTGGCGTCGTCCTCCTCTCCTCGTCGCGCTGCCCCTTTTTCTTCGCGGAGATGGGAGGGGAGGGATAGCTAGCTAGGCGACAGGCGGAATATTAGCCCACTGTTCGTGCGCCTCTCGCGCACTCGCGGACCAGCGAGCGGGGGGACACATGCGTCCGTGGCCGAGAGAGATTGAGATCAGTGGCAGCAGATCACTGTTGTTAAATTAAACGCCATGCAACAGTGAGTGTGACACAATCATCGCCATCGGTTTATTTGGTTGGAGTTTACTAAGCATATCGGTTTTGTTAGGTTTGTTAGGTTCTGATCGGGAGGGAAAGGCCCGTTTATTCGATCGATCTTAAGTCCACATCTACTACTATTAGTAGTAATTTGCCATTTTTTGTTTTAAATAAAAGTAAGTAATTTTCCATTTTAGTATTTTATTACTCGTGCTCTCATTGGACTAGCCATCCAATCTGGGCCTCTAGGTTACACGGCCCAATTGCTCGGCCCGTGCGCGAGGCGATCGCAAAGCACACACGTTTCACCACTTCACTCCGGCGTCCGGGATGGATTTTTTTTTTATTTTTTATACCTTTTTTATGTTTTAATTTTTATCAGTAGGCCATTCCATAAAATATTTTCAACTGAATATTTTAGCCACACCAGCTGAGTGGCTGACGTGATAGGGTTGTTTGGCCATGCCAGCCACAGTGACGTGCCAAAAGGCTGGTGTGGCGGGCCAGCACTGTCACGCTAGTCGCACGTGGCGTGACAGAGTTATTTTACCACGCCAGGGGAGCCGGCGTGGCTAAAAATTTAGATTTGAAAATATTTTTTGGAGTGATCTATTAATAAAATTAAAACATAAAAATGTTAAAAAATAAAAAAAAATCTCCGGGATGCACGTACGTAATCTTTCTTGAAATTAAACGCTATGACATACAACCGTACTCTATATATTGTTTCTATGTACGTTCTAGTTCTTTTTAAGTCAAACTTAAAAGGTTTTTTCATCTCTCTACTGCCTCTAAATGTGTCCCCTCGTCGTCGTCGTAAGGGGAGACGGCATCAACGGCGTCGACGTCCACGCTGAGCTGCCGTCGTTGCCGTCGATGATAACCAGACAAGGCAAAGTGGACAACTTCTGATTTAACGTCGACACGGCGGCCTACTTTGCCGATGAGCGGCAATTCAAGGTGGCGAGGATTGCTTGCGTTAAAAAAAAAAATCCTTTTATAAGCACAAGGTACATCCTTTAAATTGTTGTTGAGTTAATAATAACTTTAACTAATCTTTGTTTAGTACTTCTGGTAACTAATACTGTAATATGGAAAATCACTTCAATTTGTGGTCTTGTTATACAAAATATACAAAATTTATGTACCTTTATAGTACAATAAACGCCATTACTGCACATCTTTTACAAGATAAATAAAATAAAATTTCTGAACCTTTAATTTACAATTTACAAATACGAGACCGTAATCTAATTTATATATGCATGGCCAAACTTCCTAACATCATTTTTCTCACTGTTTGTAGAAGTGGTGGTATTTCTACTCGTCCATGTTCCTTTTTTTTTAACAACCAACACCAGACGGTGCGATGATTCATTAAATATAGCAGGAGAAAAATACAAGGCTAGCACCCTAGGAGACAGTAGCTAGGAAAAGAAAAAAAAAACACCACGCAGCACACATCGACAGCGCCTATACATGACCTAGGAGAGGCTAGTACCGGATCGACCGCCGTTAAACCAACAAAGAAGCAAACACCGAAACCGCCCAAAAACAAAACAAAACAACGAGGAACGCACTCAACTCTAACCACGTCCAAAGGATTGGAGGGAAGCCACGTCCAAGAGATTGAAGAGGAGAGGGTGAGAGAGAATGATGAAACCACTCTCCCCACTAGGCCCAACAACATGATCAGGTGTGCAGGAAGCACGAGTCAATGAGTCATACGTGGTTGAAAGTGATAATCTATCTCGTGTCAACAAGTGTTGCACTGTTGCTTGCTAGTTAATTTGGTTTATGGCACGGTGTTCAAGTCAAGCTGCAAAATCATGAGTATATCTATCTGAGAAAAATACTTTACTACTGACAATATTGTTAGAAATTAGTTTTGCACACGTTTGTAGGGGTGTCCATGCAGGAGGAACGAGCCATATGTCTAGCTATCTCGTTCGCATGTGGTTCATTTTGGTTGGGTTCCAACTCCAACCCAACATTTCTCAATTCTCCCTGTGTTCGATTCGATCGATCGGCCATATTTTTCTTGTTCGTCATTTTTGCATAGGCTGCAGGTTTGGACCGCGCGATCGCCACCAGCCTCGGGAGGTCGTGAGAAGGTGAAGGAACAAGAACAACTCTGATGCGTGTTTTGATCAGTTGTGTCTTTCTGTTTGCAAAATTGCAGCCTGAATTCTCTCTCATACAACAATCAGATTTTCACTAATAATGACAGAAAAAAATGTAGAGATTTTAATCATGAATGATTATATGGCAATGGTATGTGTCATATACATACTTTGCATGACAAAATTGGATGCGTATGTTAGTTTAAAAAGATAAGAACATGAATTAGATCAAATTTTACATGGTTGCTTGTGTTCCTACAAGCTAGGCAGGGCATGGCTTGCAATAGACCAATAGACAATAGTTGATTCAGGTTTAAGACTTGCAATTTCAGTGGTAACTGAAGGTTGTTGAATCCCATCAGAAGTACAAAAATATAATACGTTTTCTTTGTATCTTTTCCATTAACTGGTTGGATCATTAGTTCATCACCAGCAAGGGATACATCGATGGGATAATACGTTTTCTGTTCTACTTTTTACAGAGGTTAGCTTTACAAGAACTGCACCATTCTGCGGTGGTTATTGGTTCAGCTACACAAATAATAACTGATTGGTTCAACACAATGATCACTCGAATTAACCACTCTCGTCCGCTGTTATTCCTAGGCACAAGGTGGAGAGGAGAAAAAAAAAAACACCATTCCATTCTATGGTGTGGCACAGGAGTCTTTGGGGAATCTACAACAAGCGACAAGTTATTATCTAGTAGAAGCAGCGAGGCACAGTTTTGATTTTACTATGATATGAGAATCATATAATGTTTTCAGTTGGGTCTTAATCTTATCAACAATGTTACCACCAAAGGCGAGTTTCCGGTTTGACAGAAGACACCAGAAACTGACATATCCCCTTCACTGCTATATGCCTCAGATGCTGCTTCTCCAACGCAAAAATGGCCAGTCTTTTCCTCACTTGTATTATTTTTTTCCTGTTATCATAATAAGCAATCATCAAATGTAATTCATACATTTTTTCAGAGCAACAAATAGACCAACAACGGGAAATGTCTTCACTTTGTCATCCTAGAACTAGAATGCTTCCAAAATGGTTGATAGGTAGTTGTCTTATCTTTCCTCAAATTCATCTATTATTGTAGTGCAGCTCAAATAAATTGTCAAACAATCATGAAAACATTTGTACAACTTCATATTCGCATAATTCCTGATGTAGTTAAGGCTAGTAAAATGGCTAAGTAGAATTGCTTTCCAGCATTATCTAAATTGCAACACATAAAAATGCATAATGTGAATTTGCATTTGAGTAAACAGACTCCTGTAGCCGACATTCCAAAAAATGCCAAATTCAAGAGAATCGGAAAAAAAAAGGAAAGGAGAGGAAGGGAATAAAGTAGATTTTCTTAGGTACGCCAAAAGTCAAACATCAATGCCGAAAAGTATGTACTGAATATGAATCAAAATTACCTCTACTGAACCATGATTTCCGAACTACTTGCCGGATGTGGCGCTCATGTTTCTCTAACAGTTCATCAACCTTGTGTGACTGAGATAACAAAGGGCCAGAATATTCAACCCTCTCTCCTTGATTGTGATCACCCTAAAGGTTTAAACAACACACTGTTTACAACTTTGCTAACACCAAAGAAGCAGAAACTATCAAATATGTAAATGCCTCACCTTGATGCTGTTTTTTGACGAGAGGGTATCCCCAAGATACATTGCATTAGAAAAATTCTGAGAGTGGTAAGTGTCGTAAGAATCAAATGAATCTGGACGTTCTAACTGTGACCATTTCTTCAGAACGGCACGCTTTGCTGCATCATGAGGCTCTCGAACTTTGGAGTTGGCACGTGCTATATGCATGTCTCTGTTAGGTTGTTCCTTCAAGCCAAGGTTCTGGTTCTCTTTAGCTGGCATCTTATTGTCCTGATCTAACTCAGCAGTAAATTGGCCCCTTGAACTAGATCTGGTCCGAGATCTAGCGAATGAACGATCTTCTGGTGGTTTTTTAGCCCAAGCAAAGCCACTAGATGATGAAACAATCAATGGTCCAGAGAAAGGGATCTCTTCTCGTGAATCATTCTTAACATGGCGAGACCTTTCTTTGACTTGGGCCACTGAAACTGGCTGTATGTCTGAAAATAACCTAGCATCACCATTTACCTTTGTACGATCCAATATTGAGTTGTCCTTGGTTCCATTTGCTTTAGTTTTGGACTCCTGAACCAAGAAAGGAAGTCAGAAGAGATTTAATGAATAATATTGGCAGCAATTAAAAATCTTCAACCAGACTGCCAAGTTGGCGCATGCCCCTGGTTGGCTCATACAAGAAAAAAAATCTACCTCTTTGCCATCAGTTTGCTTATTAACTGTAGTTGTTTCTCTTGCAGCTCTGCTGAGCCTTGATTTCCTTGATGCTTCTGGCCCATGACCTCTGCTAGCCTTTCGTCTGGAACATAAAAGCAAAAAATAAGATTATTATGCAGTGCACAAACAAGCAGTGAACTTCCGGCTATCATTTGTATTGATACCAACTTAATTATACACTTTTGGGAGCTCCTCTCTACAAAACATTTTCAAGTTATGAAAATAATACTTGAACTAAGTGATTCTAAGTTTCTAATTCCTTTCCATATAAAACAATGATTCCACATTTAACACACCTACCTGTGTGAATCTTCTCGTAATTTTGCATCCATCTCCTTGTTGGGTGCATACTTCGGCAGGCTTGAGGGATCACATGCGTAAGGCTTTGTCTTGAAAAACTGTTTCAGTACACAACAAGGTCATGCATTTATTAGCAGTTTGATTCAATATGATCATTTAAACTTTCACAATACAGACAAAAATGATTAATGACCATGTTTCATTACACATGTTTTGTGTACTGTGTAGTAGTCAATTGGAAGTTTGAAAGAGTTACCATGAACATGCCAGGCCTCTGCACCTGAGTTCTTTGCTAATTCTTAGTGGTGAGACAATGGACAACAGTACAACACATTGGTACTATATGTCAGGGACAAGAGCACTTACTATAGCCCACACTAAAATGAGGACTTAGAGCCAAACTAAATGCTAGTTATACTGACAATAAATTAGTAATGCTACAATAGCTTGAACATCTTCTCTACACTTGCAATTTCATAGAAGTAGGGAGTGTAGAATAGTATTACATGGTGATGCATAGCAAAATAAACTGGCAGGATATAGTTTCAGCAATAAATTTACAACGAACCAACAATAGAAAGACTGACTTCCAAATATATGACCTTTTTATCCTTAAATAATACAATACTTATATAGGGTACCAGATGGTCCAATCTTACCTCAGATGTAAGAGCAGCAGATGCAGTACCACGTTTGTAGGGCTCCACTGATAGAAGAGTTTCTAGTAATCTCAATGCATTTGCTGGCATTTCTTTAAAAACATCTTGAAGGGTACTTTGATAAGGACAATGTGGTTTGAATATTGTCGCATGAGGCAACTTTGACTTCTTCCAGTACTCGTCAGCAGGGGAACCACATAGCTTAAAAATCTTATGCAGTTGCTCCACCTGTAAAAACCAAGAGATGTGAGACTATATGCAGCATGATATTACTCAGGATTTTGATAACTAGGTTATATAGGGTTGCATAACTAAAGCATGAAACAAGCTGCACTAACAGAAAATAGCCCATTGAAATTATAGCCAGAAACACTTTTATAGCATCTATGAATGCCAGCAGTTGTCAATACATTCCCCTATTTCTCATCCTCATGTTGAACATACCAGTCAAAAGATGTCCAGTACAGAATATTACGTTAATTTATAATCTCAATATTCAGTATTTAGCACTTGACATAATCATGATGCTCAAACAAGGCATCAACAGTGCCCTAACAGGCTGAAAAGTCAGCTGCTTGCAAAGAAATCAATTCATACATAAAATATACGGGAGCATGAAGTTTAAATCTCAATGGCCTTTATAGCATAATACATTTTGTTACCTATGGACTCTAGAAGTTAATACAACTCAAATAATTACCTCAGTTCTTCCCTGCAGGATAGGTTTCCCACGGAACATTTCAGCAAATACACACCCAGCACTCCACAAATCAACAGCTGCATCATAGTGAGTTGAACCTAGTAGCAGTTCAGGTGGTCGATACCACAGAGTAACGACACGGCTGGTCAGCGGATGGTTTTTGTTGGGGTCAAAGTAATTAGCAAGGCCAAAATCAGCTATTTTTAGAACCCCTTCATTATTCACAAGGAGATTGGCACCCTTGATGTCGCGATGTACAATATGACGTGAATGGCAATGCTCCAGTCCTGACAGTAACTGGTTCATGTAGCACTTGACCTGCAATAGGACAACCAGAGAAAAAGTCAGGTCAGCACAATGAATGCCAATCTGTTATGAAGGGATTCTCAGTAAGCACAGTTTAGTCAACAAGGACATACCTGTGCTTCACTAAACTTGATGTCAGGGGAGGAAGAAAGTCCAGCAAGATCATGCTCCATGTATTCAAATACTAGATAGAGACTGCATGATAGCCGAGAAGTAATCAAACCTTCTAGCTTCATAACATTTGGATGATCGAGCCTTCTCAATATTTGTATCTCCCTTGCCATGAATCTAACACTTTCTGGCTCAAAATTGTCAAACCGCACCTTCTTCAAGGCGACAATCTTTCCAGTATCAAGTTCCCGTGCCCTAAATACACTGCTATAGGTGCCTTGCCCAACCTACACATACAGTGCAAGAAAGAGTATTGTCAGACCCTAAGGAGAGCATACAGCTAAAGAAATTGAACTTGCATAACTAGAAAGGGAAAAAAAAACTCAAACACAAGTGTGCATAACAAGACATACAATATTTTTTCGGCAAATTCATAGCTGCATACAAGGGTGAATGGTTAATTTACAAATTATGCATGTATACCACTCATTCAGTGGCCATGTAAACATAAACTGGTACAATAGCAATCCTGTTATTCTCCCAGTTAGAATTGCCCATGATGATGATCAGATAGACGAAATGGTACAGCAAGATTTAATTTCTGACGAGGAAACCGTATGAACAACAGAGAAAACTAAAATTTGTGCTGCTTCAAAGGAGGAGGCACCAAACCCCCCAAATTCTCCCCTTTATCCTCTTGATAATTGCATATTAGTACTAGTTTATTCGGCATGTCATAATCCATCACCAAACAAAGTACTTCCAACTAATACGCTGCAGTATGAGATTCTTGCAAGATGCCAACCAATCCACAGAAATTTAACAAGCTTAACAGCCATCCTCCATCTAAAAATTGACACGCCTGAAAAAAAAAAAGAATTGCAACGGAAAATGACCGACGAGCTATTGGAATTGAATCCAAGTACCTTCTCCAGCTTCTCGAAGGAGTCAGCCTTGAGAGGGATCCACCCCTGGATGGCCTCCCCGGCGACGGCGCTGAGCCACGGCGGCCACCCGGCGGCCACCTGCTCCCCCTCCAGGCTCCGGCGGAGGCTCCGCAGCCGGAAGCTCCGGGACGCGGTCGCCGCCGCGATGACGGCCTTCTCCGCCGGCTCCCCCGCCGCCGCCGCCGCCGCCTCGTCCCTCTTCTTCTCCGACCTCCTACCCGCCGCCGCCGCCGAGGAGCAGCGTAGAGAGGACGCGGTGACGGACACCACCGTCGCCGCGGGCTCCGGCGCCCGCGGCAGGCTCCTCTCCCGCAGCGCCCCCGACGAGTCGGCCGCCGGCGTCACCGACACCGCGTTCTTCGACGCGACGCAGCCCATCGCGGCGGCGCACCACCACCACCAAACCTCTCACTCCGCCATTGGACTCAGGTCTCGGTCGCCACGGGGCAAGCCGAGCACGGCGGAGGTCAAGCACGAGCAGCAGCAGCAGCAGTCGACGAGATTGACCTGAAGACCAAAAATAAATGGCGCGATTTAGACGCGAGACGCCATCAGCGAAGCCGTGAAGAACACGACGCGACCACCACCACCACCACCGCCACCACCACCGGCGTCGGCAGATCGAGACGGCGACACTCTCCTCCTCCTCCTCGTCGCCAGCGAGCGCACGCGGCGGAGCCGTGATCGCGAGACACCCGTGGTGGTGATGGTGGTGGTGGTGACAGCAATTGAAAAAGAAAAAAAAAAAGAGAGAGACAAAACCCACGACCTTTCCGCGGTGGTGCAGCACGCCGGAGCGGCGGCGAGAGACGAAGAGAGCGCCGCCGAGTTCGGCCGGAGCGGCGGCGGCGGCGGCGCCGGGAAGCGGGAGCTCGTCTCGTCGGAGCGTGGCCGGAGGATTTTCGCAGGTGAGAATCGCGTTATCGCGCGGCGCTTTAAAATGGTCCACCCCAAACGCGATTTTTTTTTCGCGCACCCCCGCCTTTTTTTTTATTCTTTTTTTTCTCTCCTTTTCTCCTCTTTTTTTTTTCGTTTGCTCGCGGCGGCGGCTCAAGCTAGCGCGGTGCGGTTCTTGTATAGCGAGCGGGATTAGCGGGGGGTGGGGGTGGGGCCCACGGGTCAGGGTGGGGACAGCGACTTTTTTTTAGTTTTGTGCTTTATTACTTTTTTTTCACTTTTAACCTCGGATTAGTCCGTTATTTGCTTTATTACGACTTTCGTATATGGATTATGGAGTAGGTACTCCGGTCCGTACTTGCTTTTGGTAGTAGTACCTGACTTTTTGGTGAATTTTTCACCTTGCAAAAGAGAGTTTTGAAAAATACTACTGAATCTCAATCTTTAGTGGATCTGTTTTTTCAATCTTTAGTGGATTTTTTTTTTCTTGTGGGAATGACAATGGAAAATGAAGATACTTTTCTTTGTAAAAATATGGACCATAAATTCTAGAAATATCTTTTTTCAAAAGTTCAGAGAAGAATTGACTTTGAAACGGAAGAGAGGCTGGATCCGACCATCCCAATTGAGGAAGAAGGAAGAACAAGGAACATACGAATGAGTTAAGTTGATAGGTTAAATTTAAAAAGGTTTATAAAAAATGCTAATGAAAACTTTTCTTAAGAAAAAAACATTTTGTCAGGGTTACTTTTTGTAAAATATGAATCATTGAGTGAAGTGAGCGTAGCTCAACTGGTTATATTCTTTGTGATAAAACAGTCCACCCAGATTTAAATCCGGGATTTGATTCAGATACTCGTAGGGGTAAGGTGTGATAGCGAGACACCCATTGTTGAGTTGTGATCCAAATTCATTTGCACTTAATAAAGGCCAGCTTCTGCCATAGTGGAGCGGAGGCTGAAGCTGGGCCATTGAGCCGTGCACCTGGGGACGTCCAGGGGTGCCACCATATATATATCTCTTGTAAGTCGCCGTGCGGCGTTGTAACCTCACCCCAGATATAGTGAAGATATTTTGCTGGCTGGCGCCCGTGGTTTTTTCTCTCCTATTTTGGGAAGGTTTTCCACGTTAAATCTCATGTCTTCTGTGATTGATCTATAGTTCTTTATCGTTTGTTCGCTTATCGTTTCCTAACACCGGATGACTTTGTCAATCTCAAAACATGTCGGCGCAATCTCAAAACATGTCGGCGCAGTCTTCCGGATAGAGGCAGTGTGTGCATGTGTGATTCTAGAAAAATATCCTTTTCTTTTGAAAGTTTTGAAAGAATTGACCTTGGTACTGTAAAAGAAAGGCTGAATGGAAGTTCAGCACGCGATACCTCCGACATCGAATCGCTGAAATTCGTTTGAAATTCAAGAATCTTGTGCGGTCGTCGAATTCTACCAAAACACACCTAATCCGAGTGAATTTGACGAAATCAAGCCAGATCGAAAACCACGAATTTTGATCGGCTCTCGTCGTATTAATTTTTCAAACTCTGGTGTACCCTAATGGAACAGTTAAAAAAAAAGTATAATCTCTTTACCAACTTCACCTCACCAACTTTCCTTTCTCCCCGACGCAGAAAGGAGACGACGACGCCGACGAGAGCAACGTGTGAAAGGGACACGATATCGTGGAGCCACCTCTCGTGCAGCCATGTAAACGGCAGACGGTTAGTCAAACCATGCGTACTTGCACACACTGCAGCGTTTGCAGTGGACAAAACGCCAACGAAATTTTCAGTTCTTGACGACTCGGTTCGATTCGATTTGGCCCGACAAATAATTTCAGGCAGAAGAAATTTCTGGCTATCTATCTTGTCTGAATGTGCTTGCTGTGCTCTGCGTTGTTTGACTCCTGTTCCTCCATATTTTTGTTGCCTTCTTACTAGTATCTCCGTAGAAAAGAAAAAAATGAAGATTAAGTATAGTGTTTATTAGTAAGTTTTTTAAAAATAAAATATTTTATATTTTATAGTAATTTTATATAGAAAATTTTCACACAAAACATATCGTTTAGCAGTTTAAAAAACACAAATATTAGGGAAAGACCTAATATCAAATAATTAGAAAGAGTGAGGCTTCGAACCCAGATCGACTAGTCCACCTCCTTGTGGAGCTAGCCGAAAGACTCATGGGTATTTCTCACTGTTTAGCGGTTTGAAAAATGTGCTAGTAGAAATCAAAGTAAAATCTACATCTTAATTGGAAAAAAAACATAGCCATCCATAAAAATGAACTTATGAGAGAATTTGAAAATTACGTGTTTAATTCATCTTTAGAAATTGTTTCTTTCTTTACTAGGATGTAGGGAATATAAATATGCATAGCTAACCTTTTAAGAAAGATTGATGGTTTCGAGCTCCCTCATATAGATTCCTTCTCCCTGATTACTCTTAATCATTGCCAGTTTCGTCTGAAATTGGGGCTTGATTGGATTGTTCTCGTATGAATATTCTCTCGAATCTCTTGCCATCCGGAACAAGCTTTGGAACTCTGGAGCTTGTTCATACCTGGGCGCTGTGCAGCTGTGCTTAATCGGCGTCCTCTCAGGTTAAGAAATACTACCAACTTGGCGCTAAATTACACGGGTTTTATGAGGGGGCCCAATTTGTAATCTTGATTGGTTTATGTGTGTCAATATGTCATCGGCTTCAGTAAAGACAGACATGTTCTCTTCAAATCCTTGTGTCTTTTGCAGGGTAATGTCATGTTCTTAGTACTAGTGTTTGGCCTTTAAAGGCTTAATCTGTTATAAACATGATCTGTTATAAAGAGATTGATCATTCATTTTCTTCCCGTGACCGTCTACTGTAGGCTGAAGTAAACATGATCAACTAGACGTCCAGGAAACACGACACCTGCTGATATAAATTATCGAGGGAAATATCGTCACGGATTATCTACTTGATTATATAAATAAATTATAAATGTTTTATAAGAAATAAGTTTAACAAATAGCTTGTGTAAGTAATGTAGTAGAAAAAACATTATTTCCGAGAAAACATATTTTTTAAACATGTAACAAATAATCTGTTTCAATAACTCAGTAAGTAAACTAAAGAGAACAGGGCCACTCACTACTGTTCTTCAGTCTTCAGGGCTGCTACTAGTTTCAGCACATCTTTTTAACGGATGATTGATTTCTGCGTATCTTTTTCAGAGGAGTTGATGAAATTCTGCACAAATTAATAGTGCATGACTAACATGTTGGCAGCCTATGGTAAGCTACTATATGGACTATTGGTGCATTTCCAACTGCCCTGTCCAAACAATGAATGAATCCTGACTTGCATTTGGAACTGTCCCACTGATATCTCTATCTATATTCTGGTCAACACAAGATTTGGGAAAAGTAATAGGCTAGCTAGTCAGACTTAGTCAGCTAATGAAGATTAGGATGAAGACTACTACTTGACACCCTCACTCTAGAAAAAAAAAGGTTAATTACCCTAACTGCTCCTAATCAGTTAACATATTTGTATATTGTCGCTGTTATGCTGTGACTTTCCTGCATCTACCTTACTGAAAGATGCAGGTGAACACTGAACACAGCTAGTGTATTCTGGAAGAAAATTATTTATGGTCTTAAAATCTGATTCGAACAATCACTCCATTTGTGACAATTCAAAATTGACAATCGTAGCCATTTGCCAAATATATCAAATTATCAATCAGAAGCAATGCTATTATCAAAGTTTGGTACGCCAAAAGCTGTTGCATGTTTTTGTCAGTATTTTCTCTGTTTGCTAGTACAGTAGTTTGCTGCTCAGAGAAGTCAAATTAGGTCATGCAGAGACAGGCATTTGCATTGTCTTTTCTTCCCTCCTTTTTCTAGGTGTAGGTGTTTTGTTTAATTAATTGTTGTCAAAACTGTGTACAGTATGGAGAGACTCGAGTAGAGTAATATTAGAATGAGCAACCTGGCAAGAATTTTTAATAAAAAATCTGGTAAAATTTTTAAATAGAAAAGTGGATTTTGGCTGGCCTAATAGTCTGCAATTAAGAATTCAGTAGGACGTATGCGCATGTGATGAGCCGTCACAAAGTGGATTCGTTGTTGACAAGGAATGGTTGGGCAGCAAAATCCATTGCGTGTGTGATAAACTAAAGCAAGAGAATTATTAATCTAGTACAATTTTTTTGGAGAAAAATCTAGTGCAATTAAAGGTTAACAGTATTCCCATATCATTTGGTATGCTAAACGGATCAGGGGGAATAACAGGGTTTGATTAAAAACTGATGGAATCTGACCTTGGAACTATTCCTTGATAATGCTTGGAACAAGTCTAAATTCTGATAACAAATACTATTAGGGCCGTGTTTAGTTTTCTCCCTATTCCCAACTTTACATCACATCATATTACAACAAAAATTTTCCTACACATATAAACTTTTAACTTTTTTTTCAAACTCCCAACTTTCTTGAAACTTTCAACTTTTTTCAGGAACTAAACACACCCTAGCTATTTACGGCCGAGTTTACTTCCAAACTTTTTCTTCAAGCTTCCAATTTTTCCATCACATCAAAACATTCCTACACACACAAACTTCTAACTCTTCCGTCACATCGTTTCAATTTCAACCAAATTTTCAATTTTAGCGTGAACTAAACACACCCTATGTATCTTTGATGTAAACCCAGCAATAGTATTTCATATAAATCCAACAACAGACAGTTATGAAATACTATTTATGTGATAAGATGATAGATTATTTGATTCCGTGATAATATTTCGATGGTACAATCGAATAATTTAACTATTACGAAGCTGGGAGATTGTTTCAAAATACTGTTCTATATATATAAAAAAAATCTTAGTAGGTTAGGAAACGTGTCTGTTATAATAATCTATAATAGTATGTGATAAAGAAAAGAACAGGTCGAAATATATGCCACATTGCAAGCAATGGATATGTCTGAATTGATATTTTCCATGCACTATATGCTAAATGCCCAATGTCTAGTGAGAAAATTTCAGGAGAAAACCATATGGTCCAAGACTCATATTGAACGTGACGAAAGTGAGACATTGCTAGATTGGTAGATCAGGTGGACATCTCAAGGAGGAAAAATAAAACTAAAACGCTTAAATCAGTTCATATGCTGGTGGCTTGGGAGATATGGTGCGAACGAAACACAAGAATGTTTCGGAATCAAGAAATAGACATGGCACAACTGTTGGTCAAGATAAATGACGAGATCAAGTTGTGGAGTATATGTGGGGCAAAGAAAAAAAAAACATTGCGAGAATATCAGCTTAGCAAATTTAGGTGGAGGCACCCATTTTTCTTCTTTTCTACTTTTCCTTTCTTCTTCTTCTTCTTCTTCTTTCACCGCTTCAATGGAATTGTAAATTATTCTCTCCAGCTTAATATAACACCAGCTTAGCTAACATCGGTTTCAAAAATTAAAAAAAAAGACTCATATAGGAAGAGTTCAGTAGCACTACACTACTGCTCATAAGAAACAAACGAGTTCAGTACTTTTGCACTGCATTGATCTGGTGTTGAACTTCAGAGAGTGTAGGGGACACAAAGAAATGGAAGTTTTGGGGGAAAAAGTAAAAAAAAACTAAGGTGTCCACTGTCCACTGTCCAGATTGGGTTTGGAAACGGATGCCACGGAGTGAGTGCAAGCGCAGCAAGAGGTCCATCTCCAAGTCTCCACGCACGCGCAACGCGGTATTTGCTTTGGACTCGTCAAACCACGAGCCCCACGCTCACACACGCAAAGGCCAAACCCCACTTGTGCTTGCCGCCCTAGCGCCTCCTCTCCTCGGACCTGGAACTTTCTGTTGTACTGTTTACTGTGCGGGAGAAGTTCGTAGAAAGTCAGTAGTTTGGAAAAAAAAAGTTAGAAATTTATGTGAGTAGAAAAGTTTTAGATGTGATGTAATATAATGGAAAGTTGGGAGTTTAGGGAACTAAATAGGGCCTAGAGCAAGTTTAATATTATAGCCAACTACTGCTCTAAATCATCTATAGTCAATTCATACAATGGTACTTATAAACATACGTTACATAATTAATATATGGTTCCACTTTTCATACACACATATATATTAGAATCCGTGCTGCAGCTGACTACAAATCTGTAACCCGCTGATTTTCTCTCTTCTCTTTTATTTTCTCGAAATGTATTTATAGCTAGCTTGTCTACTATTGTACCTGCTCTCTTACATGTATAGTAACAGTGGATGATATGTGGACTCGAAGCTACTACCTTTGTCCAATTTTAAGTGCCGCTATAATTTTTTATGTCCAACTTTGATCGTACGTCTTATTTAAAAAGTTTTTTTTAGAAAAATTTAAAAACACAAGTTACGCATGAAGCACTATTCATTTTTTATCATCTAATAATGATAAAAATACTAATAATATTTTTAAAAATAAATAGATGATTAAAATTGGGCACGGAAACATATGGCTGCATTTAAAATAGATGTAGGGAGTATATGTCACACTGTGATAATGTCGGTCACTTCTTTCGCGGGAGTGAATAACGGCCGAGTAACAATCTCTTCTCTTTCAGTGACAGTGCAGCGAAGGCGTAAAAGTTTTGCTTCCATTCGAGGTAGTGTTGTGGAACTTTGAACGTTCGTGAAAAAAATATATCTAAAAACCAAATTAACCCCTAAACCTTTTGAACTCAGCTCGATTTTTGGAGTGCTTTTTATGGATGTGGCAATATTTTCTAAGCTCGGATTATCACTTTTTATGGTATCATTTAAATATCTTTTTTAAGTCACTTACTAATTTTTACATACAAAATTTAGCCTGACAACACATTATCATATAAGCACTACATTATGTAAAACCATCATAAAGTCAGACCAAAGTTGGATAGAACATGCATTTCAATTTAAGGCTGAGTACCTTTTTAATCTTGTTTTCAAGACTAAGATCATGTTATTTCTGATTAAGATACAAATTTTATCATGATTTTCGTTAACACACTTTTTAAACTACTAAACGGTACATTCCGGCAAAAACTGTCTGTATAAAAATTGCTTTAAAATATTAGATAAATCTATTTTCAAGTTTGTAATAATTAAAACTCAATTATTTATGTGCTAATAGCTTTTTTTTTGTTTTTAGCCTAACTTCATCTCCATTTTGAGTAGAAACGAACACGACCAAGTTCAAAGTGCAAAATTCCTTTCCCATATATAAAAGGTCACACTATATTTTAATTAACATGGCTATATTTATAGATATTTGTTCTGGTCCAACAAAAAGTATCTTGAGGTACTGATACCTCATGGTATCAAATCATTTCCGATCATTGGATCTAACAATACCCATTCTGTCTAACTAGATCCAACGAACGAAAACGATTTGGTATTATGATCAAGGTACTGGTACCTACTTTTTATTAGACTGAAGCAAATCATAGCTATGTCTTATAAAAAGTACTAGTACGATTTATACCCCCTTAAGGTTGTGTTCAAGCTCCTGTACTGAATCGTATATTGTTATTACTGTAACTTCAAACCATTCATTTGAACCGTACGTTTTTGTAGTGCTGGTCCTTTGAATTAACTGTGTGCTTCTGATAGTTTTGCACAACATACTGTACGAAAACAGTAACGGTGGTACGGCCGATTAACCAGTTGGTTGGTGTCCTTACTCATAACTATATTTTCTGTTTATCCAACCTAACATATACAATATAATTGACTGCTTCCCTAAAAACCAAATTCAGAACAGCTAGTTAGTAGCTAGCATCTCGTACCATCAGCTCCATTACTACTCTGATTGCAAAATTTGCTTAGAAAACACTCGTATACTCGTCACAATCAATTCCTTAATTTCGCACAACGAAATTAGCAAAAAAAGAAAATCACTATCTAGCTAAGATTCAGTGATCCATAGAGTTGGGGACTCGATAAAACTAATTCCTACGTTCCAAAACAAACCGTAAGAGACTACGTCTGCATTCTAAAGAGCATTGTTCTTTTCTTGTTTAATATAACCACGCTTTCTAAACTATTAAATGGTATGTTCAGTAAAAAAAAACTTTTTATATATTTTTTTTGAAACAGTAGACGGTAGGAGATCTACCGGATATATTAGAAGAAGAGAGTTGACCCTGTTTATAAGGAAAACCGGTCCCAAAAACCACACAATTGCACAGTTTGCTAAAACGAAACCGGCAAAAACCTTACACAGAAGACACGAAAAGCCTGCGACAAAACTACGAACCACAGAAGTGACCGAAGGAAGAGCAAGACCTTCAAGGCGAAGCCTCCAAGGAGGTGAACAACGATAGAAGCCGCTGCCGACGCCCACCCAAAGAATTGGGCTGGGTTTTCACCCGAAGGGGGAGAGAGTCCACGAGGCAACACCTCCAAAGAGGAAATAGCGCCCACGGGCATCGATGTCGCCAATTCTGGAAGACCAGACAAGGCTTTCGCCTAAGACTCTCTCAAAGGTGTAGAACCTCCTAGAAACCAGAGCCAGAGTGTTAAGTGTTATCGTTGCCCGGCTCATCGGCTGACCCAATGCAGCAGCTCCGACTTCGCCTTAACACAAAAACTCTAGCATCATAGAGGGCAAGCACCCTGCTCAGATCTCGGCACTACGACAGGTTCACACAGACACATGACACATGAAGCACCGGTGAGACCCAAGAGTCCTGACAACAGACTAACTGGACCACAAACACGGACGAACACTTCTCCTCTACCACCGAAAGGCTCCACAGCCGGCTCAAGAGACGACCAAAAGAAGGGAGGAGCCCCAAGGAGTGAAGGAGGCGTGGCTGGCATGAGGAGGAACTGAGAGCTGAAGTCAGGGGCAACAAGGACCAAGTTGTCTTCCATGATTCTAGCGAGGAACTCCGGCCATCGCGGGACATTCCATACAACTGCAGCAACCACCACCAACTTTACCACCAGCGCAAAGAGGGGCACACTGGGGTGAGCAGAAGAGCAACTAAGGAGCGATGGCGAGAGGAAGGGAGGAAGGGATGTGGGGAGGGGGGAGGGAGGGAATGGGGGGACTCAGCACCTATCGGCGAAGGGTGGCCGGAGGAAGAGAGATAGCACAGAGAGGAAGAGAGAAAGGAGGAAGAAACCAAGGAAGAAGAAATGGGTGGTTGCAGGGGCGGCCTCCGCAGGTGCTGGCGATGGGGGAGGTGGCCAGAGGCCAGACTCGCCGACCCCCAGCGAGAGCCCCAGAAGACCAACCAAAGCCGACTGGCGCCGCTACGCCGCCACGCGGATGCCGGCAATTCGCCGCCCACGCACCAGCACCCGCATCGCCGTGCCCGCCGCCTTGCACGGCAGCGCGAGCTGCTTTGTCGCGACGATCCCGCCGCCTCACAAGCCACCAGACGCCGCAGTGGTCGCCTCCAGCCGCGACTCCTCCGCTTCGCGCCACCCCAAGACACCGCCGTCGGCGCACCGTCCAGATCCGGCGACGGCGGTGCCGGATCTGCCGCCTCCTGGCCGGGATCCATCGCTGTCGCCACTCCCCGCCACCGGCGAGAACTCCACCTCCCCCATGCCTGAGAGGGAGCACCACCGCGGAGAAAGCCCCGCCGCCGCCTTCCTAGCTCTCCAGCCGGCTTTGCCGGCGGCGAGCTCCGGTGGCGGCGAGGTAGGGGGAGGAGACGAGGGGGGTCGGCGCCGGTGGTGGGGTTCGCCCCCGTGTCGCCTGCATGTGGGCGACGCAGGGGTCTTTCCTCTTTCTCGACGAAGCGCGGATTTTTTAAAGAAATCAAATAAATTCATTTTCAAGCTTGCAATGATTAATACTAAAATAACAATGTACTAATAGCTCGTCTCGTCTCGCATGCCCCTGAAAATTTCAGGAACTCAGCCTAGTACCGCAATACACAGCTATGCGAGGAGCTACTCCATTGTGACAATGGTGATGATAGCTTTCCATGTTAGGGTTTGTACGAGATTTTGGACCGGAGGTTGGTGACGATTGGAGGGGTCTCTCATTGAGTGAGGACTGTGTGTAGGAGGCCATGTTGAGTCACTTGAGAATGTACAATGAGATGCAACTGTGTTCAGCTCGTTTCTGCCCCTCTGGATTCCCCATCATGAACAGTTATCAGCTACCTAGCGAGCTAGCTCTTCATCACTTGCTTTGCCTGATCTGGTCCCCTGATCCATGGACTGATCGACTGTTGATCCATATGGAGCACCATTAGCTGTAATTGATGTCAATGTCGATTAATTGCACATTGATCATGAAGAATTGAACATCGAGGACACATCAAATTAATTCCGCGTTCTTAGTTATATTCGCACGTTTGGGTTTCAGAGAGGTATAGTTGGTAACTCCGTATTGATCCTATTTTTTTTCAGGAATACGCAAAAGACGTTGTTGTATTAAGCAGAGAAAGGTCCATGCGGTCCGACCGAGCATAGAAAAAGAAAGAAAAGAGAAAATGTGATACTCCAGTCTACATCCATGTTGAATGTAAAGGCTCAGTTCAAGGTTTTAATTCATTATTTAAAAAGTCTTATGATTACACTATACGAATGGAAATGCGAAGCCTTCTACAACCTGAACTGAGCCAATGCGTGTTCTAGAAGCTTGGAATATGGCCCAAGACGATTTTTATTTTTATTCACTTAGATGGTTCTTCACCTGCCTTTCACTCCGTTATGTATTCTTAAAATGCCTCTAGAATTTTGCGCACATATCTGGATGCAACAAGTTAGCAATATACTTACAAATCTCAAAGCACATCCGACAATACACCAGGCGGAGATCAACCGAGGTGCGGAATTTCCCCTCCCCTTTCTGTTGCCCCACATTTTTTTTTTGTTGAAGACTCCAATAATAAATCTTCTTATTGGGACTATGGCCCCTTCAATCATTCATCAACTTTTTTATCGTTGTCAACAGAAATTTCTGCTCACATTAGGTGCATCCAAATGGTGCTGCTGCTATAATGCTATATACCCGGTGCTCACTGCACTCATGGCTCATCATTTCTGTAGCTATGGTATGGTATAGTATGGTTCATCATGCCACCAGCAGCAACCGTATCGCGGTCGTCAACCACCGGTTGATATTCAGTACAGATTCAGACCGATTTTCACTTGTCTCTAGCACAAAATGCAGGACAAGGCTTGTACCGATTTTCTGTCCGTAGAGTAGAGAGATGATGAATCTTGGTGATCCTACCAATAACTCAAAACTGTGTTAGTCGATCAGTGGGTTGCAACTTGCAATTGCCAATTGGCACCAAAAGCTTAAGAATCTCGTATAGAAAGGCTGCAGCTGCATGCATGCGATGCAACCTACTAGCACGTACGTTCAATACTCAACTTTTAATTTCAGAAGCAAGACGACAGAGGAAGGTACAGAATGTGCAGGTGCTTTCTTTTCTTTCCTACCTGTTATTGTGGTCATACACTACTTGTACAGGACATCTCTAGCCTCATCGTTTGCTCTACAAAGAATCAGCCGTTGACAAAATTTTAATTTTAAAACTTAATTTTGAAGTTGATTTTAGGATATTTGTAACGTAGTTTCCTTTTTAGCATTGACTTTTAAGTCGCTAAATACACATGCATGAAAGTTTTACCCAAGTGCAGAGTCTGCAAAATGCTCGTAGGATTTCTTGGTATTTTTGCTCTTGTTCTTCTCACCGTTTCCTTTGTGTTTGTCTGCAATGTTCATATTGAATTAAACTCGGATGTCTCTAAAAGCAGGAACAGGAACTGCACAATTTATGTTCTTTCAGTAGGAAGAAGAAGAAATGAGGCTGGCAAGTGGTGCAGAGAATGGTCCATCCAAAACCAAGAAAAATCAGAGTTCTCACATGGTTGTTAATAACTGAAAACTCTGGAGAAGTGGGGGATGAGGTCCAGCGGACGCAGATTCAGTGTGTTATGCTTGCCTTCAAGGTCAGGTAAAGCAGACTTTCTTTTTCCTTCTCCTTCATAATTATAGATAGTACATGGCTTGCATCTTAGTGGTACTACATGATTATGGGATGATTATTTTTGATATAGTAGCTGTGAATCCTCTCAAATGATGCAAATTCCAGTTTTGAAGGAACAACTTATGATAAATTGACAGTGACCAAACCAGAGTTTGAAGACCCATGAACATGCAGAGATGACAAGACTTATCATGGTCATGAAGATGTTGATAGGGCCAGATGACAAGATTCCCCCACAAAAGAAGCATCATGTGCTATCACTCTACTCCAGCTTAATTCCGAGTCAAAACGAATGGAAGTACTCCAGTAGGAGTATCACTCTACTGATTCATTATTCCTCTTTTGCATGCCGGTCACGTACGGGAACAAAAATGAATTAGTACTATGACAGCAGACAAGTGCAACAAAGGTCTGACTTTAGTCATTTCTGAAAGCACTGTCAGTTACCTGTTATGTGTGCTAAACAGGACATCATTACTTTTCTGTTCTTCAGTGGAAACAATGATGGGAGTTTAACAGGTACTAACATGTGCTTTACCTGAAAAGCAATCATGTTGATATTTACTAGTACAACAGCATCACCCATTAAAAGGTCTGACCAAGAGTGAAGCTCCATCAGGTTCAGAAATCACAACTTCTGCATATCCCATTGAAATAGCACTTGCAGAAATCAATATTACAATTCGGATGTTCCCAAATAGGAGAACGTATGCTTGCAGCAGGAAAAATACATGGCACAATGGTGCCAAAAATCGCCTCGTTAGTGGGTACGGCCGATAAAATACACAGCTTCAGAAATGCTACATATGAGCAATCAGACGGATGTATAGCAGAATCTAGCAAGTGATCGTTGTGTAGGATTGCTCTGTGCAGTAGGTATTCGACTTTATGTTCTGCAATAGAGAGGCATTGGCTACGACATGGCTTTTGTTCCTTGCAGCAGGCACATCATGGATATGCTTCCCCTCGTATGTAGTTATCACAGCATTTGGTTCCTCAACAGATCTCTCAACTTGCTTCTTTACATCACAGCCTAGGTAGGTGCATTTGTAATAACTCCTGCATTATGCAGACAATGTACGGGAGTACAGGACTAATGCTCAAAAGATTTAAAGTCTCGAAAAAGTCAGATGAAATTTCAGTTGAAATAAATTGTGCATAACAGGAAAAATTTTATAACAATAATAAGGAGGACATCATCAATGAACAATGTAGAAGCATGAAAATTACTTGCAATCTCGTGGCAGCAGTAACTATTGCAAAAAGAACTACTCACCTAACGATTTCAACAATGTTCCCTCACCATTACACGTTCAGAGTTACCAAAGAAATAAAATTGTTGCATGGGTAACTGTGTGTACTATGTAGTATGGGGGAAATCATGTGTTGTCATGTTAACAACTTCACAAAGATTCTCACATATACATGTACATTCAGATGCAATTTAGTCTTATATGACATAACATGTACCGTCTTGTGAAATTCAACTCCAAATTAAATTCAGCCCACATGTTGAGAAACAAATTCCAACCACTTTCATGGAAACATGACCAACTTTGTTCATTTTGAGGATCAGTAGTATGGTGCTAACACAGGATATTCTCCTTATGCAGTAGTCACGTGAAAACTAATTATAGCAAACCAGACCAGAAACCTTGTCTTAGATATTCATGCCGGAAACTATTATTTTGTATCAACTAAATATTTTTCATATAAACAAGGTTTTAAATTCAGTGCCAAACTGTATCAAAACTGATTCGCTCCCATATGTAGATATTTGGTGCCAGTAAGAAGCAATATCAGTCTAGCATGCTGGTTATGCTTGTTCGGTATATATTTGCTGTCAAATGGAAAGGGGAAGTGTTCTTTTTTTTTTTTGTATTATGGCAAGATGGTATTTTTGGGAGTATTGCTGCATCCAATTGTCCATGTCTACGCAAGTGTATGGGAGCTATGTGGAACTGTGGAGAAAACAACAAATTGATGATACCAAACTGCAGTGATGCTGACATTCACTAATAAGTAGTTGAGGCAGTTCTTGTATCTCAAATTGTTTAACAAATAGCTTGAAAGTTTCAATGATCCTACGGTTAGTGTGGAGTTATTTACTTATTTGCAAGGATGTTATGATCTAATGCATCGTTCCAAAAGGAAATGGAGAACTGACTGGAGGATTACCTTGGGTAAGGATTTCCTTTCACCACTTTCTGTCCATATTTTCGCCACCTATAACCATCATCCAAAAGATCGATCTCACTGGTTGTACTCACTATAATCTTTTGACCTGGGGCTGGCACATTCCTGCCCAACAGAAAATAATGATAATAAGTCAAAACATGCTAAAATAGGAACTTTGGCGGAATTTACAAATCTTTAAAACGGAGGAAATTTATGTTTGGTTGCAGTAAATACCTTTCATTTGCACTGGCATCACCGGAAGCTCCATCAGCAGTCCTCACCTCATCATCATGCTCATCCTGGTTATCACTTGATCCAGACAATTGGTCATCACCATCTTCAATCTGTTTCACTAAAGGAGCAACCATGGTACCACTTGGAATGATAGGCTTTCTGCAGTAATCATCGCAATCAGGTTGTGATCTGACTGAAGTGCCCGTGGTACCACTGAAATCGTCTAAATCATCTGATATACCCCCACAATCTTTAAACCTCCTTTTTGAGGGCCGTTCATGAGTGTGTTGTCCTCTGTAAATTATCTGAACGATTCGTCCATCTGCAGAGTGCTCCACATTTTTCCTGACCAAACAGTTCAGATGGGTGCATTTGTAGTAGCTCTTTGGATACTCCCCACCCTTCACTGCCTTCTGACCATACTTTCGCCAGTTGTATCCATCGTCAGCAGGTCTATCCAGAACGATGGATGAAGCTGGGAGCCCTTGTAACACCCCAATAGATTCAGTGTTGACATTGCTTATTTGCGACGGCGAAGTCAGAACTTCTTGCAACGGTGTCACATTTACAGAAGAAGAACCAGTATGTTGGGAGACCAGCGCTGAAGTCGCCAAAGGGATAAAAGACGGGTTCTCTGCTCGACTGAATGTAATGCACTTAGAATGAACCTCTTGTGCTGTTAAAGGTACTAAGTCCTGTTGAGGGAAAGTTTCAAAGTTGCCCTGCACCAAAAACAAACGCGTACCATTATCAGCGAAACGTAGTGCGATGTTAGCTGAATCCATGAACCACATTGATCCCAGACCAACCCAATTGTCCCAAGAGCACTCGGATAGGGGAAAGAAAGAACACTCAGCATAGCACCTGCACCTGTCTGCAACACAAAGGCGCATACCTGACCGGATTGGGCGCCATGGACACAGGCAGGATACAGCGCATTCGTCGCACGGGATTCCAACTTTTACCGGTCTAAACCCCAAAGCCATCATCATTCGGAGGAGGAAAACTTCCCGCGAGCTACAGTGCGCATGCTCTCCCAGCCGCAAAGTGACACGCACGAATCAACTGGTACATAGTTTACAGTACGCACAGTAGCGAAATCCTAGCACGAGATGGGACCAGAATATGGCCAAATCTCACCCCCCTTATCCGCATTTGCTCGAACAACAAACGACCCAAAAATGGCTTCCGCCCCAACATGCCCCAATTCGGCAACAGGCACGGCCACACGGGAGAACCTCCTCCACTGCATTCCAGACACGACCAGAGAGCAACGACAAGAAGGCGATAGCAGCAGAGGTCCACACCTGGGGGTACCCGAGGAGGACGGCGGTGCCGGAGAGCGGCGGCGGCGGCCAGCCGCCGCCACCGGAGGAGGAGGAGAAGGGGAGGCCCTCCACGGCGGCGGCGGGGAGCTGGGGGATTCCCCCTCCGGACGACGGCGGCGGCGGCGGAGGCGGGCCCCACAGGCTGCCACCGCCACCGCCGCCACCCGCCACCCGCCGCGCGGCCGCCATGAGGGGGGGGGGGCGCCGCGGCGGCGAGGGGTCTCGTCGTCGGCGACGGCGAGTGAGAAATCGCGAGGCGAGGCGATCGAGCGATAGGAGTAGAAGGGTAACTAACTAAGACGCACCGACACGTGGTCCACCCCGGCCACACCATACATGCATCCCCAGGGAAAAAGTGGCAGAGGGCACCCGATTTAGCAAAATCTTGGAATTTGTTCTATTTCTAAAATACAGCAACATACTGGCCGGAGACGAATGTGACATTTTCCCCCAGTACAATGAATAAATCTGGAGAGAAACTTGTTCAGATTTATCATGCTACTAGTATCATGTTCGTGCTTAGGTTTGTTATTTTAAGATGGAGGGAGTGAATATATTATAGGATGTGATGGATCATAAAATTTATAGCACTATGAATTTAGACGGGACTTGTGTTAAGTGTACTTCCTTCATTCTAAAATATAAGGCACAACCACCCTTAATTCAAATATCAAGAAATAGTTATTATCATCTTATAGTTTGGATCATCCTAATAAATGTAATGCATGCATTCAATAGAGTTAAAGAATGTGAGAATAAAGGATTTAAAAAAATTAGTAATTTAATGGAAAATATGTATGGCATGTATATATACCTTATATTATGGAACATATAAAAAATATGGCTGTGCCTTATATTATGATGTGGAGGGAGTATGTAGCACGTGAGTTAAACTATTTTACTATCAAATTTATAAAAGAACGTACTATAACATTAAATTAGTTAATTAAATCCATCATTGAATATTGAATATCTGTTTCGTGGTGAAAATGCTGCTATAATTTTTTTATAAACTTGATAAGAAAAACTAGAACACCTTAAAATAATATGAAACATACGAAGTAATAAAAACTTCTACTCGACTTCCTGCTTGGGGAGTTTATGGCAGAAAATGTGGTATACGATTAAGAGACAAATTTCGGGTTTAAAAGGGGATTGCTGGGCAGAAATTCTACAAAGACTATCAAATAGCGATCAAATCTTGTGTGATCTAATCAGGGACGGTTCTACCATGCGAGCGACGGGGGCTCAAGAGTGTAACTTTAAACCCTACTATATTTTACAATGCATAGGTGAAAAGAGGAGAGTGTAACTTTTTTTAGTTTGTTCAAACCCACTGCTATTGCTTTCTAGATCCGCCACTAGATCTAATTGTAAAAAGATTGAGGAAGTGTACCGAAATGGAAATCAAACTTTTTTTAAGGAGTGATAAGCAGCACATAAGAGCAGGTACAATAACAGGTTATAAGCCAGCTGCAAACATATTTTAAGAAGATAAATGAGGAGAGAGAAGGGCAGCGGACTACAGATTTATAGCCAGCTATAGCACGGACTCCAAGACACAATGTATGCATGACAGGTGGGACCGGATATTAATAGTATAGTATGTAACTATTGTATGAATGAGCTATTAGATTGGCTATAGATGAATTAGAGTTAGTAGTTGAATATACTATTGAACTTGCTCTAAAACAAAGCGGCTGAAGGGAAAGAAATTAAACAATAGTGTGAGTGGGATTGAAGTGTGTGCAACGGAGAAAGCAACATGGATTTGAAATGCAAGAAGCTAACCAAAAGGACAGGAATTAATCCACTCAAACAAAAGGACAGGAGTTAATCCAGTATTCGAATCCACCTAAATTTGCAGATGGAACAGTTGCTTGCCGGTGTGCATCGGCTATCTTTTTTAGCATGGATGGCGTATCTCATAATAATGTACTAACTCCGTCTAAAAGAACTAAACCTAAAAAATATATATAATATTTTCTAGTATAATAAATTTGGACAAAGAACTATCTAGATTCATTGTTACAGGAGATGTTACATTCTTATCTGGATTGAGTTTTTAGGATGGGAGAAGTATATACCATAATGACATGTTTAGCTATTGCATGCTCATTCTATTCGTAGGCACATGTGCTCCCTTTTTCTTTTGTCATGAATGATTGAATAAATAGATTAATGATATATAATAATTGTTTGAAGGTATACAAGAATAAATTAAATATATAAAGTTAAAAAAGATTTTAAATAGTTTTAAAGGATTAACATATAGAAAGTTTTTGCAAAAATCATAATGTAGCATTTAGGAACTTGGGAAACATACGTATTCCTCCACCATTTCCTAAAATGAACATGGTTACAAATATTTTGTCGTCCGCGATAATCTTTATTTACTTTGCTGTCAGGATACATACTCTGTTCCTGAAGAAGAACGGGGTATATATCCTGCACCACTCAAGTTCATGATCAATGGCTCGGATTGACCTGGTACAGTAATAAAAGCAGTAGTTTGGCTTTGCTGTTTGGGTGTTTTTGGCCCCATCGTATGATGATCAATGCCCATGTGCTTTCGACAAATGTGACAGCCTGACAAGGTTTTCAAGGTTGGAGGGTACGGATTTCAGAAAAACTTAAATAAGCAATGTTAATGCTGAACCGAGAATGCATTAGCCAATGAGAATGTACGCGCATGATTTTGAAATTTTGGACATAAAAATTTGAAGAGATCGATAACAGGGAACAAGAGCACATATGATACTCCTACCATGAGGGGTATTTTTACCAAAATCAACCTTATAAATCTTTGCAAGGGAAAAAATGTCAATGCAGTGTTTGATTTGAAGCCTTGCTAAATTTTGATGTATAGTTTTTCAATGTTGATAAAATTTGATGTATAAGTTTTCCAATGTAAGCGCGACGCAACAGGGATTCAGGGGCACGACACAACACAACAAATTGGTTGCAGATTAAACAGTGACTAGGGAACCAATGATAATCTTCAGCTTTCAGTATATGGTTTCCACCGTTCCAAATCAATTATTGATACCAAACAGAGGGCACAAATAAAACCATGGAAAATACAGGATCAAATGTCATGATGGGCAGCGGTAATCAGATAATGCCACACCCGGCAATCACTGCACTTGTGTTACTACGGCAAAAGCCAGCTCAAGCTGAGTGGATCGTCTTTCGTAGCATTCCTTCTCAATACATGTTTTTTTCTTGTAGTTTAGGTTTGATACATAAGCATCCCTCTGTTTCGTTTCGTAGCCTTCCATTTGAGGAAGTTACTTGGGACCAATGTCCTTCAGCGCGCAGATCTGCTCCTCCCCCATAGCGGACATGACAGTCACAACAAGATCCTTGCCTTCACCAAATCCAGTCTTGATCTGAAAAAACAGGAAGATTTACCAAGTAAACATTACGAACAATCTGGCCTGAAAAACCAGGAAGATTTACCAAGTAAACATTACGAACAATCTGGCAGTAGCACAGAACAAAAGAACAAAAGAACTCCAAGGCAGATATTTAAGCAAAAGTAAAGAACTCCAAGGCAGATATTTAAGCAAAAGTATATAGGTGGAAAGAGAACTGAATCGATACTTCCGAATTCCAATCAAGCAAACTTTTCATGCATCCTCTTCCTATTGACACAGTCCATTCCACTATAAACCAAGCATATCCACTGAAATTTTAGTGCAGGGCAACCTTCGGTGCAAAAGAAAGGATTGAGAAAAGCCCTATGCCATCCCACTATAAACCAAGCTTATATCAACTGGAATTTTAGTGTACTACTAATGTTCTATGTACAGAATATATATACAATACCCATGCAGAATAACCAGGTTAATGATCCCAACAACCAAAAAGAAAGAGGCACGCTGATGGAAGAATACAGAACGTACAAAATGTAGTTAAAAGTAACCAGCTGGCTTCCCTCTAGTTTTTTATGCCAATTATTCAGAAGCACGCACTGCGAGTTTGTGCTATTCATATGAACATCAAAATCAAAAGAACAGGAGGAAACAGTGACAATAATAGACTGAAATATACAAGACAACCACCACAAAGATGGCTTAATGTTGACGTTCTGTGCAAGAAAAAATAATGTTATAAAATGAAGGTCTAAACTCATAAATTTCTACACCAGTTGCAATCCTAGAGGGTATAGAAAGAACTAATCAAACACATGATGGAATAATTCATACAAACCAACATATATAACCTAATAAATGAAATAAATGAATAAGGAAGCAACATTACCATCCATAGAAACAAAGTTACAAACCTGTCCCAGGAGACTGTCATCAGTTGGGAGTCTAAGATCATCCTTAGTGTTACCGCTCTCAGTAAGAAGGCTCACCTGAAAGAAATAACAAAATAACATAATAATAAGTAACGAGATTAAGATTTATTTACATTGAGAAATATTTTGGCTCATTATTGGAAGTTTGGAACGTACGAATCCATCCTCTGATATGTCAATCAGCTGGTACTCTGTGCGGTTCACATGTGGAACCTGGAAACAAAAAAAAAAAAGAAATGCTGACTTCCTATGAGAGGCATCAATAAACATTACAACCTACCTATGAGAGGCCTCAATAAACATTCAAAAAATATACTTACATCACAGTTGTGGGATACTTACATCACAGTTGTGGGATGAAGGAACAATATCCTCAAGCTTTTTACCATTGAATATATCTATGGCAACAAAGTGACACTTGGCATGACCATGCTTACCAGTCTTCGAGGTAGAAACCTCCACCACCTATCAGGAAAAGAAAGTTATAGACTTAATTAGCACCAATAATCAACCAGATCAGGAAAAGAAAGTTATAGACTTAATTAGCACCAATAAACACCACCTAGCTTCAGACTTCAGGATAATAACTGTTTTACTAACACCATTGCAAAAAGGCACAGACTTTTTTTTCCAAAAAGATGTAAAGAAACGAAGAAGATAGATATAAAAGTAAACTGAGCACAACTGTGAACTTTGATAACTCTCACACGGTGCACAACAGAATATGAATCTTAACACAAAGTAAATGTTATGTGTGTTTTTTTATTGTATTGCCAGAGAGCAGCTTTGTTTTTGTACAAACCATTGTTACCTACAAATATGAATCTTAACGTACCAATCACACTCTCATTACACTATTACAGTCAACCGAAAATGAGATCATCTCATGTCCAAAACATGCTACACAAAATAAGCAGAGAACTATTTTAGAGCAGCAAGATAATCTTTCTTACCTTGCCAAATCCCTAGAAAAACATTGTCTAAAATTAGCAAAGAATTTCCACCTTTTCAACCAGCTTAGTTACAGAAATAATGAATGCATTCTGAACTATTTTGGAGTAGCAAGGTTGTTTACAGAAAAAAGGCTAGAAACATAGTACAACACAATGGTGTTGGCTTGGATCGAACGCTGAAATCATCCCCAAAAACTAAAAAAACGTTTGACTGAGGGGAAAAAAACACTGGCTCTTCTACGGACAACCCTTCTACAAGGCAAATAATGAGTTCAACCTACGGCAAACGAGCAAGCTTCACATTTGCGTTACATATATAAACGACATAATTCCCACTACCCTGCACTCCAAACCAGCAATAATTTATCATCTAGATAAACAACAACAATCACCAGTCAACCATAATATATTACACAGATAACAACTAAAAGTACAGTAGGACCAGAAACAACTACCAATCACGTGCACCGTAATTATAAGAATTGCATCTAACCACCGAATCGAATCGAGATCTAAGCAGATACCTTGCAGGGGCGGTTCTTGATGACAATATACCCATTCTTGCGGATGGTTCCAGCCTGCTGGGGGTAGGTCTTGGACGCACCTGCGTCGGCCTTCGACTCAAAGTGGTGCTCCTCGGAGTCCGACATGGCGATCTTGGCGAGCCCCTGATAACAAAATCAAATCCCAAACATCAAAACCAAGATTTCAAAAAAAACGAAATTCCCAACCCAAGAAACCGAGCAAGTGTGGTACGGGAGCGATTGGACTACTTAATTCGGAACCAAAATCCTGAACCAAATCCGAATGAATGGATTTCCACCCCAAATTACCTTGTTTGGATAGATCGCGAGGAGGAGAAGGAGGCGGTGAGCGAGAGAGAGGGAGGCGCCGATTGATGATAAGTGATAAGCTCGCGTTGGAATCCTAGGGTTTGGTTACATTTATACGCTGCTAACAACGTTTCCGCCTCACCCTCTCACCCGCGGAGACACTAGCTGTGACACTGACTGTGGGTCCCAGAACGACCCGGGCCCACCTGTCTGTGAGGGAGACGGTTGGTGGCGTGTTAGGAGCGTCGGAGCCGTCGATTCGGTCTGGGGATCGGGACACGTGTACGGCTGCGGAGGGAGGGCATCACCTCGCGTTCGAACCACGCCATGGGCGGCTTGGAAGAATCTTTCTTCCTTTTTTATTTTTTATTTTTCCTTTTCTTATCTTGAAGTTTTTATATTTTTCTTCATTGCTTTTCACCGTCTCTTTTCTGCGGATCGGTGATAAGTCAATAATCTCTCTTGTGATTCCGATCGGGTGGGGATTCCTTCAGGAGACGTCATAACCGCATTGTTATGAGATGATCAAAGAGGAGGGCTTAGTTGGATGTGACATGGTGTTTTTTCAATTCCATAAACACTGATATTTACAAAGTATCTGTGAATTATATGAGCCATTAATATGCTGTTATTGCGCATGTATAGGAGACACGGAATATTGCTGGAGTTGACAAGTATGTCAGCACTTTGTTGGCATGTAGCAAATGTCAGGATACAAAAAATCTATGGGCGCCATAGGTTTCCCGTGGTGGAACGTGTTCATGTGAGTTTAAATTCTAGATTAGTATGGTTGCTCGTATTTATGGTTTATTATTTTTTCAGTAATAGTCGATGTATTCGTTGACAATAAGATCAGACCTTTGTCAATATCAAGTTATACACTTTCAGTGACTTCGTCAATTATAAGATATACCGTTTCATCAATATCAAGATGTATGTGGTGGCTCAGTGTTCATATAAGTAGGGGTGTTTGATATATTCATGTGCATCAATCTCTCAGTACGGCTCAACCTTTAGATGTGCTCATATGGGTAAGAGTGTGCGATATATTCATGTGTATCAATCTCAATATGCATGTGTCGTCTTAGTTTTTAGATGTGCTTATAGAGGTAGGGATGTATGTGCATATTTATAGATGTGAGTGCATATGTGTGTATATAAGCGTCTACGTTTGTGTTTTGTAAAAGAAAAAGGAAATTTAAAATCAAGAGTAAGGTAGAGGCACGTGAGAAAATGTTATTTTCTTTGTTGACTATAGACGTTTTTATTTGTCATTTTGTGTTTAGATGATACTGTTGATTCCTAGGGGTGGGCATTCGGTCAGACCAAAAAATTCGGTCTCGGTCTTCGTTTTTTGTCAGTTCGATCTTTAAAAACTCAAGACCAAATTTCATCCAAAAAAATCTCAGGACCGACAAATTCAGTCTCGGTCTCGATCTGACCGAAATTTTTCAGGGGTAAGTTTGGAGTGAAAAAATTTGACAGGGGCAGCGTCGGTGTAGTGGAGGACGGAGGCGTCGCCGACGCGGTGGAGGGTGGAAGAGGCGGCCGCGGTGCGGTGGAGGGTGGAGGTGTCGCCGGCGCGGTGGAGGACAGAGGAGGCGCGGTGGAGGGCGGCGGCAGCGGCGGCGGCCGCGCAGTGGAGGCTGGAGGCGGAGGCGGCGTGGTGGAGGCAGTCAAGCGGAGGCCGAGCGGCAGGGTAGGGTTGTATCACTTCTAGGGTTTGTTTTAGTGAGCTTATTGGGCTTCCTAGACCTATTGAGCCAAAATTTCGGTCATTTCGGTTATTCGGTTAACCGAGCCCAATAACCGAAATGACCGAAATAAATTCGGTCTTTCGAGGGCTGGGACCGAACAGATAAACGAATTTCTCGGTCTCAGTCTTTTCGGTTTGGTTCTTCGGTTCGGTCTAAATATGCCCACCCCTATTGATTCCTACGTGTAAACAATATTCTTCCAGTTACTTTTAGTAAGGATTAGTTAGGGTGAGTATGAATCAGCTACTCACGGAGCTACTTTCTTCTTATTCATAGACACGCTTTTCTAAACTATTAAACGATATATTTCGTGAAAAACATGTGTCCAGGCCAGCGGGAATGTGCCAGTTAGATAATTATGGGATGAGTTGGATGCAGATACCACAAGCAAACAAGAGGTGGCAGTTAAATGAAATACTCCATCCGTTTGAGACTATAAGTCGTTTTGACTTTAGTCAGAGACAACTTGCTTTAAGTTTGTTCAAATTTGTTGAAAAAAAACTAGTAAAAATTTCAATCCAAAACAAATATATTTATGAAAATATATTCAATTGTATATTTAATAAAACTAATTTGATATTATAAATATTACTATATTTTTCTATAAACTTGATCAAACTTGACTTTAACTAAAGTTAAAATGGCTTATAATTTGATACGAAGGAAGTAATAAGGATTGGGTTAAGTCAAGTATAGCCTTCTATGACTTTGTGTTAAAGCTTAAATGTGAGGCACAAACATGTGATTGTTGTGTGTTTCGTTGCTACAAACATGCAAGCACCTCTTATTTGTTTATAAATTCACAAAGACAATGTAAGCTAATGTGCCGTTCAAGATTGACGTAATACCTCCTTTGATTGGAGTATGTTTGCAAACCGGTGGTAGCATATTCGCTAGGGAAGGACCAAATTAGAGCGCAAGAAGCTGCACTCCATCATTTTTGGTTAGTTGGATGATCTACAAAAATGCATCATCAGTGTTTTTCGGGGGATGACACATACGGCACAAAAAGCTAACAAAGACAATAATGAAGGAGCTATGAATTTGATTGTATGTAAGGTTCTAGATTAAAAGTTAAAAAATGTTCTATTTTGTGAGCCTCCTAAGTTCTAATTAGCTTTGGCCGACATTCTTTTATCGTGCTTTGCTACATCATCTATATATGTCAAACTTAATCTCTACATAAGAAAAGAAATAAGCTCTACGAAAATTCTCAAAATCAATTTTGGTTTTCCTCCCTAGATTTCCAAAAAGATTTGAATGCACCCATTTCAAAAAGATCCTTTGAGCCAAACATGCTACTCCTGCGCAACTACTCCAAGTCCAATAAAGGAGTATTAAGCAAAAATGTAATTAGTCAGCCAACAACCTACTTGCTAACCGAGCCTCAGTATCTAAACATGAACTAAACATGGCACTGGCAGGAGAATATCAACAACAACCTACCGGACAAGTGACACCTACATTTAACCCTAACCTGAAACGCAACGAACTATGCACGTGACCGCGCCCATCTAAGCACGTCAAAAACGCTCGCGACGCGCAGTAGAAAAAGCCACCCCCACCCGGTCGGAAGTCGGAAACCGACCGAGCCCAACGCGCCGCACCGCACCGCACCGGTCAACCAGTCCACGGACTCGCGAGCCCAAACCGCTCAGCCGCCGATGGCGACGCCGCCGCCGCCGCCGCCGCCGCCGCCGGAGGTGTTCGACGTCGTCATCTTCGGGGCGTCGGGGTTCACCGGCAGGTACGTCGTCCGCGAGGCGCTCAGGTTCCTGCCCCCGTCGTCGTCCCCGCTCCGCTCGCTCGCGCTCGCCGGCCGCAGCCGCGACCGCGTCGCCGCCGCGCTCCGCTGGGCGGCGGGGCCCGGGCGGGCGGCGCCCGACCTGCCGATCCTCGTCGCGGACGCCTCCGACCCGGCGTCCCTCGCCGCGCTGGCGGCGCGGGCGCGCGTCGTGCTGTCCTGCGCGGGCCCCTTCCGCCTCCACGGCAGGCAGGTCGCGGCGGCCTGCGCCGCCGCGGGGGCCGACTGCCTCGACATCTCCGGGGAGCCCGAGTTCATGGAGCGCGTCGAGGCGGAGTTCCACGAGGCCGCCGCCAAGAACGGGTCGCTGATCATCTCGGCCTGCGGGTTTGATTCCATCCCCGCGGAGCTCGGGTTCTTGTTCCACTCCAGGCAGTGGGCGCCGCCGTCCGTGCCGGTGACCGTGCAGGCGTACCTGAGCATGGAGTCGGACAAGAGGATCGTCGGGAACTTCGGGACGTACGAGTCGGCCGTGCTCGGTGTGGCCAACGCCGGTGAACTGCAGGCGCTGCGCCGGTCACGGCCAAGGCGACCCAGGCCCAATGTGAGTTACCGACTCCTCTCAGTTTGTGAATTGATTTACGAGTTCTATCAATTGCTAATTCGTTCAATGGCGTGGTAGTTGATAAGGGAACTAAGGCTACCTCACCGGAACAACATTTGCATACAGTTAGAACTTAGAAGGATGATTCGTCCCCTAATTGGATATGCTGCTGAGTGTTGATAGCCTTCTAGTTTTATTGGTCCATTGTGAAATTTCTTTTGTTATTGGTGTCATTGACTTATTGTGAATGGTTGTGATTTCCTTTGTGCTGTTTTCTAGATTGCCCGAGATGAAATTTTCCCTGTTTTGATATAGAATACATCCCAAGTCCCAAATGCTCCAAACATTGTTTGATAAAATGATGGTTGGCAATGACAATTGGTTAAGAGCAAACTTATTGTGCTTATGATAAAATTGAGAATTTGGTTTTTGTCTATCGATACTAATTTCATGCTGAATATAGTTTTTTTTAAGGGAAAACAGCTCGAGATTATGCCTTTTCATTGAATATAGCAGGAAAAAATACAACCCCTAGGGGTATGCTGAATAGAGTATTGTACTGGGGCAGTACAATTTTATTTTCCAAATGAGGAATAGACTCTTAATATAAGTATAAGATGGTTGAAGGTTACAGAATAGATACAATGAAGAAGGGCGATCCACATATTTTGACTGCTATTAAGACGATATACACCACTACTGATGTCAGGGAAACATGCTGTGTGGGCACCCGTTAATTTTTTTTTTTGGAATAATGGCACCCGTTAATTAACTCAGTATCATTCTTTCCCTTTTTAATTTGTCCACAAAAAATCTATATATGTCCTACTCTAACCATCACCTTTGTTTCAAGTGATCTGTTGGTACCTGGTACAATCACATGCCAAGCAAACTCCACCACTTAATCCACTATTCTATCAAGTTGTTGCCATATTATGCACCATCTTTGAGCTAATGAATAACTTTTCAGCTTTTTTGGAAAAAAAGTCTCGGTACTGTCATACTGGTGACATTTAAACTAAATGACCGGTACCGTGCCTTTTGTGTGAATGTGACGCTAATCCATGAGGAATAGGTTCTCTTGTTTCTTTGTGCATCATATTGATATTTGCTAGTTCTTTATGTGTCTTATATGTCTATATGAGTACTCCACACTTCCCTTTGATGTCCTTGATAATGATTAATTGCTTCCCTCTCCAAGTTGTTAGTATTGTGTTCTGAGGGCCGCTATTTTCTTCTGCTCTATTAATACATGAGTCAAGACAGAGCCTCTTTTCTTTCACAGGGCCTGTTATCCTTTTGATTAAGATCGGAGTGATGCATTAACCTATACGCCTAATTTTACCACAACACCAAGGCTCTTAAGTACCACTGCGCTCTTTTCACATAGACATAATTAAAATCCTACTTAATCATGAAAATCTTGTTAAATGGTAGGCCATTACTTAGTTGATCCATATGTTACTGAAAAAAAATGAAGATAGCAACAGGAGTTAGGAAAGCAATAACTATATGAATTTATGATGTAAAGTTGACTTTAATGTGTTTTTTCATTTTAGTTATTGACCTATTGCAATAGAAGTAAGAGGGTGAGGAAGGGAAAAATCTCAATGTAGAGTAACTAAATAAGGAATTTGATTCCACAGTCTGTTCTGAATGATTATCCAACTAACTGTTGCAGGAATCTTACTCATTACAGCTTATGAGTTGCAAATTTGAGAATTGCAAAATTTTGAAGAGCATATTGTAAGATGTTTCTTACTACTTACCCTATTGAAGGACTGAAGCATGGAAACACTTTTCATGTTGTTATTGTTGTTGTTTCTGCTGGTGCTTAAACTAAAACCCTTAAATTCATTGCATGCGATGGTGCCTGTTGGGTGAAATTATGATAGAAACCAAAATATTTTTCTTTGGAGATAATAATCACATTTGATGCTAACGCTTATTGCTTTCGACAGATTCCAGGCCCTCCACCTCCCAAAGGATCCCTGGTTGAACATGACAAGGCACTGGGATTGTGGACTATAAAGTTACCTTCTGCAGACACAGTGGTTGTGAAGAGAACCCTATCAACAGTGACAGAGCATCCTGAGGGCCTTCCTGGGGTGGAAGAATCCGCGGATTTCACTGAGCATAGGAAGAGCTTCTGGTCTTCTGTTAAACCAGCGCATTTCGGAGTGAAGCTCACCTCCAAATCCTTGCTGGGCATTGCGCAGTTCATCTTCACTGGACTCTGCATCGGCCTGCTGGGAGGTTTCTCCTTTGGCAGGTCCCTCCTACTAAAATTCCCCTCATTCTTCTCCGCCGGTTGGTTCAGGAAGAGCGGACCGACGGAGGAACAGGTGAGCAGCGCCTCGTTCAAGATGTGGTTCGTTGGGCGTGGCTACAGCGACAGGGCTCGTGCATCGGACCACAGGAGCAAACCTGACAAGGAGATCATCACGAGGGTTTCGGGACCAGAGATCGGCTACATCACAACCCCGATCGTCCTGGTCCAATGCGCCCTCGTCCTGCTGAGCCAGCGAGGGAACCTACCTAAGGGCGGGGTGTACACACCGGGTGCCGTTTTCGGCCCTACCGATATCCAGCAGCGCCTCCAGGAGAATGGCCTGTCGTTCGACCTTGTCTCAACTAGGACACTGTGATCAGAAGCTGAGCATCTACCGGTTTGTTCCTGAACCTGTTGCCTGCCCTTTTCCTGGAGCAGCAATCTGCCTCTTGTTGCTACCTTACACTGAAGAAGAAACGTACTGTAGTAGTCTCTTACTACGTGTGTTGTGTTTGTGTGAAGTAACAGTGTGTTTCTACATGTCGAAACTCGAAACTATGTGTTGTCCTTGTGTGTAGTACAAGTTGTTATACTGTTCCATCTGAAATGAAAATGACGTTCCTGTGTTATGTGAATCATCTGGGTTCCTCGAGTGTAGCGTAGATGGTTGTTGGCCTGTGAAAGCAAGGGCATTGTCTTGTCTACGCGAGAATCATATTTCCGAATAAGCAAAATAAACGTACAACTTTATTTATAGTGTAATAGTAGTATATAGAAAATTAAGTTAAATATTAGTTTTTGAAGCGTTAATTTTTTTTCTTGAGAAACATGTACTCACAAAACATGCACATTCACCCCTTATAAATGCATACACACGATGTTGATGGATACATTATCTAATTGTAAATATAAGTAATGGTGTTAAGTTTAGAACATTTCACTGTAAAGAATCTAATCAGTCTTCGTTTAGTCTTCTTGAAACATTAAGGGCTGGTTTGGTTTGAGGCCTAAATTAGGCTTACCAATATTTAGTAATTTCAATAGTGTTTAGTGTCTATTTGGTTTGAAGTCAAATTTTGGCATGCCTGAGAAAATAGGCAATTTCAATAGTGAACTTAGGCTATTTTGGCTTTAATCCAAACACAACTTTGCTTTACTAAAATTAGTCATGCCAAAACTTACCAAAATTTGGCACTGACAAAATTTAATAAGACCTATTTAGACTATAAACCAAACCAAATCTAAATTTGATGGTGCCTTATTCCGTGGAACAGTGAAAGTACTAACATTGGGACCGTAGCAATGTTGTCTCGTGCATTCTGTACCTATTTTTCTCAAAGAAAGTTGCTGTGCAATTCGGGCAAAATTTCTCCATCTGTGATGTGCCAGAAGCTTCCGTGGCGTTTGGAGCCACACGGCCACGCACGCACGGGCGCGCGCGCACACGTGCGAAAGCCGCAGCAGCTGCTCGCGTCGTCGCCGTCGCCGTCGTCCTCCTCCCTCATCCCTCCCACAGGTTCCTCGTTCAAAGCCACGACTTTTGCTTATTCTCCCCGTGGGCCCCCGCGACGACCGACCGACCAGCGGCGGCCGCTTTCGTGGACCGGACAAAAGGAAACGAAGCCCATGCCGAAACGGCAAGTCCAATCCAAAATTATCTCGTGAAAACTTTCAAATTACTCGTACAGCAAATTCAAATCCCGATGTTTCAAACAGGATTAATGTTTTTTTCGCGAACATGAAAAATGATTGTATATCAATATATTAAAATAAAAGAACGTTTGATACATACCGCAATCAGTCAGACCGACTTATGTCTAGAAAATAGAGAAAAAATGAGGAAAAAAAAACGAGAAAAAGAAAGAAACTACTACGGTGGCTAAACACAACTTAAAAAATAGGGAGGGACGGAGCCTCACTACCCTCTCAAGAAGACCCTAAAATAGCAACGCCAGCTAACAATCAAATGGCCCTCACAGAGGATTAATCTGCAAACCGGCAAGATTACTCCGGGGATCCGGGTGAGCGCGTTCGAACGCGAATTCGAGAAATTGGGTGAGAATAATGATGGATTACCAGTACGCGTTTCTTCTCTTTTCTTCTTGTCTCCCATTTGGTTTCGCGTGCACGCCTCCTGCAGACGGATGGAGTAGGGCTCCATACGGATTTCATTCGATAGCAGCGGCATCAGCATCTTGCCTGGACCGTGTGCTTTCCATGAGAGCTTTCTGTTCGAACACCTTTGTCCCCCTCCTTCCCCATTGCATGGAGTATGCGTGCAAAGTCGTGTGTGCGCTAGTGATGGCCCAAAAAACGCTCGATCCCTTTGCCTGTCTCGTCTTTGACCATCTCGCTTTCGCAGTGCGATGCATCATGACTAGTAAGAGGGGTAGAGCGTGCGTGCGCGCGCAGAAGTGTCACGGTCCAAGAAAGCGAGCGCGAAACCAAAGCAAAATAGGCGTTCGGATGGTGGTTGCAATTGCGACGCACAGAATGTTTTCTCGAGGGATCAGAATCCATCTTCTGCGTGAGGGTTACATTGGGATGGCGATTGTAATTGAATGCGAGGGAATAGCGGTTGTTTGAATCTTCTTAAAATAAAGATGAAGATTAAATGTTTCACGTAAAACGAAGTGGTAATAACGTGCGTGAGTTTTAACTATTGCAAACTTGAAAAATGGATTAATTTGATATTTTAGAACAACTTTTATATAGAAAGTTTTCGCATGAAACGTATTGTTTAGCAGTTTGAAAAGCGTGCCATCAATATCCAAAACTTAATCCACTTTTTTCTGTGGAAACGAACGGAGCATGTCCTCTGGAATGATCAGAATCTGTCTTCGGTATGAGGTGGTGTGGGAAAAGAACACAATGGGAGAAAAAAAAGATTGTTGTGTTTGAACTATTGAATGCATTTACATTGTGGGGGAGAATGTGGTGGATACAACCAAAATTTGCTTCTCTTTTGATGATCCTACTTGTGTTATTCACATCAAGAATTGGGGCTAAAATTAAAGGGAAAAAAAGAGATTTTGGAAACAAAATTTTGTACGAAAAAAAAAGAAGAATTGTTTGTTGGTGAGATTTTTTTCACTACACCTATGTTGACTATGTGAGCTTGTTTGCTTACTCGCCGCCGTCGCCGCGCGACGAGCTGCCGCCGCCGCTGCTCGCGCCGTCGCCGGACTCGGCGATGTCGAGTAAAGCGGCGAGCACGTCCGGCATGTCCGGCCGCTCCTGCGGCGAGTCGGCGGTGCACCGCATGCCGAGCATGAGCATGTCCCAGAGCACAGCGCCGCTCGACGCCGCCGCCGCCGCCTCCTTCGCCGGCCACCCCTCCTGGGCCATCCTCCGGCTCCACTCGACCAGGCACTCCTCCTCGCCGCCGTCGACGGCGCGGCGCCCCGTGGCGAGCTCCATGAGCAGCACGCCGTAGCTGTACACGTCGCCCTTGGTCGTGGCGCGCCACGTCTGACCGTACTCCGGCGCCACGTACCCCACCGTGCCGGCCACCATCGTGCTGACGTGGGTGTCGCCGGGGCGGACCACCCTGGCCAGCCCGAAGTCCGTCACCTTGGCGCCGCCGTCGCGGCCGAGGAGCACATTGCTGGCCTTCACGTCGCGGTGCACCACGGCGGGGCGGCACTCGTGGTGCAGGAACACCAGCGCGCGCGCCACGCCGATGGCCGCGTCCAGCCGCCGCCGCCGCCCGAACGCGGCGTGGTCGCCGATGAGGGACTCCAGGTTGCCGCCGTCGAGGTACTCGTAGACCAGGATCTTGGCCGAGCCGGCGAGGCACCAGCCGTAGAGCGTGACCAGGTTCGGGTGCGGCCACGTGAACCCCATCCGGTCGGCGAGCACCTCCATCTCGGCGCGGAACTCGCGCTCGCCGCTGTCCTCGCCGCCGGCGCCGCCGGCGCCGCAGTCGCGGAGCCTCGCGAGCTTCTTGACCGCCACGTCGCGGCCGTCGGGGAGAACGCCGCGGTACACCACGCCGTAGCCGCCACGCCCGACCACGCGGTCGTCGGAGAAGCCGCTGGTCGCCGCCACGATGTCGTGGTACGTGAACGCCGTCTTGTCGAGCCTGAACACCTTCACCCCCTCCGACGACGACGAGCAACCCGTCACGCACGACGACGAGCACCCGGACGGCGGCGACAACGTGGCCGACATATGGAACGCGCCGCACTTGCCACCGCCGCCGCCGCCGCCGCACTTGGGGTTCTCGCAGGAGAGCGACTCGGGGTCCGGGTCCTGGTCCACCGGAAACCTCGCCCGCAGGTTGGCCATGATGAACACGACCGTGCCGGCGATGAAGGCGATGATGAGGGAGAAGACGAACCACAGCGCGATGGTTCTCGGAGACATCCCGCGCCCTCTAATGGCGGCCTGTGGCGCTCTCTGCCTGCGAGGGCCTCGATCCTGCAACGTGATGAGGGGGTCGCCGAGGAAGGAGAGCTCGTCGAAGGTCCCGAGCTGGCCGGTGGTCGGGACGTCGCCGGAGAGGAGCGGGTTGTACGACACGTTGAACTTGTTCAGGCCGGTCAGGTTGCCGAGGCTCGCCGGGAGCTCGCCGGAGAAGTTGTTGTACGCCAGGTCGAGTATCTCGAGGCACAGGATGTGGCCGATCTCCGGCGGGATCCCGCCGGAGATGCTGTTGTTCGAGACATTCAGCACGACGAGCGGCAGGTGACTGATCGCCGGCGGCAGGTGACCCGTGAGCTGGTTGTTGTCGAGGTGGAGCAGGCTGAGGTTCCGCATTGCGCCGATCTGGGAAGGTATCTCGCCGGAGAGCTTGTTGCCGGAGAGCTGCACGTAGCCGGAGATCGTGTTCGACCTCACCGGCGACGAGGAGTTGGTGCAGATCGGGATGATCCCGTAGCCCTTGAGGAGGCGATCCCATATGCTGCGGCAATTCTCCCGCGTCATCACCGTGTACACGAAGTTGAACGGCGGGTAGGTCGCCGGAATCCACCGCCTCATGGCCTGGCACTCGCCGGAGCCGGCGAGCACGCTGATATCCTTCCGGTTCTTCTCGAAGGTCGGCGCGGGGTTCCTCCCTATCTCTGCCATCTCCGGCGGGATCCTGCCGGTCAGCCGGTTGTCGGCCAGGTTCAGCCAGAGCAAGCTGCTGCAGTTGCCGATCTCCGGCGGTATCTCGCCGGAGAGCTGGTTCCCGGCGAGCATCAGCCAGAGCAGCGACGTGAGGTTCCCGATGCTCGCCGGTATCCTGCCGGTGAGGCCGTTGTACGACAAGTCCAGCGCCTGGAGCTCGGCGAGGCGGCCGTACTCCGGCGGGATCCCACCGGAGAAGCTATTCGCCGGGAGCATCAGGTACTTGAGGCTCTTCATGTCGGCCACCTCGAGGGGGAGCTCGCCGGAGAACTGGTTGAAGCTGAGGTCGAGCCTGGCGAGCAGCGGCAGCCGGAGCACGCCGGAGGAGACGATGCCGCCGGTGTAGTTGTTGTGATGCAACACGAGGTACTTCAACGTCACGAACTCGCCGAGGATCCCCTGCATGTCGCCGCCGAACGCGTTGGTGCTCATGTCCAAGAACTGCAGCGACGTGCAGTTCGTCAGCTCCGCCGGAATCCGGCGATCGAATCGGTTCTTGCCAAGGATCAGCGTCTCGAGTCCGGCGAGCTCCCCGATCCCGGCGGGTATCTTGCCGGCGAAACCGTTCCCCCACAGCGACAGGTACGTCAGGTTCGAGCAGCTTGCGATGGAGTCCGGGAATTCTCCGGCGAAGTGGTTCGCGGAGAGGTCCAGAGACCTGAGCTTGCAGCCGCCGGGGAACGTGGCTGCCGGGACGCCGCCGGTGAGGTTGTTCTCGGCGACGTTGAACTGCGTGAACCTCGCGATGCCCGGCCATAGCTCGCCGGTGAAGTTGTTGGTGCTGAGGTCGATGTACGCGAGCTTGGGGCAGCCGTCGAAGAGGCCGGTGATGTCGCCGGTGAAGCCGTTGCCGGACACGTTGAGCACGGCGAGGTCGCCGCACGCCGCCGGGACGAAGCTCGCCGCGGCGCCGCCCACGAACCGATTCCCGGACACGTCGAGCGTGCGCAGCTTGGTCAGGCCGGAGACGTCGAGCCCCCCGGCGATGAGGTTGTGCGACAGGTTGAGGTGCACGAGGCCGCGGCATTGGGCGAGGTCGCCGGCGGGGAGCTCGCCGCCGATGCCGTTGTCGGAGAGGTCGAGCCACGTGAGCGCCGTGAGCCGCGAGAAGTTGCCGAACGCGGCGCCGCTGATGGCCGAGCCGGACAGGTCGAGCGCCGTGACGCGGCCGCGCCCGTCGCAGGTCACGCCGGCCCACCGACACGGCGACGCGTCGGACTCCGGCCACCGGTCATACTCCCCCCGGTTGAACTTGTTGTTCGCCTGCAGAAACCTTTTCAGCTCGACGAGCACCTCCCTGTCGTCGTCGCCGGCTACCACCGCCACCTGACCTACAAAAATTCACCGAAATTCGGTCAAATTCCGCTCAAAATTCAGCTCACAGCACAAAAAAACAAACCGAACCAAGAACAGAGAGCTACCTGCGAAGAGGAGTAAGCAGAGGAATCCAAGAAGCAGGGGAGACATGGCACGCCTTCGAGAATCATGGAAGAACAAGGGAAGCTACGACGAGGGTGAGGCGGGAGGACGAATCCTCATGTGAGAGCTGCGTCTCCGCCTCAGCTACTGCTACTCTGTCTCGCCAATTCCAGTGGCAAGATAGAAAGAAGAAAGTGAGAGAGACGAACTGGACGAAGTGAGATGAGAGTTTAGAAAAAAAAGATAAAGTTTTTGAGTGCTAAACCGGAGGTTATTTAAGGCCTAATAAGCAACATGTGACTGCGTTGAATTGAACCGGGTAAGGTAATGGCCGTCGCTGTTTCATACAAGTAGTATTCCTCTTTTTTTTTTCTTTTCTCGGTTTTTAATTGGGGTTTCAAACTTCGCCACTGCTGCTGACCACACGGGGGACACAGGGTGATGGACTGACTGACAATGGCTCGTTGGTTATGGTCTCTGAATTTTCTCTCTCCCCTTTATAGTACAAGTAGTACTATTTTCCTACGATCACAAAACCGATGAAATTTTCTAAACCTGTTATATCTCGACCGATGAAAAACCATCGGTATTAGCCGATTTTCGTATAACATTTTCAAAATTGTTTTTACCGGTTTTTGATGGGATTTCAGTAAACTGATGAGGAGCGGTTTTTACTTTGGAAACGAAAAGTTAAACCCTGCTACTACCTTTCTGCTCAATGTACGAGCTGCGAGTACAACTGCGATTAGTAACGTACCAATCGACACGTCTGAAACTAATTCCCGGTTAATCGACGGGTTTTTTTTCCCTATGGTTTAGAAGTTAATCTCGTGGGTTTCTCTTGCTTGTTGGAAGAACAGGGAAGGAAAGCCGCCGTTGTTGACGACGAGCGACTCGGCCTGGTCGGGTCAGTCCACCACCGTGCCGGGGAGGAGAAGGGCGCGGTCGCGGACACACGCACGCGCGCGCGTGATCGATCGCGGATGCGTGCGGGCGACCAGGCGTGCGGCCCATGCGCTGACCAGAAGAACACGAACAGCATGCGGCCTCCGGGTTTTTGGAATTTTCCAGGCGGAGGAGGGGCTCGCGGCCTCGCGGTCGGGCGGAGTAACTGTGACTGCAAGTGGGGTGGGGAGCGCAATACCACCGCGACGATGCGTGATCCGGCATGAGTGAGTGAGCGAGCGGCGACCGGCGAAGGGGGCGGATGGGCGCGCCGCGCGGTGGTCGGGGTGGCGCTGTTGCTTACGCTGGACTAGTTTCAGTCGTATCCCATCGAGGGTTTACGGTTCCGAGATGGCCGTCCGTTTCGGGCTATGGTGAAACGATGGTTTCTGCGAAATCCGCTGGAAAGCCGGTAGATTCCGAATAAATTTTATAAACCAAAATTTGAATACAAATTCCTTGAGTTTACCGATAAGCTCGCGAAAACTGTCGGCTTTGGTGAAATTCCGAGCGAAATCATCGAAATTTCAATCGTAGCTAGAAAAAGAGGTAAACTGAAATTGTTTTTCTTTTTTAATTCGTTATTCTTTTCTTTCCTACCGTAGATTTCAGTAAATACACAAAATACATCAATTTTTTCGAAAATTTATATCCCAATAGGTTCTATTAATATCGTACTGTTTATAAGATTTTATTTGATTTTATTTCAATTCAAATTTGAATTTAGATAAAACTCATCGAAATCTCAGACGGCTTCTACTTTCTAGCCTCGTCGAAACCTCAAAATTTCACAGAACTCGACCGGTTTTCGTCGGAATTGTGAACCTTAATCCCATCCTACACCCAGGATAACTTATTTTGAAATAGAGAAAGTAGTTACGATTCGACTTATCTCATCGTTTGCCCTATAATAAATAAGCTGATGTTAAGATTTAAATTTTAAATTATGTTGTTTATTTTTAAACATTAACATTTAATCACTAAAAATACAACATGTATATAAAAGTTTTACTCTAAATTATACTTTTTAAATAAACCGTTTAATATATAACCAGCCTTTGGCCTACTAATAGGATTCTATGTGTCCGCGGACATTGTTTTTTAAAATATTTAGGTCCTTGTCATATGTTCATTTGCTTATAGGCTACAACTAAAAATTAAAATTTTGAAATTGGGTATAACCGTTTATATATGCACATAGAAATTCTGCATAACCATTTATATACAGGGCTGTGTTCCTTACCCTAAGTTCTCAACTCAACTCGCTTGTTTTTTACGCGCACGACTTTTCAAACTACTAAATGGTGTTTTTTAAAAAAGTTTTTATATTGTTTTAAAAATCATTTTAATTAATTTTTTAAGTTTTTCTATAGTTAATACTTAACTAATCATGCATTAATCCATCGCTTCATTTTGTGTGTGTAGAGAGGGATTACCAACCCCTCTAAAAGAACGCAACCGCAATCATGCCCTTTAGATTATTACCCTAGAGTTCGGCACACAAGGCCTAGCCTTTTAAACTCATCATATATGCATGACATACATCAAACACTAATATATAGGATAAATTTATGGTGGAAACATAACCTATTGTAAACCACAGCCGAAAAGTCATCTAAAATTCAAAAAAATCCCACATGAAACTAAAATGATGATGAATTGCCATGTAAAGAATATTGTCCAAATTGGACTCTATTTGCAAGATATAAAAGCAAATTTCGAACCAGAAAACAATCCAATCATGGTGTTTGAATCTCCTGAAGATGAAGATGAAGTGTTTTACGCAAAACGAGATGGTAATAACGTGTGATTAATTGAGTTTTAATCATTACAAACTTGAAAAATGGATTAATCTGGTATTTTAGAACAAATTTCATATAAAAAGTTTTCACACGAAACACACCGTTTAGTAGTTTGAAAAGCGTGCCACGAATATCCAAAACTTTATCCTCTCTTTACAGAGGATTCGAACGGGGCCAAGATTTTTCACACAACAGTTCATCATCATCTTATCTACATATGAGAATTTTTGTGTGATTTTAGATGACTTTGTGGTGTAGTTTACACGGGTTTTCACCTAAGTTAGGGTTTCCATCATATATTTTTCAAAATCTTCACTTGGCGTGACAAATCTTGCTATCCCTCAAATCTTTTCTTTTTGCAGGCACAGTATCTCAGATATGTTCAAACATATACTTGAGTATAAACGCAATTTGCTTGGTTCAACATGCAATATCTCTGAAGATGCCTAGTTGAGTGTGTGGTGGGCTCTGCTTCAATACGCACCATGTTTTTTGCATTTTGGATGGATGTCCTTGTCAGCCTACACGATCAGGAGTCAAACAAAAGCGCTAAGAACCTAAGACCCTTCTTTTTCAGACTTTAAAACTGAAGACCGAGACTAAACAACTCGTATAGTTTAACGGATTATAGTGGATTTTTTAGACATGAGAACAATACTTTTATAGTATTCAAATTCAATTGTGACACAATTTGGATCTATAGTCTGCTATCTGAAAGAGATTACATTTCACAATCTAGCTTATTCCTAGGTTTTTCTGCTAGGCCCGCTTTTTTTTCTAGTGTTCTACATCTTCCTTCCATGACACCACCATTTTTTCTAAATAGCTGTAAACCGTCGTCAAAACATGAAAAATGAAAAATAATAATAAAAGAAACCTAGCTGAATTTGCTGTGCAATTAGTTGCACAAAACTACTTGATCTACAAGTTCTTTAAAAAAATGGAATTATATCAGTTGAAGAAACTAAGTTCAATTTTACAAATTATTAACGCAATTGTGTAGTTCTTATAGATATAAACAAATAAACACCAGTTTAATATTTATATATTTGATCAATTAATCTACACCATTACAATTTATTACGGTTAAGCCAGTTCTCTTAAGTTATTTACTCATTCCTTTGGTTTTGTACTTGGTTATACATTCCTGCACGTACGAATGTTCGTAACCCATGACGTACGTTTTTGGAGAATAGTCATGTATTATGCATGATCTTCATTCTAGCAAATAAACTATATATTCATTTGTGACGACTGGTCTGCAGGTTTCTTGGACGAACCTGATATAGATAGAGTCAAAGATATATCTGGGACTATATGGCATTAGAGAAGAGAGTAAATGTTGCTTGCTAATGTCGATATTTGCCTTGCTGTCCAAGTTTAATTATTTTAATTGTTTGTTTTTGTGTAATGTGTCAAACTAATGGGTCCCTCTCGGGAGATCTTTTCTCCCTGCAGGTGCCAAGTTCAATTGGGTGAATTCCACACAATTCCAATCCATTTTCATAGGAAACATGTTGATGGAAGACACACATGTCTCGTGTGGTAGCTTCCTCTGCTCTGCTACGTACCGATTGATTCTTTCGTTGATTTTGACGTGAGCATGAATTTTCCTTGTATGATTTGAGTCGCCTCATTGCTTAGGCTGTGTTCGATACCGAGAGTTCCCAACTCACCCGTTTCGTTTTCTGCACACACGCTTTTCAAACGGCTAAACGGTGATTTTTTTTAAAAAAAATATTTCTATATGAAAGTTGCTTAAAAAATTATATTGATCTATTTCTTTTTTTAAAAAAAAATAGCTAATACTTAATTAATTATGTGCTAATGGATCACTCCATTTTTCGTACGGAGAAGATATGTTCCCACATCCTCCAATACCGAATACAGCCTAAAGTCTGTTTAAGTAGCTAGAGATTAATTATGAGAAGCAATTGTTGGTGAGTATCCAGCTGGCAAGAATTTCGGGTAACTATCGAGTCTTAGAATCTGTATTAATTAGCAGTGAAATTGTAAAACCTATAAGGTCATTTTAAATTAGCGTGTGCTTTTGTCACTAACTTATACTACCTTCATTTTAGAGAAAATTGCCTATATGAGTGTGTTTAATTGCCTGCATTGAACCTGGCATGCATGTGTGGGTGCAGGTGAGTGGTGCTTGGTTGCCTGTACATTTGTCCAAGCTAGACCGAACTCGTGCGAAAGGCACCTTGGAACCAAGCTCGAGGAGAATACATATTTCAACCTTTGCTCCCTAGCCAGGCCCGACACGTGTAGGCGTGGGTGCAGTAGTGCGAGCGTGGGGGCAGGCGCGGATGTAGGGGTGTGGGTTGACTCATCTCTACGCCCCTACCCCACATTCGTCTCACGGAGGTGTGAGGGACTTGACCTTGCAAAGGGTGACGAGAAAAGTTCGACGTTGTCTCCAATCCACTTGCCGGAACGCATCATATCTCATCCAACCAGTTCTAGCTTGGGATGGCAGCTATGAGCTTTCTGTCACTATATTCGGCCCGCACAAGCTTACTGTTATCATCCTCTTCTTGTTGTCGCCTCTACCGTTGCTGGATTTTTCACATTATGATCCTTTTAAAAAACTTATTTCGCAAATAGACCCCTGAAAAAACTTATCCCAGAAATGATCCTTTTTGGGGCGCCAGAGTGGCTGGCGCCGTCCCCACGGGACGGCGCCAGCCTCTCTGGCGCCGTCCTCCTGCCACTGTGGCGCACGCGAACCGACGTGGCAGGAGGAGAGCGCCAGCCATGCTGGCGCCGCCCCAGGGAGGAGGGCGCCAGCATGGCTGGCGCCGCCACCTCCATTCCTGTTTCTCTGTATAGAATTGCAACGGTGTCATTTTTATTTTATTTTTTTGGATGTTTTTTCACACTCAGAATTACGATACAACCAACCACAAAAAAAATTTAAACTCGAACTACCACTTAGCTAAGTCTGAAAATAGCTAGCATACCACTTAGTCTACTTTGCACCTTCACTAAAATTAGACCATAATTTCTTTAGTAAAACCCTTTGATCAGCATGTTAAACATAATGCACTCTACCACTATATGAAATTACTTAATCTAATTCAAAATATAACCACATGAAATGACATATATAAGTTAAACAGTACATAGAGATGCAATTTTTTTATTTTTATTTCATTTTTTTGATATTTTTTTCACACTTAGGAGAACATAGGAACCAACCGTATAAAAAATAAACTCAAACGGACAAAATATGTGACTTGTAAAATTTTCCAAAACTCTACCGAAACGGACAAAATATGTCATCTATTAAAATAGGCGTAACTTTCTCATACGGACTCGGAATCAGGCAAATAATATATGCACGGACATTTACAGAAAAAGTTACATCCGATTCTCCCCGGCTATGCCGGGTTCAGCAATATTAAAACCTTCAAATTCCGGTTGCAAGATTGTGTTTTCGAGGAGAGAAGTTTTTCGGTAGAACTTTGGAAAATTCCACATGCTACATATTTCGTCCGTTTGAATTTATTTTTTACATGGTTGATTTCTGTGAGTTCCTAAGTGTGAAAAAAATATCAAAAAAATAAAATAAAAATAAAAAAGTTGTACATCTCTCCTTTGCACTAGTTCGGAGAGAGAGGAGAGGAGAGGAAAAATTCTACAGGTCACATATTACGTCCATTTGAGTTCAATTTTTCTAGGTTGGTTCTTGTGTGTCCCTAAGCGTGAAAAAAATATTAAACAAATAAAAAAATAAAAAATTTGGGGGGGGGGGCGCCAGCCACTCTGACGCACTCTCCCTAGCCACCTCAGCATCGTTCCGCCACGTCGGCAGGGGGACGGCGCCTGGCGCCGTCCTGTTGCGCCCCAAAAAGGACCATTTTTAGGATAAGTTTTTCTAGGGGTCTATTTTGCGAAATAAATTTTTTAAAAGGACCAAAATGTGAAAAATCCAGTCTACCGTTGTGCCCCAATATTAACTCTTCCTCCTCCTTATTTAGCCAGATCCGGTAGCCAGGTGCCCGAGGCCACCAGATCTGCCATCCTGGTTGCCAAATCAAACTACTCCGGTGATGACAAGCAGTAAGGACATAGGAGCGCGAGCGAGATAGAAAAGGGTGGAGAGTGGGAGTTGCCGTCGGCAGAGGAAGTGGGGAACGACAGGCGGCAGAAAAGTTGGGAATGGCTGGCGGTGTAGTGGTTCATCGTTTTGTTTTTTTCTTTTCTTTTTTCACCTGTTTGTTGTAAAAAGGGTCAAGCACACATTTTATTTTGTAGACAAAGAAATGCTACAATGATTTCACACATATATTATTCTTTATATGTAATAAATTGTTTACATCTACTAATTGATTAAATCTCTTTTTTTATGATACAATACCATATAGGTAACCTTATTCAACTTTAAATTTTAACCACACTTAAATCCATACAACCAATCAAACAAAATCACTTCCCAACTGGATTACTTATAGAAGCAATTAGACAAAATCTGATACTATCTAGGCTAATTAAATTGGTGCAAATAACCAAATAGCTGTCTATATGTGTACCACTCTAGCCAAACCAAATTCAACCTAAAGGAGAGAGAGCCATGCTAGAGAGATACGAGTATACAAAATATACACTTATTGAGGACAAAAGTTTAAAATTTAATGACATGGACTTACTTGAAAAAGGAGGGATTGGAGTAACTATCAAGGGAAAATTCAACGTAGTACTTTCTGATAGCACTGCACAGAATGGAAAAAATGCAGTACCTTTGCATCGATTTACCACATGTGGTTCAATTCACTATTTCCATTTGATCGATTCCGGGAATAAATGCAAATGCATTTTCTTCCAAATTGTACTGCTTGTACACGCGCACGTGGGTCGTACTGCTAGAGTACGTGCCACGGTGCCGGTTACTATCAGTACCCACGAACCAATATATCCGCACAAAGAAAAATGCAGGAAAAAAGCACTTGTAAAAATTTCAATTAGTTTGCGAAAAGAAAATTTTTTTGCCACATCAGATGTTGAAAAGGGTTTTCAGACACGAATGAAAAAACTAATTTTATAACTCGTCTGGAAACTGCGAGACGAATCTTTTGAGCCTAATTAAGCCGTCATTAGCACATGTAGGTTACTGTAGCACTTATGGCTAATCATAGACTTATTAGGCTCAAAAGATTCATCTCGTGATTTCCATATAATCTGTGCAATTAGTTTTTGTTTTTATTTATATTTAATGTTTCATGCATATGTTTAAAATTTTATGTGACATTTTTAGAAAAAAAAAATAGGAACTGAACAGCAGAAAATCTCATGCATGCGCTGCACATACATTATCCATCCGTACAGGGCATAGTATACTCCACATCACTAATACTATACTACTGTAGTATTTATCCAGCGATTAATTAATAATTAATCAAGTTAACCAATTCTATATATTCAACCTCGTGCTTTGACTTGCTAGCTAACAACAACTAGTAGTCCTCAGGCTGCAGGCATCTGTCAGGATTAGGTGAAGATTACCACAAAATGAATCAATTAATTAGGGTTTTTTAGATGTTGCCATGAAGCTAACAGAGTGTGATTGATATTCTCCACAGAGGCCATTGCCCGGCCGAGCCAGGACAAATTCCGGTGAGAAAAAACCAATAATGCACACTGCTGGACAACGGCGACGTGTACCCTTGGCACGTGCAATCTCTCACTGTCATTTTGGTAGTTTATGCATGACCGGCACAAGACCCAATATTAAGCTTCATATGTGCACTAAATTACATGTTGTATCTAAGAGCAAGTTTAAGTTTAATAGTATAGCCAATTACTAGCTCCAATTCATTTATAGCCAATTTAATAGCTCATTTATACAATAGTTATATACTACACTATTAATACCTGGTTCCACTTATCATACACACAGTGTGTCTTGGAGTCCGTGCTACAGCTGGCTACAAATCTGTAGCCCGCTACTCTTGTATCTTTTTATTTATCTTATTAAAATATATTTACAGCTGGCTTATAGCCTACTATTGTACCTGCTCTAATTGATCATTGGGATCAGATTTTGGGAAATCGAGACAGAATGATTGTTGGATCGACGCCGGCACATGTGTAGATATGGTTGTTAACAAGGGGATTAACTAATTAACGGAAGCTAGTGTATGTGATCAGTCAATCATTGGCAAGATTAGTCCAGATATGTTTAGCTTAATTAGGTAGTAACTAATGAGTATATATGTGGTGGAATAAAGTTTGCTTGTTGCGTTGCCGTCGTCGCAATCAGCGGCACATGCTGCAGGGGGGAGAAGACGCCATGGAGGACAGCAAGGCCACCATGCGTTTTGTGCAGATGCAGCCATGGAGAGGTGATCGTGTTTCGATTCTCGTATCGATCGTTGCCATGGCCGGATTACGGTGGCTCAGCTTCGGGCAGCACAAAAGCAGCTAGGTGACACGGTAGAGGTCAAAGAGATGGTGAGCAAGATGATGATGAGAGCGGGGGTGACGATCGAGATGGCACGCGCTGTCGTCGCTGCAGACTGTTTTTTTTTTTCACTTCTATTACAACTCACCTTTTTTGTTTTCTGGGCGTACGTTTTCTAAATTTCTAAACGAGTATTTTTGTTTTGCAAAAGATTCTATAGAAAAATTACTTTAAAAAATTATATTAATCTATTTTTTATTTTTTGAATTAATACTAAATTAATCTCACTCTAATCGTTTGATTTATTTTTGGTGTCATGAGGCAAGTTTGGGCGATGCTTTTATGGCTGCAATGACGGCTCGGCCCATATGCTCGATTGCTGCGGCATGTGGCCCAGGCGCCGCGGCCCGTGCATGATCGGGGCACACCCAAAGCGTTTTCAGTTGTTAGGATGTGTTTGGATGATGGTCAAGCGAGATGGAATATGATCACCCATATACTAGTAAAAATGTTGGTACGTTGCACTAGATGAAGTATAAAAAAAGTAGTAGTGAATGTGTGGAAGCGTAAGATTACCAGGTTAAGTGAGGTCCTTATAGGCAATTCAAATATTTCCAGTGCGAGAAAGACACTAACATGGGTGTCCTTAAAAAAAAAAAAGAAAGACACTCACATGACATAATTATTTGTTGCTCTAAATCCACTGACATGGATGATTATAAAAAAACTATTAATACCACCTTAAAATAAAATTATGAATTACAAACTAAAGTTTGAAACCATAATAAACATTTACTTTTGTCATGTATTATTATTAGATTCAGTTGCAATGAATGGTTATTTTTTCCGGTACTTGATATTGATAAAAGAATTTCATTAGCAAAGAAGAGCCATAGTAGAAGAAATGTTTTTGGCTAGCTATCAGATCAAGCTCACTACACTCCAATCGCAAAATCGTTTCACTCTAAAAAATCAGAAGGAAATCGTGCAATGAATGGAAAGAAAAAAATTGATGTGGTTAGGTTATGTAAACACGATTCAATTAAAAAAAGGCATGTGATTGTTTTTATTATAACTTTAAAATTGTGTTATTTTTTCTTCGATCCTTGTTACTCTATGCAGCATTAACAGTCCTCAGCAAGCCTCCTATTTAAGCTGTGCTGCTCAAGCTGGAAAAGCGAGGTGGCATTGTTCGTGCTCGGTTGCTACAGTGTCATGCAGTATTGTGCTGGGCTACTGCTCCTATGCTCTGTGGGCTAGCTGCTAGGCTGTGGTTGCTTTTGGCTGGGCCGGCTTGCTGCTGCTTTGGTTGGGCTGCTAGCTAGCTTTCTCTTTTTTTTTCTCTCTCTCTCTCTTTTCTCTTTTATTTGCGGGGCATTAGCGTCATGCGTCCGGATTTTGTATTACACGGACCATCAACGAAATAGTAATCGAAGCCAGGTACCGATAGACGAAAAAAAATTATGGAAGCTTTACGTAATTTTCTATTAGATATAGATATGGTGGTCTAGTTTTTGTTTGGTGGAATTTACTTATCTAGATTTATGTTTAGTTAGGAGTAGTAGGGTGGATAAGCTCTTATGATCACCTCAAACTTGGAGATGGTAAGAATACCCGCACCACCACGTATATCTCCATTTATCTCACAAACTCAATACGTGCAAACGAGTAATTTTCCTCTCGTGTTAAAAAAAAGAGAGCTAATTTCACGAATTCATTAGAAAAAAACAATGGTTCTTGCCTTCTTGCTGTCAAACTCCTAACAGTCAAATTCACACACACTTGAACTGGCAAAAAGAGAAATGAGATTCTAATGGCTCATAGCGCGGTCGTCGCCGCCGCCCTCCTCCTTCACTTGCTGTTGAACTCCGTCGCCTGCGCCGTTCCCATTTTCCGCGGGGGCTTTTAACTATTTGCTACTATTACGAGTGGAGCTTAACGTTTTGCCACTAGACCCATATATCATAGACACATGAGAGTCCACATGTTATAGACAGTGAGTGGCAAATCGTTAATTGCTATGTCACAAGAGTAACAAATAGTTAAATTTCCCGCGGCCTTTCACGCCGCCAGCCTCGCTGTCGGAGGAGGAGAGTAGTGGGAGAGATGGGTGAGAAAAAGGAAAAAGGATGGAGGAGGAGGTGAGCGTATTCTCCTTTTTCTTCACGTGCGCGTCTTTCAGTCGAATCGGCCAGATACAGATATATCCAGCGTCTCCAACAAATTCTTCAACCAATAACTTCCAGAAAATGGACCGTCATCTTCTATCCATGCAAATTCTACTCCCTCCGTCCCAGAATATAGCAATCTAGGATTGGATGGGTTCAGATTCATAGTATTAGGATACGTTTCATCCGGTGCTAGGTTATTATATTCTGGGACGGAGGAAGTACCATGCAAATATACCTCTTACTCATTTAATGCTCCTTTACTTACTTGCCTGGCTTCTTTTTTTATGATTTTTTAAGTCTTATAAAAGGTTGTCAACCTAATGCTTTAAGACCCGCCCGCTATCCCCTTTCCCTTTTTAAACAAAACAAGACAAATTAAACTGCAGCTAGTTAACGTATATTCGCGGTCAAATTTATTTTTTCGTTGTGAGATGTAGAAGCTGAATTTAAAATTGCATGTTTATGCAGTGATATATCACATATTAATACAAAGTCTCAAATCTTTTTATAACCATTTAAGTGATATGCAAATAAAGAGAAAATATCCTCTGGACGGATCAAAATCCACTCTCTTCGTGGATCGTGGAGTGCAATACACATAACGTTGCTGCGTGGGTCGGAGAAAGGAACACCGACTCCTCATAGGTTGGGTACATGGATCGTTCTCCTCGTGGCCGGCGCGGCCTGTGCGCTCCATCGTATCAACGTACAGTGGCGATGACTTTGGAGCACTAGACGAGGATCAGATCAGGTAGCCTGTTAATTGGGAGCGATGTGAGGGGGTTGGAGTTAATTTTCTTCTCCGATCCCTCACAACTGAATTTATGCGGTCATGCCTTGGACCGATGCCTAGCCAGTAACAAGACGGTACGTTTGTCTGCCTGAAGCATTCACTATGCACGATGCATTCACTAGCATAGAACCATCCATTCGTCACGGTTGGAGTTGTTACAATCCGTTGGTCACCGATGCGAAGACTATAACTACGGACTTATTCGAGAAAGCCTATGAATTCTAAGAAACAGCTGATCGGTATCTATCTTGCGAGAGTCTGGAGAAGGTGAGCTTTTCATTTTTTGAATTCTACAACTACAGCTTTCAAAATCTAAAAAAAAACTATTTGGTAGAACTTTTGATTCTCGAAGAAACAATAGTTGTTAGAAACTACTTCAATCACCCGGTGGCTACGCACCTAGGTCATCCTCCACAAACCGGGACTTCGAGATACTATTATGGTGATATCGCAACGTTTGGACCAGGTGGCACATGAGTTTTTTTTTACCCAGGAGTATAGGTGGCAATCTTAGTTGGTTTCTGTGTTTTGTGATGGGGAAGTATTCTTAGGTCTAGTTTTGTGGTTGTGTGCATTCTATGCAGAGGCAGAGGTGGATTCAGTTGAAATATATCATTTTGGTGTATTTTACTGAGTCTTAGGCTGTGTTTAGTTCACACTGCAGTTTGGAAGTTTGGTTGAAATTGGTACGATGTGATAGAAAAGTTGTGTGTATATGAAAGTTTTGATATGATGGAAAGTTGAAAAATAACTTTGGAACTAAACAGGGCCTAATAAAACTTTTATTATCTTAAAAAAAAAGTTGTCAGAAGCTCCCTAAATAGACTGAGCCGCTGAGCGGTTGGCAACGCGTCGTCCGCCATGGTTCTAGTTCCAGCCCCATGCTAGGTAGCTATAGCAGCAGCTGCTGCTGCTGCATCGTCATCGCGAGCCCCCTGCCTCCACGGACCACCCTGAGTGACGACCGTTGGCTCAGATCAGATGGTCTAGGTTTTACTATAGGTTTCGGGCACCCTATATATCCTGATTGATCTGTTTGGTTTGTCGAGTCCATCGTCCCGTCTCCTCGCTGGTTCCATTCATGCAAATGCATAATTAAGCAAGCCAGCCACTGTTTTTCCTAGTACATATATAGAGACAGGCCGGCCGGCCCATCCACTCACGTGTGTAGGAAATTAAACGGCAAAAAACATTGGATGCACTCAAGGACAGGGGCACAGGGCTTTGATGTAAGTTTGTACAACTTGGGGAGGATACAGTTGATCCAGACACTGCGGAGAGGTACAGGACAACAACAGGATATGTGTGAGCCACACATCCCAGCAGGGTAGGATGGATGAACAGTTGGATGATAACTTGATCGCAATCCGTCCCATTTCCAATAATGTTCTCGTTCCAACCAATCTTATCTATATCGTTTTTCTCCGGATTTAAAAAGTAAAAACCCTGCGATAGACAACTACTCCCTCGGTTATAAATCAATCGATGTGTAGGACGATATTTAGCCAAATTTTTAAAGCGTTCGACCATTTATAGCTTCTTAAGTGCTTAATTTAAATAAGCAAAAATATGGGTAGATTTAGCTCAAAAAGTATATACATTGTTTTTTTAGAGAGAAGACCTTGCGATATTGAAAGCCACATACGTCATACGGTAGAGTTGGTTATGGGGGTTGCCAGTTTACAAAAGATGAACGACTTAACCAAGTGACTCAACGAGTTTGGAGAAACACCATGCGATCATCATGCAACAGGGATAAAACCTGCAGCTCTAAAGTAGCAAGCACCTGATGTCTCTTAGATCTATTACAAAACAGGAATAATACAGAACATTAGCAAAGGTCTAGGCTACCCAACCCCTGTTCTTCGGATCTTCAAAGCGGTTGTCACCTTTTTCAACTTCTCTGCAACCATTTCCATCTCCACAACATCCTTAGTGTGACAAAGGGCTCTCCACAGCAAAAGAGAGGTGACAAAGGGCTCTCGAAAAGGTAGAATCAGTGGAGAGTATAACGACTTGGATCTGGAAATCATATTATTTCTAGTGGTCCATAATAACCAGCAAACAACCACAAGTACAGCAGTAAAAACTCTAGATTCAACTTGGTTAGAATTGTTAATTAGCAAAAAGAACTCATCAAAATCTCTTGGGATTGTTCCCCACCTAAAAGAATCTCTACAAATGCACCAAGTTAAAGAGGCCATGGGGTAGGTGTCGACGTTTGATGTCGCGATTCCGGTATTTACATAGTATGTGGATCGTTGGTACTAGCATATATACGAGATTGAGGTAAAAGAGATGGGGACGAGGATTTTTATACAGGTCCGGGCCCCTGAATTGTCAGGTAATAACTCTACTCCTGTTGGCCGAAGTCGGTCGTTGCTCTTATTCACCATAATCACACTAGTACAATATTTGGGGTAGCCTATCTATCTGTTGTCATCTTGGCGGCCATAAAACCATCCCGTAGTTGACAACAGGGTAGTCTTCCTCCTCGAATCCGTATCCGGCGAGATCAGAGACAGCGCTAGATCCCTCCTGACGGTAGTCGTAGGAACCGTATAGGGACTAACTAGGCTTATCTCCGATATCGATATCCGGCGACTTGTCTTGGCGTATGTTGGCTTGTATGTTGATCTTGTGTCTTGATCTATCGTTCCGTGTCACCTCTCCTCCTAGGGGGCCTTGTATTTATACCCATAGGTGTTCTCTTGTCCAAGTAGAACTAGGGAAACCAATATAGATACAATCTGAGTAGTCCTTGTCATTTCCATGTAGAACTCTATTCATCCTTCCTTATGCGGAACTCCTCCTATATCCGAAGGTTGTTTCCGTATAAGACATGGTATGTGGTGGGTCCTGCCGAGATTTAGTCAACTACTATTAGGTATGTGGTATCTATAACCCTAACAGTAGGTAAAAAGAATGTGGGTGGTCGATACAAGTGCCCCACCTATTGACAAAATTCTGAGCCCTCCCAGTTCTTTTTTTAATTATTCTGCAGACTGGATTCTATCTTTCATTGCTAGCCATACAAGGTGTTTCATTTTCATTGGGGCTGGGCATTTTCAAACTCTCTGCATTTTCACATCTCTCACACCTCTAAAGGCCATTGCTTCATAGAGTGACTTTGTGGTGTATAGTTTATTAGCTGATAATCCTCAGATCATGAGGTCTGGTGAATTGACTAGTACAATCTCTTCAGTTATATATGTGACATCATACTTTCTACGTCTTCAAAAGATCTTATAAAAGATAAACAACTAGCACTCTTTGTTACCAACTCTGAGATTGTAATGTCTTGTTGGTTACAAATCTAAAAAATCTTTGGGTATGTGGTCTTAAGGGGGCAAGGATAATATCAGAACCAGATATGTCTTCCATCCTCTAGAAGCCACTATGACCCTAGTTTCATCCATTTTCTGATATTCAGAATTCTTTCTCGAATTGTGATCCCTTTTGACCATTACATTGGGAAACTCCTCTATCCTGAAGATAACTTTTTTCTCAACAACTCAACACACAGACTATTGTCTGAGGACTCAATTTTCATAACTCATTTGGCCAATAGAACAGTGTTCAGCATTCTAGTTTTAGTCAAGCCAATACCCCCAAAGTCTTTTGGGAAAGCCAAATATGTTCACCTCACCATAATAATGAAAATTTAAGCCCTGTTTGTTACCAGCTCAGTAATACCTCACCATAATAACTTTTGATGTAATCTCTCATGAAGTTGGTAGAAAACAGAAGGTACTTGTAATATCATAAATTATTAGTTTTATAAGTTTACTTTAATATAAAATTTATGGTCAAAGTTTAAAAAGTTTGGTAGGATCTTATCTAGTCAAATATTTATGGTTGGTGGAAGTAAAAGAAATGGTGCGCATTAGAGAAATTACAGAGCAAGTTTAACCTTTACGGTGTAAACGTATGTACTCCACTATACAGCGGAAAATAAAAATGGCATTTCTTACAATAAAAAAGATGTGACGTCATATATAGATAGTCCCTTCGACTATTTAAGCGATGGTAGAGAGGGCTATGGAAACTTACATATTCCACTTGACTAGAGCCCGAGAGGAACAGGAAGGAGGGACAGAGGAGCTATGGTAAGCTGCAGGGTGTGTGTCACCGGGGCCAGCGGCTACATCGCGACCTGCCTCGTCAAGAAGCTCTTGGAACGAGGCTGCGTCGTCCATGGAACATTGAGAAATCTTGGTACGTACAACGTACTCCGATCCATCTCTAGCTAAGCTGGAGACCTCTCCCAATCTCTCTCTGTTTCCATTTCAAGGATGGTGATATGCATATCTCTCACGTACAGGAGATGAGAAGAAGGCGGCGTCACTGAGGGAGCTCCCCGGCGCGGCGGAGCGGCTGGTGCTGTTCGAGGCGGACATGTACGACGCCGCCACCTTCGAGCCCGCCATCGCCGTCTGCGAGTTCGTCTTCCTCGTCGCCACCCCGTTTCAGCATGAACCCAGCAGCAAGGTATACGCAGCCACCAGCTCGGAAACATGCAGGAGATTAAAAAGATATCAATGTCATGCAGGTAATTCGTTAATTTTGCAGTACAAGAACACCGCCGAGGCGGCCGTGGACGCGATGCGCATCATCTTGAAGCAATGCGAGCGATCAAAGACGGTGAAGCGCGTCATCCACACGGCCTCCGTCACCGCCGCCTCGCCGCTCCGAGATGACGGCGGCGAGGGTTACAAGGACTTCATCAATGAGTCCTGCTGGACTCCACTCGGCCAGCCTCACCCATACAGCAGCGACATGTCGGCTATAAATCAAGTAATCAACTAGTGAAAAAGTGTTGTTTTTTTAATAGCAACTGCACCTGCCTTATGCATGTGAGTACAAATATTTAAATAAGAAAATTAAGATATATATTGCGATAATATAATTTAGTACACAAACAAACAGCTACAAATTAGCCCTACACTTAAAGAAAGAAAATAACAAATCTTCACTTACAGTGTAATTTTTTGTTATTTCAGTTTCTCCGACTGTAGATACATGTTGGAATGTGTGCTTAGAAATACAATTAATGTCCATAACCTAAGTATTCCAATACTGAAAACACATGCTTTCATGTCCTGTCAAAAATATTCAGAATATAAATCCGTGCTTCGTAGGTTTACGCATCATCCAAAACGCAATCCGAGAAGGCGCTGCTGAGGTACAACGAGTCCGAGAGCAGGGCGTTCGATGTGGTCACCCTGGCGTGCGCGCTCGTCGGCGGCGACGCCGACACCACCCGGCTCTACCACCTGCTCAGCGTCCCGGCGATCGTGGCGCCGCTCATCGGCCATGAGTCTTACCACGGCGGCCTCAAGTACCTGCAGGCGCTGCTGGGCTCTGTGCCGCTGGCGCACATCGACGACGTCTGCGACGCGCACGTCTTCTGCATGGAGCAGCCGTCCATCGCCGGCCGTTTCCTCTGCGCCGCCGGGTACCCAAACATGAAGGACTTCGTCGACCACTTCGCTGCCAAGTATCCGGAGATCACGATCAAGCTCCGAGAGTATGTGTGCCCATGATCAATTAATCATGTTCTTGTTTTCTCTTTTGATTTTTGTTTGTTTGTTTGTTTGTTTACATGGTTTATTAATTGTGGAAATTGCTATGCATATGAGCATGCTCTCCTTTAATTGATCTATGATTTGCATGTCTAAAGGCATATCTCTGGTTGTATATGAGTTGCACAACTGGATTGTACGTATAATATTACTCATTAATTTTATATGTGTTTGTTTGTGAACTCGCAGGGTGGTAGGGGAGGGCGTGAGGGTGGGAGCTGATACAAACAAGCTCACGGATTTGGGGTTCAGATACAAGTATGGGGTGGAGGAGACGTTGGAAGGTAGTGTGGAATGCGCCAAGAGAATGGGATTGCTGTGATATGCGGCTGTTGCGTTGATCGTTGGTGTTTAGTAATTTGTGTATGTGTAGTTGGCACCGATTTGGACCATTTGTGCCTTTATGCTTAAAAAAAAGGTTAATTAGATCCATGCCATTATTATTTTGCTAGATTTAAAAAATATTATTATAATTCATATAATTGAAACCATACCATTGCAGTTTTTCTGGGATTCGAACCATGCCATGTTATACATCCTTTTGTCTAATGTATTATCGTATGGACCAATATACCCTTGTCTTCTGCCTTCCTCAGCTCCTTTCCCTCTGGTTCATCTTCTCTCTCTCTGTCTCTTCCTCCTTCGATATGCAGCAGGTAGAGCTTGAGTTCGTCTCGCCTCTTCTCTTGTGCTGCTGCTCGTCCATGGTTCCACGGTGGTCCAGCTCATAGCGATTCCACGGCAGGGTTCGCCGATGGGCACCAAAAGAGAAGCGACGGCGGCAGGGTCAGGGCGTGCGCTGCCGCCGCCACTGGGTCTGAGCCAGTCCAAGGCGTTGTTCACTCTTCTTCCTCCTCCTCCCATGCCGTTTCTACTGTTGTTGCCGCCGTTGGTCCCGTATGGATCCATACCTTCACGACGAGCTTGTTGCTGCAGCTCGCAGCCATATTTGCTTGCCGCTACACAGCTCGTTGTCTTTATCGGATCAGCTCTCTGCCGCGCCGCCGTTGCAGTACCCGCCGTCTCCGAGACCTTGCCGCTGTTGTGACGAGCTCACCGCTACCGTCGGGAGTGGTCTCGTGCACCGTTAGTTGCTAGAGGAGAGAGACGGGGCGATGAGCACCGCCGAATCCTAGCCCCTATCGTCACCGGATCCGTGACCTCTCGCCTGCGTCGTCGTCGGATCCGCGACGCCTACCCCCCTTGCCTGGACGCGGCCGGATCCGCGTGTCCGATCTGCCAAGAACAGCCACCGGAGTGAGGGGAGCCAGCGGAGTCCCGGAGCAATGCCCGACGCTGGTGAGAGGGACGCCGAGCTCCTGCTTGCCGAGAGCGAGTGAGAGAGAATGCTCCTGCTTCTCTACGGGGAAGTGAAGGAGGTTGAAGATGGGGGCATTTCTATCAAGTGTATGTAAAATATATATATCAATGGCATCATTACAATTACAAACAAACAAAAGTGGCATATTTTCAATTAACTGAATTGTAATGGTAAATTTCAAAACAAGCAAATTTATAATGGCATGAATCCAATTAACCAAAAGAAAAACTACCTGTATCTAATCGATCCAAAACTACGAAATATTAACACGAGATAAGCATGTGTAATCGAGAAAAATGTAATTGTTGTTGCTTGGCTTTGCATTAACCGGTCTGACTTCTAGCCCTATATGATTTGGCCTGTAGTTTCTCTAACCAAACATAATCCAAAATAAGATCAACCCAACTGTTTCATCTCATCTCAACCTAAAGGTTGACAAATTTTGTTTGTTTATTGTAATATTTTCGTATAACAAGACCATAAATTAAAGAGATTCATTGTTCTTTTTTTTATTTAACTCAGTACTCAACAACGATTTGTTAACGTGATTAATATTTCACTTATTACAGACCCAACAACTATATATATAGGATGTATACCTTGGACTTATAAAAGGATTTCTTCACGCAAGCGATCCTGGCCGCCTCGAAGTGCTGCTCGTAAACGAAGTAGGCCGCCGTGTCGATGTTGAAACAGAAGTCGCCCACTCTTCCCTGAGTGGTTTTTAACGTCGGCGAGATGGCAGCTCGGCGAGGATGTCGGCGCCGCCGCGCGGGCAGTCTCCCCTAACGATGATGACGAGGGGGGCAGGAGGCTCTGCTCTGGCAGGCAGCAGCAGATCTTGTCCTCGTTGACGAAGCGGACTTGGACGACTGCAGCTCCCACACACGTTCTCTCTTCGTCCCATGAAAAACGAATCTAGATCCGGATATAACATATTCTAGTACGATAAATCTAGACACACACACACACACACACACACACATATATATATATATATATATATATATATATATATATATATATATATATATATATATATATATATATATATATATATATATATATATATATATATATATATATATATATATATATATATATATTTATAGTATTAGAATGTGTCACATTCCGTATAGTGAGTACGAATCTGGACATACATATCTCTATATATCGAAATCTACGCAAATTAGCGTGCGATTAGCTAGGCCACATGGCGATGCGTGGTTCGTGCATACGCTCTTCCCTCTCGATGGGCTAAAATATAAAATATGATCTAGGGAAGGAGTAAAATGCAAAAATGTTAGCCTCTCATCCTCTTCGACGTCCTCATGCCTCTTCCCCTTCCAATCGATCTCATCTCGACGCCTCCCGCTCCCGGTAACGGCGCCGGCGAGCCGACAGCAGTGATCCCAGCCTACGGCAGAGCAAGAGAAGAACGGTAACAAATATCCCGTCCACGCTCTCGGCCACCGACGGTGGCACAGTGGAGACTCGTCCGATGTCGTATATGAAGGCGTGGTGGTCAACCGCCTCCACCGGCGAAATGGGCGAAGAGGCGCAACCAAGCTCTTGATCGTTGATAGCGTCCGCGCTGAGCCCACAGACCCACCTCCCCTCGTACCGCGCCCGCATGCTAGCGATATGGGGCCGTGCAATCCTCCATGAATCCGTAGCAGTCACAGCTTACCGCCCCGATGAACTCCCCTCCTGGGTCACCCAAGCCGGCACCGCTTCCGGCGCTCGCCTCGCCCCCCACGTCGGTGGAGGCACATGAGCAAGAGCAGACTGATGTAGACGATGGCTTCTCCAAAATCAACAGCTAGAGTAATTTATTCACAGGTATTTTGAAGCCTTTGGAGAAATCACTGATCATTACATGCCAAAGCTGACTAAATTTGGAATCATTTTATTGACAGGTACATATGTTTGATTAGCTGCAAACAGTATTTATGTATTGAGTAAAGTGCATTGGCGGTATTTAAATTTATAGGATTGTGTCATATAGGTCCCTAAACTCTTAAAATCCATATCCAAATCACAGAACTTGTCAAAGTATATCATCTAGATCCCAAATTGACACATCCCCTCTAGGATCCTAGGTGGCGTTGATGTGGCAATGCCACGTGGACGTGACGTGTCCTTTTCTCTTTTTTTCTTCTTTTCTTTTTCTTTTTCATTTTCTTCTCATTCTTCTTTTTTCCCCTTTCTTCTGCACGAATCACAGAGAAAGAGAAGAAAGGGAAAAAGAGAACAAAAAAGGTAAAAGGAAAAAAATTAAATGGATCCTATGTTTCAGTCAAAATAATACCATGTCATATCCGTGTGGCATGCCACATCAACGCCACGTAGCATCTTGAAGGGGTTGTGGCGATTTGGGACATAGATGACACACTATGACAAGTTCTGGAACTTGGATATGCATTTTGAGAGTTTAGGGATCTAAATGACACACCTCTACAAGTTTAAAATGACACACCTCTTACCGCCCGTAAACTTTACTCTTATGTATTCTCTGTGATATCACCAATTAAATACCAATACAATACAAGTAGAGACACTCTTTTTGTGTAGTTTTTTTATAATTATACAGTACAACGCAGACACTCACAACGCACGCGCACTCACCCCTATGAACACACGCACGTAAACCCTACCCCTATGAGCATCTTCGAAGACTGGGCCGGCAAATTCTGGAGAGATTACATTTCTGTGTAGTTAATTACATTTGGTTCTAATAAGGACGATTGTCTAAACTAATACTAACGCTAGCTAGCATTCTCTGGACTCCTTTGGCCTTTTCTAATTAGGCATGCATCTTATAATAGACTGGATCATGGAAGGTGCAGATTTAATATAAGTTAGCACAGAAAAATTATTTAAAATAGGATTCTTCTTATTTGTCACAATCAGCAGTAATCACAATCAGCAGTAAATGGAAGTACAATGTGTAGGAACATGATTCAAAGGGTCATCGTGAAATTGTGTTCATCACTTTTCAGAGTGCAGGTACATTTGCAGAAATCCTCCATCATTCTTTAGGCTTTAATTTTACTTTGTTGTCTGTGAAGAATAATCTTAACATAAATGAATCTTTATTTATATAAAAATGGCATTGTGTCCTCAATCTTTACTTCATTAGGCATGATTGCTTTTCCCCAGTTTGATCTTTAAACTTGATATGCATTTTGTAATTACCTTATTCTAATGCACTGTGATGTACTGATGTTATTATAGAATCTGTAGACAATAACATGAAAGATTCACATGAACTTGATGACGCAATAGTAGTTGTTAACCGCACAACTCCAAAGGTACCTTTGCTCCAAAACAATTGCCACTGACAGCTGCATCCAATGGTATCTTATCTTGAATAGTCTCTGTGTTAGGCTTATATTCTATTTTTTGGAGTATTTGTTACCACCTGAAATCATTAGAACCAGGATGAAGATGTCAGATATCCTCTGAGCAGGACCTCTCAGGGTGTGGTTATGGTGCATATAATGCATACATTTAAGCTATTATCAGATATGTAGCTTTGAGTGCACTAACTCTATCTTACCTATCCACGGTCAGCTTATGGAAGTAAGTCTTCTGCTATGAAACTCGCAGATTTATCTTTATTAACTGATTAAATATTTTCTATTTCTATGGATCCTCCCAAGGAATGGCCAACAAAAGGATATTTTTGTTGGCAGGCTTCCACAAGAGGCAAACACGGAGGACCTAAAGCATTACTTTGGCAAATTTGGCCGAATCACACATGCATATATCTCAAAGATAAAGTTAAGACTATCTCATTTTTTAAAATGCAATATATTTGATATTATCTCAACATTTTCTAATTACACTGAAGGTCCATAAAAGAAGTGGACATAAAAGAAGTGGACATCGAGATTTTGGTTTTGTCACCTTTGCTTGTGAGGGTGCAGTAGATTGGGTAGCTCGCAGGAGACATAAAATTCTATGACGTGAGGTAAGGCTGTGGCTGTCTTCCTCTGTTTGCTTTCCTCTCCTCCAAAGCCAAAGTCCACTAAAGCATGTTGTATAGTGATTTTGACCTTTGAGATTTATACTCTTAAACCAATTTGCTCTTGTTTAGTCTTAGAAATTCGTGTATCATTTGCACAAAGTACTATATATACTGATATATCATGCTTCTTAAGCTCGTTAGTTAGACCGGCGACTCTAGAAAAGTGTTGTGTATTGTTTATTGCATTTTGAACAAGTTATATTGATTTTTGCATTATTAGATTTGCTATCGACTCGGTACTTAGCCACACCTTTTTTTTCTCCCCCACAGAAAATTCCCCCACAGGAAATAGGACTACCCAACAAAAATTTGTTGGCTCCATCACTGATGATAGACACAACTTCTCCACTTGAGGGATACTCTGGTGGTGGTTATATGGAACCCAGGGATCTTTATGGGGCTTATGGTTCGATGCCAACTTATGGCAGGTTCTGCAGTGGTCTCGAAGTCTCGAATATATTATTATGCTCATGATGCGTAGTAGACTTATATATATAGGTTTGTGAAAATTTGTGATGCTCCATTGCAGTTATGGTCCCAGCGGAGAGTAGCAGATCGGGAGCAAATTCGCGATACAAGCCTGCTCTCTTGTCACTACGAAATGATGTTTTAGTATACTTCTAAGGGAATTGTGGAAGTGGAGAAAAAAACAACTTACAAAATGACAGGTTGTACTATGTTAATCTTAAGCGGACATGTGGAATTTGAGTTCATGCTGTAAATTTTTCTTTGCCATAAGAATATGCATTCGTACAATTTGTGTGACGAAATACATATGGATGCCAAGAGATGGAGGCAGCAGTGTAGTTAACATTTTTGTGGAATTACCATATGAGATAACTATAATTTTACAAATGTAAATGATGGGTTATGGTTGGTGAATGGTGAGCCTCTCATGCCTGATCTTGCTTTTTGCCTAAATCCATCAGGAATCAAAGCGGGAATCAAAGCGAGAATGAACATGAGAGGACAAACAACAGAGGAGCATCGTATGAACGATAAATAGTTCCCTCTTTACCATCAACTATATATAAAAGGGCTAATAAAGGGCAACGGCACAAGAATACGAATGAAGTGGAGTTGTAGAGACACAAGATCCGAGGTAGATAAGAAGTTTAAGTTTTATATTCAATATAAATCGTAATATATACGTTTGTTCGGCAGGTCCAATTAGGTTGACCCTCTACTATTTCGCATGGCTTTGCCATGCGTACTTTCTAGTATATATATTCGTAGTATCTGTCCGACGCAGTGGCCGCACGGCTCGATTGGACCTGCCGTGCGGCCACTCCAAGGGCTCCGTGCACACCGCGCAGCATCTCGTCGTAGTATGGGCCTGGGCCGTAATGTGCCGCAGCTAAACTTGCCAGCCCAGCCCGTTCTAATGAGCTCCAGCCTATCGAGCGGTCACTAGTAGTTGGAACTTGGAATTGGAAAGCAGCAGCAGCGGTGAGCGCTCAGAGCGCAGCGAGCCAAGCGGCGGCGGCGGCGGCGGCGACTTGCTCTCCTCCTCTCCACAGTTCAGTAGTGCTTACAGGAGACGAACGCCGGCGAGCCGCCTCCGCCGCAGCTATGGCTTCCAGGACGCTGTCCGTCTCCTCCCTCGCCTCCGCCTTCGCCTCCATCCCCCGCCCCAGGCCCCCTCCTCCGCCTCCATCTCGCATCCGCGCCTCCCCTCTCTCCACCGCCGCCGCCGCCGTCAGCGACGCCGCCGACGGGGTCGACACCGTGGAGCAGCTCCTCGTCACGAAGCCCCCCGCCTCCTCCTCCTCCTCCGCGGGAAGGGGCCGGATCGACCGGCTCATGAAGCTGCAGCGTCGCGCGGACGGGGACTTGCCCCCCGGCGGGGCGGGGCGGAGGTGGTTCCCTTACCTGGACGCGTTCCGGGTGGCGGGGGGCGTGGAGCTGACTAGCCGGGAGGTGGTGGAGGTGCTGGAGCCGCACATCATGGAGGCGCGGCGGGGGCGGATCCGCCGCGCCGTCGAGAACCGGAGCTACTCCGTTTGCCTCGTCGTGGAGGGGCTCTCCGACTTCGGGAACGTCTCCGCGGCGTTCCGGTCCGCCGACGCGCTAGGCGTGCAGTCCGTGCACGTCATCTCCTGCGACAACAACAAAAGGTGCAGAGGTGAAACCAAAATGTTACTACTTACTACTTCATGACAGACATTGTTCGGTTTGGTTGAGGGAAGTAGGGAACTATGAATAGTTGTAGAGAATGAGAACTATACTAATCTATTTGGATGGATGGTTTTAGTTTGATCCCATGAAGAAATTTTTTGTTGTGAACTTCTGATAATGCTCAACCATCTAATTTCAGCATACAGTTTGCCAGTTTGCATCTAATAATATTCTAATACACTGAATCTGCAATACCTGATTACCTCAATACTGCATGGTATTATTTTATTTTTTTTCATTGAGGTGCAAAATAAATGAGAAATAGTTTTTGCGACCTGTGCATTTTATTTGTTCATTCAGTAGTTTGTACAAAAATGGCAGAAATACTGACCGGAAGGAAATGATCCCTCACCTAGTCATGTAGTTCTAATATCCAACACAAAGAGAGTGATTCCTTATGCTAAATTTTTTCCTAATTAGACCACTGGATTGGTACTGAAGAACACAGAACATTTTTCTTTCTTATTAGTTTGCTATATTTTTATACATAAATTCTGATATCTGATTATCTGAATGAAATTATATACGTATTGCATCCTTTAAAATTTGTATATATTTCTCAACTTGCAAGACCATTGAATGAATATGCTTCTTAACTATTGCAGGTATAGAGACAATAGGCATGTGAGCATGGGTGCTGAGAAATGGCTTGATATCGAATTATGGAGCTCAACTGCAGAATGCTTTGATGCTTTAAAAAAGCGTGGTTATCGCATTGCAACTACTTATTTGGGAAATGATTCGGTAATTTGCTGTTGCTCACCTTTTTAGTTTTCGCTAGTATTTTGAACAGTAAGCCAAAAAAGAGTGATTGTGATCATTACATGCATTGTCATTTGTTATCCGCAGTGAAAGACAACTCTTTTTTTTTTCTTTTCAAGTAAGAACATTTTCAGTGACTTACATAGACAAGATAAAAACATTTGTTGTAAAATTAGGCTAGAAAAGCCTTGAAATAGATTGGTGTGTGGTCGTTGCCACCACCAATGTTGTTGATCACTGATTGCAGAATGATTATTGTCATCTCCTATTTGAGAGAAGATTAGTGACCGTTTAGGTTAGAATGAAAGATATATTTATCTGTCCCAACTACACATTCTTTAGTGAATTGGTAACTTCAGCCTTTTGTGGGATTTTGCAAGAATGTAATACTACACTGTCATTTTCTCAATATACTTTTTTGCCGCTCTGTATTGCATTGAAAGATGCTTTATCATTTACTGATCTAAGTAATACAGTTCAAGGAATAACTATGCTCGTAATGGATCTGTAGGTTTGTGTGTACGACATGGATTGGTCGCAGCCTACCGCTATTGTTGTGGGCAATGAACTTATGTAGGGCTCTTCCTCTTCTCCAGTTGCACATCTTCTCTTACAATCATGTTATATTGAGTCTCAAAAGTATTTAAATGGAATGATCAGATACGGTGTCCTCCTTTCTACTTCATGTATGTTGTACTTTATCATTACTTTTTTATACCAGCAATTGTTTATAATTTATAGAATTGCTTAATCACTTTGGGGTAACGGATCTGACATCTCCTCTTGCAAGAAATCTGCTTAATCATCTTGATGTATGTTGTACAAAATGGCTTGCTTAGAAGTTTTCCTATTACAAACTAGAAATGCCATGTTTGTTTTTACTACAGAAGTTCCAAATAGTCCACTATGAAATTTCTATGGATTTATGCCTTGGAAAGTAAAGAGAGCACTCAGTATATCACGCTAACTTAGGAATTTATTTTTCAGTATACCTGCTGGAGCTACTTGTACATTAACAAGCCATTCTACTTCTATGTCAGGGGCATAAGTGATGATGCTTTAAAGTTGTCGGACTTGCACTGCAGTGTACCTATGAAAGGCATGGTGGATTCTTTTAATGTATCTGTTGCAGCTGGAATCCTTATGCACCATGCTGTCTGTGATCGAGTTTCCCGCATCGTAAGTGTCTCAAGCATTACTACTAAATGTATTAGCAGGAAGAATAAACACCAAATTCAGTTTCTGCTAGTGAGTTGAACTTGTTTTCAAACTTATATATAAATTATAGAATGTATAACAACCAGTGAAGCATTTTGTCAGTTTCTTATCCTGTCGATTTGCAGTTAATATATCCAAATGGTTTGAATCATCACTTGTTAGTTTCAGTTTCAGCTCACTGATGGATTTTGAAATGGTCTGAACTTACTTTCTTTTAAGAAATGTGTCTTCATACATTCTGCCCAAATATTCCTTCAAACAAGGGCACTGCCAAGTGCATATGCTGCTTATAAGTTCTTTATAAAAATGTATAACGAATACTATCTTACTAGAAGAATTTTTTTAAAAAAATGATAGGGTCATCATGGTGATCTCTTGCCTGAAGAAAGTAGAATATTGCTTGCGGAGTTTTATTTGCGCCATAGAGAGAGCACAGCTGGCATAGTTCACGAATATGCCAAAAGAAAGGCAGGAAACTTCTTGGCCAAGCTTTGACAACTATCATTATAGTTACTGAAGGAGAAATATACACAACCTAGGTAATCATTCAGAGGGATTTGCTTTGGCAATTGGAGTTTCTGGCTGTGGCATATCATTTTTGACAGGGCAGCTGGTAAGCTCTTTTCATATTCCTTATAGTTTTCCTTTTGCTATCATATTATCGTGTCATCATTATTATCAAATGCTGGAAGGATGCCACCTACAATTTCTTTTGTAGTTCCCAGTGTTTTGTTATTGTATATTTGTATTCCTCAAAAAATATTGGATATTCACCTACTGCTGGTAGTCTTCTCTAAACCAAGTTGATAGAGATGGTGTGGAATATGCCTTTTTTTGTGGTTTCCCTTTGACCGGTCAACTTCTTTTTTCAACTCATCTTTGTCAGATTGGTATCTTCTAAATATCCTCTTTTGAATGCTTTTAGGTATCATTTTTCTAATGTTTGCACATAGTAATCTGAGCTGTTGCCCTCCTGATTACTTTTTCTTGACGAAGGCTTTTTACGGAGAGGAACTATCAGGCTGCTTGACCATCAGGGTGCCTCAAGATGATGACTTCTGAACAGAATTTCTGACAGGACTATGATCTATCAGAGTATCAAGCTGTCACATTATCTTAACAGATGACATTACTATTTCGGTCACACTCCTTGCTACCCAAATTTGGATGTTGATGCAAAAACTAAGATGTTGTTATGGATGCTGACATATAAGAAAGGATCGATGCAGCTTTCTCTCCGTTCGCTAGAACCCCAGTTGATAATTTTTAGAGTTTAACTACTGCCTTTTACCGCGATGTGAGACACTGCACTCAGAACTCAACTCTCTTAGCGATTTAATGCCATGTTTTCTCTCTCGGATTGTTCACAATAACAGAGCTAGAGGGTTATTTTTTGGTTATTCAAATACTCTGAGCGGTTCCATAATTTCTGGGTTTTTTTTCGCAAAATTTATTTCGAGAGGCATCTCGATTTAGACTTAACGAGTGACACGGACAATTACGCGAGAAGTACTAGTAGCGTTATAGACATACATGCAAGTAGTTTTTGCTATTAAGTTGTGCATATTTTTTTTCTTCTTATGAAATTTTCTCTTAAATTACTTATCCGATCTATAATCCGATTACACCGTTGTGTTCGTAACAATTAAATCTTTACAACAAGATCTCACATGATTATATTTTGATGAAAAATCACAAATTACTTTTATGATATATCTAAATTACTTTTAGATTTCACTAAGTTACTTCTTAGACATACAAAAGTAAATTCAGTAAGCCTAAAAGTAATTTACATATATTATAGAAGTAACTTAGAACAAAACGAATGTAACTTTGGCATGTTATTTGAAGTAAATCCGTTGTAGAGATAAAAACATGACTCTATCTAAAAAATTAAATTAATTAGCACAAATTATGGAATTAACTAAAAACAATAATAAAAGTAATCATCTCAGAGCATTATAAATGTATAGGAAGTATTTTAATCAAATCTAAAAGTAACTTATATATATATATATATGATAATTATATATATGATAATTTGTTCAATGAAAAAAGGTATTAATTAAAGTTACTTTCTTTTTTTTTTGTTATAAGTTACTTCTATAATATATATAAATTACCTTTAAACTTTACTGAATTTATTTTTATATATCTAAGAAGTAACTTAGTGAAATCTAAGAGTAATTTAGACATATCATAAAAGTAATTTGTGATTTTTCATTAAAATATAATCATGTGAGATCTTGTTGTAAAGATTTAATTGTTATGAACACAACAGTGTAATCGGATCGTAGATTGGATGAGTAGTTTAAGAGAAAATTGTATTTGAAGTATAGGTGGATGATGTCTCTTATAGATGGAGTGGTAGCTGACTTAGACAAACCAGCTACCACTAGCTGTGTAGTCACGTCCCTTTTTTTCCCATCTCTTGCCTTCGCTCCATAAATAAATGCTGGTACTATAATGAACAAATTTACTTGTAGTATTGCCAATGTGTTAATAATAACAACAAGAAAAAAATGTTCCATTTAATATGATCGATCAAGTTAATTATTATGCACAGTACATTTCACAGGGCCGATCGGGCCCACGCCCGTACGTGGGCCTGGTCTGCGGGCAGACACCGCGCTATGTGGGCCCAGGTTTATGGGCCTGACATGGCTTTTGGCTGCACGAAAGATATCGACAGGAGGAGGGCGCCTCCCTTTGCAAGTTGCCAAGTTGGCAAGGTGAGACGCTCAAGTGGCCAAGTGGGATCGGAGCAAGTTGCTGCCCGTGGCCGGCGCATCTCCAGATATACGGATATACCATGCCCCCGTGGATCACTCGTGGATTTATTTTCTTTATTTTTTTAATGGTATAGGTAGATTTTTTTTATATAATAATGGTATAGGTAGATACAGAACCGATTACTATATTACCACTACTATTGTTATAGACATGCATATATAACTATATATATCTGTCTAATTAATTACCATACTTCCTCAGTTACATACTAAATAAAATTATAAGATCTGGCTAACTTGTTTTTGAACAAACAGGAGGAAAAAAATAAACTTATTCTGAGACGAGGGTAATAATGATATTTTTGACAAAACAAATATACAATGTATTTAATGAAATTTGTTCTTCTACAAACTTGTTTGACCTGAAAGAAGTTTGAGATAGGATTCTAAAAGTTCTGAACAAGTTTGACCACATTTAGGACTATAAACTTGATCAACTTGAAGAATTCTAAAATATTTTTAAAAGAAATTAAACTAACTTTGTAAAAATATTACATGAGCGTACTCCATCCGTACTCATTTTTCTGTCACTATTAAGCATCAATGTTTCAACTTTAATCAATATAATAACTTTTATTTACATATTTAATTTGTTATTAACGATGCTATGGTTCCAAGTTTATACTACTTTTTTTTTAAAAAAAAAAGGACGAGTGGTAAAAGTTAAAAGTAAATGGTATGGAGTACATGTCTGCACAACCCTTGTTATACGAAATAAATAAATAAAACGTCTGTACAAGTTGAAGAGGCATCAACCAAGTTGGTAGCCTGGTTGTAGGAGTATTTTTCTTATATTGTATTAATTTCGTATTATAATACACCAGGTGGATACTACCTTAGTCCATGCCAAAAAATGCCTAGTACATGTCGCTATCGCCATAAACCAGAGAGATGGAAGAGATGCATCAGCAATAAACATTGGGCCGTACGATCTTGCCTGCCATTTACTTTACTCTATTTAATTTAACAAGCTGTAATTAAACAAACTCATAAATATCCTGAGGTGGCCCCCGCTCGACCTCATCTCGCCGACTACTAGTCGCCGACTGGCCCAGGGGTAATCTCGTAATCCCTGAGTCCTCTGCCTCGCTATTCCACTAATAAATGTTTGTATTTTCAATATCTGGGGTTTAAGTAATTATTAATTTTGGCATTTGAAACGAATTAATTTGGAGTAATATTTATTCATGAGCAAAGCTAACTTGTGGCAAAGATAGTGGGCCATTTTGGATTGGAGTCAAAATGTGATCTTACTAATTTGTTGGTATCTTGAATAGTGATAGTGTATGTTTGGATTGTAGCCAAATCATTGGTAATGCCTATTAACAATTTGGCACTAATCTAGAACTTTCTTCTCTCTATCATCATTATTTGACTTTAAATTGATAGCAATTCAAATATGTACCATGCATCTCTACCCTACCAAAAAATGGTAGTGCCAAAATATGCCAAAAATTTGGCACTACCAAATATTTGGTAGGGTAAAGAACCAAACAGCCCCAGTGTTTTCATAGAGATGTTTGCTTAGATACTGAACTATTTCCTCCATTTCAAAATAGTTGTCTTCCTGCCATTTAAATTTTGTCCAACAATTCTTATCACTCTAAGATACTATTTATCCTATCAATCACATCTTAATTATATTTCTTTTTATTCTACCCCTCGACCTTTTCATTTTCAACAACAAATTATTTGATAAGGGTATTATAGTATTTTATTTTAAATCTTAGTATATTAAACAAACTAGAAATATAAGTAATTTGAAACGGAGAAACGAGCTAGTAAGTGTACAACTAAGGCCGTGTTTAGTTTCAAAGTTTTTCTTCAAACTTTCAATTTTTTCATCACATTAAAACTTTTCTACATACACAAACTTCCAACTTTTATATCCTATATCCTATTATATCCTATTGTTCTAATTTCAACCAAACTTCTAATTTTAGTGTGAACTAAACCCAGCCTAATCTATACGGTATACCCTGCTCTAAACAGTGAGAAAAATGGCGATGACCAAAATGCCCCCGTCCCCCTTCCATCTGTCGTCTCCTTCCCCTCTCTCTATCTCCCCTCGCCTCGCTTCCTCTCTCCCCCGGCGGTGGCTCGGCTGGTTCCTCCCCGCTCCGCCTCTCCTCCTCCTCCTCGCGCGGCGGCCGGCGAGCTGGCCGCTCCGGCACGCACGGTTCGGGCAGCCTCCACTCCTTCCCGACTCCCGCCCTTCCTCCCGCGCGCTCGCGCGCGCGCCGCGGGCCGGTGTGAACAGGTTTTGGGAGAGGGGCGGCGCGGCGCGGCCGGCCTCGCTCGTTCCGCCGCCGCCGTTGGCGGTTCGGCACCGGAGGTATTCCTTCTTCTCTCTCAGCTCTCTCCCTCCGCTTCATGAGCCGGCGGCGTGGTGGTAGCGTGGAGATCCATCCCGGCTTTGTTTGATTCGGATTTCTTCGTTGCGTGCACAGTACTAAAATCAGTTTTTCTTTTCTTCTGAAAAAAAATTGGGGGTTATGGTGAATCCCTCATGCGTGGTTTAGTTTAGTCCGTTAGAACTGTCCAAAATGATTGGGTATAGTTTAGTACCTGATCTATCTGTATGAAAGGCTTGACCATTTTTATTGATTTGTAGCGATGTTGGTAACAGATTGCTCTGCATGTAACTGAAATGCCAATGTGATGCAGGACTGAAGGGAGTATGACGAGGTGAGCATTGTAGCTGGAGTGATTTGGTTGCCGGAAATGGTGCTGGTGGTGAAGCAGCACCGGTGCATGCACTCGGCGAGCTGCGTTTGCATCAAGGGACACCTCAGCGAGGACGCGCTGTTCCTGGTTTTTCGTCACATGAACTGGAACCCCAGGCTGATCGCCGTGCTCTCGTGCGTGTGCAAGTGGTTCGACGAGGTTGGGAAGCAGGTGCTCTGGAAGGAGTTCTGCCACGCCAGGGCGCCGAAGATGATGCTGGATTTGCATTCGGGTGGCAGTCACATTGTCGACGGGAACTGGAAGGCGCTCGGGAAGCTTCTCATCTACTGCAATGGCTGCACGAAAGGGGGCCTTTTTAAAAACATCCATGTCCCTGGGCACTTTGTGTTCAGGACACGCTTTTCGAGGACCGCGGGCAAGAGTTTCCTGCCTCAGCAGTGTAGGAATGATGTCTTATATGTCTCAGATCCATGCGAGCATCTTGATCAAGGGGAGGAAGGTGACTTGGGTTTCTTCCGTGGTATCTTCAAGTCGTTCGCCACCTCAAAGGTTAAGAAGATGTTGATTGAGAAGCGGGCAAGGTTCCATCCAAGCGAGTCATGTCCCTACTGTAAGGCTAAGCTGTGGAGCATGTTGGAAGCAAATATGTTGCCGGGGAGTTCTTCTGCCAGGCTTGGTGCTTACGAGGATTCTGTGGAGTATTTTGTATGCCTGAACGGACATGTCATTGGAATTGGTACCCTTCTACCTCTGTCTGATTCTGAGGAGGTACCAGAGGAGTAGTAATCAGGAACTTGAATCAGGTGATCATATTTTACATTTTCTCTTTTGCTGTCTTGCAAAGTATAACTTATTGTTTATCTTTACTGAATTGAAACTGCAAAGCCTGACTTTTTATTGACTACTGGTCAAGATAAATATGTAGGTATCTTCATTATGAATATACAAACCGAAGAATATCCAGGCATTTTTTATGTCCATTCATTGTCAGCACATTTCTTCATTCTGAATGCAAATATCACTTTTCATGGTTGGATATCTAGAATGACTAATGTTCAACAGTAGGTTGTGTATGTCAAACTGTTACATGCTTAAGCCTTCTGTATTCAACTCATGAATATATGTGGCTTGCTCCATATGTGATAACTGATATTACTCCTAGTAGCTCCAAAAGAATTGACTAACATTTGTTGGAAACTATACTATAGTTACTTTCATGTCTGAAAAGCTTGGTTGATGATCTGGGAATTTAGAAGTTGTTTGTTTGTGGTCTGTTTAAGGGTTGGGTTATGGGGTGCTGATAGCCTGATACTGCTTTTGATGTTGCCTCCCTGTGTAGAGAACGGATCCTGAACTGGTTAGCTGGAATCCGCAGCCTTTTTTACCTGTTTTCAGTAGCTAGTTGTCCCTGTTGTTTAGTTTTCGTTTCTTTTGTATAAGACCTTGTTATGTTTTGGCTTTCTTCAAAGAGTCAGTTAATGAAATTTGCCTATTGTCTAAAAAAAGCTTGGTAGACATTACTAATTATACTTATTCTCATTTGTTTACATGGTTGTGTTCTGTAGTATTCATGATCCCTGGACCGGCTCTACCTAATCAGTTGCTAATCTTATTGCATTCTTTTAAATGCCATTAGAACCATGAATGCTCTTTATTAAACCATAGTTTGAGGAACTTTCATATTCAAAATGATCCATCAAGTGGGATGATCTTATCCATGTCAGCAATCTTCAAGTTCATTAATTCTTGTTTTACAAAGCTGCTAGCTAAGATAACAAAGCAGATGTACAATCTTCAAGTCAAATGCAGAGCTATTTACTTTAGTGATAGTAGTATGAACAGTGGCTAGAAAATCAATCTATAATTGCTTAGTACAAGTAGTTCTGTCCTTCCGGGACCGTAATTTTCCCAATTGGTTGAAAATATGTTTCTCTCAAGAAAAACACAAGAATGTTCTGAACAAAGCGTTCGTTGCTGACAGGTTTGCAAGACTGAAACCCTGGATTCGTGCATGCTGTTCGTTGCTGAATCTTTGGTTGCGACTAACAGTGGGAGAATGCATGCGCAAGGCGACCTGCAGGTCTGCAGGATGACAAGAATGGCTTTGCATCGCAGTGTTGTTCTTCCTGATGCTTTGCATCAGATGGGGAAAAAAAGCTATTTTTATACTGTCCTCTCCTTTATCATTGATGCCTCATCCCTGCTTTCCCTAATTGTAACCGAGACACCAATCTCCTGTCATGTCCTATATGTTCACAGCACGTAATGTGGTGTTTATTTAGCTTAATTGGACTGTCAAAAATATAAAACTGGTGCTCATCACATGCATTTCATTTTCCTGTCTGTTCCTGCTGCATTACTTTTGAGAATTAAGGCATGCTGGTTCCTTGCCATACATAGTCTTGCCAATTTTTTCGGTAATGGCAAACATTGGTCATTGCCCAAAAAAAACAATTTGGCTAGGTCTTCATTCGTTTTGCAACCAAAGTCGTATTCCCATTCGTTTGAGCAACTCGGGTCAGATTAGAAAATGTCATTAGCGAATGATTAATTAATTATTAATCATTATAAAATTTGAAAAATGAATGTACTTTACTTTTAAAATAAAATTCTTACTTATAATTTGGCTCGGTTGGGTTTGCTGTCTTTGGAACACCCATTCTGTCCTTCTTTAGAGTTTTGAAACGTTTTCTTTCCTTTTTTACTTCGTTCACCACAAATGTATGTATCCATAAAATTGAGTAATAAATAAAAAAATCTTAATTTGAGAAATTACCAGGGATTAAAACATTCAAAATTTTGTATGAAAATCCCATACGAATTTGGGCCGCCCACTACTTTGTATTATCTCCTCTATTTCCCGAACCCAAACGTAGCGTTGGACGCAATATTCCTAATGGGCGATCGATCGCCCTGAGCGATCATCCCTCCTCCACGTGGTTTCCTTTTTTTTTTGCAACGCATTATTTTTCTATTTTAGTAAATTTATGCATAAAGTTTGTACATTTCAGGTTTACACATCTAAAATTTAGAGACCCAAAATTTATAAGTTAAAAATTTATATATCAAAATCAAATTTGAATTTGAATTCAAATATTTTTATATATAGTATTTTCTATACATCTAAAGTTTATACACCTTAAGTTTATAGACCCAAAGTTTATAAGTTAAAAGTTTATATACCCGATTCAAATTTATATATTTGATTTAAATTTGAATTTGAATTCAAATATTTTTTATATACAGTATTTTCTATACATATAAAATTTATACACCTTAAATTTATAGACACAAAGTTTATAAGTCAAATGTTTATATACCCCATTCAAATTTGAATTTAAATTCAAATATTTTTTAGGCAAAATTGGTTATATAGCATCGAAAGTTCACGTTTTTGGTTCTATAGCACCGAAAGTTACCAGTTCACTTTAATAGCATCCAAAGTTCACACTGTTCCCATTTTTAGCACTTCCGTCTTGGTTATATAGCATCGAAAGTTCACGTTTTTGGTTTTATAGCACCGAAAGTTACTGGTTCACTTTAATAGCATCCAAAGTTCACCCTGTTCCCATTTTTAGCACTTCCGTCAATTTTTCCGTCCGTCTTGATCGTTATTGATCTAGCCACACACATGATATGACATTTCTACCCCTCATTGACATGCATTATACTTGTACTTGTGAGGGGTAGAAACGTCATATCGTGTGTGTGGCTGGATCAAGACGGACGGAAAACGATCGAGAATTGACGGAAGTGTTAAAAGTGGGAACATGGTGAACTTTGGGTGCTATTAAAGTAAACCGGTAACTTTCGGTGCTATAAAACCAAAAACGTAAATTTTGATGCTATATAACTAATTTTGCCTATTTTTTATATATAGCATTTCTATACATAAAATTTCTAACTTTGTTTTTTATTTTTTTTTAAAAAAATTATGATGTAGTAGGAAGAGAAGAATGAAAGGAGGAAGGGGGAGAGGAGCGTGTTAGGGGGAGATGGACATTAGCGACGCTCCATTCGACGCACTAAACCCTCCCTTGCTTGGCAGAATAAATCAGTCAAAAGAAAAAAAGAACCAATCTCAATCTCACCGTTCACTTAACATCCGACGACGACGGAGCCTGCTTCTAACCCATGACATAAGCACAAAAACTCATTATTTAAGTTTCACTCTCAGTCTCCCACCCCACCAGGTTCCCTCCTCGCCGTCGACGAGGCGACGAGCTCTCGTTGTCGTCGCCGCCTTCGCCGAGCTCTCCTCGTCGCCGTCGTCGTCGGCGGGCTCTCTCCATCGCCATTCTCCTCGCTAGCGCCGGCGTCGTCGTCGCCGCCGCTGCTCTCGCCATCGCCATCCTCCTCGCCGGTTGCTCTTATGGTGAGTTGTTTGGAAGGAAAAAAAAGAGTAAATTGCATCCACGGTACATCAACTTGGCAGATGGGTGCAATTTGGTGCAATAACTTGATAAACGAGCATTATACTACAACAACTTAGTAGCTAGGTAGATGCAATTTAGTATAAAAACTTTATAAGTGATCGTATAAATACAATAATTTACAAGGTAGGTACGATTTTGACATAATAAATTAAAAAGTTATGTGACAACTTAATTATTTATAGCATTTTTTATATAAATTCAATTTTTATGTACTATTTTTGATAATGTACTAGCACAGATTTGTATAAGTATATTTATATTTTTATCCTAATAACTAATAACTGAAGGCCAATTAAACTAGATGTATAAATTATTATATTTTGGTTGATATTTGAAGGTGAAGAAAATAAAAAAGATTCTTAAAGGTAATTGGATGTAAAGTGTACTACTATGTGCTTATAAGAAAATATCCGTATGATTACTATGTAATGGCATATTGACATCGTGGAAAAAAACTCACCTTGCATATGTTTAACCAAGTTGATGCACTAAAATACTAAATTGTTAAGTTTTTTAACTAGAACGCACCCACTTGTCAAGTTATTGCACTTGGACATTCAATTCTTAAATTCTTGCACTATATCGCACACACCTGCCAAGTTGTTGTAACGTGGATGCAATTTACTTAAAAAAAAAGTCCTTTTTGCAAACTTTTATGTGTTTTGCTCTGTTTATTCTTTAGAACTTTTGTGTTTTCGCTCTGTTTAATAACTTTTGTGCGCTTCAGATACTGGAGAAGAGACTCGTCTTATTGGTAGGGTAAGTGAACCAAAGCTGCATTAATTTTCTCTACAGATGCTAGAGAAGAGACTCGTTTTATGGCTAGGTTAAGTGAACCAAAGCTTCATTAATTTTCTCTAACTTTTGTAAACAAAACCATGCTTTCTTGATCTCGTTCTATTCTCTAACTACAGAAACTATATTTTCTTGATCTCGCTCATTTTTGTGTAGATTTCTTGATCTCGCTCATTTTGTGTAGAGTAAAGCTGTTTTAGGGAGTGACTTCAACCGTGGCAGACGTAGAATTTTATTGATAGGGGTACGATAAATTAATCTACTTACAAAACAATAAATTATCTAATTGTTATATAATATTATCTCTAAAAAATATAAAAAATCCAACATATCATAAAAGATTGGACTAGAAATAAAATCTTATTTTTTTATCTCTAGATCCCATTATAATACATAGACATGTAACTAGTAAATAGTACATCCGTTTTAGATTATAAGACTTTCTAGCATTGTCCGCATTCATATATTGTTGAGCAAAATTGATGGCATTAATTTTATCTTTTTTTACTAAATTTATCTAACCATAATTAATTAGCCCGTGTTAATAGAAGTTCGTATCTTCACACATCTACCTAGGTGACGAAATCACTGCTGTAATTGCAGCCGTCATAGTCATCATCGGGACAATTCACATCACAAATGTAAACAGAAGTTTTTTTTTCTTGTATGTTTGCTAAATTTGATCATGCAACGTTCAATTTGGAGCTAATCAATTTATCTTTTCTATCATTTTGCAGAATCCTATAATGATGGTGCGGTTCATGAAATTGGATCCCATACCCCATATCCAGCCTGGCGCGGTGAACAACGGCGGCCCACCACGTAACCTGAACATTCAAGCCTAGTGAGTGGGAAGAGGAGGAGGTGATATTCAATCCACTATCAGCCCGCTGAAGCTTGGAGTATATCCTTTTTTTTTTTTTTAACCGGATCCTCTGACGTAGCGCTCCCTACGTCAGAGGGACGTCCGGCAGCGCTCGACCATCCGTTCAGCATCCAACGGAGTTGAGCGTGCACAGCACACAGGCTCGGCCCACAGCAAATAAAAAACGGCCCACATCTTCGCGTTGACGCCACCACGAGCCGCTGCGGTGCAGCCGGTAGTGCGCCGTGCCGCCGCCACAAGTGAGGGAGGGGAGGCCTATGCCGCCGCCGCCACACGGCACAACCCGTGCTTCCCGATGAAGCCCCCTCTGCCATAGCCCTCTTCCTTGACCCCGTCCCACGCCTCCGCGTCCTCTCTCATGCCGTCGTGCGGGAGCCTCGCTACGTGGAGGTCCGACTCCAGATCGCGTATCTGACGGCACGGCAGCATTCGCTCCCCTGCAGTTCGTCCTTGTCGTTCGTCCCAGAAGCGCATCGTCCAGTCGTTCAACCCACGTCGCCAGGGAGCTCCGGCCGTCGGAACCGCCGCTCAACCTCCTCGAGTTCCTCTCGAGCTGGTGGAGCGCGTCGGCCATTGATGTTTCCCGTGCGTGGGGCATGCGATGTCGCCTCCGGCGAGGGCAGAGTAGAACCAATCGAAGACGACGCTTTCTTTCCATTTGTTAAAGAAGACATCAAGGAGAGTGTAATGTGTTAACCAAGAAAAGGAATTCGCGGCCATGAACTGAAGAGAAAACGAGTGATTTTTTTTTCTTCAATTTGTTCCTCGTGTAGCTCCTCGACGGCGAGGACGGACTAGTATTCCAGCCTACCAAGTTGAAGATCACGGCGGAGTTGCTCGATCCCTACCCCAGCTAGGACCTTGGCTTCCTGCTCTGCTTCTTGCTCCTCTGGCCAAACAGCTTGGACACAGACAAATGCTACCCAGTCGTCGACTTCACAAGCGGCATACTTGAACAACAGCAGAAGCAAGCGGCGCGGTGAACGACAGCGAGCGAGTAGCGCACCGGCGGCGCCCATTTGTCCCTGAGCGAGTAGCGAGCGTTCGATGCCTGATGGACGGCGGATCGACGGGCTACTGCCCTCTGACTTAGTTTTCCCCAAGTCAGAGGATCCGGTTCCCTTTTTTTGCTGTTTAGGTCCGGCCTTTTGTTGGTCGAGCAAGACATTGTCACAGCGATTTTGAAGTGTTGTTATGTCGTTTATCAATGATGTCTCATCACTGCTTAATTGTAACCGAGAAACCAACCTCCTATCCAATCTTATATGTGCACAGCACGTAATGAGTTGTTTTAATTGGGTTATCAAAAATGTAAAATTGATGCTCATCACCTGCATTATATTTTGCTGTCTGTTTGAGACTCGAGGCTTAATGCTATTCATAGCCTTGCAAAAATTTTATGATAATGGCAAGAATTGGTCATTGCCAAAAAAAAAAAAAGTAGAAACGCTGGTCGGGGCGGGGGGAGCTGGGGGAGGAGACCGGCGAGACTGCGCGACTGTGATCTAACTGTGGAGAAAGGTGGCGGCGAGGAGGAGATCACGAGGAGGGCGAGAGGAGTGTGACGGGATTAGGGGAGGAGTGAGGAGGGAGCCGAGGCAGGTGAGGTCGAGTCGACCAAGATCGTTTGATCCGATGTAGATAATTATAGAGCGTTGGATTTGATGATTGAAGTATTATGTAATAACATGTAAAATTGTGTGTATGTGTTTTTGTAGAACTATGTAAAATTGCGTTGGTGATTCATTTGTGTTTAGAGAGCTCTGCTCAATACTCTGATTCATGTGTTTTCTTTTACATAATTCTCACAAATTTTACACGGTCTGCTGATTCATGTGTATTTTTTTGAGAACTATGTAAAATTTTGGACCTATTTGGACGGTTAGCCTACCAATTTTTTGGTAGTACCAAAATGCAGATAAGTTTGGCACTACCAAATTTTTTGGTAAGTTAATATTGTATTTGATCATATTTGATTTGCTACCAACCTAGAGCCAGAATGTGAAAATTGTAGTGAAGAATGTTCTAGATGATGCCAAATAATCAAACACATGTACTATTCAAATTATCAAAATATTGGTAGGGCATGTTTTTGGTAGCACTCCAAATAGGCCCTTTGTATGTAAGAACTCCGTAGCTCTTCCCCTCCCGTCCGCGCCCTCCGAGAGAAATTTACATATGTACTACGGTTAAAAAACGGCTTCGCTACAATGCCATTGCTCAAATGGGATTCGCTCAAACGCCATCCTCAAGATGTGGGTGTTCGCTACAATGCCATTTTCACCATTTGTTGCAATTCCAAACCATTGGCTTCGCTACAATGCCATTGCTCAAATGGGATTCGCTCAAACGCCATCCTCAAGATGTGGGTGTTCGCTACAATGCCATTTTCACCATTTGTTGCAATTCCAAACCATTTTCCACTAAAATAATATTTTCGCGGACCATTTTGCCCCTGGAACTGGTTGAACCGAACCACACATGAGGGACACCACCGCTGTTGCCCAGACGCGCCGCTCTCCTCTCTGCGCGACGACGCGACCTCCTCTCCCGCCATCCGCGCCGCAGCCTTCCCTACCTCATACCGTCTTCCCTCAGCTCGCCGCTGCCTTCCCTCACCTCGTCGTCGCCTTCCCCACCTCGCCGCAGCCCAAACCGTAGGGCGCACCGGGCGCCTCTTCCCGGCGGTAGCAGTCGCCGCCGCCTAAACATGAGTATGTCCATTGAGGCACTTTGTGCAATGCACCGGAGGAGGTGCGTGCTAGCAGGATGGAGACGGCGCCAACGAGGACCAGGATGAAGACGACGCCGACGAGGACCAGGATGGAGACGACGTGGTTGGGGTAGCTGCGCCGCGCAGGGAATCGGCTTTGGGAGGAGAAGCGGCTCGGCTGGGGAGAGAGGAGCTAGCGCCGTGACCTAGCTTTTGAAGGCGGCGGCGGGTTTTTCGGTGGACGGCGCCGACGTTGTCGCCATCTCTCCTCTTGTAGTCTTGGTGGATAGAAAATACGTGGTCAAAGAAATCGATCCGTGCTCACAGCGTTCGCGAAAATACTATTTTGGTGGAAAATGATTTGGAATTATAACAAATGGTGAAAATGACATTGTAGCGAACGCTCACATATTGAGAATAACGTTTAAGCGAATTCCATTTGAGCTATGGTATTAGGGCATCACCAATGTATATGGCAAAAGTGATCCATATAGATGGGACCCACATAAAGAGACTTTAACTATAGCAATCTTCACAATGTATATAGATACAAGGTAGCATTAGGAGATGAGAGAAAAATATAGATAGATAGTATTATTTATCCACATGGGTAGTCCATATGCTTATAGATACCTTTTGTTATTTTCTCCATATGGACTAGTTGCACAATGGTAATAGGTAGCTGAATGGAATATAATATTGCCTATGGACTACTTTTGTTCACTTTGTGGATGCAGCGTAGCCGGTTTTTAACCGTGGTACGTAGGGCAACAACAATGTATATGGTAAAAGTAATCCATACAGATGAGACCCACATATATAAACTTTAACTATTGTAACCTTCACAATGTATATGGATAACAAATAGCATTAGGAGAAGAGAATAGGTAGAAACAGATAATATATTTTATTCTCTATGGGCAGCCCATATGCTTATGGGTAGCTTTTGTTATTTCTTTAGGACATCCACAATGTAGTATAAAACCAGTCCATAAGCAATAAAATATTCTATTTAGCCACCTAACAACATTGTGGAACTAGTCCATAGCAAGAAAATAGCAAAAGCCACCCATAAGCATATGGGCTGCCCATAGAGGATAAAATATATTATTTGTCTCTATTTCCTCTCTTTTCCTAATACTAGTTGCTATCCATATACATTGTGAAGATAACAATAGTTATAATCTATATGTGTGGATCTCATCTATATGGACTACTTTTACTATATATATTGTTGTTATCCTTACTATAAAACTAGTTCCATAATATTATTAGGTGACTGAATTACATATTATATTCCCTATCAACTGCTTTTGCATGGTATTGTGGATGCCCATATGCAAATTTCTCGCCCTCCGACGACCAAACCAAAAGCCCGCCCATTTCCCGAACGCCGAACCCTCCTCCCGAATCCCCCCCATGAATCCGCACACCCTTGTCTAGTGTAGGAGGTGTAGTACTAGTTGTAGCCCATGGGGATCACGGATGAGCAGCGCCGCCGCATCGAGGCCAACCGCCTCGCCGCCCTTGAGAGGCGCAAGCGCTTCGCGGAGGCCGCCGCCGCCGATGCCTCCGTGGGGTGGAGGCTCGCCAAGTGCTCAAGATTCGCTCCGCCTCCTCAGCCGACGCTGCCTCCTCCTCCTCCGCGAACATTGCCTCCTCCTCCGCCGCCGCCGCAGCCGCAGCCGCCGGTGGGGTTCAAGGTGGTGCTGGAGGTGTGCGGCCCCGAGGATTTCTCGGTGGCGGTGGGGCCCGCCGAGGGCTTCGCCTACCCCGGCGAGGCCGAGTGCCTCCGCGCCGTCCAAGATTGCATCTCTTCGGTACGGTTCATCCGTTCTTCATCTCTTTCTTGATAATATATATGCTGCTCGACAAATTCGGTGCTTTCTTGGATACCTCGGAGCGTTTCTTTCTCAAGATTTCGTTTTTTCCCCATGTTTCTTGGCGACAGCTTAGCAAGTCCGTGGATATTTTCAAGCATTTCTTGACAAATGGAGTGATGTCCTTTATTCGGTATATCTGAAATATCGCTCCAAGAATTCGGTGACTCGATGAAGATAGTCCCTCCACACACAAACAATGAACCCTAGTCCCATTTGGATTACTTTCGTCGGGAGTTTGTTGGATGAACCCTAGTTCTAAATGTTTGAAGTACCTAAAACTGGTAAATCCAAATCGACTTGTTCTTATGCCAACTTGTACCCATCAACGAGCTTTCCCCTTTCACATACTTGACCAATTATCTCGATATATAGAGGCATTATGCACTTAAACATGTTCACAGCATATGAAGTCGAACACTGAAAGCGTTACTTACTGGCTTCTAGCAAGGCCATTAAAATATACACCTAAGTTTTATGGGTAATTAAGGCCTTATTGGTGCCATTTGAGTCTTTATTATGAATAACAGAAATTTATGTGTCTTCTTTATTCCTATTCGATCTTTTTTCAATAATAATGACCATGCCACTAATTTTTCTGAGCAATATGAAGAGCCTTCAAACTCAATGGTTATAAGCACAAAATGGGGATGCATTATGATGTGAGCGATATTACAATTCAGAGCTATTTTTTTCTAGGTGTAAAGTAATGAGTAGATTTCAAGCATAAAAGAACAAATATTTACTGTTCTATTTAACCTATTTTGATTGGCTTTCTGGGATCTTATGTTCTTGATCTAGAATTAAAACTGATCCTTCCCCTGTATTGTTGGTAAGGCTGCACCATTCTCTACAACACAAAGTCAAAGTGGCCATCTTTTCTCCGTATTTAAGCTCATGGACTATGAGCCCGTGTTAAAATGCCTGAAGAAGTTGCCTGGAGTTGCTGTGCAAGATATACCTTACAAAACAAGGAATGTTATCAAGAATCTCCCTAAGTTCTTTGCCGAAAGCTGCGCTTCTGATAAAGAAGTTGATGGGCTTCTCATGAAGTTGCCACAACACTTACGAGATGCACTCCTACCCTTTCAACTTGAAGGTGTGAAGTTCGGGCTTCGAAGGCATGGGCGCTGCCTTATTGCAGATGAGATGGGGCTTGGTAAGACTCTCCAGGTGAGCATTTTACATGAGAGCATGCAACCATTGCTATTCTGTATGACTATTGTGCACATGAATAAAGTATTATTGTTGAAAACAAGGTTTTGGAGCCTACAGAATGCTGAAGTTTTGGCACACTGTTAAAGCATGTTACTGTTTACAACACTAATAAATTAGACTTATATGAATATTAAACTGCCTGAGGCATTGTAAGGGGTCTTTTTTTCTTCTTCTTTCGATAATACAAAGAAGCACAGCTCTCTTGCATTTTTGAGAAACACAGCTTATATGAAATAGCAACTTCCATTTTAGTTTCATTTCCAAACAATTCTTAATAAAAAAATTGTTTTTTAGAGCATATGAATAATTGAATGAATAGGCTTTTGAGCGTCCTTTTTTCCCTGTGAAAGCAGCACATTCTCATTCATTTAAATGCAGGCAATTGCAATAGCTTGTTGCTACAAGGATGAGGGCCCAGTGTTAATAGTGTGTCCAGCTGTTTTGCGTTATACATGGGCAGAGGAATTGGAACGATGGGATCCTTCATTTCTGCCAAAAGATATTCATCTTGGTAGTCTTTACAGTTTGTTGATGTGAAATCTGGTATTATGATTATTGTAAAGCTCTGGTGTATAAAACTCACTTTTGCCTTTGATAGTTGTGAAGTGCTGATTTTATCTTTGCCCGCATTTTCATTACTGTAATCATTTAGGGTCTTCAATGCTTTCTCTTTACTCTAGTTTGATTTCAGTAAATATAGTTTTTAAATGAAAAGTATATTATTTTTCACTTTTCAATTAAAAAGCATATACATTTTATTTCTCCAAAGACTGTAGATTGTATTATTTTTAATAAATGTTGCATATTTTATATTTGATGTATTGAAAATTCTGAATGGTGGACATTGAGAAAGCTACATTCATCGCGTCAATCCAGTTGAAATGCTTCAATATAGAGTAACGTTACAGATTAGATGACCTGCTTCTATTTGTTGATTGATTCACTCTACTTTTTTTTTGTTTAGTTGAATTAACTTGAGATTTTACTGAACTCATTGTTTCCTAGGATCAGCTAGAGGTTTTGTAAATCTTGTAGTGAAGTTGCACTAGCTAAAAATGAAATGCTTTCATGAACAGTATGAAAGGAGATTGATTGTATTGACCTGAGTTGAAAATTGTGAACTTCAGCCCTAAACTTAGGTAACATAAGTATTTTACTCAAGTTTACCAGTGCGCTTGAGGTTTAAATAGTGCCTTTAACCTTTGGCTGAGTCACATATGCAATATAATAATTTGATTCTTCTATACTAGTGAAGAACTGAAGATACTGTTTAAAAAAGTATGGCTAATATCATATTTCTTGTCACTTGTCCTTCAATTGTATATTACTACTTTATTTAGCCTTTCAGTTTTGTTATATACTTATTTTTTTTAATTAGGAGCACAATTTTAACAGTTCGGTTGTCACTGTATAATTTTCAGTGTTTGGTCACCAAGACAGTCTTGAACGTTTAGGAGCTTGCCCAAAAGCAGTGGTCATTTCATATCAGATGCTAAGCCGTCTTCGCAAAAGCATGATGAATAGGAGATGGGCACTGATGATTATCGATGAATCACACAACATACGCTGCACAAAGAAAAAACACGAAAAAAATGAGGTGTTTAAATTATTAGCTTGTCATGCAACAATCTTATGTATCAACACAATTAACATAAAGTATTCAGCTCTTGAATTCTCCAATCCATGAGACCATGATGGTGATTTGGTGCTTTGTAAATTTGGTAGATCATATTTTATTGTGCTAGAAACGCCTCACTTTTTTTACAAATAAAATTCTCCCAGTTGATTTTATTGATCTGGTTATATTTTTCAGCATTTCTCCCTGCTTTCTAAAATATTGCAATGCACAAATGTTGAAATTATCTCAAACTATTTATTCCAACTACTTCAGTCACCTTGTGTATCAATATTGCATTTGATTTCACTAATGGTAAGTGACCGTTGGTACTATTTTATGACCTCATGACAGACACAGGCTGTACTGGAACTAGCGCCAAATGTCAGTCGCATTGTGCTGCTCTCTGGGACACCCTCTTTGTCAAGGTTGTAACTTTAAAGATATTGGTTGAATTTCTCTTAAAGCTCCTTACGCTATTGTGCTATTTTACTCCTTGATATCTGGATCTCCAATCATGTTTTGTGTACATCATCTAAACGGTTTTAAAATTCCAGAAGTGGGTGTGGGTAGCAATATCCAAGCTACCTGCGCCTTGTAATTGAGAAAAGGGAATGATGAAAACTTTATCATGGCCCAATTTTCTGAAATTTTACAGAAAGTTTTTTTTTGTCTATTACTCTTTCAACCATTTTTTGTTCATCTAGTGTATTTGTACTTACCCATATTATTTTCAAATGCATTCTCTGCACTATGTTCATTGGTTACTGGTCATTACTTGTTACTTGCAATATCTTCCTTTTTCCATATTTGGCTCGAAGTCTGGCTGTTTGTACTGTAGAGATTTAGAGCACTCAAGTACATTTTTATCATTCCTATATGTTTCCTTTACTTGATTAATCTGATTTCTTGGTACTTATGTATGGTTTACTTATGATAGCCTTGATTGGAGACTTCTATTTTGCTTGTCAGATCTATCTCACAGTTTGTTTTCTCCTAGGAGACAATAGACCTTTTGACATCTATCATCAGATAAATATGCTATGGTAAGGAAAAGGTGAATGCCATTGTATTGTGTTAGTCTTATCAAACTTTTCTGATCACACTTCCCTGGCTTTTCAGGCCCCATTTGCTTGGCAGCAATAAATTTGACTTTGCGAACAAATATTGCTTGCTACATACTGTTCAAGGCTGCAATGGGAGAACTTACCAGGTATTTTGAGTGTCCGGTTTCTCAAGGCAGAGTTCCAGCTTTCTATTGCTAAGCTCTACTAGGTTGTTACTCCCTCTATTTCACAATATTGTTCTTGTGTACATACTAAGGGGGCACAATATTAGATAAATGTGGAATTGAACTATTGTTTTTAGTGGAATTGAACAATTGTTGCTTTATTAGATAGATGTACAAGTACTCTATCTAATGGCATCAAATTTGGTCTGATTTTATCAACTGTATTACGATTTTGTGTTTTCTTGATTATTGGACCAAGGACCAGACATATAATGCGAAACAGAGGAGTATTTGTTTTTGTGTACCATCTATGCTGCTTATACACTAATCAATTTCAGTGAACTGTGAAATAGTTTATGAAAAACTCAGAAAACCAGTGCTTCCAAATAATTTTTGTTCCAGTAGTAGGAGCATATGTAGATAAACATTTGATTCTGTTGAGGGCTGTCACCATTTTTCTCTCTGCAGGATTTTTCAAAGGGTGCTCGGTTGACAGAGTTAAATGTTTTGCTCAGTCAGACTCTCATGGTCTGTTCTTTCTCTCTATTATTTATGCCTACTATGCATAGCTTGTTTCGTTCATTTTATTCATGATATGTTATCTGAATGTGGTATTCAGACTATCCATAAGTATTATTATGGTAAATATGAAGTGTTCCAAATGTGTTATGTTGATGATATTTCTCCTTGAATTTGTAAATGGAAAAATCAGTACTGTGACACGGGAAGTTCACGAGTTTAGATTTGTAAGTACACGATAATACTGCCACAAGTTTTCAAATTTCTCTTTTATACCATTTCTGTTTATTATTAATATGCTCGCAAATATTGTAGTTGTTTTATCGCCACAATCCATGCTAACCACATGATGTTTTTGTCTGGTAATTGATTGTTCATCGACCATTCTATGTCGAATATAACAGATGGTGTTTACTTCTGTGCTGTAGATTAGGCGCTTGAAGGAGCATTTGTTGAATGAACTACCTCCCAAACGTCGACAGATTATTAGGTTGAAGCTGAATGCATCAGATATCAAGACAGCTATATCTTGCATCAAAGGGGTGAACACTAGTGGTGAGATTCCTACGATTGCCTCGCCAGACAATAGCAATGACTCTGAGGAGGTGAACATGGAAGAAGGTAACACTCATTGTGCTAATAGCATATATGATAATGAGACCTCCTTGTATCAGTTATTTTATGTGCCTTTTTGTTATGCTGAAATATATAATACACACCTTGTTTTATTTGAATGTTTGATATTGTTAGATTTCAGAACTATAACAAAATGCAACAACTTATATGGAACTGTAATTTTGTTGAAGCTTGCTTAGCATTTGTGGCATATGCAATGCCAAACATGTATGGGTTTACAGCTTTGCATATTGGCAGTTGGTTATGGCATAAGCAATGCAATATGGCGCAGTATGATATTGTACTTGACACTGTCTGAATCGAAATTTATTTACAACTTCTTTTCAAAAAGAGCCATTTTCTTATCTATAGTAACGGAGAACATTCGTCAAGAAAAAGATAACCAGCATTTTTGTTGATTTCTGTTCTGAGGAACACTATGTATATCAAGTAGAAATGTTGGTGCAACTGTGCAATATCCTGTTGTACATTACAGGTGAAGAACATTACTTGTCATTTCCAATCATTGTACTTATTTTTTTTAAAAAAAATTCTGATATGTTAAACATGAACTACCATGATCAAAACATTATGTTTCTTTTTGACAAACAACCAGGCAACCCCCTCTTTTTAAGAGTAGCGTGCCACTTTAAAGGAGACAACCTTCCTCTTTTTATCCTTATGTAACATGTTTCTTTCTCATAAACAATTATTAATGTAACAATGTTAAATGTAACACTGGTATTAACACTTGGGATAAAGCACATGTTTTCTACTATTTCAGGGTTCAAGACTAGTAAGATTGGTCTGTCTGCTCCTTATAAACATTGTGCTCATTTCCTTGTATTTCCTTTTCATTTGCCCACAGCTGATGGTTGCAAGAAATCTCCAAGGAATCTCACTACACAAGAAATTGGTATTGCGAAAATACCTGGGTTCAGCGAGTGGTTCTTAAATCATTTCATCATGAAAGAACCAGCTGATAATGGTAGTCTGGACTCTCAGTCTAATTGCCAGAAAACAATAATTTTCGCCCATCATTTAAAGGTCCTAGATGGAGTTCAGGTAAATTCTGAGGTTTCTTTTCTGTATTTTTTTTGCGAATTTATCATGCTATGTTTCTCACGATTGACAATAGAATCTTGAACGGTAATAAAAGATTTATAATCACAACTATGTTACTTTATGTAATTTTGATTTTGCAAGTATCATTTCAACTATTTGTAGCTCTATATATCTTGTAAGCTTCACTTCCTCCTAATGAAATAGAAGTTTCATCTTTAGAGTAAATGTAACAAAATAAATGATGTGTCAAGAAGCTGGACTATAGGATCTCATATGAATAGAAACACTGGTGTATGTGTAAAATTGGTCTGGCCATGTACATGTCATTAGCACGTTTTTTTTAGATGCCACCAGTACCATGTCCAGCATTCTGCCATTCTCTAGCATATAATACTCTTTCTGTGGGACTGTAGATGTTCTCGCAATGGTTTGGAAGTTTTTTTGTCGAATACGCAAGATGCATATCATTGCATTAATAGGAGTCCAAACACGCCAAAGAACAGCAAGAAGTACAAGACCTCACCACCGCAAAACAACCCATTGCAAAGGCGGTTACATGACCAAAAGGAACTAAAACTAAAATAAAATGCCCTAGCTGGGGTCCATAATTAGGGAGAGCCCCTTAGCCCCGCCAAACTACATAGGCCGGCTTCCTCACTTGCTAACATCAAGTCGGTTGATAAACTTGGAGATACTCCATTGAAGACAATCATCCCATTGCCGCCATGTTCAAGATAGTCCATTAATCAGTTGAATACATGGAAAAAATCAGACTAATGATCAATCGGATATTCGGGTGCACACTTTCACTTTATAATAATTAGATAGCATTATATCATATTAAACTATACCATCTAACTTTATGAAAAACATTTGCCAATACTTTTGACTGGAGTTTTTCTTCGTACATAGGTGTTTGTCACAGAGCAGAGGATCAAGTATGTCCGCATTGACGGAAGCACGTTTCCTAGGGAAAGGAAAGATGCTGTCGATTCTTTCCGTGTAAATCCAGAGGTTGTCCATTCCCTTCCATTCGGTTCGATTCATACTTGGTATTCCATGTTAAGCTCTCAAGTTTTATTCTCAAACTGCCTATCCATTATTTACTATTTTACTAGTTCTTTTATTTTCTACCAAATAGGTAAAGGTTGCAATTATTGGAATTACTGCTGGCGGTGTTGGTTTAGATTTCTCATCTGCTCAGAATGTTGTTTTCGTGGAGCTCCCAAAGTCAGCTTCAGAGTTGCTTCAGGTCCTTAGCCTTTTCTCTTGCACATACATTTTCCTCATCCATAGGGTACAAGAAGACTTTTGAGTTTTTTTTCACCATCCTGTTGTGTAGCTCACCATTCACCATTCGCACTATGATATTATTTATATGTACTGTAGCAACTGCAGTATTGTTCACTGGGCCTGGTGGTGTAGCTTTAATTGGAACTCAGAGATAAGAATAATTAGTTTTATTGTTGGGTTTATTTCTTTATATATATGTAAGTTTCTTTACAGATATGTTTTCCATAAGGATCAGGTCAAGTCATCCCCTATCAGTCGTGCAAGAAGAAATGTTTCTCCTCTATTTGCTTAAAAACACTTATCCCTATTTTCTCTCTTTTGATCCCTTTACGCCTCTTACCCAATCTGTCTATTGCCTGCTTCAAATGCAATTCTGCATGGTCTTTATCCAGATGTGGACTAAGATTATCTGGTAAATGAAACAAATCAATAATGCACAGTAAATTGCTACATTTCATGGTTCATGCGCATGAGTTTTCATGCTTTCGCACACTTAATGTGTGTGCTCTCTTGGACGCATCCATAGTGCACCCTACTGTTAGTGTTTGTTTATTGTGTTTCTAACTGTTTGGTACATTTGATTGTTGATGATAGGCTGAGGATAGAGCTCATAGGCGAGGTCAAACAAACGCTGTCAACATATATATATTCTGTGCAAGGGTTAGTTCCTTTTTTTTCTCTGTAGTGTACTTTGTAATTTTGTCAAATTATAACTATAAATTGTTCTGTTTTGTCTTGGTCACAGAAAACATTAGATGAGTCACATTGGCTTCATTTGAACCAGAGTCTGTTCCGTGTCTCATCATTGATGAATGGAAAGAAAGATGCTATAAGAGAGATTGAGGTAGGCCATAGGGTCATGTAATTTTTGATTTTATACTGTTCCTTAGGGAGGTTAGGATGGGCTGTACTACAATATAAGTGTAGTGTTGTTTGGATTGAGGTGCTTCCATGGTCCGTAACAATTGACAAAATGTAAGTACGCACCCATTGTTTGGAGTTAGGTTTTTCTATAGTTTATAATGCGACACACCACATGACTTTAGAAAAGTATGCTGAATTTGTACTGAATGCTTGCATATTCAATCTTTCCATTTCATGTTTGGTGCTGTAAAAGTAGAAAATAATTTACAAAATGAACCAAAATAGATTACCAGTACTATAAAAGTCTGATGCCATTAAACTTCAACATTTAACAGAAGGGATTGATATACTACTCAATATACCTTTGCAGCTGAGACATAGTTTCTTATATCACTGCTGGAATCAATTGGCTTAGTAGAATCTTGAACATGGTAAACAGACCAATTAAGGGACTGCATTGTTCTACAGTATTTGGTGTTTATTCATTCAATATAGTTTCCTTCTTTCTAAGGTTGATCAAGTTTACCACCTTGAGGAAAGCAGTAAATCTGAGGGAAAAGCACAGCTTGGATTTCTTCCTTTGGAGAATCATAATGCTGGTAAAACATCTGAACATCGTTAACAGAGAATTCATGCATTGGTACCAATCATTATTACATGCTTATAAGTGAAATGAATGGCTGAATTTTTTGAACCTCATGCAGATTGTGGGCATGGACCAGGAGAGAATGTAGAAACTGATGATATGTCCATTGAGAATTTTCCTGGCCTCAACGAAATGAATATTGAGTCAGATTTCTTCAGTATTAGGACAATTCCTCTTCACTTTGAGGTAGAAAAGAGGTGTTCCTTGCAAATTTTGGTACAGGTTTACTACTTGCTAGTTGCTACTTATCAGTCAGTAGACCTATGAAATCCTTCAACTGATTCTTCTTCTATGCCTCCTCAGGATGATAGCCTTCATACGGTAATGCAAAATAGTCCATCTCCAACAGCACATGAAGAGAGAGCTTTTGATAGTTCTTCTATCTCACAAGCTTCAGTTATTTGCGCTTCAATGTCAAGCGCTAAATCAGTAAAGGTAATAAGAAGTTCTTGCTTGTATTATACAATGTTTTGCACTATATCCTATGCAACATCACCTCAAATATCGCAGGCTCGTCGGAGGCTTTCTGAAATTTTTCAGACTTTAGGCCTTCCAGCAACTACAGACTGCAATATTGAAGAGAAGTTTCTGCGATTTGAGGTTTAACTGTCCTCTCTGTTCATATTCTGTTCTCATGACTTGTCTCATTAATCTGAAGTTAATTTCATTTTACATTCCATTCCGGTCTTCATTCTTTGAATTCATTTGATTTATCTTCATATTTTACAGGTTAGCCAGCACACAGGCCGAATTCATTTGTACATATGTGTTCCAGGGCATGATTCAAGACCCAGACCACTTTTTGAAAACTTCCTGCCAGAAGAAGTAGAGTCACCTTTATGTTCTGATAATGCCATGAAAACAAGTAATCGTCTCTTGAAGAGGGATCCTGCATTTTGCAATACGTTCAAAGCGTTCGTGAAGGAATGGTTGGCGCTTAGACCAATTGAGCAGAAGAGACTACTGGGAAAGCCCTTACAGCTTCCCTTGAGCCTTGAGTTGTGCTACCTGAAAGATACCAACAACCACAGCACAAAAGTACGTTCCTCTTGATTTTGAGTGATCAATTTGAATATTGGTTTACTTTTTATGCTTTAATTCCAAATATTGCAGAAAATATGCAAAAGCAACGCTTCCATGATATTAAGCTTATCTATGTTCTATCTATATCATTCTTTATGCAAGTTTTTCTTATGTTCTAGAAATTGCTCAAGTTCTATCAGGATTTACTCTAATAGAGGATATTGCAATGTTTGACTTTTACTCTAATGGAGGATATTACTCTAATGGAGGATTCAATTGGTGACTTGGCATATACAAAAAAAAAAAAAAAAGCAAAATAAAACTGCAGCTTTTAAGCTGCTAGGCCCACCACAGTGCCACACTACCCTAGGCATCTCATTGTAGCTAAGGGTTTGCTTGTGAGCTGCTATCATATCATCCCGATGTATTAATTTTTCATTTGAAATACAGTTTCAAGGATCTGATTTTGTACCAAACTAAGAACATGAAATGAAAAAAATATGTCTTGGCATTCCTTGGTTTAATCATGTTTATTTTTTGTCAATTGTGCTCTACTTCATAGGGGTTGCTTAAAGGAGGAAGTAAGAGGCGTGTAACACCATGGTGTGATATTAGTAATCCTTTGCCAGAAAATGCTGAATGGAGAAAGGTGGTTTTGCATAATGGTACAAGTAGAGAGAGAGAGTACACTCAAGGCTGGACTGTTCACGATGAACCTCTCTGCAAATTATGTCAAGGACCTTGCAAGTAATATGTCTCATTTGTGCACTTTATTTCCAGTAGCCATCTTTGTTTTTTTTTTTAAAAAAAATAACAATGTTGTTATTTGTGATCAGTGGAAGGCTTGCAAAGTCACCTGAATATTTTGAAGACCTGTTCTGTGGTCTGCCTTGCTTCGAGGTGTTCAGATCGAGAACTAGTGGCAGGTTCGCACGGCAGGTGAGATTTTTCTTTAATCTTCTGCAATTAGCATTCATAAACAAAGTGTTAAGCTGCATTATTTATGAATAAAGCTGGTATGCCAGCTATATGTGAAAATATGGAAGTTATATGTACTAAAGCAATGCTTGCCTGATGAATAGGCACTATTTGAAATTGAACATGGTATATGCTCCAAGTGTAAACTTGACTGTCACGAGCTTGTCAAGAATATCAGACCATTATGCAAGAAAAAGAGAGAAGAATACATCAGGAATGTTGTTCCAAATATTGCAAGTAGATTGAAATTGTAAGTGCCATACTTTGATATTATGCTTTTCAATGTTTTGTGCTTATGTTAACTTCTCTTTGCCTATTTAGGCAACTTACAGGCTATTGGGGACACTATTGTGGTCTGAACTCACAAAATATTAATGAATATGAGTAGTTCTCCTAATTTGTAGATTGATGATGACACTGTTTTTTTCACTATATTGTACCACAGGCTAGATAAGCTTGTACATGAGCCAAATGAGGGTAATGCTTGGCACGCAGATCATATAGTACCTGTATATAAAGGAGGAGGTAAAGTGTGTGAATAATTTTTGCGTGCTTTTGGCTCTTAACATTATGGTCTAATTTATCTGATCTCACGCAGGGGAATGCACACTTGAGAATTTGAGAACTCTTTGTGTGGCTTGTCATTCTGAGGTCACCTGTGCACAGCAAAAGGAGCGAAAAGAATTAACAAAGAAAGCTAAAGAGCTTCTGAAAAACACCGTCAATAATCAGCAGAAGGATGAAGTTAGTAGTCCTGCCCTATTTCAAACTTTTTTTGAAAACATTTTTCCTCTGAAGTGATGCCATCTCTGAAATTATTAACATTACAGTAACACAGTCACTCTCCTGTGCTTACTGTTGATACTTTCTCATATATTAGCTTCTGTTACTATTGCCAGTTGGCTGTCATGCCATTTCTTAAGCATGGTGGAGAATGATAATTTTGCGATCATTCTACAAGGCAAATCATCTACTGTCTCCGTTCAGAAATATAAGGCATATTTTGACCTGTCCAATTTTGAGCTTTGACCAACTATTAATCTAATAATATTTACATTTTGCCATGAAAAGTGATATTGTAGGATTTTGAGTATGCTTTTGTATCCGTAAGTGAAATAATGTAAGGAAACTTTACAGTCAAAGCTTGTCTTTTGGATCGTCAAAACCCTTTGTTTTTGAAAAAAAAAAGGTAGTAAATAGCTTGATCTGGATAATGTCTATCCCTCTTTGTGCTATGTAAGATTGCACTCACTGACTTATTTCCTGGACTATGGTTCCAATTCTTTTTTTTCCTTTTTCCCATTGTAGGCAAGTGAAGCAGCAGAAGAAGAAGATGACAAGTCGTTGCTTGTCGTTGTCCCTGGTAGTGCCTACTCCTGAGTTGGGTGGCGTGGTTCTGGCTAGAGCATATGTATGTAGATTATAGTTGGACATTCTTCCAAAGGGCACCAATATTTTGTGCATATATTTGTTGCGTGTGGCCAAGATTGCAATTGCACTCATGCATTATGATTGCGATCTGCAACCGTCTTCTGTTTAGTCGGGGCGGCATTTTGGGCTGTGTAAGGAATGGTTGTGAAAGAAGAAAGGAAATGTCAATTTTGTTTTTAGTTTTACCAACACGAAACATTGGAGAACTGCCACATGTTTGTTTGGGATTTTTTTTTATTTTTAAGAACTTTTTATTTTTAATTTTATTAACAGACTTTTTCAAAAAAAATATTTCGAAGGTTCAGATTTGGAAATACTTATTGGAATGATCTATTGATAAAATTAAAAAAAAATAAAAATAAATCTTTGTTTGGAGGCAAACTTGTTTGTACATTATATATAGGCTGTGATGTACTCCTTTTGTCCCAAATTATAAAGTCTATATTTTTTTACACGGTCTTTAATGACATACTTTGACTATTAATCTATCTCATATTATTTTTCCAACAAATATGAAATTAGCATCACATAAAAATACTTTAAAATATAAATCTAGTGATATTGGTTAAGTCTAAAGTTATCGAGTTTGATTTTGCTTTAAGGAGGATGTCCTATAATTTGCGACAAAGGGAGTAATATGAAAACACAGGTTGCAATCGACTGAAAATTCTTGATCAACTGGCACAACTTCCTCCCCGATTTGCATGCAACTATAAACTACCTGGACGATTTGTACGTACTCAAGTAAAAAAAAAAAATCTCCTTTAGAAATGATCAAATCTCACTGACTTGCCTTCACTGATCGGTGCAGAATGTGCTTTAATAATTTTACAGTGATCAAACCAGAAGCAAAGCTGACAACGACGTCTCAATTTCTCAGAGTTATCAAAAACGATTAAACTCATGATACAATGCAAATGTTGTTCATGTCTGCATAATCTACGAACTCGCGATTACTAGCACGTGCTAATTTTAAGCCTAGGCCGCGCATGCGGGAGCCTTGAATTCCGTGAACCTGACGAACGCGATGCCGCGCGCCGCCACGCTCAGCGGCGCCGCGCACCCGTCGCCGACGACGGCCGGCCGGAGCTCGGGGATCTCGCCGCCCGGGCCGAGCGCCAGCGCCTCGCCGTTGAGCAGCACCACCTGGCTCCGGATGTCGCCGCCGCGCGGGCTCAGGTGGTACTCTTCCCTCCTCCCGCCGCACGGCGCCGCGCCGAGCGCGCCGCCGGCCACCGACACGTCGAACGCCGTCGCGTTCGACAGGTTGATCAGGAGCACCGTCACCCCCGGCTTCTCCCTCGAGCAGTGCGCGTACGACCGGAGGTACCGCGAACCTCCGCCGCCGCCGGTGGAGGTGGTCGCCGCCTTGAGGACCACCGGGCCCATGAGGCGGTGCCAGAGCAGCGCGCCGTAGTAGTCGGGGTTGGGGACGAAGGTGGTGGTGTTGAGGAGGCAGTAGTTGCCGCCGACGAGCGCCTGGCGGCAGTACACCCAGGTGCCGTGCGCCGCCGACATGCCGAGCTGGTCGAGGTACCAGAAGCCGTTCACGTACCTGTCCGACACGCCCTTCCCGCCGCTGTTGTACGCGCCGCCGGACTCGCCCACCCACGGCGAGCTCCACGGCCCGGAGCCCCGCACCGTGGCCGCCATGTCGCGGAACGTCTTCTCCACCTGGTCGAGGTACCCCGGGTCCTGCATCTTCCTCGCCAGGTCCCTGTCCTTGCCGGAGCCGAGGTTGTAGATGTGGTGCGTCACGCCGTCGACGGCGCCGCGCCCCGACACCCGCAGCATCTCCGAGAACCACGCGCCGTCGTAGAACCCGCCCGGCGCGAGCACCTTCGGCACCTCGCCGCCGCCGGAGGCGTACACACGCTCCACCGCCTTCCTCAGCACCGCCACGTCGCGGCCGTACTGCGCCGCCGCTACCCTCGCCGCGACGCCGCTGCCGGACAGCTCGTTGCCGAGCTCCCACGACTCGACGCGGTAGCCCTTGCCGGCGGTGTACCGCATCAGGTCGAGCGCGTTCCGGGCGTCCCAGTCGCCGGAGTACAGCGTGTCCTTGCCGCCGGCGGCCTTCCTCCGGCCCTTGAGCGCGTTCAGCCCGAACGTCACCGTCGTGCTGCACGTTAATCAAATCAAAGATTAATTACTTGAAATGGCGATTAATTAGCAGATAATTGCAATTTAATTACTTGGTTCTTTTGAAGAAGACGTTGAGCTCGTCCCATCGGTTCATTTCAAGGCAGCCGTCGGTGAAGCCGAAGAGGCCGCCGTCGTCTCGCTGGAAACTCCGGCAATCGCCGTAGTTGCTGCCGACTTTGTACGTCACCTGGTCCTGAAGAGACCCTCCAAGCCTAATCCTAAGCGAGTTGAACGCTGCAACATCACATAAAAACTCTTCTTAATTTCAGTACTAATTAAGATAACTTTGATATATCAGTGATCTGCAAATTCTTTACCTTTGACAGCATTGTTCAGAATAGTGTTGTTCAGATCCTGCGAGGGAAGAAGAGTGACGTGCTCAGTGCCAGTTAGTAGTAGATTGATCCATATATGAAATGAAGGTGATTAAGTTTGGCTAATCAGTTTTTCAGGAGTGGTAATTACCAGGTTAATGATGGAGGCGTTGTACCAGGGGCACATGCCGTAGTTGCACTTGTCCCTGGGCCACCAGTCGAGCGTCGCGCAGACGAAGTTGTCGTCGGTGCGGGAGACGGCCGCCGCCGCCTTGACAACCACGGTGGCCGCCTCGCCGGCGGCTGAGGCGGCGGCGGCGGCGGGATGCAGGCCGGAGAAGAGGACGAGGAGAACGACGGCGGCCATTGTTCGACAGAGTGTTTACTTACTGCTCGTCCAGAGATGTGTGAAATGAGATGGAGTACATGTATATAAAAGAGAGATTTTGAAAAGGGATAAGATTTTGGCGAGATTTGGATTTGTTATTACGTGCAGAGTTAATAGGGATGAGCTGTTTCTCATGCATCCATGCAAACGGTTTTTGGATTTGGATGCAAATCCATCGGAGCTTAGCTTACGCAACAACACACCTATGAGTTAGGGAGAAGTGGTTGGATCTTGAATGGATGGATGGATAGATGGATGAATCGATACATGGATATGCCGTTCAGTGGAAACACAAAGAAAGGCCGAAGAAGGTTGGTGAAATATCATGTGAAAACATGGGTTTAGTGGAAGTTTTTGCTTCCCTTCAATGCTTCTGGGTAACTCTCAAACAATTGTGAGATGAGCGTTTGTTATACATACGTGCAAAATCAAGATCAAAATCATCTACATTTTGAGTGATTTTGGCTCTACGATCGTTATAACTCGAGCAATATAACTATTACAGAGAATCCCAGCAACATACTTAAAGTGACCAATCGAGTGATAACAAGTTCACTCAGGTACTCAGGTACAGACAATGCTACCAGAACTACTGTATGTCAGATAATATCTCATTTTGGTTACCATCCCCCACCCACATTCTCCTAAAAAGGAAAAAAAAACTAAGAGAAGAAGAAATGCAGCAAGAACAAAGTGTCAATGCAGACCAAAGAGCAGCCTTGAGAGCTCGTGAAACATTATCTTCTTCATCATAGTGCTTACATTGCATCTTTAACCTTCTTTTCCTCTCTCATTCGAGCCCTTGACAAAGCGTCAGTCATATCTGAGTTCATTGGCACAGCAGCTTTCAGCAGATCAACGAAAATTTCAACCTCCTTGACATCACCTTCATCTCCAAGATACTTAAGTATCATCTCAATCATCCCAGGCCTAGGGATCCAACCAGTATTTGGAACATATACACAAAGGGCATTCTTTGTCAGCTCATATGCTTTCGCAGCATCACCTTTCTCCGCATAGCCAGCTGCCACAATTGCCCAGCTGGTTGAAGGAGGCATCTTTCCCTTCTTCAAGAAATCATCCAGAAGTGCCTCAGCCTTGTCCAGCAAGTCCTTCTGGCGGTATCCAGTGAGCAGGACATTTGGAACTTGGAAGTCAAACGCATTTCCGCTCGACTCCCACTCTTTCAGCAACACTTCAGCTTCTTCAATCTCATTAAGTTTCACGAGCACTGCAAGCATTGTAGTGTAATCCTTATTAATATGCCTATTGCAGTTCGACATTTGGAGCGCCCACAGCCTATTGACCTCTGATTTGTCCCCCAGATGTCCATACAAGGAAATCAGGTGGTTATAGGAATCTGAATCTTTTATATTTATTTTTGCTTCTGCTTTCTTTAAGGCAGAGAATGCTTTCTCCCTTATGTTGCCCTTAATGTAGTTGCTTGCCACGACAGCATACGTGTTCCAATCAACAACGATTTTAGGTTCACACTCCATCTCTTCAAGGGTGTTTTCCATGCCGAAAAAATCAGCCCTTGTGCCATAAGAGTTAATGCATATTCTGTAGCTGAAATTGTCAGGAACGATACCATTGCTTTTCATCTCTGCAATTACTGAAGGAACCTTTTCATGCTGCCCTAGGTTCGTATACAGACCCATGATGTTGTTGTAGGGGAGTGTGGAAAACACAAAACCCAACTCTTTCATCTTCTGAAAATGAGCCAACGATTTTTCAACCAGGAGTTCCCGCGTGTAGCAGTTAAGAAGTGCACCATAGAGTTTTTCTGTCTTATCTTTATCTGGAAGGTTATTGAAGTAGGTCTCGGCTGCACTGCTTCCATGAATTTCACCAATCAAATCCAGGTGAACAGCGTGATCCTTTGGCAGAAATTTTACATGTCCCTTGGCATTCATCCATTCAGAGACCTGCGCAAAGTAAAAGGTTACAGAGAAATCTAATTAAACATGCCAACTAGGAAGTGCACTTGATTATTAAATTAAGAAGCCCCAATGGTGATAAACTCTGGAGTCTGGAGCGTAAATTATAGATATGAATCAGTGTTGCAACCATAATTGATAAGCACATTATATTAGTGCTTTTTAACTATTGAACAGGTTTCATTTCTTGGGGAAAAAACATACAATCCCATCACAGAAAATAAACCAAATACATTAACCGATGGAACACTTAGCACTCAGTCAAATCCTCTAATTGGATGAACACTACTAACTCCCAAATGACAACAAACTGTCATGCAAGCCTCCTCATGATGTTCAGTTGTACAAAACCAATCGCCAGTTCTTCATAACGCCCAAACTATATTAACACGACGCTACTACATCTCTCTTCATGTTCATGGTGCAGCATTACATCATGGGAGTAACTATATTTATGGTGCCATATTTTTCACTAAAATATAGTCAGCATGTATTTACATTGTAAGTCCCTAAATTACATATGTAATTTTAGTGTATTTACAACGTAAGTTTCAAAATTACATATGTAAGCCCTAAAATTACATATGTAAGTCCAAAATTACATATGTAAGTGGTATATAAGTGAGGTGTAACTGCTGTGTAAATTTGTATAAATATATAATTACAGCAATAAAGTTGCCTGTTTGCTCAGTTGAACACGTTAATGATAGGACCTTGGGCAATAATACATCGATCAGTTGAACACGTTACTTTGTGTTTGCTCTCGATCAGTAATACATTGATGATAAATTGCAGGTAGTCGGGCGCGGATCGCAAACAACGCATACGCAAATCATAATATCCAGCGCTAATCTAAAGCAAATCAGAGGGCTGAAAAATCGACTGTAATCGACGAGATTTTGTGGCGACACAAATATAGCAAAACCGTTACATCATACACCTCACATGCATGAAGAGGGCCAACAATTTGGCGAGTGCAACTCAAGAAACCAAACAGCGGTTGAGGCCGCAACGGCATCGAACGCCCCGTAATAGCCTACTGATGATGAGCTGAGCTGAGGCACGGGCCACGGGGGGGGAGGTAGAGTTACCTCGAGGGCCTGGCGGTGGCGGCGTCGCTTGCGGAGCTCCTTGACGATGCGCTCGAGCTCGACGTGGCGGAGGCGGTTGCCGGGCTTGGCCGCCCACCGCTCGATCTCCGGCACCAGGAGCGTGCCCGGGTGGCCAAGCGGCCACAGCGTGGACTGCAGGCTCGGGGGCCGCGCCGGCTTCCTCCCCGCGCTGTGGCCGCGAGGAGAGGCGGAGGAGGAGGAGGCGGCGGCGGCGGCTCGAAGGAGGGCAGGGGTGGAGCCGTCGGATCGCGCGTGGCCGGCGGGGAGGAGCCTGCCGCGGCCGAGGCGGATCAGGCGGCGACCGGCGGCGAGGAAGGAGGAGGAGGCGGCCATGGGGGTTAACTGGGGTTTTCCTCCCTTTTGGGCCTCTTGGGTTTAAGGAGGTGATGTTGTGAGGGTTGCTCAATTTGCGGTTGTGCAAATTTTCTTAGATTTGGGAAATGGTTTATGCGGTGATAAAATAATTTCTCCACTGTTTGTTTGTTACTCCAGCTTGTCTCCGCTGCATCCGAACTTTAAATTTCGAAAAATTTTAGAGTTTATTTTTTTCACATTAGCAATTAAATTGCTAAGAACATCACCAAGTTTTTTTTAATGACTCGCAGCAAAATTCTATTGATAGAGTAGGAAAAAGTTATAAGATTACAACCCTAAAAGGTCGTAAACAGGAAAAAACAAAAAAATATACCACCACCCACACACCGACAGCGCCAAACCACAAGTCCTGGAGAAAAGTAGTATCGGACCGGCCGCCGCTAAGCCAACAACGGAAACAACCAAGATCGCCCAAAACCCTATCCTTACAAACAACACAAAGCCCAACTCTATCTATATCTTCAGGATTTAGGAAGAGAAGGTGAGAGAGAAGATAGAACACCTCTCCCCTAGGCCCTCTGCCATGGCTAACTTGTAGAAACTTAAAAATTTTTTTTTTTGGCTGCTACGTTAATTTCTCCACTTACAGCCATAGACAAACGATGAGAGGCTATTAAATGCTAATTTGTTTGATTTGTAGGTCATGGTTAATTTGAGTTTATAATCCAAAGGAGATAATTTGAATTAGGATGTATGATTTGCTAGTATAATTCCTGTCACAGTGAAAAATCTCACAGAGCATTGCTGAAAACACACACAGCATCACCAAGGTGGTCCGACTGCTTAAGATGCATGTTCTTCTAGTATTATCTACGGAAAAGATGAAGCATTCAACTTGCTGCACAAATGGCACACCCAAAATTTCTTGGAAAAAAACATGAAGTTTAACATACATTTTTCACTACTAATTGGAGCTCAACACCAGAGAAAGCTAGAAAAAGCAAATCAACACCCAGAGAAAGCTAGAAAAAGGAATCTGGAAAACAAAACAGCTAACTCAGATTTACAAAAACGTGTGCATTTAACCCCATTTACATATAACAATGTTGGTACAAGGAATTATCTACAACAACTGCACGCATGAGTGCAGAAGTGATCATCTAGCACTCCTATGTTCTAGCCGGCTTCACCATCAGCATCTTCATCAGGACGCCATTCTAGTAGAGCTTGGTTCTGTGGCTTCTGACTGGAAGATCTAACATCAACTGGTCCTTCGATAGAGCAGTTAGACAGCTCTAACAACATTGCGCAGAACCCGCAGGAGCAAGATCTGCAAACTGTCCCATGGTTCAACGCAGAGTTAAACCTCTGGAATGGATGCGTAGCTATCAGTATACCATGAAGCTGATGATGGAGCATCAGAGGAATAATGTAAAGACTAAGAAAACATGATGGAGCACTAGGCCACTATCGCCCTGTCAAGCACATACCCCTAAAGAATCCTTCAATTTCTTTATCTCCATAGATTGCTTCTGAGCTAGTTCATGTGATTCCTGCAATTTCCTCAGGGCTCCACTCAATTTTCTTTGCTCTTTGGAAACCTGTTTAGTACATCAGGAATAAAAAATAAAAAGTAAACTAGATAAGCCACGGTTATATCAAAACCGAGGTACAAGTCAAATTCACTTATATCAAACCGAACTACAATATACTTGGTTTTTTAAATCATGGGGCAACCATTTCATGTAGTCTATACTTATGTTTTTCTAGCTACATTTACACGTCTAACTTTTTAATTTATTTATCAGTACCTGAGCCTCTAGTTCCTGGATTTGTTGGATAGCTGCCTGCTCAATGCAAGACCGACGCTTGTATTCTTCCTCAAGCATGCCAGTTATTTGGTACCTTAGTTCAGCCATTTCTTGGGTGAGATCCTCTGCATCCTCCTTTGCCTTCAGTTTTTGTTCTCGAAGCTCTTCCTAACATATTTTTTTAAAAAATGCTTACATTACACCAATTGATCGAAGCTATTCAAATAAAAAACAAATGGAACAGGTACATCCTCAAATTAGCTAATTTCGGTACAGTTAACACACCAGTAGGACGTGGCAGCAGGAGAATAGAGGGAAGGAAAGCAAAAGCGCTGAAGTACATTTAGCAGACATAAACTAACCTTGAGCTGCTCAATCAGTAGCTCAGATTCTTCACTTCGCTTTGCCATATTTTCAAGTATTGCACCGCCCCTCTCATAGTCTTGACCATCAATCTTCTCAATTGTTTTGTCAACTTGCTCATCAGATGTTAAAGCGGTGGCAGCTCCTCCAGGGAACAACCGTTTTAGTTCTTTATTCTCAAGTAAAAGATGGTCAATAGTCTTCTGTGCCTCTTGCAGCTGGAGCTCATACTCCCTCAGTTTATTATCTGCTATGGCTTTATCAGCAGAAACATGCTGACCAAAGCTGTCAGCATCAAACAGTCTCTGTTCAAGTGTAGTTAAATCAAGTTTTAAGCTCTCAATCTCACATTGTGAATCCAAATTTACATTCTCAAGCTTCTCTATTTGTAAGGCTGCCTTTTTCAATTTCTCTTCTTGGCATCGGACTTCTTCCATCAGAAGCCAGCACCGAGAATCAGATCGCATCAGCTCATCATCTATAACTCTGATTCTTTCAGGAAACTTTTCAAGTTCAGTTAGTTTCAGTTCAAGACTGTGGATATGCTCTCCCATGATGTTTGCTTCAACATTTCGGATATTTAGCTGATCCTGCAAATAGTCTGCATTTGAAACCAACAAAAACTGTTCAAGTCATTGTGTTAACAATAGCCAGACTAACAGCAAATAGAGAGAGAGAGAGTAGAAACAAAGGAATATACCAATTTCCTGATAGCAGTTCCTCAGCTCTGTTTCCAATTTCTCAATGTAATGCCTGTCCTTCTGACAGGCCCTAAAAGCTTCATTTTTGTCTAGCAGCATTTTCTGCATTAATTAATAAAACAATTAGCTCCATCGGAGTGCTAACAAATCAATAACACAATTCTCTCTTATATTACATTGTTTTGGAGAACATGCGCAATACTCTCCTATGTTACATTGATTTGGAAATATATCAAATTTTCACATGACCTGGAGTGTCACTTCAAAATGAGATGGAAACATTATCATGCCAGTAATAGAAAATTCCATGAAGGAGCTTGCACCTTACAGGCTTACATTTTCTCACAGTTATGTTCAATTTACATGTTTTAGAAACACTATATGAGGATTCTATCAAACAACTGTTTAGCTAAAATTTCCACTTTACAGTGATAGATTGACACATATACCAGGTGGAAATATCCAAGATTTCTCACCTTCTTAACAGTAACAAGGAACAGTTTTCAGAGCATAGGAACTGGTTTCTTGTTTCCAGCTCATGAAGCTACTTAGGTTAGATACCAGACTACCAGGAGTAGTAACTTAAGTCCATATGAATCATATGAACTGACACCTGAGTGTACATAACAACCTACTCCTCAATGCATATCAAGAAACGGTTGGGTAATTTGGCATTACACATGTGACCAAGTGAGTAAACGAATAGGTTGAGAAGAAAGTGATCTGGAAACTTGAGAAAAATCTCTTCTTTTTTTTGTATCAATCATAAATTTGCAGGGTAAGGGAGAAAATCTTCCAAGTTCCAATATCAGAGTTACCATTGAACAAAAAGAATGTCAGATTACTGGTTTCTCACAACACTAAAAAATACCAGTGCTCCCAAAAAATTAAGTTTTACAAGGAATAAATCACGAAACACATGCCAGGTACCTCTTGATTGTTCTCTCTTTTTTGCAGAACCTTTGCACCATTAATAGGATAATGACCATTGCCATTGGAGCTACTAGACATCTGCAAAGAAAGCAACGGATAAGCCTACTGACAGAAAATGCGGAGAACTCATTAAAATGACATTATCCCGTGATATCAAGCACAAGAACATATTTACTACTACTACGCTGCCATATCGAAGCTAGAGATTGGCAATTACTCCAACATGGACTCTCATGCTACTATAGTTGCAAACCAAGAAACCAAAATGCGGATCCAATATTTACATAGCATATCGAAGCCGTACCCCTGAATGAAAACAGTGTGTACCTCTGAATAGATTCAGCAATGGATAGATACAGTACACCAGGAATCACTATGAGCAAGCGCGGTCGATAGCAACCAGAGCCCGCAACCTCCCACTCCAGCGATGAAATCGAGCTAGTCGGCGGCAGGTTTGGGGCTCCCACCACTGCCTCCGACCTTAGCTCCGGGAAGCAGTCAAGCAGGAGGGTTCGGCCGGCCGCGGGCTTGACGTCGGCGACCGACGACAAGCCCGCCGGTTAGGTCGGGAGGCGGCGGCGGCGGCGGCGGAGGGGGAGGGGGGAAAGGGAGAGGAACGGCGAGGGCGGCGGGGCAGCACGGGGGCCAGCCGCGGCCTCGGGGTGGGGTTGGGTGGCGGCGGCGGCGGTCGCCGGAGTGGGGGTGAGACGCGAGGGTGGTGGGGACTTGTCCGCCGCCGCCGCTACGGAGTGGGCGCGCGTCCTATAGAGGCTTTTCGCCCACCTTTCTCGAGAATTGGCCACAACAACATGCACGCCACCTATATGAGAAAATGTGTGAACCAAACTTGCCAAATGCTTCACCTCAAAACATCATCCAAAAGCGGAAATTCATCAAATTTTGGACAAGCTAAGCTACTACTGCTCGATTTAGTTCTCCGTTCTATAAGGGAGGAACTTTCAGGGACAGTAGCTGCAAGAAAGACATATCCAAAACTTGTGCAATCCACTTGGTCCAATGCTAAGCTTTGCGAGCAAGGTTTTGTCTCACACACAGATCCTCCTCATTATCTCAATGGACAACCCCATATAGCATATTACTACTCAATACGCATAAGGTTTTGCCTATCGTTGTATGGGTCAAACATGAGACTATACACCAAATTCTAAACTTTGCACCATCAAAATGAGATGTTGAAATTTAAACGGTCAGCTAATACTCCCTTCGTCCCATAATATAAGGGATTTTGAGTTTTTCTTGCACTGTTTGACCACTCGTCTTATTCAAAAAATTTGTGCAAATATAAAAAATGGAAAGTAAAGTATTTTGGATAATAAAGTAAGTCAAAAAAAAATAATTCTAACTTTTTTTTAATAAGACGAGTGATCAAACGGTGCAAGTAAAAACTCAAAATCTCCTATATTATAGAACAGAGGAAATAAAATAGGTATAAAAGGGATCAAAATAAAAACCAAGGGTATAGAAAGGAATGAGCAAAACTCATGGTAATTTTCTATTACTATTACTAAGGGTGTATTTGTCATTTGCTATTCAATCTGCCAATGCAACTGCATTGTGCATTTGTGTTTCTTCATGAATGCAGCTCATTAGTTAATCTAGTAGTACTAGTCCTGTTCTTGAATGTCTCACAAATGTAGGCACACTTGTCCCCACTTGTTTCTTCACTATGACAGCATCACCCCATCCGGGAAAATCATTACCCAGCACTGCTGGTCAACAGTTTAAGTACGCACTGACTAAACTCACTAAAGACGGCATAAGTACAATTTGACACCTCTTTGCTCAATAGCTCACACACAAGGTTTTTCTTTTAGATAATAGCTCAACATACACAAGTAGCATACTAATAAAAAATTGTTAGTTCTAGATTTCATACCTCTTATCCCAGTAGTAAGATCATGTAAGAATTTAATAAAGTTGCCAATTGCCAACCATGCCAAGGACTACTCAACTAGTGCTAGATTTCTGAATTTTCTTTTTTTCTTTTCAGGTTGGTCAGTGTAGCCTCTATGCGTTGTCAATGATACTTCTCCCTTTATTTTCTTCAGAAAGGAACAGAAAGTCACCTTCTGGAGTTCTTGTTAATGCTCCTTTCTGGAAGAATTAATCTTGCATGAAAAGAATTGGCTAACTTGCAACGATGGAGAATTAATTAATTGCAGGGATCGATGTGTGCACCCAAGGGAAAAGCCGGCCGTATCTATGGAAGATAAGCAGCAAGCAAAGCAAAGTTGATGCCTTGATGGCCGTAGTAAAGTACAGGGAGACATGCCAGTAGAAGATGCAGCAAATGGGGAGGCTGCAGCAAAGATACGACATGTTTGGATGTTCCAACAACTCCACTGAAACAGTTTACCAATCACTCGCTGGTCATCTCACACTAATAACTAGTTTTAATTTGGCGCCACATAATGCTGGTCCATGCAGATGCAGGCATGCAGAGCGTGATGATTCACTGACCAGGCATGTGGGTACCCGGCGATTCTACTAGCCTGACTAATCAACTTTGTTAATTGAGCAACTTTTGTTGTTTCAGTATTTAAACACAGCAGCAAAGTTAGCTGTTTATGTGTTCAGGACTGGATGAAGGTTTAACAAAGGACTTTGGGCTATTGACCTAATGGCTAATTGACAGAAAGTGATGTTCATATTGATACCTACAGTTTATCAAGCAGTTCTTTAATTATATGCATGCAGTTAATTACGTAGTACTAGCTTTGCATATTTGTACTCCCTTTTGAAGAGCTGCACAGCTATTGGCAAAAACTTGATTAGGTTTGTTTGTGATGCCCAAGAAAATGTCAACATGAATCATTAGTTTATTTAGCCTGCTGTCCTGTAGTTCCATTTAGTGGACTCAGTGTTTCCCATGACTGGATAAGTTCCCATATAAATTTGTTGCTTGTTCCAAGCAGAAATATTTTTTTTTTCGGGGAAGAGACATTTTTTTTAATAAACAGTTTACAATCTTGTAATTAACTGTGTCATTCTATCTTCCTTATGCCTAGGTTCATAAGGAGAACCTGTCTACACCTCAGTTAGCCTAACCTGAATATTATTTTTTTTCTCACCTAATTCTTCAATTTGAGTTGCACACCAAAGTTGTGTTACTCACCAATGTCCTTTGGTTGGAGAAGTCAGTATATGCACGTTTCAGACAGCCAGACAAGTAAAATTGAAGTGCCATATTGATAGAAAATGTTGCTCCATTCGTACGAGACTTATATGGTTGATGGATTATCACCGCACACATTCCAATCTTCTAAATGTTATGATTGTTACTAAAACTTTTTCATGAGCATTTCTTATGGCAGAAGCCAGGAGTGTCCCAGTATAATTGTATCGTCTCGATATAATTGATTAAATTTAATAGAATCTCCCGTTATCTTAATATAAAAACAGAGCATTTCTTAAGAAAAATTGTTCTTTTTATTTTACTTTGTAATAGCTAATTCATTTGTTTTTAACTCAGTTTCATCAATCATCCACATTCAAATGTACCCCTTATTACCTTGCATAGACGTATAGTTGCATGCATCCAGAAGTACTCCTTCCGGTTTCATTTTAATTGATATTTTGGGCAATGATACGGTCTACAAAATATATCTTTAGCCTTATTTTTCTATTATAATATATATAATAAATAAATATATGTTTACTTTTATTATAGTGCTTTGAAAAACAAATCTATATATGTTATTCTAGTTACTTTAAACTAAATATTTTTAAATATTTTTAAAGTTATTGATGGTCAAAATTATAAAAGTTTGATCTCAATCTTATCTAAAACATCAATTAATATGGACCTGACGGAGTAAGCACAGCACTCGCCGGTAGAGAGAATTTCCATTTCTTCGTCTTTCTAGTTTCCTTTTGGAGTCTTGGACAAGTGTTTGATGGGTGTGATTGATCACTGAAGCTACTTACTACATACTACATGACGGCCAAATCTGCCGACATCCTTGTGAATTAAAAAAAAAACTGACAGACTTGGTTAGCAACAACAACTGGGAAATTAAACGGCATTTGGGTAATTAAGCAGCTAGACTGATTAAGAAAGAATTAAAGTGTAAATAAGCTGTCACACGCACGCCATAACATTTGCAACTATCCAGGAGATCATCCATAAAAAAACACATATATGCGTTATTGCCGTATCACTGACTCACTGTGCGGTAGCTAGTCACGTACTGTACATTACTAATATACATTATTATTGGGTACAACGTATAAGAAAACAATAGAATCGGTTGTCAATATCCTGATACGTATCCTAGTATCTTAGGATACTACAATACTATCAAGCTGAAACGATATCGATCTCACATAGTATCATAATTTTCATAGTATCTCGATCCTACTATTTATTACTACACGATCCTACGAAATCTTAGATGGTATCCCGATTCTACAATATCTATGATATTACAAAATATTATTTAAAATAACATGATTTAAAAATAATGTAAATAAATATGCTCAAATTTATATAAAAATCAGTTAAATATATAAAAACCAACATGGTTTCTCTTTATAAATGTCTCTATTTGCATGACATATATCATTACTACTTTTTTTATATATATAGAATGGATATATATAATTAATATAAATATTAATTAAACTTAAAAAGGAAAATCTTATAGTATCCCGATACTACGATACGATATTACTTTAAGCAAAACGATACTATGTATTATCCCGATCCTGACAACCTTGATACGCTCGTACGCATACAATTGCTGCATAGTCCAGTACTATATTTTAGAAAATAATCATTTAGTATATCTACCAGACCTCACTGGTAAACTACATGGTACCTTCTTCTATCGTTTACCTTCAATTTATAAGCCACTATCAAATTTTAAACTTTAAAACTTAAGTTTAAAGGTTTTTTGGTTATAGTTTATTTTTTAAACATTGATTTTAGAAGTCACTAAGGACACATATAAAAATATTACTCATAAATTATTTATTTTACAGATAAATCGTAAAACAACTTATTAGTTGTAGGCCAAACGATAGGTAAAACTCAGCGGTAAGCTAATAGTGTTATGAATAATTAAATATATCCAAACAATCATGAAAAAACTTTAAATTCTTTCTTACCACTTAGAAAAAAAAGCCAGCAATGTAATCTACAATAATCATAAAAAGGAAGTCCAGTGGATGAATTTATCAGCTGGCAGCAAACAGACAAATATCACTACTTTATTATTAAGACGATGTATGCGATGTTACCATATATATCACGCCATTCTATCTCCAATGAATATTGTCGGCTTACACTGTCCTACACTGAACAACTAGTGATGCATATGTCATTGTAGATAGATAGACACCATCTGATCGTCGCCATTACTACTCCCTATAGATAGCTATATACAGTTGCTCGAGAAAATCTATATACGGTGGTATATATCCATATATCACCATGATAAGGGTTCACAAAGCCGTCTCCTTGGTGGGTTTCCACGTTTTCACAAAAACTAATTAATTTTTTTTGAAAAATTGAAATTCAGTTTGATTTTTTTAAAAAAAATATCATCGATTTACCTAGTGGTTTGTCAACTCCAGCCGACTCAAAAAACTAAAAATTCCAAGAGAAAAGAGAGAGAGAGAGATGATTTTCATCAATTTTGTGAACACTCACCAAGGTACCATTTCATATCATTCTCATGATGAAGTAAACCTAGCTCAATTATTTAGATTTCATTATAGTGAAACAAATATGTTTAAATTGAAGTCCTAGCTGAACACAAGTGCTGGTATTTTACGACTAATTATTCTGTCGACAGCGAGGCGTCCGACTTTGATTTCGAGATATGAGGAGGGTATGTTTTCTTAGAAAATAAAATTGTCCTCGTGGACTTGACACGTCAACAAAGCAGCCTCCACATCGGATCAGCTTTCTCTCTCCAAAGTAACCCCCTTCTTTCTCTCTCCTCATCGGCCCATGTGACTCTCTCTTCTCCATCTGTTTTTAACTTTGCTTCCATGCATGGATTTCTCCTCCTCCCCCCTCCCCTCAACCGCACCCGCCGCTCGATCGCGTCGCCCCTCGCCATCTCTGCAGCTTAACCACACCACCACCCCCACCCTACCCTACCTTTCCTCCCCTCTACTCCTCCACCTCCACTTCGAGCTCGATCAGCTCCATCCATCCATCCATCTCCCCGATCGAATGCTCGCTGCCGCCTCAGATCTTCCCGCGCGATCGCGCCCAGCTGGGTCAGGTTTGTTCGTTCTTGATCCCCGGATCCTGAATTCCGGGGTTTCTTGAATTCTTGCTTGGTCCGCCATGGATGCGGTGGGAGTGGAGCTCTCTGGCGTGATGCATCGGTGTAGGGTGTGCGGGAAGGGGTTCTCGTGCGGCCGCTCGCTCGGTGGCCACATGCGGTCGCACATCTCGTTTGGGGAGGCGGCGGAGCTCGGCGCCAATGGCGGCGTGGTTGGGTACGGGCTGAGGGAGAATCCCAAGAAGACGAGGCGGCTGTCTGAGTTTGATGGTGATGGTGATGGTGAGGAGGTGGAGGTGGAGGAGGGTGGCGGTGGCGGCGAGCTCAGGGCGTGCCGGGAGTGTGGCAAGCTGTTCTCGTCGTGGCGCTCGCTGTTCGGGCACATGCGGCGCCATGCATCCGGCGGCGGAGTGAGGGATCACGACGACGACGACGGTGACGACGTGGATGTGGAGGATGAGTTCGGCGGCGCGGAGGAGGAGGAGGAGATTGTGGCGCCGGCGGCGGTGACTGTGATCGCGGCGCCGCCGAGGCGGAGGCGGCGGTCGATGCGCGTGGCGGCGCCGGCGCCCGCGCCGCCGCGGCCGGTGCTGCTGGGAGGGTTCGAGAAGGAGCAGGAGGACGTCGCGCTCGGCCTCCTGATGCTCTCGCGCGACACCGGCGTGTGGCGCTCGCCGGTCAAGGCGGAGACGTTCGAGAAGCCGGAGCAGAAGAAGAAGAAGGCGACGGCGAAGCAGCAGCCGCCGCCACCCCTCCCAAGAAACGGCTACGGCTACGGCTACAACTCCGACGAGGATTCAGCTCTGCTCCAGTACGGCGGCGGCGGCGGCGACGTCGCGAAGAGCAGGAAGCGAAGGGCTAGCCACTACTCTCCCAATTCCATCACCTCGAAGAAGAAGCAGCAGCAGCGCGCGGCGGCGCCGGCGAAGCGGACACGGTACGAGTGCCCGGGGTGCGGCAAGGTGTTCGCCTCCTACCAGGCGCTCGGCGGCCACCGCGCGAGCCACAAGCGGATCAACACCAGCTGCAGCGCCCCCAAGGTCTCCCCCGCCGCTGCCGCCGCCGCCGCGGCGGCGCCCGCGCCGGAGCCGAGCTCGGAGACGTACGCCTCGCTGAGCACCCTCTCCCCCTCGGCCTCGCCGGGCTCGGTGGCCGCCGGCATTGGCGACCGCAAGGCCAACAACAAGTCGTCCGCGGAGGAGAAGTTCGGCGGCGCGTGCTCCTCCGACGAGCTCTACGCCGAGCTGGAGCTGGAGCAGCGCTCGCCGGCGGCGGCCGCGCGGTTTCTTGATCTCAACTTCCCGCCGGCCTCATCGGAGGTTGGCGTGAACTGAAACTAAATTGGCCGCGTCAGCAGCTGCACGGAGCCAAAGATTTCTTGATCCGAAAATCGAGGTGATCAATGGGGAACTGTACAGATTCAATTCATTCCATTCATTCCAATCTCGAGCTCCAAGCTTTCCAAGATCATTGAGGAAAAAAAATCGACAAGTGATCAGAGTTTTCTCAGGTTATTCCAAAGTTTTCTTATTTTTTGTTTATTCTTTCTTTTTTTTAACATTTCCTTTATTTAGTTTTCTCTCCTTTGAACTTCTTTGAAGGGGCTAAATCACAATAAGCCTATGATGATAAGAGCTCACAGCATCTGAACTGATTCAGTTATTAATAGCTTAAGATTAGCTCAAAGCTACTGTTTTTAACTCTGTCATCTGCTTGCTTTTAGCAACTACTATCCCTGTGTCAGTATAGTAACTGAATCCCCCGTGAATTTCTGGGTCAATGCTAACCTTTGCTCTGCTCCTACTTTTGCTGCACTAATCCGAGATCTGCCTTGGGGGAGGCAGGCAGCAGCAAAGCCAGCAACAGCTTGGTTGCCTCAAAGTAACCACTTGCTTCAGTTGCTGCATGCTTAGTACATCAGTACTGTCATGCCATTGGTTGGTGTTGGCTGTGAGTGAACATTGTGCAGCAGAGAAGCAAGCAACAATAGAATTGGACCCCCAAGAACCAGTACATTATCTCTATCTGTGACAGAGAACACAAGAATGCAAATGCTGATAAAGAATCAAGAAAGCATTGTGCAAGCAGCAAGGTGAGTAGAGAGTGATGAAAGCAGAGAGAAGCTGCAGCCTAGTGATGATAATGATTGGTGAGTACAGTGTAACAACTAACAACAAGTCTCTATGAAGAAGCAGGTACTAAGCATGCATGTGTGTGTGTGTGATGGCGTGTGGTATCAATGCTTCTGGGGTTGTTCACTTGTCCACCAGAGCAACCAGGACAAGTCTTCTCACTCTACCATTCCGGTGTCATTTTCTCTCTCAACCCCTCCTCCTGTTGCTTTAGCAAGTCTGCAGCTTAAATTAGATTATGTTTTCTTTCCTCACTAAAGATTAATAGTATTGTTAATCATGCCATCTTTCCCTCACCTGTTTCTCTCTCTAGAGAGAGGAGGAGGTGCACAGGCACAGACAGCTCACACAAACATTGTGTTGTTCATGTCTCTTTCTTGCCTACCTTTGTTGAACTGGTTTGCCTTGGGAGACACACAGGACACTCGAGGCTGCCTGGCTGGCCTCTTTGTCAGGGAGAAACCTGCTAATCTGCTATAATAGTGTTGCTTATAATTCTATGATTCTATCCATCACAAAGGACACAGTATAGCTGCATCCTTTAACTGCAGCCTGCAGGCCTTTTTCATCGTTTACTTGTAAGCTTATCAGCCGCAACCAAAAATTTTAGTACTAAAACTCAATATTAGAGTTGATGTTAGGTTTTTTTTTTTCATCGTAGACAATTTTCCAACATTGGCCTTTTAAACTCAATTTTGTTACTCTGCAATAGTATATGCCTTGCTTCAGTTTGAGATATTCAGTAAACTGTGCTGCTGGAAAACAATTTTTTGTAGGTCCATATGTGTTATGGTGTTGGTTATCATGTAGCTCTTGTCGAAAATTGAGGTGTCTGAATATATGCCAAAAGGCAAGCAAAACTGCAATGCTTGATAGTTAAGAATTTTGGGACGGCAGAGGCTAAATAGGGTGTGTGATATCAATGACAATCAGATGTGGACCATTCTTTTGCTGTTCTTCTGCGGCCCCATCCTTATTTGGTGGAGCTCTCGATGTATGTTGGCGATCCACTTGTCAGGCAAAGTCTCTTTGTTTCTTTTGTGGTGCTAACTTTGGATGTTGGCCTGAATTGACCATAATAATCTACTAGCATGTCTGATCAGTGATCAGTTCGTGGTTTGATGGTAATTAAGAAGCTCAAATGTGCACAACATAGTTGAACTGAATTATGGTTGATCTGGTACTGTTCTACTGAACTCAATTCTCAGTTTAGTCAGCGATCAGGCACAATTTGTCCTGATGTCAGATATGAGTAGCTTCCATTTTGCTTTTAAGAAGCACATAAATTATGCCATAGTCTTACACACACTCATCATTACCTAAATTTAAAGTTATTGCCAGTGACACATCCATTTGCAGTTTTTTGCATTGACTTGAACTGAAGGCCCCAATCAAACAGAACCTTTTGTTTTTACTCAACCTCCATCCCTGAATGAGTTAGTTTACAATTCCAATTTCGATCCAAACAAAACAGCACGATCCTTGACCAGTAACAGCAAGTCCCTAGAATAATAATGCCACAGTTTTTCTTTTAAGTCTCAGAACGAGCATGCAGTCCATCACCTCCTTGGAAGATCAGACACAACAGGCCAAAATCTAGAAAAGAAATGAGCTGTCACAAAGCTTCTTCTGCATCTAATCTAGCCAAAGCATCAGGTCATCACATTCCACAACTTGTGAGAAAGATATACACATGCAGAGAAGAAACAAAGATCTCCCGGGTTAATAACCATCATTGCAAGAAAAACAATGAAAAGATACTGCATCAATAAAGCCATGAGAGGTCAGGTGATGTGCAGGCCACACCTCTATCTGTGGGCTGTGGCTCCCACAAAAGTTTGCAGCTTAACCAGCAGAAGCCATTGCTCTCCTGCATGCCTGCATTGCATTGCAACAATGCAACCACTTAACCAACCTTTCTTTGGTCTAAAAAAAAGGAAGAAAATAAAAGAGAAGAAATCTTTTATTAGCAGTCAGCACATATCCAGATCTGCCTGCCTGCCTGCTTAGGTGATCAGTACAATGTTGCTAAAATTAGCCAAGTGAATGCTCCGAAAGATAAGAGCTCTAATTGGCTGTATGTGACCAGGTAAGTAGGCAACCACCAACTTAACCTGACATTAATTGTAGCTAACCATTTTAGCTTGTTAGTGTTTTTTATTTGTGGCCTAAATTAAAGTCGTTAATAATTCGGTGCATTATTTGATGATATACTGGTCTACCAGAAACAAAGGTAGACTCTATTTGTGAATTCGAGAATGTAATAATGGGAAGGCCGATTAATTAGTTAGTATAATGACCAAGATCACACCAGCCAAGCTTGGTGGTTACTCTTTCACAGAAAAGCTGAAGCTCTTTACATGCCCTGAAATATGTGACAAATCATAGCTCAATATAGCAATCAGCAAATGCTGCCCTAATCAGCTACCATCTCATGCCATGCTACTTGCTTTCAGTCACTGTAGTTGAGATGATTACAAAGAAATACAATTTATTTCTGCATATTTAGTGTTAGGGAACATAAGCTTTGGATTCAAAGAGGATGATCTAGACTAAATCAAAACAAACAGACAAAAATGGAATTCCGTTTTTCTCTGTTATTTTCCAACTCTTGAGATAGACAGAAATGTTACCATATAGCTAGCCTATGATCTCTTCATCTCTTGATTCCAACCTGATCTCACCAACTAATCACCAACAACACAATATTGCAGGAAAAAAGTGCAGAACTTGGTGTCAATTTCGGTGCATTGCAGGTGTTGCACTGTTGACGTCTACTTCTTACTAACTAGTACGTACTACAGGTACTCATTTAGCTTTACCTGAAAATCTGAAACATTTCAGGTCACACTCTTCTTGTAAATTTGACAATATTTGGAATGCATGGAAATATGTTATTAGACATATTTCCTCGTATGATCGCATCCGCACAGTAAAATTTCAGAGGACAAAGTACAGATCAAATCCATCTTGTCGCCTTTGATGAAAACGCATCAATTTCCACTATAGAGCAAAAGATCGGCAGTTAAAGGGAATATCATGAAATCTCTGACCGGCAAATAGGATTCGAACAGCTTTGATGGAAAAAAAAGGAGGCAAAGACTGATGTTAGAAGTAAAGTGTTCCCCACTAGCATCTATCAGGGAAAAAAAATGTCAAATCAAATTCAACACTGTTTTTAACTGCTTTGATTTGGCTATGTTCATCCGCATTGGACATAGTGACCAGGTTTTCATCCATTATATAAAAGTTTTAAAATTTTTAGATGTTTTTGAACACCAGAATGCGTATATCTCGTTTTAACGACACGTGTGTCGTACTACCTCCATTTTCATTTACTCGTCACTTTTGACTCTGAATATTTGTCACTACGCACTTAAATATGTGATTCCTCTTTTGCCCTTGGTGAGCCTAAGGTGATATATATTGCGGCATATGTATTTATAAACCTCTAGATTCTATATCCCACTAAGTTAGGGGTATTTTGGTCATTTTATATAGAAAAAGTTTCTTGTTTTGGTTTTGGTGCATGGTCAAAACTGACAAATAAGTAAAAGGGAGAGAATAATTCGAATATTCTAACTCATGTGCTGGAGCTCAGACAGAGCATGGCTAAGAGATACCAAATACTATCCCCAATCTTGAAATATTTGAATTATATAGGGAAAAAGTGGATCTAATAGACCTCCAATCTAGATAAAAAAAATTAGAAACCATAATCTCGGTTCTCGCTCTCCACAAATTATGAAGATTGCAAACTCCCATTTCACTGATCCATGGAAGTTTGCGCGTGGTAGATCGTGTGGGAAGGGGAATGACCGTTGTATAGTAGTTCGGGATGGACCCACTTCTAATTATTGCGAGTTAATTTTTAGATATCTGTTGGAGGAAAGAGTCTATTCACACCTAAAAACCTTTTTTTAGAGAAGGGTATTTTGTTTATCTAGCCTCTATACCCAACCGGATACTCAGGTCACTGCAACCACTCTACTGCATGCCCTTTCGCTCACACCTAAAAACCTATTTAGGGATCGTAAAAGCATAATTTTAGGAATATATATTTTTTGGTTTTTTAGGCATGCTCTTAGCACACGTATCAAAATGTTACTTTTTTTTTTGTAACATACAAATTTACTTCTCTTAGCCAAGGCTCAAATTTGAACATATGAATGAATTTAGCAGAAATTTAGAGGAAACAGTCTACTCTAGAATAATTAGGGACTTAATTTCAAATGGAACCTGACTACTCCCTCCATTTCAGGTTATAAGACGTTTTTACTTCGGTCAAACTTGACTTTTCGACGTTTTGACTTTTGACTTAGTTAAACTTAAAGCAGTTTGACTTTGACCAAAGTCAAAACGTCTTATAATATCAAGCTCTTGATTGTCAAAAGGATACAAAAAAGAGTGTCCTGAAATATTTCATATTTTCACAATGTGTGGCCTAAACTTTTGTTTTTTTTTGAGGGTAATAACTGATAAGGCAGAAATCTAAGTTTATCCACGAGACTATAGTTAGCCTACTCTTCATGGGCTTCAATTTATGTGGGCCAAGTGTTAACGAAGAGACATTTTGGGCCATCATATTCGGCTTGTATGGGCCATCAGATGTAACACCTACGCTTCTCTTTACGGCCCAAATACACCTACGCTTCCGTAGTTCTCGAGGCTTCTGTTTCCTCGTCTCTCGTCGGCGGCGGCGGCGGCGGCCATGGAGGACGACGACGAGTGCCCTCCCCTCGCCGTCGAGCTCTCGCCGGAGAAGCCGTACAATCCTCCGCCGCCAGGTCCCTCCGCGGCGTCGCCGGTCGGAGTCACCGTCATCACTGGCTACCTCGGCGCCGGCAAGTCCACGGTGAGGTTTTCTCCGCAGGTTGTGCCCTTACCGCATCCCCGCCCCATGCTCTCTCTGCAAAGCGCTTGGAGGATCGTGGGGCGTCAGATTACTGTCGCTATGTAGGATCCGAGATTGCTCTACGGAAGATTCCTGGAGGACTGGAGTTGTGACTGGTAGTTTGATCCGATCGAGTTGCCTGTCGCCATTGCTCTTGCTGTTTTCTTAGGTTTAGGTAGTTCTCAACATGCTGGGTTGGTTGGAGCAGTGCCCTCTTCTATTTGGTGAGCTGTCTTGTGAGCGGAACTTGCGCTTCGAGGGCTCCGGTTCTCATAGTAGCTCATTTTCAATTTATTTGTAGTTCTAGTAGTATAAGAAACGGTTCATCGATCTACATGTTGAACTAGTAACCTATCAATTTTCAACTGAAGTTGAATGTTATATCACCAAGTGTTGAGTAACTAGTTCTCTCTTTTAACTAAACTTAACATTTCCGAGTTACTCATGGATAAACACCTTTTTCACAGTTGATTATATATCGAGGATTTATACATGCGTTACTAATTTATCCCGTGCTTTTTAGCAGAATGAAGCCATATTTTTAGGATATATTTCTTATCTCACAACAGAAATCCTTGTTTGATCTATATGTTCTTGACTTGAAATTCTAACATCATACCATTAGTCCTTCTGTCAGTGCTCGCATTAGTCCTTCTGTCAGTGCTCGCTTACTACTTAGCTTAGTCCTTCTGTCAGTGCTCGCTTACTACTTAGCTTATGTTGACATTGCTTCTACTATGTCTCACCTTACCATTCTCCTAGCAGAAGCTGTACTTATTGACCAAGTGTCATGTGAACTTTATAATCCAGTTTGTTAGTTCAACTAATTGGTATGTTATGGGATAACATATCTCCCGCACATCAAATTTTCAGTTAGTCAACTACATTCTAAGTGCGCAACATGGGAAGAGAATTGCAGTGATACTGAATGAGTTTGGAGAGGAAATTGGAGTTGAAAGAGCAATGATCAATGAGGGGCAAGGTGGCGCGCTTGTTGAAGAGTGGGTAGAGCTGGCAAATGGATGTGTTTGTTGCACGGTGAAACACAGCCTGGTTCAAGCACTTGAGCAGCTTGTGCAGAGAAAGGAGAGGTAAGTACGGATGTTGCTGTCTTTCATGGATATGTAGCATACACCATTTGATCCTATAAGTATGTGTCCTACTATTATGTTTTATTCCCTATGATTTTCAGTACAAAGTGATGTCATGATGTATAAAGACTTAGTGGTATGTTCTGATTTGCTATTGATATTCTGGTTTTAGCTCAAAAACTATGTTTACACTCTGGCATTTTTTGGTTAGTCCACATGGTTGTTTGTTTGTTCTAGTTCTTCTGGAAATAGTAAAATTTTGATTCACTTTCCTGTGTACGCTATGTACTGATGCAAAAATGTAAAGTGGATCATGCTCTTACTTTGATCTTTCATTAAAGAAGATTGGTGTTTTTTTTTTTTCTGATAACATTAGTAGTTTTATTATACTACAGTGCCTTGTAAATTACGACGGTATGAATTGAAGATACTATGTGCTGCAGAATGGATCACATATTACTAGAGACAACAGGATTGGCTGATCCTGCACCTCTTGTCTCTATTCTTTGGCTAGACGACCAGTTGGAGTCATCAATTAAACTAGACTCTATCATTACGGTTAGTTCAACCTTATGTTCTTATTTGTTAGTCTGACTGTATCTTACATGTTCGGGAAATGTGCCTGCTTCTTTGGTCCTTACTTTGGATAACAATTTGAAGGACTGCATTGTATTGGACAATTTTCTTATATATATTTTTACTGGTCAGGTTATTGATGCAAAAAACTTCAGGCTGCAAATTGATGAGCACAAGAAGTCATCATCATTCCCTGAAGCATTTCATCAAATTGCATTTGCGGTAACTTGGTCCTCAGTGTTATCCTATTTGTACCATTTTGTCTTCACTACAGAATTTGGAATTCTTTGTGCTGATTTTGTGGTGCTGAAATTTGTCTTACTTGATGAATCCCAAAATGCAAACAACCATATAATAACAAAAGTGTCAAACTTTCCTGGACCAGGATGTTGTGATATTGAACAAAATTGACCTAGTAGAAGACAATCTTGAGGATTTAGAAAGGCAGATTCATGAAGTCAACGCTCTTGTTACAGTGGTGCAGTCTGTCCGCTGCCAGGTTGACTTAAATAAAATATTTGATCAGCAAGCATATGGTGCCAAGGTTAGTACCTAGCTCGAAACTTGCATTTTGTTATTTCTTCTTTGTATTCAATGCAGAGGAATCTTTCTTTGATTTTGTTTTTGGACAAAAAAAGGACTAACTTTTGGCATGTTTTTAATTTATTTTCCATAGAATCCATCGCAGCTGCAAGAACTTCTGGAGTACAGTAAATCAGTACCACCTAATCTCCGTCATGATAACAGTATTTCTACCTTCTGTATTTGTGAGCAGGATCCAATTTCCCTGTCGAAGGTACTCTTCCATTAGAGTTTTTTTTTTTAACTGCAGTTAACATTTAGAAAACATTTCCCTTGGACAACTTTGAAAGGGTATTTATTCATTAATCTTAAAAACATAGATTTTGGTTGACAACTACATCATTGGGATTTGGGATATTTAGTTTTTTTTTTTGTACTCACCCGTTGTTCTGTTAGTACTTTGAAGTATGCACTCTTATGTTTCACCTACTTTTCTAAAATATGTCTTCACATTCCATACTGCTTAGGTTGATTTGAAAAGTTACAATGAACAAGTGATTGCAAGCTCTATACTCACTTTCCTGGTTGACGCTACAGCAACAACTGGAAACATTATTTGATTAATATTGCCCCTTTAAGTCTTCATGTTGAGATGTCATGATTTCAAAGATGATCATTTATTGGGATCTGTGAAGGATGCTCCATATTCTGCTCTACTATAGAGAAGAGTAGAAGACTGTTTAATATTCAAGCACACTGCATTTCCTAGGTTTCTCCGTTCATGACCAATGAACACCGATATACAATTGTGAGATATATGCATTTTTGTCTGATGTAATTTGTTCTGAAGGTGGAATCATGGCTCGAGGATCTTCTTTGGGAAAGGAAGTCAGACATGGATATTTATCGTTGTAAAGGGATTTTACATGTCCATGACTCGGATCAAGTTCATACATTACAGGTTGTTGCATCATAAAAAGTATTCTCAAGAACCATACATGATGAGTTTTCAAACAAATATTATCCCACCTGTTTGCTCTCATGCAGGCAGTGAGGGAAGTTTATGAAGTTCTGCCAGCTCGAGAATGGTCCAAGACAGAATCTCGCACAAACAAGATAGTTGTCATAGGTATATTTCGTAATTCACTAGTTTAGCGATGGCAACTTATGAATTGGTTATTAATTATCATATGCCTGTGGTGCCGCAGGTCGCAACTTGGATATCAATATCCTTCAAGATTCATTTAGTCGTTGCAAGCACTGATATCGAAGGGTTTGTTCATCCTGTACCCTGTAAGTTACATTCTGTTTTTTGGGTTGTTTGTTTGTGTGTGTGTGTGTGTATAGTCTTTCGGTCTTGCTATTTGAGGTTCTGTCCCATCAATATACTTTAGGAGTATTTGCTGCTTGGTACTTGCAGCTGACAAAAAAAAGTGTTGTTTCTGCTATCTTATCGGTATTTAGCATTTTAATGTTGTTCCTGCGCTCAACAGGTACCCTCCATGCAATCAAATACTGCAAGGAGTTTCTATGGCTCCCCGAAGTAATGTGCTTTATGTTTGTCTGTATATCTTCAAAGGTGACAGTGCTGACAGCTTCTTGGCAATGAAGTTCTGCACAACGGATGCAATTATCCGACGCGCCATGTTCAACTTTGGAAGAGGAACATGCATCCAGTTACAAGATGATAACTAGCGGAATATTTTAGTTAAAGAGTAGTATGCAAACTGATGATCGGCAACATTTCTCGATGTATGAAACTGACCGAAAGCAATCTTTTTGTAAGAAACTGATTGGCAACAAATAACATACTGGGAGTTGAAATCTGATCCTCAAATTCATGTTTGTAAGTTTGCCACACACTTGCAAAATGCAAAACGCAGCTATACGTGCCAAGGTTCTTACAAAGCCCCATCTCTAACATTGATCTAGTATAGACAAGAGCCCCATTTGCATCGCTCAAAATTCAGGCAAACTTCACAGGAATTTGGCACAAACAATTTCGAAATTCGTACTCCGATGTTAATTCCGTGGTTAAACCGTTTTTATCGCAGTGAGAGCAAGTTTAATAGTATAGCCCACTACTAACCCCAATTAAGTTTAATAGTATAGCCCACTACTAACCCCAATTCATCTATAGCTGATCTAATAGCCAATTTATACAATAGTTGCTTACTATACTATTAATATATACACACATTGTGTTTTAGAGTCCGTACTGTAGCTGGCTACATATCTGATATGTAGCCCGCTGCTATTCTCTCTCATCTTTTATCTTATTAAAATATATTTATAACTGGCTAATACACTGTCGAACTGAACGCAACAGTCGCACGGAAATTTACATATTCACCCTCGTAACAAGTCAAAATCACGAAACACACCCTCCATTCTCCGCTCCAAGCGTTCCATTCCAGCTCCGATCTGAGCCGCCGCCGCCGCCTCCGCCTTCTTTCCCTCTCTCACTCCACCACTCCTCCACCCCCACCTCACTAAAACCCTAGCCCAAACCCCCACCTCCTCGCCCGCCATGGCTGCCGCGGCGGCCACCTCCCGCCTCCTCCGCCGCCACCCGCCTCCCCTCCCCCTCCTCCTCCGCTCCTCCATCTCCTCCTCCCGCCCTCTCCTCCAGCAGCCCGAGCTCTCCCCCGGCGATGCGGCCCCCGCCGATGCCGCGCCGCTCCCGCCGAAGCCGAGCACGGGGAGTCCCTTCTACGGCGAGAACTGGCGGAACCCCGCCGCGGCGGCCAACCCGTCCTCCTCCTCCCTCCTCCCCGCGGTCGTCGGCGGCGGCGCGCACGCCCGCGCGGCGGCGTACTCGGCGTCCCCGGGCGCGGCGGAGCTGAAGGAGACGTTCGCGGAGTGGATGGCGGAGCAGCGGTGGGAGGAGATGAAGCAGCTGTTCGAGTTCTGGGTGAGGTCGCTCGACCCGGCCTCCGGGAAGCCCAACCGCCCCGACGTCGACCTCTTCAACCACTACCTCCGCGCGCAGCTCATGTCCGGGGCGCTCCCGATCGAGATGCTGGATCTCGCCGAGCAGATGCGCGAGTTCGAGATCACGCCCAACACGGCCTCCCACAACCTCATCCTCAAGAGCATGGTCCAGGCCCAGGAGGCTGATGGCGCCGAGAAGCTCATTGAGCGGTGAGTTTTTTGTTTTTGTTGTGGCTTTTGTGGAATGGGAGATCGCCATTCCCTGGTTCATTGTCTGACATGTTGTCATAATGTGCATGTACAACTCAACCATGGAACCTCGTAGGTCGTTTGCAGCAAATTTTAAGGCCTGAAATATCAGATTTTGTTGCGTCTTTAGTGATACGACTAGTTTACTAGACATGCACGCCTTTCATTCTTCTGATGTTTAGTGGGTAACATAGATATGATGTAACGTTTTATTTTATAAAGGTCATGGATCCATTGCACTTACGGTTTCTCTGATGTAACATGTCTCAGATGCTTTATCAACATTGCATACATAATTTATAATATGTAGTTAGTGTATAAAACTAAAAGATGCCTTCGAGATTGTGTATAACATTCAGGAACTTAAGTTTTTCTCTTGCAGCTGTAAGAACGTTATTATTGTCAATGAATTGTGCAGAATATTGTCTGACTGGCAAGGCTAATGTTCAAATGATATACGATAGCATTTTCATGTATTATGCTCTAAGTGCTTGCATTTTGTTTGTCTATATGTTGCCTATACTGTGGTAGCTACTGCTACAGATTTCACATTGAAAATGATTCTATCTGTTGAAATCAGGATGTTGCAAACAGGAACTCAACCAGATGATGAATCCTACAATTTGGTTGTAAATCTTCTGATTAAACTGAACCGGGTGGACTCAACTTTGAAATATTTGGATTTGATGCTTAAATCAGGCTACACAATATCTTCCTCTGTTTTTGTTGAGTATGTCCGGGCATGTGTAAGATCTGGTAGATTGGATACATTGGCATCAGTCATAGAGAAGTGCAAGGTACTTATTATTCTTTTAGACTGACAAGTCTGTTTACTGTTTATATACTGTTAGTTAGGACTCCTAATTTCCAATGCTGGAAATTCTCAATCGTTATAAGTTTGTGGGCTACCAATGGGCCTTCAACATTCTTCATTTTCGAATATACGTTTCAATCTTCTCGGTATATGTACTAACGGTGCACTTATTTTGTTTCAGGCTACAGATCAGAACAAAGTCTTGTGTCCACCATGGTCCTGGTGTGTTGAAATAGCAGAAGCTGCTTTTGAAGCTAACAACAGCAAGCTGGGTCTTTTTGCTTTGGAATATCTTGCAAGATGGATTGCTCGTTCTGAGCGTGTTATTCCTCCTCTTCATCTTTCAGTTGATGAAGGTTTAGTACTCTCAGCTCTAAGTGCTGCTGGCAGAACTTGTAGCCCTGATCTCCTGAATGCTGCTTGGTCAATATTACGTAAGTCCTTGCACCAGAAAAGGGCACCGACGCCAGAGGCATATCTTGCCAAGATTTATGCTCATTCATCCATTGGTCAACTTCAGCGGGCTTTTGGTACCCTACGTGAATTTGAAAATACCTATGGGAACTTTGAGGATATTGATTTAGAGCTCTTCTCACCGTTCACTTCATTGCGACCACTCGTTGTTGCTTGCTGTAAGGATGGGTACACCACACTGGACTCGGTATGTTCTCTTTACGCTATGCATAATGCATCAAGGCGCAAAATTCTTATTTGGAGATCATGTTTAAAATCATCCACGATGAGCTAATGATGAAAACTCTGTATGTGTAGTTCCATTGGTGTTATGAATTTATACATTATGCCTTATGTGGCACTGAATTATTCTTTCTTGACGTTTACCTAGTTATTCACTTATTTCTTTTCAACATAAAATTGGTGCTTTCTTTCTTCACTGTTGATGTTTTATTTAGTTATCATTTCCACCAGAGTATTTGAGGCACATTTTTTCTCTCAATGACAATAATTCCTCATGGCTATGGTAGCCTTTTGTATTTTGGTTCCTCTCTGCAAGCATACCATGTATTTCTTCAACATTCTTATTTCTTTGTGGCCCAGTTTCATATTGACAGTTCAAAGAATTATTGACACAGTCCTTTTTCAGTGCTATTAGGAATTCGTCATAGCATTGTCCCCGCCAATTTGTCTTGACATTATGGGAGGAATGTTTTATTGCCTGTTATGCATTTCTTTCACCAAATATGATGGAATATCCTAACACTGTAGGCTCCTGCCTGCAGGTCTATGTGCAATTGGAGAATTTAAGTTCTGCAGATTCGCCATACAAATCTGTTGCTGCTCTTAACTGTGTTATATTGGGGTGTGCAAACATTTGGGATCTTGAGCGAGCATATGAAACTTTTGAGGCAATAAAAGAAAAGTTTGGACTTACACCTGACATACATTCTTACAATGCGCTTTTGCATGCATTTGGAAAGCGGAAAAAGGTATTATTATTACCTAATGGATTTGATACTTTCACAACATTTATCACCTTTTTTCCACTTACCAACAATCCATTCAACCTATGATGCCCATGTGTATTATACAGACTGAAGAAGCTTGCAACGTCTTTCAGCATCTAGTAAGCCTTGGTGTTAAGCCAAATGCAACAACTTATGGCCTTCTTGTTGACACTCATCTTGTAAATCGGGACGCAAAAGCTGCTCTTGCTGTAATTGCTGAGATGGTATGGTCAATTTACTTTTGCACATTTCCTGTCTATCTATAGTTTCTCAATGTGATGTCTGGTTCAGGTTGATGCGGGCTTTACTCCTTCAAAGGAGACACTTAAGAAGGTCCGAAGACGCTGCTCCCGTGAATCAGATTTTGATAGTGACGAGAAAGTGCAATCCCTGGCTAAGCAGTTTAACTACCGAATGGGTGGTGAAAACCGCAGGGAGATGCTCTTTAACATTGAATACAGCGCTGAGTTCGCAAGTACTCCTAGTCCTAGGTACTGGGCTAACCTTTTCTGAATCCAACATTTTCTTTATTTTTCATCGCATACCAGCAATGGCTCTTAGTTTTTTTTTTTTTGCTTTATCTAATGCATTTGCTGACTGATTTGATTGATGGTTTTGTTTTGCAAGTTGATTTTGATGATGCCGGTGCGCTCTAGTAGACGTAACGTGTACCCTCGCTCACTTTGCTGGTACTTGAAGAGCACGGAGGCTGTAGTCTGTAAATTATACTTCTTTGTACCAACTTCCCTAATTATTTCAAGCATCTCAAGCTATCATTTTTGTTGGCAGAACCCTCAACAGGATTTGTTAGGATTTCAGAATAAGGGTCCTAATAGATTTTTTTTTTTGCCTGCTCAAAGCACCATGTTTTACAATCAATGGATGTTTGCTCAAATTATCTCTCAGTTCCAGCCTTTTTTACGGCTCTCGTGTTATTTATTCCTATACCGCATGCCATGTCAATTATGTATACTCTTGATGTTTGTTTTTTTTGGAATTGCTATAGTTACTTCAAACGAATTAGTACTAGCACATTGCATTGGAGAGCAATATTGTTTACTGAAGGTAATAATAGACCGCTCATCGTGTAAATGCATCATGATTTACTGAAGATAATATTGTTTACTTAAAAAGACGGCTCCGTGCAAAATAAGAGACGCAGTTCGTAAGTTGTAGATCATGATTGGCTTGTGCAATGCTCCATTAATTTCCTTGAGAATATTGTTCAGCTTAGTTTCATTAAATCCAATATGAAACCCAAATAATGCCATACAACCCAAATTCATAATTTGAACTCATAAGAAATCCGCATTGTAGTACCTTGCCGCTATGCTATACATCACACACACAAGACATCATGCAGCTTCTGACCATCGACAATAGCACCAGATCGAATACAGGAGAGACTCAAGCAGCAGACGATAGCATTACGGACACAAGAAGCCAAGCAGGAGACGATAGCATTGCGGACACTAGACACAAGAAGCTTTACCCGGTTACCCCGCCTGGGCATCAGTCTTCGTCGAAAGATGAAGATAGTAGGTTTCCCATGTGATCTAAAGGAGGATCCGTCCTTGACCTCATCGGCACCCACTGTTTCTCCTCGAAAGTGACGATGGGTTTGTTGATGTTCTTCTCGGCATCAGCCCTCAGAGAGGTAGCTATCTCTTCCACATTCACGATATTGCTGTGACAAGAACGAATTGAGACTTCCTTCAGACTCGGAAGAAACTCTATGCCAGTGATCTCTTGGATGGAGGCTTCTTCGAACAGAGACAGCTCTAGCCCTGCTAGCTTTGGTAGTGCCCCTTCTTCAAATCTTGCCTCCCAATCTTCAGACTTGTCGAGATGAATGACAAGCAGTCTAAGAGATGGGAATTCCCCTGCTGAAGCAGAAAATTCTGTTCCAATGTATGCATTGTGATGCAACCTGAGGTATAGCAGGCTAGGTAAACTTCCTAGTACCTTCAGGTCTTCCTCAGCGCTTAGTTCGGTTGCGCGAAGGGTTAATTCGGTGATGTTGGAAAGCAAATGAAACCACCATGGTAGTTGTGTTAACTGACCTCGAAGGTTCATACTTTTCATAAATATTGGTGGACTGGATAATGAATTAACAATGTTGAAGTTCATCGGGCCATCAGGTCGCCAAAGTAATAACGAGCGAAGGCTGCCGCTGAGCTTCTCAAGAGCAGAGATCAAGGATGCCCAGGTGTTGTCATCATCAACAAACATCAATACTCCAAGTTTCCTCAACCGTGATAGCTTCGACAACTCGCTGATATAACGGGATGTAGAGGCCGTGATTTCTACCTGTGCAAGTGTTGTAAGTGAATCCATTTTCCGAAGTTCGTTAGGGATATGTAAACCCCAGAACTCAGAAATAGGCCACCGCCCAGTGTGGTTATAGGATCTTCTTCCTCCAAGTAAGTTTGCTAAATGTGGAAGATTGGTTATGCCAGGAGGCAAATGCTTTATGGCTGTGTCCCTTATATCCAGAGTCTCCAACTTCTTCAGGTTTCCTATTTGTGTAGGGAGTTCCGTAATATGTGTTCTTCTCAGATTAAGGTATTCCAATTGAAAGAGCCTGCACAAGTCTTTGAGATCTCTATTTCTCAGGAATTCGTAGCCTTCTAAGTCCAATATTCTCATTAATTTCATCCAACCAAACTGCAATGTTTCTCCATCGGCAAATATGCTCAAGGACCGGACATGGCATAATATTTCTCTTGTGGTAATATATTTCACACCTCTGCTATGAACAGTTAGCCGCCTTATCTTCTCTTGCGGAAACAAAGTGTTCTGTTCGCCTACTAGAGTGATAAAATTATCTTCAATTGACTTAGACACAATGATCTCCAACATTACATCATGAACTCGGAATGTTTTAACCTTCCCTGTAAAGCTAGTGGTCACTGGCTGGATAATGCTCCGATTAATGAATTCATCAAAGTAGCTTTCTGCCACCTCAAAAACACTCAGTCCACGTTTGCCAGTCACAAAGCGTTCTGCTATCCATCGCCTGAGTATAGTTTTCCTTCTGATATTATGGTCCTCAGGGTAAATGCTTAAATATAAGAAGCAAGTCTTCAAGTGGTAAGGAAGATCATTATAGCTAAGCTCAAGTATTTTCTTCAACCTATCAAGTGATGGATTGGTTTCAATCTCTGAACCAAGAGAGCTATAAATCTTCTCCCAAAGATCTTTACTGTGCACAGGCTTGCTAGCCAAGAGGCCTGCTATACTGACTATGGATAAAGGTGTGCCACCACATTTTCCCAGAATCTTAGCTGAAATATCTTCTAAGTGCTCAGGACAAATTGAGCTGCCAAATATTCTTTTGAAGAATAAGTCTCTGGATTCACAATCAGTGAGAGGTTTGATTTCGTAAGCTCGGTCGTACTCATGGAAACAACAGGTGTGTGCTACAGCTCTGATTCGTGTAGTAACCACTATTCTGCTACCATTATTTGAGTCCGGCAAAGAAAACCGAATACCTTCCCATGCAGTCATGCTCCAGATATCATCAAGAACAATCAGATATCTCTTATTTTCCAATTGCTGCCTGAGGATGCTCGCTAGTTGTACCACATTCCATGCTTCCATGCCCTTGAGTAGGCCTTCCATGGGACCTTTGCCAGCTCCAGTTGATGGAGAACTCGGTTGATTAACTGGTTGAGTGATTTGGAGAAGAATATCTCTCATCAGAACCTTGACATCAAAACTCTGGGACACAGTTACAAAAGCTTGACATTGAAAAGGTCCATTTCTTCCAGATAGACTTTGGTAAGTTGTCATAGCAAGTGTTGTCTTGCCCAAACCACCAAAACCAAATATAGACACCACCCGTAATTGTTGCACATGTGCCTCCAATAACCAGTGCACAAGATTTCCCTGACGTGGTTCAATGCCAACAAGCTGCCTTCTCTCTGGAAAGAGTGCAGTAATGCGAGTATCAACATTTAAAAGATTAGCTTGGCTATCATATGCAGCCATGCTATTCCCAGCAGTTCCAGAGATGAGATGATTGGCACTATACCTGCATGCAAGTACAACTAAGTAAGTTTGCTGGGTGATGAAATCGTACTACAGAAGTAGAAAAGAGATTAAAAAAAACTGTATATGCTCAGAAACTGTACTTTATAGTAATACTACGGAGAAATTGCTAAAAGAAGAGGTTTCTCTTTTGATGACATGGGTCATTCATGGGCAAATGGCACAATCGCAATTTGAACCAAACCTCTAAGACTAAAATACAACTGCAGATTGGTGCATAAAGCTTGCTCATACATGCAAAAGGACTGGAGGCGTAGATTAAATGCCCTAGTGATTTTTTTTTTTTTGCCGGGTCGGCCAAAGGTTGGCTGACCAATTTCATTAAGATTGGGGAGAAAAACAAAGGAATGTTACAGCGACATTACAATGTCGCGCTAGTCCGAGAGAGATCCCAGACACAGCGTGAACAAACGAAGGAGAAAGAGACAATACAACGACAATTACTCGCCGAATTGGGAGAAGATCCCAGCTACCCTCCACACCGCAATTTCTTCTTTTATATTCTCGGCTACTAGTGATTTACAGTTGTTGCCTTGTTGGAACACTTGGAAGGAGTGGAACAGGCAAACTTTTCAAGACCAGAGCCTTCAGTCACAGGACATCGTCTATAAGAGCTTTTCTAGCTAGTTTGTACGTTTTTTGCTTTTGTGTTGCTCCTTTCTTCCCTGCTTCTTAAAGTTCTATTTTATCCTCCTCTAATGCAATAGGCAGAGCACCTGCCTTTTCATTCAAGAAAAAGAAGACGACATGGGTCATTTCAAGAGTAGATACTTGAACCCACGATCTCCACCTTCACAACCATGTGCTCTACTAGGCTATATGGGTCTCCCCAAACGTTTTTGGCTTATCGGTGCAACATATTTTTCAACATATAATTTGTGGAAAGAACAGAAAAGTTCATAAGCAAATCTATTTACAGAAGGGACAACTATAGATAAACAAGAGAAACTTTGCTGCCTTTTGTACCAGATTGTTGGCGTCCTGCTAGCACCTAAAGCTATCAAAAAGCAAAATGGCTATAGTCCAGAAATTGAACCATCATTCGGGAAAGAGGGACAGAAATGGCACAGAAGTTACCTTGAATTTCGGGCACTGATATTCATAGTACGCCTTTTTAGTTCTTGGATTTGTTTGGCAATCTGATGCCTCACTCTGGTGGTCTGCAATATGTGAGTGGCCTTGCGGAAAAACACTACAGGGCCGCTGCCACCGGCACTACTGCTGTCACCAAGTTGATGTTTGAACTCATCAATACAATCCTCGATATCATATGCAATCTCACGCACATGCTTCTTCCAAATCTTAACTTGCTTGCCGCATTCATCTCTCCCAGAAAGGTCCTGAAGAAAGGCTGTGATGCTCTCCAGTTCATCCTTCAAGTGTTGCAGTTCACCCCGAATACCTCCCAGAAGCTGGGCTTCTTGGAGGACGATTTTGCCAAGCTTTCCCAAGAGAGTGTGGATCGCACCTTCCGCGGCACTAACAACAGCATGTTCCATCTATCTAGGATAGAAGATGAACAAAGAACCAGAAACAAGCTCTACCGCACTTCTGACCTCAAATGAAAGCTGGGAGAGAAAATACAAGCTTAGAGTCAGCAAAATGGGATTCACCTTTTGAATCCTTTCCACAGTCCAAAGTCAATAAAACTGTAGCCTACGTCACTTGAGTAGAAAATGGAGACTGTTTCCAGCTTTCTTTTGAAAAGGAGATTGTTTATAGCCTACTCAAAGATAACCTGATCAGTTGACTTTTGAGTTTTATATTGTTCAGGATGGAAGCTTTCTTGACGAAGTTAACTTAGTTTACTTATGAGTGTATTATTTTACTGTTTTCACTTTTCAATATAACTTGCACACAAATTATTATTGGGAGACAGTGCTGTAGTCATGTTTGACCAAAAACCTCAGAGTAATGCTAATGAATCAAGCTCAAACTTGCAAATCTAAAATCTTCAAGCAACATAGCATGACTATTACATCTAAAGGAACCCTCAGATTATCATACCATGCATGACACTGCACAATGGTAATCTATCCAGCTTCTTGAATCATTATCAAAAGTTCAAAAAGGAAGGCAAGAATGGACTATTTGCTATACTTCACTAAAAAAGAACTACTCCCTCCGTTTCATATTATAAGTCGTTTAACTTTTTTGTTAGTCAAAATTATTTAGGTTTGACCAAGTTTATAGAAAAAAATAGCAACATCCACAACACCAAACTAATTTCACTAAATTTAACATTGAATATATTTTGTTACAATGTTTGTTTTGTATTGAAAATATTACTATATTTTGCTATAAACTCGGTCAAACTTGAAAATGTTTGACTAAGAAAAAAGTCAAACGACTTATAATATGAAATGGAGAGAGTATTTGCTATTCCTCCCACAAAGTCCTCGCTATATGAGCAGGTCATCTATACAATTACCTTGTGGTAAAAAGAGACCAAGCTCCTGAGATGATTATGATCAAGGGAGTATTATCTTAAACCTCTGTTAGAAGTCCATTCATCGCTCTTCTCCTCCTATCCCTTGTGGCCATCCTCTCACCATAAGTCAGAAAGATGTCACCAAGATCAACATGCCCCACATCCTTCAACCTCCTTCCAACTTCCTCAAACATCAACACCCCATCCTCATTTGAAAAGTAGTACAAGAACTTGTTATAGTCGAACCTTGGCACATCCACTCCACCCCACATAGTCCTCTCCACAAACTTAGTTGCCTCCAATGTCCTCCCGGCCTTCACCAACCCACCAACAAAGATGCTCTCAAAGTTCACCAATGGATCCCTCCCCTTCCTTCCCCTCTTCCCCAAGTGCCCCTGAAGCAGCATAATGTATGTGTGCATGTTCGGCTCGCATCCCCTAGCAACCATCTCTCTGAAAACCTCCGTCGCTTCTCGAGCTCGCTTGATCCTGATCAATCCCTTCATCAACCCATGGTACAGTGCAATGTCCTTCTCCTTAACACCATGAAAAGCCCTGTATCCTTCCCTCACCCTCCTCCTCACCAGCAGCCCATACACCAAATCCCCCATCACGTCCACCTCCACACCTCTCTTGAACATTTCGGCGAACACCATGTACGCGCCCCACATCCTCCCTTCCTTGCACAGCCACGACACGACTGCCCGGTAGCACCCGCCTCTGCCACCGTCTGAAACTCCCCTCCTCCGCATTCCGTCGAACACCTTCATGGCGTCCGCGACGCGGTTATTCTTGAACAGCGTCACCACGATCTCCTCGTACGCCGCGGCGCCAGGCTCGAGCCCGCGCCTCTCCATCCCGTTCCACACCCTGCAAGCGTCAGAGAACATCCCCGCGCGGCAGTATCCGACGACCAGAAGCTCGCAGCACCTCCCCGTCCGCGACACGCCGTACCGGTGCTCGGCCTGCTTGATCACCTTCTCGGCGACGTCAGGCAGCTTGCAGACGGAGCAAACGACGTCGGTGATGAAGGTGAGCGTGCGGGGGTAGTCGGCGTCCGGGAAGAGGGCGAGCAGGGAGGAGAGCTTGCCGACCTCGCGGGCCGGGGCGAGGCCACGGATGGCGGCGCGGAGGGCGGCAAGGGAGCGGAGCGCCGGCGGGAGGGAGAGCAGGGTGGAGTGGAGCAGGTCGACGTTGCGGGACTTGGCGAGGACGTCGAGGAAGCGCGCGGCGGTGGCCGGGGAGTGCGCGAAGCCGTGGGCGGCGGCGAGGTGGTCGAGGAGGCGGCGCACGGGGCGCCACGAGAGCGGGAACCGCGCGGAGGCCTGGAGGAAGAGCTCGCGGAGGTCGTCGGCCGCAGCGGAGGGGAGCGGCAGCGCGGAGAGGCGCCGCCGCAGCGCGTCCTCCGGGGCGTGCTGGTGCTGGTACAGCACCGTGCAGAGGCGGAGCAGCAGCGCCGGGTCGGTGGGGCGCCCCGGCGCGGGGGCGGGGGCGGCAACCGCTTCAGCGGCGGTGGAGAGGAGGTGGCGGCGGGAGAGTGGGAGGAGGAGGAGGAAGCGGGGCGGCGGCAATGGCATGGATCGATCGATGGAGGTGGCCGCCGTCCCGCCGATTCGCGGTGGCGAGGTGGATGGCGCGACGAGATTGAGAAGGGGAAGCAGGCTGCAACTGAAGCGTAGGGAATTTGGGCTTTGTGGGCCGTGTGGTCGTCTCGATCTTCGCGGTTTACGACGACGTCGTGGTTTGGAAAAAAGTCTACTTAACGTCCCTAATCGTTCTCCAAAAAGTACAGATTCCGATCAGGCTGTTCTCGGATCCGTGGAGTTTGATTCCGATCAGGCTGCCGGGTTCTGGCCAAGGGGCGTGATAGAGTTGGGGATCACCGAGTCGTATCTGGATCTGTGAAAGGCAAAGTTTCCCTAGGGTTTTCAAAAGCCCTAGATCGTCGCTGTTTTCGTGCCTGGGGTGGTGTGATCGACGCCCTGTGCATGGAGTCTGCGGAGGATTTCCGGGACCGCAATCTGGAGGAAGGAGGGGCAGTCATGGACGAAGAACCGATTGAAGACCAGGGGGCTGACTAGGAGGATGGAGATGACGATGCGATTGAGATCGATTTTGAGGAAGCCAGGAAACAGATGGGTACCCAGCATGTTGCGATCGGGCGCTTCTTCTCCCGACGAAGCTTCAGTACGCAGGGCTTGTTTGAAGCAATGCAGAAGGCATGGGGGCTACGGCAGAGCATGGAGTACAAGAGGCTACCTGAGAACAAGTTCATGATTGAATTCCAAGGAGAATGGGACCTCAAGTTCGCTGCAGGAGGAGGACCCTGGATCTACAGAGGAGATGCGTTTTTGGTGAAAGAATATGATGGGAAATCTCGGCCTTCGGAAGTCGTGCTGGACTCTATACCTGTGTGGGTTCGTATCTTTGATCTTCCTCTGTCTATGATGACGGAAGCCATGGGCAAATTGATTGGATCCAAGTTGGGCAAGGTTCGCACAGTAGCGGTGGATAATAGAGGGTGTGCTTGGGATGAATTCCTGCGAATTCGCATTGAACATTCAGTGGACAAACCTTTGAGTCGCTGGCTGAAGCTGAAAGATAAGGATGGATCGGGAGTGCATAAATATGATGTCAAGTATGAGAGGATACCTCGTTTTTGCTTCTACTGTGGGCATATTGGCCATGCAGAAAGAGATTGTGAACTCCCAGTAGAGAAACAATCTGTTTGTTTTGGCCTTAATCTAAGAGCATCGCCATTTAAGAAGTTTGCTCATCGCAGCTGGATAGTTTCTGGGTCACAGGATGGTAATGCTAAACGAAACTTAAAATTTGGCACTGGAAAGCACGACCCGTCTGCATCAGGCGGGAACCGGAAGGATGGCCATACTGAAGGAATGGCTAAGGACAAGGATGTCCTAGGGCCGGAGGCGGGACAGCCGTCCGTAGGTGGGTTTGGGATGGAACCAAGCCAAGAAATCTCACAGGAAGCACACAGGAAGGAGAATGTGGCCCATAAAACAAAAGAAGGAGAGGTTCGCAAGCTGGCAGAATAGTGGGAGCAGATGGGAGCTCAACCGCTTAAAGCCGGAGGGCATGCGGCAGGCCCTCAGTTTGCTGTAGGAAGAGAGGGATCAGGAGATAAGCTAGGAATGTTAACCGACTCAGAGGATGTTGCCCCAAAAACATCGGTTAATAAACATCATGAGCCTACTACTGGGGAAGAAAGTGGTAGAAAGGGGGATGGTGTAAACAGCCTAGGTGGCCAAGCGCATCAGGAAGACCCCTCTCTCTTTAACAAGTCAAAAGAAGAAGTGGTTGTAAGGGTTGCTAAAGATCTAGCACTGACAAACCTAGGGCACCTGTCGGTGCTAGGGAAGAGAGGTACAAGCCCTGTCATCAAAGGATCTAGGTGTGATAATTCGAGTTTGGATATGGTGGTGGGAAACGATAGCAAAAGGAGTAAAAGCTTATCGACGTCTAAGTCGATTCAGGTCCGTCAGGAGCAATGAATATCCTCAGTTGGAACTGCCGAGGATCTGGGCAGCCTCGGACAGTTCAGGAACTTGTTTGCCTGGTGCAAACATACAAGCCCACGGTGGTGTTCCTATCAGAAACTAGACAAACAGAAGAAAAAGTTCGATCACTGAGATGGAGAATGGGTTTGCGAAATTGTTTGGCGGTTGATGGTTCTGGCACAGGGGGTGGTATTGCATTATTCTGGGATGATTCTGTCCAGTTGGATATTCTATCCTATAATCAATGGTATATTGACACACATATCAAAACTGATGGTATGCAGGATCCTTGGAGAGGTACCTTTGTGTATGGCAAGCCAAAACCTCATGAAAGGCACAACATGTGGACGTTGCTCCAGAGAATTAAGACAAACTCAGATGCACCTTGGTGTATGATTGGGGATTTTAACGAAGCCTTGTGGCGGTTTGAACACTTCTCGGAACATAAAAGGAGAGAGAAGCAAATGATTGACTTCAGAGAGATTCTTTCGTATTGTGATGTTTTTGACCTGGGGTTTGAGGGGACACCATGGACCTATGATAATAAGCAAAAGGGGAGGAACAATGTAAAAGTCCGGCTCGATCGGGCAGTTGGAAGTTAGACGTGGTCGGCTCTCCATCCAGCAGCTCGAGTTTCTCACCTAGTGTCCTCAAGGTCGGATCATGCACCGATTCTTTTGCAGTGCAAGCCGTGTGATGAGCAGTCTAAAGATCGGAAATGTCTGAGATACGAGATCATGTGGGAAAGGGAGGAATCGCTATCAGAGGAAATAAAGTCTGCCTGGAATAATCTTGATGTCCTGTCTGATCTAGGCAGTGTGTCGAGCAGATTAAAACAAGTCATGGGATCCCTCCACTAGTGGAGCAGGGAGAAGTTTGGCTCGGTTCGGAAAGAGTTGAACGACCTGAGGAAACATATGAAAGATATGTAGTTAGAAGGTAAAGATGATGGGGATCCGGAATTTCGTGTTGCCTCAAGGAGAATGGAGGAAGTGTTATATCGTGAAGAGATGATGTGGCTCCAACGATCTCGTATTGCATGGCTACGGGAAGGGGACCGCAACACTTCGTTCTTTCATCGGAAAGCTGCATGGAGGCATAAGAAAAATAGAATCAATGGTTTGCAGGATAGTAATTGGACCTGGATAAGACAAAAGGAAGAAATGGAGAACCTGGCGACAAACTTTTTTAAAGATTTGTACACTAACGACCCAGCAGTGATGCCGAGCCCACTCCTTGATATGATCCATCCAAGAGTCTATGAGCAAATGAATGAAGATTTGTGCAAATGTTTCTCTGATGAAGAAATCTCAGATGCTTTATTCCAAATTGGGCCAATCAAAGCCCCGGGACCAGACGGCTTTCCGGCGAGGTTTTTACAGAGGAATTGGGAGCTGGTGAAAAAGGATATTTGCCGGGCGGCAAAGATCTTCTTTGAAACTGGTCAAATGCCTAATGGTGTTAATGATACAGCAATCGTCTTGATCCCGAAGAAAGCAGATGCTAGGAACCTGAAGGAGTACATGCCGATCAGTTTGTGCAACGTCCTGTATAAGGTGGTTGCAAAATGTTTGGTTAATAGGCTGAGACCGATTCTGGATGAAATCATTTCACCGACACAGAGTGCGTTTGTTCTGGGACGTATGATCACTGACAATGCACTCATAGCTTTTGAGTGTTTCCACACTATTTCAAGATGCAGGAAAGAACTTGAAGAATTCTGTGCGTATAAACTAGACCTCACTAAGGCTTACGATCGGGTTGATTGGGTTATCTTGAAGGAGTCCTTATTAAACTTGGCTTCAGTGATACCTGGGTTCGGTGGATGATGGCATGTGTAACTTCTGTTCGTTATGCTGTCAGATTCAATGGGACGCTGCTGGATTCTTTTCGTCCTAGTCGTGGGCTGCGCCAGGGTGATCCGTTGTCGCCGTATCTCTTCCTTCTCGTTGCTGATGGCCTCTCCACAATCTTGAATAATGCAGTTAGTAATGGTGACCTCCAGCCTTTGAAAGTTTGCCGCCGAGCTCCCGGTATCTCCCATCTCCTGTTTGCAGATGATAGCTTGTTGTTCTTTAAAGCTAATCGAGAGCAAACCCTAGTAATAAAACAGGCTTTGGCTTTGTATGAAAGATGTACTGGACAGAGTTTAAGTCTTGCCAAATGCTCTTTGTTATTTGGGAAACATTGTCCGACAGAGTCACAAGATGAGATCAAATCTATCCTTCAAGTCCAGCAGTCTACCTTTGAAGAAAAGTACTTGGGCCTGCCAACTCCTCAAGGGCGTGCAAAGGCCGGACGATTCCAACTGTTGAAAGATAGACTTTTCAAAAGGTTAAGTGACTGGGCTGAAAGGTATCTATCCATGGGGGGAAAGAAGTTTTGATAAAGTCACTAATTCAAGCGCTCCCAACTTATGTCATGAGCGTGTTTAAGCTACCAGCCAGCCTTTGCGAAGAGTATATGCAGTTGAGTTGCAAGTTTTGGTGGGGAGAAGAGAAGAACAAGCGAAAAAGTGCCTTGGACATCTTGGGAACAACTGATCAAGCCTAAGGGTTTAGGAGGAATTGGCTTTAAGGATTTAAAAATCTTCAATCAAGCTATGCTTGCTCGACAGGCCTGGCGTCTAATCCAATATCCTGATAGCCTTTGTGCTAGAGTCTTGAAAGCAAAGTACTTTCCGGTTGGATGCTTGATTGATACTGCTTTCCCGGCCGATTCGTCAGAAAGCTGGAAAGGAATTGTGTATGGCCTAGAATTGCTGAAAAAGGGGATCATTTGGCGCATTGGCTCAGGAAAGCAAGTGAAGATATGGAGAGACAATTGGCTGCCTAGAGAGCACCATCTGAAGGTAATGGGGAGACGGGCGAGATCAAGATTAAAATGGGTCTCAGAGTTGATTCAGCCAGATAAACAGGAGTGGGATGAGCCAACCATCAGACGTATATTTTACCCCCTAGACGCGGAGGAAATCCTAAGAATTAAGCTGCCACTGACGGAAGAAGAGGACTTCATAGCCTGGCACTATGACAAGCTGGGTATGTTCACAGTTCGGAGTGCTTACAGAGTTGGCCTTGGGAAACGTCTCCGGACTAGCGACACTGGGTCCTGTAGTTCAAGTAAAGATGGGGAAAGGAAGCTATGGAATCACATCTGGACCGCGCAGGTGCCCCAGAAAATCCGTATCTTTGCTTGGAGACTTGCAAAAGAGGGTTTAGCCACACAGCATAATAAGCATCATTGGAAAATAGTCCCAAATCCAGTCTGTGAAGTATGTGGGTATTCAAAAGAGGATGGATTTCATGCCACAATGGCTTGTACTTTGGCAAAGTCCCTGAGAACAGAGCTCCGGCAGTGTTGGCCGCTCCCAGACGAACATGAGTTCAGAAACACGGGTCCTGACTGGCTGATCCTGCTTCTAGATCGCGTGAAGGCCGAAGCTCGCCCTCTGATTATTCTGATGCTTTGGAGAGCCTGGCAAATGCGGAACAATGTGGTTCATGCTAATGGTTCCCATTCGGTGACGGGATCGGTGGCCTTCCTGAAAAATTCTGCGGAAACACTGTTCCTCGTCCGACAACCCCAAGCTGATTCCAAAGGCAAAACTGCAGGTTCTCTGGACGGTGTATCTGAGCAAGTGGTGGGAAAGGAACATTCTTTTAAATGGCATCCACCACCAGCTGGCTGGGCAAAGATCAATGTTGATGGCGCTCTTGATCAGGAGGAAGGAAGATGTGGCATTGGAGTGGTTGTAAGGGATAACAGAGGGTTTGTGCTTTTAAGCTCTTGGCGTTATATCAGGAAATGCTCCAATGCGGAAGAGGCAGAGTTACTGGCTTGTTGCGAAGGTATCAGGTTGGCGGCAGAATGGATTCATCTACCGATAGAGTTGGAGACTGACTGTTCGACGGCAGCAACAAGAATTGCAGGAAAGGAAATGGAACGGTCCAGGTGGTTCTTTCTTCTCCGTGAAATAAGAGCGGCTGCGGGGCGTATACAGGAGATGCGAGTGCATCATGTCAATAGAGAGTGTAATAGGGTAGCTCACAAACTTGCCCAACTTGCGAAACGGACGGCACATTGCGCGGTTTGGCGTGATCATGCTCCGTCTAATATTTTGCATCTATTGAGGCAAGATTGTAATATGATGCCCTAATCAATAAAGCTCTCTATTCCCACAAAAAAAAATCGTGACCTCCTAAACTGTGTGACAGGGTTAAATTAGGTCTTATGGTACTATATATAATATATATATAGATGGCTAATTTTTGCTGACGTGGAGAGTTGATTGTAGTCAACCAAGCTGAGTCGTGTGAGCCCCCACATGTAAGGCTTCTGTCTTCTTCCTCTAACCTCTTTCTCGCCTCTCTTCCCCCACATATCTCTGATCTCTACCTCTCCCCTCTCTTTCCCCTTCCTCGTGAGCTCGAACTTAAGATTCGTAGCCGTTGTTGTGTCGTCGAGCTCGAGCTCAACTTCTACCGACTCGTCGATGGTCCGCGGTAGCGGGAGGTTTGGTGGCTGGCTGGCGAGGAAGGGGCCACGTTTCCGAGATGGAGAGTCCTGTGAGAAACTGCGGAGTGTGGAATGTGTAGCAAAATGCGTTGCTTTCGTTAACCTATACATGTATATATATACCGTGAGCCGGTGAGCGTGTATTCAGTAAGCAAAGAATGAATGCTAAATTCGTTCTTGCTCAAATATTTGTCTTTAACTGCTACTAGTAGCCAGCAAACGCAGATTGACCCAAGATGTGAGCAAAATTTACTAAACTCGCAGAAGTACTAAACGGATTATTCGGGGGAAAGAGTACACCGAAGGTCCCTCAACTTATCATCGAGTTACAAAATCGTCCCCCAACCGAAAAACCAGATACCGGGCGTTCCCTAACTAACAAAACCGTTCGCTTTAGATCCTTAGGTAGTTTTGACCCCGGTTTTGTCCGATGTGGCGGCTGAGTCAGTGTGGGACCCACGTGGACCCCACATGTCAGCGTAGCCAGCTCGGCTCCTCCCTCTTTTCCCCTCCCCTCCCCTCTCCTCTCCTCTCCTCATCTCTCTCTCCTCTCAACGAAATCAGCAATGCAAGGCGGCGGTGATGGCGGCGACGCTGCCGGGGGCGGCGGGGGGAGGACGCGCGCGGGCGGCGGAGGAGCGGCGCGCGGCGGCGTGGGGAAGAGCCGCGTGCGGCGGCGGAGGAGCGGCATGCGGCGGCTGGGGGAGGAGCGCCGCGCGGCCGGCGGTCAGGGAGAGGAGCCGCCCAATACTTTTTGGATGTTTGTTGCGATGGCTTTGGCTTGTTGGAACATGTGATTTGATGTTTTGCAGTTGGTTGCCTCCTTTTGGTGGTTTATGATCAAGAGCTAAAGGTATGTGCTTATGGGCGACGGCATCAGCATGGACTACTTAATCTTGTTGGCTTCTTTAATCTTTAAGCCAAGCCGCCTGGTTTGGTTTGTTATGAGAACAAGACAAGGTGAGGATCAAAAGCTTTCCTTGCTTTGGCTCATGGCAAATACTCCACACACAAAACGGTTTTCCACTCTTTCAGTGTTCCTGTCTAATGGATTAGCTCAGTTTTGCTAACAGTGTCAAATATAAATGAGGATCATCAGCATAGCGGAGGAGCGACGCGCGGCGGCGGGGGAGGAGCGGCGCGCGGAGGCTACCTCGCCTCCATGAAGTGCTGCAGCTGCTGGCGAGGAGGATGAAGCGCTGCAGCTGCTGGCGGAGGAGTGGCGCGCGGCGGCTACCCCACCTCCTCCCTCTTCGCATGCGCTCGGTGGCGTCGGTGGCGTCGCCGGAACTCCTCCCCTGCCTCGCCTCCGGCTTCTCCTCCGCCACCGGTTCGAGTCCATGGGACACTAGAGAGAGGAGCACGACCCCCTAGCCCTGCCGTGGATGGTGCTCGCAGAGGCGGTGCTACGGCCGTGGCTGGCGGCGGAACCACAGGAGCTGAGGGTGGAGCTGGGACTGCTTTGCTCCCGCGCCATCGCGCGCAGAGTGGAGCTCGATGCCGTCGCGCTCGGTGATGCCGTGTCGGGGTCCTTCCTGGCCATGGTCGACCGCGTGGCCGTCGCTGAGGTCGAGCTTGACGCTTCGCCCTGGTCCGCCCCCGGGCTCGACGCCGTCGTGCATGGCGTGACCCATCGGCCGGCCTGCCAAAGTTCGAGAGAGGAGAAGAGTGATAGAGAGGAGAAAAGGAGAGAAGAGGGGGAGAGAGAAAGAGAGAGAGGAGGCTGACATGGATAGTCTGACATGTGGGACCCACGTGGGTCCCACGCTGACTCAGCCGCCACGTTGGATAAACCGGGATCAAAACCACCGAAGGATCTAGAGCAAATGGTTTTGTAAGTTGAGGGACGCCCGATATCTGGTTTTGCGATTGGGAGATGATTTTGTATCTCGATGACAAGTTGAGGGACGTTGGGTGTACTTTTTCCTTATTCGGGCTGTCCCTTCACCCCCACGGCCCACATAGAGTCATCCCGTTGAATCGAGTGGACCGAAAGAGCCCACGTAAATTGGTTAGGCCCAGCAATTGGAAACAGTGGGGCTGGGAATTTTATTCTCCGAACCCCACCAAAACTAGGAATAAGTCTATTTTGCCGCCCTCATCTCTTGCGCATGCGTGAATAACATTCCTCAACCGGAAAACCAGGTATAATGCCTCCTCCTTCTCTGAAAACCAGAGCAAATCACCTCCCTCGGTGGTTTTGCTGGCGGTTTCGTCCGACGTGGTGTGTTGACCCGGTTGACAAGCTGACTCAGCGTGGTGGGACCCACATGTCAGTGTGTAGCTCTCTCTCCCCCTTATCTCTCTCCCTGGCCTTTCTCTCTCTCCCTCATCTCTTGCACGTGGGAACGGCGATGGGGAGCGGCGCAGGCAGTCGGAAGCCGTGGCGGTGGTGTCGGGGACGGTGGTCGGAAGCGGCGGCGGTGGCGGTGGGGATGGCGGTCGGAAGCCGCGGCGGAGGCAGCGGCTGTGGCGGTTGGGACGGCGGTCGGGAGCGGCGGCAGTGGCGGTGGCGACGGCGGTCGGGAGCGGAGAAGGAGGCGGCGGTGGTGGCGGTGGGGACAGCGGTCGGGAACGGAGAAGGAGGCGGCGGCGGTGGCGGTTTCGTTTCTTTTTTTTTGTTCCACCAACAATGTTTCAGCTAGTGTACTCGTGATATTTTACTATATATGTATCAAATGTTACAGTGGATTTTAATTCTGTTTAATATTTTTATCTTGATGGACACGTGGTTTATTGATGTACACGGGGTTTAAGTGTTGCAATGGCTTTAAATCATTTGTTGCAACGTTGAACCAAATTGTTTTATCTAGCGATCTGACCGTGTTTCACTTTTTTTAAGAATTGAAACATTCTTTCACTATTTGTGGTGCCGGTTCAATACCTGGCTCTGCTGCTCGGAGCATCACGATCAGGAGGACCATACAGGTGCAAGTACGAAGGTTGCGGCATGGAGTACAAGACGCACCAGGGGATGAGTGGCCACGTGGCTGAGCGCCGCTGCCCCACGGCGGCGCTGGCAAGCCGGAGGGCAAGCATCCGTGCGACGTGTGTGGGAAAGTGTTTCTAACAGGAATGGTGCTCGGCGGCCATAAAAGGAAGCACTACAAGAAGGAACTTGACCTCACTCTCTCCCTCGCCCTGCCCGGACAGCTTGCGGCTCCGCCTACACCTGCTCCCTCTCCGGTGGCCATCGTCGCGGCAGCAGCATTGCTATCGGCTGAGACAGAAGTGGAGGTGGCTGAACATGGAGATGGAGCCGAGACAGTGCCGGTGCCTTCGTCAACCGGAGTAAGAAGAAATGTCGTTGTGCGGATTTTCGGCGTTGATGTAGAGAAGCCGACAGATGCAGAGGAGCAAGATGGTGGCAGTGACTAAAGAAGATTAAAAGGATACAATAGTGTAGTAGTGTTGACTTAGATACTTGATGCAGCAATTACTTTGTAGTTAGATAGTGAGGATTTTGTTTATACTTTAAACACCGTACTAATATCATAGGGATATTGTTTATATAAAGAGAAAAATGTCTCTCCTTTAGAAGTTTTTAGAGAGTATGTTTTCTTTGAGAGAGATTATTTACAAGTTAAATTTGATCTTACAGATGATCTTACATGTTTGTAGACCAACTTGTAGAAGTTAAATTTTATCATACAGATTTGGTCTATCACATATTAATTTATCTTATTGAATTTTTTTATATAATTGTTAGAGCGAAACGAGGAAACGTTAGAATAGTTCCATAGATGATTGTGTGTGTTTGGTATTCGTGGGTCTCTCTAGCAGGGGACGCCTAGTGGAGCGACTGGTCACGCGTCTAGATCCCCGCGCGACCAGACTCCTACTACCGCTAGTCCATTAGTACTACTAGTACTACTACAACAACAGTAATACTATGCGTATATATATGTATTATATTTTATATATATACATAGAAGTATTTTCATGTATCAATACAAAGTTTCTACGTATATATATATATAATATACATACATATATATAATTTTTATGTGTATCAAATTGACGTATAAAAAATATACACGTATATAAACTTTGCATACGGATATACAGAATCTGTATACACGTATATAAACTTTGCATACACATATACAAATTTTGCATACGCATATACAAACTTTACGTACGCGTATACAAACTTTGTATATGTACATATTAAAACCTAAGAGAAAAAAACACGAATACAAACTTTACAAACACACATATTTAAAAAAAGAAAAAAAAAGAAAGAGAAACCAAAAGAAAACCGAAAAAACCAAACAGAAACAGAAAAAAAACCAAAAAAACCGTCTCCATGCGCGTCGTCCGCGTCGCGCGCGCAACTGACCGCCGACTGCAAAAAAGGTCGTGACTCGTTAGCTTGCTCGGCTCGAGCTGCCTTTCTAGCTCGTTAGACATAACGAGTCAGCTCGAGCTGGCTCGCGAGCCGCTCACGAGCTTAAACGAGCTAACGCAGAGAGATAATTAGATAGTAGGCTGCCCATGGCCCATAGGTAAAGCCCAGCATTGCAGCCCAATTACATTAGTCCATCTGTGCCCCAAGTATATCAGTGCATCCTTGCGTCCATGGATGGAAAAATTCAATCCAAAGCTACCAGAAATAAAAAAAAAAAAATCTCCTCGCCTTCTCCTCATCCAGCGACCCCAGTCCAGATCCAATCGCCGTCCGCCGCCCCACTCTGCCGCGGCGGGCACCTGCGTGGTTGCGCCTCGCGCCGTCGCTCCCTGCCTCCATCCCTGCCGCTGCGTGTACCTGCACCTTACGTCGCGTCGCCGCTCCTTGCCTCCATCCCAGGCCGACGCCGCTCCGTATCTCTGCCTCTGTCTCGCTCCCGCGTCGGTGCTGCTCTCTACCTCAATCACTCGCAAGCGCCGCTCTCTGCCTCCGTCCCGCGCTACTCCCTGGCTACATCAGGTGCTGCTCCCTGCCTTCATCCTGTGAGGCCGCCGGCTGTGCGCTTGTTTGCTATGGGAATGGAGGATGAGGAAGAAAAAGAGCTTTTCTGTTCACTTTTTCTGTCACAGTAGGAAACTTTCAAGTCTCTTCTTCTTTTCCTCCTTTGATGGCTCAAACGATCGAGTTTGCTTGTTGGTTTGCTTGACTGAGGATGCATCTATTTGCAAACTTGACTTAGTGTGTCTTGGCTCACGAGCTAAACAAGCTGGCTCGAGCTTCTAACCGAGCCGAACCAAGCTGAATTTCAAGCTCGTTATGATAACCATTCATGTCGGAGTTTTCGGACCTGTTTAGATTTTAACTAAAATAAACCTTACCAAGTTTTGTTAATACCAAAATTTTTAAAAGATGATAATATTATCAAAATTTTGGTAGAATTTCTTATGTATTAATAAAATTTAATAATAAATTAAATATAGATATTTTTTTAAATAACTTTGCCAGAAAATAATATGGTTGAAAATGTCATAAAGTGATCAGACCCTCTTCTCCGAACCCACGCATGGCGCGGCAAGGCCCCCTGCTTCTGCGCGCAATTACTGTTTCCATTATATTTGTTCCGTTAAAAGCAATTACTGTTTTTGTTCGGTTAATCTTGAAAATGAAAGGATTGAATGGAATTAAGAGAAAATAATTTTACAACATAATACGTGAAATAATTAAATCTTATCTAAATCTCCTTCAATTATTTTATAGGAGGTTAATCGAATAAGCATAGGGACTTTGGGTTTTTTGCACCGGGAGATCGTGCCAAATCTTCTGAAAACGCAGTGTGACATGGGGCGTAAAAGGATTTGAAATTTGTTTTCTCTTATCCCATTTGTCATTTGCCAGTAACCTCCCACTTCTTCCGATTATAAATATCGACGTTTGAAAATTAGATTCAGTTAAATATTTCTTAAAAAAACTAATAAATATATATATCACTCCATAAATATGCAAGCTTAAATTTGACTTATGCATATTGCATAATAAAACACAAAAATCAAACATGGCTGTAATCACATATACTATGTTATTTTTTTACAACTTATGGAGATCGAATTTATATATAAAGTTATATATCTCATATCAATATGAGAAAAACATTTATATTTGTTTGGATAACATGCAAGAACAACAACAGGATATCCTCTCGAATTATTAAAATCCACTTCCGTCATACACACAAGACAAATCTCATATTCGCCAACAGAACTTTCTTTGTGGGACAAACAATTAAGCTATGGTAGATGTTTAGGGATGCAAACGAGAATTCAATTCATTATTCTTATATACTCATGCAAATATATCAACGATCTATCAACGAAACAAAGCAGTACAATACGCACCATACAGAAACATCATACTCTCCTAGCTAGCTAATACTACAAATCATCAATGAGAAAGATATATAGCAAGCACAACATGTCATCATCGATACATATACCAGTCTGTAGAACTGTGCACATAATAACACATATAATACGTAGAATCATAACGTATTTATCTTATAGATATATATATATATATATATATATATATATATATATATATATATATATATATATATATATATATATATATATATATATATATATATACTGTGTATGTATGTACGATCATGGCTGCTTGGCCTCCGGCTCCGGGTCGTGAACCTCGGCCTCCGGCGGCAGCTCCGCCGTGGGCAATGGCGGCAGCTCGGGCTTTGGTGGCAGCCCGTGCTTTGGGAACCCCGGCACGGCCGGGTGCGGCAGCTCAGGCACGACGGGGTGCGGCAGCATCTCCGGCACGACGAGGTGCAGCGGCAGCTCAGGCTTGGGCAACGGTGGCAGCTCCGGCACGGCGGGGTGCGGCGGCAGCTCCGGCACGACGGGGCGAGGAAGCTCAGGGAGCGGCGGCGGCAGCTCGGGCTTTGGAAGCTCCGGCAGCTCGGGGTGCGGCGGCAGCTCGGGCTTGGGCATCTCCGGCACGGCGGGGTAGTGCGGCGGCAGCTCCGGCTTGGGCATCTCCGGCACGGCGGGGTAGTGCGGCGCCTTCTCCTCGAGGTGCCTCGCCGCGCTGCACGAGAGCAGCAACGCCGCCATGAGCAACACAGCCGAGGACGACGACGACATGGCGTTCTTGCAACCTATCATGCTGGGGTAATCTACCCTTCCGATGATCTGATGCTCTTCTACCTCGCAGTGATCGATATGATGGCTAGAACAGAAGAGAAACTCGGCATTTATAGCCGCATTCAAAGTGAAGTGAGATGAGATCATATCTAACCAGATCATGATCATCGATAGATTGATGCATAGTACGTGTTGTTTGGTACATGGCAGGTGACCTGCTGCATCATATCTCTGATTAACTAGAACAAATGCCCGTACGTTGCAACGGGTAAAAACATTTTTGGATCGCTATATATTTTATTCTTTGGTTTTGGACCAAAAGCTCATTTCATTCCTTCCTTGTCAAGTGGAGCTATAGGTCCAGCTCGCATAGCTGACTGTTGTTTCCAACCTCCGAAAGACAATGTCGTGTCCGTACATGCCAAAACCGATCCTCCCCATCAAATTCAGTCGAATCTTTCTCGATCTTCCAAAATTGGTTGAGGATTTTTAATACACTCGTTCTTCTCTTTCCGTTTTTATTAAAATCGGAGCGACAAAACTCGGGATAAAAAGGTAAATGGAGATTAAATTCAGTGAATTAAAGTAGAGTTAAAATGGAAAATCACGAGGAAAATGGTGAGGGAGTAGCGAGGAATTGATTTTTAGCAATCAATTGGATGAGGGAACGCATGGGGAGGTAGATTGACATGGCGGCGGCGCTAGTGTTCGGCCGCGCAACAACAAAAAAACATGGCACAAATCCTTACCGCGTGCGGAAAAATGCAACTAAAAAACAGCAATGAAGAAAAAACATATGAAAAAAACCCAGAATAAAGGCACAAAAAGAGAGTAAAAAGCAGATTGAAAAAAAAAGCAGAAAAAAAGACGGACGAAAAAACAGAAAAAAAAAGAAAAAGAAAAACGGTGAAAAAGGACGGAAAGGAAAAAAAAGGCAATACGCTGTTTGTTTTTTCCCGGTTTTTTTCGTCCGAGTGGTTTTTTAAGCACGCCGTTTTTTCCCTTTTTTCCGTCCGATTTTTTCTTAGTGGGTCGCGAGTAGTGGTTTTTTTTTGTGGGTCCGGTTTTTTCATTGAATCCACATAGTCCTATACGGTTACACAAAGAAAGAAAAAAACGGACGGAGAAAAAAAAGGAAAAAATAACGAAAAAGAAAAAAATGACGGATTCCTGAATTAATGCACGATCGAATTCTCCTGATCTCTATCTGTTCCTTCGTGTTATGGTTCAGTTAGTTGGGAATTCCGAGGCTTGTTCAGAGACAGATCAGTGATCACCTAATCGCTAGCTGCATATATGCACCGGCAAACAGCAGTCATTGCGGGTAACACATGTTTCACCGCGAGATGTTTATGAATTATGCTGCTGTTTGGCCACCTGAAAATGCCTGAACTCTGAACCATCCCGGTCCATGGTGACGAACTGCTTCACTTAATTGCTGGTTACAAATCTAGTTGAAAACGACCATTGTTGTACAATCCGTACACGGCAACTTGCTTAATGTTGCAGGTTGCCGTGTTGATATAGGCCGATTTTCAAACGGCTTACGTTAGAAGACCTACCTATAGAATATACACGGCACTGTGAGAGGTACATGACTACGTGGGTATTCAGTTGACAATCAGGTGCAGTGCAGGTAAGCAGAAGCTATGTGCAGAGTAGGTAGCACATCTTAGTTTCTTAATTAATTGATTTTCATCACATTTTAGATAAATATATGTACCTCAAGGTACTTTAAAGACTAAAATTTCTGTTGAAATTAAAGTAAATTTACCTTGTCTGTTACTCCCTCCGTCCCATAAAAAACCAACCTAATACTGAATGTGACATATTACTACGAATCTGGATATCGTTGTGCTAGAATGTGTCATATCCAGTCCTAGATTGGTTTTTTATGGGATGGAGTGAGTATGCCTTAATAAATGAGGATTGCTAAGGGACGGCATTATTCCGTCCATGCGACAGGATACTTTACGATGCTGATGTCATCCGCACCTCCACTTTATCCTCACAAGTCCACACCTCCGTCCCACTCCACGCCACATGCTCATGGCCCACACCTTGAGCAGAACTATTGGTCGGCGGAGGAGCACTATGAGACGAAGGCACCGGTGCCAACGGCTAGGATGCTAGGAGGCGGCGATACACATATCAACGCTGGTTGCAGCAACAGGGTGATACCCGCAACAACACGAGGGAACGAAAGGCCGGAGCCAAGGAGAGGCGTGGAAGGGAGAAGAGGCGATGGTGGTAGACGGTTCACCGGCCAGCCATGTGGTGGTGGTGAGTGTCCTCTCCCCTCAACTTGATACCAGGCACCAATGACTATTGGCTGGTACCGGTGCCCAAGGTACCATGCCTGATACCTGTGCGTACCATCCATGATATCATGGATATCAGACCTGGCACATGCGGGTATCAAGTGAGAATGGCACGCTGCATGATGTACCTACGCACAATATCGACAAGCAGCACGATGGGCTAGCGAACAGCACACCACGTCGGCTGCCAGTCAAAGCTCTAGATCTAGCACCTTCGTTAGCCTTTCCCTCCATCACCATCAATAGTGGCCTTGGAGGAAGAATCATGCTAGACATTGTCCTCCCTAACGACATGTATGGAGAAGGAGGCCGTGGGGCCAACGCCGTCCATCGCCTCAACGCCAACACACACTTGGAATGGATCCAGTGATAGGAAGGGCCTAGGTCTCCAGATCCGTTGAGAGGAAAAGGAAACAATGGCCGGTGAGAGGGAGAAGGAGGAGCGACGAGCTATTTCTAGCCATCACGAGCAAGAGTGAAGAGAAGAGGGAGGAGGGAGGATGCAAGGAAGAGGGTGGCGGCGGACATGCGGACATGTGGCTCACGGAGATCAACGAGTGGATGGGGAGCGCTTAGGGTGGATGGAGAGCACTCACTAAGTATCATGTCTCTAACTACCTAGACGGGATACCATGCGGTAGTTTGTCTGTTAATAAATAGATGCACTAGGAGCACTACCATTTTTTTTAAAAAGGGTAATAGGCATCTTGTTATCCTGATTCTCAGTGAAAACAGAGTGGATATTTCTCAATCTGATTCTGGTATTTTTACAAAATTCGATAGACTAGATATGGTATTCATAAAATCCGATGGATATAAATTATTTGACTTTTTATGAGGATTATGTGATAGAATGGGCCTTATTTATACATGATATGGTATTGATAAAATTCGACGGATGTAGATTATCTGACGTTTATAAGGATTATCTGATAAAGTGCTTCAAATAATCCGACAAAGGCTAATTCTATCATGTAGGGAGCCAAATAGTTTGATGCACATCGGCTCTTGCTCCTTTTCAAATGGAGAAGCTTGTTAGAGTATAATCTGGCCCACAAACTATGGGCCACCGAGATCATATTGGGCTTGCTACACAACAAGATCCAATCGAAATCATAATTTTAGGCCCCTTTTGGCTAATGGGATAGGGAAATCATTTCCCACCCACTAAAAGACATCTTTCAATCTTAACCATTTATTCTCCTCTTCCATTTAATCGTAACCCTTCATTCATTTCCCAATCCCAATCCCACCTCACATTTTCCATTATCCAAACATACCCTTAGATTTTGGACCTACACAATCCAAAAGACTAATGTGGTATGTGTGGATATTTCTCATCACCTTTTAAGTTGTATTCCTCACCATTAATTTTCGATGTAGGACAAAACCTAACAGTTGTCCCGTACAGGACTAGTAATACCTAGGCTAGACGGTCGGTGTGGTATAATCTATTCTTGCACACAAAGATCTATTATAACCGGGCCATTCTTAATATTTTTTTTAAGAAATTAGAAACAAGTATATATTGTGAAGCACATAACAATGCAGACCACAAATAAACAATATTATAGGAACATAACTATTTTATTGATTTATGAAGAGTACAACCATAACTCAAATATAAATAATGAAGCATGCAGTATGATATAAGTGTAGACCGTGTGTGCACACACAATGACACAATTACTCATCCAAGAACAAAGAAAGCTGCAACAAAACAAAACACAACAGCAACGTACTGGAACATCTCACACACCCACACACAGCTAGCTAGATCATCACTGAAAATATCTCAGGCAAACATCGATCAAAGCTTACACATGAACATACACACATACAAACACGTAGTAATTTCAGATAACCAGGGCTTGTGATCAGCCTTCAGGATCATGGCTTCTCGGGGTAATGGCTCTCAGGCTTCGGCGGCTGTTCATGCTCCGGCACGGTGGGATGCGGCACCTCGGGCTTTGGCAGCTCCGGCACGGCGGCCGGATGCGGCACCTCAGGCTTCGGCAACTCCGGCACCACAGGCTTTGGCAACTCCGGCACGACGGGGTGTGGTGGTTCTTCGTGTTTGGGCAGCTCCGGCACGACAGGGTGCGGCACCTCGGGCTTCGGCAGCTCCGGCACGACGGGGTGAGGCACCTCGGGCTTCGGCAGCAGCTCCGGCACGACGGGGTGCGGTGGCTCTTCGTGCTTGGGCAGCTCCGGCACGGCGGGGTGCGGCGGCGGCAGTTCAGACTTCGGGAGCTCCGGCACGGCGGGGTGTGGGTGTGGCGGTGGTTCTTCGTGCTTTGGCAGCTCCGGCACGACGGGGTGCGGCGGCAGCTCAGGCTTCGGAAGCTCCGGCACGGTGGGGTGCGCCGCCGGGTACTCCTCCTCCAGGCGCCGTGCCGCGCTGCTCATGGTGCTGCACGAGAGCAGCAGCGCCACGAGGAAGAGAAGAACCGAGGAAGACATGGTGTTCATGGAGATCATGCTGTCTCAAACTCTCAATATGGCTTCTACTTTCTGTCTTTCTGATCTCTATCTCTGGATCTCAGTGTGAGCTAAGCTCTCTGTGATGCTGGGAGAGGCAAGCAAGAGCCAGGTATTTATACTGCTAAACTGCACCTATACTTAAGCTACTAATGCATGACTACATTTGATTACAGTGAGCCTGCTGATTAATTACTGGTAGGTACGTAGGTGATCTGCACCCCATTTTGGTTGTTTGACTTGTTTCGATTTTGTCAGTCAGTGAGTCAGTGTGTGATCTCCCCTGATCTTTGATTGTGTATGCATGGTTTGATTGATTAGTTGGGAAAAATTGAGACCCAAGAAATTTGGTTGGTGAATGCTATAGAAGCCTAGAATGGACGGTGTCCTTGTGGGTACTTGTGTGGCCACATGATATGAGGGTAGTGGAAAGTAAGTGAACCGTGTGCATGACAAGGACAGAGTACTACGTGCATACAATTCCTACGTCTCAAAGTAAACCAAACTCTATGAGATAAGAATATAAGATAGATGGAGTATATATTATCTTTCCAAAAAAATACAAAAAGAGAGTAGCATATATATTAGATATACATCACAGCCAATGCTGACAAATTAATGCTTAGCTTTTCCAATTGTAAGAAAAGATATGAATATACCGCTTTTAAACCGCTACTACACATGGCATACATGTGAGAACAATTTAGATTTAAATTTGAAAACTAAAACATAAATTTTAAATTGTATGTGTATAAGTATTAATGTGTTCTATATGTTGGGTCGATGAAAAATTAAGCGTTATTAGTCATGCATGCCAATATTGAAATCTAAATTTAATATTAAACCCGGTAAAGTTTGGTCAAATCTTATGTTAAATATCAAACATTTATGATTGTAGGGAGTATATGTTTCCTTGGGCCTGCTTGATTACTCAAAGTTTTATTTTTGATCCTTAATTGACAAAGTACGGGAGATGTGCTGCATTTTCTACCGTTAACTTAAAAGCATGGTATGTATTTAGATATCTTCTCAGGGAAGGTAAAAAAACAATTCTTACTCGTAATTAATTAAGTCGTTGAAGAGTTCAGTTTCACACATCTCTTGTTCATATTCAAATTCCTATATATGGTAAAGTAGAAGTTGTTGGCCCACGCAGTGTTATAGTAACTGAAAAAATGTCCTATGCACCCAAGCTTTGCGCATAGGTGTAATACTATTGAAAGTATATACATATTATTTTTCTAGAATTTTTTTATAATATTTGTTAGTTAGTGTGCATAGTGAGTGCATAATATGCATAATCCATTCTTACACACAAAGACCTACTGTTACTGTGCATTTTCAATCATTTTTTTAAGAAACTAAAAACAACTATTTTTCCTGAAGCATATTATGCAGTCTGCAAATAAGTTGTAGGCAAATATCTATTTACTGATTTATATAATACTAGAAACATAATTCAAACATAAATTAATGAAGCATATATGGTACATGGGTAGATGATGTGTGCATAGATATAAGCGTAGCACACGCAAGTACATCCTCCAAGAACAAGAACAACTGGATGGTGCGGCCAGCGAAGTACGTACACCACTGAAAGTCTGAAACATCAAGCATCACTCACACACACTCCTAGCAAACACCACAGTTTACATGATCATATCATACACACATACAAATAAACCCATGATTATTCAGGATGCGATATGATGGGCCCGATCAATAATATCTCTCTGCATCGCTATCCGATCATGGCTTGGCCATCGGCACCTCGGGGTAATGGCTCTCAGGCTTCGGCGGCAGTTCGTGCTCCGGCACCTCGGGCTTCGGCAGCTCCGGCACGGCGGGGTGGTGCGGCTCTTCAGGCTTCGGCAGCTCCGGCACGACGGGGTGCGGCGGCTCCTCGTGCTTGGGCAGCTCCGGCACGACGGGGTGCGGCGGCTCCTCGTGCTTAGGCAGCTCCGGCACGACGGGGTGCGGCGGCTCTTCGTGCTTAGGCAGCTCCGGCACGGCGGGGTGTGGCGGCAGCTCAGGTTTGGGCAACTCCGGCACGGCGGCGTGTGGCACCTCCGGCTTTGGCAGCTCCGGCACGACGGGCACGACGGCGGGGTGTGGTGGCTCTTCGTGCTTGGGCAACTCCGGCACGACGGGGTGCGGCGGCTCTTCGTGCTTTGGCAACTCCGGCACGGCGGGGTGCGGCGGCAGCTCAGGCTTGGGAAGCTCCGGCACGACGGGGTGAGGCGGCTCTTCGTGCTTGGGCAACTCCGGCACGACGGGGTGCGGCGGCGGCTCTTCGTGCTTAGGCAGCTCCGGCACGGCGGGGTGCGGCGGGTACTCCTCCTCGAGCCACCGTGCCGCGCTGCTCACGGAGCTGCACGAGAGCAGCAGCAGCGCGGCGAGGAAGAGAACCGAGGAAGACATGGCGTTCTTCTTGGAGACCATGGTGGCTTAGCTAGCTATGCTACCTCAGTGTGAGTGTGCTTTGATGGTTTGGAGAAGGCAGGCATGCCTCGTATTTATAGTGCTAAACTGAACATTAATCAAGCTAGATAAATTAATTAATGCATGATTAATCACAGGAGCTAGCATGCTGATGTGTTGATTAATTACTTGTAGGTAGGTGAACTGCACTCCATTGGTTGTTCGACCTGTTTCGATGTGTGAGTGTGATCTCCCCTGAGCCCCCTGATCTATCTCTGTTGGCATGCCATCTTTGTTTGTGTGTTTGTGCATGGTTTAATTAGTTGGGAAAATTTGAGACGCAAGTGAGATTGGTTGGTGAATGCAGTATCTAGAATTGTGTCCTTGCGTGGCCACATGATATTGCAGAGTAAGTGAAGCCGTGCATGACAAAGACAAACCGAGCACTATATTATCTTCCAAAAATATTGACAAAGAGTTCTTTTTTAAGACAACAAAGAGTAGTATACATATTAGCTATACGTTGCAGGTAATGCTGGCGAAATGCTTAGCGTTGCCATTTGTAAGCAGAGATATGAATATCGGCGGTAATTAACCGGCCGGTTACCGCTGATCATGAGCCGGTACCGGCTGACACCTGACATAACAAGCCAGAACAATCTAGATTTAAATCTTAAATTTGAAACTCCACTTTGAAATTGTATATGTGTAAGTACATTAACGTGTTTTATATGCTGCTGGATCTATGGAAAAAAAATATGCGGTAGTCATTCCAATGTTTTAAACCAAAATTTTTATGCGATTATGTGTTCTGCCCTTTTCAAGTCGGTTAGGCCATTCTCTTAAGCAACTTACTTTGTTCTTACTTCAACACCAAACTTTATAATACAATGACAGGCAGAGATTTTGTGTTCGTGGAGAATGGACAACGTTAGATGCGCAGCGTGGTAGTTGTTGGGTAGTTGGGTTATTTGCTCTGATTTTCATCATTTTTTTTAGAAAAAAATCTTTTAAGCAGAAATATTGCGTGACCTTTTTATGATCTGCTATATGCAATTGAAGTTTGATTATTTTTTATGATTTTTTTTGCTAAGACTTCTATATGATTTTTGAAGTATGATTCTGGCCACGATTTTTTCTTTTAATCTGCTTTTAAAATTTTAAAAATAATGAGAACCTAAAGTAACTTTTTATGATAAATCCGCATATATAATTTTCATGTTTTTCAAAACTAAGTATTTCAAAAGTGGTCAAAGTTTGATGAGATCATGTCCAAAATGCTAAGTACACTGGTGGAGAAACTATCTTTAATCGGTCGACTCAAATTTACAATAGTTCCGGTTCCATTAAAAATCGGGACTAAAAACGATTTTTAGTCCCGGTTTATAAGAACAACAGGAACTAGATGATCTTTATTCCCGGTTTGTGTTACCAATCGGGACTAAAAATCATCTTTAGTCCCGGTTGGTATTCCGGTTGGTAATACCAACCGGGACTAAAGATGATTTTTAATCCCGATTGGTTCCATGTCAGACCGTGTCAGGCGCCTAGGATCTTTAGTCCTGGTTTGTAACACCAACCGGGACTAAAGATCTAACTTTAGTCCCGGTTGGTGTTACTAACCGGGCATAAAAATCAACACGTACTATATAATCCCTATTACTTATCCTCTTCTCTCGTCCATACAACAAACTCTATCTCTTTCTTTCTTCCTCTCTAACTTCTGCCTTATCTCTTTCTTCCTTCCTCTCTTCTTTTTGGATCGAGCGAGATCGAGCGGGCCGGCCGGGCGGCGGGCGGCGTGGCCGACGTGGCGGCGGCCGGCACGGCGGCGGCGCGCAGGGCCGCATGGTGGGGCGGCGGCCTGCGCGGCAGCGGGCGGCGGCGCGGAGGGCGGCGCGGCAGCGGGCGGCTCCGCGTGGCGGTGGCCGGCTGGCGCGGAGAGGAGGCGGCAGCGGCCGGCCGAGCGGCACCTCTGTGGTTTCTTTTTTTTTCTTTAAGAATTTGTGATTTATTGCATGATTCTGTGATGTATTTGATTTGTGTGCGATGTGAACTTGTGATGTATTTGCGATGAATTTTGTGGAACTTGTGATATAATTTGATTTGTGTAATTTTTTTTAGGATTTGCGGTGTATTTGATTTATGTGTATAAGTAACTTAAAGATTTGTGATGTGGATTTAGAATGTTATTTTGGTTTGGGATTTGGGGATATGCATGCCACTTGATTCGGGAGAAAACAAAAGAAAGAGGACCATATGTACTGCTGTTATTCCCTCTTTAGTCCCGGTTGGTAACTCCAACTAGGACTAAAGATCCCTATGTTATCAACCGGGACTAAATATCGATCTTTAGTCTCGGTTATTTCATCCGGGACTAAAGATAGCGATCTTTAGTCCTGGATTCGTAGTCCCGGTTGGACAACCGGGACTAAAGGGGGTTACGAACCGGGACTAAAAAGCACTTCTCCACCAGTGGTATTTTCAACTGGAGGGTATATCCAATACTGTAAATGCTAAGTATTTTCAACTAGGTTTGTTTTGCTCGAGAAATATTTAGGGGTCTTCCGGCTAGCTTCATAGGGTGGTGGGCTAGACGATCTTTTTCTAATTATTTAATATTAGGTCATTCTCTAATATTCACGTCTTTTAGGTTTGTTTTGCTCTTGAAACTGGTAACTTTTAGTTTTGAGGAAAAATACATTTAATATTTTTTGTTTGGGAGATTGTGTTCATATGATTGGACTTCAAAGCCGGTTTAATCAATTCTTACGTTTGCTAGAAGTCAGACAAGAGCCAACAAAGAGAACGACTAAACGGCAACTAACTATCAAATTGACATCCGTGTAATAAACGGCTATGCACCAAAGGAGAAACATAGACTTCTAGAAATTAATCCAAACACCAGATAATGAAAGTAAGATCTTACCTTTTTAGTCATGAAAATGTGGCATTTTGAATATCTGATTCGATCTTTATGTACAAATTTAACCGTTAATTTATATTTCAAAATATTTTAAAAAATCCTCATAAACTCATAATAGTATGATTTTTTTTATTTTCATACATCAACCTAAGAGTTGTTTTTCTTAATCTAATCAAACCAACTCATAGTTTCAAGTGTGGGAATAAAAAAAAACTTTGGTGAAAAGTGGTGTTGGGCTAGGCTCACGGGAGAGGAGATACGTCAGAAAACTGAAAAACGGGGTTCTTTTGTGTCCAGAAAAATATATTTTATTGACGTGAAACATGCATGATACCTCCTCTGTTCCTAAGTATTTGTCACTATATATTTATTATCACGTTAAAACTTTAACTAGTACTACCTCCGTTTCAAGTTATAAAACGTTTTCACTTTGATCGAAGTCAAACCACTTTAAGTTTGACTAAGTTTGTAGAAAAAAATAATGACATTGTCAACCCAAGACAAATTTATTATGAAAATATATTGAATTATTAATTTAATGAAACTAATTAGATATTATAAATATTATTATATTTGTTTATAAACTTAGTCAAATTTAAAGTAGTTTGATTTTGATCAAAGTCAAAACGTTTTACAACCTGAAATGGAGAGAATAATATTTTTAAATAGCCAAGCTATTATTAACGAAAGAGTAATGTTAATTACTCCCTCCGTCCTAAAATATAGGTATTTTTGGACCCTGACACAGTCTCCGAGATGCTACTTTGACCAACAATATCTATAAAAGTAATATGTTTTAAATAAAAAAAGTTATATATTATGATAGTTTGTTTATTGATAAATCTAGTAACATCAATTTTACATGATTGATCTTTTTTCTTTTGCTATTATTGGTCAAAGTTAAAAATGTTTAACTTATCGTACTATGCTAAAATGCTTATATTTTGATACAGAGGGAATAGTATATAACGTATATTTTCATAATGTATCATCCTTTTACGTATTTGTCGTTTTTTTTAAAAAAAAATACGAATGGTCAAAGTTGAAATATGAATAATAACTGATGACAAGTACTTGGGAATGGATAGGAAGTACACAACATCAGCCATCAGCCAGCTGAATCTCTGAATACAACAACGAGAGTACGAAACTCTGAAACATCACGATCCTACTCGATCACATCACACCAGCCGAGGCTCACCACGAACAAGATCACACGCAAAACGTCCAACACTTCACACACCCACGCGAATTTGATTCAGATCACTGTCTGCCACACGCCTGCACGGCGCGGGGGGTGTAATCTGATAGTCTTTGGAATTTTCATGGCTTGGCCTCCGGCTCCGGGAAGTGGAACTCGGGCTTCGGTGGCAACTCGAACTTGGGCAATGGCGGCAGCTCAGCCTTGGGAATCTCCGGCACCTCCGACTTGGGCAGCTCCGGCACGGCGAGGTGCGGCACCTCGGGGATCTTCGGCAGCTCTGGTTTCGGCAACTCCGGCACGACGGGGTGAGGCAGCTCAGGCACCTTGGGCAGCTCCGGCAGTTCAGGCTTTGGTAGCTCCGGCACGGCGGGGTGTGCCGGGTGCTCCTCCGCCGCCGCCGCCGCCGGCGCAGCCTCCTCTAGATACCTCGCCGCGTCGCCCATGGAGCTGCACGAGAGTAGCAGCAGCGCTGCCGCAAGGAGGAGAATGGATGGCTTGGTGTGGTTGGAAACCATGTCGAATGGTTTACACTTCGCTGATGAACTCTGTGCGAATGTGTCAGTGAGAGGCTGGTAGGCTAATAGCTAGCTGATGATCACTTGATCAGTTTGTGAGATGATGGCTGGGTGGGAAGACAATCCTTGTATTTATAGTGATAAATTGAAGCTTAGATGCATCATCATTTTGCAGGAGTCTCTGATCTTTGGTGGCTGGCAGCAGTGGCAGGTGATCTGTATTTTGGTGGTTGTTTACTATGGTATGAGTATCTGATCTATGCTGATCTCCATTTCATTTATGGTTTGATTGGTTGGGATTATTGAGACCCTGAATTGTTTGGTTGGTGAAAATGCAAGACCATCTATGTCTAGTTTAAGAGTGTATATACACCTGTGCTAAGGACCTCAGGACTACAGCTGGGAATGAGGCAATGCTGTTTGATTGTTTGGTTTTAGTTGTTCTGAGTTGTTGAAAATGGACTGTCATATATATTTTTTCAAGGGTTTCTTTTTCATGCTCATTCAACAAATTTCCAAATGTAGTAGATAGTTAACACTTTAATTAATGCTGATTTGAGTATGTGTTCAGTAGCAAGCAAGTTTAGCTTACATACAATCCAGTTTTATAAATTTGGATATGAGTAATGCTACTAATATTTAGATTGAACACTTTCTTTGAAAAAAAAAGATTCAGGCTGAAGATTTGAAGATTATATGTGTTTATTTGTATTGAAAATACTAGCTTAACAAATCTTGCTTTAAGAATCAAACAACTCTCAACTCCCAAGCACGGTCAGTACTACAAAACCATGTCATAAGTTTGGGTGCATAATTCGCATGTCATATTTCCATGAATTTTTACAACAAACAGTTAAGTTTCCTACAACAATACACAATAGAAAAAATTCCTCCAAACAGAGCTAAATTGTATTGCTAGTCATTTGGATGTAATCAGGACCTGGTCCTAGGACTAAAAGCCCATGTCGATGTGTTGGTTTTCACCACATATAGCCCAACATAGACTAGGCGGTCCGCCATATATGGCTTGTTCCCGTTATCTACTTCATTTTAAGGACAAATTAAGTTTTGCACGTTATAAATCTATTTAGAACAAGTGCCTAAACTAGAAATGCAATGGAAGAAAATTCTCTGATAAATAGTATTTTTTAAGAAGCGTGGAGAAAATAATCCGTGGTAACGATTCGGTCAATACACAGAAAAGAACGGGGTGCACAGTGATCTTGTAATTAATCCATTCTCATTCTGTTCCATGGAATAAACTATTATGAGTTACTATTAGCAAACCAGGGAGCATATATACATTGTAAACTATCTGAACTCTGAATCATGTACTGCAGTCTGCAGAACTGCAGACTCAAAGAAAACTCTCCATTATATATTGATTTGTACATGAATATGAACACAACTCCATGGTAAACCTGTAATCATGTACTGATACTGTGATACAAGCTAGTGTAGATAGTGAATACAGAATACGTAAACAGTGAACCATCGCAAATAAAAACCACACACAAGTATTATTCAGTATAGATAAAATGGCGCGCGCGCTATACGCGGATGCTCTATCTGATCGTTCGTTCATCATGGCTTGGCCTCCGGCTCCGGGAAGTGGAACTCAGGCTTGGGCAATGGCGGCAGCTCGACCTTGGGCAACGATGGCAGCTCAGGCTTCGGGAGCTCCGGCACCGCAGGGTGCTCAGGCAATTCAGGCTTCGGCAACTCCGGCACCTTCGGCAACTCCGGCACCTTCGGCAATTCCGGCACCTCGGGGTGTGGCAGTTCAGGCACCTTCGGAAACTCCGGCACGGCGGCGCCATGCGGCAGCTCGGGCTTTGGCAGCTCCGGCACGGCGAGGTGCGGCGGCAGCTCGGGCTTTGGCAGCTCCGGGTACTCCTCCTTGGGCGCGGCCTCCTCCTCCAGGTAGCGAGCTGCGCTGCTGATGGAGCTCCATGAGAACAGCAGCGCCATGAGGAAGAGAAGCGAGGAGGACATGGAGTTCTTGGAGACCATGTCGTCGATCGAAATGCGGTTAATTTCTAGCTCGTCTCTGTGTATCAGTGACAGTGAGAGAGCTAGTTCTTTGTGTGATGGGTTGAGAGCCAAGAGGAAGCTGGTATTTATAGAGCAAAAAAAAAAAAAAGGAATGTTAGCTTGCTGAATGTGCATGGAAGTCTCTTATGATCTTTGGTGCTTGGTAGGTCATCTGCATCAGTAATTTGCTGATTAATTGGTTTCCTAATATATATTTGAGGATGGCTTAATTAGCTGGGAATATTCAGAGTTTCAAACCTGATTGATGAAATGCACCACCAACTAAATCTAGCCCTTCTTAAAAAAGTTTGTACACGTGTGCAGTGTGATGTGGGATGTTAATGCAAAGTAAGATCAATCGTGCATGTGACGAACGACAGCTAAGGAACAGAGCAAGTGAGACTATGCTAACGTCCCAGCAAATTCTGACAAAATGTCTGATCTGGTTGCTGAAGAAAGTGTCAAAAATAGCAGTAAAATTCTCCAACTTTATTTTCTGACTCTGCGTGATTTGGCGATCGACTACATGTTCGAGTAGGAGCGTACGTAGCACACTAGTGATCAATCGGTGTTAGGTCACCTGTTCATGATGTCTGCACAAAAAAGTTCAGGGATTTGTTGATAAAATCACTACAAGGTCAAGCTAGTCGCTTGTCAGTTTCAGTGACTGATCCAAAGCCTCCGAACCGAGCTGAAAAACCACCATTCCTTCTGTAACAGCCTTCCCGTTGGACAGTGAAAGAAGCGAGGAATCTGAACACATCGGCTAAGGAAGAAGTTGTTCTGAAAACTATGGCTTGTTCAGTACTTCAGTGTAGTGTTGAAGGTAGAAGGCGCTCCTGCACCTAGCTGCTCCTCCCTTTGATCTCTTTAACTTGCAGGTTTGGTTTATGGTTGATAGCTAGGCTCATCAGCGATAATACAGGACATGGATAATAGAACTGTAATTTGTACCACAATTGTACCTGCAGTTTCTGCACTATCTGTACTTATGTACGTGCTGCAACCTCTCCTACTCCACGTAACGTATGACCTGTTTCCAAGGTACTAAAAGAGCAACAGCTAGCTACTAGCTTGCAAACAATCTTTCTCATATACTCCCTTTGTTTTTGTACTAGACGTCATTGAGTTCTGACACATATTTAACCATTCATCTTATTAAAAATAATTATGTAAATACATGTATAGGGCACAAATCATGCTTAAAGTACTTTTCGTGATAAAACAACCCACAATAAAATAAATGATAATTATATAACTATTGAATAATACGAATGATCAAACATATGTCAAGAATCCACAGCATCATCTATTCAAGAAAAGGAGGTAATAGTAGATTAAACAACTGAAAGTGGTCGGGCTGAAATTAACAAGAGAAGAGACGGTTTACAAATTACAATCATGGAGGCCCTGCTGCATGCCCTTCACATTCTAGCTAGTCAAAAAATGGTGACAGAGCTAAGCCGTTCCATTTTGGTTTCAGGTTCAGTTTACAACAATTAACTCTGGTCAGATCTGACTAGCGATTAGCGAGATTAACTTGCGTAAAATGGCAAATATAATATATTAAAGTGTGCACAAATTAACATCCTATTGGCCTTTATCCATGTTAAACATGATGACGGATGTAATGTAGTTCTGAAGAAGAAAACATGAAGCCATACAGCTTCATCTATTGTGGATATAGAGGCCGGATTTTAATCCAATTTCAAAAAAAAAAAAATGAAGCCATACAGCTCTGGAGGACTATTTTCTTTCATCATGCGGTCAATGAATCGATGACAATGATGACTGATGAATGCAAGCGTGTGCTCATATACACAAATAATTGAATCCATTTATTGTAAACAAATATGAATATATGATCTCACACCCTCAGAGAAGAGATGTGAGCTCATAGCAACAAACTCAGCAAGTAACACACATCTACACAGATGACAGGCATGGCATGCACGCCGTTGATACAATAAAGAAATACACAAATGAAACCAAATGTAGAATCTGGACGTATCAATCTGAATGGACCTCTTGGTGGTCATCATGGTTTTTGCCCTCCCGTTACCAGGAGATGCACCTCAGGAATGACCGGCAGCTCCGGCTTCAGTGGCCGGCGCTTTCTTCCGGCTGTGGTGGTTGATCAGGTTTTGGCGGCATATCGGGATTGGGTCTTGGTGGTTGGTCAGGCCTTGGTGGCCCATTAGGATTAGGTTGTGGCGGCTGGTCAGGTTTCGGTGGCCCATTAGGATTGGGCTGTGGAGGTTGGTCAGGTTTCGGTGGCCCATCAGGACAAGGCTGGGGTGGTTGGTCGGGCATTGGTGGCATATCAAGATTAGGCAGTGGTGGCCCATCAAGTTTTGGTTGTGGTGGTTGGTTAGGGATCGATGGCCCGTTTGGATTGGGTTGTGTTGATTGGTCAGGCACCGATGGCGCATAAGGATTGGGTGACCCATCAGGTTTAGGCATTGGCGGCATATCAGGCTTCGGTGGCCCATTAGGAATGGGTTGTGGTGGTTGATCGGGCTTTGGCGGCACATTAGGATTAGGCTGTAGTGGCCCATCGGGTTTAGGTTGTGGTGGCTGGTCGGGTCTTGATGGCTCATAAGTATTGGGCAACCCATCAGGTTTAGGCATCGGTGGCATATCAGGCTTTGGCGGCCCATTAGGATTGGGTTGTGGTGGTTGATTAGGATTCGGCAATGGTGGCCCATCAGGTTTAGGTTGTGGTGGTTGATCAGGACAAGGCTGTACGGGGGGAATGGGTGGCCCATCGGGTTTAGCCATCGGCGGCACATCGGGCCTATTCATCGGTGGCGCATCAGGATTGGGCAGTGGTGGCAAATCGGGCCTCGGCGGAACACCGGGTGTGGGCTGCAGGGGAGGCTGATTTGGATTTGGCACAACATCAGGTGTTGGCAGCAGCGGTGGCGGCTGATCAGGCTTTGGGTAATCGTAGGGTGGCCAAGCCGCTTCCTGCAGGATTCTCGCCGCATTGCCGGTGAGCAGCATGGCAGCAAGCAGCAAGAGCAGGGAAGACGACATGGCTATCTTGCGAGTAGCCATGGCTAGCTCGCAAGCTAATTAAGCTAAGCTCAGGAAGAAGAAGATGTGTTTGAGCTGGATCGGTGATGAGAAGCCGATGCTGGCGAGGTGCATTTATAGCCTCACGGCGGCCAGAATGGTAGCTCTCGCTGGCAATGCACTGTGGGTGCACGGTTGGGCGTCGCGTGGAGGCAAGCTCAGCTGCGTGTTCGTGTCACTCACACTCGTTATTTACTCCTCGCTGCATGTACACCGTCCGGTTACGTACCTGCCGCCGTGTGATTGCATGGGTTTTTGGTTGGGTTGTTGGAAAAGCTATCAAGCGAGATATATCGTGGAGCCGTACGTATGAATAGGTGTGCACACGACATCATCCACTGTATGGATTATTGGAGCCCAGTGCCCCAGTATATGTTACTGTACGTCGACGAGATTTACCGTGAGATCGAGCAACCAAATGGCCAGAGACGAGATCGATGCGTGCGTGCTTCTTCTCCGATGCGTGCAGCGCTAGGCCGCGTGCAGACGAGATCGTCGTCGGCGCCGTGGCCGAGGTCGAGGTGATCGTGAGGCCGTCAAGGCATAAGTACCCTACCCGATGGGGCTTGGGCTGAATATGGGCTGGATGAGATAAAAAAAAATAAAGGCCCACCTGGCTTCTTGCTAAATGCTAACTGCTGCCTTGGCCTCCTTGCCACGAAAATGCTACTGACTACAACACCGTATGGTGGTATGATGGTTTAGCACTTTCTCCCTCCATCCCACAAAGCTGATTGTTCTGCTGTTCAAAAAATGTCCTGTAAAATTTGTCGTTTTAGCATCTTGATCAGTGAACTGGGTATTTACTCTCAATTCCATTGAATATTCTAATTCATTTGAATCTGGCTAATGATTATACTCATTCTCTGTACAATAGTGTCACTACTAGTACCATGCGCTAGATTACATGTAGTCATTAGTTAATTACATGCAGTAAATTTGTTTTGCAATCTGAAGTGACAAATGCAACCATTAAATTAGGGTAATATGGTCATTTTTACTTGTTGTTAATTTGTTAGATCTCTTCTTATATCAACTTCACATCCTAAACACCAAAAGGAAGGGATCAACCTTAAAACAACAGGCTTTCTAGGATAGAGGGAGTGATACTTTCAATTTTATTTAGCCGTTTGCATTTACCATTTTCTCTCTATGGTGGTAAGTAAGATTCCGTCAAATTTTTAAAATTTAGATATCAATTTTATATTAACAGTAAGTTTACTAGTATTATGATGGTGTTTTTCAATATAAATATACACGTGCTATTTATTTTTAAAACTAAGTAAAACTAGTGATTGTTAAAAATTTTAAAAGTTTAACTCATCTTTTTTTCGAGAGAACGGCTAGGACCTCTGCTATTTCATTTATAGAAGAGGAGAAAAACAGCAAACCACCTCTTTTTTTTTAAAGAGTAAAGTCCATCACCGGTCTCTAAACTTGTACAGCTGTGTTATCCCGGTTCCTAAACTCGCAAATCGACCGTTCAGTTCCTTAAACTTGTTCGACTGTATCATCCCGGTCCCTAAACTTACAGATCACTCGTTTATGTCCTCCAACTTGCTCAGTTGTGTCACCCCGGTCCCTAAACTTAGATTTGAATATTATCTGGGTCAAATAGGATGGTCTAGAGACTTTATATTTAAAAATAATTCATAACTTTTTCATGTGAACTCTAATGAAGACAAACTTTATATTAAACTTGTAGCCCTCGACGCGATCTACAACTTTTTAGTTGAATTTTTTTTATTTTAAGTCATTGTTTGTCCCAAAATGTAATTTTAAAATTAAAATTTCGAAATCTATAAACATGCAACAATATTTTGGGACCCTAAACAGTTTTAATTCAAAAACTTTTCAACTACAAAGTTGTAGTCGTGTCGAGGACTACAATTTTGATATCAAGTTTGTATTCATTAGAGTTCACATGAAAAAGTTATGAATTATTTTTTAATATAAAGTTTTTAGACTGTCTTGTTTAGGGACCAGGGTGACACAACTAAACAAGTTGAAGGATCTAAACAAGTGACTTACAAGTTTAGGGACCAGGATGAGATAGTCGAACAAGTTTGAGGACCTAAACGGTCGATTTGCGAGTTTAGGGACCGGGATAACACAGCGGTACAAGTTTAGGGACCGGTGATGGACTTTACTCTTTTTTAAACCCCGCAGAATGTATTTGTATTAAAGGAGAGGGAAAACCTATACAATAGCCTTAGGGCTAGGAGATTACATCAAGAAAGGAAAAAGAAAGCGAGTGTGGGAGGATGTAACTACAAAAGAGCGTTTGATTTTTTGATCAGGCCGATAACATATTGTCAGTTGTGTTTCCATGGTGGTTTGGTAGCAGGCATTGAAGGCCCTTTGCCGCACCTGCGTGCCATAACCAAATCTCCTCGGTCACTCGCAGACCACCTCATTTATAGAAGAACTTAAAAGTTTAACTCTTCTGAATGTTAAATATTTACTAGTACGACGGTAGGAAGTAACATTTTTTTTTTTGGAAAGTTCAGTATTGCAGGGAATATATGAAACGCTGGCAAAAATTGTACACTGCTCTGGACAACCAGATATTCATAATCATAAATCCATTTATTAACACACAACCACTCAAAACAACGACGTCGATCGAACTCGCACACCCAGTCAGATCACACTCACATCCATGCTGAAAACTATCCACAAGATCGAGCCTGCACACCGGCAACAGTTCATATATACTATCTACTCGATCTACTTCACACCGGATTGCACGTAATTAATCGAGATCGATCATGGCTTGGCCTCTGGCTTGGCCGGGAAGTGGAACTCGGGGACGCCGGGGAACTCCGTCTTGGGCGGCAGGTCGACCTCCGGGAACGGCGGCAGGTGCACCTCCGGGAAGAACGGAGGCAGCTCCACCTTGGGCAGCGGCGGCAGCTCGTGCTCCGGCACCGGAAGCTCCGGGAAGACGGCGGCCGGGTGGTGCGGCTCTTCCTGATCTTCCTCCTCGGGCGGAGCCGTCGTCGACGACGTCTCCTCCTCCTCCAGCCTCCTCGCCGCCGCGCCGCTTGCGGCGGCGCACGCCAACAGCGCCGCGAGCAGGAGGGAGATGGCGATCTTGGAAGCCATATGGTGTACTGATCACTGATCAGTTTCCCTCTACTTACTTCTGTCCTGAGAGACTGAGATCGATGTGAGAGATGCCATGGATGTGCGATGCGCGGTGCAATTTGTAGGCCGCGGCCGAAAGCGCAAACACACGCGCGTTGATGCAGTATCGTAGTGGTTGATCTGCAAGTGTTCTTACTTAAATTCTTAGTAGTGGTTGGTTTCTGTGTGTTTTTGTCTATGATTTGGTTGAGAAAGAAGCTAGTCAGGTTGGCGAGAGCGCCGTGCAGATCCTGTGTACAAGGGACAGGTGCGAGAACGTATGCCATGCTTTGTTGGTCACCGCCACACCGGTTAATTAGCAGGAAACAAGAACGTCTATGCAGGGAAGTAGAGTGCCAACAACTGGTGGTCGAACAGCATTGTTCGCTCTATCACTGTTAAATAAAAAAAATTCTACTCTAGGAAGGGTCACAAAGCCGATGATAGTAGGGTTGGCAACGGGGTGTGTCAGGGGCGGATTGGGCTGAAACGGCCACGCCTCCACTCCCCGACTTCCCCCCCCCCCCCCGACCCCGGCCCCGGCCCCGCAGAGGTGATTGGGAGGAAAATGTTACCCGCCCCATCCCAGCAGGGGACCCGGCAGGTGAGCAGGGGCCCGCACTACCCGGCTGGGCCGGTGGACGGCGAGCTGGAAGATGACGAGGCAAGCCGCCGTCGCCTGTCACCTGTGCCTGGCCGTCGACGCCTGCGCCCTAGCCGCCGCCGCCGCCGCCCGTGCCTGGCTATCGATGCCGCTGCCTACGCCTTGCCCGCTGCCGCCCTTGCCTGCTCAACCGCGCACTCGGGAGGCCGGAGGGGAAGGGTGAGGTCGAGTGGTCGACCGACAACGGTGAGATCCAGAGGATCTGGCGCGGTGGCGCCACTGCCACCACCTGTATGGTGAGGCCGTGAGGGTGACGATAGGGGAGATGGGGAGGGAGATTGGAGAGGATAAGGCTAGGGTTTTATTTTTATATCTCATAATTTTGTTGGGTTGGGCTCTTTTAGGCTTTATATGGACTACATTTTGAGGTTTAATATACAACCCCGGGACCCCGTAGGTCATCCACGGGTAAAATGCCTCCCCCGTCCTCTCCCCGCAAAAATGCGGGGCCCCGGCCCCGCCTCTCATGCGGGTCAAAAACTAAACCCGCCCCCACCCCCGCCCCCGCCCCCGTAAGGTTGGGTCCCCGCAGGGGACCTGGCCCACGGGGAAAATTGCTATTCCTAGATGATAGCCAATCGGTTTTCACGGTTTTTTTAATGTTTTGATGTGGCTTGAAATTAATTTTTGGTTGGAATTTCGATTTTTTTTTGATAAATTCGAATGTTAAACGATAAATTTGATTAAAATTCAGTCATAATTTATTAGAAAGTGGTCAAAATTTATCGAAAACAGTAATACTGGTAGGACTCGAAATCCAATGGTTAACCGGTAATGTAATTCCAGATAGTAGGGGCCACCCAGCAATTGTGCGATCGATCTGCAAAGTAATTTTGATTTTTTTTTCATTTTTTTCCTCGTCGTACTCCCATCGGTCGTCGTGCACGTACCAATGTACGATGCATGTATTCTACGCACACCGCCATGCATGTGACACACCATTCTATATGGGTGCCACCTAATTCTTCACCAATCTTAAAGCATGGACAAACTGTAAAGTAATTTTGATTTCCTTTTTCTCATCGTATTCCCGTCGTATTTCTGTGGTACACGTACGATGCGTATTGACGGTATTGTATTCCGCCCCATCGAGAGCCTCGTCCCCTCCCCACCCTTCAAAAAATTTGGGATTATACCATCACAAAATAGTGGTTTTTACTGGAATACCATCGTTTTAAATTGATTCTCTATAATACCATCATAAACTGAGAGGTGTTCATCGAAATATCATTTTCGTTCTTTTTTTTTGTTAATAAGAATATTTTTACTCAATTTTATTTGTTTTACCTAGACCAAAATACCCATGCCTCTATCTCTTTCTCAATGTCACCGGCCAAAATACCCCCATCGTACCGATGTCGCCGGCCGCTACTGGCGCTGCCCCGATGCAGCCGTTGTTGTCCCCTCGCTCCCTCCGCTGGCAGCGGCGATCTCAGTACCGGAGGACAGCTGCGCTTAGCCTCCGCGGGTGAATCGGCGAGATCCGACTGGGTCGGCGGAGGGCGTCGATCCGGGTAATGCGGCAGTGAGGAAAACAACGTTGATCGTGACGGCGCCACCCCCCGTGCATCGGCAGTGGCGGCGATCCCGCGCTCCACCGCCACAGGCGAATCGGCGGGATTCAGCTGGTTCGACGAAGGGCGCCGATCCGAGCAATGCGGCAGCGAGGAAGATGGCGTGGAACGTGCCAGCGCTGCCCCCTGCAACGGCAGTGACGGCGGCAACGAGGGTGACCCTCCGCATCAGCATCATGGGAGGTAGGCCCGAGTCTTGGCCGGCGCTCGCACAGTCTGCGGCAGCGCGCGGGTCGTGGCCCAAGTTGGCGTTGTCGGACTCTAGAAAGATATAGAGGCAGGGGTATTTTGGTCCGAAGAAAAAATAAAATTGAGCTAAAATATTTCTATTAATGAAAAAAAAGTATTTTGATGAACACCTCTAATGGTATAATCGCAAATTTCTCTCCGGTACGCGTCTTCGCCCCCACATCCTCGACCTCCCCTCTTCGCCGTCGCTCCCCTCAGCGTAGCCGCCGTCCTCTGCCCGTGTGCCGCCTCCGCTGCCGCCATCATCCTCATCCGCCTTCACGCCGCCGCCGCCGTCCGTGTCCCCACACCGCTCCGGTATTCCTCCTCCCCTCTGTGTTTCGTCTGCCCAATCTCTGGAGTCGACAAGATTGGTGGTGGCAACCGCTCCGTCTCACCGCCGTCGGCCGTCCTCCGCCACCCTCCCGCTGCCTCTCGTCGCTTCACCACTCCGTCTAACCGATTTCCGCTTCGATCTGGCTCGCCCGTAAGGTGTTCGATGAAATGCCGCCGTCGGGGCTTTTTCCTCGTCGAGCCCTTACCGAGGGAGCCGGAGGACTGAGCAGGTCACTCCCTCTTGTTGGTTCATGGACGAGACTGGTGCATGGCGGCGGGGGGTCAGAGGCGGAAGGCGAAGAGTTCCCGTACGCCGACGTGCCGCGGCCTGGGAGGAAGTGGGAGCGGAAGCCGTACGTGACGCCGATGAAGGTCCTCATCCGGCGGGCCAAGGAGGAGCGGCGCGCGCGGCGGGAGAACCCGTGCCGCGTGCTGGAGCGCCCGCCGGAGAACGGCCTCCTCGTGCCGGGCCTCGTCGGTGTCGCGCACCAGGTGCACGGCGCGTGGGAGAGCCTCCTCCGCGGGCTCACCAGGCTCGTCGAGGGCGGCGCCGCCGGCGCCGCCGTCGCCGTGAGGCGGTGCAGATTCTGCCCGGAGGTGCACGTCGGCGGCGCCGGGCACGACATCCGGACGTGCGAGGGCCCCGGCAGCGCGGCGAGGAACGCGCTGCACGTGTGGCGGCCAGGCACGGCGCGGGACGTCGTCGGCTTCCCCTACTGCTACCACCTGTTCGACCGCGTTGGCAAGCCCAGGGTGTCGCACAAGGAGAAGTACGACGTCCCGAGGCTCCCGGCGATCCTCGAGCTCTGCATCCAGGCCGGCGTCGACGTCGAACGCTACCCGGCCAAGCGGCGCACACGCCCGGTCTACTCCATCGAAGGTAGAATCGTCGACTTTGAGCAAGACGACGACGAGGACAGCGCCGACGACACAGGCCCATCGCCGCCTTCTCTTGCCGCCGACGAAGCCGGCAAGACGGAGGAGGAGATGACAATGAGCGATCTGGGTGCACGGACGCTGCAGTCGTGGCTGGACATGCGCGCCGGCGCGGCGAGGCTGATGGGCAAGTACGGCGTGGTCACGTGCGGCTACTGCCCGGAGGTGCAGGTCGGGCCCAGGGGGCACAAGGTGAGGATGTGCAAGGCCAGCAAGCACCAGCAGCGGGACGGGCAGCACGCGTGGCAGGAGGCCACCGTCGACGACCTGGTCCGGCCCAACTACGTCTGGCACGTCCCCGCCGGCCATGGCGGCGACGGTGGCGCCCCGCCGCTCGCCAACGAGCTGAAGAGGTACTACGGCAAGGCCCCCGCCGTGGTGGAGCTCTGCGTGCGCGCCGGCGCGCCCGTGCCCGCGCAGTACAGGAGCATGATGCGGCTCGACGTCGTGCCGCCCGCCCGCGACGAGCACGACCTCGTCGCCTAGAGCACGCCGTGGCGCGCCGCGTGGGTTTCTACACGAGATGGGATCATGGGAATGGCTCCTCGCCTGGCAAGGCTGAAGAACCTGAGTAACCTTGCGACCTGAGGAATCTTCACTGCAACAGCAAAAAAAGGATAAATTCTTCTTGCAAATTGCAATAAGATGAGAGGGGATGGAATCAAGAAACTTGTGGGCTGTTGTGCCCACATTTCTCCAAGTCAATTGTTCGAGTTACTGCGGAGTGGAGGTCATATCCGGATCCAGTGAAAGTAGAAACATTCTGAATGATGTATATCGCTGTTGCTGTTGCTGCTGCTTCAGAATTGAACAAACATAAATGAAGAAGTTTATGGCAACTTTGATTGAGAATGAAGAAATTCGATCAGATGAGGTTTTCTTTTTCTACCACAGTGGATCTTGACATCGACGTGAAAGTCATGGCAATTTGATTGAGAAGGAGCAAGTTTGATCAGATGAGTCTCTCTCTCTCACCACGGATTAACATTTAAAACTACAATATTGCCTTCTCAAGTACCACAAAATCACACTTATTCCCAAGTGCATTTCCGGCAGCCCGAGCACAGGGAACCCTGGAATGGTGACCCACAGTTGCTCCTTCGCTTCCTCAGGAGGAGACTCGCGGTGCTGCTAGCACGACGGAGATGGCGATCTTGTTGGAAGCCATATATAAATCCAGCTGAAGAGATTTCGAACTCGAGTTTTGGACGTGTGAGAAAAGGGCGATGAGCGGCGCAAATTGTATAGGCCACAGTATACGACGTTCTTGATCTGGAAGTGTTCTTGTTGGTAGTTCTACTTTATGGAGTATCGTTACCTATGATTTCGGTGATGAGAAAAGGGCGATGAGTGTTCTTGTCGTTCCTTTGCCTATGGAGCACCGTTGGTTTCTGTGGTTTTTGTCCATGATTATCGGCGAGAACACAGTGCGTATCCAGTGCAGCAAGTTCAGAAAGTAGCGAGAACACCGTGCATATCCATTGCAGGAAGTTGAGAAAGTAAGCGAGAGAGCCTGTGCATAAGGGACAAGTATGAGAACGCATGCAAGGAGTGCAAGCATCTCTGTGCTGGCTAGTCTATATTGGCGCAACAATCTCTGCCGCTGCAGAGGCTTGGCTGAGTAGTGGTTATTTTTGTTGCAACTCCTCCTAGTTTCTAGTAGCTTGGCTAATAACCTGTAATTGTACACTAATACAAGGCAGGGATCTCATTGCTTGCTATTCCTTCGCCAAAAATCGTACGGATACGCATTCTCATATTTCATTTCTACACCGTTAAGCATTCAGTTTGTTCAAGTAACACTAATACTGTCACCTAGCAGTAACCTCCAGCATAACAGCTTCCACTATCTAAAATACCCCGAACATGATTCATAAGCTTGTCAGAATATATCATTTTCTGAGGTAGTTCCACCAAATAAACAAATATGAATGATAGGTTTCATCAGAAATGTGGTGCTTTCCCTTGAATGCATCTTCCTTGTGCATAACATGAGCAGACCCTATCTGATAAATTATGTGATGTATTGAATCTACCAAACGATTACACATGTTCCCCACCAAAATTGACACGGCTTCCTTTTGCGGGTGTCTTGCCATCCAGAATTCTGTTCAATTCAGAACAGCAGTTAGATACTGGACATCCTGGATATCAAATCAGGATATTTTTCAAACAATTGAGATTAAAAATGTTAAAACCTGATAAAAAAAACACGAGGGAACATCATCACACTATTTCAATCCCTGAAGCTATACAAAGCTTGGAATCAGCTCCCCCACTGATGACGCTATCCCCTTTCCACCAGTCCGCACATAAAACCTATAATCACCAAAATTTAGGACCTCACCTTTTGTTGAAACATGTAAAAATAAATACCACAAAAGGAATACCTTGTCTTTGTGTGACTCCACAGAAGCCAGTGGCCACTGCAATAGAACAGAACCATTAATGGTCTATGGCATTTGAGAAAATCCCTTAAAGAGAAAAGAGTAATTAGGAAGGAAATATATTATTAGTATCTTACTGCTGTCCTTAGATCCCACAACATTACTTTCCCATCAAATGAAGATGATACCAAATGAAACCACGAACTCGGATGCCATTTGCAAGCACTGATCCAGCTTTTATGGGAGGAAAACTGAAAAATTGGAGCTAGAGTTCCTGTTTGAGGATAAAGAGTATTAGCTAAATTGAATTCCAAAAGATAATTAGAACATGGTTTTGCTTCCACATTTACCAGGTTTACGAGGGTCCCATACCCTCAAGACAGGGTCAGAGCCACCAGCAGCGATTAGTGAAGAGCTCTCACCACCACAATCCAAGCAATTCAAGGCCTTCCCAGAAACCTATGGAAAATATTTACAAATATCAGATGAATTAATTTATGAAACAGAACAAGAGAGTAGCAAAAGCTTTATGACTCCTAGGCAACAGCACTTTTTGGACAATGTGCAGTAGTTAAAAGATAGCTAGTGACTTTCAAAGTGCCAGATTCCACGAAGCAAATTTGAGAGAAACTCAGGACAAGAAATGTGCAGATACCAATCGATGACTCAATGCGTACCAAAAAACAATTCCTTACTGCTGGCAGAACAATAACATCATGCTGTCCATGCATTTTAATACTTTTATTTTTAAATGTATAGATATTTTTTGCATACCATATTCCATGTCTCTTTCCCTGTTTGGACATCCCACAGCCGAACAGAATGGTCCCAAGATGCTGAATATATTGTTTGTCGCTCAGGCCAGGTAACAGCAGAAACGCACTGTGTATGTCCCAGAAATGTTGAAGTGGCAGAACCCTGATGCAACATTCCAAACTGAGATCAGCAGGGTTGTATCATGATTTCATGACAATAAATAGTACAAAACTTCACAATAAAAGAATCGCCAGAATTAAATCTCCCCCAAATTTTAGCAGGTGCATATTAAAATTTATCAAAGCACTGGAAATTAAAAATCAATACCCAACACATTATAAAACCAAATAACTGGAGCCAATCAATCAAGAGATGAACATATTTTAGTACTTCACATAATGGCACCATGCACATAAGACCAAAGAATTTGGACTGGAAAGTAAAATGACCTCAAACTGAGATTCTTCAGGTCCAGATGAATCAGAATTTGTCCTTCTCTTCTTCACTGAGACAGTGTCACCATCTTCTTCCGACCCTTCGACTGACCATAGCTTAATTGAGTTATCCCAGGAACCAGAACATATCTAGTTACGAAAAAGACATTAGAAGGGCCTAAGAATAAAATACTAACATATAGCACTGATTTGGAAGACCAGAAGGATCATTACCATGTTTGTGGAAGGGTCTACTGCAACACTCTGAACAGATGATGTGTGGCCACGGAGAATTTTGTAAGCCCCAATTTGCTTTGGAATACTGACTGATGTATCAAACTTGAGATCCAGGAGGGGAGAATAGATGTTAAGATTGGATGAAGAATGTTACTCATGAAGCATGTCTTGGAGGGGAAGGAAAAATAGAGTATCTTACTATCTTTACCTTGAATAAGCGCAATGATCTATCCTTCGATGCAGTGACTACATGCAGCCTGTCTTCGGTTTCACCTGGAATAACATTATTGGAATTAGTAGATATTTAATACACTGACGTTATATACTCTCTGGGGAAAACAATTAGTACAAGGGCATGAATGAGCAAATATATTGTGTGTAAGATAACCTTTATTAATGAAGCTAGCAGAAGTGATTCCATCACTATGTCCTTCCAAAATATGTGTACATTCAGATGCATCTCTCCATATTCTGGGAAAGAAAAAGCAAATCAGAAGGTTGAGATTGAAGACATACAACAGTTGGAGTTTGTGTTACAGTCATTTTGTCTAACAGGGTAGAATTAAAAAAATAATAGCATAGACATGGGAGATGAATACCTTGCAAGACCATCATAGCAACCTGTTAATATAAAACTGTCAAAAGAATAATAGTTTAGTAATACTGGAAACCAAGTGAAAGAAAAATATGAGAAGAGGTTAAGAAAAGAACAGTACATTTGAACTATCAACCTATGATCTATTGTATATGTATGTAAATGTATTAGTTGCATAATAGTAACTAGCATGGTGGCCCGCGCAGATTGCGCGGCTAGCATCATTATATTTTTCTCTAATATAATAGCATAATATGTTTTCTCAATTTATTATTAAAATATATTAAAATAACAACATAATTTTAAATTTTGTACTAACTTTACGAAACTACTAATGTGTAATATTCATATTGTATTTTATATACGTGTTAGTTATTAATTATTTTTAATATCAAATTTTAGTTATTTCTAAATTATATTCCTATATAGACTCTAGACTCGTCTCTCAATATTTCTTTTTTTTAATTTCGAATTTTCGTTATATGTAAATTGAATTTCCATATAGACTCTAGGCTCTTCTTCCAATATTTTTTATTTTTAATTCTGAATTTTTAGTATTTCTAATTGTATTTCTATGTGGACTCTAAACTCATCTTTCAATATTCTTTATAATTTTTAATTTCAAATTTCAGTTGCTTCTAATTTGTATTCCTATATTGACTTTAGACTCTTCTTCCCAACTTTATTTTATTAATTTCGAATTTTATTTATTTGTAAATTGTATTTTTATACGGACTCTAAACTCTACTTTTAATTTTATTATGTTTATTCTGAGTTTTAGTTAGTTTTAAATTCCTACTTGGACTCTATACTCTTCTTCTAATATTCCTTATTTTTTAATTCCGAATTTCAATTATTTATAAATTGTATTTCTATATGGACTCTAGTCTCCTCTTCCAATATTCCTTATTTTTTAATTCTGAATTTTAATTATTTCTAAATTGTATTTCTATATGGACTCTGTTTTTCTTTTTCTCCGATTAATATGAGAATTTCTAGGCCGTGAGAGCGAACGTGGAGGCTCCTTTTTCTATTCCTTTAATAAGTTAATAGACAGTGATCAGTATGGAACTTTCACAAGGAAGACAATTTTGCGAAGATCTTTAGTTGGGCTAGCGGTAAAATTATGTGGTACAATAAGAGCACTATGAGATTAGGATCCAAATTCAGATGTAGTATTGAGCTCATACATGGACTTGTTTTGAATGCATCCTTCATTTTGTCTTGTTAAGATAGCTCAACTGTGCACTAGTCGATTTTAGCTTAGCCCTGGGATGGGTAAATCTTTGGCTCCACAGTCCATTTTAGTTGAGCTAAGAAATTTTCCGCAGAATTTGAAAATATTGATCAGCAAGGTGGACTAGATATAAAATCATTTGATCACAAAAGCAATGTTGCTGATAAACCTTCTTGTAATGTAAGTGAAGACAATACTGACAAAATCAGCAATCCAGGTATAGTTTTGAATTATCTAAAAGATTAATAACCTACTATCATGATGCTAGACAAAACATTGGTGTCCTGCTATTGCTCGAAGCATGTCCTGTGGAAAAATAGACCACCTAAGTCCTCGTAAAACAGAAACCATACCTCGGGTTCGATCCATCAACTGCGCTAACCCAGTCATCATGCGGGCATGGATCCTCCTGCTTCCTCGGCGCCACGGCTTTCACGTATTCAAGCTCAAGCACCCTCTCCTGCAAAAACGCTCACACGATAACCCCGCACAATGTCACAGAAAGGTCCACACCACATCACACAAGAATTCTCCCCTTAAAAACGAACATCGGGTCACAAATTCATACCACTGAGATGCCCTTGGCGAGGAGGAACTCCTGAAGCGGGAGCCGCACGAGCTCGCCGTCGACGAGGAAGTCGAAGGGCTGCGCCTGGTGATCCGGGGAGGCTGCCCAAACCGGAGGAAGCGAGTCAGAGAGATCCCGAGGTCCACCCGAGGGGACGCGGGGGCTAGGGTTCTGGAGGGGGGAGGTGCTCACCGGCGAGGAGGAGGCTGTTGACGATCTCGGAGAGGCCCATGCGGGTGAGGTCGGCGGGGACGGCGATGGAGGTGGGCGGCGCGCGCAGCGGCGCGGGGAGCTTCGTCACGAAGCGCACCCGCACCTGGCGCGAGGGGTCGGAGGCGCCGCCGGAGTCCATGGCGGCGGAGGCGGCGGAGGCCGGCGGAGAGGAGGAGGAGGAGGAGGCGGCGGCGGCGGCGGCGGCGGGAAGGGGAAAAGGGGGTTTTGGGAGGGTTTCGAATGGGGAATTTATTTGGTTAGGGTTTTGGAGGATGTGGGGCCCAGTAGCAGTGACAGCACGTTCGAGGCAGAGACGGCCAGGGGAAGAGAAGATGTCCATTTTGCAGAAAAACCCTCAAACTATATTCCGACAGTGTTATGTGTATGAACCGACCTGAACTACTGCTAGCTTCAAAAATATCCATGTCAATACCAAAACTAAGCTATTATATTAACATGATCTCATTATTCAAACAATAAACTTTACATGTGCATGATCAGAAACGCCCTCAACTCTATGGCCTATGGCCATTTGTATTATGCAATAAACATGGGTTATCTACTGCTCTACTTGAAAAAATAACGAATAACAACACACTTGATTATTCACATAGTATATCACAACCCAACTGCATAATCTATACATAAAAAAAAAGGAGAAGAACAAAAGGGAAAATAAAAGGAGCTAGAGGAAGAGATTAGAACGGACTAGATGCAACAGATGAGACGAAGAATCGGTAGAACAGACATAGACGACAAGCATTCAAGAGACCGAGGGAGAAGAAAAGAAAAAGGAAGAGAATTAGACCAAGCCAAATCAAATCAAGAAGTTGCTTATTGCTTTGGGTGCCAGCTGCATGCCCGCACCAAGCGCTTCTCAATCCTCCTCTCGCTTTCTTTGCCGCTGAGAACTGGGATTACTAACTTTTTGGGCGCGGTGGAGCTTTCACGGCGGAGTTTCACGTCGCGGGAGAAAATTCCGGCAAGACGGGGGTGAGCGGAGGCGGCGTGAAGCGGAGCAAAATGCGTCGGGCGGATCGGAAGAGGCACAACAGAACCAAAACGATACACGGGATCGGCGGGGTGGTTGCGGGACCCACAAATGCATGCGTATCTGTGTATCGCCCGGCGCTACATCTAGCGCCTGCTCTGTTCCCTCTCTCCAGTTATCTCTCCTCCACTTAAGAATGGTCTGAGTTGGAATATTTTGGTGCCTGCTGATTAGGCTTATTGTACCTGCTCTAATTCAATCATACTACTAGTTCTAATTTTTTATAATTTGCACAATAGAAATATCTATGTATCTCACCATCGGAAATTTAGGGATACCAATTGATTCACGGTTAATTTGCAAATTCAACTTTGAGCAATCGTCGTTTATTTCGCAAATTCTAAATGCCTTCAACGGCAACTCTAAACTGGTTTAAGTTATTATAGGGGTTGTTCGGATTATAGCCAAAATAAACCTTACCAATGCTAAAATTTTAGTAAGTTGGTAATGTTATCAAAATTTTAGCCGGATTTCTTATGTATTTATTAATATTTGGCAAGAAATTAAATGTACGCACATCTTTGATAACTTTATAAAAAAAATGGTTTAATTTGAAATGGTATCAATCTGAATAGCCCCATAATCTCTTGAATAAAGTTAGATGTATAGAGAGGGGCACTTTTACACTTGAAAAAGTCCACTTCCATCGACTATGGGTTAAGTTTTATTTACGTCCCTTAACCGTAAAATTGAATATAGAACATTCCCAACATTAAAACTAATGTAAATCGAGTCCCTCAGTCGCGTTTACATGGTATTAGAATTAAAAAACACCAATGGGACCCACACATAAGTGGAAATTCAGCCAATTTTTTTGGAGAAAGTATGTGTGAATTCGGTTAGTTTTTTTGGAACAAATATGTGAGGCCACATGTCAATGGGTGTCCGGTGAAAGAAATGCAGTGGATCCACATGTCATCACCCAGCTCACCTCTCTTCTCATCCTCAGATCTTCTATCTCGTCCATCTTCTCGTTGATAGCACTAGCCGTCAACCAAGCAACGTGCTCGTCGTCGATACCGGCGGTGAGGGCGGTAGCGAGTAGCGGCCTTGGAGTGTGTGGATGACGATTCCCGCATGGCCTTGATGTGCACGTCCACACGCTGAGCTCTAGATCCATACAGTGCTCAGCGGCAACCCAGCCTCCTCTTCGACAATGTCCAGGTCGCCAACAAAAGAGGGGCGATTGGGAACCACATCCAGCATGTTCGCACCAAGTTTGTGACCACTAGCACTGTTTGAATGACGGCCAACAATGGGAGGAGCTTAGCAGGGGAGAGAGGGTATTTTTTTCTCTGTGCGACTGACATGTAGGTCTAATAAATCTTTACTATTATAAAAATTAAAAATGTTTTTACCGGTATTTTGGTACGTCATCTGTGTTTGAGTCAGTTTCTAAGTTCGTTTGCTTTTGAAAATACAGATCCGTATTTGTGTTGGATTTTAAGCTCGTTTGCTTTTAGAAATACAAAAGTAGTCGTTAAAAAACTCACGCTAATTTGAGATGAATTACGGCAGTTCATGATTTTCTAAAAAGAAATCAACCGAATTCCCACAGTGAATTTTACCCTAACTAAACCTAAACAATTATAAAATAAAAATAGTATTTACCAGTTGCAACGCACGGGCATTTTTTTTTTAGTTTTGTTAACATGTAAGGTATAATTATCACTTATATGCGGACGACATATGGTGCCAAGTTCGCCTAAAAACCAAGGGAATGTGTCACGTAAGTTCTATATCAGCCAAAATCACTATCAATACTGTTCAGAGATTTGATTTGCACTGGTATTGAAAGTTAGGATGCTCTGTTCCTAAGTTTCTGTCGATCAAACTCGACCAATACTGGAGGACGCAGAATGGACCTTTTCCCTTTTTCCCACGCTACCTATTCTGGCCCAAGTTAGCCCACAGATATCATATATCCATATGCTGGGCCGGCACCCGGCTAACTGCCTAACTTAGAATTTCAGTACTGCCGCTACTGCACTGAAGAGTCCACAGTAAAGCTAGTGAACCAAAGTACCACCAAACATGGCCCCCCATATTAACAGCAACTGGTCTAACGAATAATGAGCAGCAAACTTCGGTTAGGGTTCCTTGTGAGGTACATACACGGTTGAAGGCACAAGGGCCCGACCATGTGGTGCTCGATCTCTTAGCTTAGCTTGATGCAATGATGTTTGAGTTACAACATGTCAAAGTGCCACCATGTCGGCCTCTGCATCAACTAGAGATGTACATGTTGAGAACCATGAGAGGGAGTGGTACACTTCTCGCCCTATTGCTTCCTTAAAAATGGCACGAATATATACCGATACGCATATGCATGATGCGCACACTCGTTAGATTACTTTCTTACATACTAATCAGATCTTACCAAAGAATATTGATATAATTTTACTTAGGCATGCTTCTTTCGGGACGTTTGAATTTAGCGAGCACACATGAGTTTCACCGATAAGGAGACACCACATGTCAGCGATAGAAGTGGTGGTGGTGGATTCTGCTACTAGCGCTACTATCTTTTAAAAGTAGTATAGATATTTTAAAAAGCTATTAAAAATTGAACTATCTGGAATTGTTTTTCATGACAAATCTACCTAGAATTGGATGGGACGTTTCAATCTTAATATTATGAATCTGGATATGTGGCATGCTTAGATTTATAGGACTAGAATACATCCTATTTGATAGTAGATTGCTGTATTCTGGCACACTCCATTAGTGAAATGGAGTACATCCAATCGAGAACGGAGGAAAGGTACATGGCTGGTGCAGAAAAGACTCAAAATAGAAGGAGAAAGCAAAGATTCTGATGAGTTCTACACTTGCTGTCTGCTACCGTCCTACCTAACGTTTTTTTGACCCTTGTCAGTGGCATCTAAGATTTGGCCGTTGTTATTAGCCGTTTTACCCCTGGTCCTCCCCAAACATCTCGTTAACCTAAAAGAAGCAAAGCAGAGATCAAATGGCGATTACTTTAAGCAGCACACACACACCACCAAAACTCCAACAGTGTTGTTTGCACGACCGATCAGGTTCGTTCCCCAAGTTCAAGCTCTGCCATAAACTGAACCCTGCACGAATTATATTTAAACAGCATTGGCACTTGACAATAGACTACATAAAAAATTGTCCCAGTTAGGACAGTGGCGACATCTTCTCTTTGCGATCTCCCTTTTGATATTCGATCGGCGACGAGTCCATGGAGATCGAGTAGGCGCCAAAGATTCGAAAGCTGGAGAGATGAGAAATGCAGGATAAAAATAGGGGGAAGCGCAGCTCGGCTGGACCGTGGAACATGCGCGAGAGCGGCCGCGGAGCCACAGCTGCAATGATTCGGGAGTCCACTCGCAACAGCAGCAGCAGCAGCATATATTCCAAGCGCACCACCAGCAGCCGCACCAACCAATCAACGGAGGAATCTGGCGTACGTCGGGTCACTCAAAAGTGGACGAGCACATCGCGCCCTGCGCGCGGCGGCGGCGGTGGCCTCGTCGTCATCACCGTTTCCGGCCGGGGCCAACCGGCGAAATGGCGCGAGCTCTCGCGAAGTTGCGAGTGGTGTTGCCCGGACCGTACGTCGGGTGATGCGTCGCTAGCTAGCTTTGCTCGTGCGTGCGTGCGGGCGTGCAGGGCGGTTGCGTCGCGTCTGGGCGTGTTGCTGTTGTCAAGTGTCTCAACCAGCTTATTTCGTGGTCCTGATATATCTCAGTGTTGTATTGGTTGGCTTTGGTTCGTAGCTCGTGGAAAAAGAAAAAGACAACCAAAATAATTTGGATAGGAATTTTCAAGGGTCTAAAAGAGAACTAGAAAACAATAAAAAAAACACCTAGAACCATTTAGAAAATTAAATTTTCCGGTGGCTTATAAGGGTCTCCAGCTGCCAGAAGCTTTACCCAAACAATCCAGATTTTTACCCAGATTCTAAAATGCTGGGTAGGTGTAAAATCTAGAAAATGAACTAGAAGTAAGAAGCTAGGTTTACCAGCTTCTTCACATTCTCACTAACTGCTTTTTATAACCTTAAGCTCCTTCAAATAGGACCTAAGCCAACAAATAAACCGGCTGCTCCCGATTGTTCACAATATGATGGAACGAAGGCCGGTAACATCATACGTACATGTCTAGTTCGAAACTCTTTTCCTCTGTCCCTATCGTTTGGCTTATTTCCTAATAAGCCAAAACGGCTTATTAGGAAATAAAAATGGATTTGTAGGTAAAACTTTTATAAATGTGTTTTTGGTGATTTAAAAGTCAATGTTGAAAAAAAAACTACGTTGAAAATATCTCAAAATAAAAAATTAAGCTTGAAAATTCAAATTTTGGCTTTTTCTTTGACTGATTAAGACATCCGATGGGAGCCTCAGCAAAAAGAAAAAAAGATGAAGCATATTAGTACATGATTAACCTGATCCATGTCTGGTTCGAACCTCAAGGTTTAAAACCCTCTTCCTCAACAAGAAAAATGATATAGAGTAGCTTATTACCATAGTAATTAATTAATTAAGTATTAGCTAAAACAAACTTAATGAATAGATTAATATTTTTTCTTAAACAATTTTCTTATAGATTTATTTCGTAAAATATATCTTTAGCAGTTTGAAAAATTGTGCGCATGAAAAAGGAGAGTAAAAGGCCGTTTTGGAACCGATCTCTCTCGCATGGACAATGGAGCCCCTCGTTAACGTATGATAATTAAGTATCAACTAAAAAATTAAAAAATAAATTTAATATATTTTTTACTTTTTTTCAAAAAAATACGTCATTAAGTATTTCGGTAAATGTGCGTGTAAAAAAAAAAGAGAGAGTACAAGATAAGAAATTATAGTGTACTGTATATAACACAGCCTAAACGACTGAACATACCATCTCATTTTATTTACAAGAATTTTAGTCACGGAGTAAACAACAGCATGAACTCTCCTCTTCTTTTTTTTTTCCTTTTCCTTTTTGGAGACGAACACTTGTTTTGATATTTTTGGTATTTACTACTGACTGCAGCAGGATGTTTTTAGCATGAGAAAAGTGGTTTGGTCGGATCTGTCAGCAGCTGGGGTAAATGCGGTTATTGCAAAGGGGACCAAAGCGTGGAGCGGAGTGGAAGGAGTGGCATGCTTGGCTCTGGCGTCGTGGGCCCTACCATCACACCAACCGAAAATAATGTAACCCGACTTGCAGCATCGTCTTGAAATGGAACTGTTTTGGAATTGTTTTTGCATCGTTGTCAATAGAAAACCATGCTGAAATTTGATACTTGCAGATTTTTCAACAGAATTTTGCTAAACAAAATTATTACAGAGAATGCTAGTAGACACTATGTACAAAATTGTGAAATATACAGAAAAAAAGATGCTACTAGAAATTTGTAAAGTTGAATTGCATTCAATAGTTTAGTGCTATATTGGTTGGCTTCGACTGTTAATTAGTAGTGGAAAAATAAGCAGTGCAATGAGAAATAATTTTAAGGTATGAATATGTTTCTTAGCGATTTAAAAGCCAAAATTGAAAATAGAAGTAAAAAATATAAAAACGCATAGAGAGTTTAAAATTTAAATTTTGACCGTGACATTACCAAGAATAAACAAATAATCAGGGCTCCTTTGATTCATAGGATTGGCAAATAATTTTCATAGAATTCAAATTCCTATGGTTTTTTTTCTACATGTTTTTTTATTCATATGAAAGAAAGGAAATTTTCCATAGGATTGTATTTCTATGCTTCATATCTCATAGGAAAAATAGTAAGATGTGTGACCTCTTTATGAGAATTTTTCTATAGGATTGTATTTCTATGTTTCACATTTCATAGGAAAAATATTAAGACGCGTGACCTTTTTGTGAACTTTTCTTTGTTTCTCCTGTAGCATTATCAAACATCTCCTATTGTTTTTTCTGTGTTTGTTGATTCCTGTAGGATTTAAGAAACAGACTACTACTTCAATACCTACCTTTTCTCTATTCCTATATATTTCCTATCATGCAAATCAAAGGGGTTCTCAAGGTGTTATTTTTTCCGTAGCTGCACATAAAACTATAGCTACATTTGAATGGTTTTGCACTAAAAAAAATCATTGCAACAGTTTTTTATTAGTCCCAAAAGCCAAACATTAACCTCACGAAAATAGGCTGGCGTTTCGCGGTGGGCAGGAGAGCGAACAGAGAGAAACACAGAAGGAGGCCAAAACTGCAAATTGCAGCAAAGCAAAAAGGTAGCGGTGGGTGCGGCTCAGTCTCCCAGAGGTCGCAACCGTTGATGCGCGAAGAAGAAGAAGAAAAAAAAAGGTTAAAAATTCCGTAGGCGCCCGTGGCGCAGATCAAACTCCCACGCGCACCCGACGCATCACACACACACACACACTCTCACTCTGCATCTGCTGCTGCCACTGCCACTCTTGTCCAGAGGCCACCACACACACACACACTCTCTCACTCACTCACTCTCCTCTAGCTCGTCTCCATCTCTTCTACTCGTCCAGGCCTCCAAGAATCTCTCTGTAGTCTGTTCTTGCTGCTTGCTTGGTGGTGGTGGTAGCTTTCATGATGGAGGCGATGGAGGCGGTGGTGGTGGCGGCGCTGGTGCTTCTCATGTCGTCCAGTCTCGTCGCTTCAGGTGAGCGAGCTTAAGCTCAGCTCTCCGGGGGAGGGTCTTTTTCTAACCTTTCTCTTTCCGTCTCGTTAGATTTCTGTCCTGAGTGAGTTCGTGTGCCTTAAATAATGGCTGGGAACTGCAAAGGCTGCTGCTTTTTGTTTCTGAAGGTTGATTTTGTTGGAGTTTTGGGGGGATTTGTTCAGGTGTTGTTCTATTCTACACTTCTACTTGTCGGTGGTTCTTTTTTTTTTTTTCCTTTTGTTCTTTGATGTTTCTCAGTTTCTGCTTGGTTCATCCATTGGTATGTTTGGAAGAGGAGATGTTTCTGTTCGGTTCTTCCATTTTCTAGGAAAGATCAGCATTGCTTGTAGGAGTACACGCTACTTTTGTTATGGTTTGTGAACTACTTTTTTTTTTCAGATTCCCCTTTCCTACCTTGCTATGTCAAACAGTACTAGCCATGTACTGCTTAGCTCTTGCTGTTCATCTATTGCTGAAGAAAATAACTCAACAAGAAATCTCTTGTTCTCCCCTCTTTGAGAGTTGGAGATGTGTTCTTCTCGAGTTGATTTATTTTTTACATTTTTACTTTCTAAAACAAGCAAAACCGTTACTACGCTGATTTTCTCCTAGTTTTCTGCTCTTTCAGCGCAGACGCTACTCTTTCTTCTTGATTGCTTTCGTCACATTCCGCATCCCAATCTCTTTCAAGAAACTGGCGTAAAAACTTACCGACTTTTCATGAAACGCACGAGTTAATCTCTCTCGCATTGAATCTTTTTTTTTTGTGGTGTTTCTTGGCGAATGCAGATTGGTGCGTGTGCAGGTCGGATCAGCCACAGGCGGCGCTGCAGAAGACCATCGACTACGCGTGCGGCGCGGGCGCGGACTGCAACTCCATCCACGAGCAGGGGCAGTGCTTCAACCCCAACACCGTGGTGGCGCACTGCTCCTGGGCCGCCAACAGCTACTTCCAGAGGAACAGGGCCATGGGCGCCACCTGCGACTTCACCGGCACAGCCACCCTCACCACCAGCGACCCAAGTAAATTAAAATGAATTGACCACCCCAAGTCACTTCAATTCTTTCTTTTTTCATGAACGCGCAAAAGGATTACACGTGAAATATATTAGTAGTCACTTCAATTCCTTCCCAGCATTTCTGTCCATTGTCTACTGCTTGATTAAATTTGCGCTCGCGTTTCGGGTTCAAGAACGCGTTTGAGTACTGGCTGTCATAATGTCATTGAGCGCTTGCAAGTTTTTGCGCAAGTGTTTCTGCCTTGCACGATTAGAAATGTTGGGATGGTGATGAGTGGTGACTAGCAATGTGAAGGACGAGGTGTACAGATGATGGAATTAAGATTTGTCGTGCGTTGGGGCAATGCAAGCATGGCGTAATGGGACTTGCTTTAATTCAACCGTAAAGTATGTTGAAGTTTTTTAGCTTGTTTGTTTGTGTCACCTTATCTCAATTATAAGGTCTCTCGGTCTGATATGTTGGCTAGCATTTGAGCTTGTGGTCAGTTAGGACAAACGAAAAGGAAAAGGAGATGTCGGTGACGTCTTTTTGTCTCAGCAAGGTCAATTTAATTAAGCCAGAAGAATTTTGATAGCTGGCATGGAAGTTCATATCGAGTGTGGGATGATATCCATTCTATGCATTTTTGTTATTTTCTTCATCGATTAGAGACATATCTATTCCTCACACAATCTCATATTATCTTTGGTTGCAGGTGTTTCTGGCTGCTCCTTCCCTGCTAGTGCAAGGTACGGTGTACATTATTAACTTCAGTTTAACTGACTGTGTTTTATTAAGTATCACTAAGGATGATTGACGCTTCAAACTGGTAACCACCAATGAAACTTTTGCATTGTGTTTGAGCAGAAGGTTCTTTTGAACACACTATCTGCCTCCATTATATACACGTTCACTCTGAACTGCAATACTAAGACCTATGAACTGAATGTAGCCATCCGTTCAATGAACTGAATGTGTTACAACTTCATTATCTCTTTTGTTTCCTTGTCAAAGTCGTATATGCTTTGTTATTGAAAAATACTACCAAAGAGTCAATAAGTAAGTATACATCACCATTAAGAACCAAGTCCATCTGTTATTTAAAGCTAGTCTTGTACCTCATCCTCAACTACTCATCCATACCAAAATGCACACCTATGCCTTTCCGGCCTGCATTTGTGATGTACACATGACTTCTGAATGATCTATAGTTGCTGCAAGTATCATTGAAGGTTGCCTATAGTATGATGTGCCATATATCTGAAGGCAACTGAGATGCTTTGCAAGTTGAAACACGCAAGCAATACTCTTCTGGATTTCGTTGATTCGGTACCAACTCAATCAAAATTGCAATATCCTAACAACATTTCCATACTTATGTGCAGTGCTGCTGGAACATCAACCACTCCGACCATGGGAGGCACAACTGGAACAATGACCCCAGGAACCTTCACACCTGGAACTGGTATGGGCACAACCACCGGCACCGGCATGGGAACAGGGACTACCACCGGCACCGGGCTGGGCGGGCTAGGGCCAACAGGCACAAGCAGCATGGACACCGCGGCAGCGGTTTTGCACCTAAGAGCCGGGCTAGCCACCTTCTGCGCCGTGCTCCTCTCGCTCGTTGCGATCGCATGAGGGTTGCACCCTTGAAGCAACACTCATTTTCGCCGATTGAAAGAACCCGATTTCGGTGGTTGCAGGAGCAATGTGATCTGTGAAAAGGAAAAAAAGAACAGAAACCCTGATCCTTTCTGAAGATGTTATCCCATCCGAAAACCCACTATTGCCTGCCAATTCTTGTTTGGTGTCGATGGGTGTTTGTGTGGGGTGAGTTCTGTACTCCCTTTTCTTATGTCGTGTACTCTGTAATTTGGTAGTAGGATGTCTGTCTCTTTCATGCAAGGACTCCCACTCTTTTCTTTTCTTTTTCCCATCTTTATTATCTTGTAAATCTAGGGAAACCAGTAGGTAGGCTCAAGGTTGGTTGGAATGAGAAGGTTGTTGTTGGGACAATGCCATCTTAAGGCTGTTATCAACTTATCATCAAGTTGCTCATCCCAGACGATGGTTGTGGCTCACATCCTTTTGCTCTTTAGTATCTCTGAAAACCGCAAAAAATGAGTGTGAAAATGTGAGAGGCAGAATTGAACATGTGGTACTAGTATAGTAGCCTATTCAGATTGTGCAGATGTGGCTCCTGCAGAGTGACATTTTAGCTCTTTAGCTGTTAGGTAACGTGGCGCATCAGTGCTGCTGCTCTGTATCGCTGAAACCGTCGTCCGTTTCTTGCGCCCATGTGGGGGTTCCATCGCGGCGTCGGGCGTCTAGTTGCGTAGCGCATCGAGACAGATTCTCGGTTGAGAGCAGGTACAATAAGCAGATTATAAGCCATCTATAAATATATTTTAAAGAGATAAAAAGGAAAAAAGAGAAGAGCAGTGGGCTACAGATCTGTGGCAAGCTGCAGCACGGACTTCAAGATATAATGTGTGTATGATAGGTGGGACTAGATATTAATAGTAGTAAGCAACTATTTTATAAATTGGCTATTACATTCGCTATAGATGATTTGGAGCTAGTAATTGGCTATACTATTAAACTTGCTCTGATACTGAAAAAAAAATTGTGAAACATGCACCTGCAGCTCTCTGATGACCAATCAGCAGGGCGAAGCCAGGATAAATGGTCATCGGGGTCAGTACTAATTATCAATAGTACGGCTAGATATAGCTTCTAATAATTATAAGGCCGTGTTCAATAGGAAAGGTTCAAAACATTTCTCCCACGCATGGAAAATGTGGTAACTTATTTGCGCATGATTAATTAATTAATAGCTAAAAACTTGTAAATGGATTAATACAATTTTCAAAACAACTTATATATATATATATATATTCAAAAAATACATCGTTTAGCTGTTTGAGAAGCATGCATGCGGAAAATGAGGGATTAGAAGTTGGAAAAGCGTGTACTTGAGAACACATCGTATATGAATGAGATGGACAAAAGGAATGACGGCACGCTATGATAAAATAAATTATTGTTCTTGTAGTGGCTATCTCTTATATGTTAATTACAACATATCATTGTTCGGAACCGTGGGTAGAAATTTTAGTTTCACAAAACATATGAAAGTAAACTACCACATCATTATTTGGATTTGAACAGTTGGCTCTATTAGTCTTTCAAGAATCACCATTATTGTGGACTCAAATCTGAAATGTATATATATATTCGTGTGGACTGACCTATAATTATAAGTGTTAACTAATTTTCTATCTACTAATAGTGTCGTTCCTTCCTGTCAGATGAGCTTGAATGAAACAAATCACTGGGGTCTAGTAGTACTTTTGTTGACTGGGGTCATAGCTGTAAAATCGTCGGGGTCTACTGACCGCAATGACTTCACATAGCTTCGCCCCTGCCAATCAGTGTGTTGGTACGAAGCCACAGGACACAGGCATGCATACAGCTAAGCTAAGCCAAAGCTGCAATGATGATGGAGCAAGAGCAAGAGCAAGTGAGCCAGAGCTAGCTAGCGAGGAGCTTGATGAATGATGATGGTGTCACCGCTATCACTCACGTGGGCCTAGTGATCGGCGCAGGCAAGCCGAGTTTAATGGAGGTAGTAATGGCCGCGCAGAAGCAGGGTGGATGATGCAGGCAGCCGGCAGCGAGAGGGTGGGCTGGCTCGGATCATGGCTGCCTAGCGGGGGTGGTGGGGGGGGGGGGGGGGGGGGGGCTGGGAATCGTCGGGACCACGTCGGACAGAACCGATACCGAAGGTCCCTCAACTTGTCATCGAGTTACAAAATCGTTCTTCAACCGCAAAGCCAGATATATGATATCTCTCAACTTTCAAAACCGTTAATTTTAAATCCTTCGGTGGGTTTGACCCCGGTTTTATCCGACGTGGTAGCTAAGTCACCATAGACCCATGTGGGCCCCACATGTCAGGGGGTCCACGTCATCACCTCTCTCTTTCCCCTCTTCTCTCTCTTTGTTCTTCTGTCTCTCTCTTGCTCTTCTCACTCCGTCACTCGCGAGGGGAAGAAAGAAGGGAGAGGAGGGAAAGAGAGAGGGTGATGACGTGGACACCCTGACATGTGGGGCCCACATGGGTTCACGCTGACTCTGCCGCCACATCAGACAAAACTGGGGTCAAAACCACCGAAGAATATAAGGTGAACGGTTATAAAAAGTTGAGGGATATCATATATCTGGTTTTGCGGTTGAGGGACGATTTTGTAACTCGATGACAAGTTGAGGGACCTTCGGTGTACTTTTTCCCAGATTGGATTGATACAACGCGATCGGCCGAGACGGTAATTTCAGCCCATATGAATAGCCCAGATTGGATCACTACTACTACGGGAGAGAGGCCCACGAATACGCCCCTATGCAAGATAAATCCATCATCTTCCTTACTCGGGCAAGGCGGGTGGACCGGGGAGGGGGACTAATGGCTCATCAGTGCTTCTCCACGCGTGCAAGGCGCACCCCCTTAGTCCACTACTATTCTTATATACTCATATACATATTTTACATACATATGTACAAACTTATAAATTCTACATTAGCTATTTCCTGTTTAAAGCATTTGATACTAATACTAATATAGTTGTAGAAAGAGTACCCTTTTGCCTAGACTTCAAGCAGTTTAGCTTTAACTGTGTTAATGGTCTCATATTATTGGTCTATAGAGAATCAAAGTTGATTTGATTTACCAATAGGTCGCGAAATGCTATGGTTCTTTCATATGATTTCTGCATTTATTCAGAAGTAATTCGTCGAGATCGTTCACCCTTTTCTTATTTATTCGAAAAATACTAAAAAATATTCTAAAGTGCAGCCAGATAGATCCAATCTATTCTTGAAATAGACAACTCGCACACACTCCCTTTCCAAAATAAATCAATACACCAACCACTACAGTTAGATTTATTAGATTTGTTGCTAAAATATCGGTATTAAGCCCGAAACTCCCAGCGGATGGCCAGTGAGCTAAAAAAACGAAAGAATGGGTTACATTTTTCATATGCTCTCCTCTTATAGATAGGACGAACAAAGAACAAAGTTTTTCGATCACTTACTTCGCTCGCCCTTTTTTATCGGTTTTTTTTAATGCTTATATATGTAGTATGTTTATACATACGTATATATATAAATTTTATATATACGCATACATTTTTACATATAAAAAATATATATACGTATATAAACTTTTGTACCTATATGTATATAAACTTTATACACGTATGTTGTATACAAATTTTATCTATATAGTATATACAAATTCTATATAATACAAAGTTCATATACATACGTATAAAAAATTGCGCCATTTTATCCGCCCCTCCTCTCCGCACTTGCCACGTGTGCGCTGTCCCTCCTTTGCCTTTCCACGCGTGGCACATGGCGTCGCACATGCCTAGGCATTGATTAGGGATTTCGCAAGACAACGTATGCATACACACAATCTCTCAAAAAAAACATAATCTCTTTGCAAATAATATTCCTATAAAATCAGTTGTTTCAACTAAATAGAATCCTCACTATCTAAACTAACAAAGGAGTAATTGCTTTGCATCAAACAACGTGAATAATGGCTCATCTGTGTCTGGGCGTGCGCTCCTCCACCCGCGCGACGCACACCTCCTTAGTCCACTACTGTTCTTACGTATGCATGAACATATAACTATATGCATATAAAGTTTATATGTATGTGTGTATATATATACATATATATAACTATATGGATATAAACTTTATATGTTCATGCATACGTAAGAACAGTAGTGGACTAAGGAGGTGTGCGTCGCGCGGGTGGAGAAGCGCACGCCCAGATGCAAAAGAGCCATTATATATATATATATATATATATTGTATACGCATAATTTTTACGTATAAAATATTATATACACATATATAAACTTTGTACATACACGTATATAAACTTTATACACGTACATATATTGTATATAAACTTAAAATATGTATGTATACAAAGTTAATATACATAGAAAAAAACCCTGTCGTTTCGTCCGTCCCTCTTCTCCGCACTTGCCACGGGCGCGTTGTCCCTCCTCCTTTCCCCGCGCAAGGATTTCGCAAGACAGCGCGTGCGCGCGCGCACACACACTCTCTCTCCTAAAAACATTATCTCTAAGAACTTTTAACGTAAGATATATTTTTTCTATTTGTAAATAATATCTGTATAAAATCGGTTGTTTCAACTGAACAGAATTCTCACTATCTAAACTAACAAAGGAATAATTGCTTTGTATCAAACAACGTGAATAATGGCCCATCAGCGCCTGGGTGCGCGCTCCTCCACACGCGCAACGCGCCCCCCTTAGTTCGCTACGGTTCTTACATACGTATGTACATATTTTTTATACATACGTATAAACTTTATATACGTATACAAAGTATATATGTATGTATAAAATGTATATACATACATACATCCATATATATATATATATAAATCCTATGTATACGCATACATTTTTATGTAGGAAAAAATACGAATTACCCCCTGAACTATAGCAGTCGACCGAATTACCCCCTAAACTCGAAAACCAGATATCGTTCACTCTGAACTATTTATACCGGATGAATAACCCCCCGAGCAATATTTTGGACGGTTTTGACTTGAGTCTGCATACATGGCCGCCAATGTGGCATCCAGACAGCAAAATAAAAAATAAATAAAAAATCTCTAAGCCCACATGTCATTTTTTTCCTCACACCAATCCCTCCCCAGTCTCATTCCCCCTGCTTCCCTGCTCTCTCTCTCTCTCTCGCTGTGTGTGTGTGTCTATGGCCAGAGAAGGAGGAGACGGTGGCTGGCGGTGGAGGCGAATCGACGCGCGGAGTGGGAGCGGCTCCAGCGGTGCACGGACCGGCACCTAAGGCGGCCACCGTGCTCGTCCCCCACCCCTATCTCCTACCGCGACGATGTCCTCCACCGTCGAGCTCTTCCACAATGGCTAGATTGTCCAATGTGGCTCCTGCCGCACGGCGACGTCGGTGAGCCTCCGCGGGAGCATGAGGCGGAGATGGGGGACAAGCGCGACGGCTGGTGGAGGTGGAGCGCATCGTATGGTGCCAGAGCTCGACGGAGATGGGGGACCAGCGCGACGCCCGGTGATTTCGTAGAGCACACCGGTGGATCCGCGCAGACGATGCGCTCCGCCTCTGCCTCCACCATCGATCACCCGAGCTTGCCACCTCCACCGCGATCGCCCAAGCTCGCTTCGCTGCCGCCGGCCACCTGAGAGAGAGAGAGAGAGAGAGAGAGAGAGAGATAGAGATAGAGAGAGAGAGCGCAAGGGGTCGCCCGATCTCGCCGCCTCTACCACAACCACTCGTGCTTGCTCCGGCGGCGCCGCCGCCGGCCTCCCAAGCTCGCTCCGCTTTCGCCTCCACCGCCGGCCACTCGAGTTCACTCTGCTGCTGCCGCTGCCCGCTGGGCAAGGTCCACCTCTGTCGCTGGCCACCTGAGCGAGCGAGAGAGAGAGAGCAAGGATGGTGTGGTGGGATATGGTTGAGGGATATGTATGACATGTGGGCCCAAGGATTTTTTTATTTTCTTTGCTGACTAGATTGCCATGTTGGTGCCATGTGTACAAGTTCAAGTCTAAACCGCTAAGAATAGTGCCCAGGGGGTTATTTGTCCGGTATGGATACTTGAGAGTGTAAAATACCTGGTTTCGTGGTTTAGAGGGGTAATTCGATCAACCGTGAAAGTTCAAGGGGTAAATCGTATTTTTTCCTTTTATGTAAAAAAATATAACACTTATATAAACTTTGTAGAGTGAATTGCACTTTACGGCAGGTATTATTACCCAAGGTGTAAATTGGACCAGCTATCAGCACACTTTTGACCAGGTTTTATTAACAAACTGTGCATTTTTAACCAGTGGCCCACACGCCAGCATCATTATTCCTTTCCTCTCCTCTCCTCCCTAATCACGGCCAGCTACTTGCGGTCGATGAGGAAGGAGAGATGAGAGTGGACTCAACGGAGGAAGGAGATGAGAAGGATATACGCACAAAAAATGTTCAAGAACGCAGGCCTCCACTAGTACGTTGCCGTCCATGTATTGCCGCTCGAGCTCAATTTCCGCTAGTGCCGTCATACGCGCTCTGCTTGACCGTGCCCTGCATATCGTGGAGCATTGGAGCAAGCATAGTTGATGCCTTGGTGAGCTGCACCAGGGGAATATTGTCCCCAATTTGTGGAGGCTATGGTGAGCGCTGTCGAGGAGGAATCCTCTCGAGCGGGAGATCGTGGGATTCCCCTTTTGTGAGTTCGGCCAGGAGAAAGGGCTCGCCTCTGGAAGTCACGTACTCGCCCCCTAAATTATCAGCTAGTATGCACACAACAAGATTATACAGGTTCGGGCCGCTGTGAAGCGTAACACCCTACTCCTGTTTGTATGATGATTCTTCTGTGCTCGGGGAGCCTCCGAATCTCAGGTGTACAAGCTAGAGTTAGAGAAGCTATCTCCCCTAGATCGAGAGTCCGATCCCCCTCTCCACTAGGCATGTCTCTCCTTTTATATTCTAAGGGGATACCACACATGCTGCGAGATCTACCTAGGGAGAAGGGAAAATATTCTATATTAATTACATGTCTTGTGCCTTAGCTTGGAAGCTAAGCCACGGTTTGTCTTTTGAGTGGGGCCCAGCGCCGTCCCTTGCCTGACACGGGGGACACCCCTATCAATCTCCCATTAATGGATGAAGAATTGTGGTGGCTGTCCTCTGGCGGGGAGGATCTCGAATGACCCTCCCGATGGGACGGGTCATACCTGCCTCCACTCCGCCGGAGGCAGATGCGACGTGGGGGCATAGCTGTCCGTCCAGTCAGATGTGACTGATGACAGTCCGGTCACAGACCGGTCATTCCTGTTCGCCGCGCGCCAGTCGCGAACGCCGCACGCCTGCCCCTACCGCATTAAATGCGGCAGGGGGCAATTGGGGCGCTGTGTTCATTAAAGAAGGCTTGGCTTGGGCTCCCTCCCCGCTCCCTCCCCCTGCCAGATGGCGGACAGGCGGGGGCCTCGAGGCATGACGTGGCACCCCGAGGACTCGGGGCAAAACGGCGCGAGGGCCCGAGGGGCATGACGTGGCACCCCGAGGCCCCCCGACCGCTCCTACGACCCGCGGGGTACGGGGGTAGAGCCATGCTGTAGGTCATGCGCCAGGATGGGAAGGTAAATTCCCCTTATTCCGCATACCCCCGGGCCCACTTCACCGACAAGCGCCTACTTCTCATCGCCAAGGAGCGTCTCTGAAGCTCGAGGATCTCCCAGGCTCCCAGTTGGCCAGTTCCCAAATCAACGCAGGAAGCGAGCACCTAGCTAGCAGATCCTTGATTGGTAGTAGTTGAATCCTGCTCATGCTGATCTGATGCATTGAGGATTTGAGGAGCCGCATGCTGCTGCCTTCATGACCTCACCAGCAAGTTTCCTAGATGGTAGAGAAGAAAGTGAGATGAGAGAGGGGAAGTGGTACAAAGTGAATCATTTTGCAAACTTATCTAGTCCAAAGTGAATATTTTTTTCTCCCTAGTTCAAGATGCAACCTTGGTAAGCATAAGTGGCCCATTGTATAATTAACTCAACTAGGAAGGTGACCCGCGCGTTCGCGCGGGCATGCGTTGTATGCTAGGTTTGAGATACTTATAAAAACGAAAAATTAACCGGATATCATCTGCCACGATTTCTCCATAAATTGTTTTCATCGGCATTAATTGCTTTTATAATTTTCTAACCTATTAGCTCTATAAAAACGAAATATTAACCGGATAACGTCTGCCACGATTTCTCCATAAATTGTTTTCATCGGCATTAATTGCTTTTATAATTTTCTAACCTATTAGCTTTACATTATATCATATTTAAGTAATAAATGAGTAAGTGTTGTCTCATTTATTCGATGATAATAATAATGCTACTATAAATACTAATCTGTGAGAAAAATTGGAGATACAAAATTGCATTACAGTGAAAGCAAATACTAATAATTAAATAACAGAAACCTGCAACTACACATACTAGTAATAAGCCCGTGCTAACGCTACGGCGCCATTATATTTATAAAGTAATAAAATTCCATCATAGGCTCTTAGCAAAAGTAATTTTTTGCATAATCAATCCAAATGATATATAATTCAATTCATGTCGCATATAAAATATACTCAAGCCAATCTATAACCATTCCATCAAACATGAAAGTTACACATTAAACACAAATGTGTGATCCTCCTCATTGAACTGTCGTTGGTATCCAAAACCATTCCCATGCACCTTTAAATATCACAAAATATTGTCATACATTTGCATAACAACATAAACACATTATACGTTAAACATATAGCACTGAGGATGGGAAACAACTACTACTTGCATTTCCTCCAAACAAACACTGCGGATGTAGACCAACTAGACTCCGTGATCCCGTTCTGTTGGGATTGTGTCAGTGTCACGAATAATGGTTATATATTTAGCTCTTCTATCTTGAGCTGCTGCTGTATTTGGATAGCTACAACTCCTTCAATTTCCTTCCCTTTAATATAAGAGACAACCAGACGAGTCAGAACGGAAAACATATACTAATAGGATTTTTGAGGAATATACAGTAGTCATAGTCAGATGTAGATAAATCTATGCCAAATCTATTAGGATCGGTAAAAATGGTATGTGTTGGACCACAATAAAACCTAGACGCCATGAAGGCCGTCTACCCCACCCTAGTGATCTCCTAGTATTAAGTTCAACAAAGCATATTGTTTTATATCGTTTTCAGACAAACCTGAATCTATAAATCATTAATATTTGATCTGAATGGAACTTCAAAATTGGTAATCCAGTAAGCATCATCCTAAAAACATTAGTGAGTTCAATACATCCACCTCTTCTTTATGTGACTCAACAGATTCAACTGAGCCTATTCGTCCTAATTCAAAGTGCACCCAAGTTTAGAAATATAAACTCAATATCTCGCACATAACAGTTCTACTCCCTAGTTTGCCCTTAATGAATCAGAAGTACGTCACTATACCAATTCAAAGACAAATCCTACCATTATAATATCAGAGAGTGCAATTGCACATGAAGATATATGCAAATTTAGTTATGCATGTATGTAAAAAAAAGATTATCTAGGAGTTACTAAAAGCATAGTAAATATTCCACCATATATTGAGATACCAAAACACCTCTTTCAAGCAGTTTGTGAATGTCCCCTTCTCCAAACAAACTTACAACTGTGTGAGAAAAAAACATTTAAGGCATAAGGATTTAATTCATCTAAATTTTCTTAACAGTATGTACATTCCAAGAATGCTCTCTAAATTTTATATCAGTGTGTACATTCAAACTAAAGTAATGTAGACATTTGATGCTGTTCACTTATGAACCATATTACACCTTCATGTGTAAAAGCAGCATATACTTCTATATATAAAAATTCAGCATATGTATCTAGATACATTACTAAATAAGAGACCAGTACATTTAATATAGGTATATTATTCACTACTTGATTTTTCATTTGGAAACAGAAACTAAGTTTGCTAGACATAAGATTTTTTGGGAAACATAGATCATCACTTGAGAGTTCAGACACAAAAGAGTTCAGACACATAAGATTGGCATTTACTCATGCAAAGCAGGACTACGGACAAATTGAATTCTATAAATGTTGCAATACAGTCTGTAATTCAGAAACAGATCTTGTGAAAAGAAGATGGCCCTTTACTGATATAAACCGAATATTTGGTCAATATATTGATGAATTAAACTAACAGATATACTACCCCGCATGCCCTCAATGAATCAGAAAGATGTCATTTTCATAATAAAAGAGAAGTAAAAGATATGGAATGATATGCATGACATAAGTTGAAAAATAATGATAGTAATGCCATATAGAACATTAACACTGATGTTATCGTGTAATAAAAATGTACTGCATATATGGAAAGAGAGTAACTATTACATAAAAAACTCTGAACCTGTACACAAACAAGAACAAAAATCATCTGGGTCTATGTCAAATGTAATGAAACTAAGTGACAAGAAAGCTAGCAATGGAATTTAGTGCCTTTGGACCTTATTTATGCATTTATGGCTTTGGACCCAAGAGTACCCCAACTGGATTTAAAAAAAAAACCATTTATGCAACATTTACAACCTTTGGTCCAGAGACACTGCACAGGCAGCTAAGGAACTACCTGTTTGGTTCTATCACCTTCCGAAACTTTTGGCAGTGGTTAAGAACAGCTACCCGAAAGCACATGACAAGCACACACAGCTTTAAATTCCTCAGTTATCACTTATTAGTTAACCAAAACAGTCAGCTTGCCGACTGGTCGCGATCCCTGTTGCTCGGCTGTCAAACAATCGAACAAAAGCAAAAGGTAAATCTAGTTACCTCGTCGGTGGGGTTAGCCACGATGAGCCAGGGGGACGCGGTCGTATGTGTCGATGGGGTGCCACAGCTTGGGTGCTACAATGTCGTTCTTCTAGGACGATCATGAATGGTGGCGAGGGCGCGGTGGACATGGAGGACGAAGGGCCAAGTCGCGGTGTTGGACGATGACGATGGCAGTGAATCGTCGCCGGCGCCGTGGGCGACGGTCCTGGATGACAGCGGAGGGCAACGTGGAAAAAATTGAATAAACTGGCTAGACCACAGTACAAAGCAGAATAATTGAATAAATTGGATAGACTATAGTATAAAGCAGAATGCATGAATAAATTAACGGTGTACGTATTCTCTTCAAAATTCACATGATCCGTACCAAAATTAACGGGTCTGCCTTGGTAAAATTTTTTGTATGGAATTGGGTAAGAAAACATATAAATGTGATGAGAGCTGAGGAGAAACATAACCTGGTGGCCTGGTAGGTTCAGGTTTGACAGCTATGTCCATCAATCTGTAGCTTCAAGGAACACATATAAGATGTAGGCAGGGCAGAAAGCAGAAAACTGGGATCCACGGGATCATCTTGAAGAGAAACCCGTCAGTATTGTGCTGATCTTCCTTTCCTATATAGGAGTACCCACAAATTACATGCACTGTTAATTATGTAAATTTACTGTGAAACTGAGAGCTGAACTTCAGATAATAGCTTCTGCTTTTTTAAAAGAATAGAAGAATGTATGTTATTATATGCAAGTTCTTTGATTGGGCACTAATGGATGACAGAAGATGATATAACCTTACTGGGAGACACAAATTAACATGGTCAGAATTTCAGATATAACCTTGAGAGACATTTTGTCAAGCAGTTCATGAGCAGCAAGGCGTACTGTAGCATTATGTTCATTTTAAACTACAAGAACCAGATGTGATTTTGCATGTGAAGGGAGTGAAGGGGCTTGTGCTTCAGATTAATTTTGCGTGTGCTTCGTGTTGAATTGAATCTTATTTATCTCTAGTAGGGGCGGATCAAACTTGGACTTTTGGGGAAACAAACAAACAAAATAAGAGAAGAGCTCCATCCAGATCTAGAAGAGAAGCTAGGGTTAATGCAGGCAAATTTGAGACAAAAGTGGGTGGGAGAGAGAGAGATGAATCAGAAAGATGATGTGGATGCTCACCGGGATGCAGCAGGACCACGACACCCCTCCCCTCCCCTCCCCTCCCCTGCTCTGCTCGTGAGATGAGGGGATTGGCACGGAGACTACGATGCGGGCAGTCGGCGTCGGGGATCTGGTGGCGGCGACGGTGGAGGAGGAACCGATGATGGCTCTCGCTCCAATGACGGATGCGCACGGCGAAGGGGATTGTCGGCGATTGGAGTGGCGGTGCTCGCTCCAATGACGGCTGCGAGAGAGGAGGGCGTCCGCGATTTGAAAGAGGAGAGGGAGGCGTGGGAGACTGGGAGTGAGGTGCGGTTTCCGCATCCTCGGTGGCGGCGGGGCTGGGTGGTGCGGATGCGGCGGGGCTGGGCAGTGTGGATGCGGCGGCGCAGGGGAGGAGGGGCGGCGGGCGGAGGGGGTGGCGGAGGCGGAGGCGGTGGCGGTGGCGAGATGGAGGGCGGCGAAAGTCGAGGCGGCAGGAGCGAGGAGTGCGTGGTGATTTTGCCGGGGGGAGGGGTAGGAAGCGATCCGCAATCTGGCGGGGAGCCGTCGGATTTAAGTCATCAGATGAATTTGGATCGTTCATTGTGTGATATGATGAATGATGAATGAGTAAAACCATTTGTTGAACTATAGGGTAGATATCTGAAATTCCGACGTAACACAACTGATCGATCGCCCTGTCACTACCCAACCCCAGAAATAAAATTTGGAACTACTAATATAAGGGTTATTGTGTCTAATCTATTTCTTGAATGATCGATTGCTGAGGTCGATTTCAGGAGGTGGCGTTGAAGCTGAGGAGCTTCAACATCTTGGACTCGATCCGGGATGCCTAGCCCGGTTATTTTATACTCCGTTCTTTTTTTTTTAGGGAAATCACTGGGGGGATAAACTCCCCACCTGAATTAGATTGAAACCAAGTTCAAATAAACACTGTACAAGGGCCAGAGGCAGAAAAAAGCAGAAATGCAAAGAAAGAAAAAATAAAAGAGATTTACAACAGACTTAAGGGAGAGGAAAAGATGGATAGCCAAGCAGGGAGGATCGATCTATCAGCTTGCTTGAAGCGGTGAGCCCATAGCTTGGCATCCTGAGAGCAGCATTTTAGAAGGCGACTGAAGGATGGAGGCTGATTTTTAAACACCACTTCATTTATGTGATTCCACAGACGCCAGCAGCATAGCAGGAACAAAGTATTGTTCATGTGTATCGGGGCACCAACCAGAGTATTTGACTGGAGCATGGACAAAGTTGAGATCGAGGGAGTGATCTCGATTAAAGTCCAGAAAGCTGACGCCAGAGGACAATGAAGGAAGATATGATCAGCGTCTTCTGGGCTGAATTGCATATCTCACAGGTTGGTGTGGGGAGGATTTTCTTCTTGTGTAGATTTATTCTTGAGGGCAGTTGGTTGAAAGCTAGGAGCCAGCCAAAGAATTTGATTCTGGGGGGAGCTTTGCTTCCCCAAATGTATTCCCACTGTGGCCAAGTCTGAAAGTTTGACATTTGCAGGTGGTATAGGGTTGAGGACGAAATGATGCCATTTTTGCACTTGATTTTACTGACTATCTCATCTTGAGACTGGGTGAGTGGCAACTGCTGTAGAAGTGCTTCAAGAATGTTCATTTGGCTCTGAGCTTCTGTTGAGAGTCGTGGCGCTAGAGAGTGAGATAGGCCCCTTTGACAAATATCATTCAGAGAGCAAGACTGCTTGATAGCATGGGTGTAGAGGGCATGGAATCTTGTGGCTAGGGGTTGATCATCCATCCAGATATCGTGCCAGAAATTTGTGTGTCTTCCATCACCAACTTTAATAGTGGTCTGTGATCTGAGAAGTGGCAACAGATCGGTCATGGACCGCCAATGAGGGCCTAGGTCAACAGAGCCAAGAGGAGAATCTGCATGTTCTCTCCAAATCCAGGAGGTCCAGGGGGAGGACTGAGAGTACAACCTGAATAGCATCTTGACAAGGAGACAGATATTTTGCGTCTGAAGGTGTTTGATTCCAAGGCCACCGTGTCTTTTACTTCTGCAGATCACATCCCAGGCAATGAGGCATTTTGAGCCATGGCATGATTCCTCTCCCGTCCATAAGAACGCGCGTCGACGTTTGTCCATGGCCTCTAGGGTGCCTTTTGGGATTAACAGAGCAGCCATCGCATAGGTCGGCAGAGAGTCAAGTACTGAGTTTACTAGGACTGTCCTGCCTGCATAGTTTAAGAGAGGGGCTTGCCATCCCGCGAGGTATTTATCCACCTTTGCTATCAGGGGTTGAAAAGCGGCGAGGGGAAGCTTAGTTGCCGACAGTGGCAGACCCAGGTAAGTCTGAGGAAAAGTTTCTAGTTTGCACTGAAGAATGCCTGCTAGCTCCTGACTATGCTCTGGGGAGGTGTGTAAGGTCACCATGGTACTTTTGGTGAAGTTTATCTTCAGACCTGTCGCTTGCACAAAGGAGTTTAGAATAGCTTTGAGAGCTCTCAGTTGAGAAGCTTCTGCCTGGCAAATGATGAGCGTGTCATCAGCATATTGAAGAGTGGCCCCAGGAAGTGTATTTACTATTGGGTGCTTGATAGTGTTGCATCTCTTGATCATCTGTTGGAGGGTGTCTGCCACAAGAATGAAAAGGTATGGGGAGAGTGGGTCACCTTGACGAAGACCTTGTGAACAATTTATCCATATTCCTGGAATGCCATTTAACAGAACTGTTGACTTGCTTGATTCTAGCAAAGCTTGGATCCATTTTTGCCAACACAGTGGGAAATTTCTGGCTCTGAGGATAGCTTGTAGACTTGACCATTGAACCGAATCAAAAGCTTTAGCAAAATCAAGTTTTAGAACAGCTGTAGGCAGTTTTCTTTTGTAGCAGCACTGGAGAATTTATGTTGCATAGAGAAAGGTCTCTAAGATGCTTCTCCCTTTCATGAACCCTATTTGTTCCCAATCTATGAGACTGCCTAGAACAGATTGAAGACGATTTGCAAGGACCTTGGCCAGCAGCTTGAGGTGACAGTTTTGCAAAGAGATGGGTCGGTAGCAATCTGGAGAATTTAGTTTCCCAGTCTTGTGGATGAGGACTATGAACGCTCTATTTATTCTTTCGAGCTGAGCAGTGTGGCTGAAGAATTCATCTAGGAGCCTCTGTATGGAAGGTTTGATCTGATTCCAGACTGCTTTGTAGAAACTTGGTCCAAAACTATCAGGGCCTGGCGCACTATAGTTATCCATGCCATCAAGGGCAATTTTTGCTTCATCAATAGTGAAAGGGCCTGAGATCTGCTGCCAACATGAATCTGGCACTGAATCTAAGTTGTACAAATCTTGAAGTTGAAAATCCCAGGAGGTGCCGACTGAGCCTCCCAGAGTTTCATTGAAGAAATCAAAGAGTGCAGCTGCTTTGGTGTTGTGGTCATAAACCTGAGTTCCTCGGAGCAGGAGGGAACGAATGCAGTTGTTTCGGAATCTGTTGGAGGCATGAGCGTGGAAAAATCTTGTATTTTCATCGAAGGCTTTAATTCTCTTAATTTTGCTTCGTTGCTTCCAATAAATAGCCTTGCACCGTTGGAGGTCTGTCTTCTTCAATAGTATCAAGGAAATCGATGAGCAGAGAACAGTCCAGAATGCAGGCATTTGGCAATTTATGGCCTTTAGCCCAACTTTTTATTGCAGAACGAGCTTTTTTCAAATTTGCGACAAGGTTACCAGCCGCATCTGAGGGGTGGTGGGGGTTTGAGTGGCCCGCCCAAGCCGAGAGAATGGTGGGAAGGAAGTCTGGGGAGCAGAGAAGGTGATTTTCAAAACGGAAAACTTGGGGTTTTGGAATTTCAGTGGAGATGGTGATTTTGAGAGGGACATGATCAGACGTAGTACGTGGGAGGGAGGTTAGAGAGGTGTTCAGAAGGGATAGGTTCCAGGCCTGGTTAATAAAAGCTCGATCGATTCGGGTGAGGGTGGGGAATTCTCTTTTGCTAGACCAAGTGTAGAGCCTGTCGAAGAGAGGGATGTCTAGAAGTGCTAGGTCGTCTATTTTTTCGTTAAAGAGGCTAGCAGATACGGAGTCAAAGTTTTGATTGTTCTTTTCATGGGGGAAGCGGGTGAGATTGAAGTCCCCAATGAGCAACCAGGGACCAGCAATGTTAGAAGAAAGTTCGTTGAGGTCTTCCAGGAAAATGGCTTTAGAGTGTGAGTCTGTCGGAGCGTAAACATTGGTAATGGCAAAGGAGATGTTGGAGATGTTGTGGGTGAAGCCGATTGTGAGAGTGTGCTTGCGGGAGATGAGACACGATTTGGTTAGTATGTTTGGGTTCCAGGACGTGAGGAGGCCACCACAAGTCGACCAGGCTGGGGTGTAATCAAAAGCACTAAGGGAAGACGGTAGGAAGGTAGCGCAATCAGAGGGGTGAATAACATCAAGCTTAGTTTCCTGAAAAAGAGCAATGGAGGGAGCAGCAGAGGTGATAGAACCATAGATAATTGGGTGTTTAGCAAAGTCTCCTAGCCCACGAACATTCCAGGACATAACAGACAGAGTTCTTACATTAGATGACATAAAAGGCTACAGACACCAGGAACAAAAGTAGGGGGGGGGGGATAGCATAGCAAGGAATGACCGCAGGGCACAGCACAAAACAGCAGGGTGGCATTCCTTGTTCAGAAGCTTGTTTGTAATGGAGCTGATTCATATGTCTTCGGTGAGCACCAGTTCCAGTTCCTTTGTGGCAGCTTCATCCAGGTTGCAGACCTGCGCCAAGTCTTTGATGGCTGATGGCGAAACATGCAGAGCAAGGTCATTCAGCAGATTATGCTTACGGAAGGTGTGCTGCAGCCTGATCGAACAGGAAGCAAGTTTCTCTTTGATGTTCTTAACTCTGACAGCCCTGTCCTGCATTGATTGGAAGGTGGCAGGCTCCTTGGCCGCCAGGCGATCGCTCAGCCTGCGAGGTTGCTCTACTGGAGCAGTAGGTTTTGTGGCTGCTTTCTTCGACCTTTGGAAACACGAGCGAGTTTCAGGGTTTGATCCACCAGGGTCGGAAGATGGCCCCAGATCGTTCTTATCAGCGAACTGATCAACAGGCTCAGCTATGTTAGAAGATAATAATGTGTTCGATTATATAAAACAATGGTTCATCAAACAAATTAGAAATTGAATATATAACTTAATTTAGAGTTATAAGCTTTAATAACTATGTAATTAATTTTTTTATATATTTAGTTGTTAGTTGAAAAATAAGAGATATTAAGTCGGTAGAGTCTGATATGGTCTCTTAGTTAATACATATTATTTAGAGACTATACTGCTATAATAGTTGTGACAATAAGAACTCTTAATCATTAATGCACCAAAATATTTTTTTACTACCATTCTTTCCTTTTCTCCACCCTCATGCAACAAAATTTCCTTTAATAAATGTTAAGAGTCGACTCTGAGCTGTTGTCATCCATAGCAACCATGCTTTTCTTTCCTCTCCTCTCTCTTTTCCACATCATCAAACTTACTTGCATGGTAACAAAGAGAGACCGCTATTACATACGGTTGTACATGCCCTTAGCTACTGGGAGGGAAGAGTCGGTGGACATTCATACTGGGAGGAGGGGTACGTACGTTACTTAATTTAGGGGAGGTTAAATTACTTATTTAATCATAATAAATTTAATGTATTTAAATAGTGGGCCCGCTAGGTTTTTTTTAGAGTGCCACGTGGCTTCGTATGAGTGTTTTTAGAAGTCCCACGTGATGGCTTGAAAGTGTTCGTAGGAAGTTTAATGGACTATTAGGATGGTGGCATATGTATTCTCACAGTCATGTACGCATATCATCACCCTATATTTGAGAAACTTATAAGGACTGAAAATCAACCATATAACACTTGTCAAGCTTGTTTTCCTCATAAGTTTATCTGTCGGCTTTGCTTAAATAACTTTTATTAGGTATTTGTTATCTTTATACTATATAATATTTAATTCATCTATATAAGTAATTATTATTTTCTTCTTCATCATTTAAAAAGGAGGTAGACTTGGCTGAGTTCTTTTCTCAACTTTCCCTACTCACCTTCCGCGTTTTCCACGTGCACGCTTCTCACACTGTTAAACGGTGTGTTTTTTTTTAAAAAAATTTCCATACAAAAGTTATTTTAAAAATCATATTACTCCATTTTTTTTAAAAAAAATAGTAAACACTTACTCCCTCCATTCCATAATAAGCGTAGTTGTGAGTTTCAGTGTCCAATTTTGACCATCCGTCTTATTGGTAATATTTTTATGATTAGTGTTTTTGTTGTTATTAGATGATAAAATATGAATAGTGCGACTTAACTTTAAATTTTTTTTATAAATTTTTTAAATAAGACGGATGGTTAAATGTTGTGCACGGAAATTTATGGTTACACTTATAATGGGACAGAGGGAGTAATTAATCATAAAAAAATGCGTCGCTCCGTTTTACGCTCGTGGGAGGTGAGTTCCCAACCTCATGAGCACATCCTTAGTTTCTTTAGAAAACATGTCTAAAAATTCAAATTAAAAATAAGGTGCCTTTTCTTTTTAAATTAAATGTTTTGGAAAATATTTTAACAAATATTAAAAAATATTATTATTAATAATGTACCATCAAGCTTGCCCTCCTTTTAATTGGTACATATGGATCTATAAAGATACATTAGATATACGTACCCTAATTTTGCTTCCGGGAGACATGCACATGTACGCACGACATTAGAAGGAGAGGAGTTTTGTTTCCTTTGAGATAGATCCAATTGTTTCACCAACTTGTTATCTATATTTACAAACATAATAAGTACTGACCCAAAGTAATGTACTTATTAAATACCTATTTTCTAATTAAAACGTTTTATTATTGCATATTGTTCAATTAAAATATATATGTGTTTTATTTCTTTTACTTGCTAAATATAGTAAGTTTAGGTCTTGAATTATAAATTTTGTGGTAAATAATCTAATGATCTAATGATGTATTATGCATGTTCATAATATAGTATGAGAGGAGGGAAGGATGTATGGCGTAAGTACGTGACTGGTGCACGTACACGATACGGATTTAAAGTGGGTCCACCGTATTTAAAGTTTTCTTTTTTAAGAATTATTAGATATTCCTCAAATTTATTAAAATGCCACGTGACGATTTAGAAGCGTTTATAGGAGTTACACGTGGCGGGTTGAGAGTGTTTGTAGAAAGTTTAATAGACTTTTAGTATATAATAAAAATAGATAGATAGACTAGTTTGTATATATACACAAACTTTATATATGTAAGTATACAACGTCCATATACGCCTATATAAAAAAACGCGCCCGTTCAGTCCGCCCTCTTCTCCGCACTTCCACATGCGCGTTGTCCCTCCTCCGCCTTTTTCCGCGTGGCACGTGGCGCGTCATGCAGTAGGCACTGTGCGCGACTAGGTGCGGATTAGGGATTTCGCAAGACTACACACTCTCTTAAAAAAACATAATCTCTAAGAACTTTTAAATGAAAGATATATATTTTTTCTTTGTAAATAATAGCTTTATAGAATTGGTTGTTTCAACTGAACAAAATCCTCACTATCTAAACTAACAAAGTGGCTCTTGCTTTGCATCAAACACGTGAATAAGTATCTAAATAAACACTGCACTGCTGACTACTATCCTCTTAATCTTCTCTATTTAGTTGCTATCCTTTTGATCTTCTTTAGTTGCTGCCACCATCTTGCTCCTCTACATCATCTACCGGCTTCTCCACATCAACGCCCCAAATCCGCACGACCACATTTCTCCTGGCTCCGGTTGGCGGAGTCGTCGGCACTAGCTCTCCTCCATCAGCATCTTCAGCCACCTCCGCTTCTGCCTCCACCGCGGCGATGGCCGCTGGAGCAGGAGCAGGTGTAGGCGGCACGGCGAGTTGTCCGGGCGGTGCGAGGGAGAGGGTAAGATCAAGGTCCTTTCTGTAGTGCTTCCTCTTGTGGCCACCGAGCGCCACTCCTGTTAGATACTCTTTGCCGCATACGTTGCACGGGTGCTTGTCCTCCGGCTTGCCAGTGCCGCCATTGCCGCTGGCGGTGGCCAGCTTGTCCCTGTTAATATGGCCAGCGACATGGCCACCTAGCCCCTGGTGCGTCTTGTACTCCATGTTGCAACCCTCGTACTTGCACCTGTACGGTCCACCTGATCGTGAAGCTCTGGGTGCGGGTAGCCGAGCCTGGGGATGAACCGGCGCCGCAGGCGGCGGCAGCGACATCTGCTCCTTCTCGTTCTCGGCGTGATGGACCCTCATGTGCCCGTGCACCGCCTTCCTGCTGCCGAACTCCTTGTTGCACAAGTGGCACGGGAACGACGCCTCTCGTCGCGCCGCCACGGGGGCAGCGTCGTCGTCGCCGGCGCCGATCATGTCGCCGCCGTGGTCGCGGTCGCTGATCGTCCCCTCCGAACCGGAAGAGGTAGACAGCGTGGGCGGCGAAGGCAGCAGCGCGAGGATGTCGTCGAGGCGGCGGCGCTTGCAGGCCGTCGCCGGCCGCATGCCCACCTCGTCGTCGTCGTCGTTGTCGCGGCGGGATTGGATCACGTACCGGCAGTCGTCGTCGTCCTCGGTCTCAGAAGCCGAATTCATCTCGACCTCTTCCAGGGGATCGGCATGGCGGCTGCTGGACTTACCGTCCATGATCGCTCCCTTGCTCCGATCGATCTATGTGATGGAGATCGGGCAGCACAAGCAAGTAGGGAGTAAGTAATCACTAGGGCTTAATTTGCTTGATCGATCGCTAAGCGAGATTTTTCCTAGGGTTTTGCTGCAGTACGTGGAGAGAGACGGGGGGATTGTGTTGTGGGTGACGGCAGCACTGAAGATATCTAGTAGTAGACCGTACAATACACAGGATTGAGTCGGTATGATGCGTGGGCGCTAAGTCGGATGATCCACGTCACCGTTTCGCACCACAACACAAGAACGAAACGGAACTGCAGTAACAACCGAGATTTCGTAGGGATATATATATATCTTCTTTTGTTTCTAGAAACTTTTTTATAGGATATTTCTTACTCGTTTTTAGGAGAGAAATTAACTAGCATACGTACGTACGTATACGGGCGCGTTCTCTGATCACGTCCATCGATCAATCTGCGCTTGCTTCAATCAACACATATACAGGGGAAGATATTTATTTGGATTTCAGAAGGAATTTTAATTTGGGCCTGAGGAGGTTCAGTAATTAATGGGAGGTGTTCCTTAACGTGATTTCTGGTGTAGATAAGAATACTGTTTCGACTGTTATTTATACTTCATTCTGTTTTGCCGTGGGATTTGACGATGACCATTGACAATAATTTCCCTAACTTGTTTGTGAATTCATATGCCAGCCTCACCACTCTCTTTGAGGCTCGTAGTAGCGCTCGACGATGCTAAACATTCAGTGAAGCACAGGCACCGTGGCTCCACAGGAAACGATGGTTTTGGTTGGGGTCGTCGGAGGAGAAAACTACTGCTCCCAATTGCTGGGCCCTAGCCATTTTGCTTTTGGGCCTCCCGGCCCACTAGATTCGACGGCGGCCCACTCAATTCGACGGGCGACACTCTGTGGACTTCAGCAGATTCCCCTCACGATCTGATCAACCTGCATTTGCTCGCTAGATAGTTTAGTTTATCGCTCAGTTAAAGACGGATAATTGAGCAGGAACGAATCTACTTCGTAGCATTCATCGATCCGTAAATCAAGAAAGAAAGGGATTTTGCTACAACAACATCACATCACATCAAAGCTCTCGCAGCCTCTTGGCACAGTCCACGCTGCTGTCCAGCGTCTCCTCCACTCCATACCTGTACTTGAACCCTAAATCCACGAGCTTGTTGGTGTCAGCTTGCACCCTCACCCCCACCCCAATGACCCTGCGAAAGACGAACACATACTAATTCAGTTACTACTATATACTCAGTATTCAAACTAATCAAGATGAATACGTATTGAATACTACCTCTAACTTTTTTGTACGACGACGTCCAACATTATATGTACTCTCCCTCCGTTTCAGATTACAAGTCGTTTGATTAGTTAGTTCAAATTTAACCAAATTTGTAAGCAAATATAATAATATTTACAACACCAAGTTAATTTCATTAAATCTATAATAATCAAATATATTTATCTTGAATTGAAAATATTACTACTTTTTCACAAACTTAGATCAATTTTGCTTTAACGACATACTCCCTCCATATTTTAATGTATGACGCCGTTGACTTTTCGACCAACGTTTGACCATTCGTTTTAGTCAAAATTTTCGTATAAATATGAAAGTATTCATATCATGCTTAAAGAACATTTGATGATAAATCGAGTCACAGTAAAACAAATGATAATTGTATAAATTTTTTAAATAAAACGAATGGTCAAACGTTAGATAAAAAGTCAACGGTGTCATACATTAAAATATGGAGGTAGTATAATCTAAAATGGAGAGAGTAGATTGAACGAGGGAGGTAGTATATCAAGAGTTGGATTGGTGACACGTACTCTTTGAGCTTGATCTCGATGTCGGGGAACTTGGCGGCGAAGTGGTCGACGCAGTCCTTCATGCTGGGGTACCCGGCGGCGCAGAGGAATCGTCCGGCGATGGACGGCTGATCCATGCAGAAGACGTGCGCGTCGCAGGCGTCCTCGATGTGCACCAGCGGCACGGACCCCAGCAGCGCCTGCAGGAACTTGAGGGAGTTGTGGTAGGGCTCGTCGCCGGTGAGCGGCGCCAAGATCACTGGGATGCTGCTCCATGGGCACGGCTGGAGCGTGTCGCCGCCGACGACCGCGCACGCCAGGGTGACCACCTCGAACGCCGGCGACGGCGAGGAGTAGTCGTTGTAGCTCAGGAGCTCCTTCTCGGAGAGCGTCTTGGATGACACATAGCCCTGCATTATGCAAAATCCATCAGAAAGATTAATGTCACCGTGAGAGTGATCGAGTTGGTTATGTTGATCGATTGATTACGGACGTCCAGGTAATCGTTGGTGAAGTCGCAGGTGAGGTTGGGAGGAGACCAGCAGGACTCGTTGATGAAGTCCTTGTAGCCGCCGCCGCTGCCGTCTTCCCGGAGCGGCGAGGCGGCGGTGACGGAACCCGTGTGGATGACGCGACGCACCGTCCTCGATCGCTCGCACTGATTCAGGATGATGCGCATCGCGTCCGTGGTCGCTTCGGCGGTGTTCTTGTACTGCGAGAGATGGAAATTAACAAATTAAGTTACTGATGATACATATGAAAATTAGCAACGACAAGTTATGGGTTAATTATATGGCCTTTTGGGTTCGATAGTATACTCCCTCTGTCCCTTAAAACCTAACTGTGTTGTGTTCTTATCCTGAGTTTTCCAACTCATATCTCTTTCGTTTTCCACGCGCACGCTTTTCAAACTACTAAACGGTGTATTTTTTGCAAAAAGTTATTATACGAAAGTTGCTTAAAAAAATCATATTGATTTATTTTTTAAAAAAATTAGCTAATATTTAATTAATCATGGACTAATGGACCGTTCCGTTTTCCGTGTGTACTGTTTCCGGTTGAGAACATGCTCCAACGAACACCGCAACGAATCTGGACATATATATCAACAATATGCTCACATTAGGACGGAGGCGCGCATACCTGGGTGCTGGTGGGGTCGTGCTGCATCGGGGTAGCGACGAGGAAGACGAACTCGCAGCCGGCGATGGCCGGCTCGAAGGTGGCGGCGTCGTACATGTCCGCCTCGAACAGCACCAGCCGCTCCGCCGCGCCGGGGAGCTCTCTCAATGGCGCCGTCTTCTTCTCATCTCCTGTCAAGAGATATATTATCAGTTTATCACCATCTCCATGAATTGGAAACACGAACCAGAGAGAGAGAGAGATTGGCAGAGTATACGTTGTACTGCATGCGTACCAAGATTTCTCAAGGTTCCATGGACGACGCAGCCTCGTTCCAAGAGCTTCTTGACGAGGTAGGCCGCGATGTAGCCGCTGGCCCCGGTGACACACACCCTGCTCATCTCTCTCTCTCTTCTGAAACCGATCGATTCAGTGAGTGGGACGAATTGTGAATTTGTGATCTTAGCAGTAGTTGTCATCGCACTGTTCATATCCATCCATTCCTGCCCTGCTGACCGGTGTGGCTAACTGAGTGCACCCAAAACTTTCGTTGTTTGATTTCCTTTCCTGCACGCAAGTGGGTATGTCATATGTGGCTCTGAACGAAACGAGTTTCAGGTCCATATCTCGCAGGACTGACCGGCTTGAGCTGAACATTATATAGCTCCCACGAGATATATGCATTAAAGATCACTACAATAAAATCCTTTATTCGTGATGGATGATAACCTACATAATGTATGCCTCATCGGTGATCACTAGTAATAAGAAAAATATCAACTGTAACAAGTGCGGACCCGTCAGAGATGACTATACATATCTCAAACAGTCCAAAAGTTGTGATCCGTTGATGGTGACTATAACCCAACATTTCCTCACATCTCGGATCGATCTGCGTTTACGAATATTCGAGCAAGAACGAATTTGTCGGTCATTAGTTTCTTACTGAATAGTACACACACGGTATACCCATGTGTATAAGGTCAAGCAATTCCATTTTTGCTACACATCACATCAGAGTTCTCCCAACCTCTTGGCGCATTCCACACTGCAATCCAGCGTCTCCTCCACCCCATACTTATACTTGAACCCTAAATCTACAAGCTTCTTGGTGTCAGCTTGCACCCTCACCCCCTCCCCAATGACCCTGAGAGAGACGAACACAAAAGCAACCACACACAATTTAGTCATGATTCAACAATTATCAAGACGAATTAATATATAATAATCAAGATTTTTTTTTTGTCGCACGTACTCTTTGAGCTTGATCTCGATCTCTGGGTACTTAGCAGCGAAGCGGTCGATGTAGTCCTTCATGTTGGGGTACCCGGCGGCGCAGAGGAAGCGGCCGGCGATGGACGGCTGATCCATGCAAAAGACGTGGGCGTCGCAGACGTCGTCGATGTGCGCCAGCGGCACGGAGCCCAGCAGCGCCTGCATAAACTTGAGGGCGTTGTGGTAGAGCTCTTCGCCGGTGAGCGGCGACACGATCACCGGGATGCTGCTCCACAGGTACGGCTGGAGCGTGTCGCCGCCGACGAGCGCGCACGCCAGAGTGATCACCTCGAATGCCGGCGCCGGTGACGGTGACGACGAGGAGTTGTAGCTCAGGAGCTCCTTCTCGGAGAGCGATTTGGATGACACATAACCCTATACAAAATCCGTCAGAGAAAATGTTCAAGCTCTAGTACTAGTTGATGCGGAGACTGAAATAGGGATTGGGGTCCTCTGACGTGAAGTCGGAGGAACATGGTGACTGACATGTGGGTCTCACCGCTCACGGGCCCACCAGTCAGTCATCACGTAAGAGGGTAGTTCACGTCGGAGTATCCTCTTCCCTGAAATAGTTGGTTAATTAGTTGGTGATTAATTTATCATTACGTCCAGATGAGCATTGGTGAAGTCGTAGGTGAGGTTGAGTGGAGACCAACAGGACTCGTTCATGAAGTCCTTGTAGCCGCCGCTGTGGTCTTCCCGGAGCGGCGAGGCGGCGGTGACGGAGGCGGTGTGGATGACACGGCGCACTGTCTTGGATCGCTCGCACTGCTGCAGGATGATGCGCATCGCGTCCACGGCCGCTTCCGTGTTGTTCTTGTACTGCATGCAAAAGGCGACACCTATTATTATCTATGTCTTTTATATATAGTGCCGTTTAAAATATTTGATCTTTCGTCCTATTTAAAATTTTTATAAATATAAAAAAAATTTAAATTATGTGTAAAGATAAATTTAAGATATATTTAAAAAGTTAACGATGTCTTATATTTGATCTTCCGGCCGGTTGCTAGTTGATCGTGTCAAGCATGTGCACAAACTTCGGAATTGTTTATGCAAGTATTTCACTTCGGGACTAGTAGCTATTTGTGTCACATTTTCTTTGAAAAAGTCCAATAATTTCTTAGGAAAGGCAAGTGTTTTTACACTAATAAATTACATAAATCAAGGTAACTTTTTAATACCTTATAACACTAATTTTTTTATTAAGTAGAATTAGGATAAAATCAATACTTTGAGGAGAGAAGAGAAGATAGAACAGATAGAAACTCAAAAGGTAAGTAGTATACCGTATCAAGCATATGTAAGTACTCCCTCCGCCTCCGTTTCAGGTATATAAGATTTTTTGATTTTGGTCAAAGTTAAACTGGTACAAGTTTAACTAAGTTTATAGATAAATATACTAATATTTATATTACCAAATTAATTTTATTAAATCAATAATTAAATATATTTTTATAATAAATTTATCTTGAGTCAAAAATGTTACTATTTATTTCTATAAACGTGGTCAAACTTGAATCAGTTTGACTTTAACCAAAGTCAGAACATCTTATAACCTGAAACGGAGGGAGTAGTGACTAAAAGAATATGACGTCATATTATTTTAGCAAAATTGTTTTTCTTCCCTTGAACCGCGTGACATGACATTTTGGGCCGTTTGGTAGAGCTCCAACTCGTAAATTTAACTCCAGGAGTTTGGTCTGAAGTAAAGTTGTGGAGCTGCCCAAACCCAACTCCACATCTCTAGTTCATTTTGTGAGAGAGCTCCACCCAGCTCCACTTTTATTTTAGGTGGAGCTGAAACTGTTTGGCTGGACTCTAGCTCCAGGAGAGGTGGAGCTGGAGCTGGAACTGTGCCAAACAAACCCTTTCTTTTCGTTTAAATTTGGTCCATTAATTTGACTTACTTTTGACATATCGAAATCCCGATCGACCCATCCAAATATGTGGGCTTAAAGAAAGCCTGCTTTGATGGAGTTCTTTTTTCCTATCGATAAGATTCAGATATATATGATCCGAGAAAAAAATAAAATAAAAAGATTGAGCTAGATACTTTCCACGCGAGGTAACAAAAGTCGATTAATCGGATGTCATCGACGGTGACTTTTTAAAAGATGGACTTTTTATCCTAAAGCGAACATGTCCTGTATATCATGTGAAATAGTTTTGATTTTTATATAAAAATACTCCCTCCGTTTCACGATGTAAGTCATTCTATCATTTCCTATATTCATATTGATGTTAACGAATCTAGACAAATTAACATCATATGAATATGAGAAATGCTAGAATGACTTACATCGTGAAACGGATGAAGTAGCTTGATAAGATATATCAATAATCATCATATCACTACACACAAATTCATTATACCTCAACATGTTGCTTAAAAGAATAAATTATACTCTAACTACAATACGCACACCATTTCATGATCGTATTTTTTTCACCAAATTTAAACTTGTATGCCGTGAAGTAATAAATCGTATATTAATCTGCCTTTCCTTGTCCATTTTGTTTAAAAAAATTCATAACTGTTTTCACTGACTTGCAAGAAATGAGAGATATGGTATATCCTTAAAAGAGAAAAAAAGGCTTTCACTCTTTTTTCTTCAGTTATAAAAGAAACTATTTTTTTATTATTATATTGAAAGATACCACGTGCGCACACTAGCGCAACCGAAAATAGAATAGTCCCAATTCCCAAATCACTAGTAGTGGAACCATTTTAATACTAATCCAGTACAAACGGACGAACCATTGGAAATATTTGGAAAAGAGTAAGATTTAAGTCAAAGACCAGTAACCCCTATCAGGCCACGACACGCTTAGACCCTCCTTGTTTAGGTTTAAATTTATTGGCTTAGGCTTTTAAGTTAGTTTATTGGCTTATATAATTTATAAGTCGGTGGATTTAATGTCCTAAGTTTAATGGTGGAGTCATGCATCTATCTCAAATAAGAAAAAAAAGCTTCTCCAACCCAGCTTCTGGCTTAATAGTGTTAGAGGGGCTTATGGCTTAAAAAAGACAAACGAAAAAGCCGCTTATTTATTTAGGTTTAGACTTTTCGGCTTATAAGTTAGCTTATAAGCCAAACAAAGAGGGCCTTAAATGATCTGATCGAGGGCTTATTTTAAGCCAGATAGCGGTGGACGAGCCGACGAATTAGCTGACAAACACGTCCTATTCGAGCCCGATATCTCTCGATCGCTTTCCCTCTAGTTGCTGTCAGCCAAACTCAGACGCAACCAACTACTGCACTAGACAGTCAAATTTAATTTGAAATAATGCACAAACTTAGCAAGATTTAAGGAGAAATTTAACACAAACTCACGAAGGACAAAGTGGATGATATATATGATAATGGCAAGTGCGTACAGTACCTTAGAAGTGACAACTGACAACGCTGTATTTTTTTTGGACGGGAGAGTAAGGCCTGTTTAGTTTTCAAATAAAATTTTTTATGCTATCCCATCAAATATTTTGACACATACATGGAGTATTAAATGCAGAAAAAACCAATTACATAGTTTACCAGAAAATTGCGAGACGAATCTTTTAACCCTAATTGCGCAATGATTTGACAATGTGGTGCTACAATAAATATTTGTTAATGACGGATTAATTAGGCTTAATAAATTCGTCTCGTAGTTTTCTGACGGAACATGTAATTTGTTTTGTTATTAGACTACGTTTAATATTTCAAATGTGTGTCCGTATATCCGATGTGACATGTCGGGGTAAAATTTTTTGCCAACTAAACAAGCCTTTAGTACTACTCCCTCCGTCCCATAATAATAGAGTGCATCACATCCCTCTGTCCAGATTCGTAGCACTAGGATGTGTCACATTTCCTCTAATATCTCTTACATTTTAGGGCGGAGGGAGTGCTAGTTTGTCCACATCGTATTCATGACTGTTCATGTAATTACTTCATGCTATCACATGATTGCTCGCATGAACAATAACAAGTTGTCTTAGGAATCTAGGATGCATGCCGTCAGTTACTGCATACTACTCTATACACAACACAGTACTGACAAAGCAGTCACGAGGTTGCACGCCGTCGTGAGCTGTAAATTAACTAATCTGCCGATCGATCGACGACCAAACTAATTAACCAGATCGATCGATCGATTCGAGCAGCAGCACACATGTTAATTTATACGCACCTTGGTGCTGCGAGGGTCGTGCTGCAGCGGGGTGGCGAGGAGGAAGACGAACTCGCAGCCGGCGATGGCCGGCTCGAAGGTGGCGGCGTCGTACATGTCCGCCTCGAACAGCACCAGCCGCTCCGCCGCGCCGGGCATACTCCTCAGCAGCGCCGTCTTCTTCTCATCCCCTGTACACGATATCTTCAGATCAGCAATTAATCCACAAATTCTGAATGATGGATTTGGCGAGATCTTCGCAGCTGAGAGATCGAGGTGGATGGAATTAAACATGGAAGAGATAGAGAGAGAGAGAGAGAGAGAGAGATCGAGTTACCGAGATCTCGCAGGGTTGCATGGACAACGCAGCCTCTGCCGAGGAGCTTCTTGACGAGCCATGTCGCAATGTAGCCGGCGGCTCCGGTGACGCACACCCGGCTCATCTCTCTCTTTCTGAAATCTGAGGCTCTTGCTGGATCTCCAGTAGTCAAGTGATGAAGTCAAAGCTTGGAATGGGGGTCTTCTCTGTGGCTCTCTCTCCCCTCTATCTCTTCCCGGCCAATTTAAATAGTGGCGCACCTATTGACTTACAGCAACACATGCATGCACGTTGCAATCTCCTAGCCGCCGCACACGCCATTCGATTTCTCTTTTGCAATTTTTATGAGACAAATCACATGCTCACGCAGCCTATCAATTCCCTCTGTTCCAAAATATAGAGACATGTGTGTTTATGTCACAAATCTAGATACGATATTTTGGGACGAAGAGAGTATTTGTTAGAGTTAAATTGGACCTCGACGGCACACAATTAATGTTAGGATTAATAGGATATGAATTTTCATCTCTCGAGGGGAGATCCACTCATTATTGCATGTCATCTAAATAGTTATAAAAAAATTGACAACATAGATTAATATGAAATATACCACCCACACCAAATTCAACTTCTACGAGTTGTAACAAAAACAACAAATTAAAGTGAAAATAGTTATCGTACATTCACATCTATATTTGTTATTTTTGTTACAATTATAGAAATTGAATTTTAACTCTCATGTTTATGGAGTGATACATTTCATATTAATTTATCTTGCTAAATTTTTTGATGACTATTTAGATAACATGCACGAAATGAGGAGATATCCTCTCGAGGGATGAAATCACTTTCCCGGATTAATACCGTCTTGGAAACCAGTATGGAGGGAACTCGACTTATATAGAATGCTAATTGAGAGCACTTATTGAGCGGTTGATGAGGTGATGGTGGGACTGCCACAGGCGCTCGCTGAGCCGAGCCCATGGGTGTGAGCGTGGCATTTTTTCTATTCATCTCCCTTGTTCTTCCTCTGGAACACACCACCCTTCCGATCCTATGTTCCTGAGCAGCTTAGGCAATATCCAGTTTTGAGCACTTGCGGGCACAAGTGTTCGGGACGCAGGCCTCCGGAACTCCGTCCACCTAAGTATCTGCACAGGTAAGCGGGCGATCAAGTTTGTAGTGAGCATGAAGAATGCGTGATTGCTCTCGGCACTTTTTCCTCTGCATTACGTTCTTCTTCCTCTATATCGACAATCCGGATCATGTCTACCACCAATGGAGGAGGAGACGGTAACGGTGATGACAACACCATCACGTACCCCAATGCCTCTGGATCTGGAGCGTTCTCTGGGTATGTCACTCTATTCACTTTAGTGTTGAACACGTTACTAGATGATGCTATTCATGTTATTAACATGTTCATGGTTAGCAATATCACTTAATCACACTCTTTTTTGTATGCCATGTTTGTTATATTATATTTTTGGATTAAAATATACTGAATTATGACTAGATTTTTCCAACAGTATCTTCTATGTATCCGCATCTGTATATTTGTCATGTTTGCATATATACATGGATACATATTTAGATATAGATATAGAGATATCTAAATCTAAATCTCTATCTATGTCTACGTCTACTTCCTGATGGCATCCTTTGAAGAAGAGTGGCATACCTCATATAGCCAGTTAATTATAGAAAGTATCTATAAAATATTCGTAAGTTTTTTTATGAAAAACTTTTAAATATAATTATAATATAATTACGATGTAATAACAACATAACTAGCATGTAACTGGATATATAACTACTCCCCCCGTCCTATAATATTGTAGCCTATACTACTAGAAAAACGATTTTTTATGGCGTTGGTCTATTATTTTCGCTCGCGGAAAAATGTGAAAACCGCCAGCAAACTCGTAACGAGGGGGTGAGAGGCACCGACCGCTAGCGAAAATAAATTTTCACTGGAAAATATGTCTATTTTTGCTGGCGGTCAATTAGGTGCGTGTCACGCCCAGAAATTCCCAAATAGAATTCCAAGCAGAATGTGCATTAAAATCCCCGTCCAGGACCAGCCGAGGTAAACAAACGACAATGTTGACATTCAGATCCACGTCTTACAAACATCATATAAGTCTTACATAAATGCAGCGGAAAAAACGAGAGATAACAGGAGCTAAGCCTTGACTTGAACTGCAGCGGGAACACCACTCCACAGGCATCCTCGACGGCACGGACGAAGCCTACTCCTCGGAGAAACCACCATCTGACACATACTCGTACTCTGGGGTTGGGGAAAATAGAGCAAGACTGAGTACTACCCACGGTACTCAGCAAGTCATACCGGGATAGGGGTATGATGCAGGGAATTATCAACGGAGAGCTAGACTGGTTCATTTGCATAAAGCGAGCATTTATAAACAGGAGTTGAAAGAAGTAAACAGTTGTAATAATTACTCAATATTAATCATCCACTGTCCAACGCTATCCCACGTTGCAACAGGCCCAACCATCCACCTAAACTATGCAATTTCATTAGACTAAACTAGGGCGAAACTAATCACGGTGAATCTGGTTGACCGCCCATAACCGCGGGCACGGCTATTCGAATAGTTTTACTCTGATCAGAGGTGTACAACTGTACCCACAAGACACAGCCCCACGACACGTTTCCGTGCGCCGACATGCCACCACGACATACCGGAAAGAGGCCGTGATAGGACCCTTCGCATAACCCCCTCTAACCAAGCACACCACACCTCAGGTTTCACCCCCACTCCTCGCAAGGCAGCGGGCAGTCCCCTCTCGTGCCTAGGTGAATCCGGAAGCGACAGAGGCCGTCGCAGGGCCCGCCCCGCTCCATCACGCCCACCCTTGCCTGGATGCGTCAACTAGAGGAAAGCTACACTACAAACCCAGCCGTTGCCCACGCTGGCTTGTGGTAAGCACGATAAATTCTTCCAGGGCTTCCCGCGAACCGGTCCTTAATTGCCATAGGTGCGACTAGCAAAACCATGCACCCACAGCCCACCATGCGATTCATTTTAATTAATCAACACCAAAGCGGTGGTACTAATTCAACATTACCATTAGAACTTGCAGTCTATACTTCAATAGGATTTTTCCCCCAATGTGTGCTAGTTGAACTAAGCATGGCTAAGCAATTCCTAGTCCAAAGTCTATTCATGTTATAGCCCAAGCTAACAAGGAGTATGGTACCAAAATAGCATGGCTGTAACAATAGGTAAACATCCCATAGTATTGTTGCAAAGCGATGCAGTATTTGAAAGAAAACATTAGAACATTTACAATATAGGATCAACATGATCAAGTGACAGGCATGACTTGCCTTGCTCTGCTGCTGGAGGAACCTCGGCGACTATCTCGAAGTACACCGGAGCGTCGGAAGAGCCAGAATCTAAGCGACATACAAGGCAAACAATGCAAACAGGCTATAAGACTACTGAAACAGAGAACAAAACCATTTTTAATGGATTCTACACATTTTTCTTGATTTACCGAGACTTGAATGGGCTTAAACGGAGCACGGATGCATTAGATATGAATTTTAGAAGATTCACAGTGTTTATTACTATAACAAAAAGCCCTTAAATCATTTATTGCGCAATTCAGGGTGTGACAAACCTACCCCCCTTAAACGGAATCTTGACCCCGAGATTCGGAAGAGCTGGCGAAGAGGTGCGGATGGGCGGCCTTCAACTCATCTTCCCTTTCCCAGGTCGCTTCCTCCTCAGAATGGTGGCTCCACTGAATCCGGCAAAGTCTGGTGACCTTGTTTCTAGTCCTCCTTTCGCTGGTCTCATGGATGCGAACTGGCTTCTCCACGTAGGTCAGATCCTCCTGGAGATCGATGTGCTCCGAATCGGCCTGTTCTTCGGGTACCCTCAAGCACTTCTTTAATTGGGATACGTGGAACACGTCATGGATGCCGATCATGTTGGAAGGAAGCTCTAGCTGATAAGCAACTTCTCCCGTTCGTTCCAAGATTTTGTATGGTCCCACGAAGCGTGGTGCCAACTTGCCTTTCGTCTGAAAACGATGCACTCCCCGGAGCGGAGTAACACGAAGGTACACGTAGTCCCCTGCTTCAAACGTGAGCTCTCGTCGGCGGTTGTCCGCGTAGCTTTTCTGTCGAGACTGGGCTATCCTCAGCCTCTCTCTGACAGTCCTGACTTTCTCTTCTGCTTCCGTTAACACTTCTGTTCCGAACAGTTGACGTTCGCCTGTCTGATCCCAGAAGAGAGGGGTGCGACACTTCCGGCCGTATAAAGCTTCGAATGGTGCCATTTGGAGACTAGCCTGGTAACTATTGTTGTAGGAGAACTCCGCATACGGCAAGCTTTTGTCCCAAGCTCCACCAAAATCAAGCGCATAAGCCCTTAACATGTCCTCCAATATTTGACTGACTCGCTCGGTTTGACCATCGGTCTGCGGATGGTAGGCTGTGCTGAAATTCAACCGGGTTCCCAATTCCTCTTGCAATTTCTGCCAGAACTTTGAAGTGAATTGGTTCCTCGATCAGATACTATCTTTTTGGGTACTCCATGTAGACATATGATTCTCGAGAGGTAGAGCTCTGCCAACCTTTTGCCCGTATACGTGGTATGTACTGGTATGAAGTGAGCAACCTTAGTGAGTCGATCCACGACTAACCAGATTGAATCGTGACCCGATGATGTCCGGGGCAGTCCTGCTATAAAGTCCATTCCAATCTCCTCCCATTTCCATTCCGGGATTTGAAGAGGTTGGAGTAAACTTGCTGGCCTTTGGTGCTCTGCCTTCACTCGTTGGCAAACGTCGCAGAGTGCGACGAATTCAGCTATTTCCCTTCTCATGCTGACCCACCAAAACTTTTCTTTGAGGTCTTGATACATTTTGGTGCTGCCTGGATGAATGGAGTACCGAGTCTGATGAGCCTCGGTGAGTATCAGATCCTTCAGTTCCTTGTCGTCAGGTACACACAATCTTTCTCCCAACCAGATTGTGCCGTGTTCATCTTCGTGGAAATCCCGGGCTTTTCCGACTCTCATGTTCTTTTTCAACTCTGCTATTTCAGGATCATTTACTTGAGCGGCTTTGACTTGCTCCATGAGCGTGGGGCGTGCTTCTAGAGCGGCTACGAATCCGTATTCAACGACTCCCACGTTGAGACGTTCAAGCTCCTGCTGCAATTCTTCACACATGCCCTCGGTGCATAGGGCATTGCAGTAGCTTTTCCTGCTTAATGCATCTGCCACCACATTGGTTTTTCCCAGATGGTACTGAATGCTCATGTCATAATCTTTGATTAGCTCCCACCATCTTCGCTGTCGGAGATTTAGATCCGGTTGGGTAAAGATGTATTTCAGACTCTTGTGGTCCGTATAGACTTCGCAGTGGTTGCCAACAAGATAGTGCCACCAGATTTTCAGAGCATGAATCACTGCTGCCAATTCCAGGTCATGAGTTGGATAATTCCCTTCATGTGGGCGCAACTGTCGCGAGGCATACGCGACCACTCTGCCCTCTTGCATCAGAACACATCCAAGCCCGCGGCGGGATGCGTCGCAATAGACTTGGAAATCTTTCATCTGGTCGGGCAGAATCAGAACTGGGGCAGATACTAATTTCTTCTTGAGCTCCTCAAAACTCTTGTCACACTCAGCTGTCCATTTAAACTTCTCATCTTTCTTAAGCAACTGAGTCATGGGTCTGGCGATCCTAGAGAAGTTTTGTCACAACCTGATTTTCGTTTTAGGATTTATAAATTATTTAATAAATTATTAATAGAATTTATATTAAATGTTCTTTAATTTACAAGTGAAGTTAAATGTGGGAAATAAAATTTTCTAAATTTAAAGCATGGATGGATTTAATTTTTATTAAATTCTCCATGATTAATTATACTCTCTGAAATTTTCTTGGATTTTTCAGAGCTCAATTCTTAAATGATACAAAGAACAGTTCAGTAATTATTTAATTATAAGTGTTAAGTGCTTTTCTTATTTAAAAATCCTTAAATTATAAATTGTTGTTTAAAAAGAATTATTAGAAATGATCTTAAAAGCCTAAAAGAGAAGATCTAATTTTAATTTGTTAAATCTCAATATAAAAGTGGGCTAGATAAAATTTTGTTAAATACTTCTCTTGATTCTTTAGTTGCTAGATTTTTTTTGGGATTTATTTGAGCCAAGGAAGTATTTTTAATAAATGAAATTGCATTTCATGAATAATTTTAATTGAAAAAGGTTTTAAAATCTCCCTTTTTGGCTTTGGGCCGAAAGTCGGCCCAAGTCTCTCTCTCCCCCTCTCCTCGGCCTGCTTGCGTTTGGCCCAAGCCGGCCCAGTCCGCCGCCGCTCCCTTCTCTCTCTTAGTGCCGCTGACATGTGGGGCCCACCTGTCAGGGCTATCTTCCTCCTTGCGCCGCCGCAGCCGCGCGAAGTCGCCGCCGCCCCTTCCAAATCCGGCCGCCCCTTTCCTCCTCCAGCCGAATTGATTGAGGGGAAATGATCCTCGAGATCTCCTCTTCCTTTTCTCTTTTGGAAACTTCGTCTAATTTCGTTTGGTAATCATCGGATTCGAGTTTGATTCGGATTCGTCTCTCTCCTCTAAACCTAACCTTTCCTTCTCGTCGCCGATCGCCGCAGGCCTCCATCGCCGCTCGCTAGCCCCTTTATAAGCATCCCCAGGACCTCCTCTTTCCGCCACCACCTTCGCCCTAGCTTGCCGCCTTCTCTAGCACTGCCTCCGCTTAGCCCTAGCCGCCGCCATCGTTTTCGTCGGTCCAGCCGCGCCGCGCCGCCGTTGCAGCCGCCGCCTTCAGTCATCGTCGCCATCGCCGGGATCGCGAGGTCATCGCCGTCCTCGTCCACCCCTCTGTTGCCACCGTTTCCCGCCGGAGCACCGCCGTCACCGCCGACCCGAAGGCCGCCGCCGCCTCAGCCTCGCCGCCGTCGTCATCCGTCGTCGTCCGCCGCCGTCCAAGCCACTGGTGAGTTCGCCGAGTCGAGCTCTACCCGTTGGTACCCTCCGTTTGCGCCGTCTCGCCGCCGTTCGCCATCGAGCATGGGGTGCCGGAGCCGCCGCCGGTGATGACGTCATCGTCGACGTCAGCGCCACGTCAGCCGTAGACCCGTGGTGGACCGGATCGATCTCGGCCGTTCGTTTTGGATAGGGTAGATCTCGGCCGTCCGTTCCATAGACCGCCGCTATGCACCCGGTCCACCGTGAGCCGAGCCCACTGACGCAATAATCCCTTTTTCTTTTCAAAAATAATTCATTATTGCGTCATAATTCAATTAAAATCTATATAAATGGTTTAATCCGATTTAATCTTTAAAAATTCATAACTAATTCATCTTAGCTCGGATTTAGTTGGTTCAAGTCTCTAAAGTTGTATAAAATAAAGATCTACATATTAAAATTATCCATAAATAGAATTAAATTTATTTAATTCTTTTTAAATGGGCTTTAATTAGATTAAATCTTGTAAAATTCGTATTTAATTCATATGAAGTCAGAATGAGGCCGTTCAAGTCTCTAAATTTATCTAAAATCATAATCTACATGTTTGTTTACTTTATATGTACTGTTTATTTGGAGTTTCATAGTCTTTTTCCTCGTTTTGTGTTTTAGCTTGTCGTTTCGAAGGTTCTTGAGTGCGTCGGAAGTATTCAAGAAGATTTAATTGAAGACCGATTATTGCAAGGCAAGTCACATAGATCCCAAACACAATTCCTTTGAGCATGTTGATCCTATATTTAAATTCTCTATTTATTTCAACTGTGCATTTATTTTTGAATGTCACCGGGTGGTGTGAACCTATTCCTTTGTTATGACCACTTTGCATTGATTACCCTATTTCTTGATTACCTCGGGTTTTAATTTGAATGGTTGGATTTATATATTGGTTCAACTAGATGTATTAGATATAATTGCTTAGCCATGCTTAGAAATATTAGCACACTATTGGGATAACTAATGTTTCACTACTACTTAATGATGGACATGATAATGGTAGCTCACGATGGCTAATCGTGATTGGTTAATTAATTAATGTGCCAACTAAAACTTGATAAGGGTGGGTTGTGAGCACATGGTTTTGATGGTCGTGCTCATGACAATTAAGGACCGGTTCACGAGTTTCGGTTATGAAACATTAACCGTGCCAACCACAAGCCAGCATGGGCAACGGCTTTACCTTTTGTATAGCATGGTTCATTGCAGAGCACCAGACTGAGAAGTGGCGGAGATAAGCCCACGGGGGTCGCTGGGGAGTCCATGCCTTGTTTATAAGGGGGTGATTATGATCCAGGAACGGTGCCCTGTGGTGGATTGTGTTGTGCGAGGGGTACTGTCACAGCTCCTTTCCGAGGTACCGTGGTGGTATTGAGGCACATGGTGACATGTCATGGGGCTGTGTCTTGTGGGTACAGTGGTACACCTCTGGCCAGAGTAAAACTATTCGAATAGCCGTGCCCGCGGTTATGGGCGGGTCTAACAATGTCTTTTGTGATTAGTCTCACACTTCTCACCATAATAAGTGATGCTATAATTGGTAATAATTTGATTAGCTCCTGATTTGGAATGGTACATTCCTGGTATGGAGAGATCTGTACAGCCAGGTATGGTTGTTCAGGATGGTTGGGCCTGAGCAGCATGGGTGTGCTGTTCAGTGTTGATTAAAATTGATGATTAATTACTCTACTGTTTTACAAATTCTCAATTGTTTGCTAAATGCTGCTTTTGCAAATGAGCCTATATTATGCCATTCTTTGGTATCCGTGTGCACTTGCATATTTGCTGCGTGGCTTGCTGAGTATGTCATATGCTCACCTTGCAATAATCAATCAAACCTCAGTTGAAGACAAGTTGCGAAGGAGAAGACGTTTGGCTTATACCCCAGTTGAGCTGCCTGTGGGAGTGGAGCCGGAGCTTCGTTAGACCGTTATTCCGCTGCTGTTTTCTTTTCTTTTGTAAGTATGTAATGTTATTATTATGATGAATCTGTACATTAAATTGTCAGTTTGTGTACCTCGGCTGATTCCTGGACGAGGATTTTATGCACAAATTAGTTCGGAAATTACTAGTGAATTTCTGGGCGTGACAAGTTTTCAATGAATCGGCGGTAATAACCCGCAAGTCCAAGAAAACTCCGAATCTGCGACACGGTCTTCGGTGGGGTCCATTTGGTAACTGACGCCACGTTCGATGGATCAACTGCCATGCCCTGAGCTGTAATAACGTGACCCGGAAATTTAACTTCCGACAACCAAAAGTCACACTTGCTGAATTTGGCATATAACTGGTGCTCCTTCAACTTCTCGAGTACCAGACGGAGATGTTGCTCATGTTCTTCTTCGGACTTTGAATAGATAAGTATGTCGTCGATGAACACCACAACAAACTTGTCGAGAAATTCCATGAACACTTTGTTCATCAGATTCATGAAGAATGCAGGTGCGTTGGTAAGTCCGAAAGACATAACCGTGCACTCATATAGCCCGTACCGAGTGGTGAAGGCCGTCTTTGGAATATCCTCTTCCCGAATTCTCAACTGGTGGTAGCCTGATCGCGGGTCTATCTTAGAAAACACTTTAGCCCCCTTTAGTTGATCAAACAAATCATCGATCCGCGGTAAAGGATATTTGTTCTTGAGTGCGCGATAGTCAACGCACATCCTCTTCGTCTTATCCTTTTTCTCCACAAAAATGACAGGTGCACCCCAAGGTGAAGTACTTGGTTGAATGTACCCTTTCTGCAGCTGCTCATCGACCTACTTCTTGACCTCTGCTAGCTCGTTGGCTGCCATTCTGTACGGTCTCTTGTAAATTGGAGCGGTTCCCGGTGCCAAATCAATCCGGAATTCAATCTCTCTCTTCGGTGGCATGGTAGTGAGGTCTCCGGGAAATACTTTTGGGTATTCGCAGACTATGGGAATCTCTTCCAATTTCCTCGAATTCTTCTCCTCGGTGACCACTGGGATTTCCACCTCAATCTGATTCAAAGAGACCCCTTGCTTTGGTGAGACTAGTGATTTGTACACTACTGTTTCTCCCTTCTCGTTGGTCAAGGTGACTGTGCGATTCGCACAATCAATGACTCCCTTGAACTTGGTCAGCCAATCCATCCCAAGAATGACATCTAGGTCTTTGGATTCCAGAAGAATGAGGTTGGCTAGAAATGGTGATCTTTGGATTTCTATTGTTATAGAAGGGCTGAATTGTACCGAAGTGGAGCTATTTCCTGGGGTATGAACCCGCATTGGTGTGCTAAGTTCCTCTCTTATTAACCCATGCATCCCGACAAACTTCTTTGAAATGAACGAATGCGTTGCACCAGAATCAAAAAGTACTGTTGCAGGGATTGAGTTAACAGCAAACGTACCCAGTACGACCTCTGGTGCTGCTGTGCCTCCTCCGCAGACGCGTGGTTGACACGGGCCTGGACAAACCTTGGCCCGGCACGCCTAGGCTTCGGGGCATTTGTCAGCGAAGTGGCCAAGCTCGCCACAGTTGAAGCAGGACCCTGGCTTTGTCCCAGTCTCCTTCTTGGCTTGCGCGGACGGAGCTGACTGTGCTGGTGTGCCATTGGTGGGCGTGGAGCTGCACTGCGGTTGGGCTGACCGCCATGGTGGTTCTGGCTGCCACTGGCGCCCTGATGGAAGTTGCTGGCATTGAAAGGGCGGTGCTGGCGGACGATCCGGGTGGTAGGTCCACCCTCCTGTCCGGGAGTGAAGCGCGGTCGCTGGTGGCTCCCTTGGTTGGACTGGAACTGCGCCGCCTTCCTCTTCCTATCAATTTTGTTGCACTGATCCTCCTGACGGATTGCCTTGTCAACCAGCCTCTCAAAGTCGGCGTAATCTCCAGATATCAACTGGTTGGTTAGTTCATCATCCAGACCTGCTAGGAATTTCTCCTGCTTCTCGGTGTCAGTACGGACATCCTCCGGTGCATATCACGCGAGGCGATTGAACTCATGGAGATACTCCATCACTGTCCTGTTGCCCTGGTGGAGTGCCCGGAATTCCCTCTTCTTTTGTGCCACGACCCCATCTGGCACCTGCGCCTTCCTGAAGCTGCGACAGAACTCCGCCCAAGTGACTTCCGTGCCTGGCGGGCGGGTAGCCATGTGATTGTCCCACCAAGCTGACGCGGGACCTTGGAGCTAGTGTGTGGCGAAGGCGACCTTCTCCTGATCATTGCACTGCAGGAGATTTAGCTTCTTCTCTATGGCATGGAGCTAGTCATTTGCCTCCAAAGGGTTGGTGGTGCTAGAAAAGGTGGGTGGTCTGACGCGTAGAAACTCCGGCAGTTTGGACTGAGGGGGAGGGGGACCAAACTGCTGCTGCTGTTGCTCGGCTTGCTGGTGCATCCTCTGGTACATCTGCTGGTGCTGCTGCTGCATCTACTGCATCATAGCTGTCATCATCTGCGTCTGATGAGCCATTACTTGGGCAAGGGTCGGATTCTCGTGGAGTGGTGGCGGACCATTGCCGGAATCGCTGTTGGGATGCACCCCATCAGTGCGTTCTTCGCCGTTGCTGCCCTCGCCTGTTGTGCGGCTACCATTCCTCGTGTAGACCATCTTGAGGAAGAGCAGACAGGGAAACGGAGGAAGACAGATACTCAGGAACTAAGCTTTATTATATAGGAATTTAAACTGCAATTGTTTTGATCTGAATTAAAACACTTAAAACAGCAAGCAAAAATCCTTATTAAGACAGCCATATCATAGGCACATGATATCGACCGTCAACTGACCCACAAGCGAGCAGACCTAAACACACAAACTAACAGGCAAATGCTAGACAGTCGATAAACTAATGGAAAGCGAGCCTAATGCTCGGAACGGCTCCTGCGGTCGGTGGAGTCGAAGGCGTCCTCCTGCTCGTCACCAGCTCCCTCTGAGCGGCTCCTGGAGTCTGGCAGATACGTCTCGCCACTACCTGGCTCTGTGCCACTGGAACTGCTGCTGCTGTGGTCGCGGCTGCCACTGGGAGTAGCAGGCAACCAACCCCCATTGCCACTGGTGGGACCCCTGGCGGCTGACGCTGGAGCGAAGGAGAGAGCGGACGCGGGAGCTGACACTGGAACTGGAGCTAGGGCTGGAGCTGGAGCTGCGGGAATTGCGGGCGGAGGTGGGTTCCTGGGTGCAAGCTGAATGCGCACGGGTGCAGTCGTCGTCTTGCGGGGCGTGGTGTGGGTCCGGACTCCTCTTGGCGCTGGGAGTCCCTTCAACTGAGCATTCTCCTTCTTCAGGCGTGCTATCTCATCCTTTAGAGCTATGATCCTCATGAGCTTCCCATCGTTCAAGGCCTTGGACGCCTTGTGCAGATCCGAGTGCATCCTTTCCATCCCCTTCATCACAGCACACATGTGACCAAAGGTGGTGTCGTTCTCGCCGGCTGTCGGACGGAAAGTACTGACATCATCACTGCTGGCATTCAGATCCACGTCTTACAAACATCATAAAAGTCTTACATAAATGCAGCGGAAAAACGAGAGATAACAGGAGCTAAGCCTTGACTTGAACTGCAGCGGGAACACCACTCCACAGGCATCCTCGACGGCACGGACGAAGCCTACTCCTCGGAGAAACCACCATCTGACACATACTCGTACTCTGGGGTTGGGGAAAATAGAGCAAGACTGAGTACTACCCACGGTACTCAGCAAGTCATACCGGGATAGGGGTATGATGCAGGGAATTATCAACGGAGAGCTAGACTGGTTCATTTGCATAAAGCGAGCATTTATAAACAGGAGTTGAAAGAAGTAAACAGTTGTAATAATTACTCAATATTAATCATCCACTGTCCAACGCTATCCCACGTTGCAACAGGCCCAACCATCCACCTAAACTATGCAATTTCATTAGACTAAACTAGGGCGAAACTAATCACGGTGAATCTGGTTGACCGCCCATAACCGTGGGCACGGCTATTCGAATAGTTTTACTCTGATCAGAGGTGTACAACTCTACCCACAAGACACAGCCCCACGACACGTTTCCGTGCGCCGACATGCCACCACGACATACCGGAAAGAGGCCGCGATAGGACCCTTCGCATAACCCCCTCTAACCAAGCACACCGCACCTCAGGTTTCACCCCCACTCCTCGCAAGGCAGCGGGCAGTCCCCTCTCGTGCCTAGGTGAATCCGGAAGCGACAGAGGCCGTCGCAGGGCCCGCCCCGCTCCATCACGCCCACCCTTGCCTGGATGCGTCAGCTAGAGGAAAGCTACACTACAAGCCCAGCCATTGCCCACGCTGGCTTGTGGTAAGCACGATAAATTCTTCCAGGGCTTCCCGCGAACTGGTCCTTAATTGCCATAGGTGCGACTAGCAAAACCATGCACCCACAGCCTACCATGCGATTCATTTTAATTAATCAACACCAAAGCGGTGGTACTAATCCAACATTACCATTAGAACTTGCAGTCTATACTTCAATAGGATTTTTCCCCCAATGTGTGCTAGTTGAACTAAGCATGGCTAAGCAATTCCTAGTCCAAAGTCTATTCATGTTATAGCCCAAGCTAACAAGGAGTATGGTACCAAAATAGCATGGCTGTAACAATAGGTAAACATCCCATAGTATTGTTGCAAAGCGATGCAGTATTTGAAAGAAAACATTAGAACATTTACAATATAGGATCAACATGATCAAGTGACAGGCATGACTTGCCTTGCTCTGCTGCTGGAGGAACCTCGGCGACTATCTCGAAGTACACCGGAGCGTCGGAAGAGCCAGAATCTAAGCGACATACAAGGCAAACAATGCAATGGCAAGGGCGGCGGCGCGCGCGCGCGTTTTGCCGGCGACGGCAACCGACGGCGCAAAGGCGGCGGCGCACGACCGGGGCGGCGGCTCGACCCGACGCGGCTAGGAGGGAGAGGGAGGGGAATAGAGGATGAGGGATGCCTCACCGAGAGTGGCCGGCGCGGAGGAGGACGACGGCGAACGGTGACGACAAGCCACGGGAGGACAACGGCGGCGGGCGGACGAGCTCCGGGATGCCCTAAGAGAGGAAAAGAGAGAGATTAGGGAAGGGAGATGAACCACGGCGATCGAAAACCATAGCTGAAGGCGGCGGTGGAGGTGGTGCTCACCAGAGTGCAAGGGGATGCGGTTCCGGCGACGGACCTCGATGGAGGAGGTGCGGACGGGGTGGACCTTGGCCACGCGAACCCGACGGTGGCGACGGCGCGGTGTGGCGGCGAGCCTAGCGGTGGCTAGCGGCGGCCGGAGTAGCGGGAGCGGCGGCGGCGGATGGGTGCACGGCGCGGGAGCGATGGAGAGCTCGGGAGAGACCGTCGGCACAAGGAAAAGTGAGGAGGAGGATGCGGGGCTGGATTTTATAGGGGCGGAGAGGTCGGGAACGGCCCGGGGTGGCCCCATTTCGCCGGCCGACGTGGGAGAGGTGGAGGTGGAGAGAGAGGCGGGATTCGAATTTCGAATCCCGGCCATCTCGGGCGCGGGCGCGAGCGAGAGAGAGGAGGAGTGGGTGCGGGAGGCGCGGCGCACGACCGGGGCGGCCGACGTGGCCCGGAGGGGGCGGGACGTGGGCGCGGCGGCGGTTTCGGCGGTGGTGGCGATGTGGGGGAGGGCGGCCGGAGGAAGGGGACGACCTCGATAGGTGGGGCCCACCTGTCGGCGTCCCGGGGAGAGAGGGGAGGCGGCCGGCCTGACTGGGCCTCGGCCTGCGGCCAGCCCAGCGGGAAGAGGGGAAGGAAAAAGGAGAATGGGCCGGCGGCCCAATTGAAGGAAAAGAGAAAAGAAAAAGAAAAAGAAGGAAAAAGGATTTTCCTAGGGTTAAATATTGCTTGTGCTCATTTTTAATTGGTTAAAATTATTTCGAGGGCTCTGAAAATTCCACTAAAAATCTTGTTTGCGAATTTCGACATGTAGAACTCAAGAAAAATTCCACATGCCAATTCCGATTGTTATTTGCATTAATTTATTAAGGTTTACTCTTGCTTTACACTGGTATTTTCTTGAGACCATTTATAACTTCAATTTAGGCTTGGGAAAGAACTTCAGGGTGTGACAGTGCGCTGCCAGCAAAATTAGATAATTTTCGCTGGCGGTCCAATTTTTCATGGCGGCCAATAAACAGAATCGTCAGTGAAAATCCAACAAAAACACCCAGCTACCCAGCCTCATCCTCTTCTCCACATTATTACACCCCCCAACCTACCCACACCACACATTCCCTCCTGTTCTTAACCACTCATCTTCTCTCTCCTCCCTCCCGGCCTCTCCACCTGCGACGGAGGCGGTGGCTCTAGCGGCGACGCCAGCGACGGCGGCGGCGGCTCTGGCAGCGACGACCAGCGATGGCAGCAGCGGCGGCTCTGGCGGCGACAACCGGCGGCTCCCCGCGCCGCCCCTGCCCTCCCATCCCCTCCTCTCCCATCTGTCCGAGGAGAGGAGGCCGCCGCCGGCGGCACAACAGAGGCGGCGGCGGGGAGGAGACGCGGATCTGTCCCGGCGGTGGCGCGGAGAGCACGCGGCGCGGGCGGCGGCGGTGGCGGCGGCTCGTCCTCAGCAGCGGCGGCGACTCGTTCCTGGCGACGAATGGCGGCGGCTCGTCCCTGTTGGTGGATGGCAGCGACGGCTTGTCCCCGGCAGCGGATGGCGGCGACGGTGGCGGCTTGTCCCCGGCGGCGGAGCTGACGACGACGACCTCGACCGCAGCGACGACGACGACCGCGACGCTACCGACAAGCGTGTTTTTGTGTGTTTTGGTTCCGCGACCGGCAGATGGCGGCGGTGGCTCGTCCCGGTGGCTTTGGCGGTGGTTCTCTTTGTGTGTTTTGGTTTGTAAGGATGTTTGTTAGGTTAATCTGTGTGTCTGTTCTGTTGATGATGTTAATGTTGTATTTTGGTTGATGCTAATATTATGTACATATTTGTGATGCTCTGGATTTGGATTGTGTTTGAATGATGTTTATGTCCATTTCCAAATATGGACTGTTTTGAATTTGGCCGGGTGCGGAATTTTGATTTTGGGGTAGGGAATTTTTGGCGGGGTGGGTTGATTTTCACTAGCGGTTCTCTTTAGGCAACCGCCAGAGAAAATGAGTTTTCACAAGTGACACTCAACCGCCAGCAAAAATCGTTTGTCCGACCGCTAGCAAAAATTCTGTGTCTGCTTGAAAAAATCGATTTTCGCAAGCGGAACAAAACCGCCAGCGAAAATCTTAGATCTTCATTGTCCTTTGCTTTGTGGCGGCTTTAAATTCTGCCAGCAAAAATCTAGAATGGCCGTCACGAAAGATGGTTTTCGTAGTAGTGCTAGTACAAGATAAGACATTTTATACATAGTACAACAAATCTAGACATGAGGGTGTCTAGATTCGTTTTACTATAAAATGTCCCATCAAATGTCCCATCAAGTTATAGGTTGCTATATTATGGAATGGATGGAGTATATTGTAAGTAGCATAACATAATCAATTTATCATTACAATTATTAGACGAAACTAAGACAGCATATAGTAAAATTTGTAAGAACCGTGATTATATAAAGAAGAAACTGCTCTAGCAATAGAGAATATCGACCGCCGTGTTCTTAATAAAATAACTGCGGGAGGTCTAGAATAGTTTAAAAATCAGAACAAGACATATGCTCTATTAAAAAATATCAGAAGAAGTAAAGACTATAGTTTAATCTATAATTAATAGGTAAAAATTGATGTTGGACATTCGAACTTTAAGGGTTTAGCCGTTTAGGTATAGGTATAGGACATGGTAGAAAAAGATCTCTAGAATATGACAATCTTAAAACGCGAATGGGTTATACCCATACTTAAATTTTCTCATTGCCGGTCATCATCCTAAGAGACTATAAGCCAACTAAAAGTTTATATGACTAAGAGAGAAGTATAAAAATAAAAAGAGTTAGCTGTTCACATATTTCAAAATAAATGTATTCAATGCACAGGTGAGAGAAAGATAGAGAAGAGAACAAAACTTAGAGATAATCTTATAGTTTATCTACCATACATATTAACTCTAATATAAAATATAAGCTTATAGTTAGCTTTACTATTTAACTTGCTCTAACTGAGAGTTGGGTTTTACCTCAACTGGTAAAGCGTTCAGTATTTTTGTATTGACTCCGTGAGTCCATGCGGCAAGGTTGGCTTGGTCCAGTTTGGAGGCTGGAGCTGCCCGGTCTGGTATTGGTGGAGGCAGTTGGCTGCGGTCTGTGGCTAACGTTACGCTTCGATGGAGACACCGTCAAGTACGTTCTGTCCAGTGTCCACTGGCTGAAGGCGCCTAGCTAAGGCTGTGCACAGGAAAGGGGAAACGATGGTTTTGGACTTCTGGTTAGGGTCGGAGAAAAAAACTCCGAGTCTCCGAGTTTTCATGGGCTTTTGTGGTCCACTCTATCCACGGGCCGACTTCTGGCCCGCAGAGTGTTCTTTGTTGGTGGTAGCTATTTATGGAATAAGTTCACCTGAGGTCCCTTACTTGTTAACTAATCCGATTTTCGTTCTTCAACCAGAAAACCAAATATAACGGGTCCTTCAACTATCAAAACCGGTGCAAACTAGGTCTCTCAGCGGTTTTGATGGTGGTTTTGGCAGACGTGGCGCATACGTGGCTGGTTTGACTTGGTCCTCGTCCTACGTGGCGGTGCTGTGGCACTGGAAGTAAAAAAATCAAAATTAAAAAAAATGTGGGGCCCACATATCAGTCAGATAAAAGAAACAATAGTGGGACCCACATGTCAGTGGGTCCCTCCCTCCTCTCTATCCACGAACGACAATGCGTCAGCGCCTCCTTCACCGCTCTCCGTCCCAGCAATCCTTCCTTCCTCCTCGAGCTTCCTCGTTGGTCCACGAAGGGGGCGGAGAGGGAGAAGGGCGGTGGCTGGTGAGGGGCGGCGCCCACCTCCTCCCTCTCCCCGTGCTCGCTGGCCTCCCTCTCCGTGCGCGCTCACTGGCTTCCCTCATATCCTCCCTCTCTGCTCCTCGCGCCTCCTCCTCAAAGCGACAGCCCCCTCCTCGTCGGTCGCTGGAAGCAGCCACCGCCATGTGCGGGCAAGAAAGAAAGAGTGGGCATCCGCTGCCGACCGCATCTGGCGCTGGGCTTGTCGTACTCCGACGAGAGCGGCGCGGACGACGACGACGGCAATAAGGATGACTCCGACGACTCTCTCGGCCTCCCCGGCCCCTCGCCGGCGAGGGGGCGGAGACGGACAATGAGAACATGCGAGGAGGGCGGCAGCGACGGGGGTCCTAGATTTGTGCGAGATCGGAATGGGACACTGCGGCATCGTCTTCGTCCTCCTCAACTCCGGAAGGGGCACCGAGAGCCTGTCTTTGCCGGCCATCATCCTTGCCGGTCACCACCCTTCTCCTGTCTCCTCGCTGGCCGCCGCCCGCTATTGACAGTCGTTATCGATCAGTTTCGACCGTCAATATTACCAAAATAAAGGAGAACTAGTGATGCTTGCAATGCATATATATGTTAGAATATTAATATTCCACTAGTATTAGGTTCACTAACCTTTTGCAAAGAATAACTATAAAGTGGAGGAGAATCGACATTAATGCAGACGATAAATCAATCGGATGATGTCGAGAACCAGACTTACGTATGAATGGGCCAAGAACTCAGAATTGACACGATAAATTAGGCCAAAATTCACAAGTCTACGAAAGAGAGCAATGGAGGAGGCCGCATGCCGCTGTTGGGCCAGGTTGGGCCGACCCATGGTGAACCCACCACAGCGCCGTTCGATCCAGGTTTCTCCTGTACGGCTGAGATGGTTCCCCAATGACGTTTGGTGGGTATTACCAACCTTTCCAACCGTCACAACCGTCATTGGGAGGCTATAAAAGGAGCTCTCATCCTCAGTTCACTCATACACCTCAAGCAAGAGCTCTCTCATATTCTCTCAAGTTAGTTTAGTGTTATTAAACTAGTGAAATAGAAATAGAGTAGAAATCGGGAGTCCGAAAGTCTTCGGAAGAGTTCGGGTATGGCTCTAGTAGCTTTCCTTTCCTCTTTTGTAAGCTTTGTACTTTTATTAGAATACTCTTCTTTATACATTTATGGTATTGAAATACTTTTCGAGTATATTAATGTCTACTTTACATTATGTTCATGTTATACTGAATATGCTGCTAGCTTATCTGGGAGATGCTTTGGTGCGGGTATAATGTTTGTTTATGCAATTACTCTATGTCGTGACGATGATATTAAAGTAGTATCTGGTAGTTTAGACGTGGTGTCTAGATTACGGGATATCAGTATTTGGGGTTATATGCTGTGGATGAGAGGTGGGCCGCTGATGGTGACAGCTCAGTACGGGTATTCCTCCACGTGTGTATATAATCCTAAGTTAATTCCCTAGGGAGGGTACTCCTCCGTATTTAGCCCCGGTTGTATGGTCATGACGGGCTGTCATAAGGAACCCAGCAGTCAGGGGTGACTTTTCGAAGTACCAGGAGGGCATCGGATAGAGGATTTTAGCTAGTATATCATATGACTAGAATGTATGTATACTATGTATACTAGAAGTATAGGAATAGATTATCTTTCTCTTTTCTTCCACTTAGCTTATATAATTTAGTATGAGAATGAGTAGCTTAAATGCTTGTGTGTCACTCTACCCTTTAATTATCTTAATCCCTGCTTAGGATATGATTATCACAAGTAATATATAAATTATTAGTCAAGTTCTCTCTGTATGATCTTCCCACGGGATAAAATAAATACGATACCCTTGGAATACTCTCGGGTGAAATGCTACAATGGTATATCTGTGTGCTTGCATATGAACTCTATAACCATAATATACCAGGAGTATTTCTGCGCCATTGCTGGGAATTATATTTCTAGTAATATCGTTAAGAAATACCAACACCCGCTGCACACCTCTCCCTTCATCCGTCGCCGTCAAGCCCCCACCCACGGTGCTCGGCCATCGCTGGCCTCCCTGCTCGCCTTGCCGGTCGCCGCGTGCCGCTCCCTCCTTTACCGCCGGGCGCCGATGTCTTCCCGTGGCGCCTAGAGAGAGGAGAGGGATGAAGAGAGGGAGATGGGGAGAGAGGAGTAAGAAGAGGATAGGGTGAGAATGACATGTGGGGCCCTATGTGGGCTCCACCATTTTTTAATTACTCCCTCCGTCCTATTTTAAGTGTAATCATAAGTTTCAGTGTCCAACTTTGATCATCCGTATTATTTCATTTTTTTTATAATTGTTATTTTTGTTGTTATGAGATGATAAAATATGAATAGTAATTTACTCGTGACTTATGTTTTTAATTTTTTTTCAATTTTTTTTCAAATAAGACGCACCGTCAAAGTTTGGCGCGGAAAACTATGGTTGCACTTAAAATGGAACGGAGGGAGCAATTGTTTTTGTATAACAGACATGTGGGCTCGACGGTTTTATTATTTTCCAAATTAAATTGCCATGTAAGCGCCACGTCAATGCCACGTTAGATGAAGAACGAGTCAAATTAGCCACGTAGGCGCCATGTCAGCGAAAACAGCCGTCCAAACCACCTTGGGACTTATTTTGCACCGATTTTGATAGTTGATGGACCTGTTTTGTCTAGTTTTACAGTTGAAGGATGAAAATTGAATTCGTTGACAAGTTAAGAGACCTCAGATGAACTTATTCTGCTATTTATTGGTTTCATAATACTTACTACATGATATGAAGATTAAAATCTTACATATTACCTTAGCACATTATGGATGCCCTAATGGATTATACCTATTTTTTAGTTGTGACATGACTCATGTTTGTGGAATTTTTTAGGTGGGTCATATCTTATTACCCACTCCGCACATACATTGGCCCTATTTAGATTCCAACTTTTTTTTCTTCAAACTTTCAACCTTTCTGTCACATTGAACTTTCCTACACCCACAAACTTCTAACTTTTCCATCACATCACTTCCAATTTTGGCGTGGAACTAAGGCCGAGTTTAGTTCCAAACTTTTTCTTCAAACTTCCAACTTTTCCATCACATCAAAACTTTCCTATACACACAAACTTCCAACTTTTCCATCACATCGTTTCAATTTCAACCAAACTTTCAATTTTAGCGTGAACTAAACACACCCTAAACACAACCATTGTTATCTGACACGGGCTGACCTTACTTACGTACTTTTGCAACAAATATTGAGGGTGCCCTAAGGGATTTTGCTCATTTAACCATATGTAACTGTATGGGCAAAACATATTATATTTTGAGAGGGAGCTAGTATTTACTATAACGATCGGACGATGTTAGGGTGACTAGATGCATGTTTCCTCTGAAAACAGCTGACTCCACGTTTCTCACTCTTTCCCAATGATATTACTAGGAAATCTGTGATAACTACTGGTTGCTAGAAATATGTGGTTTAGAAGGATTCATGCTGAAGTTGGGAGCTAATTACTTCGTCCCTGCATACTTCCACGAATTCGCAATCGAGAGAGACACGCATGGGGTAGGGTTATCAAATCAGTCGCCTGAGGTGTCGACGAGAGATTGCGTTGGGCCATCCTCCTCCTCGAGTGTACGAGTGTATTTGTGCATATATGACCCCACTGCGAGCGTCTGTCTCGGACTCTGATGCCCAACCCACCATGCACGGCTCTTCTTCTAGCCCCAATTTACCAGCTGCCTCTTCCATATCTCCTCTGTTTCTAGATCGAGTGCAGCGAGCAGGGGCGTCCGGCCTTTATCCGGATGAGTTCTCTTCGATCGGCCTCCCTCCAACGAGCTTGAGACCAGGTCGTCAGCTCTTTTTGGGTTTTCCTACTCCTCCCTTTACTCCTAGAGTTTTAAAATGGGACGGAAAATCCCGACTGTACTGCCTCTTATTTTCGTCTTTTACTGACCGTTTCAACCGGTAATGGAAATTCCCAGCAATGGGAATAGAAATGATTAAATGTTTCGGAAATAGTAACGGAAACGGGAATGGTGTTTCTCCGGCCGTTTAGTCGAAATCTGTATTCGGGAGATAATTTCCAAAAAAAGTCTAGAATATTTCTTAGAGTTTACAATCTTCTGTCCAGTCAGATAATCCCAGAGGCAAAGAGAGCACATGAGTTCATGAGCCCTAAAACTAGGGATGGCAGTGGGTCAGGTCGGACACGGGCAAAGCGAATCCATGCACGACCTGAGACCCACACAGAGGCGGATCCAGGAACAAAATAAATTGGGAGTGCTCAATTACACAGTTTCTTCAACCTCCAACCATATAGGAACCTTTAGTTTATCATTCATGGTGAAAAAATTGAAGGGGGTGCTCTGGGGGGTATCCATGGGTCTTGTGGGTGTAAGGGGGACTCGATTCCCCCTGCACCCACGTTGGATCCGCCCCTGCACACACCCGCGCTCAACTCACGCCCGTCAGGTTTATCGAGCAAAACTCCATACTTCTGCCCATGCCCGACGGACACGGGCATGCCCGACAGGTACACACTGGATACCACAAAATCTAAAAACAAAAGTATAATGGTATAAATGCAAAAATTACAACAAAACCACATGTGCACACATAATTACTGTTCAACACTTCCAACATCCATATCATGACATCAACATCAAGACTTAATTTCTGTTCAACACTTCCAACATCCACAATTACACATCATGACAAAGCCATGTCACTTAATCAGTCTTAAAATATAATATGTTTTGCCCATACAGTTACACAACATCCACAATTCAACATCAAGACTTGCATAACAAAGTCAGCAATATCACTTAATCAGGGCAGCCATCAGCTGCACAATAAAGCCAGCAGTATCTTAGTTCAACACTTAAAAACATCCAACCAAAAGTCACAGCTCACAAGCAATATCTCAGTTCAACACTTAATAATTAGGGCAGCGGCTCTAGCATCAACAAGTCACAGCTCACAAGCACTCAGAGATTAGATACATATTACAGGCATCCAAACAATAATAATTCATTACATTCAGATATGGCATAAGAAACATGCATACACAAATACTAATATCAATTTCAGTTATGGCATAAGATCAACATGCTACAGGACGGAGACACGGAGTGGATGGGCTTACACTTGCTGTTGTGATGACTGAGTGGACGGGCTTGTCTGCGTGCGCCGCCGCCTGCTCACTAGCTCCCGTGCGCCTGTGTGCCGCCACCTGTGCACGCTCCCTTCCGTTTGCCGCTCAGCCCCCTCCCGTGCGTCGCGCCGCCGACGAAAGCCCCAAAGAGAGAGAGACGAGAGGGAGTGAGGACTGAGGAGGAACTAGGGTTAGGGCAAATCAATGTGAGATATATATACCGCCTGTTTACCTCATATAAATGGACCAGGCTGGGATGTTAAACTATTGAAAGCCTGATGGATAATCGGATATATATATATATGGGCTACAAAGATAATTGGATATATATATATATATATATATATATATATATATATATATATATATATATATATATATATATATATATATATATGGGCTACAAATTTTTGGGTCGGGTATGGGTTATCCATGGACGAAATATAAAAACCAGTTGCGCCCACTAAGTTCGCGTGTATCGGATCGAGCGTGGCCACGGACAAAAGAACGTGCCCATACCCGTGTCCATCGGATCGGGTATCCGTGGATACCCGAGCCCGTGAGCATTACTGCCATCCCTACCTAAAACCTCATTCATCACTATCTCTCCCGATTGGGATTGAGTATAGATGGCCATATGGCCTGAGACCCACGGCCCGGCACGAAGCCTGCAATTTTGGCCCGGCCCGACTAGGGTCGTGCCCGTACCGGCCCGGCTCGACAGCTGGGCCGTGCCTGGGCTGCACCCTCGGCACGGTGGGCCAGCCCGGCATGATCAAATAAAAAAATAAAAAATAGACTTACATAATCGTATAAGGCATGGCCAAGACAGTAGGTATACAGAATAGACTTATTTTCCAGCCATTTAAACGCAGCCCACAGAGTTGAGGGAACAAAAATAGACTTATTCCAGCCATTTAAGCACAGTCACGGAGTTGAGGTACCAAATATAGACTTTTTCTGTGAGGCAGCACAATAGCCCATCGTGCCTTTGGGCCGGCCCGGCACGGCCCGAGTAGTATTGGGCCATGCCTGGGCCGTGTATGTCGCCCGTGGGCTGGCACGGCACGGCCCGATGTGTCGGTCGGGCCGTGCCGGGCGGCCCAGATGGCCATCTATAGGATCGAGGGTTTGGCAAAAAAAAAAAAAAAGCACATCGTTTAGTAGTTTAGGAAGCATGTGCCTGGAAAAGGAAATAAACTCTCATTTTGTGCTTCTGCCGAACGCGGTGGAAACAAACTTTCGTCGCATGCACGTACATGAGGCTGTGTGGTGAAATCAAACCAGATCAGAGAGAGATCACCGTGTCCGTCGTCGTCGGCGCGCGATGGCGCCGATGAACATGAGCTGGTGGTGGGCAGGCGCCATCGGCGCCGCCAGGAAGCGCCACAACGACGACGACGACGGCGAGCAGCCGCCGTCGTTCCGGAGCGTAGCGCTCGTGGTCGGCTTCACCGGCATCGTCGGCACCTCCCTCGTCGGCATCCTCCCGCTCCCGGACACCCCCGGCGGGCCGTGGAAGGTGTACGCGCTGTCGCGCCGCCCGCCGCCGCCGTCCGCCGCGGTGACGCACCTCTGCGTCGACCTCGCCGACGCCGCCGCAGTCGCCGACGCGCTGGCGCCGCTCACCGACATCACCCACGTCTTCTACGTCGCGTTGGCGGCTCCCCACCTCGCGGAGGCGCGGAACCGCGAGGCGAACCCCGGCATGCTCCGGAACGTGCTCTCCGCCGTCGTCCCGAGCTGCCCGGCGCTCGCCCACGTCGCCCTCCAGACCGGGAGCAAGCACTGCATCGGCCCGCCGGAGTCCATCGGCAAGCTCGCCGTCGAGACGCCCTTCTCCGAGGACATGCCCCGCCACGACTACCCCAACTTCTACTACGACCAGGAGGACGTCCTCTTCGACGCGGTGTCCACGTCCTCTCCTCCCGCCGCGCCGCCGGCGCCGCCGCCGTCACCTGGTCGGTGCACCGCCCGTCGCTCATCTTCGGGTTCTCGCCGCGGAGCGCCATGAAAGGAGCGCCGCGAGCTGCGGTGGCCGGGCTCCCTCGGCGCGTGGGAAGGGTTCAGCAACGCGTCCGACGCCGACCTCGTCGCGGAGCAGCAGATCTGGGCGGCCGTCGCCAACGGCGACGGCGACGCGGCGGCGAAGAACGAGGCGTTCAACTGCAGCAACGGCGACATCTACAAGTGGAAGCAGCTATGGCCGGTGCTCGCCGGGAAGTTCGGGGTGGAGTGGGCGGGGTACGAGGGGGAGGAGAGGAGGGTGTGGGGCTGACGGCGGCCATGGCCGGGAAGGAGGCGGTGTGGGCGGAGATCGTCGCGGAGGAGAAGCTGGTGGCGACGGAGCTCGGCGAGGTTGCCAACTGGTGGTTCGTCGACGCGCTGTTCATGGACAAGTGGGAGTTCATCGACACCATGAACAAGAGCAAGGAGCACGGGTTCCTGGGGTTCCGGAACACGGTCAGGTCGTTCGAGGCGTGGATCGACAAGATGAAGCTTTACAGGATTGTTCCTTGATTAATTTATCTCAGGTTTCTCCTCAATCTCTCGTCGATGAATAATTGTACTACATCGCTGTAATATGGTGAAGATGAATTCTAATCTCTCAGGTGGACGTTCACCCGTTTTTTTACATGTGATCTAAATGATTATGAAAAAAACTAAAAAACAATACAAAATAGATTATTATGTATTATATCACTTTACAAACATGCAAGTTTAAATTCGACTTTTATAAGTTGTAACAAAAATAACAAATTAAACTCTAACTAGTGTACGTATATTCATAGTTAAATTTGTTGTTTTTGTTACAACTTCTAAAAGTCGAATTTAAACTTGTATGTTTGTGAAATGATATATTACATATTGTCACGCTCCGAACTAGTCCCGACCGGAACTAGCCCATGACGCTCCAAATTAACCTGTTGATTGATACCAGTCCCAGGAAACAGTGCTGGTATCACAGGAAGACAGAATATCACAGCGACAGAGGTCTCTTTATTATAGAGTAGAAGTACAGTCACGTTAGGCTGCGGACAGATCCCGAGCTCACAACTGCATTACAAAAGGGGGAAGCGGAAGCCAAAACTTGGACCAATCATCACGGGCGCGACTTGGGAACTAGGCCGAAACCCTAAAACTCGTCGTAGCCGACTTGCTCCTGGAAGAACTCCTCGTCAGCGGGATCTGCTTCATCTTCTTCAGCAACTGGGGGGGGATTATATATATATGGAACAAGGGTGAGTACGGGAGTACTCAGCAAGCCATGGGAATTAGGTGTTTAATGCAGGCTTCAAGGAAAGGCTGCTCGTTTTCACAATCGATTTTAGTTAAACTCCTTTTTGAAACAACTAAGTGAGTGCTTCTCAAACGACACGGAGGAGACAGTGCGTCTCATCCGGTCGGAGTATGTGCAATGTATCAGTCTTTGGATTGATCAAGGTTGGCACCCGGCCAACAATTTTCATACGGCCACCCGGGCCTAGCTGATCCCATCAGCTGCAGATTTTCCACTCAACGAACCCATTTCACAACAGCAAATTCACAAGGCAGTAGTCAAACAAAACTACGCTAGGAATCACCTCACATCCGCCCATGACCGTGGGCACGGCTGTTCGAACAGTTTAATAACCTCTGCAAAGGGGGTACACTTTACCCACACGATATTACTAACCCGGATCATCCAGCCCGTGCAGAACGGCCACATCTAGAGACCTTAAGGCTTTCATGACAAGGCATTTCGAAAGCCGACACAGGTTCACCATATGCCAACGGGAGGGGTCCCAGACAAACACCAGATTAGGTCCCAGACCATACTGTGCCAGGAAACCCGGGGGTTCTCCTCGACACCACCCCGTTGAATTCACATGTCTCTTGGCATCATGGCTCCCCCGATTAGCTAATTACTCAGCCAGGGGTGTCCCATTTCACCCATGTGGTCGCACTTGTCTTATGTTCGGATGAAATTCCAAGGAAACGGTCCTTAAGTGCAAGAGCGGGAAACCGTACTCCCGGTACGTTCCACGGTCCGCGATTTTGGAAATTCATTTTGTTCGCAAGCACCGACCCAGGTGTCGGGTTTTCCAAGTCTTTTGTAAAACCCCAAGTTTTACCCATCGTTGGATATTTTAAATTTGAGGGGAGGTGTTCCGATGCGCGTGCTCGAAGGCCCGTGCATCGAAGCACAACAGTTGACAAGGGAAGTTTAAGTGTTCAAATAATTCAAGGAGGGTAATTGCAGCAAATAGGATTGGGGGCCGGCAGGCTATCTCGCAAGCCGCGGCCGAATTACTTGTGTAAATCCTATGTATGCAATATTTGCGGAAAGGAAATACTTAGATTTAAATTATAGGTGCAAGATGATCAAAGGTGACTTGCCTTGCTCGAGATCTTGAGCTTGATCCTCAATATCCTCGCACTGCGGGTCTTCGGGCTCCGAAACTACACGCGAAACGGGACAACTCAACAAACGGCGAAAAAATAAAGCCCTATTAACGACCTCTAATCGTGCCATTAAATAGATCTCAAGATTTGAGGAATTTTGGAAGTTGAACGGAGTCAAACGGATTTACGGTTGGGGAGATATGGAATTTCTAAGATTATTGGATTTTTGGTCTAAAGGAAAAGGGTTTAATTAAATCCTTTTTGAAAAAGAAAAGAAAATAAAAGAATGAGGGAGGGAAATTAGACTTTCCTCGGGCGGCTAGGGCGCGGCCCGAGAGAAATGGGGCGGTCCAGCCGAGCTAAATGGGCCGGCCGGCCCAAGGCGCGCGCGCGCGGGAGGGGAGGAGAGAAGGCACCGGTGGACCGGGCTCACCACGCGTGGTCCCGGGTGGGACCCGCTTGTCGGTGACACGGTTCACCGTGCGGAGCGAGCACGCGGCGTACGCGCGCGGGCGGGGGAGGGACGCGGTGCACGCGGATGCGGCGGGCCCACGCGCAGCCTCACGACTCGCGGTGGACCGCGCCCGCGAGCGGGGCCGGAGAAAGCGGCTGACCGGGGTCGGCTCGACCCAGTCTTGGCTGAGCTGGCGCCGACGTGGCGCCTACGTGGCTGCCACGCGGGCTGGCGGGAGGTAGACGACGACGCCGGCCGGAACGGACGGCGGACGACTGCGGCGAGCGGCGGAGCGAACTACGGCGAAACGGGCGAAAGCGAGCACACCGGGGAGTCGCGCGGGACGAGGGGAGTCGGGCCAACGGCTCGGATTCGCCGGAGGGAGCTCGAGGGCGGCGGATTGCGGCGGCGGCAGCCGGCGGCGAGGAAAGGGGGAAACGGCGACGAGGTCACGAGGGGTCGATTCCCGGCGGCGAGAGCATCTACGCGGCTACGGGAACCGGATGCTAGCGTCGGATTGGGCGGAGCTACGCCGAGCGAGGCCGGCGACGAGCGGGCGCTACGGAGCACGGGCGGCGACGGCGGCGAGCACTCAGCGAGCGGCTGCAACGATCGGGGCGGCGCCGGCCAGCTACGGGGAGGCTACTCGTGCTACTACTCGAGTCTAAGGGGAGGAGATGGAACGGGGAGGAAGAACGGAGGGAGGCACTACCGTGCGGGCGGGCGCAGTGACGAGAGGCCGACGGCGCGGGAGTGATCTCTCCGGCCTCGGGCCGGGGAAGAGGAGGAAGACGAGCGCCTGGAGTCCCCTTCCGCGTCCTCGAACGCACCGGCTCTCCCGGTGCTCGGCGGTGAACGGCGGAAGCGAGACAGTGGGGCGGCAATGGTGTGGCGGCGGCGAGCGAAACGGGGAAGGGAAGGATGGAAGGGGCGCCTCGGGCTTTAAAGGGTGGCTATGTCGGTTAGGAAACCGACTTTGGGCGGTCAAGGCGCGAGCTGGAGCTCAGCGCTCGCGGCCAAAATGGTGACAGAGGCGGATGACGCCGGCGGGGAGGGAAAAAGGAAAAGAGGGAGAGAAAGGAGGGCTTGTGTCACGCCCAGAAATTCCCGAATGGAATTCCAAGCAGAATGTGCATTAAAATCCCCGTCCAGGACCAGCCGGGGTACACAAACGACAATGTTGACATTCAGATCCACGTCTTACAAACATCATAAAAGTCTTACATAAATGCAGCGGAAAAACGAAAGATAAAAGAAGCTAGGCCTTGACTTGAACTGCAGCGGAAACACCACTCCATAGGCATCCTCGACGGCACGGACGAAGCCTACTCCTCGGAGAAACCACCGTCGGACGCATACTCGCACTCTGGGGGGGGGAATAGAGCAAGACTGAGTACTACCCACCGTACTCAGCAAGTCATGCCGGAATAGAGGCATGATGCAGGGAATCATCAAAGGAGAGCTAAAGTGGCTCATTTGCATAAAGCGAGCATTTATAAACAGAAGTTGAAAGATTTAAACAGTTGTAATATTTAATCAATATTAACTATCCACTGTCCAACGCTAACCCACGTTGCGACAGGCCCAACCATCCACCTAGACTATCCAATTTCACTAGACTAAACTAGGGTGAAACTAATCACGGTGAATCTGGTTGACCGCCCATAACCGCGGGCACGGCTATTCGAATAGTTTTACTCTGATCAGAGGTGTACAACTGTACCCACAAGACACAGCCCCACGACACGTTACCGTGCGCCGACATGCCACCACGACATACCGGAAAGAGGCCGTGACAGGACCCTTCGCATAACCCCCTCTAACCAAGCACACCACACCTCAGGTTTCACCCCCGTCCCCAGCGGGCAACGGGCAGTCCCCTCTCGTGCCTAGGTGAATCCGGAAGCGACAGAGGCCGTCGCAGGGCCCGCCCCGCTCCATCACGCCCACCCTTGCCTGGATGCGTCAGCTAGAGGAAAGCTACACTACAAGCCCAGCCGTTGCCCACGCTGGCTTGTGGTAAGCACGATAAATTCTTCCAGGGTTTCCCGCGAACCGGTCCTTAACTGCCATGGGTGCGACCAACTAAACCATGCACCCACAGCCCACCATGTGATTTATTTTAATTAACGAACACCAAAGCGGTGTCACTAATCCAACAAAACCATTAGAACCAACAGTCTAAGCATTATTAGGATTTTCCCCATTGTGAACTAGTTGAGCTAAGCATGGCTAAGCATTCCCTAGTCCAAACTCTAATCATGTTATAACCCCAAGCTGACAAGGAGACATGGTTCAACAATAGCATGGCTATGATAATAGGTAAACATCCCATAGTAATATTATAAAACAATGCAATATTTGAAGAAAGACAATAGAGCATTTGCAATATAGGATCAACATGTTCAAGTGACAAGCATGACTTGCCTTGCTCTGCTGCTGGAGGAACCTCGGCGACTATTTCGAAGTACACCGGAGCGTCGAAGGAACCGGAATCTAGCGACATACAAAGCAAACATTGCAAACAGGCTATAAGACTACTGAAACAGGGAACAAAACCATTTTTAGTGGATTCTACACATTTTTCTTGATTTACTGAGACTTGAATGGGCTTAAACGGAGCTCGAATGAATTAGATATGAATTTTAGAAGATTCACTGTGTTTATTACTATAACAAAAATCCTTAAATCATTTATTGCGCAATATTTTCCAGGGCTGACGTCATCAAGGGGGGGGGGGCGGCGCCGGCAAGCGGGGCCCACCGGTCAGCGGCTCGGGAGAGAGAGGAGGGCGCTGGCACGCGGGCCCCACATGGCAGCGGCTCAAGGGGGCGCGGTCCACCGTAGACCGGGACCACGCGGATGGTCCACCGCCGGTCCACGGGACCGACGGCCCGGATCGCCCTCGGGCCGATCGGACGGCGCGGAGGCAGCCGAGCTCGGCTCGACCCGGCACAAAGCCGGCCGAGCGGCCGAGGGGCGCGGCGGCGGCGCACCCGACCACGGCGGCGGCAGACGGCGCACAGGCCGACGGCGGCGACCGGCCGGCGGCGGCGCGAGCGGCGCTAGCGGCGGCTGGCGGCGGCTAAGCGGCAGCGCGGCGGCTAAGCGGCGGCGCGGCGGCTAAGCGGCGCGGGAGAAAGAGGGAGGAAGGGGAGGGGGAGGCCTCACCGACGGCGATCGGCGGCGGCGAGCGACGGAGCGAGGCAACAGCGACGGGACGAGCTTCGGGGCCACCTAGCGAACAAAGAGAGAGGGGTTAGAGAGGGAGAGGGATCCGGAGGAGAGCGAGGGCGCCGGCCGAAGGCGGCGGCCATGGCGATGCTCACCGACGCACGGTGCGGAGGGGGCACGGCGACGGAACCCGACGGAGGAGGGGTGGACGGGGCGGCCCGCACGACGGCGAACGCGACGGCGTCGACGGCGCGGTGCGGCGGCGAACCTAGCGGCGGCTAGCGGCGGCCGGAGTAGCGGAAGCGGCGGCGGCAAGGGGTTGCACGGCGCGGGAGCGATGGGAGGATCGGGAGAGCTCGGTGGAATGGGGAAAAAGGGAGAGAGGGCGACGGCGACGCTTAAATAGAGTGAGAGGGGGCCGGACGTGGCCGAGAAAGGCGGCGAATCGCCGGCGACGTGGGGGAGCGGGGAGGAGAGAGAGGCGGGATTCGAAAATCGAATCCCGGCCATCTCGGGGCGCGGGCGAGCGGGAGAGAGGGGGAAAGAGGGCGCGGGAGGTGCGGGCGCGGGGCGACGTGGGGGAGCGGTCCGGGAGACGCGGAGGAGGTGGGCGCGGCGGCGGCGGTTTCGGGAGGTGGCCGGCGCGGGCGGCGGGAGGTTGGGGGAGGACCCGACAGGTGGGCCCCACCTGTCGGCGACCCCGGGAGAGAGGAGGGGGCGGCCGGCTCGCGCGGCTGGGCTGGGCTGGGCCTCGGCCTTCGGCCGGCCTAGCGGGGGGGAGAGGGGGGAAAAAAAAGAAAATGGGCCGACGGCCCATTGAGAGGAAAAAGGAAAAAGAAAAAGAAAAAGAACGAAAAGGATTTTCCCTGGAATTAAATATTGCATGTGCTCAATTTTAATTGGTTAAAATTATTTCTAGGACTCTGAAAATTCCACTAAAAGTCCTGTTAGTGAATTTCGACATGTAGAACTCAAGAAAAATTCCACATGCCAGATTCGATTATTATTTGCATTAATTTATTAGGGTTTACTCTTGCTTTACACTGCTATTTTCTTGGGGTCATTTATAAATTAACTTTTAGGCTTGGGAGGAGAACTTCGGGGTGTGACAGCTTGCCCCTTGCCGCTTTGGGAAAAGGAGGAGGGAGCGGGGGCGACGCGGCAGAGGGAGGGGGAGCTCTGTCTCCGTCCCTTGGCTGCTCGCGCGCGGAGTGGCGGGGCCGGGCGATGACGACGGCGATGACGGCAGGGCGGTTTGGAGCGGCGCGACGACACGGGCGACAGGTGCGGGCAGGCACGGCAGAGGGTGACGGCGGTGGCGGCCAGGAGGTCGGCCACCACGGCGCGCGCGCGGGTCGCGACGGGAGGCGCGGCACGGCAGCGGGGCCGGGTGACGCGGGCGGCGCAGGCGCGGCATGGGCGGCAACCACGCGGGCGCGCGCGCGAACAGCGCCGCGCAGGGAGCTCGCCAGGGACGGAGGCGGGAAGAAGGAGAGCGAGGGGAAGGGAGGGCGCTCGGCGCGAGCGGCTCACGCGCACGCGCGCGGGCAGAGCGGAGGGGGAGGGCGCGCGCGCGCGAGAGAGAGAGAGAGAGAGAGCGCCGGGGGGGGAAAGAGGAGATGGGCCGAGAGAGATTCGGCCCATCGACCCCGGGGAGGCAAAATAGACTTTTGCGAAGGGACCGATTTGGGATGGATTTGGATTCGGGATTGAACTCGACGATAGATCGGGGATTTGAGATCTGAGATGGCACGGGGACTGACTGCAAGCGAAGAAACAATTTTCGCACTTATGGTTTTTAAGAGATAGATTTTCCCGCTAGGCGCCACGACGGAACGGGCGCTACAGACCAACCCCCCTAACAAGAATCTCGACCCCGAGATTCAGCACCTAAGGGAGCAGCTCCGGAAACTCGGCGCGGAGATGATCTTCTCGTTCCCAGGTTGCTTCATCTTCGGAATGGTTGCTCCATTGGACCTTGTAGAACTTGACAGTCTTCCTTGGAGTCTGACGTTCTGCCTCTTCAAGAACCTTGATCGGTCTTTCCTTGTAGGTCAGATTCTTTTCCAGCTCGATATTGCCCAGAGGAACTTGTTCTTCTGGAACGCGGAGACACTTCTTTAACTGAGACACGTGAAACACGTTGTGCACATCTGCGAGACCTTCAGGCAACTCAAGCTGATAAGCTACTTCACCGCGTCTAGCGGTTATGAGGTAGGGGCCGATGTAGCGGGGTGCTAACTTGCCGGACATCCCGAACCTCCTCATACCACGGAGAAGCGATACCCGTAGGTACACATGATCTCCTTTTTCGAACTCAAGGTCACGCCTTCGATTGTCCGCGTAATTCTTCTGACGGTTCTGCGCTGTCTTTAAACGTTCTCGGATCAGCTTAACTTGTTCTTCTGCTGCCTTGAGTACGTCAGGACCGAACACTAGTGCTTCGCCAACTTCATTCCAGCACAAGGGAGTGCGGCACTTTCTTCCGAACATTGCCTCATTTGGCGACATCTGAATGCTGGCCTGATAACTATTGTTGTATGAGAACTCAGCATACGGCAAACAACGATCCCAAGTGCCTTCGAAATCCAGGGCACACACTCGAAGCATGTCTTCTAGGATCTGATTTACTCTTTCCGTCTGACCATCTGTCTGCGGATGGTAAGCCGTACTAAAATTTAGATCGGTTCCGAGAGCTTCATGCAATTGCTTCCAGAACCTTGAGGTGAACTGAGTGCCTCGATCTGACACGATCTTCTTGGGGCAACCAAATCTGCATACGACATGGGTCATGTAGAGTTCTGCTAACTTCTTTCCATCAAAGGTGGTTTTCACTGGCACGAAATGAGCTGATTTCGTGAGTCGATCCACGATTACCCAGATAGAGTCGTACCCGCTAGGGGTTCTTGGCAAACCGGTGATGAAATCCATTCCGATTTCTTCCCATTTCCATTCAGGAATCGGTAGGGGTTGCAGCAGACCAGCTGGCCTCTGATGCTCTGCCTTGACTCTTTGGCATATGTCGCAAAGGGCTACGTATTCTGCGACGTCGCGTTTCATTCCTGCCCACCAGAAGTATGCCTTGATATCTTGGTACATCTTCGTACTTCCTGGATGAATGGAGTAGGCGGACTCATGAGCTTCCTTTAGGATGAGATCTTTTAACTCCTTTTTGGCCGGTACACAGATGCGTGGACCGCACCAAACCGTGCCTTGGTCGTCTATGGAGAAGTCGGTGTCTTTCTTCTCTTGCATTCTTTTTATTAATTCTTTTATCCTTTCGTCATCTTTCTGAGCCTCCCGGATTTGCGATTCTAGGGTAGGCTGTACTGTCAAGCTGGCAGGGACACCTGACTGTACCATGGTCAGCCTTAACTTCTCCAATTCTCTGCACAGGCGATCTTGGTCAGGCCGTACTTGAGCTACATTGCAATAGGCCTTGCGACTTAGCGCATCAGCGACCACGTTAGCCTTACCGGGGTGGTAATGAATTCCAAGATCGTAATCCTTGATTAGTTCCAACCATCTTCTCTGCCTCATATTTAATTCGGTCTGGGTGAAGAGGTACTTAAGACTTTTGTGATCGGTGTACACTTCGCATCTGTTCCCGATTAAATAGTGCCTCCAGATTTTAAGAGCATGAATCACGGCTGCCAGCTCGAGATCGTGGGTGGGATAGTTGACTTCATGAGGCCTGAGCTGCCTGGATGCATAGGCCACAACCTTTCGTTCTTGCATTAGGACACATCCTAAGCCTTGTCTTGATGCGTCACAGAAGATCTCGAAATCCTTTCGGATATCTGGCAGGGTGAGCACTGGGGCAGTGGTCAGCCTTTTCTTCATTTCCTGAAAGCTGTCTTCACAGGCTGCTACCATTCAAATTTCTTTTCCTTCTTTAACAGCTCGGTCATAGGTCTTGCTAGCTTAGAGAATCCTTCGATGAATCTTCGATAGTAACCGGCTAGGCCAAGGAAACTGCGGATCTCTGGCACACTCTTGGGCGGATTCCAAGCAAGTACCGCTTCAACCTTGCTGGGATCTACTTCGACACCGTTGGAGGAGATCACGTGTCCAAGAAATGCTACTCGGTCTAACCAAAATTCGCATTTCGAGAATTTAGCGAATAGTCGATGATCCCTGAGCTTTTCCATTATCAGCCTCAGGTGTTCAGCATGTTCTTCCTCATTCTTAGAGTATATCAGGATGTCATCGATGAATACCACGACAAACTGGTCCAGGTATTCCATGAAGATTTTGTTCATTAAGTTCATGAAGAATGCTGGAGCATTGGTGAGTCCGAAGGACATCACTGTGAACTCATATAGACCATAACGCGTTGAGAAGGCGGTCTTCGGGATGTCTTCAGATCTGATTTTCAGTTGGTGGTAACCTGATCTCAAGTCGATTTTAGAGAAAACTCTTGCTCCTTTAAGTTGATCGAACAAATCGTCAATCCGTGGCAACGGGTACTTGTTCTTTATAGTTACTTCATTCAGGGCTCTATAGTCGATTACCATTCTCTCAGAGCCATCCTTTTTCTTAACCAGAAGTACTGGGGCTCCCCAAGGGGATGAGCTAGGTCGCACATATCCTTTACTCTCCAACTCTTCGATTTGTCTTTTAACTTCTGCTAACTCATTAGCTGCCATTCGGTAGGGTCTTTTTGCAATTGGTGCGGTGCCTGGTGCCAGTTCTATGGCGAACTCAATCTCTCGGTCTGGTGGCATACTCGTTAATTCTTCTGGAAATACGTCGGGATATTCACAGACTATGGGCACCGACTCCAAGGAGGTGACTTGTAAACAGGTTAGGATGGACCGACTTGCGGGAGGAGCGCTAGAGGTAAAGCGGACTTGCTTCCCTCCAGGTCCTTGCAAGGTGATGGATTTTTCGGCACAATCTATCTGTCCTTTGTGCTTAGCCAACCAATCCATCCCCAGGATGATGTCCAAGCTTTGCGATTCTAAGACTATTGGTTTGGCTAGGAAGTCAACTTCCTCAATTCTAAGGTTAACTTCCGGGCATATTTGGGTTGCCCTTATATCCCTCCCAGGGGAATGTACTATCATTGGTACTCGTAAATTTTGGGTTTTCCAACCATTTCTTTTCACAAAAGCTTGCGATATGAAAGAATGGGAAGCTCCTGAATCAAACAGAACTATTGCGGGTACGGAGTTAACAGAGAACATACCCATCACGACGTCTGGGGCATCCTGAGCAGTCTCAGCTTGAATGTGGTTCACCCGGCCTCGACCAAGGTTGTTGGAGGCACGAGAATCTTGTCCACTTGCCTGAGAGCTAGGACGAGACTGAGCTGCCGCTAGAGTAGGAGTTCTAGCAATGCTACCATTAGCATGCCCTATGTTGGTGTTGGTAGGATTCTGAGGGCACTGTCTGGCATAGTGACCCATCTGGTTGCACCGGAAACACTGAACTGCTGATAGTCCTGGCGGTGACTTGAAGGTGGTAACGCTGTTTGGCGCAGTATTGCCACTTGGGACACGTTGCTGCGGCTGAGGCGCCGGACGGTTCACCTGAGGACGAGGGGCATAGCCTGGCTGGCGGTTAGCCTGAGTGACCGACTGGTGATATTGCATGGGTTGACCAAAGCGAGGGCGAGGTGCGCCTCGGAAGGAATTCCCTTGATGGTTAGATTTACGTTTCTTATATTCTTCGGTAGCCTCTTTCCTGACATCCTCAAGTAGAAGTGCCTTGTTGATCATATGCTGAAAAGTGGGGAAGTCATGAGCAAGCAACTGGAGCCTCATTCCAACCGTGACTCCCTTCAGGAACTTCCTGATTTTCTTCTTGTCAGTGTCCACTTCCTCAGGGGCATACCGAGCCAACTTGTTGAACTGACTTAGGTACTCATTGACACTGTTGTTGCCTTGCTTAAGTCTGTTGAATTCCTCTTTCTTCATATCAATAGCGCTTTCAGGCACATGAGCTGCACGGAAAGCCGTAGCAAACTCATCCCAAACAATGTTAGTGGGTTCAGGGTGTGCATTGCAGTAATTCTCCCACCAATCTGCAGCAGGTCCTCTTAGCTGGTGAGAGGCGTAGAGTGTCTTCTCAACAGGAGTACACTGCACTAAGTTGAGTTTCCTCTCAACATCCTTCAGCCAATCGTCAGCCTCAACGGGCTCGACAGTCTGAGAGAACTCCGGCGGACGAGACCTCAAAAAGTCTGTCAGCTTGGATCTATTGTTGCCCAAGTGGGGGTTGCCATTCCCATGCGCGTTATGCTGGAAGCCGGCTATGGCCGTGGCTAATCCTTGTAAGATCTGTGTCTGGACTGCCATCAAGTGCTGCATGTTGTTTTCCACACGAGGTGGGGAAGGGAGGCGTTCTTCTCCAGAATTGTGACTGGCAGTGCGGTGAGAGCAGTGAGACTGTTCCATCTCTGCATTACGGGATGCTGTGTGATGCGAGCGGTTGCTGCGGCAGGGTTGCTCAACTTCTGCGTTGCGGGAAGCAGTACGGTGTGAACGGTTGCTGTGGTGAGATCGCTCATTAGCTGACTCATGACTTTCTTCTGGCTCAACTCTACCTTCTTCAAAACCGAAGCGGGCGGGGGCACGAGCTGCACGGCGGGGGCGGCTAGCCATCTAAACTCCCAGAAGAGGGCGGGGTAAGAGTCAGATAAGCACTTAGGAAGGCAAGGAGCAAAGCAAATAGCAACTCAGATAGCACACACTAGGCATAAACTGGATTTTTCTCAAATCATAAAGACACCTAATACAACGGGTGTGGACAAGTCACAGAGCTACGCCGAGCTTGACTGTACGCACACCACCTAGAAGAACCAGACTACCAAACAACACCCACATCAAACACACGCACGCACTACCTCGCCACGACTCCAAAAGAGTTGGCGGCGGAACAAAAGGGCCTAGCACACGGACGGCGGCTGAAGACTGCCTCCTCTACTCCTCGTCTGCCTGGCTGCCTCCGGTAGTCGGCTCCTCAGTCGAAGAGACATCGATCGGCTGACGCGAAAAGACCGGCGGATCCTGTCGAGGGCCGGCAGCAGCACGGGCCGCTGGCGGTGGGGGAGCTGGGTAGTCGAAACGGAACACGGTGGAAGAACCAACAACACGCTTCCGCGCAGTGCGGATAAAGCGTGGGCCACGGCGGGAGGAAGCAACTGGAGTGTGTCCTGGGGTGTAGGAGGGGCTAACTGGGTGTGGGTAGGGGGAGTACACTGGTGAGTATGGCGCACGCGAGCTGGGGGAGCGCGGGCCACTGGGAGTACGAGCAGAGCCGCGAGAGCTGTGGGAGGACAGGTGGCTGGCGTGGCAGAGGCGACCTGAGTCCCAAGAGACAGTGTCAACTGAGGTGACACCCTCCTCGGCCAGACGAGCCTCCAGAGCGGCGTAGCGGCGGGCAAGGGAGCGGTAAGCCTCAAGGAGTAGGTCGTGCTGGGTGGCCTGAGCCTCAGAAAGCTCAACCATGCGAGTCAGCACTGGCTGAGACTCGCTGTACGGACAAGGGTACCTGGCGTCTGCGTGGCCAGAAGGAAGGCGTGGGAGCTGCCGGAAGGCAGAGCCCCCGAGACGGTGGCTGTAGTCGTGGGCCAGGCGACGAAGCGCAGTCCAGGAGAGGTCCTGGTACGCGATCTGGAGAGTGGGCCTGGCCACAGTGAAGTGGTGCGGGCGGAGGCTAGCTCCGTGTATACCTCCACGAGGGTAAAGGTACACGGAGAGCTCACAGCGAGGGGAAACACGGTCCACGGAGTAACCCGTGTACTCGGGACACGAGAAGCCAAGGAAGCGGGCGAGGTCACGAAGCTGAGCGACGTGGTGACCCTCACCAAAACCGTGGGAACTGAAGCTGGCGTTCACTGCCATCTACAATTTTGAAAGAGGAAGAAAGATCAGTAACCATTTTAGAAACAAACTATTGAAAATAAGGGAAACAAAAGAAACCTTAGCTTTTCGCAAGTAGTTTTGAACTTAGTATCCTTAGGGTCGTCCTAAACGTCGGGTTTCGCCCTAGGGCCAAGCCTGTGCTCTGATACCATCTCTTGTCACGCCCCGAACTAGTCCCGACCGGAACTAGCCCATGACGCTCCAAATTAACCTGTTGATTGATACCGGTCCCAGGAAACAGTGCTGATATCACAGGAAGACAGAATATCACAGCGACAGAGGTCTCTTTATTATAGAGTAGAAGTACAGTCACGTTGGGCTGCGGACAGATCCCGAGCTCACAACTGCATTACAAAAGGGGGAAGCGGAAGCCAAAACTTGGACCAATCATCACGGGCGCGACTTGGGAACTAGGCCGAAACCCTAAAACTCGTCGTAGCCGACTTGCTCCTGGAAGAACTCCTCGTCAGCGGGATCTGCTTCATCTTCTTCAGCAACTAGGGGGGGATTATATATATATGGAGCAAGGGTGAGTACGGGAGTACTCAGCAAGCCATGGGAATTAGGTGTTTAATGCAGGCTTCAAGGAAAGGCTGCTCGTTTTCACAATCGATTTTAGTTAAACTCCTTTTTGAAACAACTAAGTGAGTGCTTCTCAAACGACACGGAGGAGACAGTGTGTCTCATCCGGTCGGAGTATGTGCAATGTATCAGTCTTTGGATTGATCAAGGTTGGCACCCGGCCAACAATTTTCATACGGCCACCCGGGCCTAGCTGATCCCATCAGCTGCAAATTTTCCACTCAACGAACCCATTTCACAACAGCAAATTCACAAGGCAGTAGTCAAACAAAACTACGCTAGGAATCACCTCACATCCGCCCATGACCGTGGGCACGGCTGTTCGAACAGTTTAATAACCTCTGCAGAGGGGGTACACTTTACCCACACGACATTACTAACCCGGATCATCCAGCCCGTGCAGAACGGCCATGTCTAGAGACCTTAAGGCTTTCATGACAAGGCATTTCGAAAGCCGACACAGGTTCACCATATGCCAACGAGAGGGGTCCCAGACCAACACCAGATTAGGTCCCAGACCATACTGTGCCAGGAAACCCGGGGGTTCTCCCCGACACCACCCCGTTGAATCCACATGTCTCTTGGCATCATGGCTCCCCCGATTAGCTAATTACTCAGCCAGGGGTGTCCCATTTCACCCATGTGGTCGCACTTGTCTTATGTTCGGATGAAATTCCAAGGAAACGGTCCTTAAGTGCAAGAGCGGGAAACCGTACTCCCGGTACGTTCCCCGGTCCGCGATTTTGGAAATTCATTTTGTTCGCAAGCACCGACCCAGGTGTCGGGTTTTCCAAGTCTTTTGTAAAACCCCAAGTTTTACCCATCGTTGGATATTTTAAATTTGAGGGGAGGTGTTCCGATGCGCGTGCTCGAAGGCCCGTGCATCGAAGCACAACAGTTGACAAGGGAAGTTTAAGTGTTCAAATAATTCAAGGAGGGTAATTGCAGCAAATAGGATTGGGGGCCGGCAGGCTATCTCGCAAGCCGCGGCCGAATTACTTGTGTAAATCCTATGTATGCAATATTTGCGGAAAGGAAATACTTAGATTTAAATTATAGGTGCAAGATGATCAAAGGTGACTTGCCTTGCTCGAGATCTTGAGCTTGATCCTCGATATCCTCGCACTGCGGGTCTTCGGGCTCCGAAACTACACGCGAAACGGGACAACTCAACAAACGGCGAAAAAATAAAGCCCTATTAACGACCTCTAATCGTGCCATTAAATAGATCTCAAGATTTGAGGAATTTTGGAAGTTGAACGGAGTCAAACGGATTTACGGTTGGGGAGATATGGAATTTCTAAGATTATTGGATTTTTGTCTAAAGGAAAAGGGTTTAATTAAATCCTTTTTGAAAAAGAAAAGAAAATAAAAGAATGAGGGAGGGAAATTAGACTTTCCTCGGGCGGCTAGGGCGCGGCCCGAGAGAAATGGGGCGGTCCGGCCGAGCTAAATGGGCCGGCCGGCCCAAGGCGCGCGCGCGCGGGAGGGGAGGAGAGAAGGCACCGGTGGACCGGGCTCACCACGCGTGGTCCCGGGTGGGACCCGCTTGTCGGTGACACGGTTCACCGTGCGGAGCGAGCACGCGGCGTACGCGCGCGGGCGGGGGAGGGACGCGGTGCACGCGCGCGGTTCGCGGTGGACGCGGATGCGGCGGGCCCACGCGCAGCCTCACGGCTCGCGGTGGACCGTGCCCGCGAGCGGGGCCAGAGGAAGCGGCTGACCGGGGTCGGCTCGACCCAGTCTTGGCTGAGCTGGCGCCGACGTGGCGCCTACGTGGCTGCCACGCAGGCTGGCGGGAGGTAGACGACGACGCCGGCCGGAACGGACGGCGGACGACTGCGGCGAGCGGCGGAGCGAGCTACGGCGAAACGGGCGAAAGCGAGCACACCGGGGAGTCGCGCGGGACGAGGGGAGTCGGGCCAACGGCTCGGATTCGCCGGAGGGAGCTCGACGGCGGCGGATTGCGGCGGCGGCAACCGGCGGCGAGGAAAGGGGGAAACGGCGACGAGGTCACGAGGGGTCGATTCCCGGCGGCGAGAGCATCTACGCGGCTACGGGAACCCGATGCTAGCGTCGGATTGGGCGGAGCTACGCCGAGCGAGGCCGGCGACGAGCGGGCGCTACGGAGCACGGGCGGCGACGGTGGCGAGCACTCAGCGAGCGGCTGCAACGGTCGGGGCGGCGCCAGCCAGCTACGGGGAGGCTACTCGTGCTACTACTCGAGTCTAAGGGGAGGAGATGGAACGGGGAGGAAGAACGGAGGGAGGCACTACCGTGCGGGCGGGCGCAGTGACGAGAGGCCGACGGCGCGGGAGTGATCTCTCCGGCCTCGGGCCGGGGAAGAGGAGGAAGACGAGCGCCCGGAGTCCCCTTCCGCGTCCTCGAACGCACCGGCTCTCCCGGTGCTCGGCGGTGAACGGCGGAAGCGAGACAGTGGGGCGGCAATGGCGCGGCGGCGGCGAGCGAAACGGGGAAGGGAAGGATGGAAGGGGTGCCTCGGGCTTTAAAGGGTGGCTATGTCGGTTAGGAAACCGACTTTGGGCGGTCAAGGCGCGAGCTGGAGCTCAGCGCTCGCGGCCAAAATGGTGACAGAGGCGGATGACGCCGGCGGGGAGGGAAAAAGGAAAAGAGGGAGAGAAAGGAGGGCTTGCCCCTTGCCGCTTTGGGAAAAGGAGGAGGGAGCGGGGGCGACGCGGCAGAGGGAGGGGGAGCTCTGTCTCCGTCCCTTGGCTGCTCGCGCGCGGAGTGGCGGGGCCGGGCGATGACGACGGCGATGACGGCGGGGCGGTTTGGAGCGGCGCGACGACACGGGCGACAGGTGCGGGCAGGCACGGCAGAGGGTGACGGCGGTGGCGGCCAGGCGGTCGGCCACCACGGCGCGCGCGCGGGTCGCGACGGGAGGCGCGGCAGGGCAGCGGGGCCGGGTGACGCGGGCGGCGCAGGCGCGGCATGGGCGGCAACCACGCGGACGCGCGCGCGAACAGCGCCGCGCAGGGAGCTCGCCAGGGACGGAGGCGGGAAGAAGGAGAGCGAGGGGAAGGGAGGGCGCTCGGCGCGAGCGGCTCACGCGCACGCGCGCGGGCAGAGCGGAGGGGGAGGGCGCGCGCGAGAGAGAGAGAGAGAGAGAGAGCGCCGGGGGGGGAAAGAGGAGACGGGCCGAGAGAGATTCGGCCCATCGACCCCGGGGAGGCAAAATAGACTTTTGTGAAGGGACCGATTTGGGATGGATTTGGATTCGGGATTGAACTCGACGATAGATCGGGGATTTGAGATCTGAGATGGCACGGGGACTGACTGCAAGCGAAGAAACAATTTTCGCATTTATGGTTTTTAAGAGATAGATTTTCCCGCTAGGCGCCACGACGGAACGGGCGCTACACATATTAACCTTATCATGTCATTTTTTTAAAAAAATTTCATAACCATTTAGATGACATTTAAGAAACGGATGGACGTCCACCCGAGTGTTTTAAACAGTTTCGCTAATATGGTGGCCTCTGGCAACCAAACTAGTTTGTGGTGTTCTCTCCGGTCATGCATCATGGTCAATGCTTCCAAGCTTCCAGCGTCAAATCATTTTGACCAAAAGGGGTTAATGGTTTGTAAAACGTTTTGCTATACATTTGTCCTATGAATTTTCCTCGAAAAATATATACTCCTTTTAAAATATTTCAATAATGATGGTGAGTGGTGAATCTGTTACCTTCCACTATAGATGGCCAAACGGGCGGCACGGCCCAGGCCCGGCCGTGCCTGGGCCGAGGTTAGTCGGGCCAGCATGGCCCGACCTATACTTCGGGCCGTGACATGCCAGCCCACGGGCCGCACACATGGCCCAGACACGGCCCAACACGACTCGGGCCGTGTCGGGCCGGCCCGAAGGCACGACAGCCCATAATTCTTTTCCACATAATAAGTCTATTTTTTGTCCCTCAACTCTGTGGGCTGGGTCCATATGGCTGGAGAATAAATCTATTTTGTATTTCTCTTCTCTTTGGGCCTTGTCTAATATGGTTCATTAAGTCTATTTTGCGTCCGTCGATTTTTTTTATTCAGTCGTGCGGCTCGTGTCGTGTCGGGCCGGTCCACTGTGCCGAGGGTGCGGCCCAGCCGCCGAGGCATAGCCCGGCTGTCAGGCTAGGCCGGCATGGGCACGACCCTGAGTCAGGCCGTGCCGTGCTTGGATCGGGCTAAAATGGTGTGCCTTGGGCCGGACCACGGGCCTCGAATCATATGGCTATCTATACCCCCCCTCCCCAACCACTACCACTCGGTGGCGGATCCAAGGCCAGATGATCCTAGGCAACTTTTGGGCTTGCCGGCCGATCACACCATTATAATAACGTTAATTTTCAGTGACTAACAAACATGTGTAAATTGTTCACATTATATGTCTGTAACATCTACAGATTTAAAATTGCACGTTTATAAAGTAATTTATTACATATTAATCTTTCTGGTTGAATTTTATTGTAATCGTTTCTATGATAATACAAATTAACGTCGAGAGTTTGAAATAGTTTTCCATTAATTTCTGTGGCAGCTGGCAAGAGAAGAAGAGATAAAACGCGACCGTACGTGTCGGCGACGAAGTCGGTCGCTCCTCCGTTTTCTTCTCTTCTCCGAAGTGTTTCGTGCGTGCACGTGATGTGTTTCCTGTGTCTTCCCACAATAGTGTTCAAGCCTCCATCTGATTGCTCTGAAGTTTTGGGAGCCACACCAGGATAGTGTCAACATTGAATCAACGACACATGTTTTGGTTGTGCCGACTCCATCGCTGCCAAAACATCCACACTGGGCCGGTACATCACGAAACATATCTACTCCCTCCATCCTCCCAAATTAAATAAATTTATAATAAAATAGAACTTTTTATAGTACGGTAAAAGTTTTAGATGTACGTTTGTTTGGATTCGTTGTCTTAAAAAATATCATATTCTAATAAGGTTGGTTTATTTTTAAACGGGGGAGTACTTAAACACGGTATTGGTTTGACCGATTGGATGCGCATGGTTAATTAATTATTAACTAATATAAATTTGGAAAATGTTTTTTTATATTTTTAAACAACTTTTATATATAAAGCTTTTCAAAAAAAAATCATGTCATTATGTGTCTTGGGAAATATGTTTATAGTAATCTACTATCTCCGTCCTAAAATATAAGAACTTAGGATCAGATAATATATATCATAATACTACGAATCTAGATATGCCTCTTATCCCATCCGATCATAGGTTTTTATAGTTTGGTATGGAGGAAGTATATTAACTAATGAGTGAAAAAGAGCATGGCCTTAGACTGCACTACTGCAGTGGTGATACGGATCCAGCTCCTCTGACTTTGGGCTCGTACATCAGAGGAGCATAGTATTTTGAGTCACGCGCTACAATAGAAAACAGTGACTCTGATATAATACTGTGGCAACACTGTTTGAGATTACTGTTTGAGATTACTGTTTAGATATTACTATAGCATAGCAATCGATCCCGTTCGCTCGCAACGGCTGAAAATATCCAAGTCAGAGTACTGTACTCCTCTGACTTAAAACGCCCTAAGTCTAAGGATCTCATTCCGTGGTGATACGTGGTGGTGACATATTGAAATCTGTCACTCTACCTCTTCCCACCACAGCTTTTATTGTTCTATGATATATATCAAATATAAATGTGTTGTCACGTATACACATGATCAAAGTGAGCAATCCTTCCAGCAAAGCAGGAAATAACATAGCTGAGGCAAAACTATATTTTATTTTTTTCCTCATTAAAACGTACTATGGTATATATATATTTTGTAAGCATGGGTATTTAGTGATTATAGTAGTAGGTCGATGCGCAGTTCATCCGTATCAGAGCAATCCCAACCTCTTGGCGCATTCGACGCTGCAGCCCAACGTCTCGTCCACCCCATACTTGTACTTGAATCCTAAATCCACAAGCTTATTTTTATCCGCTTGCACCCTCACGTCCTTGCCTACCACCCTAACAAAGAGACCTCACAAAAGTAAACACATATATATGATATACATTTATATAGCACATAAGATATTTTCGTCCTAAAATATAAAAAAAATTAGCTATGAATCTGAACCATACATGTATCCAGTGTATATATTTTAGAACGAAGCGAGTATAATTTTATCTGAAAAACGAAAAATAACAAATTAATCACTGGTCAAAGACACGTACTCTTTAAGTTCTATTTTGATCTCTGGGTATTTGGTGACGAAGTGATCGATGTAATCCTGCATATTGGGGTACCCGGCGGCGCAGAGGAAGCGGCCGGCGATGGACGGCTGCTCCGTGCAGAAGATATGCGCCTCGCAGATGTCCTCGATGTGTGCCAGTGGCACCGAACCTATCAGGGCCTGCAAGAACTTGAGGGTGTTGTGGCATGACTCGTCGCCGGTGAGCGGCGACACGATCACCGGGATGCTGAGCGAGTGGTAGAGCTGCGTGGTGTCGGCGTCGCCGCCGACGAGCGCGCACGCCAGGGTGACCACCTCGAACGCCCTGCTCTCGGACTCGTTGTACCTCAGCAGCAGCTTCTCTGTGAGCGTCTTGGATGAAGAATAATCCTATAAAGCCATTTGAAGTATCAAAAAAACGTACTGCATGTACCATTGTTAATTTGCTCTATGGTATCTAATAAATCACCAATCGGTAGTCTGAGAATTACAACATATGTTGAAATGTCATTTTCACTCGGTTAAACGAAAGAAATATTCCTGACGATGATTGCGAATTTGGGTGTACTGTTTAATTGATTGTACTAGTATAATGATATATTATGCTGTTGAATTCTTTTTATATCTATATAGATGATATATATACTCCTTCCATCCTAAAATATACATACTTTTAGATCTAGTTTCTCAATGCTATAGATATGAAATTAAAAGGGTAGTTGGTATTGATTTAATTAGATGAGAAAGTGTGTAGAGAAATCAAATGAGGGATTACTGTGATTAGTTTAAATATGAAAACAGACAGAGAAGCTATTATATATTTGGGTAAATTGGAACCATGCTATTATAATTTTGTAAAGTTTGAGATATGCCATCGGTATCTCAATGATATGTAGGACCCACATGAGTCAATGACATGTGGGTCATGATGGCATATCTCATATTTTGCAAAATTATAATGGCATGGTTCCAATTTCCCTATATTTAAGATAAATTTTAAACTATATAAATTTTATATTGAAGGAGAGATAAATTTTATATTATATTTGCTCATTACTTTGTCAACATGAAATACGTAGTTGATTAATTACACACTTCCTCTGTTTCACAATATAAGTCATTCTAGCATTTCTCACATTTATATTGATCACATTTATATTGATGTTAATGAATCTAGATAGATATATATGTTTAGATTCATTAACATCAACATGAATATGGAAAATGTTAGAATAACTTATATTGTGAAACGGAGAAAGTACATCCACCATGGTGTTGTTGTAGCTGTGGGAGTGATCGAGAGGAGTCCAGCATGACTCGTTGATGAAGTCCTTGTACCCCTCGCCGCCGTCCTCCCGGAGCGGCGAGGCGGCGGTGACGGAGGCCGTGTGGATGACGCGCCGCACCGTCTTTGACCGCTCGCATTGCTGCAGGATGATGCGCATCGCGTCCACCGCGGCTTCGGTGGTGTTCCTGTACTGCAAAACAAAAACATGCGAATCAACCTCTCATCTTAATTATTGTCATCTGGTAGTGTAAAGTTTAATCTAAAACAGAGCACTCAATAGTCCACTATCCCTCTATTCACATTTACTAAGCCATCGAGACACTTGGTGCAGAGTCTGAAAGTTATTAACTTTCATTATTATAAAAATAAATGATCGAGATTATCACTTTTAAGCAGCTGTGTAATATTTTTCTTCACCAGAAAGACCGAAAGACCAAAAAAGACTATCCGAATATATTAAGAAAGAATAAAGTTACAACAAAAAATCCACAGAAGCCGTTGAAATCGGACCAAGAACCACGTGCTAACCACACAATCACAAACTATTTAGATCGAGGAACCTAGCACCAAAACGACCCTCCGCTATGCGTGACTAATCACCGTCGTGCCTATGGCAACACCACGAAGACGAGACTCTGGAAACATACTTCCCATGAAGGTCATGGCATCAAAGACGTTGCTATCGCCCATGTAAAAATGATCTGGTATGTGATGATTTCATCTTTTCCATGATAGCATTCGAGACTAGCAGCCGTGTGTACCTTGGTACTGCGAGGGTCGTGATGGATCGGGGTGGCGAGGAGGAAGACGAACTCGCAGCCGGCGATGGCCGGCTCGAAGGTGTCGGCGTCGTACATGTCCGCCTCGAACACCACCAGCCGCTCCGCCGCGCCGGGGAGCTCTCTCAACGGCGCCGTCTTCTTCTCATCTCCTATCAAAATCACGTATCCATGAAAATTTGTGTTGGTTTTATGCTTGCAGATGGCTACAAGATTTTTGGAAAATATAGAGGTGATCTAGCTAGAGAATAGTAGAGATCATTGAGGGAGAGTACCGAGATTTCTCAAGGTCGCATGCACGACGCAGCCTCGCTGCAGCAGCTTCTTGATGAGGCACGTCGCGATGTAGCCGCTGGCTCCTGTGACGCACACCCTGCTGCTGCTCGTCATCTCCTCTGCTTCTCGTTCTGTTCCTTCAGATCAGATGTGTTTGGTTTCTATGGCCCTCTCTCAACCCGTTTAAATAATGCAAATAACGTACAAGACTGAACTTAGCGTCAGTGTCAGTTGTTTGGGAAACAAAATTTACTTCCTCCATTTCATATTAGGGTGTGTTTAGTTCACGCTAAAATTAAAAGTTTGATTAAAATTGGAACGATGTGACGGAATAGTTAGAAGTTTATATGTGTAAGAAATTTTTGATGTGATGAAAAAGTTAAAAGTTTGAAGAAAATGATTGGAACTAAACAAGGGCTTAGTAGTCATTTTAACTTTCTTTCTAGCTATAAACTTCTTTAGATTTGACTAAGTTTATAAAAAATTTAATATTTACAATATTAAATTAGTTTAATTAAATATTATGTTGAATATATACATTGATAATATGTTTGTTTTGTATTGAAAATATTATTATATTTTTCTATAAAAATTAGTTAATTTTTTAATAAAAAATATTGGTTAGGAAAAAAAAGTAAAAGCAGCTTGTAATATGATAAAACAGTATAAACAATGTGAGTATTTGGCGGGGACAGTCTTTTTTTTGGCCACATGTGCCACGATTTGCATTTATACTTACCAAACTAGTTGTCCGATATCTGATCCGATCTCTGACCACAGGTTTGCATTCATACCATCGCTACACCAAACCAGAATTTCTTGAAACCATATTTCAGATTTAGAAAAAAAAAATCGGATCACCGTGTCTGTACCAATTCATTAAAAGTTAAAAAAAATTTTTGAACAGATTCGAGAATTCCGTCCCATGACAAACATGCCGCAGCTAGCATACATCTATCATGGCCTGGAGAAACGAGGTTCATGTTTGAAAAACAAGTTGTGTATTCCCGACACATTTCGCTGTACAGAAAATTTCAAAAACCATCTCTATCCTGGCCATGCTGATCATTGAACAATATGTCAAGTGGACACTGTTGATTGTTAGACCTCCAAATTCATTTTCAAATTGTTGATCATTAACCAATCTTTCAAATCGAAAACGAGGATGACAACACGCCACGTACGGTCCCCGTCAGGTGCAGCCGCGGCGGAGCCATTGAGCATTTGAGCCGGTAATTTCTCCACTCGCGCGGGCAGGCGGACCAGGCCGCGGACGACGACGGTACAAGGATGCATATTTTTTTATTTTAAAAATCTTTTTAATTTTAAATCAAACTCTTGTGAAACTTATTTTTAACATCTGAACATTTTTGTACACGCCAAGCGAATTGACGTGACAAAACAATACTTCTACACTGGTCTCGTTGGCGTGAAAACGATCTTTGGTCACGCTGCTCAGTAAAACTGTTACGCCCGTTGCAAGTGGTGTGTCAATGTTTTTCTATCATGCTAGACGTCTGGCGTAGACAAAAGGTTTGCATGTTAAAAATAAGCTTTTAAAAGAGTTTATTTCAAAATAAAAATAATAAAAAGTACAAAAACTATAAAAAAAAACTCCAGAGATGGACAGGACTCTGGCCAGTTCAGCTTTGCGGCGCCGGAGCGCACGGTGGGAGAAGCGTGCACGGAATGGAGCCATCGGTTTTACGAATGAAAAATAATTTGTGAATAAAACTTATTTATATATATATATAGCGATTTAAAAGCAAAGACTGAAAAATAAACTTTGACGAAAAAATCTTAAAATCAGCTCTAAATTTAAGGTTAAAAATTCAAATTTTATATGATAAGTATAAGCAAAAGAAAAAGATGAGGCTAAAAAAAGGAGAAATAGACAGACGGTTGGTGGAGTGGAGGGGCCTCCAGGCTCCAGCAAATGACATTGTCAAATGATAAGATGGCAAATGCGATGGCTCAAGCTGTCGAGCGCATATATGATACTCCATCCGTTTCAGCTTATAAGACGTTTTGACTTTGGTTAAAGTCAAACTAATTCAAACACTACAGCAGAACAAGCTAGCAGTGACGGGCTCAAACCCCCATCTGTGACGGATAGACCCCCTCGTCACAGATCAATGGTCACTGATGACTTAACTCACCTTTGACGAGTGTAGGTCCGTCAGAGGTGACAGACACCTTTGACGGGTTGTGTCCGTCACAGATGAGAAAAATCACCCAAAAAAAAGAAAAAAAGAGCCACAACCACAGCTCAACACCCGTCACTGATGTAGATTTCAATGAAAAAAAAAGTGCTTCTGGGTAGTTGCCATCGCATTCATCACACACAACATTTCATCACACAGAAAAGTCTTTAAGAATATTTCATCATACATAAAACAGCCATGGTAAGCAATCAATTCATCAAACACCTGACGAGCAACAAAAACGAAGGGTATAAATGGTTGTGGGTTTTGCCGGGCAGGGCTTCTTCATACCACGGTGGGCTTGAACTCCTGTTGACGTAAAACACGAGGCATAGGAGATCTGCTTAACTCCAGTGCAGGTCCAAAGCTCGCCTTCGGGTATGTTAGCGTGCCAGTTGATTTGATCCTGCAATCAACAAGAAACAAAGACAAAGAAACCGCGGTTAATCCTATAAATGATAGCCAATCGGCTAAGCGCCAATGACATATCATTTATCTTTGAGCCGATGTCATGTATGCATCGATCGGTAGTCATAAATAAATGAGAAAGAACTAAATATACTCGATCGGCTGTAGATATTAACAATATATAATCTTCATGTCGATATATACTTAAATCAAGTGATTGGGATAGATCAGTCGCCATGCCGAGACAGTATAAATCACTTAGATTGAAATATATATTAACAACAAAATTATATACATTCATAGCATAGCCGATCAGATAAATCTAGCATAATATACTTCGATACCATTCTATATTAAGATATTAAAGCAAATAGAATATACTAAACAAAAGCATAATATACTTAAATGCAGCAAGGTCTTAATATAAAAGGCAGATTTAATACGTCAACGAAGCATATAGAGTAAATATAGTTAAATCAGGTAAGATCGGCTGAAACCCCGATACTACCCTAATCGGCAACCAAGAAGCAGGCTAGAGATTGAGATTCTAATCACGACTTATAAGATCAAACTCAACTGATACAGCTATAAGTATGCAAAGAAGGACAATATCTAGACAATCAAGCCATTGGAAGTTTCATAGAGTGGTGGATATCCTATATAATCTAAGTCAACATCGATATTTAACCTAATCGGCTGCCCTCTTCTGACAAATGTTAGCCGATTATAGGTTAGATAGCGATATTGCCAGAGATTATGTAAGATATATGATAACTCGACGAATTATATAAACAAGATTAGAGTATCATAAAGATGGAAGCACTAATCCTGAGAACGCAAGCCGCCATAACAAGTTTTACCTCTTGTTGAAGATCGAAACCGATGCAGCTCAATCCGAAAGCAAGAACTCGTCGAAACAAAACAAAAGTAAAAAGGGTGGCGATGCGCCAAGATTGTATTGAACGTGTATGTTAGTTTGATTACATGGGGTTCGGGTCTATTTATACCCGAGAATTACAAAATATGTCCATATCGGACACGACTCTTATCTCTAACAAACTCTGAGATACTATAAGTCTTTGCGGCAGACTTTTGCCCAAACATATCTCTAAGGAAATTACATAAAATATCCTAATTAATAAATACAATTGCCTTCACAGGACTCTATCCATGCGTGACAATCTGTGTGAAGCACATTAGCTTAGCTCAATGACGTACACCGAGTTGTATTGTCGGAATCGGCTATATCGGCTAGCCCTGTCTAACTCAAACTCTGTCGATCCTGACCGTAGCCGATTTGGATTGCAGCCGATTGTTGCTCTGTTTCCGCAACGATCTTCGTCTTCGATTTCGCTTCGATCTAGTCTTTATCTCCGATACTGATATTACCAAATTTGGTCGTTAACAACTCCTTGGCGCGCTAGACCTTCTTGAGCTCGGCCTGGAGGTGACCTTGCTCCTCCTCCTTGCGGATGACCTCGTCCCTATTGCTGCTCCTCGACGCCGCCCTCTTCGCCTTCTGCACCCGAAAGCGGCCGACGGGGGAATCTGCACCCGGCAATTGGGGACGCAGCCGGCGAACGGAGGAGACGACGCCCGGTGGCCGGATCCGCGTCCCCTGACCTTGTGGAGGACGGATCCGGCGCCAGGTGGTCAGAGGTGGCGCCCGTCGGTTGGGGGATGGAGGTGGCCCCCGGCAGTCGGGGATGGAGGCCGCGGCGCCGCCGTTCACCTCCTCCTCGCCTCCTCACCGCTTCGTCGAGCCGCCGCACCGCTGCACCACCGCGCGCCGTTGAGAACTCCACGCCGCCGCCACTTCAAGAAAAACCGGATCGAGAAATAAGAGAAGGCGGAGGAGGGGAGAAAGAAGGGGGTACTGCCGCCGCCGCCGCTCGCAGCCACGCGCCGCCGCGCCACCTCGCCGCTTCACCTCCGCACCGCTGAGCCGTCGCCACCACGCACCGCCGCACCACCTCGCCGCTTCGCCTCCTCACCACCGCCGCCGCCACGTATTGCTGAGCCGCCGCCCAGCGCCGCCTCGCCTGAGGGCGTCGGGTCCTCCGCCACCACCGCAAGAGCCGCGTCGCCCGAGGCCATTTTTTCGCGGTGGAGAAAAAGTGTGGATAAGGGAGAGAGAGGATATACATAGTCTAACCCTAGTCAAGTCCCCCACCCATACCTGTGGCGGGCTTAGTGACCGGGCTGTTTGAGGTGAGTTAACCAACCTTACCTTTGACGGTCTATAAGGATGCAACCCGTCACAGATAACTAGTCATCTGTGACGGGCCGGAAGTGGAAACCGTCAGAGGTGAGGTAAACCTCACCTTTGACAGTTTTCATTACGGGATAGTCACCTGGGTAACTAGTCACCTGTAACAGGCCAGAAGTGGAAACCGTCAGAGGTGACTAGTATTATAAATATTACCGTCAGAGGTTTACCTCACCTCTGACGGTTTCCACTTCCAGCCCGTCACAGATGACTAGTTACCTGTGACGGGTTGCAGAAGGATGCCTCACTAATGACGGCATCCCGTAAGACCCGTCAAAGATGACCCTCATCACTGATGAGTGCTAAAGTCCGTCACAGATATGCTGTTAAAGGTGTGAGGATCTGGCGTAGTGAAATTTAATTAATTTTATAGAAAAATATAGTAATATTTATAATACTAGTACCAAATTAGTTTTATTAAATTAATAATTAAATATATTTTCATAATAAAATTGTCTTGAGTTGAAAATGCTATTATTTTTTCTACAAACTTAGATAAATTTGAAGCAGTTTGACTTTGACCAAAGTCAAAACGTCTTATAACCTAGAACGGAGGTAATATTATCGATGAACAATGTTCTGATAGCTTTAGGATACATTTCTTAGATACGGCAGTAGTAAAAGGGCCGGAACAAATACAGCCATTAGGACAAGAAATTATACTGCTTGGCACGCTCAAAGTAATCCCAGCCTCTTGGCACATTCCACGCTGCTGTCCAACGTCTCCTCCACCGTAAACTTGTACTTGAACCCCAAATCCCCAAGCTTGTTTGTATCCGCTTTCACCCTCACATCCTTCCCAATCACCCTAACACAAACCACACAAACAAACAGATATAAGATCTACAAATTACAATACATACATGGCACATTCATATATCCTATAAAGAAATCATAAGATCGAGAGAACAAATCAACAATGCACATACTCTTTAAGCTTTATCACGATCTCCGGGTACTTGACAGCGAAACGGTCGACGTAGTCCTGCATGTTGGGATACCCAGCGGCGCAGAGGAATCGGCCGGCGATGGATGGTTGCTGCTCCATGCAGAAGATGTGTGCCTCGCATATGTCATCTATGTGAGCCAGTGGCACAGAACCCAGCAGCGCTTGCAGGGACTTGAGGCCGCGGTGGTAGAGCTCCTGGCCGGTGAGCGGCGACACGATCAGCGGGATGCTTAGCGAGTGGTAGAGCTGCGTGGTGTCGGTGTCGCCGCCGATGAGCGCGCATGTCAGGGTGACCACCTCGAACGCCCTGCTCTCGGACTCGTTGTACCTCAGCAGTAGCTTCTCTGTGAGTGTCTTGGATGAAACATAAGCCTAGAAAAGCACAATTCATGTGATGATCATGTCTCATATTTGAACCGCATGCATGCATGAGACATTCAGTTTACAAATTTACAACTCAAGTATGCAATTCTCAATAAGATCTATGTTCATAATAACATGGTATATCTAAGAAATAGCCAGATCTTTTTTAGCGTGCAGAATCTCTCCCAGTATCAAATTATAACTAAGTATCGATAGATAGATAGATAAGACAATATTCAAATATACTCCCTGTGTTTCATACCATAAGTTGATTTGATTTTTTTTCCAATCAAACATTTTCAAGTATTTTCGACACAAAAGAACTATTCTTTCAAAATATATTAAATGTCATACTTATTGAAACTAATTTAGTGTGATAGATGTAGCTATTTTTTTATAAACTTAATCAAATCTTAAATAAGTTTGACCAGAAGAAAAAAAAAGTAAAAATAACTTATAATATGAAATGGAGGGAGTATTTATACTTTTAAAATTACTAGAATTCTTTTTATTTGTTATCACTAAAATATAATGGATTTGAAAATAATTTATATATGTGTAGTACTATTGAAAGTATGTGCAAACTTTTCAAAGAAATTGATAACATTTAATTTGTTATAGCTGTTGTGCATGATGTTCGTAAAATACTAGTTGCAGGATGGATACGCTCCTTGATAGATAGATAGATAGATATGCTAAACATATATTTTTCTTGAATAGAGAATAATGCGTAGCTGATTACATCCATCATGACGTTGCTATAGCGGTTGGAGAGATCAAGAGGAGTCCAGCATGACTCGTTGATGAAGTCCTTGTACCCCTCGCCGTCCTCCCGGAGCGGCGAGGCGGCGGTGACGGAGGCCGTGTGGATGACGCGCCGCACCGTCTTTGACCGCTCGCATTGCTGCAGGATGATGTGCATCGCGTCCACAGCCGCCTCGGTGGTGTTCTTGTACTGCAAAAATATAAAAAAACATAATTAACAAACTTACAAACACAGCAAACCTCTCATCCTGCAGCTAATTGTTGTTTGTTGCACAATGCACCTTAGTGCTTCTACTGACTGCATGCCTAGAACTAGAGGTAGTGAATTGTAAAAAAACAGAGCACTCAAATAATCCATGATCCATCCTAAAATTCAGTCCATTGTTGCAGATTATTAATTCCAGGCTGCTGCATTTAATTTGAGATAAAAAGGTAGAATCCATTATGAAATAAAGTTACACCCTGCCTCTGCATATGTATCTACCAGAGTGCTGCATGATAAACTTAGGGAGTGTTTAGATCTATGAATGTAAAGTTTTAGCGTATCACATCGGATATTATATATGGTATCGCATGGGGTGTTCGGCACTAATAAAAAAACTAATTATAGAATCCGTTAGTAAACCACGAGACGAATTTATTAAGCCTAATTAATCCACCATTAGCAAATGTTTACTGTAGCACCACATTGTCAAATCATGGAGCAATTAGATTTAAAAGATTCGTCTCGTGAATTAGTCGTAATCTGTGTGATTAGTTATTTTTTAGTCTATATTTAATGCTTCATGCAGGTGTTCAAACGTTCGATACGATAGAGTATAAATTTTTAGGATGGGATCTAAACATGTCCTTAACTTTCCTTTTTTTTTTCTCAGTTTCAGACAGTGTGCCCTGCGTGCGTGGGTTACCTTGGTGCTAAGCGGATCATGAATTAGCGGGGTGGCGAGGAGGAAGACGAACTCGCAGCCGGCGATGGCCGGCTCGAAGGTGGCGGCGTCGTACATGTCCGCCTCGAACAGCACCAGCCGCTCCGCCGCGCCGGGCATCCTGCTCAGCAGCGCCGTCTTCTTCTCATCTCCTGTCAAGAGATATTATCGCCAACCATATGCATGCATCCATGAATCAACAACCGTTCGTCGTTTCCTCCTCGATCTGCTTGCACAAGAATTTGGAAAAGAAAGTGAGAAAGAGACGGGTAAGATGTACCGAGATTTCTCAAGGTCGCATGCACGCCGCAGCCTCGCTGCAGCAGCTTCTTGATGAGGCACGTCGCGATGTAGCCGCTGCCGCCGGTGACGCACACCGGCCTGCTGCTGCTGCTCATCGTCTCGATCGATCAGCAATTCGCAAATTGCTGTTCGATCTCTAATTCTTCCTCCAGTCCAGTCAAATAATTAAGGATAATGTTGGTGTCTCTGTGACTCTCTCGGCACCGTTTAAATAGAGAAAAACTAAGACCGGGCTTGATACAGATGTCAATGGTTTTAAGGGAAAAAAATACGTTTTGTTCGTCCTAGGAGTCCGTATCTTGAACGTGAAAGAAACAAAATGCGTGTGGCGTGGAAACGGCCCTCGCAGGCGTTGCAACGTGTGTTTCTCAAGACACGCTTCTTGTATTTATGCATACTGCCAATTTGCCAAACTAGCAGCCCACCGCCTCTGGTCAACATGTGTCCATTGAGACAATCACCGCACTCGAAACTAAGCATTTTTTAGAACTATACCTCTATCTCTTATCTCTATCTCTATTTCTTCTCTATCTCTACTATTATAAAAATTAAAGATGTTTTTGTCGGTATTTTAGTACGTCACCTGTATATGAGTTGGTTTTTAAGTTTGTTTGTTTTTGGAAATACATATCCGTATTTTAGTTGGTTTTTAAGATAGTTCACTTTTGATAATATAGAAGAAATCAAGTAAGAAATTTGTTTAAAAAAACTCGCACACTAATTTGAGATGATCGAACTCCTAACTACACCTCATGATTTTCTAAAAAAATATATATCCAAGCGAACTCCCACAGTGAATTTCATCTTAACTAAACCATATAACAATAATAAGATCAAAATATACTTCACACGTTGCAACGCACGGACATTTTTTCTAGTTATTACAAAATTGAATATGTTTTTTCGGTACGTCATCCGTGTATGAGTCAGTTTTTAAGTCGTTCGCTTTTGGAAATACAAATTCGTATTTGAGTCGGGTTTTAAGTTTATTTTGGTTTTGGAAATATAAAAGAAGTTGTATAAGAAATTTCTTCAAAAAAAATCCGCGTGCTAACTTAAAGTGATCAGACTACCGATTGTAGCTCATGATTTTCTAGAAAAATATATATCCAAACAAATTCTCACAATGATTTTCACCTTAACTAAACTGTATAATAATAATAATATTAAAATAGTCTTCACTCAAAAAAGAGATCATTACTCTATATTACAGCAAACTCAGCGGTTTCTTTTCTAAAAAAATTATGAATAAATTCGAAACAAATTCTGCTGCATGTACGTATGGCTGGATCTGTTCTAGGCTACCGGCATCGGAGTCAGGCGCTGGGGTCGTAGTCGTAGTACGTAGCAGCTAGCGTGGCGGGGGCGCGGGTGTTGTCGCGGCAGAGACTGTTTGGTTGCTACCGTGAGCTACTTGCCTGAGGAAAAGTGGCGCCTGAGAGTTCCCTGAAATTTTGGTGCTTGTTGCCTGATGGGGCATCCTTGAGTTGGTTCTGTTTGGTTGAAGTCCTGAAACTAAACGTGCCTGAGGAAAATTAGTAGGCGCAAAACAGTGTGCTTTGAGTAAAAAAGTGTTTATAACACTTCCCATTAGACAGCATTAATCTACATATCATTCTTCTGATTGGAAACCCTAAAAAAAAAAGTTTCTTCTGATTGCATCGCACGGACCAAACACAATACGACGATGGTGGAATCCAACCCAGCAAGGAGGCGGTGGTGGTTTGCATCATCGCGTATTCTCGTCAGGCATTACGACGGTGATTATCAACCGATCCATGCTGTGCCGTCTGGTGCTCAGGCCACCTATTTTGGTCGCCTGGACGAGGCTAATTGCACGCCTGAGGTGGATCAGGCCAGGCAGGTGGAAAGGGCCCTCAGGGCAGCAACCAAACAGGCCCTTAACCCTGCCATTCGACGCGAGCAACCCGGGGGGCTAGGCCCCGGCAAACTGCCGCTTGCACGCACGGCGTTCACCCGCGGAGTTGTGGGCCGGGGGAGTTTATCCTAGGAAAAAGTCTAATATGGGTCCCTAAAAATATAGATCTAATTTGTATCCCTCAGCCGTAAAAACCGGGTATAACGACTCCCTCAACTATCAATATCAGTTCAATTTATCTTCCCAGGTGGTTTACATGATAGTTTTATCTTGCGTGGCGCATGTTAACGTGGTCTTTATCCTACATAACATTATAATTAGAAAAAAAAAGTAAAAATACAAAAAAAAATGTATGACCCATATGTAAGTCCTCATCTCTCTCCTCTTTTTATTTCCTCCCTTTCTCTTTCTCCCCCTCACACTTCTAGCGGTAGTTTTGTCTTCTAGGAGGGCGATAGCGAGTCAGGAGCTGGGAGGGCACCAGCGGCTCCTCCCCCTCTTTTGTCCCTCCCTCCCCTCTCTCTCTCTCTCTCTCTGAGGGGATTGGGGTGCCAGGGCCATCGGACGCAAGGAAGGGCGTCATTCTGTTGCTGCTTATTTTTTAATGGTGACTCAGGACAGGGAACGGGCCGACGATGGTGGCCACCAGGCTCGAGATCGCGTCACCCCACGCTGACTCCAGCACTAGCGATCCTACCCCCCCCCCCCCCCCCCCCCCCCCGTGTGTAATCTCTTGGACCACTACTACCACCACCGGATCCTCCTCCTATCTTATGCCATCTGCGCCACGAGAGGTCTCAAACCCAGTGCAATGGAGCTTGAGTGACCAGGAGGCCCCATTGTCCCCTCTCCTCGCGGACGACGCAACAACAAAGGAGAGTGGTCGCTGCTGACCCCGAGCACTCCCCTCCTCTTCAACTAGGGAGGTGCTCATCTAGTGGCTCCTCTTCGGCACACACCATAACGTCAAGAAAGCAATGCTGCATCCACCCAGTCGTCTTCTTGGTGATTTGGTGTCGGAGGCACCGTGGACAAGCTGGAGAGGCCACGCTAGAGACATTGTCAACGAGCTGCCACGAGTTGTCATGACGAAGTCGAGGGTGAAGTGTCTCTTGTTAATGTTGGTAGATGGGATGAAGATGATGCCATCGTTGCTGCCGCCACCATTGTGTCGTTGTGGCCATTGCTAGTAGGGGCTGTCGGCGGCGTGGTAGTTGCCGACAGTGTAAGCCTCTTAGGCTCTCGGCTCCGAGAAGAAGACAGGGGAGAGAGCTAGAGAGAGGGGTAGAGAGGGAAGAAGAGAGAGAGAAGATTACCCTACTTTATTTCTTAATTTTTTTAATAACCAAGCTGCGACATAAAATATATGTCAGAAAAAAACCACCATCATAATAGTCGACGAAATTATTTTACATGATTGTAATAGTTGGAGAAATCGTTATACCATGGTTAAGAAACATGAATCAATTGTGACCATTAGTTGAGCGAGTCGGACACTTTCCTTTTCCCTCCTCTTTGTGGCACGTATTCCAGCCCCGGGGAGCAGGAGCCCGTTGGTGGACCAGATGCGATCCACGGACCACGGATGGATGCATGGGACTCCGGGTAATTCAGCTCGAGGCGGCGGGGATGATGTCATGATAGTACCAGAGATGGATCATGATCATTGGATCGGACTGTTCAGCAGACAAGGACGTAGTAGCACATTAGTTACGCACGACACACTTGAGCAATAATAATACTCCAGTTCATTGCCCATCGGTGTTTCGAATAGACAACTGAACAGCTTAACAATGAATCAAGAGCACAATCAATAGGGAACTGTTTTAACATCTCGAGTGAACATCCACTCGTTTATTACATGTCATCTAAACGGTTATGAAAAAAATTAAAAATATATAAACAAGATAGATCAATATGTAATATATCCATCCACAAACATGCAAATTAAAATTCAACTTCTACAAATTGTAACACAAATAAATAAACAAAACACAAATTACTATATGTATATTTATAATTAAATTTGTTACTTTTGTTACAGCCTGTAGAAGTTGAATTTGAACTTGCATGTTTGTGAGGTGACATATTACATATTGATCTATCTTGTTAATTTTTTTTTGAAAATTTTTTATAGCCATCTAGTTGACATGCAATAAACGGATGGACGTCCACTGGAGCTACTAAAATTCATCTCCCGATCAATAGTCCAAATGTCCAATAGTACCGTTATTGAAATAGAACACAGCCCTACACATTTGGTCCTGGCCAACAACACGTGGCCGGTAGGTCTCAAAGCATAAGTGAGTATGGTGCCAACTTGGCATTAGTCCTCACATGTTTTTTCATTCGGTAACAACAAATTCATTGGCATGCGTCTTATACGGGATATATAGATAAACACTGCAAACAATTTCTATTTGAAAACAAGATAAGATGCTATACATTAAAGCAAGCAGAAGAATACACAACGGTATATCGTTCCAATGAATAGCTAACGTGTAGGTATATCGTTCCAATGGAATAGGTATCGAATCCGATACCTCCTACCAGACATGATACCATGTAGGTACCAGATTTGGTATACTTAGGTACCATGATAGCGTCGGCTATTTATTATAAAGGTATAAACCGTTATGTAGTATTTCTTGAAAGTAATCCCATCCTATTAGTGTATTCCACGCTATGATCCAGTGTCTCCTCCACTTCATATCTGTACATGAACCCCAAATCCACAAGTTTGTTTGTATCCGCTTTCACCCTCACACCTTCCCCTACCACCCTACGTAATCACACGAGCAAACATGATATATGTTATATTACTTAAAAAGGATCGAGGAGAACAATTTAATAATCATCAGTCGAGATTCTAAATACATACTCTTTGAGCTTCATCTCGATCTCTGGGTACTTAGCAGCAAAGCGATCGACGTAGTCCTGCATATTGGGGTACCCGGTGGCGCAGAGGAAGCGGCCGACGATGGACGGCTGCTCCATGCAGAAGATGTGCGCCTCGCAGACGTCGTCGATGTGCACCAGCGGCACGGAGCCCAGCAAGGCCTGCATGAACTTGAGGACGCCATGGGAGAGCTCACGGCCGGTGAGCGGCGACACGATCACCAGGATGCTCAACGTGTGGTAGGGTTGGATGCTATCGCCGCCGACGAGCGCGCACGCCAGTGTCACCACCTCGAATGCTGGCCTCTCCGACTCGTTGTAACTCAGCAGCTCCTTCTCGGAGAGGGTCTTGGATGAGAGATACGCCTACAAACGAATCAAAGTAGAATTCGTTGCCACACAGTGTCCAAATTCGTTTGCACCAGGGTTTGAAATTTTGAAATTAGATTTGATGCCGGGGGTGACCGAAATTTCAGTAATTTTGGAAATTTCTAGCCGAAATTATTTGAAAATTTGACTGAATTTGAATAAAATTTGACCAAATTTACAAAAAAAATTGCAAAAAGGGAAATTTTTGGGTGAGATTTGAGCATGCCATTGAGAGGCGAAATTTTAGAAATTTCGAACCGAAATTTCAAACTGTGGTTTGCACTGAATTTATGTTTGATAGCTACTCCCTTAAGTCGTTTTAGATTTTACTAGTAGTTCATAGGAAAACATACTAGCATTTTATACAAAACATATATAAAAGTATATTTAACGATGAATTTAACGAAACTAATTTGTAATTTGGTTGTTGTAGATGCTACTATGTTTTACCATAAATTCGAAGAAGTTTTTCTTAGACCAAAACCCAAAACGTATGAAAAATGCCTGATTAGATGATTACATCCAGCAGGGCATTGCTGTGACGGTGGGGGAAGTTGAGAGGAGTCCAGCAGCACTCATTGATGAAGTCCTTGTAGCCACCGCCGCCGCCGTCCTCCCGGAGCGGCGAGGCGGCGGTGACGGAGGCCGTGTGGATGACGCGCCGCACCGTCTTGGATCGCTCGCACTGCTGCAGGATGATGCGCATCGCGTCCACGGCCGCTTCGGTGGTGCTCGTGTACTGCACATATGAAATGGAATTGAAATTTGCAAATCTCTGTTTACGCTTCAGATTATAAGCCTCTCGAATCTCGATGATGAGCTGCCTAGATGCATTTGTTGTTGTGTGTACCTTGGTGTTGCGATGGTCGTGATGGATCGGGGTGGCGACGAGGAAGACGAACTCGCAGCCGGCGATGGCCGGCTCGAAGGTGGCCGCGTCGTACATGTCAGCCTCGAACAGCACCAGCCGCTCCGTCGCACCGGGCATCCTCATCAGCAGATTCGTCTTCTTCTCATCCCCTGTCCATCCATAAGACCATGATCTCAGTAGGATTGTATCATCTTAATGTAATTGGCTGAGTTCAATAAAGCTTCTATTATCTTGAAAACAAGATCATGACCGAATTAATGGCGGATGGCCGGCTTCATATGCTGCAAACTGGAAATTCAGCGAGGTTGCGAGCTGTGGGGATGGGGAAGAAGATTATTACCAAGATTCCTCAGGGTTGCATGCACGACGCAGCCTCTGCACAGCAGCTTGTTGATGAGCCATGTCGAAATGTGGCCGGCGCCTCCGGTGACGCACACCGTGCTCATCCTCCGATCCTCTATTCCTTTCTCCTCCTGTCCTTCAGTGCAGTGCAGTTTAGGTGGCCTGGCCCTTTCTTGTTTTTGGCCAAACACGATGGTGGTTTTCTGAATGAAACTGTAGCTACTGAAAACTCTTTCAAATAGGCTCTCATCTTTTGGCCCAATCAGCATATGCCAATGCCAAAATTTAAATTTTTGAACTTAATTTTAAAGTTGTTTTCTTGAGTTTTTTTATCATAGTTTCTTTTACAACATTGTCGTAACCTTAGTTCATGGACAAGTTTGGAGATAAACGGGAAAGTTCCTTTTCCCGTCTATTCTAGAAAATGAGCCCGAACACAAAATGCATAACTTTTATGGTGAATATTTTTCTATTGAATTATGTCTTGTCTTGCTATAGGCTTTTGGCCGGTTTATATAGTCCACAGCCGTACATGTGATATTATAACTTTGCCCCCCATGGGCCTTTGTGAGTTTACAATTATATCCTTACTATGTCAGCAACTCTTGGGGCAATCTGGTACATTTGAAAGGTCATTATGGTCTTTTGGTGCCAGCTGGTGAAGCATCTAGGCCCCCGGTGTTAATTTTGGTAATTAATGACAAGCGCTAATTGTGGATTAACCGTTGTCTTTGAGCTATATATTTTAAGTTAGGTCCACGTCATATGTGCGCATGGATGATTATTGATGGATTAAAATTGACGGCGCAAAGCAAAGGGAAAGAAGACGGTAAAACTAGTGCTTTAATTTTTGAATTGATCGAGGTGTAGGGCGATCAAATTTGTTAGTTTATTTTTAGTTTCGCCGTACTGTTAAGAGGGGTAATGACCTAGCAAAGAGATGATTTTAATTGCCACATTACGTCATTATGCATTTAGACTTGTGCTCACATTTCACACACACACTTTTCATATCACCCTTCACTGGGTTCGGCCTGACCAGGGGCGGTCAGACCGGCCACAGAGTAGCGGTCTGACCGGCGTGCCCTGGCCGGTCTGACCGGCCACAAGAAGGCGGTCTGACCGGCGCATAAGGCCGGTCTGACCGGCGGCTCATGCGCGGTCAAACTGGCCCCCTGGAGGCCGGGATGGTGCTGCTCGGGGTGGTTGATACAGAGCCGACGGAGCCGTATTCAGTCAGACCGAGCTGATGGCGGTCTGACCGAGCCGAGGCCGGTCTAACCGGCCACTCAACGTCGGTCTGACCGGCCAGGCCGATGGGGCCCTCTGACAGAGCTACAACGGCTAGTTTTCTAGCCGTTGCAGAGTAGTACGGTCTGACCGGCCACATACCTCCGGTCAGACCGGAAGAGCACAAAGTTAGGGGATTTCGCCCCCAACGGCTAGTTTTGGTTGGTGGGAGTATAAATACTCCCCCTCCAGCAGCAAGGGGGCTCTCTTGGCACCCAATTCAATTGCATACACCCCTTGCACCTCTCTCACACCCACTTGAGCTTTGTGTTCATCCATCTAGTGTGTTAGAGGGTTAATTAGCCAAGAGTCAAGTGCATTTGCTTCCATTGTAGAGCTTGTGTGGCACTTGATTGATCATCTTCTCGCCGGGTCATTGCTTGTTACTCTTGGAGATTGCCGCCTCCTAGACGGCTTGTGGAGGAGTTGCCCGGTGACCTCTTCGAGAAGATTGTGGAGGAGGCCCGGCGCCGGTTGTGAGTGGTTTGGAGTTCACCACCTTCGGAGTGAAGAAAGAACTACACTAGTGATCGAGGCTTGGGTAGTCCTCTCCGTGGGCCGGCTCCCGCCTTGCCCACCCCTTGACGAAGGGGGCGTGCGGTGGCTTCGTGGTTGAGCGGTGGAGTTGGGCTCGCCTCAACGGGGAGTAGGAAACCGGCGAGTTTCCGAACCTCGGTGAAAAATGTCTTGTCTCCTTGTCTCATTTGATTGCCGCATTTACATTTGTGCAATTTACTTTTCTAGAGACATACTTGAGATCATATCACCCTAGGATTGCTAAACATTGACATAGGAGTGTGATTTACTTTCCTAGAGATATAATTAAGCCACTACCACCCTAGGTTAGCAAAACATAACTTAGTTGCTTAGTTAGAGTTGACCCTCACCAAGCCTAGCAACTTAGGTTAGTTTTGATTAGGTGTCATTTAGTTTAAATCGCCTATTCACCCCCCCCCCTCTAGTCAACATCTCGATCCTACAGCTGGCCGGAGTGAGTGAGAGTGGTCCCATGGAATCTTCTTTTGGCATCTTCATTGCTCTAGTAGTGTTTTCCAACTTGGGTCGTCTTTTCCATTTTAGGTGTTTGACCACTCTTTTCCACCTGCTCAGCTCTTGATATTGTATCTGTCACTGGTTAGGGAGGCACTTAAAAGAGACGATTTGCTTTAGCAATATAAACTTACTCGAATGGTACTTTCCCACTCGAATGGTACTTTTCCACTCGAAAGGTAGTTTCTCTTTTTACCACTCAAATGATATTTTACCATTTAACCATTTGAATGGTATTTTACCATCGGGACACTTATGAAAACTTAAGACATCCTTTTCTTTGGTGTTTAGGCCGAGCAGGGAGTATGCTGGTGGCCCCCTGATGCAGCAAACATTGTGATTTAAAAACATAGATGTAAAAATTTTAATCACAAATTATTTTTTTCACTAATATGCCATTTGGCGTATTTTCCGCATATACCCATCCTGAGGCTGATAGGCCAGTCTTGCTAGCTTCTGGAACCCCTATTTATTTTCTTCGGCTGGTCCCATAAGTTAGGAGTACAAGCCTAAACGTGCGGGCATGATGCAAAGGAAGAAGACAATGATTTGACTGTAGGGCGAGAGAGAGATGGAGCAAGCGTGTGTTGTGTGGGTGTTGGCTGATGGACCTTGGGCCCTTGGTGCATACGCTCCATATAGTAGTATGAAGCATAGAATGGGACAAGAAAACAGAGGGCAAAATATTTTAGTGTATGTGCAAGTGCCTGCTAGAAAATTATCACAAACTTTCAGCATCTCGCATAGCAAACCCAAGTTTTAGGAGTATTCTCTAACAAGACAACCAATCTTGAGTGTCTTGTATCGAATTTCACCCAAAGATAAACATAGCTTTCATATTCCCAGTCTAGACAGTCTTAAACATACTTGAAGTTTATTCAACATGTTCAGCGAGAAAGAACAGAGGAAGGAATGATACATCTTTGCAACACTATCTGACTAACAACCTAAAAGTGAGTAGCAGCTGATCAGCAGAGATGTCCTGCTCAATATGTTCCTGTGCCAATTCTTCCATCTCCATGGCACAGCCTAGGCACCACCTCCAACAGGATTATTGTCCCCCCTTTTGCAGAAGACAGAACATATGCTGAGAACAAATTCCAACTTTGCTGTGAAGCATCTTCTGAGTCGAACAGCATGGACAGAGCATTGCAACTTCGCGAGCATATCGACCGACTCACATGTGCATCATTGAGCCAACAGTGTACATGCTAGTACCATCTACACCCTAGCCTTGAGGATCCAATTCTGTTTCAGCAGGTCCTGTAGCAGATTGGTGGGACATCAGGATGAATAAGCCAAATGCAATGATATGATGAGCATTCATGAGGACACACACAGTGATATATGCAGCAGGATGTTACATACCCAACTGTCGATGGTAAGGAAGAACCCTGCTCTGCCTTTTCTGGCCTCCTCTCAGTTCCAAGGAAATCAAGGACATGTTTTAACACTTCCCTTGGCTTCTCAACATGAGGAATATGACCACACTCCCGTACCTGCCTTAAAATTGCATTTGGGAGTTCCTGGTGCAACCTCTGCAGCGTACACAAACAAAGACAATGAACATATAGTAACAGGAAGAGAATGTACAAATGCCAGTTTATACTGCCAGCAAGTTGACACGGAATTTAGTCCTCTTGCGGTTCCCTTGAATGGCCAATAACAGATTAAAAAGCATGGCATTTATATTCATATATTGAAAAACTAGGTCATGTATAGCATGTCCTCATGTTCAAAAAAAAAAAAAAAACTTACATATGCTTGTTTGTTGCTAATGATTCCATCCTCCTCTCCCCATAAAATCAGGCATTTATGCTTTACCTGTACATGAAACAGAAGTATCATTAGAATTTCACTAATGATACCCAACAAATTTCATTACGTCATGCCAGAATGTGATCTAGAAAGGTCACGCTATCCTCCCTATCATTACGCCAATGATCTAAAAGATTATTATGCACTGATAGTAACTTCTATGAACACAAACGCTGCGAGTATTTAGATGTGTCCTAGGAAAAGTTCTCATCAACTATCAAGCATTTTTCTGCAGCAAAGGTTGCAGCTGTAACAGCATTGTGGATTGAAAGAAGACAGCAAAATCAATAAAAAAAATATGAGGTCTCTTGAACAGTGAAAACAAAGTAATTTGGATATTTAATAGATAAGAACCTGATTTATTTGGTTTAGGACATTATAACCCCCATTCATCATAAAATCAACAAGAGCATCTTCCCACCAAGGAAGTAGGCAGTGTAGACGGCCAATCTGAAAAAGAAAAATAAAATAAAATGAAATAACTTCCTTGTTGGCAAAATGTATGAATAACTCATGGCAATGTTTGTGCACAGTTGTAAGCAGTATCAACAGAAGCAAAATTGTACAGGCAGGAATATATGACTTTTTGGTACAAAGTGAAATTTTACAGCATATGTGAAAATAAATTGGACAATTATTTTTTGCCATTTTGAAGTGCCAAAATTTTCAGATGCCCGTAACCAATTTTAGTGACAATGTCAGTTTCTTGAAAAATATGGAGAAAGCAGATTTATTGGAAGATATGAGTATAAATCCAGTTGAGGAAAATTAACAGACTCACAACCAGGACATAATTGTTGCCTTTGCACAGTTTTATAGAGTCAATAGAGGCTTACTTGCACCCAGTCAAACAATCCAGCTGGACCGCCTGGAATTTTATAAAACGCCAAAAGAGTAGCAAAATACCGCAGTGGGAGACTCTTCAGTAGAAAAACCTGAGGGCAAAAAGAAGAAGTCAAGTGTAATCCAACCAAGAAAAACACATGTAACAATATTGATTTGTTCCATTCTTTTACCAATAATGCTAACATAAAGGATTCTGGAGGACAGCCATATCCATCATCAAGAAAAGACAACATACTTGGAACTATAAAGTAATATTGACATAAGGAAACAAAAAATAAGGATACCACAGCAAAGTCATCAATAAAAAAAATGCCACATGCGGAAGCATTCTGTATTAAATAATGCATAGCATGCAGCTCAGTAAACAACTCGATACTCACCCCAGCATATGGAACGAATCTAGGCATTCTTGTCATATCTCTTGTGCCCTCAGCATATACACTTGCACTAATGAAGATCAGTTTTGACACCTGTGATGAACAAGATCAATTTATCTTCTCATATTAGTGTTTCTTAAAAGTTTAATTGCTGAAAAGTAGATATATTTTGCTTCACACAAAGCTATACAGAAAACTCTCTTAGGAATTCTGTCATTAGTCCTTTTTGCTACAAATAGGTAGAAAATAGTATGTCTGGGAATGCTTGTACCGCTTCCGGATAGTTGACAGTAAAATCAATAGCAACAGCAGCACCGAGACTTGGTCCAACTAACACCATAGGCCTTCTAATGTAGGATCTCCAGAACTACAAAGGGAGTTTGTTAAGATGTAAGTATCATAGCACTGTAACCTTAACATAGCATCATCAGTCTGACTTGACAGTTTGCTTTGTCCTTACTACAATGTGAAAAGAACCGGCTTTTGAACAACTGAACATATCATGTAAAATACCCACGTTCCAAACGGACCACAAAGAAGCATAGTAACATCGTACTACTCTGGACAATCCAGTCCTTGTTTTGAGGTGAAGCATGAGTTTGTGGACATGGCTAAGACTTCAGTACTTACAAACATGTTCTGAACAAAATATCCACATCACAAGCAACTTATGTTGTGATGTGGTGCTTAAACAGATAGTCAAGAGACACGGTTGCCATAACAGAGCCTAGCAACTAGGAAGTGGGAAGTGAATTCATGACATGAAAAATTAACGATAAGCGCACCAGCAGTAATATTTTCTACACATAATGTACCTGGTAAAGGTGCTCCCGTTTGGAGGCTACATCGCCCGGTGGCCGTTTCTCTATGAGACAATATCCAGAAACATTTAGGTGTTGCAACTTACACTTGTGTGTGTCAAGCAAATCCATGAAACAAAAACCAACGACATGCAAAGAAGGATCATACCTAGATCCGAGAAGCCCCATCCAAGAATGTCCACAGCCCAAGCCTCCAGTCCAGCCTCCTCCAACAACGGGTAGGTGTACCTCCACTCTAAACAAGAACTGTATCTAATACTTTTAAAAGGTCCAGGCTGCTAATCCCACTCTTATACACATATACCGTGGCCAAAACTAGATTTCCTAAGAATTAGGCACATGTTGAACCATGAAATGAATTCGGCGCATAAAGTGGCGGACGCAGGGGGTTCCCCGAAATACCCAAAAAATTGTGAAATAAAATTGATGTATATAGGTATATTACGTATGTATATATTTACTTCTAACTTCTTAATTAACAAATCCATTTTTTCTGTACTCCAGGCTCACACTACTTCTAACCCAGCAGCCAACTACTTTAAATCCCCTAACTCTATCCCACTAAGGAAACACGGTGCTTGCAGTTGTTGAGTGAATACCCAGTCTTAAAATCCTGCGTCCGCCACTGGCCGCGCATACACAACAAGTTTCAGGCTTGCAAAGTTGCAATGCACGCACCTGTCGAAGCCATGGAGCAGCAGGACGGGGTCCCTGTCCTGCTGCTGCTTGAGCGGCCTCACGCAGCTGCTAAGTATCGGGCTCTGGGAGAAGCCAGTCTGAAAAACAACGAAACATCATCAGTTTCATCAGCGGGTACACCATTTTCGATGAGTTTTGGGGGAGGGGAGGGATTCAGCAGCAGCTCGCCTGGACTGGGACTCGCTCGATTCGCTTGGCGAGGCGGATGGCGGCCTCGTCGCGGATCCGCTCCACCGCCGCGGGGAGGAACCCCGGGAAACCTCCTCCTCCTCCTCCGCCCCCGGCGCGGCCGTTCACGCCGACGTCGCCGGCGGAGGCGGCGGCGACCCTGACGCGCCCCCTGCATGACGGCCGCGGCGGCGGGAACCGCCCCGGCGAGGAGGAGGAGGAGGCGAGGAGCAGCGGAGGCATTGGGGTGCGGTTGCTCGTCGCTGCTGCGGTGCGCGCGTAAGCGGCCGGCGTTTATAGGGCGCGGGAGGACGGCGAGCGAGGGCCGCGTGGCTGCGGCTGCGGCACCGCACGGCGGCGCGTGGGCGGGGGTCCATCTGAATTATTATCGTTAGAAAATTGCGATGAGATATGGGAGGAGCAGCAACAGGGAAAAGAAAATGAATAAATGAATAAAATTTTTATTTTGGGCCACTTTTTTTATTACTGGTGTTCTTGTAGAAACATACCGTATAAACGCGCACACGTACACATTGCCCTCATGACCAACTATCTAAGACTGAGCCGGTATGTATCGAGATTTATGAGATCACTAGGAACGTCATCCAGTTAACGGGTATGTATTCTATCACCGAAAGAATAATTAAAATGAGATAAAATATCGGTAAAATTACCTAGTTTGAAATGAAATCATCGGTTAAATGGTGTCTCGGAACAAGATATAAGTAATGGAAATAATATAAGTAATAAAAATTGGTTTAAAGTGAAATTTTGGAGTATCTTTTTAATAAAAAAAAAGAGATAGCTGTTCCACCGGGGGCATTTAACTATTTGTCACTTTTAGATTTATCAATTAACTATTTGCCACCTCTATTTTAATGATATATGTGGATCTAGTGGTAAATAGTTAATTGCCACGTTTAAAAGTGGCAAATAGTTAAATATCAGCGAATGGCCAGGATTTTTGTCGCGGCTGCATGCCCTGCATGTGGGAACCGCGCCATATTGCCATTGCTGGACACAACATGTACACATGTGTTGGTACTGTTAAGGCTGTGAAGGGTTTGTACCTTCTCTCCGGCATTGCACATTTTGCAGACGGCGCCACAGCGCTGCGTGCCAAATTATTAATCGGAGGTTTGCCTGAAGGAAGTTTCACAATGGTACGCAAAAGAGGTTTCCAATCAATCATGCGTCCTCTTTCGCTCTCTTTCTTTTTCGATGCATAGTTCCCTCGCGTGGACCCCTTGATCACAGCAGCCATCGGAGCAAGTCTAGCCAGCTCTAATTCATCTATAGTCAATCTAATAATTTATTTATACAACAGTTATATACTACACTATTAATGCCTGGTCGCACTTATCATACACACAGTGTGTCTTAAAGTCCGTGCTACAGCTGCTCTTCTCTCTTTTTATTTATCATAGAGACGCTTTACAACTGGTTTTCATTGATGGTAGAATCGATATATGTTTAGAGCAGGTACAATAGCAGATTATAAGCCAACTATAATCATATATCGAGAAGAAAAGAGAAGAGAGAGAAGAAAGCGGGCTATAGATTTATAGCCGGCTGCAACATGGACTCCAAGACATTATGTGTGTATGAGAGGTGAAACCGGGTATTGATGTTGTAGTACATTTTTACAGTTAACTATTGTATGAATGGGTTATTAGATTATATATAGATGATTTGGAGCCAATAGTTAGCTATACTATTAAACTTGCTCTTATGCTGTCAGTACGATTCATCTTTTTGATTTTGCGTTGGCCAAGAAATCTTAATAACCCTGTCTTTCTAGACTTGACGGTGTTTACTTGAGGTCAACCGACGAAATAATTAATTTTGGCCCGCCAAAAAAAATACGGATTATTGTAATAGGTGGTATGACATTGCTATACGTCGTTCAAATTTATGTTTAAAATTTAAAAATTCTCGAAAACTCTTTAAAATTCCACTCGGAATTTACTTCCATCCTGCATCAGAACCTTGAAATTTCGTGAGTTTTGATCGGTTTGCTAAACTAAAACGTTAGCCCTCACTACCAACTCAACTCCCGGTAATAAAATATTTTTTCTATTAACCTTAAAACTCATAAAGGTCACTAGAAGTGGTAGAATACGCTGTCAGTAGAGATCACTATAAATAAAGATACTTATGGTTATTCGAGCACCTCCTCTTATTGCATTTTGTTAAAGGATTTTTTTTGCTTAACCAAGTGAGTCAAGCTCAAGCACGAGCAGTAGGTGGTTATTGCGATTGTTGAGGCCCTGTTTAGTTCCAAACTTTCAACTTTTCATCACATCAAACATTTTATACACACACAATTTTTCTATCACACCGTACCAATTTTAACCAAACTTCCAAACTTCAGTATGAACTAAACACAGCATATCTTTCTTTTGCTTTTTCGCCTGGCACGACACGATTTCGATGGATTTCAACGGAGTACGTGATGGTTGATGGTACGGAACTCGAACGGAGACAATTTGTCTATGTTTAGTTCCTTTTAAAGTTGAAAGTTTGGGTTGAAATTGGAACGGTGTAACTGAAAAGTTGTGTATGTATGACATGTTGATTTGATGAAAAAAGTTGAAAGTTTGGATCCAAAGTTTGGATCTACACACTGCCCCTCAGTATAGCGCCGCAGGTACATAAAATGAAACATGGCGTGATGACACGTAGCAACGAATATATTGACGCGAATACCTCTGCACGTATAATGTGTGTGCAAGAAAATTGGTGACTCTTTTTTTTGAGAACTAGAGAAAATTGGTGACTCATGACAAGTACTGTAAATTGTGACCGTACGTGAGGGGATGGAGCATTTTGGAGGCATTGAGAAGAACGTCGCCAAGAGGGGTTCGATCTGTTCCTGAGACAGTCAATAAAGGAAATGATTATCCCGTTGGACCTTTTGTGCTCGGATTTTTCGTCTTTGTAGTTCAAGAATTAATAAACGGTCGTTACCATATGCATGCAACACAAATTAAGTTCGTAAGTTATATAATTATATGTAATCTGTATATATTGCCATATTGACCGATCTATTTAAGAACATCTATTAACTTATTAAGTAATAGAAAAGAAAGCCTCCGCATTTGCTCTCACGTCCTAGAAATCTATTAACTTATTAAAGGAATAGAAAAAAGAGCCTCCACGTTCGCTCTCACGGTCTAGAAATTCTTATATTAATCGGAGAAAAAGAAAAACAGAGTACATATAAAAATACAATTTAGAAATAGTTGAAATTCGGAATTAAAAAATAAGGAATATTGGAAGAGAAGACTAGAGTCCATACCGGTATACAATTAAGAAATAATAAAAAAATCAGATTTAAAAAATTATATAAGAGAAAATATAATGATGCTAGCTACAAATAAAAAAAACTTATATCCACGCGCTTAATAGAGGGTTTCCAAAATATATGGATGATTTGTTACAATAGAGTTGTGTGTGTGGACACGTGGTGGGCCGAGGGGAGCGCAGGCATGCACGCGCGCGGAGGGCGGGGGGAGCGCATGATTTTTGCTCCCCCGCCCGGTCGCCCGACGATAATCATTTTCGTAAATAAATTGATAAAGTTACCATATATATCTTACACTCTAACATACATGCATGTTGCCTCAGAATAATTAGCCGTAGGCCATTGGGAGATAGAGCGTCGATCGATCGATGTGTGATTCATGGATCTTTGATCGGAGGAAACTGTACTATCCAAGCTCTCTATGTATGGCTAATCTGTACCGTGTTGTATTTTTCAAACTTAGCGAACTACTACCTCCGTCTCAAAATAAGTACAGCCATAGATATCCGTGTCCAGCATTTTGACCGTCCGTCTTATTTAAAAATTTTATAAAAAAAATTAAAAATATTAGTCACACATAAAGTACTATTTATATATTATCATCTAATAACAACAAAAATACTAATCATAATTATTTTTCAAATAAGACGAACGGTCAAACGTTAAGAATGAATAGTGCTAAAACTACACTTATTTTGGGACGGAGGGAGTACTCTTCATGACGTTGATCTTGTTGGACAGTGTAACCCCATTGCATGCATGCGTACGTGTCTATACATATTATTTAATTTGTAGTGTATCTCATAGAACAGCTAAACAAAGGATCCCCACCAAACAATGGACGTTACACCTACACAATCAATATGCTTCGGTACTAAGAGCAGGTAAAATAGCAGGCTATAAGCCAGCTATAAACATATTTTAGAGAGATAAATAAATAGAGAGAAGAGTAGCGGGCTACAGATCTATATCCAACTGCAGCATGGACTTTAAGACATAATATGTGTATGACAGGTGGGACCAGGTATTAATAGTATAGTAAATAACTATTATATGAATTGGCTATTATATTGACTATAGATGATTTGGAGTTAGTAGTGGTCTGTACTATTAAACTTGCTCTAAGTGGAGTAGTACGGAGTACGATGTTTGCCGCTTCGTCCGTTTCATTCATATCGAGGCTCGCATCATTTGCAAGAATGGTGGATGCATACGCATGGATGCGCACGGCGCACCGGCCGGCCGAGTCCTGTGCCTGACGGGGTGTTATCGTCTTCTGGACGGTATGCCCTCTCTCCACTCCGTGGTAGTTGGTTCCAGAACTGATGGCCGTTTTTCAGGGCCTGCTTACCTGAGCACCTCCGCGACAGCTTCGACTCCCTAGTGCTCCTGGTCTCTTGGTGTCTGTGGAAGGAGCGGAACTCTAGGGTTTTCGACTCCACTCTCTTTTTGGTCCCAGTGGTTCTGGAGTCCATCCATGCGGAGGGCTATTTGTGGTCTTTAACTGGCGTTGCCACATTTGGGGATTTGTTGGAAGTTTAGCGTGGCTTAAGCCCCTTCCCGCTGCTTGGAGTCTGTTTTAGCCGCCGTAGTTTTTCTAAGCTTAAGTTTTTTTTTCTTATTTTGCTTTTTCTTCCTTCCTCTAGCATAAGCCAGTCTGGCTGATTGCGTGGTGTAACTAAAACTTTTTTTCTTCTAATATATTGACGTGCAATCCTTTTACGCGTTCGCGAAAAAATTAAATCCATCCACCGGTACGTGCTATATCAAGTCCTACAGCTCACCCGCCGAAAAAAGAACAAGCACTACGGATCGAAGGCACCGGCTGGCGCCCTGGTGCTGACGCCGGAGCACGGCCGACACGTACGATGTTCTTCTTGCCAATCACCTTGCTACTCCTTGGTAAGGCAAGGAGCCTTCCCCACCACGACGGCGACGACAAGCCGATGATGAGTCGATGACAGTGAATGCATGGCGGCTAACATTGACATCGCACTGTCCATGGCAAGGAGGCATGCCTGACGTCCGTGAAAACATGTCAGGCTCCTATCGCACGGTCTAACCAGCTAAACGAAAAGCTAAAATTTAAATTTTTAAACTTAATTTTGATATTAATTTCGAGATATTTTTAAAATAGTTCCTTTTTCAGCACTGGCTTTTAAATTAAAAAACACATATATAAAAGTTTTATCTATAAATTTATTTTTATTCTTTAATAAGAGGAAAAGCCAAACGACGGGGCCTTCAACATCCATTGATCGGCAGCTGGCCCTCAATTCCACGATCATCATCGGCCCCGCTGTACGCTGCGAGTGCGAGTGCGAGTGCGAGAGTTCAAACTTTCGAAGCCTCCATGGGGCTCACCTACTGACACGCATACCACTTCTTTAAGGCGGGACCCACCTACTGACACACGAGCACATGTGGGCATGTGGCGCCCTGACCGTCATGGTTTCAAGCTTCAGCTGCTAGACTCAGACACTCAGGTCCTATCGGTTGCTTATGTCTATTATAAGCCACAAGCGATTAAAATGGATATATATATATATATATATATATATATATATATATATATATATATATATATATATATATATATATATATATATATATGTGTGTGTGTGTGTGTGTGTGTGTGTGTGTTTTTAGCAACTTAAAAGTTAAAATTTTCAGAAAACATCAAAATCAGATTTAACATTAAGTTTTAAAATTTAATTTTTGGTTTTGGCTTATAAGCCATAAAGTAAATAATGAGGCCCTCAGACGCTATGCTAGAGGTTTGAGCAAAGTCTTCTTGGGCTGTGTTCGTTTCTCAGCGTTGGAACAATCCATTAGCACGTGATTAATAGAGTATTAGCTAATTTTTTTAAAAAAATGGATCAATATAATTTTTTAAAGCAACTTTCGTATATAAACTTTTAAAAAACACACCGTTTAGCAGTTTGAAAAGCGTGCACGTGGAACACGAGGAGGTGAGTTGGGAAAGTTGGAGAAATAACTCAACCTTAGTGACAGGGTGTACCCTACACAGCTATGTGTAGCTTCGAAGAAAATGAGGAAAAAATGTGAAGATAGAGTGTACTACAGTGGAAGGAGTGTGTGAGGATGAGGGCAACTGACCAGGGGAATCCACCCGATGAGCACTTGGAGGTGCCACCGCTGCCACCGAGGAAGACGGTCGTGGCTAAATCCGGCGAGCACTTGGGAGAGTTGTTGCTGTCACAAATGACTTGGTTGACCTCGTTGTCCCGTGAGTTGCACGTGCCCGAGCAGTCTCATTGACATCATTAGGGGGGGGGGGGGGGGGGGGGGGGGGGGGGCGCTAGGCTAGGCATGGGCAGCAAGTTGCGGCTAAACTACAGGACAATTGGATGTGGATTTTCATCCCTCCAGGGGACACCTCCTCGTTATTTGCATGTCATTTAAATAGTTATCAAAAAATTTGAAAAAAATTAACAACGTAGATTAATACGAAATATATCATTCCACAAACATGCAAGACCAAATTCAACTTCTATAAGTTGTAACAAAAATAACAAATTAAACTGGCGATGACCAGAGAAGCATAGGCTGTGTTTGATGAAAACAAAACAACGAGATTGCGTGCAGTCCGCTGATTCCCGGCGCCTAGCAATGAGGCTACCGGTTAATTACACCCATAGGACGAGCCTATAGAATACTTTCGATTAAGCTGCGCTTTATGATCGTCGTCTTCAAAATTAATTGCTCACCGAAGGTTGAAGTTGGTGCAGATTTAACATTGTGAATATAGTAAATGTGGAACGGATGGCTTTGTTTCGCCAAAACCCGGTCACAGTACACTACCATCACGTCGGTGCTGAGGGAATTTGGTGAAATGGGTGGCCTTTGCCTCGTTGGTGCCTAGTCATGTACCTCGGCCTTCACTAAATATGGATTTTGTGGTTGTTTTTGCCTCGTCGGTGCCCAGCAACGATGTATCCGACTCCCATCCATTCTAGACGTGTTAATAATGTAGTGACCTGGCCTTGTCGGCACTCGGCCATGGTTTCGTCTAGCCTCGTCGGTCATAGACGGATGGAATGAATGAATGAATGAATAGCTACAGCCTTATTAGCTTTAGCTAATATGTCATCCGGCCTCGTCGGTCCCGGATGTAACACAAATATTGATGAATCGGCCATTTCATCTCGTCAATATTCAGCCACGATGTTGACGTGTATTTTAAATCTGCACGTCTCACCCTCATGGCTAGCGTTGTTTTATTTAGAGAATAATGTTTGACTTCAAGAATTGTGAGAATTGCTCCCGTCCATCCGGTAGAATTTGGAGAGGGAAGGGATCGCTCCCGTACATGACATGCACGAGGCAATATGTGACTCATCCGGCATGAATATAAATATGTATAAATCATGGTTGGTCTGATGCCAATAAGACTCAAACCTATCTCAAGTTTATATAAATAAATATCCACATCCAATATTTGATATTGATAATTTAGACGGTCCAACCCTCACGAGGGTCAGGCTCGCCTTGTATTTATTTGAAGCCCATGTTAATCGCTTGACAAAGATGACGTGTGCGTGTGCATGCGCCGCTGGGGATACTTATATCCATGGCTATAAGTTCACAACGCATCCATGACATATTCGTTAGTGCTCCACTTTACTATTTTTATCGTCCGGGCTGCACAACTGCACAGCACTACGGTGTATATTTGCTCCCTCTAGGAGATAATGCCGGGCTATGCATAATATCTGCACAGCACTACGGCGTTGTTGTGTTATATATGTAGGATAAACAGCTTGACGGAGAATAAGATCAGCTTGTTGTTTATGACTCACCGATAGAGATGCCACCAGCGCCGGCGATTACAGGTTGCTGATCCGCGATCACGCACCCTGCGCCATGCGCGTGTATTCCTCTTCTTTCTAATCTCTCTGCGAATATGTGTGGGTGCGGGTGTGTACCTCTCTAGGGCATACTGCTGCTTAATGGCGCAGCGCTTGCGCCGTGTGTTCCTCCTCCTCGCCTCGCGAGGGACGGAGTCGGTGCCTTTTATAGGCAGAACTAACGATGGATGGATCAGGCTGAGACTCTCAACCGCGTCCGCAAATCTTGGGCTAATCACGCTTAAATATTCGATCTCCTCCGGATAATGGACATGCTTAACAAACATGGTACTTAATTAGCAAGCAAATAATGCGCTGATGACAGTGGCCCTGGACATCATTTGCACGCCTTGGCTGTTCTTGCCGATAATCTGGATATAATCGTCATCAATCTGACGTGATTATCAAAAGCAACCAACCAATTAGCATATGGCTAGCACTAGTCAATTTTCTCCCCATATAATCTTTGATAGCTCATACTTTTCATATGATATATCCTATTCAAAATCCGTTTGTACTTATGGTCTCTACTCAGAATATATAGAACAAAACGAGTCCAATATTGATTATATTTGGACGTTATGTGATATTTGAATTTTTCTGGGCCCATACATCATAGAGACACGTCTCACATCTATTCAGTAAAATTGGGCTGCAAATAATATTCTCATATAAAATTAAATGCCCAATAATTTACTATTTCTTCTATGAATTTTTAGCACAAAATTTCATCAAACAAGGTGAGTAAGCAACGAGGAGAGGGCGTCGGCAGAGGAGCGGTGCGATTTTGGGGTGGAGCGTAATGCAGCGATTGAGTAGGAGATGAAGGCGTACGATGAAGGGATTTAAAGATCAGGAAAATAAGCTGACCTGTGGATCCAAGGACTTATTTATAAATTATTTTCTTTGTTGAGAGGGATTTATCTTAAAATGTGTAATATTGTAAAATTTTATGCAGAGAAGTTAAAGAAAGGAGGAGTTAATATATGCTTTGGGGCCATCTTAATAAGCTGCATTGCATAAATCTGATGGATCGTAGCTCCATAAGTTTCTTCTTATACGTTTGCTTAGGTGGAGGCTGGGACTAAGGGCTGAGGAAATGGTACATTACTCATGTCCCCACCCATGCATGTTCATCCACGAACAGAGATAGCGAATATCTTATCCACGTATACTTTTCTCTCCACCAACAATTTTCGTTAACTTTGCTATTCCTTTGTTCTCGCATGCCTCGCCTTGCAAAATTGCTTCTCCTTTGATGCAGCAAGCAAAACCACTGGCCCTAAATAGCAGCAAGCACACGGATATTTTTTTTTCTCTACTTTGGTGAGACGATGACGATCTATGGGGCCTTCTTCTAGAAGGGGAGTCCGAATTGGAATCAGAGATTCACGAGCACAGATATTCGCATATTAGCTCAAGTATAATAAGGTGATGCGAGTAGGATATAAGATTTGTCACATCAAATTTACGCTTAAGTGGAAAAGATAGAAGAAAAACATACACCCTCCATCTCAAAATACAAGCATCTTTGGATCTCGTCACAGTATTTAAGTTGCTACTTTTATCAACAATATCTATAAAAGTAAAATGTTTTAAATAAAATGAGTTACATATTATGACAGTTTGTTTAATGATAAATCTGGTAACATCAATTTTATATAATTGATTTTTTTATTCTTTTTTATTAATAGTTAAAGTTAAAAATATTTGACTTGTCACTGTTCTAAAAATGCTCATATTTTAAAATAGATAGAGTACTATAATGGTATAATTTTATAGTCACCTATAGCATGAGCTCTAATAAAATGCCAAAGAGAGAGGTGGGCATTTATACTCGCTATTACGACGATCACTGCTTGGTGTTTATTTGTAACGAAGACGAAGACAAAGTTAAGGATACGGGGAAAATCATTAGTTTATGGTTAATTGAGTTTTAATTATTAGAAATTTTTAAAAAAATGATTTTTCTTATATTTTAAAGCAACTTATATTAAAAAAATTTGCACTGAATGCATATTGTTCAACAGTTTAAAAATGAGTAATTACTTATTTTAACAGAGTAATTACTTATTTTAACGGAGTACTGTATCCGAACGGAACCACGTAGAAAGTTCATACAAGATCTTGTTTGGTTAATGAGATATAGAAATAATTTCCCACCAATCAAAAGACAACTTTAAATCCTAACTATTCATTTTCCCTCTTCCATTTATCCTAACCATTCATTCATTTCTAATCCCAATTACACCGCTCATTTCCCACTATCACATACCCCAAAACCTCTACGTGGGCCCCGCTTAATGACACACGTACCACTTCCAGGTGGGACCCACCTACTGACACACTCGCACTCACCCAAGGCCACCAATCAGAGGAGAGGGGACACGTCTACTTTTTCTCTCTTTCCCCCGCTCCATTTCCGAATCGTCGTCTCGCCCCCCACTGCCGAGTCATCTCGTCTCGCCTCGCCGGCGCAGGATGGCGGCGGCGGCGGCGGCGGCGAGGGTGGGGCTGCTGTACGACGAGAGGATGTGCGCGCACGCGACGCCCGACGGGGAGGAGCACCCGGAGAACCCCGAGAGGCTGCGGGCCATCTGGCGCAAGCTCTCCGCCGACGGCGTCGCCTCCAGGTATACCCCCACCCCCCGCCGCTCACCGCGTTTTTTTTTCTCCTTGAGGACTTGGGAGAGTCGGATCGGAGTAGCGTGATTTTGCTGGGATCGGCGACGCGCGCCGGCTTCGATGCTCTCATGGTTCAGCCGAATTGTTGTGGTAGGGGAGCCGCGGCGTGCCTGTAGCCATTTCCGTCCAGTTCTAGCACGGAACCTAGGGTTTGCGGCGCAAAATTTGTCTCGACTCTCGAGATGGTTGGCGTTGGTGACTCTAATTGTTTATTACTTAGGTTAAAACATCCCAAATGCTAAAACTGCCCGAGAAAATAAGTGGGGGAAGATGCATTGGTGCAGGCTGTGGTTTGAACTACAGTATTGAAGCCATCGTAGAAAACTTGTGTGATTTACGCTGCACAGCAACTTTGATGGTACTTCTTGGTTAAGCTTAAACATTAGCATAACAACTTAGGTCACTTAACTTTGCTCATTGCTTTGACTGGCTTATAATTTTGCTGCTGGCAAAGCTTCATTGGATGTAATGTGGCATAATTCTCTCCCAGGTGCATGATCATGAAAGCGAAGGAAGCTGAGGACAAGTATATAGCTTCTGTCCATAGCCAGAACCATATCAAGCTGATGAGGAGTATCAGCTCAAAAGAATATGATTCCCGTCGAAACAAGATTGCTAGAAAATTTAATTCCATTTACTTCAACAAGGGCTCCTCAGAGTCTGCTTTTCTTGCAGCTGGTTCTGTGATTGAGGTGATTCAACATTTGACATGAACATTTATTGTGTAGTTGATTGCTCTTTCCTTGTGCTGATTGCTCTGCAAAAAATAATCAACTCATTTGGCAAATAGGTAGCTGAGAAGGTTGCTGCAGGTGAGTTAAGTTCTGCTATTGCTCTAGTCCGACCTCCAGGTCACCATGCTGAACATAATGAAGCAATGGGTTTTTGCCTCTTCAACAATGTAGCAATTGCTGCTGATTATCTCTTAAATGAGAGGGTATGTTGTTGAAACTTTCCTATTTTTTTAGTACCAAAATCTGCTCTCCTTTTTTTTTTTCCCTTCATCATTTCCTATATAGGAACAGGAATGTTTCTATCAGATGTAGTTGAATGAGAAGGTTAACTCATGTTCCTATTTGCCTTTTTTGTTGCAGACTGACTTAGGTATCAAGAAGATATTGATTGTCGATTGGGATGTTCATCATGGAAATGGCACACAAAAGATGTTTTATAGTGATCCTCGTGTATTGTTCTTTTCAGTTCACAGGTATGGCAGCCTCTTGACATGGACTTTCTAGTTTTTTTTGGGTCTTTTTAGTAGCATCATTACCTTCATGACATGATACTATGATAGTACTAAGTAAAGTCATGCCAGTTTTGTTGCCTTCATTCTGGAGGTTTACCGCACTTTGAATGGTTGTACTACTTTGCCAAACATATCTTCTCCCCTATGGAAGCATTGAATGCTTCTAATTAATATAGAAATTTAAGGGCACTCTCTGTTATTTCCATGGTCCTAACAAACCCGTTTATAATGGACAGATAGTAAATGTATTTTTTTTCCTTTAATGAATAGGATTGAATCCCGCATTCCACCAATCCACACTGATTATCGTACATTATTGCTCTTCGAATGAAAAGAAAATGGCATCACCCAAATAATATCTGTTGCTGGATGACATGGTGCACATTGAATAATTTAGACAGCATTACAGTAATGTAAATGCTTAAGTCGAGTTTTCCCCAAGGAATCTTTTAGAGCAGTTGTAAACATTAATTGTTTTGCTTTGGTCCTATGGCAAAGCCAGAGATGTACTGGTTCAGAAGCATAATCAATTGTATGTCTGATGAGAACCTATTCATTTTAGTGTATGATGCTTGTTGTCCTATGTTTCTTTTGTAGATTTGATTATGGCAGCTTCTATCCTGCTGAAGGGGATGCATCTTACTGTTTCATTGGGGAAGGAGATGGTAAAGGGTACAACATTAACGTGCCCTGGGAACATGGAAAATGCGGTGATGCAGATTATATTGCTGCATGGGACCTTGTACTACTTCCTGTTGCTGAAGCATTTAACCCTGATATAGTCTTGGTGTCTGCTGGGTTTGATGCAGGTATATAGTTTAAAAGTTCGTAGAACTCTTTTGTGCTAGCAACATACTAACTTTAAAAAGAAACTAATAAAATAAAAATGCAGCCTTTTGTCTTGAATCAAACTGTTTATTTAGTGTTAATTTATAGCTTCTCAATTTTATTCTATGAGCTAGTTGACCGCTGCTTGTGCTAGTAGCATAGTGCAGCTTGCAACCTATTATATCTGATTTCGTTGTGGAATGATAAATGAGAACTTTGCTGCAGAAATATTGAAAAAAAAATCTCTAAGAGTTTGTTTTATAAGACTGTTACTACATGATAACAGAGCCTAAACTTCTGGTATATCTAATACAGTACTAGATCATATATGTGCCGTTGTTCGCTAGTTCTGATTTTTTTCTCTACACTGATATTTTGGGTAGCACTGGGTGATCCTCTTGGTGGCTGCTGCATCACTCCCAATGGATATGCTCTGCTACTGACAAAGGTAAGCACTTGCAGAAAAATAACATTCAGTTAGGCTTTCACCACGCCATGCATTTTCCTGTCTCTAAAGGAATAACATTCAGATCAGCTAGGTTAGGTTAATAATATTGAAGTTTTCCAACACAGCAACCAGAAACTTTTATGTAACTTTTTCCTTAGTAATTTATTATTGGTATTCTCTGCTGTTAGCTGTTAGAATATTTTCATTTGATCTCTTCCAGTTACTTCATATCTCTTTATGTCTACTGGGCTGTGCTAAAATTATTTATTTATTTATTTTTAAAAAATAGTAATATTTAATTCTGTATGCAAAACCTGCAGCTCTTAGGTTTTGCCCAAGGGAGGATAGTGATGGCTCTTGAAGGAGGCTATAACCTTAGATCCATAGCAAATTCAGTTAGTGCTTGTGCTAAAGTTTTGTTGGGAGACAAGTTCAGATTTGACACTCCTGATATGCAACCGTTTGAATCTTCATGGAGAGTTATACAAGCGGTAATGGTCTGCTTACATTAATTGCTGTCTGATTCCTTACTGTGGATATCTGTAATTATGTTTCCTTCCCCCACACCACTGACCAGGTACGTGATGAATTGAAGACGTTCTGGCCTGTTCTGAGTAATAGATTGCCAGAGAATATATCATTGAGGAGTAGGCCCTCACAAATTGAGGTAGATACTTATTTTTCTTATCTTAAAGACTTTTAACTTGGGATATTCTTGGTCTAATCCCAGATTAATTTGCTCTGACATAAGATGCACCATCGCTTAACCCTGGATTTACTTGTGTTTGCCAGGAGTTTGACACCCTTTACTTAGCACTTAATTTATATAGACATGTAATAACAATAGTTGCAGGTTGCACTGTGTATTCATAATGACTTCTGCTCCAAAAACAATTGTACTGTAGCTCAACTCCAAAGAAAAATACATGCTGGGCTGTATCAACTCTGTTATGCATTTCAATTGATAGGCTACTTGCTTACAGCCTGTACTTTGATGAACTGTTTAAAAATGCTTAAAAAATACATCATGCATAGACCCATATCCTGGAGATGCTTCATGCTTCTCAACTCTTACAAAGCACAGTTACACTGGTCAACTTTATCAACATCATGCATCTTAATTTGTATTGAGTTAATGATCTTGGTTTTGATTCATTAACATATTTGGCCTGCTGCATGGTGGCTTAATGTATAGCCAAGACAAAATTGTAGGGAAATATCAACATTCTGTTGCCCTTGACTAATTCACCTTTTTGTTTCCCCCACTTTTGGTATGATCAGCTGTATTCTTCTGGTTCTGACTCTGAAGTTGAAGATCTCCCTGATGCTATTGCTTCTGTCAATATTATTCAAATTACTGATGGTATTATAAGTGAAAGCCTCTCAAAGTTGAACCTTGATGAAGGCAAAATCGCAACAAAGACCACCTCAAGTAATGTAATGGTTGAAGGTCCAACTGATTCAGTTGAACCACAAAATGATGGATCTGCTGCGGTGTCAACTGAAGGAATATCATCTCTATCTTCTACTTGGAGATCAGAACTGTCAAAAGTATATGTTTGGTATGCCAGCTTTGGTTCAAACATGTGGACACCAAGGTTTCTGTGCTACATCCAAGGGGGAAAGGTAAAGTGAAAACATATTCTCCTAGTTTTCCTATTTTTGATAAGCAGCATGCTCTGCATGATGGATTCGCTATTTATTTTAATGTTGGACAGGCTGAGGGTATGAATATACCATGTTTTGGATCTCATGACACAAGCCCACCAAGAGGTTCCATGTGGAAGACTGTGCCTCATAGATTGTTTTTTGGTAGATCCTCTACTCCCTGCTGGGGAACTGGTGGTGTTGCTTTTCTCAACCCTGAGATAAACCACACTGAGAACTCCTATGTCTTCATGTATAAAATAACGTATGTATGTTGTAGCATCTGCCTACCTGTTATCAATCTTTGAGTTAGGCACTGTTGGGGTATGATCTTCAGTTAATCTTCTGGATCTCATCATAATTTGCCTATCTTTTTTGTACAGGCTCGAGCAGTTCAATGATGTATTGTTTCAAGAGAATCGTTTAGTGAAGGAGAACAGCGAAAGTGGAAAAACTGAGCCTCCTGATTCTCCTTTGATTGGCTTGTCTGAAATAGAGTTTGTTTCCAGAAACAAGGGTGTCCACCTTGCACCTATTAAGGTTTGATTTAACTGCAACAAGCATGCTCTTGTTCTTGCAACTATTTATCTTTGAATGCATAGCCGCCATTACAAACATCATTGTTGGGTGCTTAGACATAAGCAGCATGCTGATAAAAGGCCTACCAAATGCGCTCAGTTCACCATGACCTCATCTGCCACTTGTGCCCAGATGACATTTTTATAGAAGTTAGTGGTGTGCCAACTGCTAATGGTGAGTTGGTTATAGTAAGGAAATGCCAATTACCTCTTAGTGCTGTCAGATTTTTCTGGGCTTTGAATTGTTTGTATTTCCCGGGAGCTAGTCTAGACCATGAAAGTTCCGCAGAGTGTATTTTGGACATCGTAAGCAGTAGTGAAACAATCACTTGATAAGCAAGAATTTCTCACTATGGGCAGTCATGGGCATGACTTGGAACTACAGTATTTCATTCCCTATCATTTGCTTTCTGCATTGAATGTTTTGCATATCTGATAGTTGAATTCTATTCCCTGCAGGATAGCTGGTACTCCAATGTACTTTACCTTGGGGAGGAGGATAACCTTCCAATTCTTACAATGACGTAAGTGTCTGTACCTTTAAGTTCCTTTTTGCGATATAGATTACTTGCAACTCAATGCACCATTCGAATGGCAGTTGAAATATACCGGTAAGATAAGTCTCACAATCCAAGCACTTCGCTTGTGTCTAACACGAAGTGTTTCTTTCTCTCTGCAGATGCCCGTCATCAGACGTAGAGCGATGCAGATCCGGAGAGCTGCCATTGTGTCCTCCATCCAAGACCTACTCCGCCACCCTGATAAGGGGACTAATGGAAGGGAAGCACCTGGATGCAGATGCGGCCGCTAGTTACATCAACACTGCAGCTACCAGAGGCCTGTGAAGGCTGCTTCCCTATGCATTGTTTTGTACTAAGCATGTTAGTGGCTAATCTACGAGTCCGCTTATTTTGGCCTATAAGTGGATTTGCGGATTAGCCACTTGCGCCCTTAGTTTGTACAGCCAGTAGGAGTGTACTAGGACTGTAGGAGGAATGATGAGTAGGTTTGCAGGACTGTAAAGATTAGTGCGTCGTTCATTCAGGACCACGGGGGACTTATATAGAGGCCTCGTGAATGTCCTGCCAATTGGGGAATCTGGACCCGATCAAGTTCCCTAGGATTGTTAAGAACCTAGCTAACGCTTGTACCCTGGGTTGGTCATTGTCTCATTGGTGCTCTCCGGATTGGTTTGTTTAGGGGTGGAAAAAAAAACTAGTCGATGTTATGCGTCTTGCCGGTGCCTAATTTTCATGCTGTTACCAGGCGAAGAAATGCCGATTTCTTGTGTTTTCTTTTTTCTTTTGGAGGTAGAGTTGTATGAGGTGTTGGGGTGCCGTGCTCAGGAGAGAGACACGATTTGTACTGGACAGGTTAGGAGGTGTGGGCGTGGCGTGCAACGGTGGCCGCGAACGCGAGGAGTGGGTGTGGAAGGACGGCGACCTTTGCACAAGCTCTTGTGCTGGTTCGTTCGGTGGAATTGGATAGAGACGGTACATGATTAGTGCGAGGGATATTCGGTCCTTTTTCTGATGGATTCTATAGTTGGTTGTTGCGTGAAAGCGACACCGTATGATTAAGAAGAAAAAAACAGATCCTTGTGATTGGAGGTAGTGAAAAATAACAGATTGAGAAGGGGTTCGTTTGAAAAAGGACCCGTGTGATGATCGAGGTAGTGAAAAAAGAGGTAGATTGAGTGACGTAATTAACGGGAAAAAAAGTAGACTGAATGAGCTAGTGAGAAAACAAATATTATAGAAAATAAATTTATTTGATATTTTAAAATAACTTCTGTATAAAAAGTTTTCGTATGAAATATACCGATTAGCTGTTTAAAAAATATGCTAATGAAAATAAAGAAAAACCATAGTGAGATAAAAAAAACCATAGTGAAATAAAAAGGAGATAGATTGAGTGAGATAGTTATTGAAAAAAGGTATAGTGAGGTTGTGAGAAAAAAAACAGTGTAGTGAACAAAAAAAAAGGTAGATTAAATGAGTTAGTGAAATAAAAAGGAGGTAAATTGAGTGAGATAAATGGAAGTAAAAAAAGTAGAGTGAGTGAGGTAGTGAAAGAAAAAAACATAAGTGAATGAAAAAGGGTAAATTTTGAGTGAGTTATTGAAGGAAAAAAAATCAAGTGAGGTAGGGAAATGTGAAAAAAAAAACATAAGTGAATGAAAAAAAAAAGGTAAATTTTGTGTGTGTCATTGATGGAAGTGAAAGGTAGAGCGAGACAGTGAGTGAGGTAGTGAAAGAAAAACATAAGTGAATGAAAAGGGGTAAATTTTGAGTGAGTTATTGAAGGGAAAAAAAATTGAGTGAGGTAGTGAAAAAGTGAAAAAAAAAAGGGGGTAAATTTTGAGTGAGTTATTGAAGGGAAAAAAATTGAGGTAGTGAAAAAGTGAAAAAAAGGGTAAATTTTGTGTGAGTTAGTGAAAAAATTCGAGTGAGTTATTGAAGGGAAAAAAATTGAGTGAGTTAGTGAAAAAGTGGAAAAAAAAGGTAAATTTTGTGTGAGTTAGTGAAAAAATTCGCTAGAAGGAGGGCTCGAACCTCCGACCTTATGGTTAACAGCCATACGCTCTAGCCAACTGAGCTATTCCAGCTTTTGTGCTTAATTGTGAAATAAAATATAATATTATTTGAACATAAGATAACCGTCTGATATCATCAACAAACATTGCTGAGAACCAAAGTAGCCGCTACCAGGAGCAAACTGCTCAAGACACTAAAACTTCCAATGCTGCCAAATTTTCTGGTCCTTCAAACTCATGGCATAGTTTTGCACGCCTGCAAGGCACAGACCACTTGAAGGACGAGAGCACTAGAACTTCTCGACGCGACTACAAATCAACACTAACACAAAAAAAAATATATATACTAAAATGGCGAAACAAACTTGGATCAAAGGTTGAAACATTTCATTCTTCACTGATGAAACGTCCAGCTTCAACCACTGAAACATCAATGGACATGAAAAAACCAAAGACAAAAAAGTAAAACAACATGAGAGTATCTTATACTCCCTCCGTTTCATAATATAACATCAATATGAATGTAGAAAATATTAAAATGACTTACATTGTGAAATCCCTATATCTAAATTAATTAACATCAATATGAATGTGAGAAATGCTATAATGACTTACATTGTGAAACGGAGGGGTACAACATTTTAATCCAACCCTAAAAAAACATGAAGGTACGTTAACCGAAACATAAAAAAAAATAATGAATTTTACCAGTTTAGATCTAGTTTCTTCCTTCACTCATGTGTCCACCGACTCCTTCAATTTTAGCTACAGATCCATACTAAGGCATGGTTTAGTTCCCAACTTTTTCTTCAAACTTTCAACTTTTTCATCACATCAAAATTTTCCTACACACACAAACTTACAGCTTATCCTTCAGATCGTTACAATTTCAATTAAACTTCCAATTTTGACGTGACCATCCTAAAATGCGGCAGGGTTCTTCTACTTCACCGAAGTGGGCATCCACCGGTCCCTTCGAGGCTTCGTCATCCATCGTTGTCGGTTCCGGCCCTCAGCTACATCGTCGCGCTCAGGCGAACGGAAGCCGCGCGACCTCCAGATCTACATAGGGCCCATTGTCTTTCTCTAGCTCTCAGGCCTTGAGTTGCGCCGTGTGATCTTGCTGGAAAGCCACATAGGGGCCTCTGCAGAGTCCAGACGATAGCCATGGCTTGACGCATTCCCAATGGGGTCCGAGAATATAGATGAATGAGAACAACCCCCGATATTTGGTTAGGCATTGGATTCACGAGCCATAGCGTTTTCAAAAACTTTCATGTTGCCAATTTCTCTCATTTATTGTTTTACCGATAGCTGATTACAAGTTATAACACTTATTAACCATAAATAAATAAATTTATGGGTTCATACTGACTTAAAAACCAATACTTAAATATTCACGATACAAAAACTATCAAAATCAACTCTAAAATTAAGATTCAAAAATTAAAAAAAAATTTCAACAATTAAATTTTGGCTACGTGATAGACCAGAGTAAACTATGAAACACACTGACCAAACGAAAACGTCGCGCATATCTGGACTCTGAATCTCCCATCTAATGCCACTTCGACGGTACGTCCAAGCCGGATCGCACGGGAGCTCATAAGATCAGCCGTGCGCCGTGCTCGTCGTCCGCCATCGCCGTGCTCATGCAGCGATCGGCCAACAACGGAACAAGCTGTCAAGTAATGAAAGCATAATACAAATAGAATCACGGATAAACAAAAGCTACATGGTTTCCATTCTTTTTCATCTCACTAAACTGCAACCGTTTGTCAACATGGTACTACTCCACTTCTCTTGAAGCAGCGAGCAAAATGAAGCCCGGCCAGTATTGCTACTTTGCTAGCTTTATATTATATCCCTATCAAAAGCGACGAGGCTCCTCTATCCAAAAAGCTTTGCACATTTGTGTCAAAGCAATCAAACGATGCCATTTATGCTCGACTGCTCCCGTACATGTCCTCCTTGTCGTCAAAGAAATCATCACCCAGCAGGTCGTCTTGGCCATTGTACTGAACCTGGCTAGCTCCATAGCCCATGGCCCCGCCACCGCCACCGCGGCTGCCACCAAATCCTCTGGCAGCGGTCTTGTTGCCGGAGTTGCCAGCGTAGCTGCCACCCGCGGCACCAAACTGTCCTCTGCTGAATCCACCACCACCGTTTGCATCAAAGCCGCCGTGGCTGAAGTTGCTGGTAGAGTTGCTTCCGCTGATGCCACCCGCAACACCAAATTGTCCGCCGCTATACCCACCATTGTTTGCACCAAAGCCGCCACCGTGGCTGAAGTTGCTGCCGTTGTTGCCATGTGTGGCACCAAATTGTCCGTTGCTGGATCCACCACTGTTTGCACCAAAGCCGCTATCATGGCTGAAGTTGCTGATAGAGTAGCCTCCATCGCTGTGACCCACGATACCAAATTGTCCACTCCTAATTCCACCACTGTTTGCACCAAAGTTGCCACCGTGGCTGAAGTTGCTGGCCGAGTTGCCACCGTTGCTGCGACCGGTGGCACCAGATTGTCCACTGCTAAATCCACCACTGTTTGCACCAAAGCTAGCATTGCTGAAGTTGCTGGAAGAGTTGCCGCCATTGCTGTGACCCACGGCACCAAATTGTCCGCTGCTATATCCACCACTGTTTTCACCGAAGGCACCACCTTGGCCAAAGTTTCTAGCAGGGTAGCCGCCGTTGCTGCCACTGGTGGCACCTTGTCCACTGCTAAACCCATCACTGGACTGACCACCATGGCTGAAGTTGGCAGAGTTGCCGAGGTTGCTGCTACCGGCGGCACCAAATTGTCCACCACTAATTCCACTGTTGTTTTCACCGAAGCTGCCACCGGACTGACCACTGTGGCTGAAGTTGCCAGCACCATAAGTGTTGGTAGTATTGTAAACATCAGAGCTTCTGTAGTCACCAGCATTTCCATGGGACACACCAGAGCTACCGTAGCCACCAGCATTTCCATGAGGAACACTGGTAGCATTATAGCCTCCACTACTGCTGTATCCCCCAGCAACATAACCACCATATTCAGCAGCCCTGCCACCGTATCCACCATTGCCAGCATATCCACCACCTCTGACATACTCACCAGTACCATATCCACCACCACTGCTATATCCACCGCCACTTCCATAACCACCAGCGCCAAATCCACCACCTCCACGTATTCCCCCAGCACGGTCATTGGCGGTGCTGACCCTTACAATTCGTCCTTGAAGATCCTAAAATCAGGGGAAGTGTTTAATATTTACAACAAAAGAAGAATATTATGTTTGAAAAACAAATATACCCTTATAACATCAATAATCTACCTAGGAATGAAGTCTCAACAAAGCAGACTACCAAAACTTTGTAGTTCAATTATGACGATTTGTATCCTATCAAATATTAAAGAAATACTAACACTCTAAATATTTAAAACATTTATCTCATAAATAGACACACTCTAATGTGCAGATGATTTACAGCTCAACTATTTTGTAGCTCTGGTAGTGTCCATGGATCATTGGAGATGGACTCAGCAATAATGCTTTAGTGTCCAAGAGTCCTGACTCTAGCATATCAGGGTCAACTCAAGCCCATTTCTTATATATCCCGTACGTAAATAGAACCGTTTTAGTACGATATATACTAAAAGGAAAACAATTTGATAACATGGTCAGCTGAAATCTAAACATGGCAATCATCCAAAAATTTCAAAGAGTAAAATACACCAGAGGTCCTTAAATTTGTCAGGAGGTTTCACTTAGGTCCACGAACTTGCAAAGCGCACATCGAGGTCCCCAAACTTGGTTTATTGTATCATCCTGATCCAAAGCCGCGTTTGACCGTGGTCTTGTCTACGTGGCACACCACGTGGACGATGACATGGAATTTTTTTATTTTTTTCTCCCTTCTTCCTTCTTTTTTCTCTTTTATGAAAAGACGATGACATGGACAATGACATGTACGAGGCATTTTCGTCTTTTCGACAAGGAAGAAAGAGAAAAAAAGAAGGAAGAAGGGATAAAAAATAAAAAAAATTCCATGTCATCGTCCACGTGGCGTGCCACATAGGCAAGACCACGGTCAAACGTGGCTTTGGACTGGGATGATATAATAAACCAAGTTTAGGGACCTCGATGTGCGCTTTGCAAGTTCGTGGACCTAAGTGAAACCTCTTGACAAGTTTAAGGACCGCTGGTGTATTTTACTCAATTTCAAATGTACCCAGAGAGGTTAAATGTAGTACTATTCGGTGGGTGGTGGGTGGGTTAGTTGTTTAGTGCCAATTAACATTTTACTTTTTGAGATTAATTAATTGCAAAACTCAATATTGCTTGGGATAGTGATAGCTTAATTGTGTTGCCTCTTCTGACCAAATAAAACAAAAAAAAAATCGATAAGTATGCATGATTTCAGCACTTGCCAAGTGCCTTGAAAAAGATAGCAGCGAAAATCAAGCTATTTGTTGAAGCTTCAGGGATGAGTAAGTTATTCCTCAAGTGAATCTCCGCATCTTAAAGTCTTGAATTGCTTTACAGTTGAGGTAATGCATTACACAGTATATATAGCAGAAAGAAGACAGACACAAAGCCATATTATCTGAAAGATCACCTTGCCATCCATGGCAGTAACGGCAGCCGCAGCTTCCTCGCTAGATGTGTAAGTTATAAATCCATACCCCTTTGACTTTCCTGTGTCCCTATCAATAATTATCCTAGCTGAATCCAATCCAAAGAAAACAGAAAGCGTTAACTACTCATCCGACATGCTTTCAAATAAATACAAGCCATACAAATCAGTGTGTGAGTCGTATAGTAATCACTAATCAGACAAGCAACCTTCAAGAACATCGCCGTAGTGAGAAAACACATCCTTGAGGGTGGTGTCGTCTGTGGCATACGAAAGTCCTAAAATCACATGTAGATCAAAATGACATCAGATATTTCGATCAATGGCTTCAGAAACGTGCGTTCGATTATCCTTTCTTTATACATATATATAATCCAAATTTGGAACATACCTCCAACGAAAAGCTTTGAGGACATGCATCTTACTGCCTGGAGCAGCGACGAGCTGGAGGAGAGCGAAGTCCTCCTGAGCGCATTCCCAACTCTACCAGCGAAAGCCATCGCTCGGGGAAAACCAACCAAGGCGGCGTTTGGTTCAAGCACTATAAACGCAAATAATTATATTAATTATACGGTGTATAAAGAAAGAGAAGAAAGAACACTCCCACTGTCCTCCCACATGCATCAGACCGGAGGAGAGGAGGAGCCGCGAATCGAATCGGGGAGGGAGGAAGGCTGTTCTGCGCTTCCCCTGAGCCTCGCTCGTCAGATCATGTCGATGGCGAGAAGGCAAAACTGCTGGGAGGATTGGGTATTTGGGTGGGTGGGGAGGGAGACTGGAGAATCGAGAGGGAGGGGAGGGAAGACGGTAGGTGCTCACCTCGACTGGGAGGATCGGTGACCGACGGCGGCGGCAACCCACCCGGAGGAAGCCGGGGCGGAGGATGCGGCGGCGGCGGCGGCGCCGCGGCGGGGACGACGAGAGAAACCCCACGCAGCCTCCGGATCGCTAAACCCTTTGCACGGAAAAAGGGAGAGGTGTGGATTTCTTCTTCTTGTTTTTCTTTTTTTTTTTTTACGTTGGGCCGGTATCCGCTCCCATTGTATTCGATAGTTCGATTATGGCCCAAGTACAACAAACAATTCTGATATTATTCTTTTTTTTTCTTTCCTTCACAAAGGGGAAGAGGGTACTCGTTTCCAAGAAAATAAAATAATTTACTTCACCCCTTTTAAGGCTTTAAAAAAAGAACTCCGTTGAATTGCATTTTTATTGATAAATTAGAATTGTCGGGCCAGTGTATGGACCTTTGAAGTAAAAAGAAAGATATAGTAAGATTAATTGACATCCTAAGGCATGATTTGATGAATTTTTTTTATTTAGGGTGCAACATCAACGAGAGACTAAATAATATTGAAAAAAATCATATGCCTGTTGACGAAAAAATCGAACACACCGGCCCGGAAGATCTGCTTAACTCCTGTGCAGGTCTAAAGATTGTTGAGATGCGGGCGTGCCAGTCAGTTTGATCCTGCAACTGACAAGATATGTAAACAGTAGATCAAATAGCCGATCGGCTGACAAGCCGATGTAGTGATTCCAGCCGATGCCGATAGCGATAGGGTTTGAGCAATCGGCTATGTGTCCAATATAGATAATGATGCAAAGACAATCGGCTGATGATATTAAAATATAACAATAATATAATCCAGTAGAAACCAATCGGCTAACAATGACATGATAGAATAAGCACTGATCCGATGGTTAAAGCATACATCGGCTGGAGGTCCGATGTCATAAAATCCACAAGATTAGATTAAACGATAAAATCTTTTTGCGATCGGCTAAATCCAATATGTATGCAATCCTTGTAAGCCGATGCAACATCCAGATAACTCATCGGCTGAAACCCCGATGAAACCCTTATTGGCAATCAAGAAGCAGGCTAGAGATTATGGTTCTAAGTACGACTTAGTAGATCAAACTTAACTGATGCAGCACTAAGTATGAAAAGAAACATAATATCTAGACAATCAAGCCGTTGACTGATTTTTAGGGTGGTAGATGATTAGGCTAATCTAATCTAGCAAGGCAATTTAGCCGATACCGGCAGAAACCCTAAAGCGAGAGACAGCCGGTAGAGCTAAATTGAGATGCTAGGACTAGATTAACATAGACATATGATAAATAGCCAGGCAAATATATTATCCAAACCAGAGTAATCCAAGAGGTCGAATGTCCTGATGCAGCCTTGAACAACGCCGACGTAGACGATACAATTGCCTGGACCGGTGGAACATTGGACTTATCCCTTCGCCGGATATCGAAGACGATGCAGCCCCGTATCGGGTGCCAAATTCCACCGGAACGTAAAAACAAAAGTAGAAGTAAAAAGGGTGGCGATGCGCCGAATTGTATTGATCATAGCGATAGTTTACAATGACCCCGGGTATACATATTTATACCCGTGGGTAGATACTAGTCCTTGTAGGACAAGAAAGAAACTTTTCTAAAGATAAAAGGAAAACATAAAGTCCTTGTAGGACACTAAACACATTTTCCTAAAGATAAAAAGGAAACTAACAAACTATTCCTAATTAATAGATAACTTGCCATGCCGCACTCTCTTTGAACTCGGTCTCTTCTGGATAAGCTTCCTTTAGTAGATCAATTTCCTTAACCGAATATAGCAAGAATCCGACAACTGACAACTTGATAACTCTCATCGGCTAATCTCAGGACTTTGAAGCCGATGCTGACTCTGAGCCGATGATTACTCCAGACTTACCAAATTTCACTGTTAACAATGCCCCAATAATTTTAGAGTATATATGATTCAAGAAAGTGTCAACTAGCGCCTAACCCTATTTAGCGTCGACGACCATTTGAGATAGAGCAAAATGAAGGGGGCCTTAAGGAATGTGAGATGGTAAGAAGGCGAGAGCAGAGAGAGGAGGAAGAAAGCTAGCGAGAGAGAGAAAAAGTAGGGCACCAAGCCAGATCTTTTCGTTGACATGCACTGTGCACAGCCACCATAGCATGTCGTCTATTGCTAGGAGAATGAGAAAGGCAAAGGTGAGCTGTGAACAGGAAAGAAACAAAACCCTAGTATAATCCTTGTTATTGGCTTTCATGGGCCAATAGAGTCGATATATTACCATTAAATCGGAGTCGTATGATTCCCCTTTCCTTTCCAACCCTAATCATTCCATCCTCTTGACTTTTCCTCTCTTTTCTCGCCTCCTTGTGATCTCTTCCTTCCCGATAAAACGCCTACTCACGTTTGTTGCCTACTACACGCCCACATGGCTTTAGTGTCTGTCGAGACAAATCTCCCGCCTTAACTTGCAGACTAGGGGTAAATCGTGACGGCTACTATTCACCTGACGCCGAGTCGATGTCTATTGTTGATTTTTAGAACACTAGAAATATATCATCCCATTCATCTAATCAAAATATAGACCACCTCAAAATCTTAAAATATGATCATTCCATCCTTGCTTGTACACTAGCCTCGAGATGGCACATAGAGATAGGCAAAAAAAAAAAGTAAAAAGAGAGAATGACTCACCCCACATGAAAAAGACATCATATTCACAAATACAAGGGAGAGAAAAAAAGAGAAGGGCAGCAATGGATTAGATGCAAGTGAAAAAAAATAAAAACTTATATTGTATTAAAGCTAATGTATTAGAGACAATGCATTATATATGCTACTCTGTAACTCTAGTTGATAATGAGAATACAATTAGAGATACCAGTCATCCTATTATAAAATTTGCTCTCATCCAAACACGATAACACTATATGCTACTAAGGGCCTATTTAGTTCGCGAAAAGAAAATTTTTAGGTGTCACATCGGATATTTGACCAGATATCGGAAGGGGTTTTCGGACACGAATGAAAAAACAAATTTCATAACTCACCTAGAAACCGCGAGACGAATCTTTTGAGCCTAATTATTAGTATATGTGGATTACTGTAGCATTTATAACTAATCATGGACTACTTAGATTCAAAAGATTCGTCTCGCGATTTTTCCCCTAATTGTGTAATTAGTTTTTCTTTTAACCTATATTTAATGCTTCATGCATATGTCCAAAGATTCGATGTGATGTTTTTGGGAAAAACTTTTGGGGAACTAAACAAGGCCTAAGATATTCATGGGCATAGTACGCACTCTCCCTGTCTAAAAAATTCTAATTCTAATGATAAATATGGATATATGATTAATCTTTTTAATGGGATAGAGGAAGTATGAAAAAAAGAATATTGTTTAACGATAAAAAACTGTACTACTCCTGTATTGAAAACCTGCTACAGTACTCCATATTGAATTTTATCGGGCGTACCCGCAATCGGGGCGACCGCCGCGCTGTGTTGTTTTCTCGATGGCAATTAAGGAAGTCACTGTTCCCGATATGCTTGTGCAGCAGGAACTTATTGATATGCTCGTAGAGTAAAGAAGAAAAAAAAGACGACCTCTTTCTCTTTTCTTTTCCTCCCGTTCGTGGCTGCTGCTCACCACCACTTTGCCTTTGCGCCGTCTCTCTTCTTTACTCCAAACTTCCAAAGCCCGCCAAGCAAGCAAGCAATCAACCGATCGTGCATGCCAAAGATTAGTACCAGTACGCGACGCCAAATCCGTCTTATCGTTTCTCTCCACAAACAACGACAAAACAGGTCACCTAACTCCCCCAAAAAAGGTACGTACTCCACAAAAACAAAACGCGACCCATCCATCACGCCCGCCCGCGACACCACCGCACGAGAGCTGCTGCTACTACTACACCACCGCGTCTCGTGTCGTCTCGTCTCACTCCACGACGCGACGCGACGCGCGCCGCACCGAGATCTCGGCTCCCAGCACGTGTGGCCTAACACCAACACGCAACAACGGCAACAACACACTACTACTACGCCTAGCGCTCGCGCCTGCGTCGTCTCGGCGAGAGAGAGCCCCCCCGTGCATGCTGCCCTGCCCAACCAGCCAACCTTCGCACGCGCCGCCGCCGCTCTCGCAATCCGCATCCTTCCACGCGTACGCCACCACCACACCACCCATCGCTTCTCGCTTCTCCGACCGTTTTGACCTCCCCAAACTCCCCCCCGCTACCACGCGGGTCCCCTCCTCCGTCGCGGAAAGCAACGGGGCCACGCGCGCACCACCACCACCACCATCCCCGTCCCGTGCGTGGCCACGCACACGTACGTACGTACGCGGGAGCGGGGCCTGAGGCGAGGCGAGCCGCGGGATTGGGGAGCGGACGGTGGGGATGGCGGGTGCGGGGGGCGCGGGTGTGTGTGCGCGTGTGTTTGTGGGGTTTTTTTTTTACGAGTTTTTGTGGGCGGGCGGGGCCGCGAAAGGGGACAGTGGAAAGAGAGAGAGAAAGCAGTGGCCGTGGAGGGGAAAGCGAAGGCGTGTGGGGGGGTTTGGGTTGGGTTGGGGGGGCCTTTTCGCGTTTCACACCCGCCTTTCTCGCGGGATTTGCACGCGGAGCGGTGGCGGCGGCCCGGGGGGGGGGGGGGGGGGGGGGGTGGGGGGGTTTGCGGCTCGGTGCGTCGCGTTCGCCGTATTTGCGAAACCAGTCCAAACCAGTCCGGGAGGGTGTGGTTTTTTCCGCTGTTTGGTGGGATTTTGAGTCGTCCGAGCTCGTTGGGACCTGGGAAGGAAGCCGCGATGAAAATAGTCATTTTGGGGCATTTAAAAATTTGCTACTTTTAAGACGTGGTAATTTTGAATTTACCACTCGTGATCTATAACATATACTCCCTCCGTCTAATAAAGAACCAATTCCTGGATACTTGTCCAGATTCATAGCCAGGAATTAGTTCTTGTTGTAACGGAGGGAGCATGGGTTAAGGAATAAATTTTAATTGCCACTCATAAGAGTAGCAAATAGTTAAATATATCGTCGTTTTCGGTGTTTAAAAGCAGTACTCCCTCCATTCTAAATTGATCTATATATTTCATAGGTACATCAAGACCAAGAAAATCTACTAACTCTCTCATACTATATTTACTCGAGTAACAAACTCAATGCATGCACCATCCCCAATATTTCCTAGCCAATAGCAAATCAAGATATTGCATGTGGGTTATAAATACTTGTGTGCATGGAGGCATGCATCAATGTCCATTTACTTCAATGCACAAATAACGAATAGACTCTAATAAATGAACACAAATATGTAGATCATTTAGGAATAACCTAAAAAAATTATATGTAGATCAATTTGGAATGGAGGGAGTAGTATATTTCTGTTGCCTTTTTCCAACAAACACAAGTAATTACGGATAGACTCGTCTATAGGAGTTTATGGTGATATACTTGTAATATTATTGGTTACAGACTACTTCCTCAGTCCCTAAGTTTATTTTTAGATTATTTTTAGAGTAATCATTGCATCAGATTCTGTGAAAGTAGGAAATAATTGTATTGGTAGTAGACAACGTGAGAAATAATTGTATTGAGATTTGATAAAGTATGGATATTATAGTATTTTTGTTTTCTATTGATATGTGTGTGATGGTTGAAAATTTTACTTATTTTAAGATCAAGGTAGTAGATACCAATCGTGTCACTCTCAAGTGATATTATAATCCATTTCAAGGAAATTTTCGCGTTCTCATCCTCATTTTGAGTCGTTTCTACAAGCTCCTCTATTCGTCCTCTAGGTAACTAATATAGGGTAACAAACATGGTTTCATTGCTACCTCATTATTAGTTTTTTTTTCATAATAATTGTTATCTTTGGTATTTTAGTAAGTGTTTTTTTAAGCTATATATGGTCAAAACTTACTCCTGCTCCAATCTAACTCTTCATTTATATGGCGTAAATTTGACAGTAAATGAAAAAGGTCATTCACAGTAATAACATCTGTAAAATGCATCCTCTCATTAAGAAATCACTATATTTGCCAAATGAAAATTATATCACTCGTGTGCATGGCTTTTTGGAGGGGAAGTAAGTTTTTTCTTCAATAACCGGAGGGAAAGTAGATGATTCGAATTTCAGACCCTTTTGCTTGAAGTCTTGTGCTTTGGATTTTCTAAAAGAAATACTATTACCATAGAAAATTCCATAAATATTGTTTGTTGCACTAAAATGTCACTTAGTAGGTTGTCTGCAGTGGAGGTACGATAGGGATCCAGTCGACATTGAAGCGTACAATAAGTAGAGGTTGAGCGAAAATCACTATTTTTCTTTTGTCACGGGGGCTAACAATACTAATCTTTTACATTTTTACAAAAGCTACATTAAACATAGTGCAATTTTACCAAGTTTGAGGGAGGCCAGGCCTCTTGTCGCCTCTCTGTGGCTCCTCCGTCTCTAATAAGACCCGGCATATTTGCTGCTTACTATTAATCATGTCGATCTTGTTTCTTACACAAATGGTATACTTGTTGATTGGTCCAGTTAAGTACAGTAAAATATGCGGGCCAAATTAATCCAGCCCTTGAATGGTAAGACTCCTATCGTTTTATCATATATCTATAGGCTTTGGTAAGAATACGTGGCTCCACACTAGAAAGTGCCAAGGGGGCCATCATAACATGTGGTTCGGGCAATGCACATCGTGTGACCATTACATTCCTTTTAACCAAATGTTATTCATGTTGTTTCTATTATAATACATTGCTCACCCGTCTTCTCCAATTTTGGTAAGACATTGGACGATGGATGAAATGTTGATGCTACATTATAGAGTTCATCAATAGTCCATCACCATTAGAAGGCCAATAGAGGCGGCAGTGATAAATATTGTAGATAAATACGTCGAGGCATCGGAGTGCAACGTGTAACTCAAGCGATGTGTAAGTTTTATGGGTCATAGACGAGTAATCCTTATGAACTAGATTTTCATACTGTAAAGACGAAGTTTAGTCTACTTTACGTAAGGATATGCAAAAGATATTAAAAGAAAGCGAATACTAGAATGCCAAATAAGAAAAATAATCTACTCCCTTCGTCTCGAAATGACTCACTATTTTCTATCAAAACAAGATAACCAAATGTGGTGTTTGAATGTCCTGAAGATGAAAATGAAGATTAAGTGTTTCACGTAAAACGAGGTTGTAATAACGTGTAATTAATTGAGTTTTAATTATTCCAAATTTGAAAAATAGACTAATTTGATATTTTAGAATAACTTTCATATAGAAAGTTTTCACACGAAAAGCACCGTTTAGTGGTTTGAAAAGCGTGCTACGAGTATCCAAAATTTAATCTAAGTTCTGTTGGAGAAAAGAATTGGGCCTTTGTATAAAGAAACGAAGATGTTTTTCAGGAAGCCCCCACATTGCCAATCTAACTAACGGCGAAGCCAAAAAAAAAAAAAAAATCCCATCACCCATCGCTCCGCCGTGCAATTTGACACAAACCGGAGCCCTTCCCTGCCAAACCACACTCCACCACTGTGCCCCAACCCCAACTCCGCTCGCTCACCTCCCACATCACATGCCCACCCAAAGCTTCCAAACCAAGCTACCACCACGCCGCCGCCGCCACCACCACCACCACCACCACCACCACGCGAGGGTTCAAACCGCAAAACTCCTCCCTCCCCGAGGTCCCCGCCGCAAAAGCCCCACCCTAACCCCCCCCTCCCCACCCTCGCCGCCGGCCACCGCCGCCGCCGCCGCCGCGGACCTAGCTAGCTCCCACCACCCCTCTCCCCCCTCCCTCACTGCTCCCACCCCAATGCGACGGCGGCCCCCGCCGCCGCCGCCGCCTCTCCTCCCCATGGCCACCCTCACCACCCAAACCCTACTCACTCTCTTCCTCCTGCTTGCTGCTGGTTGGGGCTCGGCTGCTGCCGCCGCTGACGCCGGTGGTGGTGAGAGGGAGGCGCTGCTGAGGTTCAAGGCGGGGGTGGCCTCCGACCCGGGGGGGTTGCTCCGGGGGTGGACGACGGAGGCGTCGCCCGACCACTGCGCCTGGCCCGGGGTGTCGTGCGGCGGCAACGGCGAGGTCGTGGCGCTCAACGTCTCGTCCTCCCCGGGCCGCCGCCTCGCGGGGGCGCTGTCCCCGGCGGTGGCGGCGCTGCGGGGGCTCCGCGTTCTGGCGCTCCCTTCCCACGCACTCTCCGGCCAGCTCCCCGCCGCGATCTGGTCGCTCCGCCGCCTCCTCGTGCTCGACCTCTCCGGAAACCGCCTCCAGGGGGAGATCCCGCCCGCGCTGGCCTGCGCGGGGCTCCAGACGCTGGACCTCTCCTACAACCAGCTCAACGGCTCCGTGCCCGCCTCGCTCGGCGCGCTCCCGGGGCTGCGCCGCCTGTCTCTGGCCTCCAACCGCCTCGGCGGCGCCATCCCCGACGAGCTCGGCAGCGCTGGGTGCCGCAGCCTGCAGTACCTTGACCTCTCCGGCAACCTGCTCGTCGGTGGCATCCCGCGGAGCTTGGGGAACTGCAGTAAGCTGGAGGCGCTTTTGCTGTCCTCCAACCTGTTGGATGACGTCATCCCGCCGGAGATTGGTCGGCTAAGGAATTTGCGGGCGTTGGATGTGTCAAGGAACAGTTTGAGCGGGTCTGTGCCAGCTGAGCTTGGTGGCTGCGTTGAGCTGTCGGTACTCGTGCTGTCCAATCCGTATACGCCGATTGGTGGGTCGAATTCGTCGGATTACGGGGATGTCGATGATTTTAACTATTTCCAAGGAGGAATACCAGATGCTGTTGTCGCGTTGCCGAAGCTGAGGGTGCTGTGGGCGCCGAGGGCTACACTGGAGGGGGAGTTGCCACGTAATTGGAGTGCTTGCCAGAGCTTGGAGATGATCAATTTGGGGGAGAATTTGTTCTCCGGCGGTATTCCTAATGGGCTGGTGGAATGCAGCCATCTAAAGTTCTTGAATCTGAGCTCAAACAAGTTGACAGATGCCATTGATCCATCACTCGCAGTGCCTTGCATGGATGTATTTGATGTCAGTGGAAACCGGTTCTCCGGCGCAATGCCAGTGTTTGAGCAAAAGGGATGCCCTTCATCTCAGCTCCCATTTGACGACTTGGTGTCAGAGTATTCTTCCTTTTTTTCATATCAGGCACTTGCTGGATTTCGTTCGACCTCATTTGTCTTGGGCATGGATTTGACAAGTTACCACAGTTTTGCCCAGAACAATTTTACTGGACCAGCGAAATCGTTGCCGCTTGCTGCGGATAAACTGGGGATGCAAGGGTCCTATGCTTTTCTGGCTGATGGGAACAATATTGCTGGACAGTTGCAACCTGACCTATTCAGCAAGTGCAACAGCTCAAGGGGTTTCATTGTGGACGTCAGCAACAACTTGATAACTGGCGGGATTCCAGTTGAGATTGGCTCATTGTGCAGCTCTCTAGTCGTTCTTGGTGTTGCTGGTAATCAGCTCTCTGGTTTGATACCAACAAGTATCGGGCAATTGAATTATCTTATCAGCTTGGATTTGAGTAGGAACCATCTTGGTGGTGAAATTCCTACTTCCGTGAAGAACCTGCCAAACTTAGAGCGCCTCTCTTTGGGCCATAACTTTCTCAATGGTACCATTCCAACCGAGATTAATCAGCTGCACTCTCTGAAGGTTCTGGACCTGTCCTCAAACCTCCTCACAGGAGAGATCCCTGGTGCCCTTGCTGATTTGAGAAATCTCACTGCCCTACTCCTTGACAACAATAAACTTACTGGGAAGATACCTTCTGCATTCGCTAAATCAATGTCACTTACCATGTTCAACTTGTCATTTAACAATTTGTCTGGTCCAGTGCCAGCAAATAGCAACACAGTTCGGTGTGATAGCGTTATTGGGAATCCTTTATTACAATCATGTCATATGTATACCCTGGCTGTCCCATCAGCTGCACAGCAGGGCCGTGGTTTGAACTCCAATGACTATAATGATACATCATCTGCGGATTCACAGAATCAAGGAGGAAGCAATTCATTCAATGCAATTGAAATAGCTTCGATAACTTCTGCAACGGCCATTGTTTCTGTCCTTCTTGCTCTGATTGTGCTCTTTATTTACACAAGGAAGTGTGCTCCCCGAATGTCAGGTCGCTCATCTCGAAGAAGAGAAGTTATAACTTTTCAAGACATCGGAGTGCCAATCACTTATGAGACTGTTGTTCGAGCAACTGGGAGTTTCAATGCGAGCAATTGCATTGGAAGTGGGGGCTTTGGAGCCACTTATAAAGCTGAAATTTCACCTGGAGTGTTGGTAGCTATAAAAAGGCTCTCTGTTGGGAGATTCCAAGGTGTTCAGCAGTTTCATGCTGAGATTAAAACTCTGGGGAGATTAAGGCATCCAAACCTGGTTACCTTAGTAGGATACCATCTTGGTGAGTCTGAAATGTTTCTCATATATAACTACTTGCCTGGAGGAAATCTTGAGAGGTTTATTCAAGAGAGATCAAAGAGACCTGTTGACTGGAAGATGCTCCACAAGATTGCTTTGGACATTGCAAAAGCACTTGCTTATCTGCATGATACTTGTGTTCCTCGTATCCTTCACCGTGATGTGAAACCAAGCAACATTTTGTTGGACACCGAGTATAATGCTTATCTCTCAGACTTCGGACTGGCAAGGCTCTTGGGAAATTCAGAAACCCATGCAACCACTGGTGTAGCTGGGACTTTTGGATATGTTGCTCCAGAATATGCTATGACATGCCGTGTTTCAGATAAAGCCGATGTGTATAGCTATGGTGTTGTACTGATGGAGTTAATATCAGACAAGAAAGCCTTGGATCCGTCATTTTCTCCTTATGGTAATGGGTTTAACATAGTTGCTTGGGCTTGCATGCTTCTTCGTCAAGGCCGTGCTCGTGAATTCTTTATTGATGGCCTGTGGGATGTGGGTCCGCATGATGACTTAGTAGAGACATTGCATTTAGCAGTGATGTGCACTGTTGATTCACTCTCTGTACGACCAACTATGAAGCAGGTCGTTCAACGGCTAAAGCAACTTCAGCCACCAATCCGAGAACACCGATGATTACACATTCAACTTGTAGAAGGTAAAGATAGCCGTAACTTGTGGCCCTTGGTGATTTTTTTTCCTAATCATCTGTTTGACTAGATTTATCTTGTAGATGCCAGCTCTGTATAATACAGTTTTCACTGAATTGCTCACTAATGTATCTGCAGATAAGAAGAGCAGATGTAAATTAACAACCTTAATTTCAAAGATTTCATTTAGGTTTGCCTGACTTGTGCTCCTTTGTTACTTCCCTTTAAAAGAACGAACATCTAGTTCATTTAAGTTTGCCTGATTTGTTCTCCTGTTATTTACCTTTGGGATAGTATACAGTATGTGGTAATCTCAAACGTGATGCAATATCAATACATGGCAAGCATGTGCCATGATTCCCTGCAGCGCTTGTCATATATCTACTTGTATATTCCCATCATTTGCATTGTTGTTTTCTGCTGAGTTTGTATGCAGAGTTAAAATTTTCATGCCAGCGATTAATTGAGCGAGCGCATAGATAGACATGCATGTCTCTAAACACTGACCAGCATATATGATCCAGTTATTCTTCGGTCTTACTTTCTTTTTGCGTGAGAGAGATATCCAGATCAGAGTCGTGCCTTACTTATCTTCATTATCTCAAAGATTGTACCATTTTTGTTCGTTTCTGGTATTACCATATTTTTGCTGTTGCTAATTTGTACTAGTACCTTCTCTGGCAAGAAAGGTAAATGGTTTTTCAGCATGAAGCTGACATATTTAACTTTTGGGCCTTATTTGGGGAATTCTCTCTTTCTGTAAACACCCATCTCATGGAAAGGACTGAAAAATGTGCAAGAATATTACCTTGCATAATTTTAGCTTCAGCAAGTGAAAATGAAACAGCAGATCATGATACCATCAGTTCATCAGAGACAGGACCATGTGCAGCTTCTCCTGAATTTTCCATTTTCCAGGGGTTCTCATCCACTTATGAGTTTCAGTTGTTCTTTTTCTGTCTGTATTTGGCACTCGTGCTTTCACTTTCCAGTTCACGATCGCCTGGATTCCTGATAGTCTTGCCCGCTCACGTATGTATATTCATGTGTTTGGAAGTGAGTTGGCAGGCACCAGCGCAAAAAGGCTAAGGATAACCATGTTCTTGCTTTGAATCGCCTCAACCATAACTAATTCTATCCGGAATCAATGGATCGTGAGCTGAATTTTGTTGCTGGAACAAGTAAAAATTCTACTGTGCTACTCAGTGATTGCCTGATTGGTCGTGAATCTGAAAACATTTTGAGTTAACCTGTTAATTCTACCCCTCATCTTAGTGACTGCAGCAAAATAGTTCAGGAATCCAGTGCCAATGTAAAATCATAAACATCTTTCTTTCTAATGTTGTAAAATCATAAACATCTTTAGGGACCATCTTAGTGACAGGTTTTTCAGTTGCTGCAACTATCCTGGTTATGGCTAGGCAAGATCTGATCCAAGCATATGTATAGGGCGGCACAGTAGCATCAACCAAACATTACTCCAGCTCCAGCTCCAGCAAAAAAATAAATAAATAAAAAAAAGACATAGTATCAAGTAAAAGATCATACCCATGCATGAAGATGTAAAAATTAAAATAGAATTATCATCTTGAACATTATGAGATCCTCAGATCCACGATGGTTTAGTAACGATCCACGATTTGTTTTTTTTTGTTTGATATTGCGCTGGTATTACTTTTAGTTAGTGATAAGTAATTCTTGTAAATTTGCCAATGACTGTAGAACCAGTTGAGATCTTAGTAATATGAACCAATTTAGCATGAAGTGAACAAAAAAAAAAAAGAAAAGAAAAGGCAATCTTTGACTACTATGCAACTGGATTATGTGTACTGCTGCCGAATCGAGTGGTTCTTGTTTGTATCATGCCAATTTCTTCAGGTAGGCATGTCGCTGAAGGTGATGTACTATCAATTGCCAGTCATGACAGGTGAAGACCAAGCCCAACCTAAGGCACAGAAGTAGAGTACAAAAGTATTTCCAACACGTGGATACTTCGATAGTATAGAAAATACAGCACGGCAATATATCAAAGAAAACTGTCACCACACATTTCTCGGAAGTCCTTTCGTGTCAAAAAGGCTATTGCGCGTGCCATTTTGTTGGCGTTGTTTTTTTTTTGGCCAATTATGTTTTTTTTCCTTTTTGGCAATATATTGCTTGTGGGGCTTGTTTGACGTTTTTTATGGGCTGAACACATTAAGTATAGGAATAAGTTCATCTAAGGTCCCTTAACTTTACAACGAATCCGATTTTTGTCCTTAAACCTAAAACCAGATACAACCGGTACCTGAATTGTCAAAACCGGTGCAAACTAGATCCCTCGGTGGTTTGGAGAAGGGTTTTAACTAACGTGGCGCCTACGTGGGTGGTTTGATTAGGTCTTCGTCCCATGTGGCATTGATGTGGCGCTTACGTGACAATTCTATCTCAGGAAATAATAAAATCATGGGCCCATATGTCTTAGTGATGGCCAATTGGCCATTAATTTGCACACAAAATCTCGTAAGCTGCAGCAAAATTATTCCAGCAATGGAACCATATAGCGGCAATGCAAAATCGTAAACATCTTTGCTTCTAATAAAGTTGTAAAAATCATACTTAAACGATAACCTAAATAGGGAACATCTGAACATTGTATTGGCGCATAAAAGCTTGGGGGCAATTTGGCAAATAAAAAACTAGCCGGACAAAATAACAGAATTAAAAAACATACTACCCCAACGTCATATAAAAAGGAACGGAGGGAGTATGTTAAAATAAGAACATTATGCATAAAAAGAGCTTCATTCTCGTAGAGTAGATAATTCTATTTATCCCAATTATTCTTCTAAAATAAGCAAAAGAAAATTCAAAATCCTTTTTTATTCATACTTTCTCAAACACAAAATACACTCTCAAATGGTCAAATGTGAGTGAAAAGAAATTTGACTTTCATATACTAATTAATATCTTAACAGAATTCCACATAATAATGAACTAATGACCAATGCATTTTATATTATCGGCATGACTAGAATCATATACTAATTAATATCTTAACAGAATTCCACATAATAATGAACTAATGACCAATGCATTTTAATTATTTTATCGGCGTGACTAGAATCATACACTAATTAATATCTTAAATCCCACATAATGAACTTAATGACCGATGCATTTTATATCATCGTCGCCATGCCTAGAATAATCCTAGCAAACAGAAGATCGATCAATCAGCCCTTCCTCCCGGCGGCGGTCCACTCCTGGTAGCGGCGGAGGCTCGCCGGAAAGTCGGTGAAGAGGCCGTCGACGCCGACGTCGTTGATCCAGTAGTCGTACTCGGCGTACGGATCCTGCCTGAAGTTGAAGTGCAGGAACTGGTTCTCGTTCCGGTACGTGTAGGGGTGCACCTGCAAGTAGATGTAAATGGGCCGACCCGTAAGTTCACTTAGATCAAATAAATAGTAATTTGTGAGTTTTCATGTCGTGGCCCGACTTGTCGCATCTAGGTATGCAAGAGTGGGTCATCAATAAACTTATTTATAGGTTAAATTAATAAGTAACCTGTAAGTCAAATCCGCGGGTTACATATTAATTTTGTCTATAAGCGAGTTCGCGGACAAGCCCACTTGCAACCTACCTGCAAGCCCCTGGCGTGCGCCCTCGCGACGAGGTCCGTCGGCGCCGCCAGCTTGTTGTCCGTCGTCGGCGGCACCACCGTGTCCTTCCACGGCCCGACGCCGACGACGTACTCCCTCATGTAGTCGAGGTGCTCATCCGAGGTCACCTCGTCGTAGGACTGGCTCGTGTCCTCGGTGCGCACCGTGGCGTCGTCGACGAGGAGCACCATGGGGGAGTCGGTGAGGCCGGCGGCGTAGACGAGCGACGTCGGGGCGAACGACTGGATGAACACCGGCCGCGCCTCCCACGCCGGCGACATGTACCGGCCGCCGTAGCCGCGCCGCTTCAGCGCCGCCACGAACTTGTCCTCGAACTTCTTCCCGTCGCGCCACCGCACCTGCCGGTTGACGAACACCGGGTTCTTGATCTCCGGGTAGATGCCCACAACCCTCGACGCCGCGCCCGCCGCGATGTCGATGAACTCGTCGAACGTGATGATCCGCGACGACTCGCCGCCGTTGTACGACCTGTCCCGGAACGCGTACCTCTGCTTGGATCTCAGCGTCTTGAGCTCGGCCAGGGTGAAATCAGCTGCAGAACATTCAAGAACGATGAGAGATCGGTTGATCGATGATGGCGGCGAGGCGAGGTCGTCAATGGCGGGCGGCTTACTGATGAAGAAGCCGGTGACGTTGGTCCACTGGACCTCGAGGGTGCGGCGGCGGGAGGCGAACTCGGGGTGGTCGGCGACGTCGGTGGTGGCGTCGAGGGTGGTGTCGTGGAAGCAGACGAGGTGGCCGTCCTTGGTCGCCGTCACGTCGGCCTCGATGAAGTCGGCGCCCTCGTCGATGGCGCGCATGTACGCCGCCGCCGTCTCCTCGGGGAGCTCGCCGTTGGACCCCCGGTGCGCGATGTTGAACGGCCGCGACGTCTGCAGCGGCGCCTTCGCCTTCCCCACCGCTCCTCCTCCTCCTCCTCCTCCTCCGACCAACGGCCGCGCCGCCGCGACGCCGCCGCTCGCCGCGCACCAGACAAGCACCACCATCGCCGCCGCCACCCCTGCACGCAACGCAACACACGTTAGGACAGCGAACGCACGTCGCCGGAGATCGTTGGAGGGTTGCGCGTACACGGAGAGGCCATCGATCTCGTCGTCGTCGTCTTCGCCGGCGCCGGCGAGGTGTGGATCGAGTGGATGACGGCGGCGACGCTGATGGAGTGATGCTATATATAAGGAGTACGGAGCGGCGTTGCGGGGAGTATTCCAACAGAAAGTAGGTTTAGACTACTGATGATGATGATCCTACGGAATCCACGAGTACATGAGTGTGTTGGGCCTCGGATTTAGCCCATTGGGCTCGTTCAAACTTGAACGAGCCCATGAGCCCATTTGTTAGGAATGTTTCACGCGTTTATTTTGGCCCAAGCTCACTGTGCAACAGTCAAATTCCACGACCAAAGCTCTCAGCAATCAGCAGTTGTACGTCGGTCATCGGGGGAAACCAGATCCACTGATTTACAGATATCTGATTTTAAGTGTCTGACATATGAAACCCATAGCTCGTGATCTTAAATGTCAGCGACTCACGTCAGAGGAGCTTCAGAGGTAGTCTACGGACATCGTCCATAAATGAACAAAGTAATTAAAAATAACTTATTGCTATCATTCTATGCCTATTATTGACAGCTCAAAAGCACGGGCTAGGAATACAATAAAAGAAATCTAAAAAGAGGGTAAAATTAGGTTTCGAGATTAAAGTTTCGTAAAAACTACTGCATAGTATAGTGGCGGAGCCAGTTCCCAGGGTTGGTTGGACATCCGTTTCGTTGTCAATTACTGAGATTGTTTCTTAAATGTTTTGTGAACTACTAACAAATACTCATTGGCGTCTAGACTCAACGGCGTCCCTGGCTCCATCACTCATGGCAATGCGATAACATTCAGCATTACAAAACACACACTCACATTTATACATGCGACGATGCGTGCTTAAATGCAAGATTATATGTATTTCAGCGTACATTCTTTACTTAGGGTCCGTTTGGTAGGGTTTCAGATTCTATGATTCTAATTCTGATTCTTCCTGAATCAGATACTGAAGAGAATCAGAATCAGTTAATTTAGGTGTTTGGCTAGAAACATTAAGATCCTAATGGGGGAAGCCAAAGACGTCCTTGATCTATATAACCTCTGTACTAACGAGATATAGCTGAAATGGCAATCCTAATATTTGTTAGAAGTACTTATGAATATGCACAAATATTTTAGCATAATACTTGTAAAAAAGTACCAAGCTTCCATATGAGAAGTTAAAAAACACATCATGTACATTGCATGGCATCAAAGACAATATCCATTATAATAATAGTCCACTCAGATTGATTCAGTTATTGCAAAATACCATGGTTACATATTTCTAAGGAGAGTGGAACCACCACAGTTACATATTTCTACGGAGAGTTCTTCCAAAAAAATATTCCTAACAGCACTTATATCAGAACATTCATCTAGATTGCCACAATGCAGTTGCTAGGTCATCACGAAATCTGTCCATAGACCTATCACTAGACTCTGGAGTAGAGGTATCTGATGCATTTTGGGAAACAACATATCTTGCATATCTTGTTGGTATAGTTGGGACATAATTTGGATCGATCATGTAACACCCTGAAAATTCGACCGACAAAATCAAAACTCTAAAAATACGGATTTCCAAAAACTTTTAAATTAATTGCATCATGCCGATCTTATTCGCCTATTTTATTTGGATTTGATTTCGAAGTTCATTAATCGTGAGTAAAGAATAGTTAATTAGGAATAAACCTTAAAAACAAATTGGTAAAATAAATATAAATTAAAATAAAGATTAGGTGTGGATAGAAATAAATAAAATATTATCGCGACCATGTTTGGATCAATTAAGTTTAAATGCGATGGAATAAGAATTAACCCTAATTAAAAATTCAAATAAATTATATAAATAAAATACAAGTAATATTAATCTAGGGTGAATTCATTAGTTGAGATAACACAAATATTGAGTAAAATGCATATATGCAAAAATTAGAAATTGTGGAACCAAATTTATATAAGAAATAGACTAAAATGAGAGAAATAGGAAAAATACACTGTTCATTGCACTCTAGGTGCTCGACGTGGTCCCCTAGCCCAGCCTCTCCTCTGTCGCCGTGCCTGGCCGCCCCGGGCCCCGCGCCGCCCGCCGTCTTGTCGCCGCGCCGCGCCGTCGCCGCCGCCTCGCCGCCTCGCGCCCCGTGCGCCGCCGTCGCGTCACCGCCCGTCGCATCGCCGCTCGCCCGCCGCTCGCCCCGTGCGCTGCCGTCGCGTCGCCGCCCGTCGCATCGCCGCTCGCCCGCCGCTCGCCCCGTCACCGTCACGCCGCGCGCTGTCGCCCCGCGCCTCGAGCCCGTGCCGCTGTCGCCGTCGCCGTCCCATCGCCGCTGCCGCGCCGTGCGCCGTCCCGTCGCCTCGCGCCGCGCGCCCCGCGCCGCTGCCACGCCGCGTAGCTGTCACGTCACCCGTCGCCCCGCATCGCGTCCTGTTCCCCGCCGCCTTGCGCCCCGAGCCGCGCCACGCCGTTGCCATCGCCGCCCGCGCGCCGCGCGCCGTCACATCGCCGCCCGTCGCGTCGCCGCGCGTCACCAACGCCCCGCGCCCCGCGCGCCGCGCGCCGCGCCGCCCCATCACCATTAGGGCCGGCCGCCCTCCCCCGCGCCTTATAAAACCCCCGCCCCCCTTCTTTCTCACCCCACACCAATCCTCCTCCATTCCCCTCCCTCTCTGCCGCGCCGCCACCTTCGAAGCCGCCGCGCCGCCGCCGCGAAGCCGCCGCGCCGTGCCACGAGTGCGCCGCCGTCGCCGTCGTCGCCGCCACCGCCGCCGCCGGTGAGCCGTCTTTTCCCCCCTCCACCTCGCGCCCACCGCCGTCACTGCCCGAGGGAGCAAGAGCCGAGAGAGAGAGAGGTAGAAAGAAGCCGAGAGGGAGGAGAGAAAAAAGAAAAAGAAAAGAGAGAAGAAAGAAAAAGAGAAAAATAAAAGAAAAAGAAAGGAAGGAAAAAGAAAAAAGAAAGGGAGAAAAAGAAAAGGGGAATAAATAGGAAATTAGGAGGAGATTTAGGATATTTAAAATATTAGGAATTAATTATAAGATTAACTAAAGTGTAGTATTTGCAAAATGATACTATAATCATAGATTATTATAGATTATTTTTGGGTAATCTCTATAAGTAATCGATCCATGGTAGAAATTCGGATTTAATCACTAGGAATTTTAGACATATATTATATTTAATCGTTTAGTCATAGACTAAATTAAATCGTATAATGTTATGAGATAATTTTTGGATTTTGTCCGATATTTAGCCGCGATGGAAATTTCTAACCTATTAAATGGATGTAATACTCGGGCTAATTAAATTAAAAACTTGTGCTAATAAAATATTTATACCTGCAAAATAGTTTAGGATATATAAATCGAAATTGGGTTTGCCCTAGTTCGTGAAAAGTAAAGTTAATATAAAAGAATCGACTTTCGCATTCGACTTCCATTTGGATTTACTTGGATTTTTATTTGAATTCTAACCGAATTCAGATCAATTTTCGCACGTAACTATAGAGCCCGAGGGAGTTGCGGATCCAAGCGAAGGTCAAGACCCGCAAGACTTTGAGCAAGGCAAGTCATCACTATTCCTTGAACATGTTGATCCCAATTGCGAAATTGTTTTGTTTACAAATAAAATTGCATGCAATGATGAACATCCTACTTGCGATTATGCCATGCCTTGATTATTGTTTACCCCTTATTCCTTCGTAACCATGTTTACGTATGAGTCCCTAGTCAACTATGACAAATGCTTAGAAATGCTAATCTAGAATCATGCATACTCATATTTATCAAATGCTATATGCTTGGGCAATTACCTTTGGGAAGGTAATTGAGATGCGGCATGTGGAGACATGAGCACCACATTGCCATGATATTGATGACATGATTTGCGAAAGGAGAAATAAAACTAAACAACTATTTTCGATTGGGGCGGACGGAGGATTTGGGTGGTATCTGGAAAAGGCTAGTACCGTCCCCGGTCAATTAAGGACCGAGCCATGAAGTTAAGCATGAAACGACCCCCGTACAACCGTACTTCTCGAATGGGTATAGACCTAGCGGATTAGATAGCCGAGCGGAGGCAGTATCCCTGCATAGATGGTTCACCCCTGAGTGAGGTAGGTGCGCTACGGTGGGACAGCCATTGAGGTAGGGCCGAGAGGCGTGCCCTACATCGGTGTCGCCATTGGTAGGACTGCCATGAGTGTGTGTGAGAGAGAACTTAACTTGAACCATAATTTAATATGTGTGTGAGACTTCTCTTTCCCGGGAGCGCCAGAACTCCTCTCACTGCTAGAAACATGGACGCCTAGAGTGCATGAGGATTGAAGTTCATGGAGCGGGTACTGCCAATGCAAGGATATCGAAAAGCTTTGCCGTGACGAGTCTCATGTGTTGGGACGAGGCTCATGTATTGGGCAGTCGCGGAGTGCGGGTAAAGTGTACATCCACTGCAGTGTGAGTAAAGCAAATCTATTCGAATAGCTGTGCTCGCGGTTATTGAGTACCGGGACATGTATTATATTGCATGATGATTTCTATGCTGATGGAGCCACTTCCTGAGAGGCGGGAAGGTGGACGTCCTCAGAAAACCATGACGACTCAATGGCGGGAAGCCATCCTTGGGATCACAATGGATGGTGGACAGAACCGTCATTGTTTAATATGAACACTGGTACTAAAATTTGATCAGTCTATGCTAGGTCTTAGGCTTGTGAAAAGAATTACAAAACTTGCTTTGCGCAAAAGAACCATAGCCATCCTTTGAATACCCCGTCATGTGCATTGTTGCTGTGGTGGCTTGCTGAGTACGGTTGGTACTCACCCTTGCAATATACAAACTAAATCAGAGGTCGGAGATGAAGCTACGGAGGATCCCTACGCGTACTACCAGGAGGGTGATGAAGACGATGGCGCTCAGTAGGTCTTAGTTACGATCGTTGCCTGTGGCAATGGCGTGCCGCTGCCTTAACTCCGCTGCCTTATCTACTTCTATTTTTGGGATGTATTCCGGACCGCTCGGTCCGATGATTTAAAACTATGCATGTGGGCTTATGATGTAATAATTCGTACTAGACACTCGTGTATGTGTACTTGGTATTTCAGCTATGAGTTCGTGTGTACCAGACTACTTGATCCAGGGAAATGGTACTGTTTACACGATTGATTCCTATTATAAAAACGGGGGTCCACAGATCACACCTACGAAAATACTTGTCAGTTGTCGAATTCTGTCTTATAAAGTTGTGAAGACACATGGTAGCTGCAACGATCATTTCTTGCTTGTCCATTGCATAGGTAGGCATCTTTAAAAGGATTCGCCATTTCATCTTCCACACACCAAAGGTGCGCTCAACGACATTGCGTGCACTTGAGTGACATTGGTTGAAATACTCTTGCTCACCACTTGGTGGAGGACCTCTTCTCCATTCAGGAATATGGTACCTTTGCCCCTTGTATGGTGCCATATACCCTGGCCTATTTGGATAGCCAGCATCAACGAGATAATTTTTACCTATGATATATGCATCGAGTCAATGTTATATGGTACAAATAAAAGATAAAGCAAAGTGTAGATGATTTCAGCTAGTATATACCTTGTGGAGGGTGTGGAAATATATCTTTATCAACATCTAACGCATGATAAAGGACGCTAGTATCATGCATAGACCCTGGTTGTCCAATAGAAGAATATGTAAATCGCATGTCAAAGTCGATTGCTGCCATCACATTCTGAGTAGGACTCTTGCTTCTACCAATGTATCTAACATAATCTTCATGAGGTGGGTTTGCTGTGATATGAGTCCCATCAATGGCTCCAATGCACTTTTTGTTGGAGCAAATGTTCATTTTGAATCTCCCGTAACTTGAACTTTGCACAACCTGGCAAATCCTAAAGGAACACCAAGGGAATAATTAGAACAGTGACACAAATATTTGCAAAATCATGGTTAACAACTTAAACATCAACATTAATATGTAGCATACCTTCTTGGCTCTTGCCCACCAATCATCAGATGCAACAATAGTAGCCCTAGCTTGGTCCCAACCTAATCCAGTCTCTCTAGCTATCAGTTTCTTCCATAGATTATACTCATTCCTCAGCTTGCTCCATTTGTTCTTGAACTGCAGCTTTTGATAGCGTAAGCCAGTCTTTTCTTCAAATTTTGCAATCACATTATCATACCCCACCTTGTTCAAATGGGTATTTGAGCGATTTCCTATCCTAACTTGTTCAGCGAACAACTCACAAACTATCCTAGTGTTTTCATCTGTCCATTCAGCATTATTTGCACCTTGATTTTCCTCTACTACTGCTGCTGCCATCTGCAGTACTTACGAAATAGCACATATGCAAATCAGAGCACAGATGCACATCAAAACTATTTAGACATACACAGATCAGAGTGCAAATCCACATCAATATTATTTACACACAAATCCACATCGCAGTGAGCAGTTCAGTTCTACTATTGTGCACAACAGTACAACATACAAAGCTAATCAAATGGAGAAGTTCAGAACATGGTACCTTGCCCAGTCAGTGCTGGTCGTCCTGCTTAGGGAGCTCGACAGAGAATGGCAACACTGGCAACTGGTGGCGTTGTCGGCCTGGATCTGCAAGGCTGAGGGAGAATAGGGGAGTGGCAGGATGGAGACCGGCAGTGGCGTCGAAGGTGGCTAGATGGTGGGAAAAGGCTCGGGCACGGCGACTGTGGTCGGCGATGTCGTCGGCGGGAGAGGTTGTCGGCGATGCGGAGCGCCGGCGACGATGGCGGCGCTGGATGCGGAGCGCCGGCGGGGGTGGGGGCGCTGGATGGGAGCGCCGGCGGGGATGGGGGCGCTGGATGGGAGCGCCGGCAGGCGCTCCCGCAACCCTAGCGCGTGATGTCGATCGATCTGCTCGGGTGGTTGGGGAAGGCTGGAAAGAGGGGTATACCGAGTGGCAGGCGGGTAATTTTTTAGGAAAAATATGGGGACTTTCATATTTGGCTGGTTTGATTCTCAGCAGAAGCTCGCTTTCCGCCGATTCTCCCTTCCTTCGTAAAAAGGGAATCGATCCCGGTTGATTCGCTTTGGAAGCTAAGGGGAAATTGCCCGTTTGGCTCGGCTCCAACCGATTCCTGCTAGAATTGCTCCGAATCCCAACCAAACGGACCCTTATACCGCGTACCTTCATTACATGCAGCGAGATAAATAGGCATTTTGGTTTAAACCCGAAATATACCCTACCAATTTATTTGCACTTTAAATATTATTGTCCTAGTGTATGATTTGCTACTAAAATTTGATAACAACGCATAAATTGTTAAAAGAAAAGGCATATAGTTAACTATACTGTATTTATATTTAGAAATTTTTTATAAAAGAAATTGAGATTTTTCTAAAGTAATTCCCTTGTTATGTGTGTGGCTGTGAGGCGTGCAGGTGGGCGCGTCAGAGCGCACAAAACCAAACCATCGCGTGATCGCGCTAACACTGTGGGGGAGAGGCACTGAGGCGCATACACGCTGCAGGTTTCCAGCGAGTTCGGGGAGGAAGAAAAATAGATATCACCAACAACGTTTTCCAAGATTTTGTTGAGATGCTGCTGCTGATGCGATGCGTCCGGTAGCGGATGGGTCACGCTGCCGCGCTCAGATCAAACCAGCAAATCAATCATTAGGGACACGTTTTGCTGCTGCGTTGCACAAGAGTCCGTCTATGGTTTGGCTTAGCTCTCTTTACTCACAAACAAAAGAAAGAAAAACCTGAAAAAGAACCGTGCCATGTGAGAGGTACTACTTACCAGTAGTATTCCTAAACACTCCATAATTTTTTTATAGTTTAAACACACATGAATATATTCTTCTTTGCATGTATTTTTACAACAATTTCGTTAGATGCTATTATTATACCTTAATATAAAAAATAGTGATCGAAGCTGCGCAGCAAAAACAACTAAAGTTGAGGTAGTCATATATTTAAACACGGATTTAGCACATGTTTAAAAGCACGGTATAAACACGGGACCCAATCGGTTACCCATGAGTAGCAGCTTATTGATAATTAAAAAAAAAATTATAGATAAAACTTTTTATATGTTCTTTGTGACTTAAAAGCTAATACTAAAAAAACTATGTAAGAAAAGCATTAAAATCAAGTTTTAAAATTCAAATTTTAGCAACGGCGTATAAATCAATGTAAACGATAAGACCCACGTTCATATACATGTGTTCATATTCACCTCTATAAACACACACCCTCGAGAGACGAAACACACACAAACACAGATGTAACACTTATATGGAGATACTAGTTACTACTCCATAAAAGAAAATACACACAAACACAGATGTAACACTTATATGGAGATACTAGTTACTACTCCATAAAAGAAAATACATGTGTGTCTAAGTTCGTAGCTAAGATTAAGGTTTTTATTGGATGGATAGGTTATGTTTAAACTTTGACCAATTATAGATCCTCATCGGTTGCTGGATATTAGGGAATAAAAAATTAATTCATATATAAAACTATTTTATATATGTGTTTTTAACGGCTTAAAAGTCAAATATAAAAAATTATGGTACAAATATCTTCAAATCAACTTCAAAACTAATTTAAAAATTCAATGCTTTAACTTTGGCTTATTAGGAAAACCAATGGGATCCTATTTTATAAACAAAAGTAGTTCTTCTTTCGAACATTACAAAAATCACGAGATAACCACAAGAATTAGTTCAATCTCCCCCAAAATCTTTTAAAATTCTTTCATTTCAAAATAAGGCCCAAGTTTCTAGGCCAGAGGTGATTCCATGTTTGTACAAGACCGGTTTCTAATGTGCTATGAGCTTTGCTCATCTGAAAACTGCAGAGTTGGGTACCTCCAGGGCTGAACCAACATCCAATTTGGATTTAGGACATTGTTGAGCTGATTATGACAGATTCTCTCAAATTTGTTCACTCCCTTTAACTTAGGCTGTGTTTAGATCCAAAGTTTGGATCCAAACTTCAGTCCTTTTCCATCACATCAACCTGTCATACACACACAACTTTTCAGTCACATCATCTCCAATTTCAACCAAAATCCAAACTTTGGATCCAACTAAACACAGCCTTACAGTAAGTAAACAGCTCAGGCCCTGCATTTCCTTTCAACTCATGGAAATCCAGGGGATGGCTAGTTAACATATCATAAAAAAGCTAATGATATTACCAAGAAATTCAGATGTGAAAAAAAAAGTGAAAGAGAAGATCAAAAGAGAGGAGCGATCTGATGACAACTAAGGTGCACCTGCCTGCGAGAGCACGATCACAAGAACACCGACGGCGAGGGGTTGACGACGATGTGCCTGAGCGGGTTGGTGACGTCGCCGCCGCCGGCGTGCTTCACGAACTCCGCCGGCGTCAGGAAGTTGCCGTGGCAGACGCACACGATCCTCACCTCCTCGCCTTTCCTGTACTTGTACAGGAACCCGTCGATCTTCCGGCCATTGGGGCCATCCACCCTGGACGACACCATCGGCATGTCCTCCATCATGCTCTTCCTCAGGTCGCCGGTGCTCGTCGTCCGCATCGTCAGCGACCGGAGCGTCCGCAGCGGCGGCTGCTCCTTCATGATGCCGTTCGCCGGCGGCCTCCCTCCTCCTCCCCCTCCTCCCCCGCCGCCTGACGACGGCGTCGGGGGAAGGGGTTTGTTTTGACAACTAGCATTGTCTGAAGATGAAGTGTCCATGGCTTCAGCACCAACACCAACACCAACACCTGCGCGCCAAAAAGGAAAGCGGCAAATCGTCACATTTTTGCAGATTCAAATGGAGATAATCTACACTTGCGTCAAATGCTAATGGAAATGAATTTCAGTTCTTTTCAGGCAAAGTTTGATGGCACGAGCTCGCACAATGTCAAAAGGCATTGAATCGTAATTCATAATACCAGCTTGGACAATGATTAGTCTAGACAATTAATCATTCTTTTATGCTACCTAATGGCAATGCTTACTCCTACAAGTTAGGGCCTTCCCAAAAAGGAATCTCTGTGGACTAACAACACCACAGCCCAACGAATTCCATGAACGACATCAATCATAAGATACATTTTAGCCAAAAAAAAAACAATCCTATGTGTAAAAGCACCAAAGCCTTTTTTCCTCCATAAAGAACTCTCTATTTTCAAGTTTCTGATTGCAAAAGCACTCATCAGCTAAACGCTCAACATGCTTCCCATTTCACTGTAAAAGAGCCTTCAGCATAACAAGAATACTGATCAGTAGGGGAAAACGGCAAAACTGCAAAAGCACCTGACAGACTCATGTCTGCTCAAATTTCATCATAGATAACTGCAACCCAAAACATAATCTTTCCCTATCTAAAAATTTAGGAGATCGATCCCTGCCCATGCAAATCCTACCAAACATAGCAATCAATCCCGTTTGACCTTAGAAAATTTTCTTGTGAAATTCCTAATGAAACTAAACTGTTTCACGTGAAATTTCTGGGCTAACCTGTCTTTACCAAATTTAGGTTCAAAAGGGGGCCCAAAGCCCCAAACTTTGTGCTCAGCACAAGCACAAACAACACATCATGCACACCAACCTGAATGAACCATCAATAGCTATCGACCAGCAAAGCTAATGGCATAGTTCAGCTACAATCTTTCGCTCAAAAATAAAAAGTTTTTTTTCCAGTTTTTTTTTTTTGGAAATACTAGAACAGTGGAGATTAAAGTCTAATTAATTCAGTAGCAAATGGAGTGTTCTAGCAAAAAAAAAAAAGGAACCATGAAAAGTAACAGTATACATGTACCTTGCTCTGGCATGCACGACGAGGTGCTCCCCTGCGACACGACGGATCGCCGGAGCTGGAACCCGGTGGGGTACATCGCGTCCTGGCCGTCGTCCCGGCCGCCGGCGCCGGCTCCGGCGCCGGTGGACCTGCCGGAGTTCATGGAGTTGCGGCGCTCGAGGCGCTTGCGCTTGGCCTCGAGCCGCTTCAGGCTCTGCATCTCGCGGCGGCGCCACCGCTCCTCCTCGATCTCCGTGGGGAGCGAGCTGGTCCGCATCAGCGGCGCCGGCGGCGGCGCCGCGGCGGCCACGTCGCCGCCGCCGGGCAGCGAGCAGATTGACGCGATGGACGACGACCGCACCAGCCTCGGCTTCTTGAACTCCCTCGCCAGGTCGGCGCCGAAGCAGCCGCCCAGCGACAGCCCCAAGCTGAGCTCGATCTCGTCGGACTCGCCGCCGCCCTTCTCCCCCGCCACCGCCGCGCCGCCCACCTCCCCGCCGAACCCGCCCAAGAAATCCCTCGACGCCGCCATGGCACCAAAAAAACAACCAAGAATTCAGCTAGCTATCAAACCAGCAACAAACAGATGATAATCTTTCGCCTTCTCCCAATCTCTCCAACACGCCACCAAAATCCCTCAACACCACCTCGCCCATGCCTCGAATTCTCCCAAGAACACGCAACCAACGAGCTCCAAATGCAGAGCACTAGTAGACATTACTCCAGCACGAAGCGCAACCCAAGAAACGAGCAAGAAACCTCCTCCTCCGCCGCCGCCCTCGCCGCCCCTGAATCTCCCACGGAAATCGATGGCGAACACAACGAGGACGCAAGAAAGCGACCGAACGAGCAGAATTCGATGGAGCAACCAGATCTCTCTACGCGGGGAGGAGGCGAGAGGAGGAAGCAGGAAGCAGAGAGAATGGAGGTGAGGAGAGGGAGGAGGCCTTCGTGTCCAGTCTAATCTCTTTGCTCCGCCATTAACCCGAGAAAAAAAAATTCGCGACAAAAAAAATATAATGGGAGAAAAAAAAAATGGAAATACGGGGGGAACTGTAGGGGAGTACGGGCGCATGGCGGGTTGCCACGTGTCGTGGGTAGGGGACACGTGTTGGAACGCGACGAGCCGAGCCGATCCTGGGTCGGGAGGGTCGGCTCGGCTTGGGTGTTGTGGGGACCGGTACAAAAAAAAGCGTGACGTGTCGAAGGACCGTAGGGGGGCCTTTGGCCTGACACGTTCTGGATTATTCCGTGCAACCGGTTCCCTTGGGTGGTGGCTTCATTGCTCATGTTACGTCCTAATACATTTTTTTATGCTACAATGATTCATGGTTACAAATAAATATATTTATATGTGGTAAATATTTGAACATAATATATTTAGTCGCGTTGGTTAATTTAATACTTTACGCTTATACTTATTAATATTCTATTAGTTGATTATATACACAAAATTCTGCCATGTTGCGCATATCATTAAAATAAAAATAAAGTAAAACAATGTTGTTTTATTGTGTAGTGAATCAACCCATTCGAATTTCTTCGATTGTGAAATTAATTTGTTAATTATACTAGTTATGTATTTATAAAATATATATGGAACGATAGAAATATTGACATAAAGCTCTTTCGTGTTGCACACGTCACAACAGAACCAAATAATATCTTTCACACATTCGAAGCATACTACCATAATTTCAGCTTTCCTTTTTGAAAAACAAAATCACATGAACCTCTAAAATAGGAACGATACGACATCAGTCTTATTGATGTATGATAGTATGTTCCATACCATACCATGGTTTAGCGTCGTTTGAACTTTCAACGATTGCAAAACTTATCCAATTCCCCAGCGATCGACCTATGTCGTGTGTTTGTTCTTTTTTGTTTTTCCATATAAGACTATTTTCATGTTTGTTTAGCTTTGTTTTAAAGTTGCGTAATAAAAAATGAAGTAAATTTCCACGTTCATTCTACATTTCTACTACCAAGCCAAGCGGACCAAGAAACCTCCCAAACCAGCTCAGCGTCGGCTCGGCTCGCCCACAGCCAAAACAAAAAACAAAAAAAAACAGCAACTAATCACCTCTTGGCGACCCTGTAGGGGCAGGCAGGCACGGCCTAGCCTAGCCAGCTATACCAGCAACTGGCACCCAACAAACAGCTGCAACTTGCCTCACCCGTGGGCCCCACCTCCCCCTCCCCTCACCCCTCACCAGTGGCCGCACCTCCCCCTCCCCTCGACTGGGGCCCTACACCGCAGCGACACGTCGCCTCCCCTCCGGAGAGGCATCTGGTCTCTCAAAAGCGCGCAGCCAAAGCGGGAGGGGGGCTACGTGTGCCGCGCAGGTCGCCGCATCGCCCGCCACGTGTTGCGCCACGTGGGCCCCGCGACAGCTCACGTCCTCCTCCCCCACAGATTTGACCACGCGGGTCGCCTTCGCCGCTCGATGACGTGTGGGACCGCGCGTAGGGGTGGTCCCATGCGTCGGTGGGTGGGTGACGTGCGGGGCTCGCGCGTGTGGGGGCGGGTGGTTTCTGGTGGTGACGTCATCGGCGACCCGGCGGGGGTGCGGGAGGGAGGCGACGGCGACGTACTGGGGGGAGGGGGTGCGTGGAGATCCACGTGTCGGGCGGCGGCGGGGGTGGGCGGGGAGAGAGGGGGACGGCCCGGATGGAGCCACGTTGTCCGGCCGCGGGGTGGGGCCCACGTAGAAGTGGAGGGTGGATAGCGTTGGGCTGTGGTCCCACCGCGGTGGGGATGCGTGGATCGTCTGTGGGGCTGTGGAGCCTGGAGCGTGGATTCTATGGGTTGATGTCTTGAACAAGTGAAGGGGTTTCGTCTGCATATAATCACTCCATACGTACTGGACGCGTACGTATTTTAAGATTCAATAGCTTTAAATGTTCGACCAATAATTATTTTACTATAAATTTAATTTTATTTAATGAAAGTAGTATCATTATATATTACCTTTTGAGTTTACTTTCATATGATTATGATTTTATTGCTACAAGTATTATATTATGATAAATTTAAAATCAAGTTTTAGTTTCAGAGAACACACTTTAGTCGGTGGGATGGATGGAGTAATTGCCTGCTACCCTGATGGAATGTGTGCAGTGTGTTGATATTCCCTCCGTCCCATAATATAAGGGATTTTGTTGGGATGCGATATATCCTAGTACAACGAATCTGGACAAAGAGCTTATCTAGATTCATAGTAGTAGAATGTGTCACATCCCACCAAAATCTCTTATATTATGTGACGGAGATAGTACCGTTTAATGGATCTTCTACTTTGAGATTTTTGTCACACAGAGATATAGCTATATCCGATATTTTTTAGACAGTGGCGGATTAAGAATTTTTCTTGAACCTGCGGCAAATCTAATGAAATATAAAATCTATATATACAAAACCATAAAAGTAATAACTTTATAGACCATTTACCATTTTATTGAGCCTTGATTTGCTTGTTTGTAAGCTGATCATCAAATTAACCTCCATTCATTGGTGGAGAAACCATCTTTTGTCGGTCGGCCGAATTCCACAATAGTCCCGGTTGCAATAAAAACCGAGACTATAGATAATCTTTAGTCCCGGTTAAAAAGGGTAACGGGCATATTTGATCTTTAGTCCCGGTTGGTAACACCAACCGGTGATTAGTCCCGATTCAAATGCTGTCAGGGCTTGTCAGGCCCCTGGGATCTTTAGCCCCGGTTATCAACCGGAACTAAAGATCGTAACTTCCACCAACCGGGACTAAAGATCCCGGTAATCTAGTAATCTTTAGTACCGGTTGGTAACACCAACCGGGACTAAAGTCCCACCCCTTTATATATGTCTTCTTCCTCCTCCAGCCCGAGCAAGCTTCAAAATTTCTTCAAAAAAGAGGGGAGGTCATGCCAAAATTTATAGTGAATTTACTTTGGTGATTATATACAAATCGGAGGTGCCTAAAAGGTTAGCAACTTCATCCTCCAATGTTTTTTTTTGTCATATTACATTTGGAGCTATGTTTTGCACACTTTTTTGTCTCCAAAATTTTGTTGTAAGTTGATGAGAGAGAAAATTTGTGTGGGAAAAGAAAGAATATATAGAAATTTTGTTTATTTGCTAAATAAGGTTTTATAAAATAGTTGAGTAGGAAAATATAGTGAAAGTTAATCTTAAATAAAAGAAAGCAAACTAAATTGAAAATTAAAAGAATTTAAAACTTAAAAAATAATAAATAAGAATTATTTGGTGGAATATTTTATAATTTTTGTATGAATAATGATATGTCATTATTGTATGGCTGTTGAAAGAGTTTGTGATTATTTTATCATTATTATATGACTGTCATTATTGTACAAATGATTATTTGTGTACAATTTTTTTTTCATTTCATGTAGATGGATCGGCAATGGATGTACGCTGACCGGCAGTCCAAAGAGTTTATTGACGGCGTGCATTATTTTTTGAGAGTGGCCGAAGCTAACAAGTAGAAGGGTTTTGTCACATCCTGATTTTTGTTTCAGGATTTATAAATTATTTAATAAATTATTATTAGAATTTATATTAAATGTTCATTAATTTACAAGTGAAGTTAGATGTGGGAAATAAAATTTTCTAAATATAAAGCATGGATGGATTTAATTTTTATTAAATTCTCCATGGTTAATTATACTCTCTAGAATATTCTCGGATTTTTCGGAGCTCAATTCTTAATTTTAATCATACAAAGAGCATTTTAGTAATTACCCACATATTAAATTCATCATTAAATGGTCTAATTATAATTTTGTTAAGTACTTTGAGTGTCCAAGTATTTTCAGGATTTTTCTTGAAATTATTTGAGCATTGGAAGTATTTTTAACAATTCAAAGATCATTTTAGTGATTAATTTAATTGAAAAAGTTTCTAAAATCCTCCCCTAGGCAGTTGGGCCGTTTTCGGCCCAACAACTCCTCTCTCCTCGCGCGCGCTTGGCGGCCCAAGTCGGCCCAAGCCGAGCCGCCGCCCGCCCCCTCCTCCTCCAGCCGCCGACTGGTGGGGCCCACCTGTCGGGCTCTTCTTCAACCTCCGGCCGGCCGAGTCGAGTCCGAGCCGCCGCCTCTCTCCGCCAAATCCGCCTCCACCAGTCGCCCTCGAGTCCGATTGCTTGAGGGGAAATCATCTCCTCCTTATCCTCTTCCTTTCCCCTAAGGTTTCGGGGATCAACTTTGCCCGAATAAACCCAAATCGAATTCGTTTTGAGTTTATCTCTCCAAACTAACCCTAGTTTTTCCCGGCTCGATTCCTCTCATTTGGAGTCCGATCTCTTCAATCCAAGCCTATAAATAGCATCCCCTTGGTGTCCTCTTTTGTTTGCCCCAAGTCCCGAGCTCCCTCGTCGCCCGTAGCGCCGCCGCCACGTTGCCCTAGCCGCCGCCGTCGCCGGCGACCTTCCAGCCGCGTCGCGCGGCCGCGGTAGCCGTCGCCGTTGCCATCCATCGCCGCCGTTGGGTGCGCATGGGGGAGAGGAACCCCAGCCGCCCCTTCGCAGCCGCCGAAGACCGCCGGAGCGCCGTCGCCATTGTTGACCCGAGCCGCACCGCCGCTAGAGCTCGCCGCCGGCCGCCGTTCGTTGTCGTCCGTCGTGTTCGCTAGTACCGGTGAGTTCGCGTCGTCGTCCTCTTCGTGTAGGTGGCCTTAAATCGCCCGGCCGACCTCTCTATCGCCGGCGAGGTCATCGCTCGTGTCATGCCGGCGGTGATGACGCCATCATGACGTCATAATTCCTTTTTTCTAGATTTTCTTTATTAGATGCAAATCGATTAAACTTCGGAAAATCATAACTAAATAACCGTAGCTCCGTTTCTAGTGGTTCAAGTTGCTAAATTTTTATAAAATTGAGAGCTACATGTTAAAAATATCCACATGTACTGTTTATGCTTGTTTTTGTACTGTTTATTTGGTTTTTATTAGTCTTTTTCTTCGTTTTGCGTGTTAGCTTGTCGTTTCCGTCGTTGCGAAGGTTCGTGAGTGCGTCGGGAGTGTTCAAGAAGATTAATTGAAGACCGATTATTGCAAGGCAAGTCACACAGATCCTAAACACAATCCTTTGAACATGTTGGGCCTATATTTAAATTCTCTATTTATTTCAACTGTGCATTTATTTTCGAATGTCACCGGGTGGTGTGAACTTATTCCTTTGTTATGGCCTGTTTGCAATGATTACTCTATTCCTTGATACCTTGGGATATTATAATTTGACTAGTTGAGTTTTATATATATATTGGTTCAACTAGATGTTAGATATAATTGCTTAGCCATGCTTAGAAACATTAGCTCACTAATGGGATGAATCATATATACTACATTATTATTTATGGTTATATTTAATGGTAGCTCACGATGGTTAATCGTGTTATGATAATTAATTAGTAATTAAAATATGATTAATGGTGGGTTGTGAGCACATGGTTTTGAAGGTCGTGCTCATGGCAATTAAGGACCGGTTCGCGAGCTACTGTTGTGAAACATTTACCGTGCCAACCACAAGCCAGCGTGGGCAACGGCTTTATCTTTTGTATAGCATGATTCATTATGGTGTGCCAGACTGAGAAGCGGCGAGAAGTCCGTGGGGGTCGCTGGGGAGTCCATGCCTTGTTTTATAAGGGGGTGATTATGATCCAGGAATGGTGCACTGTGGTGAGTTGTGTTGTGCAGAGGGTATTGTCACAGCCTCTATTCGGGTACTTTCCAGTATCGCGACGCATGGTAGACATGATGTTGAGGCTGTGTCTTGTGGGTACAGTGGTACACCTCTGGCCAGAGTAAAACTATTCGAATAGCCGTGCCCGCGGTTATGGGCGAGTTGAGCAATGTTTTTCGTGATTAGTCTCACACCTCTCACAATAATTATTGATGCTATAATTGGTAATAATTTATTTAGCTCCTGGTTTGGAGTTAGGTCTGTACAGCCGGGTATGGTTGTTCAGGATGGTTGGGCCTGTGCAGCATGGGTGTGCTGTTTAGTGTTGATTAAAATTTCTGATTAATTACTCTACTGTTTTACTTCTCTTAAATGTTTTGCTAAATGCTGCTTTTGCAAATGAGCCTATATTATGCCATCCTTTGGTATCCTTGTGCACTTGCATATTTGCTGTGTGGCTTGTTGAGTATGTCATATGCTCATTCTTGCAATAATCAATCAACCTCAGTTGAAGAGAAATGATCCAGAAGGAGAAGACGTTTGGCTTATACCCCAGTTGAGCTGCCTGTGGGAGTGGAGCTGAAGCCATCGCTAGACCGTTATTCCGCTGCTGTTTTCTTTTCTTTTGTAAGTGTGTAACGTTATTATTATGATGGATTTGTATATTAAATTTTCTGTTTGTGTACCTCGGCTGATTACTGGACGAGGATTTTATGCACAAATAAGTTCGGAAATTACTAGTGAATTTCCGGGCATGACAGGTTTTATTTGTTGTCCATGCAATAAGTGTAAGAATCAGAAGGAGTATTCTGCATCCAGGACTATTCATTTCCACTTGTTTGAGTCGGGGTTCATGCCAAGCTATAATTGTTGGACATCCCACGGAGAGCAAGGGGTTGAAATGGAAGAAGATGAAGTGGAAGACGACAATATTCCAGACTATGCTCAGTATGCTGGATTTGAAGGAAATCAAACGGGCGAAGAGGACAGAGATGCTGATTATAACGACGTTGCGGATGATCTTGGTCAGATGTTGCAGGATGCCAAGGAGGACTGCGAAAGTGAAAAGGGGGCCCATAAATTGGACAAGATGTTAGAGGACCACAGAACGTCGTTGTACCCAAGTTACGAGCAGGGGCACAAAAAGTTGGATACCACTCTGGAGTTCTTGCAATGGAAGGCAAAAAATAGTGTTAGTGACAAGGCATTTGGCGATTTATTTAAACTCGTCAAGAACATTCTTCCGGAGGGAAACAAATTGCCCGAGACAACGTACGAGGCTAAGAAGATAGTCTGCCCTCTAGGACTGGAAGTTCAGAAGATTCACGCATGTCCGAATGATTGTATCCTATATCGCGGTGAGGAGTACGAGAAGATAGAAGCATGCCCTGTTTGTAAAGCACTACGATACAAGATTAGACGAGATGATCCAGGTGAGATTGACGGGCAGCTAACGAAGAAGAGAATTCCTGCTAAGGTGATGTGGTATTTCCCTATAATACCACGGCTAAGGCGTTTGTTTAGGAACAAGGGGAATGCTAGAATGATGCGTTGGCACGCTGAAGAACGTCAATAGGACGGGATGCTGAGACACCCCGCAGATGGTTCGCAGTGGCGAAACATCGACAGAAAATTTAAAGACTTTGGAAAGGACGCACGAAACATACGGTTTGGTTTAAGTACGGATGGCATGAATCCTTTTGGAGAGATGAGCAGCGGCCATAGCACTTGGCCCGTTACGATATGTATCTACAACCTCCCCCCTTGGCTATGCATGAAGAGGAAGTACATAATGATGCCGATTATTATTCAAGGCCCCAAGCAACCTGGTAACGACATCGATGTGTTCCTAAGACCACTGGTCGAAGATCTTAAACTGTTGTGGAAGAAGGAAGGTGTCCCCGTGCGGGACGAGGACAAACAGGAGGAGTTTAACCTACGAGCGCTGCTGCTCGTAACCATCAACGATTGGCCTGCACTTAGCAACCTATTCGGGCAGTCAAACAAGGGGTACAAGGCTTGCACTCACTGTATGGATGAAACAGAAAGTACGTATCTTAAGCACTGTAGGAAGGTTGTGTACATGGGTCATCGTCGATTTCTTGCTGCAAACCACCTAGTACGGAAGAAAGGCAAGCACTTTGAACATAAGGCGGACCACCGTACGAAGCCTAAACATCACAGCGGGAAAACAGTGTTTGCTATGGTGAAAGATCTTAAAGTAGTGTTTGGAAAGGGGCCTGGCAGCCAGCCTATAGAGTGCGAAGATGGTCATACGGCGATGTGGAAAAAAAACTCCATATTTTGGGAGTTACCCTATTGGGAATTCTTGGACGTCCGCCACGCAATCGACGTGATGCACCTCACTAAGAACCTTTGCGTAAACCTTCTTGGCTTCCTAGGTGTATATGGAAAGGCGAAAGATACACTGGAAGCACGTAATGATCTGAAGCATATGGAACAACGCGGCGACCTTCACCCGGAACCAAAGGAGAAAGCCAGCCATTACTTGAGTCCAGCCAGCTACACTCTTAGCAAGGCAGAGAAGGAAAGTATGTTTCAATGCTTGGAGAGCATCAAGGTACCATCTGGATACTTCACGAATATAAAGCGAATAATAAGCACGAAGGAGAAGAAGTTCACAAACCTAAAGTCTCATGACTGTCACGTGTTGATGACACAGCTGCTACCAGTTATAATAAGGGGTATCCTCCCAGACAATGTCCGGGCAACAATAACAAAGCTATGTTCTTTCATGAACGCAATTTCGCAGAAGGTCATCGATCCGGATAGGTTAGAAGCCCTTCAGAATGATGTGGTGCAATGTCTTGTCAGTTTTGAGTTGATATTTCCACCTTCATTTTTCAATATAATGACGCATCTACTTTGTCACCTAGTGAAATAGATCGGTATTCTCGGGCCTGTATTTCTACACAACATGTTTCCTTTCAAGAGGTACATGGGCGTTCTGAAGAAGTATGTTCGTAACCGTGCTCGTCCAGAGGCAAGCATCGCCAAGGGGTATGGAACAGAGAAGGTCATTGAATTCTGCGTAGAATTTATTGAAGACCTTCGCCCAATCGGGGTACCTGAATCACGCCATGAAGGGAGACTACGGGGAAAGGGGACTCTCGGAAGGAAAGCAATAATGACGGTAGACAACAATTTATTCCGTAAAGCCCATTTCATGGTTTTACAACAATCTTTATTGGTGGCTCCTTACATCGAGGAGCACTTGGCTCTAGTTCGCGCCAGAAACATCGGTAAGTCCGATGCATGGATTACACGGCATCACATTGATACTTTCCCCGCATGGCTGCGACAACATCTCATGGGTAACGAGACGATTAACTAGCAACTGGCCTTCCTGGCGAGGGGTCCATCTGGCTCGATCGCGACATTCCAGGGATATGAGATCAATGGGTATACATTCTACACAAGAGCCCAAGACATGAAGAGCACGAACCAGAACAGTGCTGTTCGTATCGATGCCATGGGACACGATGGTACAACTGGCACGTATTACGGTGCCATCGAGGATATATGGGAACTTGACTATGGACCTCTCAAGGTCGCTCTGTTCCGGTGCCAATGGGTTAGGTTGACTGGTGGAGGCGTAACGATTGATGACAGTGGGATGACAACGGTTGACCTTAACAAGGTTGGATACTCGGACGAACTTTTTGTCCTTGCCAATGATGTAACGCAAGTTTTTTACGTGAAGGACATGTCTAGCAAAGGAAAGAAGGGCAAAGGGTGACAATTGACCCTAGCATCCTCTGTCACGTCCTGATAAATTCATCCCGAAATAAAAATCATTTTCTAAAAGGAATAATAGAATTAATTAAAATTCGAAAAGAAATTGGCAAACACTAAAATACGTACAAGAAAAATTCGAAAGTGGTCCGGAGAATTTTTGTTAAATTCTCCTTGGTCTAAAAGGAGCCCTCAAATTTTACTTGAATTTTCAGAGCACAGAAAATATTTATTAAACAACAACAACAACTAACAAAGTTTACTAAAAAGAAAAACCCTAAAAGTCCCCCTCCCCTCCCTTGGGCCGGCCCGACCCATCTCTCCTTCCCCCCCTCTCTCTCCCTCCTCTCCCCGCGGCCCACTCGGCCTCTCCCCGCGCGCGCGCCGCTGACGGGCGGGCCCGCCCGCCACCCTCGCTGACGGGTGGGGCCCACCCGTCATCCCCTTCCAACCACCGCTCCCGTTGCCTCCCCCGCGCCCTAGCGCCGCTGCCGCCGCGAATCCCGCCGCCTCCCGCCGTCCCCGTGTGCAATAAAGTAGGGGGAATCACTCCCCGTGATCCCCTCTCCCTTCCCCCCATTTTTCCCTCTCTCTCTCGCGTTCAAACGGGCGGATTTGCCCCTGCAAATCTCGCCGGCGCCATTGATGGCGGCCGGACCTATCGCACCGGTTTCCTTCCCCTCCGGCCGCTCTCTCCCCCTTACAGCCCTATTTAAACCCTCCCCGCACCTACTCCATCCGGTTCCGCCTCTCGCCGCCCTTCCTCCTCGCCGGATTCGAGCTCGCCTCGTCGCTCTCTCTCTTTGCCGTCGCCGCCGAGCTCTGGTCCGCCGCCGTCGTCGCCCCGGACCGCCTCCCACCTCGGCGCCGCCTCCTTCGGCTTCACCGCATCCTTGCCGACCTCGTCCACCTCTCCGTTTCGGTCGCCGACCGCCGGAACGCCGTCGACCCCGTCGACTCGAGCCGCGCCGCCGCCTTCCTCCACTCCGGCCACCTTTTTCGTCGTCGCCGTCAACCTAGGGTGAGCCGTGGACCGCCGCCTCTTTTCCTCCTTCCCTTCCCCTCTCTCTGCCGCCGCTCCGCCGTGCCTATGGCCGCCGCCGGCGACCATAGGGGCGCGGGCGCCGCCTCCCGCCGGCCGCGCCGAGTGGCCGCCTTCGGGCGCGCCGAGTGGCCGCCGCGTGGGGCCCGGCCGTCAGCCGCCCGCGCCCTCGGGTGCGGCTGACGCGTGGGGCCCACGGCGCCGGCCGGTGCGAGCTCGAGTGCGCCCGGTCCACTGTGGACCGTGAGGCTGCCGCGTGGGCCCCACTCCCGTGGACCCGGTCCGCGCGCCCCCTCCCCTCGGCTGACGCAATAAACCCTTTTTAAATTAAAATTTAAATAAAGAAATTCGCAAATATTCATCTAAAGAGCATATAAACTTCAAATGGCCATAACTTGGCCATTTGAACTCAGAATTGGACCGTTCAAGTCTCTAATTTTTCCTTAAGAAGTCAAGAACCCATTTTTGTGCTTTGTTCCTGCTTGTTATATGGAGTTTATTATAGTAAAAGCCTTTTCTTTTCCGTTGGTCATGTAGACGGTGCAGCTTCGGAAGATCCGCTCTTCGTGGAGGTTGAAGCCGACGTTTGGGAAAGTGAGCAAGGCAAGTCACATCATCCTTGAGCATATTGAATCCCAGTTTATAAAATTATTTTGATTTAAATTAATGCATTATCGCTTTATTTAAATTTCCGCGTTATCACTGTTTTATTTAGCCATGCCTATTTACCTTTGTTATGACCTTATTATTATTGCTATTGTTATTATTACCTTGTTCACCCTAGGATAAACAAAACCCCAACTAGTGGGTACCCTATTCATGGTTCCACTAGTATGAATTTAGGTAGATGCTTCGCTGATTAATTAGGCAACATTAGGTGGTTTTATAACTTTAGACTTTGGGAATTCTCATATCACTTGGATACTATGGAATGGTTGGCTTATGTTGGAATTGGACACACACCTCCCCCTCTATTCAAAACCCCTAAAATGGTTTTAGGCTGGGCTCGAGGTGCGTGATTGGGTTTTGTTAGTCGTACCTCGGGTACTATAAGGATTAAGCTCGGGCCTCTGTTGCAAAGCACTACCGTACTTCCACATGTCTAGTAGGTAAGGCTTAGTTTGTGGCTCAGTCTGGTTATAAACAAAAGTACACGGATGGAGATGGACGAAGTCGGGGGTCGATGGACATCTCTAGGACAAATGAAGGCTACACGAGCTGCGGCCCGGTAGTCGAGATGTCATGGCACAGGGCTGGTGTCCTGCTGCTAGGGGCTCAATCCTGCCTGCCTGTCCCGGAGGTTCCGGCCGTAGGCGGGGTTGGGTCGGTACTCTTGTCTATGGCTAGGATGGGTTGGAAACTATGTCATGTCTTCCGTCCGTATGCCGTGGTGGTATGTGGCACGTGGTTACATGTGAGGAAGACATGTCTTGTGGGTAAAGATGTACACCTCTGATCAGAGTATAATCTACTCGAATAGCCGCGCCCTCGGTTATGGGCAAGCCTAGCAATGTACCCAAGTTAGTGTTTTAATTCTTAAAACCTGCATAACAACTAAAATGTGGAATGGTTGGCCTGGGTTGGCTTGGGACGAGCTGGGACCCAGGGTCGGGTTGCCAGTTCGGTCTGAATCATCGTAGGCCTTGGGTTAAGGCAGGTTCGTGAGGGTTCACGGCCTTGATTAATAACACCGTGTAGCTCTAGGATCGTCTTTATAAAATGGCTTTGGGCAACTAAGTGACTTTTAAATGCTATTTTCTACAAAACTTAACCCCTATATTATTACCCCTTGTACCCCCCTTGCATTAATCATGCATCTGCCGGTGTGGCTTGCTGAGTACTGTGGTTGTACTCATTCTTGCTCAATCTTTCCCCCCTTCAGTAAGAGAAGCTATGGAGAAGAAGTCTTAGGTGGAGTCCTGGCTTATACCCCAGTTGAGCGCCTGTGAAGATGGAGCCGTAGGCCCGCTAGTCCGCTGCTGTTTATTTTTGATTGTTAGGCCTTAAGTGCCTTTGTAATAATGTAAATATTATCGATATAATAAAGATGTGTCTTTTGTATCATGTTAGTGTGGTGTACCCCGGCTTTTCCTGGGACGGGGATTAATACACTAGCGTTCGGGAAAATGTATTTTTCTCGGTCGCAACATCCTCCTATCAAATAAAGACACCCCTTACTCACATAGCGATCACAAGAAAGGAACAATAGTGAGGAGAAAGTACGTGCGGACAACCGTCACCGCCGATGTATTGCCGTAATTGTTGTAAACTATTTTGGATGTATTGAATATGTTAGTTATATATGATGATTAACAAATTTAAATCATGCATATGCTAGGTATATATAATTATTAGAATTTTTAAAAGTTTTAAATCATGCATGTGATATTTACATATGTTAATTACAATTTTTAACAATTTAATATCATGCATATGCTAATTATATATGATTATTAGAATTTTTAAAAGTTTTAAATCATGCATGTGGGATTTACATATGTTAATTATAATTTTTAACAATTTAATATCATGCATATGCTAATTATATACGATTATTAGAATTTTTAAAAGTTTTAAATCATGCATGTGGGATTTACATATGTTAATTAGAATTTTTAACAATTTAATATCATGCATATGCTAAATAAATATGATTATTAGAATTTTTAAAAGTTTTAAATCATGCATGTGATATTTACATATGTTAATTACAATTTTTAACAATTTAATATCATGCATATGCTAATTATATATGATTATTAGAATTTTTAAAAGTTTTAAATCATGCATGTGGGATTTACATATGTTAATTACAATTTTTAACAATTTAATATCATGCATATGCTAATTATATACGATTATTAGAATTTTTAAAAGTTTTAAATCATGCATGTGGGATTTACATATGTTAATTAGAATTTTTAACAATTTAATATCATGCATATGCTAAATAAATATGATTATTAGAATTTTTAAAAGTTTTAAATCATGCATGTAGGATTTACATATGTTAATTAGAATTTTTAATGCATTATTTACTTATTTTAGAAACACATATGTAACGAAATTCAATATTCAGTGCTATTATCTTTAGTCCCGGTTCTTAACCCTAACCGGGTTTAAAAAAGAATTTGGAAATAGCGGGAAAATGTCTTTACTCCCGGTTGGTGAGAACAACCGGGAGTAAAGATATCTTTACTCCCGGTTCGTAATAACAACCGGGATTAAAAATCTTATCTTTAATCCGGGGGTATATATATTCCCGGTGCGCCCTCGTCTTCTCCACCAACACTTAGACGTTTTTCCATCGAGATCGAGCATCGGCTTCTCCTTCGCCGCCACTGCCTAGGGCAACCCCGCGCCGATGCCGCCGTCGTCTCTCACCGTCGCCTGGCGGTCCTCGCCGCCTCCGCCGCAGACGCTGCCGCCGCGTCTCTTGGGTGAGAGCCCCCCGCCCTCTCTCTCTCTCTCGATGTAGCTCTCTCTCTCCAAACCGCCGCCGCATGCCTAGCTATAGCTCGTTGCCGATGCCACTACGCCAAGCCGCGGTCAACCGCCACCGCCGACGAGCGACTTCGGCGCGGCCGCCACCGCCGACGACGCCGACGCCACTGCCACACCGCCACCCCCGTCTCGAGATCACGCCGCCGCCGCGCACATCGGTCCCATGATCCCCAGCCGTACATACCTCCTCCAATGGTCAGCCCATCAGGCAATCGTAGCAGCTGCGCCTCAACGGGGCAGGTAGGATCACAGAGCATGGTCGCCATGCAAACCCAAGACAAAACCACATGCCCCGTTGATGAGATCACGCAGCGGACACCATGTGAGCTGCATATTCCCTTCAAGAACTTATCAATCAAGGTATGCTCGTAGTTTTATGATTTTTGACTTGTACGTTCCGCAAGTTGCTACTTAGGTTGATTACTAATAGATAACCTCTCATCACGTGAAGGTGGCGTCGGGAATGGCCACCCCAAAGGACATTTCAGGGACTTACCACTGCAGGCCGATTCCAGCAGGATACTCGAGGGTCGAAGTTGAGCTGGTGGAAGCCGTGTACGAGGACCTCGAGTTGGACTACCCAGGAGGAGACGGTGAGACGCATCTACGAGACACAAGCCACGCCATTATACTATGACACAAGCGGTACATCATCCTCCCTGGGCGACAAGCGGCGTCTCAGGCACCATCTCCTCCAGCTCCGCCGTCTCCTCCTGCACCATCTCCTTCGGTTCCTCCGCCACGTCCTCCTGCACCATCTCCTCCGGCTCCTCCGCCACCTCCTCCTGCACCATCTCCTCCGGCTCCTCCGCCTCCTCCACCTCCACCTCCACCGTGTCCGCCTGCACCTCCCAAGACAAGGTCTCGCCAAGCTCCACCTCCTGCCAGCACAAGGGCAACGAAGAAGGCCAAAGTTGACACCACCAAAAACAAGAAGCCGCCGTACGGTTGCAGTCAAGAGGAGCTTGACGCTTATGTGGCAGGAGAAGTGAAGAGGCAACTCAAGCCTCGGAGTCCTGAAAAGAAGATACCTATTGACCCGAGCGTGAAGAATTTCTTCAAGGGAATGTCCACCGCAAACAAGGAGGCCTTAAAGCTATCGGACTATGACCGAACACTTAGGAAAGCCTATTACAAGAAGTCCAAATCAGTTCCTCAGCTTGGAGAACAACCACACCAAGTGGTCGAGCCGTTGGTGACCGGCGAAGACTTTGGCATAACAGATTTCATTTCGGACACCGGTCTAACCATGGCTCAGTTGGTTGGAGGCGCACCAATCCCGAAGGCGGAAGTGGCATACAAGTTTGAACTCGGTAAACCGCTTGTCAGGCCTGAGCAGCTGCAGTCCCTACCGACACAAATGTACAAATTCCATGAACGGTACATGGAAATGAGCGCCAATGGTAGAGAGATGTTCGGAGCGAGGATCAGAAACCCCGATTTCTTGTAAGGAGAAGATGTTCTATGGATCCATTTCAAGGATGTCTTCGATCTGTACCATCGGGACGCCCTTGACGTCTCTCTTCTGAGCGCATGGATTTTGTAAGTATCTTTGAGTTCGATTTGTTTCGTTCAATAATTAGCTCCTGGCATATATGTAAGCAATAATAATTTCCTTTCATTGTTGTAGAATGGAGATTCAAAGGGACCGATGGCGGGGGGTTTACGATACTGGGTTCATCGACCCTCGGAAAATCAACACCGAAATGCTCGACAAGTACGAGAAAGACACAGAGGACAATCTCGTCCATCTCCTAACGCAGCAGCATTTCAAGACGTTCATACTATTGCCGTACAACACAAAGTGAGTTTTTATTGTCGTTCGAACAAATTTCATTCCCATACATATAACATGTACATTCTGATATTTATCTCATCTCACGCATATTCCAGATTCCACTGGGTCCTGTTCTTTTTCGACTTGGACGCATGCAGAGTCACTATGTACGACTCAATGAATAAAGAGGAGAAGGTTTTTGACAAGGTCTTCCAACTGATAGACAGGTAATATAATGCCATCTATTCCAAAGTCGCGGGACTCTGTTGCTATTATGTTGATCTCGGGTAATATTTAATTAATCATAGCTTGCAACTGCACATGTAGGGCTTGGGATCGGTTCCGTCAATTGGTCCGCGGGACTTGGAAAGAAAAACTTGGACGGAGGTTTCATTTTCCAGTGAGTACATGCATGATCCAAAATTATATTGAATTGAATCTCTAGTTACAGTTAATATAAAGAGTATATTAAATCTCTCATCGTTTCTCATGTAGTGTGCAAAGCAGGACAAGGGAACTAACTTATGCGGCTACTACGTATGCGAGTATGCCCACTGCCTATCAAACCAAATATACACCACACGAGAGCTCAATGTACGTATACATAAACCATTCAAAATTTCATTGCGTATCGATTTGTTAAGTTGTTTATTAATTTCATATATTGATATGTCATTATTTTTCGAATGATAGCGTATTCACATGAGGGAAAATCTCCCACACAAGGATTTTATCACGGCCGTTCAAGAACAACTGATGGGGTTTATCAACGAAGAAGTCCTTAATCCCGATGATGAATTCTACTACGACGGATCGACAATTCATAACGTCGGTCCTTCCTCTTTTGACGTAACGCCGGTGTCAAAGTCGTAGCTATAGCTAGCGAGCAAATGAATTGTACTATACATGCATGTATATATATATATATATTTATATAGGTACGCACATTTACTTTAGTGTTAATATATATTTTGGTAACATATATGCACATAAAATGTTAAGTGCTTTAAATTATAAATATGTGTGTAATATATGTATTTATACATATATACATATACGCGCGCGCGCACACATACATACATACATACATACATACATACATACATACATACATATATATATATATATATATATATATATATATATATATATATATATATAAAATCAACCATGCAGCAGACAGGGCCATGCAAATAAAAAAAATGGTACATAGATCTTTAGTCCCGGTTGGTAACACCAACCGGGACTAAAGATGGATTAGCCGGCCACGTGGCTGACCGATCTTTAGTCCCGGTTCGTGTTACCAACCGGGACTAAAGATCTATCTTTAGTCCCGGTTATTTTACCCGGGACTAAAGATCGATATCTTTAGTCCCGGATTCGTAGTCCCGGTTGGACAACCGGGACTAAAGAGGGGTTACGAACCGGGACTACAAACGATTTCTCCACCAGTGATTAGAACCACTAAGCAAGGTAATTAGGTAAACAGTTAGTGAGTAATTATGGGGTGAAGCAATGTATTGCGGTGTGTATGGAGGCATGGAGCCCGGGCAGCTGCCCGTGCAAGCCGGGCCCTGGCTCCGCCTCTGTTTTTAGATCCTAGATAACATATAATTAAACCACCTGCATGAACATTACTAGTTTACTACTCCCTCCGGTTCCATAATTCTTAGCGTTTTGGACAAGATTGATGTCAAACTTGTGTAACTTTGGCTATCAATAACTTTAAAAGTTTTAGTTTAAAGTAACTAGAATATATAGATTTCTATTTCAATGTTCTATAATAAAAGTAAACATGCATTTATTTATTGCATATATTATAATAGAAAAACAAGGTCAAAGATGTATTTTGAAGACCATGTCATTGTCCAAAATGTCAAGAAATTATGAAACCGGAGGGAGTACCTCAATCCCATAAAAACCCAACTCCCATATTCCTAAGCACAAATAATAGAGAGAAAATATCTAAAGTGCTCCTCATTAATACAAATTGGTTGGTGGGTAGCTAGGCGAGGGGTAGTGAGGAATAAAAATTATTGATTTGTGCATTAAAGGTGGATTAGAAGATAAGAATCGATTAACTCTAGGATGTGGTTTATTTTGGGACATAGTGAATACACGGTAAAGATGGAGCTATATTCTCGCCGCTCCTAAGCTCCACCCTCGAAATCGGATATGGACCAAACATCCAAGTAAATTGAAGTTTATAGCTCCTATCATAGGAGTAGACGATATATGATTGTTTTGTGGAAATTATATGCCCATGATCAAAAAAATAAAATAAAATACAACTAGTATTTATGAAACATTTTCTTATCTTTATATTTATGGTTTTGTAATCAGACAAACAATTAAAATGTACAAGAAGAAAATAATGTCTCTGTCAATGAAGTAAAATTTGATAGCCTGTTTGCTGAATTACAAAGTTCATGTTCAATTTTATATACTTATGTTGGTTGACTCTATCTTAAATATGAGTATCATTTGCTTTGGTGGCATAAAAATTATTTCAAGAATAGCCGACATGCCTAAGTATAATAACTTATTGACAGTTTTACAAAAAAAAAATGTTTTACACATGAAATAATCATTGGTCCATGTCAAGTTTTCGAGCCATAGAAAACATTATTGAACTGAGCAATTGCACTAATGGTTTTATACTCTCCTTTCCTGACTTCAATTCCCTACCTCGTTGAATTGCTAGACAGTGTAATTTTTTTAAGAAGTATAGAAAAGTTACATTGAAAATTTATATTAATTTATATTTTAAGATCTTTTAGCTAATACTTAATTAATTATAGTTAATATGCCGTTCTGTTTTGCTTTTCATGAGGGAAGGGTTATGAACCCGTTGGTTCGAAAACACCATAAATCATGCCTAACAAAACAAGCGGATTGTCAGGGTTCACAATTCGACGAAAACCGGTCGAATTCCGTGAAATTTCGACGTTTTGACACAGCTCGGAATTAAGTTTCGATTAGAATTTCGAAAGTTAAGCTGTAGATTTGTTCGAAATTCAGTCGAAATTTATCGAAAACCGTGTTACCGATAAGGCTCGAAATTTAGTGGTCAACCAGTAATGTAAACCTTGGATTGTATAACTGTACATATAATTGGGCTTTCAATAGGATTTTAGTGAGATCAGGAACACATCATTCTCAGAGCGTGTGTTATAGGAGATGTATTCGCGAGGGTATGAGTAAGATGTTGCGTATATGTCTAACGTGTAATTCCAAAAATAAAAAAAAGATTGAGCATCTATGACCTACACACACTTACCGACAATTATAATACAAATATTTTATGGATGGAAGAATCATTGTTGGATGTCAAATTATTTAAGTTACAAATTCAGAAAATTACTAAACAAGCAAATCCACTGACAAAATAAACATAGTAACTGCAGGAGTAATGCCTAACAAAACAAACATAGACTTCGGATTGAGCATCTAGTAGACGTACTAATAATCGTGACATTTACCAACACAAGCGACATGCTACCTTCATTCCAAATTGATCTACATATTTTATAGGTACACCAAAACAAAAAAAAGCTAATAACTCTCTCATACTATATTTACTCTAGTAACAAACTCAATACATGCATCATCCCCACTATTTCCTAACTAATAGCAAATCAAGATATTGCATGTGGGTTATAAATACATGTGTGCATGAATGCATGTATCAATGTCTATTTACTCTAATGCACAAATAACGAATAGACCTAATAAATAAATGTTTGGAATAGAGGGAGTATGTATTATTCGCTAAATGGAGTACTACATACTCCATCCGTCCTATAAAAAACTAGTCTAGTATCAAATATCTAAAATCTACATATATCTAGATTTATAGTATTACAATATATCATATCTCGTTTTTATGATTCGTTATTTATAGGAGAGAGGGAGTACCATCGTAATAACGGCCATACCATTACACCTGTAACCGGAGTAGTACATCGCCATATCTGTCTGTTGAACTTTTTTTCCTGATCTGTCACTATGAGTCATAGGAGGAGTATGCATAAAGCTACGCGGCCAACAATTAATTAAGGTACAGCAATCACTGTTCACAATAGCCAACTAAACAGTAATACGTGCCAAGAATTTCTAAAATGGAAAAAAAATACTACGCTCGCTTTCCCTAAATAAGTGTACCTTTAATTAATCAAGGACATATTAAACAAGAGATTAAAAAACTATTATACACTTCATTAAGGGCTTGTTTAGTTCGCGAAAAGGAAATTTTTAGGTATCACATCGGACGTTTGACCGGATGTTGGAAGTGGATTTCCGACATGAATGAAAAAACTAATTTCATAACTCGCCTGGAAACCTCGAGACAAATCTTTTGAGCCTAATTAATCTGTCATTAGCACATGTAGATTACTGTAGCACTTATAGCTAATCATGGACTAATTAGGCTCAAAAGATTCGTCTCGCGATTTCTTCCCTAACTGTGCAATTAGTTTTTAAATTTAACTATATTTAATACTGTCACGACCGGAATTAACCCAACGGGCGTTCCTTACGTGCGTGCATTATTCCTTGTCCCAGGAGGCAAGGTACACCAAAAGTTGATACAATTCAGAGTTTAACAAGCGGAAGCGTATAAAGAATTATTACACGGGCAGCGAAGGCCCAACACCCAAAGACAAACGAGAAACAGCGGAAGACTAGGGCGACGACCACAGGCGCTTGACGGCAGGCACGAGCTAGACACCAAAGCCTTCATCTTCCAGGAACTCCTCTTCTGGGGTTGGGAAAAATTGAGCAAGACTGAGTACAACCACCGTACTCAACAAGACACACCCACAAGTGCAGAATAAATGCGAGGGAGTACAAGGGAATTATAATATAAAGGGTTAGGGTTGCAGTAAACAGCATTTAAAGATGTTTAGTTGCTCAAAGCTATTTTGTAAACACGATTCTAGAACTATACAATATTATTGATCAAGGCCGCGAACCCACACGAAGCTGCCTTAACCCAAGGCCTACGATGATTCAGACCGAACTGGCAACCCGACCCTGGGTCCCAGCTCGTCCCAAGCCAACCCAGGCCAACCATTCCACATTTTAGTTGTTAAGCAGGTTTTAAGAATTAAAACACTAACTTGGGTACATTGCTCGGCTTGCCCATAACCGAGGGCGCGGCTATTCGAATAGATTATACTCTGATCAGAGGTGTACATCTTTACCCACAAGACACATCTTTCTCACGTGCAACCACGTGCCACATACCACCACGGTATACAGACGAAAGACGTGACATAGTTTCCAACCCATCCTAGCCATAGACAAGAGTACCGACCCAATCCCACCTATGGCCGGAACCTCCGGGACAGGCAGGCAGGACTGAGCCCCTAGCAGCAGAGCACCAACCCTGTGCCATGACATCTCGACTACCGGGCCGCAGCTCGTGTAGCCTTCATTTGCCCTGGAGAATGTCCATCGACCCCCGACTTCATCCATCTCCATCCGTGTACTTTTGTTTATAACCAGACTGAGCCACAAACTAAGCCTTACCCACTAGACATGTGGAAGTACGGTAGTGCTTTGCAACAGAGGCCCGAAGACCGGTCCTTATATGGCCGAGGTGCTACTATCAAAACCATGCACCCCGCGCCCAGCCTAAAACCATTTTGGGGGTTTTGAATAAAGGGGGAGGTGTGATTCCAATTCCTCAATAAACCAACAATTCCAAAGTGTCCAGGTGATAAGAATATTCCCAAAGTCTAGAGTTGTAAAACCACCTAATGTTACCTAATTAAACAGCGAAGCATCTACCTAAAATCATACCAGTGGTACCATGAGTAGAGTGTCCACTAGTTGGGGTTTTGTTTAATCTAGGGTGAACAAGGTAATAATAACAATAACAATAATAATAAGGTCATAACAAAGGTAAATAGGCATGGTTAAATAAAACAGTGATAACGCGGGAATTTAAATAAAGCGATAATGCAATAATTTAAATCAACATAATTTTATAAACTGGGATTCAATATGATCAAGATGATGTGTCTTGCCTTGCTCGCTTTCCCAACCGACGGCTTCAACTTCCACGAAGAGCGGATCTTCCGAAGCTGCAGCGTCTACACGACCAACGGAAAAGAAAAGGCTTAAACACTAATAAATTCCACATAACAGCAGAAACAAAGCACAAAAATGGGTTCTTGACTTCTTAAGGAAAAATTAGAGACTTGAACGGTCCAATTCCGAGTTCAAATGGCCAAGTTATGGCCATTTGAAGTTTATATGCTCTTTAAATGGATATTTGCGAATTTCTTCATTTAAATTTTAATTTAAAATCGAATTATTGCGTCAGCCGGGAGAGAGGGCGCGCGGACCGGGTCCACGGGAGTGGGGCCCACGCGGCAGCCTCTCGGTCCACGGTGGACCGGGAGCACGCGGCTGGCGGCGGCCGGCGCCGTGGGTCCCACGCGTCAGCCGCACCCGCGGGCGCGGGCGGCTGACAGCCGGGCCCCACCTGGCAGCCGCGGGGCGCGCCCGAAGGCGGCCTCGCCGGCACGGCCGACGGGAGGCGGCGCACCCGCGCCCCGATGGTCACCGCCGGCGACCACCGGCGCGGCGGAGCGGCGCCCGAGAGAGAGGAGAGAAGAGGGAAGCGAAGCGGCGGTCTTCGGCTCACCCCGGGTCGACGGCGGCGACGGAGACGGCGACCGAAGCGGAGGAAGGCGGCGGCGCGGTTCGGGACGGCGAGGACGACGGCGCTCCGGCGGTCGGCGGGCGAAATGGAGGCGCGGACGAGGTCGACGAGGACGCGGCGAAGCCGAAGGAGGCGATGCCGAAGCGGGAGGAGGTCCGGGGCGACGGCGGCGGCGAACCGGAGCTCGGCGGCGACGGCGGAGAGAGAGGAGGACGGCGCGAGCACGAATCCGACGGGGAGAGAGTGCGGCGAGCGGCGGAAACGGAGGAGAGAGGCACGGGGAGCGATTATATAGCGCCGGGAGCGAGAGAGGGCGGCCGGAGAGGAAGGAAACGGCCGCGACGATCTCGGGCGCCATCAATGACGCCGGCGAGGATTGCGGGAATAAATCCGGGCGAATCCGAGGGAGAGAGAGAGGGGAAAGCGGGGGAAAAGAGGGAGGGAATCACGGGGAGTGATTTCCCCCTCTTTATTGCGCGCGGGGACGGCGGGATGCGGCGGATTCGGCGGCGGCGGCGGCGCTAGGGCACGGGCGGGCGGCGGGCGCGGCGCGAGGTAGGGGATGACGGGTGGGCCCCACCCGTCAGCGAGGGTGGCGGGCGGGCCCGCCCGTCAGCGGCGCACGCGCGGGGAGGGAGCCGATGGGCCGCGGGGAGAGGAGAGAGAGGGAGGGAGCTGGGCCGAGCCGGCCCAAGAAGGGAAAAGGGAGGGGGAACAGACTTTTTAGGATTTTTCTTTTTATAAAACCTTTTTGACTTTGTTTATTTCTTTTCAATTATTATTTGTGCTCTGAAAATTCCACTAAAATTTATTTACACATTTTAGGCTTTTAGGAAATATACAAAAATCCTCCAAGCCTCATTTGACTTTTATCTTTGCACATTTTAATTGTTGGAGGCTTTCACATGAATTTTAATTATTCTAAGCACAATTTTGAGGATGTATTTTAGAGTCGATTTGGGACGCGACAAATACTTCATGCATGTGTCCAAAGATTCGATGTGATGTTTTTGGAAAAAGTTTTTGGAAACTAAACACACATATATATATGTATATATATATATATATATATATATATATATATATGTATATATATATATATGTATATATGCATGTATACATGTGTATATATGCATGTATATACATATACATACATATATGTATATACATGTATATATACATACATACATACATACATACATATATACATACATACATACATATATATATATATATATATATATATATATATATATATATATATATATATATATATATATATATATATATATATATATATATACATATATATATATATATACATATATATATATATATGTATATACATGTATATATATATATATGTATATACATATATACATATATGTATATATACATATATATATATAAATTTGTTTGGTGCTCCATGGTGTCCGGGCACCATGATTCAAATTGAGTATATATCCAATTTAAATAAGTATGAAATTTTTTCAAATATTTAGGTATGAACATTAACTACTTTACTAACTAGTTCAAAGCAAGTTTAAACTGAATTTGAACTTGTTTTTGTTAGATTTTGATTCTAGGTATATAGCATCTAAACATATAATTAATTAGGTATGTAATATTGGATTGTGAAATAAAGTTCAATTTGAGTTGTTTTGTTGCTAGATATAGGTATGAATCGAATACTTATAACTAGGTATATACTCACAATTTGAAAATTTTGAAAAATTTGGACGAATTTATGTATTTCATACTATGGTGCCTGGGCACCATGATGCCCCATGTGTATGTGTGTGTCTAAATTCATTAACATATATATGAATGTGGGCAATGCTAGAAAGTCTTATAATATGAAATGGAGGGAGTATAGTATTTCCCTTCAAATATTTGTATTTGGACAATTTTGTTTGTTGCCACAATTTAGCGCACGGTGTTTAATTTGGGTTGAACACAAAGGGTGTGTTTTGTAGAGATGGTTGCTTGCTGAATAGCCACAACAGCTACAACAGGTGTAGCAAATTTGTACTACTATTGTTTGTGGCTGTACGGTAACCAGTCACAACCGGCTATAATGTACTAGCTCAAGTGAACAAGCCTAAAAATAGCATATTTTGATCCTCTAAATCAGTGGGTCTTTAATTAGAGTTTAAAAAACTGAGGGTGTGGTAATGATTGATAAGCAACCAATTGAAGTGATCATATGGAAAAAATAAATCGAGGAATTGCGAATTAAGCGTAGTTCTGTTTATTAGGTTTCTTACGGTGGAAATATCCACTTAGAATCAAGTTTTACACTTAACACAGATGCTTATTTTACCGTTGATTATTCTTTCAGTGATAGATGGCGTATGTACTAGTCTATAATGAGATGTTTTGTAGTAGAGATAAGGTATGTGTGTGTATAGGGATGGTGTGTATGCATGTATATGAGTGCATGTTTTGGGAAAAAAAAACTACAAGCAATTCAATCAAGTTTGAGCTAATTACAAATTGTTACTTTAGTATTTAACAATACATGCATATATACCTACATTTCTGTTGCAAACACGCAAACCATTAGTATATAATTGCCCTTCAGTGTACTATTATGAGAGAACATGATGACAGCAACGAGGTTTTATCTGATTTAGAACACAAGCACAAGCGCACACACAACGTAACAATGATGCATCATGATCTGATCTGTGATCACCCATTAGTTTTATCATGCCATGGCAATCACAATGATGCATATAAACACCAGCATCTCGGCTACTACTTTTTACTATCAGAAAAGACTTGGATCCGACACGCCATTGGCCACAAATGTTGGACAACTTGCTCTTTCTTTCCCCCATTTCTTTTCCTATAAAAAAATGGCAAGTTGCTGCTACTGCAATACATGGATGCATGATCGTTGTTGCATCTAGCTCGTTGGAGATAATTGTTGTTTAATCCCCAACTTGCAGGACGGATGCAGCTGCAGCCCATAGGACTTGACTGAATTGGCATGATCCATCCACACTTTTTTCTTTTTCTTTTTTTTAAGAAAAAAGCATCCACTGCAGTGCAGTACGTAACGTTGGCCTATCTGTGGGCTCTGATTTGCAGGTGCAAGAGTGGTTGATACTTGATCCCAATTCAGACATGTACGCAATGCATGCACGATGCACCCGCAGGAACAAAGGTCTCTATCTACTTGTCATGGGGTTTAAGGCAAACTTGTCACAAATTTTTAACAACAATATTTTTTTTAAGATAATGAAAATGGCTCGTGTCTCTGGCTCTTAGAATAATACATGGTTTACAATTACAAAAAAAATTCCTAATTATCCTTTAAATTATCGAGGTCGAACGAATTAAAAATTACATTGTAAATTCAAATACCAGATATTTTGTACTCTCAACTATTCAAACCAGATAAATAACCCCCAACACTATTTTGGAAGTTTTTGAGCTAGGCTGTCTGACATGGTATTCTAACTATACATACAAATACTATATACAGTTTAAACATAACTAAGTGCGGCTACGGTTTTCTTCTCTTGATCTGCTCCAAAAAGATCTGGACCGTCCAATATGCTTTCGCCGATCCTATAGCTCAGGAAGAGCAGCCACATGAACGGCCGGATGGATCTTAACCACGCGATCGTGTGGATGACATTAATTCAAACTGAAGCGTGATTAGCAGCAAAAGAAGGTGTTTTCTAGAAAAAAAACAATGACGTGGCATGGCTAACTCTTCACCATTCCCACAATCTTTAAGTAAACAAATATTCCTCGGTTATCAAAATAAATCAACTTTTTATGTTCATAAATCAACTTTTATATTATATACGAATATAGACGTAGTATAAATTAGTACACAAAAGTTGACCTATGAAGGGAGTATGCAGCATGCAACTACTGCCCATTGGACTTGGCTGGCTGGCCGGTGTACGCACGGGCAGAGCCACGTGTGGGGCGGTTTAGGTTTGAGTCCCACAAGACCACAAGTGACAGAAAAAACACAAAGGGAATTTGCTATTTTTTTTTTGAAAAATTATTTAAGAAGTTCATTCATTCAGCTCCTAGTACTGTAAGTACGTACTTCATCCGTTTCATATTATAAGACTTTCTAATTTATCTATATTTATATAGATGTGTGTTTTAGATTCATTAACGTATATATAAATATGGACAATGTTAGAAAGTTTTATAACTGAAATAATGAGGGTAGTACATGGTTAGCTGTTGTAATGCATGGACGTGTCGCTCTAACAAAAGCTCACATTTGCACGTTGTTTGCGTGCGTGTGTACTAGCTGGAGTAGCTACGTACTCGCACACGTACACTGTACAGAAACGTGTAGACATAGCCTAGGCTTTGGCATGTGAAACGAACGAACTCATGCATGCGTCGCACGAGGCAATCTTGCGCCGATCTGTTGGGCCTGATGGATAATACGATGAACTACACTCTTCTTCGTTTTATATTATAATATGTCACTTTGATATTTTTAATTTTTAAGTTTAAATAAATTATAGAAAAATAAAGCAACAATTTTAACATAAGATAAATAAAATAGTTCAATGTTACATCTAATAAAACTAATTTAGTGTTCTAGATATTGTTAAATTTTTTCATAAACTAGGCTAAATTAAAATAAGAAAGTTTAATTGAAAAAAATCAAAGTGTTTTATTAGAATATAAAATTGAGGGAGTACTACGAAACTTGTACATACAGGATACTACCCGATTTGTAAGCAAATTTCAACAGCGCAACAGAGTCTAGAGTCACCTCACATTATCCGTGATTGATTTTTTTTAGCGGGGCCGTGATTGATTTTTTAAAAGAACAATTCTCCCTTTCTAGGACCCCGGTTATTTTCAAGCTGATTTATACGGAGCCATCGTTTCACGGAATAAGCGAAACGGTATATTTATAAACGAAAAATAATTTATGAATAAAACTTTTATATACATGTTCTTATTGATTTAAAAGTAAAGGCTAAAAAATAAACTTTGATAAAAAAAACTTTAAAATCAATTCTAAATTTAAGGTTGAAATTTCAAATTTTAGTTGATAAGTATAAGTATAAGCGAAAAGATGAGGCATGTAGCCTGTAGGTTATTAAATACTCCTTCCATATCAGAATATAAGAAGTTTTAGAATTGGATATGGTTATTAAGAAAGTAAGTATAAGTGAGTGATGGAGGGTTGTGATTGAATGAGTAGTGGAGGTAGGTTGGAAAAATAAATGGTGGAGGGTTGTGATTGGTTGGGAAGAAAATATTGGTGGAGAAGTTGTTATATTTTGAGATAAATTCTACTTCCTCTGTTTCACAATCATTTTAGTATTTTTCCACATTCATATTGATGTTAATGAATCTAGATAAATATATATGTCTAAATTTATTAACATCAATATGAATGTGAAAAATGTTAGAATGACTTACATTGTGAAACATAGAGAGTAAGAGCTAAAAATTATTATATTTTAAAGCGGAGGGAGTAGATTATTCGCTCTGCTCTTCGGAAAATATGCCTTTTTCATCTACTGCTGAATACTACTAGCTAGAATGGTTCCATGGCCTTGAGAGGATACATGCACACGCGAGAGATGGACGCGCGAAGCAACAACGGCAGCAATAACAGAGACATATAGGGCTGGTTTGGTTTATGATCTAAATTGGCCTTACCAATTTTTGTCGATGCTAAATTTTGGCAAGTTTTGGTATGGCTAATTTTGGTAAGACAAAGTTGTGTTTGGATTGAAGCCAAAATAGTCTAAGTTAACTATTGAAATGGCATATTTTTTTAGACATATCAAAATTTGGCTTCAAATTAAATAGACACTAAATATATTTAAAATTACTAAATAAATATTAGTAAGGCCAATTTAGGCCTCAAACCAAACCGGCCCATACAGCATGGAGAGGTCGACGGCGCACATTCCTTGACCACCCAGCACAAGGCCGGTCGCCCGATCGGTACGTCCTAGCCAAATTGGCCAAGTTGCGCAATAAAATGTCCACAAAAACACAACACTTTTCATTGCAATCTCTCGATCCCTCTCGGTCCACACCACCATATATCATGCCCAAGATCCGTATCGCTGCCTACATAGCGCAAGCTGCACTGCTAGATGCATTGCAAGCGAGAGAACAGGGGCATGTTTCGTCATACTTTATCACAACTAATACTAGATAAGTTATGATAGTTATAAAAGTATGTGAATAAATTGCTAGCTACGAAATAATGTGGTAATTAAAGCTGGTAAAGGAAACTGATTTTATGACATACGAAGTGTGACAAACTATATATATACTTGTGATAATGAACTAAATATACGCTTCGTCCGTCCCTAGTAGAACTACAAATCTATTTATATTTTAATTGTAGAAAATGTTTCATCCGACCAGGATCCCTTATATTTTAGAATATAGAGAGTAAACTAATAAAGAGTTAAAAGTGTGATGTGATAAAGGATGATCATGAATCAAACACACCCTTTTAGTTTATGTTATCCATCGACCACTATTCAATGCCAAATTGGCGTTGGATTGGTCGGCTTCCGTGCAGTGCATGCACCTGGAGCGACTATTCTATCTGCAACTTGGGCTATTTTTATTTGCGTGTGGTTTTGTTTATTGCGCCAGTAGTGTTGTAACGTGTCTGTGGTTTGTACCACTTTTTTTTTGTAGATTAATTGCTAAAGGAACGTGTCACATGGAAATGGGTACTACTGTGCACTAGTTAATTTTCTTCAGAGTCTACGGGTTGAATATATAGCATTGTACGTAGGATCCCAAATGAAAGATACGATATGATCAATACATCAGAGGAACCATGACAAGATGCAATTTTGAAACACTCGGCTCATTTAAGCTCGCTATCTTAGAGCAAGGCCAATTCATTTATAACCAATCTAATAACTAATTCTGCTTACTATACTATTAGTATATGGTCCCACAGTCATACACACATTGTGTCTTGAAGTCCGTGCTGCAGCTGAATATAAATCTGTAGCCCGCTGCTTTTCTTTCTCATCTTTTATTATCTCATTAAAATATGTTTGTAGCTGGCTAATAATCTGCTATTGTACCTGCTCTGAGGCTCTTAGCTCGGCTCATTAACTATTGGAGTACGAGGTAAAAAGCCTAGCTCAACTCACCTCGTGAGCTGGCTCGTTAACGGGTTCTATCTTCTTTATATTGTATCTTTATAATTTCTAATTAACTGTTGTATGGTGTATTAACATAATAAAAAATATTAACTAATAAAATACTCGTTAGATATAAATAGTTTTAGATAATTAAAGGCTAAGCACTAGTCAATGGGTACTAATTATATGAAGATATTGTCATCTTTTGCAGGAGGAAGCTAAACGAGTATCTTGTGAGTTGGCTCGTTTAGCTGACGAGCTAGAAAAATTAACTTGATTCAACTTATTATAACTATTAGTTCAAACCGATCGAGCCACAATCTTCAATTCCCCCCCCCCCTCCCCCCCCCCCCCCCCCCCCCCCCCCTAATTTATAAGGCAAAGACATGTGGGAATAAATAATTTAGGATTTCTTTTTTACTCTGCATTCAAAAAGTTGAAGCTAAGTAATGAAAGCACGGAGAAAAAACCTTATTTAGTTGCAAAATTTAAATTGTAAAATTCAAAAATGCCAAATGCTTACTGTTTGGAACATCAGAAAATAGTTTGCTTTCAGCAATTTCAATGAGACTTGTCTGGATCCAATGTTGTTTTAGAAGTTTTGGAGTTTGGCATCCTCTGCAATTCTTTCCTCGGATTCTCTGCAGTAGAACATAAAGGTTTATATGGGAAAGTAAGAAAGGGATGTACTTAAAAAGAAAAGAAAAAGAGGAAACAACAGACATGAGCTCTGTCCTGAAATGTCATCGGCGTACTACGCTTTTGCAAGCACCAATTTTTGAAGGGTTCCTTTCTTAATAAAACCAATTTTGAAGGTTGGCAGGCGCATGATCAACTCAGTGTCCCTGGTAGAGGGTAGAATGGATGCGTGTATGTTGATGCGACACAAATAAATCCCATCGATTTGCTTATGCATATCTGTACGATTTATTAGTAACCTAAAAATGACTTATGGGTAAAATTTTTATATACGTATTATTAGCAATTCAAAAGCAAATGCTACAAAATAAACTACTATAGAAAAAAATCACAAAACCAATTCCAAAATCATGATACGGAGCAGCACAGTAATATTGCATTATGTTTGTCCAACAGTCCCATCGTTTCACCTAAAACTGATTATAACACATAACTTTTACGAGAGAAAGATTTTTTTTTTCACAAAACATTTATATATGGTTCTTAGCGACTTAAAGTTATTAAAGGTCAATACTGCAAGGTAAACGACGATAAAATATACCAAAATCACTCTGAAATTAAATTTTGAACACATAAATTGAAGAATTAATACACCATACTTCCTCCGTCCAAAAAAAACAAACACTGGGTTTCCGTGTCCAACATTTAACCGTCCGTCTTACTTGAAAAAATTATGAAAAAATTAAAAAGACAAGTCACGCATAAAGTATTAATCATGTTTTATCATCTAACAACAATGAAAATACTAATTACAAACAAAGTTCATGTAAGACGGACAGTCAAACGTTGGATATGAAAACCCAGTGTTTATCTTTTTTTTGAACGGAGGAAGTAGAGCTCTAACATGAAATCTTTATTATATTTATGGACGGAGGCAGTAGCTCACATCGGCGACATGGACCGATAGATGGATGGAAAGCACAAGCAAGCAAAGTGCCTGCACTGCACGCGTGGCCGGCAGAGAGAATCCGGGTAAATGACTAGTTGTAGAAGATGATGGATATGGATAGATAGTTATCGGGGCAGGGCATGATGGAATTGGAACGTAACGTTAGCCACGGAATTTGGGAACATGTGTCGCCCCAGGGAGCCGATCGAACCGGCACAGGATTTTTTTCTCTCTTCTTTTCTTCTTTCTGTGATGTTACCACTCTGGTAGCAACGTGTTGTGCCATGGATGGCAGCTGAAGGTGATAACTGGGCTCATCATTGGAGAACTTGGGCCTCATCGGTAAGCAACTTGTTTGAGCTGATTAGTCAAAGTTGTTTTTTTTTTAAATTCAGCCAAAGCGATTTTATTGGTTGGCTTATTTTGCTTAAATGGCTTGACGAAGAATCTTTCGCCTATATTTGATTAAAAGTACTTAGCCTAACTCAGCGATACAATCAACTTTGGCCGAAAAGTTTTAGCCCAAACAGCCATCCGATAAGAATCCTTGTTGGGTTAAGTGCCGGCACAAGGTCTGGTTTACCTTGTAAGGCTTCCCACCGTTGGGGTATATAGTGTTAAGGGTTTGGAAAACTCTAACAAGGTCTTTTAACAAAACATTTTTTTTAAGGTTTATATGATATTCTATGTAGTAACCTAGCTCCTCTGGCCTCGCTAAATGGTACGGAAGCATTCTACAAGCAGCAAGCATGAGATTATTTTTTATAATAGAATTCATTTTACAACCAATTATTACAATGATAATGATAGTTGGTCTAAAAATCGTGAATTACAAAATCATAATTTGATTAAAAACAAGATAATTAATTAGACACCAACTAAAGACAGATATTTGCAAAGATGAAAAACAATGTAACAGCTTTTGCTGGTAGTGGTGGATTCCTTTTCATGTTTACTAAATGACAGTATGACACCTCGAGTTTACTGCGTTTGATGTGATTAGTAATCTTTGATTGCAAGTAAACAAGATAAAGTTACATTCATATTTACTACACGTACAAATTTATAGCTAGAAATAACCTTCTTTTTTTTTACAGAGCTAGCAACGTGCCAACGTGGGAGAGTGGCTTGGTGATCAATTGCATTCCTTGCGTTGAATCACCAAATACGAGCCCAATCCCTTTTGCTTTCCGTGCCGCGGCTTCTAAGTTGGGCCTTCCTTCGGCCCAGACCAAATTCGATCCAGTGATCTCATGTGATAACATATGGGCCTTCTTCTCCTCCGGCCTCCCTCCCGTAGACGATGTCCTCTCTGCGTCGAAGCATGAGATGACCGGAGAATTTTCCAGCGACACGGCGGAGCCGGCGTCTCCGGCGACCGGGCGCCGGTGGCGTTGTGATTGGTAGGCACAGCCAGGCCGAAGCCGCCGTCTGCCGGCGTGGGGGAAGACGATCAAGCCTGGCCTTGCTCGAACCTCAGTTTAAGCTCATCTTTTCCTACATAGGAACTTAGGAAGAGATGATTTCCCAATTCTGTCAACATAATTAATCCTTTATTGACAGAATATTCAAGACAAGTACTGTATTTCTTGATAGATTAAGGGCGTGATTGATACCAATATATGCTCTGCCAATATTTTGATTGTTTCAATAGTAATTTCTTGGTATTTGAAATGAAGCCAAATTTTAACCACACTAGGTATCTCCATCGGTCCAAAAAAAAAAAAGAGATCAACTTTTAGGTTTTAATCTAGACTTGGTGAAGTTGGTTTTTCTGGTATGAAGAACGTACTAGCTAGTAGAAAATCTGTTCTACTAAATTTTGTTGAGACAACTTGATACTACCAATATTTTATTAGAGATGTACAAGCGCGAGACAATAAACAAATAAATTGAACTTTTTTTTGTTCTTTTGCGATGAACTTATATTTACTTCTCATGGAATTTCTTAAGAATTAAATTTGGCGCGATTCTGTAGATACACAAGAGAATTGAGAAAGCTGAGGGTTGAGCTACACTGAATGAACAATATAGTTCAACAAATTTTCGGTTTGTTTTCTTTTAATGGGATTTTTGGTCTGTTCTTTTGCTACTGAAACCGTTCGGTTTCTCATTCTCAACTTGTTCAAAATCAACAGCCGATATTCAAATTTGGCTTGCAAATTTTCAACGGTTTTAGTCTAAAATGGATAGAATATTCACAGAAAGAGTGCAACTTGCACCGTAAACGATTTTTGTTCCACTTCCACACAAACGATTTTAATAAAGCCTGTTTCCACGTAATTGTTCTTACACCTTTTTTACTTCAAAAGGCTTGGTTATAGTTTTTGTAATGTATTATTTGCCCGTTACATTTGTGTTAATTGATCTTAACTACTGTTGCGGATTATGGCTACAATTTTAAGACTAAAATTGTGTAGGTTAGGCCAGTTCTAGCACCAGCAAACGAGGTACAAATGCTAGTTCAGGTGAACAACTAGAACACCAAGCTTTCTCATAAGGAAAAGCACACAACAGATCCTTCATCCATCTGCGTGCAAGTTTACAGGATATGACATCAAGGCTACAGCCATAAATACTAATGCATATATTAGATAGCATGTCTCGACATGAAGTCATGAACCTTGCAGTTAGCTCCAACCTTTCCAAAATTACACTTCCTGGTCCTCACCAAGTACATCCAGAACATGCCAGCTAGTCAGCAAAAGCATCGAGGCAAAACGAAGGGCTGGGACTGAACTTTGTCGCAGCCGAATGGGGTGCAAAAGAACACAGATAAATAAGGCAATCCTAGGATTGACAAAAGGATTTTTTGGATATTTTTGGAGGGGGAATAGCAACTATTTTACTACTTTGCTAGATTCAAAAAACGCCTACGCTTGAACCGGTGTTTGCCTGGGTCCATTGAAGCGAGCAGGCCGCCCATTTCCATTCCCATTGTGGAAGATGCGGTCCTGACGATAGCCATTCCCATTCTGATGATAGTATCCAGTCCCATTCTGCCGATGTCCATTGCCATTGCCGTTCTGATAGTACTCATCTCTGTTCTGATGGTATCTGTTCCCGTTCTGATTGTATCTGTTCCCATTCTGATGGTATCCATCACCGTTCTGATGGTATCCATTTCCATTCTGATGGTAACCACCACCGTTACTGCCCTGTGGCCCTCGACCACGCCCTGAGTACTCGTTCTGATTTCTGAATCCGTTCCTCATGTTATCACCATCACGGTAGTTACCATTGTTCACGAAACCTGCTTCTCGTCCCCTGAAGTTGTCCCCACGGTATCCACCACCTCTGTTGTCTTGCTGGAACCGACCACCCCGAGCATTGCCATTGTTTTCAATATGGGTGACACCATTAACAACTGAAAGTGAGAAGAAATAAGGGGAAATGGCACATCAGTTTATGCAAGTGATGTGAAATATATAAACCAATGACCAGCAGCAAAAGATGCTGATCTTTGCACTTAGATCCAAAAAGGCCACTCGTGAGATTTCTAAATGAAATGCGCAGGGAAGCAGAAATACCACATCACCATACTAAATTGCAAATTGATTGAGCCTGTACCATTCACATATATAAGAATATAAGATTCTCTATGTTTGCATGTGCGTGGTTGGAGAAGGTCATAAGCAACCTCAAAGCCTATTAACACGCAGATTGTGAACCTGTCCTAGACCTACGACAACAGAACATGCCATTGGTGTCTTTGCTAAGGAAGATCAGAAAGCTTGCTCACCTCGAGTTGTAGTTCGTTTCTCCTCAACAATGGATGCTTTTGAGCCAATAGAAATTGGAGAGGCCTACAATAACAGATATTCACTTGTTTAGACCATATGCTATACAAGTAGGGGGGAGATATAAATTTGCTCCCTCTTGAAACTACATCAAACAATGCACTTCAGCTAAATGAAATTATAATAAAACCCAGCCCGTCATAACTGCAGATAGAATTCTAGCATAGTGAAGCCCAAATTAGCGAGGTAACTTATGAGCTTACTACAAACTGAGGTCAACACTCCGAGAAACAAACCTCAATTGCTGCTAGCATGGATTGCCGAGACTCAAATTCAACAAAGCCAAAGCAGAATCCATCGGGCTGCAGAAACATGGTGGAAATGTCAAAACAAATGATTAGAGCAACCAAACCTACATACAAGCTTTCACTAACCTGACGGTGTCGAACTTGAATACCACCAGGCCCGATAGCACCAAATTTCCTGAACTTCTCCTCAACATCTTTCGCGGTACATTCATAAGGTAAGTGCTTTACATAAACAGAATACCCTTGCTCTACAAAAACAACGTTTTGGTATAGTTCACTTCAGTATAAATAACAACATGCATGCTTTTTTCTTCTTAAATAAAACATGAAACAAAGGATAAACTGACCAACAAGAACATTTTTGTCATTTGGAGATGTGGTATCAGCCGCATTAGTAGGTTTCACAGGTGAGGACACAGCTTTCTCCACATTGTCAGTCACTTTTGCAGTTGGCTTTGGTTTGGGTTTGGGCTTGGGCTTTGCAACAGGTGGAGTTGGTGTGCCCTCCTTTGTAACCTTAACCTGTAGTGCAAACCACAGAAGGAACAGTAAGCATGGACACAAAAAGGGCATTATTCTTGTGTATTCATAATTCAGGCAGAATTGAGTATACGGATGAAGTGCAGGGAAAAAGAAAACTCACAACTGATGCATATGACTGTTTAGTAACATCCTTCTGAGTTGAGGCACGAGGAGCAGGTGCAGCTGCAGCTGCAGGAATGTTCTCTGCACACAAACTAACCACTTCCGTGCATGCCTCAACAAGAACATTTTCTTCGGGAGAACTGTCATTGGCAGGCAGATTCTCAACATTGTCATTGACATTCTCTGCAGATGGAAGCTCCAAGTCTGCAGTCTCATTGACATTGCCTGAAGTCTCTGGCAAAACATTGTAATTTTAGCAAACATATTGAAGGGAATATGGTCAGCCAAAGGTGAAGTAATGAAATACAATAACCTGGCTCAGATGTAAATGTGACACTGTGAGTGTTATCATCAACATGGTTAGGCAGAGAATCATTTATCTCAGTCAACAGTCTTTCTTGTGGAGAATCATTTGTCTCAGTCAACAGTGTTTCTTGCAGAGAATCATATCTTAGCATATCATTCAGAACAAAATAGCCTCCGCTTTCTTGTGGAGCAAGGAAGAATGACTGGCTAAATCTATGCCTCATAGTGCCATTGTGTCCAATAGATCCAGTTACCAAAATGAGCACACCACCATTGAGGGATAACTGTGCATCCACATTCTCTAACTTAATCAAACAGCTACTGAAGTCCGTAGAGAGAAATTCATCGTTGATAGCCTGGACAAGCAACGCAAAAAAATAAATTACACTCCATCAATTTAATTATATAAGGTGTATTTGACTTCAAAAAGACTACAAGAAATATTGGCCCTTAGTTTCTCATGAAATATATTCTTGATAGCTATAAAACCAATATTCTGTGTATGCACTTTGAAGTATGAAAATACACCAAATGTACTGCTAAGTTAACTAATTATTGGTGAAAATCATAAAAAATAAATGATCTTTTGGAACCAAAATGCCTATAAAAGTGAACGGAGGCAGTACCTAATAAGTGATTTGTAGGAACAAAGTAATATGTCCGTGTTAAATACTTATTACAGATTACATAAATATGAAATTAAGTTAGAATACTCTACTGAATTTAGATGTCACATTATCCTATGATCCTATCAAATGACGTTACATGTTTGATGAATCATACATGAATGTTCCATAGTAAGACGACCTTAAAGGCCATGCACATCCTTCTAATAATTGACATACAGCAATATGCATGCTGCAACTATGCAACTACCACGGTACTACGGTCTACGGATACTGCATGCTGATTTGCAGTCAAAATTCACTCTTAAGAAGGCACACAGAAAAATCTACTAATAATTACCATGCTAGCGCATTTCTCTGAACTTAACAAGCAAATAGAACTATAACTGCTGACAGAATATCTATCATCGCATTTGATGCTCATGTGCTTTCATTCTGAATAATGTGTAGAGGTAAATGCCACTGCATAAATGAAAATCAAGTTCCACAAATTTGATACAAGTAAATGCATGTACATCCATACTGCTAATTCGAAAATTGCCCAGCCTAAGAGTGTGTATTCATAATTTGTAACTAATTGAAAGAGTATGTCCTATTGCAGAAAACTTACAGTCAATGTGGTTACAGATGTCATGGTTCCATTAGAATCTGGTCGACCAAGGGTGCTTGAATCATGATAGAACTTACAAACTTGACCCGGTGAACTATGGAGAACATTGTAGTATTGTTGAACAAACGCATTTCCAATCTGGAAAGAAAGACCAAAATCATGTTGAGTTCAGCTACATGGGAGTAGATCGATATAAAATATATGGGAGTAGATCGACAGAAAAGGGATAATACCGTTTGTGGACTTAAAGGAGCAACTGATTCCCCAACTTGCATAGCCATCCCTGTGGAAGGTATAGCACTGATTAATATCTGAAAGCTTTGAGGCGAATACATAAGTAATAGCAGCATCATAAATACGGAGGTTTTTAAAGCTATTAGTAAGGGTCCAGAATAAAACAGAAAAGGTGAATTAATTGGCAGATCAGCGAATGCCTGGGTATGAGCTCCACAGCTCAGGAGCCAAACCCGATGGTAACAACATGATATAAGCAGCAGATAACTACTGTTACAGCAAAGGAAAACCAAAGTAAAAAACAACAATCCATGCAAATTAATTGACTTTCCACTTCGAATCATAAAGGCTTACGCTTTGACAAACAAAGAAACCAGCAAATTTTCACTACAATCAGAACCTGGGATTATTTGACAATACCAATAACCGAAACAACTTGAGAACTTATTTAACACATTAAGGAAAAACTTATTTAACACAAACCACGGTACCTAGAAACACTGAATATACGGTAAACCTAGAATAAACAGGAATTCAATACAACAAAACGGTTTTTTTTCAAGGCACAACATTATAGATCCTACTAAAAGGGACATCCCACTCAAACCATCGCCCGACCAAAAACGCAAAAACTCTAGAACCAACTCGTCCCCAACCTAAATCTCCCCCAAGGATACCTTTCCCCCTCACATAAAACCCCTACCACTACACCACATCAACCAAACGAAACCCTAATTACACATCAACCAAACGAACCCCCTAATTAACACGAGGGGAGGGACGCACGCGCACGAATCATGCCCTACCAGCCGCGATCACCGTGCACGAAACAAAACAAAACACAAAACAAAACAGAGATTGCAAGAGAGAGAGAGAGAGAGGGTGGGGGGCGGAGGAACAGGAATCGAACCTCGCGCGGAAGCAGGGGGAGGGGCTCCCGGCGGCGGGAGGAAAACCCTAGCCCTAGCGAGAGTCGTCGGCGGCGGCGGCGGCTTCGCGAGGTTTCGACTCGAGGAAGGAACCGAAGCGAGACGGGGAGAGGAGGCGGCGAGAGAGAAAGAGAGAGGGGTTTATAGCGAGGAAGGTGGAAGGGTTTTTGGTGGGCCCCACGCGGCCACCGCGTGTCGCTGCCCTGTGGGCCCCCCACCCAGTGGTGGTGGAGTCCTTCCCTCGTGCGTCCCGCCATGGGCCGCCTCCAGGCCCATGAGAAGTTCCGTTTTGTGGGCTCTAATATGTGGGCCTCCACGAGGTCCGGCCCATGAGAGAGAGAGAGAGCTGAAGAGGCGAGCTCTAAAACCCTAGTTAGAGCCGCCGCCTTCGCCCGTGTTCCCCTTCTCCCGCGCGCCTCCCCTCTCGCCGCCTCGCCGCGCGGCCGCCGCCGACGTCTACCGCCCCCACCGGAGCTGCGCCGTGGTACGTGTCCTCCGGTGCGCCTCCCTGTTAATTTCAGCACTCGTTGTTCGATTCGCGAGCTACTAGGATCGTTGATGCGCCCGCCCGTGCTTTGGCTAGACTTTGGTTGCGAACGTATTGCACGAAGCAGCAGTCGCCGATGAACTCGCGCCGCGCTGCCGCCTGGAGCTCGCAGCTTGCCCGGCACTGCCGCCTCTCGCCGATGCGTAGTAGCTTCAGCGTTCAGTATCTTAGCTTGCGGCAGTAGAAATAAGGCCCTTTATGTCTACGGGATTGTTTCGTCTAGTTTGTTGGGATTGCTTTCTCTTTTTCTTTTTTCTAATTTGATGAGTGTTTTAGTAGTCTAGTTTGATATATTTGTCTAATTTGTTGGGATTGCTATTTTGTTTTGTCTAATTTGTTGAGTGTTAGCAGGCCATTTCCTTCGGGCAAGATGAGTTTGATATCGCAGAATCCCATTCAGAAGCGCCGACTGGAGACAATTGAAGGTGATGATGATAGTGACGAGGGATTAGGCTCTCCCATTGCTGCTGGAGCAGCTGAGGATGGGAATGAAACCAAGTCGGAGAAGCGCAAAAAGGAGAAGAAGCGGAAGAAGGCCAAGGCGCTGGAGGCGCTTGAGGAGAAGGAGAACAAGGAGAGGGAGGAAATGAAGAAGCTAGAGAGCTCCCTGTTTGGTGCCCTCTATGCGCCGCCTCAGTTTGGCACTGAGGTTGAGGCTGTGGATCCTGGCAAGGGCGCGCCTTCATTCTTCATGGATAGGTCTGGTGGTGATGGTGAGGACGATTTGCCCGTCTATGACGAGGGCTTGTCCAGTGAAGACGAGGGGGATGACATGGTTGGCAGGGAGAGGAAGCCTGCATGGGTGGATGAGGAGGAGGTGACTGAGGTGGACATTTCGAAGGTGGCAAGGTTGAGGAAGTTGAGAAAGGAGGCTGATGAGCGTGTGATCTCAGGGAAAGAGTATGAGGCTAGGTTGCGTGGTCAACATGCCAAGTTGAACCGCTTCGCTGGTTGGGCTGACTTGGACCGTAAAGCTCCTCTTCCTGGGTCGTCTGACAATGAATCTGATGAAGAGGGCGGAGTTGATGATATTCTTCGAAATAATGATGAGCTTGTTGTCAAGGATAATGCTAAGCTCTTACCTGACATGCTAGGGTTCTCAAGACTTGTAGATGCAAATGCCCAGGAACCATCTAGCGGTCCTATCAATTCAGTGCAGTTTCACAGGAATGGGCAGCTTATGCTTGTTGCTGGTTTGGATAAGCATCTGAGATTTTTCCAGATTGATGGGAAGAGAAACCCCAAGATCCAGAGCATATTTATTGAGGATTGCCCTGTTCACAAGGCCGCATTTCTGCCTGATGGTTCTGAGGTTATCCTTTCAGGCAGGAGGAGGTTCTTCTACTCATTTGATCTGGTGAATGCTGCTGTTAGTAAGATTGGACCCTTAACAGGACGTGAGGAGAAAAGCCTAGAACACTTTGAGATATCACCTGATTCAAAGACCATTGCATTCATTGGTAATGAGGGGTACATTCTTTTGATTTCTTCCAAAACAAAGCAGCTCATTGGAACCCTCAAGATGAATGGGAATGTGCGTTCATTGGCTTTTGCTGATGGTGGGAATCAGCTACTAAGCAGTGGTGGTGATGGCCATGTGTACCACTGGGATCTCAGGACAAGGAAGTGTATCCACAAGGGTACCGATGAGGGTTCCTTGGCAGGCATTTCGCTTTGCACTTCACCCGACAGCTCTCTGTTTGCCACAGGCTCCACCAGCGGCATTGTGAATGTGTACAAGAGGGATGATTTTCTGGGCGGGAAGAGGAAGCCACTGAAGACGATCGAGAACCTCACAACCGAGATCGGTGAAATGAAGTTCAACCATGATGCCCAGGTTCTGGCAATAAGCTCGAGAAAGGAGAGGAACGGGATGAGGCTTGTGCACGTCCCATCCCTCACCGTGTTCCAGAACTGGCCAGGGCCTCGGTTCAGCCTCCACTACCCACGGTGCTTGGACTTCAGCCCGGGCAGCGGGTTTTTGTCCGTCGGACATGCTGGTGGAAAGGTTTTGCTGTATAAGCTGCACCACTACCAAAATGCTTAAGATCTGAATGTGTTACTCTTTCCCCCATGGGCTGAAATGTGACCTGAAAAAAAATTCAACTTTCAACACTGTGTTTCAATTTTGAGAGATATCGATGGTATCTGTAGTCTAGTTCTTCTGAATTCTTTTTTTTTTCTCTTTACTTTGGGTGTTGTAATCCCTTACTCTGGTGCTTAATGCAAAGCTGGCAATTTACCCATGTTGTTGCATTTCTTTTATCATGCAAATTGATATATCTGTACCGGTGATTGCTGTGTCATCCTCTTAAATCTCTTTGGTATACAGACTTCATGAGCTAGTTCTGGAATGCAGCCTTCCCGGTTCATAGATAGCCGCACTTTGTTCAACTCCAAGTTAGACGTCCCCTTGTGTGTATCAGCGAGACTTAAGTTTGTTCAATTTCAATCAAATTTCTCCCGAATTTGCCCCATGTTTCAAGAGGAGTCCGAAGCATTGGACACATTTGGACGACTCCGGAGTTGTAACACGGTTTGGTTGCTACCGCCTGCACGCCTGCCTGACCACGTGTGGTGTGGTGCGGTTCGCAGACGCGCGCCCACCAGGTGCTCGACGGAATGCTCGGAACAGGGGGCGCGCGACGCGGGCGGGGGCACCGGGAGGACCTGAGCTCGCCTGGACCTACGCAATGGCAAGCCGACGAGCTGAGCTGAGCAGCGTCTGGCGAATCCGGTACGCGAGGCGGCGGGAACCTAGGATCTCCTGCCGGCTGCCATGCCCAGGATGCCGATGCCGATGCCGATGCCCACCGGAATACCGGATGCGGATTCAGTGGGCGGTCCCTGTTCCCGACGACTCGCCGATGACGCCCTCGTTCGAGGCTGGCGCCGGCATCCCCATGTGCCCAGGTCTGTCCTTCCCTTTCCCCCTCCCAATGATGCCGCTCGCTATGCAGCCTCTCCCCACTGCTCCACTTCACCACCACCATGTCCGGTGCTGATAAAATCTCTGAAATGGCTTTACAGTCGCGTTGATATCTCAACAGTGCGGGCAGAATCAATGGCGCTTGGTCTCTGCTGGTGGAGCCTCCTGGCGTTTCTTGGCTCTTGCTGAGGGTACATACTCCCTTAACTTAAAAATTACATGGTGTGACATATTCTAATACTACGAATCTGAACTAATAATGTCATATTCCGTGCTAGGTAAACTTATTTTTTGAACGGATGGAGTAGGGATGAACATGCGCGCAGCTGGGAGATTGGAGGACATGGATGGCTTCTCTTGGTTAATTTGGAGGTATGCATTACCTGCATTGCTATGTCACTTTCATGAAATGCATGTTCTCTCCTTTTGGTTTCCCTGTGGCCAATTTGCATCCTGTGTCGAGAATTGAGATCTGGGAATCCTGGGTGATCTGGCACTGAGACACTGACTCAAGAGCAGTTATCTCGTTGAGAGCCTTGACAAGTGGCTATGCTGTATACAGAGAAGTGTTTGCCCACATGGAGTTCGTACGATGCGCTTATCCGGATTACTGACTCGATGATTGATTTGGTGACAATATCCTCGTGCGAATGTCGGGGTATGGCTGCTGCGGTTTTTCATTTTTTTCTAAAAAAAAAAAAGGAAGATATGAAAACAGTTTGAGAACTGCAGGGTTGAAACTTATAGTGGATGTTATCACCAATATGGCAATCTCGTTATCTATAACAGTGTAAAATGTTCCTGGCAAGCAGATGCAGAATGGCCACTTCCTATCCCTAACTAATGAATATTGGGTAAGTTTATTGCTTGAGGTGAGACCTTTTTTCATGAGACAAATAATACATTGTTAAATTGAGAGCAAGAGCATGTCCTGGTTAAAAGGCACATAGAGAAGAATGTTGTGGACACTCTATTGGTTGCTTCTTCTTCTAGGGTCAGTTGCAGTGAGATACTGAGGCCCCGTGTTGAGGAATATTTATGTTTCTTCTATAGTTTAATCTTCAGCAAAATACAAGATGTTACATTCACTAGTGTAGTGTAGTTGCTAAGCTTCCTAGGGGAAACATGTATTGCCAAGCATATTCAGCTTGTACTACTAAATGACAGCTGCCTCTTTAGGTTCCACTGTCCACCGTGCATCTTCCCTGTGGCCTCATCCCATATGACCTCGTCAATGAGGTCCTTGTAGATTAATCTTTCGATCTCCAAAACCGTGCTTGGTGATTCACTGTCGAAGCTCCAATCTTCTATTCCATTCAGTGGATCCTCAACCAATAGCATTCTTTCATCCCCATCCTCTTCGGAGCATTTTATCACTGAACTCTCAGATTGAAGCCTGTCAACCTCTGTGCACAGGTCCTTAAAAAGTCGCCATCCGTTATACTTCCTAAATTGAAGCGACTTGGCTGACTGACTTGCCGAGCAATGAATGTTCATCTTCTGAGCTGTAATTTCGTTTACCAGATCGAATACAATTCTTCGATGAAGCTTTTCTGTGTTAGCTTTGGAGCTTTTGGTAACAGTTTGGTCTGCTGAAGCAAAGTCCGGCTTTGTTTGTTCAAGAATGAGGAAGAGCTCTGGATTGATCAGGCAGCTTGATGGCCATGCTTGACCAGGCATGGCTACGAAGCTAAGTTCTTTGTGCAGGAGGCCAGATGCTAAGAGTATCTCGTAAATGTACTGATGATCTTTCTTGTTTGCAGATTCATCATTCATTGACTGCAATTGCTCAAGCTTCTGGATGAGGGCCTCAAAATTTTCTGGTTTGATCTGGCTGACTTCACTGCTCGTCTTGGACTGCGGCGTGTCAGGCAGGCTGTTCGGGTTCCAGCACTCCTCTGAAGAATGTGTCTCCCCATCTGAACAAGCAGAAAAGGATATGCATGTATTCAGAAACCAGTGCTCAATACAACTGCAGAAAATAGTAATATGCCAGACAGAAATACGGTATTCATTATCAGACCTAACCACTGCAGAAAAACATGTACTGGACAGGAGATCTGATATCACTATCTGTCTACGGATCAACTGAATCATACTCATGCTAGGTGTATTTGTAGAGGGGGACATTGGTGGGCACGTCTATACTAGCAATGCATGTACACCAGAAGACACACATCATGCTCCTGCTGTCCTGCATAAGCAAGTGCAACATGTGGGCCTTGCTATAACCTAACAATGTTCTGGTCATCTAGCTGCAAGTCTGCAACAGTCCATCTGCTGTGGTTCCTCCCAATATCAGGACCACAAGCTACCTGGTTGTAGCTTTTATTGCAGATTATCTGTCACTAGCGTCATTGGCAAGCTTACAGCTAACTATGCTTGTCCTTTGAATGACACTATGGGCTTCTGGATTGAATGAGAGCAAACAGTAGAATCCATCATGTTGCTGTTCTTGCAGTTGGTTATCTTAATGCAGAAAAATTACTGGATCAACTTCTCACCTTTGAATGAATATGACAGTCTTGTATGGTAATATGATGTGTCGAGGACAGAGACGGGGCTTGGGGCGTTCTCCAGTGAATTAATCTTCTGATCTGAAGCAAGAACTGAAGGAGTTCCCTGTAAAAAAAGGAGATTATATTTACTAATTAGTGACAAACAAGGTAAAAAAACATTGATTGAACTGGCTGGTTTCCTTATATCTGATTTTACTATGTATACCTTGTGACTTGGTGTCGATGCTAGGGGCTTTTGAAAATCCATGATGCTTATGTCGACCTCCTTCACCATGCCGATTCTGCTTCTTGGACTCTTCAAGACCTCATTGTCACGGTGGTTCTTCCCTTGAGAAGGTTTTGTTCTTGTTCTTCCTCCTGGAGAGCCTGCTTCACTGGACTTCTTGCTTGGGGACTTTGGTGAGACAGGTGGACGAGACCGCCTTTCTGGCTCTGCCTTCTGCTGCGCTTTCCTGGGGCTTGATGATCCTGTAGGCCTCGGAGAGCTTGCACGGCTAACAGGTTCATCAGACTTGGATTGTGCCCTTGAAATGCGAGAATGGACCTTCTCATTTGTGCTGATCTCATGCTCGCCAATGCAAGGCGCATCTCTGGCCTGCAGCTTCCTGAGGTTTCTGAACCCTGCAAGGGGATCAACTGAAGCAAGTGAAACCCCTGGCTGCTTCTCAGTGCTTCTTGCTGGCTTCATGACTACAATGGGAGGCTGGAAGTGTCTGGAACTGGTGTTCAGTGCATCCCCTGCCTGCTGAGCAGCCACTGTTAATGCGCCATTGCCATCGTTCTGGCGCTTGGCATCCTTTGCGTGCAGCGCTTCCAGTATCCTGAGAGCCCTGAAGTCCTTGTTGCACTCCAAGAACTCAAGCCCCCCGCCCCTTCTCTCAATGTAGGCATAGAGAGATGCAGTCCTTGGTCGAACTTCAGCATCTCGACATTGTGAAGCCTTGCTACTGGTGGCAATCTTCTCCTGCTGCCTCCAAGGAGCGGATTCAGTAAGAATTCTTGGAGAAGGCTTGGTTTTCATTGCTGGAGACTCATCTTTTGGCAGCGACTCACGTGGATCCTGACAAAATCTTCTAGGGGAAGGTACTGGATGCTCCTTCTGTGTGTCTTCTGCTGGTCTTGGTGATCTTGCAGGCTCGTAGCTATCAACAGTTAGCACCCCTGTAGCATTGGGTGCTTCTTCCAACCCCATCAGCTTGGCAATGACACTGCTGGCACGCCTATGGCCTGGGGAATCTTGAGGCCTAAGAGCATCCATGAGACTGTCGTCGGTTCTCCTGTAACTGAAGTTCTTCTGGCGAGAACTCGAGCTCAGGGTTTCTTTCCTACTGTCCAAGGACAGTCTGGGAAGCTCTTTGAGCCTTGTGGAAGGCTTCTTGTTCTCTTGAGCTTCAACTGGCCTCAGGAGCCGCCGATCATCGCATGAGAAGCGCGACTGCTCCGGGAATCGCCTGCTGGATTCAACAGCATTAGCAGGGACCTTGGTGCTCTTATCGATCCCGATGACGTAGGTCCCATCCATTGATTTGGAGAGCAGCAAGGGCCTTGGTGAGTCTTTGTACTGCCCATTCCTCCTTGTGTCCTTCACCGAGGTCTTGACAGTAAGGCCTCCGGTGTCCCGGTTAATGGAGTCCTTCACAATGTCTCTGAAGCCAATGTTTGACTGTCCAGACCTGGTGTCCATGACTGGGTCCTTCAGACTTGGTGAGCTCTTCAGTGGCCTCTGCACAAAGAGCTGCTCGTTGATATATGGCAGCTCCTGTTGGATCGATTTGTTGCCATCAAGTGATGAAAAGGATGAGCATGAGGAGGAAGAACAGGAAGCCCTTGATGACTCTATTGAAAGGCTACTGTTCTCGGTCATGCTCTTGCTGAATGTTTTCTCCTGCAAAGGCAATCCATAAGTTAGAGCACTCTTCTTGATGTGGCCAAAGTATACTTCTGATGCATGCATGGGATGGTTTTTTACTGGCAAGTAGTAACAAACAACAGTTGGAGTTCGAGTAGGAAAAATTACCAGAACGATCTTGGAGGTACTTGAGCTCTGCGCTGCAACATTGCTGCTGCTTCTTGGAAGAGTATGGCCTAGAAGAAAAAAAAAAAAGAAGACATTATAGTTACAGCCTAAACTGTGAATTGAGGAAATATAGCTATTTATCATGACAGTCTGGTATGAGCAAAATGGATGGATTTGAGCGGTGAAAGGTGTGTTTTTTTCTTAATTGTTGTTCAATAATATAATCAATTAATCATATACATGAATGGAAGTTTTATAATCAATTGTTAAGCTGTCTTCTTCAGTTAATTTATCATTGACGAGAATGGAAATTTTAAAACCAAATGTTAAGCTGTCCTCTTCAGTTTCATTATATTAATGAAAATTTTAGTAACTAACTGTTAATCTGTCCTTTTCAGTCAGTGCGAAAAGTTATCCCCTCGTGCTACTTCTGGGCACCCAAATCCACGTCAGTGCCTGTCCTTATGTCAATGTGTGCTGCCATATTACATTCTTTAAAGAAAGGCCTTTATGATCACAACTACTGTAAGCCATCTGTTTTTTGTACTGTTGTCTTTTATTTAGGGTGAGGGGGGTACTATGTTTTCAATAAAAGAAGGTTAAAGATGAAATTAGTATCCTGCAGTTGTGAAGAAGTGAAGAAAACTCCCATTTTCCAATTAATAGCATTTTTTTAAAAAAAAACTTTCTACTAGCAATAAACTGCTTTACCAACCAATGCATGTTCTACTGCACCTTCCAACTGTTATCTGTTACCAAACTTTGAGTAATAGTCTGAAAGGACTTGTCTCTCAAGTTTCAACCAACACATGAAATTAGTAGTTCTCTGTCCCACAAAAGAAGCACCCAACTTTCTAATCTCTGGTCAACATTTGCAGAACGAGTTGCAGCTAATAATTCAGAGAGTATGTGTCATAAAAAAACCCCATTTTTTACAAACTGAAAAAAAAAGTAACACATTTTTAGGAGGAAAAACAGTAGTAGTAATACTTAAAAACAGTAACCAAGATAGAGATTAAAAGAAAAAGAAAAGGAAAAGGAAACATCTTGCGAAATGCTTGACATGATCTTGGGTGTGGGAATGGAGTGAAGCTGGTGATTGCGATAACAGAACAGGGGGCAGATGCCACAGGAAGAAAAATGTGCAGAGAAAGAAGAGGGCAACGAGGAGAAGGAATGAAGGAAGAAATTGCGTGGCTCACCTGGGCCCGGGGGCAGCATCTTGGGCGGCGGGCGGCGGCGGCGCGCGGTGAGCAGGCGCTGGCGGCGGTCGAAGATCTGGAAGATGCCGGCCATGCACCCCATCTGCCTCTCCAGCTCCGGCGCCTCGTCCCCCAACCCCCCTCCTCCTCCGCCACCGAGCACCCTCGCCGGAGGCATCTCCGACTCTTCCCCGATCACCAGCTCACGCACATCCAGCTCTGGAAGCAAGGAGCAAGCAGGTACGTACGCTCTTTCTTTCTTGCTTTGGGATGCGTGAGATGAGATGGAGAGGTGGTATGGTAATGGTATGATGAGGTATCTGTCAATGGCGTGCGAATGCCATGCAGGGTGTCGTAGGGAGAGGAGGAGGGGGGGTTGAAATAAGCGGGAGGGATGGTGGATTGGTGGGGTGGTGGGTCAAGGCGTGTCGATGGTCCATGTCCAGCTCCCAGCACCCACGGCCGAATGCTGCTGCCGCTGCGCTGCCCGCGACGCGACCCGGCCACGCATGTGAGGGGGGGCTTCGATCATTGTTGCCGGGTTGGGCATGTGACCGCGCGCGCACCACCACCTCTCCCTGCCACGGCCACAATACCATATTGTCCAACCCGCTGCGGGTCGGCCGCAGCGGGGGTATACGGTTTCGATTAGGTTTTTCTCTCATTGTTACAGATTATAAGTCGACTCTGGTTAAAGTTAAAATGCTTTAAGTTTGGTAAAAAAAATACGGAGTGGTAATAACATTTTTAATACAAGACAAATATGTTACGAAAATATATCTAATTATAGATTTAATGAAACTAATTTGATGTTGTAGGGTGTGTTTAGTTCACGTTAGAATTGGATGTTTAGTTGAAATTAGAACGATGTGACGGATAAGTTAGAAGTTTATGTGTGTAGGAAAGTTTTGATGTGATGGAAAAGTTGGAAGTTTGGAGAAAAAGTTTGGAACTAAACTCGGCCGTAGTTTGAAGTAGTTTGATTTTGACCAAAGTCAAAATAATTTATAATTTAAAACGGAGGGAGTATGTATTACTAGTATTTTTTTGAAGAAAAATACTAGTAAATTAAGGGGTGTTTAGATCCATGGGTGTAAAGTTTTGGTGTGTCACATCGGGTATTATATAAGGTGTCGCATAGGATATTTGGGCACTAATAAAAAACTAATTACAGAATCCGTGCGAGACGAATTTATTAAGCCTAATTAATTCGTCATTAGCAAATGTTTACTGTAGCACCACATTGTCAAATCATGGAGCAATTAGGCTTAAAAGATTCGTCTCCCAAATTAGTCACAATCTGTGTTTAGTTATTTTTTAAGCCTATATTTAATACTTCAAGTAGGTGTTCAAACGTTCGATGTGATAGGGTGAAAAATTTTGGGGTGAGATCTAGGAGTCCAAGGATCTTGATTCGTGTTGTAGGTTATTTGTGTTCAGTCGTGCCGCGCCGTGTTGTGTTATGTTATGCAGGAGACGGTTTTTTCGATGATGATCTATCTAAAAGACCACGGGATTTTTGAGGTTTCGATACGGGACAAAAGCAGACTCCGAGTAAAATTCCAAATGGTTCCTAGACATTAAATTTGATCGGAATTCGACGAGAACCATCGTACCGTCAGGGCTCGGGGATCGGACGCTCAATCGGAAAGGTGAACCCCCGAATGGCTCGTGGCTGGCCACGCACGCGCCCACACCGGATGCCGATGTGCCCCGGCCGCCGGCCGGTAGCACGTCGCCGGCGTACCTCATTGCCAGGAGAGTCCGAGGTTAACGCGTGCGCCAGCGACAGCCGCGTCGCGTCTCATCATACGCGAGATGCACAGCGATTCGTGTGACATTGCCACTACGCACACGCTCTCATTCACTTTCTCTCGTGCACACCACATGCTCGTGAAAATGCCTACTCGCTCCTACTACTACTACAGCTACTAATTTTTACCCAGAGGCCCATCTGATCTGACGGATAGATTCCTCGTGTAGGGCAGCAGCAGTAAAAACACCTCGCCATGATGGAGTTCATGCATCTGCAGTGTGTGTGGTCACTCCAAATGGTGATCACCAATGCAGAAGATGCAACCAAAGCCACTGTGAATGTGTGATCTCTTTTATTACTGCTGCATCAGTTGTTTTTTTTTTTGGATCTTGCAGGTTGGTTCTAGTTGAATTAAGGCTCGATCTGCTGCTGCTGCTACTGGTTAGCCGAAAAGAGATTGGATCTTGGAGATGTTTGGTTTGGAACGGACTGGTTTTCCAAACCGTGTAGTAGTACTAGTACGTTGGACAGCACAATTATGAGGGCACAGCTAGCTATGTGAATGTGGTAGTAACACGTAGTACGGTCATTGGACTTTAGTGCACTTGAAAGGAGAAGAGATTAAGATCAAGCTCATCTTATTGTTGCCGGTGTTAACTATGCCATATAAGTATGATATATTGTGGTCTTCGGTGCTTAATGGCTGAAGTGTGACACAAGGGCGGTTAACCGAGTAACAGGGAATGGAATGGATGTGTTACCTGCTTCTTGCATGTATATAAAAATGGAATTCACTGTCTTAATCCTTGTACAGAACCTGCTCAAATAAAATCATGTACTTTTTTTTCCCCATTGGTGTTGCATTTTGTATTAGCGGTTGAATTTGATGCACCAACGAGCTGTTCAGGTGAAGCACCATTTGTTTCTCATCGGTGTACAACTTCATCCATCAGGATCTAAATTTTGATGTTCATAGATATAAATGTTTGTATTCTTAATTGGTGTAGAGGAAGGAAGTTATACTTTATTTATTTTATAAAAAAGCGAGTTGTTTAGCTAATATTTTGCTATTTTCTCTCGTATCTTTGCAATTTTTTTCCTCCAATAAAGGCTTCTTGCACCAATCAGTTCATCTAAATTAAGTAGTTTTCACAAACGGGGGTGATACACTCGTACTTCATCACTCCTCATGTCCAGCCCTCCCCTGGTTAATATGGATACGACTAGTCTGCCAATGGACTGCATTTTTGCCTTTTATCAACCAAATTTCTGAACTTCAACAAGATAATAATTTAACTATCCATCCTTTTACTTACTTACCACACATCTCCATTTCCAATCTTCTCATGGCTCTTTTGAGTAAATTTCGTTCAACACGTTCATAAAAGTAAAGTAGTGTTTTCTTTTTCCCCATCTCCAACGAATTGCTTGCACCTGCAGTGATTACTCACTCACCAGTCACCAGTCACCACCTGTTGTCTACCACTCACCAACCAGCATCGCTGTGAGAGGTGAAATTAAACTGCGTCGATCTGCTTCATCAGGAGGAACGGAGGACCAACAATGGCGGCCATGACTGCTGCAATGCAATGCAACACCGTGGTCCAGCGCTGTCACAAGTCTCCCAATGCCACTCGCGGATGCAGATGCAGGAGGAGGCAAAGCAAGCCGACGACGGACAATTTTCAGTCAGTAGGGTACAGTGTTATACATATACTCCAACGACGGGCGACGAAGACGATGATGAATATGCAGGTCATGTTTGATATATAGGGTGTGTTTAGTTCACGCTAAAATTGAAAGTTTGGTTGAAATTGGAACGATGTGACGGAAAAGTTGGAAGTTTGAAGAAAAAATTTGGAACTAAACTCGGCCTTATACGGATTTTGTCACGGATTTTATACTTTATTATAGAGATAAATTAAATGTTTTAAGAAATGAATTTAACAAATAGTCCGAACGATATAAGCAAATAATCAGAGACAATAATTCGGTGAAGCAGCCGAAAAAACAGAGCAGTCTGGTACGATGTAAGCATACATAATCCGACGACGACGATGGAAATGCAGCGACAGTGGCGTAAATTTGTGCAGCAACTCTCTGTGCAGAAGATTGAAGAGCAAATTAGAGGAGGGGTTCAGACAAAAGCACAAGCTTGACAACATACGCATTGAGGAGCCTGTCCGGTGGGGCCCCGGGACCAGTGTAGGTGGATCTGGAGGCAGCCATACATGGCTGCTTATAGCCAGCAGCTTTGCTAGCTAGCTGCCTAGCTTAGTTAGTGGCTTTGGACAAATGGACCAGGTGGACCCTTAAGATGTATACCTAGTTTAGTCCTAGTAAGTAAATCATCATTACATATGTGCATCGATGTTAAGATTTATTTTACCATTCTTGAGAAGATATCATGTGCTTTCTGAATTTACTATGTTGTGCGTCCGTAGCATGACACCCTCACCTTTCTTCGTAATACATCTTCACCTTTTTTTTTAATTATTTGTTAGATTATTTACTTCACGTTTTAAAAAAAACTTTTTTTTCTCAAAAAATCCTTCTTGATTACACCAATTATTTTAAACTATTTGTTAAGTTTAATTTTTAAAATATTTAATTTGTCCCTTTAGTTAAGTGGATAGGTTGTATCCACCGTTCGCTCAATAATAATAATCTAGGTCAAACAAGGTCAAATTCACCATTTTGCGGTTCCCTTTGGGATGGAGTCTATAAGAACCGGTTGCCGAATTTGGAGAGATTCCGACCCCCCCTGGTTTAGAAATCGTTGCTGAATTCGATGCTGTGACATTGCTTAGCTAGGTTGAAGAATCTGTGCGTATTAAAATGGAAAGAATCTGGGGCATATTAAAATGGAAAGAATCTTTGACGTATTGAAAGGAGTTTGTTTAGATTTCTCGCCAGTTAGCTGGATTTTTTTTTCCTGGTGAATTAATTTAGTATTATCACAGTATATCCCTCTCGAGAAATGTTAGTTTTGTATGTAGGGAGTTTAATTTCCAAAAGTTTAGTACTATCATGATATATCCCTCTCAAGAATACTAGTTTTTGTTCTAAAAAAAAAGAATACTAGTTTTAATTTGTATTAAGGGAGTTTAATATTATTCCAAACCATTTCCCTTTCTACTTAGGTTGATACCAAGGAGCTATCCGAGGCAACCTGAAAATTATGGCGTGTGAGAAACTAAAATTAGTGATTGTGCTATGTATGGTTTCATCAACCACAAAATTGCAATAATCCAAACAACAGCTAAATCCTAAGAAATATTCTTCGAGGATAAGTGAAAAGGAAATTCCTGAAATTTTTTGTCCCTGTATTGTTGGAGGAATGTATGGTTTATTCTATTAATAGTTAATGGGACAGAGAGAGGCAGGGATCGATGACTACCTACCATACTGAATTCTATGTACGAGTACTAAATACTAATACTAAACAGGTCTTTGATGGCGGTCAACGGCAGGTAAGCCAAGTGCATCAAGGTGATGGGGCTCTTCCATCTCCTTGGTCTCCCGGTTTGTCACACTTCATCCTCCATCCAATGAACAATGAGTTGGGATCAATCCAAACAAAAAGCGACATCCGATCTCTCAATTTTTGTGGTAACATACCAATAAATAAATTTATTCAGCTTATTTACGGTCCTTAAGAAGATATTATACGTGAGGTCCCGAGCCTTGTTAAAAACCGTAAAATATGCACGGTTTAAAATAGATTATTGACCGGTTATTGTTGTATTGGATTATCCATATAACTATAAATAAAAATTAAATATTTTAATACATAAACTCAACAAATAGCTTAGAACAGAATTTAATTAAGCGATACATTAGGAGAAACTTTTTTTTAAAAAAAAGTATTTTTAGAGGTGTCAAACGAATAACCTGCGACAATTATCCAGTGAAGCAGAACAGGTAAAGTAAACATGATCTATGTTTTTTTCCTCTGTTACACTATTTATCAGTCGTTCGATTATCTCTTCAGTTTTTCTGATCATCAGCTTTTCCTCAGTTTTTTTTCTTTAATTATCATCAGCTAACTGTTTAAATTCCAGAGCTGAAGAGTGGCGTACCACTCGATCAACAGTCTTGCAGACAGGTATGAGAAACTAACAAACGACACGAGCACTAAAATCTCTCTCCTGCAGGCCTTGTTCGTGTCGATCCATTGTAGGCTATCCTGCAGGCACTGAACAGCCGTCTGAGAGCGACATGGATATGCAGGATATGCGGCTCTCTCGCAACCTCTCATTACAAGGATGATCAGTTAATGGAAGGGCCTCGCCGGCTTCAGGGTTGCCGTCGCCATAGCTGTCCGTGCAAGAGGCTGTCTGTCGATCGATTAGTAGATACTAGATACACTGCTCATCATCATCATCATCAACGCCATGCTGCTCCCACTGTACCGTACTTGGTGTTAGCTAGCTGTACATGCATGCACGATGCAACATTCAGTGCATATGCATGTATTGCTGCTCTCTCGGCTGGCTAAGATAGCTAGCTCGTAGTCTCGGTCACTTTCTTGGGTCTCTGAAAAAATTCAGCATCATCGATTGTTCAGAGTTCAGACAAAGCAAACACATGGGGCGTGCATGCATGGAGGGAGAGAGGTACAAGGTAGAGACTAGGGTCCGTTTGGGGAACTTCTGTCAGCTGAAGCTTCTTTCAGAATATCCAACTACTCTTCGAATAGTCTAGTTTCTGATAACCAGTAGTTGAGAAATCTAGCTTTTTCATATTCTCACTAACTTGTTTGAATCACCGTTTTCCCAAAACATGGCTCTATTAGCTGAAGCAAAGAGTAGTGGCTTCTCTAGCCGTCATCTCTACAGAAAAAAACAGGGACTTTGGATAGTGGCTACCCGATGTACTATGTCTCTCTGAATAAAAGTGTGCATAGATTCTACATTGCTTGTAGAATAGCTGGAATGAAAACACCTCAACGATTTAGAAGGATGTGCAAAGTGAAAGGCGTATTGTAGGAGTGATGCTCAGAATCTCAGATGCTAGGTAGGAGTAAAAGTAGGAACTAGCAGCAGTTTAATTTCCTGCAGAAAATTTCTCTGCATTTTTTACCTTACCTTTTGGCATTCTTGGCTATAACTGACGTTTCTCTCACTAAATATACATTGCTTAAAAGAAAAGAAAAAAGAGATGGCAGCCATGGCACATGATCTTCTCCTACTCCCAACTCTTCTTGTCTTCTTGACACCAAACCCTGCCTGCCTCTGCAATCTGAACTGAAACATGTGCATGGTTAAAATTGGAGGCACCAACCATCTCTAGAATAGCACTTGTTCTTCACCACAAGATTCCCTCTGATTTTGACAGCGATTGTATTACTGATTAGCTAGTGATTACTTATCTTTCCCTGTCAGTAGTGGGTGTACCGACATGGAAAAAAATGCAGGCTGCTGAAGTAAGCAATCTGACCTGAGATTGCAAACTACGAGTACTAACAAACTAACCTGACATAAATACTCTTTTCAGGTACAAGTTGCAATATCCTGCAGGTGACATTTTTTTTTCTTTACAGAATCTTGCTGGTGACAAGTACAGCCGTAGATTAGCCATAGCTCTGAACTAACACCTGGGGATAATAATTTATAAAGGAGAACTTTTTATTCATAATCTTTTCTCTTATTATATTTGATAGATGGAGGACGGAATCTATCGAGATGTACGCCTGTACATTTTGGATTAATCGATGGATTGATTAAACACATCATGTGTGTTACAATGATTAATTTGACAGGGAAAAAAAGTGTAGTATTATTGTTGCAGAGTTGCATCAGAGGTCACATGATAGTTCATGTGGCTCTCATCTATTTAGGAGAACAATAATTTCTGGGGAAATGCAGCAGAAACCGTCCTGGAATAATTGATAGAAGCTAGCACATGTACTTGCACGTACCATCATGAAAATATCCCGTAGAAAAAAAATTGGTTTAATTAGTTTCTTGTGTCTCTATTTTGTTCATTTTTAATGGCTTAATTTGTACAAATAACAGTATTTGTACTCTGCTTGTACGTATTTGTGTTATTGCCCAGACAGCCTGAAATGATCCGAACACACAAGGCCCTTGATTAGTGCCAGCCGTATCTACATGCAAGGGAAGCGATGCAGCTAAGCAAGTTTTATTGCCATAAGTTAAAATGATTAAATGGGACAGAAAGTACACTGTATACTACTGTACACCACAGTATTGTACAACAAGGAGCATATGCAGTATCTGATAAGGAATACACTGTATTACTAGGTAGGTATGCCCATAAATTGAAGTTGTTATACAAGATAGATACAAAAAAAACATCCTGAAAAAAAAAGACCATGGGATGTCAATTTTGTCTTTGCACCATTCCATTGCATATTGAGCTCATATTAATAACAACAATATTAATAATTTATTGTGTCTGAAGTTAACAATGGGCTTGATCGGTATAGCTTGCTATGGCTGCAGTTGTGCTGCATCTACAGTATCAAAAATAGATTGTGTGTTTGAGGCTTTGAGCTGCTGCAGTGTCGCGGCTGTAATGGAAGTTAGAGCTAGAAAAAATAAGTTCCGTAAAATAGTACATCTGAGTTGATATAACTTGAGTTATTGAATCCGTTTGCCACTTGACAAATCAGGTCATCGATTCATGGTTGCGTGTCTTATGATAGAAGTCAGGGCTGTAAACTTTTTTTCTATACTTTTATAAAAGAAAATAGTGGTGGTGGTGAGTGGTGAATTTGTCACCACTCTCACAACCAACTCCCTACTTTTTGGAAAAGAAAATATACATGTAGGGCCAGAGGGTCTACATGTAAACCACTCCCACTACCAACTCCCTACTTTTTATGGAAATGAAAAAAATTGATACTCTAGGAACCAGATCTTCCACATGTAAGTAATAAATATATATAGAAACTAAGCAATGATGTATGCAAAATATGATTATTCTTTAATTAAAAACCCGTTGTAACGCACGAGCAATATGCTAGTTTTAGAAGAGAGAAAAAATGACCATTATGCATCTTAGGGTTGGTTTGGTTTGTGGCCTAAATAGGCCTTACCAAATTTTGTCAGTGACAAATTTTGACAAGTTTTGGCATGACTAATTTTGGTAAGGCAAAGTTGTGTTTGGATTGAAGCCAAAATAGCCTAAGTTCACTATTGAAATGACCTATTTTCTTAGACATACCAAAATTTAGCTTCAAATCAAATAGACACAAGCACTATTGAAATTGCCAAATATTGATAAGTCTAATTTAGGTCTCAAACCAAACCAGCCCTTAATAACTTTGTCCCCCAATTAACCAACATGCACGGAGGAAGTAACATTTTGTGATTTTGCTAGCATGTTGGGTGCATTAACCATTTTGTGCATCTAGCTGAGCTTCCTCCTAGATATAGGGGGTGTTTAGATCTAGGGTGTAAATTTTTGAGGTGTCACATCGATATACGGACACATATTAAACGCAGACTAATAACAAAATCAAATTACAGATTCCGCTTGTAAACCACGAGACGAATTTATTAAACCTAATTAATCCGTCAACATTGTTAAATTATGGGCTAATTGGGCTTAAAAAATTCGTCTTGTAATTTATACGCAAACTGCATAATTAGTTTTTTATACATATATCTAGACGTTCGATGTGACAAGATGTAAAATTTTTAACTGGAACTGTACAGGGGCCATGGCTTTAGCTAGCCAAGCGGCAAGCAGTGGATGATGAGTGATGAGATCAGCTAAGCCACCGGCCGGCCATCCGTTGCCGGGAAAGCTGGAGGATAAGACCCCGCGGGGGGGGAGGGGGGGGGGGGGGGGGGAGTGGGGGCGGGGGGGCAGTTCCACGTGCGCAGCCTCCTGCAGAGGCGTGGTTGCCACATGCATCATATCCTCAACAGCTTGGCCCCAGAGTGTACGATAGATATCGATCTCTCTCTCCATTGCCCGATTCCCTCCGGCTTGGATTCTCTGCATCAGCAGCAGCAGCATCGCCAGCTTCAGAGCTCAATCTAGTTAGAGCAGACTGTATATAAGCCAGATATAAATATATTTTAAAGAGATAAAAAAAGAGATAGAAGAGCAGCGGGCTATAAATCTGTAGCCAGCTACAGCACGGACTCCAAGACGTAATGTGTGTATGACAGGTGGGACCAGGTATTAATAGTATAGTAAGCAACTATTGTATGAATTGGCTATAGATGATTTAGAGCTAGTAGTGGACTATACTATTAAACTTGCTCTTATATAGTACTACTGATTTTACGGTTCTCGGAAAAACGTTGAGACATTTACTTTATATTTTTGGTATAAAATTTAGTAACTATTTGTATCTTAGATACGGCTAGCTAATATCAAATTTTATATTATAAAGTATGGCACCTCCTATTATGTTTGAAGGATAGAAAGCCACTTCACTATGAGTTGCTTGTTAGCGCTACAACTTCAGTTTATATTGGAACTTTCTTTGGATTAGGTTATCTTGCTTATACCACCAAACTGTTTTTAACATAAGTACATATATCACATTTAACAGAATAATTTCTCTTATCTTAGTCACCTTTTGACGGCTTAGATTACTCTAAAATTCGTACAGCTACAGTGCCCCCACCATATCGTCACCCCTCTTCTTGCTTAGATCAATATGCTCGAGGGCTCGAACAACCAGGCCCATGCTGCCAAAAACCCCTCAACAGGTCATCGGAGTTCATCGGGTTGAGGGTTATTGGAGCTAGAGGAGGAGGAGGCCCGACATGAACATTCGTCTCGTCGGGTTGAGGGTTATCGGAGCTAGAGGAGGAGGAGGCCTGACACGAACCACAAAAAATATTCTGAAGTAAGATATTTGAAAGATTTTAGCCCAAGTTTTCTGTCAAATGTGGTTTAACAATCCCTTTAAAAATATACATGGAACACAATCAAACAACAATACAAGAACAACAATAATACAGCTCTCCAATTTAAGAACCTAGTATGCGATCGATCTTCCGATCCACCGGAAATGCAAGATCAGAAAGGACAAGAACAATTGTGTGGGGGACAAGAAATTAAAATCATATCCTTTTTCTGCATCCACAAATTAAACTGATCATCAAAATGTGTGTGGCACACATCACATGGCATACATATGCCGTGCTATCTGCTAAGCCCATGAAGCCGGTCGGCTATTGCATTGGCGGCTATGGTTTGGCCGCCGCCCAAAGCCAAATTAGCTGATGATCAAGCCTAGCTACACTAACTATATAGCTGGGAGTACAGCATGTGGCGTAAGGACGTTTGGTAGCTTAGCTAGGCTCTCGTCGCGATGAACTCGCCGTTGTGATCACGACGGCTCGATGCATGGTACTAACAGTGTGCCATCTCGTGTCCTGCAAATTAACCAACCATGTCGTTTGTGTTGTACCTGTAATGTGGTTAAACGAGCCTGAACAAAAGTTGCATCTAGAGCTTGGCCATGTGAGGTGATTAGTTGAAAATGTGGCTCTTGAGAAACAATTGCTGTGAGTAGCCAAATCTGAAGAAGCTGGGAACCGTAGCTTCTGGCTAGTTCAATTTACGAAAAATCTAGATATGACCATATTTTAAAATGTGTCCTGATCGATTCCTGATAAACCATTGTTTCAGTTATTCGTATGCTTATTTGAATCGCTTATTAGCAAATAAAAAACGGTTGTGAGTAAATTTTTCACATACATGTCCTTAGCGATTCAAAAGTAAAATTTGTACAATAAACTACGATGGAAAAACAAACAATCATATTCAAAATTAAGCTCTAAAATTTAAATTTTAGCTTATAAATATAAGCATAAGCCAAACAATAAGATGATAAGCCGAAGATTCTGAGAGAAGTTATACCCCCTAGAAGCCACTTCAAATAGGGTCTTAGCTTAAGAGCAAGGGTCTCGTAAGTATCAACTCGATAATAATCCCTCCGTTCTATATAAAACCTAATCTAGAATGGAAAGAAATGTTTTCTAGTATAATAAATCTGAACCTATTGTGTGTGTGTGTGGGCGCGCAGAGAGCGACAGGAAGCAGAAAAAACTGACGATAATGATGCATACAACACATCATATATCTCAAGACAGCACAACTTGGTTCAGTCTCACACAGATTGATCATGAATATGATAGATGATGGAGCATGACAATGTTCATATGCCTGCAGGGCTGGTGGTTGTGCATCAGGAGCTTTCATTCACTTTGCTGTAGCAAAGCAACAACGTACGTGCTGTCACGCATGGGGCGCGTATACTGTACTACTGTAGCTTAAGTAAGCTAATAACCTATACATGCATCATGCATGCACTGATGCACACGGCCTGAACACTAGACAGAACACACTGCGTGCCTGTCTGGCCTTTTCTTCTCAGCTTATATTGACAAGATTATTCAAACGAATTATATGCTGTGTGTTTCAAAAATAAGTTTTCGTTAAAAAAATCTAGTTGTTTAAATCACTCATTTTAAACTACCGTTCATCCCATATTAGTTGTCGTTCTGGATTATTTAGCATATATTAAAGTTTGAGAAAAAAACTATAGCATTTCTGCTTATTAAATATTGAATGATTGAATGTGGAAAGGAGCTGAGAGTAGAAAAAATAGAAATTTGAATTAAAAGTAATTGATAGGGCAAACAATATTTCATTGTGATAACCGTTTTCGGATAAGGTTTAAATCATAAAGAAACAAGTAGTTTGGGACGAAGAAAGTATTTATCAAGATTATTTTGTAAATATTTAATCTATCACTTAAATTAAACAAATAATATGTAGATATATAAGTAATAATTCTCTCAATAATCTAAATTAAACTGGGTGTAATTGAGGATATGATCAGCCACCCCTCGATCATCTCCTCTGTGTTTCTGTGTTGGCAACTCTCTCCATACTGTGCAGGAGTAGCTGCTGATAGGTGGATGAGCTGACAAGAGCTAAGCTAGGCTAAATAATTTAAGACCATGTGCTTGCTAACATATGGGAGTACTACATCACAGTAGTACCTGACATAAAGTACAGTGGTACGTACACTGTTTCATCTACGGCGTTTATGCTTGAGTTACTGTACTTAGCCTGAATTAATAAACGTTGACAGTGCAAGTAGTAGTTTCCTTTTTTCAATTCATTTTTAAGTATGCAACAAAATTAATACCCATTCACCTATGTCCAGATTCTTGTATAAAAACAAAATTATTTCGGGACATAGGTAGTTCAATTGTGTACAAGCGTATAAACATGTATGAGGTATAGTATTTCTGGTGCTACACGCACGCTTAGAATTGGTAGAAAAAAACTCTTATTCTAGCTTGGATAGCGTAATACGTACATAATTTTTTTATTATAGAATCTATGTGATCTTGGAAACATTATTTTAGTAGATCATCTTATTGGTGAAAGTTAGAGGTTTGTCCCATCGTACCTTTTTTTTTAATTCCTTCATGTTTACTTCTGAGACTTTTTGGCTGTGTGCCAACAGGCAAAGGCCGGAGATGTAATCCATTTGCATTATCTTTAAAAAAAAAGACGAGGTTAGAGCTTTTTGGAACGTACAAATTTTACAGAAATTTCACAGGAGTTTGCTCCTGAAATTCTTTCCTTTCAAAGGAGATCACCTTGATGGGGAAACATCTGATTAAAACATTCATAGATCATCTGAGAGATTGGACAGCTTTGGGTGAAGAGCTGAGGCCAAAACATCCTCCATTCCTAGGCATGCAGGACAGGAGAGGCCCCATGTCCTCCCTGTGGGGGCACAGACAGGTGGGCCCGCCATACTGAGAGGCAGATTGGAGTGGATGGAATGTGGGCCCACATGCCATGCATGGGTGGGCCAGCTTGGAGTGTGGTACATGACAATGAATTTGCGCGAACCAGCAGAACTTAGGCAGCCAAGCTGGAGTATTATTGTGTATTATTGAGCTGCCTCTGTTCATGCCAGCAACAGATAATTACAAAGTTATCACGGGTTCATGATGGTGTTTCTTTACTGCTCTTTAGCAGTTAGCCATAACTTAATTGTACCGTAAGCATCATATATGATTTACAATCTTGACAGTTAAAGCGTGCTGGCCTGGTCCCAATTGGAACATTTCAGCCTTTTGAGTTAGTTAATCGCAATGTTAAATCAATACTCAAAGTCAAGGATATTGGTAGTTCTTCTTAACATGTATCCATTGAAGTATCAACTGGTCTGTCAGGGTTCATCTTTCTGATCGAGTGTTGGATTCTTATCCAGCGGTATGATCTTTTTTGGCAAATTTGACATATTTCGGTCAATTTTTACTGTCTTAAATTTGAATTCTCGAAAATCATCCGGAATCTACTTTCGTCCCATATCGAAACCTTAAAAATGTGGAAAATGTACGAATTACCCCCTGAACTATTGGGTGAGTATGAATTACCTACCTAAACATGAAAACCGGACGTTTTTCACCCTCAACTATCGATACCAGGTGAAACCCCCCCCCCCCCCCCCGAGCAGTTTAGAAAAACAAACTTTAAAAGAGATCCCGACCATGTCTTTCCAACCCAAAATCCTCCGCCAAAAAAACTGAAAGCAAAATTAGCTACGAACAAGGAAGAGTAGAGCCGCTCGTCGCGCGCTGCGCGCGCCTCCTCGCGCAGCCTGGCGATGTCGGTGGCCTCGACGTAGTAGAGCCGCTCGACGAAGCTCGCCTCCGCGGCTCGCCGTGAGCGGGTTCAACTCGTGCTCGTGGTCCCACGGCAGGGTTCAACTCGTGCTCGTGGTCCCACGGCACGAACATCCCGTCGACGGCGGCGCTGTACCTCGGCGGGGAGTGGGGACGGCTCAGCACCGACCGGTCAAGGTTCAGGCCTCCGGCGAACATCCCCGTGCGCGCGAACTCCGACCACGACCGGAGGAGCACCACCGCGATGTGGCCGTCGCCGAGGAGGTGGTTGCTAGCCCACACCACGGCGAAGCTGCTGGCAACCCACTCCGCCTCCGTCTCAGCCGCCTGCCGCCCTCCGCCGCCGGCAGCGCCGCCTGCTCCCGCCCTCGCGCGGCCGCCGTCGTGCAGGTGAGAAGAGAGAGAAAGGGGGGAGAGATTGGGATAGAGTAGAGAGAGATAGAGAGTGGTGGAGAACTGACAAAAGGGGCCCACTGATTTTTTTTTATTTAAAAAAGTGCTGACTGGACTGCCACGTGGATCCAAAACCACTCCAGATTGAGTCGGGGGGTTATTTGTCCGGTTTCAATAGTTGGGGGTGTAGAATGTCTGGTTTTCAAGTTCGGGGGTGTAATTCAGTCGATCTCGATAGTTCGGGAGGGTAATTTGTACTTTTTCCTAAAAATGTTGCGGTTTTCCTCGAAAATGTAAATCCTGGGACTGGTTGCAGGTATGAAAGATGTAGGGCACGCTTTAGGGTTACCCAAATTCAGAGTCAAGATGAACATGATTCTGATCTACTTCTCCAGAAAAGGCTTCTTCCAGAGTTCTTCTTTTAATATAGTGAATTATCATCTGGCACACTCACATGTACATCTATATTCATGAAGTGACAGCGAGCCTAATTACTTTCCACTGCAAAGCCACCAATTAAATCGATGTAGTCTAAGTTAGAAACTTGCGGTGGCAAATAAGACATTCATTTTATATGGATAGATCTTGCTAGCTAGATGAATAATTGAGTTAGACCGAGTGAGATGAGATCCACCATAAATTTAGCCATGAACCGGCTAATTAATCTTCTCATTGAGTGTACTGTTTGTACTGACCAGGTTACATATATAAAAATTGGCAGCAAGAGAGGCAAAGCACATGCCTGTCATGTGGGTATACGACTTATGTAGCCTGTACATTGGCCGTGCATGCATATGCAAGCACACGGCCTCGAATTGACACAATCTTGCGTGCTAAGGTAACTAACTAATAAGCATATAATATTACTGGTATGTTTATGTAGAAGTATGAGAAGTTGATGATTGGGAGTTTACGAAGCAATTTAATTGGCTTTAATTAGTGTTGCATATGCATGTGGTGTGGTGTTTGGTTTAGGTACTGTGAAGCTGCAAGCAGAAGGATGGTTCTCTCTCTGAAAGTCTGAATGTTGTTTAGTTCTCGTTGGCAAGTTGTTTCTGAAGCTGAAGTTGACTTCTCTGTAGCATCAGCAGTCAGAGCTTACCATCTGAACATGCAACATGCATGATCCGTGTCGATTACGCGTTGGCTGTTAATTAGTACTCCTAGTACTCATCTGAACACAGCAATTTTGCTGTGTGTTTTCATATGGAATCGTTTAGCTTACTCGAAAATTGACAGAAAAATGAGTTTATGTCGGCTGGAATTAATTATAGTCAATTGTGTTATTGATTCCTTAACAGAAGCGAGGGAGAGAGAGAAATTCTGCTTTGAAAACAGATCTGAACGGCGAGATGGATAAGGATTTCTGCAATTGTGAGAAGTTCATCTTGATTTCACTCATTAGATGGACTGATTAAAATCAGTGAACCTTGACACTGAACCTGAAACTAAGTTTCAGGAGAGATCATGACCGAGTAGGCGAAGGAGAAGGCCCATTAGCCCAACAGTGTAGGCCAGCCCATTTGATGTTATTGGGCCTAAGGCCACGATGGAACTGTTACTGGGCCTAAGTCCACGCTTGAAATTGTTATTAGGCCTAAGCTGACGATAGAAGTTCTAGAAAGTTGGGCAAGGCTTAATTAATTTGGGCCCACTCGCTGTTATACAATCGTATGGGCTCGTTTCTGATAACGGGCCATCCTGGGCCGGGTTGATGACTAGTTTATCCTAGTATCAACTTTTTTTTGGACAAGTCCATTTGCGGTCCCTAACTTTCTGTAGAGTTTATATCTCTGCAGGTAGTATCGGAAATCTTGACCCATAACTTATAAAATCAGGTTAGTAGTATATAACATCTAAGTTGGTAAAAAGAAAAAGAAATATGTGAGACCCATATGTAAGTGGATGTCACCTCTCTCCACGTCAGCCACTTGTAATGTGTGGGACATAAAGTGGACTTATTACTTTCTATTTTCCAAACATCGACTTCATCATCATCATCTTCTTCTATTTCTGTTTTATGATCCCATGAAATCAAAGTTAATCATTTCAAACTTCACTAAATTATTGCAGAAACAATCTACCTTGCCGGTATAACTTGCTTACATTCTACACTTAAACTGTCTTCTATCGATATCTCTGACCCTAGTTTTCCTCTTTAAGAAAAGGATAATTTTTTTCTCTTAAATCCCTAGGTGAACTTGGGTGACGATATCCCTCGACCTAACGAGCTTAATAAGCTAGCTCGCAAGTTCAAACCGAACCTACCGTGCGAGCTTGGTAAGATAACGAGCTCCCTTAGCGAGCCGAGTCGAGCCGGGTCGTTATCCACCGTCCCATCCCCAGCTTAGTTTAGACTTTAGAGCGCATATCTGGTTTGATCCCTCTAGAGGAGGCGTTTGGTTTTTACAACGCCGAAAGAGAATCGAATGGCTTTTCCACCCCCACATGCACATGCACGGCTCACACAACACTAGAGCTCGTCGCGGCGCGTAATTAATCTTCGATGGAGCACGCCCAATCAAGCGCGGCCGGCGCGCTAGCTTTGTTGCTCTCCTCTCCTTCAGGTGGCCGGCCACATGCGTGAACAACTATTTTTTTGGGGGGTGAAATTTGTGACGACGCGACGCATATATATGGACTATATGCAATCTGGAGTAGTGCCCAATGGGCAACGTACGCCACATGCGTAGTACTACAGGCCATATGCATGCCCTCCATCGTCTTCACTTTTCCCGGCGCCTTTCCCGTTTCTAAACTAAGCACAAACCGATGAAATGCACATAATTAGGACTGCACGTCCGCAGACGCAACGACGCGTTCCTCAGCTAGGCAGCTACTCCCTCCGTTTACGTTTTTTTGACTCCGATCAAAGTCAAACTGTTTTAAGTTTAACTAAATTTATTGATAAATATAGTAAAATTTATAATACTAAATTAGTGTCATCAACTCAATAATTAAATATATTTTCATAATAAATTTGTCTTGGGTTGAAAATATTATTACATTTTTTCATAAACTCGGTCAAACTTAAAGCAGTATAACCTGAAACAGAGGGAGTACTTCATTAAACCAATCGGAAGAAACAAGGACGGGAAATTCACATGTAGTAGTAGGGTGTTATGAACTAGAATTCGAAATTGGGGTTAGGAACAGAGGAACAGAGTTGAGACATGAAGAGCAACTTGGAGAGGAAGAAGAAGGCTTAGTATTGAGTTTGATTTTACAATTCGACACCCTCCTCTTCTCTCACGCTAGTACTTATAGCTTGTACCTTTACATCACAGGCCTAAGCCCATTCCGGTCCAGTTAAACGAACGTTGGGCTTCTTGACTCGCACAGGTCGTTGGCCCTTGTGAGTAGGATTGCCGTTGTCAGGACGATCAACAGTACCAACTGGCGTGACATTCCCCCATTCTTCAGAACCGGCTTGACCCCAAGCTGGAGTATCTGGAAAACGAGCACGCAGAAGAGCTTCATCTTCCCAGGAAGCTTCTGATACTCCTTGTCCAGTCCAGCGCACTTTGATCTGAGACTTAGCTGCTGCGCCCTGCTTATACAACCGGCGAGCCAAAATCTGCATAGGTAATATAGGTGCTTGGTCCCCTTCAGGAGGTAATCGGATAGGAGTTGAGACACCCGGTGGATAAGCCTTCCTCAACTGAGAGACATGGATAACTGGATGAATCACACATGTTGCCGGCAACTGAAGCTTATAAGCCACGGCCCCAACTCTGGCCAAGATTTGAAAAGGACCAAAATAACGGAAAGCCAGCTTATGGTTCGAGCGGATTGCCAAAGAGGATTAAGCGTAGGGTTGTGCCTTAAAAAATACCCAGTCTCCAACCGCAAAGTCCCGCTCAGAGCGCTTCTTGTCAGCTTGGTGTTTCATACGTTGTTGAGCCCGGAGTAAATGCTGTCGCAGCAAACCCGTCACCATAGCTCGTTCCTTCATCCATTCAGCAAGGTCAGGAACTGCAGCTGAAGCAATGTCCAACACTCCAAAGTGTCTAGGAGGATGACCGTACAGGATCTCAAATGGAGAGGACCCCAAGGCTGAATGAAAAGCTGTATTGTACCAGAATTTTGCAAGAGCTAACCACCGAAACCACTTCTGTGGGCAAGCATGGACAAAACATCTGAGAAACGTTTCGAGACATTGATTTACTCGCTCTGTCTGTCCATCTGTTTGGGGATGATAAGCCGAACTCATCTTGAGTTGTGTATCTGCCATCTTGAAAAGTTCTGTCCACAGAGCACTGGTAAAAATACGGTCCCGATCTGAAATAATGGCCCGCGGCAACCCATGTAATTTGTACACATTGTTCAGATAGGCCAGAGCGACATCCAATGCTGTGAACGGATGTGATAATTCCACAAAGTGAGCATAGCGAGAAAACTTATCAACCACAACTAGAATGCAATCAAACCTAGTAGATCGAGGAAGTCCTTCAATAAAATCAAGTGATACCGTTTGCCAAGCATGATCTGGAATAGGAAGGGGCTGCAAAAGTCCAAGATAATGTACCCTTTCAGTTTTCGCTTGCTTACAAACAGCACATTGATCCACAAAGGTTTGAACTGTTTTCTTCAGTCCAGGCCAAGCAAATAGCTTATGAACTCGGCTATAAGTGACCTGCACACCAGAGTGGCCGCCAATGGCACTAGCATGAATAGTTGATAGAATACGTTGCTGCAAGGCCCCATTGTTTCCTAACCAGATACGGACCTTGTACCGTAATATGCCCTCGCGCCATTCAAAATGAGGAACAGAATCTGGCTTCAAAGCAAGTTGAGCAAGCAAAGTAGTAGTATATGTATCAGCCTCATAACCCACACGAACCTCTTCTAACCATTCAGGAACACAAACAGATAGAGCACAAGCCTGAATAGAATCGTCAGCAGGACAACGAGAGAGTGCATCAGCAGCACGGTTCTCCAATCCTTTCTTATAGACCAACTTATACTGCAATCCCAACAACTTTGTCATAGCTTTCTGCTGCCAAGGTGTCGCCGGACGTTGGTCCCCCAAATGAATGAGGCTGCGTTGATCTGTGCAAATAATGAACTCGCCAAACTGTAGATACGAGCGCCAATGATCGACAGCAAGCAGAATCGCTAAGCACTCTTTCTCGTAAGTTGACAGACCACGGTTCTTAGGTCCAAGAGATTTACTAAGAAAAGCCAATGGATGACCGGATTGCATCAGGACTGCTCCCACCCCTTTATCTGATGCATCAGTTTCAATCTCAAATGTTTTCTGAAAATCAGGTATAGCCAAGACCGGCGCTGTAGTTAGAGCTGCTTTCAAGGCATCAAATGCGCTCTGATGTTCAGATGTCCAAATGAACACATCATGCTTTTTCAAGAGATCATTCAGTGGACAGCTGATAACTCCAAAATGTCTCACAAATTTGCGGTAGTATCCGGCCAATCCCAAAAGGCAAAATTTGCTACTGGACACTCAAAAAATGTGTAATTGGCTGAGAGACACCACAAAAACGTGACACGGCTGATGGACACTAAAAAAATTGTGTAATTAGCTATAGGACACCAGAGACAATATTTTATAATTTCCGGATCAAAGGAGGTGATAAATTTTTCGAAATGGCGAGATTGCCCCTGGCGCTATCTTCCTCCACCTGAACTCACAAAATTAGTTGGGAGCAGCTGCCGCACAAGGTTGTCGATGGCGAGGCAGGAGGCGGCCGCGGCGGCGCGGAGCGCGCAGAGGAGGCGGCCGCACGCAAGGCCGGCAACAGGGGCGGCCGTGCGCGAGGCCTGCGACGGCGGTGGCCGCGGCGGCGCGGAGCATGGGCAGGAGGCGGCCGTGCGCGAGGCCTACGATGGCTGCGGCCGCGGCGGCGCGGAGCGCGTGCAGGAGGCGGCCGCGCGCGAGGCCAGCGACGGTGGTGGCCGCGGCGGCACGGAGCGCGTGGCATGAGGCGGCCGCGGCGGCGCGGAGCGCGGGCAGGAGGAGTCCGCGCGCGAGGCCGGCGACGGTGGCGGCCGCGGCGGCGCGGAGCGTGGGCTGAAGGTGGCCGCGCGCGAGGCCGGCGACTTGAACGCTGGCCGATACGCCCGAGGCTTGCTGTGGCTGCCGGCCGCTGGTGCCCTTGCTATAGAAGAGCTTATGCATGGGCACGGTGGCCATGTCCATCTCGGTGACCACGGCCTTCTTCATCGCTAGCTTCTTGACGACCCTCTGTTGCTTGCCTGTTTCTGTTGCGCAGCAACAGTTGTTGACCAGCCGCCGACAATTTGATGGGCGAGCCATGGGAGGAAGATGGCGCAAGGGGCAATTTCGCCATTTCGAAAATTTTCTCACCTCTTTTGACCCATAAATTATAAAATATTGTCTCCGGTGTCCTATAGCTAATTACACAATTTTTGTAGTGTCTATCAACCGTGTCATGTTTTTACAGTGTCTCTCAGCCAATTACATATTTTTTGAGTGTCCTGTAGCAAATTTTGCCATCCTAAAAAACCACGAACTTCTTTCACATTAGTTGGAATCGGCCAACTCTGGACAGCGCAAATGTTCTTTGGGTCTGTAGACACACCAGCTTGACTAATAACATGTCCCAGATATACGAGACTGCTTTTAGCAAAAGAGCATTTAGAGCGTTTAACTTTGAGCTGGTGAGTAGTGAGTAACTGAAACACTTGCCGAAGCAGCTTGACGTGTTCAGACAAAGTACTGCTGTAGATGAGAATGTCATCAATAAACACCAATACCCCTTTGCAAAGTAGAGGAGCAAATAATGTATTCCTGATGCCTTGGAATGTTGCCGGAGCACCTGTCAACCCATAGGACATAACCCGAAACTCATAATGACCGTTATGCGTTTTAAACGCAGTCTTATGCTCATCCTCTGGTTTCATACGGATTTGGTGATAGCCGGCACGCAGATCCAAACTAGTGAAAATGCTGGCACCTGCTAATTCATCCAGTAATTCATCGATCACCGGTAAAGGATAGCGATTCTTGACTGTAATCACATTAAGATGCCGATAGTCGATACAAAACCGCCATGTAAGATCTTTCTTAAGGACTAGCAGCACCAGAGATGAAAACGGACTGGCAATGGGCTGAATCACTCCTTGTTGCAACATTTCAGCCACTTGCTTCTCAATCTCATTCTTCTGAGTTGGATTATAGCGATAGGGACGCAAATTCACGGGCTGAGCGCCTGGTAACAAGGGAATAGAATGATCAAAAGCACGCTGAGGAGGCAGCCCTTTAGGTTCCTCTAACACCAGAGCAAACTCCCGCAGTAAAGAAGCAATCTCAGCTGGAACCTCAGTGACAGTAGGTGTAGTGTCTATAGCACAAAGCTCAATAGTCTGCATAACAACATTCTAATGGAACAGCCCTTGCACTTGAGACACAGAAATTGTCGGACAGTGAGCAGTATTGGACAGAACTCCCCGGAGACAAACAGTCTTAGAGCCGGACTGAAATGACAACATCTTACTGCGCCAATCCACCTGCATCGGACTATATCTGGCAAGCCAATCCATACCTAAAATCACATCGAAACTTCCCAGAGGTAGAATTTTCATATCAGAACAGAAAGAGTGTCCCTGCACTAGCCATTCACACTGTCGAATCTCCTGATCGCATTTCAGAATACCTCCATCAGCAACTCGAACTCTGATTGCTGGAATTGCAGCTCTATGGCCACGCAATCTGCTAGCCAATTCTTCGAAAACAAAGCTATGAGTGCTGCCCGAGTCCACAAGCATTAATACTTCCTGTTTCTGAATCAACCCCTGCAGCCTTAGAGTTCCTGAAGCTTCAGTACCCAGCACTGCTTCCTTTGATATCTGACAGACCTCCCCCTCTTGTCTGTCCTCGACAGATTCAGATTCAATTTCTTCATTACAAGTATCATCTGCAACAGAGGATTGAGCGAACATTTCTAACATTTCTTCCACCACATGTAACTGAACTGTTGGCCCACATTTATGATCTCTGCTCCAGCGCTCTCCACAAGTATGACAAAGTCCCTTCGCACAACGATAAGCACGCAATGCAGCCAACTTATCATCCACCACCCCTCCTGAATTCGGTCCAGGCCGCACAACAGTAGAAATAACAGAATTCCCTGGCCATACTCCAGCTCGTGCTCTCATAGAAAAATCCCCCCGTCTTGACTCCCTACGAGTTGTCTCCACAACCTCCTCCTGCAAACAAGCGAGATCCACGGTAGTATCCAAATCCTGAGGTCGATGCATCACTACAGTAGCTCGAATTTCTGCTCGTAGGCTATCCACAAATTGAGTGATGAAAAATACAGAGTTCCATGAAGCATGATGCACATGAAGCTGATGCATAAGCTTACTAAACTTCTCTGCATAACTAACAACCGACCCCGTCTGCCTTAGCCTGTTAAACTGTCTAATCACACTCTGAAACTCCTCCCTACCAAATTTCCTACACACTGCTTCAGCGAATTCCTCCCAATTTACCAGTTCAATATGCGCTTCTGTGGACTGCAACCAAGTCAGTGCTCCCCCAACGAATTGCAGTGCCGCTACCCCTACCCAATGTTCACCATGAACTCCACTAACTCTGAAAAACGTCTCACACTTAAGCTTCCTCGCCCTTGGATTTTCCCCATCAAATTGTGGGCAATCCACCCGAACAGATCCCCCATGATGATGATACCCACCACAATGACTTGATGACTCGCCCAAATCAAAGGATGCGGAAAACCTTGGGGTGGATTGGAACATACCCTTACCCGGGAGAAACGACGAGAAATTCTCATTTCCCGTGGTTTTCCCCCGGTTTGAAGTTGCAGTGCGGTGGCTTACTAGCCCATGACCTTCTTCCCCCGAGTGAGTTTTGGCCTCCTCCACCTTGGTGTCCTTCAGCTTGGGTCCCGAGGGCGTCGGAAGAAGCGGAGGCAGATCCGTCGGCTTGACCTCCAGAACTTGAGCGCGAGAGATCTGCTCCACTTGAGTGCGCAGCTCCCCCATCTCCTCCCGCAACTCCGCCACCGTCTTCTCCATGGCCGGTTTCCACCCCGCGAGTTCCACCACCATAGGCTTGATTTCCTCCAGCGATCCGAGCGAAGCTTGATTCGCCGAATTCTGTTTCTGAATTGCCGCCATGGTAGACACGAGATTAGTGAGTTGCTGCTCCATTTCCTGAGATTTGAGTTGGGCTCTAGAATGGTAGCGTGGTTTCTCTAGGTAATCCAGGATTCGCTGCTCTGATACTAGTGTTATGAACTAGAATTCGAAATTGGGGTTAGGAACAGAGGAACAGAGTTGAGACAGGAAGAGCAACTTGGAGAGGAAGAAGAAGGCTTAGTATTGAGTTTGATTTTACAATTCGACACCCTCCTCTTCTCTCACGCTGGTACTTATAGCTTGTACCTTTACATCACAGGCCTAAGCCCATTTCGGCCCAGTTAAACGAACGTTGGGCTTCTTGACTCGCACAGGTCGTTGGCCCTTGTGAGTAGGATTGCCGTTGTCAGGACGATCAACAGTACCAACTGGCGTGACATAGGGCTACTATACTTCCATTAAATTTGCAAATGCATCGCAAGATACCTGCAGATATTTTATTTACTTACAGTTAGCTCAGCTAGAGCTACTAAGCTTCAACCAACTGCAGGTCAACCACCACATGATCAATCGTTTTATCGGTTGCTTTTCATCAGTTTCGTGCACTCGATCGGGGTGAATGTGATCGATCGATCGACGCCGAGTCCATCCTGATACCTTGCAGGTGTGCTTCAGCTAACGACGATATGTTATGCATGTTTAATTGGGAGAGTTTTTAATAATTGCTACAACTTCTGATGTAATCTCTAGCTCTTTCAGATACTACCTCCGTTCCAAAATATAAAAAAAAAAACTTCTGGTTACGTATCTAGAGCTACAATTTGCTATGTTTTGATACGAGGATAGTAGTTTAGTTTTTTGTATAAATTCTGAGAATAAAAACTATAGAATATATGAAATAGACTAGAAGTTCAAATCTAAAAAAAAAAAATCCAATTTCTTCGCATTTTCATCTACTGTTTTTGAAAATCTCCAACCCTTCGTGGTCGTGGATGTACGGCCGTGCTGACGCCGTACACGCCAACTAGCAAGGCATTCGTCAATCCCGATGATAAACTTGATCTAATCACCTCAAGGTACTACTACGACTTCCAGCCATATCTTGACATCTTCAGATATAAGCTGATCTCAACTCTGAAACTTGTTTAGATCGGCAAGGAATTCTTCAGACAGCCAACCTACCAGCTGCTATCTAGCTTAATTGGTCCTTCATTACAACGTTAATTAATTATCGGTACCTCTCTAAATTATATCTGAAAACCAGATCAATGTACCACGGCAGAATCTCTAAAAGCTGATAACGAAGAAGTGATCGATCATCGAGAATTCGAGATCGTGCGCCCTCCCCTCACACGTTGTCTGATGATTCTGAACATCTGATCAGACGCTGACATGTTGTTGATCTATTGATTAGCTATATAGTTATCATTAGTATCACAAATATCCGTGTTACTTTGTGAGATAAAGGAAAAGAGAAAGAGAGCTGGAGGAAGATATATATACTAGTACATCGAGTCTCATGGGTTTCATGATATTGTAGATTTGTAGTAATGATGCTCCTCATCTCCCTTCTCTGCTGGACTTAATTTTTCTTCAGCTAAAAGTGATGGCCCTGAAGAAACTTCCAGTTCAGCTTTCTCCTTTCTGGTGGTGAACATGTGAGCATCTTTCAGTTGGGCCGATCAAACTGAATGAAATGAAATGAAATGTAATGTAATCTTTGATCTTTCTACACTGCTAGTGGTGTTGTAAACATAACTGGAAATTAAACAAGAGGTTGGAACAAAATTGGAGTTGGTAACTGTGGGTAGGAGAAACGCCCAGAGGTTTTCCGGCTAGCTACATAAGGTGGTAGGCTAGATGACCTGGGTTCGAAGACTCACCCCTTCTTAATTATTTGATATTAGGTCTTTTCTTAATATTCGCGTAACTGTGGGTAGAAGTTACTGAAGAATAAGCTGTGTTAGTGAATGTCTAAAAGATGTCTTTTATCATTCTTTTTCTGACTATGCAGTAGAGGAGCTGAAACACAAAAGAAGAAGACATTTGTGCATATGTAGTGGGTGAAATGAAGAATTTGACAAGAATTACAATCATGTGAGCTTGATTGCTACTAGACATTTGACAGAGTTGGTGAAGCTTGACAGTCTTTCATAACTTGCAAAATGCTATTATTCTCTCATGAGGAGTGTTGCTTGTATGCTAATCACATGTTTTGTTGCTTAATTAGTCTTTCCACCTTTGGACCACCTAAGTTGTCACAGGTAGTTTTCGGTATGCACAAGCAGCTCAAAAGTACTAAATATAACCGTTCTTTGATCCCATGTACATGTGAGCCAATCATTTTCAGCATTTCTAATTAGCAAATCCAACAACCATGATTTGGGGTGAGTCATGCACATGTACACCTACAACACTACACCTCTACAAAATTGTTTCTTTTCTCTCATCTTCAGGAAACCTAACCTTCACTTCTCTTCTCTCTTCATTCTGGCATCAATTAAGATCGATTCAGATAATGAAAACAGAGAAATTAATCATGACATCCCGGTCGTCTTAATCCAGAGAAATCATAGAGAGGAAGAATTCAGCAGAGATCTGAAGAGGAAGAATTCAGTAGAGATCTGAAGATCCTTTTTCCCCTTTTAATTCTTGAGATGGGATCTGAATAATCCTTAATGCAGACATGAATGATGAGAGTAATCTCAATGGGATGTCATAATCCATTTGTTTTTCTGCTTGGTTTGCATTGGTGCGTGCCATGTACGGCTCCGGAAAAGGCATTGACAAAGATTACCTCGAAGTCTGAAATTAAACACATAAACACGCGAGAGCATGCGAGTTCGTGGAGCCCCTTTCGATCTAGTTTATCTGATCCTTTCCCGAGATGAGGATCCCAACAACCGAACGAGAGGCCAAGAACAGCAAACGATGGCAGCATCAGCCGTATCGACTACAAAATCAAATGGTCATAATGTATAATTGTGTATGATGGATTGATAGGGATGCTTGCTTGCTGCCCACTAGCAGATGATTTGCACAAACTGTCATGTGCAAATAGATATATAAGAAAAAAAATTGAGCTAAGAAAATCCCGAGGTTTTCTGTAGCTATGACTATATAAATTGTTGTTTTCTTAAAACAGCGATAATTTGTGATGAATGTACGTTTGCATAATTGATCTTTAATTGGTAAAGATTTAATATAAAAATGGACTTGTGATCCGTACGTATTTAATTACTGAGCAATACTTATTCTTTTAAAAACATGTAATCTTGGACATAGATCTTGTCAAACTTTTAAGATTTCCGAGTTTTGAGATATCGTTAACTATTTAGTTGTGAAAATGCTTTATGTGATACAAGGCCGTGACAATATATGATCTGTTATCTTATCGCCGCAAAATCTCGCTGACCGGAACTTGAAATCCATACAAAATGAAACTAAACTTTAAGAAACCTCAGCATATTCATACCAAGGATTCAAAATTGAACGGCAGGTATGGTATTTTATCTAATGATACAAGCTAAAATTTTGAAATTACCTATTTGATAGAAATTTTAAAGTAATTTAAGATACATATTCCTTTGTTCCGAAGAACGACATAGAAATTTATAAGAATTAAATCCTCCAAAATTTCTTCAGTTTTTTTTTCTTGTACCAAATGAGCCCCGGGCCATTAGTACTACGTTACGACGAAAACTGCATTCCGTTCAATTATTTCCATTGCCGGCTCCTATGCTCCGTTGGCATGCAGTTGCAGTCAAATGTGGGAACCTAGAATTCTTCTCCCAGTCCCAAGAGCAAAGATAAACATAGGAGTAAATAGGGGTTTTTGTCATACTCGGACGTCATTAATCTAACTTCACATTCAGACCATTCCCAACCCAATAACTAGAATGATTTTCATAGCATTAAATAAGCTACCACCTAAGATAAAAAATGATGTGACAAGTGAATAAATGAGGAAAGAGAAGGAAACCATGTCTTACATGAAACATGATTTCTACACAACATTTAAGGCATCATGTGAGATAAGTAGCATTAAATTTAAGTGTGGAATAGTGGTGTTTGCATTGGAAGAGTAGTGTCTAGTACTAGTTTTTCTTGATGATGTGGAGTTTATGGAAACTATGTCTAGTGTTTTGGGTTAGGAATGGCCTCGGAAACGAGTACACAACATATGCCAAATAATTCATTCATGTAGTACCACTGACACTGAGAAACAGGGAGGAAAATATTGGCAAAGGGCACGCAGATCGTTACTCCAAAACAGGACCGAGCAAGCACCATTTTTTTTTTCTACACTACTGCTAAGCTCATTCCAAATAACTTCCTTTTACACCCACCACATATATACCAATACAAACATGAAAAATACTAGCTTTGACCTAAAAACGGCTCCACTGACTTCTGCTCTTTTTTTTTCTGTGGTTTGGAACCCGACTCTTGATCACTGATAGCTTGTACTCCCTCCGTTCTAAAATATAACAACTTAGAATTGGATGTGATATATACTAATCTGAACATTAGACATCTATTTGCTCATAGATTGATATATTTCGGGATAGAGAGAGTATGAAAATAAAGGATGCATATGCTCAGTCCCTATAATAAAAAAAAGCACGAAAAGACTAGAATGGCATACCCCAATGCAATTATACCATCATTTAATAAATCTCAATGTATTTATCTTCTACTTTTACAAATCAGAATGCATTTGTTTCTCCACTGTTATAATCTCTAATATAATGATTGCTTAAAATACAGAATTATTTTGAAATAAATAGTATGTAAAAGGTGGATTTATTTTGGAACAGAAGGAAGGAGTACTGCCACTATTATATACTCCCTCCGTACTCATAAAGTAAGTCGTTTAGAACAGCGACACGGTCTCCAAAACACAACTTTGACTCCTTGTTTCTATAAAAATATTTATTGAAAAGTGATATATGTATACTTTTATGAAAGTATTTTTCAAGACAAATATATTCATACAGTTATTTATGATTTATATTCCCAAGGTTTGACTTAAATATTGTCCTAAATAACTTCCTTTGTGAGTATGAAGGGAGTACAGTAGAATTCTCTGTAGACACTGCACTCCATTACAGTACACAGTTGCAACAGTTCTCCGGTGCTTCCTCCTGCTGACATTGCTCTTCAGTCTTCGATTTGCATCATTTGCAGATCGTCTGTTCCATCTATCGAAGAACACGTACCATATGACTGAAGAATAAAAACATTATCTACTGGGCATGGAGGAACCCGTTTTTGCTGACCATTTCGCCTTCAGAAAAATCAGCACAATTATTATATATTTAAACTGGAGCTCATGTGATTTTCTTTTTCAAGCTGAAAAAATCGTGTGAAGCTTCGTCCATCCCTAAATAAATAAAAAAAGATTTCTTGTGTTTTCTTTATGGTGCTTTCGGATGATCTTCTCAACCAACGTGCCACATTTTCGCAGGAGGGAGAAATTTTTTTTTTGTCAACGGTCAACACCAACCACCAGCAACTCACACTCTAATTTCTTCAAAAGATGAGGTCCTTTTTGCAAAAGAGAGTAGTAGCCACCAGAAGTATAAATTTTTGTATGCTTTTCCTGCCATTTCTGCCGCGCCATCTCTCTCTCTTGCGCCTTCTCCGACTCGGACTCCGACGAGCGGAAGCCGGCGGCGAGGCCTCCGGCGAGGGCGAGATGGGTTCGCTGATGTCCTGCATCTCCGGGCAGGCACCGTCGGCATCGCCGCCGCCGGTGGCGAAGCGGCGGTCGTCCGTGTCGTCGCGCCGCGGCGGCGGCGGCGGAGGCGCCAAGGCAGTGGCCATCGACGAGGAGGCGCTGGCGGCTGCGGCGGCGCTGGTGCTGGGGCAGAGGAGCTCCTTCGGCGGGGGTGGAGGCGGAGGCGCGTTTGAGCGGTCGGCGTCGGTGCGGTACGCGGCGAAGCGGCAGCAGCAGCAGCATGGCCCGCCGCTGCCGAGGAGCTCCAGCACGCGCCCCCGCTCCCTCGCCGACCCGGAGCTCCACCCGCAGCAGCTTCTCGCCAAGGTATCTATCCCCTTCTCCTCCTCGCGTCCCCGGGCTCGCATTGGCGTTGCGTGCGCGCGTGCGCCGCCGCGTGGAATTTTCGGCGCCGTACTCTTTTGACTTCTCGTCGTTGGGCGTACGGGAGCTTCGCGGTTGAAATCTCGCTTCTTCCTCGTGGCTTTGCGTACTCGAGATTGCTCCTCGACCCGCTTCTCATCTCCCCGATTCACTGTACTGAGTAGTACTGAACGGCTTTAATTCATCGATTCTTCTTCCTCTGATTTGGTTACCGTCTACCTGAATCGAGTCCGCTGCGTCCTTCGATCTCGCTCAGCTTGCTTCTATGGCGATTGGCAATTTGGAGTACCAACTGCCAAGTAGTAGCAGTTGTGCTTCGCGGTGTGACACTGGCTGGCAAGTGGGGCCCACAAAGATGTAGGTCCCATGCGTCAGAGGGCCCAGGTTGCCGAAGTGAAATGAAATGAATGATTCATTGGATCAATTTGAGAAGGATGTGAAATGATTTCAGATAATTTACCTTTCTTTGACTAGATAGTTTCAGTTCTACCCTGGTTGGTGCTGACCTGCTGTTCCATATAGAGAATCGCCTAATTCTTCGTAATGTGCATATGGATGAAGTGGATCAAAGAGAATTGCAATTATATTTTTTTCTATCTAGAAGAAAGATCTTTTAAGTATCTTTGGGACCCGATGAATCATTAGTCATGTGAACAGGTCGGATAACGACCTGACATTGATTTGGTAAAAGATTTAATAGCAAGCAGGAAATTTCAGTTGTGTGTGTGATAATAATACATATCTGTGTCTGTTTCAGAAGCCCTTTCATGGATAGAGGGCAGTTGAATTCGGTTGTTTTTTATTGTTTCCAGGGAAATTTTCTTGTCGCGTGCATTCATTTTTTGTAGAGTTTGGACAAAGGGTTAGCAGAACACCCAACCTGTGCAATGGTGGGGAATCCTGAATTTCTTTACTTCAAGTTGTTTTTAGTCCTGATGCATTCGTGTTGTTCAGTTCTGTTGTTACCAGGATTGGCTTTGTCATAACTGGAAATGGCTGCCGGCGTGGAAAACTAAGATACAGCGACTTATATACCTGCATTAGTCGCTAATAAGAAAATAAATTCCAAAGCCAATCTTGACTAGCAACTAGTAGTATGACTAGTAAGAACATACCAGCCTGCTAGGAAAGCACGGTTGACTGGGAAGATTTTGTTTGATATTTTCAATGTCACCTGTCACTTGGTCAGTTAGTTGATGAAGGCGTATGATGGTAGTAATTGTACGACGAATTAGCACCTTGTTTGACTGTCCATTGGTAGTGACTTGTGACTTGTGAGACCCAAAAAAAATATCAATCCTGCAGTTGCGACTTCAGAAAACTGGAAGTGCACATACACATCATAATTAGTTTGTCAGCTCTTGAGCTTTTCTGTTTGATGATTCTACTATTGATGGATTTCATTTTTAAGTATGTTTTAACTTGGTTATCAGAACTCCATATTTTTCTTTTTAATATCAGTTTTCTGCTTGAGCAATACTGATGTTTCAATTTGTGTTTGTCTTGTTGCATAATGTTCAGTCGCTGTTGCGTGCATGTAACCACTACCACACTAACCAAAGGAATGCTTCTGAAACAGGATTTGAACACTAAAGATCTTGAAACCAACATCATTGTTCTTGTTCATGGAGGAGGTTTTGGTGCTTGGTGTTGGTACAAGACTATAGCACTTCTTGAGGATAGTGGGTTCAGAGTCAATGCTATTGACTTAACAGGTTCCGGGATTCATTCGTATGATACAAACAAGATTAGCAGTCTCACGCAGTATGCTGAGCCGCTTACATCTTACCTTAAAAGCCTAGGTGACAATGAAAAGGTTTGCTCTCTTCCATGTATTGATTCATGATGAGTTTGCACAATTGAAATAAGTGAACTTCCATTTCGGAGTATTTTAGTAGGCTGCTACTAAGTGCTGTAATGTTGTGCATGAGATCTGGTTACTGTTTTACCGCTAACCAATTTCTATTGTCTATGCTGAATGCTCTTTATGTCTTAGTTTCTGATATTGCACTACAGCTTAGATAGTAAAATATGGAAATAGGGGTCATAGTTACTTAGATTTTAGGTGAAATCCTGGAGAGAACCCTGCTGAAATGGTTGCTCATTTCTTGTATCTTTGAACTTTACACATAATGGTAATATTAATGCCTCCAGAAGCTCCTAAATTTACATTACCAATGTTTGAGCATGCTAATTCTAAGGACTTGGGTGTTTCATACAGGTCTCTGTAGCCCCTTTAGCCTGTAATGGTACATATTACTCTGTGGGGATCATAATTCATTAGAGAAGTTTTGACACTGATGCAATTAGTTTCATGGCTATGTTTCAGAGCTTTAGCATCACTAAGTAGGTCCAATTGTAGTAATTTGAAGCTGGCTACTGCCTCACTATACTTCAATGTCTTTATCAAATCTGATGATGGATAGGACTTTTATCATTTCTAATGGCTGCCAGAATATTCTTGTGCAATTCTGTGCATATGCCTCATGTTTTCTTACAATTGTTTGAATATTTTTTGTTGGCACTAATGCTGATATTCTAAAGCAGCATAGGATTATTCTTCGAATAGATTTTAAATGTATAGTTCGATAAACATCAGAGTCCCTGTAACAATATGCATTTTGATTCTTTTGTTATTACACAGGTGATTTTGGTTGGACATGATTTTGGTGGTGCTTGTATATCCTACGCAATGGAGATGTTTCCATCAAAAGTTGCGAAGGCTGTTTTCCTTTGTGCAGCAATGCTGAAAAATGGGCATAGTGCTCTTGATATGTTCCAACAACAGGTTCATTTCTATCACAGCATCAACATAATTTTAAAGATAAAAGGAACAGAGCCAAAGTCTTCTGCATTAAAATCTATTTGAATGACAGTACACTGATGCCTGTTCATTCTACCCATACAACACAGATGGATACAAATGGTACACTCCAAAGGGCGCAGGAATTTGTATATTCCAATGGCAAGGAGCATCCTCCCACCGCTATCAACATAGACAAGTCTTTACTGAAAGATTTGTTGTTCAACCAAAGCCCCTCCAAGGTAGGTCTTGTTCAGCCATCCCCGATCATATCACGAAATCCTAGTTTTTTCAGAATTGGGCTCTAACTGTACATCATTTTGTTCTTGATTCTTGAAGGATGTATCTTTGGCTTCAGTGTCCATGAGACCTATCCCCTTTGCTCCTGTGCTGGAGAAGCTGGTCCTAACAGAAGAGAAGTACGGATCGGTGCGGCGATTCTACGTCGAAACCACAGAAGACAATGCCATACCACTTCATCTTCAGCAAGGAATGTGTGAGTCGAACCCGCCCGAGAAGGTTCTGCGGCTGAAAGGCTCGGATCATGCCCCATTCTTCTCCAAGCCACAAGCTCTGCACAAGACCCTGGTAGAGATAGCAACCATGCCACCAGTCAAGACATCATGAGATTGAGAGCTGGGTTTCTCCATTCAGGTTCCAAGGCTGGTGACTGGCTGATTGCCATTGTTGTGCAGTTGCTTCTTGTATGTAATATGTTGAGAATGGGGGTGTAATGCTTGAGCCAAGATGTTATGGCTTGGAGGTCGTTTATACAGGATGTTTGTCACAGAGGCTCACTGAGTAGCAGCAGATCAGTAGGAGCTCTGATTTTCTATACATGGTGATCACATCCTCCAAGTGCAGACTGACCTGGAGAAATTGCTAAGATGAAAGATGACGTCGAGAAATTAAATTGCTAGATGAAAGCTGATGAAGTTTCTTTGGTGTGTTGATCTTTGTCATCTGCTGTTACCTTCAACAATTGATGCATGCATATACAATATAAATAACTTTTCAAATTATATTAGCGGAAATCATGTTAAATCGGCATAAAGGCCGTGGGGCGGTGATTGGCGTAGCTGCATCGGATGTGGGCTTAAATAGACGGAGCTAGCTAGGTGGCACTATAGCTCATGGACCACTTTAAGATTTGACTCAAAGTTAGAAGAAGAGAAGAACAATAGTAGATATGTTGCCTAGCATGATAAAAAAAAACATAGTGAATCATCTTTTATCTTCTAAATCCTAGCTACGCCACTACCGTGCTACGAAGCTAGCCTTTGCGTGCGTGGGCCTATTGGGCCTTATTGGCCTAATAGGTAAAGAGCATTTAGAAAAGTATTTTCCAATTAAGTGATTTAGAATAATTGAAGTTATCCAAAATTTGTGTCTAAAAAGTTATTTTTTGTAGATTTTTTTTTCAATTTTTAGTATTTTTTAAATACTTTCCAAATTCGAGTACTTTATTGTAATAGAATTTTTCAACTTAAAGTTTCATTTTGAATTTAAAAAAATCAAGTATTTTTTTTCTAAAGATCTAAAATTTTCAACTTAAAATTTAAAACTTTCAACCTAATTGTTTTTTAAAATCTACCAAAAATTTGAAAGTTTTTAACTCGAATTATGAAACTTTTTAGTCTAGATTTAAAACTTTCAACTCAACTATTTTCCAATTAATAAGTTATTAAGCGCTAAGAGCGTCTGAGTCTCTGACTCTCTGAGAGACATGCACGGGGTGCGCGACTTGCACCCGTGCTGGTGCCTGGTGGGCTTTAGCCCAATCCACCAAGGAAGAGAAGGCCGTCCTTTACAGGCTGGGCCACCGGTGCACACCGGGTCCTCAAGAAAGATCCTGACAGTCCATTCTCATGCCCTACGATCAGATGTGCACGGCAGCCGTTAATCGCAATGGCTAATTAGCGCGTAAGCGCTATTAGTGCAACTCGCGCACGCCCACGCCCCTCACGCAGCTCTTTTCTTCCTTTTTTTTTCCTTTTTTCTCGTTTCTTTTTTTCCGCCGCAGGGAGGCCGTGAAAGGTTTTTCGCTCATTTTTTTTCCTTGATTTTTTTAATTTTAGAAATTGAATCTTTCATCTTTAATTTTTGTTGAAAGTTTTGAATTTGAGTTGAAAGTTTTTAAGATTTGGGATAAAAGTTTTCAAATTTGAGTTGAACGTTTTTAAATCTGAGTTGAAAGTTTTTAAATTTTAAGTTGAAAGTTTTCAAATCTTGACTTAAATAGTTGAAAGTTTTTAAGATTTGAGATGAAAGTTTTTAAATTTGTGTTGAATGTTTTTGAATCTGAGATGAAAGTTTTTAAATCTGAGTTGAAAGTTTTCAAATCAAGATTTGAAAGTTTCAAAATCTGAGTTGAAAATTTTTAAATTTAAGTTAAAAGTATTCAAATCTTGACTTGAAAATTTTTAAACCTTAGTTAAAATATTTCCAAATCCTGAATAAATCTGAGTTGAAAGTTTGTTCAGTGGTAAATTTTATCTGAAAAAAAAACCCAAAAAGAACGACGCTAAGCGCTGTTAGCGAAAAAAGCACGCTAAACGCTATTAGTGCGGCGAGAGTGCGCGACGCCTCCGTTCCTAGCACGTACGTGCCGAACAGGAATCCCCGCTGTTAATTATGCTCTCATTTTCTTTTTCGTGGATGTAGCAGTAAATTTAGAAATAAATTTAGGTTCGAAATAACTGAAATTTCGAACATATCGGATATAAATAGTAGTTGCATTCACTCAATAGTTGCCATCGGGTAGTAGATTTTTTTTTTCTTTTGGACATTGATAGTTTTCTATATATTACTTTGTCCAATAATGTATAATCTATGTATCTATACATATTGTAACAATATTATATTTGTGTAAGTATTTTTTATGCAACTCCAAGGTCTATACATATAACAATTTTCATGTATTTGTACCCTATACTACTTAAAATGTTAGCAGTGGTGTCCATTCCTATACCACCCCCTACCGCTGACATTTGGACCTCACAATCTATACTATTACACTATTTTTCAACCTATCGCTGACATTTGGACCTCACAATCTATACTATTATACTATTTTTCAACCTATCGCTGACATTTGGACCTCACAATCTATACTATTATACTATTTTTCAACTAGTCATCTCCTGTTTTATTATTGGCTCTCTCCAAATTTTAAAATCACCTACTTGTTTAATAAAAATTATAGTGCTACTTGGATTAAATGAGTGCTTATTAATTGATTTATAAGATAGAAACTCAATTTGTTTTCCATTGTAACGCAGGCCCTCTAGGGTAGTCCAGTTAAACAGATATACAGTTGAGTGCTTGCTTTATGTATCTTTTGGAGGTATACATGATTACATAAGTTGTTCAAAATAAACTGATAAGCAGATTGGCAATGGCAGAGCTTGAACAGAAGGACAGGGGTTCAATCTGATGTATTAATATGTGCCAGTGTGTGTTGCGAATGCAGCTTTGCCTCAGAAAAACTAGAATGTTAGGGAAGGACCTAATATCAAATAATTAAAAGGGGTAAGGCTTTAAACTCAGGTCGTCTAGACCACCACCTTGTGGAGCTAGCCGGAAGACCCCTGATCATTTCTCAACTTTAGATTAATTTTTATGAGGAAAACTGTAGTGTTTTGCTTCTCAAACCGCTGTCTTCCACTTAGACTTGTAATTTCACTTCTGACTTTTTCGATGTTTCTCTGTACCTGTGCGATCTAAACAATTGTGTCAGTATGAGTGAGCAGCCTTAACAAAACTGTTATCGCAGTGACACAATATAATTGTCTTTCTTTCCTGAGTATGTGGTCTTCTGGCTGTCTCTATACATTCGGTTTGAATGTAGAGGTCAGATTTAATTCATTTCTAAATAAAATATGGTCTTCTAGCAACAAGCTAGTTGAGAAAGATGGTGAATGGTGAATTAAAGCTAATTTTCAATCTCTCAAGAAATTAAACCATATGATCATCCATAATTTCCTCTTAATACGATGATATAAATCTCCACTTAAGCTTCTAAATATACCATTAGTTATTTATGAGTACTCATTTTTTTGTTTCGGCCAACTCATATCTGCTACTAATTATTTATGAGAGTGCATCTAGTGATATGATCGAGCTAGCATTCGAGCCACAGCTCAAAACGAGGCTAAGATCATACGCGTCGCCGGATCATTCCCACACGTGTGAGAATTGAACCCAAAAAAAAAGTACGGTATTTGCTAGTGCAGCTAAGCTACGAATTGAATATGATATCGATATTGTGTAGAGTATGGACGATACATGGAATCTCATCTCATCTGATCATCATGATCTCCTGGATGAAAATACAATGTACATGAACAGAGAGAGGACTTTTGGTTTTGGGTGGAGAAATGGAGCAACTCCTTGACATTTGAGCCCCATCCAGGTCTCGTCCTATCAATTTAGTGGCCCACAGCGAAGCTAGAAAGATAGACCCTTTAATACAAGTCTGATAATATAATAATATTTCTAACAAATGTAAAACATAAAAAAACATTATTATCAAACAAGTTATATATCTTTCTCTTCTGAGTTTTTTAAATCTAATTAAGTTCCTCTGTCCTATGAGCTCATCCATTTATAGGGTTGGGCCCCTTGACTTCGAGGGCCCAGTGCCACTCGTGCAGTGGCACTGTGGCACAGCTTGACCCCCTCAGGGTCGGACCTGGCCCCATCTTAAAATACGAATTCAATGAAAAAAGTGGAAAGAAGAATGGAGCCATGTGGCAACACCGACTTCGTGGAAGAGGCTCGACGAAACGAGCTTGCGCGTGCGCGTGCAGCGATCTAGGAACGCTCTTGCGTGCACCGGCCACCGGGTGTCCAGAAGTTTCTTTGCGAATATATCGATCGAGCAATTAGGCCCATGGACCATGGCTCAGCAGGCCGTGCGATGGCACAATAACATGTTGGGTGATTTAATTAGAGAGACCCAACTTTACATGGATGAAATGAGATATTACGCATACATGTAAGATGTTCCATATGCAAACACCCGTTGCATGCTGATCGATGCATGAACTGGCACATTCAGTAGTCCGTACTCCCTACTTTATACGCACGGCTCCGATTAATTACCACTTTCATCGTTCCGCATTATAAGATATTTAAGCCCCTTTAATCCCTCGTCTAGATTCACTAATATCCATATGAATTTAAACACATGTATGAAACACATACGTTGATCCATGTATAATTTTTTTCAAAACCCAAAACGTTTTATAGTATGAAACATAAATTTATTCAAAACCTAAAACATCTTATACACATACATTGATGCATATATGAATTTATTCAAAAACCCTATCATCTTATAACGTGAAATAGAAATTTGTTCAAAACCCAAAATATCTTCTATCCGTTTGTTATCCCACTAGGCCCAATGGCCTAGGCTCATTATACCATGCGTGGCTTTTGCCACACACTTTTTCTAGTAATGTTAAGGTCCTAGCTTGACAGTATTTGACATGGGAAGTAATTGATGAACTGTGTTTCGAGAACTAGTTCCATCATTTACTCTTATAGCTTATTGTTCGTAGCCAAAATTTAAATTTTTATATTTATTTTTGAAGTTGATTTTTGGGTTTTGTTCCATCGTAGTTTACTTTTTAAAACATTTGCTTTTAAACCACAAATAACACACCATAACATTTTTATCTATGTATTATCTTGTGTTACTTTTATATATATATATATATATATATATATATATACATATATATATATATATATACATATATATATATATATATATATACATATATATATATATATATATGTATATATATGTATGTATATATGTATGTATGTATGTATATATATATATATACACACCCCTCCCCTACCCTTTTCATCCCGTATCCCTCCCTCCCGTCGCTCCCCCTCTCTCCTCCCGATCTCTCTCTTTCTTTTTTCCTCTCCTCGCTCCTGAAACATTTTCTTTTTTCTAGAAAAATAAAAAATAAATTGCTAAATTCAAGACTTAAACCCATGACCTCATAGTTCAAAACACATTCTTCTAACCAATTCATCTAATGATTCTATTTGTTTCAAGAATTTTGTGAGAAAGTAATATGATTATCATTTCTAATATCTTTCACTACCGAAATTCATAACATGTTACTATGCTCTAGTAGTAATATTGTTGTAAAAGTACAGTAAAACATGACGTTACTATAGAACACATAGGACATTACTGCACTTTTGGCAGTAACGTCATAGTAAAATTGTAGTAGATCAGGAATCGAAACAAAAATATATGAGTTAAAGCCTCACATGCTAACCATATACTTGTTACTAAACAAAAGTAGAAGTGTTACTACATAATAGGTGCATGTTACCACTTTTAAGTAGTTATGTTACTGCACGATAATCGTAGTTTTACTATGTAAGTTTTACGAGATGAAGACCGAATAGGTGAGCTATAGGTAAAGTCTTGTTAACAGTGAAATTTGGTAAGCCCAAAATTACCATCGGCTTAGAGTCAGTATCGGCTTCAAAGTTCTAGAATCAGCCGATGGGAGTCAAGTCGCCACCATATCGTGTTCTTGGTGGAGTCGGATTAATCAAAGGAAGCTTATCTAGAAGAGTTCGAGTTCAAGAGGGATGCGACATGGCAGTTATCTATTAATTAGGAATAGTTTGTTAGTTTCCTTTTATCTTTAGGAAAGTGTGTGGTCCGATAAGGACTTTATCTTTTCCTTTTTAGTTTTTTCTTGTCTGACAAGGACTAGTATCTCCCTATGGGTATAAATATATACACCCGGGGTCATTATAATCTATCAATCCTCACGATCAATACAATTCGGCGCATCGCCACCCTTTTTACTTTTACTTTTGTTTCTACGTTCCGGCGGAACTTGGCACCCTACGCGGGGCTGCATCGGTGTTCGATCTCCGACTAAGGGGTAAGTCCAATGTTCCATCGGCCCAGGCAATTATATCGTCTACGTCAGCGTCGTTCAAGGCTGCATTAGGACATTCGACCTCTTGGATTGCTCTGGTTTGGATGATATACTTGCCTACCTATTTATCATATGTCTCTGTTAATCTAGTCTTAGCATATCAATTTAGCTCTATCGGCTCCTTCTCGTTTTAGGGTTTCTACTGGTATCGGCTAAATCGCCTTGCTAGATTAGATTAGTTTAGACATCTACCACCCTGAAAACTCAGTCAACAGCTTGATTGTCCAGATATTGTGTTTCTTTTCATACTTAGTGCTACATCAGTTGAGTTTGATCTACTAAGTCGTGCTTAGAACCATAATCTCTAGCCTGCTTTTTGACTGCCAATAAAGGTTTCATCGGGGTTTCAGCCGATGAGTTATCTGGACGTTGCATCGGCTTGTAAGGATTGCATATACATACATATTGGATTTAGCCGATCGCAACAAAGATTTTATCGTTTAATCTAATCTTGTGGATTTTATGACATCGGACCTCCAGCCGATGTATACTTTAACCATCGGATCAGTGCTTATTCTATCATGGCATTGCTAGCCGATTGGTTTCTACTGGACTATATTATTGTTAGATTTTATCATCATCAGCCGATTGCCTTTATATCATTATCTACATTGAACATATAGCCGATTGCTTAAACCCTATCGCTATCGGCTGGTGTCGGCATCGGCTATTATCGACTATCGGCTGGAACTACTCCATCGGCTTGTCAGTCGATCGGCTGTTTGATCTATTATTTGCAAATCTTGTCAGTTGCAGGATCAAACTGACTGGCACGCCCGCATCTCATTAATCTTTTGGACCTGCACAGGTGCTAAGCAGATCTCTCAGGCCGGTGTGTTCGATTTTTTTCGTCAACAAGTCTATAGGTGGCTTTGAGTGAGGTCTAATTGATGTAGGAGTGTTTTGAACAATTTTATACATTTGGTAAAACTATGTTACTGCATGTATATACCCATGTTACTGCAAATTACTTATTCTGTTACTGCATATGGAGTATTAAAGTTCAAAATGCCAATATTTGAAAACAATATCTCACAAGATATGTATTATTTTTTAAAACCATTTTCACAATGATGCTATAGTGTTACTGCATGTGGAGGATAGAACTTTAAAATGCATCTACATACTCCCCTCATCAAGAAACCGTTCTTCCTCCCTCTTCTTAAGAAAACCGGTCTTCTCCCTCTAATATAGTTTTACTGCATGCATGTATATGACGTTACTGCACTTTTGACAGTAAATCAGGAATTGAAACAAAAAAAATATATGGGTTCAAAGTCTCATATGCTAACTATATACTTGTTACTGCACAAAAGTAAAAGTGTTACTGCATGGCATATACACGTTACCACCTGACAGTTACACATTACCGCATGTTTATGCAGTAACACTATCCAAGAACTGCAGTAAAACACTTTGTTACTGTAGAACGTACAGAACGTTATTGCATATTTGGCAGTAACATCATGGTGAAATTGTAGTAAACCAGAAATCAAAAAAAATATGGATTAAAACACACGAGTAAACCGAGCCAATTCCCCTTATTCTTGTAGTAATGTTATCAAGTAATTGCAGTAACACAATATGTTAATATGAAACTTATAATCGTTACTATATCTTGTAGTAACAATATGATGTGATTGCAATAACGTAAAACATGCACTAGTAACACTTTTGATATACTATTACTGCTTGTGGAGAGTTAAATTTTTAAGAACAAATCTTTGAAGGCAATATCTCTCATATTATGTACTACTTTTAAAAACCGTTTGCTCCATGATGTTCGAAAAAAAGTGCTTATCAAAAGTAAATCCATCATAACTATATTATGACTGAATTTCAATTCTGTTACTGCAAGTAAAACACGATGTTACTGCACGATGAACAAGACGTTACTATGTCGTTCCAGGACGAGAGCTAAGAAGAGAGGGGGTGGTGGGGGAAGTCACTACGGGTTTGACCGAGATTTAACCGACGTGGAGGACCTTTGACTAGCCTTTGACTGAGGTGGGAGGTAGGTTTTGGGCCCTTAGAAAGGAGAGGAGGTGGGTTGGAGGGAGGGGGTATAGAATAGCTATTCTATATCCGGATGTAGTATAGTTTTTCTATATATATATATATATATATATATATATATATATATATATGTGTGTGTGTGTGTGTGTGTGTGTGTGTGTGTGTGTGTATATGCCGTTCTACTTTATTAGCTGTAGATCAAACGATGGGCATAGCATGAAAAACACAGAAAATATAGTAAATATGTGTTCATAAAACCACCTTTATATACATAAGGAAAGCAACTATATATATACCATGGCATGCATGGTATGATCTCTGAAAAATGTGCGAGAAGATTTCTCGGTGGTTAACTTTTCTTTTACAAAAAGGTACGTATACATTTGATTCCACATTAATTTTGTTTTGTCAGTTTAATTTCACCGTATATATGCCTCCTGATTAAAACCCAGGAATATGATTTTTTTTGTATTTAAATGTGTCCTATTCTCCTATGCTAAATGTATCATGTTTTAGGCTACATATCTTTTAAGATGTTACTAATTTCTAATATTTAACCAAATTTTATCATAAACGCTAAATATTTATGACATAAGATGGAGTAGTTTTGCATAGGCAACTCAAAACCACGTGGGATAAGTGAAAGACACATGAGTCATGATAAGTGTGAAATCAATAAAGGACCAAGTTTTATGTGATTATCAGATATGAGAGCGGGTTTTACCGTTTTACTAGGTTAGATATAGAGAAAGAAGAATTGTACGATAGATGTAACAGTTTTCAAAGATTTTCTTTATCAAAAATCATTTATTCTATTTAATTAGCTCAACTTTTATTATTGCTACACGTGGATAACACCGGTCATCACGATAACCAAGCGGTTATCGCTGATAAAATTACAACCCTAGTTAACAGACAGTCAGCCGTAAAATTTCACTCTCTTTTTGTCCACACCACTTCCATCAAATTAACCTTAATTCGGCATCTCAGATGAAAAGTTAATAACCTCTCCCTTTTTTTTCTGCATGCGATGCGTTGCGTTGCTACATTGTACATACATCTATAGCAAGTTCAATTGGCCCGACCGTTACGTCGAGATCGTAATAATTAACGCACAAATTAAAGACACAAAATGGAGGGCACAATTAACCCATCCAGCATCCAAGCAGCTGGCTGGCTGGCTATCAACCACAGCTGACACTAACAGCTAAGCTAGCTAAGCAGCCACCGGCGAACCAAAGGTTAACCGCCGGCGTCGCGGTCTCGCGGAGAGCCCTGAGAATGTGGAGAAAATTATGTATTTTTTTTTCCTATTATGCACATACAATTTCAGTTCTTACTTGATTCAAAATTGTTTACTGCTGTTATGTTTTACGGTGGATAGATGTGATTACATAACATTTTTTTTATATTTGTTCTTTTGTTTTGGAAAAGAAAATCTTTTGCTTACTAAATTGTGTAACTCTTTCAGTGGAAGGCGACGCACCCATTAACAGCGAGACGTGTAGTGACTTCATCAATCTAAATACATGTTGACCTTGTCTCAGAGGTGCTTTATAGGAGTGGGTGTGTACGCATTAATAATGGTGAGTATGTCTGCATATATGAGCATATGCATTTGTATAGGTTTTCAAAAAGAAAAAAGAGAAAAATGTGGGGACATTGACGAACACGTGGATTTAATAATTATTTACTTGTCCACAAATAACTTAGCTTGTCGATTCTTAACTAGAGGTAGATGAACTCGAACCGTTATTTATAAATAATCTTTCATTTAGTAAACGTCGGTTCCGTACAAGCTATACATATGGTTTCACGTCTTACGAGGTGCTATCTTTTTGCATGCCTGACTTCCACGTGAGAAAATGTATGAGTTTTGTATCTTTATAATTAATGTATCGTACAAGTTGCAGGCTAGAACCGTTTATTATTATTGAAGCGTTTAAATTAAACCACATAACGACTAACGACTAAAGTAAGTTACATAATTAAGATTTGCATGCACGCAATTTGACTTGTTCCTTTAATGGTGATACTTAAAAAACCATTGATGTCATATGCCTTACCCATGATGAAAATAATTAAATCACATTCAGGGAAGAATAGGGATTATAGTGCTATACAATTCAATTTGATTGTTCAAATTCTAAATCGCACCGTTCCACTTCTATATCCACATGACCTCCTTGTGGTAAATTTTCTCACAGTGAAAATAGTAGCAAGGTGGCTAAATTAACTTAGGCTGCCAGGGAGGTCAAGTGAGGGGAGTTTTTTTTTCGCATAAAAGTGAGGGGGAGTTTGTCACAACAATAAGGTATAGAGGAGGGTTGAGGAGGAGGTACGGTGGTGATTGAATGTCCTGAAGATGAAGATTAAGTGTTTCACGTAAAACGAGGGTGTAATAACGTGTGAATAATTAAGTTTTAGCTATTACAAACTTGAAAAATAGATCAATCTGATATTTTAGAACAACTTTCATGTAGAAAGTTTTTGCACGAAACGTACCGTTTAGCAGTTTGAAAAACGTGCCACGAGTATCAAAAATGTTCATGTAGATTGCGGTGGATGACATGCAGATGATCCCTTCTAAAATCTAAACTAGTTTTAATCCTATTCTATATAGTGAAAGTATCATCTTTTAATCTTTTAAGGAATCGAAAGGTTGATCTCTTAAAATAAAGTTTACAAAATACCACCACTTCATAAAATTTGACTGAATCATGTGCTCCATATCAAATATTTACAGTCATAAATCCCAAATCCCACATATGACAAGTGAACGGCACACAAGTAGTCAAAACAACCGCGGAGTCAGTGATCCACTTACACATGATTATCAGAGAGAAAAACGAGTTCTACTAGGTTTAAATATAATGAAAAACAATACAACGAATCTCGACAGATAGTTAGTGGCGCAACACACAATTTAAGAGACAATCATCAGTAGAATTTCACACTCTTTTTACCCACACCACTTCCATTATCATCAAACCACGATTTGGCATCTCATCAAAACGTTAACACCTCTCTCTCCCCTTTTCCCGGCGAAGTGCTCCGCCTGGCCGATATGCATGCAACCCGTTGCTATGCATTGTACAGTACATCTATAGCAAGCTAGCTAGCGTCCACTGCTCTGCCGTTTCAATTCGCCTGCAGTAACGTCGAGACCGTAATAACGCACAGAGCCACGCAAAAATGAAGGCCAATTAGCTAGCTGTCCTGGATTAGTAGCTGCCACAGTCCACAGCTAAGCAACCACCGGCAAACCGAAGGTTAGCCGTCGGCGTCGCGTCTGGTACGATCTCCCCGAGCTCTGAGAACGTGGAGAGAAACTGATGTGATTATTTCCTAGTATGTATTATGGACATATAATTTCAGTTCTTTCTTGATTCAAAAATTGTTGGTGCTGTTATATATGTTTTACGGTGGATAGAGGATTACATGTATTTATATTTCGTATTTTCTTGTTTTGTGAAAAGAATATTTCTTTCCTTATTAAATTGTGGAATTCTTTCGATGGTAGACGATGTACGTATCCGTCGATAGAGACATGCCTGTAGTGATTTTGTCAATTTCAAGATACGACAACCCACTCGCTTGAAGGTGTTTATAGAGGTATACGTATAGGATTTGCGTGCGTTCATAAAAGTGAGTGTGTCTGCATATATAATTAAGCGTCTACATTAGTTACTATTTCAAGAAAAATTGGGACATCGATTGACACGTGGATTTACTTAATTATTTACTTTTTTATATATATAATTTAGCTTGTCGGTTTTTCATCGGAGGTAGATGAACTTGAACCGTTATTTATGAAATAATATAAATTTAGAATATACTGGTTCTGTACACATATGGTCTAACATCTTACGAGATGCTTTAGGTATGCTTGATTTCCACATGAGAAAATACATGAGTTTTGTATTTTTATAATTAATGTATCGTGCAAGTAGCATGTATGAACCGTTTATTGTTTTTGAGGCGGTTAAATTAAACCGCATAACCACTAAAAGTAAGTTGCATTACTAAGATTCGCATGCACGTAATTTGGCTTGTTCCTTTAATAGTAATACTTAAAAAAACATCGATCGTCATCCGCCTTACTCATGTTGGAAATAACTAAATTACATCTAGAAAATATAAGAGTGTTATAATACTATATAATTTAATTAGACCGTTCAAATCTAAATCAAACCGTTCCACTTCTATCTAGCTATATGACCTTTTGGGGGCAAGTTGTCTCATGGTGAAGATAGTAGCAAGGTGGATAAATTTACCCTGGTGGTCAGGGAGGGGGAGTTCATCGACAATAGGGTATAGAGGAAGGTCGAGGAGTAGGTAGATTGTGGTGGAAGATATGGAGATGCTCCCTTCTAAACTAGTTTTAATCCTATTCTATATAGTAAAAATATCCTCTTTTAAGGAATTGAAAGGTTGATGTCCAATTCATAATATCTGATTGAATCATGTCCTATATATTAAACATTTATGATAAGATTTTTTTTAAAATACGCAAGGAGCACATCTTTATATTAAGAGAAGTAAAATTTATTTACAGATAGAACGAAAAATGATTTACTACCTCTCCCTCTAAAAAGGACTTTATTTTTTTACCATCAATATACAAAGTACTTTAAGAAACAACTCGTTTATTACCACAACACTCTACCATCAACCTTTGATTTGGCATCTCAAATAAAAAACGCTAACCTCTCCCCTTTCCCCGGGCGCCTCTTGGCCGCTGCATGCATCCCCTTGCTAGTACACTGTGTACTGCTCCATCTGTAACAAGCTTTCACTGCTCTTCCGTTTCAATTTTGCCCGTTGCGTCCGTCGAGACTGACCGTAATGACGCACAAAGCCAAATTAGCTAAGCTGTGTCCTGCCTAAGTAGAGTTACTGCCACAGCTAAGCAAGCATCACAGCCACCGGCGCAATGAACGGAATTAAGAGGTTAACATGCAGTCACCGGCGAGAGTACGGTCCTGAGAACTTGGAACAAACCGATGCAAATCTCTCTGGCCCCAACTGGCCATGACCATGAATTCGTGCTCGATTCCGTGTCATTTTGCAGTAGCCACACAAGAGTTAATTCTTTCGGTTTTTATTCCAGCTCTTTTGCTTTGGTTTTCGCCATATGTATTGCAATTCAATGCAGTTTTTTTTCTGCTGCATTTATATTTCAGCTTTAATTTAGCGCCACATTTTGTTGCTTTCCTACGTAAAGCCTGGACGCAGTTAACACAGCAGCTAGCTAAGCTAGCCTGTGACACAATAGCAACAGCTGGTAATTGTAACTGAAAAATTCTGTTTCAAAGAAGAAGAAGAAAAAAAAAAGGAGGTATACCTGGAGAAAAAAAAAGCCTGGACGATGGTTTTAATCTTGTTAGGTGTGACTTAATTACCGAATACACACCAAAGATTGAATGAACACTACATGACAGTGTCTTCCTGTGATAGGCGTTGAAATCCCTAGCTATTATGGACATGGTTTTCTTCCTTAATTTGAAAATTGTTTGGTGCCGTCAATTAGTGAAATTGTGGACATGTTTTACGGTTGATAGAGGATTACATGTATTTATGTTTTATATTTTCTTGTTTCACAAAAGAAAATATATTTCTTTGCTTACTGAATTGTGAAATATTTCCGGAAAAAATACGGGACATTGAGTAATCGACGTGAATCTAATTAATAATTATTTACTCTCTCCGTGCACGAGTAACTTAGCTTGTCGGTTCTGACCGAAGGTAGATGTCCTTTGGCTGTTAATTTTTTTAAAAAGCATTTCTCTTTTTTAATGTCGGTTCCGTACAAGCTATACACGTGGTTTCATATCTTGGTGCTTTATCTTCGACTTCCACGTAACAAGCTGCATGAGTTTTGCGCGCGTCTTTAACATAATGTTATAGTACGTTTCATATTCGTACCGTTAACGGTTTCTGAGGCGGTTAAATTAAACCACATAACGACTAAAGCTAAGTTGCATGAGTAAGACCCCACGCGCACGTCATTTGCCTTATTTATTTAATAGTAATACTTAAAAGAACTGCCAATCAACCGCCTTACTCATGTTGAAAATAATTAAATTTTATCGAGGAAAGATGAAAGATAAGGGTACTATGATACTTTATATACAATTTAATTAGACCGCAGATCCTAAATCAAGGTGACACTACTCTATATCGTTCCACATCCGTCTATATGATATCTTTAGATGTACGTCGTTCCACCTCCTTATATACTCCCTCTGGTTAGTTCCATTTTAAACTAACCAACGTCAAATTTTAAAAAAAAACAGAGGTATCATGATATTTTTTAGGTTAAGTTATTGAACGGCATGGAATTGAAAATGTTGTTCTCTTAATTTTATTTTACACTATCACACCATTACAAATTCCAAACTCTTGTTCTAAACAGGCACCATCTTTTTCAGTTACATCTACACTAATTTCAATAGTAACGCCATTATTATGTAGTCCTATATTTAAGGAAGAAACTAATGATATATATGCAGATATTGTTAATAATGACCCTTCGATTACGCTATCATTACTGACAATGACATGTGGGGCCAGAGTGTCAGATAATTCGAGGTCCAAATTTTTGGAGTGGCAAAATGGTCTATTTAAAGCACCAGGTGTTTATTAGCTTCTCTCCACGTCTTCTTCCTCCCAAGAAAACTCCTCTCACTTCGCGAACGCTTCCCATGGCGCTCTCCTCCATGGCCGCCGCGCAAGAGAGCTCCCTCCTCCTCTTCCTCCTCCCGACGTCGGCCGCATCCGTGTTCCCGCCGCTCATCTCCGTGGTCGTCCTCGCCGCGCTCCTCCTGTGGCTCTCGCCGGGTGGCCCCGCGTGGGCGCTGTCCCGTTGCCGTGGCACGCCGCCGCCGGGAGTGGCGGGGGGCGCGGCCAGCGCGCTGTCCGGCCCCGCCGCGCACCGCGTGCTCGCCGGGATGTCGCGCGCCGTCGAGGGCGGCGCGGCGGTGATGTCGCTCTCCGTCGGCCTCACCCGCCTCGTCGTGGCGAGCCGGCCGGAGACGGCGAGGGAGATCCTCGTCAGCCCGGCGTTCGGCGACCGCCCCGTGAAGGACGCGGCGAGGCAGCTGCTGTTCCACCGCGCCATGGGGTTCGCTCCGTCGGGCGACGCGCACTGGCGCGGGCTCCGCCGCGCCTCCGCCGCGCACCTCTTCGGCCCGCGCCGCGTGGCCGGGTCCGCGCCCGAGCGCGAGGCCATCGGCGCCCGCATGGTCGGCGACGTCGCCTCCCTCATGTCCCGCCGCGGCGAGGTCCCCCTCCGCCGCGTCCTCCACGCCGCGTCGCTCGACCACGTCATGGCGACCGTCTTCGGCAAGCGGCACGGCGACCTCTCGACCCAGGACGGCGAGCTCCTGGAGGAGATGGTCGCCGAAGGGTACGACCTCCTCGGCAAGTTCAACTGGGCCGACCACCTGCCATTGCTCAGGTGGCTCGACCTCCAGGGCGTCCGCCGCCGGTGCAACAGGCTAGTCCAGAAGGTGGAGGTGTTCGTCGGCAAGATCATACAGGAGCACAAGGCGAAGCGAGCTGCCGGAGGCGTCGCCGTCGCCGACGGCGTCTTGGGCGACTTCGTCGACGTTCTCCTCGACCTCCAGGGAGAGGAGAAGATGTCAGACTCCGACATGATCGCTGTTCTTTGGGTAAGTCTCGTCGTCGTCGTCTTCGTCGTCGTAAAGCTTGAGAAGGAAACGTCCATGGCGTTTTCATGGTTTGGTTTCTTGGCAGGAGATGATCTTTAGAGGGACGGATACGGTGGCGATCTTGATGGAGTGGGTGATGGCGAGGATGGTGATGCACCCGGAGATCCAGGCGAAGGCGCAGGCGGAGGTGGACGCCGCCGTGGGGGGACGCCGCGGCGGCGTCGCCGACGGCGACGTGGCGAGCCTCCCCTACATCCAGTCCATCGTGAAGGAGACGCTGCGCATGCACCCGCCGGGCCCGCTCCTGTCGTGGGCGCGCCTCGCCGCGCACGACGCGCGCGTCGGCGGCCACGCCGTCCCCGCCGGGACGACGGCGATGGTGAACATGTGGGCGATCGCCCACGACGCCGCCGTCTGGCCGGAGCCGGAGGCGTTCCGCCCGGAGCGGTTCTCGCCGGGGGAGGAGGGCGGGGGGGAGGACGTCAGCGTGCTCGGAGGCGACCTCCGCCTCGCGCCGTTCGGCGCCGGCCGCCGCGTATGCCCCGGCAGGATGCTGGCGCTCGCCACCGCCCACCTCTGGCTCGCCCAGCTGCTGCACGCCTTCGACTGGTCCCCCACCGCCGCCGGCATCGACCTGTCCGAGCGCCTCGGCATGTCGCTGGAGATGGCGGCGCCGCTCGTGTGCAAGGCCGTAGCTAGGGCCTGAGCCCTAGCCGCCGCCGCCGCCGCCATTACTGCCATTGATGTGGCTAGCGACGTTGTCGTGCTCGCATCCATACTCCTCCATAGGCAACTCGTCTAGCCAATGAAGAAAGCTACTATCTATCTATCTATCAAGCTAGCTACTATCACAAACCGCATTTCGGCATCATCTTAAATTTAGCTCTTAGGGGTGTAGGCGATTTTGGTTTCCCCCAAAAATTTGCTTTGCCAGTCTTTTGGTTTAAATCGAGGCATTAGTTGTGAAACATCATGAGAACTTATTTAAATCTGAGGAATTTTGTTTGAACCTTTTCTGGTGTGCTAAATGGATCGTGCTTTGAGTATCTTATTCTGAATGTGTTATGTAGCTACACTCTCCTGAATCATGTGTTAACCATGCAATATTTCTCCAGTTGCCTGTCAGTTTATCAGCGTCTTGTGAATGCCGTTCATGAGAAATCTGACCATCTTCCAAATGGTTTCATCAGTTTGCTGTGATAATTAGGTTATGTTTCATGTCAGTATTACCTCTGCATTTTGTTTGTTTTATACAAGTATACTGCAACATATATAACCTTTGTAGACCATGCTAGTACTGTGACATTTTCAGTTTGCATTTCTTTCCTTTTAAGACTATGAAAGATTAAGTTACTGAACTTCCACTAAGTATATGGCCATATGGTCTAACCTATCTCTAGAGATTAGTCACAAATCTGTTTTGTTTTGTCAAGTTGATTTCCCTTTTTCTTTCTGAATGAAATCAAGATTTATGTCCTTGGAACTGCATTTTGATGCTGATCTGCATTAGGCTAAATCTCTGAATCTAGAGCAATTGCATGCTCTTGCCTGTTGCCTAATTGTAGTGCTCCGAGCATCAGATTCATGTCAGCATCAAAACTTGCTTCTTATTTCTTATCGTCGACTCATCCTTGATCAATGTGACCAACAAAGATTTGTGAGCGCTAAGTTGCATCCACGTGTTGATCATGCATATAAACGCAAATGGGTCATTTTCTGGAATCAGGAGGATTTGGCCAACTCGCTTTTCGTTGTCACAAGATCTATTACTAGGGTCTCACCAAAAGATTCAACCTAAGAAGATTTGGTAGCAATGTACTGTTGCTGTTATGTTAATTAAGATTGTTAGGATCACAATCTGTTTACAGCATTACACCCTGAGTGGGACTGGAAGTACAAAACGTGGTGTTCAGAACAGTAATTTTCAAGGTAGAGATTGCTGATATATATGAGAATAATTTCTTAGCTATCATATTAATGTTACCAACACAAGGTTTGTACCTTAATATTCATAGATTTTTCATGGTGACTCGCTCATGCTAGTCATGACTTGATGAATATGCAAGGAACAGTCTTCAGGGATGTTACTGTCACTCTGTCAGACAGGGCCAGGCATCTGTAGACCATCTGTCTGAGGGTGTGTTTAGTTCACACCAAAATTGAAAGTTTGGTTGAAATTACAACGATGCGACGGAAAAGTTAGAAGTTTATGTATAGGAAAGTTTTGATGTGATGAAAGAGTTGAAAGTTTGAAGAAAAAATTTGCAACTAAACACGGCCCAAGTGACAGGAAGTCTTCAGGCTTCAGAGAACAGTCAAGATTCACTTAATTAAGATGGCCTCTGGCTGATCTAGGTAGTCATTAGTCAACCAAATTTCTTCATGTTCCTTTTCTTTTCATTCCTTTCTTTCACTAACATAGTAACATCCAGACAGTCACGCATCCTCCTCCTTTGTGTTATGGTGAGACTAACTGTGCTCTGGAAGGTGTGAAATCACTCACCAAAATGGCTGAAGAATTGAGAATTCAGAAGCCATGGCAGAAGTGATCATGTGCATGATGAATTGATGATAATATATCAGGGGGCCCCTCATCTGGTCATCTCACCTGCCTCTCTCTTTTCTCTTTTTCTGAGACCCAAATCTTGCATAAGACTTCTGTGATTAGACAGGAATCTTGTATCCGTTCCCCCAATGGAAAGAAGCCTCCATTTTGTGATATATGGCTCACATTTTTATTCCTGATCAGGGGCAAGATCACAAAAGGGTGCTTCACTGTTGACCCATCACTACCATTTTTGTGGATTTGCTTGATGGCGTGATGCATAATTTCTCTATAGTCAAAAGTCAAGCATATTTTGATAGTGGTTGAGAAAGTACCCTGAGGTAAAAGTACCTTATGCTATTACACAGGTCCATAACACTGGAAATATATAGGCTGAGTTCTTTTTCCCAACTCACCTCTCTCGTGTTCCGCGCACACATATTTTAAACTGCTAAACGATGTATTTTTTACAAAAGTTTTCTATACGAACGTTTCTTTTAAAAAAATCATATTAATCTATTTTTCAAAGAAAAAAAGCTAATACTTAATTAATCATATATTAATTAGCTACTCCGTTTTACGTGCACCAAGGATTAGTGCCGAACACAGCGATAGTACCTTCTCGAGAACCGTAAAAGACATAAATATTGTGTGTGGGCATGATGTTTGGGAGTTAAAGATGTTATAAGTATAGGCGACATTGAGACCTTGTTTAAGGGAGCTTCTAATATGTTCAACTTTTTCGAGAATCTCTAGCTTCTTAAATAGTCTAAATTATTGCCTATAATCTAGCAGCCAAACGCTAAAAAACCCAACTTTTTCAGATCATCGTAAGCTTGCTACTCACCATCTACTTCATACAATCTCCAGCTCTCTTAAATAGGCTTCAAGGATAATTTTGCCTCCAAAGTCTCAAAAGATACAGAAATCCTCCTCATGGCGACCATTTACTCAACTATTATGTCTTCCTTTTGTCAACTCTTGGAACAGAGAAACTGGTCAGGTCGTTTGTCACACGATCAAACAAAGTAGAGAAAAAAAAAAGAAGGAAAGAAAGGATGGGATTGGGTTGTTTTTCCCCTGGACAGAAACAGAACAGGGCCCAGCCCAACTACCACGATACGGCACGACCTGAATTTGTGGTTAGCTGTAGATGTTTTCATGGCACACCTTCCACGTGCAAACTTCTATATATAGAGAGTACTTGTCACCAGCAGGCAGCTGCAGCTGAGTGTAATTTTATATGCTCGAATAAACTGAGTGGAGCAATATGCAACAGTAAAAATGAACAGAAAAGGAGAACAAGTGGTTAGTGCTGTGTAACACAGTACTTTTGTTGAAGATTTAGGGAAGATTTAGCTCGCTTTTTATGTGCATGCTTTTCGAACTATTAAATGGTTTTTTTAAAAAAAATATTTATATATAAAGTCGCTTTAATAAAACCATACAAATCCATTTGTCATATCTAAAATAATTAATACTTTATTAATTATATATTAATAGCTCACCTCGTTTTGCATATTTTCTCAATCTTTTCCTTTCCTTTCCTTACCTTTCAAACACTATGTCAACTTGTATTTTGTTTTCCTTATTTGGATGGATAAACATGCACTATATACTACAATCCCCTGTTGTCAACTGGGTTCATTTGATCATTTGCAGGACAATGTAAAGAAAGTACTGCTTTCTTCAGTCTTTGAAAGAAACTACTTTCTTCAGTCATCTTTATTTATATTCGGGAGAGCTAATTTTAGGGGTTTTTTTGAGAAATTCAAATAAAATTTAATTGATTTTTATTCTTAGGAGTTTTTTTTTCTTATTAGCTCCTTTGGAGAAAAGGAATACGACTGGCAAATATCACATGAATTTACTTCTGATGCCTCAATTCTACAGGAATATAAGTATAAACTTAGACATGATATTTTTATTTTCATTTGAGAAGTCCCATGCACTCCCTCCCATTCTCTCTCTAGTATTTTTCCTCAAAACAGCTTCCTCCAAAATTCCTCTTAAATTCCAATGTTTTTTTTCCTACGGACAATCCAAATGCATAAACTCTTGAATTTGCATGTTTTAAAATCATTTAGGAATCCAAAGTATATATATGACATGATATTCATACATTCTTTTTTCTATTTGTGGGTTTTAAAATAACTACATTCCAATGAGAAACCTATTAGAGCAAGTTTAATAGTATAGCCAACTACTGGCCCCAAACCATCTATAGCTAATCTAATAGTCCATTCATACAATAGTTAACTACAAAAATATACTACACCATTAATACCCGGTCCCACCTCTCATACACACATAATATCTTGGAGTCCGTGTTGCAGCTGGCTATAAATTTGTAGCCCACTTTCTTCTCTCTCTTGTCTTTTCTTCTTGATATGTGGTTATAGCTGGCTTATAACCTGCTATTGTACCTGCTCTTATATATGTTACCTCTTAATTTAGTGGGGTATGCCATGTCACCTCTACTATAAAACTTGCCCTGATGCATTCTTCCACGAACGCCCTGATTTCATTGACTAGCTTTCGGTGATCGTCGGTGAGGAACTCTGGGAAGAAGTAGTAAACCGTGTAGGGCCTCCAGGAACTCCACCACCCGCATTTACCAATGAAAGATTAATCGGGCCATAAATACGAGCATTTATGTTAAGTCTAGTACTTATTAGGGTAAATATGTTCCCAATATAATAAACTTAATCACTTTAGCTACACCCACTTCATATCAAATGCCAAAATTTTGATCGCTCACTGCATGATCATACAACTTTCATCTTAATTCATACGACCTACAATTTAGATCATACATGAGACTTTTAGCCGTGACCTGAAATTTTCATCTAGAATTAAAAACCGTCCAAATTTAAAATTTAAAACTATCATATGAAAAGTTAAAAACTTCGTACTCAAACTAAACACTTTCGACTCGAAAATCATATGAAACTTTTAACTGGTCTTAAACTTTCATCTTGAATTACAGAAATTTCAATTCAAAATCTGAAGTATATATAAAGTGTACCGTGTACGAAGCATAGCAAAAAAAAAAAAAAAAACTGTAATCTCAAATGCTCTGGACGAACGCTTTCATGTCCTGCAAGACCTTGCCGGCGTCGGCGAGCTCCGGGAAGCCGTAGAAGCCATGGAAGGCGTCGGGGAACTCCACCACCTGCACCGCCTTCCCCTTCCGCCGCAGCATCCCGGCGTACCGCCGCTGCCAATCCTGCAGCGCGTCATACCCACCGATCACCACCATCGCCGGCGGGAACTCCTCTGGGAGCTCGGCCTCGCCGGTCACGTGCGCCGCCGGGTGGTTCCGGTCGGCGCCCTCCGGCAAGAACGCCCTCCAGAACCAGTCCGCGCGCCTCGTGTTCACCACCGGCCCCGTGCCGTCCAGCCTCAGCTCCGCCTCCGTCCGCTCCTCGCCGCCGAAGAACGGCTGCAGCAGGACGACTCCGGCGATGCGGACGGGGGAGGGAGGTGGAGGGGAGGAGGAGGCGGCCCATCGGTGTGCGACGTGGTGGGCGATGTTTCCGCCGGCGCTGTCACCGACGAGGAAGCAGCGGGAGAGGTCGGCGGGGAGGCCGACGGTGCTGAGGTGGCGGAGCACGTCCACGCCGTCGTCGTAGGCGGCGGGGCAGCGGTGCTCGGGGGCGAGGCGGTAGTTGACGGAGACGACGACGGCGCGCAGCTCGCGGCAGAGCCGGCGGCACATGGCGTCCAACTGGCTGGAGGCGGCGGTGAGGAGCGCGAAGCCGCCGCCGTGGAAGTAGACGATGACGGGGAGCGGCGGGGACTCGGCGTTGCTGCTCGCCGGGGAGAACACGCGCGCCCATAGCCCGCGGGACGCGTCGACGGTGACGTCGCCGGAGCGGACGCCGTGGGCGTCCGGGCGCGCCGCGGCGGCGCTCTGGCGATCGGTGAGGGAGAAGAGGAAGCGGTTGATGGTGCCATTGCCGCGCTGCACGAGGTTGACGGCGGTGACGAGCGCGAAGAGCTGGAGCCGCACCGTCCACGGCAACGGCGGCGGCTCGGGCCGCCGGTGCTCGTCGCCGGCCGTTTCTTGCTCCTTCTCGTGCCCCATTTCGCCGGGTTCTGTGCGAGTCATGTCACTGCGCAGAGAACGTACACTACGCTGAGTTTGAGAGGAGAGGAAAAGAGAAGATTAAAACGAGGTGAGCCATTATCATATGATTAATTGAATATAAACTATTTAAATCTTTAAAAATAGATTAATATAATTTTTAAGCAACTTTCATATATATATATATATATATATATATATATATATATATATTAAAAAAAATACATTATTTAGTCATTTGGGAAACGTGCACGCGTAAAACGAAACAAACTTTCTCACCAATGTTCTAGCTGTGTTTGGTAGCAAGAGCAAGTTTAATAGTAGAATAGCTGACTAGTGTTTTTAAATCATCTATAGTCAATTTAATAGACCATTCAAACTATAGTTACCTATAAACATATACTCCTACACTGTTAATATATGATCTCTCTTATCATACACACATTGTGTATTGAAGTATGTATTGCAGCTGGCTACAAATTTTTAGCCCGCTACTTCATTCTTTTCTCTTTTATCTTCTCGATATGTGTGTTTATAGTTTACTTATAGTCTGCTATTGTATCTACTCTAAAGGATGGAAAATTCCTCTCGCACGAAAAACGGAGCAATCCATTAGTGCACGATTAATTAAGCACTAAATATTTTTTTATAAAAAAGTGGATCGATATAATTTTTTAAAATAACTTTCGTATAGAATTTTTTTCAAATAGCACACCTTTAACAGTTTGAAAAGCATACGCGCGGAAAAGAGGGGAATGAGTTCCCAACTCTTGCCGAACGCAGCCTAAATAGGTGAAATGATTTTTTTTTTCAAAAAAAAAATCTCCCTTAATTTTTACGTGAATATTCCAATTGGATGCTCCCTTCGTCCTGAATTTTCAGATGTCACCTTTGAGATTCAAAATTTATCTCAAAAAGCTTGTTACTTTGAAATATATTTTGTCACATCAGTTATTTTCAATACAAAATTTTCTCCATTATACCATTTACCTACGAAATCTTAATTTTTTCTAAATCTTAATTTTCACTAAATAACTTAGGATGACAAGTATATTGGGATGGATGTTGTAGAATTTTGAAATACCGTGCTACTACTCGTACTACCTAGAATTTAATTCCCCCGCGCCGATCGAATTTAGCCTAAATTGGCATTCATGAGTCATGACCATTTCGTCGATTAACCAATGAACTCTTGCTGCGTTCAAATTTGACAAATTGGCATTGATAATCTGGCTAGATGTAGATCAACTCGGGATATTATCAGTGGTATGGTGGTGAAATCGTGGGTGTATGATTCCATCCTCCGTGAGGTTTAAATCCTAGTATTTATGAATATTACATATATGCATATAGACTTTTAATAGTGAGATTAACAAAAGTAAATATAGTACTGAATGCGATATATCTCGCAAGTTTTATGGTTGAACTGATTGGTACGTAAGTACAACCCGATAGCTTCAACGCGATATGATTTTGATCCAATCTCATTACTGTGTACTGTTCAACTGATGAGCACATAGCCACACGTTTGTAGCGATTTTTCTGTTTGATTGAAGGATCTCTCGCAACGACCATGCTTACGTTGATGTCGATGGCTGGCTACTGGCCTACTGCTGGGCTACCATTTTGTGGATGTTTTCGCTGATATGAGCTAAAACTTCATTTTTTTCCTTCACTTTTTTCTTCATAAAAAAACAAACTATAGTCATTACTCTGATAATTTCCAGCGAGGTATAGTCCCCATTGGTTGGCAAGAGCTTAGCGACCAAAAATAATTAATAAAATTTTGTATATATATCCATTACTTATCGACTTTTTTTTAATGCGCAAAAGGATTGCACGTCAATATATTAGAAGAAAAAAATAAAGTTTTAGTTACATAACGTAATAGGCCAGTCAGACCTTTACCGAGTACAAGGTAAAGGACCGTGAAGGGAGGAAAAGAGGGAAAAAAACTGAAAACGGTTGCTCCTTTAAAGAGGAAGAGAGGCGGCCCTTAGTTATCCCTGCGTCAAATAAGAGTGATCGTTCTCGCATTCTCTCCTTTGCACCACTTCATGCCGCGAAATGTTTCCATTTGGAATTATTGTTTATTTACAAAATGGTTATACATATGACCCACATCCGACTCAACTAATGCATAGGCACAACTGTTGTTTTCCTACGCCCACATAGAGAGAAGCTCGGCGTAAGGATTAGTGGATGAGATGCGATTGGATGTTAGTTGTATGTCATGGCCACATATAGTAGGCCATCATGACATTAGTGGATCGTATGGTACCCTCAATATATATATTTTCCTATGAAAGCAGTCCCACTGGGAGCCCGATGTGAAAGAAAAATTACCATGCTAGCTTTCTTCATTCGTCATTCCTCTCCCTCCTCCCACTTCACTCCCCTAGCCTGTGTCGCAGGAGGTGGAGCTCGTCTGGTTGGCAAGGGAGACATCGGGTGGACTTATTCCTCAGAATCAGGATCCTCTTTGTCACTGGCATATAAGCTCGATAAATCCTAGACCCACTGTTGACGAAAAAATCGAACACACCAGCCTGGGAGATCTGCTTAGCTCCTGTGCAGGTCCAAAGATTAATGAGATGCGGGCGTGCCAGTCAGTTTGATCCTGCAACTGACAAGATATGTAAATAGTAGATCAAAATAGCCGATCGGCTGACAAACCGATGGAGTAGTTCCAGCCGATAGCCGATAATAGCCGATGTCGATACCAGCCGATAGCAATAGGGTTTAAGCAATCGGCTATATGTCCAATGTAGATAATGATATAAAGGCAATCGGCTGATGATAATATAATATAGCAATATAATCCAGTAGAAACCAATCGGCTAATAATATGAAATAATAGAACAAATATTGATCCGAAGGTTAAAGCACACATCGGCTGGAGGTCCGATGTTATGAAATCCACAGGATTAGATTAAACAGTGAAACTTTTGTTGTCATCGGCTGAATCCAACTTATATGTATATGCAATCCTTATGAGCCGATGCAACGTCCAGATAACTCACCGGCTGAAACCCTGATGAAACCCTTATTGGCAATCAAGAAGCAGGCTAGAGATTATGGTTCTAAGCACGACTTAGTAGATCAAACTTAACTGATGCAGCACTAAGTATGAAAAGAAACATAATATCTAGACAATCAGGCCGATGACTGATTTTCAGGGTGGTAGATGCCTAGGGTAATCTAATCTAGCAAGGCGATTTAGCCGATACCGGCAGAAACCCTAAAGCGAGAGACAGCCGATAGAGCTAAATTGAGATGCTAGGACTAGATTAACATAGACATATGATAAATAGCCAGGCAAATATATTATCCAAACCAGAGTAATCCAAGAGGTCGAATGTCCCGATGCAGCCTTGAACGACGCCGACGTAGACGATACAATTGCCTGTACCAACGGAACATTGGACTTACCCCTTAGCCGGAGATCGAACACCGATGCAGCCCCGCGTTAGGTGCCATGTCCCGCCGGATGATAAAATAAAGTAGAAAAGGTAAAAGGTGGCGGTGCGCCAATTTTATTGATCGTGAAGATTGATAGATTACATAGACCCCGGGTGTACATATTTATACCCATAGGGAGATACTAATCCTTGTTGGACAAGAAAGAAACTAAAAAGGAAAAGATAAAGTCCTTATCGGACACTAAACACACTTTCCTAAAGATAAAAGGAAACTAACAAACTATGCCTAATTAATAGATAAACTGTCATGTCGCAGCCTTCTTGAACTCGGACTCTTCTAGATAAGCTTCCTTTGATTGATCTGACTCCACCAAGAATACGACATCGTGGCGACTTGACTCCCATCAGCTGATTCTAGAACTTTGAAGCCGATACTAACTCTAAGCCGATGGTAACTTTGGGCTTACCAAATTCCACTGTTAACACCCACATATCAGTGACAAAAAAAACATGGCAACTTTGAATGCAGAGGATCTCAATCCTTATCTTTGATGAGCCTCCTTCTCATCCTCCATTGTCACTAGAGCTCGTTTGGTTGGGACGATGCCATCCTTTAGATTTGGTAACATCCAAGGGGACAAAGCGGTTAGGGAAAATAATACGGAGACAACACCATACAATGACCTTCACCTTAAGCCCTCAGATTTAAGGCTGCGTGGATGAGGAAACCTTTCCTCCTCTTGCTTTCAAGGAGGAAATAGTCACCTCATCGTCGGGAGCATACAAGAGAGGAGTAAGTAAGAGAAACTTTAGTGTGGCGTCAGTTTGTTCTGACGACAAAAACCGAACGAAACATTGATTCTATCCCTGCAGTGTATAATCGATTTTGGTGGGACCCACAAACAAAAAAGTCTTCGTCCCACATTTCCCCTCGCCCTTCCTCCCGCTAGGTTACAATGGTAACATGGGCAACAAAAAAAATATTTAAATGACTTATGTTCGACTTTCAAACTCAATTCGATTTTTGCTCAGACACGTACCATCCGACTCCCACTATGTGGTTGGTTCGGTTCTTTTTTGTTTCTAAATCAAGTTCAACGAAATACTACAGATGCTCTAAGAGAAGAGTGGACATGCGTGTTGTGAATTTTCGATGTTTCAGGCAGCACATATCGATGTTTCTCGTATTCGATTAAAGTGTTGAAGTGGGAACATAAAAATTTTGATCGAATATGAGAAACATCGATATGTGCTGCCTGAAACATTGAAAATTCACAGCACGCATGTCCACTCTTCTCTTAGAGCATCTGTAGTTCCCACTTCAACATTTTGTTCGAATACGAGAAACATCGATATGTGCTGCCTGAATCATCAAAAATTCACAGCACGCATGTCCACTCTTCTCTTAGAGCATCTGTAGTTCCCACTTCAACATTTTGTTCGAATACGAGAAACATCGATATGTACTGCCTGAAACATCGAAAATTCACAACACGCATGTCCACTCTTCTCTTAAAGCACCTGTAATATTTCGTTGAAAATGTTGAAGTGGCCCGAGCACTAAGACTAAGGTGGCTGTGGAACGAATGGATGGAGCCGAATAAGCCATGGAATGGCACTGCACTCCCATGTGATCAGTTGGATAGAAACCTCTTTGCGGCATCGACGACAATCACCTTGGAGGACAGGAAAACGGCCAGCTTCTGGCATTCCCATTGGTTGGACAACAAAATGCCTAAAGATATTGTGCCGGTGATCTTTGCGGCTTCCAAACGGAAAACAAGGACTGTACACGATGCCCTCTCTCTAAACACCTGGATCCGCGACATTAACCTCCTACGGCTAACAGAGGCGGAACACCTGTAGCAGTATGTGCACCTTTGGTCCTTGATTCAATGAGTAAATCTCCAACCTGATCAGAACGACACTATCATCTGGAGGCTGACAGCAAACAAAGTATACTCCTCCAATTCGGCCTACAGGCTACAATTCATGGGAGCGGTCGGAACGATATACACCCAGACAATCTGGCACTGCTGGGCTCCACCCAAATGCAAGTTCTTCTCCTGGCTTATAATCCAAAACAGGGTCTGGACAGCGGACAGACTGCGAAAATGAGAGTGGGCAAATCAACACTTCTGCCCGTTCTACCACTCTACACCTGTGTTTGCACTTCATCTCCTTGCTCACTGTAGACTATCCAAAAGAATCTAGGCCGAGATACAAAATTGGATGGGGGCCAACCTACGTCTACAAGAATGGGGAGACTGCGCAACAGTCGAGGATTGGTGGTACATAATATCGCACTCGGTCATCTACCCCAGGAAGGCTCTCAAGTTGTTAATCATTCTCATAGCCTGGGAACTTTGGTACGAAAGAAATGCCAGAATCTTCAGACATCTAGCATCCACGCTTGCCACCATCATCGCAAAAATAAAAGAGGAGGCACGGACCTGGATCTTGGCTGGAGCTGTGAAGCTCGTAGAGATCATCCCTGCAGGAGAGTAGGAGTTTTCGTTTCTTCTTTTGTGGGCCGGTTTTTAGCCGGACCCTGTACATACTTTGAGTTCTTTGTTTTGTGAGTCGGTCTTTTCTTCTTCTCTATCAATATAAAAGTGGCAAAGCTTTTGCCCTCCTTTCAAGAAAAAAAAAGAAATGTTGAAGTGAGGATTTTAATGGCGTTTCATATTTTTGTTTTTGTGGCACAGTTCCTCCGCTTTTGCTAATTGGCGTGTACGTGTTACCGGTGCGCACTCTTCCGACAAGCCCACATGACTATGTAAGGCTCATGCAACTAGCAGACGTGTTTTGATTTTTTTTCCATGGATTTCTCAATCACATGCGTATAATTTTTTTTTTCACAATTTTTTTCTCAGTGTGAATTTTTTTAATCACGTGCACACGAACATACAGTAACTAATCCGTCAAGATAATGATGATAATTAAGATAAGATTTGTTTTTTAAAGATTTTTTTAAGTAATAGATTGAAAAGAAATTTATACATTAAGTCAAATTCTAAAAAATTTCAACCTTGATTTGAAAACTTTCAACTCAAAATTTGAATTTTTTGAAGTCAAAATTTGAAAACTTTCAACTTATCATCTCGGACTTGAAAATTTTCAACTCGGATTTGAAAACTCTCAACTCATGATTTGAAAACTCCCAACTCGGATTTTTAAACTCTCAACTCGAGATTTGAAAACTTTCAACTCGGATTTGAAAACTTTCAACTCGATTTTAAAAACTTTCAACTCGATTTTGAAAACTTTCTACTCAAATTTGAAAAACTTTCAACTCACAATTCAAAATTTTCATATCAAAACTGAAAACTTTCATATCAAAATTCAAAACTTTCAACTCAAAATTGAAAATTTTCATATCAAAAATCAAAAATTTCTACTTGAATTTTGAATTGAAAACTTTTTACTCAAATTTCGATATCCTTCCACTACAAATTTAGAACTTTCAACTATTTTAAAAGTTGTAACTAAATTATGTATATATGGTTTTTCTTTAAAATAGTGCTAATGATGACAATTAACACTAATTGCTTAATTAGTGGGTGGGCCTGAGCGCTGGAGAGCCGACACGGAAAAGTGCGCGCTACTTCTCCTCGCGCGTCTGCGCGAACTAGACGCCCCCGGACCCCAGTTCCTCAGTAAGACAAGTGCATGGCTACAGATGGCAACGGGTGTATACCCATCGGGTTCTCTTGCCCCATATCCACACCCACGATGGTTAAATATTTTCACTTAAATACCCACATCCATCACACGTCCCCATACCCACACCCGTTTTCACGTCTTCACCCACTCACCTACTCCTACCTCCTGCGTTGTTTCGCCCCGTCTGCTAGCGCGGCGGGTCGTTGTCTTCTTCATCAACAGGAGGCGGCAAGTAGCCAAGTAGGCAGGTGGCAGCCATCCCCATAGTCGCGCAACCTTACCTCCGGATCTTCGTATTATATTGTTTCTACCCTCCTCCTCCTCCTTCTTCTTCTTCTTCTTGTTTGTGTAGCCACGGAGTCTCAGATCAGATTAGCCGCCACAGGGGAGGGGAGACCATGGACGAGGCCGCCGCCGGCCAACGCGCCAGTCCTCTTCTTGTCAAGGTACGACGAACCGCGGAAACTGCTAATCCCCGCAGGCGCCTATCCTGACCTTTTCCTCTTGTATATATGTGTGTTTCTTGCTTTGCTGCCTTCTGGGGTTTCAGGGGAAGCAGAATAGTATGATGCAAAGATTGTGGCTTTACCTATCAAGATTTGGTTTTTACTACAGTTGGGTGTGGGGATGTGAGTTGGAGTAAATTTTGTTGTTGTTGTTTTTTTTTTTTAAAAAAGAAGAATGCAAATCGTAGTCTGAAATTGAGAAAAGAAAGATGTGATGAGTGATAACTGCGACTTGGATACTGATCTTTGATGTTGGTAAGGATTATGAAACCCCGAAGATGTTTAGTGCGTATTTCATTCCGTCGGTGGATTTGGTCAAAGAATGTTGAGTTTTAGATTATTGTACTTTGTTTTGGAACGCGAAATTGCAGATCGAATAAGCTGTTTTCGAACATTGCGGTGTTTATGCTGACGTCTGGCCTTCTGGCAGAATGATGGATCAAGCTATGGCGAAGAATCACAGAGTCTATTGGAAGCACAGGAGCCACAGGTTAAAACTAAACAATCTGACTGGAGAGCACCATCAATGATTCTGGGTGAGCCTTGTTATATAAGCATACCCTTCTTCTTGTAAAATCGAAATCCTCTCCATTGAAAACTGTGTGAAAACCAATTCATATATAGAGGGATCGGAGCACGCATCGGTGCATCACTATATAACATTCTTTACCATGAAGCCACAGCTAATGCTCGCAAATCATGCAGGACTTGAATGCTTGGAGAGCATGGCTTTCAATGGCATTGCCACAAATCTAGTTGTGTATATTCGCTCAGTTCTCCATGGTGGCATCGCTTCCAGTGCTTCAATTTCTTCTCTTTGGTATGGTACTAGTTTCTTTGTGCCTATACTTGGAGCAACCATTGCAGATACTTACTGGGGAAACTATAAGACTGTCTTGATCTCCTTTATCATGTATTTGCTTGTAAGATCGGTTTGCTCAACTCCTCAATATTTTCACATTTCATTGAACAATCGAACCACACAAGAGTCAAGATGATGCATTTTTGTTGTAGAAAGGTCATAATGAAATACCGATGCACATTTCAGGGTACGGTATTCATTACTGTTGGAGCTTTTCTGCCTTCTGCTCCAGTGTTATGCAACACGGAATCATGCTCATCAATGAATGGGACTCAACATCTAGTATACTTCTCAGGCCTGTATCTCACTGCTATTGGTTGTGGCGGAGTAAGGTCTGCATTGCTTCCGCTTGGTGCAGATCAATTCAACAACGATAGCAGTTTAGATATACAAAAGAGAAGGAATTTCTTCAGTTTATTCTACATTTGTGTTATCTTTGGTGTGATTACTTCTGGCACCATCGTAGTATGGATTCAGGAAAATGTGAGCTGGGCTATAGGATATGGTGTTGCCACTGCATGCATAGCTCTTGCTCTGATAGGCTTTTTGGTGGGAACACCAATATTTCGGCGACATGAGCCCCATGGTTCTCCAGTAAAGAGTGTTTTCCAGGTCATTGTTGCCTCTTTTAGGAACTTGGCCTTGGAGCTTCCTGCTGATAGCTCTCTTCTTTATGAGGTCAGGAGAAAGAACACACAGAAGAGTGAACCAAAGTTGGCTCACACTGATGATTTCAGGTACTAATCTTTCTTTACAGTATATAATTGAGTCTGAGAAACATATGGCATTTCCCTTTTTCTATCATGCTATTTCAGCACCAGTTGATTTTATCATGTACTGATGTACATATTTTCTTCAGCTGTTACTTACTTGACAATTTCTGAACGAAAAACCTGACATAATAACTCATTGGTGATCACTCCTCTGATTGTGTAGCTCATGCAGCTTATGCAGAAAAAATAGAAACGGAAAGGTATTTAAAGCATGAGATGATAAACTGTAACAATTATTTGTTCAGAATTGAGTGTAATTTTAATGGTGTCCCCCTATACTTATATATGAAGTTGGTTAATTGCTTAGATAATCAACTTGCTAATCCTAGCTTTTGCCTCAGATTCTTAGACAAGGCTGCCATTATATCTGATCTGAACTTGGACCAAGACAGTAGTACAAGTCCATGGAGGATCTGTACTGTAACTCAAGTCGAGGAATTGAAAATACTAATCCGTTTACTTCCAATATGGGCAACCGGGATATTCTTCTGTGTTGGGATCTCTCAAATGCACACCACCTTCATTCAGCAGGGGACTGTGATGAACACCAAGATTGGCTCACTCTCCATTCCAGCAGCTTCCCTGTATTCATTTGAAGTGATATGTGTGACATTCTGGGTTTTCCTGGTGAACAAGGTCATCATACCAGTGACCAGGACATGCTTTGCAAACGGGGCGGAAATGACACAGCTGCAGAGGATCGGTATCGGGCGATTCCTGATGATATTCGCCATGGCGATCGCGGCATTTCTAGAGATGAAGAGGCTGGAGAGCGTCCAGGAGGGGGAGCCGCTGAGCATCGCATGGCAGCTCCCGCAGTACTTCCTCATCGCTGGGGCAGAGTGCCTCACCATCATCACTCAGCTGGAGTTCTTCCACGGTCAGGCGCCGGACTCCATGAAGAGCATGCTGACGGCATTCGCGCTGCTCACCACCGCCCTTGGCAACTACTTCAGCTCGGCGATCATCACCCTCATCGCGAGGGTGACCGGGACATGGCATAGCCCTGGATGGATACCAGATGATCTGAACAAAGGGCACCTTGACTACTACTACTGGTGCCTCGCAGCCATCTCAGCTGTAAATTTCATTGTTTACATCTATTTTGCTAGTAAATATAAGTTGAAGAAGGCTGTCATCCAAGTCTGAAGTTTTTGTAAAGTTACCAATGGGCACCACGTGAAGTGTTTATAGATTGTACATGTTAAATTATACTCCAATTAGGTTTTAGAAGGACCATTATATCCCAAAATAGCTTCAGGTTGATCTGAGAAAGCTACCTGTATCGGCAAATGTACTTAATTCCATTTATCAAAAGAATTATGTATCCGTAATGTTGCAATTTCAGAATTAGTAGAATGATAGTTCTACTTGTGCATGGAAGTGAGTTTGAAATGGAAATCTTGAATATTTATTCTTTGGATCTGTTGTATTTAGAAGATTTCTATGTACATCAGTACATGACAGCATATATTTGCATTATGCATTATGAATATTTACATGACAGTATATTTAGAAAGAGATTGGAATATTAGCCTTGTTTTTTTAGTATGTTCTGCCTGCCAACAGTCGATGAGAAAATCACCAATTTTATTGTTATTTTTTTTTCTAAAATGGTTTGATTGATCTATTTTCTGTGAGGTTTTCATGAACATTTTTAGCTGCACCGATTCATTATAAAAAAAACATATACAGTAAAAAAAGAGAAATAAACTATAGTAAATAAACTGATGTGAGGGTTGCTATAAAACGGGATCCCGTTGCAACGGGATAGACATATTAGCTATTTTCCTGCACGAGTATCACATGACACAGGTATCAGGTCCTATGTATCATAGCACATGTACCGTGTAACAGGTATCAAGTATCGTGCAGCTGATACCACAACAGCTATCAGGTATCAGGTACTATCTCATCAGGTATCAGGCGGGGGTATCCTGTTTGAATGGGATGCCGTTGTCGTTTTCTGATGCGATAACTGTTCAAAGAAATGAATAATAGCCCTAAGCTCTCTCCCACCACTCCATCCTGGCCGTCCGATCTCAATCCGACGGTTTGAACTGCCCTCTTTGGCCAATTTTCTCTCCAAGAGAGGCCCAAAACCCTCACTCCCCCTTCGCGATCTCCTCCGCTCCAAAATGTGGCGCCGCCACCTCCTCCGCCGCCTCTTGCCGTCTCCGGCCACCGCCGCCGCCGCCTCCCCCTCCCCCTCCCCCTCGCCGGTGACCCGCCTCCTATCCACCGCCGCCACGGATCCCGCCCCGCCGGCGACGCTCGCCTCCTCCCTCGCCGGGGCGCTCGCCGCGCTGTCCTCCACCCCGCCCCCGGCCACCTCCCCGGACGCCTACTTCTCCCTCCACTTCTCCGACGTGCGCCCCACCAACGCGCTGCTCGCCGAGGCGCTCGCGCTCTCCCCGCCGGCCACGTCCCGCGCCGCCGCGGAGCTCTTCCGCTTCCTCGTCCGCCGCCGCTCGCTCCACCCCTCCGACTCCGCGCTCGCGCCCGTCGTGCGGCACCTCGCCCGCCGCCGCGACTTCCCCGCGGTGCGCTCGCTCGTCCAGGAGTTCCCCTCCGCGCTGGGGCACGACACGCTCGACGCGTACCTCCTCAGCCTCGCCAGGGCCGGCCGCGCCACGGACGCGGTCAAGGTGTTCGACGAATTGCCCGCGCGGCTCCGCACGCGCCAGGCGCTCACTTCCCTGGTCTCCTCGCTCTCGGCTGAGGGCTGGCCCTCCCACGCGGAAGGCGCTGTCAAGAAGGTCGCTAATGAGATCTTCCCGGATGATAACATCTGCACTCTGTTGGTATCTGGTTATGCCAATGCTGGGAAGCTTGACCATGCTCTGAGGTTGATCGGTGAGACGCGCCGTGGTGGGTTTCAGCCAGGGTTGGACGCCTACAACGCGGTTCTTGATTGTATCTGCCGGCTATGTCGCAAGAAGGACCCGTTGAGGATGCCTGCGGAGGCAGAGAAGTTCTTAGTTGACATGGAAGCCAATGGCATTCCCCGCGATGCAGGTACTTTCCGGGTTCTGATCACTAACCTTTGCAAGATTCGCAAGACTGAGGATGCGATGAATCTGTTCCGGCGAATGGGTGAGTGGGGATGCTCACCAGATGCCGACACCTACTTGGTGCTTATTAAGAGCTTGTACCAGGCTGCCCGGATTTCTGAAGGGGATGAGATGATGACGTGGATGCGGTCTGCTGGGTTTGGTGATAAGCTTGATAGAAAGGCATACTATGGGTTCATCAAGATTTTATGTGGCATTGAAAGGGTTGAGCATGCTGTCAAGGTGTTCAGGATGATGAAAGGATATGGACATGCACCTGGGACAAAATCATATAGCTTGCTGATCGAGAAGCTGACTAGGCATAACTTAGGAGATCGTGCTAATGCACTGTTCAGGGAAGCAGTGGCACGCGGTGTGACTGTGACGCCAGGAGTGTATAAGATTGATAAGAAGTATGTGAAGGCGAAGAAGGAGAAGAAGATAAAGAAGAGGCTGACTTTACCAGAGAAGATGAGATTGAAGAGCAAGAGGCTGTACAGGCTTAGAATGAGCTTTGTTAAGAAGCCTAAGCGTCGAATGGTCCGGGTTTGAGCAGGCTTTGGGGGTAATTTTCATACCCTTTCCTTCTCTTTTCACTTTAAGCAATACTTTATTTGCTCCAGTATGTGCTGCACGATGGTTCTGTGGTTTTGCTGGAGATTAATCCATCATTTTGTTTTAGATGTTTTAACAGACAGAAGCGTACTGAAAACTAGTTTCAAGAGAACTGATGTGCAGAAATGAAACTTTGCTTAGATCTAGTTCTCCGCTCCATTCCACTTAAGATGTGTTAAACATTATAAATATCCTCACAAATGTATAGAAGACGAGTTGTAGTGTAGAAATATCCAAAAAAAAATGGAATGTTACATTGTTGAATGTTGAATAGGCTTTTTAGGTTTAAAGTTGACAAATTACACTTTCATCATCTAGGTGAGTATAAGTTTTGAAGCGAGGTACTTTGGCATGGACTAACTAACAAGGCAGGTAATGTTTGAGTGAGATTGCTCATTTCAAGCCAAAGTTAGTAATACTAGTAATCAGTACTTTAGGATGTTAACCTGGATTCTTATAGCTGATAAAAAAGTACTTCAGCAGATTAACCCTGGATTCTCATAGCTGATAAACTAGATGGAATCGCACTGATTAAAATTGTGGAATCATTGTTTTCCTTGTTTTGTTCTATTTTGTTGTCTGAGGTGTTCCGATGCTATCCTTAAAGTGGAAACTACAAAATTCAAAGCACATAGATACATTGATGCTTGATTTGAACCACCGACTGCTACAATACTACATTACTAACAGCAGAGTATATGCTTCAAGATTAGGATATTTAGTTTAGGGAAGGGTGGATGGTATAGAAACACTAGTTGTTATTTCTTCAATGCATTGAAGCTGTCACAGTCCATGCAGTTATAGATTATTTTGCGCATGTTTAAATTGCTTTGTGGTTAAAACCGGATTCTACTAAGTAGGGAGTTAAGGTAAGCAGTTACTGCATACATGTAATGAAAAAATACACTAGTATTACGTTCTGTATGGTGTGATATCATGAGATTACCCTTCCAAACTTTGCTTCTCACTGTCCAAACTAGTGTTTCTTGCTCTTAACTTCTTTTTTATTATTAGTATTCCTTAATAGTGACTATGCTTTGTTGGAATTTAACTTCAAAGATAACTCTCATTTTCTTTTGTTAAGTTGCAAATGCACAAAGCTTATGGATGACTATGCTCGATGGAAGCAGCAGTACCATGGGCCCAATTTTTAAAAAATAAGATATGTGGGATATACACAACTGAATGGTGTGTTTTCCTTATGACAAGAGTTGCAGTTGTTCCTACAAATTTCTTCCTGTGTCGAAATCTATTGGCCCCCTTACCCGTTTGTTACCTATTCAGATTGTTTAGTCAGCGTAGGAATGATGCTATAATCAAGTGGGCAACATTGACGTGTCCTGCTATCTGCCTTCCTATGTGTGCGCTGGAAGATAATGAATAAACAGTTTCTACCTGAAACCTCGTTTTGGCTTTTTATGCAATAGTTATGCCCACAAATGCAGCATGGATGATTGGGTGTACAGTTGCTCTCCCAGGACCATCTAGGTGTTCTCTGAATTTGTTATAATCTTCTTGTATGCAGTTTTGCATGCTTGCTGCTTTATCATCTGTGTAATTAAATTAGATTGGTGCTTAACTTAGAATTTTATTTTAAAACTGTGCTGTACATTTTCCTTTCTGATGTGTTACTAATGATTGTTCTAATTATGTTGTTTAGTTGGAGCGGATGATCATGGGAAGAGAGAATCAGAAAGAGGCCATTTATAATTTTGAAGAGCAGAAAATTGTCGTCCTTCAATTTCGCGCACATTATGAGTGGCTAACCGACCGCAACATTTTTCTGATCGGATTTTTCTGATCGGAGGCCTTCGTGTGGTTTCTATCTCTTGGATAATGGATTGCTGACACTTTGCTATGCTGTGTTATGTTCTCTGCAACGCCTTGTGTTTCATTAACACAAATAATGAATGTATCGTTTTACTTAAATTTATGTTCACCACATAGTTGAGAGGAAACTTCTGGTATATGATGAAGCAACTGTCTTGCAGATCCGTAGTTATCGTTTGAGCAATGTTTTGTACACTCTAGTTTCTCATGAGCTCATGAAATATTTTATACATCGCCTGCCGAAACTACTCATTTGACCTTTTTCTTTGGGTGAGAATGTGCTCCCCAAAAGAGCTTGAATGCATGAGCTTGATCAATTCCAACTGCACTGATTGGGAAATGATATTGCTGTGGGGCCTTCTACTTATCTTCTTGATTGATTGATGCTGAGTCACGTCAGAATTTAGGTCTCGGCAATTGGGTTCTGCCGGGATGAGCAGAAACAGTTGAGGAGATCAGGGTGCACACATGCCTTTCCCAGATTTCCATCAGGCAGGCAAATGCCATTTCATCTGCCTGACTTTTTTTTGTTCCAGGTGCTACTGGACACTTGTTTTGCGTGCACTTGTGCTTCTCTTTTCTGCGAGATAAAAAGTTGTAATCTCGCAGGCCAATCTTGGATCAAGTGATACCATCCACATCATGATACAATGGACTATATCACTTTGCTTTGGAGATAACAAAAACAATATGTTTCTGGGACCCCTTTGCTGTTGCTCCCTTTGTCCTCATTGGCAGAGTTTGATGCACCAACAAGTGCTTTGATGAGAGGCAACTGGAAAAAGAAGTTTGCAAAAGACAGGCAAAATTTAAAAAAAAAGAAGAGGTTTTGATCTGAAATGGCAGCTTCCAAGTAAATAAAACTCTGCTGGGCATTCTGAGGTAAGAACACTGTTGTCTGCTCGCTGAAGTTCAAATATCAAATTTAAGGCCATGTGTTCATCATAGAAAATTTTCCCAATTCCTACGAAATTGAACTACTCTGAAATTATCCCCGCGTTTCAGACGCGGGGATTTCTCACTCTGTATCATGCCTTTTTGGAGGCTAAGCATTAGCATTTCCAACCAAATTATAGCAGTAATTGATCCCTGTAAATTTCTTTTCACCCTTGTGGCATACTAGTTCAACTGCAAAGAAAGATGATAAAAGTGGGGAACCCTATTTGCTTGTATGCAAGTCTTGGGGAGGACATGATGAGTTCTTGGTTTGTCCTAATTTATGGATTGACAGCTCACCAACCTTGGACCCTGCCCATTGTTTCCCTGGGAGCACTCTCTATCCTATCCCAATACCAGCATATTTTTTGCACAGTGTGTTGATGGGGATTGAATTGGCCCTTAAGTAATTGAGGAAACAAAAGCTCACATCCCTACAAAAAGCAGTCTCACTCATCAAAAAAGGATTTTGTATGCACCCAGCAAATGTCTGGTTGTTGAGCTTCCAAAAACTGGGGCCTCTCCTGGCATTTGCATGATGCTGGGATCATGCTAGAAAATTGCCATCTTACCATTGTGCTTACCAATAATCCAACCAAATGGTTCTGATTTTCTGAAGAAACTCTTGCATTTAGCCCAATCAAATCAGCTGCAGAGTAGGATTGGGATTCAGCTGCCTCCATTTGATGCAGCAATCATTCCATCTTCTGAAACTTCAGCGTGGAGGCACGTAAGCTTTGAGAATGACATGTCTGTCCATTTCATCATCTCAAAGCTTTGTATGGCTTCAAATGTAAAGAATCCAGGAAAATTCAAGCAAGTTATCCAATGACTTAAGGAAATGATGTATATCAAAGTATACCAAATCCAACTTGTAAAACTTACGTGTCTGTATCCAGGTAAGAAGAGTGAGATCTAGGACTAGTATCTCGCAAAAATTAGTAGTATATAGTACAACTGAAATGGGAAGTGAAGAGTACGTCTGCTTCCAAAGAACAGTTTAGTCGTGAGCAAAATTTTGAGAAAATGTTTTAGAAAATTATGGATTGTTTGACATGGCAAGCCTCCTAGACGAAAGTATAACAATCGCAAAATATTAAATTTGAACTGTAAACGTGGAAGGAAAGAACTCTGCAAATACATAAGACTGGTGGCATGATGCATATATCATCATCTCAAAATAAAAATGTTTGTCTGCATGAACAAGTACTAGATCTAGTCAGATAGGAGTAGGACTAACTTCTATAATAGGCAATTTGAAGCAACGGTGGAATTTATCAAAGCTAGCAAAGAAAATTGTTATTTCTACTTGTGGCACATTCCTTCAGTTCTGTCTAGTTCCATCTTAGCAAAGATCATATGCAAATTTGGATGGAAATTTGGTTTTTTTTCTCGACCGCGCAAAAGGATTGCACGTCAATATATTAGAAAAAAAGAATATTTGTTATACAACGCATTAAGCCAGACCGACTTATGCCAAGAGAGGAGGGAAACAAAAGACCAAGGAAAAAAGACTCGGATACATTCCTTAAGTTCTGTCTAGTTCCATGTTTGTTTCAAGGCTTTTGCCTTGACTCGACAGTTTAATGTCGGGATACATGTATTTTACTCCCAATCTTAATGAAATTTAGTCGGCATTCTTCTGCCGACCCGGCAAAAATATGCAAAGATCATATAGAAATTTGGTGCAAGGGAACCAAAATTTTCCCTTGTATTGACTACTGATCACACTGCGAATGACAGGATAAGTAGCTTGTTTTCAGGCACGTTGGAAACATGAACTTGGCTTGGCCAAACGTTCAAGTCTTGGGTAACCTTACATGAGAAGATATTACTCTGTGCCTGTGGTATGCAAATGTGGCACAAGCAGTTTTGTGTTGATGCAATGAGATGTTCAGATAGGACTAACGAACTAGTACAGCTTTGATCTTTATACTTGAGATTGAGATTTGATTTTGGAACATTTCTACTACTCTTAGCGTAGATTGAGTTTGATTTTTCGGGATCTTATGAATACACAGAATAAACTTTTTTAATGACTTTTTATGCTAATTCAGTGGCCTAACTGAAAAAAAGGTTATCATGCTGTCTCTGTAGAGTCTGTAGTTGCGCTTTTGCAATTGATATGTTGCCAAAATGAAAAATTGTCTGTAACACAAAAGATGCATCTCTATCCTCATGTAGCTCATGCCTCATAATTCATCTTGTTTGCTAGTAGAAAACAAGTAGGCTTGAATTCCATGTTCTTTAAAAGAAAAATCTAAGGCAGGATAAGCATGGTATGCATGGAACTTGTACTTTTGTGATCAGGATTCAGGAACCCTGAATAACATAGCACAGGATGCACAAATTTGTGGAGAAAAAAAAACAGAAGAAGTAAAGAAAAATAACAAATGGATTTTAGGGTGTCAACAGCATGGACCATATATGGACCCTCCAAGCTTATTACAATAGCTTGCCATGCATCCTCTCTGTCGTTTGCAAATGCAGACAGGAGCTCCATCGTTTTCTGAAAAAAGATGTGGAGGACCGCAACTTGTACCAGCAATATGGTAGCTGACAAAATTCCTCAACCTCTTCCAGATGCCTCAGCAAAATCACATAAAAAGAAAAGAAAAAGGAGATTAAAAATTGGGTTTAAAAGCAAAGGAAAAATTATAACAGAGTATGAAGTACATTATATGCTAACCCTAATTCCATGGTCAGAGATTTATCACATACTCCCTCAGTTCTAAAATACTCCAACACTTCTACACGTCTTCCAAAATAATTTTGAGCGGAGGGATGTACATTTATATTTTCAAAATCACGCAAAAAAATTATAGTTTGAAAATGAGATAGTAGTTTATTAGTTTCATAAAAAGAAACATCAATTAACTTCAGGGCAAATGAGTAATTTTCTCATAAACATTAAAGCTCTGATAGGGTGAATGAAGCTAAACAAAGCTAAGTTTCAAAATTGAAATTTGGGAATATAAATTTTTATACCCGTATTATTTGTGATTTAAAAGTTAATGTTAATTGAAAAATAAACTATGGTAAAAAAAACTTAAAATTAAAATAGACTTTAAATTTTATTTTTTTACTAGATAAACCAAAAAAATACAATAAAATTTTAAGGGGTTGTTTTGTTCGTTGCTTCACTTTACTAGCCACACCTCAGATATGCCACGACCATTAGATATGCGTTTGTTTCATTGACACAACTCTCTCTTTTACTTTGGGCTCACGAGTTTTTCCCTCAATCGTTTTATAAACCAAACTACACTTGTGACCTATACTAATTTATGAAATCACTTTTATGCCATGTCACAATTTTATGTAACGTTAGTTGTGACAAACTAGGCAACTACCAAACAAATCCTTAATGAGTGATGTTAAGAGATAATCTTTCTAGAAGCGATGAGGAAGGTAGAGAAGAAGCCAGAGTTGCGATAAGGATGAGGGCATCCGCACGTGCATTGCAGCTCGACAAACGGACGCAACAAATAAAAGATAAAGGCATTCAAAGCGTACCCCCTTCGTCCTATAAATAATCCTTCATCACATAAAAATCAATCTAATACTAAATATAACACTATTCACTACTACGAATCTACACACAATATATATATATATATATATATATATATATATATATATATATATATATATATATATATTTATATATATATATATATACAGATTCATTATATAAAATTTGTGAGACGTGGAGAGTAGTAAATACTCCTACAGTACAGGATAGTATTCTCTCCATCCCATTTTAAATACACCCATGATTTTTCGTGCATAACTTTCATCGTCCATACAATTAAAAAAAATTAAAAACACAAGTTACTATTTATATTTTATTATCTCATAATAATAAAAATACTACTTATAAAAAAATTAAATAAGATGGAGGATTAAAGTTGGATGCGAAACTTATGTTGCACTTAAAATGATACCGAGAGAGTAGTAGTCAAGAGACCTACAAGACAAAACATAATAAATAAAAGCCATAAAAGAAAGAAAGAAAAAAAAGAAACACATAGTCCGTGCAGAATTTAGATCAAAACAAGTTTTTTTTTCTTTTCTCCCTCCTCGTCTTTCAGATGCAGACATCCATCCACCACTTAATTTAATTAGCTTCTTTGTTTATAACAAACAAATTTGCGAAGTACAGTTGAAATTAAATAAAAAAAGAAATCGTATGCATGTAGTATGTGCTGCTGTTCCTGTGCGTGTATATAGGTGAGTAGCTTCCTTCCTGCATCTCTTGGCTTCTTCTTCTTCTTCTTCTTCTTTTATACCCTTCTCTTGTTCGCTTGCGGCTTGGGAACGTAGAGAAGAGGAGAGGAGTTGGGGCAAGGCAAGCAAATGCTCGGCGCCGCTCCGGTGAGTTCATCGGATCCCGGCCTCTTCTTGATTTTGTTCCGCTCCTGCGATCTTGGGTCAGTTCTTGGTTTGGTTTCTTGGGGGAAGATGAGGAGATGATGCGGCGCCCAAACCGATTGCAAAATTCTTCTCCTGGTAGTTCAGATTAATCGTGCCTTAGAATTCTTTGATTAGGTGTTGGGACATTGAGAGGCGCGGATAATGCGGTCGATTAGTTCGACGAGGTGAGATTGGTGTCGCCATGGGGGGTTTTAGTCTTTCAGATAATGTGGTCAGGTCTCAGTTGTAAGTTGGTGCGTGTGTTCGTGAATCGAAGATTTGATGATTTTTTTGGAGGGGGTGGAATTGTGGGGATTAGTGTGTGGTGGCGCGTTCTTGATTTTCATCTGGGGCGCCTTATCTGAGTTCTTTTTTCATCAGTTTCTTTCCTCTAGGAAAAGAAAAAGATGCGAGGAATGGGGGCCAAAGGTAGCAGCTTTTCAGTTTTCAGCATCTGCAATGGATTGTCTCCTGCAGTGTTTTACTACCTTCCATTGGCAGTAAAATAGTGTTTTTCAGAGCTTTTTCTGTGATTCTAAAATGAAAAAAAGGGCTTGGAATCTTTGAACTGGTCTCGACTCAAATGATGGCTGCTGCTAGAGCTTGCAGTTGCAACTGCCCTCTTCCTTATTTTTCTTTCCCCAGTTCAGTCCAGAGTAGCTCAGCTTTCATCCTTCCCTTGAGTAAAAACAAGAAAGGCGGTCTGTTTTCTTCATTTGCTCCTTCATATGCTTTCAACTAGTTTTATCAACTCTCTGAAAGAACTAGTTTTATTAACTATTTATTAACTGTTTGCAATCCTTTGTAATGCTGAGTTCATTTTCTTTCTGTCAGTTTTTTGTTTACCTTTATTTTAGATATTTGGATTCAGTGCTGGGGAGTTCATGTTCTGTTGCTTTGGACTTGAGCAGTATGAATCATGAGTCCACAGTTTTTTACAATTGCCTATGGAAGCTTTGGATCCTGTTGGCTGCCTCTTGGTTTATAAGTTATAAGAGGCCATTTGCATCTGAATGTTACACTTATGCTTTCCTAGATGTTTATCAGCTGATTTGTCCAGTAGTCTGTTCTACTCCTCCTTTGGGAAGTTTGTTTTACTCTTCCAACCATGGATGCTTTTCCAATTATTAAACATGCAATAGGGGATTTCCCCTTCCCAAAATTCATACTAGAGGTCAAAGCGAGAATTAATGAACGCAATGATAGATCCAACCTCCCTCCTGGATTATCAAATTCAATTAGGTTGCTGTCACATCGTATTGTACACCAAATCTGTGATCCCTCATATTAACGTGAAGTTTGTGTTCACTTCATTCTTTTAGTTACTTTCGTGTTGCGTGAAAAATTGCTTCTTCAATTTTTATTCCATTTGGTCAAGTTATACCAGAATAGTTTTAATAGCAATTTCTCCTTCAAGTTGGCATTTTATTGGTTCTGCTAGAAATAGTTGGAAGCCTGAAAATAGCTTGTACTTGGATATCATATTAAATGCAACAAACAATCAGCATAAAACTTTTCTAGATGAATGTTATCTTTCCTCTTTTCTTGAATGGCGCTCACATTCTAGAGAAGAACACCCTGCTGTAATATTCTACTGCAGGGTAATTTTGTAACTTAGGTGCTACAAGTCATGTTTTGGAAATGTTTAAATTTCAACCAAAAAAAATCCCTTCCTATTACAAGTTCTAGTATTGATACATGGAGGCTATGCGACTTACAATAGTTATTTCTCAACTAATGAGGAAATCTTGCCTACGATGGAATCATGGAATATAAGATAAGAGGATGGATGGGATTAAGTAATACAGTGCACAGTATAGATTATCTCTGCTCTACCAAATTTCAGTGCATTGATAGCAAGAGAGAATAAAAATGTTCTTTTACCTGAGTCGGAAATGTTTGAACTTTGAAGTTCTGATGTTCTGTTGATGAACTGTATCACTTCTTAATCTACTTGTTGGTAATGTACACTTCTTTCTGTGCAGGAGTATTTTGGTGGAATAGTAACTTAATATAGAGTTCTGGGACAAAGAAAACTATGGAGAGGGAAATTTCTGCCTTATATGAACCAAAAAGAAACAATGAAATAAGAATTTTTGAGAGTTCAGATGAGATGTCAACAGATCTGGCTGAGTATATCTCGCAAGTTTCAGAAATTTCTGTCAAAGAAAGGGGATACTTTGCTATTGCCCTTTCTGGAGGTCCCCTAGTCAGTTTTTTGGGGTAATGTTATTTCCTTAAATTAGCTATATAGTGTTCTTTCGTTTGCGAGAAATTCAACATATTGCAAATTTTTTATCTGAACTGTTATTCTTTTGAATTTTAAAAAGGAAACTTTGTGAAGCGCCATACAACAAGACCTTGGATTGGTCTAAATGGTACATCTTCTGGTCTGATGAGCGTGCTGTAGCAAAGAATCATTCAGAGAGTAATTATAGGATAACAAAAGAAGGATTCCTGTCCAAGGTATGTGAACTAGGAATTTTTCTGCAAGATTTTTTGGAGCCTCTTAAGATATACACCCATACAAATTTTACATTTCTTGCAAGTTTCGTCTTGTTCAAAATGAATTGATTTTGCTTCTGTGTTTATATATTAGTTTGTACTGAGTACTTACCAGATGGTAGTTATACCTTGCATGATATCCATAATATTGTTGTACATATGCTACTTTGTGCTTCTTAATCAATATTTTTTTGGGTGAAGTGAGTAGATTTTGCAAGTTATACATATTCAGATATGTCAGGAATTTTTTTTTAAAGAAAAAACCTTGGATGCTGTACTGGTTTATAGGATGGACTCATGCCCTGTTTCTGTTCTTTGGTGCTTCTTGTTTCCTTAGAATGTTCCAAGTATTTGGTGATTGATTTGCTTCAAGCCTGGGATCCTCAAAAATTTCATTTCAGTAGTCAAAAGGACCAACCAGAAGGTTACAATTATAATTATAACCAAGAAATCGTTCCTCTTTTTAAAGTGATTTTTAAGAGGAAGGCCAGGTTGAGAACTGTAGAATATAATTTGGCTTTGGTCAAAGTTATATTGCTTAAGTCCAAACTCAGATCTTTATTCTGGTGCAACGTATCCATTTTACTTTCCTTGGCACCTGATATTAGCACTAGTTCTTCAATCCTGGGTAATGGTGCCTGTTAAAAGAAAAGTGGGGTCAACTGGAATGTACCTTTGAGGTGCCTTTTACACCTTAGGCCCTGGCCCTGACCCTGGCTGTTGATCTGGATAAGCGCTGCATCAAGGAGGCTAATTTGTCTTTTAGCAGAACCCTTTTCTGCTATGGATCAGCATGCTGACCATTATGTTCAGATCGTGCATTATCCTTTGCCAACTGCGGGAACAGATTAAGGCTGCCTAACTACTGCTTTTATTGTTCCAACTACTCTTGAAGCTCCCACCATTCACACCTTTTCATTTCTTCTCAGGATCACGTCTGGCTAATTTTGTCAGAGTAAAAGTTTATCCAAATGGGTGTCCTTTAGTCACATGATTTACATAGCATGTTCTTCCATTGCTCTATATTAACGGGACACTTAATCCAAGCAGTTCAGGAAATTTCTGGGTATCCAGCTAGTTTTCAGAAGGATGGTGACATTTAGTGGCATCTAAAAGCTCTATTTAAGTTGGCACATTCCCTATTCTTGCTAGTGTTAATGTTGCATGAGATTATTGCAAGCATTTGTTTTTGTGCACAGGCTTGGGCCTTTGGTTATAGAATAGGTTTTATTGTATGCCTGTACCATTGCCATTTCATACTACACAAATTCCCATGTCTGGTTTATCCTGCACTATATAAGCAAATAAAATGTGGCAATTGTTTGTCGGTTTCAGTTATAAGGTGATCCATGATGATGCAGAAAGAATCGTGTGTAACACCACTGTAAATTGAATAAGAATCCGCGGGGGCCTCCCCTGCTGTATCTTGATAAAAAAAACATCACTGTAAATTATGGTTTAGATAACTAGTTCACTTACTATTTATGCTAAGATAATGATCTGTTGCATTTACATGGTTTTTTCTAGGTACCTATTCTCAATGGTCATGTCTACTCTATAAATGACAACGCGACGGTGGAGGATGCCGCAACAGATTACGAATTTGTCATCAGGCAGCTGGTCAAGGTCCGCACGATTGGAGTCTCCGAAAGCAACGATTGCCCCAAGTTCGATCTGATCCTGCTCAGCATGGGTTCTGATGGACATGTGGCTTCATTGTTCCCCAACCATCCATCCCTTGAGCTGAAAGATGACTGGGTCACCTACATCACCGACTCTCCCCAGCCTCCACCTGAGCGGATCACCTTCACTCTCCCGGTGATAAACTCGGCTTCAAACATCGCAATAGTGGCTACCGGTGACGATAAATCAGAGGCTGTCCATTTGGCCATTTCTGACAATGCTGATGGTCCAGAAGCCCCCTCATCGCTGCCGGCAAGAATGGTTCAGCCAACAGACGGCAAGCTGGTGTGGTTTTTGGACAAGTCAGCTGCATCCTCTCTGGATGCCGAGAACGATGACGCCTTTGAGCAGCATCGCGAGTACTAACTCCAATCGTCGAAAGAACATTCCTTTTGCTGTGGATGAAGGTGTGTGCGTGTGTAAGTAGGCGGTTTGGTATGATCGAATTCAGGATGTTTTACCTTCCAGTTTAGCAGAATGCTTGTTGCATTAGTTTTTTGTGGAGGGTTTTGTTCAGGGAGAGCCTTGAGTGTGTTTTGGTCGTTTTGGCAAATTGGAGATGGTTTTAGAGCGAAGAGGATTGAGACGTCAGAACTGAGAACACCAAATTTGATTAGTGGTGGTATGATATTATGTGCTACATTATATTTAGTTCAATCAAAGTTAGTTCAAGCAAGTCAAAGGTGGAAGAAGCAGAGGCTTTCTGTTAATTTTGTTTCCTTGTGATGTTGGCGGTTCGAGTATAGAGAAATATGATCACAAACTTGATATTTTTAACAAAATCGTCGGGCAATCATTTGCTTGATTGCTATTCCCTCTGTTCATAATGTTGCTTCATAATGTTGCTGATATTCCTATAGATGTTAATGAATCTAGACATACATATAAATGTGAAAAATGTTAGAAAGTCTTACATTATAAAACGGAGGAAGTACAAATTTGGCTTGCCACATTTTAATGAGTTTAGAGTTCACATGCCATCCACTTAATTTTAGGGCTAAACTTGTCAGACTTGTACTTGTTATTAACAATTTCATGACTATGCTTTTCTCCATGCTACAACATATTGCCGTACATACCTAAGGTGGGTTATAGCAAGGTTAGACATCGACCAAAAACTCCCGTCGTACATTATCTTAATGTTGGTGTTAGTTGGGTAGTCGTCCCAATAAGAACACTTTGGTATGAGATTAGGAGATTCGCACGCCAGGTCACACTGCGTACGTACACGCTTGCAAGTGTGCCCTGTTTAACACATGCTCAAAGAGGCATAGACTAACGGCAAAACCCTGACCTCATTAAGTTTCGATAATTCTTACCAAATGTTTTCCAGAGTGTGTATAATGTTTCTAGTCATTGTGAAATTAAAGTATGTTTTTTATTATTAATTTGTGATGAACAACTGACATATGAGATAATTGATTTTTGATATTTGGTAGATAATTGGTGAAGTGGTTCTGACTGTGTGGGGCCGGTCAGATCAGATGGACTAGGCTGGCCAGACCGGCGTGCAATACGCGGTCAGACCGGCCAGCCCAACGGTCTAATCGGTTGGCTTATGATTGGTGTTGGTTTCGGTTTATCTATTTGGATATCTTGTGATCATGACTTCTAGATGATTTCTATATGTGCGTAATAATGTTGTGTACTAATGTTGAGTCAAGTTGGATAGAACTTATGCTCGGATATAATTTCTTGTTTGATTCATGTGTAGATATATTTTGATGCCTCAGAAGAGCATTGCCAGTGATGGATTGGGAGTCAACTTGGGAGAAGATGACATCCAAACGATTCGGATATCGTGTGGGATGCTTAGGCTAAAGAACAATGCACGTGGTTAATAGAGATTCCATACGTCATATGATGGGATATTGTGTGCATATGGAAAGCGGAGTCAAATTTGGAAGAAGTCTAAATTTGGAAAGATTGGAATTCGAATTGAAGCAGATAAGTATGTTTCTTGTACGGGAAGATTTTCTAGTGGATTAAGGCTTCTTGTATAAGTTAGATTGGTGACTTTAGACTTCCTATCTCGGGTATAAATAGAGAGGGGGATGAGGCCTCTTGTAATCGATTTTGTGTGAGTTGAGTTTAGTAAAGTTATGGTTTCGAGTTTAGTCGAATTTTGTAAGAGGGGTGCTATTGTTGCACTTTGTAAACACGAATAGAAGTAATAAAGTTCAATATACTATTTAGATATCTTCAATTTATGTTTGCTTGAGTACAGTGATCAGACCAACAGATCTAGGGTGGTCAGACCGGTTGTGACGATAGGCGTCGACGGCTCAGTGTGCGGTTAGGCAGGCGCGACCACACTGGTCAGACCGGTCAGAACAGAGATTCAACGTGGTTAGACCGATCTTCATCGACTTCGAGGATACTTTTAATTCAGCTAAAAGTTTTTCATCTTTTGTGTCACTACCATTCAACCCCCTCCTATGGTAGGTTTAGTTTCTTATTGTTCGATCCTACAGTCACCAGAATTAAAATTTTGGTGAGCGAAGTCATGCATCCACGACTATACCACCGCACTTTCACTGCTTCCCCTGTCACGAAATATGGAACTCCAAGGAAATGTGGAATCACAAAATAAATCCTACAACTTGTAGTATATGGATTAATTAAACGTTTGCTTCATGGCAAATTGAGTATTTATGCAAAATAGTACTCCCTCCGTCCCACAATATAAGGGATTTTAGGTTTTTGCTTGTAACGTTTGACCACTCGTCTTATTCAATTTTTTTTGCAAATATAAAAAAGGGAAAGTTGTGCTTAAAGTACTGTAGATAATAAAGTAAGTCACAAATAAAATAAATAATAATTTCAAAAAAATTTGAATAAAACGAGTAGTCAAACGTTGCAAACAAAAACTCAAAATCCCTTATATTATGGGACGGAGGGAGTACTATATATGACGTTCCTCAAAAAAAAAATACATTCAATGTGTACCATGTGGTTGGAAAGAAATAAATGTAATATGAAGTATATTTAATGTGTAGTACTATGTGGTTCAAACAAATAAATGTTAGCATCATTAATTGATTATACTGAGCATTTATGTACTTTATGGAGTATCATTTAATATATTGAATGTGGAGAGTTATTTAATTAATTCAAGAGTTGTATGTTCACTCTATTTAAGCGAAGGATGACTGAGAACTGCAAGTCTGCAACCATATATAGAAATCAAGAGAAATCAAAGTGTGATAGCTAGCCTTAACTCTGCTCATGGCTCTTCTGAAGTGCAATGGCTCAAGGGCTTCGTCCCTAGTGACTCTCCTGCTGATTGCAGCTCTGCTCTTTCCAACTGTTTGCTACGCACGTAATTAATTCAGCAATTTTCTTCTGTTTTTTTTCCTTTTGCATTTGATATGTTCTTCTCATCTCATCATCGAAATTTTCCTCTGAAGAAAAGATCATCAAAATTAATTAATTAATTAACCTTAGCTACACAACTGGTTTCACAGATGTTGAGGCGAAGACAGTGTGCCAGGAGACGGAATACGGGTGCACGCTGGAGAAATGCCACCAGATGTGCCTGGGTGACGGCCGGACGGTAGCATCTCAGTATTGCAGGCATTATGATACCCAATGCTGTTGCACTTTTGAGTTTCAGACAAATGACAACGACAAGACAGATGATGGGCTTCATGCTTAATTAGAACGATGTATTGCCAATTGCTCCCTTTTGCATGTTTTACTAGCTATGCGTAGATCCGCGTGATGCAGATCATCCAATAAAGTTGGTATGGTTAATCCCAGATAAATGATGTTGGTCTTGTTGTCAAGGAGTTAATTTCATGATCTATGCACAACTTGTTGGCAACTCATGCATTGGCATAGGCATGTATAGTTATATAATTGTCTTGGTGTCTTAATTTTATTTTTTTTAAGAAAAATAGGAATTATGTGAAAGTTATTTGCATGAATTATATTTAGTTCAAAGGAGTTAGATTGGTTAACTAATATAATGTTCTTTGGTATTATGCATACTACCCTTTCTTTCCTTTCCTTGTTTTTATCTCCATTCAAAATCCCTTATATTTTGGAACAGATGTAGTACATTTCAAGCCCTACCAAATCCCAGAGAGAATAATATTAATTATACAGTGTAATACTCACTTGGTTATAATTTTCAGATTATTTATCAAAGGTTGAGTATATAAAGAAAATATTCTCTTTTATCATCTCATTGGTAAAGTTTTAAATTTTGAGTTACTTGCATTTCTCTCCTAAGCACCTGATTGGCTGAAAATGTATGGATTTCGTGCATTATAATCAATGTCCTAGAAATACCCTCTCCTTTCTAAATTATCAGTATCTCTAGGATTCAAACATTCATACCATAATATTTAACATTTATATGACAACGATTCCAAATACTCAGATGTCCAAAAATTTTCAACCAATTGTAAACTTGGGAAGATAATCTAATCAATTGAAAATGTAAATTTGACTAATGATGTTACTGAAAAGGAATCAGTTCCATCAATCTTAATCTTTAGTTCTTTACTAAACAAACTAGAAAATGTTTATATTTTGAAATGGAGGGAACGCTTATATTGTATACAAAATTTGAATAGTAGAAATAGTTATGTTTCAGAACAAATGGAGTTGTAGGCTATACTAGCTTGCTGTAAAGGAAAAAGTGCACCCAAGGTCCCTCAACTTGTCATCGAATTACAAAATCGTCCCCCAACCACAAAACCGGATATCCGGCGTCCCCCAACTAACCAAAACCGGTTATAATAGGTCCCTCGGCAGTTTTAAACCCGGTTTTGTCCTATGTGGAAGCTGACTCAGCATGGGACCCACATGGGCCCCACATGTCAGGCTGCTATATCAGCCTTCTCTCTCTCTTCCCCCTCCTCTCTCTCCCTTCCTCATCTCTCTCTCCCTTCTCTAACTCAGCCGGCGACGGGCGACGTGGGGACAGGAGCGGCTCGCGGGGGGAGGAGCGACGCGCGGGCTCCTCCGCCGGCCGCCGCCCACGAGGCCCACGAGGCAGCGGAACGGCGGCGGGCGACGCGGCGGCGACGGCACGGCATCGGCCTCGTCGGAGGCGAGCGCGGCGGCCCCACCCTCCTCGACCGCGCGGCATGCGCGGCCGCTGAGGCGCGCGAAGAGGGCCCCCGCCGCGGCGTCAAAGTCGGGCGTGGAGACGGCAAGGTGGGCGGCGGCAGCGGCGGGGGTAGGGATGGGAACGGCGGTCGGCGGGGGAAGGGGAGGGGAGCAAATCGAGGGTGGCGCGGGAGACCGAGACGAGAAGCGGAGCGCCGCCAATGGCTGCCGTCACGCGGGGAGGACCGTGGTGGTCGTCTGCCTTCCCTCCTCCCCCACGTGCCGCGCGGCGCCATTGCCGTGACCGTGCGTCATCGTCGGGGTGAGGCGGCTGGCGGCTGGCGGCTGGCGAGGGAGGAGCGCGGCGGAGAGGAGGGCAGATGCGGTGGCGACGGCGTCACCGATGCGGCGGGAAAGAGGGACGGCGCGGCCGATGGGGAAGGAGAGGCGGAGAGGAGAAGGAGCGGCGAAGAGGGTCGGCGCGGCCGATGGGGAATGAGCGGCGGGGAAGGGGAGGGCAGCAGCAGGGCAAGGCAGCGTCGGCGGGCGAGCGCGGCTGTGGATGGGGAGCGCGGCACCGATGACTCCGCGCCGCTCAGCCTCATCGTCGTCGGCAGCTTCGGGTGGGGGCGCCACGCCGCCAGCTTCTTGTCGCTCGTCCGCGGTGGGGGCGCCGCGCCGCTGGCTTCTCGTCGCTTGTCCGCTGGGCCGCGGCCGGACTGGAGTGGCGAGCGTCGACGACCACGAGGCATGCGAACTGGTGAGTGGCGCGGACCTCTTCATCGGTGGCGACATCGACGACGAGGGCGAGGGCGTCCGCGCATACCTCCTCCGCCTCCCCCGCCGGCCGCAGCCGCACGCTGCCATCGCCGACGCCCGACGGCAGCGACTTGATGGCGGCGGCGTCGAGTCGATCTCCGCATGATGGCCGCAGCCACACGCCGCCATCGCCGACCACACTAGGGCGACAGGGAGGCCAGCGAGCCCGCGCGCCGCCACTCGGGAGCCACTGTCGCCGGCCGCGCGCGTTGCCGCTCGTGCGAGAGCAGAGAGCGAGGGGGAGGAAGGAAGGAAAGAACACAGGGAGAGAAGTGGGGGAAATAGAGTATGTGCTGATGTGGCAGCCTGACATGTGGGGCCCACGTGGGTCCCACGCTAAGTCAGCCGTCACATAGGATAAAACCAGGGTTAAAACAGCCGAGGGACCTATTATGACCGATTTTGGTTAGTTCAGGGACGTCGGATATCCAATTTTGTGGTTGGGGGATGATTTTGTAATTCGATGACAAGTTGAGGGACCTTGGGTGCACTTTTTCCTGCTGTAAATGCAATTGCCAGTTTTTCTTTGTGTGGGCATTAAATCTGAGGAAATCCCTGCCATACAATCAACATGTTTTTCTGTTCGGCCTTTCGTGTCCTACTACTAATGAGGCCGAAAACCTTGGCAGCCCACAGGTCGCTCGGCCCGAGTACGTAGCTACTACATGCTATATATGGCCCAATGGATCGCCCAGCACGGCTCAACCCATTCGTCGTGCCGGGCTGTGCCCGTCCACAGGATGCACCTACAACCCAGGCACGACCTAATAAGATTTAGGCCGTATCGTGTCAGTCGGAAGGCACGACCAGCTCACTATGCTCGTCATTTAATATGTCTATTTTTCCTCCCTCGTCTCTTTTGCCATACCTTATATGGTTGAAACTTGGAATAAGTCTTTTACCTCTCTCATCTATTTGAGTCCTACCTTATATGTCTAGAATAAATCTATTGCCTTCCTTATCTCTTTTGGCCTGATGTTCGTTGTGCCGAGGAAGAGGCCCAGGTCAGACCAACGATTGAGCCGTACCATGCCGCTGGGCCAAATCTCCATACCGTAGGCCAAGCTGTTGGGCTGCGGGCCTTTGGACCAACTATAATGCACGCGCGTGAGCGCATATGGATATGTGTAACCAGCATATACTAATTTACTATAATCTTGACTTATCATGGAAAAAAAATCTTAATCCATGAACTTTTAACCTTAGGTCAGCCATGACCTAGAATGTCCGAGGTCTAGATCCGTCCCCAGTGCCCCACAGTCTCACTCTGTTGGCAGCGAGCGAGCCTTGAGCGGATGGATGCCATAGGGTCACCACTTCTACCATCTCCCATCATCCCATGTATGCAAGCGGCCAGCACAATATCGGTGAATAGCCCTATCTCCTCTCGTAGTTTACGCGTGATTATTGAACGGATTATTGTCATAGGTTTTCGAACATATGGTAAATAGGCCCCGTTTAGATTCTAACTTTTTTCTTAAAACTTTCAACTTTTCCATGACAAACTTTTCTACGCACACTAACTTCCAACTTTTTCGTCATATTGTTCTGATTTCTTCAACTTTTAATTTTAGTATGAAACTAAACACAACCATAATCTATTTTAATAATTTAGTGAGTAAGGTGAAAAGAACGAGACCAGCTATGTGCTGGAAGAAACGCTTTTTATTTTTCCTGTAGCGATCACAAATGCCGTGCTTCTCCCTTGGCTTAGCTGTGCCTGTGCTGGACTGGACGAATTGAAGGTGTGTAGGCAAAGGATCCTGGAGTGGAAGACGGATGTTGACTCGCAGACGAAAAGAAAAGAAAATCGTTGGTTGCATCACCGCGTTGCCCAAACGGTTTTTGAGTCCAGTCCAGCTGTTTAGGGGTCAATATCTATGGTCATATATTCCATCCTGGTTTTTTCGCATTTTAGCTATTCTAAAAAAAATATGTTTGTCATACAAATGAAGTCCCAAAAAAACCTTATTCTGAAAATTAATTGATTTACTGAAAATGTTTAGGATCCATGATGAACACTAAGTAAAATACAGCATTTAGGGTAGTAATTTTTCAGGTGTATAATGTTGCAGCCGAGATATTCGGTACCAGTATATATATTCTTGTTAGTTGTTGTCCTTGTTTTAGTTCCAAACTTTTTCTTCAAACTTTCAACTTTTCTATCACATTCAAACTTTCCTACACACACAAACTTTTAACTTTTCCATCACATCGTTCCAATTTCAAGTAAACTTTCAATTTTAGCGTGAACTAAACACATTCGTTACCATTCACTAGTACTCAGACACGTTAGCAATCATATTACACGTTGATCGGTCAATGACTAGCTAGCGCCGACTACTTTGTCCAAAAGAAAAACAATTCTAATTATGAACCTGAATATATATATATATATATATATATATATATATATATATTTATGTTCGTAATTAGGATCAGACTTTTTATTGGACGGGAAGGGTAAATTTTTTAAAAGAACTAAAATACTTCATTTGTCTTTCCCAAAGGAATACATGACGCGTCTATGCCGTCTTGTTTTGTGGCTGTCTGTCTGTGAGGTTGTGACACTTTTGCGTCTGAAACTCTGAATCGTGGTGCACTGCTGGATCCTAGTTGTCCTCCTCCCGACTCCCGAAAACATCTCTGGCTACTGTCTGCCTGGCATGGTAGACAACTCAGCTTTAACTATTTTATCGCTAGATCATTATCTTAAAATAAAAATAAAGCTATTTCTTTGACTATCGTCTAACCTTAACCGATCACGATCATTCTCTATTTAATTCCTTCACATATTTTATCTTCTCAAATAATTAGATGTTTTCTCAATCATTTTCATTTATTTCCTCTGGCCTTAAAAGACTTTATTTTTAGCTTCAAGATTTGCCTCCCTTGAAAACCATATTTTCTGAATGTGGTATACTAAGAGGTTGCTCAGGTTGTAACTAAAATAAACCTTACTAAATTTTAACAATGCCAAAATTTTGGTAATTTGGTAATATTGTCAAGTTTTGACATGATTTCTTATGTATTTACTAAAGTTTGGTTAAAAAAAACTAAATGGATGTTTACTAAATAAATATAATATGGTTTGAAATGGTATCAATTTGAACAACCCCTAAATCTCTTGATATTACTCCCTCCGTTCCATATTGTAAGACTTTCTAGCATTGCCCACATTCATTTAGATGTTAATGAATCTAAACACATACATATGTCTCGATTCATTAACATCTAAATGAATATGGGCAATGCTTAGAAAGTCTTACATAGTGAAACTGATGAAGTACTTTACTATCTGTTTCTTTTCGTTTTAACTGTCCTCCCTTCTACTTCTCGTTCTCTTTACATTAATAGAGGACATAATAATCTTTTAATCTCTTAGTTGATATGCCTTTTACTTTGTGCAACAACAATTTTTTAGGACAAAAGAAATACTTTCTTAATTTCCACCTAAAATGAAATACTTAGTCTACCACTAATGAGCTTGCTTGGTGGACTGACGAAACCCATCCCATGGCTTTCAGTTACTTCCAATGGCCAAAATGGCGGTAGTAACGCGGTTGATGATCGTGTAGAATATTCGAGCTGCTATCGAAGAATCGAGTGTGTGTGTGAGTGATGACCATTCACTAGTGATTCTTTTTGCTTGTAAATGATTGCGCACATCGAGCTCAAAAGTGACTTTGCTCTGCTCTTTTTTGTCAACAAAGTTTTTGTGTGTAGATGAGGGTAAGCTAGCACTCACCACTCAGCGCAGTGAGGACCAACCGAAATTGATAAGGGATAGTATAGGTTTGTCAAGTCAGGGTTCTTTCTGAAGATTGCATGGATGGTAATGTTCTGAAAGTCCGGCACGGATGCAGGCTCAGTGACCGAACGTTTCAAGCTCAGTTTCAGAAGAAAAGGTTTCAGGTTTTTCTTCTGAAACTAATAGACCTGGATGAGTTCGGATGGAATTTCAATTGGACTAAAACTTCAAATACAAAACATTAATTAATATTCTACCATATACTCCCCAATCTAATATGGGATCATATCCAATATGACACATCTCATATTAGATTAACGTATTTTAGGATGGAGGTAGTATTTACATGCTACGCAGACAAATATAAGCATTTGTACGGTATAAGTTCTCCGGTATATCCAACCACCACTCATATTGTAAAGGTATCAAAATTATTTCATCTTAGCTTTTTCTTTTTGCTAAAACTTATAAGATTCTTATATCTACGGACGGAGGGAGTAGATAACACAACAACATTTAGCTCTCTTTTCCCTTAAATTGGAAACCATTGAAAAAATTGCAGGCTCATCGTTTCGCCTAGTTATAAATCATAACACTTTATTAGCAAAAGTATAACCACGTATAATTTATGAGTAAAACTTGTACATATATATTTCAATGCTAGAAACTAAATTATGACTCTAAAATTAAAATTTTGGCTATGGCTAATAAGTTAAAGAGCAGCAACAAAAGAGAAAACGGAAAAGGATACGCTTAACTCTAAACTTTGACTTTCTTGTTTTTCGATAGCACGCTTTTCAAACTGTTAATTGGTGCATTTTTAAAATAGTTTATATATAGAAGTTGTTTAAAAAAAGCAAATAAATCCACTTTTAAAATTTATAATAGTTAATACTTAATTAATCGTGTGCTAATGAGGTGCGTGCAACAAAAAAAAAATACCTTCGAAACTGAGATCGAACGGGTAGTAAAACAGTGAGTGGTAAGTAAAACAAAACAGTGCAGCTGTGCACGGCTGGCATTGGCAATCTAGGAGCAGTGTGCTTGCAGTTTTGCACTCCCTGGAAAGAAAGAAGAAAAACAAGAGGAAGATTTCCCCCACAAGAATAGCTCAAACCTGTCTGCATGCATGTCTGTCTGCACTCTGCATCCATCCATCCATCCCCGGGCAGACACGGATTCAGACGCGCAAGAAATCTCTCACCCCTTTACAAACATATACCCACAAATCTCTCTCTCTCTCTCTCTCTCTCTCTCTCTCTCTCTGACTTCTTGTTGCCTCTTGCATCCTTCTTCTTCTTCGTCTTCGTCGTCGCGAAATACAGGCGTGTGGGACGAGAGTGATCAGGTGGCAGCTGGGTGTTTCTTCTTCTTCTTCTTCAGCTCGAGTTCTTCCTTAGCCATGGCGAGGCAGCCGCGGCCGGCGCTCCTGCTGCTGCGTGTGGGCGCCTCCGTCGCGCTGCTCGTCGCCGCCTTCTCCTCTCTGATTCCATCGTCAGGTCGGTGCCGTGCCTCTGCATTTTCCATTGGTTCTTGCAGTATTTGGATTCGGTTCTTGGTTCTCAGGTTGTTCTTCTCCGGTTGATTCATTCACGCCTAAATTTTTGCGTCTTTTTTTTTGGGTGCCGTGTGCTGTATGATTCGTCTGTAAGGATTCCGGAGTTTTTTTTTTTTTTTTGGTGTTGTTTTTTTTCTTCTTCTTCTTCTTTTACTGTGTTCGGCGAAAATTTCTCTTCCCCATCGTAGCGCGATTATCGTGATCGAAATTGATGTGACGATAAAGGAATGAGCTGTTTTCCGTTTACCTCATTAAAGATTTTAATTTGGTGTTTATTACCTTTCCAAAATGGACCATTAAGGGTCATGAATACCAAATTTAAAATTTTTATTTCTGTGTGCGTGGTGCGATGGGTTTTGCTCCTAGTATATGTTTGTTTCGGACGATATGTCAAAACAAACTATTTCTGTTTAGTTCATGATCAAGATTTTAATCCATTTTTCCAAAAAATGTCAAAACAAACTGAACATGTAGCGAGTGTGTGCATACAATTTCTGTTAGAGTTCAGAGCGAAGAATCAGCCTTATGTGTCGCGTCATGCTAAAATCGTGATCTTTTCTTGTTACGTACTCCTATATGTTGTTAACACAAATATTATAATCACTGAAGCTATTGGCACAAATCATTATTATGTTTCATGTATGTCTATTCATCTGAACTGTGATCCTGATCATGCACAAGATGATGAAGTTCGATTCTTTATCTTCACATGCATGATTAACCATCAAAGATGAGATGTGCCCTACCAAAACGTTCTTCAATTTGGATGATCACTAAATTCTGACTTGTTTCTTGATACATTATGCAGAGGCATACGATCCGCTTGATCCAAATGGGAACATAACAATCAAGTGGGATGTGCTGCAATGGACTCCAGATGGATATGTTGTGAGTAAACCTTAATTTACTATTATGTGTAGTTTTGTGATTTTTCCTCTAGAAGCTTCACTTCATTTCCTTTCTCATCTACTATACATATACATTGGTGGAATGGGCCCTATTGGGCTGAAATACACACGCCTACACTCAACACTCCCCCTCAAGATGGGCGATAAATATCTATCATGCCCATCTTGCTACACGAAGAAGTGCACTCTCTAGCACCTAATGCCTTCGTTAAACTGTCAGCTACTTGTTCACCAGAGTTTACAAAGCCTAAGTTTAAGGTTCCCTCATCCATTCTCTCTTTAATAAAGAAGCGATCTATTTCCACATGCTTCGTTCGATCATGCTGGACTGGATTGTTAGCAATATTTATGGCTGATTTGTTGTCACACCACAACTTCATGGAAGTGCTTGTCGACAGCTTCAATTCAGCCAAAAGATTTTTCAACCATAACAATTCACTCAAGCTCATCGACATTGACCTGTATTCCGCCTCAGCAGTCGAGCGAGATACAACTGATTGTTTCTTGCTCCTCCAAGATACCAAATTGCCACCAATAAATACACAGTAGCCTGATGTTGACCTCCTATCATCAAGACAACTGCCCCAATCTGCATCACAATATCCCTCCACATCTAGGTGTCCATTCTTCTTGAACCATATGCCTTTACCTGGGCTTGCCTTCAAATATCTCAAAATTCTATACACAACATCCATGTGACCACTTCTAGGATCATGCATGTATCGGCTCACCACACTCACAGCATAAGTTATATCAGGTCTTGTGTGACACAAATATATCAACCTTCCCACAAGTCTTTGATATCTCTCTTTATTAACTGGATCTCCAGATTCAGCACATAACTTATGATTTTGTTCAATTGGTGTAGAAGCTGGCCGACATCCAAGCATACCTGTATCACTGAGCAGATCCAATACATACTTTCGCTGTGAAAGAACTATTCCTCTAGGAGATCTTGCAATTTCAATACCCAAAAAATATTTTAATTGGCCCAGATCCTTGACCTCAAACTCCTTGCTTAGATTTTGTTTCAACCTAGATATCTCCAAGCAATCATCTCCAGTGATAATCATGTCATCAACATACACAACAAGAATAGTTTTAAGACCTCTATTATGGCGATAGAAAACTGTGTGGTCTCCATTGCACTGTTTATAACCCATACCACACATTGCACGTCTAAAGCGATCAAACCATGCTCTTGGTGATTGTTTAAGGCCATATAAAGATTTTTTTAGTCTCAACACTTTACCTTCAGTTTGTGAGGTAGCAAATCCAGGTGGAATTTCCATATACACCTCCTCTTGAAGATCTCCATGTAAGAATGCATTCTTGACATCTAACTGATGCAATGGCCAATCAAAATTAGCTGCACAAGAGATAAGAGTTCTTACCGTGCTCATCTTTGCTACTGGTGCAAAAGTTTCATCATAATCAATTCCATATGTTTGACTATATCCCTTAGCCACAAGCCTTGCCTTGTATCTTTCCACATTTCCATCAGGATTTTGCTTTACTGTATAAACCCATTTACAGTTAACCACTTTCTTCCCTTTAGGGAATGGTACAAGGTCCCATGTTTTGTTCTTTTCAAGAGCCTCTAGCTCCTCTAGCATAGCTTGATGCCACCTTGGGTCTTGCTTTGCTTCCCTCCAATCATTTGGAATTTCCACTGAATTTAGTGATGTCACAAAGGCCTTATATGTGGATGACAAAGAAGCATAAGAGACATAATTGGCTATGTTATTCTCATCATCATTCACACCTTGAGCTTCAAAACCATACCTTTGTGGAGGTTTACCTGCATTGCTTCTTACCCCTTTTCTTATAGCAATAGGAAGATTAGTTTCTTCTCCCCCTGTTTCAAACTCCTCTCCTTCCGTATCCGATGAAATCTGTATAGTATCACACTGATCAGATGGTTTATCACCTACTTCAGCAACAATTGAAGATTGTTGCTGCTCCATCCCATCCATAGGAGACTCATGTTGCCCCATTGTTTGCGCCTCCAAAGACCTTGTTTTCCTCCTAGTATAAACTTGTAGATTTTCTTCTTCACGTGGCCTTCTCCAATTTTGCTCATGAATGGGTTCACTCACAGGATATGGGATTGAGCCAACCACAAATTTCATGCTTCTTGATTGTGTGTCTTCTTCAGTACCTGATGAGCCATTCTCCCCCTCTTGTCCATCCTCATCAATAATTGGATTGTCAAGATCAACAAACAAGGAACTCAAATCTGTTCTTTCTCCATAGAACGGAACAGACTCTCTAAAAGTAACATCCATACTAACAAAAGTTCGCCGCTCAGATGGACTCCAACATTTATATCCCTTTTGCCCAGAAGAGTAACCTATAAAAATACACTTGACGGCTCGAGGATCCAATTTTCCAACGGATGGTCTATGATCTCTGACAAAACAAGTACACCCAAACACTTTTGGAGGAACAATGAATTCATTCTTCCCAAACACCATTTCATATGGAGTCTTCATCCCAAGTATTCGTGATGGCATGCGATTGATGAGATATGTTGCTGTCATGACTGCCTCACTCCATAGAAACTTTGGTACATTCATCGTATACATGAGTGAACGAGTTACCTCCAGAATATGTCGATTTTTCCTCTCAGCTACTCCGTTCTGTGGAGGTGTGTCAGCACAAGAAGTTTGATGTACTATTCCTTCTGCTGAGAGAAAACTCCTAAATTCATCATTCACATATTCTCCCCCATTATCGCTCCTAATAACTTTAACACAAGTGTTTAATTGATTCCTAACCCAAGCATAGAAATTCTTGAAACATTTCAATACTTCACTCTTGTGTCTCATGAGATATATCCAAGTCATTCGTGAGTGGCAATCAATAAAGGTGACAAAGTACTTTGCTCCACTTACCGAAGCAATAGGAGAAGTCCATACATCAGAGTGAACCAACACAAATGGCAAAATGCTTCGAAGTCCTCTGCTTATGTATGTGGTTCGTGTATGTTTTCCATACTCGCATGCATCACACATTAATTTGCTTTTGTCCACCTTACTCATCTCATCAGGAAATACCTTAGACATAGTATCAAAGGACATATGTCCCAATTGACAATGTTTTAGAATCAATTTAGCCTCCTCTTCACTTGTGCTAGCTAACAAAGCACTACATAGTGCTTTGTCCGTCCCTCTTCTATCCAGATACCACAACCCATTATGCCTAACGCCGGTTCCAAGCTTTCTTCCAGTTCTTCTCTCCTCAATTAGACAATTCTCTCGGTCAATAGTAATTCGACAATCCATATGATCAACCAACGAGCTTACGGATACTAGGTTAACAGGAAAAGAGGGAGCATATAAAACTGACGACAATGTAATTGATGGAGTACATTTGACTGTTCCCACTCCCCTCACATGTCGTAAAGTTCCGTCGGCAGTTTGAATTGTTTCTTTAAATGATGACTGAAATGGAGTATATGATGTAAACTCACTCGACATTCCTGTAACATGTCTAGATGCTCCGGAGTCTAATATCCAAGTTGAGTTAGGTACCTGCATAGGATGTGCGAGATTAACAAAGTTGCCAAGCACTGTTGTTTTCTCCTTCACTTTCTGAATTCTTCCCCTTATTTCTTCAACTTCTTCAGCCAATTTCTCAAGTATTTGCTCAATTCCTTGAATTTCCCCCATGGCAGATCAACCAAATCTTCTAGGATACTAGCCAAATCAATTAATAGGAGTAACAACACTACTCCTCAGTTTCTCACCAAAAACAGAACAGCAGCAGTAGCACTACTTCCTCCCAGCAGCACTACTTTTCAGTTTCCCCCAAATCAGCACAACAGCAGCAGCAAGCCAAGCTCTCGTACTCAGTTTCTTCCCCAAATCAGAACAACAGCAACAGCAAACCAAGCTTCCGCTTCACCTCCAAATCCTCACCTTCTCAAGTAGCAGCAGCACCAGCAACAGCACCACCAAAGTCACCACCACTGGAACGGACAACAATAGCCAATAGCACCAAATCCTTCTCTATTGATCCTACAGCCAACAGCTGCGCGTCTCTCAGCCGCTGTGCTCCCTACAGCTTGTGCTGCACCAAATCCTTGCGCAGCTCAACCAGCGAGCGTGCGCCCTGCTCCTCCTTCACGCTGCTCGCGTCGAGAACCTCTGCAGCAGCCGTCGCCGCCTCCGCCGTCAACACTGCCACTCCGCCTCCGCTGTCCGACGTCGCCGCTCCGCCTCAGCCGTCGACGTCGCCGCAGAACCCCTCTGGTCACAGCGCCGCCGCCGACTAGGGTTCGCGTCGGCGAGGTCGCCGGTGACCCAGCTCTGATACCATGTAGTTTTGTGATTTTTCCTCTAGAAGCTTCACTTCATTTCCTTTCTCATCTACTATACATATACATTGGTGGAATGGGCCCTATTGGGCTGAAATACACACGCCTACACTCAACATTATGTGTCTGTAACTACTTTATTACCATTATCATCCATCAACCAACTCAATGCATGTCGCTGTTGTCACATAAGTCCACATCTGCTTTCATCAATCTCTGCACATTAGTACTCTGTCTTGTTGGCAGATTGACGCTTCACTGTCTCTCTTTTGTAACTGAAACACTGAAAGTAGTGGCCTTTCGTTAAATTTCCATTCATGCCACTTTTTTAGCTTTTGACTTTCTTGATAAACTTGAGTTTATGTTACAACTGGCATGACCAAATACTGGTGCATCGATGCTTGCAATCCATGGTTGCTGGTCAAAGACATGACATCACGACTAAAATATATTTTTTTGTATTTCTCTATTTTATCTGTTACTGTTACTTATAGGTGCTCTGAACTGTTGATCTTGATTAATATCAGTACTCACAAGACATAACACAAACCTTACATAAACTCAATTTTGTTGCATTTTGAACTAATCAAGACCAAATCTTTGCACTATCTCTTATCTTCAGTGTATTTTTACACAATTCAGAAAACTGTCAACCTGCACAAAATTCCCTTCCTGGTTCTCAGGAATTGTAATTAGTTGCTGACATAATGTTAAAAATCCATTTTCTCCAGGCTGTTGTTTCACTATACAACTATCAGCAGTATCGACACATTCAATCACCCGGGTGGAAACTCGGATGGGTGTGGGCAAAGAAGGAGATAATCTGGGCGATGAACGGCGGCCAAGCAACGGAGCAAGGAGACTGCTCAAAGTTCAAATCAAACATCCCACATTGCTGCAAGAAGGATCCTGAGATCGTGGACCTGCTCCCTGGAACCCCTTACAACATGCAGATTGCCAACTGCTGCAAGGGAGGAGTGCTCAACTCATGGGCACAGGACCCTGCAAATGCCATAGCATCATTCCAAGTCAGCGTTGGTCAGGCAGGGACGACGAACAAGACGGTGCGGGTGCCGAGAAATTTCACCCTGAAATCTCCAGGTCCAGGGTATACCTGTGGCAGTGCCAAGGTTGTGAGACCTACTAAGTTTTTTTCGCAGGATGGAAGGAGAACAACTCAGGCTCACAGTAAGAATTTTACTTTTAAGTTTTCATGATCTTAGTATTTGCCGCGCAAAGTAGTTCAGGGATGAGCTTACAATCTATTGCAACAGATTCAGAATTGTTCTTGTTGCGATACCGCCTTTTCGTGCATCATCGGTGACCGCTTGATTTCTTTTGTGCAGTGACATGGAATGTGACTTGCACATATTCACAGATTGTCGCGCAAAGATCTCCGACGTGCTGCGTTTCGCTCTCGTCGTTTTACAATGATACCATAGTTAACTGCCCAACATGCTCATGTGGCTGCCAGAATAATAAACCAGGAGGCTGTGTAGAGTAAGCTACATTAACATAACAGAACTACTCAAAATCAGTTTTATGTTCTGTTAACATGACTCTTGCAATGTACTATTTGACAGGGGAAATTCACCTTATTTGGCTTCTGTTGTGAACACCCATAACAAGGACAGCTTGACACCTCTAGTCCAGTGCACTTCTCATATGTGCCCAATAAGAGTTCATTGGCATGTGAAGGTTAACTACAAGGAGTACTGGAGGGTCAAGATCACAGTGACAAACTTCAATTACAGGATGAACTACTCTCAGTGGAACCTAGTCACTCAGCACCCTAGTTTTGACAATCTGACAACCATTTTCAGCTTCAACTACAAATCTTTGAACCCATATGGAGTAATAAGTAAGCCCTCAAAACAATTCTACTCCTGTTGTTAATTATTTTTCAGATATTTACTGTTTCTTTTTTCAGATGATACCGCGATGTTATGGGGAATCAAGTACTACAATGACTTGCTCATGACGGCGGGTCCAGATGGAAATGTTCAGTCTGAGCTTCTGTTCAAGAAGGACCCCAAGAGTTTCACCTTTGAGAAAGGCTGGGCCTTCCCAAGACGTATATACTTCAATGGTGACAACTGTGTGATGCCACCACCAGATGCATATCCATGGCTGCCAAATGCTTCCCCAAGAGTGATGTCTTCACTTCTCCTTCCATTCGTTGCCATTTGGACAGCACTGACATTCTTGATGGTTCATGCATAGTGAAAGGAAATCGTAATTTTACGTATTCAGGAAAGTTTTGACCTTGTTGTGCATTACAAAGTTTTAGATGATCTGTTGCATGAAGAGAATATTCAGTGCAGATACCTAACCAAAAACCGTCGTTGATCATTGTATAAACTTACTTGTATACATTTAATCTCAGACAAGATAAGATGCAAACACAGTACTTCAGGAATTTTATCCTCTCTTCCTTTATGAACCTTCACACACATTTGATTTCAAACAAGCATGTCTATGCAAAGTGAGTTATTTGATTTGTTCCATGATCATATATGAAAACGAACAGCTCATTTCAGATGCAACATCAGCATTCAGTGAACAAGAGACAAATGCTACTGATGTAACTGACTGCAGTCAGAGAATGTGAAACGCAAAGCGTCATTGTCGCCTCATTCCATCCTGATTGAGTGATTGTGTCGTACAAATTTGTTCCCAAAATTATGCTCGTATCCCCTCCACTTACAGAAATGTTCTTTTACCATTAAAAGATATTCTTTTAAAAACAAATACATTTTTCCCCCAGTATGTTCAGAACATCAAAACACAAACCATATTCAGACCAAAACCATCCTCCTATCTGCTAATTCTGCTGCAGGTTCTAGCACTACGCCATGAGGAAGAACACCAAGGCCGCCATGGCCACCGCGGAGCCGACGAGCGCCGCCGCCGCCGCCGGGGCGGCGTTGGGCAGGTAAGGGTAGGAGTCCGGCGGCGGCATCTGGCACTCGTCGCCGTTGAAGTAGACCTTCCTCGGGAACGCCCATCCCTGCCTGAACGTGAACGTCCTCGCGTCCTTCCTCATCAGCACCTCCGACTGCACGTTCCCGTGCGGCCCGGCCTCCATCAGCTGGTCGTTGAAGTACTTTAGCCCGTAGAACATCGCCGTATCATCTACAAAAAATTCACGTCAGAATTCACATCCAATTCGCATCAAGAACACAGCAAATTTAGGATCACCGTGGTGGCATCGTTTTCGGAGCCTTGTCTCTGTGGTGTTGCCGTAGGCCTAGCGGCGTTCGGCCACGCTTATCGGGGGTCGTTTGGTGCTAGGCTTCACCCTCAGCGGTTTGTGCTTGGGTGGTAGTGCGTGGTGTGTGGCAATACACCTTGATGCATTTTGATGTTTTTTCTTGTAACTTTTACTCCTTAATATACTCGGTTGGCCTCCTTGGCGAAAACAAGATCACAGATGAAATAATACTTACTGATGGAGCCGTAGGAGACGACGGGCTTGTAGTCGAAGCTGAAGACCTCGGTGATGTTGTCGAGGTTGGGGTGCTGGGCGACGAGCGTCCACCCGGTGTAGTTCATCCGGTAGTTGAAGTTGACGATGGTGATCTTGGCGCGCCAGTACTCCCTGTAGTTGAGCTTCACGTGCCAGTGCACCCTCACCGGGCACATGTGCGTCGTGCACTGCAGCAGCGGCGCCGCCATTGCCGCCGCCGCCGCGCCGCCATTGCCGCGCCCGTGCGCGTGCGCGTTCGCGTCGTGCTTCCCCGTCACCGCCAGCCTCGTCCCGTCCCTCTCGCTCCTGCACACATCACGGCGAGAGAACGCGGTCAGTTCGTCGGCGTCGGCGGCGGCGGCGGCGGCGCGGCGCGCGTACGTACCGGACGCAGGGTTTGTGGGCGTCGCAGCCGCAGGCGCACTTGGCGCAGGGGACGATGGTGTCGTTGTAGAAGGAGGAGAAGGAGACGCAGCACGACGGGTACTTGGACGCCAGGTGCTGCGAGTACGTGCACGTCACGTTCCACGTCACTGCACACAAGCGTGACATCATCAATGGCGGCCCGGCGACGAGATGAGGACCGAAGAAGAAGGGTGTAGCCGAAGATGGATTCTATCTCGGGTGGACGTCCACCCGTTTCTTTCATGTCAACTAAATGGTTATGGAAAAATTCTAAAAAATTATTACAAGATAAATTAATATGTAATATATCACTTCACAAACATTTAAGATCAAATTCGACTTTTATAAGTTGTAACAAAAATAACAAATTAAACTCTAACTAGTATACATATATTCACAGCCAAATTTGTTGTTTTTATTAACCGGTAAAAGTCGAATTTGAACTTGCATATTTGTGAAGTGATATATTACATATTAACATATCTTATCAATTTTTTTAGAATTTTTTCATAATCATTTAGATGACCCGAGTGTTTAAAACAGTTTCCCGGGTGTAGCCAGCCACTTACTGAGGGCTTGCGTCTTGCGGCGGCGATCGGCGGTGAGGAAGACGGTGGAGGGGACGACCCTGGCGCGGCCGCAGGTGTAGCCGGGGCCGGGGCCGAGGAGGGTGAAGTTCCTGGGGAGCCTGACGGTGCGGTTGGTGGTGCCGGCCTGGCCGACGCTGACCTGGAACGCGGCGGCGGCGGCGGAGGGGTCCTGGGCGCGCGCCGGGAGGACGCCGCCGCGGCAGCAGTTGGCGATCTGCTGGTTGTAGGGGACGCCGGGGAGGAGGTCGACGACGGCGGGCGTCCGGCGGCAGCAGTGCGGGAGGTTGGCCTTGAAGCGGGAGCAGTCGCCCTGGTCCGTGGCCTGCGCGCCCACCATGGACCAGATCACCTCCTGCCGCGCCCACGTCCACCCCACCGTCCACCCCGGCGCCATTATCTGACGGTATGTCTGGTAATTGTTGATCGTCACCATCGCCTGCATAAAAAAAAAAATGCACCCATCAGTTGATTCATCAGTTCGTCGATGACGAGCTTGACATGATGATCAATGGTAAAAGATTTTTTTGGTTTTGCTATATACTCCCTCCATTCCTAAATATATAACGCCGTTGACTTTTTTAAACAGGTTTGATCGTTCGTCTTATTCAAGAACTTTTGTGAAATATATAAAAGTATATTTAATAATAAATCAAATGATAGAAAAATAATTAATAATTACTTAATTTTTTTAATAAGACGAATGGTCAAACATGTTTTAAAAAATCAACGGCGTTAAATATGTAAGGGACAGAAGGAGTATTTATTAGAAAGAAATTGTCTAATATAAATACAGTATGATTATAGTGTAGTTATATTATAACTTGTATGTAAATGCAATGTAATTTTCACATAATTTTAAACGGTCAGATTTACTTCAATATTCATGCAAGTTAGGAAGAAAAAAAAATCATGGCACGCACAGGTGAGGAGATTCGGTCTCACGACCTCTTGTAGTTACGTACAAGTTACAAAGTAATTTTACTATGTTTGTATTATATTTATATCTGATAAATTTTTAGAAGAAAACTGATCGACAAATATATATATAGCTACTTCGAAAAAAAAAATTACTTACGACGTATCCGTCGGGTGTCCACGACATGACGTCCCATTTGATGGTGATGTTGCCGTTGGGGTCGAGCGGATCATAAGCAACTATACATTTGCATCGATGATCAGAAGCAAGATTAGAAGAAGAGATATGATGAAGATTAATTCAGGCACCGATCGATCGAAAGACGTACAAGCGACAGAGAGCGTGGCGGCGAGGATGAGTAGAAGGGAGCTGGGCACCGCCATTGCCGCGAGCTGCTGCTGCTGCTGCTGCTTCCAACAAGCGAGAACACTGACTAACTAGACCTGGCATGCATAATGCATTGAGGTGATGACAAGAGACAGTCGCAATGCTGGGCTTTAAGGCAAAAGTAGGCAGCTTCAGCGGCGGCGGGGAGCGGACGATGGCAAAGCGCCACCAACCGGTGGCTGTTCGTTGGGCTGCTTTTAGTTTCCTTGGCGATGACGAGATCGGCCGGCGCGGCTAGCGACGGCGGCCGCGCTGTGCCTTTTCATGGGCACGCGTCTCGTCGTCTCTGGGTTGCTTGTGGTTGAGTTCCTCTCTGCTCAAGCAAGCGTTGGTTGGTGGTGATCAGATCACTTGGGGGAAGTGAGTGGGAGTAGGAGGCGAGAGGGAGAAGAAGATCGTGTTATGATCGTGCTGCTTCCGGCCTCCGATCGCGACGGTTAAACGCCTCGCCGATCTCCTGACACAGCTTTCGATTTGTGCAAGTAATAAAATTGGATTGACATTTGTTCAGGTAATTAGCAATTCCTCTTCGTAAACTGGAAACGTTCTGAGCTGCTGTTGTCTGGTAGCCTGATTTGGAACTTAAAAAACCTCCTTGTTTCATGCCGTGTAACAAATGGCATATGCTCTCATTTTAAGGTAGGCACAAGTTTAAGAAAATAGCAAGAGATGATTAGAGAAGAAATGTGATTGACGGCGAAGAAAAGGTAGGTAAAAAGAATGGTGATTGGTTGAGAGAAGAGGGTAAATAAAGAAATAACTTCATTTTGAAACAAATTAATTTACTAGAAATAACCATATTTAGAAACGAGTATATTATAAGAGATGTCCATAAGCATTTGCCGTGTTTCAGTTCGGAAAACCGACTGGGAAATTGGATTCCTTTGTATCAATTCTTGTCAGATTACAGGGTTAACTTCAGATAACTTGCTTAGCATTTGCTGTTCAGCATTTTAGAAAGCTTAATGTTGTTATGCGTCGTGTCATAGTAGTAGTGCAACGTAACAAAGGAAATTCTAGAATCTTTTTTATAGCCTGTTCAAGCTGCATTGTCAACTTTGGGGCAGTCAAGCACTCGCTTAAACGGCACGACAGATGATCCGAGCAGAAAGATCACTAACAAATGTAAGCATCAACCAGTAGTTGCAATGTAAACATACCTGACCGCCTGTACAAAGCTGACGCTAAGCAGCCACCAGACACATACACTGGCTGCCCCGGGCAAGTTGTTGAACAAAAGCATCAGGTACACAGAAAAATATATTCATGTTCTGAACAAAAGCCTCAGGTACACTTGTATAGTCCACAAACAAGTTTGCAATGCACACTTCTTGTTTTTGCACCTGCTGATCGAGAAGTGGATCAGTGGGAAGACAGGATGCATAGCTTCCACATCCTAACTCAAAAGTGTCAAAACTTTATAAGCCAGCTTGAAGCATAAGTTGAGGCTTTTTAAGAGCCCAGTACACTGAATGACAAGAATGCTATAGGTTATTACTGCTACTGCTACATCATTTGCAAAGTTGCAAAACATACCATGGTAAATTAAAACGGAGCACAGCCTCACATACATTATGACATTATTAATACATATAAGAGCCAGGGGCCAAGACCTTCCTGAGTGGGAGGTTTATAGCCCTAGAAACAAGTCGTGCGCACGCATGAGTTCGTCAAATAAGCATTCCATCTCGCTCTGATGTAGCTTTTTTTCCAGACTACCCAAAATCTCCGCCTGAGCTTCAGTGCACTCAGCCCACCTGTGATTCTGTGGAGCAGACATAGTTCAGAACATGGCTCATGAACAGTGATTTGTGGATGTTGCGTGACAGGTGCAACTACGAAATTGAAAGCATACAGGACTAACATATGCATGCATAATCACCGCAGCAAAAAAACAAAAGCGAAAATTTTAGCAAATCACCAAACAGCACAGAGATGAACCATGCGCCCAATCTTTTCTAACAGAGAATCTCAATAAAATTGAGAAAAAAAAAATCCCATACATCTTTTATGGCTATCAAGCTCAGTCAGAACTGGCCAAACTACTTCTGATTCTAGACTTTACAACTGGGATTGTTAACTCACCCATGCACATTTGACTTCACAAGTAATATAGATACACCCACTGAAAAGAACAGCATCAGTATATAATCAATGAACAGTTATCCCATCATCCCATGATTGTCTCGGTGGCTGGTATAGTGGAAGAACATAAGATAAGTCATAGCTTTTAAGCACAGCAAACAGCTCAATTTTCAATTTCAGTATCTACCATTGACGGCTTGTCCTTACACCAGCTTTGCTATTTATGAAGTTGATGAACAGGGACCTAATGGATCAAGAAGAGCGAATACTTACTGAACTGAAATAACTAGGCCTAAATAACCGAAATTTCAGCTAAACCATGATCCATACTTTCACATCAATGTGACAATGGCTCCACTCCTGCTACGTTTGAATAGGATTACCAAGCTTAGACAGGAAGAAAGGTGACGCCAGCTTAGCACCTGTTGGTGCCTGGCAGAAAATATCACATCGAGAAGAACATGACAAAGGAAAAAAATGAATAGAGAAGTAACAGCAGCCTTTAGCTCCATGAATGGGAACAAAAGAAGGCAGCAGGGGAAGAGCAGTGGAGGAGCTAATGAGGGACATAGAAGCAACAACAAGAGGGTGAGTTGCAGGGATGACAAAGATGGCGATAGCGCTGTGGGAGGACAGGAGAACTGCCCTCCCTCTAGTAGGCTGTTTGGGCCTTGGAGGCTGCCTTCCCAGAAGTTATTATTTCCCTTCTTTTCACCTTACCTCTCATCTTGCACGTTGATTTTACTAGTAGATGGCTTAGCTTTGATTTTGCACACGTGTTCTAACATGCACCTTAAAGAAGTAAATCAGCCCAACTTCCAGATGGACATGTAAAATAAAACTCATCACAAATACAAATCAGCCCAACTTCCAGATGAACATGGGCCTGCAACACATGCTAACTTCAAGAAGTAAGACCTTCTACAACACACTAATGCTTCAAGCAACTAAAATATCAATTGAATTACACAACAAAAGGTTCCTTTTCATGCATAGAAGTCTAGAACACATCCTTCTAGATTTCAGCAACTAACAGAATTTTGTAGAGCAGCAGAAGCAGAAAACATAAACAATTGTGCTTGTGTGTAATCATAAGTCGTAACATAAACCTCCATTTATAACTATAGCTTCAAAACAACGGGGGCCATTAAATTCACTTGACCTCATGGTGCACCTAAGAACTTCGCTAAATATTAACAAAAAAGGGCCTGGACAAACATCACAGCGAATGCATCATTAAACAGTACATCCAACTAAGGACAAACAAGAAAAGGTGAAAGATGGACTCTTATAGTTCTTGTGTACATCACAAACAAACGTATAGCACAATTCCACATAGAAAATATGTTTTGCATCTACCTTACTGTGTCCTTAGTTTCAAGATTGGGCAACAACCACCCGAAAGGCACTTAAAAAAGAGATATGCCTGAACAGAGGAGCATCAACAGTAGTAAAATAAAGCCCATCAGCTGAGAGATCCCCTTACAGGATTCTACTTGTACTCAAACGATGGTGGTGGTGTGCTAGGCACATCAAAAGTCTCTGGCATTTGTGGCTCCTTACAAGTCTCAGTCTTGTTGACTGGCATTGATCCAGCATCAGGTATTCTATTCATCATGATCCCAAAACTACTAACAAGGCCCAAGAGAACCGCGCCTTGCAGGGATGCACGAGCAACCGCTTGTAAGCCCTGACGAGCAGCAAGAATGCCGCCGGTGGCCGCACCAGCAATGATGGAATTATAGGGGTCCTCCTTTTGACGCACAGAAACTAGGGCACAATCACAAGCTGAGAAGAGGCCACACCAAACAGCAAAGCCACCGGCAACACGTGGCGCATTCATCCGCACACCCTCCATGCCGCCAGCAAACCGTGCACCACTGGGCGAGTTGCGGAGACCCTTGACGAAGTGGAAGAAAGAACCTCCCACTGCACCCATGCCAAAAGACGCACCAATATCATCAAGGATGCGATCTGGGCATGGATCCCTTTCCATTGAAGGACGAGCCTGCTGCATTGTAGTTAACCCGGGTAGCTCCACAGGAGGAATCGATTGCTTGGTCGTCGACTCGTCGAGGACGAAGGAATCAATGGGAGAACGCGAGCGAACAACAACTCTCTAGGGCTCAAACCTACGCGCCGAAACACCAGAGAAGATATATAGCGCGACCAAATTGCTTCCTCGGATATAGGAAACTACTAACCTTCTGCTGGACACGAGGTATATATAAATAAATAAATAAAAACAAATCAGAGACGGAACAAGCGTATCCTTCCGCGGCACGAACACGAACTCCCTAAATCCGAGCCGAATCGAACAAAAATAAAGGAAACAGAACGCAAGGATATCGAATCGGATATGAATTGAAGATTGAAAACTTTCCTATGTCGCTCACCTTCTCTTCACTTGTACTCGAAGGTTGGGATTGGAGTGCTCGGCGTGTCGAAGCTCTCCAACATCTCCGACTTGCCGCCGCTCGGGCTCGCCTTCTTCTCCTCCTCCTTCTTGCCGAACAGGCTCCCGAACCATCCACCTCCTCCGCCGCTGGAGCTCGCGACCTCAGGTGGCGCCACGGGGACCTGCGGGATCCCGGGGATCCCGCCGCCGCCGCCCATGGCGGCGGGGAGGTTGGGGTCATCGACGGGGAGCGGCGGGGGCGTGGCGAGGACGCGGTTGAGCATGAGGCCCGCGCCCTCGATGAGGGCGAGGAGCATCCCGCCCATGAGCGCGGAGCGGCCGGCGGCGCCGGGGCCCTGGCGCATGGAGAGGAAGCCGCCGGTGGCGGCGCCGGCGATGATGGAGTTCCAGGGGTCCTCCTTCTGGCGCATGAAGACCATGGTGCAGTCGAAGGCGGAGAAGAGGCCGCCCCACACCGCGAAGCTGCCGCCCACCCGCGGCGCGTTCATCCGCACCGCCTGCGCGCCGCCGACGAGGCGCTCGCCGTTGGGGGAGTTGTAGGTGCCCTTGAGGAAGTGGAAGAGGGAGCCACCCACCGCGCCCATCCCGAACGCCCCTCCCACGTCGTCCAGGATCCGGTCCGGGCACGGCTCCCTCGACGTCTCCGGCGTTCCCATGGCAACTCCGGCTAGTCGGCGGCGGCGGCGGCGGCGAAACCCTAGCTCGGGGAGGAGAAATGGGAGGAGGGCTTCGTCAAAGCGAGCTTGGATTTCTCATTCTCTCACTCTTCTCTCGTGTCTTTATTTATTCGGTGCGTGTCGGAGGCGGCTTCTCTCGCTGCGAGTGGGCCCCGCTGATTGGTGGGGCCCACTGTCATAGACACGTTCCCGGTTCCCCGCGAGGTGGAGGCGGTGCGGGTGCGGGCGAACGGTGGGAGATATTTTCGGCGGCCGGCGCGCGCGTGAGAGGCCTCTGGATGTAGGCCCAGGTACGGAATTCGGCCCAACTTCAGAGTTAGAGCGCTAATTTGAGCCCAAATGGAGAGCGAGAGCATCAGTTTCAGCCCAGGTTGAGTGAGCGAAATCTGAGCCCGCTACACAAGCTATGTAGGTGAAGCCTACTTGGATAATCGATGTCTGAATCCTGCAAAGTGAAAACGGGAAATGCTGGATATCCATGATTCAATTAAAACTACTCAGATCTGAGTTGGAAGTGCCATGTGATCGATCGTTACTTCACGGCATCACGGCGAGCTGGATGACCTGCCATATGACCAGCAAGCTTATCAAGTTATCATCCCATTTCACAATGTTCAGGCATTCTCAAAATTTTTTTCCCAAAAACATCACATCGAATCTTTGACATATGTATGAAGCATTAAATATAAATAAAATGAAAAACTAATTGCACAGTTTATATGAAAATCGCGAGACAAATCTTTTGAGCCTAATTAGTCCATAAGTGCTACAGTAACCCGCATGTGCTAATAACAGATTAATTATGCTTAATAAAATCGTCTCGTGGTTTCTAGGCGAGTTATGAAATTATTTTTCTCATTCGTGTCCGAAAACCCCTTCCGACATCTGGTCAAACGTCCGATGTGATACTCAAAAAATTTCTTTTCGCTAACAAAACAACTAAACAAGGCCTCAAAACCGGAATTCACACCCCCCCCCCCCCACCAGATTCAAAAAAACAACAATCAAAATTATCTCCTCCCAAAAACAATTCAGTCAGTCAGATTCACCGCGGTCAACTCGTCACGTCGGTTAAAATCATGCAAAATATTGCCAATGACCTCGGGGTAATCCGGTGTTGTAAGTTATTAAGGGACATGTAATATCTGATATTATGCTTAAGTACATGATTTGAACTCGACATAAATATGGGGAACCTAAAATGAACTTATTCCTTTTAGGCGCGCGTGTGTTCATGCTCGCTGTTGGACTTGTAATCTGTCTGAACTCTGGATGCCTCCATGCTCTGAGTTGGAAGTACTCTATCAGAGCATCACTGACATGCTTCTAAGATGCCTTGCTGTATCATACTGCCGCCTCCATCTTTTTATATATGACAATGGCTAGTCTACATTTGAACTAGTGATCATATAAAAATAAACTGGAGGGAGTATTTGATAACCCTGCAATTTTGCATGCATGGGATTAACAGGGAACGACAGAGGAAAAAACATTAATTTTCTTTGATGAAGTATATATGTGGTCTAAAGTTTACAGCTTTTCTGGGCACATGTTCGTTGTTGTTATCGTCACGTATCGTCGTATCCCATGTATGGACGACGGATCATTCCATCACGGCGAGCTGGACGATCGACCTGCCATATATCCATATGATCAGCAAGCTTATCAAGTTATCATTCCATTTCAGAATGTTCAAAACCGGAATTCACTTCCCCCACAGATTCAGAAATCAACCATCACAATCATCTCTCCTCCCAGAAACAATCAAATAATCAGAGTCAAGTCTCTGGAAAATTAAGGAACTCACAAGTTGCCTCCAAAGAATTAATTACAGTTCTTTCATTCGACGATGCAAACGTACGTCATCCCTGCATCGTCTGAAATCTGAATCCAAACCACAACATGCAGAGAAGCACAAATTAGGATGACGCAAATTGAACTCTCTTCTAACGGAAGCATCCTAGCTAATTAAGCATGCACCTAGACACAGTGCAGCACGAAGAGGGGTTGACCGGGTCGGGTTTGACTTGGGAAAATTAAACTAGACTTTGACAGGGATATATGGATCAAAGGAAGCTGCGAAAACAGCAGGCAGCTCATGGTTTCGAGCTCGAACGATTCGCAGAGAGCGAGCAGAGGCAAAAACTCTTGTCAGCCCACAGGAAAATTTGCTGCCATGCCGGCGTGTGTATATATATCGCATGCAAGCTGGTTTGCATGGCAATGTGCAGTACAAGAACAAGAACAAGAACACCGGTCGAAATCAGTTTCAGTTTCAGGCTTTAGCTAGCACAGCAACAGCAGCGTCGATCGATATGGGCCGTTGGTTGAAGCCAGATGTACGTTTGCCGAGATCGATGTGATATAATTTTTGTTGTTGATTGATTCCATCGTAGATGATAGTATATGATACAGGATCAGTGAAAGTTTCAGGGTTGTTTTTTCAGTTCAGAGGTTATAATGTTTTTGTTGTTGTTGTTTGTCTGGTTGATTTGTTGCAGGTTTACCCGCTGATCGCCGCCATGACCTTCGTCACGGGGCTGTGCACCTTCCAGCTCACAAGGAACGTGTTCATGAACCCGGACGTCAGGTATCTCTCCACACTTCTTCCTCTGTTTAAAAAGAAAAACAAACTAACGAATTTAGATTAGTGTATGTTCAGATTCATCTTTTAAAATTATTGTTTAGACATAAGTTATTCTTCCTTTTTAATTAATAATGAAAGTGAAACTTTCAACCTCGCTTTGTATATGTTTTTTTTTAATTAACGGCTTTAGATATTAAAAAAAACGAAGAGAGCATATATTTGTAACGTAAGGTAGTAAATTAACTTGGCGATTAATATGATCTGTAGGGTGAACAAGAACAACCGTAAAAGTGCGGTGCTGGAGAACGCGGAGGAGGGTGAGAAGTATCACCAGCACGCGTTCCGGCGATTCCTCGCCACGCAGCGGCCGGAGGTCTTCCCGGCGATCAACCGCTTCTTCGCCGGCCCGGCGACGGTGGCGAGAAGTGATCGTCACGATTGATCAATCGACGACGACGAAGACGATGATCTCGATCACCTGTACGTTGGCTAATCAATGGTGTACGAGTACGTGTGTAGTGATGTATGTGCGTGTGTGTATCTTATCGTCTTCCATGTAATCGGAAAAAAAAAAAGGAAATGAGAAGTTATGCGGGCGGGTGTTTACACGTAGTACTAGGGGTATTGGATGTGTGTGGCGTGTACTGTACATTTGGGCCAAAATGTGAGTCCAGATCACACACATTTTGGGCCGGATGAGATGGCTTTGGCACTGCACAATTGGGCCTTTGGTTAACGTTACGCCAGTGATGGCAGTTTCAGCCCAAATTATTTTGAGCCCACTACTATTTGCCTATTGGAAATTTCTGAATCGAAAATACTCAGACACACACACGATTTCCTTTCAAATAGGCTGCACCTGCAAGTCTATGTTGGACACTTATAGTTTCATAATTTCACATTCGATGTTAAAAATACGCACATGAGTGCTCATAATTTCACACTCGATGTTGGACTTGTAATCTGCAGTCTGGAATTCTGAACTCGTTTGATGCCTCTCAATTATAATTACTAGTGCACATGGCTGTCCACCTGGACAGGAGCAGCTCTGAGTTGGAAATGCCCTGTCACTCACTTACTCACATCTTGCATATTTATCATATTCTATTTTATCGCCCTACGTCTACGTGTCTGGCTATTGTGCATGAATTTTGCATGGGATTAAAGCAGGCACGACAAAGGAGAAAAAGAAAAAACATTTTCTTGAATTTGATGATAAATTCTGTGGTCCAAGTTTATTTGTTTTTTTTCTCTTTAAAAGATAAACAACATGCACGTGTTCTCATCAGATGTTATTGTCACGTATGACGTATCGCGGGCGATATGGAGCTGGGATGAGCTGTGGCACGATCAGCTAGCTTATCATTCCATATCAGAATGTTCAAAACCAGATTTTAGTCCCACAGATTCAGTAATCTTACCGTCTCAGTCCAGTTGATCGATCTCATCCAGGTAGGAAAAGAATAAGAAATCAAGCAAGAATCAACAAAGTCAAGTCTCTCGAAACTAGTTACTCCCTCGACGTGTTTCATATTATAAGCCGTTTGACTTTTTTCTAACCAATTTTTTTTTTACTAAATTTAAACGAAAAAATTAGCAATATTTATAATACCAAATTAGTTTCATTAAAATTAACATTTAATATATTCTAATAATATGTTTATTTTATATTGAAAATATTGTTATGTTTTCCAATGAGAGCTTAATTAAATATAAAAAATTCAAATGATTTGTAATATGAAACGGAGCGAGCTAGCAACAGGTAGCGTCCAGTAATTACCGGTCTCGGACGATCGAAATTATTAACTTGCGTCCTCCACATCTTCGTAGCCAGCGTTGACCGGGCCCGTGGCGGTCAGCAGCCGGGCGGATTGAAGAGAAGAGAAGTGGGTTGACCTGTAAACTAAGCTTTGACAACGACGCAGCAGGCCGGCCAGCTGCGAGCAAAACAGCAGGCGGCTCATGGTTTTCGAGCTCCAAACAGCTCGAGCTAGCTTAGCTACACGGCGCAAAGGGAAAAGCACAGGAAATCCCGTGCCATTTCGGCGTGTGAGTATATATACCACGCGCAGGCAGATGTGCATGGCCTTGTGCATCGAGTTTCCAGCCCAGATTTCTTCAGTTTCAAGGCTTCGATCTATCCGATCATTCGTTGCAGTTCTAGCAAGAAACAAAAACAGCAGCAGCAGCGTCAGGCAGACGATCATCCATCCATCCATCGATCGACATGGGCCGTTGGGTGAAGCCAGATGTACGTTATCAATTACCCGATGATATATATAACTAATTACATTCCTCTTGATTAACTATTCGATTTGTAGATACACATACGCAGAATCATATGAGGTTAATTAATTCAGAGTTTGATTCGATGTTTTTTGTCGGATGAAATTCACAAATAGATTTCAATAATTGTTTTCTCCTTTATTATTCTAGTTCTTATTATTGCCTGACTAATTTTTTTTAATAAGTGGCTTTAGCTTTTTTGAAGTAAAGGCTAGAATTCATATTCCATATTCCATTATCTTAAAAAAATATATATGTAGGTTTACCCGCTGATCGCGGCGATGTCTCTGGTTGGAGGGATGTGCGTGTTCCAGCTGACGAGGAACGTGTTCATGAACCCGGACGTGAGGGTGAACAAGAGCCACCGGCAGAGCGCCGTGCTGGAGAACGCCGACGAGGGGGAGAAGTATCACCAGCACGCGTTCCGGCGATTCCTCGGCACGCAGCGCCCCGAGGTTTTTCCGGCGATCAACCGCTTCTTCGCCGGCCCGGCCACCGTCCCCAAAAGCGACAGTGAAAACTGAGATCGATCGACGACGAATCGTAGTACATATTAATTATAGCCAAATGAGAGGCTGATTGTAGTGCTATATACGGGTACTTTAGTCACCGAGTTTGTTACTGGATATGTTTCGTGTAACGTGTGAATTTAATATATTATGTTCCGGCTATGAGACGTGTCTGGATGAAAATCTATCGTATCTGAATAAAATGAGATATTTTTTTTATCTGGTGTACATGTTACACCGGCTGTAGATTTTGTATCGTGCGTTTTTGCAAATCGTGGTGCTTTGGTGAAAATGATATATCTTCTTTCGTGGATGAGCAATCGGTTCAAAATAACAAATGGTTAGTTTGTGTATGATATTCCGAAGCTTCCCTTGAAAGCTCAGATCAGCAGGCAATGTTGTGAGCTGTGACAACTACCGAACGTAACCGTTTACCGGCATATTAATATTCTAGTTGTCCCAGTCTGTAAAGAACCGTACTGAATTGGTCACAGAAGGATGCTGCTGATGGAGATCATCCTGCATATGTGAAACTTGCGCTACCGTTTTGTTCTAGGGTTAATTAGATCCTTTTACAAATATGTTATTTTAAATAGATATTATTATAATTCATTTATTCGTAACCGTGCCATTGAAATTAATGAGGAAGAACACTAGAAAAGAAGGAGATTGATGACAAACATGATGACAGTGACACGGTTTCAATTTTATAAAATGACAGTGACACGGCTACGAATAGACGAATTGTAATAACAATTATCTGAAATAGCATGGATCGAATTAACCGTTATTTTACGAAAGTCTGCAAAAAAATCCTTTTATCGGCTAACCAATATTTAGTTTTTTTTTCTCAAGCTTAATTAGGCGACAACCTATTTTCATTTTTTCGGCTAACAAATATAGCTGGGAAGCCTTCTACGGGGCGGACCAGGCCCAGGCAACCTGGACCATTGCCCGAGCCCTGGGATGCAAGGCCCATTAATGACTTTAATTTTGGAATAAGTTCAGTTTGACTCCTTAGGATGCAAGTCCCACATATTTTTTTTAATTTAATGCCACGTAAGCGCCACGCAAGCGAAACGACCTACCAAAACCGCTGAGAGAGTTAAATTACACCGGTTTTAATAGTTTGATGGTCAAGATATCATGTATTGTGGTTTAGAGATGTAAATAAGATTCGGTCACTACTTAAGGGAGTCAAAGTGAACTTATTTCTTTAATTTTCGCCGTGTGAACATGTGTTGGGCCAAAACTTCAGTGGGGCTGGGCCTTGGCCTATTTTTTGGTCCAACGACTCTATGAAGGTTTTTTTTAGAACACTCTATGAAGTATCTAAATTACAATTGGAGTCTGAACTTGCTTCATCCAGTCTACATTCTGAACTGTGCAAAATTCCAGGATCACAATTGGAGAGCCATTTCCGCTGTAAATTCGAAAGACATAAATCTACTCGATTGCATTCCAACTGGGACAAAAACTATGTATGCAGATGCCCACCTACAACTGAAACATGAACAAGCTTAAATCAGGCCTCGTCTGGTACAAATCTGGGGCTGAAAATCCACCTAGAGATGGCATTGGTCACAGCACTGTCGGATGATTTAGGGGCAGTTCAGTTCAAAATCTCATCACCTGAGTACTGAAGAGTGACGACGAGGTTCAATTTCAGATAAATGCTGATTTGCTGCCGCGACGACATAGTACGTGGTTGCAGCGTGAGGTGAGATCACTATCGGCACCATCGTTTGGCTGATCATAACCATAAACGAAACGGTATATTTACAAATAGAAAATAATTTATGAATATAATTTTTATAAATATGTTATTAACGATTTAAAAGCAAATGCTGAAAACAAACTACGATGAAAAAAAAAGCTTAAAATAAACTCTAAATTTAACGTTAAAAATTTAAATTTTAGCTAATAAGTACAATGATAAGCATAATTGGATGTTCATTCTTGTGAAAACTGTGCAGCATCCGAGGATTGCATAAATGCTGGAGCTGATCAATCTCCATGATTTCAAGTAGGAGAGGTCAGTCATCGTGCATTCGTCGTCAGAACCACAAACACTGTTGCTATGTAAACTGAAGATTCTCAATTATGTAGCTATTATGTACTATATCAGTAGATGATTGCTATTACTCCCGACAAGTCCTTGATGTAAGCTGTTACTAGGTCAGTATATACAGATCACCAAATCACAATGCTGATTTCCAATTTCACCGTTTCTTCTACTTGAATTATTCATTGTCTTATACTCCCTCCGTCCCACAATATAAGGAATTTTGAGTTTTTGATTGCAACGTTTGACCACTCGTCTTATTCAAATTTTTTTTGCAAATGTAAAAAACGAAAAGTTGTGCTTAAAATACTGTAGATAATAAAGTAAGTCACAAATAAAATAAATAATAATTTCAAAAATTTTTAAATAAGACGAGTAGTGAAACGGTGCAAGCAAAAGCTCAAAATCCATTATGGGATGAAATCCATTATGGGATGGAGGGAGTATCAAAAGGTAAAGCTTTTGCGTGTTGGTGAAAAGAAAATAATTGAAGACGATACCAGTATGAGGTTTTGTCGGTGTAAGTACAGTGCAGACTGCAAGAGGCAGAGCATCCGGCGATCGATCACCGGCCGACGTGCGAGGCAGGCAAAGAGACGAGCATCTCGAGAGAATCACTCAAATGTCGTGTGTCTCATCAACTCATTATTGTATCTGTATATACACTCAAAAGTCTCCTCTGTATACCTTGGATCTCTAAAAAGTTTCATTTTCACTCCTTGGGACGAAGAAATGGCAGCTACTCCACTACTCCCTCCGTCTTATAAAAACCAACTTAGGCCCTCTTTGATTCAAAAGAAATTTTTAGGAATTTTAGAGGACTTTATCCCTATAGGAATTTTTCCTACAAAGCCCTTTGAATCAAAGGAATGAAACCTATGGAATCATATGAATTTCCTATAGAATGCCTCTTCCCATACAAGTTTTGGAGGAAATTTAACAAGAGGTAGAACCTAATGAAAAAATCCTCTGAGTCTTTATCTCTCCTCAAATTCCTGTGGCACAATCAAACGGTCATTCCTACGTTTTCCCTGTGTTTTGCACTTACATTCCTGTCAGAATCCTATGTTTTTTCTATTCCTCCGTTTTTTTATTCATATAATTTAAAGGGGCCCTTAAAATCTGACGTTGATATATCATAGTACTACGAATCTAGACAGAGTTCCGTCTAGATTCATAACACTATGATATGTTAACATCCTAATTTGGATAAGTATTTGTTCATGACCAGAATTTTATATATTTTTAAACGGAGGGTGTACTACAGGAAATGAAAGGTGCTCATTGCTCACCCTGGATATAAAACTAACTAAAATTACCGATTTGATCAGGTAAGTACTCTGTCAGCATTGGTCTTTTTCTTTCTTTATTTTCAAAAAAGGCGATAATTAGTTGATGTACTAGTACTAATGCGTACGTTCGAGCAGCCATCATTTTCTGTTAGGCATTGATATGTTACCGGTTTTGTTTTCCTTGCAGCTCATATGGAGAGAGGAGACCATTCATATAAGCTGAAACGTACGTCCTTTCTTTCGTACGAGCGTGACAGATGATCACACCATCTATATCGCAGGCATCAAAATTCACTATAGGATTGTTTGCTTCACACTTTACGTTTTTTAAAAAACTTTATCTGATTTTAAATTTATTTTTAAAATATTTAATTCATCTTTACAATTAAGTACGTACTTAATTTGTGGTAATAATCTGCTCGATAATATAAATAATAGACAGGGCCAAAGTATGGTGATGTGCGTAGCTGTAGGTCCACGGCGTACGATGTGGAAAGGCGTATTTGCGTGTGTAGTCTTCAAGTAATCGCGCGCAGCTCGTACTCAAAGACGTTTTTCTGACTGGTTTTGGTGTCTCCAGCACGCATTCTAGAATGGCAAAAGGGCCTTAGAACTTAGCACTTAGAACGACTGGCTGTCCGTCCGAGAGGGTAAACGAAATGGTATAAAAATTGGAGGAAGAGTATATCACAAATTTGCAGCATTTTTTTGTTGGCTAACATTTGATCATGTGACCCCGAATTTGATTAAAATTGATAACTTACCACCTAACCATATATCGTCATTGGTGCATGTGATAAATCCTCAATTCTGGATCTAAATGGAGAGTATATGATCCCATCAACACTTTGTTGGAGGGCATGGAAAATATGGTTTGATTATCTCAAGAGCCATTTCCAGTTCATTTTAATGTGATAAATCCTCAATTGTGGATCTAAATGGAGAGTATATGATCCCATCCACATTTTGTTGGAGGGCATGGAAAATATGGTTTGATTATCTCGAGAGCCATTTCCAGTTCATTTTATCGAAGTAAAGTGGATCTGCGTCCATTCTAGTGTAACAACTTAAAAAAATGAGCATGTAAATACAACAACTTAGCTAGTAAGTGCATTCTGGTTAAACACCACACTTTTTAAGCCACGTAAAAGCAAGCAGTTGTCATTGCAATCTAACAAGTATAATGATTCTCAAATAATAATAGACTAGATGTATTGTATTTGCTTGCTTATAATAATAAAATAACCTGTTGAGTTGAAACCGAAAAATATAATGATCGTCAAAACTAACCGCATAAAAACTGTTGTAACATAATTTTCCGAGCGATTCGACTAATCAAACATATTTGATTGTCTGCGGTGATGAACAGCGCAAAACGTACTTATGACCCATAACCTAGTAATTATGCTTATAATGAGAACAAACAAAATAAGTTGAAATGTTGAATCATACGTACGCAACAATGTTTTTGACCAAAATACACTTAATTGCTAAGTTCATGTACCGGTCTGTATATTTTTCAATTTGTTACACTAAATCACATCCACCTGCCAAGTTCTTGTACTACGTATTAATTGACTCTTTTTGAAAACATGAAATAAATAATCTATTCCATTAATCTGATAAATAAATAAGCTGAAAAGAACATTGCCGTTACTAGGGATGAAACGGACGCGCCGTTTCCGTTTAAGGGGTACCGTTTCCGACCGTACCGTTTTTGGCTATTTTTAAATTTTGTTTTTTCTAATTTCTTTCTACATCGTATTAATATCGATACTGAGTAGTTTAAATGATAAATATGGTCAATTACCGGCCGATCGAGCATCGTTTTCGAAGAGATGCTACACTGTTTCCGATCGTTTTCACCCCTAGCCGTTACCATATCTTCCCCTCTTGAGCCAACCATCCCAGATGTGGCCGCAGGTTGTCTGCAGAGTTGCAATGACAACTTACTAGCTAAGTTGTTGTATTTACATGCTCACTGACACGTAGACCTCACAGACCCTCGGGCCCACATGTCAGCCAGCAGTACTGCAGGGGATCTCAATTGCATGTGTAGTAATGCAGGGGATCTCAATTGCCCAGATGTTGTTGGTAGGCACCATGTCCATGGCCATGCAAATCAGTTCCTGCCCCAGTATTAGTGAAAAGTCAAGCAAAGCACCAACTCCAACAACGGACCACCCACACTCACACAGCTCCCTTCCCTTCCTGTACACGCAAGACCCAACAAAAGAAGCGGCCCACCACGGCCCATCCGGCCCACCCCATCCACCTCGTCTCCCTCCCTTTTTATACCCGCCTCGTCTCGCCTCACTCCCCGACCACCATCACCACCTCCACCTCCGATCTCCTCCTCCGCCACCGGCAATGGCTTCCGCCGCCGCCGCGCAGCCGGCGACGCCGCTGCTGAAGGACGAGCTGGACATCGTGATCCCGACGATCCGCAACCTGGACTTCCTGGAGATGTGGAGGCCCTTCTTCCAGCCGTATCACCTCATCATCGTCCAGGACGGCGACCCCAAGAAGACGATCCGGGTGCCCGAGGGCTTCGACTACGAGCTCTACAACCGCGACGACATCAACCGGATCCTCGGCCCCAGGGCCTCCTGCATCTCCTTCAAGGACTCCGCCTGCCGCTGCTTCGGCTACATGGTCTCCAAGAAGAAGTACATCTACACCATCGACGACGACTGCTTCGTGAGCTTCTTCCCACCCCTCGATTAACTTCACCTCAGTGAGATCTGTCTCTGTTAAGATTTGATCTGCTGGTTGACGGCCGCTGGATCTTGGGCGATCTTTCTCCACTGCCATGGCGCGATCTGTGTACGGGGATTTTAGATCTTGGTGTGGTGGGGTGTGGGGATCGGATCTGGATGTGTAGTTTTAGTGGGGGAAAGGTGAGATCTCTGGGTTGTTTCTTCGTCGGCAATCGGCATTGCCCCGTAGAAAGATTTTTGAGTTTAGCTTCAGGTTTGCGAGATTAGGAGTTCTTTTTGTTAGGATAGTTTAGTTTAGTAGTGATAAAGAAACCCAGTTAATTTTACACTGCATCATACTAGTACTACATAATCATACTACTATTACTACATAGTGTTGTGATCTGGGTAGGCTGAATGTGAATTTCACATGTTGCGGCTGACTGATTGATCTGCCTAGTTGAAAAGGTAGTAACTCCTTAATCCTTGGAATCATGCATGTAGACTGCCATTATCAGATCTGACAGTGTTTGCTTTGTCTTGGATTGAACGTTTGACTTGGCCCACTGCTTGGAAGCATCAAGCATTGGATCTAGCTACACATGCTTGGTGGTCATGTATAGGTTGCGGTTGCGGTTGGAGGGGATGTGAGCTGGAATAGGGTATATGTATATCTGTGGTGCCCCACAGGTTTGTAGTACTCAGAAATTGTTAGTACGCGACAATGTGGCTCGGATATATCGTCCTGCCGCTGTGCTTTGTCGGTTGTGTTAATGCATATGTACGCTTATATTACTTTGGTTATGCTTTGAGGTCGTTATCAGTAGTCTTTTCTTCAGAACATATCAATGTAGAAACAGTAGAGAAAGGGTCAAGTTAGTGTCTTTTGGACTGAATGGTATATCCACTTTGGTTTGGGGTCATCTTGGCTTTGTTATTGGCTACACATCATTTTCCAGATTTCTATTTAATTATGATTGATGCCTTTATACAAAAACGTTAATCTGAAGTTAGACAGGACCAAACAATCCATCTAAATCACATGTGGTGGACTATGACATCATTAAGCCTCAGTCATTAGTTATCAGTTAAGAGCCAGTGGGAACACAGATTTTGTAGGAATTAACATAAAGGTCCATGAAAGTTATCTCAACTGTATTCCTATTTTTGTTGTACTTCTACAAGGAAAAAAATACTGTTGGATGTATTCAGCGGTTGTGTTGTAGCTTCTTCCCCCAAAGCAAATACCATGTGTATTCACATGAGGCACATGAGCCACGAGGGTCCCACCTGCTCGTTAAATTATTTGATTTATATGGATGTACTGTAGAATCAATCCTTAACTATATGAATGGTCCTCAGTTGTTTACAGCATAAGAATATAGTCATGTTCTCTTTCATGTGCTTTAGTTGCATTCTAGGATGATCTTCACAATAGTACTCTAGATTAGCTTACAGTTGACTGAGTACGTCCACATGCCTTGCACTATAAAAGTTGAGCATTGGAGTGTGATGCCATTATTTTAGTCCTCTGTTTTGTTACTTTGGGGTAATGCTAATACTTCTCTGATTCCGCCCTATCATTTGTTTTTGGTTCATTGCTGACCTATTCCTCTTGCAAAATCTCAGGTTGCTAAGGACCCATCAGGAAAGGATATCAATGCACTTGAGCAGCACATCAAGAACCTTCTGAGCCCTTCCACTCCATTTTTCTTCAACACTTTGTATGACCCGTACCGTGATGGCGCTGATTTTGTCCGTGGGTACCCCTTCAGCCTCCGTGAGGGTGCCCCGACTGCCGTTTCTCATGGGCTTTGGCTCAACATTCCAGACTATGATGCCCCTACCCAGCTTGTCAAGCCTCTTGAGAGGAACAGCAGGTATTGATGTTACATTTTTGGCATTTCTCATCCTTTATCGTTCTCTTCTTGCCAATCTGATGTTTTTGTTTATTGATGATGAAATCAGGTATGTGGATGCTGTTATGACAATCCCGAAGGGCACTTTATTCCCGATGTGTGGAATGAACCTTGCTTTTGACCGTGACCTCATCGGTCCTGCGATGTACTTTGGTCTTATGGGTGATGGCCAGCCTATTGGTCGTTACGACGATATGTGGGCAGGATGGTGCACCAAGGTTTGTTCTTTCTCCCCCCTTCAGAAATAAATTGTGCATTGTGCAAGCTAACTATTGTTCACCACTCACCAATCACAATCCATGCTAATATCTGTCATAAAAACAGGTGATTACCGATCACTTGGGTTTGGGTGTGAAGACTGGCCTTCCCTACATCTGGCACAGCAAAGCGAGCAACCCCTTTGTGAACCTCAAGAAGGAATACAACGGCATATTCTGGCAGGAGGAGCTGATCCCCTTCTTCCAGTCTGCTTCCCTCCCAAAGGAGGCCGACACTGTCCAGAAGTGTTACCTTGAGCTGGCCAAGCAAGTGAGGGCGAAGCTCGGGAAGGTCGATGGCTACTTCAACAAGCTCGCTGACTCCATGGTCACATGGATTGAGGCCTGGGATCAGCTGAACCCACCAAAGGGAGCTGCTGCCACCGCAAACGGCACTGCCAAGAGCAAGTGAGAGGGCGGTAGTATAAAAACTCTGTTTGTTCATGTGAACTGCTTATACTGAAATACCGAAATACTTTTGGTTTTGTTAGTGCTGATTGAACTGAGATTGCTTCAGCGTTGTAACTTCAAATGTGTCACCTCCCTGGACAACCGTCCTGGCTGTTCTAGGGCATTTACATTTTTTTTTCTTTTTGGTGTGATGAAACAGTTGTAATGTCAGGATCGAATCACCTTCAAATTAGAATAAAGATATTGGTTATGTTTACATATCGCATCATGTGTTTTGTTGGTGTTGTGCAATTACGCTTCCTTTTTGTAGTGCCTTGATAAGACTTGCATTAAAAAAAAATTAAGCCATCCCTGGATGAACCAATTTTATGTCAGTTCAAATTATCTGTTCCTAAATTTTGTCTCTCCAGTGCACAAGGAACGTGCTTGTAATTGATAATAATACGATAGTAATCATTTTATCAAAGAAATCATAGGATTTACACTGTTACACATACATGGCCCCATTGTAAAAAGAAGAAAGAACTGCCTTCACCTACGACTGCATTTCTGAAGTTTTTGCTTATCTGAACAAACAGCAAAGAAAACAAATTATTTGAAGCTTGAAGTTCAAAATCACCTCCTGTACTGTAAAGTTGCGGAGGAGTACTTGACTTTTCCAATTTGGAAATTATCGGCTATTTCGTCATTTAAAACTCAAATGCAACTTGCATTTCAAGTGCCAAAAAAATTAAAACTAATTTCGCCGTTGCCGGGGATCGAACCCGGGTCACCCGCGTGACAGGCGGGAATACTCACCACTATACTACAACGACTTTGTTGTTGGCAGTTACTAAGGAAATTATTTTTTTATAGATTTACTTCCAGTGTTTAAAAGGAAGAGAAGTAGAGAACTTCCCATGAATGTGCAGTACACATATGAATATATATAATAGAAGATGGACTCTTCCAAAAAAAAAAAAATTGGATGGCACCTTCTCTTTCTATTCCCTCTATGCCAATATATAAAATCCTAGTACTAGATATAAATCATCTGAGTATTATGATATGACGTCCAGTACTAAATACTTATATATTAAGACTGAGAGATTACGTCCTATATAATGTCCAACTTACTTTTACTTCTACTCTTCGAAACCAATAGCTCACTCACTCTGTCCCGCAATTATTGATTTGGAAGGCTCTTATTAATTATTGGCTAAAATTTAAGTTTTAGAACTTAGGGTGTGTTTAGTTCACGCTAAAATTAGAAGTTTGATTGAAATTGGAATGATGTGATGAAAAAGTTGGAAGTTTATATGTGTAGGAAAGTTTTGATGTGACGGAAAAGTTGGAAGTTTGAAGAAAAAGTTGAGAACTAAACCAAGCCTTAATTTTAATTTTACAGTCAGTTTTAGCTTTTTTTTTTTTACCTAGTCTATTTTCTACTACCGTTTACTTTTAAACCACGTGATATAGTTATAAAGGTTTAAACCGTAAATTATTTGGTTGTTTTTGTTCATTTTTCTACCTTTATCTCAACCAATCAGAGCCAATTGGCTCACGGCTGTGGAATTTACTGGCTGAGGTATCTAATTCAGTACTACCCCATCTGAAAAGTTTGAATGCAAGAGGTAGGGGCCTGGGAGAATCACCAATAAAGCCTGTCAATCCAACGTTTACAAGGACAGTTTGGCTGTTTTGGTCGAATCATGAGGCAGGGTACTCCAGCATCCTATGGTGAACAGTGAGTAACCCATAAGAAGAAAGAAGAAATGTAAATCTTTTTGCCAACAACAACAACAACAATAATAATAAGTGGTAGGAGCAGTACTCATTCGTCCTAAAATATAATATATTTTTAGCATGTAGAACTTATTCCAAAATATAACAATTTCTCCACCTATATTTCTTTCTAAACCAAACGCATCATTCAAATTCACCACTTATTTTTTTTCTCAACCAATCATAATCTCATTCCATTTATTTCACCGGGAATTTAACTATTTGCCACTTTTACGTTTGACAATTAGCCAAATACTCTTCTTAGGTTTACACTTAAGAATTTGCCACGGAAGAGAGAAGCTTTTTTTTTTTTTTGCACTTTGTGCACTGTGGAGTGCCACCTGTGCATGCCAGCATGGAACTGACGCAAAAAATGACTAATCTACCCCTGCTAGCAATTGGTACTGTCCTGAGTTGATAAAGCCTGAACACGTTGAATCTTAGTCATAATTTTAACTGGAGAGATAACAAGAGAAATCGGCAACATGTCCAATCTATCCATTTTAAATTTGCAAGGCAACGAGATCGATGGCACCATTCCGGTTACATCAGTTCATCAACTTTTTTAATCGAGCTAAGGGTATGTTTAGTTTTTTGGGTATAAAGTTTCTGAAGTATACGGACAAAAAGATTCGTCCCGCAATTTACATGCAAACTGTGTAATTGTTTTTTCCCACATTTAATGTCCCATACATGTGTCCAAACATTTGATGTGATGTTTTTGACCAAAATTGTTTGGGATCTAAATAAGGCCTAAGTCTAGGTGGCACCATCCCAACAATACCAGCCAAATTAAATACCGTTTTTAATCTTAGGCCCAGTTTTTTGTCAACTACAAATTTCAACTTCCTCATTTTCCATTATCATGTTTTTTAAACGGTTAAATAGTGTGTTTTTGATAAAAAGTTTCTATGTAAAAGTTGAAATTCAAACAAATCCATTTTTTAATTTTGTAACAATTAGTACTTAATTAATCATATGCTAACGAGCTTTCTCGTTTTACACGCGCTGGAAATTTCTCTCAATTGAGAGATCAAACAGGGCCTTAGTCATAACATCCAGTGGATATATTTCTTCAAATATTGGTTCGTTATCCGACTTGGCGGTACTCGATCTTTAATACAAGGACGAGCAGATTATCCTCGGATCATCAATGGCCACCTCATAACAGTGAACAACATCCATCCTGATTCAGCCTATAAAATACAGCCAATTGCTAGCAGGGGTAGATTGGTCATTTCACTTGCCTGGTCCACGCTGGCATGCATGTGTGGCGCTGCACGGTGCAGGAAGTGGCAAAAAATTACAAAAGCTTTTCTCTCCAATGGCAAATTCCTAAGTGCAAATTTAAGAATGGTATTTGGCTAATTATCAAACGCAAAAGTGGCAAATAGTTAAATTTTCCTATTTCACCTATATTTTAAATACATGTATCCAAACCTATATCTTTTTATATTTTAGGACGGAGATACACTGATGGAGAAATCGTTTGTAGTCCCGGTTCGTAACCCCCTTTAGTCCCGGTTGTCTAACCGGGACTACGAATCCGGGACTAAAGATAGCGATCTTTAGTCCCGGGTGAAATAACCGGGACTAAAGATCGATCTTTAGTCCCGGTTGGTAACACGAACCGGGACTAAAGATCGGTCAGCCACGTGGCCGGCTGATCCATCTTTAGTCCCGGTTGGTGTTACCAATCGGGACTAAAGATCTATGTACCATTTTTTTTTATTTGTATGGCCCTGTTTGTTGCATGGTTGATTATATATATATATATATATATATATATATATATATATATATATATATATATATATTACAATACATATATATGCATTGTAATATATATATTATGCATGTATATAGAATACATATATATATATATATGCGTATGTATATATGTATAAATACATATATTACAAACATATTTATAATTTAAAGCACTTAACATTTTATGTACATATATGTTACCAAAATATATATTAACACTAAAGTAAATGTACGTACATATATAAATATATATATATATATATACATATGTATGTATAGTACAATTCATTTGCTCGCTAGCTATAGCTACGACTTCGACGCCTGCGTTACGTCAGAAGAGGAAGGACCGACGTTACGAATTGTCGATCCGTCGTAGTAGAATTCACCATCGGGATTAAGGACTTCTTCGTTGATGAACCCCATCAGTTGTTCTTGAACAGCCGTGATAAAATCCTTGTGTGGGAGTTTTTCCCTCACGTGAATACGCTATCATTCGAAAAATAATAACATATCAATATATGAAATTAATAAACAACTTAACAAATCGATACGCAATGAAATTTTGAATGGTTTATGTTTACGTACATCGAGCTCTCGTGTGGTGTATATTTGGTTTGATAGGCAGTGGGCATACTCGCATACGTAGTAGCCGCATAAGTTAGTTCCCTTGTCCTGCTTTGCACACTACATGAGAAACGATGAGAGATTTAATATACTCTTTATATATTAACTGTAACTAGAGATTCAATTCAATATAATTTTGGATCTTGCATGTATTCACTGGAAAATGAAACCTCCATCCAAGTTTTTCTTTCCAAGTCCCGCGGACCAATTGACGGAACCGATCCCAAGCCCTACATATGCAGTTGCAAGCTATGATTAATTAAATATTACCCGAGATCAACATAATAGCAACAAAGTCCCGCGACTTTGGAATAGATGGTATTATATTACCTGTCTATCAGTTGGAAGACCTTGTCAAAAACCTTCTCCTCTTTATTCATTGAGTCGTACACAGTGACTCTGCATGCGTCCAAGTCGAAAAAGAACAGGACCCAGTGAAATCTGGAATATGCGTGAGATGAGATAAATATCAGAATGTACATGTTATATGTATGGGAATGAAATTTGTTCGAACGACAATAAAAACTCACTCTGTGTTGTACGGCAATAGTATGAACGTCTTGAAATGCTGCTGCGTTAGGAGATGGACGAGATTGTCCTCTGTGTCTTTCTCGTACTTGTCAAGCATTTCGGTGTTGATTTTCCGAGGGTCGATAAACCCAGTATCGTAAACCCCCCGCCGTCGGGCCCTTTGAATCTCCATTCTACAACAATGAAAGGAAATTATTATTGCTTACATATATGCCAGGAGCTAATTATTGAACGAAACAAATCGAACTCAAAGATACTTACAAAATCCATGCGCTCAGAAGAGAGACGTCGAGGGCGTCCCGATGGTACAGATCGAAGACATCCTTGAAATGGATCCATAGAACATCTTCTCCTTGCAAGAAGTCGGGGTTTCTGATCCTCGCTCCGAACATCTCTCTACCATTGGCGCTCATTTCCATGTACCGTTCATGGAATTTGCACATTTGTGTCGGTAGGGACTGCAGCTGCTCAGGCCTGACAAACGGTTTACCGAGTTCAAACTTGTATGCCACTTCCGCCTTCGGGATTGGTGCGCCTCCAACCAACTGAGCCATGGTTAGACCGGTGTCCGAAATGAAATCCGTTATGCCAAAGTCTTCGCTGGTCACCAATGGCTCGACCACTTGGTGTGGTTGTTCTCCAAGCTGAGGAACTGGTTTGGACTTCTTGTAATAGGCTTTCCTAAATGTTCGGTCATAATCCGATAGCTTTAAGGCCTCCTTGTTTGCGGTGGACATTCCCTTGAAGAAATTCTTCACGCTCGGGTCAATAGGTATCTTCTTTTCAGGACTCCGAGGCTTGAGTTGCCTCTTCACTTCTCCTGCCACATAAGCGTCAAGCTCCTCTTGACTGCAATCGTACGGCGGCTCCTTGTTTTTGGTGGTGTCAACTTTGGCCTTCTTCGTTGCCCTTGTGCTGGCAGGAGGTGGAGCTTGGCGAGACCTTGTCTTGGGAGGTGCAGGCGGACACGGTGGAGGAGGAGACGGAGGAGGCGGAGGAGCCGGAGGAGATGGTGCAGGAGGAGGTGGCGGAGAAGCCGGAGGAGATGGTGCAGGAGGAGACGGCGGAGCCGGAGGAGATGGTGCACGAGACGCCGCTTGTCGCCCAGGGAGGATGATGTACCGCTTGCGCCATAGTATAATGGCCTGGCTTATGTCTCGTAGATGCGTCTCACCGTCTCCTCTTGGGTAGTCCAACTCGAGGTCCTCGTACACGGCTTCCACCAGCTCAACTTCGACCCTCGAGTATCCTGCTGGAATCGGCCTGCAGTGGTAAGTCCCTGAAATGTCCGTTGGGATGGCCATTCCCAACGCCACCTTCACGTGATGAGAGGTTATCTATTAGTAATCAACCTAAGCAGCAACTTGCGGAACGTACGAGTCAAAAATCATATATTACATCGAGCATACCTTGATTGATAAGTTCTTGAAGGGAATATGCAGCTCACATGGTGTCCGTTGCGTGATCTCATCAACGGGGCAGGTGGTTTCGTCCTGGGTTTGCATGGCGTCCATGCTATGTGATACTACCTGCCCCATTGAGGCGCAGCTGCTACGATTGCCTGATGGGCTGACCAATGGAGGAGGTATGTACGGCTGGGGATCGTGTGACCGATGTGCTGCCATGCGTTCATCCACCTTCCGGGCCACCTCCTCTTGCATGCTGAGCTCGTAGCTCGATACCCTGTACTCAAGATCTGCAATCTTCGCCTCGGTATCTCTCTTGCTCCTCATCCGACTCCTGTACGTGTGGATGTCCTCCTTGAATCCCATCTTCCAGGGAATCACGCCTTTCCCTCGTGTTCGTCCTGGATGCTCGGGAGTCTGTAGGGCGAGTGACAGCTCGTCCTTCTCTCTGTCGGGTCGGAACGTGCCCTGAGAAGAGGCTTCCACTACGTCCGTTAGTCGATTCGCAGCCTCGCGTATCTGATCGCTGAAGACCAAGGAGCCATCAACTGGGTTGAGCGTTCCACCGTGAGCATAGTACCAGAACTTCGATCGATCAGGCCATTTAGCGGTGGCCGGTTCGATACCCCTCTCAAGCAAGCTTGCCTCCATCTCCTCCTACTTCGGCATCGCGACGCTATAGCCGCCTGACCCCAAGTGGTGATGGTACTTCTTCTTGGCGGTATTTTCTTTGTTTCTTTCCATCATCGCCTGCCCTTGTTGACCTGTCTTGTAAGCAACAAACTCGTCCCAGTGATCCCTTAGCTTCAGGAATACATCGAAGTTCGGTGTCTGCCCATTCAGGATGTATTTCCGGTACAGATCTCCCTTGAAGGTCTGGAACTATTCTGCCATTTTCTTAAGAGTCCACTGTTTCACTATGTTCTCTGTACCCGCAAGGAGCGTGAACGTCTCGAGCATTGTGGTCCACAGTATCTCTTTCTCTGATTCCGGGACAAAGCTGTCATCACCCCCGCGTGCCCTTGTTCTGCGCCAGTACACCTTGCTGACAGGCACGTTATCCCTCACAACCCATCCGCTGTGGCGTACAAAATTCTTGGCTGCTTGTGCCGGGGCACTAGGTCGGCCGTCTGCGTCCACCTCAATTATGATGTGCCGACCCTCTATCTTCTTCGCGGCACCTCGTTGTTCGCGTGCCCTCTTCTGTCCAGCGGAGGGATGACTTCCACTAGCCTCCTCCTCGTTCCCCTCCGCATCCCTCTCCACGTTCCCCTCCTCGTTCCCCTCTGCATCCCTCTCCGCGTTCCCCTCCTCGTTCAAGTACTGGTTTGGATCCTCGTTCCCCTCTTCTTCGTTCCAGTACTGGCTGCTTCCCGATGAGATTGTATCGTACAGTATCTGTTCCTCATCGCGATCAGCCATCTGTTCATAGAAGAAATATTTGCTAAGCGTAATATTAATACTCTACTAATCTTGTATTAAAACTCAAATAATCATATATGCTAAGTCTAAGTGTCGTGTATTTGTACGGTAGATAATCATATATGCTAAGTCTAATTAAGTTTCGAATATTACATCTCTAATAATCTTATATTAAATCTCTAACAATCAAATATGTTTCGAATATTACATCTCTAATAATCTTATATTAAATCTCTAACACTCACATATGCTAAGTCTAATTAAGTTTCGTATATTAAACCTCTAATAATCTTATATTAAATCTCTAACTATCTCTAACACTCAAATATGCTAAGTCTAAGTGTCATGTATTTGTACAGTAGATAATCATATATGCTAAGTCTAATTAAGTTTCGAATATTACATCTCTAATAATCTTATATTAAATCTCTAACAATCAAATATGTTTCGAATATTACATCTCTAATAATCTTATATTAAATCTCTAACACTCACATATGCTAAGTCTAATTAAGTTTCGTATATTAAACCTCTAATAATCTTATATTAAATCTCTAACTATCTCTAACACTCAAATATGCTAAGTCTAATAATCTAATAATCTCTAACACTCACATATGATAACTCTAATAATCTAATAATCTTATATTAGAAATCTAACAATCTTATATTATATCTCTAACAATCACATCTTTACATCACTTGCCTGCGCGAATTCCTTCGAGGGCTAGCTACCACTTCGGCTTGAGGGATGACGACGACGACGTCTTCTCTGCAACATGCAAAAAAAATGTATTAGTCTAAATGCAAAGGAACATATAATGTATTTCACGTTTTCATGTATATATAATCATATATATATATGCTAAGTTCAACAATAGTTTAATTATCTCGTTCGTACACGTTTCGCTCGCGTTCGTTCTCACACTTTTAGTTCAAGTGCATTCACGTTCGTTAACGTTTCAATCACGTTCGTTCGCGTTTCATTCACGTTCATTCGCGTTCGTTCACTAACACTCACGTTCGTTCGCGTTCGTTCACATTCGTTCACGTTTCGTTCGCGTTCGTTCACGTTTCTTTAACGTTTCGTTCGCGTTCGTTCACGTTCGTTCGCGTTCGTTAAGCGTTCGTTCGTGTTCATTCACGTTCGTTCACGTTTTGTCATGTTCGTTAAGCGTTCGTTCGCGGCGGTAGCGTCTCGCGGCGGTGGGGGCGCGGTCCGGCGCCGTGGGCCGGCCCGACGGTGTGGGGGCGCGGCGGCGGCGTGGCGGCGGTGGCATCGTCTCGCGGTGGCGGCGTCTCGCGGCGGTGGGGGCGCGGTCCGGCGCCGTGGGCCGGCCCGGCGGCGTGGCAGCGGCGGCGGCGTCTCGCGGCGGTGGGGGCGCGGTCCGGCGGCGTGGGGGTGCGGCGGCGGCGGGCCACGGCAACGGCATGGGGGCCCGGTGGCGTGGGGGCGCGGCGGCGGCGTGCCGCGGCGGTGGCGTAACGTAGCGGCCCGGCGGCGTACGTCGGCGTCGGCGTCGTCGGCGTTCGTCGGCGAAAGAGAGAGAGACAGAGAGCTACATCGAGAGAGAGAGAGAGAGGGCGGGGGCTCTCACCCAAGAGACGCCGCGGCGGCATCTGCGGCGGAGGCGACGAGGACCGCCAGGCGACGGTGAGAGACGACGGCGGCGTCGGCGCGGGGTTGCCCTAGGCAGTGGCGGCGAAGGAGAAGCCGATGCTTGATCTCGATGGAAAAACGTCCAAGTGTTGGTGGAGAAGACGAGGGCGCACTGGGAATATATATACCCCCGGATCTTTACTCCCGGTTCTTCTCACCAACCGGGAGTAAAGATATTTTTCCGCTATTTCTAAATTCTTTTTTAAACCCGGTCAGGGTTAAGAACCGGGACTAAAGTTAATAGCACTGAATATTGAATTTCGTTGCATATGTGTTTCTAAAATAGTAAATAATGCATTAAAAATTCTAATTAACATATGTAAATCCCACATGCATGATTTAAAACTTTTAAAAATTCTAATAATCATATATAATTAGCATATGCATGATATTAAATTGTTAAAAATTGTAACTAACATATGTAAATCCCACATGCATGATTTAAAACTTTTAAAAATTCTAATAATCATATATAATTAGTATATGCATGATATTAAATTGTTAAAAATTGTAATTAATCATATATAACTAGCATATTCAATACATCCAAAATAGTTTACAACAATTACGGCAATAGATCGGCGGTGACGGTTGTCCGCACGTACTTTCTCCTCACTATTGTTCCTTCCTTGTGATCGCTACGTGAGTAAGGGGTGTCTTCGTTTGATAGGAGGATGCTAGGGTCAACCGTCACCGTGAAAGGGGGTTGCCCATCAAACTGATCGTAATCCTCGTCAGTCTTGTCCTCTACTCCGATGATTTTTCTTTTGCCTGGGAGAACCACGTGGCGCTTCGGCTCGTCAGGCCCTTTGCCCTTCTTTCCTTTGCTAGACATGTTCTTCACATAAAAAACTTGCGTTACATCATTGGCAAGGACAAAAGGTTCGTCCGAGTATCCAACCTTGTTAAGGTCAACCGTTGTCATCCCACTGTCATCAATCGTTACGCCTCCACCAGTCAACCTAACCCATTGGCACCAGAACTGAGGTACCTTGAGAGGTCCATAGTCAAGTTCCCATATCTCCTCGATGGCACCGTAATACGTGCCAGTTGTACCATCGTGTCCCATGGCATCGATACGAACAACACTGTTCTGGTTCGTGCTCTTCATGTCTTAGGCTCTTGTGTAGAATGTGTACCCATTGATCTCATATCCCTGGAATGTTGCGATCGAGCCAGATGGACCCCTCGCCAGGAAGGCCAGTTGCTGGTTAATCGTCTCGTTACCCATGAGATGTTGTCGCAGCCATGCGGGGAAAGTATCAATGTGATGCCGTGTAATCCATGCATCGGACTTACCGATGTTTCTGGCGCGAACTAGAGCCAAGTGCTCCTCGATGTAAGGAGCCACCAATGAAGATTGTTGTAAAACCGTGAAATGGGCTTTACGGAATAAATTGTTGTCTACCGTCATTATTGCTTTCCTTCCGAGAGTCCCCTTTCCTCGTAGTCTCCCTTTATGGCGTGATTCAGGTACCCTGATTGGACGAAGGTCTTCAATAAATTCTACGCAGAATTCAATGACCTCCTCTGTTCCATACCCCTTGGCGATGCTTGCCTCTGGACGAGCACGGTTACGAACATACTTCTTCAGAACGCCAATGTACCTCTCGAAAGGAAACATGTTGTGTAGGAACACAGGCCCGAGAATACCGATCTCTTTCACTAGGTGAGAAAGCAGATGCGTCATTATATTGAAAAATGAAGGTGGAAATATCAACTCAAAGCTGACAAGACATTGCACCACATCATTCTGAAGGGCTTCTAACCTATCCGGATCGATGACCTTCTGCGAAATTGCGTTCATGAAAGAACATAGCTTTGTTATTGTTGCCCGGACATTGTCTGGGAGGATACCCCTTATTATAATTGGTAGCAGCTGTGTCATCAACACGTGACAGTCATGAGACTTTAGGTTTGTGAACTTTTTCTCCTTCGTGCTTATTATTCGCTTTATATTCGTGGAGTATCCAGACGGTACCTTGATGCTCTCCAAGCATTGAAACATACTTTCCTTCTCTGCCTTGCTAAGAGTGTAGCTGGCTGGACTCAAGTAATGGCTGCCTTTCTCCTGTGGTTCCGGGTGAAGGTCGCCGCGTTGTTCCATATGCTTCAGATCATTACGTGCTTCTAGTGTATCTTTCGACTTTCCATATACACCTAGGAAGCCAAGAAGGTTTACGCAAAGGTTCTTAGTGAGGTGCATCACGTCGATTGCGTGGCGGACGTCCAAGAATTCCCAATAGGGTAACTCCCAAAATATGGAGTTTTTTTTTCACATCGCCGCGTGACCATCTTCGCTCTCTATAGGCTGGCTGCCAGGCCCTTTCCAAACACTACTTTAAGATCTTTAACTATAGCAAACACTGTTTTCCCGCTGCGATGTTTAGGCTTCGTACGGTGGTCCGCCGTATGTTCAAAGTGCTTGCCATTCTTCCATACCGGGTGGTTTGCTGCAAGGAATCGACGATGACCCATGTACACAACCTTCCTACAGTGCTTAAGATACGTACTTTCTGTTTCATCCATACAGTGAGTGCAAGCCTTGTACCCCTTGTTGGACTGCCCGGATAGGTTGCTAAGTGCAGGCCAATCGTTGATGGTTACGAACAACAGCTGTCACGCCCGGAATTTCTATCCAAAATTCCCAACGCTTACATGTGTGTAAACCCTCATCCAAGAATCAGCCGAGGCACACAATAACAAATTGATAATAGAGTTCAATTATTACTCTAATTAATAGGCGAATAAAATGTCTTTACAGAGGTAGATAGTTCCTCTCAATCAATAAAGATCTAAGCAGCGAAAAATAAAGATAAACAGCGCAGACGACTCCACCCCACAGGCAGTTTGACCAGGACTACGCCAAATCCTCAACACCATCAGCATCACTGTAGAACTCCTCCTCTGATGAATGATTGCAAGGTGAGTATATGACATACTCAGCAAGCCACGCAACAAATATGCAAGTGCACAGGATAACCAAGGATGGCATAATATAGGCTTCTTTGCATAAATAGCATTTAATGAATATTTCAGAATTTAATAAAACAGTAGAGCATTAATTAAACAGTATTAATCCAACACTATACAACATACCCTGTTGTATAGGCCCAACCATTCTGAACAACCAACCCCGACTGCACAGTTCTAACTCCAAACCAGGAATATACCATTCCAAACCAGGAGATAATCAATTATTACCAGTCATAGCATCTTTCGTTATGGTGTGAAGTGTGAGACTAATCACGAAAGACATCGTTAGACCCGCCCATAACCGCGGGCACGGCTATTCGAATAGTTTTACTCTAGCCAGAGGTGTACCACTGTACCCACAAGACACAACCCCACAACATGTCACCATGTGCCTTGATACCACCACGGTACCTCGGAAAGGAGCTGTGACAGTACCCCTCGCACAACACAATCCACCACCGCGCATCGTTCCTGGATCATAATCACCCCCTTATAAACAAGGCATGGACTCCCCAGCGACCTGTCACGCCCGGAATTTCTATCCAAAATTCCAAACGCTTACATGTGTGTAAACCCTCGTCCAGGCATCAGCCGAGGCACACAATAACAAATTGACAATAGAGTACAATTATTACTCTAATTAATAAGCAAATAAATTGTCATTACAGAGGTGGATAGTTCCTCTCAAACAGTAAAGATCTAAGCAGCGGAAAAATAAGGATAAACAGCGCAGACGACTCCACTCCACAGGCAACTTGACAAGGATTACGCCAAATCCTCACCACCATCGGCTTCATTGTAAAACTCCTCCTCTGATGAATGATTGCAAGGTGAGTATATGACATACTCAGCAAGCCACGCAGCAAATATGCAAGTGCACAGAATAACCAAGGATGGCATAATATAGGTTTCTTTGCATAAACAGCATTTAATAAATATTTCAGAATTTAATAAAACAGTAGAGTATTAATTAAACAGTATTAATCCAACACTATACAACATACCCCGTTGTATAGGCCCAACCATTTAGTACAACCAATCCCGGCTGCACAGTTCTAATCTCCAAACCAGGAATGTACCATTCCAAACCAGGAGCTAAATTAATTACCAGTTATAGCATCTTTCATTATAGTGTGAAGGATGAGACTAATCACGAAAGACATTGTTAGACCCGCCCATAACCGCGGGCACGGCTATTCGAATAGTTTTACTCTGATCAGAGGTGTACCACTGTACCCACAAGACACAACCCCACATCATGTCACCATGTGCCTCAATACCACCACGGTACCTCGGAAAGGAGCTGTGACAATACCCCTCACACCACACAATTCACTACAGTGCACCATTCCCGGATCATAGTCACCCCCCTTATAAACAAGGCATGGACTCCCCAGCGACCCCCGTGGGCTTATCTCCGCCACTTCTCAGTCTGGTGCTCCGTAATGAACTATGCTATGTAAAAGATAAAGCCGTTGCCCACGCTGGCTTGTGGTTGGCACGATTAATGTTTCACAACCGAAGTTCGTGAACCGGTCCTTAATTGTCATGAGCACGACCATCAAAACCATGTACTCACAACCCACCATTATCAGGTTTTAATTGGCAAATTAATTACTAAACCAATCATGATTAACCATCATGAACTATCATTAAGCCATCATTAAATAATAGTGAATCATAAGTTATCCCAATGATGTGCTAAAGTTTCTAAGCATGGCTAAGCAATTACACCTAATATCTAGCTGAACCAATATATAAAGCTCAACTAGTCAAGTTATAATAACCCAAGGTATCAAGGAATAGGATAACCAAGAACAAAAGGGCTATAACAAACAATAGGCTAATTCCACCCAATGACATTCAAAAATAAATGCAATAGTTGAATAGAAATAATAGCTTTAAACAGGATCAACATGCTCAAAGGGTTGATTAGGATCTGTGTGACTTGCCTTGCTGGCCTTGGAATTCTTCTAAATCTTCTCCTGCAAAAGCGGACTCTCCGGAAACGTCGGATTCTAAATGGAAAAGAATAAAAACACCAAAACAGCACATAAGCAAGCATGAACAGTACATGTGGATATTTTTAACATGTAGATCTCAATTTTAGAAAAATTTAGAGACTTGAACCAACTAAATCCGAGCTAAGATGAATTAGTTATGAATTTTTAAAGATTTAATCGGTTTAAATCATTTATATAAATTTTAATTGAATTATGACGCAATAATGAATTATTTTTGAAAAGAAAAAGGGACTTTATTGCGTCAGCGGGCTCGGGGTCTACGGTGGACCGGGTCCACGGCGGCGGTCTACGGGATTGGACGGCCGAGATCGATCCGATCCGAACGGACGGCCGAGATCAAACGGCTCACGGCCGGCTCACGGGTGAAGGCACCGATGACGTCAGCACTGACGTCATCCCGACCGACGGCGACGACGGCGGCTCGGACTCGCGCACTCGCCGGCGATCTACGGCGCGACGGCGCGAACGGACAGCGGCAACGGATAGCGGAGGGCACGGCGAACTCACCGGCGACCAAAGAAACGGCGGAGAACGACCGGACGGCGACGGCGACGAGGTTGAAGCGGCGGAAAGGTTCGGGTCGACGGCGACGGCGATGTTCCGGCGGTCCACAGCGACGGCGAAGGGTCGGACGAGGACGGCGACGCGACGGCGACCACAATGGCGAGCTCCCCGAGCGACGGCGATGACCGGAGCGACGGCGACGCACGGCTGGAGCGGCGGCGGCGACGGCAGCGCACGGGATGCACGGCGCTAGGGCGGCTCGGGCGACGAGAGGCGAAAGCGAGGGCGGCGGAGGGTAGAGGAGAGCACGGGGAACCTTTTATAGGGGTCGGGAGGCGGCGGCGAAGCCCACGGCGGCCCGGCGACGGCGATGGAAACCTCGGGTTCGCCGACTCCGAATCGAGCTCGAATCCTCCACTTTCCAACGCGATTCGGCCGACGTTTCCATAAGAGAAAAGGTAGAGGAGATCACGGAGAACACTTCCCCTCAATCAATTTCACCGGAGAAGGAAAGGGGCGGCGAAATTTGGAAGGCGGCGGCGGCTAGGGTTTCGGGCGCGGCCGGCGCGACGAAGACGACGACTCCGACAAGCGGGACCCACCTGTCAGCGGGCAAGAGAGAGGGAGAGCGGCGCGCGCGCGGCGGACTGGGCCGACTGGGCCGGGAAGAGAGAGAAGAGAGGTTTTGGGCCGACTTTCGGCCCAAAGCCAAAAGAAGACTTTTAAAATCTTTTTCAATTTAAATAATTCATGGAATGCACTTTCATTTATTAAAAATACTTCCTTAGCTCAAATAATTCCCAGAAAATTCTAGAAATTATAGAATTAAGCAAAGTATTTAATGAAATTTTATCTGGCCCAATTTTATATTGGAATTTATTATTTACAATTAAATCTTTTCTTCCAGACTTTTAAAAATCAATTCTAAAATTCCATTTACACAATAATTTATATTTTTGGGATTTTTAGGGTGTGACAAACCTACCCCCCTTAAACAGAATCTCGTCCTCGAGATTCGGAAGAACTGACGAAAAGAGGCGGATGAGCGGACTTCAATTCATCTTCTCGTTCCCATGTTGCTTCTTCCTCTGAGTGATTACTCCACTGAACCTTACAAAAACGGGTAACTCGATTCCTGGTCCTTCTCTCATTTGTCTCCAAAATACGGATTGGTCTCTCGACATATGTCAGATCCTCTTGAATTTCTGTCTGTTCAAGATTAGCTTCCTCAGTAGGTACCCTTAAACACTTCTTCAACTGTGACACATGGAACACGTCATGGACTCCTGTCAACGATTGAGGTAATTCCAACTGATAAGCAACCTCACCTCTTCGACTGATAATCTTATAAGGTCCCACAAAACGCGGAGCCAACTTTCCTTTGGTCTGAAAACGATGAACCCCTCGGAAAGGAGTGACACGAAGGTACACATGATCTCCTTCTTCAAAACTCAAGTCTCTGCGACGATTGTCTGCATAACTCTTATGACGGGACTGAGCTACACGCAATCTTTCTTGAATAACCTTTACCTTTTCTTCTGCTTCCCTTAGGATATCAGTTCCGAACACCTGACGTTCTCCCGTCTGATCCCACAAAAGCGGAGTACGACACTTACGACCATACAGTGCTTCGTAAGGAGCCATCTGAAGACTAGCTTGATAACTGTTGTTGTACGAAAATTCTGCGTAAGGCAAATTCTTATCCCAACTTCCACCGAAATCTAGAGCACAGGCTCTTAACATGTCTTCCAAAATCTGATTCACCCTTTCAGTTTGTCCGTCTGTTTGCGGATGATAAGCAGTACTGAAGTTCAGCTTAGAACCCATCTCTTCCTGAAGTTTCTTCCAAAACTTTGAAGTAAACTGACTACCTCGGTCTGATACTATTTTCTTAGGGACGCCATGCAAACACACAATCCTGGCCATATACAATTCCGCCAAACGACTTCCGGAATATGTTGTCTTCACGGGAATGAAATGAGCCACTTTGGTAAGTCTATCGACTATCACCCAAATAGAGTCATGACCTGATGACGTTCTGGGTAAACCCGTGATAAAATCCATACCGATTTCTTCCCACTTCCATTCTGGTATCTTCAAAGGTTGCAACAAACCTGCTGGCTTCTGATGTTCCGCCTTAACTCGCTGACAAACATCACACACAGCTACAAACTCTGCTATCTCACGCTTCATACTTGCCCACCAAAATCTTTCTTTGAGATCTTGATACATCTTGGTACTACCAGGGTGAATTGAGTACAGAGTGTCATGAGCTTCTTTCAGAATTGTACCTTTCAACTCTTTATTCTCTGGAACACAAATTCTTTCGCCCAACCATACGGTCCCTTGCTCATCTTCCAAGAAACCGATAGCTTTTCCTCTTCTCATATTCTTCTTGATCTCATGAATATCAGGATCATTAATCTGAGCTTCTCTAACCTGATCAATGAGAGTAGGCTTGGCTTCTAAGGTTGCAACAAAACTTCTCGTGACAATTCCCAAATTTAATCTCTCAAATTCCTTGCATAATTCCCATGGCAACTGTCGTCCTTCCGTAGCATTGCAATAGCCTTTCCTGCTAAGAGCATCTGCTACAACATTAGCCTTTCCCGGGTGATAATGAATTCCCAAGTCGTAATCCTTGATTAATTCCAACCATCTCCGTTGTCTCATGTTCAGATCCGGTTGAGTAAAGATGTACTTTAAACTCTTGTGATCGGTGTACACCTCTGTACGAGTTCCGAAAAGATAGTGACGCCAAATCTTCAATGCATGAACTACTGAAGCTAACTCGAGATCATGAGTAGGGTAGTTCTTCTCATGTGGACGTAACTGACGAGATGCATAGGCAACCACCTTCCCATCTTGCATCAGAACACATCCTAATCCAACCTTAGATGCATCGCAATACACTTGGAAACCCTTCTTTGGATCAGGCAAAATCAAAATTGGTGCTGATATTAAGCGACTTTTTAACTCCTGAAAACTCCGCTCACATTCTTCTGACCACTTGTACTTCACATCTTTCTGAAGCAGTCGTGTCATGGGCTTAGCAATCTTAGAGAAATTCTCTATAAATCTCCGGTAATATCCTGCAAGACCCAGGAAACTGCGAATCTCGGAAACTGTCCTTGGTTGTTTCCAACTGGTTACTGATTCCACATTACTAGGATCAACGGCAACTCCTCCGGCTGAGATGACGTGACCAAGGAACTTCACTTCAGACAACCAGAATTCACACTTGCTAAACTTGGCATACAACTGATGCTCTCGTAGTTTCTCTAATGCAAGGCGAAGATGTTCTTCATGCTCTTCTTTAGTTCGAGAGTAGATAAGGATGTCATCAATAAAGACAACCACGAACTTGTCTAAGTATTCCATAAACACCTTATTCATCAAGTTCATGAAGAAAGCGGGGGCATTGGTAAGTCCGAAAGACATAACCGTACACTCAAACAACCCATATCGAGTAGTGAAAGCTGTCTTAGGTATGTCTTCCTCTTTAATCCTTAACTGATGATATCCTGATCGAAGATCGATCTTGGAGAAAACAGTGGCACCCTTAAGCTGATCAAACAAATCATCAATTCTGGGTAGCGGATACTTATTCTTGATAGTCACATCATTTAGGGCACGATAATCCACACACATCCTCTGGGTATGATCTTTCTTCTCAACAAAAATAACTGGAGCACCCCATGGAGACGAACTTGGTCTAATGTATCCTTTCTGAAGCAAATCATTTACTTGCCTTTTGACTTCTGCTAACTCATTGGCTGCCATTCTATAAGGTCTCTTATGGATTGGAGCTGTACCGGGTACCAGATCTATTCTGAACTCTATATCTCTTTTAGGCGGCATACCAGGTAAATCATCCGGGAACACATCTGGGTATTCTCGTACTATAGGAATCTCTTCCAAAGTTATTTGGTTCAGACTTGACCTTAAGGGCTCTGAAGGCAATGCGTGAACAGTCACAACTTGGCCATCAGCACTGGTGAGAGTTACTTTTCTTTTGGCACAGTCTATCACACCTTTATATCTGGCTAACCAGTCCATCCCTAGGATGACATCAAGGTCTTTGGATTCTAACAGAATAAGATTGGCCAGGAATGGCACTCCTTGAATCTCTATTCTGACAGAGGGACTACGTTGCACTGAGAGTGCTTGATTACTCGGGGTACTAACCATCAAAGGACGTCTAAGATCTTCTACTTCCATCCCATGATTTCCCGCAAAACTCATAGATAAAAATGAATGTGTAGCACCAGAGTCGAAAAGTACTGTTGCAGGTACTGTGTTAACAGGGAACGTACCCAAAATCACATCTGGAGCCTCTTGAGCTTCTGCAGCAGCAACGTGGTTGACACGAGCCTTTGTCGCTGGTGCGGTGGAGTTGTTCTGTGCAGGGACAACCTTCACGCGTCGGGGCTTCGGACACTTGTCGGAGTAATGGCCTGGTTCACCACAGTTGAAACATACTCCGGGCTTGTTTCCTTGTTCCCTCCTGACAGGCTGATGCGATGTCGGAGCTGTCACCGGACGTGGAGCTTGATTGCGGTTGTTGTTGCCAGCATTGTTGTTGAAGAACTGACGCTGCGGACGAACAACAGACGAAGAACCTCCATGAGACATTGTCTGAGATCCCGAAACAAGACGTGGCCTCTGATTATTCCCTTGTTGAGCCTTGAAGTGAGCAATCCTGCGCTTCTTCTGCTCCATGCGGTTGTACTTATCCTCCTGACGAATAGCCTTATCCACCAACTTCTGGAAATCAGGATAATCTCCAGTCATCAATGGGTAAGAAAGCTCATCATTCAGTCCTTCCAGGAACTTCTCTTGACGCTCTTCATCAGTGCGTACTTCCTCCGGAGCATAGCGAGCTAAGCGATTAAACTCATGCAAGTATTCTGTAACAGAGCGAGACCCCTGAGTGAGCGCTCTGAACTCTCTCTTCTTAAGAGACACCACTCCCGCTGGTATGTGCGTCTTGCGAAAGGCAGCCGTGAATTCTAGCCAAGTGATAGGTTCTGCCGTAGTCCTGTTGAGACGGAAGTGATCCCACCACTCAGAAGCAGGGCCATGCAACTGATGCGATGCAAAAGAGACCTTCTCTTGATCAGTGCACTGAAGCAAGTCCAACTTCTTTTCTATGGCGTGCAGCCAATCACCAGCCTCTACTGGATTAGTAGTGCTAGAAAATGTAGGTGGCCTCACACGAAGAAATTCTGATAACTTGTTCTGGGGAGGTGCTTGGTTATTCCCTTGGTTCTGCTGGTTCTGAAGTTGCTGCATCATCATATGCATGAGCTGTGTCTGCTGAGCCAAAACTTGAGCAAGGGTGGGATTCTCTCCATTGTTGCTATTGCTGTTATTGCTGTTGCTGTTGTTGGGGCCATTTCCAACACTGCGAGTGAGCACCATCTGGCATGGATAGGAACACAAGAAGAGAAGCCGGGGAAAACTACTTAGGACAGGGAATTAATTTCTTTAACTTAACTTTTATTGATCTTAACTGAGTTTCATTATTACAAAGACTTGAAGACTCTCACACCACTAAACTCACCAACTACTAAACACTCGAAAGCAAACAAACGCATGCACTTACATCCCAACACTGATGTAAATCACATGCGAGACCCACACACACAACCAAACTTAAACAAGCAAACTAACACAACGATCTAAGGCAACAGCTTAACAAGGTATTCTAGGTCTTCCTAGCATCGGAGTTGATTGAAGGCTCGTCCGGCTCATCTTTAACATCGTCTTGAGTTGCTCCCCACTCGACCTTGGAATGGGTGTTGTTTGATTCTTCTTCTTCATCATCACTTATGTTGATGACCGGGGGCTTAGCTGGGGTGACTTCCTTTTCCACCACACGAACCTTTGGTGCCAACTGATACCGAGGAACAAAAATAGCTCTCTTTCTTGCAGTAAGACGAACTCTGGCTTTCTGGGGTGGTGCTTCTCCCTTCAGTGCTGCCAACTCCTTCTCCAACCTCTCCACCTTGTACTCCAGCTTGCAAATCTTCATACGGTTCCAGTTCTCACGATCATGAGCTGCTATCGCGTTCTCAGCACGGGTCTCATCCATAGCCCATAGCATCTCAACCAAATGTCTTGTGGTGACATCATTCTCAATTCCTGCAGGTTCAAGGTAGTTGCCACGGTCACTCCCCTGAGGTTGCCGAGGATGGTAGCGATACTCCGTATTGGCCAACTGCTTGCTGTAGCGGTCACGGAGCTCTCCGATGGCGATTCTTGCCCCCTCCTGGCATGCATGCATATAGCTTCTCCCTCCAGCTTCGAACATCACTGATGGGATATCTTCACGATTACTGATCAAGGTGACTTTGACACGGCACTCCTCTTCATCGCGATCATGAGAAATCTGGGCGTACAAAGGAGCAGTCCCAAATCCTATGGCAAAGGACATCGTACGCAACTCCAGGACAAACCCTTCAGTACCAAACAAGTACTCAGGCTTGACACGCGTCATCTAAAGACAAGTGAAAGGAGGGAGTTAAGACATTTATCCAATTAATAGCACAAGTTTTCCGGTTACTTTGAATAAAATTTGAAAATTCAAAATAAAAGGTAAATGAATAAAACAACCCAATCTTGCAAGATAAGTTGAAACGGTTAAAAACAGGATCACTGGTTTTGCACTTTTGAATAACAAGTTTCAAAAGAAAAAAATTAAAAGAGAGTTATAAAATCACCATGTTGAGTTTATTGTAGCAAGATTAAATAAATCAATGTCATAAAACTTTTGCTAATAAACGGGTCATTAGTACAGTAATGGATGTACAGTACTAACAACACAGAAAAACAGAAGTAAATTTTTAAAGAACAAGTTAAGAGGTTATAAACTGCATGTGCCATTAGCTTGGTTTAATTAAAAGAGAACGGGAGGAGAACAGTTCTAGTTTTTCAATATTTTTAGAAGGCTCTTATAGGTACTGTTTGGCATAACCTATGGTCAAGGAGGCTCTGATACCAACTTGTCACGCCCGGAATTTCTATCCAAAATTCCAAACGCTTACATGTGTGTAAACCCTCGTCCAGGCATCAGCCGAGGCACACAATAACAAATTGACAATAGAGTACAATTATTACTCTAATTAATAAGCAAATAAATTGTCATTACAGAGGTGGATAGTTCCTCTCAAACAGTAAAGATCTAAGCAGCGGAAAAATAAGGATAAACAGCGCAGACGACTCCACTCCACAGGCAACTTGACAAGGATTACGCCAAATCCTCACCACCATCGGCTTCATTGTAAAACTCCTCCTCTGATGAATGATTGCAAGGTGAGTATATGACATACTCAGCAAGCCACGCAGCAAATATGCAAGTGCACAGAATAACCAAGGATGGCATAATATAGGTTTCTTTGCATAAACAGCATTTAATAAATATTTCAGAATTTAATAAAACAGTAGAGTATTAATTAAACAGTATTAATCCAACACTATACAACATACCCCGTTGTATAGGCCCAACCATTTAGTACAACCAATCCCGGCTGCACAGTTCTAATCTCCAAACCAGGAATGTACCATTCCAAACCAGGAGCTAAATTAATTACCAGTTATAGCATCTTTCATTATAGTGTGAAGGATGAGACTAATCACGAAAGACATTGTTAGACCCGCCCATAACCGCGGGCACGGCTATTCGAATAGTTTTACTCTGATCAGAGGTGTACCACTGTACCCACAAGACACAACCCCACATCATGTCACCATGTGCCTCAATACCACCACGGTACCTCGGAAAGGAGCTGTGACAATACCCCTCACACCACACAATTCACTACAGTGCACCATTCCCGGATCATAGTCACCCCCCTTATAAACAAGGCATGGACTCCCCAGCGACCCCCGTGGGCTTATCTCCGCCACTTCTCAGTCTGGTGCTCCGTAATGAACTATGCTATGTAAAAGATAAAGCCGTTGCCCACGCTGGCTTGTGGTTGGCACGATTAATGTTTCACAACCGAAGTTCGTGAACCGGTCCTTAATTGTCATGAGCACGACCATCAAAACCATGTACTCACAACCCACCATTATCAGGTTTTAATTGGCAAATTAATTACTAAACCAATCATGATTAACCATCATGAACTATCATTAAGCCATCATTAAATAATAGTGAATCATAAGTTATCCCAATGATGTGCTAAAGTTTCTAAGCATGGCTAAGCAATTACACCTAATATCTAGCTGAACCAATATATAAAGCTCAACTAGTCAAGTTATAATAACCCAAGGTATCAAGGAATAGGATAACCAAGAACAAAAGGGCTATAACAAACAATAGGCTAATTCCACCCAATGACATTCAAAAATAAATGCAATAGTTGAATAGAAATAATAGCTTTAAACAGGATCAACATGCTCAAAGGGTTGATTAGGATCTGTGTGACTTGCCTTGCTGGCCTTGGAATTCTTCTAAATCTTCTCCTGCAAAAGCGGACTCTCCGGAAACGTCGGATTCTAAACGGAAAAGAATAAAAACACCAAAACAGCACATAAGCAAGCATGAACAGTACATGTGGATATTTTTAACATGTAGATCTCAATTTTAGAAAAATTTAGAGACTTGAACCAACTAAATCCGAGCTAAGATGAATTAGTTATGAATTTTTAAAGATTTAATCGGTTTAAATCATTTATATAAATTTTAATTGAATTATGACGCAATAATGAATTATTTTTGAAAAGAAAAAGGGAATTTATTGCGTCAGCGGGCTCGGGGTCTACGGTGGACCGGGTCCACGGCGGCGGTCTACGGGATTGGACGGCCGAGATCGATCCGATCCGAACGGACGGCCGAGATCAAACGGCTCACGGCCGGCTCACGGGCGAAGGCACTGATGACGTCAGCACTGACGTCATCCCGACCGACGGCGACGACGGTGGCTCGGACTCGCGCACTCGCCGGCGATCTACGGCGCGACGGCGCGAACGGACAGCGGCAACGGATAGCGGAGGGCACGGCGAACTCACCGGCGACCAAAGAAACGGCGGAGAACGACCGGACGGCGACGGCGACGAGGTTGAAGCGGCGGAAAGGTTCGGGTCGACGGCGACGGCGATGTTCCGGCGGTCCACAGCGACGGCGAAGGGTCGGACGAGGACGGCGACGCGACGGCGACCACAATGGCGAGCTCCCCGAGCGACGGCGATGACCGGAGCAACGGCGACGCACGGCTGGAGCGGCGGCGGCGACGGCAGCGCACGGGATGCACGGCGCTAGGGCGGCTCGGGCGACAAGAGGCGAAAGCGAGGGCGGCGGAGGGTAGAGGAGAGCACGGGGAACCTTTTATAGGGGTCGGGAGGCGGCGGCGAAGCCCACGGCGGCCCGGCGACGGCGATGGAAACCTCGGGTTCGCCGACTCCGAATCGAGCTCGAATCCTCCACTTTCCAACGCGATTCGGCCGACGTTTCCATAAGAGAAAAGGTAGATGAGATCACGGAGAACACTTCCCCTCAATCAATTTCACCGGAGAAGGAAAGGGGCGGCGAAATTTGGAAGGCGGCGGCGGCTAGGGTTTCGGGCGCGGCCGGCGCGACGAAGACGACGACTCCGACAAGCGGGACCCACCTGTCAGCGGGCAAGAGAGAGGGAGAGCGGCGCGCGCGCGGCGGACTGGGCCGACTGGGCCGGGAAGAGAGAGAAGAGAGGTTTTGGGCCGACTTTCGGCCCAAAGCCAAAAGAAGACTTTTAAAATCTTTTTCAATTTAAATAATTCATGGAATGCACTTTCATTTATTAAAAATACTTCCTTAGCTCAAATAATTCCCAGAAAATTCTAGAAATTATAGAATTAAGCAAAGTATTTAATGAAATTTTATCTGGCCCAATTTTATATTGGAATTTATTATTTACAATTAAATCTTTTCTTCCAGACTTTTAAAAATCAATTCTAAAATTCCATTTACACAATAATTTATATTTTTGGGATTTTTAGGGTGTGACACGACCCCCGTGGGCTTATCTCCGCCACTTCTCAGTCTGGTGCTCCGCAATGAACCATGCTATACAAAAGGTAAAGCCGCTGCCCATGCTGGCTTGTGGTTGGCACGATTAATGTTTCACAACCGAAACTCGTGAACCGGTCCTTAATTGTCATGAGCACGACCATCAAAACCATGTACTCACAACCCACCATTATCAGGTTTTAGTTGTCAAATTAATTAATTAACCAATCACGATTGACCACCGTGAACTATCATTAGGCCATCATTAAGTAATAATGAATCATAAGTTATCCTATTAGTGTGCTAAAGTTTCTAAGCATGGCTAAGCAATTACATCTAATATCTAGTTGAACCAATATAAAGCTCAACTAGTCAAGTTACAATTACCCAAGGTATCAAGGAATAGAATAACCAAGAACAAAAGGGCTATAACAAACAATAGGCTAATTCCACCCAATGACATTCAAAAATAAATGCAATAGTTGAATAGAAATAATAGCTTTAAACAGGATCAACATGCTCAAAGGGTTGATTAGGATCTGTGTGACTTGCCTTGCTGGCCTTGGAATTCTTCTAAATCTTCTCCTGCAAAAGCGGACTCTCCGGAAACGTCGGATTCTAAACGGAAAAGAATAAAAACACCAAAACAGCACATAAGCAAGCATGAACAGTACATGTGGATATTTTTAACATGTAGATCTCAATTTTAGAAAAATTTAGAGACTTGAACCAACTAAATCCGAGCTACGATGAATTAATTATGAATTTTTAAAGATTAAATCGGATTAAATCATTTATATAAATTTTAATTGAATTACGACGCAATAATGAATTATTTTTGAAAAGAAAAGGGAATTATTGCGTCAGCGGGGCTCGGGTTCACGGTGGACCGGGTGCACGGTGGCGGCTCACGGAAACGAACAGCCGAGATCGATCTAACCAAAACGAACGGCCGAGATCTAACGGTCCACGGCCGGCTCACGGGGAACGACGACGATGACGTTGGCGGTGACGTCACCACCGGCGGCGGCTCGGGCGTGCAAGCTCGCCGGCGAACGACGGCGCGGTGGCGCAAACGGAAGACACCAACGGGATGCGGGTGGCACGACGAACTCACCGGTGACCAAAGAAGCGGCGGAGGGGCAACGGACGGCGCCGGCGATGAGGAAAAGGCGGCGGAGACGATCGGGTCGACGGCGGCGACGGTGCTCCGGCGGCTGATAGCGACGGCGAAGGGTCGGACGAGGACGGCGACGAGACGGCGACCACGACGGTGACCTCCCCGAGCGACGGCGACGACTGGAGCGACGGCGGCGCACGGCTGGAGCGACGGCGACGACGGCGGCGCTAGGTTGCACGAGGCTAGGGCGCTACGGGCGACGAGAGACGAAGACGAAGGCGGCGACGGGTAGAGGGGAGCTCGGGGGTCCTTTTATAGGGGTTGGAAGGTGGCGGCGAAGGCCCACGGCGACCGGCGACACGATGGAAAGCTAGGGTACGGAAGGAGAGAGACGAATCCGATTCGAGATTGAGTCCGCGAAATTCCAAACGAAATTAACCGACGATTCCAAAAGAGAAAAGATAGAAGGGATCCCGGGGATCATTTCCCCTCTATTAATTTCACCGGAAACGGAAAGGGGCGGCCGGATTTGGAAGGAGACGGCGGCGGCGCGGCGCTAGGGTTTCGGGCGGCAGCGGCGCGACGAAGACGACGACTCCGACAGGCGGGCCCCACCTGTCAGCGAGCGGAAGAGAGAGAGACGGCGGCTGCGCGCGCGGGCGGCTCGGCTGCGGGCCGACTGGGCCGACTTGGGCCGAGGAGGAGAGAGAAAGGGTTTTGGGCCGACTTCGGCCCAAAGCCAAAAGAAAGAATTTTTTTAAAACTTTTTCAATTTCAATAATTCATGAAATGCAATTTCATTTATTAAAAATACTTTCTTAGCTCAAATAAATCCCAGAAAAATCTAGGAATTATAGAATTAAGCAAAGTATTTAATAAAATTTTATCTGGCCCAATTTTATATTGGAATTTATTATTTAAAATTAGATCTTTTCTTCTAGGCTTTTAAAATCATTTTCTGATAATTCCATTTAAACAATAATTTATACAATTAAGATTTTTAGGGTGTGACAACAGCGCTCGTAGGTTAAACTCCTCCTGTTTGTCCTCGTCCCACACGGAGACACCTTCCTTCTTCCATAACAGTATAAGATCTTCGACCAGTGGTCTTAGGAACACATCGATGTCATTACCAGGTTGCTTGGGGCCTTGAATAATAATCGGCATCATTATGTACTTCCTCTTCATGCATAGCCAAGGGGGGAGGTTGTAGATACACATCGTAACGGGCCAAGTGCTATGGCCGCTGCTCATCTCTCCAAAAGAATTCATGCCATCCGTACTTAAACCAAACCGTATGTTTCGTGCGTCCTTTCCAAAGTCTTTAAATTTTCTGTCGATGTTTCGCCACTGCGAACCATCTGCGGGGTGTCTTAGCATCCCGTCCTGTTGACGTTCTTCAGCGTGCCAACGCATCATTCTAGCATTCCCCTTGTTCCTGAACAAACGCCTTAGCCGTGGTATTAGAGGGAAATACCACATCACCTTAGTAGGAATTCTCTTCTTCGTTAGCTGCCCGTCAACCTCACCTGGATCATCTCGTCTAATCTTGTATCGTAGTGCTTTACAAACAGGGCATGCTTCTAGGTTCTCGTACTCCTCACCGTGATATCGGATACAATCATTCGGACATGCGTGAATCTTCTGAACTTCCAGTCCTAGAGGGCAGACTATCTTCTTAGCCTCGTACATTGTCTCGGGCAATTTGTTTCCCTCCGGAAGAATGTTCTTGACGAGTTTCAATAAATCGTCAAATGCCTTGTCACTAACACCATTTTTTGCCTTCCATTGCAAGAACTCCAGAGTGGTATCCAACTTTTTGTACCCCTGCTCGCAACCTGGGTACAACGACGTTCTGTGGTCCTCTAACATCTTGTCCAATTTATGGGCCCCCTTTTCACTTTCGCAGTTCTTCTTGGCATCCTGCAACATCTGACCAAGATCATCCGCAACGTCGTTATAATCAGCATCTATGTCCTCCTCGCCCGTTTGATTTCCTTCAAATCCAGCGTACTGAGCAAAGTCTGGAATATTGTCGTCTTCCACTTCATCTTCTTCCATTTCAACCCCTTGCTCTCCGTGGGATGTCCAACAATTATAGCTTGGCATGAACCCCGACTCAAACAAGTGGAAATGAATAGTCCTGGATGCAGAATACTCCTTCTGATTCTTACACTTATTGTATGGACAACAAATAAAACCCTTCTGCTTGTTAGCTTCGGCCACTCTCAAAAAATAATGCACGCCGTCAATAAACTCTTTGGACCGCCGGTCAACGTACATCCATTGCCGATCCATCTACATGAAATGAAAAAAAAAACGTACATAAATAATCATTCGTACAATAATAACAGTCATACAATAATGATAAAATAATCACAAACTCTTTCAACAGTCATACAATAATGACATATCATTATTCATAAAAAATTATAAAATATTCCACCAAATAATTCTTATTTATTATTTTTTAAGTTTTAAATTCTTTTAATTTTCAATTTAGTTTGTTTTCTTTTATTTAAGATTAACTTTCACTATATTTTCCTACTCAACTATTTTATAAAACCTTATTTAACAAATAAACAAAATTTCTATATATTCTTTCTTTTCCCACACAAATTTTCTCTCTCATCAACTTACAACAAAATTTTGGAGACAAAAAAGTATGCAAAACATGGCTCCAAATGTAATATGACTAAAAAAAACATTGGAGGATGAAGTTGCTAACCTTCTAGGCACCTCCGATTTGTATATAATCACCAAAGTAAATTCACTATAAATTTTGGCATGACCTCCCCTCTTTTTTGAAGAAATTTTGAAGCTTGCCCGGGCTGGAGAAGGAAGAAGACATATATAAAGGGGTGGGACTTTAGTCCCGGTTGGTGTTACCAACCGGTACTAAAGATCACCGGGATCTTTAGTCCCGGTTGGTAACACCGGGACTAAAGTTACGATCTTTAGTACCGGTTGGTAACACCAACCGGGACTAAAGATCCGGGGGGGCCTGACAAGACTTGAGAGCATTTGAACCGGGACTAAAGAGAGGTGTTACCAACCGGGACTAAAGATCAAATATGCCCGTTACGCTTTTTAACCGGGACTAAAGATCATCTTTAGTCCTGGTTTTTGTTGCAACCGGGACTATAGTGGAATTCGGCCGACCGACGAAAGATGGTTTCTCCACCAGTGATAGTAATTTTTAAACCGCAAGAGATTATGTGGCCATGAGCTTATTACGGGCTCAAGGCCATATAACCCCAAACACCCACCAGTCCTGAATCCTGATACAAAGATGCACAAATTTTACGTAGTAGAGGCATAAAGTAGAGGCATCACTTCGACACTTGAGAGGAAAGTAGAGGCATAAAGTCCTCTAAACAATGCCGCGGATTTAGGAGATATTTTTAGCATCGGATTGCAACGAACGGACAATACTATCAATTTGCCACAGTTTGGGCGAATAGTCTGAGTTTACGCAGTTTTTACACTGTGGCACTGTGCTCATTTTACTCGATTATGTGCATATTTGTCATTATGCCTGAACTTTTTTCAGCTATGACAGCAGAAACTCAGCAGATTATCCCCAGACATCAACATGACAAAACAGTTGTTGGCTGTGTACACCCCCAAGGTGTAAAGGCCGGGTTAATCTAATCCTTTATCTTAACAAAAGAACATGACAAAACAGAGGATTTTAATCAGGAGGCCATGTTATACAGTAGCTTGCGAGTTGTTGTCTATGAAAACGAGACATAGGTACGTCCATACTTAAAAGAGGCCGAGACAGTGAAACAGAAGTAATAGGCGAAGATGGTAATGTCTTCTGTCCGAGCAATACTCTCACATCACTGTATCACAAAATAAATTCATTTTTTATCTATTCTATACATACCAATAGAAAAAAGAGCTATAATATTCCCACTTTTTATCAAATTGTAATACAATTATTCCATACTCTATCTGCTTCCAATGTGTTTATTTATACTTTTACAAACTCCGATATAATAATTGCTGAAAATAAATTTATTTTACAATAAATAGGAAGAGAAAAAAATGATCTTTTTTTTCTGAGATACTATGGAGTAGACATGAACGTGAGCTCAGCTTCAGTGGTCACAACTCACAACCTGCAACGACATTAAAGCCACGGAGAAAGCGACATTTCTACCTCTGAATCGTCGAAATACGGAACTATAAACACATGTTTGGCATATAGAGTTAATGCAACCTCGTACAACTGCAGCACAAGTGGCCAGGCTCCATTACTTCATCGGGGTATTATACGGTGGATAATTTATTCACCTCTTTAAAAATACATGAATGTTTAGACAGTACTATTTTTTGGACCATTTGTTAAATGTTGACATTCATTAAGTTTCTCTCTATAAATATCTAATTAATCAGCACGATAAAACATACCCCGTTTCACAGAAAATTAAACTAGAATTAGATAAGACATAACCTAGCTAGTACAATGAATCTCGACAAACTTTTATTCAGATTTGTTATACCATGTTACTTTATCCATTCATGTTTGATCAATGCATTTGTTCATGGCAGCGAGACTAAGGAGGAAAAGAAAATACACTATTCAATTCCTTCCCCGGGCTTTGCGGCATGCATATGATTTTCATGCCAATAGAATGGCTAGCGCGGTAGCGCCTCCTTACATGTGAAGCCATAAATCCGCATACCAACCAAATATGCATGCAAAACTAGACGCAACAGGCAAATAGGCTGATCAATTTTAAATGTTTTGTTTTTTTTTTATGCGCTGATCAAACATGAATATATGGAGTATGTCCCATCGAATTTAAGTAATTGGTTTTTTTATACTATGGATTGGCATATTCTATAATAAGAGCAGGTACAATAGCAGGCTATAAACCAGCTATAAACATATTTCAAAGAGATAAATGAAGAGAGAGAAAAGCAGCGGGCTATAAATCTGTAGCCAGCTGTAGCACGGACTGTAAGACGTAATATGTGTATAGCAGGTGGGACTAGATATTAATAGTATAGTAAATAACTATTGTATGAATTGGCTATTACATTGACTATAGATAATTTGAAACTAGTAGTGGGCTATACTATACCAAACTGGGCCACACACGTCAACAGTTTCATGTGATGAGTTCAGTGGATTGGAGTGCAGAGACTCTCTCTGCACTTCATTCAGCAGCTAGCTCGGAGCTTACTACTAGCCTCGGACTAGCGATGTGTCCCTTCTCCCAACCGCTTCTCTTGTTACGGCCACATCGATCGATCGATGATTCGCCAACGAGGATCCATGATTCGCCGCCGCTAGCTTGCGATCGAGCACGTCGTCGTCGTCCTCATCTCCGTCGTCGTCGCCGTCGTCGTTGTCGTCGTCGATTGATTGATGGATGGGGGTGGTCAGTGGCGTTGGCGCCTCCGCGTTTGCTCAAAACGTGATCTGAAGGCGGCGTCCGTGTGTGCATATGTGTGGCCGGAGAAGGAAGATGTCCGTTCTTCCCACGTGCCGGCCGGTAGCCGCCCCCCCCCCCCCCCCCCCCCCCTCTACTTCCTGTGCTTTATATTACAAGGCTTTCTAGATTTGTCCACATTAATATATAAGTTAATAAATCTAGATATATATATGTGTCTAGATTCATTAACATTTATATGAATATGGACAATGCTAGAAAGTCTTATAACCTGAAACAGAGGTAGTACCTTTGTAGCTTTGTTTCATATTATAAGTGAAACATTTATAAGTCTAATTACATTTTTATAGAATAATTCAACAACATCAAATTAGCTTTATTATATCTAACGTTGATTGTATATCGATAATATGTTTGTTTTGTATTAGAAATGCTTGATTCGAAAAAAAAAGTCAGATCATCTTATTACGATATGAAATGGAGGAATTTGACAACTTCAACTCATCGGTGCCTTCCTCGGTCAATTATGGTGCAGTGGTTAGCTGGTACTAGTACGTATCATGATGTTGATCGTGTACCTCGTATTATCCTTGACCAAGTGAATATTGATGTGCCATCCAATATACCTGTCCAAGAATATAGAGTGTTGCCGTTCCACGGCATTTCCATCGGATGGGAGGACTGTAATTACCCACCCTTCTATCGCGAAAACAACCTTACACATAAATTTCTTCTTAAACATATTTAGATGGTATACATGAAAATCACGTTTGTAGATTTATCTCAGAAAGTACTTTTATAATATTATGATTTTATTAGGTTTCTAAAAAAAAATGCAATACTAGGTATTAGCGGAAACAATATTTTTAAGACAATGTCAGAATTGCTTTTTGTTTGATGGGAGGGAGTCACTACTAGAAAATCGATTTTTCATGGCGTTTACCTATTTTTTTCTCTGACGGCTATAAGCAAAAACCGCCAGCAAAAATTTAACGAGGGATGAGATGCTAAGAATCGCCAGCGAAAATTGCCGGGTTAAGAGGACCGCTTGCAAAAATAGAGGTCTTTTTGAAGTGGGCCTCTTAAGTGACTGCCAGAGAAAAAATCAAATTTTTGCTGGTAGTTGCCAAGGAGCGTCGATTGCAAAAAGTTATTCGCTATATTAAAACACCAAGTGCGCACTCCATTTTATCCGCTCGCTAGTCACTCCATCTTATCCTCTTCTCCTCACCCCCTCCCTCCAGATTCATCTCACCCCACGTCTCGGCTCCTCCCCTGCTGTCGGCTGCCACGGCGGAGAAGACGACTGCGACAGCGGACCGCGCGACTGCGGCGACGGCGAAATCGATGAGCGCGAAACCCGGGCCTCCCTCCCCCTCCCCCTCTCCCTCCCTCGTCGCGCCGCGATGGGAGGCCCAGATCTAGGCGGATGGGAGACAACTGGCGGGTGGCGGCGGCTGTTCGTCCACAGCGAGCTCATGCTTGGGGGCAGCGGCGCGCGGGAGGGGACAACGGCGGTGGGCCTGGAGCCTGTGGGAATGGAGGTGGCGAAGGAGGCAGCAGCTGGATCCAGTTTGGCGGCGGCGGGGGCCGGATCCAGCTTCGTCCCCGTCTTTCCTTCCTTTTCTTCGACAGCCCAGACAGTGGGAGGTGCCATGGGTATCATATCCGGCCGCTGTGACAGGCTCCCTCCCCGCCGCCGCGACGAGCTCCTTCCCGCAGAGGGTGACAAGATCAGCGGTGTCAAGCTCCTTCCCGCAGAGGGTGACAAGATCGGCGGTGTCAAGCTCTCTCCCCTCTCCACCGGCGAGATCGAGCCGCCACCACCGCTATTAGCGCGGATCCGGCCTCATTCTCGTCAGATCTGTGCGGGGACGACAAGGGCAAGGAGGAGACGACGACCTCAATGGTGGCAATGACCACGAGGAGGAGGCCACGAGCCGGTCGTCGGCGGGGCCCAAGACCATGTGCGGCATGCATCGGGAGGGCAGATCTGGCGCCGGCGATTGTGCATGTTCAATAGTTGAGATTTGCTTATATTTTGTGGAATTTGCTTGTATTTGTGACATGTTCTTGGATTTGATTTGTAATGTGGAATGGGAATGCAGGGTTGCTGCATCTAGCAATTTTCAATTTTTCTTTGAACTTCTTTGCTGGCAGTCAGAGAACAGATGCATTCACATATTTTCAATTTTTTTTGAACCAAAAAAGAGCTTCGCTGGCGGTCGTCTTAACACTACGCAAGCAAAAATGGACTGTTGCCAGTGGCCCACGTAACACAACCGCCAGCGAAAATATGTTTTTTTTGTTGGCGGTTAAGTTCCGCATGTGAAAACTTTTATTTTCTCTAGCCTTTGGTTTCAGGCGGCTAGCCTAACCGCCAACAAAGGCTGATTTTGGCCGCCAGGAAAAACCATTTTTTTTGTAGTGAGTAAGACTTTGTTTGAGAAGGCAGGTTGCCTGTTCTCATATAATGAGAACAACCATTAGAGCATGAGTATTAACCATTATAAAGTAGAGTTCTTTGATTTTTTTTCACAAAACACAATGTTTAACTGTTTGGAAAGCATGATAACAGAAAATAAGAAAATTGTCATTATTGATGAAAAGAACTCAAACTAATTCACCTTATACATTTTTCGTTTCAACGGAAAGCACATACTAGTACAACTACTTATCAGTTTTTGTGTGAGGGGTGGACAGAGATCTCGAACTTGTGAGCTCCATTTAGTCTCACATGGTTCGGTTTCGCTCATAAGACAACTCGTTTCGAAAATGAGTATAGCCCGAGCTAGCTGGCGAGCCCACTCATTTGACTCATAGCCCATTATTAGTCTGGTGGTCAAGCTAGTTAAAGAAAGCCAAATGTTCCCAAACTTTCCTCGCACCCTGTCTCCTGTTCCCTATCTCAGCCATGCTCCTAGCTACCCACGACACTGCCTTCTTCAGTTCAACACGTGTCATACTTGAGGCTACACGTAGGCATGTCGACTCCACCAATTGAAGGCATCTCTAGCCTCCACCAACTAGTCAGGTTGCCTCCCTGCTTGACCAAACTATAGAAAGTCGTTGCTCCTTGGTGTCGCCAGCTTGTGCTAACAAGCACAATGTGCGAGTTGCCACTCACCTCTCGCAAAGTTGGTGCAGCTGGTGCCCAATGACCTGTCGCGCACTTTGTTGGTCTCGACTCCTAGTTGCCACTCTTCTCGTCGGCTCCTCCAATATCCTCTCACTCCTCTTCATCTCTGAAAGTTTTTTGTTCATAGGCTCATGAGCCAACTAGAGGTCAAGAAGAAGTTGAGCCAAGCCGAGCTGCTCTTTTAGCTTGTATGCTAATTTGAGGTTAGCCTAGCTCGGCCTGGCTTGTTTTCACCCCTAAGTATGCTAATCAAGTATATGCGTTTGGTGCCATTATATTTACTCTATTTCTTTCATGCTAGCTGCATGTGTGAAGGCATCGCTATGGTTTTTTTACTCCTACCACATCATCTTAAGTGATAGTCCCAATAACTTTTATCCATGAGATAGCCTACCATGTCATAAAACACCTTGAACAAATGCAATAAACTTTTCACGTTGCTCGCAAGATTGAATGATAAGATGGAGGAGATATGCAAGGGGAGAGATGATAAATCGCCTATATCTCATGCAAGATGCAACCTTAGCACAAGGTCTGAGGAAAATACAAACAGAAAGTAAGAGTAGTGGGAAAACATCGTCTGTGTGGTGGTGAAGTCGTGGGCACGTGACTTCACGATAGCTAATATGGTTCAAATTCTGGTTCCAATAAACATTCTACACACACGGATGTACTTTCAATAACATTATAGTGCGGCCAGGGATGTGCTTCTGGTTTGCAAGTGAGAGGCACATTTGTGGGTGTGTGAGCATTGGGAGTGGGAGGTATTCATGGATGTGTGAGGGCGGTCTGCATGCCCACGCGTCTTTCATGTACCCTTCACAAAAAAAAAATCTGGATACAAATGTGTCCAGATTCATCCCTAGAGTTTGATTTATTTTAGGAATATAGGAGTATAATCCAAAACAAAAGGAAGGTGAGAGCAACCAATCTGTATATTTTCATAGTTTGTTTATCAAAGGTTGCTCTAATTTATGCATATTTTTCGTTGAAATGGCTCCATCTCTTGTTTGTTAAAGGCCAGGATTATTTTCCATTATCTTTAAAAAAATGTTTCAACATGAATTTAACATAGTAATCCTTTTACACATGGCTAACATTCGTTTGTGTAGCCAAAGGTCATTTACCTACCTGCAATTTTGCAATCAACCACAATAGCATAGCAATACAAAGTCACAAGGTAGTCGAGCACTTTTCTTGCCTGTAGAGACCGGTTAATCCATTATCTTAAAAAAAAATCTAGCCTTTTTCTACCGTCTAGTTGTTTGCTCCCTCTATTGTTGCAACACGAACTCTCTTAATAAAAAGAAAAAAAAAATCTTTCAACACCAACAAACAAACGCTGGTACTCCCAGTACGTGTATTGTACTACTAGGTAGTACTCGGTGCCAAACAGTTTGGCGGCTATACGGAGTTGAGTAGTACAAACAAAAATACTCGTATCGTATCGGAGTTTCTAAAAAGAAAAAAAATAAAAAAGGAAAAACCTGTACTGGCAGGTGGGCCCCACCCGCCCGCTTCGACGACCACACGTGGGCTCGCAACGTGTCATCCGGCGTCTCGTTTCCTTGTACCCGACACCCCCCTACGTTGTGGAAAAAAAAAACCCCATCCCTCACGCGAGCCCACCGCACCTGCGGTCACAGACAGGCGGGCCCCACCCGACCGACCGACCAATCCCGAGCGCGAGCCCGCGGGTGCACGGGTTCGCGCGCGCCGCGGGGCCCATGGGCCCCACGGGGCCAGGGCCGCGGTAACGACCTCTCTCCTGATCCGACGGCCGGGATCCCTCCACGCCGCCCCGAAACCGCCTGGGCCAATAGAAAATCGACAACGAGGCACTCGAAACCGCCCTGGTATGGCCACACCGCATCTCCACCCCCATCTAAAACCGCCTTCCCTCCCCCTCCCTCTCTCTTCCTCCCCCCATTTCCATCTTCCCCGAGCTCTCCACCCTCCACCCGCCACCGCCACCGCCACCGCCGCCGCTTTCGCCACCGCCGCCGACGAGGAGAGGATGGGGAGAGGGCCGGTGCAGCTGCGGCGGATCGAGAACAAGATAAACAGGCAGGTGACCTTCTCCAAGCGGAGGAACGGGCTGCTGAAGAAGGCGCACGAGATCTCCGTGCTCTGCGACGCCGACGTCGCGCTCATCGTCTTCTCCACCAAGGGCAAGCTCTACGAGTTCTCCAGCCACTCCAGGTACGCACGCGCTTAGCTCCTCCTCCTCCTCTCCGCGACTACGCCCTCCCCGCCTACCTACGTAGTACGGCCCATATCCGTGGCCTTTCCTCGCCGCGCGCGCGCGCGCCATGGGCGAGCTCGCGGAGCTCCCCTTTCCTGGGCGGCTTGTTGATGCGTTTGATTTCGTTTCGTACGGGTTCATGCCTTGTGTTCGATCGTTTACGCTGCGGAATACGAGGGGGCTGGTGGTGTTGGTGCGTGTACGATTGCTATTATTTCGTGCTGATTGATTTCTCTCATGTCCTCTCGGATTGCATACTGTTCATGGCTTGTACGTGTTCGTTCGTGCGATTGCTGCTTAGCTCGGGATGGAGTTTGCTCGTGCACTCGATGGTTTGATCTGGTCTAGCTAGTTGTAGGTTGCTTGTGCCCCCTGGATTACAACTCTCTATGTGATGCTGGCATGCTGCTGTTGCTGCTGCCATACAGTGGTGATTAGTACATGCACTGTTGCTGGGTTTAGCTTTATGCTGCTCAGTTTTGTTCTTGGCGACTCATCAATCATCATAGCATTGGTGAACACGTTCACTTCCTTTTTTTTTTCTCTAAAAAGGAATGGAATAAGAGGTGAAAAAAAATTCGTGTGCTTAATCACTACGGGCGGAAAGAAAGATGTGTTTAAATTTTAATTAGTGTGCTTATTTAGGTTTATCATATGCTTATACTCTTGTGTACTGTAGCATATACAAGTGATGCGTATTATTTGTCTCGTTATTTCTGGAAATCATTAGAGCAGCATTTCAGTTGACATATGCACCGACGCCTTGCTAATTAAGCGGATCCTCTAACCAGGCCAGAAAGGTCTTAAGTTACTGACAATTCCTGGACTGGTATAAATGGCGCGGCCAGCTTTACTTGACATATGGTTTAATACTTTTGTTTAGTTAATTTCGAAGTGGAATATAAGGCGACCAGCTTACTTAACATGTTCATTTGATGCATTTGGTTTTATTTTCCTTTTTTTTAAGATTATGGGAAGTAAATAACAGGCCTTGCTTTAACTGAAACTACAACCAATTATTAATTCTTTTGTCCCTTTAGTGTGTACTGTCACCAAGTTTAGCTACACATGGTGCAAGTTGCCATTGCTATTAACTTGCTCTCACAAACTGGGGTGTTTATTTCTTGAAATGGATTTTTTAGGAGAACAATAAACTAATTGACATAGCTATACTGTTCAAGTATAACCATGTTTATGGTTTTCAATTAAGCAAACTGCTTATTTTTATGCTAATATCTTTTTTTTAATGAGAGGAATTTTAATATTTCATTATTGGTATTCCTATACTCCATTATTTCATAATATTTGGCAATTTTGACCGGCGATTGCTTCAGTTTGACCATTAATATATTTTAAATCTTATGATTATGATGAATGGGGTTTATATCTCTATATTTACCATTACCATGTAACATACTTTAATAATATGTTACATAATCTAATACCAAAAGTTTATTTATAAAATTGGAATGGTCAAACTAAAACAATGTGAACTTAAAATCGCCAAGTATTATGAAATGGAGGGAGCAAAATATCAGTAACTTGTAAGGGAAAAAATGGGACCTAAATGATGCCTTTTGTGATAAATTTGATTTTAAAATTGCAAAATTTTTGGATAGGCAACAATACTATCTCATTATTGTGTTGGTATTAAGGTCAAGCTACTTCTATGCTACCAAATACTCCTTCTGTTCCTTTTTTACTTCTTGTCTAGGACATTGACATGATCCATAGCACACATCTTTCTTTGTATGATCATCTACTCATAAAATAGTTAAAATATAACTACATTATTCCATTGATGAATCTACTAATGTTATTTTTACACACTGAGTTGGGAAACTATTCTAAACTCTCGAGGGGACATCACCTCATTATTTGCATGTCATCCAAACGGTTGTGAAAAAAAATTGAAAAAATTAAACAAGATTTATTAATATGTGATAAATCACTCCACAAACATGCAAGGACAAATTCAACTTCTACAAGTTGCAATGGAAAAAACAAATTTAACCGTGAATATACATTAACTAGCCATAGTTTATTTTTTTTTGTAACTTGTAGAAGTTGAATTTTAACTTGCATGTTTGTGGAGTGATCTATCATATATTAATCTATCTTGTCGATTTTTTTTAAAAAATATATAACCATTTAGATGAAATGCAAAAAACGAGGTGATGTTCCCTTGAGAGTTTAGAATCCATTCTCCAGTGAGTTGATGTTGAGATTTGATTACACATTTCAAAACGACTTTTATTTGTTAACGAAGGGAGTAATGTGGATTCACTATATGTACTAATGTTATTAAGGCCAGATAATCCTTTTCTTAATCATTCTAATTAGATGTAAACTTGCGGCGAAGAACATGAACGGAGAAAGTTTCAGCCAACAAATACAAATGTTTTTTTCAAAGTGCTATTTCTGATGCATAATTTTGTAGCAGTTCTGATTTAAATTTATACATGGATAGTTTGAATAATGGATCCTACTTTTGTAGTTGTCACCTGACAAGCCTTAAGAATTATTGAGGGTACAAAAATTATAACTGTGCATTTGTTTGATATTGCTCTAAGACTATGCTTGGCATCATCTTTTGATGCATTGGTCAAACCAAAGCATAATCATGTGATACTTCTTCTGTAGTATGGAAGGGATCCTTGAACGTTACCAGCGTTACTCGTTTGATGAAAGAGCCGTACTGGAGCCAAATACTGAGGACCAGGTAAAAAAACATCCCTGACTGTTGGAGAACTATCTCCGGCTGTTTATTTAACTAGCTGGTTAGTTATCTGATCTTGATATTCATTTTCTCCTAGGAAAACTGGGGTGATGAATATGGAATTTTGAAGTCCAAACTGGATGCACTTCAGAAGACTCAAAGGTACTGCAAACTTAAGAAATTTTCTCACTTTGGTAACAAGATTATGCTAACTTGAGTTGGTATATCTACTGCTCAAGGCAACTCTTAGGTGAACAATTGGACACACTAACAACAAAAGAACTCCAGCAATTGGAACATCAACTGGAATATTCTCTGAAGCATATAAGATCAAAAAAGGTGAAATTTGTGTCCATTATGCACTGTGGACTGAGGGATCAAGTTTGCTTGATTTAATTATTTCCAACTAATCTTCGAAAACATCATTACTTTCCTTTTTGTTTTTCTTTTGCAGAATCAGCTTCTGTTTGAATCAATTTCTGAGCTTCAGAAGAAGGTAGGTTACCCTCAATGTGGCTCCTTAAATAGCCATGTAGCAGTCTGTTTATGCCATATTGTTTTGGAGTATTAAAGTTGCATTCAAACAATTTTCAGACAACTGACTCTTCTTGCCTTCTACCAGAATATATTCATGTAAAACATGTCTTTTGGCAATTCTAGAAATTCCATTATAAGAAGAAATCATTAGTCAATTTGAATCACCTAAGGAACTAACGAGAAGCCACTTGTCTTAGTCATATTGTAGGAAATGCACAATGTTGTCAAATGGGTATAACAGGAAAGTTGCCATCAATGTATATATTCTAGGGGAGAGAGAACAGACTAAGTCAGACTACGTTGTAAAATTGAACATTCTACGGGAAAATAAATCTTCGATACATATGGCAAGGACTTAACTGTTAGCCTTTTACGCAATAATGTATGCATAAACATAGGAAAAAAAAAGGACCTGCACTACTGATTGTTACTGTACCTGATCGGGCAAGTGGCAACAGAGCCATGTTAATATTGTGCTGAGAAATGGACGAAGTTGATATAGGTTCGTGCTGATGAATATTCTTACAATCTTCTATCTTCCTGTCTGCAGGAAAAGTCACTTAAAAACCAGAATAATGTTCTGCAAAAGGTAAATTTCATTCTTGTTTACAACAATGTTTTATATCAGTTTACTACAAAAGCTGTATTGGAGGTCAAACCCTTTTGTCTACATTCTTCGGAGTAGCTCATGGAGACAGAAAAGGAGAAAAAAAACAATGCTATAATAACCACTCACCGGGAGGAGCAAAATGGAGCAACACCAAGCACATCATCACCAACACCAGTGGCGGCTCCAGATCCCATCCCGACAACAAATAACAGGTACCGTGCTTTTACTTCCATATATTTTGCCCCTGCACTCACCATAAATAAAATAAAACTCTGTTTTGTTCTTCAGCAAATTTTTGTTCTATATTTTTTCTTTTATCAGACTTCCATTATCTATCACAGTTCAGTAGTTTTTGATGGTCTTTACCTAGGGAACTTAATCCGGTGAAATTTGTTCAATCAAATGCTGCCGGTCTATTTCATATGATCATTGGAACAAATATGCCCAGGCCTGAAAGCGCCTGAACCAAACGGTGAAAAAACCTCCAAATGGTTTGGTCTCAGCTTGATATACCATGGCTGAACAATAACTTGACGTTAGGAATGATCTTAGCATGTTACTACTATTTCATCAGCTCCATTGTCTGTTTTAGTTATGCTGTTTTTCCTCATCTTAATTCAGTCAAAACCAACCAAGAGGATCAGGGGAGTCAGAAGCTCAACCGTCTCCGGCACAAGCAGGCAACAGCAAGCTTCCGCCATGGATGCTCCGGACAAGTCACACATGAAGGCATCTGTTGACCTCAAACGTCACTCCACTCAATGGCCAACAGCGACTTGTTTCTTCCACTAAGGCAGCCACCGTTGTGCAATCCATCTTCCAGCGATATTGATATATCGGCATTCGGCATAGCCAATATATATTAATGTAATGTATCTTGTCAAAGCTTCACAGGGTTAATGACGCCTTGAGCTTCTCTGTTCTATAGCTGTCCTGTAACGATCTTTGCATCTCTGCTGCATTTTTTTTTCTCTCTGATCGATGAGCAGTCCTCGGTCCGAGATTGTAGAGCCGTGTATGTTTCCTCTCGTCGTTGTGCTCTGTATGCATTGACGGAGATGTGGTTTCATTTGTCTCACCTGCTGTGATTTCCTTTCATCTGTTCTTCAGATGTAAGAAAACGAACAGCGCCACCGCCTTTTCAAGGATTAAGAGTAGGATTCAGAACTTTTTGTTAGAGAGGAGAATCAAAACGCTTCCTGGTTGCGAAGTGAGCAGTGAGCATAGCTCTGGTTAGGTTTCTTGTGGTGGAACCAGTCCACCCAAGTTCAAATCCTAGATTTGACATGGGTGCTCGCATTTACGGCTAGGCTAATTATTCTTTCAGTGGTAGACGACGTACCCGTATCTGAAACCTGATGTAGGGTGTGCGTGTGTGCGTTTGTACTGTGTTTCTCAAAAAAATATACTCTTCTCGTATACTCCCTCCGTCTTAAAAGAAACTCAAAAACCAATACTCCCTCCGTTTTAAAAAAAACGTGCGTGTGTGTGTTTGTACTGTGTTTCTAAAAAAAATATACTCTTCTCATATACTCCATCCGTCAAAAAAATATACTCTTCTCGTATACTCCCTCCGTCTTAAAAGAAACTCAAAAACCAATACTCCCTCCGTCTTAAAAAAAACGTGCGTGTGTGTGTTTGTACTGTGTTTCTCAAAAAAGTATACTCTTCTCATATACTCCATCCGTCTTAAAAAAAACTCAAAAACCAAAAAAAATATACTCTTCTCATATACTCCATCCGTCTTAAAAAAACTCAAAAACCAACTTTTACTGTCCTATCTACTTTTAGCACATAAAACGAGAAGTTTTATCCCTTAAATACCGTTTATATACCTATCACCATTACTATTTTTTTTAAAATAATAAGAGACATTTTAGTCATCTTTACTCCTCAATAAATTTGCATTGGGATAATTTGCATTGGGATGCTAGGAATGCTGACGGAGGGAGTATTGTTCCATAGCAGGTTAATGGTAAGGCTGAGTTCCCGAGGTGGAGTTCATTAACGCACGGAAACAGTGTTGTTTATTAACACGTGATTGATCAAATATTAGCCAAAAAACCCTTAAAATTTTAATTAATATGAATTTTTAAAACAACTTTACTATAGAAACTTTTTTTAGAAAAATACTTTTTAGCAATTTAAATAGCGTGTGTCGCGGAAAAAGAAGGATGTGTCGGGAAGAGCACAGCACAGTACTAGTATTCGATCTTTTCTGAATGACAGATTTTACATATTTTCCTCTGAACAAATGGCTTTACTTTGTACTCCCTCCGTCCCATTTTAAGTGTGGTCATGATTTTCCGTGCACGATTTTAACCGTTCGTCTTATTTATTTTTTTTTGAAAAAATAAAAACATAAGTCACATATAAAGTAATATTCATATTTTATCATCTCATAACAATGAAATACTAATTATTAAAATATTTTAAATAAGACGGACAATTAAAGTTGGATACGAAAAATTATGATTGTACTTGAAATAGAATGGAAGGAGTAATAATACTTGCGGTTGCTTTAATGCTTTTGCATATAGTACTCGTACTCTCGCGAATCTTATCAATTATCATCCTCTAGGAGAAATTCTCAACTTGTCTAGGAGTATACTCCCTCCATTATATAATATAAGGCACAATCACTTTTCTTATATGTTCTATAATATAAGGCATATATGTAAGCATGCAATTAATTATGACATCTTCTCTATTAAATTATTACTTTTTAAAATCCTCCACTCTCATGTTATCTAATCCTATTGAATGCATGCATTAGTATTTATTAAGATGATCCAAACTATAAGATGATAATAATTATTTTTTGGTCTTTAGATTTAGATTAAGAGTGGTTGTGCCCGTATATTTTGCAATGGAGGGAGTATTTTTCCTGTCTCATCAGTCTCACTCACACACACACTCTCACTCCTCACACTACTGAGATCGAGAGATCAGCAATGGCGTTCCCGGAGACCGCGGCGAGGAGAGGCTCCTACCAGGCGGCGCTGCAGCCGTGGCCGCCGGCGCCGGCGCCGATCACAGCTTCGGCCGCCTGTGGGAGCTCCTCATGGCGAGGACCGCCGAGCTCGTCGTCTTCCTGGCCGGCCTGCTCCTCTCCGCGGCCGCCGAGGAAGCCGAGACGCTCTTGCTCCCGCCGCCGGAGACGACGTACGGACACACCGGCGGTGGCTCCGCGTCGCCGCCATGGTCGTGTGCCCCCCGCCGTGCTCGGCGCCCTCGCGCTCCACTGCCTCCGCCTCGCCTGCTGCTGCTGCTGCGGCGGCGGTGCCGCCGCCGGCGAGAAGTGTAAAATGGACCTACGTACGTGTACCGTGTACGTGTACACCCCCGTACATACGTACTCGGATACTCCTGTACGCCATACGGTAACGGTAGTATATATATACGAATGTGTTCCTAGTACTTACTACTCCCTCCGTTTTAAAATATTTGACACCGTTGACTTTTTAGCATATGTTTGACCGTTCGTCTTATTAGAAAAATTGTGAAATATGTAAAACTATATGTATACATAAAAGTATATTTAACAATAAATTAAATGATATAAAAAGAAAAAATAATTACTTTAATTTTTTAATAAGACGAATGGTAAAACACGTATTAAAAAGTCAACGGTGCCAAACATTTTAAAACGGAGGGACTAGCATATACGTACGCCATGGCCCATGGATAATATTTGTCGTGTACGCATATTCACTTCCGTCCGTACGTTCGGAAATGTAATGTGAATTTTGACTGTCTAAGTTTGAACCTTATAACTGACTATCTCAAATAATGGTTAGGTTTCTTTCTGCCATAAATAACGATATTGTTGGATTCATGTTCAAAAGTGCTTTCTAATGACTATACGATTTTCCAACAGTAAGCGAAAGGAAAAAAGTACGAATTACCCCCTACCCCCTGCGAAGTATCGCGGTTGTCCGAATTACATACCTAAACCATAAAACCGGACATTCTTTACCTCCAACTATTCAAACCGGACGAATTACCCCCTAGACCCAATTCACGGTGGTTTTGGTCTACGTGGCAGTCCAGTCAGCAATTTATTTATTAAAAAAAGGTGGGCCCCACCTGTCAGTCTCTCTCTCATCTATCTCTTCTATCTCCTCCTTCAGACGGCGCGGCGAGGAGAGTCTCTCTCTCTCTCCTCTTTTAGACGGCGCGGCGGTGGCGAGGCGAGCGGCGGGCGCGGAGGAGGCGGCGGAGAGGCGAGCGCGGCGGCGAGACGAGCGGTGGGGGCGAAGGAGGCGCGGCGGCGAGGCGAGCGATGGGAGCGGAGGAGGCGAGGCGGCGGGGACGGAGGAGGCGAGGCGGCGGCGGTGAGGCAGGACGGCACTGGGGCGGGTGCGAGCGGCGGCGGCGGCTTCTCTCCCCTCTCCCACCCGTGTGCCGAGGAGGCCGTCCTCCTCCGCATGCTGCAGGTGCTTGCCGCTGCTCCGCTCCTATCCGACGACTACGTGGGCAAGGCGAGCGGCGATGGCGAAGTCGGCAAGGAGACGGAGGCGAGGCGCGAAAGATCGTTGGCGGCGGCAAGGAGACAGAAGCGAGGCGGCAGCGGCGGCGAGGCAGTTGGCGGGGGGACGACATCGCCGCCTTCTCGTCTCGCGCCACCGCCTCGCCTCGTCTCGCGCCACCTGCTCGTCTCGCGTAGCCGCCTCGCCTCGCCTCGCGCCGCCTCCTCGTCTCGCACAGCCGCCTCGCCTCGCCTTCGCCGCCGCCGCCGCCGCCGCCGCCGCGCCGCCTCGCCTCGCCCCGCCGCTGCCTCCGCTGACGCCGTCTGAAAGAGGAGAGAGAGAGATTGACATGTGGGGTCCACCTATTTTTTAATAAATAAATTGCTGACTGGACTGCCACGTAGGCCAAAACCACCGCGGATTGAGTTCAGGGGGGTAATTTGTCTAGTTTACATAGTTGGGGGTGAAGAATGTCCGGTTTTATTATTCAGGGGTGTAATTCGGACGACCGTGATATTTCGGGAGGGGGGTAATTCGTACTTTTTCCTAAGCAAAATAGTGCAAGACTATAGTCAAACTTGCTTATTTAACGGTTAATTAAAGTACGTCATATATATATTTTGAACGGACGGGGTACAATATATTCTTCTATTACAATATTCCAAAATTATATGCTGTTTGGCTGCAGCTACTTGCATGTTGAAATTAAGCTAGCCACTTTGCTTGCCACCAGGAAAAGGTATCGATGTCGTCTAGGCTGTGTTCGGCAGCTGATTCTATATTTCCACCTATATGATTTCCGAACTGCTAATAATATAATTTTTTTCAAAAAAAATCATGAAAAGTTGTTTTAAAAAATCAAATGATTAATTTTTAAAATTTAAAATAGTTAATACTTAATTAATCATCATACGGTAATGACTTGTCTCGTTAAAACGAATCTTCCTAATCTTCTCTTTTCCTTTCCTTTGCTACACATAAAGATCGAAACAACAAGACAAGGCATGAGAAATGGGATAGAAACTTCCTCATGATAGTAACTGTCAAGGTCATCGTTAGTGTTACTGTTCTAGCTAATTGCAAATAATAAGATTATCATTGCTTGATGTGAGGTTTTTCTTAGGTGAAGGCCGAGATCATTGGTAAGATTACACATTGAATTTGTGGATAACAATGGGGTATTAGTTGATAATCCCTCCATTTATATGGTACTACTTATATCATATACCGATATGTGACTAAATTCTATAAAAACAATATGCAAGCTTTATTTTTATTAATAGCGATAAAATTTGATATTAATAGTTACGAAATCTCATCTAAAATCCATCAAATATACTTTTCAATAATTCTTAATTTTACAAGCTGTATGGAGTCTTAATTTTATTTCCCCCCGGCCATTGCCTCGCTGTACCACACACCTCGCTGCTCTACTGATCACTCGAACAGTCAAACTCTATGTATTACTGAAATGTAAATTAAAGCCTCCGTTGGAATTGAGAATTTTTTTTAATGAATTTCATGGGAATTAAATTGATTCATGCAAAAAAAAAAACGAAAAATTCTACCATCCAAAGAAGTCCTAAGGGTTTCTTATTTGAAACATGTATATTTTTATAGAATTTTCACCATCCGTACTAACATTAAGCTTCAAATTCTTATAAGATTGTACCAAATGCATGAGCGGTGGTATGTACGGGTACGCTCTCAGGCTGGTTGGGTGGTTGTGTGGGCTTCACTGCTAGTAAGTTTTATTACTGATTAACTAAAATACTTTTAAAAAAATACTCCGATATGTACTCGCTCCGTTTGAAATTATAAGTCGTTTTAATTTTGATCGAAATCAAACTGCTTCTCACTTCGCGCGGGCGACGGCGCCCCTCCCTCCTCACTTTGCGCGGGTGACGGCTCCGGCCAGCGGCGCCGGCCGCCGACGGCGCCCCTCCCTCCTCACTCCGCACGCTGCAGCCGTCGTCGTCCAGCCGCGCTGCCGCTCCTCCGCGTGCCGCTGGTCGCGTTCGTTCTGCCTCCGCCCTCGCCCTCCCGCCGTCCCGGCCGGACCTCGCCTACCCATCGTCGTCACTAACATGTGGGATAGAGAGAGAAGAGATTAGAGAGAGAAGTGAAAGAGGGGATAGAGAGAAGAGAGATATGAGAGCTGACGTGTGGGCCCAAGGGCAAAACATTTCACGTGATTTCTCTCTCCTCTTCAACTAGAGTGAGGAGGCGCCGTCGGAGTGAGGAGGGAGGGGCCGCTGGCTGGAGCCGTCGCCGTCCCGTTGCTGCGGCCGCTCCGCCCTTGCCCTCCTGCCGCCGCCACGATATTTGGGATAGAGAGAGAAGAGAAGGAGGGATAAAGAGAGAAGAGAGATAGAAGAGTTGACATGTGGGCCCAAGGGCATTTTTGACATTTCACACGATTTCTCTCTCCTCTCTAACCGCAAATTATTACTTTAATGCGTGCGGTGTTCACCAGCAAATATCCAACTTTTAGGAGTGTTTTCCCCCAAAAGTCACTTTGTGCGGTGTCCTACGGCTAAAACCGTGAAGTCACGATATCCTGTAGTAAATTTTTCCTAGACTTTATGTTTCTTTGCATATTTTGTGATGCATCATCCCTAGCCGTGCTTAGAATCATAGAATTGAAACTAACCTAGAACTAATCATAACTAAGGATAGTATTGGGGTTTCAGCCCGTCTTACCTGATATACATGATAGCGCGAGTTTCATGATCTGTTTATGTATAATTGCCTCTTATATAGATAGATTGCTTTATATAAATACATCGAGTTAGATTGATCGCTTAAACTTCATATCTGGTGATCGATTGTTATTTGGTATATATTTATAGATTAATCTGGTTATATAAGTCTGTATTGGAGTATTAGCCAGTACATTATCTTTCTTCACTCTAAGTATTGATCTATCGGCTATTTCCATAATATTATCTTAAAACGATTGATAAAAACTAAAGAGACAGTCCTACAACCGATAGGGCATATTTAGGGTTTTGGCTCTAATTGACTATCATAAAGCCGCAGCCAATTAGGTTTACCCGTATCGGCTGTGTCCTGACGATAAGTCATCGGCCCTATCGGCCGATTGGCTATCGTTCATCTAATTACGTTTTTGTCTTTCTTGCTGGTTGCAGGATCAAATCAACCTGCATGCTCTTGACACTCGAGACAAGCCTTGAACCTGCACTGGAGTGAAGCAAATTTCCTAAGCCGCCGTGTTTTCAGTCAACACACGCGAAATCAATCTAGAGTTTGCCTCCTCCTCTATACAATGTTGTTGCACATAGTTTATTCCATCCTACTCGCTAGCGTGCACCAGTGATTGGGAGAGCAGGTCTCCGGAACCCTCGCCTTCGATGTCCTGCATCGGGAGAATGTGACAATAAGGTTTTTGGGAAGCACTTTGCGTGACTGTTTGCTGTTCATCCATAATAGCTCGTCTTTCTCTTCGCTCGGGTGCTGCGTGCTGTTGTCAACGCCCGGTACCGCGAGTCCTTGTTGCTGTGCAGCTGAGCTTCGAAAACCCTCAGTACGTATACGTTATGTTTCGCATATCCGATCTGTTCATGGTTTACTGTCCAGTTTATATTTGTATAGATCGTATAATGCGATTATACTAGTTTATATATGCAATGTAATGATTTATTTATGAAATAAATTAAATTAATATGTGCTTATATATTCAATAATTATATGACAATTAATATCAAATGGAGGGAGTATATGTCACAGGCATCACATAAACCGTGGTCGTAGCAGAATCGGATGTCGTGGTTGTGTGCATATAATTTTTCTTCTTTTCCAATTGATGAGAATCGGATCCCTTAATTAGGCAGAACAATCCGCGTGTCAAAAGCTATTGACGAGTATTGGCATGCAAGCCACGTCCATTTAAATTCATCCTGACTCACATGTCATTTAGGGTGTGTTTGGTTGGTGAAATTGAAATTTTTATGTGTCTTATCGGACGTTTGATCGGATGTCGAAAGAGGTTTTCGGACACGAATAAAAAAACTAATTTCATAACTCGTCTGGAAACCGCGAGACGAATTTTTTATGCCTAATTAATCCACCAGTAGCACACGTGAGTTACTGTAGCACTTATAGCTAATCATGACTAATTAGGCTTAAAAGATTTGTCTCGTGATTTCCATACAAACTATACAATTAGTTTTCGTTTTATCTATAGTTAATGCTCCATACATGTGTCTAAATATTCGATATGATATTTTTTGAAAAAAAATAGGAAATAAACAAGGCCTTACTCAGCTTCCCGAGGTAAAGCAGCTTGTGCACTACTCCCTCTATAGAAAAAAAAAAAACCTCGGATGCGTCCTCTTCTAAGAGTAAGTTTAATAGTATAGGCAACTAATAGTTCCAAAACATCTGTAGTCAATTTTATAGTTAATACGTACAATAATTACCTATAAACATATACTACTATACTATTGATATATGGTCCTACCTGTAATACACATATTGCGTGTTACATTCTATGCTGCAGTTGGCTATAAATTTATAGTCCACTGCCTTTTATTTTCTTCTTTTTATCTCATCTATATATGTTTATAGTTTGCTTATAGTTGTATCTATTCTAATACAACGAATTTGGACAAAAGAGCTGTCCAGAATTCCAGATTTATTATTCTATCTGAGAGGTTACATGTTGGTTTATTTTAAAGGATGGAGGGATTATTTTTGGAGTACATGCGTATCCATCTTGGTCGCCGAGATATCGCGCGCGCCTCATCTCTTGCACTCTTCCAACTTCCAAGTGCTAACCAACAGAAGCCGAGGCCGAGCCAGTGCAGAGGGATCGGGGATCACCATGGTTGCGATGGGATACATCGTCGGAGCCATCGCCTCCGTGGCCGTCGGCGCGGCGGTGAGCCTGCTTTGGCCGGCGGCGGCGCCGGCCTCATCTCCCGCATGGCCTTCGAGGCCAACCCGCAGCCCTACTACCACCTCCTCCACACCGCCGGCCGCGTCGCCGCCGCCGCCTTCGCCCTGTGACGTGACGAATCGACAACCCTAATTATTACTTCCTCCGTTTTATATTATAAAACTTTCTACCATTGCTAATATTTATATGGTATGTCTAGATTCACTACATTCATATGAATATGGACACTGCTATAAAATTTTATAATATAAAACGGATGGAGCACGTTCACTTGCGCTGCTTTGTTGTTAACTTGTTGCTTGGTCGTAGGAACTTACGTTAATCGTGTCACCTAGTTGAAGTGTTTGCGTTGGTGCTGCTCATATCGATCGATCGACGATCGATTGCTGTTCGACATGCTATGTATGTACTGGATGTATGAACGTCTGCCAGGAACTGTGTTTCCTGCGTACGAATAAATGGAATGAACATGCAGTACTAGTTTATCACTGTCTTCGGAAGCTATATATAGCTTCTTGTGCTCGATGCTCTGGTGTATGTGATTTTAACTGCTCGATTGTGCGGAAGATGCATCATGCATGCATGATGAAGGCGTTCGGGATCTTAGATGGTGTTTGGGAAGCAGGGATTAAACTTAAGTCCCTCTCATAAAAGTATAAAAGCATAAGTACCTCCCACCTTAGCCAGCCAGTGCCGGCGCTGGTGCTTTCCGTAGTTGACGACGGCGACGTGCCGCCGGCCGGACTCCGTTATCCTGGCTAGCTAGCTTTTCTTGCAATACATAAGTTCTGTCTCCGAGATTACGAGAAATACTCTCCCGCCTCAAAAAAAATCAATCTAGATGAGGATGTGACTCCACTTAAAACTATGAATCTGGACATCCCCATTAGTTAGGTTTGTATTTTTTTGGGACGGAGTAGCTTATAGGAATCTGGATTCTGGTTTTTAGTTTTTTTTTCGCTTTCGCTACTGTGCAGTCGACTGCAAATTTGTAATCCATCAGTCATCCCCTAGCCGTTGATTCTGCATTAAGATCTATGCACACTACTGGGCTGGTGGAGAAGACTTTCTACATATGGACCTTACTTAAGATATATCCTTTTGACTTTGGTTAAATTCAATATACTCTAATTTTTAACTAAATTTTTAGGAAAAAATTAGTTACATTTTTATTCCAAGATAAATATATTTAATTATAGATATAATAAAACTAATTTGATTTTGCAAATATTACTATATTTATTTATAAACATAGTTAATTTTAAAGTAGTCTAATTTAAATAAAGTTAAAACGGTTTATAATGCGAACGGAGGGAGTAGCTAGTTGCTCTGCTCCGTCGCTGAATGTTGGCTGAGCTGCCTGGTTATCTTTCCTAGCAGCATAACGTGACATAAGTATACATGACATCAATCAGAGAATCCCATCTTGCGTCACACTTCCATCTCACCTTCATGCTTTTCCACAGCTTTGGTTTCTTACCTTTTTCGATTTCGTCGTTCACTGTTGTTAGTCAAAGGTGACCTTTCACTGTTGCTTTGCTTGTGATTCGTAGGCCTTGTTTGAAAGATTAGTCTAGAGCTAATTTTGAGAGCTAATGTTTAGTCATGAATTGATAGACTAAACATTAGTCTAGGGTGGTATGTTTGGATCTATGGGCTAATTCAAGGGTAAAAGGTGAAGAGAGAGTAGAAAAAGAGGAGAGATAGCTGCTTTTTGATGGTCCCAACACAAAATTAGCCCCATTAGCATCCCATGGAGGGGCTAATGTTTTGAGGGGGCTAATTCACTTTAGCCTCAAATTAGCTCACCTGTTTGGATTCTTGAAAGCTAATTTAGGGCTAAAAGGTGAGGGCTAATAATTAGTCCATGAAATCAAACAGGACGATAGTACAAGAGCTCATACTTTTGTTTTGTTAGCGCTGGTGGTACATGATGCACCTACTATTTTTAAGACCTTTTTAGCCCAAGGAATCACCTTGGGACCGTGCAAACAATCAATCAATGCTGTAGTATTTACCAATGCCGAATTCCTTCATTTCCAAGTAAGCTATAATGGTGTATACTACACACAGTCAAACCTTGAGCTCTTAAATCATTAATTGATTAAGAAAGTTATTAAAAATCCAATATATAGAGAAAATTATTAGATTTATCATGAAAAGTACTTTTATATAGTTATATTCTTAATAACTTTATAAAAAATATAATTAGAACAATAATGATGATACATGTATATTGGGACTGCTTCATTCGTTTTATAAAAATACAAGGTTAGTATGGGATGTGACATATTAGGCTATTCCTAACTCAATGATTAGGATGATGTCTATAATATTAAATAAGCTGTCACCTAAAATAAAACATGATGTGACAATGACAAAAGAGAAGAAAACCAGGTGTTTCATGAGACATAGTTTCTACACAACATTTAAAACATCATGTGATATAGGTAGCATTAAATTTAAGTATGAAAGAGTGGTGTTTGCATTGAAAGAGTAGTCTCTAGGGAGTACTAGTTTTTTAATGATATGGAGTTTATGGAAACCATGTCTAGTGTCTTGGATTGGGACTGGTCTCATGTACTAGATTTTTCTAATAAGAATATGTTTTTAGTTTTTTTTAATTCTTTTTGGAAGTTGCAACTTCATAGAAGTTTACTTTATTACTGTAGCCATGGCCTTCTACATAAGCAACGGAAGACTCCACTACTCCTCAGTCCTCACCTCGGTAGCTAACACTACTTTACTTTATTACTGTCTTTTTGGTTTGCTTAGCAGAATATGGTTGGCATGAGCGAGTTCGTCGGCGGGCAGCTCAACTCCGCCAAGAGCGCGGCGGCGGCCGTGGCCTCCACCGTGGCGGCGGCGGCCAAGCCGGGCATCGCCGCGGGGGTCGGCTTCGTGAAGGAGCAGGGCGTGGGGAAGTCGGCGCTGGCCGTCGGCGGGGCCGCCGTGGCCGCCTACTTCCTCTGGCCCACGGCGGCGGTCGGCGCCGCCACCATGAACGCCCCGGGCGCCGCCGGCTACGTGATCTCCCGCGCGGCGTTCCTGGCGAACCCCAAGCTCTACTTCCACCTCCTGCGCACGGTCGGCGCCAAGGCGGCCGCCGCCGCTTTCCTGTAGGGAAGAATGGTATCCGCCGCCGCCGCTCGCCGGCGTTGGCTTGCTGTGGTTTGTGTGGCGTTTGGTTGAGTGAGTAATCGCCTTGCTAATTAAGGAGGATTTGTGATGGAGTTTATGCTTGGATTGCTCTTGTTTGGCTGTGAATCTATGTGGGGTAGTAATTCGCGGTGTTTAGGCGACGTGGTTATAAGATCAAATTGCCATGTAATAAGTTTGTGGTAATTAAGTATGTTGCTGTTTAAACTTCTATGGAACTGAGGCGACATCATAAGAGTGTGCTGTAATCTGCAGGAATTTAAGATCTCTAAACCCCTATTATCCAAACAAATATCCTTTGGAACAAAGGATTCTCGAAGAGATTTTGGAAATCCTATAAAATTCCTTTGAATTGGCTCGAAACATAGAAAAAAAAATTCAAACATGAGCTTTAACTTTTTGAAAAGAAAATTCCTTTGTGCCTATATTCATGCATTTTATTTTACACTCCGTCTAAATGGTTATTCTTACGGTTTTCTCTGTTTTTTTTAATATGCTAATCCTTCATTTTATCTGTTCGTGCATTTTGAGTTTCGAGGATTCAGCATCCCAAAGAAGAAATTCTACAAGATCAAAATCCTCAATTATTCCTATGAAAATCCAACCATCAAAGGAGCCTTATTTCCGATCGATACAACGGTGCGCTTGCTGAAACGAGTTAACCATCAAAGGAGCCTTATTTCCGATCGATACAACGGTGCGCTTGCTGAAACGAGTTAAGAAGGAGAATAACAATGGTTTCAAGAACGGGGTTTAGAGTTGTCACTTAGATCCCCAAACCCTTAAAATTCAGATCCAGATTTCAGAATTTGTCAAATTGTGTTATTCCAGTCCTAAATTAGATGTTGATGTGGTATCACCTAGAAAATTTCCTTTTCCTTTTGCTTTTTTTCTCCTCTTCCCCTCCCCCCTCTCGGGTTCGCATCGTCTGCCTTTGGGGCTGACGGCAAACATTGCCGTTGCATGCATCTGTACCACACATTCTTCCATCAGCGGTTGTATGAAGTGGCACTATCACAGAGATTAATTAGAGGCCTACTAATTGGTAAGTTACATCTGTATAAAATTTTAAGTGCAGTAATATATTGACGTACTAGCTCTTTCACGTTGAAAAATGTCTAGATTCCAATATGTATTTTTAAATTGTAATATGAGAAATGTCTAGATTTTTCTGTTTTTTCATTTTATTTTCCTTTTTTAGAAAAATTACGGTTATGTATTAGGAAGAACCCACCTAAAATAATTCAAGATATACCGAGCTTGTTCTAGGCCTGTAGATTATTGTGGTCTTTTCGTATAACAGAGGATTCTATTTGCTTAATTTTGTTTTGGAGAGAAACAACTAATAATGCCGATTAGTAGGCCCCTAATTAATCTCTGTGGTAGGACCACTGCATACAACCGTTGATGGAAGAATGTGCGGTACAGATGCATGCAACGGCAATGTTTGTCGTCAGCTCCAAAGGCAGACGATGTGAACCCCCCTGTAGAATAGGTGAATATGCCACACCAACTTCCATGTGGCATGCCACGTCAGCATCACGGAGTGGCAGTGGTAACTTGCAATCAAAATGACATGCTTTAACAAATCGTGGGACCCTAAATATATATTTTGAAAGTTTAGGGATTTAGGTGGTGTTTGGATCTAGGGACTCGTATCGGATATTTGGATATTAATTAGAAGTATTAAACCTAGACTAATAATAAAATTAAGGCAAAATTTGCTACAGGACACTCAAAAAATGTGTAATTGGCTGGGACACACCGCAAAAACGTGATACCACTGATGAACACTCCAAAAATTATATAATTGGCTATAGGACACTGTAGGCAATATTTTATAATTTCTAGGTCAAAAGAGGTGACAAATTTTTCAAAATGACAAGATTGCCCCTGCCATGAGCGCCGCGGCCAGCCCTGTGCGTGGCTACTTCCTGCCGCGCTCCACGTCGTCGCCGTGGCCGCTGCCTGCCCCGCGCGTGGCCCAGCTCGACGCAATGGGCGTCGATGGCGCAGACGGAGGCCCGCCTCGGCGACACGCTGCGCGACGGCGAGGCCAGCGGGGCCGCCGCCGCCGACGGGGTGGGCCGCGCGACCAACGAGACCGCGAGACGCGTCTGCCTCTGCTCCTTGCCGTGCATCGTCGGCCCAATCGCGAGGGGTGGAGCGACGTCGGCGTCGGCGCAAGGCGCTTCACGGAGCACGCGCAGCTCATGGCCGCTCTCGGCAGTGCCAACCGCGACGACAACACGGTGGACATGCTTTACTGGACAAGAGCGTCCCACGCCGCCGCCACCGTCGTGTCTTCCATGGGCGCCGGCGACGAGAAGATCGACCTCGAGCTGCGTCTGTAGATTGACGACCGTTCATTTCCATGAATTCATCATCTAGCTATCATCTGCCATGTTTGTATTAGTGCATCTTTAAGCGTACGTACTTATTAATCTTTATCAAGTACGTCTCCTGTCTTCTTCTTCTGAATATATAATTTTCTTTCCACGTTGGGCAATCTTGTCATTTGGAAAAAAAATCCCCTCTTTTGACCCGGAAATTATAAAATATTGCCTCCGATGTCCTACAGCCAATTACACAATTTTTAGAGTGTCCATCAGTTGCGTCACGTTTTTTCGGTGTCTTCTAACCAATTACACATTTTTTAAGTGTCCTGTAGCAAATTTTGCCTAAAATTAATTACATAAATAAGAGCTAATTCATAAGATAATTTTTTAAGCCTAATTAATCCATAATTATCACTAGGGCAGTCAACGAGCCGAGCTCGAGCAAGCTTGCCTGCCTAGGCTCAAGCTCGATACAAGATCGAGTCGAGCCTATAAAATGTTCGAGCTTTCAAATAGGCTCGGTTCGAGCTCGACTACCGAGCTTGATTTTAAGTAAAAAAATGTATATTTCAAGGATAATCTTTAAAAGAAATAATTAATTTCTAGTTCAACATATTAATAGCTGAGAAAAAAAGAATAAAATAAATATATGATACAAATACAAGGCATACAAATAACATATTTGATCTCATAATTTATTAAATAACAACAAATATTATAGGAAAAAGTGCACCGAAGGTCCCTCAACTTGTCAGCGAGATACAAAAAGGTCCTCGAACGGCAAAACCAGATATGCGGTGTCGGTGATATGGGCCCGGGGGTATCATGTTTAGAGGGAGGAGGCTGCCCCCCAATGCCACGTGGCCCTCCCCCGAGGGGTGTGAGGCCCGAGGTGGGGTGGCGGCCACTCCTTCCCAAAGACTAGTCGGAGGAGGCTGCCCCCCAATGCCACGTGGCCCTCCCCCGAGGGGAGTGAGGCCCGAGGTGGGGTGGCGGCCACTCCTTCCCAAAGACTAGTCAGAGGAGGCTGCCCCCCAATGCCACGTGGCCCTCCCCCGAGGGGAGTCAGGCCCGAGGTGGGGTGGCGGCTACTCCCTCCTAGAGATTGGACGGAGGAGGCTGCCCCTCAATAACACGTGGCTCTCCCCCGAGAGGGGTCGGGCCCGAAGTAGGGCGGCGGCCACTCCCTGGCCGAGACTAGAGGGAGAAGGCTGCCCCAGGCGCCACGAGGCCCTCCCCCGAGGGGGGATTGGGCCCGAGGTTAGGCGGCGACTGCCCCCTCCCGTGACTAGGAGTCGGGCTCCCCCGACCCCCCCTCTAGGTGACCACGTACGGTGGGTTAGGTGTCCGCCTACAGGTGACCACCTACCCATATTTATGGCGACCTGAGCGGTCGCGCCACGCCGCGTGCAGTGTACTCAACCGGTCTGTGACCGGTCGAATGATCGATGGGACTAGGTAGTGCGCCTGTGCGCTGCTCGTGTGTCAGGCGGCGTGCAGCCTGACATGTCCCATCAAATAATGATGGTGAGATGTTCTCATCCTCTTGTCCCAGCCGGAGTCGGTCCTCCCGCTCTGGTCAAAGCTAGGCTCCCGTTTCTCGGTGTAATAGGAGCCCAGAAGTCTTCACCCATTAAAAGCAGCTGACATGAGCGCCCCTCGTGTCAGGCGGTAAGATTTGACAGGCTCCATCATCAAGATGACGTGCGCTTGCTTCTCAAGTCAAGAGACAAGACATGCATTTAATGCAAAACACTTCTCCACCGGAGCAAGGTTTTTGGGCTCATTTGGTAACCCCTTGAGGTATAAAAGGAGGTCCAGGTCTAGTTTAAAGGGGGATGGAACCGGGACGATCCATTGGACGCTCTACAGCAGTCTCTAGCCCTGGAAGATCAACACCACATTTTACTCCAACAAGGGGATCTTGTAATCCTTCACTCAAGGAGCATAGCACAGGAGTAGGGTATTACACTTTTTAGCGGCCCGAACCTGTATAAATCCCTCGTGTCTCTTTTGTCTCGAAAACCTCGGATCTCACCTGCTGCCCCCAACCGAACTCAAAAAAGGGGATCTCACGATCTCCCGTTAGAGAGGATCACTCCTCGACAGCTGGCGCGCCAGGTAGGGGGCGCGTTCGTGATTTTTGAGGTTCTTTCGAGCGCCGGCGTGATAAGCGTCACGCCGCCAATGCGGGGAAAGGCGCAGCCTCCTCTGGAGTGCCGCGCCACCCCAAGCAGGGGGCTAGGCCCCCCGCCTCTTCACCGGGTAAGGCGGGCGGCCAGGTCTTTCTGGCAAGTCTTCGGAATGTCCGATGACCCCCAAAAGTTTCGGTCCAGCCTCACCGAAAGGTACCACGGTAGCGTCAACCCCTCCGAGTCCCTCTAGATCCACACAACGATCATAGAGGCGGCGTGGGGTGACGACCGGGTCAAGGCGAATTTCTTCCCCATGGCCCTCCAGGGCCAAGCGCGGAGATCGCTCATGAACCTGCCACCCGCCTCGGTCTACTCCTGGGAAGGCTCTTGCAGTTGAGCTCCGGGTGCCGTCGAAGCCCGGGACCCCCTGTGCTGGCTCTTCCGTAGCGGCTAGCTTTGGTCCCGCCGGCTAGCTACGGTGCCCGGCCCGGCTCAACTAATCGTCCTTTCAAGCTTCAAGTATTTTCAATTTTTCAATTCGTCAGCTTAATACAGTTTGAAGTCTTATATTTATTTTCCCCCGTTCTTTTCTCATGGCCCTGTGACACTCGCGTGTTACGCATTTGTTTGCTCCCTCGGTGGTAAGAGCCCAACCTCTCTCCCATCTACATGAACGTTTCCTCACTAAGTGTGGGAGCTAAGTTTTCTAGCCCTATTCCAGCCTTAAGTTGAGCGCCAGGTGCCGTCGAAGCCCGGAACCCCCTGTGCTGGCTCTTCCGTAGCGGCTAGCTTTGGTCCTGCCGGCTGGCTACGGTGCCCGGCCTGGCTCAACTGTGGACGGGGATCGCTGGCTCTAGAGTTTTTCGGCTCTCACACTCGTGCGAAAGTAGTCGTCCGTGTAAAAGGGAGAGATATTGGAAGGAGGCCACCGAAAGGAAAGAGCCAACAGAATGTGTAGCGTGGGGACACAGGCTCGTGGGAACCTCACCTCGTTTGCTAAGTGGTCGCAGGCTTCCCAAAATGGTTAGGATCCCATGGTGGGAGGCTCTCTTCGAGCTAAAGGTTTGAAAAGTCGCGAAATGCAAGCAATGTTTGTGTTTGCTTCATTCATACAAGCGATTCTTTGCTATAAGTGTGAGGGCTACGATTTCTAGCTCTATCCTAGCCCTGCATCGAGCTCTGGGTGCCGTCGACGCCCGGGGCCCCGGGCCCCTGTGCTGGCTCTTCCGTATTGGCTGGTTTTGGCCCCGCCGGCTGGCTACAGCGCCCAGCTTGGCTTGATCGTGGGTGAAGATTGTTGGCTATGGAAAATTTAGTCCTCGCACTCGCGCGAAGATAATCGTTTGCATAGAATTATTATTGCTTATATTTATCTCTCGCCCATCTCTTCCTCGCGGTCCCGCGGTACCCACGTGTCGCGTGCTAGCTTGCCTCCCTTGGTAACAAAAATTTTGTTTTCGCTTCATCCATTCAAACGATTCTTTGCTAAAAGCGTGGGGGCTACGATTCCTAGCTCTATCCTAGCCCTGCGTTAAGCTCTGGACGCCGTCGATGCCCGGGGCCCCCTGTGCTGGCTCTTCTATAGCAGCTGGCTCTGGCCCCGTCAGCTGGCTACGGCACCCAGCTTGGCTTCATCGTGGGTGAAGATTGCTGGCTATGGAAAGTTCAGTCCTCACACTCACATGAAAATAATTGTTTGAATAGATGAAGTAGAACACGAACAGAGGTTAACAAAAGGCAGGGGCAAGCGAGGTACGCGGCGTAAGGTCAAGGGCCCGAGAGAATCTAACAACGTTTGCTGAGTATATACAGAAAATAAGTTCACGGCCTAAGGTACGAGCTAAACTCCCGAGCCCACCGCGCCTCGGCAACTGGGAGGAAAGTGGGAAGTTAAGGTGACGTATGAACGTGACTAAACTCCCACTGCCCAACTCCCAGAATGATAGGACAGTAGATCGAGCCCACATGTCAACTGACAAGCAGATTGGCGTCAACCCTGACCACCTGGGAAAGGTTTTGGTCAGGGCTAACGCTGGGGGCTACTGTCGGTGATATGGGCCCGGGGGTATCATGCTTAGAGGGAGGAGGCTGCCCCCCAATGCCACGTGGCCCTCCCCCGAGGGGAGGGAGGCCCGAGGTGGGGTAGCGGCCACTCCTTCCCAAAGACTAGTCAGAGGAGGCTGCCCCCCAATGCCACGTGGCCCTCCCCCAGGGGAGTAAGGCCCGAGGTGGGGTGGAGGCCACTCCTTCCCAAAGACTAGTCGGAGGAGGCTGCCCCCCAATGCCACGTGGCCCTCCCCCGAGGGGAGTGAGGCCCGAGGTGGGGTGGCGGCCACTCCTTCCCAAAGACTAGTCGGAGGAGACTGCCCCCCAATGCCACGTGGCCCTCCCCCGAGGGGAGTCAGGCCAGAGGTGGGGTGGCGGCCACTCCCTCCTAGAGATTGGACGGAGGAGGCTGCCCCTCAATAACACGTGGCCCTGCCCCGAGAGGGGTCGGGCCCGAAGTAGAGCGGCGGCCACTCCCTGACCGAGACTAGAGGGAGAAGGCTGCCCCAGGCGCCATGAGGCCCTCCCCCGAGGGGGGATCGGGCCCGAGGTCGGGCGGCGACCGCCCCTCCTGTGACTAGGGGTCGGGCTCCCCCAACCCCCCTCTAGGTGACCACGTACGGTGGGTTAGGTGTCCGCCTACAGGTGCCCACCTACCCGCATTTACGGCGACCCGAGCGGTCGCGCCACGCCGCATTTAATGTGGCGTGCAGCGTACTCAACCGGTCTGTGACCGGTCGAATGATCAATGGGACTGGGTAGTGCGCCTGTGCGCTGCTCGTGTGTCAGGCGGCGTGCAGCGTGACATGTCCCATCAAATAATGATGGTGAGAGGTTCTCATCCACTTATCCCAGCCGGAGTCGGTCCTCCTGCTCTGGTCAAAGCTAGGCTCCCGTTTCCCGGTGTAATAGGAGCCCAGAAGTCTTCACCCATTAAAAGTAGCTGACATGGGCGCCCCTCGTGTCAGGCGGCAAGATTTGACAGGCCCATCATCAAGATGACGTGCGCTTGCTTCTCAAGTCAAGAGACAAGACAGGGATTTAATGCAAAACACTTCTCCACCGGAGCTAGGTTTTTGGGCCCATGTGGTAACCCCTTGAGGTATAAATGGAGGTCTAGGCCTAGTAAAAAGGGGGATGGATCCGGGACGATCCATTGGACGCTCTAGAGCAGTCTCTAGCCCTGGATGATCAACACCACATTTTATTCCAACAAGGGGATCTTGTAATCCTTCACTCAAGGAGCATAGCACAGGAGTAGGGTATTACGCTTCTTAGCGGCCTGAACCTGTATAAATCCCTTGTGTCTCTTTTGTCTCGAAAACCTCGGATCTCACCCGCTGCCCCCTGTCGAACTCAAAAAAGGGGATCTCACGATCTCCCGCTAGAGAGGATCACTCCTCGACATGCGGGGTCCCTTAACTATACAAAACCGGTCACCCGAGATCCTTCGGCAGTTTTGATCTCGGTATTGGTCTACGTGGCAGCTAAGTCAACGTGGGACCCACGTGGGCCCCATGTGTCAGCCTGTCCAGGTCAACCACTCTCTCTTTCTCCTCTTCTCTCCCTTCTCTCTCTCACTTCTCTCCTCTCAAGCAAGCCGGGGCGGGTGGGGAGGAGGTCGCCGGGGCAGCCGGCAACGCGGCGTCGGGGGCACAAGGCGACGCGGTGGCGGGAGCTGGGGTGGCGCCACATCCACGACCGCCTGCCGCGGGTCTCCCGCCGGTCTGCCGCCTGTGCCATCCCTTCCCCATGCCGCCTGGCCGGAATCCCACTGAAGCCGCCGCCACCGCCCACCGCGGTGGCTCTCCAGCGGCGCCATCAGCTCCTCCGTCCGCAGCGCCGCCTCGTCGAGGTCGCCTTCCCCGTTGTCGAGGACGGATTTGAGCTTGCCAACGGCCTTGTCGACGGCGTCCAACGCGGCGGGAGCACAAGGCGACGCGGACGGCGAACGTGACCACCGCTGTGAGCGAGGAGACGACGTCGACGGCAAGGAGGACGCTCGCGGCGCTAGAGACACGGTCGCGGGGTTGGTCGAAGAGGAGAGAAAGGAGTGGCGGGGGAGGCGACACCGGGGACCGCTCGTCACGGAAGCACGAACCGAGACAGCAGGCGGCGGCAACGGAGTTGGTCGAGGCGACCAGTGATCCTGTTGCAGGCATCGAGCAGCGCGACCTCGGCGTCGAGGTGTGCGGCGACGGGGGCTACGTCCTCCTCACTAGGCGCAACGCGTGCAGCGGGCGTGTAATGGCCGTGCGAGGGCCGCGACGCCGGTGGGGGAAGTGATGGGACGAGGCGCGGTGGTGGGAGAGGAGGAGGTCCGGCGGCCGGCGATGTGAGGGGGAGGGGCGACGAGGCAACCCGTCCGGCCGCCGATAGGGGAGAAGCACAGTGGCGGCGCTCGGCCTGCCGCATCCATGCCGGTTTGCTGTCCTTTCTCTGTTTGCACCTGAGCTCCGGGCCGGCCGCCGTCCTTCACCGCCGGAGTCGTGGCTGCCGCGTGAGTGAAGAGGAGCCAGAGAGAGACAGAAGAAAGAAGGGAGAGAAAAGGGGAAACGGAGAGGAAGATGTCGTGTCATACTGACATATGGGGCCCACGCTGGCTCAGCCGCCACGTAGACCAAAACCAGGATCAAAACCGCCGAAGGACCTCGAGTCACCAGTTTTGTATAGTTAAGAGACCCCGCATATCTGGTTTTGCGGTTCGAGGACGTTTTTTATCTCGCTGACAAGTTGAGGGACCTTCGGTGCACTTTTTCCAATATTATATATTACTAGCCTCGTTAGAAGCTCGAGCTCGGCTCGACAAAGCTCGCGAACTTTAGGGGAGGCTCGGGCTCATCTTGTCTGGAGCTCGAGCCGAGCTCGAATCGAGCCCAGAATGAGTCGAGCCTCGAGCAGCTTTGACAGCCCTAATTAGCACATGTTTACTGTAGCATCACATATGCTTATCATGGATTAATTAGGCTCAATAGATTCGTCTCGTGAATTAGTCCAGGGTTATGGAATGGATTTTATTATTAGTTTGCATTTAATATTTCTAATTAGTGTCAAACATCCGATATGACAGGGACTAAAATTTTAGTCCCTGATCCAAACAACCCCTTATATGGCACATGCTACGGATCAGCCCCTTAGATGGCACATGCTACAAGCTACAAGTTTAAGTATTGCCCATATACTTTTTTTTTCCTTGGATGTATTTGATTTTTCTACTTCCACTAAAAAAGAAGTTCTGTTATGGGATTATTTGTCCAACTGATTGCTAATCACGTTCACATAAATGAAAGTTGCATACAACTATTGTATGTCGTCCATAAATTGTCCATCTCTGGTTAGCTTTTATGGAGAATCAGTGTAAATTTTTGCTTGTCAAATTTCAGTTGTTATTTTAATATATTGCAGTATATATGTTTGCGCAATTTTGTAATAAACTAACTGCAATTATTTAGCAGGGTGTAATAAAAGGATTTTACGAAAAGCCCATGAAATTTTGAACAACAAACAAAATGGCGTTTCACTATCTCAGTGGGCCAGCAATATGGATCTGCTCATCTGCTGTCATGTTAGCATATCCGAGAAGGCTAACTATACACACGCTTCAAGTTTTTCACATTAAATTCAAGATAAAAATAGAGCTAACCTCATAGTTAAACTATTATACATGTTAGTTATATTATACTCCAATAGTTAATAACCAATAGTTAGCTATTCTATTAAACTTGCTCTTAACAACTACCGAGTGATTCGTTTCATCAAGAGATTGTGGGCTGTGTTTGTGTTTAAAGAAAAACAGAGAGATTGTGGCCTGCCTGCTACCGTTGATTGCATATTTGCATATCCAGTGCAAAGGTGACTGAAAATTCGAACGATTTCAGGCAGAACAATCCGCTAATACGAGTATTGGCAATTTGGCATGCAAAGCCACGTCCATTCGAATTCGCCGTGGCAACCCCCATCCGTTTAAACCTCACAATAAAACTGAACTTTTAATCAAGGATCAAATACCGGAGTAGTAGTACCGAGTCCCCTGGCCTGCCTTCCATCAATTCTCACCTCCCAACTCTTCCCCTTCCCGTGGTAATTAAGCAACAAACGCACAAGGCTCCCCAGCTACTTAGAGCAAGTTTAATACTATAGCCAACTACTAACTCCAAATCATCTATAACTAATATAATAGCCAATTTATACAATAGTTATTTACTATACTATTAATAACTGGTCCCACCTATTACACACTCATTGTGTCTTGGAGTCCGTTATTGGGATACGCGTAGGCTACGATAGCATAAATTAAAATTTTCTATCGCGTAAACCAGTAACCATGCAAGTATTAGATCATACATCGTTACCACTCGACGCGCTGCGCAGCGGAAGAAGACACTGAGAAGTCGAAGGAACTCTCGCGAAATAGCGCGTGTCGATGTAGAGGAAGTAGTCGATCGCACCGGCTCGACCTTCTCCTCCTCGTGCGTTCTCCTCGCCGTACTCCCACGCCGATCAGCACCGCAAACCAACGGCGCCTCTACTGGTATCCACACGTACAGGGACGGAACGCCATGCGCAGATGTGCTAGCACCCGCGCGCGGCCAGGGTTTTGCTCGGGGAGGCAAGTGATGGCTAGGGTTTCTCACGTGATGCAATATCTCCGCCGGTCACACTCCTCACGAATATATAGGATCCATCACTCGGGTCTCCAAGGCCCATAGGACTCCTATTCGTATCCCTATCCGAATTAAGCTTATATTGGATCTCCATCCAATCCCCTTATTCCGGCCCATTAAGCGTGCGACCCTGTAGGTTCATATATACTCGGCTGTAACCCGAAAACTCCTTTTCAGTCCACGCGTCAACAGCGGCCCCTAGCAGAACGTATTGACCCGCCGGGCATACATAAAGATCATATCGGCTGAACCTCTAGTGTATACTTGTATGAACCCCTTTGCCTCACGATATCGATTAAACTCAAGACTAGATATGTGCCATCCTCTAATAGCTCAATCATTCACTCGAACCTGTTGATAGATTATATAACTTGTGATTGACTCCTCAATCACCTTTGGCATGGCCATGAACTTCCATAATCTACAACATCGAGGGGTCTAGAGATATCTCTCCATATGAGGGGTAAATCCCATCTTGATTATTCATATCCCACTACATGTTTCATAGCATACCCGAAAACTACTTTTATAACTACCCAATTACGGAGTAGCGTTTAGCAGTCCTCATGAAAGAATCACATATTCATTAACCAATAATGAGTTTATCTATTTCAAGAAACAAAGTCGTATAAATATGTAAACATAGTGTGTGATACAATCATCTCTATGATTGCCTCTAGGGCATATCACTAACATCCGTGCTACAGCTGGCTGATCTGTAGCCAGCTACTCTTCTCTCTCTTCCTTTGTCTCTTTAAAATATGTTTATAACTGACTTACAGCCTACTATTATACCTGCTCTTATATATACATACGCATCAATCTTGGCCGTGGATATCACGCGTCATCTCTGCTCTCTTCCAACTTCCAAGTGCTAGAGCATCAGAAGCCGATCGAGGCACAGAGAGAGGGAGAGAGATGGCTCGATCGCCAATGGGATACATCGATCGTCGTCGGAGCCATCGCCTCCGTGGTTGTCGGCGCGGCGGTGAGCCTGCTGCTTTGGCCGGCGGCGGTGGCGCCGGGTCATCTCCCGCGTGGCCTTCGAGGCCAACCCGCAGCTCTACTACCACCTCCTCCGCACCGCCGGCCGCGTCGCCGCCGCCGCCTTCGCCGCGTGACGTCACAACGACCTTAATATTTGCGCTCTCTTCGTTAATCGTTGCGCTGCTGTTAAGTTGCTCATCGATCGATTGCTGTTCGACATGTTATCTGTTTGTCTGCCAGGAACAACTTATTGAACGACGAATATGCAGTACTAGTTTATCACTGTCGTCTATGGAAGCTAAATATAGGTACTTTTCTTTTTCTAAAATATAAGAATATACACTGCTACGGACAAGATTTTTCCATACGGGCATTTTGATTTTTCCGTGCGGTTGTCCAGCCCGCCTGTAGCTGGCTGTCTGCGAAAATCAGTATTTTCACATGCGGGTGGGCCGACCGCACGGGATAATCGATTATCCCGTGCGGTTATGTTATGCCGCCCGCACGGAACCAAAAAAAAATCCAAAAATAAAAAAGAAGGAAAAATCGCCAAGGTGCCACCGCCGCGCCCGGCCGCCGCGGCGTCGCCAACCGAGTCGCCGTCGTCCTCCTCCGCCTTGCGCAGTTGCCGCCGTCGCGCCTGGCTGCCGCCTCGCCCAGCCACCGCCGTCGTGCTCGGCTGCCGCCTCGTCCAGGCCGCCGCCGTGCCCGGCCGCCGTATCGCCCAGGCCGGCCCCGCGCCCGGCCATCGCCTCGCCCAGCCACCGCCTCGGCCCGACCGCCTCGCCCAGCCGCCGCCGCTGCGCCCAGCCGCCACCTCGCCTAGCCGTCATCGCCCAGGAGAGCGGGAGGAGGAGGGGAAGCCGGCCGGGGAGGAGGGTGGGAAGCCGGCCGGTTGAGGGAGAAGAGATAAGGTAGAGAGAGAGAGGTGGGAGCCGGTTGAGAAGAGATAAGGTAGAGAGAGAGAGGTGGGAGCCGGTTGTTAGGTGGGAGTAGTTGAGGGAGAATAAATGGGAAAAGGAGGAGAGAGATAGGAAAAATTTGAAGTGGGTGGGAGAGAAAGGAGGCAGGAATCCTGTGCGGTTGGGTTAGGACGCCCGCACGGGAAAATTGATTTTCCCGTGCGGACGACACCCCAGCGCTGGTCCTCTATTTTTCCGTGCGGTTCCACTTATGGACCGCATGAAAACAAAAAGAGGGGGCGTCTAGGAAAATCAATCGTGTAGTAGTGATAAGGTACGATATTCTAATAATATAAATCTGAATAGATGTCACTACTACATGATAGATTTTCCTGGACGCCACCGTATTTTGTTTCCATGCGGTTTGTAAGTGGAACCGCATGAAAAAATAGAGAACCAGCACCGAGCCGTCGCCCGCACGGGAAAATGCATTATCCCGTACGGACGGCTTAACTCACCCGCACGCAATAATTACCGGGCCTCTCCGTCTCAAAATTTCAAACAAATTCATCCTCTCAACTCTCTCTCTCTCCTCCCCCACCACCTCATCCTTATCCTCTTCTCACCACCTCTCATCCTTATCCTCTCAACTCTCTCTCTCTCTCCTCTCTCCTCTCCTCTCACACGCGCGCGCGCCGGCAGGCGCACAGGCGCGGCTCGACGGCCGGCGTGCAGGCGGGCGAGGCGAGGCGGCGGCGGGCACCCGGATCCACCCTCCGCCGCCCGGATCCGGCGGCGGCGTCCCTCTCCTGCCCTTCCCCGCTCGAGGGCGACGACGACAACGACGACGAGGCGAGAGCAGTGGCGGCAACAACGACGAGGAGGAGGGAGGGCTTCCCTGCTCGAGGACGACGACGACGAGGGAGGGCTTTCCTCTCCCTACTTTCGCGAGGCGACGACCAAGCGGGCGCGGCGAGGCGGCGGCGGCGTCCCTCTCCCGCCCTTCCCCGCTCGAGGGCGACGACGAGGCGGGAGCGGCGATGACGACGAGGAGGAGGGAGGGCTTCCCCGCTCGAGGACGACGACGGCGACGAGGAGGGAGGGCTCTCATCTCCCTACTTTCGCGAGGTGATGACCGGGTGGGCGCTGCGAGGTGGCGGCGGCCGACGGCAACCGGCCCCCACGCGCCCGGATCCGGCGGCGGCGGCCGTCCCCCACTTGGATCCGGCGGTAGCGGTCGTCCCCCGCCCAGATCCGGCAGCAGCGACCGTCCCCCGCGGCGGTGAGGGGTGGCGGCGGGTGCGACGATGCCGACGACGAGTTGCGGCGGCCGGTTCATTTGCGGGCCGGCGGGCGGGCGGCGATTTTTCTTCTTTTTTTTGGTTTTTTTATTCTGTGCGGGTGGTATAGTATGACCGCACGGGATAATCGATTATCCCATGCGGTCCTCCCGCCCGCACGTGAAAATACTGATTTTCGCAGACAGCGGTGTGCAGGCGGGCCAAATGACCGCACGGAAAAATGGATATGCCCGTCCGGGAAAATGAGTTACTTAGTAGTGTGTTATATCTGTTTTAGAATGTAAGATATTTCAGTTGAATAAAAACACATCTTTCTATAAAAGTATGAATTATATCTAAGTATCCTAGTACTACGATGTATCAAGTTCAAACAAAATCATTAATATTTTTTCTTAGAACGGGGAGAGTATAGCAGTAACCAACCATAGTATGTGTACAAATGTGCATATATGTATACGTAGCAATGTCCGGACGCATGATATTTGTGCTTGTTCCGCTGCCTTGCAGCCTGCCTGTAACATATGACTGCTTCGTTTTACTGCATGGTATAAGCCGACTAGCTGTATGGCAGCACTGCACTAGGAAGCCGAAAAAGAAAATTGTAAATGGTTGACGCACGTGAAACAGCCTAGCTTATATATTCCCTCCGGTTTTATATTAGTTGTCGAAGCAATGTATTCTGTGGATGATAATTCCTGACGCTTTAAATGAGTAGACATCTGACAGAGGGGTGTTAGAGATACAAGTGATAGACCGGCTGGTCGACTGGGAGACGACAGAGAGGTTTTGCCTGTTGACCCAAGAAGCTATCGAAAGCGGATCACGCCTGGCCACCGCCGGTGGCTGGCGGCTGCCGGAGCCACGCTCGTATGAGTGCTAGGCGGGGGAGGCGCCTCACTATCGCTCCTCTGGCCGGTGGTCTCGCCAGAAGCCGAGGTCAGAGCGGCGCAGATGCCGGCCGTGGTGTCGGTGGTCAGCGCGCGGCTGTGGGTGGCGTTTCGGAGGAGAGCGGTGGAGCGCTGTGTGAGCAAAGGGCACGGCGTCAATTGTCCAAGGAGGTGGCGTGGGCAGCGGCCATGACCGTCCGCCCCAAGCCGGTGCATGCTGTGACCCCTTCGCCAGCATCGCCGATCCGCTCAAAGTTTTGGGCAGCGCCGGACGACGATGACTCGGAGGATGATGATGAGGCACCGACACCGCCCCCGTTCACAGGCTCATCGGCGACATCCTCTCCGTCGACGGAGGATTTCGTCAACGAGGCACGCGCAGCGGGATTCTCACGTGCACAGCTCGTCATGGCGGAGCAGCAACTCCAAGCAGGTAAGAACGGCGACCAACGGTTGCCGGAGGTAATTTTGTCCACGCTGCTACGGCGGAAGCTGGTGGGTCCACCATGGCGTGGCCCTTTACCAGCGGAACACGTTTCTCCGCCGAGAACGCTGGGCGACTGCCTGGCGTCGGCATCTCGGTGTCCGCGGCGTAGGCGGCGCGATGGTCGACGGTGCGGCGTTCCTCGTTCATCGTCATCGCCGGAGGCCGGGACGGTTGGTTCAAAATTCGTAATTCCGAAATCGTTGGGCGTTTCAAACGGCTCCGATCAATTACTACGGCAGGGTTCACGGCCTGATTTCCCTCCTCTCTGCGGTGCGCACTCGTCGGTCTCTACCGCGATTGCCAGCGCAGGAGGGGAGGTACGAAGGCCGGCGCCATCTGCATCTCAGTCGGATCGGATTCGTTTGGGGCCCGGGAAGTGGTTTCGGCCCACCAAAGGATTGACCTCCCTCTTTGCTCGCTCTGGACTCAAACCTAGATCGCGAAAACTGCAGCCGCCATCACGCCCCACTGCGACGATCTCATACGCTGCGGTCGTACGGAGAGGAAAAGCCATGGCGGCACACGGAGACGGAGGGTTTGGCGGTCAAGGGGGAGGGAGAGGCTGGGGCTTCGCGCAAGGTTTCCACCCTGGCTTCGACGGCGGCCGCGGCCGTGGCCATGATCAGCGCGGTCGCCCACATGGCCACAACGGTGGCGGATTCGAAGGAGGGTACGGTGGCGGATATGGCGGCGGAGGCTATGGTGGTAACAGTCACGGTGGATACGGAGGCAACCGGAACCGCCGCGGTTGGCAGGGTGGGCGCCGCTTCGCGCCGGCTGCTGGCCACGCGGCTGGTCAGTTCCACGCCGGAGGTGGCGTTCCTGGACTCCAGGCCGGTGGCCAGGCGGTGGTCGGCCAACTGCAGCAGCAGGCCGCTGCTGGTCAGTTCCAGCCGGCTGGCTTCCAGACAGCGGGGCTGGCTGACCAACAGCCCGCCCAGGCGCCCTTCCAGGCACCTCTGGCTGGCCAGCAGCCTACCCAGCCGGCTGCGGCTGGCAACCAGACCAGGGAGGCTGGGGCTGTGCTCTTCCAGCAGGTCAGCCAAAGCCAAAAGGCCCAGGTGGCTGCACCGGCCAACGGTGGCGGCCTCGGTACGTCTCAGGCCGGGACGTCGGCGCTGCTGGCCTCCAGCCAAGCAGCACCGGCCGCTGCTCCAGCTGGCTCCACAAGAGGGGCCATCATTGGAGGATCGGCCCAGGATCCCGCGGCGACACATCTGGAAGGCTTCATGGCAACCAAGCCCGAACCTGCACAAGCCGGAAAGCAGAAGAGCAAGGGTAAACCCTACTGTTTCCGCTGCTATACAAAGGGGCACACTATAGATGATTGCACTGTCTTGCTTTGCTGTGATTTGTGCTTTGAAAATCATGTTCTAAAGAATTGCCCAAATGTGAAGAAAACAAATGCGATTGCGGCTCCATGTGGTTATGCAGTAGAGGGCATGGGCTTTTACTATATCCCTATGAATGACAGCCCAAAGAGTAATGTGGAGGAGCACACGGTTTTGGTACGTGTCTTAGACGGTTCCTTTACTGTTGATCAACTGACAGTGGAACTTGATAGACTACTGCCAGCTAAAATTACTTGGGAGATTGGTTTGAAGGGGTCTGATGCCTTCATCATTACTAATTTTCCATCCGAGCTCCGAGAATATGCGGTGAATTGGGGTCCAATGGACACCAAGACAATTAAGGGAAAGATTCGCTTCGAGAAAGGTGTCGAGAATGATGTGAACAGATATGAGATTGACAAAGTTTGGGTTCAGTTTCGGGGTCTGCCTAGCGAGCTCAGAGAATTTCCTATCATATGGGCTATAGGGTCCATATTAGGGGTCTCTAAAGCGGTGGATATGCGCTTTACCAAGACGTTTGGCAGGTCCAGACTGAAGGTGGCTGTTCTAGACCCGAACAGGATCCCAGATTACGTTGATGTGGTCATTGGTGACTTCGTTTATGAGCTGCAGTTCCGCATGGAGATAGATATGCCTGTTGGAGAGCCTACAGTCATTGACATGGACTCTACCACAGACAATGATGGTGACAATGATGGGAAAGGCGAGGACCCAATGGAGGAGGATGCCAACAAAAATAATGGCACCCCTGATGACTTACCAAAGGATGCTGCCCCTGAAAATGCCCCTGCAGACCAGCTACCCAAGTATGGCGCGGGTGCTGAGACAGGCAAGCTGAAGGAGAAAACAGTGGCTAACTCTGATCCGGGAAAAAATAAAAGGCCCGTGGCTGTATTATCTCAGGAGATCTCTCTGGAGGGTTCCATTCAGTGGCAGGCAAACATGTTGGGTAACCATGGCTCTTCTAGCAAACCGGTGGTGCACAAGGGAGAGACTGTATCTCCTCTGAGGTCCAGCAAGCGCAATGTGTCCTCCCTGGAGCAGGACTCCATGGAAAAGGCCACCAAACTGAAAGCTCGCAAAAACTTGGATTCCACTGCTGCAAAAGGTAACAAACCCCTCCCCTCCTCTTTTCATAATTTAGATGATTCTGTTATACTGGCTACAACTGATTCTTTAGGAATTAATTTGGGGGACGATGTTAGTTCGGTTCTAGATTCTGTACATTCTTTAAAACAAATTGAGTTACAAAGATTTAACGACTTTTGCTCATCCAGTAAAGAGGAGAAACGTAGCTGCGAGGAAAACTCATCAGTTTGTTCGGAGGATAATGTTGATATTGATGCTTTAAATACTATCTGTTCGGAAATTGCGGAAAGTCTTGGTGATGGGGGCTGTGACCCGCTGTGTCTACATACCCCCTTATCACAAATAAAGAGGAGGCAGCCTAAGGGTAAGCAGAATAAAAATAAAAGCGAACGTAGTAAAACATGAAGGGTATTTTTTGGAATTGTAATGGGTTTGCAGACCCGAAAAAATATAAATTTTTGTCTGATCTAACTAAGGAGCAAAATCTAGACTTTATTGCTTTATCAGAGACGGGCAGAGCCTCTTTTTCTCAGTCAACATTAAATAATATTTGTGCTGGCAGAGATTTCATCTGGCACTGCATGGCCCCTAGGGGGCGCTCTGGTGGTATGATTCTAGGTGTTAATTTGCTGTTTCTTGACATTGGAGAAATTGAGGAAGGAGATTTTTTCATTCGCTTTAAATTAAGACAGAGAGCAGATGATTTTAAATTTAATTTGATTTCTGTATATGGTCCAGCACAGTCTGATTTAAAAGGTCATTTTCTCTCCGAATTAGTACGAGTTTGCTCTAAAGAAACCATACCTACACTTGTAGGTGGTGACTTTAATATACTTCGTAACCCACAGGAGAAAAATAATGATAACTTTAACGATAGATGGCCATTTCTGTTCAATGCAGTAATTGACACTTTGAATCTTAGAGAATTGGAGTCATCAGGGAGATCTTTTACTTGGGCAAATCACTTACAAAATCAAACTTTTGAGAAGCTTGACAGAATTCTAGTTTCTACGGAGTTTGAGACAAAATTCCCACTCTCTACTGTTAGCATCCTCACTAGGGAAATTTCAGATCATACACCTTTGCTATACAATTCAGGCGGTGCGTCCGCAGCTTACCAACCCCAATTTAAATTTGAATTGGGCTGGTTGCGGAGGGACGGTTTCAGTGATATTGTAAAGGAGGTGTGGCAAGGGGTGTCCATTGAGGGTACACCTTTAGAGAGATGGCAGAGGAAAATTAGACGATTACGCCAATTTCTTCGAGGTTGGGCGAAAAATATTACTGGTGCTTACAAAAAAGAAAAGAAAGAGTTATTGGATAAATTAGATACACTTGATAAGAAAGCTGAACATACTATACTCAATGAGTTTGAATTAAATGTTAAGCATGTTCTAAATGATAGACTGGCTGAGTTATTGAGGGAGGAAGAAATTAAATGGTACCAACGTGCTAAGGTCAAGCACCTATTGGAAGGAGATGCTAACACAAAGTACTATCATCTTCTGGCAAATGGCCGTCACAGGAAAACTCGTATTTTCCAATTGCAGGACAGGAACGAGGTCATTACTGGTGATGCTCAACTTAAGGAGCACATCACCAAGTACTTTAAGACCCTGTTCGGCCCATCACAGACTTCATCTATTTTTTTAGATGAGTCTCAGGTCGACGACATACGACAAGTCTCTGCATAAGAAAATGAGTCTTTAACGGCAGATTTTACAGAAGAAGAGATAAAATGTGCTATATTCCAAATGAAACATAATACTGCACCTGGTCCGGATGGTTTCCCACCAGAGTTTTATCAGGCCTTCTGGACAATTATAAAGGATGACCTGTGAGCTCTGTTTTCGGATTTCCAGCAGGGATCGTTGCCTCTTAATAGCCTAAACTTTGGTACGATTATTCTACTGCCCAAGCAGAAGGATGTTAGGACTATTCAGCAATACAGACCAATCTGTCTCCTGAACATCTCCTTTAAAATCTTTACCAAAGTGGCTACTAACAGGCTTACATCAGTAGCTCAGAAAGTGATTAAACCTACTCAAACGGCTTTTTTACCGGGTAGAAATATAATGGAGGGAGCCATTATTCTTCATGAAACTTTACATGAACTCCACACAAAGAAGCAAGATGGGGTCATTTTTAAGATAGATTTTGAAAAAGCATATGACAAAGTTAGATGGTCTTTTCTCCAACAAACTCTCAGAATGAAAGGATTTTCACATAAATGGTGCAGTTGGGTGGAGAAGTTTACTCAAGGGGGTAATGTCAGTATAAAGGTGAATGATCAAGTTGGTAATTATTTCCAATCCAAAAAGGGCTTGAGGCAGGGGGATCCGATGTCGCCAGTACTATTTAATATAGTTGTCGACATGTTAGCGATTCTCATTGCTAGAGCCAAAAACGCTGACCGCGTAGAGGGTGTTATCCCACACCTGATTCAGGATGGCCTGTCGATACTCCAATATGCGGATGATATGGTAATTTTCATGAGCCATGATGTCGCCAAAGCGATTAATATGAAGTTAATTCTTACAACCTTTGAACAACTATCAGGCCTCAAGATAAATTTCCATAAGAGCGAAATCTTTTGTTTTGGTAGAGCAAAAGAGAACGAAGCCTTTTATTCGCAGCTATTTGGGTGTAAGATTGGGTCATTTCCGTTTAGATACCTTGGTCTTCCCATGCATACCAGAAAACTTAACAATAAAGATTGGCAAGAAATCGAAAATAGGATCGAAAAGAAGTTGGGGGGTTGGAAAGGAAAATTACTAACGGCCGGAGGGAGACTCGTACTAATTAACTCTGTGCTTTCCAGCTTACCGATGTTTATGCTGTCTTTCTTCGAAATTCCAAAAGGTGTGCTAGAAAAAATTGACTGCTATAGATCAAGGTTCTATTGGCAGAATGATCAGCACAAGAAAAAATACAGACTAGCTAAATGGACAGTCATGTGCCAACCAAAGATACAAGGGGGGCTAGGTATCCCCAATTTAGAGATTCAAAATAAATGCTTACTGAGCAAATGGCTTTTCAAACTGTTAAATGAGGACGGACTTTGGCAGGAACTGATTAGGAACAAATACTTGAAGGAAAAGCCCCTAGGTTGTTGCCAGAAAAGGGCTACGGATTCACACTTCTGGAAAGGTTTAATGAGCATAAAAGACACTTTCCTGGGCTTGGGATCGTTCAAAATCAAAGATGGATCGCAAACGAGATTTTGGTGCGATACGTGGCTGGGTAATAAACCTTTAAAGGACAGATTTCCATCATTGTTTAATATTGTTAGAAGGAAAAATGACTCTGTGGCCAAAGTACTTAGTTCGTCCCCTCTGAATATTTCGTTTAGGCGGAATTTGGTGGGAGCGAATCTTAGTAGATGGAATAGAGTGCTTGCTTCCATACAGGAAGTATTATTACAGGATGGGGGTGACTCGTTTGTGTGGTCTTTGCAGGCCTCAGGAAATTTTACTGTCAAATCGATGTATGCTGCACTAATCAGTAATGGTATTAGAGTTTCACAGTATATTTGGCAAATTAAGGTCCCTTCAAAAATAAAAATATTTTTGTGGTACTTAAAGAAAGGTGTCATTCTTACTAAAGATAATTTAGCTAAGAGGAATTGGCATGGTGATTTAAAATGCGCTTTCTGTCATCAGCCTGAGTCAATTCAACACCTGTTTTTTGATTGCTGTATTGCCAAGTTCTTGTGGCGAGCGGTTCATATTTTGTTTGGTATAAGTACCCCATCAAACTTAGTTGAGTTATTCCAACAGTGGTCTAAGGGGGGTAATAAAAAACAAAATACTTTACTGTTAACTGCAGCAGCAGCGCTTTTCTGGACAGTTTGGTTAACAAGAAACGAGTTAGTGTTTGACAATTACGGATCGAAATCTTTTTTGCAGGTACTATTCAGGGGTACGCATTGGTTACGCCAATGGGCGAAGCTGCAACGGCATGAGGATCTGCGTTCACAGTTGATCGCGGCATCGCAACATCTTGAGTCATCAGCTTTGCAATTTTTTAGTTCCAATGGATGGTTATCAGCTAGACACATCGGTCTTTAGTCGTCTGAACTTTTATCTCGGTTTTGTTTCCAAGTGTTACTCTGTAAGAACGTTTGTAATAATTGGCATGAGTCTATCTTTTGATAGATGAAGCCGGGTATAAAATATCCATTATCTAAAAAGGGATTTCTGTGGAGGTTTATAAAAAAGTTGCCCCTGTTAAACTAATGAATGTCTTAATGGTATTGTCGTAATATCAACGCATCCACTACCGGTGTAAAAAAAAAAAACGCATCTACTACCGTGTTGCATGACTAGCTAATCAGCTCTACTGTATGGGCCACACGTACGGTACGTTCTTTCAGTTAATATGGGTAAAATATAAATAGTTACCTTCTCTATTTTACAATGTAAAACTTTCTAACATTATCCACATATATATAGATGTTAATGAATCTAAACACGTGCATATATCTAAATTCATTAACAGATGAATGTGAACAATTATAGAAAATCTTATATTGTGAAACGGAGAAAGTACCTAATTAATCATGCCTTGCAAGATTACGTGTGTAAAACGTTGATAAATATGAAACCGCAGGGAGTACTCCCTCTGTCTAAGAAATATCCAAATTTTGGGGACTAAGATTTATTTGTTGAAGTTTAGTCTTTTTTGACGGAAGGTGTAGTTCGAAGCTAGTTTTGTTGTAGTGTAACCCGTGGATAGTCATGCGTCACCGCACGTTCAAATATGTCGTTTAACTCGAGTACATAAGTAGCTGCCTGTTTTCTTAGGGGGACTTGTTCGTTATTACATAATTTGGTTGCGTTCTTAGCTTAGTCGAGTGCTAGTTTATTTTTCTGAAGAAACACAAGTAAAAATTAAACTCTAACTTATTTCATTATCTTTTCGAGTTACTTATGGATCTGTCGTTATTACCTAATTTGCTTGTGTTCTTCGCACTACTACGAAAAGGATATTTCCGTGTGGTCAAAAAGAGTTTTTCCGTACGGATGTTTTGCCCGTCTGCACCCAAGTGTCTGAGTAAATAAATATTTTCACGTGCGGGCGATCCAACCGCACGGAAAATACATCTTCCCGTGTGTTGATGAAAAACACGAGGCCTGGGAGATCTGCTTAACTCTAGTGCAGGTCCAAAACTTGTCTTTGGGTATGCTAGTGTGCCGGTTGATTTGATCTTGCAATCAACAAGAAATAAAAACAAAGAGAAACCGCGGTTAAATCCATAAACGATAGCCGATCGGCTAGTTGCCGATGGCATATCATTTATCTCTGGGCCGATGTCATATTTGAATCGATCGGCGGTTGCAAATAGATGATAAAGAGCTAAATCTACTTGATCGACTTTAGATATTAACATATATAATCCTGGCGTTGATATATACTTAAATCAAGTGACTGGGATAGATCGGTCGCCATGCCAAGACAATATAAATCACTTAGATCGAAATATATATCAACAACAAGACTATATATATTCATAGCGTAGCCGATCAGATAGATCTAGCATGTATCGGCTAATATTCCAATACCACTCTATATTAAGATATTAAAACAAACAGAATATACCAAACAGAAGTTTAATATACTTAGATGCAATAAGATCTTGACCTAAAGGGCAGATTTAACATGTCAATAAGGCACATAAAGCAAATATAGTTAAATCAGATAAGATCGGCTGAAACTCCGATGCTACCCTAATCGGCAACCAGAAGGCAGGCTAGAGATTGATATTCTAAACACGACTTAATAGATCAAACTCAACTGATGCAGCATTAAGTATGAAAAGAAGAACAATATCTAGACAATCAAGCCGCTGGAAGTTTCATAGAGTGGTGGATATCCTATATAATCTAAGTCGACATCGACATCTAATATACTTAAATGCAACAAGATCTTAACATAAAGGGCAGATTTAACATATTAATAAAACACATGAAGCAAATGTAGTTAAATCAGATAAGATCGGCTGAAACCCTGATGCTACCCTAATCGGCAACCAGAAGGCAGGCTAGAGATTGATATTCTAAGCACGACTTAATAGATCAAACTCAACTGATGTAGCATTAAGTATAAAAAGAAGACCAATATCTAAACAATCAAGCCGCTGGAAGTTTCATAGAGTGGTGGATATCCTATATAATCTAAGTCGACATCGATATCTAACCTAATCGGCTGCCCTCTACCGACAGATGTCAGCCGATGGTAGCTTAGATAGCAATACTGCTAGAGATTACGTAAGATATATGATAACTCGATGAATTACATAAACAAGATTAGAGTATCATAAAGATGGAAGCACTAATCCCAAGAACGTAAGCCGTCATAATAAGTTTTACCTCTTGCTGAAGATCGAAATTGATGCAGCTCAACCCGAAAGCAAGAACTCATCAAAACAAATGTAAAAGGGTGGCGATGCGCCGAGATTGTATTGAACGTGTGTGTCAATAATTACATGGGGTTCGGGGTCTATTTATACCCGAGAATTACAAACTATGTCCATATCGGACACGACTCTTATCTCTAACAAACTCTAAGATACCATAAGTCTTTACGGTAGACTTTTGCCCAAACATATTTCTAAGGAAATTACATAGAATATCGTAATTAATAGATACAATTGCCTTCCCAAGACTCTATCCATGCATGGCAATCACCTTGAAGTATATCAACTCAACCCGATGTTGTACACCAAGTCGCATAGTCGGAATCAGCTGCATCACCAAACCAAGTCTGACTCGAGTTTAGCCGATCCAATCATAGCCGATCCAGACTCTAGCCGATTCTTACTCTGTTTCCACGATAATCCTCATCTTTGATTCCGCTTCGATCTAATCTTCCTTTCCGATGCTGATATTACCAAATTTGGTCGTTAACACCGTGCAGTCGGGTTAAGTAGATCGCATGGGATAATCGATTATCCCGTGCGGTCCATTTATACCGACCGCACGCGAAAACAAAAATCCGAAAAAAAAATCGTCGTTGCCGTCGCCGCCGTCGCGAACCCTAGTTGCCGCCGCAGATCGTTGCCATCACCACCGTCGTCGTCGCCGTCATCGTCGCCGTCGCCGCTGTCGCTGTCGTCATCACCATTGCCGCCATCGCCGTCGCCGTAGCTCGTGTCATCGTCGTCGCCTCTGCCGGATCCGCGCGGGGAGGACGGGAGAGGGGCGCCGCCGGGGGAGCGCGGGGCTGCGCTCCCGCCGTCCGTCTCCGCTCTCGGCCACCTCCTCCTCCTCGTTGGCGGGGGAGGCATGGATTCATGGGGCCAAAGGCGCCGCTCCCGGCCACCTCCTTGTCGTCGTCGTCGGCGGGGGCAGTGTGGATCCACCTCCTCGTCGTCCCGTCGCCCGCTGCTGAGCCGCCCACTGTTGATGAAAAACACGAGGCCTGGGAGATCTGCTTAACTCCAGTGCAGGTCCAAAACTTGCCTTTAGGTATGCTAGCGTGCCAATTGATTTGATTCTACAAACAACAAGAAATAAAGACAAAAAAAACCATGGTTAAATTCATAAATGATAGCCGATCGGCTAGGTGCCGATGACGTATCATTTATCTTTGAGCCGATGGCATATATGCATCGATCGGCAGGCATAAATAAATAAAACAGAACTACTCGATCGGCTGTAGATACTAATGATATATAATCCTTATATCGATATATACTTAAATCAAGTGATTGGGATAGATCGGTCACAATGCCGAGACAGTAAATCACTTAGATTGAAATATATATTAATAATGAGATTGTATACATTCATAGGATAGCCGATCAGATAAATCTAGCTTGTATCGGCTAATACTCCGATACCACTCTACACTAAGATATCAAAGTAAGTAAAATATATCAAACAAAGAGCCTAATATACTTAAATGCAACAAGATCTTAACATAAAGGGCAGATTTAACATATTAATAAAACACATGAAGCAAATGTAGTTAAATCAGATAAGATCGGCTGAAACCCTGATGCTACCCTAATCGGCAACCAGAAGGCAGGCTAGAGATTGATATTCTAAGCACGACTTAATAGATCAAACTCAACTGATGTAGCATTAAGTATAAAAAGAAGACCAATATCTAAACAATCAAGCCGCTGGAAGTTTCATAGAGTGGTGGATATCCTATATAATCTAAGTCGACATCGATATCTAACCTAATCGGCTGCCCTCTACCGACAGATGTCAGCCGATGGTAGCTTAGATAGCAATACTGCTAGAGATTACGTAAGATATATGATAACTCGATGAATTATATAAACAAAATTAGAGTATCATAAAGATGGAAGCACTAATCTCGAGAACGCAATCCGTCATAACAAGTTTTACCTCTTGTTGAAGATCGAAATCGATGCAGCTCAACCCAAAAGCAAGAACTCGTCGAAACAAAACAAAAGCAAAAAGGGTGGCGATGCGCCGAGATTGTATTGAACGTATGTCTTTTTTACATGGGGTTCGGGATCTATTTATACCCGAGAATTACAAACTATGCCCTTATCAGACACAACTCTTATCTCTAACAAACTCTAAAATACCATAAGTCTTTACGGCATTGCCCAAACATATCTCTAAAGGAAATTACATAAAATATCCTAATTAATAGATATAATTGCCTTCCCAGGACTCTATCCATGCGTTGCAATCATCTTGAAGCATATCAACTCAACTCGATGTCGTATACCAAGTCGTATTGTCGGAATCGGCTGTATCGGCTAGCCCTGTCTGAGTCGAACTCTGCCGACCCTGACCGTAGCCGATTCGGATTGCAGCCGATTCTTGCTCTGTTTTCGCAACAATCTTTGTCTTCGATTCCGCTTCAATCTAGTCTTTATCTCCGATGGTGATACTACCAAATTCGGTCGTTAACACCCACCTACCGCCATTACCCGTGAGAGGAGAGAAAGTGAGAGACTGTGGGTGAGTATAAGGATGAGGAGGTGAGAGAGTTGGAGGGAGGATAAGTATGGAATTTTTGAAATGTTGAGAGGGAAAAAGGGATTTTTTTTTTCCTGTGCGGTGCTCTTAAGAAGCCCGCATGCGATTTTCGCATGCGATCTCTTAAGAGGTCCGCCTGCAAAAATAGGTTTATTTTTTGTGTGCGGACTCTTAAGAGGTCTGTCTGTGAAAATCGATTTTCACGTGCGGTCCTCTTAAGGATCTGCACGTAAAAATGGGATGATGATTTTTGCAGACGCGACCAGTTACGGTCTGTCTGCAATCTTAAGAGGTTCTTACACAGGAAAATCGTTTTTCTAGTAGTGTAGCTTCAGTTCGTTGTCAAAATCAATCTTACTAAGATTCGATATTGCCAAATGTTAGCACATTTTGGTGTTATCAAAGTTGGTAGTGTTGTATATTTTTAGTTTGTAGCCTTACCAAATTTTGGAAGTTTTCTTATGAGAAGAAACTTTTAGAGATATCAAAATATGGTAAGCTGACAATGAAAAAGTGTGTTTAGCTTACCACCTTACCAAAATTCGGTAGCACAGAAAATCGATAATGCTAAAAAATGGTAATAAACTGAAGAGGCATTTATATTTATCAAGGTTGCATGATGGAATGGACTAAGGTAAATCAGAAAAACCAACAACCCCCCCCCCCCCCCCCCCCCCCCCCCCCGCGGGGGACGTTTTTTTCATCGGAGGCCACCTGTACAATTGTTTGCATGTTTGGGCTACGTCTGTAGCTTGGGCGCCCAACCAGCAGGTCGCCTTCAATTCGGCCCAAAACCGCACAAGCGTGTTGACAACTTTACATGTCTTCCGGGCCATTAGCGTGGTGAAAACCCACGTCGCCGCCTCTACAGGATCGGAAGGGAAGCCTAGCTGTTCCGGCTTTGTGGGCTTTTGTTTGGATGGAAGTTAATTTTTATTTTTATCATATTAAAATGGTGATGAATTTTATAGTATAAAGTAAATATTTGATCTGGTACCCACTTTTATCCACACTAGTCTCTATACTGAATTAAATTTGATAATTTAAAAACTTGTAAGGATTTTGACACTACCACCATTTGATAGGTAAAAATTTGACACCAAATCAAACAGATTCTTGGACCATCTGATGAGAGCAACTAGGTCCCGATGATTCGATAGGTACTGATAACTCTCGCTTTGGTGGAAACTTGAGAGACATGATCCGGTTTCCGATTGACACAATCTGAATCCTGCAATCGCAACACAACGTCTACTCAGGTTATCAACCGGGCAACCGTCTCCTCATGTTATCAACCGTGCGCTGTCCGGTTAATCTCACCGAGAAGGTTAATCTCTGCATGCGAATCGATGAACACAATAGAAAAACAAGGTATACAACAACTAAATTAGCATATTATGATTAAGCACTCGAAGTTGGGGTTGCATAAACTGAACTAGCGACGAAACTGCGATGACAGAAATAACTAAGCAAAACCCGACTCTAAACGATAATGACTACTGAATAAATATGATTAGGGACGCTATATGGTTAGACTTAAGGCGTCTATCTCTTGGATTTAGTCCACGACATGATCATTACAAGACCCAATGTCTAAATCAGAGTCGGGCTGGATGAAATATGTGGCTTGTTTTATAGAGTCCCGACAACCGAGGAGGAATTTTAGCGTGGGATCAAAAATATATGAAATCAGACCCTATAAGCTTTCTAGCAAGTACACATGGACCCCCGAGATTCCTTCCATACGAGCGGCTAGATCCGTTTAAAATTGATGGTGTTAGGAGAGCTGAATCCGAATCTAAGAACTTTATGTCTTATCTTCCATGAACCAAAAGTGACGTGGTAATGTTCAAATAGATTTGGGGAATACCTTGATTTGGTCCCAATCAACGTTCTTTTTATCATTTATATATTTCTTGTGCTCGATCTCTTTTTCTTTAATCAAACAAGTATCCCTGTAAATGAGAAAACACAAAATTTATCAAAATTTATAGTGTAATAATGTTTGTTTAAATATATAACACGTAAATCTCACATGTAAAGTATACACATTTGATTGATGATAACACACGAGCCTGCAGTGATCTCCTTCGTCACCGTCTCTATCGATGTGATACCCCTTGGAGCGCCGCCTCTACCGATCTCGATCCCTGTACGGGACACAAGTTGTCTACAGTACTCTCGGCCCCACATGTCAGCTACTGCACTGCAGGGGATCTCAATTGCCCTGTACGCGCGTCGAGTAGACGGAGCAGGTAAAAGTAAAAACCAGGCAATGCATCCCACTCTTCTGCCACCTGTCCCGCTGTCCGTGCACCCTTGCCCCTTCCCGGTCCTTCCGGAGCAACCCAGCCACCATGAACAGAACCAGCAACTTATTGGGCTCCCATCTTATAGCCTATTCAGTAAAAAAAAAAAAGCCTAAATTTGAATTTTTAAATTTAATTTTGATATTGATTTTGAGATATTTTTAACGTAGTTTCTTTTTCAGCATTGTCTTTTAAGTCACCGAGTACACATATATAAAAATTTTACCTACAAATTTATTTTTATTCTCTAATAAACCATTTTGGTTTATTACGAGAAAAGCCTTTAACCTGCAGCCTCGCCTATAAAAACCAGTTACCACTCAGTACCAGTGGCCGCGCACCTTTCACTGCTTGTTCTCTTCGTCTACTCCATTGTTCGTTGGTCTCCACGCGCGCGATCTGGAATTACAAACTTGTAGTGCCGATGGTTGCGGCGCCGTCGATGATCGCTGCCGTGGCCGTGGGCGTCGGGTCGGCCGCCTTCTTGTACTTCCTGTGGCCAGCCACGGCGCCGGCGGCGGCGATGATGAAGGCGCCGGGCGCCGCCGGCTACGTCATCTCCCGCGCGGCGTTCCTGGCGAACCCGCAGCTCTACTTCCACCTCCTGCGCACGGTCGGCGCCAAGGCGGCCGCCGCCGCTTTTGCTGTCGCCGCCTGACGCAACGGCGCCGGCGACGTTACGTACTCCACTCCGGAAGCTAGCTGCTGCTGGATAGTAGACGACTACACCTATAGGCTATAATAGCTAGTAATTAATATGTAGCTAGCACTAGTACATAGTTATCCTCCACGTACGTACGGGAAAAAGCTGCTGGTTTTGTTGTAGGGTAAGCAGTGTGGTTGATCGTGCATCCTAGCTTTGCATGGATACACGCCCAAATAGTATGTACAGTATGTGTTCTCTGCGAGTATATGTATATATATACCAGCTAAAACTATAGCGGAGACTTCATGTTCCATTCGAATTGGTCATCGCGTACTCCTTTAGTTCATCCTTAAAAAAAATCAACTATAATCCAGCTTCATCCTATAAAATATATCAACTTTAACCTATTATAAAAATCAACTTTAATCCCTTCATATAAAAAAAATCAACTTAAAGCCATTATGTGGATGCACGATCGAGCAATTTATTGTTGAAGTTAGGGCCTGTTTAGTTCCTCCAAACCTCTGGCAAAAGTTTTTGATGTTTTGAAGCATATTTTTTTAAAATCGATCTAAAAGTTGGCAATTTAGTATTTGTCATTTATTTTGGAGCATATTTTTGTTAAAATGGATCTAAACACTAGTAGTAAAAGTTGGCAATTTGGTATTTGTCATAGTAAAAGTTGGCAATTTGATATTTGTCATTTGGTATTTGTCATTTGGAGTTTATAGTAGTAAATTTTGTTAAAATTTGCGTTAGGAGTAGTATTCTATCTATTTAATGATAATAGAACTTTGGGCCTGTTCACTTTGATAAAAAAAAACCTTATCAAGTTTTGGCATTGCTAAAATTTTGGTATACTTGCCAAAATTTTGGCAATATTTTTTATATAGTTACCAAAATTTGACAGCACATTAAATATAGCTAATTTTTTGGCAACTTTACCCAAATTTGATAAGATTGAAAATGGCATCAAAGTGAACAAAATTTGGTAAGGTTGAAAATGGCATCAAAGTGAACAGTCCTTTGCCATGCATATAAACACCAACTAATAAAACTTCAATATTAAATCTTTTACCACCAAAACTTTAAAAAAAAATTGCCACAGCAAATTGATTTAAGGGCCTGATTTAAGCATGCCCTTAGATTATGAAAAGCAAATTGATCTAAGCAGACCCTTAGATTATGAAAATCAACTTACATGAACGAACGAATCTGAGTTAATGTTAACGGATCTGTCGATCTGGAAAAAGAATGCATATCTAATTTTATTTTTAAAAGTTAGTACATATTATCGTTAGAAGTTAAAAGGTTTGAAGGAAATTTGCCACAGTAAATTTATCTAAGCAGGCCCTTAGATTATGAAAAGCAAATTGATTTAAACAGTCCCTTAGATTATGAAAATCAACTTACATGAACGAACGAATCTGAGTTAATGTTAACGGATCTATCGATCTGAAAAAAAATGCATATCTAATTTTATTTTTAAAAGTTAGTAGATATTATCGTTAGAAGTTAAAAGGTCCACGGACAACTTATTTAATGTAAGTGAAATTTAGTTACAAATGTAGGTGATTTTTTATTTATCTTTTACTATATTCTAAACCAACCAAGCAAGCTTCCTTTCCAGATTTTTAGTGCTATGTTGAGTTTCATATGTTACTAGGTTGTTACTACCCTACTAGTATTACCTACATCTATATAAGATTTTTATAAATGAGATTGTTCCAGATTTTTAGTGCTATGTTGAGTTTTATATCACTCATTCCATCCCATAAAAAAATAATCAGTGGTTGTTACTAGCCTACCTACGTCTATATAACATTTTTATAAATGAGATGGTTTATTTGGGGGAAGGAGCACACTCTACTGGAATTTATCGTGTGCTGGCCTGTAACCTAGTGGTTACAAGAGTCTCAGTAGCACCTGAGGTCTTAGGTTCGACTCTCCATGGGAGCGAATTTTCCAGAATTTAACGGCGTTGTGCTTTCAGTTGTAGGCGACGTACCCGTTGACAGCGAGGCACCTGTGGTGACTTCGTCAATCTCTCCAGAATTTGCCGGCCCAGTCTTCGAAAATGCTCATAGGGGTAGGGTTTACGTGCGTGTGTTTATAGGGGTGAGTACGCATGCATTGTGAGTATCTACGTTGTACTGTGTAATTCAAAAAAAAATTACTCGGGTAAACGAAACGGGCACCCTCTCAGTGTTGCTTCTCACTTAATTGTAGAACTTTATTGAAGGATCAATTACCGGCCGGAGTCCCAAAAAAGCATTGGAAAAAAAAACGGAATTGCTAACTATCGTTTGACAGATTTACGAGCCTTCCATCATTCGTTTTTTTGGCCGTAGGATATGGTTTTTGAGAACCATGCTAGCATCTAGCTGCTAATTAGCTAGGTCCATGTTACTGTCCCCTGTTGTTAAACTAGCCGTACGTGTTTTTCAATGCTAATTTGTTTATGATCCCACGCGTATAAATTACATCATACTTACACTATAATTACATATTAATTATATATGTAATTTTAGTATATTTACAATGTAAGTCTGGAAATTGCATATGTAACTTTAGTGTATTTACGATGTAAATTTAAAATCTACTTGAGCCTATTTGAGCCCCATGAGTTTCAGATTGTCCATGTGCCCCGTTTGTTTGTTTTTTATTTTGTTTGTGTATATTAATATCATCCGTTATATGTTGATTTAAAGGGTAAAAAATCTGCATGATAGGAGACTAAAAAATCTGTCACATGATGTATAGGCAGTGAAAAAAAAAAAGCATCGTCTCATCGTCTTCACACATTTTACTACGAGCCGTTTGATCTATACCTTCCTTCAATTGTGATCAGCTTCCAAGTTCCAACCCATCCCCTTCCCGAGGAAAACAAGCAAATTAATGCAGACTAAATTGCCTATATATACCACGTCTAGGACTAGTCATCTCGATCTTGGGAAGTTCAGAAGTAGTCGACCTTGGATCGATCGAGAGCTAGCCATGGTGTCGCTGGGATTCATCGTCGGAGCGGCCGCCGAGGCGGTGGTCGGAGCGGCCGTGTGCCTGTTCAGTTGGCCGGTGGTGATGATGAAAGGTCCAGGCGCCGCCGGCCTCCTCATCTCCCGCGTGGCCTTCGAGGCCAACCCCAAGCTCTACTACTACCACCTCCGCACCGCCGGCGCCGCCGCCGCCGCCGCCGCCTTCGCCGCGTGACGACGTACGACGACGACATTACGTACGCACGCATTGTGATCGTTCCTTGTGTTCTACTTCTACCTATTAATGCTAGATGCTTCTTGCATGGTCGAGTATGTTCGTTCGATCGATCGGCATGGCAGCTTGTTTCCTTGTTGCTCTGTAATGGTTTGAAACTAATATATATATAAATGGAGTATTTCAGAAGATTTTCTGTTCTCTCGTTCTTGTATTGAAGTTCTTGTATTGAATGAGACCTTCTTACGACTCTGAACGTCGATCTATATCCCCTATCCCATGCCTCATTCTAACTATGAGTCTAGACACATACGTATTCAGATTCGTAGCTATAGAATTTACCATCTTTTTTCACATAGAGGAGTAATAGTTGTGATCGATATTGTCATATTCTGTGATGAAGCCAAAGTAACTTTTTGTACATTTGGGTACATTTTCTGTTTATATTTTCTTATGTGCGACAGATGGTTTTTATCGTTTTTATAATGGTAGAATGATGAAACGTCCATACCAAAAAAGGCCAACAATGAAGCAATGGAGGCTTCTCTTGAAGTTTCACAGAGCTGCAATTGTTTCATCGAGTAGTAGAACAAATCGAACAAAAAAAAAGTTGATGCGGTTGAAATCAAGTAAACAAAGAGTAAGCAAAATCTACGAAATCTTGCGTGAGAGGGTCAAGATTACCTCCGTAACCAACCAAATTCAGGTACCACCTAAAACACTTATGGATTTTTATTTTATTTTATTCGATCTCCTCTTATTTTGCTCATGCTGTGTTCGTATGTATATTATATATATATATATATATATATATATATATATATATATATATATATATATATATATATATATATATATATATATATATATATATATATATGTATATGTATAAAGTTTGTATACATGTATACAAACTTTATACATATGTTTATATACTATATACATATGTGTGTGTATATATATATAATTTTTTATATGTATACACTTTTAATGTATAAAAAAATATATACATGTATATAAAGTTTGTGTGCGTATGTATAAAAACCTAAAAATATCTGTATATAAAATTTGTATATATACATATTAAAAGCCTAAAAAATACGTATACATATATAAAGTTTGTGTGCGTACGTATAAAAACCTAAAAATATCTGTATATAAAATTTGTATATGTACATATTAAAAGCCTAAAAAACACGTATACAAACTTTATATACGTGTATACAAAATTAGTATACATACGTATAAAACCCCAAAAATACACATATACAAACTTTGTATACGTGTATACAATGTTGTATACGCTTATACAAACATTGTATACGTGTATACAAAGTTTGTATTTATACAAAATTGATATACGTACGTATAAAAACCCAAAAAATACACGTATACAAAGTCTATATATGCATATACAAACATTGTATACGCGTATACAAAGTTTGTATCTGTACATATAGAAAGTTTACATACATATGTATTAAAACCCAAAAAGATACGGAAAGAAAAAAACAGAAAAAAACGAAACGGAAGGCAGAAGAAAAACAGAAAAAAAAAGCGAAACTGAAAAAAAAAAGGGAAAAAGGGTTCTCTGCGCAGCGCCGTCCGCCGCCCCCTCTCTGCGCGCTGCTCCTCGCGCGACTGGTCGCTGAATAGCATTCTCGCTCTGCTTGTTTTATCAAAACCCCCATCTCTTTTGGATCTTTTCATGGCTTCGGCTTGGGCAAATGCACAACACATGGCCCACACAAAAAAGTCCAAAACGAACAAACAAACTCGGCCCAATTCAATAAATAGCCCAAACAAAATAAGGCCTTGGTTAGTTGGGGAAAATGAAATTTTTAGGTGTCACATCAGACATTTGACCGGATGTCGGAAGGGATTTTCGGACATAAATAAAAAAACTAATTTCATAACTCGCCTGAAAACCACGAGACTAATCTTTTGAGCCTAATTATTTTGTCTCGCAATTTCCTCTCTAACTATGCAATTAGTTTTATCATTTATCTATATTTAATGCTTTATGCATGTGTCTAGAGATTCGGTGTGGCGTTTTTGAGAAAAAAAATTGGGAACTAAACAAGACCTAAGAAAGGTGCATCCGAAATCCTTTAAGGACCAAGGAACACATATGTTTTGTCTGTTCTGCGATTTTTTTAATTTTTAAAGTTTTAAAATTTTTAATTGAAAATAAACTTTTTTAAAACTTATTTTAAATGACAGCGTTATTTGGTCACGCCACTCTGGTGTGATAGGATAAAACTGTCACGCCTGCTACGTGTGGTGTGTAGTATTGTTTTGCCACATCTGACGGTCTGATGAACTGAAAAAGGTTCAGATTCTGGATATAAGTTTTGGAAGGGAAAACTATAAAAATTAAGAAGTTAAAAAAAATTCCAGTTCAGCATCCTGCCTTTATCAGATGGGGATCGTTGAATCGGATAGTACACTGATATGGACGGACAATTTGCGTTTTTTCAGTCAACTGACCAATAGCATCGATTTGATTTTTTTTCTGTAGTTTATTACTTTTCTAGTTACAAAATTACATATTTTGTATTGATGACATTAATTTTTTAAAAAAAATATTGTGGAAATCTTGGATAGCCACTCTCAAAATCCTTTGTTCACCGCTGGTTGAAATCATAATACCAATGCTTTCACATACGAAAACTATTGTCCATTTGCATCCACTGAAGATAAGGAGTACCATACAAAACGAGAAAAACGAGAAAACTATTAGAGCATGATTAATTGAGTTTTAATTGTTTTAAACTCAAAAATAGTTTTATCTTATATTTTGAAGTTTTTTTTACAAAATACATCATTTAATAATTTGTATCATGATGCTCACAAAATCAAAGTGGATGATGATCAAGCCCGAATCACTCTCATTTCTTTATTCGATACGCCTTTCGTCACATCTCCGTTCCATGATTGGAACCGAGAAAAGTGGGTGATCACAAATAAAAACAAGCGATGCCAAACAAAAATGTCCGAAACAGCAGCAAAATCACAATGAAATGAAGCACAGTACGGTGGTGACGTACGACTGACGACGACGTCGCCGGCCAACTGCTCGACGATCGTGTCATGGAACAATGGCGAGCCCTGTGCCACGGAATTTTTCGCGGAAGATGCCGTCCAGCCTCGCCGCCGTCTCCGGCGACATGTGGTTCGCCCAGTCGCCGGCGACGCCCTTCCTGAAGAAGGCGTCGCGCGGCATGCTCTTGTACGACCCCGCCGTGCCCCGCCGGTTCACCTCCAGCGCCTTCATCCTCTCGAAGCTGCACAGCTCCACGACGCTCGCCACGGCGCCGCCGGCCTCCTCGGCGGCCGAGAACGGCCGCCCCATGAACCTCGCCATCGCCCTGACGTGCTCGCCGGCGGCGCTGCCGAGAAGGTCCTCGTACCTGAGGAAGAGCACCCGGTCGGGGCGGGAGACGCTCGCCCGCCAGTAGCCGAGGATGTGGTCCCACATCGGGCCGAACGGCACCGTGCCGTCGGCGACGGAGTCCACCACGCCGGCGAGCGACAGGTCGGGCTGGAGGCGCCGCATGAAGTGGTACAGCGACACGACCATGTCCTTGGGGTCCCTGCAGATGTACACGACCTTGCATCCGCCGCCGGCGACGACCGCCTCCGGGAGAAGCTGGTACGGCGTGTGCGTGTTGATGAGGCGCGGCGAGGGGAGCATGTCGAGCTTGGCCTCGTGGCCGTCGGTGAAGACGTCCTCGACGAACGGGATGACGTCGTGCGGGTTGAGGCGGAGCAGCGGGTGTTCGTCGGCGGGGTAGGCGGCGCGGGTCATGGCGGCGAAGGCCAGCGCCTTGAGCCACGTGGTGCCGCACTTGGGGTAGCTGGCGAGGACCACGTCGTCGGGGCGCGGCGTGAAGCGGCGGCGGAACGCGATGATCCCCGGCGCGTAGTGCTCCGGCAGCCAGAACCCCCCGTAGAGCCGCCCGTCGAGGTACTGCTCCTTCCGCGGCAGCGCCGCGACGAGGTCGCCGAACTCCTCCTTCGGGAGAGGCGAGCGCGCCTCGGCGGCGGCGAGCGTGCCGTCGTCGTCGGCGTCCTTGAAGGGGACAGGGCCCGTGGCGGCGGCGGCCATGGATGCGAGAAGCAGAGGAGCTCAGTGAGAGTGAGACAAGTGGGTGAGTGAGCGATCGATCGAAAATGAATTTTATATAGTGGAGATGAAAAGGTGGAGTTGTGCCTTTCTTTGACTTGTTGACTGGTCAAATTTGGACTTTGCGGTGCGTGCTAACTGCTAAGCTTGGCGTGCCCGCCAAGAAGGAGGGAGAGCAGCGCTCCACGTGGCCACGTGGCGTTTTAATGGGCCTTGATCTCGGCCCATTTCAGCAAGCCCAACCGGCCAGTTCCATGCTTCGATCATGCTGGCGTGCAAGTGTTCGTCTCCCTTCACGGCATCAAGGGTCTGTTTGGTTCGTATGCTGAATACCATGCCTGATACTTCCTCCATTTGACTCCGTTGACTTTTTAAAATATATTTAACCGTTTATTTTACTTAAAAAATTTAAATAATTATTAATTCTTTTTCTAGCATTTGATTCATTGTTAAATATATTTTTATGTATATATTTTAAAAAGTTTTTGAATAAGATGAATGGTCAAATATATTTAAAAAAGTTAACGGTATTAAACATCTAGAGAAGGAGGGAGTATTTGTTTTCATGCTTGACAGGTCTCCGATGAGTTCTATTTTTTGTGTGATCATGGTATCCTGAACAGTGAACACCATGCCACACTTTTCTTCATGCCTGACAGATGAGCTTTATTTTTTGCGCAGCCGGAATATTTGCTTGTTTGGTTTGCAACTACCGTCTGACCATGGCATCCTGAACAGCATACCTGAGATTTTTTTTCATGCCTGACAGATGAGTTCTACTTTTTCATGCTTGTTTGGTTTGCAGCTGCCGCCTGATAAGCTCTACTAGAAAAAGTATTTTTACAGGCGGTCAAAAATGGCCAAAAATAACTTTTGCAGGTGGAGGGGAGGTCCGCCTGCAGCCCAACGTCATCGATTTTCGCAGTCAGGGCAATGGCCCGCCTACGAAAATACGTTGAAAAAGCAAAAAAAAAAAATTCGCGGGCACCGCCGTCGCCGCCGCCCTCCCCCGGCCGGAGCCGCGCTGGGCGTTGTCATCGTCGCCGCCGCCGCCGCCCTCGCCGTCATCGCCTGCCTCCCCCCTCCCTCCTCCGGCCAGATCTAGGAGGGAGGGGGGAGGGGAGCCGCCCCTGCCGGCCTCCCCCCTCCCTCCTCTGGCCGGATCTGGGAGGGAGGGGGGGAGCCGCCGCCGCCGAGCAGTCGTCGTCACCGCCCCGCGCCGCCGCCGTCGTCGCCGCCGCCCCTGCCGGCCTCCTGGCTCCCTCCTTTGGCCGGATCCGGGAGGGATGGGGGAGGGGAGCCGCCGCCGACGAGCCGTCGTCGTCGCTGCCCCGCGCCATTGTTGTCCTCGCTGCCCCGCGCCGCCGTCGTCCTCGCCGCCGCCCCGCGCGCGCCGTCGCCACCGCGCCGCCGCCGCCGCTGGTAGAGGGGATGGGGGAGGGGAGGAGAGGGGAAGGGAAAGTGTTTGAGGGAGAGAGAGAGCTGAGTGAGGAAAATGAGTAGTGGGGAGGGGTGGAGGAGAAGATAAGACTTAAAAATTTTTTGGGTAGGTACCATTTTCGCAGGCGCGGTTTGAGTGATTTGGCAGGCGGACAACGAACTTCGCAGGCGGACAACGAACTTCATCCCGATTTATATTTTTGTAGGCGGTCATTTGGCTTCAAGGGTTATGTCCGCCTGCGAAAATCAGACCACTACGTTGGGAAAAATGCATTTTCTAGTAGTGAGGTATGATTAGGTTGTACATGATTTTTCTAAGTCAAGTGATAATCGGAATAAGATGCAAAATATTTGTTTGTTAGAGTGCGCAGCCTGGCTCACTTACTATGGGTCACCCAAGTCATATTGGGTTGGCTCCACTGGGACCATAATTTTAGATCTTAGAACTACACAACCTAAAAAACTAATCTAATAGATGGGATTATCTTTTGAACTGTGCTCCCCCACCATCAATTACCGATACGGAAAACGATATTGGCAAGACTGCATCGCCCACCAAAACTTTATCTGCTACCTAGCTTTCCATGTGCAAATGACAAATCTATCACATATCTAAAGAGGGGAAACAATCAGGAGAATGCAAGAAAAGAAATCCCCAAATTGAAGCATGCATCAAATTAATCTCCAACTGCATGCAAACGGGCTTGATTGTTTTGGCAGACGTAGACAATAGCTGCTGACCTACTGCGTGCTTCGTGCGGAAAGGCAGGCCGCATGACCGGAACTCAGCGAATCAACATCCTACGCGTCCTAGCAAGCTGAACGCCTGCAGCACAACGCCGAATCTAGCAAGCTGCAGTCGGTGGCCGGCTTCGGTGCGATAGCGATGGCGGAGGTGTGGGCATTCGCGCGCGCGACGACGACAGCTGAAGTGGAGCTTCAGGAAACGACGACAGCGGCGGAGGGGACGTCTGGGCTTCACGCGACGAGGAACGACAGCGGAGGTCTGGGCTTCTCTCGCCATGACGATATGGCGGCGAAGGTGTGGTGGAGCTATGGGCCTCATGCTGCGCACAGGAGACCTCGTTGTTATACAAATTCATTTACACACACATATAAACGCCAACTTCGGACGGAGCGAAGCGGAGGCCCGTCGCTAGAGGCTTGGGCCGGAGCGAAGCGGTATAGAACGTTATCCTTTTAGAGTTTCACCTTTATATATATTTTCTGTAAGCCGTCGTTCAGTATTGTAACCTCATCTAATATAGCGAAGATCTTTGCTGGCTGGCACCCGTGGTTTTTTCTCTCCTGTTTTAGGAGGGTTTTTCACGTTAAATCTCGTGTTATTGTTTATCTGCCGATCGTTCTATCGTTCTTTATCGTTTATCTGCCGATCATTTCCTAACACTCGCTCTGATGGGTTATCATTAATTTATGTTGCGCGCGTGTGCGTAGAGCTCAGGCTAATCACTTGGCCGGGTCCGTCAGGCCAAGGCCGAGGAGAAGAGCTCTCAGTGTGGCAAACAAACAAGGACTAAGATAAGTCAGGATAGTTTTAGGTCAGGCAAATTCTTATCAGGGTAATAAACAAACAGGCCGCAAGGCCATTGCTTCGGTTCTCAAATTATTCTGTTCTTGTATCTTCCTCTCCATTTTTTTTTAGAAAAATCCCCTGCCAATTTCTCTAGTGATGTAAAAGCGGAGTCATCGTCATCCTTCCTGATCCACTTGCGCAAGGAAGCTGGCTATACATGCAGGGTTACAGACTCTAGTCTATCAATACCGTTACAAATGAAGAAACTGCTGGCCCCCGCGTCGCCCGCGCGACAGACTCTGGTCTATCAATACCATTACAAATGAAGAAACTGCTGGCCCCGTGTCGCCCACGCGCGGGTGACTCGGGGGAAAACCTAGCGCCCCCGCCGCCACTTTCTCCTCCTCTCCCTCCCCTCGCCGCCGCCGGAGCGCGCTACCGGAGTTCCGTGCGGCCAGCCGGGATGGCGGCGGCGAGGCCAAGATTCGATGGCGCCCCGTCTCTGCGCGTGGAAGGCGGGCCGGCGCGCGGAGGAGAGTCCGGTGACGTGGGGTGGAGGCGGTGCGGCCTCCCCATGGGTGGATCCGGCACCTCCACGCTGGATCTGGCCGGAGCAAGCCGCTCTCGTGCGGTGACGATGGGAGGCGAAGGTGGCGGCGTATGGCGACTCGGCGGCTGGCGGCAGCCGGCGCAGGAGGTCGGCGCGCGCGGAAGACGCGGTGGTGACCGGCAGCAGAGGTAGCGGTGGCGAAGGCTGGCGGCGGAGGCCACGGTGACGGAGGTTACAATGGCGTCCGACGGCGGCTCCATGGCGCCTGCGGCGGGCCTCGTCTTCCCCACCCACCCATCCCCTGCGACCGGCGGTGGAGGCTTTGGCCTCGACAGCTTGTGCACCGTAGCTGGTCTCGGCTGGCGGTGCGTCGATCCGCGGCTCGTGGTTGGCTCTGTGGTGCCGGCGGCGGGCTGTGGCCTCGACGGCTGCGGTCTTCAGTGCCTACGACCTTGCCCAGCAACATCTTTCCTCCCCTGTCCTTCCTCCTCTTTGAGGTGCTCTATAACTGTGATGTCTCTCTAGCCACTGATCCTTGCGCTGCTCCTTGCCCTGACCAGCTAGGCTCTCATCCATCATCTAGGTGTTGCTCGTGCCTCACCTCTCTCTGGATCTCTTTTAGGCATGCTCCTTGCTTGATGGCTTAGGTCTTTGTTGTTAGAACTGGTTGCTCTCTTTCGGCTGGCTTAGCATCTGATCTTGAGCACTTCCCTGCTGTCGCGGTTGTTGGAATTCCATCTGTAGGATCCCCCCATCTACCACTTCTCTCTTGTCGAGCTCCATGTTCGTCTCCTCTCTTTTCCTTGGCATGTCCTCAACCACATTGTTCAGCGGCCCTTCCTCCTTTGAGGCTTCCTTCCCTGAAAGGACGTTGGAGGGCGTGGAACTTGCAAACAATTGTTATAGTCGGATTGAAGAATACTCGATGCGGGTGGCCTATGGCCGCAACCTTCAGTGGCCCTCCCTCCTCTGGGGTTTTCTTCCCCCAAAGGGCGTCGGCAAGCACTGATCCAAGCAGCAACAAGTTTAAGTTGAATTCTTGATGGCTGATGCGGGTGGTTTTTGACTTCCACAGTCTTTTGGTCGCTGTTAAACCAAGCTGACCTTGTGGCAGAAAGGCCCTTCGGCGAGGAGTACTGGCGTTTCCAAGTCTGCATAAAGAAATGTTTGTTGATGAGCTTGGATGATAGCTTTAGGTTGCTCTGGTTTTTTGTTGGGTTTTTTGCAGGTGCCTAACATCAATTGTTGTCTCTTTGGGAAGGTGGTGGCCTCTCTTTTGTATTCTCTATAGCTCCTCCCCCTTTTTCTGTTTAATCTCTAATGGCTTGCCGCTGGTATAGCCCAATCTCTGTAACTCAGAACTATCTTTCTTCGGCAATGAAAGATTCAGGTGGGGAATCTCTCCCCTCCGGTGATTATTCAAAAAAAGTACAGTTACAAATCGGGGTTGAAGTAATATTCTTGCTATGTATCAACATCTTAACCCCCTTCATAATACGTTTGATTAGTTCTGTTGTTGATTCCTCTTGATTGAACACATGGTGGTTTCTCTCCTTCAATGTTCCCACGTCAGTAGAATGAAGGTTGTTTTTAGCCCTTGCTTGTGGAGGTGTCAGTGTGTTTCCTGTTCCATGTTCCCACGATCCCAACAATGCGGTAGACCAGTAGTGTTGTCACGCGTCTTCGGTACTTTTTACTTAGAGTAGAAATCAATCTAAACCGCTGATTCGTTTTTATCCAAGGGATTAGATTTATTATACTACCACCTTATTAAGAGTAGTAGAAACGTGGGAGGATAAAATCGTCCATTGAAAAATAAACATTGATGGATAAATTTGTAAATACGAATTGGAAACTTTGGGACGAGATCGATGGTGGTGGCGCTACAGGAGGGCGCAGAGGTGGCTACCGCGGTTGCTGCTATCGGCGACGGCGGCTGATCTGCGTGTGGACACTCATCGCCAATATGTCCATCTAGTCGAGTGTTTGCAATTCTTCATAGACAGAGGAGAATGACCAGATGCAAGGCCCAACGATTGTTTGTCCTGTATTTCCTCTGACTTCAATTGTACAGAGAAAATTTTGAAGGTTGTAAAATTTGTGTTGATGTCTTTGTAATTTAATCTTCATAATCCGTAAAGAGATGGATACTTGAAAAGAATATCTACTTAAAGAGAATTCGATAGATATTGGATGGATGGATACTGGCGAAGGTCAGTCGCACCGCCGCCGGTGTCAGGTGCGTAGAGATACAGCGAGAGAAAACGATATAAGCGGCGACACCAACAACAGATTCGACTATTAATGGAAAAATAAATATCAAAATTACCCTTAATTAACTATACAGGTAGCAAAATACTAATATACCCTTAGAAATCAACGGCTTAGATCATTCTACTTGTAGTAGAATACTACCAGTAGAATACTTGGAGCGTGACTCCACCTGCTTAGAGACATTTAACTATTTACCACTTTTTAGATTTGTCATTTTACTATTTAACACCCATATATCAATAACACGTGGGTCTACATATATCTATAACGTATGGGTTTAGTAATAAATAATTAATTGCCGCATCTAAAAATAACAAATAGCTAAATATCTCGCTTCTCCCAGCGCCGCGTTGCGTCCCCATCCCCCGCGCGCGCCAGCTGCGCCTTGCCGCTTCTCCTTCCCCAGACGCCCCACCCCCTGCGCAGCCACGCTGCCACCCGTCTGTTCATCTTCGTTTCCAAATAGCCGATGCTTCTATTAATTGGTTTGTCGCCTCCTCATCCCATCCTCTCATACATGTCACACACATGTTGCTGTTTGCTGCTAATGATAATGCAGGAAGAAAAGCAGTACAAACCTTGGTGTTGTTGCCCATCTGAGCACGCATGTTCTTGGATCCATCTGCTGGGCCTTGGCCTGGATGGTTTTTTCACTTCATGTCGATCTCTATTGTTCTGGGTTCATCCCTAATCCAGATAAATTTCTCTTTCTAAGCAACATTGATTGGCGTAGTCTGAGCAGCAAACTAATCTCTTCGCAATTAAGCTATCAATTTCGAACAGAATTAAGTATCACCATCTCGCTCCTCTTTTTTTTCTCCGCACATACGTATTTGCTCCCGCGATTATTCACTCCCTTCATTTTCTTCACAGGATTAATTCCTCATATTCTTTACATATTTATTGCTGGATTTAGTAGCTATGATGGTGAATTGTTGGGGCAAATTTCTTTTCACTATGCATACTGTTGACATTTGATGTCGCGATTCCGGTATTTACATAGTATGGGGATCGTTGGTGCTAGGATATATACGAGATTTTAGTAAAAGAGATGGAGACGAGGATTTTTATACAGGTTCGGGCCCTGAATTGTCAAGTAATAATCCTACATCCTGTTGGCCAATGCCGGTCGTTGCTCTTATTCATCATAATCGCACCAGTACAATATTTGGGGTAGCCTATCTAACTGTTGTCGACATGACGGTCTGAAGGTTTGACTCGTAGTTGACAACAGGGTAGCCTTCCTCCTCGAATCCGCATCCGGCGAGATCAGAGATAGCGCTTTCGTCTTTCCTGACAGTATCCGTAGACACCATAGGGGACTAGCCATGCTTATCTCTGAAGTCGATTCTGGTGTCTTGTATTTGCTTATGTTGGCTTGTATGTTGTGGCTTCTGTTGTTCCGTGTATGTTGATTGCCCCCCTCTCCTCCTAGGGGGCCTTGTATTTATACCCATAGATGTCCTCTTGTTCAAGTAGAACTAGGGAAACCAATATGAATACAATCTGAGTAGTCCTTGTCGTTTCTATGTAGAATTCTAGTCATCCTTTCTTATGCGGAACTCCTACTATATCCGAAGGTTGTTTCCGTATAAGACATGGTATGTGGTGGGTCATGCCGAGATTTATTCAACTAATATTAGGTATGTGATATCCATAACCCTGACATATATATTATATCTTTTTTCGCTTGATGCATACATTGTTTTTTTTTATAGTTGAAAAAAATATTTTTTTCACTTGATGCATTCATTGTATTTGATTGCTAACTATATTTTTTTTTCCAATTTCGCCTTGCAGCTGTCCAATAACTACTAATATATGTTTTATACTGTTTTAGTATTCTGTATTGCACATGGAGAACTCTGAGTAGTGAACATGCCTATTGAATCAGTGAAATTATTTGATATGCAGATCATTTTGTAAACACGACATATATTAAGGTAAACAATGAGGATAATTCCTTTGATGTAAAAATAGTTTTAGTTATGTCATCCTTTAGGCAGTTCGGATGATTTCACACATAATTTTGTGAATCACTGAACCAGTAATTCGAATGGAGAGATTATTTTATTATATCAAGCATGGTAATTTCATACAAAATTTTCTGTGTTACCGTTCAAGCTTCAATAGTTTTTATATAGTGACCAATGATGGGTGCTAGGGTCCCTCCTGGATTTTCTTTACCATTATCATATTATTCCTGTTTTGGTTTCATAGTTGAAGTAATAGTAGTATATGCTCTCAAAATTATCTCGAAATAAAATTAATGTTTATTTACCTTACGTTCATTTTGATTCATCTATCGGTTTATCTTCCTTTTTATTCATTGAAAAAACAGCAGAATCAATCAACAATTCATGAATCTAGCGCAAGGTCAGTCAATCAATTCGCTGAACATGTCTAGAATTTATATGCATATTGGGTGACTTATATATGTTGTTTTCAATCATGCACAGATCTTCCATATGTGATACATCCGTAAAACAAGCTTCATATCATTAGCAAGCTTAATAATTGTATCAAGTATCTTCAGCATCGTTTTTCTCGATGCTCCATTTATACATTTGTAACCTGACTTTTCATCTATAGAAATCGTGTTCAGTTAGGCAATAGCTAGACTAAAATAGTTCCAGTTCAAAATATGCATATGAAAGCATTTGGTAATTTTTCCTTTTGCATGATGTAAAGACTATTTAGCCTTATTGGTCCGTCATGTTTGAATAAGCTCCAAGGACATCGTCCCATTACTTTGAAAGTGATGCATCATGTGTTCCATTGTTCTATTCTATTCATTATTTAAAAGATGATGCACTACAGTCCCGAATTTCATAACACCTTCTATCACGCTCCTCTTTTTCTATTGCTTTCATTTCTCTCACACCAGAATGTGTGTGAATACTCTCCTTCCAATGTTTCCAGTATAAGTCTGACAATTGTTGTGATTGTGACTATAAATTTGCAACACCTTGGACTTGAAATGAGTTTTCCATATCATATTTAATTGGTCAGGTAGCAGAACTACTCACTTTTAAAATTGTATACTGTACTATATTCCTGTTTGGTCAGGTAGCAGGACTACTCACTTATATCTCTATTCTTCCCTCTGTAATTTTTTTATACATTTTAATATTATGTGTGCATATAGCTAAATCTAAAGGAGTTTTTGTTGCTTCTAATGTTTCTAGGTCATCATATATTGCAAGGAGTAAAACAGAGCTCCACATTGTTAGCTTATGAGCTCGATGTCATTTCAAGTATTTCTTACTTGAGTGCATATTTTGCATATCAATTTGTTTTTAGGTTCAAACAATACAATCTGATTGTTCACACTTACATATATATTTTATCTTTTCTAATATGCCCACCGTAACGCGCGGGGTTTCATCTAGTTCCATGATGGCACAAACCGGCACCTAAATCACACAAAAAAGAAATATATAATCTTTCCGTCATATGGATCTGCAAAAATTAATAGATTTTTCCAAAAAAAAAATCTTAACTATATGTTACCTCGTGCATTACAGCGTCTATTCATATGTGCAATGTAGCTATAAATTTCAATGTATAGACATGAGAAATATTATGTACCTATAAAAACACCTCATGTACAAGAATGAAATACTTCTTGTAGTGATTTTTTTAGCACACTATGCTAAGTGGTCAATAATGTTGAGTTGATAAAATGATAAATGATAACCATTGATATTTAATGTCTATTGGATGGTTGTGATGACACATGGAACTCTTATTTTGTGGGTGGTGTGATTCAATACTCCCTCCGGGCTGATAATACTTGTCATTTTAGACAAGGATTGGAGGTCAAACTTTATAATCTTTGATTATGAATCATTTTTAAAATATTTATCTTTTAAATATGGTGACTATATGTATAGATTAGTCTTAAAAATACTTTAATAAACTCATATATTTGTTAACAAATTTATACATATTATAATGAAAAATAATGGTTAAACTTGTTTTTGATACCGTGCTATTGTCTTAAAACGTCAAGTATTATTAATTTGGAGGGAGTAGATCTGCCTTGTTTCATTGTCTCGCGGGTTAGTAGGATATCAGTTTCAGCGCACATCATGATAATAAGAAGACCAAAACATGTCTCAGTACTCTCTCAAATAAACGGGACGACGAACGTACGACGATGATTAATACAAGTGGTCCACGAGCAGTGATCAGATCTAGGCTACACGGTAGTAGGTGCTAAAGAAAACCTTGCACAATCTTATCTTCCTGACATCATGTGATATCTGGAAGAAATGAAATTAGTGTGTTTAGACACAAAGAACTTCTAACAACAAGGCTTATCGTAAAAATTAGAATGCGAAGACTTGAATCATTGTAGGAGTAAAAGGATTAGGTGGGTATAATGCCTTATAGCCCTCCTTTTTTTTATTTTAAACCTATATAGGGTTTCAATTGTTCAGTTTTTCCGTGTTATGATAAAGAAAAAATGGGTTCCTTTCCTTGCACGACACTACAGTAGTACTGGTAGTACATTCGGTCTTGGGGTGTGTTTAGTTCACACCAAAATTGAAAGTTTGGTTAAAATTGGAACGATGTAATAGAAAAATTAAAAGTTTATATGTATAAAAAAATTTTGATGTGATGAATAAGTTAAAAGTTTGAAAAAAAAATTTGGAACTAAACTCAACCTTTATACACAGTTCCCGTCAATGTCGGAGTGCTCACAAGTTGCTAATGGTGTCAGCAAAGAAAAAAGGACGACAGATTTTTTTGGCCTGGTCGTTCTCAACTTTTTTATAAAAAAACTTCTAAATTTTCCATCAGATCGAAACTTTTCTACACACATAAACTTCTAATTTTTTTCTTCAAACTTTTAATTTTAGTTAAACTTCTAATTTTAGCGTGGAACTAAACATTTGTGTGTTTTTTTCTGAGGCTATGGGTGTGTTTAGTTCGCGAAAAGAAAATTTTTGGGTGTTACACCAGACGTTTGACCGGATATCGGAAGGGATTTTTGCGCATGAATTAAAAAACTAATTTCATAACTCGCCTGGAAACTGCGAGACGAATTTATTAAGCTTAATTAATCCGTCATTAGCACATGTGAATTGCTGTAGCACTTATGCCTAATCATAGACTAATTAGGCTCAAAAGATTCGTTTCGCAATTTCCATGTAAACTGTGCAATTAGTTTTTTTATCTATATTTATGCTGCATGCATGTGTATAAAGACTCGATGTAACTTTTTGGAAAAAAATTTAGGAACTAGACAAAGCCTATGTATATTTATCAAGTGGGTAGTAAGGCAGGATCCAGGAAAGTAGGTTATAGTTATTTCTACCTCTCACAATGTGTAGGTAGTAAAATATGACTCATATGTAAAGCAACTATTGGGTAGAAATGAGAGAGAAAGTGAGAGATGAGAGAGTTTAATGTTTTTTATGCTCTTATTACCATATAGTAGTGCTATTGTCTGGTATAATTACTATCTCCTCTACTACCCACCTCTATAATGGTAAAGTAGATAGTAAGGGGGTCTTAGAGCATCACCAACAGTCCACCAATAATCTATCCTCAAAAATTGATTTTTGGGTTTCCTAAACTGAAAATAGGTAGTAAAAAAACCCTCCCTCTAAGAGATAGCCTAAATTCAATTCCCAAAAAACTAAAAGTGGGCCCTTCTGTTAAACTACCAACATAAATTCTAGTTTTTTTCTTTCCCGTGCGCAGAAGGAGCGCGGGGAAGGAGAGGAGAAACGTGCGGGAAAGAGTATTGGGAGTCGGTCTCTCGCCCTCAAATACACGTATCAAGAAAACTGGAGATGGGAATTCCAAAAAGTCCGGAGCTCTTTTAGAAATCTGTTGGACCAGTTTTTTTTAACCAAAATCCTAAAAAATCAGGATTAGGGATGGAATAGATAGACTGTTGGTGATGCTCTTACTACCCACTTTTCATCCACATTGTGGACGCCCTAAGAAGCGCAAGAGGACACTAGACGCAGGAGACTCTCAGGATGTCAACTAGTATACAACCAGTACGTAGCAAGACTGGACTTGCTTGTACACATATATATGACCAAATATGTGGGGAAGTGTTTTCATCCCTCAAGGAGATATCTCTCGTTTTATGCATGTTATCTAAATAGTTATAAATTTTTTGAAAAAAAATCATAAGATGAAATATATCACTCCATAAATATGCATGTTAAAATTTAACATTTATAAATTGTAACAAAAATAACTACGAATGTACGAGAACTATTTTCAGTTTAATTTGTTATTTTTTTGTAACCGGTAGAAATCGAATTTGGCCTTGCATGCTTGTAGACTGACATATTTCATATTAATTTATATTGTCAATTTTTTTCAAACTTTTTTGATAACTATTTAGATGGCATGTAAGCAACGAGGGGATATCCTCTCGTGGGTTGAAAATCCACATCCCAAATATATTTATATATTGAAGTGAGGGGTGTCGCAAGATTAAGAAATAAACATATGATATTTATTGATGTCACCGAATTTTCCATTAAGGTTACATATGCAAGTAAAAGTTTTACTTATAATGATGTGAACAAAATCTCATACGTTCATCTTTTTCTTCATACGATAATTTTAGGTTTTCACGGTACACGGTTTACGCTGTATATTTTACTATTCAAGTGGGGATATCAGCTGTCTGTTTTCCTCATCGAAGGTAAAACTTAGTACTCCATTTGTCCCAAAATATAAGGGATTTTGGGACGGAGGGAGTAACAGAGAGCATTGAGACATGCGCATGCCTGCACCAAACATTTAACGATTAAAGTAACTGAACACATACACACATCAAGTGTTCGGATCGGAGGCTAAACATACACAAATGAAATTCCAAATGCATCACTCCGCAAAAGTAAACCCTGATCCATAAAACTTGTCCGAGAGAAACTTATCAAGACTATCAGCCATCTCTGGCGTGACGTGGTTCACCCAATCTCCGATGACTCCCTTCCTAAAGAAAGACTCATGTGGGTACTCATTGGCCATTATATGTAGGGAATCTGTGCTGTTGGCACCCGAAGTCTTCATCTTTTCAAAACTGCAAAGCTCGATGATGCTCTCAACAATCCCGGCTTCCTTCTCGGCGTCAGAGAATGGCTGGCCGATGAATTCCGCGATTTTCTCAATGTTCTTCGTAGGATCACGTAGAACCTCCTCGTACTTTAGGAATAGCACCTTGTCCGGCTTCGTCTTGCTCGTGTTCCAATACCCAAGGATATGCTCCCAGATTGGGCCTCCCAAGTATGCACCCTCACGGATGGACTCCCACACATCAGATAATTAATGACATGGTGATGGACTCCCACTCATCAGATAATGATGAGGTCTTAGCCTTAGAACAGTAGATGAAATGCCATAAAGAAATTGCCATGTCTTTCGGTTGCCTACAATTAATAATATAACAAGAAGACCATAACCATTAAGGGCAAAAGTTTTGTTATTGCAAAAGTACTAGTTGATGTTTAGATGCATACTAAACTTTTGTCATTCTAGCACTAAAGTGAGAGAGGGAGTGGTCCCAAAGTACTTTTTGACACAATTTGCTACTATGGACTAGCAAATGCCAAATGCCAAATTGCCAAGTTTTACTACTAGTGTTTAGATCCAAAATGGCAAAAAGTGCTTCAAAATAGCAAAACTTTTGCCATTTTGAAGGATCTAAACAGGGCCTAAGAATAGCTAGGCTTTGGGACGAAATGGTTGGAAACCATAAAAAAAATAGCCCAATAATTTTAATAACCATATTTTCTTAGAAAACAAAGTAAAAAAGGCAAAGGCGGATATAAAAATGGTATTGGAAATATCGGAAAATCGAAAATAAAAAGATATGGAAAAAATGCCTGTATCGATCGGAAACATGACTATGTAATATCTGAAACAATAATCTGAAATCACATATTTAACTTGACATGATTATATAATATGACCACGTAAATTCAAACTTACACTATTCTCAAAAAAAAAATCAAACTTACACTATGTAAATCACAAACCATCTCTTCTTTAGGCATGTACTCAAATTAGGAATTGGGTTGAAAAGTTGCTGGGCCTCTAGTAAAATAGAGACATGGTATTTAGAAATATGGTAATTAATTACAGTATTATAAAAACTATAATTTCCGTGCAAATATGGTAAATAAGAAAACGGCAAATAGAACATCAAAATCATTTTCGTTTCCGTATTTTCTTGCCTTTTGTTAGGTTACCATTTCCAAGTATATAAATCGGTCAGTGGAGACGAACATCAGTCGGTCAGAAATTTCAGCGACCATTTTTACCTCCTAGATAGGCTAGCTAGCAGATTTTTGGCGGGCCCTTCTAATGGGCGATCTATCCCCCAGCAATCAGTCCCCCCTCCCCCTATACTCCTCCCTCTTCTCCCCCTTTCTCCTCCCCTCACATTTTTTTTAAAAAAACAAAGGTTAGAAAAAATTATATATAGAAATACTATATATAAAAAATTTAAATTCAAATTCAAATTTGAATCGGGTATGTAAACTTTTGACTTACAAACTTTGGGTCTATAAACTTTAGTTGTATAAACTTTAGATGTATAGAAATACTATATATAGAAAATATTTGAATTCAAATTCAAATTTGAATCGGATATAATTCAAATTCAAATTTGAATCGGGTACGTAAACTTTTGACTTATAAACTTTGGGTCTATAAACTATAGATGCATAGAAATACTATATATAGAAAATATTTGAATTCAAATTTAAATTTGAATCAGATATAATTCAAATTCAAATTTGAAACGGGTATATAAACTTTTGACTTATAAACTTTAGGTATATAAACTTTAGACATATAAACTTTAGATGTATAGAAATACTATATATAAAAAAAATATTTGAATTCAAATTCAAATTTGAATCGGATATATAAACTTTTGACTTGTAAACTTTTGGTCTCTAAACTTTAGATGTGTAAACTTTAGGTGTATAAATTTACTAAAATAGGAAAATAATGCGGGGCCAAAAAAGGAAACAGATGGAGGGAGGGAGGGGGGAGGTGATCGCTACCCCATCCACGAGCGATCGATCGCCCAACAGCATTTCCGATTTTTGGCATGTGACCAGTGTACCATGACAGAGAGATATGACAGGCTGATGCGCACCATACCGATACAACGGAAGCACCTAATGATCTAATCAATCCTACTCCATCTGGCCTAAAATAAGTGCAATTTTATACTATTTATGTCTAACGTTTGACTGTTCGTCTTATTTAAAATTTTTTTATGATTAATATTTTTATTGTTATTATATGATAAAACATGAATAGCACTTTATGTGCGACTAACTTTTTTTAATTTTCTCATAAATTTTTTAAATAAGACGGACGGTCAAACATTGAACACGGATTTCCACGGCTGCACTTATTTTCGGATGGAGGTAGTATTAAAATCAAAATTATTATTGCTTGGGTTGTCAACTTGTCACCCTTCTCCGCGTGCACGCTTTCAAATTACTAAATGATATGTTTTTTTCTTAAAATAAATTATATAAAAGTTGCTTTAAAAATCATATTGATTCATTTTTTAAAAGCTAATACTTAACTAATTATGTGTTAATGAAACGCTCCGTTTTTTATATGGAGTTCCTAACTTTACCTCCCAAATATAGCCTAATAGATTGCTTTTCAGTGAAACTACGTGCACATATGCATACATAAACGGGTTACCGGCAACTCGTAAAAATGATTTTTGTTTTTTTAACCAGTGTATGAACTGAGTGAGTAACTGAATGTGCCAAATTCACCTTGTTTGAAACATTGTTGAGGGCAAGGTTACTGAATTTTTGAATTGGAACATTAATGAACAAGGTATAAAATAATCTTAGGTATGTGTTGAAACTTGAAACTAATCGGTAAGGTGATAAGTGAACGTACTCCCCCAAGTCTCATTGAAAAAAACAACCTAGGATATGACACGGTATTTTCTGCTCCCTCCGTCCTATGCTCCCTCCGTCCTATAATACAAGCGATTTTGAGTTTTTATTTACAGTGTTTAACCACTTATTTTATTTAAAAAAATTTATGCAAATATAAAAAATAAAAAGTTGTGTTTAAAGTACTTTGAATAATAAATAATAAAGTAAGTCACAGAGAAAATAAATAATAATTCTAAATTTTTTTTAAATAAGACGAATGGTCAAACATTGCAAGCAAAAATTCAAAATCCCTTATATTATGGGACAGAGGGAGTACTAAATAAATCTGAACATATTTCAAATTTATTGTAATAAGAAACGTCACATCTTTTTATAGGTTGGTTTTTTTATAGAACGAATGAGTAAGGCCTAGTTTCCACCCCAAAATTTTTCATACTGTCACATCGAACGTTTGAACACCTACATGAAATATTAAATATAGGCTAAAAAAATAACTAATTACACAAATTGCGACTACTTTGCGAAACGAATCTTTTAAGCATAATTGCTTCATGATTTAACAATATGGTGCTACAATAAACATTTGCTAATGACAGATTAATTAGGCTTAATAAATTCATCTCGTGGTTTACTGACGGATTCTGTAATCAGTTTTTTTTATTAGTGCCCGAACACCCCAATACAACATACATCTTATATAATACCGAATGTGACACGCCAAAAATTTATATCCCTGTATCTAAACACCACCTGATCAGCACTTACCTGCAGATGTAGATGATTTTACAGCGGTCGTCCTCGGTGATGGAGGCCGGCAGGTTTGGGTACGACGCGTGCGTGCCCATCAGCCGCGGCGATGGCGCCGCGTCGAGCTTGGCCTCCTCCCCGTCCAAGTAGATTCCCTCCAGGAATGGGACGCACTCGTGTGGGTTGAGCCGGAGCAGCGGGTGCCGGCCATCACCGGCGGCGGCGGCGGCGGCGGCGGCGGGCGGGTACACGCCGCGCGCCGCCGTGGCGAAGGCCGGGCCTTGAGCCACGTGGTGCCGCACTTGGGCAGGCTCGCCAGGAGGACGTCGCCGGCGCGCGGCTCGAAGCGGCGCTGGAGCGCCACGATCCCGGGGACCCATTCCTCCCGGAACCAGGCGCCCTGGTACTCGCGCCACCGCTGCTGCGGCGGGTACAGCCTGCTCGGGAGCGCCGCCACGACGTCGCCGTACTCCTCCGCAACCAGTCGCCGTGCGACGGCGACGGCGGCGATGTCCTTGAACGGGACGGGGCCTGCGGCGGCGCTGGTCGGCTGCATGTCTGATCGATCGAACGAAACGGCCGGGGAGACGGTGGAGACGAGCCGGCCGGCACAGGAGTCATTATATAGCGTGGCAGCCAGCCTGCCCAGGGGGTCACTGATCTCCACACTTCTATTTTACTAAGAGGAGGTCCACTAGCAGAATATAAACCAGCTGCAAACATATTTTAAGAAGATAAATAAATTTGAGGAAAGAGCAGCGGGCTATAGATTTGTAGCTAGCTGTAGCACGGACTCCAAGACGCAGTGTGTGTATGACAGGTGAGACCAGGTATTAATATTGTAGTATGTAAATATTGTATGAATGAGCTACTAGATAGGCTATAAATGAATTGGAGCCAGTAGTTGGCTATACTCCCTCCGTACTCGTAAAGGAAGTCGTTTAGGACAGCGACACGGTCTCCAAAACACAACTTTGACTTCTTGTTTCTATAAAAATATTTTTTGAAAAGTGATATATGTATACTTTTATGAAAGTATTTTTTAAGATAAATCTATTCATATAATTTTTACATTTTTAAACTCAACAACTTGAGAGTTATTCATAATTTATATTCTGAAGGTTTGACTTAAACATTGTCTTAAACGACTTCCTTTACGAGTATGGAGAGAGTACTACTCCCTCCATCCACTTTTGATAGACATATTTCTAAATCTGAAAAATTTATTTTTGATAGGCATATTTCAATCCAACAACCTATTATCTTAATGACTTTCTCGAATTTAATGTGTAACTCTCTATTCTTCCACATAAGATTGACTGCATGGGCATTAAGAAATGTAAATATTAATGAATCGCTTATTTATTAGGAATGACTAGTAGCATGTTTAAATAGATGATAAGTATAATTACTTATTCTTGGTCTGTATGACAAGATAAAATATAACTACTAAAAATAGATGGAGGGAGTATTAAACTTGCTCTAAGGGCTTGTTTAGTTTTTCTAACAAACTGGATATTTTATCAACCAGCTAATAAATGCATTATCGGCTATCGCAATGTTTCTCAACCACTGCATCGCCGTGCAAAGAAAATTGGGACAGGGACATGTCCTAGCATACGGTACAGATAAGGCAGGCTTCATTGGCACTACTACGCAAACTATCTTTCATGGCAGCTATTTTGAGTTTCCGCTGATGGAAATCATAGCCGCTATAAAACAAAGACCAGTAAAAATGTTGATCTTTGCTAGCGGTTATTTACCGCCAACCAAAATACTTCTTCGCTGGAGGCCGACAAAGGAACGCCCGCCAGTAAAGACATGTCTTCGCTGGCGCTAGCCTTAGAACGGCCGCCAGAGAAGAAATGTCTTTGCTGGCAGCGGACATAACACAGCCGCCAGCAAAGAAGTATCTCCGCTTGCGGTAACCTTAGGATGGCCGCCAGCGGAGATATTTCTTTGCTGGCAGCTTAAAGTGTTTTAGGCCACGTGACACGCTAGGAACACTACAAGATAATTAAGCTATTGCCATCAAATTATTACAATAAAAAATAATTCGTAGCAATATATTGTATTATTGCAATGATAATTTTTCTGTGACAAATAAGTATATTTTATTGCAACGATCTACAATTGTTGTTTTATTAGTACTTTTGTTGCAATAGAAAATGAGATATCGCCACAAAAAATCGTACTGTTGCAAAAAAAACATGTTCTATCGCCACAATTTTAATTTTCGTGACAATTTACATAGTCCATGCTACTTTTCACTATTTTTTGTTGCCACGATCAACAAATTCATTGCAATAAAAAAATTATCGTCTCATAATGTAACTTATTTTTTTAATATGGACACGGATTGAGACAAATTTTATATGGAAATTATAGTTCTCGACGAGATCTACAATTTTGTAGGTGATAAATTTTTCATTTGAAATCTTTTAGATATTCAAATCTATGATTCAAATCTCAGTTAGGTAGGCTCAAATGGAACGATATGCATTTTCCAATAGAATTGATGTATAGGTGAGTTGGTAAAAGAGAGCACACGTGAAGGATAGGTGTTAAGTTCGAATCTTAGCCAAGACACGATATCAAAAAAAAATAAACAGATAGGATGATAAATTAATATTTAAACTTTTAATTTGGTACGCAAAACTATTGCCACATATGGAGTGGTGGCAATAATTTTTATTACAACGATATGAAGAGTGTTGCAATATGACTTTTTGCCACATCCATTCCGTGGCAACATCTAAATTTATTACTATTAAATAAAAATCATTGCAATAACCTATTACTACGCTATTTATTACCACGGCTAGCAACAATTTTAAAATTATGGCAATATGTATTTATTGCCACAATTTTAGTATTGATGCCACGTTTTTTTCGTGGCATCAAATGATTTTTCTAGTAGTGGAAAAATAACCTAATGCTTCTGTGGATGGACACGTGGCCCGACAGTGAAGACATGGACCGTCCTAGTTCTGATACGTGGCCCGCCAGTGAAGATGCAATATTTTCTTAAAAAAAATTAAAAACATTATTATATATACTATTCACCATAACAAAATTATTGAGCACGGACAGGCAAATCACCAACCAGCAGCATAGAATATCGGATTCGCTAGTTTTTTGTCGACAGAAAACAGGGGTAAAAACTTTCGAATTTTTGACCGTCGGATTCACCTCAAGATTCACGCGGCAAAAAAATTTTACCCCTATACGTCACATCGGAAATACGGACATACATTTAAAGTATTAAACGTACTCTAATAACAAAATAAATTACATATTCCGCTAGGAAACTGTAAGACGAATTTATTAAACCTAATTAATCCGTCGTAAGCAAATGTAGTACCATATTGTTAAATCATGGCACAATTAGGATTAAAAGATTTATCTCGTAATTTATACGCAATCTGTGTAATTAGCTTTTTTTTCCTACATTTAATACTCCATGCATGTGTCCAAACATTCGATGTGACAGCGTGAAAATTTTTGTTTTGGGAACTAAATAGGGCCTAAGATGAAACCTTTTTAATTCACCGCATCTACCCTATAATTAATCAACTCACTCTTACATGTTACATACTTCATCCATCAAATCCAAATGCTCTGTATTTGTCTACATCCGATCAAACGGTTGAGATTACTTCCCCCATCACCCACCATGCCACCACTCCTCACTCCGCCCCGATCCCACGTACATTCCCCCTACGCAAACCGCTCTCCTTTCCTCGTCGCATATTTCACGCCGCCCTCTTCGCATCTCCTCTCCCAACGCCGTAATCGCCGGGAGCGTTCCATCCTCCTCCGCCTTCTTAGCCGCTGCTACGGAGGCAATGCCCTCCAATCCTCCGCCGCTCCCCTCGCCCTCCTCCGCACCATCTGCGCCACCGACGATCTCTGCCTTGACGACCGGCTCTGTGCCGCCACTCCTCGTGATCCCCTCCCATCCTCCTCCGCGCCACTATCGATCTCCGCCGGAAGCTCCACCGCTGCCCCGCGTCGGGACATCGACGCCCGCCTCGTTGATCCCGTTCCATCCCGTCCTCCAGTATATTTTTAGACAGACCCATAATCCTATTGTATGTATTAAGGGTGTGTTTGATTCACGGTCATGTATGGGTAGGATATGAGCATCCATATTTTGTTGGATATGGCTATCAATTTTTTTTTGTTTGTTTTGTATGGATAGAATGACCAATTTCTTGTTTGGTTGAAGGGACATAGCATGTATTGGAAAAAACCAAAAGTTAGTCAGACCCATTTGTTATATATATTTTTTATCAAAACTATAATCATCAAAGATCTTGTTTTAAAGACTCAATTGTAACAAAAATAACGCTATAATCAAATCATAAATTAGATAAACGGTTTAGGATAAACCATTTGGAGCTTACTTAACAGAAAATCAAACCAACTACCAATCAAAATATAACACATCACCCAGTCAACTGGATGGCTTCATCTAGCCAAATCAGCCGGATATACTTATCCATCGTATTAAGGGAATATTCCCTATTCCTGCCGCCCCCATCCACCCTATCCTCTAATGCAAGCGCACGCGCCGGAAGATCAAGTCGCGAGCGCGTGGAGCAGACAAGGAATCCGTGATTTGTCGTTTCCCGTTCTTGTTAGCGATAAAAATAAAAATCCTCCGATCAACCCGCGTAAGTGCCCCCCTCCTACAGATGCTAATAATGTGATTAGCGTTAATCACATGATTAACGCTAATAAATACTAGCTAACATGAAGATTTAAATTTTAGATACGGAGTTGAAACTTTTGAAATTTGGAACTAAAAGTTTTGAATTTTGAACTTGAAAGTTCTCGAATTGGAATTGTTTTTTTTAATTTTGGAGTTGAAAGTTTTCAATTTTGATTTGAAAGTTTTCAAATTTGGATTTGAAAGTTTTGAAAATTCGGATGAAAATTTTTAATTTTCAGTTGAAAGTTTTTGAAAATTTGAATTGAATGTTTTAAAATTTAGGTTGACAGTTTCAAATAATTGAGTTGAAATTTTCAAATTTGAGTTGAAAGGTTTTAATTTTGAGTTGAAAGATTTCAATTTTGAGTTGAAAGTTTTAAAATTTCAGATGAAAACTTTGAATTTTCAGTTGAAAGTTTTCAAAAATTTGAATTGAAATTTTCAAAAATTTGAGTTGAAAGTTTTAAAAGACGGGTTGGAAGTTTTCAGATATGAGTGCTCATGTTAATCACGTCACCTAATTAAAAAATTAGAACTAATAATGAAGAATTATAGCGGTAATCACGTGTAAATTGATTTGCCTCACTTTGCCTTAATTCCTATCTATACTAGCACGTGCATGCCTCTGCGCGGTCGGACCGAAAAACAAAAAGTCAAAAGTGTGCTTAGAACTTGGGCCTTGCTAATCATGGGCCAAAACTGAAACGCACGCTAGTTATTTCGTACTCATCCACCCAACCAAACACACCAAGTTAAGACTTCGGATCGTTTTGATGAGCCTCGGATCTCGGCCCATTTCGGTTAGCCTGCCTAACCGGCCCGTATCATGCTTTGGTTTCAGCCCGTTTCGCACGGCGAACTCACGCGACGCGACCGCCGCCGTCCTCCGCCTCGCGCCAAAGCCCAACGCCGGTGAGGGTTCCGGTTCCCCAACTGCGGCGGCGGTGGGCGCTCCCGGAGCGGAGCGGAGCCCCCGATGGCGGAGGGAGAGAGGGAGCTCCATGTCCGGGCCCTCGACGGGCGGTCCACCGTCGTCGCGCTCGCCGCCGCCGCCTCCGTGCGGGACCTCAAGGCCGCGCTCCGGAGCTCCTTCCCTCCCGCGCAGGTCTCCCCCAGCTTCCACCTCTTCCTCAAGGTACGCCCGCTCGCTTCTCCTCCTCCCCCCAAAACTACGCGTGCGAGCTTGATCGTGCTGGTGGATGGATGCGGGATGCCGTGTGTTTCGTCTCGCTTCACGGTCGCGGCGTTGAGGGGTTTCGATAGGGTTTAGGGTGGTTTCACCATTTCTGTTCATAGTAATGGAGCTCCGAGATGTGCTAACCACTAGTGTTCTCGTGATGAAGGGCACCAAATTGCGCGTGGAGGCCGAGATTGGCACTCTTGCTGTTGGTGAGGGGGGATTCATTGTCCTTGTTCCATTCGCAAGGAAGTCGCAGCAGTGTTCTCCGGTGGCAATGGCAGAACAAGGGCAGATTACTGAATCACCAAGATCATCGCAAGTGTCAACTGGTGCGAATTCAGCTCGGAGAGGCATTACGGATAACCTCTCATCAATCCCAAGCAGCCCACATGCTGAAACGGCGTCCAGATATTTCTCGAGTGGGGCTAATTCAGCTTGGCAAGACATTATGGATGACCTCTCATCGATCTCTAGCAGCCCACAGGATGATTCTGCATCCAAAAACTTTTGTGCCCCAAGCACTATCCCTTGTTCTGGGAATTCTGTAGAGGATGTGTCAACAGATCGAAGGTTACCTACTGGGAATTCAAAGAAAAGGAGGAAGCCATGTAAGGAGAATGCAAATGCTTTCAACGAAATGCCTACCGCTGGAGCTAACAATGCTGCTGGCCAGCCTAGCATGGATAAGAAAAGTAGCATTGCCAGATCTGCTGCAACATCATGCCATGTAGGTCACTTTGCCGTTATATATTCCCCTGTCAATTTCACTTTTTGACTTTCACATTCATAGAAATCCAAATTGCAGCCTTTGTGTTGCACTGTTCCTTGAGGGAGGAGGCATTAGCCACAACATATATTACATGTTTGTTTGTCAGATTGCTTTGAGTAATACGATGAAAATTGCAGGGCACATGCCATTTAGGGCCTGCTGAAATGGTTGACCATCTGAAACAAGGACTTGGAAAGGAGGGACAGGTTTTCACTCAATGAACTTCTGTAACTAACAAGGCCAGTAAAACCATAATATTTATGTTGTTGGGATTATATTTTCAGATTGTACATATTGAAGAGATACCATGTCGAGAGGCATCATTTGCAGAACTTCCTAATCATCTTTCAGAGGCTACGAGGGAAGCACTAAAAAGTATTGGAGTATCTAGGTTGTACAGCCATCAGGTATTATGTGGTGTGCGATCTATTTGGTGCATTCAGCTATAGAAGCTCACTGATTATATTGATCATTTACTTGATTGCAGTCTCAAGCTATACATTCTTCCATTTCTGGAAGGCATGTTGTCATTGCAACATCAACATCTAGTGGAAAGTCTCTGTGCTATAACATTCCAGTCCTTGAATCTCTCTGTCAAAACCCGATGGCATGTGCTTTGTATATATTTCCAACAAAGGTCTAGACAGGACTCTGTTTTAGGCTTGATTGTCTGAAATTGGGCAGAAATTCATCTGCTTGTTGCTTTGCAGGCTCTAGCTCAAGATCAGCTTAGGACTTCACTCGAGATGAAGAATGCACTTCACACTGATATTGATGTTAACATATATGATGGTGATACTCCTAGAGAAGACCGTACGTGGATCAGAGATAATGCCCGTCTGGTAAATATGTGCTTCTGAAGATATACAATTATAACAGTTCGCTTTTTTCTTAAAAAGTGCATTTGAAATCACCATCTACCTCCTTCTCAGTTAATTACCAATCCAGATATGCTGCACATGTCAATTTTGCCATGCCATGGTCAATTCCAAAGGATATTGTCCAATCTCAGGTGGAACTTATTGGCCTTTTGTAGTATTGTTTTCTTGATAGCTAATTTCATCATCTGTGGTCAATCATCTTTTAACTTTTAGATGAATGCTTATTATCTCCATGAAGAGTTTCCATTTCTGCAATACTATACTCAGGTATATTGTCATTGATGAAGCACATTCATACAAGGGAGCATTTGGCTGCCATACTGCACTTATTCTTAGAAGATTGAAGCGCATTTGTTCAAACAGTATGTATACCATGTTGAACCAGCTCTTTTAATTGTTACTTTGTTAGTTGACATGATACTTATTGCTTAATATATGATATATTCCATAACTGTGAATTTTCTTATTTTTGCAAATGTGTTAGTGTTACTTTAGTTTTCTTCTCAATTACCAATCAACAGCTACCTAAAATATAGTAATCCCTACAATTTCCAACTTCTGAGTTATATCTTAGCAAATTTATGGAATATAGGAAGTATGATCTACTGATGCAAGTTAATATATAATTCTTAAAAGCTTTTGCTTGTTCTATTTGCAGTTTATGGCAGTCATCCTACTTTCATATTTTGTACAGCTACTTCAGCAAACCCACGTGAACATGTGATGGTAGGCTTGATCTTCTCTTTATGTTAGCTTAGAAAAAATGGTTGCACACACACACACACACACACACACACACCAAAAAAAAAATGTTATTAACTACTGCTCTAAAGCACAAGCTATATCTTCCAAGTGTGTTTCTTTTTTCTGAAGAGAAATATTACTGTCATTGTTGCTTATGTTTTCTTGCATATACTTTTCGAGAATATTGGCCGAACAGCAAGCATTTTTCCTTTTGCAAAATTCTGTTAATCATAGGAGCTAGCCAAACTGGATGATGTAGAGCTGATCGAGAATGATGGAAGTCCTTGTGGTTTTAAATACTTCCTCTTGTGGAATCCCCCTCTACATATGATGAAGGAGGGGAGTTCAAAAGATAGCTCATTAACTAGACGCTCAAGGTATTGACACCTTTTTCTTCCCTTGAATTAAGCTACTCTTATTTATTTCACTGTATTTTTACTTTTCAAATTTGCAAAGTTCCAGATGATTTATTATAGTTCAATAGCTGTTGTCTTTGTTATTGGTATATCCATGGTAGTAGTAACTTTCAGCTATACGCAAATTTGTTCACTGGTCATTGATGCAGGAATCCTAAGAAGCTGTCCTATTAAATAATTTCTTGGCAGGATGATTTGATAGTCAAGATAGGGAATACTTCTTTGCCAACCTGAATTTGAAAATTTCGGGCCAGGGGCCATACTGCTTTGCCAACTTCATCTCTGTACTGCCCTGTGATCCTTGAGTGGCATGTTAATTTCCAACACTCAACAACGGATCCTTTTATTTGATGAGATGCAGTAATTGTTGTGGACTTGAAAGCAAAAGTTATGAGTTCATCATAGTACAAAGGACGCTGTCTAATTTTTAAGCCAAAAAATGTAAACATATAATTGTTCTGTAGTGGCATGCAAATGTGTTAGTTATTGCAGTTTAACACTTCAGCATTTTGTTTCCTATGGCATGCCAGTACAGCGGTGTTTTTTTCTATATTCATAATTTTCTTATAACTACTATGTGTAAAGATACACTAATAATTTGTATTTCGTGTATTAGTCCAATAGTTGAGGTTTCTTATCTATTATCTGAGATGGTTCAACACGGGCTTCGCTGCATTGCATTCTGTAAAACAAGGAAGCTCTGTGAGCTTGTTCTAGCATACACGTAAGAACCCATTTTCTTCTCTTTTATTCATTTTTTGTGTTCTTTTTTCTTGCTTTACATTACTTGTATTCACTTGTTTCTTCATATGTCATTTTGTATTGTAGGCGTGAAATTCTTCAAGAGACTGCCAAAGAATTGGTAGATACTATCTGTGTATATCGTGCTGGCTACATTGCTGAGGTCAGTATTTTGTTCTGTCTCACCTTATGTCTTCTTTCGTTGTACTTGTCAATTTTTTTGTTGTTTCTTAGGATGAATTTTGGTTTGATAAAATATGACCTCATTTATAATTTCATCGGTGCTCTCGAACTGTATGGATTCACACAAACTGCAATATATATTACCAGCTTTTGTTTGCTTCTAAATTCCATCTAGTAGAATATATATCATTTGAATGCTGTAGACATATCAAAGATGTTAATGTTACTACTTTCTCTACTTAAAAGAACTAAGAACTTCTGTTACTAATGTTATAGTGTACGTATGCAAATCAATCTTTCTTTTTTTTTCCCTCTTGAAGAGTATGCTGTTAGTTATGTGAGGGGTGATGCATTGAAGTGCTTCCCACAAAATAAAGTTGTGTACTAGCCAGAAACTTACTCATTTTCTGATAAATTGAGAAAACTCTACCTTCTGATATTTGCTTGCTGAATCTGCACATTTTATGGTTCTTCATGTGTTGACTGTTTTGTTTCTATTCATTTGAAAACAAATTATTTCAGGACAGGAGAAAAATTGAGGCCGACCTTTTCCAGGGAAAACTTCTTGGTGTTGCTGCCACCAATGCTCTTGAACTAGGGATTGATGTTGGCCATATTGATGCAACATTACATCTTGGATTTCCTGGGAGTATTGCTAGGTAAGTGAGAGATGGTCTCTCCAATGGATCCTATATTTCTGTCTGAAGCCCTACTAAGTCATAGAAACAATTTAATTTTAGCCTGTGGCAGCAAGCTGGAAGATCTGGAAGGAGAGCAAAACAATCATTAGCCATTTATGTTGCCTTCGAGGGCCCTTTAGATCAGTATTTCATGAAATTCCCACATAAACTATTTGGCAAACCAATTGAGCATTGCCAAGTCGATTCACATAATCAGAAGGTTTGTACATCAGATTTTGTTGGTAAATTTAAATGCATAAGGATCTAAAAGCTTCCTTCTTAATTTGAACATTTCTTACAGCTTTTGGAACAGCATCTTGCTTGTGCTGCTTATGAACATCCATTGTGTGTGCAATATGATGCGGATTACTTTAGTTCTAGACTGAACAGTGTAATGATGGCCCTGAAAGACAAAGGCTGTCTCATAAACAATCCCTCTGGACCTTTCTCATCAAGCATGTGGAGTTATATTGGACCTGAGGTTTGTTCCTTTTTATTTGTTATCTTTACAATACAACTCTTTTGGTTATTATGCAAGAAGTATTTTGGTTTTCTGCAGAAAAGACCTTCACAGGCGGTGAGCATACGGGCAATTGAGCATGACAAATACAGAGTAATAGACAAGTTAAATAACCGGTTACTGGAAGAAATTGAGGAAAGTAAGGCCTTTTTCCAGGTACTATGTTCTAAACTGTTCCTCAACTCAAACGTGTGATGAACTGTCATAGTTGTTGGATCTTTGAACAGACTCTAATGCCCGTAAAGTGATAGATAAATTTATGAGTTTGTTGAAGACATGTCATAAATTTTATGAACTCATAAGCACTATATACTGTACTGTTACCTAAGTGATATGCTAATTATAGACTACATCTGCCACTGTGTGTTTTCATATTGGTAACTTGCTATCTGAATTTCTTAAGCATTTTCTTTGTTCTTAGGTGTATGATGGAGCTGTATACATGCATCAGGGTGTCAATTACTTAGTTGAGGAACTTGATTTGTCATCAAGGACAGCATTCTGTAGGAAAGCTGATTTGAAGTACTACACAAAAACACGAGACTACACGGACATCAATGTCCTTGGAGGAGAGTTTGTAAGTATTCAAAAGGATTAGCCTCATATACATTCTGCTTATAATCGTCTATCACTGTATTATTCCCGCCAAATTTTATTATTAGCACCATTTTTTTTTGTTCAAATCTCTTCTATCCTGATTTTCTAGGCCTTATCTAGCTCGCTAAATCTGAGGATTATTCATATTCTAGTCTGTCATAGCACTAACATCCTGTTTCCATGCCATTCTAATTTTGACTTTTTAACTGTTCTTTGACTTGTTTTAACTCAATTTAGTTTTATTCAGTCTATTTTTCATCTTTGTTATATGTTTTCCCTACATTTTTTCGAAGCCCGTACTCTCTTGAACTAATGAAACAGGATAGAACAAATGTTTATGGTACTCCTACCACAGTAATAGGTCTACTAAAATGTTTTACCATCATTTATTCAATAAACTTTTCTTGCATGACATGTGCATGAGTGATTTCCATGTTGATATTTTATTACTAATGATCTCTTCTACTCTAATACATCTTGAAGGCTCATCTTCCACCGAGTACGTGTAAAACTAACAGGGTGAAGACAACTGCCCAAGCAAATGATTGCAAAGTGACTACTAAATGGTTTGGTTTTTATCGCATATGGAAATCAAACAACAAAATATCTGATAGCATAGAGCTTAACCTGCCTCCATATTCCTTCAATTCCCAGGTTTTTATCTAAAATATATTTGTGTGAACCTAATCAATATCATGGTGCATTGCCCTCCATGATTTATACCCTCATTTTTCTTCTGTGATGCCTAACTAGGCTGTTTGGGTGCGAATCCCGCACTCGGTGAAAACTAATGTTGAAGAAAGGAAACTACAGTTTCGAGGTGGCTCGCATGCTGCTTCACATGCTCTGCTGAACATAGTGCCTCTGTAGGTTTTTCAGTTTTAGCTGCATCATAATGAATAAGCATTAATACAGATAGTTGAATGTGCATAGATTTGTGCAGGCATATGACGTGTAATGCTTCTGACCTAGGAACAGAATGTGCTAATCCTCGTGAAACCCGTGGTATTCCAGACAGAATTCTATTATACGATAAACACCCTGGTGGTATCGGCATAGCATTGCAGGTAAAATGTTTGATGATGTGTGTAGCATACCCAGCGCAGTTGTAAATTTACCAGCAATGACTGCTACCTCTGAACTATATTATCACGACTAACTACCTCTGAACTATATTATCTCGTTTATGACTATGAGGTGATATTGTTCGTTGATTCGGTAAAGGTTGAAGTCTACATTTTCATTTATTTAATTTTGTAGATCAAATCACTCTTTGGGGAACTATTACTTGCTGCTTTAGAACTTGTTTCAGAATGTAACTGTACTAGTTCAGCCGGCTGTCCAAATTGTATCCAAGTAAGTTCCAATGCTGTACTAAACTCAACTGTTGATGGAAGAAAACATCTTTGATCTGATAAGTTTCTCTTTTTTTTTTCAGACGCTAACATGCAGTGAATATAATGAGGTTTTGGACAAGGAGGCAGCAATTTTGATTTTGAAGGTTAATGATCTGTGCTTGCTAAAGTTACCTAACCACCTTCCATCCTACACCTTTCAACGTAAAATTCGCTTGCTCTAAGATATATATTCATGTGCAGGGCGTAATCGAATATGAAAGATCATATTTTGAAAAAGAAGATGGTTCCGACCAAGGAGTGATATGAGGTTTTAACTTGTTCATGTCTTTGCGAAGACGAGTGAATTTGGTTCTGACGCAGGAGCCGCATTAATATTTTCTTCACAAGGCTTTCTCCATTGGAAATGGTAGAATTGTTTGGTTATCATACGGAAATGTAGCTCTAACCAGAGTCCAGATCCAATTATAAATTATTTCTGGTTCAGTTGTATATTCTTTTTGTTGTCATCCTGTAACCACCATCTCTATTTATCCTGAACCAGGTCATGGGATCCTCAAATTGCCTGCCACGGTGCCACCTGCGATCCCCATTTCCCCAAGCTTCTGTGAAGAAACATGTCGAAAGATTTGAAGCTGTGATTAAGAAATCTGCAGTTTTCCCTTCTGGTGGGATGGAAGAAACCATCAATCACAGCAAGCTGTTTCTCCTCGACGGCATGCAACAACATTGCCACATTGTTGGCCACTGCATCCTCTGCTGCGTGTACTGCAAGAACCGACATCATCACGTGTAATCTAAACAAGCTCTCCAAGAGTTGTTTGCAATGTTTGTATAAGTTCATGTTTATTATTTCCGTTCAAAAAAAAATAAGTTCATGCTTATTATCTGGTTCTTTTAATCTCTTTTTGGGAAATCTGGGTGTTTATAATCTAGGAAATTAACCAGCCACAGCCCTAAAATACAAACTTTTCAGAAGGATAATCCCTCGATTGTTGATTAATGAAGGACGGCGAAAAACCACGCCATAGAGCAGGGGCAGAGCTAGAATAATACGAAGGGGGTTTCACTCGCTTGCTTTACTCTGGTTTGAATCAAATTTACTTTGATACGGGTGCCGAAATTTAAACTGACGGGATATATATATGGTGAAAATAGATAAATTATAGGTAATTTTTTTTGAACCGGGTTTCTGGGCACCCCCTAGCTATACTAGCTCTGCCCCTGGCAGTTCACAAGGTCTCATCCCTCAGGACCAAAATATACAAGTGCTTCATCAATTCAGTAGGCAAATTAAAGTGTTGGGAGCCTCCTTTGCTTTGGGCCTCTTTGGGCATGTTACATGTAGTACGGTAGCGGCTGGCTGTATTGCCGCCATATTTTGGCCAGTTGGGCAGGCCCATTATATACTGGCGTTTTTTAGCAAGATGGTTCTGGCATCAAAGCAAGGTTGAAGCATGAACAAAAAAACAAATTTTGAAGCTTAGTATTCTTAGTTTACTACCTTTCATTTTTGTCTTCTTGTATTCCTCAATTATGATGCTTCAAGTTTAGGTAATATTTTTCTGTATGTGTAGAGGCCTAATTTCTATATATTATATATTATGATCTCAAACAATGTTAAGAGAATTGTTTTAGTTGGGGCGGCTTAGGGTGTAGTGCAACGCTTAAACGACACTTGAGGGCACTCCCTCACAAAAAAATAAATAAATTTAATATAGAAGTAAGCATATGGCTCGCATATCAGATATTAAACTGATAAGAACAGATAGCACACTTGGGTGGTGTTTGAAACTCATATAGATAAAGATAAAGATTAAGTGTTTTTGCGCAAAACGATGTGGTATTAACATATGATTAATTGAGTTTTAATTATTACAAACTTGAAAAATATATTTATCTAATATTTTAGAGTAACTTCCGTATATAAAGTTTTCATACGAGAATCACCGTTTAGCAGTTAAAAGGCGTGCCACGAATATTCAGATTTTCACCCAAACTTTTGTTAGAGATCAAAAGACCGGGGCTTTGATCTTAGCCAAAAGGCGGGAGAAAGATACGAGTGATACCGTGTAACCACACCACCATCTCTTGTAGTGTGCCCCCTCTCAGTGCAGTGCTCTGCTACTCAATATCCCGTATCGTCCGTGGATACGATACCGATATATACGACCCGTGCGTGACGACGATATATGCGATAGATGCACCTCCTCCGGTTTTTCCTAGCTTTTTGATTCTTCCTGGGTTCCTGGCTGCATGGAGGGAGGGAAGGGAACGAATTAGCTCGATCGATGGCATGTCAACTCGTATCCCGCCACTACTACCTTTGCACGCAACTTTTCGCGGTTTCGTTCGTTCGTTGACCTCGATCGATCGATCGATCGGCAGGCGAGGCGCGCGACGTGTTTAGTTCGGTCGGCCACTGATGATAATATGGATGCATGCATGCAGCCACCGAGACGGACGGACGGACGTATCCGTTGCATTTGCATTTGCATGCATCCATCCAAGTTTTGGCTGGCCTAGCTAGCTAGCTCGATCTCCACATACGCATTCGATCATTTTGCATATTGTTCGTGCAACCACTGCATATGCACCCAGCATTTGATTTGATTTGATCGATCGATGTGGTGCGCCGCCCATTTCGCCGTATGCATGCGATCGAGTATTATATGCTTCGTCCACCACCCCGGCCGGCCGTGATCCAGTGATACGACCGCTACCTAGATGCAATCACACAACTAGCTCTACTCCCTCCGTTTCACAATTTAAGTCATTTCAGCATTTCCCACATTCATATTGAAGTTAATGAATCTAGACATATATATCTATCTAGATTCATTAACATCAATATAAATGTGGGAAATGCTAAAATAAATTACATTGTAAAACCGAGAAAGTAGTAGCTAATACTCCCTCCATTCAAGTTTGATCATGTTATTTTCAAAATATCGGATTTGCAAGTTTGATAGTCGACAAGCCGTTGTGTCTCGTCCAACGTGAGCACTCTGCAAAAACCTGTTGCATGCATGCAAAATTAATCGCATTTACAATTGGCTACAGATTGTTGGTTCTGCCTTGATCGTCATGCATGCATGGGTAGTTACGATAGGCCGGCATGCTGGCCCATTGGTCTGGGAGTAGACTAGGAAGATGATAAGCACATTAATTTGTTATCCTTGGTTTTGTTTCAGGCAAAAATATAATGATCAAATTCTCGAATGGAGTATACACTAGAGGATGAAAATGAGCGAAAACGGTATCATGTAGTATATAAAATAGTTCTTGGTTGATTGGGAATTTTCCATATGTATTAATTTAGTTATTTAGTGATAATATCAATATGATACTGATAGATTTTTACAGAATGGTATCCCGTTCGGATGGGATATAGTACCTCTTTGAGGTATCGTTTGTTACCTGTTAGGTATCGGTTAATACTAGACAATACCTCTAAGATATCATTCCGTCCGAATGAAATACTAAAATTTCCCAAAAATTTGTGTTTAGAATCGGAGATGGTACCACTTTTGCAAAACAACAGTCGGTTGCATGGTGGAGAATTTCCTCCGGTGTTCCATTACGTGCAAGCTAACGCTATCGTTGGCTGGATGAATTGGGCACTAGCTAGCACCAGGCTGCTATATAGCACCGGTGCAGCTGGTGTTTTTCTGCGCTGGAACGTAACGAGAGGCCGTGCAGTGGTCAACCAACTCAAAGTCACCGGCCACTCTATACTGACCTCGTCGTTGTGCTCCTGTGCTAATCTCTCCCTCAGTCCCAAAAAAAAGACAAACTCTTCTGGTTTCCGTGTTCAACGTTTGACCGTCCATCTTATTTAAAAGAATTATGAAAAAAATTAAAAAGATAAGTCACGTATAAATATTAATCATGTTTTATCATCTAACGACAATGAAAATACTAATTATACAAAAATTTCATATAAGACGGGCAGTCAAACGTTGACACGGGAACTCACGGTTTATCTTTTTTTTTGGGACGGAGGGAGTACAGTCGTACTAGCATCTGCCACTGCTGATGATCGATGCAGCTGGCTAGCTAGCTAGCTAGCTCCTCTCTTGAATATCTTGTCAAATTACACTGTTACAGGAGGCTGAAAATGATATCGATCGACGTCGTCGCCATCAAGGTCTGCGGTGTACTGTTTATAGTGCTTGGCCTGTCCATTTATTTTCTTATGGTAAACCGCAACCCCGGCCCCTTAATTTTCGGGGGGGGGGGGAGATACACGTGTACAAAGAAAATTTGCAAATGTTTTAGATGTTGATGTATCACACACTGTAAGTAAAATCCTGATTTTCTTTATTACACTTTCAACTAACTAAATAGAACTGTCAAGATCTTTGTTTGTAAGAAAATGTTTAAGTATATGTGTATATCACTTCTCTTAATTTTCTCCCTGGATCAACTCAAGCTTTGCTTGCTTGTAGTTGTAGAAAATCTCGGATTTTTCCTTTGCTTTGGACTTCTTCTGTCTCTAAATACAAAAAATTCTGCTTATAAATACAAATATGTACATGTCCAGATTCATAAAAAAAGTGGGCAAGCAAAAATTGCTCTTGCAAGAGCGCAACATCAATATGTAGGTGGTGGCAGTCAGGTAGAGGTAGGGGGTGAAAACGGTAAGAAAATTTTCCAACCGTACCTATACCTGCAAATAATATAATAATAATACTAATAATATTTTATCGACTATTATTGCTTCTAAAATTTAGTTCTTTAAATTCTATCAATATTGCGTTGAAGTTGACACTAAATAGTAAAAAATCATAAATACATATATTTCTTGGCCGTTTCAGATTTTTCAAAAACAAAATGATACTGTTTCCGACAATTTTCAACCGTTTTCATCCATAGGTAGAAGCCCTTGATCTGACTCAAAATAAGCCCCAGATGCTGCCAGTACAAGCAAGCAAGCACTAGTACATACAGGTACTGTACCTGTCATCCAATTAGACCGGGGAGATCTTTCCCTGGCCAATGGAATCCAGCCTCAACCCTGCCCCCAAAAGCCCAGTGGAAGAAACTTCCACAGTACACATATCACACACACTAGTGCTCACTCAATTCAGGCTTCATCCATCCTTATCCTCCCTGCCTTTTTGCCTGGCCCTTTCCTGCTGCCTACTTGTCTGTGACTGATGAAAGCTAAGTGCAACTAACTACTTACTACTCTATACTTACTTGCTGATAAGCTGATTCATGCCATGCTATGACAGGGAGGATATACAGCAACAAGAAAAGCAAAGAAAACACTGCATGGTGACACCTAGCTAGCTTGAGAATTATATATATAAGTGCTTAATTAAGCAGCATTAAACTTTTGTGTTAGCACTGCATAAAGTATATATAGAGGGTCAGGTGGTGACTGATCACAGATCAGCAATTTGGATGTCATGTCATTGCTTGCACATTAAGGATGTGCATGCAGGTAGCCTCTAGCCTCTCTGGATATTTTATTTTATGCTGTTTAGCAGTACTAGATAATGCCTGTGGCACAGTGTCCACGTGTCAACATTTCAGGCCTCTTAGGGAAAGAAAACAAGAGGAGTCATCTAGTAGATCACGTGGAGTTGAATTGGATAGTCCTATGTTCTGAATATGTTCCATCAATGGAATATTATGCCTTTGCTCCAACAGCTTGCATGCCTTTACATGTTTTTATTTTTCAAATCATTTTACCCTGTATCATTTACTGCCGTAATTATCTACTCTGAACGAATTGGAACCAACAAATAAAATATTAACAAATACTCTTTCCGTCCTAAAATTTTAACAACTTTAATCTTTAAACCTAGTATTACCTTTTGCCACTAAACCATCCATAGTATCACTAGCTTTATTATAATCCCTCCCAGACTAATAATACTTGTTTTGGACAAGAATATAGTCTTAAAAAATAATTTTAACCGATATTTATTATTATTATTATCATCATCATCATCAATAAGTATATGATTTTATTTAAATACTTTTTAAGAGCAATATATGCATATGATCTTCATAATTCTAAGAAAAACATTTTCGAAATTATTTATAGTAAAAAAATAAAGTTTGACATCAATCGTGTTAAAACTATAAGGATTATCAACTCGGAGGGAGTAGCCCAAATTAGTTCATGCCTATACCTCACTTATTCCGAGGAGATAACAAAATTTTTTATCACTCTTTTAATACCTGTGTTTGACGGCTAAAAATATTATATTTTAGGATGGGTGAATTTTTTTTTAATGGTTATGCTCATGATTAGCATCTACTGAAGGGACTCCTTACATAATATCAGCACAGGCTCTAAAACGAAGACTATTGAGTCATGCAGATACCTTGGAGAGAGATTATTTTTGCAAACCCTAGTATAATATCTGACCTGACGAGTCCTTAAACAAATTAAACTGAGATCTCACTAGTCACTAATACTGTATATTAGCAGTAGAAGATAGTACTACTAGGTAGTACAATTTATTTATTCATTTTCCAAAGGTTATCTGTGCCGACACCTGAGATCACACAGCCGACACTCTGAATTCCAGAGGAATCCAAAACAGCATATATATATATATAGCACCAATCAAGCATTCTACTAATATCAATTATAACCAAGCAAAAAAACAAAATTGGGAGAAATAATGATGGAGAAAAAAAAAAGCATCCATCGTCTGTTTGGTCACCACAGAACATCATGGATACCTACCTCATCAGTACCATGCCAAAATAAACTGCACCATCAAGAAAAGTCACCCAAATTAACTAATTAAGCTTGTTTAATCATCTTAGCAGCCCAAACAAATGAACCATGGGATCATTATTAGGAGAATTTAAGAAGAAGTCAATGGAAGCGAATTAGTAGAGAATTTAGCCATATAACTGACTCATTTTAGCACATTGAGAAAAGGAAAGATAAAAGAGAGAGAGAAAGAAAGGTAGTAAAAAAAAGAGTGAAAAAAAACAGAGATTAAGATTAATTAACCCGACACGTCCTCTGATTAATTAATTACCAAAACACCAACCAAGAAAGCAAGCTCATAGCCTGTCTTGCCGGCCGTATCCCGACGACGGCGAGGGCCCGCCGCCGCCGCCGCCGCCATGGCCATACCCACTTTTCCCTCCCATCACCATCTGGTGGTGGTGGTGGTGGTGCGGCGGCGGCGGCTGCGCGTACCCAGCCGACGCCGGCGGCGAGCCGTACATGGGCTGTCCCATCATCATGATCATGCCGCCGCCGCCGCCGCCGTACATGCCGTATCCGCCATTGTTCCGGGAAGCATCCTGGTGGTGCTGCGAGCCGGAGCCGCCGGAGGAGGCGGCGCCGGCGCTGCCGCCGCCGCTGCCGGCGGCGCCGATGGCCTTCTCGCCCTCGAGCTCGCGGAACTTGTGGAGGTAGAGCTTGAGCGGGTCGATGTAGTCCTCGAAGCCGAGCGTGGTCATCGCCCAGAGGAGGTCGTCGCCGTTGATGGTCTTGCGCTTCTCCCGCTGGCACTTGTCGGAGGCCTCGCCGGTGATGAAGGAGATGAACTCCGAGACGCACTCCTGCACCGTCTCCTTGGCGTCCTTGCTGATCTTGGCGTTCGCCGGCAGCGCCCTCTTCATGATCCTGCTCACGTTCGCGATCGGCAGGAACCTGTCCTGCTCCCTCGCCGACGCGTACTCCCCCGCGTTGCTCGGCCCCCCCGACTCGTTGTCCGAATCCGGCATCCCACCCAAGCTCAGCAACCTCGATCGAAGCAGTCGAAGCGAAGCGAGGAGGAAGACGAAGAGGAGAGGAGAGGAGGAAGACGAAGAGGTCAGTGGGATGAATCGTGGGGATAAGAACGCATCGGGGAGGCGACGTGGCAGAAGCGTGGCCGTTTGTTTTTGTCGATAAGCGGTGTGGGCCAGGGGGCGGCGCGGGCGATCCGTGCCACGCTGGCGACGTCGCGGCCGTCCGTTGGCCACGTTGGATGGCCTACGTGGTGGGGCGGGGTGCTGACGTGGCCTGGGTTTATAGGTAAATTAAGCCCCTCTTGGCCTGGTTTTGTTTTGGTGTGAAGAAGGAGATGGTTGTCGTGTTTTGGTTCTGTGATTTTTGGCGCCTGCACTGACAACTTTTCAGGCCCATCTCAATCAAAATTAAGGAAGGGAATTTGTATTGGTTTAATGTGATTATTCTCCATGGCATTTGTTTCTTTTTTTTGTTAGAAAAAAATCCTATACGAGATGACCTTTTGATAGTTAGTACTCCTACCGTCTCATTTTAAGTCTAGCCATGAGTTTCGGTGTCCAATATTTAACCGTCTGTCTTATTTAATTTTTTTTAAAAAAAAATTTAAAAATCACGCGTAAAAATACTGATCATAAAAAAATTTCAAATAAAATAGAGGATCAAACGTAGTAGATAGAAACCCATGACCACATTTAAAATAGGACGAAGGGAATAAGGTATTATAGTTTTCAAGGAACATTTTGCTAAGGCAATAGCGTACATTGCTATTTACTCCTAATCAAAAAATGGTAAACGTTCCATATTGTTTTGTTAATTTAATTATAGATGAAAATTCAAAAGACTTTTGGACGATTTCATTCTTTTTCTCCGGTTCTTTTAAGTTTATCAACTTTTAGATAACTGCATTCTCAAACTACGATTTCTTCACAAGCTTTCCGCGTCATCATTGTTTTAGATTTCTTGAAGTTACTTTAGGTTTCTGGCATATAATATTTGATTCATCTCTACAAACAATTATCCATGATACGTCCAATAATAACGTGACCTAAGTCCCTCCTAGACAATTTCAGATGTTGAATAAATACATTATGTCCAAAAAAACCATGTTTAGTCATCACTTATATATTTAATAAAAGTATGGAATTCTTATATTAAATCTGATCATCGATATTTTTTTTAAATATATATATGTTAAAAGCCCGGTCTCTATATCACATGGATGTAAGCAATGGATTAAGATCATCTGCAGTCGACTGTACTGCGCCTTTGTCATTGACATATGTTGCAATCGACTGCAGAGCATCCTGATGCGTAAGCAGCCACGTCGGTAGATATAACATTACTAGGTCTAGATAGGAGTAAAAAATTGTGATGGGTGACACTAAGTTAAGCACATGGACAGCGCAATCAGCCAACAAGGCTCACTATCTTCAGATATTGGCGAATTCAGCATGTCTCCATCCGAGCCCTTCACACGTCAGCCGGGTCGTCTTAGGCCACTAATTAAGCAAGCCTAGATCCAAAAATAATAACCTTGGCCTTTCGCCACTAACTACCAACCACTCTGAAAAGAAGCCTTCTCGAGTGATGCGAAAGCAGAAATCACGTTGCCAAAGCACAAGGTCAATTAGCTCGCATAAGTACTGACAAGTGGCATCGAGTCAAGTTCCCAAGTGCCCTCTCTTTTGTAATGCCTTTTTTTGGAGTAGTATCTAGTTTTATTTTTTTTGGAGAAAATTTTCTTATCTAGTTGTAGAAAAAAAAAGTAATATATACTCTCTGATATTTTTTTAACTCCTCTTTTAAGGTGCTTGCTCCACTAGACCTACATGACATGGCATTTATACCTACAACATTGTGCAACTTCATCAGAATTTTTTAGATAATGGACTTCATCAGACTTAAACTCCGTTTGGTTGTTTTCTTAGATAAGGAAGATGAGATTGGATCCTCAATTGAGTTTCTGTATTGTTTGCAATGTGAAAAATATGGATCCATAGATTGATCGAAATTTGTGGCTTACATTAACTGAATATGTCATGAAGCAAAAGGTGACATTATTGCAGTGATGCTGATGCCCATGATCTACCTAGTTAATGAGAAGAAAAGGGATTAAGAGATGCCTGCCTTGTGTATAGGGGTTACACTTAACAATGGCCTGTCCTTGATCGATACATATAGGAGCTGATTGGGATGTGAAACTGACACTGTTCTATTTGTCAATTGTCGCCATCTTTGCTCTGAATCTTCGAGTTCAAGATCTCTGACGGTATTTCTTTCTCTGTAGATTACAGTGCCATTTCAAAGCTCATGCACATGTTAATTGTTATTATTAAGCTACAGCTAGCTTGATCTTATTCCGATCATACAGATAACGAGTGGTCAACATGCGATGCTCCTGTCTGTGCAAGAAGAACTTGTACTACACCAATTTGCAGTTGATCTGTCAGTTCTTATGATCTTGGGAACCATTCATGCTTAGCCACATTTGAGTCAATGGGAATGTTGCTTAAGTAGAATCTGTACTCTGTTGCTGCAAAATGGATTCGAGCAAGATTGATGCTATATATGTGGGCCCACATCACAGCAGCTACGTGTCCAAAGGTGACAGAGGTGGCATATGCACCAGGAATCTCCTCCAACAACTGCACCCATATCTGTCCTGAGGATTACGATCAAAAACAGAATATTGAGTGGCTAAGGGTTAAAGTCTAGTAGCAACATAACTCCTTTTCAATAGTTCATTTGTTGTTCTACATATCGAGGGCTCCTTTGCAACATAGAATTGAAAAGACGAAGGAACAAAAAATACACAGTGTTGTGACAGGAAAGAAAGTGTAAAAACAGCGTATTATAAAACACACAAAAAAATACATGAACGGTCGGTTAAATCAACCGCAGAAAAAACACAGTAATCAGATAGGCTCAAAAGTTTTTTTTTCCAAGCGGTTGAAGAGTTTATTAAGTTTTCTCTAAAACCCCTATAGAATCGTCCAATCCATAAGAATTCAAAGAAAATGGTAAGGTGCACTCCTTTGTTTTAAAGGCATTCCTTCAAGTTCTTCCTCTAGGATAAAATCCTTGAAGTTTGCTATATATTTCTAAATAGTCTAAAGGTTTATCCATTCTATGCCCTGTGGATCACTGTGTCATTCAATAGTGACATGATTCAGTCAATAGTTAACTGAAAAATCAGAATCTTTTTCACCCTAGAAAGAGGGAAAATATGCATGCACATCCTCCATCCCAAAAAACAACTATTTCTAGCATTTAAAATTTCTCATAAAATATAAATATTTTAGAATATTAATTCTCACCTCTGCTCGAGTATTGTGTTACTATAACTTAACCACCCTCCTGTTGCGGTATATTTTTTTTCCCTTTATAATCAGAATTCCTTATATTTTAGAACTGATGAAGATTTTCCCCACTTGTTGGATGGCAGAGGGTCATGGTCAGGCTAGCTAGTAGCTAATAGTGTTACCACACATGGTTTTGAACCTTGTGGTTAATTAACACAGGTTAATTTCCCTATCAAACAGGCTGTTTTTGCTGGCTGATATTTTCTGGGACTCACCATGGACTGACTGACTGACTGAGTGATTGATTTTTGTTTTAGATAATAATGGGACTGACTGATTGATTAGTGAGTTAATTAATTGGTGCTTGGATGTGTTGCATGTGTGAGGTGACTCTGCCAATTTGACAACTTGAGATACTACGGCGATCGATCGACGTCGTGCGGGTGACGGTGGCGGCCGGCTGCCGGCCGGGCTGTGTGAGGCCGTGCGTGCGTGGCCGGCGCCGGCGGATTAATGGCGATGCTGTGCGGCGACGCCGGCCGGCCGGCCGGTTGACCGGTGCAACCGGCAACTGCAGCCATGCAATGATGCCACTGCATTCTTTGCAAGAAAACGACTTGCATTATGGTTGATGTTTGGGGTTGGGTTGACTTGCTTTTCGATCGATGTGATAATATATTTTTTTTTGGGGGGGGTTGGTTTGACGATGTAGCGATCGATAGCTTCAACCTTAAATATCTCAAAAAGAAGTCAACTTTACCGTGCAAAAATAAAAACGCAATTAACATGAGAATTGAATTTCCTCCCTCCACCCTATAATATAAGCGATTTTGGTTAGATGTGATATATCCTACTATGATGGCCCATCCGATCAACGGCTAGCAACGAGCCGACGACCACCTCACAAAAGATTTTTCCAGTATCAGGCCACACAGCCCCAGAGGGGCTATAGCTCCTAGACCTCTGTGTCAGTGGAACCAAACATTATTAAATCGTTAGTTTCTTAAGTGGAGTGGAAGAATTTGCTCTAGAAAAATATATACGAAGGATGAAGCTACTTTTTTCAAGCTACACAACTCTAGCTTGGTAGTACTCCCTCCATCCTATAATGTAAGAGATTTTGATATTTTATTTGCACTGTTTGACCACTCGTATTATTAAAAAAAATATGCAAATATAAAAAACGAAAAGTTGTGCTTAAAATACTTTGGATAATAAAGTAAGTTAAAAAAATAAATAATAATTCTTTTTTTTTGAATAAGATGAATGGTCAAACAGTATAAGTAAAATTTCAAAATCCCTTATATTAGGAGACGGAAGTAGTATTAGATTGGAGCCCTACCAAACATGTCTCCCTCCATTTAAAAAAAATGCAATCCCAATATTAAAAAAAAGACAAATTAGTGCAAAAGAAAATGTCCTAGGTACCCCTCATTAACTCAGAGCATGTTGGAAATAGGAGTGTGTTTAGGGTAAGATAGGGTGAGGAGAGCGGTTGGAGGAAAAAAAGGAAAGAGTACTTTTTTGACAAAATTTATATGCTAGGATTGCATTCTTTTTAGGATAAATAAGTATTTTAAGAAATAAACTTTAATATATATCTTAGAATAAGTTGTGAGAAATCATACTTTCAATAAGTTGTGAGCAAATAATATGCAACAGTGATTTGGTAAAAAAAAAGCTTAAAAAACTAGGGCAGAATGAAAAGAATTTTACTAACATGTACTATTTCCACCCCAAAATATATTAAGCTAGAAGTCATTATATTTTAGGACAGATGTAGTACGACAGTAGGTGTATATATTCGGACTGACTTCTTTCCCCAGTTTTTCAACTCACCTCCCTTATTTTCCTGTGCACGTTTTTCAAACTGTTAAACGGTGCATTTTTGCAAAAAAAAGTTTCTATACGAAAGTTGCTTAAAATAATTATATTCATCCATTTTTGAAAAAAAACTAGCACTTAATTAATCACGCGCTAATGGACCGCTCCGTTTTCCGTGCGCAGGATATGGGTTATAAACCCAAATCAAGGAACACAGCCTCAAAAGTCCTGCTTTCTTAAAAAAGCCCCTATATTGTCACTCTCTCTACCTCTCTGATCAGTGTAGCATATATTTTTCCTAAAAAAAATACTCCCTCTTTTCCATAAAAAACCTAATCTTAAATTTGAATCTGGACATACATACACTTATCCAGATTCAAATTCAGGATTAGATTTTTTATGGAATGAATAGAGTACCTTCCAAGGATGTAGTGACGGCCATCTGACGTACGTCTCTTTCACGCCCGGCCGATCGATGGAGGCGTGGTGCCCTACCAAGTTGGAGGGCTGCAAAACAAAAGGATAAATAAACAGAGAGCTTGATCGAAGACGGCTTAATGATACTAATAATCGATAAGTAATGGAGCCCAACGGGCACTGGACCGACCAAAATAGCGATGCTCACACGACCCGTTGCCGTCGCCAATCATCACAACAGTGACACGGGCACCTCTTTCGCCCTCATATCCTTAGCTGCAGCATCTGCTCCTCCATTGGAATGGTGCAGATCAGAGATATTCAGAGCTAATTAAGTTCATCATTGCCTTTTTGCTCACCTGCCATTATACCGGCCCTATTAGTGTGATAAAAAATAAAAAAGGGAAAAAAAGTCGTTAGTTAATTGGTCGTGTTCGTTGTACCGGACGATTCACGTGAAAAAAGTTTAAGCTGGTGAAAAAAGACGGACGATGACTGTCGCGCTTTGTGAACACATGGTTTTAGGCCATGTAGAAATCATCATCGTGCATCATGGCGTGTGCATCGATCGTTTGCTAGCTAGCAAGCTAGCTAGTGCACGAATTGGCGCCCTGTCGGCTACCATGTAAAGATATGTAGGTGATGGTTGACTTGTAAATTTGCAATAGATCCTGGCACTTGCAAGCCACCAAGATTGGTTGGTGGAAGACCATTTTTTCTTTGTTTGAAACTACTTAGGGTGAGCTATCTAAATGGTACAATAGTGAAGAAACCATTTAAATTAGTCATGTGTCGGATCATCAGTGGAGAGGATGTGGACAGTGGGCCCCCCTTTTTTCTTATCGGAATGTAGAATTAGTTAGCAAATTGAGAATGCTCCATTGGTACACTAAACTTAGGATTTAGTAAGTGGTACAGTCCAATTTTATTAATTACTCCCTTCATTTCAGGTTATAAAACGTTTTGAGTTTGGTAAAAGTCAAACTGTTTCAAGTTTAATTAAGTTTATAGACAAATATAGTAATATTTATAATACTAAATTAGTTTCATCAAATCAATAATTGAATATATTTTCATAATAAATTTGTCTTGGGTTGAAAATGTTATTATTACTTTTTTCTATAAATTTGATTAAACTTTAAACAGTTTAACTTTGACCAAACTTAAAACGTCTTGTAACCTAAAACGGAGGGAGTAATAATTAAGTGTGGTTCACAAAATTAATAGCAAGGTTAGCTGCATCATCGATAATGCTGTCCAGATTGGTTTGAGTGAATTATGTTTTGATGAGATAGTCCAAGGGAAGTACTGTACTTCAGTGTACTGTTCACCAATATCATAGCATTATTTATGGTCCATAAGATGAGAGATCTTTATGGAATTTCTACATCATGAGAGGGCTATACACAAATATCCCCCAGCAATGGGTCACCTGAACTTTGAGCCATCGGATTGAGATCCAAAGGCCAGTGAGCGTTGAGCCCTATCCGGTGTATTCAAGAACACGAGGGGTCAAGGGCTCTTCGGAAAAGTTACCTTTGCTACTTCTGCTCTCCTCAATCCGAGCCATCAAATCTCGATCGAGTGGTACAGATAATGGTGCTAGAGATACAGTAAAAAATTTAAGAGAGAGCCCTCTGACATCATAGACGACGGTGCTAGAGATGATGGAGATTGGAGAAGGTGTACTGGTGTAGGATTTTTTTTTTTTTTTGGAATAATGAAGGTGTAGGATTTAATTAGCAGTCGAGTTTGCAAGTACAAATTAAACTTTGTTTGATAATGTTTTATTGTTGTTCCTGCTTTGACAGCTGGCCAACTGGTAGATCGTCTGTCTGCTGCGAGTCGTTAAACAAAAGGTAGATCGGCTATTAATCGACTGACTAACGGGCAAATCATGCATGACCAAACCACGCACAATTTCCCCCGCGTCGCTCTCGCACGGACGGCCCGTGCCGCCACACCCTCATCCCCTTCTCCACCTCACCGGCAGCGAGCCGGAAAGGCGGCAGCGAGACCCAAATAGCTCGGTGGAACCAGCCCCTGCGCGAGGAGGACGGAGAAGGTCGACGATGGCGCGGCCGGTGGGTCGGCTTGGGGTGGCGGATCCGGCCTCCCCACCCGCGGATCCGGCCGGCACAGTGGGCGGCGCGACAGAGGAGGAGTAGGTGGCGAGCGGCACGACGTGTGTCCCGACCGGCACAACGAAACGGGCGGAGCGAGCGGTGAGCGGCACGACGCGGGCCCTGGCCAGCAAGGCAGCCATGCGCGGCGGTGGCTCGGGTTGGGGCCGGTGCGGCGACAGCGCCAGCTCCTGCTTTGCCTTGTGCCCCCGCCCGATCGTTGTCGGCAGGCTGCGATGCGCGGGGGATGTGCACGTAGAAGGAAGGCGAGGTGGCAGGCGGTGGTATGCGAGGTGGTGGCCGGCGACGCAACAGGATATGGCCGGACACGCGGCCATGGCCCAATGGCCGGCGGTGTGAGGTTGTGGAGGTGTTGCACAAGGAGGAAGCCAGCGTGGTCACGCTTGGTCACCCGGGTGCCAGCGGTGGTGACCGGGACGTCAGCAGTGGTGGCTGGCCGCCAATGGTGACCTCAGTGGCTTACGGCAACACGCAGGAAGCGGTTAGGCAGTGAAGAGTTCGTCTTCTCTATTTCCAGCTTGACCTGCGGGGTGGTAGACTGAGCTTGAGTGTTGAAGGGATGGCATGGTGGTCCGGCGATGGTCTTGTGCAAGATGGTTGTGTGGGATTTTATTGGGGAATCGCTGGCGAAAGCCTTGTCCGGCCATGGGCCGACATGACGACTGCGACGCCATTTGGCGCCGTTCCCCTCCTTGGAGGCGTCGTCCTGGCGTTGACCCCTTCTAACACCAAGAACCCTCTGCGCGTAACAGTAGCCTTTGGTGGACTCTTGCAATGTCTCCGAAGCTCTTGAGGCCTAGGGTGTTTGACAAGGCCTTCACTACCTTGGTTTCGTTCCTTGCTACAGTGGGTGTTCATCACTCTTATCTGGTTACTGCTGGGTAGAGTCGGAGCTGCTTCGTTGTAGGGGTGCGATGAAGCTTGGCAACGATGACACACTGCAATCACTCTATAGGATTGTTGATGCTAGCTGTGTGTAGGAGTGGTTCCTGGATAGTTTGGGCTGATGCCCTTCGTGGGTGTCGTTTCTGTTTGTTCATTTTAGCGTTGGGATAGCATCGCAATGAAGTCGAAGTTTCTGTGTCGCTTGGGTGGCAAGCTTGGCAACGATAACATGTGTAGACTACCATGCCGCCTCAAATGGCAAGCTTGGTCGATGCCTTGTGTCGGGCTTCATCGTGGTAGCTTAGGATAGGTTAGCTGTTGGTGTGGTGTTGTAGTTGTGATTTTCACTCAGTTTTTCCTAATTAACTGAACATTATAAGATTTGATCTCGTTTTCTTCTTAAAATAGGATTTTTGCTTTTAAGATAAAACATCTGCAACGGTCCGACCTTTCGAAAAAAAATCATGGTCACAATCGCATAAACTATTTGGGAGAGGATGGCGTTATTTTTTAAGTTATATCGGTCTTCTTTTGATTTTCTAATAATTATAAGTTGTTCGCATCCTAACCATACAGAAGTTAGGAGTGATATTAGAGTAATTATATCGTCTTGTAATCGTCTGATATCGATTAAGCTTTCTTTATCTTAAAAAATAGGGGCAGTGTACGAGACATCTCTATGTTGAGCAAGAAATCCAGTGTGCCAAAGGAGGTAAGATTCAGAGCAGCAATGGGAAATGGGATGGGGCAAAATGGACTGAACAAAATTGTTGAACAAATTTGCCAGAACTCTTGAGGGTTGGGCTAGAAACCAATCTGATGCAAGCGCGAAGCCCAACAATTTGACATGGATCTATTATCCTTCTCTGGATGGAATAAGTTCATCGGAGGTATCTCAACTTAACAACGAGATTTTTTAAGGTCCCTTAACCACAGAAAACCGTTCACAGGAGGTCCCTCGGCAGTATTTTTGCCCGGTTTTGCTGACATGGCATCATAGTCAGCAAAAAAAAATTAAAAAAGTACGTGGGCCCACATGTCAGCTGCACATCTTTTTTTCTTTCATTTTCTTCTCCTTCTCTTCTCTTTTCGCTTCTCTCCTCTCGGCGAGCGCGGCAGCAGAGCGGTGGCGGGCTGTGGGCGGAGCGGACGGCGGGCGAGCCCGGCGGCGGAGCGGAGGCAGCGGAGCTCGGCGGCGGAGCGGAGGCTACGGGCGGAGCAGCCGCGCGCCGTGGCCGCCGTCGTCGTCGCCGTGGGCGAGGCTACACGGCGCGGCCGTTCGGCGGCATCGGCCAGGCGTCGCAGTGGCCGTGCATAGGTGGCTCGAAGTGCCGGCTGACGAAGCACCCCAGTCGCTCGCGGTCCTCCTGTGCCGCGGCAGCGGCAGTGGTGGCGGCGGCAGCGTCGCCGGCCTGATCCCATGGTCCTCCCGGACGCCCAGCTCGCGCAGCTGCAGCAGGAGCGTGTCCACGCTCGGCGTGCCATCGGCGTCGTGGACGGTGGTCGGCGCGGGTGCGGTGACCCTCGTCGTCTTCGCCGACGTCGCGGTAGCACTTGACGTCGTAGCTCATACGCATATACGCCGGGTACAGACGGCCGCATGTACATGCGTCTTCGTACGAGCATATATATGCATGCATGGAGACGACCAGCTATAGCCTAGCTAGCTTCTTGTTGGTTTGCCGCCCGATAACATGCAGACGTATATATTAGCCAAGCATGTGTATATGGCTGAGCACACTCACATGTATATATGCCATTACGTGCAGCGGAGGAGCGCGGATGCGGGGGGTGCAGCGGAAGGCGAGCGCGGCGGAGGAGCGGCGGCGGGCGAGCGCGGCGGTGGGCAAAGCAGCGGAGGGCGAGCTAGGCGAAGCGGAAGACAGTGGATGGGACGAGGAGCTCCCCCGTGCTCGGCCGCCACCACCGCCGTGCCCCCGCGGGTGGCCGACGATGCTAGGAGAGGCACCACCGGCGGGAGAAGGGGAAGAGGCAGAGGAAGAGATTGTTTCTTGGTCGCCGGCCGCCTCCCCCTCCCTCCCAAACTCGCTGGCCGCCGCGCTCGCTCGCCGCCGCTCCACAGCCGCGCTCGCGCTCCGCTACTCTGTCAGCGGCCTGCTCGCGCTCCACTGCTCGGCCAGCCGCCGCGCTCGCGCCTTCCGCTGCTCCGTTGCCGCGCTCGCCCTCCGCTGCGCCGCCCGCATCCGTGCTCGCCGCTGCGCCGCCCGCATCCGTGCTCGCCGCTCCGCCGCCGCGCTCCGCTGCCTCCGCTCCGCCGCCGGACGGCCGCACCGCGCAGCCTCGCCCACGGCGACGACGACGGTGGAGAGCCGACGACGACGGCGGCCACGGCGCGCGGCTGCTCCGCCCGCAGCCTGAAGGAGAAGAGAAGAGAGAGAAAAGAAAAGAGAAGAGGAGAGAAGGAGAAGAAAGAGTAGAAAAAAAGATGTGCAGCTGATATGTGGGCTCCATGTATTTTTTTAAATTTTTTTTGCTGACTAGGATGCCACGTCAGTAAAACCGGGCAAAAATACTGCCGAGAGACCTCCGGTGAACGGTTTAAGTGAGTTTAGGGGTACACATTTTTGATTTTGTGGTTAAGAGATCTCAAAAAATCTCGCTGTTAAGTTGAGAGACCTCCGGTGAACTTATTCCTTTCTGGATCATATTTGTTTCAGCCTCATTTGGACAAGATGTGGCAGAAGCCCAACATATTTCCTCCATGATCCAACCAGTTCCCAGTGCAAACATCTTCACACCTTAATTCGGAGCCCACTTCAGGGAAAAAATAAGAAGGAAATATCCACCAAGAAACCTGCATTTTTCTCCAAATTTGACCAAAACAACTAGTGATTTATTAAACGGATTTACTATAGATTTCTATCGACAAAAAATAGAGAATTTCTTTTTCATATTTTCAACCGTCAGATGTGCTTGAAGATTCATGAAGGACATGAGAGGGAGAAAAAAATCATGTGAAAACTCAAATAGGCTTACATAGGGATGGAACCCAAACCTCTTACTCACAAGTCACAAGTAGGTTTACGTAGAGATGGAAGCCTGACCTCTTATTCACCAGCCGCATGCGCTAGCCACCAGAGCCATCAACTGGTCTTAGAAGAGGAAAAATGTGAATTAACTCCTAAATTATAGCGGTCGATCGAATTACCTCCCCCCTCCCATGATCCAATCCAAAACGGTTTTATCCTACATGGCATACGCGCGACAATCCAATCAAACATTTTTTTTAAAAAAAAATGGTGTAGCCCACCTATCATACTCTCTTCCCCCCCACCTCTCTGGCGGGCCAGGGGCGGCAGCGTGGGACGGGAAGGCGGGAGCTGCAAACTCCAAGAGGGATCTAGAGTTGTGGGCAGCCACGGCGGAGTACCCGAACTGCGACATCCGGTCAGTCTAGACGACAAGCAGCCGCCCTCTCGGCACGTCAACATTGATTGTATAATATAATTACATATGATTGTACTTGGAAGATTTTGAAAAGATTGTTTTTATAGAAAGTTTAACTTTCAGGTAATTCCTTATTAAAATCTACCATCCCTTAAGATGGATCAGCACATGTTGTTGTCGCTTGAAAGCTGCAAATCTCCAAATTTCCAGCGACACACGCACGTCGCTGCGGTTGGACGTCGCGGCCACGCGGTAGACCGCGACAAACACTTGCCACCTTCTCTGTGTCGCCTTATCCCTCGCCACGCCCGTGGCGTGGCGCGCCCGGAAGGCGAGAGACATGGCGGCGATGGCGGCGGCGGCGAGTGACAGACCACCGCTTCCGTGGCGCGCGCGGCTGCTCGTGGGCGCCGTCACCGTTCTGCACTCGGCGTCGCTCCGCCGCGACGGCACCGTCAACCGCTTCCTCCTGTCGCTGTTCGACCGCGTCGTGCCGCCCAACCCGGCCCCCGACGCCGCCGGCGTGGCGTCCTCGGACCATGCCGTGTCCAACGACCTCCGCGTCAGGCTGTTCGTGCCGGCGGAAGCTGCCAGGGATGGCGGCGGCGATCTGCCGGTGGTGGTGTACTTCCACGGCGGCGGCTTCGTGTTCCACTCCGTGGCGTCCGCGCAGTTCGACGCGCTGTGCCGTCGCTTCGCCTCGGCCATCCCGGCGGTCGTCGCGTCCGTCGACTTCCGACTCGCGCCGGAGCACGGTTTCCCGGCGCCCTACGACGACGGCGAGGCGGCACTCCGCTGGGTCCTCGCCGGCGCCGGTGGCGCCCTCCCGTCACCGCCCGCCACCGTCTTCGTGGCGGGCGACAGCGCGGGCGGCAACGTCGCCCACCACGTCGTCGCCCGCACGCCGGGCAGCGTGTCCGGGCTCATCGCGCTGCAGCCGTTCTTCGCCGGCGAGACGCCGACCGCCTCCGAGCAGCGTCTCCGCGACGCGCCGTTCGGGTCGCCGGAGCGGATGTCCTGGCTGTGGCGCGCGTTCCTCCCACCCGGCGCCACGCGGGACCACGAGGCGGCCAACGTGCCCGCCGCGCTCCGTCGCGACGCCGAGCGGCGCCGCGCGTTCCCGCCGACCATGGTCTGCGTCGGCGGGTGGGACGCGCACCAGGACAGGCAGCGCGACTACGCCGACGCCCTCCGCGCCGCGGGCGGCGCCGAGGAGGTCGTCGTCGCCGAGTTCCCCGACGCCATCCACGCGTTCTACATCTTCGACGACCTCGCCGACAGCAAGAGGCTGCTCACCGAAGTCGCCGCCTTCGTCAACCGCCGCCGCGCCGCCGCCGCCGCCGCCTCCTAGTGCTCCACATTCTTGCACTTGCCGTAGCCGACATTACAGTTTGCTTCACTGTATCGCTAGCTCTGGTCACTTCACTCCTACTCCACTCACACAATTTCTCATTCAATTTGATTTGATTCATACGATGAATTCAACGAGACGAGCTGTTCATGATCGATTCTGTCCGTGATACGAAGACAACGAGTTGAGGAGGCCACGTGAAAGCATTGATTTTTAGACTGATTGCCATTGGCAAATGGCAAGCATCATGTGAACGATTTTTCTCTCGTCAAACCAATCAACATGTAGTGGCGACAACGCCATGAAAACCCAAATGAACCAAACCAATCGTAGTTATCCACTCTACTCTAGTATTTGGACGGAATTGGGGCTGGATGGTCTACACTGAGTCTGTGAAGGACCATTGTTTTGCAGATGGCCAGCAATTCTATAAGTTGCAAAGTTGCAAGTGCAATGAATAAATTGTTCTCTACGCAATTAAACTGTTTAGGTCCTTGATTGCTGCTGACTGATCAGCAACCAAAGTAATATCTTCTGTTCAATGAATATAGTCTATAGATGTATTAGGACAACCGTAATCTTTCTTATTAATTCGATTCTGTCTGGCATGGCATCAATCTCACTGGCCACAGTAGTAGCAGCTTGCAGTCTTGCGGCATCGGGCTCTACTAGAAAAGAAGGCAACATTTATTCACAACAGAAAAGCTTCTTTAGCTTCTGAACAATCGTAAAGAAGGGGTCCCAAAACATGGCAGCATTTCATTTTCATTTTCATTTCCATTGGAATGTTCTGCTTTACGCTTCCCAGAAGCCTTCTCTCTGATAATCAGAGCTTCTAGCTAGTGTAGTGTTAGCCACAGGTTTTGGTTTAGCTTCTGCTTTCTGGCTGTACCAGGCTGTGAGTTTGATTAACCTAATGCAAAACTACTTTGCTAATGTGTGAATAATTGGGCTTGATTTCTTGTTCCCGAGAGGAGGCAGCAGTTGCAAACTTTGCACTCTCCTTTTTGTACTGATTGATTGGCCGTTTGATTGGACACATATGATCCATCGACAAACGAATCTGGCCGACCAAAACACATTGCACGGACAGCCTCATCTATGCACGTACCAGCACTGTATTTTACTGTACTCCATAGGCATCTCTTGGCCCTGTTTAGTTCCAAAGTTTTTTTCTAAACTTCTAACTTTTCATCACATCAAATCTTTCATACGCATACAACTTTTCAGTCACATAACTTTTCAGTCACATCGTCTCCAGCTTCAACCAAATTCCAAACCTTGGGCCGAACTAAACACAGCCCCTTCACTTCTCTTCCAACTTCCAAGTTCCAACAAATGGACAGAAATATGGGTCCCCATGTTTCTATACAGTGAAACCAATCAGGTACATCACTCAGAAATCAGAACATGCTGACAGCTGATGAGCTTATCTATGTACTACTAGGAGTATTACCATGCTTTTAATTTTTGAACTATACTGTACTTTTCAGAACAGATGGCTGATGGCTCTGAGCTAATGACAAACCCAACTGATCATGGCCTGCTCATGCTAATTAATCATTAGTCAACTTGCTCCAACTGAATGTACTGCTTACTACTAGTATAAAGGGAAGAAGATCCAACTAGACACCAAGAACATCACAACTCAACTGTTCACATGCACAACTCAACACCCTAAATAAACAAAAAAGGCACAGGCATAATAAACAAGAAGAAGGCGACCCCCCAAAAAAAAACAGAAATATTTTCTTCTTTTCTTTTACCACTGGCCATGAGCTAGTGATGAGTGAGTGTGAGCGAGAGTGACCACACGCACTGATTGCTCCCGTCCATGGCGATGGCGATGGCGAGATGGCCATCACATGACGCTGCACCCGCCGGCGTTGGGGTCCTCGTAGCATTGCTGCTGGTTGCCGTAGTACGGCTGCCGGTTGCCGTAGTACCATCCCTGGTGGTCGTACGGCGCCGCCGCCGCCGCCGGCGGCGGTGCCACGCCGTAGTACCCGCCGGGCGCCTGGCACGCGCCGCCGCCGTAGCCGTAGCCGCCGTAGCCGCCGCCGCCGTAATATGACGACTGGTCGTAGGCTGCTGGGTTGTAGCTGTAGCACGAGAGGGAGCCGGCGGGCGCCGGCCAGATGGACGGCACGGCGACGCCCTGCGCCGCCGGCATCATCATCGGCGGCGCGATCGGCTCGCCGCGCGGCGGCTCGGGGCCGGCCGCCTGCTGCTGCTGCTTGGCGATCTTGAGCTTCTCGAGGAGCGGGGCGAGGTCGGCCTGTGTCATGCCGGCCGGGAAGGGCTGCACCTTGCCGGGCTTCGCCGTCGCCGCGGCCGGCGGCGGCACGTCGTCGACGTCGAACTTGACCTTCTTCTCCGGCTTCGCTTCCTTGGCAACCTTCTCCGGCTTCGCGGCGGCGGCGGCCTTGTCCGCCTTCGCCTCCTTCTCCGGCTTGCCACCACCGTCCTTCTTCTCCGCCTTGTCACCGCCGGCGGCGTCCTTCTTCTCCGCCTTCCCGCCGCCGCCGGCCTCCTTCTCCGCCGGCTTCGCCTTGTCGCCGGCGGCGTCCTTGCTGCCCTTGTTCTCCTTGCCCTTGATCTGCATGTCCTTGATGATCCTGCCGGCCTTGCAGCACAGCTTCTTGCACACCTTGTCGGCGTCGAACGGCCCCGACACCATCACCGCATTGTTCTTCTCGTCGTACGATATCGTCTTGATGTTCGCCTTATCTGCACAACAACACAAATCATCCATGAAAATTGAAAACCATCAGCCATTAGCCATGAACACGGTCGTCATCAACCTCAAATCACCAACATTTTTATCTTTTTCTCACTCCATATGCTACAGTGCGCAGCAGCATCGCACGAGCTCACAGTAACTAACCCAACCGACTGACATGTGGGCCCACATGTCAGTTGACGAAACAGAGACAGGTCCGTGCCTTTGCAGCTTTTGCATTGGTGACTGTGGCGATGAATTGATGATGCGAATGCGATATGAAACCATATGATAGTGTACTAGTAGCTTCTACCTTGGATCCTGCAAAGGACTCTTCTGATCTTCTTGTAGCATCGATCGCATTCGAGGTCAACGTTGAGCACAACCGTGGAGATCTGCAGCGATGTGATCGAGGGATTAAAAGATAGGTAAATGCTGTACTGATGGAGTACTAGCTAGTGGTATTATTAACAGCAGATCCGGAAGCTGTTGGTACTTCCGGTGTTACTGTGTGGTTCACTTGGCAATTCTTAATTGAGAGTTAACTGCAGAGTTGCAGATAGCAGAATAAATTAGTGACTTGCCTAATTCTTCAACCTGTGGGTTCAGAAAGGATTTACTAGTATTCTACAATTCTGCTACTACCTAGTTTTTGTTCTGTCCTAAAAAAAAATTAGGAGCATAAAAATGAATCTTGGAGTTTTCTCTTGCAGAACCAGATGAAATGAAGCCAGTTTCTCAAGAAGAAATTCAGTGGGCGAACTTGAACTAGGAAATCGAGTGGGTGTTTCTTTCGAGAGCATCAAAAGAAATATGAAAAGGACACTAGCTGGGAGCGTGTATCTTTTGTATCTTTGTTCAAAAGATTGTTTGAAAACGAAACCACGAGCTGGGAAAAGAAAGAAAAAAAGAACGTGTGCCTTGATCTTCGCATGAAAGTGGCTTGCGACAAGGAAAGGAGTTTTGGGTGGTCAGAGATAGAGATATTTTTGCTTGCTCTGCACTTCATTTCTGCTTACCACCATGCTTGTTTTCTTGCGTGCCTGTCACTCTGTTTAGCTACACAAGTGAACGCCATCAGGTTGTCAACAGTCTCCATTTCTCCAATAAACCTGAAGAGCTTCTCTACCAAACTTGACTCGGGTTCTCCAAGAAAAAATATTTCTACCCCCCCAGGGAAGAAGAAAAAAAAACGATTTATTTTTCTTTTTTTTTGTGTGCTTAAACACATCAACTTTGTTCTGACCACACATGCACACACACACACACCCAACTGAAGAAATGAAGGAAAGATGCAAGGCAAGAATCAATACTGAACAACACAGATCAACAACTTCTTCAGACCAGCTCATGAAAGGACACCCTAGAGCAGCAAAGTCCGGCGAAAAGCTCTTCTTACCTTGTCTGCCATGAGAATGGCGGCGGTGTGGCCGGCTTCGTCGCCGCCGCCGCTGTTGCAGTCGAGCTGGACGCCGGAGGAGGTGGTCGCCGGAGAGGGAAGAGGAGAGGAGAGAGGCGTGAAGAGAAGAGAAGAGAGGAGAAGGATGGTGTATGTTCGTCCTGGGTTGGTGGTGGGTGCGTGGCTTTAAGCCTGATCTCGGCCCTCACCGCGCACGCAGGTGTTGGGTATATATCTTCTCTTAATTATGTGTGTAGTGTATCAGTCTAGTAATTAGCAGTAAGCACCAACCACGGCCCACCGACAGGTGGGGCCCACCGGTCCTCGTGGACCTTTTGACCTCTATTAGCTGTGTATCATGTGCAAAAATATTGTTAGTAGGTGGGCCTCTCTCTGCGTTGGGCACACACGTTTCAGAGAAAAGAAAATAGATTATCAGTCTAGTAGTACTAGTGCTGCAGTAGTAAGTAGTCCTGTCCTAGTACAAGTCACTTCTAGAATTCAGAAAAGAATTGTGGAAGCATGTACTGTAATGCTTATCTCTTCATTTGCAATGTTTTGCACCTTTTTCCCCCCTTAAACCAGATGATATATTGTGATGAAGAAGAGGAGGGCGAGATATAATTAGCACTTGATACTAACATTTCATGGCTCAGAAAAAAAAAAGGTAGTAAAAAGGGAAAAGGAGGTGACATGCATGACTTAACACATGTGATGTAATGTTAGCAGCAGTGATGTGTGCTTTGTGTTTTTGTGCCATGGAAAGGAGGGAAATTTGTGTCCAAGCGGCAAGAGCGCATGCATGCATGCAGGCGTCCCAGCCTGGGAATGGCGTCCATCGATTTTGACACCTAAATTTGGCGGCGTCTCCATGACCATGCCTTGGACTTTTGATGCGTAGGCAGGCGAAATGCCGCCAAATTTGCCAATAAATTGAGGTGAGGGCATGTTTGGTTGGTGGCCTCAGTTTACCACACCAAACCGTAGACGTGCCATAATTTCTTAGGCTAGTGTTTGGTTGCGTGCCGTAGTTGAGTCAAGCCACACTTTGTTAGCATGTTGGCCCACGCATCATACTCTTATCTGCTAGCCAAAGTTTGGCTTAGTTGTGGCCACTTTGTGTGGTTTGCCATATTTTTAACAAATAAAGTTATGGCAAAGTTAGCCTCTATCCAAACAGCCCCGAAATGCATCGAACTGAACTGAACCAGACAACCATAAAAGAAAATTTCGGGACGCCACATATTTTGGGGGAATTTTGTTTGTTACTACGGCGTGATGTTTTCTGTCGGCAACGGGATGAAGATTGAAGGCGAGCTACGTACGTACGTCATCGCCCATCTGTGTAGGGGCAACCACCAGATAAAACACAAAGATGGTCAATAAATTAATGATGGTGTGCTAATGCGATTGCCTTTTGGTGTTGGGAAGTTCATAGCTATCTGGATTCTTGAACTGGGGCCAGGGATTTAATTTTTCATTCCCTAAACTTCCAAAGTGCTGCACAACTCATTTGCCAATTGCCATTCGTCGTATCGATCTCACCAGAAGGAAAAATACTTGGAACCTTCCTCTGTCCCTCCCTCCTTCCCAGCTACTCGCTCGCTACCTTTCGCGGTTTCGCCAAGGTGGTCACTCGCAACGCCACTCCAGTACTCCACTCCCCATCACATGAACAAGTATTCACGCCGGATCCGGATATATGCAGTAGTAGTGCGGATTTCAAGCTGTTGCGTTGGATCTAAATCTAACGGTAAAGATTAGATTGGTTACTGTAGTAAAATGACTAAAAGATCGTTCAGGGGTACTGTAGCACGAACGCTGTAGCAATTGATTTTGACCATTGATCAAAAAATAAATGGCTGAAAATACACGCAGTTTTAAGGTGTAGTCGTAATTACGACCCCCAACCAATGCAACCAAAAGAAAAAACGTCGTCACACCGGGCGGGACACAGTGACAACGCATGCAGCGTGCGGCACGTACAGGCCCAACCCGCAGATCGCCCCGGTGGGCGGTGAAAAAAAAAGTTGGCGACGTACGTACGCGAACGCGAGGTCGCGCACGGAGAATTCTGCCGTTTTTGCCGTGAGACGCGCGCGCGGGCGGCGGCGGCGTTGTGTGGGCGCGCGGGCGCGCGCGTACCAAACACGTTGGCCGCGGGACGTTTTCTTCGCGGCTTCGCGGGGTTGGTGGTGTCGGTGGGATTCTCATCGGGTTGGGCGGTTCGCCGCTCGCGCACACAGTGGTCGCACTGTCGTGCACGTTACCCGTCGCCGTGCGCTCGCGCCGTCGTTGCACGTTCGCGATCGTCAATGGAGACGCTCATCGCTGGGTTCCATTTATTATTTTTATTTTTACGCTACCTGGGGTGTGTGTTGTGCAAACCTGGTGTGGTGGCTGCCGTTGTGTTTTCGTTGTCACGACAAATACTATTATCTCTGTTTTATATTATAAGTCGTTTTATTTTTTTTCTAACTTAAAATTTATTTAGTTTTATTTAGTTTTGACCAAGTTCATAGAAATATATAATAATTATTTTAACGTAAAACATACAAACTATCAAAATATATTTAATGTTAGATTTTATAAAACTAATTTAGTGATATAAATGTTGCTATATTTTTCTACAGAAACTTGAAAGAAGTTTATCTTTAGAAAAAATCAAGTCGATTTAGAATATAAAAGGAAGGGAGCATATACATGCCGTTAATTGAAAAAAACTTTTATGTTTTTCTCCTTATGTAATTGAAACGGCAGAGCTCCTGCCCATTCCCTCGAAAAATATTACATCGCATATATATAAAATTGTAGTGTAACAAACATCTAACTACATTTTGATGAAAAATACTCCCTCCGTCCCATAGTATATAAGGGATTTTGAGTTTTTACTTGTACTGTTTGACCACTCGTTTTATTAAAAAAATTTAGAATTATTATTTATTTTTTTTGACTTACTTTATTATTCAAAGTACTTTAAGCACAACTTTTCGTTTTTTATATTTGCACAAATCTTTTGAATAAGACGAGTTGTCAAACAATATAAATAAAAACTCAAAATCCTTTATATTATAGGACGGAGGGAGTATGATATCATAAATAAATACATAAATAAATAAATAAATAGTTGATTCCTGTGCAACCGGGTGTGGTAGCTGTCGTTGCGCTTTCGTTCTCATGAGCAATACACGCCGGCCGGGTTATTCTGCAATTCGTGCGGTGTTTTTGTACATTCCCGTCAGTTTGTCCCATCCACTGACTGAACAAGGAAGAAGAGAATCATTTCTCCGCTCCTACGCAAAGAACGTGTGGGTTTTTTATTTTTTATGTTTATTTGATCGTATTTGGGTTGGCTTAATCCACAAGGTTTATAGTACTGGTTGTTTGTGATCAACTTGTCGTGTTTATGGGGGTTTCGTATTGTGATGATTCAACCATACATGCTGCAACAAGAGATCGAGCATTATGGCATCTAATGCATGGCTCTTGGATACCTCTTCAGATTGTTCTATTGGATTGGTTACAAGACCAGCAGGCATAATTCTGGGTGATGATTGGTTCTACTTGATTAAACTAAGGAGAAACTTCCGATTGGTAGCTTGTACCCACTCGAGTATCGAAAAGAGATTATTGGGTGGATTGAGCACTGTTTCCCTGTGAAACAACAGACAAGGGATTAACGCGATTTGAAGATTTCATGAGAATATTGGGAAGATGAAACTTCCCTTTCAGATAATGAATAATGTGGTATTTGCACACTAACAATTTTGAATTTTTTTGGGTACATGTACTTTACTAAAAAGGTAAATAGAGAGAAGGAGTACAACCTAACACTGGTGGAGAAACCATCTTTGGTCGATCGACCAAATTCCACAATAGTCCCGGTTCTATTATAAACCGGGACTAAAAGTGGTTTTTAGTCCCGATTAAAAAAATTTCGATCTTTAGTCCCGATTAGTGTTACCAACCGGGACTAAAGATTACCACTTTAGTCCCAGTTGGAGTTATCAACCGGGAGTAAATATTTCTCTCCCACATCTGATCGGTTAAATCCCAGACAGATATTTAGATAAGATTGAAACATCCCCTCTCTTCCTCTTCTCAGATCCAATCCTCTTCCTTCTCCCCTCCCCTCTCTTCCTCCCCCTCCTCCCCTTCCTCTTCTCCTCCTCCCCTCTCCTCCCTCCCATCAGCCGGCCCTTCCTCCTCCTCCCCTCTACTCCCTCTTCCATCAGCCGGCCCGCGGCGGGCGGCGGCGGCGCGGCCGCGCGGGGGGAGGCGACGGCGGGCAGGCGGGCGGTGGGCGGCGCGGCCGCGCGCTGGCAGGCGGCGCGGCCGCGCGCTGGCAGGCGGCCGGCGGCGGTCGCGGCCGCGCGCGGGCAGGCGGTGGCTGGGCGGCGGCTCGTTTGCTTTTCTTTTTTTTATAATTTGTGTTTCACTGGATGTATAATTTTTTAGATTTTGTGATTCATTGCATCGCATGGATCTGAGATGTATAATCTGTGATGTATTTAATTTGTGTGTAGTTTTTTAGGATTTGTTATGTTTTTGATCTGTGTGTAGGATTTGTGATGTATTGATCTGTGTGTATAAGTAACTTAATATTTGAGATGTTGATTTGGGGATGTGCATCCCATTCGATTCGGGAGAAAATACAGGGATTAACATTAGCCATTAGCAAATCAACAATAAAATTAAAAAAAAAGATCTCGAGGAACTGTCGCTTCATCTCTTTAGTCCCGGTTGGTGTTACCAACCGGGACTAAAGATCGATCTTTAGTCCCGGTTAAAGATAGCGATCTTTAGTCCTGGATTCGTAGTCCCGGTTGAAAAACCGGGACTACAAAGAGTTCTAAACCGGGAGTAAAGAGCATTTCTCCACCAGTGTAATGCTAGTATATATTTCACTGAATGGAAGGAGCACAACAAAATGCAGGGAGATAGCTGTATGCACCGTGGTATTTACACACTAACATTTTTTAATACTTCTCTACCTATTTCATTAGGGAGCATATCCTGGCACATAAATTTCTCGTGTACACATTATGCACAAAACAAAATTCACCAAAAAACCTAGAGAAAAAGGGTACATGTTTCAATAGCATTATATTTATATTTAAAGTCTTAACCTCAGATTTATTATATTTTAGCTGTAAAAAAAGATAGCTTAAGGTTATAATAAATCGGCTAGATTTTTTTCCTTCATATATAAAATGAATTAAAAGATGAGACTTTAAATATTTAATAAATGTGATAGTGCTTAAAAAGTACATGTATATTTTTTTCTAGAATTTTTAGTGAAAATTATTAGTTGATATATATAGTGTGTACACGAGATTACTTATGTGCATAAGATGGGTTTCCGTTTCAGAAGAGGTACAACTTAATGCAGAGAGCAGGTAGCTGTATGCTAAACTAGATGTATGCACTGTGCAGTGTGACCACAAGATGGTACAGTCAACGCAAAGCAAACTCTGGAGTCTGTACGAGCTTTTTGTTTCTGTACACTTAGTACTTGACAATCTCAATGCATGTACCCACAAAATATTAGTATGTGTCATCTTTGACAATAAGGTCGAGTTTAGTTCCAAAATTTTTCTTCAAACTTTCAACTTTTCCATCACATCATCAAAACTTTCGTACATAAATAAACTTTCAACTTTTTCATCACATCGTTTCAATTTCAACCAAACTTACAATTTTAGCGTGAACTAAAACACAACCTAAGCAGATAGTAAGATCCCGGAAGAACACTATGAATCAACGGATAGCCCGCAAAGTGGTGGGATTCAGACATACTAATGAACAACAATGCCACACCCAAATGACAGATGGACATCCCAATTGTTTTGTTGGGTCAATGGGCATTTTGTTGGGCCGATGAAATTGTTGTACACAGTATGAATAAGTCCACCTTGCATCCTTCACGTAGGGTTTCGATCGTATTTCTCAAACGAAAAACCAGGCACAATACATTGCTCATCTTCTGAAATCAGTCAACTATAGTTCAAAGACAGTATTGACTAATTGAGATTGTTTTCGACTCATGTGACCCCATGTTGCGTGTTGACTCGGTCATCGTCCTACGTGGCACTCATATCAAATGAAACACCCACTCATATCACATAAGAAGAGACAGAGAGCCTAAACAAGAGGTGAGGGGGAACGACGATGGATGGCTAAGCCGTACGTTTTTCCTGCTGCTGCTGGGCAGCTTGGCTTGGGAGGAGGATTGGAGGAAGAAGAAGACGAGCTCAACACGCCCGAACAATGTGAGCTGGCGCCTTCATTTATTCAACTCGATTTAAGCCGTGTTCATGATAGTACCAAATTTGCTTTTTCCAAAACGAAAAATCACGCATGTTTGTCTCTCTTGCAATTCGGGTTAAATGGTTTGAGTTTGACCAAATTTATAAAAAAAATTAGTAACATTAACAACACCAAATTAGTTACATTAAGACTAACATTTAATATATATTTAATATGTTTGTTTTGCATTTAAATATTACTATATTTTTCCATAAACTTGGTCAAACATATAGAAGTTTGACTAGGAAAAAAATCGAAAGACCAAAGTTTACGGACTTCCATCCAAAATTTGACTTGGTCAAATAGAGATTGTATGTTTTTAGAAAAGCTTTTTTTTTTAATTTGAATATCTTAGAAAACTGGTTTTAATCCATTCTTCAAAACCCTGAAGTAGTTATTATACAAAATCAGTCAACCATTCATAGGGAAAAAAAAGACCAAATGATAAAAACAGAGTGCTGGATAATAAAGGAGCTCGCATTGATGCCAACTTGCTAAGTACTACACAGAGTAGGGCAATTGATGCGCATCATCCACATAAACGAACAGATCAAGTTTCAAGTTTCATCCATCCATAGCATCCATCAAGATGGAATCAAACCGGACCATATATGCAAAGCTTAAACTGAAGTGGAGTAGTCCAAAGCAGAGCCAGACACAAGACAAAAACTTCTCCAACAGTACTAAACTACTAATCACATCTCTGTTATTAGGAGACACAACTTGACGATTGCCTCAGCCTCGCCCTCTCTCACTTCTGCTGGGACATCATTGCCTCGATATCTTCTGTGACGGTACGGAGCTCAGCCCTGAGGACTAAGATCACCACATCCTGCAAATGAAACAAGCCAAGCATCAGATACATGCGTGCAGCGTGCGATGCTTAATTCACTCATCAAACGATAGTGCTAACAATGAAACAAGCAGTTAATTACAACATCCTGCAAATGAAACAAGCCAAGCCAGTGCACATCAGAGATACATGCATGCATGGTTAATTGATAAACTAAATAAAACGATACGGCTAACAATGAACAAGTTACAACATCCTGCAAATGAATGTACATTGCAAGCCAACAGATGGTGCATAACTAACAGACTTATTCACTAATTAAACGATAGGGCTAACAACGAACAGGCAAATGAAGGAAATCAGAGAAGAAATTGAGAGCTCGCCTTGAGGGGAATGTTCTCAGAGAAGAGGAGGCCGGACTCTGGTAGGGTCCTGACCGGTGGAAGCGAGCATCCCAGTACAAGCGAGACCTGCCTGCGTAGCACATTCAGATCTTGGATGATTGAGAGGGAGTACCCTGTGGGAGCATGCCCAGCTTGGCAGGACTGCCTCACCATGACCAGATTGGACGCTACCTGGAGCAGCTCCTGCACATCAGCAATACATGCATACACCCAAAGCTTTCGTTCAGAATCGATTAAAGAGCAAAGCTGCTAGTAGTAGTGTAGAAAGCTAGTAGAAACTATTTGGGACACTTTCCAAATTTCAGTCAAGTTTTGCTTTCGTTGGATCTCTAATCAACGGTAACACAAATCTTTTGAGAAGTAGTAGTAGCAAAAATGATGCAGGGAAGTAGTGAGTGCAAAATGCATAGCACTTCTCAAAATTCTAAGGCTATCACTTCAGAATAACTTTATGACCTATCAGAAATTGCAAATGGACAATCTGCAACAAGGTATTGGACAGTAAACCTTATTTTGAATTAGACGCATGCAAAGAATACCTGCCTGGTAAAAACTTTTAATCAAAACAAAATTGGCCAGTAGCCTTAGGTTGGATATGTGTCCACATAGCCAAAGGCATATAAACACTTACACAGGACAAGAATGGCAGACCATAAAAAGGTACAAGTTTGCAATGTCCTCCAAGTGGTATACATTCATAGCCTTGTAATTGACACGATGTACTACACATGTACTCCCTCCGTCCCTAAATATTTGACGACGTTGACTTTTTAAAACATGTTTGACCATACGTCTTATTAAAAAAAATAAGTAATTATTAATTCTTTTTCTATCATTTGATTCATTGTTAAATATACTACTACTCAAGTTTCTGAATAATATTCACAAAAGTTTTTGAATAAGATGAACGGTTAAATATGTTTTAAAAAGTAAGCAACGTTAAATATTTAGGTACGGAGGGAGTATATCACATTCACACCAAAAAGAGTAAACTAAGGTGGTGTTTGGGAGGGGAGGGACTTCAAACCTAATGAAGTTGCACATAAAGAATCATTGGTACAGATTAGGTCTTACAAGTCTCGCAACTTTGATTTTAGGTATTTTGAGGCAGCACATAGGACAAGCAAATATTAGTTTCCCCATTTTTTCCAGCTTTATAAAACAAGTTTAAACCAAGCAATAATCACTGTAGCCGCATTAAAGAGAAAACAACAAGCAATGGTGTGTTAGTCTAGTACCATAGATTTGACTGAGAATTTCATAAGGTGTGTTCGTAATTAAGAACAAAATCAAAGACGATAGATCGATCTATATACTCCCTCCATTTCAAAATGTTTGACACCGTTGACTTTTTAGCACATGTTTGACCGTTCGTCTTATTAAAAAAATTTATGAAATATGTTAAACTATATGTGTACATGAAAGTATATTTAATAATGAATCAAATGATATAAAAAGAATAAATAATTACTTAAATTTTTTGAATAAGACGAATGGTCAAATACGTGCTAAAAAATTAACGGTGTCAAATATTTTGAAATGGAGGGAGTATATATTTACCGGAAACTGGGGTGAGGGGGTAGGCGAGGGCACGAGCTTGTTCATGACTTTCACCAGGAGTTGGATGGAGCCTTTTACCACCTCGAGCATTCCCTTCCGAATCTGCTCGTCCCGCTCAGGGAGAGGATCTCGAGGCCCCTGGCGAAGAAACACTGACCTGTAGTGCCATGCAAGGACGTCGATAACCCCTTCAAAGTCAGGCTGAACACAAGAACAAGAAGAAGAAAAGAAACTTTGTCAGCTGCTGCAGCAAATTAAAGAGAAGATCCTTTTTTTACAGTGAACACGACAAGATCGGCTCATCATGCAACTTCAGAGAGACTGACTGCGTACCTCCTCTGCAGGAATGTCAGGGTCCTGGTCCTCAGGCTTGGAGCACTTGGTCTTTACAGCATCGAAACGATCTCCTTTGTAGCTCACAGAAAGCAAGGCCTTCAGACATGAGTGAAAAACGGACATAAGAACAGACTCCATGTACAAGGGAGAGGGAAAAATTAAATAAAAAGAAACCGAAAGAATTGAGGCTCAAAAGGAGGGGGAAAAAACACTAGTTCACAAACAAGATTTCTAGTTAAAGGAGTAGAACAACATGAAAAGAAACTACCCAAAAGAAAAAGGGAGAGGTAGTGAAAAACAAAAGAAAGAAAGAAAGAAAGAAAGAAGAGATCTGCATTTTTTTTGCAAAAGAAAGAAGAAGAAGAAGAAGAAGAAGAAGAGGAGTTTAGACTTTAAAAAAAAAGGGACAGCATGCAGCAAAATAATCAAAACAAGCAGATTCAAGAGGCCTAATAAATATCAACTCGGAAGAATCACAGATACGGCTGAGCACAACACGTGCGGCAAAATAAAATCGCTGGGAAAGCATTGCAAAAATGCACGAAAAAACTAAGAATTAATCCAGAAACTAAACGAGAAAAAAACACGTGAACCGTGCACAACACAACACTAAGGGGAAAAAGAACGCAGCAAAATTAACCAGGAGCACGAAGAACAGAGAGAACTCCAACTCTGCCCACAAACTACATGAAAAGAACCAAGATCCGGCCACAATAACCAAGAACGAGAAAAAAAGCGCAGGGACAAGAGGATCGAAAGAACATTTCAAGAAAAGAAAAAAGAACGATGAGAGAGGAAGGGAGTACTGACGTACTGTACGCGAAACAGCCCATGAACCAGCCACAAGACGGCCACGAGATGCACCGCGTCGCGGAGAGACGACATAACTGATCATGAAACGGCAGACAGAACAAACCGGAAGAACCGCGGCTCCGCTCTACGACCCGGGGAAGGCGGGAACCCCAAGACCGGCCGCCGGCCGGCGCCGAGCTCGCCGGCATCTTGACCGGCTGAAGAGAAAAACGTACGGCAAAACAAAGACGCAAGGAGAGCTAAGAAATCCAGAAACTAACCGAGAAAAACACACGAATCGGGCACAAGAACACGAAGGAAAAAAAAACAACGATCGAGGAGCATGACACAACGAAGGATAAGAAGAGAGAACTCTGCCCAGAAATCGGCCATGAATGAACCCAAGAATCGGCCAAAAATACCAAGAACACAAAAAGAAGTGCGTAAGAAAGAGAACCAATCAAGAAAAGAAAAGAAAAATGGGAGAAGAAATGAGCACTATACGCGAAACATCCCATGAACCGGCCATGACGAGACGCGGCCACGAGATGCACTACCGCGCGCGAGAGCGAGCAAGAAGAAGAAGAAGAGAAACGGCGACAAGAACAACCACCGGGCGGCGCAAGAAAAAGAAGACTACCCGGCGACCGGGACCCCCAAGACCAGCGCCGAGCTCGCCGGCATCTCGACCGACGGACAGATGCCCGGACCGGCCAAACAGCGGGGCCAGCACGACGGCTCGGGCGGCGGCGGTGGGGAGGATGGCGGAGAACTCCATGGCAGAGGGCTAGGGTTTTGGGCGTGGCCGAGTGGTTGGTTGGTGAGACAGAGCTCGCCCTCTCGCCCTCACCACGGCGTGCGCCTTTTATAGAGAACGAGAGGCGGTTTCTTGTGATGTGGTGTTAAGCAAGCGACAGTGGATTTTAGTGGCTAATGATGGTTACTGTGATCTTAATTAAGGATTAATGATGAGCATTATTATGCTTTAATTTCTGTGCTGCTGGTTACTATAGTTTTAGCTCTCCCTGCGCCCGTGGTTGTGGTTGGGCCGTTTCAGCTAAGCCCATTCGGATTTTGGACGTATTTTTTCTGCCCATTTCTAAGGGCTATTTTATTTGGTTTGATGTTATCAAATATTTAGTGTAACATTGAATAGTACATGTTAGATAATTGAATCGCTACTAGTTTTTATCTAATCGATAGTGCTATTTTGTCATACCAAAAGATATTGTCAAAATATATTCGACGTTAAATTTAAGGAACAATTGCTGTTTTGCCCCTCCTGGGCGCCCTATTTGGCAGTATGCCACTGAAAAAGAGCTAATTGCTCCAATGCCACTAGAATGAGCAAAAATTCATTTGAGATGCCACTGTCGTTTCGTTCTGTCCATGACCGTTAACTGCTCTATAAAACTTCTATTGACCAGTCAAATAGTTAAATTTCCCCTCATTTCGGTAAACCCTAGATCGATCCCTCCATGGGCGTCGGCGGCATCCTGATGGGGGTCGGCGGCGGGTTCTGGTGAGCAAGGAGCTGCAGCTGTGTCCTGGAGGGCAGAGCGCGGTGGGTCCAGTGAGCTGAGCGGAGCGCGGCGGGTCTTAGTGGGCAGAGCGGCTACGACAGCGTCCCGGTGGGCGTCCGGCTGCGGCAGGGTCTCGGCGAGCAGGTCCTAGCGGACGAAGCGGCTGCGTCGGCGTCCTGAAGTCGAAGCGTGGCAGGTCCTGGAGGACAGAGGACGAGGGGCCCAGCCGGCTGCAGCGGTGTCCCGACGAGCAAGTTGCTACGGCGAAGCTTAGCGAACGGGGCTGACATCGAGCTGTGAGTGAATTTGTCGAGCAGGATGGCAAAGAGACACAAAAATCCGTAATAAGGGCAGATTGGTAATTGCCCCAATCTAACGTTTAGACTAACGGAAACTTAACGACAGAGCGTTATTTTGGCGTGCCCAACTGTAAAACCAGTGGCATTCTACTAATTGACCAAAAACCAGTGGCAGAATGACAAATACGGTAAACCCTAGTGGCATTTGTGCAATTGCCCCTATGTTGCTAATTATTTTTTACAAATTTGAAATGTTACTATAGTATTTTTTTTATACTTACAAACAAAAAATTGACTGAAAAATTAAGTTGATTTATAATATAAAATAGAGGTAGTAATGTTTTGGTGTGATTTGTAGGATGGCTGGTGTTTTGATTTTTATCAAAGGACAAGGGTCCTGTTTGGATCTGGAGAGCTATTAAATAGCTCTCCGGAATCTTGCTATCTAGGAGTATTAAACGTAGATTACTGACAAAACCCATTCCATAACCCCTAGGCTATTTTGCGAGACGAATCTAACGAGGTGTATTAATCCATGATTTGCTACAGTGATGCTACAGTAATCATCCGCTAATCATAAATTAATATACCTTATTAGATTCGTCTCGCAAAATAGTCTAGGGGTTATGGAATTGGTTTTGTCAAAGATCTATGTTTAATACTTCTAAATAGCAAGATTTCGGAGGCCTATTTAATAGCCCGAAAGATTCAAACAAGGTCAAGATATGGATGGATCATGAATGGATGACGTTGCATCGAGTATTTCTCTCTCTTTTTTTTTTTGGTACTCTATACACTTCGAAACGTATCGTATAGTCGTTGCATCGCACATGTCTCCGGCAGGCTTTATTTTTTCCTTTGCAGCTGGTTTTGCGGGACAAGCTGGTTTTCACACACAATATGCACCCGTACGTTCAAAGAGTTCAGGTCAGGTGAAAATTCACACACTGCCAGCGACAACGAACCTAGTATATTCAAACGGGCTTGCTCCAGTTTGGACCACTCAGAAATTTAGTTTTTTGTTAATTTCTTTGGCAATCCCAACGATGATCATGCAACTTGCCTCTCAGAATTTCATTGATCTAGAGAGAGAGAGAGGGGAGGGAGAATGTAACTTTTCTTTTGGCAATCCCAATGAGCATGCAATGTCTACGTGCTCCACTGTCCGCTTGTCAAAAAAAATGGACTTAAATTTTTAGCTTTAATTAATCTAGGTTTTTTGATGTAATTTGTTTTTCAGTGTTTTCTAAGCTGCTAAGATTTATAAGTATATAGAAGTATAGACCGGAAAATATTTTGAGTTACTTTGTTTACCTTTTATATTAACTGCTTATCAATTGTGTAAGTTGTAACTCAACCAGTCAAACGTGCATCTTGTTCTATTGAATGACCACCGTAGTTATATATGCGACACAAAAGATCCTTCGATCTCAAATTATCGATGAGTGAGTTCTACCGATTATATCATTATAAAATACATGATTAACACGATGATGAAATGGTCAAAGTCTGTTGACCGGATGTTATGTAACACTTTTTCCCCAGCTTTTCAGTGCATTCCAAATGCCACGAGGACGTGTTTCTTTTTTTAAAAAAAAGGCCTAAAAGGAAAGCTAATTTAACTGTTATGATCTAACCATAGGGCATGTTTAGATCCATTTGAAATGACAAATGGCAAATGGCAAAAGTTTTAGTGGCAAAAGTTTTGGCATTGTAAAAGTACTAGTTGGTGTTTAGATGCATGTTAAAGTTTTGCCATTCTAGTACTAAAGTGAGAGGGAGAGAGAGAGTGGTCTCAAATCACTTTTTGGCACAATTTGCTACTATGGACTAGCAAATGCCAAATGCCAAATAGCCAACTTTTGCTATTAGTGTTTAGATCCAAAATGGCAAAAAGTGCTACAAAATGGTAAAACTTTTACCATTTTGGAGGATCTGTTTAGCCATATTAGAATTATCATGCAAGATATCAATGCAGATGCAGTCAAACATCCAAACATAAACACACACACTCTCAGTTCTTTTTTCATTGAGATGAAAAAGGCAGGTGGCAACAGAAGAAGAGAAAACAAACAAAAATGCTGCAGGGTTGTGAACAAGGCAGCTGCAATGCTACGTACAGCCAGGCAGCCAGCTCACACGCAACACATGGACGCTCTGTGCAGCATCACAGTAAAAAAGGCTTTTGGTGGGAAATCATAGTAGTATCAGAAAGCAGCGTCAAACCAGACCAACACACAGGGAAACGTGATTCATGATTCATGAACCAGCGATACAATGCTACAATGCAATTGTGCAAGCATTACACGTCAAATTACGCAACACAAGATCGGAAGAGAATTTAGACGACCCAACTACAATATAATACTAACAATTTAGACCAATACCCCAAATGGCATAAACAATGGAAGCTCCTCAAATGAATGGTTTCAACATGCCACACAGGGAAACATGATTCATGAAACACTCCCACAGTGCAAGCTACCCTTCAGCATCTTTATATTATATTTCAACCCTTATATATTTTTTCATTATGAAAGTTGCAGACAACTTTTATATCAGGACACTTCTCAAACAAAATATAGTCACACATGTACCCCCTCCCTGTATATTTAGGCCCATGTGTCACTAGCATAACTCCCTCCTCCTTTTATGTTTCCACCCTCCCCTTCAAATCCGTCTTATCGCACGTGCCGCCTCACACAGCGCCACAAAATCACCATCACCATCGTCGTCGCCGCGCACCATCCCTCTCCATCACTGATAGCACGTCTCCCTCTCTGGCCACCAATGGCTCCCAGAACTCCACCCCTCCCCTCCCCATCGCTCCTCTCTCTCTCTCTCTCTCTCTCTCCGCGGGGCAACAAGCTCGCATCGGTGGTAGTGCGGATGAGGGGGGTCCGAGGAGTCCAAGGATGGATGTAGTGACCGATAGGGGCTTGATGGCTGGATCCGACGACCTCGATGCAGCTCAACGCCATCACCGAAAGGGGTCAAGGAGTTCATATCCTCGCCGCCACTTCAGATCTAGAGGCAGCGTGGAAAGCTGCGGTTGGCAACGACGTTGACCGGGTGGCGGAGGGTTTTCAGCTCGGCGATGAGGTTGGCGCGGATTGACGAGCCATGGCCATGGTGTTGAGCTCTTTCACCACTCCAGTGAGGCTGATGGCGAATCGAGTGAGGGCAACGGTGAATCCGCCACTCCAGCGAGGGTGATGGCGAATCAAGTGAGGGTGACGGTGAGTCGAGCGAGGTTCTTCTCACCGTCGTTCACCGGTCTTCTTGGTACGCCTCCCTAGCTTCACCGCCAACACTGGTTCCTGCTTGAGCTCTAGGGGGAGAGGGGGAGTGCGGTCCTTCTCCCTAACAACCGACGAGACGCGCGCGTCCTCTGCAAGACCCGAGCGGCTCTAGAGGCATGGCAGGCGCTGAAGTGGACGAGAATCCTCGACGCAGATGTCTGAGACCACACACCAGATCATCGCACCGTGCATGTTCTAAGTATTCAACCATAATATAACCCTTCATGTTGCACCAGATAAATCTTTTACACTTGTACTCTTAATTATAAAAAAACCAAACCAATTACCGTGGGGGCGGTCTTTCCCCACTGGCCGAGTTTTACCAAGCCAATCAAAAAGAAAGTAAAAAAAAAAGACCTATAGATTCGAAATTAGCTTTGTCGAACCTAAATTTTAAGTAGGCAGCTATGCAAGCTAAACTTGGCTCCAGAAGATTAACATGTGGAGCAAGGCAAAACACACACACAGCTGTCAGCAGGGTAGCGTTGGTCTTCAGAAATGAGAAGTACCCAAGTATGCTGTCATTCCAGGCATCGACGATTTCACGTTAATTAGAGGCAGGCAGCATGCTTCTCATGAAAAGTTGCCTGGACATGAAGATACCAAAATGACACGATCGTTATATTGGTGAGAACCTCAAGATTGCAAAAGCAGACTAACTGTGTGCAGAGAATCATTTAATTTACCGAGGCCTGAGATAGAAGGTAATGCAGCTCTCCGACATTTAATCAGATCATAAACATATAATTCTGCACAAGTCACACCATGCAAGACTGTCTCATTCACAGAAGTATGGTCCACTACCTGTTCAACAATAAAGAGGAGTGAATTTCAGGATATTCGGTGCAGTGACGGACTCAGAAAAATCACGTAGGGTTTGCACAGTCATATCTCTCTTACAGCGATAAAAGTAGAATTGAAAATCTAAGCTACAGGGTATAACCACTTGAATAAGTGTGACTCTATCAAATTATTATACATATAAATAGTACGCTTAAATGCAAATAAATTTGTCAAAAATCGTGCTTAAGCAATTAAACCATCATCTCATATATAGTGAAAAAAAAGAAAACTACAACCAAGAAATTTAATTGGTTGGATTTAAAATTTTATACCACAATAGAAGTATTCTTGAATTGATTCCCATGATTCTTATCATTTAAATGATTCCAGAGCTAATGTGTCTGGAGAGTGAATCTAAGCAATCAAAATTCAAAAATTGACAACTAAAGGCTAAAAGGGGATGTTTTAATATAACCTTAGACTGCTAAATAAACTGAAATCCTTATATTTTGAAACGGATGTAATATATATATGGTAGCATAACGAATATGTGGACAAGAAGCTGTACCTCAATTCTTGTTGCCCTTTTAAAATCGTCTTTCAAATTTTTCATCTCCTTATCGAACTTATGGGAAAGTGCATCCACATCATGGGCGATTTTCTTTTTTAAATGACCATTATGGAGCTTATCCACGGTATCTTGAACCAAGATATGTGTTATTGCCCCTAAGCCTCCAAGAGCATCAAGAAAGGAGAGAATAGTTTCCATTTTGACCCTATTATGATATGACTCGTTGGCAGCCTCACAAAAGATAGTTGTGTACGTCCTCACCATCTACAATTCAGAAAGGATAAGTAAGTCAAATGCACTTTTAAAAGTGCCATAGAAAGAAACTTTAGAACTTACCTGATCTGCTGTACATTGAGAAATTTCGGTTGTACCAAACCCGAAGGCCGCAACATCCTAAAAATGTTTCAATAAAATTGATGCATTAATTTTAGAAACACCAACTATATACTCCTATAACAAATGGAAAGCGCACACATGATATCATAATTTACCATGACCTCCGAAGCTAGATCTAGAGCTGATTGTGCGTTCGTGCAAACCTTTAACGCCATCTCCTTCTCGTCTGCATTCTGTCATAGTGTCATGACCAAGTTAAGAGACAATGAAATGCATCAACGATAAGCTGCAACAGATTTATTTTGGCAGATATTCTTTTTTCAACTACAAAGAGCACCTGAGCATACTTGTCAAAATTTCATTATAAAGTAATGTGAATTAGTCTTTCTAAGAAAGAGAAGGGCCATTAATTTTAGCACATATCAAGCCTTTAACACTGTATTTGGTGTATTAGCAAAATACTAGAGAACTTCACATACATAAACCCCAAAGCTTTGGTCAGCTAGAGCAAATAGGGAAAAGATGTGTGCACTCATTTTCTTTTTACGAACTTTTACAAATGCTGATGTGTCACATTATGATTGAATCTTGAACTTCAATCAATTCAAATCGACTCAATCAAACGGAGATTTTTGTTAGTAAGAAGTTTGTAAGGAATTTTTTAGTACATGTAGCATTGCTCGTGCAAATGTATCAGTGGAAACATCATCATTGTTGATTTTTTTTTTTCAATTAAAAGTTTTTCCCAACTGCTTCACAGACAGAGTATATATAAACAAGACTAACCAGAATCTTTGAACCGGAAGAGTACATCTTCTGCAAGATGACTGAAATTTGGTACTTCTCCTTACGGAACATATCAGGGGGCGTACGCTTCAAAAGAAAATTAGAGGCATTAGGAACAACAAATATAAATCTAACTGCAGGAAAGTTTGCTAATAGTCACTGACTCGCCTTATAAAGAGAATTATCTCGGTTACCTCTGTCCTTAGAATAGTAAAACTAACATAGTAGTAGATTGTTTTCAAACTTCCAATTGAAGTTCAAATTTGCATTGGGACCACTGTTTTTAGAAAAGAAAAAAAAACTTCTGAACTTAAGCAATTTTAGAACTCATACAGCTGATGGTTGACATCATACACATGAAGAAATCAAACATTGGCAAATGCCAAAACATCTATCATTAGTTATCAGATTAGTCCTCTGTTGCTTATAATTCCCACTGCTCATCTATATCTCGAGGGACTAGTAATCTAGTATTACAGCATGAACCAGATTAATCTAGATTAACATCTGAGATCGAGACTTACCAGGCCCAAGGCTGCTCTGTAATCATCCCGGAATTTGTCTAATCTCTCCTGGAAGATGATTGCTGGATGCTCTGACCTTGCAGCTGCATCCTGTTCGAGAAAGCAATAAGCAAGCTACATCATTATTAGCACAAAATCATAGCGGGAGAAAGCTCGGAAGAAGAGATGATGCCGCTGCGTCGGCCATATGGCGTACCTCGTCGGCGCCGTCGCCCTCATGCTCCGGCTCCGGCTCCGGCTCCGTAGGGCTCTTGGTACAGTGGGAGCGGAGCTGTATCCTCCTCACCGGCGCCGGCAACGAGAGGCGGCGGCGTTGGCTAATCAGAGGGAGGAAGGCCGGGGTGCTCGTCGGCGCGGCGGTCACCGCGAGATGAGGCGGCGACCAGGTGGGGCGGAGCGCCGCCATGTGTTCCGGAGTTTCGCGGAGGAGGAAAAGGGATTAGCGATCGATTTTATCTGTTCGTTGCAACCCCGCATCGTATCGCGCACAAATTAGTTACCATAATAATACTATCGCGCAACATTCTAAACGATAATTTCAAATCCTAGTTTAGAGATTCACTAATCACTTGTCAAAAACTCGGATTAGATCCTCCAATTTCGCTCGAAATTTACACCAAACACGGCTACATTTGCCAAGCAAAAACTAGACCACACCATCATCAGTTCATCATTACCTGTTCTAGCTGAAAAGCATATTACACGGGGAAAAGGATTGGGATGCTGCTGTTCTACTACTACTGGTCGTAGGTGTAGATGAAGTCGGAGTTCCCGACCATGGCGTTGAGCACCTGGGAGACGAGGAACCCGCCGCCGGCGAGGACGGCGACGATGAGCAGCGCCGTGACGGGGTTCTTGAGCAGCTCCACGATGGGCTGCGCCAGCGTGTACGCGAACCCGGTGCTCACCGTCACCGCGTACAGCGCGTACCGCCGCATGTTGTCCCAGAACTCCTCCACCAGCGGGCCCTCCGGCCCCAGCGCCGCCGCCGGCCCGGCCACCGCCGCCGACGACAGCGCCACCGCCGCCGCGATGGCCCCGATCAGCGCCCACGTCGGGAGCCCGCACGTCCTGTCTGCCCCGCCGCCGCTGACTTCTCCCTCCGCTGGTTCTTGGAGGGGGAGGAGGAGCTGCTGCTCCTCCGTCTTCTCGGGCTCCGGTGGTGCGGTCGTCACGGCGAGGAGGCGGTGCTGGTTCGTTCGCTGAGGGGAAGGGAGGCGGGCTTGGAAGACGGTGGTGCGGCCATGGAGGCGGAGGCGGTGGTGGTGGTGGTGGAGTACGGGGGAGAGGCGAGGTAGGTGGAGGAGCGAGAGGTGGTGGTTCATCTTGCGCCGCCGCGGCTGGCTTGGCCGGCGGTGAGGTGAGGGCGGCGGCGATGAGGGAGGAGGAGTGTGTGGTGACGAGTTTGCCTCGCAGTCGCCGTGATCTGCATCTGCATGTGGGGTGGTGGGGGATGCGTGTGGTTGATGGGCCGAGTGGAATGTTGTTGGGCCGAAGCAATTGTTGCTGCTGGTTGGGCTTGGGCCGGTACAAATGTACAGTGATGGTTCGTTGTCCATGGGCTTGGTTCGATAAATGGGCCGGTTTGGTTGGTGTGCACTTTGACATGTTAGCGCTTTCTACTTTTGTGCGCCTTGTGTGTAGGCTAAAGTGGCTAACCAAAAGTTTGATTAATGAGATGTTTTTTTTCGTTGAATCTGTGCAATGATTTAGCAAATTTGTTTTGCTTTTCTCTGCTAGAAAGAGGCCATCTCGTAATTCGTGTTTAGCTTTCGTGAATAACGTGGCGAATCATGTTTAATAAAGCATTTTGGCCCTGTTTAGTTACTTCAAAATGGCAAAAGTTTTACTGTTTTAGAGCACTTTTTGTTAAAATAGATCTCACTACTAGCAAAAATTGGCAATTTGACATTTGTCATTTAGAAGTTTAGAGTAACAAATTTTACCAAAAAGTATGTTGGGAGATGTGCTCTCTCTGTCATTACTAGTAGAATGGTAAAACTTTACCATACATCTAAACACCAACTAGCAAAACTTCAATGCCTAATATTTTGCTACTAAAACTTTTGCAAAAAAATTTGCCACAGCAAATTGATCTAAACAGGCCCTTTATCATAAGGACCGATAATGATACGTTTGTGGCTATATTTTGTTTCACATATAGTATTTGATCTAAACTGAGAAACTTCCAGGGATTTTTTAGATAGAACCGGCCTGAATTCGAAGCCTCACCTTTTTTATCTATTTGATAATGTAAAGCATCGTAAATACCACCACGGAGCCTGCTCTTAGGTTGTTTGTACTCCTCCGCTGTTCTTTTCACCGTCAATTATGTATGTCCATTTTCAAATCGACCAATCGGTAGAAAACACTATAAAATTTATTAGAATTTAACAAGGTCAATAGTGTTGAATGATAATATATACTCATGATAATTTTATCAATTTACAGCTGTTTTTGACTTTGTACATTCCGTTTTACTGCATCTTTATCTTAACCGAAGGCGTAAGCCGAAGAAGACTTTCTTTCACGCCCTCCTCCAAATCCAAGGGCAGCAGCAGCAGAAAAGGTGAAAAAAACCCCAAGTCACCAACCCTTCCATCGTCACCCTACCACCGGTCACCGGTAAACCCGCCCCCGCCCCGCCCGCCGCAACCCCAGCGAACCAAACCAAACGAAACGGAATAGATTCCCCCAAGGCCCCAACCTCCTCCTCCTCCTCGCCTTCCCACCTGTCCACCTCCCCCCTCCGCCGCCGCCGCCGCCTTCGTCCTCCGCCGCCTTCTTCCCGGGGGGCGGGGCGGGGAGAGGAGGCGCGGGGGGTGCGGGGGTTTAATATCTCCTCTCTCGCCGGTCGCCGCGCGTGGAGGTGACGGCCTGAGATTCTCGCCTCGTTCGCCCGTCGTTCTGGTGGTCTCCTCCTCCTCCGCCGCCGCCGCCCGCGTGTTGGGGGAGAGCGGTTCGGCGTGAATCGGGCCGGGGTGAGCGGACGCCGCCGCCGTTGGTGGCTGCTCCATGGAGTGTTTCCTGCTCAGCCTGAACCCGTTCCGGTTCAAGCCGATTTGGCCGCCGAAGACCGCGCCCAAATCTCCCTGAAACCCTAGGGTTTCCCCTCCTCCCTGCCCGGGGATTGCGAGAGAAAAAACAAGTCCCGGGCGGCACTTCCCCCCCAACCCCTCCTCGTTTTTTTTTTTTTTTTGGGTTCATCTCGTGTGTGTTCGTGTGTCTTCTCGGAGGCTTCTGAGGGGAGGGAGAGGCTGGGCTGACCGTCACAAGGGCGTCTTCTTCTCCGGGAGAAATTTGTGAAAGGACATGAACTTGCCAACGAGAGGCTCCTTGTCTCGTTTAGTTTGAGTTCGGGCTGGGCGTCCCTTCTTCTATAGGTGAAGGTGGTGGTGGTGCTGCTACCGCGAGGGATGGCGAAGGAGGAGGACGGCGGCGGTGGCCCGGAGTTCGTGAGGTGGAGGGAGGACTTCGTCTCGCAGGAGAGGGGCAGCCGCGTCGTGCATTACTACCTCGAGGACGCCGCGGGCGCGTCGCACCTCGCCGTCGTCGGCACGGAGCGGAGCCTGCGCCACATGCTCTATGTGGTCTCGGAGGATTTCCGGGAGGCACAGGGTGCCGATGGCGGCGGGCCGGGGGTGTTTGCGCGCAAGTGGCGGTCACGCCGTGAGGTGGTGGATTGGCTCGCCTCCTTCCTTCCGGCAAAGTCCCTCGCCTCGAGTAAGTCTCGCCTCCTTTGTTTATAGTGCTCATACATGAGTTCGGCTGATACTGAATATACCAATAGCTGTTTATTTAGCATGCATATGCCGTGTAGTGACTTTAGAACCTAATGAAGTAAATAGCTGGTTTGGAGTATGTCTGTTGTTCACAGTAGGCACATAGCCATGAATTCAGATTAGACCTTACTAGTAAAATTTTGGATTTCTAGAAGATCCTGTGCAACTTGCTGTGTACCCTATTTTCGTAGTGCATAATCATTTTTTCTGCGATGGATACAATACGGAAAATTTAGCCTTAAAGGACCTTTAGGACTAAAAGTTCTACCTGAAAGACCTATACAGATTAGACATTATGTGGTAGAGGCCTTTGGTTTATTTCCACCCATCATATTAGACATGGTAACAGGCAATATGTGCTAACTTGGAACATATGTAACTGTAATCACAACATTTGGGACTTGAGAGTGCTTATGCTTTGTTCAAGTTCAAAGAGAAGCCCTTTCAAACAGGGAAATTACATGAACTTTTTACAATAGCTTGTTAGTGACAGTTGTCCTTAGTAATCAACTTTTTCTTTGTTCCCTTTCTTACCACATAATGGTCTGATTACCAGTTTGTTCACCCTGTTCAGCATATAACATGTATGATCAACATATGAACCATTTGTTAACGATTTGGTCATTTCAGAACTTTCAAAATTTGGATCACATATGGGTAATGACATTGGATTGGATGGATACAGTGAGGCTGATAGCTTTATGGGTCACAATCTGGTATGCTTACTTGTAACTTTGCATACAGTTTGTTCTCATCTTTAGTAGCGTATTGATTTTTTTTTATACTACATTGTTAGGGGAAAGCCTGTAGCTCGGACATTATGTGGTCTGGTTCGTCCTGGACTTGTGGCAAGCAGCTTTACCACTATAAAGCTTTTTGTCGTAATGGTACCACAATATCTGTAAGTATTTTGTCATGGTCATGGTCATGTGTGTATACCCAATTGCCCATATTGTTTTCTGAGCTTCATGTGCCATCTTCTTTGCAGACACACTCTTTTGTGCTTGTCATGTCTGAGGAGGAAAGTCGCTATCTTGCATACTTGGAAGATATGTATGAAGATAAGAAGGGGCAGAAGAAGGTTAAAGTGCGATGGTTTCATCAAAACCAGGAATTTGCTTGTGCTATACCTCCTCCCCCTCCTCATCCTTGCGAAGTTTTCATCACTCCTTATTCTCAAGTAATCAGTGTGGAGTGTGTCGATGATATTGCAACTGTGTTAACTCCTGAGCACTATGAAAAAAGCGTCAATACATTGCCAAATTCTTCTATGGTGGGAATCCGTTTCTGCTTTCGCCAATACAGTAAAAATAAGTTTAAACGTTTTGACCTGAGATCATTGCGTGGATATTTTAGTCAAGCTGTTGTTTTGTCCTTAAAACTTCCCCCAGAGCAAGAAAAGGATGATGGTTCTGATATCATAAAAACTTTTGAGCAATGGACACCTGGGAAGACAAAGTTTCCTAAGCAGTTTGAGAGGCTTTACTCAAAATGTTTGGGTACTAAAATCTGCCGAGGCCCACAAGACTCCATAGCATCTTATCAGAAACCTAGCAGTAAGCAATCTCCTAGAAAACATCTCTCGGTCAAGTTCATAGGGCCCCAGAATCAGCATATGCCAACCTACAATGTTGGCGACAGAATAGAGGTCTTGTCTCAGGACAGTGGGATTGTAGGCTGTTGGTTCAGGTGTACAGTTCTCAAGTCATGTACTAATCATAACAAATTGAAGGTTCAGTATGATGATCTCCAGAATGCTGATGATAGTGGGAGATTGGAGGTATGACCACTGGTCTTAGTTTGAAATTTAAGTTGTATATGTATTTTTGAAGGGCAGAATATGCCATAATATTTGGTATTTTGTTGTTACTTCTATTCTTTTTCGTAATGCCATGATTAATTTTATTAACTCTGTAAAATGTATGCTTTCATAAGAGGATGAGATTACTCTATGCTTCTTTGTAGGAGTGGGTACCTGTATCAACATTGGCTCGTCCTGATAAATTGGGATTGAGATGCCCAGAGCGACTCAGAGTTAGGCCACGCCCTCAACAAAATAGTTTGGCTGACGGAACTAATCTTTTACCTGGAGCTGCTGTTGATGTATGGCAATTTAGTGGCTGGTGGGAAGGAGTTCTAGTCAGTGCAGACAACATTTCAGCTGATAGCCTACAAATATATTTTCCAGGTAAATTTCCTTTTTGAAATTATTTTTTTTCTGGTCCTTTCTTCCATATGAAAAACAACAAGTTGTCTTGATAAAATAGATCCTTCTACACATGTTGAGAGAGAAAACCTTAGATAGTATGTGCACCAGGCACCACTTTTGCTCTGGCTTAACCCAAATCTGCAGTCCGTATCTAATTTTGACCTTCCAAGCTAGGGGCAATTGCAAATTTGCTGTTGGATTGAATTGTTATTGCAAGACTGCCACTAGAAAAATGCAAAAATGACACTAAAACTGTCATTCGAGTGGCATCCCTGCAAAATTGAAAAAACCATTGGCAAATTTGCAAATGCCCCAGTGGTATTCCTTGCAAGCGGTATTCCTTGCAAGCGTATGGAAGCTAAACCATGTTACTTATCATCAAACAACGATTTCCTATGTTCTTTAATCCTCTATTTCATCTGCAACATGTTGATATTTCTATTGTTTTTACAGGCGAGAACTTCTTTAGTGTATGCCAGCTAAAGAATTTAAGAATTTCGAAAGATTGGGTCAAGAGCCACTGGGTTGATATAGAAATGAAACCAGATGTGTTATCGAAAATACCTTTGGATGGTGTTCAAACAAGGCAAACTGATAATCTGACATCTGTTGAGAGGCCGGACTCCAGAAATTCTGCAATGTCTGACCAAGAGCTTGCAGCCGTACAAACAAACTCTAGTGAAGATAAGCAAACAGGAGCTGATCAGCCAGCAGAAGTTAGTTTGACTGATATGACCTCTGCTTTTGCAGAGGATCAGAAACAAACAGTTCTAGGAAAGCGACCTAGGGATGATGATGCTGAACAACATTGCAATGGGGAAGTAGGCATAGATGTTGGCAAATTGTGAAGTTTGGGAAGCGCAACCTCATTAGACGTATGTACATAGCTATAGATATGGTAATTGGACCCCAGCAGAGGGGTTTTTTACTAGGTTGCTGATATCAGTGAGCATCGACATCTTTTTTCATACACGTGTTCCCTTGTTTTACTGTTAGCTTCCCACTTTCAGGCTTTCTGTCACCAGATACAGAGGTTGCAAACTAAATATTTACCCTTACCAGTCATATTGTATAGCAGTCTGATTGATCATTGCTTCTCTTATGTTTTCCTCCGGAGTCTGGACTATAGTTTCAGTTTATTCTCAATTGTTAATATAGTTTAAGTTCATGAATAACATTCTTGTCTTAGCTTGCTTGTGCTACAAGAGTATATCTGCATTTAAGCTGTTGTGAAGATTCAACAACTAACAATCACACATTGTGATTGGGTATGGTGTGCAATTGCACATCCATCAAGTATGAACTGCACTTGCGCATGTTGATCTGAAGAAGTTGCAAAATGAGTGGTTTTTTCTCCTCCTCAAGTTCTGTATCATCTATTTGTGGCATCCTGGGATCTGAAGTCAATTCTACCTGATGCCAATGCCATCCCATGATATCATCATCTTCTGTTATGTTAGGCCTGATGTCCCTGGCACGAGCATGTCACATTCATATGATGCATTCCCTTGTTCCTTTACACATGCAAACTCTCATCTGCTATGTTTGGCTGGTCTAACAAATATCCGGTCCCATTATTTCGCAAACTTTGAATTCTATAAAACTCAATCTTTGAAGTTGATTTTATGGTTTCATCGTGGTTTATTTTACAACATTTTGCTTTTGTATCATTAAATTTTACCTATAAATTACTTTTTGTTTGCTAATAATAGGCGATACGAATAAGCATAAAGATAAGTGAAATGATGGGGCTGCTCATCTCACTACATATGGATGTATGTCAAAGTTTGTTACATGGTACATCGTTACATGTCAGCTATTATATCTACTAGGTACATTTTCTATCTGCAGACTGCAGTGGAGAAGGAACCAGCAGCAGTCTGAACTCTCTGAACTTGTGAAGAATCGGCGATGATCTACAGCCGGAGCCACTGCTCGCCGTTGATGAAGCTCCGGCCGATGAACGGCCGCGCCTCGTCGTAGGTGAGCGTCCGCGACCACGGCACCCTCTGCTTCGTGCTCGCCCCTGGCCCTTTGCAGTTGTACTCCCCGAACAGCACCGTCCTGTCAGAAGATTCAGACACATTCTCTGTCATTTTCTGACGGATATGATATGGCAGTATCGTCTCTAGGATTTCAGAAAAATAAAAACTCATTTGGTAACAGCCTTGTCACATGTGGTAACTGAATTCCCCTATCAAGACTGTTTGGTGAGCCTGCAATGCAACTCCCAACCACTTCCTATGCCATTTGATCATCAAGGATGGTAAGTTGGTAAATAGCAAAAATTCAGCTAAAATCTAACATCTTCGATCAATAATATTGATATGCCATGTGAACAAGCACCAAGCCTGACAGACAGTAGCTACAATTGTAATTGTAACTGTAATTTTAACCAAGAGCAGCAAATTGAGTGTGTGATAAAATGGAAGGAAGTTGCTCACTTTGTTCTTGATTGATCACCCCAGTCGCTCCATCCCTCGGGGACGATGATGCCACTGAGGTCACAGTAGGAGTACACCACTCTGGAGTACTTGCCCCATGCTCTTCCCAGGTAGAGCATGCCGGAGCCGGTGAGCCGGCAGCCGACGAAGCTGAACCCGGACTCCTCCGACGGCGAGCTCCGCTGCGACGCCGCGATCGCGCCGTAGCTCGTCGCCACGGCGTGCAGCGTGCAACCCTGACAAAAAAAAAATTCAAAAGAAAATTCAGACTGTCAAGAAGGTTGTCAATTTTAATCATGGCATATTTACTGTCGGGTTCTGTTTGTTCCCCCCAATCTCATGCCTCGACGTGTTACAGTTGTATATTGATATTGTAATAATATATTGACGTGTATGGTTTTTGCGTGTTCGTGAAAAAAAATAAATTGATCATGGAACCACATTGCCATGTAATGTCACTCTCATTAACACTCACTTCGGCATTTTTTCATTCAGTGACAGTTGTGCCGAAGGTAGAAAGAGAATGTGACCACTAATTCTGAACACCGATTTGTGTAAGAGCATTGGTGCCATTGGTGCAGGGCTTAGTGCCTAACCACCTTATCCCACTTAGCTATATAGCTAGGTTAAGCAAGGTGCTAATCTAGGTGCCTCACCAGAGTGAGAAGTTCTTTTGCTGTAAGGTATAAAATGGAAGAGTTGGTGAATGCCTGAATTGTGAGTTTGTGACAGCTCTGATCGGACCAACAGGAGACACAACATAAAAGGTATAGTACTATTAGTCTAGAGGACAACTAGAGCAAAGTGTGGGGGACAGATCAGTGTCCAAAGATTTTATCATGCTATACAAAAACATATTCTTAAAAATATAAAATGCTCCCTCCATTTTTATTTACATGATGTTGGTTAGTTCAATTTTGAATTGACCAACGTCAAATAGAAAAAAACATATGTTGTATTGCACATCCAATAAGAATAAAGTTAGGGATTTGTCTCTTTAAGTGAGTATTAAGCGGTCATACTTCTTGTGTGTAGAGATGCGTGTGTGCGTGTGCCTTCTAAATAGAAATAGAAGTTGAAGTTGGTTTTTTTATAGGATTATTTCTCATGGTAACAGTACACTACTGATCCTTACCAAGAATCACCACAAAAATACCTTTGATTAAATTTGGGCAACATCCTGACTTAATTAGACAGTAGTAAAAAGCAGTAGCAGTAACAGCTGCTATGGTTAATTTTATTTATTTGTTAGTACCTGGTACAAGGACCTTGCGTTGCCAAAGATGAAATCGATGGAGCCCTGGATGTCGCAGTTGTAGAGGTAGTGCCTCCCGATGTTGTCGAACAGCGTGTCCTGCGTCCCCAGTATCCTGCACTTGTACAGCACCGTCTTGTCGCCGGACAGCCTCAGCGCCACCGCCTGCTGCCCCACCGCCCCCGGCGCCGCCGCCGCCGCCGAGTTCTGCACCACCACCACGCGTGTTACATCCAGGAACACGTTTCGCCGCCGCCGGCGAGCCGGCCGGCGACGGCGACGACGACGACGAAGTACGGGGTGTGTATACCTCGAAGGTGATGTGGCTGGCGCAGAAGTAGTCGGCCTCGACGGCGACGGAGGCGGAGTAGAAGGTGCCCACCTGGTGGCCCGACGCGTCGACGTCGGACGCGCGCGAGTGCCACGTGATCACCGTGTGGCCCGTGCCCATGCCGATCAGCGACACGAACGGCTTCGTGATCGGCACCGTCACCTTCTCCCTGCACGCCGTCGCCGGCGAGGTGAGCGCCATTGCAACTTCAATTCCAGTCTTAAAAAGCTTCGCGAGATAGGACATTAACTACTCGTCCATGGCGGTTACGAGAGGGACAGGTAGTGGGGAAGCGATCGGTCGAACACCTACGTACCTGTAGACGCCCGGCCTGACGACGATCTTGACCCTCCTCCTGTTGCCGGCGGGGACCATGTCGACGGCGCCCTGCACGGTGCGCGAGTGCCCCGTCCCGTCCGGCGATACCACGATCGTCGTCCGCTTCTCGCCGCCGGCGCTCTTCTTGCCGCCGCCGGCCGTGTCGTCCCACGTGCTGCTCCGCGCCGCCCCGGCCGGCATGCTCAGGTCCTCCCACGTGATGAACCCGCCATCACCTCCTACTCCGGCGCCGCCGCCGCCGGCTACCGTCACGGCGAACACGAGCGCCACAACGACGACGACGACGGCGAGCACGCCCGTGGCGGCCATGTCCAACTAGTCGAGATCTAGCTCTCTAGCTAGAGCTAATTAACCACGTGGATTAATTTGGAACACGCGAGAGATCAACCAGCTTAGCTTAATGGAGTATATATCGAGCTCGCTGATTTCACATTACACACGCCATGGATGATGACGACGACGATGTGAAGAAGAGAAGAAGGGATGGAATGCAAGAAGACGTTGGAGGCGTGAGGAAGTGATGATGCCATTAAATATGGGGAGCGCCACACACAAAGCAATGGGTGTTTTGGTGTGCCCATTGGAGATATATCTAAAGATTTTTAAGATTTTAGGGCACAAAAGTGGGTGTTTTTGCTTATGGAGTTGTGTACACGGTTTCGTCGACCACGAAAACCTATTTTTTTTCATGAGACTAATTTTGTCCACGAAAAACTTTAGCGGTTGTCACTCGAAAAGCCGCTTTCATCCAGATTGCGTGATAGTGAGGGTCTACTTGTCAGTGACTGTTTGTGACGATTTTTTTAAGAATGGATTGTTGGTAGAGCTAGCATGATGGTGTTGCATGGACTTGTTTTGTGGTAAGGGAATTCATAAGGGTGTGATAGTTATGGCATACTATTTTTTATTAATTAGTTAATTACTATGTCATGGCATAATGGTTGGTGCTTTGTTTTATTGATTACAAGAATTGGAAAGGTTGGTCATGAGTTGTGCACGAGAGAGACCAAGATTTGTTTGGGGAATTTTCGTGGTGGTATTTGGACAAGGTAGGCTGATCAAACGGGGTAGTTAGTAGGTTGTTAGTGCAGAACGGTTGAGTCTAGCATGCACGTCCCACTTTCTCAACCCTTTTTACCTAGCTCTTGTGAATTGTGATGGTCCATAGTTAACTGCTTTTCTTGACCTAAATGGAGAAAAATTAGATTGGCAAAAATGTTTTCTAAAACAAAGCGCTAATGCTTCAGACGAGAAGAATGGCAAGAGATCAATGGATGAGTCAATGCCGATTTGTTTCCTCTTGCTAGTTATAATGGATTAGGCGAAGAGGCATTATGTAAGTGCGAGCCTAACACTGCTGAAATCTGTCAAAAGGTCAATGCACTAGAGCTATTTTTGACGATTAGGTAATCTTCTGCAGAAACCTGCAGTTCAAGTAAAGCCGTTTATTGTGCAATCAAACGAACATGGTTGTGTACGATCTATGCCCAAATTACTCAAAAATTCAGCAAATCGACACGCTTATTCGCGACAACTTTCATCAATATTTCGTTTACAAATGAGCACGGTGAAAGCAATTTTTCGGACCGCACTTTGTCGTTCAACTCAAAATCAAAGTCAGCCTATAAAGTCAGACAACTTTGTACAAGTGTAGAACTTGAAACGAGTTCATGTCCTTGGTCGTGCCAAATAAAAATGGACTGAAATAGTCCGTATTTGTACGAGGGATTGATGAATTCAATATAGGCTCTAGTACTTTCAGGCTCAGCCTTGCAACAATGAAATGGTCCTGTGGTTTCAGCCCATGGACTGGTTACTGGTTAGAGATTTCGTAATTGTCATGCTGTTCTGTGGAAATTTCCAGAAGCTTCTAGAGTCACCATACGCACAAACAGATATGGCATATATGTATGCATACAAAAATAGTTTTTGTTCATGGGTACAAGTGATTCCTGAATTCCAAATTTATTGTGATTGATCTTTTCACAAATCACAATATGTTCAGGAGATTACCGAAATTTGGTATATTCTCATTTGGGTTACTCTGGATCCCAAAAAACTTTACAAGGAGGTGGGGTTTTGCTGTGTCATCAGCATATGCTTAAGCTTTGCATACTGCAGAGAAGTGGAATTTTTGCATTGGCTAACAAACCAAGTATTTAGCAAGTGATCTTCAAGTGGGATATTAAAATTTACATAATCCTAAATACTTATGCAGGTTCGAACTACCATCTCCGCTTCACCAAATGTTACACATTTATTTCTGCAAAATAGAAAAGCATATATTAGGAACAAACAAATTCAGCATAGACAGCACAACCAGATTGCTACAGATTGGCAGTTTTTTGGCAGGGGATGCACAAATGCAAGGCAGTATGAATATGATATTCTATCCCACTAGCCTAAGCGATTGAGTGATATACTGAGGCAAGTAAGGTTTGGAAACCGGAACGGAATGTCCCTAGCCCACTACACCAGTACAACATGGTACTGTAGCTAAAGTCTGCAATGATGACCACGTGCTTCATCCTTCATGCGTTAAGTCGTTATGCCATAGCCCATAATATTGTTTGTTAACCAGAATCTACGTTGAGACATCCGCAGATAGAAATAATACAAAATTGGAAATGCTAACAACCAAAAGATGCCTTGGATGATGTTATAGTTTATTAAATTGAAATTAACATGTGGCATCTTGTTTTACATCCCTTTCCCTCCTAAATAAACACAGGCACGTCATTAGTCATAGGAACTTTCTATACTTGAACCAATAGTCAGTGGAGAAAATACAGTACCAACCAAGAAGCATACAAATGGGAACTAGGTATAGTGAAAGGTACACCCTTAACGGCTTAACAGTAATGGGATCCATGTTCGATAAGAGAGGCCTCACAGCCCTGATTTTGTTGCATCCACGCTTGAAAAAAATCTCAAACTTCAGACTTAAGTATTAGAATTCCAGAAATTTAGAAAATATTGCATAAGCTAGCAACTCTAGTCTCTAAGTAACTTTTTTTCATTAAGTTACAAATAGTTGGTAACCATTTCATATCTGATAATCACACTTATGACCAGCATAATCCTCACAGAGAAGCAAACATAGATATTTGATTATATAAATAATTAAAAAAAAGGAAAATCTATCTCCATGCAGCATCAAGATCAGGGATAGGATCAATTTGTTCATACCTAATACTTGTTTGACGATTGCTCAAGTTCAGGCCTGTGGACTGACATGCGAGCAATCTCAGATACTGCCATCTCACTAGCCTGCATATCATCACCAGCAAGCTCCTCATATGCAGCCTCGAATGCTTCTTGCCAGAAACGTGGAAGCCGTACCCGATCAACACCGGTGCGTGTGTACACATCCCACATCCGGCGCACTAGCTTCTCTCTGTCCTCCATCTCCTACTCATCATTTAATAATTAGGCAAAACTTCAGTACAAGATTACATTCACAACTAAAAAATGCATATAGATTTGCTCGTCTATGTTTTAGCTTAAGATTCTGCTGGTCATATTGACTAGACAATTATGCAGATGAAGCTTGGGAAATTAAACCGTTAACACAAATAGCATATGTTCCTGACACCAAAATCAAGAAATAAAGGTGAGTGCTTTCTCGTCCATGTAATGGAACAACTTAAAATACCATCAGACAAAAAAAAAATCATCATGTTTCCAGCAGAGCGTGTACCCTTCCTTAGCATTTTTTTTGATAATGAGCATTTTCTTAGCACAGAACTAAACCTTTTAGAAGAGAGAAAATATGCAATGTATGTCCAAATGAAACTCTAAAAACACAGAAATTACTAGATTGCAGAATGCTTAGTCTACTATGTGAATTTCTAATAAAATAAGCTGTCTGTGACTTTGCTGAAACAAGTACCCATTTCATCCCCACTATGAAATCTGAAATCAACCAATGCTCCAATCTCCTTTTTCGCAATGTCAGACCGTTGGGACTTGAAAAAATGCATGTACACATCGGACAGTTGAGGAACACTGGAACAGATTAGGCACCGACCAGCGAGTGGCGGCAAGATCTGGAATGAAGGAAGGAAGGAAGGAAGGAAGGGAATGATGGGGTAGGGGGGAGACATACGAGGGGGTCGAGGTCGTCGATAAGCGGGTCGGGGAGGTCCCGGAACGTGGCGGCGAGGTCGTCGGAGGACCAGCGGATGGTGACGGAGGCGGCGAACATGGACCAGAGCGCGAGGAGCGCGATGGCGGCGAGCGCCCACGCCTTGTACCGCCCCTTCCCGAGCAGCGCCGCCTCCGCCCCGCCGGCGGCGGCCGAGATGGGGATGGAGATCTTGGTCGCCGGCGGCGGCGTGGAGGAGTGGTGGTGGTGGTGGTGGTCGGCGGGAGCCTTCATGGCCGGTCTCGAGGATGGCGGTGGCAGTGGCCGCTCAGCAGCTGCGACTGGGCGATGTGGGCAATTACCTTTTGACGAGATGATTTGGGCAACGTGTTTATTTTTGTTTGATAGTTGTATTGTACTCTCTGCCCCCATCCCATAAAAAATTAAACTAGTACTAAATATGATATATTCTAATATAATTTCTAGACATACATATGTCTACTCCCTCCGTCTCAAAAAAAAAAAGATAAACCCTGGGTTTCCGTGTCCAACGTTTGACCGTCCGTCTTATTTGAAAAAATTATTAAAAAAATTAAAAAGACAAGTCATGTTTTATCATCTAACAACAATGAAAATACTAATTATAAAAAAAATTCATATAAGACGGACAGTCAAACGTTGGACACGGAAATCCAAGGTTTATCTTTTTTTTACGGAAGGAGTAGATTTCTAGTATATGTCACATCCAGTAATAGATTCTTTTTTTTACGGAGGGAGTATATGGATAAGAGGATTAAGATTTTAATTTTTGCTGTTTCTGCCAATCTTGTTGTTAATGATGGCTATGATTATTCATTCAATGAAAGGAAAGAGAGGTGCTAGGAGAGAAGGTGTTAAATATGGCCCAATCGTTAAAAGAGATAGGATGAGAATTAAGTATCGGAGGAACGATACCACTTGTATCATCATTCTTAGACTTAGAAAAGATTCTTTCTTTCGGTTCCATAAGTTCTTTAGAAATCGTGGTTTGCTCGAAGACCATCCACGTGTCTATTGAGGAATAAGTAGCTATGTTTCTAAATATAGTAGGGTACAGCCTTAGAGATAGATTAGTTGGCACTAATTTTGATAGGTCCAGAGAAACAGTTAGTCGTTATTTCAACAAAGTGCTTCATGCTATTAGTGAGCTATGAGATGAACTAATTAGGCCTCCTTCATTGAACACCCGAACTAAAATTGTCAAGAACCCTAAGTGGGATCTTTACTTCAAGGCATGAGATTTATCTATGTCTCATTTTCAATTTTATATTTAAACAAACCAGTATGAATGCTGAACAGTTAACAGTGATGGATAGCATATCATCACTAGCTGTCGACACCAAGACTCTTTACTAGAAGTTTTTAGCTACTGTGGACACTGGTATTAAAAGTACGTAGAATTAAATGAGAGAAGATTGTTATTGGTTGAGAAGTATAGGTAGGTGAGAAGATTGAATTGTGGATGGTTGTGATTGGTTTAGAAGAGAATATTGGTGAAGAAGTTGCTGTTTTTTGGGATAAATCTTAAACACTAAAAGTTGTTATATTTTGGAATAGAAAGAATACAATTTCTTTTAATATATGCAGCTTTATATATTCTCAGTAAAAATAAATATGTATAGTTATATAATCTACGAAAAGTCAAAAACTGAAAAATCCAGCCTTTGTAAATTCTTATAAGCCAACCAATTGTTAATAAGAATTTTAAGCTACCGAACAAGGTCTCTAAGTTCTTCGGCTTGCTGATGAGCTTTAAGCCTTTAACTCGAAGAGTCGAAGTTGCCAAACAACTGTAAATCTTGGCTAACCGCTAACGCATGTGAAAGTAGGCCGGTGATGGTGGGCCTTGTGCTTAGCATGATCTGTATTAAACTAATTAAAGCTGCATTTGAATCTCCAATAAATAAAATTTTGGTATTCGTGACACGCATTTTAAACTGACAAACGGTGTGTTTCGTGTGAAAACTTTATACATGGAAGTTACTCTAAAATATCAAATAAATCTATTTTTCAAGTTTGTAAATAATTAAAACTCAATTAATCGTACGTTAATATCACATTGTTTTACAACACTTAATCTTTATCTTTATTTTCATTTTAGTTTCAAATTTTAGCATCTCAAACAAAATTGGTTTAGTTAGGAGTTAGGTGGCGAGAAAGCTAATCCGCGAACAGTCGCGCGCGCCCACGCGACTGGATGTGGAGAGGGGGGCGGCGACGGCACGTGATTTTTTTCAGGAGTGGTTTCCTTCTTTTTTTTTTGTTTTTTCTTTCCATATCATTATTAGATTTTTTTCGTTTTTTAATACGTTATATATGTATAAATACAAACTTTGCATACGCGTATGCAAACTTTGCATGCATACGCGCATGCAAAGTTTGCATACGCGTATACAAAGTTTGTATAAGTGTATTTTTTTAAGTTTTATACGTATGTACATAAACTTGGTATACATGTATACAAAGTTTATATACATATTTTTTTTTGTTTTTTATACATACGCACACAAACTTTATATACGTGTGTATATTTTTTATACAATAAAGTGTATATATAAAAAAATTATATATACATACACGTATATATACTATACAAATATACTTATAAAATTTATATATATAAATACAAAGTTTATACGTATATGTATATTGTATATACATAATATGTATATAGATAATACTCCTGTATAGGAGTAGAGACTAGAGTGCGGGGCGCTGATCGCGCGCGTGCGCGGCCGCCTGACTAGTCGCTGATCAGCACCCCCGTTAGGTGGGCCGTGAGAGCCTGCAACGAGATGGGCTCTGTGTAAAAGCTGAGTTGGGTGGCCCGATCCCCTTTCTTCCCCGCAATCAATCGCTCACCGGCGGAGAGCCCGCCGCCGCCGCCGCCGCGTTCTTCCTCCTCCTGAGCCCTGAAAGGGAATCCAGCTCGAGGTCCAACCAACCAAAAGCTTGGCGGCGTCGCGGAGACGCAGCCAACCTGCTCCACATACACCGGCCGTTTCGCCAGTGCTTTTCTCTTTTTACTGGCGCGCGCGCGGGCGCGGGAGAGGCGAGGGAGTGGCGGTGGCGCGCTGCAGGGGGGGCTGCTTGGCTGCGGAGTGCGGACGACGGCTATAAAGAGGGGGGAAGAGAGCGCCCGATCCCGCTACTCATCAGCTGCCGTCTCCTCTGTGTGTGTGTGTGCGCGCGCTCCGCTTGCTCCTCCTTGGGTTCTTGATTTGCTACTCGCGTTTGCTTGCTCACCGCGTGTTCGATGGAATACCTGTGAGGTGAGGTGAGGTGCTGTGGCTGTGGTTTGGTTGATGCTAATCCAGCTGTTATTTGTGCTGGATTGATTGCTTACTTGTGCTTGTTATTACTAGTCGTTGTTAGAAAGCTTCTGGCTAAAAATTCCTCCTTTTAGCTACCTTCGATAGCTAAAAGGTGTGCTTATCTTGTTAATGAAAGAGAAGTGCAGATGCTTTATATGTTGTCTTGTTGTTCCAAACTCTAGAAAAATATGCTCTTTTTGCCTTTATCCCATGAGTAGTTGTACATCATCATAACTTCAGTAGATGGGAGAATGGAGATCTTCCCGATATACACACGTGGATTGGAGCCCAGCATTTGCATAGGTAGCCATCATCTTTGTCTCACTTTGTTAGGAAATTTAAGTGAAGTTAATTAAAATCTAGGTAAATCCAAAGGTTACGCCTTTCAGTTTAACTATCAAATACTCCTTGATAAAACTTTACTAAATATAAATAGTTTGATGTAGTTTCCACATCGGTAATTGATGATGGGGGAGCACGGCTTAAAGGATGAGGGCAGTGACAAGCCTTCAACCATCAGACTAGTTTTTTGGGTTGTGTAGACTCAACACCTAAAGTTGTGGCTCCGGTTGGGCCTGTGGTGGAGCAGGCCCGATGTGATCTGGTGGCTCACAGTTGGTGGGCCAGGCTGCGCACTCTAACAAGAACTTATATCAAATATCAATAATTTTTGGTATCCATTCTTCTGAAATTAGTATTTCCCTTCAGGAAAACATGCTTAAAATAGTAGATAGCAATGTATAGCTTCTTTGTGTATCCCGTTCCAATGGCAAACGCTTGCTCCTTTTCCAGTTTGCAGGCCTGATACTGATTGTTGTCCCTCCCCATCAAAATGCTTGGCTCACTTATCTCTTACTCACCTTCAGTGGTAAGTTTTAGATTCATATGCAGTGATATATAGATTAATCTCTTATGTAGAACAAGTACCCAGGTGGAAACATTATTAGTCATGTAAAGATAATCAAAGAGCTGTGACTTTTTTTTTTGCGCTTATTGCTGACATTCGCTGATATTCTTATACTTCTGTTTTGCTTTTTTCATGTAGAATCCAAAGACGGAGAACCCTGATGAGTTAATTGCGATCGGTGTCCTTGCGAGTCTGCAAAACTTTATCCGCAAATGCATCGTAGCTGTCCTCTCATATGGCCCGATGCCTAAACATATTGCATTTATTATGGACGGTAACCGTAGATATGCTAAATTCAGGAGTATCCAGGAAGGCTCTGGTCACAGGATGGGCTTCTCTGCTCTCATTGCCAGCCTACTCTACTGCTATGAAATGGGCGTGAAGTATATCACAGTGTATGCATTTAGCATCGATAATTTTAAGCGAGATCCGACTGAGGTGAAATCCTTGATGGAGTTAATGGAGGAAAAGATCAATGAACTGCTAGAAAACAGAAATGTCATCAACAAGGTTAACTGTAAGATCAACTTCTGGGGGAAGTTGGACATGTTGAGCGAACCGGTGAGGGTAGCAGCTGAGAAACTGATGGCTAGCACTGCTGAAAACACGGGACTGGTCTTCTCTGTTTGCATGCCATACAACTCCACTTCTGAGATTGTCAATGCGGTCAGTAAGGTCTGTGCAGAAAGGAGGGATATACTGCAGAGGGAGGATGTTGACAATGTTGCAAATAATGGTGTGCATTCAGACATTTCTGTGGCAGATCTGGACCACCATATGTACAGCGCTGGTTGCCCCGATCCTGACATTGTGATCCGGACCTCAGGCGAGACTCGCCTGAGCAATTTCCTTCTGTGGCAGACGACGTTCAGTCATTTGCAGAATCCAGACCCTCTTTGGCCGGAGTTCTCTTTCAAGCACCTTGTCTGGGCCATACTACAGTACCAAAGAGTTCACCCTTATATTGAGCAAAGCAGAAATCTGGCTAAGAAGCAGCTGTAATCACATCCTCCCTGGGAGGAGATAGAAACCATCATACAAGATATCTGTAGTTACACAATAATCTGTATTCTCCTTTGATATCTCCTGGAATGTGAAATATACAAAAAAAGATAGCTATTCCATTGTAGGCAGGCCAAACATGCGTATGCTTGAGTTGGTCCAAATGTGTGAAATGTAATAACATTTGGTCTAAGCAAAGTGCCTTACTTTCCCTGAAGCAATTTTGTTCGCTGTGCAGATGTGCTGCTATATCCTTCTTGTTACAGTATGCATGCAAATAAACTGAGAACATTATAAAGCTTAAAGCATCCGTAAATTACCAAGTGCTTCTTGACACCTTTGATTTATGCTTTACTCAATCAAACAAATTGGCACAAAAACTGTTCACATTTTATCTGGGAAACTTTTGTGCTTCTCTGAATCAAAAGAATTTTTGCTCCATTGATTCGGAAGATTTTGAACTAGCATATTTCATTCTAAAAACTCCGTATGGAATTGCTGACTTTGCTGTGTTAAGGATTAATATGATTCTTTAAAGCAATTTTCCTACATATATATATATTTTTAGAAAAAATCATGCTTAGCCATTCGAAAAGTGTGTGAGCGGAAAACGAAGGAGTAGAAGTTAGAAACATGTACTCTCTTCGTAAAAAAAAAAAAAAAAAAAAAAAAAAAAAAAAAAAAAAAAAAACTGGTTGTGTATACGGACATGCTATCCTAACTATGTATCTGGACATATGTATATACGTCCATATACACAACCATGATTTTTTTTTTTGACGAAGAGTAGTAGTATAGAACATTACCTTGTTGTCTATACAATTTTTTTTTGGAACTATTTTCATACTAAAAGAAACCCAATTGGAATCACTGTGTTCAAAGGGTGGCAATTCCAAATGGATTTTAAAGCCATGGATATACATCTTTTGCAACTCCGGTCCCTATTGATTGGGCATAAGACATAAGCTAATAATACACCATATAACATATTAGCAATAATAATAATTTGTTGATAAAACTGTTATATATGTGTTCTCATCGAGTTAAAAGGTCATGTTGAAGAATAAACTTTGATGAAAATTTTAAAATCAAGTTTTAAAATTCAAATTTTAGCCATGGTTGATTTCATTTGGGGCAAATGATGGAGGTCTCTTTGCTTGTTAAGCTTCAACATAGAGTCAAATATGAGATAATATTTTGCATTTCTATTGGTGTTCTTTTTTGAAATTTCATTTGTATTGGACGTTGTGGGTCAAATAGCCTGTGCCTGTTGAAAGCTCTCATCTAGTCTCATTGTTTCACCTACAACTAATTATAAGTTGTGATGCTTATTAGCAACTCAAAAAATAATTTATGACTAAAATTTTTATACATAGATGAAAAATAAACTAGATAAAAACATTAAAATCAACTCCCATTAAGATTAAAAAATAAATTTGGGCTATGACTGATAAGTTTAAATTTCGGTGCTGAAAAAAACTACAATGAGAAAACACTAAAATCAACTCAAATTAAAAATAAAATTTAATTTTTGGTTGTAGCTGATAAGTTGAACAACAAACCATGGAGCTGATCTTGTGCTTGTCTTATCAGTTGTAGCTAAAATTTGAATCTAAAAACTTAATTTCAAAGTTGATTTTAAGTTTTTCTTTGTTGTAGTTTTTTTTTTAGCATTAGCTTTTAAATTGATAAGAACACACATATAAAGCTTTGCATATAAATTTTTTGGGGTTGCTTAGTTTATTTTGTACGGTTTATTAGTGGTAGATCAGCAATCAGAGCAACAAGAAACTCAAATGCAAAAGAACGGTTTGCAATACTATTTTCCTTCGATGACAATATCAGAAATTCTGAATTTGGGATGAATTCACCATCTGACATAAAATTAGGCTCTATATTTTTCCTCTTCTTCCCCTCCAATTCGGCTGTACAATTCGTTTCCATGACAAATTAGAATCAAATCCAGCCCATATAGGCTTTTTCTCTTTTCTTGATGAAACAAATAGAATAACTCAGGGTCCATTCTGAAAAATGGTGGCGATCCAAATCGGGGAGGGGGGGGGGGTTGTGCTAAATAATGACATAAAAAAAATAGAAATTAGGTGACCACTGTCAATGGTTTACAAAACCGCATGGTTATCGCACGATTATCATATGCGGTAACCTTATCAGTTTTTAAAACCATGGTATATTTCACGGTTTTTGAAACCATGGTATACCTTGTGATAACCATCAAAGATGATGGTAATCTTATATAAAACGGTTTGGTAAACCCTGCTCCTGTCCAATCTACGAAAGGAAAGGATCATCCGTCGTGAACTTTTCCCTGACATAGTCACTATCATGTGGGTCCATGGGTGCATGGTGGGGTCTATACGTCAGTGAAAATGTTTATCTGATATTACATCTGAGGATCCGAATCATCTATCAAATGTAGAGTATTCAGCATGAGCGAGTTGGAATTTGCTTCATCAGAAGATCCAGGACAAATTACTCTGTAGACTCTCTATCTCTCTGTACACACTCCTGTATCGGCCCCATCATTTCACTTACGTATATGCATATCCAAACAGCTTATTATTAACTTAAAAAATAATTTACAAATAAAACTTTTTATATATATGCTCTTGGCGATTTATCATGATAAATGTTGTAAAATAAAATAAAGTGTAATGAGAAAACCATAAAATTAACTTAAAATTAAAAAATATAATATTGACCTATAAGTATAAGCATATATAAGAGAAACAAGGAGTTTGTAAATTCCTGACAGGCACTCCTTCCATCCCATACAAAGGCAAACCCTAAAATCCTAAGGCAAATTTAGTACTAGTAATAATTGACTACAAACTTTGAAACTAAACAGGGCCTATAATGCCCTCTCCAAAGTACCCAAGTACAGCCATCAACTGAAAAAAGAAATGGAGAAAATTCAATGCCAATGCTCTGCTTCTCATCGCCAAGACTGCTCTACATCCCATCACATTAATGTTTCTCAGTGGTTGTAGTAGAGTTCGATTTTTCGTGGGACAACAGCTTCACTCCAGGAATCGGTTATTTTTTTACGGAGGGAGTAACTTAGAACTCTCTGTTTTATAATGTAAGTCATTCTAATATTTCTCACATTCATATTGATGTTAATGAATCTAGATAGATATATATGTCTAGATACATTAACATCAATATGGATGTGAGAAATGCTAGAATGACTTACATTGTGAAACGGAGAAAGTAGTTCGGAGGGCTGAGCAGTGAGGCCAGCAGCATACTCCCTCCGTTCAAAAAAAAAAGACAAACCTTGGGTTTCCGTGTCCAACGTTTGACTGTCCGTCTTATATGAAAATTTTTATAATTAGTATTTTCATTGTTGTTAGATGATAAAACATGATTAATACTTTATGCATGACTTGTCTTTTTATTTTTTTCATGATTTTTTCAAATAAGACGGACGGTCAAATGTTGCATACGGAAACCCAGGGTTTATCTTTTTTTAGACGGAGGGAGTATGTGTTTACCCATGTTCTGCCTCCACCTGCACACACACAGACACACTCCTTTTCAGAGAAAAAAAATAGATTTGAACAAATTCTTATCCAAACGTGTACTTAGAAGTTAGGTTTTTCAGACGGTGAGGGTATGGTTACCTTTGAGCACTAAAAGCCAGGCTGCTCAATCCGTAGAAAAGCACATCCTTAATAAGTACTCCCTCCGTCCCCAAATATTTAACGCCGTTGACTTTTTTAAATATATTTGACCGTTCGTCTTATTCAAAAAATTAAGTAATTATTAATTATTTTCCTATCATTTGATTCATTGTTAAATATACTTTTATGTATACATATAGTTTTACATATTTCACAAATTTTTTTAAATAAGACGAATGGTCAAATATGTTTAAAAAAGTCAACGGCGTTAAATATTTAGGGACGTATTTAAAAAAATTTGTAAAATATGTAAAACTATATGTATACATAAAAATATATTTAGCAATGAATCAAATGATAGGAAAATAATTAATAATTACTTAATTTTTTGAATAAGACGAACGATCAAATATGTTTAAAAAAGTCAATGGAACGGAGGGAGTACTACTATTGATTCGTCTACTAGAACGTATTAAAAGGATATTGGGTGATACCTAAGAGTGGCACGACTAAGCTAGATAAATTATAACATGAATGAAGTACGAGTGTTACTAGAAAAATATTGGTCATAAATATTACTCCGTACAATACTTTGCTCTAAGATTAAGGTGGAACCTAAAGTTAAAAAAAAAGTGTGGTATAATATAAATGTGTGGTAACGAAGTAAAGGCATGCTTCTAAAAAAGAAAGTAAAGAACAGTGGCACGAGTGCACGACGACTAAAGTGTGACGTATCAATGCAAAGGAACGGACCAAAAATACATTGAATCTTAACATACAAATATGGCAAGTTTTGCTATAGGACACTATAATTTTGTAGTTTTAGCTGTGGGGCACTGCCCAAAGTCAATTTTAGGGAAAAACACTCTATAAACGTGGTAATTTGCTAATGAACACCGCACCAATTAAAATAATAATTTCCGGTTATGAAGGAGAGAGAAATCGCGTGAAATGTCAAAAATACTCTTGGGCCACATGTCAGCTCTCCATCTCTCTTCCTCTCTTTCTCCCTCCTTTCTCTCTTCTCCTGGTCACGGCTTGCTCAGCGGCGGCGACGACGCCCGGAGCGCGCGCGGTCTACTCAGCGGCGAGGCGTTGAAGTGGCTCATCTTCCAGCATTTGACTCATCCGTCCCCAGCGAGCGATATGCTGATGCAGCGGCCAGCGAAGCCCATCACACGGCACCGGAGAGAAGCAAGGAGGACGCTGTCATTGCCGCGCCCAAGGATGCCCCCGCGTCGAACACCCAGACCGGCGTGCAGCTGGGGCTAGAGGAGATCGAGAAGTTCATCGGCGTGCAGCCGACGTTCAGCTGGGGCTAGAGGAGATCGAGAAGGGAGGCTGGCTCAAAAACATCAAGTCCGTCGCCATCATATTCATCCGGGACAATGACAGCAGACGCCACAGCAAGTCAACGCCACCTCGTTGTCATCATCCTCGGCATGGTCGTCGAAGCAGCTCAAGGTGCACCAATCCGGCAAGTCAGGCAAGCAACTCACCGGGTTGTACATGTGCCAGGAGATCATGGTTGGCCAACGCCGGCGAGGACCACATGGTGCGCATCTGGCAGGTGGTGGAGGCGAGCTCCCCGGCGTGCCTGCCGAACGACGGCAACTCGGACCCCCTCCCGCCGCATCCTCCCGGCGCCACGCCGATGGACGAGATGTCGTTGACGACGACGACGACGTCGGTGCTGTCCCAGCTGTCCAAGAAGTCAGTGAAGGGGAAGAGCGGCAGGGAATTTTGGGACCGGGAGAGAAGAGAGAAAGGAGGGAGAAAGAGAGGAAAAGAGACGGAGAGCTGACATGTGGACCCAATGGCATTTTTGATATTTCACGTGATTTCTCTCTCCTCCTCAAACAAAAATTATTATTTTAATCGACACGGTGTCTATTGGCAAATTACCACGTTTATGGAATGTTTTCCCTCAAAAATAAGTTTGGGTAGTGTCCCATGGTTAAAACCACGAAATCGTAGTGACCTGTAGCAAAATTTGCCTACAAATATACACGTGCTAAGGCTGTGTTTAGTTTCTGAAATTGGGGAGAAGTTTAGGGAAAATTGGTAGTTTGGAAAAAAAAGTTGGGAGTTTATGTGTGTAGGAAAGTTTTGGATGTGATGTGATATGATGGAAAGTTGAGAGTTGAGAGGAAGTTTGGTGTGAACTAAATACACACTAGACTCTATTCAGGAGTGAGGGTTGGGAAACGGAAAACGGAGCAGCGATTAGTGCGTGATTAATTTAGTATTTGCTATTTTTTTAAAAAAAATGGATTAATATGATTTTTTTTTAGCAACTTTCGTATAAAATTTTTTTTAAAAAATGCACCGTTTAGCAGTTTGAAAAGCGTGCGCGCGAAAAATGATGAGGCAAGTTGGAAGTTGGGAACCAGGGTATAGAACTCAGACCAAAGTCAGATTTTGCCGGCCAGGTGATGGTGATATCGGACAGGTCGCTGTACATCAGAAAGCTAAACAGAGGATTGGTGCTGGTTGACTCGCAGCAGGAGCATAATTAAAGCAGTACGGTTATTTTGTGCTTTGTGGCGACGAAGAGGCGTACGTGGAATCTCGCTTGTTGGTGCTTGTTGGCACCGGTAGAGGAGGGCGACCGCCGGCGCCGAGATGTTGGGCTCGTGGGATTTGAGACCGAGCTGGATGGGCCGTTCAATCTGCCGGAGTGATGGGCTACTGGGCTAGTGCATCACTGTTTAAAACTGATGAAGATAAAATTTAATTTAACGTACCTAAAACGAAAAAGCTATTAGCACATAGTAATTAATTAATTTTTAATTATTATTAAACTTGATAAATTAATATATTCAATATTTTAAAGCAATTTCTATATAAAAAGTACGAAGTACGGAACACACCATTTAGTAGCTTGAAAAATGTGCTAACGAAAATCGAGAAAAAAATATGTATCTTAATGAGAAAAAAACATGTGGTGGACGCTCACATGTTCTTTTGATGTGACCAAATGGCACATCACTCACGTACAAGAGAAAGTGCAGAAAAGAGGGTATGTTGAAAATCAAATGTCTAAACGGAGAAATCTACAAGTATATAATAATCCCCCCATTTTATATTATAGCATTCTTTGACCTTTTCTAATTCAAATTTTTTTATATTTAATCAAATTATAGAAAAATAGCAATATTTATGACATTACATTAGTTTCATTGAATCTAACATTGATTATATTTTAATAGTATTTTTGTTTTGGGTTGAAAAGGTTGCTAAGTTTCTCTATAAATTTGATAAAAAAATTAAAGAATATTAAATTTTAAAAATAAAATATTTTATAATATGAAATGAAGGGAATATAGAAAAAGAGGGGACAGTTTGTCTGTTAGAGTGCTCTCTCCTCATTGGTTGTCATGAGCGCTAATCATGGTTGTTAGCACTAACACACAGCAAAATAAGCATGGCATTTAGCTGTCCCCGGGTCCATTTTCCATTTTTAAGAAAAAAAAGGGGGAAATACCTGGGTCCTGACTAGAGAGACTATAGAGTCCTGCGTGCATCGGTCTAGGGAGTAAACGAACAACAATGTTTCAAACGATTCTGTCGATAAAATTTTGTCACATCTACCTAACACAAGATATATAAAAAATCACATACAAAATGGTTTGCAATGGAGCAATTAATAATGATTTTATTGTAAATGTATATGTTATCAACATGTATGTTATATCGTTTGTTAGTTAACATGCTAGCTCTTTTCTCTTTTGTTTCCCCCTCCACATTACAAATATCCTACATGTTGATCTCCCAGACGGTGACATCGTATCATTATTCTTGTCCTTCTGATGTTATTTTCTTATTAACGGTATCCATGGAACATATTTTTCCAACTAAGTTAAAAATATTCATCATCACGATAGTCCTTAATTTGTTCAAAGAGAAACGTATTAGAGTAACCGGATAACATAATATGGTTATGAACCATTGTACCACAACACGTACGTAGCATTATAGTGGCTAATATATAAGGCAGTGTACATAGGAAAAGATGTATTCATAACATATCCCTGATTGTTGTGGCCGTTTACTTTGCCTACTAATAGTCATACATTTTGACGTGATCATGTTTTACCAACAATAAACTAAACAAATAGTTTTGCCTATTATATAGTTTTCAATAGGGAGTTCCTATTGGAAAACATGTGTCTCACCATGGAGTACATATAACTACACGCTGCCCATACCTTCCAACTTGTCACGCCCAAAAATTTCCGAATAGAATTCCAAGCAGAATGTGTATTAAAACCCCCGTTCAGGACCGACCGGGGTACACAAACGACAAAGTTGACATACAGATCCACGTCTTACAAACATCATAAAAGTCTTACATAAATGCAGCGGAAAAATTAAAAGATAACTAGAGCTAAGTCTTGACTTGGACTGCAGCAGGAACACCACTCCACAGGCATCCTCGACGGCACGGACGAAGCCTACTCCTCGGAAAAACCACCATCTGACGCATACTCAAACTCTAGGGTTTGGGGAAAATAGAGCAAGACTGAGTACAACCACCGTACTCAGCAAGTCATACCAGAACAGGGGGTATGATGTAGGATATAACCAAAGAATAGGTAGAGTGGTTCATTTGCATAAAGCGAGCATTTAAAAACAGTAGTTGAAAACAGTAAAAACAGTTGTAATAATTAATCAATATTAACCATCCACTGTCCAACGCTATCCCACGTTGCAATAGGCCCAACCATCCACCTGAACTAATCAATTCCATTACACTAAGCTAGGGTGAGACTAATCACGGTGAATCTGGTTGACCGCCCATAACCGCGGGCACGGCTATTCGAATAGTTTTACTCTGATCAGAGGTATACAACTGTACCCACAAGACACAGCCCCACAACACGTTACCGTGCGCCGACATGCCACCACGACATACTGGAAAGAGGCCGTGACAGGACCTTTCGCATAACCCCCTCTAGCCAAGCACACCACACCTCAGGTTTCACCCCCGTCCCCAGCGGGCAACGGGCAGTCCCCTCTCGTGCCTAGGTGAATCCGGAAGCGGCAGAGGCCGTCGCAGGGCCCGCCCCGCTCCATCACGCCCACCCTTGCCTAGATGCGTCAGCTAGAGGAAAGCTACACTATAAGCCCAGCCATTGCCCACGCTGGCTTGTGGAAAGTACGAGGAATTCTTCCAGGATTTCCTGCGAACCGGTCCTTAATTGCCATGGGCGCGACCATCAAAACCATGCACCCACGGCCCACCATATGGTATATTTTAATTAACCAACACCGGAGCGGTGGCATTAACCAACATCATTATAGGAACCTAACGTCTATGCATTAATGTAGTTCCCCGTTGTGTGCTAGTTGAACTAAGCGTGGCTAAGCACTTCCTAATCCAACATCTAATCATGTTACAACCCCAAGCTAACAACGGAACAGGGTACAAAAATAGCATGGCTGTGACAGTAGGTAAACATCCCATGGTAACATTATAAAACAATGCAATATTTAAGGGAAAACAAGAGAGCATTTGCAATATAGGTTCAATATGTTCAAGTGACAAGCATGACTTGCCTTGCTCTGCTGCTGGAGGAACCTCGGCGACTATCTCAAAGTACACCGGAGCGTCGGGAGAGCCGGAATCTAAGCGACATACAAAGCAAACAATACAAACAGAGCATAAGACTACTGAAACAGAGAACGAAACCATTTTTAATGGATTCTATGCATTTTTCTTGATTTACTGAGACTTGAATGGGCTTAAACGGAGCTCGGATGAATTAGATATGAATTTTAGAAGATTCACTGTATTTTTACTATAAACAGAAAAATCCTTAATTGATTTATTGCGCAATAAATAAACCCTGGAGAGAGAAGGGGCGGCGCCGACAAGCGGGCCCCACATGGCAGTGACCCAGGGGGCGGTGCGCGGTGGACCGGGTCCACGGACCGGGGAAGGGGCGGCGCACCACGTGGCGCTGACGTGGCACCGACGCGGCGGCCACGCGGCAGCCACGCGGGCGGCCCCGATCTACCGCCCGATAGATCGGACGGTGGAGGCGGCTCGCGGCCGGGCGCGCACGGGCACGGCTCAAGCCGGCCCGGCGGCCACAGCACACGGCGGCGCTACCGCGGGGCGGCGGCGGCAAACGGCGGTGACTGACGGCGACCGGCCGGCGGTGGCGGGTGGTGGCGTCGCGACGGCGCGAGGCGGTGCTAGCGGCGGCCGAGCGGCTAGGCGGCGGTGCGGCGGCTAAGCGGCGCGGGAAGGAGAGAGGAAGGGGAGGAGGTGCCTCACCGACAACGATCGACGACGGCGAGCGATGGGAGGCGATGACGGCGGCGGGACGAGCTCCGGGATCACCTAAGGGATCAAAAGGGAGGGGTTAGAGAGTGAGAGGGAGATGGAAGAGAGCGAGAACGCCGGCCGAGGACGGTGGCCATGGCGGCGCTCACCGGCGTGCGGTGCGAACGGGGTTCCCGCGGCGGAAAGCGGCGGCGGAGAGGCGGACGGCGTGGCCCTCGGGCTCGTGAACCCGACGGCAGCGACGACACGGCGGCTAGCGGTGGCCGGAGCGGGGGCGACGGTGGCGGAGAGGAGGGCGATGACGCTAGGGTGGTAGAGGGCACGGGAGAGCTTGGCGAAATAGGGAAAAAGGGAGAGGGGAGAGTGGTGATGCTTAAATAGGGGAGAGGGGGCTCGGACGTGGCCGGGAGTGGCCCGATTTCACCGGCCGGCGTGGGGAGGTGGAGGTGGAGAGAGAGGCGGGATTCGAAATTCGAATCCCGGCAGTCTCGAGTGCGGGCGCGGGCCTGAGAGAGAGGGAGTGGGCGCGGGAGACGCGGGCGCACGCGCGGGCGTGGCCGACGTGGCACGGGGAAGGCGGGCGCGGGCGGTTGCGAGGCGGCGGCTGCGGATGGCGGGCGGCCGGAGGTGGGAGACGGGCCCGACAGGTGGGCCCCACCTGTCGGTGACCCCGGGAGAGAGAGGAGGGGGCGCGTGCCGAGCTGGGCCGTGGCCTCCGGCCGGCCCAGCAAGGCGCGGGGAGAGAGGAGGGGGAATGGGCCAGCGGCCCAGTAAAGGAAAAAGGAGGGAAAAAGAAAAAGAAAAAGAAAGAAATGAATTTTCAGGGATTTAAATAATGCTTGTGCTTATTTTTAATTGATTAAAATTATTTCTAGAGCTCTGAAAATTCCACTAAAAATCTTGTTAGCGTATTTCGACATGTAGAACTCAAGAAAAATTCCACATGCCATTTTCGATTATTATTTGCATTAATTCAATTAGGGTTTCTCTCTTGCTTTTATACCGGTAAATTCTTGAGACCAATTATAAATTCAATTTAGGCTTGGGAGAAGAACTTCAGGGTGTGACACAACTCTACTCGTTAGCTCATCGATTGGACCAAAGTAACAGGTACACCAGTCATAGGAGTGTAGGGTGTAGCTAGGGTTGGGGAGGAAGAGGGAGAGGGAGAGCACATTGATGCCTAGATAAAAGCTGGCATAACAATTAGACTATGAATGGATGACAAGGTAAGGTAATAGTGTCACTATATGTTAGACAAAACTTAATGGATTATGGGTAGACTTGACGGTGAAGCTAATATATCTTAGCAATCAGACCAGAATAGCGGGTCGATTATCGATCACACATCAATGGTGACTACAAGAAGGTTCTATATGTTATAACCGTATAGGCAAAATGCCCACAACGAGGTTGGATACGTGGGTGGAGGTGTAGCTATATGAAGACAACACTACATAACTCGTGGCAGATCAGCTCGAAAAGGAGGAGAAGCTATTGGCCAATGCGCTAGTTATATATTAGCCATATTCCTATCTCGCTAACATTGTTACAAATTGTCTTGATTCTATATTTATTCATGTCCAAATTGCTGCATGATAGCTGTCGACGTTTGATGTCGCGATTCCGGTATTTACATAGTATGGGGATCGTTGGTACTAGGATATACGCGAGACTGAGGTAAAAGAGATGGAGACGATGATTTTTATACATGTTCGGGCCACTGAATTGCCAGGTAATAACCCTACATCCTCTTGGCCGAAGCCGGTATTGCTCTTATTTATCTGGATCACACAAGTACAATATTTGGGGTAGCCTATCTAACTGTTGTCGACATGGCGGTCTAAAGATCTGACTCGTAGTCGACAACAGGGTAGTCTTCCTCCTCGAGTTCGTGCCCGGCGAGATCAGAGACAGCGCAATGTCTCTCCTATCAGTATCCGGATATACCGTAGGGGACTAGCCGTGCCTATCTCTGAAGTCGATATCCGGCGTCTTGTCTTGGCGTATGTTGGCTTGTATGTTGATCTTGTGTCTTGATCTATTATTCCGTAGATTGTGGTGGGTGTGTCTATGTTCCGTCCCCTCTCCTTCTAGGGGGTCTTGTATTTATACCCATAGGTGTCCCCTTGTCTAAGTAGAACTAGGGAAACCAATATGGATACAATCCGAGTAGTCCTTGTCGTTTCCATGTAGAACTCTGGTTGTCTTTCCTTATCCGGAACTCCTCCTATATCCGCAGGTTGTTTCCCTATAGGGCATGGTATGTGGTGGGTCCTGCCGAGATTTAGTCGACGCGCGCGCGGGGTCCGCGGCAGCGACTCCCCTCCCCTGTCACGCCCAGAAATTCCCGAATGGAATTCCAAGCAGAATGTGCATTAAAACCCCCGTCCAGGACCGGCCGGGGTACACAAACGACAAAGTTGACATACAGATCCACGTCTTACAAACATTATAAAGATCTTACATAAATGCAGCGGAAAAAAAAAAGATAACTGGAGCTAAGCCTTGACTTGGACTGCAGCGGGAACACCACTCCACAGGCATCCTCGACGGCTCGGACGAAGCCTACTCCTCGGAAAAACCCCCATCTGACGCATACTCAAACTCTGGGGTTTGGGGAAAATAGAGCAAGTCTGAGTACAACCACCGTACTCAGCAAGTCATACCAGAATAGGGGGTATGATGCAGGATATAACCAAAGAATAGGTAGAGTGGTTCATTTGCATAAAGCGAGCATTTATAAACAGTAGTTGAAAACAGTAAAAACAGTTGTAATAATTAAACAATATTAACCATCCACTGTCCAACGCTACACCACGTTGCAACGTCCCTACCATCCACCTGAACTAATCAATTTCATTAAACCAAGCTAGGGTGAGACTAATCACGGTGAATCTGGTTGACCGCCCATAACCGCGGGCACGGCTATTCGAATAGTTTTACTCTGATCAGAGGTGTACAACTGTACCCACAAGACACAGCCCCACGACACGTTACTGTGCGCCGACATGCCACCACGACATACCGGAAAGAGGCCATGATAGGACCCTTCGCATAACCCCCTCTAACCGATCGCACCACACCTCAGGGTTTGCCCCCGTCCCCAGCAGGCAACGGGCAGCCCTCCTCTCGTGCCACGATGAATCCGGAAGCCGATCAACCGAACACCCCGGCCGACCCAACTCCATCACGCCCACCCTAACCTGGGTACGTCGGCTAGAGAAAAGCTACACTACAAGCCCAGCCGTTGCCCACGCTGGCTTTTGGTAAGTACATTAAGTTCTTCCAGGGCATCCCGCGAGCCTGTCCTTAATCCCATGGGCACAACTAGCAAAACCATGCACCCACAGCCCACCATGTAGTGTATTTTAATTAACTAACACCATTGCGGTGGCTCTATTCCAAAGCTATACCAATAATCAATGTCTATGTATTAATGTGATTCCCCATTTGTGTACTAGTTGAACTAAGCATGGCTAAGCATTCCCTAAACCAACATCTAATCATTTTAATACCCAAAGTTATCAATGGCATAAGGTAAACAATATATGGCTGAGTAGTAGGGCCCATCCCACATGATATTGTAAAACAATACAACATTTAATAGAAAATGCGGGACGTTTGTAAATTGGGTATAATATGATCAATTGTAATGCATGACTTGCTTTGCTCTCGCCCTGATGAGACCGCGGCCACGTCTTCAAGAAACCGCGGAGCGACGAAACGGCCGAAATCTACGTGACAAACAATGCACACAAGCAAAACATTCTATAAGTCTATTGAAACAAGAAACAAAACTATTTTTAATGGATTCTATGCATTTTTATGAATTTACTGAGACTTGAATGGACTTAAACGGAGCTCGGATGAATTAGTTATGAATTTTAGAAGATAATCTGTGTTTTTACTATAAAAGAAAAACCCTTAATTATTTATTGCGCAATAAATCCCAGGGCTGACGTCACCTAAGGGGGGCGGCGCCGACATGCGGGCCCCACCCGGCAGCGGCTCAAGGGGGCCGGTCCACCGTGGACCAGGACCACACGGGCGGTCCACCGCCGGTCCATGGGACCAATGGTCCGGATCGGCCGGGAGGCCGATCGGACGGTGCGGGGAGCAGCCGCCGGGCTCGGCTCGGCTTCAAAGCTTGTCACGCCCAGAAATTCACGAACCAGAATTTCTAAGCTGAATGTGTATTAAACCCCTGTCCAGGACCAGCCAGGGTACACAAACGACAATTGTTGACATACATATCCACGTCTTACAAAACTATAAAAGATTACAAATGCAGCGGAAAAGATAAAACGAGCTAGACTTGGAGACTTGACTTCTGCAGCGGGGCGACTCCACTCCACAGGCAATCCTTGACGGCAGCGACGAAACCAACTTCGACAAGACAGCTCCCACTAGGAAGATCTTCAGCTCTGGTGTGGGGGAAAGAGAGCAAGACTGAGTACTACCCACTGTACTCAGCAAGTCATACCGGAATAGGGGTATGATGCAGGATATATCCAAAGGAGGCTAAAGGCTCATTTGCATAAAGCTAGCATTTAAAAGCAGTAGTTGAAAGCAGTAAAACAGCTGTAGTGATTTATCAATATTAACCAATCACTGTCCAACGCTACACCACGTTGCAACAGACCCAAACCCCTCCTGAACTAACCAGATCCATTAGCTAACTAGGGGTGAGACTAATCACGGTGAATCTGGTCGACTGCCCATAACCGCGGGCACGGCTATTCGAATAGTTTTACTCTGATCAGAGGTGTACAACTGTACCCACAAGACACAGCCCCACGACACGTTCCCGTGCGCCGACATGCCACCACGACATACCGGAAAGAGGCCGTGACAGGACCCTTCGCATAACCCCCTCTAACCGATCGCACCACACCTTAGGGTTCGCCCCCGTCCCCAACAGGCAACAGGCAACCCCCCTTTCGTGCCGCAGTGAATCCGGAAGCCGATCAACTGGACACCCCGGCCGACCCAACTCCATCACGCCCACCCTCGCCTGGGTACGTCGGCTAGAGAAAAGCTACACTACAAGCCCAGTCGTTGCCCACGCTGGCCTGTGGTAAGTACGATAAGTTCTTCCAGGGCATCCCGCGAACCGGTCCTTAATTGCCATGGGCACGACTAGCAAAACCATGCACCCACAGCCCACCGTGTAGAGTATTTTAATAAGCCCACACCATTACGGTGGCACTAATCCAAAGTTATTTCCAAAAATCACAGTCTATGCTTTAATGTGACTCCCTTTTCGTGTACTAGTAGAACTAAGCAGGGCTAAGCATTTCCTAAACCAATATCTAGTCATTTTAATACCCGAGTTAGCAATGGCATAAGGTAAACAATATATGGCTGAGTAGTAGGACCCATCCCACATGATATTATAAAAAAATGCAACATTTAATAGAAATACGGGACATTTGTAAATTGGGTACAATATGATCAATTGTAATGCATGACTTGCCTTGCTCTCGCACTGATGAGACCACAGCAACTTCTTCGAGAAACCGTGGATCGACGAAACAGCCGAAATCTACGCGGCAAACAAAGCACACAAGCAAAACAGGCTATAAGACTACTGAAACAGGAAACAAAACTATTTTTAATGGATTCTATGCATTTTTATGAATTTACTGAGACTTGAATGGACTTAATCGGAGCTCGGATGAATTAGATATGATTTTTAGAAGATTCTCTGTGTTTTTACTATTAAAGAAAATGCCTTAATGTATTTATTGCGCAATAAATCCCCAGGGCTGACGTCAGCGAAGGAGGGGGGCGCCGACATGCGGGACCCACGGGTCAGTGACTCAAGGGGGAAGGGAGGTGGCGCCGGTTGGTGGGCCCTACCGGGCAGCGGCTGCAAGGGAGGGGAGGTGGCGCCTGGCTCGGCTCGGCTCCAAGCCGGCTGGCCATAGAGGGGCGGCGACATGCGCGAAGCTGGCGGCGGCAAGCAGCCACCGATGGCGGCGACCGGCGAGAAGACGACGGCGGCCGGCGGCGCGACGGCGAAGCGCCGGAGGGCGATGGCGGCGCGGCTCGGCGCTAGGCAGGGGAGGAAGGGGAAAATCGGGGGAGGGGGTTCCCACTGAGGGGTTCGGCCGGCCGGAGGGAGGCGACGACGACCGGCGAGGATGAGCGACCGAGAGACGGCGGCGAGGGGCGGACGAGCTCCGGAACCACCTAGGGAGCACAAAGGGAGGGATTAGAGGGAGAAGGGTGGTCCACGGCGGGCGGAAAACATGGCCGAAGGCGGCGGCAATGGTGGAACCTCACCGGAGCGCGGGGAGAAGCGGGCTCCGGCGGTGGAACTCGACGGAGGGGAGGTGGACAAGGTGGACCTCGGCCGTGCGAACCCGACGGCGGCGGTGGCATGGTGTGGCGGCGGTCCTAGCGGCGGCTAGAGGCGGCCGGAGTAGTGGAAGAGGCGGCGGCGGCGGGTGTAGCGGCGCGGGAGCGATAGAGGGCACGAGAGGGAGCGGTGGAAAGAGGAAAAAGGTGGAGGGGAGTGCGGGGAAGCTTTATAGGGGCTCGGGTGGGGCGGACACGGCCGGGAAACCCCCCGATTTGGCCGGCGACGAGGGGGAGTGGGGAGAGAGAGTTGGGGGGGGGATTTAAATCGAATCCCGCCCTTTGTGGGCGCGCGGCGCGGGCGGGAAGGCGAGGGCAGCGTCGCGGCGACGTGGGCGCGGAGTGGGGCGCGGGGTGGAGTGCGGGGGAGCGGCGAAAGCGGCGACGTGGGCGGTTTCGGCGGCGGTTGGCGCGGGCGTGGGGGGCCGGAGGTTAGGGAACGGGCTGACAGGTGGGCCCCACCTGTCAGCGCCCGAGAGGGAGAGGGAGGCCGGGTGAACTTCGGGAGTGAGAGGGAGGAGCGGGCCGGCGCGGGAAGAAATGGGCCGGCGGCCCAAGAAAAGGAAAAAGGAGGGAAAAGAAAAGGAAAAAGGATTTTCCTAGAGATTTAATATTGCACTTTGCTTATTTTAATTGGTTAAAATTATTTCCAAGGCTCTGAAAATTTCACTAAAATTCCTGTTAGCATATTTTGACATGTAGAATCCAAGAAAAATTCCACATGCCGATTCCGATTATTATTTGCATTTATTAATTTAGGGATTCGACTCTAGGTTAAATTAAACAATTTCTTCGGACGATTTATTTTATGAATTTTAAAGCAAGGAGGGGAACTTCAGGGCGTGACACCGGCCATGGCTAGCGGCGGCGGCGCGTGGCCGGAGGCGAACGGCGGACGGCGTGGAAGATGGCGGCGACCGGCATGAAGGCGGCGACGCGGACAGGAAGCGGGAAACGAAGGTGAGGGAGAGGAGGAGAGGGAGGTTTTCTCACCGGCGAGCTCGGGCCGGAGCGGGAAACGAAGGTGGCGGCGTCGACCGGTGGCACGGAGGGATGGACGGGCGGCGGCGACACCTAAGGAGGGAGTTGAGAGGGGTTAGGAATAGAGAGAGAGACCACGGCGGACGCCATTGACGGCCGGAGGCGGAGGGGAGGAAGGAACTCACTGTCGCGCGAGGAGAAGGGGGCTCCGATGGGGTTTAGCGGAAACCGAGCGGTGGCCGAGGTGGCTCACGCGGCGGCGATGCTAACGGCGGTGGTGGCTTGGCGCGGCGGCGGCTCTAGCGGTGGCGGCGCGCGGCTGGAGGCGGCGGCAAGCGGCGGCGCGAGTGGAGAGCGGCGCGACGGTGGTAGGAGGCACGGGAGAGGGCGGCGAGCACGGAAAAAGAGAGGGAGGCTTGGGGTGGCGTTTTATAAGCACGGGAGAGGCGGATAAGGCCGGGAAGGTGGCCGATTTGGCTGGCGACGACGTGGGGAGGTGGGGGAGAGAGAAAGAGGGAGAGTGGGGGGATTCAAATCGAATCCCGCCCATTTGCGGGCGCGTGTGCGGGCGGGAACGGCGGGGAGGGCGGCGACGTGGGCGCGGGTGTGCGGGGAAGACGGGCGGCGTGGGGGCGCGAGGTTGAGCGGCGGTTGCGGTGCGGCTGAGACGCCGGCCGGAGGAAGGGGAAGGGACTGACAGGTGGGCCCCACCTGTCAGCGCCCCAGGAGGAAGAGGGAGGGGGAATGGACCCGGGGAGGGGCGGGAGAGATGGGCCGGCGGACCATGATGAAGGGAGAGGGAGAAAAAGAATGGAAAAGAAGGGGAAAAGGAAATAAAAGGGATTTTCCAGGGATTTAATAATGCACATGCTCATTTTTAATTGGTTAAAATTATGTCTGGGGCTCTGAAAATTCCACTAAAAATCCCGTTAGTTTATTTTGACATGTAGAACCCAAGAAAAATTCCACATGCCGATTCCGATTATTATTTACATTTATTAATTTGAGGAATTAGCACTAGGTTAATTAGAACCAATTTCTTCAGGCGATTTATTAAATGAATTTAAAGCAAGGGAGGGGTACTTCAGGGTGTGACATCCCCCCTCCCTCCCAGATCTGGCCAGAGGAGGGAGGGTAGAGGCCGGCGGCGACGACTACGGCGTGGGGCGGCGGCGACAACGACGTCCGGCGCGGCTCCCCTCCCCTCCCCTCTTGCCCGGCGCGGCGATGCCGGAGGAGGGCTGCGGCGGCGGCGACCACCGCCCGTGATTCTTTTTTGTTTTTTGAATGTATTTTCGCAAACGGGCTGTTGTCCCGGCTACGAAAATGGATGATTTTCGCAGTCGTTGACCTACATGCGGTCCAACCAGGCTCTTTTTCTCTCAAAGAACCTTTGCCATGTCTCTCTCATGCATATTGAGCCCCTGCACATCAACGACTCAACGTAGTCATAGCACAAATTGCTACTACTACTACACAACTTTTTCAAGACATAGCAAGTGCTCAACAATATCCTACATAGAATAATGTTTGCGTTGAAATACTTTTGTATGTGTGTTTTGCCTTGCTATACAAACTATTTATTTTTCTTGAATAATTTTACGTAAAACAATTACTTCTAACACACTTGTAATATGGACGTGTTACTATATAGTGAAGCCACGCGTAACCATGACGATGACATAATTTTAATTGGTAATTAAACGTCTGGGGTCTTCCGGCTAGCCGATCTGGGTTTGAAGTATTACCCATTCTAATTATTTGATATTAGGTCATTGCCTAATATTTATCTTTTAATTACCAATCAATCAAACATGAAATAGTAGCGCAGCGTTAAACGTGATTTTTTTTTGAGAATCGTTAAACGTGATTTGAGCCCTATTGCAAACCAAACAAGAGTAGTGCACGACTCCAACGCGAGGCCCCGGGTCCAAATCAAACCCGTGCCAGCCGCCTCCGGCCCCACTGCCAGTCTGCACCCAACTGGGTCGCGCCTATCTCCTCAGATCCGACGGTCCTTCTCTCCCCACCCCAAAACGGACGGCCACAAATCCACAACAATCACAAAATCGACCCACACCCCCCCCATCAGCCTCCACGTGGGTCCCACCGCATCCCGTCCCCACATTGTCAGTCACCCACCCGCTCGAACCCACATGTGAGAAAGCGATTCCATCCATTAACTAATAATATCTTTGCCCCCTTAAAAGAAAACGATACGAAAAAAAACCCAGAGAAACAAAAGAGGAAAAAAAAAAGAAGCGAGAAAAAAAAAGAGATGCTTTTGGCATCATCCAGCCCACCACGCCTCCACGCCGCGCTCCCCCCCTCCTCTCAAAAGAAACACACGCCTCTCGGATCCCGCCACGTCATCGATCCGCGCCTCCCGATCCGAGCCCTCCCATTGGCTGCGTATACAACCCGCGATCCCCCACCCTTCCCCCTGCACCGAGTCCACGGTGCGCCCCGTGAACCGCCTCCAATGGGGAGGTAAACACCCTTGCCCCGTATATATCTCTCCGTTTCAAATCCTCTCGAAACCAAACACCCCGGAAAAAAATAATTTATTTTTTATAAGAGAAAAAAAGAGAAGAGAAAAAAAGGGGAAGAAAGAGATGGACGAGGCGTGGGAGAGGGCGGTGGAGGCGGCGCTGCAGGCCGCCGGGGAGGGGAGCTCGTCGCCGGCGAGGAGCCTGACGCTGGACGGCGCCGTGAAGTGCCTGCACGGGCGGCTGCCCGCGGCGGAGATTCTGGAGCGGTACCAGAGCCTGGAGCACCTGTCGATCGCCGGCGTCGGGGTCGCGTCGCTCGCCGGGTTCCCGCGGCTGCGGAACCTGACGCGCCTGACGCTCTCCGACAACCGCATCGCCGGCGGCCTCGACCACCTCGTCGCCGCCGGGCTGGCCTCGCTCCGCGACCTCGACCTCAGCAACAATCGAATCCAGGACGTCGGCGACCTCTCGCCGCTCGCCAACCTCCGCCTCGTCTCGCTCGACCTCTACGAGTGCCCCGTCACGCGGGTCAAGGATTACAGATCCAAGGTGTTCGGCATGATCCGGACTCTCAAGTACCTCGACAAGATGGACGCCGACGAGAACGAGAGGCCAGAGTCGGATGACGACGACGACGACGGGGATGGCGACGGCGACGGCGAGGAGGAGGACGACGACGATGATGACGAAGATGAGGATCCTGGCAGCGGCGAGGTGGCCAACGGAGGCGTCTCCCACCCGCGCGGTGGCGTGGCGTCGCACCCGGTGGAGGTGAACGGTGTGATCGATGTGGACGAGGACGAGAGCGACGCCGACGAGGTCGTCCCGAACGGGGGAGCCGAACACCACCACGCTAATGGGTTTCGGGTCGCGGCCGTTGGGGACGAGGATGAATATGTGGAGGAGGAAGACGATGATGATGAGGAAGACTATGAGGAGGAGGATGATTTGGGGGAGGAGATCGATGAGGACGGTGATGACGAAGACGCTGTCGTTGAGGTGCATGATGTACCAAGTAGCAGTGATGAGGAGGAAGACGGCATCGAGGAAGAGGATGAGGAGGAGGACGAGGATGAAGAGGAGGTTGAGGATGACGGTGAGGAGGCTGAGCCAGAGAGCAGTGGGAGGGTCGCTTTGGCGGTGGGGGATGTTGGAGAAGAGATTGATGGGCATGAGCATGGAGAGGGGGAAGATGAAGATGAGAACGGTGAGATTGGAGAGGAAGATGAGGAGAGATTGGAGGATGATAGGGTTTATGAGGAGGGGAATGACGACGACGAGGAGGATGTGGATGATGAGGTATAACACATTTCGCATTAATTTCTCGCAAGCGTATCAAGATCTTTCTATTCGTTGCAATGTTTCGTAGTAACGGTAGCATCGGTAGTCGTTTATATTTATGTTCTAGTAAAATTGATATTAACCGTTCTCACTTCTCAGTTGCAGGTTCTTTTTTTTTCTCAGGGGATTTTCTAGTTCATGCGTTAGTTATGTGGGTGTTTGTTTAGTCTCCTTATTATAAGTGCAACATATTTTTTTGTCATGCTGAAGTAGATAACTTCAATTGTTAGGTTTCCTTTCCACAATCACCTTTTTGGTGATGTTTTACACTCTGAAATAGTGGCAGGGATAATCATTTTTACCTCAGTTACTTAGCAGCATGTTAGCCGCATGGATAATCATTTTTACCTCAGTTACCGAGTGTGGTACATAGGAGCAGTTCAGAGACTTGTGTGTGCGCTCCATCATTATTGGCTAATGTATCCATGTGATGATCGTGCGATGATTTTATGAGTTGTGTATTAGTACTTTGTTTGATATGCTGCAGCTATGTGCACAATCTTTTTGAAAATTCCAGTTAGACCCAAAAATGACAGGAAATGTGAGAAATTAGTGTTTCAGATATGGTTAGACAGATACTGTATGACATCAGAGTTTATTTTCTTCATGTAGAAGAAAGAGAAGGTTTTAGTTATCTCTTTTATGCCCTATTTTCGAATATAACAAAAGGTTCTGAAGTTTTTTAATTTGGCAATTGCTTAAAAGAAAAAAAACTGATGCATCTATTAAACCTGGGATTTTATATGTTCTTTTTACCTTATTTGATATCCATATCTATGTATGCTTAGTAAATCACTAGTGTTTCTACTCTAATTTTTATTGATATATTTCTGTTTTAGTAGTGCTAGATGTTTTGTCATGCATTTATTTCTTTTGGGGCTATCTTAATAATGCATCGTTTCATTATATATCCCTGACTGTGTAAGTGTGTACAGACCTGTAGTTCTTTTATCCTTTTATCCATGAGAACATGCTTTAGTTTTGCCTATGTTATCTGGCCAGTAGAAGCTCTTCTCTCATTTGTGAACTGTGCAATTTATTCGCTGCTAAATATCCTTATAGATAGATTTTCTCCTGTTATGCTTGTTACGGCCCATTGTTTCGTTCATTGTGTAATGAGAAGGCCGTCCTTTCTGAATTTCATCTTCTTAAATCCTTGGAGAGGTGGTTGATACTGTTTTTTCGCTTTCGCTATTGTTTTAGTCTGCTATTCTTGCTTATAGGGCATTTAATTCCTTGTTAAGTTGATCTTTTGATGTAAATATTGCTGATGTTTACTATGGTTTTGAAACCATACATATTTTCTTTCAGTGGTAGAGACGTTTATTGTATTTCAGCAATTGCATGGTTACTTTGCCTATGTTTTTCATTGCTAATTTATTGCTGCATGTATGTTAAAACTATAAATCATGGAGTAATTTGCTTGACTCTTTGGGCATTTCACTTAGTGAACTGTTTATGATACACATGACGTTTATGTTTGAGGTTTTTCTAAACCCTGTTCCAGTATGTCCTTCCTGTTAATGAAAATCTCAAAAAGCAGAATTGTGGAAACACAGGTCTAATGAGAATTCATCCAATTTTGCATTTCCTCAGGATGAAGACACAGAATATCTTGTTCAACCAATTGCTCAACCTCAGGCCATGGCGGTTGGAAGCGACTTTGATGCTGCTGAGGCTGATGATGCTGATGAAGATAGAGATGAGGTTGATGACGATGATGATGGTGGCACCGACCTGCCCTCGTCCTCGCAGGGCGCTAAGCGGAAGAGAGATGATGATCCATCAGGCAGTGGGGATGACGACGAGGACGATGACGGTGTTGAGGACCTGAGGCCCTTCAAGCACCACTGACCAAGCAGCAATGTACATGGATCCCTTCCTCCCCCCTCTTCTCAGCTAGAAAGAACCAAGCAAGCAGCAGCAGGAGCATCAGCAAACAGAAATGGTGGGTTTCCCCCTTTTTTTTCTTAGCGTTTTTCTTGTAAAGACTTTGGATTGAGAGAGAGCTTCTTCATCCATCCTTCCTCTTCAAACATCAGATTTTAGGAGGGAAAATGGAGATACCTGTGTAGCAACTTAGCAAGTAGCCATGGCAGCTCAGTTAAGCTCAGTTTCAGTTTCATTGTCTCCCTAGCCTGCACCATCTCTTTTGATTTTCTTTTTTCCCTCCAGAATTTCAAATGGTAGTTACAAGCCCCAGGTTTCCCTCCACCCTTTCAAATTTCTGTTACATTGGCAGTGTAGCCGATGTATTGCCAACTCTCAAAACTGTAGTTTCCCTCCAAAGGAAAAGCCCGGGAAATGCCCCCCCTTTCAAATGCCCCCTCGGTAGCCGTTGCTCCCCCTCCAATTTGAACTTTTATACTTTTGCCCTAGTTGGTTGAACTGTGTTGCTGTGTGTGGTAAGAGTTTTTCTCGCTGGGGAGTGTGGACGACGGTGCCACCACCCCGGGGGGCTTCTCTACGCGGGCGCTGCGTGCTTTGAGATAGGTGAAACGGCTGTGGTTGCAGCGATGCGGAGGCGGCCGCGACCAACCAACGAACCAGGCACCTCTGTGGGCGAGAGGGCAACTGGGCTCCCGGTGCTCGCAGCAGTAAGAGCCATTTCTTTACCAATTTTTGGACCGAGCAGATGCAGCAGCAGCAGCAGCACAAGCCCGCGGCGGCAGCGCCCGTGTCCACGGCTCACGGCATGGTCCTCCTCTCTCACTGCTCACCGGGCCCCACTCGCAGGCAATTCTGTTGGTGTGGTGGGGGCGGGTGGTAACTGGACCGGGTGGGGTGAGGTGAACCACGGCGCGGGAGTGGGTGGGTGGGTGGGGTGGGTGCGCGTTGTCGGTGAGCGGCTCGAGGCGAAGGGGAGGAGAGGAGATTCGGCCGGATTTGGATGGATGCCTTCTTTTCTTCCTTGGATGCTTCTCCCTCTTGAAATGACGGTATTGCCCTCCCCCTCCTCGTCGTTGGTGGGGGCCCACCGGCTTGAATTAGGCGCACACCCCCAGCTGGCTCCCCAACTTTGACACGTCTCCGTGCCGCGGGATCCGAATTAAAGAATGGGCGACGCGCCTAGAGACGACGCAGACTTTGGGTGTGGGTCCCACCACGGTGATCGTGGGGCCCCACAAGTCAGTGATACGATAGCTCTGCTTCGAGCGGTGAATCACGTGCACCGGGTCCATGTCACGTACGGCGACTGGGAGGTGGGGCCCCGGTTGGGGTGGCTACGCTCGTCTGACCATGTGGTCCGTGTCTACAGATAGCTCTGGCCTCTGGCCCGCGCAGGCACGCTATGCCCGTGAAACCATGGACAGCGCGGATCGTGGAGACCGGAGATCGGACGGCGCGTGTGAGAGCAGTGACGTGGGAGATCATCCGCCTAGAGTAGAGGAGACGGTGCCGGGTCGTCGTGCCGTGTTGCTCGCGCGTACAACGTGGGCCGGGCCCAAAGGGTGGACGTGGTTGGTGGGGGCCATGGGGGGTGGGTGTCGTACTGTAGCAGTCAAAAAAAGTGGTGGTGGTGTGTGTGGAGAGGTGGGGTCCACCTGTCAGTTGCATGGGTGGAAGGGAATGGGTGGGAAACGACGCGCGGGCGGGTGGGGTGGTGTTCGGCTACGCGACGCCTCCGCCGTGTCCGACGGGGCCGTTGCATCTCCGCCCCTCCCCCGCAAACCGCTTCGATTTTCACCAAATCAAGTACAAAGCACAAACTGGGAAGTATTTTCGCAAGTAAAAATAGGGTTTGTTGTGAGATACGGAGTTTGTTTGTAAATTAGATGTTTTGGAAAATCTAAATACTATCCCATCTCAAAATATAGTATTTTTATTATAATCTTAACATGCATTTGTTTAGATTTATAGTATAAAAATTATTATATTCTGGAACAAAGTTATGACTCCCTATTTTCTTTTTCTAGGTTATAAGACTTTTTGACTTGGTCAAAGTAAAACTACTCTAAGTTTAACTAACTAAACTAAGTTTAACTAACTAAAGTTTAACTAACTATGTAGAAAAAAGTAGTACTACCTCCATCCCAAAATGTTTGACGTTGTTGACTTTTTTAAAAATGTTTGACCGTTCGTCTTAATAAAAAAATTAAGTAATTATTAATTCTTTTCCTATCATTTGATTTATTGTTAAATATACTTTTATGTATACATATAGTTTTACACATTTCACAAAAGTTTTTGAATAAGACGAACGTTCAAACATGTTTAAAAAAGTCAACGGTATCAAACATTCATTGAAAGAGGGAGTAATATTTTTAACCTAAGACAAATATATTATAAAAAATCATTCAATTATAAATTAAATGAAACTATGTTGGTGTTGTAAATATTACTAATTTTTTCTACAGAGTTAGTTAAATTTAGAGAAAGTCAAAACGTCTTATATTTAAAACGAATGGAGTATTTTTTTTCCAAGTCGATTTGGAACAAATAAATTAGTATTTTTTCCCCTAAGTGAATCATTAGTTCGTTAACAAAAAACTGGCGACATATTTTTAGCAAATCCCAAAAAAGTTCTCTTTGTATTGTTTCTCCAGCTGTAGCGACTAATCCGAACCGTTGGTTGTGATCGGACGGCAAAGAGATAATGAAACGAATGGCTGGCTCTCAGGCAATCGTGCTGCTCGCGCCTCGTCACTGAGCTCCAGTTTCCGAGCAGATAGAGCGAGTTGTGGCGGGAAACCAATGCCATCCAACTGAACCAGTGGACGGGAACCACCACCACGGCCACGGCGAGGCACTGCCTGCCAAGAACGAAAGCTTTAGACGGTCACCTCATCGGCGCCGCTGCCCGCCTCCCTTCGCCGGCCAATTCTCCCATGGCGTCCCAGCCGCTACGCCTCGTCAGGCCGAGCCCGCTCGCCGGCCGGCACGCGGCATGCAAGTGCTCCGCCGTCCCGCACGTCTTCGGGAAGCAGCGGCGGCTGCCGCTCCTCGTCGCCTTCCCTCGCGGCTCCGGCTCCGGCGCCTCCTGCTCCGCCGTGCAGGAGTCGTCGTCCGCCGCCGGCGCCGCCGCCACGACTGGTCCGCCCCCAATTGCTTAGCTACTGTACATCCCTTATAAGATTAGGAAAGAAATGCATCAGTGTTGATTAGATCAGTCAAATGTTTGCCATAGTAGCACCATGCCAATGTTTTGCCATTGAAAAGTTGCACTTATTTTGTTGATCTTTTGGTTACTATGGATTTGTGGTGTGGTGTGCAGTCAGTGAGAAGAAGGATGCGGCCGATGCGAAGAAGGAAGCCACCGCGGAGGCGAAGCCCGCAGCGAAGCCGGCCGCGAAGCCGAAGAAGCCTCCGGTGAAGCCGCTGCCGGAGATGATGCAGGAGGAGATCATCCCCCCGCTGAAGGCAGCTCTGGAGGTTGAGGACGACGTGTCCCAAGTGGAGCTCTCCTTCCAAGATAATAGGGTGAGTGCCGACTAGTGCCGGAGATGATAATAGGGAAGTGATCACACCGCATATTAGCATCCCTAATTGTTTCAAAGTACTGTTGTCTGAAGCTTGTTGATTGTGTGATTATAGTACTGAAACGTGTAAATTAGCAACTTGGTATAAGTTACAGAGTTACAGATGGTATAAAGCAATTCAGCATAGCATAGTTAATAGTTCGATAAATGTTGAACAAGTCAAATTTAATTACATGGAGTAGGTTTGTTATTGCATTTTTAAAATTTGATTCAGCTCAGTTTGAACAATAGCATTGCTGATGATGTAGGAATCCCCTGAAGGAAGAAAAAAACAACATTTGCATTAGGCTGTGATAGTTTTGTACAATAAGGCTACAAGGAATGATAATGACCAAATATTTCTTCTTTTTCTAGATAATCGATAATCCAGACCAACATTTCTGCTATACTGTGTTATTACAATTATCGACATTATTAACCCTTGCTTTGATGAATGCAGTTGGAGGGTTCCTTCATAAAGGATGAAGTGCCTTATTACTTCTGGGCCTTCTTTCCAAATGGAGACCTCACAGGTACAAGCTACCTCGTACACCTTTCTCATTTCTTCATACAAAAAGTGCTGCTTTCTTGCTGAGCATACCGTTGGGAGGCATAAGCAGGACAATACCTCAATGCATTCACATCACCTATATATTTCATACCTTTTGAATTTTTAACTGTAAACTACTATCACTTGATATTCCGCGTTCTGAAGGCTGTTATGTAGCGTATTATTTAGGTATAAATCCGCATTCTGAAGACTACAATATAGTGCATCTAGGTGTAAAAGACCAGTTATGCAGAGTACAGAGTACTTAAGTAGGATTGCAGAAGCATATTTTGCAAGTTGCAACACTGAATCATCATCAAAGATGTGGGCGCATAGCTTATTGAATAGCTTGAAATGTTTACACCAGTATCATTCATCTCGATGATTAACGCAGGACCGAAGGGCTTCGCACTGTCATCATATGGCACAGAAGTGAGCACCATCGAGCCGTTCCTGATCGACGAGAAGAGAGCAAACGCCAAGTATGTGGTGTTCTGGGTTTACAAGAGGCTGGCTGGCCAAGGGATCCTCCCTGTCTGGAAGGAAGAGGAGGGTGAGGGTGAGGGTGAGGGGGAGTCTTCAGCGTAGCCACTCAAAAACACACACACATGGGCACAGGTTGCTCTGAATATAGTACATTGTGCAATGCCTAATTGTGAATGTTGTAAAGATGTAAAGTTCATCTGCTAATATATCGAAGATAATCTTGATGTTTCTTTTTTGGAGGGAAGATGATCATGATGTCTGACCTTGCATCTATCTCTCTGGTGCTGTCGTGCCGTGTCAAGTATGAGTCTGTCTTTCAGCAGCTGAAAAATGGTCTCTTGCTGAGTCTGCAGAGTAGCCACTCAAAAAACACACACAGGAGCAGTACAGGTTGCTTTGAATATAGTACATTTTGAAATGCCTAATTGGACATAATTTTATAAAGATGTAAAGTTCATCTGCTAATATATCACAGATAATCTTGATCTTTTTGGAGTGGAGATAATCTTGATGTTTGAACCTTGCATCATTCTCTTTTGGTGCCATGTGAAGTATCATTCCATCAAAAGCTGAAATATATATGTTTTTTCAACAATAGAACTTATTGTCTCTCTATTTGTCGGCAGAAGTTGGATCGGAGATGTAAACCATTCCATTACTAAAAAACAGCAGCTGGAAAATGGTCTCTTGCTGATGTTCAGTGCCAAGTGTGCTGTGTTTAGTTGGGGCGAACTTTCTGGGCTGGGCCGCAGTTCAGGTTCTCTTGAAATGCTTGTCACAATCATAGAGTGAATAGTACAAGATCGAGCTATGGCCATATGTGTCATCTGAAAGGTATGGTATGTGGAGATTATCATCCCTTAGTCCTAGCTGTTGCACTCCATCTCATTCAGTCCTCGCCATTATCTGATGCTGAGATGACCATATGCATAGCTCCTCCACAGAGAAGGACAAAACGGAAATTGAAATGTAGATATTATATATTCGTCCTTTGCAACCTAAGGCTCTTAAAGTGCAAATATACAATATATAAAGCAACTTTGACATTTTAAGAGTACTTGGACGGTCTTATGCGGTGCAGAACCAACCTGGACAGCGTTCTATCGTGTTTCCTATAATCTTTTCTTCCTCAATCTTAACAATATTATTGTCCTTTTTTTTACCATCCTAGCTTATTTTTAAGAGCTTACTCAAGCACCTTTTTTCTTTATAAAACACTTCTTACATGTATTTTTATGATAATTTTGAGAAATTCATCTCCTCTAGGTTTTCAACATGTGTGTCTTTTTTTTTCCTTTACACCTACTCCCTCCGTTCTGAAAAACAAACATATACAAGGATGTGACATTTTCTAGTACAATAAATTTAGACATGAGTCTGTCCAAATTTATTGTATTAGGAAATGTCATATTCATGGGATGGAGGGAGTACGTATGAGTCTTCCGTATAACGAAAGAGGGTTTGCAACCTCCATGTAATGATAGAAAGATTTGGATGAGCTTTGCATACAATTTTCACTTTTTATTAAAAGTTCATTAAAATTTGTACCACAAAAAATTCTTGGAGGAAACAAAAAATATTTTTCTTCTTCCACTCCACTGCAACCGTGCAACGCTGACTCTCACTTTTAAATCGCCCCAAAACTAACTGAATCACTGAACACCCGCACGCACCGCAGTTTAGCCATATCGCCGCCGCCGCCGCCGCCGCCGTCGCCGCCATGCTCGCCTACCTCCTCCACGCCCCCGCCGCCGCCGTGGTGCCCAGCCCGCTCTCCCTCCGCTCGCCGCCGAAGACGCCCTTCCTCCCGACGTCCCCCATCCGCGTGCCCACGCCGAGGAGGCGCCCCGCCGCGTTCTCCTCCGCCGCCGCCGCGGCGGTGCCCATCGCGGCGTCGCTGCTCGAGGGCCCCGTGCTGGTCTGGGCCGGGAGGCTCTGCCTCTACTACGCGCTCCTCCACATCGGCCTCGCCGGCTCCCCGCGCAACCCCTTCCTCGCCCACGGTAATCTGCATTAGCCGCGGCTGGTGTCGATTCGGGGAAAAAAAGGCGGGGGTTCTTGATGCGCCTCGTGTCGTGTTCGTGCAGAGATTGGCGACGATGGCGCCGGGGACAGCGACCTAGGGTTCTCGAAGTGGGCGGACAAGCTGCGCGGCGGCGCGCCAGGTTTCGTGCAGTTTCAATTCAAAAATCGATTTATCTCTCCTTCTCAGTTAATTTTATCCATGATTTATTAGAACGCGAAAGGTGTGTTGGATTCCGTAATCGTTAGGAGAATGTGGATCTTGGATAAGATATTCTTCTTTGGGCATCTGGATAGCGAGCTCTCCTAGCTAGGAGAGAGTGCATGCAATTGCATCTTTGGATGGGTTTAGATTTGGGACCAAAAAGGTGGAGATGCTTATGATATGATATTGTGTGAAAAAGCAAGTTTTCCGTCGTCGTTTATAGTGGACTATAATTTTTAGATGTAGAAAAAGTAAAAGTTGATGACTTGGTGGATTGATACCATTATGGAATAGAAATGTATTGAAGATTTGTTTGCTACAGATATGGGAATCGGATTCTCTTGGATGTTTATGTTTACAGACTAATCGCAGAACATAGTGCAGTGCAGGTTTTAAATGTGTATAGAGGTTTCCCTAGACTTAGTTATTGTATTATGCAAGAAATTCATTTCTCAAACTATAATAATTTAGCATGGATGTGCGCCCAAAGGTGTTATCAAGCATTTCTCAAACTTATTTAGTCTGACACTTTTGTTACCTATTATTTGGTGGGGTTAATCCTAGTTTTCTACTTCTGATGGTAACACCTTTGGTTTATTAACGAAGAATCCATTGTGTCAATTCTCACTATGCCAGGATTAACCATTTTTTTTAATCAGATAACATGCTTATGCAGTTATGCTCACCAGCTGAATTTAACATTTCAAGTGTCAAATTTCTGTAAGATTGTGTCTAGGAGGAAAGAAACATAACATTACCCAAGTGGTAAGGCTTAAGCAGTTCACAAGGGGAACCTTCATCATTTTGGTAAATAGAACGATTTTGGATCCAATATTGTAGATGTTATCATTGATATCCTGATGAGGACATCACCCATGGACATATTGTTGGCTAAACATTGGATGGTGGTTCTATATTTCTATTTCATTGCTTCGTTATGTATTGGACTATGGTTCTGATCAAAGTACTTCCATTTTCACACACAAGTTGGATAAACGATGTGCGTGTTCATCTTATTCAGGAGAAAACGAAGCCCAGGATAAGAGGAAGCTAGTTAGCAAATGGAAACCAACGACTAAAGGCACGCTGAAGAGGACTTACCGAGTTCGTTCAGTAGAAGAAGGTCGGCGGATTCTTAAAGAAATTGCTTTGGTTCTCTCTGAAGATGACCACTTTGTGGACGCCTCCAGTCACAAGGTGATTGTGTTTCTTGATCCACTACAAATACACTTTCTAGCCATCCTGATTAGTGTTTAATAATTTAACAACAAGGTGCTTCAATAAAAAACACTGAGATATTAGCCATGGTTTTTGCTCTTATTGCAAAATTGATGCTCTTCTAACTGAATGTTGTTGCTTACAATCAGGGTTGTCAAATAAGGAGGGAAAGTGCGCACGGCGAGAGTGTGTGCTGCTATAATGTGAGAGCTCTGTTCGATGAGCTTCCTACCCCTCACCTAGTTCTGGAGATTACAGCTTTCCCTGCTGGACCTCTCACTGATAATGACTACCGCAAGGCCGAGAGGCTCGAAATGGTGCTGAGGATGAGTGCTTCCATTTAATTTCAGAACACCCATTTTCCATTTCAGCTTACTTTTGCCCAAGCTGTAAATTTTCTACCGATGGGCCTGTAAATTGATTCAGTCTTGCTAAGAAGTTAAGAACTACTTGTAAAACCTGAGTTCTGCTCAATCTTTCTAGAATTCTAATATTTGTGCTCAGTCTTTCTAGAACTCCAATATCAAGAAGTCTTTGTCATAGACCTTACATTTTTATGGCACCGCCCTTATTTTTTTAACTTGCAACTAACTGCTGGACAGTGGCTAATTCATGTACTATATCTGTTTCTGTTATGTCCCAAAATATAACTACTTTTAGCGTTCAAATTTTGTTAATTCCACATTTAATTTCTTTACCTATTTTCTTATCTCAACCCACCACAACCATCCCTCATATAATTTACATTTCTGCCTAGTCCCCATTAAAAATTCTAGAAGTGTTTTATATTTTGGCAAGGAGGGAGACACATTAACCAGCAGAACGTGTTCTATGACTCAAATTTGGGACCATTCTAACTTGTTAGGTCGTCACATCGAATGCAAAAGCTGATAGGAACTAAAAATCAGATAAAATGCAAACTACAATATTCACGGGAACCATCAGTTTCAGGGTTTCACCTTAGAGTTCAGTATTAGATACAGCAAGTACAGATATAAGCATCCACAAACAGAACCAACAGTCAGTTGATCATTGCAGTGCTTTTAGTTACAGGAAAACTTAAAATGGAGCTACACATGTTTGGTCCATTTGAGGATGAAACTACATCTTTTTTCCATTAGGTATTTTCATAAGCCAAGGATGAATTGCCACCAGCAGGGAGAGCCAAAGTGATGGTGCTGAGCTGAACCCACTTCGCCCCTCTTCACCTCACCTCATCATGGAAACGCGCTGGTGAATGGCGTTCGCGACCAGTTTCCCATCTCTGCCATTCTGCGCTCTGAAGCTCATCGTGGGAAGGATGCCAGCTGAGGGGAAGTGGCTCTGCTCATGGTTACCAAGGAATTCTCTGCTGCTTGAGACGCTCGCGATTTCAGAGGGAGCGGAAGTTGAAGGCGCGCTACCGGTGCCATTCTGAAGGCATGTCCTATTGCCAGAGCTTGCGCCACCGGATGCGGCCTCCTCCTCCTGCTGCTTCTGCTCCTCGAGCTGCTTCGTGTTGAGGAAGCGCCCTCCAGATCCACGAGCTCGCTTCATGGCATGGCGATGCCGAGATTCATGAAGGTATGGCTGAGAAGACAGGAGAAATGTTTTTAACTTATAACAGGGGTAGATGTAAGTTAAAATGTATAGCTCTAAGTAGCTCTTTTTTTGCCTTGAGAAATGAATCACCCATGTGATTGAGGATGGTGATCACTTCAAACATACAAAGTCCAAATATTTTGACCAATGAATAGCATAAAGATGTACTCTGGGCACAGATAACTCCCTAAGTAACCCAAGGCAGGATAATGAATTTTTAGCCAAAAGATATGTAAAGATGCAGTGCAGCAGTCAGCATGTATCTAAGAAAATTTAGGGAAGTACTAATAGGAGCATCTCTTTTACAGTTTCACAGCAAAAAGAAAAAAAGGATACCAGGAAGGATTGCAACACTTAGTATTACCTTCCGACCTTTCACCAGCTTATTTTGGGCCTCCAATTTAGCTCGTATCTGTCTCCTCCTAAGAATTGCATGGTACTGCTTCGCATTAACAAATATTGGCTCTTCTGCTGCAGGCTCAACAGGCAATGGCACCCGGGAGTTAGCTGTACCATTTTGCTGGGGATGAACCTGGGTAAATAATACACAAATGACAAATTGTTGATGCTGTGCCATAAGAAATTTTTTTAAAAAATGTATTGCAAAGATGCAGGAAATAAGTGTAATACAATACATCGTCTAGTTTCTCAGGAAGACAGTTTTGATTGGGTGGCATCTTTTAGCTGATAAGCTTAGAAATGGTTTGTACGAGGTCCAAAATCCATCGATGAAGCTATGATCTTTAATCTAAAAAGAGATCTAAAAAAGATGCATGAATCAATTGCGAACTCCCCACCTTTAAGTTTTATTTAAAAGGACTCTTTGTTGTTTTACTTTTTTTTTTCCTTCTAAATATTAATGAAGTTCAACAAAAAGGATGCACGAGTCCCCTGCAAATTCCTCTCTTTTATTTCAAAGCACCTGTCTACTCTTTTGTTTTGCTTCTGAATAATACTCGACTGCAACAATTGCTTAACTACCAGAATGAATAAGATCTTTGATACTCATCAAATTGTAAATGGATGAAGAGGGGAAAAAAAGATCTTATCACCTTGAATCATCAAAGATTGTACAAATTTGATGTGAGAACAGAAATTGTAGAGTGAACTCACAATTGCATGTGAAGAATATCCAGTCAAGACCCCACCATAGTATGCATCAGCTGCATAAGGAATACAAGCCTAGAACACAATATAGCTGGTCAACCGAAAGTAACACTTGATTCAAAGAGGGCAACAATCCACACAGTTGCATGAGCTTACAAAGGATTGGCTATAGTCGAGCTTTGGAGGCAAAGCTCCTGGATTCCCCAACGATGATACTGACTTCGTCTTGTCCTGATCTGGCATCTGAGGACCATCATCATTGTCTGAAGAGGTGGGGGGGGGGGGGGGGGGGGTTAAAGGACAAACGAGATGTTAGGTTGGGCACTGGAATGATTAACAGAGATAATGGATGTAAATTGAGCACTAGAAGGAATAACAGGAAAACTCACTAATGAAACGACAGACTCATCAAAACTATGTCACTTCAGAATTTGCAAAAGATTACTCGAAGGTTTGGTGAGAAGCATAGTAATAACAGCAATAAAGGAAAATTTGAAACATGAGCATTACATACAAAACAGATGACATGGACACATGGTTTTGAGTTTTGACGCATATGAACTATTATCATGTGGAAACACATGATAGTACTCTTCGTTCCAATAAGGGTTTCATGTGGAAACTCAAATGAAAAGTTCACATAATCCAGAAAAAAAGTTGCCTAAGACCGCAGCAGCTCGTCGCAATTTACAGCTACCATAAAGTCACTTGCACTATAGCATAGATGAGCTTGCAAATAATCATTGAACGTATTGGTATCATGAATACATTCAACTTGGGACTACATCCGTAGACAAACGATTGCCAACCAAGAAGCAGCATCTACAAATGTGTTTTAAAGAGACATGATTGAAGTGAAGAATTTGTTGCAACCATAAGATCTGAAACTATACTAAGACCGGATTACCATTATGACAGTATTTTTAAATATCATGCATTACCAGATTGTGTTGAGGTATGTCGCTCATTTGGACTGCTATCATTCATGGCAGATTCTTCTTGGTGTGACTGTCCAGAATCGCTTGACGGGGAATCTTGATCATACATCTTATGACCTAACTGCTTCATCTGATAATCTCCAGAGAAAAAATCCTACACATGCAGAGTCTAGCTGGTAAATGTGTTACTCATGGGAGTAGCAAAGCCAGCGATTCCCAGGTTGCACCATCAATAACTACAACTTACATAGTTGGGCGTAGTATGGGTTCGATGATCTTCCATTTGTTGCAAAAGCATTAGCATTATGAGATGGTCTCACTTTGGTCCAGGCACCATTTTTCTTCGTGTACTTCTATAAATAGCCTTCAAGACAAGTTGATAACATTAACTTAAGCAAACTGATAGGGCTTTTAACCCGACCAATTCAGATTGGTGGGGATTTTGTTGCCCATCAAAGGATTAGCTCTAATCCTTTCTATCAAAAGATGCCTATCAAAGGTTTCTTACCCATTAACTGGAATATGATTATGCATAGTTACTTTCAGGTGTTGAATTATCTTAAAAAAACGACAATAGATGTTGTAATACTGAATAGAGACAGTAGGAAATAACTGAATCATGAGATTCTGAACCATAAAAGCAAATAAATTATGATATTACCTTAATATCATAGTAATAAAGTACTAATACTTAATAGTGGTACTGTTTGTAGGAACAGAGTAGGCAGAGTAGGTTGTTAAGTGCTTGTTGCAAGAGTAGGAAATAACTGAATAAAAAAACAAATAAATCAAACCTAAAAAGAGTACCACTACAAATAACACACAGCATCCTACCCTAAGTAGACAGACAGAAAATTCTTATATATGAAACAACCTGATCAAGGGGAATAAGCACAAGATGCACATTAGGTAGCTTACATCAGTCTCTTTTTCTTTTCTCAAATAAGAGGTAGCCTACATCAGTCTCAGGTTTACATTTATTACATGCAGATCATAAAGAGATAACCTACACAACTTTTAGTGGATTGTTTCGAGTCCAAATTGCCAATCCATATGCACAGAAGAAGTCTCTTGTCTTAATCAGAATAACGATTGAAAAGCTAAACCAGTAGTAAATCAGAACAGATCGCAGCAAGTTCACACATTCAGAATCTTATCAGAGACACAATCACTTGATACCGTCACAAATTCACACGAAATTTCGCTTCAAGATACCAAATCCTGCAATGGGGAAGTCAAATTTCCACCCACTCCACGGCCTAAAACACAACTCACAGTGCATTCGATATACAGTGGTCAGCTAACAACAGGGGAGGCTTTGACTTCCTCGAAAGGACGCATCTTGCGATGTCTAACTACAACTCCGAAGCAAGCCTAACAAAGAACTGAAATTATGCAACACAAACCAACCAAGAATCAAAAGAAAAAGAAAAAAAGAGAGGACAAAAATGGGGGGGGGGGGAAATCGCAGGGGATAAGAACTGGACCAAACACAGCATGTCATAATCAAGAACCAAGAATCTACTCCATAAAAGGAAAACGGAAGAAACAGCTCTCTGCTACTAGGACGACGCATGCAAGAACACAATTTGGGGATTTCTCCGAGGAGGGAGCAGGGCAGCGGCGCGCGTAGAGATGTACCTCTCTCTCTCTCCTGTCCCGCTTCGAGCTCCTCTCTTCCAGTCTCCTCCCTGGTGGCGAATCCTTTCCGAGATAGAGAGAAATTTGTGGGAAAAGAAGCAGAAATGGGGAGCACGGGGAAGAGGAGAGGAGGACTGTGCTCTGTGCTCTCTTTGCTGCCAAATATGCGACCTGCTATATAAACTTGTAGGTATAAATCAAGCTTTCTTATTGTTTTGGTATATAATAAAGGAAAAGAAATGTTTGGCCTTTCTTTCCACACTCACACGTCACCTCTTCAATAAAATTGATAGATGCACCAAGAAAAGTCAGAAGGTGCATAGAGAGGCATATATGACTATGCTAAAATTATACTTCTACTCTTTTATCCCAAAATATAGCAATTTATGAAGTTGACACAAGTATTATAAATATAAAGAAATTAGGTAAAATTAAATGGATGTAGTTCATTATTAATTAATAATAAAAAATATGTGGATAAATTAAATGTGAGATGGTTGTGATTAGTTGTATGGAGAGTAAGTTAAGAACGGGTCTGTAAGGTCCTTCCGCGTCGTCCTCCCTCACGAGCGACACGGGAGGCGGCAACCCCGCGTTGCCCGCTCCCCCCTCCTTCCTCCTTCGTCTCGCCGTCGCCCGAGCGGCTGCCGGCAAAGCCGCGCGGCCGCAAGGACGACGGCGGTGGGGCTTCGTTCTCTTGTTGCGCCGGTAGTGGGGGGCCGCGCGGGACGGTGTGAAGACCGCCCAGATCCGGGCCGCCGTGGCCGGATCTAGTGGGGAGGCAGCTGGGGCAGCATGGTGAGGTGGCGACGGCTAGCAGTGGCGGCGGCGGGGTCTGGAGGTGGTGGCGGCGAAGAAGGAGAAGAGGTGGCGTCTGGGGGTGGCGGCGGCGGCGTCTGGGTGGTCGTCAGCTGGTGCTGGCGATGGCGGCGGCGACGTCGACCACAGCGATGTGGCGACTGCTTGTCACGCCCAGAAATTCCCGAATAGAATTCCAAGCAGATTGTGCATTGAAATCCCCGTCCAGGACCAGCCGGGGTACACAAACGACAATGTTGACATTCAGATCCACGTCTTACAAACATCATAAAAGTCTTACATAAATGCAGCGGAAAAACAAAAGAATAAAAGAAGCTAGGCCTTGACTTGATCTGCAGCGGAAACACCACTCCACAGGCATCCTCGACGGCACGGACGAAGCCTACTCCTCGGAGAAACCACCATCGGACACATACTCGCACTCTGGGGGGGGGGGGGGGAAGTAGAGCAAGACTGAGTACTACCCACTGTACTCAGCAAGTCATACCGGAATAGGGGTATGATGCAGGGAATTATCAAAGAAGAGCTAGAGTGGTTCATTTGCATAAAGCGAGCATTTAAAAACAGAAGTTGAAAGATTTAAACAGTTGCAATAATTACTCAATATTAATCATCCACTGTTCAACGCTATCCCACGTTGTAACAGGCCCAACCATCCAGCTAGACTATCCAATTTTCATTAGACTAAACCAGGATGGAACTAATCACGGTGAATCTGGTTGACCGCCCATAACCGTGGGCACGGCTATTCGAATAGTTTTACTCTGATCAGAGGTGTACAACTGTACCCACAAGACACAGCCCCACGACACGTTACCGTGCGCCGACATGCCACCACGACATACCGGAAAGAGGCCGTGACAGGACCCTTCGCATAACCCCCTCTAACCAAGCACACCACACCTCAGGTTTCACCCCCATCCCCAGCGGGCAACGGGCAGTCCCCTCTCGTGCCTAGGTGAATCCGGAAGCGACAGAGGCCGTCGCAGGGCCCGCCCCGCTCCATCATGCCCACCCTTGCCTGGATGCGTCAGCTAGAGGAAAGCTACACTACAAGCCCAGCCGTTGCCCACGCTGGCTTGTGGAAAGCACGATAAATTCTTCCAGGGTTTCCCGCGAACCGGTCCTTAACTGCCTGGGTGCGACCAACAAAACCATACACCCACAGCCCACCATGTGATTCATTTTAATTAACCAACACCAAACGGTGGTACTATCCAACATTACCATAAGGACCTACAGTCTAAACATTAATAGGATTTCCCTCATTGTGTGCTAGTTGAACTAAGCATGGCTAAGCGATCCCTAGTCCAATCTCTAGTCAGGTTATATCCCAAGCTAACAAAGGAGTATGGTACAGAATAGTATGGCTACGACAGTAGGTAAACATCCCACGTGATATTATAAAACAATGCAATATTTAGGAGAAAACGAGAAAGCATTTGCAATATAGGTTCAATATGATCAAGTGACAAGCATGACTTGCCTTGCTCTGCTGCTGGAGGAACCTCGGCGACAATCTCGAAGTACACCGGAGCGTCGGAAGAACTGGAATCTAAACGACATACAAGGCAAACAATGCAAACAGGCTATAAGACTACTGAAACAGGGAGCAAAACCATTTTTAATGGATTCTACACATTTTTCTTGATTTACTGGGACTTGAATGGGCTTAAACGGAGCTCGGATGAATTAGTTATGAATTTTAGAAGATTCACTGTGTTTATTACTATAACAAAAATCCTTAAATTATTTATTGCGCAATAAATCCCAGGGCTGACGTCATCAAGGGGGGGCGGCGCCGACACACGGGGCCCACCGGTCAGCGGCTCGGGAGAGAGAGGAGGGCGCCGGCACGCGGGGCCCACCGGTCAGCGACTCAAGGGGGGCGGTCTACCGTGGACCGGGACCATGCGGATGGTCCACCGCCGGTCCACGGGACCAACGGCCCGGATCGCCCTCGGGCCGATCGGATGGGCGGCGGTAGAGGCGGCCGCCGGGCTCGGCTCGGCATCAAAGCCGACCGGCCGGCCATGGCTAGCGGCGACGGCGCGCGCGCGAACGCGTTGCCGGCGACGGCAACCGGCGGCAGAGGCGACGGCGCAAAAGCGACGCGAAAGCGGCGGCAGCGGACGGCGGCAACGACCAAAAGCGACGGCGAGCGCGGGCGGCGGCGACGCACGGGGAATCGGGGAAGTGAAGGAAAGGGGAGGGAGTCCTCACCGGAGGGGACGGCGGCGTCCGGCGACGAGGAGCGACGGAGGGAGATCGACACGCGGCGGACGGCGACCGGGACGACCTAAAGAACGAAAAGAAATAGATTAGAGAGGAAGAGAGGGGCCATAGGAGACGGGAATGCCGGCCGAAAGCGGCGGACATGGCGACCCTCACCGTCGCATGGTGGGAATGGCGCTCCGGCGGCGAACCTCGACGAAGGAGGGGTGGACGGGGTGGATCTCGGCCACGCGAACCCGACGGCGGTGACGGCGCGGTGTGGCGGCGACCCTAGCGGCGGCCGGAGTAGCGGAAACGGCGGCGGCAAGGGGGTTGCACGGCGCGGGAGCGATGGGAGGCTCGGAAGAGTTCGGCGAAATGGGAAAAAGCGAGAGGGGGCGACGAAGAAGCTTAAATAAGGGAGGGGAGGGCCGGACGTGGCCGGGAGAGACGGGATTTCGCCGGCCAACGTGGGGAGTGGGGAAGGAGAGAGAGGCGGGATTCGAAAATCGAATCCCGGCCATCTCGGGCGCGGGCGCGAGCGGGAGAGAGAGGGGAGTGAGCGCGGGGAACGCGGCGCACGCGCGGTCGTGGTCGACGTGGCCCGAAGGAGGCGGAGACGTGGGCGCGGCGGCGGTTGCGGGCGTGGCGGCGCGGCGGGAGCGGCGGGAGCGGCGGGAGGTGGGGGAAGGACCCGACAGGTGGGCCCCACCTGTCGGCGACCCCGGGAGAGGAGGGCGGCGGGGCGGCCTGGCTGGGCCTCGGCCTGCGGCCGGCCCAGCAGGGAGGAGGGGGAGGAAAGGAGAGAATGGGCCGGCGGCCCATTCGAAAAAAAGGAGGAAAAAGGGAGGAAAAAGAAAAAGAAAAAGGAAAAAGGATTTTCCCTGGAATTAAAATATTGCTTGCTCAATTTTAATTGGTTAAAATTATTTCTAGAGCTCTGAAAATTCCACTAAAAATCCTGTTAGTGAATTTCGACATGTAGAACTCAAGAAAAATTCCACATGTTAATTCCGATTATTATCTGCATTGATTTAAAAGGGTTTACTCTTGCTTTGCACCTGTATTTTCTTGGGGTCATTTATAAATTAAATTTTAGGCTTGGGAGGAGAACTTCGGGGTGTGACAAACCTACCCCCCTTAAACGGAATCTCGGCCCCGAGATTCGGAGGAGCTGGCGAAGAGGTGCGGATGGGCGGCTTTCAACTCATCCTCCCTTTCCCAGGTTGCTTCCTCTTCTGAATGATGACTCCACTGAACTCGGCAAAACCTGGTGACCTTGTTTCTGGTTCTTCTTTCACTGGTATCAAGTATACGAACCGGCTTCTCCACGTAGGTTAGGTCCTCCTGGATATCAATGTGTTCCGAATCAGCCTGTTCTTCGGGTACCCTTAAGCACTTCTTTAATTGGGACACGTGGAACACGTCATGGACGCCGATCATGTTGGAAGGAAGCTCTAGCTGATAAGCAACTTCTCCCCTCCGTTCCAAGATTTTGTATGGTCCCACGAAGCGTGGCGCCAACTTGCCTTTGGTTTGGAAACGGTGTACTCCCCGGAGCGGAGTGACACGAAGATACACGTAATCCCCTGCCTCAAAAGTGAGCTCCCTTCGACGGTTATCCGCGTAGCTCTTCTGTCGAGACTGGGCAATCCTCAACCTTTCCCTGATGATTCTGACTTTCTCTTCTGCTTCCGCTAATACCTCCGTTCCGAACAGTTGACGCTCGCCTGTCTGATCCCAGAAGAGAGGTGTGCGGCACTTCCGGCCGTATAAAGCTTCAAATGGTGCCATCTGTAGACTAGCCTGGTAGCTGTTGTTGTACGAGAATTCCGCATATGGCAAGCTTTTGTCCCAAGCTCCACCAAAATCAAGAGCGCAAGCTCTCAACATATCTTCCAAGATTTGATTGACTCGCTCGGTCTAACCATCAGTTTGCGGGTGATAGGCCGTGCTGAAATTTAAACGGGTCCCCAATTCTTCCTGCAGCTTCTGCCAGAATTTTGAGGTGAACTGACTCCCTCGGTCAGATACAATCTTTTTGGGTACTCCATGTAGGCACATGATTCTCGAGAGGTAGAGCTCCGCCAACCTTTTGCCCGTATACGTGGTATGTACTGGTATGAAGTGAGCAACCTTAGTGAGTCGATCCATGACTACCCAGATGGAATCATGACCCGATGATGTCCGGGGCAGTCCTGTTATAAAGTCCATCCCAATCTCCTCCCATTTCCATTCCGGGATCTGAAGAGGTTGGAGTAAACCTGCTGGCCTTTGGTGCTCTGCCTTCACCCGTTGGCAAACGTCACAGAGTGCGATGAATTCTGCTATTTCCCTTCTCATGCTGACCCACCAAAACTTTTCCTTGAGGTCTTGATACATTTTGGTGCTGCCTGGATGAATTGAGTACTGAGTCTGATGCGCCTCTGTGAGTATCAAATCCTTCAGTTCCTTGTCGTCAGGTACGCACAATCTCTCTCCCAACCAGATTGTGCCATGTTCATCTTCGTGGAACTCCCGGGCTTTTCCGACCCTCATATTCTTCTTCAGCTCGGCTATTTCAGGATCACTTACTTGAGCTGCTCTGACCTGATCCACGAGCGTAGGCCGGGCCTCTAGGGCAGCCACGTACCCGTGTTCCACAAACCCCAAGTTGAGATGTTCAAACTCCTGCTGCAGTTCCTTACACACGCCTTCGGTGCACAAAGCATTGCAGTAGCTCTTCCTGCTCAAGGCATCTGCCACCACATTGGCTTTACCTGGAAGGTAATGGATGCTCATGTCGTAATCTTTGATTAACTCCAACCATCTTCGCTGTCGGAGGTTCAGATCAGGTTGGGTGAAGATATATTTTAGACTCTTGTGATCCGTATAGACTTCGCAGCGGTTGCCAATAAGATAGTGCCGCCAGATTTTCAGAGCATGAACCACTGCTGCCAATTCCAGGTCATGTGTTGGGTAGTTTCCTTCATGTGGACGCAACTGCCGCGAGGCATAAGCGACCACTCTGCCCTCCTGCATTAGGACACATCCAAGCCCGTGGCGGGACGCGTCGCAATAAACTTGGAAGTCTTTTGTCTGGTCGGGCAGAATCAAGACTGGGGCAGACACTAATTTCTTCTTGAGTTCCTCAAAACTCTTGTCACATTCGGCTGACCATTTGAATTTCTCATCTTTCTTAAGCAACTGAGTCATGGGTCTAGCGATCCTGGAGAAATTTTCAATGAACCGACGGTAATAACCCGCAAGTCTAAGAAAACTCCGAATCTGTGACACTGTCTTTGGTGGGGTCCACTTGGTAACTGACTCCACATTTGACGGATCCACGGCCACTCCCTGAGCTGTAATGACGTGGCCTAAGAATTTGACCTCCGATAACCAAAAGTCACACTTACTGAGCTTGGCATAGAGCTGGTGCTCTCGCAACTTCTCGAGTACCAGACGGAGATGTTGCTCGTGCTCTTCTTCTGACTTGAAATAGATAAGGATGTCATCAATGAATACCACGACAAACTTATCTAGAAATTCCATGAACACTTTGTTCATCAGATTCATGAAGAATGCAGGTGCATTGGTGAGTCCAAAAGATATAACCGTGCACTCATACAACCCATACCGAGTGGTGAAGGCTGTCTTGGGAATATCCTCTTCCCGAATTCTCAGCTGGTGATAGCCTGATCGCAGGTCTATCTTGGAAAATACCCTGGCTCCTTTCAACTGGTCAAACAAATCATCAATCCGCGGCAAAGGATATTTATTCTTGATGGTGACCTCATTGAGTGCGCGATAATCGACACACATTCTTTTCGTCTTATCCTTCTTCTCCACAAAAATGACCGGAGCACCCCAAGGTGAAGTACTCGGTCGAATGTACCCTTTCTGCAGCTGCTCCTCGACCTGCTTCTTGACCTCTGCTAGCTCGTTGGCTGCCATTCTGTACGGTCTCTTGTAAATTGGAGCGGTTCCCGGTGCCAAATCAATCTGGAATTCAATCTCTCTCTTGGGTGGCATGGTAGTGAGGTCTTCGGGAAATACCTCCGGGTACTCGCAAACTATGGGAATCTCTTCCAATTTCCTTGAATTCTTCTCCTCGGTGACCACCGGGATTTCCACCTCAGTCTGATTCAAAGAGACCCCTTGCTTTGGTGAGACTAGTGATTTGTACACTACTGTTTCTCCCTTCTCGTTGGTCAAGGTGACTGTGCGATTTGCACAATCAATGACTCCCTTGAACTTGGTCAGCCAATCCATCCCAAGAATGACATCTAGGTCCTTGGATTCCAGAAGAATGAGGTTGGCTAGAAATGGGGTTCTTTGGATTTCTATTGTTAGAGAAGGGCTGAATTGTACCGAAGTGGAGCTATTCCCTGGGGTATGAACCCACATTGGTGTGCTAAGTTCCTCTCTTATTAACCCATGCATCCCGGCAAACTTCTTTGAAATGAATGAATGCGTTGCACCAGAATCAAAAAGTACTGTTGCAGGGATTGAGTTAACAGGAAACGTACCCAGTACGACCTCTGGTGCTGCTTGTGCCTCCTCCGCAGACACGTGGTTAAGACGGGCCTGGACAAACCTTGGCCCGGCACGCCTAGGCTTCGGACATTTGTCGGCGAAATGGCCAAGCTCGCCACAGTTGAAGCAGGACCCTGGCTTTGTCCCAGCCTCCTTCTTGGCTTGCGCGGATGGAGCTGACTGTGCTGGTGCCATTGGTGGGCGTGGAGCTGCACTGCGGTTGGACTAACTGCCATGGTAGTTCTGGCTGCCACTGGCGCCCTGATGGAAGTTGCTGGCATTGAAAGGGCGGTGCTGGCGGACGATCAGGGTGGTAGGTCCACCCTGCTGCCCGGGAGTGAAGCGCGGACGCTGGTGGCTCCCTTGGTTGGACCGGAACTGCGCCGCCTTCCTCTTCCTATCCATTTTGTTGCGTTGATCCTCCTGATGAATTGCCTTGTCAACCAGCCTCTCAAAGTCGGCGTAATCTCCAGATATCAACTGGTTGGTCAGTTCATCATCTAGACCTGCTAGGAATTTCTCCTGCTTCTCGGCGTCAGTACGAACATCCTCCGGGGGATATCGCGCAAGGCGATTGAACTCATGGAGATACTCCGTCACTGTCCTGTTGCCCTGGTGGAGTGCTCGGAATTCCCTCTTCTTTTGTGCCACGACCCCATCTGGCACCTGCGCCTTCCTGAAGCTGCGGCAGAACTCCGCCCAAGTGACTTCTGTGCCTGGCGGGCGGGTAGCCATGTGATTGTCCCACCAAGCTGACGCGGGACCTTGGAGCTGGTGCGTGGCGAAAGCGACCTTCTCCTGATCGTTGCACTGCAGGAGATTTAGCTTCTTCTCTATGGCATGGAGCCAGTCATTTGCCTCCATAGGGTTGGTGGTGCTAGAAAAGGTGGGTGGTCTGACGCGTAGAAACTCCGGCAGCTTGGACTGAGGGGGAGGGGGACCAAACTGCTGCTGCTACATCCTCTGGTACATCTGCTGGTGTTGCTGCTGCATCTGCTGCATCATGGCTGTCATCATCAGCGTCTGATGAGCCATTACTTGGGCAAGGGTCGGATTCTCGGGGAGTGGTGGCGGACCATTGCCGGAGTTGCTGTTGGGGTGCACTTCGTCAATGCGCTCTTCGCCGTTGCTGCCCTCGCCTGCTACGTGGCTACCATTCCTGGTGTAGACCATCTGGAGGAAAAACAGACGGGGAAAAGAAGAAAAACAGATGCTCAAGAACTAAGCTTTATTGTATAGGACTTTTAAACTGCGATTGTTCTGATCTGAATTAAACCACTTAAAACAACAAGCAAAAATCCTTATTAAAACAGCCATATCATAGGCACATGACATCGACCATCAACTGACCCACAAGCGAGCAGACCTAAACACACAAACTAACAAGCAAAAGCTAAGCAGTCGATAAGCTAATGGAAAGCGAGCCTAATGCTCGGAACGGCTCCTGCGGTCGGTGGAGTCGAAGGCGTCTTCCTGCTCATCACCAGGTCCCTCTGAGCGGCTCCTGGAATCTGATAGATACTCCTCGCCACTGCCCGGCTCTGCGCTACTGGAGCTGCTGCTGCCGTGGTTGCGACTGCCACTGGGAGTTGCAGATAACCAACCCCCACTGCCACTGGCTGGACCCCTGGCGGCTGACGCTGGAGCGAAGGAGAGAGCGGACGCGGGAGCTGCGGGAGGAGGTGGGCTCCTGGGTTTGTCACACCCCGAAGTTCTCCTCCCAAGCCTAAAATTTAATTTATAAATGACCCCAAGAAAATACAGGTGCAAAGCAAGAGTAAACCCTTTTAAATCAATGCAGATAATAATCGGAATTAACATGTGGAATTTTTCTTGAGTTCTACATGTCGAAATTCACTAACAGGATTTTTAGTGGAATTTTCAGAGCTCTAGAAATAATTTTAACCAATTAAAATTGAGCAAGCAATATTTTAATTCCAGGGAAAATCCTTTTTCCTTTTTCTTTTTCTTTTTCCTCCCTTTTTCCTCCTTTTTTTCGAATGGGCCGCCGGCCCATTCTCTCCTTTCCTCCCCCTCCTCCCTGCTGGGCCGGCCGCAGGCCGAGGCCCAGCCAGGCCACCCCGCCGCCCTCCTCTCCCGGGGTCGCCGACAGGAGGGGCCCACCTGTCGGGTCCTTCCCCCACCTCCCGCCGCTCCCGCCGCGCCGCCACGCCCGCAACCGCCGCCGCGCCCACGTCTCCGCCTCCTTCGGGCCACGTCGACCACGCCCGCGCGTGCGCCGCGTTCCCCGCGCTCACTCCCCTCTCTCTCCCGCTCGCGCCCGCGCCCGAGATGGCCGGGATTCGATTTTCGAATCCCGCCTCTCTCTCCTTCCCCACTCCCCACATTGGCCGGCGAAATCCCGTCTCTCCCGGCCACGTCCGGCCCTCCCCTCCCTTATTTAAGCTTCTTCGTCGCCCCCTCTCGCTTTTTCCCATTTCGCCGAACTCTTCCGAGCCTCCCATCGCTCCCGCGCCGTGCAACCCCCTTGCCGCCGCCATTTCCGCTACTCCGGCCGCCGCTAGGGTCGCCGCCGCACCGCGCCGTCGCCGCCGTCGGGTTCGCGTGGCCGAGATCCACCCCGTCCACCCCTCCTTCGTCGAGGTTCACCGCCGGAGCGCCATTCCCACCGTGCGACGGTGAGGGTCGCCATGTCCGCCGCTTTCGGCCGGCATTCCCGTCTCCTATGGCCCCTCTCTTCCTCTCTAATCTATTTCTTTTCGTTCTTTAGGTCGTCCCGGTCGCCGTCCGCCGCGTGTCGATCTCCCTCCGTCGCTCCTCGTCGCCGGACGCCGCCGTCCCCTCCGGTGAGGACTCCCTCCCCTTTCCTTCACTTCCCCGATTCCCCGTGCGTCGCCGCTGCCCGTGCTCGCCGTCGCTTTTGGTCGTTGCCGCCGTCCGCTGCCGCCGCTTTCGCGTCGCTTTTGCGCCGTCGCCTCTGCCGCCGGTTGCCGTCGCCGGCAACGCGTTCGCGCGCGCGCCGTCGCCGCTAGCCATGGCCGGCCGGTCGGCTTTAATGCCGAGCCGAGCCCGGCGGCCGCCTCTACCGCCGCCCGTCCGATCGGCCCGAGGGCGATCCGGGCCGTCGGTCCCGTGGACCGGCGGTGGACCATCCGCATGGTCCCGGTCCACGGTAGACCGCCCCCCCTTGAGTCGCTGACCGGTGGGCCCCGCGTGCCGGCGCCCTCCTCTCTCTCCCGAGCCGCTGACCGGTGGGCCCCGTGTGTCGGCGCCGCCCCCCCCCCCCCCTTGATGACGTCAGCCCTGGGATTTATTGCGCAATAAATAATTTAAGGATTTTTGTTATAGTAATAAACACAGTGAATCTTCTAAAATTCATAACTAATTCATCCGAGCTCCGTTTAAGCCCATGCAAGTCTCAGTAAATCAAGAAAAATGTGTAGAATCCATTAAAAATGGTTTTGCTCCCTGTTTCAGTAGTCTTATAGCCTGTTTGCATTGTTTGCCTTGTATGTCGTTTAGATTCCGGTTCTTCCGACGCTCCGGTGTACTTCGAGATTGTCGCCGAGGTTCCTCCAGCAGCAGAGCAAGGCAAGTCATGCTTGTCACTTGATCATATTGAACCTATATTGCAAATGCTTTCTCGTTTTCTCCTAAATATTGCATTGTTTTATAATATCACGTGGGATGTTTACCTACTGTCGTAGCCATACTATTCTGTACCATACTCCTTTGTTAGCTTGGGATATAACCTGACTAGAGATTGGACTAGGGATCGCTTAGCCGTGCTTAGTTCAACTAGCACACAATGAGGGAAATCCTATTAATGTTTAGACTGTAGGTCCTTATGGTAATGTTGGATAGTACCACCGTTTGGTGTTGGTTAATTAAAATGAATCACATGGTGGGCTGTGGGTGTATGGTTTTGTTGGTCGCACCCATGGCAGTTAAGGACCGGTTCGCGGGAAACCCTGGAAGAATTTATTGTGCTTTCCACAAGCCAGCGTGGGCAACGGCTGGGCTTGTAGTGTAGCTTTCCTCTAGCTGACGCATCCAGGCAAGGGTGGGCATGATGGAGCGGGGCGGGCCCTGCGACGGCCTCTGTCGCTTCCGGATTCACCTAGGCACGAGAGGGGACTGCCCGTTGCCTGCTGAGGACGGGGGTGAAACCTGAGGTGTGGTGTGCTTGGTTAGAGGGGGTTATGCGAAGGGTCCTGTCACGGCCTCTTTCCGGTATGTCGTGGTGGCATGTCGGCGCACGGTAACGTGTCGTGGGGCTGTGTCTTGTGGGTACAGTTGTACACCTCTGATCAGAGTAAAACTATTCGAATAGCCGTGCCCGCGGTTATGGGCGGTCAACCAGATTCACCGTGATTAGTTCCACCCTGGTTTAGTCTAATGAAAATTGGATAGTCTAGCTGGATGGTTGGGCCTGTTGCAACGTGGGATAGCGTTGAACAGTGGATGATTAATATTGAGTAATTATTGCAACTGTTTAAATCTTTCAACTTCTGTTTTTAAATGCTCGCTTTATGCAAATGAACCACTCTAGCTCTTCTTTGATAATTCCCTGCATCATACCCCTATTCCGGTATGACTTGCTGAGTACAGTGGGTAGTACTCAGTCTTGCTCTACTTTCCCCCCCCCCCCCCAGAGTGCGAGTATGTGTCCGATGGTGGTTTCTCCGAGGAGTAGGCTTCGTCCGTGCCGTCGAGGATGCCTGTGGAGTGGTGTTTCCGCTGCAGTTCAAGTCAAGGCCTAGCTTCTTTTATTCTTTCGTTTTTTCCGCTGCATTTATGTAAGACTTTTATGATGTTTGTAAGACGTGGATCTGAATGTCAACATTGTCGTTTGTGTACCCCGGCTGGTCCTGGACGGGGATTTCAATGCACAATCTGCTTGGAATTCTATTCGGGAATTTCTGGGCGTGACACTGCTGCGGGCCAGATCTGGCCGAACGATGACCGGAGATGGCGACCTACGACGGCAAGCCGCGGGCGTGGCTGCCGACGGTGGAAGGCGACGGCGGCGGCGGCGGTCGCGGCTGTGGAGCGGCTGGCGGCAGCTGCCGACGGCGGATGGTTACGGCGGCAGCGACTGCGGCAGCTGCTGTGGTGGTGGCAGCGGCTGGGGGGGTGGCAGTGGCTGGACAGCTCCAGTGTTGGTGGCGGCAGTGGTAGACGTGTCGTCAGCGACGATGGAGGATGTTGCAGTGGCAACATGTGCGGACGCGGTGTCGACGACTGGAAACGGGCGACAGCGACGGCGAGAGGAGGCACGAACGGCCACAGTCGGCTAGCCAGGGAGGCGTGGCAGACGACCGCATTTGCGCGGCAACGGCAGGAGGAGTGCTCGGGGGCCAGCTTGGCGCGTAGAGGTGCAGCTGGTGGCAGCGGAGGCTGACTCGGCGCATGTAGGCGCGGCCGACAGCGGGAGGCTGGTTTGGCGCGATGAGGCGCAGCCGGTGATGGACGAGGCTGTCCTGGCGCGGTCAGCGGTGGAGGAGGCCAGCATGGCACGATGAGGAGCGACTGGCGGTGACAGAGGCGGGCATGGTATGAGGAGGAGTAGCTGCCGGTGGATGCGGTGCGGTCAACAACGGCTGGCCGGCGGGGGGCGCTGGTGCAGTGGACCCACATGTTGGCAGGGGGTTGGACGGTGGTGGAGCATCGGGGCGCCAGCCGTGGACTTGCAGGTGACGAGCGGCGGGTGAAAACCCAGCCTGGGCTCGGCCGAGCCAGCAACGATGACGCTCAACGCGTCATTCCCCTCCTGAGGGCGTTGTCGTGTTATCTCATCCCTCCTGTGTGGATGCCGGGCAAAAGCCCAGTCTCGGTTCTCTTTAAGACCTTGACGGACAGTGGCGGTGGTGTTTTCCATCGCTTCTCTCCTTGGAGACGTCATTTAGGCATCCCCTAGCCAAAACCCCCCAACCAATTGGTGCAAGTTCCCTGAGGATGGATTCTAATCTCTCGGGTGGACATCCACCCGTTTATTGCATGCCACCTAAATGATTATGACAAAATTCAAAAAAAATTACAAGATAGGTTAATATATAATATATCACTTCACAAACATGCAAGTTCCAATTGGACTTATACAAGTTGTAACAAAAATAACAAATTAAACTCTAACTAGTATACGTATATTCACAGGCAAATTTGTTATTTTTGTTACATTTGTAGAAGTCGAATTTGAAATTGCATGTTTGTGAAGTGATATATTACATATTAACCTATCATGTCAATTTTTTTGAAAATTTTTCATAACTATTTAGATGACATGCAAGAAACGGGTAGACGTCCACCCGAGTGTTTAAAACAGTTTCCCCAAGTTCCCTCTAGATTTCATCCTCTTGTAGGCGGTGTCCTAGTCTCTACAAGTTGGCCACGTCGGAGGGCCTAGGGGGGGAGAGGTGTTCCATTTCTCTCAACCTCTCTCCCTAATTCCTGAAGACTAGGATAGAGCGAGGCTTCGTGATGATTGTAAGGGTTGGGTTTTGGGCAATCTCGGCTGTGTTTCTTTATTGGCCTAGTGGTAGCCGGTCTGGTGCTAGCCTTCTCCTGGTTCTGTGTGTTGGTGTTGTCGATGTGTGGGTGGTGGTAATATACTTTTTTTTCCTTTTCCTGGTTACGACCTTACAGGGTTGTAATCCTATAACTTTTCTTTGCTCTATCAATAGAACTTCGCACCGTCGTTAAAAAAAGTTTTTTTTGAAAGAGGGGTAGAATTAACCATGGATAGGTTGCTCTATTTTCCAAGGCTTATGGAGATTCCTGTGAGCTAACAGTTAAATATGGAGTTAAACCATTACCATTTTTTTCTCAAAGTACTATTTGGAATGGTAATGTGTTGCCAAATGATAACACATACATACTACTCCCTCGCCCTATCCTAAAATATAAAATACAAGTACTTCTAGAATTTCTGGAAATTTTTTACGGCAATTAAGAATAGACGTGAAGTTAAATGAGCGATGGAGATGATTGGTTGATACAAAGTAGTGGAGAAATTAGATAATATGTAGTTGCTATTGATTGGAATGAGTGAATAGGTGGAGAAATTAGATGCTAGATGGTTGTGATTGGTTCAGATAAGAAAATAGACAAAAAATAACTATAGTTTAGAATAACACTAGAGATAGGCAGATAGCTATATTTTAGGATAAAACGAATAGGATATTCCTTTTGTTTGGACATCACTTGAAACTTGATGTTGCAACGAGTTCTTGAGTTGCAAGAACTGTTGTTTTCTTTTTTTAAAAAAAAAACGTGTGTGAAATTTCCGATCACACTTCAAACAGTCACATGGCTCTAAACGTGGTGGTTTTTTTATTTTAAGAATATAGACAGGGGATACATACATTTACACGATGAAATATACGTGCATAACTAACAAATGCTCGGAGCCTTTTGCAGAAATCATGGTCTCCCAAGCATGTTTAGGGCATGTTTGGTCGTTGGTTGGCATTGTCACTGTTCAACTTGTCACAAGTGTAGTACGGCACACAAAGTGTTTTAAACAATTTATTGGTCATAAGTATAGTAATATTTAGCAATAGAATATAGAATAAGAGTATGGTGTGCATGTGAACAGTAGACCTATGGAGCAGCAAAATGTGGCTTGTCATAGTCGAAACAAGTAACCAAATACTAAACAACAAATTGTGGCATGCCTAACATGTGGTGTAATAATGTGCATGGTATTCAACCAAACAACCCTTTACTACTTGAACAAAACAACACAGAAGGCCGTCAAGCAATGGCTTAGCACTTGGGGTAAAAGGGGGGGGGCCACGGAAGAGCGGCGCTAGTGTAGCTCAACATAGCTTGGGAATGAGGAGTTGTGGAGGTTTAAAAGGAAAAACACATCAGCTAAGGAGAGGAGGGGGCGAAGAGGCCAAGGGCTAAAAGGGGATCACAGTTCACGAAATGCCGAGATGCACACTGTTGACCCTTCCATGTTATTAGCAGCAGTAGCCACTACAGAGAGTGGAATGAAGGAGATATACGATGGCACGGATGGTTGCTGATCGTAAGGCCTAGGAAATATGTGACAATCATGGAAGAAGCTAGGATTTAAGCATAGAGTATTAGGGTGATAGGCCAAAGCCAATATCAATAACAATCAATATATATAAGCATATATTGTCTCTGCAGTCAGATAAAAAACACAAGATATTTAAGCATATGTTTTAGTTGTCTTACTCTTCATCTTGGTTGAGAAATTTTAATACATGGTTGGAATTGAAACATAAGATAGGAAATCACAAAATTGAGTACTCATCGTAGTTAGGCAAGAAACCAACATGTGTTTTAACCTCTTCCTTTTCATCCTGTTGAGTAATTTTAATACTATTAAAACTGTAAAAGGATAGAAAATCACAAAACTGAATACTCATCGACCGACTCTAGTCTCCACATAAGGACTAAAAAAAGAGTAGAAGCAACACATGGATTTAGTAAGATTTTATGATATTAGGGAGAACTCACCTGTGGGCAACGGCTTGGTGGATGAAGGGTGCCGGCATGGTTGGACTCGAAGACTCGGTGATAGGTGACAACAAGACGTGATCATCGGTTGGTGTCAAAGCAAGAGGAGGAGGGGCATGTCGACATCGCACTCCGCGTAGCCATGTGCGAAGCAAAAAAGATGAGGCGTCAAAAGAAGTTTAGGAGTTGAAACTAATGTGCTTCGAGGGTGGGCGGGTGTGTGGGGGAGGGGGAGGGAGAGGAGGAGGCCCGTCTGAAATTAGATGGTGATGTGTGGTGTGAACAATGTAGCTATACCGAGACACGTGAACGAGCGCAAGGCCATATGGTATATGTCTACGAATATTGATTTTTATATATTGGATTTGAGGCTTGTTAATAAAGTTGTCCCTTCACTATTTTGCAACAAAGTTGTCCCTTTCATTGTATATTTTTCATTCATATATATATATTTCCACAACACAAATAGAATTGCAATATAATAAACACATTTTTTACAAGTATTAAACCTTAGCATTTCCGAAGATATAAATAGTTATACCTTTGCATTTTTTTTCCATTTGCCTCTTCCATCATTTTCATGTACCATTCCATGTGAGGCTAGAAGAATTATAGTTTCTCTCTCTCTCTCTCTGAAGAGGAGAGGAAACCTCAGAAATTTTTTTTTTTTGGCTGGCATCATGTAGGTGATAAAACGGTCATGGATTTTGGTTTCATTATGAGAGCTACCAACAACCTCATTGTCCTCGGCTGCCACGTGTAACGGTGCCGAGGATGACTCCTTCCCAATTGTTTTGTTTGGCTGACATGTATGGCCCACCTCATAGCCAAAGTTCCTTTCTAGACAGGACTCTCCAGTGGAGGTCTATTCTATTCTACCGGACACCTTTGGATAGTAGCTCCTGCAGTCAGTGACGTAGAATTAGCCGATCACTCTATAATTTTAACAAAAAAGATGTGAAGAAAACCATCTTTGATGCAGCAGCTCTAATACTAGTGCGGCAATATATTTTATTTTGCAAACGGTATTTCTATCTAAACATACGTAATTGAATAATGAATACTCCAGTATTTACGGCCTTAAGCAAGGTTTTGGTACTACAGTTTTTTAAAGACAAAATTATTCAGTTCATATTTAGTTTGCTACTAATATGAAGTCAAATCTTACTAGTTGACGAAGAAACACCTAGAATGGATCAAATAGAGCATGTACGCTACTGATAATTTGGCTTCAATCTAAACCATCATAGATTTAATAAATTAGTAGGTATCTTTTATCCATAAAAAAACATCCATATGTTTTTTTCAATGAAAACCAAAGGATTGAACCCAGAAGATTAAAAGGATGGTGTTATGATGGTGATGCTATTATTCTATTCTAGTAGATAAAAAAAAAGAGAGAAACATCTCAGCATCATAGTTAGCAACTAGTATGAAGTAACAGCCGAGCAGGCAGAGCCATCCAAGATTGATAGTTTGATATATAATTTGATACTGAATACAGAGCCCTCTGCTTTTGTTTTTGTTAATGGAAGAAGCCTTGTTTTATATCTGAACAATGGCACGACTAAAAGTAATGTTCTAGTCCTTGATTTGGTTATACAACCATCCTGTTTGATAAGCAAGTGCCAGCCAACGATCTATATTTGGTAGCCAAGGAACTTTTATTCTAGGTTGTATGGTGTAGTACCTATAGAATTTCGTGATAGAATCTACGTGATTTTAAAAAATATTATTTTAGTAGATCATATTGTCGGCGGAAGTTGGGGATTTGTCCCATCTCATCTTTTTTAAGCTCTTTTCTATTCACTTCTGGATTTTTTGGCTGTGTGACTACGAGCAGAGACCGGAGATGTAACCCATTTCTATTATCTAAAAAAACCCAACGATCTAGCGGGCCAGCGTAGCCAACGGTTCTACGATGCCAGCATGAAAGCACAAAAGGAAGAATTTCCTTTTGCTTTATTTTTTTTCCCATGATCACTAGGTGGCAAAAGCTTGCTTCCTTAATCAATCTTAGTATCTTTAGGAAACCTCTATTTTTCCAGGATGGTTTGTCCTTAGTTATGTTGCACATTATACTTGGTTCATGACATCACATGTATATCTATCACGCTGCATCTTGCCAGATACTTCATCGAAGAAAATGATCTACATAATTTATTATCATTTGAGCTAGGACAGTCCCAACCCATAACACTACATATAGTTTCTATAAACTCCACATCATCAATAAACTAGTACTAGACACTACTCTTCCAATGCGAACACCACTATTCCATACTTCAATTTAATGCTACTTATCTCACATGATGTCTTAGATGTTGTGTAGAAACCATGTCTCATGCAAGACATGGTTTCCTTCTCTTTCCTCATTTATTCATTTGCCACATCATTTTTTATCCTAAATGACAACTTATTTAATGCTATAGATACCATCCTAGTCATTGGGTTGGGAATGCCCTTAGAGCAGGTACAATAGCAGACTATAAGCTAGTTGCAAACATATTTTAAGGAGATAAATGAGGAGAGAGAAGAGCAGCGGGCTACAGATTTGTAGCCAGCTGTCGCACGGACTTTAAGACGCAGTGTGTGTATGACAGGTGGGACTAGATATTAATAGTGTAGTATGTAAGTATTGTATGAATAAGCTATTAAATTGATTATAAATGAATTGGAGCTAGTAGTTGGATGTAGTATTGAACTTGCTCTTAGAGTTCTATTTACCTTTCCACTCAACATTGATTCGATGCTAAAGTACTAGGTCATTAAAGAGTAGTATTAATGATTAAAAATAAAGAACAATAATGCAAGCACGCCCGACCAACAAATCCAGATGCGTGTGTCATGATATTTTTCTTTACTAGTCAAATGTGCATGTGCAATACTACTTTTTTTTTCAAATAACACATGTAGGGTTTGTTTTGATTGCGTCCAATTTTTGCAGTTTGCTTGATTGCATCCGATTTGTGCGCTTTGTTTGGACTAAAGTCAATTTCCGCCCTACAATTTTTTTACAACTTTAATAATATTGAATGGATGCTTTGGTTTATTGCTAATTTTTCCCACATTAGTAGAAGTTCTATTCTAGCAATTTTAGGCGTTCTTCGACTGCAGTTTTTACAGCAGCAGTAGTTGCGGCACGTGTTTGCGGCTACGACACATAACTATGGCTACTAGTTATAGCTGACATAGCGGCCGAACAAGCTAAAACTTGATAAGGTTTTGTCACTACTAATATTTTTTTCTAAACATAATACAAAGTTAGAAGCTCATACAAGCTCATCCGTGCTGCAAATATTGAAAAAAATGGCTTCAAACCAAAATTATAAAGAAGCTCCTCATGAAAAATATGTTTTCTTACATATATTTGTATCCCTTTGGATATAAGTTCTTTATATAAAAGTAGGAAACTAAAATGCAAAGAGAAAGATGCAGTAGGAAATATAAAAGTATGCCACTTGCACCGTACAACTCTATTTTTAAACCACTAAAAAGTTCCATCGTCTCTAAATAGAGTTGTTGGCGTTGTGTCTAAATAGTTGTCAGCATAGTTGTGCATGTGTGGTATTCATTCTCAATACACGTTGACTTTTTAATAGGGCATAAGTGTACTTATAGATCGAAACTTTATAATATTTTAATATGATTTGTCGTGAATTATATGCTAATCATGATTTTGTTACCAATAACATATAAAAGGGAAAATTAACAGTCAAAATTTGACACAAGACAATCACTTCCTAAGAATCAACAATGAAATTACAATATGAACTTGGACATCGAAATACAATTGAAGTTAATTACTTTACAAAGCGACAAGGTTAGCTTCTCGATAAAAACCGATCGAAACCACGAAATGTCGATATTTCGGTGCGTGACAAAAACATATTCCAACTAAAATCTTTTTAAATGATTTTCAGCCATTAAAATTTAATACAAATAGTAAAAATCGATTAAAACTTATGAGAAAAAAACTATCACACCGTTCGAATCCAGATCCGCGGCTCTGATATGCATGGACCCTGTTCTTTTCTCCAATAAAAGTTGGATTAACTTTTGGATACTCGTGGCACGCTTTTCAAACCGTTAAACGGTGTGTTTCGTAAAAAAAAAAACTTTCTATATGAAAGTTGTTATAAAATATCAGATTAATCTATTTTTCAAGTTTATAATAATTAAAACTCAATTAATCACATGTTATTATCACATCATTTTGCGTGAAACACTTAATCTTCATCTTTATTTTCAGAAGATTCAAACACCCCCGGATGGATAGCTCGTGCAGATTGGCACGTTGTACAAGCTGACCACGAACTCCAACTCCGGACAGTTTTTCCATTTTTTCTAAAAAAAAAAAGCTCGAACCTGACCACATCTTGGACCAAACCCAAACCCGACCCCGACGAGTCGGAACTCGAAGCATCTCGCCTCGCCGCCGCCGCCGCTCGCCGCCGCCGCGCGCCCGACGGAAGCGAGCGCCTCTCTCTTCTCTCACCGGCGACGGGGTCGACGGCGGCGGAGGCGGGGATGGTGGGCTGGCTGAAGGCGCTGTGCTACGGCGCGGGGGGCATGGCGGTGGTGGGGCTCGCGGCGCTCGTGGCGCTGCAGGAGCGCCTCGTCTACGTGCCCGTGCTCCCGGGGATCGCGCGGGCGTACCCCATCACCCCCGACCGCCTCTGCCTCATCTACGAGGACGTCTGGCTCCGCGCCGCCGACGGCGTCCGCCTCCACTCCTGGTTCATCCGCCACTCCCCCACCTGCCGAGGCAAGCACCACATATAACTCCTCTCCTAGATTTTGTGCAGTTCGAGGTTTACTCCCTGGTGTGTTAGGTTAGCCTTTGTTTGGGTCTCGGTTGGTGGATCTCTGCGAGGCTTGGTTGGGGAAGGCCCGCGTTTTGATCCGATTCGCGTGTGTGTGGCTAGATGTAGCAGCGTCGCTTCATCTCTTAGCTTCCTCGATCGCAATTGGATTGGCGGATCTCGGTAGGAAATTAGGAATTGGAGTTTCACTTGAAAAGAAAAGGGGGCTTAATGGTGATGAAATTTGTAGCGGGATGATTTAGTTATCTCCCATGCTCGCGAAGATTCTCTTGTCAATTTCTAGGGTTTCTGTGTTTGGTTACACAGGTCTGTCTTGTCCGGAGTATGAACTGATTTATGATGTAATTGAGTTAAGAAGTTCCCCTTTTTTGGGGTGATTTTGTAGTTGATACTCTTTGTTGTATGCGATGCAATGTGTTGGTGCTTAGTATTAGGATTTCTCTATTGTTCTATCGTTTATATGCCCTGTAGTGCAAGCCCCATAAATGCTCAATGTACGATAGGTTTAAACTTTTATATTGTGATGAAGAATTGATGCTTAGAATTGATCGTGCTTTGTTGCTTCCTTCTCATTCACTTGTTCTAAGTCATTAGCCAATCACATGGCACCATAAGGTTTAGTTTATGAACTTAGTTTTGGAAGACATGCAGTTTAGAAAGTATACTGCTTTCCAACGATATATAACAGCATGCATGGCTACCAAAATAGTTCATGTGAGCAGAGTTGATTGAAGCAGCCGGAGGTAATTATACTGGCGGTAACTTGTGGATGAGAAAAATGAGGAAAATGTTACATGTACGTCCAAAATACACATCAGCATCCTTGGCTTTTGGTCCCAAGAAATGTGCCACACAATTGAAGCTATCTTCTTCTGATTAGCTGACCTCAGTTGTTGACTCCTTAGGCCCATACCACAACCAAAACAGCTAGCTTTAAAATTAATGTTTACACTTATGCATACTATAATTATTTGAGGCATCAATGCTAGTTGTCTAGTGTCATTGTTATCATCTAGCTAGTGATATACTAGATTATACTGCTAAATGTCTACCACGAACCAGCTATTGTTGTCTATGCATAAAATGAGTCATGCAGTTCGCCCTTATATTTTGTTGCTTGAACGCATCATGTGCTGGTGTTTTGAGTTGTCATGCTAGGTTAGAAGAGATTTGATTACTTTCTTTGTTTCTAATTAGATTTCATAATGCTTAATTGTATGAGATTGCAATAACTTTAACCTTCAGGAGAGCATTTGAATAATAGTTTTGATTTTTGTCCGCTTGTGCAACTGTCCTCCCGATCCAGCATTCATATGATGACATGAACCTTATACTGTAATTTCTGTATATTCTTACACATTATTCTGCTCATTCTTCAGTACTCCACAAATTTCACATCATCTTTTTTATGGCTTGCTTATGTGTTTTCCTTATGCAGGTCCAACTATTCTGTTCTTCCAAGAAAATGCTGGCAGTATCCTGAAATTTTCTATATAGACACTGAAAGTTATACCACATTTTACAGGCTTATAGACGATGGGATTATATTCTTTTGAATACCTTTACTCTTAATAGATATTGCACATCGTTTGGACTTTGTTCGACTAATGATGCAACGACTACAGTGCAATGTATTTATGCTTTCTTACAGAGGGTATGGTTCTCAACAGTATTAACTAGTTCTGTTATCTTTGTTTCACCCTTCTTGCTCAAAGTTCTCCATATGTTGTGGGTCCAAACATGCTTCTTCCTCCATTCACTAGTGCATCTAAACCTTGAATTATATTTGTAGGTATGGTGAGAGTGATGGTTATCCTTCTCAGAAGGGCATCATAAATGATGCACAGGTTTGCTGATTCGTTCAATCGATTTTATGTTTTCTGTTTCTGTCTATTCTCTTACTGCTCTCCTTTTAATAGGCTGCACTTGATCATCTAGTTGAGAGGAAGGATATTGACACATCCAGGATAGTTGTTTTTGGGAGATCGTTAGGAGGTGCTGTTGGAGCAGTGCTTGCGAAAAACAATCCTGGCAAGGTACTCATGATAGGAAATCTTGTTTACTCTCATGTTTCTGCATAAAAGTTAGGGAGGCCCCTCTGTTCTCTCTGCTATTGGATGGATGACGCTAATATCCTCCACCGGACCTATATTTCATGCCTAAGTAATGTGGGTCAACATGCACATGTACATGAATTAGGGATAGATCAGCTTTTCCAATTTTGTTCTGATACAGATCTAGTCAAACAAATTTAGTTTACTATGTAATGACATTATATCATGGTCATTACTCCACCAGCAAATTTCAAATTCATGGATATATTGAAATAACTACTCCTTGTAGAAATTTGAAGAACTTAGTTTTCTTTGGAAGTGTGAACTTCTCCAAGCATAGTTTCACCAAAGAAAACCGAAATTTTATGTGCAATCTGTTAATTTTTAAGTTAAATCATATATCTTTTTAATGTCAATATTAAGGATTGAAGGGAAAAGGTGAACTGGTCTATATGATGTAGAGTAATGTCAGCAGCAACTGTGTGTAACACAGTGATCCCAAGATAGACTGATAGAGAGATTATAGTATCTTTAATATTGAGAAGTTCCCACTGCAATGAACTTCTTTCTACTTGCTATAAATTCTTTTTGTAGCCACACTGAAAAATGCCCCTTCTTTTCAAGTGCTAGCAACCAACTGTAGTGTCTGAAAGCAATGCACAATCTTGATTATATTGTACTAACATGATATGATGGTAGTGGCACGCATGTTTAACAAAGGAATGTGTTATAAGGCGGCTGGGACAGAATCTCATATTTATTGGAAAAAGAGTATCTCCTAGATCTATTTTCCCCCTTAAAATAGACTGTCTGCAACTGGCTAACTAATATACGTCAAAACAACTCCTAGTTCTCTCATCCATTAAGGGTGTTTGGATGAGATAATCTTCTTGAACTAAATCTGAATATCTTGAAGGTATGTTAAATTCTGACTTTCGAAGTCGATTAAAATTCGTTGTATGTGTCAATATGTTGTAGGTGTCAGCTCTAATACTGGAAAACACCTTTACATCTATATTGGATATGGCTGGTATCATGCTACCCTTCTTACGATGGTTCATAGGTGGCAGTTCTTCAAAAGGTCCAAAACTTCTGAACTGTGTTGTTCGCTCCCCATGGAGTACACTTGATATCATTGCAGAGGTGAGTGACTATATCAACATCCAGATCTATTGTTTTCACGCTTTAATTACCGCTCTCATTTTCTTCTTTTCTATTTTGGAAAATTAGATTGTAGGTTGCATATCTTTAGAGAATACATATCAATTTCTTATGTGATTCAAATATTCTAATTTGCTTTTTTGGCATGCATATTTGAAATTTAAGCTAACTTCCTGTCTATATTTTTTGACTACATTATTTCAGCTACTGTATATATATATATTGACAAGAGTTAGAACTTAGAATTATTAAAATCTATAAGGCCTCAGATCTAAATTTCCACTTTTCGGTTACTATTTTACTGAGACCTGATGCTGTGCGTTATCTATTGCCTAGTTGATGTGTGCCTTTCTTATGTTTGCTTGACCTTTTCCTCTCAGGTTAAACAACCCATTATTTTCCTTTCTGGATTACAAGATGAATTAGTTCCCCCTTCACACATGAGGTTACTATATGAAAAAGCTTTTGAGCATAATAAGAATTGTAGATTTGTTGATTTTCCCAATGGCATGCATATGGATACCTGGAATTCTGGAGGAGACCGTTACTGGAGGACAATCCAACTGTTTCTGGACCAATATGCTCCAGAAGTACAGAGTTGTAATACCAGCTGCAAAAGTGAAATTGCTAATGATGGTAATTTTCTATCTTGTCTATTAAAAAGTTTCTCAAGACAGTTCTGTTATTATCAAGTTTTCCATTTGCTTTGTTGACAGGGTCAATTTATTCTGAAGTTCTGTATTGTGTTTACTGCATTAGACTTTTCATATACCGACAAACATTTTTTTAATAAATTAAATGCACTTCTTTTGGATACTACCCGTAGTTCATTTATGTTGTTTGCTTGCCATGTGCCCGGCTACCCCTTGTATTGGGTGGCTGGATTTAAATCCATTGGGATTGGGGGGATCAGACCCCATTCATTGGATGGACAATTTTCTCTGCCCATCTGAAGGATTTAGTATCTGTTTGCTTGAACAAATCATTATGTGATGATCGGTGATTCTGTCTATCTGTATACACTATGCAGTTTTAGCAGTGCTGATGTCTGACTACTGGCAAATATTTTTCCCATCTCCTTCAAATTTTAGAACCACGTACTATTTTTGCTGTTGACTGGAGAAGTTTGTTTTGACCAATTCTCTCTCTTTCTAGATGAAGCTGAAGAGTGACCAGAACATCTGGAGCGGCCTTCTTTTTTTTTTTCTTCCAAGCTCCAGTTTTCTGGTTGCAATTTAAATCCTGATGAACTTCAGCTCACTGCAAACAATTAATTCAGGCAATTATTCTCCTCCATTCAACCTGAAGAAGGCAAAGCTGTGAATACCTTGAGGTTGCTCTCCATCCTAGCACTACATTTGTCTCTGGAGCTATATATAGATTTCTGAGAAGTCCTAGCCTTTGAACTGATGATTCCCCATCCCCCCTTGATTTAATGTGTGATGTGGCTTTATTGAAGTTTTTTACAATATACTGTAGCGCATTACCATGTCAGAATCTGGCCTCGGTGTATAACAATGTAATGCATAGGTTTTTAAGCTCTGGTTCAGCAATTTGGTTTTGTGTTTTTGATTATTGGTGTTATAGATGTGGTTTCCTGCTTCTTATAAGCTGTTATACCAAAACTGTTGCAATATCGATAGGCCATGTCTTCACCGGCATTAATTTTTTAGCATTACACGACCTTTATTGACTCGTTGCTTAATCCAGTTTGATAGTTGTAGGATTGCCACGTTTTGAAGAGCGAAACTGATGCATTTTTCTTAGCCTTGGCATCTACTCCCTCCGTTTCACAATGTAAGTCATTCTAGCATTTTTCATATTTATATTGATATTAATGATTCTAGATATATATATATATGTCTAGATTCATTAACATCAATATAAATGTGGAAAATGCTAGAATGACTTACATTGTGAAAAGGAGGAAGTACTAGACTTACATTGTGAAATGGAATAAGTACTATGAAAAATGAAACAGCAGGTAGGAGCTGACTTTGTTAATAATAGTCAGCTCTAATTTAGGCGCGTATCTTTTTTCCTAATCAAATATGCTCCTAAATTCACAGCTTTTTTTGGGTTTTCTGTAAAGTCAAACGATTGTGGACACGGTTTGGAATGGAGTGCGAAGATGGTTTGCATTATGCATTAAGTAACCATTCAGTCCAATTCACGCGAGTTCTTTTAATTTTATTTGGTAACAAGGTAATCCCTCTGTCCCAAAATAAGTGCAGTCATATTTTTCCGTGTCTAACTTTAATAGTCCGTTTTATTTGATTTTTTTTAAAAAAACTAAAAACATAAGTCACGCATAAAAGTACTATTCATATTTTATAATCTAATAGCAATAAGAATACTAATTATAAAAAAAAATTCAAATAGGACGGGCGATCCAAGTTGGACACGAAAATTTATAGTTGCGCTTGTTTTGGGACGGAGGGAGTATCTGACTTAACGGTACCCATATATCTTTACTAAATTTTAGGGTCCATTTTGTAGTGCTTAAGGGTGAAGTTATGGAGCTATCTAAATCAAACTTCATCTTAATAGTTTATTTTTTGAGAGTATTCTAACTATCTTTACTCCTTTTTAGATGGAGCTAAAACCGTAAACCGTTTAGTTGGGCTACAGTTATAGAAGAGATGGAGTTATGCCAAACGAGACGTTGGCATTACCAAAGTTTACCAAATTTGGATGCTCGAATTTAGTAGTAGCGTTAACTTTGGCAACCGAACAAACTACACAAGCCGCCGATATCAGTCTGTCGGGCTGACCGGTGGGCCCCACGCGCCAGTAAAATCTGGAAAAGGAAACAAACGCGCCCGCCCGCCCTAGGCTTAGCCTAAGCTGGGAAGGGGGTGGGGAAATTTCGTCGTCGCGATGGGCCGGGGCCCACCAAGTGGAGCGCGCGGACACGCCCCCCGTTCTCTCCAATCCAACCACTTAACTCGCCTTCCCTCCCCCTCGCGTCCGCTTCTCCTCCTCCTCTCTTCTCTCTTTTAAACCCCCCCCCCCCCCCCCCCCCTCCTCCAAAAAGATACTCCACCCCCCAAAAAAATAAAACAAAAATAATGTCAGAATAAAACGCGGCGCAGCACACACCCCATCTCCCTCCTCCTCCTCCGGCGACGAGAAAAAAAAATGGACGCGCAGTACAACCCGCGAACGGTGGAGGAGGTCTTCCGCGACTTCAAGGGCCGCCGCGCCGGCCTCGTCCGCGCGCTCACCGCAGGTACGCGCCGCCGCCCCCGCCGCCGCCGCAGCCGGAGGTTTCTCTAGATGCGGACAGTTTCGAGATTTTTTTTTTATGCTGTTATGTTAGTGGGGAGTTTTTTTTTTTTTGGTTTTTTTTCTGGGGCTCTAGGATGGTTCGCTGATTGATTTGGTGTGGTTTTTCTCGCTGCAGATGTGGAGGATTTCTTCCGGCAATGCGACCCGGGTGAGTGGAATTTCTTTTTCCCGCTTCTGTTTTTATTTTATTTTTCCTGCCTTTCGCTTTCGATGCGCGTCGGAATTTGTACAGGGAACGCATTTGTTTCGTCCACGAATGCGCTTAGCTCGCTGCCGATTTATGCGCTGCGGTAGAATTCCGCGCAAATCTCCGGTTTATTTTTTGAATCCGACGATTTGAATCTGTGTCTCGTTTTAAATACACTAGTAGTAGTTATGCAGAATACGCGTCTGTACGTGAAGCTCTCGGAAGTCGGAATTCGAATCCAATGCCCTAATTCGTGTGGGTTTAGTGAGTAATGGACGGTTGAGATTAACCTAAGCCGACACTTCCAGTGAGAATGTGAGAGTGAGACCTTCAACTTCACACTCATGAGGCCATGAAAAGCTATAGCAGGTAGCAGTAGACTAGTAGTTTGGCAGTGAAATGGACCAAGCGAAGAAGCAGTAGCACTTGGCCTGGAAGGCGCCACAATCTGTGGAGGTTGCTGCTACATTTGAGTTTGGGATTTTTGGTTGTTGGGTTCAGCAGCATTAGTGGGGTCCTGTTTGGTAGGTGGGGTTTGATTCTTGTGGCCTAAATAATGGGGGGTTGATGTGGTTTCTGGGGTTCTTGGGAGCACATGTCACAGGCCTACAATGGTAGGAGGTCAACCTTGCTGCAAGCAATGCTGCTTGTGGTGTGTAGTAAGGAGTACAGCAGTAAGCCGGTGGCTGGGCAGTTGGTGTTGTGGGTTGTGATCCCAATGGTTCTTGGCTAAACATGGGGTACAGTACAGCTCCACTGTTGCATACAGCCAAGAGCGGTGCTGTGGCCCGTGGGGATCCACTGGATGATGGTGGTGGTGTGAGATTGATTTTGATCCCACAACAAAGACCCAGCATTTGATCCTATAACCGGCAGCATTCACCCATCCTATCCTCAATTTAGCCTCTGTTGAAACATTGTGTTGCTGACATCATGCTGCCTCGTGTCATTATCTCTTCTTTCTTCTTCTTCTTTACATTAGACCATCCCCCAACACCACTCTCTGCACACTGTACTGCTTGGTCCATTGAAGCCTGTAAGACTAATAAATGCTCTGAACACCTTACTGTGGAACGTGGAGGAGGTCAGGGGAGGGCATTGTGCAGTGAAGATCCTCAGTTGTTCCCAAATAATGAAAGTTGTCCTTGTGTGGATTGGGCCTTTGTTTGGTGAATTACATCAACTACTTGTCATTTAATGTCCAATATCCATGAACTGGCTAGTGGAAACACTGCTTGAAGCATTTGGTTAGGAAATAGGGTCTTATATTGAAGAGTCTATTCTCATGGCAATGGAGCAGCAAAATGATAATTTTGGTGAGCTTGAGTCATGCTTATTTTGAGTTCATATATATGCCGTGAAGGTATGGAAGAAGAAATTCATTGACAAGTGGTTTCACTTGCGGCTATTTGGTTTCAACCACTAAATTTCTTAATAATTTGGGTTCCACCTGTTTTTATAAATGTGCAACATGTTTCTTCCTAAGCCATAGCAGTTTGTAACAGATTGATCTACATGTTTTCGGATAGTAAATTGTAGCAAATACCCTAAACTTGGATACTTTTCTCATATCTTTTGAGCCTTAGTTGAATTATTGTTTTGCAAGCCCACCCGTTTCTCCTATGTTGCAACCGTTGTTAGGAAAACCACCGTTGGCTCTAAAGGTTTGTTTGATTATACTTCAAAGGTGACCTTATTTGAACAAGATGAGATGCATATTTCAGCTTACTTTAGCTAAGTCATACTCAAATTCTGACCAGTGGGCACCATTTTCTCCTAGTACACCTATGCTGAACTGATATTTGAGCACTCATAAGCGTTTAACTAATATATTTGTCCAGCCATACATAACCATGCGTTTCTCTTTCTGCAGAAAAGGAAAACTTGTGCCTTTATGGGTTTCCCAATGAGCATTGGGAAGTAAATTTGCCTGCAGAAGAGGTGCCACCTGAGCTCCCGGAGCCAGCATTGGGCATTAACTTTGCACGAGATGGAATGCAGGAAAAAGATTGGCTGTCCATGGTTGCAGTGCACAGTGATGCATGGTTACTTTCTGTTGCATTTTACTTTGGTGCTCGGTTCGGATTTGATAAAAATGACAGGTTTACTTCGTATCTCATCCTTCCTATATCTATACTTCTCTTACCTAGTTACGGTGCTTCATGTGCCTTTGTTTTGTTTAGATCCTACTCTGTTCATTGCATTCACCACACATGCAGTATTTAAGCCTTAATCAGATAGACTCAGTTTTAGTATCATAGCATTAAGGGAAAAAAAGAAGGGATAAATATTGTTGTATACTACTAGTAGTAATGGTGCTTAAATAAAATCCGGAATGGGTAGATGTCCATCTTCTGGGAATCTTTTGCCTCATTAATAGAGTGGCTCAGCATAAGCGTGGAGTAAAATTTTCTATTACAGACTGAAGAATAGTCTTGCTAACACTTTAACATGCTACAATGGTACTTGTATGAACTATGGATTGCTTAATTTCTTTCTGTAATTCTACGGTTTGTTTCACAAGATCTAGGGTTACCTAAAAGAGCTGTTCTGCTTGGTCCATCTCCCAGCTGTTCTGCTTGGTCCATCTTCATGTTTGAAGTTAAATATATGTTTTCGAGTTTGTAATCTTCTGGTTTTATTTGTGATGTTAGTGTCTTGGGAGTGTTTCGGTATTAATGGAAATGATGCACATGGTTAAGTGGTTAATGTTTATCGCATGCCTTAATGACTTTAATTGAGAAATGATGTTCTTGAATATTTGCTGCTTTGTACCTATGTTTGACCTGTCATGTGTTACTGACACTCTGCTGTTGTTGTGCAGGAAGCGCCTGTTTGGTATGATTAATGATCTTCCCACGATTTTTGAAGTTGTTAGTGGGAAGAGTAAAGCCAAGCCAACGAGTGCTAATAACCACAGCAATAGTAAATCAAAATCCAGCAATAAAACGGTACGGCCCATTCTCCTGAAAAATGTGCCCATACCATGCATGACTCTTGCTTCTGTGACCAATTTCAGACACCATGCAATTCTTTCATAATGCTCAGCACTTTCATTCCTTATTGTTGATCTGTTCAGTGTTCAATTCCAATGGGTCGTTGTTTTTCTTTCACCAAATCAATCCTTTTGACATTTTTTTAAAAATCTTAGGCCCTGTTTAGTTTTAAAGTTTTTTTTCCAAACTTCCAACTTTCCATCACATCAAACCTTTCATACACACAACTTCTCTATCACATCGTACCAATTTCAACCAAACTTCCAAACTTTAGTGTGAACTAAACACAGCCTTAATCATATGCCGTTCTGAAAGCAGAAGTCTTCTGAACCTCGGGCGAAGCAGCCAAAGCCGCAGCCCCAGCCCCCAGTGAAGAACGAAGGCCGCGAGGAGGAAGGCGGCCTGGACGACGAGGAAGGCGGCGGCGGCGGCGGCGGTAGGGAGGAGGAGCACGGGGAGACGCTGTGCGGCGCGTGCGGGGAGAGCTACGGCGCCGACGAGTTCTGGATCTGCTGCGACATCTGCGAGAAGTGGTTCCACGGCAAGTGCGTCAAGATCACCCCGGCCAAGGCTGAGCACATCAAGCAGTACAAGTGCCCCTCCTGCAGCGGCGGCAGCAACGGCAGCGGCGGTGGCGGCGGCAGCGGCAACGGCAAGCGTGCGCGCCCGTCCTAAGGTGTGGCACGGCGAGCCCATCCGAAGGAGATGAGATGGGCTCGCCGTGTGGTAGGAGCAGTCTGCATAGTGCAGTGCAGCGGCTATTCTTATTTGCAATGGCTGTAACTCGGTGAGGATGATTTTAACTTTGTTAAGTTATTGTATGGCAGTGGCTGTAACTTGTAAGGGTGTTTTAACTTGTTAGGCATGCAGTTGTGCTGCCCCTTAGGGGGCTAAGACTGCTTATCCATTGTACTCCTAACCTAATCTTAATTTGTTTTTTTTAAGTAGATGGGCTGTATTTGGCTGGTCTACCAGCTTACTGCGTCCTGTGTTAAGAGTATGCTTTCTCCATGTTCCATTTTGGTACCGTAGCCGTTTGCAGTGCAGAGATGTCGAACGAAATACCGCATGTATAATGGTGTTCTCCATCATACGGCACTGTATCCAAAGATTCAGAACATAGCTATGCAGCCGGTAGATTTTATCAGTAACTTAAGTTTTCTAGTGTTTTTGATCTTCGTTTTTGGATCACTAAGAATACAAGGGCAATGGTTTTACATTAGATTTTGTTATTAACTTGAATTTTCTAGTGTTTTGATCTTCGTTTTTGGATCAAAAAGAATACAAGGGTAATGGTTTTACATTCATCAATTTTCATTGTTTAGATTACGTGCCTACGTCAGTAGCTACGAATTGGCAATCACTGATATTCGAGTTCGACCAAGGACACGTCCCCTAAATGCTGATGCTAACACTCGCATTCAACAATCAATATCAAACTCAAGTGCGAAATCAGGCGTGCTAGCCAGGGTATTATAATTGCAAAGGCTCACCTTCATACTCGAATCCATCTTTACATTGGATATTGAAAATGAAACGACATGGTACCAATCACTCATCTGCAACGACAGAACTAAAAATTTGTAGTACTAAACGAGAAGCCATTATAAGCCAGTTCCTCGTGAGAGATGAGAGAAGCGAAAACGCAAGCACGCATGCCTGGAGTCCACTTATAAGTGACAACCCCTATGAAGTGATTAGTGATATTCGCATCATGTTAGCTGAACTCACTACTAATGCACGGGAAGACGACTTTGATGCGAAACCTAATGACAAGTACAACCAGGGCGAAGCAAACGTGGCCTGGGGTGGTATAAACAAAGAATTGTACAGCTTACAATCCAGAATTAAACTTAAACTTATGTGCGGAGGATTTATTTTGCATACCACGATAAAAAGTGGAGCAAGAGCGATATCCACCCTTCACAGATAAATTTTGCAGGACCACTCGGCAGCAAAGCACATATTAAAGCATGCTGCCGATACAAAAATCCTGCTGTTTAGAAGATAGCTAGGAATAGAAAAGCAAGCAAAGACTCGACATCAACATTGATAACATGTGGGAAAAATGATTGTTGAGGAAACCATAGATAAATTGGCCGAACTCAACTGCCCATTTTTCCCAAAACTGGTTTAGCAGGAAAGATTAAGCAGCATGTACAATGAAATTGTATGTGCAGCTCCATTTATACTTGTCCTGCATGCAATGAGTTCTAGACAACCAAAGTTGATAAAAGTTTCATGACAGTGGCATACAAACAACAAATAAATCTGTTTCAGGTCTAATGAGAGGAAAATGATTGTTGGAGAAAACAGAATAAGCTTAACCCAACTGCCCACTTTCCTCTAATTGATATAGCAGGAAACACTTTCGGCAAAAAATGCATAGCATAAGGCTAATGGCCGATACACACTATCCTGCAGGGTAACATGACAACGGAACAAACAAATGTAAAATCCATGAAAAAGTAAAACATTTCTTTGGTACTGCTATCTAGAGAGAAAACTAAAAGCTACAGAAGCACAATAAGAAATAAATAAAGCAAGAATGCAATTTACAGATCACCAAAACAGACATAATGGCGTAATATAGAAATATGTAGAGATAAATGAGAGGAAAATGATTGTTGAAAAAAGCACAAAAGCCTAACCCAACTGCCCACTTTCCCCAGATCAATATAGCAGGAAACACTTTCGGCACAAGACGCACAAAAAAGCGTTAAGCCGATACACACTATCCTGCAGGATGAAGCATATACACTGGGCAGAATGATTACCTACTATACTAATCTCATGTAAAAAAATGAGAAATATATCAGGAACTAGAAAGTGAAACACACCATAAATGTTACTGAGCACCAGGAGGAAATTAATAGTGACGAAACTTGTATTAGTTGCTGATGTTTGCAACTTAAAAACTAGAACTCTTTACTAGTAATAATGTTAATAATGAACATTACATAACTGAAAAAAAACATGAAGCGCATGCATCAGATCACCTAAACTTGTTCTATTTAAGCAGCAACTGGGATCTCAGCTGTAAGAGGCTTTGAAAACTCATCCTCATCCTTAGGGGCATGGATGGTAACAAGATCCGGTAAAGGAGTCATTGGTCCTTGCTTGCCCTTCGGATCCCAATCAAGCATAATCTTGACCTTAATACCCAGCACACCCTGAAAACAAGAAGCAGCTTCTAAGAAAAAAATTCAAGCTATCACAAGGAGACAACAACATTTTATTCAAACGGATGGATTTTATGTACAAACCTGCCTCAGAAGAACATGTCTAACAGCAGAGTCAATATACAAGTTAACAGGATGACCAGAAGAAATCATGTATCCATCCTTGAACTTCATGGATTTAGCACGCTGAGCCCTAAGCTTCCCACTCACAATAACCTGTAAACCAAAGAACAGCAAATCAATACATAAATAGAGCAGGAATCCAAGCAAAACCATACAGCTTTCGTTTTGCATGAGAGAGTACCTCACAGCCCTTAGCACCACTCTCCATAACAAACCTGAGCACACCATAGCACGCCCTGGCAAAAGAAACAACAGATTTAGTCAGACAAAAATCAAAATACATAAAGAGAAACAAAGCATGCTTGTAGAGAACATCCTAAACAGTACAAGCTATTTTACATTGGAAGTAAAAGAGACTAAAATTAAACAAATGTGGCCAACAGGATCACATTAGAAGCCAATTAGCAACGCTTCTCAGCAGAGACTACCTAGTTGGCTCAAGTAATCTAGTCATCTTCCGACACAAAGTTGGTACATGGTGACCTATTTGCTTTATAGATGACATAGAACAAAAGCAAACACAACCTTTTACTCGTACAGAAACACAGATATAAATGATCATATTCCTCTAAAGCAGTAAGCTGCAGATGCTATTTTTCATTTGAAGAAACAGATACTAAAATTAAACATATGTGGCCAACAGGATCACGCATTAGAAGCCAATTAATAAGTTTCTCGGCAGAGACTACCTAATTGGCTCAAAAAATCTAGTCATCTTCCGACACAAAGTTGGTACAACGGTAACCTATTTGCTTTATAGATGACATAGAACAAATGCAAACACAATAAACAATCAAATATCCCTCTAAAGCAACAAACTGTGGAAGAGAAGCAGACTCAACCACAGCATATGAAAATGCAATAGAGGAGCGGTAATTAATCTCAGTCATCATCGAACACAATTCTGGCACGAACAAGCAGCCGGTTGCTGTGAAGATGACATGCTGCTATACCAATATCTAAGGAACGCGAGTTTCAGGATGGAGCACAACCTTCTGACGGCGAGGCCACCGAGGAGCTTGTAGCGGAGCGACTCGGCCTGGGCGATGGCGCAGAGGCCGCGGTTGTTCACCTTCTCGGCGTAGAGCTCGACGCCGTTCTCCGGGAAGTTGAACCGCTTCTGCACCACGGACGTCAGCTCGCGGATCCTCCTCCCCTTCTCACCTGAAACCGCATTCATCCAAAGCATCAGATCGCGCACCCGGGATAAATCGCACGGAATCGCCTAGCTGCCCAGATCAGAAATGCCACGAACGAACGAACGAACGAACTCACCGAGGACGTTCTGGGTGCGGGTGGCGCGGATGATGATCTCGGTGCGCATGGGGGTGACGCGGACCTCGACGCCGGAGTAGCCGTCCTCCGCGAGCTCGCGGGTCAGCATCTCGTTCAGCTCCGCGAAGAACACCCCATCCGCCACGAACTGCGAGCAAAAAAAAGGGCGCATCAAATCCAGAAATTCCATGGATGACGAGATCCAGACTGCTCTGGAATGGATAGGTTTCGATCGGAGACCTACCTTGCGCTTCTTGCTGATCTGCGTGTGAGTCGCCATTGGAGTGGAGAGTGGAGGTGGGGGAGGAGGGAGGCGGCGGCGGAGGAGGAGGAGGATGAAACCCTAGACTTGGATGAGAACTGTGTGATGGGGGAGCGAGTGGAATATATAGATGGGAGCCGGATCGGACGGTAGGGGTTCGTCGGGACCTTTTTCATTTCAGTCCCTACTTTCCTTCTAATTTTTGACCAAGTATGGAGTCGAGCGGTCAAGCCATCAAGGTAATAAGATAGGGTTTTGGTCCATTGGATCTGTACCATTATAGATGTGTCAATTTAAAAATTTGTCATTAATATTTATGAAACCAGGTGTGTTCCATTGTACTGCCATGCCACTCCATCATAATTTCTATTAACACCTCTTATTTTTCGTGCTTGGATCTTCTCGTGGACGCAAGGAGTTAGATGAGACTGCACAAAGCTATAAGGGGTTGAGCTTGAGGACGGATGGTTGTAGGGCAACACATTGGTGACGATCTTGACATCTGTATATGGCTTGCCGGAGCTCCATGAATACGAAGCAACCAAGCAAATCTTAGCAAAGAGTCAAAACTCTTTCTAATATCCAACCTTCGTCTCAATATATGCCCAAGCAAGCAAGTACTATAAAGAAGACCCTGAAATTTCTAAAGAAAATTTAGCCCATATACGAGCGAGTATGATCTACAAAATCCCACTTGACCTCCCTGAGGACATAGGCTCTGAGAACCACCATCGCCAGATGCGCAAATCGTGTGACGCCCCTCAGCTCCATGACTTGCGAGCTTGAGCCACGTTGTGCACCACCTCCACAAGGCAAAGCGGGATTTGAAGGCCAAGACCGACTGCAACAAAGGGAAGGAGGAATCTTGTGCACTGACTTATCCATCTTGCTCGTCGCTGTCCTGCTTACCATGACCCACCACCAACATATCGTTGTTGCCGTCGCCGTTTGCCCCCGCTGCTTCGAGGAGAAAGTGTGAGGAGGTATTTACAGAAATTACGACGGAGTGACATGGTTCTAATTTCGGAAGAATGTCATGGTATCCACCCGATTTCGTTAATAGCAATGACATTTTGTTCAAATCAATAAATTTGTAATAGCTGAATCCAATTAACTTAATAACATAAAGTTGCTCGAGGTATTATCTCCAATAATCTGTGCGCCTTTTTTTTTAATAAACTCGAGGTCACTACTCAACAAAGAGTAGCTTGAGGTAATTTCTCCAGTAAAATAGTTCGAATTATATCATCGATTCCTCACTATCAATCGAAATACAACGAATATAAACTCTGGAATATCAGAGTGTTACATCATGAGAATACAGTACTACAGTTTTCAGCTAGGTTCGTTTATGTATCCGGTGCTAAAGCTTTCTTCTAGTTCTCTGTCAATGTGTACTACGGAGTAACATATAATTAATCAGTCTCTAGGAAATTTCTAGGTCCGTCGATGTGCAGGAACAATTGCTCAAAACTACTCCCCCGCTACAGTTTTACACTTCATGTTAATGTTTGACCGTTCATTTTATTTTTTTATAATTAGTATTTTTATTATTATTAGATAATAAAACATAAATAGTATTTTATAAATAGTATTTTATGTGTGACTTTTTTTTTTCAAATCAAAAGGTATACGAATACATTTATTTTAGAACAGAGGTATACGAATACACTTATTTTGGGACTAAGGTAGTAGTATCTAATTCAAGTTCCCCTTACCGTTTTGATGAGGTTTACCGCTATTCAGTGGTATCACAGTTACCACAGTAACTGCACGGTCACCACGAAAACTGTGATGCTACGAAATTCACAATCCGTGACCTCAAAATGCTTCGGAAAATCATCACAGCAATACAAGGGTCTGTTTGATACAGCTCCAACTCCTAAATTTGGCTATAGGAGTTGAGTCTAGAGTGGAGTTGTGGAGCTGCCTAAACCTAGCTCCACAACTCCACAACTCTAGTTTATTTTGTGAGAAAACTCCACCCAGCTCCACTTCCAGTTTTGGTGGAGCTGAAACTGTTTGGCTGAGCTCCAGCTCCAGGAGGTGTGGAGTTGGAGCTGTGGCAAAGAGGACCCTAACATTCAGGCTAGAGCGCATAAATCGTAACGCTGGCTAGACTATACAAAGGTGCACGAGGTTGCATATAAACCAGGTCAGGATACAAAATGCCCGCGGGCATAAACATATGGAATAACAATTAGGTTTGACATGGCACTACCAAATGTCCAAATCAAGTACCGAAGCAAACTAGGCGAGCTGAAAGTTCACTGAGGCTTGGGAACAGGTTCGAGGGCTTCAATCATCACAACACTGTTTCCCCTGATAACCTGCAGAAGTTACTGCATTATCAGTACTTGAGATATACTCCTAATCGAACATATGTGAGATCTTCTCTAGACAGAATTGAACTACATGAAACAGGAATGCCAAGAAAGCTTTACTTACCACCATCCCTATGTCATTCTTCTCATTTCCATTGACCTCCACTGTGTTGTCCACAACCAAATTCATGAACTGATCGAATCCTCGAAGAGTGCCAATGACAACACGGTTCGCATTCAGCTTGACTGGCAAAATTGAAAAGAGAGTGAATGAGTACACCATCAAAGCTGAGTAACACAAGGATTATAAGTTCAGCATCACTCAAGACTATTATTAGCAAAGACTATCAAGCAGTAACGGGATCAAATTGGATCAAATTGCAATATTTTTGCTTCTAGCCAATCTTAATCCACGTACAGACCAAATGTGAGCGTCACCAAACTATTTAATTAGCTTAGTCCAAACGACTATACACAGCCACAACTCACACAAATATATCAGGTAATGGTACTGATAGCAACCATAGTTCCACTATAATGCAATATTCAAATCAAAGCGACCAGCAGCAACTGAAACATCAAGGATATGATTTGATCCTTGATGAAGGGACGGTAGAGTTGTTTTCCTCCCTGAGTTGAGGGTGAGCCAAATATTAAAGGGCAACTATTACAACATCAAGGTAGCCTATCAGTGTAACTATGACAAAAGGCTTCACTTAGAAAAGAATCCATAGCTTTCCAAAGAATGTCATCATTTAGGCAGCCTACCGATGTTGATTAATGAGAACCATGAAAGCCGTTTCAAGAAAACAGGTTCTACTGAACAGAACAAAGACAACAATTGGAATTGTATATTCTTTTTAGATATCAATAGGAAGTATGAAAGAAAAAAAATAAGTTCCAACTAGTACAAAAGATAGGACATGTCATGGTGTGCACAAGGATCATGCCACTTGATAAAATTATGAGGAAATGAAGAGCAGATTAAATGCCCTATCAGAGTAACTATGACAAAGAAGCTTCATTTGGACAATAAATCCATAGCTTTGCTAAGATATCATCATCTAGGGCATTCACAAATCACAAGCACTGGCGCAAAAATCTGCAAGCTATTATCATCTGCAAACACCAACATAGTTGTGCTTAAAGATAACCAAACCTGCTCTATTCACATATCAGATCTGGTTCAAACGAACTTCCAGGTTTCTAACGAGGCTTAAGATTTACTAACAGGTTGAGCTGAATTCTTCAGCCAAAATATTTTTGATATACCAACACTACTACGACAGGAATAAACAACACGAAAAGCATCAAAGATCAATACGACAAAAACAAAAACTCGATATATCTCTAGATGACCATACCAAATCAATTACCAATACCTAGTCATATGCTTCATAACACCCCTATCTCGCAAGTTGCAACATAGAGCTCTTACAACTTGCACCACAAATCTCAGCTAGGGCATGTATTAAGATGACGAAGCGAATTAGCGATACCGGACCATACATAATCAGTTAATCACAGAATCTACACAGCGTTATCTTAGAATTAACGAGGCAACTAAAAACTTTGGGTTGGATGAGTGCGCTTACTTTGGAGCTTCTTGTCCATGTACCTGCAACCCACAAGAACAAAAGCTCGCATCAAAAAATCCAAATCCAAGTAGAACAAATCAAGCACACAAATCGAACTCAAGAAGAAAAAAAAAAGCACTAAGAAATTACTTCTTCAGATCCGGAGGCTGCCCCGATCGGCTCATGGCGACTCCCCGACGAAAGATCTAGACCTTCTCCGCTCAACCAAAGCCAAATCTTCGGAGTAGGCGAGAGAAAGTAGCCGCCGCCGCCGCCGCCGAGACGAGAACCCTGAACCCTAAAATAGCCGAGACGGGATTGCTATCTCCACACTATAAATAGTCGCTGACATGTGGGCCCGCGTCTCCGCTCCATCGCGAACACAAGAAGACGAATAAACACAGAAATATTATTAAATTTAGGGGTGTATCTGCAAATATACCACCAGCCCAGCCTGGAGTAGAACGGAGCGCGGACGAGACGAGAACTCCTCGGAGCTCTGAACTCTATCGCGTGAGCAGGTCGACGGCGAGAGAGATGCGCGGCGGCGGCGGGGATGCGGGCACCAGCTCGAGGGGCGGGGGTTCCGGCGGGGCCCCCGCGCGTCCGCGGCGGTTCCCTGAGGCGGCGCAGCCGGAGATCATGCGGGCGGCGGAGAAGGACGACGGCTACGCCGCCCACGTCACCGAGGCCTGCCGCGACGCCTTCCGCCACCTCTTCGGTGTGTTGCTTTCTCTCCCCCCGTCTCGTAGCTTAAGATTACCTTTGCGTCGTTCGATTTGATGGTGATTTGGCTTTTTTTTTTTTTTTGGTCATGATGCAGGTACCAGGGTCGCCGTTGCTTATCAGAACGAGGTGAGAGCTTAAATTGGCTGTGTTGGCTTGTGGCTCTACTCGGGTTATGTGATATTTGTCGAATTCTGCCGGAAATTTAACTTATCTTATACACTGTTTGCTACATAGACTGGTGATATGAGAGTGAATGCTTGAAATCAGATGAATTGTTTCGGTGTTTGGGTAAAGTAGTTGAAATTGTTCGACTATTGTATATTGTCGTATGACTTTGGTATGATTGGCAAATGGCAATGGGCATTTAGTAATACCTTTTACAACTTCAAATTTGGTTGCACGCCTATAATATTACATGCTTTCAAGTTTCAAGGCAATTTGGGTAGGCATTACTGTATTGGGTATTAAACTTCAAATATCAAGGGAATTTAGGGCTGTTTGAGTTTTTCGGTTTTTTAATTCATATATCTACTTTGGATTAGAATTCAAATAGCTAATTTGTCCTATTCAGTATGAACTGACAGGTTATGCAATTATATATATCTGATTTCCATGCTTGATGGTGAAATTAGTTTATTTATACAAAAATATGAAGTTGGATTGCATTGTATTGCATCCCACTATCTCAGTCATTAGATCCTCAGTAGTGTAGAATGTGTTGTGCTATACTGCTGTGTGGCAGAAGCACAACCTTTTAAATATGAACTACATCAAATTGTTCTGTAGATATGTAACATAGGGAAATAATATAAGTTTTGTTCTCTGCATTTATTTCTGTGCTAATATTCTTTATTCATTGTCCAAAATTACATTTCTTATGAACATTTGCAGATAAAATTGCTTGGTCAGTCTCTTTATTACTTGCTAACAACTGGTTCAGGTCAGCAAACACTTGGAGAAGAATACTGTGATATATCTCAGGTCATACTACTTTTTTGTCTTTAGTGCACAGTTTCTACTTGCAGCTATTTGATTTGGTACTTGGTAGTATAACATTAGCTTGTTGCTCATCTGTTGCCTTATACTTTGAGGGGTACACGTTGTAAATTTGTCTCTGTAACTGTAGGTAGTATATACTGGACATGTGCTGTTATTTCAGTTTTATCTAGGAAACACAAGAAACCTTTGATGGAGTAAATAAGGCCTTTTTGTTTAATTGAGGGGTCTGTTTGCATCTGAAGTGAAACACAAAACTTTTTATTTTTTCTTAAACATGAAATTATTAGGAGGCAAATAACTGGTAGATCCTATTAAGAAAATGTAAAGGGAACACAAAATGTGTCGGTTTCAGTTAGTGAGATAGTTAAATTTCTTATTCTTGTCGACAAAACACAAAAAATTGTTATTAGCAGAAGAGTCTTCAATGAATAACATTAATCTTAATAAGGTGCAGCCAAATTGTAGGCTTGAAGCTGCCATTCACAGAAAAAATAGGAGTCAAAATTCACTCTATAAAGCTGATGTTGTCCATATTTTATACAGGTTGCAACCTCACACGGACTTCCACCTACACCCGCTAGAAGGATTCTATTCATTTTGTACCAAACTACTGTTCCCTATCTTGCTGAACGCATCAGGTTTGACAGTAATAGTTTTGGTCATTCATTCCTATTGAGATCGGCTATCTTGCAGAATGAAACTGATTGCATAATTTCTGCTCACTGTGATTTTAACAGCTCTAGAATTGTTGCACGTGGTATTGTCCTTGATGACTCTCAGCTTGATGACCATTCTGAAAGTGATAGTTCTAGTATAGGCACTGCAGCACAACCATCCCCAATTAGGAATAGTCCTTCAAGAAGCTTGAGTTTTTCTCATTTGTCAAGGTTGAGAGGCAGAGTTCATACCTTGTGGGAATGGGTTCTTCGGAAATGGCCTTCGGTATGAAATTATTCTAATTTGTGTGTGCCATCCTTTTCTTATAGCAGAAAAACTCTCTGGATTTAGTCATAGGGAAATGTTTCTGTAGAATTAAGGTTGTGGTAACACTATGAAAATGCATTTCTTGCCTAACACTTATATGTTGTTGCCTGATTCTAATATATGTATGCAGATGCTACCATTTGCTCAAGATATTATACAGTTAACAATCCGGACAAACCTGATGTTCTTCTATTTTGAAGGTATCTTATGTTTGACACAGCATGTCAAATTTTGGAATGAGTTTGAGGATCAATAAATTTTGATAGATAGGGTGACGAGTAACAAATGAAGAGTTTTGTTTCTTAGTACTGCTCAGTGGCTGCCTTAAAGTCATGGAACCTGAACTTATTGTGAGGCAATTAGAAAAATTAAATTACCAGAATACAACTTATTGGTAAATAACAACCCAGTTTATCATAACATCTAACACAACATCACCAGTGAATTGTGGAATTCACTGTCATGTTCTGCTGCATATGAGAACTGAAATTGCTACATCCATTTCAATCATTTATTTTATTTATGGTAGGATGCAACACCATGATACTATCAAGCCTTAATTAATGGATGGCTTAGTTAGAGTTGGTCTTACATTCTTTTTTTATCACCTCAATTGAATCTGCAGTAACTGTTTGATATTTGATTACAATTGGATGTTTCCAATTTGTTGCAGGATTGTATTATCATTTACCAAAGCGAGCAGCCGGCATTCGTTATGTATTCATTGGGAAGCCAATGAATCAGAGGCCCAGGTGCTCCTTTTTTTTTGCTCATCTACCTTTTATACTACATGAAACAAATCATACAAACATTTGACTATGAAACACCTGCAATAAATGAGTTTGAGAATGCAGATGATGAATCTTTTCATGATCTGTAGTTTTTTTGGACATCTTAACATGTATTACTTCCCTTTGGGAGCTAAAATTCTCCAACAGATCATATTTAACTCATCGGATTTTGCAGGTATCAAATCTTGGGTATTTTTCTGTTAATTCAGTTGTGTATTCTCGGTGCTGAAAAGCTTCGAAGAAGTAATTTATCAACAATTGCTAGTTCGATTAACCAAATCTCATCTGGAAGCTATCCTTCATCTAGAGGTGGCACTTTCTTTTTCTGAATTTATGAAACTGGTTTGGTTTTATGTCAATGCTTTGTGTTTACTTGTTACATGGGTATAAAATGTTCCAATATTACCTTTGTGAATGGCGAAACAGGTCGAGGTGTCCCTGTTCTAAATGAAGACGGAAATATAATCAGTGACATCCGCCATGGGAAAACTGCAGATTTGGCTTCTAGTTCAGAGGTATTTATATTTTCTAGATAAATTCATTGAGATGACTACTGTTGTGTAGCAAAAACCCTTAGAAAACCGGCTTAGTGTTGAACAAAATGTTTAGCATTGTGTTGGACGCCAACAGTGTTTATGATTATCTGTATTAAGCTGTTCTTCATGCTATGCAATAGAATTTTTTTCTCGAAAAGAAAGTAACAAAATAAAAAATGTTACAATTGAAGATTATGATTGAAGTGAAAATGCTTTACCACTATTCTTATATTATGTGTATGCTATTTGGTGTATTTTGTTCATGAATGTAATTCTTACACCTCTTTCATATTGTATGTGTAATGTTCAGGCATCCAGTGGTAAGAGCAAATGCACCCTTTGTCTGAGTACCCGTCAGAATCCCACTGCCACAACCTGTGGCCATGTCTTCTGCTGGTAAGACTTGTTTTTCGGTCTTTACGTATGCAGCCTGAAATTTGTCTCTCATGCACTCGCTTGATTGGTACCATTCATGACATAACATGCAGGAGTTGCATTATGGAGTGGTGTAATGAGAAGCCTGAATGCCCCCTATGCAGAACTCCGATTACTCATTCGAGTTTGATTTGTATATATCATTCAGATTTCTAGCAAATGATTACTAGCAAGGGGTCATATCATTCTCCAGTGGATTCATTAAAATGATACTGAATCCCCACATTTTGGCGAGAGCTCTTCTTCTGAATCTGAAGTGTTTTAGTGTACCAAAAGAGGAGAGTAGAAACCATCCAATGAGGCTGAAGATCAATGCTGCCATTCAACTGTATTGTAGAGCTCAAATAACAAAACAATCAAACACAAAACAAAATTTTCATTGTAGCGCAAACGGATACCCATGTATATGTACATTGTGGACATAACTTAATTTTGTAGGGTAGAACAGTGCCTGGTCCAGTATTTATCGATTGTGAAATTACGAAGACTTGAGTAGCATTACTCTCCCTACCCCTGTACCACGTTCTTTGATTGCGTTCCGTGGCTGACATACAAGATATTGCTTATCACTACTCTGAGTTTTGCCCATACGCAGTCTGCAATCTTGGCATTTCTGCAGTAATGCAGAGCCTGGCCTGGGCGTTCATATGTCTGTTTTAGTCACTTTGAGCTCAGTAGAGTTTGAGTATAGCAAAGCAAAAGACCGAACCTGTTTGGCACAAGTGCCACCGGGTCTCATCCGGCGGCTGCCAAACAAAATCCACCATGGTTTCTCCATCCTTTTCCATTTTCAGTGCAATCCACCTCAAATTTCTCTCTCCCGTAACGCCATCCATACCCCGGCATTGCTCTGCCCGTACACAAACTACCACACTAGTCGCAAGTTAAAACGACTACAAAATCCATCCCAACCTGCCTCATCTCTCCCACCTCCATCACCAAACCAGCACAGGTCGCTGTCTCTCTCCGAAATATCATTTCGTTTTTTAATTATCTTTTCCTCCTCTTCGCTAATCACCATGATTTGCCTCCGAGCCGCCTTCCCCTTGACCTCCTCCTTCTCCTCCTCCCCTCTCCGCCGCCTCGCCCTCAAGCCCTCCTCCTCCCGTGCCGCCGCCGCCGCCATGTCGTCCGCCCCCGCCACCGACATCGCCGCGCCGGTCGAGCACATCGTGCTCATCAAGGTCCGCCCCGAGGCGGCGGCGTCGGGCGCCGCCGCGGCGATGGTGTCCTCGCTGCAGGCGCTGTCCGCGGCGGTGCCCGGGCTGTCGTACATCCACGTCGGCCCCGTGCTCCGCCTCCGGTCGCCGGCGGCGGAGGCGCTGGGGCCGACCCACGTCCTCCACTCCCGCTACGCCACCAAGCCCGACCTGGCGGCGTACGCGGCCCACCCGGCGCACGTCGCCGCCGTGCAGGGGCACGTCCTCCCCAACGCGCTCGACACCACCGCCGTCGACTGGATCAACGCCGCGCGTGTTCCGTCCCCCGTGACCGCCGGCTCCGCCGTGCGGCTCACGCTGGCGAAGGTGAAGGAAGGTGTGGAGGTGCCCCAGCTCGTGGAGAAGGTCGCCGCGGCGACGGCGGCGGCGGGCGAGGCGAAGGGCGCCAGGGTGAGCTTCGGGGAGAACTTCTCCCCCGCGCGGGCTAAGGGGTACCAGTTCGGGATGGTGGCGGTGTTCGACAGCGTGGAGGAGCTCGACGCGGTGGAGGGGGACGGGAAGGTGGAGGAGGCCAAGGCGGCGGTGAGGCCACTGCTCGACGAGGTGCTCGTGCTGGACTTCGTCGTCGGACCTGCCGCCGTGGAGGCTCCGGCGCCGGCCAACCTCTGAGAGGTTTGCCTTCGGTTTGGAAACTCTTAGTTGCCTTGTTCGATCGATTGAGAATAATGCAATCCTTGTGATTGGGTGTGCTGCTGCTGCTGTGGCGTGTGATTGGCAATGGCAATTGATTTTGGAATGAATAAGAATTGTACCTGATTACCTGAACTAGGAATTAGGATGGCCGCTCTTGCTTGGATCGTCGTGTACCAAGCAAGAGCTTGCTGCCTTCAGTGTTCATCTTTCTCTTGTCGCGCTGCCTACAAATGTGCATGTCAGATAGTCTTGTTAACCACAACTCGGTGCTATGCCTCTCATGCCTCCCCATTAAGCATGAAGGAACCACTGACATGCCACTGGACAATCTTTTAGTATCATGCACCCGTAGAAGTATTTTAGTCTTGCTCCAATTCTGCCTTGTGAAATCCTCATAGGCATGATTTATGGAACATGTGCCTTTGTGATTGTAGAGTATTATACGCAATAATCGCTGTTGTCGGAATCGGATGTCCGGGTTACTACATTTTGAGCAGTTTTGATGACTTTGGCCATGTTAAAGTTGAGGAGGTCAGTCCATTCAATAGTACAGAGGACCTTTTTTTAGTGGTAATAGTGATCTTGCTGAACGCATCAGGTTTGACAGTAATAGTTTTGGTCATTCATTCCTATTGAGATCGACTATCTTGCTGAATGAAACTGATTACATAATTTCTCATTGTGATTTTAACAGCTCTAGAATTGTTGCACGTGGTATTGCCCTCAATGACTCTCAGCTTGATGACCATTCTGAAAGTGATAGTTCTAGTATAGGCACTGCAGCACAACCATCCCCAATTAGGAACAGTCCTTCAAGAAGCTTGAGTTTTTCTCATTTGTCAAGGTTGAGAGGCAGAGTTCATACCTTGTGGGAATGGGTTCTTCGGAAATGGCCTTCGGTATGAAATTATTCTAATTTGTGTTTGCCATCCTTTTCTTATAGCAGAAAAACTCTCTTGATTTAGTCATAGGGAAATGTTTCTGTAGAGTTAAGGTTGTAGTAACACCATGAAAATGCATTTCTTGCCTAACATCTATATAATCTTATGTTTGACACATCATGTAAATTTTGGAATGAGTTTGAGGACCAATAAGTTTTGATAGATAGGGTGACGAGTAACAAATGAAGAGTTCTGTTTCTTAGTACTGCTCAGTGGCTAAAGTCATGAAACCTGAACTTATTGTGAGGCAATTAGAAAAATTAAATTACCATAATACAACTTATTGGTAAATACCAACCCAGTTTATCATAACATCTAACAGAACATCTCCAGTGAATTGTGCAATTCACTGTCATATGAGAACTCTATCATACTCTACTCAATTGAAATTGCTACGTCCATTTCAATCATTTATTTCATTTATGGTAGGATGCAACACCATGATACTATCAAGCCTTAATTAATTGATGGCTTAGTTAGAGTTGGTCTTATATTCTTTTTTTATCACCTCAATTGAATCTGTAGTAACTGTTTGATATTTGATTACACTTGGACGTTTCCAATTTGTTGCAGGATTGTATTATCATTTACCAAAGCGAGCAGCCGGCATTCGTTATGTATTCATTGGGAAGCCAATGATTCAAAGGCCCAGGTACTCTCCTTTATTTTGCTCATCTAGGAGTACCTCTTATACTACGGCTGAGTTTAGTTCCAAACTTTTTCTTCAAACCTCCAACTTTTCCATCACATCAAAACTTCTCTACACACATAAACTTCCAACTTTTTCGTCACATTATTCCAATTTCAACCAAACTTCCAATTTTGGCGTGAACATGAAACAGATCATACAAACATTAGACTATGAAACACCTGCAATAAATGAGTTTGAGAATGCAGATGATGAGTCTTTTCATGATCTACAGTTTTTTTTGGACATCTTCACATGTTTTACTTCCCTTTGGGAGCTTAAAATTCTCCAGCAGATCATATTTAACTCATCGGATTTTGCAGGTATCAAATCTTGGGTATTTTTTTGTTAATTCAGTTATGTATTCTCGGTGCTGAAAGGTTTCGAAGAAGTAATTTATCAACAATTGCTAGTTCGATTAATCAAATCTCATCTGGAAGCTATCCTTCATCGAGAGGTGGCACTTTCTTTTTCTGAATTTATGAAACCGGTTTTGGTTTTATGCCAATGCTTTGTGTTTACTTGTTACATGGGTATAAAATGTTCCAATATTACCTTTGTGAATGGGAAACAGGTTGTCACATCGAATATTTGGACACATGCATGGAATATTAAATATATTAAAAAAATTAATTACACAGAATAGATGTAAATTGCGAGACAAATCTTTTAAGTTTAATTGCTCCATGATTTAACAATATGGTGCTATAGTAAACATTTGCTAACAACGGATTAATTATGCTTAATAAATTCGTCTCGTAGTTTATAGGCAGAACCTGTAATTTGTTTTGTTATTAGTCTTCATCTCATACTTCAAATGTTTATCCGCATATTCGATGTGACACGCTAAAACTTTTCACCCCTAAACTACACAGGGCCTTTAGGCTGTGTTCGCGGGAGGATGTTCCCAACCAGCCATTAGCGCACGGAAAACGGAACGATCTATTAGCGCGTGATTAATTAAGTATTAGCTAATTTTTTTTAAAAAAATGGATCAATATGATTTTTAAGCAACTTTCGTATAAAAATTTTTTGCAAAAAATACACTGTTTAGCAGTTTGAAAAGCATGCGCGCGGAAAACGAGAGAGATGAGTTGGGAAACTTGGGTAAGAACACACCCTTAATTAATCTCGCGTTAATAGATCGTTCCATTTTCCGTGCTAACTATTCCGGTTAGGAACTGGAAATAGCGAACACAATCTTAGGGTGTGTTTAGTTCACGCTAAAATTGAAAGTTTGGTTGAAATTAGAATAATGTGATGGAAAACTTGAAAGTTTATGTGTGTAGAAAAGTTTTGATGTGATAAAAAAGTTGAAAGTTCGAAGGAAAAGATTGGAACTAAACAAGTCGTCAGTAGAGTTGGAGTGTGGCAAAGCAAAAGACCGAACCTGTTTGTCACAGGTGCCACCAACCCTCTCATCCGGCGGCTGCCCAACAGAGAATCCAGCATGGTTTCTCGGTTTCTCCATCCTTTTCCCATTTTGAATGCAATCCACCTCAAATTTCTCTCTCCCGTAACGCCATCCATGACGCCGGCTTTGCTCTGCCCGTACACAAACAGCCATACTATACTACCAGCAAGTTACTACGGAGTACTTGCAAACCACTACTCCATCCATTCCAACTTGCTTCATCTTCATCTTTCCCACCTCCATCACTTCACCAACAGCACCAGCGCAGGTCGCTGTCTCCGAAATATCATTTCGTTTTTAATTATCTTTTCCTCCCCTTCTCTAATCACCATGATTTGCCTCCGAGCCGCCTTCCCCTTGACCTCCTCCCCTCTCCGCCGCCTCGCCCTCAAGCCCTCCTCCTCCCGCGCCGCCGCCGCCGCCATGTCGTCCGCCATCGCCGCGCCGGTCGAGCACATCGTGCTCATCAAGGTCCGCCCGGAGGCGGCGTCGTCGGGCGCCGCCGCGGCGATGGTGTCATCGCTGCAGGCGCTGTCCACGGCGGTGCCCGGGCTGTCGTACATCCACGTCGGCCCCGTGCTCCGCCTCCGGTCGCCGGCGGCGGAGGCGCTGGGTCCGACCCACGTCCTCCACTCCCGCTACGCCACCAAGCCCGACCTGGCGGCGTACGCGGCGCACCCGGCGCACGTCGCCGCCGTGCAGGGGCACGTCCTCCCCAACGCGCTCGACACCACCGCCATCGACTGGGTCAACGCCGCCCTGTTGCCGTCCCCGGTGAACCCGGGCTCCGCCGTGCAGCTCTCCCTGGCGAAGGTGAAGGAGGGTGTGGAGGCGCACCAGCTCGCGGAGAAGCTCGCCGCGGCGACGGCAGCGGCCGGGGAGGCGAAGGGCGCCAAGGTGAGCTTCGGGGAGAACTTCTCCCCCGCGCGGGCCAAGGGGTACCAGTTCGGGATGGTGGCGGTGTTCGACAGCGTGGAGGGGCTCGACGCGGTGGACGGGGACGGGAAGGTGGAGGCTGCCAAGGCGATAGTCAGGCCGCTGCTCGACGACGTGCTCGAGCTGGAATTCGTCGTCGGACCCGCCGCCGCGGAGGCTCCGGCGCCGGCCAACCTCTGAGAGGTTTGTCTTTGGTTTGAAAACTCTAATTGCCTTGTTTGATCGGTTGAGAATAATACAATCCTTGTGATTGGGTGTGCTGTGGCCTGTGGTTAGCAATGGCAATTGATTTCGAAATGAATAAGAATTGTGCCTGACTACTTGAACTAGGAATTAGGGTGGCCGCTCTTGCTTGGACGTCTACCGAACAAGAGCTTGCTGTCTTCAGTGTTCATCTTTTCTTCTCGCCCTCCAACTGCAGATTTGTATGCCAGATAATTTTAAGACTCGCAACTCGGTGCTATGCCTCTCATGCCTCCCTTCCCCCATTAAGCATGGAGGAACCACTGACATGCCACTGGACAATCTTTTAGGATTTGATATTCATTTGACTTAGTATTATGCACCCATAGAAGTATTTTAGTCTTGCTCCAATTCTGTATTTCTGTCTCGCAGAATCCTCGTAGGCATGATCTATGGAACATGTGCCTTTGTGATTATAGAGTATTATATGCAATAATCGCTGTTGTCGGATGTCTGGGTTACTACATTTTGAGCAGTTTGATGACTTTGGCCATGTTAAAGTTGAGGAGGTCAGTCCATTTTAATAGTAGCAGGGACCTTTTCTTTAGCGGTAATAGTGATCTGGACTTGGAATTAGCATGGTGGACTTATATACATGAACTTGGATCATGCTTTCTAGCTTGCACATTAGACACTGGTTCAGCCCTTAGGGCAATGGTGGATGGACTGCATCCAGATCTCAAGCCCTTTCAGAAAAGGATATATGGTTTTATACTCTTGTGGCAACCATCTACCTACTGGTTGTTGCCTTGTTGACAATGGTGGAAGGAACGGGACAGGGGTAACTTTAAAAAATGAGAGACTGCTGCAGCAAATTCTGATGAATTTGGCAATTTGCTGATGCTGTGGGTTTGAAAGAGCCAATCATCTAAAGCTCAACCACATTGTTTTCTCTCAGGCAGAAGTAGCAATCCAAACAAGCAAAGTCTCGGGTTGCCCGACCAGGCAAAGTCTATGAACATCTCCAATGTTTCTCAGGCATGTTGCTCAGAGCACCAACCAAACATGCCCATAGTTTGGTCGCTTCAGACTGTAGTTTGGTGTTCCTTTTGTTGCCCTTCAACCGATAACTCTGCAACTAACATTAACATGGACCTTTCGTGTTTTCTGTTGCTTCCTCCAATATATTCAAAGTGAATGTGTATATATGCTATTTTGCTCATTAAGAAACTTAGCATATAACAAAGACCGGTCACATCCTTTTAAGGGTTCGTGACAGCCTGCTCAAACATAGAAGGTCAGACACTTCAATCAATTATTTGCCTTGCTTGCAGTTTAATAAATTCATTGTCAAGTTGTATATTGTGTCCCTTTAGTTTTGTGCTTGACAAAGTATTGGTAGCGTGTGCAGGACTGAGGCACGTACCACTTCCTCTTTGTTGTATGATTGATTTTATTGCATAATGCTCTGTTCTTTGTTGTAAGTAATATTTTGACAAAGGGAAATTACCATGACATATATACTCAGATACTTTAAAAGAAAAGAAGATTGGTTTTACCATTTTTTTTTATTTTTCTACATGGTTATATTTTACGAAACAGCAAGACTGAGTATAAATTGATAAAGTGAACATAACTTAAGTTTAGGAAGGGATACGGTTTAGGCTCTCCATAAAGGGAAGGGATGACTTGGTTGCCTATGATGCAATTATTTGAATTTCTCAACAACCAAATCCTACATTATATAAATTTCAAGGCAGGCAGATACAGCTAGGATGTTTGCATCCAAGCAAGACACTATCAGAGTTTTGAGGAGTGGAATATGTATTCAAAGCAAGGAACTAACTGAATTTACAATATGCGTTGAGAAGTTACAACTTACAGGAACATTATTAAAACATGTAGACATTTGTTTTAATAATGCCAGCCATGGATTTGAATATTGAGAGCTGAGAAGCATAAAACCATTTCCTTACCAAGAGTGAGTCTACTCCTCTAAAGGCAACTTTTTTTTTTTTGAACGACTCGCACGAGACGGTGTGAGGTTCTATTGATAGAGTAGGAAAAAATTACAAGATTACAATCCTGGAGGGTCGTAACCAGGAAAAAGAAAAAATATACCACCACCCACACACCGACAACGCCAATACACAAGTCCGGGAGAAGGCTAGCACTGGACCGGCCGCGGCTAAGCGGGACCAACCGCCGCTAAGGGCACCTATTTTTATATGCAGGAAATAAAAACATTTGGCTAACTAGGCGGATCAAACCATCAAATTACATCCTGGATTACCATATTATACCATTTCTTGCCTCAATAGTTTGGCACTTATATCCACATCCAGCTAATGCACATGCTAACCAAGTCTTGCAGCATCTACACTTGCACATCTTAAGGCCTCCCTTGTGGGAGACCTGACATTTCAGATTTCAGAGGCAAGGACATTGGCAGAGAAGCAATTCTCCATTCTCCAAGATGTACTACAACTACCGGACTCACTGCTCCCACCCGCAGCACGTCCTGGTGAGGTGCCAGTACAGCAGCAGCTCCGGCCATGTCTGCGACCTCTGCGCCGCCGGCTTCCGCGGCCTCGTCGGGCTCCGGTGCAAGGCCTGCGACTTCGACATCCACGAGGCCTGCGCCGACTACTTCCAGCCGGCGATCTCCTCCTTCGCCGCGCACCCGTGGCACGGCCTCGCCCTCGGCCGCGTCGGCGTCGCCGACGACGACCGCGTCTGCGACCTGTGCGCCGCGGCGTGCCCCCCGGGGGGCTTCGTCTACCGCTGCGTGCCGTGCGGCTTCGACGTGCACCCGCTCTGCACCATGTTCCCGGCGAAGGTGAGGAGCCCGCTGCACCCGGAGCACGAGCTCGCCATGGTGACGGCGGCCGCGGCGGCGACGCTGGGACGGCAGTGCCGCCTCTGCTCCGGCTGCGGCGAGGTTTGTGGCGGCTGGTTCTACCGGTGCGACGCTTGCGGAGTGTGCCTCCACGTCGAGTGCCTCAATGGGGCCCGCGCCAAGCAGAGTGCCGGGGTGGGAAGCCAGAGCACCGGCGTCGGTGGTGTAAGCAGCAGCCAGAGCGGCGGCGGCGGCGGCCAGAGCACCGGCGTGAAGCGGAGCCGGAGTTCCCTTGTTGGGAAGTTGCTTCTCAAGGCTGCGGTTCGCGTCGCCGTCGATGCGGCGACGAACGGGCTGGCATCGGCGGTGCTCGATAGCGGCAGCGCCGACGACACGTCTTCCTTCGATCAATAATGTGATTGTGCGTCCTATTGATCAATCGATGGCAGTACATTATGTATGAGTATCACCCATCTCCCTTGTTTTCTCTCAATCTGATACGGAGTACTTCGTACTATCTATCTATCCATCCATGCTTCTCAAGCCGGTTGTTTTGCCGATTGATAATTGGACCACGTGGCTATGTGAGAAATTTAGGAATGATTTCGCTAAACTTCAACTGGGCTTTCGCCCGGCAACCACCCTTGAGGGGTGAGACAGCACGACAACGCCCCTAGGAGGGGGAATGGACCATCGTTATCGGCCCGGCCAAGGCCGGGCTGGGTTTTCACCCGCCGCTCACCACCTGCGAATCCATAGCTGACGCACCGATGCTCCACCACCACTCTAACTCTGCCAATATATGGGACCCCTGCACCGGCGTCCCTTGCCGGCCAGCCTTCGTGCGCCGAAGACCGCGCCACACCCACCGGCAGCTTCTCTTCACACTGAGGTCGCCTCCTCCACCACCGGCCGCGCCTCTCGCGCCAAGCCTGCCACCATCTCCGCCACCCGCGCCTCTCGCGCCGAGCCTGCCTCCGCTGCCATCGCCTGCGCCACTCTGCACCAAGCCGGTCTCCGACCCCTCCTCCAAACAATACCGCGCCGGCCAGATGCAGCCGTCCCCCCTCCCCCCGCGTCGCCCACTCGCTGGCGACACGGGGGGGCAAAAACCCTAGCAGCGCCGCCGCCTTCCCTCTCCCTCCTCCCCCACCTAGCTGCCACCGGAGCTCACCGCCAGAAAGCCGGCGGGTGAGCCATGATGGCGGCCGCGGGGCTCCCTCGTGGTGGCGACCCCTCTCAGGCGCGGGAGAGGCGGCGAAAGGTGGCGGTTGGGGAGTGACGGCGGCGGCCCATCCCGGCGAGGAGACGGCGGATTCGGCGCCGCCTTCGCCGGATCTGGCCATCCCCTGGCTGGATCCGACCGGGGTGGGTGTGTTGGCGGCGGAGGAGGCCGCGGCGCGGCGGTGCGACAAGAGCGGCGACGCTGGCGCGATGAGGCGGCGGCGATGGCGACGACGCGACGTTGGCAGCGGAGGCGGCGGCGACGATGCGCCGACGACGATGCTTGCACAGCTGCTGGCGGCGGCCACGGCGGCGAGGCGAGATGCGCGCGGGCGGCGGAGCTCGCACCGCCGGGCCTGGCGGCAGCGGGGTGTTGGTATTTCTTAACGACATTACTAGAAATATAATTCTCAGGAATGGCGCAGAAATACTTCTGGTATATTATGGTTACAGAGTTCATCCGCAAGCGCACGGATATACCATTGCAGCATTTCACCCGAGAGTATTCCAAGGGTATCATATTTATTTTATCCCGTGGAAAGATCATGTAGAGAGAGTTTGACTAATAATTTATATATTACTTGTGATAATCATATTCTAAGTAGGGGTTAAGATAATCGAAGGGTAGAGTGACACACAAGCACTAACTACTCATTCTCATAATATATTATCTAAACTAAGTGGATAGAAAAGCGAAAGATAATCTATTCCTACACTTCTAATATACATAGTATACATACATTCTAATTAACTGATATACTAGCTAATACCCTCTATCCGATGCCTTCCTGGTACTTTGAGAAGCCACCTCTGACTGCCGAGTTTCTTATGACAGCCCGTCATGACCATACAACCGGGACTAAATGCGGAGGAATATCCTCCCCAGAAAATTAACTTAGGATTATATACCGGCGCAAAGGAATATCTGTTGCTGTTGCTTGGGAGAGTTGACGTCGCGGAGCTGCTCCTCATCGGCGCCATTGGCGGTCGTCGGAATAGTAGCTAGGTGGCGACGACGAGGGGGCAAGAAGACAAGAAGGTAGGGGGGCTCCCGTCGAGCTCGCCCCCCGGTCACGGTGAGGCGGCGGGAAGGAAAGCGCCAAGCTTCTTACACCGACGTCGAGCTTGCACGGAATGACGCGGAGGAGAGTCGAGCTCAGGGACGGACGGACGGAGGTGAGGTGAGTTCGAGCCCCCGCGAGGCATGAGGGACGACGCGAGAGGGGATGATGTCGAGCCCGGCAATGGACGGCGTTGTTGGAGGTGAGGCCAGCTCCAGGAGGACGGCACGCGTGCTCTGCTCAGGGAGTAAGGCATGCGCAGCGGGCTTGACCTCACCTTTCTCGCATTATTCCTCGACCACGATGGGTGGACAAGCGCCAAGCTGTTCCCGCAACGGCCGGTTATTGCGCGCACAAGATTAGATTGCAAATCAGAAAAGTTTTCTGTAATTGAACTCAAACAGAGTATATGTTTTTTTTTTTACTCTTGATGATCTTTGAGCCGACGAGAGCGTACTAGTAGGCGACGAGGGTAGTGACAGAGGAGCAGGAGGGTGTAGTTAAGTCACTGATACGTAGATTCTACTTTGTTATGACCCACATGTTAATAGCTCAACTGTATAACAGTTATATCAGAGGTAGGGAGTGGATTTTGATCTATTGAGGGAATATCCCCTTATTGTTTGCATGCCACTTAAATAGTTATGTAAAAAATTAAGATAATGTATTAACATGTGATGCATCACTCAACAAAATGCAAGTTCAAATTCAACTTCTACATCTCACAATGAAAAAAAAACAAATTTGACTGTAAATATACGTTAACTAGTTGTAGTTTAATTTATTTTTTTTTGTTGTGGATGTACAAGTTGAATTTGAAATTGTATGTTTGTGAAGTGATATATCACATGTTAATACATTCTCTTAAAATTTTTTATTTTTTTCATAATCATTTAAGTAACATGAAAATAACGAGAAGAAATGATCTCGAGAGACAAATAGTTTTCCAGAGGATCCCTTTCCAGGCCGGAAGAGCGGTGCAGCCAGCCACCTTGGCCCCAAACCCGTCCTTCCCCTGCGGATAGCCAGTAGCCTGCGGACTAGTATCAATTTGAGGCCCTGTTTGGGGGAGTTTGTCCCAGCTGCAGCTTTTGAAAAAAGCTGATTCTGCTAGAAGCTGCCCCAAACAGTATACAGATTCTGAAAAATGAACTAAGAAGCCAGGAGCTGAAGAAGCTGGGTTTTAGAGCTTTTCCAGATTCTCAGAAGCTGGTTACCAAACAGCTGCTTCTCAGAATCTAAAACTCCCTCAAACATGCCATGAGAATGGAGTCATGCCGTTCCCGATTCCTCGCGAGTGCGTCGAGTAGCGATCCCATCGCCATGGTCGCCAACTCGCCACGGCTCCCGCACACCGTCTCAACGCATGACTCCATCCGAATAGCTGGGAGTCTGGGATGCCGAGACAAGGCCTGACAGGCGACACGCCACCGTGCGCTCAAGGGGAGCGCCGCCGACTGCCGTGGCCACCAATTGCCGTGATCACATCTGATCTTCAGCATGCGGCTCTCTAGACTCCTGTCCAATTGAATGCGCACGATCGTTTTTGGTAGGACCTGAATTCAAGTTTTTGGTGTAGTTGATATTTTGGGCCAAGCTATTTGATAGAACAAAGACTGCTTAAACTATAGAAGTTATTTATAAGCTTATCAATTTTGGTAGATTACTCGATGCTCCGCAAGTGTGCTTCAAAGAACATAATAAAACAACTTCGCTTCGGGTGATACCATCGGTGATGCTGTGCCAGTTGGCGTCAAAGCATTGCATTGCGTGTTCATTTGATACCACAAGGTAAATCTTTTGTCGATTTTACTATAACTTCTCCGTGACATCTGAATCTCTCAACAACCACATAATAACGGTGTCTTGCACCAAACAGACTTCTCCTTGAATTTTCTGTTGCCTAATTGCATTTCCCTATGATGTCAATATAATGAGTTTTTTACAGCCCTCTGAGATATGATCTTGATCTCTCATCAGTGACTTCGAATCTAGAAATGTACGAAGAAAATTTTAAGGTTGTATGCAGATGGAGTTTTTCGTATAAATATTGCTCTTGGACGCTCTTTTTAGGTTCATAGATTGATGATATATAAAGGACCTTTTTTTAAGTCTCACCCTAGACCACCGAAATCTTAGGATTTGCCCTAAAGGAGCCACCATGTTTATCGGTGATATGGGTTCGGGGGTACCCAGGCTGTGAGGAAGGTCCTGCCCTCGGTAGCCACGTGGCCTTCCCCCGAGGGGCTTTGGCCCGAGGCAGGGCGGCGGCCGTTCCCCACACGCCCTGGGATTGGGTCACCCCGACCCCCTCCGCGTGGCGCCATGTGTGCGGCGCCAGACGGGCACTTCTAGTGCCTGCCTAACCACATTTAAGGCGGTCTGAGCGAGCGCTCCGCGCGCAGTATTTAATACGGCGTGGTGCGTCAGACTGGTCTGTGATGTGGCTAGGGTAGTGCGCCTGAGCTCTGGCTGCATATCAGGCGGCCTGCCGCCTGACTCCCCCTATCACGTCGCAATTGTGAGAGGCAGCTCAGCCTCTCACGTCTGCCGGAGACGGTTTGCTTAACCCGTTTAGGGCAAGGTTCCCACTTCCCGGTGCGAGTGAGGACTCAAAAGTCCTCATTCATTAAATGCCAAGTGACGGGCACATCCCCCGTGCCAGGCGGGTGGATTTGATGGGCCCCGCGCTACAGCAAGGTATGCAAGTGACTTCCAAGGCAAGTAACGAGACGCGTGCTTAGTATGATTATCCTCCCTAGTTAGACTCGGTAGAGCCCTGTGGTAACCCCTTGAGATATAAAAAGAGGTCCTGGCCTACTGAGGGAGGGGATGAGACATTTTGACTAGAATAGTCTCTTGCCCCTCATCATCAACACCTTCTACTCCAACAAGGAGATCTTGTAATCTCTCCCTCTCAGTGAGCATAGTACAGGAGTAGGGTATTACGCTTCTCAACGGCCCGAACCTGCATAAACCACGGTTGCCTTTCCCCCGAGGGGTCGCACCCCCTCTTCTGCACACTTGATAGCGAAACCCTCGATCTACAATCACCGTCCCCGGCCGAACTAAAAAGGGGGGCCTTTCGGTTCCCTGGTGGAGGAGTCCACCCTCTGACAATGTTTGCTATGAACTCCTAGAAACTTCTTTGCAAGCAGCTCAATATATGAAAATAATTATCTCACGACAGCATGCAGTTCAACCCGTAAGAAATATAATCTGCATTACTGCTTTCCAAAAATTTTAAGAAAGGGTTGAGCAACGTTTACCTGCCTCCCTAAGATGAATAGATTCAGATTTTTCTTAAACATGAAGAGTACTAGTTGAGGGTATTTTTGGAATATACTCACTCCATACTCATAAAGAAAGTCGTTTAGGATAATGTGTAAGTCAAACCTTAGGAATATAAATCATAAATAACTCTCGAGTTGTTGAGTTTGAAAATGTAAAAATTATATGAATAGATTTGTCTTGAAAAATACTTTTATAAAAGTATACATATATCACTTTTTAATAAATATTTTTATAGAAACAAGAAGTCAAAGTTATGTTCTAGAGACCGTGTCGCTGTGTTAAACGACTTTCTTTACGAATATGGAGGGAGTATAGTGCTAAAATGTACCTACCATTGCTTTGGAATGTCTGGCTCCTGTAAGGGAACGAGGGTGATAGGTACATTTAGTACCCATTCAATGAACATAATAACCCATCCATTCCTAACCTTCCAGGACACGTGTTACACGATGAAATGCGGTGCACATGCACACAGGTTCATATTATCCAGTTTCTCTCTCTCTCTCTATGTATATATATCTCTGTGTGTGTGGATGTGCTAAACCGCACCCAGGGTGTATTATAATTAAACTACTCCCCTCACAGCAACCCCCTCACCCCACCCCCCACCCCTCCTCCCCCTCCCCCCTTCAACACCCCCCGCACAAACTCCCCCATCCCTCCATCTCCAAAAATTTCTTTCGTTAAGTAAACCAATTACTATAAGTGGTTTTTGTTCGATAAGTAATCAAGTTACTATCAAAAGGTTCCCCACACCATCAATCCCGCAGAACTAGCCTACACCTTTTTTTCTTTCCTCCTTTTTTTCTCTTTCCTCCTACACTTCTTTCGTGATTGTCCTATTAGTAACAAGATTACTGAGTCTGTCAGCTTATGAGTAACTGAGTTACTAACACTCCCGTACTCCCAAATTGATTCCTTCTCTCAGTAAATAGATTACTCCCAAGTTGTTTTCAGCCTTCTCAATTTGGTTCCTTCTGTCAGTAAATGAATTATTCTCATGTCGTTCTCAGCTCTTCTCTTAGTAATTAAATTACTTAGGACAGTAGTAATCCCAATTGATTCGTATAACATGTCTTAGTAACTTAAATTACTATTACACCGATGGTTCTCATCATAACATATTGATCTTGCCACAAAATTTCTCTTAGTAACCAAGTTACTATTACACTGATGATTCTTAATATTTTGTCTCTTAGTAACTAAATTACACCAATGGTTCTCAAACATACTATCTCTTAGCAACTAAACTACTATTACATTACATCGATGGTTCTCAATATATTCATATTCATATTGATGTAAGAAAAGGAAAAATACAGCCAATGACAACACAACTAGCTAAACACCACCACCACGCTGGTGTCGACTGCCTTCCCCATTTAGTCGTCCCATGGAAGCACCATGTTATACCATCTTCATTGACCAAATTTGCACAAGCCATGAAAAGTGCTCATATTGTAGAAGATAAGCAGACATAAATTAGCACAACAAAAATCTTCTCCAGCACCTGCCAGTGGTCGCCAATGAACTTGACGAAACACACTTCTCCGCAATATGAATTCACGGATAATCACCTTCTTGATGTGCCCCTCGAAGCTGTCAATTAGAGAAGCACGATTGGCTCATCAACATGCCATCGTTCCATGCCTCAATCACACCATCCCACACTGCACCTGATGACGCTAGCAGCCACAGGTAAAATTCAAAACAAAACATTCAGTCTGAAGAAGTTTGTCCCAGTAGCAACAAACATGGTGGCTACATTGATCATTATATTAAAATTTAAATAAACTTGCCTGGTCATCTCAGCTGCATGAAAATAATAAAAAATATACGCTAAGATCGAACAGCACCACCTGAAAACAAAAATAATCCAAGAAGGCAAGTAGAATGAGTTTTTAATCCATTAGCCAGTAATTCCATACAGAACCCAATAAGGAATGCAAAATGCAACATTCTTTGTAGATAGAAAATCAGGCAATTAAATTGAAGCAATCTCAGATATGTTTAGATGATAGAAAAGATGTACAAGGTTAGTATATGCAAAGGATAAAGCACCCACAAATTCATTGTGGTTCTTGAGCTCACCATAATACCAGCCTGGAATCTGATATTGTTCAATTCAGCCAAATGAGAAAATAAGATTCACACATGGCGTAGAAAGGAATAAAAATCAATATTGCTGCCCACCTTGATAATGATGCTATTGGTAGTTTTCCGAACATTCGACAAACAGATTCATGATTGAACAAATGAAAATTCAGATGCGAGCGGTTTTCTGAACATTGGACAAACTACAGTTTTCGACAAATATTTAGAGCTGCCAGATTGCTGTTTTTACCATGCTTCATTCTCCTAGCTAGATGAAACAAGAAAAATCAAAAGAGAACTAGACGGGAATCAAAGAAACAAACCATTTATGGATCCATTTGGCCCACAACTGCTACGGATCACGCAAGCATGCTGTAGCCGCTGTTGAGGCACCCATGAGCTGCCGACCACCAGCACCATCAGCCTCAGCCATCAAGGCCCCCGCCACCAGCCGCCCTTCAATGGCTAGATCCTGGACGCCAAAAGCGGATGTGGTTCGTTTTGAGAGGTTACATATCGATGAGCCTGGAACCAGAGCGCGGCGGAGAGGACGTCGTCGTCTGCACCGTCGCCACCACCGAGGAGGAGGTCTTCCTCGGCAGCACGCTGGAGCACGGCGTCGATGTGGCTGACCTCGATGACAGACTCAAGCGGCTGCCGTGGCCTTGTTCCGCTGCCAGACCAACGCGCGGTCGAGGCCCTCACCGTGGACCGTGGTCCTTCCTCCCGCCATCGCAACAAGGTGGCGGGGGTGGCGGCAACTCCTCCATGGCGAGGCGCAGAGGGCAGCGGTGGATCTCCATGGCGCGGCGGCCCGCGAGCGCCGCCACCGTCGCCAGCCTTCGCTCGTGCCCTCTCCCTCGTGGTTGATCCGGGAAAACCGGCGTGGAGTGGATGGTCTCTAGATCACGAAAAATATGGTGGGGGTTTGTTGCATACTGAATACAATCCGGGGGGGGGGGGGGGGGGGGGGGGTGGCTGGAGCCTGGAGGGAAGGGTGTGGGTGTGTTTTAGCTAAACTACACCTCATGTGTAGTATATATATTGTTAATACCAAAAATTGGTCATATACAATCACACTTGCGAGGCACACCAAGATTACTAGATTAATGGATAACGATATCATGATTTGCTTATATTACGAGGAGAAGACCCACTATAAATGGAATATAAGCTGAATGACATTATGAAATGATCAAAAATACAAAACATTGCATAATAATGAAGTGAAACATACATAGTTGCTCTTTGACCAAACTTTTATCCGAAAGTGGATAGCATAATTATTTAATGGTTACTTGATTATTGTTGATAACTTCACAAGATGCATCGGTTGTAATTGTGAAATGTCCACACTGCACAAAGCCACAAACAGAGAACAAAATATCAATGAACTTATTGTATATAATCTTAGAAAATCTTGTGTAATGTCAATTGTGATGGAAGTACCATGAAACTATGAGGTATCTCTCTATGTCAATTAAGATTATTTTGCAAGTTAAAATAGTTTCATATACTAATAACTAGCATGGTGGCCCGCGCAGATTGCGCGGCTAGCATCATTATATTTTCTCTCATATAACACCATATATGTTTCTCATTATATTATTCAAATATATTAAAATGACAACATAATTTTAAATTTTGCAATAACTTTACAAAACTACTAATGTGTAATATTCATATTGTATATTATATACGTGTTAGTTATTAATTATTTTTAATATCAAATTTTATTTGTAAATTATATATATTCCTATATGGACTCTAGACTCGTCTTTTAATATTTCTTTTTAAATTCCGAATTTTATGTAAATTGTATTTCTATATAGACTCTATGCTCTTCTTCCAATATTATTTATTTTTATTTCTGATTTTTTATTATTTCTAATTGTATTTTTATGTGGACTCTAAACTCGTCTTTTAATATTCTTTAATTTTTAATTTTTAATTTCAGCTACTTCTAAATTGTATTCATATATTGACTTTAAACTCTTCTTCCTATGTTTTTCTTAATTTCAAATTTTAATTATTTGTAAATTGTATTTTTATACAGATTCTAAACTCTACTTTTAATTTTATTATGTTTATTCCAAATTTTAGTTAGTTTTAAATTCCTATATGGACTCTATACTCTACTTCTAATATTTCTTATTTATAATTCCGAATTTCTATTATTTCCTAATTGTATTTCTATATGGACTCTATACTCTACTTCTAATATTTCTTATTTTTAATTCCGAATTTCAGTTATTTCCTAATTGTATTTCTATATGGACTCTATACTCTACTTCTAATATTCCTTATTTTTAATTTCGAATTTCAGTTATTTCCTAATTGTATTTCTATATGGACTCTATACTCTACTTCTAATATTCCTTATTTTTAATTCCTAATTTCAGTTATTTCCTAATTGTATTTCTATATGGACTCTAGTTTCCTCTTCTAATATTCCTTATTTTTTAATTCCGAATTTCAGATATTTCTAAACTATATTTCTATATAGACTTTGTCTTTTCTTTTTCTCCGATTAATGTGAGAATTTCTAGGCCATGAGAGCGAACGTGGAGGCTCCTTTTTCTATTCCTTTAATAATATAATAGATTTCCGAGATAACAAAGGGCTTCATCTAAAGATAAAAGAAAATTTGCACTTACACAATTTAGTACGAGTATTTTATACTCAATCTTCCCGAACAACCACATTCATCATGATGCCGGACATTTTGGCAAAGAAGCTCACAACAGGCACAGTATTTTCAACCTCTTCCTCCTCTTCATTTTCGTCTTCTTCAACATCCTCCTCCTCCTCCTCTTCTTCTTCTTCGTCGTCTTCTTCTTCTTCAGCCCCCTCCTCCGGCTCTTCTTCTTCTTTTTCTTCTTCTTGTTCTTCTTCGCCCCCCTCCTCTGGTTCTTCTTCTTCTTCGCCCCCCTCCTCTGGCTCTTCTTCTTCTTCTTCTTCTTCTTCTTCTTCGCCCCCCTCCTCCGGCTCTTCTTCTTCTTCTTCTTCTTCTTCTTCGCCCCCCTCCTCCGGCTCTTCTTCTTCTTCTTCTTCTTCTTCGCCCCCCTCCTCTGGCTCTTCTTCCCCCTCATCATCGTCCACCATCTCTTCATTGGTATTCTCCACCTTTGTTTTATAGATGTATGATTCTCCTATCTTGGTTGATCTTTCTTCTGTTGTTGACTCCTTGTTTCGTGTTGCCCCAGTTTCTAATATATGTGAATTTCCCACTCCACCCAACATCTTTACTCCAAGCATTTCTGCATCTAATATTACCGTTGTTCCTTTTGACTACGAAAGTACATTCTTCCCAACATTTGTTGTGACTATTGGTCTTTTAGTTCGTGAGCCTCTAGTCATCCCAACATTTGTTGTTGTTGATCTTTTAACTTGTGAGCGTTCTGTCATCTTAACAGTTGTTGTTGATCCTTTACTCTGTGAGACTTTGGTCATCTTGATATTTACTGCTACCGACCCCTTAACACGCGAGTTCTCATTCATCTCAACATTTGCTGCTACCGATCCTTTAATATGGGAATCTCTGGTCATCCCAACATCTGCAATTGTTGATCCTTTAATTTGTGAACCTCCTTTTGTCAGGCCATCAGGAACTCCCCTATTTTTAGTGGGGGGATCTTGAACAGCCAATCTTTTTTTGGCGATCCTAGAACTATTTTTTTTCAAAGGACCTAGAACTCCCACTTCCTTGCCACATTTACCTCCTTTTCCATTGTCTCCTAGTTGCCCACAACCAGGCATCTCTACAGGTGCTCCTCCCTGTAGTTTTGGATCCCTTTGTACCGACACTCCTGCGCAGTTCACGTGGTGCTGAATTTGCATGACTTGCAACGGTAGCAAGTGGTGTCGCCGGGTTTCGTACACACTTTGCAATTAAATGGATTTTTCAGCTTGGTCCTTGTTAATTGGTGTTCTGGGTGTGAGGAGTGTGTGATGATGCTCGCCATCCTAGTTTGGAGAGGTAGAAGTTTGTTAGAGACTTTAGTGGTAGTAGTTTTTATTTCAATGTATAGTACAAGAATTGAAATATATATTCTCTTCAACGCCGATGGCATAATTTGCAGCAACTCAGCATCCTGACCACAATAACCAAGATGCTTTAGTACGTCTCGCAATTAATTTTGGAATTGAGCGTAAGTTTATTCTTAAGACCTCAAAATTAACATTGTAATCAGTGAACAAATATCCACTATATGATTGTGTGTTGTGTCCAAACTATAATATGTCTAGATTAAAACAGACAATCCAAATAAAAAAATGCAATTCAGAAATGTCACAAATAAAAGATAAAATAAAGTCCATCTAAAATAGAATAAGGTCATTTATTATTTATCATGTCAATTTTCTCAGGACCCATCTATCACCAAATTAATCACTGGCATCTGTTTCTCATGATATTAAATAAAAAATATTAGTCGAAGGTTGGTCAAAATTTTGAAACTTCGACCATTAGTTTACATTAAATAGGTTATGAAATATAGAAATTTTATAGTATTACGATAGAATAACTTTTATATATAGGCAAATCTATGTATATCAATTATTAAAATTTTAAACTATCAAATTGTGAAATAAGTGATGGTCTAAATTTTAAAATTTAATGATTATTATACTAAACGTCGAATATATTTTATCAAAGGGAGTAATTATTGTTATAGTGAAAAGTTTGCATGCATAATCAATGAAGTGCGCTCACTTCTTTGCACTTTGATAGATTTGATAATTTGGCCTAATTCAGTCCTCACTTTTTTACATCTTGCCCTTTGGCTAAGTTTAACCCGAGATTCCGCAATTTTTTTAATCAAATTTTAGAATTATTAAATTAACAAATACTAACTAAATTAATTAAATTTGAAATTTGAAATTAATAATTTTGTTACTATAAATTTGGAAGTTCATTTGCACATAGATGCATATAATTAATAATTTTTACATAACTTCGAATAAAATATAAATATTAAGAGTATATGTAAATACACACATTGAACCCATTTCCAAAACTTTTCATGGTCAACCAAACTATGCCTATACAGATTGGAAGAACCAAGTTTCTATCTTCCTGTAAAGTTGGTATCCACTAATAGAAATTTACTCCTATAAAGTAAGGCATGCAAGAAGCCAGCAATTATAAGCCATCAAATTGCATTAGTACAAAGCTAACAGTTGTTGGATCGCCCGGTAAAAAAAAAAACAGTTGTTGGATCAAAAAGCTACTAACCATCTAATTAGTCATTTATTAGTCGTCCATTCACCTCCCTTTGTCCATTTCATAGTCACACATAACATTGCTACTTATTTTGCACTTTACACCATGTTTTTTTCCTACCAAGTCCTGAAAGACAATGCTTATATATTTTTTTCCGAATACAACTCAAACTATTGTTTAAAATGTGAGTTTTGTTTTATTATGCATGATTAGATAGTATTAAATTATTAGGCACCATTATCTGAACATATTTTCAGGGCAAGCTTAAGTGAAATATAGAGGTACAAACTATCTAGTTGCAGCGATTCCCAGATTACGAATGAAAATAATATTTATATATCATAACAAGACACAATAACGCTTTCAAAAAAGGCTTGAATTATACCATAATAACATAGGGTATATATAAAACTACATTATATATACATAAAAGTTACATCTAACCATTTAAACATTTGATTTTGTTGGATTACAAAATAAAAATTCCCGTGGCAAGGCACGGGGGTGCCAACTGGTTTAATCTACATCAGTGAACCAAACAATAAGCACTGGACAAGAGTTGCGAATCATCAATACAATAAGACTAAATATAAATTCTAGTTCTGAAAGAAAACTAAATATAAATACCACTCGGTTAAAATCAGGAAGATGTTTTGATTATTCACATCTTGCATACAACTATTTTAAAGCCCGTACAACACACGGGTAGGCATGCAACTAGTTATGACTAATCTATTATGATATTAAAACAAGGTCGTTTAATCTCCAGACATAGCATTGCCACATTAACCGAAAGAAAAAAAAATCTGAAGACTTAGTTAAAAACTGCTCCCTATTTTAGATTATAAGACGTTTTGACTTTAGTCAAAGTCAATCTATTTTAAGTTTGACCAAGTTTGTAGAAAAAAGTAGTAACATTTTCAACCCAAGACAAATTTATTATGAAAATATATTCAATTATTGATTTGATGAAACTAACTTAGTATTATAAATATTACTATATTTGTCTATAAACTTAGTCAAACTTAAAACAATTTGACTTTGACCAAAATTAAAATGTCTTATAACCTAAAACGAAACGGAGGGAGTACCACGCTTAAGTAGAAATAAGTAGGAGTAGGCGAGTACGGAGTAGCAATTAAGTCAAATACACATCGCACAAGTAATTTACTCCATATGTTTCAAAATAAATTTGATTCGTAGCTTCTAAGGAAAAAATACTAATTAGTACTAGTGATGAGAAAAAAAAAGGCAAAGTGTCCATTATTAATAGGAAAATAGTATATATTGATGGATAGATATGATATTTAAGGATTAAAACTTGACGGATATATGGACCAAGATTTGCTAATATGTTAGAAATCAACTTATTTTTGGACGAAATATAAACTCTAGTAGTCTAGTAGTAGCTAACTTATGTTTGGGACTGAGACAGACATACAGCTAACTTATGTTTGGGACTGAGACAGACATACTGTACCAGCCTTGGACACTGGAGTCCGAGGACGGCCACGCGATGGCCAGCGCGTGCATATGTGTGCACACGCGCGCGTGCAGCAAATGTTTACGGTTTATATACGGGAGTGAAGTACCCAAACATATATTAAAAAATAACCTGAACTTGTGCGAACATGTTATATATATGCTTTCTATACAGAAAAAAAAGGTGTATATGTTGACTATTATATATTGAAAACTGATAAATCCTACCATGCATGAAATTGACATAGATGACTTAATTATATACGGAAAATTTAAAATTGCATTTGAAATTGAAAAACATCAATCAAGAGTAAGGATTTATAGGAGAAAGGCCTTCACTTTATATAAAAGAAATAGCTCGTACTGTCCACTGCATGCATGATCAATGCACAGTTTTATGGTCTAATTAAAGTAGAATGACGGACATTTGTACTGTTAGCTGAAATATGGAGATATTAATCAACTGGAGCATTGAAACATTAATTAATAACTAAACGAAATACTAATTCACATGCACCGCTAGTAAAAATTACCTAATTAACTTTGGTTGCCCAAGACGGAAGCAAAGACCGACAGAGCTCTTAAGCGTATCCCCTGCAGGGTTTAGCCTTTAGGACTGGAGAACAATTAACATACAATGTTTCATGTCTATGCTACTGTGTGAAGAGCCTTTTATAGACACGGATACGCCGGCCGGTAGTCCGGTACACGTACTGTTCAACAAATTAATCTAACCACAGAGTCAAGTAGGTTATTATAATTAGGAGAATATATGTGTATTACGCTAACAATGGGCGCTGTGTGGATTGTCGAGTGTCAAGTTGAAACTAATCTGCAAGTAGAAATCATCTCGCTGGTCTACTCTTTTTCACTGCCAGTCATACATCGATCGAACAGCGAAATGTAGACCAGCGGTTTACAACTTTAGCGGTTTTTCTGCCGCCGAGGCCAAGAGGTTAGTTGCCGGCGGAAATCGTGGCTATAGCTGTTGATATCTTAACTTATGTTTTTCTATTCAAGGGATCATCCTTTTTTTTCTTTTCGCACTCTGTTTGATGATTGAGCCAAATTTTGATTGAACTTTGGAAGATTTAACCATCATGCTATTCAGTTTATAAGATCAAATGAGTTTGTAATATTATGATGGTACTTTTCAAAACAAATCTAGACATGCTATTTCTTTTTTTTTAAAAAAAAAGTGAATTACATGTTGGGCACTGCAGTTTTACCAAAGATTCAGGATCATTCTCTATCTAATATTTTCGCTGTATTACTTTTTTTTTTATCAAAGTGAATTACATGTTGCACTTTGGGCCATATTTTTTCCAATCTCTTTTGCACCCCCGATTCCCCACTACCACTTTAGAAGTCCCTTGGCCCTTGCGATGTGCTCGACTGAACGCAAGTTCTGGTTGTACTCCACTTGGAGCCCTAGCGATTCCTTTGCACATATTCTGGATGTGCAACGGTGGGGATGAGTTAAAGCTCGACAGCGGGACCACCACTACACTCAGGTCAACTGGATTGGGAGGAAAAACCGTGCTATATACTCCCTTCGTCTTAAAAAAAAAGACAACCTAGGTGAAAATTTGACACCACGCCTAGGACGATAAATCTGGACTAGATGTCAAATCTTCACCTAGATTATCTTTTTTTCGGACGAAGAGAGTATGCCTTGCTCGTGCTTCTTCAAGAGCCCACTGGAGTTGCACTCCTCTGTCGAGCTTATCTTTGCTTGCATAACCTAAAACTGGATATTGAATTTATGTGCACCGTCCTAGGTAAAATTCAATCTCCTACCACCGTGCCCCGCCACCCAAGATCGAGCTCTATCTCTTCCTATATCCTCATGGCCCTCGAACTCTACCTCCTGTCTATCTTTGCTTAATCCGGCAGGTGGAGCTAGAGGGCGATGGAGAAACAAGATATATAGGGACTTAAGAGAGAAGCTCAACAATGTGGGAGAATAAGAACTCGCCAACGCCTTCTCTACCGAGATCGTCCCCCTCTTTTTATTTCTTAGTCCTACTGACATGTGGGACACTGGTCCAAAGTGTAAATGATAAGCAATAATATATGTCTTTAAGTGAATATATGGAATAGAGGGTGACCAAAATGAAACTTTTGTAAAAAATAAATAGACCAACATACAATTTACTCTTTCAAAAATTTAAATTTTGAGAAATTAATTGTTGATGGTTGAGGTTTTCAAAGGTTTGATCAAATCCTTAACGAAACGCCAAATATTTTTGATCCGAGGGAGTACTTATCAACTTAAAATTAGATAAGCTAAGCATATATACTCACTCGACTAATCCAACTTAACATGCTTTATGAAATATAATCTCCTCAAGAGTTCCACTCTTGTTTGGAGCAATAGATGTTGAGAAAATATGTCACGCAAACTATATTGTGAAAACCTTGAAATTACCGTTGGATAAAAAATGAACATTTAAGAGTAAAAATTTTAATCCCAAATTCAATCATGAGTGAAATTTTTACCGTGAGTGTAATTTTTACTCCTGATGACGTGGACAAATCTTAGACGTCTATTTTTTTATCCAACGGTAATTTTCAGGTTTTCATTACATATTTTCCCATAAATGTTACACATGTGCACTACATATGGAATGAGATCGTCTAAGTTAAATCAAATGACTTTAAAGTCACTGATACATGAATCTATAGTAGAGTGGGGCTCAAAGTTAGGTGACTAAGTCAAAGGATCTCAATCCTCACCCGGATAATTCATCCTAATTCGTTAACCCAGTCACATATAAATTGTGAAAGGACTCAATCTGAAAACTAGGTGACATGTAACAATATGAACCAACATGCCCTCAGTATTTCCGGCCCCCATTGTTTCCCATATATGAAATCAACTGGTGCTAAATTTTAAATTTAATACTTAATTTTAAATCTAAAGATTTTTTCATCGAAATTAATTTGTTTTTTTATATTAGCTTTTAAATCACACACACACCCAAATTATTTTTTTCTAAACGATGGCCCCTCCACCGTTATTGCTGTTGACAGGATGACAAAGTGGTGAGAGTTTAGAACCATCTCTACCTTCACTTATTTGGTGTTATATATATTGGACATGTACAATAACAAATTAATAGCTGGAAGCTGCTAACTAGACAACTCCTAAACTAAACATCGATACATTGATGGAGGAGAAAGAAATATCGATGTTTTGCTGGAGGAGAAAAAACGATGTTAAGTTTATCATTAACTCTTGGCACAATATAAGAGGGGTTGGTGAAGTAAGCATGGCTCAGCTAGTTAGATTTCTTGCGGTGAAATCACTCCATGTCTCCACCCGAGTTCAAATCTTACATTTGACACCGGCGCTCCATCGCATTTACAGCTAATTATTATTTAAGTAGTAGGTGACGTGTCCATAGATAGCGAGACGTCCGTGATGATTTCGTCAATCTTAGAATATGTCGGTCTAGTGTTTTAGAGATGTTCAAAGGTGGTAGGGTGTGCATGTGTACGTTCATAGGGGTGAGTATGCGCGTGTTGTGAGCGTATGTGTTTGTACTATGTTTTTAAAAAAATATGAGGGGTTGTGTGAGGCAGGGGAGGAAATGAAGGAATTGGGAAGTAGAAAAAAATATAGAAAGTAGAAAAAAAATATCTTTGTGGTTTGATATATGCGTTTGTAATGTGTTTCTTTTAAAGAGAATAATCTAATCTAAGCTCATATACTATATGACGTGTATTAAGCCCGTATCCTGCCTAACTGTTGTACTTGTGCTAATCAACTACTCCATCTACTCCATCTGTTTCAGGTTATAAGATTTTTTAACATTGCCCATTTTCTCATATATGTGTCTAGATTCATTACTATATATATATATATATATATATATGAATATGGACAATGCTAGAAAGTCTTATAAGATGAAACAGAGGAAGTATATATGTAAACTCAACGCCCATTTGCATACCCACATCCCAATTATAGACATTGGAATTGGTCTAAGTTAAATTGATCTGTGAATGCCACAAAATATATAAACCTTCAATACTCCTCAAAAGAGCTTCAACGCTTGTTCACATCGACCGCAGCCTAAAATTGCTGCTCTGTTGACCGTGAAATATACTATTATGCAACAAATAGCAAGTGTGGGGAAAAACTAATTCCGCCTCGATCACGACCGGATTATGGATCAGCTGTACGTCGTCGTCAGTGTTTGTTGTTACCCAGACCACATTAATTAATTAATTCACTGCCATGTATTGTCACGTGAAGAACCAAGTCCACCCATATATATATGCTTGTGGATTCTTTTGGCAAGTTCACGAGTCACAACGCAAAATTTTTAGACGTGTTTGCTACTTGTGGTTGTGGATTCGTTGATCTTGAAATTTAATAATTGTTATATATGCAACAAGTAGCAAGTGTTTAAGAAAACTAATTCCATCTCATGTCCGGGCAATTATTGTCCGATTTTGTTGTTCCATAGACCACATTTCTCTAACGCAAAATCAGCAGGTGTACGTATGCACTTATGGGCAACTTGCTTGCGTATCTGAGGGAAACTTATGTCCAGTTAATTAGGTTCGATCATAAACAACCTAGCTAGCTAGCACGATCTCGAATTCGACTTGGCATGCATGCACAATTGCACATGTATACGTTGCATGCCTGGCAGGTTTACTCCCACCGATCACACGGAGACGTTTTAGATAAGATCTCTGATCCTATTGAATTTTTAAAACCTCAACCATTATGATTTTTAAAATACTTAGCCTGTATACAAATCGTATAGGTAGATTATATTGTAAGTACTTTGACACAGTCCCACGAACTTACTAAAATTTTACAGAGTTTTTTTTAATATAAAATTATGGTTAGTACTCACACCTCGAAGATCACAAAAAAGAAGTCTTTCGACAGAAACGAGTATTTCATAGTTTTACATGAAAAAGTTCACACATGTAAGCGATGATGTCAGCAAAAACGACTACACTGGTTCATGGATCAGAGTTGACATAACCTTAAGTGCACTGCACATACAAGTCAAGCACAAGCTGGCTGGCTTTAAAAAAAAAGAGCTACCGGAAACAGAAATGTCCACCATATATACCCTATTTATTTATAAGGCGCAAACGAAAAGATACCCTAATTAATGGGATACTTCATAGGTTGGCCGGTTCAACTGATGCAGTTCAATATAGTCGTATGTCCTATTTGCATGCAAACGATATATACAAATTATAATACCTATTTACATATACTACATAAGTTCATGCACCATAATTAATAGCTCGAATGGAAGTCATAATATTCACCTTTAGAGCTAAAAGTTCTCATATTAATTGAAGAAAAAATATTAACCATCCAATCATTGTAGACCCATAGCATATTTAAAATCTTTATCCGTGCAAAATTATATATGTAGAAAAAATTGTTATTTTGTACTTCATTTATTTTTTTAATAGATGATGCGATGACTTTTAAACACACATCTAATCATTCGTATTATTTATAAATTTGGTACAAATACACAAGATATAAATAATGCTTAAAGTACTTTTTAAATAAAATAACCCGCAACAAAATAAATGATAATTACATATAATTATTTTAATAAGGTGAATGGTCAAACATTTATCTAAAAGTCAACGGTGTCATCAGCTAGAAAACGGATGTAGTGTAATAAAGCAAAATATTTTGGCAATAAACCAAGGCCGAGTTTAGTTTCAAACTTTTTCTTCAAACTTCTAACTTTTCCATCACATCAAAACTTTCCTAAGCACGCAAACTTTCAACTTTTCCGTCACATCGTTACAATTTTAACCAAACTTTCAATTTTAGCGTGAAACACATCCTAAATATGATATGAATGGTCCTATACACAACTGACAGAATGTAGCACTGATCAACCTTTTTTTGGGTTAAACCGCTCATCCCGCCCTTGCTTTTCAGTAATGCTATCAACTACTGCGGTTGCAGCCTGCGTAGTATATGGAATTTCACAATCGCTAAACCTGGCCAGGCTTCATCAAATTTATTCTGGCTTGAAATTAAACCGCTAATCAGGTCAGGCTCGAGCCACTACTACTCGGGACATATTTTCATCAGGTTTTGGTCAGATCATCGTTGGACGACCCGGCCATCACCCATCCCGGTACACGGACACACAGACACAGTACAAATATATGGGCGCTGACGCTCTGTGAATCATTGAACAGGTCCTCTACTGTACTTGTCATTTGGGTGTCAAGTTGAAATTAATCTGTAGGAGTCAGCGTCCCTGGCTGCAGGTCCACCGTCCACGTACTCTTCTTCCCTGCCGGTCACTGGTTACACAGCTCGATGTCAGCCCGGCATCTTTGCGGCCCCAAGAGATCCACGCTCCAAAACCGCCCACGCGGTTTACTGATTCAGTGTGATTTTTCTTCGGTGGAGGGAAAGTGGGAAACGTAAACCTCATTCTTTTCATACATGGATTAATGGATTAATCGGGGCCTTATCGTTTGTAAAAAAAAAAAAGCTCCCGCCAAAATTTTAACTTTTAAAGTAAATTTTGAAGTTGATTTTAGAGTATTTTTAACTTAGTTTCTTTAGTTTCTTTTCCGTCATTAGTTTTTAAGCCGTTAAAATATATAAATTTTTTTTACCTATAATGTTTTTATAATAAACTATTATGGCTTATAATCAGGTATTGATTAATTATGGATCTGCTTGCTCTTATTTAACAAATCTCAGCCCTTCATTGTAACTTAAAATCTAACCCTGTCAAAAACCCCATGTGATTGGCACCTCCTAGCCTAATTCGACTCCTACAGTCCACTTACGAAGAACAAAGTGTTGGTTCGATAGCTATAGTGTAAAATTGATTTATCCAACACACGTAAAAAAAACAATCAATCATTGCGTCTGCCCTCCATGCATGTGCCAATGGCTATGTGCAACAGACAAGCACTCTCTGAAGATAGCTATTTACTGTTATATACAATTTAGCTGTTATAGTCACATTTAGCCCATTGTTAGCTATTTAAGAAGGCTGGTCGCTAAATGTCTTAGCCGACTATTTAAAACACTGGTTAAAACCGTTTTTAGCCTCACACTGGAGCTGCTCTTTGAATAAAAAACAAACTTTCGTGCTAATCTCATCACTAATTCTCTACTCTGAACTCTCGTTTTCCCCTTCCAATTATTGCTAAAACTAAAGCCCATAAAATTGAGTTGGGAGGACATGTTTTTACTATACGACATAATACTAGCATTGTGGGAGAGGAGGAGGATTGTATGTGTGAAGTTGAGGTGGGTGGGGGTGGGAGGAGGGGGAGGGATCAGTTTGAAAAAAAAATATGAATGCTCCATTGACTGGATTTCAATCGAATGGTGTAAAACGTTAGCTTATTTGTAATTTGGTGGAGTTGAGCCCCATGTAACCTAGAAGTGATTGTAGTGTGTGGTTTAGTACCACATTGAAAGTTTAGGAGAATGACCATTTTATAAGCCTTGGTGGCTTGGTGCTTTAACTATGTATCCCAAGTAAGCCTTTTACACAAATTGACGATGGAAGTGTAAGTGAGATATTAAGCATAAATGGGTTGCTCTATGTGAGAGTGAGACTAATGCAGCTCTATGTGAGCGAGGGATTAATGTGGACTAAGGTTGTGTTCGGTTTCAGGGGATGGGAACTAATCTCTCCCGCACGGAAAACGGAGCGATCCATTAGTGTGTGATTAATTAAGTATTAGCTATTTTTTAAAAAAAATGGATTAATTTTTTTTAAGCAACTTTCGTATAGAAACATTTTGCAAAAAAACTCACTGTTTAGCAGTTTGAAAAGCGTGCGCGTGGAAAACGAGGGAGAGGAGTTGGGAAAAGGGGTGCCGAACACACCCTAAGAAGACCTCAGCTCCTCATGAGTAGAAAAATGAAAAATTCAATGTGAATTAAGAAGTTCTCAGGCTCTCAGCTACTTGATGAAATGCAAGTGTGAAAATTAAAGTACTTAACACAACATAAATTGTGTAAATTAAGATGTTTTGCTTGGCTGAACTAAATTTATTATATTACATATTGAAAGCGCTCTATGCTAGTGGGTAATTCAAGTCATTTTGCCCCTTAAAGTGTGATTTTTTTTTAAAGTAATATCATGCTCATTGTCCATGTGTGCTTGCTGCTTCCAACTTGTTAAAAAAATATTTAGACAAATTATGCACAAGGTTTGTCTCAAAAGTTTCTTTTAACTCTCAAAATTAAAGGAAAATGAAGTTACATGGTTTGTCTAGCCTGTACTTGAAAACTTGAAAGACCACTAAGGCTCTCCTGAAGAAAATAGGAATTCCGTCAGATTCTAACCATACATGAAAAATCCTAAAGAGGTATTTGGAACAAATGATTGAATCATATCTTTATCTTTGAAAATCTTATGGAATGACAAACCAATAGATATTTTGGAGGAAATTTTCCATGAGGTCATACCTCATGGTTCCTTTCATTTATCTTCAACAATCTAGTGTTTCTCTTTGTTATATATCCAAATGCCTCTTTCCTTTATCTTTTACAATCTTGTATTACTTGTGTTTTATCTCACAAGATTGTAGAAACCATGACACTAAATTATTTTTTTCCTATTCTTTTGTTTATGAAAATATTTAAAAGTTTAAATTATATTGATAGCGTGGACTAGTTTTGTGGGATGGGCTACTAGTAAAATCTAAAGAGGTAGATTGAAAGTATAGAGTTACAAAAACTTGTGTATGTTCCATGCCTTCAACGGATATCCGAATACCACTGTTCACTAGATACCCGTATTATTATCCATATCCATTGAAAATTCTAATATCATATTCGTATTCGTATAAAAAAATATCCATATCCAGACGGCCGACCGGATGCTCGATCGAGAAATGGACAGCCATTCCATGTGCCCCTTCTGTGCACAAGAGGAGGATACGGCTAATCACATTCTCATTGACTGTGTCTTCGCAAGACAAGTGTGGTGCAAGCTATTAGTCTTGGCCGGACTAACCAACCTCTCACCGAGCAGCCAATTGATGCTCCAAAGATAGGTGGAAAATCTTGCAGTGTTGTCTGCACAAGCAAGACGCATAAACCTTTGTCCTCCTGGTTAACTGGCACTTATAGAAGGAAAGAAACGCCCGCGCCTTCGACGGTATTCTATCACATGTGCCGGCGGTGGTGGAGCGGATTGTGCAACAAGAGCAGCAATGGGTTGAGGCGATGGATTGAGGTGATGGCTGGGTAAACTATCGAGAGGCTATTACGCACATGGCTGCATGCCATACTATACCCCCTACCCCCAGTAACCACCTTAGCGTGTTACTGATGTATGCTACTTTTCTTCTAATATATTGACGTGCAAATATTTTGCGCGTTTGGAAAAAAACACAACATCAAACATAAATTTTGCTTGGTTGACCAAAATTCATTATACAACAAATAGCTCTATGCTTTTAGTGTGGTTCGTTATATTGTTGCCCTTGTGCTTCCAGCCTGCAGCTTTGTTATAAGTTTTTCTTGTAGACAAATTCTGCACAGGGTCTCTCACAAAAGGAAAGTTTTTTAAGGAAAATCTGACCCACGCTTGAGAAACCCAGTAAGACTGATGGCTCGAAACATTCTATATATACTCATCTGTGAAGCATGAATCAGAATCACTACCGCCCGCACAACAAAAATTAAGAAGCGATAGTATCCTATATCGAGATGGCAGCATCTGTTAGCTGCTTCTACCACCCACAGCACTTGGTTAGAGAGCACCGTTACGGCGCCAAGTCGGCCGGCGTCGCCTGCACCGCATGCGAACGCAGAATCACCGGCGACGGCTACCGCTGCCGCAAGTGCATGCGACTTCAACATCCACCACGCCTGCCTCGCCCTCCCGGTGTCCGCCTCCGTCGACGAGCACCGCGAGCACGCGCTCACGCTCTCCAGCCTTGCGGCCAGCGGGACGTGCAACACCTGCAAGCTGACCTCCCAGGCCGGGTGCTACCTGTACCGCTGCGCGCCGTGCGGCTTCAACGTGCACCCGCGGTGCATGCCGCCGCCGTCGCAGCAGCAGCAGCAGCAGCAGCAGCAGGAGGAGGCTGGCACGGCCTGGGAACAGACCGTGCAAGTCGGCAAGGGTATTCTCCAGTTCGGATTCTTTGTCCTGCGGGCGACGGATGATATGACCACCGGCGGGCTCGCGTCGCCGGTGATAGACGTAATGGAAGGCTTGTTTGGTCTTTATGATAGCACACGCACCGTGCGCCGGCGGAACGGCCAATCTGCCGCCTAGGCCTAGCTGCCTGCGCTCCTCGCGGCTCGATCGGGCCGGCCTCCAGTGTCAAAGTTCCTTGTATCGGCTACTTTGCTATCAAAACTTTCTAATTTACGTTAAACTGTAATCGTACTCTCTGTTGTTTGTTGCTTGCGATTCGTATGAAATGTAAACGGAATGTTTTGTTGAAATAAGCAATGTTACGTTGAAGTATTTACAATGTAAGTTTTGTAACCTCTTACATAGCTTGGCATGAACTCAATAAATTACGTTCTACTCCTATAACATATAAGCTGATCTAAGCATTGTAACTTGTGATATACTCCTACATTAGGACTTATATTAATTTTGCTATTTTGTCCACAACTGTAAGATTGCCAGGTAGTATCAACATTGTTACTTCTACTACGCACGCAGTCGGATCTCATCCCAGCAAACGGTGCAATAGGATACCCTAATAAAATAAAATACTGCACTTTACGAGGACGAATTCACCAATCGCTCGTTGGACCTGTCCAGGCTTCTTCACGTTCGATTAACTTCAGACCGCTAACCAGGTCCAAACAGTTGTTGGTTAGAATATAGCAAGTCTATCGTTTGCTTTTCAGTTTATCAATAGCAGTCAAAATTTAATTTTGATTTCTTTTAGTTTATTTTTCCAGCATTGCCATTTAATTCTCTAAGACTAAATTTAATTTGTTGTCGCTAATAAGCTTTATAGCTTATAATCAGTTGTAGGCTAAACGATGGAATTGCATGTGAGTATATTAACGCTAGTCAATAATAAGAAGAGCCGGTGACTTTCGGGGTTTGTCTTATCACATTATAGCTTGTAATATATCTCTCTCTCTCTTTTTTATGCTGGGGGAGTTTCTAATACCGCTTATGTTAGAATGCTCCTAAGACAGTGAAGTGACAAGGGGTGTGTGGTTTTAACCTCAAGTTCACGTGTTCAATTCCCAACATGATCACAATTTCTTCTAAAAAAATATTTGGAGGGACGTCTCTCTCCAAATATCTTTTTTTAGCATGCTCACGATTTCTTCTAAAAAAAATTTTGGAATAGCATGCTCACGATTTCTTCTCAAAAAAAAAAATATTTGGGACGTCTCTCTCCAAATCTCACTCTTTTTAGAATGCTCCCAAAACTAAAGTCAGAAGCTAGTAAGCTTAGTTTATTTAAAAATCCTCACTAACTGGCTAATTGTAGGTTGTTTCTTCGAATCTCAAGCTCTCGTAAGTTCTTCATCCTTACAACAAACGTATTCTCTATCTATGTTCCAATATAAACTAAACTATTTCCATTATACCCTAAAAATTATTCCCATTATTAAAAAAGAAATAAAAAGTCTATTATACTCTCTCAAACAATTTCATAGGACCACTTCACCCTAAACATTTATTTCCTTATTTTATCCTCAAACTATTAAAAGTGGTTCACTTTACTGCTTAATATATACTATTTTCTTTCCTTTTTTTCTATATGCAAGTCAGATTTTAAGATGAAACTTAGATGACTTCATTTTCAAATTTCCAAAATATTTCATTTTTTCATGATCGTTTGCTTGAACTTTAAAATCCTAATATTTAAATCAGTCTTAGGTGCTTCCAACTATAGAAACATTGATTAAAAAAAGTCAGAAAAATATTGAGAGGTAAGTTATAATGCAGGGGCGGAGCTAGAAGCTTAGAACGAAATGGAGGAGGGTGCCTCTTACTTAATTTACTCTATTTTAGATAAAGTTTAAATTGATGTGTGTATCTAAATTCGTATTGAGGGGATGCACACATGGTAAAAATCTGTGAGTTATAACTAAAAATTTTCTTAACCGGGGGGCACCCCCTCCCATATTTCAGTGAAATGAATCGTTTTCAAGAGTTTGAAGTGTAAAATGATCTTGAAAATCATTTTGTACTCATGAGTAGAAAAATTGTTAGATTAAGTACTCCGATAAAATAGTTTGGGTAGCACTGTAGAGCTTTTCACATTAAAAAAATTTGTGTTGACCAGGTCATCGATCATGCGGGGTCATCGTATCTTCATCATGGTTATTGGGTTCGACCCGTCCCGCTACACTAGCTATTACACTGTCCAATGGGCGCTCATCTACCTTGTGAGTGTCAAGTTGACATTAATCCGCACAAGTCAGCCTCCATCCACTGCCACACGCTCTCTGGTTCACTCCTTTTCAATGCCGGTCACGCGCCTCGGTGGCTTGGTCAGCCCGGCATCTTTGCTAGCTGCCCCCAAACGAGGTCCAAGATCTAAAACCGCGGGCCCACCGGTTTACGGTTTAGCGACGAGGCCAAGAGTCAACACTCAAGAGGTTAACTGCCGGGAATAATGTCTCGTTGCGATCTTAATTTATGTTTTTTTTTCTATTCACGGGAACATCCTGTACTGTCTGTTTTCTTGACACCAACTGGCTGCGTTCGATCAGCTCCAAAAGAAAGAAAATTTTAGTGCACGCAAAACGAGAAAGCTTCTTAGCACATGATTAATTAAATATTAATAATTATAAACTTAAAAAATAGATTTATTTGAATTTTTTAAACAACTTTTATATAGATTTTTTTTAAAAAAAACACATCATTTAACAGTTTGAAAAGCGTGCTAACGAAAAACGAAAAAGTTGAAGTTTGGAGTTGAAGAAAAAGAACTAGGCCAATACACTCGAGATTAAAATTCATGAGAACATGTAGAGGGGAAAAAAAGAATTGCTAAATCACATTCAGCAGAAAATCGAGTGGCATTTCTTATGATTTTGAACGACTCGGTTTGCTTGGATTCTTCTCCTCTAGCTCTGGTGTCCAGCAGCGGCTTAAGGAATAGCAATAGAGTTAGGGTTTAGGGTCCTCGATTGGGTTGGGAGGGGTGTGAGGGGAGGGGGAGATCAACCAGTTTAGAGGAATAACTCTAAGGGACAACGGCCTAGCGGTAGACGGTGAGCGGTGAACATGGGGGAGCAGCGAGATGATGCTGACTGTGCCAAAGTTATGGGGAAGGAGGAGTGCGGGTATGCCGGCAATAACGGCGTAGACAAAGCAAGCTAGCTTTGTGATTACAAGATGACAGTCGGTGGTGGTGGATCCTGATGACGGGGAGCCGTCAGAGTCTTGGGAAGATGCGGGACAGGGGCACCTTACCGCTGCTAGCTTGAGGAGGAGAGGGGATGGGGGGATGAGGTTGGCTAGGGAGGCTTTGCCAGTGGTGTTAACACCTTGAATTAAATAAATATGTAATTTGAAGCTAGTGCTTACATATATGCTTGTTGGATTGTTATTCCTAAAATTGCTTGTTATTGTTCCAAATGCCGCAAGTGCAAATATTGCTCGTATTTACTTTTAAGAGAGGTAAAAATGAATATTGAATTCTTGGAAACAATTTTGACGACAAGAACATATTTGCGGCAAGGAAAATAATGTATACTGAATTCTTGGAAACTGTCAAGATGACAAGAATACCCAAAATAATTAAGAGATTTATGTTCAATGTTCAAATGTCAAAGGGAGCACAAAAAACTCAAATAATTGTTGAAAGTTCTTTTTGTTTTTTTGTATTCTAAGAAGGAGTTAATTTCAGAATGAATGATCCAATAGGTTTATATGTGAGAGTTTATAAATTGTTTGAAATCATGAATCTTGATTGTTGACTTGAGCTTAATTGTAACATTATATTCATGTTTATACTCTACTGCATGCTTGTTAACTAGGTGATGAATTTATCTTATTTATTTTTGTAACACATGTCCTTGATTTACTCTAGGTTATATTAAAGCTCTATGAAATAAACAGTGACTTGCAAAACTTGATGAAATCATTACCAGAAGGATGAGAAGAGATATAAGATGATACAAGATGTGCATGATAAAAAAATTTCTTTCATTTTCAAAGAGGGAGAAGTTTTCTTTTGAATTTTTTAGCGCTCGGATGCTTTTTTACCACTTCGTGTTTTTATTTTTCCAAACACCAAAATAATAACATTTTGATGGATTTGCAAATGTGTTCCTGAGGAGATTGTGAAATCAAAATGTGTTTTGATTATTTTTTTTGTGATGAAGAATTGGCTTGTCAGATAATTAGTTTTATATTTGAAGATTATTTGTCGAAGTGATTTTGACTGTGTGGAGACCAGACTGACCGGGTGGACTAGGGCGGTCAAACCGGTGTGTGGCCAACTCCGTGTTGGTATCAATTCCAGGTTGTTTATTTGGATACTCGTAATTTATGACTTCTAGATGATTTCTATATGTGTGTAATATTGTTGTGTGTTAACGTTGAGTCAAGTTGGGAAAGAACTCGTGCTCAGATATGGTTTCTTGGTTGATTAATGTGTAGGTGTGTCTTGATGCATCGGGATAGCGTTGTCGGTAATGAATCGGGAGTCAACTTGGAAAAATATGACGTCCGGATGATCAGGATATCATGCGGGATGCTTAAGCTATAGAGTAATGCACGTAGTTGATAGAGATTCCATGCAGCATATGATTTGAGATTGTGTAGTAAATCTTCCAAATTTAACAAGATTGGATTTTAAATTGGATAGAGATAAGTTTGTTTCTTGGATGAGAAGGTTTTCCTAGTGGATTAGGACTTCTTGTACAGATTGGATTCGTGGCTTTTGGCTGTCAACCTCGGTATAAACAAAGAAGGGGGGGGGGTTGAGATCTTCCGGCATCGATTTTGTGAGAGTAAAATTTAGAGAAAAGTTAAGATTTCGAGTTTAATCGAATTTTGTGAGAGGAGTATTGTTGTTGCACTTTGTAAACACGAATAGAAGTAATAAAGTTTAATCTACTTTCAACAGATTCTTAATTTATGTTTGCTTAGGTACGATGGTCACATAGACGACGTAGCAACGGTCAGACCAACGGTTTCACGGCGACAGCGGTCAGACCGGCGACGGTTCGATGGTTAGACCAGTCATAACTACACTGGTTAGACTGGAGGTTCCGGACGGTTAGTCCGGAGCAATCAAGCCAGCAAACCGATCTTCATCGACTTCGAGGATAATTTTTATTTTCGCTAAAAATTTTTGTTTTTTGGTGTTGCTACTGTTCACCCTCTTTGGTAGGCCTACAGTTTTGTTCCCTGTTCCCTTTAATTACTACTCCCTCCGTACTCGTAAAGGAAGTCGTTTGGGACAATGTTTAAGTCAAACCTTGGGAATATAATCATGAATAACTCTCAAGTAGTTGAGTTTGAAAATGTAAAAATTATATGAATAGATTTGTATTGAAAAATACTTTCACAAAAATATACATATATCACTTTTCAATAAATATTTTTATAGAAATAAAAAGTCAAAGTTGTGTTTTGGAGACCGTGCCGCTGTCCAAAACGACTTTCTTTACGAGTACAGAGGGAGTACATCCCCTACTCCCCAGAGTATGAGAGCAGGTACAATAGCAGGCTATAAGCCAGCTATAAACATATTTTAAAGAAATAAATAAAGAGAGAGAAGAGCAGTGGGCTACAGATCTGTAGCTAGCTACAACACGGACTTCAAAACGTAATGTGTATATGACAGGTGGGACCAGGTATTAATAGTATAGTAAGCAACTATTATATGAATTAGCTATAGATGATTTGGAGCTAAGTTGACTATACTATTAAACTTGCTCTGATGGTTGATCACGTGAACCAAGTCTCGCACGCATATGCTTGCAGTTCGATGTATAAGTCTTTAGTGAATACACAAAAAGTTAAGCGCATTGGCATATAAATTAATATGAAGAAAAATTCAAGTACACAACGCAAACACAAATTGTTGATAATTAAACTGTTTGATTCGTTGACATCAATTTATTGACGAGGACAGATAGCAAGTGTTCTTAAGTTACATGTAGACTGTAGCATCCGTGTGCTTGCCTCTTGCGTTGCAGGCTTGCATGCAGCTGCAGTTTGTTGGTTCTTTTGACACGTTCTACTGCACGTACAGGGTTTCTCTCAAAAAGGGAAGTTCTTCAAGGTTGCCTTGCGATTTAATAAAAAAGAAACTCTGAAAAACGATGCATAGAAGGTCTAGATTTAATGGTATGTATGTTAAATATACTACGGAGTAGTTGTTTAGAATTTTAAATTTCATCAAAAAGAAAATAAGATAATTTACTCAAATGTTATCAACGTAATCATAAATCCACGTCTATAATTTTGTGGAGCTAAAAATATTCAAACTCTGGATCCCGAGCAGTGATAAAGAGGTCCTATATATATACTCTCATATGTGTCTCCGAGAGCATGCACCACTACTACCTGGACAGCCAAAAGTACTAGGATCAAATCAAACAAAACCACGAGCCAGCCAGCCCACACGTACGCAGCACCTAGCAAAATCGATATATCACGAGATGGCAGGTGTTAGCTGCTTCTACCACCCAGAGCACTTGGTAACCGAGCACCACTACGGCGAGGGGTCGGGTTCGGGGTCGGGCAACCCCTGCGCCGCGTGCGAGCGCGTCGTCACCGGCGACGGCTACCGCTGCGAGCACGGCGAGTGCGACTTCCACGTCCACCGGAGCTGCCTCGCCCTCCCGGCGTCCTTCGCCCTGCACGAGCACCACGAGCACGAGCTCACGCTCACCCGCCTGACGGGCAGCAGGTGGTGCAACGTCTGCGACGTGATCTCCCACGCCGGGTGCCGCATGTACGCCTGCGCGCCGTGCAACTTCAGCGCGCACCCTCGGTGCACGCCTGTGTTGGACGGCGCACACCAGCAGCCGCAGCCGCCGCAGCAGCAGGAGGGGGAGGAGAAACGGAGCGTGGGGGTACGCGCCGCGAAGGTTGCTCTCAAGATCAGCGTCGCCGTCGGTTTGACCGCGGTGGATGTCGGAACGACCGGCGGGTTGGCGACCGTGGGATCGCTGGTAATCGCTCCCATAGTCCGCCGGGCGATTGACAAAATCTAAGTAGAACACGCAAGCAAGGTGATGCATTGTGTATCGATTATAGATGCGCTGCTTAATAGGTTAATTTACTACTACACAGTTTTTTTTTTTTTTGGTGCGTGTGTCGTTTCGCCGTATGTTTGTAGTTGTGATGTAAAAATTATAAGGGATGTCGATGCAAATTAAATTGTATTAAGCCGCTCGTCCCATGTGTTACTTTCTTCTACTCACAAAACAATGTCGTTCAAGACCACCTAAAATCAACAAGAGGAATTTCAACTAGTGTGATGATATTGTGATAGGATTTATTGTGACAATACTTGGCGTCTTGGCTGTATCGTCGTTTCCATACGTCCAAAGACTTTATCTGAAACAAATAATCCATTTATCTTTAATTATATCAAGTATTAAAAGATCTAGGCTGAAATGGCATTTAGAAGTCAGCGTTTGCTTCTTCAATAACAGCTTGTTATTCTTTTCTCGTGATATGTTGTGAACTGTTTCAATTTGGTGGTTCCTATGGTGTTATGGTGTTGTACACATTGTTACATTTTTACTATCAACTTAGTTAAAATTTAAGAAGTTTGATTTAGGACAAATCTAAAAAGGTATGAAATAGAGTGAACAGATAGCTTGAACTGGTGGAGAACAGTGAAGAGACCAGAACAAGAGAAAAAAAAAGAAAATAAGATGGAGTCAAATTATAAATTTTAACACAGTTTTGTGGCAAAATAATGAATTTGTACTAAACATTGTGAAATTTTAGTAATGCTCATAAATGGTAATGGGTAATTTTTTAGAAAAATAAAAACTTATACACGCGGTTGTGCGAAAAGCTTGCAACAAGGAGCATTTATATTTTTGCTGCAATTAATTGTCTCTTTTCTCTATATGTATACTGCTCCCTCCATTCAAAAATATAATGTGTGACTTGATTGGGCACTGTTTCTATCATCAAACTTCAACCACCATTTTTTTTCAAAGATTCCTGTATAGTACATATGAATTTAGTGATGTCGGAGTTTAATTCTTGAAATACATGCACATCTTATATTTCCCAACGGAGGAAGTATTTTATATGTTAGTCTTGAAACTTCCATATGCTTTGGGAGTATGAGTGATCTTCTTCCCTATCTTATCCCTTTCGCACACAGTGAATGGCTAGGCCTAGACAGTGGTGGAGCTAGTGACACCGTCAAGTACAGACAATTAATATTGTTTTCTAGTAATCAACTAATTTTTATACATATTAACGGTAGTTGGTGGTGGAGAGATACTGACAGTGAAGCCACTAATTTTTATATATATTAACGGTAGTTGGTAGTAGAGACGTCAACTATGAAGCCTTGGCGGTTGCCTAACCTACTTGAGAGTTGTCTCCACCACTAGATCCATATGCATAATGTGGATGATTGATCCTCTCGTTTCTGACCATCCACACCTTCTCTACTTTTATTTTCTCATGGTTGATCCTGGTAAACGCTTCAATTCGAAGCGTACTTAAGGTTTTGCTTGACATAACTCTAAATTCAAGATTTAAATAGTCAAAGTATCACTAAACTTAGAAATCAATGATCTAGAGTTGCATAGATGTAAAATTTGGAGCTGCACTAAATAAAGCATAAGAATAGTTAAGCCCCTGCTTCATTAGATTATTATATTGGATTATTAGCTTCATGCCTCTAATAATATTTTTTTTCTAAAAAATATTGTTCTATTGTATTGATTAGATCCCTTAATCTAGCATACGTTAAGTTTATTTATATTAAAATTTTAATATATATATATATATAGATGTAATCGTGTAGATAATTTACTATAATGTAGTATTTCAAATTGTGTTGTTCTGAGCCGTGGTCAGTCAATCGGGATTTGAGATCTTCAGATTTACTTCCCTCTGACATGGTTCACTGATAGGTGGACTCTCTATTCAACGGATCGTATGTCAGTGATTTAAAGTTGGAGGGAATTAAGTCGGAGGATCTTTTCCGTGTGCAGAGAGGACCTTTACTCTGATTTGTTTCAACTGGGCCGTAGTGGACCTGATACCTGGGCCTAGAAAGCCCATGATGCGCATGGCCCAGAAGAATTGGCCTATGCCTGCTGAGTTTCTCACTCCCTAGTCGATCTCCCCGTCTCCTCCCTCGGCGGCCTCGAGGCTCTCCTCGCGACGCGAGTTCGCCCGCCGCCTGCGCCGAGCAGCGCCCCTATCTCCATCCGGCGAGCAGCGGCGCGCCGCCGTCCTGCTGCTTCCGCCGCAGCCTCGCCGGTGAGAACCCCATACGCTCATCCTCTCTCTCTATCTTTCATTACCCACACCTTCTCTTCTAGATCTGGAAACCTTTTTCTCTTTGCTGATACCATTCTTGTTCCCAAAATAATTTGGGGTTCAGCTGCTGAACCCTCATCATGTCCCACGTGAGGTCCGCCCCGGCGGGCAAGTCCGGCGGGGGCGGCGGCTCCACGCCGGCGAAGCGCGGGCGCCCCTTCGGAAGCACCACCGGCAGCGGGGCGGCGGCCGCGGCCGCGGCGGCTGCAATCGGCGACGCGGCGGCGCCGGCCGCGCTGGTTGGGCCGTCCCTCCAAGTCCTCACAGCATTCTCCGGTGAGTGAGCTTCTTCTTCGCCTGCAAGTCCGCAACGAGCTTGTGATGATGTCTAGGGCACAGCTTTTGGATTAGTTCTTCCTGCGTGTCTTCGGAGACGACTTTGTTGCGGGAAGGGGGATTAGGGTTTTTGGTCTGCTGATTATGTGCCTGGTGTTGAAATTGAAATTGGGACGCTGAATATACCTTGCATCGAGGATTTGCTTATTGGACTGCTGACCTAACAGGGAAATAGAGGAACAATGTTTTTAGTTTTGAATAAGGCTTTGCTTAGCTAGATGGGACTGGTCGTCAAATTGGCCGTCAAGAACGGCGTGATTTATGGGTAGTACACTAGTAATCATATGAGTCTATGACGAACATTGGAAACAATGGGGACAAACAATCGTGGTGTAGTTGTCTTCATCATTTCAGATGTAAAAGCGATGGCCTGTATATTTTCTTTACCTAGATTTTTTCCCTGTTCATATTGGCTCATTCAATAGAGATGCTACCTCACATATGTGTCATGAGCTTGAAATGCACAGGCACTCCTTTTTTTCTGCACACTTAACATGTACTGTCGACATGGTTACTAAGAAGGAGAGTTTATGTTTCTTTGTGGACTTTTCAGATCAGAACAATAAAAGAATTGTTCTTGCATTGCAAAGTGGGTTGAAGAGTGAGATACTATGGGCATTGAACGCCCTTACAGTACTCTCATTTAAGGAGAAGGATGATCTCCGGCGGGATACAACACCTCTTGCTAAAGTTCCTGGGCTCTTGGACGCTCTCCTTCAAGTTGTAGGTTCTTAATGTTAACTTCCCCCTTCCAATTTGATCTATATGTTATGGAATGATGCATATCTTCTGAAGCCAAAAATCATGTTTCCCAATTCCTCTAGCATGCATTAATTGATCAATTTGAATCAGAGTTCATTTTAGAAAATGATTAGTCAGTCAATCATCACCCTATTCATTTTTTATGGTGGACCTCCAGTACTGTTGATGCCACCAGTGGCCGCAGCCACCTGTTCCAGACCAGGAGGATCAGGAAATGGATTGTGAGACTGATTTATCTTTACTTTTTGTTCGCAAATTATTCTTTCGTTTAATCTGCAGAAGTTGTTAGGCAATCCTCCTACTTAAGGATGGGACTATCGCTACTTGAAGGCAAACTAGAATAGTTACCCTAACCCCTGCTTCTCTGCGAACTTCCGTGTACCTCCTGTCTTCCTCCTGCACAATGGTGCCCAAGCGCCATGGTCCAGGTCTCCAGGATCTTGGCTTCCTGCCTCTCACTCCTATTCCCTTGCCACCAGAATCTTGCCCACAATATCCAGACACTGATGAAAATGTGATGATCTCATGCAATATCCAGGACTGGCATTGTTGTCCACTGTAGCCATAGAAACGTAAATAAAGGTTCCGATATTTGCACTTACACTTAATTGGTTGGTGGCCAAAGTATCGCTTTATTTAATTGGACTACCGTGCTTCTTTGATATGACTAAATTTGCTAAATAACTAAATTTTTTAAACAATGCACTGATCAATTTTCATCCAGAAAAGAAATGATATGGTGATCATGTACGGATACGCTTATTAGGACTTTATTTCTGCATTCTGTTTGATGCATTTCCATTTTGTACAGATAGATGACTGGCGAGATATTGCAATGCCTAAGGATCATACAAAACCGCCAAGAGTAAGAACATTGGGTGTCAATACAACACTCTCCGGCTTTGGTCATGAGAATGTTGAAAAAGTCTACTCAGACACCACCACGTATGTTGTTATTAGTCTCATCAACATCTTCACCTCATTTTTAATGAGTTAAGCAGCAATACTTGTATTTTTCTGAAATACGGTATCTCAGTCCTTCAGATGACCAAACAAAGACAGCTGACTCCACTGTCACGAAGAAGCGATCTGCAGGATTTTTGTTTGATGAAGAGGGCCTATTTAATGTTGATGACGAAGGACGAACAGAAAAGCAGCAGTGTGCTGTTGCAGCCTCCAATATAATTCGCAATTTCTCTTTCATGCCAGAAAATGAGACTGTTATGGTTCAACATAGACACTGCTTGGAGACTGTATTTCAGTGCTTAGAAGACCAAAACACTGGTAAAGTTCCAAATTCAATTATATTCTATTTTAAAAACCATAAATTAATATGGAAATGACCGACTACCTCTTTTGGTTGTGTTGTGCCATAATTTTTGCTTTTGACAGGAGATGGTAGGGGATAATCCAGCTGTAATGTATTAAAATAAGTTAAAAGAGAATTTTACATAGATCTAAAGGATATAAAAAAATTACCAACAAGGAAAACTTTATAGATAGCAAGAAGTGTGTTGCAAATTATTCTATCCAATTGTCTAGGGCAATTCAATTTCAAGTTGATGTTAATTGTGTGCTAAATCAAATAAGTTATTTATCCTAGGACCAAGTTATGATAACATGTAAACTAACCTTCTATTCATTTTTATCATGTACCGGAAGATTATGAGCTCATAACAAACTAACTTTTTATGCATTTTTATCATGTAACAGAAGATGATGAGCTCATAACAAACATGCTTGAGACCCTTGTTAATCTAGCACCTGTCCTGGACCTGAGAATCTTCAGCTCATCAAAGCCATCATTTATTAAAATAACGTGAGATCAAACTTATCACAAGTTCTTTTCATTTTGTTTTCATAGTGATGCCTGATGCTTTACTCTGCTTTTTCACCAATAATACAGTGAGAAACGTGCAGTTCAAGCCATAATGGGCATGCTTGCATCATCGATTAGGGTGTGGCATTGTGCTGCTGCTGAATTAATTGGGCGGCTGATAATCAATCCAGACAACGAACCATTTCTTCTTCCAGCCATTCCACAGGTAAATCATTTTTAACTTCTAGCATATTGTTTCAATTTTGTTGATATGCTATGGAGATGGACCGAATAAAGCTATTCGGTTGTGGATGATAAAATTCTGTACTTTACATTGCTAAATTTTCATACAGATATACAAGAGACTAGTTGACCTCTTGAGTGTGCCAGCAGTCGATGCACAGGCAGCTGCTATTAGTGCGCTGTACAATGTAGCAGAAGTGAATATGGACTTCCGGCTGAAGCTTGCTAGCGAGCGATGGTAATATCTCCTTCATTCTATTAGATATAGCACACTGACATGAGAACTTAAATTCAAACTCTTAAATTTCGTATTATTTGAACCAGGGCTGTCGATAGACTCCTTAAGGTCGTGAAGACGCCACATCCCGTGCCTGAAGTTTGTAGGAAAGCATCAATGATAGTGGAGAGCCTAGTCTCTGAGCCTCAAAACAGGATGCATCTCCTTGTCCATGAGAATACTTTTGCTGAGATACTCACGTCGGAAGGGAAATACTCCGACACATTTGCAAGGATTCTATATGAGCTGACTGCAAGGCCGAGCAACAAAGTGACAGCAGGGCAAGCTATCTGGGGGAACATAAACTGATGCATCATTGTATTGTTAAAATCTACTAGATAAGATGTACTTTAGTAGCTTAGGTACCTGTTATGTTGAAAATGCCTTGGGTTTCTGACTGTATGTAACAAGCTTTTAGCTGTATTTAGTTGAAGCCTTGCAAGCTTACATTTTAACGCCTTGATCTTCCTTTTCTGAAGTACTACACTAGCTTCCAGAGTTTCAGAGTACTATCTATGATATTTTTTGTTAGGCTTGGAATGGCTGGTATATATTGTAGCATGTTGGTGTTATGAATGCTGCTGGAATTTTCTGCCAAATCGTTTTGCTGTGCCTAGAATGAGCAATAGTCTGGTGTTTCAGTGAGGTTGTTTTGCTCGGCTTTCTCTGCAGCCCAGCCCGTGGACAACGTCTCTGGCAACAAGAAGAGGCCGTTCCGGTACAATGGATGTTGCCATGTTGGTATGGATGCCTTCATTTTATTTTATACCAGTACTACTAGCTGTGAAGTGTTTGAAGAGGTCATGTGTACTCGTACTCTCGAGTGCCAAGTTGAAATTTTTTCTTTTCTGCCGCCAAGGCCAAAGGGGCGCAACTTGCAAGGAATCTGGGATCGTTGGTTGACATCTTAATTTAAATATGTTACTCATGAACTTGGGAATCTGGGATTAAGATAAGATAAGCATACACGCTCCACTAACCAATTCAACACGCTCACTCATTAGCCGCTTATATTGTTTGGGTCAAGCTAACAGATACATCTACGGAATTTCACATCCGTGAAACAGTAGATATCTCAACCTGGTAAAAAAGAAAACTCTATATCTCAGCGACGCATTCATAATCACTACAACTAATCACATAAAATTGAAAAAAATAGGTAACACCAGAGCTTAGGGCCTGTTCGGCTGCCTGTGCTACGGCTGTGGCGCAGCCAGCACCAACAGTGTCGCACACGCATGACGCAGCCGCAGCCTTAGCAACCGCAGCCAGCTTGCCGACCAGGCCCATAATTTGCTCTGTTTGGCTTACCTTGCTTTTTCTTAGAACCCAAGGTGATTTTGAATTTTAACTTTCAAGAATGATTTGGGCTGAGTTTTTTTACTCATCTTTTAGCACCTGTAAAAGGGAGATCTGGACAAAGTAGGTGGTGAAGAAAACACCCTAAAATTAATATAAAATCAAAACTTAAAATTTAAAATCAACTGTGTTGCAGCTCTCCCATGATCAACCATCAACATTGTCAATACTAGGATACCCATAGCGCGCCGACTAGCTCCTATGCTCTCGAGACATTAGGAAACAGCCTGGATTAAAATGGTAGTCTGAATAATCATAAAAATAAATCCTCAGCGCTTGTTCCAACCTCAGCACAAGTTGAGCCTAAATTAAACTGCTGGTTTTGTTGAACGTGAAATTTATTATCCAATAATTAGCAAGTGCTCCGGAGTGTGACTGGTCCCACGCGCGTGTACCAAGTCACGCTCATGCTTGCTGCCGGTACATACAATTTTTTTCTTTTGGCACACACTGTACCAAGCCGGGTTATTGTCTTGCCTGGCTAGAAAAAAAAAATTAATCCACTAAGACCGACGACTCGAAACACCTATATATACTCATGTGTCATTCACACATCCAGTATACAAGCATCGTCCCACAATTAGCACAACCAAAAACCAAACAAAACCAAGCCATATCGAATTACCGATCGATAATCAAGATGGCAGCTTCTGTCACCTGCAAGCTACACCCAGAGCACTCGCTAACGAGGCACCACTACGGTGGCGAGGGCCATGCCTGTGTCTGTGCACTGTGCGAGCGCATCATCGCCGGCGCCGGCTACAGATGCGGCGAGCAGTGCGGCGGCTTCGACGCCCACGAGGCCTGCCTCTCGCTGCCGATGCGCATAGCGGTCGTCGAGCACCCAGCACACGAGCTCACGCTCTCCCTCCTCACGGCCAGCCGGTGGTGCGACGCCTGCAGGGTGGCCTCCCACGCCGGGTGCTGCGTGTACCGGTGCGTGGCGTGCGACTTCGACGTGCACGCGCGGTGCACGTCGCTGCTTGACGGCGAGCAGCAGCATGGTAGGAAGCGTGGGGTGGCGAAGCGCGTCGGCATGGCGGCTCTCAGGATGGGGTTCTTCGGGCTGCGCGTGGCGGACGCGGTCACCGGCGGGTTCGGGTCGCCGGTGATCGAAGTCATTGAGACGGCGCTTCATCTCTAGACGATCGAAACAGTGCACGCATGCATGTGTGCACCAGGATATTTTTTTTATTTTCTTCTTTGCGTTAACTGCACCATCTGCACACTGCACGTATGGTAATTAAGCTGGTTAACAAGATGTAACCATGCTTTCTGTTTGTTGATCAACCTTCCACCTATCACAATGTAATATTTGAACCGGCCACTACTACAAAAGTGATTTTTCTATACGAGACCCTATAAATTTTACAAACGGACCATAACAAGTGGCATCTGCAAAAATTGAGGGTCATTTTCCCATACGGCTGCTTAAGTGTCCCGTATGGAAAAATCGATTTTCCGGCCCATACGGGCCTCTTAAGAGGGCAGCTCATTTTTGCATGCGGCTCACTTAAGCGTCCACATGGAAAAATCGATTTTTTCATACGGGCCACTTAAGCAACCGTATGCTTGAAGTTGAAATCATTTAGTATTTGAAAATGTTGTTTGAAGTTGTAATAATTTAAAATTTATATTCAAACTATTCAAACAAAGTCATATAGAAAAATGACCAAGACAAAAGTTGTAGATTTTGATAAGTTTATGCAACTTTGTTTTTGACAACTTTTCCATTTGAAATCATTTACTACCTGAAAAATTATTTGAATTTCTTATATTTTAAAATTCAAATTTTATATAGTTCAATCAAACTCGGATGAAGAAATGACCAAAAGAAAATTGGTAGATCTCAATGAGTTCTACAACTTTGTTTTTGATAATTTTTTTATATAAGTTCATTTAATATCATAAAATTTGATTCGAAGTTCTCACATTTTTAAATTAATTTTTAATGACTATTTTCGCATGCGGTACACCTTAGGAGCCGCATATAAAAATCTATTTTTGCATGCGGCTCCTTTAAGTGGACCGCATGTAAAAATATCTTCACATTTTTTTCCCTCCTCACCACTTCAAAAATTTTCATGTCTTCTCCTCTCCTTTCCCTCTCCTCTCTTTGATATCTCACCTCTCTCTTTTTCTCTCTTCCTATCTCTCACTCTCTTTCTCTTCCTCTCTCTCTTTCTTTCCTCGATTTGCGCCCGACCAAGGAGGAGGCAGCGGGAGTGGGCGGCGGGGGCCGCAACGAGGAGGAGGCGGCGGGGGCGAGCGGCGGCGGCGGATGCACGGCTGGGCGGCGCGGATCTGGCGCAGGGGGCCCTCCCTCGCGCGGATCTGGCGGCGGCTCCGACCCCGACGACGACAACGAGTGGGCGGTGACGACGACGACGACGCGGGTAGTGGCGGCGGCGACAACCCTGACGGCGACGACAAGTGGGCGGCGACGCGGCCCTTGTCCCGCCCGGATCCAGCGGCGGCGGGCCTCGTCCCGCCCAGATCTGGAGGCGGCGGGAGCGGGAGCGGGAGCTGGCGGTAGCGGCGGGAGCGGGGGCGGCCGGCGGCGGGAGCGGGGGCAGGTCATGGCGGGCGGCTAGGATTTGTTTTTTTTTTTGGAATTTTATTTTTTTTCCGCGGTTTTTTCTCTTTGTATGCGGTCGGCTTAAGCGCCCGCATGCAAAAATCAGATTTTTGCATGCGGGTGCCCTGGTCGTATAGAAAGATGCTGATCTTTGCAGACGATTTCGCGCATGCGGCTGGCCCAACCGCATGTGAAAATCGTGTTCGCCCGTTTGCAAAAACCGATTCTGTAGTAGTGCGCTCACAATTCACAAGTCGATTTTTTTTTAAAGAAAAGAATTGTACCCGCTGGAAGATTTGTGCATGCAACTATGCTGTCCTCCCCTCATCCGACAGACTTAGGTCCTGTGTGTTACTGTCACACTCTCGTCGCTCCAGCAGCTATAGCAGTTGCGACTTGCGACTCGCGTTGTCGAGGTGATTGCTACGGCCTAGAGAACATTTTTCCGGCCTCTCGTGTACCCGCTAGCTCATAAAGCTCATGTTAGCCTATAAAGCCCATGTTAGCCCATAAAGCCGGTAGTCCCGTGCGGCCCAAAAGAAGGCCCAACCACCCCGTACCCTAAACATAGCCAGCCGGAGACCACGACGCCTCGTCGCCGCTTCGCCGGCTGACGCCGTCCTTTCCCTCTCGCGGCGCAGCTCCTTTCTCCAGCCGCGACCCCTTCCGCGCCTTCGTGAAGAGTTTTACGACCTCGACGTCTTTTCCTTCTTTTCCGAACGGCGTCCCGATGCCAGGGAATTCAGGGTATTCCATAATTTGTCTGTTATTTAATTTAGGTCATATTTGAATGGATTTGAGGCGAGAAACATACAAAAGTCTTTCGGCTAGTTTAACAAAGTAGTGGGTTAGCTGATCTGGGCTTAAAATCTCACCCCTTATATTTATGATATTAGATCATTTTCTAGCATTCACATTTTTTAATGGATTTGATGCCGCATTTGAAGTTTTCGAGTCCACCGGCCGGCTAGCCGTGAGGATGGAGAGAATGAGCGCGCGCCCTGATCTTGGACTTCGAAGCCACCGCACACTCCCTCAACGCATCTGTAGTCAGCGCTGCGGATGATGTGCTCGCATAGGGCATCCTTCGCATAGTGGCGTAGCCAGGAGCTATTCCTTGGGTAGTTCTAGTTCACAAATTCACATCACATACTAAAATTTTTTACACGGAAAATATGATATGCAAGTACAAAATTAGTGAAAATATGATAGAAATATAACAATAATGTCTTATAACATCAATAAGTGGCTTACTTAACAAGCTAAAATGACAAATTCACTAATCAATATCCCTGATCCTCTTCATGTTTTACCAAAGCTACAAACTACAATGACACATTCACTAAAAAATAATCACAATTTACAAATTGTATGTTCAGTTATTCACTTGTTCACAGACTCACTAATCAGAAATCTATTTTTGAAGCCATTACCTACAGAGACACAGAACTACTGAGCTAGTCAGCTAAAGGAAGGGGAGTAGAGGCAGATGTTCGCTACCTGCAGGGGAAGGCCATTCCGTTCCGCCGGAATTGAAGCAAAGGCTGCGGGGCTGCGGGCAAGTGGCCGAGGCACCGAGCGCTGCAGCGGGAGCGGGAGGCTGGTCGCTTGGCCGACCGGGGGCACCAAAGCGGAGACGGCTGTGGAACTGGCTTCCTGCAGTGCGGCACCACGAGGACGGTGGGTGGTGGATCCACGGCGGCACGACGCACGGGTGGCGGTAGCGCGACTTGACACACGGGTGTAGCCTCGTCGGCGACTCGGCAACCGCGCGTGGTACGGGCATCGGGCGAAGTTGAAGGGAGGAAGAAAGGGAGTAGCGTTGTATCGGCTCATCCTCCACTCTCAACGTTTTTCTTGGGCTTGGGTTGTTGATTTTAGTTTGGGCTGTGCTTAGTTCGTAAAGTTTGGATTTTGATTGAAATTGGAGATGATGTGATTGAAAAGTTGTGTGCGTATGACATGTTGATTTGATGGAAAAGGACTGAAGTTTGGATCCAAACTTTAGATCTAAACACAGCCTTGGTCTATTGGATTTGGTTATTTGGACCTAATTTTTTTAATGAGGTGTGCCGAGCCCACCAAAACTACCCCTAGCTACACGTCCTTAGAGCATCAGCAATGTGTTCCCAAACTGGGTAGTAATCAATAAATGCATCCTTACTATCTAGTATTAAGCATGGTAGGAGTAGTACTTAACTACAACCAGGTCATACCCCTACTGCCGGAAACAAGGAAATAGAATATGCATGTACACAGTGTTTTCTGACAGCAAAAGCAAAAAAAAAAAAAAAACAGGTGACCATTGCTTCTCTCAACCATTGCATGCATGCTCTGTCCTTGCTGCGATTTTTTTACCCCATGGACCCCACCTTACTGCCAACTCACAGAAACAAGCAATGTGAAGGGCGTCTCCCTCTATTACTGCCTGTCATCTGGGCCCACGCTAATATCCATGTTGATAGCATACATTGCTGATGCCCTTAGAGCAAGTTTAATAGCATAGCCAACTACTAGCTCCAAATTATTTATAGTTAATTTAATAGCTAATTCATACAATAGTTACTTACTACACTATTAATACCTGATCCTACCTGTCATACACGCATTGTATCTTGGAGCCTGTACTGCAGCTGGTAATAAATCTGTAGCCCGCTACTCATCTCTCTCCTATGTTATCTCTTTAAAATATGTTTACAGCTGGCTTATAGTCTGCTATTGTACCTACTCTCATGATTCTTCGTTAGGCGGATTGAACCTAAACTACCAACTGTTTCTTTTTACCCTATCTCTCCCTCTATTATCCTTTGCGCGCCTCCATGACACAGGCGACATCTGACAGGGTTTACATTACCGGTTGACCACTAAATTTCGAGCCCCATCGGTATTACGGTTTTCGATAAATTTTGATCGGTTTTCGATAAATTTTGACTGAATTTCAACCAAATCTACTGTTTAACCTTCGAAATTTCAATCGAAACTTAGTTCCAAGCCGTGTCAAAACGTCGAAATTTCGCAGAATTCGATCGGTTTTCGTCGGAATTGTGAACCCTGCGTTGAGAGACGATGAAGTCGATCCGGGCACAAAAACACTAATGCAGTAGCACACAACAATGTGTTGTGAAAAATTCCGAAATATTCAAACAATATTGGACCCTGTTCCGGCCCTCTCCTGTCGGTACACGCGGTACAGTGTAGCGCTGCACAGTGTAGCGCTACGGTACCCTGCTCGTGTACAGTACCGCTGCACAGTGTACACGCGGTCCTTTTTCTGAAAACCGTACACGCGGTCCTGGCTCGCCTGTGCATATCCGGTCGGGAAGAAGGTTGCTACCTATTGATCGTACGTACGTGTGACGAGACGGCGATTGCCGCTGACACCCCCCCCCCCCCCCCCCCTTCTTTTTTATTAGAACTCATTGAGTGACCTCGAGTCGTCGCTGAATGTTTCTGTATGGGTGCACAATGAGCAAGTAGCAATGCAGTGAGTGCACCTATATACTATGGGCCGCTTCTATTCGATCCGTGCGTAGAGGGAATCAAAACTGCATGCCTACACTACATATTATATATCATGCTCGATTTCAAAATTGACTAAGAGCATTCCCAACCCAATGACTAGGATATTGTCCATAGCATTAAATAAGTTATCACCTAAAATAAAAAATAATATGTCAAGTGAATAAATGAGGATAGAGAAGGAAACCATATCTTGCATGAGACATGGTTTCTACACACTATCCAAAACATCATGTGACATAAGTAGCATTAAATTAAAGTATAAAATAGTGGTGTTTACATTGAAAGAGTAGTGTCTATTACTAGTTTCTTAATGATGTGGAGTTTATAGAAACTATATTAGTGTTATGGGTTGGGACTGTCCTAAATTACACTATTAGCGCCAACTGTTTCATACATAGTTCGCGACGTGGAAAAATTCAACACATCTTAGAAGTTAAAACCAATTTCGATCAGAGCGAAAAACCGTAAGCTACTAATAGTACATTGTTCAGAAATCAGAGTTGACATATGAACCCTTTTTAAGTGCACGAGGAACCCTGTGAATGAAGCACATATATCAAAGCTAGCACAAACGTCAAATCATCAATAGCTTATCATCATGGCAGCAGCATCCGGCAATCACCTGACCGAGAGCCGGACGCACTTCGCCCATCCACAGCACCCGCTTCTCAAGACACAGTACGGCGGCGGCGAGCGGCAGCCGAGCAGCAACGTCTGCCGCATCTACCGCTGCGGCCACTGCGACTTCGACATGCACGAGGCCTGCGCCGACTTCTTCCCGGAGAAAATGATAACTCCGCCTCCCAACTTCTTCGGGCATCCGTGGTCGCACAACCTCGCGCTCAGACAGGTCACGGCGAATAGATCGTGGCCGTGCACCCTGTGCCGGGGGCCCTTCCAGCACGGCCACCTCGCCTACCGCTGCGGCGCGCAGAGGTGCGGGTTCGCCGCGCACCCGCTGTGCACGATGCTGCCGGGAGATATCCGCAGCCCGCTCCACCGGAAGCACGCGCTCACCCACACCGAGCTCATCCCGTCCCGACTGACGTCCGGCCCGTGCGCCCCCGCCGAGATGGCCCGGGTCTGCTCCGTCTGCCGCCGAGACTGCTCCACCATGCGCACGCGGCACTACCGCTGCGCCGCCTCACTGGTGGAGAAACCATCTTTCGTCGGTCGGCCAAATTCCACAATAGTCCCAGTTCTAATAAAAACCGGAACTAAAAAGTATCTTTAGTCCCGGTTTAAAAGTTGAGGGGTATTTTTTGATCTTTAGTCCCGGTTGGTGTTACCAAGCGAGACTAAAGTTCATTTTTAGTCCCGGTTCAAGAAGTTGAGGGGTTCAAAACAGACCCCAATTATTTTTACTCCCGGTTGGTATAAACAACCGGGACTAAAAACAGATCTTTAGTCCCGGTTGTTTATACCAACCAGGAGTAAAGAGTACCCAAACCGCGCGCCACAAAAATAATTGTTTATACCAACTATTTTTACTTCCGGTTGGTATAAACAACCGGGACTAAAGATATCTTTAGTCCCAGTTGTTTATACCAACCGGGAGTAAAAAGTACCCCGAACCGCGCGCCACTCAGTTATTATCCACGCACTCCTCTCGATCTCCCCTCTCATTACTCCTTCTCCATCCCTTCCTCTCCCCCTTCATCCCCTTCCTCTCCCCTTTCCCCTCCCGTTCCTCCCCTTCTCCTCTTTGAGCGGCGGCCGAGCGGGAGCAGCGGCGTTTGGCGGGAGCGGCGGCGGCCGGCCGTCTGGGTGCGGTAGGCGGGCGGGCGGGCGGGCGGGTGGGCGCGGCGCTCGGGCGGGCTGGCGCGGCGGCCGGCCGGCCGAGCTCGCGCGGAGGCCGCAAGGACGGTGGCCGGGAGGCCGGCGGCACCCTCCTCTCTGCTGCCGATTATTTTTGAATTTTTGATTCATTGGATTTGATCTGTGGTGTATGTGATATTAGATCTGATCTGGGAGTTGTGATGTATTTTTTTTAGGATTTGTGATGTATTTTTTATTTGAGATTTTGTGATGTGATATATTGTGATCTGTGATGCATTTCTTTCCAATATGTGATGTATTTCTTTCCAGATCTGTGATGCTACTTTGATTTGGGGATGATTTGGGAATATAATCAGGGATATTTAGGGAGCAGATCGATTTGAGAAAAAAAAAATAACCGGGACTGTTCCAACCAGGACTAAAGATGGATTTTTAGTTCCGGTTATTTTACCCGGGACTAAAAATACCCGGATTCGTAGTCCTAGTTATATAACCGGGACTATAGGGGGTTTCCAACCGGGAGTAAAGCCCCTTTCTCCACCAGTGCCTGCATGTTCGTGCTCCACATCGGCGGCTGCGTTTCCGGCGTCCCGCCGACGACGACGATGCCGGAGCAGAGTAGCAGTAGTCGTGAGGACGGCGGCGGAGCTGCTGCTCCAGCCCCCGCCGTCGCGAGGTTTCTCGTCGTGGTCGCGGAGCAGCAGCTGGCGGCGGATTTCCCAGCTGCCAATGGCATGGTGGACGTCATTAACGCCTTGCAAGCTTCGTTGAGCTCGGATGATTAATTACTGGTACGTACAGGTACAGCTAGCCAGCTGAACTTACGTCCGAGCGATTTGTCAGTTACGTATACGTGTACGTATATATAACACGCGTGTGCTGTTTCAACGTGCTATCTGTAATAATCGCACAAAACATTTCTTGGCGTTTGTCGTAACTAGTTCGATCGATCATGCGAACGTGCCAGTGTGAACATGCGTGACACAGCTCTATAAAGGCCTATAGCTGCCTAGCTAGCTAGTTAAAGCATATACGCGTGGACTGTTTGGTCTTCGATCAGTTTCGGAAGATATGCAACTGTTTTCATGTGTTGTGACTTGTGAAACGATTATACTCCAAAAATTCTACTGATGGTTCCCTTCTTTTTTGAAAAAGAAAAATATGGACCAATGCTCGGATACCTGAGTAACTATATTTATGGCACCATATTTTTAATAAAAAATAGTTAGAATGTATTTATATTGTAAGTTTCTAAATTACATATGTAAATTTTATGTATTTACAATGTAAGTTCAAAAATTACATATGCAAATCTTAAAATTACATAGTAATTACATATATAATTGGTGTGTAAGTGGGATGTAAGTGAGGTGTAAATTTAAATCTTACATTGGAAAATTTAAAAAGCAAAAGCATATGCAATCCTTACATTATAGGACATGATCGGGAGTGGATTTTCATCCGACGAGAGGATATCACCCTCATTGTTTGCATGTCACTCAAATAGTTATAAAACAATTTGAAAAAAATTAAGAAGATGTATTAACATGTGATATATCACTCCACAAATACACAAGTTCAAATTCAACTTTTACATCTCGCATCGAAAAAAACAAATTAAACTACAACTAGTTAACGTATATTTGCAGTTAAATTTGTTTTTTTCATTACAAGATGTAGAAATTGAATTTGAACTTGCATATTTGTAGAGTGATATATCACATGTTAATACATCTCTTTAATTTTTTTCATAACCATTTAAGTAACATGCAAGCAACGAGGGAATATCCCCTCGAGGGATGAAAATAGTTTCCCGACATGTTCTGGAGAAGAAATCGAATGGTCCGAATAAGCACAATTGAAGACATGTAGTCTCACGCGGACAGTAAAGCTGACTGACATCAGCCCAAAAAAAAGTCGATATCTTTTTAGCAAGTCCGTTATTAAATGATTAGTTGAGTTTTTCGTAAAGTCGCCTAGTGGCGATTTTTTTATTTTTAATTTTACGTTGGTCAGTCTGCTGTACTACTCCCCCTGATAGGCCGGGCTTGAGAGTCACACCCGACAACGGTGGAACGTACGTGGAATAAGTCTAGTTTGCCTTTCTCATCTTTGTATTTGGCGAATCATATCCTCAATCGTAAAACCGGTTATAACGTCTCCTCAACTTGGAAAACCATACAAATCTACTCCCAACATAGTATTGAGGTCTTATCTACATAGCACTCACAGTAGAAAAAATAGGTAGGACCCATGCGGGACCTACATGTTAGTTACATTACTTTTCTCTTCTCCTCTCTCTCTCTCCTCGTCGATAGCGACGAAGTGGCATGAGTCAGAGCCACCATCAGGACTGGCGTGGCGGAGGGGATCCTGTGGGCGACGGCGCGATGCAAAAGTTGACGATGACAAGGAAGAAGCCGGAGGTTAGGACGAGGCCGAGAGGCAGATCCGGTTAGCTAGACACACCCGGGGCAGCGGTGGCCTCTCATCTAGAAGAGGAGTTGAGACAGAGAGATGACAGGCCATCAAGGGAGCATCGAGGGTCGTCGAGGTGGTGTCAGGGGTTGGTGCGGTGACCGTAATGGACTAGTGGTCGGTGAGCTCACGATGGCACAAGCTTGGGCTCGTGCGACAGAGGCAAAGGGGATCTAGGAAGAGGGCGGGGCGTTGGAGTAAGAGGTCGACCGCCGCTGGGCTCGGCCCTCCTTCCACTTGTTCTCTCAAACCTCGACATTGAGCAACGAGGGAGAGCTACTGCACGCTCACCCGACGCATCGATAGCCGGCACTACGGATGATGCGCTCTCACAGGGCGCCTCTCGCCCCTGTAATGTATGATTCTTCGTTAGCTCGTGCAACTGCGTGTGCATTCCAATCTTCGTCCATGACTAGTGTAACTCTCTAGCCTGGCCCAACAACTCATAACCTCGGCCTATCGGGGAGAGTATGACAACAGGTTGACCTATAGATGGCCATAAGTCTTGAGGCCCAACCCATGGCATGGCCATTTGGCCCGGCCCAAGCACGGCACGACTGATGTTGGGCCCGTGCAGGTCCGACCCTACAGTTGGGCCATGCCTGGGACGATGCCTTGGCACGATGGGCTGGCTCGGCACGGCATGGTCAAAGAAAAATAGTTGAGGGACCCAAAATATACTTAATTTAGCCATATAAGGCACGACCCAACAAGAAGAGGAATACAAAATAGACTTATTTTAGCTATATAAGAAAGCCCAAAGAGATGAGGGAGGAAAAATAGACTTGTTCTATGAAGAAGCACGATAGGTTCGTGCCTTCGGACCGGCCCGGCATGGCTCGAGTCTTATTGGTCGTGCCTAGGCCGTGGATGCAGCCTGTGGATAGGCCCGGCCCGGCCCCGATCGGTGTGTAGGTCGTGCTGTGTCGGCCCAGGCCCGGTCCATGCCTAGTCGTTCTTAGGCTGGGCCGAGCTGGGCGGCCCGTTTAGCCATCTATAGGCTGACCAAGTTTTGCTTAAAGTTTATGCCTTTTACGACGGGTATCCGATTATTAAAATTTTGGGTCCATGTTCTTCTGCAATATGTTGGACTTTGTGGTTGAGTAGGAATGATATGGTTTTTGATAAATTACCATCTATTTCATATATGCAGGTAACTTTTAGGGTAACATATTGGCTCCGGTGTTGGGCACAGTTGCAAAGGTGTGACGAAGACGAAGAGGTCCTAAAAGTTGCATGCCGCAAGCTTGAGTCGACGGTTATGCAGCTCTTTGCCAATTATGGGTGGAGATTCACAAATAAACTTCAATAATGTGTTCTCCTTATCATTTATTGGTTCGCTTTATCTTTCCGTGATGTTTGCTGTCTTATTTGGACTACACTCGATGTGGAGTACTAGAATGTAATAATGGGCTGTAACTCTCTTGAGCAAAGGCCGAGATGTTTATTCCATTATCTAAAAAAATGTTTTTTTTTTCAAAAAAGAACGGAATCGCTATATTTCTTGTGACATAAATTTTTTTGTTAGAAACTTTCGATTTTTCATTCATTAGATCTACTCTATGATTCGTGCAGGCAACAACGTTGAAAAATCGTCGAAACAAAAACAAGCACGCTTGCCTCCTATTGGGCACCAACATTTTTATTAAGTAAAATACAAGGTACATATAAGTTATACAAAAGTTACTTTCTCCGTCACAAAATATTGTAAATTGGGATAACCGACATGAACAAAAGTCTATCCTAGGTTGCAACATTTTGGGATGGAACTATATATAATGTAATTACACCTATAGTTGTATCTTTTTTTTCTTTATTTTTGGAATACTTGTGAAATATTTTTAGATAACTCCAAAAGGAAAGCACTTGTAGAATTTTTGGAGTAATCATTTCACCACTTATACAAATAGTTGCATTTCTTTTATAGGGGTGAAAATGGGATGAGTAATTCCCGATCACCCACCCGATCCGAGGCTCACAGGAAGAATATAGGAGAGAAAATGTGATACCTGGTAATGTCTGAGTACAAATCCGAATCCGTAAAAAAATTTGTGTTATGACACAGAAAGACTTGTATACACTCGTATGTTCCATATTATAAAACATATATGAAAATATGTTATAAATGCACCTACGAACATGATAAAAAATTGTTTAATCACTATTTTACGAGTTCATCGAGTTCATATGTAATATTGTACATGTTTTGTCCTCTAATGTATCTCTTTTAACACTTAATTATTTTCTTATATTTAATACCTATAAATTAGAGATATAAATAAATATCCGTTCCCTAATTTGATTAGAAGGAAATAATATAGGATAATGTATGAGATGAGTGATATCTTGTCTGACACACTAGCTGTCATAATCCCACCGTACCGCTTGTTTTCACCACTAATTAATCTTCTGAAACTGAAGACCAAACAGTCCACATATATAGCTATGTCACGTGTTCAAAACTGGCACGTTCGCATCATCGCATGATCGAACTCGTTACAACAAACGCCAAGAATATGTTTTGTGTGATTATTACAGACAACAAGCGCACGCGTATACACGTATACGTAACTGGACAAATCGCTCGGATGTACGTTTAGCGAGTAATTAATCACCCGAGCCCAGCGAAGCTTGCAGGGCGTTAATGATGTCCACCATGCCATTGGCAGGGAAATCCGCTGCCAGCTGCTGCTCCGCGACGACGACGAGAAACCTCGCGACGACGGCGGGGGCTCTGGAGCAGCAGCAGCTCCGCCGTCGTCCTCACGACCACTGCTACTCTGCTCCGGCGTCGTCGTCGGCGGGACGCCGGAAACACAGCCGCCGATGTGAAGCACGAACATGCAGGCGCCGCCGCAGCGGTAGTGCCGCGTGCGCATGGAGCACGCAGTGTCTTGGCGGCAGACGGAGCAGACCCGGGCCATCTCGGCGGGTGTGCACGGGCCGCTCTGGGACGACGACAGGATGAGCCCGGAGTGGGTGAGTGCGTGCTCCCGGTGGACCGGGCTGCGGATCTCTCCCGGCAGCATCGTGCACAGCGGGGTGCGCGGCGAATTCACCCGCAACGCTGCGGCGCGCAGCGGTAGGCGAGGTGGACGTGCTGCAAGGGACCCCGGCACAGGGTGCACGATCGGACGGCGAAGCCATGATCCGCCGTGATCTCTGTCTGAGCGTGAGGTTGTGAGACCACGAATGCCCGAAGAAGTTGGGCGGGGGTGTAATCATTTTAACCGGGAAGAAGTTGGCGCAGGCCTTGGCCTCGTGGATGTCGAAGTCGCAGTGGTCGCAGCGGTAGCCGGCGCCGGTGACGACGCGATCGAGTCCCGCAGATGCGGCAGACGTGGCTCCTGATCGGCTGTCGCTCGCCGCTGCCGCCGCCGCCGTACTGTGTCCTTGATAAGCGGGTGCTGTGGATGGGCAAAGTGCGTCCGGCTCTCGGTCAAGTGATTGCCGGATGCTGCTGCCATGATAAGCTATGATTTGTTTATGCTAGCTTTGATATATGCCCTTCATTCACAGGGTTCCTCGTGCACTTAAAAAAGGGTTCACACGTGTCAACTCTCATTTCTGAACAATGTACTCCCTCCACTACTAAATAGTTAACGCTGTTAACTTTTTAAAATATGTTTGACCGTTTATCTGAACAACAAGAAGATGGGGAGGGTCTACTACACAGACGCGTGCAAGATATACAAGACGCGAACAGATTCAAAATTTCCAGTTTTGTCTACCGCGTGTATGGAGAGACAGATCCAAACTTTTCTGATTTAGTTAGCCTATTCGTGAAACTCTAGAACTCCAAAAGCACGATTCTTTCGCATGATGTGCTGCTGCTGCACCACATGTTATCAGCTTCTAGCTATAATGGGCCAGCATGATTTTACATTTTTTCTTGTTTTACTATGTTGCGTACTGTAAGATTGGCTAATGCGCCATTCTATCTGGTCATTTTGATTAGAGTTTTTTTAATATATTTTAAAATTTAATTCAGAAATTTAGTAGTACTTAAATATTCGATAGTACATTTCGAATGGAAACTTTACGTATAGAAACTCTTTATGTACAAACTTTATATATATAAACTTTACGCACATAAATATTATATATAAAAACTTTATGCATATAAACTTCATTTAAGAGAGTTTATATATTTAGTTAGAAAGTACGATGAAAAATTTCAATGAAGAAAAAGGAGTTAATCAAGTGATATTTCTTTTATAAAATAGGAATGTAATTTTATACATATACGTATATGTATAAATAGTATGCATAAAAATTTATATATGTAATTAGAATGTTTAATAATATATATATATAAATTTTAACAGAAACATAAGGAGTTAATCAAGGATATTTTTTTTAAAAAAAACGTCCGTTGTGATGAACCAAACATTTTCTGTTGACATACGTGAACACGTGTACGATTCTAGGAGAATTAAATAACATGGGTATAGGTGGACTTGGTCTCTGAAAAGGCAGGCCTAGAGCAACTCTCATGTGAACACGTATTAGGGCAGTCCCAATACTCCACTTAGGATAGTGTGTATAACATTAATTACATTGCCATGTAGGACTTTTAGCTTATGTGACACTATATTAATTAAGAGAGAGAGTGAAGAGAGGAAGAAACTGGATCTCATGCAAGACACAGCTTCAACGCCAGAACATATACACTAAACACTACCAAGTTTTGTATTGGGAGAGAATAGTGTCTTCATAATAGATGAAGAATAAATATGATTGGTAGAGAAGAGAGATGAATTATTTATTAATGGCCCACTTTAAGAAAGTATGGGTTGTAGAGTATAGTTTTTATTGTGATGTCTTATTGACATGACACTATAAACACTACTTATGGACACTATGGTTGGGATTGTCGTTAGTAACAGATATTTGCATGCAGGCGTGATTAGACGTACGAGTAAGAGGAAGGTTGTCGGAACTGTTCGCGTGACTGTCTAATAGCGAACATTCGTGTACACCCTCTTTGTCCTCTCCTCGAGCGGACTTGCGGTCTTGCGTGCGTGCAACCGCTAAAGCCCAGTAGCCCTCGTGCGGCCGGCCCATAAAAAGCACGACCTGAGTACGATGGATGTTGGTACGAGTAACTACTAGTAAGTATTTGACCAAGTCATGCACACGTACTTTCGAATGTCAATGCGTGTCAAGTTAGAAAGCTTTGTTGTTTTCCTTGTAATATCAACGTATGTTTTGATTCTTATTCTGTGATAAACAATTAGCATATATGATTATTGATTTTGATATTTGGAGATTACTGTCGAAGTGGTTTTAGATGATTGGATTTACAGGTGCTGCTGGATATGTGATCCGGTCAGACCGGGCTGGTGTGGCCGTTCAGACCGGAGGTGATCGAGCGGTCAGACCGGTCGGCCCGCGGTCTGATCGGCCGACGCTGTGTCAGTTTCGATTTCGGCTTCTAGATGGATACTATACGTATGTAATACTGTTGTTTGCTAACAATGAGTCAAGTTGGTGATAGCTTGGTCTCGGAATATGGTTTCTTTGTTTGTTTCATGTGTAGGTGACTCGATGCCTCGGGAGAGTATTTGCGGTGATGGACCGGGAGGCGGCTTGGTGGTAAGACGATGTCCGTGGTGGTCAGATATCATGCGGGATACTAAGGATAGAGTTGATGCACGTGGTTGATGGAGATTTCATATGGCATACGATGGAGGTATTGTGTGCGTATGGGATGTGGAGTCGAATTTGGAAGGAGTCCAAATTTGGTATGATTGGTTATGTAGAGTTTGTTTCTTGTACTAGGAGGTTTCCTATGGGGATTAGGACTCTTAGTATGAGTTTGGTTCGTGGCTTTAGGCTGCTTACCGCATGTATAAATAGAGGGGGAGCGTGAAGCTTCCCGGTATCTTTTGTGTCGCTTTTCATAGCGTTGTGTTTTAGGGTTTTGAGTTTAGTCGAGATTTTTGTAAGGAGTGTTGTTATTGCACTTTGTAAACACAGAGAGAAATAATAAAGTTGTCATCTAATTTGAGAGTTCTTCGATTTGTGTTTCATCGGGTGCGGCGGTCTAACCGGCGACTCAACGGCGGTCCGACCGGCGACAAGTGGCGGTCAGACCGGCGGCATACGGGCGGTCAGACCGGCGGCGGCGACAGCAAGCGGCAGCTGATCTCGGCGGTCAGACCGGAGATTGAATCTCGGTCAGACCGACGGCAACCAGGCGGTCAGACCGGTGTATCTACTTCGGTCAGACTGCGATCCATCGATTTCGATGGTAACTTTTATTTTCGCTAAAAGTTTTCGGTTTTTGGGTATACCAACCATTCACCCCCCTCTAGTTGGGTTAGTTCTTGTGATTCGATCCTACAAGTGGTATCAGAGCCTTGTTTGATTCTTTGAATTTTAATCGATCTAAAATTTTTGCTATGGCTGCTTCTAATAAGTTTTCAACTAAGCCTCATGTTTTCGATGGAACAGATTTTTCTCATTGGTGTAGTAGGATGCAATCTTACATTATGGCTGAGAATTATGATATTTGGAGAAAAGTTTCTCTTCCTTATGTGATTCATGAAGCTATTAATACTGCTGCTGAAAAAACTGCTTTTGAACTAAATTGCAAAGCTCGCAATATTCTTTTGAGTGGGATTTCTCGTTCGGATTATGATCGTGTTTCTCATCTTCAAACTGCTCATGAGATTTGGGTTGCTTTGAATAATTTTCATCAAAGTACAAATAACATTAAAGAACTTCGTCGTGATCTTTTAAAAAAGGAGTACATTAAATTTGAGATGAAACCTGGAGAAGCTTTGGATGACTATCTTTCTAGATTTAATAAAATTTTGAGTGATCTTAGATCTGTTGATTCTTCTTATGATGCTAAATATCCACAATCTGAGATTTCTCGTCACTTTTTGAATGGTCTTGACATGTCTATTTGGGAGATGAAAGTTACATCTATTCAGGAGTCTGTTAACATGTCTACTTTGACTTTGGATTCGCTTTACACTAAACTGAAAACTCATGAGATGAATATTCTCTCTCGTAAAGGTGATTCTAAGTCTAGTGCTTTGGTTTCGTCTACAACTTCTTTGGATGTTGGTGCTTCTTCATCGAAGTCTTCTGTTCTTGCTTTATTTAATGCCATGTCCGATGATCAACTCGAACAGTTCGAGGAGGAGGACTTGGTTTTGCTATCTAACAAATTTTCTCAAGCTATGAATAATGTTAGGAACAGGAAAAGAGGTGGACCGAATCGTTGTTTTGAGTGTGGTGCACTTGATCATCTTCGCTCGCATTGTCCTAAGCTTGGGAGAGGCAAGAAGGAAGATGATGTGAGAGTCAAAGAAGATGACTTGAACAAGAAGAAGAACATGAAGGAGAAGGAGAAGAAGAAGCATTGCATGCAGTGGCTAATTCAAGAATTAATAAAAGTTTTTGATGAACCGGAAGATAAAGACAGCAAAGGTAAGCAAGTTGTTGATGTAGCTTTTATTGCTCGTAATGCAAGTTCTGATGTTGATGAATCTGATGATGATAATGAAGAAAAGCTTAGTTATGATCAATTAGAATATGCTGCTTATAAATTTGCTAAGAAACTTCAAACATGTTCTATTGTGCTTGATGAGAAGGATCATACTATTGAGATTCTTAATGCTGAAATTGCTAGATTAAAATCTTTGATTCCTAATGATGATAATTGTCAATCTTGTGAAGTTTTATTTTCTGAAATTAATGCTTTGCGAGATGTCAATTCTGTTAATTGCAAGAAATTGGAATTTGAGATTGAAAAATCTAAAAAGTTGGAGTCTTCTTTTGCTTTTGGATTTACTTTACATGCTCGTGTTGTTGATGAGTTGATTTTGAGAAAGAACGTTTTGAAAAAAATACAAAGTTGCTTTTTGTGCAAGTTCTTGGGTCAATGCTTCATGTGCAAATAAGGCAAAACAAAACAATGGTACTTTGATTTCTCAAGATTGTTCGAAGTGTGTTTTGAATGAGATGAAGTTGAAAGATGCTTTAGGGCGTGTTAAACACATGGAAAAGATTGTTAAACAAGATGAGGTGTTTTCTTGCTCAACTTGTAGAAACAAAAAGGTCTTTTGGATGCATGCAAAAATTGTGTTGTTCTTACACAAGAGGTTTCTTATATGAAAAGTTCTTTGGAAAGATTTTCTGATGGTAAAAAGAACCTCAACATGATTCTTGATTAATCCTAAGTTAGCACGCACAACCGTGGTTTAGGTTTTGATTCTTATGCTCATCATACTAGACATCCTCCTACTGTTTTGGGTGTTGCTAGGTGAGGTGAAATTTTAATTGAATCTGAGCCTAAGAACACTGTGTTTAAATCCGCTGGCATCATGTCTTCTTTGAATGCATCTTCTTCAAAATCAAATGTTGTGCTTGCAAAACCTTCCGTTGCTACTTGTGTTGCAAAACTATCAATTTCAAAACCATCTATTTCAGAAACTTGTCGTGAGAAGTACACTTGTTCTTATTGTGGAAAAGATGGACATTTGGTTGGTTTTTGTTTTAGACTTGCCCATAAACAGAAAAAGGAAAGAGAAATTGTTTTTGCAAAACGACGTTGGTAAAAATTGGGTTTTAATTCGAGGAGCACGGTTAGCCCGACATTGTCCAGTCGGTCAGACCGCAGGTGAACCGGCGGTCAGACCGGTTGCCAGGCCCGGTCAGACCGCAGGTGCAGTGGCGGTCAGACCGGTCTCGGGGCAAGTTTTCGCACAATTCAAATCAGACTTTTGTGGAGCAAAAAGGTAATTTTTCATGTGAGTCTGATTCTAATTTTGTCAGTGCATATGTACCTACTGGTTCTACAGGTCGTGTGACTCAGTGTTGGATTCCAAAATTTCTTATTTCTAACCCCAACACGGAGGCCTCGACATCTTCTCGTTTGTAGGTATTTTGGTGGCATATTCCCCATGTGCGTTCAATGTTGAGATGACGATTGCTTTTCAAGGTAACATCAATTTTCTTTTGGATTGACACAATATTGTTCTACTTTCTTGATTATTAGCTTTTCATGTGCTAGTGTTTGAGATTGTAGTTTTTGTTGATACTAATGGATGTATGTCAATTTTGAGAGTATTGGTGATATCTTTGGCAATTGGATTTATTTTTAATCTTTGATTTCTTCTTGATTTTTGTTCGAGGAGAATTGGAGGTTATTTTGAGGGGGAGTTAGTGCTTATTCGTGAATCCTTTTGGCATGGTTTGAGAGGGAGTTTGTACCTCATGGTTTTATCAAGCAATAATATAACAATGAAAAAATTGTGAAAAGAGAGTTTTGTTCTATACATATGGTATTTTCTTATTCATGCTAGCAATACTTTGAAGGTTTATTTGTCTCTAGCATAACTTGTATGTATTCTAGTTTTTTTATGAGATTTAGATTTTGCTTTTAAGGGAGATGATGCATGACACTTAAATTCTATACTTGAATTAAGTAAATATGCAATGTTGATGCTAGCATATGGTTTGATTTCTAAATGCTCTATATATATGCTTTATTGAATTGTTATTCCTGAAATAGGTTTAATTGCTCATTGTGAAAAAGAGAATAAAAAATGTGAAAAAATGAATACTGAATCCTTGGAAACAGTCTTGACGACAAGTACGTATTCGATGTGAGCAAAATAATGGGTGCCGAATCCCTGGAAACAGTCTTGACGACAAGGATGTACCCAGAATAAAAGAGAAAAATATGAGCAAAAAGGCTCAAGAAAAAAAGTTACAAAAATTTTCTTGTTTTGTGCTAAAGGTTATTTGAGAAAGAGCGATAAATGCAATAGGTATATGTGTTTAGTGTTTATTCTTCAACCTATGTGCTTGTTAAGATGTTGCATTATAAATCGTATGAAATCATGAATTTTGATTGTTGATTCAAGCTTAATTGTAAAATCTTTGGTTCATGGTTATACTTTAATGCATGCTTGTTATATTATAGATGGGTTTATCTTCTTTTTATTGCAATACATGACTTGATATGCTATATGTATGTAAAGCTCTTATACTTTAATAAACATAATTCCTATACTTGATGAAATCATTGTCAAAAGGGGGAGAAGAGATGAGTTTTGGGGAGAAGAGATACGTAGTTTTGGGAGAAAAGATGAGTTTTGGAGTTTTTGAGAAGAGCATGTTTTTGGTTCAATTGGGAATTTCTTTCTCTTCAAAAGGGGGAGAAGTTTTCTTGGGAATTTCTTTCTTTTAAAAAGGGGCAGAAGTTTTCTTTTGGATTTTTTAGCACGATGTGTACATTTGTACGAAGTGTGCTTTTTACCGCTTTTGTTTTTATTTTTCCAAACACCAAAATATTTTTTAATGGGTTTGCCAATGTGTTCATCAAGGGGGAGATTGTAAGATCAACGTGTGTTTTGATTCTTATTTTGTGATAAACAATTTGCATATGTGATTATTGGTTTTGATATTTGGAGATTACTGTCGAAGTGGATTTGGATGATTGGATTTACAAGTGCTGCTGGATATGTGATCCGGTCAGACCGGGCTGGTGTGGCCGATCAGACCGGAGGTGATCGAGCGGTCAGACCGGCCGGCCCGCGGTCTGACCGGCCGACGCTGTGTCGGTTTCGGTTTCGGGTTGTTTCTTTGGATATCCGTGATTGTTTCATGGTTATGGCTTCTAGATGGATACTATACGTATGTAATACTGTTGTTTGCTAACAATGAGTCAAGTTGGTGATAGCTTGGTCTCGGAATATGGTTTCTTTGTTTGTTTCATGTGTAGGTGACTCGATGCCTTGGGATAGTATTTGCGGTGATGGACCGGGAGTCGGCTTGGTGGTAAGACGATGTCTGTGGTGGTCAGATATCATGCGGGATACTAAGCCTAGAGTTGATGCACGTGGTTGATGGAGATTCCATATGGCATACGATGAAGGTATTGTGTGCGTATGGGATGCGGAGTCGAATTTGGAAAGAGTCCAAATTTGGTATGATTGGTTATGTAGAGTTTGTTTCTTGTACTAGGAGGTTTCCTATGGGGATTAGGACTCTTAGTATGAGTTTGGTTCGTGGCTTTAGGCTGCTTACCTCATGTATAAATAGAGGGGGAGCATGAGGCTTCCCGGTATCTTTTGTGTCGCTTTTCATAACGTTGTGTTTTAGGATTTTGAGTTTAGTCGAGATTTTTGTAAGGAGTGCTGTTGTTGCACTTTGTAAATACAGAGAGAAGTAATAAAGTTGTCATCTAATTTGAGAGTTCTTCGATTTGTGTTTCATCGGTTGCGGCGGTCCGACCGGCGACTCAACGGCGGTCCGACCGGCGACTCAACGGCGGTCCGACCGGCGACAAGCGGCGGTCAGACCGGCGGTATACGGGCGGTCAGACCGGCGGCGGCGACAGCAAGCGGCAGCTAATCTCGGCGGTCAGACCGGAGATTGAATCTCGGTCAGACCGACGGCAACCAGGCGGTCAGACCGGTGCATCTTTTTCGGTCAGACCGCGATCCATCGATTTCAAGGGTAACTTTTATTTCCGCTAAAAGTTTTTAGTTTTTGGGTATACCAACCATTCACCCCCTCTGGTTGGCTTAGTTCTTGTGATTCGATCCTTCATTCCTCTGCCACCAAGGTCAAGGGGGTTGCAAGGAATCGGGGATCGCTGACTTCTCAATTTATGCTTATCATGAACTTGGGATTAAGAAAAGTATACACACATGCTCCACCGATTCGACACGCTCACTCATTAGTCACTTACTGTTTGGGTCAAACCAAATAGAATGAATCTCCTACCGAGTTTCACGGAAGTGAAACTAAAAAGACTATCTCACCGATGCATTCATAATCACTACAAATAATATAACTTTTTTGAGTAAATTTCACAAAACTACATATACTTGGATTAAATTATCACGAAACTACAGATTTAAGAACGTGTATTACAAAACTACAGATTTAGCGTCAATCTTTTCACAGAACTACAGATTTAATGCACCATATCACAAAAGTACATATTTAGTTATGAAGTTATCAAAGAACTACATATTCTAGAGTTTAGATCATAGCACTATTATTTATTTAAAGTTATAAAATCTGTAGTTTTATGATAAAATAGTTGTTAAATGTGTAGTTTTGTGATAAAATTGTTCTTAAATCTATAGTTATGCGATATAATACCTTAAATCTGTAGTTCCGTGATAAATTTATCACTAAATCTGTAGTTTTGTGAAACACATTCTTAAATCTATAGTTTTGTGATAATTTGATCAAAGTATATGTAGTTTTGTGAAATTTACTCAATTTTTTTTAATAATAAATAAAATTCTAGTCTCTATATCAAGTGGATATACAGAAGGGACACAGAAAATACATACATTCCAGGGCTCATAACTTGGAAATTACAAAATAAACAAAATAAAATGGAAAAATACTATAAGACTAAACACAGATGTTCTCTTGCTTGACGAGTCCTACCGAACCAAAAACGACACTAAGTCGATCTTGAAAGTTGAAACGCCGCCTAAACTAATGTAGTACCCACATCCTCAATCTATCCACCTCTAATCCCCATGTTGCCTTTTCCATAGGCAAGATTCAATCGATCCAGATCCGATAGCTCCTAGCCCCTAGTGCCTTCGCACGCTAACATCATCCAGATAAAGTGAAGAAGAAGAAGAAGAAGTATACGTACGGACGGATTCGGGCACAAACACATCAGAACTAGTGGCACTTAGGTACTAGATATAGAGTCGCGCCTAGCCATCGTCAGGAAATTGTCGCTTCAGCTCCTCATTGTAGCCACCTTGCTCACTACCGATCTGACCATTAGGCTTGATCTAGATACCCTTGTTGTCGCCGACACTGCTAATGAGCCCGCCGTCTATCTTTCTTGTTGTAGCCTCCTCGCTCACTTGAAGGGCGATCTGGCCATTAGACTGGATCCACACTGGATGTTGTCGACATCACCTTAGTCGTGCCAACATCCCATATTACCATCGTCAAACCACCGTAGGCCAACTAGCTACCACCGCCACCAATGCCTGGGCTCCCCACCTACCACCGCCGCCGCTCCCCGTCGTTGAGGACAATGAGCACTAGGACACAACGACCGATGGAGCAATGGCAGAGCCAAGCTTCTTCTAGATGGCACATGGACCCTACGACACGCCACCGGCTCTTTTCATCTGCCGCAGCAATCTTTGAGAGGGGGAGCCCCAAGAAAAACATAGAACTATGCATAACAATTTGCACTGCTAGGCTAGTTTACCATATAGTTATTCTTAAAACCCAAAGGAATTTTGGATGTTAACTTCAGCAGATTTTAATTAGAGTTATTTTGTTCACTTTCCATGTTAATTAGCAACGAAAAAAAAGAGAGCTCCACAACAATAGCTGTGAAGAAAAACCCTAAAATTCCATATCAACTGTTTCATCTCTCCCCTAATCTACCATCAATTACCCTTTTCTACACTAGATCGATACGAACAACTCTCAAGTGTATTTTTTACCTTTTCTGGATGAAATAAATAATACTGTAACTTAAAATTGAAACTTATATACCTTTACCATGGATCCTTGCCAATATGAAGAAAAAAAATATATTGCTATACATTTGTTGATATTTTTTTCTCCTAAAACTTTATCAAATGTAAATACGGTATAATTATAGCGTAATTACATTGTAACTTGCATGAAATTATGTATTTTTTAAAAATTTTAAATTGTTAGATGTGCTTCAAGTTTCATGCAAGCGGGAAGAAAAAAACCATAGCATGCGTAAAGGTGAGGGGATTCCGTCACAAGATGTCCACTTTGCGGAAATAACATATTACCGCGCGTCCCTCCATCACGAGACGTCTGCTTCCCGCAAATAACGTGTTACCGTGCGATTTTTAAAAGTTACATACAAATTTTATTATAGTTAAATTCAAATTATAATATAATTACACTATGATTATGTTATATTTACATCTATTAATCTTTTAGAAGAAAATTTATCGATAAATATATTGAAAAAATAGAGTAAATTTACAAAAAAATATAGATACTTTTACTAAATTATCACAAAACTACAGATTTAAGGTGGTGTATCACAAAGCTATATATTTTATATAATATTATCATAAAACTACAAGTTTAAAACTAAGTATGGCAAAACTACAGATTTAATAATAAAATTAATTAAACTACAGATTTTAGGGTTTAAATTCTTAGTACTAATGTTATGTTTGAATTATCAACATTTAAGTTTTGTGATTAACTTGATGTTAAACGTTTTGTTTTGTGATACTCAATTTTTATGGTAATTTTAGTGTTAAATATATAGTTTTGTGATATATATTTTAAATATGTAGCTTACAATAAATTACTCAAATATACACGTAGTTTTGTGAAATTTATATAAAATAAATTGCACACACGTAAAGCACAACAACACATCTAGACTATTCTTTCGAGTTTCAAGTGCATTCTCCGGGGTGAATGTGGCTAACGACTGATGTACTTGTACGTCACATTTCCAGTGTATACAAGTCATAATTTTGACATATCTTCTGGATTGGAAAAAAAAACAACACTACGACCGATGACTCGAAAGTCGAGAAAATATATATATATATATATGTATATATATATATATATATATATATATATGTATATATGATATATATGTAACTATATGTATAGATGATATAATGTATACTAGGTATTATATATGTATAGATAATAGAATGTAGATGGATATATGTATATCTAGTAACATATAACACATATACATGTATAATGTATTCTTTATTATAGATTATATATATATATCATATTATCATATTATTATATCTATATATATAGCTATATATATACTATATAGATATCTCTATCTATATATCTATATATATATCTATCTATATCTATCTATATCTATATATCTATATATATTCTCTATATCTATACTATCATATATATATATCTATATATATATATTCTATACCCGCGCGCGTACGTACGTACGTATGTATGTACTCATGTGTCATTCAGCCATTCAGGACAACTAGCATTCACCTCCTGCACAACGAAAACCAAGCATTATCAGTAGTGATAATGGTGATTACAGTAGTGACCAGCGGGAATGAGTAGGGTCGATCCATTTATCCACTGAATCTACCTGTAAATTTGTCATAGCTGATTCTTATGGTCACTCCAGAAATATAAATGGATCGAACGGTTCAAACCATTAGAACTTAGGTTTAAGGGGTTCGACCCAAATGACTTCACATATATAAATGTTTTAAAAATTTATACAAAGTTGCTTCTCTTTATAATAAATCATTCCTATAAAAAATCAACTAAATTTAATAAGATTTTATAGTGTGAACACGAGTTTAAAAATTTTGGATCCGAGTTTTACACACATGTAGCTAGAATTTTTTAATCTTAGTAATACATCGTGGGCCCCGCATGTCTAAATGGCTTAAAATTTGTACAAAGTTGCTTCTCCATATAATAAATCATCTCTACAAAATTCAACTAAATTTGATAAGTTTTTATAATGTGAACGCGAGTTTTAAAATTTTGGGCCTGAGTTTTACATACATATAATAAGAATTTCTCTTTTGTCTACTAGTAACATAGATGATCTATTTGAATATCCATGGATACTCTTTTGATATAATGGACTCATGATGAATTGACCCTATTAAACCATGAATCAATGAACTCACGTTGCTAGAGAAACCATTTTTGTCCGGTCGGCCAAAATCCACAATAATCTCAGTTTCATTAAAACCAGGACTAAAAATAGTCCCGTTTTATAAGAGCAATAGGACTATTTTGATCTTTAATCGCTAAGCCCCACGCGTGGGGGTTACAAATGGGTTACAAACCAGGACTAAAATACCATTTCTACATTAGAGTCACTTAAAACGGTTTAAATTCAATCCATATCCTAACCATTCCCATCGTGACCTGTTCTGCTCCATATCGCCTGCGCGCGTTTCTCCGGCCGGTACCGAGGGGAGACGGCAGCGGTCCCCGAGTCCGCGCTGCCAACCGAATCCGCGTGGGGGCAGAAGCGGAAATCGGAGCCGAAGGAGACGACGAAAACTCCCGAGTCCACGCCGCTGGATGGCCGGGGGCGGAGAGGCAGTTCTGGTTCAGGAAGCTCTCACAAGAAACGTAGTAGTAGCGCTCAACCGAGTAGCTGATAGGAACGGTGCCTAAGGTTTCAGATTGGACTTTCTACTATAAACCACGCAAGTTGTAAATTTTCTGAATTTTCGATGAGAAAATTCCAACACATGTCACAGTTGCTTCTGTTACGTTCCATGGCGTGTTCCGTATTTAGTATTTACAGGTTCAAATCAATGTATACGTCTCCAAATTTCAACATGTCGTGTACGTACCCGATCGAAACTGAATCAGGTCGGAGCGAAAAAGCTTAGTCTTCCCTTAAAAAAAAAAAGACTGAACCGCGTAAACTCATGTTACCAACTTGCAGAGGAAGAAAAAGTCGAGACGATAGAATTTCAGAGAGAAGAGTTGAACGAGAAAGAGATAAGTTGGCGAGGAGGAGAGATTTCAGTATAGTGATAGATTCATATTACAATTCAAGTCCCCTTTCGTTCCCCTCCTAGCCTCTATTTATAGATCACTAGTTAACCCATTGATCACCCTTATACTTTGGGTTGGGCTTTCGTTCTCTCTTGTCACGGTTGCAGCCCACTGCCAGCCCATCGATCGTCTTGCAGTGCTGATTGCCCTCTATTGCTAGGCGTGACAACTCCACTGGCCAACATCATACAGTTGACTGACCTTAAGCCCTTGCAAGTCCACCGTCTTCCGGCCCCCCTCCAAGCTAGGATGCACCATGCATGTAGGTACGCGTGCTTCTCCTCTTCTGTGTTACTGTGTATATATTCGCAATCGCACCCCGGAATGTCAAGCGCAACACGAAGAGCAGTAACACGTACAGTACTACTAAAAACAGTACGCTGCACCGTGTGATTACTTGCTTGCTATGGAAAACCGCTGGCACTTTGCTCATCCACAGCACCAGCTTCAGAGGTGCACTACATAGTACAACCAGCGGGATCAGAGCCACCGTGCCTGCAACATCTGCGAGCTACCCGTCACCGGCGTCGGCTACCGCTGCTACCACCACCAATGCAGCGACTTCGCCATCCACGAGGCTTGCGCCGCGACCGCTTCGCCCGGGACACGATACCTCGTGAGTATCACGCCATACGTGGTTGAAATCATCTGATACCTAACAGGTTTCATATGATATCTCGCGAGTATCACGTGATACGTGGTAGAAAATCGCATGATACCTGATAAGTATCACATGATACTTGTAGGTATCACCTGAAACGTATGTAGAATCGTCTGATACCTAATAGATATCACACCTGATACCTACTTGAGATCATCCTGTTGTATAGAATCGTCTGATACCTGATAGGTATCAACTCGGGATCATCCCGTTCGAAAACAGGATTCCGTTATATAGCAGCCCCTTTTATTTTTACTGAGGGATTTAATAAATACACACTTGTGTAAAGACAATTAAGAGAGATTCCGATCACCAATCACCAGCAAAAATCCATTTTCGCTGAAGTGTACCCCCACTTCAGCAAAGCTAGCTAGCGTGTGGACCACTGGCGAGCCCGCGCGCTTCGCGCCTGCAAGGCTATATATGTGCCGTTTGGGTCACCGGTGATCGACAGCATATACAGAAGAGACATGACATATATGCGTAAATGGAAAATCATTCCCTGATTTGATGTTATTTCTAGGACATTAATTACACCATAGGAATTAAAATAAACTAAATGAGATTATAAAATTGCTGGAAATCCGTAACATTGTATAATAATGTAATGAAATGAACACATAGTTGCTGCGAAAAATTGGAGAAAGTAATACATGCAGACTCTATCCAAAAGTGGATAACATATAGTACTATGACGGCGACAAATATTACTATTGCTAACTTCACAGGATGTCCTGATTGTAATTGACGAATGTTCGTGCTGCACAAACAGGGAACAAAAAAATAAGTCAACTTATTATGTAAAGCTAATTAGCAAAAATTAGCATAATGCAAACAGTAATGGAAGTGCTAAAAAACTACAAGAACTTGTTTTTTCTTAAATTCAACTAAATTACTTTTGATGTTCAAATGGTATAATAATTATCTTTTTTCGTGAGTTAATATTAGAGGGTGATTATTTTTCGTGAGAAGGAAATCTTCACCGAAGAAAATCCCGTATGTACTTACTCAATACTCAATTACTCATTCCCAGTAAATCCATTCGTTGCAATCTCAATCACTTTGCTGAAGAAGCCGCCGTCAGTAGTCTCCGTATCTTCTATCGTAGAAGTTATTGGCACCTCCTGTTCTCCTCCTTCGTATCCCTCCTCCTGCTGCTGTTCTTCTTCTTCGTATCCCTCCTCGTCCTGCTGTTCTCCTTCGTATCCCTCCTCGTCCTGCTGTTCTCCTTCGTATCCCTCCTCCTGCTGCTGTTCTTCTTCTTCGTATCCCTCCTCCGGCTCATCTTCGTCTATGCCTTCATCTTCATCTCCCTGTTCATCATAGCCATTTTCTTCATAGTCATCCTCCCCTCCATTCATCTCATCGGGTGTTTCATCTATGGCTGATCCTCCTGCCTCTGTTGATCCTTCTTCAGTTGTTGCCTTTTTTCTCCCCAGCATTGAATCCATAGCTTTGCCTACTAGGCTTTTTCCTGCTCCTGTTACAACTATCGTTGCCACAGTGCCCATGATTCCTGCACCCCCGAATGCCCCTGCTCCGAACAACTTTGCGCGCGTTGATTCTGCCTTTGTTTTTGGCACTTCTACCCCAGAAGAAGCTCCTCCCATTGCTCCTGCACCCACTGTTCCTTGTGTTCCAACCCCTCCTTGTTGTGCAGGCCCAGAGGGTGCACCTCCGGCAGTCACTCCTGGACAGCTCTCATGGATGCTGAATTTGCAGAGGGTGCAACGGTAGCAACTGATAGCACCGGGTTGGTTGCATAAGTTGCAAGTAAATGGATATTTGAGCTTCATCTTTCGTAATTGGTGTTCTGGGTGCGAGGAGTGGGTGATGATGCTCGCCATCCTAGCTTGGAGATGTAAAAGATGTTAAAAATTTTGTGCTAGTTTTCTTTATCTTTGTAAATAATGTCAGTATATACAAAGCAAGAAACATGTATTTGCTCTCTGAGATGAAAAGCATTCAACGCATCTAGGAATTTTTTTTAGCCTGAACAAGTCTTATTAGATATAGGAGCAATTTTATATTCCTTGAGGAGGTATCATGAGATACCACTTTTTCTATTATAAATTTAGTACCTAGGTACTAGAAGGTACCTAATTTTACACTAAATTTTTTACACCTTATGGTAACTTCTCAAGTACCGTAAAATTGCTCCAAGCAATATGCTTGTATATATGAAAATATGGAAGAATTAGTTCATGCTTTGACTCAATGAGGCATTACTAAACAAACTAATTTGCATGCAAAGTGTGAAAAATTTACCTAACTTTGTCTCAAAAGACGCGCGGAACCAACGATCAAGAGCCTCGAAGACGAACCCAAAGGTATGTATAACCTTAGGATTGGAGAAGAACGACACACGATGTCTATGCTAGCGTGCTACTATGAAGAGTCTTTTATAGATGCATACTTTTGAACAAGTCCGCAATGGGAGAGACAAGTAGGCTATATAATTAGGAGTAGATCGTATGCTCCAGTGGGCGTTATTAATTGTCAACTGCCAAGTTGCCAAAGATGCTAGGCCAAGAGATTAATTATTGCGAATCGATCGGTTGCTAGTTGACATCTTAATTTATGTTAAGTTTATGTGTTTTTGGTACTTACCAAATCAATATATGACAGGTGAGCATATATACGTTCACTCGACTAATCGATCCGACATAATGGTTATAGCGCTCTTCGAACACAAAATCTATTTCGAGAGGCATCTCGATTTAGACTTAACGAGCGACACGGACAATTACGGAGAAGTACTAGTTGCGTTACAGACATGCATGCAAGTAGTTTTTGCTATTAGGTTGTGCATATTTTTTTCTTCTTATGAAATTTTCTCTTAAATTACTTGTCCAATCTATAATCCGATTTCACCGTTGTGTTCGTAACAATTAAATCTTTACAACAAGATCTCACATGATTATATTTTGATGAAAAATCATAAATTACTTTTATGATATGTCTAAATTACTTTTAGATTTCACTAAGTTACTTCTTAGACATACAAAAATAAATTCAGTAAAGTCTAAAAGTAATTTATATATATTATAGAAGTAACTTAGAACAAAGTCCGCAATGGGAGAGACAAGTAGGCTATATAATTAGGAGTAGAACGTATGCTCCAGTGGGCGTTGTTAATTGTCAACTGCCAAGTTGCCAAAGATGCTAGGCCAAGAGGTTAATTATTGCGAATCGATCGGTTGCTAGTTGACATCTTAATTTATGTTAAGTTTATGTGTTTTTGGTACTTACCAAATCAATATATGACAGGTGAGCATATATACGTTCACTCGACTAATCGATCCGACATAATGGTTATAGCGCTCTTCGAACACAAAATCTATTTCGAGAGGCATCTCGATTTAGACTTAACGAGCGACACGGACAATTACGGAGAAGTACTAGTTGCGTTACAGACATGCATGCAAGTAGTTTTTGCTATTAGGTTGTGCATATTTTTTTCTTCTTATGAAATTTTCTCTTAAATTACTTGTCCAATCTATAATCCGATTTCACCGTTGTGTTCGTAACAATTAAATCTTTACAACAAGATCTCACATGATTATATTTTGATGAAAAATCATAAATTACTTTTATGATATGTCTAAATTACTTTTAGATTTCACTAAGTTACTTCTTAGACATACAAAAATAAATTCAGTAAAGTCTAAAAGTAATTTACATATATTATAGAAGTAACTTAGAACAAAGTCCGCAATGGGAGAGACAAGTAGGCTATATAATTAGGAGTAGAACGTATGCTCCAGTGGGCGTTGTTAATTGTCAACTGCCAAGTTGCCAAAGATGCTAGGCCAAGAGGTTAATTATTGCGAATCGATCGGTTGCTAGTTGACATCTTAATTTATGTTAAGTTTATGTGTTTTTGGTACTTACCAAATCAATATATGACAGGTGAGCATATATACGTTCACTCGACTAATCGATCCGACATAATGGTTATAGCGCTCTTCGAACACAAAATCTATTTCGAGAGGCATCTCGATTTAGACTTAACGAGCGACACGGACAATTACGGAGAAGTACTAGTTGCGTTACAGACATGCATGCAAGTAGTTTTTGCTATTAGGTTGTGCATATTTTTTTCTTCTTATGAAATTTTCTCTTAAATTACTTATCCAATCTATAATCCGATTTCACATGATTATATTTTGATGAAAAATCATAAATTACTTTTATGATATGTCTAAATTACTTTTAGATTTCACTAAGTTACTTCTTAGACATACAAAAGTAAATTCAGTAAAGCCTAAAAGTAATTTACATATATTATAGAAGTAACTTAGAACAAAACGAATGTAGCTTTGGCATGCCATTTGAAGTAAATCCGTTGTAGAGATAAAAACATGACTCTATCTAGAAATTAAATTAATCAGCACAAATTATAGAATTAACTAAAAACAATAATAAAAGTAATCACCTCAGAGCATTAAGAATGTATAGGAAGTATTTTAATCAAATCTAAAAGTAACTTTTATATATATGATAATTTGTTCAATGAAAAAAGGTATTAATTAAAGTTACTTCCTTTTTGTTATAAGTTATTTTTATAATATATGTAAATTACTTTTAAGCTTTACTGAATTTACTTTTATATGTCTAAGAAGTAACTTAGTGAAATCTAAAAGTAATTTAGACATATCATAAAATTAATTTGTGATTTTTCATTAAAATATAATCATGTGAGATCTTGTTGTAAAGATTAAATTGTTATGAACACAACGGTATAATCGGATCGTAGATTGGATGAGTAGTTTAAGAGAAAATTGTATTTGAAGTATAGGTGGATGGTGTCTCTTATAGATGGAGTAGTAGCTGGTTTAGACAAACCAGCTACCACTAGCTGTGTAGTCACGTCCTTCTTCGAAGTAAAGGTAGAAATTCATTTCATTATAAAAAAAAATCGATTCGACGCGTACGCTCACTAGCTCACTGATCGTGACCTATGATTTAGTCAAAGGGCAAGAGTATAATCTCCTTAATTCAGAGTTTCACATTTTTGTTTGGAGCAATAGTTGACATTGGAACTGGTCTAAATTAATTAATTGATCTTTGAATTGTCATGAATAAACCTTTCATATACTATGCTAAAAAAGAACTTCAGCATGTGCGTAAACAAAATTGTTGACAGGGAAATACTTTGTGCAACAAATAGCAAGTGTTGAAGCAATTAAAAGTAATCCCATCTCAGAATCGGAATTACAGGTCAGTCGTCGTCAGTGTTTATTGTTCCCTAGACCACATGCGCTTAATTGTCTCTATTGTTTAGTAGGACTCGTAGTAGGTGGAAGCGACGACGTAACTAAAGGCTAAAGCAATGACGAGTACAGTGGTTAATTAATCGGCAGTTAGAGTTGACATAGTATTAACTCTTAAGTGCACGTTCCAGTAGCGTAAACAAAAGAGTCCTGTATTTCTTTTTGCATTTCAGTATTTCACCGTATGTTTATTGAATTATTGTCGTGCCGTAGAATTATAAGTGATCTCGTCTATGCATACCGAACAATTAAAGAAATATATTTTGTCGGAGGGTGAACTCCTAAAGCGGGGGACTAAGGCCCCTTTTTGTTCGGCCCGGGGCAGCGGGTGAGAATCGAGGTTAGGTGGAAGGAGTGATGTAGAGGGGGTCCAGCCCCTCGGAAACGATGAGACAAAAGGGGTTTATACAGTTTCGAGCCGCTAGGAAGCGTGACACCCTACTCTTGTGTGTGGTCGATGCTGTGAGGAACACAGCGTGTCCAAGTCGATTGGAATCTGAGAGAGCCCCCTTCTCACTAGGTCTAGACCTCCTTTTATACCTAAAGGGGTTACCACAGGGATCTAAAAATCTATCTAGGAAAGAAGGGAAACATTCTTTACATTAATTACATGTCTTGTCCCTCTGATTGGGAGACCATGCGCACACCGCCTGGGCATAGGCCCCATCAAGTCACGCCGGATGACACGGGGGACGTCTACGTCATTCCACATTAATTATCAAAGACTTCCGGGCACCTGCTCCCACTAAGGAGCAGGCACCCTAATCTGAACATGAGTAGAAATTCACCCTCGGTCTACTCGTGAGGTAAAAAGCTTCTCAATGACATGACCAAGTGTCTTTTGAGTAAGTGGTTGTTTAAGTTGATTAATGAGGAATGTATTTGGCAGAACTTATTGAAGAGAAAGTATCTTTATAATCAGTCTATAACTCAAGTTAATAGTAAACAAGGTGATTCCTATTTTTGGTCCGGGCTCATGAAGGTCAAAATTACTTTCTTAGATATGGGTTATTGGAATGTAAATAATGGGGAACAAACAAGGTTCTGAGAAGATAAATGGTTGGGAAACCTGGCTTTTAAAGATAAATATCCATCTTTATACTCTATTGCCCGAAGGAAAAGTTCCACTATTGTTATGAGGTATGTTCCACTTAATGTTTCTTTTAGGAGAGTTTTAGTTGGTCAGAATCTTGTATATTGGCATGAATTGTGTGCTTCTATTGTACATATTCAGTTGAATTAATCCTCTGATTGTTTTAGATGGAAGTATCATCAGAATGGTAGGTTTTCAGTTAGGTCAATGTATCTAGCTCTAATTAATAATGGTTATGTTGAGAGAAATAAGATTATTTGGAAGCTTAAGATGCCACTTAAGATCAAGATTTTTATATGGTACTTGCTTAACTAAGGACAATTTGGCAAGACGAATTAGAATGGTAGTTTAAGATGTTTTTTATGAAAAATGAGACCATTCAACATCTTTTTATAGATTTTTATTATACAAAATTTGTTTGGAGAGCAGTACAGTTTTATTTTGGTTTATACCTTCCTAGTACCATATCTACTATGTTTGATGGTTGGCTTTTGGGGTTGACAAGAAAAAGAGTAAACTCATACTTGTAGGAGCATTTGACATATGTTGGGCTCTGTGGTTAAGTAGGAATGATATGGTTTTTGACAAATCACCATCTATCTCATATATACAAGTAATTTTCATGGCAGCATATTGGCTCCGATTTTAGGCACAACTACAAAAGTGTGAAAATGATAGAGAGCTTATGAAGGTTGCATGTCGTAGGCTTGGGACGACGGCTATGCAACTCTTTGCAAACTATGGATGGAGATTCACAAATAGACTTCCATAAATGTGTACTCCTATCTTGGTTTTGCTTTTTTATTTTGTTGGGTGTGTTTCATTCTATTTGAACTACACTCTTTGTTAGAGTGATACTTTATAATAATTGGCTGTAGCTCTGTTGAGTAAAGGTCGAAATGTTTATTCCATTATCTAAAAAATCATGATGACATGACCGGACGGCACCGGCCGCACACCACCTGATAGGGGTCAGTGCGCAGGCACACTTACCCTACCACACCGGTCAATCGAGCGTCGCTCAGCCTGTCAGGCGCGCTCGCACACTGCATTAAATCGACGTGGCGTGGCTGCAGGACTCACCTTAAATCCGCACACTCTGGCAGGTGCGCGGAGGGGGTCGGAGCGGCCCGACCCCCAACTGGGAGGGGGCAGCCGCCGCTCCACCCCGAGCCCGACCCTCCTCGGGGGAGCGCCACGTGAGTTTGGGGACAGCTTCCTCCCTCTAGACATGATACCCTGGTCCCATATCACCGACATATATGTTTACTTCTTATAGTAAAAAAAATTTGTTGTTTTAGTCTTTTGAAAAACAAAAAAAAGGAGGAATTTCCACTACCTAGCTAATTCCTTCGTATAAACAAAAAAATTACGCCAATATCATATTTTGAAAGCATTTTGTCAATGTAGTAAAGATGTGATACCCAATAGATGTGGACATACTCGGTGAAAATATATTCCATATATATATATCGCCATGTCACAATCACAACTTAAAGTCGCTACTTATTGAAATAGCTACCACATCCCACAGGATGGTGCTTATCCATATTGAATTTGTTTATTTTTTTTTACTGTGGAAGTAGCGAGTAATACGAGTGAAATACATTGCCGGTCTCTAAACTTGTGTGGTGGTGTAACTTAGGTCCGTAAACTTAAAAATTACATGTTTAAATCCGTGAATTTGTTTTAACTTCTTTTAACTGCATTTGACCGCCAACGTGGCATGCCACGTAGGCAACACTTTTACTCTGCGGCTGCTCGAGTCGCTATGCGTCTGCGGCAACCGTGACCTCGCCGGCAAGATCCCCGAGTCGTTCTCGAGGCTGTCCAACCTCGTCGTGCTCGGCCTCACCAACACCAAGATCTCCGGCGCACAGAAGCAGTTCACCGGCGACGGGCGCGGAGCGAGGGAGCGGCGCAGGCGACGCACGTGGGGTGGCGGCGGCCGCTGGAGTCTCGCCCTCTTCTCCAGCACAGGCAACGTGTGTGACGGTGGGGGATTTGGGGGAATGGCCGAACGAGCCTCCACTGGATTCAACCATTTTGGACCCAATATTTTTCAACCAAAACCAGATCGGCCCAAGCCAAATTTTCTAGGCACCAAACCGCACCAGCCCAATAGTGGTGGCAGCCCATTTCCCCCCATCCATAGCAGCTCCATTTAAAGAAGAAAAAAGTACACCGAAGGTCCCTGAACTTGTCATCGAGTTACAAAAACGTCCTCAAACCGCAAAACCAGATATCCGACGTCTCTTAACTAATCAAAACCGGTCACAATAAATACCTCGATGGTTTTGATCTCGGTTTTGTCCTACGTGGCGGCTGAGTTAGCATGGGCCCCATATGTCAGAATGCCACATCAGCCTCTTTTCTCCCTCTCTTCCTCCTCCTCCTCCTCTCTCTCTCACTCCTCTCTAGGCTCTGGATGGCCGGCGGTGGGGAGGAGGTCATCGGGTCATGGAGGTCCAACGGCCGGCCGGTGATGAGGCGACGGCGACACGGCAGAAGAGAAGGGCGATGGCGGCGGCGGCGGCGGCGGAAGCACGGGGGAGATCGAAGAGGACGACCTCGAGCACAGCAGCGAGCATTGGGGGGTGACGGCGAGGCGGAGTGGAGCGGTGGCGGGCGGAGAAGGCAGGTGGAATGGGGAGAGGGCGGTGGAGCAGCCAAGCGGAGTGGGACGACGGCGCGGTTGGCGGCGTCGGAGATGGTGGCAGTGCCCCCGCTCCCGGCGCTCGGCATGGCGTCCCAGAGGAGGTCGGCGATGACTCGATTGGCGGCGTCGGAGGTGTGGTACACGTCCCAGAAGACGAATGCCTTGCGGTCGCTGCAGGGCCACGAGTTCGGTAGGCACAGGCCCCCCACCGTCGTGCCCACCGTCGCCCCACCGTCGCGGCGAGAATAATTAACTATTTGACATTCTTATGAGTGGTTCTAAAGGACTTGCTACTGAACCCATATGTCATAGACATATCAGAACCCACATGTTATAGACAGCGAGTGGGAAATCATTAATTAACACATTTAAAAGTGGTAAATTATTAAATGTCCCGTGGCGGCGAGCGCCTGCGACTCCGACTGTCCGCCGGCGCTGAGGCCGAGGCCGACGCCCAGCACGGGGTCGTCGTTCTCCCTACGCGACGCGCTGAAGCTGCGCGTGTGCGCCAACGTGCTCGGCCTCGTTAAGGCCAAGGTCGGCGCGGTGGCGCCGTATGAGCCCTGCTGCTCGCTGCTCGACGGCCTCGTCGACCTCGACGCTGTCGTCTGCCCGCCCGCGCAGCTGATCAGATAGTTTTGACCCCATTTGATCAGATAGTACGCGGGATTTGTTTCTGAAGGGAGCAACGACTACATCAATAACTTCTTGCAGCCGTTCATGGCTGACGGCCAGACGTACACGCACGACACGTTCATCCGCCTCCTCATCACCACTCTGGACCGGCAACTAAAGGCAAGAACACACACTAATCTCCCCTGTGAAAATGACCGGTAAAGACGAGGCCTGATATATCGTCCATGGCGGTGGTTAGATTGTTCGCTTTTGCAGAGGCTGTACGGGCTGGGCGCGACGAAAGGTGGTGTTCAACTCGCTGCCGCCGCTGGGCTGCATCCCGTCGCAGCGCATCCACTCCGGCAACGGCAAGTGCCTGGACCACGTGAACGGATACGTCGTGCGGTTCAACGCGGCCGCCAAGAAGCTGCTCGATGGCATGAACGACGCATCGCCGCCGCTTTGCTCCCCCCCGGGCGCCGACGCTTGCTCCCCTGCTCTCACGTCGTCGTCGCCCGCCGGACCTCCTCTCCCGCCTCGCCCCCTCGTCTCCTCCCCACTCGACGGCCGGCCTGCCCGCCCAGAGCCCGAGAGAGAAGAGTGAGAGAGAGAGAGGAGGAAGGTGGAGGAGAGGGGAGAGAGAGAGAGGAGGCTGGCGTGGACGCACTGACATGTGGGGTCCACGTAGGTTCCAAGTTGACTCAGCCGCCACGTCGGACAAAACCGGAGTCAAAACCACCGAAGGACCTAAAGTGAATGGTTTTGTAAATTGAGGGATGCCATATATTCGGTTTTACGGTTGAGGAACGATTTCGTAACTCGATGACAAGTCGAGGGAACCAAACCATTTGGCCCATTTAGCCCCAATCCATTAGCAGGCTTACACACGGCCAGGCTCTTCGTCGTCGTCGGTGGTGGGGCGCTGTCCTGAAAGGCATCCGGCGACAGGGAGATGGGCCCTGTGTTGCAAAGGCTGAGCGAAAGCTAGGGAGCGGGGAGAGAGAGAGAGGGGGGGGGGGGGGCAAAGAGACCCTGACATGGGAGGCTCACGCTGACTCAGCGCTGTTGATTCGGGTCAAATTGTCACATCGGACAAAACCATCTATTATACTATCGTGGGATTTTTATTGCACTGATTTTGATAGTTGAGTGACCCGTTGTATGTGGTATTTCGGTTTAAGAATGAAAATCGAAACTCACTGTCAAGGTAAGGGACTTAAAAAGAACTTATTCCGATCAAGTATCTCCTGCGAGCGAGCGGCTGCACCTTTGTAGCCCAATAAGCCGAATAGCCTGCGTGCGGCCCGTCAAAAGCCCAACCGCCACGTACCCTAAGACAGCCACAGCCTGGGGGACCACTCGCGGCAGTCCCGCCGCCTCCGCCCATCCCCGCCGACGCCACCCTTCCCCTCGCGCCGCTGTTCCCTCCGGTGAGGTCTCGCCTTCTTCCGCTGCGGGGAGGTTTACCGCCTCGACTTCCTCCCCAGATGGCGTCCCGAGGCCGCGGGAGAGGCCGGGGGAGGCGGGGAGGAGGGTACGGCTTCGACCACCCGGCCAAGCACACCCCGCACGAGGATTTCCCGGTGAGCCTCCTCTCCTCTCCGCTCCATTCCTCGCTCCACCATCCCCACACTTCCCTACATCCATTCTTTTAGCCTCGTTGTTGCTGCTGCTGAATGCGATTCGCCATGCTCGTGGGGGCGATTCACCATTTGGGCGCCCGTGTATTCAGGACATCACCCTGCCGGAGATGACGTGCGCCAGGGCGACCATGGAGGAGAAGGCTCTGATACAGTCCACCTTGAAATTTGAGGATTTCTGGAAGACTTCTTGCTACCACCTGGAGGAGGATGTCCCCAAGAAAAGTACTACTATGGCTCAACTTATCGTGACAATGCTTAGTTCTTCTTCCTGCCCATTATGATATCTTGCTTCTCGATTAATACAAATCACCTATATATGTAGCATAGGTCAGATAGTTAACACATGTTAGTATGTGGTTACAAGAAGTAATTCATGTTTGTTTTGAGTTGTTGGGTCAAATAATTGGGTACTGTGGTGTTTTACTGGAGCTCTGGCTTATTTGAAATGGCTGCCTGTTTTACTGAGTGGCACCTATTGTGGTTTCCTATATTTTGTTGAACTTTGATGGACTACATAAACCTATATTCTCGGCAAGTATTCCAGTGGCGTAAAAAGTAGCCTCAATAATTTTAAAAATTATGAATCCATAAATTTTGACTTCGACATACACAGAGAACTTTCTCTTGCATTCAGCTTGATGTTGATACGGGGCCTAGAGTCCATAAATCATAATATTCTTTGTGGGCCTTGCTTCCCTGCGAGCTCAATTTAACCAGAAATTCATCATTTTAGTACCTGCTCTTCTGTTGTACTAGCCCTATCTATTTCTCCATTGAATCATTTTTACAAATTAATGAACATTTTAGCCTCTTTTTTTTTTCCTTGCAAGCATCCTCTGGTTTTGCTTCATTCCTTGCATTTGTAGAGATTTGTGCTTGGTTTTGTTCAGTTATTTCTGACAACTTTTTTTGTGTGTTGATATCTCATCAGAGAATGATGATAAAGAGATTGAAAGGTATTCTGATAGGAAACGTAAGACACATTCCAAACGTGAAGCTCTTGCGTCATATCTTATACTAACTCCTGCAAATTTCCCTGTGGAACTAGTGCAAGGTAATCTTCAATATTTTTCTGTATTGCTGTACATATAAAATTTATTATCTGCTATGTGGTTGCAGCAGAATATTCTTGACATTATGTTCCTTTTCAGGTTCTAGGCGAGGACAACCAAGCAATAAGAAGCTGCGTTGGGATAGAAGCTCAGGTTTGCTGGATAAAGAATGATGCCCCTTTTGCCTCTTCTGTCGTGAACTTTAGTAAACTGTATTGCTTGTGTGGTTGCACAATTCTTCTGTCATGTCTGTTAGCAGCAATAAAATCTGAATTATAAATTTCTACTGCTGCATGTTGTTCATCCATGCATATGTTGAACCCTTACATGGATCTGACCTTTTTTGACAGATGATCAGGCATTTGAAGTTTTCGAGAAGCTTGAAGAGAAGCACAAGGCAAGAGCATCATCCTTAAATCTTTCGGTTTTTCAAATTTTCATCAGCCCATCTATCTAAAAATCAATTTTCATCATCCTTAAATCTCTGCATTTTAGACTTGTTACTGCTTTACAGTCTGAGGCTGTGTTTCACACTATAATACTCACAAGGCTCTACTAAGCACCCATTATTTTGTTGTGACTTGTGACAAGAAAGCAATTTCGTTTTTTTGCTAATTTTGTCTGTTTCTCTTTTTCAGCATGTTAATATGGTATGTTGTACTTGTAGGACGGAGACAAGAAAACAGAAAAGGATGGGGATGATGACGATGAACATGAAGAGGAAGAAGTAGAAGAGGAGGAGAATTCAGATGATGATTATAATCAGGTGGGTACCTTGGAAGTTACACCTTGAGGTTTTCATTTATGTGGAAAAATGGCTATTAAATGGGTCATTTTTTGGTAAAATTATATGGTGTGTATGTTTCTTCGCAGATCAGAACAGATATGCATCACTTTTTTTTAGGGGGGGATAGTAGTTTATCATCTATTAAGCACTAACCTTGACTTCCTGTAGAATATCGAGTTTGATGACGACGATGATGACTGGAACCAAGAGGAGGAAGCCCGTAAGTTTCCATTTTAACTTCTATTCATATAAGAGCTATCCTTTTCTTTTCCTGAACTGGACTACTGATTATTTTGTTAAGATTACTAACGACAACATTATCCCTTTTTTTCTGACAGATGAAGACTACTATGATTAGCAGTCACTGTCCTCTAAAAAAAAGGTTGACCAATACCAAGTTTTGTTTCTGTTCTTTTTTCTCTGCAGCTTATGACTAGTGTTAGGTGATTAGAGATAAATCGGTTTCCTGTCAGTATGTCATATACTCATGCTTGATCAGAACTTGGATCTATCTGAATTCTTAGATAGGCTGCTCCTACTGTTTCTATTGTACTGGCAACTGGCAAAGCAGTGATTTATATGTGCTGGGATGGGCTTCGTTTGTCACAGGAACTTGGCATGTCGTTTTCATGTTTTACTGTCCAAAAAGGAATTTATATGAATTCCTCTTGGACAATCTTGGATTTTAAAACAAAAGGAGATGAATCCATCATATTCATAATAAAGATGCATACTTCATTCTTTCAAAAAAAAAAAAAGATGCATACTGCACACAGACACAGTAAAGGGGTCATAAATTGACAAGTGAAAACTGAAAACTGAAACATTTGAGCACGATCAAGTTCCTTGGACTTTCGAAGTTGCTGCGATAAGAATTCCTGTAAATCATCCCATAGCAGGCAGAAGCCAGAACCTTTGCATAACGTCATGTTCCTGTGCGATTCATTGAAGCATGACATCAGATAGCTTTTGAAATGATGATTTCCACCATCTACAGCCTTCAAAATTGTACGCGCTTTAAACGTTCGGGTAATTGTTGACAAGAAATTCTGAAACTACATGGCATCTCTCCAAAATCGCATAACAACATCAGATAGCTTTTGAAATGATGATTTCCACCATCTACAGCCTTCAAAATTGTACGCGCTTTAAACGTTCGGGTAATTGTTGACAAGAAATTCTGAAACTACATGGCATCTCTCCAAAATCGCATAACAACATCAGATAGCTTTTGAAATGATGATTTCCACCATCTACAGCCTTCAAAATTGTACGCGCTTTAAACGTTCGGGTTATTGTTGACAAGAAATTCTGAAACTACAGTGCATCTCTCTCTAAAATCCAAAGTAGCATGTGTACGTTAAAGAATTAATATACTTCCTCCGTTTCACAATGCAAGTCATTCTAGCATTTTCCACATTCATATTATTGTTAATGAATCTAAATAGATATATATGTCTAGATTCATTAACATCTATATGAATGTGATAAATACTAGAATGACTTATATTGTGAAACGGGGGGAGTAAGATATAATTGATGTATTTGTAGTAAATGTTAAGTTTTGCCGGTAAAAATTATGCATATTTACTAGAGTCTACTGAACAACATTGTAGAGACGGGCGTATATACTCACAGTAAAGCAGGCTCATCAAGTCGAGACCGGCGTTTCTCTTGACAAATATAATGTCAAAAACTGCAAACTAAATTATGTGGGAAACCACTTTTGAAATTCAAATATATTTATATTAGACCGTTTTTTACACTTACATACAACGTCGACTAATTTCTCATGTCTTCTCTGTCAAAAAAAAATGTCAACTAATTAATCGTTGCTAAAAAAAAGTACAAAGTCTGAATTTTGAAATACATCCGCGCAACTTCTATAGCCGGACGGATGGAGAAAGTATTTCAAGTACGCCACTATAAACTATATATATACCGCTATGTGACTTTGGGCTAGCTAAGGAAAGTCATTATTGTTTTCCCTACAAAGAATAAGCCGCTACTAAAATTTAAATTTTAGAACTTAATTTTAAAATTAGTTTAATGTATTCTCAATGTATTATTTTATTATAGCTTTTAAGTCGCTAAAACATGTATAGAAGTTTTACTCATAAATTATTTTTTATTATAAATAACGGGGGCCACAATTTTTCCAATTACGTAGTAGCTGGTTAAATCTGTTGGGCTCCCAAAACGAGGAGAACATCTCGGCCCAATATCAGTTTCACTGTCAGAAGATAAAGTTCAATTTGATTCCCTCAAAATATAGTTCAATCTAATTCATATCACTCAACTGTAAAACAGACATAATGTATCATGTTAAAACCGTTTAAAATGACTTCCAAAGCAGTATTGATGGTGGTATTTGTTGATGTGATATCCACGTGGTAGCCCAATCATCACAAGATATATAAAAAATAAAGTGGGACCCACATATCATCCTCATCTCCTTCACCTTCCTTCTGTTCTGTATTCTTTCTTCCCTACGCAGCATGGCGGCAGTAGGCCAGTGATAAAGTGAGAGGTAGAGGAGCCATCATGATCCTCTGCAGTCGTCAGTTGCCACTGACATGTGGGCCCGGAGATCATCGGGTCCACATGTTGGTGACAAAGGCACGGTGCAGTTGACTGCAGAGGATCTCAATCTGTTGAGGAGAGGATAGCGGCTGGCAGCAATAGGGCATCGCTCGGGACGGAGGAGTAGAGCGTTGTTGTCGCAGGGCAGCGCCGTAGCTCGGTGGAGGAGCCCGCGCTAGATCGAGCACCTCGAGGGCGCGACAGGCGGCGAGGCTGGATAGGAGCACGCCGTTGAGCGCGCTCCTGGACACATTGAGGATGGCTAGGTGCAGGAGCACACAGATAACTACAAAGAACTCATGCAGGACCACCATATGCGTCACTGCCAGCCCGCCCTCCCCAATTGCATGTGCGCCATCGACCCTCCATCCCTCAAATATAGGCCGCATCCCCAAGTCCCACCGGCTGCCGCCCCTCTACCTCTATTGCTTCCCTTCATTGTCCTATCACCGCTGCTATGGAGTGAGGACAAAGGAGAGGCCGTATGGGGAATAGGAAGGAAATGAAGGAGAGAGAGAAAGGATAAAGAAGGAAAGAATAGAGATGATGATATGTGGGCCTCACATGATGATTAAGTCTATTAGCCACGTCAGCAAAAATCATCTTCAATGCCACCAAAGGAGTTGAGAGGATCAACATATCTGATATTTCGGTTGAGGAATACTCCCATCGTCCCAAAAAAACCCAACCTATCCTCCCAAAAAAAAAAACCCAACCTACCCTCCTCCTAGAGTACAAATCAGATTCGATCTATATTTGAGGGAGTTAAATTGGACTTTTATGTTGCCAGGAAAAAGGTAGAAGCCTATAGGCCCATCAAATCAGACCTCTAAACTCGTGCGCATCCGCAGCAAGATCCTTCAGGCCGTCACGTCGAACCCTAGAAATCGAGGAGGGGCGAGACCGCGAGAGCGGGGGAGGCGGAGCGGGAAGGCGGCGACGGCGGAGGAGAGGGATCGATCGAGGCCATGTCCCTGCGGGCCCTTGCTTCCCTCCTCGGCCGGAGGCTCTCGGCACGCGGCGCGCAGGCGCAGCGATCGGCGGCGGCGGCGGGGACTAGGCCAGCACCACCCTCTCTCCACACCCTCGTGAGTCCCCGTTTCCTCAAGTTCTCGGATCGAAATTTTCTTCACTCGCTGCGGCTCACGTTCCCGTCCCTCCCCGTACAGAGGGATCTCGACGTTGGTGATGGCGCTATTGGTGCTTTTGTCTTGATGACTTCTCTGGGTGGATTGGTCGGATTTCTGTACTTCAAGCAAGATACAGACGAGTCAGGTATGCGTTGTTGTTGAAAGCGCCATTAGATTCCTCGTCGTCGATATCTCTGTTACTACTTACTACATAATGATGTGTCGCGGCCTAATCATGAACCGAACCTACCTGTTTGTACCTGTGGCAGCTGGGGAAGAGATCACTCTGACCAGGGAGGAGGAGACCGTAAAGTGGAGGGACGTGATCGAGCCATCCGTCATGGCAAAGTTCACGAGGAAAGATGGCACCTTCGCCTATCTCGACTACATCGATTACCTCAACTCTCAAATGAACTATGGGGGAAAACCACTTTATGACAAGAAATGGTACGAGAAGAAGGAGATCATCGATGATGCTGCCGCCAACACAGACGAGGACAACAATGTGGTGGACGAGGCAGCCATGAAGGCAAAGTTTGAAGACTGGATGAAGGAGCATGGCCGGAGATACAGAACTGAGGAGGAGAAGGCTCATCGGTATGAGAATTTCAAGAAGGTTGTCAAGGACATCAACAAGTACAATGCCAAGCGCGGAGCGCGAGGCTCTTTACTTGCCCCTTTAGCCCCTAACGAACTCGCGGACTAAAACAACAAAGAGTTAGGTGGACTGGGTACACTGGCTGATGAATCACACTGGGAGGGCTATCTTGATCACATCCACACTATGATGGCTAGGGGTAATGATATTCGCCCTAATGAGAATGCCTGTGAGGCAGTGAAGAAGGTATATGTCTATCCCAAGTTATGTTCACAAGTATCATTGTTCATTCAGTACGGCCACTGTAAGGAGGATCAGATCTTGTTTTGGAAGCGAGCAATTATATTTTAATCTATGTGATCCCAAGATAGATGCTGCTTTAGAATTAGCGAAGTAGCCTTTTGATTTCCAATTGATGATGATTGTTTGAGCTATTGGTCATTATGTTCACAAAGCAGATGCCTAGTAGTTTGATCTGATCTCCTGGCTAGTCTCTAAGTCATTGGCTTTGCACAGCAGTTGTGGCAAAGTAGAAACTGCACCGTAGGAGCACTGAAGGCAGATCTATCTGCTCTTTTCTTCATTCTAATTAGTTATTAGTTGCTCTATTAGCTGTTTGGGAAGAGCAATTAATAACTCCTTCACACATCATTGTTCTATGCATTTTGTTTCTAGCTGTCCTAATTATTTGTGCAATCCTTCTTTGAAAGAAATATGTATGCACTGACTTTTTGGTTTCTAAAAAAGAAATAAATACTCACTCAGTCAAGAAATGCGCATTGCACTAGCGTGACACTTTCTGTTCTTGTTAGATATTAGTTGCTGTTTTGGTTTAATATTAACTGCACATGATAACAAAAAACCCTGTCGCATGCATGAACCTTAAAAGGATGAGTAACAATATTTTAATATTTGCTTCGAGATGCATTTTTCAGGAAGCTGTGAGGTGCATTTTTCCTCTGTAACTGGTACATATGAAAAACACTTGTGCTGTTTGGATTTTGCCTCATTCTTTGTAGTACCATAGTCTAATCCTATACTGCGTACGCTGAAGCTTAGATCCAATGCAAGTGGTATAAGTTTTACTGTTTTAGTGTGAATGACGGCTTAGCTTCATGCATATATCTTTCCAACACGCTGCACCATATTTCCTTTTGGAACATCATGTAATTTTCATCTTTCTTTGGATGAGAACAGAGGAGAAGGGAACTATTCTCAATGCGGGACAAAGCAATGCGTCAAGCCGAGTTGCAGACAAACAGCAGCTAGTCAGAAAGAAAGAGGTGATGCTGACAATCATGTGAATTGTATTTTTGTCTTCATTCCTTAATGATCACTGATACAATTTAGCCTTTTTTACAGCTCATGTCTGCAACTTTGATTTCCTTGTTGATCTTTGTCCCTGGGACAGTGATACCTGCTTGTAGCAATGTTTCATGGATGGTACTAAATCTAAGTTATCATCTGCGCACGAACAATGTGCTATTTTGTTTTATGTTATGATCAAGCTGAATTAGATGGACTAAGTCATGTGTAATTCTATTTTTCAGTTGCAACGTATGTCTGTTGTCTATTTGTGAAATTATGTCGTCCTAGCTGAACATTTAGTTCCACCACTTGTACATTGGCTATCTGAAACATGTAGACCGATGGTGAAGTATTGTAAAAAATATGTATCTAAGTTGTAGTATATGATGTTCACTCGCCATGAGTTGTGCACGACTGCTTTATGATATAACCAAACAGAAGAGCAGAGCTGCATCAGCTCAGCTAGCTGAATATGGAGCTAAGCTGAAGATCATGCTCGCTAGCCATAAATTGTGCACGGCCGCTTTGTTATATGACCAGACAATAGAGCGAAGCTGCGTCAACTCATCTAGCAAATTGCTATAACATTCATCACAAAGACCAGTAGTCAAAACTGCCCGCTTCGCTTGCAAGTTGTTCACTCGGCCTGCATTCTAATACTAAGGGTGGGTTGGGTTTGAGAAGAGGGGAAAAAGGAATTTGAGAAAATTAGCAAAACGAGGTGAGCTATTAATATATGATTAATTTAGTACTAATTAATTTAAATTTAGAAGAGGTGAGCTATTAATATATGATTAATTTAGTACTAATTAATTTAAATTTAAAAAATGGATTAATATGGTTTTTCTAAAAATTAACTCTTTAAGAATATTTTTATTAGAAAAATATTGTTTAGTAATTTGAAAGAGTTTTTTTTAGTAATATTTTTCTCCTCAATCCACTGCTGCCAATGTAGTCTTAGCTAATAAAAGGCCCTCATTGTTCTACTGCTCATTGTTCCAATAAAATACTCACATGTGCATACATGATCAGAGAAAGCCGGAACCTCGTCAGCTTCGGCTTCTTGTCTGCTGCTCTTCCGACTTCTGAGTCCGGTCTCGTCAAGGCCGGTTGGATCGTGGTTAACCATACTGGCGATCTGATCAAGCTTCAGCTTCTTGTCTGCTGCTCTTCCGAATTCTGAGTCTGGTCTCGTTCGTCAAGGCCGGTCCGACCGTAGTTTAATTATACCGGCGATCTAACCAAGAGACTCCGAGTCTTAAACTCGGCCACATTGTTTCGCTTATCCGTAGAATAAACCAAACAATATTTTTGCAAATGAAAAGTAACTCATAAATAAAACTTTTATATATGTGTTATTAGCGATTTAAAAGCAAAAGCTGAAAAATAAACTTTCATGAAATTAAAAAAACCATAAAATCAGCTTCAAATTTAAGATTGAAAATTCAAATTTTGGTTGGTAAGTATAAGCATAAGCGAAAAGTGTGGGAGTTATCATACTGGGGTAGCCCATCACGGTACTCGGAGGCTAGATCTCTAGCGTGATACACTATAAATGGCGGGTAATAGGAATATAGAAACATATTCCGCCATATCTTGACGGGTGGCAGGTATCCGGATTGTAAGGGATATCGTATCCTCCTTGCCACCGATCACCCTGCTCTTATATAAAGGGGATCGGCAGCACCCCTGGAGGGTTACGCACTCTTTTCATTCAACACTCATATATAGAGATAATACACCAAACAACTGGACTAGGGTATTACCTCATCCCAAGAGCCTAAACCAGCATAAATCACCGTGTCACCATTTCTTTCTAGCATCTAGCGCACCCTATAAATTTTATTGCCGATCTTATAAATCGACAAAAAGATTAGGCTGTAATTTGATTATTTTCGTGTTTACTTACTTGGAAGCCCATGGTTTCCTAAATCTGAACAATTTTCTAAACCTAATTAAACGTGGAAAACACCCTATAAATACAAGACCACCTCTCCTATATCATCTTTATATAAAGCTAATGCCTACTAAATACCTAAAGCTCAACATATAAGTATAGTACCCCCTCCTTCGCAAATTGATCATCATATAATGAAAACTAAATTTTCTTAAATTGATTATCATATAACTGCATTGGCACAGATTTCATCGGAGTACAATTAATGCAACACGGAAAAATATGTGCATGCTAAGGGTGTATTTGTGCATTGTGTTTTTAATTGATGCATGCATCGTAAGAGAATGTGTGTATATCGTGCATGACATCTTGATCGATGCGGTTTAAATTATTCTTGGTCTTTGTGCACAAACATTACATGATGATGAATTTAGTATGGAGGGAGTATTTATTAGCATTCCTATAATCTACATTCAAGCATGCCACATTAGATCATTAAGCGCATAAAGCTCAATATGCAAGCATGTAGTAATTATATCTATAATTTATTTCATTCTAAAACTAAACATAAACATGCTAATTAAATCATCATTCTCTAATCATTTTCATAATATTTCAATCAAAATTATTTCATCATTTTTCTAATATCTTACATATATCCCGCAATAAAACATGGGGCATCATCTAGTAAAAGGACCAAGACCAATAAAAAAATAACCAATCAATATACAAAATCTATCTACCTCTATCTTCCCTTGCCCTACGCTTTATCAACCTCCCGATTTTCTGTCTCTCGTCCCTATATATGATTGATGTTTGAGGACATCCTAACTAATCTGTCGAGTTTATTCACCAAGATAGGGTCCTTCCGGGTGATCTTTTGGCGGCATCTACCCCTTATAACGGTTCGTCTCTAGGTGCTGCTGTCGTTTGCACACAAGGTGCTCATGTGTCTTGGTGTGTTTTGATGCCAACAACTGCCATCCATCTCACTTCAAGATCTTGAGGCCTAGTGGTGGGATGCAGTGGTGGCCGGGGCAGTGAGGTGGCCATGGGCCCATGGCACTGCCTCAGCCACAGGAAGAAGGTGGGCCGGTGGGTGGCACTGGTTGCTAGGGCGAAAGGGCTGTGATGGTTACCAGGAGGGCATTGCGGCATCGAATCGAACCTAGGCTGTGTTTAGTTCCACGTTAAAATTAAAAATTTGACTAAAATTAAAAGTTTAAAGGAAAAAGTTAGAAGTTTATATGTGTAGGAAAGTTTTGATGTGACGGAAAAGTTGAAAGTTTGAAGAAAAAGTTGGTAACTAAACAAGTCCCTAATGTGCAAGACAACATTCATTCACATTCTTGTGCAAGACATGGAATGTGGGAAACCTGAGGTAAGAAACTAGGGTGTGTTAGTAAGTGGCGGTGGGGAACTCATTCCCACCGCACGGAAAATGGAGCAGTCCGTTATCGTGTGATTAATTAAGTTTTAGCTATTTTTTGAAAAAAAATGGATCAATATGATTTTTTAAAACAACTTTCGTATAAAAACTTTTTACAAAAAATACACCGTTTAGCAGTTTGAAAAGCGTGCACGTGGAAAATGAAAGGGAAGAGTTGGGAACACCCTTTTGCTAATTCTTATCACCCACCATACATTAGTGAAGGGTATTTTTAACATTTCATCTTAATCCTTAATTAATTACCACAACTTCACCGGCATATATTTTGGGATGAAGTAGGCAAATAATCACCTTATCCTATAATCTTATATAGTTTATTCTCACCGTACTAGATTTGTTGATCCAACGTTTACGAATTACCGCTGGTTGTGTAAGTTTTGTTGCATCCATGTCTGTTTAATCGGGTAATATACTACCAATTATTGAGTTTTGTTCCTGCAGATTTAATTGGGTATTAATTTAATTCAAATATTTATATTCATATGGTCCGAGCGAGGAAAGTACTGTAAATCATTCAACTATGATCTGAGGACTTTCTTTTTACTTTTTGTTCTCTCCAGTACTGCTTGAGCCTTGAGGTAATTGTTTTAGGGTCCCTTTAATCTGTATGAAAAATATAGAAATTTTGAAGGATTTTAATCCTATGAAAATAAATTCCTATGAAAGCCTTTGAAACAAATGGCTAAACCATATCATATCTTTTAAAATTTATATGGAATGGGTAATCTTATAGAGATTCCGGAGGAAAGGTGGCAAGAGGTCTAACCTCTTAGTCTCTCATATATTCGTGCGTTTTTTCTGTGGTTTAATTAAACGGTCATTTCTGTGTTTTTTCTATGTTTTGTAATTATCTGTTTTACACTTACATTTTTATCAGAATCTTGTGTTTTTCCCTATTCATCTGTTTTTGCATTCTAGCTATTCAAAGGGGCCCTTAGTAAGCATCTTTCTTGGTCTAAATGCAAGAAAAATTCCACTACTCATTTCCATGTTAAAGGAAAAATAAACCCAAATTCAGTCATAAGTGTTATCTTACTTTTTCTTCAAGGATAAATGTTATCTACTTGAATACAACACATGCATATCCTATAAGTTGCTAAAAATTCACAATCATTCTAGAAAAATAAAAATTAGTATCTCATGTGTACAAATAAAGATATCTCCTGTATATACATCTACTTATCTATAATTTTTTTAAAAAATAATGCCTATGTCTATGACTATACTCATATGATATAACAAAAAGTATATTAATTTCCACTTGATATGCTAGTTGTGCCTACACATGCACTACAGTTCTTTAGCAATGTGCGTAGTATCTTCTAGTAAGCTTATAAACGTTGCGTGCATGCAAATGGTCACCCGATGTTCACCGAGTACACACAGAAAAAACGAACAGACACATGCAACATGCAACAGGTGTAGAATACGTAGATCATTTTGTGGAAAAGTGAAAATTATATGTAGATCAATCTTGGATAGAGGGAGTATTTTCTAATACCCACCAGATGGTTAACTTGTGGTTCAAAATGTACGGGAGTGTTCTTTATTGGCTCTCAAACTTTGCTTGGTGCCCATTTTATTTTTTTCCATGAACTATGAAACCATTGTGTTTCACCTAAACTTTTCAACTGAACATACAACACACTAAACCATAAAATGGTGGTTTTGACCAATATGATAGTAGTTATTCGCTTACATGATATCCATTTATATAGATTTTATGGTTGTGGACCTAATCAAGTGAAATTTGCATCAACAAGATATGCATAGTGAGGCAATGAAATAGAAAAACCATCACCATTTCAAACAAAACCTCTAAAAATATAAGCTAAAAAAACCTCTAAAAATATGTCACCACATATATAAAAATAACGAAACCTAACAAAACCTTTCGTCTGTCTTTCTCCAGATCTTGCCCTGGCATGTTAGGACATACATACAAATTCCTTGTTTATGTGAAATACAATTGAGAAAATTAGTTGCCCTTGAGTTTGCGCTCAGTCCCTTCCATGCGACCGAGTCCCTAATTTTTGCCTCATCCCGTACATGTTCGTGAGTCTTTATTTTGATTTATTATCTACATTTCGCTTGTTGACCATTAGATTTTTAGAATGAGAGTATGGGAGTACGTGACAAGTATACTACCTAAAAACATAATGAAAAACATAATTTATAATAAAATAAAATGAGGCAATATCATTTGGCGTCAGATTGAAAAAACAAAATTTAACTTTTCAAACAAATATAATTTGTTATTAAATCCATACAAGGGTTTCACAGAAAAATATTGAAAACCAAACTTATTTTTGTTTTCAATTTTGGTAAAATGTTGTGTAGGTTTCATCAAATTTGAATTGAAATTTATTTAAAAAAAAGTAAATTTAAGTTTTTTTTAAAAAAATGGTTAAATAATTCTATTCCCTTTGTTTTTTTTACAAATGAACTTTTTTCGTATTGAGAATTGTGTTTTCCTCACAAAGCTAAAACATAAGTATGAGAGAACATGAGAGGAGCAATATAATATTTCTATCTATACTACTTAAATTGTTGTTTGTGGTGGTGTCCGTTCTGTCACACCAATCCTAACATTGGTATTTGGACCCCACATCATTACACCACCCTCAAACAAGTAATCTCCCATTTTTAATAAGGAAAACCATAAAAGTACTACTTAGACTAAATAGTGCTTAATTGACTTAATTATTTAGACACTCTTTTTACCGTTGCAACGCACGGGTTCTTAGCTAGTATTTTTTTTTTCAGAAGAAAATAAACAGCCAACTATTGGTGAACTACTATAATGAATATGGAGTTGAGAGGATTAAAATGAAAAGAGAAAATTGACTTTGAGCCACCTTTTTTTACCATTGTGTCAATTTGGATCGAGGATAGAGCAATCTTTTTACTTTAGACCACCTAAATTTACATGTTTATTTCACTTTGGGTCTCTTCTTCCACATCAGCTCCCTCTCTCTTATCTATGTTTCTTCTCTTCTTTCTGGACTGCAAAGGGCTAGAGGAATCACCATGAGCAGATCAACAAGTGATCACCAGCGATGTGCTTGTGCCAAAGCTCCGTCGGTATCACCTCTGCGCACCTCTGCGCTCTTGGGAGGTCAAGCTGCAGCTCAAGGTAGAGTATGGGAAATAAGTATGGCAATCACAATCAGCGAGACTCGAGATAGTGAGACATCAACAGAGCTTAAGAATGAGTGCGGTATGTAATTCAGGGAGGGTAGAGAGAAGATCGATAGAGTTGAAGGTGGAAGAAGAGCTTCAAAATAAAACTACATGTAAATATAGGTGGTTCAAAATGAAAAGGTTACTTTATCCCTGGTCCAAGTTGAAACAATGGTAAAGAGTTGTGACCCAATATACAATTTACTTGAATGAAAACTTAATAGGGCATATAGGAATTAAGTGAAAACTGATGGGCATATAAGGAATTCCCTCAAGACAAGTAGCTGCGCCCGCGTCCTTCAGCCTCAAGCCCTAATGGGTGACGTCGGGCGGTAGGGTTGGATCAAAGGCGGAGGCGGCGGCAGAAGGGGGGGGCGGGGGAGGGGTCTTGGGGCGGGGAGAGGCGGCGGAGGGGGCTGGGGGCGGGGAGAGGTGGGAGGCTGTCAGTGGAAGGGGAAGAGCACTTGGCAGCGGCGGCGACGGCGAGGGAAGGCGGCGGGAGCAGGCCGGCGAGGAAGAGGAATCGAAGCGGCAGTGGAAAAGGTCGAGCACGATGATGGCCGGGTCGCTCCTCGCGAGGAATCTCCTTGCTACTGTCCGTGTCCGTGGCGTAACAAGGGCGCTGTCGGCGGCGGCTAGTGGACCACGGTCTTCCCCTCATCACAACCCGGCGCCGGCGAGTGGACCACGGTCTCCTCAGGTCAAGCCGTTGGCGGACCTAGGATCAACCGCGGTAGGGGGCGCCACGGGGGGATCGCTGCCCTGCTTGGTAAATTTACTAATTTTAGTTTCTGGCACATTTCTAGCAAAGCCCCTCAAGTTCTAAAAATATTCTTGCACATGGTTGGATGCAGCCACCCCTTATCTAATTGTCTTTGCATTTTTTCACCATCTTGGTTCTAATCGAGTCAAGCATAGTTATAATTTCCTTTTCTGTAAAGTCATTTCGATAATGCAGTTGTTAAACACCTCACTTAGATTATTAACAACTAAATCAGTTTTGCGCATTGTATCAAACGCATGCCTAGATGATTTGCGAGGTATTTTATTTGACCAATCCCATGCGGAGTCATTTTCCCTTTTTCAGCTCTTCCATATGGCAAAGTTGAAATCGAACATAGTGTAAGCATATACAGTCTGATCCATCAGTATCTTCATATCACCACCTTTGTAGCCCAGCTGTGCAGAAATTTTGATACAAGTGTATCTTCCAATACCTTTGCTCGCGATTAGGGAAAACATACGTGATAGCATGCAACAGATGCTGATTTGTTTAGAAAATTATTAAATGTTGCTAACAATTAAGGCTGAAAAAAAGAATGCAATTAGTACTGACATTTTGCGTATCTGACATTATTGTCCATCCTGTGCACTTGCCCTTCATCGTCAAGAGCATACTTCAACTCATTCAATAACCAAGTCCAATTATGTGTATTCTCTTTACCAACAACTCTAAAAGCTAACTGAAATATATTGTTGTTTCCATCTCCTTCCTGTTGCAGCTAAAATTTGTACCTCATTGGTGATTTACAAAGCAACCATTCACCCTTGCATTAAAAACAGTAGTCATGTAAACATGAAATGGGCATTATAGTAAGGTTCAATATTAAATTACCTGCCAATAAAAGGCCTGCATCTTTGCCACCATATCCTTGCACAAACCGTCTATAGAACTTTCTATGCAAGTTTTCTGACAAAGATTTATTTCTCCCTTGTGGCACAGATGGACCTTGCTCAGGGTGGAAGCACTTTGAGTACTGTGGTGGCAGAGCGGAGTGCAAAGGCCTGCGGCGGTATGGCTAACCTAGCCATTGCTGGCTTCTCCACAATGGTTGCGGCCACTGGAGTGCTCTGCATGATGCCAAAAGAAATTGCTTCAGCAGGTACAAAGTGCTATAATTTAGTGTTCCATTGCTTTATTAATTCAGCAGGTACATGATGCTAGTGTTCCATTGCTTTAGTTCAACTAGCATTTAGCTAAATCTTGTTATTAGAGTAGCTACATGTGTTATTAGAATTGTCTTCAGCAGCTAGTGTTCCATTGCTTTAATTCATCTAGTTTCGAGCTAAATCTTATTATTAGAGTAGCTACATGTGTTATTAGAATTGTCTTCAGCAGCTAGTGTTCCATTGCTTTAATTCATCTAGTTTTGAGCTAAATCTTATTATTAGAGTAGCTACATTTGTAACCTTATATCTTTTGCTATTGTAGACGCTGAGATATCTGATGATCTACCTGAATCTGTGGATTGGGAGGCTAATGGAGCAGTCAACACTCCACAAAATCAAGGATATTGTGGCAGTTGTTGGGCCCATGCATCAGTTGGGTCCATAGAAGGTATTCATAAGATTAGGTTTGGTGAGCTATGCCAATTTTCAGTGCAGGAAGTAATTGATTGTGCAACAAGAACCCAACAGTTAAAGGATATCTTTGGAAGAATTCTTGGAGTACAACAGGTGAAGGGAAAGGGTTGCCAAGGAGGTTACCCTTTCAATGCTTTTGAATATGTCAAGAGGTGGGGTATCGTTGCAGAGAAGGCATATCCTTTGCGCTGTATCATGGGCCACGGTAAGTGTCAGCGTGACGGAAAGATGATGGAGACAACCGGCTTAATTGATTCCTATGCTTTGAATTGTTCAAATGAGAGAGCTCTGATGAGAGCAGTCTCCAAACAGCCCGTAGTGGTTTCATTGGACACATGCCCCACTGTGCTCTTATATACATACAAGGGAGGGATCATTGAAATTGAAGACTGGCCTCCCAGTGAGGCAGAACCAGCAAAGAACATGAGGCATGCCGTCCTTTTGGTGGGATATGGCAAAGACAGCAATGGAAATATATATTGGAAATTCAAGAACTCTTATGGACCCAGATGGGGATCCAAAGGTTTCGGGTACCTTAGGCGAGGCGTGGCGGACAAGAGGGGTGTTGCTGGTATAACCAGATACATAAGTTACTCTCCCATCATTTTCAAAGGAGAAGGCATTCCCAAGTAGTTTTCTGAAATGAGCTTGATTTATTCTCCCGTAACGATTTCCGGTGATGTTTATCGGTATGAATTGATTATGATCCAAGTTATGTTTATTGCTCTGTTACTAACCTACCTGGAACGGCATGTCTAAATTGATTGTAAGAACGGTGAAACGGTTGGGAAATTGAGTCGTTTCCAACTTAATTCTCCTGTGACGATTTCCGGTGATGTTTATCGGTCTGAATTGATTGTAATCCCAGTTATGTTTATTGCTCTGTTACTAATTAACCTGGAACGACATGTCTGAATTGATTGTAAGTGGTTCCATCTCCGTTTAGCGGTGTTGATTGTTTGGTTGGTGACTGCTAGTATGGACTGTATGGTTGATCGATTGTGTTTCGATTGAATCTATCAGACGGCGGTGCTGTTGCCTGGGCGAGTTGGGGCGGTGGTACACGATGCGAGGTCTAGTAGCCCGCCGCATACGTAACGCGCGTGCGCACCTGAACAGCGCGCGGTCGTCGGCCTCGGCGTTGAGCCGGAGCTCGCGATCACCGCCCGCCAAAGCAGCCTCGAACGGTTCCTAAGCCGTGCCGAAGGACGACTGGACCAAGTACGGAAGTAGGCGATGAGGGTTCTTCCGCGCCGACGTCGTCTTGAGGCGGTGGGCCGGTGGCCAGACCGAACCGAAGGCACGCTCAAGCTCAAAAGTTCTGCACTAGAATAATTATATATGCATTTAGAATCTACGGATGCTCACGGTAAAACAAGCTCATCAAATCTAGGCCAAGCGCGTTTCGTTTCTCATGACAAGGGCGTGTGGGTGCGAAGGAGTTTCTTCGGCATTGCTGTTCACGGCGGCGCCGCGAGCTCCAGCACTCTCCTGGCCGCCGCCGCCACCCCGGCACCGGCACCGGCAGCGCACGAGACGTGGAGATCCAAGTTGCACGGCGCGCAGCGGTAGAAGAACCACGCGCCGCCGTGCCGGCTGCGCCGACCTGCGCACGGGCATACGGCAACCGCGTCGAACCCGCACGGCGGGCACCGGTAGACGTTGTAGACGTCGCATCCTCGGGCCGTCGGGCGGCCGGGGGGTCGATATCCAGGGCGAGCACGATGAGCGGGTGCGGGTGGTGCGCCGGCGAGGAGAGTGCGTCTGCGGGTGGCCGGCGCACGCTGCACGCATCGTGGATGGCGAAGTCGCAGCCGGCCGCGTGGCAGCCGCAGGCGCCACTACTAAAAAGTGGTTAGAGAACACATTCTCCCTCCGTTCCAAAAAGAGTACGTTGAGATAAATGATAAGAGAAAATAGCAGCCACCTATTAGCATATATTATAAGATGCAACCTGTATATAATATGTGAGACCATGTATTACTACTATAATATATGTTTAGTAGTATTTGTTTAATTTATAGATAACTATTATATGAATTGGCTATTAAATTAACTATAGATGATTTAAAACTAATAATCGACTATACTATTAAACTCTTATTGGCGACGGCCAAATCATATTTTCGCTAACGGCCAACCCGATCTTCACTACCGAAGGTAAGTGAAAATAAAGTATTTTCATAAGCGAGGATCAACTGTTTGTGAAGATATTTTTTTTGGCGGGTATCTAAAGGACACTGTTAGTGAAAATCAATCCTCTTAGGTGGAACGCTCACCCGCCACGAAAAATACTTTTGGCGAAAAAAAGGAATTCAGCAAATCCAAACTCCCGTGTCACCCATAATCCATTCAATAATCACGAAATCATCACAAACCTCACAATCCATTCAATAAATTTATTCACACACCTCGTAACCCATTCACAAAATCACAAATTCATCCGAAAGAGAAAGATTAGAGAGAGGAGCACGAAAAAAATCCATCATCGAAGACCAACAGAAGGGGGAGGGAGGGAGGACAAGAGCGGACCTGAATATGAAGCTTATACCTGCATGAGAGGTGAGAGGATACATATTTGGTAATAATATAGATAGAATATGTTTTTTTTCATCTAAGTAGATCAATTTCTAAATAGATACACTTCTTTTTCTTTATTTTTGCATTTCTTAATTTTCAAATCCGCTATTCTGATAAATATATTTTTATTCTTATCTTATCTTACTTTCCTAGTTGTTCTAAGTAATACACGCGGTACGGAGTTCGTGGTAGGGAATTTTTCGAGTCATCATATTTTCCTGTTCATATGAAGAAAATGAATATGTGATTTTCCAACGAAATGAAGCCCTTTTTACTTAGTCTATATGAACCTTTTGTATAATTGGAAGAGGAGAGGCAGGGAGCTGGGGGAGAGAAGATGAAGTCTGATTTACGCACCTAGGAATCAATTTAATATCATATATAGGTTTTTCTAGTTAATGCTTTTTAGCAGCCGCCACGAAAATTCTAGCGATCACTTAAGATATTCGTATGTAAAAAGAACCCTATCTTTTACCAACGGATCTCTTAAGGGACAACCAATGAAATTGAAACGGTTGGTAATCAAAATCCCTTTCAAGTATCATTATCGTTAGAAGCATATGTTCATTAAACCCGATTATTGACAATAAAATAGTGCTGCCATAAAACTACTACCTTCGTCTCAATATAACTACAGTTGTGGATTTCCTTGTTGAACGTTTGATCGTCTGTCTTATTTTTTAAAAAAATTATGATTAGTATTTTTATTGTTATTAGATAATAAAACATAGATAATATTTTAGGCAAATTTTACTATATGACATCACGACTTTGTGATTTTGGCTGTCGGACTGCGCACGGAGTGACTTTTAAGGAAAGGTACTCTCAAAAGTTAGATATTTGTTGATGGACACTGTGCTCAATAAAATAATAATATCCGGCTGAAGAGTAGAGAAAAATCACGTGAAATATAAAAAAACCTTTGGGCCCACATGTCAGTTCTCGTATCTCTCTCTTCTCCCTCTATCTCCTCCTTCGAGCGTCACCGCATCGGAGCCGCTACGGCGACGCGGTCGCGGCCACCGTGCCGCGGCTGGTTGATCGCCTCGGTGAAGAGCGGCATCGCGTCCATCAGCGATATCTCTGCCGTCGGTTCCAAGGCCAGAACGGGCGCTAGCGCGCGCAGGTCACCCAGCAGCTCGTGCACAACCGTGTTCATGTCCGCCACGGCGAAGTCCAGCGTCCTGGGGCTGGTCATCACGGCGACGGAGGTGGACGCCTCCCTGAGCACCCGCACTGCGAGGCCAGCCGCGTGCACACATCGCCGAGCAGCCGCTTGACGTGCTCGGGCGCCTGGACCTCGACGCGGACGCAGCTGTTGAGCACCTCGACGCAGTACGCGCAGTGGCGCATCGCGGCGCCCACCTTGGTGTACAGCGCGTACGGGTGGCGGAAGCCGAACCGTTGCGTACAACATGGGGCTTGGGTGGTGGTGCTTCCCGGCCACCTTCCCTGCCATCTGGTCGAACGACAGCGGCATGGAAGACGGCGGCGATGGCGCCTAAGAGGGCGCTGTGGCATGGAAGACGACAACGCCTGAGAGTGTTCAGATCTAGTGCTTTCAGTTTGATGCCGCCGAGCTCAACGCAGAGGTACGAGAACGGGCCAACGGCGGAGGGGATCTCCGTGTGGCGAGGTCTAGCCACGACAGGCACCGCCGCAGCGGGTTCTCGCTCTCGGCGAGCAGCGTGCCAGCCTCCACCACCTCCGACGAGCGGCTCCCGAGGCGGTCTACCGGCCGCGGCACAGAGGCCGCGAGCGCGTCACCGTAGGGCTCCGATGCAGCGACGCTGGAAGGAGGGAGATAGAGAGGGAAGAGAGATAGGAGAGCTGACATGTGGGGACATTTCACGTGATCTCTCTCCTCTTTAACCGGTAATTATTACTATCTCCATATTTTAATGTATGATATCATTGACTTTTTATACAACGTTTGATTATTCGTTTTATTTAAAAAATTTATGTAATTATTATTTATTTTATTGTGACTTGATTCATCATCAAATATTCTTTAAGCATGACATAAATATTTTCATATTGTATAAAAATTTTAAATAAAACAAATGGTCAAACATTGGAAAAAAAAATCAAAGACGTCATACATTAAAATACGGAGGGAGTATATTTTAGTGAGCATGATGTCCACAAGTAAATATCCGGTAATTATTATTTTAGTGAGCACGATGTTCATAGCAAATATCAACTTTTCAGAGTGTCTTCCCCAAAAAGTCAGTTTGTGCGGTATTCTATATCTAAAATCATGAAATCGCGATGTCCTATAGCAAAATTTGACAATATTTTATGCGTGACTATTTAAAAAAATCAAAAGAGATGAACAATGAAGTGTTAAACACCAAAACGCACAATTACGCTTATATTGGAACGGAACCACGGAGGCAGTAGTTTCTTTATAACCGCGGCGGACAGATCGGAGCAGAACATGCACCGGAACGACGAGCCGGTGCAGCGGCGTCGCACCAGCTCGTGCCTTGGAAATTGGATCATTGGATGGGAGAAGTGGCTCATGCATTCTTCCGCCATCTCTCTGTGATTTTAATGGTTTTGGCCATCACACATCGGGTTTAAATCACGGCAGCGTATCAGGTGAAAACCAGGCATCCTATATAAACTTAGAAACTCTCGGTCAAGACGATATGATGCTCATCCGATTGCTAGCGATAGAGGTGGGCTAATTTTGCACTTAACCGCCTACAATTAGCCATACTAATCTCCTTTTTTTTGCAAATCACCCCCCACCCAATCCCAGCGTCGCTTCGTGTGGCCGCCGCCCTCCGCGGCTCCACCCACGAGTCGCCGCTCCCTCGCCCGCGATTCGCCGCCGCCGCTGCCTAGCTGCAAACGCAGGCCCGTCTAGCCGACTCGACGCCATCGCTGGCCCACCGAGGTGCACCGCCCGCCGTCGTTTCATGAGGCCCACCGAGGTGCGCCTCACGAAACCGCGATGGAGTCTGGCAACGCCATGGAGTCCGACGCGCGAGACGACCTTTCCCTGTGCGCACTTCAGCGTTGGCAGTGGCAGCCCTTCATGCCGTCGTTAGTTTCTCTTATAAGACTTTCATCTGGACTTTGATAGAAATTAATCTGATCGTTGCTAACGTGCCTGCATGTAGTGGACGGTGAACCTGCAGCCGTGCGCCATTGATTTTGCCTCTGTTGAAGCTGCTGCCATGGATCATGCCGTCATCACCGTCGACGCCGGAGTTAGAGTCCATCTAGAACATCGAAGCACACCACAGCCAAAATCTTCTCTGAGTATAGCAGTAAGTTGCAAAGAACATTAGGAAGTGTCGAAAATTAGGAAGAGCAAGGAGAAGAAGGCTGGAAGTGGAAGTAAGGGTACAAGTAAACGAAAGTGTCGAAAATGTAAGCAAGTAGTGGATCATGATGCACGCAATTGCCCAAACAGCTGATATTTCAAGTTCCTGTAACCTTTTAAGTTCAATTGAGCAAAGTACTATTGTAAACACTTTTTTTACTAGTGGCATCATTCAGCTTATTGCTGCTAATTTTCAGATCAATTGTGCTGAATTTTGAGTTAATCATTCAGCTTTTGGATTTTCAGTTCACTGCAATGTTGAAAAAGTTCGGCCCAAAAAGGCAAATTGAAAAAGTTTGTCTTTCAAAGGACAACCTTCACTGTGCCTGTAATTTGAACACTTGAAAATATTACTGAATTCAGACCATACCCATTCACAAGAAGTTCATAGATAACAACATTCACATTCACAGAGCTGCTCACAGATAACAACATAGATAACACAATTCACAGAATTTTGCATCTCTTGCTAGGACAGATAACAACACAGATAACTTGCTAGGACAGCAGCAGCAGATTCTTGTCAACATCTTCAATCTACAGCGACAGCTCTCAAATGCCAGAAAATGACTATGCAGTAGCACGGCTGGGGCCGGGGCTGCTGCAGGCGAACGACGACTCGCAGGCGGTCGGCAGTGACTCGCGGGCGGGCGGCGGTGGCGAATCGCGGGCGAGGGAGCGGCGACTCGCGGGCGGAGGGCGGCAGCCACAGACGAAACAACGCCCGCGGTGGCCACACGAAGCGACTCTGGGATTGGGCGGGGGGTAATTTCCAAAAAAAAAAGAGATTAGTATGACTAATTGCAGGCGGTTAAGTGCAAAATTAGCCCACCTCTGTCCCTAGCCATCGGATGAGCATCCTATGGTCTTGATCGAGAGTTTCTAAGTTTGCACAGAACGCCTGGTTTTCACCTGATACGCTGCCTTAAATCACATGGATGCTCGTATCTGCAACTATCTCTTTTTAATCTATTAGACAGTTTTTTATCTGTTGATAGAGAGTTGCCCGTGATAACTTTGTTAATATCAAAAATATACCAACCAATCTTTTAAAGGTGCTCATAAAGATACTATGTGTGTTCGTGGGGTGAGCATGTATGTCTTATGACCACATGAGTTTGTAATGTGTTTCTTAAAATACTCGCTTCGTACTTGTAAAGGAAGTCGTTTTGAACAGCGACACGGTCTCCAAACACCACTTCGACTTCTTGTTTCTATAAAATTATTTATTGAAAAGTGATATATGTATACTTTTATGAAAGTATTTTTCAAGATAAATCTATTCATATAATTTTTATATTTTCAAACTCAACAGCTTAAGAGTTATTAATGATTTATATTCTCAAGGTCTGACTTAAACATTATCCTAAACGATTTTCTTTACGAGTACAGAGGGAGTATATCTTACCTAGTGAAAAGTAAATTCTAAAATATTACTAGGATGAGCCACATCATCAGGTGAACAATAGCCATTAGATCGAGAAATGTATCGAGAAAAAGACAAAATAGAGAGAGGAGAATTCAGCCATTGATTACAAAGGGAAAAATAGGATGATGAACTTCCAGAACCTTCCAACAATTCAGAAATGAGAGAGAGAGAGAGAAAGCAAGTAGCATTGTAAGAGAGTGGGGGCATCTGCTGGCTTACGGCATATGGCATGTGGTATAATTTTGCACTGTACGCACTCAGTAAAAATTATTTTACAAATAATCGTTCAAAATTATTTATAAATGGACTCTTGGCTTATAGGCGTATATTTTATCTATAAATAATCCTTACAACCTACTAATTCCAAATTACTACTATAGTTTTGTCGACGTTCGATGTCACGACTACGGTATTTGAATAGTATGGGGATCGTCAGTGCTAGGATATACACGAGACTGAGGTAAAAGAGATGGGGACGAGGATTTTATACAGGTTCGGGCCCCTGAGCTGTCAGGTAATAGCCCTACATCCTGCTGGCCGGAGCCGATGTTGCTTTTTATTCACCATAATCACACCAGTACAATATGTGGGGTAGCCTATCTAACTGTAGTCGACATGGCGGTCTGAAGGTCTGACTCGTATTCGACAACAGGGTAGCCTTCCTCCTCGAGCTCGCGCCCGATGGAATCAGAGACAGTGCTAGATCCCTACGGCCGGCCTCTGAAGGTACCGGATAGGGTTGATCCAGGCGTATCCCTGATGTCGATATCCGGCGGCTTGTCTTGGCGTATGTAGGCTTCTATGTTGTGGCTTCTATGTCGATTGTATTGGGTGTTGATCCTTCATGGTGGGTGTGTGTCCCCCTGTCCTCCTAGGGGGGCTTGTATTTATACCTATAGGTGTCCCCTTGTCCAAGTAGAATTAGGGAAACCAATATGGATATAATCCGAGTAGTCCTTGTCGTTTCCATGTAGAACTCTAGTTGTCTTTCCTTATCCGGAACTCCTCCTATATCCGAAGGTTGATTCCGTATAGGACATGGTATGTGGTGGGTCCTGCCGAGATTTAGTCAACTACTATTAGGTATGTGGTATCCATAACCCTGACAGTAGCCCCCGACTTCGATGCAAATGAACGAGTTCATATTCTCAACCGCAGACTTCGGAGGAACTGTTATCGAGCTCACGTGACCGTTCTCGGTGAGTTTAGAGATAACGTTAGACTTCCTTTATCAGCCTCGTGCGGGCACCGAAAGGGTTTGTCTAAGTCAATCTCCGATGTCAACCAAGGAAGTACAGAGCGTACGACTAAGTCTCCCGTCTTGCTGTAATCGAGAATTTGGATTGAAGTCAAGAAATTTTATCTCGGCGGGTACACCATCTCTTCATTTCGTATTCCTTGTCGAGATCCAGCAACCGTTCTCGAGCGATCGAGAAGGCGTAGAGTCTGCGACGGAGGTTTGTCGACATTTGTCGTACTCGTCTTAGTCGATCTTGGTGTAGAACCATAGAGACATGCGATCTTCGATAATGTCGAATAGAATTTTCCTGAAATCAATACTCAGAAAAGAATATCAAATAAAAATAGCCCCCGAGCGAACGCTCAAGGGGTGACATGTTATAATATGTATGGAAAACTGTAAATGAATTAAATTTACAGACCAATGTTTTGTGTATGAGCGTCTTCTCTCTTACCGACTTCAATCAGTCAGTTTGTAGAGTCATGCACTCTCCCTAGCCCCCAGCCTTGTCGTCGGAGAATCGTTCTCGGAGGATAAGGCTCTTGGACCCTTGACCTGCCTTGGTTGAACAAGCACTGATCCTAGCCCCCAGCCGTGAAGTTGGAAAGTTAATTTCTGATTACACGGCTTGGTTAATACACACGGCGAGAACTCTTACACGACCAGATCTTACATGGTCTTTCGTCTCTACAGGATCCGACAAGGCCTTATCGGCTCTGGGCGTCCCCAGCCGAAGATCCCTTAGGTTCCTCGGAGGCCTTGTCAAGACGGCGTAAAGGGACATTAGGATAGGTTTCAACGCTAGGTGTCATCTGGGTAAGGGATCTCTAGGTAAAACACTTGGCGATCTTGTGCACCTGATATCAACTTTGTTGAAGCAGGGGTAATGGGAGAATCGCTACATCGCTGGTCGAGGACAAGGCAGTAGTTGTAACTCGACCATTAGAAGTGGAAATAGTGGGAGAAACGCTACATCGCTGGTCGAGAACCAGGCAGTAGTCGTAACTCGACCACTTGAAGTGGAAATAGTGGGAGAAACGCTACATCGCTGGTCGAGAACCATGCAGTAGTCGTAACTCGACCACTTAAAGTGGAAGTAGTGGGAGAAACGCTACATCGCTGGTCGAGGACCATGAAGTAGTCGTAACTCAACCACTTAAAGTGAAAGTAGTGGGAGAGACGCTACATCGCTGGTCGAGAACCAGGCAGTAGTCGTAACTCGATCACTTGAAGTGGAAGTAGTGGGAGAGACGCTACATCGCTGGTCGAGGACCAGGCAGTAGTCGTAACTCGACCACTTACAGCGGAAGTGGTGGGAGAGACGCTACATCGCTGGTCGAGAACCAAGCAGTAGTCGTAGCTCGACCACTTAAAGTGGAAAGTAGTGGGAGAGACGCTACATCGCTGGTCGAGGACCAGGCAGTAGTCATAACTCGACCACTTAAAGTGGAAGTAGTCGGAGAGACGCTACATCGCTGGTCGAGGACCAGGCAGTAGTCATAACTGGACCACTTGAAGCAAATGTACAAGAGATCACTACGATCAAACTGGTTGAGAACCGGTGAGTGGGTGTCCCTCGATCATTTGGAGTCGTGGTACGAGGACCGCTACGCTGCCGGTCGAAGACCAGTCGTAGCTGTTCCTCAACCATCTGAAGTCATGGTGCGAGGACCGCTACGCTGCCGTAGTTGTACCTCGACCATCTGAAGTTAAGGTACGAGAGATTGCTACATACTGGTGCGAGAACCAGTGAGCGAGCAGAATTATCTCTCGGACACCAATGGAAGTGCTAGAGTTGGTTTATTGCAAGTGTATCTCATGTGGCCAGCATGACTCACGTACCCAACTTATAGCATATCCGGATGTCCGTTTGCAATCATGTCGGGTGATCAAGCTGACGACGTTCGCGAGGAATTATTCGGTAACAACCTTTTCTCGAGTAGTCCAGCCATGGCCGGTGTTATGAGATAGGTCGTCGGTCTTTGTTGGTAGGTTGGGTGCGATAGCTCCGCATTTGTCAAGAATGTTCTCGATAATGGAGTGTACTCGACCATAACCTACTCGAGTGCTCAATTGTTCCTGAAAAATATTTTCTAGAAGGCAAGATATATAGCAGATAATATCGAGTATGTACTCAAAAAACTGCATGGATCTTCTAGTATTATCAGGATACAACAAGCAGATGTAAATATCAGGTGTTATGTAAACCGTAAACAAGCATGATTTATACAGAAGAAAACAGAGCGAGCCCCCAACGTTAGACCGTAGTTGGCCTAACATCGGAAGTACTCGCGCAATATATATTGTATAAAAAACATGCTCTAGGTAAACATAATAAATTATAGATCTGAACATGCTGTATGATCTGAATAGATACGATAAATTGCAGATAAAATATTGCGTACCTTTGTAGATACATGCCGGATGTATCTACGAAATTAGTAGATCAATTTAAAAAACCAATGTACCAATTACCTTGTTGCGTACTCTTTCGATATCATGCGATCTGACATCTTTTGGTATGCCGCGGAGCTTGAGGCTTGGATGATCTCGATAGACCAAGTTGTCGATGACGATGATGGTTCCGATCTGGTTAGGTTGGATCTCCCCCTCAGTCGAAATCGTCGAGTAACTTGTTGTTGGAGAATCTATCTCTTAAACCCATCTCATCGAAATCCTGAAGCACCAAAATTCCCCTACCTGGCGCGCCACTGTCGACGTTTGATGTCACGACTACGGTATTTGGACAGTATGGGGATCGTCGGTGCTAGGATATATGCGAGACTGAGGTAAAAGAGATGGGGACGAGGATTTTTATACAGGTTCGGGCCCCTGAGCTGTTAGGTAATAGTGCTACATCCTGTTGGCCGGAGCCGATGTTGCTTTTTATTCACCATAATCACACCAGTACAATATGTGGGGTAGCCTATCTAACTGTTGTCGACATGGCGGTCTGAAGGTCTGACTCGTAGTTGACAACAGGGTAGCCTTCCTCCTCGAGCACGCGCCCGACGGAATCAGAGACAGTGCTAGATCCCTACGGCCGGCCTCTGAAGGTACCGGATAGGGTCGATCCAGGCGTATCTCTGATGTCGATATCCGGCGGCTTGTCTTGGCGTATGTAGACTTCTATGTTGTGGCTTCTATGTCGATTGTGTTGGGTGTTGATCCTTCATGGTGGGTGTGTGTCCCCCTGTCCTCCTAGGGGGGCTTGTATTTATACCCATAGGTGTCCCCTTGTCCAAGTAGAACTAGGGAAATCAATATGGATACAATCCGAGTAGTCCTTGTCGTTTCCATGTAGAACTCTGGTTGTCTTTCCTTATCCGGAACTCCTTCTATATCCGAAGGTTGCTTCCGTATAGGACATGGTATGTGGTGGGTCCTGCCGAGATTTAGTCAACTACTATTAGGTATGTGGTATCCATAACCCTGACAAATTTAATGTCATAAAATTCGTTATCACATAAACATATCAATAAAATTTTGTTCACCTCTTTAGTGTAAAAATTAATAGGTTGGCTTTAAGAATGAGTGTTTCATCTATCTATATAACCTATATGTGTATTAACATGTTACTCCATGTTAATTTTGAATGCGAATTATAGTATATATCACTCTATAAACATGCGAATTAAAATTCAATATTTACAAGTTGTAATAAAAAAAATAAATTAAACTATAACTAGTTAACATATATCCACAATCAAATTTATTTTTGTTGTTACAATGAGCAGAAGTTAAATTTGATCATTTGAGTAATGTGAATAACGAGGGAGCTTCTCTTGAGAGTTTAGAGAATAGTACGTTTTCACTGGGCCAAAGAGAATATACTGAATGTGCATTCATGTTACCGGTTAAACCCGACCAACTTGGCTCAAGTTATGGAGGATAAGAGTGCAAGTTTTATAATATAGGTGGTTACTGTCAGAGTATTAAGGATAAGACATATATCCTATATATAGATTAATAGAATACGGTAATATCATATACCTAATAGTATACAGGAATGTACCTACAATTACAAATAAAGAAGGAAATTATCTTCTCGGATACGAAGGTGTTAGAGTCGTAGACGAGGGAAGATAAGGTCTCCTTAAGGCCGTATCCTATTTAATTTTGCCGAGTTCTACTTAGAGAAGAAAATGATCTACAATAGCTCCCTCGTCCAAGCATAGGCATCTAATTAAGCCATAGCCAGACCCACATCCACAAAAATTTGGAGGAAACTAGCATCCTATTCGCTGAATAGATCTCGTCAGGCCATTCTCGACAGCATCATTACTATGTGTGGTATTCTTATCCTGAGTACATATAAATCGGAGTAGGGTTATTACTCATCTTGATAGACCATACCAATATAAATCCTTGTTCCTTATCTGCTTAATCCGATCTCGCATACACGGGCCTGGTTCCAACGATCCTCATATCCTCCAAATACCATCTTCAGGTATAGTCCATTGACAACTACCACTTCTAATTTCATGCATGCCATACACTAATTAATTAATAGGTAATAGGTATAATGAGATGCCTCTACCACACAATTCCTTTCTAATACTCTCACATATTTATTAAAGTTTATGTAAAAGTTACACCTTGCATAAGACTACTAATTCTCTCTCCTCTCTTATCTCCTTCACCTCATCATTAGCATCTTGGAGCTTGTGTTTCGCTTCGATACCTACAGTATTTGCTGAGTTAGATTTATAATGGTATGACCCATGTAAGCATAAAGATTTCTCACAATATTTAGACTAGTTATGGTGGGACCCTTTTCAATAAAATAATAACTACAACTCCTCTCTCTTCATAAATATAATATCTAGATGTTACACTGATAGTGGGCCATGGTATATTCTCTCTCCGCACTCACTCATACGAGTAAGTATAATAGGAGGCTATAAGTCAGTTAAATGCTGAGGTGGAGGAAATAAGAGAGGAGAAACGGATTGTAAATTTACAGCCGGCCTGTACGCAAGAACAAAAAAAATTATGTGAGAGAGATAAGTGGACCATGTATTAATCGTAAATAGCTAACTATTATATATGTGGACTAAAATAAAACTAAAAAAACTTATAGCCAATAAATCGGCTGTATTATTAGACTTGCTCTACGTCTGCCTCGTTGGACTGATGACGTGGGGCAGCTTCGTGGGGTGCTTCCTATATTGTTATGTCACTTACTCGTGGGTCTCATGCATGAGCTAAGCATATGGAAAAAGTAAATGGGCAGGCTGCACATAACTTCTTGCTCCGTCGAAGAAAAAAAAATCTAGTAATATTGAATCGTTGTTTCATTTACTAATAAATTTGGTTTTTTTTTAAGACGGAAGGGGTAAAACGCATGCAACCTCCTCGAGACCCGCTCCACCGTATCGTCTTCCCCGCAAAGCCGGTCTCGTCGGTTCATCTTCCCTTATCATCAGTTCCCATCGTCCTTTCCTCCTTCATCAGGCCTTCAAGGTGGTGGGCGATCGATCTGGTCAGCTGCCCGCAGGCTGCACCCGATCGATCGACCGGCGATGGCGGCACCAACGAGCGGCTGCTGGTGATGCCGTTCGCCTGCGGGTCCATTGTCATCGGCATCTCATCCAACTTTTTTTCTGCCCGTGGAGCCTCAGCCAGGCCACCCGCGCAACGCCATTATATTTCTGCCGCCGCCGACACAGAAGCAGACTCCAACGTCGCTTTGGTGTCCTCCTCGTCTTTCCCCTCTGTGCCACCGGAGTCGTGGGCCACGGCTTCGCCGGAGATCTCGATGTATCCGATCTCAAGAAGCGCGTGGCGGCGCTCGGAACTCGATCTGCCGGTCGAGGATGCCAATGCCTTCGTCCTGTTCCTGATGATGCTTGACGTTGATAAGGCCACCATGATTCGTCGACGGTGCGAGCTACCCGTTCGCGACTTCCGCCACATGAACCCACTCTTCATCAACTCCCTCACGATCCTAGGAGAGCGCCATCATCGTCAACCTAGGTGCTGCCTCACATAATCCGCTGTCCCTGCCTCATGAATGATTGGAGGTGGGTTGCCTTGGCCAACAGTAGGCAGCGGCACAAGGATGCTCGGAGGTTGGAGAAGAGAAGAGTGCAGAAGGGAATTTCTTGTTCCGTGTTGATGGTGTGGAACTATTAATATATAATCTTCTCATTCATATTCAGGTAAAATAATTCTTCTTCTTCAATTCCCAGAAAGCAATTTGTAAAGAAGAATAAATACAATCCTAGCCTTTTAATAAGTGGTAGTATTTTTTTCAGCATCTCATGGGTACGAATACATAGCTCATTAATGACAATTATGCAGCCATCGGCATGCTAATCTATTGGGCAGTCATGTTGTCAGACCAGCTGACATCGTAACAATAGCCCTTGGAACTTCATATGCAGATGGGTTAGCTGCTGGTATATGGATAAAGGAGCAAGTATTTGCAGGTTATGGCTATGAATGCAGATACAGTAACTTGAATTTTCTTAATCCTGCCTTTGACACAATGATATACTGCAGCTTAATTATTTAAGTACTCATCTTTCATAAGTTGACTTGAGTTTGTTGTGTATTCAATGTTTGGAAAATACTATGTGGTAGGGAGTTCTACATTACAAAGTTGGACTTACCCCACTTGTCTACTGGATCACATTCGATTGACATGATACAGCTGCAGGTGTTGTTATTATGTGTACAAGGTAATTGATGCTGTAATGGCTCATCTGGCCATTGGTGCTCTCCCTATAATTGATCATCCGATGGAAGTGATGGCAGATGGTAGTATATACGTACCCATATTCTTTTCTTTCTTAGTTTCTAGCATATCACTCATCTGAAATAAAAATATGTTCTGTTTTGCCACTAATTTGAAGGTATATTTAGTTCGGAGATGGTGTATCAGTGTATGTCAAAAGAAATTAACACTGCACAAATATGTTTTTCTTATAAAGATCCATTTAGAAAACTTTTGTACTTCTCTGTTGTTTGTAATTCTTTCTAGGCCCTCCACATTTAGAAAACTTTTGTACTTCTCTGTTGTTTGTAATTCTTTCTAGGCCCTCCACAATTAATCAATTGAGCTTTACTATTTTAACCTTTATTTTCATGTTGAGAATCAGTTTCAAAAAGTTTACGGCAAAGGAATGCCAAAATCAAGGTATGCTTTGGATATATGCCGACTCTAAATGCATTAATTGTTTTAGCGATTTTTCAATGTGGAAATTCTTTAACTGCAAAGCAATCTGTAAATTCTTTTAACTGTAATAGCAACAATCCTATTTTCTTGTTCTCTGAAGGATCTCCAAGGATGAAAAAGCTATAGCAGCTGATAATGCTCTGACTATGCAGTGGGGTTCACATACGCCTGGGTTTGGTGATGCCAAAATGCTCTGGTTGATGAAACTATATGTGTAAAAATACACACGTGAAGAACTGCTAAAGCCTTGGTTTGATTTCTTTTCCACCAGTACATCTACCTATTTTCTGATCCAGTGATCATGAAGGTCGAAATGCCAATGCTCATATTGGATATCAGGTAATTATTGTTTCTTTTGTTCCATTTCTGATGTTTTTTTTACTGTTGCTATCATTGTTCTAGACCTGCCAAGAGATCACTCTGACCTGCCAAGAGATCACTCTGACTGCTGCATCATCCATGTGCCTTTCTATACATTATACTTCTCCCCTTTCATATTATAAGTCGTTTGACTTTTTTTCTAGTCAAGTTTGACTAAGTTATAGAAAAATATATTATTATTTTTAACACAAAACAAATATATTATCAAAATATAATCAATGTTAGATTTTGTGAAACTAGTTTGGTATTTTAGATGTTGCTAAAATTTTCTATAAATTTGGTCAAACTTGATTAGGAAAAGGGTCAAACGACTTAAAATATAAAACGGATGGAGTAGTTTTTGAATGTGCTACTGCACTGAATGCCACTCCAAGCCTTTGATTTGCTTCACTGTGATTACCATTTGTATGGGAGATAATTAGTATGCAGAGATAAACCAATTACTAGCATAGCAATTAGGACAAAGGGAGTACAAAAAAAACAAATTGTCAACTCTCGGTCAAAAATATAGAGGGGTTGAAATGAAAACTTGATGGGCATACAAGGAATTAAGTGAAAACCGATGGATACATAGGTAATTTCCTCAAGACAATAGGCAGCGCCCGCGTCCTTCAGCTTCAAGCCCTAATGGGTGGCGCCGGGCGGTAGGGTTGGATCAAAGCCGGAGGCATAGGCGGCGGCTGAAGGGGGGCGCGGGGAGAGGCGGCGGAGGGGGCTGGGGGGCGGAGAGAGGCGGCGGAGACGGCGAAGGGGGCTGGGGGGCGGGGAGAGGCGGGAGGCTGTCAGCGGAAGGGGAAGACCAGTCGGGAGTGGTGGCGACGGCGAGGGAAGGCGGCGGGAGGAGGCCGGCGAGGAAGAGGAATCGAAGCGGCGGTGGAAAAGATCGAGCACGATGATGGCCGGGTTGCTCCTCGCGAGGAATCTCCTTGCTACTGTCCGTGTTCGTGGCGTATCGAGGACGCTATCGGCGGCGGCTCGGGGACCACGGTCTTCCCCTCATCACAACCCTGTGCCGGCGAGTGGACCACGGTCTCCTCAGCTCAACCCGTTGGTGGACCCAGGATCAACCGCCGCAGAGGGCGCCACTAGGGGATCGATGCCATTCATGGTATGGTAGTTTTCATTTCTTGGACATTTTGTAGCAAAACCCCTGAAGTTCTAAAAATATTCTTGCACATGGATGGATGCAGCCGCCCCTTATTTTTTGTCATTGCATTTCGTCATCATTTTGGTTCTAATCGAGTCAAGCATAGTTATAGTTGCCTTTTCTGTAAAATCATTTCAATAATGCGGTTGTTAAACAACAACCAAATCAGTTGTCATAATTGGCTTGTCTATGGATTCAATTTTAATATGCAGATGTTAAACACCTCACTTAAATTGTTAACTACATCAGTTTTGCGCATTGTATCAAACGCATGCCTAGATGGTTTATGAGTTATTTTATTTAACCAATCCCATGCGGAGTCATTGTTCTTTTTTCAGTTTTTCCATATGGCAAAGTTGAAATCGGACATAGTGTAAGCATGTACAGTCTGATCCATTAGTATCTGCAGATCACCACCTTTGTAGCCCAGCTGTGTAGAATTTTTTTTAAAAGTGTATCTTATAATGCCTTTGCTCGCGATTAGGGAAAACATCATTGATAGCATGCAACAGATGCTGGTTTGTTTAGAAATTATTAAATGTTACTAACAATTAAGGCTGAAAAAAGGAGCTTCAATTAGTACTGACCTTTTGCCTATCTGACATTATAGTCCATTCTGCATAACACCCTCCATCATCAAGAGCATACTTCAACTCATTCAATAACAAGTGCAATCATGTGTATCCTCTTTACCAACGACTCCAAAATTGAACGGAAATAACTTTTTTGTAGCCAAAATTTGTCCCTCATTGGTGAGATACCGCTTAAATAACCTACCAATAAAAGGCCTGCATCCATGCCTGAAGCCCTCAATCTGAGCATGCAAACATATGAGGCCATGAAATGGGTTGAGACCAGGCTTAGGATGTTGCAGTATTGTCAGTCACTACACATCTGTTACCTGGATTTGTGTCAATTATACTTAGATATTGCTCCTTGTTGTTCCCAAGTACTTTTTCAGATTGTAGGCCATCATTTTACTGACATCAACACCATATTCCCTCGTTGCTTGGTCAATCAATGCAGTCAGCCAGTCACTTTCCAATCTGGATTGCTTATCTGTCAAAAAGATCCAATAAAATACAGGGATATTGTCTTCTTTTTACCGTTGCTCTCTTGAGTTGGTCAAAGGCCTTTTGAGCTTCTGTATTCCATTCAAAACCTTTTTTTCTTGAGCAATTTGATCAGAGGTCCACAAACCGTCTATAGAACTATGTATGCAAGTTTTCTGACAAAGATGTTGTTTTTTTTCTCTTGTCACAGAGGGACTTTGCTCAGCGTGAAGGCACTCTCGGTGCTGTGGTGGCAGAGGAGAGTCCAAAGGCCCATGGTGGTATGGCTAGCCTTGCCATTTGCTGGTTTGTCTACAATGCTAGGGGCCACTGGAGTGCTCTTCATGATGTCAGCAGAAGTTGCTTCCTTAGGTACAAAGTGCTATATTTTAGTGTTTCATTGCTTTAATTCATCAGGTACATGATGCTAGTATTCCATTGCTTTAATTCAACTAGTTTCTAGCTAAATCTTGTTATTAGAGTAGCTACATTGGTTATTAGAATTGGCTTCAACAGGTACATGATGCTTTCCATTGCTTTAGTTCAACTAGTTTCTAGCTAAATCTCGTTATTAGAGCAGCTACATTTGTAACCTACATGACTTCATCAGAAGTAGGAAATATTTCATTTCTTAGCAGCTCGTTAGCTGACGTTTTTCTTCGATATGCTGCTAGGTCTCTTGCTATTTACCTCAAGTGAACAATAGGTATATATGTAATCTATATATAACAGGTACATGATGCTTCCCATTGCTTTAGTTCAACTAGGTTCTAGCTAAATCTCGTTATTAGAGCAGCTACATTTGTAACCTACATGACTTCATCAGAAGTAGGAAATATTTCATTTCTTAGCAGCTCGTTAGCTGACGTTTTTCTTCGATATGCTGCTAGGTCTCTTGCTATTTACCTCAAGTGAACAATAGGTATATATGTAATCTATATATTTTTGCAATTGTAGACGATGAGGCACTTGATGATTTACCAGAATCGGTAGACTGGGAGGCAAGTGGAGCTGTCAACAGTCCACAACATCAGGTGTGGTTTTGTGGGAGCTGTTGGGCACATGCAGCAGTCGGGTCCATTGAAGGTATTCATAAGATAAGGTTTAATGTGTTGCCAAGACTTTCAGTGCAAGAAATCATTGATTGTGCAATCAGAACCAAGAAAATTACAGACGAATTTGGCAGAACTTACAACATAAAGGTGAAGGGAAAAGGCTGCTATGGAGGATTCCCAAGCTATGTTTATGACTACGTGAAGAAGTGGGGTATCGTCTCGGAGGATTCATATCGTTTGCGTTGGATCCGAAGTCATGGTAAATGTCGGCGCGATGAAAAGATGGATATAGCTGGATTCATTAGTGGCTTTGTTTTTAATCCTCCCAATGAGAAGTCTTTGATGAAGGCTGTCTCCAAGCAGCCCGTGGTGGTGTTATTGGACAAACCCCCACCTAAGATCACAAATGGATACAACGGATGGATCATTGACATGGATGAATGGCCTCCCAGTGAGGAGCATATATCAAAAAGAATTAGACATGCAGTTCTTTTGGTAGGATATGGCAAGGACAGTGAAGGAAAGCTATTCTGGAAGATCAAAAACTCCTGGGGCCTCAACTGGGGACGTCGAGGTTTCGGTTACCTTCGGCGAGGTGTGGCAGACGAACGGGGGGTCGGTGGTATTACTCAGTACGCAAGTTATTCACCCTTCATCATTTGATAGTTTGATGACGATGACGACGGCGACGGCTGGAACCAATAGGAAGCGCTTAAGTTTACATTTAAACTTCGATTCTTCTAAGTGAAGTACTAGCGAAGCACGTAAGAGCTAACCTGAACTGCAGTACTGGTTGTTTTGTTAAGCTTACTAGTGAAAGCATTCTTATTTTCTGACAGATGAAGACGACTATGATTAAGCGGTTACTGTCTGAAAAAGTATACCAGTATCAAGTTTTGTTTCTATTCTTTTCTGTCTGCAGCTTATGAGCAATTTCTAGTACTAGTTGGGTCATATACTCATACTTCTAGATCAGAAACTTGGGTGATTGGGTCTATCTGAATTCTGAAATAGGCTGCTGCGACTGTTTCTATTGCAGTGGCAATTTTTTATGTGCTGGGAAATGTTTCGTTTGTCGTAACTTTTCTTCCCCCATTTTGATCCACACGTTGCTTCACGTTTACTGTTGGAAATGGAATTTATATGAATTCATATGGAATTTTCACATGTTGCTTTTGTACTACTAAGAATAATTATGTGTTAGATTCTAATTAATGGAACAAGTAGAGACTATGTATAACTCAGTCTCATCAAGTCGAGACCGGCGTTTCTCGCGTTAGCCTTGCGCGGCCATGTGAGCGCGATGGTGTTCTTCGCGCGCGCCGTTGTTGTTTCGCCGCCACCGTCGGAACCGGCAGCGGCGCACGAGACGTTGCACGGTGACGGCGCGCCGCGGTACAACCACGCGGCGCAGAGCCGGCCGTCGCCCGCCGCACCGGCGACCAGCGCGAGGTCGTGCGCCGCGCCGGTGTAGTGGCGTCGCAGCATGCAGCTCGTGCCCTGGAAATTGGGATGGGAGAAGATGTGATTTCATGGTTTTGGACATTGCAGCTGCACGGAGTATATATATAGCTAGGCAAAAAATGCCTTCAAAAATCCACAATTTTTTGCCACTAATCAGTTGGATCGTACATACGACAAGTTGATCTGCTCCGAACACTTAAAATGGTGTACTGATCCCCCGTTAGGTATGTAAGTATATAAGCACCGAAAAATGTTCGTTTGAAACATCTTTTCTATAGTAAATTTTGAAAATAGATTAATATTTTTTTCAAACAACTTTTCTATAGTAATTTTTGAAGAAAAAGAAACATATCAGTACGGGAAGTGTGCTGTGGAAAAAATGAATAAGTAGAAGTTGGAAAGGTAGAGAAACGAAAAGACACAGTAAGGAATGTCCTAATTGTTTACTTACCTTACAAAAAAAAAAGAATAACCCTTGGAAAATCTGCTTACGGTATTACTAGGCCGATCGAGGCCCACAGGCCAGAAAAAAGTGGAAGCCCATCAAATTGGACCTCATCAATGATCTGACCTGTTGCGCATCCGCATCAAAGTCCGTCACATACTCGCATCAAAGATCAAACCCTAGAAATCGAGTGGGGAGGCGGCGACGGCGGAGGAGAGGGATAGATCAAACCCTAGAAATCGAGGCGACGCGAGCGGGGGGTCGGATCGATCGAGGCCATGTCCCTCCGGGCCCTTGCTTCCCTCCTCGGCCGGAGGCTCACGGCACGCGGCGCGCAGGCGCAGCGATCGGCGGCGGCGGCGGGGACTAGGCCAGCACCACCCTCTCTCCACACCCTCGTGAGTCCCCGTTTCCTCAAGTTCTCGGATCGAAATTTTCTTCGCTCGCGGCGGCTTACGTTCCCGTACAGAGGGATCTCGACGTTGGTGATGGCGCTATTGGTGCCTTGGTCTTGATGACTTCTCTGGGTGGATTGCTCGGGTTTCTGTATAAGCAAGATACAGATGAGTCAGGTATGCGTCGTTATTGAAAGCGCCATTAGATTCCTCGTCGTACATGATGTTTTGCCATAAACCGAACCTACCTGTTTGTACCTGTACCTGTAGCAGCTTGGGAGTATACCAGGGAGGAGGAGACCGTAAAGTGGAGGGACGTGATCGAGCCATCCGTCATGGCAAGGTTCACGAGGAAAGTTGGCACCTTCGCCTATCCTGAGTACTACAGTTACCTCCGCGTTCAGATGAACGGGGGGAAACCACTCTATGACCAGAAATGTTCCGACAAGGAGGAGGCCATCGTCAATGCTGATGCCGCCGGCACAGACGAGGATGACAACACCGTGGTGGATGAGGCAGCCATGAAGGCAAAATTCGAAGACTGGATGAAGGAGCATGGCCGGATATACATAACCAAGAAAGAGAAGGCTCATCGGTATGAGAATTTCAAGAAGGCTATGAAGGACATCAACGAGTTAAATATCAAGCGCGGAATGCGAAGCCCTTTAGCTGCCCCTACCGAATTAGCGGACTACACCGATGAAGAGGTTGAGCGACTTGGTATCACTATGGCTGATGATTCAGACTGGGATGAGTACCTTGATCACATCCACACTGCGATTGCTCGGGGTTATGTTTTTCGTGTTGATGATAAGAATGTCTGCAAGGCCGTGAAGAAGGTATATGTTTCTTTCCCTAACTATCTGCACCAGTATCATTGTTCATTCGGTATATGGCTACTATAAAGAGGATCAGATCTTTTGTTTTAGAAGCCAGCAATTATATTTTAATCTATGTGTTCCGTTGATAGATGCTGCTTTAGAATTAGCGAATTAGCCTTTGGATTTCCAATTGGTGAAAAATTGTTCTGGCTATGGGTCATTATATTCGTGAAGCAGACACCAACTAGTTTGATCTGATCTCCTGGCTAGTCTGTAAGTCATTGCACAGCAGTTCTAGCAAAGTAGAAACTGCACTGTAGGAGCACTGCAGGCAAATCTATCTGCTCTTTTCTTCAGTCTAATTAGTTATTAGTTGCTCTATTAGCCATTTGGGAAGCAACTAACAACTCCTGCACATCATTGCTCTTTGCATTTTGTTTCTATTTGTCCTAATTATTTGTGCAATCCGTTTTTGAAAGAAATATATGTGCACTGACTCTTTAGTTTCTAAAAAGGAAATAAATACAGAGTCACCAAGAAATATGCATTGCATTAGCGTGACACTTTCTGTTCTTGTTATTTAGTTGCTGTTTTGGCTAAAATATTAAGTGTACATGATAACAAAAAAAACCTGTCACATGCATAATCCTTAAAAATTAAAAAAAGGATGAGCAACTATGTTTTAATATTAGCTTCAAGATGCATTTTTTAGGAAGCTGTGAGGTGCATTTTTCATCTGTAACTAAGACGAAGTACATATGAAAAACACTTGTGCTGTTTGGATTTTGCCTCATTCTTTGTAGTACCATAGTTTAATCCTAAATAGCGCTAGCTGAAGCTTAGCTCCAATTCAATTGGTATAAGTTATAGTGTGAATGACGGCTTAGCTTCATTCATATATCTTTTCAACAAGCAGCACCATATTTCTTTTCGGAACATCATGTAATTTTCATCATTCTTTTGATGAGAACAGAAGAGAAGGGAACTACTCGCAATGCATGACAATGCAACGCATCAAACCAAGTTGCAGACAAACAGCAGCTAGTCAGAAGGAAAGAGGTGATGCTGACAAGCATTTGAATTGTACTTTTGTCTTCATTCCTTAATGATCACTAATACAATTTAGGTTTTTTTTAACAGCTCATGTCATCAACTTCGATTTCCTTGTTGATCTTGTGTCCCTGGGACAGTTGAACCTGCTTGTAGCAATGTTTCATGGACGGTATACTAAATCTAAGTTATCACCTGGTCATGACAATGTGCTATTTCATGGTATACTAAATCTAAGTTATCACCTGGTCATGATAATGTGCTATTTCATTTTATGTTATGATCAAGCTGAAGTAAATGGACTAAGTCATGTGTAATTCTATTTAATTTTCAGTATCAACGCATGTCTATTTGTGAAACTATGTTGTCCTAGCTGAACAACTAGCTTTATTTTAGTTCCAGCATTTGTACATTGGCTAGCTGAAAGACTGATGGTGAAGTATTGGCAAAATATGGATCTAAGCTGTATACGATGTTCACTCGCCATGAGTTGTGCATGACTGCTTTATGACATAACCAGACAGCAGAGCACAGCTGCGTCAGCTCAGCTAGCTGAATTCAGCATGCTCACCACCCGTTAATTGTGCTCGACCGCTTTGTTACATGACCAGACAACACAGCAGAGCTTCGTCAATTCATCTAGCAAATTGCTATAATAATCGTTAACACAGCACACGGGCAAGTTGATCACTCGATCTGCATTACAATACCTAGCTAATAGAAGGCCCTCATTATTCTAATCCTCTCTTATACTAAGTTAGAGTCCACTAAATTTTAAAGCTTAACATGCAAATATGGTATATCATCATCCACTAACAATTATTATATTAAAACATCATACAAATATGTTATATTATCTATAATTTTATGGTTTATTATATTTTATAGCTTTTCAAATCATCATCATCTCACATTTTATAATTCACATACTATATCTCTTCACCATTTTTTTTATAATATCTTATATACCTATATAGGTAATCCTAACTCCCAACTTTGTTAATGTGCTCTCTTGTCTTAAGCCATATCACATCAATTGTTTTGTCCTTATATGATCATCTATGGTCTTTTATTCTTTTATTAAGTTGCATCACCTTTTTTGTTTTTAACCCTTAAATGATTAATCAATGATCCAAACTATCTCTCTCATTTTCTTCTCTCATAAAGCCACATCAATTTACTTTTACATTTGAATCGCTATTCTATATACTATTTAAAATTTAAATTATTATAAACCACATTAACTTACGTAAGTTTATATTGCCTAGCTATAATACATATTATTTTTACTTAGTCTTATCATACCAAACTTCCGCAGCAACGCGCGGGTTTCACCCAGTAAAGAACATGTGCATATACATTAGCCTCTCTCCATTCACCTTCATGAAAGGCAGCCTCTTTTGTGATGGGAAGTTGGGAACCTCTTTAGCTTTGGCTTTTTTTTTCCTGAATGAGCCGGCATTTAGGCATTATGAAGATTTATTGAATAAAGTAGGAGTGAATTACAAGACTGTAACCCTAAAAGATTATAGTTAGGAAAATAAACAAAAAATACTACGCCATGCATTGTTGTCGCATCCACACACAACCGAGGAAAGGGCTAGAACTGAACCAATTGTCACTAGACCAACAAAAAGTTACAAGTGTATCTCCAACGCTAACTCAAAATAGCTAACCAAATGCTCCACTGGACGTCGTCGAAACAGGACGTTACGCTGAAGATATGTATCTAATCCATAATTTGATTACACCATTTTATTCATCGTGATTAAATCTTTATAAAATATTTCAGAAATATGTAACTTATAAAAATTACTAATTACAAGAATAACCACGGTTACATGAAACATTAGACCTCAACTAGTGAAACATAAAAAAATTGTGATACAATATATTTGCAAATATGGCCGGTGTTCTTTATGATTTTCCAACCTAGCATTCGCACCAAAGTGTTCTGCATTTGCATTAATTCATCTTGTGTAAGTGAAATTACAAGGTGCAGCCTCAGCATGTAATTCCCCTGCAATTATTTTAATTTTTAATTTTCTTTTTGAAAAAGAGAGCAAAAGCTTTGCTTCGTACTCCGTCATATTCCATAATACTCGATGGTTTGGACAGGATGTTTTGGACAGGGTTAAATTCAAACTTTTATATCATTAACGAACAATAACATTAAATACTGTTCAAAGTCAGTAAAACAACATTACAAAGTATTATAATAAAAGTAAAATATATTTATTTATTATAAATATTATAATAGAAAAATATAGTTAAATATGTATTTTGAAGATTATGTGGTTCAAATCTTAAAGAATTGTGAAACCGGAGAGAGAGTATGTATTACTCTAATTATATTAGAAGGAATAAGTACCGACCTCGCTACTTTAAATGCCTTCTCTATGGGAAATATCTGATCATGCTCTCCCCCACGATACAAGAACTCGCTGAAAGGTGAGACAGTCAGACAAAGACATTTGATAAAGGTAAACTTGGGAAGTAAAGCACTCTTGTAATTATTCGTCAGCTGCTAATCGCTATGGAATACCTGGGGAAATGGAGCGAGATGGAATTTGTCTGTCCCCCAGTGTTATCCCCTTGATGATGAGCTCTTTCTTCTCTTCTATTTTGTCGGTGTAGAGATACTGCAACACAGTGTTACCTGTTACTGTTACTCATTCTTTTTGATAAATAAGTTACTGATACTAAAGTCAAGAAGCTGTAATCAAAGATAATGACTCTCAAGAACAATTAGTGCAGTTGATTACATGATTGTACTCATCACTGCCAGAAAATTTCCATGTAATATCCAAATGAGCTGAACAATGTGACAGGTTTTTCCATTAAAAAAAACAATGTAACAGCGGACGAGATAAATCTGTTCAACCGTCGGATCGAATTTGTTCGGTCGAGATAAATCTGTTGGGCTGCCTCTACTAGGAGAACATCTCGGCCCAATATCATTTAGTTGGCAGTCAGACAAAAGGTAGAAGCCCATATTGGCCCATCAAATAAGGATGGTTGTAACCCCTAGAGCTTGGCCCGGCCCCCAATTTTGCGCGTGCGCAAGGCCCATGCGACCTCTTCAAAGTTCAAACTGATCGAGTTTTAAACTGTGACAAAATTTGATCGGATTTTGTCGGAATTCCGCTCGACACCTTGCGCATCCGCGGCGAAGTCCGTCAAACACTAAACCCTAGAAATCGCGGCGACGCGCGGCGGAGGAGAGCGATTCCATCGATCGATCGAGGCCATGTCCATGTCCCTCCGGGCCCTTGCTCCCCTCCTCACCCGGAGGTTCTCCGCACGCAGCGCGCAGGCGCAGCGATCGGCGGCGGCGGCGGCGACGGCGGGGACTAGTCCAGCACCACGCTCTCCCGTTTCCCCCAGATCTCAGATCAAAATTTTCTTCACTCGCGCGCAGCGGCTCACGCTCCCGTCCATCTCCGCGCAGAGGGATCTCGGCGTCGGCCGTGGCGCAGTTAAAGGTGCTCTTGCCTTGACGAGTTCGTTGGCTGGATTGCTGCTCGGATTCCTCTATTTCAAGCAAGATAGAGATGACTCAGGTATCTATCTATGCCTTGTTCTTGAAAGAAAGCGCCATTAGATTAGATTAGATTCGGTTCCTCGTCGTTGCTAGCTTCAATTTGTTTCCTACCTGTAGCAGCCGGGGAGGAGACCAGGAAGGAGGAGGAGGAGGTGACTGTTAATTGGAGGGACGTGATCGAGCCATCCGTCATGGCAAGGTTCACAAGGAAAGATGGCACATTTGCCTATCTTGACTACATCGATTACCTCAACTCCCAAATGAACCATGGGGGGAAACCACTCTATGACAAGAAGAAATGTTCCGACAAGGAGGAGGCCGTCGTCGATGATGCCGCCGAGGAGGACAATGTGGTGGATGAGGTGGCCATGAAGGCAAAATTTGAAGACTGGATGATCGAGCATGGCCGGAGATACAGAACCGAGGAGGAGAAGGCTCATCGGTATGAGAATTTCAAGAAGGTTGTCAAGGGCATCGACAAGTTCAAGGCCGAGCGCGGAATGCGAAGCTCTTTACTTGCCCCTTTAGCCCCTAACGAACTCGCGGACTACAGCCAAGAAGAGCTAGACGGACTGGGTACTCTGGCTGATGAATCACACTGGGAGGGGTATCTCGATCACGTCCACACTATGATTGCTCGGGGTAACGATATTCGCCATAATGAGAATGCCTGCGAGGCCGTGAAGAAGGTACTCAATGTCTATCCCTAATTATATGCGCAGGTATTGTTGTTCATTCAGTATGGCCACTATAAGGATTAAGGAGTATCAGATCTTGTTTAATTTGGAAGCCAGCAATCATATATTTATGTATATGTTCCCATGATATATGCTGCTTTAGAATTAGCGAATTGGCTTTTCGATTTCCAATCGGTAAAATCTGTTCTAGTTTGATCTGATCTTCTGGCTAGTCGTAAGTCATTGCACAGCAGTCGTAGCAAAGTAGAAACTGCACCGTAGGAGCACTGTAGGCAATGTTATCTGCTCTTTTCTTCAGTCTAATTAGTTATCAGTTGCTCTATTAGCCATTTGGAAGCAGCTAACAATTCTTTCTTCGCACATTGTTGCTCTCTCTTTTTTTTGTTTCTAGCTGTCCTCCTAATTATTTGTGCAATCCAATTTTTATACAAATATATATGCACTGACTCTTTAGTTTCAAAAAGAGAAATACACAGTAACTCCAGAAATGTGCATTGCAATGCTGTGTGACACTGTCTGTTCTTGTTAGTTATTAGTATTAACTGCATATGATAAAAAAAAACTGTATCATGCATGAACCTTAAAAACCTGAGTGTTTAATGCTTTAGCATTAGCTTCAAGATGCATTTTTAAGGAAGCTGTGAGATGCATTAATTTTACCTCTGTGTAACTAGTACATATGAAAAATACTTTTGCTGTTTGGATTTTGCTTCACTCAGTCACTCTTTGTAGTACCATAGTCTAATCCTAAACTGAACTCGCTGAAGCTTAGCTCCAATGCAAGTGGTATAAGATAGTGTGGATGAAGGCTTAGCTTCATGCATAAATCTTTCCAACAAGCTGCACCATATTTTTTGGGGGAACATCATGTAATTTTCATCATTCTTTGGATGAGAACAGAGGAGAAGGGAACTATTCTCAATGCGTGACAAAGCAATGCGTCAAGCCGAGTTGCAGACAAACAGCAGCTAGTCAGAAAGAAAGAGGTGATGCTGACAAGCATTTTAATTGTACTTCTGTCTTCATTCCTTAATGATCACACTGATACGATTTTGCATCTTTTACAGATCATGTCAGCAAAAGCATCGCGTCTCGACGGCACCGCACCCGAGCAGAGTGTGGTCGTCCGCCTCGGCGTTGAGAACGCGATCACTTCTTCCATCATCCCGGCAGCTTTGCTGAGCTAATTGCATGCAAGAGAGCAATTGAAACAGGCCAAGGAAGTCAGAGTGTTACCTAGAGACAGACAGACAGACAATGCAGATGTAGTGAGAAATGCTTGAGGGGAGGGATCTCAACAGATCAGCTTATGGAGCCTTAGCTTCAGGAAGTAAACGTTGGCTGGGTCCGACAAATCATGCGGCGCATAAGTTAGTGCAGAATAGCTGCACAGAAAACTTTTACCAGTTGTGTTTAATGTATGTACCCCCCCTGGTTCTTAGGGGAGGCTTTTTTTTATTGTGCCTACAACCAGTAATAGAGGGTGCAGCTGTTTCTCAAAATTAAATACAGGGAACTTCATTTTTTTTCCCTTGTTTTACTGTAGCAACTTGTAAGTGCAGAGGATTCAACCCAATTTTGTATAGCAGAACAAAAACAATGCATATACTCTATATTATATTTCCCACTTTTATCTCAAAACGTACAAGTTTTACCCTGTGTCATGAGACAATGTACAACTTAAATCAAGTACTCTCCACGATATCCCCATCACCACGACGAATTTGTAGCTGGTAACAAGAAGTTCAGGAGGGCCTCATTGAACCGTTTTGGGTCCTCCTCCTGTGGCATATGGCCGGTGTTCTTTATGATTTCCAACCTAGCATTTGCACCAAGTTGCCTGCATTTGTGTTAATTCATCTTGTGTAAGTAACATTACAAGGTGCAACTTTAACATGTAATTCTACTCTTTTTTTTAAAAAAAAAAGAGGGCAAAAGTTTTGCTTCGTATGCATTAATAATGCAATTATATTAGAAGGAATAAGTACTGACCTTGCTACTTCAAACGCCTTCTCTATGGGAAATATCTGGTCATGCTCTCCCCATAATACAAGAACTTCCTGAAAGATTAGACAAACAAAGACATTTGATAAAGGTAAACTTGACAAGTAAAGCACTTCTGTAATTATTTGTCAGCTGCTAAATGCTATGCATACCTGAGGAAGTGGAGTGAGCTGGAATTTTTCTTTGTCCCCCAGTGTTATCCCCTTGATCAGCTCTTTCTTCTCTTCTATTTTGTCGGTGTAGAGATACTGCAACACAGTGTTAAATGTTACTGTTACGTATTATTTTAGAGAATAAGTTGCTGGTACTAAAGTCAAGAGGTTGTCAGCAAAGATAATGACTCTTCAGGAACAATTAATGAATAAGGCATTATCTGAAAAAAATGAACAAGGACGATGAGTTAATTTGAGAATCCAGCTCGGATAGGTTGGGGAAAGGTGACAGGTAGGCCTGTCGTTTGTTGAAATTCAGGTAGGAAAACTCAGAGTTCATTCAGTCTTCACCTTGATTGGAAGATTATTAGCCTCACAAAGATGGCAATTGGTACATTAGCAGTGTGAGTGCATCTGTACCTGGCAACTACACAAAGTCACAAACAGAAGGATATCTGTAACCGGAAAAGCTAGGCTACTCTGAATTGATTGGAAGAACGGTGAAACGGTTGGGAAATTGAGGGAGCCATCTCCATCCAGGGTTGATTGTTTGGTGAGTTGGTGACAGCCTGACAGGTGACTGCTAGTGCTAGCTAGCTACGAAGGCCGTTGGGAATTCAGGGACCATCTCTTTCGACGATTCGCTCTGAATCTTGCAAGCGTAAGGTGATCAATCAGTTGTTGTATGATACTACAGTGCTACGTCACACTCCCATGGGGTGACATCACGGATCATCCAGATGATCCAAGAACTGATTGATCTCGATGTCAGATGGCATCATGGCAAGCACAAGAACTTGTTCGAGTTTGTTCAGCAAATGTAGGCAGCAATGTACGGTGGATTGGATTGGTGGTGTTACCTGGGCGAGGTCCCGGAGCACGAAGGCCGGGGTGAAGCTGAAGCGGCGGGGACGGTGGTAGGCGAGGCCGAGCAGCCGGCGCATCCGCTCCGGCGTGCGCGGGAGCATCACGTCCTCGACGCGCTCGGCGCCGCCGCGGCGGAGCAGGGCGCGGTCGTCGGCGTCGGCCTTGAGCAGGTCGGAGCTCGCGATCACCACCCGCGCCACGGCCGCGGGGCCGAGCAGCCTCGCCACGTGGTACGCCACGAAGCCGCCGTAGCTGGTGCCCGCCACGGACACGCGCGCCGCCGCCGCCGCCCCCACGACCGCGGCGACGAGCTTCGCCACCGCCTCGGCCTGGTGCGCCTCCGAGCGCGCGTCGGCGGCCGCCGTGCCGGAGCCGCCGAAGAAGAGGAGGTCCGGCACGACGAGGCGGAACCGGCGCGAGAGCGGGCCCACCTGCCGCCGCCACTGCCACGTCGCCGGCGGCCCGAAGCCGTGGAGGAGGACGAGCACGGGGAGCTCCTCGCTCGCCCCCGGCGGGAAGCGCCAGCATTGCACCGTCGTGGCGCCGCCGTCCAGCGGAACGGACGCCTGGACGAGGCCCGCCGCGGCGAAGCGGCGGCGGAAGTAGGCGTCGAGCAGCGGCGCGATCCCAAGCGACGGCATGGCGGCGAGAGGGTGGTGCAGTGCAGGGCGCGGCGGCTTGTGGTTGTCGCGTCGTTTTAAGAGGGGAGTTTGGTGTCTTACGGGCGCACGAGTATTTGGATGCTACGTACGCATGTCGTCTACTTGATAATCCGGTCGGGACGAACGTAGAGAAAATTAATTAGGCCTAACAGTGTAAAGTTAATTAGGGATAAATAGGGAGGAAAGTAAAAGATACTGCTATACGTATGAGATCCGAGCAATTTTACGGTCTTTGAGGAGGTACCATGAGGTACCACTTTTTATATTGTAAATTTGGTACCTCTTGATACTTAGGTACTATAAGTATCAAATTTTACACTAAATTTTTGGTACCTTCTTAAGAACCGTAAAATTGCTCATGAGATCCAGTTGTACAACTCATATACAACTAGAGACAAGCAATTATAGATCAATCAAATGATAGCATATTCATATACACTGCAGCCGTTTACAACCGTTGATCAAATTCAATCGTACGTGAGTTGGACAGTTGGGTCATATGCATAGCAATTTCCAAAGTTAAATAGCAAAAAATAGTCTTTTCATCAAGAAGACAGAACAAAACGGTTTTACGTGAAACTAGACATTAGACCTAATTTGTTTTGTCTGTTACACGAAAAACACATGTACACTGCTCTATTTTCGAAGCCGGTCAGTTTTAGCTGGTTTTCGTACAGTGTTGACCGAAAGTTGTTGTTTTTATCGGGTTTCTATAAACCGTTGATAAGTGGGTATAATTTCTGAAACGAAAAGGTGAATCCTAGCCACAAGATGGTCCTAGATGCCACTAAGTTCCTAATAATGGCCACTGTCATTGGAAGAAGATTCTCCAAAGCAACAATTCCATAGGGACGCTCACGTCGCCGTTGCTTGTTTGGGAAATCGGACCAAGATTTTAATATGGAGACTTGTGTGGAGAAATGGGATGTCGTGACGACGCTCAAGATTGTCGCCGTCATCAAAGCTTGCTAGAATTTGACAAAGCTTTCGTCATTCCACAATCCAATCCTCACACACAACCACCCTATGTGCCAGACATAACCACCAATTCAAGAACACCACAAAGCTGAACCCGCAGCCCCATGGCCTCAAGCCTTAACAACACACCAAAGGCAGGCTAGCTAGATCCATGCCACACGTGACAATGTTGCGCAATCGATATCATGTCTCTACCGAGCTGCCACGACACCAGGATGGTAGGCTTGAAGTAGTTCTTAAAAAAAGAGGCTTGAAGTCCAATTACAGGTGATAAGATATCATTAAGTCGCTCTTGTTCCTTTCAACTACGAGTGATAAATTGGTCCAATCTATCAAACAGATAGAAGGATGAGCAAGAGAATGGGCAAGGTGTTTATTGGATACAAGTATGACAAAGAGGAGGGAAGGGATGGTGAGCGGTTCTTTAAAAAAATCTAATTTATGATTGGACGAGTTGTAAATTATTATGATATATAACGATTGAGTTGGACATGGTTTGGGATTGATCTGAGATTTTCATGCTAGAAAAATAATGGGGTAATATTGATTACATTATCGAAAAAGAATTTGAGGGTATACATTCCATCGAGTTATCTTGATCTATTTGAATGTGTATCCAAATGTGCTCACAAGGAGCACAATAAGACCAATTGAGTCTTTCATAAGGGACCGCTTAAGCTATAGATTGCTGACATCCCCAACTATCCACGAGAATATCATACCCAAGTATGAATTGTACGAGAAATCTAATTACTTAGATGTAGAAAAATGCAATATAAATATATTGGCATGTAAATATAGTGTGCCCTAGAAATTCTATGTGACAAGGTCACGTCACAACAATTCATCTACTATTATCACATTTCCCTCTATCTCTCTCCATTTTTTCATACCTTTTCACCCTCGTGATCTACCTAGCTTTTCTTCATATGTTTTCCATTTCATTATAATCTTTCCTACAAAATATCGACCCTCATCACTCTACTTTCAAGATACCTTTCTTTTCTAGTTGGTTGCTTGTACGCCACTACTCAGCATTTCCTCATATTGGCTTCCTAGATTTTAGAATATCGTCTCTTTGGTTCGCTTGTCGAAATACAACATTACTTTCATTAAACCTCCCCTATAACAGTGCTTTCTCATCCAAGTTTGTATGAATGCTCATCCAAACCACTCAAAATCATTCAAGATCTAGACCAAATTGCATAAGTTGCTAAGATCACCTTTAACCTCATGTTTAGAACCTTCTTAAGTAACTAGACAAACTACGTATTGGTTCTAACATGATGGACGCTCCATCCTAAACACAAGTAGCCGGTTATTGACCGGTCTACACATCCTTACTTTGAAGTTGTTAGTGCGTTAACTCAACCCAAAAGGAAACACTTTTATTTTAAGTATTTTTGCTCACCTCAACACACTTTTCATGAAACTTGTAGATTCTAATATTCAAATGGAACAACTGTGATACTTCACAAAAAGACATGCGACTCATTACCAATAAATCTTTTGCTTTTTTTTATTCAATATGTATTATGCTCATGTGATAATTAAATAAGGTATGAAAACAAGCTAAAAAGCTCAGCAAGTTTTCATCATATGTAGATTTTAATGGAAACCAAAATCAACCCCCCAAGGGCACAGGGGACCATACATATGACTACTTATGATAACTATAGTAACCATGTAATACAATATTTAATTCAAACATAGACCCAATACCAAGACATGCATGTTTTGCATTAAAATCTTTACAACAACGTTTCAGGCTATGATGAGAATATTAAATTCTAAAATTAGGCACATGGTATGTTTAATAGAAGGCAATAAAAATGCAAGATTAAAAATTGTGCATGTTTCAAAAGAAAAGGAATGGTTCATCCATCGGATGATCATCTAAGAAAGTTCAGTTGAGCAATCTACTTTGTCTTTACCTGCAGCAACCAAAGTATTGAGTTGAGAAACCTTCTTAGAAGGCTTCTGTTTGTTACTGTCATTCTTCTCTTTGTCATAATTAGAATCAGGAGAGGCAACATTGTCACTGGAACAATCATCTTCAATTTCCTCAACTTGATCAAGTGTCGGTTCTACCCCACGGACAGATAGGTGGTCTTGGTTCAATAACATGTCCTGATAATGTGGATCTTGGATACAATTGGAATCAGGAGAGGCAACATTATCATTAGAACCATCATCTTTAATTTCCTCAACTTGATCATGCATCGGCTCTACTTGATGAAAAGATAGATGGTTTTGGTTCAATGACATATCCTGATAATGTGGAAGAGACACCGATTGAGAAGGATCTTGGACACAATTGAAATTAGGAGAGTCAACATTGTCATTAGAACCATCATCTTTAATTTCCTCAATTTGATCAAGCGTTAGCTCTACTTGATGAACAAATAGGTGGTTTTGGTTCAATGACATATCCTGATGATGTTGAAGAGACACTGATCCAGAAGAATCTTGGACATAATTGGAATGAGAAGAGTCAACATTGTCATTGGAACCATCATCTTTGATTTTCTCAAGTTGATCATGTGTCGGCTCCACTCGATGAACAGATAGGTGGTTTTGGTTCAATAACATGTCTTGATAGTGTGGAAGAGAGATCGATCCAAAAAGATCTTGGTCATAATTGGAATCAGGAGAGGCAACATTAGCATTGGAACCATCATCATTATAATCATCTTCAGTTTCCTCAAGTTGATGGGTTGTTGGCTCGACTCGAGGAACAAATATGTGTTTTTTGTTCAATAGCATATCCTCATAATGTGGAAGAGAGATTGATCTAGAAGGAACACAAGGCTTGGGTATAGGAATTTCATTGCATTTATGTGCTATATCAAGCATCTCCTGTCCAAAGTGAAGATATCTGTCATGTTACGACAATTTTTTCATGTGTATATGCTCGTTATAGCAACCAATTAAATAATGATTGAACATAGGATCTTATAAAAATTCCTTAAGAATAGACCCACGAAAAGCCCTTAATGAGTTGGCTTATTAGGGAAAAACAACCCGTCTTAAGATGATTTTGTTGCATAATATAATAGAAATATTAGGGTGGCTAGTTTAGGTCACTTTCTCGACCTTGTATAGGCCCAACCGAGCATTTCTACGTTGCAAAATAATTCAATTTGAATAAGAATAGATAAGAGACTTCTAGGATTGACATGACAATGTATGGTTGGCTAAAAAACATCATATCATATTTTTAGCTCTACTTATGAAGTTTATGAATTAAGAAAAAGATAAGTAATATAGAGTTATTTTTTCCTCTATAATTGACCGTGCCCCTTATTTTCCATTGTAAAAAATTGCCTCTCCTTTTGTTGCACTTATTTTCTAGCTTCACTTCCTTATTTGGCCCTCTCATATGCTATTCTATCATTTTTTACATTGATTGATGCCATCAAATTACCTATGCTTGTGATTGATCTTCTTCTTCTGCTACCAGAGTCACATTCAATGATCCTTTTTTTTTCGCCACAAACATCAACCTCCTCCAACCCAAGTGTGATCCTATCTCCCACATCCTGCTGCCCAAAGATTCCGCCGCATACTTCTTCACCACCATAAAACCCATTCATCATATCCTCAGTTGGGACTATTGACCTACTTCTTTGCATCCCGGCCTCCTCTACCGCATTCCAACCTCATCCTCCTCTCCATTGGGTCGCCTTATGCACCATTTCCTCCTTAGTCAATGCCATCGACTTGCTTATCCAATATTCACATGCCTATCACCACCTTGTAACTAACCTTAGAGGAACTAGCCTACGCTCTCAAAAGAAGAGCTTCCTAGTGAGTAAGGAAACATTAAAATTTAATAAAAGGGACCAACACGGTTTACAAAACCAACAAAAACTGCTTGATTTTCATGCAATTTTGAGGTTTTGAACTAGCTTGAGTTAACAAAACAGCTTTGTTAACCAACCAAATAGAAAACCAAGTGAATTTCCAATTTTAATTGAAATATATCCGAATTTCAACATTTCTTTATCGATTTTTCACAAAAACCAAGAAAATTGCTAAAGAGCGGTTTCCAATTTGGTATTGCGGCTTTGTGAATTTTGGAGAGCACTCGACAATTGAGTAGGATTAGAAGCACAAGTATTTTAAAGAAAAAATCTTGTCAGCATTAATTTAGTTGTATCATCTTCTCGCCAAAAAAGTATACCATCCACACCTATTAAAGCTCCTTTGAAACATTGGATTAAAAACTGGAGAATAGGAAAAGCACGAAATTTGACAGGAATGGAAATGCAAAACACAGGAAAACAGACAGGAATAGTCATTTGATTATAAGCCAAAAGGAAAAAATGCATGTATCAGAAGAGAGAAATAAACTCGAAGAAAATTTTCCAAGAGATTAGAGATCTTGCTAAATTTTCTTCAAAATCTACATGTAATAAGTCATTCCATAGGAATTTTATAGGATTTGAAAAGCTCCAATCCTTTATATCAAAGTGCCAAATAGGAGCGAAGTGAGCGTAACTCAACTGGTTATGTTCTTGTGGTGGAATCAGTCTACCCAGGTTCAAGTTCTAGACTTACGTGTGCTTGCATTTATGATTAATTATTCTTTCATTAATAGGCGATGTATCCTTGATAGCGAGACGTCTTTGTGATGACTTTGTGAATCACAACACATGTCGATTCAGTGTTTCAGGAGGTGTTCATAAGGATAGGTTGTGCGTTCATAGAGGTGAGTGAGCGTCTGCGTTTGTAATGTATGTTTTTTTTCAAATGTTATGAAGTTTCTCAATAAATCCTTTGATTTAATTTAAAGGGGTCTTAGTCTACAAATGGCCTATCTGTACAACATACACTGATCCAAAGGCAAAAGGGTTAGTGAGCTGCTTTGATAGAACAAATCCACTAATCCGAAGGCAAAAGGATTCAGTTTTTGCAGAAATTCACCTATTCCTAAGACTAAAAAGCTCCGATTTGGGCACAAAAGCGCAAGATCCAACCCCAAAAGCCACGCAGTCCTGACGATTTCGCAACCGACGATGGAAAATTCGATGTCCTCCGCAAACAACACCGGCGAAAATTCCACAAAAGCGAACAGGGGTTTTCGGGCTCAAATCGATCAATTACCTCGCGGCTCGGCGGCGCGGCGGAGGACATGTCCCTGGCCTGGATGGCGAGGCGGACGTCGTCGGCCTGGAGCGACTCCCTCCCGGCGTGGCCGGTGTACGCCTTCGCCTCGCCGAGCACGTCGCCGGCGTAGCGGTGGGCGAAGAGCAGGAGCTTGTGCACGGCCGCCTCCTCGTAGTCCCCCTCCCGGAGCCCCAGCGAGTGGAGGATCTCCCGCACCACGCGCAGGTCCCGCGGCTCGTCGGCGGCGGCGGAGGCGGCCGCCGCAGGGGGAGGAGGAGGAGGAGGAGGTGGTGCCTGGTCGGCGCCGGTGTCCATTAGGTCAGGATCTAGAGTGACGGATCAAACTCCCGTCCCCTTGAGCGGGAGAGGTAAAAATGAAATTCGAGGCTCGGGTATATGCATGGTTGGATGGAAACAAGTAAAATTTGTTGCTTTCCGCATTCACAAGCGACGCTTTGGCCGAGTGGTTAAGGCGTGTGCCTGCTAAGTACATGGGGTTTCCCCTCGAGAGTTCGAATCTCTCAGGCGTCGTTAATTTTTGTTTTCTTTTTTTAACCATATGAAGTGAGAAGTGCTAGAGATGTTTTAAAGGAAAATCTTAACCGTTTGATTTAAGTTCATGGGAGTTACGATAAATGACTCGCTGTGTTCGATACCAGCCGTTCCCAACTCCCCTCTCGTTTTCCGTGCGCACGCTTTTCAAACTACTAAATGGTGTGTGTTTTGCAAAAAAAATTATATACGAAAGTTGCTTAAAAAATTACTCCCTCCATTCCATTGATCTATATATAGTTTTTTTTAAGTTATTCCTAGATGATCTACACATTTGTGTTTATTTATTAGAGTCTATTCATTATTTGTGTATTGGAGCATGCATCCATGCACACAGGTATTTATAACACACATGCAATATCTTGATTTGTTATTGGTTAGGAAATATTGGGGATGGTGCATGCATTGAGTTTGTTGCTAGAGTAAATATAGTATGAAAGAGTTATTAGTTTTTCTTGGTCTTAGTATACCTATGAAATATGTAGATCAATTTGAAATGGATGGAGTATATTGATCAATTTTTTTTAAAAAAATAGCTAATACTTAATTAATCACGCGCTAATAAATCACTCTATTTTCCGTGCGTAGTTGATGATTCCCAACCCCTACCACCGAACACCGATCAATCATCTATTGGGGTCGGGAGCACTTCACAGAAATAGCAGACATCCCACGAGGATTGACAGTTTAATAGATGATCACAAAAAATCGTCACATTGACATCCCACAAGGATCAACAATTTAACAGATGATCACAAGTCAGTCTCACATCGGCAGAGTAGACGTCTAGACGAGCATTAACCTCTGAAATCTCACCCCAAAAAAAATTGCAAACAGGAAAAGGCTAACACAAAAATATAAACAGGAGAAAATAAAAAAAGAAAAAAAACTAACGACGCCTGAGAGATTCGAACTCTCGCGGGGAAACCCCATGTACTTAGCAGGCACACGCCTTAACCACTCGGCCAAAGCGTCTTTGTTGCTTCTGTTTGCAAATTAGCTATAATTGTATCTTCTAAAACCACCTTAAAAACAATGGTACTCCCCAGTCATGTAGCAGTTTTAATTGTTTGTTCTACGATTCATTGGCACATTTAATTTTGCAAACCATTTTTTAGTATTTAAGGTGACCTTAATATCCTAGAACTACAGAACATGCTCCAGAAGCGTCAATAGGCGACGATAACAGTTGAAGACAAAGCATTGCTTCTGCCATTTAAACCTATCGGTTTGGATTAACAATCATTCAGAGGCTGGGACGGAGATAATCGCAGCAAGGTGAGGAGGAGGAACCGCTAATGCCATGGAGACAGCCAAACAGGAGATGTCCGGAATGCAGAATAGTGGTTCGTACTTCGTGCGATCAAGAGGATTTGCTGAGTGAAAATCTGAAATGTGCCGTCCATTAACCACTCGAAGTCTACCCTCTGGACGAAGAACACACCAGAGTACTACACATTGCTGACAGTCTAGAGCACCAGCAGCAACCTCAAATGTAAGTGCCAAAAGCGCAAAGTCCAGCGATGAATTGTGCTCGCGTACCTGTTGCTCGCTTCATCTCTTCTTCTAGGTTCAGCTTTGTTGTCTCCATGATCTTTAGCCCTATTCTTCCTCCTCACCTTGCTGCGATTTCCCTAATCTCTATCCATCTCCGTCCTAACCTCTGAATCCAAACCAATGGGGTTTAATAAATGGGAGAAGCAAAGCAATGTCTTCAACTGTTATCGTCGCCTCCTCCTCCCCGCCTGACGCTCTTGGAGCATGTTCTGAGATCGTCAGATTAATGTCTTGAGAATCTGCCAAGTGCTAACCAATTGTAAAGCAAACAACCAGAATTGAGAATGCGTTAAGTGCTAATCCAGAGCTATTTAGTGAGTTAGTGTTTGTTTGAATATGCTATAGAAAGTATTGCTGTGCAAGCAAGCACACACGACGCTTTGGCCGAGTGGTTAAGGCGTGTGCCTGCTAAGTACATGGGGTTTCCCCGCGAGAGTTCGAATCTCTCAGGCGTCGTTTCATTTTTATTTTTTTTCTCCTTTATCCCTATCTATTTCTCCCTTTACTTATTTTTTTTTCTCCTTTCTCCCTATCTATTCTCCCTATACTTATTTTTCATTTGTTCCATGTGACAGTAAGTGGTTAAACTCAGCTGCACTTCAAATCTGGGTTAGTAAGTAGTATGCTATATCAGTCAGAGCAAGCAGATGCAGGCGGGAAACCCATATATTTTCATATATTTCAGTTGAAGAAACGTCACACATTGCACAGCCATAGAAGCTTACAATGATACACTGTCCCAAACAGGGATCATTTCTTGGACTAAAACTCCAGAAATGTTTCACGTATTGACACTCTACTCCTCTTTAGTTAACATATAAACAAACACAAATGTACAAGATATGTCACACACACGCGCGCGCATTTGGCACAGGGAAACGATTCCTTGATCTTTTTCAGATGATTCCCGAGTAGTGCTTCTATTTGTCAGTAAAGGGAAACCTAAACTTCCGACGATCTTGATGGGCTGTCAATCTGTCATGTATATATGTACATAGTTTTTGGTATCCTAGAGTTGTCACGACTGCGAAACTGTGAGCCGGTGGTCATACATTTGGTGGAACTCCCTCGCATAACCTCCAGCTCCAGGATTGCATTGAGCCGAAGGGATCAGTTCGACCACGTCACCCATTTTAAGCTCTCGGTTCAAGTTGTGCACGACATGGCAGTTCAGTCTTAACCTCAACTGCATGTCATAGCTAGAAGTCCTCTTCAGTAGGTCCAGTACAGTTGAATTTTGAGGGAATTCTTGCACTGACATCTGAAAGCACCATTCAGAAATTAGTTTCCTTGCTCAACAACAATACCAGGTAGGCAACAGGTAAAAAAAAACATTGGAACATACAAATAATTTAAAAGGTTACCAACCTTTTCATTCTCCAGTAATATTACTAGGATTGGTCCACTGTGGTCACATCGTTTTGAATACGAAAAAGGACAGTCATCAGACTGAGAAGAACAACTGCATATTGCCCTTGGTGGAGCTCCATGTGTAAGAGAGGAAGGGTGATCTATGTGCAGAGTTTCGCACTGCCATGTAACAACCCATCTAACCCATTCCACCATTTCAGGAACAGATGAACAACAATTTCGAACAGCTTCCTTGTATCTCCAATGTGCAGCAATTCCAAATTCTGCCTGTAAATGCATGTCCCTCGTACGAATTTGGATCTCCAATGGCAGTGTTTCTTCACTGAGAACAACCGTGTGCAGGGATTGATACCTACAAGTTAGCAAGCATACAGTTATCATGGTGACTTACTCTTTTTTTTGCATAGTAGTATTAGTTTTCAGAGTCTTACCCATTGGGTTTGGGGCTGTTGATGTAGTCTTTGAATTTGCCAGGAATTCTAGGCCACAAGTGATGGACAATCTCTAAAGTGGTGAAACAATCAGCTTTGTTATCGAGTATAACACTCACCCCATGTATATCATAGATTTCATCCATGTCCAGTTTCTTCCTATAATCAAGTAAATCCCATTAGCATATCCGTTGATATGTACATAAATGTCAGGATAGCAAGCATTCCTCAGGGTGTTCTGTTGAATTTTGTGCTTGACTTGGTCAAAATGGAGGTTAGTTTGTCTAACAACATAAATAATATAACTAAAATAAGTGCAATTATTTGATTCATTCTGGTCATGCCTACAAAAGGAGTATAATATACGAGATTACCTTGCCATCTTGCTGTAGATACTGTACATGCTCTTGTTCCTCCCTGATATAGTATGATAGCATAGTCCCCTCACTTGAAGGGCTTGTTCCAGTCGCCTTATTGCAGCTGCAATCATATCTTGGTTGTAGAACTCGAGAAGGTTGGATGACAGTTCCTCATATAGCTCAGGGTAAAGATACTTGAAGCACAGATTTTCAAGCTGTTCCTTCCAATTCAAGATCCCAAGCTGATTTGCCAACGGAGCAAATATCTCCAGCGTTTCCTTTGCTAAGCACTGTTGTTTGACCTTAGGCAAAGAATCCAACGTCCTCATGTTGTGTAGTCTGTCAGCAAGTTTGATGAGAACTGCTCTCGCATCCTCCATTGCAAGGAAAACCGTACGCAATTTGTCAGCTTCATCTACTCTGCTGGCTGTATCATTTCTACGAGCCAGTTTGCTCAAATGACTTAGATTTGAAACCTACAGAAAAGGCAGCAGAACTTAAATTGCAGCCAATTCGCAATGTTCTCAGACAACAGCCATGCTTACTAAACATATATAAGTGCCCCAAGAACTTGGTGTATTTGACTAAGTCTTAATAAAGCTTCCATTATCTAAAGAAAAAAGAAAAAAAAAGTGCCCCAAGTTACAACAAAATAGTAAAGCATCATACATTTAATAGCTCATCCACAAACAGGGAAAATGAAAAGAGCAGGCAACAAAAATCACCAAACTGTACCACGCTGATTGGATCTGATAACCAACCAGGAATCTGTTGAGATTCTACAATACTGAAGTACAAGTCAATACAAGCAGGTTCCCTCTGCTCAATATAATAAAGAGATGACGGAAACTCAGTACCCACCTCAGAAAGGCATAAAAAAGTATAATCTAGAAGCCCCAATGAACAAAGTAACAATCAGAAAGTTCTATCGGTCGCTATCAATGATCTAGCAGTGGCCACTTCCTAGTCAGGAAATTGACAAGTCCAATAAATATCAAAAATGAAAGAAGAGGGGGCCCATACAAAGACTTATCATAGAAGTACAGCCGTTTGTCATCTAATCTTGCACTTCAGCTCAGATTATACTATGCTCAAACATAGGGAAATTTATGCAGATCATATGATGGTACAAAAATAGTTGAGCAAGGAATAAAATATCTGATCTGCTAATTACTAATGTTGTTGACATGCTGGAATCAATTTGGTACATTCAGTAAGTTTTGCAAGAGAAAATAGCTCCCAGCAAAGAATTTTCTAGTACATATGCTCATGTCATCCAAATAACAGTTAGTAGTAGCTAAGGAGATCGAATCATCGAAATAATTACCCCCTTCACAAGGTCGGCGACACCAGCGCCAAATTGGACGAAGAGTGAGCCATAGCCGAGGCCTGCGTCGTCGACCGTGTCGTGCAGCAGCCCTGCGGCGACGACGGCGGGGCCGGCGCCGAGCTCCGCGAGCAGCGCCGCCGTCTCCACGCAGTGCTGCAGGTAAGGGTCACCGCTCGCGCGCATCTGAGGAAACCAAACGCCCCACCCCCACACACAAGCAGCCTCGGTCACTTCAACATGTCAGAAGCTAAAGAGCGAGAGGGAGGGAGGGTGGGATACGGTCGAACACCTGGCCGCGGTGAGCCGCCTCGGCGGCGTAGAAGGCCCTCCTCACGAGCTCGTCCCTGAATATCGCGTGCCTCGACTGCGCCCCGGCGAGAAGCACCGCCCCCGCTGCGGGAGGGGGGGCGTCCTCCACCACCTCCATCGCCACGGCGGCGGCGCGGGCTCGCCTCGCGGCCACGCGTTCCGCGGCGGGCCGCGCGAAGGACAGGGGCGACGGCGGAGGGGTGCCGCGGCGCCTCCTCGCCGCGGGCCGCGCCTCCCCGCTGCGGGGGAGGAGGAGGAGCTGCTCCAGCGAGGCGGCGGCGGCGGCGTGGCCCTGCTGCCGCGGCGGGGCGGAGACGCGGGGGTGGCGGGGCCCGCCGCCGCCGCAGCATTTGACCACCGCGCAGGATATCGCCGTCGCCGGCGCCATCGCCTCCCCGCACGCGCGCGCGCGCGCGCGCGCAGGATCAGGGGGGAGCTGGGCGGGCAGGAATGGCGAATGGAGGAGGAGGAGAGGGGAGAGGTGGTGGTGGTGGTGGTGGAGGCATGGGTGGGAAAGAGAGAGAGAAGAAATAGTCGAGGGTGGTTCGGTTTCGCGCGTGGTGGTGCGGTTATGAATAGTAGCCTAGCCTAGCTGGGGGGTTGTTTCGAGTGGCCATTTGCGTTTTACACCTGAAAAATATTTTAGCACTCTTTTTGCATTTACATCTCTATTAAGGGTGTGTTTAGTTCATACTAAAATTAGAAGTTTGGTTAAAATTAGAACGATGTGACGGAAAAGTTGAAAGTTTGAAGAAAAATTTTGGAACTAAACTTGGCCTAAGCGGGTGTTTAGATCCACCGGCAAAAAAATTTTTCCCCGTCACATATAACGTTTGAACACATGTACAAAGTATTAAATATTGAAAAAAAAACTAATTACACAGTTTGGATGTAAATTGCAAGACGAATCTTTTAAACCTAATTGTGCCATGATCTGACAATATGGTGATATAGTAAACATTTGCTAATGACGGATTAATTAGGCTTAATAAATTTTTCTCGCAGTTTACATGCGGATTATGTAATTTGCTTTGTTTAATACTTTAAATGTGTGTTCGTATATCTGATGTGACATAGTAAATTTTACTGGTGGAACTAAACATAGCCTAATTCATTAGGGCCTGTTTAGATTAATGAATTTCAAATCATACTATTTTTTGGGTAAAATTGTCAAAGATGTATATATATTTAGTTTCTTGCCAAAGTTTGGTAAGTACATGAAAAAAATCCTGTCAAAATTTTAGTTATATTGTTAACTTACAAAATAATTGGTAAGGTTTATTTTAACTATAATCTGAACAGCCCCGGTTTTTTTTCTAATTATACGGATGACGCATACACATCTAATGTATATTCCTGATTACACGGAAGACACGTTCACACCGGTGTACATTCTTGATTACACGGAAGATGCATACATATCACTGTACATGCGCAGCACACTCGCACCTGTTTACACCTCGTATTACTAAACTTTCAGATTTGGAAAGTAAATATACTCATGCATTTGCATAGGTGTTAAGCCATTAGCTTCTCCAGCGCGGCGGCGGCGGCGTGACCCTGCCCCTGCGGCGGGGCAGAGACGCGGGGGTGGCAGGGCCCGCCGCCTCCGCCACATTTGACCACCGCGCAGGATATCACCTTCACCGGCGCCATCGCCTCCCCGCACGCACGCGCGTGCAGGATTAGGGGGAGCTGGGCAGGGAGGAATGGCGAATGGAGGAGGAGGAGGAGGAGGAGGAGGAGGAGGAGAGGGGAGAGGGGTGGTGGTGGTGGAGGAGGAGGGAGAGGCATGGGTGGGAAAGAGAGAGAGAAGAAATAGTCGAGGTGGTTTGGTTTCGCGCGTGGTGGTGAGGTTATGAATGGTAGGCTAGCCTAGCTTAGCTTAGCTGGGAGGTTGTTTCAGTGGCCATTTGTGTTTTACACATGAAATATTTTAGTATTGTTCTTTTTGCATTTACATAGGTGTTAATTCATTAGGGGCTGTTCAGATTGATACCATTTCAAATTATATTATTTTTGATAAATTGTCAAAGGTGTGTATACATTTAGCTTTTTGCCAAAGTTTGGTAAATACATAAAAAAATCCTGCCAAAATTTTGGTAACATTATCAACTTACCGAAAAATTGGTAAGGGTTATTTTGGCTATAATCTGATCAGGCCCTAGTTTTTTTCTAATTATACGGATGACGCATACACATCTTACGTACATTCCTGATTACACGGAAGACACATTCACACCAGTGTACATTCTTGATTACACGGAAGATGCATACACATCCCTGTACACGCGCACCACACTCGTGCCTGTTTTACACCTCGTATTAGTAAACCTTTAGATTTGGAAAGTTAATATACTCATGCATTTGCATAGGTGTTAAGCCATTAGCTTCTTTTCTTTTAAAATGAAAACACATACTCGCTCGGTTATACATGTGTATCACACTTACATACCCACGAATATACTCTTGACAAACACTTAAAATGATGAAGACCAGTAACAAGTCTATTGCATCGCTACAATCCTATTGAAAACCTTATCCGTGCGTGCATAATATTCGTGGAGAACCAGGATTTAAACATGGTCAACTCCACCATCAATGTTAGTGTTTTCTCATCGGTTTGTTTCATATAATGGACATAAGTAATGAAATATATCCATGCTAATCCATTAGATGAAAGTATTTTTTTTTCTAAGATGTGGTCAGTGCTTATAACCCATGATAGTATGGAACCTTGAGAATGTGACACTCCAAAGCACATGAAGGGCCCCTTTGATTTGTAGGAAAAATATAGGAATTTTGGAGGATTTCAATTCTATGGAAAAAAATCATATGAAGGCCTTTGAAACAAAGGATTGAATTCTATTCAATCCTTTAAGGGCCCCTTTAAATCGCAGGATTGAGAAAATGTAGGAATAGGAAAAACGTAGGATTTTGATAGGAATGTAAGTGTAAAACATAGGATTGCAAAACGCAGGAAAAACACAGGAATGATCGTTTGATTGAACCGCAGGAAAAACACAGGAATTGGATGAGAGAGATAGACTCAAAGAAAAGTTACCAAGAGGTTCTACCTCATGTTAAATTTCCTCCAAAACTTGCATGGAAAGAGGCATTCCATAGGAATTTTATAGGATTTCATAGGATCCATTCCTTTGATTCAAAGGGCTATATAGGAAAAATTCCTATAGGAATAAAATCCTCTAAAATTCCTATGAATTTCCTATGGAATGGGTAATCCTATGCATATTTTGGAGGAAAGTTAGCAAGAGGTCTAACCTCTTGGAACATTTCCTCTGAGTCTATCTCTCTCATCTGATTCCTGCGTTTTTCCTGTGATCCAATCAAACGGTCATTCCTATGTTTTTCCTGTGTTTTGCAATCCTCTGTTATACAATTGCATTACTGTCAGAATCCTGAATTTTTCCTATTCCTCTGTTTTTTCATTCCTACGATTCAAAGGGGCCCGAAAATCGGACATTAGCATCTCATGGTTAGCTTGTGCATCATAGGCATCACCTCGTACACAAGCTAAAACAAAAATCCTGCAGACTCCGGAGAAACAAAAAGAAAATCAATAAAAGCTAAGAGCCCCTTTAATTTAAGAAAAAAATATAGGAATTTTGGAAGATTTCAATTATATAAAAAATAATTACTATAAAAATCTTTCAAACAACGGATTGAATTATGTCCTATCATTTCCTATGAAATAGGTAATCCTATGAAAATTTTAGAGAAAAGTTAGCAAGAGATTCCTTTGAATCTATCTTTTTTATCTATTCTTTGGTAAGTGTTTTTTATGTGGTTCAATCAAACGGTAGTTTCTATATTTTTTTCATATGTTTTATAATTATCTGTTTTGCACTTATATTTCTGTTAGAATCATGTAATTTTTTTCTATTCCTCTTTTTCATTACTGCGATTTAAAAGAGGCTTTAAAATCCCATTGGGCAAATTAAACAATCGTAAGTATCCGTCAGCAGTGTGACCATACATGATTTAATGGTAAGTTGAGGGTGTCTTGGGCAAAGATATGGCGCAAGAGGATCAGCAAAGCAAAACACTGGGAAAAGGATTAGAACGACGACACGGTTTCAGTGGAAACTCCCTCCCCTCCTCGTCCACAAGCGGCGTGCAGAAACGGCGAAACGTGCCCGCTCCTCTCTGTCACGTGGGTCCCGCGCCACGGTGGGGCCCGCGCGTCATGGACCGATAGGAGGAAAGAGGACGGCGGCCGTTTCGCCGGGGGAAACGGACGGACGAGAGACGGACGGCGTCGTCTCGGTTGCTTGTGCGTGCGGACGAGGTGTTGCTTGCCGGTTCGGCAAAAGCATCAGCAGAAGCCGGAGATGAAACGGGCGGCTTTGGCCTGGCTTGGCTAATTTCCCTTTGCTCTTTCCTTTACCTCTTCCGTTCACTGTCAGGATCAGATCGTTGCGCCGTGTTTCTTCGATGACGACTCCAGAAAACGACCGTGTGTATATAAATATTGCTTCAGGGGATGAGAACTGTAGTATGTAGTATGTACTAGTGTGTGTTTTTCTCAAGCACAAAAACGTGTGAGATGAACAAAGTAAACGTAGCTCAACTGGTTAGGTCTCTCATAGTGAAACATGTCCATTTAAGTTTAAGTTCTAGAATTGATAAGGATATTCGTATTTATATTAATTATTCTTTCTATGATAAACCGTAGACCATTGAGAACGAGAAACCTATGGTGATTTCATCGATATGAAGATATAATGAGCTAATCATCTGAAATGAGATGATTATAGGGATGTAGATTGTGCATGTGTATTATATGAATAAATATGCACGCACGATTAACATCTACTCCTCCCTCCCATAAAAAAACGAATCTATATGTCTCTACTGCGTTTTGAAGGGAAAAAAAAAAGTGTGTGAGATGAAGGAGTTTGGAACGGTACATGCGAATGGCATGCGATGTACTGGATACTGGTATCTGTCCGCCTCCTCCATCGGCCAACCGTGTGCACAGTGATAGCAGCAGCATGATTGCGAATGGTTGTGATTCAGTGTCGGCGGCAATGGTGGCCGGCCGGGCCCTGCGCGCCGACGGAGGAGAATGCCCCGGTGAGGCCGGCCAGCGATCCAGCGGCGCTCGGTTGCAACCTCTCCAACGCTTTCAACCAAACGTGCAGGCGCATCTCTAGCGAGCAGAAGCATCAACGGATCAAAACCACCACGCACTGACGTTCTCGATTCTGCAACTCTCCTCCAGGGGGTTTGTAAGGCTCCTTTGATTCAAAGGAAATTTTTAGAAATTTTAGGGCCTCTTTGATTTGGAGGAAAAACATAGGAATTTTAGAGGATTTTAATCCTATAGGAAAATTTCCTATGAAACCCTTTGAAACAAAGGATTAAATCCTATCCAATCCTTTGAAATTCCTATGAAATGGATAATCCTATAGAGATTTTGGAGGAAATTTAGCAAGAGCTTCAACCTCTTGCTAACTTTCAAGTCTATCTCTCTCATCCAATTCCTATGTTTAACGGTCATTCCTGTGTTTTGCAATCCTCTGTTTTATACTTGTATTCCTATCAAAATCCTATGTTTTTTCTATTCCTACGTTTTCTCAATCCTGCGATTCAAAGAGGCCAAACATGATGGGTTGACAGTGTTGTTATGCATTACGCAATGATCAATCAGGAAACATTGAAGGGTATACTGCTACAGGACAATGACATATTAATGGCCGTGTTTAGTTGGATCCAAAGTTTGGATTTTACTTAAAATTGGAGATGATATGACTGAAAAGTTATGTGTGTATAACAGGTTGATGTGATGGAAAAGGATCCAAACTTTGTACCTAAACACAGCCTTGACATGTTGAAGTATCCGACTTACGCTGATTCACGCAAAAAAACCAATAGCGTGATGTGATGCAAAACAAGACATTCCACGGTGATGAGACAATGACTGACAGTTCGACAACGCAATGGAACCAAGGCTGTTTAGATCCAATCTGGTTCAGTTCATAACTTTTTCTTCAAACTTCTAATTTTTTCATCACATTAAAACTTTCCTATACACACAAACTTCCGTCATATCGTTTCAATTTCAATCAAACTTCCAATTTTTGCGTGAACAACACACCCCAAGTTTGTTTGAAGTTAGGCACGCTAAGTTTGAAAGCTTAGATTGAAACATTGTCCACTAGGACACATGTCATTACGTCAAGCATTACCATTTACTACTAGTACAAAGCAACAATGACAGGATCGATCACAGTTCATAAAAAGCGGACTCATTACCTCCTCAATCCACCCTCTCGGCCTATCCCCGATTGTATGGGCCTGTCCCATTGCAACGGGCAAATGCTGCTCTAACTTTTCCATCACATCGTTTCAATTTCAACCAAACTTCCAATTTTGGCGTGAACTAAACACACCCCTAATATCAATTTCGCACATCCATATTTCTTGAAATATTTACCAAGACTTCACCGTACAGAAGATCTACTTATGAAACACGAGAAGAAATCAGTACCACCCATGCTACTCAAAATTTCAAAATGAGTGGAAACTGATATCTCGCAATATGAAACATCAGAATACTTCATCACAAAAACATCATGACTGCACTTCGCGCTGGTTCATTTCAACATCTATAGTGCAAGCGCGGAACCATGTACTCCAGCACCCACAGAAATTTGAACTGCGAGCAGGGTTGAATGACACAAGACACTAGACAACAAAATGACCAACATGATCATCATCCAGCCCCTGCCCCTAGACAGTAGACAACCTAGTAGAACAAATCCCCAAATAACAATAGAATAATTCTGACAAACAACCATGACATTTTAATCATCCAGTATCTAGCAGACATGAATTTTCCAGAAAGGACAGCTACATGATTGATCCTATCCAATAATTTGTGAATGAATAACATAATTAATCAGTGCTCAAGTTACAGGTCTAGAATAATTCAGACAACCATGGAATGCCTAAATGGACCAAAAATTTTCATAGAGAGAAAAAAAATGCAAATCAGTAAATCACTGAGAAGTTTGTCATGTGGCACAGAACCCAAACAGCGCTTGCTATAGGTTTACATCTAATTTTCAGAAATATGGCTAAAAGATAATCCAGAACATGGCAGAACCCGAAGTATTCAACATGCTTATTACTAGTACATGTCTACAGTTAGCTTATAAATATGGGTTCTTATCAGGAACATCATACATTTCTCAACATATTTCAGATAATTGTAAATTTGTAATGAAGCATAATGCAGAGGCCAGATCAAAACTAATGTGAACCTTACCATCCACATAATTTGGCAGACAAGTACATAACATGATCAGACGATCTAATATAGCGCGGGCATGCCAAGTCAGATCGAACGAATCATAATTGGCAGCACAAAATAGCATTGATATATCTGAAGCATCTGACATGAACTGGCATCGCTTAGTGCAAAAATTCTCATAACGTACTGTCTTAACATGCAAGAAGTACAGTAGAAAACAAACTAATCAAGTCTTCTTAACGCAAATAGCTTGAGACAAGAAACGACTACTACTTCAGATTAATAGATCTCAAAAACCAAGAAGCAGAACAAAAGGCAGGGCCAGGACCAAACCCTAGGCGGTGAGCACGACGGCGCCGCCGGCGGCCTTGATCTTCTTCTCGGCGACCTTGGAGATGAGCTTGGCCTTGACGACGATGGGCTTCTCCGGCAGCAGACCCTTCCCGAGCACCTTGAAGTAGCCGAACTGCGTCACGTCCAGCAGGGGCGCCTTGCCGGCGCCGGCGGCCTCCGCCGCCTGCTCGGCGGGCACCATCGACCAGAGCCGCTCCACGTTCACCGCCGGGGAGTAGAACTTGTTGCGGAGCCTGTGGAAGTAGCGCATGCCGACCTTGCCGAAGTAGCCCGGGTGGTACTTGTCGAAGAGGATGCGGTGGTGGTGCATGCCTCCGGCGTTGCCCCGGCCTCCCGGGTGCTTCCGGTGCTTCCCGATGCGGCCGTGGCCGGCGGACACGTGGCCGCGCTTCTTGCGGTTCTTCCTCAGGCTCGTCGTCATCGCCGCCGCCGCCGGCTTACCTTGGGGACGTGTTCGGGAATGGGAGGGATGGAGGCGGCGAGGCGGAGTTGGTGGATTGGATAGGAGGAAACCCTAGGAGGCGAGGAATGGTGAGCTTGATGGGCTATTGGGCTGGGCCTTGCTTCTTTTAGGCTTGTTTCTCTCTTGGTTTGTTATGCTGGGATGTTGGGCTGTGGTTTGGGGTTTTATCGCCATTTTGGTCCAAGAAGGAAGGAGATTTTTTTTGGAAGCTAAGAAGAAATTAGATTTTTGTTTCTTGATGTGTTGTCCTGGTGTTTTTGTTGTGGAATCTCCATGTAGATGAACTGTGCAAATGCATCACAAGGGGATTTTACTATTTTAAGAGTCCCATGTCACACCGGACACACGGTTGAAGCCCTAAATGAATCACGTGACATAGATGAAATAGGAGAAAGTTGTCTTTCAAACCACTATAGTAAGCCAGACAAGTGTCGATAAATATTTTTTTCTTGTTAAAAAACATCATTGGTTTTATCTTTAACATTTTGGCAGTAAGATTGCCACATCACAATGGATAGAAAGTTAGATAAGAGACAACAAAGAAAGGGGAAAATAAGAGAAGAGAAGCGTCTTTTGAACCATTGTAAGAACTCGGAAGTGGAATGTGTTAATCACTTGACATGGTTCTTTTCTCGTCGAGTAATATCACTACTATTAGTTTATCTTTTCAACACATGTGTTTGATGAGAACAATAAGATAATATGGTAATACCGTTACCTATAATAAGGAATAGCTGTTAGGGATACAGGTAGATCGACCCCAAGGTTTGACCCACCACCAGGGTTTCCCAAACCGCCGGGGCCGGGGTTACCGCGCCCCGGCGGTAAGCACGGTAACCGTGAAAAACCGTGCAAAATTTATCAAAAATTTATTTTTTTAAAATTTATTTGAATTTAAGGAGGTTACCACGGTATTTATATTACCGTACCTCCGCGATAAGCCCGGTAACCGCGCGGTTACCGCCGGTAAGGGAAACCCTGCCCACCACGCCCCCCGTGCTAGATTATGGGTCATGGGTCATCTTGGCCCCCACAACGTTCCTGGGCAGTTGACCCATGGGTCGACCCATAACCCAAAAATTGAATAAGCATATGCATGAGTACCGGCACTGGAAAAGGTTCGATCTCGTCTAGTTACATGGCTTTCATAGTGGCGATATCGTCCAACTTGTCGCCCACGAAGCCGATGCCCCTGATCCTCTGGAGCAACATCTTGATTTTGTCATAGTCTATGCCTTGTTGGATCTCTAGCAGAAAGACAATGCTGGCAATGAGGAACACGATGAGGACACTGGGCCGTCAAGCAAGCATTACTAAGAGCCTCTAGCCTCAGCTTCCCGTGATCTTCTCCATGGTGAAATTCACAAACATGATGACCGGAGCTCCAAGAGACACATGTTGAATTGGATGCCGAGCCCGACGTCGAGCACAAGGGGTGAGCAGAGGTGGAGATATAGATGATGAGGTAATGAGTATGAGAAGTAGGCTACCGATTTTGCTGTAGTGTTGACGTGGATGCACGCCGTCGTCGCCACCGCCCACCAACATCTACTGGAGCCTGTGAGCGCGTAAACGTGGTGTAAGATATGGGTCGACCCCACGCGTGGTCCGTGCGTCACGAGGCCACCAACCCATGTTAACCTAGGTGAAATTGTGGGTTGACCCATATGGTTTTTGCCCCATAGATCGTGGGTTGGGTCACTGGGTAAATGGGTTGACCCAGCCCATCTACATCCCTAGTAATTGTGTCATGTATCAATAATGATATGCACAAACAAGGAATCTCTGACCGTCCAAAAATATGATTTAACCAACACCAAAATAAATACATGTCAAATCTTGAATGTTTTCATAGAAACGATAGGTTTGGTATGTTGTAATTAAGGAAACACGTAACTTCTATACCCCGAGCAATAATTATTCCATGCACATAACGTCCCAACCAGCTGAGGAGTCGAAACCCTAAGGATTGCAATTGTCAACTTGGAGCCTGCATAAAAACTTCAAAACTCATATTATGTATGTAATGCGCAAAAAATACTTGCATAATAATGTCTGAGAGTGACACATGATCAATTTATATGTATACGACATTGTTATTTTTTTCAAGTATTGCTAATATTCCTTTAATATTTCTTTTAGAGCTAGATATTTCTTAAAGGACAATGCAAAATAATTTATTTTTAGATTAAAAAAATATCAAAAGACCCTCCCCTCCCTAGTCCTAAACCTAAAAACCCAAACCCAAACCCAAAACCAAAACCGTCCATAAACCCACGAAATCCGGCAAAAACGGAAGATTAGACAGGAAGAAAGAAGGGAAGGGAAAGAAAACCACCGCAGTGGAGAGGAAGAGGAGCAAACCCTCTCCTCTCCTATATTAACCCCAACTCCGCCTCCCCTTGGCCCCTCTTCCTTTCCCCCCTCCGCCCCGCCCCAGATTCCTCCGCCACCACCGCCACCGCCATGGACGACCTCGAGCAGGCCATCCTGCTCGCCTCGGATTCCCCCGCCGCGGCCGCCGCCTCCCCGGCCGTGCGCGCCGAGGCGCTCGCCTACTGCGCCCGCGCCCGCGACGAGACCCCGCCGTCGTCGCTCCTCCACCTCTGCCTCTACGGCCTCGCCTCCTCCCCGCACGCCCACGTCCACTTCTGGTGCCTCCAGACCATCCACGACGCGCTCCTCCTCCGCCGCCGCCTCGCCCTCCCCGACGACCTCGCCCTCCTCCGCTCCTCGCTGCTCTCCCTCGCCGTCTCCTCCAACGCCGCCTCCCCTCCCTTCCTCCGCAACAAGCTCGCCCAGCTCCTCGCTCTCCTCGTCCGCTTCGAGTACCCCCATGTCTACCCTTCCTACTTCCTCGATCTCATCCCGCCCTCGCCGCCGCTGCCGGGACCCACCGACATGTTCGCCCGCGTCCTCGTCTCCCTCGACGATGACCTGCTCTCCCAGGACTACCCGCGCAACGCCGAGGAGGCCTCCGATGCCGGGAGGGTCAAGGACGCCATGCGCGCGCAGTGCGTGCCCCAGATCGCCCGCCACTGGCACGAGGCCGCCGTGTCCCTCCGCGCCGCCGACCCCGCCGTCGCCGCCGTAGCCCTCGATGCGGCGCGGAGGTGCATCTCCTGGATCGATGTCTCCCTGGTCGCGAATGACGTGTTTGTTCCCTTGCTCTTTGACATTGCGCTGTCCCCCGGGAGCGTGGCTCCGCTTGCTGCCGCGGCGGTCGGGTGCCTCTCTGCCGTGGCAGCGAAGAGGATGGACGCGAGGGCAAAGGTGGCGTTGCTGAGGTCGCTCATGTCTGCCCAGAAGGGGTTTGGTAGCCCTGACAGCGGTTTGAAAATGGCACATTTGGTGACGGCATACGCTGTCGAGGCTCTTGAGTGTTATCGCAAGCTTGGCTCTAGTGATGCTGATGGAGCCGCGGCATTGGAAATGCTGGAAGAGGTGCTGCCAGCTGTATTTGCGGCCGCAGAGAGCGGCGATGATGATGAGGTTGATTCGGGCTCGGTGCTTGAGTTTTTATCTGGGTATGTGAGTACGATGAAGGCACCGACAGAGAAGCAACTTGGACACTTGGGACAGATACTGGAGGTGGTGCGGATGCAGATGTCATATGATCCAGTTTATAGGGGCCATCTTGATGTGCTTGACAAGATAGGGAAGGAGGAGGAAGACCTGATGGCAGAGCAGCGAAAGGATTTAATTGCACTATTTCGGAGCATTTGTCGTGTGGCACCAGGTGCCACTCAGCTGTTCATAAGAGGGTTGCTTGTGACGGCCCTTTCATCTGCAGAAGTTAGTGTTGAGGATGTTGAGGTCGCGCTTACTCTGTTTTACCGGCTTGGGGAAATAGTGGGTGAGGAAGAGATCCGGACTGGAGCTGGGTTAATTAGGGAGCTTGTACCAATGCTCCTTTCAGCGAGATTCTCATGCCACACACACCGCCTAGTTGCATTAGTGTACCTAGACACAATTAGCCGCTATATCAAGTTCATGCAGGAGAATGACCAATATGTGCCACATCTGCTTACTGTGTTCTTGGATGAACGTGGCATACACCATCAGAATGCCCACGTGAGCTGTCATGCAGGATACTTGCTCATGAGAGCTATCAGGTTGTTGAAGGCTAAGCTAGTGCCTTACTTGGATACCATTTTGCAGGTATTTCTTCTATCTCTTTTAATAGGTTTAAGCCAGTCTAGTTTTCTATTATAGATCTGAGTTATGTGTGTCTATGAGTTAACAGAGCTTGCAAGATGCCCTAGTGCAATTCACTGCTACGGACTGGGCAAACAAAGATATTAAGTTCTCCAGCTCAGAGGATGGCAGCCAAATATTCGAGGTACAATGTTCTCACCTTTGTCATAGCTGTTGTTTTACACTGGGAACACTAATCTTGGATCAATGACGCTTGTTATGATTTTAGGCTGTGGGACTGTTAATCGGCATTGAAGAGGTGTCACCAGATAAGCAAGTTCAGTGCTTGACAGCTTTACTTAATCCTCTCTGTCAACAGGTGATCATCGATCTCTTTCTCCCCCTGTTTATGCTGGCTTAGGTTCTATGGGTTTAAGAATCTTACATTCGTCGGTGAAAATCAATCCAGATTGAGTCACTTGTTATGGATGCCAAAGCACAAGGACTTGAAGAATCATCTCCAAGAGCTATAGGTCTTCAACAGATTATTGTTGCATTGACTATGATCAGCAAGGTATGCTGTTCATCCTCACACATCATGAGGAGTTGGCAATATCACATTCCGTGAACGTAGTATATCATTTTATTTCTAAAAAGACGTTCTGATTTGCTCATATGCCAAATTTTTGGTTCTGTATTTGGCAAGTGCCTCAAGTATTAATGCCTCATCTTACTGTGTCTGGATTCTGTCCTTTTTTAGGGATTTAATGAACGGCTTGTGATGGGAAGCAGGCCAACACTTGGCGTTATGTTCAAGAAGGTACATTCTGTCATTCTCGATTCCACGTATATATATGCTTTTTAATTATCATATATGTGCATCATTTCCATTTTTCTTATGTGATTTTTATTTTCATATTGTTCTCAGACCCTTGATGTAGTTTTGCAAGTCCTCATCTCATTTCCTAATGTGAAGCCCCTGCGATCTAAGGTAAGTAACTGTTATCAACATCTTTTGCAATTTACTGCTTGGATGATTAACCAATTTGTAACTTATGCAATGCTGAAATACAGATCATATCATTTCTCCACCGTATGGTTGAGATATTAGGCATTTCGGTGCTTCCATGTATTCCAATTGCACTGCGACAGTTGCTCGTTGATAATGAGGTATTTCATGTCCCTGTTTCCTGGTTATTGGTTTTGCAAGCTTTTGTGATCTCTAATAGTAACTGTAGCACCTGTGTTCCCTTTTTCGGTAACTGTCCTGTTTTAGCTGTATTTCTCTGAGGAATAATAACGGCAGGACTTTGGAAACTATCGTACTTTGTAATATTTCTTTTATATACTTATACAACAAAAAGGTGCCTCTGTTGTTAATCATACCATCAAAATTATTTCAGCCATTGGATCATAGTATTAACCATTAAATTAGATCGACGTTCTGTTCTACAAGGACTGCTCTAGGGCCATACAGTGGATTGGCCCAGTTAGACTCCACATCTCACTTTTCCCCCTCTTTGGCCCATCCCTTTGAGCGGACAATGTCCACTTTATGGACTCTAATAATAATTTAGTAGTTCTACAACTATTTTGTTTACAGTTAATATTATTTCTCCATCTTATTGTTTCATCACAGTTCTGCAGCTTATTTTCATTCATTCGTACTGCAGCAATGCAAGGGGTATCGTATAGTTCTTAAAATAGCAATATACAAAGGAAAGGATTGTGTAGACTGTCAATCCAAACAACAATGGAAATCAATGAATATATGATTGTCCACAGAAATCCATTAAACATTCTTTTGTGCAATTGTGTTAATTTCTTGTGTCTTAGCCTTAATGTTTTTCTAGTACCTGTTGAACTGCATATTACTATTCAATGCAACATCACATTAGTAGCTTATTATTTCTCTAAAAACAATATTGTCGTACCTATAATTCTATTTTGCGGCCCTTGCTGACAACATCTTTTTACAGGCAAAAGATATGTCGGAATTTCTGTACTTAATAAACCAAATAATATGCAAGTTTAAATCTTCAGCAAATGCCTTATTGGAGGATGTGTTTCCTGCCATCGCAAGCCATTTATCTGTGATACTATCACAAGATGCCTTTTCAAATGGTTTTGCAAGCAATACTGAGGTAAATTGAATTGGTAAATAAGACCCAGTATATTACTGCATTAATTTGTGTGTTAACCAATTAATTTAATGTTGTTTTCTCTAAGCATTTTGATTTGTTGTTAGTCACTAAATATCATGGCTGTTAAGGCGTCGCTATGGCATCGCTATAGTGCTAGGGCACCCTGAGGGGGTCAAGGCGTCCCTCCGCCTTAGGGCTTAACGCCATAACCCAGAGAGGGAGAGGGAGAGGTGAAGGCGGCAGCAACTACACCCTTTTCCCTTTTCTCTGCTCCATGTCATCACCATTTTGCTCCCCCTTAGCTCTGGTTTCCACTCTCTTCTCTCCCCTGCGCCAGATTCATCTTGACTCAAGGGAGCAGCCGCCAGATCCATCCAAGGGAAGGAGCACATACAGAGAGAAGCACTGGATTCATTCTGAATCAGGGGGAAGGGAGCACAGATAGAGGAATAGAGCTAGCATGATTAAGAAGAGCTGGTGCGAGGAAGAAGCAATACAGCCGTGAGGAAGAAGCGACATCGGGGGCAGCGCTGTGAGAGGAGAGACACACCTGGTGCGGGTGTTAGGGTTATTTCTTTGTCTTTGGGCTGGTATGAAGGTTATTGGGCTTTTGTGGGCTGGCCTGCTAGGCTGGTTTTCTTCTGATCGCTGCTAACCACATAGGTTATGGCGTCGCCATGCCTTAGCGTTTTACTGCTATAGCCTTACCGCCTTAACAACCATGCTAAATATATGGCAATCATCTTGATATGATAATGTTCTTGGCTTATTGCATAGTCAGTCACACACTATTGTTTGTAGCTGGCTTGGTTCTTCATCAGCTAGTAGGCCCCATCTGAATTGCTACCTTTTGTCTACTTTGTTCATGCCAATTTGGCTAATCTATGTAGCCAGGCTTTTACAGGTATTTCATGGATTGCGTAGTTCTTGTATACTGTATTCATGCCAATTTTGTTCGTTGCAGGAAATGCGTGAGCTGCAAGAGCTGGAAAAGAGATTTTACGCATTCTTGCTTCATATAGCAACACATGATCTGTCTACAGTTCTCCTAACTCCTAGTTGTAGGCATTATCTGGAGAACATAATGCAGTTGCTTTTGATTACTTCATGCAGCCATAAAGAGATATCACATCGGAAGGTGGGGTTTAATTGATCTTGAATTCCTTATTTCCACTTCAAGCGAGTTACATTCTCCATCTCCACTTTAAATAGAATTGTCTATTTTATACTCGGTTATTGTTTTGTAGACATGCGTACAGACTTTTGTCAACCTTATCAAAGACTGGTGTAGTAGCTCTGAAGTTGAAGATAAGGTATTGTTGTGTTCAGTTCTTCTTATGTCATGTTTTGAAGAGTCTATCTAGTACTTGGGCAGTTGCATTACTCATAATGTCATGTATTTCTTGTTTTCCTCAGCTTCCTGGCTTCCGAGTGTTTATGATTGAGAAGTTCGCTACTGGTTGCTGTTTGCAGAGTGTCCTTGACAAGTCATTTAACTTCCGTGATGGAATTTCGGTAGGACCTGTCAACCATACAATCTATATCTATCTAAATTTCTCAGTACCTGTTTTACTGTGTTAAATGTATACCATCAAGTAGTTATTATACTGTTTGTCTATTGCTTCATTAAATTCTTGGTAATTTTATTAATGTCCGTCCTGATAGGGTTTATAGGCATTTGATTGTGACCTCCAGCCTATAGGCGTCCGATCGGAGGTGAAACTGCAGTTTGTAGTCTAATATGTGATTTCTTATCACTTCCTAAACATCAGATTTACTTGGATCAAATGGCAATCTAAATCTCCACTTTATATAAACTATTCAGGTGATTATGTAGCTTGTTGGGCACACTGATTTCTTAAAAATTCTTAGAATATTTAACTTGAGCGATAAATTTCTTTGTACTTTGACAATGCATATGTTTTCTGTAACCAACCTTTCATATATTATTCTCATGATGTTTAAAGTGCCACTCTAGGTAGTGTTTGAATTCCTATTGCCATAAATGCCTTTTAATTGTTCTCAAGCAGACTGGGTTGCGACATTTGAATCTTATTGGTCACAACCTCTTTTGACATTCCCAATTTTATTTCCCACAGCCCCACAGTTTCATGTTGGTCCCTAGAAGTGAGAATACACTCTACTTTCTCTTAAATTTGAAATACAATCTGCAAATTTTTCCATATGCCCCACTACTATGTAAGGGAGCGTCAAACTAATCTGTTCCTTTGCTGATGGAATGTTAATATGACAATTGAAAATTCAGTTGGCCAATGGGATGCAATGAGCTATATCTTGGTGCTTTCATTACTTCTCAAGGAGGACATAAATGATTAGAGGCTCAGTGGCCAAAGTAGGCATGTAGCAATGCAATTCTCGGTGACAGTCTTGCTAGGTTATTATTTAGTTAATTACTAATCTAAAAGCAAACAGAACATGAGTTATTTTCTTCCTTTAAATGATTGTTGTCTCGCAACTTATTGTCTTGTCATTTTACTTCATTACTATAGTTGAAATGGACATGACTTTTGCGTGGTGATGGATGTATTTCTTTACATTCAAGAGCTTAGTCTAATCTGCTTCTTTCTTAGATTGCCCTGTTTGGTGAAATCATGATGGCTCAAAAGGTTATGTATGAAAGATTTGGCGAGAACTTCGTTGTAAATTTTGTAACAAAACTTCGAGAAGCACACTGCCCACCAGACCTTGCTGAACAGTACTACCAAAAGTTACAGGTATGCTTATTCTTTTGATTCCACTGTGTTTGAGGTTGCTAACTGCACAAAAGCTAGAACATAACTACCATTGCAATTTTAAAAAGTTGAACCGTTCCCTTAATTTACGAAGTTAAATGTAAGTACATTGTGTTGCTGTCTCGTTGATAACTGGTTGACTTGCCATCAAAATGCCATCGAGGTTTGGGAAGTTGTTAGTACCATGATGCAGCTCTAGTTTATTTGTTGTGGCTTATATGAGAGAGCAAGTATTTAGCATTTACCTTCAGACTTTGAGTAATGATTCAATGGGTAATTATCATTTGTTTGTCGTATTACTAAAGCAATGGTGTTTGTTCTATTGTTTTATTACAAACAAAGTAATAAGATGCTGACATAATTCAGGAATTTGTAATCTGATCTCTTATCTGCTGTATCAAATTTAAATTTTTCACTTTTACTTTTCTCCATCCACAGGGAAATGATATCAAGGCATTCAAGTCATTTTATGAATCACTTGTCATGAAAATAAGACAACAGCAGAATGGGAGTCTTGTCTTCAGATAGCGTCATTCAATTATTTTAAATCTGTTTGCCAGTGAAAGATTCCTCAGTTCTACAATTTGAATATAGGTAGTTATTTCATTCTTTTCTTGGCTTATCAACAATATGCTTATTCCTGCATGACTTGCTTGTATTATTGCCTTCACATCTTTGTGTTAACTTGCTATAATTTGCAGGGTAGTTGTATCATCTATGTATATAAAGCTCTACCATTTCTGAGATCAGAAGGTATTCCCTTGATTTTGATACACTTCTTTTTTGCCTCTTTGACCCATCTGTTATTAAAATATCGCTTCCCCATGGAGCATTATTTTGCTGTATACATGGTGTGCATCTTCGTTGGGCACTCCCTTGTCCTCACCACCATTAGTGGTGATATAGTTGATGTAAAGCTTCTGGTTTAGCCTATATTCTGTAATGATGGAGCATCCGAAGCTCTATTCATACACCTTTCGATATCAGTAAACATACCTCGCATTATTGTGAAATCTGACCTCAATGCATGTTTCAGTAGTTTATGCCAGTGGCACATAACTGATCAAAAATTACCCTTGTATACTTGCAGATGTATACTGCGGGAATATTTTTACCGAGCCTGGCTACCGTGGCGAAGTTCCTTGATCAAGGCATGTTAGTGAGATGCAGGGGATACATCCCCAGAGTTTCTGCTGTGAGCATACAGGGTTTCATTATGTTTGTTTTGATATCTCTCTGGAAGTGATCATTGTTCTGCTCCGAGCTTGAAATTTTTTGTAAGGCGATTCGGGTGAAGCTAAACAGATGGGATAGACAATAGAGTGATGTGTGGGCCGTGTTTTTCCTGACAGAAACTGTCACACCGCCTGTTGTCGTGTTACCAAATTTTGGCAGTGGTTTTTCACCCCTTTGTTAGCTGGGGTGCTGTACAGATTCTTTAATATAGTTGCGTCGTTCGCATTAATAAGTTTCCGTGGTCACCTTCTCGTTACCCTGATTATCCAGTGACAGAAGAGGCATGCTATGCTGACTGCAATGTAAGAGTTCAACTTTGATCTCTTCTCCTTTTAAGGTAGTGGAAATTTTCCTTTTACCCATAGTGGTCGGTATTTTTGAACGGTCGAAATCTTTCATCCTTGTTTTTGCCCATTCTGTGCGACTTTCGTGCTTGTTCGGCTTCCTTTCAGAATTTGGATAGATTTGCTTTGGATTAGACCACGTAACAGAGTCAAGTCACTGTTACTTGTTAGGCAGGATGGATATGGCTGTGAAGTGAAGGCCAGGCCATCAAAGTTGGGTTTGATCATATCTTCTGCTCTTGTTCTTGTGATCCAACTATCCAAGGACTTGGGCGGTGCTTGGATTCAGGGACTTAACTTTAACTTTAGTCTTTATATTTAGACACTAATTTACAGTATTAAATATAGACTACTTATAAAACTAATTATATAAATGAAAGCTAATTATATAGACAAATTTTTTAAGCCTAATTAATCTATAATTAGAGAATGTTTACTGTAGCATCACATAGGTTAATTATGGATTAATTAGGTTCAATAAATTCGTCTCATGAATTAATCCAAGATTATGGATGGGTTTAATATTTATAATTAGTGTCCAAACATTCGATGTGATAAGTTTTAGTCCCATCTAAACAGGCTCTTGGCTACGAGCACATCAGCGTGCTAGAGACGGACATAACGATATTGATTGTCTAGCTTATATCTGCATATTGAGGTCCATATTTGTAGGTTGACAAGATGTTTATGGCTTTATGACCATGACTTTTCTTGAAAATTTGCTTGCCTGCTGTTGGTGCATATTATCAAATTTGTCATCGAATTCTTTCGCACGTCATTGGAATCATCTGCAAAAAAATGTTGCCAGGAAAACGTCCAAAATGCTCTCTCCCCCTTCCTATGGTGGTGGCTCCATATATCTTGCGAGACCCATCCACGTAGTCATTTTTTATCATCTTCTGAAAGTCAATGCTAATCCAATCATGCACATTCCGCACCGCACGAGGAAATATGGGGTTTTAATTTGGAACTTTGGAGCCAATTTTCGCCCTGCCCATATTTGGTAGTGTAACAGTATTGGCAAACATTGTTATCAAACTAAATATTTTTTGTGATATTATTTTAGTTACCAAAAATTTTGGGTGAGCAAAAGTTGACTCTAATCTAAACCATGATCTGCTTCCTTTCATCAAGAATCCCCACATTACAGAAGTTTTAAAAGTACTCGTATACTAATTTGGAGGTGCAGCAAAGAGCATGAAAAGTGATTTCACTGTTCTCACAATTTTTTGATAACTTCTGAAGCTTCTACACATTGAAGCACTAACTTGGTAGTGAAAGGGAGTAAAGACCTCCCAAAAATGGGGAAGGAATTGAAGCACTGGAATTGGATTGTTCATCTGCACTGCACAGCTAGAAAGGGATCCTGACAAAGGAAAATGCCAAACAAAAGAATGGGACAGTTGCAAAGTCCAATAGAGAATGTAGCAAAACAAAGAACACAAATGCCAAAAGAGTTGACAAAAAAAAAAAACCTGCATCATACAAAATACACAAGAGACAAAAGAAGCACTCACCAAGATGAGCTAACCATGCTCATCAACCTTTTCATACCACTTTAGCTGTTTTTCTTGGAGGGGGCACTTGGAGGTTGGAACCAAGTGCTCTCACCCAAGAGTAGTAAAATATGGCCAGCTAATCAGTTTGAGAAGACTAGCGCATATTTGAAGACAGATTAACTTTCTTGTCTAATTGGACAGTAGTTTAATTTGTCTGTGCCTTTAAACCCTGTTTTAATCACACCTACCATGAGAGTTTGTTGATCAGCACACATGCTTGCTGCTGGTCTAATGTCCATCGAAAATATGTGAAGACAAACCACTTACTTAGAAAGTTAACAATGCTAGTTAAAGTAATGACTACATATATGCTGATTGATGTTGCTATTGGAGCAAGGCTGATTAAAATGCCTATATTAAAAGAAAAGCTATCTGCTTTTGACAAAGATAATCAATTTGATTGCATTATCAAGTATAAGATAGTTATTTACGACTAGCCTGGTGACTTGGTTTTCTGTAGCGGCATAGACCTGTTTTTTCTTCATTTCAAATGTCAGGTAATGTGTCCATTGAGGAAGGCAGCATTCCGTATTCAAAAGGTGTGGTTAGTATTCAGTTCAGTGTATAGAATGGGTTGACTAAATCAAGCTAAAGATCGTCACTAATTAAGAAGTAATCAAGCTAGTAGCTAGATGGTCTCTAATTAAAAAATGATTAAGCTAGCTACTGCATAACATTTGCTTGCTTGTAGCCGACAAGTTGTGATAAATTAACTAAATCCTGCACCAATCAACAGGCCTGTGAAGAATGCATTACTCCAACTAAGATTGATGTGCACACCAACAGCCCTGCAAATCCATATGGATATATACGGAAGAAACATCAGCAGGACATCATCTTAAAGAATTCTGATTGGGAATATGTGCTCACGTAGGGGAGCAAGAATGAACAAAACCAGTAGCTAATGCCCATCCTGAACCAAATCAAGAACCCCTGACACTGAATTTTTTTCCCCCTATCTTCTTGTTTCTCTGATCAAACCAAGAAACCATGCAATGCATTTATGCATGTATCTAGAGCATTAGCTTGTTTAGTAGATGATAATGATAGATGCTTTAGGGGTCAAAATCATTATCTTAAGGCTGCGGTTGTACCTGCCGAAGTGTTTATCTTCAGGTACAGAGAAGAGGAGAAACTAGTAACAATCAGGAAGCAAGAAGTGCATATTGCATAGGAAAGTAAGTTCAGAAAGTATGCATATGACGTAGAGGTCGATGCTTAGCAGTTTGGTGAGGAGTCTCGTGACATTTGATCTCTTCATGGAAAGAGATTGCAAACCTACCCCGTATCTCACGAAGTTAACCTGTCCTTCATAAGTGTTTCTAGAACGTGTCAATTTCATCAAGCTAATTAATTTCAGGTTTATTATCATTGAGGAGAAGACTAATTCTAATTAGATATACGGAAGATCATGTACGAACTAATCACATTTTCTTTCTGAGGAAAGAAACTTACATATTCTTTTTCAAAACGAACTTATTAGTTTTTTTAATAGATAATAAAAGCTTTATTGAACTCAATGAGAACTAAGGTTGTTAAAATCGTGATCCTAAATCAGAGGTCTCTGAGTAGGATCGCAAATAAAAAATAGTATATGTAGGAATTGTAAAATCGTAGATTCTATCTACTAGAATCGTAGAATCAGGTTCTTTAATTAGGATTGTAAAGTCGTAGAAGTGTAGAGCAGAATCAAGATTTTTACAATCTTCCTGAAAATACTTAGTAAGTGTATTGTATCACCTTATTGTAATTGGTTGAATTCAATAATTCTCTCATTATCTAAAATTAAGTGTCTCCGATTAACTGATCACGTGGTACATAGCCTGGTTGTTTCTCTGAATCATTTTGGCGAGATCAGCATCCACTGCAAAAGTCAAAGTTGATGGAAGGATTTTATATTGTATCTCTGCACACGCATTGCAAGCATTCCAAAGCATATGCATGGAACAGGGTGACCGTCATTTCTGAAGCGATGGACTTCTGCTATGCTTCACCAGCTACCGGAGAAAAAGAAGAAAGTAACACTCCTAAAAATCTATACACAAAAACGGCTTCTTAATTAATTGCATGGCTAATCTCTCTTTGATCATCGTGTGTACAAGAGCCGCCATTAATTAGACGTCAAAACTCAAAACCGAGTTTTTTTTCAAAGATCCTGAAATTAAGAAGGTCGTCACTGCAGAGTTGGTGCAGATGATTGATTTCAGAAACAATATAGTACATATTTGCATTCGAAGCTCTTCAGTTCTTTTGTTTTTTCTTCACCTTGCAAAGCACGTAGGCACTTGGTTTGATGGTTTCCAGAATGTTGTTTCTTGGAAGCAAGTAGTCCTTGGCAAATAATCTGTTATTATCATCAAATGCAGATTACAGGATTACCCTTAACCTAACCTCAGTTCTGACTTAATCAGTTCCTACTCCTAGTGTTTGACAACCTACTGCAGCAAAGAGGATTACACTAATTAAACATTTGATCCTTGCCTGAATTCATGCAGCATGCATGCGTGCTTGCACGGCCGTCTCATCAGGTCATATACTAATTAATTAACAGCCATTGACCCATTGTACATATGGTTTTCCCACTATGTAACTAACCAGTAATTAATTTCCTGATTAGTTCTTGATTGGGCACCAAGAATTAGCTAAGTAGCTAACCAAGAACCAGGCTTCAAAATTTCAGTTTTGACCATTTCTATTGGGGGCACCGATGGTACCGAAATTTCTAAATATTTTGATCCGAAATAATTTAAAACTTGAATAGTTTCGTATCGGATGAATTCTTTTTTGATAAGATATATACTCGATTACATGGTTAGAGTGTCCCTATCTTCCCATGGCCATTATTCAGAGGACCGACTCGTGGTACATGCATGGCAATTCCTGCGCCACATGATCAGTGGCACGATTAGTAAATCATACCGACATCAGATCCATACATGAGAAGCCTCTTTCTCTGTCACCGAGCACACGTACTTTACAATATATACTTTCCCTCTAGAAGGAAAAGGAACTGAAAATGAAACGAACTTTGGTTGTGTTCTCACTTGGCTTGTTTGGGGCCACATGGTATGTTTTTAATTACTGTATTTCAGTAAAACTGTTAACAGATCAATATTGTTTGACCCTCTTTGACGAATTTAATTTCAGTGTACCAAGTGTTTGTTCTATTTACATATGCTTGAAAGTTACTGAGGCATACACATACCCATTGAAATTTGAAACACAACTCTGATTGTTTGAGCTATAGTTGGTACGCCTAAAAAACTGAACAAGCCAACTAAAAAAATTTATAGGTAAAACATTTATACTTGTATTATTAATGGTTCTAGAACCAATGCTAAAAAATAGACCATGGCTATGGCTCGGCTAATAAGCCAACAATCTCCTAAACTTGTTGGGCACCAACTATGTACGATAAGGTTTTGAGAGCAGAAGATAGAGATGAAAAAATCTCTCGTTTTTCACGTGCACGTTTCCCGCAGTGTGTTTTTTTTTAAAAAAAAATCTATATGAAAGTTGATTAAAAATCAAATTACTCTAAATTTCAAGTTTGAAATAATTAATACTAATTAATCATATGCTAATGATTTACCTTATTTTTGTTATATTCTTAAGGCTGTATTCGCCATTCATGGTTGGGAAGCAGAACAATACGCACGGCAAACGGAGCGGTTCATTAGCGCGTGATTAATTAAATATTAGCTATTTTTTTAAAAAAATAGATTAATTTGATTTTTTAAAGCAACTTTCGTATAGAAACTTTTTGTAAAAAACGCACCGTTTAACAGTTTGAAAAACGTGCACGCGGAAAATAGGGAGATAGGTTAGGAAAAGGGGTGCCGAACACGGTGTTAATCTTCTCCTTTCCCTGGTCTCAATTCTCAAATACTGTACTCTCTAACTCTACATTTGCTGCATTTGGAACTTCACAACCATGTACGTTGATGTCGTGAGCTCAGATTCCCAGCAAGGTGTTCTACTGTTCTCATCATGGTGCATGCAGATGCAGTCGCAGGTCGCAGCAGGATGCCCGGATTCCAGTGGTGGCAACGACGACCAATCGACAACGACCTGCACACACACACAAACGTCGTTTTGGCCGCCATTTGCCACCACCAAGTACATCACATCGATGCTGGGCAGCAGCTTGCACGCACTGACTGATCGACGAATAGTGATCAAAATATTCAGTCAGATCGACCAAGAAACCTCCAAACCGACGAGAATATTGGCATCTCTTCTCGCGATTGGGACTCTTGCAAACACCTCTCGAATCTCGATCCATCCATCGTCGGCTCATTTCCTCTTCTTCCTCCTTTGCTTGTTCCGAGTCAAAAACGCGTATGCATGGATTGGAATCAAGCGACCTCCTTTACGGCGCATTTCTTTTTTTTCTCTGAAAGTCTGATGCGTTTGCTTGCATTGCAACAGACGGTGGTGTTGCTTTTCTTTCTTTAATTTGGGGGCAGTTTATTTGAGTTGGTGATCACTGGATTTTTCTTTCTTTCTTTCTGATGAATTGGTCTTAATTTGGCTGCATTGCCTGCAGCTGGGTTGATGCGTTCCTTTGTTCGCGTTGGCCGGCTCGTATACGTACGTACACACAGGGACACGGTCACCAATTTGGTACTTCTTTGCATGCGGCTGAATGGATGAATTAACGACGAATAATTTGGTTCTATGATAATATTCGAGAACATAAACGAATGAATTGAATAAAACAAAGTCAAAAGGTTGTTTAAAAAAAAGCATTCTTATAAATTTTAAATTTATACACGCAAAGTTTCTTTCATAAAGATTTGCACCATTTCGAGACATGAAAAATGTAATACTTAAACTTGTTTTGGTCGAATTTTCTATATGCTGAGAAAAATCTAATACGAAGTATAAAACACACTGGAGTGTATGGCCATGCTTGCTTCCATCCATCCATTGCCACGATACAAAAATGAACAAGAAAAAGATAGACACAATTAATTAGCACGCTAGTCTTTGCATGTCGCAATACAAGGTAGGTAAAGGCGGGGGAAGCACTTCGCACCATCACCACATATAAAAATCGTCACATCAACCTCTTCCAAATTTCGCATCATCACAAAAACAAATCACCTCCAAATTTATAACCCATTAATCAAAATTAAAAATATCCCCCAATGGTCAACACACACACAAAAAAAACACACACACAAGATCTGAAGATCATCGAAGGCCATTCCATCCCGCCCTGACAGGTGGGCCCCACCTGCAGCCTCTCGCCTTCGCCTATATATCCACTCGTGACACACACAGCCCCCTCTCGCTTGCCACGCACACCACCAAATCGCCAACCAAAACCAAACCCCCGCGTCTTCTCCGATCAGCTCCGCTCGCTCGCCGCCGACGAGCTCCCCCGCCGCGACGGCGACGGCGCATGCGTGTAGACGGCGGCGGAGATGAGGTCATCCAGCGATTGCAAGGTTGTGGCGGCGGCGGCGGCGAGGAAGAAGGAGAAGGAGGCGGCGGCGTGGCCGTGGTCGCTGTGGGGGTTCCTCCTGACCGGCTGCCTCGGCGGCGGCGGCGGCGGAGGGAAGAAGAAGAGCGGGGGGAAGAAGGTGCGTCCCCGCGGCGGCGGCGGCGGCCTGCGGCGGCTGTCGTTCACGGACCTGACGGGGGCGGCGGACCAGGACCTGTCGGTGTCGCTGGTGGGGTCCAACCTCCACGTCTTCACCGTCGCCGAGCTCCGCGACGCCACCCGCGGGTTCGTCTCCGGCAACTTCCTCGGCGAGGGCGGGTTCGGGCCGGTCTACAAGGGCCTCGTCGGCGACGGCGTCAAGCCGGGCCTCCGTCCTCAGGCCATCGCCGTCAAGCTCTGGGATCCCGAGGGCGCCCAGGGCCACAAGGAATGGCTGGTACTTCACCCCTCCACGTGTCCCTTCTCCACTTAATCATCAAAAAAAAATTTAAAAGTGATATGATTTCATTTGATTAATTAGACATGCACGCGTTAATCACTTTAGTTAGTTAATCAATTAATGCGATAATTAAATCAGATTGATCGATTATGTTTGTGAGATTTAACAATTAAGCTTGGAGTAATTAATCTGAGATAGTGTAGTGCCAGCTTCCTTGGAAGAGTCCCTAAATCTAATGCTTGGGGGAAACAACATTTCTCGCATGGTTTCTTATAGTAAAAGAGTGGCCATCAAATATTAGCTTAATTGGTAGAGTAGTAGTTGCCTTGCAAGGATCACTCAAATATATATATCCCAGTATATGATATCCTAGGGCATTGAGTAACCCTCTAGATAACTGAAATTTGCAAGTGAGGAACAGTATCTTTTTTTTTTCTTTTTGAGGGTGAGAGATATGAGATATCGTTGATTTTGTTTTTAAATTAATATTATTGTTTTTCTTTGGGAAAGTGTCGATTTTCCTTTTATTTATTGCATAGAAGCAAAGTTGTGTCGTTTCTCCTGTAGCAACAGGGAATGTTCAGTCAAATTACCCAATCATTTCTTTCCTAATGCTATTTAGTTTCCCATCAAACAGAGACTGATCAGCGGTAATTAGTTTGGTTATCGGTCGACTAGAGGTTACTACCTAAAAGACTGTATTATTCAAATTTTATATTTGAAAATTTTTGAACTTTTACGACTTATGACTAGTTAACCACCAATTCTTTTTTTAAAAATTGAATCTGAACTTTTATCTGGTAAAATCCAGTAACTGTCAGGGCCAGTAGCTTCGGAAACCCGGTTTCTGAAACGCTTGGCCTAAACAATTAATTACAGATTGTTTAATTTCAGATCAACTAATACTACTACTACTCACACGATCATCTAGAACATAATCAAACAGGTTTAAAAATATCTTAAGCAGCAAGATTAGGACGTGCGAGGCAAAGAACAAGGGAGGGGTAGTTGGACGATGTGACGGTTCCGGCGACGGTCGGATAAGTTTCCAGTGATCTAATCATGCTGCCCAATGGAACAGTGCCACTGAAATGGACGTGATCATGCTGCTGATTTGCTGCTACTACTACTACCTGATTTCTGATGATTCTGACGTCGTTGCTTGCAGGCAGAGGTGATCTTCCTTGGCCAGCTTCGGCATCCCAACCTGGTGAAGCTGGTCGGCTACTGCTGCGAGGACGAGAACCGCCTCCTCGTCTACGAGTACATGGAGCATGGCAGCCTCGAGAACCACCTCTTCAAACGTAAGCACTGAACTGATCCTTCGCTAATGATTTTCAGCTTAAAGTACTGTTCACTTTGATGTCATTTTTAACCTTACCAAATTTTAGTAAAGTTGTCAAAAAAATAGCTACATTTAGTTTGCTACCAAATTTTGGTAACTGTATAAGAAATCCTGTCAAAATTTTGGCATTTTGGCAAGTTACCAATTTTTTGGCATCAAAGTGAATAGGCCCTAAGTTTGTACTACTGTTCCATTGATCTATAGCACTAGTTGCCAACTTGCCATTGTGTTAATTTTTTATCTGACGAGATGTCTCTTTACCATGTCATGGGTGTGTGTCAAATTGAAGCTGGATTAACTGATGGTTAATGAGTGGTTTGGTACGGTCGTGATGTGGAGATTAAAAACAGAAGTTGGATTGACCATTCTCACACGAACGCAATGACCTGGCACGGCATGGTGCCATGGTCTGATGGTCATTGAGAAAATGAGGTTATTTTACAACTTGATAATAGATATCACAAAATGAGATAGAAGCAAGCCATTATTCAGAAGTCTATTTCAAATGGGTAGCTTTGCTACTCAAAAAACTTGGTTGCGTCTTTGAGGCTTTCAGCTTGGATGATGGATATGTTTTCCTTCGTTTGGCTAGCCAACTTCTTTAGCTTATTAAGAGTTCAGAGTTCTGACCAAACTCAATTTGACTGGCCTTCTCTGCTCACATATGAGCATGCAAAACCCATGGAAAATAGTAGTATTGCATTAGGTAAGGGTCAATTATACATTCACTCACCCTTGCTAGACAAGCTATAGATTATGCTACTAGACGTTTTCTAATGCTAGATTACAGACGTCAGATGAAAGTGAGGTCACCTGTAGTTGTTGGATCAATTTCAGGTTGACATAGTAGTAATCTAGTGTGCTGCAATCTTCCCAGCTGCCTCACTGGCTCAAGCTGATTGATTTGTTCTTGGTCATGACGAAATCTCCTAACTCGTTGACTGGATATCGAATCCCTCCAAATTACAATAATAACATTTCTTGAAAATTCAGAAGGCAGAAAGAACAAGAAACCAAAATTCCACAAAAGGCGACAACACGCATGGCCGGCTAGCCAGTACTGTTCATCGTCTTTTTTTTTTCTCTGCTGCAAGCCTGCAACAATACGCATAAACTGCTTTGTTTTTACTTTTCCAGTTTTCTTATTCGATTGATGTGCATACATAACATGGCTATCAGCTATCGATTAATTAATTATAATGATGACATGCGGCTTTAGCTGACGTTGATCCTGCTGAGATTTCTGAAGATATTTTCTTTTCTTTTCTTTTTTCTGCAGAGATTCCTGCCGTGCTGCCGTGGTCGACCCGATTAAACATCGCGGTTGGCGCCGCGAAGGGTTTGGCGTTCCTCCACGACGCAGAGAAGCCGGTCATCTACCGTGACTTCAAGGCCTCCAACATCCTGCTCGATTCGGTGAGTGCCCTGTAGCTTTTCCTAGGTAGATTGACACCTCTCATATGCATGCATCTCAGTTAGCTAGGAGTTTTTGATGCATACATCACATATGACATTATATATATATATATATATATATATATATATATATATATATATATATATATATATATATATATATATATATATATATATATATATATATATATATATATATATATATATATATATATATATATATATATATATCCTAATGACCTTTTCGTCATCAGTGAAAAGGTTGAGTAATGACTAGGAAATTGTACTTGGCACAGTTTGGATTTTGAAGCATTTTGTGACATGATTATGTCAGATAAACTTAATACTACGTATCATGCTGTACTTATGCAGTTATGCATCACTTCATTCTTAACTAGTATACCTAGTTAATGGTTATTATCATATTGTACTTCTCTACCAAAGAAAAGAAAAGGAAAGCGTCACTGAAATAATGTGATATAATTTTATCGGGTCATATAATCAAATCTCTAAATTTTTTTCCATGACCGTGTCAATGTTCATTTTTTATTCTTCTTCAAGACACTGTAATTCTCTAGCTATGAAAAAGAAAAATAAAAGGAGGAAAACAAAACAAAAGTTAAGTTCGGGCCTTAAATGGGTTACTATTCAAGATGGGCCAAAATCAGGCCCAGCTTAAATTTCTCCACTTGAAAGCCCATTCATTAGAAATAAGCCCAAGTAAGAGATCGCATCAAATGGGCTAATGGTTTTTGGGCTTTTTGAATTTTGTCCAGGATTACAAGGCGAAGCTGTCGGACTTCGGGCTGGCCAAGGACGGGCCGGAGGGGGACGACACCCACGTGTCGACGCGCGTGATGGGCACCCACGGCTACGCCGCGCCGGAGTACATCATGACCGGCCACCTGACGGCGAAGAGCGACGTGTACAGCTTCGGCGTCGTGCTCCTGGAGATCCTGACGGGGCGGCGCGCCGTCGACAAGACGCGGCCGAACAGGGAGCAGAGCCTCGTGGAGTACGCGCGGCCGTGCCTGCGCGACCCGCTCCGGCTCATCCGGATCATGGACCCGGCGCTGGAGGGGCGCTACTCGCCGGCGGCGGCGAGGGAGGCCGCCGCCGTAGCCTACCGGTGCCTCAGCGGGAGCCCCAAGAACCGCCCCGACATGTCCGCCGTCGTCGACGCGCTCGAGCCGCTGCTCGCCGCCACCGACGACGTCCCCCTCGGCCCCGTCGTGCTGTTCGTCGCGCCGGAGGACGACGACGCCGCCGTGGACGAGGACGACAAGGCCCGGCGGCGGCAGCGGCGGACGCGGAAGGACGAGCAGCACCGCCGCCGCAGCCGCCTCCGGACGTCGCCCAAGGGCAGCCCGAGGAAGCCCGCCGTCGCCGCTGCTTGCCGGAACGAGGAGTTCTGGGTGTGGCACGTCCCCGCCGACCACAAGGCGTGAGTGAGCGAGCGAGTGACACGTGGCGCGTCGCATCGCGTGCCACGTCAGCCGCCGCTTTGCTTTGCTCCACGTGTGCGACGAACAGTGTGTGTGTGATGAGGTCTAGTAGTAACACTGGTGATTTGATTAGGATTTGCATGCATCCCTGTACTCTGTTTGTTTCAGTGAGATGCAGAGTGAGAGAGCGATCAATTCATAATTCACAGCACAACGAAGATCAGATCAGAAAATATCATATCAGGTCTCGTCTTCTTTAATCCAACCCTTGTTTGATTTGATTGGTTGATCCCTTCGAAAGTCAATTTGCATTTGACAATGGCAGATACGGATAAACGGATCGATCTCGACGATCACATCAACCTGGATTATTTTTCTTATTACCGGCCGTTGACAAGGCATTGGTATCTGACGAGGTCTCTCGCCGTGTAGTTAGTTTAGAGGTTACTGTCGCCGTCGTGCCCTCGCATGCAACGTGCTCGTCCGACGACACGACCCGGCACGGGCGGCGGCGGCGCCGACGTCGCGACGCCACGCTGTCTTTGACCGGCTCCGGCGAGCGCCCGCCGTATAAAGAAAGAAAGAGTCGCGTAGCTGATAAAAGCACGGCCGGTGTCCATAGCTAGCTAGATCGTCGTCGTCTTCTTGCAGGAGAAAGATGGAGCTCCCACTCCGGTGTTTTCATGGCGCTAAGGTGGCGGCGGCGGCGGGTGATGGCGGAGTCGACGGCCGTGCCGCTGTTCCGGCGAAGGGCGGCGGCGGCGGCGGCGTTGCACGGGGGGTGAAGGTAGTGGTAAGAGGGCTCGTCGGCAAGGTGTTCGGCCGGTCGATTCCGGCGGCAAGGTTCGGCCACCTCGCCTACATAAGGTGAAGGCGCAGCTGCGTCCTGAAACGTCAGTGATCTGATCTTCTTCTCCTCTCTCTCACTCTCTGCTATGGAGGGAGGCGTGCTTTGTACTAGCTTTTTTTTCTTCTTTTTTTTTTTCGGCCGATGATACTTTGTGATAGCTAGGTGCTCGACAAAATGCGTCCTTGATTGATGCTTGGTGATTTTCACTAGATCTGTTCATACGACTTGTAAATAGTAGAACATGCTAGGCACAAGGTACTTTTCAGATTACACTGTTCTTCAGTTCTTGTCCTTATTAGTGCGTTTTCTTTTTTCTTTTTACTTCTTCTGTATGAAATGTGCTCGTAATAACATCGATCTTATTATACCTTCCGCCATATATTAGTGCAAGGTTGTTAACTTTTTGGTGTACTGTTAGATCTGCAGTTCCTTTTTTTTTAAATGGAAATTTGATGGTAAGATGAACAGAAGGCCTTTACCAAGTAGTTTCTGAACTTCTGATGCTAGATCTATACGAAGGTTAGGTTGGATGCTCATCTGCAGAGATGCAGCCTTGGATGGATGCACAGCTGCTGGTTTCTACAAACATCAGTACATCATATCCCGTTGCGTACGTGGTTGCCATGAGTCTTTTCTGTTTAAAAAAAGAGGCAGATTAGAATGTTCGATACAGCTATGTATCATTGATTTGCTTCTGCATTATTCATGCATGCAGCCATACGCCCATACAGCTCAAGTATTCGTTGTTTTGTCTAATACGGTGTACTCTGTATCTGGGTTTCTTTCAGACCACAGTCTGCGTGCGTCAGATATTTTTCTTCTCTGATCCATCTGTGTATTTGTGTTGTTCACCAGTAGTGCACGTCTGGTATGTACTTGTTGCTTCCATCTTCTGAAAACAACGAGGGAAAAATTATCTTTGGCCTGTAATACTAATTATTAATTAACTCCTTACATACTCTTGAATTCTTCTTTGGTGTTCCAAACACTCTCTTGTGTGAAAGTATAGAACTATTTTCTCGTAGTACAAAATGAGGATAAAACTCCTCCTATTACAAAACAAAGAGGGAGGCTATGTGTCTTGTGGAAGAGGCCGGGGATGTAAAACGTTTCTGTTGTCTTAAAAAAAAGATAAAAGAGGGATTTGAAGAATTGTATCTGAAATTCTGAATTATACATAACCAGAATTGATATGGATTCGAGATTGAGTCGGTCAGGTAATCGCAGATAGTCCAACATTACCAATAAATCATGTTGGTTTTCAAAGTTTTAACTCAAATTGGTCGGCATGGAGTACTAGTATTACACTTGTTTGGCTGCTTGCTGAACTGCTGAAGTTTGCGGCACTTGAGTTAGGAGTACATGTTCTGACCATCCATAACAAATGTTTGATTCATTGCTAAAATTTAGGCATATTAACCCTTAATTTCTCATGTTATTATACCCAAAACTTGGCCACAAAATCTATGGTCACCGTCTAAACCTCTATCTTCGGCCCTGCCAGATTAGTATCAATATTCCTACTGTGATGGCGATGTCATCGTTTCGTTACGCTGGCGTGCGAGTATAGAGTACACCGCTAGTAGTACAAGTGTTCAAGTTCAACGATGGATCATTTATATCGTAACTTCACATCCAGCGGAGAGGTGAGATGACTGATGATCACAAGCAAGATAGGGAAGCTCCCTCGTCTCGCTTATTCACGGAATAAGCCAAGCGACATAATTGTGAATGAAAAATAATTTGTAAATAAATTTTCCATGTACGTGTTTTTACGATCTAAAAGTAAAGGCTAAAAAATAAACTTCAATAAAAAAAACCCTAAAATCAACTCTAAATTTATGGTTGAAAACTTAAATTTTTGCTGATAAGCATAAACATAAACGAAAAGATGAGGCTGGAAGTTGTACATACGGTACTTTACTCTCATCTTTTGTTTATCGGCTTACCAGTCGTGGCCAAATTTAATCATTGGAGTTCTCTTTTAACATTGGATTTCAAATCGCAAATAATACGCATACAACAAAAGGAAAACTCCCACAAATTTTTGTTGCTTCGTTCACGGGACTTCGGCCTGTCACTTCACTTCATCTACAACTACGAGCTCTCACTTGAGCATCCTGCTATCCTACCTTTGTTTCGTATTGTTCTTTTGTCCCTCTTTTGCCATGCATGCCGCTGTTGCTTTTCCAGTTTTCCATGACCCATCCAGTCAAACCAATACTCCCTCCATCACAAAAACAAATAACCTATGAGTAAATTTGACACTATACAATAAATCTGGACAGGAGTGTGTCCTAATTCGTTATACTAGACAGTATCAAATTCACTTCTAGATTATTTTTTTTAAGACGGGGAGAACGTATAATAGCATGGTAGGAATACGATGCCACTACCCTTGAGCAAGAGAAGCAAGCACCCAATCACAAACTCTGGTGATTGATCGTGATGGCCATTTTCCTTGTCCTGCAGAGACAAAATGGCTCTGATTCCCTCGCCTCGGGAGAGCACGCAAGATTGAGATAGCCTCCTCCAATTATTGGGTCACTCACTCACTCACACAGAGATACACTGTACTCCGTACTACTCTACTGGTCACTCTCGAGGTCTTCTTGGCCCATGCAGAAGATGGAAACAGGGAAAGCAACAGAGAATTGACAGGTTTGGTCTTGTCCTGCTACTCCTGTTTGCCGTATCTGAATCCTGCCAAGCTTTCAGAAGTTCAGACCTTTTCTTTTTCTTTTGCGGAGGAAGTTCAGAGAAATTTTCCTGTGGTTACAACAGCAGCCAGCAATCAGTGAGAACTGGCTGGCTGTTTATATCCTAAGACAAGTCCGTTGTTTGGTCCAAAGACAAGTCTGGAAGAGGCCCCTCCAATAATTGGTGTGGATCACTACTCATCCCATAAAAAAACAAAACTAAGACATGATGTAACATTTTTTAGTACCTGGTTCAGATGATTTGATCAGCGTAGAGACTGCATTTACGATAGGTTACGGTCAGATAGCAGTATTACTACTGCTCATCAGTGTTTAACTGAAGCCAAATGTGCCTTTCGGACGGTCAGTGCCACCAAAACGAGCGACCGAAAACCACCACAGGGGACAAAGATATGGCCCATTTTCCTGAACATGTTCATGCATCCTAGCTCATCTCTCTCACATCATGATAAATTCATGCCATTCAAATCAGAAACAACAAACCTTTCATACATCACATCTGTCGAGTAGGAAATGTCCATCTGATTTCCATGACTCCAGGTGAAGAAACAGTAAGAGCACGGTGAAGTCTGAAAGTTCAGAACAACATGGCCATTTCTTCGACAGGTGAGCAGTGAGCTAGGAACAGAAAGTGACCAAGATATTACTATATCTCAGTGCACGCAAGGATGTGGTTATTAACCAGCTTAATTGACACGTCGTTCTGCAGCCCAAGTTTATCTGCTAGAGATCATTGGTCTTAAGCTAGGTTATTCAATTATTCTTACCATATTTCTCTTCAAAGTATAATAGCGAATATTCTAATGGAGCCTGTAAAGCTAGCTAGGCTCTGACGTACTACTCGGTTCTAAATAGAGATAAACCCTAGTTACGAATCTAGATATCGTAGTTAAGATTAGATTTTTTTTAGACGGAGGGTACATCTGTGCGTTGATTGTGCTGACTGGTTAATTAGCAGTTAATAAAGTAAAGAAAAGAGCTAGTATTGGTGTGGAAGGAAAACGAACGATCGAGATGGCACTGATAGGATAGATAAGTACGCAGTGATTGAGAGGTTGGAGACTTCCTTAAGACAGGTTTAATTAAGGTGCATGTAAGGCCAGCAATTGGAGGTAGTGATCAACATCAATGTGTCTCACGCGTTGCAGAGACCGATTAATTAAGTTGTTGTGCCGACCTAAAATCAGGTTCATGGCATGAGCTAGAAATGTACTAGTACTACACATAGTTAAAAGGAAGAAGACCAGAGACATATTTATATCTTTCTATATTGGGACAATTAAGCTGAAAACGCAGTTTTCATTGGCCTGTGTTAGAAAACCATCTCAGAATGCAAATAAAAAGAAACATGAATATTCATTTCGATTTACTCCCAGAACCCAGATGCTGCGGTAATCAAATAGGATTTGTCTGTTGTCTCCAAGTTTACAGTGAGGTCAGAAGCGTATGGACAATAACATACCCTCTTCGTTCCATAAAAAATCCAATCCTAACTCTGGATACATATGTATTTAGATTTATAGCTAGGGTTAAAATATTTTAGGACAGAGTAGTAGTTAATAGTTTTAATTGAAATTGTCACCTATGCAGCAAAAATAAGAGGTTGGAGATCAACTTAGAATTCTTTGATAGGAACAGGAATAATGTGAACTAAAAAGACTGACTAGTACTAATGCATAAAACATTAACCACGAATTGATTACGATTTATCATACACATTGCAGGGGCAGATAGAACTTCTCTGATACAAAGAGATCAACTTATTTATGCACAGAAGCATTTCTCAAGGAAAAAAATATATGCACAAACACAAACACAAATCACAAACCACACAAGAGAAACAAGAAACAAAGTGGAATTACTTCCATTTTTCATTTAGTTCTTCGCTGATATGTACACAATTTTATTATTGCTTTTACATTCTCACTAGCAAAATCAATGAAACCAAGACGAAAAAAAGGTAGAAAAATTATTTACATTACAAAAGCTAAGGCTAGAAAACTACCCTTTTTGGGGGTTACTCGACGAGCGCCGCGAAGCAGCTCTCCGTCCGCGCGAGCCCGCCGCCTGCGCCGCCGGTGTCGACGGAGACGATGGCGGCGGCGGCGGAGGAGGAGGCCGGCACATCGCGCCTCGGGCTGCTTGGCGTGGAGCGAACCTTCCTCGGCGGCGGCAGCGGCGGGGAGCCCAGCCTGCGGCGGAGGAGGTGGCGCAGTGCGGAGATGAGGTCGTCCGCGCTCTCGGCTGGCGACGGCGGCGCGGTGGAGCGGCGCCCGGCGCCGCAGACGAAGGCGTGGCGGTCGAGCGCCTCCGCGGGCGAGATCGGCGGCGAGGCCCGCCCCAGCTCCTCCCCGACGGCGTCCCCGCACAGCCCGCAGATCCAGCGGCCCTCATACCTCGCCCGCACGCCGGCGATGTACGGCGCCGTGCACTCCTCCGTGAACCCGCAGCACTCGCACGCCACCTCCACCTCCACCTCCTCCGTCTCCTCCCCAACCTCCACCTCCATGGCTGGAACCTTCAGACTCCAAGCTACTCGTCTCCTCCTCCTCGCCGGCGGCTGCTGCTCCGGCGAGACGGCGTCGAACACCTTGTGGCCGTCGCGTCTTCTCTCTCTCGTCTCCTCTTCGTGCGCGCGTGATCGTTTTGGGCTTGGGCTTTATAAACGGAAGGAGGAGGAGGAGGGTGGGGCCCACGCGCGAGGGAATCATGGAGGTGTGGGGCCCACACGTAAGTGGGATGGGGACGCCACGTAGGACGGGTGGCAACGGGCGTTGCCAGCTGTCGCCCAGTGGGCGGCTTGCTTGCTGTTGCTAACTTGCTGCGGTTGTTTGGTTGGTAAAGTATTTTCGTTTGCTTGATTGAGAAAAGAATATATTTGTTTTTTTATTGGGTTGATTAAGTGTGTATACTAGTCACGTTTGTGCCTGTTCAGAGTACGGCACTGGTTGATTATTTTAGGAGAACTAAGCAGAGTCCACTAAATAATGGCAATACAAGTACTATATACTATACATTATTACATGGTAGACGCATGGTGTTACGATTGCTTTGTTGTTTATGTATATATATGAGTGTATTCGAAATAATCAAATTGACTTTGAGGAAAGACTTCCATTACAGCTGTTGATAAAATTTAAGCACGCACCTGCACGGTTTCTCGTGGAGCAATGAAATGCATTTCTTGAAGTAAGAAACTTGATGAAACGTATTACTAAAAGATTATAAAGAACAATCAGTACTAGAAGCAAAGGCAGCTAGTAGCTAGTAAGGAGATTTTGTTTATCCCTATTAATCTATCCACTACTATTACACATTATAATTTCACTGCGGATGAAGCGTTTACTTGCAAGGAAGGAGGAGGAGGCGAGGCGGCGTCGCGTTCGTTTCACACGCACGCTGACATGCGTCGCCATTGACTTTCGCCGCCGCCGCGGTGGCGCGCGCGCGCGCGCACGCTGGGCGACGCGGGACGCCATTCCACGCCACGCTACGCCACGCCGCCGACGCGACGCGCGCCGTGCGCGTCGCGCGCGCGAACACGAGCAACACGTAGCGCAGGGCCACACGTGCGTGTTCGACGTAGACATGACATGACACGGCGGGCAGGAACGAATTCTTTTTTCATCGGCCGGCGACGGCGACGCGGCGCGGGCGGCGCGAGGGCGCCGACCAGCGGACGGCGTGGTGGGCGGTGGGCGCGTCGCGTCGCGCGTGGGCGCAGTTGGTCAGCGTGGGGAGGCATACGAAGCCTTGGGCCTTACGCACGGGAGAAGCCCACATATACCGATTCTTTTGGGCCGTCAATCTGAAGCCCAATCAGGCTCGAACCGGTTATATGCTGCGGTTTTATATTAGTCCCACCTCGCGCCCTAGACCTGACTGGAGGAGGAGACATCGGTATATGAGATGACCCAGGGTTTCTAATTACAGCATACCTTTCTCGGCCTTTTAGCTATGATCAGGTGTAGTATAGTATCTGTTCTTATCAGTTTAATATCTGATATATGAACCATGTGTTCACTTTGATATTAAATTTATTTTTTATGGGAGGAGGGCTCACAATAGTGGCTTGCCACTAGAGCTCTTGAGCGTCACTCCACAGTTGCACTACAGCCAAAGCCTGGCGCACCCCAACCAAAACTCAACTTTCAAACTTTGCCAAAATTCATGTGTTTCGGGAGTTTCGTTTTGGTTTGATTTGCTACAAGTAAATTTTTTGTTTGGAAGTTTTGATGGATCTAATTGCCAAAGAGATGATTTTTGAGTTTTAAAAGTTAAGTTTGGGCCTGCAAAACTTAAACTTAAATGGGCCTTTAAGCAACAACGTCGCTACCTCTCAACATCACGCCTATCACACTCCATTTCGACGTGCACAAACGCCACATATTTTTTGTGTTGCTGCAAACGCTGCACAACCTTCCTAGCTAACCCTGCTCACCATAGACGTCCTATCTGTTGATTCGTATAAAACCTCACATTCGATCTAGTCGCCGTCGTAATTAACAGAGGCTCAAGTATTTACGGTACTAGGACAGACGATCGAAAGGATCGTATGCTTACATCTGGTCTGAATAGATAGGCAGTGGAAATTCTACCAAACACAACAATAATGCTCGGGCCTTATCGGGTTAGAGTAGGTGCGAAAACGAATCGGATAACATCTGATTTGATCCATTCCAAATCCGTTCAAAACGAGGATATGGTACGAGCTTATAGAAATCTGATAGATATTGATGCGGATGTGGATAGTGTAGTATATATGGATTCGGTGTAGATGTAGTATCTCTAAAATTTGGCGGACACAGATTATCTGGTAGGCCGTTTGCTGGATAATCCAAAATTGTCAACCCATGTAACCACTCTATCTGTTAAATACATCGATTAAGATAGACTCCTTAATCTAAGACTCTCATCGTCTCATCTTACACTTACGTAGCTGCGTTTTTAGGATTACCAATCCACTTGTCAACTAGCCAGTTAAATGACATAGCTTTAGTTCTACTCTATTCATTTCAAATTTCAAAATATAAGGTTTGGATTCAAATTTATATCACAATATGCACATTACTACACTAACGCGATTCCCATCACCAGTCGGATACTTGGAAAGATAATCTAAACAATTCAAAATTCAAAAATTGACAATTGAAGTGATTATATACTGCTAAACTACCTAGAAATAATCCTTATATTTTAGATGGGAGGAAGTAGTTACTATCACCTTTGTTCTTTTTTATTTTTCGTTTTGGACAACACGATTTTCAATGCACAAAACTGACCGCTATTTTTTCTAACTATATGTTTAAAAAAGTATTAAAATTAATATATAAAAGTGTTTTCATGACAAATCTACTACTGATAGTTTTTTCTTGTGTTAAATCCTAGTATTATTTTTTGCATTCATTAATCATCTAAGATTTTGATAATACATGACGACATATATTTGACAACAGAGGAAATACAAACTAAATCACTTAAACAAAAAAAGTTAAAAGTATTAAAGTAATAATATCTAACTCTATGGTAAAAAGGGATCAGATTTAGATGGATATTCGTCATACCATATCATAAAACATATTTTTAAAGCGGATTCAGAGCAAGTGTGGATGGTGTGCGGATGCGGACGTGGAGCGAATTATTTCGGATGATGAAAATGGTGTGGAGTCAGTGTGGACCTGGTTCGGAATCGGAGTAAATTTGGCGGATGTTTCGTGCATATGTAATCAACACATCTATTTAGGCATTTAGCAATGCAACGGACAATAATAGAATAATCAATGAACGATCCATCGTGCTAAACAAAGTCTTTTTGCCTTTTACAGAATCCACGAGTGACTTGCGGCTTCTAAATGGTCCAAATGGAATGAGGGGAGCATTACAGGTTTAAACCATGGTGTCTATGGAGTCCAGTTTTTACGTATGCAGAAAAGTAAATTTCGTTTATCTGTTTGGTCCCGAACCTTCATATTTTTGGCTGCTTTGTATGGTGCAATGGGCAGTGGTCACTGATCAATATGGCCAAGGCCAAACAAACGTGGCTGGGCTAACAATAACAGGTGTGCCCACTCGTCACGTGTATGTGTACGCGCGCGACGCGACGCCTGACATCTCCAGCTTATCTACAGGGCGATCGAGCCGGTTCCATCTCCGTCTCTAGCTTGGTCGAACATAGTCCACCGCTCTCGTTGTCGACGCCGATCAGCTCGTCGTCGATCGGCTACACATTGGTGGGTCGATCGATCGGGCATGGCGCGCCTCGCCGCCGCGCTGGCCGCCGTCGCCGTGTCGCTCGCCGTGCACGTCGCGCTCCACTGCCCCATCCAGCCGCTCGCCCCGCCGCCCACGCGTCCCGCCGCCGCCGCTCGCTTCCCTCCCAACAACCTCCTCCAGGTACGTTACGTCTACGTGCGTCGTCGGTGGATTCTAGCTCGCCGCGCCATGCCTTTCGCTCATGCCGTCATGGTTGCCATATGTCAGAATCTGGAGAAGCTGGGGGAAGGGATGCTGAGCGCGCCGGAGGACGTGTACGTGGACGACGCCGGCGGCGAGGTGTTCACGGCGACGAGGGACGGGTGGGTGCGGAGGATGCGGGCGAACGGGTCGTGGGAGCGGTGGGGGCTCGTCGGCGGCACGGGGCTCCTCGGCGTCGCGCCGTCCGCCGACGGCGCCATGCTCGTCTGCGACGCCGACAAGGTAAATCAAAACAAGAAACATTTCTACGATGATACGCTTCACTGCTTCAGATGAAGGTAACTGAATGAGACAGTGCAAAAGTTGTTTTTACTGTTGGTGTAAAATACTAATTAAAATCTGCAGGGATTGTTGAAAGTGGAGGAGAATGGACGCGTGACGCTTCTTGCTTCGACTGTCCAAGGCTCTACGATCAGGTTACTTATCTTCCTGCAAATTACTTGCTTTCACTGCAAACTATGCAATTTGCACAGTGCAAATCTGTAACTGCGACTGCGAATTCTCTACTGTTCTTCTCCGTTCGTCGTCCTCAGCTTCGCGGACGCGGCGATCGAGGCCTCCGATGGCACGGTGTACTTCAGCGACGCCAGCACCAGGTTCAACTTCGACAACTGGTTCCTCGACTTCTTCGAGTACCGCTTCACCGGCCGCCTCCTCAAGTATGACCCGCGCACCGGCGAGGCCTCCGTCGTGCTCGACGGCCTCGGCTTCGCCAACGGTGTCGCCCTGCCGCCCGATGAGGCCTTCGTCGTCGTCTGCGAGTCCATGCGGTAATTAAGCGGCTCAACTTCTCATCTGTGAAATGACATGTAGCCTACTAGTTGCAGTGACCTGAGTAACATTTTAAGGTCCAGAGTGTAAATCTTTTTAGGAGCGAATTTCAGATTGAATTATTTGTGGGGCTAAGTTCCCAATTTAAATGGCTGCATACATCTGATTGGATGTAGAAGCTGGGTAGAAAATACCCTTCCCTAAAATAATAATAAAAAAGGAGTAATTTTACGGTCTATAAAAAAGTACCGTGAGATAAAAAATTAGTATAAAATTTGGTACCTCATAGTACCTAGATATAAAGAGATACCAAATTAAAATAAAAAAAATAGTACCTCATCTACCTCCTCAAGAACGGTAAAATTGCTCGTAAAATAAAAAGTCTGTTCACTCTATCGTCAAGTGACCATGAAGTGATCTCGTCAAGTGACCATGAAGTGGTCTTGTCAAGTGCAGGTTCAGATGCTTGAGAGTGTGGCTGAAAGGGGAGAAGGCTGGGGAGGCAGAGATCTTCGTGGACAACCTGCCAGGGAATCCAGACAACATTCGGCTGGGTTCAGATGGTCACTTCTGGATTGCTCTTCTCCAGGTCTCTGCTCTCTTAACCTTTCTGCTGCCATCAGCATCTACACGACATTTTCGGTGCTCAAAACTTACGAATTTGCACAGTATCACCTCACAAATTTCAGTGCTCAAACTGCAGGTGAGGTCTCCATGGCTGGACCTGATCTCTCGCTGGAGCTTGACGAGGAGGGTCATCGCGTCGTTCCCGGCGCTCGTCGAGAGGACCAAGGCGACGCTCAAGGGAGCAGTGGTGGCTCAGGTGTCGTTGAACGGCGAGATCGTGAGGGTTCTTGGTGACTCTGAAGGGAAGGTGATCAACTGGGTCACTTCGGTGACAGAGTTCAACGGAGATCTCTTCCTCGGCAGCCTCGCGACCAACTTCATAGGGAAATTATCTTTGGCTAAGGTTACACAGGAGCAGGAGGATGCAGTTCCTTCGTTGACAGTTACAGTTTCAAGTGTTGATGTGTGATCATCAGTTGGTATCGTAAATTCGGGGGCAACTCATAATTGACACTGACACAGCTTCAGCGCAGTCATACATATAGCTCTGGCGTACAGTAATCAGTTAGCGGTAATGGTTTTGCAGAACTTCCGTGCTGTAAAATATTTGAATTACTGGTGGTCGTCCTATCGAGCACTTTGTTTTGCTCTCGTCCTTCACCTCCGCATGCGCATGAATTTCACTGGATACAGAGTTACAGTTGGATCCCCTTTCTTGATAAATCCAAGCTGACAAGAAAGTTTGACTTGCATAGTTCAGCATAAAAGGCAGTGCAAATATTTCTTCACGTTTTATTTAGTGAAATTTTACATTCTTTAAGAATTCCAAAATTTTTAGTACAAATTTTTGTACCTTCTAGTACCGAAGACACTGATATGTACTAAATTTTATACTAGAAAATATGGTACCTTTCGGTATCTCCTTAGGAACCATAAAATCACTCTTTTATTTAACGATAGTGAGTGCAAACAGAACATATCTATAATAGGGGTAAGAATGAGCCCTACCTCAAATTCTCGGGCATAGAGATCCCCCTCCAGGACATGTTTCAACGCAGATTTCGCCAACTGGAAACAAAATCAGTAAAATTAATCACATAGGGGATCAAAATATTGGATCACAGTATTGGATAGGGCTTGTGACTACAAAAGTGCTAATGTACAAATAAATATGCAACAGCATGAGGGAAAAAAAAACTTGCAGACACACATTATTGACAGTAGTCTGTCGAAGATGCTGCACAGATAGACATCCCAAAATGCACTCTGTTGTTAAAGAAACAGCTAAAACTTCATGTGGTAAGCATCCAAAGAGAACTAACAGAGTAGTGCCCTTAATAATGATGTTCTCAAATTCAGCTTCAGAGAAAAGGGAACTTTTAAATAGTTACAATCTCCTGTGGATTCACTACTAGTTACTAGTATTTAAGCATGTATGAGATTTGGATATATTGCACTGTCTGCTATGTGTGGCTTGGTGGTTGTAACGCCCCGATATTCGTTAGCTATAAACATAGCTAACTCACACCGGGGTGTTATGCATTACAGAATAAATATGGAATCAAAGTAAACTGCTTTATTACATCACTGGGTAATAGTCCTTACAAACGTTGCCATCATGGACAGACCCACAGATGAGCAACAACAACAGCACAGGAAAAACATAAAAGCGACGGCGCAGAAGCAAACAGCACGGAGAACTAAGCGACTAAGCGACTAAACGACTCACACTAGGCAAAGAACCTAGGCAACTAACTTATCCCACAGGCGAGGCTTGGGGCTAGGCACGAAACAACTAGAAGTCTTCATACTTGACTTGCTCCTGGAGATACTCCTCGGCGGTCGGGTCGACATCTTCATCTTCAAACTCTATAGATTATTATAAGGGGCAAGGGTGAGTACTTAACATACTCAGCAAACCAGGGAAAAGAATGACATGTCGGCTTAAACAAGGAGGCTAAGGTTTTATTTGCGAAAGCTGCTTTTTTGGCAAAACGATTTATTTCACAAAACTCCTAGTGAGTGAGTCAAGTTTTAGTTGTCAGGAGGAAGCTCACGCCTCGACCCATTCCACAAGTTGCTTTGCAACAACTTGTCACGATTAACGAACAACAAATATTTTGTCTTCTCTATTAGTTCCTTTTCACTTTCACAACAACACTAATCCACACAACAAATCTCCTAGTTATCCCAGCACATCAACGCCATTATGACCCTAACAACACCTCGGTGTCGGACGACACCCCAGGTCACACAGACCCGTTCCTAACCACAAAGGTTAGCCGTCTGCCACACAGGCGGACTCTAGTAATGTTCCCTTTTAAGTGAACACTTTTCCACAAACCTTTGTCAAACAAATCTACGCTATGAGAAACACCTTACACTCGCCCTTGATCGTGGGCACGGCTGTTCGAACAGTTCATTATCTCTGTAGAGGTTGCACTCTTTACCCACACGACACGAAACTTACACCGGTACTAGCCGGTACCGGAAGTTCGTGATAAGGCCTTTCCAAAGCTAACCCATGAAAATCGCATGCCACCTAGTTGGGCTAAGATCCATAGCCGAGTATCAGGCAAAGACAGCTGTCATCCACTCAGGATATACCGAGGATGCCTCCTACTCCTACTGGTACCACGCCACAATAGAGACAAAAAAACACCCATGATGGGCAATAAATGTGTAACACTTCGTCTCCTCATCCTCGGCATTCCACAACCATTGGCACACCAACTCCCATGTGATAACAATTTACTTAGCCAGAGGCATCCATAAATACCCGTGTGGTCGCACTGTAACGTGTTTGGATGGATTTCCCAAAGGAATCGGTTCGTAACGACAATACGTAGCCAAACCACAAAGGCATGACTCCGCATCATCACCACTTTCACAGCACATTTTATTACACAACACGTCGGTACAACGTACCGAATTTTTAAGCAAGTAATTTAGAATATCCCAAGTTTCCCACACGGCAACAACGTAAGCATGGCTAAGCGAAACTACCTCAGTAATCGTATAACGATTCCGGCGCAAATATTTGTGGAGCTATCAAAGGTATGGAAACATCAACCTATGTAATATAAGTGCGACTACTAGGTTGGTCCGTCGGTTGTATAAACAATCAGAGACCTAAACATGTTAATCGTGTGAACTAAGCAATGCATTTTTCAAACAACATATCATTGCAAATATAGGGGCAATGTGATCAAAGAGGCTTGGCTTGCATAGGATGCGGGTCTTCTCCTTCGAAAGCGACGTCTAGAGCTTCCTCGTACTCGGGCTCTTAACACGAAAACAAAGCTAATAAACAAAAGGCAACAAAACAAGCTCAAACCAGAGAAACAATAGTGCCACTGTGTAGATCTCACTTTTAGAAAAATTTAAGAACTTGAACGGGGTCAATCGGAGTTATGGTTGATTTTCTATAAATTTTCAAAGGTAGAGAGATTTTTCTGGAATATCTATTATTGAACGGCAAGGGAATATTCCGTTGGAATATTCTGCTAGGGTTGACGGCAGAGTTGGGGCCCACCTGTCAGTGGTTGACTGGAGGAGGAAAGGCGTGGGGCCGGCTTGTCAGCTACTGGAGGGAGTAAAGGAGCGCGGGGCCGGGCTGTCAGTGGCTCGGCTCGGTCCTTCTTCTTCTTCCTCCTCTCGCTACTTGCCAGGCTCGGCCCGGGACGACGACGCCTCGCGGCGATGGGCGCGGCGAGGCGACCGGCGGTCGAGGGAGGCGGCGGCACTAGGAGAGATGGCGCGGCTCGGCTTCGTCTTCCTCCTTCCTCTTCCTCGCGCTTGGCTCGGCTCGGCCTGAGGGCGCGTCGCGGCGGCGAGGCCTGGCTCGGCGCCCGGCGGCCGGGGAGGCGGCGGCGACCTCGGGCGGTGCTCCGGCGGCGACGGCAGCGCTAGGAGGCGCGGTTCGGCGGCTTGAGACGGCGGCACAGAGAGGAGCACGAGAGAAAGAAAGAGGAGAGAGATGGTGATTGGTGTGGAGGAAAACGGGAGAGCTCGAGCTCCTTTTATAGGCGGACGACGCGGCGTCGAGCTGGCGGCTAGACGCGGGGAAGCCGGGGTAGCTGGCTAGCTTGCTCGGCCGGATTCGAGGACGGAGAGGACGGCGACACGATGGCGCTGCGGTGGCGCGGCGTCAGCGGGGTCACAGCGATGGGACGAGCGAGATGATGCGAGGCGACGCGATGGCGCGACGCGACGCGCGCGGAGAGCGGCATTGGCGGCGAGACGTGGGTGAAGCGCGGCTGACGGCGGCTACGGCCGGAAATTGGGCGGTAGGGTTCACAGATCGATGTGACGCGAGCGACGTCACACGGTGGTGGCGATGGAACGCGAGAGAGAGGGAGGCGCAAGCTCGGCGGCTTCCCGGAAGGAGACGGGCGACAAGATGGTGAAGCGACGGCGAGGAGACGGTGAAGTGATGCGCGTCCGCGGAGGTCCGGGATGGGACGGCGAGGTGATGCCTGCGGCAACGGATGGACGGCGATGGGACTAAGGATGACGCATGGCGAATCGATGCGAGAGAGAGACGGGGCTTATCGGATAAGCTCCTTCCTTACGAAGCAATGGCGAACGGATAAGGGTATTCCGAGGATGACTCGGCCTAGGGCTAGGGGTGATGGAGGGCGAGGTGGCGGCCGTTATCCGTTGGCGTCCACGCGACGGGAGACGGGATAGATGGAGTGGACGGCGACGGGACGGGGTGACGCGAGGCGACGTGGCTCCGTATCTCCCGGAGAGAAACCGGAGCGAGGTCGGGCTTGGCGCGACGCGATTTTGGCGTGGCGCGGCCTCGGCCTGGTGCAGAGGTGGTGTGGCGCGGGTGTTGGCACGACGCGAGGCGCACGGGAGGGTGGCTCGGTGCAACACACAGCTCGGCACGACTCGGCGTCCGGGTGAAACATTCCATCGAACACCTTGTGTGCGTGTACGTGGCTGGCTCAAGGTAGGAGAAAACAGTACTGGGCCGAGTTGGGCCGGCCTGTTCGGGGAGGAGAGGAGAGGAAGGGGTGGAGGGGAGTTGGGCCGAGGAAAAAGAAGGGAATGAGGCCCAAAATGAACAGTACTATTTCACAATTTCTCAGGGATTTGTAGAATTGAATTTTTGAGGAGATATTTGAGAGGTTTTTTTGAATTTGAATTTGCCCTAGGGTTTCACAGAAATTTGAAGACAATTCTAAGAGAGGATTTGAGATCTCATTGGCACAAAATCAAATAAGAACCAAATTAACTCCAAATTTTTAAATGACAAGATTTTAAATAAAAATAAAATACGGGTGCTACAGCGCTGAACCATCATATTTTATATGAACATGTTACTGTAACTAAAAAATTCAATAACATTTTTTCCATTACAGATCAATGCCTACCTAGTTTGCTCACTAATCTGAATGCCATTTTATACATTTCTAGTCAGCATTGGATAAGTTCAATTTCATGGTTTGCTAAGAATAGTAACACACCCCTTTTGTTGTGTCAGATGATAGAGAAGGTTTGTTCTTCATTCTTTCCTCAAGAAAGTTCATAACTTCCCTCTCTTTCGGACCAGCACTTGCGGCCTGCAATGACATAGGAGATTCATGTTTCTCAGATACAGAAAATGCTTGAGCTTATGGGGTGGTTTCTCCATCTAGATAGTTCAGTGGCTCTGTGACCTAATCAGTTTCTAGTCGCACATCATAGCTAAAAAAAAATACAGCATGCTATTTGCATGTGTCGTAGTCATTCACAAAAAAAACACGACTAACTTGTGTTATGATGAAAAGAGCTAGTTAATGAACTGCAAAAAATTCCTAGAATACCTTGTGTGCAAAGAATTGTCCAGCTGGATCACATGTGAAGAACTCGGGGGTTCCTTTCTCTTCATCAATTCCAAAGATCATAGAAACTGCAGAGGAAAATGTGTAGGATCAAAGTAATCATTGTAATCCTTTGATGGTAGACGATGATGGCAGGTTTCACCACTCACAAAACACAAATTGGATAGCACTAACCAACTCCATAAGGTCTTATCTGAGCATGCTGGGTGCGGATCTGTGCTCTGTCTGCAATCCTACAAACAAGCAATGATACACCACTAGTAAAATGCAGAACAGTTCAGTGAAATTAGAAAACAATGCTAGGCTACTGAAGATTGAACAGAGTAATGTATCCACGTAGCTTAACAAAATAAGGGTAGGTTTGATAGTAGAGCACGAGCATGCTTTATCGGAATTCAGAAAAGTTCCCAGCCCGTTGAGCTCATATGAATTCTCACCATCTTTTCTCATATATCCAATACTAAGTCTTAATGTGAGTGGGCGAAATTGATCCTTTGACATTCTAATGGGAGTGCCAAATGATCAAATCCCTATAAGCAGAGAGCGGCCTAGAGATAATTATATAACCATTATATAAAATAACGTGATGATCAAAGCATTTTAGATGTTTGTAAGACATAGGTATTGTACACTGAGCCATCTATTTCATTTAGACCAAAGCTTACCATTGAGCTAACATACGAGGAGACATTTCATATTCCCACTTGAAGCGAAACTCGGCAGCTGCGTTCCTTGCATCCTGAGCTATTGCCCTTCCATCACCTGGAATAAAGATATAGCCTGTCAAAAGATCAGAACAAGAAGACAAGTAAAATGATACCGTGATGGTATGTCCTGCCATTGGCCTCTAGAGTGTTTCTTATGATGATGTGAGCCATTCTAGCTGTTCCATAAAATTCTAAACAGAACTATATTAAGAGAGCAATTTTTTACGGTCCCTGAGGAGGTACCACTTTTTCTACTGTAAATTTGGTACCTCTTGATACCTAGGTACTATGAGGTACCCAATTTTACACTAAATTTTTGGTACCTCATGATACCTCCTTAAGGACCGTAGAATTGCTTATATTAAGATCTTTAGATCTCAGTGACAAATCAGGCATTAGTAATAAAACAGTTCATCATATCATTAGTAACAAAATGATATAACAAGTTATTTTAGTGGAATTGAGAAGTCCCTGACTCCCTCTAAACTGAAGGAATTGTTCACCAACAGAATGATATAACAAGTTATCAGGCATTAGTAACAAAACAGTTCATTATATCATTAAAAAAAGTAGTCAAATAGAAGGATTGATTACTTAGCAAGAAAAAGTTGGCAAGTTACATTACTGGCTCACATAGGTTAAATCAAACAAGACAATAGCTCAGTAGGGTAGTTACAGTACTGGCTCACATAGTCACATTAGCCATTTACAACCTCAGAAACACAAATATATGAGAGTATGGTAGTTAAGGACCGATCGACTGCCAAATAGTGTGCAACCAAGGCCAAGATTCCATGCTATCTAGTGCATAGTACTAGGACGTAGGATCCAATCACATCACAACTCATTTACTGAATATTTCATCTAATCAGCATGTATGACGTATCTTGGAAGTGCTTACTATTATACTAAAACTGATTCAATATAGAGAGTCAGCAAAATTAACATCCCAGTTGAACAAGCGCATCATCGGCATGTAAAACATCCTTACCACATCGCAATGTTCTCATGAGTCATGAACACCAAGAGTTGCAGAGATTAATTATTAGCACCCGGATTAGTATATAAGTCTTGAGTAATCCTCGCGAGTCGTAATTCGTAAATGATACCAGCGGAATCGAAAACGCGCGCACCACATGTTCCACGCAGCACTTAGAAACCGAGAATCTGAGGCAGCAAGGTTGTGTGGCTCACCTGGCATCCCGGTGGCGAGCAGCCCAATCCGGTCGGTGATCGCGAACAGGTTCGTGATGGTCGTCGGGTCGTGCAACTTGTCCTGATCATGGGAACGAAGCAAATCAAACGGCCGCAGAATGAATCACCAATTAGGGGACAAGGGGATTCCGCTCTCGCGACGTGCTCACCTCCTTCCGATGGGTGAGAACGTAGACGGAGTCGTCGCCGCGCATGCCGACGGAGGTGATCCCGGCCAGCTTCACGGCGTTGAACGCGTAGTCTGCGAGAGAACAAGCACGGGGAGGCGGGCGGCGGAAGCAGCAGATCGTTAGCGAAAGCGCAGACACCAGCAGCGAATTTGGTCGGCGTGAACGGGGCATGGCGGCGGCGGCGGCGGCGCTCGCACTCACCGAGTTGGCAGAGGCGGCCCTCCGGGGAGAAGAGGGTGATGAAGCGCTCGTAGTCGGCGGGGCCGGCGGCGCGGCTGCCGCCTCCGGTGACCACCGCCGCGGCTTCGGCTTCCGGCATCTCGCTAGCAAATTCACCCCCTCTCTCTCCGCCGCGTGAAGCGTGGGAATGGTGGCGTGGTGGTGTGCCTTGTCTCGGGGAGGAGGAAACGGCCCGCGGGTTCTTCCGCTGCAAGGAAGAGCAAAGGGGCCCATCTCGCCTCTCTTTCTTGCGGCCCAAGAAAGGCCCGCGTGGCGGCGTGAGCAACGCACTGCAGAGGCAGATGTAGGCCCAGAATCCGCTGGTATTCCGGCCCAAATCGACGCGATGACGACCTCGCGTGTCGTGAGCCCGTGACCGTTGCTGCTGGTGCTGGTGCTGGTCCGGTGGTCCCCACATCGCCTCATGCATGGTTGAGACGAGGGGAGTCGCTTTTCCGGTGGCCGGTGCATGATCCGCACCGTCGAAAACGACCTGGACTAGTATAAGAACCACGTGGATTGGATGCGTTGACAGATGGATGGATGGTTGAGTCGCTATCGAGTTTTTCGTCACGACTTGGCTCATTGCTGATTGGGAGTTGTGAACACGTGGCAACAAAAACGTAGGGGCTGTTAGACTGTAGTTAAAATAAATCTTACCTTAACATGATTTTTTATGTATTGATCAAAGTTAAAAAAATAAATATGTACATATCTTCGTAACTTTACCAAAAAATAATATGATTTAAAATGACATCAATCTGAATAGCCCCGTAGTTGTCTCATCACGCGTGTGTCACCTTTTGTGTCACAACATAAACTGGAAAGCGTAACAAGCGAGAACATGTTTACTAGTTACGACCTGTTTAGATCCCTGATAAAATTTTATACCATGTCACATCGAATGTTTGGATATATGCATAGAATATTAAATATAGACGAAAAAATAACTAATTACACAGATTGCGTGTAAATTGCGAGACGGATCTTTTAACCCTGATTGCACCATGATTTGACAATGTGGTGTTATAGTAAACATTTGCTAATGACGGATTAATTAGGCTTAATAAATTCGTCTCGTGGTCTACAGGTGGATTATGTAATTTGTTTTGTTATTAAACTATGTTTAATACTTCAAATGTATGTCCGTATATCTGATGTGATAAGCTAAAACTTTACACCCCTATATCTAAACACACCCTTACTACTCCCTCTGCACAAATATTGACAATTTGACCCTTTCCGAAAACTAATGTCGCAAATGAACCGCGGCCAAAACATATTTAAAAAATGACCATTTTGTTCAGCGCCAAATCATATGGTGCTAAACTTAGATACCCTCCCATCTGCGGTGGCATAGCATTCAGCGTCAGCGTCAGTTGATGTGGCGCTGAGGTGTCTAAATTCAGCACCATATGATTTGGCGCTGAATAAAATGGCCATTTTTAAAATATGTTTTGGCCGCGGTTCATTTGCGAAATTAGTTTTCGAAAAGGGTCAAATTGTCAAATTTCGTGCTCCCTCTATCTCAAACTATAACAAACTAGAACCGGATGGGACTAAATAAGCAGTCTATCTAGATTCGTAGTGTTAAGAAATAGGCAAAATTTACTACAGGACACTCAAAAAAACATGTAATTGGTTGGGAGACACCGTAAAAACGTGACACGGCTGATGGACACTAACAAAATTATGTAATTGGCTGTAAGACACCATAGATAATATTTTATAATTTCCAGGTCAAAAGAGTTGAGAAATTTTTTAAAATGGTGGGATTGCCCCTAGCGCCACGGCGAGCCGCCCCGTGCGCCCGCGCGTCTCCGCTCTTCGTCACGTGCATGGGCATGGCGCCGCCAGTCGCATGCGCCTCCAGCCACGCGACCACACCGCTCGATGGCTCCCGCGTCGCGAACCGCATGCCGCGTGCGCGCGCCGTGCGGCCCGCCCCAGCGACGCCGCCCGCGTTCAGCACCTCGGGAGGTTCGTCTTTTGTCGTCGTCGGCCTTGCCAAGCGTGTCCACCGGCGCCAGCCCGAGGTCGGTAATGGGGCACGGGACGGGCGCATTCTTCCGGAACCACGGCGTCTCGAGGTGGCCGGCGACGGTGATGCAGGTGCCCGGGTTGGGGTCGAGCAGCATCTTGATGAGCTTCCGGGCGTCCGTCGTCACCCACATCGGACAGCAGAAGTCACCCCGCCGCATCTTGCGGTACATGCGCAAACATGACCGACACAAACATCGCGGCCGCTGTACATCTCCATGGACGACATGGTGATGAGCTCGTCGGGGTTGTTGTTGGTGTTCGGCGTGTACAGCAGGAGGTCCTCCTTGTTGATGAGGACATAGAATTAAGCCCTCGCCGAGCGGACCGATGTAGGAGTAGTATGTGACGTCCTCGATTGGGCCATTGCATGTCAGCTTCTGCCAATCTTCTAACTCCGCGCCCCAATTCTCCGTCGGTGGCGTCCAGTAGTCCATGCCGGGGCACCAGAATGCGATGTTCGACTGGCTGGACATTACGGCGGTGGCATAGTGCGGGTGATCGTCGGACGGGGCGGCGGAGAGAGTGACGGCGTGGATGATGATGGAGTATTTGTTGCTCCCGCGGGTGTTGACGCTGCAGCGGAGTCATGTCGAGAGGGCGATACGCGAGCCGGTGCAGATGTTGAGCAGCGTGTGGCCGCGCGACTCGGGGAGCTCGGTGGCGAGCCAGCCGCCCGGGAAGGAGCCGTAGAATCTCGCGACGCGGGTGTCGGCGTTGAGGCCGGGGCGGTGGTGTGTGTCCCCGCTAGCGACGCAGAAGAAGGAGGTCGTGCTGTGGACGGCATGAGCAGCAACGAGATCTCACGCGGCGGAGATGAGCGAGCTGGAGAGGAGCAGCGCCAGGGGCAATCATTTCAAAAAATTTCTCACCCTTTTTTACTTGGAAATTATAAACTATTATCTCCGGTGTCTTACAGCCAATTACAGAATTTTTTATAGTGTTCATCAGCCGTGTCATTTTTTACGGTGTCTTCTAGCCAATTACATGTTTTTTAAGTGTTATATAACAAATTTTGCTATATTTCATCCGATTTTAAATTCTTAGATTTGAAACATATGGAGTATATTACTACCTTTTAGCCCCGGGCTTCCTCGCCGAAAGCTTAGCCGCGTCAAAACCGGTTCACCCGGCGCCAGGCGGTCACAGCTGGTGATGGCGCGACGTACGTAGTACTGTGTAACGGACTTCCGGAGTTCACACCACACGCACGGCCGCACCACGCACGGCTCGTGGAGCGGTCCCCCTAGAAAACGACACAAAACTAGCCGTTACGCCGCGGTGCCGACGGGGAGACGGAGATCTCGACCGTCGAAGCCGAAACGAGCCGTCACGATCGGATCTCCCGCGCGTCGTCGTCCCTTTGGAGGCCACGTGGCGCGTGCATATGCCGCGCGTGGCCGGCCCGGGGGAAGCGGGGCCCAGAAAAAGGTGGGGCCCAGGGCCTTTTTCGCAGCTGTGTGTTTTGACCGCGTGTATACGTTGCTCCTTTTCTTTGGAAGCGCCGCGACGTCGTCCGAGACTCCGCTCACCGCCCGCGGAGTATTTTTCACATTATAATTTTTTAAAAAAACTTATTTTATAAATACTATCTCCGTTTTAAATTGTAAGACATTTTTAGTTTGATCAAAGTTAAACTGCTTTAAATTTAACTATATTTGTAGAAAAATAATATTTTCAACCGAAGACAAATTTATTATGAAAATATATTTGATTATTGATTTAATGAAACTAATTTGTATTATAAATATTATTATATTTGTTTATAAACTTAATCAATTTTAAAATAGTTTGACGTGTAATAACCTGAAAAGGGGGAGGAGATCTATAAAAAAAATATTTTCATTTTCACGGTATCAACGCCGTCAACGTTATGGTTCAATATGAAGGGGTCAATAATGTTAACGTCGTTTCCCTCGTCGGCGAGTTGTCTTCGATGAGATTATTACGGCCGGCTGTCGTGATTGAGCCACGTCTAACATCAACCTCTCCAAAGATGATAAAAAGCAAGTTCAGGCGCTCTTTATTACTCTCTTTAGCAGGTTGTGGTTAAATAATAAAGCTGATGGTTAGTCTGACGCTCAGGCGGTGCTAAAGCAAAGTTCAGTTTGTGTGAACGTATCAGAAGGCAATACATGATGTAACATGTTTCTTTCTTTCCGAGTAATGTAACATGGCTAGTACTATAACTGGATTAGGCAAGTTTTTTAATTGTCCCGGAAGCGCTAATTCACTCCGAACTCATGTTAATGTCCCGTGTTTTTTTCCTTTTCTAATAAATTTATACACTAAAAGTCTTTAAGTCTGGTTTTGATTTAAGTTCGAATATGAACACTTCTACATCTATAATTTACATTTTTCAATTTTTCAACGGACAAAGCGACAGCATAAACAATGGAAAGGAAACACCCATAACCAAACGAAGATACCAAACCAAATCCACCATAATCTTCCGTGTAATCAGTTCAAAACATTAATCAAATCTTCCGTGACAACGATATCTCGAATCAAACCTCCCCCATCCCCGTTAATCTCACCGCCTCCCATCTCATCTCATCATTTCCATCTCCACAAATAAACTCGTCTCGCTCCCTTGCCCACGCCGCCGCGCCGATCGCCTCCCCCCAGATCAATTACCCACACCAATCTCCTCCTCTCGTCGGCGCAGCCGGAACCCTACCTGAGGCAGACGCCGCCGCCGCCGCCGCATCCCGCGTCTGGGTCATGGAGGGGTTTGCGAGGGCGGTGGAGGACGGGCTGAAGCTGTCGAAGAGGCTGGTGTTGCCGGGGGGGCTGCCGCCGCCGAGGCCACCGGCGGGGATGGACCGTGGCGGTGGGGGTGGGGGTGGGGGTGATGCCTCCGTGGCGGCGCTGCTGCTGCCGTCGGCGCCGATGGCGTACGCCGTGGTGACCGACCCGGGGGCGGTCGACACCCCCGACGTGCCCAGCTACCAGCCATACGTGTACGGCCGCCTCGACCCCCCCGCCCTGATCCCGCTCCAGATGAAGGAGGTCGACCTGTCCGTCGACTGCGCGCTCGGCGAGGCCGCCGTCACCGTCCGCGCGCGGTGGTGGCTGCACTGCATCACCCGCAGCCGCGACTGCGACGTCCGCATCGTCGTGCCCATGGGCGACCAGGTAAATCTCGATCGGATCACATTTGGTGATTTTTGTTTTTACTTTTTACCCCCTAGTGTAGCTGTGTTGTTCCCTTCTCCCTGCCTCGTAGATTTGGTTTGGTGAGGTTCGAAATGATTGGTGTTATGCTATGTATGATTCCGGCTATTTGGCTAGTTTTATTCCATAGCTGGGAATCATGAATTTGTTGGATTTGTTTTTGCGGCATGTATATCTCGATTTGCAGTTTTGATTCTCTATTGAGCCGTTAGTTCTATTGTTTTCTTCACATGGCTGCTTCGTTGGTTTTGTACCTTATTGTTGACTGTGCTGTTCGAATGGTTGGTGGAAACATTATTCAGGTGTTTGCTTAACCCAGTGTTTGTGCAAGTGGAATATGCTTTTTTTGTTCATATGGTTCGCTTGATTGAGTTGTCTTGAGGTGGTTGACCGCAAATCATGGCGTGCTCTGCACTAAATAATACTTCCTTTATAACTAGTTTATGAATTCCAGCTGAGTAAATGGATGCCTTTGGTTATATTGCAAGAGCAGTTTTCAGTAAAAAGTGGCATAAGCAAGTGAAAGTAATTCCTTGCTTTGTCCTATGGAAATCAAACACAACAAGGAATGTGCTGGTTTAGCAGAGTGGTAACCTGGCTTGTGTATCAAAAATGAGGCAGCTAGGAAGAAGACATGTTGATGTGTACTGAAATATGTTGCTTCGTGTCATTTGGAAACATATTGTATAGCTTGTTCTTTACTTCAGCATCTAGAAGTACACATGATGCTCCATTGCTCCTTTTATGTCTAGTTGTAGAATATAATGGCTTGCACAATGGAGATTATTCGGTGGTGAAGTTATTTGTCTTGGATGACTATAGCATATTATTCATTGGTGTTGGGTGGTTGTTATCTTGCCTAGCGAAGTTGATTAACCACAACTTGGAAATTTGTAATAAATAACTCACATACACTAATATTTGATATTTTGAAACATCTGATTCTACTTTCCATCCGTAGGAAACATCACCATTAAATGAACATTAGGCATCTACTAGTATATTATGTTTAATTATGTTATATGAGTTGCATTAATTTCCATGTTTGTCTTGTTCTCAACCTATGAACGGTTTGGCTAATAGGGTTCAATTCTAGGAGCCGAGGTTACCGTTGGAAGAAGATCATATAATACTCAAATAATTGAAGTAGAAGATCACACTACAGAGAATGCTGCAAAAGCTGATAGTGGCGGACTTTTGAAACCCCAATTATTTTATTTGACAATATCACAGGTACATGCTAAATGCAGAACTGTCTTTTGTTCTCTTCTTTGAACTTTTGGAATTGGAGTCTTACTTTGAAGATTCATTGCCATCTTGCCGATAAAGATTGAGGGTGGGGCGGATATTTCTGCCACAATCAGATGGTCTCAGAAGCTACACTATGACAATGGACGATTCTCAGTGGACATACCGTTCCGTTTTCCATATTATGTTAACCCATTGCCAAAAGTATTCATGAAAAGGGAGAAAATTCAGTTGACTGTGAATAGTGGTTTCAGTAAAGAGGTTTTACTGCAGGGAACAAGCCACCCGTTGAAGGTAATCATTTTTCTTTTTTTGCTAGAACTCTTTTGATCTGCATTTCCGGGCAATTGGCATCAGTGCTTTTACAACATTTAATCTTCAAAAGAGTTTCCCTTACTATTTCAGGAAAAAGGTAGGCAGGGTGAGAAGTTGTCTTTCCGGCATGAAACAACTGTTGAGAATTGGTCAAGCAAAGATTTCAATTTTTCATACAGTGTGAGTTTCCCTTTTGTGATCTTCTTTATTAGCTGTAATCGGTAGTCACTTCTTCAAGTAGTTATGAGCTCACTAGTTCCTGTGATAATCTGACTTTCCAAGGCTTCTCAATTTTTTCTTTTTTTGTGAGCATATGTTAGTTGCAGATGTAACTGAAATCTGGCTCGAGAACTGTTTACTGTTTCAAAACTGCAATAGCTAAATATATGTTCAGATTTGTCTGATTTATGTTCATTCCTATAGGTTTATTCTGGTGACTTATCTGGTGGTGTGCTTGTTCAACCATCGACATTGCGTGATTATGATGATAGAGATAGGTTCTGCATTTTTCTTTTACCTGGAGGTGGCAACAGAAAGGTTAGTTGCTCTTACTTTTGCGGGGTTTCGTCCCATAGTTTTTATTTTTATTTATTTAAGTAAGCATATATTCCTTGAGTGAGATATCTGCAGTTGACAAGACTTTTATATTTAGAAGAGGGCCTCTAGCAGAAACCTTTCTGATGAAGCTAATGTAGAACTATTTTTTTATAGAACCATTCTAAACTGCCATTTGGTTATCTTTTTCTAGTGAAATTCCACTAGCTATGTGCAAACTACAATCTGGACTTCTTTTAGCAAATACTATCAGGATATTTTGCGACTGTAAAACATTAAAGTTATAGTAAATAAGGATGTTACTGAGGTGGCCTTGTTCATAGCACTTTTGGTTTATTGACACAGAAGTACATTCCCTTTTTCCTTCTTCTGTGTTTCACAAAATCTCTCTCCTTGTTCCTATATCTCACCTGAGCAATTCAATAGGTCTTCAGAAAAGCAGTTGTGTTTGTCATTGATACAAGTGGAAGCATGCAAGGACATCCGCTTGAGAATGTGAAGAATGCGATGTCTACTGCTCTGTCAGAACTCACAGAAGGAGATTACTTCAACATTATAACATTTAATGATGAGCTGCACTCATTCTCATCGTGTTTGGAGAAAGTAAATGAGAAATCAATAGCAAGTGCACTTGACTGGATAAACTTAAACTTTGTTGCTGGGGGTGGTACAGATATTATGCATCCTTTGAATGAGGTATTATTGAATATTAAATCTCGATTGTGAATAGATGCATATATAGTATTCTTTTTTATTCTATTACTGTTAATACTCTCACTTTTTTTTTCATGAAAGGCAATGGCATTATTGTCAAGTGCTCATGATGTGCTTCCACAAATCTTTCTTATGACTGATGGATCAGTTGATGATGAACATAATATATGCCAAACTGTGAAAACGGAGCTCATCAGCAGAGGATCTAAATCTCCTCGGATTTCTACTTTTGGACTAGGTAATGTTAAGGAGAGTGTCAAATATACAATTATCTCAGTATTCAAAACTCTTGACTTATCTCCTGGATCACATGAAAATTCTCCTGCCTACTTTTTGCACCAACGCTCATGTATCTCTCTATCTCCAAATATCCTTTCTTGTGTAAGAGAAAAATGCTTACACCATAAGTCAACAGACCAGTCAGTGTGGTGATATATGCTGCCAGCTTGTGATGAGACGAACCATATTTTAATTACTCTGCCGTTTTAGTTTTGTACTACTTTGTTACTGATTGCTTACAGTTTACCTGATATATTCTTTTTGCTCTTTTCATTTTATCACTGGAATAACAGGTTTGTATTGCAACCACTATTTCTTGCGCATGCTGGCATCAATAGGCAGGGGGCATTATGATGCTGCATTTGAGACAGGTACCAAGCCCCTAAACCCTTTTGTTCTCATCATAGCAAACAGTATGCTCTTACCTTTATGCTGGTCTTTAAACTTGAAGGTTAGAACAATGATCTACACAGTCTACCCTTTCTCCATGGATTTCTTGGCTTTTCCTGAGACACACGATATATACTGTTATCTCAACCAAATTATAATAGAAAAACCAAACTGCAATCAGTTCATATTGTTAGAGGTGGCAATAATGTTTTCTATGAAGGGATCCTCTTGCTCTGCAATCTAAGAGCTAGTTGTACTCTTGGTTTGCAATTTTCCACGTAACACTGTTTCTTTATGATCCCTGCATGCTGTTTAAGTTGACACTCCATCTTGCAACCTCTGCTCAAGTTTCATGGGCATTCTACCAATACATTATTGTTATTGATCTGGATTTATTCCTGAAGTTCATATCTAAGCAATACTGTTCTATTATATGCATTAATTGGACAAATATGGCTTTTATGAAGTCCATGTAACATCTTCATAAACCTTTTTTTTTGGTGAATTGTTTTTGCAGGATCAATTGAGAGTCAGGTACTTAGGTGGTTCAGGAAAGCATCGAGTACAATAGTCGCAAACATCTCCATTGATGCTACAGCACATCTTGATGAATTTGAAGTGAGTTAATTCATCACTAACTACTTAATATTGTAAATTTGGTTATGTAGAGATGGATATGTAAGACGAGTAATGCCATCAAGGTTGTTCTGGCTGCATTGCGATCATGTTTCATAATGAAATTTACTCTTTTTCAGTATTTGATTTGTGATTTCCCAACTCATTTTCTCTGGTAGTGTATGTGTGCTGTGTTCATATGCTGCCATACCATCTTATACTGCTCTTCCTAGCAAAGAGCCTGTCCTGTATATAGAACTAATTATTTGCTGTATGGAAGGGTGGTTGTGGATATGCTTTTTGTAGGTGTAACTAGTAGTAGCTAGAAAAAAACAGTAGTTTTATTGTCTTCTGACTGTTCCTTTCCTCCAATTCAGATCGATTCTGAATACATTCCAGACATTTCAGCAAAAAGTCCTTTATGTATATCTGGGAAATACCAAGGCAAGTTCCCTGATATGGTTACAGCTAAAGGTTACTTGGCTGACATGAGAGAGATCTCAATTGAACTGAAGGTGCAGCATATAAAGGATATACCCCTTGACAAAGTAAGATGCTCACTATTGTGTACATTTGGTTTCTCTTATTTCCATTGAGAAACTTGCACAATATCATATAACTTAAATTAGATATTTGGGGCCATTGATTTCTCGAGTATACTAACAATATATGCATTTTTTTATGTATGATTTCTAGGTTTTGGCGGCACAGCAGATTGGCCTTCTCACAGCGAAGGCATGGCTTTCTTCTGACAAGCAACTGGAGCGAAAGGTGAGTTTATGTTTCAGGCTTTTGGCTAATGGTTGCATTATACATGTTCTTTGCTTTATACCTCCACCGAATTTTGGAGTCATGAGATATAGTGAAGATAATTGGTAATGTTTGAAAGTTCTCACATTGCTTGTCTGAAGCATTTAAGCATTTAATGAGCATACATTGAAAAATTCTTAGTGTGGTTGTTGGTGCTGAATGTTATTTTGATGTTCGCTTTCCATTTCATTTATTCCCTGAACTAGTTTGAAAATCTTTATAGGTCACATTCTCTTGTGAATTGCATTTGCAACTGAAATATGTTACTTTCTTTAGTAGTTTGAGTTCCATTCAGTTAGCAGTATATGGGTTTCAGTAACTCCATTTCGTTTGATTTTTGAAGGTGGTGAAACTAAGCATTCAAAATAGCATTCCTTCAGAGTACACGAGCATGGTCCTACTTCAAACATTGGAGAAGGTAGATGCAGCACAAAAGGTAAGTCCCACTGTTTTTATAATAATACCAATGGTCCCTGCATATAAACTGGTTTACGAGAAATGGATCTTATGACAACCACGCTAGCTCAGAACTCCCCAACTAACTTGTCGGTTTACTCGAACAGGTCAAGCAGAAACTGAAAGGTCACAAGGGCCCCGACGAACCACGACGGATCCCGCTCCAAGGCCTCAAGCTCGGGTTCGGCGACCGGGCCGCCACCAGGGAGAACCTCGTCACGGGGTTCGGCGACGTGAGGCCGCCGGAGACGTTCGAGATCCTCAACAAGGCCGCCGGCTGCTGCAGCCGCCTCGCCGACTGCCTCTGCTGCATGTGCTGCATCAAGGCGTGCAACAAGATGAACGACCAGTGCGCCATCGTGATGACGCAGATCTGCGCGGCGCTTGCCTGCCTCGGCTGCTACGAGTGCTGCGCCGAGCTGTGTTCAGGGTCCGACTCGTAGCCGTCTGGTTTTGTGTTTGTAATTTGGGGAGAGAGGAGAGTATTCGAGTGTACATAGATAGAGTTTCCGAAGAAAAAAAGCCCGTGCATCTCCATACTGTACAGCTTGATCAAGGATGGTCACTAGGTCAGGTGATCAGGTCGGTCGTTGGTTGTACAATTTACCCATGAAAAAGCCATCAGGTTTCAGGTTTGGACCTCTCCAAAGTCCAAACGTTCTGGTGCTGGTTTAGAGACATTTGTGGGGTTGTGTTTGGTTTGAGGAATCAAGCCGTTTATGGGATGATGGGGGCGATAAGATAGATCATGTTGTTCTGTTCCTGTTACTCGGACAAAACAAATCGATAGAATCGAGTGGTCAATTGACTCGAAAGATTGTGGATGAACGCCCATTGGCCAATGGGAGTGTATTTCCTCCTGGTCAGCTACTCCTTTCATTTGGGTAGTGCCATGCATGAACCTACATCGCAATTCGCAAGACGTGGAAAAAAAAGATATTGGCAAATAACGTATTTCCCCACAAAGGAACTAGTGAGTTCGCTAGTACGGCCAATCAGAGTTCATCCAAATTGGCCAACATGTGGTTATATATCCATTTTTTTTCCTGTCTCAGTCTTAATGAGGGAAAACAATGTATATTAATTTATGACTTAATGATCATAAAACTTGCAGTTACATTTTTTTTATTTACTCACCCACTATGAGCTAAACAATGGCTACCCTCGGCCAGTACAGCCTCTGCCTTATTACTATATTCCAAACCGCTATTTTTTTTTCCGGTTACACGAAAGACACGTGTGTATGCACATCCTCAGGATAAGTGCTATGATAGATGTGACTACCACCTCCAAATTTATCTATATCATTCACTAATAAATTAAAAGGTAACTCATACAATATGTCACCTCTAATATACAAATACCAATATCTGAAATTTGTGTAGTAGAGCAGTAGTTGGGTCAAAGAGAGTGGCGACGCTGTGAAGAAGAGCGACGGCCGAGACGCGGCGTGGATGTGTCCGCGCGTGCAGGTGCTGGTTCTCACACTGATAGCTAGTAGGTCCATTAGGTTTGTTTAGTGTAAATGAGGCTCGTCTTGTTTTGTCTCTTGAATCTAGACCCAAATTTCCCCATCTGATGATCTCCTCCACTCTCCCCCAATCCGCCAATCCCCATCGGTGGACGGCGGCTGCTGCGGTGCGCGCCGCGCGCGGGAGGGCTGGGTGCAGCTGCGGCATCCGCTCCGGCCAGCGGCGGCGCAGGAAGAGCAGAGGCAGTCAGGCAGAGGCAGAGGCAGGGTGGGACGAATGGCACAACAGCAGTGCAGGCGTGCAGCACCAAGCAGCGACAGCAAGCAAGCCAACTAGCCAATGCAAAGCATCCATCACTCCATCAACAAGATTCTACATTTGTGAACACTAATCAATCTTTGGTACTATTTGTTTCGTAGATTTCACTTGTATATCTATCTATACTCACTACTGTAGTTCCTATATGTGATGTATTGTTGAGAGCATGAATTTTGATAAGTTGAGGTATTTTTTGAGTACCTACTCGTCTATCTATACTTGTTTGCAAATGGCTGATGAATCATGAACTTGCGATTAGTTCTTGTTTGCCATGCTTAATGTGGAGTTGTTGAGATAATATTGAGTAGTATAAATAACGTGCATTGAGATTTTTCGTTCTGTGCTATAACTTCCGTGGTAATTCACATGCCACACCTAAAATTTTTTCCGTCCTCCGCCACTGGATTTAGGGGTGGCTCATCATGTCTCTCCTCACTTCTCTCCTCCACTTCATCGTTCAATTCAATGTGACAATCTTACGGTAGCATATGTAACATTATAGTACTTGCCCTCATGATTGCTCTTATCAGCACGATCAATATATAGAGGTGAAACAATAAATCTGGAATCTCACAAAAGTTGTACTAAAAATTGTGTCAATATTTATGATTATACGTTTTGTATTTAAAGAAATTTATAAAAGATCACTCCAAATGTCACACGAGTTTAAGATTTTCCCTATAAGATGAATTGTTGCAAATACTCTTCTCCTAGTTCACCTTAGTTTGATATACCTCCTAACAGTTGCTCACTTTTTTTCTCCTAGTTCACCTTAGTTTGATATACCTCCCCAATAACAGTTGCTCACACTTTTTTTTTTTGCCTCTTTTCTTGTGTGTTATACGACTTAGCTCGTACGCATCGTCTTACTCAGCAACACAATGTCGCACTGAGCTCATTTTCGTTGTTTTTGAATTTGTCGAAGAAACCAGCTGCCCGAAACACCATGAGGCAAGTGCATATAGCCCATCTTCTGCCAACCCCAATGTTCAAGTGCAGAGACTCGTGATCACCATTGCCGATCGAACGAGGTGTTGGCGTGTCATGAGTGAGGATGTCACGGTCGTGTCATCAGGCCCTGATCAACGTGAATGGTGACCACAACTCCTCCTATACTAGTATTCATATAAGCACATGTTGGTTTTTTGGTCACGAGAATAGGTGAGCAGTGACAATTAGGAAATCTCAAATCAAGGTGAACTAGTAGCGAGGACGGGAGGGGGGTGTATTTACCACAAATAGTCTTATAGGGGGGAACTCGAACTTAGAGTAGTGACATTTGAGATGGTTTTTGCAATTTTTTTTATTATATGTTAAACCTAATAAATAGAGTTATAAACTTCTCCCCTGTAATCCGCCCATACTAATGCTATTGCGGCTGCTACCGTACTATGATGGTGTCATGCATGACCCAAGCTAGAATAACAATATTTTTTATTTCATATTTTATTCATCTTGAGATATTGACAATATCTCACAAGGCGTAAAAAATAAAATATCTTGAGATATTTTATTCACCTAGCCAAGCGAGTTAAATTGATTTATTGTAATTATATATCTGAGTCATATAGTAGTTACATTGTAACTAAAGTGTAGTTACATAGTAGTAATTATATTCCAATTATAATATAGTTACATTTGAAAGTGTTTCACCTAAAAAACTTTCAAAAGTTATATATATATATATATATATATATATATATATATATATATATATATATATATTAAAAAAAATGAACAACACATTTTCGCACAAGGGAAATGATCAGCTTTTGCAGTTCGGCCAATGAGAGCCCACCCATATGGGCCAACATGGATCCCGGGGAGGACAAGTGTCACGACCAGACTCCTCCGTGTCGGGCTGACACCTGTTTGTTAATGACCACTCATCGATCTAATTACCCCTGTGATCACCAAAATTTCCCTCCGCCATTAATTAATTACTCCCCACGAGGCCCAGGCCCTCGTTAATCTCCGCCTAAATATCGGGGAGATCGTTCCGGGGGTGGTTAGGGCAGTCCCAACCCTCCATATAGGATGGCGTCTATGGCATTAACTATATTGCCATGTAGGACTTTTAGCTTATGTGGCACTATATTAATTAAGAGAGAGTAAAGAGAGAAAGAAACTGGGTCTCATGCAAGATACAGTTTTAACACGAGAACCTATGCACTAGACACTATCAAGTTTTACATTGGGAGAGAATAGTGTCTTCATAATAGATGAAGAATAAATATGATTGGTAGAGAAGAGAGATGATGTATTTATTAATGGCCCACTTTAAGAAACCATGGGTTGTGGAGTGTAGTTTTTATTATGATGTATGGCACCATAGACTGCCCTTAGTGGCGCTTAATCAAGTTGATTAGGACCGCGCCCCGGGGGATTAAATTAGGGCACAGATGGATGGGTCCGTGCGGGGCCACGTATACTTTGCACGGATCGATCTGGCCACCGTTGGATCGGCGTGAGGCGGCGGCTGAGGATGCGCCACGTGGGCCGCTTCTGTTGCTGGGCTCTTTGGGCTTTGGCTATTGGCTACCCGCACCGGAACACCTGGGGTGGTAGTACGGACGAGGTTGGAGATATTCTACCGGTTTAAAGGACTGGCTCTGGAGTTTTGCAGCTCATATCTCCTTCCTCCTGTGCCCTAGTTTTCAGGATCTTTCTGATAACTGAATAAATTCAAGATGTAGGGGAGGTGGTTTTTTAAATAGGCATGTGAGATTTGGGATCGAATTCGATCGTGTTTTGAAAGATTTAAAATCAGTGATAATCAAAAAGTAGGGCTATTTGGTATCTAAGTGCATCTTGGATTACAACTGCACAACCCAGCCGTTTAGCACTTGCTGTTGCTAACGGGTTACTGTTTTATGTTGGCTGGCTAATTGGTAGCCAACAGTAATGAATAACCTTAATATAGGGATAGTGGGTGGATTATCGATGGCTTTTCACAATGGATCGGGCGTCATTATCATGATTTTTTTAAGTATTCGATCCTACATGATAGGATGATTATTGGTGGGCTAGTTAAAAACTTAGGATAGTTGCACTGTTAAACCATATTAATACGGCTTGATAAAAGTATACACAGAAAATATAATACTAGTACTTCAGGGTGATTATTTCAGTGGCAAAAGAGTTTTTTTTTTAAGAACGCCTAGAAAAGGAGTAGATCCACAATAGATCCCAACCTATGCAATGTACCTTTTAGAACGAATACCATGAGCATGTACTCTTTCCATCCCAAAATATAAGCATATTTAGACTTCGACACAATCTTCGAGATGCTATTTTAACCAACAATATCTACAAAATTAAAATGTTTTAAATAAAAAGAGTTGCATATTATGGTAGTTTGATTAATGATAAATCTAATGATATCAATTTTACATGATTGATCTTTTTTATTTTTTTGCTATTAATAGTTAAAGCTTAAAATGGTTGACTTGTTACTATGCTAAAAATGTTTATATTTTAGGGAGGAGGGAGTATTGGCTAAGCTAGTTACACACTTACACACACTAAAATCCAGTGGCCGCCTTATGAATGGAAGGATGCATTCAAACAAGCACGCAATTTGGCCACTAAACTCGCTCGACCGATCGAGATTAGCCAATGGCTCGCTGACTTAATCTCTGTAGCACTCTCACTTCACTTGTAACCCTTCCTATTTAAATTCCATGGGGGTAGGGGACCCTGAATCCCACTTCCCATTTCTTTTACACCCCAATCTCTCCCTCTCCATCTATCTCTCTCTCAAGCTCTAAACTCAATGGTAATGGGCACTTAATAGTAGCACTAATACTAGCTACTGTTTTAGCAGCAGCATCCAAGCCCAATCGAATCAAGCTGCCTCACAGAAAACTGGCCAATCAGAGAGCTCCTGCCAAAAAAACCCCTGAAACTACTCTGGTTTGCTATCATCCAGCTAGATTCTGTTGCCTCCTAACATCGTCGTTTCGCTGCCGTCACTTTGCTCGAATCATCAGAGCTCTAGGGCTACCTGCTAATTAACCATAGCCATGGGGGTAAGTACTAAGCTCAAGTGCATGCTAGGTTTCAGTAAATTTGTTTTGTTATGATGTATATATGTTTGGGTTTTTGTAATTATGTTCCATTTTGCAGATTATTAACTGGATGCAGAATCGACTCAGTACTGCTAAACAGGACAAGAGACGAACTGAAGCTACTGCCGCTGCTGCTGTGGCCTCGTCAGCTCGCAGTAAGTTTTATACTTTGTGTTTGATTGAAACTGTTGTAATTTTCATGTGAAATTCTTGTGATTCAAACGTGCATGTGTAAGTTGTATACGTATATAAGTGAAGTTGGATATATTTTGCATGGTTTTTGACGTTTTTTTCGTCGACGTGAATGCATGCATGGATGCTACAGGACGAGGAGGAGGAGGAGGAGAGAGTTGCCGCCAAGAAGAAGCTCGCGACGAGATCAAGATCGCCGGAGATCACCTCCTCTCCATCGGCACGCTCGGGAACGAGTCGCCGCCGCCGCCGGCTACGGCGGCAGAGGAGGTGGCGGACTTCACCATCGAGGAGGTGAAGAAGCTGCAGGAGGCGCTGAACAAGCTGCTCCGGCGAGCCAAGTCCACCAAGCAGTCCGGCGGCAGCCGCCGCGGCTCGACGGCGGCGGAGCACGACGCCGACGAGCGCTCCTCCTCCTCCTCCGGCGGCCAGCTGCTGCTGCCGCTCGACAGGTTCCTCAACTGCCCCTCCAGCCTCGAGGTCGACCGGCGGGTGGCGGCGGCCGACGGCGAGTTCTCGCCGGACACGCAGATCATCCTCAGCAAGGCGCGCGACCTCCTCATCAACACCAATGGCGGCGGCGCCATCAAGCACAAGTCCTTCAGGTTCCTCCTCAAGAAGATGTTCGTCTGCCGCGGCGGCTTCTCGCCGTCGCCGGCGCCGCCGCCCACCTTGAAGGATCCAGTCGAATCAAGAATCGAAAAGGTACAACAAATTATCATCTACTCTCTCTTCGTTTCATATTATAAATCGTTTTAACTTTTTTCTAATTTAAACTTATTTAAGTTTGATTATATTTATAAGAAATATAGCAACATTCCCCACATAAAGCAGAGGTATTATCGAAATGTATTCAATGTTACATTTAATAAATCTAATTTGACGCCGTAGATGTCGGTAAATTTTTGTATATACTTGGTCATACATAAAGAAGTTTAATTAGAAAAAATAAAGGTCAAAACGACTTATAATATGAAATGGAGGGAGTAACTAATAATGATATGATCAGTGATGAAAGTATGAAACAGTGCAAACTAATATGGTTTGTTTTGTTTTGTTTTGCATTTTGTGTTCATATGCAGTTGTTCAGGACAATGCTTCACAAGAGGATGAACGCTCGGCCGAGCAATGCTGCGGCGTCGTCGTCGAGGAAATACTATCTTGAAGACAAGCCGAGGGAGAAGATGCAAAGGGAGCATCTCCATGATGATGAAGACGATGATGAGAATGGAGAAGATATCTTTAAGTGGGACAAAACAGATTCAGATTGTAAGTGAGAGTTAATATTATTTTTGCTGCATATATTTGTTTGCATTCATGGACATATTTTCAAACATATATTCATGAAAAGATTACATATATATTGCAGTAAGTATAGTTTGTGTAGAAGTAATTGATTAATTAAACATCAACTTATGAGTGGATTTTGATGTTTTTTGCAGTCATTGTTCTGGAGATGTAGACCGAGACGCACGATTCAATGCGATCATTATTGTTTGCACAATGGTAAGTGATATATAGTGGAATGTGAACCCTACACTCTTGCTCAGTCAAATTAATCAATGAATTCTGGGTGCCATTCTGTTTTCTTCAGACTACATGATTGTGGCCTGGTGTCCTGATTTACGCGGAGGAAAAATTCACACTAATTTTGATGCCATAATAATCCCTATATGTTCATGAGGTTCAGTTGAATGGCGAATCGATCGCACGGGACAACATATAGAACCGAATGCGATGCGCGACGGTGTAATTCTGAACGAAGATCAAACGTCGACTGGCTGGCTAGTTCAAGCATTGGATTTGAGCTGAAAATAGGAGAAATTTTCAAGCTCTGTTATCTTTTTTCCTTTTCAGATTTCAGATACAGTTGGTGTACGTTTCACCATATAGTACTACTCCCCCCAATGTATACTCCATTTCCATTAAATTTGTGGGATACGGCAACAAGTTTTCATTTCATTTCATCTGCTAGTGAACCCTCATGCCCTTATTGTATACCTACCCGTGATCATCTCAAGAACATTGGTGCATGATAAATATACGCCAGAATGTACCGAAACAGCAGTGCAACTAGGGTTCTTGGGGCATGCCCATGGCCGAAATCGGTAAGCCAACCTGGAGCAGAGGGTACAAAATTCCCAAATCTCCATCGGCATCCTGAATTTCTCTGATCAGGGGCAGGCCCCCCGGCCGGCACATTTGTGTGTGTTTGTGCCCAACTTTGGGAAAAAAAGGTGGCCAGGAGTGGCTGCCAAGCAACATTCTACACCTTTGGCAAATGCCGATGTGCCATTGAATATATATGTGATCACTACTCACTTGTGTGTGTACATTTATGTACTGTATCTTATGTTCAGATGCACTAATATATCCATATATGTACTCTACTAGTAGACTACTAGTATACACTAAAATACATTGGTACTTGATTTGGATGATTGATGAAGAGGCCCTTTTCTCTCATGAGACATTTGGTCTTTGTTAGATGAGGAAAGGATCCTAGGGATCCACAAGATGAGAGATAAACTTAAATAGGAGCTATGCATGATACTATGCTGGTAGAGTTTGTTATCAAGAGCTTATAGTACAGATTAATGTGCATTCATATATAGTATATAAATACAGATTGTTTAGTAGAGGATTTTGTTGTTATTCTGATCTCTGACTCTTGAAGAATGTCTGGACAGAAAAGAGACACCCATCATCATTCACCGTTGGATCGATTAACAAAATAAAAGTAGTACATCTGGGCGTGTGTGGAGTTCTAGAATGAAGGCTAGAGAAGCAGCGAGAAGCTGCCGCAATGTGGTCCTGAATCCCGTGTCGCTTTTCGGCTAGAAAAGAAATGCATATATCTGAACATGCGGTTTCTGAATCTACACCAAGCTTAGATATCATCGCATTGCATGTTGTCCTATAGATTATCTACTACTAATCTATTGTGTTAGTAACTGATGATGGTCAACTTCTGATGGGTGACATATCTGCGGTGAATCACTCAGATATTGCTGTATCCCTCTGGGAACTAGCAGTTGACTAGCTAGTGCCTAGTAGACACTAGTCGAGGATTTCCAGGGTAGACTGACAAAGAATTAATGGAAAGAGTGAAGGTTACTAGGTGAAGCAGGAAATTTTACTGCTCAGGATCATATGCTGCCTATGTAGGTCAAAGATCGGATGTGCTTATCGTAAGCTGAATATTCCTTAAGCAGCTTTCAAGAGGATTGTGAAGAGAACTTTATTTATCGCATGTTGCCTAAGTGTTGCTTCAGCAATGCCAGCACACGAGCCACGAGTCAGGGATGCCAATGGAAGAAAACTGATACCGAGAGGTGAAACCACCTATTTTGCCATGATAATTGTTACTTTGATCGTGATATACACCAACACTCAGCTGTGAATTCACCAATTCGAACCTGATAAGTGATAACAGTAGACAATGCTCTTCATTACAGAAAAGAAAGTAGAAGATATGTGTGACAAACCGAACATCGATACCGAACGGAAATCACGTATTTCAGGACAGGCCTGATGAGAGCGCACAGGGCTATACTTCAGAAGAGCGAAAAAACCAGGCTGTGCAATGCATAAGAGATAGAACAAACGGCGCCACCAGAGTTTCCCCTACAGTTTTGGTAGGAGCAGAAAAACTTTAGCAGCAAAAGCGATGAAGCATTCAAGCAAAGCGAAAGATGGGAGAATTGAAGACCGCATCAAAACTGGAGCGACCAACAATGCCGCTATGGTGACACAGGCAGAGACAATAATAATAACCTGATTGGTCTTTAAACATTAAAGGAGGAGAAAACGATCTCAGTAGAAGTAGAGTGCTACAATCTCAACACAAAACGGGCTCAAGTACTAGTTGACACCACGAACGACACATCAACGGTAATTCAAACTTCTAGATTGAAGTATCAACGGTAATTCAAACTTCCGGATTTTTCTTTTTATCTTTGTGCACCGATCGCCATCACCTAACTCAAGGAAGATCTCTGCAATAAAACATAATCAAAACATTAGTTCTGAACAAGGATGGCTCAAGGCAGATGAAATTTACATGACCATATGAAATCAAATTGATGTGCTGCAAATGAGATATCTAGATATGAGCAACTTGCTGAATAAAGAGTAATATGCAGCAAATCAGGTATCTAAGCCTACTGAATAAAGAGAGTAATGTGCAGCAAATGAGGTATCTAGATATGAAACATCAGGACATTATCATTTACAGAATAATATATATGGCATGCATCATCATTTAAAGAATAATATAGGATCGATTCCTTAAAATAAGACAGCTGGTCATCCGATTGCTTCAGTATAATAACAAGAACAACGCTAGCAAATAAAACGACGGGCTCTGATACTTATGGAATAACTTACAGATCTTGTTGAACGCAACAATGTCGCAGCTCTGGATGTACTCATTCGCTGGTTCGGTGTAGAAGTAGTCCTCAATCAGACTATCAACCGACACAAGATCATCGACAATGGTCATCATGATTTGCAATTTCTTGATACCGTAACCAACCGGGACAAGCTTGGCTGCAAACAGTGGTATATATTCATGTCACAATCTAACCAAACTAGCAAAAGCAAAAGACAGTACATTCGTAGGAAGAAATTTAATGTAGTAACATACATGCGCCCCAAAGGAGGCCTTCCATCTTAACATTCCTCACAGCTTCTTCCAATTTGGTCATGTCAGTCTCATCGTCCCATGGTTTGACATCAAGCAACACTGAGGACTTCCCAGCTGAATAAAAAGGTGTTGACAAGTTAGAAGTAGCACTTTGCATTATAATGAATAGTGATGATTTGGTCTTAATTTACAGCTACAGATGAGAATAAAATAAAATGAATAATTGTATTATTCATTGCATAAAAAAGGTATAGTATAATGCAGGATGGCATACATTCTTTCTTCTTGCCAGAAGCCTTGACAGCAGCAGCACGCTCCTCAGCTGCCTTCTTCTCCTCTTCAGTCTCCTCACCAAAAAGGTCAACATCGTCATCATCGTCATCATCAACTGCAGGAGCCTGAAATTAGAAGATATGATGATATATTAGAGATGGTAACCAGCACCATTGAACCACAAAAACGTAATTTGCAAACAGCACCAAATCACAATTCACAGTACTATGCTAGAACACTTCACAGATTTCAGGCAAACAAGACAAGGCTAGGGTTGTATGACCTTTGCATCAGCAACATCAGGGGTTGAAGCTGAAGGAACAGCTGTCGACTCGACCTTTACGCCTTGACCATCAGCAGTAACTCCACTGAAATACAACATTCAGAAAATTCACAACACTGAACATAAAATGTAAGAGAATAAAAAAAGGGGAAAAATGCATACCTCAGACGTAGGAGTGCATCAATGTGAGTAAACCACCTAGCAACATTGGTATAGCTCGAAGAGGGCGCAGTTGAAAATGCAGAGTACACAGCCAAGTCATCCTTGGAGGCTTGGTAACTAGAAACAGATAATTGAAGGGTTCAAGTCCAGTAACATAAATGGCAATTCAGAAAATAAGGTGGACACTGATAATATACCCAGAGATGTAGCTGCGAGTGAGAAGGTAATCATCGAGCTTTTTGAGGCCTGCCTCAGAGCTAACGTTGGTGAAAGAAACCGCCATCTCCCCCTCAGGAAAAAAAACTACTGGTGACCTGTTGGCACATAGAGCATTGTTTCAATCAACCAAAAGAGCTAATTCACAATAACCAATGCATGGTACGATTTACAACCATAGATGTTACTTAAGTTGTACATCAGTACTGAATCTAAACCTTTTATTTGTTTCTCAAGTTTCATATCTTAACTAAAAGTTGAAACATGGCAGCTTTGCACACATTGGACTTCATACCCAACTAATAACTAGGCATTCAGAAATAAAAGCTTCTAGTGCATTGAACTACATAAACAACTACACAATTGAACACCGCATCCGGATGCTATGGAAGAGCACCAGCAAATCGAAAACAACACTCCTATATCCACTACAACTATGCATCTCTTCACTAATAGTATACAAATCTAAGCACAGGAACTCCAATAACTTAAAAACTTAGCTTCAAGGTTCAAACAGTACTAACTCATCATGATTTCAAGAACCAGGAGACCACAAACAGCATGTATCCACTAAGGCCAGCAGCTTCCCCACTCACGCTACCCTAGATTTCAAAAAAATCTAGATACAAAATCACAGACGAACCAAGTCCCCCAAACCTAATCGCCACCGACGCCACACAATTCGACGGAAAACTAACTCACACAGGTGAATCCATCAGAGATAAACAGGTCAACAAACACCGAAATCTCGCGCACGGCTCCACCAAACAGAACAGCAAAACCGCGCCAAATCGGCGAGATGCCTGAACCCAGAGAGACGAGGCGACGAACTAGCCGGGGGAGAGACGAGGGAGGGGGGCTTGCGGTGGCGAGGCTTACCGGATCGGATCGGCGGCGAGGGGAGGAGGAGGAGGAGAGGCGGCGGCGGCTGCTGCTGCTGGCGACGGCGCGGTGTAAGAGAGGCGAGACGCAGCGGGTGGGGCGATGGAATATATATTGAGGGTTTGTGTGGCTGGTCTCAGCCGTCGGATCGGATCCAACGGTGAGGAGGAATCCTTCTCGGGGACGGGTTCGATGGGCCGTCGTACTGCATCTGGATCGATGGGCCGTCCTATTGGCATCTGGATTATTGGGCCGAATCTTATTCGTATGCTTGTATCGCAATAGCGGATATCTCGACTCTCCAGCTATTAAATCCGATGTAATTTGACTATCTCAATGAGTTTTGGAGAACGGTTTCACTAACGTAACGCCTACAACACCGCCATGTATGCTCCATTCTAGTGAACACTGAACCGTCCTCCAAAACTGTTGAGGGAGATAAATTACACCGGTTTTAATAGTTAGGGTCGAAATATCCGGTATTGCGGTTGAAGGATACAAATCAGGTTAAGACACTAGTTGAGAGAGTCAAAGTGGATTAATTCCATTTTCAATTGGGTATTGTTTCAAATTAGGTCCAATTGGAGGGGGGAAATGGTTTTGTTTGCTGGGCTATTGCTTTCTCCCCAATGTTTTGAGCTTCAGTTTCCATTTTAAAATGCATGTCAAAACAAGGTCAAAATTCATGTCAAGCTTGAACTTGACCTTATTTTTTTGAAATTGAACATTTGAAAAATCATGTAAAAAAACAGAGGCAAAATAATTGGGCTGTTTTGAATTAGGTCCGGCTGAAGGCGAAAAGTTTTTTTTTTCTTTTTTAAACTTTTCCCATTTTCGTTCGGTCATTGAACATCGTTTTATATAGTTATATGGGGAAAATCCTCCATTTTCAAAATATAAGACAATGAAACTGCTTATCTTCAAGTTTTGATCACTTTTCGGGAAAAAAATGCCAAAAAAATCATACTATCGAAGTATAATGCATCTTAAAGCATGAAACTTCGAAGCGTCGTAGTTTAACCATCCATTATAAGTTGAAGCGAAACATAAACAGACCATTATTTAAAAAAAAAGATGGATCATTTCTTTATAATGGAAATCAATCCGGCATATATGTCAAAATGTTTCTTTTTAAAAAAAAAATTGTTTAAAAGATCGGTTGGCCGGTTTCTACCTCCAAACCAGATGTACATCATGATATACCTCACCTCTTACCGGGAATAATATATAGCTAGGGTCAGTCTAATTATATAGTAGAAGGTTTTATAGTGTTTGCAGAGTGAAGTATTAGACTATGAAGAATAGAGCATCATGGACCATTAACTAAGAAAGGGGCAAGATACGGAAATAAAATTACAGTAAATAATGACAACTGGATAATCAACAGTAAAATCGGAAGTCCTGTTCGGCGATCGATCGCCCTGGGGATGGATCGGCGATCGATCGCCCTCCCCCCTCCCTCCCTCCACCCCTCCACCTGGTTTCCTTTTTTGGCATCGTATTACTTTTCTATTTTAGTAAATTTATACACCTCAAGTTTACACATCTAAAGTTTAGAGACCAAAAGTTTATATATCCGATTCAAATTTGAATTTGAATTATATCTGATTCAAATTTGAATTTGAATTCAAATATTTTCTATATATAGTATTTCTATACATCTAAAGTTTATACACCTAAAGTTTATAGATCCAAAGTCTATAGACCTAAAGTTTATATACCCGATTCAAATTTGAATTTGAATTATATCCGATTCAAATTTGAATTTGAATTCAAATATTTTCTATATATAGTATTTCTATACATCTAAAGTTTATACACCTAAAGTTTATAGACCCAAAGTTTATAAGTCAAAAGTTTACATATCCGATTCAAATTTGAATTTGAATTCAATTTTTTTTATATATAGTATTTCTATACATAATTTTTTCTAACTTTTGTTTTTTAAAAAATTTTGTGTGGTGTACTGTAGTAGAAAGAAAAGAAGGGGAGGAGGGAGGGGGAGAAGAGGGAGGAGTATAGGGGGAGGCGGGGCAAACCGATCGCTGGGCGATCGCCCTGTCAATCGATCGCCCATTAGCCCCCCAGTAAAATATGGTTATTTGTCGACACTCTTCACCATGTCATCTGTTATATCGATACTTAAATACCCTTATATAATACTTCTATTTTAGACCGTTGATTTTTTTTATTTTTGAAATAAAAACACCAGTAAAACTTCTCCTAATTATAATACTCACGCTTATTTATAACTACTCCAATTGATCTCTTGTCACTCGATCGGATGCGTAAAGGTCATGAAGCTTAGACGAGACGATCACTTAATTCTGAAAGCAGTAATTATTGATTAAACTAATTAGGCGTGTGCTGGTGGTTAGGTTGTGAGCCAAACGGGGCATGCAGTAGACACACGGTCATGTGGTTTCCTGCCCAACTGATGTGAGTTTCTGCCTTGCTGTGCGACTTGTTGCAGGCTTGCGATGAGTACCTTTTGACCTTTTCTTTTTGTTTTGGACTTTCTTGGTTGATTATTAGGATTAGGATGATTTTTGGCTGCAGATATTTGCTAGCGGAGTTAAATACCCTAGCAAATACCCTAGTGGAGTCAAATATTTGCTGGTGGTTAGGATGATTTTTGGCTGCAGATATTTGCTAGTGAAGTTTTTTCTGTTTTGGACTTTTTTGGTTGATTATTAGGATTAGGATGATTTTTGGCTGCAGATATTTGCTAGGGGAGTTTTTTCTGTTTTGGACTTTTTTTGGTTGATTATTAGGATTAGGATGTTTTTTGGCTGCAGATATTTGCTAGTGGAGTTATGCATGTCAAATGCTTGCAAAAGTCACTAGCTAATTTGGTTTATGCCTGAATATCTGATCCTTAGCTCAATCAGCACATCTGCAAAATCTTCTTTTTTTTCTTTATTCTTCTTCAATGATCACGTTTCTGGAAAAAAAAATATTGTACCTTATGCTACAAATCATGAACGCAGGGCAGTGGTACCAGTAGAAATATAACAACGCGTACAGTAGGTACCAATACTGTTATAGCAAATACAATAACACGCTATATGTTAGCTACAAGTACATGTGAAGAAGAGATGAGAGAAGAGATAAGAAAAACGAGCTACAGATTTATAGTCAGCTATAATACAAAATCCAATATATTATGTGTTTACGTGTGTATGAGAGGTATGTATATGTGTGTGTGTATATATATATATGTGGAATGTATCATAGAGCCTAACCCATCAGTCACCGACCGGGTAAGTCTCTTGGCCTCCTCAGTGCCAAATGTAACCCCACATGAACACATGGGTATATCTCCACACACATCTACATGTATCCAGCCTGTCAATCCGTATAAAAGAGCTTTATGGCTAAACGCTCATTCAGTTGACATGTGCTACCTAAATTATTTATAAATTTATTATCTACAAATTTTTGATAGAGCTGCCAAAAAGAATTTCTCCAAGAAAGTTATTTGTTTTCTTTTGTTTTTTCTTGAGATTATACCTCTTATCTAATAAATTAATGTTAACTAAGTTTCGCAACAACGCGCAGGGCATCTTCTAGTTTATATTGACTAAGCTATTAGAGTGAATGTAGATAACTATGGAGTAGATTTGTTTTTATTGTGGTAATTAACATCGTCGTTGACTTGACAGAACCAAGAAAGAGATGGTGTAATCAGGAGAGGACACACACGTGGCTTTCAAACCGCTAGAACCCCAGTGGCACGTCACTAAAACCTCAACTTCAGCTCTGGCATTACACGCTCACGGTCACCCCAGTCCACAAGTAAAAATTGCCACTAAACAAAGCAAGAGGAATTAAGGGAACTTATCACAATATGACTGCTCTTCTCAAACCCCTAGGTCTTCTCCACCCAGGAGCGATGTTTATCTGCTCAAGGTACCAAACATTTGCCCACATAACCCTTGTAATGTTGAGCTAGAACCTATATTACCAGTTCGGTTTTAGGTTAGCAAATTGTTGTAAAACAATAGGCGTTTTGGTCATGGTTCTTTCTTCCCTTTAGTCCAGAAGTATCATAACTATGTGTATCCTTAATTGATTTTCTTTCCTCATGTCTCTTCATATTACATAGTGCTCAACGAAATGGAGCCAATCATGCACCAAGATAATCTCGATGCTAAATCTCGCTCATCTTTGTTCCCTCTCATTTGTCATTTTTGTCATGCATGTCTGCCTAATTCCATCATGGTTTTGTCACTGTTCCATTATTATTCCAGTGGATCCTCTGTTTCTCTTTTTTTTTTCCTCTGTAGTTTAGGGTGTGGACCTAACAAAATTCATGGCTGTCTCCCAACGTCAAAGTCGTCTCTTCCGTTCTCCCTCCACTTCTCGGGATCCCTCCTCCTCTCGTATTTCTACTCCACGCCGCCGCCGATGCCGCCGCGGCGGCGCGGTGGTGGTGGTGGTAGCAGTAGCAGTCTCCCGTCTCCGGCGATGTCAGTGATGTGCTCGATGAGGCGGCTCCTCCTCGCCGGCGCGGCGGTGGCGGTGGCGGTCGTTTTTTGTGCGGAGGCGTCGGTGCATGAGTACGCCGGCGAGAGGTTCGCCGGCGTCGGCAATGGCTTCGTGCTGCACGGCGGAAGCGAGGGTGTCTACGCGTCGGCCACGGCGGAGTCGTTCGTCCGGTACGGTGGCCGGAGCTGGTTGTGGGTGTCAAGTGTCATTGCTTCGTTGTTTGAATTGGTTCTTGGGATGTGACGCGCTCGCCATGGGGGGTTTTCTTGGTGCAGATTCGAGAAGGTGGCGTTCAGGAGGACGCCGGAGGCGGCGTCGGTGGCGGAGGAGGACGGCAACCGGACGGTCATGGTGGCGGCGGTCATCTTCGAGGCCGGCGACCGCGACGCCGTTGGCGGCGAGCGCGCGCTGTGCTGCACGGCGGGCATGGCGAGGCTCGGCGGGTGCACCGAGGGGGCGGTCGTGTACCGCGCCCCCGCGTCGTCGAACGCCACCGGCCGCTGGCCCAAGGTGCTCGCCGCGTCGTTCCTCCCGGGCAGCCTCGTCGCGGCGTTCCCCGACGAGACCGTCGCCGTGGCGCGCACCGGGATGTACACCCTCCACTTCGTCCACTGCGACGCCTCGCTCGCCGCCGGGCAGGTGGTGGTCGCGGAGGGGAAGACCATCTGGAAGAACAGCCGCGGCTACCTCCCGGGGAGGATGGCGCCGCTCAAGCCGTTCTACGGCGCCATGTCGCTGGCGTTCGCCGCGCTGGCCGCGCTCTGGTTCGCCCGGTACGCGAGGTCCTGGCGCGAGGTGTCGCCGCTGCAGAACTTCGCGACGGCGGCCATCGCGCTGGGCATGGTGGAGGTCACCACCTGGTACCTCGACCTCGCCGAGTTCGACGCGTCGGGCGTCCGGCCGGCGGGGACGACGTTCTGGGCGGCGACGTCGGGCGCCGTGCGCGCCGCGGCGTGCCGCGTGCTGGCGCTGCTCGTGGCCATGGGGCACGGCGTGACGAGGCCCGCGCTGGGCTGCGCCAACGCCAGGGTGGCCGCCCTCGGCGCCGCGTTCCTCGCCGCGGCGGAGGTGCTCGACGTCGGCGAGAACGTCGGCATCGTCAGCGACCACTCGCCGGCGAGGAGGCTCTTCTTCATTCTCCCCGTCGCCGCCCTCAACACGGTGTTCATCTACTGGATCTTCACCTCGCTGTCAAGAACTATCAGCAAGCTCAAGGTGAATGCCACCAAATTCAGCATCATTTCATCTTCCCGCTTTCAAAATTCTACCAAAATTCGAATGATTCTTCGAGAATCATCAAGGAATTCTGCGATTAATCTGATTCTTGCAGGCGAGGCGGATGACGGCGAAGCTTGAAATGTATCGGAAATTCGCGAATTCTCTCACCATCGCCGTGGCCCTGTCGCTCGGCTGGATCACATTTGAGGTACAATACACTGAATTCAGTACAGTACTAGCTGTTTTCTGATGGCTCAGCAACTTCAGAGAACTGAACATTTCAGCATTTGTTTTTGCTCTCATAAATGACTAATCATTTTCTTAGTTATTTTCGTCCACATTACTGGTGACTTTTATCGTCATGACACTAACTGTTCATGTGGTGCATTAGTACAAGCTCGTAAATTAATTAGCATAAGAAGACTTTTAGAACTTCAAAATGATGTATGAAAAAAAAAATCCAAAAATCAAAATTCAGGTCCATTTTAAGACGACTGACGAGCACAACGAGCGGTGGCGAGTGGCTTGGGTGATCCCCGCAGTGTGGGAGCTCATCTCCTTCTTCCTCCTCTGCGCCATCTGCATCCTATGGGCGCCCTCACAAAATTCAATGAGGTACACATGCTACTACTGCTCACCATTACTGCAGCCCATCATCTTATAACAATATGAACAAAAGTTTACCGACTCGTGGGTGTATGCGTGTGGTGTGTCAAGCAGGTTCGCCTACTCAAGGGAGGAGTGTGAGGATGACACGGAGCACGATGACGTGGAGGACACGCGGCCGCTGATCAGGGCCGGGCCGCTGTCCTACGTGGACAACTGGGCGTGCTACGTCACGCGGGACGCCAAGATCATACTGAGGACAGACTCTGGCGTGTACGCTAAACCCGGCGAAGAGTACAAACGGGTGTGAGCCTAGGAGGAGCGTGCTAGCAGATATGGGACAGAAAATGTCGCAAGTGATTAAGAAGGAGTTGATTAGTTTAAACACTGTTAGGTACACTGTCAACTGAGTACTTCAATTAGGGACACTGTTTATTTAAAAACATGTTTAATTAGGGGCACCTGTTTGTATATAGATCCATGAACTCGTCATCTTGACGGTTTGAAGGATAGATATAGGAGGAAAGATGATACAAACAATTAAGTTTTTTGATTAATATAATAAAGCTTTTAGAATGACCCTTTCTCCCTATGTTTTCATTTGTGTATGAAATTGATAACTACCCTGCCAATGTACAGCTTCAAAATTGCAAGTAACCGAAACTGTGCACTTGCCAATGAAAACTGAAATTGCTAAGTTGTACATTTGAATTGACAACACTTCAAATTAAGATTAATGAACAATAACTGAAAGCTGAAATTTGTATGCATATTTTCTTTGAAGTACTAACACTTGAAATTGATTTGGTTGGGGTGCGCCAGGCTTAGGCTGCAGTGCAACACCTAAGCGACGCTGGAGGGACCTAGTGGCAAGCCACTATTGTGAGCTCTCCCCCATAAAAAATAAATTTAATATCAAAGTAGGCACATGACCCACATATCAGATATTAAACTGATAAGAACAGATTCTACACTTGATCTTAGCCAAAAGGCCGAGAAAGGTATGAGTTGTTATGTGATACTAACCCTGGTTTTATAGCTCTCCTGATGCTCCTTTGTCTCAAAACTGACGGTGTGGTACTAAACAGAGCACTGTACCTGGTCCGTTACTTGGGCTAATTGGTCTTGTCCAGAGGCCTAAAAGGACACAGGCCGGGGCCCATGTAGATGCCCTTCCAGGCCCAAACCACGCGAAGGCCCAGGTAAGCCTTCCAGGCCCATGTAAAATGTTTGGCTCAACTTTTTTCTCTTAAAAGCCGAAGCAGTTTTGAAATTTTGAAGTTTGGATTTTGAGATTAGGTGATTTTTTTTTTACATATCCTTTTAGCAATCACGACAAGACGGAGCGTTGTTTAACGAAAGTGACACAAGAAAAGCCCCCAAACTGAACATTTCAGCATTTTTTTTGCTCTCATAAATGACTAATCATTTTCTTAGTTGTTTTCGTCCACATTACTGGTGACTTTTGTCGTCATGACACTAACTGTTCATGTGGTACATTAGTACAATCACGTAAATTAATTAACATAAGAAGACTTTTAGAACTTCAAAATGATGCATGAAAAAAATCCAAAATCCAAATTCAGGTCCATTTTAAGACGACTGAAGAGCACAACGACCGGTGGCAAGTGGCGTGGGTGATCCCCGTGGTGTGGGAGCTCATCTCCTTCTTCCTCCTCTGCGCCATTTGCCTCCTATGGGCGCTCTCACAAAACTCAACGAGGTATGCTACTACTGCTCACCATCACTACAGCCCATCATCTCATATCAATATGAACAAAAGTTTATGGAATCGTGGGCGTGGGTGTGGTGTGTCGAGCAGGCTCGCCTACTTGAGGGAAGAGTGTGAGGATGACACGGAGCGCGATGACGAGGACGATGACGTGGAGGACACACGGCCGCTATCCTACGTGGACAACTGGACATGCTACGTCACGCAGGATGCTAAGATCATACTGAGGACGGACTCTGGTGTGTACGCCATAGCCGGCGAAGAGTACAAACATGTGTGAGGAGGAGCGTGCTAGCAGATATGGGACAGAAAATGTTGCAAGTGATTAAGGAGTTGATTAGTTTTCCCCCGCAAAAAAAAGGAGTTGATTAGTTTAAACACAAGTAGGTACACAAAAAAGGAGTTGATTAGTTTAAACACAAGTAGGTACACTGTCAACTGAGTACTTCAATTAGGGGCACCTGTTTGTATATAGATCCATGAGCACGTCATCTTGACGGTTTGAAGGATAGATATAGGAGGAAAGATGATACAAACAATTAAGTTCTTTGATTAATATAATAAAGCTTTTAGAATGACCCTTTTTCCCTATGTTTTCATTTGTGTGTGAAATTGATAACTATCCTGCCAATGTACAGCTTCAAAATTTCAAGTAACCGAAACTGTGCACTTGCCAATGAAAACTGAAATTGCTAGGTAATACTTCAAATAAGGATTAATGAACAATAACTGAAAGCTGAAATTTCTATGCAACTTTTCTTTGAATTGCTAACACTTGAAATTAAGATTTGGTTGGGGTGCGCCAGGCTTAGGCCGTAGCGCAACACCTAAGCGACGCTCGAGGGCCCTAGTGGCAAGCCACTATTGTGAGCCCTACCCCCATAAAAAATAAATTTAATATCAAAATAGGCACATGGCCTATATATCAGATATTAAACTAATAAGAACAGATACTACACTGATCTTAGCCAAAAGGCCGAGAAAGTTATGAGTTGCTGTATGATATTAACCCTGGTTTTATAGCTCTCCTGATGCTCCTCTCTCAAAACTGACGGTGTGGTACTAAACAGAGCACTGCACCTGGTCTGTTACTTGGGCTAATTGTCTTGCAATCACAACTCTCCAGATGCCCAAAAAAGACACAGGGGCCCATGTAGATGCCCTTCCAGGCCCAAACCACGGGAAGGCCGTGGTAAGCCTTCCATGACCATTGTAAATGTTTGGCTCAACTTTTTTTTTCTCCCTTAAAAGCCGAAGCAGTTTTTAAATTTTGAAATTTGGATTTTGATATTAGGTCCTTTTTTTTTACATATCCTTTTAGCAATCACGAAAAGCGTGAACGCTGTTCAACGAAAGTGACAAGAAAAAGGCCCAAAACGAACACCAAAACCAAATTCAAAATTTCAAAATCAGCTGCAAGCCTGCAAGCTCTCCCTGCCAAATTCAAAATTCAAAGGAGTATGTCCCTTTCTCAAAAGCTGTTTCAGTATGTATTCTGTAACCTGGGCTGTGTTTAGTTCCTTCCAAAGTTAGAAGTTTGGGTTAAAATTGGTACGATGTGACTGAAAAGTTATGTGTGTATGACAAGTTGATGTGATGGAAAAAGTTGGAAGTTTGGTTCCAATCACAGGCCAATTCTTGCCTGCCTCCATGAAGCGAGGAGATATTTCAGTGAGGAATTGAACGAGACACCGGCGACGCTGCCCAACTCCTCACTGAGACACTGACACCGGCAAAGTCTATTTATTTCTTACTCCATCTCTTTCAGAGAGTGTGTGGCCTTGCAGAAGCAACTTGGCATCAAAGGATCAACCCACATTTTGTTTTCTGGAGACCAGGCATTTTTTGAGGAATATCCCAAGTGCTAATTCTTTGATAAATATGCCGGCTTTTCGTTGGAGTTATCTGCCCATGCCAAGAATATTCCTGCCATCTTCCGGTAATCCTGAGAAGATAGGAGAATGGCTGAATGGAAGTGTAGAGACTTCATTTGTCAATGAAGTTAGGTTGAGTTCGTTTGTGATGGTTCCTACCCTCCACTTCCTCATTTTCCGCGCATACATTTTCTAAACTGTTAAAGGATGCATTTTTATAAAAAAATTATACTTAATAGTTACCTTAAAAATCATATTAACCATTTTTTAAAAAAGTTTAGTAAATACTTAATTAATCATGTGTTATTCTGTCACTCCGCTTTCCATGTATTGGATTACTTTTCAACCCACACCAAAAACACAGCTTCGGTGGGAAAGTAGGGGGCGTTTATTATATCTTCCAATTGACACCCGTCTGTTCGACTGTTCACCGCAACAAACGAAAATTTTGCCGTCTCTCTTATGTCACTTTGTACCCACTTCACAGCTACTTCTTTCGTCCCAAAAAAAAATTAACCTAATATATATATTAAAATATATCGCATGCAGTTTCAGATTTGTTTTTTTTTTTGACGGAGCATGTGAGGTATATTCGCCCAGGCCAAGAGAATCATCCTGCATAGCCTTCGATCGAGTTTGACAATTGGCATGCCTGCCTATTATTGTAAGTTTGTAACCGTTTTTAACCTGAAGAATTTCTATGTGTCATCAAGCGCTATCTGCAGGTGAAGAACAGTTGGGGTTGACTCGTTGCATGATCTGAAGATTATGAAATAGGAGTATGTATCATGGCCACTCGAGCGTATCAAATCACAAATGATTTTTTGTTCAACGCTTCGCCGCCGCAGCGATATCGTCCATGGGTGTTTTTTTTATTTCTTTTTTTTTTCTCTCTTCGACGATCTCCTTTTGACGCCTAACTCTGTCAAACTGCCACTAACCCAATAACATTCAAAAACAAGAGGAAAATTCGTATTACATTTGAATATTTGAAAGCCAAAACACGTATGAATTCGTCTGTATGTATGTTAACTCGCATTTTTACATTATTTAGCCGCTCCTATTTAAGAAGCAGCCAAAAAAAAGAAAAAGAAGAAAAAAAGATCAAAAACAACAACAAGAAGAAGATAATTAAGCAAATTTAATTACAGATTTTGCAGCCCAGAATTTCCCGGCAAAGCCTCCGCCGCCGCCGACGAGGACGAAGAGGCGGTGGTCATTGGATGGGGATGGGGGACGGCGGCTGGAAGGAGCGGAGCCAGTCGGAGTCCGGCAGGGTGAGCGGCGGCAGCGAATGGCGCCCGTGGGTGGAGCTGCCGCGCCGCACGTCCTCCATGGTGAGCAGCGCCGCCACGGTGTTCCGGAATATCCCCTGCTCCGCCGCCGCGGCGAGCGCCTCGGGCGCCGCCTCCGCCGGCAACACCGCCGCCGCCTCCGCCATCATCGCCTCGCACTCCCGCACCATCCGCGACACCGTCTCCGTCTTGAAGAAGTGCCGCCGCTCCCGCACCGCCTCCGCCACCGGCGCCGCCAGCGCGCCGCCGGTGCGCTTGTCGTGCTTCTTGAGGATCTTGCCCACGCCGATGTAGTTGATGCTGCTGTAGCTCAGCAGCAGCACCATCTCCCCGTGGAAGTCCACGATCTCCCGCCGGATTCCGGCCACCTCCGCCGCCTCCGCCGCCGCCGCCGACGACGACGTTTTCTTGATCGCCTCCTGCAACTCCTGCAAACCAAGAACCCATCTCGCCATCAGAAAACTCATCTAAAATTCACAAACGAACTGAAGCGATGAATTGGTGTACGTAGGATACGTGCCCTGTGGCGGATGACGAACTCCTCCTCCTGCTCGAGGAAGAAGGAGTCGATCTTGTCGATGTCGGCGGCGAGGGCGGCGACGAAGGCGGCCTCGTCGGCCGGCGAGCCGGAGATGGAGGCGACGATGCGCTTCAGCTCCTTGTAGCTCACGAACTTGTCCCTCCACTCCGGGAGGCTCTGCTCGATCTGCCTCTTGAGCAGCTTCCCAAACTTCATCTCAGCAACTGATCGATCAACTAACTAGTGATAACTAATCGATACCTACGAATTACTGATTGATCTTGTTGCCTCGATCGATCGCTTGCAGCAAGAACAGCATTGGTTAGCTAAATCTGCGTGTTGATGGATTTGTGTGTCGCGAGTGCTCGTGATATAAGAGCAGAGTTTCGTGGAATATTTACCAGCATATGCCAAGCGTGGTGACTGCTAACTGGTGACAAGGGATGATTGCCCAAAACGTGCTATGGACACCCCGTGGATCTATTTGCACGTTGGGTGTCACGTTTTAAGTTTGTGGTTTTATTATATGCGTATGATTTGTAGCATGGGTTTGAGATAATATTATTACAATATAGATTAGGCTTTTTTTTAAAAAAAATACCGAGAGTTATTTGTCATCACGTAATTTTGTAATTTCAGGAAAAATGTTGTTCCATCATGAAATTTTATAAAAATATATCTTTATTCGTACATAATTGTTGCATGATAAATATATCATATATGGAACTAGACCCAAAATATTGAATGAAATTACTTCACATAAGAAAATCAACTGGAACTTCATGTAACTTCTTTGGCAGGTAACTCCTTGTATTTGTCCCAATTTTCTTGTTCGAATATGAAGTTTTCTTGAACTTGGCAAAAAAATCTCGATAAAAGTAGTTCCAGATCATTAGGGTTTTTGTGTATGGTTTTATTTGGGGAAAAAGTACGTTTTACCCCCCGAACTATTGTGGTAGTACGATTTACCCCCCTAAACTACAATACCGGACATTTGACACCCCCAAACTCTTAAAACCGGATAAATTACCACCCTAACTCGATCCGAAGCGGTTTTCAGCCTACGTGGCACACACGTGGCGATACAGTCAGCAAAAAAAACAAATAAAAACAGGTGGGGCCCACCTGTCAGCCCATTTTTCTTTTTCTCTCTTCTCTCTCTCGGTGGGCAGAGAGAGGCCACGGAGGCGAGGCCGGCGGCGAGCGGCGAGCGGCGGGCGGGGGTGGAGGCGGCTAGTAGCGGCGCGCGGGGTCGGAGGCGGCTGGGGGCGGCGGGCGCGGAGGCGAGGCCAGCGGCGGGCCGAGGCCGGAGGCACGCGGGGGCGGAGGCGGCTGCGGGCGGCGGGCGGGGGCGGAGGCGCCGACGACCTCCCCATCAAGGTCTTCACCCGCGTCCGCGCCGTCTGCACCGCCTGGCGCGCCGCCATCCCGGTGGCCTCGCCGTCGCTCCTCGTCCGCCTCGACTGGAACCTGACAGGAGCAGCTGCCTCGGCTCCGGCCACGGTTGGGTCGCCGTTGGGGAGGTGGGGATGGTGCGGTGGAGATTGGGGGAGGGGACGGCGACACGTAGAGGAGGGGGTCGATGACGGCGGCGGGCGAGGTCGGAGGCCGCGCGGTCGACGCGCTCCGCCTCCGCCTCCACAGTCAGTCGCTCGAGCTCGCCGTCTCCACCGCGACCACCTGAGCTCGCTCCACCGCCTGTTCTGCCGCCGCTGGTGGCTTCCCAAGCTCGCTCCGCCTCCACCGCCGCTCGAGCTCACTCCGCCTTGCCGCCCGCACGAACGAGGTCCACCTCCGTCGCTGGCCGGGCCAGCTGAGAGAGAACCTCCGTCGCCGGCCAGAGCGTACGCGCGTGCAAGGGGACTTGGAGGGATACGTATGGCATGTGGGCCCAGAGAATATTTTTTATTTTCGTTGCTGACTGTATTGCCATGTTGGCGCCACGTGTATAAATTCAACACTAAACCGCTAAGAACAATACTCAGGGGGGTTATTTGCCCGGTATGAATACTTGAGGGTGTAAAATATCTGGTTTTGTTGTTTAGGGGGGTAATTCGATCGACCGCGATAGTTCAGGGGGGTAAAACTTAATTTTTCCTTTTATTTGGTGTGTTTCAACTTTAGTGGCACCTCCAAAGTAGAGTAAGAATGTCGCAATAGGCGGGATGGCTAGTGTGGATTTAGTGATTTTTGGTAAAAGGTGTGAAATGGGGGGTCGCTGGAGCACGGATAGAGAAAGAGTGGTGACTAAAATTCTAAGCATACAAGAAGCATATTCTAGGCGCATAGCCAAAACCATGGGTGGCTAGTGACTTTTGCTCCCACACTGCTTCTAGGTTTTGTAGAGCATCAGATGAAAGGGATATGATTCCTTGGGGATCTTCTTGAAGTTACACTGCTAGTTCAGCATGTTTGGAGGCAAAGGCTACCCCCACATGGTCACTCGTTTTTGGCAAAGCGAGCCTCACCATAGAAAATTCTTGGTACATCTAAATTGCGGTTTGTAGTATTACATTATTATTTTCGATTTATAGCATCACTCCAAGAAAAAAAAATACTCGAGGCACAAGTTGAAGGAATATATATTATAGATTTTATGTCTTTTTCAAGAATTACAATAACGATGAAGAACTATATATATGGAGATAGTTCCAAATTGTGTGTGACAAAGGTTGATGGTTGCTCCAAGAAAAGGAACAAGTATAGGATATTTTGTGAATTATGCTTTGTTGGTAATTTTATTATCTTGTGCCATGAGTTATATTTGCCTATTCGAGATTCCTTCACTTTTGAGAAATTTTGCCGCTGGGAAAAGAAAAAAACACCCCAAGAAAAATAAATTTTAAAATATATATCTTAGAAGTATGGAGATTATATGTATAAATTAATCTTAAAAACTATTTAAATAAAATAATATATTAATTGATATTTCTATATACATTATAACTGGGAATAGTGGTCAAAATTGTTTTCAATACCATGTTCTTGTTCAAAACGATAATTATATCAGCTATAGGAGAGTATTAATATTTCTTTCTTGAAAATGATCTCTCAGCATTGAAATGGCAATTAGCGGCCAGGGAAGAAGAGGTACAAAATTGCAAAGTCATATCATGGAACCTTGCATCACATCAGCAAATCATCCCAAAAAGAAGCACACAAACATGCAGGACCATTCTTTTTGACATCAATATTTCTTTTCTTTCTGGCTATATTCTTCCCCGTATAAAAGGGTGGCTGTTAGGGCTAATGAGTTCTATAAGTTCATAGTTTATTCAGAGCATATCCACAAAAAATATTGCTTTTGATGTGTATATAGTGATGTGTTCTCTTGTTTGCCTTTTTTTACGTCATTGCTTTAGTGGAGTCATGTACTACTTATTTATAGTGGTCGGAAGGATAGCTGGTTAACTCAAGTAGCATGAGTTCTTTTTTCCTGAAAAAATAAAGTTAGCCATCCATAAGCCTGAGTAAAGGAGCAAATGATAAGACCAGAAGCAATTTTATAGATAGCGGCAACATTTGCTAGTGCAATTTAGGGCATTCCTAACCCAATGACTAGAATAGTGTCCATAGCATTAAATAAGTTGTCACCTAGGACAAAAAATGATGTGGCAAGTGAATAAATGAGGAAAGAGAAGGAAACCATGTCTTGCATGAGACATGGTTTCTACACAACATCCAAAACATCATGTGAGATAAGTAGCATTAAATTAAAGTATGGAATAGTGGTGTTTGCATTGGAAGAGTAGTGTCTAGTGTTAGTTTCTCGATGATGTGGAGTTTATGGAAATCATGTTTAGTGTTATGGTTGGGACTGCCCTTATACTACTACATCTTAAAAATTGCATCTTTTTAGATGGTCTTAATAAATATATACTCCCTCTGGACAGAAATATACGTCGTTTCAGACAACTCAATTAAACTACGCTCAGTGCAAATTGCTTCTCCGACGAGTAATGTTGACTAGAGAGAGTATATTTGGACTTGCAGTTAGGCGTATATACTAACTGTACTAAATTCTCCATTTTCTTCTCCCTAAGATTATTTTTTTATAGGGCACTTAGATTTTATTTGAAAGATTCTCAACGTTAACAAATGACGAGCTAGTTTGTATACCCTGCTAGTGCCAAAACCTAAATAAATTTTGGTACCACCAATTTTTTTTTCTAAGGTAGAGTTGCCGTTTTAATGTCAACTTAGAGCAAAGCTTTAAGTAGAATCTAGAAATTTTAAATTGGACACTGGTAATGCCAATGATATAAACCACTGTACGTATGCACTATTCCAAATACCAAAATATATCTAGAAAACTATTAAAATATTGGTAGAGTATGTTTTGGCATTAATCTAAAATGGCCGGACAACTTGGCTAGGATGCAGGAACTAACATCTCACGCACGTAAACCGAAATAACTCATTAGCGTACGATTAATTAAGTATTACCTTTTTTTTAAAAAATTAGATTAATATGATTTTTTAAAATAACTTTTGTGTAAAAACTTTTTATAAAAAACACACTAATCAACAGTTTGGCGCGAAAAAAAAAGATAGGTGGGTTGGGAAAGTGAAACTCAGCCTAGCCTACATGAACTGATGAGCTTTGGTACGGTCGGACGGACCGCACGACGGTATGGGCCGGATGTTTCGTAAATCGAAGCCCATATTTGTGGCCCACTAACTCAGTACACCCGAAGCGGAGCCCGTCCGATCTTCTGGGCCGCTCAATCCGGCCCACCCATGGAAAGCAGATACGGCCCAACCGCATCCTTAAACCCCAGCAGCTGCACGTCCATCGCCTCTCGCTCTTCCCTGCCTCCCCCCCGCCGCCGCCGTGGATCCCTCAGCCCACCGCCGGCGAGCCCTTCCGCCGCCGCCTCACCCTAGCGCTGCTCCCTTGGGACGGACTGCGGCCCGCCACTTCCTCGGCGTGCTCCTCCTCCAGCTCACCTCAGTGTCGCATCCCCCGGTAAGCTCCCCATTGCCTCGCCGCTGTGCCCGCCCACCTCCTGCCCCTCTCATCCAGCACGCGCCCGGAGACTCCGAGAGTGGACGGATGATTCGTCCGTGAGCGATGACTGGGCTCTCGTTCGTGGGAGCTCACTGACCAGGGGATTCTCTGGAACACACAAACTTTTATTATTTCTTTTTTTTTAATTATTTCTTTGCTTCAAGCGAGAGCTAAGGGTGATTGACTGGTATTGTTATAGCGATATGATTTTGTGTTTTTGTTCTCTTTGCAGGAGATTTGATGCAAATTTGTAAACCTGAGCGTATTCTTTCTCGGAGGCCTGGTCCATGAAGTGTAATTTCTGTGTAGGATCTTCTTCCTGCTCATATCCTGTCAATGTAGGAGGGGATTGGGCGTCCCTTGTCTATGCACAGGGCAGTGCCAGGGTTCCTGCGTCGAGCCCTCGTAACCAGAAGCCGCCCGCAGGCGTCGCGCTTTACTTCACTGGCTTGTTGCTTGAACAACCTGGATCATCAAGAGCCCACTCAGAGTACCATTTCTGGTGATTATAGACGTCAGTGCCTTCTTCCCTTGATCACACTAGCAGTGCGGACTTCAAACTGGGACGTCGCAAGAAAGATAAGCTTCAGGGAGTGTGAGAATTTATATGGCCTTTCCCAGTCAATTGGGTTGTTTGCGTTGCTTATACAGTCATTCTTGCCTTGGAGAGTCATAGAGGTCCGGTGCTTGATTCAGAGCATTGTCGATTACTGTGGAAATGCTGGTCCGGAGTTGTTTGAGTTGGCATTTATGCTGGTGAACAATTTGGGTGGATCGATAACATTGCTTCAAGTTTATGCTGCGTTCATACGGGTTTTTATAGAGCTGTCAATGTTTGAGGATGCTCTTGTCACCTACATCGAGGCCAAGAAGATTGGAGTTGAGCTGCAGCTTTGCAACTTCTTGCTGAAGTCCTTAGTCAAGAGGAATCAGTTCATGTATGCGAGGAGTTTGTTTGATGATATGAAGAGCACTGGTCCCTCACCAAATGTCTACTCTTATTCAGTTTTGATGAGCATGTATACACATGGTGATAAACCATGTTTGGAGGAAGCTTTTGATCTTCTTTGTGAAATGAAAATCAGAGGCGTGAAGCCGACTGCGGCAACCTACGGAACTTACCTTTATGGACTTTGCCGTGCCAAACAGGTCGAATCTGCATGGGACTTTCTTCAAGTGCTTCGGCAGAGAGGCTACCCTTGCAACAGCTATTGTTTTAATGCAGTGATTCATGGTTTCTGTAACGAGAATCAGGTTCACAAAGCCATGGAGGTATTTGATGAGATGAAGAAAGGTGGGGTTGTTCCAGATGTCCATAGCTACAGCATATTAGTTGATGCGTTTTGCAAACAAGGCGCTCTATCGTTAGGCTCTAATTTGCTTGATGAAATGGAAAGAAACAAAGTCAGTCCTACTCTTGTCATTTACAGTTCACTTCTGCATGGTCTTTGCAAAGCTGGAAAAGTTGAGGAGGCCCTTGAACTTTTTGAACGTCTCAAATATCAAGGTTTCAAGCACGACCAAATTACTTACAGCATTGTTCTTCATGGTTGTTGCAGACATATGGATATAGAGGTTGCCTATGGTCTTTGGATTGACATGGTTAACCATAATTTTGTTCCAGATGTTTACAATTACACTAGTCTTATATATGCATTTTGTAGGCATAGATACCTTAAAGAAGCATTGGGGTTATTTGAACTAATGCTTGACAACAAGATAAACCCCAATATTATTGCATGCACTATTCTAGTTGACGGCTTCATGAAAGAAGGGCTGATTGGTGAAGCCTTTCTTTTCTTGGATGAAGTACGCCAATTTGACATTGTCCCCAACCTTTACACATACAAAGTTATCATCAATGGCCTCTTCAAGGGTAACGAATCTGATGATGTGTGGGGATTCTTTGGGGACATGATAAAAAGGGGATATATTCCCGATGTTGTCCTTTACAGTATTATTATTGATGGCTTTGTGAAAGCTTTGGATTTGCAGGAGGCTTTCAGGTTGTATCATAAAATGTTGGATGAGGGGACAATGCCAAATATCTTTACATATACTAGCCTCATAAATGGGCTGTGCCGTGATGATAGACTCCCTGAAATGACGCCACTGTTGAAGAATATGATTTTGGAGGGGCTGACACCTGACAGAATTCTGTACACTTCTCTCATTGCATGCTATTGTAAGCGTTCAAACATGAAGAAAGCTATGGAAATTTTCAGAGAGATGAAAAATGGGGGTATATCGCCAGATACTTTTGTTTATACATGTTTAATTGGTGGCTACACCAAAGTTCGTGCTATGGATTTTGCGGAGTTGTTGATGGAAGAAATGGAAACTAAAGGGCTTACACCTACCGTAGTAACTTATACAGATCTAATAATTGGATACTTAAAAGCAGGAGATGAGAAAAGTGCCTATAGGACATATCATAATATGATTCAGAGAGGTATTACACCAGATGCCAAGCTGAGCTGCATATTGGACCTTGGCAATGATGCAGATGTTGATAAATCTCAAAAAGAGAAGGATGTATCTTAGCTATTTCCATTGAGATCTACAAATTGTTCAAGGGATATCTTTTTAAGGGATTAAACCACATACTGTGGATTGATTATTAGGTCTCTTTAGTTCTCTACTATGGACTGTGGAGATAAGAAATGGGCAAGACATGACAGTTTTATCCATGAACAACACCTGGGGAGCTCAGTTGAGCTCATTCACAGGGATTTCAGGCGGATTTGGTCTGGCTTCCCTGTACTCTCTGGCACCTGCAGTTTCATGTGTCTATGACCGCTGCTGGGTGACCAAGGTGGGTGGTTTTATGAGAAAATTTCTTTGGATGTCTAAAGATGTAAAATCCCAATACATGTATGCAGTTACATAACCACTTCTTCTGTAGATTCATCTGATTCTAGGCGATGATACTGCAATAGAGAAAATGTTAGCTTGCGATTCCTTCCATTGGTTAATTATGCCGTTTGTCCTTCATGCATTGATATATGGCTTCTCAAATTAATCTTTAATTGAATGTATCCATAAAAATTGCAGCTGACAAATTAGTGACAGCATATTAACACATTAGTAACTTATGTGTCATTGTTGATTCCCATTTTGCTCTGTATTTGATGTTTATCATATTTTTCTTTGTCAATCTGCACTGCATTTGCTGTTGAAGTGTTGATCGCTGTCTAGGTTATATGGTGCATGCATTACATTCAGACAGCTGTGCCTTTTGATTTCTCTGTAGGTGGAATGGTGGTGCCTTTTGGTTTCTTCAGGAGTCAAGATTGCAGGGTTCAGATCCAATTCTGATTAGGTTTGATGCTTCTACTGTTAATGCTGTTCTTGCTGATCTTTTCTCCTCTGTTTAGAAATTAACTAAAAGTAGGTGCTACTGTTTAGTTTTGCTCGATGCTTCCATCCTATGTAATGCAAGTGGTATATGCGGTAATAAAACCTCTTTGCTCTTTCTTGTTTCCATTTTGCAGGTCCACCAGTGTCCCATGAAGAGGAAGATGATTTGGGTTAGACAAATAAATAAATGGGTATGACTATAAACAAAAAGGTACTCAGTGACATTAACCAGTTTTGTGTTGTGTCAATTCTTGTTCTGCTTGATTTGGTCAGACAATGTTGGGACTTGAGACATCAGACATGTCATATTTGTTCCGATTTTAGCGTTTTATCCTTGCATGACATTGCAAATTTGCAATACTGTAATTCTTGTGCAGGTGGTACATATCTTTTATTCCCTTGGCATGTTAGATTGATATTATTGGGGTCTTAATTAGTCGTGGCCAACTTACACTAATTGAATGACTGGAATAATGTTCCTGGAATTGTTTAGCTGTCGTATTTTCTCATATAGTTGGTGTATATCTGCTTTCAACTTACAACTGAATGCTGTTTGCTCCTTGTCTCAACTGCCAACGAGTTGAATCCTGGAAACTGTTAGAAAGAAAATTTTAACCTCCATTCAGAAGTAGCCATAGATTAAGCACATATGATGCTCCGTTTTTTTTTTTCAATCTGATGAAGTGGACTTTAACCTCTAAGCTTAGTCTGACTCATTTATGTACATCTCTATTGTGTTCACTGGTTTTACCTAACACTTTCTTATTGCAAATCCAGTGTTCTTCTTTCATTGGCGATGAAGTGGACTTTAACCTCTAAGCTTAGTCTGACTCATTTATGTACACCTCTATTGTGTTCATTGGTTTTACCTAACAAATTCTTATTGCAAATCCAGTGTTGTTCTTTCACTGGCGATGATTTCCTGATCAACACAATTGGACCAGCTGGTAAAGAGAAGGTAATGGGCAATCTCTATGACGGCACACCAGTACGAATGGTTTCATGTTGTGGTCTCCATTGTAAGTTTTTTCGATCTATCTGCTTGATGTACTAGGAAAACTAATCAGTTTTCTTTTATTTTGTTATGCAGGTGATGATCTTGACTTTGTCTATTGCTGTTCTTCTACCTGATCATCCAATTAAACGTTCATAGATCATATCCAACTGAGATGGTAAGTTTGCACGTGTACACTCATTCCAGACTATCCATTTGTGATTTCTTTTGCCAGTACATGATAGAAAATGTGTGGTATAAGCTTATCTGCCAAAGGAACATTATTCTTTTAATCCAGCCAACCTGATTCTGAAAGCAAGATGTTTTCCGGTGTCTTAGAATTTAACTGAACCTTGGAGGATAAGTGTTGTTTGTGCACTTGATGTCAGCTATGCTGGAGGAGCTTCACTGTCTTAGTCTTGGCCTTTTGGGATTGATTTTCTCCAAAGATGCTGCCATGCTTCTTTTTCATTTATATTTATTGCAGTATGCCTCTAGATTGCTAGTGTTTCTTGTGTTTTGTGATAATCTGCTTTGTGAGGCACATGAAGCTGGAGATCACTGTCAAAAATGGGTTACGATCTACAGGTTCTTCAGCTTACCCTGAACTATTGCCTGCTACTTTACAGGCTGATGAAGAGAGGCGGCGGCGCTCAGGCAAGCCTCCCAAGATCGTCAGGCACCGGCATCCTCTCGACTTGTCGACGTGATGGAATGAATCGCCCGTTGTGTGTAGCAGCAGCATTAGCAGTGAGCCAGGGAAGCAGCTCGGCCATTGCAAAAGCGAAGTAGGATTCCACGATGTGAAGCAGCTCTGTGACTGCACAAAGTTACCTTCTTCCTCTTCTTCTTCTTTTGAGTTTGTGCAAAGATCTTGGAACAGTAATAGTCAGTTGTGTTACTTCCAGACATGGTTTAATGCTGTAATAATTCCTAAGCTAAAATATACTCGGTCTATTTTCTGAACTTGCCCAATTGTAGCTATCCTAAACGGGGGCCAAACTGCAAAATTACTGCTCGCAATATTCAGTTGGGCCGAATTGTAGTAGCAGACAAAGTAAGGAATAAGTTCACTCTAGGTCCCTCAATTTGTCACCGAGTTCGACATTCATCCCTGGACCTCAAAACCTGATACAACATATCCCTCAACTTACAAAACCATGCAAACAACGTCCCTCGGCAGTATTGTTCCTGGATTTTGCTGGCGTGGCGTCTACATAGCTCTTTTGACTAAGTCTTCATCCAAGTGGCATTAACGTGGCGCTCACATGACAGTTTGATCTAAAAATACAGAACTGAAAACTCAAAAATTAAACAAATATACGGGACCCACATGTCAGTTATACGGGACCCACTGACATGTGGGTCCCACTTTTCTCCATCTCACCCTGAGATATCTCTAACCGGAGGGAGGAGACAAGGAGGCTGAGGCCGTTGGCCTCTCCGCTCCCCTCGCCAGCCATCGCACGCCGCTCATCTCTTCCTCCGACCACCGCGTGCCGCTCATCTCTCCCCGCCGCGCCGCGCGCCGTTCGTTTCTCTCCCGCCGATCGCCGCGAGCCACTCCTCTCTCCCCGCCGTGTCGCGCGTCGTTCTTCTCTCTCTCACCAGCCATCGCATGCCATTCCTCACTCACCGTGCGCCGCTCCTCTCTCCTGCCAACCGCTGCGCACTGCTCCTCTCTCCCCACCATGTCACGCGTCATTCGTCTATCTCACCGGTCGCCGCGAGCCGCTCCTCTCTCCCTCCGGCCGCCGCGCGGTGTTCGTGTCTCTCTCGCCAACCGCCATGCGTCACTCCTCTCTCCCATCGATCGCCGCTCCTCTCTCCCGCCGGTCACCGCGCGCCACTCCTCTCCCCTCCGCCAGCAACCTTTGGCGCCCTCCTTGCAGACCGTCGCCGATCTCCTCACTGCCGGCTGCCTACTGAGATTGGAAAGAGGAAGAGAGATATAAGGTGGGGGAGAAATGTGAAGAGTCACTAACATGCGAGGCCCATGCTGACTCATCGATGTTGACTCGGGTCAAATTGCCACGTAGGATAAAACCACTCACCATATTGCCTTGGGACTTATATTGCACCGGTTTTGACTGTTAAGGGACCCGTTATATCTGGTTTTCTGGTTCGAGAATGAAAATCAAATTCGTTGTCAAGTAAGGGATCTGAAATGAACTTATTCCGACAAAGTAATATACACGGGGACCCAACTACAAACTTCTGGATCCGAAATAGGGCCCAAATGGATTTCAAGCCCAAGTCCACACTCTCCATCCTTCCCGATGCGCTCTCTCTTCACCATGCCGCCGCCGCCACCAGCGCCGGCGGCGGCGGCCGGCGAGGGGGCTCCCCCATCCTCCTCTGCACCGTCTCCGCCCTAACACACCGCATTCGAGTCTGACCCGTCGAGTGCGGCCTCCGGCCGGCGGCGGCCGCGGCGCCTGAGCGAGAAGAGAGAAGGGGAGATGACGCGCCGCCGCCCACGTATCCGCGCGCTTCTCTCCGGCCGTCGGCGTACCACGGCGCCGCCGCTCCGGGGGAAGAAGATGCCCATCGTCCTCCTCTTCCTATCAGCAAATTCAACACCGCGAGGATAACAAGAGTCGCATGATTGAACCAATAACGCAGCAGTGCTGTACTGTTCTTCGTTTCCTTCTCTCTCTCTCTCCACAATGTGATTGATCTCTATTTCGTGTTCAAAATCTTCTTTCATTACATGATGATGATCTGCACCTGATCGAATTATGATAGTTATTACATGTTCTTCTCATTTCGATTACAGCAAAAATGAAATGACAGGTTAACTGAATATCCTCAAATCAATGGAGCGAACTCTGAATTCCTGACTCAAACAACATTTCAGAGATTCCTGAATTCCTGATACAGAGTAAGCCCTCTCATCCCCTCTTTCTTGCTTGCCTTGGCAACAAACCCACCAATCATGCAACAATCTATGTGCACACACAAACCAGGCAGTTGCTTCCTAGAAGAGTGAGTTAGTGTGTAGGTAAGAAAAATGTAGGAAAAGAAACTCTCCCTGATGGAGACTGCAGTGCATCAGCATGCAGTTCAGTTCAGGCACGTTCCCTGAAAGTTCTATGCCTCCCTTGCGGCAACTAAACTCTGAAAAAGTCTAGTCAGTTGTGGCGTGCAGCTGAGTAGGAGTATATAGCACAAGAACTTCCATATCACAAGTTCACTATCCTCTCTCACACTGACCTCCCAGTTCACTGTGCCTCACAATTAAGCTGGCAATGGGTCCATAGGAGCACAGATCCACATCACACACAAGAAACTGAGTACTCTATTTCAACGAGTTCACTCACTGTACCGCAGTTCTTTTTTTAAAAAAAAACTGCTGTCCATGTTCCCATATCTTCAGAGTGTTTTCTTTTTTTTCTTTTTTTCTTTTTACAATTTGCCTAGTACTATCACAGAAATCACGGATTTGGAAAATAGCACTGTATGTGTCATTCTTACGTACAGTGGTATTTCGCAAATTCGCAACTCATGTATCTTTGTGATGATAATGGTATTTCCCAATATTTTTTTCATTCTTTTCCCTCCTGAAGAATCTTCAATAATCACCTCACACAGTTTTGGGCTTCTGGCCGAAGCTTGGCTCATTTTGTCACCAGAAATTTCATTTTGCTGGGATGCTATATCCACCAATTACACGTAATTGTACTACTCCCTCCGTCCCACCTATAAGGGATTTTGAGTTTTTGCTTGCAACGTTTAACCACTTGTCTTATTCAAATTTTTTTTGCAAATATAAAAAACGAAAAGTTACGCTTAAAATACTGTAGATAATAAAGCAAGTCACAAATAAAATAAATAATAATTTCAAAGAAATTTAAATAAGACGAGTGGTCAAACGTTACAAGCAAAAACTTAAAATCCCTTATATTATAGGACGGAGGGAGTACTTTTTACCGTTTAGGTGCAACTCAAGTATCAAATTAGCTCTTTTGCAAAATTCTTCAAAAGTGTGTTGATCTGTTTGGTTGGCTTCCCCGTGTGTTTGGTTCACGTTCTGTCACTGCCATGATAATAGGCCAGAGACCAATCATTCAACCTGCAACTTCCATACAACAACCAGCTAAGCTGATCGATTGGGTTTTGGATAACCAGATTTAACACGTGTTGTGGATCTTTGCTACAGGTGTTCTAATCTTGGCTGTGTTTAGATCCAAAGTTTGGATCCAAACTTCAGTTCTTTTCCATCACATCAACATGTCATACACACACAACTTTTCAGTCACATCATCTCTAATTTCAACCAAAATCTAAACTTTGATCCAACTAAACACAGCCCTTATCATTAGTACCATTCCATTATTCAATATAGTAACAGCAATTGCGATCCGTGCAGCTGCTTTCGGAAGCTCTCAGGCTGTTTTCCTGCAGTACTTGGCCTATGGAAAAAATTTTCCTTTGCTCCTCAAAGTGGGTACTTGGCACGTTGCACACCTGTGCACAAATATCTATTGTAAGTACTATATATATTCTGCTTTGCAAACACAGAAATGATTGTACACCACTATCTCCAAGTACTTATTAGACTTCCCCAAATGAAAATGGTACCAGTAATTCTTCATTAGTACCATTGTACACTCGAGATACTAAAAGATAGGAATATGTCACATGATCTGAGTTTACAGAAATAATTATACTCTAACAAAAAGTTGCACACATATAATAATACCATCCACCGACAACCACGCATGTACAAATTCGCATGTAGAAAATAATACAACATTTTAGTAATATAAAATATAACAGACACATGTCTAAAATATCCATCTACAAAAGAACTAGATTGAGGATGCATACATCACACCAACACGAATTTAGAGAAGTGCATCGGTTTGTTTCATATTCTTTTATTTACTACTACTACTACTAGATTATTGCAAAGAAAAGAAAACATAATAGTCAAAATTTAAGTGTTCGTTTGATCAAAAGCATGAAACCGATTTGAGTTTTTTCCCCACTTTTTTCCGAGACCGAATTGAGTTTTTTTTTCTCTCTGTTTTTCTTTTTCCGAGATGGTACGCACGTCTTGAAGCTAATGGTGCCATGCCGCCCTCGTGCCTGAACCGAGAAACATTTGCTAGTGGGAGGCAAGGAAGGCGATGGCCGATGTAAGAGCACTCATTGTCTCATTGTTTCCATCACAGCAAATTGCACTGTAAGTCATCCAACTTGTATGCCGTGTACTTCCCATCTCAAGGACTATATAACCTCAACATGCCACCTAAAATACTAAGATAATCTCGACCTCTCTAAATCAAACAAACAGGATGGGCTAACAACTCTGACTTGTTCGTCCAACCAGGCTTACATAGTCACTATTGAAATTTGATTGGGTTCAGTACAAGTCTAGCTAGATTTTTTCAGTCAATTATTTGATAGGCCGGACAGGGAATCAAACGTGAGGGGAAAAAAAAGAACAGTAGAAGTCTTAGGCTGTGTTTAGTTCCATCTAAAGTTTGGATTTTGGTTGAAATTAGAGATGATGTGACTGAAAAGTTATGTGTGTATGACAGATTGATGCGATGGAATTTTACAAACTTTGGATATAAAGTTTAGATCTAAACACACCCTTAGTCAAGATCGATTCCCATAGATTCTAAAAAGGTAAAAGAAAAAGGAGTCAACCAAGCAAACAGGAGAAGTCGATGGAGAGATTAATTTTCCACCACCATTATTTGAGGTCATTTTACGTGGTATCTAGCTACTGTGGTCTGTGGAGTCTGGACTAGTATAGGAATGCAAACCATTTGTCAATGTCATTGTATTATTACCACACACTTTATTTGTTCTGTTTCTTTTCCTTCTTTTTTCTTTTTTTTTTTTGGTGAGAGTGCCTTGCATGTGCTTTGGGGTTGAATACTGACTAGTCGAGCACCCACTTCGAAAGAAGCTACACAGGGCCGGCCCTGGCCCTATGCAGCTGAGGCGACCGCCGGGGGCCCATGATGGTGGGGGTGTTGGAAATATAGTCATTAATCGGCATATTTTAATCCAAAAAGTTAAAGCAATAATCATGGCATAAGCAGTGTAGAGTGATCTTAACATAACCAGTAGCATACTATGCGCATCATGAATGTCAGGAACAGGAACATAACAGTAACGCAATAACGTGCTAGAGGCATCATGAAGAACATGAACAAGAACATAGCGCACATAGTATAGCGATAGCGCTAACAGCAGTAACAGGAGGAGAAGATTATACCCCGAGAATGGCCCTCCGCTGGATGGTGAGGCAGAATTGCCTCCGTTGTTGTTGTCGTTCACGGCACCTCCTAGCGCACCAGCTCCTGTCGGCGGCGCATCACCTCTGCCAGCAGCGGCAACTCCAGACATGGCGATGAGCAGTCGTGCGGGAGGCACTCCCCAAAAACCTGATCACCCGCCTACCCGGTGTAGATCTCAGGCGAAGGTGTGGTTTCGGAGGCACTGCTCCTTCCAATCTCTCGTACGCGCAAGAGATCAGAAGCGAGGAAGCGAGAGCAACTTAGGCGCGGAGAAGGAGAAACTAACACCGGGAAAGAAGCGATGATAACGGATCGGACTCGCGGCCTCCTTATCTATCAGGAGAAAGAACGTGGACGCGCTGTTGCGGAGGGAATCGTGGGAACGTGGGTTAGTGGCTGCAAAAGGATAGCGACGTGACGCACGCCCGCCGCCAGCCAGCCAAGCCAAGCCACGCCTCGCCTCGCCCACGCCCTCGGCCCGGCTCGGCGCGCGCGCGCGCGTGTGGCATTCCGACCCCCACCTCAACTGGTCAACAGGGAGCCTCCAATAACTCCCTATTTAGGTTGAGATATTTCTCGCTTAAATCCTGAGGTGGTATTATTATCCTCAACACTTATTATAGGCCTTTGAGATTTAATATTATAAGTTGGGCCTAGCCCAATTATTCTAACAATCCCCACCAAATTTCAAGGCTCATAAGAAATGTTCGTAATGTTGTGCTTGTTTGATATACCAGGGTTTTGGTGGAGACTGTTAAGTTGAACTTCCACCTAGGAAATGAGCTACATCAGACCACAACTGAACAATGGACTATGTCTTGAATTGTGAGTTTTGTGTGATCAGGTTTCACTCAGAACCTTGACTGGTACTGGGCTGCCGTTCGCATCCCCTCTGTTTGGAGCATATAAGTCAAACTCCAGGCCTTTCATGAGTATCTAGAGATCGCCCAAACCTCATAGACTGTGACTAGCAGTCGAGCTCATATAGGTGTGTTCCTTCTGAGATGTTCTGCAGGTCAACATCTCTGCTTGGAAAAGCCACTCGGATCACATTAAGACATAAGCCATCCTACCATGCAGGAAAGAAGAGAAGCACATCATGAAAATGAGCCCTTTTCAAGGGTCTCTTCTCTCAGTCACACAATAGTTTGTTTCACCATCCAAATTCACGGGATCTCCGATCACAATGGACAGGTTTCCACTATTATGCAACCTTAGGTGGGTATCAAGCCCATTTCCCTCGATGCACTGTCTATCACATTACGTGGTAGCCCCTTGGTAAACTGATCTGCCAGATTTCTAGCCGTTTGGACATAGTCCAATGTTATAACTCCGGAGTTTTTCTGCTTTCTGACAGATTTCAGTCTTCTCTTGATGTGTCTAGATGACTTCATGTTGTCCTTTGAACTGTTCACTTTAATAATCACTGTTTGATTATCACAGTTCATTAGGATAGCTGGCACTGGTTTTTCAACCACCGGCAAATCCATCAGGAGTTCACGAAGCCACTCGGCCTCAACTGTCGCAGTATCTAGTGCTGTAAGTTCTGCTTCCATTGTTGACCTCGTTAAGATGGTCTGCTTGCAAGACTTCCAGGAATAGCGCCACCTCCAAGTGTGAACACATATCCACTTGTGGCTTTTATCTCATCAGCATCAGATATCCAGTTTGAGTCACTATACCCTTCTAGTACTTTTGGATACCTGGTATAGTGAATTCCATAGCTCATAGTGCCCTTTAGATAGCGCATTACTCTTTCCAGAGCCTGCCAATGATCATCTCCCGGATTTGAGACAAACCGGCTCAGCTTGCTTACAGCAAATGAGATGTCAGGCCTCGTTGCGCTAGCCAAGTACATCAATGAACCAATGATTTGAGAGTATCTCAGTTGTTCCCTTGCTATTCTTCGGTTTTTCCTTAATAGCACGCTGGGATCATAAGGAGTAGGAGCTGGCTTGCAGTCACTATATCCAAAGCGACTCAAAACCTTGTCCACATAGTGGGATTGCACAAGTGTAATCCCACCCTCATCTCCTCTTTGTAGTTTGATGTTAAGAATAACATCAGCCTCTCCCAAATCCTTCATTTCAAAACTCTTGGACAGATAGTCTTTGACCTCCTCAATCACATTAAGGCTAGTCCCAAAGATCAGTATGTCATCGACATATAAGCACAAGATCACCCCTTCTCCCCCACCATAGCGACAGTATACACATTTGTCAGCTTCGTTCACAACAAAGCCTGCAGATGTAAGCGTGGTGTCAAACTTCTCATGCCATTGCTTAGGTGCTTGCTTGAGGCCATACAAGGATTTCAACAGTTTACACACCATTCCCTCCTGACCTTCTAGTACATACCCGTCTGGTTGATCCATATAGATCTCCTCCTCCAGCTCTCCGTTTAGGAAAGCTGTCTTAACGTCCATCTGATGGACGAGAAGACCATGAGAGGCTGCCAGAGCAAGTAGTACTCGAATCGTGGTCAAGCGAGCAACTGGTGAGTATGTGTCGAAGAAGTCCTCGCCTTCCTTTTGGGTATAACCCTTGGCCACAAGCCTTGCCTTGTACTTTTCGATTGTACCATCAGGCCTAAGCTTTTTCTTGAAAACCCATTTGCATCCTACGGACTTGCACCCATATGGACGCTCAACGACTTCCCAAGTACCATTAGACATAATCGAGTCCATTTCACTGCGTATTGCTTCCTTCCAGTAGTCAGCGTCAGGAGATGAATATGCCTCTTCTATGGTTCTTGGGGTGTCATCCACGAGGTATACAATGTAGTCATCTCCAAAGGATTTTGCAATCCTTTGTCTCTTATTCTTGCGAGTATCTACAATGTTGTTCTCCTAAGGATTTCCCTCAGGCGTTTGATCATTGTGTTCTATCTGTGCAAAGTGCTCATGGGGCATGACAGTTTCTTTACTAGAAGTGCTAGGTGTATGTTTCATAGGAAATTCATTCTCAAAGAATGTAGCATCTCTGGACTCGAGAATTGTACCAGCATGCATGTCGGGTACTCCAGAGTTTACTATTAAGAATCTATAACCCACACTGTGGATAGCATAACCAAGGAACACACAATCAACAGTATTTGGTCCAAGTTTCCGCTTTTTGGCTATAGGTACATTTACCTTGGCCAAACAGCCCCATGTCCGTAGGTATGAGAGATTTAATTTCTTCCTTTCCCATTCCTCGAATGGTGTTACTTCCTTATGCTTCATTGGAATTTTATTCAGGACATGACACGTAGTCAAAACTGCCTCACCCCACCATTCCTTGGAAAGCCCCGCAGTGTCTAACATGGCAATCACCATCTCAGTTAGAGTACGGTTCTTTCTTTTGGCCACCCCATTTGATTGGGGTGAATAGGGAGGCGTCATCTCATGAATAATTCCAAACTCTTCGCAAAAGGATGTAAACTCATTGGAAAAATACTCCCCACCTCTATCAGACCTCAACTGTTTGATTTTCCTTTCAAGTTGGTTTTCTACCTCAGCTTTATAGATTTTAAAGTAATGTAATGCCTCATCCTTTGTTTTCAATAGATACACATAGCAAAATCTAGTGCAATCATCTATCAGTGTCATGAAATATTTCTTTCCCCCTTTAGTCAACACGCCGTTCATTTCGCACAAATCGGAATGAACAAGTTCTAGAGGTGCCAAATTCCTCGCCTCAGATGCCTTGTGAGGCTTGCGAGGTTGTTTCGATTGAACACAAGTATGGCACTTGGAACCTTTGATCAAAGTGAATTTTAGAATTAAACTCATGTTAACTAAGCGCGTCATACAACCGAAATTCACATGACAGAGTCGCGAATGCCACACATTAGACTCATTATTCTCGCTAATATGGTTCACAGCATTATGATTATTACACATGTCATTCAAAGAAAAGCGGACCAAGCCTCCGCTGTCATAACCTTTTCCAACAAAAGTCTCATATTTAGATACGACACATTTATTGGACTCAAACACAAATCTAAAACCTTCTCTACACAATAGAGAGCCGCTAACTAGATTCTTATTTATTGAAGGGACATGCTGCACGTTCTTCAGCTGCACGGTCTTTCCCGAAGTAAACTTCAGATCGACCGTACCAACACCATGAACAGCCGCAAGCGACCCGTTTCCCATCAACAAGGAGGAACCTCTCCCGACCTGATAAGAAGAAAACAGAGAAATGTCAGCACATACATGAATATTAGCACCAGTGTCTACCCACCAATCAGGTGAATGAAAAACAGAGAGAACTGTAGGTAATATTTTACCGTACCCCGATGTTCCTCCGCCCTCGCTAATGACCATGTTGGCAGACTTCCTGTCTTTGCGCTCAGGACAGTCTTTGGCCCAATGCCCAGACTTGCCACACACAAAGCAGTCTCCCTTTGCCTTTCCCTTGCCTTTCTTCTTAAAATTGGTTGCAGCCTTGGGTTTGACATCAGGCTTTGACTTTCTTGTTGTTGTGGGATGCATGAGGGTTCTTCTTCTGTACCATATTGGCACTAGAACCTCCCTCAACCTTTTTGCCCCAGACGTCCTTTGCCCTCGCCTTCTCCTCAACACCCAAAGAGCCAATGAGATCAGAAACACTGAACTCTTGTCTCTTGTGCTTTAGAGAAGTGGCAAAGTCCGACCAAGAAGGTGGTAGTTTGGCAATAATGCCACCCGCCACAAACTTGTCCGGCAACTCACAGTTGTTGTTCTCAAGTTCCTTAGCCAGCATCTGAATCTCATGAGCTTGTTCTATTACAGAACGGTCATCGACCATCTTGTAGTCATAGAACTGCTCCATGACATACAGCTCACTGCCGGCGTCAGAAACTCCGAACTTGGCCTCAAGTGCATCCCACATGTCCTTCCCAGAAGGCATGTGCATGTACACGTCCACTATGTTGTCAGCGAGTACACTGATCAATGCTCCACGGAACAGGCAATCCGAAGCCTCGAACTTAGCCTCTTCCTCAGGAGAAAGAGGTGGTTCACTTCGTTTGCCCTGTGAAATATAGAAGCACTGCATCGCTGTCAACCACAATAGTGCACGTGCTTTCCATCTCTTATAGTTTGAACCATCAAAAGCATGTGGTTTCAATACAGCAGCAAAGCCAACTACCGAAAATGACCTATCAGGTTTTTGGAGTGTTGGAAATATAGTTATTAATCGGCATATTTTAATCCAAAAAGTTAAAGCAATAATCATGGCATAAGCAGTGTAGGGTGATCTTAACATAACCAGTAGCATACTATGCGCATCATGAATGTCAGGAACAGGAACATAACAGTAACGCAATAACGTGCTAGAGGCATCATGAAGAACAGGAACAAGAACATAGCGCACATAGTATAGCGATAGCGCTAACAGCGGTAACAGGAGGAGAAGATTATACCCCGAGAATGGCCCTCCGCTGGATGGTGAGGCAGAATTGCCTCCGTTGTTGTTGTCGTTCACGGCACCTCCGGGTGCACCAGCTCCTGTCGGCGGCGCATCACCTCCGCCAGCAGCGGCAACTCCAGACATGGCGATGAGCAGTCGTGCGGGAGGCACTCCCCAAAAACCTGATCACCCGCCTACCCGGTGTAGATCTCATGCGAAGGTGTGGTTTCGGAGGCACTGCTCCTTCCAATCTCTCGTACGCACAAGAGATCAGAAGCGAGGAAGCGAGAGCAACTCAGGCGTAGAGAAGGAGAAACTAACACCTGGAAAGAAGCGATGATAACGGATCGGACGGATCGGACTCGCGTCCTCCTTATCTATCAGGAGAAAGAACGTGGACGCGCTGTTGCGGAGGGAATCGTGGGAACGTGGGTTAGTGGCTGCAAAAGGATAGCGACGTGACGTACGCACGCCGCCAGCCAAGCCAAGCCACGCCTCGCCCACGCCCACGCCCACGCCCACGCCCTCGGCCCGGCCCGGCGCGCGCGCGCGTGTGGCATTCCGACCCCCACCTCAACTGGTCAACAGGGAGCCTCCAATAACTCCCTATTTAGGTTGAGATATTTTTCGCTTAAATCCTGAGGTGGTATTATTATCCTTAACACTTATTATGGGCCTTTGAGATTTAATATTATAAGTTGGGCCTAGCCCAATTATTCTAACAGGGGGTCCATGATGATAGGGGGCCGACACCTAATATTAGTAGTCTGTACCTCATCCGATGTTGAGATCAATGATTTTTATTCAGAATCAAAGGTGTTGCAAGTGAGTTTGCCAGATTGTTCGATGTCCGCGCCTAAGATTCTGAAGTTTGTTATGGTTGCAGATTGCTATCCAAATATTTTTGTTGCCTATCGAATTCTCTTAACTGTACCTATAACGGTAGCTTCAGTTGAAAGAAGTTTCTCAAAATTGAAGTTTTAAAGAACTATTTGAGATCAACTATGTCGCAAGAAAGGTTAAATGGCTTGGCTATGTGCTCAATCGAGAAGGATATCTTGGACACTATTGATCTTAATACCGCTCTTGATGATTTTGCATCAAGAAATGCCCGAAGAAGTATCTTTTCATGGGAAGCAATGGATATGATGGGGTTGTATTCTTTATTAAGTTAATGAATAATGATATTAGTTCCAAGTTACAAATATATTGTTATTTTGGTCGACTTTATTTCTTGATAATTACCAGACATGTTAAATTTAATATATGGATGTATTTGTTTTCGTTTTGCAAGTAAAATTAGTGTCTATATATCATAAAATTTTATATATAGCTTAGAGAGCCCATCGCGATGAGTTCGCCTAGGGCCCTTGAAATCATAGGACCGGCCCTGAAGCTACACTCCAAGTTCCATTCAAGAAATTGTACGGCCTTCAGAGAATTTGATGACAATTGTCAAAACAAAGTACATGGTAATTTAGAGAATCGTCAAAATAAAGTACATGGCAATTAGAGAACTATCAAAATAATAGTGTGGCCGGTCTCTCTCTCCAACCTTGAGAAACTAGTAACATGTAGAAGTACGGGGGTCTATAATACCACACCCTTTCGATTACTGCGGTAACCTTGCGTGATAACCATTTTAGTTTTAAAATCTTTACAGTTTTCTTAGTAATGTAATTGTTTTTGCGGTTACTGCAATAAATCTAAGTAGAAGTAATCCTACCAAAACAGTAAGGAAAACCCTCGCAGTACATCTATAATTTCTTTGTAGAATTCTCTGTTCATTTAAATGTATTTACCCGTTGTGCTGAAGACAAGACTCAGCTGACATTATTTAAAATGGTTGTATGTGAACAAGACAGCCTTCAAGGGATTTGGTGAGTGTGAAGAACACTGATCACTACAACTAACCGTTAGTTGGAATTTCCTGTAAACTACCAAGACCAAGGTTAAAGGTCATTTTCTTTACCTCAACTTGTGCATGACTAATGACAAAATAAATAAATAAATAATCAGTGGGAATAATTGCTCTGCTCGGTGCACGTACTATTCGAGATAAAGAAGACGATTTGGTCCAACAAATCCATCTGTTAATTACTCCTTTTGGGAAAGCTAGTAGTGTGCTTCCCTTTGCTTTTATAATTAATTTATAGTATCATTGATCTCAAGATACTGCAATTTGTCAGATATAATTGTTCTCACCTTGATTTTCACCCCAGTCGTATCACCACGAACACAAGTGGCTCCATTTTTAAACTCGCCACACGAGAAACACTGCCATTGCAACTTTTATAAAGACTGCAACTTGGAAAACAAAAAACACAGTGGATTATAATTTTTCCTCTGACTTGACTGAACTAGTATACGTGCAACACGAGTTCAACTCTTTTTTTTGTCTGTCGGACAACAGCAAGGATGGTTATTTTTCTTTAATTTCTGCTAAAACTCTAGAACCCTAATTCGGTCGGTTAATTTTCTGTTCCATGCAGTTGCATTGCCGCGCCGTTGAAAATCTTGAATTCAGAATTAGTCCAGAATTTTTTCCAGGGAGAGGATTGAAAAAATGGCGTCGACTGATCATCAAGGCCAAAATGAGTTGCCACTGATTGGCCAGTCGTCGTCTTGTCGAGCACTGATGATCAATCCACAAATAATTGCCCTCTCGCTCCATGCTCGTCAACACTCAACGCATTGTGAGATGAGACCCGTGAAGAAGTGTAATATACTCCTTCCGTCTCATTTTAAATGCAACTATAAATTTCCGTTCTCAATTTTAATCGCTCATCTTATTTGAAATTTTTTCATAATCAGTATTTTTATTGTTATGAGATGATAAAATATGAACAATACTTTATATGCGACTTATGATTTTGAATTTTTTTAAAAAAAATTTAAATAAGACAAATGATTAAAGTTGTGCACGGAAAATCATGGTTGTACTTAAAATGGGACGGAGGGAGTAGAACCTTATGGTGTCTTTCAACTGTGATTGAGTATGATATTGAAATTTAATATTTCTCCAAACACGACCTCCCCTAAATCTCATATTCTTTTTTTTATATATAGAAATTTTCAACCAAAAACTTGAGCTTGTTTTAGTACATGGATATTTCACCGATTCGCATATATGAAGTTTCAAAGAAACTTGAGTTGACTTGAAGCACATTTCAGGGAGGTAGCTAGTTTAAGACCTTAAATGGATATTGTCCTGTTGCTCCTAAAGTGCCATGTAAATAGTTGAATACGTTGATACAAAATGAACCTATTATTCCCACACACACAAAAAAAGTGCACCTATCATCTGAAAAATTCTACTCCAAATTTGTTTTACTACCCACCAGCACCCAAAAAAAAACGTTTTACCAACTGAGGAATTATACATAACCGATTTTGTTTGTCTATGTTAATATGTATAGTTTCAAGCCTTATGTTAGCTTCACTTGCTTAATTCTACACTTAAGCTGTGTTCGTTTTAGGAGAATGGGAAATAATCCCTCCCGCACGAAAAATAGAGCGTTCCAGTAGCGCATGATTAATTAAATATTAGCTTTTTTAAAAAAAAAAGTATCAATATGATTTTTTAAGCAACTTTCGTATAGAAACTTTTTTACAAAATATGCACCATTTAGCAGTTTGAAAAGCGTGTGTGCAGAAAATGTGAATGGGGAGTTGGGAACCACTGGAAACTAACGCAGCCTTAACACCATCCCAATAACCTACTCCCTCCGTCCCAAAAAGAGACAAACCCTGGGTTTCCGTGTCCAACGTTTGATTGTCCGTCTTATTTGAAAAAAAATATGAAAAAAATTAAAAAGATAAGTCACGCATAAAGTATTAATCATGTTTTATCATCTAATAACAATGAAAATACTAATTATAAAAAAATTTCATATAAGACGGATAGTCAAACGTTGGACACGGAAATCTAGGGTTTGTCTTTTTTTTTTTTACGGAGGGAGTAGACCTCTACTTAATCTCCTATATATTTTACTTAAATGAATAAATCGCTAGGTACACAAAATGGATCGATCTGATAGATCTACACCGACAGATTGATTGAGCCCTATTAGCCATGTGTAAGCAAGCAACCCTCTGAAAATCATATGTCAAGGACTTGCAAACTGTAGCTAGGCTGTTGGGGAAAGGAACATCGATATCCGACAACGATATGAGATGAAAGCGATGCTAATTGTAATTTCCATGAGGTAGGAAGAGAGCAGGAAGTTTCAGCTTGACAGGCACCCCCCCCCCCCCCCCTCTACATCCCTCCAAAAAGGCTGTTAATTTAGGCCTCAATCACGTTCATGCACTTCATAACTTATTATTTCACCAAAGGGTTGTACTTAAGGTTAAGGACACAATTTATTGACTAATCTCTCTGTATCATGTGTTGGTGTTACTTTTCTATAAAGTACAATATGGGATGTGTGCACACACATGCGCTACACTCACACCACATAAATTTGGTGAACATGCACCTAGGGGTAATTCTTAAATTTGAAGCCACACTATTTAGCCATCTGGCAACAAGGCACCTACACGTGATTTGGTGTTTGATTCTTTACTATTAACAATTGTTACATACATTTGTCAACAATTACACATGCATAATCAAAAGTTCTACTACCTCCATCTAAGAATAATAACATTTCCATCATTTAAGTTTTGTCTCAAAATTTTGCATTTCTACTGAGGTGAGATCAACCTTCCTTATAAACTCAAGTTTATGAATGGTAATTATGTAGGTTTATAGCCTTATCCTTCCCTTTTAATCAATGGTACTCTCTTTGTTTCACATTATTAGTCGTTTGACTTTTTTTTCTACTCAAACTTCTTTAGATTGATCAAGTTCGTAAAAAAAATTTAGCAACATCTCAAAGCCAAAAAAATTTGACTAAGAAAGTCATACACGACTTATAATTCAAAGGATAGGCACGCAAAAAATTACTTCATCCTCACCTAGATTCAGAGGCACCTACTGTAAACTAAAATAGCAAGCACATAGAAGATTACTTTGTGTCATCACCTAGTTTAGATTGTAGCCAAAATAAACCTTACCAAGTTTTGGCAATGCCAAAATTTTGACAAGATGGTAATATTGCTAAAATTTTGACATGATTTCTTATATATTTACCAAATTTGACAACAAACTAAGCGTAGACATTTTTTTGGTAACTTTGACAAAAAAAAATGGTATGGTTAAAAATGGCATCAATCTGAACAACCCTCTCAATTCAAAGGCAACTATTTGGATCCAAAAGTCTGGCAGAAAGTATACGGCATTGTTTCGATACACAAAACTTTATAGTCACTTTTACGATGAACACGATCCAATAAGTTCCATCCTACCTAACCTTTTGTACTCTACAAGTACCAGTCCCAAAGTACACTCATCCTACCGACGAGAACCAATCCAACACTTACATTTGTTGGCACTTGGCAGCAAAACCCGACCTGAAAAATTAAATTAAAGCCAACCCAAAGCTGCTGCTGCTACTAAACCACTATCAAGAAATTCAAGACGGATCATGGATTCCCCCCAGCCAGATGTAATCGGGTCGGGTCAAACCCAAAACCAAAACCCGACCCGACCCGACCCGACCCGGATCCGACACGTCTCGCGCTCACCGCCTCGTGCTGCATGTACCGACCCGATCGATCGCGCACATGGGGGCGTGGGCCCCACACGCAATTAAGGAAAAGGGGGAAGAATCGCTATAAATAAATCCGGAGAATATTTAAAAGAGGAGGGGGAGGGGAGCGGTCGCGGTGGGGCCCACCACCCCCTCGCTCCGCACACGAACCACGTGCGGAATCCGCGCATTTAGTACTCGCATCGTCCCCCCGCCCCCGCGAAATGATACCGAATTGAATAAAATAATATTTAAAAGAAGAAATCTGTTACTACATTCCAAAATACAGCTACTCGTAATAACAAAATATTCTTCTATAGTAAACCTATTTATTCATCAATATCCTTCTAACCCATCACAAAGTTCACAACCCTCGTCCATTTATTTCATTCATCCTAATTTTTTAAGGTAGGATTGATTTTTTTTAAAACGCAGGGGTACTATTTTCTATTTTAAAAATATTTACTCCCTCCGTCCCATAATATATCAACCAATGATGGGATGAGATGATGTTGTTATATTTTGTGACAGAGGTAATATATTTCTAGAGCAGAGGTAACTCCCTTCGTTCTAAAACGTAGTAATCTTATTTTGATAGTATAACAAAGCTGGACAGAGATAAAGGTAAAATATAATTTATAGTATTTTGGAAAAAAGAGAGCAAGTATTTTCTCCATTTCAAATTAAATTATGTGACAAACATAACATAATACTATGGATCTAGACATATTAGTATTATTGGAATATGTCACATTGTGTTATATTAACTTATTCTGGTACGGAATACTCCCTCCGTCCCATAAAAAACCAACATAGTGCCGGATATGACACATCCTAGTACTACGAATCTAGACATATATTATATCCGGTTAGGTTTGTTTTTTTTTTTACGGAGGATTAGGTAATTAGGAGAAGAAAAAATGGGAAGAAAAGAAAAATCCGCGAGGTTAAAATGGATCGAATTGAGTGGTGAACAGAAACCGCAGCGGCTGCGTCGTCTCCGTCTCCTCTTCTGCTTATAAACGCTCGCGCACGAGGCTCTCTCTCTCTCTCTAGCTCTAGCTCTCGCTCTCGCAGATCAACCACTAGCAGCGGCAGGAAGGCAAGAGGAGGAATCGGAGGTAGCTGGACGGCGACGAACGCGGGGGTGCAGCAAGAACGGCGCGGCGAGCGGTGGGGAGGAGAGATTGGATCGACGCCGGCTAGTTACTGGAGTAGTAGTTAGGTAGGTAGGGAGCTTGGAGAGATGGCGGCTTCCGCGAGGCCCGGCGGCGGCGGCGGCGGGGAGAGGGCGACGAGCTTCGCCGTGGCGTGCAGCCTGCTCAGCCGCTACGTCCGCCAGAACGGCGCCGCCGCCGCCGAGCTCGGCCTCGGCATCAGAGGTGAGGAGGAGAAGAAAAAAAAAAAGAACTCATCCCCTTTTTTGTGGGTGTGCTTCGGCTTGGTTGGATCTTCATCTTCAGCTTCGGTTTCGTGTTGAGATCTGATCACAAGGTTTGGGGTTTTTGGTTCGGTTCCAGGTGAGGGTGAGGCTCCGAGGGCGGCGCCGGCGCCGGCGCCGGCGACGATGAGCTTGCTGCCCGGGGAGGCGGAGAGGAAGAAGGAGACCATGGAGCTCTTCCCGCAGAGCGCCGGCTTTGGCCAGCAGGATGCCATCGCCGCCGATTCTGCTGCTGCTTCTGATGCTAGGTATGGGGCCATGCCACTTGGTGCTCTGTTTCATTTTTGTGCAGTTCTTGGAATCACGCTGAGAAATGACAAATTTTGCAGTCTAGAAACCTTAGCTGTATGTGCCTGAATAGGTTGAAGCCACTGTTTTTGGTATCAAATCTAGTTGAGGGGGGAGAGGGTTATGAGTAAACATTTTGTAGTTTTTTGCTTGGGGTTCAGATACTAATTGGAATTAGGCAAGCAGAGTTGCTAGGTCATTCAGACTTCAGGGAGTTGTTAATGGATCTTAAAAACTGTACACCTATCTTTGTTGATAGAAAGTGCTAAACTTAGTTTTTTTTTTCACTTGACACTGAAAACGTATCGCTTGCCGGTGAAAATAGAGTTGTCAGATGGTGCAGAATTGGAGGGGTGATATACTGGTATCCCAGGTGTTCATAGTGTTCTCTGTGCAAATGAATTTCAGGGAGCAAGAGCCTGAGAAGCGTCAGCTGACCATCTTCTATGGTGGGAAGGTGCTCGTGTTCAACGACTTCCCAGCCGACAAGGCAAAGGGCTTGATGCAGCTGGCTAGCAAGGGCAGCCCGGTGGCTCCTCAGAATGCCGCGGCACCTGCACCGGCAGTTGTTACAGACAACACCAAGGCCCCTATGGCCGTGCCGGCCCCGGTCAGTAGCTTGCCTACTGCTCAGGCCGATGCTCAGAAGCCTGCTCGCGCGAATGCTTCTGGTAATTACTCTACTCTTTCTTGATGTTCATGTCTGTCGGGGTATTGAACGCATAACCAGTTGAATTTTGTTGTACCAGTTATCAATTGACCTCTTTTTTCTGTGTAGATATGCCTATTGCTAGGAAGGCATCACTCCACAGGTTCCTTGAGAAGAGAAAGGATCGGTAAGTTGTTTTGCTGTGATGATTTGCATGATGTTTGTGTTCAGTATTTTGATCACTGCAGTTCATGGATCTAATATGTGCCTTTTGTTGTCACAGTCTTAATGCAAAGACGCCATACCAGGCTTCTCCTTCAGACGCAACCCCAGTCAAGAAGGAGCCTGAGAGCCAGCCATGGCTCGGGCTAGGACCGAACGCCGTCGTGAAGCCCATAGAACGCAGCCAATGAGGTTGCATGGAAACTTCACCAAAGCTCTTCAAAAATATATGAAATGCGCTTGCCGTTAGAGTACCAAATCATATATGTTCTCTCATACCCCATGTTTTAGTGTTTTTTCTTTAGTTCGTGCTTCTATGTTGTTCACTTGTCACATAGTTCTGAATGTAAAGGAAAAAGGTAGTAGCATTGACGACCAGTGCCGAGAGCCTGAGAGAAGTTTTGGCATGTTAACACATGGTGACTCTGAAAATGGCCATGCTAAGGTAAAAAGTTATTGCAAAGGAAACATATATGTATCTTCTGAAATTCTGATCATCTGGCTTTGTCCTTGGCTCTAGCCTTGCTCTATGCAAAGCAAAGTGATTGTAATGGATTCAGAATATAATTCATATTCCTATTGTTGATTTCTGTTACATGACTTATTGGTTTGGTCCTCCTCCAATATGTCTGCATTCTTTGGTCCCCATTATATGCCTGCAGAGTCAATTTGCTCTTGGACTTCCTTTTTTTCCTTTTCTTGACGCGTTTTCAATTTTTCTTAAATGTAAACTTCATTATTTAGCATAAAATAATAACTACATACACAAACTACAAACTAATGGAATATTTGATGTTCCACAAACATAATTATTAGTGATTGCCTATGAATCTTTTCTGTTCTGTAGCTATATATTTTATCATCATGCAAAGAGTATACAGGGCAGCACAGGAGGCAGCCTGGGGTAGGTTGGATGGCACTGTCAAGCTGAAGATAAGGGTTTTGAGAAGGAAGGTGCACAAGGCAAGACTTGTCACCCCATGCCCAATTCTTTAATCAAAAGATATGAGCACATGTGAGAAATTGGGGGTGGCGATGAGTTGATAGGATTCTTGTTTGACAGCTAAAGCAAAGCAAAGCATGAAGAGCAAAACAACAGGAAGCTGTTTGGAAATTGCAAGGGGGGGTGGAAAAAGAAGGATGCATTGACCGGGATTGTCTGCAGTACTGCCGATACGATAATAGCAACTGACATATGGGATCGGATCCACCTATCAGTGATTGCTACTAAACTAACTGTACTGCGGAGGATCCATGTCCAGTATGCATACATGATACATACATACATGCATACAAAAGACATTTTTCAGAGAGAGATGTTTGTTGGACGCATGGGAGCCCACAGTGAGCCAAGTTGCCTGCTTTTTTCTCTTTCTCAACTTGTTTGTATTATACTCCTAACAAAAGGACTTGATGAACTAGTGCTCACATTCCTGCAACTTGTTGTCTACCAATTGTCAAATCTTTTGATTAGTTTTTTCTCTTAGAGAAGATTTTGCATGCCATTCTCGGATCATTCCTTTGTGACACAATTTTGTCAGAGAGCTTGTGTAACTCTCTCTCTTATTACTCTTCACTGAATCAATTTCAAATTCAGGAATCCAGCCAATCTGGTCAGACTACTTCTGTTCCACGAACCGATAAAATTAACACATCTTGGCAGCTTTACACTATCCTTTTTTTTTTCTTGCAGGCTTCTGCCTTGTAATTTACTCATTGATTTGCCCGGTTGATGCATGCACGTACTACCAATCGTCCTTTGTGTGTTTGAAGAATGATCAAAGAGAAAGATAACAACAAAAAGGCACACCATGTGCTCAAGCTGTTCATGGTTACAACTAACAAAATCCGTGTGCCGTCCTCTGTGGTCCAGGAGACATGCTGCCCTTGTTTCCAGGATGCAATTGCTTGTTTAATCCGAGGCACTAATGATGGGTTTATTGGGTCCAGTAATCCATTATCCATCCAGGTCAAAATTCAGAGCGTTCTTCAGACCACACGGCCACATGGGGGGCATGAAGTGGACTGCAAATGGAAGCATGGACCATTTGAATCGGGCTAGCTGTTCATCATCTGATGGATGAACCAACGACCTACCGATGATTCAGTAGCTACCAAACAGTGGGAAAAACGAATTGGCTGTGTCACTTGCAACAGAAAGAATCCTTGCAAGAAAGAGACTGCCTCAACCTTGTCTAAGTTCTTGGTTGTGTTCTTTAATTTCTTCTCACGCAACTGTAGTGATGGATTTAGAGTTCATACCCGCACGCAAGAATGAAGAAAACGAAAGAGAGTGATCTTGAGAATTGTGGAAAACCGACCGGAAACCGCTCATTTTTCGTGAAACCATTGGTTATCTGTAGTAAAAGTAAAATCCGAGCGATTTTAGCTGGTTTTTTACGAAGTTGACCCAAAGTCATGGTTTTATCGGTTTTGGGTAAACTAACGGGTATCAGTTTTCACGTCGAAAATGATAAGGTAAACCCTGGTGCTACTTGAAACACCATGGCTGCATTCGGATGAGGGGTTCCCAACCCCTCTTCCTCATATTCCGCGCGCACGTTTTTCAAACTACTAAACGATGTTTTTTTTAAAAAAAATTTCTATACGAAAATTGATTAAAAAATCATATTGATCCATTTTTTTTTAAAAAAATAGCTAATACTTAATTAATCATGCGCTAATGAACCGCTCTGTTTTCCGTGCGGAGGAGATGGGTTCCCAACCGCATGTATTGAATACAGCCCATGTGTGGAATTGGTTTTGGGTGGAAAACTTGCAAAGACTGAAAGACATTGATTCATTCTGAAGCCATTTTAATTATTTTCCATCTGAAAAAACAGGGGGAGCATGGTAGCTATCCGGAGGCAGGGGGAGGAATCTGTCCATTGCTTGCTGCTCCCTTTTATTTCAGTAACTTTAGCCCAGGTCCATTTCATCACATGCTGCGTCTTTAGAACTTTAGGAATATAATAATATGCATAGTATGATGATGAATTGATACAGTACGCTTCTACTATGCTGACTCTCCTGTTTGTGTCTGCAAAGCAATTTCTGAATGCACGCTGTTTATTTAAGCAGTGCACGCTTCCGTAGACTGGACTAAATAGGCCGAGTTTAGATGCAAAGTTTTTCTTTAAACTTTTAACTTTTTCATCATATTAAAACTTTCCTACGCACATAAACTTTTAACTTTTTCGTCACATCATACCAACTTCAAGCAATCTTTTAATTTTGACGTGAACTAAAAAACACCCATAACACTGCACTCTGCTGTTGTGTATCATCAGTGGTTGTACAGTGTACAGTTACTCTGAATGACTGAATCATTCACGTACTATATACTGCTTATCCACGGGCTTGCTGTTATTGTACTGCCTCCCATCTTTTAATTTCTTGGGCATTGTTGAAAATACTATATTTTTCTTTATTAATTGGCCCGATTAATGGAATGTGGCAGGGTGTGGATGTGGAGACGAGGAATACTTTGGATATTTCATCACTAAAGCACCCTTGGTACTTGATAAATAGCTATATTTCGATATAAAATTTGAACACGCATTGAAAATGAGAGATTATATATTTAATAAAATTATTTAAAATATAACTATATGAAACTTTTTCATAACAAATACACTAACACAAATTTTACGTTTAAAATCCTAATAGTTTAACATTATTAATAATTCAATGTTTTAAGGTTTGACTACACATATTCTTCATGTATATAATCTTTTTTAGAGCAAATTAAATGTAGTAAGAATATAATGTAACTGTATGACACCCCGCGTTTTACTGCGGGATATATATGGATGGATATATATTAAATGTTATTTAAATGATGGATGGATATGTGTTAAAGTATTGTGAAAATAATGTGAGAAATGATGATTTTAACCTACTTATATGTTGAATTATGCTTGTATGTTGACTTGTAAGTGTTTAGTGGGTTGGTGTGACATGTTTATATGTTAGGTTTTAGGATATACTACTTATTGCTACGTTTGTATGTGAGTTTTCGAAATTTAATGGTTGTAAGTATATATATATATATATATATATATATATATATATATATATATATATAAGGTAAATTTTGCTACAGGACATCGCGACTTTGTGGAATTAGCTCCAGGACACCGCACGAAGTGAGTTTTGGGGGAAGACACTCCCAAAGCATGGCTATTTGACAGAGGACACTGCGCTCATTTGTTTAGTGTATTCGTGCTGACTAGGCTTGAGCGGGTCCACATTTTGACTCGACCGGATCAAATTGCCCTGCACATCTAAAGTCTAATTTCCCTCCCTCGCGCTACTGTACATCTTCAACCTCAAGCTCTCATGCCCGTGCACCACACTGCCGCCTCCCCTTCCAAATTCGGCCGATCCCGTTGCTCGTTTCAAACATTGATTGAGGGGATTTCTTCCCCTTATCCTCCTCTTTCATTCTCCTCAAGAATCGAAGCAAATCCCGTTGAATATTGTGTGGATTCGAAGCGGATTTCATCTCCTATTTTTCCGGCGAATTCTAACCAATCCGTGCAAATCCTGTTGAATATTGCGTGGAGCGTGCTGCTGCTACTGCCGCTGCTGTTGCTGCCGCCGTTGCCGGCTAGCTGCTGCCGCTGCTACTGCTCCTGCTTGCTGCCGCCGGCTGCTGCTTGCTGCCGCCGCTGCTGGCTGCTGCCGCGGTTGCAAATGTCGACGACGCGGACATAGCCTCCGCGGTCTGCAGCTTGAGGGAGAGAGGAGCTTTGGCTCCCTTTCGGTGAGGGGAGGGAGAAAGAGAGTAGAGAGATGACACGTGGGTCCAAGGGTATTTTTTTTATATTTTACGTGATTTCTCTCTCCTCTTCAACCGGAAATTATTATTTTAATGGGCGCGGTGTCCGCTGGTAAATAACCATGTTTTGAGAGTGTTTTCCCCCAAAAATCACTTCGTGCGGTGTCATATAGCTAAAACCACGAAGTCACGATATTTTATAGCAAAATTTGCCTAGAAATAAATATAAGATACGGAGTATAATCTCGTATTGTACATCTTGACGCGCAGAGGGGGCGAAAGGGGGCCCAGGTTACAACCCATCGCAGAGGCATCGGTTGCTTACTTGGGCTTTTTCTGTGTGGATGCATATGTGGGCTTTGAGCCCAAGAATGGTTGGGACATTGGCGATGCATGAAGATGCCCACTGTTTATGCTGGACTAATAGCCCGTACAGCACTACAGTGTGCTGCGATTGTTCCATTATTTCAAAAACTTTATGTTCAGTAGTACGCGACAGTGAGATATTTCGATCAAGTTTTTCGAAGATGTTTACAAAGTTAGAGCCGTAGAGGTAAGTGTGTGTGTTATGAGTGTTAAATCTATATTATGTTTTTTTTAAAATAAAATTGTTGTCATGTTCTATGGCTCCAGATGATTAGCTTTTTTCAGCTTTCAATTTTTTTTCAAAGTTATCGGCGGTTGTAATTCTCCGTAACACGATGCGCTCTTGTCCGAATTCCGAACCACCCCGATGCCGAAAGCTAACAATGGAGTTCTACTACACTGCAGCTCGCCAACCATATGAACGCTTTGTTGTTCATAATCGAGAATAAAACTGATTTTAAACGTAGGGTTGTATTTTTTTTTTTAAAAAAAGCTCAAGGCTGCGAGCTTGCTTTTTCTGGGTTCGGTTCGAGCTAGGTTTATAAGCTCTAAATGAGCCAAGCCCAAACCCAAACTCAGGAGTTTTGTCGAACCGACCTCGAGATTCTATCCAACTTAACCGTGTATAATAACTTTTATGGTTTATTTACCTTGTTAATTTGATAGACTTATAGATAAATATATATTTACCTACACAATAATTTAGAGTGTGTCAATGGTAATATTTTTTCTACTCTTTTTTAGTGTGGTTAACTAGAGAAATGTTATCCTTACCAAAGAATTATCATTAAAATATATCGCCGAGCTTGATCGAGCTCGAAACAAACTTACCTTAAAAATGAAATAGGCTCGGCTCGAGTTTATGTCGAGATCGGCTTGTTCACAACTCTTTAGAATGAAGAACCACCACCTCACAATTCCAGCACCGCCCACCTCCTTTTAAACATCCATAAGGTGCCAAATACACGTCTTATCATTACTTTCTCTGCTTGTAATTTTATGTTTACAAAACTTAATGAAAATATAACCGTACAAAATATAACCGTATTAAATTCAAATAATATTTGTAAGTCTATTACTGATTCAATAGTTCCAGATTTGAATGTACCTATTATTTTCTATGATAGGATACGTTAAGGAAAGAGATAATAATAAGAGTGAATTACACTTTGGGCCACATTTTATTACCTAAGTTTCACTTTGGACCACCCTTAAACATATATTTTCACTTTGGACAGGATAAATTTGCCACTGTTGCGATTTGGACCACCATGAATGATTTTTTTTCTCGTGCAATCAACGACCTTAAACACATCAGCTCTAGTATACGGCCGATCTCCTCAATATATGGTTCATATGTTTGCCGAAAGAGAAGTTAAACATGACGAAAAAAGTTATTTATGGTAGTCCAAATCGCAACAATGGTAAATTTACCCGGTCCAAATTGAAAAGATAGGGGTGGTCCAAATTGAAACTTGGGTAACAAAAGGTGGACCAAAGTATAATTTACTCTAATAATAAAGAGATACTACACAAAGAAAGTACATGTGGTGTTTGATGGTGTACTCATTGGTGGTGTATGACTCAACCCATCAGAATTTAAATCCTATTTAAAAATAAGCATTACTTCATCCGTTTCATAATGTAAGTCTTTTTAGCATTGCCAATACTTATATAGATGTTAATGAATCTAGACACACATATATGTCTAGATTCATTAACATCTATATGAATATGAGTCATGCTAGAAAGTCTTACATTATAAAACGGAAGAAGTACTATTTAGTGTCATTTCAATATGATTTTATTGAGACTAGAGATTTGCCTCTACTTTATTCATTTAAATGGAGTATGTGTTATAAGGTGTGGTCGGTTATATCTAAGTGAAGTGCGTATGTGCTTCCAAAGGAAAAAAAAAGAGAACTTAAATAATAATAATAAATAAATAAAAACAACATATCCATCTCTCACTCCGCAACCGCGCAATGCAACAAAATGGGTTGGGGGTTTGATGTTAGGAACCGTCACACCCAGCACGTAAAACGGAGTAGCAGATTAGTACGTAATTAATTAATTAATAGTTAGAAACACTTTAAAAAGACTAATATGATTTTAAATCAATTACCTATATGATTTTTTAATAAAAAAATAAAAATTACTAAAACGAGTATAATACCATTTATAAGAAGGGGCAATTGCTCATTTTCACCATGCTATGATGACTATACCAATTTAATTCTATTTTTTTAGTTTGTTTATTTGACCTCGTTTTTCAAAATTGAAGATGAAGACTGATCTTATTTCATGATGATAAAATAACAATGTTAACCAAGAGGCAAATTATCCTTTTCATCCTTACTTCAGTTGACCATGCTTTTTTTTATATCCGAATCCTTGACATATTTGTAATAAATTTAGCATAGCTTCTATAGATTTGATACAAGTTTGATAGTTTCGGCTTGAAATCGACGAATTCGATAAAAATCAAATTAACAAAAATTTGATATATTTATGGCTGAACTCTCAAAAAGATTTTCATAGCATATTTGTCCTTTTCCTCTCCTCTCCTCTCTCCTAAGGCCATGTTTAGATTCTAACTTTTTTCTTTAACCTTCTAACTTTTTTGTCACATTGAACTTTCCTACACACACAAACTTCTAACTTTTTTGTCACATTATTTTAAACTAGCTAGTGGCCCGCGCAATTACGCGGCTAGCACCTAAACGAAATCATATATTTTTCAATATTATTTTACTTAAAATTTATTAAAAGCTATCTCGCTGTCTTTAAGATTTTGAAAGATCAAACATTATTATCCTTTTTATCCTTGTATTTCTAATTATATAGTTTTTTAAAAGTCACAGCAGCTGCTACCCCTTACTTCTGTCATATTCTTCTTTTTTTTGCTTGCTCGATCTACCACTATTTCTATTCATTCTCCTTGGAACCTTTAAAAATTGGATCTTATAGTTTTTAGAGTTTATTGTCTCGTTGGGTTTCGTTTTTATAATTTTTAGAAGTCCCGTCAAACGCTGCCATTATACTCCTCTACGGCCTGTCCATTGTCTTTTCTCTTTATTGTCATTGGGATTTTAAAAAATCAAACATAATTATCGTTCGGGTTAATTTTTTACTTTCTAGAAGTCTCGTCAAACCGTCAGCGGCTTTGCCATTGTACTCATTTATGGCTCGCCTGCTGCCTCTATTTTTTATTGTCATTGAGATTATAAAATCGAACATGATTATCATTGGGTTTTTTTTACTTTTTAGAAGTTCCAAACCTTTTAAAATTGGACATTTTAGTTTTTAGAGTTTATGTTTTGTTGGGTTTCATGTTTTATAATTTTTAGAAGTCCTATCAAGTGATGCCACTATACTCCTCTACAGCCCATCCGCCACCTACTCTTTATTATCATTGGGATTCTAAAAATCGAACATAACTATCGTTGGAATTCATTTCTTATTTTCTAGAAGTCACGCCAACCGTCGGCAGCTCTACAACTATACTCCTATTCACCCCGCCCGTTGCTTCTCCTTTTTATTGTCACTGAGATTTTAAAAATCAAATATGATTATCAATGGGGTTTATTTTTTTACTTTCTAGAAGTCCCGACAACCGCCTTTCCCGTTTGCTTCACGGCATGCCTGTCGTCCCTCCTTTTAATCGTCGTTAGGATTCTATTTGGTGTTTTATTATTAGTTTTTATATGTCGTATCAATCACAACCACTCTACTCCTTTTATAGCCCCGTTACTTAATTTATCTCGTCATGTGTTTTAGACGATCTTTTCTTTCAATAGTCTTTATTTTTTACCACCAATTTTAAGTTATTTATAAATTGTATTCCTAATTGAAATCTTTTTTCTTTTTCTTTTTCTAATTTCAGAATTTATTTTTTTCAAATTTTAATTAATACCGTATAGTGTTCTTTTAATATTTTTTTTATTTTTGAATTTCAGTTGTTTCAAAATTGTATTCCTACTTGAACTCTCTTTTAGTTTTTCTAATTTTGGATATTATTTTATTTTTTATTCTAAATTTTAATTAATCTCGTATTGGATTCTTATATGGATTCTTCTTTCAATATTGCTTATTTTTAATTTTGAATTTCAGTTAATTTTAAATTGTATTCCTACTTGAACTCTTCTTTTTATTTTTGCTAATTTCTGACTTTATTTTATTTTTATTTCAAATATTAATTAATCTCGTATTGGGTTCTTATATGGACTCTTCTCAATATTCCTTATTTTTAATTCCGAATTTCAGCTATTTTTAAATTGTATTCCTACTTGGACTCTCCTTTTCTTTTCTAATTTCGGATTTTATTATATTTTTATTCCGAATTTTGATTAATCTCGTATTTAATTCTTTTATGAACTCTTCTTTCAATATTGCTTATTTTTAATTCCGAATTTCAGTTATTTTTAAATTGTATTTTTACTTGGACTCTCCTTTTCTTTTTCTCTGATTAATGTGAGAATTTCTAGTCCCACAGTGAACGTGGTGCCTCCTTTTAAAACTGTTTTAATAATATAATAGATAGATAGATATATTCTTCAAACTTTTAATTTTGCCGGGGGACTAAACACAAAGTGTGGAAAATAAGAGAAATGCAGCCAAAATCTCTCACCAACTTTACTAGTAGGAGTACTACTCTATCAGCCCTTCTTCCCAGTCAGTCCACTCCACTCCCCAAACCTTCTCGACCCTTCTTCTCCCCTCCCCTCCCCCCACCGTCGCGCGCGGCGTCGCCTCCGCCGCGCTACAACCCTAGGCCCTCCCGGCGACGGCAGGGGGAGCGCCCGCGCGATGCTGCCGCAGCCGCAGCAGCAGAAGCAGCAGGCGGCGGCGCTGATGCCGCCGTCCATGTACGCGATGCCGCCACCGCCGCCGCTCCACCACCACCCGCTCCTCGCCGCCGCGCCGCCCCAGCAGCAGGTCCGTGCCGTGCCCCCCACACAGTTTAGTAGTAGCCCGCGAAAGAGGCTGCGGGTTTCGCGGGAGTTTGGTCGGGTAAAGCGGGGGTGGGGTGCTTGCTAGTCTCGCTGATTGATCGCTTCGTTTCCTGTGCATTTGGCTCTACTAGTGTCGAATGGTTTCCAACTGTTGGGTTCCTAGATTTCGATTGATTTTACGGGTGTTGTGTGGGGTGAAAAAGTGAAAACATTGGTGGTCTCTGACTCTTAATTTACGGGTGTTGTGGAAAATGACGGATCTTTTGAGTGATACCGAGGTGATTTGCACGAAATTGAGTGGGCTCCCTAGTTGTGTTTCATGCATGCTTGCTGCTTGTGGGGAGGGTAGTGCAATTCGGAATTCAAAGACACTTCTTTTTCTTTTTCTTGTTTGGAGAATACAAGTCTGAGAATTTGAGTGATCCGAAGGTGCTCACGGTTCAAATTTCTCGTGGAAAATTTATGCAGTGTTCTGATACTTGATCTGTTCGTTTTGTGTGAGAATGGTCTTCAGGTGATCTGGAAATGTTGTGCTTCTGATTGTAGCGAGTAATTAGTAGATAAAATCCTCAGGGACTTAGGGAGTTTTGTGTTTCTCTTTGTTTGATTTTGCAAAGGTGTAGCCTTTGGGTGATTTAGGTCCGTTTGGTTTGAATCCTTGCAGGGTTGGGGATTGTTTGGGCTTAGGTGCCCACTTTTTTGGTGCTTCTTGTTGTCTTGGTTAGGAATATTTTGATTCCTTTTGGTTGGTTAAGTTAGTTCAACCTTATCTAGTTGGGAATGGGGATCACATTACTCTTGTTGCTGTGTTGCACGGATCACATCATTGTGATGTACTGATGTCTAAGTAAAACATGCATCATTGATGAGGTCTGATTTCCTTTTACTCATGTTAGGATTTGTAGGGCTTGGATTTTAGCTCTCATTTGTAAGGTTCCTATTTTATTACTAGCTGAAATTTTTCTATATTTGACATATACGTCTATTCTGTACCCTGATTGATCGGGAGCGCCGTTTTTACCCCTTTTGCTGGCGAATAAAGCATGCAGCTTTCTCCCTTCCTCTGTTATATTTATCTCACTGGAACTTTGCTGTGTATCTGCAGGATGCCTTGTGTAGTTGCATGTACCAGGCTTCTTTTTGCTAAGGCGTATTCTATTATTTGTAGATTTTTATTTCTTCTTTCCTTGTTTTTTTACATTTTTATTTTTGCAGATAGAGCCAATCCTTACTGGAAATCTGCCTCCTGGCTTTGATACGAGTACATGCCGCAGTGTGTGAGTCCCATTAGGGATTCTTTTTTTCTTTTTTATTTTCTTTTCTTCGTATGCTTGAAAATGCATAAGTTCATGCTTTGGACTTTAGGGCATCTTTTCCTGTACACATGTAATGTAATTTAATATATCTAGCAAGAATCTTCCATTAGCTGTGTACACAAGCAGATATTTTGTTGGTGAAGCCTTTTGCAAGTCTATCTGTTAGCCATTGTTTTCTTAATTGCATGTTGGCCATGTATACATTAAAACTTTGGCACAATAGTATTTTGGTAACATGAAATTTACATAATATATTTCTTTCATAGCTGAAAGTAAGATGAAAAATGTGCCTTGAATACGTTTACAAGATCTATATGCATTAATCCTTACTAAAAATTGAAACATGTCTAATGTTTTCTGTTCACAGAATAACACGGCAAAGTTATTAATCTTTATATTTCTTATGTAAGAGCACATTTTGCATGGCAAGCACAGTCTAATGTACCCTTTCTAATATGCTCTCTTTTTATAATTTTAGATATGTTGGCAATGTTCATGTTCAAGTCACAGAGGCACTTCTCCGAGAGGTTTTTCAGAGTACTGGTTTAGTTGAAGGATGCAAGCTTATACGAAAAGAGAAGGTTTGCTTTCATTGCCTGAATTTTCTGTTCATGTCAGTTATATTTTTGATAGCATATCCCTTGTGGAGTGATTCAGTCTGACACAACTATTGTCATGAGGATCTCATGATTTACTTTTAAACATGTTTCTGCAGTCATCTTATGGCTTTGTTGACTACTATGACCACAGATCAGCTGCATTAGCAATTTTGACACTTAATGGAAGGCAAATGTAAGAGGAAAGCTATTCATTTCTGCTAGTTTGTTGAAGCTTAATTATGTTTCTTTTCTCCCCAAAAACACTCATTGAAGAAAAATGGTACAGTTTTGGGCAGCTTATCAGAGTTAATTGGGCATATGCTAGTGGGCAGAGGGAGGATACAACAGGTTGATACTATGTTTGCTTTTATACAAGTATTCTCGGAATTTTTTTATATAACTTTTGGCAAGACATAGTAAATTTTATCACTTTTGCAGACCATTTCAATATTTTTGTTGGTGATCTTAGCCCAGAGGTTACTGATTCCGCATTATTTGCATTCTTCTCTGGTTATTCCAGTTGTTCGTAAGTATTTATACCTTTATCCACCAGTGTTTTCTGCCATTGGCCCAATTGGGCTTTTCCTACCCCAGCTGTATAATATTTTGTGCATTGTCAGCTGCCCTCTTTTAATTCTTCTGTTGTCACGATTTCGTAATAATCATCAGTTGTGTCAGTAGTACCTCTACCACCACTAGGGTACATCCTAGTTCACTTTTCATTCCATTTTCTTTATCTTACTAATTAAATTAAGGTTTATGTGGATCTTAAATTGCACTACTTTCTGGTATCTAGTGATGCCCGAGTTATGTGGGATCAAAAGACTGGAAGATCTAGAGGTTATGGCTTTGTTTCCTTCAGGAATCAACAGGTATGATAATTCTAAAAGCACGTGCATTTGTATGGATTCTTTGTTTACTCCTGTCACTTACTAAAAAAAAAAGTTTATTGGTGAGCTTACAGGATGCACAAAGTGCCATAAATGATCTAAATGGTATGCCATGCACAAACTCCAAATATTTCTCATTTAATTCGTACAATGTTTTTGGGTTGTGAGGTTTTGGATTTGGTTGGCTTGGTTCCTTATTCATAGGACAATGGCTTGGAAGTCGGCAGATACGCTGCAACTGGGCAACAAAGGGTGCCAGCAATGGCGAGCAGCAGCCTTCAGATTCAAAAAACGTAGCTGATCTGACTAACAATTTGACAGGTAATCTTTATGGATATGTAACATATTTGTGTTAGTCATATTTTAATATTTTAAAGTCCTTCAATTTGCTAGTATGTACTTTCAGAAGACAGAATAAATTAAACAATAGTGTTTTAGCTGTGCACTGCAAATGTGAGAGGTTTGGTAATTAAATATAAAAATATAGAATAATATATAGAGAGCCTTCAAACATATTGCTTCCTGCAAATGGTAGAGGTTTGGTAATTAAAAACCACCTCCTCTTTGAGTTCTTCTAACAAACAACTCAGGCAGAAACATTACGAAACATTGCCTGGTTTAACCAGAATATTTTGTGTTGTAACGAATGATGGTGTTGGTCTGTTCTATTTTCATTATGATTTTGCTGTGTGCGTCTTCTTTCATTGTTGTGCTGCGCACTTGCATGATACTCTTAGCCCTGCTGTTGGAACGAAGGGCTGCAGTTCATTGTTCTTAATGCAATGGGCTTCAGTATGAATATATGATAATTTGTGCTGTTCTTTTTTAATCTTGTTCAGAAGACGGGAAGGAGAAAGCAAATGAAGATGCCCCAGAGAACAATCCACAGTACAGAACTGTTTATGTTGGAAACCTTGCTCACGAGGTAATTCTATTTCAGCATTACTAAATGGGCATATTGAATCCGTTGAACACTAAATGCTGTGAATGTTGTTCCGGTTGTCTTACTGATAAATTGACGTCTTTGAATTTCAGGTTACTCAAGATGTGCTCCATCGTCTTTTCCACGCACTTGGAGCTGGGGCCATCGAGGAGGTCCGGATCCAACTTGGCAAAGGATTTGGCTTCGTCAGATACAGCAACCACGCAGAAGCCGCCCTCGCAATCCAGATGGGAAACGGCCGCATTCTAGGTGGTAAACCAATCAAGGTGACTCACATTTCCCGCTTCACCGTTTTCGTGCATGTCGTAATCATTCCTCTAGCTCCATTGAACCCTAAGATTCACCTTTGACACCTGGTTACACTTGTCTGTCCAGTGTTCCTGGGGCAACAAGCCGACGCCACTTGGCACCACGTCGGCGCCTCTGCCCCCTCCCGCCGCTCCCAGCGTGACGGCGACCGATCTCCTCGAGTACCAGCGCAGCCTCGCCTTGAGCAAGATGGTGTTAAGCCAGGCGCTGATGCAGGCTCAGGCACAGCAGCATCTGAAGCAAGCAATGGGGATGGGTGCAGGCGTGAGCCAGGCCATGTATGATGCCAGCTTCCCCAACGTCGGCCCCTCGCAGCAGCAGCTCATGTACTACTGAATAAAATTCCTGCGAGCTCGTCGCTGTAATTTGTGACTCGATCAGTCTGATCTTTTTTTTAAGCTAATGTTACTTATTTTTACGTCTATATTTAGAGTGTTTCTGGAGCTATTTCGATGTTGTTTCGTACAAGGATGGATGGAGAATGTGTAATGGTATATGTGTGTGAAGGATGTAAGCTGAAAATTTTATATAATCTTAGTCTAATGTTATTGCTGTCATCAGTGGTTTGCTTATTGTATTTTTGTATTAGAAACGTGTTTAAAAATGATGTTGTTCCAGGTTCCAAAGAGTGCTCTGTACAAGTATCGCTGCTCGTGGGCTCGTCGCCGGATGGGCCCTGCTACCGGCCCGCTAAAGTTTGGCCCGAACGAGATAGCGAGAAGCATGCGGCCCAATGAAGCTAGGCCGGAACGGGATTTCTGCTTACTCGCGGCCCACTACTAATTGGACCGGAACGGATCCCAGCGAACGTACGGCCCCGTTAGAAGCGTTCAAATATTTATCTGAAAACGAGTTCGTCTCGATACCGAAATGAATTTGTAGCTTTTGCTACGAGGCTACGATACACAGATTAACCAAACCACTGCGTCTTTAATTTGTTTTGGACTTCATAGCTTCGCCTAATTTTTCTTTTCATTTCCTTTTGCCGGTGATAACTGAAAACGGCGGCATGATGTAATGAGACAACCTTGCAGCCTGCAGTAACGTACATTCGGCTAGCAGTCGTGTTTCACTGCTTAATCACATATATAATGTGTAAGAAGAAGAATGCATCACCCTACATATGTACATGCATTGTGGATCGATCCAAAGATAAGGATTGCATCTATCACTACCTATAGCATCATGCAAGTATATCGTTCTTACAAATTAACAGACAGATCAGGAAAGATACAAATGGAAAAAAAAGAAAAGTTTTTTTGTCTCTTAAGAAAAAGTTCCTTTGTTTTTATGCATGTCACTTAAAAAGATCACAAAAAAAATAATAAAAGAGCAACACAAAATACTCAGATATATATCGACTAGCCATGCATGGTGGCCTTGATTTGAACCCCTTTATTCATCCTCAATACAGTACACTAAGTATATTATTATTGTATTATATTATGGTGGAGATCGATTATTATTACAGCCAGCCAGCTCCGATTATTACATATCCGCCATGCAACGCAGGCATGATGCATCATATCCATCACATTCTTCACAGGTCGTCGGCGCAGATGAAGAAGATGCTCCCCTCCCTGCACTCCTCCCCGCCCTTCCTCGCCGCCGCCGCCGCCTTCTTCTTCTCCGGCGACACCGCGGCGGCGGCGGCGCGGCGCTTCTCCTCCCTCGCCTCGCGCAGCGCCTCCTCCACCACGTACCTCGATCTGCACTCCTCCTTGCAGAACGCCTTCTCTCCACTGCATATGCATTCAAACAAAACACACACACACACAAAAACATCAAATTAAATAGCACTTCGATCGCTTCACATGTGCCATGCAATGCAATGCAGTACAAGCTAACATACTCTTCAGCTTCTTAATTTCAATTTCTGCTATTTTAGTTGAGTTAATTACTGTGGATGCATGCTTAATTAGTTACTAATTACATGTAGATGAAGCTGGGGCGGCCGGCGAGAGGGAGGCCGCAGAGGTTGCAGCACAGCAAGAAGTCGGCAATGGCGAACGGATTATTCCCGGTGCAGATGCTGCACCACGGCACGGTGCAGTAGCCGCCCGAGGCGCCGCCGGAGCTGATCTGCTTGTGCGTCCCCTCCATGATGGCGCGCGCGCTGGGGCGCGCAGGCCGCGCGACGCGGCCGACGATGTCGTCGTCCATGGCAGCGGCGGCCGCCGGAACTGGGCGGCGGTCATCGACGGCGGCGATCGCCGCGTGGACGCCGACGGCGGCGCGCTCTACGAAGAAGAAGCATCGGCGGCGGCTCGCCGGAACGGCGGCCGGTGGCTTGGCTACGACGGTGGAGGCCATAGGAGTTCAGTGTGAGTGAGTGAGTGAAAATGGTGAGATTGGGAGGGTGAGGCGGTGGGTTTATATAGCTTGTGGGGGAGAAGGGGGTTGCTTGATGAGGAATTCTAAATGCCTTTATTTGTTGCTTCCTTTAATTTTGTTGGTACTTTCGGCGCGGCTAAAGCAACACCAAGAGTGTACACAAGTTATTATGTGCTTGGGGGGCTTTGTTCGGCGGTGGTGGCGCTGGTAGGATTTATGGCGGTCATTTTGTATCTTTTAGATGAAAACAAAAGCATTTAACACGGTCTACTCTGGGGAGGAGCACCCCCATCTATTTTATTTAAGGCATAAATGTCAGCTATTTGAGATACCTTTCGTGACGATTTTATTTATTGTCTAACTTATCAAACTTTGAAATCAAACCTACCTAATCCTCTACAATTAGTTAGTGAGTAGTCAAGACATGTTTCCAACCTCCACCAATTCTACAATTTTCTCAGATGGTGAAAGTTGGAAACTCTCAAGTTTTTTGCGATTAGAGGAGAACTCGCTCGCGCCGTCCCTCTTCCTCTATTATCCTTAGTTACCTAAATCAAGCACGTCACCCTGTACCTATATCAATATCTCTCTTCTTAAATAAATCATAAATCAGTGAACAAAAAGTTTTGTCCATATATCTTCTTTAAGATGAAAGGAAAAAAAGAAATATTTGATAGCTAAATTCATTCTCAATTCCTTCTCTATTTTTTTTCATGTTATATATTTGCATTTGTGTGAATGAGAATCTTTACATGATTTCGTAATTCATGTATATATAGAGAGAAAAAAACCTTTCCCTTAATAACTAAATACTGATAAAAATTTTCCCACAAGGTAACAACCTTATAAACGGAGATCAATTTAAAACAATCTAGAAATAATATTATACCTTTGAGTTTCCGGTCTTGAGTCCATCTTTCACACTTCTTGTTGGACGAAAATCACCTTCGCCCAACACTCTCCCCCAAGAATATACAAACTTGGCTAGTGGCTACTGTAATAATATCAATATCAAGGGTGTGTGTTTCGAGGTCGGCCCTCTGCGCTTATATAGACGACATCGTCGCGTCGCATTTACGCGACCTTAATATCGAATCAAGCCCCTCCAACTATCTAAAATTTACAATCACGGAAAAAAAAAAACCATTCACGCATGTCAACCGTGCCATGTGTAGGACCATGTAGCAATGCGGTAAACCATTTGCGCGCGCCGACCGTGCCACGCGTAGGGTCGGGTAGCAACGCGGGTAGCCGAGTGGGGTGCACATACCACCTCAGGTTGCCACAAAGGTGTCAGTGGCCCCCACCTCCACTCCACAGTCCAGGCCAAAAAAAAACAGCAAAAAAGCGTGACGTGGACGATAGAAGGAGGAACGGATCGGAGCCCCCGTCCGCAACAGCAAACTCGATCGGCTCCTCTCCTCCCGGAACACCTGTCGCCGCCGCACGCGAGCTCTCGAGCTCGCTCGCCGTGCACGCATGCGCTCGCTCGCTCGCTCCAGTCGAGCTAGCGCGCGCGCGTCGCGTCGCGTCGCGGGCGCGGCGCGGCGTGGCGTGGCGTGTCGCGCGCGGCTGCCTTTCCGCGCCGCGCGCGCGCGGGCACGGGGTGCGCGCGGCCGCGGCGCGGCGCGGCGCGGGCTGGCGTTCCGAGTCACTGAATGGGTAGAAGCTGGGATAAGGATTGGTGACACAAAACCGACGAAGAGTTTTTGCTAGGTTGGTTTGGAGTGAACTTTTGGGTGGTTTTGGATGTATTTTCGTGTAAAGTTGTGAGAGATTATTACAAGGAGTTTAGCTCGAGCTAGCATACGACGGCGAGATGATCTGTCAGTGACTCGAGTGTTTAGCTAGCTACGAGGTGATTAGCACCGTCCAAAAAAAGGTAAATGGTGCAGTGTATAGGCACCGCAGATCGTGATGCTAACTTGGATTTATAACAACAGTTTTTGTATTGTTTGTGCACGCTTGTTGCATGCTCCTTGGCACAGAGATAAGCATAACCACATTAAACAGTTGAAAACCAGAGAAAATTTATCAAGAGTTTAAATTTTTTTTTATGGGTGTTACCAAGTCCTCACCGTACCCCGGCGGTGAAAGTGGAAAATGGAAATTGACGATAAAGGAGACACTGCTTCGAGGCATGTGAGTTCGATTAACAAATAGATACCGTATGATGGTATGAGTACTGCCATATACTATCTTCGTCAAAAAGAATACGGGCCTCATCGTTTGCCATATGGTTTATAAGTCAAAGCCAAAATTTAAATTTTAAAACTTGATTGTAAATTTGATTTTGATTCTTTTTCAACATAGTTTTTTTTTTAACTTTGCCTTTTTAATCACTAAAAACATATATACAAAAGTTTTACTCACATATCATTTTTTTAATCACTAATAAGCTGTTATGACTTATAACAAGACTAAACCAACCGATGGGACTGAATATGGACCGAGAAGTATTGGATAGTAAGAGCAAGTACAATAGTAGGCTATAAGCCAGCTATAAACATATTTTAAAGAGATAAAGGAAGAGAGAGAAGAGCAACGGGCTGCAGATCTATAGCCAGCTGTAGCACGGACTCCAAGACGTAATATGTGTATGACATGTAGGGCCAGATATTAATAGCATAGTAAGCAACTATTATATGAATTAGCTATTACATTGGCTATAGATGATTTAGAGTTAGTAGTTGGCTATACTATTAAACTTGCTCTAACATGATCATCGATCCATCTTGAGAAACGAGTAAAATGCGTTCAGCACTACTCCATCCAAAAAAAGACAAACCCTGGGTTTCCGTTTCCAACGTTTGACCGCGTCTTATATGAATTTTTTTTTATAATTAGTATTTTCATTGTTGTTAGATAATAAAACATGATTAATATTTTATACGTGACTTGTCTTTTTAATTTTTTTTATAATTTTTTTCAAATAAGACGGATGGTCAAATGTTGGACACGGAAACCCAAGTTTGTCTTTTTCTTTTGGACGGAGGGAATACACCGTAAGATAACATGGGGACCACTTGCAAAATAGCCAGCGCCATAAAAGACGACCGTTAACATGCGCCATCAGTGTAAAAAAAACACCCTTCCAGAGAGCTTTAGGGATATAGATCTGTAAAATTTTGAAACCAAAATATACTATTATAAATATTTTATTTAATATTTTTATTTTTTAAAAAAACTCGGAAGCAGCAGCAAAGAGCAAACAAGCATTAGAAACCCGGAAAAGGTATACCAAAGGTTCCTCAACTTGTCATCGAGGTACAAAATCGTCCCTAAACCGCAAAACCAGATATATGACATCCCTTAACTTATAAAACCGTTCACTTTAGGTACTTTGGCGGTTTTGACCCCGATTTTATCTGACGTGGCGGCTGAGTTAGCGTGAGGCCCACATGGGCCCCACATGTCATGATGCCACACCATCCCCTTTCTCTTTCCCCTCCTCTCACTTTCTCTCTCTCTTCTCTTGGTCAGGCCGGGCGACGGCGGCGACGGCGACGACGCAGGAGAAGGGGAAGCAGCGGTAGCTGAGGCCACAGTCGCCGTCCAGCGAGGGGGGCGGGGGCGGGGGCGGCAGGATAAGGCGAGGTGGGGGCGACCGTGGCGAGGAGAAGGCTAGGTGTGGGCGCCGCGGCCGACTGCGGTGCGCACTGCTCTCCGACGGGGCCGACGGCCCGGCACGGCGTGGGGGCGCAGCTGCCAACAGCGATGCGCACGGCTCTCCGTCGGGGCGAGCGGCGTGGGGGCATCACGGCCGATGGCGGTGCGCGCGCCCGGCGGCATGCTTCAATTCGGCAATCTTTTAGGGTGCGGCGATGTGTGGCCGAAAGCTGGTGTGGTAGTGAGGGGAGGACGGCGTGGGCACGTCGTGCGCGCATGCGGGGTGGGAGGAACGGCGCAATGAGACAGATGACAGAGAGTAAATGGGCACGACGAGCGCAGGACATTGCCGGTGGTGCCGAGGAAGGCCGGAGGCTCGCCCGGGCGCTCAACGACTCCGGCGTCGTCATCGTCCTCGGCGACGCCGTCTTCCTCCGCCCCGACATGGTACGTACGTCTCTTGTCACGCACTCACGAAACACCAAGACAATCCATGATCGAACACCTGTAAATTACTCACACACTAACGTATCTCCGTCTCGTGCAGATAGCGAAAGCGATCGAGAACATGATCCCGGCGACGGCACACGCGACGCGAGCGGCAAGCGTCGTTGTCGAAGTGCGGAAGAAGCGGGGAGAGGAGGAGGAGGAGGAGGAGGAGCTGCGGGCGATGGAGGAGGAGAAGGCAGGCATCGACGCGGCGGCGGTGTAGGTGCGGCGGAAGCTGTGGTGCGGGCTGGGCCTCTTCATGCGCACCTCCACGGAGCCGTCCTTCGAGGGCTTCTACCGCAGCCGCCTCGCGTCCAGGCAGCAACGCCTCATGCGGGCGCGCAGGTTCGACGTCGCCCAATACAGGGCGCTGAAGGAGCACGGTACGGCGCATGCTCCAGCGTCGCGGCGCGCGGCGGCGATTACGCCGGCCGGCGTCCAGCCCGCAGCGACAACGACAAGCCGCCCGCACGCCGCACTGCCCCACACACCCCACACACGGCGCCCGACGCCTCCGACATGTCGCCGCCCACGACTGCGAACCGTCCGCAACAGCCCGGCCCTCCATCCCTCGTCCGCCTCCGTCGCCGGCGCCGGCGCTCATCACCAGCCCGCGGCGACAGGCCGCCCGCCGCCGCCGCCCGATGCACGAGCGGCCGAGACTGCAGCGTGCGAATAAGGAGAAAATAGGGGAAAGATCAAGGAGACTGACGTGGCCACACTAACACATGGCCGTCAAGTAGGACAAAACCGGGTTAAATACCACTGAAGGACCTAACGGTTTTTATAAGTTAAGGGATATCCTATATCTGATTTTGCGGTTGGAGGACGATTTTGTAACTCGATGACAAGTTGAGGGACCTTCGGTGTACTTTTTCCTTAGAAACCCACATGTAAATGTAATGCATGGGCTTTAATAGGCCCAACAATTTGGGCTTAAAAGCCCATACACATAGTGGGCCGAACAGGATGGGACAGCATGGATACACACACATCACCAGTTTAGCTGGCAGAATTGGACCAAAGTGACAACAGGGTCCACGGCACCCAACATCACAGCAGTTAAATGACTTCGGAGCTACATCAGTCACACAATTCACAAACTACATTACTTGCTGAAGTTCCAGTCCTTCAGATAGCACCGGGTATGAGCATGAACACAAGGGCGGCCAAGATTCAGCGCCATGAACCTTGCCGTCAATCCCTCCACCTGTGACCACAGCTTGGGTTGCAGCAGATGAAATACAGTGTCAGGCCTCTCTCTCCCTTAGTTGGAGCCTGCAGTTCAAGGGAAAAGAAGAGAGTGAGTGATTGCATCAACAGCTTGTGGCAGGTACTAGAATTATAAACAGAGTTGTAATATAATTAGCAATCACCACCACTAGTCCCCTACGAGAAAAAGGCAATTATATAATGAAACAGTTTCCTGAACCCTGTGGGTATGAAGCGATAAATACTATACCAAAAACTTTAATATGATGACAGAAATGTAGATTTGTATGTTCATGCTTTCATATTGATATTCTATTCCTGTATCCGTGACTGTATATAACAATAGATGATACAGTAGTCATATATAGCAAGAACTGCATAAGGAACAGTAAATAAACAACGCGGACCTGGAAAAAGGCAGCCTCTGGATGGCCACAGTTGTAACATTTAATACTTCTGGTGCGAGGCAGGGTGGGATCAGTTGCTGCATCTTTTAGGATATCTTTGGGTTCCCCAGCAGGTTTACGGAGAACCCTTTTGTACACACAAGTGTCAGTGGCAGGCTCCTGCTTATATCAACGATTGGAATAAATAGAAATCACTAGTCAACCTACAAGAGAACTTATGCACAAATTTAAAAAGATGTTGGAACTACAAAAACTATAAATGCAATATAGCTGCAAAGTATGTAAGCCTTGAGAAAAACTCAGCAATCACTACAATAAACAGAAAAGAAATACATTTTGTGAAAAAAATGCCTAAAACACCAAGGAAACCTGTGAAATCTGTCTTATTTCTATCCTGATCACATTGATTCTTAATGAAGTTATATGTTTCCGAAGCTTCAGAAGCTACAGCAAGGGCATATCAAACTTCTTTAAAGGGACACTAGTTGTGATTTATTATATTGATCCCTCAGGTAGGCTGTGGCAGTGTGCATAATTCTGGCATATGTTTGTTTCTTCCAATGAGTAACATCTTAAACATGGTTTGTGATTACAAGATAAGTTCCTGATTTTGATACTTCTCAAGTTAAGAGAGCTAATAAGCCCTTGTAATACAGGCTCTATGTGTGAGTATGTCCTAATTTCAACAGTTCTCTGATCCCAGATTTTCAGCAGAAAGTTCATCCCATAAGGCTAGTGGGAAGCCACTTATGTAACCTTAAGCCTTTGGGAAAATTGGTTTCAATACCACCCGAAATATTGCCCTTTTGGTTTTACCACCAAAATTTTGGGGCACACTTTGATACCATCTAATAAGATTATGTTTCATTTCTTTTTAACCATCAGCGCCCATTGCCATTCATATTTTTTTTCAACCTCTCCTGCTCCTTGTCTCCCATTGCACCCTCACATCCCGCGCTCCAGCGTCACCTCTGCCTTCCGCGCTCCCCATATTCCCAACTCCCAAGTCAGCACCTCCCATTAATTGAATGAGGCAACTGAGTTCGGGAAATTTATTGTTAAATCCACCAAGGATATCTCCTTGCATATTTCCAAGTATATCTCGTGTTTTGTCTTCTGTTCTGCTGATTACAGCTGTCCATGGAAACACTCTGCAAGGAGTCATTTCCATGAATACAGCTATCCCTGTACATCTACTCAATCGCAAGGAGTGAATGCATGAAGGAGTCAGGGAGAGAGGAATCAACTGCAACTCCGCAGATAGAGCAATACAGTTGAGAGCAAAATGGTCTGACATTACAGATAACAGGCAATTTTTTGCAGTTATGGTAAAAAAAATACACAAAATGTAGTGCTATTTCAGTGGTATAATGGCATGGTACGGAACCAACCATTTTTACTAACATAAAAGCCCCAAATTTGGACAAATATGTCGGCAGTAATGACAAAGAGATTCTTCGCCTAACCTTTATGTATGAGAACAAAGCATGATAAGCTGACAACTACCTACAAAGGAATATTAGCCGTCTACCAATTCATCTTATAAACTCGCCAAGTCCCAACCAGAACCCCTCTACTCTATCAATCGAACAAAGCAAGCATCAATAACATTATGGGACATCAAATTGTTTCCTCAGCTAAATCTCCCGCATGCAGCAACCGTAAAATCGTGCGCGCCAAACAATCATAAGCCCATCCCAATAATAATAATAATAAAAGAAATTACGATCTCAACAATAACCTAGAAACCTCCATATACATACACCACATCACTAAACCCAGCCTAAACCCTAGATCACCATTCCCCAAAATCCCCAATCCAACCTAGGGTTCCAAGAGTTTATTTACCACACCCAATCCAAGAACATATTAATCTGAGCCGATGAACAAGGCAAATCCACCTGGTGATCGCAAGAATTGCAGGCGTAGAGCAGGGTGTGCGTCTCCTTGTCCTCCCGCGGGTAGAGCATGTTGTTGCTGCATATCCAACCAAAAAAAACACCACAAAATCAAACCACCAATCGAATCGAATCTCGGACTACGAATCACAAGCCAAGAGATTCCTCCGCCTCACCATTCGCCGCAGAACTTGAGGGAGCTCATGGCCGTCGATGGCTTCCTCCTCCTCCTCCTCGCCGCCGCCTCTTCTGCGTGCGTAGAGGCTTCTCGGCTACTTGTCCTCCCGAGATGCTGCGGCGCCTGGCAGGTGGGCCCCTGTAACGGTGTCCCCATATGTCAGCGATACGTGAGGATACAGGATGCAGTAGTACGCCAAGATGGGGAAGGGGGTACACGTGGCAACCACACGGTGGGTCACATGCCCCCCAACGCCGCATCGGATCCGACCACCTCCTCGGCTCCTCTCTCCACTACCATCCTCTCGCGGAGACCCAAACCCTAGCTCCCAAATCCCGACCAGCCGAAGCATTTCCAACGGAATTCCTCTGTTCGGACCCTCCTCGGGGTTCAAATCGAGCTTGAATTTGTGGCTTTTTTGGGAGGTTTTTTTTTTTGTGGGTGTTGTTGTTTTTGGATGCGAGTGTGGCTTGGCAGGGTGGTGATGCCATGATGCACATGCTGGTGGCCCCCGATGGAGGCGGCGGAGGGGAGATGCCGCCGCCGTACGGGGGCGCCGCGGCGGCGCCGCCGCCGATGGAGCAGGAGCTGGAGCTCCACCGCGACAACGCCGACGACGGCCTCGACGGCCACGTGCGGTGAGAGCTTCTCTCTGTGTGTGTGGCAAGTCACTTGTGCTCATGAGTTCATCAGCGGTGGAGGAGGTGGGCGAGGTCTCGTCGCGTCTCGCCTTTGCGTGGTATTCGGGGTTCATCCATTCTGGCGTGCTCTGGTTTAAGCTCAGAAGATTTTGTTTGTCCTGTTGCACGAGTGAATTTCAGTAAAAAATCATGGACTTTCCATTTGTCGTGTGTGTTGATAGTTTTACTGTGTTTGGCCAGGTGCTTGAGGTGTGGTATATCGGGCAACGCGACGCCCCATATGCGCCGCGGCCCTGATGGCCCAAGAACTCTCTGTAATGCGTGCGGCATTGCATACAGAAAGGTATGGCGGCGCTCTAATTTTCAATACAGAATACTGATGAGCCTGTTGTGTGATACCATGTTCAGCTATAATTCATTTCTGAGGAAAATTTATAGCTGTCTCTTGGCCATTTTCCTCCTGTTTTGGTGCATTGATGATAATCTAAAATACTAATACAAACTAAATGTGTCTATTTCTGTTTATTTACTCAAGTAATAGTATGATTGGTTTTCTAGGGGAAAATGAGACGAATGATAGAAGCTGAACCACCTATAGATGAAGCTGCACTTGCTAAGCTGGTTCCTGAGGTAGGCATGGAATTTGAGAGTGAGGACAAGGCCTATGAATTCTACAACAAATATGCTGGACATGTTGGTTTTAGTGTTCGGAAAAGTACATCACACAAATCTTCTGGAAATATTACCAAAGTAAGGACTTTTGTTTGCTCAAGGGAAGGTTACAACAGGGACAAAAAATCATTGGAAGCAAAGAAGCCAAGGCTGGATACAAGAATTGGTTGTCCAGCACGGTTGATTATTAAAGTCACACCAGAGAGTAAATACAGAGTCACTGACTTCAAAGCGGACCACAATCATCAGCTGGCCCCTCCTTCGACAATGCATATGTTAAGGTCACAGAGGATATTGACAGAACTTCAGTCTGGGGAAGCAGAATTGTCAGATGATTCTGTCATGACACCTACAACAAAAGCAACCGGTGATCTTGTTGTGAGACAAATTGGTTTCCTTCGAAGTATCTCTCTCCTCCCAGCAGATTATAAGAATTATCTCCGTTCAAAGCGTATGAAGGCTATGCAACTCGGTGATGGTGGCGCAATATTGAAATATTTGCAGACAATGCAAATCGAAAATCCTGCTTTCTTTTACACCATGCAGATCGATGAAGACGACAAGCTAACCAACTTCTTTTGGGCTGACCCAAAATCTAGAGAAGACTTCAACTACTTTGGTGATGTCCTCTGTCTAGACACAACTTACAAAATAAATGGATATGGAAGACCATTGTCATTATTCCTCGGAGTGAATCATCACAAACAAACAATTATTTTTGGTGCAGCTATGCTTTATGATGAATCATTTGAGTCATATAGGTGGCTATTTGAGAGTTTTAAGATCGCTATGCATGGAAAACAACCAGCGGTAGCTTTAGTAGATCAATCTATTCCACTTGCTAGTGCAATGGCAGCAGCATGGCCAAATACTACTCAAAGAACTTGTGCTTGGCATGTATATCAGAACTCTCTTAAGCACCTTAATCATGTTTTCCAAGGTTCAAAAACATTTGCAAAGGATTTTAGCAGATGTGTATTTGGCTATGAGGAAGAGGAAGAATTCTTGTTTGCCTGGAGAAGCATGCTAGAAAAGTATGATCTTAGGCATAATGAGTGGCTGTCTAAATTGTTTGATGAAAGGGAAAGATGGGCTTTGGCATATGAGAGACATATATTTTGTGCTGACATAATAAGTGCACTTCAAGCTGAAAGCTTCAGTAGTGTTCTGAAAAAGTTCTTGGGCCCTCAACTGGATTTATTGTCCTTCTTCAAGCATTATGAAAGAGCCGTAGATGAGCACCGCTATGCTGAGCTCCAAGCTGACTTCCAAGCTAGTCAAAGTTATCCAAGAATACCCCCAGCCAAGATGTTAAAGCAAGCTGCCCATACATATACCCCAGTGGTGTTTGAGATCTTTCGTAAAGAGTTTGAGCTGTTCATGGACTCTGTTCTGTTCAGTTGTGGGGAAGCTGGGACAACCTCTGAGTACAAAGTCGCTCCCTCTGAAAAACCCAAGGAACATTTTGTTAGATTTGATTCGAGTGACTGCTCCTGTATCTGCACTTGTAGGAAGTTTGAGTTTATGGGTATTCCATGTTGCCATATGTTGAAGGTGCTCGATTACAGAAATATCAAAGAATTACCTCAGAGATATCTGTTGAAGCGATGGAGAAGGACTGCCAAGTCTGCAAATGAAGAAAACCAAGGGTATGTGGCAAATGGAAATGGTTCATCATTAAATTCCATTGTACCTCCTGCAAACCATCATGGTCTCCAAGGCTTCAGTGCAATGATTCAAGTAACCAATCTGCAAGATTCATTCTCCTTGTTATCCCCCTGTATGTGCTGTGGCTGATAAAGTTTTCTATTTTGGTTAACTGCAGGACACTCCTGTTTCTAATATGCATGAGAATTCATTTCGCAGAAGCTCATGATGCAGGTATCATACATGATTATGAATTATTAATATGCCAATTTGATCTCTTGTTTTGTTTGGATTATTACTGAGCCTATCTGGTTCTATCCATTGCACCAAAACCTAGGGCATTGATTTACAACCAAAGTTTCCCCCTTCTGAGAGACGCATGACAATTTTTTTAGGAAGATTTAGATAAAATATTTTGTTTGTTGAATATTGCTCACTTCTTTCTGGATTTTCCTCCTTGGAGGTACAATTATTAAAGCAGTTTGGCGATGACATGTGGACAACCTTAGCTCTGTTGGATCAAACAGATTATTTATGTGATCAATTTGTCATGCAGGTGACTTGAATCTAAACATTATTCCTTCTGCGCGGTGCCCGCTCCACGATACTGGCGTTGAAGCAGTGAGAACAGGCCATGCGGAGCTCCCCTGAATAAAAGTTTCCAACTTGTAAATTATGCAGCTGTAGGAAATCCCAGCTATTGAGGCGCCCATCCTACTTAGGCTCTTAGACTAGATTCTGGTATGAAATCATATGATTGTGCTGCCCACCTGCACCCAGGGAAATTTTGTGCATTCTGTAAACAGTCCATTTATCCTAGCCCATTCATAAAAGAAAAAAAAAAGTGATCAGATGCCAATGCAGAGAGATTGCTCCTTTGAAACTTTGCAGGGCAAGTAGACCAATCATGATCATCATCCTAGGAGGGTTTCAGTTAGATTCAGATCTTGGGGTGGTTTCATTTATTTTCATTTCACCTGCAGGTGAGGTGAGCTGGACAGCTCATGCAATAAAACGTTGGAAGCAAGACAAGCCCAGCTTGGCAGTGTGGATCTCAAGCCCGGAGAGCTACCGGCCGAGCTAGGAGCTGCCTTTGACGCTACAGTGGACAGCTGTGCTTTCAAGCCTGGCTTTGGGCGCATTTGTCCCATATGCACAGTTGCATAATGCGTGCAAATGTTGTTCATTGTCCTCAATGCATCGTATATCTTGGGAGCTTCGATAATGCTGCTACCAATGCGTCCTTGAAAAACACATTCGAGGTGCTTTCGTGCTCGTTCTCTTTTTTCCAACTCTGTCAGGTTTCTTTTGAAACGAAGTTATTTCAGACATTTCTATAAAATGTCTTTGAAATACTTTCATTCAAAGGAAGCCTCAATACGATCATTTTAACGGTTTTAAGTAAAGTATCCTATATGGTGAAGAGGGGCATATGTGCGCTGGTGCATGTGTCTATCCGACTTGTACCTGTAAAAGAAAAGTCAGTGTTTTCGGCATCAACTTATCGACTGTAAAAATAAACGATCGTGTTAGGGGATTGAAAACGAGACCTTGAGGTTGAAACTACATATCTCTTATCACTGTACTATGAGAGGCGTCTCGTATCCTTAACAACTGTAAAAATGCTCTCTCAGTAAACAGTAAAATTTGTGCCGGGCAACTGTCCTGATGATAATGTGGAGCGATTGGCTGCTGTGCCGTAGCAATGTGTCGTTCGCTGTTGGTTGCTCTGCCGTCACGCGACGCATCAAGCAGCTAGCAGAGCATGTGACCTGACTATATGGCCTGCGTGCTGTGGCTGCTCTGCTTTTCATTTCCTCCCCTGCAGCCACTGTACTGATCGACTGAGATATCTGCTTCCTTTGCGTGCTTTCTCCGTGTAAACTCAAGTAACAATGCCATTTTTTCTCTTCTTTTTTGGACGAATATTATGAGATAATGTAATATTTCACATTGATATAGCAGGAAAAAGTTACAAGGCAGCAACCCTAAGAGATCATAATCGGAAAAAGAAAAAAAAACAAACAGCACACGTCACGGAGGAAAGAGTGCCAATTTTTATTCCTCGGTTTGAAAAATACAAGAGATAGTTCAAGGAGATTTGTCCAAGTGCACTGCTTGAGTGCAAATTTGACGATGCTTTTCAGCTTCAGTCTGAAGGTGTGATCGAAATTCAGGAGCTGTCACATTTGATCCCGGTCGTTGGTCGGTCAATCTTCGTCGCTGCGATTCAAAACAAGCACCAGGTGCCTTCACCAATCACAAAATGCTAAAACTGTTCATAAGTCATGATACCATCTGATTATTTCTGCAATGGTTAGTGAGCTAAATTGGCCATCAAAGGCTAAAGCTTAATTTGGATGTCTCTTTCATGAGAAGCAGCCAAGGAAACAAAGCTGATTGTGCGTTCTCTGAAAATAAAAGGACATGAAAAAGTTTGAGTTCAGGTGCTTGCACCACTATTCCCTACTTAACTCCAAAGCAATGTCATGTGGGGAGTCTAATACGTGATTATTTCGCATTAACCTTAAGCTAAGCATTCTTCTCGCCGTAATCACTAACATGCAGAAATTCAACGTCCTTTCTTGATGGATACATTACACGAATTGGGTCAAGTGTTTGTTCAAGAAAAACTCCACATATCAAGTCATTTTCTTTTTCTGATTTAGATCACTGTCAGTGTCAATTGCTAGTTGGTTAGTGTTTAATTTTGAGGATTACGGGGAATAAATGCTGAATTTATACCACGAATGACTTGCTGGCAGGGTGTCATTACTTGTACCCGAATTTCAGCAAGATTGTGTATTTTTGTGTTTGTCAGTAATTGATTTGATATGCTATATGTGCATCATTTTCCTAAGTAATAGTGTTACTAGTACCCAAGTTGTTCATCATTGCTTTATCATTACTTCAAGTATTATGAAGAAACCTGAATAGGAGTAGTACCTGATAAGTATGCCACCCATTCTGTTTTTTTTCTGAAACTCATCATTGAAGCTGCCCCTAACTCTGAATTTTCTTTTAGACGGAAGGTCAGACTAACTCAGAATTTAATCATGTTGTCTAAGAAATCATTTGCTTTATTAGTATATGTACTAACTCGAGATTATCCAAACAGAACAGGTTAAGCAAGCAAGGAAAGAGAGATGGCCCCAAAATCCCAGATAAGTGGCACGTTTTCAGCTTTGCTAATCATTTTCTGAATTCTGACACGGAACCAACTAATTCATCTGATGGAGATGGACCCGAATCTTAAAGCTCGACCTAATCAGATTAATCGATCAAATCTCAGGAGGAAAAAAGAAAGAAAGGTGATCAGACAAATGGACGATGGATTTGTCCAATCCCACGACATGCTTGCAAGAGTACAAAGCAAGATACTTCCTAATCGGAGCATCAACAACTTTCTATTAAATATATGTGAGAAGAACACTTTGGTCACTCTCCATCTTGTCTTTGGCGTCGGCTAGTTAATTACTTTTGGGGGGCAAAATGGAATCACAAATGTTTTTCCATGGACCACATGAAGCACAAGGGTATAAATTTTAAAATACATAATATTTGAGGGACCTATTTGTAATTATGAATTAGATATTATTTGTTTTTTTTATACCGCAACAAAGTCAAATACCAGAGGTGTACAGTTCCTGTATTATGCAGAGATATGGGACAAGAGATAGAGCTAATTAAGAAGTTCAGTCACAAGGCCAGGCTGACTTGACAGAGGGAGCATACAAAGCAGAAGACTGTACTGAAGAATGTTTTAATGTGCCATGAACAGTATAGCATGTTCAGATTATTAGTTTTTATTTGTTTTTTCTTTTCTTTTTCTTGTCTCTTTGACCATTACTGTGTGCAGTGTGCCATGCTAAGCTCAACTCCTACCAATGGTGTCGGTTTCTTTGTTTTATTAATCAATCAGTTGCTTGGAATCATCAGCCAGCGTTTCATTGAGAGATGCACCCCACATTTTTAATGGTAGATATGCACTCTTTTCTTCTTGAGAAACTGAACCTCGTGAAGAAGTGTGACCCTTATTTTAACCAAGGGACAATTGGTTAAATACTTCAAATTAGTTTCTACATGCATGTTCAGATTGGATTAAAGGATTTTTAAGAGAGGGGGAGGGGGGATGCAGTGGATGTTATTTTCTAGACATAGATTTAATTGACAAGATCCAATTTTTTCTCCTCATAATTGCCTAGCTGTATATTTTGCACAATGAGTCCAGAATTGATGATCAGCAATGCTACCAACAAACCATGACTAATCAACATCTACAGTACTATGAGGCAGGTGATCAAACCCTGTCCTGGAGTTGACCTGCTTTAAGAAAAGCTAAATAGGGGGTGAAACATTGCAATCTTATAAACACAATTAGCAGTAAATTTATCCATGCACATGCACTATTTGTGATGCAATACTAGCTTACAGTGTTTATGATAAAAATTATAGACCTTTGTATCTATCAAGTCAAGGTTGCATCTTATCACTGTTTGTTAGAACCGAGCACATCATGTCACCTGACTAGGACTTGACTTAAATTTGTTACGACAACGATAATAAAGTTTCATGTATTATCAATTTGTCATGAAAACAATTGAAATTTCGTGTAAGCATTCAGTGGGTCAGAGAAATTTGTGGTACTGTTTTCTTTTCCTTAAAATTAAAGAAAGTTTCCAATGTTACATCACAGGAACCTATAAACAAAACCAAAGTAATGGATAAATCAATGTTTGTTAGAAATCTTGAGCCAAAATCCAATGACCTCATGTGAAAGGGACTGTGTGGGGTAATACATGAGCTTAATGTTCCAACTACTCACTCTATTGTACCATTACTCTGCCCCACTGTCTTTTTTTTTTCTCTCTCCCAGTCCCTTCATATGATTTCCAAACAGTACTAATGCAAAGACATTTTCATTCTTGAGAGATGTTACATCTGCTGCTAATGGAGGTTAAGATGAAGATTTGCTATAATAACCTAGAAACAAGCTTGTTGGTTCTGTTCTAAGGGCCATGGTTATGTTATAATTATTCTAGATTAACTTGATTCTGAACCTTGTTGTCTGGGACAAGCCCCCTTGGTTGCAATTCTCAATTCCTAAGTTGTTTTCACCGACAGAGAGGTGGAAAATTAGCATCATGTTGCATCATGGTTATGTGAGTTACTGTTTCTCTAATGTTTTTTTTTTTGGAGCTTTCCGTACTATTTGCACATTGGATTCCTTTTTTCTTTCTTGGTCTTCTCGTTTTCTCAAAAATCAATGAACATCAAATGTCGGTCAACAGCAAGACCTAGATTTTTGGGAATTAGTTTTGGAAAATATTGCCAAGAGAAAATTGGAAAACTATTCCTTCTGCATTTGTTCCGTACTATATGCATCTTTTTATGCAGAGGCTGAGAGTGTTCTCTATACAATTCTATTATCTTTATATAATTGATTAAGTTTAATAAAGCTTTTATTATCGAAAAAATCTACCATACAATGCATTGATTATGCTAATTTAGAAGAATATTAGGGTCACTTAGTCACAAATAAAATGCTCAAAAATCTTTTAACACAAGGCTGGGCTAGCTGTCACTGTTCACCCCTTTGGGGCCCCTGTTAATTGTCTAGAACAATCGGTGCATGATGCTTACTCCAGGTCAGATGACCTGATGTTTAGTGCAGAAACCAAGAGGTGCTCAATTGGACCACCGTTTATCGTACCAGCACTCTCTTTTGCCTGTTGGAAAGAAGAAAAGTTGTGGTTGACACTACAGGGATTTTTGGGTCGAGCAAATAAGTGTACTGATTTTCTTCAATCCTCCCTTGTAAGTTACTGGTATGTTGGTAGGTGAGTAAAAATGAAATTTTCTATGTGTTCTATTATCAAATTACATTTGTTTTCTTATACATTTTAGCCACAAATTCGTGGCATATAAGATATGATGTTAAAGAAAATATGCCATATTATAACTATAACGATTACAATTACAGTAGGAAATACGTTAGCGTCGTCAAATAAACCTACAACATGACATTGAGGTAGAACACATATGTTCACCACGTGTTCTCTACGTGATACGGAGAAAACGATGACAACACTACACGTATATATTATCAATCAGAGATGTACATTAACACTACAACAATTTTAATGATTAAATGAAGTAGACCGACAAATAACCCCTCAAAAAAGAAAAATCCCTCCATTAAAATTCAAAAGCAACCTCTAGTTTGTCTCTAGGGGTAGAATGGTAAATCCCAGCTGCACAGTCCACCCAAAGCCGTTGTTACACCCAAAAAGCTCAGTCACAGCCGAATGGAAATAAAAAGGAGAACACAACAAAACAAAAGTAGCTACCCTTCAACCCCTTTCCTTCCAAGATTACACTTCTAAAAGAAAAACCTCCCATAATCTCACCTAAAGCTTCATACAATCTCCAAGTTTAACACTAATCTCTCCTAAATACCACCCAAAAAAAACTCTAGTTTTTACCTTCCTTTTTCCATAATCTCACCTAAGCTTAATTAACACTAATCTCTCCTAATTAGCAGTAAACACCACCCCAAAATTTTAAAAAATATAGTTTAATTTTTAGCTTCTCTTTCCCAATTTTTCTCACTGTCACACAGAGAGAGCACCACTGCAGCACCACCAAACCAAGCAGCTCATCTTCCAGTCTTCCACTCTTCCTCTCTCTCTCTCTCTCTCTCTCTCTCTAGCTCACTCTCTTTCTCTCTCCTCGCGCGAGCGCACGCTTACCGGAATCGGGGGGGCGAGCGGCGGCGAGATCCGGGCGGGCCGCGGCGATCTCGTCGCCGCGGGAGCTGCATTGGCGCCGGCTCGCCGCCTTCCCGGCGTTTCTTGGGGTTGTCGCGAAGGAGGAGGAGGAGAGCTTTGGGTTCTTGGTGAGGGGATCCGCCAGATCCGACCTCGCCGGCGGCGGCGAGTGGCGGCGGCCGCGATGCAGCCCGACGCCCCGCTCGACTTCGCGCTCTTCCAGCTCTCCCCGCGCCGCTCCCGGTGAGGATTTCGATGGGGGGGGGGGGGTGTTCGTCCTGTGGATGTTTGCTAATGGTGGGATGTCTCCGCTGCAGGTGCGAGCTGGTGGTGTCCGGCAATGGGCGGACGGAGAGGATCGCGTCCGGGTCGGTGAAGCCGTTCGTGGCGCACCTGCGCGCCGCGGAGGAGCAGGCGGCGGCGCAGCCGCCGGCGGCGGCCATCCGGCTGCAGCTGGACCGCCGCGCCGCGTGGTTCAGCAAGGGCACCCTCGAGAGGTCCGTTTGCTGCCGTGGCAGTTCTTGGGTTGGTTGGTGGTGTGGAGAATTCGGGGGAGAAAAAAGAAATGATGGGAATTCTGAGAGGTTTCTTTCTTGGCTGGCTTGTGGTTGAAGGTTCGTGCGGTTCGTGAGCACGCCGGAGGTGCTGGAGATGGCTAACACCTTCGACGCGGAGATGTCGCAGCTGGAAGGGGCTAGGAAGATTTATGCACAGGGAGTGAGTGGCCGAAGTGTTTTTGTTTTCTTTTCTTTTCTTTCAGTTGTTGAATGTGATTAGGTTGTGTGGTTTATGGTGGAATGATCTTGCAGTTGTTCTAAAAATAGTATTGTGCCGTGCGCAGGTTGCCGGAGGCGCTGATGGAGCTGGTACGCACGACGAATGTTTATAGTGTTCTTTTGTTTGTCGAATGGGGTTTTGGGTCTCGTTAGATTAGTTTTATGCCTGTTTTTGTTCATAGTTCATATCTCACTCAGTTTAACTACACTGGAATTGAGTCAAATCGCGACTCGAGTGCCTTCACAAGTTATTTGTGGGAACATTCAGGGAGAACTTTTATTATTGATTGGCTTGATTACTGAGATGATGCATTCAATGCCACTGTCCATATTATTCATGCTGTGAACCTTTGTTAATGGGGAATGCAGTAAATAATCCATTTCCAATTTTAGAAAGAAACGAACAACTTAATTAATTGTTGCATGTGTTAAACTGCAATATTAGGGTACATGTTTTATCGTTTTAACATGCCTTCATTGAGGCAACATATTGTTCTTCTCAACACAATTTGCTTACCATCTTACAATTTTTTTCCTGGGTGAAAAATGTTGCAGAATCAGCAGCAGCTGCAGATATTACAAAGTATGCTTCTATGCCATCTCTGTCATTATCTATTTACTTCTTCATTGTCCGATAACCTTGATTTAAGTGAGTTGAACATGGTTAACCCTTAGTGCTGACTGCTGAGTAACCATGAACCGCATTTCATGTGGTTGCTGCTAGGTCTTACCTATTTTTGGTCAGTTTTTTGCAAACTCTTGTCTATTGTAGTTTTACACCATGTTAACTTCCTAATACTCTTTAACTAGCTTGTTTATGTATCAATTCCAGTCAATGATATATGATTTGTTAGGACTGTTCTATATATAAGAAATGGTTGGTTAAGAACTATTCATGACATCGTACTAAATACGGAGTGGAGATGCCTGTGTCAGAATACTTTAACATGAGTAGTATTTCGGGCGTTCCTTGATGAACTGTTTAATGCTTATTCTGTCTCAGGGACCTTTCATGATCATTTCCCCTTTTCGGTTGCTTGGGGTGTAGCAAACTGTGTTCATCCTTTCATCTGTTTACTATGCTTAAGGACATCTTTTGTTTCGGCTTACAGCATTATAAAAACTCGATGTTCTTTATTGAATATTAGTAAAATTGTTGCAGTCATGTAGCAATGTGATCTTCTGCAAATTTTGGTAGACAAACACATTTCTTGAATATGTATATTGTAGAATACTGTGATAATTAGATAAAGGCGAAATGCTTGATCTCTTTTGGTTATGTGGGTCATTGCTGTTAAGAGCCCTAGTTATATAGCTTTACACAAATGAGCACTTACATCCACGCATGCACCAAAACCTTATTTTATTATCATTGTGTATTTCTACATCATTAATTCAGTCTCTTGCTTATGCTTTACTAATTAAAGTTGTTGCTAAAGCATCGCTATCAGTAGTATAGCACTTACACAGAATAGCTGGTAGAATATAAATGATTATACTGTTTCATCTGTACTCAGTCTTAAAGTTATAATTCATACAAAATATAGTTGTCTGTACTGCTTCATCACGTATAACTTGAAACGTACTGTAATTTGTATATAAATTTAGCTATTTTTGTATTGTCAGTATCCAAAGTTGATGCCCTGGCCTTCTTTTTTTTCTATGCAGGAAGGAACTTCTTAGAGCGATTGATGTTCGTCTAAGTGCTCTTAAACAAGACCTTGTCACAGCTTGTGCTCGGGCATCATCTGCAGGGTTCAACCCTGACAGTGTATCTGAGCTTGTTCTTTTTGCAGATCATTTTGGTGCCAACCGGCTGAGGTATGATTGGAACTTAACAAGCTCATAATTTAGGTTCTAGGTGTCATCATTTATATTTACTTAAGGAATACATTTCACAGAACTACAGACACTTTAATAGAAATGCCACACAAAACTATAGATTTAGAACGAAATCACTCACAAAACTACTGGTATCTGTAGAGAGAAAGATTATCATTAACTTTTACAAATGCCATTATATTGCACTAAATTGTACCTAGCTCATCTCAAACTTGTACAGTATGATGGAAAGCTATGAACATACAAACTTCAGAATTGCAGTTTAGGACACACATAAACTTCAAACACCCTAAGGTTAATATGGAAAAGTGGTAAAGTTTGCATGAGAAGATTCTTCAATTACTAGGAGGGAGATCATTTGAAGTGGAATCTTATATTAGATTCAGTTGTGCACACCTATATGTTCCCAATTCATCCTTATACTGTGGTTGCCATGATAGCATTGCGACATTGAGTTACCCTCTGTCCCATTCGTTTTGTTTCTCAGAAGATCCTTTTGTGACCTCTTGATGATTATTTTTTGTGCACACATGACAACTTGTTTTTTTTTTTGGGTATCCAGTGAAGCATGCAACAAATTCATGTCACTTTGCCAGCGGCGCCCAGACATCTGTCCTCATTACTCGGCATCATCAACTTCGTCACAATGGAAGAGCTTTGATGATGGAAATGTCCGTGGCTCCTCCAGTTCAGACATGTCATTAGACGAGACACAAGCTGATCAAGGTGCATCCAGCAACAAATCTATAATTGGTGGCAGTGCCTCTCATATTCACAGAAGCAACAGCCAAAACTCAGTAGATGTTCCACCAGAACCCAGCGCAGTTCAACACCCTAAACCAACCATACAGCAGTCAGTAGATAAACAAGAAAAGGAAACAGATGCTCTTCCTGCCCCTGCCCCTGCCCCAGCTGGAGGGGGTTCAAGACGGTTGAGTGTGCAAGACAGGATAAACATGTTTGAGAGTAAGCAGAAGGAACAAACCTCAAGTTCTGGTAATAGTGCTGCATGTACTAGTAAGGTGGTTCCAACGAAAGGCGAGCACCGCAGGGTGCCTTCTGGTGCATCCATGGACAAGTTGGTAAGGAGGTGGAGCAATGTAAGTGATATGAGCATTGATCTAAGCAACAACGATAGCAGCAGCTTAAATGAAAAGAGGGAAAATGGAACCCCTGTTGGAACCCCAACATCTGCCAATTTGGAGGTTAATTCTAAGGCAAGAGCTGACGGGGACGCTAATGGGCTGAAGCATGCAGTTACATCATGCCAAAAAGATACATCTGATGCCTTACCCTTGGATTCTACCGCTGCAGATGCTTTCTCATCCTCAACTTTGAATACTACCTCACCATCCCCCTTATCAGCCATCGCTTCTTCTTCTCCTCAGAAACAGACCGCACCTCGTGTGGAAGATGACATGGTTATAACCTCTAGCATTGAGAGTGAGTCATCCTTCAGAAAGGAGGTAGGGGCTAGTCAAGGAAAAGGTGACGTGAGGATGTCAGGGCAAGCTGTTTCAAGTGTTTCCACTCGAGCCCGAGTAAAAACATCTCCAAGGCCAACATTGCCAGAAAACAATGTAACTTTAAGTAGCCCACCATTGTCACAGGAGCATGTACAGATGACCGATGAGGAAACTATTCCCATTGTTCATGAAGTAGCAGTTAAAAAGGAACAGATTGTACAGAAAGATAATAGAGGTTCTCGTCTCCGTTCTAAAGAGATTCATGCTGAAGCAGATGTGGTTGGAAGGAAGGACCGACCCTCTCGAACAACTGGAAAGATATCTGATACCAGAACAAGGGCTTCCTCCAACCCACGTGCTAATTTTAGGGGTTCATCTGTCAGGGATGAAGCTGCCTCTACAGAAGCTGAAGTCCATGATGTTAACTTGCAACGGAAAAGTCTAGCGCGGAAGGTAGAGGATGCAGGGAGAAAGGTTGCAGCTGGCTCTGAAATACTGCCTCAATCAGATTGTTCTATTCATCAGGGAACTAATTTGAGCAGACAATCATCCAATGCTGAACAGGAATTGAGTTTGCATGGAGGTAAAGTCAAATTATTTAGTGATGGAAATGTTGTTCCTTTGGAGCAGACTAAGAGACCGACAAAAGGTAGTCAAGATCGGCATGATGAACTGCAAAAGAAAGCCAATGAATTGGAGAAGCTATTTGCTGCACAGAAGCTAACCTCTTCTCGGAGAGGCAAGTCAACTGATGTGCAGGTTGAGAACACACCCAGGGTGAATGAGGTAAAGCCTCCACCGGTTCTTCCAGAGAGGATTTGTACGAAGCAAATTGTAAAGGAGAGTATAACCAATGAGTTCGATGGCAATGAGCTTTTAAAGATGGTGGATACTGAAGGGTATAACAATAACGTACCACAAAGCATTATTAGCTTAGAAGAGTCAAGGGGAAAGTTCTATGATCAATATATGCAGAAGAGGGATGCAAAACTAAAGGAAGATTGGAAGTTGCAAGGAGAACAGAAGGAAGCAACAATAAAGGCAATGCGTGATAGCCTAGAACGAAGCAATGCTGAGATGCGGGCCAAATTCTCTCGGTCTTCAAGTGTTCCTGATTCAACATATATTTCTCGTTGCGCTCATAAGTTTCCTCCTTCGCAATCAGTTATAAAGGATAAGGATCAGGTATTAAATTCTACTTATAGCAGTTTTTAAGTAGAAAACAGTAGTTCAGAAAATTACTTAACTACACACCCTTGGTGCATTGATGTGATTTATACTGAAGATTTTTTTTATATAAAAAACATTTAATACTAAACAATCATGATATGTGTATCTTGAAGAGCCCATAAGGCTATAATTCTACGCACCTATGTGAAATGATGAGTTGTAGTTTCTGGTTGTTTATATTTATTTATTTTTCCTTTCCCAGGGGATAGATTCCTTCTTGGTAGAAGAAGAAATGAATAGTGACTATCTATCTGGTGATGGTTCATCCAGGAGTGCTGATTCCAGGAAGCATTTTTCAAATAAAGTTGCCTGCAATCAAAAGAAGTCTATTGCTCCTGTTCATAGGCATTCATCAAGGACCGTAAGCTCTGGTTATGCAAACCGTAGGAATCTACCAGATAATCCTCTTGCACAGTCTGTCCCCAATTTCGCGGACTTAAGAAAAGAAAATACAAAGCCCTCAGCTGGTCTGAGCAGAGCTGCTCCAAGGACCCAGCCAAAAAGTTTTATCCGTAGTAAGAGCATCATTGAAGAGAGTAAGAATATATCAAAAGATCAATCGAGGAAATCACAGTCCATGAGGAAGAACTTAAGTCCTGGTGAATTAAGGGACGCTACATCCATGAATGATGTCATCTACAATTGGGCTCCCTCGAAAATTTCCAATGATCAAGTTGAGGGAGTTTTTGCTTATAGCACCCATACAGCTGGTTCAACCAAGTCTTTTCTCAGGAAAGGCAATGAGGCTCACCCTGCTGTCGGTATAGCTGGATTTGCTCCTCCTATGTTTGCAAATACCTACCAGAATGGAGATGATGACGATTTTCTAGATCAGGAAGAAGACTCCCCAGATGAGACCAAAGATGAAGAATATGAAAGCATTGAAGAGAATCTTAGGGAGAGCGATTTTCCTGCTGACTCAGACAGTGAGAATCCAGGAATAAGTCATGAATTTGGAAATTCAGATGACCCAGGATCAGAAAATGGTGATGTTTCTTTTCCAAGTGACGCACCCACTCTTGGTGGTACCAAGTTCAATGCTTTTGCAGGAAACATGCATGATACACCTGGTGAAGTACCAGCATCATGGAGCACACGCCCACACCTATTCGCTTATGCAAATGATAACTCAGATGGTGATGCTTTTGCTGATTCACCAAATGGAAGTCCATCACCATGGAATTCTCATACTTTAGATCAAATAACAGATGCTGATGTTTCCCGGATGAGGAAGAAGTGGGGCAGCGCTCAGATGCCTTTCGTTGGTCCCAATGCATCTCAACAGCCGCGGAAAGATGTTACAAAAGGATTTAAGAAGCTATTGAAATTTGGGAGGAAGACTCGAGGTGCTGATGGTTTAAATGATTGGGTATCCGCTTCAACTCCCTCGGAATGTGACGATGATATGGAAGATGGACGAGATTTGGCCATGGGATCTTCTGATGATTTCAGGAAGTCAAGAATGGGTTATCCTTCTGCATATGATGGTTTTGTTGATAACGATGTTTTTGCTGAACAAGGTATTTTCGCTTGCCGATTTATCTCCACTCTCTGTTTCCATTGTCAACAAAAGTTCCTACTTATCGGTGACGTTCGAGGAACCCCCTCCAAAGGACCAGACCCAAAACTTGAATAAAAGAATAGGATTTCCTAGATTGTCATGTTCATGTGATCTTGAAAGTATTTTTTTTCTCATTCATGTTTTTTCCTTACCTCTTTCATTAACTCTTTGCTATACACACTTGTCTGCTTAGTTTTGCACACCCGTTTAATTAATATTTTAATTTGCAGACCAATCACTTCGCAGCTCCATTCCAAATCCCCCTGCAAATTTCAGATTGAGGGAGGATCAACTCACTGGAAGCTCACTTAAAGGTACACTTACAGTTACAGATATATACTACTAGTACCTTTTTTTTTAATTTTAAGTTGCTCCTCTTATTTCTATCTATCAATATAAATATGTTCTCCCCCCAAAAAATGCAGCACCGCGATCGTTCTTCTCCCTCTCAACGTTTCGTAGCAAGGGGGGCGATGCAAGGCTCAGGTGACAATGTGACATACCCTTAAGCACCAGAGCTGGAGTATATAAAATATCTCCCGAAATTAGGTACCGGTATCAAATTTTCATGGATGGTACGCGGACACTGCTAGCTTGTCTTATAAATACAATATATTCTGTATCTATAGTAATTCATATAAGCTGCCAGTTGAGCGTTTCCTCTGTTGTTTGATTATTCTTTTTCCTATCACTTGTGTAGAATTGGACCTCTAGATTTTTTTTCTTTCTTTTGCGGTATTTGATTTCAATTGGCCCAGAGACACTGTATTCATTTTGTTGTTTTTGTGATATGCTTGTATCTTCCACCCCCATTTGTTCATTCACATATATCACAAATTCACGGTATATGACAATCTTGCCAACATGAGCCTAGAAATTTCTGAAAGGCATCTTCCACCGTTTTGTGTTCGTGCAGTATATTTTCATTCTCAGTTTACTGAGCTTCATAATCAGACTCATCTACCCTGCATCAAGACATTTGTTTTGGTATAAACTCGTGAGATCATCTGAGTTTTTCAGCAGATGGTACCAGTCTCTTGCTGTACATATGTTTTTACAGATTTCTGAAGCATAATTTTGTTTCTGTATAAATGTACTGACTGGTACCCTGCTCATTTTGCTGCCTGTGTTAATACTTTTTATAGCCTCATCCGAACACAGGGTTAAAATGCCCCATAGAAATTGAACAGTTTCCTATGAAACTTCTGCAGAAATTATGTAAAAATTCATGCGTTTTAAACAGAGCTGGGCCTTGGTGTAAAGTCCAAACCTTGATCTTGGTGTATGTTCTCAAGGTCTTCCTCAGCTGTGTAGCTGTATGTATTCCGTGACCGGAAAAATTAACTATTTGTCACACTTAGATGTGATAATTAATGATCTATCATATGGGCCTACATGTCATGGATATATGAGGGCTCATATGTCATTGGTACATGGGTGGTAAATAGTTAAATGTCCCTTTATGATCACATTGCCGTCAGCCTCCTTTAGAACGTAGGAATTTTATGGAATTTTTAGATGGATTGGTTTATTTTCTTTAAAGTTCTTGTAAAATTCCTCCATTCCAATCGAGGTTTAAAATGCAACACCTCGACTATAAGCATGTTTCGGCTCGTTCTCACGTGACTTTACACGAGCAAATAAGCATCTGTCCATAAGCTAAAAAAAGAGTTTCTAAACATGTTTCTTCTCGATCTCACGTGACTGTAAATACATCCTCCGAAGTAGCATTTCACAGCTTACAACTGTTATATTCAAAAAAAATTCAGCATTTCACGGCTTACAAGAAACCTTTTTTTTTTTTTTTGCGGCTAATATGAATAGCCAAAGTTACTAATAAACATCATCAATACAACATCAAATGACAGCACCTCTGTACTGCAAAGCATCCTCACTCTCATCAACTACGCCAAATCTAGAGAAGGGTTCTGAGAAGGTGAGGCGAAAAAAGAAAAAAATTACCGGCCCAGGTAGGATACACAAAGTCCTCCTAGATGAGATAAACGAAGTAATAACATAGGCCATAGGCTACATCATATTCTTCTTCACTTGAGAAAAAGGAAATCCAGGACTTTTCCAGGGATGTATTTGCGATGGTGATACAAAATGAAACTTAGGAGTGGTCATGCCATGGACATGGCCTCTATGGTTTCTTACTTTCTTCACTCTCTGTTGTTGTATGGCAGAATGCTCTTCTTAGCTTGGACCTTCATGTTCAAATGTTCATAGCATGTATAAGCCATGAATTCACTTGCTTGCTAGTTTTCTATACGCGTTTCCGGTTCCATGGCGCGGTTGGACATTTGAGGGAGCAAGCGATAATCGTAGGCCGAGTTCACTTGAAGGTTGCAAACAGAATTGATGAGTTGTGCCCACCAAATCCAAATGAGTTTGACAGTGCCACATTCACTTTGCATCTCTCCTTCTGTGATCCGACCAGCACGCCCACATCCTGTGTCGCGATTGAAAAATGGAACATTCATTGAGTGAGATCAGCTCTAACTGACGTTTTGCGCAATTCAAGTCACTTCTATATTTTTCTTCAAACTTATTTCATATCTAGCTTAGTAGCTCTTTTCTAAATTTCTCATTAATATTCTTAACGAGGCATACCAGATTCTATTAAACATTTTTCCCTACAAAATGACCAAAAGGGTGTATCTAGAGTTGAAGTATGTAGTTTACAAGAAAGAGCTTACCACTATTTTCTCTGGGTTCTCCAAATTCAGATTCGGATGGACCCAGCCAGTTCTTATAGCCTGCAATGAACACCACAGCAACAGTACCAAACAATGAGGAACATAACCATGCGAAGTCCAATATATTCACATTGAAAAATATGACAAATCCTATGCAAAGGCATTGGAATTCATGCTCTCTGAATTCAAAGCATCCTAACTGAAGTGCAATATGGAATTGAAAGACAAATCATTGACTATATGAATATGAAATCCAAGCAGACCTTACCAAAAGGAACCAATAAAAGAATGCACATTTTGTAGTAGTTTAATCCATAATACAGTACCAACTAGGCAGACAGTTTTAAAGTACTACACCAAGCACCTTTTTTACCAAAAAAAAAAACAAAGAGATATGGTGGATAATGGTAATTTTAGATGCACCACCTGCTTGTGCAACAATCCAAAGCACCAAAACGGTAGAAGATTTGCAGTTGAGCTTTATAGAAGTTCACTAAGTGCACGGAATCATGACTTAAAAACAGTACTGAACTCATGCAGAACCTCCCCCCCCCCCCCCCTCCTTTTTCTTACAAACACTCAACTAGATGAAAATATTTGGGATTCGTGCTTAAAAGTGATAAAATTTTCAGAAATGCAGCTGTTTAAGGACGTGCCGATATATAGGACATATTATACATTCAGTACAATTCTATATTAGCCTTGAGATATTGTTCAATGGTTCTTTATGTTGCTTGATGCTTTTCTTTTGACAGTCCCTAATTTGGAAATTGGTATCTCATACAGAACTCCAAATAAACTATCACATATTTCTCAGTGATTGATCAATGGTACTGCGATATACGAACTGGCCATGCAAAGGCTGGTTGACACTGGTCATACACTTGCATGTGCTCCCATTTTGTACAAATTATAACAGATGTATATCAATTAGCCAAATGAAAAGCTTTTTTCCTTACTGCTATAGCCAACTGCTCTAGAAAGGACTATACAGTCCAGATCAACATTTTGAAATATATAGTGTTCATAGGGAAAAATTCAGGAAAATCAACAAGGAATAGACAACAGCCAGAAGATAAAATTTTAAATACCAGTGATAATTTATTTTGAGCATAAAAACTGTGATAGGGAATGAACTTCCTTACTTGAATAGCAGCAACAGCTTCTATTCCACCAGCTGCACCTATTAGATGTCCAGTCATTGATTTTGTTGAGTTCACCCTTAGCTGCACACACACCATTTTTTTTACTTGGTTTAATTCATAAAATCACTACAACCATTATGATAGCACGTATACCTGAGGGTTCTGGCCAAAGCAGCGGACAATAGCTTCATACTCCTTCAAATCACCTGACTGTGTAGACGTTGCGTGAGCATTGACATAGTTGATTTCTTCCCTTGCTACTCCTGAATCAGCCAGTGCCTTTTCTATACAAAGAATAATCCCTCTTCCTGATATTTATTCATGATCAGATTGGCATCAGAAGGTATTAGATTTAGGTCGGTAAGAGGATAACAGCAACAAAGCCAGATGCACATTTAACCTTCAGGATGTGGCTCAGTCATGTGGTATGCATCACATGTGAAGCTTCCACCTAGAAATTCAGCATATATTTTTGCACCTCTTTGCTGCAGAATGGTGCATCCATATCAGAAACCTTACTGTTTGAAACTAACTACAAGGCACTTAACTGGGGAAAAGGGCCTCAAATAGATCTATATGAAAAGGGAGAAAGGTGATTGCATGTAACAAACCTTGGCGTGCTCAAGTTCTTCCAACACAAGAACACCTGCCCCTTCGCCCATAACAAAACCGTCACGGTCCTGCAACAAAGAGGGACATTATCACAATCTTACACATTGCATGCACCAAAACCAGTAAGATCACTTTCTCAAACAGTTATATGTCTACAAGCTGCTGTTATGTTGGGATGTGTTGAATGACAATAGAAAAAACAGGCAATAAATCATTGCCATTTGGCCAAGAAACTTGTCACTTGCAGTAAATGAGCTTTTTGCATGCTTGTGAAATAAATTATTAGCTACAATGACAAGACCAAAATCTGCACATCAAAATATACTAACCACATCCCATGGCCGGGAAGCTTTAGTTGGGTCACTGTTTCTCTGTGAAAGTGCTCTGCAAGCCACAAAACCTCCTAATCCTGCACGCAATAGTTTATTAAATATTTCAAACAGCAACGATTGATAAGCCGTGGAAAACTAGAGGAGAAAGAACAACAGTGGGAATTGAAAATAATGGTAGCTACTTTCAACAATGATCAAGACCCGTACCAATTGGGATGAGTGGTGCATCAGAACCACCACAGAGCATAACATCCTGTAAGATTAGAAACAAGATCAAACAAGATTTTTGCTCACTTGTAGAAGAGATTGTGCAAATACAAAATTACTTACAGCTTCCCCTCTTCTGATATGGTTTGCTGCATTGAGGATACAGAAATTACTGGTAGCACACGCGGTGGAAATAGAATAGTTCGGCCCCATCCAGCCCTATGAAACAATGAAATATGAGACATCAAGAACCATAATCATTGTTCACCACTTAAAAAACTTACGAAAAAAAATATCACACCAGATCCATTGCAAGTATTGCAGAGCCCATATTTGTAGTTGCAAAAGGGACACAAAATGGGTTCATTTTCTTGTAGGAGACCCTCAATGCTTCAATTGCATCATTAAAAACCTGCTCAATGTTGCAACTTAAATGTGTGAAATTGAGGAAAACATTTTTTTTATCAAATGTGAAATAATGTTTAGGAATAAAACTAATATTAGTACAAGAAACTAAACCTTCATGCCACCCATTGCAGAACCAATGAGAACACCGCATCTGGTTTTATCCAATTCGTTCCTGAGTTCTTCAGTGAGCCCACCATGTTCCAACGCCTTCTTTCCAGCAGTTATCAAATATAGCATGAACTTGTCCATTCGCCTAGCTAGCTTAGGAGCAACCCAACCATCAGTAGAAAAGGATTTTATCTCTCCTGCAATTCTCTGTAGAAAAGTTAAACATGTCAACTGCTGCATGAAAATATTCATGCCCCCATATCCATGACAGGAAGAAAACCATCTGTATTACCGTCGGGAACGTGGAGCAGTCGAACCTTTCTATCTCGCTTATTCCACTAACACCATCCAGAAGGTTGTTGTAAAACACATCAGGATCATGGCCCAACGGTGTTACTACACCCATACCAGTGATAACCACCCTTCTTTGTTTAACATCAGGTTTCTTTTCAACAGTTCTCCTTTCAGGCTGCAGGGCAACAGCCATGGCCATTCCTGCAAATGGTAATGAATTTCCTTTAGACCCTTGTCTGCTCGAGTCAGCACATCTCACAAACCAGCAGCAGACGAAACAAACAAGCAGTGACATTCTCCACAAACATGCACATAAGTTAGACGTTTTCTCAAGCACCAACTTGCAATTGCCCATCAGCCCATCACTATATAAAATAATTCGTACAAAAAACTACAAAGTTTAATGCCTTTTGGTGATTCAAGAAACATGCATTAAAATTTAAACCGAATGCAACATTAACAATTCAAGTTTAAAGTTGTGTTTCCTAGTAAAATATTTTGTTCAACCTTTTTGGAGTCTTTCACACCATTAACTTAAACAAGTCACCCTGTACTCCATACTGATCCAAGCTAATTATGTCTCAATCATCCGGTCAAACCTCTGTGCTATCAAGAGATGGAGTAAAAACAATCCAAGGACAACTAAGCTAAACGAAAGCGATGACGAACAGACTAATTCAGCAGAAATGTATGCATCCGATGAAGCAGAAGGGAGCCTGACGACGAGACTACCAAAACCCCAAACGGATATAAAAAAAAAACAACAAAAAACTATCACTCGCTAGACCAAGATCCTTGGCACAAACCAGAGAATAATTCCCCACATCTCCACTTTGCACATGCACGCGCACAATGTGACGCCAAAACCGTCTTTACCCCCAGGGCGATACAACCGAGGCTCGCGAATTGCGCCGCGATTCGCACGTACGGTCGCCGCGATGATCCAACGGAATCAAACAGGACACAAATGCAGAGGCAAATGAGGGGGGGGGGGGGGGCGGCGCGCGTGCGTGCGTTGTCTCACCAGAGCGCGCCGCGCCGCGCCGCCGCGCGCCGCCGCCGAGGAGGCGGCGGCGGCGGCGGGGCTCGCGGCGCGGGCCGAACACCACCGTGCTGGGCCCGCCGCCGACGCAGCACTGCTGCTGCTGCTGATGGTGATGGTGCTCGTCGGCGCCGCCGCATTCCGCCTGCGTCGAGCGCGCGGCGACGAGCCACGCGGAGAGCGGGGGCGCCGCCACGGCCGCCATTGCGGATCCCCCCGCCGCGCGCGCGCGTGCGCGTGCTGCCCGGATTCGGCGCGGCGCGGGGGGACAGCAAAGCCACCACCCGCACCGTGGGCGTGCGTCGTCCAAGAACCGCGGGGGTGGGGGTCCAAGATGCGGTCGGGCTCGCTCTTGGATTCAACAAACAGGGAGGGAGGCGCGCGCGCGCGCGGGGAGAGAGCGCAGCAGGCGATCTCACGAGGAGAGGGCGTGGGTGGGGCGCATCGGGGGCGCGTGAGCCGCCATTGCCAAGTGCTCGACGCGAGGCGAGGCGAGGCGGAGGTGTGGAGAGAGTGGAAGGCGAGGAGTGGAGTGTGGAGGAGGGGGAGAGAGGGTTGGGGAGTTTAATATAGGAGGAGGAGAAGAAAAACAGAGATTTTTTTTTTGTCTTTTTTTTTTCTAAGTACTCCCTCCATCCCATTTTAAGTACAACAATGAGTTTTCACGTTCAATTTTGATCGCCTGTCTTCTTTGAAATTTTTTTATAAGTAGTATTTTTGTTGTTTTAAGATAATAAAACATGAAAAGTACTTTACTCGTGACTTATGATTTTTATTTTTTTTAAAAAAAAATTAAATAAGATGGATGATTAAAATTGGACGCGGAAAACCATGGCTGCGGTTAAAATGGGACGAAGGAAGTACTACCTTTCTTTTTTACCTTTTTTAAGAAAAAAATTCAAAGGGTTTAAGGTGACTGCATTATTTGTAAGTCTTTTTATGTTTCATGCTGAAATTTCAGTATTAATTATACTTCATAACTCTAGTATTGTTAAGAAGTTTTACTTTTACAATATGTTTTGGTCAAAAAAATTAAAACGAATTTATGTGTGATTTATTTTTAAGATGTTTATATTCTGGCCCGGGATAACCCTACCATTGAATAATATCATGGTATGATAATAGTAATATGGTATACAGAGATGGTCACGGATAACGAGGTGAGAATACTCGTTGCCACTACCACTACTGCAACGGGGTGGAGTTTGGCAAAAGGTTTATTCAAACACACAAATTTCTCATGGAAATTAATTATTAAAACTTATTATAGAGTGCTTGAAAACAATCTCCCCTAAAAGGGTCTAAAATAATGGAGAGGGATTTAGGTGGTCCTGGCCTCCTGGGATTATACCCCTTTTTTTTTCTAATGGCAAAGCAATTTTGCTGCCGTCGGTTGCTGAAACTTATGAACTGAAAGACAAAGAAGATGGTGAGTGTATGAGCGCGCGCACACACACAATTCAGTGGGCTTAGAAATGGTTGGGTTCGGCCATGTGTGCGTTTTGTCTCCTTGTGATTTTATTAAGCTCCGATGTGGGGGTGTGTGTCTGCTGCTGCTGCTGCTGGTTCTGAAATCCGATGCCAAATTACGATCAGTTGATCGTTGGCACGGCTCTCGACTCGATCCTGACGAAGAAATTTTGGGCCACGGGATCACGCAGGATTTAGAGCTCATCACGGTCATAGCCGAGCTGGATGCTGGAGGCCCAAGCCATGGCTGCACAAGGTCAATATCTTATCTATCTATCTAGCGGCGGAGCCAGCACCGTCATGAAGCCCGGATGACTAGTGGTGTTTTTCGGTGGCCGACTAATTTTTATATGTGTCAACGGCTAGCGGCAATAGAGACGATAGCGGTGGAGCCTGGGAGCTGTCTCCGTTGATGTATCTGTCTGCCTATTAAAGTAGCTCGAAAAAGAAACCAACACGTTCAATCCGGAGGTTAGAAATTCTCACCTTAAATGAAAAGAAAATGATTTGGACTGTTAAATTGTGACGGGTCTAGATTAGCGATGCAGATTGATTGATATTATTGTATACAAAACACAGTTGTATATGAATTGTCCATAAAATTCAATTCTGTTTTAAAAATATATGGAGTAAAAAAAGATACAATTGTGCATATTAGAACATAATTAAGTGTTGTAATCGAATCTAGTTCTATTTTAAAAATCTACCACCGTTCAACTTGCGTGGGATAGTCTCGTAGTTTCATCCATCAACAGGCTTACCAATGATTCGGCATCAATGGCGAAATCTATCCGATGAGGTAGGTTTCAGTGGATTTGAGCGCTGGTGATGTGTAAATGCAAAGGGATTTAATTTGTTCATGACCCGTCTGAAACTGACAAGCTGCTCTCACTCTGCATCTCTGAATCTGTTTGTGTGTATTTTCAAAAGAGAATTACACTAAACCAACGCCATGTGAGGTGTTAGGACAAGTAATATATTTTTTAGATAATGGAATAACATTCCGGCCTTTCCTAAAAGAGTTACAGTCAATTATTACAACCTAACACTTTAGAATAGTGTAGTTAAAGTAATATATATCACCTCTTATTCTATATGGATAAAATTAGACGTGGCAACTACCCCTATTATAATAAAACTTGCCCCTTAGTAGTCTCGGTACTGAACCAATGATATAAATTTTTTTCCAGTTATTCTGCGATGCCTTTCTGCTGCAGAATCACTAGCTTTCCAATGAGTCAATGACCAACAGAAGGGCCGTTACTTACTGTGCTAGGCTGCTAGTAGTTCACATGTATTAGGCTAAGTACAATCATGTTGTTTTCACCAAAGGTCAATTCGTGTAAATGGCTGATACAGTGCAGTTGTTAGTTGTTAAATGGCTGATCATGTGCAGTATTCGTTAATGTACTTGCAAAGAGATTAAATGCATTTGTTTGCTCCTATTTTCAAAGATAGTTTGTTAGATTGCTTTTGCATCCTGCGAGAGCCAGGAATTTTTGTACATCTCAAATTAATTCGGCAATACCTACTGTTGGATGTTTATGGAGTGATATATCATATATTAATATATTTTATTATTTTTTTAAAAAAATAATCATAGCAATTTAGATGATATAAAGAAATCCTCAATTTCTCCATCCAGAAGAAGAGAGTGACATGCCGAGACTGTTTTCTTCGGTACACTGCTACTACTTAATACAACGAATCATACGATATCATGCATTGAATAATTGATAGAGACGTTGATATGCTGAGGACTACGATACATAGTACGTACAAAAGAATAATTGCAAAGAGGGAAAAAATAGCATAGATTGTGAAATCATATTGGAGTAGTTTGGACTTTACACACCAAAATAACTCATGCCTCTTTTCAGTTGTTGCAGTACAGAAAATATCCAAATGCTGGGCTCGTTTGCATTTGAAGACTATTGATACTTCAAAGTGACGACGTGGTTTACAATGATCCCTGCTGATAGTAAAATTAATTTGGATCACTTATATATATATATATTATCAGCTAGCTTAGTTATGTATAAGTATTCTCTCTTTTTAGGATAGGGGCAGTAATCGAATCCGTGCCTACCACGATTTGTGTCAAAGCTAGAAAATCTTTAAGTGCTAATTGAGTTTTGCCGACTAAAAACATAAACTTGTCTTTTCTACATATAGACAAGAGAAAAATAAAAACCTGCAAATTTTGTCGGTCCCATGAAAGTCATCTTCAAACAATTATACTGCCACAATCCCATTAATAACCTAGTACCGAAATGACGTACTCCCTCTGTTTTCATTTTAATTGACGTTTTAGACAATGACACGGTCGACCTTATTTTTCTATTATAATATATATAATAAATAAATGCATGTTTACTTTTATTATAATGTTTTAAAAGACATATATATATATATATATTTTGTTTTAGTTCCTTTAAACTAAATATTTTTAAAGTTGTTGATGATCAAAGTTATACAAGTTTGACCTCAAACTTGTTCAAAATGTCAATTAATATAGAACGGAAGGGAGTATCGTAGTATTATGATTTCAACAGAGCTTAGATATGGTACTAGATTTTTATATTTGGGATAAAGGGAGTACTACTGTACTACGGAAATCTCGCATGGATTTCTGACATGCTGGATTACTACGAAACAGTGTATCAAATGCAATGGATGTGGGCCAGAGTATTTAGCAAAACTATAGCTGCTGTTCAACAGTACTCGTCCTCTTCGGCGAAAACATTACCTCTGCAAATTCTGCTGCATCCACCAAATGCAGCACTGCATCGCATTCCTAATACAGCCGTGACTTTTCAGCTCTCCCTGAATCCTACCCTAAAATCTCACTAAATATCAGCACTTTCCGAACTAATGCTACAAATATACGATGTCGTTGACTTTTAAACATAGCGCTTCATTATCCATCTTATTAAAAACACTATAAGTATCACATATTTTATTCTGACTTTTAATCATGACTTATATTTTGTATATTTGTAGTAATTTTAAAATAAAACAAAAACTTAAATATCATGCACAAAAATCAACAGCCTAATATATTTTAAAGCCCTCTTTTTTAGAAAAAGGTAACAGAACCTATAAGTTAGAACTTGAACCTGAATATAACAAAGATGAGGGTGATTCTTTTTTTTTCTTTCTAACTTTCATGATTTAGATGAACAATTGCAGTCTATAATTTGGTCAGTACAAAAGGACTAAACCACATGGATATGTTGCCCAAGATTAATGGAGCTACTAGTGCTGCCACTATGTCAGACAGTCAGTGTGCCACTTTAAAACCCAAGATTAATGGAGTAACACACAGCATGTTTTCAAACAGCATTAAGTTGAATTAAATTTGGCAGAGGTACTAGTAAAACACGGATGAATGAATGAATAAACCCAGTACCAAGATGTGTGTTTTCCAGGGCACAAAAAGGCTGTGCCTTTCTCTGAGAGAGGGGTACAAAACTGCATCTATGCAGCTTCACCATAAATCCAATGATTCTCTTGATGATGCAATGTCCCAGCAAACCTCACATCACATGTAATGCAAATGATGCTGCTGCTGCTGCCGCAGTTGCATTTTTATCCATTGGTTTCAGTTCGAAATTTGAGAACTTTTGTTCCAGCAAAGTTCTACTTTTCAGAGAACAAAAGTTCTCAAATTTCGAAAGCGAAGTGGCCAAAAATTGACCTTTGGATATGTCTTGCAACTTCCATATATACTACAGTAACAAATATGTTTAAACGATTTACTACCTCTATATTTTAATGTATGACGCCGTTGACTTTTTGTCCAACGTTTGACCATTCGTCTTATTAAAAAAATATATGTAATTATCATTTATTTTATTGTGACTTGATTCGTTATCAAATGTTCTTTAAGCATGACATAAATATTTTCATATTTGCACAAAAAATTTGAATAAAACAAATAGTCAAATGTTGGTCAAAAAGTCAACGGCGTAATATATTAAAATACGGAGAGAGTACTTCACAATAAATTTTGCCATGATCATGCCCCCCCTAAAAGAAAAGAGAGATCACCATGGAAAATCTAGTCGCAATCCTGTTGTAGCCGGTAGGTGGGTGAAACATGCACGTGATTTCTGATATGGAATCAAGGATATGTCCAATACCTCTTGTCTACTTATCTCTGGTATTACCTAGCTTGCGACATCTCATTCACTTGTATGTTGATAAGGAGTGAGGATTGAGCTATCTGGTTCCTCCTCCTTCATCTCCTGAATCTCTAGAGGTATAGTGCTGCTCATGATCCTTCTTCAATTCACTCTAATTACATGTGAAATATCTTGCCTTTCATCTTGATTTCTGTGGGAACTAACTTGGTAGCTGATAATGCTACTGTGAGAAGGTGTCCATCCTTCCTAATTGTCTCAGTTTGTTCAGGCTTAATTTGAACCAGAATTAAGCTACTTCCTCCGTTTCATAATGTAAGTCATTCTAGCATTTTCCACATTCATATTGATGTTATAGATTCATTAACATTAATATGAATGTGGGAAATGCTAGAATAACTTGCATTGTGAAACAGAGGAAGTATTGTTTATTTCCTCTTTTTTTTAGATTATCCCGACTTATGTAAATGAACTCTATTTATTTGATGTTACTCCCTCCGTTCTGAAATGTTTGACTTTTTTATCCTATGTTTGACGTTCTTTGAACTAACAACGTGATAAAAAAGAAACAAAAGGGAGTATAATGTTACTAGTATCTCTATTAGTGCGCAAGTAGCATGCTTGACTTGTTTTAGTGAGCTGGTCTGAAGAAAGAAACATTGCTAAAGAGCCAATTGTTCAGGATGAGTTTCAGTTGAGGTATGCAGGTCAGGGACTAAATATTGAATTGAATAGTTTGATTGTCGGGTGATTTTTGCTTTGCACTCTGTACTTTATTCCCAACTGTACTCACTGATTGAGAGTACAAATATACTGTTTGCTACTTTCAATTGTCTGTCCTCTTCTCCATCTATGCAGAGTTCTAACAGCTTGAATTTCTAAAGAATAATGGTTAAATACATAGGTAATTTTTATCATCTTTGAGAAGGAACCGAGAGATAGCATATTTTTTAGTGTATAATTCGGTACCTCCAGGTACTATGTACCTCGAGGTAAAAAAAATTAGTGTAAAATTTAGGTACCTCGAGATACTTTCTTAAGGATGGCAAAATTTCTCGAATACATATTTGCTGAAATAAACACAGAAATTTGGCAACAGCCAAATATCAATGACTTTGTAACAAATCATGTGTGGCAGAAATGGAGGACAATCTACCACTCAATATCTATGAGCATCACGAAATCGCCAAGAAAGCACTGTCAAAGGTGATTTACGATTACATCAATAGTGGAGCAGAGGATGAGCACACCCTAAGAACTTGTTCGGTTAATCCCACCAAGAAGGGGATTGAGGGGGATTGGAGGAGAATTCCCTCCTTCATGGGGATGAAACGAACAAGGCCTGAGAAAGAATATTGCATCATATGGAAGAATAACGTACTACTGGTTATACCGAATCCTTAAGTCAGGGATTCATTGCTCAATGATGAACTATATATGACTTGAAATATCCTCGACGTCGATTTTGCAGTTTATGACCTCACGTTCTTGTGGATGTCAGAAAGGTAGACATGTCAACAATCTTACTGGGATACAACATGCCTTCACCCATAATTGTCGCTCCAATGTGGAGCCACAAATTAGCACATCCAGAATGTCTTAAAACTAAACCTTCTTTCAAGTTTGAAATTAGAGTGATTTTATGGTTTTTTAGAGGTACCACAATTTTTTTCAGTGTAAGTAATGAGAAGTATCTTCTTAAGGATGTCAAATTGGTGATTATGAGATTTAAGTTGTAAGCACTACAGTATCTCTATTATCTCTTGGTTAAATGCTTATTTCAGGGGAGAAGGCTACAGCTAAAGCAATATTTCTAGAGCCGCAACATCATGTAACGCCATAATGATTGGTACTAACAATTGACACTGTTCACCTTCATCCAAGAATTGTTACGCATATTCACTCACTCTCTCTCTCTCTCACACACACACGCGCGCTTAAACACACCTAGAATGCGCAATTCCTCACGTACCACCTCCCCCATGCCCTCCCCACCCCACCGGGCCAGAGCCGCTGGGATGAAGGAGGGTGGTCGGCCAACATTGGCGAGGGGGCAGACCGGACCCTATGGTTAGGAGGAAGAAGGTCAATGGTGGGGGGATCCGGCAATGGGTAGTCGTGTCCTTTTTAAAGATAATGGGAGATTGGAAACTTTGATTCATCTAAGCCAATTATATTAAAGTATACAACCAACTGAGAATACTTCTAGCCTCTGCATAACCAAGATACACACAGAAAAAAATGCATAGGCACACTAGGTTTCCTCAAAATAGAAGAAACTATAGGAAGTGTTAAGAACCATCAATCCGAATACTAAATCATTACCCATGCTCTTGGTAAAACACTCTCTGACCACCAACACCACCGGTTGGCATGCCAAAAAAAAAATCCCGTGATCCCAACTTCTAAAGAATAGCCCAGGTACAAAGCTAGTGAATAATAATGGAAATAACGTGCAAAAGAGAGGACACGTAGCTCAGTAGCAGTCACTCCTAATAAAACATGAGGTCTCATATGTGCTACTTTAGGCCTTGTTTAGTTCCCAAACAAAAACTTTTCAACATGTCACATCGAATGTTTGGACACATGCATGTAGTATTAAATATAGACAAAAATAAAAACTAATTACACATATTGCGTGTAAATTGCGAGACGAATCTTTTAAACCTAATTGTGGCATGATTTGACAATGTGGTGCTACAGTAAGCATTTGCTAATGACGGATTAATTAGGCTTAATAAATTCGTCTCGCAGTTTACAGGCGGAATCTGTAATTTGTTTTGTTATTAGACTATATTTAATAATTCAAATGTGTACCCGTATATCCGATGTGACACGCCGAAACTTTTCGTCTCACGAACTAAACAGGGCCTTAGAACCTTAAAAAAAAAATCATGTTTTCAAACAGCATTTAAGTTGAATTAAATTTGGCAGAGGTAGTAGTACACTAAAACACAGACGAATGAATAACCCAGTACCATATGATGTGTGTTTCACTTTCCCGGGGCACAAAGGATGTCTCTTTCTCTGAGAGAATGGTACTTGGCAGTATTGCCGGTCGTATTGCTGAAGCACTACTTATGAGCCATGATTCTCTCATCATGCAATGTCCCAGCAACCTCACATGTGCCCCCACGATCTCCACAGATAATTGCAGCTGCTGCTGCTGTTGCCGCCTTCAATGCGAGTGATCACCATTCACCAATTCGCCATTCAGGTCTCTGCATTTCTCCATTGGTTCAGCTCTACTTTTTCAGATGGAAAAAGATCTCTGCCTTAATTAGGCTTAAAAGATTTGTGTCGCGGTTTTCAGGCGAGTTATGAAATTAGTTTTTTCATTCGTGTCCGAAAACTCCTTCCGACATCCAGTCAAACGTCCGATGTGACACCCAAAAATTTTCATTTCACCAACTAAACAGGCCCATAATGCCGATCATGTAAAATTTGTAACCTCCTTTCTCAATAATGGTAGGTCCAATCTTCTGACCGACCCGGCAAAAAAAGATCTCAAATTTCGAAAGCGAAGTGGCTGAATTGACCTGTGGATGTCTTGCAACTTCCACACAAGAAGATCAAGAGGTGATTCTAATATCAGCAAGTATATTAAAACGAATCAATTCACTATAAAATTTTTAGTCATAATAAAGGACGAATAAAAGAGAGATTCATTTTTCAATAAGCGAATAAAAAAAAACAATCTCTCTAATCAAGAACCTGGTCCCTCAATTATTTGCAAGATGGGGGTCATCACTATTGTAGTAGGCGAGTGAAAAAAACATGTCAATCATTTCTGATTTGGTTTCTGACTTTGTGACCTGGAATCATGGATATGTCATATGTCCAATATCTTGTCCTCTATCTGGCTTCTGATATCACACTCACCTAAATGTTGTTAAGAAGTGAGGACTGAGCTTTCCTCTCCTTCACTCGTACTGTTTCTGATATCATTGATTGCTATCCTCCTCCTCCTTCTTCCTCCCCTAAATCTCTAGAGGTATGGTGCTATTCTTGATCCTTCTTCAACTCACTCTTACATGTGGAATGTTTTTGCTTTTGTTTTTCCAATCGAACTTGAATTCGATAAAAGAAAACTTGGTAGATTATCATGCTACTGTGAATCTTGAATGCTCCCCGACTTATTGCAATAAAGGCTTGCTGTTATTCATCAGAGGGGGTTGTGTACGGATTTCTTCCTTATCGGCTGTTTCGACAGATTTGGGTTTTGGTTTTTAATTCAGAGGAGGCATTTCCTTTTGGTTATGATGCGAATTTTGGTCGCTTACTGCTCCAATTAGGACCGATTTTGAATCTTCCACTTTGGAGTTTGGACATGACTGGTTTGGTAGTAACTTACTACGAGTGATCAAAATGAACTATCCCAAATATCCTTCAATCGTGGTGCAGAGTTCCAGTTTGGTTTGCATCCTGTTCTTGGTAACCCTGAAGACAGAGGAGAAACTGGTCAATTCCTCCTAATTATCGCAGTTGTTCAGCGTTAATTCGAAGCAGAATCAAGCTATGCTTTTAGAGGATTGAAACCTTATATGGATTATCTACAAGAACCCTCTTCATTTTGAGATTGTAGCATTAGTATCTATTAGAGTAGTTTGCAGTAGCATGCCGGACTTGTCAGTGAGCTGTGGCCTGAACAAAGAAGTACTCTGAAAAGCCAATTGTTCAGGATCAGTTTCAGTTGAGGTATGCAGGTCAGGGAATCAATATTGAATTTAGTAGTAGTTTGATTGTGGGGGTAATTTTGCTTTGCTATCCCCACTTTATTCTCAACTGTACTCACTGATTGGGAGTAGAAATCTACTGTTTGCCGCTTTTCATTGCATTCCCCCCTTTGCATGATTGCATCTATGCAGTCTCCCAAGAACTTGATCTATTAATTGGGTAGGAGATCTAGTATTCATGGTAGAAAGAGATGTGTGCCAAACCGTCTGAGTTGATCCTAGGGCAAGTTTGAGTGATGAAGTAATGGTATTTTTCTCAGTAAAACTTTTTTAGATTACTACCTTCAAAATCCACAAGCATGTCCAACGCGAAAAAAAAAGTATTGTAATGACATATTCTGGCGTGCCATTATAGTCTCACTGAAAAATTGGCATTGTTTTGATGGTTTGTGTGAATTTCTGAAGATGTATGGTTTTCGATCTGAAATGAACATTGATATTTGCCAGCAGTTAAATGTCAATGACTTTGTAACAGTTTTTGTGGTGCAGAAATGGAGGACAATCTACCAGTCAATGTCCGGGAGTATCAAGAACTCGCCAAAAAAGCATTGCCAAAGATGGCTTATGATTACATCAATGGGGGAGCGGAGGATGAGCACACCCTGAGGGAGAACATTGCAGCATACACAAGAATTATGTAATGTTTATACCGAATTCTTAAGCCATAACTTTATTATTTTTACTTTTTTTTTATGAAGTCAGAGCTTCATTATGCAAAGATGAATTAGGACTTCACATTATACTGAAACCTTAAGCCAGAGCTTCATTATTCAACAATGAACTTAAGCCATAAATTTTCTTGGTGTTGATTTTGCAGATTACGACCTCGCGTTCTTGTGGATGTGAGCAAGATAGACATGTCAACAACCTTATTAGGATACACAATGCGCTCACCCATAATTGTGGCTCCAACTGGGGGGCACAAATTAGCACATCCAGAAGGTCTTAAAGCTAAAACCTTCTTTCAATTTTGAAATTGTGAATTATGTGATGTAATTATCTAAGCAGTGCAGTATCTCTATTTCTCTTGGTTAAATGCTTATTTCAGGGGAGAAGGCTACAGCAAGAGCTGCAGCATCATGTAACGCCATAATGGTTGGTAACAATTGACATTGTTCAGGATCATTTGGTCAAACACTTCCACTTTCTCCATGAATTGCTACACACTTTCATATGTTTCTCATTTACAGGTTCTTTCCTTTTCTTCCAGTTGCAAGATTGAGGATGTTGCCTCCAGTTGCAATGCCATTCGCTTTTATCAGCTATATGTATAACATTCACATTTTGAGTCAAAGATTTTCTTTTTACTCCTGATAATTTATCTGAAATTTGTCATAATCACTGTAGGTGTATAAGAATAGGAATGTTTCAGCAACATTAGTACGACGGGCCGAGAGTTGTGGATTCAAGGCACTGCTTTTGACAGTTGACACTCCTATGCTCGGTCGGCGTGAAGCAGATATCCGAAACAAGTAATATGCTACCACAAATATTGTTCTGAAGATATATTTTTTAGATATAACAAAGATTTCATTAAGCAAATATTGCTCTGAATATTCAGTCAATTACATATCCTCTGGAAGGTTAAAACTTGGCAAGCATGCATAATGCAAGATAGTAGAAGTGAATACATTCACTGATGGCATTTTAGGATATTGTACAGTCGCCATGGTACGAAATTCTGGTTACTAATTTCAATTATTCACGCAGAATGGTTTTCCCACGGAGCGGTAATCTCGAAGGTTTAATGACAATAGATGACCATGATACCGTGAGTAAAATTTTTCGTTTGATAGAATCTCTTATATATGTATCAATTAATCAGTTGTTTTCTTGAAACAACTAAATGCTCATGGAGAATAAAAAGAACAGAACTAACCTTTTTCAGATGAACCCATTTTCTTTCCTCCGAGAACATATAAACACACTATCCTCTTTTCGGTTTCGCAGACAAACGGTTCTCAGCTCGAACGATTCGCACGAGCGACGCTGGATCCATCATTATCATGGAAGGTAACAAAGGACAGCAACAATTGATATTTTGATCATACATACCCACATTCTGCAATGAAGTCTCAGATTCTGCACCATGTGCTCTTCCGGTACTTCCAGCATCTTCAGAACAGCATGAACTCATCATCCATCTCATAGTACATCTACACTAGACGTATTCAAAGCCCATTCTGTAGGAACAGAGTGTGCTAATCAGCCACTAGAACATGCAGTGTAACATGCTGAAATGGTGACAGGAACCCGGCATGAGGACATTGACCTTAAATGTCTTCAGTACTTGCCATGTGTGTTCTTGCTAGGTGGTAGCTGCACTGAAGTCCTCTGAATTCTGAAACTGAAAGAGAGAAGCCACTTCATTGTGGATGGATAGCCAGTAGGACTAGCAATTAACTCTGCTTGCCAAACATTTTCTGACAGATAATAAGCTATGTGTACTGAATTTTCTGAATTTTTCTGCAGGATATAGAGTGGCTCAAGTCCATAACCAGCATGCCGATCTTTCTCAAGGGCATCGTCACCGCCGAGGACGGTAATTACTCCAGTTCATCCATCATCTTGGTCACTGAATAATTCACTCTAACGCAGAATTATGAAATAAAAACTACTCCCTCCGTTTCTAAATATTTGACATCGTTGACTTTTTAGCACATGTTTGACCGTTCGTTTTATTCAAAAACTTTTGTGAAATATGTAAAACTATATATATACATATAAGTATATTTAACAATGAATCAAATGATAGGAAAAAAATTAATAATTATTTATTTTTTTTTAGTAAAACAAACGGTCAAACATATTTAAAAAAGTCAACCGCGTTAAATATTTAGAAACGGAGGAAGTATTACTATTAAGCAAGAACTGACCGGTGAAAACGAAAATGGGTGGCGTGCAGCGAGGAGAGCAGTGGAGGCCGGGGTGGCCGGCATGATCGTCTCCAACCACGGCGCGCGGCAGCTGGACTACGCGCCGGCGACCATCGCCGCCCTGGAAGAGGTGGTCAGGGCGGTGGCCGGCGCCGTGCCGGTGCTGGTCGACGGCGGAATCCGGCGAGGCACCGACGTGTTCAAGGCCCTGGCGCTCGGCGCACGGGCGGTCATGGTAAGGCAGACGCACGTTCCATCATTCAAACCGGCCGGCAAACTAATCAAGTTACTAATTTACGTAAAAATTCATGTAAAATTTCTTGCGTTTCAAACGAAAACTTGTTAAACTTTGGGGGGGCGTGCAGGTTGGGAGGCCGGTGTTCTTCGGGCTGGCGGCGAGGGGGGAGGCAGGCGCGAGGCACGTGATCGAGATGCTCAACGGCGAGCTGGAGGTTGCCATGGCGCTCTGCGGCTGCCGGAGCGTCGGCGAGATCACCCGAAGTCATGTCATGACCGAGGGTGACAGGATGAGGTCCTTGCTCTGATGTATCATTTCTCATCAGGCCAATGCAGGTGCAGCTTCAGGTCCAGAAATGCAAGTGGGGCGACTCGTAAACCTACTTATAGGCAAAATTAAACCGACCCGTGAACGACTTTGCGGGTCAGTCCAGTTACATCCTATTCAGGTCTCAAATGTGAGAGACTTTAGCATATGCAGTACATTGCAATTGGATTAATGGATAACATCATGTATACATTTATAGTAACATTGTTGATGAATGATGAATAATTGAGCTTTAAGATTAGCAGATGGATGCTACAGAAGTGCAGAATTGGCCGAAAACCAATGAAGTTACCAGGGTTCACCTTTCCTTTCCTATTGAGCGTTAGATCCAAAATTTGGCAAATCTCAATCAACTTTTTGTCAAATTTACTGTTTCAAATTTAAAAGTTTTCGATCGGTTTCCATCGGTAGTTAAATATACTCCTACATGGCAATGCTTATGGTATTTCTTCAAATCTAGGTAATATCTGTCATTTTGAATCTCAAAGGCAATTATCTCAGAATACGGATCTCAGCCTCCCGTCAGGAATCGTGTAGTGCGTTTGCCTGTTTGGCAAGAATACAGTGAAAAGAGCAGCATTGATCTGACAGTGAACAATAAGAACTATGAGGAGAAAACCCCATCACTTTGTTGTTGCAAACACACATACACTTTGTTCGCAAAGCTGAATTGCTCTTGAAATAAAGCTATCCATGAAATGTAACAAAAAAAGGCTCAGTCCCAGCATTGTCAAGAACACAAAATTTGATTTGCATCTAAATAACTCAGTACTGTAAAAAGATTAAAGCTACTTAAATAGTGTCTACCAGCTGCTCCCGACAACAAACTCAGCCTCTGACCCATGATCCGGATCAGTTACTCTTCACTCACTCCCCCCAGTTAGGGGTGGGTGCTGCGGCAGGGACTGGTGCACTGCCTTGTTCCCATCCAGGGGCAGGGGCAGCTGCCGCGTCCCATCCACCGGCTGCAGGAGCTGCAATTGAGAATAAATATCAACATGTGAGAACTTTAAGAAGTGTTAGGCAGAAACCCGATAAAACATCAAACCATAGCATGTTGCATTTGGTTGAAGAACGCTAAATATAGATAAGGTAGTTTTTTTCTTTCTATTGCACGCATGCATTTAGAATGTGATCATGTAAACAGAGTAAAAGTAATTCGACCTGGAGCAGCAGTCCAGTCAGCACCAGCCTGTGCTGGAACAGAAGCAGGTTGAGCTGCAGCGTCAGTGCCCCATTCTCCACCCCAGGTATCAGCCGCTGGGGCAGCATATTCCGCAACCGCACCATAATCAGGAGCCACCAGAGCTGCCTCTTCTTCCTCTTGCTCCTTCGCTTCCTCTGGGTCCCTGTAGAAGAACAGATCAACCTACAAAAGGGAAAAACAACATACATCAGCGATTATACGTCAGAATCCAAACATTACAGGCAAGATACTAGTTTAGATTGCGAGTATACCATGACATCCCACTTGTGTCCTGGGAGAATTGTACCACGCATCTGGAGAACCATCCTGGCAAGAAGCCAGAATAAGCAACCAATGCTCTGCTTCCCCTTGTTGTTAGCAGGAATACCAATATCAACATAGCGCATTGGAGAGTCAGTGTCACAGAAGGCAATGGTAGGAATGTTTCCAAGTGCAGACTCCTTAATTGGCTGTACACATTACAACAGGCAGATTTGAGGGTGCACTCAATTGGCAGATCAAATTACCAAGAAACAATCTAACAGATTGAAAAGTTACCTGATGATCGGTCCTAGGGTCAGTCAGGATAAGAAGGCGTGGCTCACTGAATGAGGTCTGCAGCTGGTTGGTAAATGTACCGGGAGTGTGCCTACCAGCAATGGCGTGAGCACCAGTGTACTGAGCAAACTTGAGAACAGCCCTCTGGCCATAGGGCCTTGCAGACTGCACAATGATGTCCTGAGGGTTTTCAATTGCAACAATGACCCTCGCAGCCAACTGGAGCTTCTCCCAGGTCTTGCCAAGGTTAATAATGTAGATACCTGAAAAACAGCATAGAAAGACCAACTAATTTACAACATAGTCCATTGAGAGCACTAATTGTCTGCTCGAAAGCAAAGAAATTTAACCCTTAACATGATTCCATGGCTCACGCTTACGAGATCACACTCTACCATTCCACATACTAGATGTTTTGGTCAAACAAATCACCCACATTTTCGAGAAGCACTTACAGCTATCTTACCGCTATAAATTAAATCAACTTAAATCGCTAAAAGGTGACAAAGGGATAACTTTGCAAAACAATTATCTGTTCATATGATTCAGCAAACAAACATTTATTGATTTCTACCTCATGTAAGATTATCAAATCAATATTGATTTCTACCTCATGTAAGATTATCAAATCAAGCAGACCAGCACTTTAACACATCAATAATTCTCAATAGACACTCTCCCGCAGTCTATCTAATACAAAGCAACAACCATATGCGCGTACAAGATCTAAGATAACAAAGCGATTAACAAAGCCATACATCGCTGGTTCATTTTTTCCAAGCGAAATCAAATCAACAACATGAACAGATCTACCTGTAGCCGACGATCGTATACAAGAGTATCTGAGTATAATGCAGGCAGAGGGGGGGGGGGTTCAGATCGGTACCGTCAGTGCGGCGCTTGTAGACGTAGCGCTCCATCTGGAAGTCGCAGTTCTTTGTGCCGAGGTGGACGTCGGCGGCGAGCATCATCTGGATGTCCTGCTCCCGCTGGGACAGCGCCCGAGCGGCGGCACCGCCTTCCGCCGCCATCTTCGCCGCCGGGGGTCTAGGGCTTCGGGCGCGTGCGCCGTGCGCGAGAGAGCGGAAGAGGAGGAGGGCACGGGCGACGGCGGCGGCGGCGGCGGGAGAGGTCGCGAGGGGTTGGGGGGGATGGGAGAATTTATATGGGCCGAGGTGGGCTCTCGTTTGGGATAAAAACCCTAGCTCCGGATCTTCTGCGGCCTGGGCTTTCCTGAGAAACAGGAGGGCCTAAATGGGTTTCTGCCAACTAAAAAGGTCTAATGTGCAAATAATATTTCTCTTTTGAACCAGTAGATTTTTTAATCATTTTTGTGAACCTGTTTTTTATAAGGGTCATCAGAGGGCGAAATGTTGACTTGAATATATTATGTCAAACGGATTTACGCAGGAGAAAACTTTTGTCGTACAAGCACATAAGACCTGAATAGAAAGAGTACATGGAGAATTACACAAAGAAGAGAAACATAGAGATCAGCACATTTGCTGCGAAGGGCACAATGTGACACACTAAAAGAATTGAGGGAGAGAGAAGGTGCTTGATGTTTTCCACCAACGAGATCACGGAATCAGGTCCTAATCATAACTAAAGCCGACTCCCTAGTTTTGTAACATCTAATCTACATGCAACCTTTAAGCACTATAAGTTTAGAATTACTAGAAAGCCTTCTGCCATGCACAAGTCGGCTCAACATCCTGATATCAAAGGTTGTGGTTGTCAAAGATCACCGCATCTAGCCATCATGGATTCGATTTAATTTGCAAATTCTGACTAATGTCCGCCGGTATCCTTTGGGAAAAGAAAACCCCAAAGGAGAGAGGTGTTTTTTTTCCCGTGGTTTTTTTTTCCCTGCAGCACGCACACACGAGAAATACATAATGCAACATTAAGCATGGTTACCTGTTCGACAAACACACGTCAAATGCAACATAATATATTTGGGTACTGCTAATGCGCGGGTGCCTCTTCTCTTCCGTCCTCCTCCCCTTATTCTCTTCCTACTACAGTACACCACAAATTTTTTTAAAAAAACAAAAGTTAGAAAAAATTATGTATAGAAATACTATATATAAAAAATTTGAATTCAAATTCAAATTTGAATCGGGTAAACTTTTGACTTATAAACTTTGGATTTATAAACTTTAGGTGTATAAAATTTAGATGTATAGAAATACTATATATAGAAAATAGAGTAAATTTCACTTTGGGCCATCTTTATTGACCAAAATTTCACATTGGGCTAGGGGTAGGCTCATATTTTCACTTAACACCACGTATAATTACCGTTACTTGCACTTTGGACCGGGTATTGTAGTTACCATCACACCAGTTGTTGTCTAGGTGCTTAACATTTTACAAGAAATAATGATATGGAAATTTACCATGCAACTATGCTTAGCGCAAGGACAATGATTGTAACATGTTATTGGATATCCTATCAGACTAATGGGACTTCATTACTACTACATATGAACATTCACAACCCTTATACTAAAGATAGTATTGGAGAAATATTAAGTTTAAGAACTATTTTTTTAGAAAAGATATTACATATTTTACAATACCCAGCTGTAGTGTTAGTACAAATTGCTGAATTCTAAGTTTTCTAACACACAAAGGAAACGAGATCAGATCTACAATCATTGTACTATGCGTAATTTGTGATTTTGTGAAACCCAGTCCAAAGTGAAAATAAAGGTAACTATATATGGTGTTAAGTGAAAATATAAGTCTAACTCTAGTCCAATGTGAAAATTTGGTAAATAAAGGTTGACCAAAGTGAAATTTACTCTAGAAAGTATTTGAATTCAAATTCAAATTTGAAACGGGTATATAAATTTTAGGTCTATAAATGTTAGGTGTATAAACTTTAGATGTACAGAAATACTATATATATATATATATATATATAATTTGAATTCAAATTCAAATTTGAATTGGATATATAAACTTTTGGTCTCTAAACTTTAGATGTGCAAACTTGAGGTGTATAAACTTTAGGTGCATAAATTTACTAAAATAGGAAAGTAATGCGGTGCCAAAAAAGAAAACCAGGTGAGGGAGGGGGGCGCGGAGGGGCGATCGATCGCCCGTTAGAGTTTCTGGAATATTTGGTTTTTCCTCACCAGGCTTATAGCTTTATACGATTTCATGGACTTTGCACTCTCAGCCCATTAAAAATGTTTAATTTCGAGTGGGCCGATATCGGGCACCGACCACACGTTAGCCCATTACGGTCCATCTCTTTGGGGATTGCTGGCCGTAGCCGTCGTCGATCTTGACACGGAGTCCTTGGACAGAGAACCCAGCAAAATCAAATGCACCACCTAAATACAAATTCATGAACATATCCAAACCATTCCCAAGACCCCAATCGATCGAGCACTGAGAATCAGATCCGCAACCGAATATATACTACTATCTTGTTTCAATTGTAATCCCACCAAGGAACCACATGCGAATGAATGATGAGTAGAGCAATGGTCCCTGTGCACAGAGAGAGAACTAAAGAAGATGAACCACTCCGGCAATGAGGGTCACGACTCTTGGGCTCATGGCTGGAGGTGTCGACACCGATTCACCGGGAGGATTGGAGGCGAAGACGCACGGCAAACCACGAGAAAAAGAGGGTAAAGGATCTCAAAAGAGTCGTGACGTATATAATCCGTGCCTGACACGTACATGAACGGCAATCTCATACTTCCTTCGTTTCACAATGTAAAACTTTCTAGCATTGCTCACATTTATATAGATGCTAATAAATCTAGATATTATTATATATATATAGATTCATTAGCATCTATATAAATGTGAACAATATTAGAAAGTTTTACATTGTGAAACGGAGGGAGTATGTTCGAGTCAAATTATAAATACACATGATCTCTTTAGTTGATTTACAAATATATAGTATTTTGTTTGTCGCATTATACTTTAACCTACCGATCGGGCACATACGTGTACGTCCACATGGATCAAGCTGTGGGCCCCAAGATCTGCCACGTCATCGACATCCAGCTTCAAGGCGACGCCGTCGGCAGCGGCGCCGCCGCTACAAGCAGCAACTGCAGTGGTGTGCAGCACGGAGCCCTCGCCGGCGTGGGTGGCCATCGGCTCGCCGTGCGGCCACCGCGTCGCCGTCTGCTCCGCCTGCATCATCCCCCTCCGCCGCCGCCGCCGCGCATCCGATGACAATGGAGTCGACGCCGCCGCCGCCGCTCTCTGCGCGCTGTGCGGCGCCCCCTGCCCCACGGCCGTCGTCGTCAGGGCCGCCGCCGCCGCCGCCGGCGACCTGCTCACGCCCGACGCCCTCGCCGAGCTGGCGGCAGCGGCGGCCGCGGCGCCCGAGGCCGACGACGACTGGGCGGACTGCCGCTCTCGCATGGTCCTGTACCACGTCGCGAGGGCAAGAACCTTCTTCGCCGGCGTGCTGCGGCGTCGTCCCGCCGCCGCCGACGATCGCCGGCGAAGCGCCGGCGACGTCCTCGCCGAGCTCGCGGCGGCGGCGGTGACGACCTCGGATGGCCGCGTCGGCAGGTTCTGGTACCACGCTTGCACGGGGACCTTCTTCTCCCACAAGAAGCATTACAAGGCAATGAGGGTTGAATGCAATCAAGAAGGCCCTTGCTATCCAATTTGGGTAAGCTCATCCAAACCCAACTTTTTTGTTTTGTTTTGTTGAGTTAACAATGGCTAGCTGATTTAAATTAACAATGGAGAAAATTTCAGATAGATTCGTAAAACCTAGGTATATATTTGAGAAAATCGATCCATGAATTTTCGCCTAATCCCTCCTATGCCTTTGAATTTGGTCTTATCCTACTCTTGAGTTTTCATTTTTATCCCCTATAGGCTATATGCCCATTCCGTGAGTTGATTGTCATTTGACCGTTAGATTTGTTCAAAAATGTCATTATTACCCATTTGTCTTACTTATTGCTTAGTATAGTAAATTGAAAAAAAGTTTACGGCTCTCAACATCAAAGTTGATTTGTTTATAAAAACAAACATGAAATAATTATTTGATCATAAATTTGAAAACTAAAACTTAGATTTTTAAAATAAGTTTCAAATCAGATTTGATTAAATTCATTCAAAATTTTTTGCTGAAATTTAAACCCAAATAAGAAACAATTTCGCCTTTTCAAATTCCGTATAAAACCTTTTTTTGGATTTCATTATTTTTAAAAAAAGTTTGAAAATTTAAATTTCGTTTTTAAATCTGGTGTCAATAATCATGTCCCTTTTAATGTAAAAACTCAAAATTCAGAGATACGTAAGGGATTGACCGAAAACTCGTGGGCACATAAGGAATTTTCTCATATGGTATATTAGATGTCCAGAACGATTTCACACAGCTATTTTGATGTAATTTCATGTACATGGTTTTGTAACAAAATCGACGATAAATATGTAGGAGTACGTAGTTTGCAATTCATTGGCTAAATATACAGTTTTCGGATAGTTTTGCCAAGATCTATAGTGAAAACTAGATCTAATTTACTATTCGTCATGTTGTCATTTACTTCTATTCCTTTATATAAAGATATAGCAATGCATGTCATCAGTTCACTCACATCTTTTAGAAACTAGAAAATAAATAAAACAAAATTCTAAACCTTTACAAGAACACCCGACATTAACTGCAATTCATTCATAATCAAAACTTTCAGGCCGCGATAAAACTTTTATGTTATATTTTTTCCTTTTTCAGATCAGCTGGATAACGTTTTTCTTCCTTATGATGCTTTTCGGAGCATTGATCGCAAGCGCTGGTGCAGACCAGACGAGCAATAAAAGGTGGATAGTGAAACGGTGTGTCGAGGGAAGTGGCATTGGACTATCGATCGCTACTTTCTTCTTGTGCCTTTTCATGTGCCTACGTGATTAGTAATTACTACTACACCTGTTTCCAAATATAACAAATTAGTACATAATGAAACACATTCTGCAAATTCGTTGTAATATCCATATATTCTATACTAGATTATTACATTCTAGGACATATGAAGTTATATTGTAAGCGGCAAGTTTATAGATCGATCGTTCCAATTGAACATGTATGGTATGTATCATCGTGAAAGAATTGATATTGTTGAATAATAATTGTCCAATAAAAACAATACACCAGTGCAAATTGTTCCTTTGCAAATACTTGGTTGTCAAATGTTTAGGGTGAAAAATGATTGTGATTGTTTGGCATAAAAAATAGATGAAGAAATGCTATGACTGATTAAAAGGAGGAGGTAGATAGAGAAGTGGTTGTATTTTGAGACACATTAATACTACCTCCGTTTCTGGTTATAATATTTTCTAGCATTGCCCACATTCATATAGATGTTAATAAATCTAGACACATATATACATAAATGTAGACAATACTAAAAAGTCTTATAATATGAAACGGATGAAGTATATTTTAAGCCTGAGAGAGTGGTTGCCAAGCACGCTGGGAACTGGGAAGGACCAAAACTCACAAGCAAAAGGAGAACTGTGACGCAGAATGTACATTGGTTCTTTGCATCTTGGTACTGAAATTCTGGAGCTGAACTGAAAATGTATGATGAGTACTCGTTTGCATTGAAGCAGATGACTAGACATGCATTTTTTTTTAAATAACCCACGTAAGCGAAGTTGCATACTAATATAACATGAAAAAATTACTATATCCATCTCAGAATAACTTAATCTAATACGATACTACGAATCTAGATAGATGCCTATCAAATTCTGTACTAAATTAATTTATTTAAAGACGGAGATAGTCCACGATTACAATTCTAGAAGATTGTAGCCGAGAAAAGAACAAAAACAAACACACCGCCACCTGGCAGGCATGCATCTTAGGTCGGCACTTTGAGGGGTCGGCAGTAGACGGACGAGTTACCCTACACAGCTGCTTCTTCAGTGAGCTAGCGCCTAGCTGCATGTTCTGTTCTGCATTTGCATTGCAGGCAGCAGCTAGCAACAGTTTGCAGGAACAATCGATAACCCATTGTGTCAGGGAGGAACATGGAGAAAAATCGGGGCTGGAGACGAACGAGAGCAGCTGTACCGTACGTTTCTGAAGGCTGAACCCATCTGCCAAATCCCCAGATTGGTTTGTTCAATTCCAACTTGCAGTCCTTCAGATTGGTTGCATCTTCCAACTGTGTAGTACATCTGAAAAGAGAAGGGGTAAATACCTTGAAAAGATCTTCATGGAAGCATGCCTGCAGGCGATTAGCTAAGAAAAAAATATATTTAAATGTACTTTTCGAAACTTAATTTTGGAGTTAGATTCTAGGGTGTTTCCATCGTAGTGTATTTTCTACTATTGCAGTTTAAACCGCTAATAGTCAGATATAAAATTTTATCTATAGATCATTTATAAATCATTTTTAGTTGCTTCGTTCATTTTTCTACGACTTATCAACTATAGCTCAACCGATCAATTGACAATAAAAGTTACTAAACGACATCGCTCATCACACACCCAGCTCACCGATGGGTGCCTCTCGACCACGAGTTTAGCACTAGTGCAACATATATGCGTGCGATGAACATCTACTGACGCGCCATGCGAATTTTAGCGTTCGTTCATGACGCTTCCAACGGCACAGAGGCTGAGCAGCAGCATGCATGGCTCTTGTGAAAACAAAAAGGGTTACTGGTAAATGGCATGTTGCTGTAGCTAGCTAGCAGAATGCAAGGCCCATGCATATGCAACGCTATGCGACAAGTACAGTACCAGCATGTATGGTAGCCAGCTAACTAATCTGTCAGCAGAGGCAGCAAGCTCGTGCATGGTGTGATGCACTTCTCTCCAGTAATTTTCACTCAAAGCCTTGCTCATATGGACAGTAATTAGTAATATTACCAGGGTTCACAATCCAAAAACCACTCAAGAATGGTATCTCTGGTTTTCGTGAAAACCGTTAGTAAACCAGCAAAAATGATGAAATTTGTCAAAAAATTAGAATTTAGTTTGATTTTTTTTAAACTTGGCCGGGAAACCTTGTAGTTTGTGCTGTCGAGCTGTCCTCGGAAGGACGGTTTTCGTTGGGATTGTGAACCCTGGTTACTGCACTTCATTTTTGAACAGATATTAGTGCAACAGACAAATGCCAACGCAACTTTTTCTGTTTACCTGCAAGCTGAAGCTTTTACGATCCCCATACAGCCGTTGCTGCAAACCTGCCAAGAAAGAGCAGCAGAAACAGGTGTCATTTTGTGGTGAAAAGCCAAGTAAAGTAAACAGAAGATGGAAGATAGTGAGGACCAGGGAGTGAGGCAGGGGACACATGACCCACGCCCCCCTGCACATTTTCGTGTATAAATACAGGTGGATGCATCGCTCTCCCAGCATCCATCGGTTCTCTGCTCTGTTCATCCATAGAGTTTCCTCCTCTTCTCCTTCAGTGCAAGGTAGAGAAGAGCGTGCGTGTGTGTGTGAACTGTGAAGTGCAGAGTGCTTCTGTAGGTCTGTGTTATGTCCATAGTGATCTTGTTAGGATTGTTGCTATGGATGCATGATGTTATGGTTGATCTCTGAATTACAGTAGGGACTTTTCTGAGATCTCTGGATTAGTGGGGGTGCTAAATTTTTTTTCTAGTTGCATCAGCTTCGGTTTCTGGGATTGGTGTGGGTTCTTGCTCTGAATTTTTGTTCAGAATGTCGATTTGTTTGTGTTTGTTCTCTGAAGTTGAGAGTAGCTATGATCCATCCAGCACACTCTGCAGGTCCTGCCTGCCGGCTGCATATACCGGACATGCCATTTTGCAAGCTCTGGGCTTATGGTTTCTCTTTTGGAGTTCTTCTTGCATGATCTGTGTTCTCTAACAAAGGAAAGCAAGATTTAGCAACTTTATTCAGAGACAAGAAAAGGATCTGGCAACCTTTTGTTTCTATTTTATTCTACTCGTAAAGATTGTTATTTAAGCAAAAATTTCCCAAAAGTTTTAAATATAATTTCCATGATGTACCACTCTCATGTCCTTGAACCTGGCACTCATTATGGGCTCCTCAGAAGTGCTGTAGCTAATGTCACTAATCTTTTGTATCTTCGTCCGTAGTCTTGTATTTTATGATGCTTATCCCTTCGTGCTTTCCATGTTTGATGTCCAAATGTCATGGCAAGGTTTTTGACTTCTAGTAGGGGTTTTAGTACCTTTTTGTTAGATAAGTGCATCCAAATTCTGTTTATTTATTCAAAAATCATTCTGTTTATTCACTGAAAACATTTATCCATTCGATGGACTCATAAACTGTCTGTGTTTTTCAGGCTTGAGGATCCAACTAGAAGATAGCAATGGGGGAAACTACTGGAGAACGTGCCCTGACCCGTCTCCACAGCATGAGGGAGCGCATCGGCGATTCCCTCTCCGCGCACACCAATGAGCTTGTGGCTGTCTTCTCAAGGTTTGCACTTAAATCCTTCTCATTTTAATTTGTATTGATCTACAAGTACAAAGATCTAGTTCAAATGATGCATATTGATTGCTTTGTTTATCTCAAAGTTATGCTGATGTTAGCTGGATAAAGAGTGCATTTACTACATGCCCAATACAACCATGATCTTAGCTGTAAATTGTTAAGTCTGATGATCACCCCTGAATATATCTGCTATTATCCATTCCGTCGTTTCTATAAGATCCTTTTGTAACTCTCAGTAGAAGTGCTTTTAATTTTTCAGTTGGAGAGAACAATTTCTGACGGTGATCTGTTTTAATTGTTCTGTATAGTGCCAAGAAATATTCCTGTATTTCCAATATAGTGCTTTTTACAGTTCCATCATATCAATGGATTAACATATGGAACAAAAAAATATTTAAATCGGTTCTGTTTGTTTAAAAAAAAGGAAAAAAGTTCGAGTTTGTTCCCACAAAACGATACATTTTCGAATTTCAAGTAATACAAAGTTGGTAAATCTAAAATAACTGTTGTTATGTAATTTTCTGTTCAGGCTTGTGAACCAAGGAAAGGGAATGCTACAGCCCCACCAGATCATTGCTGAGTACAACGCCGCGATCCCTGAGGGCGAGCGTGAGAAGCTGAAGGACTCTGCCTTGGAGGATGTCCTGAGGGGAGCACAGGTTTGCATCAGCAGAATTCACTGCACTATCATGCTGAATGGTACTCCCAAATGTTCAGCTCTGATGTAAAAAAATGTTGCTGGTTTGTTGTGCAGGAGGCGATTGTCATCCCTCCATGGATTGCCCTTGCCATTCGCCCAAGGCCTGGTGTCTGGGAGTATGTGAGGATCAATGTAAGCCAGCTTGGTGTTGAGGAGCTGAGTGTCCCTGAGTACTTGCAGTTCAAGGAGCAGCTTGTGGATGGAAGGTATCTGGAGCTGTGATTTTAACCAATACCATGCTTGAAGTTATACCTTAGATTCCTGATTTGACAATCATGTGATTGTTTTCAGCACCCAGAACAACTTTGTGCTTGAGCTGGACTTTGAGCCATTCAATGCCTCCTTCCCTCGCCCATCGCTGTCGAAGTCTATTGGCAATGGGGTGCAGTTCCTGAACAGGCACCTGTCGTCAAAGCTGTTCCATGACAAAGAGAGCATGTACCCCCTGCTCAACTTTCTCCGTGCGCACAACTACAAAGGGATGGTAGGTTACACTTTCCGGTTTCTTGATTTGATTAATTGATCCATATATTTACTATGATTTATAAACTAGTGTGTTGTCTGAATCCTTGTATTCATTGCCTTTGCCATGGAACTGGAACTACTACTCATTGCCGAATCAAGTGGAGTTTGCAATAACTTATTTCCGTCCTTTTTCAGACCATGATGTTGAACGACAGGATTCGCAGTCTCGATGCTCTCCAAGGTGCATTGAGGAAGGCAGAAAAACATCTTGCAGGCATTACAGCTGACACCCCATATTCAGAGTTCCATCACAGGTACTGCACAATCGTCATGCAATGTCTGACCAAATAGAAGTTACTATCAATGCATATCTGACAATGTTCTTTCATCAATAAATTTAGGTTCCAAGAGCTTGGTTTGGAGAAGGGTTGGGGTGACTGCGCTCAGCGAGTGCGTGAGACTATTCACCTTCTCTTGGACCTTCTTGAGGCCCCTGAGCCGTCCGCCTTGGAGAAGTTCCTTGGAACAATCCCAATGGTGTTCAATGTTGTTATCCTCTCCCCACACGGTTACTTTGCACAGGCCAATGTCTTGGGGTACCCTGATACCGGTGGGCAGGTAATATCCTATCCAATTCTAGGAGCTGGAATGTTACCTCTTTATATACTTGAAACCACCAAGAGTCCAAGACTGATGTCCCAGTTTTCTTATGTGATGGCAACTTACAGGTTGTCTACATTTTGGATCAAGTCCGTGCTATGGAGAATGAGATGCTGCTGAGGATCAAGCAACAAGGTCTAAACATCACACCAAGGATTCTCATTGTAAGTTCAATACCCAATAAGGTCAATTACAACCTTGCACTTTAATTGATTCCAAATAATTAGGCCTTTTTGGTATTACATAGGTGACCAGGTTGCTACCTGATGCGCATGGCACCACATGTGGCCAGCGCCTTGAGAAGGTCCTAGGCACTGAGCACACTCATATCCTGCGTGTGCCATTCCGAACAGAAAATGGGACTGTTCGCAAATGGATCTCGCGTTTTGAAGTCTGGCCTTACCTGGAAACTTACACCGATGTATGTCTCATCTTCTAACAAGTTTATTGTCATCGTTACATCAAAATGATCAACTTAGGTTCCTTCCAAAAAAAAAAATGATCAACTTATCATTCTTTTCTGTTGCTTTCAGGATGTGGCGCACGAGATTTCTGGAGAGCTGCAGGCCACCCCTGATCTGATCATTGGGAACTACAGTGATGGCAACCTTGTTGCATGTTTGCTGGCACACAAGTTGGGTGTCACTCATGTAAGCATTCTAGCACCTTATTCAATACATTTTTTATGATAAGCATAGTATTTCAATCATTCACTGTAGTATTATTGTTCCATCATGTGCAGTGTACAATCGCCCATGCACTTGAGAAAACCAAGTACCCCAACTCCGACCTTTACTGGAAGAAGTTTGAGGATCACTATCACTTCTCCTGCCAGTTCACAGCTGACCTGATTGCAATGAACCATGCTGACTTCATCATCACAAGTACCTTCCAGGAGATTGCTGGAAAGTAAGATTTTCCTTTTACAAACTTTCTGGTTATTTGTAAATGGCATAAGCTGATCTTACATCATCATCCAATTTTCAGCAAGGAAACTGTGGGGCAGTATGAGTCTCACATGGCATTCACAATGCCTGGCCTTTATCGTGTTGTCCATGGTATCGATGTCTTTGACCCCAAGTTCAACATCGTCTCTCCTGGTGCTGACATCTCCATCTACTTCCCATTCACCGAATCACAGAAGAGGCTCACCTCTCTCCATTCAGAGATAGAGGAGCTACTCTTCAGTGATGTTGAGAACACTGAGCACAAGTGAGTATTGTATAATCTTTTACCAGTTTGAGTTGTAACTCAACATATGCATATCATGCCTGTTATCTTACTGGACTACCTCTGTAGGTTTGTTCTGAAGGACAAGAAGAAGCCAATCATCTTCTCAATGGCTAGACTAGACCATGTCAAGAATTTGACTGGTCTGGTTGAGCTGTATGGTCGGAACCCTCGCCTGCAAGAGCTAGTAAACCTTGTGGTTGTCTGTGGTGACCATGGCAAGGAATCCAAGGACAAGGAAGAGCAGGCTGAGTTCAAGAAGATGTTTGATCTGATCGAGCAGTACAATTTGAATGGCCACATCCGCTGGATCTCTGCTCAGATGAACCGTGTCCGCAACGGTGAGCTCTACCGCTACATCTGCGACATGAGGGGAGCCTTTGTGCAGGTGATGAACACTGTCAAGCTATGAACTCTCTTCAACAAATTTGCAGTGTTAGCTAGCTCTGATTCTCTCTTTTCTTTTTGCAACCAGCCCGCTCTCTATGAGGCCTTTGGGCTAACTGTGATTGAGGCCATGACTTGTGGTCTTCCAACATTTGCGACTGCCTATGGTGGTCCAGCCGAGATCATCGTGCACGGCGTGTCTGGCTACCACATTGATCCTTACCAGAACGACAAGGCCTCAGCACTGCTCGTGGAGTTCTTCGAGAAGTGTCAGGAGGACCCAAACCACTGGATCAAGATCTCGCAGGGTGGACTTCAGCGCATCGAGGAGAAGTATGCAAAATTCTCATCTTACTATGTTACCATATGATGAAGATGAACAGATCTAACTGAGTTGTTGCCACTTGATATCGATGCAGGTATACATGGAAGCTCTACTCTGAGAGGCTGATGACTCTCTCCGGTGTCTACGGTTTCTGGAAGTACGTCACCAACCTCGACAGGCGTGAGACGCGCCGCTACCTGGAGATGCTGTACGCCCTCAAGTACCGCAAGATGGTATGCGCAACATCGCACTTTCCTTCATCCATTTCAGTTCAGCCTATAGCCTTTGTGCTTATTCTTGTACCATTGTTTTTTGTGTTCTTGTGCAGGCTACCACCGTTCCATTGGCCATTGAGGGAGAGGCCTCCACCAAATGATCTGGCCTTACCCGGTGAAAAGAATGGGCAATGGGTGCTCCATTGTTGCAGTGCTGATCCAGAGGTGAAGAAAAATAGAAATCGAGGAACGAATGCATCCATTTAGTTTCTAAGGGTTTAGTTGATTTCAGGGCCAGTTCTTGTGGGGTTTTCAATGGAAGAAATTGATGTAATGCTGTGGCCTTTTTCCATAGATGCTATGAATGAAATAAATGAATAACAAGATTCTCTATGACTCTATGTTGATGGAATTGTCATCGTCTCTTTATTTCCCCTAAAAATCCGCCCCAAATTATTTCTAGTTTTTGAAGTATTCTACGCTTTCTCCACTAGCTAATGCCCCAGAAATCGTAGAAAATCCCCAAACTAAGCCATTCGTGTCACTGAATGTTCCGAGATTATTTGCAAATTGCAACCGCTTGAAGGAAAGAACACTCACCGTCGCAGGCGACCGGCGCCCGGAAGAGGAAGCGGAAGGAGAAGCAGCCGGCGACGAGCCGAGACGACGGTGTAGTAGCGATCCCCACCGCCGACGTGCGAAGCAGCCACCCAGCTCGACGCTCCCGCACGCAGCGCCGCCGCCGACGAGGCCGGTGCCTCTCGCCTCTCGCCTCGGCCCAAAAAAATTCCCAAGCTGGATGGGCCAAATACGTGGGCCCTTAGCGGGCGAGGAGAGCCGGCCCGTCAACGCGACACGTGTCCCGGTCGGTCGTGTTTCGGGTCCTTGCGCCGTCCGCAACCCGTGAACCCGCAGTCACGCGAGCGCGGCCAACCCGAAACCCGGTAACGCGAAGATGAGGAGAGGACGCGGTAAGCCTTTCGCTTCGCTTCTTCTCTCCACGACTTCTCCTCCTCTCCTCTTCTCCGACGAAACCCCAATCCCCAACTCCGACGCTTCCTCCGCCCCCGGCGATCGCCGCCTCCCGAATCCCCCCGCGGCCGCCTCCGATTGATTCGATCCGGTAAGTGCCAAGCTCCCTGATCCCCTTCCTCTCCTGGATTCGCCTTAGGTTTTGCTCGCCGCGGCGGCGATGTACGGATTAGGATGGGATTTTGGGGGGGATGCAGCCAGCTAGCGAGCGTGTGCTCTGCTCTGCTCCTGCCGAGCGATCGGGTCGCGTTGGATTGGGGGTTGGATTCATCGCGTCTATTATTGATTAGGTTGATTTGTTGGTCTATCCCATGTTAGGGTTTCGTGATCTTTGTTTGTCCTAGTTGCTTGCACATGCACGCTAGGTGTAGCATATGGTTCGGATTATCTCTATTGGGGAATTATTTCAAGCTTAGCTGTAAGAGCGCAGCTCACCTTTAGTTTCAGTTAGAGATATGCATTCAGATAAGATTTATGGTGGCACTTGGAATGGCATGGATCGTAACCGTGACCTGTTCAGTTTGATGCATTGGTTATTGCTGAAAGTGTACAAGTAGAAAGCTCCTTTTTTTAGGGCGAGTGTAGAAGTAGAAGGCTAATACTACTTAGAATTTTGCATTGGTCATAGACAGAACATTCTCAAATACGAAGGCTTTGTTGTGTTAAGACTCTAATTGCATGATGCCTGTTTGCTGACGACAAGTAATGTGCAATCACTTGCAGGTGATCTTGTGTTATTGCCACATGATTGTTGTCTCTAAATGATTCTATGGGGGCCCCAAATGAAGTGACATCATACTCTTCCCTCTCCAAAATTGATAGCAACAACCAGGGAGGTCATCTATCTAGTTTAGTTCCAGCAAACATTTACCCTGCGCATGATTATCTCTATGAGCCCTCCCTTGAGCCAGATTTCCCATCAGAGTATGATTCTAGAGAAGATCCATTTGTTCCAACACGAGCTAGTTCAAATATTAATTTGAAGACTGTCCTAACTGGGCTGGCTGCTATTGTTTCGGGCACAAATAAGAACCAGGATAATACACTGCAGCAGCAAAGTTTCAGCACGGATGTCTCATTTCTAGGACTTGACAAGGATGGTGATGTTAATGTACATCCATCTGTATGCGTTCCTAGTGCGCCACCACTACTTGAAACAAATGCTTTACAATACAGTGCATACAGGGAGGTGTTACAGGCAGATCCTCCAGAATGGTTACCAGATAGCTCTACCAGTGTGTGCCTGCAATGCAGTTTGCCTTTCACAGCTCTGACTCGTGGAAGGCACCATTGCCGGTTCTGTGGAGGTATCTTCTGTAAAGATTGTTCCAAGGGAAGATGCTTGATGCCCATGAAGTTCAGGCAGCGTGATCCTCAGAGAGTGTGTGATGCTTGCTACGATAGGCTCGATCCGCTTCAGGGAATATTGATCAATTACAATAGCAATGCCATGCAGCCAGCAAAACATGATGTTATGGATTGGACAAGCACAAGAAGCTGGTTGAACTTGCCTGTTGGTTTATCAATGGAGTATGAGATATACAAGGCAACAAATACATTAAATAGATATTGCCAGGTATGTATGAATTGGGTTGTTTTGCTCAAAGAGATTACCTTTGTCATCCTGAACTGAGAAAAGTTTCTGTTTTGAAATATGTAGGTTGCTAGATTAAACCCTGAGAAGTCCATCCCATCATCTATTCTAAAGGGAGCTAAGGGGCTTGCTGTGATAACAGTTGCCAAGGCGGGTGCAGTTCTTACATACAAAGTTGGCACTGGCCTTGTAGTTGCCCGAAGATCAGATGGATCATGGTCTGCCCCATCAGCAATTGCATCTGTTGGCCTGGGATGGGGAGTTCAGGTTTTTGTCCAATAAAATCTTCTCTTTCTCAAATCTCAATGGTTCAATGCACATGCGTCATCTGTTGCTTATGAACTTACTAGATATAAATTCTTGTGGCCTTCACCAAGAACAAGAACCTTTATGTTAATAATTTAAGATAGGCTGAGCACACCGGATTTGCATTTATGATTTGCCATATGGATGGTCATGCATAAGCAAGTTAATTAACATAGTCAGTGCTGATTTTTTTTTTGTTTAATGTGTTACTGCTATGCTTTGCTTTGCTCGAGTATATTTAAGTATGCTGCATGTGCAAATCAATGTTTACATTCAACAGAAAGAAGCAAATGATATGGAAACAGTGAGAATTCTAATGAGATGTACTTTATTTTTAGGAATTTTATCTTCCTCTGATGGTGGCTTTTTCCTTTTTCCAGTTTGGCGGCGAACTGACAGATTTTATAATTGTACTTCATGATCGTAAGGCTGTCAAGGCATTCAGCAGTCGCATGCATCTTTCTCTTGGGGCAGGATTAAGTGCAGCAGCAGGACCAATTGGCAGGGCCTTTGAAGCAGATGTTAGGGCCAGTGAAAAAGGTTCTGGGCTCTGCTACACTTACAGCTGTAGCAAAGGTAATAATAAGAAAACTACCTCTTCACATTATTCTACCCTTTTCAGAGCATGTTTATACATTAGAAATAGCAGATTCAGACGCTAGGGTGAATATTATCGACATATTCTAGGATTTTTACCAACCAGAAAGTCATATACTTCTACACATGGTTATATCTTTTGCTTGTCAAAGAACTAGTTAGTGTCCCTACCTTGATACAGAAAACAAAATGTGCAATGTTAATCAAGTTGGCATCAGATAATATTCTTCTTCTTTTGCTTTCATGGTACTTTACATCCTTGAGAAAGTAAATGCAACATCGAACTGGTGATAGGCTGACGAATAAAGATCTGTGACATGCAAATATCTCAGAACAGACCTTAATGACCACATTGATTTTATTTTTCTTTTTTGAGCAAGGCAGGAACTCTGCCATATCAATTACATTGAAATTGCTAAGAGTTATTTTTTTTTAACAAAAGGCTGTTTGCGCTGCTTTACTTTGAAAGTGACTCCAGCTCCGATTGATAAAGTGCATATAGACCAACCACAAAGATGAAAAGCAGAGTTGCAGACGGCTAGCACACACCCTCTTTGAGAACCTAAACTTTGCTAAGATTATTGAGGCTACTGTGATTTCCTTCAAAAGATTAGATAATTGCGGTGTACCACATGGATGATTGATTGATTTTGTTATTTTAAAACTTGAAATAGGTGCCTTTGTTGGGGTCTCATTGGAAGGAAATGTCGTGACAACCAGATCAGAGACCAATCTACGCTTCTATGGCGATGCTTACTTGACCACAACTGATATCCTGTTTGGGAAGGTGGAGAAACCCAGAGCCGCCCAGCCCCTGTACTCAGCTCTAGATGATCTATTCTCTAAAATGGTTTACTAGTTTTTCTACGTGTTCATGCCAAAAAAAAAGGAAAAAAAGTAAAGGAAAAGCTCTCCATCGCTCATTGATGTACATAATATGTATATAAAAAAAAGGTAGGAAAATGTACAGCTTTTAAGTCCTGTTCGGATGGGTCGATTTGGGTTAAAATCCCTTACACGACTTATAGGTTCAAATGTGAACAAGTTCCCAAAGTATTTTATAATTCAAGTACCCAAATCTGAACAGACTAATTGGATTGTGTTCCACTGATAATCTCTCGGTACACATGTAAATATTATCATGATATTTTAGGCCCTGTTGTTATTTTATTGTGGACTTCGGCTTTTCATTTGCATCTTCTCCAAGCTCTTAAACGGTTTGTGTACAAACATTTCTATATAAAAGTTTCTTGCAATATTTTTTCAACGCAACTTTTAAACGTTGTAATAGTTAAATTGATTCGTTTGTATATCCTCAAGATAGCTTAAAAAACTTTAAGATCATCAATTTCAGCTGTATCACACTGGGGCCTTAGTATTATATAGTATACAATTGAACAATAGAAAGAACATTCATGCATTGCAATTTTTTTTTTCTGGCTCGTTTGTTTTGAGCTCGTGTCGAGCCGGTCAAATTATACCATGCGGAGTCTCTCTGCCTCGGCGCCGACGAGGTCTCGCCGCGGCCGCCCACGTGAGGTCGGTCAACGTCCAGCATGGAAAGCGATCTGTCTCCCTCTCTCGATGGAGGAACAGGTGAGGTGAGACCGTCGTACGCTCGTGCTCGCTCGATCAAACAAAACAACCGCGGCGACACCTTCCTTCCCCCAACGTCTCCTTCCTAGCAACGGAGAAATGTGATATAAACAATTACTACTACTCACTCATCAATTAATTAGTTTATTATTACTCGTAGCTTTGCATCTCCTCGTGCGCTTAAGGCGCTATTCTTCTCCCCATCTAAAAAAATAAACTTAACCACACAGACAACGGGTCTAAATATTATTTTTTTCATATTACTTATTTAGATTTATTGTATTAGAAGAGTTCACATCTTTTTATCGTTTCGCTTATTCATAAAATAAGTCAAACAACATATTTACAAACGAAAAATAATTTGTAAATAAAATTTTTATATACGTGTTATTATTGATCTAAAAGCAAAAGCTGGAAAATAAACTTCGACTAAAAAGTTCTAAATTTAAGATTATTTTTTTTTGCTGATAAGTACTCTAATTATTTTTTTTTTTATGGAGGGAGTAGGTCCTCTCCTTTTTCTCCCCCATCAATTACAGGTTAACGTGTCAGCCTTTGCTTCTGAAGCCATCTCTTCTGAAGAAAGCTGATTCGGCTAGAGTTATCTTCTTTGTCCCCTGTACTACACTACAAGAACCTTCTTTGAGGATTGGAACGTTGTCATGCTCATTCAGATAAGTTTATTTGAATTCAACCACAAATTTCTTGGTAAAAGTTATCTAAGCAGTGATCAAGTACATACATGGCAAAAGTTTGGGGAGAAAAAATGTGCCTAATTAGGAAGGAAAGAAGCAGCAACTCAATGGCAAATTATCTTTTTCCTCTCACAAATTTTGGCACTTATCAACTTTAGGAACAGAAGAGTAGAGTACCCAACATGAAAACAAAAGACACAATCTTTCTCTCGTCCAATCAGTCATCACAACAAAAGCCTGAACAAATCCCTGATGATTAGAAGGGCAAAGAACCTAAACATCATCATAAAGAATTCGTATTTACAAAAAACAAAACTGCAATCAAATTGATCATCTGCAGAGATCATCATCAGTGATATTACAAAGTTACAACGTTGATTTTTCTTCCTCCCAAATAATTCACCCCCTCAATGCTCAATAAGCTCTGAAATCTGAAGGGCAACTTAAGAACCTAACATCATAATAAAGAATTCGCATTTACAAAAAACAAAACTGCACTCAAATTGATCATATGCTGCAGAGATCATCATCATCAGTGATATTACAAAGTTACAACGTTGATTTTTTTTTCTTCCTCCCAAAATAATTAATTCACTCCCTCAAATGCTCAATAAGCTCTGAACTCCATTGGCATGTCGTCGAAGCTCCAGAGGCCACCAATGTTGACGGCCTCGCCGCCGAAGAGAGCGTCGATGTTCTCGTACGAGTTGCCCTGATCGAGCTGGTAACCCAGCTGCATGTAGCTCGGATCGTCGTAGAACGCGAATTCATCAGCGACAGCTGCATTGTCCTTGCATCTTGATCCGTCAAGATCGTTCAGCTCGAACGCGTCGAGCCACGCGGCGGCGGCGGCCATGGGGGGAGAAGGATCCGTCTCCGAGAGTAGCTCGAGCTTGACGCCGTCGTCGATGGCGATGGCGGCGGTGGCGGCGTCGGTGCTGCTCCCAGCCGAGCTGACGCGGTTGTTGTTGGACTTGGACACGCCGCCGTCGCTGGCGTTCAGGCTCACCAGCGACGACGACGACGACCTGGCCTTCTGCTGCTGCGGCTTCGCCGACGCGGACGAACGCCGTGGCCGCTTCGGGGCGGCGGCGGCGGCGGCGTCGGGGAAGTTGACCTTGGCCTTCTTGCCGCGGATGCGGCGGGCCTCGACGTCGTACGCCATGGCGGCCTCCTCGGCGGTGCCGAACGTGCCGAGCCAGACGCGGACGCCCTTGCGCGGGTCCCTGATCTCCGCCGCCCATTTCCCCCATGGCCGCTGCCGGATCCCTCGGTATCGCGTCTTCCTCTTCCTGCTGCCGCCGAGGCCGAGCTTCGTGGCGCTGAATCCGGCGAGCTTGAGACCGTTCATGTCGGATTCTGCGTGAGGTAGAAGAAGACGAAGAGAAAAGGAACATCAGATTTTGAAAAAAGACACATGCTGAATGCCTGAAACCTGACAAAGTGACAATCCTGTGATATTCAGAGATTTCATGTGCTGATCAAGCCAGCAAGAACATCTAAATTACCTAGAAATTTCAGGTGCTTATGATCTCCGTCTGTTTTCATTTTGTAAAAACTTTACTTCTTTTAAATCTTAATACAAAGATGCGCAAGTCTTTTTGCGAGTTTCCGAAAAAAGATCAAGAAGTAAAAGAAAAGGTGAAAAAGAATGATAGGAAAAATGAAGATTTGTACAGTAATACCAACCTTGGTCGTCGTGCCCGAAACCCACAACATCATCATCATCATCGCCATAGTCATCCTCAAACTCCTCAAAATCAGCCTCAAAGTCATCATCATCATCATCATCATCATCGCAATCAACATCGAAATCCCAAGAACTCCCCTTCCTCTTCTTCAAGCCGTCGCCACCATCTCTACCCTTGCCGGCGTCTCCCCACAGGTCGCGGGCGTTCACCGTCCGCCGCACCGGCAAGTGAAGGTCGCCGAGAATGGATCCTCCACACATGGCAGATGAGCCAAAGCTTTCACACCCAACAATGGAGTTTGGACAGCAGAATTGGGAGGCACAAAGAAGAAGTGTGGTTAAGTTGGTCGTCTCTGTTTAATGGTTTGTAGTCTGAAGGAGGCTTGAAGCTTTGTGCTCTCTCATATATTTGTACTACTGAAGATTGGATTGTTCTTGGAGAGCTAATAAACTATTAGCACACATTAGATATGAGACAGCATTAGCATAATGGTTGGTATAATAGTGCTAGTTGAGTTGGCAAGTGGTCTAGTTGGGACTTTGTGTGCCAGGATGCTGAATTTTTCTGCATTGGAATGAAGAGGAGTGTGGGTGCATGAACCCGAATCAAATCCCTCAACAACTCGGCCGGAGATATTTTCGCAAACAAGTTGGCAACTTGAGAAAATATTGCTCCCTTGGCAGAAGTACAAATGTACTACAAGGGTATCAATCTGATTTAGTCTAGAATTACATGACCAGTGACAATAAAATTCTAGACTTTCTTTGTCTTTCTTCCTCTGCAGACAGATCAACAGGGTCATGTTTGGTACTATAATTGTTGGCTTAATTTTAGTCCATGAAAATGATAAAGGACAAAAATAAGCATATCTGACATTATTCAATTACTTCCTCCGTTTCAGGTTATAAGACGTTTTGACTTTGGTTAAAGTCAAACTGCTTCAAGTTTGACTAAGTTTATAGACAAATATAGTAATATTTATAATACTAAATTAGTTTTATCAAATTAATAATTGAATATATTTTCATAAAAAATTGTCTTGGGTTAAAAATGTTACTACTTTTTTTCTACAAACTTAGTCAAATTTAAAGCAGTTTGACTTTGAAATGTTTTATAACCTAAAACAGAGAGAGTAGTTTAGTACTCCAAATAAGAAATAGCTCGTACGATGATCTCTGCATTGATTAACAGGTAGAAGGCACAGATCTGAGTTCATATCTTTCATTTTACTTTTATTAAGAAAACTTATGTACCATATTTGAAAAAGAAAGCGAGTGGTCGATCAGAATAGCAACGCTTATTTATATAAGAGTATCATTATGTCAAGCACATCAATAAAAGTCTAAGGTTAGGATGGAAGAAATCAAATTGATCAATATTGTCATAGCTGCTTGTTGACTATGTCGATGTAAACAGCTCTTTGAATAAAAGGTACGTAGTACGTATAACACAGACTATACTCTTCTTTGTTTTAACATTTCTTGGTCTAGTCGTTGGTCAATAGAATGGCTAAACTGGCTATAAACTTTTGTTTATATTTCCTGTGTCAAATATTATTAACAAGTACAGGAATACACTGCTTTTATGCCTTTGAATGCTGTCCAACCCTTCCTTGCAAATTGACAATATTAAATTGTATCCGATTATGCCCACCCACGTTTCTTTTTCTACAGTATGTCATGTTCTATAATGTCTACTAAGAAATGTAGATTGGCAATTGATCATCACGGACGCAGCAAACTGCATTCTTTTTTGCCAAGGTGACAGAGATTGCTGCTCAATTAGATCTAGTCACGTTTGCACTTATGTCAGAAAATTGCTTAAAATAGCACAAATGGCTGAAATGATTCAGCCGTCATGGTGAAGCAAGAACAGAAGTGATGATCTCAAGAGGGAGCAAAAGATTCAGTTGGGCTCTCTCAAAAAAAGATCCATTTGGGGATAGACATCGATACCTTTCTGCTGCCCATCATGAATATTCAGACTTTAATCCCGGTCTGATGAGTCGATTGTCACAACCACTGAATCTAACCACAACTACTACTCCCATCCATCCTAAAATAAATCAACGTCGTACTAGAATATGACATCATATTCTATTACAAAGTTAATTTATTTTGGGACAGAAAGAAAGAGTAGACTATCTTTGGTCGTCCCCAACCTCAGCTTCACAAATCACAAAGCTGAAAATAATTGCAGTATGTGTCAAACACAGCATGCATGACATCAACATCACATCACGGTGTGATTTGTTGCGATGCAACAACAAGAGGGCACACATGCGTGTCAAGAAGAAAAATCATCACGCAGAGAGCAAAGTTCAAGTTGAAATCGAGCAGGGGAACATATAACAAGAAAAGAACATGAATTTACATATTATAGGAAATAGAACCATGCTTGATATGCTTTTCTGAAGATTCAGGATCATGAACCTTTTGCAGAAAACGGAAGACATGAACAGTGAACACTGCAGGATCTATCAGGAATTCAGGATGCGATAATATGGACTAGTTCGAGGGCCAATACAGAAAACGTACATCCGGTTGCATTTCCCCTTAAATCTCAGCCGCACAAATTCGATCGAGCCGTTAAGGCTGTGTTCTTATGTTGAAGTTCCCAACCTTGCCCTCTCCTTCACCGCGCACATGCTTTTCAAACTACTAAACACTACGTGTTTTGCAAAAATTTTCTATAGAAAAGTTGCTTTAAAAATCATATCAATTCATTTTTAAAGTTTCTCTTAAGCTAATAGTTAATTAATCATGTATTAGTCTATTTGTTCGTTTTCCGTGTCAGAGCCCAACCCTCACCTAAGAGAGCACAAAATAGGATGGCTACGCTACCATTGGTTGGTAGCGATCGGATCAGAGGAACGTACATCATACTACAAGGGCCTTTCCGCAAAACTGCTTGGTGACATTGTTTCTATCTGGGCCGTCCAAGCCTGGTCATTTTAGCCCAACACGCCAAACCCTTCACCCTTATTCCTACTCCGGCCCAACAAATATTGGAAAAAGTACACCGAAGGTCCCTCAACTTGTCATCGAGTTACAAACTCGTCCCCTAACTATAAAACCAAATATGTGACATTCCTCAACTTACAAAACCATTCACTTTATGTCCCTTAGTGGTTTTGACCTCGATTTTGTCCGACGTGACAGCTGGGTCAGCGTGGGACCCACGTGTCAGGACCTCGACTAGCTCGATGGGTTCTCTCGTCACAATTGCCAAGCACGGGAGCTTGGCCAGAAGGCTGGACGTTGTGCTGGCGATCAGGGAGGCCGTGTCGCGGGACGGAGCGTTCGTGGACCTGGCGGATGACAAGGTCAACGAGGTCGTCGACGCGCTGGTTGTGATCATCAAGGCTCCGATCTGCCCGTAGGCCACCAAGGCCGCCATGGTTGCCACCTACCACCTGGCGAGTTCCGACGAGCGCGTCGCGGTGAGGGTAGCGTCCACGGGGCTCGTCCCAACACTAATCGAGCGAGGAACGGCGGCGACCAGCGGCAACGTGGATGAGGGCGTCGGCGTTAGTGGTGGTGGCAGAGGAGGGATGGGGATCCGGTCGAGGTCGTCGACACCCTAGATCCGCGGGCGCTGCACCACCTAGGTGTGGATGCTGGTGCTCATGTTCTTCTTCACCGGCAAGGGTGCCCTGGCGCAACTCAACATTGAGACCGGCGTCAGTTAGATCAAGCCACTCATCCTCTTCAACATGCCCACCGCCATCTCCACGCCAGTCACCGGCTCCACCTACCGATGAGAGCAAGCGAGAGGGCATGGCCGCCGCCATCGCCACCGCGACTGCGGAGCTCACCGTGTCCGAGTCATCGGCCCTCGGCCCTCATCTCCGCCGCACTCCTCCCTCGCTAGCCACCGACCCTCCCCTCCGCCGCGCCGCCCGCGCCACCGTGCGTCGCCGCCTCACCCCGACGACAACGCGCGGCCACGACAATGGCGCCGCACGGCCCTTCTCTCCGCTGAGACGAAGGGAGAGAAGAGGAGAAAATGAGAGAGGGTGGTGACGTGGTCTTCCTGACATGTGGGGCCCACGTGGGTCCCATGCTGACTCAGCCGCCACGTTGGACAAACCGAGGTCAAAACCACCGAGGAACATAAAGTGAATGGTTTTGTAAGTTGAGAGATGTCACATATCTGGTTTTATAGTTAGGGGACGATTTTGTAACTCGATGACAAGTTGAGGGGCCTTCGGTATACTTTTTCCACAAATATTTGGCCCGCGCGCGGTACGTGGCAACCCCGTTCCGGCCCAAATTGTCCCAAATAACATATTGGGCCGGCACGTATGTGGCAAGGAATAAGTTTAATTTAAATCCCTCCGCCGAGTCAAAATATTTTATGTGTGACTTATATTTTTTTATTTGTGACTTATTTTTTATGTTTTTTTATTTGTAATTTATATTTGTAATTTTTTTTCAAACTAGCAGCACCCAGCATATGAGGAAGAGGTTGACAACCATATTCCTTCAAATAATAACAGAAGGGCTAAAAGACATGGTCAAGGTTTTCCAAATTGAATTATTATATTTGGTATTGAATGAACAAACTCTGCATTGACAAGTTTACATTATCTCGGAGAATGCAACACACTATTTCTTCATGATTCCTGGAGAGAGAAATGTGATGGATCACGACGCCACGCCATGGAGAAATTTGGTAAAGTGGGTCATTCATCCTGCAATATCACTTTCATATAAAATACTACAGCCCCTCCTAATCTGTTAGGGAATTGGGACCAGATTCGGGAAAAAAAGATTTTTTTTTAATGCTCAATGGCTGCCATTTGAGGCTATGAGCACTTAGAAATTAGAATGCGAATAAATGAGTGATATTTTTAGCTAGAAAAGTACGACAGCGACAAGCCAACAACAACAACTAGTAGAAGGAAAACAGTTGTATATTTGCAATAATCCCTTTAACTACTTTTTTTTCATTACTAATGATCATCATATCTTTCTCTACTACTAACTTATATTTTTATCTTATCTACGTACGACTTTGGTGATGTGATGGTATGGAGAGGTTTTTAGGCCCTATTTAGTCCGCGAAAAAAAAATTTAGGTGTCACATCGGATGTTTAACCAGATATCGGAAGGGGTTTTTGGACACAAATAAAAAAACTAATTTCATGACTCGCCTGGAAACCGCGAGACAAATCTTTTAAACCTAATTAAGCCGTCATTAAGCATATGTGGATTACTATAACAATTATGGCTAATCATAGAAAGGCTCAAAAGATTTGTGTCGTGATTTCCATGCAAACTGTGTAACTACTTTTATTTTTATCTATATTTAATACTGTATACATGTGTTTAAAGATTCGATGTGACGTTATTGAAAAAAAAAATTAGGAACTAAACCACGCCTTTAACGTTCCTAATATAATGCACTCTCAGCTTCTCACATCGTGAGCTCATTGTGACACCCAGGAACACATCATCATCATGTCGCCGATGCCGTCGCTGCTACTCGTGTTCCTGGTAGCCTCGTCGGCGGCCGGTGTCGCGGCCACCGCCGCCGCTGGCGGCGGCGGCGGGGAGCTGAAGCACATCCACCTGTACATGCACGAGACGTTCTCGGGGCCGAACGCCACCGAGGGCGGCGTCGTGGCGTCGCCGTTCAACACGACGTTCGGGCAGGTGGCCGTGTTGGACAACGAGCTCCGCGCCGGCGAGGACAGGGCGGCGTCGCCGCTGGTGGGGAGGTACCAGGGCTTCATTGTCGGCACGGGGCGGAGCTCGCCGGGGTACCTGACGTCGGCCACCGTCGCGTTCACCGCCGGCGAGCTCAACGGGAGCACGCTGTCGCTGGAGGGCCCCTTCTTCGGCTTCGCCGGCACGGCGGAGCGCAGCATCGTCGGCGGCACCGGCAAGCTGAGGCTGGCGCGAGGGTACTACCTCCTCAAGCTCATCGGCAAGACCTCGCCGGAGACCGCCGTCTCCGAGATCGACTTCTTCGTCCTCATGTACAGCTCCACCCACTAGCTATGTACAAGCAAGAAGCGTGTAGAACACTAGTGTAACACTGTACCAGCGAGGCACCGTTCTTTTGTGATTAAGATATATATTCTATCTTGATTTATGTTAGTATGCTTTTTAAATGGCTAAACTGTGTGTATCTCGTATGAAAACTTTATATAGAGAAGTTGTTCCAAAATATCAATCAATTTTTTAACTTTGTAATAATTACTAGAGCGAAGTTGAGTTGCCGGTGCTTTCGCCTGCTGCTCGCCCTTGCTGTCCTGGCCAACCTCGTGTTCGTCGTCCGCAGCGACAGAGGCAACACGAGCGCTGCACTGTCAAGTAATATATATAGAGGCGGTAATAGGCCCCGTAATTTAAAACCCGATGGGTTTTTACTCTAATTGAAGCTATATGGGATCTAATTATTGTACCCATAGGTGACAAAAACATCACCCGTCGGGTGAGCCGGGCCCTAAAACGTTCTATGGTCACCTGGCTGCACCCATAGGTCTAAGCTCAGAACGTGTTAGAGGCCCAAGGCCCAACAACCAGTCATCTCTCTATTCTCATATGGAATAAGTTCATCTGAGATCCCTTAATTTTACATCGAATCTAATTTTATACCTTAAACCCTAAAACCAGATATAACCGGTCACTGAATTGTCAAAACCGGTAAAAACGAGGTCCCTCGGTGGTTTGGAAGACGGTTTTGGCTGACATGACGCCTACATGGCTGGTTTAACTAGGCATTCGTCCTACGTGGCGTTTACGTGGCAATCATATTTCAGAAAAATAATAAAAACCATAGGCCCACATGTCAGTTAAAGAAAAATTGTGGGACCCACATGGCCCCACATGTCATTCCCTCTCCCCTCTCGGCTCTCCCTCTTCTTCCTCGTCGTGCCACGACGCCGCCTCACAGCCTTCGCGCCGCCGTTGTCCTCGTCGTCCGAAGCATGCCGGCAGGGCGGAGTGGAGGGGCGACATAACTGCAAATTAACTAGACTCACCATATCCACCGCTCCCTCGATTCACTGCCCATCTCCAAGCAGCTGCTCCGCCACCCGCCGCGCGCGGCGGTTTCCCGATGAGCTGCGCTGTTGAAATCACGGAGAGGTGCCTCAACCCTCAGCTGTGTTGCAACTAATGAAATATCTCAAATCCTTCAAATACGATTGACGGGTTAGTCTATCCCGAGCATAGCACGACAAACTAAACTAAACCAAACCATGGCAGCATCAGTTCACAACATTTAGTCATCGCAAGCAACAGGGACTATGGATCAAACACACTGGATCACCATCAGATCAGACCAGATCCACCAGTGCTACCACTGGACCACACACCCACCCGACGCGCAGCGAAGCGAGGAAACCGACCTTCTCCCAGGTGGAGGCGAACTTGTAGGCGTGGGAGACGGCCTCCGAGTTGGGCAGTGTCTCCGAAATCGTCGCCATGGGCGCCCCCGGCAGCGAGCGGCTGATGCGGCCGCGACTCCGGGCGGCGTTGCCGGAGGTGTGGGGAGGCGGCGGTCGCGTCCCCTTGTGGCGTTGCGATGCGGGCTAAGTGGGAAGAGCGGCGGCGGCGGCGGCCGGCTTTCCGGTGGCCGACGGCGGTTGATTGGCGAGGCGGGCCCCACCGCTCCGGCCGCGGCTTTAAGGCTGTGGGGCGGCGCCGCGACGGGATGAGGAAGAAGAATGAGAGCCGAGAGGGGGAGAGGGAATGACATGTGGGTCCCACATGGCCCAACCAAATTTATTGTGTGGCTGACATATGGGGCCACATGGGTCCTATCATTTTTAAATTATTTTTTATGTGTAGCTGACATATGGGCCCATAATTTTTATTATTTTTCCGAGCCATTACTGACACGTAAGCGCCACATCAATATCGTATCGTGTGGGCTGGATACCTAGTCAAACCAGCCACGTAGACGCCACGTCAGCCAAAACCGCCTTCCAAACCACCAAAAAACCTCATTTGCACCGGTTTTGACAGTTCAGGGACCGCTTGTATCTGGTTTTGGGGGTTTAAGGATGAAAATCAGATTCGGTGTAAAATTTACGGACCTTATATGAACTTATTCCTTCTCATACACACATCAGGATGCCAACGCCACCGTGGTCTTTGGCTCCAGCAACGACGACCGTCGATGCTCTTCTTCCCCCTTTCCTACGGGAGTGGGTACCCGTTGGGTATCCAATACCTACACGGTTGTAGGCGCGCAGAAAATCTATACCGGGTCACAGGTATGGGTATTGGAACATGCATGTTTAGTTCACACATACTATGTGGGTACGGGTAAGGAACCATTGGGTGTACACCTATTATTATCATCTCCAGCCACGCACGTCCAGCTAGACTGCTAGATTGGTTATCACCTGTTAGCAGCGAACACCGAAAAATATTCGGATATAATGTCTAGTATATATCACAAACACATACTAGCACTATATAGTACTCCCTCCGTTTCAAAATATAAAACTTTTTAGTATTTTCTATATATATATATATATGCTAATAAATCTAAATATATACATATTTCTAGATTTATTACCATCTAAATGAATGTAGGTAATGCTAGAAAATCTTACATTGTGAAACGGATAAAGTAGTATAGTACTGTAGTATTTTGATTTTTTCAGAAGTGTCGTTAGCTAAAACAACTAAAAAAACAGAACCTATCCGGTGCCCCATTGCACTGGGGCAGAACTTCATAGATCAGCCGGTCAGCTCTACCGGTGGGTCGGCGGTTTTTTATGCATTACTGAACTGCTGCTAGGTAGGAGGTAGCAGTGGCGGAGCCAGAAAATTTCCACACTAGGGCTGAGCTAATAGGATCTTAAATATTTTCATAAATTATATAGCATTTTTTAAGATTATCATGGGAATTATGGAGCTAGGCATGGGGCCCAAGCCCTAGCGGCCCCATACCTGATTCTGCAAGGTAGTAATGTATTAGTGTGTTGTTTAGAAACAATTGGATCCTTTGTATGTAGAAGTACAAAACTACGTGTACTCTCTCTATTCTAAAATATATTTAATATGTTGTACAAGGAAGTGTCACATCCTCTCCGAGGTTAAATTTTTTTAGACGGAGGGAGTAAGGCACAGTCTAACGCAAATATAAAAAATAATTTAATTAATTTCTTGGTTGGATCATCTTGGTGTATACGAGTAATACGATTGGAGAATTTGATGATATAGGATTTAAAACAAACCGAATTTAGATGAGAAAGATGTCACGATTTATATTATGAGATATAGCGAGAAAAAAATAATTGTATCTTATATATTTTGTGATGAAGTATACAACTATCTGAAATCAGCAGTATGTAACTAGTAACATGCATGCACACATCCAGGCTTGCATGGCATTTGTGCTAATCATAAACTAATCGAAGTCAACCAAGTGAACAATATATATTGACCTCGAGGTTAGACCATCCTTGTCCACCGCGCGTTGACATCTCGCCGCGATCACACCATGGCCTCCTCCTCCTCCACCTCCTCGCCGCTGCCGGTGCTGCTGCTGCTCGTCCTCCTGACCGCCTCGTCGGCGGCGGGCGAAGACGTCGCCGCCGCCGCCGGCCGCGACAAGCTCACCCACATCCGCGTGTACATGCACGAGAGGTTCGCCGGCGCGAACGCGACGGCGCTGGCCGTGGTCCCGTCGCCGCTGGGCGCGAGCGAGGCGTTCGGCCGCGTCGCCGTGCTCGACGACGAGCTCCGCGACGGCCCGGACCCGGCGAGCTCTGCGCTGATCGGCCGGTTCCAGGGCGTCATCGCCGGGACGTCGCTGCCGGGGACGGCGGCGCCGCCGGCGGCGTCGTTCCATTCGGCGATCAGCCTCGTGTTCACCGCCGGCGAGCACGCCGGGAGCACGCTGGCCATGGTGGGCCCCGTTCTCGGGTTCGCCGGCGCCATCGAGCGCCCCCTGGTGGGCGGCACCGGCGCGTTCAGGATGGCGCGCGGGTACTGCGTCATGACGGCGGTGGCGGCGGCGTCGACGGCGGTGTCCGTCGTCTTCGAGACCGACCTCTTCGTGCTCTTGCATAAACCGTGATCCGACAGTTCATCGTCTGGTTGATTGGATGTTTTATTTTTTAAGTGGTTTTTCAGATGTCAAAATCTCTCATTTGTGATCAGTTTGACTACTTTGACCATTGTGATCATCAACATCTTCTCTATGTAAAACGACTCTGTCTGTTGCTAGCCTTTCTCAGAAAACCGGGTCAAATAGTACTGCCTCTGTTTCAAAATATAACATTTTCTAGTTACGAATCCAGACACATACTTATCTAGATTCATAGCTAAGAGTTATTATATAATGAGACAGAGGGAGTATTTTATCTGTTCTTTAAAAAGATATGAAAATAATATCTTTTGCAACTGAATCCGAAGTCAAGTAAGAGCAAGTTTAATAGTATAGTCAACTACCGGCTCCAAATCATCTATAGTTAATTTTATAGCCAATTCTTATAATAGTTACCTATAAATATATACTCACTCCATCCATAAATATAAGGGATTTTGGTTGGATGTGACACATATCCTAGTACAACGAATCTGGACATGCTTCATTCAACCAAAATCCTTTATATTTAGGGACGGAGGGAATACTGCATAATTAATATATGGTCCCACCTATCCTACGCACATGCATCTTAAAGTCCGTGCTGGCTACAAGTATGAAGCCTACTACTTTTCTCTCTCATCTTTTATGTTCTCAATATCTGTTTGTAGTTAGCTTATACTCCCTCTGGTTTCATTTTAATTGACGCTTTGGACAATGACACGCTCTACAAGATATACCTTTTGTCGACGTTTGATGTCGCGATTCCGTTATTTACATAGTATGGGGATCGTCGGTACTAGGATATACGCGAGACTGAGGTAAAAGAGATGGAGACGAGGATTTTTATACAGGTTCGGGCCCCTGAATCGTCAGGTAATAACCCTACATCCTGTTGGCTGAAGCCGGTATTGCTCTTATTCACCATAATCACACCAGTACAATATTTGGGGTAGCCTATCTAACTGTTGTCGACATGGCGGTCTGAAGGTCTGACTCGTAGTCGACAACAAGGTAGTCTTCCTCCTCGAGTTCATGCCCGGCGAGATCAGAGATAGCGCTTTCGTCTCTCCTGACAGTATCCGGAGACACTGTAGGGGACTAGCCGTGCTTATCCCTGAAGTCGATATCCGGCGTCTTGTCTTGGCGTATGTTGGCTTGTATGTTGATCTTGTGTCTTGATCTATTGTTCCGTGTATGTTGATTGTGGTGGCTGTGTCCCCTCTCCTCCTAGGGGGTCTTGTATTTATACCCATAGGTGTCCCCTTGTCCAAGTAGAACTAGGGAAACCAATATGGATACAATCCGAGTAGTCCTTGTCGTTTCCATGTAGAACTCTGGTTGTCTTTCCTTATCCGGAACTCCTCCTATATCCGCAGGTTGTTTCTGCATAGGACATGGTATGTGGTGGGTCCTGCCGAGATTTAGTCAATTACTATTAGGTATGTGGTATTCATAACCCTGACAGTAGCCCCCGACTTCGATGCGAATGAACGAGTTCATATTCTCAACCGCAGACCTTGGAGGAACTGTTATCGAGCTCACGTGACCTTTCTCGGTGAGTTCAGAGATAACGTTAGACTTCCTCTATCAGCCTCGTGCGGGCACGTAAAGGGTTTGTCTGAGTCAATTTTCGACGTCAACCAAGAAAGTACAAAGCATACGACTAAGTCTCCCGTCTTGCTGTAATCGAGAATTTGGATTGAAGTCAAGAAATTTTATCTCAGCGGGTACACCATTTCTTCATTCCGTATTCCTTGTCGAGATCCACCAACCGTTCTCGAGTAATCGAGTAGGCTTAGAGTCTGCGACGGAGCCTTGTCAACATTTGTCGTACTCGCCTTAGTCAATCTTGGTGTAGAACCATAGAGACATGGAGCCTTCGATAATGTCGAATAGAATTTTCCTGAAATCAATACTCAGAAAAGAATATTAGATAGAAATAGCCCCCGAGCGAATGCTCAAAGGGTGACATGTTATAATATGTATGGAAAACCGAAAATGAATTAAACTTACAGACCAATGTTTTGTATATGAGCGTCTACTCTTTTACCGACTTCGATCAGTCAGTTTGTTGAGTTATACACTCTCCTTAGCCCCCAGTCTTGTCATCGGAGAATCGTTCTCGGAAGATAAGGCTCTTGTACCTTTGACCTGCCTCGGTTGAACAAGCACTGATCCTAGCCCCCAGTCGTGAAGTTGGAAAACCCAATTTCCGATTACACGGCTTGGTTAATACGCACGGCGAGAACTCTTACACGACCAGATCTTACATGGTCTTTTGTCTCTATAGGATCCGACAAGGCCTTATCCGCTCTGGGCGTCCCCAGCCGAAGTTCCCTTAGGTTCCTCAGAGGGCTTGTCAAGACGGCGTAAAGGGACATGAGGATAGGTTTCAACGCTAGGTGTCATCTGGGTAAGGGATCTCTGGGTAAAACACTTGGCGATATTGTGTACCTGATATCAGCTTTGTTGAAATAGAGATAATGGGAGAATCGCTACACCTCTGGTCAAGAACCAGGTAGTAGTCGTAACTCAACCACTAGAAGTAAATGTACGAAAGATCGCTACGATTGACTGGTTGAGAACCAGTGAGTAGGTGTCTCTCGATCATTTGAAGTTGTGGTGCGAAGACCGCTGCGTTATTGCTGTAGTCGTACCTCGACCATCTGAGGTTGCGGTGCGAGAGATTGCTACGTACTGGTTCGAGGACCAGCGAATGTGTAGAATCATCTCTCGAACACCAATGGAGGTTGCGGTGCGAGAGATTGCTACGTACTGGTTCGAGGACCAGTGAACGTATAGAATTATCTCTCGAACACCAATGGGGGTGCTAGAGTTGGTTTATTACATGTGCGTCTCATGTGGCCAGCATGACTCACGCACCCAACTTATAGCATATCCGGATGTCCGTTCGCAATCATGTCGGGTGATCAAGCCGACGACGTTTGCGAGAATTATCCGTTAACGACCTTTTCTCGAGTAGTCCAGCCATGGCCGGTGCTATGAGATAGGTCGTCGGTCTTCGTTGGTAGGTTGGACACGACGACTCTGCATTTGTCGAGACCGTTCTCGATAATGCGGTGTACTTGACCACAACCTACTCGAGTGCTCAATTGTTCCTGAAAAATATTTTCTGGAAGACAAGACATATAGTAGAGAATATCGAGTATGTACTCAAAAAACTGCATGGATCTTCTAGCATTATCAGGATATAACGAGCAGAAAATGTCAGACATTATATAGTCTGTAAACAAGCATGATTTATACAGAAGAAGACAGAGCGAGCCCCCAGCGTTAGATCGTAGTCGATTTAACATCAGGGACACCCGCGCAACAGATATTGTATAAAAAACATGCTCTGGGTAAACATAATAAATTATTGATCCGACAATGCTGTATGATCTGAATAGATACGATAAATTGCATATAAAATATTGCGTACCTTTGTATATACATGCCGGATGTATCTACGAAATTAGTAGATATATTTGAAAAACCAATCTACCAATTACCTTATTGCGTACTCGTTCGACATCATATGATCTGACATCCTTTGGTACGCCGCGTATCTTGAGGCTTGGATGATCTCGATAGACCAAGTTGTCGATGACGATGATGGTTCCGATCTAGTCAGAAGATGTACTTGGACAGGTTGGATCTCCCCACAGCCGAAGTCGTCGAGTATCTTGTTGTTGGAGAATCCATCTCTTTAACCTATCTCGTCGAAATCCTGAAGCACCAAAATTCCCCTACCTGGCGCGCCACTGTCGACGTTTGATGTCGCGATTCTGGTATTTGCATAGTACGGGGATCGTCGGTACTAGGATATACGCGAGACTGGGGTAAAAGAGATGGAGACAAGGATTTTTATACAGGTTCTGGCCCCTAAATCGTCAGGTAATAACCTTATATCCTGTTGGCCGAAGCCGGTATTGCTCTTATTCACCATAATCACACCAGTACAATATTTGGGGTAGCCTATCTAACTGTTGTCGACATGGCGGTCTGAAGGTCTGACTCGTAGTCGACAACAGGGTAGTCTTCATCCTTGAGTTCGTGCCCGGCGAGATCAGAGATAGTGTTTTCGTCTCTCCTGACAGTATCCGGAGACACCGTAGGGGACTAGACGTGCTTATCCCTGAAGTCGATATCCGGCGTCTTGTCTTGGCGTATGTTGGCTTGTATGTTGATCTTGTGTCTTGATCTATTGTTCCGTGTATGTTGATTGTGGTGGCTGTGTCCCCTCTCCTCCTAGGGGGTCTTGTATTTATACCCATAGGTGTCCCCTTGTCCAAATATAACTAGGGAAACCAATATGGATACAATCCGAGTAGTCCTTGCCGTTTCCATGTAGAACTCCGGTTGTCTTTCCTTATCCGAAACTCCTCCTATATCCGCAGATTGTTTCCGTATAGGACATGGTATGTGGTGGGTCTTGCCGAGATTTAGTCAACCACTATTAGGTATGTGGTATCTATAACCCTGACACATTTGACCTTATTTTTATATTATAATATATACAATAAATAAATGCATGTTTACTTTTATTATAGTGTTTTGAAAGATAAATCTATATATCTTTTTCTAGTTTTCTTGTTATTGATGGTCAAACTTATAAAAGTTTAACCTCCATCTTATCCAAAACATCAATTAATATAGAACCAGAGGAAGTAGCCTGCTATTGTCCCTGCTCTAAAGCAAACGTTCTGTTGCTGTTGGATAGTGTCATGGTGAGTTGAGTTCCGTTCAGAAATCACAAGTGACAGTGTGATTGTCAGCCAGGCACACTAAAACAGTTTTTGTTGTGTCGGCTGTCATCTCTCACGGGAAAACTCTCTGTACTACAGGCCCATTAAACAGGCCTGCAAAGAAACCCAGCCCAAAATGTTCCGCTGAAGAAGCAGGGGCTACAGTAGCTGCCGAATCTTCTACTAGTACGTGGACAACTGTTTGGACTGATGGACTTACCAGTCTTCGATCGTCACAAAGGACGATGCTATCACATCGAGCCTATGTACTCTCAGTTGGGCCAGCTAGTTCCATTCAGAGCACACCGCTTTCATCTTTGTTCTGTGAGTACGGACTACGGAACACGTCGCAGCAGAGAGAGATCCAGAATTACAGGGCCATCTGATCAAAATGCAGAGAAATTTTACATGTGTTGAAGTTTCCATGAAGTAAAATTCTGAGGAATCTATACTTATTACCGTAAAAGACACCAACATCACTACATTTTACTTTTGCAAATTAGTCCATGATATATTTTGATATTATATAATAGTTTACTCATTATGTTTCATATTATAGTCATATTATAAGTTGTTTTTACTTAGCTTGTAGAAAAAAATAGCAACATCCAGAACATTAAATTAGTTTCAATAAAACCAATATTTAATATATTTTGATAATTTATTTGTTTTATATTTAAAATATTTCTATATTTTCTTATAAACTTGGTCAAGTTTAATTAGGAAAAAAGTCAAACGACTTACAATATGAAAATGGTGCTAGTAATATTTATTTTAATCAAATGAATAATATCATATACAAAAATAAGCAAATAAGTAATACTAGCATATTTTATTAAAATATATATTATTCATGACATATATATTTTCTTTTACATATAGTAAAGTATGGGGATTTTGCTAGCTCTATAAAATTTATGTATTGTTCCAAAGAAGAGAGAGTCCCTAGCCGTTTTACGTAGAATCTAAAGTATTAAAACCTGCCCCCGCTGCTCGCTCCTCAGCGTTTTGCGCTGGCGTGGACGCGGCCGGGGCGTGACACGTCAGCGGGCGCTGGAAGGAGGAGGGATTTGGCGAGCGCTCCTGCCTCCACGTCGTCGCTGGCCATTTTGCAAAAAAGCCCTTGATTTACTTGATAATTTGTTATAGGTCCCTATCCCTTAGTTTTAATGTTATGCGTTCTTACTTAGAGGACCTCTGTAAACAAAAATATTCTATACGAAGAAGAGAAAATTTGGAAAATAGGACCGCGCTCGGAAACATTGAAACTAAGGGGCTTTTTCGAAAAAAAGTTTATCCCAATCAACCCCTCCCCCGAAACCCTAGCCGCCACCGTTCACTCTCTGCATCTCCTAGGTCCGCGCTCCTCTCCTCTCGTTCGCTCTCTCCCCTAGCCCACGCCGCCGCCGCCTCCTCCTCACGGCGCCCTCCCTCCCCCTTAGGCCACGCCGCCGCATACTCTCTGCCACCTAGCCTCATCACCACACCTCCCTCTCACCACCGCGGGGCCGGTTCCGGTGGAGGGGAGGCCTTGGCCGCCGGATCCGGCAGCCACAACCTCCCCGCCGGCAGATCCAGCCACCCGAAGGTGTGGGCTGGTTTAGCACGAGGTTTGGAGTGTGAGCCGCAACTGGAGACGATGGAGTTGAAGGAGGCGGCGTTCTTTTTGGCGGGTGAGAGCAGTAGGAGTACTTCGACGGCGTCGCCTCACGCAGCGGCTATGGAGGAGATGGAGCTGGAGGCGGCAGCGGTGGCGTTCTTTCCAGCGGCGGACGGCAGTAGCAGCAGCCAGGCCAGAAACCGTCACCCTCTTTCCTTCATTTTGGTGTCTGCAATTTTACAAGAGGCTCATCGGTAGTGTCAACGGTTGTCATTTCTCCACAGCGGGTGAGCTCCATGGGGAAGGACTTTGCTCCTCCACCCCCATTTTCTTGCTCTCCCTCTCTCTAATCCAGATCCAGAGCCGGTGGGGAAGTTGGATGTGAAAGATCCAGGGTCTCCGGATTTGTTGAGCTTGGTGGCAGCGGTGACAACAGCAACGTCTCAGACACGCCATCCTTCCCGAGCATGCACCGGCGATGTGCAGGAGACTGAGGTCAAAGCGGATCTTCTGTCACACCCTGAAGTTCTTTCCTGAGCCTAAATCGAAATTTTAGATGGTCTCAAGAAAATACCCGGAAAAAAGCAAGAGTAAACCCTAATAAATTAATGCAAATAATAATCGAATCCGGCATGTGGAATTTTTCTTGAGTTCTACATGTCGAAATTCACTAACAGGACTTTTAGTGGAATTTTCAGAGCCCTAGAAATAATTTTAACCAATTAAAATTGAGCATGCAATATTTAATTCCAGGGAAAATCCTTTTCTTTCTTTTTCTTTTTCTTTTTCCTCCTCCTTTTTCCTCTCCTTGGGCCGTCGGCCCATTTTCTTTTTCCCCCCCCTCTCCCCCGCTGGGCCGGCCGAAGGCCGAGGCCCAGCCCAGCCCAGCCGCGCGAGCCGGCCGCCCCCTCCTCTCTCCCGGGGTCGCCGACAGGTGGGGCCCACCTGTCGGGTCCTCCCCCAACCTCCCGCCGCCCGCGCCGGCCACCTCCCGAAACCGCCGCCGCCGCGCCCACTTCCTCCGCGTCTCCCGGGCCGCGCCGCCCGCGTCGCGTCGCGCCCGCATCTCCCGCGCCCACTTTCCCCCTCTCTCCCGCTCGCCCGCGCCCCGAGATGGCCGGGATTCGGTTTTCGAATCCCGCCTCTCTCTCCTCCCTGCTCCCCCACGTCGCCGGCGATTCGCCGCCTTTCTCGGCCACGTCCGGCCCCCTCTCGCTCTATTTAAGCGTCGCCGTCGCCCTCCCTCTCTTTTTCCTCATTTCGCCGATCTCCCTCGTGCTCCCTATCGCTCCCGCGCCGTGCCTTCTCCCGCCGCTGCTTCTCCCGCCGCTCCGGCCGCCGCTAGCCGCCACTAGGTTCGCCGCCGCACCGCGCCGTCGACGCCGTCGCGTTCGCCGTCGTGCGGGCCGCCCCGTCCACCCCTCCTCCGTCGGGTTCCGTCGCCGTGCCCCCTCCGCACCGTGCGTCGGTGAGCATCGCCATGGCCGCCGCCTTCGGCCGGTGCCCTCGCTCTCCTCCGGATCCCTCTCCCTCTCTAACCCCTCTCTCTTTGTTCGCTAGGTGGCCCCGAAGCTCGTCCCGTCGCTGTTGCCTCGCTCCGTCGCTCGCCGCCGCCGATCGCCGTCGGTGAGGCCTCCCCCTTCCCCTTCCTCCCTCTTTCTCCCGCGCCGCTTAGCCGCCGCGCCGCCGCTTAGCCGCTCGCGCCGCCCGCGCCCGCGCCCGCGCCGCCGCCACCGGCCGGTCGCCGCCGTCGGCCTGTGCGCCGTCCGCCGCCGCCGCTCGCGCCGCCGTCTGCCGCCGCCGTGGTCGGGTGCGCCGCCGCCGCGCCCCTCGGCCGCTCGGCCGGCTTTGTGCCGGGTCGAGCCGAGCTCGGCTGCCTCCGCGCCGTCCGATCGGCCCGAGGGCGATCCGGGCCGTCGGTCCCGTGGACCGGCGGTGGACCATCCGCGTGGTCCCGGTCCACGGTGGACCGCCCCCCCTTGAGTCGCTGCCGAGTGGGGCCCGCGTGCCGGCGCCCTTCTCTCTCTCCCGAGCCGCTGACCGGTGGGCCCCGCGTGTCGGCGCCGCACCCCCCTTGATGACGTCAGCCCTGGGAATTATTGCGCAATAAATGATTTAAGGATTTTTGTTATAGTAATAAACACAGTGAATCTTCTAAAATTCATATCTAATTCATCCGAGCTCCGTTTAAGCCCATTCAAGTCTCAGTAAATCAAGAAAAAATGTGTAGAATCCATTAAAAATGGTTTTGTTCCCTGTTTCAGTAGCCTTATAGCCTGTTTGCAATGTTTGCTTTGTATGTCGCTAGATTCCGGTTCCTCCGACGCTCCGGTGTACTTCGAAATAGTCGCCGAGGTTCCTCCAGCAGCAGAGCAAGGCAAGTCATGCTTGTCACTTGAACATGTTGATCCTATATTGCAAATGCTCTATTGCTTTCCTTCAAATGCTGCATCGTTTTCTAATGTTACTATGGGATGTTTACCTATTGTCATAGCCATGCTATTGTTGAACCATGTCTCTTTGTCAGCTTGGGGTTATAACATGATTAGAGTTTGGACTAGGGAATGCTTAGCCATGCTTAGTTCAACTAGTTCACAATGGGGAAAATCCTAATAATGCTTAGACTGTTGGTTCTAATGGTTTTGTTGGATTAGTGACACCGCTTTGGTGTTCGTTAATTAAAATAAATCACGTGGTGGGCTGTGGGTGCATGGTTTTGCTGGTCGCACCCATGGCAGTTAAGGACCGGTTCGCGGGATGCCCTGGAAGAACTTATCGTACTTACCACAAGCCAGCATGGGCAACGGCTGGGCTTGTAGTGTAGCTTTCCTCTAGCTGACGCATCCAGGCAAGGGTGGGCGTGATGGAGCGGGGCGGGCCCTGCGACGGCCTCTGTCGCTTCCGGATTCACCTAGGCACGAGAGGGGACTGCCCGTTGCCCGCTGGGGACGGGGGTGAAACCTGAGGTGTGGTGTGCTTGGTTAGAGGGGGTTATGCGAAGGGTCCTGTCACGGCCTCTTTCCGGTATGTCGTGGTGGCATGTCGGCGCACGGTAACGTGTCGTGGGGCTGTGTCTTGTGGGTACAGTTGTACACCTCTGATCAGAGTAAAACTATTCGAATAGCCGTGCCCGCGGTTATGGGCGGTCAACCAGATTCACCGTGATTAGTTTCACCCTAGTTTAGTCTAGTGAAATTGGATAGTCTAGGTGGATGGTTGGGCCTGTCGCAACGTGGGTTAGCGTTGGGCAGTGGATAGTTAATATTAATTAATTATTACAGCTGTTTAAATCTTTCAACTTCTGTTTATAAATGCTTGCTTTATGCAAATGAATCCACTTTAGCTCTTCTTTGATGATTCCCTGCATCATGCCTCTATTCCGGCATGACTTGCTGAGTACAGTGGGTAGTACTCAGTCTTGCTCTATTCCCCCCCCCAGAGTGCGAGTATGCGTCCGATGGTGGTTTCTCCGAGGAGTAGGCTTCGTCCGTGCCGTCGGGGATGCCTGTGGAGTGGTGTTTCCGCTACAGTTCAAGTCAAGGCCTAGCTTCTGTTATCTTTCGTTTTTCCGCTGCATTTATGTAAGACTTTTATGATGTTTGTAAGACGTGGATCTGAATGTCAACATTGTCGATTGTGTACCCCGGCTGGTCCTGGACGGGGATTTTAATGCACATTCTGCTTGGAATTCTATTCGGGAATTTCTGGGCGTGACAAGTTGGTATCAGAGCCGACCTTGACCGTAGGACAAGCCAAATGGAAAACCCTAAGAGCCCTCTGAACCTTTTCATTGCATATGTCCGTTGCAATTGGATTTGTTTCGGGAAAATTGGGATCTGTTTTTGTGGTTCAAGGGAAAAATCTTGTTCGTTCATTTAAGTGAGATTTATCAAAACAAGTCGGTCTAGGGTTTTAGTAAAATTATTTGAGATTTATTCGTCAGTCAGTCGGGTTTTGGTGGGTGAAATGCATTAGGTCCTAGATCAGGAATATGGGTTGCAAGGTATTTCTGCTCTTATTGTTATTATTAGTATGTATCTATTTTCCTCATTATTTTATCGCTAGGTGAGTCCGTCTTATTTATTCGCCCTCATGCAAAATGATCTATGCATAAATTCTGCTTTTATTCGTTTCTCTTAATTGAGTCCTTTCCTGTTTTATTTAAACTTGGATTTGAGCATGCATTGATCCTACCCCTTTGTCTTCTCTAGATGGCTGACCACCCACCCAACCACCGCGGAGAAGGCATGGATGATTTCGTGGCAGAATTGGCTCGCATGACTCTGGTGGTGGGCTACCCCAATGCGCCAGAGTACACGACTGTTCCGCCGCTCAGTGGTGAGCTCCCTCACCGTGTTCGCCTGGAGGTTCATGGTTATTTGGGCACCTGCCTCGCTAATATGATGGTTGAGGCGTCTGGAGGCACAGCAGATCACGCCTGTCAGGAGGCAGCATACCTGATGATGGCCAGACTACGGGAGCGCCACAACTACATCTTCCACGACACAGCGTACCGGTTTCACCCTCGTCGAGCCAGCAGTGATGATGTCAGTACCTTCCGTCCGACAGCTGGCGAGAACGACACCACCTTTGGTCACATGTGTGTTGTGATGAGGGGATTGGATAGGATGCACTCGGACCTGCACAAGGCGGCCAAGGCCTTGAATGATGGGAAGCTCGTGAGGATCGTGGCTCTGAAGGACGAGATAGCACGTCTGAAGAGGGAGAACGCTCAGCTGAAGGGTCTCCCGGCTCCAGGAGGAGTCCGGATCCGCACCACGCCCCGCAAGACGACGACGGCACCCGTGCGCATCCAGCTTGCGCCCAGGAACCCACCTCCATCAGCAGCTCCCGCAGCACCTCCAGTTCCGCCCGCAGTTCCTGCAGCTCCAGCTCCAGCTCCCGCGTCCGCCCTCTCCTTCGCTCCAGCGTCAGCCGCCAGGGGTCCAGCCAGTGGCAACGGGGGTTGGTTGTCTGCAACTCCCAGTGGCAGCCGCGACCACAGTAGCAGCAGCAGCTCCAGTAGCACAGAGCCGGGCAGTGGCGAGGAGTATCTAGCAGATTCCAGGAGCCGCTCAGAGGGACCTGGTGATGAGCAGGAGGACGTCTTCGACTCCACCGACCGCAGGAGCCGTTCCGAGCATTAAGCTCGTTTTCCATTAGTTTATCGACTGTCTAGCTTCTGCTTGTTAGTTTGTGTGTTTAGGTTGCTTGTTTGGGGTCAGTCGACGGTCGATATCATGTGCCTATGATATGGCTGTCTTAATAAGGATTTTTGCCTGTGGTTTCAAGTGTTTTAATTCAGATCAGAACAATCGCAGTTTAAAGTCCTATATAATAAAGCTTAGTTCCTGAGCATCTGTTTTCCTTCTCTTCCCTCGTATGCTTTTCCCTCCAGATGGTCTACACCAGGAATGGTAGCCGCGCGACAGGCGAGGGCAGCAACGGCGAAGAGCGCACTGATGGGGCGCATCCCCACAGCGATTCCGGCAATGGTCCGCCACCACTTCCTGAGAATCCGACGCTAGCCCAGGTGATGGCACATCAGACTCAGATGATGGCAGCCATGATGCAGCAGATGCAGCAGCAGCACCATCAGATGCACCAGAGGATGCTGCAGCACGCCGAACAGCAGCACCAGCAGTTTGGTCCCCCTCCCCCTCAGTCCAAATTGCCAGAGTTTCTACGTGTCAGGCCACCCACCTTTTCCAGTACCACCAACCCTATGGAGGCGAATGACTGGCTTCATGCCATAGAGAAGAAGCTGAATCTCCTGCAGTGCAATGATCAGGAGAAGGTTGCTTTCGCCACACACCAGCTTCAAGGTCCTGCATCAGCTTGGTGGGATAATCACATGGCCACCCGCCCACCAGGTACTGAAGTCACTTGGGCAGAGTTCTGCCATAGCTTCAGGAAGGCGCAGGTGCCAGACGGGGTCGTGGCACAAAAGAAGAGGGAATTCCGAGCACTCCACCAGGGTAACAGGATGGTGACGGAGTACCTCCACGAGTTCAATCGCCTCGCGAGATATGCCCCGGAGGATGTCCGTACTGACGCCGAGAAGCAGGAGAAATTCCTCGCAGGCCTAGACGATGAACTAACCAACCAGTTGATATCTGGAGATTACGCCGACTTTGAGAGGCTGGTTGACAAGGCAATTCGTCAGGAGGATCAGCGCAATAAAATGGATAGAAAGAGGAAGGCGGCGCAGTTCCGGTCCAATCAAGGGAGCCACCAACGTCCGCGCTTCACTCCCGGGCAGCAGGGTGGACCTACCACCCTGATCGTCCGCCAACACCGCCCTTTCAATGCCAGCAACTTCCATCAGGGCGCCAGTGGCAGCCAGAACTACCATGGCAGTCAGTCCAACCGCAGTGCAGCTCCACGCCCACCAATGGCACCAGCACAGTCAGCTCCATCCGCGCAAGCCAAGAAGGAGGTTGGGACGAAGCCAGGGTCCTGCTTCAACTGTGGCGAGCTTGGCCATTTCGCTGACAAATGTCCGAAGCCTAGGCGTGCCGGGCCAAGGTTTGTCCAGGCCCGTGTTAACCACGTGTCTGCAGAGGAGGCACAAGCAGCACCAGAGGTCGTACTGGGTACGTTTCCTGTTAACTCAATCCCTGCAACAGTACTTTTTGATTCTGGTGCAACGCATTCATTCATTTCAAAGAAGTTTGTCGGGATGCATGGGTTAATAAGAGAGGAACTTAGCACACCAATGCGGGTTCATACCCCAGGGAATAGTTCCACTTCGGTACAATTCAGCCCTTCCCTAACAATAGAAATCCAAAGAACCCCATTTCTAGCCAACCTCATTCTTCTGGAATCCAAGGACCTAGATGTCATTCTTGGGATGGATTGGCTGACCAAGTTCAAGGGAGTCATTGATTGTGCGAATCGCACAGTCACCTTGACCAACGAGAAGGGAGAAACAGTAGCGTACAAATCACGAGTCTCACCAAGGCAAGAGGTCTCTTTGAATCAGACTGAGGTGGAAACCCCAGTGGTCACCGAGGAGAAGAATTCAAGGAAATTGGAAGAGATCCCCATAGTTTGCGAGTACCCAGAAGTATTTCCCGAAGACCTCACTACCATGCCACCTAAGAGAGAGATTGAATTCCGGATTGATTTGGCACCGGGAACCGCTCCAATTTACAAGAGACCGTACCGAATGGCAGCCAACGAGCTAGCAGAGGTCAAGAAGCAGGTCGATGAGCAGCTGCAGAAAGGGTACATCCGACCGAGTACTTCACCTTGGGGTGCTCCGGTCATTTTTGTGGAGAAGAAGGATAAGACGAAAAGAATGTGTGTCGATTACCGCGCACTCAATGAGGTCACCATCAAGAATAAATATCCTTTGCCGCGGATTGATGATTTGTTTGACCAGCTGAAAGGAGCCAGGGTATTTTCCAAGATAGACCTGCGATCAGGCTATCACCAGTTGAGAATTCGGGAAGAAGATATTCCCAAGACAGCCTTCACCACTCGGTATGGGTTGTATGAGTGCACGGTTATGTCTTTTAGACTCACCAATGCACCCGCATTCTTCATGAACCTGATGAACAAAGTGTTCATGGAATTTCTGGACAAGTTTGTTGTGGTATTCATCGACGACATACTTATCTATTCAAAGTCCGAAGAAGAACATGAGCAACATCTCCGTTTGGTACTCGAGAAGTTGCAAGAGCACCAGCTCTATGCCAAGTTCAGCAAGTGTGACTTTTGGTTATCAGAGGTCAAATTCTTGGGCCACGTCATTACAGCTCAGGGAGTGGCCGTTGATCCGTCAAATGTGGAGTCAGTTACCAAGTGGACCCCACCTAAGACAGTGTCACAGATTCGGAGTTTTCTTGGACTTGCGGGATATTACCGCCGATTCATCGAAAACTTCTCCAGGATCGCCCGACCCATGACTCAGTTGCTTAAGAAAGATGAGAAGTTTAAATGGACAGCTGAGTGCGATAAGAGTTTTCAGGAGCTCAAAAAGAAATTAGTATCCGCACCAGTTTTGATTCTGCCCGACCAGATGAAAGACTTCCAAGTCTATTGCGATGCATCTCGCCATGGACTTGGATGTGTCCTAATGCAAGAGGGCAGGGTGGTTGCGTATGCCTCGCGGCAGTTGCGTCCACACGAAGGAAATTATCCAACGCATGACCTGGAATTGGCAGCGGTGGTTCATGCCTTGAAGATCTGGAGGCACTATCTGATTGGCAACCGCTGCGAAGTATATACGGACCATAAGAGTCTGAAATACATCTTCACCCAACCGGACCTAAACCTCCGACAACGAAGATGGTTGGAGCTAATCAAAGACTATGACATGAGCATTCACTACCACCCGGGTAAAGCCAATGTGGTGGCAGACGCATTAAGCAGGAAAAGCTACTGCACTGCCCTATGCATCGAGAGCATGTGTGGGGAATTGCGGCAAGAGTTTGAGCATCTCAACGTGGGAATTGTTGAACACGGGTTCGTAGCCGCTCTGGAGGCACGGCCTACGCTCGTGGATCAAGTCAGAGCAGCTCAAATAAATGATTCTGAAATAGCAGAGCTGAAAAAGAACATGAGAGTCGGAAAAGCCCGGGATTTCCACGAAGATGAGCATGGCACAATCTAGTTGGGAGAAAGATTGTGTGTACCTGACGACAAGGAACTGAAGGATCTGATACTCACCGAGGCTCATCAGACCCAGTACTCCATCCATCCAGGCAGCACCAAAATGTATCAAGACCTCAAAGAAAAGTTTTGGTGGGTCAGCATGAGGAGAGAAATAGCTGAATTCGTCGCACTCTGCGATGTTTGCCAACGAGTGAAGGCAGAGCACCAAAGACCAGCAGGTTTACTCCAACCTCTTCAAATCCCGGAATGGAAATGGGAGGAGATTGGGATGGACTTTATAACAGGACTGCCCCGGACATCATCGGGTCATGATTCCATCTGGGTGGTCATGGATCGACTCACTAAGGTTGCTCACTTCATACCAGTACATACCACGTATACGGGCAAAAGGTTGGCGGAACTCTACCTCTCGAGAATCATGTGCCTACATGGAGTACCCAAAAAGATTGTATCTGACCGAGGGAGCCAATTCACTTCAAAGTTCTGGCAGAAATTGCAAGAGGAATTGGGAACCCGGTTGAATTTCAGCACAGCCTACCATCCGCAGACCGATGGTCAAACCGAGCGAGTTAATCAAATATTGGAGGACATGTTAAGGGCTTGTGCACTTGATTTTGGTGGAGCTTGGGATAAAAGCTTGCCTTATGCGGAATTCTCTTACAACAACAGTTACCAGGCCAGTCTCCAAATGGCACCATTCGAAGCTTTATATGGACGGAAGTGCCGCACACCTCTCTTCTGGGATCAGACAGGCGAACGTCAACTGTTCGGGACAGAGGTATTAGCAGAAGCCGAAGAGAAAGTCAGGATCATCAGGGAAAGGTTGAGGATTGCCCAGTCTCGACAGAAGAGTTACGCGGATAACCGCCGAAGGGAGCTCACTTTTGAGGCGGGAGATTACGTGTATCTTCGTGTCACTCCGCTCCGAGGAGTGCACCGTTTTCAAACCAAAGGCAAGTTGGCACCACGCTTCGTGGGACCATACAAAATCTTGGAACGAAGGGGAGAAGTTGCTTATCAGCTAGAACTTCCATCCAATATGATCGGCATCCATGACGTGTTCCACGTGTCCCAATTAAAGAAGTGCTTGAGGGTACCCGAAGAACAGGCCAACTCGGAGCACATCGATATCCAGGAGGATCTAACCTACGTGGAGAAGCCAGTTCGTATACTTGATACCAGTGAAAGAAGAACCAGAAACAAGGTCACCAGGTTTTGCCGAGTTCAGTGGAGTCATCATTCAGAAGAGGAAGCAACCTGGGAAAGGGAAGATGAGTTGAAGGCCGCCCATCCACACCTCTTCGCCAGCTCCTCCGAATCTCGGGGCCGAGATTCCGTTTAAGGGGGGTAGGTTTGTCACACCCTGAAGTTCTTTCCTGAGCCTAAATCGAAATTTTAAATGGTCTCAAGAAAATACCCGGAAAAAAGCAAGAGTAAACCCTAATAAATTAATGCAAATAATAATCGAATCCGGCATGTGGAATTTTTCTTGAGTTCTACATGTCGAAATTCACTAACAGGACTTTTAGTGGAATTTTCAGAGCCCTAGAAATAATTTTAACCAATTAAAATTGAGCATGCAATATTTAATTCCAGGGAAAATCCTTTTCTTTCTTTTTCTTTTTCTTTTTCCTCCTCCTTTTTCCTCTCCTTGGGCCGTCGGCCCATTTTCTTTTTCCCCCCCCTCTCCCCCGCTGGGCCGGCCGAAGGCCGAGGCCCAGCCCAGCCCAGCCGCGCGAGCCGGCCGCCCCCTCCTCTCTCCCGGGGTCGCCGACAGGTGGGGCCCACCTGTCGGGTCCTCCCCCAACCTCCCGCCGCCCGCGCCGGCCACCTCCCGAAACCGCCGCCGCCGCGCCCACTTCCTCCGCGTCTCCCGGGCCGCGCCGCCCGCGTCGCGTCGCGCCCGCATCTCCCGCGCCCACTTTCCCCCTCTCTCCCGCTCGCCCGCGCCCCGAGATGGCCGGGATTCGGTTTTCGAATCCCGCCTCTCTCTCCTCCCTGCTCCCCCACGTCGCCGGCGATTCGCCGCCTTTCTCGGCCACGTCCGGCCCCCTCTCGCTCTATTTAAGCGTCGCCGTCGCCCTCCCTCTCTTTTTCCTCATTTCGCCGATCTCCCTCGTGCTCCCTATCGCTCCCGCGCCGTGCCTTCTCCCGCCGCTGCTTCTCCCGCCGCTCCGGCCGCCGCTAGCCGCCACTAGGTTCGCCGCCGCACCGCGCCGTCGACGCCGTCGCGTTCGCCGTCGTGCGGGCCGCCCCGTCCACCCCTCCTCCGTCGGGTTCCGTCGCCGTGCCCCCTCCGCACCGTGCGTCGGTGAGCATCGCCATGGCCGCCGCCTTCGGCCGGTGCCCTCGCTCTCCTCCGGATCCCTCTCCCTCTCTAACCCCTCTCTCTTTGTTCGCTAGGTGGCCCCGAAGCTCGTCCCGTCGCTGTTGCCTCGCTCCGTCGCTCGCCGCCGCCGATCGCCGTCGGTGAGGCCTCCCCCTTCCCCTTCCTCCCTCTTTCTCCCGCGCCGCTTAGCCGCCGCGCCGCCGCTTAGCCGCTCGCGCCGCCCGCGCCCGCGCCCGCGCCGCCGCCACCGGCCGGTCGCCGCCGTCGGCCTGTGCGCCGTCCGCCGCCGCCGCTCGCGCCGCCGTCTGCCGCCGCCGTGGTCGGGTGCGCCGCCGCCGCGCCCCTCGGCCGCTCGGCCGGCTTTGTGCCGGGTCGAGCCGAGCTCGGCTGCCTCCGCGCCGTCCGATCGGCCCGAGGGCGATCCGGGCCGTCGGTCCCGTGGACCGGCGGTGGACCATCCGCGTGGTCCCGGTCCACGGTGGACCGCCCCCCCTTGAGTCGCTGCCGAGTGGGGCCCGCGTGCCGGCGCCCTTCTCTCTCTCCCGAGCCGCTGACCGGTGGGCCCCGCGTGTCGGCGCCGCACCCCCCTTGATGACGTCAGCCCTGGGAATTATTGCGCAATAAATGATTTAAGGATTTTTGTTATAGTAATAAACACAGTGAATCTTCTAAAATTCATATCTAATTCATCCGAGCTCCGTTTAAGCCCATTCAAGTCTCAGTAAATCAAGAAAAAATGTGTAGAATCCATTAAAAATGGTTTTGTTCCCTGTTTCAGTAGCCTTATAGCCTGTTTGCAATGTTTGCTTTGTATGTCGCTAGATTCCGGTTCCTCCGACGCTCCGGTGTACTTCGAAATAGTCGCCGAGGTTCCTCCAGCAGCAGAGCAAGGCAAGTCATGCTTGTCACTTGAACATGTTGATCCTATATTGCAAATGCTCTATTGCTTTCCTTCAAATGCTGCATCGTTTTCTAATGTTACTATGGGATGTTTACCTATTGTCATAGCCATGCTATTGTTGAACCATGTCTCTTTGTCAGCTTGGGGTTATAACATGATTAGAGTTTGGACTAGGGAATGCTTAGCCATGCTTAGTTCAACTAGTTCACAATGGGGAAAATCCTAATAATGCTTAGACTGTTGGTTCTAATGGTTTTGTTGGATTAGTGACACCGCTTTGGTGTTCGTTAATTAAAATAAATCACGTGGTGGGCTGTGGGTGCATGGTTTTGCTGGTCGCACCCATGGCAGTTAAGGACCGGTTCGCGGGATGCCCTGGAAGAACTTATCGTACTTACCACAAGCCAGCATGGGCAACGGCTGGGCTTGTAGTGTAGCTTTCCTCTAGCTGACGCATCCAGGCAAGGGTGGGCGTGATGGAGCGGGGCGGGCCCTGCGACGGCCTCTGTCGCTTCCGGATTCACCTAGGCACGAGAGGGGACTGCCCGTTGCCCGCTGGGGACGGGGGTGAAACCTGAGGTGTGGTGTGCTTGGTTAGAGGGGGTTATGCGAAGGGTCCTGTCACGGCCTCTTTCCGGTATGTCGTGGTGGCATGTCGGCGCACGGTAACGTGTCGTGGGGCTGTGTCTTGTGGGTACAGTTGTACACCTCTGATCAGAGTAAAACTATTCGAATAGCCGTGCCCGCGGTTATGGGCGGTCAACCAGATTCACCGTGATTAGTTTCACCCTAGTTCAGTCTAGTGAAATTGGATAGTCTAGGTGGATGGTTGGGCCTGTCGCAACGTGGGTTAGCGTTGGGCAGTGGATAGTTAATATTAATTAATTATTACAGCTGTTTAAATCTTTCAACTTCTGTTTATAAATGCTTGCTTTATGCAAATGAATCCACTTTAGCTCTTCTTTGATGATTCCCTGCATCATGCCTCTATTCCGGCATGACTTGCTGAGTACAGTGGGTAGTACTCAGTCTTGCTCTATTCCCCCCCCCCAGAGTGCGAGTATGCGTCCGATGGTGGTTTCTCCGAGGAGTAGGCTTCGTCCGTGCCGTCGGGGATGCCTGTGGAGTGGTGTTTCCGCTACAGTTCAAGTCAAGGCCTAGCTTCTGTTATCTTTCGTTTTTCCGCTGCATTTATGTAAGACTTTTATGATGTTTGTAAGACGTGGATCTGAATGTCAACATTGTCGATTGTGTACCCCGGCTGGTCCTGGACGGGGATTTTAATGCACATTCTGCTTGGAATTCTATTCGGGAATTTCTGGGCGTGACAAGTTGGTATCAGAGCCGACCTTGACCGTAGGACAAGCCAAATGGAAAACCCTAAGAGCCCTCTGAACCTTTTCATTGCATATGTCCGTTGCAATTGGATTTGTTTCGGGAAAATTGGGATCTGTTTTTGTGGTTCAAGGGAAAAATCTTGTTCGTTCATTTAAGTGAGATTTATCAAAACAAGTCGGTCTAGGGTTTTAGTAAAATTATTTGAGATTTATTCGTCAGTCAGTCGGGTTTTGGTGGGTGAAATGCATTAGGTCCTAGATCAGGAATATGGGTTGCAAGGTATTTCTGCTCTTATTGTTATTATTAGTATGTATCTATTTTCCTCATTATTTTATCGCTAGGTGAGTCCGTCTTATTTATTCGCCCTCATGCAAAATGATCTATGCATAAATTCTGCTTTTATTCGTTTCTCTTAATTGAGTCCTTTCCTGTTTTATTTAAACTTGGATTTGAGCATGCATTGATCCTACCCCTTTGTCTTCTCTAGATGGCTGACCACCCACCCAACCACCGCGGAGAAGGCATGGATGATTTCGTGGCAGAATTGGCTCGCATGACTCTGGTGGTGGGCTACCCCAATGCGCCAGAGTACACGACTGTTCCGCCGCTCAGTGGTGAGCTCCCTCACCGTGTTCGCCTGGAGGTTCATGGTTATTTGGGCACCTGCCTCGCTAATATGATGGTTGAGGCGTCTGGAGGCACAGCAGATCACGCCTGTCAGGAGGCAGCATACCTGATGATGGCCAGACTACGGGAGCGCCACAACTACATCTTCCACGACACAGCGTACCGGTTTCACCCTCGTCGAGCCAGCAGTGATGATGTCAGTACCTTCCGTCCGACAGCTGGCGAGAACGACACCACCTTTGGTCACATGTGTGTTGTGATGAGGGGATTGGATAGGATGCACTCGGACCTGCACAAGGCGGCCAAGGCCTTGAATGATGGGAAGCTCGTGAGGATCGTGGCTCTGAAGGACGAGATAGCACGTCTGAAGAGGGAGAACGCTCAGCTGAAGGGTCTCCCGGCTCCAGGAGGAGTCCGGATCCGCACCACGCCCCGCAAGACGACGACGGCACCCGTGCGCATCCAGCTTGCGCCCAGGAACCCACCTCCATCAGCAGCTCCCGCAGCACCTCCAGTTCCGCCCGCAGTTCCTGCAGCTCCAGCTCCAGCTCCCGCGTCCGCCCTCTCCTTCGCTCCAGCGTCAGCCGCCAGGGGTCCAGCCAGTGGCAACGGGGGTTGGTTGTCTGCAACTCCCAGTGGCAGCCGCGACCACAGTAGCAGCAGCAGCTCCAGTAGCACAGAGCCGGGCAGTGGCGAGGAGTATCTAGCAGATTCCAGGAGCCGCTCAGAGGGACCTGGTGATGAGCAGGAGGACGTCTTCGACTCCACCGACCGCAGGAGCCGTTCCGAGCATTAAGCTCGTTTTCCATTAGTTTATCGACTGTCTAGCTTCTGCTTGTTAGTTTGTGTGTTTAGGTTGCTTGTTTGGGGTCAGTCGACGGTCGATATCATGTGCCTATGATATGGCTGTCTTAATAAGGATTTTTGCCTGTGGTTTCAAGTGTTTTAATTCAGATCAGAACAATCGCAGTTTAAAGTCCTATATAATAAAGCTTAGTTCCTGAGCATCTGTTTTCCTTCTCTTCCCTCGTATGCTTTTCCCTCCAGATGGTCTACACCAGGAATGGTAGCCGCGCGACAGGCGAGGGCAGCAACGGCGAAGAGCGCACTGATGGGGCGCATCCCCACAGCGATTCCGGCAATGGTCCGCCACCACTTCCTGAGAATCCGACGCTAGCCCAGGTGATGGCACATCAGACTCAGATGATGGCAGCCATGATGCAGCAGATGCAGCAGCAGCACCATCAGATGCACCAGAGGATGCTGCAGCACGCCGAACAGCAGCACCAGCAGTTTGGTCCCCCTCCCCCTCAGTCCAAATTGCCAGAGTTTCTACGTGTCAGGCCACCCACCTTTTCCAGTACCACCAACCCTATGGAGGCGAATGACTGGCTTCATGCCATAGAGAAGAAGCTGAATCTCCTGCAGTGCAATGATCAGGAGAAGGTTGCTTTCGCCACACACCAGCTTCAAGGTCCTGCATCAGCTTGGTGGGATAATCACATGGCCACCCGCCCACCAGGTACTGAAGTCACTTGGGCAGAGTTCTGCCATAGCTTCAGGAAGGCGCAGGTGCCAGACGGGGTCGTGGCACAAAAGAAGAGGGAATTCCGAGCACTCCACCAGGGTAACAGGATGGTGACGGAGTACCTCCACGAGTTCAATCGCCTCGCGAGATATGCCCCGGAGGATGTCCGTACTGACGCCGAGAAGCAGGAGAAATTCCTCGCAGGCCTAGACGATGAACTAACCAACCAGTTGATATCTGGAGATTACGCCGACTTTGAGAGGCTGGTTGACAAGGCAATTCGTCAGGAGGATCAGCGCAATAAAATGGATAGAAAGAGGAAGGCGGCGCAGTTCCGGTCCAATCAAGGGAGCCACCAACGTCCGCGCTTCACTCCCGGGCAGCAGGGTGGACCTACCACCCTGATCGTCCGCCAACACCGCCCTTTCAATGCCAGCAACTTCCATCAGGGCGCCAGTGGCAGCCAGAACTACCATGGCAGTCAGTCCAACCGCAGTGCAGCTCCACGCCCACCAATGGCACCAGCACAGTCAGCTCCATCCGCGCAAGCCAAGAAGGAGGTTGGGACGAAGCCAGGGTCCTGCTTCAACTGTGGCGAGCTTGGCCATTTCGCTGACAAATGTCCGAAGCCTAGGCGTGCCGGGCCAAGGTTTGTCCAGGCCCGTGTTAACCACGTGTCTGCAGAGGAGGCACAAGCAGCACCAGAGGTCGTACTGGGTACGTTTCCTGTTAACTCAATCCCTGCAACAGTACTTTTTGATTCTGGTGCAACGCATTCATTCATTTCAAAGAAGTTTGTCGGGATGCATGGGTTAATAAGAGAGGAACTTAGCACACCAATGCGGGTTCATACCCCAGGGAATAGTTCCACTTCGGTACAATTCAGCCCTTCCCTAACAATAGAAATCCAAAGAACCCCATTTCTAGCCAACCTCATTCTTCTGGAATCCAAGGACCTAGATGTCATTCTTGGGATGGATTGGCTGACCAAGTTCAAGGGAGTCATTGATTGTGCGAATCGCACAGTCACCTTGACCAACGAGAAGGGAGAAACAGTAGCGTACAAATCACGAGTCTCACCAAGGCAAGAGGTCTCTTTGAATCAGACTGAGGTGGAAACCCCAGTGGTCACCGAGGAGAAGAATTCAAGGAAATTGGAAGAGATCCCCATAGTTTGCGAGTACCCAGAAGTATTTCCCGAAGACCTCACTACCATGCCACCTAAGAGAGAGATTGAATTCCGGATTGATTTGGCACCGGGAACCGCTCCAATTTACAAGAGACCGTACCGAATGGCAGCCAACGAGCTAGCAGAGGTCAAGAAGCAGGTCGATGAGCAGCTGCAGAAAGGGTACATCCGACCGAGTACTTCACCTTGGGGTGCTCCGGTCATTTTTGTGGAGAAGAAGGATAAGACGAAAAGAATGTGTGTCGATTACCGCGCACTCAATGAGGTCACCATCAAGAATAAATATCCTTTGCCGCGGATTGATGATTTGTTTGACCAGCTGAAAGGAGCCAGGGTATTTTCCAAGATAGACCTGCGATCAGGCTATCACCAGTTGAGAATTCGGGAAGAAGATATTCCCAAGACAGCCTTCACCACTCGGTATGGGTTGTATGAGTGCACGGTTATGTCTTTTAGACTCACCAATGCACCCGCATTCTTCATGAACCTGATGAACAAAGTGTTCATGGAATTTCTGGACAAGTTTGTTGTGGTATTCATCGACGACATACTTATCTATTCAAAGTCCGAAGAAGAACATGAGCAACATCTCCGTTTGGTACTCGAGAAGTTGCAAGAGCACCAGCTCTATGCCAAGTTCAGCAAGTGTGACTTTTGGTTATCAGAGGTCAAATTCTTGGGCCACGTCATTACAGCTCAGGGAGTGGCCGTTGATCCGTCAAATGTGGAGTCAGTTACCAAGTGGACCCCACCTAAGACAGTGTCACAGATTCGGAGTTTTCTTGGACTTGCGGGATATTACCGCCGATTCATCGAAAACTTCTCCAGGATCGCCCGACCCATGACTCAGTTGCTTAAGAAAGATGAGAAGTTTAAATGGACAGCTGAGTGCGATAAGAGTTTTCAGGAGCTCAAAAAGAAATTAGTATCCGCACCAGTTTTGATTCTGCCCGACCAGATGAAAGACTTCCAAGTCTATTGCGATGCATCTCGCCATGGACTTGGATGTGTCCTAATGCAAGAGGGCAGGGTGGTTGCGTATGCCTCGCGGCAGTTGCGTCCACACGAAGGAAATTATCCAACGCATGACCTGGAATTGGCAGCGGTGGTTCATGCCTTGAAGATCTGGAGGCACTATCTGATTGGCAACCGCTGCGAAGTATATACGGACCATAAGAGTCTGAAATACATCTTCACCCAACCGGACCTAAACCTCCGACAACGAAGATGGTTGGAGCTAATCAAAGACTATGACATGAGCATTCACTACCACCCGGGTAAAGCCAATGTGGTGGCAGACGCATTAAGCAGGAAAAGCTACTGCACTGCCCTATGCATCGAGAGCATGTGTGGGGAATTGCGGCAAGAGTTTGAGCATCTCAACGTGGGAATTGTTGAACACGGGTTCGTAGCCGCTCTGGAGGCACGGCCTACGCTCGTGGATCAAGTCAGAGCAGCTCAAATAAATGATTCTGAAATAGCAGAGCTGAAAAAGAACATGAGAGTCGGAAAAGCCCGGGATTTCCACGAAGATGAGCATGGCACAATCTAGTTGGGAGAAAGATTGTGTGTACCTGACGACAAGGAACTGAAGGATCTGATACTCACCGAGGCTCATCAGACCCAGTACTCCATCCATCCAGGCAGCACCAAAATGTATCAAGACCTCAAAGAAAAGTTTTGGTGGGTCAGCATGAGGAGAGAAATAGCTGAATTCGTCGCACTCTGCGATGTTTGCCAACGAGTGAAGGCAGAGCACCAAAGACCAGCAGGTTTACTCCAACCTCTTCAAATCCCGGAATGGAAATGGGAGGAGATTGGGATGGACTTTATAACAGGACTGCCCCGGACATCATCGGGTCATGATTCCATCTGGGTGGTCATGGATCGACTCACTAAGGTTGCTCACTTCATACCAGTACATACCACGTATACGGGCAAAAGGTTGGCGGAACTCTACCTCTCGAGAATCATGTGCCTACATGGAGTACCCAAAAAGATTGTATCTGACCGAGGGAGCCAATTCACTTCAAAGTTCTGGCAGAAATTGCAAGAGGAATTGGGAACCCGGTTGAATTTCAGCACAGCCTACCATCCGCAGACCGATGGTCAAACCGAGCGAGTTAATCAAATATTGGAGGACATGTTAAGGGCTTGTGCACTTGATTTTGGTGGAGCTTGGGATAAAAGCTTGCCTTATGCGGAATTCTCTTACAACAACAGTTACCAGGCCAGTCTCCAAATGGCACCATTCGAAGCTTTATATGGACGGAAGTGCCGCACACCTCTCTTCTGGGATCAGACAGGCGAACGTCAACTGTTCGGGACAGAGGTATTAGCAGAAGCCGAAGAGAAAGTCAGGATCATCAGGGAAAGGTTGAGGATTGCCCAGTCTCGACAGAAGAGTTACGCGGATAACCGCCGAAGGGAGCTCACTTTTGAGGCGGGAGATTACGTGTATCTTCGTGTCACTCCGCTCCGAGGAGTGCACCGTTTTCAAACCAAAGGCAAGTTGGCACCACGCTTCGTGGGACCATACAAAATCTTGGAACGAAGGGGAGAAGTTGCTTATCAGCTAGAACTTCCATCCAATATGATCGGCATCCATGACGTGTTCCACGTGTCCCAATTAAAGAAGTGCTTGAGGGTACCCGAAGAACAGGCCAACTCGGAGCACATCGATATCCAGGAGGATCTAACCTACGTGGAGAAGCCAGTTCGTATACTTGATACCAGTGAAAGAAGAACCAGAAACAAGGTCACCAGGTTTTGCCGAGTTCAGTGGAGTCATCATTCAGAAGAGGAAGCAACCTGGGAAAGGGAAGATGAGTTGAAGGCCGCCCATCCACACCTCTTCGCCAGCTCCTCCGAATCTCGGGGCCGAGATTCCGTTTAAGGGGGGTAGGTTTGTCACACCCTGAAGTTCTTTCCTGAGCCTAAATCGAAATTTTAAATGGTCTCAAGAAAATACCCGGAAAAAAGCAAGAGTAAACCCTAATAAATTAATGCAAATAATAATCGAATCCGGCATGTGGAATTTTTCTTGAGTTCTACATGTCGAAATTCACTAACAGGACTTTTAGTGGAATTTTCAGAGCCCTAGAAATAATTTTAACCAATTAAAATTGAGCATGCAATATTTAATTCCAGGGAAAATCCTTTTCTTTCTTTTTCTTTTTCTTTTTCCTCCTCCTTTTTCCTCTCCTTGGGCCGTCGGCCCATTTTCTTTTTCCCCCCCCTCTCCCCCGCTGGGCCGGCCGAAGGCCGAGGCCCAGCCCAGCCCAGCCGCGCGAGCCGGCCGCCCCCTCCTCTCTCCCGGGGTCGCCGACAGGTGGGGCCCACCTGTCGGGTCCTCCCCCAACCTCCCGCCGCCCGCGCCGGCCACCTCCCGAAACCGCCGCCGCCGCGCCCACTTCCTCCGCGTCTCCCGGGCCGCGCCGCCCGCGTCGCGTCGCGCCCGCATCTCCCGCGCCCACTTTCCCCCTCTCTCCCGCTCGCCCGCGCCCCGAGATGGCCGGGATTCGGTTTTCGAATCCCGCCTCTCTCTCCTCCCTGCTCCCCCACGTCGCCGGCGATTCGCCGCCTTTCTCGGCCACGTCCGGCCCCCTCTCGCTCTATTTAAGCGTCGCCGTCGCCCTCCCTCTCTTTTTCCTCATTTCGCCGATCTCCCTCGTGCTCCCTATCGCTCCCGCGCCGTGCCTTCTCCCGCCGCTGCTTCTCCCGCCGCTCCGGCCGCCGCTAGCCGCCACTAGGTTCGCCGCCGCACCGCGCCGTCGACGCCGTCGCGTTCGCCGTCGTGCGGGCCGCCCCGTCCACCCCTCCTCCGTCGGGTTCCGTCGCCGTGCCCCCTCCGCACCGTGCGTCGGTGAGCATCGCCATGGCCGCCGCCTTCGGCCGGTGCCCTCGCTCTCCTCCGGATCCCTCTCCCTCTCTAACCCCTCTCTCTTTGTTCGCTAGGTGGCCCCGAAGCTCGTCCCGTCGCTGTTGCCTCGCTCCGTCGCTCGCCGCCGCCGATCGCCGTCGGTGAGGCCTCCCCCTTCCCCTTCCTCCCTCTTTCTCCCGCGCCGCTTAGCCGCCGCGCCGCCGCTTAGCCGCTCGCGCCGCCCGCGCCCGCGCCCGCGCCGCCGCCACCGGCCGGTCGCCGCCGTCGGCCTGTGCGCCGTCCGCCGCCGCCGCTCGCGCCGCCGTCTGCCGCCGCCGTGGTCGGGTGCGCCGCCGCCGCGCCCCTCGGCCGCTCGGCCGGCTTTGTGCCGGGTCGAGCCGAGCTCGGCTGCCTCCGCGCCGTCCGATCGGCCCGAGGGCGATCCGGGCCGTCGGTCCCGTGGACCGGCGGTGGACCATCCGCGTGGTCCCGGTCCACGGTGGACCGTCCCCCCTTGAGTCGCTGCCGAGTGGGGCCCGCGTGCCGGCGCCCTTCTCTCTCTCCCGAGCCGCTGACCGGTGGGCCCCGCGTGTCGGCGCCGCACCCCCCTTGATGACGTCAGCCCTGGGAATTATTGCGCAATAAATGATTTAAGGATTTTTGTTATAGTAATAAACACAGTGAATCTTCTAAAATTCATATCTAATTCATCCGAGCTCCGTTTAAGCCCATTCAAGTCTCAGTAAATCAAGAAAAATGTGTAGAATCCATTAAAAATGGTTTTGTTCCCTGTTTCAGTAGCCTTATAGCCTGTTTGCAATGTTTGCTTTGTATGTCGCTAGATTCCGGTTCCTCCGACGCTCCGGTGTACTTCGAAATAGTCGCCGAGGTTCCTCCAGCAGCAGAGCAAGGCAAGTCATGCTTGTCACTTGAACATGTTGATCCTATATTGCAAATGCTCTATTGTTTTCCTTCAAATGCTGCATCGTTTTCTAATGTTACTATGGGATGTTTACCTATTGTCATAGCCATGCTATTGTTGAACCATGTCTCTTTGTCAGCTTGGGGTTATAACATGATTAGAGTTTGGACTAGGGAATGCTTAGCCATGCTTAGTTCAACTAGTTCACAATGGGGAAAATCCTAATAATGCTTAGACTGTTGGTTCTAATGGTTTTGTTGGATTAGTGACACCGCTTTGGTGTTTGTTAATTAAAATAAATCACGTGGTGGGCTGTGGGTGCATGGTTTTGCTGGTCGCACCCATGGCAGTTAAGGACCGGTTCGCGGGATGCCCTGGAAGAACTTATCGTACTTACCACAAGCCAGCATGGGCAACGGCTGGGCTTGTAGTGTAGCTTTCCTCTAGCTGACGCATCCAGGCAAGGGTGGGCGTGATGGAGCGGGGCGGGCCCTGCGACGGCCTCTGTCGCTTCCGGATTCACCTAGGCACGAGAGGGGACTGCCCGTTGCCCGCTGGGGACGGGGGTGAAACCTGAGGTGTGGTGTGCTTGGTTAGAGGGGGTTATGCGAAGGGTCCTGTCACGGCCTCTTTCCGGTATGTCGTGGTGGCATGTCGGCGCACGGTAACGTGTCGTGGGGCTGTGTCTTGTGGGTACAGTTGTACACCTCTGATCAGAGTAAAACTATTCGAATAGCCGTGCCCGCGGTTATGGGCGGTCAACCAGATTCACCGTGATTAGTTTCACCCTAGTTCAGTCTAGTGAAATTGGATAGTCTAGGTGGATGGTTGGGCCTGTCGCAACGTGGGTTAGCGTTGGGCAGTGGATAGTTAATATTAATTAATTATTACAGCTGTTTAAATCTTTCAACTTCTGTTTATAAATGCTTGCTTTATGCAAATGAATCCACTTTAGCTCTTCTTTGATGATTCCCTGCATCATGCCTCTATTCCGGCATGACTTGCTGAGTACAGTGGGTAGTACTCAGTCTTGCTCTATTCCCCCCCCCCCCCCCAGAGTGCGAGTATGCGTCCGATGGTGGTTTCTCCGAGGAGTAGGCTTCGTCCGTGCCGTCGGGGATGCCTGTGGAGTGGTGTTTCCGCTACAGTTCAAGTCAAGGCCTAGCTTCTGTTATCTTTCGTTTTTCCGCTGCATTTATGTAAGACTTTATGATGTTTGTAAGACGTGGATCTGAATGTCAACATTGTCGATTGTGTACCCCGGCTGGTCCTGGACGGGGATTTTAATGCACATTCTGCTTGGAATTCTATTCGGGAATTTCTGGGCGTGACATCTTCCCCGGCTCCATTTGACCTTGTAAGTTTCTGTTCTTCTTGGTGTTCTTGGTAGACTGATTAAAACAGTGATGGTGTGGATGTGCAAATTGATGGACATGTGGGATGGTATGTTTCGCATGTTGATGTTTGAATGTATATGCATTTTTGTGTGTATAGATGTGAATACATGTTCTTTAGCAGTTTATGATACAAATTGGAATATGTGATAGTCAATCAGAATTTGTGGTCATTTATCAATGTGGCTCATACTATTTCCTTCTTTTGTTTTGCCTCCAGGAGGGGTAGCAACCGGCAATGGTAGTGCCACCAGGAGGGGTAGCAAGTCGCTATCAACACTATGAGCTTTCTCCTCTGTCCCATCATGTTAGATTGCTTTACTTTTTTTTCCATCATGCTAGATTGCTTCAGTTTTTCATCCAAATATTGTTTCATCGGAAGAAATTTGATGATATATGATTTAGCTATTGGGCTCTGCTAAGATTGTCCCTTTTATAGTTCTTGCAGTTCTGAGTTTGTTTATGTTCAAAAGGCCTGACTAAGTGTTAAGTTAGACCTAAATTCCGTAATATGGCCAGCGAGTTGGAACAACTTAGTGCCCTTGGTGTTTGATAGTGATGGGTTGTGCTACATGGCATATATTTTTTATGATGTGTTCTTCGTTTACAAAAGCCTCATGTTTTTTTTGGGTTATAGCAGTTGCCTTATAGTTGCTTGCCATGGTAGTAGCACCAGGTATTTTGTCGGGCCTCTGTTTCCCATGGGCAAAAAGTGGGCTAATTGTGGCATGTCTACATTATTAATCAAATAGTGGAATTGTATATAGCACTAGAGTTCTTATTAGAACTATATATCTCCACGCTTCAGTTAAATAGAAGAACAAGCCTTAACTAACTATATATCTCCACGCTTCATTATTTCTAGAATGCACGGTCTGAATATTTATTCATTCAATATATTTGGCAACATCCTGTGTATACTATGGCAGCAAAAATTATTGGCAGTCATTTATTTTGCTATAATGATACCAATTGCACATTGTATGATTGCTGATATAAAATGACAATCGTGTTATTGGATTTTTTTTTGGTAAATCCTATATATTAACTTGCTTTTGCTTCCTACCCACTATCTCAGCAGTCTTGACTAATTTGTTTCCTTATTTTCAGTTTAGCTGATTCATATATCATCACTAAGCCTAGCAAGCAATCTTAGAAGAAACTACAGCGCTAAAGTGATGCCCTCTTTTATCAGGATAGGTAAAAGAAGAAAGGTTTTTTTTTTCTAGTGCTCATTGTTGATTTGATTGTTAGATCTTATGTGCTTTACCATTTTGCACATCTTCTCTTTCTGATGTGATTTGAGTTGAAGTATTAATTGTTTAGGATTTTCATCCTAACGAAGTAATTCATTATATGAGTTGTTACTGAAAGAACTTTGCGTTTCATATTTCAGCTTATAGATCTGCAAATCTGTGGGGGGTTTGTTTTGGCAGCGTAATAGTGACATGGGGGACACTTTGTGAATAGTGCTGATGGTGATGTAAAAGTCCAACTTTTTTTTCCTGAAGATTGCTCAATTTACGACTTACTGTTTAAAAATTACAAACAAGAAATTTAGTTTTGTATAATACATATATGTATTATAAATTTCAGGCATATAAATTTAGTTCTCTATATAATAGATAGAAACTCAAAACACATTTTGATTCCTCATTTAGTTTTTGTCTGTAATATACATTTTTCTGGTGAATAAACTAAATTAATTACTATTTTTGTTTCATTTAAGTGTCCTTTGACAAGCATTAAGTAATGTCTGCTTTCATTTGCTGCAGATCCTCTAAAGTTGCTTGAAGTGTATAATTAACAATGTGGAACAACTCATGAAGGCCATGCCGAATTCTCATTGTTTAAGTCAGGTAACAGGATCAGCAAATTCAAAGGTGCATTTCAAATGGACTGGTATTTATTTATAGAACTCTCCACCTTAATTCTCTACAGACCATAACTAATTTTGTTGTTGTTATTTTTTTTTGTTATATCTACACAGAACCATGGTGCTCCATGTTCAATTTCTGAAAATATAAACACCTATGACTAGGAATGGCACAACTGACAAAGTGGCCATGTTAACGCTTCTGGAACAAGAACTATGCAGCACAACATATAGAGCTTTAGAGCAAAAACATCACTACTATAAATAAGCACTGTTATTTCTACCACCTCTGCTGCTACCTGCTATCTAAGATATTAATGGAACTGCCACCACTTGCATCTGTATGGAACCTAATATACTTATGCTGCATATTTTGCTGGATGCTTTGGCTCAGATGCATTATTGCACTGCAATAAACCTTGAACCATTCCAGCGCTAAATTCCATTGTGCACTTTGAATGCTCCCAGTCATAGGTTCTTTCTTTATACTATACTAAAAACAGAATATGCTTATGAGAACTCGCATTAGTTTTTCCCTTAGGATAGCTGGCTTCAAAGTTTATATGCTTTTTTTCCCATAACAGCAAGCTTAGATGCATTTCATCCTTTCTTGTGCAGTTCCAGTGTATTTAAATGTATCACTGGGTTTAATTATTTGTATAGAATTCAAATGTGACTTAATATTTGCATAAGTTCGGTCTCCATCAAAGTGATTTTGCTCTAAGCCACAAAAATGGAGAACTTCTCCTTCACTTGAATTTCTCTGTTCCAAACTGGAATACTTAGTTTAATTGTTCACTTTTGTCTAATAAATATCTTATCCTTTTTGGTTAGATCTATATCTTAGATTACACCGTTTAAGATCTAATTCATGTGGCTCATTTTTGGTTTCAAATTGCTCAAAATATAGTGGATATTAACAGTACTGCATTTGAGAACCTCATTTTTGGTTGCCTTCACCTGGGTGGATGCTGATTGCAGCTTGTGGTGAATCCAATGAAATTGTACTGGGAGTGGACTGCTACTGGTTACTCAAAAATTCTTCCTGGCCTTGGTTTTATACCTTATATCCCCTCTTAATAAAATGATAGTGATTAGTGAATGCAAATAGGATTGACCACTCTTTTGTTTTCATTTTTAATTAACAACCGTTGATGTCATTCGTAGTGTCCATGCTTGAGTGGTTGTGTTTTATTTTATATCGGTAAATTATTACAGGAAAACACATATATTGATAAGATATATGCCATTTGCTGATTCCATTTTATTGTACAGCTTGGGAACGAGGTGGTCGAATGGACCTTTTGATTGCTTCCTGCAAATGATGATGGTTTCACAGAGTTGCTCCCTCTGCCAGCCTCCAACCATCTTCTCTTGTTTCTCTATGACCATCGCCTTCACCACTGTCAGGTTCATACCAATCCTTGCCCTAAAGTGCAATTGCATTTGTCTCCCGTCGGTCCCTATGATTAATAAATATATTTGGTCCTTGTGATTTAAGGCTTCCTAATTTGATTTTTCAAGGAAATCATTAACATTAGGTGGTTAGTACTCTCCAACTTAACTCTCTAATGTGTCATATGGACAGTCTGGATATAGAAAATTACACTTTGGATGTTCTTTGTTCAATCTATGTTTTTACTTTACCTTACATTTTTAGAAAATATTGTGCAAGAAGTTTTTAGTTCAGAAGGATTAAACGAACATGGCTACTTCTAATGGTGCTGAGAAAATTCAGAGGCAGTATATCTTGATTGTTTATTCTTTTGACAAGGTCGGGAGAGATGATGGATGGGGAATATCTGGAAATATGCCAATGTATAGTATATCTTAATTGTTCAGTGTCACTGTTTTTCTTATATTGTGCTAGATAGTGATTCTGTTGGTAGCTAAATTTACGGGTTATTTGATAAAGTAATACTATATCATATTTACATTTTTGTGTGTAAATCTGGTCATATTTACATTGTTGTGTGTAACTCTTCCTGGTTTGCTTTTCAGTCTAGGATCGAGATTTACATATCAAATAGTCAAGTGCACTTTTGGAAGTGCAATCCGATGCAAGTAAAAGCAATTTTGGACAACACGATCAAAAGGATTCATTTCATTTGCTGTCAGAATAGTAATATTTGTTATTTAATGAGGTTTGTTACAAACTTACAGGAATAGCATTGTAGTAGTTTTTAACTTTTTACACTCCTATTTGTAGATGTACATATATTTATGTGCAATTATCAGATGGACTATTTTATACACTACTTTCTCCCTCTCTATATAGCATTTACATTTATTTATGTATAATTATCAGATGGATGATGAGTTGATGACAATACTTGTAATGTGTACCCCTTAATTTATCTAAGCATCAGTCATACCTATATTAACAGGACGGAACTAATACATTCCTTTCCATCATCAATATTACAGGACAAGTGCTGCGCGTAACGCGCGCGTTCGCCCCTAGTTCTAGTATATTTCAAATCGAGCCTAGAGCCTCCCTTATTTAAACTGTGCGCCCAAGCTAGAAAAACCTTTCAATTGTTCTTTTGAGGGTCTCTGAAGTCTGAACTTGCTCTAATTTATCAACAACTTGATGGACCAACAATTAAACTCCTCTGATTCCGTTGGGCGAGACGATGCCCCAGTTCAGTTCGGCAGGTCAAAACTCAAAAGTCGCACACGAACGCCGAGCAAAAATTATAAAAATTTTAAAAAATAATCCAAAAGCAAGCCGAGAAACACGGCGACGCCGCCGTCCAGCCAGCCCGGGTTGTGCGTGCAAGGCTGACCAGCCACTCTGAAACTCTCCTCTCCTCGGGGAAGGAGAAAGCCAAAAGATGATCCGATCTCAATGTCTCATCTCTCATATGACATGTTTCACCTCTTCTTCTCCAATCTCCACCACCACCAGCTCATCGTCTTCCTCGAACCATAGATTTCTCATTTCTGAGTATATAGATGCTACTACTACTTATCTAGGACTTTCTCCGTTTCATATTTAAGACTTTTTAGTATTGTTTATATTCATATATATGTTAATGAATCTAGACATTAACATCTATATAAATGTAGGCAATGCTAAAAAGTTTTATAATATGAAATGGAGGGAGTACTACGTACTAGCTCGATGATCAGTCGATGAGAATGCATGGCAGCAGCGATCCATCCACTCCAACTGCTGAGCCCGGTCCGCTTTCTGTCCCCTCGTTTGCATGAGCAGCCATAGCTTCTGCTTCTTGCATTCGCTTGCTGCTGCTGCGAAAAAACGGGGCATATATTAGTAAAGCGCTTTTGTAGATGGATGTAGATGCCATAATTGTGGTTTCTGTTCGTGACAATACTCTTGCTCGTACGGCTGCTGTTTATGCTGTAATATCATACTCCTCCTCCTAGAAGTACTCTCTTGCATTACTCCAGTAATTATGCTCTTGTGTACATGACAAAAGCGTACTACTCTCCTCTGTAACTGCGGCTACTATGTTACTGCACGAAACCAGTGTAATGTAAGTAACTTTCTCAAAAGAAATGGATGGACACATGTATACAAAAAGCGTCCCGTTCTTGGGGTATCTTCTAACTTCGTGTGATAATTGCGCTCAGTACGCAGCCTTAAGCATGCTGATGAATGCACTGTTTCTCTGTACATATATGTATCTAAGAAGTTGTTTAATTTGGAGTACTAATTAGACGCAATTAGTTCATGGCATGCATGCATGCTAGCTGACCTCGATGGATCATATCACTCATGTCTCGAAAGGCAGCGTATGTTTCATTATTGTTCTTAGACTAATTAATCAGGTCGTTGATTTGTAGTAGTAGCAAAACCGGTGAGATAGTATAATACTTCCTCCGTCCCACAATACAAGGGATTTTAATTTTTTTTTAACGTTTGACCACTCATCTTATTCAATTTTTCTTTACAAATATAAAAAACAAAAAATTATACTTAAAATACTGTAGATAATAAAGTAAGTCATAAATAAAATAAATAATAAATTAAAAAAATTTAAATAAGACGAGTGGTTAAACGTTATAAACAAAAATTTAAAATCTCTTATATTATAGGACAGAGGTAGTAAGTTACTAGCAAGATGTACGAAATGATGCAAGTGTGATGAGTGAGGCAAGTTGGGGGCGGCGGCTGATTTCAGCCAAGAACAGAACAGTGGCTGATTAAGGCTGCGGTTTGAGAGTCTTGGCTTTAACAGTATCCAAGGCCCTGGGTCCCTCTCTCTCTCTCTCTCTCGCTTGTTGCTTTGGCTTTTGAGAGTACCAAGGAGAAGAGGAGAAGCTGGCCTCCGTCTTTGTCTCACGTGTGACGCCAATTATATATTTGCCCATGCACGAGCACTAGAACAAAGTCAGAAACAAAGGACAGCATGTGTATCAATATCCAGGATAGTTTCCTTGATGTATATACAGTAGTACTGTTCTTTCTAACTTCTAAAATTAACCTGTTGAAAATTCTTAAAGATGCAACTTATTTTTGCAGGCCATTGACCCCCCACCCCCCTTGTCAAAATGGCCTGTTCAGATGTAAAAAGGGTTGGTTCACTTTATAGCCATTTTTAGCATTTCCAAATTTTGGTATTGTCAAAATTTTTACAAGTTGGTAACATTATCAAGTTTTGGTACGATAGATTAAATATGATATTGTCAATTTTTTTAGGCATAATCAATATTTGGTAACAAATTAAATGCCGCCATACATTTTCAATTTTACTAAACAGTTGTATGTTTAAAATGGCTTGAATCTGAACATGCCCAAAAGGTTTACATTTGGAGAAAATTGAATGAGATGTCCAGTTTTCAAATTTTACTTCAAGATCCTATTACTATATATTGCATTGTTTAACAGCATTGCAGCAAAGAATACAGTTTTCTCATCAAAAGAATCAGACTGAACTATGTTCAGAAAGTGCGTGGAGAGTACTACCAAAGTACCAATGCATGTGTATATAGTACACATGGTTACATACTCGCAAAGACAGCAGGTAGAAGCCTAGAAGAGTACAAAAATTGCTTACACTACATAATTAGTAGCTGCACTTTAAGCTGTAATAGCTGAAACACTTTCAGAACATAGGCCAAATGCTTTAGGTTAATCCGTACAGATGTTGGGTTTAGCTTTTCCGTTTGTCGGTTAACCAAATATTAAGCCACTCGATTGCATTGCACTGCGCATGATTTGCATCTTTTTTTTCTCCCCTTTCCTTTGCTTGTAACTGCAGCATGGCGTGCAGGAACACGTATGAACACTCAAGCTTTATATTGACAGCATTTTAACGCGAGATTATGATGAGGTTAAGTTGGGTAAGGAGGGATCTCCACGCCTGAATGATTAGAGCAGGGTGCCTCGACCATATAGGGCAGTGTGTGCGCTTGACCGTTGTTAATTTTAACGACCCTGCCTTTTCACTGTGTTGCTCTTGTCCTGTTCGGAGCTTTATTTGTTTCTAAATTTTTTTTATCCTTCTTAGGGATGTATTAGGAACTACTCCATCCGTTTTACAATGTAAGTCATTCTAATATTTTTCATATTTATATTGATGTTAATGAATCTAGACATATATATCTATCTAGATTCATTAACATCAATACGAATGTGGGAAATGCTAAAATGACTTACATTGTAAAACGGAGGAAGTATATATTTTTCTCTAGCGTACGTAGTATTTTGTACATTTTTGAAGTACAAATATATTGTATGCCATGTTATAGAAACTGACCAAACACGAAAATTAAATACCATAAAAGATCCTGTCAGGGTTACGGATAACGCATACCCTCTACCATTGGATATACGCTATACGGCAATATGGTATATCTGCGCGTGTACGGACGTTCTCTGTATACGCTAAGGAAATTCATCACGAAGTTCACGGATGGAAAGATTCCTACCCGTATAGGACTGGGTCGTCACTGTATCGTGTAAGGTCCAATGTCTCCGAGTCCTACTTGGAAACCACCTGACCTGCGATATAAAAGGGACCCCCCGGGAGGAGCTAAGGCATCGAATCTTACCGCCAACACATCTACCACAGCCTACGAAGCCGGAGTCTACAGGAGCCAAGTCGCCGGGTGATCTAGTCGAACCAACTCGACTACGATCTCGTCGGTATCATCGAGTTCCACTGTTCCCTTTATAATCTGTGTTTTCTATCATATAATTCCATATCAACTAAATTAGGGCTATTACCTACCAAGGGGTCTGAACCAGTATAATCTCTGTTTCTTGTTTGTTTGATATCGTACTATGTAGATCCTCGTACCAGCGTACCCCAATACCCTCTATATCCGGTCTAAGGGTATCCCCCGTCGACAGATCCAAACTTAATAACAATACCGAGACACCGTATTTATTAACAAGACTCACTTGGAACCTACATCATCGATACATGCTAATTACGGGCGTTCCTCCCTAGCTAACTAATATAATTACAAGATATCATAGTATCAACGTCCCTCAATTGGCTAGGCCCTTGACCAACTTGGATTATGCTACCGTCACCGTGCAGTTACAATAGATGATGACTTCCTATTAGAGGAGTCTAGGAGACATTACTGGATAAGAGATTAACTTTACTTCTATCCTAATATACCTATTATTACAATACTAAATCATACCTTATAACTTATTATTAATATCCTAGTAGTAAAAATTCTCTATATTCTGCCCGTGTAAATGCCACTCATTTCTTTTCAAAATATAAGTATTTGTTTTTTTAAGTAAAGATTAAGTCCGAGTAAAAAATGCTATGTTTTTTCTCATTAAGGCCCCCTTTGAAACGTATGATAGAAAAAATAAAGAAATTAAATTAGCATGTTTTTTTCAATCCCAAAGAAACTAAAAATACAGGAGACAGAACGAGAAACCCTTTGATTATATAACAAGAAAGTTTAAACCAAAGGGAAGTTTTCCAAGAGGACTTACCTCTTGCTTATTTCCCTATGAAATTGATCATAGGAATACAATCTTATGAAAATTTTCTATCTTCTTCATATGAATCAAAGGGGCCTATAAGAAAAAAAAATCCTATCAAAATTGAATTCTCAAAAAATTATTTGCCAATCCTCTATTTTAAAAGGACCCTAAATAAAAGGATGGTTGAGAGTGGGATAGTTGTTAGTGCTCCAATATCTTATAAACTATATTAGAGCTAAGAGATAGTAGGGGAAGGTTAGTATGGGTAGTTTAGTGGCAAAATTAACGTAGTTGTTACATGTGGAAAGAAATTGAACTCTAAAACTCGAATGCGCTAAAAACACATACAGAGTGCGCAATAACTGGAATACGCTCCTCACATAATTTTTTTTGCGAGTTGTATCGTCCTAAAATATCTCTTCCCACATCTTTTTATTATGCGGGACTCATAGTAAATTTTTTAGGGCATGCTTGGAATCAAAGATTTTTGGAGGTTTTTATTCCTTTGGAATATTTTCCTATGTGGTTGTTTGACACAAAAGAAAGTTACTGTTGGTTTCCATGGAATATTGGCAATTCCTACACTTTCACTGAAAAAAAAAAACAAGCTGAGATAGAGGAAATTTTCCTTTGTTTCATTCTTGTCTATCCCCCTCTATCAATTTTTTCTATGACCCGAACAGCTCAAGTTTTGCTTTCCTGTGTATTGAATTTCTTGGTTTTCCACTTTCCACTATACCTGATTCGTGCCCTTTTATTTTTCTATTGCTGCGTTTTTTTTCCTTTGTTACAAACATAGCCTTACCGCAATAGAAATCGCCTCCGACACCTATCCCCATATATTTTCATTGTATGTACTCCCTTTGTCCCGAAAAAAATGAATCCAGGATTGGATGTGATATATCCTAATACAACGAATCTGGACAGAGATATATCTAGTACTAGGTTGATTTTTTATGGGATGGAGAGAGTAGTAGTTATAGTAAAAGTTTTACTGACTTCATCCCAAAATATAAGAGATTTTGGTTTGATGAAACATATTTTAGGGGTATGTCCCATACAACCAAACGTTTCTACAGTATATTTTAGGACGAAAAGAGTACGTGCTCTGGTTGTAATAGTATTCGTACTTGCTACTTCATCCGTTCCAAAATAAAGAACCTAGCACCGTACTAGCAAATGTCACATCCGGTCCTGGGTTCTTATATTTTAGGACGGATGGAGTTCATTATGCAACGGAGGAAGGGAGTAGTATATTTTTAATATATTTTAGTATAAGTTTTAAATGCTAAAAGGCGTGTTTTATGTTTAGAAATGGATGGAGCATTTGCTGCTGCTGGAGTGTAGTAGTACTACTGTAGTACTGTATGACTGTATGGTTACAGTAAGCACTGTACGTAGAGGCGGACAGCAAGGCGGCAGCATAGGACCGACCGATGCCTCTGCCCAGATGAATAGATGATGCTCGAGGCCAAAGCTCACACTAGTCCAGCAGAGCAGAGTCCACAGAGACAGGTCAACCAAAGCAGCCATGGGCACTGCTGCATCGTCAGCGTCAGCAGCATCTGCAGGCAAGCATATCATGCGCAGTGTGCAGATCAAAGGACGGACGAGACGAGATGCCATTCGCTGCACGGAAATATTGAAGCGGCCGCCCGCCGCACGTACAGTAGTGCTCGCTGCTACTCCGTCCGTCCAGTCACGTCGATCCGGTGTTTTTAGTTCTAGCGCCTCGCTTTGGCACTGCACCGCTGCATCTGCATCCAGCTTACCCCATATGCATGCATTCAAGCTGGCCGATGGTGGCCTGCAGTTGCCGGCCGGTTGTCGATGGAGCTCGCCGCCGTTAGGGCAATAGCAGTGCGCCGTGTGATTTTGGCGAACTTCGTATGCCATCTATATAGATGAAGAACCTCATTAGCCAACTACTCCTTCCGTTCTTAAAAAAAAAAACTCAACCTAAGCTGAGTTTGAGAAGAAGGGGAGAAGATTGGGAACATACGTAAAACGAAGTAAGCCATTAGCACATAATTAATTGAGTATTAACTATTTTAAATTTTAAAAAAGATTAATATGATTTTTTTAAAGCAACTTTCCTATAGAAATTAAATTGTTTGCAAAAAAACGCACCGTTTAGTAGTTTGGGAAGCGTGCGCGCAGAAAACGATGTGTTTTCTCACTCAATCTCACCCAAACGAACGTAGCCCTAGGTAAGGATGTGACATCTCCTAATACAATAAATCTGCACAGTCCTTTGTCCAGACTCGTTATATTAGAAAATGTCACATCCCCTCCTAGATTTAGGTTTTTTTTCACATGGAGGGAGTACTCCAAAATGCAAGTTACCTGTAGTGGATTCCACTAGTATTTTTTTACCTTTTATCTTCCTTTCTCTCTCCTTTCCTCCTTTCTCCATCGCACAGAAACTGCACTGGGGCGAAGGCGGCGAGCGGCACCGGCACTGCGGCGGCGATGGCGGCGGGGCGGCTAGATCCAACCTTCATCTCCTCCCTCGAAGCGGCAGCGACATCGGCAGCGCGACGCGGCTGCGGAGCAGGGGGCCGCGGCGCCGAAGAGGGGTGGCCAGATCCACCCCTCCTCGTTCAAGGCCGCCCCTCTCCTCTCGCCGCGTCGGCTTTTAGCATCTCCGGCGGCGGCCTCCCCCTCCCCCCTTGCAAGCCGAGCGGAGCCGGAGGGCAGTGGGCAACCGTGGCGACGCCGCCTCTTTCTCCGTCGGTGGCCTCTCCCCTCTTCCCCTAGCGGTGGCGGCAGTGGCCTGCGGAGCCAGGGGCGGCGGTGGCATCGGGGAAGAGCGGCGAACGGCGGTGGTGCCGGCAACCTGCGGAACCAAGAGAAGCGACGAGCCCCACGACGGCGCCGCTCCTTTCTCTCCTCTTTCCCCCGGTTCCTCCCAACGCGCAGGCCGAGCTATTCCCCCCCCCCCCTCTCAACACACTCTAACAAATCTAACGAGGAACCCGTGGCCAATTTTAGCTCCTCGGACTTCACTTGGTTACGGGAGTTGCAGATGTGGCATGGAATCTGTGACGTGGAATGCTGGGGCTGAATGCCACATGTATGCACTGTGAATGGCCTAAGGTGGTTCGATTACACTGGCGTTGCGGTGTCTCGGGCCCGACGTCCTCAACGACGGCGAACCCCTTGCCGGCGGTGGGTGGCAGGGGATTGTAAGCGCTATCTGTGATGAATTAATGGAATCGGCCTAATGGACTCTACCATGTTCTTTTTCCGTTCTTTTCCGATTAAGATACGGATTTTACTTCGATTTTCATTATCACGCTTTTCAAACGGTACAACAGTGTATTTCGTGTCAAATATTTTTATATGGAAGTTTCTTCAAAATATCAAATAAATCTTTTTTTTTAGATTTGTAATAAATAAAACTCAAATAATAATGTGCAACTTTATAGTTTCCCGTGCCCTAACTTCATATTCAGCAGAAACAAACAATATGGTGAGATCAGCCTAATGGCCAGATTCGGTATCCCTCTGGTATATAAGGGTGTTTACAGTGCGCCACCGATTTTTGGCGTTTCTCGTATATCACGTAGACAAAAAACCTCATAAGCTTCATACTCTACAGTGCATGTGGCCTATTTTATTTTTCACAGCACATGATAGTGGCTCCCATCCGTTCTCTCTTCACTTTTCATCTCTCATCTCTTCCATTTGCCTTTTTTTCCCCACCAACCACCGGCCACGGCTATCCCATCGCCGGCGCCCCCCTCTCTCCCTCCCATCTATCGCCGGCGCCCCTCTCCCCATCCGTCGCCTCCGCCGCTCTCCCTACCACCCACGTTGGCAGATCAAAGCGGCGAGGCGCTCGGGGCGACTCTGGAACATCGGCGCGTCCTTCTCGACAACGGCGCCCGGGCGGAGAGGTGGCCGAAGTAGCAACGACACGGGGCGGAGCAGCGATGTCCCCGAGGCAGGTGCGGCGGCGGTGGACGACTCCAGAGGCGGGCGCGACGGCGGAGGACCCCGAGACAGGCGGCGACAACCCCGAGGGGGGCTCAGCGGCGGACGCCCCTGATGAGGGCTCGGTGGCGGAGGAAGCGAGGCGGGGTCGGGGGACGGTAGGATGAGCCGGTGAGCTTCTTCGACCCCACTGCCTTCCCCATCGAGCCAGCGAGTGCCCGGCGGTCCTCCTCCCCCTAGCGGCCCGGTCGACTAGCTCGACGGCGTGGAGCTCAGGGATGCCCTGGTCTCTCTCCTCCCTCTCCCTTCCCTGACGATGCGTTAGATCGAGCGTGGGCTCCACCTACAAAACTAACGAGGAACGGGTGGCTAAAGTTGGCTCCGCGGTCTTGAACAGGCTGCGTGGATTGCTGACATGGCTAAGAATATCCGGTTTTTGGTGTTGAGGCTGAATACCATATTGACGCATTGTGAACGCCCTAAGGAGACTATAGCAAGGAAAGGTACTACAGATAACAGATGGATGCTTGGCAATGCCGATGGGCGCAACGTCATAAGTGGGGCATAAATGTCATTGAATCTGAGTTGTTCGTGCCAAATCCATTTGTGTGGAACCAAGTTACATTGGAGGAGTTTTCTCTTTCTCTCTCTCTCTATGTGTCTCTCTCTCTCGATGCTATTGGTGAGTGAAGGCATTAGGGGTTCGGACTTGTCAAATTAATCTACATCGAGTGGATCCAACCGATAGGAGGGACAGGTTGGTGAAGGATTTGGTCGGAGAAGGATGGAACACGAATAGAGGGGCAAGAGTTCGGCACTATCAAGATTGACTCAGGTTGTGTTCGGAATTACTCTAAAGGTTGCCAACCTCCGCAGATCTCCTTCCTCGTTTTTTACGCTTCTCGATTTGATAAACAATGTGTTTTTCTAAAAGAAAAATATAAGAAAGCTGTTTAAAAAATTATAATAATCTATTTTAAGAATTTTAGAGCTTGTATTTAATTAATCATATGATAATAAGACACTCCATTCTACGTTCTCTCCCAAATGCAACCTCAATGTGGTTTCTCAATTTGATTTTTTGGGACGGTAGGGCTTGTCAAGCAATAGAAGACCAAAGCTTAGAGCCCTGGCCTAATAAATCAAAGCAAAAGCTAATATTTAAATTCTTGAACTTAATTTTGAAGTTGATTTTAAGATATTTTCAATGTAATTGTTTTAGTGTTGGTTTTAAGTCGCTACGAACAAAGATATAAAAATTTTATCTATATATTATTTATTATTTCCTAATAAACCGTCTTGATTTATTAGGGAATATGGACATCCGATGAGGTTCTTAGTTTTTATAGTCTTTTGTTATTCTTGTTTATTTTATTATTTCTCATATACGAGACCTTTCTTGTAAGTTGTAGCTATTGATACTATAGGAGTACACAATCGTCAATATAAACAGTATCATCTTTTCACTTATGCTTATTTTATTTATAAATTATTTTTTATTTATAAATATACCGTTTCGCTTCTGCTTAAAATCAGCCTAGCTGAAAGTTGAAATAGATGATGGATTTTTTCGCTTACGCTTAAAAATGAGCGGCCTGCACACAGGCTGCTGCTGCTGCATGCACTGCTCGCTCTCATCAGCAGGCAGCAGCGAGGGTAGCAAATCTATGCGTCTACTTGTCGTCAGAGCCTGCCTGCTGCCGCATTGCATTCGTAGCTTTTGTCAGTGATTGTACAAGATTCACTCTCTATCATCTCTCTCCTTTTTTTCTTTCTTGTTCATCTCCGTCCTCATCGGTCACCTCTTTTACTCGCTCCATGTTTGATTTGAGTTGATGTGTGCTCCTACGTACGGTGCTGCAGCATCTTTCTTGGTTCCCATGAACTCTTGGCTTCTTCCTCCTCTCATAATCCTCCTCTCGTTAAGTACAGTACTTGCTTGGTTGGTTTTGATCAAGGACTGTCCCAACTAATAGTACAGTAGTAACCATGACTGATAAAATGATAAGTAAAAGGATCATTTTTTGCAGTAAAGAAAAACAAATGATCTGAAATCACAACTCGAGTCACCACATTTTGTACAGAAATTGTTTATGTAAACAAAATTGCTGAATGCTGCTGTTGTCACTGAGAGGGGGGGGGGGGGGGGGGTCCAAGTGAAACATGATACAGGCGTTGAAAACTTTAGCTGAGCTCTCAGTCTTCAGACTGGCAAGGCCATGCATGGCGATGGGTAGTATCTGGGTGACTGTGGCCTCATCTCACTGGGCGCAAATACTGTACAGTATTGTGCACCGTCAAAGCGGCAGAGGGTTGAACACACGCGCAGATCGAGCAGCGACACAGTCCTGCCCGCCTCTGGGCTCTGAATCTGAATCTGAACATATGGGGCTCGTGTTTCTTTCTTCTTTCCCCTGCTCATCACAGGCTCACAGCTGAAGAAGTAGCATCGAGATCTCTGCACCTCCATTTCTTAAATATACTACTAGTAACTGGTTAATTACTCACTTTACAACTGTTTAGCAACAGTAATTATAGCTGAGCTAGTGTTCCAGGCTTCCAGCAATCTTGATCTGTTGTCTGTTACTGTGCTCCAGGAGTACTGCTACTAACACTAGTGTTACTGAACTACTGATGCGTTTTAGGTTGTTACTGTAGCTTTGTTACTCAGCTCCAATACTTCAGGCTCTTCAAATCCTATAGGAAATTTTCCTACTTGCCCATTTGATTCAAAGGATTAAAGTTTTCCAAATCCTATGAAATTCCTATGGAATGGCACATTGTATATGAATTTTGGAGGAAATATAGCAAGAGCTCTAACCTCTTGGAAAATTCCATTTGAGCCTATCTCTCTCATCCGATTTCTACGTTTTTCCTGCGCTCCAATCAAACGATCATTTCTATGTTTTGTAATCCTCTGTTTTACACTTCAATTCCTATCAGAATCCTGTGTTTTTTTTATTCCTCTATTTTTTCAACCCTGTGATTCAAAGGGGCCCTCAGTCTATCAGATACTGTGGTAGTACCGTGTGTACTCTCTGCATGTCCTGGGTTACAGCATTTTGATGCCAGCCAGATGCTCTCTTGAGCTTCTGCTGCCACTACAGCAATACTACACTACGGTTTCAGTACAGTGTACAGTACACCAATACAGTACATGAAAAAAAAATTCAGAAAAAAATATTCCTGAAGAGAGAAGAGAGAGAGAGAAATGGAGGGAGGAAGAACAGGGAGGGCCCACCGGGGTAGTATTCTGCTGGTGGTGGTGGCTCCGGCGAGGTCCCCATCCATTTGACTTGTGTAAAGCAAAAGCTACTACTCCGGCCGGCGAGACACGAAGAGAGAGAAGGTGAAGGGAACAGATGCAGCATGGAAAGAAGAGATTCCCCCTACGAGGAGGAGATGAGATGAGAGGAGATGAGCTTAGCTACTCCCTCCATCCCACGATATAAGGGATTCTAAGTTTTTACTTTTAACGTTTGACCACTTATCTTATTTAATTTTTTTTAAATATAAAAATTGAAAAGTTGTGCTTAAAGTACTGTAAATAATAAAGTAAGTCACAAATAAAATAAATAATAATTTTAAAATTTTTTAAATAAGACGAGTGGTCAAACGTTATAAATAAAAACTCAAAATAACTTATATTATGGGATGGAGGGATTACTATAGTTTCGCTCGATGCGATCGCACGCACACAGCGCAAGACTTGTGTAGCCGTGGCCGTGCCTCCTTTGTTCCGTTGCGTCGTGGTCGCTTCTGCCCGGCCAAGGTCAGCCGCTCACCCACTCCCAGCCCAGGTTTGCAATGTCTGTCAACCTCACATGTAAACTTTTCGGAAGACTATTTGGTTCTCGATGATGTTTTAAGGAAATGTCGGAAAACTTTATATTCTTATCTTGGTTGTATTTAAATGAGTTGGTATAGTATAACAATATAACATGATACTCTTCATCATAGAAAAAACTTAGCCTAAATAAGAAGTGAACATAGTATGGTATAATGAATTTGAAGAGTTTATGTTGGGGTTTTTTTTACGAAGGAAGTCGTATGTTTGCATCTAGTTTAGGTTTTTATTTTCTTTTCTAGGCTACGTATATCCCTGATTAAGGCATAAATCGCGTCTAATTTTATTTCTTATGAAATTCTTTCTATTGTCTTCAAAAAATTGTAACCATTCAGCTTTATAAAATCTCTCAGCTTTTACCAATAATTGTCAAGTGTTTACAATAACTATTCACTGTCACTGTGCGTGCGTGTCTGAAAATCTGCATATGCGTGCGTGTGCGGTCAGGAACGGCGTCGTCGTCGCAGAACCAGATGTCCAGATTACACGGAGCCACTACAGTCTTAATCTTGATGCTGCTGCTGCTGCTGCTTTGATCACTGTTAAACTACTACTTCTCGCTTGTACTGCTTCGGCTATAGTGGATCGTTTGGCCGCCTGTTGTTGGAAGTTTTGAACCGTTTGGGTGATTGGGGCGATCCCTTTGGCACCTCTGCTCGATCGACGCTTGCCACAGTGAAAATTCGGTGATGAAATTCAGAGTTTGTTTTTGCCGGGGGGAAACCAGTTCAGATTTTCACCACAGCCATCTGGTTATTGACATTTTACTACGAGTACGGCACCACACGTTTTACTGGCCTTCTTTATAACATAATTTTCAAAAAGAAAAAAAAGGATAGAGAGAGGAAACGAAATAATCTGTAAAAAAAACCCTGTAAATTTAAAAGTATGTAAAAAAACTGTAAAACCGCTCGATTTTTGTGAAATTGACTGTGGTCGGTTTGAAAAAACCGTAGGTTTTAATTGTTTTTGGTACGGAGTTGACCGAAATTCTTTGGTTTTATCAGTTGTGCCTGTTTTTGTTAGCAAACTGGCTAGGAGTAGTTTTTTACTTCCAAAACACGAAGATAAACTCATGGTCTCTCATTCATGAAACCGTTTATCGACCGAATGTACACACAATCAGTCTGGTCACGATAACTACTTGATATCTAAAACCGTTAAAATTCAAACAGCTCTGACTCGAAATCAATTTGATAATTGCTCCGTAACCGATAAAAGCCGATAAAATTTGTACAAATTTTACCTTGAAATAAATTTTTTTGGGACTAACTATAGTTATATCATCATATTTTTTTAATAAAAAATAGTAAAATTGTTTACATTGTAGATCATAGACTATAACACTATAATTAATTTATCAAGCCAGGAGCGGTTACAGTCAGTTCATGTTAAGACAACCATTATCAAATATAAGAACGTAGTAACGAATACTCTCCCGTTTTATATTATAAGTCGTTTGTTTTGTCCTAGTTAAATTCATTTAGATTTGATCAAGTTTATAGAAAAACATATTAGTATTTTCAATATAAAACAAAGATATTACCAAAAATATATTAAATGTTAGATTTAATAAAATTAATTTGATATTTTAGATATTGCTAATTCCACTATAAACTTAGTAAAAGTTAATAAAATTTAACTAGTAAAAGAATTAAACAAATTATAATAGGGAGTAGTATATAGCACCGTAGTAGACCTGTGCCGTCGGCGTCGTCGTCTCCAACGCAACCATTGGCTTCGCCGCCTATATATACATACACACGCCGGCGACCACCACTCCACTCTCCACCCACCCAACCAATCAACCAACCAAAGCAGCAGCACTGCAGCAGTGGTGGTGGTGGCTGCCTCTACTCGCACGCTCGCTCGCCCGCACGCTCCTCCTCCTCCTCTCCTCCCAAAGTTGCATTGCATCTTTCCCTTTCGCTTTGCCGTGTCAACGCGAACAAAAAGAGCCACGCCTCCCTCCATTTCCTCCCTCACGAACCTTCCCTCCACCTCCACCTCCGCCTATAAAGCCCGCCACCTCGGTGTGCTTTGGGTGTTCGTCCGTGTTCTTGCTTCGACTTCTTGCCTTCTTGGAGCTTGCCAGGCATGGCTGCTGCGGTGGCGGTAGTGGGGAGGTGTGGTGGTGGTGGTGCCAAGAAGCGGAAGGGCGAGGGGCTCGGGGAGATGCACGACGACGTGCTCGAGCGCGTCCTGGCGAGGCTCCCGCCGGCGAGCTACTTCCGGCTCAGGGGGGTGTGCAGGCGGTGGAGCGACGCCGCGTCGTCGCCCACGTTCCTCGCCGCGTGCGGCCGCGTCCCCGCGCGTGACCCGTGGTTCCTCATGCTGTCGGAGGGGGAGGGGCAGGAGCGGCGTCTTCCGGCCGTCGCGTTCGACGCCGGCGAGGGGGAATGGGCGCGGTGCGGGGGCGCGCCGGGGCACGTGATGCCGGTGGTGGCCGCGTCGGGGGGTCGCGTGCTGTACCGCGCGGCGGACACCGGGGAGCTCACCGTGGCTAACCCGCTCACCGGCGCGTCGCGCGTGCTGCCTGCGCCGCCGCCGGCCGCGCCGCCCGGCGCCGCGCTCCACGCCGTTGCCATGTACGGGTCCTCCCCCTACCGCGTCGTCCTCATCACGGGCGAGCTCCCGGACCTCTCCATGACGGTGTTCGACTCGTCCAAGAACGCGTGGGACGACGCGGTGGAGCTGTCCCGGAAGCCGGATGCCTCGTCGCCCGAGCGCGACGCGGACGGCGGCGTCGGCGGCAGCGGCGGCGGCGACGAGACGGTCTACTTCCTGAGCAAGTCCGGCGACGTGATGGCGACCAACATGCAGCGGAGCGCGTCGAGGCAGTACTCGTCCGCCGTCACGTGCGGCGACGGCGGCGAGGCCGTGGCCTACTTCCTGAGCAACTCCGGCGCGGTGGTGGCCTGCGACGTGTCGCGCCGCGCCTTCGCCGAGCTCCCTCGCATCCTGCCCGTCTACTTCGAGTACTCCATCGACGTCGTGGCGTGCGGCGGGCGCGCCTACGTGGTGGTCCTCTCGGAGCTCCTCGGCACGGCCAGCCTGCGCCTGTGGGAGTTCGCCGGCGGCGCGTGGCGGCAGGTGGCCGCGATGCCGCCGGCCATGTCGCACGCGTTCCACGGCAAGAAGGCCGACGTCAACTGCGTCGGCCACGGCGACCGCGTCATGGTCTGCGTCAGCTCCGGCGAGGCCAACGGCTGCTTCATGTGCGACGTGCCGACCAACCGCTGGGAGGAGCTCCCGCCGTGCGCCGGCGCCGGCGGCGAGCCCATGGACTTCGTGGCCGCCTTCTCGTTCGAGCCAAGAATGGAGGTCACCGTCTAAGCACCATTGATGTGTACTCGTAGTAGCTTAGTATGCAGTGAGATCGATTGATTTCAGCTTGTGTAGTTGTGTGTGCATGATTTTGTTGGGTGATTTGAGGATTATTTTCATGGGAATCAAAGCCACCCGTCTGTCTCATCAGTGTGTTCGTGTTGCTGTTGTTAGCCAGGAGAGCTTCACACTGTATCTTCTGTTCTTTCTTGATTCTTGTGCCAAACCTCACCTCAGTGCAGCAACTATCCCTATCTCTCACACTGCCACATTGTTCTTTCCCAAACTAGAGCTCTTGCCATTTGCAAATACTCTTCACATTTGCAAAGTTGCAATGTGCATTACTGACGCAGAATTCAGTTGTCACCATGAATCATTTCTTGAATTGTTGCAAGGATGAAACTGGTGATGCTGCTTTTTTTTTTCTTCTTTTCTTTGAGGCATAGTAGTACAGACACACACACATTGACACATGCATGCAAACAGCGAAAGCGAGAGGGGGGCGCCTTTGGCTTTGGAAGAAGGTGTGGTTTCCACTGAAGCAGAGGCTCGCCGGCCGGGGGACATGGCACGGCAATGCCGGCAGCCAAAGTTGTGAGCAGAATCCTTGTGGGGATATCACCGTCTCGTCCTCTGCTCATTCCTCCTCCCTCTCTTTTTCAGTTTCTATATGACTATGGCCTTGTTTAGTTGAGAAAAAAATTTGGATTTGGTTGGCACATCGGATATTCGGACACATATTTGAAATATTAAACGTAGTCTAATAACAAAACAAATTACAGATTCCACTAGGAAACTGCGAGACAAATTTATTAAGCCTAATCAATCTGTAATTAGCAAATGTTTACTGTAGCATCACATTGTCAAACTATGGCGTAATTAGGCTTAAAAGATTTGTCTCACATTTTACACGCAATATGTGTAATTGGTTTTTTTTCCTACATTTAATACTCCATGCATGTGACCAAACATTCAATGTGACAACGTGAACTTTTTTTTTTGGAACTAAACAGGGCCTATATCCCATCTCCTCTCTGAAGACAACACTACTGTATCAGTAATTCAGCAGTAGGAGCAATTCAGTATGGCTAGGTTTGTTCATGGTTTGTCACTGAATATTTGCAATGCGTTATCGTTGTTAGAATCTATGGATAATGTGGTGACAGTTGGATCTGGTACTGTAATCTAAAACTGCTCTGAATTAGGGCCAGGTAGTAGTTAGGGTTTGAGTGGCGTTTGGTTTTCAGGTTTATGGTTTTTTTATCCCCCTTAGCGAAAGTTCAGGTTGTGAAATGGACTGTCAAATGATGTCTGCTCATGCATTGCCACTGAAGAATTCATATGCATTATTGTTAGAATCTAGTACAAATAATGGGGGAGAGTCGGGAGACGATTGGATCTGATACTGTAATCTAAAACTATATATTAGGGCCAAGTGGTTTTTCTTTTTCATTACATGGTAGATGCATATGTGCGCACTGTTACACACTCACACGACTACGAATGCATGACCTAACATATGCTCAAAGAGAGTAAGAGGGCCAATAATTAGTTAAGCTTGAGTAGTCTTGAAATTTATCAAAAGAAACTCTTGAAATTTATGTTTCTCTTTTCTTTTGTGAAAGTTTCAGGTGTGTAAAATGGACCTTCCGACCTTAAAACATTCATTCATAGTTGGTGCATTTTGAAGAGAGTGTAAATAGGAAAACCACATCCACAATCACCATCAATTCGGATTGAATTGCATTGCATTGCCTTTGTGTTAGGTCAGTGTAAGCAGAATGTTTTTGTGTGAACTGTGTGCAAGTGTGCGTGCAGATGCTGCTTGCTTTGTGCTGTGTTTTGTGTTTTTTTGGCTGCCGTTTGCTTTGAGCTGTGGATGCGGTGGCTTTAGCAGCAAGTGCAAACAAAGCTCTCTCCCAAAGCGTGCTTACAGCTTTAGCAGTACTAGTTAACAGCCTCCTACACAGAGGCTTTTCCATGTGCTCACTTTAACCTAACATTACTCACTGCGTTAATCAACTCTGTGCAGTGTCCAGGAAACAATTACAGTGGCCTGGCAGTCACTCTACACTAGCCTAACATCAGCAGCTGCATTTTGAGTTGAGAATTCAGAAATGTTCCATTCATATTTCATACACTTACAGTTCAGTTTGCCTGAATTCAGTAAAGATTGTGTGAATTCATGCCCACTTTACGGTTTACATCATGTTTGGTTTTTTAGAGAGAATTTTTACATGGTTTTCTGAACTTCTTGTGGTAGGCAAGACTTCGCTTTCTTGGTGAAAATGTAGGGGACCGGGAATCATGAACTGGGGGAGAATGATGGAATGGTTGACAATGTGGAGAGGAAATTGTTTACTATCATGACGGTTTTATCTTGCAGCCACCGATCCAGGGACAACCCAGCATCACAAAAAGGGCAGCATGCCGCTGCCTTTTTAGATTGGCACTAAAATGGTTTACTGTGGAGATGCAAAACATGCAATCAGAGCTTGGTAGATTGCAGTCTTGACCCACTGTAAAAACACCCTTTTTCAGTAATTTCTAAGGATGTTAGTACAGTTTTTGATGATCAGACAAGGGCATACAATGTGAGGGATTAAGTAGGAAGCATCAGTGTTGTAGTGGTAGAGTCATGGGTGCGTAACTTTACCCGCCAAGGTTTAAATCCTGGTATCTATGAATATTACACACCCGCAAGTGGATTTTCAAGAGAAGATTAGGATGCCCCATTAGTTTTCGTCTCTTTGAACGTGTGTCGGGGGTGCATGATGCATGAGTGTTGTATTGCAAAAAAAATGCGAGTGATTAAATGAGCTACTATGGTGATTAATTTCCAAGGAATTGTAGAAATCAGGTGAGTTTTACTGAAGAAGAAACAGGCAGGGCATCTGAATCTACTACTGGTTGGTAGCATGCTTCATGGTAGCATTGAGGCAAGGGCAGGCAAAGCTGGTCCAGGCTGGTTGAGAGACACTTTTGGGCCCATTGGTTTTAGGTGGACCACCTCTCTGCACAGGCCGGCACTTGAGCCCCAAGGAGGCTGTTGGTCTACTGTTAAAAACAAAAGAGAGAAACAAAAGAATTAAAGAAGCTCTAATTTCATGGCTCCTTTCCGCAGCTCAACGTGCATTTGAAAAGTTTTTTAAAGTTCCATCAATAAAAAGCCTTAATTTTGGACAAGCTTTGCCATAAGTGTGTTATCTTTCCAAAGAAAGCTGGGTTGTGAGTGAGTGTATGACTAGCTGAGAGTATGATAAGTTGTGATAACAGTTGTTCTCAATTGCAAGTTGAAAACTTGCTGCAGCCTCTGTATTTTGTTCGGCATAGAATGTAGGCACATATACTGTACTAGACTGACACTACTGCTGATCAAACTTCTCTTTTATCAGTCGTTGATTCAGTTTCAGAACATAGGGGGGTATCTGGCAGTAGGTGCAGTGTGTCTTTACATGTAGCATCGTCAAAGGAGCAGAAGAAAACTGAACATCTGGACAGTAAGATTCCCCCCGTAGCATTAGCCAAAATTTCAGGGATGTGCTGGCTGGGGGCATTTCACTAGGCCTCAAAGTTCGAGTAATTTGTTACATCTCTCTGACAGTCAATCCTAAGACACTTCTCACATGGCAAACAGAATCAAAGGTTTTTAACTTCTTTTTGCAGTAAGCAATTCTCCAGGATTTTGCAGGTTTTCATTCGACCAAACAAGAGCTGAGGCGGAGTTACACTGACCAATCCAGGGTGGTGCGAATGGATGGCCTTATTATTTTGATTTGAAGTTGATGGCATTGCCTTTGACAGAAGGCAGAAAAGCCAAGTTTTAGAAGTACATCCAATGCCAGCAATTTTTCAGTTACGAGATTCTTAATCCCGGAATTCATCCATGAACTTCTCGTGAAACTCCTTGAACTTGGATATGATCGCTGGTATTTTGTCCTCCTGTGGCAAAATTGTGCACCTAAAATGCCACGTTCCAGGAACCTGAATTCACATCACAAGATAAGTCAACAGAATAATGTCAGTGAGAACTCAACAGTGTTTTGAACCAACAAGAGCCTAATAGTTTTCGGAAATGCTTTTTTTAAAAAAGGCAATGGAGATGCATTTGAGATAAACCTACCTGCCCAAATCCAGAACCAGGAACAACAACAATTCCAGTAGCTTCAAGAAGGCGGCGGGCATAATACGCATCTGGGGCAGTACCAGCTGCTTGGGCAGCTCCAATTGCCTTCTGGGGCAAATGGACGCGAGGGAAGAGATACATCGCACCCTCGGCCTTGTTGCATGTTATGCCTTCTAAGCTGTTGAAGGCTTCTTCCAAAGCCTGTGTAAAATGGAGAGGACCAAACAATGAGAAGATGCTTGATACTTCAAACAGTAGCTTAGATTAGAAGAAAGTTATTTCCACTAGCTATGTTTGTGTATCTGAGTGTTACTTTATTAGTACTAAACGCCAGTAACAGTATTCTGGATTTTTTTTTTCATGTATTGGCATAATACACAGGTGAAGCAGCAGCATTTCTAAATTCACAGTTCCAGCAGTGAATATTGTTTACCACCATTACAACAAGTGAGACAAACCTTTGCACGTCGAGCCAGAGAGGAGAGGATCCCGTCTTTCTCTACCATGAAGGATTCATAGGATTCATCCCCAGCCTGTGGAAGAAGCAACCTTGTAAATTACTGCCATAGTTTAACTTAATAATTGCTTTGTGAACAAGCTATCAGACCTTTGGTGGGTTCATTATGAGGCTAGCGAGTATTTGGCCAGACACGTTGGAACATAGGTTTACTGATGCCACCTTGTAAATTTGTTCCCTTACATCAGCGCTAAATCCAGTTACTTCCATATAGCCTCCCCGTTTTCCACATTCTCCGTAGTAACCTAATTGTATAAACAGTAAGATTTACCATATGCTTGGAGATGCAAATACAAATAACTGAAGAATATAATTACCTTTCGAAACTGATTGGAATGATACTAAAGGAAGATCATCATCAGTGTATCCCATTGATCGTGCGATCTTTTTGAAAGAATGGAATTGCTTGTCTTCAACATATATGTTTTCTTGGTACACCTTTCAAGGAATGAATCAACAAGTAAGCTTACAAGACCTACCCAACTCACAGGAAGTGTTCAAATAGCTCATCAAAACTCAAATGTTTCCAAGCCCTCGCATACAAAAAGTGCTGGACTCACCTCATCTGCAAGAAGAACAAGTCCTTCATTTTTGCAGAATTCGACAATTTTCTTTTGATTTTCCTCAGCAAGAACCTGATGAAAGTAGAAGCGGGATAAGTAACCACTCCAAGACCATGATTCTTGATGGTAAAAAGGAAGAGAAGGTTTCTTCTAAAGTATCTATTCACCATGTTCCAATAGACAGAATTGATATCTTATGAAGTAGATTTTTTTTATGCAAGGTATTGGCCTTCTGTAAATGTATGATAACTTAATAAATCATAACCACCTGCCCAGTTGGGTTCCCTGGATTTATAACAACGAGTGCTCTAACAGTGATACCCTTAGACTGAGCCTCCTCCAATTGTTTCTTAAGCTCGTCAACCTCCAGTCCCCAACCTGTCTCTTCATCAAGGAAATAAGGAACCTGAAATTGGATATGTTCTGCATATTAAGTCATCAGACATGGACATGCATCGCTGCAAGTTTGAAGGATTCCTAATAATATAATGCCAAAACCACATTATGTACAAAGAAAAATCAATGGGTAATTATCACTTCATTGTAAATTTAAATTGAGTTGAACCCAAAATTCGACAAAGGATATAGTTCAAAGCATTGCCTGCAGGCTGATGGATTTGTTGCTCTAAACAAGAAAAACATAATTGTATAGCGTTATAAGCATTGTCATAGACTCATAGTACATACAAGAGAACCACCATGGAGAGCAATTGACGCGGAGTAGAGCGGGTATTGCGGAATAGGACAGAGAATGCCATCATTCTCAGATCTTATCAATAATTGCATCATCATGTGCACCTAGGTGAAAAAAAAATTACACTGGTTCAGTGAAGGCGCATTATGTAGAGATGGGAAATTAAGGGTAACTGGCAAAAAGAGTATCCTAATTGATCATAAACTATTAATTAATGGTAATCAGTTAATGTTGATTATAGATTATCTTTTCAACATACTGCTGGGCTTGCTCCATCTGTTAGGAATATGTTATCTCCGCTAGCATGAAAACCATCACGGGCAGCAATTCCAGCAGCAATTTCATCACGCAAACCCTTTATACCCTGAAATAGAGGACCACATGAATGACCAAGCTCATGAAACTATGACAGCTTTCATCAAACAGTAAATGAGTACCTGACTATGGCTATAGGCTCCTGTTGCTCTTCCTGGGATCTTGTCTAGAATTTGCCATGCTCTTTCTATAGCATCTGAACTGTATGCAAACATAACTCAGTATACTAAAATTTGAAAAAAAAAATGAGTAGAGTAGCCAGCATACTACTTATTCGCAAATGCTCCACAGGTTGTTTATTAGAATTAGATAGGCACATAAGTTATTAGCATGCAACAATTGTCAAACAATTTACAGTAATTACTTTCCATTGATTAAAAAATACAAAATGATCAAGTTATTGCAGGCACGACAGATCATAAGAATGAATCTTAATAGCTACCCTAACATGACTAGAGATTGAGTTCTCATTTCTCACCCCTCAATGTATGCATTAGAATAAAGTTTGACACTAATACGCTTGTAGTCATCCAAGATTAAACAGTTTGATATACCTGTACAGAGCATGAGTTTCACTTTTATCCAGCAGAGCTGGATGATCACATAACGACAAGACCTGGAAAAAGCAACACGGGCAAATAAGAAGCCATGGAACTTGCAATCATTCAGCCAAATTAGAATCCAAGGAATATAAACTCACCTCTCTGAAAAATGTAACTGGCTGCTGGCCAAGAGATTGGGGATTGCCAATGTTGCAATAAAGTATCTGCCATTAAATATATGGGTACAGGTAAATATATTGATATTTGATAATTATTAGATTTATTTATTTATTTTTTACCATAGAGAATACTTCATGTGATCAAAATACAAACCTCGTCAAAAGGAAGTGAGTCTGGGTTTTTCTGTAATTCTTGTTGTAAATTCTGCAGAATAAAATGTAGGTCATAATCCAAGTTTGTAAGTAAGTCCTAAAACTAAAGAGATAGACAATAAGAAGTACTAATAACAGATTTTGCACTTTGCAGAATTCAGTAAAGTAATACAACACTAGCGAAAGAACCGATCACTGTTGGAGTACAGTTTGACTGCTACAATCAGGACAAATTTTATGATGAAAAATATTCAGGACAATAAACTATATCGGACAAACTAAATGTTCAAGACCATATTGGACCAGCCACAGTCCATCCCATTGAAACATTAGAGCACTAGTAATCACATAGCATCAGCCACCACATTGGATTATTAGATCCCGTCATGAACCAAGAAAGAATGGTGTCGACTAATCGGTAATATGACTTCTGCAAAGAAGCTCTCAGCTATGACACTAAAACCCCTACCGAATCTCCGCATTTCCTGCTTATGCAATATGAGTTGATGTACATGAGACAGATTCCACGCACCTGAGCATGTGTAACAATCTCTCCACGGACAGCATATTCACACTTCAACACCTAAAGCAACAGAACAAACCAGATTAGATAGGACGATGCATTGTGAACCTTCAAGCACAAGTTCCAGCTATCTAGCATCCCATCCAATTGCTGCTGAGAAGTAGACATCTTACTTTTACCATCCTTCAGCAAATCGCTAACTGAAAACACGCTCGCACGACAAGCCAAACAAGCTAAAGGAACCGAATCGAAGAAGGTGGGGTGGGGGGATGGATCATCACCTTGGGGTTGATGGTGTCGAGTGACACCGGCGCCGCGCCGGCAGCCGCGGTCGACATGGCCCTCACCATGGCGGAAGCCATGGCCGCCGCCGCCGCCGCCGGCGGGGATGGCGCCGAGGGGGCAGCACCGGCAGACGGCGCCGCGGCTGATCTGGTGGCGGCCGCGCGCATCGAAGCGGCGGAGGTCACCGCGCGCCGCGCCCGGTCGGCGACGAAGCGGCGCATGGTGGGAGACGCGGCGGCGGCGAGGGGGAGAGATCGCGACCGGGGGGAGCACGAGGCGGAGGCGTGATTTACTGTTTTTTTTTTGGGGGGATTATTTATCTAAGCGGGTTTTGCGTCCCTGCAAGAAAGAAAAAAAAAAGACACGAACCCGAAATTACTTGACCAAAAAGACAAGGCGGTTAAATTTGTTCTTCCGTCGTTTAGTTTACTTTTTTTTTTTGAGAAACAGTTTACATTTTATTTGTACTCCCCCGTCTCATAATATAAGAGATTTTAAGTTTTTGTTTGTATTATTTGATCACTCGTCTTATTCAAAAAATTTATGCAAATATAAAAAACAAAAAATTGTGCTTAAAGTATTTTGGATAATAAAGTAAGTTAAAAAAATAAATAATAATTTCAAATTTTTTGAATAAGATGAGTAATAATTTGAAGTTTGCTTCAAAACCGAATTCAAAGTTTGCATCAGCAAAAAAAGGTACGTGAAATTCGACAACGCATATGAAACCGTGCCTTTTCCCTTTGCATATATGCGCACTTAACGCCTCGCCTTATAGTGACCACAGACCACTATATAAGGCTATAAAAAATTTCTTGATTCGAACTCACTATTAGTCACCACTTACCATTAAGAAATTTTGGCTTACCCCAAATCCTGACTAATAGTGACCTATAAATATTTTTAAAAAAAACGATTCGGTTTGGCAAACAACAGGTAAAATCTCAACTCGATCAAACCTAAAAAGGACTTTCAGTATCTACAGTTCTGTCAATAAAAATAACTCTTTGTTTTGATTTTTTTTTCATGCACTTTGTTTTCTTCTGATTCAACCAGGCCTGACTCCATCGTCCCCATGACTTGCGGCCCATATGATGGTTGGTGACTTGCTGGCCATGGTGAGCCTAAATAATCGGTTGAGCCCAATGGGTCGGCCCATCCTAAGTCACATGCTCCCTCCTCCTTCTCCGGCCGTCGAATCACACCTTCGTTGGCACCACCGTCTGTCTACGAGCTGTTCACTCGCCGGAGTCCGATCATCAAACCGTTTTTGTCTACGAGCTGTTCACACGACGGTGTCTAGTGGGAATGTGAGATGATAGTTTTTTTTTTACTAAATAATGTGAGATGATGGTTAAGGATAACATTGAGAGAACTTTAAATGGGATGTAATTAATGTGATAGATAGTACTCTATAGCATTATCCACATTCATATAGATATTAATGAATCTAGATAAATATAGTGTTTAGATTCATTAAAATCTATATGAAATAAGCAATGCTATAAATTTTTACATTGTAAAACGGAGTAAGTATGTAGTATGATACGATTACTCTTATTTAGAACAAAGTTTAATAAACATTAAATTTTAGAAAACCCCATATTTTATGATCTAAGGACAATTGCTTATTTGACCATGTTTGGATGACTAACTACCAATTTTATCTTATTTTTTCTACTTTATACTTTATGTTTTTGACCCTGCTTTTCATAAACGTACCTACCGTTTGACCTGTTTCCACTTCACCATTATGGTTTGAATTAAAAATAATAAAGAAATACAATTATTATTCGTGATGACCGAAAACCCTATCCTTATCTAACCCTATCCAGAACACTACTGTACTCTCGTCTCTCTCTCCCCCTCTCTCTCGTACCGGCGGCAGCGGCGGCGGCGCACGGAGGAGAACAAGGCACGCCGGTTCGTGGAGGGAGCGGCAACGGCGGTGGGGCTCGGAGGGACGGGATCCGCGCTAGCGCCGGCTCGTGGATGCAAGGGCGGCGACGGCGGGGCATGGAGAGAGGGAGAGCGGCGCCGAGCCTCGGGCTCGTGAGGCAGCGGCGTGCGGAGGTCAGAGGGAGGTAGGGAGCGACGACAACACTTTGAGAAAGGGAGAGGCGCGGCGGAGCTTGAGCCGCGGCGGGTGGATCCAGCGGGGGAGGAAGGAGCGGCGGCGGCAGGCCTGGGCGGAGCTCGGGCTGCGACCAATTGATCCGGCGAAGGAGGGGCGACGACGGCTCAGCGACGGGCCCGGTGGTGGAGATCGAGCTGCGACGGCTGGATCCGGCAGGAGAGGGCGACGACGGCTAAGCGCCGGCGAGGAGGAGCGGCGGCGGCAGGATCGGCGGTGGAGCTCGAGCTAGGACTGTTGGATCCAGCGTGGGAGGGGCGACATCGGCTTCCTCGTCGGCGGTGGTGCTCGGGCTGTGGCAGGCGGTGACGAGGAGTAGCGGCGGTGCTCGGGCGAGAGAAGAGAGAAGAGAGGAGAGGAGAGGAGAGGGAACTGATGGGTGGGTCCCACGTGCAATAGGGTCAAATGAGCAAGGGCAGAACAGACCTTTTGTGCTCCAGTTAACACCGTTACATGCCCTTAACAGAATAGGGTCAAACTGAATCTTCAATTTTGAAAAAGAGGGTCAAATGAGCAAAGTTGATAAAATGAGGTCAAATTGGTAGTTAGCTTTCAAAAGAGGGTTAAAAACGCAATTGCCCCGATCTAAGTTGCAAAAAATCACACGTATTATGACGGGTGGCATAAAACCACATGTTTTGTGATCTAAATGTTTCACAAAACCTCACCTTTATCGAAATCTTGATTAATTTTATCATATCTTAAACATTTTTTAAAAGTAGTGATGATTCAAACCATCAACCCAAATTGTCAGGGTTACAGGTAAGGTATACCCTTTACTCTTCAATACATGCCGCGTATCGGTATGGTATACCTGCGCGTATACGGACGCTCTCTGCATACATTAAGGGAATCCATCATAGAGTTCACAGATAGAAAGAGTCCTACTCGGACAAGACTGGGTCGTCAGTGCATCGTGCAGGGTCCGATGTCTCCGAGTTCTACTTGGAAACCGCTTGACCTGCGATATAAAAGGGACCCCCTGGGAGGACCTAAGGCGGGAATCTGATAGCCAACATCACCACCACAGCCTACGAAGTCGGAGCCTGCGGAAGCCAGATTGCCGAGAGGTAGGTCTAGTCGGATTAACCCGATACGATCTCGTCGGTTTCATCGAGTTCCATCTTTCCCTTTGTAACCTATGATTTCCATCATATAATCCCATACCAACTGGATTAGGGCTATTACCTATCAAGGGGCCTGAACCAGTATAATCTTCGTCTTCTGTTTGCTTGATGTTGTACTACGTAGACCCTTGTACCAGCGTACCCCAATACTCTCTATATCCGGTCTACGGGTATCACCCGTCGACAGTGGCGCGCCAGGTAGGGGGACTTGGTGCTCAAGGTTCTACTACTATGTCATCCAGCCTCGTCGACAACAGCGTCAACACCAACCTCAACTACGGGCTTCCTGCCTCAACGATGCTAGCGTGGACTCAAGTCGGCGAAATTGTCTTTCCGGTTTACACCACGATGCCGATCTCAGCTGGGCCATCGATGACCAGAAACGAGAACGCAGTGGCTGTAACCCAAGACAGCTCCACGTCGAAAGGTCCTCCCGCCGAAGTGGAGAACGGAACATCGATGACATCCGAACTCGAGAAGAATTCTAATGCGGCCAAACCTTGTCGTTCCGACAAGAAACGCAAGCCAACGAGAATAACTTCCGAAGCGACAGGGTCCTGCTGCCCTATTCACAAATCCAGGAAACATACTTTGCAAGCCTGCTGGGTTTTCCTCAACGCCCGCGTCGAGATTCGCGCCTGCAAGGAGTGTGGAATTCAGCGTGTTTCTCCAACTCGTGGTGTCTATTGTCCTATTCACAAGACAAAGAACCACGACCTCTCGAGCTGTAAAGTTTTTCTCAGCGTCACAAAGATGCCATCTCCCAAGGTCCAGCAGCCAGGCAAGACCCTTAGAGACGAAGACAAAGAACGAGGAACGACGCTGACCCCAGATCGTTTCATCGGTGTTATCGACATCGGTTCTTCCGAACCATCAGTCCTGCATCTACTCGAGGACTACGACTCCTCGTCAACAAGTACGCCACGTGAGGTATTGGCTATCGACGGGACAGGCACATCGGCACGCGCTAACACCGGGGCGGAAAATCAGACGTCTACACCGGCTCAGCACATCAGGACCCTCAACGCAATACTGAGGGAGACCCCTTATGACCCCGTTTTACACGATGACCTCGCACAATGGACGGAACGGTTACGGGAGTCAGTGACCAACCTCAGCAACGCGTTCGAAGAGGCCGCCGCTGCAACCCACCCGGAACAGCAACCAACTGCTGGTGCCAATGGCGAAAACCCCGAACAGCGGGAATCACCCCATCGAGCCAGCCCTCCACCTCGCGGCACCAGCGATCTCCGCGATCACCTAAACGGTCGCCGAGAAGCTCGTCGCACACGGGAAAATGAGAACCGTTCCCGGCATCACGTTTCTTCACGACATCACGACAATGAAGAACGAGGAGGCCAGACCGAGACCGTGATCACCGCCACAACCGTCATATTCGCGACGATCGTGAGCGACGGACACCGGGCGATACCAGTCGAGGACGCCGCCATCATGACGAAGACGACAGAGAACGGCGCCGGGACAACAACGGTGGGCGACGACAGGATTCTTGAGAACCCGGCCGGCGTTCTCGTAATCCTACACCAGAACCAAGCGACCCATCGTCGTCCTCATCTTCTTCCTCCTCCTCATCGTCAGATAGACATCCACGAAGGACATACGATCGCCGACAACCCACTGCCGCCAGTGCTGGGTGTAGGGCTTTCGGTCGTTCGTTGCGCGATGTCCGATGGCCTGAGAGGTTCCGACCGGGAGCAATAGAGAAGTACGATGGGAGCACTGACCCAGAAGAATTTCTTCAAGTCTACTCCACAGTACTCTATGCTGCCGGAGCGGACGACAACGCGTTGGCGAATTATTTGCCAACTGCGTTAAAAGGCTCTACGTGTTCGTGGTTGATGCACCTTCCGCCCTACTCGATTTCTTCGTGGGCAGACCTATGGCAGCAGTTCGTCGCCAACTTCCAGGGAACCTACAAACGCCACGCGATCGAAGACGACTTACACGCATTGACACAGAGCTCGGGTGAATCCTTGAGGAAATATGTTCGGCGCTTTAATGAGTGCAGAAATACAATCCCCGAAATCACCGATGCTTCTGTAATTCGCGCCTTCAAGTCCGGTGTCAGAAATCGCTACACTACCCAGGAGTTAGCAACGAGACGCATCACAACTACTCGGAGACTGTTCGAGATTGTTGAGCGATGCGCCCACGTTGACGATGCACTTAGACGCAAGAACGACAAGCCGAAGACCGGGGGCGAGAAGAAATCAGCCACGAACACACCTGAGTCAAGCAAAAAGAAAAATCGCAAGAACGCGAAAAGGAAAGCTCAAGCAGAAGTATTCGCAGCAGAATATGGCCACCCTCCCAAGCGCCCAGACCCACAAGGTAGTGACGCAAGGAAAGCATGGTGTCCCATACACAAGTCGAACAGACATTCTTTGGAAGACTGCCTTGTTTTCAAAAAATCGCTCGAGGAGCACATGACATCGGAACAAGGCAAACGAGTACGCGTGGTCGAGAAGGATACGGAGATGACCGCTCAGGAGTCGGACCCAGCGTATCCAGACTCTGACCTCCACGTCTCACACATTTTCGGAGGCTCTACAGCGTACTCCTCCAAGCGAGAGTATAAGAAAGTGGAGCGAGAAGTCTGCTCGACGTGGCAGGGGGCTGCACCCAAGATGAAGTGGTCTGAACAGAAGATACAATTTTCGGAAGATGACCATCCCAAGACCGCCGTTATCCCAGGACGCTATCCGATCGTGGTCGAACCCACTATTCGGAACATCAAGGTCGCGCGGGTTCTCATCGACGGTGGCAGCTCAATCAACCTCCTCTTCACCAGCACATTAGACGCCATGGGAATACCACGAAACGAGTTGACACCCACCGATCAACCCTTCCATGGAATTACTCCCCAGTCTTCATCCAAACCAATGGGCAAAATCACGCTGCCTGTGACTTTCGGCCAAGCAAACAACTTCCGGACAGAGCAGATCACCTTTGATGTCGCTGAATTCGATACAACGTATAACGCCATCATCGGGAGAACTGCACTTGCGAAGTTCATTGCCGCATCTCACTACGCGTATCAAGTGCTCAAGATGCCAGGGCCGAAGGGAACAATCACCATCCAAGGGAATGCAAAGCTGGCGGTACAATGTGACAAGCGGAGCCTCGACATGGTCGAGCAAACGCCAAGTCCACCCGCCACAACCGAGCCACCCAAGAAAATGAGCAAGACAAACAAGACGCCGAAACCGGACGGCGCAATCAAGACCGTTCCTCTCTCTAGTGCCAACCCCGACAAGACCGTCAAGATCGGGGCATCACTAAACGAGAAATAGGAACTCGCGCTCATCACCTTCCTCCGCGACAATGCTGACGTGTTCGCTTGGCAGCCGTCTGACATGCCGGGGGTCCCCAGGGAGGTGATCGAGCACAAACTCATGGTGCGACCCGATGCCAAGCCAGTAAAGCAAAGACTGCGGAGATTTGCACCAGACCGAAGACAAGCCATACGAGAAGAGCTCGACAAACTTCTCAAAGCTGACTTTATCAGAGAAGTACTTCATCCAGAATGGCTAGCCAACCAAATCATGGTGCGGAAGGCCAACGGGAAATGGAGAATGTGTGTCGACTTCACCGACCTCAACAAGGCGTGCCCCAAGGATCACTTCCCTCTTCCTCGAATAGACCAACTGGTGGACTCAACAGCCGACTGTGAGCTGCTGAGCTTCCTCGACGCTTACTCCGGCTACCACCAAATCAGCATGGTGAGAGAGGACGAAGAAAAGACAGCATTCATCACACCGTTCGGGGTATTTTGCTATGTTAAGATGCCATTCGGATTCATAACCGTTGGGAACACTTTCCAGCGCACGGTCCAGGGCGCACTTAGCGACCAGCTCGGCAACAACATCGAGGCATACGTCGACGACATTGTTGTCAAGACCAAGAAAAGCGACTCATTGATTGACGACTTACGGGAAACGTTCGACAACCTTCGACGATATCGCCTCATGCTCAATCCAGAGAAGTGCACCTTCGGAGTACCGTCGGGCAAGCTGCTCGGCTTCCTCGTCTCTGGTAGAGGAATAGAAGCGAATCCTGAGAAGATCAAGGCAATCGAAAACATGAAGTCGCCCACAAGACTCAAGGAAGTACGGAAGCTAACCGGGTGCACGGCAGCACTAAGCAGATTCGTCGCTAGGATGAGAGAACGAGGACAACCCTTCTTCGCTCTGCTGAAGAAGCAAGATAAATTTGTATGGACACAGGAAGCCGAAGAGCCATTTATTGCACTCAAGCGCTACCTATCAAATCCCCCTGTACTCGTTGCTCCCCAACCTAATGAAGAATTATTCCTTTATATTGCCGCCACGCCATACTCCGTCAGCACTGTAATTGTCATCGAGAGAGAGAAAGTCCAACGACCAGTATACTATGTCAGCGAAGCTCTCCACGACGCAAAGACCAGATATCTACAGATCCAAAAACTGCTCTACGCAGTAATCATGACATAGAGAAAGCTACGACTCTTACTTCCAAGCCCACAGAGTCACAGTTGTCTCCTCCTTCCCCCTCGGTGAAGTCGTGAGAAACAAAGACGATGTCGGCCGCATTGCGAAATGGGTAGTCGAGCTAAGTCAGATTGATGTCCACTTTGTACCACGAACAGCCATCAAGTCCCAAGTACTCGCCGATTTTGTAGCTGACTGGACCATGCCTTATAATCAATCAGACAACCAGATCAACAACGAAACATGGACAATGGCGTTCGACGGTGCACTCAACAGCCAAGGAGCAGGGGCAGGATTCATCTTGACATCTCCTTCTGGAGATCAATTCGAGCACGCAATCCACCTCAACTTCAAGGCGACCAATAACACAGCCGAGTACGAAGGACTACTCGCCGGGATAAGAGCAGCAGCCGCACTTGGGGTCAAACGACTGATCGTGAAAGGGGACTCCGAGCTAGTCGCGAACCAGGTACACAAAGATTATAAATGCTCTAACTCAGAGTTATCTAAGTACCTCGCAGAAGTCAGGAAGCTGGAGAAAAGGTTCGATGGGATCGAGGTCCGACACGTATACCGCAAGGACAACATCGAGCCAGATGACCTAGACGTGCGTCCAGACAAGAACCACTCGAGCCCGGCACTTTTCTGGACATCCTGACGAAGCCATCAGTGAAAGAGGCAATCGGCGAGATCAACACAGCCGCCCTCGACATCAGCTTGGAGGCCACAGAGGCAGAACGCGTCATCGCCGATATCGAGACCATAGACGACTGGCGCACCCCATTGATCAAATTCATCAACAGCGAAGAGTTGCCCGAGGACGACGCAGAGGCTGAGAAAATAACCCGTAAAGCAAAAATCTACTGCACGATCGGCAACGATCTATACAAGAAAGCGCCAAACGGAGTACTTCTCAAATGGGTCTCGTCCGACGACGGCACACACCTCCTCCTCGATATACATGAAGGCATCTGTGGGTCACATGCCGCCGATCGCACATTGGTCGGGAAAGCCTTTCGACAAGGGTTTTTCTGGCCAATCGCCCTCAAAGACGCATGTGACATGGTCCAGCGGTGTGAATCCTGTCAATTCCACAGCAAGCACACAAAGCTACCTGCACAAGCGCTCCAGACCATCCCTCTTACTTGGCCGTTCTCGTGCTGGGGGCTAGATATACTCGGGCCATTCCCACGAGGACAGGGCGGCTACAAGTTCCTATTCGTGGCGATCGACAAATTCACTAAATGGATCGAAGCGGTACCCACGGGGGAAATCAAGGCCGCCAACGCCATCAAGTTCATCAAGGGAATATTTTGCAGATACGGACTACCGCATCGCATCATTACTGACAACAGCTCCCAGTTCATTAGTGCCGACTTCCAGGATTACTGCATTGGGCTGGGAGTCAAAATATGCTTCGCTTCGGTCTCCCATCCTCAAAGCAACGGACAAGTCGAGAGGGCAAACGGCATAGTACTACAAGGGATCAAGACCCGTGTCTACGACAGGCTCATGTCACATGACAACAAATGGGTCGAAGAACTCCCATCAGTACTATGGGCCATACGCACCACACCGACAACGACCAACAAGGAAACACCCTTCTTCCTCGTGTACGGCTCCGAGGCCATGCTCCCCAGCGAGCTACGACATCAGAGTACACGAGCACAGAAGTATTCCGACGAGGAACAGGAGGAGCAGCGAAACGACGATGTGAATCTACTCGAGGAACATCGCGAACGAGTTGCTGTTCGAGCAGCCGCCTACCAACAAGCCCTTCGCCGCTACCACGAGAAGCGCATTCGAGCACGCATACTTTCGATCGGCGACTACGTCCTCCGAAGGGTTCAAAGCCAAGCAGGACGAAACAAGCTCTCACCTAAATGGGAAGGACCATACACGATCACACAAGTCTTGCGACCAGGCGCATTCAAAATTGCAGACGGCGATGGCCGCGAGTTGGCAAACTCATGGAACATTGACCAACTACGTAAATTCTATGTATGAGTCAATACCATCCATACCTGTAAGACAACTTACATCATCAATAAAGCCTATTTTCAGGCGCATATTACAAATCACAGTGTTCCTGCCTGACGATCCCTCACCCAGATGACACCTAGCGTTGAAACCTATCCTCATGTCCCTTTACGCCATGCTGACAAGGCCTCCGAGGAACCTAAGGGATCTTCGGCTGGGGAAGCCCAGAGCCGATAAGGCCTTGTCAGATTCTGTAGAGATGAAAGACCATGTCAGACCTGGTCGTGTAAGAGTTCTCCCCGTGCGTATTAACCAAGCCGCGTAATCGGAAATGAACTTTCCAACTTCACGGCTGGGGGCTAGGATCAGTGCTTGTTCAACCGAGGCAGGTCAAAGGTCCAAGAGCCTTGTCCTCCGAGAACCATTCTCCGACGACAAGGCTGGGGGCTAGGGAGAGTGTACAACTCAAACGACTGCCCAAAGTCGAGAACTGAGGAGGCACTCTTACACACTACATCCAGAGTAAGGACTCGTTACGATAGATTTCTTTTCTATTTCATAAGATACTTCTTACAATTCCGCACAAGTCCAAAATTATATTACATTTTTCCCTAAGATGTCTATCGCAGGGTACAAAGGCTACCAGGAAGGCCAACGCTAGTCCATCGACTGGAAAACTTTCTCTGCAAGCGGCACCATCGACTTCGCCAGGTGGTCTATCTCCGCCGGAGTCCTCCGAGAACGAGCGAACCCTTCACGGAGAAACTCGAGGTGCAGCTGCGGACGATGATCTCGTATGCAAGCCAACACATGCCCTCCGGCATATCGGCTCGACCGACGGCATTCCTGCTTCAGGGCTTCGTCAATGCGCTTGCCGACGCCTTCGAGCTGAGTACATGCCCCATTCAGCCACGAGATGTAGCCGGCCGCCGATTCCTCGGGATCTCCACGGGGCACCCGGAGCTCCCTACAAACATGGGCCATGGACGTGCAGCAACTCTTTAGATAAGAGTCGAACCACACCTCGCGACCCCTGAGTGCCTTCACGGCCTGGTCTTTTTTCACCTCCACCATCGCCCTCTCGAGTTTCGTGACTTCACACTTCGTCTTCCAATATTGGATGCGACAGTCTTGGTCAGCAAGTCTACTCTCGAGGTCTGCTCTTCCATTCCGAGAACACAAAAACCAAGTTACTCCGGGAAGAAGAATGAAGGAGATGAAAACAAAGATCACCAACCTAAGGAGGTCATCACCACACTCGTTTCCACGGGTGAGTTTCGTCCCATATCGTCCTGCGACACAGGCGTTTGGAGGGTAATCGCCGGGGCGACCACCGGTAACTTGGGCTGCCCACGCTGCTGGACATCCTCGACATCGACATCCCTACAAACAACAACCAAAAGTACTCAGGACCAGGGTGCCAACAGAAATCAAGGCAGCGATTGCACGAATAAAGGCAGTTGAAGCCGACAACTGTTATACAAAGTGTAGTCGATTACAAATGATCTGAGGCCCTACTCTTCAAAAAGCGGGAGAACAGACTCTCCTAGTTCGCCAACCTCCTCCATCACGCCCTTATGAGCGTCGTTGACGGCCCCCCGGTCCAAGATCTGCCGAAGATCGAGTTCGGGGTGCGCCAGTCGGACACACGCTAGGACATGACATGCCCCGGTGTAAATCCCGTTTGACGCCTCCTCCACGATCCTGGTCGCATGCTTGGAGGGTATCGCCTCCATCGCCGTAGCTAGTTCCGCAAGTGAGGACGTTAGCGAGAACTCGTCGGGGTTCGCTGGGATGGTTGTCGTGATGCCACACTCCCCGGCGAGCTGATGAAGACCAGTGTAGGTGACCCGCAGCGACCCACGGATCTCCGACAGGTTGTTCTCGAGTTCCGACATCCGGTCCTCGAGTCCCCGCCGTTGCCGCTCATTACCGGCCACCAGCTCCCTCATCTTCTGGAGGTCCTCGCGAACCTCCACCAGGTCGCGTTCCAGCTTGTCGACACGCTCGTTCGCCGACGACGCTGCCGCTGTCTTCGCCTCCTCGATCTCGCGACTTATGCCGCGAGCGCCAGCCTCGAGGATGCGTTGCATCTCAGCTTGGAGCTCCCCCAGGTGAGGACGTTGGCAGATGGCCCGCGAGTAGGTCCGAGGGCACTGGACGGACCGCTTGGCGTCGCTTCACGGCTCTTTGGCGCAACAACAACATCGGTTGAGGTTGCCGCAGGAGACGCTCCGGAGGCCCCTTCGGACTTGTCCTGCGCCGCTCTTGCCTGCGCCGACCTGCAGAAGATCCTCAAATCAAGCCGCCGGAGATCGCCGGAGAAGGGGCCGAGATGAACAAGCTAGGGCTTTGCAGGAGCAGAGGAGACAAGGAACGCCTGGAGGCTGGAGAGCTTTTTTCACAACGGGCGGACTTCAAAATGGATCCTCAAAATCCTCTTAAATAGACGCATTTCCGACGGTGCGAATTCCAAGGAAAGGAGAGAGAGATTACCGCCGGAAATTTCTAAGTCCGTTACGCGCGGCAGTTTTTCAGACTTCAGTTTAAATTCACTCATGACCGTTGGGCTTCACATGGTGTTGTCGATTGCGTCCTGTCTCTACGGTTCGCACACCGAGAACGACAACAGCCTCGACACCAGAATTCGCGATCGGTTACACGAGTCCATTTAAGCAGAAGTCGGGGGCTACTATCAGGGTTACCCTTCGATACATACCGCGTATCGGTATGGTATACCTGCACGTATACGGACGCTCTCTGCATACATTAAGGGAATCCACCATAGAGTTCACAGATGGAAAGAGTCCTACTCAGACAAGACTGGGTCGTCAGTGCATCGTGCAGGGTCCGATGTCTCCGAGTTCTACTTGGAAACCGCTTGACCTGCGATATAAAAGGGACCCCCTGAGAGGACCTAAAGGGGGGAATCTGATAGCCAACATCACCACCACAGCCTACGAAGTCGGAGCCTGCGGAAGCCAGATTGCCGAGAGGTCTAGTCGGATTAACTCGATACGATCTCGTCGGTTTCATCGAGTTCCATCTTTCCCTTTATAACCTGTGATTTCCATTATATAATCTCATACCAAATGGATTAGGGTTTTACCTATCAAGGGGCCTGAACCAGTATAATCTTCGTCTTCTGTTTGCTTGATATCGTACTACGTAGACCCTTGTACCAGCGTACCCCAATACTCTCTATATCCGGTCTACGGGTATCACCCGTCGACACAAATCAAGAACTTAATAATTACAAATTTCATATAAACTCTACAATTTAGAATTTTATGTAAATTCACGCTCAAATGTACAAGGGTGGGGGTTTATGAAACTTTAGAACCATGATATATAGTGTTAAGGGTCGCATGTCATAATACCTACGTTTTTATGCGACTTTGAATATAAAATATGAGGTTTTCTAAAATTTACTTAAATTTAAATGTAACATTATACTCCCTCCGTCCCAGAATATAGCAACATAGAACCAGATTAAACGCATCCTAGTACTACGAATCTGGACAGGGGGCGTCCCATTCAATATTAGAGCATCTCCAACAGCCTCTCTAAATCGAACTCTCCAAACACCCATATAGCCAACTCCCCATCTAATTTGACTAGTCAAACTAGTTATTCGCTCCAACAGCCTCTCTATCTACCCTCTCTACTTTGACTCTATGACACCGGGACCATATGTCAGTCTCTCCCTATTTCTTCCTCCTTTTTCTTCCCCTCTTTCTCTTCTCTCGCTTTGGCCATCACCAAGCTCCTCCCTAGCCTGCTCCTGCCACGGCGACAATGGCGATTAGCGACGGCAGACCGGGCAGGGCGCCGTCAGCCGGAGATAGCTCGACGATGGCCGCCGAGTACTGCGCTAGCTCCTCGTCGTCGACCCGGTCCTTCTTGTTGAGGAACACAACAAACTTGGGGACACCGACCTGCTTGGCAAGCAGGATGTGCTCCTTGGTCTGCGGCATGGGCCCATCGGCAGCGCCGGAGACGACGAGAATGGCGCCGTCCATCTGCGCGGCGCCGGTGATCATGTTCTTGACGTAGTCAGCGTGGCCGAGGCAGTCGACATGCGCGTAGTGCCGGGTCTCGGTCTCGTACTCGAGGGTGGCGGTGTTGATGGTGATGCCGCGGGCGCGCTCCTCGGGCGCCACGTCGATCTCGTCGTACTTCTTGGGCCGCCCATGGAGGCGAGCATCATGATGAGCGCCACCGTCAATGTGGTCTTCCCGTCGCCGCGCGCACCACCAGAAGCTCCGCGCTCCGTCCCGAGCCCCCTGGACGCCGCCGTCCTCCGGAACCGCGTGGGCGAGGAGAAGCCATGGTGGACGGCGGCGAGGAGTTGGGGGAGGATTTGGGGATGAATGGATAAGTGAGGATTTGGGGATGGATATGAAGCGCTCCTACCAACTCGCTCGCGCGGGAGATGCGGCGGCTGGATGGCCGGGGGCAGAGGCGGCGGCGGATGTGGTCGTGGACGAAAGCGGCGACGCTGGCGACGGCGGGCACGGACGGAGAGGGAAGGGCGTGTCCCAGCGGCGCAGGACGGAGAGGGAGGATGGGCGTGAGGGAGGAGAGGGATGGTGGGGCCCACGTTTGGCCAGCCTGTTTGGATGGCCAAATTTGTCCAGTTGGGACATGAGTTCGGCCAGTCATTTAACTTAGCCAACCGAGTAGAGAGGTTGTTGGAGTGTTATTTTTTGGTAAAGTTGTCAAAATTTAACTTGAAGAGTCTGATAGAGAGGCTCTTGGAGATACTTTTAGCTTGCTATGTTATGAGACGAAGGGAGGGAGTACACGCCATCGATTGCCTCTCGCGGTCTCGCCTCTCGCGGAAGAGGCGCGGCCCGCTGGCTACCTCTGCAAGGGTACACGTAACGACCACCGCACGTGTCGTTGCTAATCGGTGCGCCACGAGACGAGACGCGACGCGACGCGCGTCGTGGCTTGCCGGCGCCCGGCGCTCGTCTCGTCCGTACCGTTGCGCCTCCCTGTCCTCCTCCCGGTCCCGGCGGCGGCAGTGTGCACGTGGACTTAGCCGCCGCCCGTACTTTAGCCCAAAAAAAGAAGAAACAACACGTCGAGATTCCCAGGCTGACCAAGCACCAGCTAGTGAGCTAGCTAGCTCACTTTAGGGCATTAGCACTGCGTCGTGTTTTTCCAAGGAGCCTAAACAGCCACGCACGAAAAAAACAACGCGAAGCTCCTCTCTCTACAATACGGCATGGACGCGCGTGTCTTTAGGTGGACCCCACCAAACTGTTTCTCATACGGACCCCACCACGAAAATTTACTTTTTTCAGTCAGCTTCTCCCCCTTCTCTCTCTATGTCCTGCTTTATCGTGTGTGGATGCGATTAAAAAAATCTGTTTTTCTAACGAGGCTCTCGGAGCCAAATAAGGACGTGCGAAGCTGGTAAATACATGGGCCCCACCTCCTTTTCTTCTCCACATATATAATCTGCCTAGTTGGACAGTTGAGGCCAAATGCCATGTAGAAGGCCTAAATAATTCATTCAACGCAGCAGCCGTCAGCAATCCCCCTCTTTCGAGTTCGTGTCATCGTGTGTGTTTCTTCTGCTACAGCTCTCTCTGGAATGAGAGGCACCACTTGACACAACACAAACCCTTATGTATGTAGTAGTAGTAGCTTGCATCGTTCAGTTACTGCCAACGACAGCCAATCTCTACGTCTTCGCTGGATCTGGATAGTGTACTCCACATCTTCTTTTTTTTTTCTTTTTTCTTTTTTGGCACCGGTGCACGGCATTCTTCTAGTTGGCGCATCTCGGTGTGTCCATACCAAATTAGCAGGTATTTTTTATGTCATCTTGACGCCAAAAAAAAAAAGCTATATATTATACATATACTATGACCAAATTATCACGAAACTACAGATTTAACTCAGTGTATCACAAAACTACATATTTAAGATGAAGTGTCACAAAACTACATGTTTAGTAACTAAATTATCATAAAACTATAGGTTTAGAACCAATTTAATCACAAAGTAATAATGTTTATAGCTCCACCATAACAATGGTGCTAGGGATTTAAACTCCAAAAGTTATAGTTTTGTGATAAGTTCAATATTAAATATGTATTTTTGTGATACTTAACCTAAAATCTGCAGTTTTGTGATAAATTTGGTGCTAAATGTGTAGTTTTGTGATACAACTCCTTAAATCTGTAGTTTTGTGATAATTTGGTCAAAATACTTGTAGTTTTGTGAAATTTACTCTATATTATATAAAAAAATATTCATTTACATTATCCTTCATACACTACCAACATGATTTACTTTCTTTCGATCGCGTAAAAAAATCGTACGTCAATATATTAGAAGAATATATGTTTTGTTACATAACGCAATCGGTCAAACATACCTATGCCGAGAGGGAGAAAACCACTCTAACAACCAACTGCAAAAAGAAAAATACACTCCAACAAACAAGAGGGAGGGGGTGACAGCGTGACGCCACCCAACATGATTTACTTAATTGCACATGTCCAATGCCCACTGAAAATTCAAAAATTTCGAACATATACAAGAAAATGTCATACGTACGTAGACAAGCCTTGAATCGAACCATGCAATGTTCGAATCATAAATTTGGGCTTAGAATAATTTATAGGTTTCATCTCGATCTCTATAATCAAACAACTAAACCAAAAGAAAAAAATAAAATGGGAGAGGAGGATACCTTGCTTTTGTCAACTTCTCCAATAAAATAGGACGAAAAAACTTCCAAATCGCTTGAATTTGAAATATAGAAGGTGGAAGAGGAGAGAGGACGAATCTCTCCTCTCTCTCTCTCTGGATGCAAAGAGAATGGACAGGACGGGAATATATCCTATCACATAAGCTTCCCGTACACACTAACTAGCAAATATCACGAAAAATTCTAGAAAAAATCTGACATGTTCTTAATAGTATTACAAATATCTACAAAGTCTTATATTCAAATCCATTGTATTTTAGCCGTAACAAAAAATTGAAAAATCTGACATTTGTAAAAGTAAAAAAAGTCAGAATTTTGTCTTTTTTATGGCTAAAATATAATGAATTTGAACATGAGATTTCATAGATATGTGTAATACTATTGAAAGTATGGGTTTAATTTTTTCTAGAATTTTCTATGATATTTGTTAGTTGATGTGTACGTAGTGTGAAAGCTTGTGTTATATATTCCCTGCGCAGGAGAGAGAGAGGGGGTGGAATCCCTTGGGGGTTATTGGCTAGAAGCTCGGTAACAATGCCAAGCCTTGGTGTCGGGGTCTTTACACTAACCCCTTTTTACATCAGTCTCTAGCATGACTCGACTTTCACCAGTATTGCGATTTAGCGTCAGGGTCTATAGTATCGACAAATTTGATTAACCTCGCTGCCAATTAACTTGGCTCAGAGTTAGGTATTTGTTTTCGCAATACGTTCTATAGAGGTATATTTGTAAAACAAGTTTGACAAAAGAACTACCACTCTTGCATCGGCAGTTACTGTTAATACCAAGGAGGCAACGACGACAGCTTTGACGTTGGATCGCGCAGTTAGACAATAATACTCCAATCTCTGCGAGGATTACGTCCTCGTTGGACAGAGTACACGAACCCATAATTTTATGAACTTGTTCACGCCATTCTACATTTCTGCTACTAGCTGATCATCTCGGTGTGAGTCCAATTAGTCCATACCCAGACGGAGCAGGTACTTGATGTCCTCTTGATGCAAAAATAATAGGATTAGTATATGATACTGCTACTAGTAGCACTTATCATGTAAGATGATGTCATGCCAAGCAAAGACTAATCGACCAAACAGGCTTTGTGACTTTGACCCATCATTGGCACTAGCTGCTTTAATTATTGCCTAATATCCCAGAAAACAAAAAAGGCTGCGGTCTTGGGACGGACATCCTCGCTGGAATTCAGCCTTGTGCTGCCCATTTCAGGAATTCAGAGGCGGCTGCTGTACTGCAGCATTTTATCTCCTTGTTTATCTGCACATGCCTGCAACTTTGCCTCATGCTTGATTAATTTCAGGGTAAACTAAACACAAGGAAATCAATCGAGGACAAGCTCTGTCGAAGCTAGCATGTGTACAGGGTATGCGTACCTAAAGATTCACTTGGAAGTTCTGAACGTTTCCAACGAATGCGTACTACAAGAATCTCAAGTACAAGTAACTACTTTTTTTTATTTTTTCTAGAGAAGGGTATTTTTTATCCGGCCTTTACATCCAACCGGATATATGGACCTATTTGTCACAGCTCTAACTCCTAAATTAGAAACTTAGTATATCAAACAGGGAACTTAGCCCTCAAATAATCTAATCTGAAATTCGCTTATATGTAGATTTGAACTTAGGACCTTGGGTGCTACTCAGGTCACTACAACCACTAGATTACATGCCCTTTCATTACTAGTTCAGCTTTGATTCCTCATGGTGGCAGTAGTATTATTATTATCTCCATGCAATTTTCCAAGGATTAATTGAAGCCAATTTCTCATGTTTCAAGTATAGTTGCTTTCTGATTTTTTTTATCATATCCTTCTGAAACCGTAGCCGATGTCAGTTTCAAACCCCATATCGCGAGGATCATTCTTTCTGTGTCAGGATGCGACTGAAATTGGAACTGCATATATGTATGGTCCATATATATGTTTGCAGGAGCATTACTAGCCGCCGAAGAAATATGTTTTCTTTAAAATGAAGAGATTAATAAGAAGCCTGAAAAATTAAAATCCAATCAGCTTCCTATTATTTCACAATCATTATTTCTTCAGGCTTACTTGTGTCCACATTAATAATTGAGATACTTAAGCTCCAGCCTCCAGCGTGTAAGCAAGTCTAACCTTCTGAAAGTGACCAGTTTGGATAAGGATTATCGCAATTCTTAGCCTCTTCGAGATATAATGAACAAACATGTTCAGAATCTCAACTTAATTTTGCCTGTTGCCACATCTTTAGAATCTTCTTTAGATTAGAGGGCAACCTCTGATTATGAAATATCTAGAAAGCTCTCCCTTTTAATCTTTCTTCAGATTGAACGAAAGCTCTATTGGATAACATGGTTGGTAAAAGAGGTAACATATACCATTTCTATGCAACAACTTAATCTCATATGAATGAGGAAAGAATCTTTTGATTTGTGAACGCGGAGTAGCTGCAAAAGAGAGAATCAATCGAAAGATGAACAAAGCAAGCAAAAAAGAAATGGGAAAGAACTTTGTGGATGATGTACATGTATTCGAAGAGAAAAAAAAGTGTGTATTTTTATCACCGATGCTGATGTGTTTGTCCTTGTAGTCTGAATTCTGACGAAGTGCTATGAGCCTATGAACGCGACGCCTCTGATATCTATCCATTGGTACCAGTACAACGCTGCTGATGAACAAACCGAAATTTTCTTCTCACAAAAAAAAAAAATCTTTTCCTGTGGCGTCACACAGCAAATCACTACTACTAGTAATTTGCAAGTGATTAGCTGGACTATCTCCATTCCTCCAGTTCTTTGAAGTCGCTGGCTTTGCTGTTGCTGCTTGTTTGGCCAACTGCTTTGCAAAACCATGCTTGCTGCTAACTCAACTATCTTACCTCCCAGGTCAACTAATTTCTTTTCAATTCGAAGCAACTGAAAAGCAAAGCAAAGCAAAGCATAAGAAAAGAAACACAATTATTCAGAAAACAAAACCCCCCTGGCTCGATCATACGAGGCTGCACTGGATTTTTCCGGGGTGGTTGTTCAGACTGATTAGTCGCTTCGAACTGAAAAATGCAAAGGAATGTTTAGCGAGTGCATCAAGTGGGACAATGGTGGTTGGTGATGAACTAATGGTACTTCGCACACACATCTGAGTTGGGGAATAGGATGCACACATGTTGTTCTCAGCTCATGATCCTTTCAAATCTGCAATTTTGGCCTGTACAGTTCAGGTCCCTAACTTCTTCTGCAGATGCTGCGTTTTTGAGGCAGGGATGTGATGATGTGACAATTTTGACACTGGGGCAACTAGTGCTCAAATGACAGAGAAGAACAAGACAAAATGTTAGGCAAGGTGATTGTACATTTGTACTGGTAGTACTCCTCTACTTACAGTTACAGTTATTACAGGTAGTGTGCAACAGAAGAGACAATAGTAGCAGTAACTGAATAACGGTCGTTGCCCGTTGAATGCGATGGGAGTGACTGAAACAGAAACTACTGATACTCTCATCGTTTAGCCTAAAGCTGAAACAGTTTTTCATTAACTTAAAAAATAATTTTTGAATATATGTACCGCTCTGCCCCAAAGAAGTCTAGGATTGGATTTTTATTGAAACAAAAAAGAACATGATCTTAGCGATTTAAAAGTTAATGCTGAAATATAAATTACAAAAAAAAAATTCCGTAAAATCATTTTTTAAAATTTAAATTTTAGCAGCAGCTTATAAGCCATAGAACAAATGATAGTGGGAGCCTGAGTTAACTAGCTAGAAATAAAATATATGTGCAGCAGTGCAGGTAAGAACTGAGAACAGCAGAATGTATCTCCTCAAAAAAAAAAGAAAAAAAATAGAACAGCAGAATGTATCCAAACCGTAACTTTTTTTGCCTTGTCTCTGGGAAGTCCATGTTCTTTCTATCCACATATATGGGACATGTACATTGGGTATCTATAAGAATCTGTACAGTTTTCTTTTTCTTTTACCTCTATAAATTCTGAAAATTACAGACGTGCGAACAGGAGCAACCGGGACAGTGGCAAAACTTGTGATGACGGCACACAAAAGACGGCACAAAAAAAAGTTGGAAAAAAAGAAAAAAAGAAAAGAAGAGGGAAGCTACGTGACGCAGCGTCAAGAGCTTGGATGCGGCGACTTCGCCGGCGAGCTGGTCTCGCCGCCGGCGGCGAGGCCCATCTCGATGTCCCTGTCGTCGTGCTCGCGCTGGTGCGGCGGTGGGGGCGGCGACGCGCCGCCACACCCGAGAAGCCGCCGCAGTCCCCCGCGCACCCTCGCCGCGTCCACCGCCGGCGACGGTGGCGTCGCCGCCGCCGTCGTCGTGGCGGGCGCCTGCGGTTGCGCGCCGCCGGTGCTCACCTCGTCCTGGGAGCCGAAGAAGAGGACGTTGGTGGGGAAGTTGGGGGACTCCGGGTCGGCCTCGGGCGGCGCCACCACCGGCGGCGGCGCGGCGGGCGGCGGCTCGTCGACGGCGGGGCAGCGGCAGAGCGGGCAGGTGGAGTGGGACTTGAGCCACATGTCGACGCACGCGACGTGGAACCCGTGGCCGCACCGCGGCAGCACGCGCGCCGTCTCCCCCGCGGCGAGCTCCGTGATGCACACCGCGCAGTCCACCGCCTCCTCCCCCTCCCCTTTCCCCACCACCCTGCACGGCAACTTCGCCATGGACGCCTCGTCGAGCCCGCCGTCGTAGCACCACGCGGCGTCCCCTGACCCCGCCGCACCTCCCCCGCCGCCACCACCTCCAAGCAAGAACCACAGCCTCGCCGCCACGCCGCCCTCCGCCGGCGGCGCCCCGCCCCTGTACCTCTTGGCGCAGACGAATATGTAGAAGCAGAGCACGAACGCCAGGAACACGGCCGCCACCGCCGCCATCATCGTCGTCGCCGCCGCCACCGTCGTCGCCGTCACCGCCATCAATCAAAATCCCTCCCTCCAAATGCAAAACGTTCTTGCTCCAACCTCTCTCGCTGTTGTTGCAAGCTTCTTGGTTGGCGCGAGAGAGGAAGATACGATATGTGAACTAAATTTTAAGTTGGATTAAGGTAAATGGCACGCGTGGTGGCTACTTATACGAAGGCGAATTGGAGAGGATAAGAGGAGGAGGAGGAGAGGGGTTTGGAGGAGAAGGTGAGCGAACTGTGGAGGGAAAGAGAGGATGGCGACCGGTTTTGAAAATGTTGACGCGAACGAGACCCATTCCGGCCGCTCGCCGGGTTCGTTGGACCTCGCTCCCACGGCCATCTCCGTCGTCTAATCCCCCCTCTCCCGGTGGTGGGAAAACCCTTCACGCGTAGGGCTGAATTAACGGGAGTTCAAATATTTTCACAAGTTGAATAGTGGTATTTTCAAAATTATAATGAGATTATGGAGTAGGACATGGATCAAGATTTTCTGCAGTCGAAGTCACGTGATTTTGTCACTGACATATGGAGCCGATGATCCCTGGACCCACATGTCAGTGACAAAGGCACTGTGCATTTGAATGGAGAGGATTTTAATCCGTCAGACACGAGGATCAAGTTATAACTGCCCCATGCCTATTTCCGCCCCTATTCTGAGCTGCCTCCGCGACTATTTTTTTTTCAAACCTATGCCAGCCTTACCGGTTTTATATTAAGAAAGGGGAGGACTGTACAAGGTCACGAAGTGCAGATAAAGACAGCAGGAAGGAAACAGCTTCGAAGGCGGAAAGGAGAGAAAATAAAACAAAACAGAGGGCAGAGGGCAGGGAGATACAACAGGGGATTGCTTACAGTGCTATTCTCGCTAAGTTCTTCGCCCCGCATGCAATCCAGACGTTGATTTCATCAAGGATTTTGGTCACCAATTGTGGGATAGCGAGCTCCTTGTTCCTGAAAACACGCCTATTCCTCCGCGACTATTGCACCAAAGTTACAAATCATAAGCCGCGGGTTAGGCTGGTAACCCGCTTAGACTAGAACAGTCACTGATAAATAAGTCAGATTAATGATCAACTCTGATACCATAAAAATTGTAGAAATCATAATTTTTCAATAATAGATTCATTTCTGTGTGTTTTGTGTGCTATGGTTGATATTGCTTCATCCTGTTTTGCCTCCTGGGTTTGTGCGGGGACACAATGCAAGATCAAAGGGAGAGCACATTTGGACGTTCTCAGCTGCCTTTCCAGGAAATGTGGACCGTATGCCGTGAGCGTGTCAAGCATCTCGTCTCTCCTGGACCCCCCAAGCCGATGGATAGCTTGATACTGATTTGATCAAATATCAATCCAATAATGTGTGTGTTTTGCTTCCAATCTGATCGATGGAATTATCTGGTTGCCAAGGCAGGGCAAACCCACGGGCAGCTCAGGTTCAGGTTATCAAAAATTCTGAAATTTCGAGGACCACACATGCAGCTTGGGTTCAGGTTCAGGTTCAGGTTCGGTATAGCGGTTTTTTTGTGCTGTTGTTGTTCAACGGTGTGTGTCCCTCTTTGCTTGCAATACATGTCTCTTTCGAGGCCTTTCGCTTGCAATTTGGATACATGCGTTTTTGGGAGCAAGCATGAGTAGCATTGGTACTCCCTCCGAGTTGATAATACTTATCGTTTTGGACAAGAACATGATTTTAAAAAATAACTTTGACCATTATTTTCTATTATAATATATAAAAAGATAATATATTTGTTAACACTTTTTTAAAAATATTTTAAAAATAATTTATAATTAAAGATTCTAAAGTTCGACATCATCCTTATCTAAAACGATCAGTATTATCAATCCGGAGGGAGTGGTAGTAGCTGACCAAGTTGGCCAACGGCCTCGACGTTTCTGGGAAGCGACATGGATGTGGCTGGATTGCAAGTGAGCGTCGTCCTGCCTGCCTTATCTAACTTGATTGAAAAGTCAAGGAAGGTTGATCTACTAACACTAATCCAAACCGATTTGGATACTGATTTGATTACAACATGGCAAGACATCACAGGCTCCTAAATGGTTAGTGTTAAGCTTCATTTAAAGCTGAAAGCTGAAAAGAAAGTCCATGTAAGACTAAAAACTTTCAAACTTAGGAAGAATAGGTCAATATACCTTAAAATATTTTAGGGGCTATACCCTCAGGCAGTCATGAGATGAAGCTAACAACAAATACATATCATATACCGAATAGTACTCCGTCCAACCCAGAATATAATAATTAACTTGAAGTTTGTTTTAAAAATCTTATTCAAAGTTTGAGATACACGGACTTTTTCGTTTAAATGAAGCAGCAGCAGCCAACAGGTAAGTTAGTTGTAACTTCACGTGATCAATCTCAACTAAAAAAAAACTAATGTGATGAGTAGCCAGACTAGCCACGCTCACAATAATGGTAGTTACATACATGTACTTCATCTGTCCCATTTCCAGGTGTAGTTACGGTTCTGTGTCAAACATTTCACTGCTTATCTTACTTAAAAAAATATATAAAAAGTTATGCATAAAGTATTATTCTTGCTTTATCATTTAATAACAATAAAAATAATAATCATAAAAGAATTTAAATGATATGAACGGTCAAACGTTGAACATAAAAATCCACATCTACTCTTAAAATGAAACAGGAGGAGTACTAATCTAGCACCGTACTCCCTCCGTCTCATTTTAAGTGCAGTCATGGTTTTCCACGTCCAATTTTGATCGTTCGTCTTGTTTAAATTTTTTTTAAAAAAAATTAAAAACATTAGTCACTAGTAATGTACTATTTATGTTTTATCACCTCATAACAACAAAAATACTAATTATAAAAAAATATAAATAAGACAGATGATCAAAGTTAAGTACAGAAAATTATGGGTACACTTAAAATAAGACGGGGGAGTAAGTACTATACAGTAGTCCGTGCCTAGTGGACGGCCTACTACTCTACCAGAACCCTCTGTGGCGGTTAACTGACCACAACAACACACCTGTAGTAGTGTACGGCGAAACTGCTGTTGGCTCATCATCCATATCCTGCCTGTGTGCTATACATACCCGGTGTACCACCACGTAGCCAACCCAACCCAATCCACACATCCAGATAACGCAGGTACCAAACCCATGCCAAATTGCGAAGTCGGCCATTCCGTGCGTGCATTGGTCCCGTCCCGTCCCGTCCTGTCCCGATCCGACCGGTCCAAGCCAAAACGTAGTATGTTCGCTGCACCTAGCCTCCAAAATCAGCAGCGCACACAAACACATTGCACACGCAGGCAGCGGCGCGCGTACGGAGAGGAGCCGCCGGATTCACCGGCGAGCGAGACGGCGACGGCGCGGGGGGCCCTGTGAAATTTGTGATGATTTCATCGCCGATTTGGACCGGGGATATGGGCGAGCCGTCCGGGAGTTGGGGTTGGGTTGATGCGGCGAAAGCTGTGGCACGCGCCACGCAGTACATGATGGCATATGGTCCCTGCCAAGCACCGTGTCCCGACGGTAAGCACGGTTACCGCGCAAGTAAAATTTTGATAAGTTCTATATGATTTATCACGGTTACCGCGCAAGAATAAAGAGATTACTGTGGGGTTTTTTTTACCGTACCTCCACGATAAAGCGCGGTAACCTTGTGAAACACCGTGGACCTCGCCCTCCTCCGTGGATTGCTGTTGCTTTTGACCGACAGACGCGTTCAAAAAAAAAAGGTTTAGGGTCTGTTTGGGGGAGTTTTAGATTCTGAGAAGCAGCTGTTTGGTAGTCAGTTTTTGAGAATCTAGAAAAGCTCTGAAACCCAGCTTCTTCAGCTTCTGACTTCTCAGTTCATTTTTCAGAATTTGTAAGTACATATTCTCAGAAACTGTGAACTGTTTGGAGCAGCTTCTAGCAGAAGCAGCTTTTGGAAAAAACTGCAACTGGGACAAGCTCCCCCAAACGTAGCCTCAATGTGGTGGTGCTTTTTTTTTCTCCGGGCGGTTGGATCCCGTGTTTCTAGACGGCGATAAGATGCGACGGCCTTTTGCTTTTTTTTTTTCACTTTGTTGGAAAGTTGGAGCCGGGCTCTGAGTTCATTGGCAGCAACAGGATCATATGATGACCTAGAGGTAGCAGTAGCGCACGTTTTGGAATGTAGGATTTGGACGGAAATAAATGGAGCGCGCACGTGTACACTTTGGTATACATTCTGCTTACACACGTACACGTACACGTACTAGGTGTCAAGCTAGGGTTGTTCGAGTTTGATTCTTAACTTTGGAAACCTATGTATGAAATCGATCGATGCAGGCAACTTGGTTACTGTAATTTAATTTCGATTTCAGTTGCAGTGATCATCTCTTTCATTCTTTGCTTTACCTAAACAACAAGATGGTCACTGTCTTATTATGCATTTAATTACACTTACATATACTGTGGCTTGGGGTGCAGTTTGATTGTTTGAATATTAATCAAACAGGATTACGTGAGTTGAGCAATGGGTTATGGGTGTTCTCACCCCTGCAGCGCTTTTGTGCTGCAGACAAGCCGACAAGGCATCCCTTCCACGGACAGATTCAAGCACGAACCAGCGCGTCCGGTCGGCCAGCACAGACATTTTTGTTTTGTAATTTGTACTACTAAATATGCTTTGCCCATTTGATCTGACGTTTTCGCCGAGCAATCACGAAGGAGGAGTACTAAGCTAAGCTAGGCCGGCCACTTGGCGACATGCATGTGTTGCACTTGCATTCCAGCAAGCTAGTACGGGTTCTTCTTCTCTACCGGCTGATTGGGGGAAAAGAGGGAAGGAAATAGGATGATGATGTTGTCTGCTAGGCACGTGGATTAGAGCAAGTTTAATAATATAGCTATATACTCAATTCATACAATAGTTACCTATACATATATACTACACAATTAATTAGTATATGGTCTCACATATTATACACACATGCATCTTGAAGTCTATGCTGTAGCTGGCTACACATCTGTAACCCGCTGCTCTTTTATATCCTATTTTATATCATAAAATATGCTTATAGCTGGCTTGTAGTCTGCTATTGTACCTGTTGTTAAGGGGGTGATTAAAGTTGATGATCTTTTCATCATGAAAGATGGAGGGTAGGAGCATGATTCTCCATTGACAAACGAGACTAAATTACTAAAATCATGATGATGCAATGGTTTCTCAAGCAAGATGTGAATAAAATCGACTGCCTTCTTTGAAAGCATGTGTGGTGTGTTATTGGAGAGTGACAAATGACTCTATGACGACAACCCATCAAATTGTCAATCAAATTCAGTATAAGTTAGATTGTTGGAGCTTGGCGGGCACAAAGCACGTTGTAAGATTGTTGCCATGAGGTAAAAGGTGGACTGACGTGCAAGCATGTTTACAGTCAGAAATGTATAGTTTTTCATTTTACTTCAGCTTTTTGTTGTGTACTTAAACTCCTTCTATTAATATAACGCCAAGCAACCTGTTTGGCCGTTCGAAAAAAATAAATGACTCTATCCATCAATGTTTAAATTATGGTGCCAATAAATATTATTCCCTTTATTCTAAATAAAACAAACTAGTATGTGATTAGACTTATCGTAATACTACGAATCTAAATATACAGATTTGTAATACTAAGAGGTATCTCAGTTGCTTTATTTTAAGACGGAATAGATTTGTAGTACTATGATATATGTCTAATTCTGTCCTAGGTTATTTATTATGGGCTGGAGGGAGTACGCCGTATACAGGGCTAGATAACGAGCCAGCTCGGCTCGTTTGAGCTTGTTGTCTTAACGAGCCAGCTCAGCTCGGCTCGGCTCGCGAGATGACTCGTTAAGCTTGTTAGGCTCGTTAACGAGTTAACTATATCTTATTAATATCATATTAATAATTTCAAATTTAACATTTTATTATGTATTAACATCCTAAGTAAACACTAACTAATATAATACTCACTAAATATGAATAGTTTTGATGTAATTAAAAGACTAAGCACTAATTAACAGACACTAAGTTCATGAAGATATAGTGATACTCGTGAGCTAGCTCGTTAAGCTCACAAGGCTAGCTCGACTCGACTTATTAAGACTACGAGTTCGAATTGATCTGAGCCGAGCTTGCTATGAACCGATCCGAGTCACGAGTTTCGAGCTTTTTGTCCACCCCCCGTATATACGCTGAATGAGAGTGGGGGCTTTCAATACACACGAAGAAATAGAGTTATGCAGTCTATTTTCAGATTTCAGTAGTTGCACCGGTCAGTCTTTGCTTCAAACCACCCCAAAGCAGGCAAACACTGAGCGAAACTGGGGTCTTCATTCCAACAACCCCAGTTGCACCGTTTCTTATTATTGATAAGAGTAAATTTCACATTGGGCTAGGTAAATTGACCATAGTTACGCATTGGACCAGGGTTATGGCTATCTTTTCACATAACACTAGTTTTTTTTTTTTTTTGCATTGCTTTACATATTGGACTAGGGTTCAAGCATAATCTGTCACCATGCTTTGGCTCACCCATAGGAGTAGGTGACTAGCAATTGGGACCTCCACCTTTGCTTCCGTGATTTGTTCTAACGCAGCTACCTCGATTTCCATATCAAGGTCCTCAATCCAAGCTAGGACAGGGAAAAATCAATCCAATCTACTTCTATCTCTTCTCTAGCCATCCCCATGATAGAACGAATTGTGAGCGATTAGCTATTATGACTAGAGTTGCGAGGAAACACAAGATATATATATAGATGGCCTAGCAAGATATTAGGTGGCAGAACTCTATCCGAGTCCGAGAAGAAGAATGACGAATGGATGCGGTTGTTTGGTTTTATATAGAAAGTTGAAAAATGGGACCTCCAATGGCTGGAACACATTTTCATGTCATCTTCATAACTTATTGTGCTTTGGCTTAGCTTAGAAGAAAGGGATGAGGAAGATCAAGTAATTAGGTCAACGCAGCCTAACAGAGGAGGCTTGTCCAAATCAGTGAACCTGGTCCAATGTGCAAACTATGGGAAAGATACCCGGTGTTATGTGAAAAGATGACCATAGCTCTAGTCCAATGTGTAACTATGGTCAATTTAGCTAGCCCAATGTGAAATTTACTCTATTGATAAACTTGTTATTTTTGGCAGTGTCTCTCTCCAGTCTCTACTGTTCCATTTCACGGCCTGGCCCGGTATGTTTTTGCCGCCAAGGGAGTTGGGCTGTACAAGGTGGGTTTAGGCACTTATAGGCCCATGAAAATGGAGTTGGGCCTAGGAGAGTATCAGGCGTCGCTCTCTCTGCAAGACTCGTTCTGCTCGACAAGCTCTTGAAACATTAGCACATGGCATGGGGGGGCCTAACGGGCGATCGATCGCCCCCCCCCTATACTCCATACACTCCTCCCTCCTCTCCCCCCTTCCTCCTCTCCTTCTTCTCTTCCTACTACAGTACACTGTACACCACACAAATTTTTTTAAAAAAAAAGTTAGAAAAATTTATGTATAGAATACTATATATAAAAAATTTGAATTCAAATTCAAATTTGAATCGGGTATGTAAACTTTTGACTTATAAACTTTAGGTGTATAAACTTTAGATGTATAGAAATACTATATATAGAAAATATTTGAATTCAAATTCAAATTTGAATCGGGTATGTAAACTTTTGACTTATAAACTTTAGGCGTATAAACTTTAAATGCATAAAAATACTATATATAGAAAATATTTGAATTCAAATTCAAATTTGAATCAGATATAATTCAAATTCAAATTTGAATCGGGTATGTAAACTTTTGACTTATAAACTTTGGGTCTATAAACTTTAGGTGTATAAACTTTAGATGTATAGAAATACTATATATAAAAAAAATTGAATTCAAATTCAAATTTGAATCGGATATATAAACTTTTGACTTATAAACTTTTGGTCTCTAAACTTTAGATGTGTAAACTTTGGGTCTCTAAACTTTAGATGTGTAAACTTGAGGTGTATAAACTTTAGGTGCATAAATTTACTAAAATAGGAAAGTAATGTAGTGCCAAAAAGGGAAACCAGGTGGAGGGAGGGAGGGGGAGGGGGGTTGATCGCTACCCCCGTCCCTAGGCGATCGATCGCCGATTAGGATTTCCGCATGGCATGGGCATGCAGTGCAAATAAGCAAGCAAAGGGAGAAATGGAGTTCAGAGATTTGTGGCAAACTTCAGCAGTACATGACCTTTGACGTTGGTGGCAAACTTCAGAAGTTTAGAGATTTGTGTAAGACTATTGTAATGTCAATAATTGAATTCTTACTGCAGGAAGAATTGGAGGCTTGCCATGTTGGGGGAGCATAATTGCAGTGTTGATTAGGGTGTGTTTAGTTCACACCAAAATTGAAAGTTTGATTGAAATTGGAACGATGTGACGGAAAAGTTGAAAGTTTGTGTGTGTAGGAAAGTTTTAATGTGATGGAAAAATTAGAAGTTTGAAGAAAAAATTGGGAACTAAACCGCCGGGTTTAGTAGATTCCAACAGAGCATACAGTAGAAAACGGTACCGAAAAGGAGGTGACCTGTGAATCTCTGAACCTGACATACATGCAAGCAGATGCAGGTGCAGTGAAAGCTTAAACTTGGAGCTTGAAAGCAGTGGACCTTGGCATGTTTGGTCCTTTGACCTTTTGACCCCCCTGGTCTGGGGTTGGCTATCCAAATTAACTGTTCTTGCCTGCTTCTGTTATTGATAATGAATGCCATGATCAGTTTTTTTTTTTTTTTTTGAAACTAGGATCAGATCATCAGAGTTCATAGGATCAGACTTCTTTCCCTTTCTTTCCATGTTCATGTTGTCACCAGACACCAGGGTCCAGTAGGTAATCTAACTTCGTTATTGGCACCATCACATCTAATCTAGGAGTAGTTAGCTACCCACAACTAACTGAAATTCACATCCTTCAAACGCCTGAAATTCTCCAAACAGTCACTGTTCATGTTCGTCAGGATTGTTCAGTAGGTAGTCTAACTTCGTTATTGTCCTCATCACATCTAATTATCTACCCACAACTAACTGAATTGACACCCTACAAACGCCTGAAATTCTCCAAACACTAGCTGTTCATGGGCACAATTAAGTATGCCTTCTTAGCCTATCTTAGCTTTGCTAAATACTATAAGAATGAATGGTTAGGTGCAAACAATTTTTTTTTAAGCTGACATTCTATTGGTCATCATCAGCAGCAGCAGAGGCAGAGTGCACGGATTGTCATCTTCAGTTCTTCACCCAACGTAGGCTATGTACTGCAACTACTACTTCGATGGTGAGTCTATATTATTGTCATATTTTTTTTTCAATTGAGTGTTCTGAATATCTCTGAATTAACATTTGCAACCAAATCGTGCAGGCGAGGTCAGCAGCTGATTCCAACCATCCGATTAAAGAACATGCTCTTGATGACGAAAATGAAAGCTAAGCATGCATCACATTTGCAGCAATATCAGGAGAGAAAAAAGCACAACCCTTTTTTTCTTCTAGCAGGGTGTATGAATTTGATTATTGAATCTAGCTTGTCCATTGTGCAAGGAATTTGATCCTCTGATGTAACTTCTTGTCCCTGACTAGTCACTGACATGTGGTCCTATTGATGGTGAGGCCCACATGTCAGCGACCATTATCATATGATGTTATGTCAAAGGATCTCTCAATCCATTGTGCAAGGCTACCTGTACTAATTACACCTATGCCACGGCATTGGCAATATACAAATGGAAGAAGATGAAAGTAAGCGTGTGTTTAGTCCACACCAAAATTTAAAGTTTGATTGAAATTGAAACGAGGTGGTGGAAAAGTTAAAAGTTTATATGTGTAGGAAAGTTTTGACATGATGAAAAAGTTGAAAGTTTGAAAAAGAAGTTTAGAACTAAACAAGGCCTAACTCATCTGAATTCTGAAGTCGAGAACAGCTCATGAGAGTGACAAAAAATTTTATGGATGAATGCGATGTAAACGGCTAATTGGGTGAGTCTGGCCACCTGTTAGGAAGCACAAAGCTGAGGTCAAATGCCAATTATTGCTCCAAACATATATACTTAAATAATTACTATATAGAAGGAGAAAATGGGGTAAAAGAAAACAAGAAAAGTGAAATAAAGGATATTCATCCATTTGTATATGCTCATCATTGCGCACGGCGCCATCATGCCGACTCATTGCCGAGAACAATATCTTTCAGTGTGCAGAAAGCCAAAGATCAGATAGTTCTCTCTTCCATTCCTTTATTTTCCAATTTTTCAAGTGATCGTCGATCAGATTTGCCTGTCTCTGCTAGTGATGGTGCCTCTTGCAGTAATGGACTAATGGCCTGTGGACTCCCGTTTTTATAACAGGAATCAATCGTGTAAACAGTACCATTTCCCTGGATCAAGTAGTCTGGTACACACGAATTCATAGCTGAAATACCAAGTGCGCATACACGAGTGTATAGTACGAATTATTACATCATAAGCCCGCAGGCATAGTCTTGAATCATCGAACCGAGTGGTCCGGAATACATCCCAAAAACAGAAGTAGGTAAGGCAGCGGAGTCAAGGCAGCGGCACGCCATTGCCACAGGCAACGACCATAACTAAGACCTACTGAGCGCCATCGTCTTCATCACCCTCCTGGTAATAGGCATAGGGATCCTCCGAAGCTTCATCTCCGGCCTCTGATTAAGTTTATATTTGCAAGGGTGAGTACCAACCGTACTCAACAAGCCACCACAGCAACAATGCATATGACAGGGGTATTTAAAAGATGGCTATGGTTCTTTTGCGCAAAGCAAGTTTTATAATTCTTTTCACAAACCTAAGACCTAGCACAGACTGATCAAATTTTAGTACCAGTGTTCATATTAAACAATGACGGTTCTGTCCACTATCCATTGTGATCCCAAGGATAGCTTCCCGCCATTGAATCGTCATGGTTTTTTGAGGACGTCCACCTTCCCTCCTCTCAAGAAGTGGCTCCATCAGCATAGAAATCATCATGCAACATCCCATTCCACACAAGTTAAGAATTTAGAGTCTAGCCAAGTGTAATACACGTCCCAGTGCTCAATAACCGCGAGCACGGCTATTCGAATAGATTTGGTTTACTCACACTGCAGTGGATGTACACTTTACCCGCACTCCGCGACTGCCCAACACATGAGCCTCGTCCCAACACATGAGACGCGTCACGGTAAAACTTTTCGATAACCTCGTATTGGCAGTACCCGCTCCATGAACTTTAAATCCTCATGCACTCTAGGAGTAATATGATTTCTAGCAGTGAGAGGAGTTCTGGCGCTCCCGGGGAGGGAAAACTCACACATGCATTCCTAACATTGCATCCGGTAGTTGAACCCAATCCATTTCAGCTGTCCTCTTTTGGGTTCCTTCTCGTAGTCTTATCAAGTCAGTCTCTGGCCATCCGTAACGGGCATCCGCCAGCAAACTACAAGTCAATCTCTAGCCCTCCTGTCAGGTCATCCGCCAGTAGACTGCAAGTCAGCCTCTGGCCCTCCTGACAGGGCATCCGCCAGTAGACTGCTTGTTGATTCACACACCTAAAAGAAACCACTATGCATGGATACTGCCTCCGCTCAGCTATGTACTCCGCTAGGTCTATACCCATACAAGAAGTGCGGTCGTATGGGGGTCGTTTCATGCTTAGCTTCATGGCTCGGTCCTTAATTGACCAGGGACGGTATTAGCCTTTTCCGGATACCACCCAAATCCTCCGTCCGCCCCAGTCAAAAACAGTTGTTTAGTTTTATTTCTCCTTTCACAAATCATGTCATCAATATCATGGCAATGTGGCGCTCATGTCTCCACATGCCGCATCTCAGTTACCTTCCCAAAGGTAATTGCCCAAGCATAAAGCATTTTGATAAATATGAGTATGCATGATTCTAGAATAGCATTTCTAAGCAATTGTCATTATTGACTAGGGACTCATACGTAAACATGGTTACGAAGGAATAAGGGGTAAACAATAATCAAGGCATGGCATAATCACAAGTAGGATGTTTATCATTGCATGCAATTTTATTTGTAAACAAAACAATTTCGCAATTGGGATCAACATGTTCAAAGAATAGTGATGACTTGCCTTGCTCAAAGTCTTTCGGGTCTTGGCCTTCACTTGGATCCGCAACTCCCTCGGGCTCTATAGTTACGTGCGAAAATTGATTTGAATTCGGTTAGAATTCAAATAAAAATCCAAATAAATCCAAATGAAAGTCGAATGCGAAAGTCGATTCCTTTATATTAACTTTACTATTCGCGAACTAAGCCAAACCCAATTTCGATTTAAACTATTTTGCGGGTATAAATATTTTGTTGTCATAAGTTTTTAATTTAATCTTCCCGAGCATTATATCCATATAATAGGTTAGCAATTTCTATCGCGGGCTAAATATCGGACGAAATCCTAGAAATATTTATGATTTAATTTTATGACTAAATGATTAAATATAATACACGGCTAAAATCCTTAGTAATTAAATCCGAATTTCTACCGTAAATCGATTACTTATAGAGATTACCCGAAAATATTCTATAATAATCTATAAGAATTCATCTATTTGTTTAGTTATTAATTACATCTAAATTACTACCGCGAATGGATTTCTTATAAAAATTATCAAGAATAATCCATAATTTATATTAAATTTTGCAATTCTATGACGAAAAATTAATCTATAATTCTAATTATTTTAAATTTTCTAAACTCTTAACCTCTCTATTCTATTTCCCTTTTTCTCTTTCCTTCTCTTTCCTTTTCTCTTTTCTCTCCCTCTCTTTCTTTTTCTCTCTTTTTCTCTTTCTCTCCCTCTCTTTCTTTTTCTCTCTTTTCTCTCCTCCCTTTCTTTTCTCTCTTTTTCTCTTCTTTCTCCTCTCCCGGCTTTTCCCTTCCTCTCTCTCTCGGCTCTCTCTCTCCCTACCCGTAACAGCGGCGGCGACAGCGCGCAAGGAGGGGGGTGGCTTACCGTCGGCGGCGGCGGCGACGGCGGCGCAAGGCGGCGACGCACGGCGCGGCGGCTCCGGGGCGACGGCGCGGCGTTTTCGAAGGCGGCGGCGCGGCGGCTCTGGGGCAACGGCGCGGCGGCGCGAGGGTGGTGGCTCGGTGGAGAGGGAAAAGGGGAGAAAGAGGGAGATGGAGTGTGGGAAATGGAGAGGGGGTGTGGGGGATTTTATAGGGGAGAGGGAGAAGGAAGAGAGGGGGAGGGCGGCCGGCCGGACGCGACAGCGGCGTGGGGCTCGAGGCGGCGATGTGACGGCGGTGACGCGACGGCTGCGCGGGGCTCGGGGCAGCGCGGGGCTCGGCGCGCGGCGACGGCGACGGTCGACGTGACGGCGACGGAGGAGCGGCGACGGGACAGCGCGGCGCGGTACGGGCTCGAGGCGCGAGCGACGGCGTGACGGGACAGCGACGGCGACGGCGCGGCAGCGGCGGTGGGATGGCGACTGCGGGCGCGCGGCGCGAGGCGAAGGGCGCGCGGAGCGAGGCGACACGACGGCGGCGCGGCGCGGCAGCGGCGCGGCAGCGGGGCGGCGATGGGACGCACGCGCGGCGACGGCGATGGCGCGGCAGCAGTGGCGCGCGGTGCGAGGCGGGGTAGAGCTAGGGACCTCGTCGAGCACCTAGAGTGCAATGAACAGTGCCTTTTCTTATTTAACCCGATTTTAGCCTATTTATTATTTAAATTTGATTCTATAAATCCTAAATTTTGCATAAATGTGGTTTATTCAATATTTGTGTTATTCCAACCAATGGATCCACTCTAGATTTATTTTACCGATATTTTATTTTTATATAATTTACTTGAATTTAATTAGAGTAAATTCCTATTCAATCGCATTTAAATTTAATGGATACAAATATGGTCGCAATAATATTTTATTCATTTCTATCCTCAGCTCATCTTTATTTTTAAATTATATCTTAATTATTTCTTTTGCCAATCTAACTTTTAGGGTTTAATCCTAATTAATTATTCTTTATTCGTGATCTATGAACTCCAAAATCAAAATCCAATGGAATAGGCGAATAAAGTCAGCATGATGCAATTTTATTTAAAAGGTTTTTGAAGGCTCATATTTTTAGAGTTTAGATTTTTTGTCGGTCAAATTTTCAGGGTGTTACATGGCCTTCCCCTACTTGTTCATCACACCTGCAGAACATCATGGCTTCATTTCAGGGGCGGGACTAGTGTCGTATTTTAATAGGTTTTATTCAAAAGTTCGTCGAATCTTTTTGGATTCTTGGGGAATCGAGCTGCCGTTTTGTGATACTTGTAAGAGCAAGTTTAATAGTATAGCCAACTACTAGCTCCAATTCATCTATAGCCAATCTAATAGCTAATTCATACAATAGTTGCTTACTATACTATTAATATATGGTCCCACCTGTCATACACACATTGTATCTTGGAGTCCGCGCTACAGCTGGCTACAAATCTGTAGCCCGCTGCTCTTCTCTCTCCTCATTTATCTCCTTAAGATATGTTTGCAGCTGGCTTATAGCTTGCTATTGTACCTGCTCTAAGCTCCAAACAGTTTGATTAAAAAAAAATCTCCCTCCCTTCCCAAATACTGAATTTCTAAAATCAAATTTGGTACACGATATAAGCATTTCTAGGACATTAATTTCAGGTCTCCTTTGAAATACAGCTAGGAAAAACACATTAATTGAAGCAGCAACATTTGTCTAACCCTACATAAATGAAAAAGACATAAAAGATGAAGATGAGCTCTTTGATAGCATCACATGGAACACACAAAGCAAATGAAAGTTTCTTTTCATGTAAAATTGAGTCATAGGAATGCAACCATATGAATAAATTTTCCATCATCTCCTATGAATCAACGGTTGCATCTAAGGGTAAAAGTGGGTCGACCTATGAACCCACTTATAGTACAAATAACTGTGTAACCCATTATAAGTATGTTTACGGGCCAACTCACTTACACCCTTAGTTGCATTTGAAAAATTCCTTTAAAAAATTGAATCCTTTGAAAATTTCTGTGGCAATCCCCAACTTTAAGGTGACCTTTAATATACGAGAATCCAAGCATTTTCGGCCAATCAAGGCTGTATTTAGTTTCTGAAATTGGGGAGAAGCTTGGGAAAAGTTGATAATTTGAAAAAAAAGTTAAGAGTTTATGTGAGTAGGAAAGTTTTAGATGTGATGTGATGTGATGGAAAGTTAGGAGTTTAGGGGAAGTTTGATGTGAACTAAACATGGCCCAAGTGGTTAGGAGGGGTGTACTGAACTGAGAACTGTCCCACCATCATTGTCGCCGGAATGAAACCACACTGCTGTACCCATACTGATGTTGGTCAAAAGAGGAGCTCAAGTGCTGAGCTGCTGAAGAGCATGCTGCACACGCACGCACGGCACTGGAATGTTGGATCATCGCCCAATAATCATCAAAAGCGACGGCATGGACGGCAACGATTCGGTATGGGAGCCACGACTGCACAACCAGCACAAAAACAAAAACAAAAAAAGTGACCCAATTTCTTCCACTAAGTACTCAACTCTTCTTCAACGTGTCATTGCTCACGCATTTCTCAGCACTTACACAAACCAGTATTAACCTAAGCTGCCCACATTTGCATTAAATTGCATATATAATCACCCCCCAGCTTCAGAACTGACAGTTCTTAAGGAAAAAAAAAACAGTTTCTTGTCTGTTCTTCAGTAATCATCCTCTTGTCATTCAGAATTTCCCCATTTTTCTTGTTAGAAAACATGAGCCATCCTAGCTATCTACTAGAAGATTTGCTCTAACAACTCCACAAAAACAATGTTGTTACTTGTTAGTCTCTTCAAGGGACAAGGGTTTATGGGTGGGTGAACAGGTGAGCAGCCAGGTTGATCTCCACTTCTTTAATACCCCCTCCTCCTTTCTCTCCCCTGAATCTCTCTGATTCTTTCTTGCTGACAAACACAATCCATCAAATAAAAAAAAACAGAGAGAGAGAATCTACTAGCCTACTACTATACAAAGTTGGGGGGAAAGGGAGAGATTTTTGTTCATAGTTTGGGAACAAAGTTTACTTCTTTTCTTGGGGGAGTCTCCAGGCGAATGTTGCAGTGGCCAAGGTAGGAATGAAGAGGAGGATGAGAGGAGGAGGAGGTGCAGCCATGGCCATGGCCACTGGAGCTGTGATGCTGTTCTTGGCAGCTACTCTCTCTGGGGTTAGTGCCAACACAGACTCAGATGATGGTAAGTGATCTTTACTTGTTGTAAGTTGTAGCTAATGTGTACTATCTTGTTTGGTATGTTTTTTGCTTGAGCAAATTTATCAAGAAACAGTGCAATGTTCTTGGTGGTTTGGTTTGTTTTGATTGTTTGATTGACAAGAGGTTGGGAAATGGTTCTTGATTCTTCAGTTTGTTTTTGGTCAGTTCACTGCAGTGCTGCTCTAGGTAAATTTTTTTTTTCAGATTTCTTGCCGTTTGGGGGGTGATAAAATTGCCAGAGCTTTGAACAACAATTTTAGAATAAGAACAACACAAAGAACTCTGTGCAAATGAAAATTTGACAAGAAGCTGAAGATCATACAAGATACAGCCCCCCTTGAAATTTGATCGAAAGACTTACTACCATTAGTAAAGTTCAAAAGTTCCAGCGTCCACTCCTATGACAAACTGTCACACACAAATAAAATCAATCAGAGGAAGTATCAATCATCAAAGGCTTTGATTTGATGAACTGAACAGAAGACAAATAAATTTGGGCGGAGGTTAAATAGGGCTAGTATGAGAAAACTGTGTTTAAATAGGGACTAGAGTGGAAATAAACCAGGACGCGTAGGCTCTGTAGCGATCAGAAACAGGGGCTTATCTGCATAATATTTTATCCATAGGGACCTATTTGCAAATTTCCTTCACTTCCATCTCCGGCGCCGCCGCGGCCGCGCCGCCGCCGGCCGAGCCTAACCTCGCCGTCGCCATCCACGTACCTTGCGCTCGCCTTTCCACCTCGTCAGCAAGTAGCTCCACGCCTCCACCCACCCACCCACCCACCACATGGGCACCGCCGCCGAATCCCGCACCACCGGCATCGTCGAACCCCACCTCCGTCAACATCTCCGGCTAGCTCCTCCCCCAATCAAGTGGGATGCAGAGCAGCAGATGCATTGCCTTTTTTATATATAATTTTGAGCTCCAACGATAGCATTTTAGCTATCCAAATTCCTCTTGGAACTGGAGATTTCGTGGGGAAAGTTAAGTTTTCTTGGAGAGCACCAAAGTAGGAACAAACTATTGTTATGGTCAATTACCTGCAATTTTGTTCGTCCAACAGCATTACTGATCATCCAAATCTTTTTTTGTTTTTCATCTATACAGTGAATGCTCTCAATGTCTTGTACACAAGCATGAATTCTCCATCCCAGCTGACGAATTGGGTGTCACAAAATGGAGACCCCTGTGGACAGTCCTGGCTTGGGATCACTTGCTCGGGTTCCAGGGTGACAGCAATGTGAGTTGGAGCCTCTAAAAGGGGTCCTTTGTGAGTGACAAACTACTTAAACTTATTGGCTGACATTGTTCCTGAATCCTCTGCAGAAAATTATCCGGCATGGGGATTAACGGGACTTTGGGCTACAACATGAATCTACTGACTTCACTAGTTGAACTGTTAGTGTGATCTCTTGGACAATATAGTCCCAATGCCTTGATAGTTACACAGTCTACATTTTAAGAGTGGTTTTGATCTATTTTTAGCTTTCTGCAGTGATACGAGCAAGAATAACCTTGGAGGCAGTGACATTCCTTATAACCTTCCTCCAAATCTTGAGAGATTGTGAGTTGCATGTCCACGCAAGTCAAGCTCCTGCTGTTTTCATGTAAAAGTATATTAAGTTCTCACAAAGAATTTTATGTGCAGAAACCTTGCGGAAAACAACTTCACCGGAAGCATACCATACTCTATATCGCAAATGATTGCACTTAGAATTTTGTAAGTTGGAGTTATTGTGCTTTTTTTGGGTAGACTCTGACAAAATTTTGTAACTATACTTTTCTGTTTGATGCAGAAATCTTGGACATAATCATCTTGCAACCACCAATGATATGTTCAACCAGCTAACTAACCTAACAACATTGTGAGTGGTTTTCCTGTATTTTTGACTGCCCATACTTGCCTTGTTACCATATGGTTTGTTGTCTTATGTTCAGTAATCTGGCAAGCTAGTGGAAAAACTAAACCAGCTGTCCATTTCTCTCAGGGACCTTTCATACAACACACTTTCGGGTAATATTCCACAAAGCTTCAACTCCTTGACAAATTTGAGAAAACTGTGAGTACGGATGTGTTAATAGATTTTTCAGTTTTTCCGTTGATAAGAACAAAATTAATTTCATAATTTGTTTACAAAGGCAATATTTGCTCCTGTCAGTAATCTGCAGAACAACGGATTCAATGGCACAATAGATGTCCTTGCTGATCTTCCGCTTACTGACTTGTGAGTTGGCATGCATCTGCTTACCAACCTATTCTGATTTATAGTCGAATTCTAATAACACATTTGATTCTACTTCAGAAATGTTGCAAATAACCAATTCACCGGATGGATACCTGATAAGCTAAAGAAAATAAAGAATCTCCAGTAAGTACTTCTGTTACCAATATACTCACAATCTTGCAATTATAGACTTATTGGATGGATACCAACAATTTTCTCCTCCTTTTGTAGGACAAATGGAAACTCGTTTGGAAGTGGTCCTTCACCACCACCTCCACCATATCAATCTCCACCTTATAAATCTCCTCCATACAAATCTCCACAATCTCGACAACCTGCTCCTCCAACTACTACTGTTAACAATAATCCGTCTGATGATGGTCGCAAACACTCTAAACTAAGTGGTGGTGCCATAGCCGGAATTGTCGTATGTTTGGTAGTTGTGGGTGCAATAGTTGCATTCTTTGTGATCAAGAAGAAATATTGGTCATTGCCACGAGGAGGAGATCCTGAACAGAAGGAACCTCTCAGCCCTATTGTTTCAGGATTTAAAGACAGTCTTAAACGTAAGTTTCATGCTAATTGTCAGCTTTGGAATGATTTGCAAACAGTTGTGCAGCACCGCATTTCTTTTTTCTATGCTTATCATTTCTCTTTTGCATAGAGGTAAGTAATATGTCGTATTCCCATATCAAAACTACTCTTTTTCAGAGATGAAGTCAATCAAGATCATCTCAACAATTGGCAAGGAAGAATTACAGAAGACTGTTTCAATGAATTTAAAACCTCCAACAAGAATTGACTTGCACAAGTCCATTGATGAAAATGATGTCACCAGCAAGTCTTTCACAAGGAAAATAAGTTGGAGTTCCATCAGAACACCTGCATACACTGTGGCAGACCTACAGGTGGCAACAGGCAGCTTCTGTGCTGACAATTTAATTGGAGAGGGGTTATTTGGTCATGTTTACAAGGCGAAATTCAATGACCACAAGGTGCTTCCACAATTACCTCTTATCCTTACTTTTGAATCTTTTCCTTGCACCAAACAACCACTGTATTGTTTTTTTACTACCATAGAATCTGCAATTAAGTGGATGTGCTAAACTTGACATGCTAAATCTATATTGTCCTAGACAATAGGCTAAGATGATATGCATCAGTTTTTTCGCCGGGCCGGCGTAAGATACGCGGCCGAAGTTTATTAAGATTGCGAAGAGGTTCAAACTAGTACAACAGATACAGCTGCCATGGAGGCTAAGAGCTGTACAACCGCTATTGTTACAACGATGCACATTACTTTACAGCATAAACAGGCACTCTAAGCCACAACTCCGGCTAAAAACACCATCGAACCAAAGCTAGAACATCAATGTTGTTTCAAGCACTGTCGATAGGTGCAAGCAGGCCTGCCGCTGTCCAGGTACTCCATTCTTCAGCAATGGTGGCACAAAGCTGAGACACCGAAGCTTCTCTGTTCTCAAAGATTCTTGCATTGCGCTCCTTCCAAACCAGCCATGTCACGAGAATGACTCCTGCATCAAAGGTTTTGCGGTCGACTTTTGCCACCGCCTTGCGAGCCGTGTGCCACCAAGTGGCTAAATCGACGCCCGGCGCCTCGCAGTTCAATCCCAACCGGCTGTGCACCTGTTCCCACACTCGGTGTGTGTATTCACATTCTTGGAAGATGTGACGACATGATTCAGCAGCGTGTTTGCACAAATGACAGAACGAAGCGAGGTGCCACCCCCGACGTGTCAGCCGTCAAGCACGCCCCCCATACCGCTAGGAACATGAAGAACTTACACCTCGCCGGCGCTCTGGACTTCCATGCGATCTTGCCCAGGGGACACGCCGTCTTTCCTGCCAAGAGACGCGCGTAGGTCGATCCCAATGTGAAGTCACCATATGCATCAGTTGATCTATACCTGCTTGGAAATTTTTAGCTGTGGTAGCACGAAAGTGTTCCGTTTACATGATTATCTATGTCTACACACAATTTATGCTTGCATTACTACTGCCAGTCTTTCTTTCCTTCAATAAATAGAGAAAAAAATCATTCTATCATATACAAGTACTCAATATTCTTAGTATATGGAATCATGACAAGTATTTACTGTCATCGCAGGAGCATTGATTATATGTAATATAAGATGTGGCACTCTCATTTTCTTTACAAGGACCAACCTTTCAAAAAAAAAGGACTTATTTTTTCTGTTTGTTAAGATTATATAAAATTCAAGAAACAATTCACACCTTTGGTACTTTCAAATCATCATCCTGGCTACTGCATATTTCAGTCATCACCATTTCTTGTTACTTTCAGGTCCTGGCTGTGAAGAAAATCAATTTCTCTGCATTCCCGGGCCATCCTTCAGATTTGTTCATTGAGTTAGTTGCAAATATTTCAAGGTTAAATCATCCAAGCCTTGCCGAGTTAGTTGGCTACTGTTCAGAGCATGGGCAGTGCTTACTGGCATATGAGTTCTACCGAAATGGTTCTCTTAAAGACTTGCTTCATCTAGTGGATGATCAAAGCCAACCGTTGTCTTGGAATAGCCGTGTGAGGATTGCCCTTGGATCTGCGAGGGCATTAGAGTAAGTGAAACTGTGAAAGAAACGTGCAATTCTTCCCTGCTGTTTTAGAGCTGAAAATTCATGTCAATCATGTGAAACTTTCAGATATCTACATGAAACTTGTTCACCTTCCGTGATACACAAGAATTTCAAGTCATCCAATATTTTTCTGGATAACGAGCTAAATCCCCATCTTTCAGATTCTGGGTTTGCAAACCTTATTCCTAACCGGGAATCTCAGGTAACATATTAGGCATATATCCTACAACTGTCTTACCGCTGTTTTACATGAATTTAAATCATGATTGATTGCCCGCAGAAATGCTTTACACTTTTTTTTGTTCATTGAAGTATCTAAAACTCACTTTAGCGTAATACTTCATGTGGTATATTGAGAAGATCAAAAAATGATTATTGAATAACATGATAAAATTTCAGGACCGACATACTCTGTACTAGTCCATGGTTACCTAGTATGTTATGACTGTATTTTGCAAATTTTGTTACTGAAAATGCTTATAAAAAAATTGGGGTCCCAAAATTTCTTTCCAAACATACTTACATAGCGACAATTTCAGGCGTCAGATGAGGACTCAGGATACAGGGCCCCTGAGGTGACCATGTCTGACCAGTACTCCCTGAAGAGTGATGTGTACAGCTTCGGTGTTGTCATGCTAGAGCTCCTGACTGGCCGGAAACCTTTTGACAGGTGAACACACAGATCACTGCACCATCACCACCTCTCCTCAATTTTCTCAAGTTCTCAAACCTTGCACTGTTGCACAGTCCTCTGAACTGAACTGAACTGCCCCCTTGCTGTCTGAACATTTGCAGATCCCGGCCATGGTCAGAGCAGTCACTGGTAGGGTGGGCAACTCCCCAGCTGCACGACATCGACGCTTTGGACCAGATGGTCGATCCTGCACTCCAGGGGCTGTACCCTTCGAAATCGCTCTCCCGCTTCGCTGACGCGATCGCGCTCTGCGTTCAGGTCAGACCACCATGATCAGTGATCAGCCGATCACCTCCACATCAGCTTCTCCTTTGCTCCCCAAATGCTCCAGTTTTCTTTTCTTTTCTTTTGCACACTTCTGATCCTGCTTGCTCCTCAACCTTTTATCGATAGTCTGAACCGGAGTTCAGGCCACCGATGTCGGAGGTCGTCCAGTTGCTGGTCCGCCTTGTGCAGAGAGCCAACATGACGAGGATGTGCGGCGCCGACGGTCACTCATGGCGGCGCGACGGCGAATCCCGGGACCAAGAACCATGATAAAGGGGAAGAAGATAAAATGCTGTGTATATAGGCGCGAGAGTGATGTGCTGTTCAAAGATGTTTCTTTGCTAGGTGAGTAGTTTTTTTAAAAAAGTTTGAAGTTTGATGATTTGGGCGTGTGCTTAGCAGCGCCCTGTGGCCTGTCACCTGTATGTGCACCAGTGCCAAACCAAGAAACGGATGCTGATTGTTCATGTACTCGTCACACCTCATTGTCGACGAGCACAACAAATCTTTTCACTCAAGAGAAAAAAAATAATACTCACTCCGTTCTCGAATGCTTGGTTTGACTGAGCATGGATGAGTTTTGACTGTCATTTTTTAAAGTGAATTCAAAATCAATAGGTTTAAGTGTAGGATATTGGTAAAGTACATTCAATTATTACAAATCTAATGGTGCAACTTTGATGCTAAATAATTACTCCCTTGTTTTTTAAATGTACTCCATAAAGCTATTGACTTTTTATATGACGTTTGACTATTTACCTTATCTAGAAATTTAGTGTAGATATAAAAAAATACTTCCTCCGTTTCACAATGTAAGTCATTCTAGCATTTCCCACATTCATATTGATGTTATGTCTAGATTCATTAACATCAATATGAATGTGGAAAATGCTAGAATGACTTACATTGTGATATATCTAGATTCATTAACATCAATATGAATGTGGGAAATACTAGAATGAAAACGGAGGGAGTAGGTTGTACTTAAAATGCCTTTAGTAAAATAAGTCAAAATGAGATAACTGATGCTTATATATCTTTTAATAAAAATAAATAATCAAATGATATGTTCAAAGTCAACAACATAATAATAGGACATGGCGTGGAATGAACCGATGTTGAGGTCATAGTTCTGGATGAATATGTCCATCCGGGTGATAAGGGAGGTGTGCTTTGACACGATAATATGGCATGTGCACTTTTTTTTAGGTACAACTATGATGACACTCGGTGTCATCTTTCTTGATGTCTTAGGATGGTATACTTGAACGTGCTGATGAAGCCTAGAGCGGGGGGGTGAATAGGCTGTTCCTGAAAACTTAAAAACAAATCGCAGCGGTAAAATTCAAACAGACCCGGAACTTCCTGGTAAGGAACACCGGAACTTTCGGTCTGCTAGGCCCGGAACTTCCGGTGTTCTTAGAACAGGAACTTCCAGGTAACAGAACAAAGATGAAATCCAAATTTCGAAACAGGAGACTAAACCAATCTTCACAAGATGGAGCACACGTATTCTAAGCAGAAGATAGATCACAGAATCATCCACAGAAACATCACAAAAAGAGACAAGAGCGATTTTTTCCCGAAGTTCGGATCTTGCAATCCTACTCTCCGTTGAGGAGCTCCAAAGAGCTGGGTCTCAATTAACCCCTTGCCTCACTTGTGCAAAAACCCCAGAGGAAATCCACAGCCTTCAACCCCAAAAACCCCTAGGCAAATTTATAGAATTGAGTGACCACCAAGATCCAACTCAACCTACTTCTAGAAATTCGCCACAAGTGTAGATTGCTCTACTTGGAAAACCTCTAGAATCTCAGCACAAGAATTTCATTAATTTACCTTGTTCCCTTTCGGAGGAGAGGAGATCATTCACAAACTTACCCGGGACATCCATAATATGCAACGGATTCTCGCGGGCGACACCTAACCGTCAAGGAGATCATCTCCAAGAGTAATAAGCACCGAGATGACAGCCCACGAGATATTCCAAGTGCTCACCCAAGATCCTAGTCTTCACACCTCTCCAAATCTTCTTCTGTCCTTCTCAATCTCTCTTTCTCACAAGAATTAGGCTCAAGATTGAGTGGAGAAGGCAAGAAACACTTGGGAGAGGCTAGCAACAGCTCTACGTTCGAAAAGTGAAAGTGGAATGGCCAAAGAACGAGCTGGAAACGAGCTGGTTATGTATAACGGCTAGGTGACGTCATCTAGCCGTTACTCACAATTTTGAACTGGAAACTAGACAAGAAGTTCCGGACCTGGAAGACAGGAACTTCCGGATAACACTTAGGAAAATCTCTTTCACCAGACCGGAACTTCCGGACCTGGAAGACAGGAAATTCCGAACCTGGAAGACAGAAACTTCCGGACTTGCATTTTTGGACAGATGGAGTATTTGCAAAAATAACTCCTAGGGAAAATTGTCACTTGGTACACACTAAGAGCACTTGACATATCTCAGAGCACCACCTAGAACCCCTCTTAATAGTACGGTTTTTCCTAAAACTCGATTGCAACAAATAAACTATCCTATGCACTCCTCGAGTTCCGGTTCGCTTTGATTTTATACTTTTGGGGGGTCTCCAAGCATCCATCTTCCACACCTTGGACTAATGCACCTGAAAGTAGCTCAATAAACTCATTAGTCCCTTAACCACACTGTCATTAATCACCAAAACCCACTAGGGGGATTAATGCACTTTCAATACTATCATCGATGTTGTCATCTTAGGGTATGCAGAGCTGTGGCTAGGGTGCAAGTGAGGATGGTAGGTTCAAAAGGACAACGACGGAGGAGGTGCAACAAACATAGAGGAGGTGGGTTGGCTGCGAGCGATAGAGGCCCACATGTGGATGATTCGGAGTATGGGAAGCCAGTGCTGGCAACATAGACGGGCATCAGGGTTTGGAAGGGCCTTATGCTAAGGCTAGCGATTGATAAATATGCCCCAGACGGTGCAATATCCGATGGAGAAGGGGGGATGGCACAAATATGGAGGCCTAGGGCCCGGGATGCCGTCAATTCAGGAATGCTCTCCTCACTGCCACGGGTGGGAGGGTGAGGCTACAACGGGGTCCTCACTGCTCGATGTGGGCAGGAGGGCGAGGCGGGGCGACGAGGTCCTGGCTGAGCACCCCTCTCTCTCTCTCTTTTTCCTCTTCACGTGACCGACATGTGGGCCCCACTCAGCCTCATTGGACAAAAAACACTATGGAAACCGCTTGGAGGCCTCAAATTAACCGGGATTAATAATTGAGAGCGGTAAATCTAATTGGAGAGGCCTCTCCAATTAGTTTTAACCAGAGACACCCACGTGCTAGTACTTTTAGGAGTTTTGGTTGCTATTAGTATATCCAATAGTACATATCTTGTTTTCTTCTTATAGAGTTTTTTCTTAAACTAGTTATCCAATCTACAATCTGATTACACCATTACGTTCGTTGCAATTAAATCTTTACAACAAGATCTTACATGATTATATTACGATGAAAAAATATTTATATTTATAAATTACTTTTATTATATACGTAAGTTACTTTTATCATATATACTACCTCTGTTTTTTAATAGATGACACCATTGACTTTTTCTCACATATTTGACCATTCGTCTTATTCAAAAAAATTACGTAATTATAATTTATTTTGTTATGAGTTGTTTTATCACTCATAATACTTTAAGTGTGATTTATATCTTATACATTTGCATAAAGTTTTTGAATAAGACGAATGGTCAAACATGTAAGAAAAAGTCAACGGCGTCATCTATTAAAAAAGGAGTGAGTATAAGTTACTTTTAGATTTGACTAAATTACTTCTATACATTCATAATGCTCTAAGTTGATTATTTTTATTATTGTTTTTAGTTAATTCTATATTTTGTGGACTTTATAAATCTTCTATACGCTTTACTTGTGAATTTACTCTACATAGTTTCTTATTTCTGCTCACTCACAATATAATTATTTCTACTACAGAGAGTTACTTCCCCCATTTCATAATGTAAGTCATTCTAGCATTGTCCACATTCATATATCTCTAGATTTATTAACATCTATATGAATGTGGGCAATGCTAGAATGACTTACATTATGAAACGGAGGAAGTACTTCTATTGCATAACTAAGTTACTTCTGTTGCATATAATTACTTCTACTATAGAAAGTTACTTCTGTTGTATAGCTAAGTTACTTCTATTGTATAGCTAAGTTACTTTTACAATTTAAATACATTACTTTTAAATTAATAAAATATTTGAATATATCCAATATAGATCTTGCATTGTCACATATTTTATGTAGAGTATAATGATGTAAATAGATATTAAAAATAATATGTGATTTAAAATATATAAGTTATTAAAGAGCTTAAATCTAAAAGTAATTTATGTATATGATAAAAATAACTTACATATATAATAAAAGTAATTTACAAAACACACACACATACATACATACATACATACATATACATATATACATATATATATACATACATATACATATATATATATATATATATATATATATACATATACATATATGTATATATATATATACATACATATACATATATGTATATATATATATACACATATACATATATGTATATACATACACACATATGTATATATATACATGTATACATATATGTATATGTATATATGTATACATATATGTATATGTATATATGTATACATATATACATATACATATATGTATACATATATATATATACATATACATATATGTATACATATATATATATACATATATATATATATATATATATATATTATCAAGGTATAATCATGTAAGATTTTGTTGTAAAGATTTAATTGCAACGAACACAACAGTATAATCGGATAAGTAATTTAAGAAAAACTTCTCTAAGAAGAAAAAATATATAGATATTGAGTGTACTGGTAGCTTTTTTTTTTGAAAAAATGGTGATTCTCTTTAGCACGACGTTGTATACCAGGTTTTACTATTGAGATACACGAATCAAATTCTGACCTATAGTCGAGGGACGTAATATTTTCCCACACAATAATAACAGAATGTGAACGTGTAACGTGGGGGTGCGTGGGCTTTGGGCCGTGCGCGAGCGGAGGAAAGCATTCGCTGCGATGCGATGCGACCGCAGCTTCGCCTTCGCGGATTAGCAATTCCTATATTTCCCGTCCCCTCGGCGTCGACTCCTCGTGAGTTCTTTCGCCGGCCGCCGCCGCCGCCTGCACCGAGCCCCATCCATCCCGCGAGCGCGCGGCGAGCAGGGGCCGCACATCGCGTTCGTTCCGCTGCTTCCGCCGCATCCTGGTGAGCATCCATCCGCTACGAACATCCTCTTCCTCATCTCTCTCTCTAACCACCCACCTTTTCCTCAAATTCGCGTTAACCCTTAGGTTTCCTGCAAGTTTTTTCTCCTAATTTTGCCTTAAACTTAATACTGAAAGCAGCTTTTCTCTCAACGAAACCCCATGCTCCATGTTAGATCCGCCCTTGGGGTAGTTAGTTCATTAGTTGAACTCACCTGATGCTTGCGCATGGGTAGGAGGCTGCAACTGCAATTTAGGTTCAGAATTCTCCGCTTCACATATGCTTGACGATGCTGCGTGCTAAGGAGACAGTCAGGAAGATGTACTCGGTTGCCAAGAACTACTGCGGAGGAGGGTTAGCTGCGTCGGATGCGCTATCAGGTGGTTGTACTGTCCCTAACACCTAGTAATGTTTGTTGTCTAGAGCAGGAACAGTGCTAACTCATTCATTTCTTTGCGTTTCAGCGGTATCTGATCTTGGGCGTTCTCTGAAACCCTCGCGCAAAGCGTCGAGGCATGTTGTTCCGTGCAGGGCGCGGTCGTTTATGCAGTGTTCCCTAGGGGGTGGTTCTGCAGACCAGGAGATTGTGATTGCGCTGGGGAGCAATGTGGGGGATAGAATCAGTACGTTTGACAGGGCATTGCGTATGATGAAGAACTCGGGTGTAAATATCACCAGGCATGCCTGCTTGTATGAGACTTCCCCGGCTTATGTGACTGATCAGCCGCGGTTCCTGAACTCTGCTGTTAGGGGCACAACCAAGCTGGGACCTCATGAATTGCTCAAGAAGCTAAAGGAAATCGAGAAGGATATAGGGCGCACTGACGGGATAAGGTATGGTCCCAGACCGATCGATCTGGACATTCTTCTATATGGCAAATCACATATTAGTACTGAGAATCTAACTGTGCCACATGAACGCATCCATGAGAGGCCGTTCGTTTTAGCACCTCTTGTTGACCTTTTAGGCTCATCCACTGATGATAACGTGGAAAAAAGTTGGCATTCTCTTGCAAAGTGCACTGGTGGGTTCTTTGAATCATGGGATAAACTTGGAGGTGAATCTATAATTGGAACAGAAGGAATTAAAAGGGTATTGCCAGTCGGAAATCGTCTGTTGGATTGGTCTGAGAGGACTCTTGTCATGGGGGTGCTTAATTTGACACCAGACAGCTTCAGTGATGGTGGTAAGTTTCAGGAAGTGGAAGCTGCCATTGCTCAGACCAAGTTATTAATATCAGAAGGTGCAGACATCATTGATATTGGTGCTCAATCCACTAGGCCCTTTGCAAGAAGATTATCTGCAGACGAAGAGCTTGAGAGGTTGGTTCCTGTTCTAGATGCAATCACAGGAATTCCTGAGATGGAAGGCAAGCTGCTCTCAGTGGATACATTCTATGCAGAAGTCGCTGCTGAAGCTGTGAAAAGAGGAGTACACATTGTTAATGATGTATCTGGTGGACAGATTGACCCAAGAATTCTTGAAGTTGTAGCTGAACTTGGAGTTCCATATGTGACTATGCACATGAGAGGAGATCCATCTACTATGCAAAGTGAACAGAATCTACTATACGGTGATGTTTGTAAAGAAGTTGCTTCTGAGCTATATAAAAGGGTGAGACAAGCAGAGTTGTCTGGGATTCCTTTGTGGAGGATAGTTCTTGATCCTGGTATTGGATTCTCCAAGAATTCCAAACATAACCTTGAAGTTATCATGGGTTTGGAATCTATTAGAACAGAGATAGGTAAAATGAGTTTAGGTGCTTCACATGTGCCAATTTTACTTGGACCCTCAAGGAAAAGATTTTTAGGTGAAATATGCAATCGTGTCAATCCCACTGAGAGAGATGCTGCTACCATGGTTGTTGCTACTGCTGGGATATTGAATGGTGCTAATATAGTGAGGGTGCATAATGTTAAATATGGTGTGGATACTGCAAAGGTCTCTGATGCATTGAGCAAGGGCAGAAGATGATTATACCACCTTCGGAAAATAGATCATACTCCAGTTTTGTACTAGAAAATAATGATCAATAATAGTAACTCGGCCATAATGTTGGCTTCTCAGATAATACCATAGGGCGAGTATCATCATAGAAAGCATGTGCACACAACTGTTATGTGAGCTTCAGATGGAATTTTTCTTTTTGTCACATCATTTCAATAATCTTCTGAGGTAACGGTTATACAGATCTCTAGAGTTTTGACCTTTCAGGATTCACAAATTTTCTACAGGTCTGATTTGTTTGGAACTTTGGGTCATAACTTGAAGTTATTATCCATGTATTTTAGATCTGCTTGCCTGCTATGGAACTTCTCCATGTATACAGATCCCTAAAGTTTTGACCTTTCAGGATTCAAATTTTCTACAGGTCTGATTTGTTGGGAACTTTGGATCATAACTTGAAGTTATTCCAGCTTGCCTGCTATGGAACTTCTCCCTGTAATTCCTTTTATATAAGACGGGACCGTCAAACGTTAGACACAGAAATACACAAATGCACTTAAAATGGGACGGAGGGAATAGCTTTTTACACATGATGATGTTTATCATGCTAGGTTTATATGGTAGTCTTCTCTTCTTTTTATCTTCCAATGGAAATCGGTAGCTTCATTATAATCTTTTTTTTATTCTTCCTTCTGTCCGAAAGGGAATTTTGTATCTACAATTTTTTTTACTAGAAAATCTCTCATAGATTATTTAGAAGCAGTTATAGTATCATATAATATAATTACATTATAGTACAATATAAGTTGGATTTAATTATGTTGTCACAAGCAAAAAGTTCCGTAGCGCAATGGTGAATGGCTGCATACAATACCAGGAACCACGACATTGAGAGTTCTGTTGTTGCACGTGGAGACCTTTGGAGGCTGGAGGCATCACGCAGCAGTTCAACTTCCGGAAACGATAGCTCACCTCTATACCTTGTTCAGTTGGGACTGTTACTTTTTGTTTGAGACTCTACACTCCTTTTGCCTGTTCATCTATCGAAGCAACATCTGCTTTGGTATGGTTATGATCGCAAGATACTCTTATCTTACTGTTTCTTTACACATACTGGTCTTCCCTATGAGCCGTTATAATGCTTTTTCTATCCTTCTGTGTTCTCTTTCTTTTATTATTTTCTTGTAGTTAGTAAATTTCTCACTAAGAATGATATTATTACAGAATGGAGTCCATTCTCTCTGCCCTGCTATTTGGTCAAAACATCGGAAATGGTTGATGATGTCAATGGTTTGCCTCAATCCAGTAGCTTGTGTAAGTATGGCTATCTTTTGTTGAATTCTGCATTATAGTGTTCGCATTATCTCATATCTCATCACTGGTTAGAATGAGTTTACTAGTAATCACCCACCTACATGAATAACTCTAAAAGCACCCAAGATTTACTGACCTTTAAGTTCCTTTTGTTGCATTCTGTTGTGCAATTGAAGACCGTGCTTCTTTTTATGTTGATAGTTTATGTGTGAAGTCTGTTTAGTCAGCTTCTGCTTCATGCTTTAGCATGCATTATCTTCCTGGCAATCTGCTAGATCTGTTTAATATAACCTCCCACCGTTGTTGTTTGTATTTGAAACTGGAATATTGATACTATCTAACAGAGTAACATGGTTATTTGTTGCAGTCCTTCATGGACCTGCAGTTCCCCAATGGACAACTAACATATGTTACTGGCGACGGGATTACAGCAAGTGGTTTTCTTCCATTATTTGGTGGGTTGCTTCAAGCTCATGGGAAATACCCAGGAGAAACTAGAGTCAGCTTCTCTTGCAAGGTTAGCATGCTCCCTATTTATCTTTTTCTCATAACTTAGTTAATTGTGATATCTGAAAAATTGTGAGCTGCTCCCGCAAAGCTGCAGTGCCCCTGCTTTTTCTTAGAAAAAATTCTAATGCAGTGTGGAGTAACGGTATGATTTAAGCAATGACTACTTTTAATTTTCACATCATTGTTAATCGGCTTCTGATCAGAAATATGTTATGTTTATTGATAGTATCACAACCTTTTGGTTGGAACACTCTGCACGCTCAGATGTTTCTCATTGTTTATGAGTTCATTTCATGAATTAGGAAGTGTGCACACTTGCTTTCACAAACATGGCTATTTTCTGTTATTTGTGTTATTAGTTATTACTATGACAACTTCTATATGATCAGTGTACCTTTATCTTTTCTTTTTACTGCATAACCAGCACTGATCTGTTTTAGCTCTCTTCTCCTGTGTTCGTTCTATATTGGTAAAGTGGTCTTTCACCTGTGGTAACGTTTTTTTTTTCCCCCTTAAAGAATAAGCAAGGCACCAAGTTCACTCTTATGTTTCAATGGCCTGATAAGTCTCTGTTATTTGGAGTTACTCAAGCCTTAGCATGGAAAAGATCTGGTCTCATGGTGAGGCCCAGTATGCAAGTCAGGTAGTTTACTTAGAACACTCAAGCAATTTCAATCACTTCTTTTTGTACCATAATTTAGCACTTTTGAGCCGTTGAACAGAAAAAAAAGGGTAATTACTTTGCATTATCTTTACATTTTTAGCCTTGGTATCATGCTAAAGGCATGCATCTATTTCGGATGAAACTGTCAGAATGCAAGTGCCGGATGATTAAGTTGGTCATAACCGGAATGGTTGTTCCATGATATTGATTCAGGTTTCTGAGGACATTACTTGTTGCTAGTTATTGCATTTTTCTATCATAAAGACTACATTCGTTCAATTCCATAAAATTGCATGTAACAACTTTTGGGAACATGTTCGGTTGGTCATACTTTCCGCGCTTACTCTTGTTTGGTTCTACATTGTGTTTTCTTATGTCACTTTGTTGACTGTAGTCAAAAGATTTCTTTTTTGTGTGTGCGCGTGTGTTATTGCAAACAAATGACCCAGAACTGGATGATGGTTCGTTGATGTATTCTTTATGCTGAGTCTTAATATTGCAAGTGGCCAAGTGCCGCATGAACCTTTTGCATTTTGCCAAAGGGGAGTGATATACATACTGATATGGCCAATTTTTCTTCCTAAGGGCATTGCTACCCCCCCCCCCCCCCCCCCCCCCGCCCAACTTCCATCCTGAGTTTAAGGCTTTGTTCGGCATCCCTTTTCAAGAAAAAATTGAAAATATATTGTTGATATGTTTCTTTCTCAAAAATATTCGGGATGTAAAAATTTTAATAGAAATATACCGCTGGACTTGCGTAACCATTGCGCGAGAATGATGTGTACGTGATGACGCACACGGTATCACGCAACGAAAGCGCGAGACCGCCACGACGAAATCGCGAGGCCGCACGGCCTCGCGGGACGAAAGTGCGAGACTACTGAACGGTCTCGCGTTACCAGCGAGCGATACCGATGGCTGGCCGGATTCAAAATGCTTAATAACCCTGATTAGCAATTAATTAATTATTAATTAATCACTAATTAAAATAATTAATTAGTAATTATTATTAATTAATTTCTAATTGAGTAATTAGCCACGGCAGCTCCTGGCGCTCTCGCTCATTCCTTGAGCGAGACCGCACCGTCTTGTCTTGCGTTTTCATCGCGTAAGACCGCGCGGTATCGCGCTTTTGTCACGCGATACCGCGCGGTCTTTTATTGTATGAGACCGTTCGTGTCGTCACACCCATGTCATTCTCGCGTAATGGTTGCGCGAGACCGACGATAAATCTCTGTTAAAACTTTTACATCCCGAATATTTTTGAGAAAAATGCAAATCAACAGTATATTTTTAAATTTAATTCTCCCCTTTTCCTAACCTCTTTCTATCATTTTCCACGTGCACGTTTTTCAAACTGATAAACGGTGTATTTTTTACAAAAAGTTTCTATACGAAAGTTGCTTAAAAAAATCAAATTAATCTATTTTTGAAAAAAATAGCTAATATTTAATTAATCATGCGCTAATGCATCGTTCCGTTTTCCGTGCGGAGGGTTCTGTTTGGGAACCATGGATAGTGAACACATCCTTAGATGTTTATCACATTCTTTTCTCTCCCTATTTTGTGTCATTGGCATTCTCTCGGCTTCTCTTCATAATGTGAGCAATTTATAGAGTTTTTTTTGTTTGAGCAACAGCTGTGGATCAGGCTTAAAGCAAGGAATGTCCCAACAAACTAATTTGACATTTGGAGCAGCTGAGCTTGAAAGCCGAGCAGGGAAATTCAGATGGATTTTGCCATTTCGGCAACACGAGGAAGACAAATCCTTTTGACTGTTCTCTGAATGAACTGTCACAGTGGATAAGCCTTTCTGTACTCAGTCGTCTGTAAATGTAAAAGAGCCGCAACAATCTGAAACATCATTGAACCAGTGTTAATTTGATTTAATGATGACCCAAACTCCTCTTCACCTTGTTTTGTACTCTCTCCGTCCCATAAAAACTAAACTAGTACTAGATATGACACATTTTAAACATACATATGTCCAGTTTCATTGTACTAGGATGTGTCACGTTCAGTTTTAGATTTGTTTTTTAAGGACGGAGGGAGGGAGTACTTGTGTTATTAATTTCTGACCTGCCTTCTGAGTTCAGGCCTTGTTTTGTTCCCAAATTTTTTTTCCAAAAAGTCACATCGAATATTTAGACGTATGCATAGAACATTAAATATAGATAAAAATAAAAACTAAATGTACAGTTTGCATAGAAATCGCGAGACGAATTTTTGAACCTAATTAGTCCATGATTAGCCATAAGTGCTATAGTAACCCACATGTACTAAGAATTAATTATGCTTAATAAATTCGTCTCGCGGTTTATAAGCGCTTTATGAAATTAATTTTTTTATTCGTGTCCGAAAATCCATTCCGACATCCAGTCAAACGTCCGATATGACACCCAAAAATTTTCTTTTCAGTAACAAAAAAAAAAGAGAGAGAGAGAGAGAGAGAGGCGCAATCTCAGCCGTACACAAATCCATCGACGGCGCAGAATCACCCGCCGCGATCCTCTGATCCCCTTCCTCCCGGTGTAGCAGGACGCCGTGGCGCGGCTGCTTCCCCCAATCCGCCACCTCCCCCCCGCGTCGACTCCGCCTCAGATCGGCGAGGAATCGCGGCGAGATCGGCCGGCCGATCCGCGCACGTGGTCTCGCCGGCGGGGTCAGGTTGGTTCGCGGGAGCCGCCGCCGCCGCCGATAACGACGACGATGGCCATGGAGACGCCGCCGCCGTTCCAGGAGTCCGCCCACTGCGACGTCTGCCGCTGCACCTTCACCACCTTCCGCCGCCGCGTACGAATCCTCTCCCTTATCCCTCTCCCTCTCACAGTATGTTGCGCTGTGTGTGTGGATCGCCTATGGCGTGAGTCGGATCGTGCGTGGATCGCTACTTGGGTAGCAGTGGGGGAGAGTATCGTGTTTTTTCTGATTTGCTGACGGATTTTACGCTGTTGTTGCAGCATCACTGTCGCAACTGCGGGAGGACGCTCTGCCACGAGCACTCGTCGTACCACATGGTGAGAACTCGTAAACTGAGGATGTTTTTGGTGTGATTTCGTGGGAAATTGTGCTTGATTTACTTGCAGTGCAAGTGCCTGGGGAGTTTGGGTTGCGATTTTGGCTCATTTGCTTCAACTTCAATTGGTTGGTTGCAGGCTCTGCCACAGTATGGGATATACACGGACGTCAGAGTCTGCTATGATTGCTTCAACAAATCCTCCAGGTAGCCAGCCTATGATTTGTTTTACTGCTAGAATCTAACTGTCTACTCTACTCACTTGTATTTGGTTTGGGTATAACTGAATAAACAGCTTTCCTTGATCACTTCCGAGCACACTCTGTATAATTTACTTATGTCCTGTATAATGTTGCAGTCGTGGTGGTGTTGGCAATGCCGGTTCACCTGGGAGTGTATCTAGTGCAGCTGACTCTTTTTCAGGGTTAAACTTGGGGGAAGATGATGCTTCATCACCTATGAAAAAATCAGCGTTTCACAGTGCACCTGCTGTTATTGAGTGCAAATGTGGAATGCCTTTGTGTATATGCGAGGCTCCGAAACCAGAACCTGTGCCTGTAAAGGTAGATGACAGTCCATTTTATTTTATCAACACCCAAGTTTTGTGTGCCTCCGCCTAACGATCATATGCAGCAGAGTACCACCACAACTTCCTCAAGTGCACAGTTGAATCCTAGGCCAAAAAAATCTTCTACCAATCAACAATCTGCTGAATCAAGTGTCAAGAAGGCTTCGGCCACTTCAAGCAGCAACTCAAGGTTCGTTAGAATTCACTTTCTTCTATTCTGAAGAGAAATGCTTGACTTATTATTGTGATATATATCTCTATTAAGTATTATCCTTTGTAGTATACTGTGCCAAAATACGCTCAGCTTTATTTGGCAAGATCTAGAAGCATATTCTGGTCATTATCTCACTGCCACTTCTTCTGCACGCTTGTTTTGTAATCAAAACATTGACATATCTGCATTAGGCATAGGTGTTCAAACTGATCCTCGGATCTCTTGGGTATAATCTTATTATTATTGTATTGCAGCTCATTCTTAAATCTTGGCCTGATGAGCAATGATACTAATGATAAGGGTCCTTCTGAATATGATGTTACTGGGGAGGTAAGTTTGTTTAAAAGAACACCTCAACAGCTCCTTTCTATTCTATTTTTCACCATACAGTACACGGTGGTATTTCTGGCCTGGCAAGTTTAAGTCTGTCTAACCCAGTTATTACTCCTTGTAGGGACTGAGGGAAGCAATTAAGAGTGGGGATATTAAAGCTGTCAAGAAACTTCTCAGCCAGGTAATGTTGTCCTCTCTTGTCTGATTTTGTCATCTTGATTCTTACCTCCAACATTGGGCAGGGAGTGGATTCTAATTACTGCGATAAGCAAGGATTTACTTTGCTACATTTGGTATGTGCCCTTTTATTATCTCCCTTTTGGTTGACTTTTATTGTTGTATCATTTTCTTAAATACCTCCATATATCTGTTCTTACAAGATACCAAGAGTAACAGAATTTGCTGTGTAAAGACAAGCACATCCATGCATCAGGATAACATACAACAAGAATGCATTGTACTGTGCATTAGGATAACATACAACAGAATGCATTAGGTACTGAAAATAACCTATCTGCTGATCAATGAAATATCCAAGAAAGACTTCTTTAAAACAATCTATTTTTTTTATCGATTAGTTGCTTCCTTATGTGTAAATTTCCATACAATTGACAAACCTTCATCCTGGCATGAGCACTTATCCCAGTTCATTTGTAAATTATCTAGTTGTAATACATATGATCACTGTCTAACATACATCCTTTTCTGGACAATTGCAGGCTGCACTATTTAACCAGACAGAGATTGCTCTTATTCTCATGGATAATGGAGCAAATATTCAGAGCAAAAATGGACAAGGTTGCTTCTTTTTACTACTTGAACCCATTCATATAAGCACAAAACATCATTTGAATACGTTATCTCCCATTTTCCATTCCACCATTGTTTTCTGCAATTTGCTTGAATTGCACGTTAGCTTCGATGACCTCAGGAGCCTTTTATGCTTTTACTGTATTTATGTTCCTCAGGGTCAGGCAGGCTTGGGTAGAATAGAAGCAGTACTACGTACCTGGGCTACCTGTTATGTTTAGCTGATGTAACAAGTGCCTTTTTGATAAGTTTAGCTTGTTGAAGCAGATTTTTGGATTATTAAACGCTAGACCGTTTGGGGTCAGGATTACGGGATTGTTTGGTTTGGTGCCAAATTATGCCCTACCAATTTATTGGTAATTTTGTATAGTGCTTCTATATGTTTGGATTGGTGCCAAATTTTATCAACACCAGTTCTTAGGTAGTACAAAATTTGTCCACCCAAATTTGGTAGTGCCAAAAGTTACCTAAACTTTGGTACTACCAAGATTTTGGTAGGACACCAAACCAAACTGGCCCTATGTTATACCAAATCCTAGCCTCGAGACAAATGCCCATTTCAGCTCATCTGTAGATATTTCTGCCAGCGCCTGGAGTTTTTAACAAATAATAATCATCATGTATTTTGTTGCGCAGGGGAAACTCCTTTGGATTGTGCTCCAGCCATGCTGCAATACAAGATGCGCCAGAGGATGGAAGAACTTGCGGCATCACAGCGACCCTAGTGATATTTTACTCCTCTTGTTCATGTGCCAAAGATGGTGCCCCCCCCCCCCCCCCCCCCCTGCATGGCCCAGAATAAAACCATTTTTACCAACCGAGGGGCCTCTTTGCTGTGGGTATAGTAGTATTTCGGTTGGCACCATCGCCTACAAAATGTCAAAACAACACCAGCTCATAAACTGCATGTTTCGCCAGCTAAAAAAATAATTCATTATGCTTAATCTTGCCATGTCATCGTGCATCCATATGTTCATGTATATGTTATCATATGTCCTGGTTTATTATTAGCATTGGTCTGAAGAAAATCTGTATGTACTGTATTTTCTCGTTGAGGTGCCGAGCCGGTCAGCCGGCTGAAGGATAAAGTCAGCTGTTGGCTTGGGACAGCCTCGTCAGTGCCGCGGTGGCACTGATCTTTTTTATTCCGGGTGCCTACGAAAAATATCTGGCGAGCTATTCGTCATGATCTTCTGTCTCTTAAGGTCAGTGACCAGCCCTAACATTCCATTAGGCGCGAGATATTTTTAGAAGAACGGACCACTTGCCGAGAGATCTTTTAGGGAACTTCTCTGAAGAAAATATTCCTTGTCACGAGGTATAACATCAAATGCCGTTTTGGATTGGTGCTAAACTATGTCTTACTAGTAGTTTAAATAGTATCATCTATGTTGTAACATATCCTAACCCAGATAATGTGACACAATATAGTGCTGCAAACTGGTCTTTAGTTACTATATTTTGGAACGGAGTAAATAATATGATTGTTTGGTTTGAAGCCAAAAGCACATGCTCAATTTAGCACAATACTAGAACATTCTTCATCCTAATACAAAATTTAGCTTCTAATTGACATAAATTAAAAACACTTGTTTACAATACTATCCTATCAAAACATTGTTCGTACCAAAATTTATCTAGTTTTTGACAATATTAAAATTTTAGTAGGATAGTAAGCCAAACAAGCATGTAAAAGTAGTTCTTGTGGGCTGTTAAAAAACCAACAACCATTAGAAATGTATCAAAACAGTCCTTGCAGTACCACTTCGACTATTTAGTACACTAAAACACATCTGGCAATGTAGAAATGAAATAAACACTCGGACATTCGGTAATGCTCCTCAACAATCGGCGAAACGAAACGAGAGGGAAGACATAATAGTGTAGAGAAAATTGACACACGTAAAAAAAACTACCATTACTAGTCAACATTACCATCAAACAAATATATCACCGTCTTTCCCACAATACTACAAAATGTGAACTGCTTCTCCTTTTTTTATCAGACCAGTTCCATGCAACATCATGATCCAAGGAAAATATCTCGTAAGTCATAACCACCATCCACCAACAACCAGTTGACGGCATCATCCAATCGGAGAAGGAGAATGCCATGAACTTCTCATGCCCAATTTTTCTTTTTTTTAAGAAGGACCTGTTTAGATCCTATCCTAGAATTTTACACCATTTCACATCAAACGTTTAACACTTATATGAAGTATTAAATATAGACTTAAAATAACTAATTGCACATATTGCGATTAATTTGCGAGACGAATCTTTTAAGCCTAATTGTCCCATGATTTGACAATATGGTGCTACAGTAAACATGTGCTAATGATGGAATAATTAGACTTAATAAATTTGTCTCGTTGTTTACTAACGGATACTGTAATTAGTTTTTTTATTAGTACCCGAACACTCCATACGACACTTTATATAATACACCTGATGTAATACGCCAAAACTTTGTACTCGTGGATCTTAAACACCCCCGAAAAGCCACAAGGCTAGGTGTGCAGAGAGGATCCCGCAACGCCGCACGCCAGTCCTCCGAAAGAGATATTTACTCCTCCCCCAAGCGTCGTCCACCGTGGCCACGTGGAAAAGCGACGCCACGGCGGATAAAAGAGCTCCTCTTCCCCGTCGCCGCCGGGCACGACCGCCACCACGCGCGAGCGATCCATTTCGATGACGAGGCGGCGGCGGAGGAGCTAGGGTTTGCGGTTTCTCTTCCTCGGCCTATCTCTCTCGTCTCGTCTCGTCTCGTCTCAGGTATAGAGTGCTGCCGCCTCTCGTTGTGTGTTTGTGTGTTTGCGCGGGATGCTGATGCGGTTGGTGTTGGGGGCGATTTTTTTTTTTTGGTTGCAGGTGAATTTGTTGTGTTTGTGGTGGGGAGCTTGGAAGGGAGATGATGGAGGAGGGGTTGGCGGTGGCGGATCTAAGGGAGCTAGTGCATCTGCCGGTAATTTTTTTTTCTCTCTTCTTCATGCCTGTTTTTGCCCCCTTTTTGGGCGGGATTTTTGCGTTTGTTTTTGTGATGTGGGTTGAGGGTGATTTAAGCTGTTAGTTTTGGTGGTGTGAATGAGCTAGGTGATTGGTCTGGTAGTGGTAGGGTAGCTTTTGAATTTGAGCTAGACCTAGAAGGAGCTGCTGCGCTAGAAATTGAATTCCTGCGAGTTGGTCACGGCAAGAGCTCTCTCACGGCAATTAATTTCTCTAGCTAGTCAGCAATATCTAGCTCTCTCACGGCTTCCATGAGTTATTTAATTTATGGTATTTCTGTTTATACAAGATCAGCAAGAACCAAGTGATTTTGCTCCCTATTATTCATTTTTTTTTACAGTATCAATCCGTAGGTCAGTATGTAGTAGGTTGTGTTTCATGATCCACAAGTCAAACAAAGGTATATTTACAGTTTCAAGAAAATTATTGTACACTATATAAGGCCTTAGATTTTTGTCTTGCCCTGGGCCTCCAGATGTGCAGGACCGGCCCTGCGCTAGATGCTAATATAGCTGGTCATTTCGTCATTCTTTTTTTTTATCGTCTGCGAGAAATGAAGAAATTGGACAGAAGAATGTGAGAAGGTGGAATTTGAGGGTGGGCCGATTGTGCAACGGAAGGCTGTAAAGCATATAATGATCTGTGGATGCAAGGGGAAAAAAAGGAGTGCCTGACAGCAGCGAGTTTGTGTAGAACACAGCGGTACAGGTCAATGCTTGAGCATCAAGTTAACTTGTTGCTCCAGATGATTCATTTTGGATTTTAGTCATGGAACTTAAGCATGATGTTTTCTTAGTTAAGTGGAATGACCAGTTGGAGCATTTCTCCTACGAATCTTTCTTTACAAGGTTCGTATGATATGGAATTAGGAGTATTTCTCTACCATGATTGAGTATACAATATAATGTAATCTTGATGTGCTGAAAGCTTTTTGTTCTTTCCAGTCAATGAATAAGAAAATTCTGAATTATAATTCATCTTCCTTAGGTTATTCGTTCTACCACTGATGGCTGATTATTTTGGTGCATCTTCTAATGTCATAATTCGTTCTGAATGTATGCTTAACTGAGTGAATCATATCTTGTTCTTCAACCGTCTATAAATGAAGAAACCTCTGATTTTGGAATTTGGATGGTGTTTGCATTATTTTTTTTTAAGATAATGTTTGCATTATTAATTTATATGGAGTTCCTGTCATGATTCATGAAGTTATTTCTTTCACTTGCCAGGATGTTCTGGTGGTATGCACTTCTGTTGGATGGACAAATGAAAAACACATGCTCTATCTTAGTTTATTGGAAGAATCATTTGTAAGCCAATTACATGACAGTAAATACAGTTTCAAGGAACTGTTTAATCACTCTCCAGGTGCTTGTATACATAAACTATCATCGAAGGGACATGTTAAAAATATGGAGGCTGAGCAGGTAGAGGCAAATGTATGTTTCCTCGTTTCTTCGCATGCAAGGAAGCGTCTAGTTGTAACAATCAAATTAACCTCTTAAATTCAAATGATATGGCAGGAACATATGGATGTAGATGAAGTTGACAGAGCTGAATCTTGGATAAAGGTTGAACATGTCAGATCACCTTCTGAAAATCAAGATGACGTAAAAGTGTGTTTTTCAGATGATAATGCATCGAGTACCAGGCTGATTCAAGAGTGCTATTCAAGGGCAACAAGCTCTGGACAATCTTCCACGTGCCATTTAGGCAAGAACAGACATTCCCCTTCTCGGAGTGCAGGTAGGTGATATCTACAGGATGTCTGTTTCCTTTTTTTTTTTCAAAAAGTGTAGCAAAAATGTCCATTAAATTTTTCACAAAAGCAGCAGTGCCAATTTCATCAAATATATGTTTCACTGAGGAGAAATGGCATGTTTGTCTGATTTGTATCATTTACAACAATGAACGGGAAAGGTTCTTTATTAAATGCATCTTTTGTTTGCATGTCCTCCCTACCTGTCTCATAGTACATTACAGCACACCGACAGGAATTGTTCATCAAAAGAGCGTCATGTTTTAGAATTTTCTGTAATAGATTATGAGTGTCAAAAGTTAGTCTGTTTCATTTACATGAGTGACATGGCCAAATTTTTACAAGAGAACTACTCATGCATTTCCGTAGAGGGTTCAGATCAAAACTTCATTGATGAGGAGACAAAGGGAAGTGGAGAACCAAATGGACGATGCAGCAAAAAGCGACTGAAGTCTACTGCTAATACGATGGACGATCAAGTAATGAAGGGTACCTTTGAGGGCCTGTATGGATAAGGGTAGTCTCTTGAAAATTTTTTGGGTTTAGCTACAATTTGAACTAAATACTAAAATTTCTCGGATCCCCTTATCCAAACACCCCTTAATTGTGTTATGTTTTGTTCATACTTTGTGACTTCATTTCTAACCTTTTGACATTGCATGGCCTCGTAGGTGGTTCCATTTGTGAAGGCAGAGTTACAGGAATCAAGAGAAAAGGATGCAGATATCCATGACAACTCATCGGAAGCGGATGCTAAAGGTCATGAGCCACAAGGATAATGCTCATCAACGGAGTGTTCTTCAAGCCTGACTAACAACACTCACTCAGTTACTTTAAATCACCATGAGATAGAGATCGTAGAGGAGAATTCACTTAGTGCAAGCTTGTAAGGTTAGTTAGACTTAAAACTACCCACTTTGTAAGATAAAGTGTTCTTTTTTTATTTTTCCAGAGTGTAGCTTTTCCAGCTCTTGATAATGGTTAGTAGGGAACCAAGTGTTCTGTTTGGGTCCTAGAAAAGTTTTGTTTGGTGTGAAGTGCAACCAGCATAAACCAGCTTGTTTGGTGCACCCAACCAGTAACTGTGACTGTGAAAGTGTGACTTTAGCCTATAGCTTCAGAGTTCAGAAAGATGTGCGACTGTGATTGCCAGGAGGTTTGCATGGTTTTGCAATTGCTTGAGAGCCGTATCTTAAGATTCTCAGAATCAACTGGTGAGAATATGGAAAAACTTGGTGAGAATATGGAAAAACTTGGTTTCTCTGCTTCTGTTACGGTTTATTATCTGAATTGCACAACTACATATTCTCAGAATCTGGATGAAAAATTCGACTGTTTGGGGGGAGCTTCTGACATCTAAAGATCATAGGAAAAATTTTAGTTGTCAGAAGCTTCCCTAGACAGACCCGAATTTGTCACGGGTCAGAAATGAAATCCCCAAGGTTCCTGAGGATACTGCTGGAGCTTGATATTGCTCCAGGTTCTCGGTGACGGTATGCTCCGAATTTTTTTTTTCTTCACATGGTTGGCTGTGTATTTGTGCAAGCTGCGTCATCCTGCCTGTGGTTGAAGGATTCTTTGGAACGCCGAAATTTCACATAAGTTACTCCCTTTATCAAAAGTATGTCTCGTTTAAAGCAAGATGATCAAACTTTTCAAATTCCGATCATCTTTAATTTCTTAGATGACTAGTTTTAAAACAAAACAAACATATACAAGATTCGCCTTGAAAAATGCTACCATAACATCATAGACTTATTAGACTTTATAATTTTACTATTCTATTATAAAATCAGTCAATGAAATTTCAGAAGTTTGATAGGGGGTAGTTTAATTCCTACCCAAAAAAAATTTCGAAATTCCTTTCCGCAGCGAAGGGCGGCCTATATTCTTTTCTGTATCCGGCCCGGCCCGGCCCGGCCCAGCATGAAATTTTATTTATCTTTTCTTTTTTTTTTTTAACAAGGAAGCGCATAGGACACAGCCACACAGCTCTCTCGGCCGTTGTTTTCTTCCACGCGCTCTGCAACGCCTGCGAGCCACCGCCGCCGCCGGAGGAGAAGCCGACGAGATCGGCGACGCGCGCAACCATCCCGCCGGCCTCCCGCAACCCCGGATCTCTCCAACATGGTACATCTCACTCCCTCTCCGTCTCCCTGCGCGAGAGCGCGTTTTTCCTTTTCTGGTTCCAGGATCCGTCGACGTAGGGTTCGTCTCTGACCTCTTTTGGGGGGAGATGGAGACCAGGGGGGGAAGGTGAATCCCTGCGCTTTCGTTCCGTGGGGGGCGGTGAGGGTTAAGGGATTGGAGCTCGAACTCGTAGACGGGCCGTGGGGGGAGGTGGAAGCCCTAGCTTAGGTAGATCTGTCGCGGCATCGGGTGGGCATGGTGGTTAGGGCGGTGAAATTTTGTGGGCTTTGTTAGGGCGAGAGGATACAGCGATGGAATTCGACGTACCCATTAGGCGGCATTTTGCTGTTTGAAATGATGTGCTAACTGTCTCTGTAGATTCGTTAGGTTTTCGTTCTTATAGTAGGTGTTTTTGTAACACAGTGATTTTTTAGGGTCGTGCGTGATCATTTTTCCTAGCTGATATCCTGTTTTACTGGGATGGTTCATAACAAGAAATTGTAGATTCCTGATTATTTCAAACTAATGATCGCGCGGCGCTGATTCGCTAATTCAATGTGGGTTTGTAGTCTACTGTCAAGGGACAGACCAGGAGGGAGAGGCCTAGAGGAGCTCGCCCTCATGGATTGACGAAGCAGAAGAGGCAGGAAATAAAGGAGGCGTTTGATCTGTTCGACACAGACAACTCTGGTACTGCATTTGCTTGGTTGTGTTTTTTGCTTATTTCTGTTACAATACTCGCGCTGATCATATGTTGTCCTAATCATGCTTATCTCCCAGGAACCATTGATGCCAAAGAGTTGAATGTTGCCATGAGGTAGGAAATTCATAGGCATTGTTATTTCTACCCTGTTTTCTTGAGTTTGTTAATGGTGATGATGCCTCTGAAATTGTTGCTTTTATTTACAGAGCCTTGGGATTTGAGATGACAGAAGAAGTATATTTCCTCTTTCTCCACTTATCAATGCCTTCTCTCTTTTTTTTTTTTTTTTGTATTTTCTGATTTCCCACTACAAAGGGCATGTAGTGTACTGTGGTTGCTCCTGTATAGTTCTAGGAATTTGTTCTTATAGTATACAAATTAGGCAATCTTGTATATAGTAATGAGCCTAACTACAATTCGGCTGGGAGGCAATTATTGTTGATTTTACTCTTCCACTGAAAATTCCTTTTAGCTTACATTAGTTGGTTGATAAAATTTCATGTTCGTGATATGTGCCCACGCCCTTTGTGAAGACTAGGGTTGAGTCTGGGCACACAATCTCATATTTTCTTATCTAGTTTGTGCATCTAGTTTGAGCCCAGACATATGGATCCCATGCCCATATATGGAGGAAATCCTTCTTGCTGACCCTCCAACCTCTTTCTTTCTGGGTAATGCAGCAAATCAACCAGATGATTGCTGATGTGGACAAAGACGGTAGTGGATCCATAGATTACGAGGAGTTTGAGCATATGATGACTGCTAAGATTGGAGAGAGAGACAGTAAAGAAGAGCTTACGAAAGCATTCAGTATTATCGACCAAGATAAAAATGTAAAGTTTCTCTCTTTTCACCCTTCAGTACAGCATCACTTTTATTGTTATTGTGCTAGAATATCAATTGATTGACCACAACCTTTTTATATTGTGAAAAGGTCAGTTTTGTATTAGTAGACACTCAACCAACTGTTCTCTTATTTATAATTTTATTAGATCAGCGTCATGCACCTTTTTTCTTAGTTCTAGACATTGAAGTTTCACTTAATATATATTCTCTAAGGCTGCGTTCGAGCGCAGGAGAAAGAGAGAGATTGTTTCGTTTTCCGCGCGCACGCTTCCCGAACTATTGAACGGTGTGTTTTTTGCAAAAAAATTCTATAGGAAAGTTGCTTTAAAAAATCATATTAATCCATTTTTGAAGTTTAAAATAGTTAATACTCAATTAACCATGTGCTAATGGCTCACCTCGTTTTACGTATCTTCCCAATCTCCTCAATCCCCTTCTCCTCAAACACACCCTAAGTTTGTAATGGGGATCACTATATGAAAGAACATGCTTGTATTATAACACTGCCATGATCTGACAAAGTATCGTTCTGAAGAGTATTATCATAACTCATGCAGGGGAAGATATCAGATGTTGATATTCAGCGAATTGCCAAGGAATTAGGTGAAAACTTCACTTATCAAGAGATTCAAGAAATGGTGCAAGAGGCAGATCGAAATGGTTAGCTGTTTCTTGGAGCTAGAAAGAACTTATTTTTTTTGTTTTGTGCTATTTGTCCAACTGAAGTAGCAGCAAGCTATTTAATTTCATTCCTGTTCTGTTTTCAGGTGATGGTGAGATAGATTTTGATGAGTTCATTAGGATGATGAGGAGAACTGGCTATGGTTACTAGATGGATGGACATGATGGTGCAGCGAGTGTATGATCTTGTGCAGTTGTTTTATGACCACCACCGTGTCACTCCCTAATGTATTTACCGCTGTAGTTTACTCTGAACAAGAACAACCATGCTGTGTACTGTGTACTTTAACTATGGTAACATATTTATGCACATGTTTTTTTATTCGACGGCACTATCACCTAGTACTATATCTTTTGATTGTGATTGCGAGCATGAGATTTTTTTTTCCATCGACTCGAATGGTCCATGTTTGTATAGGATAACATGTTGGAATGGACTGAAATTTGGCAGCATGCTTTCTGAAGCTCGGACATGACATAATGGCCATCTTGTACCTAGAGTGAAGATTATGATGCTTTCTGAAGCTCGGACATGACATAATGGCCATCTTGTACCTAAAGTGAAGACTATGGATTCACGGTTGGTCCCTCCGTTCCAAAATATAGTTACGTGGTGATGATTAATGACGGCAACAACAAACCAGTGGTGGTGATTGGTGATGGCCTGATCCCTGATGGGTGTGTTTGTTTGGTAGCCAACCGTTGATCCTCCGCAGGCTCTCTGGGCCATGAGCCCATTAGGCATTTCTGGTGCTAAATGGAGGTTACCCTACTTTTGGGTCTGTTCAGTTTGATGTCATTTTCAACCTTACCAAATTTTGGTAAAGTTGCTAAAAAAAGTGTCTACATTTAGTTTGCTGCCAAATTTTGATAACTATATAAGAAATCCTACCAAAATTTTAGCAATTTTAGCAACTATACCAAATTGCCAAAATTTAGTAAGGTTTTTTTTCTGACATCAAAGTGAACAGGCTCTTTTATCTTCTCATCTCACACCTGCCATTCCAACTACCTCTGCCTCCATTGGCTGTTTGTTTACCTGCCTGTCTACTCCCCCGACAGCAGTAGAAGTCACCACAGTAGTGTCCTACAGTCACTCCCATTTTTCTTTTTTCTCTGCAGCTCCTTTTCAGTCAGACCCCACACTACTACTGTCGACTGTCCTCTTTTCTCCTTGGACCACACCATGCGGCATCGAGCGCCACCGTCTATCTTTGTGTCTGCACGCTGCAGTCGCCACATCCATCCATCGATCCGCGCAGCCCGCGCCTCCAGATTCCAAAACAGAAACGCATTTCCAGCTTCCACACGCACCGCGTGCATCCGCGTGATGCCTCGCGGCGCGCACGGTCACCACCGCGCGATCTCCTCCTCGTCGTCGGCGTGTCCGCTTTACGGGCGGTCCACGCGTGAGGCGGCGTCGCCACGGGTTTTCCGCCCAAACTGTATTCGCGCTTGGCCTGTTTCGGCCAGGCTCTGATCGATCGAGCACAGGCTCCACGACGACGTGGAGTCGGAGAGAGCGGCTGGTTTGAGAGTGTCATTTTGCAGGGTGGCTGCTTAATTTTTCTCGTGTGATGACAAAAACGTGCTCATCAGATCGTAATGATTGATACTGTCTCTGTCTGTCTACGGCCTGCGCCAGGTCTGCATGATTGAGGAGATTTGAGATACTACCCTCTCCGTCTCAAAATATAAGTATTTTTAGTTATAAATCTAGACATTTGTGTATCCAGATTCATAGCCAAAAATTGTTACATTTTAGAACAGAGATAATAGTACACTACCGGTGAGATGATGCTACTACGGGGGTGTTATCAGGAATGTAAAGTTTTGGCGTGACACATCAGGTATTATATAGGGTGTCGCATGGAGTGTTCAGGCACTAAATAAAAAACTAATTACAGAATTCGTCGATAAACCATGAGACGAATTTATTAAGCCTAATTAATCCGTCATTACTAAATATTTACTGTAGCATCACATTGTCAAATCATAGAGCAATTAGGCTTAAAAAATTCGTCTCGCAAATTAGCCGCAATCTGTACAATTAGTTATTTTAACCTATATTTAATACTTCATGGAGATGTTCAAACGTTCGATGTGATAGGGTGTAAAATTTTTGTGTGTGAACTAAACATGGCCTATGTGTCTACGGTGTTCTATTCTAGGCAAAATGTGATGGGGAAAAAATCTTATAGCCCTACCGGTTGTCCTTTAAGAGAATAAGCTAAATGAAATTTGAATTTTAAATATTAATTTTGAAGTTGATTTTGATATATATTTTTAACGTAGTTTTTTTTTCAACATTAGCTTTTAAGTCGTTAAAAAAAACACTTGTATAAAAGTTTTGCACATATTTTTTTTCGTTAATAAATCGTTATGGCTTATAACCAGCTTTTAGATGACCGATGAGGCCCTTACTCTTACTCAGTATCTCTATGTGGTTACTAATCCAAGAAAGTTGTTAGATGGCTGGGCTCCTCGCATAACTTAATAATGATAATCTATATAGTATAAAAGATAAAACATGTACCCTATTTCATTTGAATCAAACGTTGGCACTGAAACCATAACCACGCTTAATATGGGACAGAGGGGTAGTTTCTTTGAAATATAATGATTTATGACTGTGCACATTTTTCGACCCAGCATCTAAGAGCAAGTTTAATAGTATAGCCAACTACTAGCTCCAATTCATCTATAACCAATCTAATAGCTCATTCATATAATAGTTACATACTACACTATTAATATATGGTCCCACTTATCATACACACAGTGCGTCTTGGAGTCTGTGTTACAGTTGGCTACAAATCTGTAGTCCGCTATTTTTCTCTCTTTTTATTTATCTCCTTAAAATATGTTTACAGCTAGCTTATAACCTACTATTGTATTGTATTGTACCTGCTCTAAGTTAAACAGGCTCCATGATGATGTTGCGTTGGAGCGATAGGGTCTGGTTTGAGAGTCGCTCGTCTTGTATGGCGACAAAAATCATGCTCGTCGGATTGTAATGACACTGCTTATAGTCCGCATCCACATTTGCATGATTGAGGAGATTGAGTAATCAGTATCCCTAAAAATCCAAACTATTCTAGTGGAAATGTGGCAAAAAAAAAAGAAAATCTCGCTCACCAATCTTTTGTGTATAGTAAGGCTGAGTTCGTTTGTTGATTACAATTTGAAATGACGGCTTAATTAGTAATATTAATAGGTATGGTTCAAATAAATTAAAGTAAGGCGTTTAATCTGAGGCGCGAGTAATTCCCACAAATTAAATCAGTGGCCCGATACCGATCGTTCTCTAATAATTGAAACCGTATGATAACGCAAGAAGTTGTATTTGTGTTTATTTTTAAAAAAGTCTATGACGTTTTTTTTTACTTCAAAGAGGAAATTTTGTTGATTACGGATAAGAGGATTACAATCTTGATTTATCAACTCTGAGTTTCCTGTGGAAGCACATACCTTCCACCTTCCACTCCTCAACCATCAAGTCTGAGATTCCAGCACACAACTTTCACTCCTCACATGATCTAGACCTCATAGCTATTTGAGCTAAAGCATAAGCAATCCTATTTGCTTTCCTCTTGATCTTGCATACCTGCAAAAATAGATCAAGTCTATGACGTTTTTGATTCTGCGCCTGTTTTAAGGCCTTCACATTTTCTTGAGTTGTCATACCCCTAAAATGCTATTGAAAAGATAGTTTGACACATCAGCTTGGACAGCTACTACTAGTAGCTAATTTTAAGTACGTGTGGTGTAATTTTTTTTCCATCTGGCTGGAGTATTTTGTTGCTTGTGTGCCTCTTTATATGCTAGAGGACGTAGATGTACTACTCTTCTATTATCTGGAAAATCTAGCTGGATATATGTGTATACTATTCCGTTCTGCTCCCTCCATCTTATTTTAAATGTAGTTGTGGATAACGTTTGACTATTTGTTTTTTTTAAAAAAAATTATAAAAAATAAAAAATCACGTATAAAGTACTGTTTATCATCTAATAACAATAAAAATACCAATCATAAAAAATTTTAAATAAGACGGACGATCAAACATTGGATATAGAAATCGACAACTACACTTAAAATAAGAGAAAGGGAGTACTAATGCAGGATAGTGTATGTGTACTCGGAGTGATGTGTGCTTTGCTAACAAACTGCGAGAATGCTACCTCGCTAGGGATCGCTAGGGGCCATCAGATCGATCTGATTCCCTCCTTCTACCTGGTTTCCTTTTTTGGCACCGCATTACTTTCCTATTTTAGTAAATCTATGCACCTAAAATTTATACACCTCAAGTTTACACATCTCCACAAATTTTTTTTTAAAAAACAAAAAGTTAGAAAAATTTATGTATAGAAATACTATATATAAAAAATTTGAATTCAAATTCAAATTTGAATTGAATATGTAAACTTTTAACTTATAAACTTTGGGTTTATAAACTTTAGGTGTATAAACTTTATATATATAGAAATACTATATATAGAAAATATTTGAATTCAAATTTAAATTTGAATCAGATATAATCAAATTCAAATTTGAAACGGGTCTATAAACTTTAGGTCTATAAACTTTATATGTATAGAAATACTATATATAGAAAATATTTGAATTCAAATTCAAATTTAAATCAGATATAATTCAAATTCAAATTTGAAACGGTATATAAACTTTAGATGTATAGAAATACTATATATAAAAAATATTTGAATTCAAATTCAAATTTAAATTGGATATATAAACTTTTAACTTATAAACTTAAACTTGAGGTGTATAAACTTTAGATACATAAATTTACTAAAATAGAAAAGTAATACGGTGTAAAAAAGAAAACCAGATGAAGGGGGAGGTGTAAAAAGAAAACCAGATGAAGGGAGAGGTGGGAAGCGAATCTGATCGCTACCCCATCCCCAGAGCGATCGATCGACTGTTAGGAGTACCCTACAAACTGCCACCTCCGAAAAGGTCCAGCGGCTCACGCCCAAAACCATCACTCTCGCCGGGTCCCCTGACCCGCCGTCGCACGAGAGCCGTCCCTTCCTTGATCTTAGCGAGAACGGACGGCGGATATGCTTCGTGCTGTGCTGCACATGAGCGTGTCTGCGCTGCTGCGAGTCGATGTCGAGGTGGCCTAGTTATTGGAATCTTTGCTTTTCTTTTTTCCTTTGTTGTTCCACTTCAGGATCCCTCTACTTTAGGAAAATTATTAAACGGTAATTAATGTGTCCACCCACTTAATCTGAAAATTAACTATACCTGGGACCATAGTAGGCATGCATTTGTATTCCAAACCTTGTGGTTGTTTGTATTGTGATTTGTGTCCTTATTTGCTTGGATGATCGACATCCAATGCGGCTTGTTTCAGCTACATCAATTTTATTGTGATTTTTAGAACTTGGTTTTATAATTAATTTAGAGTTGTTTTTGTCTAATTTTATTTTTCAACATAGGGTTTCAAACCGCTAAGAGGACAAGTGTCTTATTGGTTGAACTACAACTAATTAACCAAGAAAAAAAAAGCAATCAAAAATATCTTGTAGTAAGACTTTTATATTCTTCTCTTATAGAAATACCACTCCCACCATTCTAAAATATAAAAGATTTTGGACGGATAAGACACTTTCTAGTAATATAAGAGCCTGATCAGATTGATGATATTTTCAACCGTATCATTATTTGGTAAAATTAATAATTATATAGGCACATTTAGTTTATTATCAAATATTAGCATGTGTATGAAATTTTAACAATATTATTAAGCTAATCCTACTAAAATTTTAATAAATTAATAACATTATCACTGTCTAATTTTATTAATATTTATTTTGGCGTCAATCTTAACAGACCTGAATCTAGACAGGTCCTTGCTCAGATTCGTATTGACTGAATCACGTGGACCAATCAGATGCGGTGTTTCCGCCCGCACAAGAAGGTTAGATGTGCAGAGATGACAAAAGTTGGAGGTGTTTTTCACAAAAGTGCAGTGCAATCCACTCTCTTTATATCTCAGCATGTGTAGCGGCCGACCAAGTGGGAGCTCCCCGATCCAGACAAACTGCAGCATATACACACACGTACGCACCCGCATCTCCTCTCAAATTAAACTCCCAAATTAATTAAAGAGAGGCAGGAGAAGAAAAAGCTAAGGAAAAAAACAAGAAAAGAAAAGGAATCGATCGAGTGGAGATCCAAATCACCGCGAAAGAAGGCCCCCGCGAGCGCGAGGAATCCCCCTTCCTCCACTCGACTCGAGTAAGTTTTCCGCCTGCCTCTGCTGCAGCAATCCGCCATTGATTTGATTGATTGATTTTCCGAGGTGGTGCGTGCTTTGCCGCATCCGCGAGAGTGCGATGAGTTCGTGGTTAGTTGATTGATTCGTTTGGTTTTGTAGGATTTGTCTTTTTATTTTATTTTTCCTCTTTGGTTTTTCTTTTGTTGGTTTGGCCACTTTCCGTCTAATGCAAGCGATTTACAGAGTGATGAATAATCTGTTCTTCTTTTTTCTCTCTCTCTCTCTCTAGAACACAGGTAGCAGATAAAAGACTGGGGATTTTTTCCTTTTTTTGCCCACTAGAGTTCACTTGATGGATTAGTGAAACTAATTTGATAGTGTGATGCATGCAATCGTGTATGGCCATGGGAAGGGAAAGATTTGTTTTTTTTTACCATCTTTTCTTAATATTTGCATGGAATTTGAAAAGGAAGAGGAGGAGGATCTCTCTGCCGTACAAAAAAAACATTTTCTTTTGTTTAGCTAGTTGGGTAACATCAATGGAGTATTTATTCACATTTCAGGTAGAACTAGCTCTGTAATTTCGAAATTAATGGTTGACTAATGATGCCGCAAGATGGTTATTATGGATCTGTACGGACGAGCAAACCTTCAAGATCAAAGTATTCAACTCTGAAGCACAACCTGAACATGATTAGGGGGGCTTAGAGACTTATAATTGCTGGGAAACAATGATGGTCTAAGCACATCATTTTTTTTAGGAGCAAATATAAAAATGGTTTGCTATATTTTGTTGCTTTGCTTTTGTTCTTTCTTTACAAAAAGGTACTACTTCAGTTCAGGACACACACATAAAGGTTGGGCTCAATAGTAATACTAAATTATTGAAGGCAGGCAGAAAGCAGGATCTATGTCAGGTGGTGGCAATGATTAATCCGTCTAGAACTGCATCCACTTAAAATCTTTTGGTGTTTGCATATTCAGTTAACGCACAAGAGCCATGTAGGAGTGCTCTGTAATGCAATTCAGTTTGTTCTACCTTGGATTGCAATACTGATAGAATGTACAGTACTGAGCAATGTAAGTTCAGGATAATCTACTACTCACAAATGGTCCTGAGATTTACCTGTCGTGCAGTATGCCCTTCCTACTTGCTGTTCTTGGGTTTTGTGTTATAGTTCTTGTTTCTGTAACTTGATAATTGCGTTGTTTGCAGAACCTACTTGTAGTGCTTGGATTTTGTGATATAATTCATGTTTCTGTAACCTGATAATTGTTTTGTTTTCAGAATTTCTTTAGGAGCAAACCAGCTGGGGCTTAGAGAAGGCTTTGGAGGAATGGAATTAACTTGTTCCTCTGAAGAAAGTAACTCAAAAGAGAATTCTGTAATTTCATCTTCATCTCCAATAGAAAGTTCAGGACCTTTTGTGGACTACTCAACTCCACCTGCCACCAAGGATGATACAGGTAACAGCAGTGGTCATGAAAAACCTAATGCACTCGACGAAAAGTCATCCCAACCAGTCATTTTGGAATACTCTAATGGACTGACAGATCATGTTGGTTGCATGGATTCACCTTCATCGATTGTAGAAAGGTCCCTCCTTGATTCAACAAAACCCCACATGGTATCAAACTCTGCAACAGATGCAATTCCTGAAATTCTCTCTAATTCAGGACTAAGTGAGGCATTCAACCACTTGGTAAAGGATGAGGCAGATGGTTCTTCAGAAGATGCCCTTGAGGTGAACAATTTGTCTGCCAATGCCTCAGCTGGTGCTGAAACCATGTTGACAGATGAAATGAATTCTAAAGAAGATAGGATAGATCAGACAAATGTTGCTGTAAAGCCAAAAATGGTAGAAGAACAAGGAGCGACACCTGAAAGTCCATATAAAGGCCTTATTGACACTGCCGCACCTTTTGAGTCTGTTAGAGAAGCTGTCACCAAGTTTGGAGGAATTGTTGATTGGAAAGCCCACAAAGCTCAAATGATGGAGGTAATTCTTGTCACTCTTAAAACTATAGTGGATAATAGGCTTTGTAGAAGAACTAAAACAGAGATGCTGTACAATTGAATTCTAACCATGCAGAGTCTAAAATATATTTTTATTATGCAGAGGCGCAAGTTCATACAACTTGAACTTGAGAAGGTTCAAAAGGAAATTCCACTCTATAAAGAGGAACTAGAAGCTGCTGAGATGGTTAAATCACAAGTAGTCAATGAACTAGAGGACACCCGGAGAATTATTGAGGAACTGAAGCATAATCTTGAGAAAGCACAGGTTGAAGAAGTTCAGGCAAAACAGGATTCTGAGCTTGCACTACTTAGAGCGCAAGAAATCGAACAAGGAGTAGCTGACGAAGCTAGTGTGATAGCCAAGACTCAAATTGAAGTTGCCAAAGAAAGGCATGAAAAGGCTATTGCTGAACTAAACTCAGTGAAAGAGGAGCTGAAAGCAGTACATGAGCAGTATGTTACCTTAATCAATGAAAGGGACACAGCTATCAAAAGGTCAGAGGAAGTTATTTCTGTTGGGAAGGACATTGAGAAGCGAGTGGAGGAACTGACGCTGGAACTGATTGCATCCAAAGGTTCTCTTGAGTTGGCGCATGCTGCACATCATGAAGCAGAAGAACGTAGAATTGGTGCAGCATTGGAGAAGGAGGAAGATTGCGTTGCTTGGGATAGAGAGTTGCAACAGGCACAAGAGGAGCTTCAGCAACTCAACAATAAGCTTCTGTCCAAAAGTGATGTGAAGCAGAATCTAGATACAAATTTATGCAGGCTGCGTAGCCTCAAGTCAGAGCTGGCAACTTATGTACAAAATGTAATTAGTGAAGAAGCTGAAGGACTTGCGAAAGAACATGGGCCTGATGATGCTCGACAAATTAGTGGTCCAGTTAAGGAAGCTCTAGCTTCAGCACAGAAGGAGCTTGAAGAGGTTAGAGCAAACATAGAAAAGGCAAAAAATGAGGCCAAATTGTTCAAACTTGCAGCCACAACCCTCAGATCAGAAATGGACAATGAGAAATCTTCACTTGTTGAATTGCAGCAGAGGGAAGGTATGGCATCTATTGCAATCTGTGCACTAGAAGCTGAGCTCAACAGGACAAAACAAGAGATAGAATATGTAAAGTCTAAAGAAGAAGATGCTCAAGAGAGGATGGTAGAACTTCCTAGGATCTTGCAGGAGGCAGCTCAGGAGGCTGAGGACGCGAAGATGGTAGCTTTCTCAGTACAAGAGCAGGTGAGGAAGGCAAGGGAAGAAACCGAGAAAACCAAAACAGCTGCAGCCACAGTAAATACCAGGTTAAGTGCTGTTCTGAAAGAAATCGATGCATCCAAAGCATCCAAGAAGCTAGCGCTTGCGGCGATTCAAGCATTGCAAGAAAGTGAAGAGGCAGGAGATGATGAGAATTCTCCCAGAGGAGTGACATTTCCTCTGAGCGAGTATTACGCCCTTAGCAAGAAAGCGCATGAAGCTGAACAGCTGGCACATGAGAGTGTCACAGAAGCACTGGCACAGGTGGAGTTGGCAAAGGCGTCTGAATCAAGTAGCCTAGAGAGACTATGTGAAGCATCCAAGAGGATGAATGAGAAGAAGGAAGCTCTTGAAAGAGCATTAGAGAGAGCTGAGAGAGCAAACCAAGGGAAACTAACTGCTGAGCAGGAACTGAGGAAATGGAGAGCTGATCATGAGCAGCGCAGGAAAGCTCAAGAAGCCGCGAAACGGGCAGTTAACCCTTTTAGTAGCTCACCTAAGAGAATTGTTGAACAGAAGGATTCTTTCTACAAAGAGTTCTCAGGTAATAGTTATGAGGACCTTGATCCGAATCGGAAGCTGCGGAGGAAGAAATCTTTCTTCCCACTAATGGGCTCTCTTTTATCCAGAAAGACTCAGGCATAAACATAGCAGAAGATAACAAGGTCCCAGGTCTTGGGCAGTTTTATTTCTGTACATTGCTGTAATAAGTTAATTTAATTGGTCTTGAAATTTGGTGTCTAGCTTAAGTTTTGATTTAATTTGTTGGTGTAAACAACCAGAGGGCGTATAGTGGTGTGTTTATAACAATTTTTTGGGTTACTTTGGATAAATTCTGCAAAGAAATGTGCATTCCTTGAGTGTAGCTATGTTCTGTAATCTCCTCAAACTGGAAAGGATCTGACTAGTGCATATTTCTGTTGGGTAGAATATTGTTTTGTGTAATCTTCCTCCAACTGTGTACCTCAGTTATCTTTTTGTGAAGATCTTAATGGTGTGTTTCCAATGGAATGTCCAAAAGAGCATCAGGCAGGCAATATGTTCTCAAAGTAATGTTGGTTCTTGCACGAACAGATTTGCATATACACTAGGATTCAGAAATGAACAACAACCATGTGGTAAAATTGAAGGAGAAATGGTACAAAAAAGAACTGAAGGAAAGATTCAGCAAAATGGTTGTCTAATCTTAGTTTTTTTTTTCCCTGAACACGGACAGTAACACCACCACCTCCTCCTTCCAGAGCACAAGCAGCAACAGCAAAAGCATGAAACAACCAAATCAAACATGAAACACACAAACAAAGGAGGATGGTCCAGATATACAGGTCTTGTCAATTGCCATCGAAATTATACAGCAATTGACGAAAGAACATTTGGGTATTCTTGGTCAGAGAAAGAAGAATATGCCTCATGCTGACCCTACAAATCTTATTCATCCCCACTCTAAAGTTTATCCGTCCCACAAGAATTTAAAACCTTTTCTAAGATCCTGTTCTTCTCAAGGACCCACAGAGAACACCCAAAGTTGCAATAAAAAAGAATCACAATAACTTTGTAGTGATGAAGAATCTTGAGATGGCACCCTACAGCAATGGGGTTTGTCTGCATAAAGAACAGGAGGCTTTCTGCCATACATTCTTCACAGTGAACCACCAGAAAGACCTAAAGCTATGTAAATGTAAGACAAAAAAAAACACAAGCACTAGATCAAGGGCACCTGAAACTAAATTGGCTCAGATTTTCATGAGAAGAACGACTTGCAGGCAGCAGCTCACACAGTCAAGAATTCAGCCACTAACTTATAGGAGCATATATCACAGTTTCCATCAAGCATGCGATCGTAGCACTCCAAATTGGAGTAATTAATAAGATGCAAAGCAATGCTGTCTTGCAGTTTGGACAGTAACATGGTGTGCAGTCAAAACAATGCTAGCAAAAAAAAAAAATCAGAACAAGGAAGACCCGAAGAAATGGCGATCACTGAGTTCAGTGGGGGCATTTAACTTTTTATCACTTTTAAGATGTGCCATGTAAGAATTTATCACTCATAGTCTATGACATATGGACCCTCATGTGTTCAGTAGTTTTCGCCGCCAGGATATAATAATATGGCCTCTTTTGTAAACTTTAGGATACTTATACCAACTAAAGGGAAAACTAAGGGGCTTTTTTAAAAAAAATTAAGGACCGTTTCCAATAGCAGCGGTCGAACCAGGGGCTGTTTTGCAAAATATGTTTTTACTCTTTTTTCCAATTCTCCACTCCATTTCGCCTCGCCGGAGATGAGATCCCATCGACGCGCCGCCGCCGCCGCCTCCTTCCTCCTCCCCTCGTCGGAGCCACCGCCGGTGAGAGCACCCAGCACGCATCGGTGGAATCTACGGCGACCGCATCTTCTCCTCCGCTCCGATCTGACCCTGTTGTTCCGTGCAGGGAGGGATTCATCGCCAGTGGGCGCGCTGAGGAGATCGTCGTCTCCGGCCTCCGGGAATAGCGGTTTTTGATCGAAGACGCTTGTCAAGGTAATTTGTAAATTACAGTGTTTGTGCATTTGTGGGTAGCTATTATTCTGATTTTCATGCTCTTGCTATTTACTATAGCCTTAACAGAGAAAATTAGGTCATAATCAAGGTGCTTAAATACTGTCTAACTACTTCATGTAGTAACCAAGTGAACGCCATGTTTGATTCGATAACTACATTAAATACAAACCAAACAAGTTACTAGCAAGGCACATCTATTTAGCTAGTAAAGACAATAGATAGAATGGTTAACCTTTTTATTCCTCTCGAAACCCTTACTGCCAACAGATAGAAATATAAAATGGTGGTTTCCTGACAAAGTTCTAGGGACAGCAACAGAACAAGTGGATGAGAACACAGATAATTGTGTGCGCTTGCGCTGCTCGATTACTCGAAGCGGCCAGTGTGGTAAGAATCCCAATCCTGTTTCCTCTGTGGGCTGGTCAGTCAATGAAGAATGAAGAATCTGCTTCATGCCTACCAAGTACCAAATGCTATCCTTGCACGTGCATTCCAAACTTTCTGAGACTCTGTTCTTCCCAAGGACCCATAGGCTAAAGAGAATCACAATGGAGTATGTAGTACAGTTTAGAATTTGGGTTGGATGGATGGCTACGCCGTGCACCTAGTAAGACAAAGTAGCAAACATTGTGCCATTGTATTTTTCAGAATGAAACACATGGTTCGTTGTGTTAAGAGTTCTGGCAGTAACATATTCCAGAGAACACATATACTGTTAATTTTTCTGATCCTAACTCCTATCTACGCTTTTGAAATGAGTTATGAAAGCAATTTAAGAACTCTTCCAGCTTCCATTCACTTGCAAATTGAAACCAAATCATATATGGTTCTGCTCCTCGAACAATCAGTTAAGATTGCAGACAAAACCAATTACCAAAGGCTCAAAGCTGCCCTGAAGGTAGGCCCGATCTATGGATGAAAACAGTAATACGATAAGTACTCCTTTTCTGAAGTGAGATCAGTGTGCGTACAAAGAAATAAATCATCCAACAGCCAACAGATAGAATGGTTAGCCTTTTTATTCCTCTCAAACCCTTACAGCCAACAGATAGAATAGTAAGCCTCTTTGTCCTTCTCAAACCTGTAAGACGGTGGCTTCCTGCCGAAGTTCCATGGACAGCAACGGAACAAGCGGATAATAAAACAGACAATTGTGTGTACTTGTGCTGCTCGATCACTCGAAGTAGCCAGTGTGGTAAGAATCTCATCCTGTTTCCTCCGTGGGCTGGTCAGTCACTGAAGAATGAAGAATCTGCTTCATGCCTACCAAGTACCAAATGCTATCCTCGAACGTGCCTTCCAAACTTTCCGAGATACTATTCTTCTCAAGGACCCATAGGCTAGAGGGAATCACAATGGAGAAGTAGTACAGTTTAGAATTTGGGTTAGATGGGTACACATAATAAGACAAAGTAGAAAACTTTATGCCATTATATTTTTCAGAAGGGCTAATGTTCTGGCAGCAAAATATTCTAGAGAATGCATATCTATTTTTTCTGGTCCTAAGTCCTCCTAACTCCTATGCACATAGTATTTGAAAATGAGTTGGGAGGCAGTTTAAGAACTCTTCCAGTTTCCATTCGCTTTAAACCAAATCATATGACTGTACTAACACAATCAATTCAGTATTTTCAGAATGCGGAGATGAAAGGTTCGAAGCAGCCTAGAAGATCCATGGATGATACTAATATGATAAGTAGTTTTCATCGTACATATGGAGTGTATGTTAAACCAAAGAAAAACTCCTACATGATTCGTGGGACAAAAATGATGATACTAGTGAATTACAACTTAAATATGTGGCCAATATCATGATCATCTCAGAAAGTGAGATCAGTGTGCCCACAAAGAAATAATTCATCTTCGTATATACACACACACTGTAGTCTGAAGTTGATCTTACAATTGCAGCTGGCTGGTCATCACAGCGAGAACTGGAATCAAATAATTGAAATGCCGACACATCACAGAAAAAGATATGCCATTCTCTCTCGTCCTATCAGATAAAAGCTGGAACGTAACAGTGTGATATTTTTCTGCAGGTCCAAATAACCAAACAACGTGATACACACCAGTGGAAGGTTTTCCATTATCTAAAAAAGTGCACACAAAATGGGAGATACGATGCTAAAGTAAAGAGAGCAAATGTCGTGTCTTCCACTATGAGCAAAAGAACCCTTGCAACCTGCAGATAGAAACGAATAAAGCTACGATAAAAATTTTGTCACTTAAATAGATATACACTCATTTCATGCATGTCACCTAAAAAGTCATGATTTTTTTTAAAAAAAATTCAGCAAGATAGATCAATATATATTATTTCAATTTTTAAAGTTAAAATTCAACCTACACAAGTAGAAAAAAAACTATCAAAAGTGCATACTATTACAATTAATATTTGTTACTTAATTATTTATTTATATGAGTCAAATTTGAAGTTACATGTTTGTAGAATAATATATCATATAGTATTGACTTATCTTACTAATTTTTCAGGTGATGTGTATAAAACGAGTGTATGTACATTCGAGTGACAAAAACCACATCCTAAAGCTACGGTGTGAACATCCAAGAGCAGTATAAAAGGAGGTGCAGCTGCGAGGCATCGACCTGCACTCCCTTCCTCCTAGCTCGAAGTGAGCAGCCACTCTTTGTGAGCTTTTTGCAGACGCCGGCCATGGCGATCAGGGGCATCCCGTCCTCCCGCGAGATGACCGTGGACGACTTCAAGGACTGGCTGAAGCAGTTCGACACCGACAACGACGGCCGGATAAGCCGGGGCGAGCTCCGGGAGGCCATCCGCCGCCGCGGTGGCTGGTTCTCCGGCCTGAAAGCCAGCCGCGCCGTCCGCCACGCCGACAGGGACAACAGCGGCTTCGTGGACGAGTCCGAGATCGAGAACCTCGTCGCCTTTGCCCAGAAAACTCTGGGCATGAAGGTTACTGCCTGGTAGAACTGAACACTAATGGCAGCAATAAGCATAAGCTAGTTCCATGGATTTTCATATGCTTGAGCTTAATGGGTAGAGAGCACTGTGGCAGTAGTGCTAGCTTTTGATTAAGCTATAAAAATATTGCCTTCTATGTTGCTTTTCTTTGCTGTGTGGTAGTAACTGGTAAAGTTTAACTCGCATGCCAGCTTCTCCTGAATAATTTGTGTAAAAGCAGGAGAATGCCTGCCATGATGCTGTGATACTTAGTGATCCTCTGTTGGTATTGACTCTGGTGAAGATGAAAATGAATTGGTGATTATGGCCATTTTAGTAACACAGTTAGCATTTCTTCTCAGATGGTTTCAACTTTCAAGGGCTGAGATGTCTGATTATGCCCATTCTTAAGAGAAGCAAATTCAGCAGAAAAGAGCATCATGTTGAGTACTTCAGGTAAGGTTGAAGTGTCAGGTGACAGGCCCAGACATTCAGATAATATAATCAACTAAGTGTAACAAATTTCACATTCAGATAACATATTGCTGAAGGAGTTGAGGACGGACAGAAAAATGATCACAATTTCATCCCCCCTTCTTGGCTTGTTGCAGTGCCCTACTGGTAAAATTCGTTGATGGTTTTCACCTAATCAAGCTATGTGTAAAATTCCTAAGAAGAACCAAAGCATGAAGCGCACATAGCTTGGGGTTAATATCATTGAGTTGCATGCAACAGCTAGTTCAACCTAACAATTTAAACTGCTATGAGAAGGCAGGCAATTTACTTTATACTTCAACAAATAACTATACTACTACACCACAAATTAGTAAATTAACACACCATCATTTTGTTACAGATCGATGAGAACAAACAAGCTTACATGCATGATCTGCCATGACGATACATGAAAGGAAAATAAAAACATTGATTCCCAACAGCCATGTTAGAATTTCTTTTTGATGAGAAACATGGTCCTTCCCTAATATTCACGTTTTTTTTATTTCTTTTTGGTTTTCTTTTGAGTAGCAAGTCAACACATGGTCATCACGAGTCTGGTTCTCTGCTGCTGGCAAGCCTAAGCCCCAACTTGAAATAATCCATCCATCCAATTGCCAAATGCATGGGTATATTTCTCCTATAATCTATACCAAACTTTTGGAGATTATATTCTTTTTAAGGACCCACATATATAGAACATCATCCAGTGCCTAGTGGTGTTCGCATGCAAAAAGTCTTCTCTCTCCCCTCCGTGTCATAATTAAAATTCTAAAAAAAAGATTCAGAGGGAGAGACGTCCTCCAAACATTTTTTAAAAAATAAATTATGAGCATGTTCGGGATTGAAACCACACACCCCATTACCACTGCACTATCAAGTGCATCTTCATAATTAAAATTCTATATGGCATTCTCTTCCAAATGGTGACGTCAGGTCTATTACGCACTTATTCCTTGTATATCTCGTGTGTATAAGGTTTATTGTTTTAGAAACAATGCACTCGTATACTTTATATGAGATAGCCACTGTACTTTCCGGTTGATTAATTGGTCCTTGCATAAAGAAGTTAGAATTTGCAGAGCTGGTCCAAGATTCCCAAGTTAGCTTAAGTGAAATGGCCACAATAATGCAATATGCTCGCTATTGGTTCTTTAAATCTTTCACCACACATTGTCATTGTGTGAGAGTGTGTAATAATCACATACGCAACCATTTGTGTGTACTCCGCAGCTAGATAAGATACTTATGCTAACTTGGATAAATCTTCAGAACATATGTGCACACATATATTGCTTCAGGCATAAAAATAGCTAAGAATCAAATAATTGCAAGCGACCTTCACATCAGGAGATGGAAAAAAGAGATGCCAATATGCCATAAACCGTCGTTCCATCAGAGAGATATATAAGAGGATATCGAAGCAACGCAATAATGCAGCTCAAACGTGATGCACACACGCATACTGAATTGCTGATGCAGAAACTGAAGAAAGCTTCAGGACATATAGATATGCAGCCGGCGGCCGGCCTGCAGATTGAAACGAATTAATAAAGCTATACGGTCAAGGGGAAACTGTTATAACAGCTCAAGTGGATGTCCATCCATTTATTGCATGTTATCTATGATCGAGAGGTCGTTGCATGATGAGTCGTCGATATAAACATCGATCGATCGATATATATATAAAAGGAGGAGCTCCAGTTGCATTGCGAGCTACAGCACATGCAGTCGTCGGAGCAGCTGATCATCAGAGCAAGCTAGCTAGCTAGCTACAGTAACTGACAGTGGTGTAGCCGACGCCGGCGACGTCGAAGGCGGACAAGAGATTGGGTCGAAGCTGGAGCATTTCAAGAAGTGCAGCTGATGCAGTTCGACGCCGACGCCGACGGGCGGATCAGCCGGAGGGAGCTCCGGGACGCCATGCACCGCCGCGGCGACCGGTTCAAGCTAGGCGTGGTTCAACCTCCACCGAGCCGACAAGAACAGCGACGGCTACACTGGTGGAGAAATCGTTTGTAGTCTTGGTTCGTAACCCCCCTTTAGTCCCGGTTGTCCAACCGGGACTACGAATCCGGGACTAAAGATAGCGATCTTTAATCCTGGGTGAAATAACCGGGACTAAATGTCAATCTTTAGTCCCGGTTGGTAACACGAACCGGGACTAAAGATCGGTCAGCCACGTGGCCGGCTGATCCATCTTTAGTCCCGTTTGGTGGTTACCAACCGGGATTAAAGATCTATGTACCATTTTTTTTATTTGCATGGCCCTGTTTGCTGCATGGTTGATTATATATATATATATATATATATATATATATATATATATATATATATATATATATATATATATATATATATATATATATATTACAATACATATATATGCATTGTAATATATATATTATGTATATATGTATAAATACATATATTACACACATATTTATAATTTAAAGCACTTAATATTTTATGTGCATATATGTTACCAAAATATATATTAACACTAAAGTAAATGTACGTGCATATATAAATATATATATATACATGCATGTATAGTACAATTCATTTGCTCGCTAGCTATAGCTACAACTTTGACGCCGGTGTTACGTCAGAAGAGGAAGGACCGACGTTATGAATTATCGATCCGTCGTAGTAGAATTCACCATCGGGATTAAGGACTTCTTCGTTGATGAACCCCATCAGTTGTTCTTGAACAGCCGTGATAAATTCCTTGTGTGGGAGATGTTCCCTCATGTGAATACGCTATCATTCGAAAAATAATGACATATCAATATATGAAATTAATAAACAACTTAACAAATTGATAGGCAATGAAATTTTGAATGGTTTATGTATACGTACATCGAGCTCTCGTGTGGTGTATATTTGGTTTGATAGGCAGTGGGCATACTCGCATACGTAGTAGCCGCATAAGTTAGTTCCCTTGTCCTGCCTTGCACACTACATGAGAAACGATGAGAGATTTAATATACTCTTTATATTAACTGTAACTAGAGATTTAATTCAATATAATTTTGGATCATGCATGTACTCACTGGAAAATGAAACCTCCGTCCAAGTTTTTCTTTCCAAGTCCCACGGACCAATTGACGGAACCAATCCCAAGCCCTACATGTGCAGTTGCAAGCTATGATTAATTAATTATTACCCGAGATCAACATAATAGCAACAGAATCCCGCGACTTTGGAATAGATGGCATTATATTACCTGTCTATCAGTTGGAAGACCTTGTCAAAAACCTTCTCCTCTTTATTCATTGAGTCGTACACAGTGACTCTGCATGCGTCCAAGTCGAAAAAGAACAGGACCCAGTGGAATCTGGAATATGCGTGAGATGAGATAAATATCAGAATGTACATGTTATATGTATGGGAATGAAATTTATTCGAACGACAATAAAAACTCACTCTGTGTTGTATGGCAATAGTATGAACGTCTTGAAATGCTGCTGCGTTAGGAGATGGACGAGATTGTCCTCTATGTCTTTCTCGTACTTATCGAACATTTCGGTGTTGATTTTCCGAGGGTCGATGAACCCAGTATCGTAAACCCCCCGCCGTCGGGCCCTTTGAATCTCCATTCTACAACAATGAAAGGAAATTATTATTGCTTACATATATGCCAGGAGTTAATTATTGAACGAAACAAATCGAACTCAAAGATACTTACAAAATCCATGCGCTCAGAAGAGAGAGTTGAGAGCGTCCCGATGGTACAGATCGAAGACATCCTTGAAATGAATCCATAGAACATCTTCTCCTTGCAAGAAGTCGGGGTTTCTGATCCTCGCTCCGAACATCTCTCTACCATTGGCGCTCATTTTCTTGTACCGTTCATGGAATTTGTACATTTGTGTCGGTAGGGACTGCAGCTGCTCAGGCCTGACAAGCGGTTTACCGAGTTCAAACTTGTATGCCACTTTCGCCTTCGGGATTGGTGTGCCTCCAACCAACTGAGCCACAGTTAGACCGGTGTCTGAAATGAAATCCGTTATGCCAAAGTCTTCGCCGGTCACCAACGGCTCGACCACTTGGTGTGGTTGTTCTCCAAGCTGAGGAACTGGTTTGTACTTCTTGTAATAGGCTTTCCTAAGTGTTCGGTCATAGTCCGATAGCTTTAAGGCCTCCTTGTTTGCGGTGGACATTCCCTTGAAGAAATTCTTCACGCTCGGGTCAATATGTATATTCTTTTCAGGACTCCGAGGCTTGAGTTGCCTCTTCACTTCTCCTGCCACATAAGCGTCAAGCTCCTCTTGACTGCAACCGTACGACGACTCCTTGTTTTTGGTGGTGTCAACTTTGGCCTTCTTCGTTGCCCTTGTGCTGGCAGAAGGTGGAGCTTGGCGAGACCTTGTCTTGGGAGGTGCAGGCGGACACGGTGGAGGTGGAGGTGGAGGTGGAGGAGGCGGAGGAGCCGGAGGAGATGGTGCAAGAGGAGGTGGCGGAGGAGCCGGAGGAGATGGTGCAGGAGGACGTGGCGGAGGAACCGGAGGAGATGGTGCAGGAGGAGACGGCGGAGCCGGAGGAGATGGTGCACGAGACGCCGCTTGTCGCCCAGGGAGGATGATGTACCGCTTGCGCCATAGTATAATGGCGTGGCTTGTGTCTCGTAGATGCGTCTCACCGTCTCCTCCTGGGTAGTCCAACTCGATGTCCTCGTACACGGCTTCCACCAGCTCAACTTCGACCCTCGAGTATCCTGCTGGAATCGGCCTGCAGTGGTAAGTCCCTGAAATGTCCGTTGGGATGGCCATTCCCGATGCCACCTTCACGTGATGAGTAGTTATCTATTAGTAATCAACCTAAGCAGCAACTTGCGGAACGTACGAGTCAAAAATCATATATTACATCGAGCATACCTTGATTGATAAGTTCTTGAAGGGAATATGCAGCTCACATAGTGTCCGTTGCGTGATCTCATCAACGGGGCGGGTGGTTTCATCCTGGGTTTGCATGGCGTCCATGCTATGTGATCCTACCTGCCCCGTTGAGGCGCAGCTGCTACGATTGCCTGATGGGCTGACCATTGGAGGAGGTATGTACGGCTGGGGATCGTGTGACCGATGTGCTGCCATGCGTTCATCCACCTTTCGGGCCACCTCCTCTTGCATGCTGAGCTCGTAGCTCGATACCCTGTACTCAAGATCTGCAATCTTCGCCTCGGTATCTCTCTTGCTCCTCATCCGACTCCTGTATGTATGGATGTCCTCCTTGAATCCAATCTTCCAGGGAATCACGCCTTTCCCTCGTGTTCGTCCTGGATGCTCGGTAGTCTGTAGGGCAAGTGACAGCTCGTCCTTCTCTCTGTCGGGTCGGAACGTGCCCTGAGAAGAGGCTTCCACTGCGTCCGTTAGTCGATTCGCAGCCTCGCGTATCTGATCGCTGAAGACCAAGGAGCCATCAACTGGGTTGAGCGTTCCACCGTGAGCATAGTACCAGAACTTCGATCGATCAGGCCATTTAGCAGTGGCCGGTTCGATACCCCTCTCAAGCAAGCTTGCCTCCATCTCCTCCCACTTCGGCATCACGACGCTATAGCCGCCTGACCCCAAGTGGTGATGGTATTTTTTCTTGGCGGCATTTTCTTTGTTTCTTTCCATCATCGCCTGCCCTTGTTGACCTGTCTTGTAAGCAACGAACTCGTCCCAGTGATCCTTTAGCTTCGGGAATACGTCGAAGTTCGGTGTTTGCCCCTTCAGGATGTATTTCCGGTACAGATCTCCCTTGAAGGTCTGGAACTGTTCTGCCATTTTCTTAAGAGTACATTGTTTCACTATGTTCTCCGTACCCACAGGGAGCGTGAACGTCTCGAGCATTGTGGTCCACAGCATCTCTTTCTCTGATTCCGGGACAAAGCTGTCATCATCCCCGCGTGCCCTTGTTCTGCGCCAGTACACCTTGCTGACAGGCACGTTATCCCTCACAACCCAACCACTGTGGCGTACAAAATTCTTGGCTGCTTCTGCCGGGCACTAGGTCGGTCGTCTGCGTCCACCTCAGTTATGATGTGCCGACCCTCTATCTTCTTCGCGGCACCTCGTTGTCCGCATGCCCTCTTCTGTCCAGCGGAGGGATGACTTCCACTAGCCTCCTCCTCGTTCCCCTTCACATCCCTCTCCACGTTCCCTTCCTCGTTCCCCTCTGCATCCCTCTCCGCGTTCCCCTCCTCGTTCAAGTACTGGTTTGGATCCTTGTTCCCCTCTTCTTCGTTCCAGTACTGGCTGCTTCCTGATGCGATTGTATCGTACAGTATCTGTTCCTCATCGCGATCAGCCATCTGTTCATAGAAGAAATATTTGCCAAGCGTAATATTAACACTCTACTAATCTTGTATTAAAACTCAAATAATCATATATGCTAAGTCCAAGTGTCGTGTATTTGTACGGTAGATAATCATATATGCTAAGTCTAATTAAGTTTCGAATATTACATCTCTAATAATCTTATATTAAATCTCTAACAATCAAATATGTTTCGAATATTACATCTCTAATAATCTTATATTAAATCTCTAACACTCACATATGCTAAGTCTAATTAAGTTTCGTATATTAAACCTCTAATAATCTTATACTAAATCTCTAACTATCTCTAACACTCAAATATGCTAAGTCTAAGTGTCGTGTATTTGTATGGCAGATAATCATATATGCTAAGTCTAATTAAGTTTCGAATATTACATCTCTAATAATCTTATATTAAATCTCTAACAATCAAATATGTTTCGAATATTACATCTCTAATAATCTTATATTAAATCTCTAACACTCACATATGCTAAGTCTAATTAAGTTTCGTATATTAAACCTCTAATAATCTTATATTAAATCTCTAACTATCTCTAACACTCAAATATGCTAAGTCTAATAATCTAATAATCTCTAACACTCACATATGCTAACTCTAATAATCTAATAATCTTATATTAGAAATCTAACAATCTTATATTATATCTCTAACAATCACATCTTTACATCACTTGCCTACGCGAATTCCTTCGAGGGCTAGCTACCACTTCGGCTTGAGGGACGACGACGACGACGTCTTCTCTGCAACATGCAAAAAAAATGTATTAGTTTAAACGCAAAGGAACATATAATGTATTTCACGTTTTCAAGTATATATAATCATATATATATGCTAAGTTCAACAGTAGTTTAATTATCTCGTTCGTACATGTTTCGCTCGCGTTCGTTCTTACGCTTTTAGTTCAAGTGCATTCACGTTCGTTCACGTTTCAATCACGTTCGTTCGCGTTTCATTCACGTTTGTTCACGTTCGTTCGCGTTCATTCACTAACACTCACGTTCGTTCACGTTTCAGTCACGTTCATTTGCGTTCGTTCACGTTTCGTTCGCGTTCGTTCACGCTTCGTTCATGTTCGTTCGCGTTCGTTCGCGTTTCAATCACGTTCGTTCGCGTTCGTTCACGTCGTTCGCGTTCGTTCACGTTTCGTTCGCGTTCGTTCGCCATGGCCACATCCTCCACGTGAGCGCATCCTCCACGGCCGCATCCTCGTACACGTTCGGGCGGCCGTGGCGGCAGCGTGTCGCGGCGGCGGTGGGGCGTCGCGGCGGCGTGGCGCGGCCCACCGGCGTGGCGGCGGCGAGGCGTCGCGGCGGCGTCACGCGGTGTGGCGGCGCGGTGGCGTGGCGAGCTCGAGGCGGGGGCGGCGGCGTGGACGCGGCGTGGCGGCGCGGCGGCGTGGCGAGCTCGAGGCGGGGGCGTCGGCGTCGTGGCCGTGGCGGCCGCATGGACGCGGCGGCGTCGTCGGTGGCGGCAGCGTGGAAGTCGGGGTTGGCATCGGCGGCAGGCGGAGGAGGGGTCGGCATCGGTGCGTCTACGTCGGCGGCGGCGTCGGCAACGAGCTAGGCGGCGGCGGTTTGGAGAGATAGAGAGATCGAGATCGAGATCGAGAGAGAGGGAGGCAGCGGCGGCTCTCATCCGAGAGATGCGGCGGCGGCGTCGGTGGCGGAGGCGGCGAGGATCGCGAGACGATGGCGAGAGACGACGGCGGCGTCGGCGCGGGGATGCCTAGGCAGTGGCGGCGAAGGAGCTAGAAGCCGATCGGAGGAAAAACGTCTAAGTGTTGGTGGAGAAGACGAGGGCGCACCGGGAATATATATACCCCCAGATCTTTACTCCCGGTTCGTAACAACAACCGGGAGTAAAGATATCTTTAGTCCCGGTTGTGTCTTTAGTCCCGGTTGTTGTTACGAACCGGGAGTAAAGATATCTTTACTCCCGGTTGTTCTTACCAACCGGGAGTAAAGATATTTTCCCGCTATTTCCAAATTCTTTTTAAATCCGGTTAGGGTTAAGAACCGGGACTAAAGATAATAGCACTGAATATTGAATTTTGTTGCATATGTGTTTCTAAAATAGTAAATAATGCATTAAAATTATTTAAAGTCGAAAAATTAATGACAAAACCTTCGAAAAATTATTGTTGTCTGTAGTAAATTAAGTGGATAATATATAATAAGCACGTGAGTGATTTAAAATTGTTAAAAATTCTAATAATCATATATAATTAGCATATGCATATTAAATTGTTAAAAATTCTAATTAACCTATGTAAATACCACATGCATGATTTAAAATTAATAAAAATTCTAATAAGCATATATTATTAGCATATGCATGATATTAAATTGTTAAAAATTCTAATTAACATATGTAAATCCCACATGCATGATTTAAAACTTTTAAAAATTCTAATAATTATATATACCTAGCATATGCATGATTTAAATTTGTTAATCATCATATATAACTAGCATATTCAATACATTCAAAACAGTTTACAACAATTACGGCAATACATCGGCGGTGACGGTTGTCCGCACGTACTTTCTCCTCACTATTGTTCCTTCCTTGTGATCGCTACGTGAGTAAGGGGTGTCTTCATTTGATAGGAGGATGCTAGAGTCAATCGTTACCGTGAAAGGGGGTTGCCCATCAAACTGATCGTAATCCTCGTCAGTCTTGTCCTCTACTCCGATGATTTTTCTTTTGCCTGGGAGAACCACGTGGCGCTTCGGCTCGTCAGGCCCTTTGCCCTTCTTTCCTTTGCTAGACATGTCCTTCACGTAAAAAACTTGCGTTACATCATTGGCAAGGACAAAAGGTTCGTCCGAGTATCCAACCTTGTTAAGGTCAACCGTTGTCATCCCACTGTCATCAATCGTTACGTCTCCACCAGTCAACCTAACCCATTGGCGCCGGAACAGAGGGACCTTGAAAGGTCCATAGTCAAGTTCCCATATCTCCTCGATGGCACTGTAATACGTGCCAGTTGTACCATCGTGTCCCATGGCATCGATACGAACAGCACTGTTCTGGTTCGTGCTCTTCATGTCTTGGGCTCTTGTGTAGAATGTGTACCCATTGATCTCATATCCCTGGAATGTCGCGATCGAGCCAGATGGACCCCTCGCCAGGAAGGCCAGTTGCTGGTTAATCGTCTCGTTACCCATGAGATGTTGTCGCAGCCATGCGGGGAAAGTATCAATGTGATGTCGTGTAATCCATGCATCGGACTTACCGATGTTTCTGGCGCGAACTAGAGCAAAGTGCTCCTCGATGTAAGGAGCCACCAATGAAGATTGTTATAAAACCGTGAAATGGGCTTTACGGAATAAATTGTTGTCTACCGTCATTATTGTTTTCCTTCCGAGAGTCCCCTTTCCCCGTTGTCTCCCTTCATGGCGTGATTCAGGTACCCTGATTGGGCGAAGGTCTTCAATAAATTCTACGCAGAATTCAATGACCTCCTCTGTTCCATACCCCTTGGCGATGCTTGCCTCTGGACGAGCATGGTTATGAACATACTTCTTCAGAACGCCCATGTACCTCTCGAAAGGAAACATGTTGTGTAGGAACATAGGCCCAAGAATACCGATCTCTTTCACTAGGTGACAAAGCAGATGCGTCATTATATTGAAAAATAAAGGTGGAAATATCAACTCAAAGCTGACAAGACATTGCACCACATCATTCTGAAGGGCTTCTAACCTATCCGGATCGATGACCTTTTGCGAAATTGCGTTCATGAAAGAACATAGCTTTGTTATTGTTGCCCGAACATTGTCTGGGAGGATACCCCTTATTATAACTAGTAGCAGCTGTGTCATCAACACGTGACAGTCATGAGACTTTAGGTTTGTGAACTTCTTCTCCTTCGTGCTTATTATTCGCTTTATATTCGTGGAGTATCCAGATGGTACCTTGATGCTCTCCAAGCATTGAAACATACTTTCCTTCTCTGCCTTGCTAAGAGTGTAGCTGGCTGGACTCAAGTAATGGCTGCCTTTCTCCTTTGGTTCCGGGTGAAGGTCACCGCATTGTTCCATATGCTTCAGATCATTATGTGCTTCCAGTGTATCTTTCAACTTTCCATATACACCTAGGAAGCCAAGAAGGTTTACGCAAAGGTCCTTGGTGAGGTGCATCACGTCGATTGCGTGGCGGACGTCCAAGAATTCCCAATAGGGTAACTCCCAAAGTATGGAGTTTTTTTTCCACATCGCCGCGTGACCATCTTCGCACTCTATAGGTTGGCTGCCAGGCCCCTTTCCAAACACTACTTTAAGATCTTTCACCATAGCAAACACTGTTTTCCCGCTGTGATGTTTAGGCTTCGTACGGTGGTCCGCCTTATGTTCAAAGTGCTTGCCTTTCTTCCGTACTAGGTGGTTTGCAGTAAGAAATCGACGATGACCCATGTACACAACCTTCCTACAGTGCTTAAGATACGTACTTTCTGTTTCATCCATACAGTGAGTGCAAGCCTTATACCCCTTGTTTGACTGCCCGGATAGGTTGCTAAGTGCAGGCCAATCATTGATGGTTACAAACAGCAGTGCTCGTAGGTTAAACTCCTCCTGTTTGTCCTCGTCCCACACGGGGACACCTTCCTTCTTCCACAACAGTTTAAGATCTTCGACCAGTGGTCTTAGGAACACATCGATGTCGTTACCAGGTTGCTTGGGGCCTTGAATAATAATCGACATCATTATGTACTTCCTCTTCATGCATAGCAAAGGGGAGAGGTTGTAGATACACATCGTAACGGGCCAAGTGCTATGGCCGCTGCTCATCTCTCCAAAAGGATTCATGCCATCCGTACTTAAACCAAACCATATGTTTCGTGCGTCCTTTCCAAAGTCTTTAAATTTTCTGTCGATGTTTCGCCACTGCGAACCATCTGCGGGGTGTCTCAGCATCCCGTCCTGTTGATGTTCTTCAGCGTGCCAACGCATCATTCTAGCATTCCCCTTGTTCCTAAACAAACGCCTTAGCCGCGGTATTATAGGGAAATACCACATCACCTTAGCAGGAATTCTCTTCTTCGTTAGCTGCCTGTCAACCTCACCTGGATCATCTCGTCTAATCTTGTATCGTAGTGCTTTACAAACATGGCATGCTTCTAGGTTCTCGTACTCCTCACCGCGATATAGGATACAATCATTCGGACATGCGTGAATCTTCTGAACTTCCAGTCCTAGAGGGTAGACTATCTTCTTAGCCTCGTACATTGTCTCGGGCAATTTGTTTCCCTCCGGAAGAATGTTGACGAGTTTCAATAAATCGCCAAATGCCTTGTCACTAACACCATTTTTGCCTTCCATTGCAAGAACTCCAGAGTGGTATCCAACTTTTTGTGCCCCTGCTCACAACCTGGGTACAATGACGTTCTGTGGTCCTCTAACATCTTGTCCAATTTATGGGCCCCCTTTTCACTTTCGCAGTCCTCCTTGGCATCCTGCAACATCTGACCAAGATCATCCGCAACGTCGTTATAATCAGCATCTCTGTCCTCCTCGCCCGTTTGATTTCCTTCAAATCCAGCGTACTGAGCAAAGTCTGGAATATTGTCGTCTTCCACTTCATCTTCTTCCATTTCAACCCCTTGCTCTCTGTGGGATGTCCAACAATTATAGCTTGGCATGAACCCCGACTCAAACAAGTGGAAATGAATAGTACTGGATGCAGAATACTCCTTCTGATTCTTACACTTATTGCATGGACAACAAATAAAACCCTTCTGCTTGTTAGCTTCGGCCACTCAAAAAATAATGCACGCCATCAATAAACTCTTTAGACCGCCGGTCAGCGTACATCCATTGCCAATCCATCTACATGAAATGAAAAAAAAATCGTACATAAATAATCATTCGTACAATAATGACAGTCATACAATAATGATAAAATAATCATAAACTCTTTCAACAGTCATACAATAATGACATATCATTATTCATACAAAAACTATAAAATATTCCACCAAATAATTCTTATTTATTATTTTTTAAGTTTCAAATTCTTTTAATTTTCAATTTAGTTTGTTTTCTTTTATTTAAGATTAACTTTCACTATATTTTCCTACTCAACTATTTTATAAAACCTTATTTAGCAAATAAACAAAATTTCTATATATTCTTTCTTTTCCCACACAAATTTTCTCTCTTATCAACTTACAACAAAATTTTGGAGACAAAAAAGTGTGCAAAACATAACTCCAAATGTAATATGACAAAAAATACATTGGAGGATGAAGTTGCTAACCTTTTAGGCACCTCCGATTTGTATATAATTACCAAAGTAAATTCACTATAAATTTTGGCATGACCTCCCCTCTTTTTTGAAGAAATTTTGAAGCTTGCTCTCGGGCTGGAGGAGGAAGAAGGCATATATAAAGGGGGGATCTTTAGTCCCGGTTGGTAAGATCCCGGGGGGGCCTGACAAGCCCTGACAGCATTTGAACCGGGACTAAAGATGATCTTTAGTCCCGGTTGGTAAATATGCCTGTTACCCTTTTTAACCGGGACTAAAGATCATCTTTAGTCCCGGTTTTTGTTGCAACCGGGACTATTGTGGAATTCGGCCGACCGACAAAAGATGGTTTCTCCACCAGTGCTAGCTTCCTCAACGACGACGAGATCGAGCACCTCATGGCCGCGCCCTGTACGTTCTACAACGACATCTCGACTTCAACGTGCAGTCCAAGAAGGAGCTCGACTTGAAGGCAGGGTTTCCCAAACCGCCGGGATCGGGGTTATTGCGCCCCGGCGGTAAGCAGTAACCGTGAAAAACCGTATGAAACCGCGCAAAAAAATTATCAAAAATTCAAATTACTTTTTAAATTTATTTAAATTTAAAGAAGTTACCGCGGTTTTTCTATTACCGTAACCCCGTGGCCGTAAGGCCGGTAACCGCGCGGTTACCAACGGTAATGTAAACCCCGCTTGAAGGTGCCGTCCAACTTGGACCTCAACTTCAAGGTGTCGTACTACAAGAAGGAAGCGTGGAGCTAAATGCAAACTGTAGTTTGAGTGCCCGCTTGGGCTGAATAATGTGTGTAAAAGCAGGAGAATTAGATGATACCGCACGTTTTGATATGTTATAGAAACAATAGATGGAATGATATATATGTTTAAATAATATAAAAATTATGTGAATATAATGATTTGGTATTATTTGCATTTTGAGTTTTAAAAATACTACAAATCTGTAAATGATATATCATGTTTGCATGGTATTTAAAAGAGTAAATTGCACCCACGGTACAAGAACTTAACTGGTGGGTGCGATATAGTGCAGGAACTTGAGAATTGAACGTTCGAGTGCAATAACTTAATAAGTGGGTACGTTCTAGTATAATAACTTGATAATTTAGTATTTTGGTACATCAACTTAGCTAAGTATATGCTAGGTGAGTTTTCTTTTCACGATGTCGATACGCCATTACATAGCAATCCTAAGGATATTATTTTATAATATTGAATTTAATTTATACGGTACATCCAATTACCTTTAAGAATTTTTGTTTTCTTCACCTTCCCAAATCTCAACCGAAGTATAATAATTTCTACATCCAGTTTAATTGACTTTTAGTTATTAGATATTAGGATAAAGATATAAATACGCTTATATACAAATCCATGCTAGTATATTGTCAAAATTAAATAAGTACTTAAAAATTTAATATGTATAAAAAAGTGCTCCAAATAATTAAGTTGTATCAAAATCATACATATCTTGCAAGTTATTGCATTTATACGATCACTTATAAAGTTTTTATACTAAATTGCACTTACATATCAAGTTGTTGTACTAGAACGCTCATTTATCAAGTTCTTGCACTAAATTACACCCACCTGCCAAGTTGATAAACTGTAAGTGTAATTTACTCTATTTAAAAATACTATAGTTAATAATTGTTAATGAATGATGATGTAACACATTTTTATATATTGAGCTTTAAAAGTTAACAGAATAGATGTCTATCGTGTGCAGTTACGATAGTGTTTAACGATGGTAATTAAAGATGAAAATTAACGGGTCTGATGATTGCCAGAATTTCAATAGTACCGATACGCACTTCTTAGGGGACTTCAATTGTGATGACGTGTGGTAAAGCCCACTCTTAAAACAAAGAAGCAAACTATAAATTTGTCACGATATAACTGCCTGTAAATTTGTCGATAAATTCTCTTAAAAATCTATCAGATATAAATATAGTACAATTATAGCGTAATTACACGGTTACTTTCAAAAATCTCATAATTGCACACTATTTCCACAAATTCAAAGATGTAAATATAATTCAAAATTTGGCATTATACATTCAGTTTGGATGTAGAGGTCAGGTTTTAATCCAAAATTTCAGAACAAGCATGGATGATCTGGCATGACGATATATGGAAAACAACATTGATAATTCCCCAGCCATGTGTTAGATTTTTCATTTGTTTCCTTTTGATTATTGGCAAGTCAAGAGGGAGTCTGATGCTCTCTGCTGCTGGCCCGCCTACCGTCCCCAACTTGAAATTCATCCATCCAAATGATCCAATTGATTGCCAAATGCATAGATATATTCTTTCTACAATCTACACCAAACTTTCGGAGATTCTATTCTTTTGAAGGGCCCATGCATCGTCCAATGGTGTTAGCAGGCAAAAGGAGCGTCCAATGGCTGCTACAATTAACAAACGCACAATGAAATAGAATAGCTTAGGAATGAGGTAAAGTTCATTGTTTCTGAAACTTGTTGTATTCTTTCTATCACAAGATATAGCAATCTAGTACTGGATTTAACACATCGATTAGATGGAATACTTTCTATAGGAGATAGCTATCGTACTTTCGGGTGATCCTAATGGGCGGGTGATTGCTCCCTCCCCTCCCCAGCGATCACCCGCCCCTCCCCCTTACTACTTTACCTCCCCTTCTTCTCTTACTACTACACCATAAAAATTTAAATTAAAATTCAAATTTAAAACGGGTATGTAAACTTTTTACTTATAAACTTTGGGTCTATAAACTAATATTTGAATTTAAATTCAAATTTGAAACGGGTATGTAAACTTTTGACCTATAAACTTTAGGTCTATAAACTATTATTTGAATTCAAATTCAAATTTGAAATGGGTCTATAAACTTTAGGTCTATAAACTTTAGATGTATAGACATACTATATATAAAAAATATTTGAATTCAAATTCACATTTGAATCGGATATATAAACTTTAGGTCTATAAACTTTAGATCTATAAACTTTAGGTGTATAAACTTTAGATGTATAGAAATACTATATATAAAAAATATTTGAATTCAAATTTAAATTTGAATCGGATATATAAACTTTTGACTTATAAACTTTGGATCTCTAAACTTTAGATGTGTAAACTTGAGATGTATAAACTTTAGGTGCATAAATTTACTAAAATAGAAAAGTAATGCGGTGCCAAAAAAGGAAACCAGGTGGAGAGAGGGAGGGGGGAGGGGATTGATCGCTAGCCCCGTCCCCAGACGATCGATCGCCGATTAGCATTACCGTGTACTTTCTGTTGATTGGTCCTTGCATAAAGAATAGGTTTGAATTTACAGAGTTGGTCCAAGATTCTAAGCTAGCCAACTTTGCCCAGAAGAAATGGCCTGCTACAGTGCTCACTGTTGGTCACCACATATCGTCATTTGTTAGTCACGTATGCAACTATTGTATACTTCAGTGCTTCATACCTAGATAATTAAGATATATCTACACACACTTCTGTTAATTGTTATAAATATTAGGAATTCATCATATAATATTTAATCAACAAATAAATAGAGTAAACCGTGACTACTTAAGTGTAAACTGCAGACAGATTACGTACTCTTAACAATAGCGATATGCAAAATAGACATGCTATAAGTGTAAACCATTGAAACAAGGAAATGAACAGAAGAGGAGATTGGCATACTCTCATATTTTCTGCTAATTTCCCATGTGGACTAAACATACATTGTCTATTACAATTTAATAGGCATAAGGATTTATTTGATTTAATTTAAATGAACCAATTATCCGATCAAATCTAACATTAATTTGGATATATTTTCAGAACATATACTGCAGGTTTGAGCATATATTACTGCAGGCAAACATATAGCTAGGAATCAAAAAATGCCGAGCGGCCTTAACATCAAGAATTCAAGATGGAAAAAGAGGATCGAATAGGGATAATACAATACGTCATATAAGAGGATCGAATCAATAATGCAGCTGAAACGTGACGCAGACATGGATGCTGAATTGCTGACGCACAAAACCGAAGAAATTAAGCTTCAGGATATTTTTTTTATAGAGTAAATTGCATATTGGTCCATGTTTTTTAACCATGGTTTTACATTGGACCACCATTAACTGAATGCTTTCACTTTACACCAGACTTTATTACCAAAATGTATCACTTTGGACCATTGGCCCACTTGCCAGTGTGGCTGAGGGAAAAAAAAAAAGGAAACTTCTCGGTTGGGAAGGAACCAGCGAGTCCGCTGACTCATCTCCTACCACACCGTCGATCTCTTTCCAACTTCACCCAACCATCTCATGGCCGTGTGGGCAGAGATCACGCTAAAGCCTTGGGGGCAACATGGGGGAGCTTGGGACTGGAAAGACGCGTGTGGAGGTCGATGTTAGGCGACGAGAGCAAAGAGAAGCTCGTGTACGTCCAGGTACAGCAGAAGTTGAGTCACGGAGGCGACGGCGGCGGAGAGGAGCTTGAGCTCCGGGATGGCGCGCGGGCATCGGAGTAGCCGTGGAGATCGAGGTTGAGCCGGGACGGCGGAGAGGAGCTCTAGCTCGGGGACGACGTGCGGGCGTAGGTGAAGAACGAAGTCAAGCTAGCGAGGGCCGACGGCGGCGGAGAAGAGCTCGAGCTTGAGGACGGCACGCTGCGGCGACGGAGCCGCGTAGGTCAAGCTGGGGTGGTGGATAGGAGCTCGAGCTCAAGGACAGCGTGTGGGTGCTGCTGCCTGCTGGAGCCTGGAGGTCGACGTCGAGCGGGGGGAGACACGGCAGAGGTCGAGGCCGGGGGTGGCGCGCCGGCATGGGACTACATCGGCGGAGATTGAAATCAAGCCAGGGAATGGCGTGCGAGTGCGGGCGGAAGTCGAGATCAAGCCACCGGACATCGAGCTTGAGCCTGAGACCAGCCGGCACGACGGGAACAAAAGTGGAGCTAGCGTGACTCCGTGTTGGCGGAGGTTGACCCCGTGCTGGTGGGACTACGAGCTTGACATGCGCGGGCGTCAGCTCTGTTATGCTCGAGCTCTGTTAGGCGTCGTGGTCTTTGTGGTCTACAGCCATCGATGAAAACAGTTGGAGATGATCAAATAGGCATGAGAGATTGGCTCTCAGAGACTGACTATGGGCCATAGGCCCAAAGTGAAAGGTTTTGGTATAAAATCTGGCCAAAAGTGAAAACATTATATTAAGGGTAGCCCAAAATGAAACCATGGTAAAAAAAAATATGGTCCAACATGTAATTTATTTACTCTTTTATATATATATATATATATATATATATATATATATATATATATGACGCTGAAGCGAACAGCAATGCACATATATACACAGCAAATGCAGCCTGCAGATAGAAACGAATATAACAAAGCTACACGATGGAGACGTACGTCGATACTGAAATTAACCTTCAGCTTTGCGTGTATAAAAGGAGGAGGCAGCTGCATTGCTAGCTGCAGCACATATGCAGTCGTAGAAAGCAGCAGCCGATCATAGCTAGCTACACTAGTGGAGAAATTGTTTTTAGTCCCGGTTCATAACTCCTCTATAGTCCCGATTTACGAATCCAGCAAAGATGGTTTCTCCACTAGTGCTACTAGCTCTAACTGATCGGCCGGCCATGCGGAAGACGGAGTGCAAGAAGAAGAAGCAGCAGCACGGCGGCGGCGACGAGGCGGCGGCGGCCAAGGAGAGGCTGGATCGCTTCAAGGCGTGGCTGATGCATTTCGACGCCGACGCCGACGGGCATATCAGCCGGAGGGAGCTCCGGGACGCCATCCGCTCCGGCGGCGCCCGGTTCGCCACCGTCCGGGCGTGGGTCAACCTCTACCTCGCCGACAAGAACCGCAACGGCGTCATCGACGACGGCGAGATCAAGCACCTCATGGACCTGACCGAGAAGGACCTCGACCTCAACAAGCTGCAGCCCACGCCTGCTGCAGCACGGCCGACGGCGACGGGCGCCCCGCCGGCCATGGTGGTGGTCTCGACGTGCCAGTTCCAGACGACTCCTCTCGTCTCTCATACCATTGACCTACGCAAATTAACTGCCAAACCAGTACTTTCTAGTACTGCCAATAATTAGATCTTGTTCAGTTTGGAGGGGGTTAAAAACGATTAAGAGAGAATAATTCCTCACTAGGATAATAAACTCTATTCGATATTTCGATTAATGCCCACGTGAGAAGAATTGAATGAGATTTATTCCACACCAAATTAATTATATGGTGTAGAATTATTCCCCCTGTAATCCACTAATCATTTTTTATCCCTGCCATCTGTCCTGCTCTACGTGTGCACCCATTCAGCTCATGAACCAAACAAGCTAACAAACGAGTTGAGTCAAACCAGCTTGTTATTCTAATGAGCTAGACCGATCGAGTCGGAAGATATTCACCCCTGCATGCATACGGTATTATTATATGTATTTAAAAATATTTTTGCATGATGTTAGTTTTATAGTTGTTGATAATGTATTGCGAAAGAAACCAAATAGTTAAAGTATAATATTAGAGAGCATGAAAAACTAATATTAAAATCTGATTAGACGTCATTTTTAATACTACGAATCTGGACAGGTTAGGACGGAGGGAGTGGGTCTTGTATCCTATATATTTATACAGTTCATCCCCACTAAGTGTAGATAATGCTATTTCTCTCTTTTCTTATGAAGCCACATCATTTTAATTATTTTTAGCTTTTAAATGATAGATCTACGGTACAAATAGTCTCTTCTTTCTTGTATCATAAAACCATACAATCTCAATTGTTTTTTAGTTCAAAATTCATAAGTATCAATTACATAAAATATGTTCATCTTGCATTATATTTGTAATCATATGTTAATTATATAAAACATAGGAAGTCATTTTATTTTTGTTTACAAAATATAATATAGCTTATTTTTACATACTATACAACTTAATTTCCCGCAGCAATGCGACGGGATATTCATCTAGTTTAAAATAATCAGGGACGGATCCAGGTCCATGCCACCCAGGCCATGGCCCGAGGCCTAGGTACTAACACTAGTACACAATTCATTTTTTCATGTGGTCAAAATCCACTTTTCCATGCGGAGGTAGCACCCGTTTATACGCAGGAGTCTGCGAAAATCAATATTTTCGGGTGCGGGTGGTCCAACGGCACGAGACATCGTGGTAAGCCAGTAGTAACACGTATGATAATCGTATGGTAATCCCTATGTTTCAGGGGCGGACCCAAAATTTTTCAGGCCTCGGACCGGTCCATGGTGTATTTTAATCCACACACTAAATACATGGTGAATTTGCACACGTTTCTATGGCTTTATAGAGGGATTATCATATGTGTTACTACTGGCTTACCACGATGTTAATTTCATGTATATATGATTGTCCCAACTGTTACAGTGCATGCTGATCTACATGGTACTACATGGGATTAAACTTGAGCACTAGTACATGGTACTACATGGGGTTTGGTTTTGGCAGTGCTAGGTTTTTTTTTTCTTTTTCAGTGAATCAGTGCTAAGTTTGCTCTTGCCTCAGAATAGTCAAAGAGACTCACGTGTTCAACTGGTGCAGTGAGTAAATATGGCTCTGGCGGACTGGCGGTCATGTGGGAATGTGAAGTATGGTCAGGGCCTCTTGCTCCTGAGAGATCTGAAGGCCTGGCCCAAAATTGTAAGGGCCCATTGACTTCGTATACCAAACTGAAAGCTCTTGTGGGCCTCAAAAAGGTCCGTCAAGGCCAACAAAAATCAGCATCTGCTCCTGCACGGGCGAGCAGCTTAAAATTAGGAAAAAGTCCAATTTGACTCCCTTAAATATACGTCGAATCTGATTTGTATCCCTAAACCACAAAACCAGATATGATGACTCCTCGAACTATCAAAACCGTCTAAAATGACTCCCTCAACTGTTTTAAGGGTGGTTTTTACTGACGTGGCGTACATATGGCAGCCTAGTCATCCAATAAATTAAAAAGTTAAGCTGGCCCACATGTCATCCCCTCCCTCTAATAACCTCTCTCTCCCTCTCTCTCTCTCTATTCTCCTTTCTTCTTCTCGGCGCTGGCGACGGCGGCATTCAGTGGCAAGGGCGCGACGGCGAGGGCCTGATGGCGAGGGCGTTGCTTGCAACTGCTAGGCCCGACGACGACGGCGTTGGCTCCCGGGCCCACCTCCTCCGTGGCCGTCCTCCTCGTCGACCACCAGCCGCTGCCGCCAACATCTCGGCCCCACCTCGCGCCGTCCACTCGGCCCCGTCATGCGCCGTTCGCTCGCGTCTGCGCCGGAGGATTTCGCCCCCACCGCCGATGGTGCTGGGCTGGTAGCATGCTCCGGACAGCATGATCTGGGTGCAGTCGGCGCCGCGCCAGCACGCGTAGTCGATTGCCTTCTGCATCACCGACGGGCTCTATTTTATTTGCTTTTCTATTTTTCTCGCAGAGGATGCAGGTGTGGGTTGGGGCCTCACCTGAGCCTGTGGACATGGCCAACAAGAGCAGCAGCAGCAGCGGAATTGCCATGGCGGTAGCAGCAGCAATAGCTCGAGCCCTCTCCCAACGTCATACCCCGTTGCCTCCTCCACCTCCGTGCTCCTCCTCGCCGTCGGGAAGAGCGACGCCATCGTCCACGGCAGCCGGCGGCGGGAGCCTGCGATCCCGTACTGCCGAAGCGTCGCCGCCGTCCGAGAAGGGAGAGGGGAGAGGCGGCGTAGCGGAAGGGGGGAAGGGGACGCGGCCGCCGCCGACGACATGGAGATGGCGCGGAGCTAGAGGGGATCGCTTGCACGCCGACGCCGCCGATCCGGTGGAGAAGAGAAAAGGGGGAGAAAAAAGAGAGAGAGGGAGGAATAAAGGATGACATGTGGGGCCCACGATTATTTTGTGTGTGGATGACAGATGGGTCCCACATATATATTTTTTAATTGTAATGCCATATAAGCGACATGTGGGATGAAGACCGGGTCAACATCGTCACATCAACGCCACGTCAGCAAAACCGCTAGAGGAGCCAAATTGCACTGGTTTCAATAGTTTAGGGAGTCGTCCTACCCGGTTTTCTAGTTAAGGATCACGAATTAGATTCGATGAACAATTAAAAAAGTCAAAGTGGACTTTTTCCTTAAAATTATCCCGAACTGATTCTCTATTAACAATAGAAAAAAAATCGATCCTATATCCAAGGCTCCAACCAAAACTCAAACTGAATTCTTGGCATCCGGTGCCGTATGCTCGGATAAGTCGTGCTCATTCCATACCCTTTCTTGTCTCTTCCAAAATTTTCTCTCCTTTTCTTTTAAAAAAACGTGCATATAAGAATTTCAATTCTCGGCAACAAAAACCTTCAATAATTACCGTGCCACTCCCCGTCAGCTCTTTCAGTTTAATCCACATCATCATCAGTTCATCTAGGTGTTCGTCGTACAAACAGAATTTATTTCATCCATGACTTTACCCATTTTGTCTTTTGGTGCAACATTCAGAGTGTATTTTTTTTCCTCCCATCTCCCTACGCCCTACGCCGCTCGCCTATCGGAAAGTCAGAGAGGGACGCCGTCGTGCAGCAAACAGCCGCGTGTGCAACAGCAACAGCACAGCAAGAAGCGATATGATCGAGAAGCTTGCAGCTGCCGACGTCGCATCGGACCAACCCAAGCCGGCAAGGGAGAAAGCGAGATGGATCATGGAAGGATTGTGCGGTGAGACCAGTTGATGATACTCGGTGATATTTCCTTTTTTCTGCGGAATGTAAGGATGAATTAAATATGGGGGCGGCTATATAACGGAATCTCGTTTTTGAACGGGATGATCTTGAGTAGGTATCAGGTCAAGTATCAGACGATTCTACACAAACAGTATGATCCTAAGTAGGTATCAGGTATAATACCTATTAGGTATCAGACGATTTTACACACGTTTCAGGTGATACCTGTAAGTATCATGTGATACTTGAGGGCTAAGACTAAGGATATTTTGGAGGGTGACTATAATACAAAGTATTTTCATTTAGTGGCAAATGGAAAATATAGGAAAACTAGAATTTATCAATTATAGGAGGATGATCAATTAATAAGTGGTGATGCCAATTTAAAGTCGCATATTACCACTTATTATAAAAGTCTTTTTGGCCCTCCTGATGAGTCTGACCTTCGGTTTGATGAGAATTATGTTGCTGACATTCCTCAAGTTTCACATTCAGAGAATGAAGCCTTAACTAAGGAATTTTCTGAAAATGAGGTTAAGGATGCTATTTTCCAAATGGAACATAACAAAGCTCCGGATCCAGATGGATTTCCTGCTGAGTTTTACCAAGTTTTTTGGAATGTCATTAAATTTGACCTTTTAGAAATGTTTAAGGACTTTCATTCTAGGAGTTTTCCTTTATATTCGCTTAACTTTGGCACTATCATTCTTTTGCCTAAGTGTGCTGAGGCTTTAAAGATTCAACAGTATAGACCTATATGCCTACTTAATGTTAGCTTTAAGATTTTTACCAAAGTTGCTACAAATAGAATAATGGATGTCACTCAAAAGGTAATTAGTCCTACTCAAACAGCGTTCATTCCTGAGAGAAATATTATGGAAGGGGTGGTTATTTTACATGAGACTTTACATGAATTACATCGCAAAGATAAAAGTGGTGTAATTTTTAAGATTGATTTTGAGAAAGCTTATGACAAAGTTAAATGGCCTTTTGTACAACAAACTTTGAGAATGAAAAGCTTTTCTCCTAGATGGTGTGAGTGGATAGTATCTTTTGTTCAAGGTGGTCATGTTGGTATAAAAGTTAACGATCAAATTGATAATTGTTTTCAAACTTACAAAGGTCTTAGACAAGGGGATCCTTTATCTCCTATTCTTTTTAATATAGTAGCTGACATGCTTACTCTATTGATTAAGAGGGCTAAAGAGGCGGGACTCTTGAATGGGGTTATTCCTCATCTTGTTGATGACGGTTTGTCTATCTTGCAATAGATGATACTATCATCTTTTTGGAGCATGACTTTCAACAGGCAAAAAATTTGAAACTGATTTTATCGGTCTTTGAAAAGTTATCTGCCCTAAAAATAAATTTTCGCAGGAGTGAATTATTTTGCTTTGGTCAGGCAAAGGAATGTTACGAGCAATATTGATATTTTTGGTTGTAAGTTAGGTACCTTTCCTTTTAAATACCTTGGAATTCCGATGCATTTTAGGAAGCTTTCTAATAAAGATTGGAAACTTATTGAAGAGAGAATTGAGAAAAAGCTTAGCAGTTGGAAAGGCAAGCATTTATCTGTTGGTGGTAGACTGGTGTTGATTAATTCTGTTCTTTCAAGTTTAGCCATGTTTATGATATCTTTTTTTGAGGTGCCGAAAGGGGTTCTTCGTAAAATTGATTATTATAGATCACGATTCTTTTGACAAGGGGATGATCATAAGAAAAAAAAATATAGGCTCACTAGGTGGGATATTGTGTGTCAACCCAAGGACCGGGGGGGTCTTGGGATTCATAATTTGGAGATACAAAATAAATGTCTTTTAAGTAAATGGTTGTTTAAGTTAATTAATGAGGAAGGGGTTTGGCATGATTTATTGAAAAGAAAGTATCTTTATAATAAATCTATAACCCAAGTTGACAAGAAACAAGGTGATTCCCATTTTTGGTCTGGTCTTATGAATATCAAAAGTACTTTCTTAAATATGGGTTTTTGGATTGTCAATAATGGGGAACAAATTAGATTTTGGGAAAATAAATGGGTTGGTAACTTGGCTTTTAAGGATAAATATCCATCTTTGTACGTAATTGTTCGAAGGAAAACATCTTCTATTGCCACTGTTATGGGATCTGTTCCGCTTAATGTTTTTTTCAGGAGAGCTTTAGTTGGTCAGAATCTTGTTTGTTGGCATGAGTTGTGTGCCTCTATAGTACATATTCAGTTGAATGATTCGTCTGATAGTTTTAGATGGAATTTTCATCAGAATGGCTTGTTCTCGGTGAGGTCTATGTACCTAGCTTTAATTAATAATGGCTATATCAAGAGAAATAAGTGTATTTGGAAGCTTAAGTTGCCACTTAAGATTAAAATTTTTATGTGGTACTTGCTTAAAGGGGTTGTGTTAACTAAGGATAATTTGGCAAGGCGCAACTGGAATGGCAGCTTGAGGTGTTCTTTTTGTTTGAACAATGAGTCTATTCAACATCTTTTTATGGATTGTCATTTTGCGAAGTTTCTATGGAGAGCAGTTCAGTTCTCTTTTGGTTTTAATCTTCCAGTTAGCATATCTCATATTTTTAATGGGTGGCTTTTGAGAGTTGATAAGAAAATGAGTAAACTGATACTTGTTGGAGCTTCTGCCATTTGTTGGGCAATATGGCTGAGTAGGAATGATATGGTTTTTGACAAATCACCATCATTTTCCTATATGCAGGTCATTTTCAGGGCAACTCATTGGCTCCGGGTTTGGGCACAACTACAAAGGTGTGATGAAGATGAAGAGTTTTTGAAAGTTGCATGTTGAAAGTTGGAGACTACAGTTATGCAACTTTTTGCCAATTATGGTTGCAGATTTACAAATAGACTTCAATAATTGTGATCTCCTTACGTTAGGCTGGTTTCTTTGTTTTTATCTACGGTGTGTTCTATTCATTTAGATTTACACTATGTTCTTGAAAGCTACTATGTAATAATTGGCTGTAGCTCTTTTGAGTAAAAGTCGGGATATTATATTTCATTATCTAAAAAACTTATCAGGTGTCATGCAGTTTCTACCACGTATCGCGTGATACTTGCGAGGTATCATGTGAAACCTGTCAGGTATCAGACGATTTCAACCACGTATCGCGTGATACTCACGAGGTATCATGCGATACCTGTCATGTATCAGACGATTTCTACCACGTATCACGTGATACTCGCGAGGTATCAGACGATTTCTACCATGTATCACGTGATACTTGCGAGGTATCGGATGATACCTACCAGGTATCAGGTGATTCCTACTAGATATAGCTGGGCCTCCCATTGGGGGAGGAGCACCCCAACACGCGCGGTCGGCCCCATGCAGTCGTCCCTTGTAGACGAGGACTGCGATGGCGGCGGCAGGGGACAGGCGCGGCGACGACGGCGGTAGCAGGGGACGGGTGTGGCGGCGGCGGGGGACAGCGACGGCGGCGGTGGGGGATGGGCGCGGCGGCGTCGATGGGGGACGGATGCCGCGGCGGCGGCGGTGGACAGCGACGGCAACGGTGGGGGATGTGCGCGGTGGCGGAGGCGACAGCGGACGGCGACGGCGGCGAGTGAGCAGGCCTGGTGCGTGTATGGATAAGAATCACGTAGTGGAGAGGAGCTATCCCATTGGGAGACGGTATCCTGTCCCCTAGCATTCCCGATTAAATATATGTTACTTTCTCTCTGTTTCATATTATAAATCGTTTAATTTTTTTAATGTTTGATCAAATTTATAGAAAAATTTAACAACATCTAAACTATTAAATTAGTTTCACTAAATCTAACATTGCATATATTTTGATAATGTGGTTGTTTTATGTTGAAAATATTAATATATTGTTTATAAAGTTAGTCAAATTTAAAGAAATTTAACTACGAAAAAATTTAAACAATTTATAATATGAAACGGAGGGAGTAAATATTACAGAAACGGCAAATGAATGTTAAAATATGGATGAATTAAATATATGTTCAATATTATAGGAATGACAAATGAATGTTAAAATATTATAAGAAAAATAATGTGAAGATGATGTACTATGCTTGCATAAGATTTAATATGCTTTAGAATGATAATTGCTAGTGGGTGATGATGTTTAATACTACTCCTTATTTAGACTACTTATTGGTCATTTGGTCCATGCTTTAAAAGGTCATTTGGCCGATTGCGTTATGTAAAAAAAAATATTTGTCTTCTAATATATTGACGTGTAATCCTTTTGCGCATTAAAAAATTTAAAAGGTTTTCTTCAAAATTTAATTTACTATTGCATTACTTACACCACTTATTCCAAGCTAATATTTGTTGAATTTATTTCTCAATTTTTTTAACTTGTTTTTATAATAAAACAGATAATTCATGTTAAAAATCTAATCTATAACCTACCAATGCAGAGCCAGTTTCAAATATCCTTAATTTCTCAAAAACCAGTCTATGGCTCTACCCCACAGTAGTTACTCTACCCGTTGAATATACCACACAAAACTTTCTAGATAGACGCCTCCTCTCACCGACATATATGTTCCCAATGTCTAACAATAAACATGTGCCATTGTTTGGCAAAAACATATATACCTCCATCGTTGCAGGCTGCAAGTCGTGCCAGAATTGAGTCGTTGTTGGGGAGTACTTCGGTTAGGTTGGTGGATGGAAGGCTCAGAGCCAGGCAGCCAGCCAAGCCAAGCCAGTTCACACCAAACTGCCCTAATTACCCTCCTAATAATAATCATGGTTGCTTGCAAGTTTTCGCTAGTTAATTCTAGGTGACTGTACAGACAGGGTTCACCAAACTATCCGTAGCCAAAAAAAAAAAAGGGCCCGGGTTAGCGGTTTTTCAAAAACCGTTGACTCCTAGTAAAATCCCGCTAAATTTTATTAAAACCAATAAAATTCAGTATGAATATTTATAAATTTGTTAGAAAACCGAGCAATTCGTGTTCTCGATTCGGTTCGAGAGAGTCCGGTTTTCATGAAAGCCGGATCGGGTTTTGTTAGTTTTGTAAATTGTAAACCCTGTGTACAGTAGGAGTGTACGACTAAACGGACGACAACTTCCTGTCATCGACCAAGGCTCCCCAAAAAGCCAAAATTCAGGGAGAAAAAGATGATGTTTCAGGTGGTTTCAGTACTATTTTTTCACAAGTTTGAATGAAAAAACAAGGACAACTTTACTGCACATAGTACGTCGCCTTCTCTGTTTAACTAACTACGTGTATCTGCACACATCATCACGTAAAAAGTTTGTCAAAAGTTAAACGTGTTACTCATTATCGGTTAATTGGAAAGCAGTAATTTGACATGTAGTTCAGAGTCTACTGTCTACATCAGGACAGGTTTTAATACAGTTTCCAGCAACGGGTTTTGGTGTTTAAATAAACATGTCATTGAAAAATTCTTCTTCTAGAAACACACAAGCCAATTAAATCCAAGAGAGACTAACACAAATACAAGCCACTTAAAACGGCATGCTGAAACTGCAGCTGGTGAAAGCGGCTGCTCTGTTTTTTAGCTCTTTCAGAATTCAGAAACGGCGACATTTATGCAGATTCAGAGCCCCCAAATCACCATCAGAAATCAGAACCCCGCGTGCGGGGACAAATTTCTAATTCTCCATCAAACTCTTCAACGCATTCTAGAACACAAAATGCTCTGCAGAAATGCCACATCGTCGTTTGGCTGTTTGGAGGAAAAGGCGAAACAGCATATTTGAAAATAAAATATAATTTATAAATAATTTTTTTATATATGCATTATTAACGATATAAAGCAAAGACTAAAAGTTAAACTATATTAAAAAATCTTAAAATCAAAACTGAAGATTTAAATTTTAGCTAATAAGTATAAACGAAAATATGAGACAAATTTATAATTAAAAATTTAAATTTTAGCTGATAAATATAAGCGAAAAGATGAGACGGCAGAGTACACCTTATTTTTTTCCAACATTGCAGGCTTGCAGTTGCAGCTAGCAACAACCTTCTGCAAATCGCCATCGCCATAACAATCCACCCACCCCTGTTAACGTATGCGATCGAAAACTTTTCAGCCACGTGATGTTGGCGATTGCTGTTTGTGATCGATCTCATCTTGTAGTAGCAAAGCTCGTCGCTGCTTCGTCAGTCAGTCAGTCTCCACATCGTCATTAATTAATCGCCGGCCCTGTGATTGATAGCCTTGCAAACCAGGATTTGTTGATGCTAATGATCTGTTGATTGATTGTGATCAGGTTGTCTCATGCATATCACAGAGAAATGGCCACACCAAAAATGTTTTACAAGTTGAATTTAAGCGTGCTCAGTAGCTAAGCTCAATTCCTGCAATAATCGATAATTTTTCCCCATTTCGATATCATGTTTTTTATTTTCTCAGGAATGAACATATTTTCTTGGCTTGTTGTATCACGTTTCTTGAGAAAAGTATTTGCCACAACCTTCTTAAAATTCCACACCAAATATGTCATACTATATCCCTGATGATATCCAAATTCAGCATTAAAAAAATGTCAAATGTATGCGTTTACCTACCGTCACCTACAGTATCCTACTATGGCAGAGATCATCGGCCCTTCCTGGATGACAACAAAATATGTGCTGTTTTTCAAACACAAACACCCAAACTAAGGTTGTGTGTAGATCTAGAGGTAAAAAGTTTTAGCATATCACATCGGATATACGGACATATATTTGAAGTATTAAATATAGACTAATAATAAAACAAATTATAGATTCTGCCTGTAAACTGCGAGACGAATTTATTAAGCCTAATTAATATGTTATTAACAAATGTTTACTATAACACCACATTGTCAAATCATGGAGCAATTAGGTTTAAAAGATTCGTCTTGCAATTTACACGCAATATGTGTAATTAGTTTTCTTATATATTTAATACTCCATGCATGTGTCCAAATATTCAATCTGACAGGGTGAAAAGTTTGATGCCAAAAAAATTAAAATATTTGGTGCCAAAAAAATTAATAGGGCCTAAATTTTTTTTCTCTCTCTCCTAACAAAAATGTTTGGTGCCAAAAAAAAAATAAATCAAATTCAAGTTGCGTATAAAGACCACATGGTCGATGTCTTGTAATATCGTCACTCTCTCGAGCTTAGCTTCCTCCTACCTTCCTCCATCCTCTTCGTCTTCCTCCTCTCGATCGATCGCCTCGCGAAGTCGCGAGCTAGCCAAGAATCTCATCTCCACTACATAAGCGAGAAGCTGGAAGAGAGAGAGAGAGAGGAGTGAGAGGTTAGCTAGCTAGAGATGGAGGTGATGGTGCCAGTGATGGCGCCGAGCGCGCCGTGCAGCCCAAGAACGGCGGCGGCGGCGGAGCACCACCACCTGCCGAGCTACTGCTACTTCTTCTCGAGCGCGCCGACGAGCCCGACGAGGGCGAGCTACTCCGGCGAGGCGGCGGCGGTGGGTGAGGGGGATGGGGCGTTCGATTTCGCGTTCGGGTTCAGTGGCCAGCTGCGGGAGTCGACGCCGATCCTCGCCGCCGCCGACGAGCTCTTCGAGGGCGGGAGGATCCGGCCGCTGAACACGCCGCACCCGAGCATTCTGCAGCTGGTGGATGATAGCGCGTACGCCTTGCCTCGGTCGCCGGGGAGGATGCGGAGGATCGCCGCCGCGGAGGCGGCGGAGGTGTCGTCGTCGTCGTCGCAGAGAGGGAGGTCGGGCCGTGCTGCGCCGGCGTCGTCGTCGTCGTCGTCGAGCGCCTCGTCTCGTAGCCGGCGAGCTACGCGTTCTCTCTCACCGTTCAGGGGAGGAGGAGGCGGCGGCGGCGCCGACGACGAGTACCCGTCCTCGCCGCCGTCGCCGAGGACCTCCATGATGCGCGGCTGCGGCAGCGGCAGCCGGAAGTGGAGGCTCAAGGACTTTTTCCTCTTCCGGAGCGCGTCGGAGGGGCGCGCCACCGGCGCCGGCAGCAAGGACCCGCTCCTCAAGTACACCATGCTCTCCTCCTCCGCCTCCTCGGCGGCGGCGGCGCTGCACCACAACCCGCAGAAGCTTCGTGGCGGCGGCGGCGGCGGCGACGGCAGCGCGTCCATGCGCAAGGGCCGCGGGTCGACGGCGTCGGCGAGCGACATGCCGTACACGGTCAGCCGCGCCGCCGCCGAGGACATGCGGCGGCGCACCACGACGCCGCTGCCGTTCCACCGGAACAGCCTCTTCGGCTACCTCCGCTCCAACCCGGCCATCCACAGCATCAGCCGCAAGCTCAGCGGCTCCGGCTCCAATCGCGGCAAGCCCGCCGCTTGACCGACGCGCGCCATGGCCGCCGCCGGCGAGCCGCGCGCCATGCATGCACGATGCTGTCTCGAACCCAACCTTGCAGAGAGAGATGGTCAGAAAATTTGCCAAAGTTCGTCCCCTTTTTTGTTTGAATTTTCAATGTATTCTTTCGTTTCCTGTGAAACCACAAGGTTTTTCATATACTAGTGTAGATATGTACGTAGTACATGGGATTCGCAAGAAATTTGGAAATCCAAAATATAATACAGCTCTCTTCAGTTCATCCTACACATATATTCATATTCAGTATCAATTCTGAACCTCTGTTTTAGTTTTGAGAAAAAGAAAATCATTTTCATCGTTACAAAAAAATACAGACAATTTTTGCAAGGGGAGGATTAATTCCGAAGCACCGCTCTGATCACGACACGTGTCCAGATTACCTAACCAAAACTCGTCCACTAACTTATGTTTTAGCTTTTAAATTTCGGGGAGATGCAGCTCATCACAACATGGGAATACTGTTCTGAGATTCCATCGGATGTGTAATAACACGCACTGATGCTGCGAGATCGGTTTTGTAGCAAGCAGCTCGTGCTCTGAGCTGGTGAGGGGGTTAACATAATGTTTTCCAGTACTGCAAACTGTCACAACTGTTTCATTAGGTTACTGAAGGATGGAATAATTTGGGTTAAGATAAGCTGGAGGATCTGACATTCTTGGATTAAAAATTGCTATGGATGATGGTGGTAATTGGCATGATTAGAGTGCAAATGTTTAGTAGTGGTGATACTACTAGTACTACATATGTAGATGTGTTCTTGTGATGGAAGCAACTGCATCATCAGCCATGCATGCATTTTTTTTCCTCCTCTTCTTGGATTCTCATCTGAATTTTCTCCTGCCCTGCTTTACATTGTTAACGTTATCTTGCATTGCATTGCCCATTTCTATCTAAGTTCAGAAAAGTCAGTAGCGTTCTCTCCCAATGATCACGAGTTATCTTATCTGCATAGGTGTTCTGTATATATATATTTGGACAGTGACAGAAACTGATTTCCATGTAACAACCAACAAATCATCTAGTAAAATTTATTTCTCCATTCTAATTTATACCAATTTAAAACTTTCAAAATACATCCCAAAACCCACTCCCTATTCTCAACCAATCCCTCATTTAATTTCTCCGCTACTTCCCTATCTCAACCGCCCCTTGTTTAATTTCATTTTTTTAATGCACATGTAAAATCTTAAAATTCTTTATAGAATGAAATGATACGTTTTTTTCCAAAAATAAATAGTACAGAGTAACTGTGTGTGCATGTACATGGGAATTTTATTTATTTATCTTTAATACACATAAAAAACCTTAAAAATCTTTATATCTTGGAATGAATGGAATACTTTTTTTATTAAAAAAAAGTAGTACGGAGTAACTGTGTGTGTATATAGACATGGGAATTTTATTTTGTCTGTCTGAAGAGTAACATGAGACATTGAGACACCATGAATGGCGATCTTGATTCCAGTACACAGGCAGCAGGAGTAGTAGTAAAAGGCATGGGAAAAGGCATATGAACAAAACTAGAGAGCAAAACTAATGATGATTTGTTACAGTGGAACCCTAATCAAGTTGCCGGTTGTGAATGTTCTCCAAAGGTCAACATCTACCAGCTGCACCCTTTGCCCCAGCTTTTTGACACAAGTTCGTGCATGTTATCAATGGCCAACTTGTGTACATGCAGGAAGCAGGAACAGTCAACAAAAACACACAACTTGCAACGTTTTGGACACAGTTTGCAATGATCTTTTCCCGGCAGAAATGAATGAAATTCTGCATTTGAGATCTCTCTCTCTCTCTCTCACTCTCTCTCTCTCGCCTGCAGCAACTGACCGGCAGTGTCGTTTTTTTCAGTAGGCAATTACCCTTCGCCGTCAGGCAAATGGCACAAGATTGAGGCGAAGATAGAGGGGAGATTTTGACAGGTTCATGTATGCCCCTGTCTGGGTTTCTGAACGATTCGTGAAATTCCCACGCTCCAAACAAAATCTCAGCATCATTATATTTTCTCTTATATAATAACATATATCTTTTCTCATTATATTATTCAAATATATTAAAATGACAATATAATTTTAAATTTTACAATAACATTACGAAACTATGTAATATTTATATTGTATTTTATATACGTGTTAGTTATTAATTATTTTTAATATCAAATTTTAGTTATTTGTAAATTATATATATTCCTATATAAACTCTAGACTCGTCTTTTAATATATTTTTTTAATTCCGAATTTTCTGTAAATTGTATTTCTATATAGACTCTATGCTCTTCTTCCAATATTATTTATTTTTATTTCTGAATTTTTATTATTTCTAATTGTATTTCTATGTGAACTCTAAATTCATCTTTCAATATTTTTTATTTTTTAATTTCGAATTTCAGTTACTTAAAATTTTATTCCTATATTGACTTTGAACTCTTCTTCCCATGTTTTTCTTAATTTTAAATTTTAGTTCTTTGTAAATTGTATTTTTATACGGACTCTAAACTCTACTTTTAATTTTATTATGTTTATTCCGAATTTTAGTTAGTTTTAAATTTCTGTATGGACTCTATACTCTACTTCTAATATTCCTTATTTTTAATTCCAAATTTCTATTATTTCCTAATTGTATTTGTATATGGACTCTATACTCTACTTCTAATATTCTTTATTTTTAATTCCAAATTTCAGTTATTTCCTAATTGTATTTCTATATGGACTCTAGTCTCCTCTTCTAATATTCCTTATTTTTTAATTCCGAATTTCAACTATTTCTAAATTGTATTTCTATATGAACTCTAATCTCCTCTTCTAATATTCCTTATTTTTAATTCCGAATTTCAACTATTTCTAAATTGTATTTCTATATGGACTATGTTTTTTCTTTTTCTCTGATTAATGTGAGAATTTCTAGACCATGAGAGCGAACGTGGAGGCTCCTTTTTCTATTTCTTTAATAATATAATAATAGATTTGAAGGGAGGACCAGGGTTTACGAAGGTGACAAAAGCCGACCAATTTTCGCGAAAACAAGACTTTGTCAGGCCGGCTTGAGAATATAAAATTTGATTGGATTTTACCGGGAGTCAACGGCTTTCACGAAAACAGAAAGAAACGCTTACCCCCCTGGTTTTTACTCCAGAACAGTTTGATGAACCCTAGCGAAGATTAAAAGAACACTTTAATTTGGATCTGAATTTAATCTCCTGGCACATGTTGTATACAAGCTGCTATAAAAGCAAACAAAACTCAAATCCAACGCCATGCATCTCGTAGTACTCCTCCTGAAATCTGAATGCATGTGTGATCATGTTTGGTTGGGAGGACTGTGGTCGGGTCCAATCCGGTCGGGCGCGGCAAACAGTTAAACATAGGCCGCTAGACTCGGACAGTTTTGACATGATTTGTTGCTGCCAACCTTTGCTGCAGCAATGCCATCCTTTTCTTCGCAATAAATTGCCACCTGTTGTTACCGTACATGTCGATTCTCCTTGCTGGCCCTAGTCACTACCAGTACACTTAAATGAATATATATGAAAGCAATGGAGAGAGGCAGGCCAGATTGGCCTATGTGTTGTAGAGTCATGGAGGGACTAGGACTGGCAAGTTCATGTTCATGTTCAGATGATCTCCTTCATGTGAGTGTGTTTGGTTTTGCATCTCAATTATGTATGGAGATTAGGTACTAGCAGAAGTATACAATGCAGCATTGTGGCACATGGTGCAGAGAACCTGAGGTGAAGGTAGTGGGAGTGAGGATCAATCAGGGTTAACACTCTCTTGCTTAAGACCTGAGCTGTTTACACTTTACAGATAATTTTTTGTGAAAGTTGCTGTTCGGGTGGACTTCAGTTCAGAAGATTTTGTACGGAGTAGCTAAGAGAGTAGTAGGAGTACTACTAAATAATTAGTGGAATTCTGGTCGAGTCTGTACTTCTCTCCCAGTTTTGTACTGTAACACTGAGTCACCGACCATCAATTTATTTTTGAAATGCTATCCTTGCTGCAGTAATAATCAACCCAAACTGTTGATTATTATGCTGCTAAAAGAGAGACGCTGATTATGAAATCCACTTACTCCCAATGTTATCAGTATCCCGATTCATATCCTAATATCCTATGATACTATGATCCTACTAAGCCGAAACGATATCGATCCTATCTAGTATCCTAATTTTTATAGTATCTAGATCCTACTATTCATTACTACACGATCTTACGAAATCTTAGGTGGTATCCCGATTTTACGATTTTACGATACTACAAAATATTATTTAAAATAAGATGGTTTAGAAATAATATTAATAAATATGCTTAAGTTTATATAGAAATCAGTTAAATATATCAAAACCAACGTGGTTTTTCTTAATAAATGCCTATATTTGCATAACATATATTATTACTACATTTTTTATATAGAATGGCTATATATAATTAATATAAATATTAATTAAACTTAAAAAAAGAAAATCTCATAGTATTTCGATACTACGATACGATTCTATGATACGATACTAGCTAGTATCCTGATCCTAACAACCTTACTTACTCCCCTACACGCAGCCCTGCACCAAACCCTCTCCCTTTTAAAAAAAAAAAGAAAAAATGATCCTCTTGATCTCACCTTAAAACGTACACAAAGTACGGCTTATACTAGTATAATACTTTCTCCGTCTGAAAATATAAGAGGTTTTATATGGATATAACACATTCTTTGACAATAAATTTGGACAGGGGATCTATCTAGATTTATTGTACTAAAATGTATGAATTACTTATATTTTAGGACGGATGGAGTATATTTTATACATCTAGATAAGGGCATATAAGATAATTGATACGGTCTAACACGATCTAAGAGACTAAGACCGGCCATCTGATCTAATGATGGTGGTTAATTAACCGTGTGAAAGCACAAGCAGAGGAGTGCACGGATTTAGTCAGACTCGTCAGAGTCCAAAACATTGACCAGTACGTGATGCTTGTGTCAGTCGCCGTCCCTCCCTCGCGTGCGTGCGTGCGTGCGGCTTGTACCAACCTTGTACCAGGTGGTGGTCAGCTGGCTCGCTTCACCGACGACGAGTCGAGTCGAGACGACGACTCGGCCACAGTTGGGGCTCCGCTTACCGATGCATCCATCGCGACCTGCCCTACGACCACCACCCGCAAAGCTTCGTGCTCCACAAAAGAATATTCTCGGACCGGTGATGCATCATGACTTCATTTGTAGGAGTACTCTAGTGTAATCAAGCACCTAAACTTAATTTTTGAAATTTGCATTTTAAAATTTTTGGCCTTTTACAACAGGTAGTGGTAATAAAAAGTCTTATTCATATATCACTCGGTGATGACCCAAACTCGGGATATTGCTTCATAGGATTCGTTTCTTTGTTTTTGTTTTTTGATTCGCTTCATAGGATTCGTTAACCTCGAATTCAAGAGATACTTTTGTGTTTAGAAAAAAAGAAAATCCAAACCACACTCTGCATTTCTGCAAAACGACACTGAGAAAAAGAAGCCCAACCGATTCAGCCCACGTAAAAATTACGTGAACTTCCATCCAATCCATTTCAGCCCACGTTTCCCATTCATTAGCTGCCCACCAGGCTCGGCCCACTAACATATTGGGCCTAAATGGGCTGCATTTCCATTTCTTCCGACTTTGGTTAGGCCGAAATGGGCCCGATGGCATTCGGCCCATCGTCCGAAGCGTTCTTATCCAAATCCCACACCATTCGAGGACTGATCTGTAAAAAATCCACATAGATATTTCCCCCAACCCCTAATCCTCCTCGCGAGCCTACACCCGCGAGGGTTTAAGGGGGCCGGAAAAACGGCGCGGCAGCCTGAGTCGCAGGAATGGCCGCTCGCTCGCTGTAGGGTTTTTCGCCGCTCGCCGCCTCCGCCTCCGCCTCCGCCTCCGCCGCCGCGTCCACGCCCGAATCGAATCAGCCGCCGCCGCCGCCGCCGCCGCCGCAAACTCGCCGAGCAGCAGCTGAGCCTAGCACCGCGCCGCGCCTCGCCTGGCGGCGGATGGCCGCAAGCTAAACCTCCCCCACTCCGCGCGCTTCCCGTTGCTGCCCATGGCGGCGGTTCGGAAGGTACTTGGTGCTCTGATCTGAGCGTGGTTTGGGAGGATTGGGTCGCTGGTGTTGCTGTTTTTGGTGGGAATCGCGGTTTGGCTGCGGGATTGGGAGTGTGATCGGTTTGCTTGGGTGTGGGGGATTTTTGTGTGCGTGTGGCGGTGAGGGGTCTCGTTTTTGGTTTGGTGGTTGGTTGGTTTAGTGAGCTCGTTGTTGCGGTTTGTTTTGGGGATTTGAGTACGGCTGGGGTTAGGAATCGTGGTGCTGTGGGTTATGGGTAGGCTGTATGATTGTGTTCTACCGGTGCAACCGTTTTTTCCAGTAGAATTGGAAGGGCAAATCAATTGCCGACTTGAATTGGTTTTGCTTGTTGTAGTGAATGGGATCAATTAGCGAATGAGGTTTTCCCTTAATCTGTGGTTCATACAGTTGTGGAACAATTGAGTGGTGGTCAAGTTAGATTTCACAATTTTTCAGGTAGGTTTAAGTGTATTGTTGAAGTATAACTGAGCTAACCGAATGGGTTTGAGGTATGGCTCATTGATCTGGCGACAAGGCCTATGACTTGTTGAGCTCATTCACTCTAGAAAGAAATTTCACACTGGACTGAACTTTCGTGGATGTTATCTGCTCTAACAATAACAATATAAGCTTAGTAGCGCTTCCCGACTGTCTGATGTTGGTCGTTTACATGCTTTTCAGCATGTGAGCACTTAGCTGTTTATGAGATATGTGATGGCTCACTTAGCTGGATTTCGGTATTGTTTAATCTCCTAAAAAGTGTTTTCTGTTATTCTGGAAACTAATTATAGCTTTGTTCAGATGGCGGCCAATGGCCTCGCAGCAAAAAGGGAGAATACAGGGACAAAGAAATCTCCCCTGCAAATCCAGATGCTGGAGAGATTCTACTCTGGTAAGTATATGCTAACGGTTCATGCTCTGCCTCTGATTATTATGCTAATATATCATTGTTGGTGTTGACAAATATCTCTTGATCCAGAGATACAATACCCTCAGTCGGAGGACATCGCAGAGTATGCAACATCTGTTGATTTGACTTACAATCAGGTCAGAATATGGTTTAAGGAGCGGAGGAGGAAAGAGAGGAGAGAAACGGAATCTTTAGGGGCGCATATGGAAAAGCAACTTAGTGCAAGATCAAATGGGTTCAGATGCAGCAGCAGCAGCAGCAGGTCTTCCACTTTTAGCCGGTCTACCATGTACCGTAATGTGAGTTTACGGCCAGAGGATGACCGTTATGTTGACAAGGGTATGAGCTTCACAGGAGACAAACACACACTTCGATCACAAGTTCTGTTTCCCAAGGATTATATCCTGAGGAAAGTCTTCCGCAAGGATGGTCCACCTCTTGGAAGCGAATTTGATCCCCTTCCCCACAGTGCACCTGGCCATCTCAGAGGTATGTCTCCAGTAATATCTGAAGGTCCTTGAAAAGTTACTACCCATTACCCATCATAAACACACATCTAATTTTCTATGTATGTTCACTGGGTCAAATAAAAATACCTAGCTTGGAGGTTCAATTTACCACTCAGTCCTATCAACAACTCTGTAGCAACAACTTGTGCTTGATTATTTTCTTCACTGTTCACTTTGTGTTACATTGTGATTGCTTGTGTTCTGGTGCAAAGCTTCTACTAAACTTCTTGGTGAACAAGGGAAGCAAAATGATCAGCAAGAACTTTCAAAACTCATTTTATGCTTAATTTTGTAGTTCTGATCTATGTCTAATGTTTCTAATGCTAATGCTGCTGACATATTTCCAAACTTTGCATTTTGCAGATGTGTTTTTAATTCTCAAATAATAGTGTTCAACTGATCTAATTGTTTTTATTAATATTCGCAGATACTACAGACGACCATTTCTACCAGAACCAAAGAGTAATAAAGAAGAGAAAGGTATCATAACAATTATTTAAGCTGATTACATTGCATTAATTTCCTTTATGGCAAAGAAAACTGTGCTGAATATGTGTTGCATTTCGTTTTGTGTTGGTGCTGCCTAATGGTGATTTAGTGCCATGTCCTGTGCTGACGGTCAACCTGATCAAGTAAAATGTTTGTTTGCAGTACCAGTGCCCCCCTGATAGGAAAAAGGCAGCCACTTTTGTAATTAGAACTACGAATTGTGACAATTAACCATTCAGGCTTAGTGCTTTGCCATACCTTATGAAGGGCAAGAATTTGTCAATTCAATGAGCACAACTGCAAAATATATGTATTTCTGTAGTACCTGTCTTATGGGCTTCTGGCTATTGCTTTTATTCAGGTGTTGCTTTGACATTCTTTGTGAGGGTCTTAAGGTTACATGCCTACATCCTTCATTTTTTTATTTGCTCAGTTGTACTACCTCCGTTTTTTAATAGATGATGCCGTTGACTTTTTCTCACATGTTTGACCATTCGTCTTATTCAAAAAATTTACGTAATTATAATTTATTTTTTTATGAGTTGTTTTATCACTTAGAGTAAGTTTAATAGTATAGCCCACTACTAGCTCCAATTCATCTATAGCCAATCTAATAGCCAATTCATACAATAGTTGCTTACTATACTATTAATATATGGTCCCACCTGTCATACACACATTGTATGTTGGAGTCCGTGCTGCAGCTGGCTACAAATCTGTAGCCCGCTGCTCTTCTCTCTCATCTTTTATCTTATTAAAATATGTTTACAACTGGCTAATAGTCTGCTATTGTACCTGCTCTTATAGTATTTTAAGTGTGATCTATATCTTATACATTTGCATAAAATTTTTGAATAAGACGAATGGTCAAACATGTGAGAAAAAGTCAACGGCGTCATCTATTAAAAAACGGAGGGAGTATGATCATAGCTCCATCGGGTTGTCTCTTGACAGTTCTGTGTTTCTTACCTCCGGTTTCAGTTTTATAATTTATTTCAGTGCCTCGGATAGAAGTTGTGTTACTAGATGAATAAATGCACTTCCTGCTTTGCTATGGAGTTAATTTATTTTCATGTCATGTCAAGACCTTTAATCTTTGCACCAATATCTCTTCACAATCTTATTCCTGTGTAGATTGTGGAGCCTACCACTCAGAGATCTTCCCTGCCATGTGGGGACAGTGGTCCTGTGAGGAAACATGGAGCCGGGAAAGGTCTAATGACAGTGTGGCATGCAATGTATTCCCATAGTAGCAAAATTCAAGATGGCTCTAATTTTATTGATGAAACTGGTTGCTTGAGGTCCTTGAGACCATTAGATGATTGTGGCAGAACAGAGGATTGCGATGATGGAAAGCTAATTCAGGTAAAGTCTTTGATTTGACCTGATTGAGCTCATTTTACATCAAAAATATTTTTAATTCCATTCAGAGTTAGTTGGTCACAATTGTCTTGCATTTCCTTGTATGAAGAAAAAAGTTTTGGCACGGAAAAAAGTGGAAAAAAGGACCAGGCCTCCATCCAATAAAAGAAAGGTAACCTTTCATACTTGGGGAAGATATATGGGGAAAGGGAGCAATATCTTGACTAGCAATACCTTTTTTGTTTCTGGTTCAGCCAAAGAAACTTAAACCTGCTTTTCTGCTGGGCAACAATGGTGATTTCCCCTTATTTTAGGTGCCATGTAGCAGAGTTACTGCTCCGAAGAAGCATCCTCCAATGGAATGCCATCTTTCAGTTGATGAATCACAATCCCCAGTGCTACAGGCTAACCAAGTGACTTTAGTTGATGATGAGGAGCTTGAACTCCGTGAATTACAAGCAGGTCCTAACCCATTGAGATGTTCAGCTCACCTTTCTTCAAGTGGGAGACATGGCTGCCCTCTTTGTAAAGGTTTGCAATGCTATTCTATACCTTTCTACTATGTTCTGTAATAAATAGTTTACTCAAGTAGCAGCACCTTTTGTCATGCAGATTTACTTTCCAGGTTTCCTCCATCAAGTGTCAAGATGAAACAGCCATTCTCCACAAGACCTTGGGGGTCGTCACCAGAAATGGTGAAAAAGCTTTTCCAGGTGAAAATGAAAACTCTACCTTTTGACTGACTTGGGAGCATTATCATCATCATGGAATTTGTGTACATGGAATTATGAAGAGCAGTTCGGTTTCCAATATATATCCAATCTTCTCTTGTATCTTCGTTTATATTACTACATTGTCTATAAAACTATGTGTTGATCTGGAAACAAGGCTGACCAAAAGGTTAAAATTGAATATCTCTGTGGTGCAGTCAATTCTTGTTAATGAGTCCACCAACAGCCACATGGATTATTACTATTACATTAGCGAAGGGGATATTTCTATTCATGTTTTCACACTGATCTTTTCTTATATATATGTGGTAATTATTTTACTTTTCCTTAGAACACTAATGATCTTGGCATGTAATTTAAAAAAGTTAATAGCCACTGCGTGTCCTCACCTATACTTGGTTAACTGTTAACCAACATAATCTTTCATTCTTTGTTCTGTGTGTCTACTGTCTTAAATGTATCTCACTTCCATTTTTACTAATTTTTATGTTGAAACTTGATGCACATCCATTAATTGGAAAAAATATACGCTTGGCAGGTTGTCCGGTTTATCTACAATCGTTTTGGTTATATGGATGTCCATCCCTTCACATTTGATGAGTTGGCACAGGCATTTCATGACAAGGTCTAGTTTTATATCGATTTTCCTTTGAATTTTCATGGTTCCTGGCATTATTTCTCATGGTGCAATGTGATATCCAGGATTCGATGTTGTTGGGGGAAGTACATGTCAATCTCCTCAAGCTACTTTTGTTAAACACAGAACGGGGCAGCAATGATGTGTTTGTTCCACGATCTTCTAAAGACTGCAGATTTTTAAGTTTTGTGAACTTTGTGAGTCTCGATAGTACCACTTTATGCTTCAGTTAATTTCAAATCTCGAGTATTAAATTATCTTCCAAAGTTTGAATGAATCAAACTCATTTTATTGCTTGGCTGAATATGTAATTATCAAACATAATTCTGCACTGGAAAGTTGAATATATATTGTTGTAACACCAAGTGCTGTGCTATTTGTTCGGTGATCTTATCATCAATTAATCTGCATTGTTATTTTTATGTTCCAGTCTTTTCTGAAGTATCGAGTTGATTTTGCTGATAGGCAATAAATATTGACAGGGTCTAATAGATCTTCCTTAGGAAGAATCTGGCTCGTTATCCAGTAGCACTAAGTTACTAGTTACTCCTGATGATTTACTGTATTGAACCTGATAAAAGTTATTTTGTATTTGGAAAGAATTGAGTGCCTATTTCCCTCCATTTACTATTGTTTAGTACCATGATTACACTATCAAAGTTCTATTTCAGTTGAGGTATCTGTTCATCCTATGGAATGCATAATCATGAATTTCATTGAGCTTCCTGCATATTTTGTAATTTGGCTTGACTTTGTTTTCGTATGGATATGATGTAAGGTAACTAAACTGTCAGTTGCCCGGTATGAATCTGTTATAGCTACTAGAGCTGACTCTTTGATTGAATACACCATTTATGCAGACTAGTGAAACCTTTCAGCAGGCAAAAATTGCTAAAGCAATATTATCCTAAGAGAAGATAATCTCTGAATGACTTAACTTTCCTAGATATCGGATTAATAGGTCACTGTTGCCCTTGTCACTATGCATTTTGAAGATATTTCTCTTTCAGGTTAGGGAACAGGAGTTTGATATGAATTTTTGGATCAAGTCTCTGAATTCTCTTACTTGGGTTGAAATACTACGTCAAGTTTTGGTTGCTTCTGGTTTTGGTTCGAAACATCATATGCTGAATCGGGATTTTTTTAATAAGGTACTTGTTTGATATCACATCATTCTAGATTATTTCATGCCTGCAGGTGCCAGGTGGTAATATTTGTATATATGCTCTAGCTATAGATTCCTCTACTAGTGTTTGCTCTACAGGTAATTCAAGTATGGTTAGAAGTAATTTAAATCTTCTTTTGCTACAGGAGAAAAATCAAATGGTTAAATATGGTTTACGTCCTCGTACACTGAAGGGTGAATTGTTTGCACTATTGTCTAAGAAAGGTAGCGGTGGGTTAAAGGTATCAGAACTTGCCAAATCACCTGAGGTATTACCTATATACTAAGTTAAATATAAATGTTGGTATTGATAATATATAATCTTCTTTTTAACTTGGGGTATCTCCGTAAAATTTCCTTGATTGTTCTTTCTTCAGATTGTTGATCTTAACATCTCCAGCACAGAAATAGAGCAGCTGATCTATTCAACTCTTTCTAGTGATATCACATTATTTGAGAAGATTGCGCCTTCTGCATATCGTCTCCGTGTCGATCCTCGAATTAAAGGAAAGGAAGACTTTGGATCAGATACCGAGGACTCTGGAAGCGTTGATGATCACAGTGATGCTAGCAGTGGTGCTGATGAATCTGATGATTCACATGAGATGAGTTTTTCTGAGCATGAACATAGAATCCTTAGAAGGAAGCGGAAAAATGGTCATGAGAATGTGAATAGATGTAGTGAAATTGATGAAAGTTATTCTGGAGAACGATGGCTTCTGGGGTTGATGGAAGGCGAGTACTCAGACTTAAGCATTGATGAGAAGTTGGATTGCTTGGTTGCTTTAATGGATGTTGTTTCTGGTGCTGATTCTGCTCCAAGACTTGAGGTGATTTTGACTCAAATGTTTTTGCTATCTTAAACTGCATCATGTCATCTTTGATCTAGAAAAGGCTGCTACTTTTCTACAGCACCTGCAAATTGACCACATTTATATACTTCCCACTCATAGCTACAAGCCAGCTTAATGGCATGCCATATTTATGAGAAGTGGTATTCATTAGAAAATGTTTTCCAGGCTACTGTATAACTGTCAGTTGAAATCTACATATTTCTGCGTACTTGTTTCTCAACAACAGAACACTTTAACTTTTTGTGCCCTTCTCTCGATCTTTTCTTACACTGTTCTAATTGCGTTCAACGTACCAATTTCAAGCTCAGCCTCCTGAAAATATTCTTGACTTTGTGTCCCCTACTTGAAAATGCAGAAGCTTCATTGTTTTCCTATCTCTTGTAGGAACCACCAAGAGTCGTGCCTAGCATACCGAGAGCACAGCCGCATGTGTCAGGTGGGAAAATAAAGAAATCGACAAGAAACATTTGTCAATCTAGTGATCAGTGCTTTAATGCATCAGGAAGCATGCATGGTTTGGATTCTTCTATGCATGAGCAGTCAAGAAGCCTGAGAAGTCGTGATTATGTTGCTTACTCTGGAAGGAATGATACGTCTACAGGAGTTGCTCATCAACCACAAGTTGTTCTCTTAGGATCCGACCGTAGGTATAATAATTATTGGCTCTTCCTTGGACCATGTAGAGCAGATGATCCAGGACATCGTAGGGTGTACTTCGAGTCATCAGAAGATGGTCACTGGGAGGTTATTGATTCACCACAGGTTGTCGACCTGCTAAATCTGCTTAGATAATTATGCCTTTTATTTATTCACTCGAGTTTGACTTCTATTGGAACTTTACCATTTTATATATTTGATTGCAGGAGTTACTTTCCCTACTAGCTTCGCTAGACAGCAGAGGTACTAGGGAAGCTTATCTTCTTGCGTCAATGAAAAAGAGACAGACATGCCTTTTTGAAGCCATGAAAAAGCATTACGAAAATAGAGATGCAGTTCAACCTGCAATGCCATCTGATACATCTCACTCTGAGACAAGTAGTGGAGATGGAGCTTCACCCAAGCTAAGTAGTGGAGATGGAGCTTCGCCAACATCAGACATTGACAATGCTTCTGTCCCCACAAATCCAGCTGAGAATATGATAAATGCATCATCTGCAATAGCAATTGAAGTTGGGAGGAGAGGTGATGAGAAAATATTGAAGTGGGAAAGATCTCAAACATTTGATAAATGGATCTGGACTTCTTTCTATTCTTGCCTGACTGCTGTTAAGTGTGGCAAGAAATCATTCAAGGAATCACTAGTTCGCTGTGAAAGTTGTCATGATTTGTATTGGAGAGATGAAAAGCATTGCAGGATATGCCACTCTACTTTTGAAGTTAGCTTTGATCTTGAAGAACGATATGCTATACATGTGGCTACATGCAGGGATCCTGAAGATGCGTATGATGTGCCAAATCATAAAGTTCTGCCTTCACAGCTACAAGCACTTAAGGCAGCCATTCATGCTATTGAGGTTAGTATTCAAATAATGTAGTATGCAGTTCTATTATCTCTATTAACTTTGTTTAAAAGCTACTGTACCTGCTGATACAAAGTTGAGGATATAGCCGTGTTAGATTGTCACTCACTTGTTTGTTGAAGTGTCTCCAGATTCCAGAACCATACATAGTATATACCAGCTGTCTAGCTTGATTTTATTTTCTTATCTTCTGTTCCGTTGCAGGCACACATGCCTGAAGCAGCTTTTGCTGGTTTGTGGATGAAGTCTTCGCACAAGCTGTGGGTTAAGCGGCTGCGACGAACGTCATCTTTGGCAGAGCTTTTACAGGTGTGTTGTATTCCTTTTTTTAGATTAGATGATATAATGTTGGAACCTTTTTGTTCTGTTTTAAGTAAGTTACTCAGTATTTTCTGTCCTTTTATTCGTTGTGCTGCTTGTCCTTCAGGTTCTTGTTGATTTTGTGGGGGCAATGGATGAGGATTGGCTGTACAAAAGTTCATCATCTGTAAGCTTTTGTTCGTATTTGGATGACATTGTCATATACTTCCAAACAATGCCACAAACAACATCAGCAGTTGCACTGTGGGTTGTTAAATTGGATGCCCTCATCACGCCTTATTTGGAAAGAGCTGATTCTGACAGAGCATTGGGCGAAGAGTCTGTGCAGACAAGTATGTTTTTCCCAGTAACCCACTATTTTGGATGCTTGCAGTTTTAACTCTGCAATATATACCGTGACTTTGCTATAATATTCTGGTTAAATATTTGCATATCCCAGAATGCCTTAAATAGGTCATCCTTTTGCATCTTGTGCATGTTCAGTATATATTACAAGATATTTAAATATTGACACTTGATAATTGTTTGAGACCATCAGCCTGAAGAGGCATATAATTGCGTATGCTATGTACTCCCTCCATTCCAAAATATAAGGCACAACCACCCTTAACCCAAAGACCAAGAAATAATTAATATCTCATTGTTCTCATGAATCACCCCAATTAATACAATACATACAACCAATAGAATTAAAGATCTTGTGAGTATAGGATTTAAAATAATAATAATTTAGGGAGAGAATGTGCTAATTAATTACATGCGTGCATGCACGCCCCTATATTATGAAACCTCTTTAAAAAGTAGTTGTGTCCTGTATTTTGGAATGGAGGGAGTATGACATTAGGATTTCTACAGTACTAATGATCTAAGATAATATATTAATATCACCATGCATAGAAATTCTTTTCTTTTCTTTCAAAGTGCATGTCAGCTCCACTGCTGGGAACAGCATGATTACTGAAATCTTTGCTGAGTACATACGATGAGTTGTGACCTTTTCTGAAATTCTAGGCTTCTAGCTTCTTTCCAATTTTGATGTTATGTTTCGAATTGTTGTCATTCATAAAATAACATCATGCCCATTGTACATTGCAGGAACGCGAGCATGCGGTGAGATAGCTAGGAATCGATGATGGAATTCTTTCTTTTGTGGTACTCCAAGCAAAGCACCCAGCTGACACGTTCTTTCTCATCAACTGCAAGTTTTTTTGTTTGATTGTTGAGCTTCTCTCTCAAGACTGAGACAGCCATAATGTCTCTTCCTTGAGCATCAGGCCTTAGCAGAAGCCATGGCTCCCTAGTTCTGCTGGATACCTGGAGAACATCCTAGTTCTCACCCAACAGAAAGTCGTCCCTTATGTACAATAGTAGACAGGAAAAAAAGGGGTTTTTTTGTTAATAATCATTGCTTCCACCATGTGAATTTTTTTGCTCACAACATTAGTGATCACGAGGAATACTCAAAACTTCTATATAGGTCATTTCTGGATAGATGATGTATGTTGTTCATGAACTAATGCGACCCCTTTTGGTGCAATAAGAGGGTCAGATATCTCCTTTTTGATCGGTTAGTCTGCCGTGCAGCTCATTTTGCTTCCAGCAGAGCGTGTAAGCAGGATTGGCGTCACCACTTTAGTCTTTAGTCTTTAGTGCTCTTTATGGTGTATTGGTGTAAAATCTAGTTGCTCTTTTATTTGGTAGTTCCTCGTAGGAACTTGCTACTACCATTTGCACCTGTAAAACCACTTGTCCTTGCTGTTCTATAGACGATGTTCTTTCTTGTCTGGTTGTCATCAACAATATATAGCTATAAAATTCAACCAAAAACATAAAGATTCATATTTCAATCTTGAGCGCAAAATAGCAGGTGGTATTGCATGCGTCTTTATTAACTCTATTTAGACATCTGTCCCACAAAAAAAATTGTAGCAGCTCTCAAAAAAATTAGGCTATGGTGATTCTTATTAGTACTCTTGGTTGTATTACAAATGAAGTCTTTATGGGATGGATAAATGAAGTCTTTGTGGAACGGATGGAGTAGCAAGTGATAATCCTACATAGTGGATTGGCGTATTGAAGTCTTGAAGGTGAACCATCGATGAAGGACCACTGGTTTCATCGCCACCTATGGGTTAAAGCCGCTGTCAATTGGGTGGTCTTTTATCCGCTTTTGAGAGTTGAGAAACCTTTTATTTGGCTTAGAAAGTTGGGAGGGACAAAATTTAACCGAACCGTAAGTTTAGAGATAAGAAATATAATTTTACCTCATTTAATTTCTATTAAAAAGGTTTCGAAAAACAGGCCTTTGAGATTGTTTTTCTTAACCATCCTATATATTTTTTTGATGTGTCTACTTCCATCACATGGCTTTTACAGTGGTCATTCAATAATATCGATGCCTTGTTTCCAACAGAATCTGCGAAATCAGTTGGCCGCCACATTTTACCCAATTGGCCAAATTTGTTTTGTTTCTCTGACATTCACGAAACTGAAAACCATAGCTTCCGGCCTCGAATGCAACCTTCAACGATGCTGCCATCTGCCAAATCTTTCCTACCGAGGAAAACCATTGCTACCACCAGAATATCTGAACTGTGGCATCACATATCCTCCTTCTGGACGAGGACGGTATACAGTTTGTGGCACATTGAATTGTAGAAATGATGCTCCAATTTGATCCAGAGGACGGTGCACAGTTTGTGGCACACTGAGTGATGCAAATGATGCTCCAAGTTGACTCGGTGTGGCTCCCAGATAACAAGCAGGTGGATGCCAACCAGCCAATGCTGCGTTTGGATGCTGGAAACCCATCCTAGGGTGCGGACATGCCGTTGATCTGCCATCTCTGTGAGGTTGCGAGGCATTGCCAACTTCACGGAATGGAGGTGGCCTATGGGGCCTCACGATCTCAAAGGGAGGCTGCTGCACTCCAACCAGATATCCATGACTTGCCTGCATATTAGAACCTGAACCTGCATACCTTTCTCCAAACTGAGCATGGTTGCCACCAGCGAGATTTTGCTGGGAATCAGCTTTCCTTTCTCTCATCCTAGCTCTGTTGGTGCTGCCATCACTTTTATCCAGGCGGGCACGACTTGTCTTCGCGTTCCGACCACCAGCGAATTGTTTTGTGGAAGACGCTTGGTTCTTTTCATTCCTGGATCTTTTGGTGGGCAGATCAGGATTGGAGGACTGCAAAACACGTTTTTTGCCTTTCTTGATATTGGTTCCACTATCAGGCTGTCCTGCTTGAGATTGATGTTTTCCCTTTTGCGTCGATTTCTTGCCTTTATGCCACCAGAAGGATATGTTATAAATTGAAGATGGAATTCAATTAGTTTGGCAAAAGATACATACAGTTTCAAGATAATTGACTTGAAAAGTGGAGAGAGAAATTGCTAAGAGCTACAGATTGACTCAAAAAGTTTACCCAAACATATACACAAAATACAAGCATTAAAATTCATTCTGAACAAAACTCATAAACAAAACGATGCATGAAAAACATTCCAAGAAACAGAAGTGTATATGTTAAGTTTATCATTGGCTCAGAATTAAGTTATATTTACTTTTTTACAATGGCTTGTTCAAAACTATGCTCTTCTCCATGTAAAAGTGACTAAAAAAGGGCTTTTAAACAATTCCCTCTAAGAAACAGCTGCCTCTACCATGGAATACTATAGTTATCAATGTGAAATGCCCAATACATGATTACATGCCATTATAAAATCTGGAGTATGCGACTAAAGGTCTATCAAACATTTTATAGTATTGTCACATGGTGCATGCGACATCGCGACTGATATGAACCTACATATGCAATAGCACTCAGAAAAATCAGAAATAAGGCAAATGCCATTAGAAAGATTCTCTCTCAATTGTAAGCAGGTTACGGAAATATGTAGTAGCTTAGCTTTATTTAACAGGATTCTTGAGTATAGAAATTACTGTTTCCTGCAGCATCAGGTCTACTCAATGCACGAACACGCCTTGCAGCATCTCCCCTGCTGTGCTTCTCATCTAGAGCCTTCAATCTATCTGCTTCATTTAGCCAAGGCTAAATAATAATGAAAAAGAACTTCAATGTAAAGCTGAAAAGTATACAAACCCATCCTGAGACAGGTATAAACACATTCATGGCTGCATATAAGTAACCCATCCACAGACAACGATAATATCAAGATTTTTTTAGCACATGAGAATGACAGCTAATCTGCTACAGTATTGTCGCGATAGCACAAGTTCTACAAGGCAACATACTTGAGACAATTCAGGTAAGAGCTATCCTACCTGACGGAAAGTCATCATTCTGTAGAGATTGCGCCCTTTGACAAGTAGCAGATACAAAGGTGGTAATTTGCCTACTCCTTTGCTCCAGAAAACTTGGATCTATTAAATTCAACAGCTAAAGGAATCAGTAGAAGCTCAAGAAAACCAATGCTGCAGCAGTGACATATAATTATTATTTTGAAACAATAGCAGAAATATATTACTGAAATTAATCCTTACAGTAAAAGTGTGCTGCTGCTTTTCTTTTCCGTAACTTTCCTTAATAACACTCCCAGCTACAATTCGCTTTCCTATACATTTTGAATGCCTTTTTCCACTGACAAAGTCAACAAAGGGAAGTTCTCATTATTAATCCACGCAAATGCTAGTGAGTACAGAAATGCAGATTTCTACCTTTTCTCATAAACCTTCTGCTTGAATAAAACGGCATCACCTCTACAGACATCACCTAAAGTGAGAGAGATAAAGGCTTGTTTTATTCAGACAGATAACCTGGATAACTTCGTATGCAGACAGATAAAGGCTTGTTTCTAACTGAGGTGGCACCTTTACAATTAATACAAAAGGATGAGCGTGGATAGATCTTCTCTGGATCCCTATCTTTGAACCTATCAGGAAAACAAGGCAGAATGTTACATGCATCTGGCTGTTCCAAAGTGTTGCAAGATCAATGCATTTCCAGGATGAAAGGAAAACCCTTCAATGCATAAAAATACTATTACAGAGCAAAAGAATCAGGATAAATGAAAACAAAGAAATGGCAGATGGGAAGTGGTGTTCTCTACATTACTGCTACTCCAGATCACGGGATAGATAAGCATAACATTGCTGCATAATTCAACAGAGAAACATCTAAGTAACTAACCTCCAATGCAGCACTATTCTTTCTATGCAAGTAGCCAAGTCCCCAGTTTGGCTAAGACCGTTCTTCTTTAAATATGCTTTGCAATCAACCAGCTTAATCCCATCCAAATATCGCCCCGCTACAATGAAAAAAAACTGCTCATTAGCTTATGTTGTTCAAACAAGTAGACCATTAGCATGATGTTCAACTGCACATTTTTCATTCTGGAAACATAAGGTAAATTATCAAAGGATCATATGATTGATCCATGGCAGTGAAGAATATTTTGCAAAATAGCCCATCATTGACTTTTACAAATAACCCGCAATTTTAATTGCTAATGTTGGCAGCAAGCCATTTTCTTACAAAATAACCCCCTTCTGAACCGCTATTCGCTACCCGAGAATTTTGTGCTACAAATAACCCCATTTGTTAGGTATAGCGATCTAGATTTTTACAAAATAACCTCTGATTTGGATCCTTCAGATTTTTTTTTTTTGAATTATTTGTCCCACGGTTCGAAAAATACATTTTCTTAGAAAACTTCATTCTATACCACTAAAACTATTTTATTGAGTTAATTTTGTGAAATAATCAATTTATCTAAATGATAATAAGTAGATAATTCGCAATAATAATCTGCTCAATGATCTAAATCAAGCGGGCCTAAGTTGATTCCCCACGCAACAGTAAACGCCACCGTGCGAAGCCGCCGTTCTCCCCGTCGTCTCTTCCTCCGGCACGCCGGCCGCCATGGCGAAGCGATGGCTCCCCCTCGACGCAAAGTCGTCAATCCTGAATCGAATCAATCAGGCACCCTCCCGCCCCGCACCTCCTCTCCTCTGGTAGCCAGTTCGTCCGAGTGGCATTCGAGCACAAATGGTGGTGCACGCACGCGCACGCAGCGAGGAGGAGGGGATCAAGGTGATTACCGCGGAGGAGATCGGCGATTTTTCTGCAGGAGGCCTCGCCCCGATCCACGCCTGATTGCTGCTCCCGCTCCCGCTCCGCCTCCGATTCCGATTCCGACTCCTCCTCGCTCCCCGCGCCGCCGCCTTCCTCGCCGTCGCTGTCGCTGATGTCGATGTAGTAGTCCTCGTCGCTGGTGGATTCCTCGTCGTCCTCCTCCGACCCAGACTCAGATCCGGCGTCAGAATCCGACGAGATGTCGATCGCTGCGGCGCGCTCCTCCTCCTCCTCGTCCACCAGCACCGCCGCCGCGGCGCGCCTCCTCGTTACCGGCATCGCGGTAAGGGCAGCGCTCGACGCGCTCGCCGCCGCCGGCCGCTCTCCCTCCCCTCGCCACCTCGCCCTCCTCCGATTGCCTTCCGCCTCTCGGAATGGAAGGCAGATTGCCGTGTAGGCTTGTGGTGTTGACGCTTTACCTCCTCTCTCTCTCTCTCCCCTCAACAAGAGATTCAAATTTCAAATCACAAATTTGAACGCACGGCCGTTTGGTTCACGGGAGCGGGGAGTCCATTTTTGTTTTTCAAATAAAGCGCGAAATCAACTTTCGGATCAAAGCATCGATGGTAAAAGTTTAATACTCCTAGGTAACATTTGGTCCTGTTTGGTACAGCTCTAGAGTCTCTTATACTTGTTTGATTTTGTATAAGTTAAATTATATTGGTTTGAAATTTTATATTTCCTGTAAAACACGAAGAAACCCATTTAATGCTATCCATATAATCACAGATTCAGATCTTTAGATTTCTATAGCTAAAAATACTCAACTCCAAAAAAAAATCTTGAATCTTGAATCGTTGTAGCCCCTCATCTTCAGACATTCAGGTAACAAACAGGAAGAAACTGGAGAACACAAGATGAACACCAAAAAAATACCACATTTTTTCATTCTGAATCAGTATAACGGCACACTTGACAATGGCAGTATTACACCACCCTCTTGGACATCAGGATCCTTACTTCCTTAACAGCAGGCGACTTCGCCCCAGTTCCAGTGGAACCAGGGAATTTTACAACACAACTGGGACAGTCCCAACAACTGAACAGGATGGCTATCCTAAAGACTGTTAGAGACATCACATGTTGCAGACATGGGGTGAGGTTTTTCACTTTTCCTATCAACTAAAATGGTGGTGATCAGTAGGCAGGCGACAACAAACTGAACTCTATACTCAAATTAGTGAGAAAACAAGGACTGCTAGCACAAGCTGTTATCTTCGGTCGGTGGACTCCGATCGATGATCGGTGTTTCCTTGTAAACTTGTCTGGACCGATTCAGCTGGTGCTAGGGCAGCATAAATTTGTGCTGTCGTTAGAGAGTATCAACAGCTATCTCATCTTTGACAGGGACCTGCTGGACATGCCATGCAATAACTTGACAAATCCAAGGAAACTCAATTTCCCGTCGGTGTGCCTGATCCAATCTTGCAGAACAACATGCAACGGCACTGAAGGGCTGAGACCCAGTTCCTGAGAAAGAACAAGTGAAGGTATAAGGAAACCAAATCGACCGATCAGAAAGAACATGAGATCGACCAATTAGAAAGAACATAGGAAGGAAGGCATCGCATACAGAAGCTAGTTCATCAATTACGATAGCTCGATTGCCATCCTTCTCAAAGAAATCATAAGCGGAACGGGCATGTTGCTCCCATCTATCTAATGCTTCAAGCTGGTGCACACTAACTGCTGCTGCACAGAACTCTTGAAAGTCCATTCTTCTGTACTGAAGAGCGCTTAACTGAAATGAAGATCCCGTTATAAATAAAGCAAGTACAACTATGCATGAATGGAAAGTCTGTCCTAATTTTTTTATAAAAAAAAAATCAAACATACCGAGACAAGAATCTCCTGAACTCGTGATTCCTTCATAGCATCAGTGGCTTCTCTTGTTAAGGCCTAAGAGGATGAAAACAATGGTCAGGAAGTAGCTTAAAAATGAACAGAAGAGAGCACGTCAGGCCTCTATGGTGGGCCAACCATTCTGATATTATCTAGAGTGATGCATCCATTTCTGTCTGGTTCCAACAGAGAAAACTGTCCTTTCAGATAGAAAAGCTCATCAACAGTCAAAGTCTTCGATAGAGCCTGTAACAGGTCAAGAAAGAAAATACATTAAAATAATTGTGGATTCCAGACAAAGTAAAATTGGACAATCATTGGACAAAATCTTGAATGCAATTGGCACGGAAAAAAATCTAGGATTTCTTGGAAGTTGAACTAACAAAATTATGGCAAAAAAAACTATAACTGGTCTAGTTCAAGAATTTATAGGAGATAACCGCAAAAGAAATAATATTTTTTACTAAAAATGCAAATTACTTCACGGCCATTAAAAGATTACAGCATTTACCTATGTAAAACAATAGGAGAAAAACAGAACAAGTTTTATTACCCTTAGAGCAGCTTTTCGCAATGATGAGGAACGGATATAAGCTTTGATAAGTCGGAATATAAGGATGTCCAGTGGCAGCTTAATGTCATTGTAATTTCTGATCCATGGATGACCTGAAAACGAAATATAAAGATTACTAAGAACAATTCATCATTCATTGGAATCCATATGGATAGAATGGATCTTACTTAAAGCCTGTGCTGCAGTCATTCTTCTACGTGGATCCTTGCAAAGCAAGCGCTTAACAAAATCCATTGCTTCCGGAGTAAGAGAAGGCCAAGGTGCCTCATTATAACTGGGGTCAGCTTTGAGAACGGAACGGAATATGCCAGATTCAGTGCGTGCCCAAAATGGACGACTGCCACAAAGGAGAATATATGCAATTACACCTATACTCCAGACATCTGCTTCTGTGCTATAGCATCTGTGCAGAACTTCAGGAGCAACATAATAAGCACTTCCAACAATATCATTTAGCCTCTCATCTGCATAAATATTAGAAAAGCATATTTAAGAACCTGTTACCAGTGAATCATATTCGCTTGTGGATATAGTAATCAATAAGTTAATCTTGGTTGTTTGAGCAGTACGAAACTAACCTGGTTTTACAAAATCTGATAAGCCAAAATCAATAGCCTTAAGTTGAGAGTTCTCATCTTTTGAAGTAAATAGAAAATTCTGAAAAAGGATCATCTTTTGTTAGTATCTCTATCGAGAAAACAGTTAACATAATTACACAGAAAAAGGAACAGTACTGAAATAAATAGACCATGTAAGGAATGTTATGAACAAATAATAGGATAACTGAATATTGCAATGCTCAAGATCATGGATAGGACGTAGAATGGAAGAAGAAACATAAAAATAATTGCAGTTTCCATTAAAGGCCTGGCTAGTTTTACTGTCATCATGAAAGTCAGCACTTCAAAAACATCAAATATGAAAAAGCTAACAAGTAAACAATGATTGAGGTGTTGAAAAATCACATCACCTCTGGCTTGAGATCCCGATGAACCACTCCTTGAATGTGGCAAAATGAAACGACATTTAATATTTGCACCAGAACCGCTTTTGCATCATCCTCAGAGTACTTCCCACCTCTAATTACAGCAAATGAAAAACAGTTGTACTAAATCAATTTGTAATGAATATTATAGTGCTGTGCTTGTACCCACTACTAAAGTTTGCATTTAACATACCTGGAAAGTATTCTATCCAGAAGCTCTCCTCCTTCACACAACCTAAAAAAATAGGACTTGGATCAATCAATAGGAACTTTGAACATCAACAGAACATGGTGTGCCACATGTTAAAAATAAATAGTGAAGAGGATTTACACATATCAAAGGATCACCATTGGGTGAAGGTATAAAATAAAATTATAAATGCATGGAGATTTTCTTATAGAAGACATTGCTCCTAAGGCCCGTAGAGGTAAAATTTGGCTGGGTGTAATCACTGAAACCTATACCATTTAAGTTCATTTTAACTGCATGTTAAATCTTATTTTTTTTAAAAAAAAAAGCTAAAAGAACTTCAGGTAAGGGTACACCACCCAGTCACCCACAAAGGACATTAATTTAAGTTCATTTCAACTGCATGTTAATAAGACAAATAATTAATACCGTATATTTAAACTATCAATGCTACCCTGGAAAAAAGTTGAGTTGTAGTTACTGCTCAGAGCAAGAACATATAATAGAAAGGAAAGGGTAATTAATAATAGGGAATTTGGGGTGAGTGGATAGAATATAGTATAATCATATGAAATATGAAGTCAATCATATTGCAACTTTGCAGGTATTGGAAGCTTACTCCATTACTATGTACACATTTTCATTGTCCTCATAGGCATCATAAAATTGAACCAAGTTCTTGTGTCCCGCCAAAGCTTTCAATATTTTCACCTCCCTTCGGACATCCTCTATAGCAATGGATGTCGTCATCTGATAAAATCAGAACAACCCCATACGATGTCAAAAAAAAATAGGTACAGTTGTACATATCAAGAACTAAGTTCATGCCAAGTGGCAAACTGCGAGTAATTGAGAATTATTTTCCTCCTAAAAGATGATAAATAAAGGTAGTACCAGAGTAAAAGATGTTAGAACTACACGTACTCTACAACAGTAACAGAACGATATTGCCAATTGCCAAGGGGCTATCATAAGCAAACGTAATTTCACAGCAAATAGCACCCAGGCTTACTCAAATCTCATCATTCAAACAGGCATATATTTACAGTAGGAAAACCTTGCATGCTATGCAAGAGGCAGAAAGTATACAGCAGGAAATATTGTTCTACAATGATCCTCAAGGGCATGCAATGAACTGGTGAAGTTTTGTCATGCTTGCAACGCACAACACAAAAGTACCATGTTACACAAAACATACTGTCTGAAGACAGCATTGGTCTCGAAATATTTATCGAAATTGGAAACATCAATCCTACCCCTTTAGGTGAATGCAGTTGTTCTATTACATGAAGGGGGTCACATTTCTTAGGAAATCAGTTGTGCACCCGTGCCACATCCATAACTCTTTGTTATTGATCAGAATCATCATCGGACATCCGTTGCTTTCACAGAAACAAGGTTCAAGTTTTCACTAGTCTATAAAACAGAGATGCAGACCAAAAAAAAAACATGATTGTATGATGATTTTGTGCAAAATCAGCATATGATGAACACCAATTGCGCCATCAACAAATCTACACCACCTCTAGGAAATCTAAATCCTCACACCGTCATTTCCCAGAAAATTGGCATGCAGATGCACATCCAGTTTCTTCAAATTCCACCGACCACACAGTCACACTCACACACACCAAACATGGAGTTGATTTTTCCAGCATTTGCAAGAAGGAAAAAAAAAGAAGCAAAAATCGGCACATCACCTTGGCCTTGGGGATGACCTTGACGGCGACCGCGTCCCCCTTGCGCGCCCCCTTCTTGATCTTCGCGGCGCAGGTGTAGCCGAAGTGGCCTCTCCCCACCTCGTCCCCCATGTCGTACTTCGCCGCGAACCCCTTGTTGAACCCGAACCCCTTGTCGAGCCCGCGGCCGCCTTCGCCTTCCACGTCGCCGCCTTCCTCGGGGATCGACGGCCGCGGGGGCCCATGGCGCCGCGCGAGCGCCTGCCGGATGTGCTTGGCGGGGGACGGCGGCGGGAACGGCAGCCGCAGCAGCCGCCTCGCGGGCGTGGTGGGCGCGGACGGGGCGGGGGACCTCCGCGGGGAGGAGGCCGAGAAGAGGTGGTGCGCGGGGCTCGGGCTGGGGGTGGAGAACCCGAAGAAGGGCGACGCCCACGGCTTCGTCTTCCACGCGGGCGTGGCCGCGCCGGACCCCCGCGGCGGCGTGGCCGGCGCCGGCGGCCGCTCGCGCGGGGGCGAGCAGGCGCCGTCGGCCTCCTCGTGCGTCAGCGGCTTCGCGTGGCATCCCCCCATGGCGTCGCCGCCTCACCTCGCCCTCGGCCTCGGCTGCCTCCCCGCAAGCGAGCTCGACCCACCCACCTCCTCCTGCTTCCCCGCGGGATCTAGCAGCTGGCTGTAGCGGTGGCCATAGCGGAAGCGGAGGGGGGAGAGAGCTTTGGTTTGGAGAAATGGAGTGGGAGAGGGGGGAGTGGCGAGGGTAGTGGTGGAGGGGGGAGGCGAATTGAAACGGGGAAGGTGGAAAGAGGAGTAAAGGCCAAGGGTGAGTGAGCTTCAGCTTCAGCTGAGCTCACACCTCACAGTGACACTGTGACAGTTGGTGTTGGAAAAAAGGAAGAAGAAGTTAGCGGTGTTTGAATGCGAGGACGAAGATAAAGATAAAAATTAAGTGTTTCACGTAAAATGAGGTGGTAATAACGTGTGATTAATTGAGTTTTAATTATTTAGATTAATCTGATATTTTAGAACAACTTTCATATATAAAGTTTCCACATGAAACATACTGTTTAGTAATTTAAAAAGCGTGCCATGAGTATCTAAAAGTTTATCTAACTTTTATTGGAGAAAAGAACATAGCCATTGTTGGCTTAGTTAAAAATGGCTCTAATTAAAAAAGTGGTTCTAATTCATCTAGTTTTGTTTTTATTTTGTAAACGAAATGGGTGTATGTACTATCAGTGCGTACGATCCATGTCCGATTCACATGGGGAGAAGCCGAGCATAAGGATTGATGGATGAGGCGCTGTCGGATACTATTCGTGTGTTATGGTCGTATGTATAGCTGTACTTTTTTTATAAAAAAGAAATAAGTGGAGGTTGTTTTTACTCTGGTTTGTCTTATTACATTTCATGTAATGGAGAAAATACGATAAATCTTATTTTTCTAATTCGTAACGGAAGTTGTTTTCGCTCAGGCTTAACGGAGTAGGTTATATTAACCAAAATTATAAAAAATAGGAGTCATACAAAATTTAGTAATATAACAAAAGCTCGATAAAAGGTGGAGCTGGCTTAATATGTACCCATAATGACAGTGAGGCTAGCTGGTGGTTTGGCTAGATGGTGGCTAATTAAGTTTCTCCTTTTCTTTCTTTTCTTTCTTTGCTATAGGTTTAGATGGGGTCCATGGCTTTGATGCTAAGTGATTAACATGTGGATGGTTCTCATTTAGGACGTTTTGATTTTGGATGGACTTGGAGGGTTTCTTTTCGAGCTGATGGATTAGTCGCTGTCAGTTGGTGTTGATTGGGTCTTTTTGGGTGGATGCGAGGGCTGTGAGCATGTGATTTTTCGAAATGGGATATGGGCATGTGAGAATGTTCTTTTCAAGGGGAAGGGGGCACAGTATGGAGATAAGGGGAGATTGGGAGACCATATATAAGATTTAGAGACTTGTTTTGCCGATGCAAGACCATAAAAACTCATCGCTTGCTTTGTCAACATGAATGTGTGGTGAGGTTAAAAGTGTGGTGTGTATCCGAAGACGGTTTTTCAGGTGTATTTATCTACAGTTTTCTTATAAACATAGCATTGATAACCTAGTAACTCGGTATTTCTATAGCGTATTTTTTAATAAAGATTGGGGGATTATAGATTCATTCTTTTATGTTTTTTTACGCGAGTTACTACCTCCTTTTTTTTTAAAGCATGTTTTTCCAAAATATTAAACGATGTATTTTATACAAGATATATAGAAGTTTTGTTTTAAAAAGTCCTACTAATTTATTTTTCTCCTGTAAAATAAATAATACTTAAATAATTGTATGATAATAATTTATCTCGTTTTAACGTCTCCAAACACAATCCAAACACTCCTTCGAATGTAGTCAGTCTAAATCCACTCTGCACGAATGCATAGAAAACGACCATTGCTACATGGGTCTTCAATTCTCCATACGTGAAACGTAGTACTACTAGTAGGCTGCTATCAAAATATTCTATCTAACCTTTCGAATCTGAAATACCAACGCATTCAAAGTTAACTTCAAAATATCTCGTCTTACAAAGATCAGGTTGAAAACGAGATGTAAATGAATTTTCAGATATTTGCATATATAGTGGTATTTGCCGTATGATAGGGAAATTTGTGTAGTGACTGGTAAGATTTTTCTTTTTGCAATAATAGCCCCATAAGATGGGAGAAATAAAACAAGTCAATTGTTCCCATCTCCTTTCTCTTTGTTCCTCAACAGATCCACTTGGGTAGTGTCACTTGCCTGAGAGTGACGTCAGTCAGTTATAATAATATGTTTGGTTTAGCATTAGTTTGTTGTTATGCTATGCACAAGCTTGACACCATCTCTATTTAATGGCCATCCTGCCTATTTAATTAGATAGTACTGTGGTGCCAAAAATTAGCTTGGTGTCCACTTACAAGTAAATGGAATGGGGGTCCAAGCATTGCCCCCAACATGTGTTGTTTTTTTTGGTATCATGTTTAATATTTCTCAACATTCTTTGGTATCATAAGCTGTCTGCAACCAACCACTAAGAACACTGGACAAAAAAACAAAGGATGTTCATCTTCATCAATTTACAAGTCCAAATTATGAGATGACCCACTAGGCCTATAGATCATAACACATAAAGCAAGTGAATAAATATTGTCAACAACTAAACTCAACCACATCAGCATGGCCACCTCCTCCATTTACATCTTATGTACTACTTGCACTAGTCTTTGTTACTACATTTTGACTTAAGAATAGCTAGATACATCACATTTCACATTTCTTTTTAGCGCGGGCACTTAAGTTTTCTACTTAGACCCCGTTCGGTTTAGCTTCTAGCTGGATTATCATAAAACAAAATAAGTCCTTAGCGCAATGATTAATTGAGTATTAATTATTACAAACTTGAAAAATAGGTTTATTTAATATTTTTTTAAAAAAATCTATAACATTGTTTTTACGAAACGCATCATCTAACGGTTCGGAAAACATGCTAACGAAAAACGAGAAAAATCTCAGCCCAAAGCTGAAACAAAGCTAGCCATATAATTGAACCGTTGACATAAAACACCTCGCCCCCACGTATTATTACATCCTACTTTAGAGGCAATAGATAGATGACAAACCTAGAGTGCAGTCCAATGGTACTCCCATTATTAGTGGCCATTATACTCAGTCCATTACTTAAAAAGGCTAACTAATTCTTTCCCAGGTGGCTCCCCTCTGTTAATTGCCGGTGGTTGATACAGATGAGCATGGAGGTTACTACCACCAACAACCAATCTTTAAAAGGACATAACGGAACTACACCTTTTTTCCTGGATGGAGGCAACCAAAACCAGCTAGCAAATCCAATGCAAAATGCAAGACATGTCCAACTCACTGTCCATCCATCCAATATGATCCAAAGGGGGGTTAGTTCAAGAAACGCCTTTAAAATCTCTCATCGTTCAGCGACAAGGGTCCACACGGGAACCGATAAAATCCAAGCATATGAGACCAAAGAAAGAAAGAAAAAGAGAATGGTTCACGCAAGAAAACACCAAAAAGCGAAAAGGCACGCGGACCTGTTCTTTTGCAAAAGGAGCAGAAGTATGGATTAAATAACACGTTTTTCGAGCTGGTAAACTGTATAATTTTCATAAAACTTCTCTACACATGATTATTTTTTTAAAAAAAGTATTTTATAGTAGAAGTTAGTTAATTTGTTTGTGTCATGAAATAGTGATCATAAAAATCAATTTAGCTATTCAGTCATTCAGCTGTTCTGAGGGGAAAAAAAGCCCTAGCACCAACCCTAGATTTTTCACATTTTGATCATTCTACAAATAGACGTCTAAAAAACTTATTCTAGAAATAATTATTTTCACAGCGCCAACATCAGCGTTGTCGATGGTGCCAATGACGTTGGCGTCGTCCCCTTAACCTCCCGGCGGAAGCTAATTCACTAATGTGAAGAACAAGTAGACGACGACGCCAACAACATTGGTGCCAACCAATTTGTAATTTTTTAAAAGAATCTATTTGCACTTAAAAAGGATCATTTATAATTAAAATATTTACAAATGGGTCATCGGCGCGAGCGTTATTGGTGCCGAGGACCTATTTGTAAAAAAAATTATATATATCATTTTCTACTACAAATAGATCCTACGTGTCAATAACATTACCACTGTCCCCCTTTATATTTGTAACTTAACTTTCACTAGGAGGCGAGGGGGACAGTATCAATGTCATTAGCGCCGTCATATTGGACAACGACGCCAATAACGTTAGCATCACGGAAAGGATTATTTCTAGAATAAGTTTTTAGGGATTTATTTATAAAATAAGTTTCTTAAAATGATCCAAATGTGAAAAATCCAGAGCAGCAACAGGGAAAGCAGATAAAGAGAGAGAGATGAGTAAAGTTAAAGGGAGAGCGGGTACTGTAGCGGTAGTCCTGGGTACAGTAGTAGCTGAGCTCACGTGTACTGCCATGTCTGGGCTGCCTGTCGGAGCCGAAGAGGAGAGGGCTCCGACTCCGCATGGCGACGCAGGACAAGAAGCGAAGACCGAAGAATTGCAGGACAGCAGGAGTATGGGCGTATGGCTGTGTTTGCCTGCTATGGAGGCTGGTCAACAGAATTGTCAGAGGAAGTGTTCACCGTCACTTGCCCAAACATTTGCTGCTGGTCCAAGGTTTGTGGAGAGCACACAACACACGGACAGTTGCTGCTGCACACGGGCAGTTGCTGTCAAGAGGTTTGGTAGTATTTTAATTTGACAACGAAGGAACCATGGATTAGTACTATTTTCAGAATAATATCGTGTTTAGCTTTTTTTTCCCAAAACAAATTTATTTTGGGGCATTTGTAAATTTGCCACCGGTTTTTTCAATATTGCAAGGATACCACTCGAACGACAATTCTAGTGGCATTTTTGTAATTTTCTAGTGGCAGTTTTGCAATAACGATTCAAAATAGTGGTAAATTTGCAATTGCCCTATTTATTTTCGAGTAATCATTACATTGAAGTGTGAACGTAAGAGATCATTATATTGGAGATAGATAAAATGAAAAATAATTGTATTAGGATTTGATAAGGATTATCTATTATAGTTTTTTAATTTTATATTGATATTTGTGGTGGGATAATTTACGACTTAAAAAGGTACCGGTAGATATCACATTTTCTAGTTACTTAAGATATACTAAAATTTATAGTATAAAATGTTGTACCTCTAGGTATTTTCTCAAGATCTACAATTTCTCTTTGTGGTATGTGTGAGAAATTAATTTATTTTGGAACAGATAGAGCAGAAGCATTCATGCATTTGCTGTAATATGCATGCGTGCTTGTTAATAATAGCTTTATTTAGGGTTATTTATAGGAGTGATGAGAAGTAATTTTCATTTAGCAAAGATGAAATGAAAGAGATGAGAAAAATGGTTATAACTTATAAGTTTTTGGCGTGTATTAACAGAGTAGCGTACGAGAGGTTTAATTGGTATATGACAACAACGGAACCTTAGTTAGTAATAGTATGATTTTAAGTTTTAACTGTAATATCTCATGTTTATTGATGACAAGTTTATATAATAGAATTATGCATATAAGAATCGTGAGAAAAATAATTAAAAGTAATATTTATTTGGCAAGGGCTAAGGGAATAAAGGCTGAGATAATGTTTAAATATGCTGATGTACGGAGTATGGTATTATCGTGCAGCTTGCTACAATAATAATATCGTGTAACGTTGTAGTCAGGTTTTAAATCTCCAATTATAACTGATTAAGAAAGGGTTTAGCTATTTATTCTGATGTACAGTTTAGTCGCTATAACTTTATTTAGCCCACTATAGTTGTTTTAGAAGGTTGGTCGCTAAATGTCTTAACTCACTGTTTAAAACATTGGCTGCAACAGTGACAGTTGTGGAGTCATAATAAAGTTATACCGAACACACCGTATAGTATTTTAGGAGAGTCTAGAACAATAAAATGACTTACACTAATCTTAATTTTACTTGTGTGATTGTTTTGGTCTGGTTTCATATGGACTAGTCAGGTTATTATACCGAAAGGTGTAATTTATAAGTTGTCCTATCTACTTATATTTATCATATTTCCCGTGAACGCATTCTAAATGAATCATGTCCCTATAAAAGCATAATGTTTTTTTTTTAAGAAGAAGAAGAAAGACTTGAAGCAATCCCAATTTAGACTCGGAAGTGTGGTGTACCATCATTCGGAACGTCCTTAAATTAACAAGAAGGGCATGGCATCAAACCAAAGCCATCAAGTTCCAACCACGTACAGCATCAGTTAACACCACCGAGGCGGCGCGCTGCAGCGCATCACAGCTTTCATTGCAGCTGTATGCATCGGATGATCCATCCATCCATCCACCCATCCATCGACCACATCGACTTTGATTGCAAACCGCCGAGTGCTACCACTCCTACTCATCGGTCCATTCATCCATCCATCCCCCTTGCCCTCGCCGCAGATCAGAGCAGCAAATGCGTACCTCGCCCATCCGTCCCCTCTAGCTTTGCAGCATTAAGACCCTGTTTGGTTATAGGACTAATTAGTATCCGTCACATTGGATGTTTGAACACTAATTAAATTAAAAGTATTAAGTGTAGACTGATGATAAAATCTATTCCATAACACTAGATTAATTCGCGAGACGAATTTATTGAGCCTAATTAATCCATGATTAGTCTATGTGACGCTACAATAAACATGTGCTAGTTATGGATTAACTAGGCTTAAAAATTTTATCTCGCGAATTAGCTCTCATTTATGCAACTAGTTTTATTATTAGTCTACGTCTAATACTTCTAATTAGTGTCAACAAAATCCGATATGACATAGACTAAAATTTAGTCCCTGATCCAAACACCACCTAAGACCCCATTCCCAACCGATGAAAAAAATATATGAACAACGTATAAAATGAGAAGTCATCGGCACACAATTAATTGTGTTTTATTTATTATAAATTGAAAAATATATAATTTAATATTTTAGAGCAATTTATCCTGTAAGTTTTCACCCGAAATATATCGTTTAGTAATTTGAAAAACGTGATAAAAAAAAGAGAGAGAATCCGCATCTTAATTACTAAAAAATAACGAAACCTAACCCCATGGGAAAGCGAAGCCGATCCACCTCTCCCCGGCGAACAATCGGGCGGAGGCGGCGCCGGAGTTGGTTGGGGGATCTGATCGCTCACGAAGGGAATCCATCGATCGATCCAGCGATCGGAGTCGCTTCGTTCTTGGTACGTGAGTAGGTACGCATGGCGTAAATGCGGGTGATGAGCTGCATGCGAGGAGCGATTTGGAGTACAAAAATGGCGGATTCATCAATCAATCCGGGGACCTAAGATTGGAGAAGCTAAGGAGGGAGGAGCAGGAGAATAATTTGCTTGGGCCATTGATTACTCCGATCCATTCATGTAGTACTCGTACTACGTTGTCTTTTGACATTTTGGTTGTTCATGCGAGCCTCCATTGATTAGCCTGCCAGGACAGTTCGTAGAGACACGGCCACATGGGTCATTTCATACCTCAAACTTAACAGGCCTTGAAGCCAAAATGCAACCCAGCCCAATTCCAATTCGGCCTACTCCACTACTCTATCCGATTTTTTTTTCAGAAGATAAATCCACATAAACTTTACTCTTCTTTAGAGAAAGGTATATAACCTCCTATGCCTCCTGAGCGATACCTCTTTATAATACAAGTAAAAGTAGGATTAGAAATTCACCTTTATATGTGGAGATATGCTCTAGTTCAACAAAAAGTATCTCAAGGTACTTAGTACCTCATAGTACCAAATCGTTTTCGATCGTTGGATTTAACAGTCTCCATCCGGCCTAGCTAGATCCAACTATCGGAAACAATTTGGTACCATGAGGTACCGATATCTCGAGATACTTTTTTCTAGACCGGAGCAAATCTTTTACATGTGATATTAAGTTTTTCTTCAATCTTTTAAAGGTATTGCTATTAATAAGTGTTAGTATGATGTGTATACTTCAATCTCTGTTGAGAAGTATGTCACTCCTTCCTAATGCTATGAGGTATACATAGCTCTTTATACCTTCTAAGCATCCTCTCGTCCCAAATAAACCAGGCTCGTAAGTGAGCTATGGGCACACTTTCCAAACTCATAAAGTGGTGCAATTTTTGCAAAAGATTTGTATATTTAACTTTCTTATGATAATTCTTTAAGACAACTTTTCAGCTTTGTAATGATTAATTGCTTTGTAATGATTAATTCATTCATTTTTTACCCTAGGATATTATAAAAGAACAGATAATCCATCATTCATTCGGCTGAAAATAACTAGGCCATCGTGGAGCAAGATACTTGAAGAATCGAGGCACATCATCTGCACAATCGCACGTCAGATATGAAAACAACATCTTGCCAAGTTCCTCTCCAAAGTTGGAAGAGACATCACATCGGATACACCGAGACGAACACCTTGAATGCATCATCAATCAGCGGCGAATGCTATCTATCATGCTGAGATGCGTGGAATTATTCCAGTCCAGGCAAAGAATCTACACCCTGCAGAGATCGAGCTCATCGCCATCGCCATGGCTGGCAACGAAGCTGATGAGCATACGAGCGCAGCAGCCAGTGTACTGAGAGAGTTGTCGGGGACTAGGGAGGAGGTGGCGCGCGCCCGCGAGGCGGCGGTGAAGGCGTGGCTCTCCGCCATGCCGCTCGGCGAGGAGCTCGAGAGGCTCCGCGCCGAGCTGGCCGCGGCCAAGAACCGCCTCGCCGCGACGGCGGCCGAGATACCGCCGCTCAAGTCGGCCGTCGCGTCGACGAACGACGCCGCCGTCGCGAGGAAGGCGGCGGCGGGGGAGAAGCGGGCGGCGGCGGAGGAGCTCCGGCGCCGCGTTGACCGCGGGCGCGACGAGCTGCGTCGGCTGCGGTCGGAGGCCGCCGCGGCGAGGGAGGAGAGTGGGGCGGTGGAGCGGCGGGTGCTCGTCCGGCGCCAGGCCGCGCGCGCGCTGCAGCTGGCCGAGCGCGCCGTGGCGGCGGAGGCCCACGCTCTGGCGTGGTCCGCGGCCGCGGCCGCCGAGCAGGCCGCGCGCGCGCCGGGCGCCGACGCCGCACACCACGACGTCGTGGCGCTCCCGGCGCGGATGCTGGAGGAGCTGCGCAGGGGCGTGGAGGCCGAGGAGAGGAAGGCCGAGGCGCGCGTCGAGGAGGCCGAGGCTCTGCGCCGCGCGGCGAAGGCGCGCCGTGCCGCGGCCGCGGCGAGGCTGGCCGAGGCGCGCGCCAGGAAGCGGGAGGCCGCCGACCAGGGGCGCCGCCGCGACGCCGAGAACGAGCACGGCGACAACACGGCGAGGAGGAGCCGGAGCGGCGGGACTCGCCTCGCCGCGAGGAAGCTACCCAGCTGGCTCTGCGCCATTGGCCGGAGTGGCGGACGTTCCCAACCAACTGCAATGGCGGCGCATGGCACAAACAGTTGACTTCCTCCAGCAATGTGCGACATTTTTTATAAAAAAAAACATCGGTATAAACGCAAACGCTCTTAACACGCGTATACTTTTGTTTTGGTGAGCAATGGAAACCTGATGTAATGAATACGGTTAAACTTCCTTAACTTTTTTATTTTAAATTGTCAATTTTTGAGTGAAGTATGGATTTCTCTTTGAGATCAAGGGCCTATTTGGCACAGCTCCAGCTCCAACTCCACCCCTCCTGTAGCTGGAGCTCAGCCAAACAGTTTCAGCTCCACCAAAACTGGGAGTGGAGCTGGGTGGAGCTCTCTCACAAAATGAACTAGAGCTGTGGAGCTAGCTTTAGGCAGCTCCACAACTCCCCTCCAGACCCAACTCCTGTAGCTAAATTGAGGAGTTGGAGCTGTACCAAACAGGCCCCAAAATTGTAAGTTTTTTCTCGGTGTTTTCAGTGAATTTATTATTCCTTTTGAAATGATTGTTTAAATTTCGAAATGCAGTGGTGGCCCAAATGGACTCTCTATAGCTTGTTGGGCCTTAAAATTTCGTCTTCAAATCTAGCCCATCTTGTTATAGGAAGTAGTAGATGCAACAGTATTATTATTAGCTGTCGGGATGACGGGATTTGCTCTTAACAGTAGTGATTAACTGTAATTAATCATGCACCGCCACTAATCTCGCAATCCAGCTCCTCAACCCCAAGAAAATCGTGAGCAAGACTGACAGGTGGGCCCCACAGAGCAGTCAAAGCACCCACTGCTGCCTCGCGTTCTCCATCTCCCCTCACACACCCAGACGACGAGAGATGGATTTCTCCGGCGGCGGCGGCCGCGGCGACCCGGCACGGTGGCTGGAGATCGCCGGGAAGCTGCTCGCGGCGCGCGACCTGGTCGGCTGCAAGCGCCTCGCGGAGCGCGCGGTGGACGCGGAGCCCCTCCTCCCGGGAGCCGACGAGCTCCTCGCCGTCGCCGACGTCCTCCTCGCGTCCCAGCGCCTGCTCCCCTCCGGTCGCCCCGATCCCATCGCCGTGCTCCACCTCCAGCCCAACCCCGACCCCGCCGAGGTCAAGCGCTCCTACCGCCGCCTCTCCAACCTCCTCTCCTCCAACCCTCGCCCCGGCGCTGACGCCGCCCTCCGCTCCGTGCAAGAAGCCTTCGCCCACCTCTCCGATTCCTCGGCTAATCCCGCTCCCGCTCCCGCTCCCGCTCCTCCTCCTGCTCCTGCTCCTGCTCCTGCTTCCGGCGGCGACGCCTCGGCCGCCGCGGCCGATGCGTTCTGGACGGCGTGCCCGTACTGCTGCCATGTGTACCAGTACCAGCGTGCTCTGATGGGGCGCGCGCTAAGGTGCCCAGGCGCCGGCTGCAGGCGCGCGTTCGTGGCCACCGAGATCCCGGCCGCGCCGCCGATTGTGCCAGGCACCGACATGTACTACTGCGCTTGGGGGTTCTACCCGATGGGCTTCCCTAAGGCCGCTGATCTGAGCACCAACTGGAAGCCATTTTGCCCCATGTATCCATGGAATTCGTCGTCTCCGCAGCAAGCGCCTGCCGATGCTGGTAATGTTAGCAAGCAAAATGTTGAGAGTAATGGTGGAAATGTTAATATTAATGTGAATAAACCGCCGTCGAATGCACAGCCAGCAAATAAGAGCGGCGCCAGCAGCGATGTTGGGGTCGGGCCATCTAGAGGTAGGATTAAGAAGACAACAGCCCGCAAGAAGGTTGGTGGTGGCTTCAAGAAGAATGCCTCTGGAGGTGTAGAAAGCGGCATTGAGCCATTGTTGCTTGGGCCGGATTCGTGGAATGGGGTTGCAGAGAGTGGATCAACGGTAGGTGCAAGAGGAATTAACATAAATGAGGTGGCAAAGGGAACTGATGGCAGCAGCATGATGCATTTCGGTGGGGATGAGGAAATTGGTTTTGATTTGGATGTCGATGCAACGGATGCTATATTGGGTAATTTGCAGCATCTGCCATTCTTGAGGGACGATGACAATGCCAGACGGTTATTTTAGTAGTTGCTACGGTTGGTGTAGGTATTCCAAAGAAGTGGTGTATGTTAGCCTGGTTGAAGGAATTCCTGCATGGACCGATCCTCTGCTGTCGCTTTGCGTTTGTTGTCATCTGTCTTACGTTGCTCTTGTGTTCCTTGGAAATGTACCTTGTGTCTGTAGTTAGCTGGTGATCTCTTGTACCACCTGGCTGAGTAATCTTTAGTCTTTACTAGTTTGTAGACAGTAGATTATCCCCCAAATTAGTTGGGGGACGTGTAGTATTTATCAGCTGCAAATTAATTGAAGGAGTTTACTGGCGAAGGAAATAATGCACTCTGCATGCCCACATGGATGATCAGCGAGGCTTAACGAAGAGTTTATCATGCAACTGAGTCTCATGGAGCTCCGGTAAGTTAGTGGGACAAGTTAAGTTTATGTTCTCGGTTTATATAAAGCTCTTCCCTCTTTAGAAGGCATGTTTTAATTTTGTGGTGAACTTGTAGCCTGACTGAATTTGAATTGTTTAGGAGTATTACACAGATTATTAAAGTCTTATGCTTTTGATCTGCTGACATGAATACCCCTGGATATTTTGTTGAATGATGATCAATAAATCGTCATACTGCTGTAGGTTGTAGTAGTTATATGATCATCCTGCTATAGGCTGTATCCATTCTTCTGGTCAACATTCCGTTTTATTACCTGTTTATAAAAAAATATTAAACTCATGCATGGGGTCTTATCCCTCTTCATTTTGAGATTGCACTAGATACATCTAATACAAGTGGGTTACACTTTCTTTTTATCACTATGTTAATATGAACAATACCCTGGTAATGTGAGAAAGTCATGAATTGCACTTGAGTTAATAGAGCTCACAATCGGCAATAGCCAATAGCCAAAATACTGTAAAATAATAGAAGAGGGTATGCTGTGGTTACTGGTGTTAGGGCATATTTAATTACTCGGTGGTCATGAATTTTAACACTCTCTAGACATAGTATTGAGCTTGCTTGCCTGCTTTGCCAGTGTAGTTCACTCAGTTGATGAGCTGACAAATCCATGTTAACTGCAAGTTGTGTTCTTCTATGCACCCAACAAGAAGTTCAGTACAATATAGAAAACAATTCAACCTACAGGTTAACTGCGATAAGCAAGTAACCAGTATAAATACATCGAACTCAGTAGCATATGTTATGCTGAAATTGGGATGCAACTCTTATACCAGCCTGCTGTAGAGTGTACTGTATACTGGGTTCCACCAATTGCCTTTTATGAGTGTTAACAGTTCATCATGCAAATATTTCCTATCTTAGTCAAGTGGAATGCTGAAGATACCATCTCATACATCCATTCCATAATCATCCCTGGATGTATTGCATCATGACTTATAGTGCATACCTGGTAGCAATTGGCATCTCTTTATAAAAAAATGACAAGGGAGTTTCCCTTCATTTTGTTTGCACACATAACATTTCCTAAAATTGCACGTACTATGTGTTTGAATTTGCGGTTCTGCTCAATAGAATGATTGCGAATTTAAAGTGATGGTTATGTTCTTTTGTTTCAGATGTCTGGGTCATCACCAAACCGCTCTGTATTTTGTGACATCAGTTGATTCCTTGAGTACTTATCAAAGCAGCTGAATAAGAGGATTCACATGGCCTGGTTTACAGGATATTAGTAGCTTGTAATTTCTACTTGTCTTCTTCGTTGTTACTTGTTAGCTAGGTTGTGGATGCCCTAAGTGCTAACTGAAAATAAGTATGGGCCATATGCATGTGTGCATCCTGTTTCCGTCAATGAGCAATGAAGCAGAAAATACTTCTAGTGACTATTATGTTACTTCGCCATGTTAAATATCAGGCTCCAGTAACTCTTCTGAATTTCTTGTTCTTTGTGCATTAGTTAGCTACTTTTACCGTCCAGTTAATCTCCATCTTTTGCTGCTGGTATTGTGATGGTTTGTGCTCCAGAACGCTGAAAGCTGTGGTGCAGCAACTCCCTTGCCGTCCCAGTTTCCCTGTATTCTGCATGCCGTGCTAATTTTTATCTGCGAATTGTGATTTTACACCTTTTATCCATCTGTAAATTGTAATTTCCGACTGTCTTATGATCCGGTGCTCTCTGTATACTGTCAGGCATAGCATTTCACATGCTAGTACTAGTATTTGGCTATGAATTTCTGTGATTACTCAGTGGTTGCCATGATGTCTGTCTGTCTGAATCTTGAGCCATCATTTTACCTCAGTTTCTGATTAAGATGAAGATTTTACCTCGGTTTTTATTAGCACGTTTTTCAAATTGCTAATCAGTGTGTTCTTTTTTTAAAAAATCTATATAAAACTATATTTTAAGTGTGTACTATTTAAATATCAATTAATTATAAAGATTGAGCCGAGTTTAATATCATTTCAAGATTTTTGAGGCTAGTCCACAAGCAAGGGTTATAGGTCCATTACCGTCCGGCTCTTTGAATCGTAGGAATGTAAAAAATGGAGGAATAGAAAAAACACAGAATTCTAATAGGAATGTAAGTAAAAAACATACGAAATTTTCAAGAGGTTGGAGCTCTTGCTAAATTTACTCCAAAATCTCTATAGGATTATCCATTCCATAAGAATTTCATAAGATAACATAGGATTCAATCATTTATTTCAAATATCTTTATAGGAAATTTTTCTGTAGGATTAAAATCATCCAAAATTCATATTTTTTTCTCCAAATCAAAAGGGCCTTCGGTGGTATTTGGATCCAGGGACTAAACTTTACCATGTCACATCGGATGTTTGGACACTAATTTGGAGTATTAAATTAAACATAGACTACTTATAAAACTAATTACATAAATGAGAGCTAATTCGCGAGACAAAATTTTTAAGCCTAATTAATTCATAATTAAAGAATGTTTACTGTAGCATCACACAGGTTAATCATGGATTAATTAGGCTCAATAGATTCGTCTCGCGAATTAGTCCAAAGTTATAGAATGGGTTTATCATTAGTCTACATTTTATACTTTTAATTAGTGTCCAAACATCCATTCTATGTGACAGATCCTTCATCTTAAACACCACCAATTCTGCTTTTGGTCTGATTTTGACCGTCGGATTATATACTCGTACTAACGGCTGCGATCTGCCGCATCCAGAAATCGGCGCGTATCTCAAAGGCGTCGCAGGCTTAGCTCCCGCACGTCGTCGTCTTCTCTCACCTCCTCCTCGCCTTCCTCCTCACTTTCTCTCCTCCTGCTCGTCGCCGCAGCGGTTACGTCACGTCACGTCACAGCCAGGCCGCGGGCGTACACGCGCGCGCGCGAGAGAGGCCTGAGAAGGAAGGGATTGGGCGGGGGAGCCAGGGGGGGTTGCATCGCGGTGGTGGGGGTGGAGATGATCTCGCAGTTCTTCGTGCTGTCGCAGCGCGGCGACCACATCGTCTTCCGCGACTGTAAGATCTGGATCCCCGTCCTTCTTCTTCTTCTTTTTTTTTTTTTACTCCGTGGAATTTGGCGCAGTTTTTGGGTGTGATCTGGTGTTGATCTGGTTGGGGGGGATTTTGGATGGGTGCGTGTGTGGTGGGGATGCAGATCGTGGGGAGGTGCCCAAGGGCAGCGCCGAGATCTTCTTCCGGAAGGTGAAGTTCTGGAACGACGACGAGGCCGAGGAGGCGCCGCCGGTCTTCGTACGCATCCGTGCCCTTGTCTTAGTCCTCTTATTCGCACTTCGTTGGTAGAAATTCTGCGGTCTTTAGCAGTGATTTTGAGGGCTTTTTTTCCCTCGTTAACTGTCTAAGTTGTTAATACAGTTCGGAACACTATGGTTCTGTGAATAACTAGAATTAGATAGCAATTGGGATAAATTACCTGACAAAATTTGATTATGTTTGGGATTTTCATGTCCTTCATGTTTGATTCGTTTGATGTTAGTGATTTTTCCTCACCACTATGTTACCATTTGGTAGTGGGTAATTTAACTTTTGTTAATGCGTGATTGGTTAAGTGCAAACCTAGGATATAAGCTTTAAAAGAGCAGAGATTACTTGTGCGATTTATTTTATTAGCACTGAAACTATTTGAGTAGTGGCGGTAACCAAATTCAAGAGATGGAACTTTGGTTCTTGTGCTGCAGATTACTGGATTGTGAGTGGCATTACAGCTTGCAGTTGGTTCATGTTAGTTGTTTGTGATGCCTGCACTGGAAACTGCTGTGTTTATTAACCTGTAGAATGCCATGACCCTAGATTAAATTGAAAAAGATGGCAGTCATCTGCATGTATGGATGAGTCCATGGTGATCCTACAACTCGTTCTGTTCTGTTTGCATCGCGTTCCCACTTGTTCTCACACTGGCCTTTTATTCATTTTGGATGGCAGAATGTTGATGGCGTTAATTATATCCATGTGAAAGTCGCAGGACTATTTTTTGTGGTAACTACAATGGTTAATGTCTCTCCGTCCCTCCTCTTGGAACTCTTGCAAAGGATTGCACGTGTTACAAAAGATTACCTTGGTGTTCTAAATGAAGATTCACTGCGGAAGAACTTCATTTTAGTGTATGAATTGCTTGATGAAGTCATTGTAAGTACTATGCACTATTTCTTCAGATAATATAGCTTCCAACCTTTTGTGACCTGTATTTTTTGGATTACTAGCAAAGTCTAGTGTGTGCTTATCAGCAAAGTAGTATGGTTTTCAAGTGAGTAGTACGGTTCATCTGTTTTTGGGAACAATTGCTATCATCTTTTGGTAATTTAGGACTCTATGCGAATATTTATGGATTGAATTGTGTAATTTAGGACTTTGGATATCCACAAACCACCTCTACCGAGGTTCTGAAGTCATACATATTCAATGAGCCAATAATGGTTGATGCTGGTCGGCTGCCTCCACTTGGTCCTGCTGCTATGTTCATGGTAACTCTCCTGGTTATTATCACATGAAAACACGAGTTTTGGGCTACTTTAACAAGCGCCGTGTAAGTTTCCGTGGTTATCTTGTCAATGACATGGTTCCGTTGGATTTCTGTGTCTTTTGCAGCAAGGCACTAAGCGTATGCCTGGTACAGCTGTTACAAAATCTGTTGTCGCTACCGAACCTGGTGGGAAGAAGAGGGAGGAAATTTTTGTTGATATCATTGAGAGAATAAGTGTGACATTTAGTTCAAGTGTAAGTGCTGATATATACCATTCCACTGCAGATTTTCTCTTCAATAAGCATTTCAAGCTGCTTTTGCTTTTCTTCGTACCTACTTGAAATCCTAAATATGTTTGTGTTTGTATATGATGGTTATGCGTAAGTACTTCAGTATGGTAGTTAACTGGTTATGCCCATTGGAATTTTTATTTTCTGTACCATACGTAGAGCTGGAACTGATTGTCTGAACTGTCAAAATTTAGTCTCTCTTTTGTGTTTGTTCAGCTTCAACAACTAAAAGGAAGCATCTATCTTCTTTATACTGTTATAGCTATTATAGCTATTATTCTCTAACAGTATCAGTGTAATGGAGAACTAATGCTTTTGTGCTCCAATCTTCTGTCTGAATTCATTCTGCAGGGCTACATACTTACATCTGAGATTGATGGAACCATCCAAATGAAAAGTTACCTTACTGGAAATCCAGAAATTCGTCTAGCTCTAAATGAGGATTTGAGCATAGGAAGAACTGGCTCTTCTTCGTATGGTACAATCCTTGGCATATCTTCCTTTGTCAGCTGAGTTTGGAAAATGGACTTATGGTTGCATAAAGAAACATGATATGCTATTTTCCTGTATTTCTACATCATTTCCGATCATGTATTTTGTGTGTAACATTCAAAACCACTTATGATGACACTTACTGTGAAATTGGACATATAATGAGTTATTCCATGCACACATCTCAATGTTACTACCAGCTTAGTTCACTTATTTACATTTTAAAAATTCAACTGCATTTTCTAACTGAAGTTTCAGTGTTCACCGCCCTGTTTTTTTACGACATGAACTTCATGCACTATGTTACTTCAATCATGACAAACTTGTTGTGCATGTTATCTTTGTCTCTGTTTACACGGTGTGGATATCATTGATCTCACAAAAACAAATTCCTGATACAGATTACAGAAGTTCTTCTGGAGGAGGAGCTGTCATTCTTGATGATTGCAATTTCCACGAGTCAGTGCATCTGGATAGTTTTGACATTGACAGAACTCTACATTTAGTAAGTACTGATATGATGCTTTTATTTATTTTTGTTATTTGTTTTACTTCAGATACCACCAAGACTGACATCTATATTCACCGTTTAACAGATACCACCCGATGGAGAATTCGCTGTAATGAACTACCGGATTACTCAAGAATTTAAGCCACCTTTCCGTGTGACCGCACTAATTGAAGAAGCCGGGCCATCTAGGGTATGGCATGTTTGTACTGTTATTAAGTGCCAACAAAATTATTTTTTTGAATTTTCATGGATTTGAACTAAACATCTTGGTATGTTTACCCAGGCTGAAGTTCTATTGAAAATACGGGCAGACTTCTCTGCAAATGTCACTGCAAACACAATAGTAGTACAGATGCCAGTGCCATCTTACACAATGAGGTAAGCTACAGCTTTATTTGGTCCCTTTTGTGTTTGGAATTGGAATGTGCAATGCTGCTGCTGTTAGTTTGCTACTATTAGTCGAAGAGTTATATTATGGATTACTTTGCAGGGCAAGTTTTGAATTGGAAGCTGGGGCAGTTGGACAGACAACTGATTTTAAAGAAGGATCCAGGAGAATTGAGTGGAATCTAAAGAAGGCAAGTGCCAACAAACGATTTAATCTTTGCTTTCTTTCCTTTATTTTATCTTCCTTGTTTGTTAACTAGTTTGCTGTACGCTGCTAAATCATCTTAATTTTGCACAGATCGTTGGTGGTTCTGAGCACATACTTCGGGCAAAGCTCACATTTTCCCAGGAGTCGCATGGTATAATTTTGAATTGAAGCTTTCTTGTCTATGCTCCAAGTGACTTCTCTGTTATAAAACTTATGTCACGCTTCTCTGGAATGCAGGAAATCTCACAAAGGAAGCTGGACCAGTAAACATGAATTTCACTATACCGATGTACAATACTTCAAAGTTGCAGGTAAGGGCATCTGCTACAGAATACTACCTGGAATGCGTCAATTACCCAGGGATATGCTCAGATCTATACTCCTTTTAGAAGTCTCTAGTGGTGGTGGCAGTGAATCTGCTACCCCACCACTGTTTATAGTATTTTGGCCCCAGATATTTTTTCATATTATGGAATAGTCTAACAAGTGAATACCATATATTCAAACATGCAAACAAGTGATAGTAACATATTTGATACTTTTTTTTGTCTATTGCATATTATAATATTTTTTTTATCCATAGCAAAGTTTGGGCATTTTGCTAGTTTAAGGATAAAAAAAAAGCAGCCCTTTTACTTAGCCCTTGTACTACTACATATGTTACCTTTAGTACCAAATGTTTTGGATGCACACCAATGAATTGTACCATTTTTTAACCTGCAGGTTAGATATCTTCAGATAGCAAAGAAATCCAAGACATACAACCCCTATAGGTGGGTGAGATACGTAACGCAGGCTAACTCATATGTGGCTCGTCTATGAGATAGCGATGTTTTGTATACATCTCCCTCTGGTCATTTCCCCTTTTCCTTGCGCTATTATCTTCGAGGGACTTCAAGCAAGCTTGGACAGAGTGTCATGCATTGCATTGTAATTTTATAGAGGAATCCCGAACTTAACTCTTCTCCTGCAGTTAATACCTACCTAGGGCCATTTATTTTTCCTTGTGTAATATGCAGGAGATACATGATCATATTTTTGTATGCTGTGAAAATGAATGAAGTTCTTGTTCATCACATATATATCATGCTATATCTATGCCTAGTCAGTTTTCCATCATTCAAGACTAGTTCTTTAGCCGTTTCCCATTATATGCCCTCGTATTTGTGAGTTCATTACTAATGAACACGAACGCAGTGCTGATTATTTACGAACAGAATAATTAGTGGCACTGATTATTTACGCACAGAATAATTAGTGGCACGTAGTTGCAACTATTGCACCAAGTCAACATGAACGATAAAGTACAAAATGCATTTTTTTCTTCTGACAGATGTACAAAACTTCTCTGTGCTCTACATTGTCGTTCTTGTTCCGTTCAATATGAAGAAAAAAGTAGCATGACTTTAGGTACATTTATGTGTACTATGAGCCTATGAGAATCAATAAACCAAGGAATTCCCCCGCCTCTGCCGTTACAACAGCAGGCTTCCTACCCAAGTGTACAGCTGCAAAGCCTGCAAGAAACCGCACAACCAAGAACATTTTTTCTTCTCACCGCGTAGCCTGGAGAAGGCAAGAGGATGCCAATTTGTTATATTCGCGAGATTAATAAGAGCCATCCTCCTCAAACGACTTGTGCATCTATGACAGGGTGGCTTATGGTGTGTTAAATCTTCTCAGCTGTTTCTGTACGCGCCATCAGCACCTCGGTGCGTTTACTCCTTTCCATTTCTTCCACCAACCAGTCAATACCAACTTTGATTCCCGTCCTGCATCGACAGGTATGTCAAAAAGTTTCAAAAGACAAAAAAGATAGGTATGCCAAAAACATTCTTCCTATGTGTACTGATCAAGAAGCGTTTTGAGTGGCAAGTTCAGTGTCACCCTCAAGTAATTTATGTAGTACCGGTGCAAATTTGGACAAGAGCTAAGTGACATTTAGCATGCATGCTTCAATTTTAGGCACATAGTGTTCGGGGATTTCAGGGGCCTGCTTTACTTACCCGTCGTAGGCAGATCCAGCCTGGAACATATATGGCCTCTCGTCTAACTCTTTAAGGTGAAGATGCCTAGCCAGCTCTTCCTCTGTCACAGCTGCTGGTAACTCCTGTTGGCATGTGCAGATAATCCTCCAAATATGAGAATATATGGTGGCATGTGAATATCCGTAATAATGAAATGAGCTGAAAGAGCGCTCTAAAATAAATAATCAAAACAGTTCTTGGTCTTTTTCGCTTATCTATATCGCCTTTAAGGGACTTTAAGTTTTAACACCGAGGATGAAAAGAACGGATAAACTTTTGAAGGCATTTAATCAACGATGAGGATGAAAAGAGTAGGCAGACTCTAGAAGAATTTTTATTACCAAAACACTCATGGCTAATTTCCATATCTAATCCTCTTCTCACGGGTCTGGATCCCCTGGAGTTGGGTATAACTCTACCAAGTGGAGTTGGCCAAATCTATACCATCCAATGTTTCCTACGGCTGAGATCATGCCTCATCAAATTTACCTAATAAATTAACTCCTCAACATTAATGGTTATAGCTTGAGAGGAAAATTAGTTTTTTCAACGCTTCCTCTATTTTGATTATGTTCTCAACAAAAAATTAAGAGAGAAACTTTTTGTTCTTAATAAACACATACAGTCGATCAGCTCTAAGCAGCAGTATATACCAACACAGCGTTTTCATATATATGCAACATTGAACCATATCAATATTAATATGTATAATTTTTTAATAAAATAGATGAAGTATGAAATTCTTGTATTAATTCTACAATTCTACAGTAAAAAATTATCTTGTGACATGTTGTTGATGCAAGTTTATTTGTTGCACAGTTAATTATACTTGTTTTAAGTATATATTAACGTTAATGTGGCTTAATCCTAGCCCTTGAGGTATACGGAATGGCACAGATCATGGCAACTCCACCTGATAGAGTTGTAGCTAACTCTAGGGGATCTGGACCCTCTTCTCACATTGTTATGCATCTGAAATCAAGTCCTTCAGAAAATCCGACCTTTTATCACACTACCAACGCATTATGGCGTGGTTTAATTTGCTGCCTACTGCGCGTGGCTTATTTTTCCACAAATGGAAATTTTCATGCAGGAAGTCAGTTTTTTACTAAGTGAATGCATGTAATTTAGTATAGCACATAAAAGAATTTTCATACAAGTGGAAGGTAAACCACCTGCTTGTTTGCAAATATGAGTAGAGGCGCTCCTTGTAGATCCTTGTGATGAAGAACTTTCTCTGCAACAAAGTGCTAATTTTCATTTACAAAACTAATTTGATTGTCCTAACATACTACTTGTATTTACTGTAAAACACAGTGGGCACAAACGTTTTGTCATGAAACAAATGAAGCCAACTTACCCAGAGCAGATTTGGCATCTTCAAATGATGATGCAGCAGCAGAGTCAATAACATATATGACAGCATGTGCCTCTTCGTAGTATTTCTCCCAGATTGTTCGTAGGCCAGGCTATCCGAATATGTTAATCATGTTAGAATTTGCAAATGCATAGGTCACCTCAAGAAATGAAACTGATCCATGATGCTAAATGGTGAAGTTCCCATGAACAGACTGCTGACAGAAAGTTTTGGTCTATTACTCTGCACGAGAAACTATACCTGGCCTCCCAGATCCCAGAAAACAAGTTTTACATTGGCATCTTCAATACGTCCAATATTAAGCCCAACTGTTGGAACGATACGATCATGTGGAAGGCCTTCCTCTTTCAAATAGATTGACTTCACCTTTTCTAGCAAGGTCTACATAGTCAATTTTAACATGTCAAGTTTAGGTACAACTGTGGAGACTCAGAAAATACAAGATGAAGTGATGAACTAAACCTCCTAGTACCACAAAGGAAATGTGCGCAAAAAATGTAAGAGCATAGAAGCTGATTGTGCATGAGCATCAAAAGAGATTGTGCATTGTGCGTTAAGCGTACAAATAGAGGGGCATAATCTAGAACTGGCAATTTTACTATTGCAGATACCACAGAGTCTATAAGCCACAGTGAAAATTGTATTTGGGATAGTAAGTAAACTCAACGTTTGAAAACAGATAGATGCTGGCACGAAAATAAACGTAAATATAAGTTTCAGGAGGATTACCGTCTTCCCAGCCTTGTGAACTCCAAGGATAAGTACATGGAACTCTGCCTTGCTGAAGACATGCTGCCATAGACCATAGAACAAGGAGAACATCGCTGTAGGACTTTCCTCTCAACAACCAGCTCTACTAATGGTCCACTAACACAATACGTTCTGAAAAAAAAATGATCTCGTGTCATACATCTTCCTTCCATAATCAACAATTTATCAAACTAAAAACAGAAGGCCCAGCCATAGCAAGTGCTATCTGTTAAACAATTAATCACATGATAATACTAATATGAGGGTTTTAGGCTTGCCAATGACCATCCAGACACAGCATCATCAGCACACTTCCCAATCCCCCCATCCCTGCCATTTCCAACACATTCGCTCAACCGAAGCTGCACCCATCAGCTCAAACCGGTGAAACGGAACAAAATTCGGCCAAAGCGCGATCGATTAGCCATGATCCACCCATTCCCCTTCCACCCCGGGCCAGATTCCAACCTCGTTCAGGATCCCAATTGGATTCAGAGCTCCAATAAAAACCCAAATCACAAAGCGAGAGGTGAATTCCCTCAAACCGCTAATACTCTATACTGTCACATCGCACGGCTCAACCAATTTCCCCCACGAAGAGCAAATTATTCGGTGGAAGAAGACCAGCAGCGGAGCAGCCGGGGGGGCGCGCGTCAAATCCGGGCCAAATCGAGTGAAAAAAAAAACAACAAAACACGCGGACTACCGACATGGAAATGGAGGCTTGGAAGCGAAGATCTGGGTGCCTCACCGGAGAAACAAAACCGGTGACGTTGTCTCGGCCCTCGTCGTCGGCGTCGGCGGCGGCGGCGGCGGCGGTTGCAGTCGCGTGCGTTCGCCTCGTCGTCTCCGGCACGCACGCACGACAGGGGAGAGGAGACCGCTACTGTATCACGCGAAAAAGGTTTTATACGAATCCCCCCTCGAAAGAAGTGAAAATTTAATAAATTGGAGAACGACTTGGCCATGGAGCCGTGAGACTGACATGTGGGACCCAGATCGATATGGCCCCACCTGTCAGAGAGGAGTGCGGGGACAGATACGGGCAGCGGTGGTCCATTGACCGTATCGTGCGGGCAGTTTGTCGCCATCGTCTCTCGCTAACGAGATACTGACAGGTGGGACCGAAATCTGCACAAGTAAGTGGGTCCCACACGTCAGTGACCGCCGTTGATGACTGGGCTTTGCCTCGAGAGTCGGCAACACGTACCTTTCCTTTCTGACTTGGCCCGTTGACATTACCTCCTCCCAATGACAGGTGGGCCATCCTCACGGCCAACGGCCCATAACAATGGGTATACGAAGGCCCATTGGAGAACTCATTAGGCCCAATGCAGCCCAAGCCTCGTCGATGGCAAAAACATAAAATGACTTCTTCTTCTTCTTCAACGAGACTCTAGTCACTCTACTACACCCTTTGACGACTCGAGATCGAAGGACGCGAGCGCGACTCTCCTCCCAGGCGGCGGCCAAGGTGCGCCTCTCTCTCTCTCTCTCCCCCCTGAATTTTCTTGCCATATCGAGCCCGATCTGTTCGCGCGCGAAGAATTCTTGCTCCGGTAGTTTTCTTCCCCGCTGTAAGCTTTGGTTCCGTGTGGTCCCGGTAGATTTATGCTGTTCTTGAACGTTGAATCGTGGAAGGATGGATACACGGGGGCGCTAGGGTTCAAGATGCTTGTGTTTGAGGTACATAGATCTCGAGTCAGGATCGGTTGTTTTTGCGTCTCCTTAGACGAGATCTTGTGCGATCCAGTTATGGGGAATTCTGGTTTGTGAGATTGTGAGAACGCACTGCAAGAGGTGATTCTGACTGTTATCTCCTTTTTGCTAGATGTGTATGTGTTGGTGTATGCTTACTACTAGTATCTTGGTTTTAGTGTTTAGTCACGAGTTCACATGATCTCCCCTCCCCAAATCCCAGATCCAGTTAATCAGTTACGCTCTGGTGTACCTTTTGAGGTTGAATTATACTGATGGAATTAGCTTGTATAGCTGAATTGGGCACCAAAAAGTAAAGTAGTAGTATCACAGAGATTTGTTTCGCTGTTAAGTAGTACCACAAAGATTTGAAAGGCTGAAACGGTCTTTGTATTAACACATTGAATGAGCAAGAGATTTCTTGTAGTTTACTTGCACTATTGCATCAGATGCTGTGTGAAGTCATGAGATGTTTTTACGGACAGTATTGTTTCATCAATTTTAGCGGCATACCTGCTCATGCTGTCTTGCATAATATTTTGATTTTTCTCAGTATCAGTAGTCCAATGGTATGCTGGCGAAGCTTGATTGGCACTGTCTTGACTCTTGAGTAACATGCCGTTAGGCTGTTCGTTGAAGTATATAACTGTTGTCTGTGTTAGTCAATCACTGCATATGCATTCAACACCCTTCCTACCTCTTACTACATAGCATAGTTGAATTAAAAATTGTGTTTTGAATATGAGACAGTGAACCATAGCACATCGAAGAAATTGTTGCAGTTAAACCTGTTTTGGTGTTTCTTCCTGTTCTTGTCGGAGGAAGAATTAGTGACTGGGATGTGTTTGTGAACTTATAAACAGGGGATTAGTGCATCTTGTATCAATAACTTTGTCTGCAGAATTACTTCAATGCTTTGTACTGTTAAATGTCCTTTGAAACTACTTATATATAATTTCTTGGTATGCCTTCCCAAGTCACAAGTAACAACCAGTCCTTTTTTCTGCTGACAAACTTCTTTGTTTTTTGTAATTATGTCTTCAGACGTGACTAACATATGCTTTCTACCTTTGCTGCAGATGTTTGACGATCAAGACTTGGGTTTCTTTGCCAATTTCTTGGGCATCTTCATATTTGTCTTGGTCATCGCTTACCACTTTGTGATGGCAGACCCGAAGTACGAGGGAAACTGATGTCATTTTTGTTGAGCAAAGGGATCATATGATCCTCAGATCAAAATAGAGCGATGTATGCCAGTTAATGCTAGCAATAGTGCCTGACTGTTATTGTAAGTTCTTACGCGAAATCTGAACCTGCAATTTCTGGCATCTTGACATTACACATGTTTAATCGATTGAAATAGTGAATCCAGGATATTCCAAAAAAATGATTGTACTTATCTAGTATCTGCAATTCTGCATATGCTAGTCCGATGGGTGCTGGCTTACTCTATGATTTTTTTTCTCCCCAATTTGTTGGATGTGGAAAAACCATATAATGTGCTGCTTGCCCTCGATCATGATATGTTGTTTTGGTAATTCTGAATGAATATGCTTCAATATCAGATACATGATGCAGTTCAAGTATCCAGCATATCCATGTTCAAATGCTCAAATATCATCACCTGTTGCATTTTTAGCTCTTCTTCTTAAGCAGCTTTTGCACCTGCACGATTGAAACATGGAGGATTCCAACTGCAAAAATCTCTTGGCTGGTCACCATTCACGGAAAACACCTCGAAAATAGGTTACCCAAGCTTACCCCGAACCAATCCTTATGCCCTAAAACTTACAAGGCCCATACCCAACACAAGAACCATCTCACACCCATTTAACTCCTCTCCTTTCTCCCACTTTCTTGGAGCTCAAACATCAAATCTTCCTGTGTGAGAGATCAAGAGAAAGGAAGTGATAGATTTTTTTTTTTACCTGACCTAGCTGTTTGATACTTTGATTTGTTAATTTCTTGTGCATTTGCTGTTTGTGATCCGTTGCTGTGATCGATGTGCCCCTGAACGGTCTACGACGTCGTCGGAGTTGGCGCCGGCGAGCCGGCGAAGATGGATCGCCGCCGCGCGGCGGAGCTGATGCTGCTGCCCCTCTCCTCGCAGAGAACACGCATGGCGCTCGTGGGTGGCAACCACACTGCCGCCCGCTTCTGCACCCGCTAACCCCGCCGCCGCCGTCTCCTCTTCTTCTCCCATCTCTTCTCTCTCTTGATCATCTTCTCCGTTCATCTCTGCTCCGAGTGTGTTTGATCCTCTTCTTGGCGATCTTTTTGTGTTGGGATCAATGGCGACGATGAAGAAATTAGCTGCGAGGGATGGCAGGGCCGCCAGCAATGGCAGGCTCCTCCGGCTGGTGGCGCGGGCGGCGCTCCTCGCCGTCGTCGTGCTCTCTCTCGTCTCGCTCAGGCTGGCGCTCTCGCCGGCCACGGCGGTGGGCGACGACGGCGAGCTCTACCTGCCGGTGCTGCTCGCCGAAGTAAGCGACCGCGGCTACCTGCGCCACGGCAGCCGCGCGGTGTTCGTCGGCGACGCCGGGTCGTGGGCGCCGTTCCTCGAGCGGCACCACGTCGCCGTCTTCCGCGCCGGCAAGCTCCGGGAGCTCGCCGACGAGTCCGTCGACGCCGTCCTCTTCGACGGCGACGCGGTTCAGCTCGGCGCCATCAGCCGCGTCCTCAAGTTCGGCGGCGTCGCCGCCGGTTTCGCCACGTCGGGGTCGACGACGTTGCAGCTGCCTGACAACTACAAGGCCGTGTTCGCGCACAGGTCGGAGGCGGCCATCGCCTTCGCCGTGGAGAAGACCACGCCGCCGACCACGAGCGCCGCCGTGACGGCTGCGCCGGTGGGACCTCACCGGAAGCTCCTCGCATTGTTGCCGGGGAGCAAGGAGGACGCGTTGGCCGGTCTCGAGGCCGTGCTCCTCGAGCCGCCGCAGAGGCAGCACCGGCGAATCATCCGGCGGCTGCGGCCAAGGTACCTCCCCGAGCTGACCGGCGACTCGCTGGAAGGCAAACGCCGACGAACGTTCATCGACGTGGCGCCGTCTCGCCGCGGCGGCGCCGGCGCGGCGTCGTGGTTCAAGAAGCACTACCCGAGAGGGAAGCACGTGTTCGACATGGTGCGCCTCAACGCCGCCGACGACGCGACGGAGCCGGCGGCGAGCTCATCGGCGGCGGGGATCGCCGAGTGGCTGGAAGGGAACGTGAGGGAGGAGGACTACGTGGTGGTGAAGGCCGGCGTGGTGGCCGTCGAGGAGATCCTCCGCAGGCGCGCCGCCGTCCGCCGCGTCGACGAGCTGTTCCTCGACTGCGACGCCGGCGCCGGCGCGGCGCGCCGCCCCCTACTGGGAGTGCCTGGCGCTGTACGGCCGGCTGCGTGACCACGGCGTCGCCGTGCATCAATGGTGGGAGCTCATGAATGCTCGATCACGTAGAGAGAGAGAGAGAGAGAGAGAGAGAGAGAGAGAGAGAGAGAGAGAGTGTGGGTGAAATGATGGAGCTCATGAGAGGGAAGAGATGATCACTTTGGGTTCAGAACAAACTATGAGTATGCAGGGTACTGAGATTAACAGCTAACGGATAAATATATTTGGTTTTGGTTGGGGGAGAGTATAAACTTATGTAAATCAAGCAAAACAGTTGTTCCAAGATTGGACATTTGTTGGATCTTGAAATTCAAACAGCAAGTAAATATATATTCATGTATCCAAACAATACACTGGAAGCATGTGTGTTTGGCCAAAATCATTCTTCTAGGGCATCTTTCTTATGGTACTGAAGACAAACATGTACTCTCTAGTATTTCTACTATGTAAAGTAACATAGTTGGACATCAAGCACAAGAACGAATGACAAAGTGTACTCCCTCTATTTCCTATTTCCTATTTCCTATTAGAAGAATGTTTTGGGTTTATTTTTAAGTCAAGCTCTTTTAAGTTTGACTAAGTTTGTAAAATATATAGCAATATCTGTAACATCAAATTAGGTTATTAATTCCACCATTATTTTTTTATTCTACCTTGTATTTTTTTTGTTAGAAATGGTACTACAATTTTCTAAAAGCTTAATCAAATTATGAAAGAAGTCGTATCTGCTAAAAACTCTTTCAGGACAGTTTCACCAAGCATGGCTTGAATCCAACAGGCTATAGCACGCAAGACACATGCATGGCGGCCCAGCCCTTAATTTCCTCACATCTCCAGGTCCAGTGGAAGCTGGAGGGGACGCAGATTGAGCGACATTCCCCTATAACATTCTCAGTGACATTGAGTCACTGACATGTGGGACCCACATGTGCTTGGACCCACATATCAGTGACTCAATGTCACCGAGAATGTCTTGGGGGAATGTCACCGAATCCTAATCCAAAGTAGACCTGCCCATCTTAAGCTTGTCAATGGAATAGTGGAGAGAGGGTTATTCAGATTCGTTGTCTATTCACTAGTGGAAGCTAAAGTAAGGCAGGCATGTTCCAAACATTTGTCCCCAAATCTTTATCAAATTTTAAAAAGTTATAACTAGAAAAAAAAATCAAATAAACTTATAATATAAAACGGAGGGGTGTACATCTTGTTGTAAAATGGAATCCACCACTTCTTTAGAGTTGCCGTTAGTGCCACCTGTCAGGATATACTTTTATATATTTTTTAAGGTTTATTTGAAAAATAAGTTCTATACAAGGGTTAAATGTCAAGATTTCCCATATAATAATATGTTCCAACCACTAATCGAGTAAATCTCGCAGGAATAAAAAACAGAGGAATAGGAAAAATATAGGATTCTAATAGGAATACAGGTGTAAAACGAAGGATTATAAAACACAAGAAAAACATAGGAATGACCGTTTGATTGAGCCGCAGGAAAAACACAGGAATTTGAGGAGAGATAAAGACTAAAATGATTCTTAACATGAGGTAGAACCTCATGTTAAATTTCCTCCAAAACTTGCATGGGAAGAGACATTTCATAGGAATTTAATAGGATTCCATAGAATTCATTCCTTTGATTCAAAGGGTTATATATGAAAATTTTCTATAGGAATAAAATCATTTAAAATTCCTATGAATTTTCTTTGAATCAAATCGGGCCTAATCCAAGGTGGTAGCACCACATTAACCACTTCACGAGTACTTCAATAAAACTGAACACCAAGTGTACCACCTGCATATACATCTCATGTCAACAAAAAAAAACGAAGAAACATGAATATACAACTCCTACACTACACATGAATACATGATGCCCTCTGCCCATACATGCCAACAATCATTTCCACATCCTGAACGTCTATCTCCCCTTGAGCAGAGTGTACTCCCTCCGTAAAAAAAAATCTCCATTCTAAAATAATCACCATATAAGTTTATACACAAAAACTAAGAATAATTTAAATCGTCAATTAAGACATCATGCAGACAAATGCATGTATCGATTAAAACGTTATACCAATTACACTTTAGCATGCACACATTCTTCCATGTTGTATTAATGGTATTCCGATGAAATCTATATCTATGCGGTTATATGATGATCAATTTAAAAAATTTTAGATTATATTATATGATGATCAATTTGGGAAGGAGTGAGTAGTAGCTACCTATTTAAACATCGCATATATCTATATACGCAGTTAGAATTTTTCAGAAGGTGTATGTACGCACCCAGCTGTCAACCAGCAGAGTCAGCTGTGTGACTGTGTCGTGACTCTGCATCAAAAGTGAGGAGAAAAAAAGAAGTGCACGGAAAACTACTCGTCACTGCCATGCGCCATGGTACTCGTCACTACCACTGGACCGATGGATGGCCGGCCTGCCCCAAAAACTGAGGCGCAGTGCAGTAGCCCGGTTGTCCTCACTTCCCAAGTCAAAATTACGACGAGCAACCTGCGACAGATTAAGCCTCAAGAGATAATGTCTATAACATTAAATAAGTTACCACGTAGAAAAAAAAGATGTGGCAAGTGAATAAATGAGAAAAAAGAAAAAACACAACATCCAATACATCATGTGAGATAAGTAGCATTAAATTGAAGCATAAAATAGTTGTGTTTGTATTGGAAGAGTAGTGTCTACTAGTAGTTTCTTGATGATGTGGAGTTTATGGAAACCATGTCTAGTGTTATGGGTTGGGACTGTCCTTAGCCAGCTATAAATATATTTTAATAAGATAAAAGATGAGAGATAAGAGTAACGGGTTACAGATATCTAACCAGCTGTAGCACGGACTCCAAGACGCAAGGTGTGTATGACAGATGGGAGCATATATTAATAGTATAGTAAGCGGACATTGTATAAATTGGATATTAGATTAACTATAGATAAATTAAAGCTAGTAGTGGGCTATACAATTAAACTAAACTTGCTCTAACCAGTGCAGTAACATGTGGCCTCTTCCGCTTTGCACTGCAAATACTCTAAATGTAGAGTACTCTACGGTACCAGTGTCTGTACAAAGTCAACAAGCGTATGCATAGATGATGGCACGGCGGCACAGGCTTTTTCCGCTTGGACGCTCTCGCTTTGGACACTGCCTGGCACCACCACCACCACATCGTCACTCATAGCAAGTTGAACTGAGAGAAGTTTAATAGTATAGCAACTGCTAGCTCTAAATTATCTATAGCCAATTTAATAGTTAATTCATATAGTAGTTACTTATAAACATATACTACAGTATCAATAGATGGTTTCACATGTCATATACACATTGTGTCTTGAGTCGGTGCTACAACTGGCTATAAATCTGCAGTCCGCTGCTCTTCTCTCTTCTCGATATGTGTTTATAGCTGGCTTATATTGTATCTGCTCTAACGACTACAAATCTGTAAACAATTACAGCCCGCTGCTCTTCTCTCTTTTCTATATGTGTTTATAGCTGGCTTATATTGTATCTGCTTTAACGACTACAAATCTATAAACAACCGCTGTTCCTCTCCCTTCTTTTTTATCTACTATTTTACCTGCTCTCACACGGCGCCATCCATCTGCATCCCGTCCGTGCGTGCGCGCACACCGCCGCGACGCATCCGGCCAAGCGGCGTCTTTGCACATTGCAGTTGCTGCAGGATCGCGCCGTGCGCTGCCACGCGGCCACCCCCACGCTGGCGAAGCGAGGCTCCCGCCGGTGTCGATGCCTCGCCCTCGCCAACGACACGCCGCAATCGACAACACCCCAACCGCGCGGGTCCCCTCCTCTCATCAGTCATCACATCTTCCCCGCGGCGAGCTGTGCGTCCTGCTCCTGCCTGCCTCCTCTGATGCCGCCTGCGGCGACAGCCTTATGGCTTGCGAGAGAGTTGAATACTCCTCGTGCTCCTCTGCACGCGGCGTCGCAGCGACGGGGAGCCGGTGGTGGTGCAGGCAGAGGCGAGCTGCTACTAGCTGGGGTCTCTGCTCGGGTTTTAACTGCCCTGAGCAGCAGCTCGCACGCTACTGTTCCCGCACAGCACCGTAACCGTGACACCATTTTTCTTTTTTTGTTCCTTCATAGCAGCATCGATCATTACAGGTATAGTAGGTAATTAGGCATGCGAGTGATGATACTGCTGTGAATCACCGTGGGAAGAATCCTAGGGTAGCGCCTGATCGATGGAGGAATAATTAACTATTTGTCACTCTTACGAGTGATGCTAAATTATTTACCACTGGACCCACATGTCATAGACACATAAGAATCTATGTCATAGGCAACGAGTGGCAAATAATTAATTGTCACATCTTAAAAGTGGCATGGAGTTAAATGTCCCGATGATGGATGCTGGATGTCGAATTTTATCGTCTTAAATTTGAATTCTCGAAAACCATTCGAAATCTCGCTCGGAATCTATATTCGTCCCACGTTCGAAAGCTCTAGAATTTGTGGTTTTGAATCGGTTTTCGTCGAGAACGTTAACCCTTATGGTCCAATGGATTAATCAAGCGTGACAACAACAGCTGGTTTGGCCCAAAAAAAAGATTTGAATGATAAATTACTCTGATGTTAATTCATCCCTTAATTCGATTTTTTTTCCAAGTGCTCAAATCGGTCCAAATGGTTTTGCCGCCTTGCATGATATACTGTACTATACTAATAAACTGGTATCTCCTGACAACACAAGTTCATGTCAGGCTCATTTAAATCATTTGCCAATCACGTTCTCAGTACAGTACTTACTGATCTAATGCACTGTGGGTATGTATTCAAGGACAATGTACTATGTTTAGTAATCTCGGGTAGTCAACGTAACGGCAAGCGATGAAAATCTTTCCATGGATACTAATAATAGTGTAGTTTAATTTTATTTCGAGAGTAATCAAGCACAACTAGTAGTACATGACAAGACAATATTTTGGAAAATTTACACCCATTTGGAAAAATCACGTGCTAATGCAACAGGGGCTCTGTTTAGATCACACCAAACTTCCCCCAACTCCCAACTTTCCATTACATCATATCACATTCAAAACTTTCTTACTCACATAAACTCTTAATTTTTTTTTCAAACTATCAATTTTTTCTAAACTTTTCCCTAATTTCAGAAACTAAACACAGCCAAGGTCACCTGTATCTCTCTGCATAGTATCTAAGTAGTACAGTCAACAAAGAAAATCCGTTTAGGACAAGTTCTGTACTAGTACTGTATTATCAAGTGCAGATTTACTGCTAATGCGATCAGCAACAACCTGTAGCAACTTGCCGTACGGAGTACAGTAATACTAACTAATGCATTCAAAGAAATCTGAGGAAACTATGCATCTAACGCGAATACTAGGGAATAATTTAATATCAAATAATTAGAAGAGGTGAGGCTTTGAATCCAGATCTAGCCCATCACCTTGTGGAGCTAGCCGAAAAACATCTGGGTGTTTCTCGGAAATTATGCATCTGGATCTTATTTTAGCAAAGCACTCATCTCAGGTTGAACAACTAGCTTAGCTACTTGCCGATTTGAGGATTACATAATGAAGTGCCCTTAAAAGTACCAAGATACTGGTTGATTTGCTCTAGTTAAATGTATTGAATGCACTCTTCACCACTTCACCTTAACCATAAAGGTAGTTTAGCCTTCCCCCCCCCCCCCCCCCCTCCTTTTCAACTTCTTCGTCGGATTATTACTACAAATTATTTGCTCCACCCTACTAAAAATGTGTTTAGAAGATTCTCTTCTATTGCATTACTTAGACATTTTAGACCACTTATTTTTTAACTGTTTGTTAAATTTATTTCTTCAAATATTTGATTTGTCTCTATAATTCAATAGACAATCCATAGCAATAATATGGTGATACTCTGTTTCAGTTGATACCTTACTATTCTGCCACAAGTTCCGTTGGAAAGTTTGCACACTTATAACAAAAAAAAAATTGAGACTTGTACTATCAATTTTCAGGGGCTGTGAGCAATATGTGCAATTATGGGATGTATTTTTTAAATAATTTAGTGTGATATATTGGCTCAATTGGGTCTGGCCAATGCCAGGTGCCCACTCAGGACCCTCTCATGACAAGCATGCATGCATATTTATCATGGGTCCACAGTACAGAGACCATAGCAGGTGTGAGAATTGAAGTCTTCAACTCCTTGCATTGCATGAGTAAAATAGCAGTTGGCATAGCTGCAGCCTCTTCTTCACCCATTTCAGGGGTTGTCTTCACGGACACTGTCCCTCACAATATGAAAAAGAACTGCAGCCACCAATAAATTTTCATTGCAGGCTTTTTACCACCTTTTAGGTGAATTTATTGAGCCATTCATTCAATCAGTATCACCACTACCATGAGAGAAAAAACAGGGGGCAGATTTAGGTGAGGTTGTCATTGGAAAATCCTACATGTCTGTCCCTGAACAGAAATTCAGATACTCAGGTGACACGTTTTATATTGAAATTTACTTGGTGAGACTCCATGATAAGTTTGGTTCTCATGAACCATGAGGCATATATGCTCTCCTTGTCTTATTGTCTCTTTAAACTGTTTGATTGGGAAATTTTGATAGATAATAATTGACTCCATCTATGATGTAAGAATTTCAAAAAAATCAGCCCATTTCACATAAAAATCAGGAAAAAGTTACTACCATTTTTATGGCTCAATTTAGTATTTAGTATATACTACCATTATATACAAGAGCATCTTGGGAATTTGCGTGTAGGGACTTATTCACTCTGTTCAAAAAAAACCAATCCCAGATTTAAACTAGGACATATAGGATTATGTTTTTTTTTTTTGACTGAGGGAGTATGTTGGTGCGCCGAAGGGCAGGGTATATGAGGTAGCTAGGGTTTTGGGTGGATCGGAAGGCGAGAAGAGAAGGCAATGAAAAGAAATCAAAACGATTTTCAGTGGGGGGTGTGGCGCGCAGCGCGCTCACGGTGAGTGGCAATGACAACATTGTTCATGTGGAGTTGCGGTAGCGGCACTTCACCGTGACCTGTGGTGAAAGATCATCATATATGATAATTAATTTGGAATTTCCGATTTTTAGTTATACGAATGATCAATATGGAATGGAGGAATTACATTATAAAGTTCACGTTACAATTGGGGCCAATAAGAGCCAAAACACATAGACAAGGTCATTGAAAGGTATGATTCCATCATTAGTTTAGGGGTTTAAACAGATCGGTGGAATGGCATATTGCCAATAGTTATCAATGCAAATGGGAGTTCAGACGGGACCCATTTGTTTGTACCTACTTTCTACCATCTCACTATCAAGATACACTGTTTGTTTATCATGTGCCATACCAAGATTTGTACTTATGATTGGTTTCATAAAAGAATTGAATTATAAGAAAGTCATTGCAGAGAACTTTCAAAAAATAAGAGAAGAAATGCAGGTCTCGCAGACTAGCAGTCAACTCATTGATGAATCAGAAGCACACCTTTACCAGAATTCAGATGAAGAAAATAATGGCAGAATTTCTCACACCATGAATCGTTTTTATATGGTGAAAGAATAAAGGAACAAAACGAAATTCTTTTTGTTGATTTTCTCACATCCTCACATCTCCAATCTCATATCCACAAAGATTTCTCTGCTCAGAGAAGGGGAAGAAAAAGATAAATAGAAGCAGGAGGAAAGGGAAACAAAACTGCAAGAGGAAGAAGACTTCCTCCTCTCCTCAAAACACACCCTTTCTCTCTTCATCCAGAGTTCAAGAAGCTGATACTAGCTTATTACTGCTCACTTTCATCCTTGCTTGTTATGATGATGCTCGCCATGCACCACTACTTGCTACCCTGATGAGTTGCTCACTGAATGAACCATTGCAAAGCAATGCCAAGTTATGTATGTACAGTTATCAGATTGGTGTTGTGTTTAATCTCCTCCTCTTGGAAGCAGGAGCAGAGTCCTGGCTGTTGTAATCTTTGTTGTTGCTGTTTGACTGTGATGATCCTAGTGTTGTGTCATCACTCCTAAAACTGAAGCACGCCGCGTCCAACACGGTGATCGGGCTGTGTGGAACTGAAGAGCTTGCATTGCTGTTCCTTATCTTCTTCACCAATGCCTTCTCTACCATCAGCTCATAGCATCTCATAACCATCTCCTGCGGATGCACAAACATGCCACATTCAGAAACATCGAAAATACAATGGCAGATCAGTATGCGATTCCTAAAATGCAATAAAAGGCTCACCTTATTTACAGGGATTTCAGATTCTGCAAGGGCACTGCTGAAGACAAGAAACTGATTCTCAGCAAGCACAGCTAACACCACTGCGGCCGCAATCTCAGAAGGTCTGAATGACAAGAACCTAGAGTCTGTAAAACCATTGCACATAAATTTCTAGTAAGTACAACTTCATCAGATGTTGCCATTGGCAATGCAGGTAAATCTTGTCGATTAAATCATCGGGCAATATGATCAAACCTTTCAGAGTGCCCACTGTGAGATCAGAGCACCATGATGCCAGCGTGTTGCTCGGCGGCTTCCCTTCATTGAACTTATCCAGGAAGTAGCCGATGAAAGAGAATGGGGTCACAGCTTGCAGCCTCCATTTCAGGGTTTTCATCACAATAAGCTCCATCCTCTTAATATTCCTTGCTTCAAACACATATTCCGCATCAAAAACCTATCATGCATCAAAAGCCCATTTTAGCACAAGATCATCACGCGATCACTGAACAATTATCGATTTCAACTGTAACTCTTCATTCATTCACCTGAAGGTCCATGGGAAGAGGGACCACGGTCTCCTCCATCTTCGTAGCAAGAGATAGACAACTAACTGACAGCAACTGTTGCATCCAAGATTCGTCATGCTACAACAACAAGAACAAACAAAAGCATCGCAATGATCACTACCGGGATTCACTATACAGTAATTAAGTAGTGGCAATGTACATACACGTCCCATATTCTTACAGGGAGATTAAACGAGGAGAGGAACCTATCCAGGTAGTTCACTGCGAGGTAAAGGCTGAGTGGTCCAAAGTTGTAGTAGGAATGGACCTGCAAGCGCACATGAGAGAAGACAAGATTAGCACCTTCGTCAGTTTCTACTCAAAAACAAATTTGTCCATATAAAAGGCAAAGCCTCATTGTTATCTGCAATCTGGTACTTTGTCAAGTTTAGCGGCAAAGGCAAATGCACAGAGCCAAAGCAAGATCGACGCTAGGAGTCAAAGATGTAACGCAAGCATGCAACAACCTACCTAGAAGACCAAATTAATCCATCAATAGTAACAAATAAAGCAAAAAAAATCCTAGAGCTTTATTTATTTTTCCTGCACTTTTGATTCATATTCACCTTGCAAATCCAATCAATGGCATCTTTCCTCCAAGAACACTCCAATCCACCGAGCTCCAGCTTCTCCAGATACCCCCGCTGAGGCTGATGATCCATCTCCTTCTCCACCAACAACGCCACGAACTCATCGGAGTCGACGGGGAACACAGCACCACCACCGAAGCCAAAGAAATCAAAGCCGCCGCCGCCGCACCCCAACTCCGCCGCCACCTCGTCGCCGCCGCCGCCGCCAAAGCCGCCCAGGCCAAGCACGCTGCTGCTGTCCTCCGCGCAGAGGAGGATGTTGGAAGCGCCGAAGCAAAGAACACCCATATCAATCAACCCAAGATCGCAAAGAAACAACAACACCCACCCTCTCCTCTCCCCTCCTCCTCCCTCCTCCTCTAGTACTATTAGCACAAGTAATACTCAAGAACGTAGTATTGATTCAAGAACTCAAGAAGAGAGAAAGAAAGAAAGAAAAGGAGGTTGGTGGTGTTTTGGGGAGTGGCCTAGGGAGACGAGAGGGAGAGGCGCAGCAATGGAGGTGGAGGAGGAGGAGGAAGAGGGCGACGCTTTTCTTGGTGCGTTGTCTTGGAAAGTGGAAAAAGGGGGAGAGACAGAGGAGAGGTCTCCTGGGGAAGAGAGGAGGGGTTTTTGGGGGCGTGGCAGTTTTATAGGGCGTGCGCGTGCGCGTGCGCCGAGACAGGAGGTGGATCCGTGTGCGGTGGTGCACCCACACGCTGCGCCTGCGCTGCACCAAGGCGTGCCAACTGAAGGCCAAAATAGAGGGAGCCGGGAGAGATGTGGCAATAGTAATAGCGTTTACTAGTAGTGTACCGAATGAATTCAAACAAATTTAGATAAACTTTTAGGTATTTTGATAAAAAAATATTTGGTTTTTCTCGGTTTTACACGGAAACGAGGCTTAGCGTGTGAAGAGTAACCCTTCTTGCAAGGGTAAGGTAAACATTGTTCTCTTATGTCTACGCTAGACATATTTGTAAATCGAAAAAAAGGCATAACCATTAAATAGATTGGCATAGAGTAAAATTGGGTGATACTATCATGACGTGTAGAATATTAATCGGACACTGCATGATTTCTTTATTTTTACGTAGTACAATGTCTATGGTGCGACTAACCACGACGCACGAATCATGGTAATGCACGATATCTCATATGTGATTAACCACGAGTTATTCGGTTTACTGGTGTTATGTTCTATGCTATTAGTACTCCATTTTTAGTCATATAATGATCTATACTCCTTTAAAAACCTATAAACCTCCAGTGGTGGTCGCAATGAATATATCATCCCAATATTGCTTTGCAGTTTTTACAAATTAGTCCAACATTTAGTTCAAGCAAATAAATAATAGATAATCAAATATGAAAATAAGTGATAGTACTAAGATATTTAATTAAAAATATTTTGCTACTACATATTACTCCATCCGTCCCATTTTAAGTGTAGCCATGGTTTTCCGCGTCCAACTTTGAATGTCCGTCTTATTTGAAAAAATTTTGACAAAAATTTAAAAACATAAGTCACAAGTAAAGTACTATTCATGTTTTATCATCTCATATCAACAAAAATACTAATTATAAAAAAATTTAAATAAGACGGACAATCAAGGTTGGGCGCGAAAACTTATAGTTGCACTTAAAATGGGACGGAGGAAGTATGATTCTTATATCCATAACAAAGTATGAGTATTTTGCTAGTATGAGAAATGTGTGACACCTCCTTATAGCGTAGAGAAAATACACAAAAGAGGTGTTTTCTCTTGGTTAGTGGTACTAGAGGGGCGTGGGGGGAGCTAGGAGAGGGGAACCACATTACAAGGATAAAAAATAAATCTAGACAAGTCACCAATGTTCCTTTAAAAAAAAGAAGTCACCAATGGCTTAAATACAATGATATAGGAGTACTTTTTTTTTGGGTGCAATGATTTGTACATTGAAGGCAGAAATGGTTGAGATATATTTATTGTACAACATATAACTGTTTCTTGTTTTTTGGGGGGTGAATAGGGAGATTTATTATTATTATTTTTTAGGGAAGATTTATTATTATTATTATTATTATTATTATTATTATTATTATTATACAATTTTGAACCAAAAAGAGTCATTTGTGCTACAGCACCCTGTGAGTATAACGTAAAATTACAACTCTTCACGTATCTATGGCTTCACGATATACTTGGTGATAGAATTGCGAGAAAAAAACTAGTCAATTGTGCTAATTTAAGATGCTACAACTAAATATAGTTAATGACCATGGTAGCCTGATATATGTTTAATTAATTCTTGAAGATGCAGTTGATAACAATTGTATAGTCAACACAACCTGATAGCGTGCTGGTTTTCTTTTAGTGCGCACTTGCTTGCATGACCACATCAATTACTAAATACTAGGTCTGTACATTTGCATCTTTAAATTTACACAGTTTATGTTATCTGTCAGGTAATTGGGATTGATGCATCCATTAAAAAAACTAATCAACCCGAGTGTTCATGCTGGACTGTCGAACAGAAGGAATTTCATCGCTTACAGCTGCGTTGACAACACTCAAATTTGCAGGCGTAGTACAAATTACAATTACACATGCCCACATTGCATTTAGATCAGTATGACAATAAGTAGACTGTCTGTAACGTAATTGGCACCCAGAATAAACTCGTAGTTCCTAATTCGCGTGGTCAACGAGTTCTTTTTAATATAATCATTCAAGGCGGCAATCCATTTTGGATTGTGAGTTAAGAGCTGATTAAATCCGATGGGCAAAGCATCAAGATTATCCAACCATTGGTTACGCATGACTAACCAATCAATTTGGCCAAAGCCCATAGGATTCTTCTCCATGTATCGATGGATCACACAAGAGATCAAGTAAAAGAAAGAACAAATGCTGCAAGATATCACCTTGACGTTTTTGTTAGCATATGCGCCCCGTTCCCGGTGGTCCTACTGTTGAATAAACCCAATACATATCCTTTTCTCCATGCAGATTCACGATATACTCACATTGCCTTCTCTTCGATGCCACTGCACTCTTCTCATGATGCAAAAATTGTTACTACTACAGTTTTACAAAATGCTGTACTGTCTGAAAAAAAACTCTGAATGTGTGATGCTGCTCTGATACATGGCTCCTATGAACAGATCGGTCAATAAAAGTTTAGGCAATTTAACCACAGCCACTCTCATTCTCATCATGTATCAGAGGAAATGCTGAAAGCTATAGAATCTGCGATGCTGCTCTGAATTCTGAAACATTTTTTTCTTGGTACGGGTCCTTCTGAGAGCAGGTTTAATAGTATAGCCAACTACTGATTCCAAATCATATATAGTCAATTTAATAACTAATTTATACAATAGTTATTTCCAAACATATACTGTATCTTATAATCCGTGCTGCAGTTGGCTACAAATCTGTAGCCCCGCTTCTATTCTCTCTTATATCTTTATCTTCTTGAAATGTGTTTATAGTTAGCTTATATCCTGCTATTGTACATCCTCTGATTCTCTGAATATCTGTCTACTAGACCAGTAGTAATAAGTTGACTAGTGGAGCTGTGGAGGCAATATAACCATGGCCGCCCAGGCGGCGAGGCAGGCAGGGCGAGCGAGGCGCCACACCGGGCGTGCGTTGTCGCTTGCGGCGTCTCCTCCGCGATGGCTAGGTGCAAAGATTGCGAAGACGCAGTACGCGTTTTGGCTCCATCGCCTTGTACGCGACGGTGGCGCACGCCCGTGTCCGCCACCACGCGCTCGCCTCCTCGCCATCGCCATCGCTGCGAGTGCGTACGTAAAAGCCAAGGCGAGAGCGTCCAAGCGGAAAAAGCCTGTGCCGCCGTGGCGTCACCTGTACAGTCGACCAGTCGTGTCTCTCCCTCCCGTGTCCGTGCTCGCTGCCGCTCGATGGGTATAATTCCTAGTGCCGATAGCTAGCTAGCTGCTCGTTACATTTTCGCTAGCCCTGGTTCTCCTTGCAAGCGACAACATGTTGTTGGTTGTTTTTTTTCAAGAAAACACTGTATAATAACAGACGCTAACAATACGCGTACACTCACTCTACACACGCACACATCATCGTGAGGACATTGCCGATATATTTTAAGATTGGCGAAGTCATCACAATGCCTCGTTGACACACGCACACCTTATCGTGAGGACATCCAAAAGACTGAACCTGACATATTTTAAAATTAACGAAGTTGACACGGTGTCTCGTTGTTGATGGGACATCTAGAAAACCGGGCCGACCTATTTTAAGATTAACGAAGTCACTACGGTGCCTCACTATCGATGGGTGCGCTGTCTATTACTGAAATAATAATTAATCATAAATACGAGCACCCGTGTTAAGTTTAGAACTTGTTAGTTTCACTGCAAAAAGCTACGCTTACTTCGCTATTATCGTTGTTGCGGCTAGTGTGATTTGTAGAGTTAATTAACCTTGTGACTGAATGACCATGCTGCATCATGTATGCTTCGGGCTTCGGGGTTGGGTAGTTTGGGGTGGGTGTGGTGGTCAGTTTTATGGCTCGTGATGCGGTTAATATGGCGCAACCACCAACGTGATAGTTTGCCTGCTAAGCCCATCGATCGATCCATCTCTTCTTCTCGGGGGACAATTGGGCCACCGTTTTTGTGTTTTGACACTCGTGAGGAGCGTAATGTGATGCAACTACCAGCCAAGAAGGGGTTTGGCTGGCCTTGCAGCATGATGAGCTCGTGTGTGTACCCTACCAAGGAAGGCTCCACATTGTGAAGAACTGAAGAAGACTAGTAGTAGATGAGAGTATGTACATGAGCTCCATTGGTACAAAGCATATATAGCATGCATTATTGCTCGTGAGAAGTTTCAAGCGATTCAACAACCAAAGTAGCTAGCACTCGGAACAAAGAACGGAACAAAAATGATCTGGTTTGGGTTAGTGAATTGCATTCTTTGGATCAGTAAGAGTAGAGTGTGCACTGGTCCATTTAGGCATTTACAAATCAAGAGGCATGGAAATGCCTGGGCCTTCATGCCATGTGCTTTGTTTGCAAAGATGGCTTGACTACTATTACTAGAGGAAGTGGAGTTATTTCTCGTGAGGAACGTTATATGGTGTAACCACCAGACGAGCTAGCTGGTTGGATGATTGGATGTAATCAAGTGTACACTACTCTGTTACCTCTAGTGGCCGGGTGATGTTGCTCTTTTATTGATCTTCACATTTATTTTCTTCACTGCAAAACTGCAAATTTTATGCTGAATTAACAGGTACATATAATGCATTCTACAATAATATAATCTGACCAGGGTTTACTTTATCGGTTTAACTAATTTAATCGAAGGTCACCGATATACCAAAATTTCCAAAATTTTAAATAAAAGTAATATTACCAAAATTCACGAAAAAATTAAAACAAGGAAAAATTTTGGCCGAAATAGTATCGTATTGGAGGGGTCCAAAATGACCGAAATTTCCAACCCTGATCTTTGACATTTCTCCTTTCGCAGAAATACTCCTTGACCAATCGGAACAACTGCTGCAATGCTCTAATGCTCTGCAAGTAGAGCTACCACGTACCTCTGTTCAATCAGATCATCAGGCAATCGATCAGCAACGTACGCACGCAGGATGCAACCCGTGAGAAGAATAATGCCGTGTAGCTACCAGTGGTAGTCTTGTAATGGTATTGGATTGGCTCGCGTCGGCTTCCACATTGATTCAGGCTCAGGCAGCCACATCCGTACGCACCACACGCTTGAAGTGGATCTTGAACACACTGAGAATCAACATGCGCGTCACGTAGGTTAATTGAATGGGAGGCAACATTTAGTGCTCGTGACGGGCGTAACGCGGCGCAGCAACCGGTCGAGGTAGAGCTGCATGGTCGTCTCGTCCGTCAGATTGCGATCGATTTTAGAGTGGAGTAGTACTTGGCGTGGTAGACAGATCGGTCGCCGTGTGATCCGTGTGACCCTGTCGCCCCGTGTCCAACATGCGCTGGTCCCGGCAATCTCGCAGTCTCATCGGTTGCTCACATTGTCTGATAAACAATTTTAATTTATTGAAGAACAAAAAACTAATTTATCTAATTTATACATAAAACTTTTATATATGTATTCTTAACGACTGAAAAATAAACTACGTTAAAATATCTTAAAATTAAGTTAAAAATTTAATTTTAAATTTTTCTTTGATATATCAGTACCATCGATGGGGATTCTCGAAGTACAACCCAACCAACCAAGGTTGTGTTCTTCTCCCTTCTTTCCGAACGCACTTTCCTTATTTTTCGTGCGCACGCTTACCAAACTGTTATGATATGGACGTGATTACACAGCAAGTGGTAGCTGGTTTGTCTAAACCAGCTAGCGCTCCATCTATAAGAGGCACTATCCACCTATACTTCAACCCATCTGATCTACGATCCGATTACACCGTTGTGTTCGTAACAATTAAATCTTTATAACAAGATCTCACATGATTATATTTTGATGAAAAATAATAAATTACTTTTATAATATATCTAAATTACTTTTAGATTTCACTAAATTACTTCTTAGACATATAAAAGTAATTCAATAAAGCCTAAAAGTAGTTTACATATATATTATAGAAGTAACTTATAACAAAAAGAAAGTAACTTTAATTAATACATTTTTTTCATTGGACATGACTGCACAACTAGTAGTAGCTAGTTTGTACTCCATCTAGTATCTCCTTTCAACTTGAACCATGCAAAAGTTACTTCCAATTAACATTGAAGTTACTTTTAAAAATTGTTAAACTTACGTGTGTTGATCTGTGCTGATTAAATTTAATTTATAGATAAAGTCATATTTTTATCCCTACAACGAATTTACTTCTAATGTCGTGACAAAGTTACTTACGTTTTGTTTTAAGTTACTTTTATAATATATGTAAATTACTTTCAGACTTTATTGAATTTACTTTTATATGTCTAAGAAGTAATTTAGTAAAATCTAAAAGTAACTTTTATATATATATATATATGATAAAAGTAACTTATGTATATAATAAAAGTATTTTACAAATATAAATATTTTTTCATCGTAATATAATCATATAAGATCTTGTTGTGAAGATTTAATTGTAACAAACACAATGGTGTAATCGGATTGTAGATCGGATAAATAATTTGAGAGAAAACTTTGTTTGAAGAGAAAAATGACATGGGAGAGAAAAGTGTAGCCTTTCTCTCTGTGGGAATTGCGTGTGCGTGTGGTTGGAGATCGGATGGCTCTACCAGCGTCGCACGATAGCGCTAAAACGAGAGGACTCTTAAATTAGATTTTACGATATTATTTATGTACGAAAGTCACTTTAAAAATATCATACTAAATAATTTAAGGTAACTAATATTTAATTAATTATGCGTTAATCAATCGCTCCGCGAGCAGCTTCTTCACTCACGGCGCAAGAGAGAGCCTAGCGCACGGCTGCGGCCCGTGTAACACGGCCCATCACGCTCGGCCCGCGAGGCGTCGAGAAAACACGATGGATTCCTCGCGTTTTCGCCGATTCGGCCCGCGCACCCACGCGGCGCGTCGTCTCACGCACGCATCGGTCTCTCTCGTTGACTCTTCCGCCGCCTGCGCCGCGGTGCGAGCCGCCATGGCGAGGCTACGGCTGCGGCTCGTCCGCGCCCTCGCTACGGCCTCCGCGTCCGGATCGCCTGCGGCGCCGCGGCCGGCGAGGCAGGCGGCGCCCTACCTGGCGGTGCTCCACCGCCGCGGGAGGGCGGAGGCGGCGGCGTGCCTCAACCGCCACCTCCGCCTGCTCCCGCTCGGGGAGGCGACCTCGCTCCTCGACGCGCTCCCGCCCGTCCGCGACGCCGTCTCCTACAACACCGTGCTCACCGCGCTCTGCCGCCGCGGCCACCACGACCGCGCGGGCGCGCTGCTCCGCGCCATGTCCCTGGAGCCCCACCCGGCGTGCCGCCCCAACGCCGTCTCCTACACCGTCCTCATGCGCGCGCTCTGCGCCGACCGCCGCGCGGACCAGGCCGTCGGGCTGCTGCGGTCCATGCGGTCCGCCGGCGTCCGCGCCGACGTGGTCACCTACGGCACCCTCATCCGTGGGCTGTGCGACGCCGCGGAAGTGGACAAGGCCGTGGAGCTGATGGGCGAGATGTGCGAAAGTGGCATCGAGCCTAACGTGGTGGTGTACAGCTCTTTGCTCCAAGGGTATTGCAAGTCTGGGCGGTGGGAGGATGTAGGCAAGGTGTTCGTGGAAATGTCCGAGAAGGGAATAGAGCCAGATGTGGTGATGTACACTGGGTTGATCGATAGCCTTTGTAAAGTGGGGAAGGCAAAGAAGGCGCACGGGGTGATGGACATGATGGTGAGGAGGGGGTTGGAGCCAAATGTGGTGACGTACAACGTGCTCATCAATTGCATGTGCAAGGAAGGTTCAGTAAAGGAGGCAATCGGTGTGCTGAAGAAGATGTCCAAGAAGGGAGTGGCGCCGGATGTTGTGACATATAACACACTGATCAAGGGGCTCTCGGATGTGCTCGAGATGGATGAAGCAATGTGGTTGCTTGAGGAGATGGTTCGAGGTGAGAATATGGTTCAGCCTGATGTGGTGACATTCAACTCGGTTATACAGGGCCTTTGTGATATTGGTAGGATGAGGCAAGCGTTCCAAGTCCGTGCGATGATGGAAGAGACTGGGTGTATGGTTAACTTGGTGACATACAATCTGCTGATTGGTGGACTCCTTAGAGTCCACAAGGTAAGGAAGGCTATGGAGCTGATGGATGAGATGACTAGTCTAGGGCTGGAGCCTGATTCATTCACCTATAGTATACTGATAAAGGGTTTCTGCAAAATGTGGCAAGTTGACCGTGCAGAAGATCTTTTATCTACAATGAGAGATCGTGGGATAGAACCTGAGCTATTTCACTATATTACTTTGCTTGTAGCCATGTGTGAACAGGGTATGATGGAACGAGCGAGGAATTTGTTCAATGAAATGGACAACAACTTTCCACTAGATGTGGTTGCATATAGCACTATGATCCATGGTGCTTGCAAAGCAGGGGACTTGAAAACTGCGAAAGAGTTGCTTAAGAGCATGGTTGATGAGGGACTGACTCCTGATGCTGTTACATATTCTATAGTAATCAATATGTTTGCTAAATCTGGAGACATGGAGGCGGCAAATGGTGTGCTTAAACAGATGACAGCAAGTGGCTTTTTGCCTGACGTTGCCGTATTTGATTCACTGATCCAAGGTTATAGCACAAAAGGAGAGATAAACAAGGTTCTCGAGTTAATTCGGGAAATGATAACAAAGAATATAGCACTTGATTCAAAAATTATTTCCACTCTTTCCACTTCTCTGGTTGCAAGCAATGAAGGCAAAGCATTGTTGCAGAGCTTGCCTGATTTCAGTGCAGAAATATCAAAAGGCAACATCAATTCACCCCAGGAGTTAATGAAAGTGTTGCATAATGTGTGCCCCCAAACAAATTAAACCTGGTGTTGAGCCTCTTTCATGTTCTCCTGCGCAGGTAGCCTTCATTCCTTCATATTTGAGATTTAAAATATGTTCCTTTTTTCTAGATCTGCCTATAGTTTGTACATAGTTCTGTCCATTCCCAAATCATAGGTGTTATTTGATTTCGGCTGCAGATATTAAATTTGGTACATCTCTATCAGATGTAGTTAGTAGTTATTGCGTGTCATGCGTCCATTTTCCTCGTGGTTATTTCAGTAGGTTCTTAATTTAGTCTTTGCTTCTCTGTACCAATGCAGGCTATATCATTCAAAGCTGTCAGCATTCAGCAATTGCACAAGAGAGCAAAACTAAATTTGGGTACATTTGCCGGATCGTTGGCTAGCTGGAGTCATCGAAATTCACAGGCAATTATGATCATTTGCCACTCTTTAGATTGCCACCTGCCACCCAGTGAGGCTGTGACAATGACACGGGGGGTCGATGACATATGGGCCAAGATGGAAAAACATCAAATTCCCAATCTAAGAGTGCAAATCATCAATTTTGGGATGAGGATATAGGATATAGCAACTTGCAAGTATATAGGAGACAGGAAGTCCATGTCCAGCAAGTATCAGATGGGCATGATTCACGACAGTGCGGATGACTATTTTCAAGGGCTAGCATGATACCAGCATCAAAGGCCAGGAAGCAACGAACTTGAAAGTTTCGTTTCAAACTCGATAACGACATGCTACTGACATCTGCAGCCGACATCTCCAAGGTCTTGGTGCCAGAGCTGGACTTCACCTGCTCGGGTCCTAAAGAGGTGGCATCTGTGCTTCCAAGGGCTTGTTCTCCATTGATTGATCTAGCGTGTATGCAGCCTTTTCTTACTGGGATGAAGAGTTGAGATTGTTTTTCTTGTCCCTGGTATTGTTAATTTGATACGCAAACTATTTTGATGTTGTAGTGGTATGGCAAAAAGTATCTCTTTTACGGTACACAAATTTTCTTAAGAGACTGACATGCTTCGTAGTCACTACTCAAATACTCAATGATGATACCAAACGGTTTTTCTCGCAGAAAACCTAAACAACGGTATCCCGTTGGAACGGGATACCCTTCTATGATATAGTATCTGATACCTGTTGTGGTACAACTGCATGATACCTGATACCTGTGATACCTGTTACCCGGTATCTATGATACTAGGACCTGATACCTGTGATACTCGTGCAAGAGAACAGTTAATATGTCTATCCCGTTGCAACGGGCCGTTTTGTAGCAGCCCAAATGGCAATTGCTGAAAGGAGTTGCAATGGCAACTTTTATGTCCAAATGCGGCCGTTTGCAATTGGAAAAAGAGAAGAAGAAAAGACGCTGCTTTGCAGATTGTTCGGCGATGTATACTCCACCGCAGTACATCTCCGAACGATTTCCCTTTCACTAGAGGGTTTACCTTACGGGCGTGGCTAATGGGCGATCGATCACTTGCCCCCCTATACACTCCAACCCCTTTCCTCCTCCCCTTCTTCTCTTCCTACTACATCATAAATTTTTAAAAAATAAAAAAACAAAATTGGAAAAATTAATGTAAAGAAATACTCTATATAAAATTTTTTGAATTTAAATTCAAATTTAAAACGGGTATGTAAACTTTTGACTTATAAATTTTGAGTCTATAAACTAATATTTGAATTCAAATTTAAATCGGGTATATAAACTTTTGACTTATAAACTTTGGGTCTATAAACTTTAGATGTATAGAAATACTATATATAAAAAATATTTGAATTCAAATTCAAATTTGAATAGGATATAATTCAAATTCAAATTTGAATCGTGTATATAAACTTTTGAGTTATAAACTTTGGGTCTATAAACTTTAGGTGTATAGAAATACTATATTAAAAAATATTTGAATTCAAATTCAAATTTAAATCGGGTATCTAAACTTTTGACTTATAAACGAGCAATCGCCATTTAGGAGTTTCATTACCTTACCGCTATCTAGTGGTATCACAATTATCAATCGTTTGGTTGCTATAAAAGCGACAAGATATTAAGTGGTATTACAATTATCAATTGCTTGGTTACTAAAAAAGCAAGAGGTTTTTGATTAAAAAAACCCATTAGCTTTTAAAAATAAATAATATTGTAGCAAGATGTTACCGTGATAAGCGAAGGTAATTATCTGCCGCACTGCTGATGCTAGCAAACAGTAAAACTGTAAAAGCTTCAGGTCAAACTCACACGCTGGCCCAGTTGCTCAGTTAACTCCTCCCAATAATCGCACGCGCTCTCCTCTCGCATCGACCCTGTCCCTCTCTCATCATTCATCAATCGTCGCCTGATCGCCTCCGCGAAATTCTTCCTCCATTTCTCTCTCCATCGAATCTCATCCCAGCAGCAGCAGCAGCAGCCGCCATGGATTCCAAGGTGGACGCGAAGTCAGCAGCGGCCAGGGCCGCCACGGAGGCGCACCCGCCGGAGCACGCGGCGTACCCGCGGCTGTCCCCGGAGGACGTCGCGCCGCCGCCGCCGCCCGTCGTGTCGCCGCCCGTCTCCGCCAACCCCTACGTGGTCTCCGCCCCCTCCGCGCAGCCGCCCGCCAAGAGTCAGTACCATCCCCTCCTCCTCCTCCCCGCTGCTGCTGCTGCTCCGATTCTTGAGACGATCCACGCCGCCGCGCTGACCGTCTCCGGTTGTGTTTGCCTCCTCGGCTCGATCGCCGCCGGTTGCGTTTGCCTCCTCGGTTCGATCGCCGCAGGCGCCAGGGAGAATCTCCGGGAGAAGTTCGACGTGGTCGGGAGGAGGTTCGGGGAGGCCGCGCGCAAGACCGAGGGCATCGTCGGCGACATCTGGCAGCATCGTGAGTTGTTCCCCCCCAAATCCCAATTTCACATCCGCGTGATCGAATCAAACACCTGCTCATCATCATCTGCAGCATCCAAGTATCCAATCCATCACTTCTCAGTATCGAAACCACTAATTCTGCTACTACTGCTGATTTGTTTCACCAATGCTATGTGATTCTTCTCTGTTTGAGTGCTTACTTGTTCATCATCCGTTAGCATCCAATTAATCCGTCACTTTTCAGTGTCAAGAACACTAATTCTGCTAGTACTAATTTGTTTCACCAATGCTATGCTATGCGGTTCTTCTCTGTTTGAGTGCTTGGAATTGGAAATTCTTCTGCGTTGCTGTAGTGAAAACCGGGCCAAACATTGCTGATACTGCGATGGGGAGGATTGCTCAGATATCCAAGGTGATAGCTGAAGGTGGATATGACAAGGTGTTCCACCAGACGTTCGAGTGCCTGCCTGATGAGAAGCTCAAGAAGGCGTATGCATGCTACCTGTCGACTTCTCATGGTCCGATCATGGGCGTCTTGTACATCTCCACTGCCAAGATTGCATTTTGCAGCGACAGTCCTGTGGCGTATGTCACCGAGGATAATAAGAACCAATCTTCCATCTACAAGGTATGGTGGCTTTCGTCATATGCTCTATAAACCACATGATGGTTTACTGTTCATATGATTTGTAATTGTTTGCTGATATTCAAGTTCTTGGTTTCATAGAATTTTTATTTCAGATGCTGGTTTGTATCATAAATGCTATAGCAAATTGGTACTACCCTGGTTCCAAAATATAAACAGTTCTGCACGTTTCCAAAATATATCTGGACATCCCTGTGTCGGGATACATTTTGAGACTCAAGCAGAAATGCTTATATTTTGGAACGGATGAAGTATTTTATAAGTTATCGGGGCTGCCTAAGGCTCGGGCGCCCGATGATTTGGAGAAAAATCGCCCGATTTACGTGCAAAACTACTTTAAACTGATTTTTCTCTTAAATTACTTATCAAAATCATGATCCAATTGCACCATTAAATTCGTTGCAATTAAATCTTCAAAACAAGACCACACATGGATATATTCCGACGAAATTTTTTTTTAGCTTATTATTGAATTTTTTTTAAATGTCGCACGATGTTCCACCAGGTATATCGGAATTGTCTCACTAAGTAGATCGAAAATGTTTCACTCGTTTAAATTGGGTGTTGTTTCACCTTATATAAAAACAATGTTTCAACAAATAGTGAAAGAATGTTTCAGTTCACTGCAACATTAGATCTATACATAGTGAAACATTGTGAGTACACTAGGTGAAACATTTTTCGATGGAAAAAAAATAAACCAAATTCCCTTAATAGGGGTTTCCAAAATATATGGGTTTTTTTTATTGCAATGGAATGTTTCGTTCACTGCAACATTAGATCTATATATAGTGAAACATTGTGAGTACACTAGATGAAACATTTTTTGTGGAACAAAAAATAAACCAAATTCCCTTAATAGAGAGTTTTCAAAATATATGGGTAATTTGTTGCAATAGAGTTGTGTGTGTATGGACATGTGGTGGGATAGGGGAGGGGAGTGCGCGTGCATGGGGCGGGGGAGCGCCCGATTTCTCCTCCCCCGCCCGATCGCCCGACGGACATCATTACCATAAGTTATCTCAACTTTGTGAAAACATATTAATTACGAAGGTGGCATGGAAGATAAGAATTCCACGTGATTTGTATCATGTATGCTACCAAATTGCTATTTCAAGTTAAGTTTCGGACGATTTGCAAGGGATCTTGTAGAAACACACCTGATCATGTATGTATCTGTTTTAACAGGTAGTTGTACCCGTTGCTCAGCTAAGATCAGTCACTCCTACAGCAAGCCAGCAAAACCCAGCAGAGAGGTACATCCAGGTGGTTTCTGTCGACAACCATCACTTCTGGTTCATGGGCTTCGTCAACTACGATGGTGCCGTGAAGAGCCTCCAGGAGGCCGTTCATGGCGTCTAGGCTTCACTTCACCATCACATGTATTTTTTGTGAACACCGCCGTTGCATGTATTGATCTGTCCGTCGTTCGTCATGCATCACTGGGAATTCGCATGTGTCGGTGTGTTAAATTCTGTACAGATCGCTCCCCTTGCTGTGTATATTGGCTGAAATTTGTGTTGCATATGCATTCATGTATTGTATGTAGTGTGGACTAGATGTGTACAAATACTGGATTGATTGTTGGCTTGATGCTCCATTAAAGCCTTTCTGTTCGTTGTTCCCATTCTAAGTTCAATCACATGATGAGTTGACGATTGCTGTTGAATATTTTTGGCATTCCCGGAGTTAATCCATGCTGAGAAGATATTACTAAACATGGTTTTGGGCTGTTTAGTTTACGTAAAGTGTTGGTATTGCAAAAAAAAAAAGGAGATAATACTGTATTAGCAAAGAACAAATCATGCCAGAAAAGGTAAATGCAGCTTCCAAAAAAAAAGAATGTTGTTTGAATAGAGGTTAAAACAAATTTTAGAATCGAAGTTCTCACCCTTGGATTACCACAAGTGACGATGAATATCCTTTGCTGCTAGCAAACATGTTGCGCTGTTACCTCATTTGCTTTGACGCCTTGGCCCGCCCCTATCCCTATGGAACCAGAGCCGGTTTATAGGATGGCGCCTGTGCAGTGCATGGCTGAGGCCGTGGGGAAATGAGGTCGCAGCCTCACACGCATATGTATACTGCATCTGAAATTTCTGTTGTGTAAAGCATCAACAACAGTAAAAATGTAGTCTTCAAGATCGAATATACAGAAATTTCAAATTTCTGTTGTCCAAAGCAAATCAACAATACTAAAAATGCAGTCTTACAGAATCAAATATCACTATAGAAATTTCTGTTGTGTAAAACAAATCAACATTAAAAGTGCAACCTTCAAGGATCAAATATCATCCACAAAATATGAAGTTAAACATCACAAATATCCAGGGCATCAAAGTGACAGACTAAAAATTAACGAAGCTAGAAAATATCTTCTATGCAATGATGATTACAGAACAGAGTATTTCAAAGGTCCATTCGTTTCATTGACTCGTCCAAGTTCTGTAAAAAAAAAAAGATAAATAGTTCAAATGATCAATATTTCTAGGAAAAAAAAAGATACATTTTTTCTAAAATAAAGCATTAATAAAGCTTTCTAAAATATTGAATTATTGGTGATGATAAATTTGTTTTCCATCAAGTGATTATCCAGAATTTGTAGGCCAAATTTTGGAGGTGTTAATTAAATATGATAGTTGATTATCTAGTTTGCCAGAATTTGCATAACTAAGATAGTACATACAGGAAACTGACGTAATTTGCATCAACTTTGCTGATAAACTATCAGATTTAGAAAAAAAACAAAAGAACACAAGAAATTCACTAACCATGGAATCATCAATAACCAGATCCTTCATTTGGACATCCATAAGCTTCCACAATCCATTGAATCCTCTAGGCCCAGGTTCTGTACATAAACATGTTAGAGAGATCAAATGGGTACATCAGCTCATCTAGTTCTGTAAGATGAACTAAATGCATATTAACAAATGCAAAGAAACATGCAGAGTAGTCCATCTAGTTCTAGAATAAAGATTCATCAGGTAAAATTTTACTCTACATAATACTGCTACTTAAATTAGATCCTCTCAACCTGAGATTGCTAATTTGCTCATCAAGCAAGCAAACAAAAGAGAGGTACTAAGCAATGACCGTTCAAGTCTCTTCCAGCCACAAGACTTAGTAGATGCAGAAAGTACAGATGGACAAGACTTAGGGTTTATGGAAGGAATCATATACCGGTGCTCACGGGCGAGAGAAACCCAGCTGGACGAAGGTGGCGATGTGGCTGGGTGTCCTCCGGAGCCCTCATCGTTGCTGCCGGTGGAGTGTCATCCGGAACACCTCGCAGGTCACTGCTCCACCGGTTGGCCATCAAGCAGATAGCCGCCGCCCACCGGTGCCTCCATCCGCCGCTGCCGCAGGTAGAGCACCTCGTCGGTCACTGCTCCGCCGCCTGCAGGTAGAGTGCACGCCGACGGTGGAGCACGGTGCCGCGTCGCCTGAAGTCGCCGCCGCTGCCGCGTGCGAGACGAGAGCACACCTAGGGTCGATCCACGTGGACCCTAGGGTTCACTGGGTGCCAGCCCTTTGTTCCCTAAAAATATATGGGCCAACCCAAGAACCTTTTGGTGCCAAATTTTTGGAAAATACACCGAAGGTCCCTCAACTTCTCATCTAGTTACAAAATCATCCTCCAACCACAAAACCGGATACAACGCATCCCCCAACTTACAAAACCAGTGCAAACTAGGTCCCTCAGCGGTTTTGACCTGGTTTTGTCCGACGTGACAAGTGACTCGGTGTGGGACCCACGTGGGCCCCACATATCAGGATGCCACGTCATCTCTTTCCTCTCAGTTTTCTCCTCGTCTGGGTGGGCAGGCCGGCCGACGGGTTGGGGAGGAAGCCGATGGGGGCGCGGCGGGAAAGGAGGACGTTCGGCGGCAGGCCGGTGACGGGTGGAGCGGAGGCGGCCTCCCCCACACCATGGACGACGACGGCGATGGCAGCCTCGCTCTCCCCATCCCGCTCCCATTGGCACCATCTACCTCCGCTCTCCCCTCTCCCCGCTCTTCTCCTCTCTCTGCCCTCCAGATGGTCGATGTCGACCGTCGCATGCCGATGCGGCCCGACCTCCCGCCACCCTGCCGCCGCAGCCCCTTCCTTTCCCGCAGCGTGCCTGCCCACTGCCGGCCAGCCGCTCCGGCCCGTGCCGTCGCCCGCTTCACCCACCGTTTGCCCGGTCCTCCGGCAGGCCAGTGCAGCTGCCGCATCGCCAGCCGTTTCCGTGCGGCGGTGGGCGACGGCGCGCGGTGCCTATCGCTCCGGTGCCCGGACCCGTCCTGCTCGGTCGCTGGTGGAACAAACAACAAAACTCTCGCATATCAAATTTGGCACGAGCTCACGCATAGCAGCTGAAAATTTACAAGCACAAAGATACTATCCGGCAATCCAGCCCATAGATGACGACGATTAATTTACGAGCAGATTAAGAACCAATTAACCAGTACACGAAGAAACGGGGAGAGAATTCGAAGAAAGATGAAAGAGAACAAGTCCCAGACCTTGCGGCTAGCTGGGCAAGGGCACCGGCAGCTGGAACGGCTCCGGCAGCCGGATCTCGCCGCCTGCTGCGATCGACCGGCTGCAGCCGAAGCAGCTCCAGCAAGCCATCACCCCAACCCCTTCCCTTCCTTCCCAACCCGCCGGTCGGCCTGCCCACCCAGACGAGGAGAAAACTGAGAGAGAAGAGGCGACGGGCGGAGCGGCGGCCTCGCCGCCGCGTGCCTCCACGCTCGCCCATGCCGTCTCCTTCGGCCTCCCTTCCCGCGTGGCAGCCGCCGCCGCCGCTTCTCCGCCACGACGCTCGCATCCGCCGCCGCCGCCTCTCCACCTCCGCCCTCTCCGCCACGATGCTCGCTTGCCCGCCGCCTCCTCTCCGCCACGATGCTGGCTCGTCGTCTTCCCCTTCTCTCGTGTCTCAGCCGCCGCGTCGCCGCCGCCGCATCGCCGGCCGGCCGCAGACCTCTCGCCCTGGCAACCCCCTCCCCACCGCCGGCCGGCCTGCCGACGACATTGCATCCTAACATGTCGAGAGGAAAGGAAGGGAGAGGCTGGCCTGCGACGTGGCATCCTGACATGTGGCGCCCACGTGGGTCCCACGCTGAGTCAGCCGCCACGTCAGACAAAACCGGGTCAAAACCGTCGAGGGACTTATTTTGCACTGGTTTTATAAGTTGGGGAATGCGTCGTATCTGATTTTGCGGTTGGGGGACGATTTTGTAACTCGATGACAAGTTGAGGGACCTTCGGTGTACTTTTTCCCAAATTTTTAGGGTCGGCCAGCGCACCTAATGGGCCGATCTGCCCCCTTTGCAGGCTGAGGTGTAGCATTATATAACACTAACTAAACAGAGAACTTCAACAGCACTATCCAAATCAGATTAGCTGCAGTGAACTGAGAAATGTACCGCCCAAATCCTTTAGTTTCGGGAAAAATATGTATAGCTTACATAAAAATTCATGAGTGGACGTCCACATGAGCCACCAATCGTTTATTCGACAAAATCAGCATAACTGGCAAAAAGAAAAAACTTGCAGCTAGCACATACTCCTATCAATATCCTACATGAGTATTATGATCCATACAAGATCATTCAATTCTTCAACCTACTGAGATGCTTCACAATTTTTTAGAGCTTCAAATTTTATCCATTTGCTCAGTGTGACAATGCTCCAAACAGGTGTCTTGGAAATACATGACATTCTCGACGCATTACAACTTACAAGATAGCATATTGCATATAGTTAAGTTAAGCAACAACTGTTGTATAAAACACTAAGGAATCTGCTCAAGAAGTTTCAAGCTTCACAAGGAGACTAAATTAAAGATAACATATGCTGGATTGATTCCATGAAGTTAAGAAACGGTCAGCATGTAACATTGAAAAGTCTGCTATAGAATTTTATACTTCAAATTAGGGGACTAAATTGCATATACTAGAATTAATAGAACATTGAATAAACTACAAACAATCATTATGAACAAAACAAAAGAAAAAAATCAAGATGACCTTCATGGCCTCACACTAAAATATAGTAATGCTTACGTCTATAGAGCAACAAATGGAAAGAGGCATGTCTTGGAACATAATTCCCTGCAGACTCTCTGGGAGTCTATTATTGTTTATAGATAAAACTAGATAAAGCACATTTTCCATGCCTTGCATAGATCAATTTCTAGGAACAATATACTGTTGTGTTAGATTAAGACGGCCATCTTACAAAGAAAATGCCATTTATTACTAAATTCCCTAAAATATTCTAAATGATATTTTAGTACTTTACCAAATAGTGCTACAATATTCAGAACACAAATGGGGGCTGTTGGCATCAGATAATTATTAGTGGTAATGGATCAGCTGACTATATTATACACATAATTATTTGTACCAATTTATACAAATTTACATGATATGTTAATAGGATAGGTGCACAGACCTGAGATGGCTATAACAATCATCACTGCTCCTGAAGTTCTCCAAGCATGCCCAACAAATGTGACTGCCACATTTACACTCGACATGGTTGCAACCATCAGCTTTCTCGATTGTAAAGTGGCAAGAAGGGCATACCTTCACATTCTCCTTCCCCTTGCGCCATTCAAGCAGAGTTGCATCAGGGTCTTCCTTGTATTCTTTGTATGCCTCACAGGATATGAAAGGATGATATTCAAGATGACACTTGTTGCAGATCTCCACAAAGCAAGCCCCACAGACAAAAGGTTTGCTTTCAGCATCTGCAGCAGCCACTTGGTAAATGGATGGGCAATCAGGAGTAGGACAGAAACGATATTTTCCTGCATTAGAAGCAACAAATGCTCTCAAGGAGGCTCTAAATAGCTCTTCCAGTTTCTCGCTTGATAGGAGAGATCTCAAATCAACAACAAGGAGCTGCTTCTTGCACCCATTTTTGAGGCAACACAGAGGGAAACCATCATGTGATTTCATAGCAGATTCACACTGATCCACCAAGCAAGTCAGACAAAACACATGCCCACAAGATTCAAGCTTAAAGGGATCTTCTACCTCACACAGGCAAATAGGGCATGCATTCTCTAATGGAAGTTGAAGCAGGCCATTGTACTTTGTAGAATTTACCAGCTCAGAGATCATTTCTTCCACCCTTTGCTTGTCTTCTTTACTGCCTCGAATGTAAAGTGTATGTTGTCGTAAATTTAATCGAAGATCTACTGCAGGTACCTCTCTCTTCAATCCTTCCAGATCAGCCCCGAACTTTTTTAACATTTCCTTCATCAAGTTTGGAGGTAGGTTATGGCCACGAAGACGAATATCCAAAGGTTTCTTATCACGGAGTTGTAGAAGGGCATGGACCAATTTCTCCTCTGCTGCGGCAACCTGATCTTGGAGTCCAAAGACTTTAATATTTAGACTTTGTCTGTCATACAGAATGTAAGTGCCAGTCTCTTGCTCAACAGATTTCAAATCTGCTACACCATCACGGGACATGAGCAACTGAACTGTACTTAGTGTCAGATCAGGATGGTTTATTGTTTTGCCTTTCATTAAAATCTCAAGAGGCCTTCTCAAGTCTGCTATTGTTTTTGTGGCGTTTGCAGTAAGCTTGACACGGAATATACCATATTCATTCTTTTCCAAATTGTAAGACACGCCTACATGAAGAAGAACACTGGTTAAGGCTTGAGGACACCAACACATACAAATATTTTTGCAGTCCAAAACAACCAAACATTATTAAGGCCGTCTAAGAAAGGTGTCACTGCTAGTTACCACGTAGTGACCAAATGACCACCGGTTATTGAATGTAAAAACTGTGGATGGAAAAGACCTGGATAATATTTACATCTACTGAGATAAATTAGGAATGCAACTCATAGAAAAAAGTGACATTTTCAAACTTCCAAACATCATCAGTTAGCAACATTGGTATACACATTGAATGGTCACAGATTTGCCCTTATCAAAGACAAGATATTTGTTTGATGAAGGGCCAGTGGCCCACATACATAGATGAGCCAAGATTTGAGACCCATCCAAACTGCCTTGTTGTGTTTAATTTTCTATCCTTCCACAAAATAGAAAACAGGAAAGTAATTTTTTTCCCATCAATAAAACTATGAATTTCAGGGAAAATATGCCTCAAACATACTGTTCGTAAATCATATAAAACTGAAGTATGGGAAAATAACATTCATGCAATCATGAAAATGAAGAGGATCATTCAACTGAACAGTATGGAAAATTAGAAGCAGCAGAGTTTAAGAAGTTATAAGGAATGCAGAATTACCTTTTTGGCTTCGGAAGCTCTCAAGAAGAGAAGCAACTGCTTGGCTGATAACATTATACACGCGTACTTGACAGGACATAGTACTATGAAACACATGCTGGCATTGTATTGTCTGCCAAGGAAGACAGCATGGAAGAACACTTCCTTGAAGATGTTCCAATGCTCTTGCAGCCTCTCGATGAAGACTTCCATCAAAAGTAATAGTGGCTCTCATCACCGAATCATTCTCCTCTGGAGTTAACACCTCAACACGGAAATTTTGGGCAGGAAAATTTTTCTTTGGCATGAAGGAAGAAATTTCTCTATTTAGTGCTTCTGCACACAAGGAAGCAGAAGGGGCAGCTATGGGTGTTCCCCTGAGCAAATGCACATCAACGATTTTCCTTGTTGTCGTGCTACGAAAGGCATCATACAATTCTGGCTCTGTTACATGCATTGGAATTCCTCTGACAAAAATACAATTCTCATGTCTTGTACTAACCTCACAGTTGATATACCTTCCACCAACTCCCAGAGCAAAGCAGTCCTTTACAACAAATTCAGCTTCCCCACTGGCACATGTTACCAGCGCGAGTCCCCGACTTTGCTTAAGTGGCCAAGATACTTTAGCTCTCACTGCTGGAAATGGTAATCCTCGATTACTGGAAGAGCATACTGGAACCACTTTCAATGGAGAACCATGAAATTCCATCCCATTCAATTTTGAAACAGCATCTTCAGCATATTCAGGATTGAGGAATGTAAACTTCCCCCACTTCGTTTCATCTGAGGCCACCTGAAGATTTCCATAAAGTTTATAAAAATTAGCAACACCAGAGATAAGAGTATCCACCAAGCAAATAAGCTCCTTGTCATTCAACTCATGAGCATTTTGATGCAAAACCTCTACGGTCAGATACCTCTTCTCAAGTTCCAAATGCTTTATTTCAGCACCAGAACCAAATAGGGCAAGAGAACAATCACCAGGTTTTCCAGAAAACAAACTTTTCTCAAGGCATTCATTCCTCAACATCCGAGCTTCACACTCCAATGCATCGTTAACGATGCCAAACACCTTTTTTATGTCTTGTTCTTTGGCAAATAGCACAACCTCTTTATTTCTGAAGTCAACTTCAACAGTCACACGGTCATCCCTGAATTCTTCTTGGAGAAGTGAGATTATCTTCTGCTGATTTTGGCCAGATTTTCCACAAAATTTTCTCAGCAAGTTATATCCAAGTCCACTTATTACCTTCACCTGCAATTTAAGCTTCTCCAGTTGCTGAATCAAAGGCATGGGGTGAATCGAACACAAAGCATCAGGATCAATAGCAGTTACACATACCAAATATTGATTTGGTACTGACAAGATTTCTGTGAACACCACCCACTCAGGCTTGCTATCATAAATGAGCAATGAGCAAGAGGGATGGAGTTTCACAGCCTGATCCGTTGAAATCACCTGGTAACCAAACCTTTCATGTCCAGAAAACATAGCAATATTACCAGAAAGAGATGTGAGAATAATTCTTTTTAGCAACTTATCATGCACGGTGGACTCCTCAGGGTTCCAACACCAGTAACTTGGGACAATGATGTTCAGCTCGTGTCTTAAACAATTCTCAAGGTCTGATATTGTTTCCTGGCACCTCCTCATGGTCTTGGCATTGATGCTATTCTGCCAGCACCACGTATTCCTGTTTTCATGCTCATCCTCCCACTCTTTATATACAGCTAGTAAAGTGAACAGATCTCCATCCTGATGACAGAATGGGACCTTTAGACGGTCAGCTTTGTATTTCTCCTCATCTGTGCCCACTCTACAAAATATGCTGCTAGAATTTGCCATAACAGCAGCTAGAACTACACCTTCCTTCCTCAAACCAAAACCAAAGCAATCAAGCATGATTTTCCCAAGCCTCGGCTCGATTCCCAATTTAACTAGGTAGCGACCAGTATCAGTCAGCTCAAAACCATCACATTTATATTTTACAGCACCCAGTTGTTCAAGATTCTTTACAGCCATATTAATAGCTTCTGGGTTTGGGGCATCAACAAATTCAAAATTCTGTGCATCCCTAATACCCAGCGCAAGTATTCTCAGAACAGCAGTGCCAAGATGAACTTTGCGGATTTCAGGTTCTTGATGCACTTCCATCATACTGAAGTCAGATTCAGAGTAAAGCCTGTAACACCTCCCCGCTCCAGTTCGACCTGCTCGGCCAGCACGCTGATTAGCAGAACTTTGGGAGATCCAATTAACTTTCAGTACATTGAGACCACTGCTAGGCACAAATCTGCTCTCCTTAGCCAGTCCAGAATCAACAACATACTTCACTTCTTTTATGGTCAATGATGTTTCAGCAATATTTGTGCAGAAGATTATTTTTCTCTTCCCAGGATAGCTCTTGAAAACTAGACTTTGCTCTACATGGGAAAGCTTTCCATGCATCGGAAGTACCACAACATCTGCATCGCTGAAGTTTTCACATGCCCATTCAACTTCGAGTTGAGAAGTCAAGAAAGCAAGGATAGCACCCTCTTCTTCATTCTTGTGAATGATGCTTACCATTTTCACAACATCGTAAACATATGAAGCAGTAGCACAAGAACCGCGCAGATGGTTTGGCATGGTATTGAAGGAAGCCTCTTCTGATATATCAGGGACATATTTAATTTCAACAGGAAAACTTCGCCCTTTAACATAAAATGTTTGGCATCCATAAAAATATTCAGCGAGTCTATTAGCATCGGCGGTAGCAGACATTATGATAAGTCTCAAATCCAGCCTATCAAGCAGTTTCTTCTTAATCAAAGCTAAGAGAAGATCGGTGTTCAAGCTTCGTTCATGCGCTTCATCAACAATAATATATGAAATGCCATCTAGTCCCATATCATTCATACAGTGATGCAAAAGGCAGTTGTCTGTGGTATATATAATCTTTGAACTGAAATCTTGATAATCTAAAAAGGTTGAATTCAACACAAAGTTGTCCCCGTAGCAACCATTGCTTTCTTCAACTACTCTATGTGCCAATGATATAGCAGCAATTTTTCGGGGTTGAGTACAGACAATTGAGCCATTAGCAGCAAGACCTGAGTCAGCAAGATACTGAACCAATTGTGTGCTCTTCCCAGAACCAGTTTCCCCAATCAAAATCATCACCTATGGAAAACAAAGCTATACGACTTAGAGAATGATTTACAAATTTAATTGAATGACTGATAGTAAATACAGAAAGGTATGGGTGCAACACAATATGTATTAGAGAATGATTTACAAATTTAATTGAACGACTGATAGTAAATACAGAAAGGTATGGGTGCAACACAATATGTACTGGAAAACTTGGACAAGCTACATAATCAAGACTCCTGTGCCTCATGAGCAAAATTGCATCTTATTTATAGGTTTTGCCTATAAGCATAGAATATTCTGCCAACCAAAATTCATAAGAAAAATGCGGCATGCTGATTTAGAATGCAAGAGAACCTATTCAAAACTTCAAACAGAGGTGGAACTTGATGGCGCATTGTATGTGAAAACATGCACACAACTAAATTCCTAACTCAACTCTTTCTTCCAGAGTTCCAAGCATAACAGTGATGATCTAATGGTTCTTTCTGCATTGCAAACTTCCAAATTCCAACCCACTACAGATAAAACTGCATTGAGAAGTCTGGCTCTCACCTGGTTAGCGAAAATGTGATCTAGAATGTTCCTGCGGTAAGCATAGATGGGTAGCCCCTCCTTAAGCCTTCTACATTCCCGCAGCATTATCATGTGCAGCCTAGCGAAATTCATCTCACCACCTCCCCCAATCCCAAACACCTCCAACCCTTCCTCCTCCGCCTCCTCGTCATCCTCCGTCCCACGCAACAATGCACGCCGTATCGATCTCATCGCGGCTTTGTACTCATCGATTTTAGCATCTACCAACTCCTTCTCAGCCTCGAGAGTTCTCTTCTGGGCCTGGAGCTGCTCGAAGTCGCGGATGCGATTGTGCCCCGCCAGGCGGCGCTTCACCGCCTGGATGGAGGCCGCGAGCTCGGAGGAGCGGGCGGCCGTGAGGGAGACGAGGTCGGAGTCGACGAGGCGGGCGGCGTGGGCGGCGAAGAGGGAGGCGATGAGGGGGGCGGCGTGCGCGGCGAGGGCGGGATCGGAGACGTCCGGGGTGAGGAGGTGGAGGCCCTCGAGGCGGAGCGACCAGAGCTCGCGTGCGGCGGCGGCGGCGGCCTGCAGGGAGCGGAACGCGAGGCGCGCGGCCTGGCGGCCCGACGAGGAAACGCTCAGGCTGTCCGGGGGAGGGGAGGGCAGGCCGGCGACGAGCGCCTCGACCTCCGTGGCCGGCGGCGCCGAGAGGTTGCTCCCCCCGCGGAGGAGGATCACGGCGAACTGCCGCGGCCCCGGCTGCGAGGGGCGATACCGCTGCTGGTACTGGTACTGGTTCTGGTTCTGGTGGTGGTGGTGGTAGCGGTGCGGCTGCGGCGGCGGCGGGCCCCAGTCCGGCGGGCGGTAGGGGCGGCCGTCGTTGGATCGGCGCATGGCGGCGGCGGCGGCGGCGGCGGCGGCGAGGTTGGGTTTCCGAGGGTTTGGGGGGAGGTTTTGGAGAGGGGAGGCGGTGGGGTGGGAATCGACGGGAGGAGAGGAGGGAAAGGTGGGGGGAGAGACGGACGAGACGAAGGCCTTTTTCTCGCGGTTTTATGATTTCCGTTTCCGTTTCTTTTTCGGTTTTATTTTTTTCAGATAGCGTCCGTTTCAGTGGGGATGATGGACGCGTGAACGGATGAACGGACGGCTGTGGATGATGCGTTCGTTACCTACTAAATATTTTTTTAAAGAAAAGGTTTTACTCTTTCTAGATTGGATTATATAGGCTGCGTTCGTTTCTTCAACAAGACAAACTGTTAAACGGTGTGTTTCGTGTAAAAATTTTCTATATAAAAGTTGCTCTAAAATATCATATTAATTCATTTTTCAAGTTTATAATAATTAAAACTCAATTAATCACATGTTATTATCTGTCGATTTGCGTGAAATACTTAATCTTCATCTTTATCTTCAGGAGATTCAAACGCTACCATATTACCCCATCTGTTTCAGATTATATTGACTTTGGTTAAAGTCAAACTGCTCCAAATTTGATCAAGTTTGTAGATTAAGTTTGACTTTGACCAAAATCAAAACGACTTATAATCTGAAACGAACACAATAGAACTTAACGCTCACTTCCCATTTTACATTTTTTTTTAGAAAAGAAACGAGTAAAGGGTTTACACATCAAAATTGTAATACTATTAGATAAGAATGGATAATAAGGTATATTGAAAGAGTTTTTTTAATTAGTTAGAATTGTATTATGCATATTCTCGCTCCGTTTTTAAAGATATTATGTTATTTACTTTGGACATGACGTTTGGCGTCCATCCTATTAAAAATTTATTGCAAATATAAAAAAATCATACTAAAAAAAGTGTTGTAATAATAAAACGAGTAAAAAGATTGGTGTTTTCATAGGTTTTAATAAAACAGATAGTTACACGTTGATGTCCAAAAGTCAATAGCATTCTATGTAGAAAAACGGACATATGTTATTTTTGGCGTAGCTATTAGCTAATATGAACTTCTACATACGTCCAAACGTAGTTCAATTGAACTCCAAACGTCCAAACGTCCAAACGTAGTTCGGTCATACATTGAACTCCTGTTCAATTTTATTCTCCCGTATCTAGTTTCCATGTTTTTTTCTGAGCTTAGACAGTTAGACGGCGGGCAACATAGCTCTAACTAAAGGATTTGTTTTTAGCACGATCACTTACGATCATTTGCACGTGCATTGTTTGTTACAATCGTCCTATTTCATGATTTATTTCCCTTATCCCTTACTCGAGTTTGGCCTAAACTAAATCACTAATTACAATTTAGCTCACTCTATGCCCCACATCAACCCCCCAAAAAAAAATATTTGCACGACGTTATTCCCAATTTTCCAATGTTTCGAAGCTTTTTCGCCCGTCACCATCGGAATTTCGTGGCTGGTAGCTTTGTTGTGGTTGGCACTACCACCAAGCAGTGCATAGCTACCAAGTGGGTGCCTCTTTGCCAATCCAGTGTAAGCACACTACCAATGATCATATAGTGGTTGACGCTGCAACAGCCATTTTCGTGCAAAGCACATTTACTTCACTAGCCTGCTTTCCTGCCTGGTTGAGCCAGGCAATCCATCTTCTCTAACCTTTTGGCCTTTTGCTTTGCTTTGCCGATGCACTGCACAGGGCCATCTCAGACTTCAGTGCTGGTTAAAGCAGCCGCACACTGACAGTGCTAGTGGTGCAGCTGAGTCATGACTGCAGTAAAAAGATGTGTAGGCAACAGCTCCAGGGTTTCAGCTGAACTGAAGCCAAACTGCCAAATATGTGAAGCTAAGGTGGTGAATCACGAGAGCTTCCAATCCATGTATTTCCAAACTTTCCTATGCAACCAACACAATCATATCATATGAACATTGCACGGTGGGACAGCAAGCTGGGTACATTCCATTGTTTCAAAGGTGAATTATTTGAACAATTCCGTAACAACTGTGTTACCTAAATACAGAAGCGCCTTCTTCGACTTAGAACCAGTCAGGACGTTTATTTGTAAGAACTGTTCAATAGAAACAAGTGATTGACAGCATCAGCTCTTGGTTATTTTGTCCGGTTATTCATGTAAGATCGGTTGGGGATTTGTGGGATGATAGCATGGGTTTTTCTTTGTTATGGCCTACAAGCGTCCTGGGAATGTGCCGTTCTCACGTTGTTCGTTCCAACGCTCAATCTGCACAAAAGATAAAACACACCGTGTCATCAAGGAGGCTATCTGAAAACAGTGACGCTTTACTAGAATAATGGTTTATGGCTAAGCATCATAGAAGCAAATAATATTGGAAACATAAAGTTTTAGGCTTATAGAAGGTGACAATTGAATTACTAGAGAGGCATACTTTAGATTATAATGGAAATCTCAGATAAAAAAACTGATAGGCATGTCAGTGAAGAAAGTGTAACAGAAACTTCATATGCCACAGGAATACCTAGATCATCATAACAAAGCAATCCACGGAAGTATTACTGAAAAAATCGATATAAGAAATGCATACCCATTCACTTGGGCAAAGTGATCGATAATATTTTGCAAACTTTTCACACTCAGGAGCACCCTCTCCTTTTGCAGCTACACACCTGTTATATGAGCATGCTCAAAGTAAATAGTTTAATTAACACCAAGGTTTCAGGTATGAGGAATCTGAAACTGAAAGATCTCGATCATATTCATACCTATGATATTCAATATAGCGTGTGAAGAAATGCCTTGTTTGATTTGTTGTTGGGAAACGAAAATCAGCGGGAGCCGTCTCAATCTGTATATTATATATGGTCAGTACTCAATACTGAACAACAAATGTGATTGCTTTTCCAATGATAGGTGGTATTGTATTGCAACTTAATTTCTGACTTCTCATCAATTGTTTCCTCTTCAGCCTCATTGCTTTCCTCTGTAGCAGCATCCCCTCTTCTTCTGGCTTCTCAGAGGATGCTGTCATCTCGGGAGTTTCACTTTTGTCCTCAACAACAGAAGTGGTGTCCTGAGCTGCTGGTGTTTCAGCATCTTTCTCAGGAACAACTTCAGCCACACTGTTATCAGAAGATTTTTCGGAGGATGAATTTTCCACAGGGACCTCGTGGGGTGGGAGCGAGTGTTCCTAAAAAATAAGATGGAGTTCAACATTGTTTATCGACCATGGAATATCAATTACAGAAGGAACAGCACGGAATGATGGCCACCACATCTTTGTAGTTGTAGCCCTGTCCCCTGTAGGCGTCTGTGCAGCACCAAAGTTTCACGGTAGACAACGATTTGGACAAGGCAATCGAGGGAGAAAAAATTGACATTTACTGACGGCGACAGTAGCTAACAGCAGTCGCAACTGAGCCAATTCAGAAGACGGAACGAGTTAAGGACGGTTTAGATTGATGTCATTTTCATCTATATCAATTTTTGGTAAAGTTCTTATGTTGCCAAACTTTGATAAAAAAATAAGAAATCATGCTAATTTTTTACTAATATTACCAACTTGATAAAATTTGGTAAGGTTTATTTTGGCTATAACCTATAACCGCCTTTCAATTCCTTCACTCAACCCAACTAAACATGCACATACGCATCCATCCACCGCTCCAAACCTACTCGCACGAAGAGAAATCCCGCCACTCCGGCCGCGCGAAACAATCCACTAGGCGATCACAGATTGATGGGATCTGAGCGCGCGCGTGTGTGCCGCCGCCGCACCAGTCCACCGGAGCCGGCCGCTGCCGCACGCGCGCGCGCGTAACCACACCTCGAGAGGCAAACTAGCAAGGCACCAAAATCTGGGAAGCGGGAAGCGATAGGGATACGGGATTCCCATACCTCGGCGGCGAGCGTCGGGGCCTTGCCTTCTCCCGCCGCCATGGGCGCCTCGCGAGAGCGAGCTTCCGGAAGCGAGCTCCGTGGAAAGAGAGAGAAGCGTACGCGTCTCCGAAGTCCGAGAAGGTAAAAGAAGAGAGGCATTGTGGGTTTTGGGCCGGGCTACGACAAAATAGTCCACTGGAGGCCCAGAGAGCTGGCTTTCACTTGGACTTGAACTGACTGACGCCTTCTCTTTCGCAACAAGTCTGATTGCTTCCGCCCAAAGTCTCTTTTTAGCACTTGCATAGAAATCTAAAATCAATCATGAATGTTTAGTTCCCACCGTTTCATATTATGATATAAGTTGTTTTGAATTTTCTAAAATTTAATTTATTTAAGTTTGATTAAGTTTAAAGAAAAAGTAGCAATTTTGATAGATAGATGTTGTTCTTGGGTCATACACGTGTCACTTTGGTATATCTGCACCAGGGTTCCTTCTATAGAAAAAAAAATCAGCATGGCCGAATTATTTTCGTATACGGTCGAGTGACATACATAGGGAGAAAATCAGCATTATTTAATCAAGGACATACACCGTCGCTAACTCGCTGTCAACCGCATTTTTTACGCAGAACAGAGAACAGACAAAGCCTTTAGAAAGACACGACGGACAGTTTGAGTTAACAGCGAGGCTCAACTGTTTCCCACGGTATCAGCGGTTAATTGGTTATTAGCGACAGGACGACGATGCCGCGATCACTCGCCGTTGTCGGTCACCTTGGCGCCGTCCATCCAGATGATGCAGCGGAGGCTCTTCCCCTGCGCGAGCAGCTCGAACGCCCTGTTGATCTCCTCGAACCCCATCTCGTGCGTTATGAACTCCTCCAGCTCCAGCTCCTGCGTATGCAAGCATACACACACCGGTTAATTAGACACTGAGACACAAAGATATGTACTATCTTCTGTCCAATGTTTAACCGTCCGTCTTATTTAAAAAAATTATTAAAAAAAGTTATAAAAATAGTCAGCATAAAGTATTATTGATGTTTTATTGTCTAACAACAATAACAATATTAATCATATAAAAATTTTAAATAAGACGAATAATCAAACATTGTATCCAAATACTGAAAAATGGAGTCTGTGTGAGACGAAGGTAGTACTATCTTGGTTTTAAAATGTAGCAATTTTTAACAAGATATGTATCTAAATATGTATATTTTAGCATGAAAGGAGTAATAGAACCAAGCAAATTAATTAAAACCCCGTTCAATCGATCGAAGTGGAATTGTGGATCACCTTGTACAGGTACTTCTGAGCCAGCATCGGGATGTCGTTCTTGGGCTTAATCCCGCCGAAGAGCGACCCGATGACCGATCTTCCCGGGAGGAGGTCCTGCGGCGGGATGCCGATCGGCGCCATGCTGCCGATGACGCCGAGCAGGATCGTCTTCCCCCATCCCTGGAAACGCAAAAACTCCAATCAGCTCACTGTCCCTAGCTATTACACGAGCAGAGAGAAACTAATTGTTTCTCGCCTGATCTGCACAGCAAGTAGTTACCATTCGAGAGCTTTGGAAGGCTTCCGCCATGACCGAGGCCGAGCCGATGCACTCGAAGCAGTAGTCGGCGCCGCCGCCGCCGGTCATCTCCTTGATGACCTGGAGATCGATCGATCAATTAGTGTGAGCATATGGCAGTAAAGAACTACTCTCTCCGTCTCAAAATATAAGAACTTAGAAACAGATGAAACTTATCTAGATTTATAGTGCTAAGAAATGTCTTATCAGATTCTATATTCTTATATTCTGCGACGCCGGGAGTAGTAGTAACAAGTAATGTAATGATTGATCGCCTCGGTGAAGAAAGGTTCAGACCTCGCTCACGGTCTTCCCACCAGTATCATTCGGGTTGATGAAGTCAGTGATGCCCAACCTCTTACCTGCATCGCAAACATGCAGATGAGCTAGTTAATTCGATGTGATGCCAAAGGCGTCGTACGTTTTTGTTCTTCGGGATGCAGGAATTTTGTGCAGCTTTTCACGGTGATCTTCAAATTTTCGTATGAAACAACAAAATAATTGTTCGCATGCATTACTGAATCTGAATTCAAACTTGGCCTACCAACGTCGAACTTGTCCGGGTTCAGGTCCACCCCGATAATCCTCGTAGCCCCACGCATCCTCGCTCCTTGAGCAACCTGAAGTACAGTAGACAGTCGTACGTTGAGACGTCGACGTTGCACGGGCATATACTAATGATATCTCAGTACATGGAGGATGATGTGCGCATGCACTAATTGGGCACGACTACTCTAATCCAAACCAAACACAAACTACTAAGACCTTCAACCCATTGTATTCGTATTCTTATTCGAATTGCTTATTAACAAATAAAAAATCATTTACGAGTAAAACTTTTATATATACGTTATTAACGACTCAAAAGTAAATGATGTAAAATAAACTACGATAAAAAATGAAAAAAAATCAAAATCAAGTTCTAAAATTTAATTTTTTTACATATAAGCATAAGTATAAGCCAAACAATAAGACCATTTGTTCTGTTAATCCCACCGGAAAGAAAGTTGAGGAAATTTTTAAGAGATATATACTACCTCCGTCCCATATTATTTGTCACTGATTTTTTTCTTTGCAACATTTTACCATTCATTTTATTTGAAAAAATAGTGCAAATATAAAAAAGATAAGTATTTTTGATAATAAAACAAGTCACAAACAAAATAAATAATAATTCCAAATTTTTTAATAAGACGAATGATCAAACATTACAAATAAAAACTCAAAGGGACAAGTAATATGAGGTATTTCATTAGTTATTGGTGTGAAAAATTATTCCTCTTAATCTCTTTTAATCTCTCTCGTGACGATTAAACGAACAAATCTAACTGACAGCTCTGATCGAAACGAAACACGAACCACTAACTCAGACCCATCACCTGATACCAAACGGATTTTTATTCTATTAGGGGTTAATCATGTTCTAACTTTCATACACATGGATTTACTAACTGGTGAAAAATCTTGCACATTGGGTATGTGGGTATGGGTCTCTTGTGGGTTTGTTCTTTACCCATCCGTACCCACTAACTCGTGGGTGAAAAAACCCGTAGATTAAGCCTTAAAACTATGAGTAACATAAATCCCAACGATTACTAAATCATAGCATAAAATTCCTTTCACATCCCATTGTTTTAGTCAAGTTATATAAAATTATTATTTACACAAAAAATTTGAATACAATAAATTATGAAATATTGATAAAAAGTCAACATGTCGTACACTGAAATACGGAGAGATTAATTAATTACCGCTAACCCCACGGCGCCTAATCCGAACACGGCCACACTCGAGCCTGGCTCCACTGCCGCCACCTTCCATGCCGCACCAATACCTGCACGCGCCAATCAAAGTCGCAGTCAGAAACCGATAGATACATCGGCACACGACACACGAGTACACGAGTAACACGACTGTGTGTGCGCCTTGCATGCATCCACTAGCAGCAGACTCTCAGGCCAAAAAAACTGTAATTTTCTGCTCCCTCTGTCTCGTAATATAAGAGATTTTAAGTTTTTCTTATACTCTTTCACCACTCGTCTTATTCAAAAATTTTATGCAAATATAAAAAACGAAAAGTTGTGCTTAAACTAGTTTGAATAATAAAGTAAGTAAAAAAGTAAATAGTAATTCCAAATATTTTTAAATAAGACGAGTGGTCAAACAGTGCAAACAAAAACACAAAATCTCCTATATTATGAGACAGAGGAAGTATTACTTCCAACGGTTCATAAATATTCGATATTTGGTTAAAATTTTGAAATTCCAATTAACCATCAATTTACATTTTCAAAAAGTTGTAAAACCTGTTAACCTTGCGATACTATGATACTCCCTCCGTTTCAAGATATAAGACATTTTGACTTGGTCAAAGTCAAACTGTTTTAAATTTGACTAAGTTTATAGACAAATATATTAATATTTATAATATTAAATTAGTTTTTAAAAAAATCAATAAATGAATATATTTTCATAATAAATTTGTGTTTGGTTGAAAATGCTACTACTTTTTTTCTATAAACTTAGATCAAACTTAAAGCAGTTCGACTTTGACCAGAGTCAAAAACGCCTTATAACCTGAAATGGAAATAATAATATTTTTTGAGGCGAAATATAAATTGCACTAGTTCTTACCGGTGGAGATGCCACAACTGAGGAGGCAGGCCATTGCGGGCGGAAAGCTGGCGTCGAGCTTGACGACGTGGGTGACGTCGACGACAGTGTACTCGACGAAGCTGGACACGGAGAGGAAGTGGCGAATCGGCTCACCGGTGGAGGCGGAGGAGAAGCGCGTCGTGCCGTCGCGCGGCATGAAGCCGTGGACGTCGGGTAGCTTGGAGCAGATGTTGCTGCGGTCGGAGAGGCAGTCGGGGCACTCGCTGCATTGCGCCGTGAACACCGGCACCACCGTGTCACCCACCGCCACCTCCCGCACGTGCTCCCCCACGCTCTCCACCACGCTAGGGGAAAAAGGTATACGACCCCCGATTAATTTGGATAGCTTTTCTGTTGTTTTTCTTCTACTTTGGTTTTACTAAACGTCAGTTATTATGTCTGGGGTGTACATGACAAGATCGTATTTACAGGTGTTTACAGGTGAGATTAATTATTGATACACTTACATACTCCATGACAAGTATATATGTTGAGAAAGTATGATGATTAACACAACGAGGTACATATATCTCTCGGTATCTCAAAATACTTGCCAGAAAAATAGAGGTGAAAAAATAACCCTACAAACCCCCCATGATATGTGGTCCTATAATTGCACACACCGTAACATATCAAATAATAAATATCACTAAATATTCTAGAAAAAATGTACTATTTTTAATACTTTACAACTTTACATCTATATGTAAAGTCTCATCTTCAATTTCAATATACATAGGGAGAAGAAAAAACAAAATTCTAAAAAAATTATACTCTTGAAATTATCAACATCTTTATTTTTGTATGGCTAAAATATAATGAATTTTACATCAAAACTTTAAACATAGATACAGTACATGTATATCTTTTTACTAAATTTTCAAGCATAATTATTAATTGATGTGCACGGTGTGTAAACAGAGAGTATGTGTATATAAGATATGTTTCCAATAATTAATCATACTTATGCGCCTAAATTAAGTTATATTTTTTGTTGTATGAATTTGTCGATAACTCCATTGCTGGTTGGAGTACGTATTATTTGTGATCTTTAAAATCTACCCCAACCTAGCCCCACCTCAACATCAAATCAGCTATGGTTGCACTGGATAGGATGTGAAGGAAAATCAAGGAATCAAACAGGTCGTTTGTCACCACTAACTAGCTAGTGCTTACATATGATTTTATATTGTATTTCTTTGTCAAGAAGGACGTCATTCGTGTGATTCCCCCTCCTAAATAATTTACAAAGTCCTCCTAACTAAGATTAGGAAAATTAAGTTAGTGAAACGGTTCATCTAAAATACATGACAGGTAAAAGAATATTTTTAAGACAATAGATTAAACCGGGCCTCAAGCTACGTCCTGGCAGGCAAAAGGTTGAGAAGAACATGTTCATTAATGCCACCTTTTTTGTCAGCCACCTTTATTCTCACCCACCCCAGTACCTTACGTTCAGTCAATACTTATTAGTCAATAGAGAATTGAAGGGGAACTTTTGTTAGGATTAAGTGAACGTTCTAAGCGAGAAATGCACGAGAATCTTTCGGCTAGTTTTACAATGTGGTAGGCTAGTAAGTCTAGATTTGAAGTCTCACCCCTTATATTAATTTAATATTAGATCATTCGCTGATATTCGTGTTTTGTGAACAAGACCCTGAGCGAGGTTGGAAAGATTATTGCAACACAAGCTTTGGGACCTTCTCATAACCCACGGATTTATTCGCGAATTATATCTGCTCTACGATAACTGGAGATACCTTCCTGACTTCTTTAAAAAGATAAACCTGATCGAAATAGTTACTCTCGCTGGTCTGAATGGTTTTTATGATTCCTGAACTAACGATGTTAAAAAATAATACTAATATTCCTTAGCTGTCGATGCTGCTGATAATTGCCACGCTGTTGTCTGCTGATCTGAGGCTCAAAGTTTTACACACCGCGCAGGATCAAACTCATCAGAAATAGCACAAATAGTACAAAAGGCGAATAATGCTAGTACAGAAATGCCTGTATTTTCCCCCGAGAAAATGAAATGTGAAATGTCTACTATTATATGTTTATAAGAGCTATTTAAATTCGTTTGATTACCAAGGAAGCACTAGTAGTACAGTGGTAGAGTCGTGGGTGCATGACTCTACCTACCAAGGGTTCAAATTCTGATGATCACAAATTTTTACGCATATACAAGTAGGCTTTCAATAGAAATTTCGTGAGATCAGATATCTTTCGCTGGTTTTTGTCTCGCACACACAAGTAGGCTTTCAATAGAAATTTAGTGAGATCAGATATGTTTCGCTGGTTTTTGTCTCTTAGAGTATGTGTTAGGGGGCGTATTCACAGGTTGTGATTGTGGTGTTGCGCGTGTAGTGATGTGTAAATGTGCGTCTGCCGTATAATCTTAAAAAAATAAAATTATTTGATTACCCGACTGCTTCATGGCCAAAGATCGACGGATGAAGGCCTTCCTACAAACGAGTAGATAGACATGAGTTTCATGTTAATTAAGAACATAACCTCATCATATCGTTATTATGTTCCGTAGTAGAGAAGTAATAATTCTTGGTTGGTCTCTAAATTATATGTTTAGTTATACGAAAATTAGACGGGGCACATCTGAATTTAATTAAGCAATAACCTGAATTTAAGGGAGAAAAGAGCTGAAGAATTCATGGTTACCATACGCCAGAAGGTGATGTCCGTGTGGCAGATGGATGTGCAGAGGATCTTGATCCGGACCTCATGCGCCCGCGGCGGCGCCACCTCCACCTCCTCCATCTCCAGCGGCTGCCCGGCCACCCTGCTCACCGCCGCTGCACGCCGCCGTCGACGGCACAGAACGTCTCGTCAGAGAATCAGCCAACGACGCCATCTATCGGATGCTATGCTAGCTATCTCACCTCTGCATCGGATGGGCTTTGCACTTGCAGCAGCAGCGTTCGTCTGCTCCATTTCGAGGAAAAAGCAGGCGCTGGATCTCCGTGTCTCTCTCTCTCTCGCCTGCTTGGTGCTTGACTGCTTACTCCAGCTTCGTGGTTGTCTTATTTAAAGATCGCATTGGGAAGAAAACGAAAAGCAAAACGGCTTCAGCTTGTTGTTTCAGGCGCTATCTATCACCGCTATGATATATATATCTTCTGAAAGCGAGTGGTGCTGAAAGGGGAACAGGTTTTATATATCGTCGTCGTTTGGGACGTTGCACACTCACATGCAACCAACACAATCATATGGACATCGATCGCCAGGGGCAAAGCCTCCGGGGAGTTAGGTTCGCTTCACGGGAGTCGCACACAGGATATAGCTGGAAGTCAGAGGGCCCGTACTACCTACCTAACCCTTCACTTCGAAGAAGCGTAGAACGGAAAGCATCTTCTAAACAACTGGGCAAAAAGAAAAAGGTCTACTTACTCTAGTTCTATAATAATTAATGTTTTGGACAAGATTGAGATCAAACTTTTATAACTTTGACCATCAATAACTTTAAAAAAATTTAGTTTAAAAAAACTAAAATAATATATATAGATTTGTCTTTCAAAGCACTATAATAAAAGTAAACATGTATTTATTTATTATATATCTTATAATACAAAAATAAGGTCAAATATATATTTTTTAGACTGTGTCATTATCCAAAACATCAATTAAAATAAAACTAGAATGATTATGTATTTGCATGACCTCTGTGGATTTAATTCTACATATACATCCAAAGCCAATTAGGACTGTCAATGAGTCGAGCTCGAGTGAGCTTGTCTGCCCAAGCTCGAGCATGCTCGGTTCGAGCTCGAGCTCGACTACCGAGGTCGGCCATAAGTAGTATAATATATATTTTAATGATTATCTCTTAATAAGTATAATTATTTTCTAGTTAATCACACTAATAAAAAAAGTAGAAAATGATTAAAATAAATATATTGTGCTAACACATGCTAATTTATTGTGAATAGATACTAATATAAATATTTATTCATTAGTTTATTATATCAATAAGGCGAACAAGCGATATAAGCTCGGTAAAAGCTCGAGCTCGGCTCGGTAAAGCTCGCAAGCTTTTGCTTAGGCTCGGGTTCGGCTCGTTTGGAGTCCGAGCCGAGCTCGAATCGATCCTAGGACGAGTCAAGCTCGAGCTGCTCATGAGCCTCGAGCTTATTTGACAGCCCTAAAGCCAATCCCCTAGCAGCCCTACCACCACGCTGCAGAACAGGAGCTCGTGTCGAACTTTGGATTTGTGACGCAACTGTGGTTGAAAGTATAAAAATATTACGGCCCACATAAGGGCCTAACAGCCGGGCACCCCCACCCAAAAAATCCGCAGCGATATAGGGCATCTTCGGCTGTCCGGGCTGTGGCGGCACGAACAGTATCGCACTCACTGTGCGCTGTTGCAGCCGCAACTGCAGGCGTCGCAGTCGGCCTACCAAACAGGCTCATATGCGTGCATAAGTAGTTAACAGCATGTTACATTCACACAAGGCCGGCCCTAGGGGGGTCAGGCCGTGCGGCCGCCCGAGGCCCCCAAAATTTAGGGGCCCCTATACACATATAGTATATATATATACTACGTATTGTATAATTTTAATCTATGGACCATGGGCCTATATTAAATTAGACAACTGAATAGTCAAATTCAATTTTAGTCCATCGCCAGGTATCTTTCAGCGAAGCCGAAGCGATATTCATCTAATTCCCGTCGCGCCACCTCGATCACATCACGCCACTCGTTGCTCCTGCGCTCGCGGTGACTTCTCGGTGTCTCGTAAATAGAAACGGCAAGTGGAGACGGCAAATCGCGGCTCGCCAGTAGCCACGTGTAAATAAGGGCCTCCATATAAGTTTTTGTCCTGGGGCTCCAAAACCCAGGACCGGCCCTGAATTCACACCGTGTTTAATCTGCAGCTAATTATATATGTTTAGCAAGTATAATTAACTAATCGTGAATAAGAAAAACAGCGCAGGTCTTTACCGTGACTGGTGTGTGCGCCGCCGCACCAGTCCACCGGAGCCGGCCGCCGCGACCCGCGAGCGTCGTTCGAGTAGGGAAAATAAGAACGGCGTGTGGGTTTTACGAGAAGAGCCTGTTGGGCCGGGCTACGACGAATTTGACTATTGGAGGCCCACAAGGTTTTGCTTCCACTGGGGCTTAAAGCCTTTAAACTGACGCCTTCTCTACTGCAACAAGTCCAATTGTTCTCTCTCAAGTCTCCATTAGAACCTGCACGAAAAATCTTAAATCGATCATGGGTGCTAGGTTCTTAATAAAAGTCTCAAAATAATCGTTGATAATGTAGAGACCTACTACTTGGTTACTTGCAAACAGTTTGGATCATACGTCTCAAAATTGGCTGTGAATTTTAGTGTGTTTTTGCTAATTGAGCTCAAATACACTTATCAACAAGGCTATTCCAAATTAGTACTCCCTCTGTCCCAAAATATAACAACTTAAAATCGGATGAGACATTTTCTACTGTCTAGATCGATAGTACTAAGAAATATCTCATCCAATTTTAGATTCTTATATTTTAGGACAAAGTGAGCACTTATGTTGTTGGTTGTGCTGTTATCGACGGGTATGTAGTCTACCACTGAAAGAATAATTAGTTATAAATGCGAACACCCATGTCAAGTTTAAAACTTAACCCAGGTGGCGGGTTGGTTTCAGTACAAGAAAACTAACCAGTTGAGCTACGCTCACTTCACGAGCATGATCGAATTATTTTCATATATAGACGGTCTAGTAACATATATTCCCTCCGTCCCAAAATATTTGTAGTTTTGAGTTTTTGTTTGTAACGTTTGATTATTCATTTTATTCAAAAGATTATGGAATTATTTTTTCTGACTTTGTTTATTATCAAAAGTATTTTAAGTATGACTTATCCTTTATATTTGTACTAATTTTTTAATTAAAACAAATGGTCAAATGTCATAAGTAAAAAGTCAAAATAATATCTAATTTGAAACGGAGTAGTACATACGGAAAGAATCAAGAATCAACATTATTTGCCAAGGACACATGCATCGTCGCTATCAACCGCGTTTTTCACGCATGCAGAACAGACAAGACGACTGTTTTGGGTTAACAGCGAGGCGCCGATGTCAACACATCGCGTTCAACTGTTTCCCCCACGATATCCACGAGACTGCGACTGGATGAACACAAAAGGTTGTACGATCGAGCAGCGACAGGACGATGTCGCGATCATCACACGCCGTTGTCCATCTCCTTGGCGCCGTCCATCCAGATGATGCAGCGGAGGCTCTTCCCCTGCGTGAGCAGCTCGAACGCCCCGTTGATCTCCTCGAACCCCATCTCGTGCGTGATGAACTCCTCCAGCTCCAGCTCCTGCATATACAGGCATACACACACCGGTTAATTAGTCAGAGATAGTATGTACTATTTTCATTTTAAAATATGCTCCCTCTGTTTTAGATTATAAGTCGTCTTAACTTTAGTCAAAATCAAACTATTTTAAATTTGATCAAATTTATAGAAAAGATATAACATTTTTAACTTAAGGCAAATGCAATTATCGATTTAATAAAACTAATTTGGTGTTATAAATATTACTATATTTATTTACAAACTTTATCAAACTTAAAATAGTTTGACTTTAATAATAGTCAAAACAACTTATAATTTAAAATGGAGGAAGTATATTTTAGCATGGATGGAAGGAGTGATAGTAAGTTAGTACGATCGATCGATGGATGTGGAATTGTGGATCACCTTGTCCAGGTACTTCTGAGCCAGCATCGGGATGTCGTTCTTGGGCTTGATGCCGCCGAAGAGCGACCCGATGACCGATCTTCCCCGGAGGATCTCGTGCGACGGGATGCCGATCGGCGCCTTGTTGCCGGAGACGCCGAGCAGGATCGTCTTCCCCCACCCCTGGAACAACGTGAAATTCCGATCAGCTCGCTGTTGCTCTCAGTCTCTAGTCTCTACTGCACAAGCAGAGCAAGTAGTACATTTCGAGTGCTTTGGAAGGCTTCCGCCATGACCGACGTCGAGCCGATGCACTCGAAGCAGTAGTCGGCGCCGCCGCCGCCGGTGATCTCCTTGATGACCTCGCTCACGGTCTTCCCGCCGGTATCGTTCGGGTTGATGAAGTCGGTCATGCCCAGCCTCTTACCTGCAACGCAATGAGACGATTTAGCCAGGTAGGGAAATGATTCGAGAGAACATCTCTCGTTAGTTGTATGATATTTAATGGTTATAAAAAATCAACAAGATTAATACGCGATACATTACTTTACAAATTTGCAAAATTTGCTCTTTTGTTGTGATTCGTTGAAGTCAAATTTTAACTTAATGTTTATATAGTGATATATTATATATTAATTTATCTTAATAAATTATTTTGTTAGTTGGATGATGCTAACAATGAGAGAATGTCTTTTCAAGAATTTAAAAGAGTAAATTTCACAAAACTACATGTTTTATGGTTCATGTTGTTGAAAACCACACATATTTTAACACTTTGCACTTAAGTACATATATTTTAGTAGTTTAGTTTCACAAAACCACACTATCGATGATGGATTCACCCGTGTGATGACGTAGTTATTCCATCTAGGATGATGACGTGGCATATCCTATTAATTTCATGCGATGGCTGGTAATAGAATGCCACGTTCTCGTCCTATGTGAACCAGCCACGTCATCTTGCGGGTGAATCCATTCATTAATAGTGTAGTTTTGTGAAACTATACTACCAAAATATATGTACTTATGTGCCAAGTGTCAAAATGTGTGTGGTTTTCTGTAATTTGGACCACAAAACGTGTAGTTTTGTGAAATTTATTCAATTTAAAATCCATTTCTGACGTACTTAACCACCCAAACCAAGGTATCGTTTCATTTGGAATGCATGAATAATTGATTTTGTGTGATTTAAATATTAAACAGTTCAAATTTTCGCATGAATTAGGTAACATAAATTCTTAGCATTCCAGACACAGGACTGAATTCAAACATCGCCTCGAGCTTAATTATCACGAACATACCAACGTCGAATTTGTCCGGGTTCAGGTCCACCCCAATAATCCTCTTAGCTCCACGCATCCTCGCCCCTTGAGCAACCTGCAGCAGTAGCCAGCAGACAGTCGTACATTAGCTCGATGTGACATCGACATTGCATTAAAATTAGATCAGCACAGAGACGATCGATCTACTATGGCTGTGTTTAATTTGTGTGCCCAAAAAATTTTTTAAGTATACAAACACACATTTAAAGTATTAAGCGTAGATTAATAACAAAATAAATTACAGATTCCGTCTGTAAATTGCGAGACGAATTTATTAAGTCTAATTAATTCATTATTAACAAATATTTACTGTAGCATCATATTGTCAAATCATGACGTAATTAGGCTCAAAAGATTCGTCTCGCAATTTACAGTCAGATTATGTAATTGGTTTTTTCGTCCACATTTAATGCTCCATATATGTATCCAAATATTTAATGTGACGAAAAAGTTTTAAAGTTTAAAGAAAAAAGTTGGAATCTTAACACAGCCTATGCATCAAGTGCAGTTGTGCCCCGGCAACTCTGGTCCAAACCAAACACGAACACTAACTTCTCAGTTAGGTGGTCTATATCAGAGTTAAGCACTGTCGTTAATTACCGCTAAGCCAACGGCGCCCAGGCCGAACACGGCGACACTCGAGCCGGGCTCCACTGCTGCCACCTTCCACGCCGCACCAACACCTGCACGCGCCAATCAAAGTCGCAGTCAGAAATCGATCCGATGGCACACGACTGCGTGTGCGCCAATGGGAGCCTTGCATCCGCCACTGCAGAGACCACATGCCAAACAACTGCAGTTAAGGCTGAGTTCGAGTAGCACAGCTAAATAGTTTTAGCTTCATCTAAAATAATATCGGAGCTGGATGAAGCGCTATCACAAAATGAACTAGAGAGGTGAAGCTAGGTTTAGGTATCTCCACAACTCCACTCCAGACTTAACTACTGGAGTTAAATTTAGGAGTTAGAACTCTGCCAAACAGACCTTAGGTATATTGGCTTGGCTTTTTGGCCTTATGCACAAGGAAAACAAGTTGTTAGTGTATGATTAAATTGAGAATTAACTATTCTAAATTTAAAAAAAAAATTGTTTTTTTTAACGAATCGGCAAGCTGCCAATTTCATTGAATAAAGGAAGAATAAACTTTATAAAACTTCTGTAGTTTGGAAAGTCCCCTCGAAATGAGAAGGGATAGTGAGAAAGTTGTTGTTTTGAACCGATGAATAGAACTCAACCATAAAATACTTGAGGTAAAAACCACCGTAAAGTTTGTGTTAAGTTTGTGTTTTTTTCTTCTGTTTTTACCGGTGGAAATGCCACAGCTGAGGAGGCATGCCATCGCCGGTGGGAAGCTGGCATCAAGCTTGACAATGTGGGTGATGTCAACGACGGTGTACTCGGCGAAGCTGGAGACGGAGAGGAAGTGGCGGATGGGCTCGCCGGTGGAGACGGAGGAGAAGCGCGTCGTGCGGTCGCGAGGCATGAGACCAGCGACGTTGGGCATTTTGGTGCAGAGGTTGCTGCGGTCGGAGAGGCAGTCAGGGCACTCACTGCACTGCGCTGCGAACACCGGCAACACCATGTCCCCCACCGCCACCTCCTGCACGTCCTCCCCCACGCTCTCCACCACACTGGAGAAAAAACATATATGATAAAATTAGGGCACACAGTTGAGCTATAGCTAATAACAATTAACAGGTCTTAGAAAAAATAAACGAACGAACGGTTTTTTTATAGAAAAATATCTCTATTTGTAATTATTTGAAAGCCAAGGGTAGTGAATAGAGTATGATGAAAAAAATATAATATCAACTTATATAAGTTTCAAAAGTCAAGTTTTATTTGATTGTGACCGATAAACCAACTGAGAAATAATAAGAGAAAATATGTTTAACTTGTTCAGGAGGTGTATCTCAGGTATTATTTTTTTATTTATGGAGAGATATGTATCTCTTCATGAATAAGACAATAACACTACGACTTACACATATACACTCCTATCTTAAAAAAAAAACCTTCGAAAACAAGAGAGAAACTTGCTAGACGGAAAGAGATAAAGGAATAAACCGGTAAAATAACCCATAAAATATTTTTCACTAAATCATAGCTCACACATTGCATATAAATGGACTCAGACAGCGATTGAGATCTGCACCACAACTCATCCCAACTCTTAACACTCCTCAATAGGTGGTTCCAGAACTGATCATAGCTAGTATGAACCTTATCAATCTGTAGATACTCCATAGCCAGACGATTTCTCTGTCAAGTGATACTCCCTTCGTCTTATAATATAAGAGATTTTAGAGGAATGTGATATAAATATTTTAGGACAGATAGAGTATGTATCATTGAGATATTTAATATGTACGCTCCACTAGCCACCTCAACATTAATGCATGCAGCTGTGTCCGTTGATTGATTGTTGCATTGATAGGATGTCAGGGGATCAAACTTATTGGTGGTTTGTCACCACTGTCACAAGGTTTTTGGACGGCAGGCTGGGCATGGACAAGCACACGTTATCTCCGCTGTACGCACAGGAGCTGGAAATCGTCAATCACCCGTTGCTGGATTGCGTTTTCGTGCGCTAAAGTCAGATTCAGACTACTCCCTCCGTCCCACGCCCACTAAGACACGGTTAAACTTGTCACAGTCATTGAAATTTATATTTGATCTTATATTTCTCATATACTATAATATTTATAACAACCAAATCATAACTATATAAAAGCAAATTAAATGACAATCCAATAATATTATTTTCATCAAATAAAATTTGATTTATAATAAAATATTTATTGGTCAAATATTTAAATAGTTAAATTTCAAAATACGTGCGCGTCATAATGAGTGGGACGGAGAAAGTAATAAACAGGGTGATTTGGACGGTCTCTTACCACGCCAACATTCCATGTTTTAAGATTGGTGGCCGCAGGCATAGGATCTACGCGTCAGCACAAATAGGCCTCGTTCGAATCCACTTAAAAGATCGAGTAGATTAAATTTTGGATTAAAGTGTTACGTTTTTCAAACTGCTAAACAGTGTGTTTTGTGCAGAAACTTTCTATATGAAAGTTGTTATAAAATAACAGATTAATATATTTTCCAAGTTTATAATAATTAAAACTCAATTAATCACACGTTATTACCACCTCATTTTGTGTGAAACACTTAATCTTTATCTTCATATTCAGAAGATTCAAACACATCTTTGTACTCCTTGTCTCCTAACATCTATCATCTATGCCTCTATGGCTTGAGAGGAACGTCAGGGTCTTTACTCTCTCAAGTTACCGCGGTGGTTCTGTGGATACTGCAGGAAGGCCGTCTCTCATCACATGGTTTTTTGTAGGGTGAATAGGGTTCCGATCGTAGTTCCACCTTTCCTTCTCTTCAGCTTGTCTTTTTTTTTTTTTGAGAACTTTCAGCTTTCAGCTTGCCTCTGGGCTTAGTTTTCTAGCTAGATTCAATCCTAAGTTTTTTTTTTGCCCCTCTCTGTAAAATCCTGTGTGATCGCTACAACAAGTCATCATTATGTTTGAATGCGTTTCTAATATACTAACGTGCAAAGCTTTTAGGCGTTCAAAAAAATTATACTCTTTCCTTGTCAGGATGGACATCCTCGGTGTGATTCTATCTCCTAAATTACTACAGATACCTCCTGACTACGATTAGGTAAAGACTAATTAGATGATTAGTTCACCCAAAACTTGGCAGGCAAAAGATAGAGAACAACATGCTTAGTACGGTCGCCATTTTTCTAAGCCACCTTATCTACGTGACTACGCCAATGCGACGACTATCCCTAATGTCAGCTGGAATATCTCATAAGGACACGCTAGGTAGAGGTTGTTGACAATGATTATTGCAACACAAGCTTTGGATGGAACCTTCCCCTACATCTATGGATTAATTCGCAAATCACATATATCTTCTCTACGACAACTATAGATTCTCTTCTGACTTCTTTCAAGGTAGACCTGATCGAAATAACTAGTTACTCTCGCTGGTTTGAATGGTTTATATCTATTCCTGAAAATTTACACGGTCCTACCATGGTTGTGTTTAGTTTACGTCAAAATTGAAAGTTTAGTTGAAATTGAAACGATGTGACGGAAAAGTTGAAAGTTTATGTTTGTACGAAAGTTTTGATGTGATGGAAAACTTGAAAATTTGAAGAAAAACTTTGAAAATAAACACGGCCCATGTTTTGATGTTGATGCTGTCTGTTCATAGCCACGCTACTGATCTGAGGCAGGCTGTGTTCGCTAGAAGGAGTTCCGAACAAGAACAATATGTACGGAAAATGAAACGGTTCATTAGCACGTGATTAATTAAGTAATAGCTATTTTTTTAAAAAGAATGGATCAACATGATTTTTTAAGCAACTTTCGTATAAAAACCTTTTTAAAAAACGCATCATTTAGCAATTTGAAAAGCGTGCGCGTGAAAAACAAGGGGAGAGAGTTGGGAAAACAGGGATCCGAACACACCCAAGTCATCTTAACACCGACGCAGGATCAAACTCATTAGGAAGAGCACAAAACAGTACAAAAGGCGAATAATACTAGTACATACGTGCAGTGGATCCGATCAGAGAGTATGTTCAGAATCAGAAGCGTGAAATGTCTCTATGTTTATAAGAGCTATGTAGTTAATTTGTTTGATTACCCGACTGATTCATGGCCAAAGATCGACGGATGATTGCCTTCCTACAAATGAGAAGAGAGCTATGAGTATCATCATGTTAAGATAACTAGATAAGCACATATAACCTGATCATAGAGAACTAGAGAAGCAAAATGGTTCTTGGTTGCTCTCATTTCTAGACGGAGCACATCTGAATTTAATTAAGCAATAACCTGAATTTAAGGGAGAAAGAGCTGAAGAATTCATGGTTACCATACGCCAGAAGGTGATGTCCGTGTGGCAGATGGATGTGCAGAGGATCTTGATCCGGACCTCGTGCGCCCGCGGCGGCGCCACCTCCACCTCCTCCATCTCCAGCGGCTGCCCGGCCACCCTGCTCACCGCCGCTGCACGCCGCCGTCGACGGCACAGAACGTCTCGTCAGAGAATCAGCCAACGACGCCATCGCAAAACTCGATCGGATGCTATTGTAGCAGGCAGCTAGCTCACCTCTGCATCTGATGGGCTTTGCACTTGCAGCAGCAGTGTTCGTCTGCTCCATTTCGAGGGAAAAACAGGCGCTGGCTCTCTCTCTCTCTCTCTCTCTCTCTCTCTCTCTCTCTCTCGTGTTTGGCTGCTTCGTGGTTGTCTTATTTAAAGATCGCGTTGGAAGCTAGAAAACGAAATTAAGGCAGGCAGCTTCAGCTCGTGTTTCTTTTTTTTTATATCATGAAAAGTGCATTTTCATTCAGAAGATGATCTAGCTAAATCGCTAGACACCAAACGAGTTACAAACTATGGAAAGTTATCAAACCAGATCAAATGACTATTAGGTTCCACGTAAACTCCAAAATTAGCTAAAACATAGGCAACACCATTACAATTTCTAGGACAGCTTGTGTTTCAGCTGTATATCACGCTATGATATATATCTCCTGAAAGCGAGTGACCGTGAAAGGGGAGCAGGTTAATTTATTTTGGTGTTGGGTACGTACGGTGATAGGCTACGTGCCTCCCTGTTCGTCACCACTCATGTACATATGCACTCATGTGACTCATCGTGTTCACGCGTTACATCATCCAAACGTACTACAGAAATTAACTGGGCTGGAGGCTAGCCATCAGGGAGTGGAATCCAAGAAATGTTTCCTTCAGATTTTGTGAACAAGATCATTTGGTAATGTCGATGTTGAGGGATGGTTGTGACTTGTGAGGGCTTGAGGCTTTTGCCTTCGCGAAGTCGGAGTTGTGGCGTCAGCCAATTAGACAAAAGCTTAGCAGCGATAAGGCATGGTGTGTCGACTGATCGTCACCTGTAGCACTCTTGAGGTATCTTCTCTTGTAGTGTTGTTTTTATCATAGTAGTAGTAGTAGCGTGCCTTTCTTCTGGTGTTCAGGTGTTGGCGTCTTCAGGCCGGCCGTCCATCAGTCGTTGTTACCTTGTCTTGTGTTTTGTCTTCCCCTTGAGGTTCACTCTATCTGTTCTCTCCTTGAAATGATTGGATGTGTCTTTCTAAACAAATCATCATAAGTTGAGTACATGAGTTACAATTAGGCCCATTAAGCTTGGTGAACAATTTTCACTGTAGGAATAAGTTCACGGGAGGTCCCTTAACTTAACAACGAGATTTTTTGAGGTCCCTTAACCACAAACCAGAAATATGTACCCCTAAACTCACACAAACCGTGCATACAAGTTTCTATAGCAATATAGATGGGTGGTTTCGCTAACGTGGCATCCTAGTCAGCAAAACAAAAAATTAAAAAAACCACAGGACCCACATGTAAGTGAGAAAAAAAGGGACCACATCTCTTCATTCTTCTCTTTTCTTCGTTCTTCTCTCATGGTCCCGACGAAATGCAGCACGCCGCCGCCATCTCCCGCGGTCACAGCGGCGGACGGCGGGAGCATGCGCGCGGGCGACGACGTGGGCACGGGTACGGCCACCACCGCGGCAGCGGACTGGAGCGAGTGGGCGATGACCGTGGAGTCGCGCGGAGAACGGCGGAGAAGGCGAGTGAGGCGGGCGGCGACCTTGCTCCCGTTCGCGTGAGACGTCGGCGTCACCTTCGTCCTCCGCAGCGATTTCCCCGACGAGCTAGCGGAAGAGCCGGGTCCGCGGGCGGGCGGCAGCGAGGCTAAGCGTCGAGCGTGGCCCCGATGGAGGGGCACGTCTCGGTGGGCGGGCGGAGCAGGAGGGGCGGAGCAGCGGCTGGCAAAGAAGGAGCCGATCGGCCACACCGCAGTCATGCTCTTCCGCTCGCCCGCCGCTGTCCATCGTCGCTCCGCCCAGTGCCCGCTGCCCCCATCGTCGCTCTGCCGGCATCCCGGCGCCGCTCCGCCCGCCGTGCTCGCCCACCGCCGCTTCGCTGCCGCGTGGGCCTCTGCGCGCCGGCGGAGGCAGTCGCCCACGAGCTCGTCCACTGCGAGGGTCCGTGGAGGCGCCGTTCTTCATCGCCGTTGGCGTCGTCCATCATCACTACCGCGGGGGCCCGTGGTGGCGTCGTCCTTCATTGCTGCCATCATCGTCGATTCCAAGGGCCGCCGCCAGAAAGCAGAGTCATCCACCGCGGGGCATTCGCCGCCGCCTTTGGCTCTGCCGCAACCGCGACGGCCCACCCACGAGCCAGTGTTCGCCGGGGGCTCCCATTTGGTGGCTTCAGCGGCGGCAGCGCTGCTCTCCGAAACCGCCGCCACACCGGTCGAGTTCGCCGCCGCCGCCGGCCTCCCTCAGTGAAGATGTGAAGAGAGAAGAGAGAAGAGAAGGAGAAAGAAAATATAATGTGCAGCTGACATGTGGGCCCCACATATTCCTTTTTATTTTTTTCTGACTAGGAAGCCACGTCAGCGAATCACCTATCTATACTGCCATAGGACCTTGTGGGCACGGTTTGTTTGAGTTTAGGGATACATATTTCTGATTTTGTGGTTAAGGGACCTAAAAAAATTTCGCTATAAGTTGAGGGACCTCCGGTGAACTTATTCCTTTCACCGTATAGGTCCCATGGCCCATGTGTTCATCTTACATGGGCTAGGCTTTATACTTCCCTGTCCAATGTGAGGCGGCATTTTAATTCAGAGCAAGTCCACTTTACGTTCCTCATATTCGTATCGAGTTTAAACAGTATCGTTAAATCTCAATAACGAAATTCTTAATCCCACAAGATGCAAAACTGGATTAAATTAGATACACGGCAGTATGGATGATTGGTTTCGTTGATATGGTATCGTAGTTAGTAAAAAAAGTTTTAAAAAAATACGAAGCCTACATTGTAAGTGATCAACTTATCTTCTTTCTTTACTTCCTCTCTCCTCTCTTCAATCCCTCGTCTCATCCAGGATACGAACTACAGGAACCAAGATCAATCTGCACATACACCAATCCGCTAATTGCCAGCACGCAACGTAGAAAAGCATTGAGCAATCAACGAGATAATTACTGCACCGAACACATAGATTGAATGCATCAGACGAACCGAAACCACCAAGAGGCACGTAACAAAACGGATAGGCCTCCTGTACACGATCGAATCGGGAGAAGAAATCACCTGGGACGCGGCCGTCGACAGCAGATTGAACTCGGGAAGACGGCACCAAAGACATGATCGATTCAAGAGAGGGGACAAACCTGGGGACGCGACCGTCGTCCCTCGGCGCCGGCAGCAGATCAAACACGAGGAGAATGGACAGCGCCGTGGAACGCCTTGGGCCCTCCGGACTCGGGAGCAGTGTTCACAGTTCCGACGAAAACCGATCAAATTCTACGAAATTTCGTCAAAGCCGACCGGTTTTCACGAGTTTATTGGTAAACTCAGAGAATTTGTATTCAATTTTTGGTTTATGAAATTTATTCGGAATCTATCGGCTTTTCACCAGATTTCGGAAAATAGTCATTCCACCAGAGCCCGAAATAGAAGGCTATCTCGGAATCGTAAACCCTGCTCGGGAGGTGGCAAGGGGTAGCAGAGATGGCGTGCACAAGGGTGGCTGCCAGCACACGGGGATGTGCATGCGTCCAACACGGTGAAGCACACGCCGAGGCGGCACAGGAGTGATCTCCGTGGCTAGGGGGATTGAGACGAAAATCCTATCGGGCGATCAGATCCCTTCCCTCAGGCAGTTTCCTTTTTAACACCGCTTTACTTTCCTATTTTAATAAGTTTATACATATAAAATTTATATACCTAAAGTTTATCCACCTAAAGTTGTAAAGCGAATGTTTATAAGTCAAAAGTTTATATATACCCGATTCAAATTCAGATTCGGATTTAAATATTTTATATTTTCCTCTTTTAGTAAGTTTATACACCTAAAGTTTACACATCTAAAGTTTATCCACCTAAAGTTTGTAGAGCGAATGTTTATAAGTCAAAAATTTATATATCGATTCAAATTCAAATTTGGATTCAAATATTTTATATATATAATATTTTCTATACATAAAGTTTACAGTATAAAGTCTATGCACATGAATGAGAGTATTAATTTTATTTTTTTAAAAAAATATGATGAAAGGAGAGAAGGGAGAGGAGTATAGGGGGGAGGGGCGGGTTGGTCGCTCCTAGCAATAACCCGCCCATTAGCCTCACTCGGATTTAGATTCCCACGATGACGATCTTCTCTTTCCTTTGGATACGAGAGGAATAAGGTGAAGTGATCACTATAGGTGGGTCCCATTTTTTTTAAAAAAAAAAGTTTCTCTTTACCGGCTAGGATACTACATCAGCGAAATCAACCATCCATGATATAATGTGATCTAATTTAACCTGATTTTGCAAGTTAGGGTGTCAAAATTTCCGGTATTGCAATTTAGATATATATAATTTAAAATTTATAAACTCGACACAAAGATGAGGGATGGTAACTGGACCTATTCATTTCAGTTCCACTCCATTGCTTGGCCGTTGACGGGTTCTTTTTGAAGTCGGAAAAAGTCCACATTGACTCCCTTAAAAGTACACCGAATCTAATTCATACCCCTTAACCAGAAAACCGGGTAGGATGGCTCCTCCTAGTATTAAAACTGGTACAATTTGACTTCCTCAGCGATTTTAGAGATGGCTTTGCTGACATGGCGCTTTGACTCGATCTAACTGGTTGACTCAGCACGTAGGACCCACATGTCAATGTCACATTTTCTTTCTCACTTTCTTTTCTCTTTTTTTCCCTCTTTTTCTCCAAGGCCGAAAATTTCCCCTCTGCCTCCGAACGCCACCACAAACCACCGCCGTTCATGGATACCTTCAAGGACGCCATCGATGCTCTTCTCCCCGCCGCGGGAACCCGGCCGGTGACAGATGCTCCTGTGCCCGTGCGCGACAGTCCTTCTCCTCGCCCATATCGCCTGCTCCATCACCCCTACCACCTCCCAGCCGCTGCTCCTTGTCCCCTCTCCGCGTCGTGGGCGGCGAGGTGGGCGGTAGCCGCGGCGACGAAGGTGAGGTGGGTGGCGGCCGCGGTGGTCCCAAGGACCACACCACCGTGCTGGCGCTTCTTGCTCCGCGACAGCTCAAGCAGGAGTAGAAGAATAGAGGGAGATAGCATAGCATTGATCGATCTGTTTCTTTTGTCTGCTTTGCTCCTTTTCTCACTTGTTATTTTCCTTGCTTGCTTTCTCTGCAACGAACGTAGACTAGCAGTAGCCAAGCAAGCATTTTCGTTCTTCATCAGTCGGTAAATTGCAACAACAACAACAAGAAGAAGAAATTGGAGAAGATGAGGTAATGTAGACATGTAGTTGCAGGCATTAGTTGGATTGGAGTGGATGATGGAGGATGGGTCCTTGTTTGTGCTAGTGTGCGCCCTCCACCCAAGCGTCGCCGTCACGGGGTTCTACGCAGCCGCGGTGACTGCCCAGGCGGAGCCGCGGCTGTGCGATCCCGCGACGCGCGGCGGCGGACCGGCCTCCAGCGGAGCGGCGGCGACCTGGCCATGACCCAGGAGGCGGAGCGAAGGGACGGTGGCGTGGTCTCGGGGTGGAGTGGGGGCTGGAGCTCCGGCCCGTACGCGGGGAGCGGGGGCCGGATCGGCGGCGGAGAGCGAATGCGCTGCTTCCCGGCAAGGAGTGGCCTGTGGTGTGCGCTCGGGCAGGCGTCGAGCGTGGCGCAGCTGGTCGGCGTGGACGCGTTGTGGCTGGTCTCAACGGTCGTGCAGGCGGCGTTGGCGGCGCGATGTTCACGGACACGCCGTCCCGTGTGGCGGCGCCCGGCGTACTCCGCCAATGGCCGCGACACAGGCGCAGAGAAGACATCGAAGCTGAAGACGGCCGCTGGCTCCTCTCGTCGCCAGCCACGGAGCCACCGCCCACTCCAGCGTCCTGGAGAAAAAAAAAGGGGGAAAAAGAGAAATTAAAGAGATTTGAGGAAACCGTGACATTGACGTGTGGGTCCCACATGCTGAGTCAGCCGGTCAGACCAAGTCAAAGCGCCACGTCAGGAAAACCGTCTTCTAAAACCGCTGAGGGAGTTAAATTAAACCAGTTTTAATAGTTATGGGAGTCGTTTTACCTGGTTTTCTAGTTAAGGGGTACGAATTAGATTTGGCATACTTTTAAGGGAGTCGAAGTGGACTTTTTCCTTTGAAGTCGGAGTCCATATTTGCGATTGAACCTGGGCTGGATGGCGCCGTGACTTGGGCCATACGGGACTATTTAATCGAAGGAACACTCGTAGCATAGAATTGAGCACCGCAGTGAGACACACCTAAGTACATGCTTTTGTAACACTTATTAGGCCCCCTTTGATTTGCAATATAGGGAAAAAAACAAAAATTGAAAAAACATAAAAATTGAAGTAGTATGTTTCTCAAATCCTATATGAATCGACAAACATAAGTAAGACAATAGAAGTCCTTTGATAGTGCTATGAAAAAACAAAGGAAAATTCACAAAGAACTCACACCTCTAAAATGTAAAGCATAGGAATACAATCTTGTAAAATTTTTTTCTTTCTTACCTATGAATCAAAGGAACATGTATAAAAAAATCCATAGGAATTTGAATCATATAAAAATCCTTTCCCAATCCTATAAATCAAAAGAACCCTTACAATAGACAAAATTCAGAAATAAATCATTAAACCTAAAAAAAGTTGCATGAATCATACACCTGCTTATGCAAGTGCCCGTACTAGAATTTCAACGACGCTAACGCTTCTAGTTACGAATATGGAGTATAATCTATCTTCCCAATATCAATCATATCCCCTGTGTTAGACCACGGTCTATCATTTTTCCCAAGAAAATATCCAACGTTCCGACCCACCACCACCACCAAGCATGCACCGGCCAATCGTACGTACCCGGTCCGCCGTCCTCCGCCGCCCGCCTTTCCCATCCCCACCAAAAACACGGTTTCCCCTTTTCCCCTTCCGCTGCCGACGTCCGTAGAAACAAACGGCAGCTAACCACTGCACTATTCCTCTCATCACCTCGTTTCGTTGGTTTGGAAAGACACACTGCACTGCACTGCACTGCACTGCGAGGCGCCGCGACCGTGACCGCGACCGCGACTGCGACCCCGAACTTTCTTTTCGTTATCCCGCGCGCGGCGCGCTGCCGGTAGACTAGACCGGTGGTTGGTTGGCCGCTCGGCGAGATTGCATTTGCGAGCCCTGCGCGCGCGGCCGGCCGGGACGTCGGTTCGCGAGTCGCTTTCTCTCATCTCTTTTCGCGGCGCGTTCGCCTAGCGAACGACCTGAGCTAGCCGCGCGCGCGCGCGCCGTCCACCGCGGCGCGTGCGCATGCACGGTCTCTGCCACCGGCCGTCGTCCTTGCCTTCTTGGTTTCGAATACAGGATAAGGATAGGCATGCGTGCCATGCGGGGTAAAACTTAAAATGCGAGCCGTACTAAGTGAGAAAACTTCGGTGTCACACGTACGCTTGGCACGCATGCAGTACCGGTCCGGCCGGGATATTTTGGAACACGTCACACACGGTCATGGCTGGCGATGCTGACACACGGTCATCGGTCGGTTCAGGTTCATGTGTTGCCTGGAGGACGTATGTATGCGTCCCTTTCGTCCCCAGTTAATTTCCACGTTATTTTTCACGTACGCTGCCCGGCCGGTTCAAACTTTTACTACGTTGCGAATTGCCGCGTTGACGCAGCGTATGCGTAAGTGTATGTAGCTGGCGCTCGACGGGACGGACGGTGCCACTACCATGCAATGCAAATCCGTCGCTGTTTTTCTCATTTTTTACTGTCATCAAGCCAAGCCATGTACAGCCGGACGCTCTCACGGCTCGCATGGGAGTGGTCGTCGTTGACAGATGGGGGCAAGGCAACACGTACGTACGTACGCACGACGCCACGGCGTCGAGAAGGAGGGGGGGGGGGGGGGGGGGGGAAACTCGTGGATTCTCCACCGGTGACGCCGACCGCTGCTGCTCGCGCAAAGCGCACGATCGATCGATCGAAACACGACTGGTTCAACGAGACCATCACGTCACCGCTCACTACCAGCAGCAACGGCCGGTTTGCCCTTTGCAGACGGAGAAATTTAAAGACCATGTGGCGATTGAGAGCGAGACAAATCTACGCCAATTTCTCGCCTCCTCACCCCGTCCCTGTCTCTGCGTATAATATAATATTTCTCTGGTTATATATTAATTGACGTTTTGAAAAAGGTTGAAGTTAAACTTTTATAACTTTAACCATCAATAACTTTAAATATATTTAGTTTTAAAGAAACTAGAGAAACATATATAGATTTGTTTTTCAAAACACTATAATAAAAGTAAACATGCATTTATTTATTGTATATATTATAATAGAAAAATAAGATAAAGGTATATCTTGTAGAGCGTGTCATTGTCCAAAGCGTTAATTAAAATAAAACCGAAGGGAGTACTGTATAATTAAAGAGACAATTTTACGCTATTTTTTTTCTTTAATGTCCTCTCTCTATCTATGCCCTCGTCTCTGCGTAGATAATTAAAGAGGGAAATGAGAAAAATAGAGAAAGGACGCGCACACAGAGGAGGCCTTTTGTTTGATGCTACCTGAACGTGATGAGAACGTCCGTGGGCCTCTGGCTTAACGTATGATAGCCGGTGCAGCGAGCGAAGAAGAAGGGCTGGTTTGGTTTGAAATCTAAATTAGACTTATCCATATTTGACAATTTTAATAGTATTTAGTGTCTATTTGGTTTGAAGCCAAATTTTAACATGCCTAAGAAAATAGGCTATTTCAATAGTAAATTTAGGCTATTTTGTCTTTAATCCAAACACAATTTTACCTTATTAAAATTAGTCATGTCAAACTTGTCAAAATTTAATAAGACCTATTTAGAGCACCAACCAAACAACTTAGAAGTAACGAACACGAGCAAAGGAACAAAACGGTCGTGGCCGTGGGGGACGGAGATATGGCGTCGACTTGGGAGTTGGGACGAAGAAAAATCTCAATGCAATGTTGTCGTTTATCTGGTGGACTGCAGCTGATCTGCCCAATTGGACGAGACACCGGGGTATGGCTATCAAAATCTCCACTGCCAGAGAAGATACGAGCAACGAGAGAGTACTTGTGATGGCTATCAAAATCTCTATTGTGGAGAAGCGTACATTTTTCCCTTTTTTATCTCTTTTTGTCTTGAAACTTGTGCAGATTTAGCTTAATTGGGAGAGGCCACGTAGTGGTCCGTTGAGAAGTGTGGCGCTCTGAGCTCGGGTTGCCGTGGCGGGCGGTAGAGCGCGGCATGCGCTGCGGCGGGCAACTACTGGCACACGTGGAGGGCCACCCGCCTCCTCTCGTCTCCTCTCCTCCTCCACTCTGCCACTTGACGTGGGCCCAGCGGCGCCGCGCTCAAGTTGGTCAAGTTGTGGCGCCCTATCGAGCAACGGCTTTGCGCGGCTTCTCTTTCGTCTGATAATTGCCACGGCTGATAGACATTTTTGTTCACCTTAAATATTGAATCTGGTCATAGGGTGGAGGGCGATGAGTAACAGTGATAGTCTAGCCTCTAGTTTTTAATGTAGAGTTAATTAAATCCATATCGTTGTTACCATATTATAAAACTGCTACTACTGTTTCACGATATTGATTTAAGTGCCAGTAGAATTTTATAAAATTGGATCATGCCATCGTCGTGTTTGTTACGCTCTCCTTCTTCCTTCTCTTCTTTTCTTCTTCCCTGTCGGTCGGTCGCTCTTCTCCTTTCCCGAGCATGAATGTGTGGGGACAGTGATAGGAAAAGTCAGCATTGGCGGATGGCAAGCCATGACTGTCCACGGGTGGTGAGAGGTCGAGGTGATACCGGTGATGACTGGTGGGCATGGGTGTGTGTGGTAAGAGGAAAAGACGATGACAATGGGTGGTGAGCCATGGTTCTCCTCATGCGGCGAGAGAGCGAGAGGCGACGCCGACGATGGCGTGCCATGGCTATGCGTGGGCAACGGCGAGAGGGTGAGGAGGCCATTGCATCTCCTTCCCTATCATCGACGAGCTTTTCCGGCAAATCCAATTCCTCCTCATCGACAATGCCCATGAAATCGACAAGGAGCAGCTTGGGCTCACCGTGCGGGATAGGGGAGTCTGCTCGTAAGATTGGACTTGCCAATGGCTTCATACCCACAAGGCCACCGATTCACTCCTCAACCAGATCCGGTAAATAAGACCACGGTGGTCGTCGCCTCTTCCCCACGCGCCGACGGAGAAAAGCGGTGGGAGGCTCGTCATGGCTGCCAACGAGGAGGGATGGAACTGAAGATGGAAAACGTGACGGCAATAGCATAGATCCGATTTTACCAAATTCCAGTGGCACTCAACTAATATCGCAAATTGTAGTGTTATTTTTTCTAATATGACAAATTCTCAATGTAGGGATATAATTAACCCAAAGAAACCTTTTAATATATGTCGCAGTTTAATTTTCTCTTAAATTTTAGCCAACAATTATTCGATTAGCTAGTTACAATTATTCGATTAGCTAGTTAAACTAAAATAAAAAGAATACTGAGTACTAAATTTCTGATCGAAAGTACTTTAAGCATATCTAATATGTTTGTCTATTTACTTAAATATATTTAGAGAAGACCAATAGTCAAGTGAATTAAAAAAACAAATGCATTATATTTTTAAAAAATGGAGGTCCGAGTAGTAGCAAACTGGTTCTGTTGAGCTCAATGTTGCAGAATGCTCCGGCAGGAGGACCTGAGGTACTACAGTCAAATCATTGATGCTCGGATGGTACTGCATTATCATGAACGGCCATAACATGCAGTATGTCCGTGATTGATTAGGGGTACATAACAGCATTGAAAATGTAGACCTGCATAGAATATTTCAAGCCCAAAAATCAACGGGAAGACGGTTCTAGAAGTGACTAATATTTTTTTAAAAAAAAAATAAATAACTGGTGCATTCCTGAAAAAAAAAACTATCAGTTCAGGTGTTCGTGGCTACAAATACAGTATCTTTAGCGTTAGCTATGAAGAATCGGTCAGAAGAAAGGGTTTGTTCAAGATAATGATAATAATTTAGCACTACCCTGGCTGGCTAAGCAACTAAAGTAACTAATATTTATTTTCAGTCATGTCATTAGCCCACGAAGAAATGGTTGCTTCCGTGCAAGCAGCAAAACAGAGCAAGAAACGCTTTGCCCCAGAGAGATTAAAAAACTATCAGTATCACATTATTTTACTGACATTTGCTTTCCACTTCAAGACATCTGCTAATTGTATATTCGGTGGTTTGGTGCCTGACAGTTAGAGTATCCTAATAATAAGCCATGGCTGGGTGATGCCACGAACCACTTTGTTCTAGATGCGACTACCCCGTCGACTGGGCAACGCAACGGAGAGGAAAATCTTAACAAATTTTAGCCTAGTCCCAACCCCAAACACTATAAATAGTTTTCATAAAATCCACATCATAAAGAAACTAGTACTACTAGACACTACTCTTTTAATACAAACACCGTTGTTTCATACTTAAATTTAATATTATTTATCTCACATGATGTTTTGGGGTTATATATAAACCATGTCTCATGCAAAACCTAATTTCCTTCTATTTCTTGTTTATTTATTTATCATATCATATTTCATCATAGATGACAGCACTATAGACACCATCCTAATTATTAAGTCGTGTTTAGTTCACCCCCAACTTTCAACTTTTCATCACATCACATCACATCACATTCAAAACTTTCCTACCCATATAAACTCTCAACTTTTTTTTTCCAAACTACTAACTTTCCCTAAATTTTTAACTTTTTTTAGAAATTTTTAACTTTTTTTAGAAACTAAACACAGCCTTATATTGGGACTGGCCTTTAGTCCAGAAGTTTCTGTTCCTAGCTGAATTTTTAATGGAATGTTCCATTCCAAAGTTCATCATTCTGTTTGGTTAGCATTAGCATGCGGTTAGAGTGACAGCAACATCGGTTCGTCAAGAGTGGATTATATAAGCCGTAACAGATTACTAGTGAAAAAACAATTTATAAGTAAAATGTGTGTATATACATATATCTTTATTTTTTAAAAATGTTGAAAATAAATACGTTAAAAATATCTAAAAATCAACTTAAAATTAAGTTTTAAAATTTAAACTTTAACATCGATTAATTTGTTATAGGGCAAACACTTTAGCTATTGTACCAACCGTATTTTTCCTAGATATAAAGTAAGATCCTGGGATCAAAGAAAGCTTGGCAATCACATGTTGAGAAAAAAAGTGGGCTTTCAGAAGCAGGAGCAGAAAATGATGTATGATAGACTAGTTCGGTACTGCAGTTAGGTACCCATAAAGAAGATCTTCCGGTGATTGCATTGGGAATGTTCGGATGCATTTGGAACTAGTATTTGGCTACAGCATTAAATTTGCTCTAACAGATGATTTCTTAAGCTCAATAATTTACTGTTTGGAAGTTTTTAGTCAGCACGTCCATTATATTGCACTAACTTGTTCTAAATTTTGAGCAGCTTTGATGGTTTCTCCGTATAGTTTTTTCAAGTATATACCAAGTCGATCAAAGTTAGGAACAGTACAGATAGAAGGCAACAATGTGATATCAAAGAGAGAATCATTCCTGTGTTACGTGGAGTATAAACAATCTGCAATACTCCGGTCATTGCTACATCTGACAAAAGTCGTTGTGTTACCACCATGTCGTTCCAGCAGAGCTGGAGAATCTTTTCCTCAATTTTCCCAATTTTCTGTTCGGTTTTCAGTTCCACCCTGCCTCTTTTGGTCATGGTAGCGCCACGTGGACATACCAAATCTACCATTTTAATCTAGAAGATATATTTATATATATATATATATATAGTTGCGTTCTTTTCTTCAACAAAGAGTTGGATAAAAATTAAGATTTTTATAACACGTTTTTCAAACTGCTAAATGGTTTGTGAAAACTTTCTATATATACTCTAAAATATCATATTAATTTTTTTTCAAGTTTACAATAAATAAAATTTAATCAATTATACGTTAATACCATCTCGTTTTGTGTAAAAAAATAATCTTTATTTTGAAAAGAACACCATCATAATGTAATTTTCTGAAGAGGATGTTTGATGAAAGATATCCCAGAAGATTATCATGGCTTCAAAGCTGCATGCAAGTGAGAGAAGTGGCATAGAGAAAGGTGTCCTCCGATGCGACCGATTTACTATGAGATCGACAGCAACATCAACCGCTTTTTGTTCAGTTAAATTCTTCCGGTCGTCTGTTTTTCTCGCAGACAACTTTGGCATCTTTAAAATGCTGAAGGGCTCGATGGATTGAGCCGGTTTGGCATATCTTTGACGGATCATGAACTCGATCACGAAAATGGCAGATTCTACCGGCGTATGTTCGCGGAATAGGACGAGATGTCGGCTGTTGATTTACGCGTGCGTGCAGTTGTTTTCTGCACTTCATTTTCCGTTCGATCATTTCCCATTGGTCGAGAGACTAGGAGAAAATACTGTAGTGGTGTTGGGTGATTGGGTCACATGCTTCAGCAGTTCCGAAATACTAAGGAATGATAGACAAGACATCTTGAAAAAAAGCATTAAAAATAACTAAAGAAATGGATCATGAGGAATTCTAGAAATCGCTAATTTATCACGGTTTTTTACCAACTTGTAAAATATATTGGGATCTAGTAATTTATAGTATGAGAGACATAAGAAACAAGGCAAAACTAGGAGCAAGCCACTTGGTAATGCTAATGTTGGTCTCTAGCTCTCTAGAGTTTAACTTGAAATGAAAGTTATAAGATTGTTCTCAGAGATAAATGTGTCTATTAATATAACATACTCTTTCCGTAAAAAGAAAAAAAAACTTAAAATCTTATTTAGGTTAATTTTTTATCAAGAGAGTATTGACGTACCTAGCTTATAATATTGGTGGCTCATATGCTGGCCTTTTGCTGCCGTAGCCGCAGCGACAGTTCAAACCAGTCACAATAGTTACAGTCATAGCCGCTGTGGTAGCTAGTCTAGCCAAACGTAGCCACTGTCACGATAGCAAGTTTTTCGCAGTACACTTACATAGAGTAAAAGAATTGTATTTGAATTTTGTTGAGGTCGATTATAGTTGACTACTAGCACATAAGTAATCAATTGTTTTGGTAACTTGGTAGGAGTAGTATTTGGTAGTAGCTGATTGGATTGATGATAATTTTCGTTGGTGTAAGAACAAGTAGTACTAAGTGATTACTTCATGATTACAGATATCTATTTCCTCCGTTCCATAAAAAATAAATCTAGAACCAGATATGACATTCTAATACTATAAATCTGAACAGATGTATGTCCAGATTCGTAGTACTAGGATGTGATACTAGGTTGGTTTTTTATAGGATGGAGGGAGTATATCTGAAGTAGTGACAGCATGTAAGTACATGTTTACTCTCTCCATCTAAAAGAAATTTAATATTATAAGTCTAGATATATACTACTCCATCTGTCTCTAAATATTCGACGTTGTTTATTTTTTTAAAACATGTTTGACCGTTCATTTTATTCGAAAACTTTTATGAAAATATGACATAAAAGTATATTTAACAATGAATCAAATGATAGGAAAAAAAATTAATAATTACTTAAATTTTTTGAAGAAGACGAATATGTCAAATATATTTAAAAAAATCAACGGCGTTAAATATTTAGAAGCGGAGGCCGGAGGGAGAATATCTAAATTTATTTTCTAGATAAGGTTTTTATGGCCAAATTTACCAGCGAGGCGACCACTTCAGAGTGAGAGCGAGCCCACCAGTCCACCACGACGGTTGGTACGCCTACGTCTCTCTCTCCTCCCCACTTCCCTCGACTACTCCACCTCCTCCGCCTCCGCCCCCATTCTCCATCAAAAGCCCCCCTCTCCCCTCCCCTCCTCCTCCCCTTCCACACCGCACCACTCCACGCCTTCCTCCTCTTCTCTCGCAGTCCACTCGCTGGTCTCTCCAATTCTTGACTTCTTTGCTCTCCCGGATTAGCAGCAGCTGCTCTGCTTCTTGCTCTGCCCTTGTGTTTGGTCTTTTAGGGTGGGTGCTGAGACCGAGCGGTTTGGTGGTTTCAAGAATTGCTTGTGCGTGTTGGCGTTGTCGTGGGAGGTGGGGATGGAGAGGTACGAGGTGATCAAGGACATAGGGTCGGGGAACTTCGGCGTGGCCAAGCTTGTCCGGGATGTGCGGACCAAGGAGCTATTTGCCGTCAAGTTCATCGAGAGGGGGCAGAAGGTGAGGCGGAGATCGCGTTGGTTTACCCTCTCCCCCTTTATCTTGTTTGCTTGCTTAGTTAATGCATAAACCAAATTCTTGCAGGCGGGTTCTGATCAGATTCTGAATTTGTGGATTTTTTGGATTTTTTTAGTTTAGGGTCCTTGTGCACGGAAAGGGTTTATCCTAACATTTTGGAGGAAATTTCCTTAAAATTGTTGCTGTTGATTTTACTGATTTGACTAGGTGCTACTTGATACTGTGTATCTGGTTGACTGGTTCTGCCCCCATACAGTCTGATCGATGGATTGGACCATCCATTGTGCTACCGTTCCTTTGATCTGCAATACTCCATATAAATCGGACTTTTTTATATATATTTTTGACAACCTCCTTAATTGACTCCTTAATATGTGATTTCTTGGCTTAATATCACACTAAACTGTTCAATGCGGGTGACTCTCATCTTATCGCTGTTTCCGATTACAACAAAGAACTGAATTTTGCACCAGGGTGCTCTTGATCTGGCTCTATCCTTAGATGTTTATAAGTAAACTTTGATCTGCTAAAGCTTCTGTCCCTCATTTGACATCTGGGTTATGGGCCAATTCAATAAAACACATGTTGTGGCCATGTGAATGCTTTGCTCTGCCCAATTTACAAGGTCACCTTTTGGGTCCTGTTAAAGTTCATTGAAAGCTCCATTTCTTGTTGATTCGTTTAAGGCGTAGTAGTAGTTAAATGAGGTACTTTAATTCGATTTCTACTTCGTATGGACACAACTAACATCGTTAATCAGTGCCACCATTATGTTACTGTGGCTCTAAGCTAAGTTTGTTCCTTGACAATTAGGACTTGGGTTCATCGATCTGGGTTTATGTTATGTTACTACTCTTGTGTTCTAGAACACCTCAATTTTCCCAGCGTATTATTTTGGACCTAACCATTTTCTGTTCCCACCTCTCGCCTCTTTAACGTCTTCATTGTTAACATTTCACCGTTCTTTTCAAACTAGGTGTTCTTCAACCTTTTGGGTTCTACAGAGTTTTCTTATATGGTGTCTGATTGTCTTTGATTTGAATCAGCTCACTTTTTTCTTGTTTTTCTTTCATAGATCGACGAGAATGTCCAAAGGGAGATTATGAACCACAGGTCGCTGAGGCATCCGAACATTGTTAGATTCAAGGAGGTAAGTCGCATGAATGATAAAAACTTTGAAATTCGTTTCTGCATACCTTGTTTTTAGTACTCTAAATTTTCTATACTTTTGTTGCTGAATACATTTAAAGTTAGCCAAAAGATGCCCATATTCATAATTTGTCCTTAGGTTCTAAAACCTGTTAAGAAAACAAGCATTTCATATTTTCACTGGAAAAAGATTGGCAATATTCTGGTACAATTTTCAATCTTCCAAAAGATTATTGTAAAATTGCATAAATAAATTTTCATACTTGAAAGATTACCAAGATGAAAATGGTCTTCTGTAATGCTCGACTGTGAAGTCTGAACTATTTTGGTCAGTAGGAAAGCGATATCTGTGATCTATCCATCAATTCTAATAGGACAAATGGAATATGTAAAGAAAAAAGTTTATCCTAGTTGCAGAGTTCAAAGGACTCTTCTTGTATTGACTGTGACTCATACCTTTATGGTCTAAACTTCTAGTATAACTGCCCTCAGAGCTTTAGGAGCACTATTTTGTTTACTTAAGAGAATATGCTATATGTGGGCGCTGAACTTATTTGGTAGACTTTTTGTGTAGATTCTATATCTAAGCACATTATGGGTGTTTCCTTTTCTCTTCTTCTTTCCCTACACAAGACTAGAATGCCACTTATTTAAACCGTTTAGGATTAATTCTGTTGGATACTTGCATGTTTATCAACATTCAGTTGCTAATATAGCTTGTCCTAGTGCCATGCCCTTGAGCTCGGGTAAGTACTTTAGTGGCTGAGACTTGAGGGCATCATGAGGCCATGACTTCTGTGAAAAAGCTCATAATTGCTCCTAATCATTCATTAAATGACTACTGGTACTGGAAATGAAAGTGACCCAGCAGGATATTATAGCCTCTTGTTCAAATCTTGACCATGTTAAGCCTTGTTTGCATTTAACAGAAGCCAAATTATCTGAAAGTTGCATTATTCAACTATTTGATGGTAGTTTACATTCATTGTTGCTTTTCATATTGTCAAACATATATTTAGTAGAGACTAGCTTTAAGGAGTTAGGTGGATAATTGCAGGTATCTTGTTAATACCTCTGAGCATTAGAAATGGCTGTCATATTTTCTAAGATTTAAAGCTGTTGTCATAAGATTATATACTCAAAGAGAACACTTAGTTTTTCAGGTTGTGCTAACTCCCACACATTTGGCCATAGTTATGGAATATGCTGCTGGAGGTGAGCTATTCGAAAGGATTTGCAGTGCTGGGAGGTTTAGCGAGGATGAGGTAGAGAATATTTACAAGTCATGATACTTAAAGATTATAAGATGATTCAATTTTGTTGATGGTTTATTCAACCTATCGACAGGCAAGGTTCTTCTTCCAGCAGTTGATTTCAGGAGTTAGCTACTGTCATTCCATGGTACACAATAATCTGAAATCAAATTGTTGTTAGCAACTCAAATGCTCTTTATCTTACATAATGATATATTGCCTTATTGTGTCAGCAAATATGTCATAGAGATTTGAAACTAGAAAATACTCTCTTGGATGGGAGCATAGCACCTCGGCTCAAGATATGTGATTTTGGTTACTCAAAGGTAGTCAGGGAAGATTATGGCCTTTAAAAATCGCTGGCTTGGCAACTGAACTCTTATACTTACTCTCGAATTTTCTTTGCAGTCCTCTGTGTTGCACTCTCAACCGAAATCTACTGTCGGTACTCCAGCTTATATCGCTCCTGAGGTCCTTGCTAGAAAAGAATATGATGGAAAGGTAGTTTCTGATTTGCTATTTCTCATTTTTAATGGGCATACTCCTACTATCAAAGTTCCGAATCTCACCATATACAATTTAGGTTGCTGACGTTTGGTCATGTGGAGTAACTTTATATGTGATGCTTGTTGGTGCGTACCCCTTTGAGGACCCTGACGAACCAAGAAACTTCCGCAAGACAATTACTGTGAGTTACCCAACAACCATATATACCTATGAGATCCCTCATTCCATCTTGTTGACCTCAGCTCATGCTGCATCTTGATGTGTGGGAATAAAAGTTATAAGATCCTTGCAGCGGATACTAAGCGTACAATACATGGTTCCTGATTATGTTCGAGTTTCGATGGAATGCAGACATCTTCTGTCCCGGATTTTCGTGGCAAACCCAGAGCAAGTAATTCGTCTCTCAAACCAATTGTTCCTCTAGAACAAAACATTGCATTTTGCTCTGTCCTCACCAGTCATTTCTTGCAGCGAATTACCATTCCTGAGATCAAGAACCACCCATGGTTCCTCAAGAACCTGCCGATCGAGATGACTGACGAGTACCAGATGAGCGTCCAGATGAACGACATCAACACCCCGTCACAGGGCCTGGAGGAGATCATGGCCATCATACAGGAGGCGCGGAAGCCGGGTGATGGCTCCAAATTCTCCGGGCAGATCCCGGGCCTAGGGAGCATGGAGCTCGACGACATTGACACCGACGACATCGACGTCGAGGACAGCGGTGACTTCGTGTGCGCATTGTGACGAGGCCGTGAACTTGCTTTCTCTTCTTGGAGTGTGCTGCTCCTTTTGTTGTGCTGCTGTTTCATTTCTGAGGGCTCCATTCTGTCGTTGTATCACAGTGTTTGTAAACGAGGTGCTGTGGATAATCTGAACTCTTTTATATGTTGGTGTTCTTAGCTGAATTCTTTATGTCCTGCCTGCTTCCCTTTGAGCCATGCAGTTTCATCAGTCTCACATATGCACTCTCAATTCTCATGTTTTGTTATCCTGGTTTTCGGGCTAATTTAGTATCTCTGTATGCGTTGAAGTTGCTGGCTATTTAATAACAAAGTTATTCATTTTTTTTTCGTTGTACTGAACTCTTTCCCCAGAAAACTTATCATACAAGGAGATGCAAACTGTTGTGAGAAGATGAAAATATTGGTAGCCTAAAAAGATGGATCTTCTTGGTGAACATAAACACAATCTTATTTTTTTCTTAAGAAGGAAAAACTTTTAAATGTAATTATAGTTGTAAATATAATTCCATCACAACTATACTATAACTTATTATATAACTTGTGCATAAGTATTAGAAAATACATACAACTTAGTACCTAAGTTACAATAGAGATTAGTTACATTACTATAGTTACATTGTACTACTACTAAGTTACATTTCAAAGTTTTTGACGATAGCTTTTTTAGCAATTCCGTAAGAAAAAAGGTTAAAGAAATATACTAAAATGGATTTTCAGCGGAGAAAATTATCCTTCTGAGGCCTGAGCCCACAATTTCTAGATCACCCAAGGCCTCGTTTTCATGGCCCTTCAAACATGGATGAGCTATTATTGAGGCCCATTCAAACCAGGCCTCCAAAGTGGGCCCAAACGAGTCTGGGACCAAGAATATAGGCCCATTCCAAGTGAGCAAAGGCAGCCCATTTTCTACCTACGGCCCAGTAAATCTAATCCAACGGTGAAAGCAATCAGCGGACGGCTCAGATCGAGCCTCGGCCCCGCGGCCCAGACCCCAACCCCTTCTCTCCGCTAACCCTATATAAACTCCACCCATCTCTTCACGCCGCTCTCTCGCTCAAAAACCCTAGCCCTCGCGCCGCCGCCGCTGCCGCCGCCGCTCCCCAGCGCACGAGCCGCTCGCCGCCCGCGAGCTCGCGCCGCATCGCAACCATGAAGGTAAGATGCTCCTCGTCGCCGTTGCTGGATCCCCCAGATGAGCTAGGGATTTTATGGTAGGGTTGGTTTTTTTTTTTTTCGTGGGTGGTTTCTGATTCGTGTGGTTTCCGCCTTCGCTTTCAGTTCAACATCGCGAACCCGACCACCGGGTGCCAGAAGAAGCTCGAGATCGACGACGACCAGAAGCTGTGAGTATTCTCGCCGCCGCTCCTCCGTTTGTTTCGTTTCCCTCGTATTAGAGAGAGTGGTGTTGGTAGTGGCAAGCGGAATCAGCGCGAACCCTTGTGTTGACGTGCTCCGTTGATTTACATAACAAATCGCATTTCTCTTTTTGTGGTTGGACTTGTGTTGATGTACTTACGTCTAATTTTTCTTAGCCTTGGGGGATTTGGATGCCTTTTTGTAGATGTTCATAATGTTTGTAGTAGACTGGATTGCACGCTTGTGCAAATCCCATTTTTTGTGATTGGACTCGTTTATGTACTTAGGTCTAACATGTCTTCCCCTTTGGGGATTTGGACGCCATTTGTGGCCGTTCTACTGCTAATGTTTGTGGTAAACTGGATTCATTGGATTGCGTGCATCTCCACAGACCAACTGTGGAATGGTGATGGTTCCTAGTGTGAATCAGGTGTACAGGGCTTAAGTTTGTGAGATTGTTCGGCATTTTATCATAGTGTGGACCTCTTTGCGTATATTTGTGAGGAAATGGAGATATACTATAACGTTTGACTTACAAGTTGCAAGTAGTAACCAATGTATATATTGTGCCACTTTTCACATAGAGCATGGACAGGCTCATCTAGATTACATTTTAAGTTAGCATGTTTTGGTATTCTTATTGATTAAATAGTGGTGAATGGATAGTTTCATCAGTACTTACAACTTGCAAGCCTTTGCAAGAGTATAGAGAAACACAAAGATCCATACTATACACAACCGTATGATTTCTAGATGGACTTGTTTTTGTATCTTACTTCACTGCATGTTGGGGCGCAATTAAACTGATTTCTGTGATAAGTTTTTAGTCAACTTCCGCAACTAAAATTGCAGCAGGGGGTTCTCTTGACCTATAACAATGTGGGTGCCTTTCAATGTCTACCTTGTTATCTGATACCTTTGTATGTACTGCAGGCGTGCATTTTTTGACAAAAGGATCTCTCAGGAGGTCAGTGGTGATGCTCTGGGCGAGGTAATATCGTGAGGCCTCTGATGTTCCCTAATCACTGTTACTTGCTCTTAAGATGTTAACATCTCTCTCTTCTTTTTCTCAGGAATTCAAGGGCTATGTCTTCAAGATCATGGGGGGTTGTGACAAGCAGGGTTTCCCTATGAAGCAGGGAGTGCTCACTGCCGGACGTGTCCGCCTTCTTCTTCACAGGGGTAAAAATTCTCTATTTCTATTATTGCTTATGGATATTCTTGTCCTTGCTCTGACCATATTATGTTACTTGTATGGCAGGCACACCTTGCTTCCGTGGGTATGGCAGGCGTGATGGGGAGCGCAGGAGGAAGTCTGTCCGTGGTTGCATCGTCAGCCAGGACCTATCTGTTATTAACTTGGTGATTGTCAAGAAGGGTGAGAATGACCTGCCTGGCCTTACTGACACTGAGAAGCCCAGGATGAGGGGACCCAAGAGGGCCTCCAAGATCAGGAAGCTCTTTAACCTTTCCAAGGATGATGATGTCCGCAAATATGTCAACACCTACCGCAGGACATTCACCACCAAGAATGGTGAGCTTTCCTGCAATGTTTAATAATCGAGCTTATATCTGTATATATTCTAGTGTTCGTCCTGCTCCTGATCTAGATTGGTCATAATTCTGTTTACTTTTCTTATGGATAAACTCACCATTTTATATTGTCTGCATGTCTATTTGCCAGTTTAAGTCAATATTTCTTCCAGTTAGCTTTCTGCTTACCTACCTAATGGTGTGGTTGTGTTGCAGGCAAGAAGGTGAGCAAGGCTCCAAAGATCCAGCGTCTTGTGACTCCCCTGACCCTCCAGAGGAAGCGTGCCAGAATCGCTGACAAGAAGAAGAGGATTGCCAAGAAGAAGTCTGAGGCTGCCGAGTACCAGAAGCTTCTTGCCCAGAGGCTCAAGGAGCAGAGGGAACGCCGGAGCGAGAGCTTGGCAAAGAGGAGGTCCAAGCTTTCTTCTGCTGCCAAGGCTGCTGCTACCACCGCCTAAGTTGGTTTAGAGCTTGAGATGTTTTAAAATCGTTCATTCCTGAGTTATAATAGCCCAAGAACCTCTTGCACTATGTTCGATCAATCCACCCCAGCTACTTTCAGATTTCTTGAGTAATTGGTGCAATTTTGCATGAACATGCTGCCTTGTTTGGAATTCTTTTTTGAGTACCGGAGAATTACCATGTTAGTATGTTGGTTTATGTTTTGAAAGTAGCCTTGTTATTCTGTTTCTGTGTTGATGTTTGGACGCAATTCCTGGATTGGTTACTAGAAGTTTACTCTGCTTCTTTTGAGTTGCCATGTTAGTATGTTGGTTTATGTTTTGAAAGTGGCCTTGTTATTCTGTTTCTGTGTTGATGTTTGGACGCAATTGCTGGATTGGTTACAAGAAGTTTACTCTGCTTCTGGATTGGTTACTGAAGTTTACTCTGCTTCTTTTGAGTTGCTGGGTTGCAGTTGCAGGCATCGGTGTAAGCTCTCTTGATTGATTTTCGTCCTGATTCAACCTTAATTTTTTGGCAAAACCAAAATTGTTTGGAAAAAGTACACCGAAGGTCCTCAACTTGTTATCGGGATAGGGCATGTTCACTTTTGATGCCATTTTCAACCTTACCAAATTTTGGTAAAGTTGCTAAAAAAGTGGCTATATTTAGTTTGTTGCTAAATTTTGGTAATCATCCTGTCAAAATTTGGCAAAATTTGGTAAGGTTTTTTTTTTTCATCAAAGTGAACAGGCCAAAAAAGTACTCAAACCACAAAACCAGATATGGGGGATCCCTTAACTATATAAAACCCGATTTTGCTATATATTTGTTAACAAATTTTCTCCCAAAAATTTAACAGATGTAATTACAGTATAAGATATGGGGGATCCCTTAACTATATAAAACCCGATTTTGCTATATATTTGTTAACAAATTTTCTTCCAAAAATTTGACAGATGTAATTACAGTACAATCGTAGTGTAATTACACTTGCATGTAATTATACTGTAACTATAGTAACTATAGTGTAACTTGTATATAACTTTACAATCGTAGTGTAATTACACTTGCATGTAATTATACTGTAACTATAGTGTAACTTGTATATAACTTTCAAAAATATCTTTGTAATATGTTATTTCGGTAAAATGGAGGTTGTGTGAACAAATATAACTTATGTGCCGTGTTTTTTTTCTTCCTCACCAAAAACAAATCTTGTAATAGATATAACGATTCAAAATTACATGAAACTGTAATTACATATAAGTTAGAGTGTAATTACACTATGATTGTACTACAATTACATCCGTCAAATTTTTATGAGAAAATTTGTCGCCAAATATATAGGTAGTCCCAACGTCCTTTGGTGGTTTTGACCCGGTTTTGGTCTACGTGGCGGCTGAGTAAGCGTAGGCCCCACATGTCGGGGTTATCCACGTCAGCGCCTTTTTCTCTTTCCCTTCCTGCCCTTTTCTCTTCTCTCTCGTGTTGCCGATGAGCAAGCAGGATTGCGCCGGCGATTGCGCTGGCAAGGATCGGGTTCAGGCACGTCGCGGTGGCGGCGGCGGCGGCAGAAGGGATGACCTGAGCGCCGCCGGGCTTGGTCGGTTCCTCAGCTACGCCGGCCGAGGTGCCGGGAACGGACCGTTCGCTGGAGGAGCTCCCGTGCATCGACACGCCGCCGGAGTTCGAGGCGCCGCCCGGCGCCTTCCCCTTGCTCCCCGTCTGGGTCACCGCCGTCGCTGCCGACAACCCTGACATCCTCTTCACCGCCGCCGCTGCTCCAGCCGCATCCAGCCGAGCCTGAGCGCCGCCGACGCCAAGATCCGCCATCGCCTCTGTTGGATTCGCAGGAGCAAGGTGAAGACCGTCAAGACCGTCCACCCGTTCATTGCCGCCGAAGAGCGCTAGAACGCCGCAGTCGCCTTGGACCCGACCTCGTCGCCGTTTGGAGCTTCGTCGAATGACCGGGGGAGGAGCTACGCGCGTCGTCCTCCTCCTCCTCGAACCCGTCGCCATCGTCGTCGTCGTCCGCCACCGCCCCGCTCCGTGCCGCCGGCTTCGCATGCCACCGCCTTGCCGGCTTCGCGTGCTGCCGCTCCGCCCACCGCCGTCCCGCCGGCCTGCTTCGCCTGCCGCCGTCCCGTCGTCTTCGCGCCGTCGTCTCACTCCGCCTGGCCGTCGGGAGGAGCGGGCGCGAGGCCATGCCTTTCCTCGCTTACGGCATGCCGACCTTGTGTGTGCATGTACCAGACCAAGGAGAGCATGTACAACGCTGCGTATCTCTTCGACCCGGGCATCTTCGCCGACGGCAGGATCTCAGTGGGGGCATTGACGTCATGCTGTTCCCGCCGGATGAGACGAAGACGAAGGCGAAGCCGGCCACCGGCGTCAGCAAGATTAAACACTGGAGAGGTTAGCCAATGTCTTTAGATCGTACAAAAATTTCCGCAGAAACGGGCGTCGCGGCCGGAGCACTGCAACTGTTCCTAATCATGTCTGGTAATTTCCTAATCCGGAGCGAGATAGCTAGCTAGAGTCCATCGGCTCGGTATTTGATTTGGCTTGGATTGCTTCGATTCGACGCGTCGAGGCCGACGGTTGAGGGGGACGACCGCCGCGGCCATCCGCGCGACAGCAGCCATTGGGTGCGCCGCCCATCGCATCGGCCCTCCTCTCCGCCGCGCTTTTCCCCCGCCAGCCGCCGGCCACGCCGGCCCTCCTCCCTGCCGCGTCGAAGACCTCGCCGCCATCCACGCCCAGGGCAAAAATGAGAGAGAGGAAGGGAGAAAAGAGGGGTAGAGAGATAGAGAGTGGTGACGTGGATACCCTGACACGTGGTGCCCACGCTGACTCAGCCGCCACGTCAGATAAAACCAGGGTCAAAACCATCCAAGGACTTAAGGTGAACGGTTTTGTAAGTTGAGAGATGCGATATATTTGGTTTTACGGTTTAGGGACGATTTTGTAACTGGATGACAAGTTGAGGGACCCGCGGTGTACTTTTCCTAAATTTTTTGGTAAACCAAACCCTGACTGTTATGACCTTACCAGTTTAATTTCTACTACCAACATTTGGTCCGTTGGGGTGGGTCTTAATCCGTTGCGATTGTGTCAGTGTTGGGCCATAATCAAGCCCATGTATTACAAGCCTAACAGCCCAATTCGAATGGCCCACGACTTTTGCAGGCGGGAACCAATTCTGGGCCCACTTGCTACTTGCTCCGACGCGCGCGTGATCAAATTTATTTATTTTTCACACTTTCGATACTATCAAAATTTAATAATGTTAAAAATTTGGTATATTTTGGTATTATAAATTCGGTAGTGCTAAATTATTTTGGTTCATGCAGAAAAAACATTCGAATTCTAAAGAATTGTATATTATGGAAAATAATCATACAAGGGAACATATGTTATACACAGAAGCTTTTGCATATACACACCAACTAAAAAAATTATGGCCAGAAAATCTAGAAAAAAATTATAGATGTATTTTTAATAGTATTACATATATGTGTGTAAAGTTTCATCTTCAAATCCTTCATATATAGGGAGTAAAAAGAAAGACACAATGCTGATACATTCACTCTTAAAGCTATCAGATTTTTTTTGTTACAGCTAAAATATGATGAATTTAAAGTTTTTCTATTACTCCCTTCGGGCTGATAATACTTGTCGTTTTGGACAAGGGTGAAGTCAAACTTTACAATCTTTGATTATGTATCATTTTTAAAATATTTGTCTTTCAAATATGGTGACTACATATATAGATTAGTTTTAAAAAGTACTTTAATATGATAATATATTTGTTAACAATTTTATACATATTATAATGAAAAATAATGGTCAAAGTTGTTTTTGTGGAGACCGTGCCCTTGTCCAAAACGACAAGTATTATCAACCCGGAGGGAGTATTTGTTAATTGTTGTGCATGACGTACATTAAAAACTAATGTGCACAAAATATATTCGCATCATGTCAATTCCTTTAAATTCAATTGTAGAGCAATTTTGGAAAAAGAAAAAAAATTGGAAAAAGAAAAAAAGCATGAGGTCTGCCTCAGATTTTCTTCATCCTATGTCTCAAGTTCAATCAAACGCTAGTTCTAAAACTTCTCCACGCTTTAAAATCCTACAGGAATGCAATGTATATGACATTTCAATTCTACGTTTTTTTCTATCTCCTTGTATTCACAGTCATATGTTTCAAAGGCAATCTTATCAAATCCTATTTTGTTGGAAATTTCCGAAATTACAAAAAACGAACAAGCCCTTCAGTACTGGTGTTAGCGTACGGCATTCTGCCGTTCTACCCATCTCGCTTCGCCAAGAAAGGGGGACAAGGGGGAAACGCATGCCGCAGCGGCGCAGCCTAGGGCCTAGCACGTTCCAATCCCAGAGAAAAAAAAACAGAGAGAGAGAGAAGCAGATCGAGAGGCATCAATCGTATCTAAGAGTACAAAAGTAACCAAGCAAACCATCTAGTAGCTTTATTTTCTCCTGTCCCCAAGGCCAAACCGCACAGAGTTGCAGGCCCCCTCAAAATATTCATCAAAAAACTTATTACAACACGGCGAGTATATATGCTACCATATCCTCGACAACTGCCTATAGTGCCAAGAACACTCAACAACCACCATACAAACATTTGACAGAACACATGCAGATATCACCGCCGGCGAGTTGAAACTATTCTACCCCCTCCTCCCAGTTTCTTTTCCCTTCCCCCGTTTCAGCAGTTTAGAAAGCCAATGGGGGCAGTGGCAGGTTGCTGTTCACCCCCGACCGCATCCTCCTCCGCCTCAGTCTCTCGGCGATGATGAAGGCGAGCTCCAGGGATTGCGACGCGTTCAGCCTTGGGTCGCAGTGGGTGTGGTAGCGGTCGCTCAGGTCATCGAAGGTGACGGTCCTTGATCCACCGATGCATTCGGTCACGTTCTGCCCAGTCATTTCCAGGTGGATACCTCCTGGGTGGCTGCCTTCTTGATCATGAACATCAAAGAACGCACGTACTTCAGCCTGTGAAACACAGCAATGTTCATGCTTATTAGACCAATAGTCCAAAAATGACGCTAGTTTAACAAAGGTTACAGTTCCGTTTCAGCAGTGGTACACGCCTTTCTTCTCATACCATAGAATTAGAAACGCCTAGGATTTTTGTGGATATAGCATATGCCCAATCACTGACATAAACAGATACTCTAATGCACTAGATGGGAACTTGGGATACAAATGGCCAATGCACTAGATGGGAACTTGATGCATATAGCATACCGAGTTATCACTCAATTTTCAGTACTGTTAAATAACTGTGCAGTCGAAGTTGGGGAATGAGGGTAATTCCTTATGTGAGATTGACCGGATTGTTGCATCATACTAGGAAAGGATACTAGCAAATATGGAATGCTGTAGCAGAAAAATACTCACCAGAATGGAATCGAACGGACGAGTCTTCAGACCACATGGAGCCTTGATGGTGTTTCCATGCATGGGATCAGTAATCCATGTGACAATCTGTCCAGAGTTGCGGACAGCACGGATAAGATGAGGCAATTTCACCCTCATGTTCTCTGCCCCCATTCTTGTAATTATGGTTATCCTTCCAGGCTTGTTTGATGGGTTCAAAATCTCAATGAGCTTCACCAAGTCACTGGGGTTCATTTTGTCACTCACCTACATTACACAGGGTCAATGTCAGTTTGAAATGTCAACATCCACAAGGCACTGCAAACAACATTAGGATTTCACATAACTTTATGAAAAATAAACTCAATGCTGACCTTTATGCCAAGAGGGTTGGCAACACCACGGAGAAATTCAACATGAGCTCCATCGAGCTGGCGAGTGCGCTCACCAACCCATAGCATGTGGGCCGAGCAGTCATAGAAGAGGCCACTGGTGGAATCCTCACGTGTAAGAGACTGCTCATATGGTAAGAGGAGGCACTCGTGGGATGTCCAGAAGTCAGTTGTTGTCATTATCGGATGGTCGACTGTTAGCCCTGCTGCAGTCATGAAGCCAAGTGCCTCATCCACCCGGTGTGCCAATTCACGGTACCTATACACAAAATAGAGACAAATCATTGGATAACCTCTCGATTCAGTCGTTACAAGCATATTTTATTCTGTAACGTAAACCATTGCATATGTAACAGCAAATCGATAATATACCAACAGCACTTATGCAGTATACCAATGACCTGCTCTTATTTGCAATTTGCAAATACCACCAACAAAATGGCTTTTTAATGTCTTATTATGATGGCGACTTTGTATTATGTCGGAACACCATCTTTTACAGAAAGAGTCAAAACAACATTCTAACAATAAATTCTTTATAATCTTTATTGGACGCATGTCTGAAGAAAATATAAATATGTTAACACTGCATAAGTCAAAATTATAAATCCAATGAAGGTTACAGATGCTAAATTAGAGCACGACCGACGATAAATTTCATGGATGGGTAGTTTAGTTAATTATGTATTCTGAAATGGGTATGCCTCAGATAATTGCATGCCTTTTTAACCAACAATTCCATGGTATTCCATACCATGAAAATAACTAAAACCGGCAGCTTCCTAACAATTATTCAGAAAGTTGGATGCAAAGGACAATGATGTCCCGTTAGCAGTTTCCTCGAAAGGAAGGGACAGAAAGTGAAAGCTTCTAACAGGACAACTCACCAACTACTGATTGATGGAATCAGAACTACCACGTGATTTTTATTAAACATTGACGAGCCGCGACCACCTAAAATGTTTTCTGCAAATTAGAATATCAGAACATTTTCAAGAGCAGATGACTGGGGTTCATACTTTCAAGAACATGTTCACCACCCATTACTTACACGGTCACACAGATTCCAAAAGGGGTAAAACCGTGTTATCACCAGCAACCTATAAGCAGCTCTAGCCTTATCATGATAACGAGATATGTGGAAGCAATTCAACACTGATATCTTTTAAATCGAAAGCGACCTTAATAACTTCCGCAACAAAAAGTGCTAAAAAAATCGTATGAAAAAAAAGGGAGAGAAATGAATTTCTCACCTGTCTCCTTGCTCGCTGTGATCCATGAAATCGAGGTTCCACTGCGTGACGCGCTGCATGGCGGCGTACCCTCCCGTGGCGAAGGCGCGGAGCAGGTTGAGCGTGGCCACCGACTGCGCGTACGCGCGGATCATCCTCTGCGGGTCCGGCACGCGGCTCTTCTCGTCGAAGGTGTCGCCATTGATGTTGTCTCCCCTGTAACTCGGCAGCTTAACCCCGTCCCTCTCCTCGAACGAATCAGACCTCGGCTTGGCGAACTGGCCAGCCATCCTCCCGACCTAAACTCGCGCACAAAATTTGGAGCAGATCGGGATCAGATCTTGCGAATCGCGTGAAGGATGAGCGTGTTTGGGTTGGGTTTGGATTTGGGTACCTTGACGACGGGCATCTGGCCGCCGAACATGAGGACGGCGCCCATCTGGAGCAGGATGCGGAAGGTGTCACGGATGTTGTTAGCGTTGAACTCCTTGAAGCTCTCGGCGCAGTCGCCGCCCTGGAGGACGAAGGCGCGGCCCATGGCGGCGTCGGCGAGGCGCTCCTCGAGGTGGCGCGCCTCCCCGGCGAACACCACGGGCGGGAACGTCTCGATCGTCTTGAGCACGGAGTCGAGCTCCTCCTGGCTCGGGTACTCGGGCAGCTGCAGCGCCTTCTTCGCCTTCCAGCTATCCACCGCCCACCTCCCCAACCCCGCCGGCTTTTTCTCCGGCGCCGCCACCGTCGACGGGGACGAGGCCTTCGCCGCCTGCACGGGCCCGTTGCTCTTCGCTGGGTCGGCCGCGTGGACGGCGGGGACGGTTCGCCTCCTCATCGGGAGGAACGTGGCGGCGAGCCGCGGCTGGGGCGACGCCGCGGCCGCCGCGGCGCCACCGGAGACAGCGGCGGAGTTGGTGGCGAGCGCCATTGCTGACGTCAGCTTTGAGGTGAGGTAGGTGGGAGGAGGCGTGAGGGCGGCGGTAGGCGGGGCTCCTCTGAGGGTGGAGGTGGGTGGGGTGAGGGGTATTTATAGGCGGGCTCGACGGCGAAAGGGAGGGGAGGGGTTGGTGGATGGGATGGATGGTGGTTGGCGGCGACGAGGGTGCGAGAGGAGGGAGGATGGGAGGAAGAAAGGGTGGTGGGGAAGGGTAGTTTCGTACTAGTAGTTTTTCTTCGTATCTAGTATATGACCTGACTTGGAAAAAGATACTTTAGGGGTTAGGTGGCGTGTATGACAATGTGGGCCCGTGACGCAGGGTCGGTGGGGTAGGTCTTGACCTTGGCTCGGCTGGGCTCGGCTTGCCGCCTGATCGGCTAAAGCTTGAGCCGCTCCGTTACAAAATATACTCCTCGTCCCAAAATTCTGGTCATCCTGTGAAAGTGCTGCTAAATTAGTTTTGAAGGAATCTAAATATAATATAATTTAGGGCCACCCCAAATTATATTTAGTACTTGCAGGTGCTATAAGTAATTTCACCGGCCTCCTCTCCTCTCCACTGTACCACCATCCTGCAACTTCGTTTCGGGCATAAAGTCCAGTAGAGCAAAAACAATTGATAGCAGTATAAGATGACCTTATACCATGTGGATCTACTTTTTCTGCTTCAAATGCTAAACGGCCACCGTTTGGGACAATCACAAATGAGTAAAACGACATCTTTTGTGGAACAGAGGGAGTAGTAATCAAGCATTAGATTTGGCATAAATTAGTATCACGAATATGTACAATCAGATTCATACTAATAGGTTTTGTATAATTTGGCGCTAGGTTGTGGATGAATGTAATAATGATTTGATGTCATTTAAATAACTTTTTCTAAAACCTAAGTTTTAGTTTAAATAATGTTTTGAACTTGGTCGATTTGTCGAGTCGGATCATAAACACGACCAGGTTCGATTACGCCAAAAAAACACATTAACAGAGCCTGCTATAAACATGTTCCCAGTACAATTTTGGCTCGGCTCGGCTCAGTTGGAACAGCTAAAAATATCGTACGGCGTACAGTACAGCGCCACGAGTCAACATCTATCCACAACTGACAGGTGGGCCCCGCCGCTTCCCGTGCATGGCAGGTTGGCCCCCACCTGCCATCGAGACGACCGGCTCGTGAAAGTCACCTGTCTGGGTGGGGTTAGTTGGTGGCACGAATGGCCCCGGGGGATTCCGGACCCAGGGCCAATTATGTGGCTCTTTGTGTGGCTCCCTGCTCGGCCACATGGTTTCGTTTTGCATTCACTTTCAAATTTTGACACCATACATACATGCGTGAAAAATTAAAACAATTTGGTCCGATTTCGTACGAATATTCTGCAGCGCAGTACGTTCGAGGACGTCTAGTTCACATACTTCCGCGTCGTCTTATGAGAGGAAACCATGTTACTTGATGCTCGATTTAAATTAAGTCGAAATCAAGGGACTGTAGAATGTAATATCCGTCCTCCGTCCAAAAAAAATTAACCTGGCAAGGATGTGATGTAGCCTAGGACAATGAATCTGGACTGGTTACATCATATTCTTGTTAGTCTTTTTTTGGATGGAGGAAATACTCCGTATTGATTTTACGAACCAGGCAAGACAATGTTTTTGGGGGTAATTTGTGTGCGGCACCACACGCACGTGGCACCATGAAGATACCCCCATGTGACACAATTGGGACCAGATGTCCTTCTCTTTTCTTTCTTCCGTTGTGAGGAGAAGATACCCTCTTCGTCTCAAAATTCTAAAATTTATTTTACAGAGATCAAGAAGAGACGTGAAATTAAATAAAGGACGGCTATGGTCAGTTGACATGGAAACGTAGTTGAAGAAATTAGGTCCTATTTGGATTCAAAGAAAATTCATAGGAATTTTAAAGAATTTCATTCCTATAGAATTTTTTTCTATATAACCCTTTGAATCAACAGGATGAATCCTATGTAATCCTATAAAATTTCTATGGAATGCCTCTTCCCATAAAAGTTTTGGAGAAAATTTAAGGTAGAACCTCATTAAAAAAATCATTTGAGTCTTTATCTCTCCTCGAATTTCCGTGTTTTTCCTACGGTGCAATCAAACGGTCATTCATGTGTTTTTTTCGTGTTTTGCAATCCTTGGTTTTACTCTTTACTTTCTGTTAGAATCATGTGTTTTTCATTCCTGCGAGTAGAAATGTGTAGCTAATTGAGTTGCATGTATAAACTAGTCCAACAAAAAGCTTATTTAGTTCTTACTAATCAGTTCAAGACAAGAGGTTAATTTAATTGCATTATTTAATCAATTCAATAAAAAGCTTGTTAAGTTATATATATTTTCTAGTTTAGCAAAAAAGCTTAAATTAACAGGAGGAGATGACTATTTCAATTGTACTTCAAGACTGTGTAAATTGTAGGAGCAACATCTAAGATTATTGTTGTATTTTTGTTGATAATGGACTATATCTATCGGTCTTTACATCCCTCAGGATGCGCGTAGCCAAGATTATTGTTGCATGTTGAGAGTATTTTTAAACGACAAAAATTGAGGATATCTTCGAGTAGCTATATTATAAGATATGGACAAAGTTTTGTTTCTGTTAGTAGCCTTTTTTCTCCAAAATTAAACTTGGCAGTTCCAATACAGACCTCTTAAGATAGTGAGATAGTGAGGATAGTTGTGGTTTGTAGCCAAAGTTATCGATTCACTTTTTTTTTTCTCTCCTGGGTCATCATAATTCATATGCTAGTGACGCTCCTACCATTAGCGAACTGTTAAAAAACACAGGAATATATAATTCTGTCTACTAATTAAGGTTCAAACAATATCATAAAAATAGCGTATGTCAATGTGAAAATGTGTGTTATCCGTATAACATCAGGCATAACACGTGGTAATATCATTTGTCTAAAAAAGGGAGCAATTTAATTAATTAGTGTGTTATAAGTATATTTCGTGGGGAGTGCGAAGAGAAGTTGCATGCTGCCAAGCACAAAGGTGGCTACCAAAGAGACAAACAAAATGACACATCCGTTTTCCTCACCTAATACCACATCATCATCATCACCCACTTGACACGATAAGCTTAAAAATTAGCCATTTGCTTGCTCCTACTCCTTAGCTTAGCTTCCTCCCCAAATAACAGTTGATCACACGTGCACCAATATAATTGAAAAATTAACAGGCGACCGATCAACTTCGTATAATGTGTATATAGTTACACACGAGTACACACGACCAGGTAATAATGCGGCGCACGAAAAACAAACTCGATACAGTATCGAAACAGAAGAAAGAAAACCAAAAGGACGCCCTACATCGAGCCGATTCAGCCCCCAGTACCAATCCCTCGTGCCAAAAATGAAAAAAAAAAACGGGACGCGTGCGTGCGCGAGCTCGCGAAACCGATGGCTTTGGCCTTTGGCTCGCCGCGCGCGAGCAAATCTGTGACTAAAACAAAATATTAACACGTGGTTAATTAAATATTAATTAAAAATATTTAATAACTTTTTGATAATTTTTTAAAAACTTTATAAAGTGTAAAGCGTGTGTACGAAAAAAAAGTTAGGAAAGTGAAAAAAAGAAGAGGTTAAAATTACACCAATCCTACGAGTGCACGACGAGTACTAATCCAGGACGCAAACGTAAAAAACGTCGGTCTCCGCACGGCGAGGGCTCGAGGCGCCGGCGGTAAACTGCGGCCGATTCACGGCGAAGAGGCTGCCTGGAAAGAGTGGGTCAGGTCATGTTTTGCATTTTGCTACGTGACGTTGTGACGGAGGCTTTGGGTCAATGGGCCGGCATGTTTGAAGAGCAGATTGTACTAGTAGCTTGAAAAAAGGTTGGTAGTGGTAGGCGACTTGACCAGGAGGGGACACTCGGGGAGATATGCACTTGAATATGCCGTATTGTGGGGGATCTAATAATCCTCACCTACCAACCCCACCAGTAGCTACTATTCCTATATAGTTTGACCCAATTATTTAATATTGGATGAGCAACATCATAAAAAAAAAAAGTACTCCCTCCGTTTTTTAATAGATGACGCCGTTGAATTTTTCTCACATATTTGACCATTCGTCTTATTAAAAAATTCTATGCAAATGTATAAGATATAAATCACACTTAAAGTATTATGAGTGATAAAACAACTCATAATAAAAATAAATTATAATTACATAAATTTTTTGAATAAGATGAATGGTCAAACATATGAGAAAAAGTCAACGGCGTCATCTATTAAAAAACACGGATGTAGTAGTTGGATCACTACTATTCTGAATTATAGTTATTCTATGCTCAATCGTAGTTATATTTTTATGCTGACTACTCCATTTGTTTGTACTCCTTTATAAAAGGGAGTAGTGGTTTTGCTGTCAATTCCTATCTTTTTTTAAAAGAAAAAAGTGACATGTTGAGCTAGAGGGCTCACATGTCAATTACACATACCAATTCTCTATTTTTCCGTGGGAAGGAAAAAAAGATTAATGTGAGGTTAAAAAGGTTCACATGTGATTAACAAATATGTACAACAATTGAGAGGTGTCACTAACATGTAATATTTTTTTAAAAAATAAAATCCCGTTGCAACAATATGCTAGTATTAATTATAACTTAAAAATGCATTGAGTATTTTGTTGTTTTTTAACTCAATGTTGTTTTAAAGTGTTTTTGAATGAATTTCAAAATCCCGCGACAAGCTGTGGGATATCCACTAGTATAACAAAGTATCAATGGCCTGGTCATTGACTCATTGGTCAGGTAAAGAAGGCGACGGCTGATTTGATCCCATCAATTACTGTAGCAGTTGTGTAACCACATGTCCCACATGCATAGCAAGTGCATTGCATCAGTGGTGATCTGACAATTTACAGAGGAAATAAGCTAAAAAAGCCATAAAGGACACCATAATGTCGCTTTGATGATCCCTTCTGCGGATTGATTGCACGCAGCATGAGCTGCTAGCTCTGTATCAGTGTAGTACTGTAGCTATCAGACAAGGCAACAAACAATTGCTCTGACGTTTGCAAGTTCAGACTTCAAGACGGTAACCACTAGCCAGGCTTATCTACACCCTTTGGGCCTTGGCAAACAGGCTCTAGTCCGGCCCGTTATTCTGATATGGAAAAAGTCCACTTCGACTCCCTTAAAAGTATGCCAAATCTAATTCGTACCCCTTAACCAGAAAACCAGGTAAAACGACTCCCATAACTATTAAAACTGGTTTAATTTAACTCCCTCAGCAGTTTTAGAAGACGATTTTACTGACGTGGTGCTTTGACTTGGTCTGACCGGCCGACTCAGCATGTGGGACCCACACGTCAATGTCACGGTTTCCTCAAATCTCTTTCATTTCTCTTTTTCCCCCTTTTTTTTTCTCCAGGACGCTGGAGTGGGCGGTGGCTCCGTGGCTGGCGACGAGAGGAGCCAGCGGCCGTCTTCGGCTTCGACGTCTTCTCTGCGCCTGTGTCGCGGCCATTGGCGGAGTACGCTGGGCGCCGCCACACGGGACGGCGTGTCCGTGAACATCGCGCCACCAACGCCGCCTACACGACCGTTGAGACCAGCCACAACGCGTCCACGCCGACCAGCTACGCCACGCTCGACGCCTGCCCGAGCGCACACCACAGGCCGCTCCTCGCCGGGAAGCTGCGCATTCGCTCTCCGCCGCCGATCCGGCCCCCGCTCCCTGCGTACGGGCCAGAGCTCTAGCCCCCACTCCACCCCGAGACCACGCTGCCGTCCCGTCGCTCCGCCTCCTGGGTCATGGCCAGGTCGCCGCCGCTCCGCTGGAGGCCGGTCCGCCGCCGCGCGTTGCGGGATCGCCCAGCCGCGGCTCCGCCTGGGCAGTCACCGCGGCTGCGCAGAACCCCGTGACGGCGACGCTTGGATGGAGGGCGCACACCAGCACAAACAAGGACCCATCCTCCATCATCCACTCCAATCCAACTAATGCCTACAACTACATGTCTACATCACCTCATCTTCTCCAATTTCTTCTTCTTCTTGTTGTTGTTGCAAGACTGATGAAGAACGAAGATGCTTGCTTGGTTACTGCTAGTCTACGTTCGTTGCAGAGAAAGCAAGCAAGGAAAATAACAAGTGAGGAAAGGAGCAAAGCAGACAAAAGAAACAGATCGATTAATGCTATGCTATCTCCCTCTATTCTTCTACTCCTGCTTAAGTTGTCGTGGAGCAAGAAGCGCCAGCACGGTGGTGTGGTCCTCGGGACCACCGCGGCCGCCACCCACCTCACCTTCGTCGCCGCGGCTGCCGCCCACCTCGCCGCCCACGACGCGGAGAGGGGACAAGGAGCAGCGGCTGGGAGGTGGTAGGGGTGATGGAGCAGGCGATATGGGCGAGGAGAAGGACTGTCGCGGACGGGCACAGGAGCATCCGTCACCGGCCGGGTTCCTGCGGCGGGGAGAAGAGCATCGATGGCGTCCTTGAAGGTATCCATGAATGGCGGCGGTTTGTGGTGGCGTTCGGAGGCAGAGGGGAAATTTTCGGCCTTGGAGAAAAAGAGGGAAAAAAAGAGAAAAGAAAGTGAGAAAGAAAATGTGACATTGACATGTGGGTCCTACGTGCTGAGTCAGCCAGTTGGACCGAGTCAAAGCGCCATGTCAGCAAAACCATCTCTAAAACCGCTGAGGGAGTCAAATTGTACTAGTTTTAATAGTAGGAGGCGTTATCCTACCCGGTTTTCTGGTTAAAGGGTATGAATTAGATTCGGCGTACTTTTAAGGGAGTCAATGTGGACTTTTTCCTTCTGATATCGACGGCCCAATTATAAACCCCACGAGTGATGCGGCCCAATAGCGGCGCCTCCAAGCAAACAGAATTGGAGGTCTTTTGCTCGGCAAAACGCAAATCATGTGATATGATATCATATCCGTCCATTTATGGCTATCAACGAGCCGAGCTCGCTTGCCTAGGCTCGAGCTCGATATAAGCTCAAGCCGAGCCTATAAAATGTTCGAATTCGAGCTCGACTACCGAGCTTGATTTTTTTAAGTAAAACAATATATATACCAAGAATAATCTTTTAAAAAATAATTAATTTCTAACTCATCATATTAATAGAAGAGGAAAAGGGAATAAAATAAATATATGATGTCAATATAAGACATACAAATAAAATATTTGATCTTCTAGTTTATTGCATAACAACAAAAATTATATATTCCCCGCAAAAAAAACAAAAATTATATATTACTAGGCTTGTAGGAAGCTCGAGCTCGGCTCGATAAAGCTCACAAGCCTTGGGAGAGGCTCGGACTCGAATCGAATGAAGCTCGAGCCAAGCTCAAATCGAGCCTAGGATAAGTCAAACTTGAGCAGCTCACGAGCCTTGAGCTTTTTTGACAGCCCTAATCCATCCTCTCAAGCTGGCAGCTTTGCTTGTTATTTGATTGGCCCACATGATGTAATTAAATTTTAAGATAAGCATGTAAAATACCAACGTTAAAAAAACTGAGCACATTCCGGGAGAGAAGGAAAATAACTTTCCAGACCAGAGCTAATTGGTACTATACAGGTCATATAAAATACATTTCCGTATGTATATGTATATATAAAATAGATTTATATATCAAAAGTGTATACATATATGTGTAAATTTATACATACATAAAAATCTGTATAAATCTATATACGAAGTTTATACACAAATATGTATATAAACTTTATATATACTTAGTATATATACGTTTAAACTTTGTATCGTATAATTCTAAGTATATACATACCTATATAGAGGAAATACTAGAGGGGAACCCTGCGTGGGGACTCTCCACGCTCGTGCTCGGCTGGGCGTGTATTACGTGCCCCGGACGATTGATACTTCCTCTGTTTCACAATGTAAATTATTCTAGCATTTTTCACATTCATATTGATATTAATGAATCTAGTAAATATGGAAAATGCTAGAATGACTTACATTGTGAAACGGATAGAGTATCTTGTAACAAACTGATATCGTAGATCAAATTCTTATTCATGGATCAAATTCTTATTCTTATTATAAAAGTACATATTCTGCGTCCATACGATGCTCAACTTTTTTTTAGGGACCATATGATGCTTAACTTGACGTAGAACTTTACTTTATTATGCATCAGGTCCCTCCAAAACCTTCCATGGAGGCCAATTTTCACATTTGCCAATTATCAGCAAAACTAGGAAAAATTATAAAAGCCACCTCAAATGTCACTTTGTGTTGCAAATATCCCTCCAACCTAAATCACCTCTGTTTGAAATTTCCCCCAATTGCCGTTGCTCATTCATTTTTTTGTGGTCGCAAACCCCACATTTACTCATATGAATACTAATAGGCAAGGAGTCACGGTCGTCACTCATGTCGGCCACGGTCATCTCGTCCTATATGACATGGCCGTGGCATTCGTTGTGATGTCGCCCAAACGTTATTGAATGGTGGTGTTCACGAGTCTTTGCTCTTGGGCACCTTGATCACTAGAAGATGAGTTGTTGCACTTATCTCCTGGGGTTTGACGGCGGCTGGTTTTCTTCGGTAGATTCAAGATGAGAATGATGAGCTCGTTGTTGTGACACTATGTCGCTGAGAAAAAAAGATGTGCTTGAGGATATATAGATATATATACATCAAAAGGTGTTCTAAGTTATACAACATATGCAGAAAAAGAAAAAAAGTGCGAATAAGTGTAATTGGGGAGGATGAGGAATATCAGACCAAGGTAAATTAAGAGTGTGGTATTTATAACAAACTATCTTATACGGGAGAATCTGAAATTCAGAGTGATATATGAGGTGGTTTTTACGATTTTCCTAGAAAACTAACAACTCTTTCCTATGGAATATGGAATATGGAGTAGCTACAGATTAATGTCAACGATGAGTTGGCAAAGAAGTCACAACAGTCCTTGCTAAATCTTTCAGCTCAATCTCAGGTGTCCAACACAGGATTATCTAATTCCAAACCATGGATTGAGTCAACCTTGACGCCCACATGAGCAGCATACGTTGTGCATTCTGTATAGTAGGTCTGCATTTGCAGACAGTGAGTTCAGTAATTTCCATACTCGGTTATTGGTCTTCTAGGTTTATACAGAATAACATATCTCTAATATATACTTCTGCCTAGGTTAAAAAACTGTTTTTACATAGAAAAGTTTTTCCCATAAAGAATATATACTGTTGTCCTTATGAAATGCCTAAAATTGATCCTATTATCTAAGTCAATCAAAATTAAGATCAATGTATTACTTTCACATCAAAATAATTGGGTTCAAGACCTAAACTTGGTACGGACGTTTGCATTTATCGCTAATTACTCTTTTACTGGTAAGCAATGTTCCATAGACATCAAGACATCTGTGTTAACTTCGACAATCTTAAGATATATTGGCCCAATCTTTTCAAATGTGCTTATAGAGATAGGGTATGTGTTCATATGGTTAGTGTGTGCGCGTTATAAGCGACAATATTTTTTTAAGAAAAGAATAATTATATTTATACCATTCCAATTTTGTCTTCCATTTTCTTTTACGTTGAGGTGGGATCCAACAAATGAATTTATTTTTTGACGGAGGTAGTAATATGTATCACCTTGTAATCCATACTTTGTGTCAAAGGCAATTATAACATGTTTTTTTTCTAAATAGACAACATGTGGCAACGTGTGGGGCATCGGCTCTTTTTTTTTAATTGCTAGTACTCCTTGCGTCTCACTCATTAAGGCGTAGTCAAATTTAACAGAGTCTTCAAAACTAATATTTTATTTTGAAATTATCATACATTACAATGGTTGTAACAACAAAATTATAATCACATAAAAATAGATTTAAATGATAATATAATGATATTATTTTCATTGAATAAAATTTATTTTATAGTTAAATATTTAAATAGTTAAATATTTAAATACGTATGCGTGTTAGTGAGTGGGACGGATGGTGTTGCTCTATATATTAAGCCGAAGCCGCCTTGACCTGCAAAGGCAGAGCAGAGCAGCCGATCAAGCAGGTTGCGGAGAAGCGGGAGCCATCAGCTGCCAAGTGCAAAGCCATGGCGTCGCCGGCGGCGAGCAAGCCGCACGTGGTGCTGATCCCCTACCCGGCGCAGGGCCACGTCACCCCGTTCCTCAGGCTGGCCAAGGCGCTGCACGCGCGCTCCTTCCACGTCACCTTCGTCCACACCGAGTTCAACCGCGCCCGCCTCCTCCGCTCGCGCGGCGCCGACGGCCTCCGCTTCGAGGCCATCCCCGACGGCCTCCCGCCACCGGACCACCCGGCGGAGCTCGACGCGACGCAGGACATCTGGGCGATCTGCGAGGCCACGCGGCGGACGGGGCCCGGCCACGTCAGGGCGCTGGTCGAGGGGCTCGGCCGGGACGGCGGCGTCCCGCCGGTGAGCTTCGTGGTGGCCGACGGCGCCATGGGGTTCGCGGTGCACGTGACCAAGGAGATGGGCATCCCGACCTACCTCTTCTTCACGGACAGCGCCTGCGGCCTCTTGGCCTACCTCAACTTCGATCAGCTCGTCAAGCGTGGCTACGTGCCACTCAAAGGTAACACCTAACTGATTAAAACACGATCATTAATAGTTCTAAGCTCTCGCCATTCACAGCGCACTTGTGCTACATCCTTAGTTAATTTGCACTAATTTGGGATCATAATTATATATATGAAAATGGATAGCTAGAAATTAGGATTAATGATCAGAAGATCAGTAGTTCAGTACGTTACAAACTCTACTTTTTTACATGCTCCAAGAAGAAAATTCAGAATCAAGTTAGCCGCCAATATTTTATCTTGAAAGATAAAATCTCTCTATCCAAAAATTGTTTGGGATCATCGATCACCCATAGATAGTCAACGGTACGAGTGACCCGATGCCATCTAGTGACCAATCAAAATTTTCATGGATTTGTTTTTGGGTCCACCACATTGAGCATAGCTTTGAGATATACCCCTCCATATTCGTAAAGGAAGTCGTTTAAGACAATGTTTAAGTCAAACTTTGAGAATATAAATCATAAATAACTCTCTAGTTATTAAGTTTGAAAAATATAAAACTTATATGAATAGATTTGTCTTGAAAATTATTTTTATAAAAGTATACATATATCACTTTTCAATAAATATTTTTATAGAAATAAGAAGTTAAAGTTGTGTTTTGGAGACCGTGTCGCTGTTCTAAACGACTTTCTTTTACAAGTAAGGAGCGAGTACTTACAAAAACCAAAACCTGTTGACCAGATCAGGCCCCGGATTGAGAATTTGACATTATTGTCCAAGCATTTCGGTACATGTTGATAAGCGCACGCCACAGATGGAGAGAAAGCACTCCACGTAGTTTAAAATATCATTTTAGTCCAGCTATGTTGTCATTAGTGACATCAAAGTCTAACCAGCAGTTTTCCTTTCCTTTTTCTACTGCCAGTACCCTCCATTTTTAGATATATGATGTTATCGACTTTTAATACGATGTTCGACTATTCATCTGTAAAAGCTACTATAGCAGAAATTATAAAAATATAAGTTATGCATAAAGTAACTTTAATGATAAAATAGACAAAAAAAGTATAGTTAATAATCATATATTTAAAATTGGAGATAGTATTAATCATACAAAATTCTCGGGAAAAAAACATTTAGTAATTATTATCAGGTTACACACTGCAAAACAAATGAACTTTATACATGATCATACAGAAAAGCACTGTAATTATCAGGTTAAGTTACACACTGAAATATGAACCACCTTTAATTGTGTACTGTGCTATACAGATGAGAGTTGCTTGACCAACGGGTACCAGGACACCCGCCTGGACTGGGTCGCCGGAATGATCGCCGGCGTCCGCCTCCGCGACCTGCCGACGTTCATCCGCACCACCGACCCCGACGACGTGATGCTCAACATCACCATGAAGCAGCGCGAGCTCGACGCGCCCGCCGCCGACGGCATCCTGCTCAACACCTTCGACGGCCTGGAGCGCGCCGCGCTCGACGCCATCCGCGCCCGCCTCCCCAACACCATCGCCGTGGGGCCCCTCGGCCCGGAGGTCTCGCCGCCGTCGTACCTCCCTTCCCTCGCCTCCAGCCTGTGGAGGGAGGACGGCCGGTGCGCGGCGTGGCTGGACGCCCACGCCGACGCCGCCGTGGTGTACGCCAACTTCGGGAGCATCACGGTGATGGCGAGGGCGCAGGTCGGGGAGTTCGCGCGCGGGCTCGCCGCCGCCGGCGCCCCGTTCCTGTGGGTGATCCGGCCGGACATGGTGCGCGACGCCGGCGACGGCGACGGCGACGGCGAGACGACGCCGCTGTTGCCGGAGGGGTTCGAGGAGGAGGTGGTGGCGAGCGGGCGGGGGCTGATGGTGGGGTGGTGCGACCAGGAGGCGGTGCTGGGCCACCGCGCGACGGGGGCGTTCCTGAGCCACTGCGGGTGGAACTCGACGGTGGAGAGCCTCGCCGCCGGCGTGCCGATGCTGTGCTGGCCGTTCTTCTCGGAGCAGGTGACCAACTGCCGGTACGCGTGCGAGGAGTGGGGGGTCGGGGTGGAGATGGCGCGGGACGCCGGGCGGCGCGAGGTGGAGGCCGCGGTGAGGGAGGTGATGGGGCGAGGGGAGAAGGCGGCGGCGATGAGGAGGAAGGCGGCGGCGGCGGTGGCGCCCGGCGGGTCGTCGCGGCGGAACCTCGAGAGCCTCTTCGCGGAGATCGCCGGCGGCGTCCGAGCGGTAAATCCAGTTTGAGGAAGCGCAACGCAATGTGTTTGTGTTGGTTTGTGTGTGACGTGTGTCGTGCGCTTGTGGTGTGTTTTGTGGCTTTTGCGTGTGTCGCGATGGATGAATCCTCTGCCGTACTCCCCCTTTACTTGGATCACAGACATATGGGTTTGATGATCTGTTTCCGTGTGGCAATAGATCGGGTTGTGCCAGTTTATTCGTGGAAACTGTGATATTGTAGGGGTTGAAAACGGTAACGGTAATTTCTGTCAACCGGTGTTTGTTTTTAACTTTCTACCGGCTGAGCCATATGGAAATGATAATCGACCGAAAAAATGGTAATGGTAAAAAATATGGAAATGGAAAACGAAAATGGTTTTACTGTTATACTAATCGTTTCCATATTTGTCAGGTCCCAAAACTAATGATTTGGAAATCGACATGTTTAGACTGTATCAAGCCCTGGATTAGTAGATTGATACATGTTTAACAATCTGGATCTTCATTGCATACATTTGAATAAGCCTCCAAAGGAGATGTTATTACATAAAATAATAGGGGATTTTACAACGCTTGTGGCTAACTAATCCAGCAGAGGCTATAGAAGGATTAAACACTAATGTTTTACTATAGACTTAAACCATCTAACTAATCTAGACTTGAGAACTAGGTTGAAATGAAACTAACTTATATGATTGAACTCTCGGCTTCGGCAAGAACTCCAAATTAACTCTGAAAGAAGGGGGTTAAAGCACGGGTGAGTACAACGTACTCAACAAGCTATTATATTCAAGTATGAATGTATGAAATAATAGTATTTGAGTAGAGCTAGATCTATTTGCAGAAAGCTGAGAAAGTAGAAGGAGAAAGTCTATAATGTTTTGAAATGCAACAATATTTAATAAAACCTGGAGTTATATTTCTAACCAAGATGCCATAGTGAGTCCCGATGCTCAATATCCATGAGCACAGCTATTCAAATAGTTTCAGAGATATTCATACTGCAGTAGATATACGCTTTACCCGCAATCCATGACATGCTAATATTCATCAGCTTAGTCATGGCAAAGCTTTTCGGTTACTAACATCAGTGGTACATGTTCTATGAACTATAGTCCTCATGCGCTCTGAACGTAACATTATCAACAACGAGAGGAGTTCTGGCGTTCTCAAGGTTTTTAGAGAGAACTGGTTGAGAGACCCCCGTCATCCCAACCAGGTTTTCACAATACACACACAGCGCACAATAATCAATATATTTACCTGCACCTCGATAAATATTATAATCGCCCTGCTCGGCGTATATCTGCCTCCTGCGCGAGGACTTAAAGAAGAACCATTGTACAGAGGTACCACCTTTGCTAGATAACATACTTTGCTAAGTCTGTCCCCATTCTAGAATTGGCGGTCGTACTCGTTCGTTCTTTACATGTACTTGGCAATCTTATGTCGGTTGGAACAGTACTAGTCACCCGGAAATCAACCATTTCTACCGTACTGTTCTAATCTAAGTTCATTATATTTTATGCAATCTAACTAGGCATGGCTAAGCAAAATCTAGCATATATCTGGTTTACTATATGTTCAAGTTATGCATTTAAAATCATGAATGGCTAATGCATGGAATAATAGAGATATAGAATATAGGATAATAATGCTCAAAGGGGAGGAATAATAACTTGCCTTGCTCCAATGCAAATAAATATGAGATAGACAACCTGATTATCCGATCCTCGAAACACCACAGATTGCCATCCAAAAGATAATAGACTCTACTAAGAAAGACGAAGAACAAAATTCAATAAAAGCCAGAAATAACAAGAAAATGATAAATGATTAGGAGGGCTAGGGTTTGGTTGTGTGCTAGTCGATGCTAGAGCATAACGACTAGGTTTGGTATCTTCTCTAGCCGATGTCAACAGACAGCATAACGGCTAGAGGGATAGGAGGTTTGTGTGGGTTTAGTGGGGCGGAAGTGTTACTCCGACAACCGTGAGTGGCGGCGGAGCGGCTAGGATCACACAGAGCCCGAGAGCTAATTATGCGGTGTGCTGTGGAGGTCAAGGGAATAGTGAAGCTCCGACCGCTGTACGCATCAAGGCGTGGGGTGCTAGGAGTAGCACTTCGACCTTGGGTTTGGGCTTTGCCGGGCTTTAAAACCAACGGTTCGACGTCGGGGATAGAAAACCACGAACGTCTCCATGGAAGGCATAAAGTTCCAACCGGCGGCTTTTTAGTGGCTAAAGGGGTAATTTGGGACAAAAGAAAATATTTGAAAAGGCAAATATAAATTCAAACGATATTTGAATAAATTTAAATAAAATTATAAAATAGCAAATTTGGTGTCAAAAGATAGGGTTTGAATTTAGATAAATTTAGGTCCAAGTTTCACTGGAATCGGATCTACGGTTTAGGAGATATGGGCTTCTAAAGAATAGGATTTGAATTAAATCTAGAAAATACGAAAATGTACTGTTCATGGACCCACATGTCAGTACCTGCCTTTCTTCTCTTTTTCTTTTTCTCTCTTCTTCTTCTTCCCGTTCCTTTCTTCTTCTCTGTTCCAGAGAGAGCCGAGAGAAGAGAGAGGAGAAGGCAAGCGGGGCGGCGGCACTCCGGTGGCTGGAGGGCGGCGACGTCGGCGGCCACGCGTGTTCCTGAGCGAAGCGCATCCAGGGAAGCAGTCGGCCAGCGAAGGAAACAAGCGAGGAGGCCGGAACGGCGACGGCAGGAGCTCGACCGTGGCAACAAAAGGAGTGGCGGTGGTGGTCTAGCAAGGGGTGGAGGGACAGGGGAAAGAAGTAAAATGGATTTTCCTCGTTGAGATGAAGCTATTGGCGCGAGGGTTGGGCCGGTAATGCGCCGGTGAGGGAGATCGGGTGGTGGCGGCCATGGCCGGACATGGAGAAGAGAGAGAGAGCTCAGTTTTCATGTAGAGAAGGGGAGGGATGGCCGGCTATTTATAGGAGGGAGAGGTCGGTTTGGAGGAGGAGGGCAAGAGGGTCACGGCGCCGGTGGAGTGGAGTAGAAGGAGACGGCGCTGGCTTTGGTTTCTTAGCGGCGACGGAAGAGGAGTTTGCGGCGGCGTGCGCCGTGCGCGTGTACGACACGCACATTGGGAGGAGGCCCCGGCTCGGCTGGGGTTGGCTGGGCCGAATTGGGCCGGCTCGGCTTGGCTGGGCCGGAAGCCCGAGAGGGAGGAGGAAAATAGAAGATAAAAGATTTGGGCCAAAAGGAAGAAAGAACGGAGTTTCGGCCCGATGATCAAAAGAAAGAAGTCTAATTTTAATAATTGATTTGGATAGCTAGGTTTTGCAAAGAATTTGAATTCGGAGAGAATTCACAAAAGAGATTTATTAATTTATTTGAGTGCAATATTTAGAGGTGGAGTTTGAGGAATTTATTTGGAAGCACTCAAATAGGAAGGGAAATTAATAATATTCCTCAAAATATTTTTGGGAATATAGAAGGGAATTAGTTGAAGGCAATAAATAGGATTTGAACTCTAAAATTGGTGTTATGTGTATTTGTGGCTAAAAGGGGAAATTGAGTGAAGAGTATAAGTTGGAATTTTCTTAGCACAAGAGTAATTATTCACAATATTTGCAATAATACTATTCTTGTGCCGAAGAGGAAATCAAGCCACAGAAATTAAATTGGTGACTAGATCAAAAGGAGAAATTTGGATATTTGGATCGAGAATCAAAGGATGGGTTTAAGATCAAAGGATGGGCTAACAATTAATTCTAATGAGATTGGAATTACTTCGGTCTAGGTTCAAGGGCAAAATTGGAGGATTTCTTGGACCATATAAAAGTAAAAAGATTTTCAAACTAAATTTGAATAAAAGGAATTTTGTCAAAAGAAGGTTTTTAAATTAAAAACCAAAATCAAGAAACACCTTAATTTCACTAAATATATTTTCAAAGGAAAGACACAAAAGAAATTAAATAGCAGAAAGAGATTTTATGCAGGTTAATTTTAGGAGGTCTCTTTAATTATAATATCCTAGGTTTAGGAGGTTAATAAAACATAAGAACCGGTATGATGCATAATTAGAAAATAACTAATTTTCAGTATGTTATTGTATTCTTGTGGAAATTATCATTTCTTATAATATGGTAATTGTTTAGAGAGGGCAAATCCATCCTGGAGATTGACGAAGTCAGTACAGGCGCCTCGCTGTCGACGGGTACGTTGCCTACCACTGAAAGTACAAAACTGTTAAATCCTAAAAAATTCGCTCTCATGGGGAGTCAAACCCAGGAACTAAGGTACTACTGAGAATGTTGTAACCACTAGACTACAAACCCTTTTGCAATCAAATCCCTAACTCGAGTGCATGGCTAAAATGGAGTTAATATATAATTTACATACTACATCTTGAATTTATTTGTACATATAATATACTTATGTAAAGCTAAATATATGTTTTTATAGTTTAATATTTCCGTCCGTATTATTCCATTTCCGGTGTTCTGGTATTTCCGATATCGTTTTCGTTTCCGACATTATTGTTTTCGATTTTATTTTCAAAAAATTTTAATTATAGAAATGGACCAAATGGTTGATATTGTTTTCCGTTAGTTTCTGACTGTTTTCATCTCTAGATATTCACATCGCAAAATGGGACATTTACCGTTTCGGTTTCATGGGATGCGCTGCTTGTTGCCTATTACCTCCGTCCCAAAATATAACAACTTTTAGCTATAAATCTGTACACACAGTTATCCAGATTTATAGCTAAAAATGCTTATATTTTGAGACGGAGGGAGTAATTTGGTGGGGCTCGACTTGTACTTGTACTCATGGACAATATAAGTCGTAAAATCGTAGTATCATATATTCTGAGATGGCGAAAGCAGTGGTGTGACGTGTTTGTGTTGGTTACTTGGTTTGTGTGACGTGTTCGTGCGCTTGCGGTGTGTTGTGCTTTTTGCGCGTGTCGCGATGGATAATTCTAAGGGACTGTTTACTCATTTTACAGAAAATCCCTTCTAATTTCTTACAAATTTTTGACCATTGAGTTAATTTGAGATACGTGTAAACCCCATCAAACCCTAACTACTTTTCCTTCCCCTCCTCCCATGCCGCCGCAAAAAATCGCTCGCTCCTCTCCCGACACCGCGCGCGTCCTGCGCCGCCGCCCCACCGTGCCACCACCCCGGCCTCGCCGGCTGGCCGAAAGGTGACAACGGCGCCAGCGAGGCCCCCCCGGCCGGCTCCCTCACCCTCCCCCTCCCTCTCCTCTCCTTTGTCTCAAGCTGGCGGCGGCGAGCTGTCTGTCGTCTTCCCAGTCACCGGCGGCGGGGCGCCACCACCGGCCGCCTCCTCCTACCACTCTTTCCGTTTTGCCCCCGCCACCTACACCAGCTCACCGCTCGCTCCCGTCCTTGCGGCTTCAGCGGCGCCGCTATAGGATCAAGGAGGCCAACTAGAGGGGGGGTGAATAGGCGGTTTTAAACTTAATGGCACTTCAACAAAACTAACCTAAGTTGCTAGGTAAGGTGAGGTGCAAGGTTAACTAAGCAACTAAGTTAAGTTTTGCAAACCTAGGTGATATGGGCTCAAATATGTCTCTATGAATGTAAATTGCACAAATGTAAATGCAATAAATAAATGAGACAAGAGACAAGGAATTTTTCACCGAGGTTCGGAAACTCGCCGGTTTCCTAATCCCCGTTGAGGCGAGCCCAACTCCACCGCTCAACCACGAAGCCACCGCACGCCCCCTTCGTCAAGGAGTGGGCAAGGTGGAAGCCGGCTTGTCACGCCTAGAAATTCCCGAACCAGAATTTCTAAGCTGAATGTGTATTAAACCCCTGTCCAGGACCAGCCAGGGTACACAAACGACAATTGTTGACATACAGATCCACGTCTTACAAAAACATAAAAGATTACAAATGCAGCGGAAAAAGATAAAAGAGAGCTAAGCCTGAAGACTTGACTCCTGCAGCGGGCGACTCCATTCCACAGGCATCCTTGACGGCAGCGACGAAACCAACTTCTTCGAGACATCTTCAACCGAGAAGGACTTCAACTCTAGTGTGGGGGAAAAGAGAGCAAGACTGAGTACTACCCACTGTACTCAGCAAGTCATACCGGAAGAGGAGGTATGATGCAGGATATATCTAAGGGAGTCTAAAGGCTCATTTACATAAAGCTAGCATTCAAAAGCAGTAGTTGAAAGCAGTAAAACAATTGTAGTAATTAATCCATATTAACCAATCACTGCTCAACGCTACACCACGTTGAGACAGGCCCAAACCACCACCTGAACTAACCAGTTCATTAGCTAACTAGGGGTCAGACTAATCACGGTGAATCTGGTCGACCTGATGAACCCTGAGTTCCTCTCGACACTAAAGGCTGTTGTTGGCCCGATCTTTCGGTGAGTTGTAGGTAACTACGATTTGGGAGAAACGTTGACGATCCGACTACAACCGTACGAGACATTGTGTTGCGCCTTAGCGATCGATACACCTCTCCATGGGTTGTTGATCTTGCCGGTGCAGATCAACCTTATTCCTGCAAGCAAATCGAAGAAACAAGCAAGAACAAGATAAAAGCAATCTGAATTGCAAATAGGAATGAATACACACGATAAGTTGGGGTTTCGAATACAAGCAGACGGACGGTCTAGCTGACACGCGCGCTGCAAGGAAATAGCAATGGCTAAACTTTCATCTAAACAAAACCCAATAAACCCTGAAGGGGTACCTAACTATTTATAGAGGTGGGAGGATGACTAAGAGGGTCCAAGGGTCGTGCTCCACCAGATTGGGGCGCACCCCACATGGGCCAGGGTCCCAAACAAAGTTACAAGCCCATTGGCCCAATACAGGTGACGCAGCACCTTGCTTCTGTGATTGCGGCCAAACGAGATAGAATTCCAAGATGAGGCTGGATCCGTTGGAAGGAGGACTTTGAGAGCTTTCCATCAAGTACTCACGGGCCCAAAACGGAGCACGTATGTAGATTTGGCGGCCGTTTGAAGTCAGCAATGTAGCACGTGGCCGAATCAGATTGCAGCACATGGAGGACTTGATCTTGATGTCTTCTTGTTGATTCATGATGTGAGCAATGGTCGTATCCATAGTAGCCATGGTCACATCATCCTCCCCTTCTTCACGGAAAACCGTCCTCGGTTTTTCCATATGGTGCTCTTCACGCAGTCCACTGAAAACAACCTGTTTCTTGCAATCAAAACAAGACAAACTCGAGATAATATAATTAGCAGTAACATGTCTCTCTAGCTTGCATATTTTATCCAGAACTACAAGATGTTCTAAATCCGAACAAATGTAAACTCTATGCACCAAAAATATTCCTCTATCATTATATTTGCCAAAGATATGAAAAATAGCATTAGTTGGACATGGCAAATCAGATTTAGCAAATAATTTCTCCTTCAAGTTATCGAGCTTATAAAAATCATCAAACTGAACATAGCCCAAAGTATTTAAAGAAGATAGCAATTCGCGTTCCTCTACTTCATTAGCAATGTGAACAACATGCTTAGAATCAGCACACAAAGAAATAGTAGAACTAATATGTTCATTCACTAGTTGTGGCATGGATATAAGTGAAACATTATCACACAACTCTTCTTTATCACAAGGAACAACAAGTAAATCAACTTGTGACAAAGGTAACTCAGCAATTGATTCCACTAATGGTTGCTCTACTATAGCATGAAAAGTGGACAAGTGTAGCTCACCTTGAGAATACTCACCTTCATTTCTCTCAGCACCATTTAATTTACCTTGTGAACTTTCTTCAGACATCGTAGGTGCTTCATCCTCTTTCTTCTCAAGTACACCATTCTCCTTTTCTTGGATGTGCTGATCTTCCTGCAAAACGTTAATAACAGGGGAGACAAAAGATTGCTCCTCCAATGTTTGCACATCATCATTACATAAGTATATTGGGGATTCAGAAATAGGAGATAAATCACATTGGTCATGCATCCTCGCCTTTGATATGATCTGACTCTCAATGCTACGAGCAAGCATGAATAGGTGCCCAATGTGATTATATGTCACATTATCAAGCAAAACCTGAATTTCAGAATTAAGCCTATTGAAAAATCTACGCGTTGTATTTTCATTGCACTCTTTGAGACCACTGTAGATGATACAGACCTTAAATTCATGAATGTACTCCCTAATAGTTCTGTTACCTTGTTTCAGATGTTCTAATTTCTCTCGAAGAGTACATTTGTAATAAGATGTCACAAAGCGTTTTCTCATCATGGTTTTCAATTCATCCCAAGTTTCGGGTTTATTACTAACATAAGTCCACCAAAATAATGCAGAAGAGGTAAACTTATTACTAGCAGCCTTAATCATTTGAGCATCAGAAAAATCATATATATCAAATTCATTATCTACTGCTAGCTCCCAATCAATGTATGCAACAGAATCATACTTCCCATCATAGAAGGGTAACTTAGATGCAACTTGTTCAAAATTATAGTCATGTACCTCATATGCATCACGTGGAGAAGTCGTCATATCTCGTCGAAGGTGTAGAAGTCGATGTTCTCGTATTCCCTTACGCAATCCTGCCATGGTTAGTAGCAAACAAAAAACACACAAAAATATGCACGCTCCTATCAACTACTAGGTAGTGGCAGCTCAAATATCACACACACTCAAGCTTTTAACCAATTGTAGTAATTAATCCATATTAACCAATCACTGCTCAACGCTACACCACGTTGAGACAGGCCCAAACCACCACCTGAACTAACCAGTTCATTAGCTAACTAGGGGTCAGACTAATCACGGTGAATCTGGTCGACCTGATGAACCCTGAGTTCCTCTCGACACTCAAGGCTGTTGTTGGCCCGATCTTTCGGTGAGTTGTATGTAACTACGATTTGGGAGAAACGTTGACGATCCGACTACAACCGTACGAGACGTTGTGTTGCGCCTTAGCGATCGATACACCTCTCCGTGGGTTGTTGATCTTGCCGGTGCAGATCAACCTTATTCCTGCAAGCAAATCAAAGAAACAAGTAAGAACAAGATAAAAGCAATCTGAATTGCAAATAGGAATGAATACACACGATAAGTTGGGGTTTCGAATACAAGCAGACGGACGGTCTAGTCGACACGCGCGCTGCAAGGAAGTAGCAATGGCTAAACTTTCATCTAAACAAAACCCAAGAAACCCTGAAGGGGTACCTAACTATTTATAGAGGTGGGAGGATGACCAAGAGGGTCCAAGGGTCGTGCTCCACCAGATTGGGGTGCACCCCACATGGGCCTCACATGGGCCAGGGTCCCAAACAAAGTTACAAGCCCATTGGCCCAATACAGGTGACGCAGCACCTTGCTTCTGTGATTGCGGCCAAACGAGATAGAATTCCGAGATGACGCTGGATCCGTTGGAAGGAGGACTTCGAGAGCTTTCCATCAAGTACTCACGGGCCCAAAACGGAGCACGTATGTAGATTTGGCGGCCGTTTGAAGTTAGCAATGTAGCACGTGACCGAATCAGATTGCAGCACATGGAGGACTTGATCTTGATGTCTTCTTGTTGATTCATGATGTGAGCAATGGTCGTATCCATAGTAGCCATGGTCACATCACGACCGCCATAACCGCGGGCACGGCTATTTGAATAGTTTTACTCTGATCAGAGGTGTACAACTGTACCCACAAGACACAGCCCCACGACACGTTTCCGTGCGCCGACATGCCACCACGACATACCGGAAAGAGGCCGTGATAGGACCCTTCGCATAACCCCCTCTAACCGATCGCACCACACCTTAGGGTTCGCCCCCGTCCCCAGCAGGCAACGGGCAGCCCCCCTTTCGTGCCGCAGTGAATCCGAAAGCCGATCAACCGGACACCCCGGCCGACCCAACTCCATCATGCCCACCCTCGCCTGGGTACGTCGGCTAGAGAAAAGCTACACTACAAGCCCAGCCGTTGCCCACGCTGGCTTGTGGTAAGCACGATAAATTCTTCCAGGGCATCCCGCGAACCGGTCCTTAATCGCCATGGGCACAATTAGCAAAACCATGCACCCACAGCCCACCATGTAGTGTGTTTTAATTAACTAACACCATTACGGTGGCATTAATCCAAAGCTATACCAATAATCAAAGTCTATGTATTAATGTGATTCCCCATTTGTGTACTAGTTGAACTAAGCATGGCTAAGCATTCCCTGAACCAACATCTAATCATTTTAATACCCCAGTTATCAATGGCATAAGGTAAACAATATATGGCTGAGTAGTAGGACCCATCCCACATGACATTGTAAAACAATGCAACATTTAATAGAAATGCGGGACATTTGTAAATTGGGTACAATATGATCAATTGTAATGCATGACTTGCCTTGCTCTCGCACTGACGGAACCACAGCAACATCTTCGAGAAACCGCAGATCGACGAAACGGCCGAAATCTACGCGACAAACAAAGCACATAAGAAAACATGCTATAAGTCTACTGAAACAGGAAACAAAACCATTTTTAGTGGATTCTATACATTTTTACGAATTTACTGAGACTTGAATGGACTTAAACGGAGCTCGGATGAATTAGTTATGAATTTTAGAAGATTCTGTGTGTTTTTACTATAAAAGAAAAAACCTTAATGTATTTATTGCGCAATATGCCCCAGGGCTGACGTCATCAGGGGGGGGGGTGGCGCCGACAGGTGGGACCCACAGGTTAGCGGCACAAGAGGAGGAGGAGGTGGCCTGGCGGGTGGGCCCCACCAGGCGGTGGCTCAAAGGGGAGGAGGAAGGCGGCCTGGCTCGGCTCGGCTTCAAGCCGGTCGACCAGTTATGACGAGGGCGGCGGCGGCAAGCGACCACCGACGGCGGCGGCCGGTGACGTGCATGCGGGGAGCGGCGGCGCGCGCGAGAGGAAGAGAAGGGGAGGGAGTTCTCACCGGGGTTCGGCCGGCGCGGGAGGAGACGACGATGAATGGCGATGGTGAGCGATTGGAGGGCGACGACGAACGGCGGCCGAGCTCCAGGACACCCTAAGAGAGGAAATGGGAGAGGTTAGAGTGAGAGAGGGTGTCCACGGCGAGCGAGAGCCATGGCCGACGGCGGCGGCTATGGAAGGGCTCACCGGCGCGCGGCGAACGGCGGCCTCCGATGGCGGAATTCGACGGAGGAGGGGTGGACGAGGTAGCCCTCGGCCGTGCGAACCCGAAGACGACGATGGCGCGGCTCGGCGGCGGCGCTAGCGCCGGCGAGCGGCGGCCGGAGGAGTGGAAAAGGTGGCGGCGGCGGGTGTAGCGGCGTGGAAGCGATAGAGGGCACGGGAGGGAGCGGTGGAAAGAGGAAAAAGGTGGAGAGGAGTGCGGGGATGGTTTATATGGGCTCAGGAGGGGCGGACGAGGCCGGGAGGCGGCCGGATTTCTCGTCGACGTGGGGGAGGTGGGGAGAGAGAGTGGGGAGAGGATTCGAATCGAATCCCGCCCTTGCGGGGCGCGCGCGTGCGGGAGAGGAGGGGGGAAGCGGGCGGCGATGTGGGCGCGGCATGGAGTGGGGAGGAGTGGGTGCGGGAAAGGCGGGAAACGGCGGCGGCGTGGGCGGTTTCGGCGGCGGTTGCCGCCGGCTGGAGGAGGGAGACGGGCCGATAGGTGGGCCCTACCTGTCGGTGACCCGGAGAGAGGAGGGAGGGAGGTAGGACTTCGGGGGAGGGGAGAAGAAGCGGGCCGACGCGGGAAGGAGTGGGCCGACGGCCCAAGAGAAGGAAAAAGGAGGAAAAAGAACAGAGAAAAGGGAAAAAGGATTTTCCCAAGGGTATAATATTGCACTTCGCTTATTTTAATTGGTTAAAATTATTTCCAAGGCTCTGAAAATTCCACTAAAAATCCTGTTAGCGTATTTTGACATGTAGAATCCAATCAAAATTCCACATGTCGATTCCGATTATTATTTGTATTTATTTATTTAGGGTTTCTCTCTTGCCTTTAAACAAATAATTTCTTGCAACAATTTATTAATTGAATTTTTGCTAGAGAGAAGAACTTCAGGGCGTGACAAACGGGGCGAACCCTAAGGTGGGGTGCGATCGGTTAGAGGGGGTTATGCGAAGGGTCCTGTCACGGCCTCTTTCCGGTATGTCATGGTGGCATGTCGGCGCACGGAAACGTGTCGTGGGGCTGTGTCTTGTGGGTACAGTTGTACACCTCTGATCAGAGTAAAACTATTCGAATAGCCGTGCCCGCGGTTATGGGCGGTCGACCAGATTCACCGTGATTAGTCTGACCCCTAGTTAGCTAATGAACTGGTTAGTTCAGGTGGTGGTTTGGGCCTGTCTCAACGTGGTGTAGCGTTGAGCAGTGATTGGTTAATATGGATTAATTACTATAGTTGTTTTACTGCTTTCAACTAGTGCTTTTAAATGCTAGCTTTATGCAAATGAGCCTTTAGCCTCCCTTGGATATATCCTGCATCATACCTTCTCTTCCGGTATGACTTGCTGAGTACAGTGGGTAGTACTCAGTCTTGCTCTCTTTTCCCCCACACCAGAGTTGAAGTCCTTCTCGGTTGAAGATGTCTCGAAGAAGTTGGTTTCGTCGCTGCCGTCAAGGATGCCTGTGGAATGGAGTCGCCCGCTGCAGGAGTCAAGTCTTCAGGCTTAGCTCTCTTTTATCTTCTTCCGCTGCATTTGTAATCTTTTATGTTTTTGTAAGACGTGGATCTGTATGTCAACAATTGTCGTTTGTGTACCCTGGCTGGTCCTGGACAGGGGTTTAATACACATTCAGCTTAGAAATTCTGGTTCAGGAATTTCTGGGCGTGACAAGTTGGTATAAGAGCCGACCTTGACCGTAGGACAAGCCAACTGGAAACCCTAAGAGCCCTCTGAAACCTTTCCATCTGCATATGCTCTTTGCACTTGGTTTTGTTTCGTGAAAATTTTGGGTTTGTTCTTTTGAGTTGTGGGAAAAATCTTGATCGCTATTTCAATTGGATTTATCGACTAGGAATAGTATGGTGTTTTAGAAAATTCTTATTTGGAATTTATTTGGCAGTCAGTCGGGAATTTATTGGGTGATAGGCACTAAGTCGTGTCTAGGTTCGATGGGGAGATTTTATGCGTATCATTATAGCTATGCATCTAGTTTTGTGCATTAATTTATCGTTTGGTCAGTTGCATTAGTATCTTTTGTTTGGGTTCATGAAAAATGTTCCATGCTTAAAAATCATCATGCTTGGCTAGTTGCCTGAGTCATTTGTTGCTTTGTTTAATTTGGATTTGAGCATGTATTGGTTCCTATCCCTCTGTCCTCTTTAGATGTCAGACCTGTTCTTCGATCGCAAGCGTCGCTCCAAGCTTCAGAGTCGTCGCCTTTAGCCTTATCGTCTTCTTAGTTTTGATTGCTTGCTAGTTTTTGTGTTTAGGTTTGTTGCTTGTGGGTTAGTCGGCGGTCGATATCAAGTGCCAGTGGTATGGCTGCCTTAATTAGGAGTTGTTTGCTTCCTTTTAAGTGTTTTAATCAAGATTAAGATAATTGCACATAAATTTATAAGAAAGATTAGTTTCCGAGCCATCTGTTTTCTTCCTTTCTCTTATTTCTACCTATCCTCGTCCAGATGGTGAAGACAAGGAATGATCCCCGTGATTCCAGCGACACCAGTGGCAGCGAAGAGCAGATCAATGGAGCTCATACCAGTGGTGTATCTAGTAGCATTTCATCTCCACTGCCCGAGAACCCAACGGTCACTCAGATGATGACAATGATGATGCAATAGATGCAGCAACATTACCATCAGATGTTGCAGGAGGCACAATAGAATTAGCAGTCTGGTCCTCCACCATCACACCTGTCCAAACTGTTAGACTTTCTTCGTATCCAGCCACCCACTTTCTCAAGCACCACCAACCCAATGGAGGTCAACGATTGGCTCCATGCTATTGAGAAGAAGCTGAACCTACTGCAATGCAACGACCAAGAGAAAGTTGCTTTTGCTACACACCAGTTGCAAGGTCCCACTTCTGCATGGTGGGACAACTATGTGGTAACCCGTCCAGATGCAACGGAAGTTACTTGGGCAGGGTTTTGTCAAAGCTTCAGGAAGGCACAGATTCCTGAAGGGATTATGGCACAACAGAAGAGAGAGTTCCGTGCATTGCAATAAGGAACCAGAACGGTTACAGAATACCTGCATGAGTTCAACCGCCTTGCGTGCTACACTCCTGAGGACGTGCGCATCGATGCTGAGAAGCAAGAGAAGTTTTTGTTTGGTCTTGATGATGAGTTGACCAACCAGCTAATCTTCGGAGTCTGATGATTTTGAGAAGCTTGTGGACAAGGCTATTCGTCGGGAAGAGCAACGCAACAAAATGGACCGTAAAAGAAAGGCAGTTCAGATCAGGACTTCTCAGGGGAACAATCAGAAGCCTCGCTTCATGATGGGACAGCTAGGTGGGCCTTCCACCCTGATCGTCCGTCAGCACCGTCCCTATAACCCAGGCAACTCTAACAACGACTACAATAGTGGCAATCATGGCAGCAGTGAGGAGCACAACCACAACTCAACTCCACCCCCACTAATGGCACCAGATCAGTCAGATCCGCCAGCTGTGTCAGCTCAGTCAGAACAGCCCAAGAAGGAGTCTGCAGGAAAGCCAGGACCCTGTTTCAACTGTGGCAAGCACGGCCACTTTGCTGGTAAGTGTCCGAAGCCGAAGCGCGCTGGACCTAGGTTCATCCAGGCCCGCGTCAATCATGCGTCTGCAGACGAGGCACAGACAGCACCAGAGGTCGTGCTGGGCACGTTTCCAGTGAACTCATATCCAACAACAGTTCTTTTTGATTCAGGAGCAACGCATTCTTTCATTTCCAAGAAGTTTGCTGGGACACATGGATTATCAGTAGTGGAACTTAAAATACCGATGCGGGTTCATACCCCTGGAAATGACATGAACACCGCACACTACTGCCCCTCTGTGACTATAGAGATCAAAAGGTCACCGTTCCTATCCAACCTCATCCTTCTGGAATCCAAAGACCTAGATGTCATTCTCGGGATGGATTGGTTGACCAGACATAAGGGAGTGATTGACTGCGCAAGTCGCACCATCACCCTAACCAACGACAAAGGAGAGAAGATCACCTTCCATTCTCCAGTGCCACAAAAGTCCGTAGCAGGTCTGAATCAGGCTGCTATTGAGGAACAGACAGAAATAGCGGAAAGAAGTCCCAAGAAGTTGGAGGATATTCCTATAGTACAAGAGTATCCTGAAGTGTTTCCTGAAGACCTCACTACCATGCCACCCAAGAGAGAGATCGAGTTTCGGATTGATTTGGCACCCGAAACCGCTCCGATCTACAAGAGGCCGTACAGAATGGCAGCTAATGAGCTAGCAGAGGTCAAGAAGCAGATTGATGAACAGCTGCAGAAAGGGTACATCCGACCAAGTACTTCACCTTGGGGTGCTCCGGTTATCTTTGTGGAGAAGAAAGACAAGACCAAGAGGATGTGCGTTGATTATCGCGCCCTTAATGAGGTCACAATCAAGAACAAATATCCGTTGCCAAGAATTGATGACCTATTTGATCAGCTAAAAGGAGCTAAGATGTTTTCCAAGATAGACCTGTGATCAGGCTATTATCAGTTGAGAATTCGGGAAGAGGATATTCCCAAGACAGCTTTCACTACTCGGTATGGGTTGTTTGAGTGCACGGTTATGTCATTTGGACTCACCAATGCACCGACTTTCTTCATGAACTTGATGAACAAAGTGTTTATGGAGTTTCTCGACAAGTTTGTCGTGGTGTTCATTGACGACATACTTATCTATTCAAAGTCTGAAGAAGAACATGAGCAACATCTCCGTCTGGTACTCGAGAAGTTGAAGGAGCACCAGTTATATGCCAAGTTTAGCAAGTGTGACTTCTGGTTGTCGGAAGTCAAATTTCTGGGTCACGTCATTACTGCTCAAGGTGTGGCAGTGGATCCATCGAATGTGGAGTCAGTTACTAAGTGGACCCCACAAAAGACAGTTTCTCAGATCCGGAGTTTTCTTGGACTTGCGGGTTATTACCGTCGGTTCATTGAAAATTTCTCCAAGATTGCCAGACCCATGACTCAGTTGCTAAAGAAAGATGAAAAATTCAAGTGTGGTTAGCTGTAACGTCCCGCCTCCACGAGGCCGGGCCCACTTACACCTAGCAGCTTAAATAGGACATAGACTGCCCTCACAAACCAACACCAGTCTTTTCTGCGCACTTTGTCCTCACTCGTGCGCACCCAGGAAGACTTCCCGGTCGGTCACCCATCCCTAGATTTCTCCAAGCCAAGCACGCTTAACTTTAGAGTTCTTTGGAGATGGGCTTCCGGAAAAGAAGTTGCAACTTGTTGGCATGAGTATCCTATCAATCCTATTATGCCTTGGGTCGGGGTGTTACATCCTCACCCCCTTAAGAGATCGACGTCCTCGTCGATCAACCCCAAGCCAGGAACTCCCTCTCTTGGCCACGTCCGTGTGTCCAGTGCCAGCGCATGTGCCATGCTGTGTGACCATACCGGGTCCACACCAGCCATGCACACCATGCCTGCGCAACTGCGACACACCCATGTCCAGTGCCAGCGCATGTGCCATGCTGTGTGACCACACCGGGTCCACACCAGCCATGCGCACCATGCCTGCGCAACTGCGACACACGCGCCCGTGAAACCGTGAGAGTCGGCTCTGATACCATCCTGTAACGTCCCGCCTCCACGAGGCCGGGCAGCAGCTTAAATAGGACATAGACTGCCCTCACAAACCAACACCAGTCTTTTCTGCGTACTTTGTCCTCACTCGTGCGCACCCAGGAAGACTTCCCGGTCGGTCACCCATTCTTTTCTGCGTACTTTGTCCTCACTCGTGCGTACCCAGGAAGACTTCCCGGTCGGTCACCCATCCCTAGATTTCTCCAAGCCAAGCACGCTTAACTTTAGAGTTCTTTGGAGATGGGCTTCCGGAAAAGAAGTTGCAACTTGTTGGCATGAGTATCCTATCAATCCTATTATGCCTTGGGTCGGGGTGTTACATTAGCTGAGTGCAACCAAAGCTTCGAAGAACTTAAGAAGAAGTTAGTATCTGCACCAGTTTTAATTCTGCCAGACCAAACAAAAGATTTCCAGGTCTACTGTGATGCATCTCGCCAAGGGCTGGGATGTGTGCTGATGCAAGAAGGCAGAGTGGTCGCATATGCTTCACGGCAATTGCGTCCACATGAAAGCAATTATCCTACTCATGATCTGGAGTTGGCAGCAGTGGTTCATGCTCTGAAAATCTAGCGGCACTATCTTATTGGCAACCGCTGTGAAGTCTACACTGATCACAAGAGCTTGAAGTACATCTTCACCCAGCCCAACTTAAATCTCTAACAGCGAAGATGGCTGGAGTTGATTAAAGATTATGACATGGGGATACATTATCATCCAGGCAAAGCAAATGTGGTAGCAGATGCTTTGAGCAGGAAAAGCTATTGCAATGCCCTATATACCGAAGGCATGTGTGACAAATTGCAGCAAGATCTTAAGCACCTAAACTTGGGTATTGTGGAACATGGGTACGTAGCTGCCCTAGAGGCACGGCCTACGCTCGTGGATCAAGTCAGAGCAGCTCAAGTAAATGGTCCTGAAATAGCTGAGCTCAAGAAGAATATGAGGGTTGGAAAAGCCCGAGATTTTCATGAGGATGAGCATGGCACAATCTGGTTGGGAGAAAGATTGTGCGTACCTGACGACAAAGATCTGAAGGATCTAATACTCACTGAGGCTCATCAGACCCAATACTCCATTCATCCCGGCAGTACCAAAATGTACCAGGACCTCAAAGAGAAATTCTGGTGGGCCAGCATGAGAAGAGAAATAGCCGAATTCGTCGCACTCTGCGATGTTTGTCAGCGAGTCAAAGCAGAACACCAAAGGCCCGCAGGATTGTTACAACCTCTTCAGATCCCGGAATGGAAATGGGAAGAGATCAGAATGGATTTCATCACCGGCTTGCCCAGGACAGCATCGGGGCACGATTCAATCTGGGTAGTTGTGGATCGACTCACCAAAGTTGCTCATTTCATTCCAGTGCACACTACCTATACTGGGAAAAGGTTGGCAGAGCTCTACCTTTCAAGAATCATGTGTTTGCATGGGGTACCTAAGAAGATAGTATCTGATCGAGGAAGTCAGTTCACTTCAAAGTTCTGGCAGAAGCTGCAAGAAGAATTGGGAACCCGGTTGAATTTCAGCACGGCTTATCATCCGCAAACTAATGGTCAGACCGAGCGAGTCAATCAAATATTGGAAGATATGTTGCGAGCCTATGCGCTTGACTTTGGCGGAGCTTGGGATAAAAGTCTGCCGTATGCGGAATTCTCCTACAACAACAGCTATCAGGCCAGTTTGCAAATGGCACCGTTTGAAGCGTTGTACGGACGGAAGTGCCGCACTCCGCTCTTCTGGGATCAAACTGGAGAACGCCAACAGTTCGGGACAGAAGTGCTAACCGAAGTAGAGGAGAAAGTTAGGACCGTCAGGGAAAGACTGCGAATCGCCCAGTCTCGGCAGAAGAGTTATGCTGATAACCGCCGAAGGGAGCTCACTTTTAAAGCAGGGGATTATGTGTACCTTCGTGTCACTCCGCTTTGGGGAGTCCACCGCTTCCAGACTAAAGGAAAGTTGGCACTACACTTTGTGGGACCATACAGGATCTTGGAACGCAGAGGTGAAGTTGCCTATCAGCTTGAGCTTCCATCTAATATGGTTGGTATCCACGATGTGTTTCATGTATCTCAATTGAAGAAGTGTTTGAGGGTACCTGAGGAACAAGCCAGCTCAGAGCACATTGACATCCAGGAAGATCTGACATATGTGGAGAAGCCGATTCGTATCCTTGAGACCAGTGAGAGAAGGACCAGAAACAAGGTGATCAGGTTTTGCAAAGTTCAGTGGAGCCACCACTCAGAAGAAGAAGTCACCTGGGAAAGAGAAGATGAGTTGAAGGCCGCCCATCCGCAACTCTTCGCCAGCTCTTCCGAATCTCGGGGTCGAGATTCCGTTTAAGGGGGGTAGGTTTGTCACTGTTAACAGTGAAATTTGGTAAGCCCTAAAGTTATCATCGGCTGAAAATCATTATCGGCTGCAGCATCTCGGAATCAGCCGATGGGAGTTATCAAGTTGCCAATAGTCGGATTCCTGCTATATTCGGTTAAGGAAATCAATCTACTAAAGGAAGTTTATCCTTAAGCAACCGAGTTCAAAGAGGATGCGGCATGGCAGTTTATCTATTAATTAGGAATAGTTTGTTAGTTTCCTTTTATCTTTAGGAAAGTGTGTTTAGTGTCCGATAAGGACTTTATGTTTTCCTTTTATCTTTAGGATAGTTTCTTTCTTGTCCGACAAGGACTTGTATCAACCCATGGGTATAAATATGTACACCCGGGGTCTATGTAAGCTATCAATCTATCGATCAATAATACTCTCGGCGCATCGCCACCCTCTTCCCTGAGGTTTTTACTTATCTTTCGACGGAACTTGGGCACCTGACGCAGGGCTGCATCGGCTTTCGATCTCCAGCGAAGGGGTAAGTCCTACGTTCTGTCGGGCCCTGGTGAATCTATCAGCTACGCTGGTGTTGTTCAAGGCTGCATCGATTCGATCTCTTGGATCGCTCTGGTTTGGTTGATATATTTGCCTACCTGATATCTCAAGTCTATCTCTAGTTGCATTGTGTTTAGAGACGCATCGGTTTAGTTGGAACTGTCTCGGTTAGGTCCGATCTTCTGTCTTAGCCGATATATCTCTACAATTACAATGCTATTCTAAATAGATTTGTTATATCCATCACATTAGACAGATCTATCGGCTCATCGAGTATTAGATTATCATATACAATCTCGTGCTGCATCGGTTAGGTTCGATCTACTAGATTGTTGTTGATAATATAAGTCTTGTTAAGCCGATAGGTTCATGCTAATGTTTTATCGGGGTGCTAGCCGATAAGTTACCTAGACGTTGCATCGGCTTATAAGGATTACATACAAGTTGGGTTTAGCCGATCACAACAAAGGTTTCACTGTTTAATCTAATCTTGTGGATTTTATACATCGGACCTCCAGCCGACGTATGCTTTAACCTTCGGATCAGTGCTTATTCTATCATATCATTGCTAGCTGATTGGTTTCTAGTGGATTATATTGTTATTTTATTACATCATCATCAGCCGATTGCCTCTATATCATTATCTACATTGGACTTATAGCCGATAGCTCAAAACCCTATCGCTATCGGCTGGTATCGGCATCGGCTGGGTTTGCTCCATCGGCTGTTTAGCCGATCGGCTGTTTGATCTATTGTTTACATATCTTGTCAGTTGCAGGGTCAAACTGACTGGCACGCCCGCATCTCATCAACCTTTGGACCTGCACTAGAGCTAAGCAGTTCTCCCAGGCCGGTGTGTTCAATTTTTTCGTCAACACAGATTGGCACGTCCGGTGGGACCCGAATTTTATATCCACATGTCTGAAGAAGAAGTCAATGCCAAGATCATGGTCATGGTGGAAAATTTAACGGAGGAACAGAGGCAACAGATGAAGCAGTTTTTAGTTGATTTTCAAGAGCGTTGTCTTCAATGTTTTGTCATGACACCAGAAGGACCAATTCAGAAGACTCAATTCCCCAAGCCGATAGTTGAAATACTTCAAGATACAGTTGATGAAGCGGTTCATCACGCATTGTTTGATCAGTCTGGAGTTTTGATGAATACACTACAAGATGTGATCAAGAAGATAGTTCCTGAAATAGTTGCTCAAAAGTATCGGCTCGGGGGGCAAGCATATCAGTATCGGCCAGAAGAACTTTGTCAATATGGGCATGATGAAGAATATCAATATAACAATAATTTGGCTGATAGAATTGCAAAGATAATACAGGAGCAGTTTGGAATCAGACCTAAGGAACATACTTCTTTGTATCGGCTGCCATATCCTGAGTGGTTTGATAGGGTGCCATTGCCACACCGATACAAAGTTCCAGATTTCTCCAAGTTTTCAGGTCAGGATGATACATCTACAATGGAACACATCAGCCGATTTTTACCACAATGCGGGGAGGCATCGGCTGAAGAAGCTCTGAAAGTTAGATTTTTTCCATTGTCTTTGACTGGATCGGCTTTCACATGGTTTTCATCACTATCATCAGATTCTATTCAAGGATGGGCCGATCTTGAGAAGCAGTTTCATGACTACTTCTTTGCTGAAATCAAAGAGTTGAAGCTTTAAGATTTAATATCGATTGAGCAGCAAGAAGGAGAATCGGCTATGGAATATATTCAGAGATTTCGTAATGTCCGCGGCCGATGTTATAGTTTGAGTCTAAGTAATGAGCAGCTTGTAGATTTTGCATTTCAAGGATTGTCAGCACCTATCAGAGAGAGATTCTTTTGCCACGAGTTTGATAGTCTGGCTCATTTAATGCAGACAGTATCGGCTCATGAAAGCCGATTACAAGAAGCAAAGGAAGATCAGTTTTGGAGTTATGAAGACAAGAAATTTTGAAGCATCAGTTCTCTTCCTCTCGCGCGCGCCGCCGCTCCCCGCATGCGCGTCGCCGGCCACCGCCGTCGGTGGCCGCTTGCCGCCGCCACCCTTGCCATAACCGGTCGACCGGCTTGAAGCCGAGCCGAGCCAGGCCGCCTTCCTCCTCCCCTTTGAGCCACTGCCTGGTAGGGCCCACCCGCCAGGCCACCTCCTCCTCCTCTTGTGCCGCTGACCTGTGGGTCCTACCTGTCGGCGCCCCCCCTGATGACGTCAGCCCTGGGGCATATTGCGCAATAAATACATTAAGGTTTTTTCTTTTATAGTAAAAACACAGAGAATCTTCCAAAATTCATAACTAATTCATCCGAGCTCCGTTTAACTCCATTCAAGTCTCAGTAAATTCATAAAAATGTATAGAATCCATTAAAAATGGTTTTGTTTCCTATTTCAGTAGACTTATAGTATGTTTTTCTTGTGTGCTTTGTTTGTTGTGTAGATTTCGGCCGTTTCGTCGATCCGCGGTTTCTCGAAGACGTTGCTGTGGTTCCGTCAATGCAAGAGCAAGGCAAGTCATGCATTACAATTGATCATATTGTACCCAATTTACAAATGTCCCGCATTTCTATTAAATGTTGCATTGTTTTACAATGTCATGTGGGATGGGTCCTACTACTCAGCCATATATTGTTTACCTTATGCCATTGATAACTGGGGTATTAAAATGATTAGATGTTGGTTCAGGGAATGCTTAGCCATGCTTAGTTCAACTAGTACACAAATGGGGAATCACATTAATACATAGACTTTGATTATTGGTATAGCTTTGGATTAATGCCACCGTAATGGTGTTAGTTAATTAAAACACACTACATGGTGGGCTGTGGGTGCATGGTTTTGCTAGTTGTGCCCATGGCGATTAAGGACCGGTTCGCGGGATGCCCTGGAAGAATTTATCGTGCTTACCACAAGCCAGCGTGGGCAACGGCTGGGCTTGTAGTGTAGCTTTTCTCTAGCCGACGTACCCAGGCGAGGGTGGGCGTGATGGAGTTGGGTCGGCCGGGGTGTCCGGTTGATCGGCTTTCGGATTCACCGCGGCACGAAAGGGGGGCTGCCCGTTGCCTGCTAGGGACGGGGGCGAACCCTAAGGTGTGGTGCGATCGGTTAGAGGGGGTTATGTCACGCCCGGAATTTCTATCCAAAATTCCAAACGCTTACATGTATGTAAACCCTCGTCCAGGAATCAGCCGAGGCACACAATAACAAATTGATAATAGAGTACAATTATTACTCTAATTAATAAGCGAATAAAATGTCATTACAGAGGTAGATAGTTCCTCTCAATCAGTAAAAATCTAAGCAGCGGAAAAATAAAGATAAACAGCGCAGACGACTCCACTCCACAGGCAGCTTGACAAGGACTACGCCAAATCCTCAACACCATCAGCATCACTGTAGAACTCCTCTTCTGATGAATGATTGCAAGGTGAGTATATGACATACTCAGCAAGCCACGCAGCAAATATGCAAGTGCACAGGATAACCAAGGATGGCATAATATAGGCTTCTTTGCATAAATGGCATTTAATGAATATTTCAGAATTTAATAAAACAGTAGAGTATTAATTGAACAGTATTAATCCAACACTATACAACATACCCTGTTGTATAGGCCCAACCATTCTGAACAACCAACCCCGGCTGCACAGTTCTAACTCCAAACCAGGAATATACCGTTCCAAACCAGGAGATAATCAATTATTACAAGTTATAGCATCTTTCATTATGAGGTGAAGTGTGAGACTAATCACGAAAGACATTGTTAGACCCGCCCATAACCGCGGGCACGGCTATTCGAATAGTTCTACTCTGGCCAGAGGTGTACCACTGTACCCACAAGACACAACTCCACAATATGTCACCATACGCCTCAATACCACCACGGTACCTCGGAAAGGAGCTGTGACAGTACCCCTCGCACAACACAACTCAAAGCAATGCACCGTTCCTGGATCATAATCACCCCCTTATAAACAAGGCATGGACTCCCCAGCGACCCCCGTGGGCTTATCTCCGCCACTTCTCAGTCTGGTGCCCCGCAATGAACCATGCTATACAAAAGATAAAGCCGTTGCCCACGCTGGCTTGTGGTTGGCACGATTAATGTTTCACAACCGAAACTCGTGAACCGGTCCTTAATTGTCATGAGCACGACCATCAAAACCATGTACTCACAACCCACCATTATCAGGTTTTAGTTGGCAAATTAATTAGTTAACCAATCACGATTGATCATCGTGAACTATCATTAAGCCATCATTAAATAATAGTGAATCATAAGTTATCCCATTAGTGTGCTAAAGTTTCTAAGCATGGCTAAGCAATTACATCTAATATCTAGTTGAACCAATACATAAAGCTCAACTAGTCAAATTACAATAACCCAAGGCATCAAGGAATAAGATAATCAAGAACAAAAGGGCCATAACAAACAATAGGTTAATTCCACCCAATGACATTCGAAAATAAATGCAATAGTTGAATAGAAACAATAGCTTTAAACGGGATCAACATGCTCAAAGGATTGATTAGGGTCCGTGTGACTTGCCTTGCTGGCCTTGGAATTCTTCTAAATCTTCTCCTACGAAAACGGACTCTCCGGAAACGTCGGAATCTAAATAGAAAAGAGCAAAAACACCAAAACAGCACAAAAGCAAGCATGAACAGTACATATGGATATTTTTAACATGTAGATCTCAATTTTAGAAAAATTTAGAGACTTGAACCAACTAAATCCGAGCTACGATGAATTAGTTATGAATTTTTAAAGATTAAATCGGATTAAATCATTTATATAAATTTTAATTGAATTATGATGCAATAATGAATTATTTTTGAAAAGAAAAAGGATTTATTGCGTCAGCGGGGCTCGGGTTCACGGTGGACCGGGTGCACGGCGGCGGCTCACGGAAACGAACGGCCGAGATCAATCCAACCAAAACGAACGGCCGAGATCTAAGCGGTCCACAGCGGCTCACGGGGAGACGACGACGATGACGTCAGCGGTGACGTCACCACCGGCGGCGGCTCGGGCGGACATGCTCGCCGGCGAACGACGGCACGACAGCGCGAACGGAGGGCACCAACGGGTAGCGGACGGCACGGCGAACTCACCGGTGACCAAAGCGACGGCGGAAGAACAACGGACGACGCCGGCGACGAAGAAAAGGCGGCGAAGACGATCGGGTCAACGGCGGCGACGGTGCTCCGGCGGCTGATAGCGACGGCGAAGGGTCGGACGAGGACGGCGACGAGACGGCGACTACGACGGTGACCTCCCCGAGCGACGGCAACGACTGGAGCGACGGCGGCGCACGGCTGGAGCGGCGGCGGCGACGGCGGCGCTAGGGTGCACGAGGCTAGGGCGCTACGGGCGACGAGAGACGAAGGCGAAGGCGGCGACGGGTAGAGGGGAGCTCGGGGGTCCTTATAAAGGGGCTAAAGGCGGCGGCGAAGGCCCACGGCGACCCGGCGACGGCGAAGGAAACCTAGGGTTCGGAGAGAGAGAGAGGAATCCGATCCGAGCTCGAATCCGCGGTTTCCAAACCGAATTGGCGATCGATTCCAAAGGGGAAAAGATAGAGGGGATCCCGGGGATCATTTCCCCTCTATTTATTTCACCGGAAACGAAAAGGGGCGGCCGGATTTGGAAGGAGATGGCGGCGGCGCGGCGCTAGGGTTCCGAGCGGCGGACGGGCGGAGGAAGACGACGACCCCGACAGGTGGGCCCCACCTGTCAGTGAGCGGGAGAGAGAGAGGAGAGCGGCTGCGCACGCGGGCGGCTCGGGCCGACTGGGCTGGCTGGGCCGGGGAGGAGAGAGAAAGGGTTTTGGGCCGACTTTCGGCCCAAAGCCAAAAGAGGATTTTTAAAACCTTTTTCAATTTAAATTATTCATTAAATGCAATTCCATTTATTAAAAATACTTCCTTAGCTCAAATAAATCCCAGAAAAATCTAGGAATTATAGAATTAAGCAAAGTATTTAATAAAATTTTATATTGGAATTTATTGTTTAAAATTAGATCTTTTCTTCTAGGCTTTTAAAAATCAATTCTGATAATTCCATTTAAACAACTATTTATAACTTTAAGATTTTTAGGGTGTGACAGGTTATGCGAAGGGTCCTGTCACGGCCTCTTTCCGGTATGTCGTGGTGGCATGTCGGCGCACGGAAACGTGTCGTGGGGCTGTGTCTTGTGGGTACAGTTGTACACCTCTGATCAGAGTAAAACTATTCGAATAGCCGTGTCCGCGGTTATGGGCGGTCGACCAGATTCACCGTGATTAGTCTGACCCCTAGTTAGCTAATGAACTGGTTAGTTCAAGTGGTGGTTTGGGCCTGTCTCAACGTGGTGTAGCGTTGAGCAGTGATTGGTTAATATGAATTAATTACTACAATTGTTTTACTGCTTTCAACTACTGCTTTTAAATGCTAGCTTTATGCAAATGAGCCTTTAGCCTCCCTTGGATATATCCTGCATCATACCTCCTCTTCCGGTATGACTTGCTGAGTACAGTGGGTAGTACTCAGTCTTGCTCTCTTTTCCCCCACACCAGAGTTGAAGTCCTTCTTGGTTGAAGATGTCTCGAAGAAGTTGGTTTCGTCGCTGCCGTCAAGGATGCCTATGGAATGGAGTCGCCCGCTGCAGGAGTCAAGTCTTCAGGCTTAGCTCTCTTTTATCTTCTTCCGCTGCATTTGTAATCTTTTATGTTTTTGTAAGACGTGGATCTGTATGTCAACAATTGTCGTTTGTGTACCCTGGCTGGTCGTGGACAGGGGTTTAATACACATTCAGCTTAGAAATTCTGGTTCGGGAATTTCTGGGCGTGACACGGCCCACGGAGAGGACTATCCAAGCCTCGATCACTAGGGTAGTTCTTCCTTCACTCCGAAGGTGGTGAACTCGAAACCACTCACAAACGGTGCCGGGCCTCCTCCACAATCTCCTCGGAGAGGTCACTGGGCAACACCTCCACAAGCCGTCTAGGAGGTGGCAACCTCCAAGAGTAACAAGTCTAGGATGCTTGCCGAGGATGATCAAGTGCCACACTAGCTATAACAATGAAGCAATGCACTTGGATTGGCTTAACTCACTCTCTAACACGTCACTAGATAAACTAAGTGCCCAAGGGTGTGAGAGCTCTTGCAAGGGTTCAAGATAATGCAATGTAGTGCCAAAACCTTACCCTTGCTGCTGGGGAATGGGTATATATACCCCCAACCACCAAAACTAGCCGTTGGAGTCGAAATCCCCAACTCTGTGCTCCGCCGGTCAGACCGCCATAGAGTGGCCGGTCAGACCGGACTACTTTGTAACGGCTAGAAAACTAGCCGTTACAGGGCAATCATTGAGCCCACTCAACCTGGCCGGTCTGACCACAGTGTAGTGGCCGGTCAGACCGGCCACGGCTCGGTCAGACCGCCATCGGCTCGGTCTGACCGGTTGCGGCTCTGGCGGCTCTGTATCGCCACCAAAAACCAGACCAGTGTAACAGACCAGCAGGGCCGGTCAGACCGGCCTTACCACGCCGGTTAGACCGGCTAACAGCCCCGGTCAGACCGACCTAAGGCCCACGGTCAGACCGCAGGTCACTTTTCAACACAAGCAACCGTTAGTAAAACGGCGATATCTCTTGACTCGGATCTCGGAATTTGGCGTTCTTGGATTCTATGGAAAGCTTATTTAAAGGGCTATCCAACCCATGAAAAATCCATCCAAGAAACACAACTTTTCTCAGGGAGAAATGGCTCACACTCCAAAGGATACTCCACCGGATATAACCACATGAGGCTACCCAAACCTATAGGATGTGCCGACTTCTCTCTTTGTTTGGGACTTGATAAAACTCACCACACTTGGCTAGACAAGCCCACAAAATGCACCTATATGCATATGAACTAATATGGCACAAGATCATCCGCATGCTCGCTTCATAGACCCCTCTTGATAGTACGGCACCTATCTAGTAAATCCGGTCTACACCAAACACCAAGACCGGGAAAAAGAATAAGAAAACATTCTTAGCTCCATTATACCTTTGCCTTGCGCCATCCAACTTGGGGTCGATGCTTGAGCCAACATCAACACTTGTGACCATTCGGTTGAACCATGTTTATGCCGAGGTCTTTGCCATCCTTTGTCAAGACTTTATTCTCATCACAAGCTTGACTTCATTCTTGCCAACATGACGATGTCCTTGGCTTGGTAACCATTAACCCATGGTGTCATTTATTAGCCTCATCGCAATTAGATCTATTCCTTTGCACGGCTCAAAGGAAAACATTAGTCCCAACAAATCGGTTGGCATCCTCCACTTGGTGACCAACCGATTGCATATGAAAGATATGGATATGTTTGTTGAGTATTCATTAACATCATAAATGTCATATACTCGTATGCAAGCTCAAGTGCAAAGATCCGATATATATAATAGGTGAACAACATGGATCTAAAACATGCACAATAAATGTATAGGATTTGCTTCCCCTAAGTATATGCATACAAAGAAATATACAAGAGAGACAAGTGTAAGCATAAGTAAAGAAGAACCAATGGGGGTTTATCCTATACACATAGAGAAGGCATATGTAGTAATGATGAAGATAAACAAACAAACACATACCTTCATGATCTCCATGTTATCAATGTAAAGGAGACTAAATAAGATAAGACTCAAGTAAACATTAGTCTCACACTTATATAACAATAACATAGAAATCATATATATGAACCTATCAAAAAGTAGGAGATAAGAAGTGATACATATCGCTTTATCTCCATGAATTTCATCCTTGCAATAATTAAAGTCCATCACCAAAGAATGCATATCTACCACATCTCATTATCAGAAAATAACCTTGTTGAAAACTTATGTAAAAGAGTGGTTAATCCCATAAACATCGGTTTATCATTTATCACCAAAGCAACAATTACACAAATTGTTTAATCCAAGATCTTTCAATCTTTTTCTCTCTTTTGTGATAGATAATAATCCGATATAAACAATACAAAGAGATGAGATGAAAGATAATTTCAAATCAAGGTAGAGATCTTATAATGAACAAAATATAAAATAAGCTCCCCATCAGGATGTGCATACATATGGATATGAAGGAATGCATATGCACATAATCAATCAAGATCAATGGGGGAGCTCACATTATATTTTGGATCCACAAGAGAGACCAAGTTAGAATATGTGAAGTTTAATACATACCTCCCATCATTTTTATTTTCATATCCAAATAAGACTAGTCAAAGAAAGGCTCATAAAAACGTTAGTCTCATATAATTAGACTTGTCATTAATCACCGAAACCAAATTAAGGCACTTGAACCTACAGCCGCCGCCGCCTCACCGCCCGCCTGATCCACCGCCCACCGCCGGGTTGCCGCCTCCCACTGCCATCCCTTTAAAGCCGGCGAACTCCCCCCTCTTCCCCCTCCCACCCCCACCCCACCCCACCCCAGGACCCTAATTCATTGGCCCTCTGCCGGAGTTTGGGTCAGCCGGTGCCGGAGAAGAAGAGGTGGTCGCCGAAGTTGGAGAAGAAGAGCACGAATCGTGAATCACATCCAGTGATCCAAAATTTACAAGATTTAAGGTTGTATTTTCTGTCAACAGAAGTGTAGCATTTCCGTAATTTTCTAACTCTTTTCTTTCTCGTCGCAACAAGAGAAAAAAAAGGAAGAAACAGGATACACTACACATCGATAGAAAAATCAAATTAAAAAATGCAGTACATTTTGAAGAACACTTCGAGTAGTTTTTATCCTTTTCTTACAGGCTCTTAATGGGCCGAGAGCTCGGGCCCATATCAAAACAAGGCCCATGAAACTGAGAGCCCGAGGCAGAGACGAACACGGAGACCATATGGGCCTATTTATGGTGAGGCTGTGCGCTCCCTCTATCCATCAGAAAAATTCCGCCGCAATCCAAGATTTCAGCAACGCGAGAGATGGCCGACGAGGTTAGCAACGTTGGCGAAGAGACGACGGGGAACGAGGAGGTCGAAGGGAAAAAGACGACGACGAAGAAGAAGCTGAGGAAGTGGAGGATGCCGCAGGAGCAGATCGACCGCATCCTGTCAAGGGCACCGCTGCCCTTCCCGCGGCCGCTTTACAGGGAAGATCTGGCGGCGAGCGAGGCGGAGAAGGAGGCGCTCCGGCAGATGGACGCCTACGGGGCGGAGGCCGTACGGCACATGAACGAGTACCGGAAGGAGCAGCAGGAGTGGGTCAAGGCAGAGCTCGCCGCCCATGGCTACGTCGAGTGGAGATCGACGACGACGACAACCCCTGCATCTGCGGCTGCGCCTACGCCGGTCATGGAGAAGAACTAGAAGGAGAAGCTCCGATTGCGGATGCGACCAAGACCAATCACGGAGATGCTGAACAAGAACCGACATTAGAGAAGGAGAAGGAAACCACAGATTGATACTCTAGTAGTAGTAGCTTGTTTAATTAGTGATCTGTTCTATGTTTATGGGTGGTACCAAAGAAAAGGTCCTAGCATGCCTGCCTATCTCGAATCTTTAAATTTGTTTTTCAACTAGCAAAATGCAAAATGTACGTGCGTTGCAACGGGAGAAAATTAGAACATCTTTAATATAATGGCCCAACCTCAACGATAACACCTTATCGATGCTTGCTTTACCTAAAATAATTGGAGTATTCACGCGACAACATATATATAATCTAAAATACTCTTTTTATCTCATTCTTACAACCAATAATAGGATCAATCAAATCCTGCATTGCCTGGTCAAGTCTACACAAAATAGAGTCACTATGCACTCTTCTCTAAATAACAATTAAAAATATGTTTGTTTTTTTAATATAATTTATTTATTTGATAATAGATGACGAAACAAAAGCCGCGTAGGAAATGAAAAAATATCGATTGATCCTATCCGACTCAAACGTCTATCAATTTAGCGTTTTTCTGACAGTTTTTTCAGAGCAGCTTGTTTTTTAATAAACGGTGCTTTTTATGCGAGGTTTTTTCAAACCCTTTTTTAGAAATGGCGTGCTTTTTCTAACCCTTTTTTCCTCGCATGTTTCTTTTTTATTTTTTACGGAAACCTTTTTTAGCCTTTTTTCTGACTTTTTCTCACGCGTTTTTTTGCTTTTTTTTCTCAAGCTTTTTTATCCTTTTTATTTTCTCGCGCATTTTTTTCTTTTTAGTTGTACTATGAAAACTTCTCTTTTTAAATAGTTAGATTAGATTAGATTAGATTAGATTAGAGATAGAGAAGAGATATATAGGGACTAAAGAACGAATAGAAATTGGACTTTTTTTGCCGTGCTTTTTTTCGCCCTTTGTAATTTTTTTTCTCCTTTGTTCCTTTTTTTTTACGAACCATTTTTTTTCCACTTTCTTAGAATCGGACAGACTTTTTTAATGTGAATTTTTTAAGTAGGGACAGAGGAAGGAAATGTTTTGAATTTTTTAATAGTGGAGATAGAGAAGTATACAAAGCTTATATACGTACGTATAAAAAAGAAAAAAATATACAATATATAAAGTTTATATACTTACATAGTATTAAGAAATAAAAAACAAAAAAAGGGGAAAGAAAAAACGGAAAAGAAACGAAAAAAGAAGAAAAACAAACAACCGTACGTGGAAATAGGATAATATAGGAATATGATTTTTTTTCCAACTTTTAAGGGAATCGGATCTACTATTTTTTTTTCGCCACCTTTTTTTTTCATATGAATCGGACATGTTCTTTTTCAATAGGACTTTTTTTTTTGTTTTCCTTGTTTTTAAGGGGAATCGGATCTTTTTTTTTGTTTTTTTCGCTATTTTTTCTCCGATTTTTTTTTTGTTTTCCCCGTTTTAAGGGAATCGGACTTTTTTTTTGTTTTTTTGGCTATTTTTTTAATTTAGACGGACGAAGGAAACATATTTTATTTCATTTTTTAAGTAGTAGATAGATTTTGCTTTGCTTTGCTTTAAATTGTTTCTTGATTCTCATCTGCAAGAGCTATCTTTCGGCAACATGTTTCCTGTCAATTATTAAACAAGGTCAGACGTGAAATTAAAATTGGAACATGGAACTGCACATTAGGAATGTGCCGAAAGATAGTAAGCTATGCGATAGCAGAGGTGGACGGTGTCCTGGAAGCCATAGCGGCGGAGGCGGCTCGCCGACGTTCGTCTCCTGTAAGCACTGAACCGTGGAGAGGAAGAGAGCAAGTAGCCGCCGTCGCTTGGCTCGCTGCTCCTTTCCAATTGCGATGGATTGGGTTGGGCCCGTTTACCCTTGAAAACTGTAATATTCACATCGCAAAATGGGACATTTACCGTTTTAGTTTCATGAGATGCGCTGCGTCTGGATAGTAGACTAGTAGTTGCCTAATTTAGTGAGGCTGTCGATGTGTGGGCAGTGGTGGTATATTTTTTTTTTCTGTTACAAGGAAAATTTTTCTTCTACGAGTCGTTCAAAAGAAAAAATAATAATTTGGTGAAGGCTCTGTCAATAGAATTTTGCACCGTCTTCTACGAGTTGTTCAAAAGAAAAAAATAATAATTTGGTGAGGCTCGACTTGTACTTTGTACTCATGGGCAAGATATTTGGTGTTTGTTAAGATAAGCCGTAAAATCAATAGTATCGAGATGGCGAAAACAGAATGCAAGAGATTAATGTTTGGACGCCTATTTCAAGATTTGGATGTAATACACACCACAATGGGGTGATGGCGCAGTTGGCTAGCGCGTAGGTCTCATAGCTAAACGTGAGTGATCCTGAGGTCGAGAGTTCGAGCCTCTCTCACCCCAATTTTTTTTTCCTACGGGCCATCCTGAATTGTAAGCCGTTTTCGTGCAGCGACGCACGGGCTCGTCCGTTGCATTGCATCGGTAATACTCCCTCGTCCCTAAATATTTAATAACTATTAATTCTTTTCTTTTCCTATCATTTAATTTATTGTTAAATATACTTTTATATATATATATAGTTTTACATATTTTATAAAAGTTTTTGAATAACATAAACGATCAAATATTTTTTCTATTAATTCTTTTCTTTTTCTATTATTTAATTTATTGTTAAATATATTTTTATGTATATATATAGTTTTATATATTTTACAAAAGTTTAAATAACATGAGCGATCAAATATTTTTTCTATTAATTATTTTCTTTTTTTATCATTTAATTTATTGTTAAATATACTTTTATGTATACATATAGTTTTACATATTTTACAAAAGTTTTTGAATAACATGAACGATCAAATATATTTTAAAAAATTATGGTTTTCTACTCACTCAGGACTCGCCCCCTGGTGAGTGGTGAGCGCTGCGGCCGTGCACTTGCAGACGCTTCGGGCTGGTTCCCTTTATTGCCAAAATCAATCAATCTTAACGGTTTCCACATCTCGGCCTGCCTAACTGGGTGATCCTCTGTTGCATGCTTGCGTGAACAAGAGGATCACAAACTGGCCGAAATACCTAATTAAGTTAATTTTACACGGTAAGAGAGAGAGAGAGAGAGATGGCACAGGCAGCCGTTTGCTTTCCAAAACTCGATTCTTCTTCACACCGCTCGGGGTTGCACCGTGCCAGAAGATACACCAGATAGTCGAGGATGGATTTGTTGGATGGTGCAAGCCTTTACCAGTTTGTGTACCAGTACCACACGAAGATGCCCAGGAGGAGACCTATCTGCCATCGACGGAAGCTACACCTGCGAGACGGATCAAGGAACATGAGAGATCACCCAGAAATCTATCGTGACACATATGCAGTTTGCGAAACCGCAAGTTTGGTTGCAAATGTCCGTTTCAGTAATGCTATGAAAACTGCTCGATAATGACTATTCCCAAAAAAACGCTGAAATCATGCACATTCAACCAAGCTATTGTATTCATGTGTTGGTTGTCTTATAAAAAGGTTGCTGTCCTACAAATGCCCAAAGTTTGCATTATTGCATACCTTCTCATCGTTCAAAGGTTCGGTGACTCCCTCTTGGAAAAACTCAATGATGTTCCTGCACACATCCTTGGGCTTCTCAAGGTTGACCGCATGCCCAGCATTTCTTATCACTACTAATCGAGAACTCTCACCTAGATGTCTGTCAACATGTTAAAGTCAATATCATTACTCTGCCAATCGATGCTGTTCTTTGTGTACTCCATGGGGAAAATTTGTGTTTCAAATTGAAGGTAGCGATAGCAAACCTCTTCAGTCTATGAGCCAACTCCATGGGGAATACCTTATCCCGCTCCCCCCAAACTATGAGCGCTGGCTGCATTAAGTGAGAAAGAAACCATCTTCAAATGTTTCAGATGTAAGTGTAGTAGAGTTTAATCACATACTAATTGGTACCTGGCTAATTATTGGAAGATCTGAAAGTTGCCTTTCACTAATCAAAGCATATAATAACTCAGTTTTTTCTTGGATATAATCCGAGCCCATTACCTGATACATACAAAAAAAGCAACATATGTAACTCAATTTCTTTTTCCTGTACATAATCCAAGCCCAGTACACTATTTATTGTGGTTTATGTGCTACTCAAATCACTATGGAGAGAGCGCCCAAATCACTGATTCTTGAAAAACATATCATCTGATGAAAGTAACTGAGCAAGAGCTCTTCAAAATACTCAAATTTTGGGTATTTTGCTACTAAAAAAAGATAAGCTGATTTTCAAAATACTCAAATGTATATGCAAATGCCTGCCTTCTATGTCTTCAATAATCCATCATATGTAAAGCATTACAAAGAACAATATTTGAGATGTTTCAAGCTTTACTAAAGTCGAGTTGGCTCTTGTTACAGATCAAGCAAACCTTCATCCCTTTTTCGCGAACACGCAAAAGGATTGCACGTCAATATATTAGAAGAAAGGAGTTATAGTTACACAACGCAATCAGCCATACCGGCTTATGCCAGGGGAAGGGAGAAAAAGCAAAATTAAAAACTTGAAGCTTAGAAAAAACTATGGTGGCTAAAACACAAACTCCAAGCAAACCTTGGAGCAACTTCCAGTATACATTATGCCCCAAGTATGCCAGTAATCAGGTTCAATTAACAAGTTCAGCATGTGGGCGAGAATCATTGTTTCAAAAGATAATGAACCTCATCTTCAGAATCGTTCACTCTTTTGTTTACAAATTCAGTTTTCTAATTCCTTTTTGACCCAGGAGGTTGATGATTTCTGTATTTCACAAGACTGTATCCTTGAATGTTACCCGTCATTTAGGGAGTGTCTGATAAGATCAAAGCATTTCTTTTAGAAGTCCCATCTTTAATTTGTAAATTAACACATTTCATAATGTTTGCAGTTTATCACATGGATGAACATCCCACTAGTATAATGATGCTAAACAATCTATCCAACCTGGTATTGAATTCTCCCCAACACCACAAAAACTTGTTTTTCTTCTTTTCATGCTAGCATCAGCCAACATTCTTGAGCAGCACATGAATGAATACCCAGGATAACTGGGTGAAATTAGATAAAATGTTCTCAACCAAGCCATATTTTACTTGAAACAATTTCCACTCTTTTGAGCTGCATTTGCCATTACTAAAGAGAAGGAAATGGTTGCATGGTCAAATGAACTCCCAACTGCTAGCAAAATCCAGTTGCAATTTATCAAGTCCAAAATATGTTCGCATTACGGTAGTCTGGGTACAAGTATATTTATTGAGGGCAAAACACTAACAGGACCTACAAAGAAAACTTAGGGCTTGTTTGGTTTGATACCAACTTATTGCCCTACTAAAATTTTGGTAACTTCAATAGTAGCAAGTGTATGTTTGGTTTGCTATCAAATTTTGTCCACAATAATTCAAATTCAATACTATCCAATTTGGTAGTGCCAAAACTTGCCAAGGTTTTAACACTACCAAAATTTTGGTAGGGCAAAAATTGGTTCCAAACCAAATGGGCCCTTAGTCAGTGTCTGAAGTATACACAACAGATACTTGAATGTACATGGGTAAGCAAAGAACTGGTGGGCCTACTAAAATGCAGTATCAAATCAAGTGCTCTGTTAGTTTTTTAAAAAATCGAGTTGTCACTACCCTGGCCCTACACATGCAAGTGTTTCCACTGTTCTCCACATTTGCAAACTATGTACATATTTAAGCAAACGGACAAGACAAAGCGAAAATGACAATATGTTTCTGTTAAGCTACTGACAAGTGTAAATATTTTGAGGCTCTGTTGGCTCAATCAAATCTAAGCATGTATTAAACTAGACACATAGAGGACATTCAGTGAGTTAGTGTCCATTAGTCCATCATAAGGATGGTAATATTAATACTTTAAGTGAGATGTTCTCGCCACAAAAGACAAACTGCGTTTATCCCCTTGCCATTTCGGTTCAATACACTTTTGCCTCCAAGCATCCCTCGTAATGGCGTGCAAAAACAAGATGGAAACATGCACACAAGTTGACGTGCAACTTTGGATGCTAAAAATTCAGTTTGGCATTGCTTGGTTGTGAAATGCCTCGACGGCTAATCAGCAAAATTAGCCTAACACAGATGTAAGATGCTACTTTACATACTTCTATATGGAATAGAATTCGGCATAATTACCTAACAACTGTAGAGAGCACAGCATTCTAGAAGTGCCTAAATTTTTTTCCCCTCTTGTGATTCTATAACTTCATCTAATGCCCGATAGCAATGTAATCCGGGGATTGATTTCGAACCAATTTTAAAAAGAAATCTCAAAGATAAAAAACGAAGCGGCCTAACCTTAATGTAATCCCAGAGGAAGCAGGAGGGCATAATGCAGGGTGGCCGCACGAATGTGAGCCTGACGAGGCGCCGCACCTCCTCCGGCCGCCGCGGCACGAGCAGGTCCGCCGCCTCCCCGACGCCGGCCACCGGGAACAGCCCACCCGCCAGGTCCTTCTCCTCCAGGCAAACCCCCGCGCACACCAGCACCACCCTCTCCACCGCGTCCGGGTACATGGCCGCCATCCTGTAGCCCACGAATCCCCCATAGCTGACCCCGACCAGGCCGAACCTGGCGACCCCGATCGCGTCCATGGCCGCCTTGATCGACCGCGCCTGGAAGGCTTCGGAGCGGTCGGCGAGGCGGGTGTAGGAGGCGCCGAAGAAGAGGAGGTCGGGGACGATGGGGTCGTAGCCCGCGGCGATGAGGGCGCGGAGGTAGGGCGCCCACTGCCACGTGGCGGAGGCGCCGAAGCCGTGGAGGAGGAGGAGCGGGTTCCGCGGCGGGTTGGCGGGGACCCAGACGTGCACGGTGGTGCCCGCGTCGTCGACGTCGCCGCCGACGACTCCCGTGGGGAGCGGGATGGCGAGCGGGCGGAGTCCGGCCCTGAGGAAGCGGCGGCTGAAGCAGCGGTCCCGCGCCGCCGCGAAGCTGAGGATGGACGACCTCCTCCCGATGGCCGCGGCCGGCGGAGGTGGGGGTGGCATTGCTCGCCGCCGACCGCCGGCGAGAGTTGCGCGGCTAAATTTGGCCGCCCAAGCGTGGTGGTGGTGGTGCAGCGCGAGTGCGCGAAGAGAAGAGAAGAGAATGGCACTTTGCTAGATGAGAATGAGATTATTAGTGCTCGTCATTGTCTCGGTGGTTAAGCTGCTTTATTACGGTTTTTAACAGAGCCAATCACGGTGTGTCACTCGCTACACTGTGTACTCCCTATGTCCAGAAAGACCCAATTCTTAGGTTTTTATGTACAATGTTTTACCGTCCGTCTTATATAAATTTTTTTTATGATTAGTATTTTCATTATTATTAGATGATAAAACATGAACAATACTTTAATATTTTATGCATAAGTTATCTTTCTAATTTCTTTATAATTTTTTAAATAAAGTGAACGGTTAAATATTAGACACGGAAATAGTATGACGTGGGATTGTCACAGAATGGAGGTCGGCGCGTCGGGACGTGGCGGTTTTTTTTTGGGCAGACAGAAACTAGTGCTACAAAAGCCGGCGGCCCACTCGAATGGTCGAATCCAAAGGAACCCACTACTCCTCGATGCGGAGCCGCGGAGAAGACGGAGAAGACGCCCACTCGTACTCGTGGGGTTGTGTTGTGTGGGTCGTGGAACAGCGCGCGCGCCACGTGCCGCCCACGCGTGTCGCCGTGTCGCGGTTCGTTCTTGCAACGCCATTTCGTTTCAATCCTTTTTTTGCCCCCTCTTCGCGGCGGCACGGCCGTCGACGGAGCCGCACGCGGGAAGCTGCTTGTTCGTCTCGGTGGGCTTCATCTTCACGACCGGGCTGCCCAGAGGCCAGAGGTACTTCCCTGATTTACTTTTCACTGATTTTGAGAGCTGACATATGGGCTCATTGCTTAGAGAATTCATATGTCAGTGACATAAGTTAGAGGGAAGTATTAAGTTAGAAAGCTTGACACGGTGACACCTGCTAGACCGGCTCTCATATGTACTCAAAGTTATGCAGAACAGTAAACTTAGTTGATCTGGTTTCCCCCGACAACTGCTGAGTGCTGAGAGCTTCGGTCGTGGAATTTGACTGTTGAACAGTGAGCTTGGGCCAAAATAACAAATGGGCTCATGGGCTCGTTCAAACTGGCTTTGTTCGAGCCCAATAGGCTAAATCTGAGGCCCAACATAAACTTGCACTTGTGGATTTCGTAGTCATCAATAGACCGGTAGAAACTATCAGAAGATCAAACTTCACGCTCATATCAGCTGGAAGGAAAGTACAATCACACCAGAAATAAGCCTGGCATCACGTTGAACAAGCCGTTCAGCCCTGATCATGCGAACCACGAGTAGCAAGGGATCAGCACGCACTTGTTTATCCAACCAAAGGAGCTGTTGTTAGTTGTAACGCACAGTGATAGGCGATATACTGATGAATAACAAGTGTGTCAGATAAAACATGAGACTCTACTGTATATCTGATAAACCATTTCATTCTGTGCAAAGAACATTTTCATAGTGCTCTCTGTATCAAAACAAGACGCGCTACTGAGATCAAGAGGAGGAGAGGAGAAAAACGAAGAAGAAAATAGGGCTAGGAATATTGAGCTGAGCTGAGAGTGGCATTTGCCCATTACAAACCTCCATTAGTTACAGACATCAACCTGTGTATGGGGAGTGTTCCCCAATCCCCATTAGACGTTTCGTATTGGCAGTGTATAATAAAATCAGGCAATATAAATGGCCAAGAATGGCAATGTGACGATGGTACTCTCCCAAAAACTTCTAATCCATACATGAGAGCAAAGGCGGAGAGGAAGGTGGATTCCACTAGCTAGATACGTACATCCACCACTTGTAAAGGCCAAACCCGTAGATCGTCGTAAGCATAGCCATCCTTAGGGGATAGGGCTTAAATCTGGTAGAAGAAAAAAACATGGTCAGTCAGCTTTCTGATTAATAGCACAGTTATATGAAGCTAAATCAGCAGTTGATCTAGGACAATGGAATTAACTATCTTAGCATAGTGAAGCTTTTGTTTGAGGAAAGTGTACAGTGAGTAGACAGCTTCACCAATAAAATGCTATTCTTGTGAGTTCGGTTGGCAGTGCTGCCAGGGTAGTCTGTTGTGATCTGGCAACTTACAGTGTTATTAGTACCTTAGAATTTATTACTACAATCCACTCAGCGAGAGATTTACAGCTGGTTTCTTGGCAATTGTCTTAACAATGTCAGGATTTATGGCTAAGAATTATGTATAGAAGAGATTGAAGCGAATTTATCGCAAAAATCATGAGGCAATTCAAAATTATAAAACCTTCTGACTGCCACTAGTCCACTACTGGATCTAATGTATTATTGGGTATTTGCAGCAGGCCACTGGTTAAAACATGAGCACTAGTATATGTGTGGGGTACAAATACATCAGTTAGAAAATGCACAGGTGGTCGCAGAAAAAAATAGAATAAGAACGGACAGATAAAGTGGAGTAATATATAGTGCTCCAAGCTATCTTCAGGAAAGAAACAAGACTCCCTATTGTATTTTGCTGAAAACAAAACTAGGGGAAAAAACGCCACAGGTGCAATCTGTTAAACCAAAGGTTAGTATGGTTTCAAATGTCGGTCTCGATTGCTATTTGCGATTTGCTACTTGTCAAAGCCAAAACACTACAAGTAAAAAGAGTCTGATTTCCAGTTTATATCACTTACCAACAAGCTTTTCAGAAAACAAAAGCACAAGGTTTGAAATGTTCACCGGTAATTGTTATTCTGCCTGCGATGAAACGCTACCAAGTTAAGTTGACAACTAAACAGTCGTAATTCATTTTATGAGTCAGTTTCAGGCGTTAAAAGATAAGTCTAAACTCTAAATCAGAATGACTTCTATATACTTCTAGGCTGTGTTTAGATCCAAAGTTTGGATCCAAACTTCAGTCCTTTTCCATCACATCAACCTGTCATACACACACAACTTTTCAGTCACATCATCTCCAATTTCAACCAAAATCCAAACTTTGCGCTGAACTAAACACAGCCCTAATGTCTACAACCTTGGACCAAAATTTGAACACCCGAGCAGAAAACAGAAAAACATGCAGGCTTGAATGATCAAACAAAAAACCAGAGTCAAACAATAAATTAAACTACTACACTGTTCACAGAAATCCTGGTACATACTCGTTTGGATAAAATTGATGGTTCAATAAAATGTAGCAAAGATTGACAGCCAACTTCGATCTGTCAAAAAGGCAAACCAATTAACACGAAATTGTTAACAATGTACTATCTGAGTTAGCACTTGTTTTTCTCGGTCTCAGAGCTCCCCTGCCCTAGGAGGCCAGGACCGAGCGCACCAGCACCATCACAGAGGTACAAAACCCATGAGCTAGATTTGGACACGAGTCAATTTTAGGTGTCTCTCTACAGTTTTACACTGAACTGGTGTGATGGGCTGATGGCGCCATGAGGCAGCCAGATCACAATTGTAAAGGAAAACGAGAGGTTAAATTCCAAAAACTTGGTTTGCTCCTTCCTAAATCACAATTTCGCATACTGCTCCTCTTAATATATTTTCGGGCAGATTCCAACTGCATATGATCATATCCCATGCAACAACCTGCTAACTAAGGAACTCGAGGCAGGCTGGAAGTTGCCCTCACACGCTACGCAGCTACACTAGCGCTTTGCTACAGCATCCCAGGGGGGCTCACACGGGCAGGAGTTAGAACCTAAACGCTAGAAAACCAGCCAGTCTTTTGTTTCCCACCATTTTCAGCAAAACAAATGCACATAGAGCTCAGGGCAAACTGTAGAGAACCCTTTTTTTTCTCTTCAACAAACAAACTGGTTTCTCCATCCACCTTTGGGAAATGACAAGCTGATAAGCAACCTCTGGAAGTGCATAAATTAGAGAGAAAAGAATTAAAAGCAAGTGCACATTGTCCAGAAAGGTGATACCAGTTCATAAACCAAATCCGGTACTCAAAGCACGGACAATTCCACTGGTGTGCTAAGCATCAACAGCTCCTACTACTTATTTTCCACGCTCCTTTACTCAATTCGAGAGTTCTAAAAGCTAGAAGCAGCACAACCACAAACCAACTTCCAGCTGCCCTAAAGAACACAGTTAATAAGCCAGTGAAACTTTGCATTCCATAGCAGTATTAAAAGCATCAGGACCACCCACCAGCTGCCCTATAATTCTGCAACTAAACTAGTTAAGGCTTGCCAGTGTCCATTAAAATGGCGTTGCATACTGGAGACCGTGTTTTGTACAGAGAGGTCCAGAGCAAATCCGATTTCTTTCTCCAATCAGGCACTGTATCATCAATCCTATAATTCTCAATCGCAGTTTGACGTGATAAGTGATAAATCACGGAGAGATCAAGAACACGCATGACCAATCCAGTAGTAGAAAACAAAATAGACAGAACTTTTGCCAATACCCACTAGAATTGGTAAGTTGGTATTGATCAAGAGAAACCTGAAGCAGCGTCAATTTCCTCGTCCTTCCGTGTCAAGAACCCAATTCGGCCATCACCGCACGGAAATTTGCTCTCTAAAATCGAAACTAGCACAGAAAATTTCCCAAAACAAGCGATATTTGCCTCAACAAATTGTAAAATACAGCGATATGCTATCCGCTAGTACCCGATCCCCCCATGAACGCCAGCCAACCAACTCCAGGCAAAGCAAACCGAAAGACAGAAGGAGCAGGAGAGGGGAAGGAGGAGGAGGGAGGAGGGCTTACTTCCAGACGTCGTGCTCGCGATCCGCGGCGGCTTCGGCGGCCGTGCGGCGGGAGGCCGGCATCGGGGTGAGCCACTGGGAGTAGTCGCGGTCGAAGAACTCCCAGTCGGGGAGCAGCACGCCCGCGATGGCCAGGATTCCGAACCCGTACGTCGCCGCCGCCTTCCGCACCGACGCCGTCACAACCCCCGTGACCACCACCGCCGCCGCCAGCGCCACCAGGCTCCGCCGCAGCATCTCGTCCCTCCCCATCGCCCCCACGCCGCCGCCGCTCCCACCCCGTCGTACTCCTCCCTCCTCCTCCTCCGCGTCCTCAGACCTTCTCGAAGTTTCGCGGCCGAGTCGCGAGGCAGGACGAGGAGAGAGCGACTCCGCGGCTACGCCTCCGCGCGCGCGCGCGATTTCTACGCCCTCGCCGCCGCCGCTGCCGCCGACGCCGACGCCGCCGCGCCCCGCGGTTTCACTGCTCAGGGAGGCTCGGTGGTGGGGGCAAAGTAGGAAGGGTGGCTCACCAAGCGAGCGACATGGACTCGGTCTTTCCCTTTTTATCGTGAGGGTGGTGTCAGGCTGACAGGGCGGGCCCACCCTCCGTGGACCAGCTGCTGGCCATGCCGCCATGAATGATCAATCTGGTCAATGAAGTTGTTACTTTCTCCGTGTCAAAAGTTTATTTTTCGCTCAGCAATAAAAAACTAAAATACTGTTACTTTATCAGATTTTAATATGACTATTTTTTTATTTTATATTCTCTCAATATAATTATTTTCTACTTTTACAAAATTCGGTGCTATGATTATTTAAAAATAAACCTATTTTAAGATAAACGGAAGAAGTAAAGAATGAACTTATAACGAAGGTGAGTACTCCCTTCGGCCTTAGGTATATTGGTTTTCTTTTAGGAACGGCTGAAAATTTCAAACCGGGCAATTGCTTCTTGATCCCTCTGGTATTGAAGAAGTCAAGTTGCTAAGCATGAGTTAAGCTGGCCGACATAAGATTCGAACGTGAAATTGCTTCCAAATTAATCCCTACGATATAGATCGATGTAATATTTGGTGTTTTGAAAATTAACTTGTGCATAACAAACTAAGAAATAGATCAAGTGGCTTTGATGTCATTTACTTATACAGTATCACGTAGAGTAAGATATGTCAACTTTGTTCGTGAGAGTGTGATAACATTGTGAAAAGTGTCTTGGATTTTTTTTCCGGGAAGAGTTTTAGCATTCCTAAGATACTCCCTCTGTTTCATTTTACTTAGACACCAGATAACATGTTGTATTATCAAAGTACTTATCGTGGTAAATATAATTATATATTCTACTTGCATTAATTGAAACATTGTAATTTAAAAGTTTTTACTTATCAAAGATAAAATTGGCCGGTCAATAGTGTCGATTCAAAAGGAACGGAGGGCGTGTACGTACCATTTGGTAAAAGTTAACAAAATGATAAAAATCAACTAAATTTGGAATAAGAAGGCTATATTATAGTGACACATGTGATAATTTCGTTGAGCCTTGTCCTTTTCAATCCAGCTCGGGTCTCTAGGCTCTGGCCATTGTGAGTGTTAGGTTTAGGTTTGTAGAGATGCCAACAACTGCCAACCTCCTAACTTTGACATTTAAATACGCAGGTGAAATGAATTAAATTGAATAACCCCCCCCCCCCCCTTAAAAAAAGAAAGGGGGTAAGGATCCACTATTCCACTTTGGTCTCTACTCCGAGCTGGGGCTTATTCAGGTTGATCTCATTTCAAATAATACCAAGTTTTGATAAAGTTTTTAAAAAATGTGCATCCATTTATTTATTTTTTTACTAAATCTTGGTAAATACATAAGAAATCTTGTCAAAATTAGATAATATTGCTAAAATTTTGACAATACTAAAATTTGGTAAGATTTATTTTGTCTGCAATCTGAACAACCCCATAAATAAAATGGTGTATAGTTGATGAGGAAATCTGTTTGAACTAACTGAAAACAGTACTGGGACCGATCATCTGACTAATCCCCTTGGTTGTTTGCTAGTCGCAACACACAAATTAAGTGTATCCTTCCAAATCGGCATTAAGAATGTGTACGGCGTGCTATCTATTGTAGCTTGAGTATAGTACATGCAATGGCTTTGACCAAAGTATGCCAACCTTCGTAGGCAGGTAAATGCTCTGTAGTCTTTGACTATTTTCATCAATGTTATGATTCATCTGTTGTCCAAATAGGAAAGGAACATAGGAGTATGATGCTATGGAACAGCACACAGTTTTAAACATCCGACCCTGACCGACCCCTAACTTTTACATGATGTTTTAGACTGTTTCTGGGAGATGAGGATAGGAACACACCTCCTGCGCACTTAAAACTAAAACAGTGTGACGCATTTTCTTATAATTAATTAATTATTTATTTAAATTTTTTTTAAAAATGAATTAATATAATTTTTCAAAGCAAATTTTGTATATAAATTTTTTGTAAAAAATACACTGTTTAGCAGTTTGAAAAATGTGCGCGTGGAAAACAAGAGATGTGAGTTGGAAAAGTTGGGGAAAGAACATAGCCTTAGTGAAAACCCTTCGTTTTTTTACATATCCGTAGGGGCGACCATTCGGTTTGACTTAAGAAAAATAAGTTTTGTCTTTTAGTCTTTGAGTATATTTGGTCATCTAAATTGAGGTCGAAATATATTGAGAAAACCTCAAAAGCAAGCAATTGAGTTTTGGTTAATTTAGTTCGGCCTCCGGTCATGACCGAAATATGTGATAGTTTTAGGAGATAAAAAGATAAAACAAATTAACCACAATAAAATTATAGCCGCCATATCTCTGTTAGGACATATTTTGACAAATAAATAGCAACTACTAGTATATAACACGCCAATTCACTAAGAATCATAGCAGTTCTATCCTCTAGGCTGTGTTCGGGAACCCTCCTCCCCGACGCGTAAAACGAAGCACATATTATTCCATGATTAAGTATTAACTATTTTTTAAAAAATGGGTTAATATATTTTTTAAAAGCAACTTTCGTATAGAAAACTTTTGTAAAAACACACCGTTTAGCAGTTTGAAAAGCGTGCGCATAGAAAATGAGGGAGATGAGTTTGGAAAGTTAAAACCAAGTCATGAAAAGACTTGACCAAACATTTAGTTTCGGTAAGTTTGATTCGGTTTTACCACCCCTACCTGTCTGCAAGGATGGCAAGTAATGAGAAAAAAAAATCTTTTTTGAAAGATAATAGCAAAACCCTTAATAGTGGCATTTCATTGTCACTCCACCATCCAAACAATACAACAAGAATTGTGCTCCAAAGTCTCCAACATAACTTGTGAGGACACATTGTACGCAATAGAGTACATCTAATTTGCCGACTTAAGAGTAAACATCAGCCAAGTCACTTAAGAGTATATCTAATTTGCTCCAAAGGGTTTTTCATTTTTGGTAAGTAAACATCAGCCAAGTCACTTAAGAGTACATCTAATTTGCCGACTAATACATATTTCACCTTGTGTGTGAACACAAAACTTCCCATCAACATCCAGAACGTTTTTTTTTCTTCTGTGATAGTTTCAGTTGATCTACCTGCCCAACTGAAACCTAACCTGGACTAAATCACATAAGCCAAACAGGACCAGAGGCAAGCTAGGTCAAAACAATTGGCCATCGCGCCCTATGCCATGTGAGGCCACGTACGAGGCTACGAGCAGACGTGGACACGTCACCCACGTGGTAGCGTCTTATTGGACGAGGGGCCTCTTCTCCCCTCCTTTGTCCGTCCACGTGGACGTGATTTGGCCATCGAAGTGATACCGCGTCCGCGTGGGAAGGGAAATGAATAGCGGGTGGTGGGCTCAGAACGGATTGGAATCATATAACGTGAAGTTAGAGGAACGTACTAACTAACATGTTAGGTCCTACCGTTCGCTGGCCCACCTATCAGTGATCTAAAAAAAAGTTTACGTAAGAGGATCCTCTTCCCTTAGAACAGGCGAGGAAATTTCAGCTTATTTCCTGATACTCTCTTCGTCCCACCATAAACTAACATGTTATTGAAATATGACATATTCTAATATAATAAATTTAAATATGCTCTATATTTAGATTCGTTGTACTAGGGTGGTGTTCTTTTCTCCTGAAGAAGAAGATGAAGATTAAGTTTTTTACGCAAAATAAGGTGGTATTAATGTATAACTGATTAAGTTTTAATTATTACAAACTTAAAAAATAGATTAATATGATATTTTAGAGTAAGAAAGTTCATCCAACTCTTGTTGGAGAAAAGAACAGGATCTAGGATGAGTCTGAAGTCGATTTATTTTGGAATTGATGAGGTATGTTAAAACGACTTATAAAAAAATAAAAACTAATTTATAGATAAAAATTTTTATGTGTTTTTAACGACTTAAAATTTAGTATTAGAAAAGTTATGTTAAAAATATTTTAAATTAAATTTGGAAATTTAAATTTTGGTTTTCACTTTCTACTGGTACAAGAGTTTCGTGCACGCCTTGCATCTACCCGGCGGCGCACTCGCCATGCGACTGGCCGGCGGCTGCCGTGGGCCCCGCTTGGCTGGCTCGTCCGCCGGTCAACCTCTCGATCGCTTTCTGCGTCGCGTCGCGTGTATTGTGAATCATGCGGAAATTACACCACTTTCGTGTTCGGTGTTCACGTTTGTTCGTACCTGACCGGCTGACCCCACATGGCATAGGGAGTGTGCCAATGCTTTGACCTTGCCTCTAGTCCTGTTTGGCTTACTCCCTCCGGAAAAAAAAAAAGAACAACCTAGCATTGATTGTAATGTTTTCTAGTATGTTCAGATTTATTGTACTAGAAAACATCACATCTAATACTAGATTAAGTTTTTTTTAGCTCAACTGAAACTAGGAGAACCAAACATGTTTTGGATTTATTTTTTTTTACATACCATCTTTCTTTAATGAAATTTGACTGGCCCCTCTTTGACCGATCCGACAAAAAAATGTGTTGGATTTTCTTTATAGAAAAATACAATACAAACGCACATACTCATAAACACTTGGCCTCTCTTCGACCGATCAAAAAAAATGTGTTGGATTTTCTTTATAGAAAAATACAATACAAACGCACATACTCACGAACACGTGTACATTCACCCAAAACATTTTGGATGTTAACGGAAAAGAAAGTTGAAAGATGTACACAATGCTGATGCTTACCACTTTGGACTCAGGCCTCTCATTTAATGCGTTTGAAAGAGCCCATGTGATAGAAAATCCGATATATATAGGCCGTGTTTAGTTCACCTCAACTTTCAACTTTCCATCACATCACATCACATTCAAAACTTTCCAACACACATAAACTCTTAACTTTTTTTCTAAACTACCAACTTTCCCTAAACTTTTAACTTTTTTCAGGAACTAAACACAGCCATACTTCCTCTATTCTACAATAAGGCATTGTTTAATTCCAAACTTTTTCTTCAAACTTACAACTTTTCCATCGCATCAAAACTTTTCTACACATAAATTTCTAACTTTTTCATCACATCGTTCCAATTTTAACCAAACTTCCAATTTTGGCGTGAACTAAACACACCCTAATTTTATTTTTCTGCTCCTTCGGTTTGTTCCAAAAGGAAAAATACCATGCGTATGATGTTTTGTTACGATCCTAGTACGATCTAACGCCGTGCCATGTGAGACCGAAACTTGCAATCGTCAACGAACACTAAAGTCCCGTTCTTTTCTCCAACAAGAGTTGGATAAAAATTAAAATTTTCGTGACACATTGCTAAACGGTACATTTCATGCGAAAACTTTCTATATAAAAGTTGCTTTAAAATATCATATTAATCTATTTTTCAAGTTTGTAATAATTAAAATTATCAATCACACGTTAATACCACATCGTTTTACGTAAAAATCTTAATCTTCATCTTCAAATAAAAGAACACCACGAAAGAGCAAGAGTTTAATAGTATAGCCAATTATGGGTTTCAAATTATTTATAGTCAATTTAATAGACAATTCATATAATAGTTACCTATAAACATATACTACATAATTAATGTCTAGTCCTACCTATCATACACATATGAATCTTGGAGTCCGTGCTGCAGCTAGCTACAAATCTGCTGTAAGAGAACGTTTGATCGTAAAGCATTCGTAAACAAAATGTCGTAAGAGAACGTTTGATCGTAAAGCATTCGTAAACAAAATGTCGTAAGAGAACGTTTGATCGTAAAGCATTCGTAAACAAAATGTCGTATGTATACAGTTCTCATTTAGATGTGATACGTCAGAGGAGAAATCTGGCCCATCAGCTCTAATGAATGTTTTAATCATCTCCGTTTCATTTCTTCTCCACTTAAATGAAGGTGTTAATTGGGCTGCATTTAGTAGGGGCAGTTGAAGTTATGATGACGAAAAAAATTAAATATTCTCGCTGGGCGGTGGCAGCAAATGCCTGCACGTGGTCACGGCGTACACGAAGAGACACCTCTCAAACATCATCTCCGATCATAAACACAACCAGGTTTCGACACAAGCAGAAGTTATCAAGAGAAAATGCAAATGTTTATGACTAATTGTCTACTCCATTAGCAACTCCCTGCACCTACTATGAAGTAGGAGTATGTTTCTTTTCCCTTCATTTATTTCTTTTGAAAGTAGAGAGAATAGTGTTGCCATTTATTTCTTTTGAAATAAATGTTGTTGCCATTTATTTCTTTTGAAAGTAGAGAATAGTGTTGCCAACTTGCCATTTCTAGCAGCCTCTGCTCAACATGTGGATGAGGGCAAGACTCTGCACTGCTGTAGACTGTGCAGCGGCCACACCATCCCGGCAAAACAATTGTAGGACTTTTTTTTTTTAGGCAAATGTAGGACTCAATTTTGGATTTAAGTTAGAGTTTTTTCCTCATTATTTACATAACTCATCCTTTGCTTCTGGACTGCTGAAGAGTAGAAGTGTAAAGGTCTTATTCTAAAATATTTTTTTTGTCAGCATGGATAAGTGTATTTGTAAACCACAGTTAAAAATATATGGATTTTGCAGTATCCAGGATTCCAGGTCCAATCCGTGGTATTTTGCAGTACTCAAGTAGATTCATGAATAAGTTGGCTAAGGTACAGTACCCAAGTACATATGGCTTCTAAACGATTTTGCAGTAAACCCAAGTATTTTACAAGCATAAGCCGTACAAATTATTTTGCTTATCCAAGTATTTTGCAGCACAAAATAAAACCAGGAACAAACCGCAAATGGCGACAGGACCAGGATGGGTACCGTCAATATTAGGCTAATAAAACACGTAAGCACTAATGATAACATTGATGGCTCTATATTTCTCCCAAACCACATAAATTAATGAATATCAACACAAACTTGGTGCTGGCAAATAATTAATCCTCCTTGTTGGCCTTACATCACTTCATGGTTTCAAAGGATGTCCCGCACAGCCATACTAATGTATCTGATACAGAAGTTCTACCCCCTCCTCAAATAGTACTCCCTCCGTTTCAAAATGTTTGACACCGTTAACTTTTTCGTATGTGTTTGATCATTCGTCTTATTCAAAAAAATTAAGTAATTATTTATTCTTTTCGTATCATTTGATTCATTGTTAAATATACTTTCATGTACACACATAGTTTTACATATTTCACAAATTTTTTTGAATAAGACAAACGGTCAAACATGTGCTAAAAAGTCAAAGGTGTCAAACATTTTGAAACGGAGGGAGTAACTCTTATCTCTCTACACATGAGCTCACTTCAAAATATTTGAAAATGCAGAGAGAAATGATCTAGTAATATGGATTTTGCAGGTGTACTTCTGAAAGTATATTATCTGCAGACACATGGAACATGTTTGTTGCTTTTTTTCTCCCAGAGTAAATGTTTATAGCTCTCAGTTTAACTGCCCTGAACCATCCCATTACCAAAACAAAAACTAAAGCCAGCCATTTGCTATAAAGAATATCGTAGCTGACACCTCACCTACTTCATTGCAATTTATACGTACTCAAAAGGCAACAGCTTAACAGCCTACCATATCACAATACGCAACAGTTCCTGTCAATAGTATGTTGGTTGATGAGGACGACCAAATGAAGGAATGAGATGCTGAAGCATATATAAAAACTAAATAGAGAATTGCCAGTCTACTGTCACAAGTGAAAAACAGGATGGTCCTACATGGATGTAGTTTTATATCTTCAAATGCTCCAAGCTATGATCTCAAGGTGAATCCAAATTCCAGAATCCAGACTAGACACTTGGATTTCATGCATGCTTGCTTGCCACAAAGGTAGATCAGCACTATATTCTAAGCTTGATAATGAGATGATCAACACTGTACTGAATTTTTGTATTAGATCTTGAATTACCATATCCATAAGCAGCAGTATGGTATTTTGGAGCAAAGTAAAATTTCCCAATAATATGGTTTACCACCATGAGTCTTGGCACTTAAACTAAACAGCCAAGCAAACTACTATGTACTGGAGGAGCACCTTAAAAGCTTTATTTCATGATAGTTGCTACCCTATTCTACCCAAGGTACTCTATTGTTTTATTAGAACAACTCACTGAACCATTCGCATGGATTCTTGCTAATCCAATAAAAAAACTAACTATCAAGCAATAGGAAGTTGGTGTTAACTACTTAATTCTGTACCATGCACATTGTTAATCCGGCATCAATACACTAGCCTATGTTGCTCTTCATGCACGTTTCCTCTATTGCTCCTGAATGCCCATATTTTCTCACCTCACCAAGATAAAAGTTCCACGGTCAGCATCGTACTGAGCAAACAAAAGGGAACCTCAAATTTTCAATCAGCATCGCATCAGTACTCTTACCAGTTGCATGTAACATACTGACATCTTACTCTTCAACAACTAAGTTTGGCACCAAATTACTCAACCAACAATAAGAATATATAGCATGAGATTGGAGCACCCATTACTGACAATAAAGTACGATTACAAGCCAAACATCTTACTTAAGTATCTATCGGATTATAACCTCCGCGTTCCACACTTGATACACATCCAATTTAAGAGTTGTAAAAGCCATGGAACACTATGCGAGGAGCAACCAAGGTGAGGCACACGCGAGTCAGTTCCTCACCTCGTCCTCGTGGAGGAGCATGTTGGGGACGCCCCTGGAGATGGGGAAGCAGCGGTCGGTGTCGGGGCAGACGAGGGCGCCCTCCTCGATGTGGATCTCGAGGAGCGCGCGGTGGAGGCGGCGGAGCGCGCTGCCCTCGTCGGCGGCGGCGCCCTCGGCGGAGAGCTCGGCGTCGGTGGGGGGCGCCTCGGGGAGGAGCTCCGGGAGGCCGAGGGCCTGGGTGGCGGCGACGAGCGCGGGCCAGTCGATCTTGGGGAGCATGCCGCGGAGGAACTCCGGGTTGGGCTCCGCCTCCTTGGTCGACCACTTCACCACCTGCAGCTTCAGCGGGTAGCCCGTCACCGCGCCCCGCGCGTTCGACGCCAGCATGTTGTGCGTCAGGAGCCTCATCTCTCTCTCGACCTCGACCTCGAATTCGAGCGAGCTCGCCTCTTCTCCCCCTCGCGCCGCCGGCTGCTGTTACGGCGGCGGCGGCGGCGGCGGCGGTATAAACCCTAGCAAGCGGGAGGCCGAAAGGGGCGCAGGGATGGGGCGAGAAGAAAATGGCGAGGCAGTTTTGCGAGGGCGGTGGACTTTGAGTTGCTGACATGTGGGCCCCACAGTTATGGGCCCACATGTCAGTGACCCCACGTCATAGGAGTCTCTTCGTGCTCCGAGATGAGTGCTCTGCTCTCTCGTCGAAAGATGACCTGTGGTTTGAGATGCGCAGCTGCTGGCCGTACCGAGAATTTGGCTGGCAGACTTACGAATGAACTTTTTTAGCAATTTTTGTTTGAAGAAAGTTCAACTTGAACAGCGTTTTAAGAAGATATTCGAACAGGTCTAAAAGTTAGCATCCGTCAACTGAAGAACGGAAAATTCTGATTCAATTGGACAAACTGCAAGGCATATAACAACCGCATCTAGTACTATTTATTACTGTATACGTCGCCCGTACCTAGTACTAATCTCTCGAGCAGCAAATCGGTAATCAAAAAATAACAAAACGCGACCGGTTGAATCATACTAGAAGGTAACAACAGGCACCACAACACAAGGGCAATAGAAGTCGCATGGTATTAGGTATAACGCTATATAGAGTCGAACGGTGAGCACTGAACATCTAGCACAAGAATTTACAGCTAGCCTGGTAAAGAACAGAGGTCGCAGCCTAACTGATCTAGTAAAACTCCTCAATGTCACAAAATGGTGGGCATTGGTGCGTCCTCATCCCCGCATAGCTCCTCCAGTTCAGCCATGAAGTCGCCTCCATCAGCAATAGCTCCATCACTTTGCATATCATCCTGAATCATCACCACCTGCCAAAAAAAGAGAGGAAGCATATTTTGGTTTCAGAAAAAAAAAGAATATTGGTTACATAGAAAGTTTATCATAAAAGGATGCGGACCTGAGGCTCCTGCAGTTCTGTAACACGGTTTGCGATTCTACTGTACTGTTCTCTTGCTTCTGGGTATTGAGTCATCGATTTCACACGAGCTAGTGCTCTCTGTAATCTGCCTTCGGCCTGCTTCCTGCCATCTTTGAGGTAATCATATTCATCCTCTTCCTCTTCCTTTGCTGGTTGGATCTGCGATGGACCTTCAAGCTGTTGGATCGGTGATGGACCTTCAAGCTGTTTTACCGGTTGGAAACCACGCAGGCCCCTTCGCTTTCTCCTCCACCTCAATATAATTTTCTCCACAATGCCTACAGACCAGACTATCTTCCGATAGCTTTTCCTTACTTGATGTCCTCGTACATGGGCCTAATGAAACAGAATGATCAAAATTTATAAAACAAAAACAGAAGAGACAGTAGATCGACAGCTAAATTTAATGGAGTTGTTCTACCACCAGTAAACTGTAACTTCTGCAACTCAAAGGCATGACAGCCACAATGGTTAGCATCATTCCCTAGCTTAACTCCGAATCTCTGATAGAAAGGACTCAAACAAGTATTGATTCACCGAAGTCACTTAGCGTTGAGGCAGTGGAGTGTAAACTGATTGTAAATACCAAATTTCAAAACAGCAGAACGCTCAGAACTTAAGGAGTACAAGTTCGATAAAATATCTGAAGAACAAATCAAAAAATAAAACTGATGTTTTCTCAACCGTCCAAACACTCATTATCCATACTGGATAGTGCAAGAATCATAGTTGCATGGAATCTCTTTAGTTCAAAAAATAAAGAGATTCCATGTTAAGAATTTTGGATTTTATTTCCAAGTTTAAAAATAACTGCCCTGTCACCAAATCAAATAAACGAAGCTACCAGAGATCTGAATAGTCATTCGGTTATATGATAGTTCAGCAGACCAAAATAAAACAGAAAGTACTTAAGAGTGACACAAAGAAATACCTGTATCTTGACAATTTTCTGTCGAATAATCATAAACTCCTTTCTACCTTTCCATCCTCTAAACTTATTTTGGATACGAACAGCAGCAGAATGTGCCCCGTCGTTCTGTCCAGGTTTGGCATTTTTAATGGATACAAGTGAAAGAGTGCGCTCATCTGATAATCCACAATCATCATCTCCATATTCAACCACCTTCTTTCTGTGGAATGACTCCACCCTAAAAGCTTGAAATATCCTGGCTGCAGCTTGCGTTGATTTACGAACAGCGCTAAGTGAATCCTTCAGTGACTCAGCCTGAGAATCCCTGTAAGCAAGTTGAGCAGAACTCGACTCTGCAAAATCTTCAGCCCCTCCTAAGCCACATATTTCTTTTACATTCCCATCCTTGGATTCTTTCAGTGTAAGTGCTGAAAGATGACTTGTCAAAGCAGACTCTGCAAGGAAACCAGCAATGCCTTTGTGTCCATTTTCTGATGCTAAATCAGCAGCTGTTCTACCTGCTGGAAATTGAGGAGTTGGATCTGTCAATAAACCAGATTCAGCTCCATTTGCTATCAGGGCCCCAACTGTCCGCTCCCTAAAACAACAAAATATGAGTTAAACCAAAAAAGAGTAAAAGTAATATTCGTAGGTCAAATCATTCATGCAATACCTTCCACATGATGCAGCCCAGTGAAGCGCAGTCCATCCTCGAGCATCCCTGAAGTTCACCTTTACACCAGCCGTAATTATTGGCCTTACAGCCCAATCATACCCAAGTGCAGCTACCAAATGAATCACACCTTGTCCTTCCTTGCCAAGCACATTGGGACCTTTGTCTTCATCATGTACCTTATGAACAAGCCAACAATATAGTTTCTCTTTCACCAATTTCTCAATATTCTGATCCCGTGCAGTGGAAACTTCCTTCTCATCCAATGGAACAGCCTGGTTTAAACATTTATCATCAAGCATTAAGGAACTAATAGTGTTGATTATTTCAGACTTCTCTTTTCCATCACTCATAACATACTTCTCATAGTCATCTGGTCCCAACGAAAGTAACTTCTCAAGACGAATATGTAAATGCATTTCATTTATGCCTGTTGTCTGGGGATCTGAAGTATCCATTTGTCGAGCATCAGAATCACGGAACTCAAACTCTCGCACTTCACTACAAGCCACCCTATTGGAGCATGTCACATAAAATGGGACTCGTCCAGATAAATGTACTGGTGTGTAGCAGCGCAGAGAGCCATGTGCTAAAACCTCTGCAGGTACTTCAACGTCCCCAAACATACATGACCACTTGCAATTCTCCACGTGTTCTTTATTTGCCAAGAATGTACCAGTAATTAGGACCTGCACCAGGTGGTTGCCAAAAGATAGATCAACATAAAGCTCAACATAATAACAATCTTGGCCAAAGATAGATTGACATAAAGGTCAACATAAAGCCCTGGCAGTAATCAAATTCAAAAAACATAAAGGTCAACATAATAATAATCTTGGGCAACTTATGTTGTACCTATGGTAAAAATAAATAAAATGACAGCAGAAGAAATATAAAGAATAGTGCAAACCTTATTCCTAGAGCCAGTGCATGCGTAGCTTGGAGAAACATCAATAATGCTGAAGAGCTGGTCTTGGGAAAGTGAAGGGCTGACTGCGAATGCATCTAACTGTTCATTTATAGGTATGCTAGTGCCATCAGCGACGTTCACTGTTTCAGTACTACTCCAGAAGGCATCAGAACTGGACTTGATATCCAAATCAGCTACTTCTGGAAGTTCACTACTCATCCATCTCGAGAAGCTATCAAATTTCTTCAAACCATCGGGTTCGATCTTAAAGAGATCCAGTGATGACTGCTTTAAAAGTGGATACCGGATCCCATCTGTATAGCTATTATTCTCTGCCTGAAAAATTAGGGCAATATAATTATTCTGTGTCAGATTTTGCAATTGGCAGAAAGTTTCTTTAAAACACATACATCGATCAGCGGTGCATACAGAACTCTTGGGACTACATCATGGGTCATGCCCATGTGTCATCTAAAGTTCTAAACCATATATACTAAAGATTTAAGAACGAATTCACAGATCATCCCCCAAAATGTGACTGCTATGAAATTGCAGAGCAGGAAGGACAATCCTAGCTCCTATACCTCTGCAGGTACAACCATAGCTAAAAGTAACGGGGATGCCAAGAAGCTGTCTGACAACCATATAAAAACCAGGATCATGCAAGGCATCAGTGCAATTAATGCATGTACTAATCGCGCACCTGTGATGACATTATGCCTGCAGCACTCAGTGCATCAGCTTCTTTCTGAGTGAGGTTGTTGGTGTAGAGTGCCTCAGACATGAACGTTTCCAACCGTGAGTTATCATCCAGATTGTTGGACTCCATGGTGGCATTAGAAGAATAGAGTGCTGGCTCCATAAACTCAGCTGAGTATTCAGGATAGGGCTCAGCAAAACGCACTGAATCATGTAGAGTTTTGGAAACGCCCCTTAATCCAGCTCCAGCTTCATTGAACACACCAGCTATGTCATAATGAGTAGCAAAATGATTGTCTGAGTTAGCTGTTGTAGTCTGCATTTCACCATGATATCCTGCACCTGTTGTAAAATGGAACATAAGCTTGGCAACATTAGAACAAAACCTCACTACATAGAGTAGAAATCTTGCCTGGATTATTTACAGAAGTACTTGGAGCTGAAACACCCAGCATATTATTCATCATGACTCCATCCACAGGCTGCTGCATCTCAACGAAAGGGTGGTATCTGGAGCTTGCTCGACAATTATCTGTTGCACCGAATTTTTCTTTAGATACACTGAAAGAAGTTAAATTATTGAATATGCATCAGTTATTTATAGTAGGTGCAGATGATGCAGAACGAAGATAGAGAAACAGCAAGACCTGTTTCAGCATCCTCATATTCCGAAATCTGTCCACTAATTGGGCTTTCAGCATCCATAGATTGGGAGGCTACCTGGCTCTGACTAGCGAAAGAGTTTGAGCATGCAGGACTATCAGCATTAGATAATCCTGCACTCTCTTCAGCTTCTTTAGAACGGCTGAAACTTTGCTTGCCACCCTGGAAAAATTATTTTTCCCCTGGAACATCAGATATGGACATGGAAGCAGAAGCTGAACGAAAAGGTATTCCTTATAAATTATTAATTTCATCATTTTGCTGGCAGCAAAAAAATCTCAGGTATGCCAGATGACTGGGAATGGAATAATGGCAAAATTTCTAGTTAGCATAAGCTTGTACTCCTGACTATTGCCCTCATTGTGTGCATAACCCTGTAGAATTTTTTAATCACTTTGTTGTTTTCATGTTTCATGAGTGAGGGGTTGAAATTTGCGAATGAAGGTATGGGTGCGTAAATCATACTGTTACCACCAAAGTTTGTGTATGGTAGATTGTAGATGTATGTGCTTATCGACTAAAACTTGGGAATGAAACAGAATATGCAAATCACAACGTGTCAAACTGTTACCTTAACTTCAAGGTAGTGCACAAGAACAATATTCATGAAACCCCTGGAAAACAAAACAATAATCATGTACTGGCACACTTTTGTTATAAAATCATATCAACAATCAGATTCCAAATTGTCTATTATTTGCATTGTATTAAAGAATCATAGCAATATCCAGCACTTACTCTTCTAACAACCAATAGGTACGTCTCTGGAAGTTCTCATTCTCCTCCCCATGGGCATAGTAGCAATGAAGTACATCAACACTACCAACCTGGGAAAAAAAACTTTGGATTGAGTGCTCTAATAACAAATCTACAATCAAATTGAATAAGAGTAAGCTACAAGAAAAAGGGTTGCTATTCCTTTGTTAGTATGTATTTCTCTCCATTCTTTTATAACTAAAGTGGCAACACAATAAAGTATCAGCCTATCAGGAATCCCATGTGGCATGATATTTGTTTCCTTCAGTTAAAGAAGGGTGTCACCAAGGAACGCAGGCTAACACTCTAAACTTTTGATAAATAGTACACACTGAATATTAACATAGGCCAGTACTATGATAACAAACAAGCAGATTTGATGTTAGCTTGTTCTACAAACATATGGTGTTAAAGTGTCAAAACTGATCTGTATCTTGGTAACAGCTGAAAGTCAAAAGCAGAGAACGAGCATTTGCAGCCAGAGTTTGGGTACCATACTGCAACTTAACAAATTAATGTAGAGCAACAAATGTCCAGACAATTGTTATATTATCCATACAATTCGAATTGCTTCATAAACAACCACTGATCGTCTGAGGCATACTGAAGCTCCAATCAGAAAAGGAGTATTTCTACAACAAGAAATCATATGCTGACTTACTTTCAGCTTCTCATGAGCTTCTTTGACTGTCTTTCCATCCTTTTTCTTCCTCCAGTTATGTCCATCCTTTCTGAAGTATCTCAATATTTTCCGATCGAACAGAAAAAGCGAACCACCTACAGGAATGGTAAGCATTTTCATACAGGATAGTAATCCAAGAGAAACAGCGATTCAAACAGATCTAGATTCAAACTTCTGCTCCGAATAGGATATGGGTATAAGGTATAACAGCTCCCCAATATACAGAGTTCGTCTCAAGGTACAGGCACATAAAAGATACATTATTCACCTAATATCATAAACAACTTGATCGCAAATGTATGTAACAACTGGTCCAATTATAAAATGATTTGTGATGAAAGAACAAAGGAACTGGTATTGACCAGCGACTTGTAAGATCCTCCATCCATGGAGATCATACCCTGCAAATTTGATTCAAGTGCAGCTCCAGGCACAATTTAGCATGAAATTTGACAAATGTTCCTTTTAATGGATTTGGTTCCATGCCTTTAGTCGTTCAAACTTCAGCAAGAAAGTTTTAAAAGAAAACCACCAATGACCTTATAACTGCCGTTTTAACATTTCTAGCAAAACAAACTTCGTACAGTCGCAACAATCGATAATCATGCCATTTCCATGCTGCAGAGCAATATAGCACTGAGACCATAAGTTTACAAGATTAAGACAGGTATAATGGAATAACTAGATCAGTAATGACAATCCCAGGAAACAAATGGAGGTGTAACTAATGAGAAAGGCATACTTGCAGGTCTGTTCGGTGGCTCAGGCGCAATGGAGAATTTCTTGTAGTTCGACAGTATATGGCAGATTTCAGTAGGACGTAGCCATCGATTCTGAGCTTCCAGCAGTATCTGGGGAATATCTGCAAATCAACCGTGAGATTAATCACCTGATAAACAACACTATCTAGTCGTAATTCGCCCTTTGACAACAGTACAGGGTGCCGGTTTTGGGGAAAAAAAACTAGCATATGTCCCTTTCTATTGGTTTTCCTCATTTTGACTAATTAAAGCATTCAACTCTCTACCGCTCCCGAATCAACTGTGAAGGACAACGAGTTAACAACTAATCCGAAACCAAAAACTCCCACAATTGCAATCCGGTGGACTCATCCAAGTACCGCACCAAGCGTCCAAGCCCTAGAATCTCCCAAACCACGACCCCAGCAACAAAACAAAACCCCCCAAAAAAAAATTTCGCCAGCTCAACCTTAAACGCACAGGAGGAAAAACCCTAAAAAGTACGGGGGAAAAAATTCCTTCTCCAGACAAGCGTACGGATCACACGCCGCGGAACCCGGAGGAGGTCGTGGAACGCGCACCTGGCGGCTGATTGGGCAGCCCGTACTTGCGAACCTCCGCCATCCGACGATCCGGCAGCCGCCACCGCCGCCGCCGCCGCCGTTGCGCTGCTCGGAATCGCCGCGGCGTAGAGGATTTGGGAGAGGGGGGGATTTTTATCTGGGCGGCGAGGCGCCTCGCGGGATTTGAGAGCACGGCGCCGTCGGATTGGAATATTTGCTACATGCGGGGGAGAGTGACGAGGGGGGGAAAAGGTGGAGCACGAGGGAAGGATAGGAGCGTGGAATGACGGGAATGCCCCTGCATGGACGGTCGCTTGGGTGGGTGGGTTTCCGTCGTCGTTAGCGCTTGGACTTCTGGCTAAGGACGAATCCGAGATTTTTTTTATTTATGGGTTATTCCATTTAAAGGATTTTCAGATCATATAAACAGGAAAAGTATGGGATTATTCAATTTGAAGAAATTTAAATCCATAGAAATAGGAATGTTTGCACACATCAATCCATAGGAATTTTTCCGAGTGGTTTGAGCGGATGAAAAATTCATATATTTTCTATATATAACTTGTAGTAGAGGAAATTTTCTTTTGTTTTTCCTATACTTCAATCCTACAGACCAAATAAAAGTCATAGAATTAATCCTTAGGAATCTTTTTTCCCAACAAAATGAACAAGCCCTAGAGGATTAGGATGTTACATGCACTCCAATCCAAAGAACTTTTCCCAAAAGGTCTTACCTTATGCTAAGGGTCTATTCATTTTGGAGGAATTTCGACATATATGAATAGGAATGCATACACTCTTCGATCCATAGGAAATTTTCCATGAGATTTTTGTGGATGAAAATTTTCCTTTGTTTTCTCTCTACAAGCTATAGGAAATGAAATTTTCCTTTGGTGTTCCTATATCTACATTCTTACGAACCGAATGACATTAATAGAAATTAATCCTTACGAATCCAAATCATTTGAAATTCCTCCAAAACAAATAGGCCCTAATAATTTATATGGATCGATGTATGCAAACACTGCTATTCCTCCACTTTTCCTATACCTATGAATTCAAATTCCTCCAAATCTAATAAGTCCTCATAAGGTTCAAAAGAATTCAAAGATTTAAATTTATCTTAAAATACAGAGTAGCTATTTTTAACTTTCTTTTTTCATTATGCCCGTTATGCCCCTACCAACCACATCACATCCACCAACCACATTACTCCATCCAAACTCTTCGTGCATTAATGAAGGACATTGTGGTTATATGACCTCTTTTCTTAATCCATTCAAAAAACCTAGAGATGGCTACATTTGGGATAGAGGAAGTAATTAGTTTATCAGCCTTGGCTAAAATAAAAAAAAACTTAATTTAGATTTGATTTCTCAGAGAAATGCATTGTAGTTTATTTTTTTCAACATTGGTTTTAAACTATGAAAAATATAAATATAAAAGTTTTATCTCTAAATTTGTTTGTCCGTTCATTCTTTTTTTAATCACCAGCCATTGTTTAGCCAATTAGACTATAATTTTGATTTTGAAAAGGCATTGCATTACATAGTGAAATTTGGGTGCAATTTGATCTAGAATTACTCCATGGCCCGTTTGGTTGGGATTCCTAGGAGCAATTCTAGCAGGAATCGGTTGGAGCTGAGCCAAACGGGCAATTTCCCCTCAGCTTCCAAAGCGAATCAACCGGGATCGATTCCCTTTTTTATGAAGGAAGGGAGAATCGGCGGAAAGCGAGCTTCTGCTGAGAATCAAACCAACCAAATATGAAAGTCCCCATATTTTTCCCAAAAAATTACCCGCCTGCCACTGGGTATACCCCTCTTTCCAGCCTTCCCCAGCCACCCGAGCAGATCGATCGACATCACGCGCTAGGGTTGCGGGAGCCAGGCGACGGCGCTCCCCATCCAGCGCCGCCATCCCCGCCGGCGCTGTGCATCCAGCGGCCCCATCCCCGCCGGCGCTCCGCATCCAGCGCCGCCATCCCCACCGGCGCTCCCCATCCAGCGCCGCCATCGCCGCCGGTGCTCCGCATCGCCGACGACATCGCCGACCACATTCGGCGTGCCCGAGCTTTTTCCCATCATCCAGCCACCTTCGACGCCACTGCCGGTCTCCATCCTGCCACTCCCCTATTCTCCCTCAGCCCTGCAGATCCAGGCCGACAACGCCACCAGTTGCCAGTGTTGCCATTCTCCGTCGAGCTCCCTAAGCAGGACGACCAGCACTGACTGGGCAAGGTACCATGTCCTGAACTTCTCCATTTGATTAGCTTTGTATGTTGTACTGTTGTGCAAAGTAGTAGAACTGAACTGCTCACTTGAAGCATATCTAGGCCCCCGGTGTTAATTTTGGTAATTAATGACAAGCGCTAATTATGGACTAATCGTTGTCTTTGAGCTATATATTTTAAGTTAGGTCCACGTCATATGTGCGCATGGATGATTATCGATGGATTAAAATTGACGGTGCAAAGCAAAGGGAAAGAAGACGATAAAACTAGTGCTTTGATTTTTGAATTGATCGAGGTGTAGGGCGATCAAATTTGCTAGTTTATTTTTAGTTTCGCCGTACTATTAAGAGGGGTAATGACCTAGCAAAGAGATGATTTTAATTGCCACATTAGGTTGTTATGCATTTAGACTTGTGCTCACATTTCACACACACATTTTTCATATCCCCTTCACTAGGCTCGGCCTGACCAGCGGCGGTCAGACCGGCCACAGAGTGGCGGTCTGACCGGCCACAAGAAGGCGGTCTGACCGGCGCATAAGGCCAGTCTGACCGGCGGCTCATGCGCGGTCAGACCGGCCCCCTGGAGGCCGGGATGGTGCTGCTCGGGGTGGCCGATACAGAGCCGACGGAGCCGTATTCGGTCAGACCGAGCTGATGGCGGTCTAACCGAGCCGAGGCCGGTCTGACCGGCCACTCAACGTTGGTCTGACCGGCCAGGCCGATGGGGCCCTCTGACAGAGCTACAACGGCTAGTTTTCTAGCCGTTGCAGAGTAGCACGGTCTGACCGGCCACATACCTCCGGTCAGACTGGCAGAGCACAGAGTTGGGGGATTTCGCCCCCAACGTCTAGTTTTGGTTGGTGGGAGTATAAATACTCCCCCTCCAGCAGCAAGGGGGTTCTCTTGGCACCCAATTCAATTGCATACACCCCTTGCACCTCTCTCACATCCACTTGAGTTTTGTGTTCATCCATCTAGTGTGTTAGAGGGTTAATTAGCCAAGAGTCAAGTGCATTTGCTTCCATTGTAGAGATTGTGTAGCACTTGATTGATCATCTCCACGCCGGGTCATTGCTTGTTACTCTTGGAGGTTGCCGCCTCCTAGACGGCTTGTGGAGGAGTTGCCCGGTGACTTCTCCGAGAAGATTGTGGAGGAAGCCCAGCGCCGGTTGTGAGTGGTTTGGAGTTCACCACCTTCGAAGTTAAGGAAGAACTACCCTAATGATCGAGGCTTGGGTAGTCCTCTCCGTGGGCCGGCTCCCGCTTTGCCCACCCCTTGACGAAGGGGGCGTGCAGTGGCTTCGTGGTTGAGCGGTGGAGTTGGGCTCGCCTCAACAGGGAGTAGGAAACCGGCGAGTTTCCGAACCTCGGTGAAAAATCTCTTGTCTCCTTGTCTCATTTACTTGTTGCATTTAAATTTGTGCAATTTACATTTCTAGAGACATACTAGAGATCATTTCACCTTAGGATTGCTAAACATTGACATAGGAGTGTGATTTACTTTCCTAGAGATATAATTGAGCCACTATCACCCTAGGTTTGCAAAACATAACTTAGTTGCTTAGTTAGAGTTGACCCTCACCAAGCCTAGCAACTTAAGTTAGTTTTAATTAGGTGTCATTTAGTTTAAATCGCCTATTCACCCCCCTCTAGTCGACATCTCGATCCTACATCACTGCGATGTGGATTTGTGTGTAAATAATATTGATGTGGATTTGCACTCTGATCTGTGTGTGTCTAAATAGTTTTGATGTGCATCTGTGCTCTGATTTGCATATGTGTTATTTCATAAGTACTGCAGATGGCAACAGCAGTAGTAGAGGAAAATCAAGGTGCAAATAATGCTGAATGGACAGATGAAAACACTAGGATAGTTTGTGAGTTGTTCGCTGAACAAGTTAGGATAGGAAATCGCTCAAATACCCATTTGAACAAGGTGGGGTATGATAATGTGATTGCAAAATTTGAAGAAAAGACTGGCTTACGCTATCAAAAGTTGCAGTTCAAGAACAAATGGAGCAAGCCAAGGAATGAGTATAATCTATGGAAGAAACTGATAGCTAGAGAGACTGGATTAGGTTGGGACCAAGCTAGCGCTACTATTGTTGCATCTGATGATTGGTGGGCAAGAGCCAAGAAGGTATGCTACATATTAATGTTGATGTTTAAGTTGTTAACCATGATTTTGCAAATATTTGTGTCACTGTTCTGATTATTCCCTTGGTGTTCCTTTAGGATTTGCCAGGTTGTGCAAAGTTCAAGTTACGGGGGATTCAAAATGAACATTTGCTCCAACAAATATTTGAAGACCTTCGAAACACAGGAGATGACCACTGGAATCCTACTAGTGGAAATTTACCGCAGAGTTCAACCCAACCTTCCAGTACTATTAATGTTGATATAGAAGCTGTGAATGAAGGTGATGATGATCATAGTAACGATGAGGATTTCTCACCTCCTCCCAAGCGAGGTAAGGCAACAGCTGGTAAGGAAGCCAAGAAACCTAAGACCAGTGGTGGACATTGGCTCTATGAACAAATGAGTCGTTTTGTTGATAACCAAGAGAAATCAGCTGCATCTGTTGAGTCTCTTGTCAGGAGGGAGGACACTTCAGGGTGTGCCATCAAAGATGTCATGGCTCTAGTGAAGGAATGTGGTGCTGTATTTGGTACCAAAGAGCACTTCATTGCTATCGAGATTTTCACAAAGAAATCTGAGAGAGAGATGTTCATGACCTTGGATAATTCAGAAGAAAGATTTGTATGGCTCACCATGAAACATGAATCCAAGATGGCCAAGTATTCCAAGTAGTGGCCTAGCATGGTTGTGTTTGTTCAACAAATGTGTTGCTCTTTATATTTAGACAATTTTATCTCCAAGTAGTGTTTTTATTTTTTTATTGTTGTAATAATTGTTGGATGTGTTGACTATCCCCTATTTTATTTACTGGACATGTAATGCAACCAAGTTCTCCTTTAATTAATGTATTGTTGCATGCAATTGTATTTCAAGTATTGCCTACTGACTTTTATTACCTACTGTATTGCTGCTGGACATGTATTGATGTTGTCAATTGTATGTGTACTTCTGTACTTGCCTTAATGCTTGTTACTTAACACTTTCTTTCCATGTGCCAGATGTCTTCTACTGAAACTGATGGAAATGAGACTTTTTCTGAAATGATGGTACTGATCTACATGAAGATGATGAGGTTTCCATACAATCAGTTATTCGTCATCATCAAGCATTAGAAGCCAATCTTTTTTCAGCTGCCTGCTTACTTGGACAATATTATATGACGTATTATGATAAAAATAAACCAAGGACGTCACTACTAAGTGGATATGCATGGGTACAAGACACTCTGGGGACTCCAGGAGAGAGTCACCGCATGTTTCGAATGAATACAGACATTTTCTACAAATTGCATGACTTGCTGGTGAGTACCTATAACCTGAAAGCAACCAACCACATGAACTCCATGGAATCAGTTGCTATCTTTCTTTTCATACTTGGAGGTGGTGAGTCCAATAGAAGGGTTCAAAATAGGTTCAAGCATTCCGGTGAAACAATTAGCAGAAAATTTGAAGAGGTCTTATTGAGTGTGGTTAGTATGTGCAAGGATTACATATGTCCCAAAGATCCTAACTTCCCAAGGGCTCATAGTAGGATTAAGAATGACAAAAGATTATGGCCACATTTCAAAAAGTGCATTGGAGCCATTGATGGGACTCATATCACAGCAAACCCACCTTGTGAAGATTATGTTAGATACATTGGTAGAAGCAAGAGTCTTACTCAGAATGTGATGGCAGCAGTCGACTTTGACATGCGATTTACATATTCTTCTATTGGACAACCAGGGTCTATGCATGATACTAGCGTACTTTATCATGCGTTAGATGTTGATAAAGATATATTTCCACACCCTCCACAAGGTATATACTAGCTGAAATCATCTACACTTTGCTTTATCTTTTATTTGTACCATATAACATTGACTCGATGCATATATCATAGGTAAATATTATCTTGTTGATGCTGGCTACCCAAATAGGCCAGGGTGTATGGCACCATACAAGGGGCAAAGGTACCATATTCCTGAATGGAGAAAAGGTCCTCCACCAAGTGGTGAGCAAGAGTATTTCAACCAATGTCACTCAAGTGCACGCAATGTCGTTGAGCGCACCTTTGGTGTGTGGAAGATGAAATGGCGAATCCTTTTAAAGATGCCTACCTATGCAATGGACAAGCAAGAAATGATCGTTGCAGCTACCATGTGTCTTCACAACTTTATAAGACAGAATTCGACAACTGACAAGTATTTTCGTAGGTGTGATCGAGATCCAAATTATGTCCCAACTATACCAACAAGATATGCAAGATATGTTGTTTCCCAAAATGCATCAGATACCTCTACTCTAGAGTCTAGTGATAGGTCTATGGACAGATTTCGTGATGACCTAGCAACTGCATTGTGGCAATCTAGATGAATGTTCTCATATAAGTGCTGTTAGGAATATTTTTTGGAAGAACTCTCCATAGAAATATATAACTGTGGTGGTTCCACTCTCCTTAGAAATATGTAACCATGGTATTTTGCAATAACTGAATCAATCTAAGTGGACTATTATTATAATGGATATTGTCTTTGATGCCATGCAATGTACGTGATGTGTTTTTTAACTTCTCATATGGAAGCTTGGTTTTTTTACAAGTATTGTGCGAAAATATTTGTGCATATTCATAAGTACTTCTAACAAATATTGGGATTGCCATTTCAGCTATATCTCGTTAGTACAGTGGTTGTATAGACCAAGGATGTCTTTGGCTTCCCCCATTAGGATCTTAATGTTTCTAGCCAAACACCTAAATTAACTGATTCTGATTCTCTTTAGTATCTGATTCAGGAAGAATCAGAATTAGAATCACAGAATCACAGAATCTGAAACCCTACCAAACGGGCCCTTAAGTTTTTATCACAGTAGTTTTTCCTAGGGTGGTTTACCTTTAAGATCGTTAAGATGGTTTTGGCATTGGGATATTCACGTGCCTTGAACGTTATTTAAGGATTTAACAAGATTGTGTAAAATATTGGTCGGGCATAGTACTGAAATTATTATCGTTATTCAAGGAAGACATATGGATGCCACTACACAGCTTGTGGTCTCTTAATAGACTAGACCAGAGACCCAATTCTTTTCATAACTAGTATCTCTTTCCCATGTGGGGAGTATGCAAACATGCAACAACAACGAAAGATACTCATAATAGCTAAACTCCAAATAAACTTTTATTTCAAGTTACATATCCGATCTATAATCCGATTATACCATTGTATTCGGTAATTAAATCTTTATAATAAGATCTTACATGATTATATTATGATGAAAAAAATATATATGTTGTAGTTACTTTTATTATACATGTAAGTTACTTTTATCATATATATTGTCGACGTTTGATGTCGCAATTCCGGTATTTGCATAGTATGGGAATCGTTGGTACTAGGATATATGCGAGATTGTAGTAAAAGAGATGGAGACGAGGATTTTTATACAGGTTCGGGCTCCTGAATTGTCAGGTAATAGCCCTACATCCTGTTGGCCGAAACCAGTCGTTGCTCTTATTCATCATAATCACACCAGTACAATATTTGGGGTAGCCTATCTAACTGTTGTCGACTTGGCGGTCTGAAGTGCTGGCTCGTAGTCGACAACAGGGTAGTCTTCCTCCTCAAGTTCGTGCCCGGCGAGATCAGAGATAGCGCTAGATTCCGCTCTTTGGCCCCCGTAGGTACCATATGGGGTTTTCCTAGGCTTATCTCTGATGTCGATATCTGGAAGCTTGTCTTGGCGTATGTAGGCTTGTATTGGCTTGTGGCTTTGTGGCGTCTATGTTGTCCGTGTCCCCTCTCCTACTAGGTGGCCTTGTATTTATTCTCATAGGTGTCCCCTTGTACAAGTAGAACTAGGGAAACCAATATGGATACAATCCGAGTAGTCCTTGTCGTTTCCATGTAGAACTCTATTCATCCTTCCTTATGCGGAACTCCTCCTATATCCGAAGGTTGTTTCCGTATAAGACATGGTATGTGGTGGGTCATGCCGAGATTTAGTCAACTACTATTATGTATGTGGTATCCATAACCCTGACATATATAAATTAATTATAGATTTGATTAAATTACTTTTTTGACATTTGAACAATTTACTTTATTGCTTGGTTCTATAATATATTGATTAAATTTAATTTCTAGACAGTCTTGTGTTTTTATCCCCATGATAGATTTGCTTTTAATGTCGTCACAAGTTACCTTTTTTTTTGTTTTTAAGTTACTTCTATAATATATATATAATATATATGTAAATTACTTTTAAACTTTATTGTACTTACTTTTATATGTCTAAGAAGTAATTTAATGAAATCTAAAAGTAATTCAGATATATTATAAAAGTAATTTGTAATTTTTTATAAAGAATATAATCATGTGAGATCTTGTTATAAAGATCTAATTGTTATGAACACAGTGGTGTAATCAAAACGTAGATCGGATGAGTAGTTTAAGAGAAAATTTTATTTGAACATATGTGGTAGGAATATATTTATCTACTTGTTTTATGGGATAGTAGTATCCGGACAAACATCGAGGGGTCTCTTATTAGCACTAAAACGAGAGGCCTCTTAATTTAGATTTTGCCAAGATATCGGACCCATACATACACTATACTTTGAGCACCCTGCTTTTAAGGGTAGGTATTTGACAAGATCTGCAGAAGTTTCATAAAACCCAATTCAATCCATATAAGAATTTTCTTACTATCTCATCAAATGCCAACGAGATATTGTACATGTGCATTCTCCAAGATCCAATGGAAAAAGGTTGTATATGAGCACTTTGTGTAGCATTTCCATGCACTCGTTGCATAATGTATTTTTTTGACAAACTCAAATAGTCAAACAATAAACAAATTGAGCTAGAAATCACTATTGCACAAATGACCATACTAACCGAATTCATTTCCGAGTTGCAACGGGGATCTTTACGTAAATTTCACCCAACACGCGGCCGCGCTTCCGCGACAACGGTGGGCAAGGTGGTAAAAACACCCTGGTCAGAGGGGGCGCCGCCTGCAGGTGACGACGGGGGACGGCGACGCAGCTGACAGTGCAGAGTTGACCATAATGCCCTCGCTAACCAAGGACCACTAATCAAGGATTTCAGGGTCACTACTAACGCCTATCAGAGGGGTGAAAGTCTTTTGATTTGAGTTTATAGATATTGCGTTCGCAAAAGGCTGCCACGTGCATCGGATGCTGTTTCGTAAGATGCACTTTTCGATTTTAATATGCACAGAATTTTTGGCATTTTGAGAGATTGTTCATCTGTTTGCATGTCGGACATGTGTTTTGTTGTTAAACGATGGGGCCTGAACAGTGAACACCTTCGTGCATTATTGATGCCGAACGTGATGTTTTTTTTTTTGGAGGTAAACATAAAGTGTTCCTAGTGTGATTGTTGCAGTGCCTATAAATTCCATTGGGAGATGTTGAAAGAGTACAAGATTCGCTTCAAAAAGTGTCTTTATCCTTCTTCCCTCCCTTCTACGTAATCAGAAAAATCCTAATCCATTTGGAAGATATCACACGGAAGCAGTAACTATTTTTGACATGTCCAAAGTTTCCGAAGAGGTAATGTGATAAACCGATTACTTCATTTCACTAAAAATCAAAGGACACATCCATAAATTACTCCATTATCTCTACTATTATAAATATAAAATGGGGCTGCCTACGGCTCGGGCACCCGACGATTTCGAGAAAAATCGGGCGTTGACGTTAGCGCTCGATTTACGTGCAAAAATTATTTTAAACTGATTTTTCTCCTAAATTACTTATCCAAATCATGATCTGGTTGCACCATTAAATTCGTTGCAATTAAATCTTCAAAACAAGACCACACATAGATGAATTCCGACGAAAAAAATTTTAGCTTATTATTGAATTATTTTTAAATGTTGCACGATGTTCCACCAGGTATATCGGAATTGTTTTACTAAGTAGATCGGAAATGTTTCACTCGTTTAAATCGGGTGTTGTTTCACCTTGTATAAAAACAATGTTTCAGCAAATAGCGAAAGAATGTTTCAGTTCACTGCAACATTAGATCTATACATAGTAAAACATTGTGAGTACACTAGGCGAAATATTTTTCAGTGGAACAAAAAATAAACCAAATTCCCTTAATAGGGGGTTTTCAAAAATATGCGGGTTTTTTTTTTGTTACAATAGAATGTTTCGTTCAGTGAAACATTGTGAGTACACTAGGTGAAATATTGTGAGTACACTAGGTGAAACATTTTTCGGTGGAACAAAAAATAAACCAAATTCCCTTAATAAGAGGTTTCCAAAAATATGTGGGTTTTTTTTGTTACAATGGAGTATTTCAGTTCACTGCAACATTAGATTTATACAGAGTGAAACATCTTTTGTGGAACAAGGGGAGAGATAAGTGGGTGGGTCTAGATGGGGAGAGGGGGAGCGCGCACATGGGGGAGGGGGATCGACCGATTTTTCCCACCTTCCCCCGGTCGCCCAATTTTAAGCAATTTCGTTATAAAATTGAAGATGTTTTTGCCGGTATTTTGGTACGTCATCCGTGTATAAGTCGGTTTTTAAGTTCATTTGCTTTTGGAAATACATGTTCGTATTTGAGTCGGTTTTTAAAAACGTTTACTTTTGTTAATACAAAAGGAATCATATAAGAAATCTGTTTTAAAAAACTCGCATGCTGACTTGAGACGATCGGACTACTAACTGCAGCTCACGATTTTCTAAAAAATATATATCCCACAGTAAATTTTATCTTAACTAAACCATATAATAATAATAAGATTAAAATAGACTTCACCTGTTGCAACGCACGGGTATTTCTTTTAGTTATTTTTAAAATATAACAACTCCTAGCATCTAAAGTTATCCTATAATATTTCTTTACATGCTTGGATACTAGTACGTCATTTCAACCAATCACAACCATCATTCATTTTATTTCTCTATCAATTTCTCGTATCAATCAATTATAACCATTCTTCGTTCACTAATTTTAATATTTGCATAACATGTTTAAATTTTGCGACGGAGGGATTACTGTAAGATAATGGAAAAGAACGAATTTCAGCGGAAAATTTCTGCTCACTGACAAGAAGGGCCCACATGCATCGCTCTCTTGACAGTTTGACACTGCTGGTTCTTCCTCTGCAACAGTAATCGGATAAGGTTTTTCTCCTCTCCGACGACGACGACGAACGAGAGAGATCAGAGCACGTACGTACGGCAATGGAGTCTACGCTGATCACGATCACGAGATCGCCCATCCTCCCCTGTCCATCGAGACGGCCCGCCTCGCCCTCGCGCTGCTTCGCCGGAGCTCGCCGGAGCCGCCGTGCCGCCGCCGCCGCTTCGTTCTTCTCCCCCGCCGGTGCCCGCGGCGGCGGGGATGCAGGGGCGGGCTCCTCGCTCTCCTCCGCCGCGGCCGCGCTCGGCGAGGCGGCGGCGGCGGGTGGCGGCGGATCGGACTCCGAGGCCATCCTGCTCAGCGTCCAGGTACTTCTCAGCCATCCCTGTATCTTCCATTGAATGTGTGACGACTCTGATGCTATCTGGTTCTTGCAGGGGATGATGTGCGATGGGTGCGCGGCGAGCGTGAAGCGGATTTTGGAGAGCCAAGTAGGACATCATCCCTATTTATTCCCATCATCTTAGTATTAGTTTTGCTTTCCTTGCTCGCGCAACATGGTGCTTAATTGACCACTGAATTTAATTTGTAGACTGTAGTGCGTGGCCACTGAATTTTATCTGTACAGTGGGTTCAAATCCACTGTTCCTGTGAGGCCACTCTAGCATGTAACTTCTGTGTTAAAAGATGGGATGAATGAATGAAGGAAAAAAAAATTAGTTGTAGCTTCTAGTGGTAATGATAATGTTGAGTTTGGTTAAATTGCTCAAGAATTAGAATGCAAAAACTGTGCGAGTTACTACAAGTTAGGTGCCTTTCCTGCTTTAGTGTGCCATTCCAGATACGCTTTTAAACCTCAGTTGTCGAACCTTTAACACCAAAATAACTTTTAGTGTGAATTTTGTGCATATTAGATAAGTGTTTGAACCATGATGTAATACTGGGCACGCTGGTATTGTGTATAAATTGTGAAGATCAGAAATATTTTCATAATGTTCAAAAAGGACGCTTGTTGGCAGTGGAGCTCTTTGTTTGAGCAAATATATTTTTGTTAGTTGAATAGTTAGTCTCTTATGGGTGCCTGTTTTAATGGTTCTTGCCTGCTACAGTATTTCTGACTCCTATGAACACCTTGTTTCCTTCCGTGTTTTCCGCTTACGTATTTATTTTACTGCAACTTTTACCCATCACCATGGAACACTCGCACGCTTTTGCAGCCTGAAGTCACTTCTGCCACCGTTGATTTTAAGGAAGCAAAAGCAGTTGTCTTGACAACAGCTGAAGTCAAGGCGGCTGAAGATTGGCAAAAGCAATGTGGAGAGAAACTGGCAAATCACCTGGGCACCTGTGGATTTGAATCTCGCCTTCAAGGTAAAATTTTGGAGGTATTTCTGTACTCTCCTGGTGGCTAGTTAATCAATTGAATTGCTTGAATCATTGTGTGAAAAAGTACCTATGGTCTCCAGTCTCCGCTCCTCGATGATTGCAATTACCAGCGTTCGTATCCAGCTAGAAACTTTCAGGGATATTCAGTGCTAGCTATATTTATAGGTTTAATTTGATTAATTGTCCAAAATGCATTGAAGTGCAATCAGCTATATTTATTTTAACAACGTTTTTAACTGACTACAATGCAGATCTCATAACTCATTCCAACACATTTTTTTATCGTATACTAAACAGTTTATTCGGGCATGTTCAACTGTGAAAAACAATCTATGTTTAATTAATGCCCCGAGGCATGTTTTTGTCGACACTGTGACTGCAGCATTACTTCAGCATTCTGAAATTAGAAGATTTAGCCATCTGCTGTCATCCTAACAAGACTTTTTCCATCTATCTCAGAGTAAGGAGAAGCCAAATGAAGTAAATCATGGAAATCGAAGATGAAGTGCAGCTGAAGACCTGAAATTCTGTCATAGGGCCACTAATGAGTGCAAGGCCAAGTAAAAGTTGCCATGCTGGAGAACTCAGCAGCATCGCGTTACAGCGTTTCTCACATTCTGTGCTTTGTGCTATGAGCTAAATCGAAGTGTCAGGATGCTAGCCTCACATTCACATTTCCCTTGCTCATGAACTTTTAGAAGGTTCATTTGGAGGAGATTAAAAAAAAAACATGAGCAAGCACAATGCAAGGATCTTGTACCCCCAGCTTCCCTCTTCATCCATGCCTTGTTCTTTACATGCTGTGCTGAGCAGTTAGGGTGAGTAGTGTAACCAATGACGTACTGTTGTACCTTGTGCATGTTGATCCGTACTATAAGTTTGTTGATCAACATGTTTGATACACAGTCACACACACACACACTGATTGTGAAATCATATTAATATGTTTGATAATACATACTGATTGTGAAATCAATGAGTTTGATGACCCTGATAGTGAAATCATCTTTAACATGTCAAAAGATCAAACAAGATTGTGAAGTGTTAAGCTTATAAATGGTTAGCTACTTAGCTTCCTTACGATGGAACTAATCCATATAGTTTTAAGTCTAGACATGGGTGCTAATATTTATGGATAATTATTCTTTTAGTAGACGACGTACTCCTTAATAACAAGGCACTAGTGATAACTTTGTCAATCTTAAAATATGTTGACCTAGTCTTTTGGAAATGCTCGTAAGAATAGGGCGTCGACGTGTCCGTAGTTACTCTGTCAATCCTCAAATTATACTGGCCCAGATTTCAGGAGGTGCTTATATTGGTACGATGTGCATATCTATGTTCATAGAGGTGAGTATATACACGTGTTTGTACCGTGTTTTTTTTTTTAAAAAAAAAGATCGAACAAGATTAACCAGATAGAGTCGAGATGAAGGGCAGGCTGAACTGGGCCGGTTCGATGTGAAATCACGACGGCCCACATGGAAAGTGTGGGCTCAAGCAGGCCGTGGCCCAGTGGTGTGCTGAACCCGTGCCGCGTGCGTGCGAGCCTAGAAGTATCGGCGACTTGTTTTTTTTTTTTTTTCTGTGGCCACCCTACCCTACCCTCTCCTCCTCCCCGACCTCTCTCATCCTCCCCCTCACCGTCTCCACCCGCCGCGCCGCGTCCCGGCCACCGCGCCGCCCGCCGCGCTCCGCTCCGGCGAGACATGTCGCGCTTCGGCCGCTCCGGCCCGCCGCCGATCCGCGACACCTACTCCCTCCTCGTCCTCAACATCACCTTCCGTCAGTTTCCTCTCTCTCTCTCTCTCTCTCTATCCATCTCGCGCGCGCGCGCGCGCGCTGCGTCTTCGCTTCTCCTCGGGGGGTTCTGAATCGCGTTGTTGCTCGTGTGTTTCGCAGGCACTACGGCGGATGACCTCTCCCCTCTCTTCGAGAAGTACGGCGAGGTCGTCGACATCTACATCCCTAGGGACCGCAGGTTAGTATGGTGACGAGGAGTGTGAGAACTGGGGGCACATAGAGTTTCTAGGATTTGGGGGAATTGGGAGCTGATTAGGTCGGCTGTACTGTTTGTTGCAGGACTGGTGATTCGCGAGGGTTTGCGTTCGTGAGGTACAAGTATGAGGACGAGGCGCAGAAGGCAGTCGATCGGCTTGACGGTGGGTTTGATTGATAGCGAGACAGTGATTCATGTAGTTTGAGATGATTGGTTTGTGCTGTTGATGATTTGTTGTCTGAGGTTTTTTTTTTTTTTTCAGGGAGAGTGGTAGACGGAAGGGAGATCATGGTGCAGTTTGCCAAGTACGGCCCGAACGCTGAACGAATGTAAGATGCACTATTTCGTTATTGTTGCTCAAGTAATCATGGATGAAACATTAAATGTTGATGGCATGTCTATCTCTGTCTAATTGGAGGCTCTCGTAGGATCCCCTTATTTATCCTAGGAGGCAAAATAATCTAGAAGTTGCATGTTAAACGAAAATTGTATTATGATATATTGGTATATGTTGTCTGATTTACTTGGGCCATGATAATTTTGGTGGTTGTTAAATATAACTTTCAGCAACTCCTGGTTGGATGTGTGAGCTTATACATTAGGGTTTAGCCTTTTGCAATGCTAAAACTACCATGTAAGGATGTAACTGAGTAAAACAAAGAAAAATCTCTAGCAAGTTATCACACCTAAAGTAAGTTTTGAAGTTAGCTCTACTTTTACATTCCCTTGCAAATTACTTAGTTAACACCAGATCTTTATCTAATAGTAGTATGATGTTATTGTTAGTTTTACAAGGTTCAATGCTTATTTACTAAGTTGTGTAGCTTGCCATAAATTTGTTGAGGAATATGGCATCCCAAAGTTTTTTTTTCCCGTTTGTGCATCAACAACAATGTTGAAGGGCTCAACACCTGTGGTTTAGTTGCAAAATATTGTACATTCACTTAACCATGATGTTGTTAGGCAATAAGTTGTAAATTTTGTCAAGAGGCTTGTTAGGTACAGTTGTACAGAAAATGATTTATAGTACTATGTAGTGGTCAAAAGCAAGTTCATCTTATGTGTTCTGGCAGCATAAATTAGAGTTTATTATTCTAAATATTTCATAGTAAAGCATCCCATGTTAAAAATTAACTGGCACATGTCATGTGGTAAAACTGCTCTCCTTGTTAGGATTTAACTATACATGTACAATTAACCTTTTTATCTGGATTTTGCAGCCATAAAGGAAAAATCATGGAGACAGTTCCAAGGTCTAGGGGTCGTTCCAGAAGCCGCAGTCCAAGACAGGGGTATTACATCATTTCTCTAAATATTATGCTTACACATAGTATTTCTTAAAAGTGATTCAGGACTTTGGGTGGTCTGCAAAAGGAGGAAAAAATGTGTTCTCTACTTCTATTAACTTTCTGTGTGTTTCAACGTTTAACCCAATGGGCATTTCATGATTCCATTTGCGACATTGTGCTCAAACATTCTGTTTCATTTGTCACATATACCAGATTCATAAAAAACATGTCATAACTTTTATTGTTGGTGTTGTTGCCTCTAGTACTACAGAGTACAGATCTTTGTAGTTCTTTAACGTTGCCATTTTGTTGTAATATTTAGATAAGCTGTCAGTTTGGGATATGCTATTGTGTATTACCAAGCTTATTCTGGTCATGCCCTTCGTAGTTGGGCCCTTGTTCACTTTGTGTATTGATATCCTGTTTATAATCATATTGTATACCACATTTGAAGGTACCGTTATGACTATCGGGAGAGAGACTATAGAAAGCGGAGTCGGAGTAGAGATAGATATGGACGTGACAGGTATAGGGAGAGAGATTATCGTCGTCGTAGCAGGAGCCGCAGCTACACTCCTGATGATTACAGGAGACGTGGCAGAGACAGGTAATTATTAGATAATTGACTTTGTTATTTTTATCTTTCTTGTTTTCACAATCTTTCTGTCTTCTTATTCTATGATTACCTGCAGTGTGTCACCTGCACGTAGAAGCCTGAGTCGTAGCAGGAGTCGTAGCTACAGTCCTGATGATTACAGGAAGCGTGGCAAACACAGGTATGCACATGGGATAATTAGTTTTGTTGTTTTACTGAACGACATTAATATTGCTGCCTTTTGTTATGTGATTTCTGACAGTCAATCGCCTGTGCGTAAAAGCCCCAGTGCAAAAAGAAGCCCCAGTATGTCGCCTGCACGCAGAAGCCCCAGTGCTTTGCCTGCACGTAGAAGCCCTAGTGCTTCGCCTGTGCGCAGAAGCCCTAGTCGCTCTCCTCGCAGGACACCATCTTCTCAAGAGGGATCTCCTGTCAAGCGCTATGATGAGCCTAGGCGCTCTCGTAGCCCATCGACGTAAAGCTGAATATCAAGAATATGCATCAAACAGCTGAGGTCTTTGAATTGTTCACATAGTTTAAGTCATTGTAGTTAAATGTCTTTTTTTTAAAAAAATATATCTTATGTTTCTGTCTAATAGGATGAATGGAGTAGAGCTGCTCATGTCAAGAGGCTGTTCGGTGCCTGATGATGGAAGGCTCCGGTGAAAAATTGGAAGTTACAGGGAGTGCTATCAGTTGCTGTTACAAGTGGACACTGGTTTCTTGTGAACACCTTAACGCTTGTTAAGAACTATATGTACTTCAATTCCTTTTCATACAGACTTGTCTCTTAGCATTTGATAGTATCACTTCACTTTTGGTACTTGGTACTTACTATAAATGGTAATTTGAACCTTTCTAGTTCCATGATGGGATGAAGAGGTGCTGGCTGATAGTGTGGTCAACATCCAAGTTGCTGTTGCTGTTGCGGTTGATATTGTTTTGTGCTGTTTGCCTTGATGATGATGGTGATGGTGACAATGATGAGATGATGGTAATATCGTTTTGCTGCCTGCTTACATCCTTTGCTGTCTGCACTCGTTATGCTGACAAGTAAGGTCCCATTGATTTAGTTGAGTTTCATTGCAACTGTTTGAATTTAGCTGAGTTTCACAATAACTGTTTCCCGTCATGCATTGTTGAAATGCTCTGTTCATGGATGGTGCATGCCAGCGATTTAGAACTTGGATTTTGAAATGCCATCTTTCATTGTGCATGTGTGCATATTTTAGAACTTGGAGTTGTGTATTTGAGCACAGAATGTTTCCGAACAATTAGCTTTGCATTCTCGATGGTTTGCTATTGCTGTATAATGAACGATTCCTGTAGTTTAGTCGTATGGACTCATATATGACATAATTTACCAGCCTATATGATTAGTGAATAGAAATTGTAGTCTTATGTGATTATGATAAAGTGATAATTCATCTTAGTACCTTACCCCGTGGTTCAGAAAACACACTCACGTTCGGTCATTAATTAATGTTTTAAATGATGTAAAAGCTATGTTTTACAGCGTTAACTATGTTGTGTGACCAGCATAACAATTTAATAGCTCGATTGAGATCATTGCATATATTAGTATTTGCTGTACTTCACCTTCCTTTATAGCAATAGTTTGGGAGAACTCTCAGTTGCAGAGTTAGATTCGCTTGGTTGGCCCGGACGCCCGGTACCTTCTTGGAGCGACTTGACCACTGGGGATTTGCTGCCAAAGGAACATGCCGTGGCCCTAGCCCTGGCCGAACAAGTTTCATAGTTCATAATTTTCCTGTTAGGACTGTAATTTGAAACTGTGATGTATGACAACTGCTCTGAACATGCTTCAGCATTTGATACTACCAAAAATTTCGGTCTCATGGAAAATATGAAATGGCAAATTGACAAAAAAGCATCAGCCTTTGTGCATCATTGTGTTCAGCTGTTCATTGCTTGGTTACATTCTGATATCTGTGGCTCTTCTATTTAGCTGCACAATAATAACATGTTCTGTTGAAAACAAATGTGCAAATTCAGAAGAAAAATGTTTTGTTGGCATTTTGCTCAATCCGTTGGTAAGGTGAATCGATCCGTGCAGCATGGATGCACACATATCTGAATCCTGATGTTGCTACATGTAAAACCAGAAGCAGCTGACAAAGTGTGGCCCATGAACGAAAATGGCAGGTAATATGAATGCGCATAGAAGCGCACGTATTCCTAGCTAAGAAGTGCACATTGCGTTAGAGTAGATTGAAACACTGCTGTTTAGGACCACTCTTGAGTTGTTCAAGTACAGAAGTGCACGGTCAATTGCTGTTTAGCTGCTCTAAGCATGGAGCACAACACAACGGGTAAACAGCAGTTCCCTTGGCAAGGAATATATCTAGATAAAAACACATTGCTTCATGATCGTGACGCTCCAAAGGGAATATAGGTTGTTCAGGCACGCTGTTCTCTTGAAGGGACTATATATAGCTTGTTCAGACGCGCTTTGGAGGGAAGTACTGCACATTGTTGTCTTGGCAAACGCTCTGGAACGAACGAAGGAACACAAATTATGATATCTCCTAGAAATGCACAGAAATGAAAGAACAAATGGGTAGACAAAAGTGCACTAGTTGTTACTTGGTACTCCTCCGGAAGCTCCTCCGCGACAGCCAGCGTATAGCACCCAGGGATGAACTTCCCTGCAGATTGTGAAAAGGAACAAATGACAAATGAGATTGTTTCGGTTGCTCCAAAAGCTAGACACTTGAACTGTTGAACACACACATCTTAATTCATGTATTTTACACGTAAAAAAAAGTGATCCTCTAGCAAGTCTGTAACAAGTGTTTCGCAAAAAGAAAAGAAGACAAGAAAATAAAAGGCCAACAATGTACTCCCTCCATCCCAAAACATTTTGTCATTCTAGGAGAGTGGGTGCGTTCTTTGCCTCATTTTGGAGGAGAATTTTTCATACACGCGAAACGAGAAAGCTCATTAACACATGATTAATTAAATGGATTTATTTAAACAACTTCTATATAGAATTTTTTTTTGCAAAATATGTACCATTTAACGGAAAACGGTGAGAAGTTTGGAGTTGAAGAAAAGAACAGGACCAAGTAGGGAAAGAAAATAACCTACTAGTAAATGTCTCTCATTAAATGAGGAATGTTTGAGAGTGGGAGAGTGGTTGGGGCTAAGATGGTGAGAAATTTGAATGGGAGGTGGTTGGAGGGAATGGAGCTAAAGTGACCATTGTCGTGGGACAATTTTTGAGTGTTGGAGTGTCAATTGTTTGAGAAGGAGGTGGTAACTGCCCAAGTCAAAAGATACAAACTAGTATGATGTAGAGTTAAGTTTGCCAATCACTACCTGACTATACTGAACTAGATAAGAACACCTGCAAAGTTTATTTATTTTTACAGTAACTCCAGTGTGTTAACTCAGCAGATTGCCATCGAACACCAGGATTTGAGAATGAATTCCTGGGCACTGCAAAGTGCAGGCCATACCATGGCCAAAAGTTTTTATTCGTTCTGTTTTATAATTACCAGGATGTAATCAGTGAGACATAAAACCAAGTCAATAGAAACTGCAGTGAGATATCTTCAGCCTACCAACTGGCAATGCCTCAGCACGCAAAAAGGGCAGCTAGAACTTACTGACCTATAAGGCTATAACACGCCGCTAAGCTGTGCATATTACCTTCAGTTAGGAAATTCCATAACTTAATCTCGAAAATTGGGTGGTTTGGGAAGAAATCAAGTGACAACAAACTAAAAGGTGACTGTAATTTCATTGAAGAATAATTGCAGACTTATGGGAGAGCTACATACTCACCAATTCTCAACCAACGAGCAGCCCAACTCCTACCAGGATCCATCACGGAGATTATTCTGAGCACAGAAAAGCATCTTAGTTAGCTCTGATTATATCCACTCTCAGCGTAGCACTATAGTACAAAGCAATTGGATTCTAGAAAACAGTGAACTGCATAATTCACAGAAAGCATGCATAAAAGGTTTTCAGAAAAATAGCAGCATAGCTATGATAGCAAACCCCATGTCCCATCTAATCCTAAGTTACTATACTGTGGGACGGAAGGAGTATTTGTCTCATTGTCTGTGTGCATGTGCCATTGGTACTCCATGGGCAGCCATTTCGAAGTAAACAATATGATATGAATTTTCGCAACGAAGACTATTTTCATGTGACCCACAATCAACATAAATAATGGATGAAAGTGGTCATTCTTTTCGCTTCTTATCGGTCCACGAGTCAGTTTGTGCCAAAACACAATTCACATCCCTTATCGTTAGGAGATTGCTAACAGCGCGGAATCGCCGCTCTCCAAGCAGGCAAACAATCGCCAGGAGCAGCCGACGTATAACAATACATGAAACACAAACAACTTATGTAGCGTGGCATGGACGTTACCCTGTGAAGTTGGGGGTGGTGCAGTTGACGACGTTGTCGTGATCCCTTTCCATGTCGAGGAAGGGGCAGTTCTCGCAGCCTTGCTCCATGAACTGCACAATCCATACCGCAATCAGGGAAAAAAATAAAGCAGCAGCGAAAACACCACCGAAATCAAAACTAATTTCACATGAAGATACAATCCCTAAAAATTGCAGGCTTGCAGCTTCGCACGATGTCAGGAGCCAAAGCCGGTAGCAAACCCCATCCGGCGGAGCACAGGTTACTCCTCCCGAATAAGCATTAACCCTCGATTCGATACGGAAACAAGCATGAACACGAAACCCTAAGCCGTCGAGGCGAGGAGCTCGGGGGCGGCGCGCACCTGGTCGTAGGTCTTGACGAGGCGGCAGCGGAGGCACGCGCGGAGCTCGTGGCCGAAGCTCGTCGGGATCTGCGCGTACTTGGGCCCGTCGTCCATCATCCCGTCGCCGCCACCGCCGCCGCCGCCGCCCCTCATCCTCTCCAGCTTCTCTCTCTCTCTCTCTCTCTCTCTCTCTCTCTCTCCTCTCCAATTTCCTCTCTCTCCTCTCTCTCTCTCTCGTCGACTCTCCTGGAGCTTGTCGTCTCATTCCAGGGCCGCGTGTGACGCTTCGGGCTTAAAGCCCACTAGGACATTCTGTTGGGCCGTCGCTACTTGTATACAACAACCGCAAGATGATTTTGAACCAAGCAATTTTCATTTAGAAAAAGTACACCGAAGGTCCCTCAACTTGTCAGCGGGATACAAAATCGTCCTCAAACCGCAATACCAGATATCCGGCGTCCCTTAACTAACAAATACCGGTCACAATAGATCCCTCGGCGATTTTGATCCCGGTTTTATCCTACGTGGCTGCTTAGTTAGCGTGGGACCCACGCTGGCCCCACATGTCAGCATGTCCACGTCAGCCTCCTCTCTCTTCCCCCCTCTTCTCTCCCTTCCTCCTCCTCTCTCTCAATTTTCTCTCTGGGGCTCTGGGCAGGGCAACCGGCGGGTGGGGAGGAGACTGACGGGGCAAGGCGGGAGAGGAGGTTCGGCGGCCGGCGACGCCACGGCGGCGGCGGCGGCGACGCGGGAGCAGGGGAGCATTTCGCGACCGTTTTCTTCCGCTGAATCTGGTATTTGCGGCAATGGCGTTGGTGGCGGCAGCAGCGATGAATCAGAAGCAGCAGAAGGCGTCGATCGGGAGGCGACTGCTGCGCCTGGCGGTGCTCTGGACGAGGAAGGGCAGCGCGGTGCACAACCTCTGCCTGTTCAGCAACCTGCGGCGCGCCGGCGTGGGCCTCGGCGTCGTTAGCGGCGGCGGCCGCAGCGAGCGCCTGCGGTACGGCGAGCCGGAGTACTTGATCGAGGAGACGCCGTCGGCGCGGGTGCTCCGCCTCATCCCCTGCATCGCCCCTGCCGTACCGGACACGCCCGGGTTCTATGGCGACGAGGACCGCTACTTCTTCTGCCGCTGGGACACGGAGCCCAAGTGCAGCGGCGTCGGGTGCTACGACTACATCGAGAACGACGTGCTCAAGACGGAGCAGATTGTTCAGGTTGTTAGACCAACTGATCAGCTTGATGCTGAAAAATGCAGGATTTTCGGTGTGTGACTGGCGAACACCTTCGCCATTGCTGTTCTTGATGCAGGATGGACATGGCGCTAGAGGGGATGTGACCATCTTGCCGACGCTGGTGATCAACAATGTGCAGTACCGGGGTAAGAACAATCAAGATTCAGATCAAGATCACACTGAATTGTGGCTAAGATCATTGTTCGATCAAAGATTTGGAGTTTGCTTTTGTCTGAAACAGATTTGTTTTGCTACGACTACAATGGCGAGCCGAGTAAGTGCGGCGGCGTGGAGGACGAGAGCTTCCGCGGCGGTGCAATGGACAAGCAGCTCCTCGAGCTGTCCATGCCGACGCCCGCATCCGCCCGGCGCTCCGCACGCTGAAGCAGAACCTTTCGCTGCTCCTCTCCATGCTCGTCGACTGCGCGCAGCCGGCGGCGGAAAGCATCATCGCTCATGGGGCAAACGGCGGAGTAGCTCGTGGAGGAGCTGAGCATCACGTGCGAGTTGAACGGAGCGGCGAGCTCCGCCGGCCAGAGGATGCCGGTGACGCGGCGGATGCGGCGGCGGAGGAGGAGGAGCCGAGGAGGACGCTGACGACCACCGGGAGAAGCAGGGCACACACCGTCGATGCGGCGGTGGAGGAGGAGGACGCTGGCCACCGTGCTCACCCGCCTGCCGCCACCAGCGCTCCGTGCCTCCGCTCCACTCCGCTTCGCCGGCCGCTGCTCAACACCGCTCGCCGCCGCCTGTTCCGTTCTACCCCCCGCGGAGAAGAGAAAAAAGAAAGGGGAAATACAGGGTGATTACGTGGCACGCTGACATGTGGGGTCCATGTGGGTCCCACGCTGACTCAGCCGCCACGTAGACAAAAACCGGTGTCAAAACCACCGAAGGACCTCGGGTGACCGGTTTTGTATAGTTAAGGGACCCTGCATATCTGGTTTTGCGGTTTGAGTACGTTTTTTTTATTCCGCTAACAAGTTGAGGGACCTTCGGTACACTTTTTCCTTTTCATTTGGATTTGTTATTTACCTGCTGAATGAAATTCCTTTTTTCTTTACGATTTTTTGGGACACCGATAAAAATATATTTTTTGGTACTCCCTCCGTTTAAAATTGTACGTTGCTTTAAATTTTTGTTATAGTCAAACTTTTTAAGTTCGATCTTATAGAAATAAAATTAGCAACGTCTACAACACCAAATTAGTTTCATTAAAATTGTCATATAATATATTTTGATATATCTTTGTTTTGTGTCAAAAATGTTAGTATATTGTATTTTATAAACTTGGATAAACTTAAAAAAGATAATAAAATAAATCAAAACGACTGATGAAAGGAAGGTCACCGCAACTTTACATTCTACCAAGTGTATTTAGAGTGCAAAAGTAGCCTCATGAACTGGTCTCGGTAGAGAGTGTATACACATAAGCTAAAGCAACCATCACGGATATCCCTTCTCAATTCATAGTGGCTTAAATGGGTTTTGAAAAAAGTAATTTTGATGTAGTAGTGGTAATAGGTCAAGCCTTATAGGCTATTTCACAACCCTACCTAGCCCTTAAATATTTCTAGATTAAAATAATATAAAAATCAAGTCCACTCCATTTTAGACATGGTCTTCAAATTTTATAGGCTAAAAAATTATGTCCTTTACTACCCTACCCAGACGAGACAATGGGGCTCCACACGAGGGCACTTTCTAAGTCGACATTCTTGCTTTTGTTAGGACACGCACACCCTATGCGACCACTCTCCCGGTTGAGGTGGCGGCTCGAATTGGACGTGAAAGAGCGAGACCACTCATGGTAAAATGCCCTAAAGAGTAAAAAGATCAGTGTTGTTTTGTACTAATGTACTTGGCGACGTGTGAAAATCACACAGGCTACCTTAAGGCCGACAAATTTTTATCGGCATCACAAGAAGGAAATATACTTATATCTGAATATACGCATCAAATTGCCTGCTCACTCGATTAATTTTGAGTGACAGTCTGGAGAGAGGGGATCCAACGAGGCAGCGCAACGCTTTTGACAACACTTTTACTACTAAACTTTGGCGTCAGAATGATCCCAGGATTTGCCAGTCCAACCTGTTCCCCATCCAATTACCTGCTGCTCATCACACCAAGCCAAGCCAATCGCATCCCAATGAACGGAATCAGCAGCTGCAACCATTCTTTTTCTCTCCGTTTAGCAACTCCCATGATTCTCTCTCCATCTCGATTGGAAAGTTGGCAACATGGCAATCTGTAAGGCTGAAAAGATTCCATCTCTTTTCTCCTCCGAGATCAGTACAGTACAGCACAGCTAGCTCTTCAAAGGGGAGCAAGACAGAGAGAGGAGTGAACCCTTGGTTAGGGTTGCAATAATTGAGATAAAAAGCACAGAGATTACTGACGGGAACGAACGAACCATCCTGAATTCCCCCTGACCTGCCAACAGAGACGCAGGCAACATGCAGGGATGCAAGGGTAGCCAGCAGCAACACTACATATAGGTCTAGTAGTAGTTGAGATTCTGGAAAGTTTTATGGTTTTTACTTCAAAAGGCACAGTTGAGAATTTAAAAAGGCTAGGTTTTCATCAGTTTTATAATTCAGTTTTATTTTTTCGATTCTACAACATATTTTCAGAATACAGATGAAAATCTAAATTGTCGTAAGCTGAAGATTCTAGGAAAAATTAAAGCTGACAGAAGTTCCCTCAACAGGCCAAGAAAGGCAACATTGCTCACTTGGATCTCGCGGGCAGGAAGCTGGGACATCAAGTCATGCAACTATAGTAGAACAAATACACCAATTTGGGTTGTTACAATTAGGTACGCCACAACCAACCGACCAACCAAACCACGCAACCATCCCAACCACAACCGCATCATCACATGCACACCAAATGTTAAATTAGATGTCCATCACCGTTGCTTTGCCGCACCCACACCATCATCGATCAGATTAAACAAAAAGAAAAAAAAAAGAAGCCGAGAAAAAGAAACGGAAACAAACCATGCAGCAACAGTTCAATCGATCAGTCTCATCAAAGAAGAAGCTCTCCTAGAAGAAAAAAATCACTCCTAATGACGGCAACGGGGAGGACGAGTCCAAGAATGTCGTAGTAGGCTATGTCCATCCATCAGGGGGTTTTGTTTTGTTTGTTAGACCAGCGCGATGCTGCTCTCGCCGCCGGGGGGCTTGCGGATCCCACCCAGGTAGTCCCGCGACGGCGCCTTGCCGTCCGCGAAGATGTCGCTGCCGGTCATCTCCTTCAGCTTCGCCGTGCTCAGGTGCTTCTCCGCCGTCCCCGGGGCAGCGTCGCCTTTGAAGATGTCGTTGCCCGTCAGGTCCGTCAGCTTCTTCTCCGGGATCTTCTTCGCGGTTTTCACCACGCTGTCGGTGTCAGCCTCTCCGAACGTGATGGTGCTCACCTGTTGAGTCAGATCAAAACAAGCAGTAAGTTAGAACTACCATTGCAGTGCAGGTTGAAGAACCGAGAAGAAAAGCTGGAGCTGTGTTTAGAGGTCACGACTTGTGCATTTTTGCCCGGGGTTTGTGAGGTCGAGCCGTTCGCGGAGTTGCGTGGCCTGGGATCTTCTGGAGGAGCAAAGATGTCATGGCCGCTGAGCTCCTTCGATTTTGCATTGGATATCTGCCTCTTCATCTTACTCTCATCCTCGCTCTGAAGCGTGCCACTTAGCTCGCGCTGCTTCGCCACCTCAGCTATCGAAGTTGGCTTTTTTGGAGAAACACTTTCATCCTCCGCGAATGAGATATGACTTATAGTGCTAATGGCCTGTAATTAGACAAATCAGATTTAGTTTCTGTAATTAGAAACATCAGGATTAAATCATCTCTAGTTCTAGTCAACTAGTATAGTACTATAAGCTATACAAGTCAAATGTAATTCATCTGTGTACTTTGAAAACATTACCAACCAGATAGTGGTCACTGGTCAGCAACTTACTCGAGCATATAAGCCACAAAGAAATTTAAATCTTTCGATGGAACTCGAGAAAATATGTTCAGGGAAGAACTCATAAACACTATAGATAAATTTGCAGTAAGTATTACAAAATCATTTTGCTTCCTTAGAAATTTCATGCAGTACATTTTTGTAACTCCCAAAAAATATATACCTTGTACCTTGTGAGGGACAAAAAAACAAAATATAAAAGAGTACCTGACAACCTAAATCCTATTGTCTATCAACCTAAGTTATTGAATATCAAGGGTCACCTAATAGTTTAGTCAACAGGTCCAGTTCTATTAAAAGGAAAGGTTACCAACCAATGTGTCCACATAGTAAATCCTTCCCGTAACACTCAACCCAACAACTTCTGACACTTAGAGGTTAGAACACTCAATAAGTTTGATTTAATAATTCAGTAGCTTCTGTGACTGGCGTAAAAATGTATATATAAAACAGGACATTGTTAATGATCACTTGTCTCAAACGTTTAGCACATCATCTGAAAAAAAAAAAGAGGATGAAACTTCCTACTAAGAAATATTGCTATGTGATCAATAGAACAAAAGAGATGACAAGTCAAAATATAAGGCAAATAACCTGCCACAGTGATTATTACCAGTGAAACCAATTCAAATATTACTCGTCAAAATTTCTTCAATATTGAGGTCCATTTTAGTTATCTACTGAAAAGGTCCATTTCAATTGCAAGGAAAGGCTACCAACCGGTGTGTGCACACTCTTCCCAAATCCCACATGATTCATCCCAACAACTTCTGAGAGACTCAACAAAGTTTCAGTTTAGCAATTAGCTGCTACTACTATAGATGCCATTCCAAATATATGTGCAAAACAGGAAACTGTTACCCTCTCAATTTTGTAGCATAGCATCTGAAATTAATGAGCTGTCGTACTAAAACAAAATATGAAAAAACAACTTTAGGAGACAAAAGTGAAAAGGAAGGCAAACAATTAGGCAGATTGTTTTCTTTTTTTATGTTTTGCAGATAGAACCACCTGATAATTCTTAGAAACCGTTCGGATGGGCGTTGCAGAAGCATTGGCTGACTCGTCTTCCTCAACCTCGCCTTCTGCTGCAAATATGCCGCTTCCTGTCATCTCCTTCCATTTGGGAGCTGAGCATGGTTTCCTGAAAGAAAGAAATAACCCGACTACTTAGTTTGCGCATCACTGCAGCTTGTAAATTGGCAATAACAGTGGGAGCATGAAATCCATTAGATTAAATCATTTCTAATGCTCAAAACTCCAAGATAGTGAGATGTTCACAAACTTTTCCACTGTGAAACATACAGAAAACGAGATTCTGATTATCAGTAGCTCAATAGAAATTCGATAAGAACGTTCCAAAAATACTAACATGGAAGCACAATAGCATGGTGCAAGGTGCAGTCAGATACATACTGTAACACTGCAAGGTACTCGTATCATTCTTGTGGGTGAGATCAGGTTGCTGTGCCATATCCATATGTGACACTACAATCTAGTAGTTCAAATCCAAAACAACTAATCGTGCACATCTCACCGACCTAACTGAAACTCAAATCCAGCGGATTTCACTCGACGTCATTTCGTAGTAGCAGATCAGCTAAAACACCGCAGGAAATTCGATCTTCCCCAAAGGGTGGAGCCTTAAAAATCGAGAGATCTAATGGCCAGGGTCGAAAAAAAAACTCAGAAGAAAAAAACAAGAACAGGAACACCGAATCATCATCCCATTCACAGCCACGCACACACACGCGCGAGCTTCCCTTCACAATCTCACCTCTTGTTGAGGCTCTCGAACTCCTCCTCGGTCACCTGCCCGCCGAACACCACCTTACTGATCGCCTCCGACGGCTGCACCAAACCAGAGAAAAAAAACAAAAAAAAATCAGACAAAGCAAGCGGACGCCCCTTCGCTGAGCAATGGCAAGGAAGAGAAGAAGGCGGGGGACCTGGTGCGGCCGGCGGTTGGGCGGCGGCGTGGCCCCGGCGGCGAGCTCCTGGGCCGCGCCCTCCGGCCACGTCAGCAGGTCGGCCGTCGACGTGTGGGACTTCCTCACCGGCGCCGGCCTCTCCATCTCCCCCTCCCGGCTACGGCTTCCCACTCCACCACCCTCCTCCTCCTCCTCCTCCTCCTCTCTCTCTAGCTCAGGTGCAGGTGAGGTGACTCCTCTCTCTCTCTAGCTCTCTCTCTCCTCGTCGAGCTCGTTCTCTTCTCTTTCTCTCTCTAAAAAGGCGAGGTGAGGTGGGGAGTGGAGTGGAGTGGAGTCGAATGGAAGGAAGGTGAGGGGTCGCTAGCCCCCCTCCTTTATAAAGACGCCACACCGCCCCCGGCGCCCCACCCACCACCTCCAACGCCGATGACACGTGGGGCCCGCATTCGCGGGCGGGTGGCTGACCGGTGGGCCCCGGCGCGCGAATGCATGGGCGGGTTGACCGCGTGACGGGGAACGGGGAGCGAGCCGTGTGCACTGCTGCTCCACCCCCTCAACCCCGTAACGTATTCGCCCTGTGCTTTTTTGAATTTTTGAACGCCGGCGGCTCGCACGGGACGAAACGGCCGGATTGCGCGTCGCCGTTGCCGTTTTGTACGTACTCTCCTAGTAGGAGTACTCCGTACTTCTCTCTCATGGCCGTTGCCGTTGCCACCAGTGGATGAGACTTGAGAGAATGTTCTAGACGCGTGGTACTAGTAGTAGTATAATCTGCTCCTGCTACGTACTCTGCGTATGACTGCTGTGCTCTCCTGAAGGAATGTGGAGTACAGTAGTGTATTTCAGTTCTACAGCCACCTAAATTTGGATTTGTTAAGGAAGATTTGGTGCTTTATATTTTTTAATTACTAGACGGGTGAGTACGTAGGCACATCATATTTATATACTCACAAATACAGTACATCCTACTAACACACGTTTAGAGCCACTTTAAATCGTAGGGTTGAAAAAAAATGGAGGAATAGGAAAAATACAGGATTCTGACATAAATTGAAGTGTAAAACCGAGAATTGCAAAACACAGTCCCCCGACCATCAAAAAATTCATGACCCAAAGCCAAGGTAAGAAGGCGAGGTAAAAAAAAACTCTAGTCATGTGAAGTATGAGGTTGGAGCGTCGTCATCTCTCGGTGACTCGGTCTTGCATGTTGCATCACGTTCGTCTTTTTCCGATTTCTTGCCGCATCGTGTGATCATAGCAATGTTCATCATGTCAGAGTTCGTGTGATCATAGTAGCGGTCGTCGGGGCATACGTCGTGTGATCATAGCAAGGACGCAAGGTCATCAAGCAGCCAAGCCGACATCGATGCATCACCGCCATCCTAACAAGCCAACAAGGGCCGCGACGCCGCGCATAGTGAATCATTTGCACCTCTGCGACGATTGGTGGATTGCAAGACGACAAGAGTGATACCCGGTGATAAGTTAGACCACATATACCCTAAATGCTAGATTCAACATTGCCATCGTTTTGCAGTTGCTGCTACTTTTCAGCAGTACTAGCCTGATGCTTATAAGCATTAGCAATTCCATTGTTTTGCTTATGGCTGATTACTGGATCTTCTGTGAACTGATGCATTGCCTCTGTGCGTTGTGTGCTCGTCAGCACTGACTCCAGATGCGTGGCCGTAGATAGATCCCGACATGTATAGGGCCCACTACCAATAGCTATTCGCATTTAGACCGTAACAGCAAACCGATGCGCTTCTGCTGCAAAACAGCAACCACAAAAGCGAACCGATGACAGCCTAGGTTAAGACCAACTGCAATTCTCTAACTTCACTAAATTTTTATTAAAAACATGTTTTTGAATTTAAATCCCTGGTAAATATAGTGATACACACCCGACTCAACCACCACCCTTCCCCTACTTCATCTTATGGAAGATGACACTCTCCAATGTAATCAATCTTTTCTTACCAAAGTGCAGAGAGGTATGAGATGAGGAAGGTACCATGTTGGCTATCAGCAGCGATGTTTGATTTGATTTGGCACCGTACTCAAGCCTAGTAACTAACGGGGTTGTACTGCCCAACCATAAACGGGGTTGCAATAGGATCTATCAGATGTGCACAACTGCTAACGGATTTCCTCGTGGGCATAAACGCCTTGTCAATCGACGTGTCTCAAGGTGTATGATCGAGCACCAAATCAAACCAAAGTCCATGCAACTCACCAACTGTTCAAAGCAATCCTTTGAACCAACATACCATCCGTTTTCTTAGGTACAGGGAGAAAGGAACATCCAGCTTCTTTTGTGCTTATTGATAGACTTTTTGTTCAAGTAGGAGAAAGGAACAGCCAACTTCTTTTGTGTTTTCTTGATCAGTGGCTTGTTTTTCAAGTGACTATATAGTGTGCAACTTCTAGTTTCAGAAGTAGCAAGCAAACTCCATTTTCTGCAAAAGTGGGCTAGGGTAAAAAAATGGATTTATTCTCCACTGCATGATTATATATGAAGATTATGTGCTCCAAATGGGTCCTATTTGGGCATCTAGCTAGCTCTAATAAGACGACACGTTGGTGATGGCATCAAAGGGCGGTAGCGAAGAGATCAGGGAAGTTTGGTTCGGCGATTGACAACTAATGGGTGTTGCCACAAATAGATTGATGTCATTTAGGACACTAACACGATCACCGGCCACGACTAAATTCAATTGCTTATTTTGTACTTCCCCTCTAAAATATAGCAAATTCCTTCGTTTAAAATTTATGATAAAATATAGCAACTTCTCTTACTCCCTAGCTTATCTCGATCAAAAGCACAATTCATCTCTCGCTTAATTTTTCTCTAACCATTTCTTTCATCTCAACCAATCACAAACATACATTGTTTAATTTCATTTTTCATTTCTCTTCTTAATTTTCGTGGAAAACTCAACAGTGATTATATAGTTTGGAACAGGGAGATTACAATATTTATAAAATCATACATCCATTTAGATTTATCGTCACGATGCATGTCTCTTTCTCTCTTTTTTTTTAACAATTGAGGCCCTATCTGAAAGAAAGCAGTACTGTATTTCTCCCATCATATAGGGGAAAGAGAACTTCTTTAATTATGCGAAATTTATGTGTCCAAGAAAAAAGTTCGAATGCTACCATCCATCAAGCATCCACTCTCTTCCACTGTTTTGCATGTTAATTTATCAAGTGAAAGCTGCAGGTGGCCTTGAGGTGGCAAATGGCCACCTTAACCATTCTTTATTCAGCAACAAATAATATGATGCAAATCAAAGATTCAGAGCTACGACGTACCATTATCTTAATTAGAGATATGGTGATTAACTATCTTATCATTTTTTTTCCAGAAAAGCAAAAGAAATAGGCCCAGACCAACGACTAATTAATCATTTTATATCAACACCGTGTATCTGTAGCTTTGACTTCACGTAGAAGCATAGCTTAGCTCGTGGTCGTATGCCACTCAATGCGTTTATGACGTATAAACGTCACCGTCTAATCTGGGCCTCTCCTTAATCCTCTTCTCTTGTGTTCTCTTTCATTTCATTAAGGTTGTTCGATCGAACGATCGGGTCGGGCCCTTCCTTTTGTTCTTTTGTAAGTGGATGTTAATCTTGTATTCTTATTCTCATGAACAAAATTGAGACCTCTGATCATTCACTCATTGACTTTTAGTACGTTCTTTTTTTTCTTATTGGTCACCATTGCCTGAAGAACAACAACGTTGGACAAAATTTGAGCAATGTTTAGAAAAAAATCATTAAGGAGGACTGGTTTGTTTGGTTTGACGCCCTACCGATTCTCTTAGTAGTTCTATTATTTCTTTAGGTGGTATTTTATTTATTCGCTACTCATTGTCTCATAGATAGAGTGGGAAAGATTTACTTTTTAAAATTTTATCATGTTTATAGCAAAATATAGTAAAATCTACGATACGAAATTAGTATCATTAAAACTAATATTTAATATGTTTGTTTTATATCTATATTGATAATTTTTTTTAATAAATATGTTCAGAAGTTTGATTAGAAAAAAAATCAAAGCCAGTTATAACATGTAAGGGAGGAGTACTAAATTTTGGTAGGATATTACAAAGAATCGAATCTTGCTGGAATGATGTGTTGCCTTGTTGATCATATCCCAAGCTAAAGTAGCCTCCTCCATGTGCAATGCACGTTTGCTTACCGTGCATCACAAGAGAACTTAGCACTGACAAGTTGTTCATCAAAGTAGACAAACTTGCATACTCCTATGGGTTAAGAGCACGTAGCATGTTGCATTCTTGACATGTGTTGTGCTTGTGCGTGAATTGACACTAGCTTTCGTGCAACCTTGGTCTTGGTCTCTACACTTTGCTTGGATCCCCTGCAATGTCAGTGGACAGCTCATCTCACACACACATTGGACAAACTGTAGAGGCGGCATTTTTGCAAATAAGACCTCCATCCAGGAGAAGGCTCCAGAAGAGGGACCTTTCGGAGAGATAAAATAAAAATGCAGGGGGTAAATTGCACAAACGGGAGGGGCCTTTTGGGCTTTTGTGGAAAAGGAGTTGGCGCCTTCACGTGCTGCGCTTTTACTTTTTGCCCCACCTGGGCGACGGAAAAAGGTCAAGATAAAATTAATGCCAATGGGACGGATGGACGGCTCAGATCGAGTGATCAGGACGCCTGCGGTGGCGCACATGGGGGTTGGCTTGGGCTTTGGATGCGGTGAGCTGGTCTGAGCTTATCCAGGTGACCAGGGTCGGTTTGAATGAACTTTGGGCTCGGGTCTGACCTGTCTGGCCCTCTCTACTTTACTCTTCATGATTTTTTTCTCTTCAATGAACTGGAGATGTTATTAGTAGTCGTTATGGTATTGGGTGCACTATGTTGACTTCATTGATAAGGTCAAAAATAGGGAAAATTTAGCGTGTGAAACAAAAAAAAAGAGACAAAAATTAAAAATATGATGAAAAAAGAGGGAACTTTTGAACATAATATGTTTTTTTCTCCATATCTCTACTATTATAAAAATTGAAAATATTTTTGCTGGTATTTTGGTACGTCATCCGTGTATTAGTCGATTTTTAATACCATTTGTTTTTGGAAATACATACATGTATTTGAGTCGGGTTTTACATCTATTCACTTTTGGAAATACACGAGGAGTCATATAAGAAATCTCTTTTAAAAAAAACTTGCATGCTAACTTGAGATGATCGGACTTCTAATTACAGCTCATGATTTTCTAGAAAAAATATATATCCAAGCGAATTTTTACAATGGAACTATTATAAAAATTGAAGATGTTTTTGTCGATACTTTGTTACGTCATCCGTGTATGAGTCGGTTTTCAACCCCGTTCGCTTTTGGAAATACATATCTATTATTTGTTATTTGAGTCGGGTTTTAAGTTCATTCGTTTTTTGAAATACATGAGCGGTCATATAAGATATCTCTTTAAAAAAAACTTACATGCTAATTTGAAATGATTGGACTCTTAATTGCAGCTCATGATTTTTTAAAAAATATATCCAAGTGAATTTTTATAGTGAATTTCACCTTAACTAAACCGTATAACTATAATAAAATAAAAATAGCCTTCACCCGTTGCAACGCATGGGCATTTTTTCTAGTGAAAAATAAAGTTTAGGACTTGTTCACTTCATTGTCAACAGAAACCTTACCAAATTTGGAAGGGTTGCGTTGGTATGATTTATTTAGTTTGTTACCTTACCAAATGTTGGTAATACAAAAATTTAGAAATGTTAAAAATAAGTGAACAAGCTCTTAAGAGTCAAAATCTTGGTTGACCCAAGCAGGAGAGACCCAAGCAGGCCCAAACTCTTGATACATACAGGATTTTTACTTTTGGGCCTTACTCACTGCTTACACGCACAACAGAAGGAAATTCCAGTGCACATTTCTTCAGTGGCTTACACGCTGACGCGGCTGTTTTCTGCTGAAATTGCTATTTAGCATAACTGTGTTTTCAACGCACTTTTAGATGGCATTAAGTTTTCGGGTTTTTATTTGAAACATTTTGAAGACACGGCTGAAAGTTATAATTTAAGTTGAGAGTAGTATGATTTGAGTTGAAAATTTCATATCAAAGTGCTACTAAAATATGAAAACAAAATATGTTGTGATACCAAAAATCACAGGTGTTTTTCCCCGAATTCAGTGTCAGTTTGTCATCAACTTAGGCTAGCTCAACTTCCATTCAGAGTTTGCGTGTGTCGTGAGCGCCTGTACCGTTTTTTTAGTTTTGGGTTACAGCGGTTGGCGCGCGCCCTACTCGAACGCATCGCCGGCGACGCAAGCAGCAGCCATGGCGAACACGTCGTCCTCCCCGCCGGCGCTCCACTCGCACCCGGCGTTGATGCTCTCCCTTCGCGCCGCCGCCGACGACGCAGGGTGAACGCTCCAGCCGGCGGCCGGCACCGCCGTCGTCTCCGACACGCGCACGCTCATCGTCACCGACATCGTCATCACCGCCGGCGCCGTGGCGCCCGCGGCGAGCTCGACCCGCCGCTCCACCACCACCGCTGCGTCGTCGTCGTCGTCGTCGGCGGCGGCGGTGGCGGCGACGACCACGTCCCTCCACGCCACCTCGGCGCGGCCCACCATCTCGGACGCCACGGCCGGCCCCAGGACCATATCCCTGATCCGCCGCCGCCGCCGCCGCCGCCTCCTCCTCACCTCGAACACCACGCTCCTCCGGTCCAGGACCTCGCGCACGCACGCCGGCGAGCCGTCGCACCTCAGCGACGCCACGTCGCGCCACGACGCGTCGATCGACCGGGCACCACCACCACCACCGTCGACGTCGGCGCCACGGCTGTCGATCTGGATCGTCCTCCCGCCGCCGGCGGGGACGTGGCACCGGAGGAAGATCAGCGCGCCGCCGCCCGGGCAGCTGAGACCAGTGACCTTGACAGAGCTGATCTCGCAATGGAGATGGCAAACGGTGGCCGCAGTGGCATCGGCACAGTAGCTGCCATGATCCATAGCACTAGTTTATAGTAGCCAGTTGCATGGAAGAATGGCTAGGTATTTATACATGCAATTGCAAAGATGATGGAGCCTGAATCAGGATCCTCTATAGTCGAAGTCACCTGACTTTATCATTGACATATGGACCCGATTATTTCTGAGTCCACATGTTAGTGACAAAAGCACCGTACATTTGACTGCAGATGATCTAATTAATCCGATGCAGCCATGGAATTGGAAGCTAGATAGATATCTAAGCTAGTGTAACTTTGGCAAGTGCATTGCCCAACAAGAATTGGCTGCCCTAGCTAATGGGGAAGCAACTTTAGCTCTTGGAGAATGTAAGGAGGCATACGGCCTTTTGCACGCTTCTTAATTTTTGCTAGGGTTCCAAAAGTTCAATTTGGCCTATCAGCTGACCAAAGGTGGTCAACTCAAAAGCCATAAGTGTCAGCCCAAATTTTGTTGGTGAGTCACCCTTGCACTTGGTTAAATCTTGCACCCACTTCATCAGTTTATCATTTGCGCTTTTGGTCTCGACCATGCATGGATTGACAAGCATGCCTAAGCAGTGCAATGGCCTAGAGTTGTTGGGCTCTGAGTTTTCAGATTGGGCCTTAATTGGGGCAGGCCTAGGGGTGTTCGGCCTCATTTGGGTTTCTGATTGGGCCGTGCGCAAATGATTCAGAAACAGGCCCTAAGATCTTGTGATTGACCTATACATGGCCTAGTTTAGTTACGTACGACAATATGGAAATAAAGCAACTGTGCACGGTCATTTGTACGTGATTAGCAATTAATTTCACGTGCGTATACCTCTACAATTCAACTGTGCTCACACAAGGACGGAAGAGTACATATTTATAGAACAATTACTAGGTGAAACCCCACGCATTGCTGCGGGAATTTAGTATGATACAATAAAAAAAGTGTAAGATAGCTAGATAACATCAGATTAAGTAAATTAATATGGTTTATGATAATTTAAATTTAAATAGTATGTAGAATGGTGATTCAAACGTAAAAAGTAAGGTGGTATGACTTTATGGAAGAAGAAAAGTAGGGAGATAGTTTGGACCGAAGATTAATCATCTAAAGGCTAAAAATAATTGATGTGATATGACTTAATTAGAGGAAAAAAAAGGAGAAATATAATTTGGACCATAGATTAATCATTTAAGCACTAACTAAGTGAGGATGAATTATATAAGTATATATGATATCATAAAACATAATAAATATATACATTGAAACATTATGTGAATTATGTTGGATGATAATTTCACATGTTTGTATTTGAAAAGCTCTTAAATTATAAAAACTATAAAAATATAGCATGTTTGCATGATGTTTAAATGTGATGATTGTTAGTGGATGATGATGTGGAATCTTGTTAATTAGTGGATGATGATATGGCATCTTGTTAGTGGATAATGATGTGGCATCTTTGCATATTAAACTTAATGAGTTAGTGAGGGATAACTTTATAGTAAGATAGGATAACAGCTGTGTAGTCTATACTATTATACTATTATAGTGCAGCTACTATTGCAAGTGCACAAGGACGACTTTAAGGATCTGAAAACCCAGATTGAAAAAAAAAAACCTGGTGAAATAAGAAAACACAAGATTTTTCCATAAATGCAAATACAAAACAGAAAATTATAAAACAGAAAAAAACATGATATTAATCGTTTGAATAGACCGCGATAAAAACAGTGTAATCAGACGAGGGATACACTTAAAAATATTTCATAGTGGTTAGAGGTCTTGCTAATTTTCCTCCAAATTATTTATATGATTATCCATTTAGAATTTTAAAGGAAATGATAGAATTTAATTATTTGTTTCAAAGACATTCTTAGGAATTTTTTTTATAGAATTGAAACCCTCCACGTTTCTTCTGTTTTTCTACAAATCAAATGGGGCCCAAATCCTTATTTAAGGCCGTCCCTTTGCATGGTACCACATCTAAAATGCCACGTACTTAGATAAATATAAAAAGTTGCATGGCCCCCTGTTGATTGAAAGAAGTTAGTACAATGGAGAATAATCTATTGCCTCTAATTGAAGTATTGAACACACTAATTGTTAATCCGAAAAATAGCATTGTAAAACAAACATATGTTACATGCATACCCTCCACTGTAATCAAGTACACAAAAGAAACCCAAATCAAGACCAAATTAGGGAGCTAGTTCATATTCTCTTACAAGTTACAAGTTGCAAAGTATGATGAAGTAAATGGCTTGATCCTAATAGCTTCCATACTAAAAAGACAATTAGGATGTGTGTATGTTAATTAACTGGGCACAAGTCTATAACAATATTTACATCACAAAATATGACAATATCCAAATAAATTCATGTATAAAATTCTCAAGATTCAAGAACCTTGTCATCTTCAGTATACGTAGCGCTTGGTATGGCCGGAAGTGCGCTAGTAGCGGCTTTCTCCGGCGAACTGTGAAGCCGGCGAGAAGAGCCCGTGGCCGGCGGCGGCTCCGGCGCTCTCGCCGTCTGCTGCCTCAAAGCCGTCGTCGAACGGGACAGCTCCGGCGAGCATGTTTCCATAGCCACCGTACAGATCGGAACCAGAGCTGGGCTGTGCGGCGGCGGCTGCGGCGGTGGCGATGGCTCTGGACTTGGCGAGCATGGCGAGCGCGTCGAGCACAAGGGAGGTGGTGTTGGTGGCCGGGGACGACGACGCGCGCATCATCGCCTGGAACGCCGGCGCGGCGGCGGAGCCGGAGCCGGAGGGGAAGAGCACGCCCTCGCCGGAGAGGAGATGGGACGACGGCGGCATGGCGCCGCCACACGGGAAGGGCGGCGGGGCGGGGAAGCCGGTGAACTCCTGCACCATGGCGCGGAAGTTGGAGGCGTCGGTTGTGAGCACCGTGGTCGGCGGCCGCCGCGACGCCGCCCTCGGCCGCTTCCGCGTTGGCTTGCGCTGATCGGCGGCCTGGTGCAGCGCTACCGGCGCCAGGTGGTATTGTTCTTGCGCGGCGGCGGCGGCGGCGGGGACGACGCCGGGGAGGTCGAGGAGGAAGGTTGGGGAGGAGGAAGGTGAACGGAGGAAGCTCGGGTGGTCGTCGAGGAAGGCCGTGGGTGACGTCGCAGGTGACGACGGGAGGCTGTGGCTGTCGCCGGCGGTGGCGGTGGCGGTGGCGGTGGAGGCCATGGGAGGGAGGTGTGGATGGATGGGCTTTGCTGCCTATGCAGATATATAGTTTGGTGGGGGAGAGAGGCTGGGGGTTTGTAGTGAAATTTTTATAGTTCTTGGGAAAAAAATCGTTGGTATAAAATTTTGATACCTAAAGAGATATAAAGGTATCAAGTTTTATAGTTAAATTATTTATTGTTTTTCTTATATTATTGTCGAAATCGAGAATTTTCTTAACTCGGTTAAATTTAATTAAAATGGTTTATAATATAAAATACAAAACGGGAGTGTTTTGGTTAGAGCCGCAAACAAATATACTATAAGCATTTTTAGATTGTTGTTTAGTTAGATTAAGATTGAAGAATAGGAGGAATGGAGGATGACTGGATTTGGGAGTAATATGGGAAGAAATTTAAGTTAAAAATGATTAATGTGATAAGTAATACTCTAAAATTCTATATTTTGAATGTTTAATTTTTATATGTGTGCACAAAAGGAGTATCTAATTTTGTTTTACTTGCAGCAGCAATTTTCATAATTTTGTTTTACAAAAGACACAACCTTATATGCGCGCGCGCACACATATGTAATGTAGGACATGGTGTTAAAACTCAAATTATATAGACGCGAAATGAGAAAGTATGGCCGAATTTGGATAGGACCGTGTTATGCGGGGCCGATATGACCTGCGCCTACGGGCCGTTCTGATCGGTGGTGACCAAGTCCGGGTCCGGGTCTAGGTCGAATTTCACTGGGTCTCAGATTTTCTTGCTTGGGGATATATTTTTCGAGTTCTAATTGATCAATACCATGAGATAGACGTGGATGAGGTCCTGCAGGAGGCGAGACCAACCCCTTTATAAGAGCAAATGCCGGTTCAATTGAGCAGACAATTTACATCCAACGCAAATAGCCAATTGAATCTTTTTTTTAATATTGCATCTACCTTTTGTCTTGGTCTAGCCTAATTTTCATTCATCTTTGTCAGTTTGCGCTGAAACCCATCCGTCCTTGTCACGAGAGAGCGAATCACCTTTGCAGGTTTGTCACAGAAACCTTCCGTTCCACCCATGAGATAGTTGCTTACCTATTTCATATAAATTGCCACCGTTAGCTGGTTTGATTTTCAAAACCCATCTTGGCTTGAATTTGTTTATATCGAAGTGGTTGGCAACTCCGTATCACCACAAAACATTAGGTGTTCCGATTGTGTTTGATGGTGTGATAAAAAAATGTTGTCAACACGTGGTTTTTTTTCCTCTCCACACTTTGATGCTATGGCATGTACTTCCTTCATTTTAAGTTATAGGATGTTTTGACTTTGGCTAAAGTCAAACTATTTTAAGTTTGATCAAGTTTATAGAAAAAAATAGTAATATTTTTAACCTAAGATAAATTTATTATGAAAATATATTCAATTATTGATTTGATGACACTAATTTAGTATTATAAATATTACTATATTTGTCTATAAACTAAGTTAAACTTAAAATAATTTAACTTTAACCAAAGTTAAAACGTTTATATTCTGAAATGAAGGGAGTACTAAAAATTCATGAGGGTCCCTATTTACTGGTATGAATATGGCACAAGTGGAGCATCCGGAACACCCTAACCGTGCCACATTTTTATTGCATCCGAGCACTTTAATATCTTGCACGGCAGGAGAGTACTACCGTATATTGTTAGTACTCTACTGATTTTAATTAGTCCTGCTCACGTACGATACATGCAGAGGAATTACGAGGTGCTCGCAACAAATCTAATTAACCTATTGTCACAATCCTGCTTCGTTAAGCAATCTAATGCCATATCTACTTGGAGAGTAAATAGTGCTTCAGTACAGTGTTTAAAATAAATCAACAGCGAGTAACATTGAGGCTACGTGTCTCTATCACGACAAAGATTATGATTCCTTCAACAAACAAATGACGAATCAGAGTAGATTGCTTCACTACGCTGCTCAGTTTCTACCCTGACAAGAACCTGTCCTTTTCCTAGTGAAAGGAGAAATAAAAAAAAAAAAACAAGAGAGAAACCAAAAGTTTTTCTAGAGGAACCCAAAAGGTTTAAATGAGTTAAACTTGAACATCAGGAACATATTTGGTGTGCCCATATCTTTGATCTATGCCTATAATCTAGCACCCTGATATTGTTTTGATAATCACAGTATGATTTATTAATTCATTGTTCTCCACTCTTGCCATAACACATGATTAGTTAATTTCTAGTTGGCCCAATACAGCCGTTTATTTATGTAGCATACTTTGTTAGTATTTTATTAGTAGATGTTTCTGTGCTTAGCTGACCAAATTAAAGTGTGTTAGAATGCCAGTTGCCCTCTCTCGTCTTGATTTCTCCCTTTTTAGCTTCAACTATTCAGACCTACGACTCCGAACTCCTTCCTGATTTCAACCTGCAACTTTACCATTCACCAAAAAGAAATGCTGCCTGATGAGCCTGATGGGTTTGTTCTCACCTTCCTCCTCTGCAATGCCTTGGAAACTTGTTGAACCATCCACCTGTTTGTTGTACCAGTAAAATGCAGAGACGGCCCGATGATTTGGTGATTGTTTCAGCATATCGTCATGGAACTTGCAGATGCATCAATGTAATAATATTGTTTACAAGTGTCGAAGAACTTTGGCTCACGGCGTCTACATGGAGGATTTGTGATTTTTCCTGCATATGAAGAACAATGTGCTGTTTTTTCAACAAGAGGAGCTCTGCAGTGTCTGAATTTATTTTTTTTAAAAAAATCTGCAGTGTCTGAATTTATGCAGTAACATCAGCAGTTGGTCAAGGGCAGATTACCAGGAACACATTCTACAGGCCCTACTGAAACGAAAGCTTCAAAATCAAGTCATCGTTTCTGAATTTTCTGAACAATTTTGGTCTCTCTTGTTACCTGAAGGTAATTTTGCATAGCTGAAACAGCCTGAAAAGGTGAATTCAGTTCTGAATTCGACAAACTGATGAACAGAATGGAATGATTGCGTAGACTAGTACCTCTTGCTACCATACTACCAGTATATGGAGCAGGAATTGGTGCAGCAACAGTAGCATTGAATCAGAGAAGCATTTCTGAAAATCTTTCAGACTGGCAAATCGCCAGACCGGGCTACACATTACATGGGCCTCAGTAGTGGGCCGGGCCGCTTCAGCCCATTTTCTCCCTCGCGCCTTTCGTGGCCCATCGTGTTGCGACTTCTCCGATTAATCCAGCTTCCCGCATGCAGTTCGTCTCATTTTGAGCGCCTCCGTCGCAATTACAATGCTATACATATACAGGAACAATTATTGTCCTCCTGTTCTTGACACTTTGATCGATTGTTTACTTAAAAAAAAAAAACTCTGATCGATTGGCTGCACTACATGTTTTTTTTTAACTTCTCTTCCTTTTGCCGGAGTTTGGCGCTTAACCAGAGGTGTGAGGTTTTTTTTTCTCCCTATACACCTCTGGTTGTGATGGCCGTCGTCGCATTGTGTAAAAATCGCTTTTGCTCTTTATAATATAATAACATGTAATCTTTTTACGCGTTCGCTGCACTGCCGATCGATCCAAGACAAAGAAAAGCATCCCACTGCAGTTGCATACTTGCATTGTTGCTGCAATGCTAACCAAGCAATCCTTCCAGGCGACAAGACATAGTGCTAACTTGCTGCATGCCTGCAACAGGCTAAACTTTTATGCATGGTTTGCATTCCCAAGTGATATAGTACTAGCTACTATCCTAGCTTTCCCAACACATCAAACACGTGCGAGTTTCGCCATTGGACCATCTTGGAGAGCAACTGAGTAAGCTGTAGCTAAGCTAATTAGCTAACACCGCTGAATTGAAGGTTGTTAAATATGTGATCCGAATTCAGGTCTATAATTTATTCGGGTTAGTTTCCTAATAGAACTTCATGTCTTTTCCTATTAGGGTGTTTTTCTTTTATCTTCTATTTATAGTCTTGTAAATTGTACGGGAAGAGATAACGTTTCCATTGTTATTTTCTTACATTTGTAATCAACTTCTCAATAGTGGTCATTGCTGGTCGGCGCTCGTGGTTTTATCCTGTAAGGGTTTTCTACGTAAAATTCGTATCTTCGTTGTACATCTATAGTAGAAGAAGAAAACTAGAAAAGCCATGAGCTATAGCTTCACTAACCTAGCTACTATACCCACCTCACCGGCCTCGCTACCACTCTCGTATCGAAATGATTCGTTTAATTTCACACACATCATCTCGCATTCGCATGCATATCGCATCGATCTCACATTCTCGCATCAATCTGCTTGTATTAGTTTTTTTTCTTATAATATTAATCTTCTCTCTGATCTCGCATTACGTGCTACATGTTGATCCATGCATCACGCCGGTATCTAGTCAAAGAAACTACAGCTGCTAGCTACTATGGCTATAGCTAGCTCAGCTTTGGTTAGGTTAAGTTTTCTCTTGCAGGTTGTTGCTTGCTCCACTATTCAATTTCGCAAGCGTGCAACTTTTGGAGTCGGAGATTCCAAAGCTTTGGATCAATTCGTTAGCTAGGAGAGGAATACTGAACTACCTGTCAATTATACTATGATCACTTTGATGCTTGGAAGTTGGAACAAGAGACGAGAGAGATTTTCAGGAATAAAGCGATGCTCGATCGATCGATCTGCCGACCTAGCTAACCAGGCAAAGCAACCACGTTCTGATTACCAGTTTCTTCAGTGAATTCGCCTTTTCCCGGACTTCGAGCCGCGCAAAGTGAGATCAAATCAGCATATGCAACTAGAATGCGTGAAAGCATGCAGGCCGGATCGAATCATGGGCTGCTAATGATGCGATTTATTCGATCTAGAGATGCTAATTCGAGTCGGTGGAGTCACATGTGAAGGAGGAGCATTCATACTTTACTAGAGTTTAGAAGCTAATTGAGTGAGATTTTTATGCGGCCCAAATGCAAGAGGCTATAGCTTTCCTATTTGGTTAGGTTGCATGCGTGTGTGAAAGAGGATGTAATTTTAGAGAAGCACACTCATTACTGATAAAATGTCGCAGTCGATCATATATTGGCACATGCATCTACAATTATTCATGGCACTAACTAAATTATTCATCTAGAGAGATGCACTCCCAAATTAACCTTGTCGTGACAAAACTGAAGGCCGGCCTCATGTAGTCAGTTCAATCATCTTGCCAATTACCGTCAGTCTTCAGAAAGAAATTTCACACCGATATTGGAATCGTTAGGTTCCATGCAATCATGCATATATATGCAAGCATTTGATCGAGCTAGCTCTCTTCTGAATACCTAACTATCTAGTGCCTATATAGTAGTGTATGATATACTCCTTAAAAGTAAAAACCTTTAGCTAGAAATCTTCCACACATGTCCAATTAGTAATGAAAAGTAACAACTATGTGTGTGCATGGTCTATATGTATAACAAAGCATGTGCTATTTCACTAGAAAAAATATATATGAAGGAAGAAGCCTAGCCAAAGTGAAGTATAAATTTGGTAGGTGCATCCAGTGCAGAAGTATGCAGGCCCTAGTAGTGCTAGATGTTGCCTTTTGTTATTGACTTTGATGCCTGAAAAAACTAGAGAGACTCTTCAATTCCTTGAAGATTCTTTGAGCAGTTTAATGGTTCCAAGCTAGTGACAAGATCACACTGGCTTTAGGGATGTATAAGTATACCCCAATAGAATTGTGACATGCTAGCCAAATCGATCGGTTTTCAACCTTCCAAGTGCATAAATTGATTCTGCTTTTTTATCCAATTGTACATACACATGCTGTGGCTGACACATGTAATAAACACTGCCACGCACGTCAAAGGTGCATGCATGTGTCAAAGCAAGACCATATATTTACAGGCCTTAATTCTACTATCTTTATTTCTTTTTCCAAAATTAAAGCAAAGAGAATGAATGCAAATAATGTTTGGGAGAAAGGGAAAGCAGATTGCTGGCTTTAATTTGGCATCATCAAATGCGTATAACTAGCTTTAATTTGGCATTTTGCCTGACTTGTCTCCTATTGCCAATGGGCTGCAGCTTCGCCGGACGAACAACCTTTAATCTGTCTTTCGCTTCCTCTTTTCCCTTTATTTCCAGTCCTGAACTTTCGATAGTATTATTGCTTTATTTGCCCACGTGATGTTATACTTATACCTATGTGAGATCCTAGCTAATTATTAGTCAGTCATGTTCGAATCGAAGCATCGATCAGCAGATTAATTAGAGAATACTGTAGTACATTTAATTTTATACAGAGTGTTTATTGCTAGCTAGATTTTGCGCCACCGCGCGGCTTTCGAAACTTGGTAGTACAGTACAAACACGATTTAATTCTCTGTGGCTACATGCAAATTCAGGTATAATTTGTTGCAAACTACACCGTGGAGGAATTTATGTGCTTACAGTTGAAAAATAAAGCAAAACGTACTGGTGGAATGTAAGTGCATGCAAACTGAAAAATAAATTAAGCAAAAAACTTGTCTGGAACTTCTGAGATGTGATTTGAGCAAAAATTAACCAATGAGTGCAACTTTAATCGTTATTGATTCGAGGGCAATACAGAAAGAACCTATCAAACTAAAACTTGTCATTCGAGCTAAGCTAAGCTACCTAGCTGTATCACATGCATGCACGCTCAACCGATCGCTGGATGCACACCTTTTTTTCCCCCTAAATTATTTAATTTTGTTGTCTAATTTGGGACGTGAACTATACTTATTGGATAAACATATTTTCAAAGTTGTTAAGATCTTACTTCGTATTGGATAAATATAGTTAGCTTTATTAGTTCGTTTCCAAAATGAGTGGCTTTATTTGCATATCGGAGTCATGGGTATATATATGCAATCCAGTTAAGAAGTATATATATGTACATTATGCAACCATTTCGGCGAGCGATCGATCAGATTACAGGAATAAAATGATGTATACTTGTGCTTTCTTTGGATTGCTTGCATCATGCATGCATGCTGCTTCTGTCCAGTGTCCATTACAAGACACACTTTGTTACTGTCTAGTTTAGGCTAATAATTAAAATATTGTGCAAAGTTGTTAGGATTTGGTTGGGCCGGTGATCGATCGAGCTTTATGTCCAACTGTTTAATTATTAGCACAATACTCTATGACAAAGATGTGCAGACATGTATATTATATTGTTGTTAGCTAAAGTAATGGAACTAACGGTGGCATGTCATATATAAATATACAGATAACACATATAGTTGTGAACTAACCTGGTTCCAATACATATGTAGTAGTATTAATTAATTGTGCACTATATATATCTATGCAAGCGTCGCATCCACACACACAGCTAGCGCTAATGTAGTCTGATCGATTTGGTGGAATCAAATCTAGCTTCTCGATCTTAATCGATTTGCAGATTATTTAGCCAACAACTAACGCATATGACAAGGTTAAGATCCATCTTTTGGACTAAACATATTGCGGTCTAAGAACACCTGCTCGTGACACATCTCATCTCTTAGTGCCGTCCTAGAGAAATTTATGCGTAGAAATACGCCCAACTTTTGTCCTGTACGCGTGCAAGCGTATCCAAATTAAAGATACTTGTAGCTAGCCAGATATCAAAGATACTTGCAACCCAAAATAAGGATGTATGTACTTCCTCCATCCCAAAATAAAATCATCTTTACTTCTTCTTCTTTATCTTGAAATAAGTTCACTTTTAGATAATCATTGTATTGGATTTTATAAAAGCAGGGCACGAATTAATTGAAATTAAATAACAATTGTATTAGAAAGAAATTAGAGAGAAGTATATGGTGCTACAGTGCTTCGAGTTACTGTAGCAGGTCGTGTATGCATATATGTGTGTATGCTGGTCGTAGCATATGCATGTATGTATGGTGATTGCTACAAACCAGCATACACACATATATGCATACACGACCTGCTACAGTAACTCGAAGCACTGTAGCACCATATACTTCTCTCTAATTTCTTCCAATCTCCTTCGCGAACACCGGCATTTGCACGCACACCTCGTGAAGCCCGTTGCGAAGATCTCTCCCACACGATGTCCATCCATCGTATGCCATCTTGTATCCAACTTCGTCACCCAGTATCCTTGACCATCTGGACCTCAACTCCTCCCTGAGTCTAGTCCCGATTCTCACCGTTGACCGAAGTTGACCTCCAAGAATTCTGACTCTAGTCACCTTCTCACATGATATCCCGACCGCACTAGACCTCTGCTCCTCCCTGAGTATAGTCCCGGTCCTCACCATTGACCAAGGCTGACCTCAAGTCACCTGCACACAATTAGACAAAACAACCGTTTCTAGGCACGGATATCACAACCTGACCCACATTAGCCACACGTCTTTTCAAACCAGTTCTTTGATTAAATCATTTGCATATAACCAATTGTTCATCACAAATATTAATCATGATTTCACAATGCGAAGGTTATTTTAGTCTTTTTAATTGGTATGTGTGCTATGGATAAAATATAAACTTATTCTGAAACGGAGACAATATCTAGTTAGCTAGATTGTCGACCAAATAACCGATCACTTATGAACTTCATGCTGGCTAGAGATCTACTCATCGATCCATGATATCACTAATTTGTGTGCCTTTGTGGCACCGGCCATGGAGTACTGAACTATGCTTTGCAGCATGCTCTGTTGCGATCAAACTGAGGGATCAGCTTAGCTAGCATTGTCCTATTCCAAGCACTTGCACGCGATCATGTCCAGATGCCAAAAAGGATATCAATGTACCTAACAATAAAATCGACACTTCAGTTTTGTTTATTATTTATCAAACTTTGGCATCTGTGAAGAGGCAAGGGCGCGCAGAAAGAAAAGGCACGCCAAGCCATCTATACAAACCAAATTGTCAACAAAAAACAATTGAGTTCCATATCACCAATCATAAAATCTAGTCAGATCCCATTATTTTCTTCGATTTTGTACTTTTTATGCAGCTGCCTTTTAATCATGTCCTTTTGGCAGTTCAAGCCAAAACACCACTGCACTGAAAGCAAATTTATGAAAAGGCACATCCATGCGTGCAGGTATATCTAATCATTAAATCAAATCATGGAAAGTACCAGACATGTATAAAATCGACTGAGGAGGGCATTGTCCACATAATTATTTTCCAGTTTAGTAGTTTGTGTGTGATTCAGTTTATTTGGATGTGTTTTTTTATTACTTGTTGAGGTGTGCTTGTGATTGAGTGAATTGGTATGATAATTGGTTGTAACTCGTTGAATAAAGGCCGGGATTATATTCCATTATCTAAAAAATATAACTATGTTTCAATTTTCCAACGCTCATTGGCTCAACTTATATGTATACCATTTATTAACAATATATTAATTAATCTTCATAGGATATATTAGACGAAAGTAAAAAAAGGTTACATCCGACCGCTTTTCTGTTCTTGGTGGTGTCAATGGTGAATCGATCGCCCCACCAAGGCTAGATGGCAACCTTTTCTAAAATTACTGCGCCGTGAAATATAACAGCAAAAACAAACCATATGGCGCCAAATTCAGATAAGTATATATAGCAACTGTGCATATATACGACAAATACTTTTTGAGCAACTATAAAAAAAACATAAATATTAGGGAATGATCTAATATCAAATAATTAGAATGGGTGAGGCTTTAAACCCAGATCATCTAGCCCACCACCTTATAGAGCTAGCCGGAAGATCTCTAGGCGTTTATCTTTTGAGCAATTATATATATAACATATATACGCCGACATGGAAAATTGTGAGAAAGGGGACAATTAATAATATAATGCACATATAAGTCAACAAAAGAGACTTGTCAGGCCAATTGTTTCATTTTTTTGGCGGTTTGCCAATGGACTGGCTTAAGTAAGAGGAAGCTTCCATCTTAATATAATCACATTGGCGACTTCAGTTAGGTACCTAGCTACCCTCTCCCTCGATCGATATCAAATTAAGGATGCAAATACACTGCAAAGTGGCTCACGAGATGGATTTATATATTATATGCACCTTACCGAGGCAACAAGTGGCAAAATGTTTTAATGGCTAACACGTATGATTGACTTTGATCAATGTTTAATTATATTTGGTATCCCTTTATCATTGTCTGATCTTGCATTGCTGTTGAGAAACCGGCGAAATTGGTTGTCGCACTCATACTTTCAGTGTTGCAATCGTACTTAATTGACTAGTAGATAGTACTACATGTTATTGTATATATGTTTTCTTAGGTAGTTGTTATTGTATAGTATATGTTAAGTAGCTAGCAGTGCGTGTTTCTGTTTTCAACTTGGAACGTGCCAAAAAGCCGTCATTTGGGGTGTTTTGGTATACTTAGTTTGGCAAGGAATGAGCCTAGAAAACTACTGGCATGTAGCTTTCTGACCGAGAAAGGCACGCACCATGCACAGTACTGTACTTTGCCACACATATATATACTAATACAAATCAAAGTTAATTATCTGGTATACACAAATTAACCGATTTGCAAAGTATCTTAGCTAGCGCTAAAAGAAATATGAATCATGGAAGCACATATGAAGTAGCTAGCACAACACATTAACTATAGTTGAATTTCAAGAAACATGTTTAATTTATTTGGAGCTAATAATACTGTACAAAAAGTTTGAGACGATGTCACCTCTACCAAACAGAACTGCTTGGATATCGCGCAGTAGATCAAAATTCTTTTTCAGACATCCAACATTCGGTCGAGCAGGAGCAGGGTTCGTATCTATAGCACTACTGTTCCTCCATAATTGATGCTTGACCCTCCTCCCATGAATGAATTTTGGAGTTAAGACCATGATCTCTCTACCTACTGGTCCCTCAGCTCGTCTTTGTCCCCTTGTTAATTAATGTGACGGTTAAAAGACCGTTGAGATCGACCGACCGGCGCCAGCCGATCCATCCATCCATCCTTCCTTCCCAGGCAGCCGCGCGCCGCCCGCCGACCGGGCCCCCCCACACACACACCTAGCCTGTGGGCGGCGGCAGCAGCAGCAGCAGCCACAATACAGGGCGCCCGCGCGCGCGGCCGGCCTCGTTTTGTTGTGTTCCGTGTGTACTTGGCTACGTGCAGGGGCGTGGATCGATCGATCGAGACGCATGCATCGGCCACCGCGCGCGCGCCTCCCGCGCGTACGCGAGGAGGTGTAGCGCGCCATACCGCGGCTGGGGGGGAAAGCGCGCGGGTAGGCGGCCCACCGACCGTCCGCCGATCGATCGATGGAATGTGTGTCGTCTCGTCTCCCTGTGGCTCGCGCGCGCGCGCGAGACGACGGCGGCGGCATGGGCGAGCGGCGCGATGGCGCGTGTCTCCACGTTCTCGGGTGGTGGTGGTGGGGGTGGGGTTGGTCTTGGTCGTTGGGCGGCGCCCGTGCGTGCGGACATGCGCGCGCTGGGTATAGCTTGGGCTCGTCTCGTTGCGTTTGACCGAACCCCTGCACTGCAGGCTAGCTGCTGCTGGTGGCTGCAGCTAGCTAGCCCTGCACGCCGTGGTGGCCGTTCCGCACGGCGCGCCGACCCGGCCTGCAGGGATGGGGTGATGGGAACCGCAGGGAGACGACGACGCGTATATACCTGTACTTCTTCCGTCTCATAAAAAATCAATCTAGTACTGGGTGTGATACATCATAATACTATGAATCTAGATATACATCTGTTCAGATTTATTATCCTATAATATGTCACATCTAGTATTAGATTCGTTTTTTTTATAATATGTCACATCTAGTATTAGATTCGTTTTTTTTTGGACGGAGGGATTACGTACGCGACTGCAGCCTCCGACGTGTGATATATGTATCGGCCAATCTCGCCGCTGGTGTGCATGGTTTAATTAGTAGATGGCATGCATGCATGTGCGCTTAGCTCTGGGGCTATGGCATGCGTTCGATGCGTTCGTCGATGGCTGGATCATCAATAATGTAAGCACATATATATTCGGTGGTCCATGACGGCGGGGATGATATGCATGGTTCAAATGCTCCAATCAGCGGTGTTGACTTTACTTGCGCTCTATTTTCAAACTCATTTTGGCCTGGATTGATTAATTACCTAGCTCACTCGTTCTAACAACTCCTATAGTACTTACTTTAAGGGATCAAGATCAATATAATGCGTGCGCATGCCCCCAGCTAGCTTTGCTAAGCTAGCCAGAGCGTGTACTATGCTATATATATCGAGTTGTACTTGATTCGGCCGGTTAATTAACTAGCTTAATGATCACGCCTCCTTCGCGTACGTCTGGAATGTTGTGTTTTTCGCTTGGATCCATGCTGGTGGACGTGAGAATATTCCCGTGCCATGCTGCCACGCATGCTAAGCTAAGCTCACGAGAGTGTGAGTGTACGCCTCAAAGTCAAGCTGCAACTTGCAAAGATACATATGGATGCACGCACCACGCAGCATATATGTTTGCCTGTCTTTTCGGGATCCCTACACGATGGGGCCGGCCCTTAGCTACGTGTACACTGTGCATACACACAACTGGATCCTAGTTTGTCACCTCATCACTAATTTTTATTTATATAAATGAATATCACAAAATATGGAGGCCAATTTTTCAACCGGTTCTTTTGTTTCCCCCAAAACATATACTCCCTCTGTCCCTAAATATAGGGATTTTAGTGGGATGTGACGCATCCGAGTACAATAAATCTGAACAAGCAACCTGTTCAAATTTATACTAGGATATGTCACATCCCACCAAAATCCCTTATATTTAGGGACGGAGGGAGTAAATACTACAGTATATACTACTCCTAATAGCTAGGAATTTTCAAATCACTCGACTCATCTCCAATTCCAATCTTAAAATAGCCAAGCTAGCAATACAAACCACCCTACTGACACTAGAACAAAACAACGGTAAGCTAACTTCTTCGTCAAGAAACCCATGCATGCAATTGTCCTTTTTCTCCTCTGTGTGTGGCCAGTGTGCTATCATGCATGTTCATTGTAAGCTTGCGCCGTGCAAAGAAAACGCCCTGCCTGACCCTTGTTGCAACGTTGCTGTCATTATGCGAGCAGTGAAGATTCCAAAAGCTAAGTACAAATTAAACATGTACGACCCATGCTATAGCACTAGTAAGATTCGTGGCAGTAGACTGAACAGTATGCGTGCATATCATCATGTGTCCATCAAATTAATCCCTAACAGATCAACGATGATAGGTACACAAACTGGCCGACACGTATATGTATAGTCACTAATTCATTAGTACTTAACGTATACAAGGAAATCAAATTTTAAATTAGTTTTGAGAGCAATCTAAATTATATATGTTCAATTAACATAACCAGTTGCAAGCCGGCTAAGGCTAAGTTATTGCCTGCATCTCAAAACTATGACTTTCTCCGTTTTCCATTAGCACGTTTTCTGAACTATTAAACGCTGCATTTTGTGTAAAAATTTTCTATACACAAGTTTTTTTTTAAAAAAAAATTAATTCAATACTGGAGTAGTACTTAAAGTATACAAGGAAATCAATTTTTTAAATTAGTTTTAAGAGCAATCTAAATTATATATGTTCAATTAACATAACCAGTTGCAAGCCGGCTAATTAAGGCTAAGTTCTTGCCCACATCTCAAAACTATAAATTTTTGCGTTTTCCATTAGCATGTTTCCCGAACTAATAAACGCTGCATTGTGTGTAAAAATTTTCTATACACAAGTTTTTTTTAAAAAAATTAAACAAATCTATTTTAAAAATTATAATAATTAATACGTAATTAATTATGTGTTAATGATATGTTATGTTTTCAAGTCGCGAACATCTCCAGTCAAGTTGCATATTCGCACTGGTCTAACGAGATTCAGTGCATGCAGCACGCGTTACCATATTTTGTTTGTGAATTGTGATCGATCTGACTGAGTCATCATCGATAGTCTGTCTAGTGTAGGTAGATGTACAAATTGAAATTAGCGTACGCGCGTACTGCGTACAGTAGCTAGCTAGCAACAACGACGGTGCGTGCATATGCTCCTTCCCTATCTCTAGTGACGAGAAGGATGCTAGCTAGCTTTGGGATTTGGCTGGTTGAGAATGCCCGAGAAAGAAGACAAGAGAGCGGCTGCTGCTGATTAAAACAAATAGTACAAGGTTGTGTCAGAGCTAGCTAGAACATGAATGCAAAAAAGCTGGCCGGTTTGTAGATATTGGCTTGTATTTTTTTTTCTTTTTCTTTGTAACCTGTCCAAAAAATTGATCTGTTAATTATTGTGCATTGAGGTGTTGTACGCCTTTGGTTTTTAACCCGTCCACGGTTTTACTCAGACTTATTAAAATACTCACAATTGGCAGTTCTCTCTACCGGTTCATTTTTTTTTCTAAATGAAAGACCAAGAACAGCTATAGAGGGGGGGTGAATATAGCAATTCAAATCTTGCCCCTGAAAATACTCATCAAACCGGATTTCTCAAAATCCTTACTAGAGCCGCGGCTATTAGAGAAGCCGGATCTAGTAAAGGAGAAACAAATTCCCGAAACTAGAAGAGAAAGAGAAAAGGAATTTCCCAAACTAGAAGAGAGGTGAGGAGGAGAACAAAACTCATTATCGCAAAGTTCAAATTGCAAGCAGAATTTAAATTGCGGAATTTAAATGAATAAGGCAAAAATGAAATCCTTCAAATCATTTCATTCATAGGTGATGCAAAATAACCGCTCAACTAGGAGCAAACATACACCTTCAGAGGAACATTAACACAAATTTAAAATCTCTCGGACAAACACACTCCAAACTAATCCTAATACAAAAGCCTCTCGGGCAAACACACTTCCAAACTCACACCGAAACTCTCTCACCGAGCATCTCAAGAGGATTACCAAAGGAGCAACTACCACCCTTGCATCCATCACTCTATTTATAGCCTAAGACCCCCTAAGACATTGTCACAAATACCCTTAGGGCGAAACCCTATCTCAGATGCAATCCTGGCTGTTCATTTTTCCTTACATCCGAAGGAAACCTCTTAGATGCTTGCCACGTCGTTGGTCCAAACTCTCCATACCACAGTGATCCGCGTGCTCCCTCTCCAAACCAGTAAGACGCCGCCACGTCGCGCCTCAGCACGCGAGAGCGCGCGCTCCACCACATGGGTCCCGCGCTCGCTCGCGCGCAACCAGTCCGTAGCCTCCACGCGTCCCCGGAAGACCGCGTCGATCTCCCGCGCGCCGTGCTTCGATTTTCGCGGTGGGACCCGCACGAAGCCGTGTCCCGCGCGCTTGCCGAGCAGGAGGTCGCCACGTCGCCCCTCGGAGCCGCGTCTCGCCGCGCGTCGCGTGGACCCACCTGAGCCGTGCTCCACGCCCTTCCGAGGGACCCGCATCCGTACGGCTTCCGCCTTCACGCGCGCATGCACGTGCCCGTGCCATCTTGGGCCACCAACGCCGTGGGCTGTCTCCATCTTGGGCCAGTAAGAACCGGCCATGTGGCCTCCTGCCGACCGAGCTCCCGAGCCAGATAGGCCGGCTTGGCCTTCCTGCCAACCGATCATGGCAGCATACATGCACATGAAATATGCTAGCTACGGTAAGCCGAATTACTGTAGCAGCAATGCACTTGCACAGTTCTTTCTCCCTCTAATTTCTTCGCGAATCCCAGCGCTTGCACACTTGATCTTGCGAAGCCCGTTGCGAAGACCTCCTCACACGATGTTCGTCCACCGTGTGCAACCTTTTGTTCAATCTTATCACCCAGCATCCTTGATCGCTTTGAACCTCAACCCCTCCCTGAGTCTAGTCCCGATCCGTCGTTGACCAAGATCGACCCCGATCACCTGCACACACATGAACCAAACAACCGTTGTCTTGGCACAGATGTCGCAACCTGACCAATGTTAGTCTACGCATACACTTCTTGCACTTCCGTTACTTGTCAATTTCCCATCACAAAAGAATTATAACCACACATGGTTTCACACTAAAAAGTAAATATTTGATTGCATTCGGCAATCAATTGGCCTTCATGATGTCTAATACTATGTACACACTGTTGTGCCTGAGCCTAATCGATCGATTATTGCATTGGCTTTAGAGTACATACATGCATGCTTAATCAGATGATATGTGATGCTTTATCAGAGCTGCCGGATTGATCGATATGATGATGTCATGCATGACATTTGTTTTGGACTTTTGACTTTTTGAATTTTGATGCATCTTTGCAAACTACGTATATTTTGGCATTTTGGCATTCATGCAGGTATGCATGCAAGATGAGTCATGCATGACTAGAGATTGGTACGGTGGGTGGCTGTAACAGGCTGTTAGTTTACATGTCCAGAGCATAATTAAAAAAGATGAACGGCTTCACGTCGTAAAATTAAAGTAAAAAAAAAGGACTTTTTTTTTACCTAGCTTGGTTGCCTGACTGCACATTATTCCCTCTGCTGCTCTGCAGGTTCAGGAATGCTTTGCAAACACGGACGGGTACTAGCCATCTAAGAATCTTAAGTACACAAGAAAGTGTCGTCGTCTAATTAATTAAGCACATCTAATTTATTAATGCTACTTGTTTCAACTGCTGGCCGCTAGCTGAAAGTTCAAAGTCATCACAGTGTATATTCTCTGCGTGATCAAGGCCGGAATAGTAGAATATATACTACTACTAGAGCTTGTAGGCCAATAGAACAATACTAGCAAATGGTTTTTTGATACCGATCGATTCTCGACGTTATTTTCTTACACACAACTGTTGCTATATATATATATATTACTATACTGATTTTATTTTTATGCTGATGCAGCTAATTATTCTATTTTGGTGCGTGTGGAAGAAAATGGTTTTACTGAAAGAATCAGGAATTAAAAGGCGAGTCAGTTTCTAGACAGCAACTTAAATTGCGATTCTGACGTGCGATCAACATCGTCCATCGAGTCAAGGCATGGAGACAGGAAGCTGGTCAGTCAGAGAGATGATCGAGTAGACTTGACTTCTCAAGTGTACTACTCGACCTGCAAATATAAAAGAACAAAATAGAGTGACGATCGTGGCCCAACTTCCCAACAACCACGCCAAGACAAACATAGTAGCTTCACATGCGTTTTTAATAAATCACTCGATCTCCCTAGCTCTCTTCTCTGCAAAAGTATGAATTTTTTTGGCACAAATCTCTGGACATACTCATGCACGCCCGGCCGTCGTCGATCGGCGTCGTCGGCGTGATTCGTGACCAACAGAATTAACAACAACTTTGACGAGAGAATCTTCGAAATTGCAGTCGTTTGAATATGTGCAAGTGTGTGTGTTGGTTTGTGTGTGAAACTCCCATATACAAGCATGTTCTGTTGGCATTGGCACTCCATTGATTTTATATATGCAGTGACCCTAGTTTTTACTGAATGAGAAGGGCCATGTGTATGTAGTGAAGAAACCTAGGAGCGTGCAAAGAATTTATGTACAGATGTACATGTGTGTGCTTGCTTTGGATGCTTTAGTGCTGCTTCTGAGAAATATCACACACGCTAGCTACGTTACAATGTTCCACTTGTGATGGCCTGAAGTTGTTTTGGTGTTTTTCTACTTTATCACCTTGTTCCTTTTTTACTTTGAGCTGTATAGCGAGACAAGAAACAAGACATACATATATATATGCGCATGCATCAAGAGTAGCTATATTATAGTACAAAAAGGCACAGTCTTTTTCATGTCAATTGTCAATCACACCTTGTGGTGAAATGGCCATATTAGTGAGGAGGTGCCACATCAGTGAGTGCCACATGCATTGCATATACCGGTAGCTGGCTACCATGCAAGCAACAGCCCATAGTTATATGCATTTCCAGGGGGCGGTATACTACTCTACTAACCAGTAGTTGTAGTAGTTGTGTAGGTATCCCTAGAAAGTGTGGTGACCTTTTGAGGATCATACGTGGCACAGATTAAAGCCACACTGGACGTACTAACCCTTAGGCAGTGGAGAAAAATATCATCATGGATGGGAAAAGGCTAAAGAAAACGTACTCGAGGCCGGGTTTGATCAATTGCATGCCAGCTTATACATGGATTCATTTATTTGGACAAGCTACAGCGATCGTTTAATGGTTTTTGCTGGTTTAGTGAAAGCTTTTGCCACTAGTATATACCAACTTTTGTATCATGCCAAGTCCTAATGAGTGCAGTACAATGTACCCTTTTTTCTCCTAACTTAGATATTGCTACTCTTGATCTGATTATTAGTTAAGCCCTTCTGTGATATAGTACAGCTCATCCGCTGTATGGGCATTCTTCTCGATCTCCCGAGGGATGAGATATCCATGTTTATGTAAATTGATCACAATAATATACTACTATATACAAAATCCATTGAGCGTACCATTGTCTGTGCTTGTTCTCTTAGCCAAACCCGAATTTTAAAATTTAATGGTTAACATTTTTTTTATATAGATTAGAGTATTTTTCAACATTGACTTCAATTTATTCCACCAAGAACACTATGATATTTACCGTACGGGAATGTTGGCGTATTTTCCCATTCATCACGGTTTTGGAGCAGGATTTATAAAATCGTGTCGTTATCGTGATTATCACATACAGTAACTATATTATTTTTAAATCATCGTATATCTGACGATAACCACGCGGTTACAGCAGTAATCCTTAAATGGTAGGGTAGCAATAACTCTACTCAAAACGGTCCGAGTAACCGGAACGGCAGCCAGGGTCGGAGGGTCCACCGGCGCCGGCACACGACCGATGCAGCAGCGGCCGTGCCGCCCCACGGCGAACACGTGCCGCCCCCGCCCCTCGCCCCTCGCCCCCGCGACCGCCACCGCGGGCCCCACACCGCTCGCGCGCCGCGCCCCACGCTTTGCCCCCCGCAGCAGCTGGCCCCGCTTGGGCCCCACCCCCCAACGTGTACGGCCTCCCCGCCTCCCACTCGCGCTCTTGCTTTCGTCGCGCGTGCGGCGCCCAGCCAAACCGGAGCCGTTCGACCGATTCGGCGTCATGCGATGCGAACCCACAGTACGTGACACCGACCAAAAGTCGGGTTCGGCCACCGCCGCGCTCGCGTCGCGCGTGTGCTGCTGCTTCATTTTTACTTGCGCGCGCGCGTGTGGTGTACGCGTAGCGTACGCGGAGGGCGCGGTAGTATTGGTGTACGCTACGGCGGCTGATGAGATGAATCATATTCTCGTCGTAGGTATGGTTTGCTTTCAAGCCAAATCAAATTAAATTCCTAGGTTGATTTCAATAATGGCCGGGGGATTGCTAATAATTGGGAGTGTTTTGGTGGGGGCTTCGATCGATCGATCTTGCGATGGTTTTCCTCCGTTGTTTCTCCTGGTGCATTTATTTCTAGAGCTGGGGGGTATATCTGGAGCTTTAAATGTACTACATTAACTCCAATTAATCTTGCTGATTCTCTATTAAAAAATAAATCTTACAGATTCTAGTCACATTAATATCAGTAAGGAATTTGGGAATATCACGAAGATGAGGAATGTAGTCCTTTATGTAATCGTTATATGCTTATTTATACGGATTTAATTTAACAAATAGCGGTAGACGCAACACGTACGTAAGAGATACTGACACGGGAAGTAAATTAACTACACTCGATTGAGAATCTAGCGAAACGTCAACGCGGGAAACATCAGTAAGAAATATCGGTTGTCGCTTATTGCTACATTATACTTGAGTCTAAGATAGGCGGCATCGCATTTTCGATACGGACAAACCTTACATAACCATGTCGGATATCGTCCACGCGTTACACGTACGTTATCGGAACCGAATAGAAAACCTCATTCCTCCAAAAATAAAATAAATAGAAAAGAAAACATTTTCTTTTATCATTGTATAACGTGTTTACCAACCTCAAAAAATCTGTGAGAATCTGTCTCTAGAAAATGATGAGGAAAAAAATGGAGGAAACTGCGGTGGTGGGCCATTCCTCTACCTATATAAACCCCTCTCCCCCCACCGTCCAAAGTCCCCACCTTCCCCTGTCATCTCCTCCTCCAGCACCACCTCGCCGTCGCCGTCACCGCGCCACCGTCTCCTCGATCTCTCACTCCCACAGCTCGCTGTAGCTAGCTGGTTGCTTCGGCTTCCGCTGCTCGGTCGCGGTTGATTTGGGGGATGACGAACCACGCCGGCTTCGCCGCGGACGACGCGGTCACCGCGGCCGTGCCGGTGCAGGCGGCGCAGGGCGGGCGGCATTTCCCGCCGTTCCTGGCGCCGCCGTCCAGGCTCACCGACTGCAAGAAGGCGGCGGCGCACGTGGACCTCGCCGGCGCGGGCGGGGTGGCGACGGTGCCCGGATCTTGGCCGCGCCACGCCAAGCCCGTCTCCGGCGCCGAGCTCGAAGACTGGATGGTACGCGTACGCTTGATCCCGTCTCTATACAGATGACGCGTCGTGAACCGTGGCGTGATCCGGCGGCGCGCGGCGCCGTGTGTGTGTTTTTTGCTCGTGTTTGCAGGAGAAGCACCCGTCGGCATTGGCATGGTTCGAGTCCGTCGCCGCCGCGGCGAAGGGCAAGGAGATCGTCGTGTTCCTCGACTACGACGGCACCCTCTCCCCCATCGTCGCCGACCCCGACCGCGCCTTCATGTCCGACGAAGTCAGTAACAAAAAAAAATAAAAATAAAATCTCACCTTTCTTCTCGAAATCCTCTCCCTTCTCCTTCTCCTGCCGCTCTCGAAGCAGAGTGACATGCTCTGTTTCGTCGCCGAGCTGTCCCCTTTTCTTTTTTTACCGTGACTAACTCTTGTTTTTTTTACTGTTTTACCTCAGATGAGAGAGGCGGTGAGAGGCGTGGCGAAGCACTTCCCGACGGCGATCGTGAGCGGGAGGTGCATCGACAAGGTACACCTTCGACACTTCCAACACTAGTACTTCCTCTCATGGTTTTCCATGCCTTTTTTTTATTCCTCTTTTTCGCGAAGAAAAAAGGGGGAAAATAAAACGGTCCCAGTTTGTTTCTTCTTTTTTTTTTAACCGGGGCTCTTGTTTTTTTTACTCTTTTTCCCCCCTGATCCACGCATGACTCGGCATGATGCCATGATGTGTCATGTGTGAGCCAAGGTAAAAAAAACAAAGGAATCTTCTCCCCGATTCATTCTGGTAAAAATCTCGTGCGATTTCACTGGTTTATGGATGGATGGAACAGTGCTTGCATGCAGTTTCTTGTGCTTCCACAGCATCGTGTATGCTAAAAAGAACTTTTCTTTTCTTTTTGTTGTGCTGGTCCTGGTCAAGCAGTAGTAATAGTAGTAGTAACAGTAGCTATGTAGTATATGAGCATGACATGGGTGGTGCAACGCATGTGTGTGTACATGTAGGTGTTCGACTTTGTGAAGCTGGAGGAGCTGTACTACGCCGGGAGCCATGGAATGGACATCAGGGGCCCCACCGCGGCAGCGTCGGAGTACAACCACAACATGAAGGCAAAGCAGGTCAGTAATTATGTTTCTCTCTCTAGATCTCTCTCTCTATCTGCACTTTTGTCTCGAGTTGTTGTGTTGTGCATGTTTTTTTTGTCTCTCTCTCTACGTGTATACTACCTGTGTGTGTACACTAGACTCTCGAAAGAGACGTCTTTTTTGTCTGCTACTACCACTACTACGTAGTACTACTATCTCCGATCCGTTCGTCGTCCACTGTTCGGTTTTAATTTGTGTGTGCTGGCTCATCATCATCATCAGCTGTAGTTAATGAACAATGCTATACGTACGGCCTGTATGTCCGACCAGCGTACGATCAAACGGTAAAACAACTCAATACGTGACTCAGTATGGTGACAACATGGCTTGGTTATACGGAGATTAACGTCACGAGCTCACGGCGTTAAGGTCGTTCCAAAGTCGGACAAGTTTAGTCGTACGTATAGTATTTTTCGTAGTTAATTTGTCTGATGTGGCTATACACTTAACTTTCTCTCTCGCAGGGTGATGCTGTTACTTTCCAGCCGGCCGCCGATTTCCTGCCCGTCATCGAGGAGGTACGCACGCACCCACGCACGCAGTAATTTCCCGGAAATTTTTGGCAGCTCGTAAGCGTTGGCTGCCACGCGTGGCAAAGCAACCTCGCGGTTTTTCCTACTATATCAATATAAAACATCGCACTATCTTATAACAAATCGGTGGATGAAATTACATTTATGCAGGTGTATCAGGTGCTGAAGGAGAGGATGGCGAGCATAAGGGGTTCGCTGGTGGAGAACAACAAGTTTTGCCTTTCCGTGCACTACCGCTGCGTCGACGAGGCGGTGAGTTTTATCACGGTAGATGCGTTGGGTTTTCTCGGTTGATTTGATGGTAGACTGATACAACTTTTGATCCGGTTCATGCAGGAATGGGGCGTGCTGGACGGCAAGGTGAGGGCGGTGATAGAGGGCTACCCGGATCTCCGTCTCAGCAAGGGGAGAAAGGTCGGTGCCAAAGTTAAAACCGCCATTCCATGCGATTAAAACCGGCTAATTATTTGCCACAAACGCCCACGGATTAATTGGCTTTAATTTAAACCTCATGATTCATTTGTCAAGTTGGTTAACATGGAAGGTTTTTAATTTGATTAGCTTAGCTGTACGTTGTTAATTATCTGATGGAAATTTTGTTATATATATATATATATATTTACAGGTGCTGGAGATCCGCCCTGTCATCGACTGGGACAAAGGCTCCGCACTCCAGTTCCTTCTCAAATCTCTCGGTAAGCACGTAGCTCTAATATGCCAACTAGCCTTTCTTTCTTTTTTTTTCTTAGTATGTTAGGCTAGAACTATATCTATTTAATTATAAGTCGATCTACGATAGATAGAAAATTAACCATATTCGTTTTGGAGGTGTAAAGAAAAACAAAAATTGATTTAGATGGTAATAGGTCCAAATTGTATCGTTTTGTACAAAAGTAGGAGTACATTTTGTATTAAAAAAAATAAGCGAGAGTTACATTTTGTACATACAATCCAACTCAATATATAGGATGTACATATCTAGCCCATGCAAAATTACGCGGGAAAATCCGTTACTTATTTTTCGTGCTAATAAATTAATGCGCTAACGACATTTTTTGCACATGTATTTTCTTTCCCTTAAAGGTTATGAGGGGCGCAACGATGTTTTCCCGATATACATTGGAGATGACCGCACCGATGAGGACGCTTTCAAGGTATATATATGATCCTTTTATGCACCAGTACTTATTATAGAAAATAAAGAAAACAATGGTTGCATATGTAACGATGAAATGACTCTTTTGCCCTCGGTGAAATGAAACTACAGGTGCTGCGCAACATGGGACAGGGCATAGGAATCCTTGTGACCAAGGTCCCAAAGGAGACAGCTGCATCCTACACTCTGCGAGAGCCATCCGAGGTATATATACTGCCACTCACACACCACTGCACTTCTAGCTAGTAGCTGCATCTACAGACATATATGCATACTGTATCTAAAATGTTGTATACTACAGTATATAGCTAGCTGACTATTTCAATTATGCTTTATAAGAAGTGACAGCTTTCAGAAAACGCTGTGCTAGAGGAGCCATTGTTGTTACTGGAGAACGTAGGAGTTGCTAGCTATCTATAGGAGAGTTTGGTGCAAGTGCATTTGCAAGCTACTACCAGTAGTACATATATTTTTTTATGCTCTGAAACTGCATGCCACCTGATAGATGGTCATAAAGTGATCGGTCGATCCAATTTGTTGCTGTGGAAAAAGCAGCGAAAGCTAGCTAGCAAAGTGTGCACTTTTAATTAGTTCTCTTTAGTTGATCTATTTCTTAATTAATTGCTCTCATTGAGTTTTCGTGCATGATCATTGATGTGTGTACATGTGTGTACAGGTGAAGGAGTTCCTGCGCAAGTTGGTGAAGATTAAGATCAACGGGGACAAAGGGCTGATTGGCAAGTAGCTGATCCAAGGCATATAGCTAGCTAGCTAGCTTTTTGTTCCTTAATTTGTCTCTTTCCTTTTGGTCCATTAGAAGAAGAAGAAGAAAAACAACAAGAGTTATATGCATGGATGGTAACTGATCATGCATGATCGATGCATGCGGTGGTGAAAACCCGGGCTTTTGGCTTTGAAGGTGTCTATTACCGTATCCTTTCTGGCCAAGGTCCTGTAATTAAATTTTGCTGCCGTGACAACAGAAATCTCAGCAAGAGGGACACAAGTGTGGCCCCTTTTCTTTACCTGCTTTGTGCTTCTTGATTGCCTTTTCTTTTTTCCTTTGCTCATGTGTAGGAGCTAGCTAGTAGAGTACATGTTTTTTTGGTGTAGCTAGTTGCAATTACTTTGGTTGGTGGGCTCACATTCTGATTCTGATCGAGCCGAAGGGAAAAGGGGAAACACACTGCACGGTGCGGGTGTGCAGGATGCAGAATTGCATATGCTGGCTATGGCTTGGGGGAGCAGCTATCTGCTGCAGCAGTAGTTTAGTAAATGCATCATGCATTGCTGCTGGTGGCGGTGGTAACAGATCGATCTATAATTTCCCGTGCATACATACATACATACATAGTCATATGGAAACATATTCTCTATAGCACGTACAATCTTCTAATTTTAAGTGGGTGGTATGTGAACCACGTATCTAACGGGTCTACACACCAGCGATCCACGTTAGAGGACAGTACTGCAGAGAAGATGACTCATCCATACACACACACCTACATGCTCTTATATTCCCTCTCTCCTAAAATAAGTGTAGTTTTGCACTATTCACGTTCAACGTTTGACCGTTGGTCTTATTTATTTTTTTTATGATTAGTATTTTTATTACTATTAAATAATAAAACATTAATAGTACTTTATATGTGACTAAATATTTTCAAATTTTTTAAATAAGACGGATAGTCAAATATTAGGCATAGATATCTACCGCTATATTTATTTTGGAACGGAGGTAGTAGTATATTGCAGGCACATGGATGGGTCATCTCTACAAAGTGCAAATGAGTTCAGGAGAAAGAAGAGCCTGCTGCCAGCTGCATGCCTGCCTGCCGGAGAGAAGAGAAAGCTGCAACTAGCATTGTGTGATGAATTAATGGCGCGATATAGGGCCAAGACGTGGCCACACCGAAAAGGTTCTGGCACACTAGTACTTTGCACCATGCATGCATGCACAGATATTCAGTGTTTGGGCAGCACCCGGCGGGTAGAAAACGGCCGGCGGCCGGCGAGGATCCGCACTACATGGGTGGTGGCAGATATAGATCGCCTAGCTAGTTATTGTTGCGCGCGATCGATCGATCGATCGATCGGCACGCGCGCGAGGCAAAGAGGCGAGCAGCATGCAGCAGACGCAGAGATGGGTGTTGGCGCGCGCCGGCCTCGCGTGGCCCATGCCGCCGCTACGGTTCGGTCGTAAAATGAGAGGAACGTGACTGTGATCAAAGACGATCAAACCCAATAAGGGTGTTGGAAGGACTCGAGTCACGGGAAACTGTTTTAACAGCTCGAGTGGACGTCCACTCGTTTATTGCATGTCATCTAAATTGTATAAAAAAAATTGAAAAAATATGAACAAGATAGATTAATATGTAATATATCAATCCACAAACATGCAAGTTAAAATTCAATTTCTATGAATTGTAACAAAAATAACAAACAAAACTCAAATTAGCATATGTATATTTACAATTAAATTTGTTATTTTTGTTACAACTTGTAGAAGTTGAATTTGAACTTGCATGTTTGTGCAGTGATATACTCTCTCCGTCCCACAAAGGAGGTCGTTCTGCTCACAAGCAAATGTCCCATATTTGTTGACGCTGCACTTTTCTAACAGCACACAGTTGCAAACTCCTAGAAAAGTATCCATAAAGAAAGTGAAAAGTTTTGAATTGATTGGACTGGTTGCATTAGTTTAACTAATCCATGAAGTAGCATATATGGCAGTGTACTAGTACTACTCAAGCCATGAAATAGCATATGTGGCAGTGTACTAGTACTACTCAAGCATCCACATGATTAGCTCTAATCCCATAAATTAAGGGCAAAATTGCCATTTTCACTCACAACTAATTTGGCTCAACCATTTTTCGTGACCATCTAGTTGACATGCAATAAATGGGTGGACGTCCACTCGAGCTATTAGAATCCATCTCCGTCGAGTCACCCCCTATTCCAGCGAAAGAGATCGGGAAGAGAGAAAAAAAAAGAGAGAAGAAAGAGTAGGGGAGCTAGAGGAAAAGGAGATAAGCCCCCTCTATAATTTTATTATGAGTTCGCCCCTGAAAATGATGATATGATATATAGACTCTGTTCGGCTGCACTTATTTTCAGTGTGTTGTAGATTGTAGCCAATACTACAGTGTTTTTTTTTTGCAGCTGTAGCAGTGCAGCTGCTAAACATAGAACAGACCCATAAATCCCAACACTCACGTACTCGGTGAGTATGCCACAGTGCATTTTACGTCAGAGAGGATCTGCTTCCCTTCCCGGCTCCCACTGCTGCGGCCGCGCGCGGTCACGATGAAGGTGACTGCTTGAACTTGGAGTCCATGACTATTTGGTACTTTCTCTGTTTTATAATATAAATTATTTTAGCATTTTTTATATTCATATTGATGTTAATCTAGATTCATTAATATCAATACTATGTTACCCTAATACGGGGATACGGATATGTGATACGAGGATACGGGGATAGGGGGATACGTCATTTTACATAAAACACGGATACGGGGATACATCTATATATGTATATATATATATAACAGAAAATACAAAAATGTATAGATTCTAGAAAGGAAATGTGCTCAAATGATCTCAAGTTGGTGAATTAGTGAAGCTATTAAGCCCAAATAATGAACAGACAGACTGCTAACTTGCCAATGACTGAGAGCAAACCAATACATTCATGTTTTCACAACTAAAAGAGTAATGATTAGACAAATCGGAAGTGCTAGTTGCATTAGTGCTTCAGCTTCCGATAACAAACTTCATTAGATCTAGATAGAGTATCTGTACTTGTGGTAAAAATAAAGCATACAAAATAGCTTCGTTCAAAAAAAAAACAAAGAAAAGAGAAGGGAAAAAGTCAGTCACAGAACCAAGCATGGGAGAGGTCAATAACTCAAGGGGCCAACGAACTTTCCTCGCTGAGGAACGAAGGAAGCTAGTGTCTAGCGACGGCGGCGCTGTGCCCTGTGCTGGTGTCGTCGGCGTTGTGTCCGGCGCTGGTAGATGGTGGAACGCCTGGCGAAGGTGGCGCTACAGCCGGCGTCCAGGCGTATGGCGACGGCGGTGCTATGTTCGGTGTTCGTCGGCGGCAGCGCCGATGTTGGGAGCCGCAAATCGAGCCCCAGCCGAGAACCACGGAGGCGATACGCAGCATAGATAGTTATGGCATCAATAATGTATATGGCAAATATATAGATGTGACTCACATAAATAGTTTTTATCTATGACAATCTCCACAATGTATATGGATACAAGGTATCATTAGAAGAAGAGAGAGGAGTAGAGATAGATAATATAATTTATTCCATATGGATAGTCCATGTATATATGGATACCTTTTGTTATTTTTTTCTATATGGACTAGTTGCACAATAGTAATAGGTGGCTGAATGAAATATTCTATTACTTATGAACTACTTTTGTACCACATTGTGGATGCCCTTACTCAGATGAAACAATGAATCAATTGTGTAGTTGTTGATCACATCCGGGAGGTATCAGACCGTATCAGGGACGTATCCCCTTTTTTTTTCTTTTTCCGAAAATCGTGAAGATGGCTGATATGTAGGGGATATGGAAGATGGCTGATACGTACGGAATACGTATCGGAGCGTATCCTATTACGTATCTGACACGGATACGTGGGTTTGGTGCCGTATCCAGGTAACGTAGTATTAATATGAATGTGAAAAATGTTAGAATATTTTACATTGTGAAACGGATGGAGTAGCTGGGTTGATTCGCGCGCCGGGCATGGCCACATGGTGGTGGTTTTGGTTCTCCTGACGATGCATCGTTCCCTGCACGCGGGGCATCCTTCCGTCCGTCCATCTCGTCATTTAATAATCCGGCGTATCGGCCGGAGCTAACCGGTGCAGGATCGGCCTGCGGCTAGCATGTGCCCATGCTAGTTGCCTCTTTAGCTAGCTCTGCACGCGCGCCCGCTTCACAAATCACAACCAACCACTGCTATATATCCTCATGGCTACCCTGCTACGTACCTGGTGCCAACATAAAGTCGAATAAATACATATTCATGTTTTTTGTTTTCATACTTCATTTACGGTTCCTAAACATATAAGCGTTTCTACATTTTTCAATAGTACCCCATCTTCAGGAAAAAACAAAAAGTTATACCGTAATCTGTAATTTTTTTCTACTCTATCAATAGAGCTTCGCACCGTCTTGTGTGAGTCATTATTTTAATATAGTACCCGTCTTATTAAAATAGTAGTAACTCGAAGATGGATTCCATCTTCGTGCTTCCACTTCAACTTTTAACTTCTGTAGGTTTCTTCGTGATGCGTGTCTTAACCCTTCTTCTGTTTTCTCCACGCTTTGTTCTTGTTGGTTTTTGTTCCTTTTAATCTATTCAGGTGGGGAATTAAATTCCTTCCCCCTGTTGACCGTTAAAAAAACAGTAGTAAATTTTGGCTATGGGTATGTTTAGATACATTGTCATAAGTTGTTACGTCTTGGTGGAGGGAGTAAGTATTAAAAATGAGAGAAACATTTCTGGTCTAGTCACCTTAGTCATTAAATTTTGTATTTTTTAAATTGCTTGGATTGTGAATTCATGATTGGGTGAAAATATTTAGATATTCTTGTGCCGTAGAATAAGTGTCCCGAAAATGCTTATATTTTGGACAAAATTTAAATAGTAGAATTATAGGAGTATTTGAGAACAGGGGGAGTATAACACTAGAATTGCAAAATATTTTCTAAGAGATGTATCCCCCGTCAAAAAAAATCAAACCCTAGGGATGAGTTGTAGGAATTAAGAAAATCAATGAAGCATCTGACACAGTATATCCTACTCGTACAGAGCAGCACACTGATTTCTTGGGTTGTTTTAGCAGCAGTGCAGGAGTAGTAGCGGGCTAGATGGGCACCACATTAATTTTGTCGCCGGCCGGCATTGATTCTCTCTTCTTCTTGCATTGTGTTCAACACTACTTCAACTCTCGCAACATGCCGGATTCTGTAATTAATTAATTAATATAACCCTCCTTTCTTTATGCATGGTGGCTATACTTTCTTCAGGGGAACATGCTTGCGGCCTTGCCGATATTCCCAGCGAATCTCAGCAATTTCTTTTTTATTCTCAAGCTATAGCTCCCTTTTGACCCAACCGATCCACGCCACGAGGGAAGCAGCAGCAGCAGCCAGCCACTCACTCCCCCTGGACCAGGGGCATGCATGCCGCACGCACGCATGCGGCCACAGCCATTTTGGACACAAACCATTTTGGCTAGAGCGATACTACTCCCACCGTTCTAAAATAAATCAACTTCTAAAATTTAAACTTTGTCCCAAAATAAATCAACTTCTACCTTCTCATCCGCACTTGGTTTGCAAATTAAAAATATTTATTCCTTCAATACCCCTTACATACTTATCCATCAATACTAATGTGCTATATATAAGCGGTATTTTGGTTCTTTATCTACCTCTTTAACTTTGCATTGGGAATCTAGGAATTGCTTCTTTTTATGGGACAGGGGGAGTACTCCGATACTACTCCCAATTACTTTTGATAGTCATATTTCCAAATCTAAAAAAATTATTTTTGATACGATATTTCAATCCAATAACCTATCCTCTTAATGACTTTCTCGGATTTACTCTCTATTCTTCCACACAAGATTGGCTACATGGCATCGATAAATGTAAATATTAATGAATCGTTTGTTTACGAGAAATAACTAATAACATGTTTAAATGAATAATAAGTAGAATTACTTATCCTTACTCTGTGTGCCAAGATGAAACGTTACTATCAAAAGTAGATAGAGAGAGTATTTACTAGTAGTATTATACTATCAGTGTGAAGTGAGCATAGCTCAACTGGTTAGGTTTCTTGTGGTGGAACCGGCCCACCCGGGTTCAAATCCTAAATTTGACACGGGTGCTCGCATTTACGGCTAATTATTCTTTCAGTGGTAGGCGACGTATCCGTCGACAGCGAGGCGCCTATGGTGACTTCGTCAATCTCAAGACATACCGGGCCAGTCTTCCGGAGGTGCTCATAGGGGTAGGGTATATGTATGTGCGTTCATAGGGGTGAGTGTGCGTATGTTGTGAGCGCCTGTGTTTATACTGTGTTTCTCAAAAAAAAAGTATTATACTATCAGTATTATTAGGGGTAAATTAGTAATTTGCTAATACATTGATTAGAAGTAATTTTAGCATCTATGTTTTCGACTAAATCGATAGTATAGATGAACTTGAACCTTTCGATCAAAATGAAATCAATAGTTTAATTTGATTGCCTTTTGTTAACAGTAGAGGACTCTTTTGGGTAGGCCTCGCTCTTGCCTTAGCGTGGAAGAAGGCGCAAGCTGACAAACTAAACGGCAAACTAGTTTCTACCAGTATGTGTGTGTGCAAAGAATGTGTACTGCTCATCGATCGATCGATCGACCTTTCGTTTTCAGGAACTGGCACTTTCACCAGTTGGACTCCACTTTGAAAGCTCAAACAGCCTGTTGTTACTTGTTAGTTCCAAAGATTTGCAGGAGATCTGGGTGTCATTGTATCGAGAACGACGGGGTCGGGGACGTTGTATCTGGATGTATATTAGCGTGTTGTTGGGACCTAAAATAGTATTTTTGGGGCAGAAATTCTGCTTTGTCGGTGACTATATATATGAGTACATGTCCTGGGTGTTCCATTGTTTGTGGCCATTTCAATTTGTATTATAATTTTTTGGGGGTAATAATGTATAATGGTTGGGTTGGGATGGGGGGGACCTTGTGGACTTTACTGGCATTGGCATGCGTGGAAAGAAGCATGCAGTGCAAAGCCCAGCTTTGTGCCCAAAAAAGGGGTAATTAACTTTGCCTTAGCAGTACATAAACAAGGAACCATCTACACACGCACACATGTACTACAGGCCGGCCTTGGGTTGGAATAATTGGAGGCAAAAGATGAGCTTCCCAGCCAACCACTTAACCTCAAACCTATGGGGAAAAGCAAGCCCACTTTTGCAGGTTTTTTTGTTATAACATATGATTGGTGTGATTAGTCTACATGCTTCTTTAATTAATTAATTAATTCATTATGCACCTATATGTGGACATGGAACCCTAATTTCTAAGCATGTCACTTATCAAGGCTACAAGAGGAGTGATCACATGCTGGTCACATTCACTGGCTTTTGTGTGTTAAAGGTTTAATTTCTTATGGGTCAATTACAAATTCAGTGACAAGGCCTTGCACATGCATGTGATCCCAAAGGTAGCTGGGCTTTAGGTCTTTATCATGCATTAATCCGCAGTGGTCCTCGCCGGCGGCCGTCGGCGTGGTGAGTGAGAGAGCTCGTGCTCCGGCGGCCGGCTGCTAACAACGGAGGAAAAGGAGATCGATCGCCGTTAAGGAAAGAATAATGGTAAAGAGAGGAGGATTTGAGCTAGTTAATATATGGATCTTTTGGTTCAGAAAGGAACTAGTAATGTGTGTGTGTGTGTGTGTATTAGTTATCTAGCTAGCTATAGCTAGCTGAAAAGCAATTAAAATTAAGAGAGTATTTTGTGGTTGGCTGGCTCTGGCCCTAATTGATTTGCATGCATGATTATATCTGATATGATCGATCGAGTTAATCGCACGCGAGATCCATGAGAAAGTAAATTACTGGATGCTCTATAGCTGCATTCACTTTAACTTGATGTGATCGATGAAATCATCAAACGGAACTGCACACTGAACAGTAGCTAGTATATTGGCTGTGTGCCCGCCACGGGTAAATGCTGAAGATGTAATCCATTTTTATTATAGAAAATAGTATATGCCCTATCCAAAGAACGATATTTGTCCAATTTAGTTTGACCATGGACTTAATTATTCTGTATGTACGTACATTTGATAATTTTCCAGTCCTGTACAAAATGGAGAAGCTACTCTCATTAATTATTTGCTCTACGGCTGACATATAAACAACAGAAAAAAAGGAAAACGATTCAACAAAAAGATATTTTACACTACCTTCGTATTTAAAATATATGACGATGTTGGCTTTTTATATACATTTGACTATTCGTATTATTCAATATCTTTTTACAAATCAATAGAATTAAATCAAATTACAATAAAATAAATAATAATTAAATAATTTTTAATAAGATGAATGGTCAAACATATCTGAAAAGTCAATATCGTCATATATTAAAAGAAATATATACGTAAAAAATGCCCATCCGTCTTATTTTAAGCGCAACCATGAGTTTTCATATCTAACTTTAACCATCCATCTTATTTAAAATTATTTTAAAAAATTAAAAAAAACATAAGTTACGCATAAAGTACTATTTATGTTTTATCATCTAATAACAATAAAATTACTAATTATAAAATAATTCAAATAAGACAGATGATTAAAGTTGGATACAGAAACTTATGGCTGCATTTGAAATGGGACGGATGGAATGGAGGGAGTATATATATGCGCTAGACACCTGAATATCTTGGCCTTGTTTAGTTCCCAATTTTTTTCCCAAAAACATCACATCGAATCATTGGACACATGCATGTAGCATTAAATATAGATAAAATAAAAAACTAATTGTACAGTTTGCATAAAAATCACGAGATGAATCTTTTGAGTCTAATTAGTCCATGATTAGTCATAAGTGCTATAGTAACCCACACGTGCTAATGACGAATTAATTAGGCTTAATAAATTCGTCTCGCGGTTTCTAGGCGAGTTATGAAATTAGTTTTTACATTCGTGTTTAAAACCCTTTCCGACATCCAGTCAAATATCCGATGTAACATCTAAAATATAAACAAGGCCAATAACATGAAAGTGCTTATAACACGCCCAATCAGACAGAGCATGAAACGACTGCTTGCTGCTGTTCCAGATGACGAAATATACTTCACGTCCAACAGTGTGGAGGTTAATTCAGCAATGCATGGTCCGATCAATCGCTGTGTGTTGGTGATGCTATCAGGTTAATCGTGGCCCCCACTGGTGGAGAAACCATCTTTCGTCAGTCGGCCAAATTTTACGATAGTCCCGGTTGCAACATTAACCGGGACTAATCTTTAGTCCCGATTTAAATGCTGTCAGGACTTGTCAGGCCCCCCCGGGATCTTTAGTCCCGGTTGGCGTTACCAACCGGGACTAAAGATCGTAACACCAACCGAGACTAAAGATCCCGGTGATCTTTAGTACCGGTTGGTAACACCAACCGGGACTAAAGTCCCACCCCTTTATATATGTCTTCTTCCTCCTCCAGCCCGAGCAAGCTTCAAAATTTCTTCAAAAAAGAGGGGAGGTCATGCCAAAATTTATAGTGAATTTACTTTGGTGATTATATAAAAATCGGAGGTGCCTAAAAGGTTAGCAACTTCATCCTCCAATGTTTTTTTTGTCATATTACATTTGGAGCTATGTTTTGCACACTTTTTTGTCTCCAAAATTTTGTTGTAAGTTGATGAGAGAGAAAATTTGTGTGGGAAAAGAAAGAATATATAGAAATTTTGTTTATTTGCTAAATAAGGTTTTATAAAATAGTTGAGTAGGAAAATATAGCGAAAGTTAATCTTAAATAAAAGAAAACAAACTAAATTGAAAATTAAAAGAATTTAAAACTTAAAAAATAATAAATAAGAATTATTTGGTGGAATATTTTATAATTTTTGTATGAATAATGATATGTCATTATTGTATGACTGTTAAAAGAGTTTGTGATTATTTTATCATTATTGTATGACTGTCATTATTGTATGAATGATTATTTGTGTACGATTTTTTTTTTCATTTCATGTAGATGGATCGGCAATGGATGTCCGCTGACCGGCGGTCCAAAGAGTTTATTGACGGCGTGCATTATTTTTTGAGAGTGGCCGAAGCTAACAAGCAGAAGGGTTTTATTTGTTGTCCATGCAATAAGTGTAAGAATCAGAAAGAGTATTCTGCATCCAGGACTATTCATTTCCACTTGTTTGAGTCGGGGTTCATGCCAAGCTATAATTGTTGGACATCCCACGGAGAGCAGGGGGTTGAAATGGAAGAAGATGAAGTGGAAGACGACAATATTCCAGACTTTGCTCAGTACGCTGGATTTGAAGGAAATCAAACGGGCGAGGAGGACATAGATGCTGATTATAACGACGTTGCGGATGATCTTGGTCAGATGTTGCAGGATGCCAAGGAGGACTGCGAAAGTGAAAAGGGGCCCCATAAATTGGACAAGATGTTAGAGGACCACAGAACGTCGTTGTACCCAGGTTGTGAGCAGGGGCACAAAAAGTTGGATACCACTCTGGAGTTCTTGCAATGGAAGGCAAAAAATGATGTTAGTGACAAGGCATTTGGCGATTTATTGAAACTCGTCAAGAACATTCTTCCGGAGGGAAACAAATTGCCCGAGATAACGTACGAGGCTAAGAAGATAGTCTGCCCTCTAGGACTGGAAGTTCAGAAGATTCACGCATGTCCGAATAATTGTATCCTATATCACGGTGAGGAGTACGAGAACCTAGAAGCATGCCCTGTTTGTAAAGCACTACGATACAAGATTAGACGAGATGATCCATGTGAGGTTGACGGGCAGCTAACGAAGAAGAGAATTCCTGCTAAGGTGATGTGGTATTTCCCTATAATACCACGGCTAAGGCGTTTGTTCAGGAACAAGGGGAATGCTAGAATGATGCGTTGGCACGCTGAAGAACGTCAACAGGACGGGATGCTGAGACACCCCGCGGATGGTTCGCAGTGGCAAAACATCGACAGAAAATTTAAAGACTTTGGAAAGGACGCACGAAACATACGGTTTGGTTTAAGTACGGATGGCATGAATACTTTTGGAGAGATGAGCAGCGGCCATAGCACTTGGCCCGTTACGATGTGTATCTACAACCTCCCCCCTTGGCTATGCATGAAGAGGAAGTACATAATGATGCCGATTATTATTCAAGGCCCCAAGCAACCTGGTAATGACATCGATGTGTTCCTAAGACCACTGATCGAAGATCTTAAACTGTTGTGGAAGAAGGAAGGTGTCCCCGTGTGGGACGAGGACAAACATGAGAAGTTTAACCTACGAGCGCTGTTGTTCGTAACCATCAACGATTGGCCTGCACTTAGCAACCTATCCAGGCAGTCCAACAAGGGGTACAAGGCTTGCACTCACTGTATGGATGAAACAGAAAGTACGTATCTTAAGCACTGTAGGAAGGTTGTGTACATGGGTCATCGTTGATTCCTTGCAGCAAACCACCCGGTACGGAAGAAAGGCAAGCACTTTGAACATACGGCGGACCACCGTACGAAGCCTAAACATCGCAGCGGGAAAACAGTGTTTGCTATGGTTAAAGATCTTAAAGTAGTGTTTGGAAAGGGGCCTGGCAGCCAGCCTATAGAGAGCGAAGATGGTCACGCGGCGATGTGGAAAAAAAACTCCATATTTTGGGAGTTACCCTATTGGGAATTCTTGGATGTCCGCCACGCAATCGACGTGATGCACCTCACTAAGAACCTTTGTGTAAACCTTCTTGGCTTCCTAGGTGTATATGGAAAGTCGAAAGATACATTGGAAGCGCGTAATGATCTGAAGCATATGGAACAACGCGGCGACCTTCACCCGGAACCAAAGGAGAAAGGCAGCCATTACTTGAGTCTAGCCAGCTACACTCTTAGCAAGGCAGAGAAGGAAAGTATGTTTCAATGCTTGGAGAGAATCAAGGTACCGTCTGGATACTCCACGAATATAAAGCGAATAATAAGCACGAAGGAGAAGAAGTTCACAAACCTAAAGTCTCATGACTGTCACGTGTTGATGACACAACTGCTACCAGTTATAATAAGGGGAATCCTCCCAGACAATGTCCGGGCAATAATAACAAAGCTATGTTCTTTAACGCAATTTCGCAGAAGGTCATCGATCCGGATAGGTTAGAAGCCCTTCAGAATGATGTGGTGCAATGTCTTGTCAGCTTTGAGTTGATATTTCCACCTTCATTTTTCAATATAATGACGCATCTGCTTTGTCACCTAGTGAAAGAGATCGGTATTCTCGGGCCTGTGTTCCTACACAACATGTTTCCTTTCGAGAGGTACATGGGCGTTCTGAAGAAGTATGTTCGTAACCATGCTCGTCCAGAGGCAAGCATCGCCAAGGGGTATGGAACAGAGAAGGTCATTGAATTCTGCGTAGAATTTATTGAAGACCTTCGCCCAATCGGGGTACCTGAATCACGCCATGAAGGGAGACTACGGGGAAAGGGGACTCTCGGAAGGAAAGCTATAATGACGGTAGACAACAATTTATTCCGTAGAGCCCATTTCACGGTTTTACAACAATCTTCATTGGTGGCTCCTTACATCGAGGAGCACTTGGCTCTAGTTCGCGCCAGAAACATCGGTACGTCCGATGCATGGATTACACGGCATCATATTGATACTTTCCCCGCATGGCTGCGATAGCATCTCATGGGTAACGAGACGATTAACCAGCAACTGGCCTTCCTGGCGAGGGGTCCATCTGGCTCGATCGCGACATTCCAGGGATATGAGATCAATGGGTACACATTCTACACAAGAGCCCAAGACATGAAGAGCACGAACCAGAACAGTGCTGTTCGTATCGATGCCATGGGACACGATGGTACAACTGGCACGTATTAGGTGCCATCGAGAAGATATGGGAACTTGACTATGGACCTCTCAAGGTCCCTCTGTTCCGGTGCCAACGGGTTAGGTTGACTGGTGGAGGCGTAACGATTGATGACAGTGGGATGACAACGGTTGACCTTAACAAGGTTGGATACTCGGACGAACCTTTCGTCCTTGCCAATGATGTAACGCAAGTTTTTTACGTGAAGGACATGTGTGAATGCAAGTTTTTTGCGTGACGGTTTTACGCAAGTTTTTTACGTTAACGAACGTGAATGCACTTGAACTAAAAGTGTGAGAACGAACGCGAGCGAAATGTGTACGAACGAGATAATTAAACTATTGTTGAACTTAGCATATATATATGATTATATATACTTGAAAACGTGAAATACATTATATGTTCTTTTGCATTTAGACTAATACATTTTTTTGCATGTTGCAGAGAAGACGTCGTCGTCGTCGTCCGTCAAGCCGAAGTGGTAGCTAGCCCTCGAAGGAATTCGCGCAGGCAAGTGATGTAAAGATGTGATTGTTAGAGATATAATATAAGATTGTTAGATTTCTAATATAAGATTATTAGATTATTAGAGTTAGCATATGTGAGTGTTAGAGATTATTAGATTATTAGACTTAGCATATTTGAGTGTTAGAGATAGTTAGAGATTTAATATAAGATTATTAGAGGTTTAATATACGAAACTTAATTAGACTTAGCATATGTGAGTGTTAGAGATTTAATATAAGATTATTTGATATGTAATATTCGAAACATATTTGATTGTTAGAGATTTAATATAAGATTATTAGAGATGTAATATTCGAAACTTAATTAGACTTAGCATATATGATTATCTACCGTATAAATACACGACACTTAGACTTAGCATATTTGAGTGTTAGAGATAGTTAGAGATTTAATATAAGATTATTAGAGGTTTAATATACGAAACTTAATTAGACTTAGCATATGTGAGTGTTAGAGATTTAATATAAGATTATTAGAGATGTAATATTCGAAACATATTTGATTGTTAGAGATTTAATACAAGATTATTAGAGATGTAATATTCGAAACTTAATTAGACTTAGCATATATGATTATCTACAGTACAAATACACGACACTTAGACTTAGCATATTTGAGTGTTAGAGATAGTTAGAGATTTAATATAAGATTATTAGAGGTTTAATATACGAGATAGTGAGGAGATTGTTAGAGATTTAATATAAGATTATTAGAGTTTTAATATTACGGTTAGCAAATACATCCTATAGACCTAACAAATATTTTTTGTATGCACAGATGGCTGATCGCGATGAGAAACAGATACTATATGATACAATCGTAGAGGGAAGCAGCCAGTACTGGAACGAAGAAGAGGGGAACGAGGATCCAAACCAGTACTTGAACGAGGAGGGGAACGTGGAGAGGGATGCGGAGGGGAACGAGGAGGAGGAGGCTAGTGGAAGTCATCCCTCCGCTGGACAGAAGAGGGCACGCGGACAACGAGGTGCCGCGAAGAAGATAGAGGGTCGGCACATCATAACTGAGGTGGACGCAGACGGCCGACCTAGTGCCCCGGCACAAGCAGCCAAAAATTTTGTACGCCACAGCGGTTGGGTTGTGAGGGATAACGTGCCTGTCAGCAAGGTGTGCTGGCGCAGAACAAGGGCACGCGGGGGTGATGACAGCTTTGTCCCGGAATCAGAGAAAGAGATGCTGTGGACCACAATGCTCGAGACGTTCACGCTCCCTGCGGGTACAGTGAACATAGTGAAACACTGGACTCTTAAGAAAATGGTAGAACAGTTCCAGACCTTCAAGGGAGATCTGTACCGGAAATACATCCTGAAGGGGCAGACACCGAACTTCGACGTATTCCCGAAGCTAAGGGATCACTGGGATGAGTTCGTTGCTTACAAGACAGGTCAACAAGGGCAGGCGATGATGGAAAGAAACAAAGAAAATGCCGCCAAGAAGAAGTACCATCACCACTTGGGGTCAGGCGGCTATAGCGTCGCGATGCCAAAGTGGGAGGAGATGGAGGCAAGCTTGCTTGAGAGGGGTATCGAACTGGCCACCGCTAAATGGCCTGATCGATCGAAGTTCTGGTTCTATGCTCACGGTGTGGAACGCTCAACCCAGGTGATGGCTCCTTGGTCTTCAGCGATCAGATACGTGAGGCTGCGAATCGACTAACGGACGCAGTGGAAGCCTCTTTTCAGGGCACGTTCCGACCTGACAGAGAGAAGGACGAGCTGTCACTCGCCCTACAGACTCCTGAGCATCCAGGACGAACACGAGGGAAAGGCGTGATTCCCTGGAAGATGGGATTCAAGGAGGACATCCACACGTACAGGAGTCGGATGAGGAGCAAGAGAGATACCGAGGCGAAGATTGCAGATCTCGAGTACAGGATATCGAGCTACGAGCTCAGCATGCAAGAGGAGGTGGCCCGGAAGGTGGATGAACGCATGGCAGCACATCGGTCACACGATCCCCAGCCGTACATACCTCCTCCAATGGTCAGCCCATCAGGCAATCGTAGCAGCTGCGCCTCAACGGGGCAGGTAGTATCACATAGCATGGACGCCATGCAAACCCGGGACGAAACCACCTGCCCCGTTGATGAGATCACGCATCGGACACCATGTGAGCTGCATATTCCCTTCAAGAACTTATCAATCAAGGTATGCTCGATGTAATATATGATTTTTGACTCGTACGTTCCGCAAGTTGCTGCTTAGGTTGATTACTAATAGATAACCTCTCATCACGTAAAGGTGGCATCGGGAATGGCCATCCCAACGGACATTTCAGGGACTTACCACTGCAGGCCGATTCCAGCAGGATACTCGAGGGTCGAAGTTGAGCTGGTGGAAGCCGTGTATGAGGACCTCGAGTTGGACTACCCAGGAGGAGACGGTGAGACGCATCTACGAGACACAAGCCACGCCATTATACTATGGCGCAAGCGGTACATCATCCTCCCTGAGCGACAAGCGGCGTCTCGTGCACCATCTCCTCCGGCTCCGCCGTCTCCTCCTGCACCATCTCCTCCGGCTCCTCTGCCACCTCCTCCTGCACCATCTCCTCCGGCTCCTCCGCCTCCTCCTGCACCATCTCCTCCGGCTCCTCCGCCTCCTCCTCCACCGTGTCCGCCTGCACCTCCCAAGACAAGGTCTCGCCAAGCTCCACCTTCTGCCAGCACAAGGGCAACGAAGAAGGCCAAAGTTGACACCACCAAAAACAAGGAGCCGCCGTACGATTGCAGTCAAGAGGAGCTTAATGCTTATGTGGCAGGAGAAGTGAAGAGGCAACTCAAGCCTCGGAGTCCTGAAAAGAAGATACCTATTGACCTGAGCGTGAAGAATTTCTTCAAGGGAATGTCCACCGCAAACAAGGAGGCCTTAAAGCTATCAGACTATGACCGAACACTTAGGAAAGCCTATTACAAGAAGTCCAAACCAGTTCCTCAGCTTGGAGAACAACCACACCAAGTGGTCGAGCCGTTGGTGACCGGCGAAGACTTTGGCATAATGGATTTCATTTCGGACACCGGTCTAACCATGGCTCAGTTGGTTGGAGGCGCACCAATCCCGAAGGCGGAAGTGCCATACAAGTTTGAACTCGGTAAACCGCTTGTCAGGCCTGAGCAGCTGCAGTCCCTACCGGCACAAATGTACAAATTCCATGAACGGTACATGGAAATGAGCGCCAATGGTAGAGAGATGTTCGGAGCGAGGATCAGAAACCCTGACTTCTTGCAAGGAGAAGATGTTCTATGGATCCATTTCAAGGATGTCTTCGATCTGTAACATCGGGACGCCCTCGACGTCTCTCTTCTGAGCGCATGGATTTTGTAAGTATCTTTGAGTTCGATTTGTTTCGTTCAATAATTAGCTCGTGGAATATATGTAAGCAATAATAATTTCCTTTCATTGTTGTAGAATGGAGATTCAAAGGGCCCGACGGCGGGGGGTTTACAATACTGGGTTCATCGACCCTCGGAAAATCAACACCGAAATGTTCGACATGTACGAGAAAGACACAGAGGACAATCTCGTCCATCTCCTAACGCAGCAGCATTTCAAGACGTTCATACTATTGCCATACAACACAGAGTAAGTTTTTATTGTCGTTCGAACAAATTTCATTCCCATACATATAACATGTACATTCTGATATTTATCTCATCTCACGCATATTCCAGATTCCACTGGGTCCTGTTCTTTTTCGACTTGGACGCATGCAGAGTCACTGTGTACGACTCAATGAATAAAGAGGAGAAGGTTTTTGACAAGGTCTTCCAACTGATAGACAGGTAATATAATGCCATCTATTCCAAAGTCGCGGGACTCTGTTGCTATTATGTTGATCTCGGGTAATATTTAATTAATCATAGCTTACAACTGCACATGTAGGGCTTGAGATCGGTTCCGTCAATTGGTCCGCGGGACTTGGAAAGAAAAACTTGGACGGAGGTTTCATTTTCCAGTGAGTACATGCATGATCCAAAATTATATTGAATTGAATCTCTAGTTACAGTTAATATAAAGAGTATATTAAATCTCTCATCGTTTCTCATGTAGTGTGCAAAGCAGGACAAGGGAACTAACTTATGCGGCTACTACGTATGCGAGTATGCCCACTGCCTATCAAACCAAATATACACCAAACGAGAGCTCGATGTACGTATACATAAACCGTTCAAAATTTCATTGCGTATCGATTTGTTAAGTTGTTTATTAATTTCATATATTGATATGTCATTATTTTCCGAATGATAGCGTATTCACATGAGGGAAAAACTCCCACACAAGGATTTTATCACGGCTGTTCAAGAACAACTGATGGGGTTCATCAACGAAGAAGTCCTTAATCCCGATGGTGAATTCTACTACGACGGATCGACAATTCGTAACGTCGGTCCTTCCTCTTCTGACGTAACGCAGGCGTCGAAGTCGTAGCTATAGCTAGCGAGCAAATGAATTGTACTATACATGCATATATATATATATATATATATACGTACATTTACTTTAGTGTTAATATATATTTTGGTAACATATATGTACATAAAATGTTAAGTGCTTTAAATTATAAATATGTGTGTAATATATGTATTTATACATATATACATACGCATATATATATATACATATACATATATATATATATACATATACATATATATATATACACACACACAATCAACCATGCAGCAAACAGGGCCATGCAAATAAAAAAAATGGTACATGGATCTTTAGTCCCGGTTGGTAACACCAATCGGGACTAAAGATGGATCAGCCGGCCACGTGACTGACCGATTTTTAGTCCCGGTTCGTGTTACCAACCGGGACTAAAGATCGATCTTTAGTCTCGGTTATTTCACCCAGGACTAAAGATCGCTATCTTTAGTCCCGGGTTCATAGTCCTGGTTGAACAACCGGAACTAAAGGGGGTTACGAACCGGAACTACAAACGATTTCGTTTCTCCACCAGTGCCCCATTCTTTAGACAGCATTATTGTGGCTTTATCCCACGCCATGCATATGTTTCTTCTGACAAGATATTGACCGGCCGGCCACAAGCTGCCAAAAAAAAAAAAAAAGGAATCGTGCAGATTATGCACTACATCGACGGCTTTATGCATGCATATAGGAGCTATTCAAAACACTTAAAACATAAGTCACGAGTAAAGTAATATTTATGTTTTATCATCTCATAGCAATAAAAATACTAACTATAAAAAAATAAATAAAACGGACGATTAAAGTTGGACGCGGAAACTCATGGCTACGATTATTTTGGGACGGAGGTAGTATATAAGAGTGGTAATGTCATGACCAACAAGAAGGCAGACTCACGCCAAAAGGCAGGGTACTATCACTATGCAGTAGCATCGGCATTCGGGAAGGCCGAGGTCGAGGCATATATAGGGGTTGTAATGTGTTTAACTTTTTAACCTATAAAATGTAAAAGCTGGGTTTAAAAAAGATTGGACTGAAATTTAGTAGATTATTGAGCTATAAAAATATTTAAGAGTTGAGATGGGCTGTGAAAGAGTTCATGGGTCCTACCCCATTACCACTCCTAGGCACAGCCTGCCACAGCATGGGCCGCATAAGTTGGGCCATGCAGCCCGGCCTACCTGCGTGAGACCCAGGGTCCCAAGGATGAGAGTGATTTTTGTACTAGAAGCCTGATGAATACTGTTAACTTTAACTTTAAAAGTGAAGATAGTACAGACTGTACATACAGTAGTAGGAGAAAGAAGAAATTAACGAATAGCCGATCGCTTATGAAAGAATGTGACAGTTACAGAAGTTTTAAGCCCTCTTGTAATGGCACAGCTGATGGGAGGGCATAATGTTTGATCATCCATGAGGTAAATTATACAACAGTACAGCATTACAGAGGACACACACCAGTACACACCATGGGGGCAGCGAGACTTGGATCTACTTATTGCTGGTAACAAAACGAATTGCCTACTGATAATCAGGTAGCTCATGGGAGCCAAGAAAAATCTTTCTTCTATATTAATGGTTCTTAATCACAGATATATAGTCACACTCGAGCAAGGCCTGAAAAAATTTAATGAAGATATCATGAGTACTCCATGGAAGAAAAAGAAGGTTTAGCATATTCACACCTAACTGAATGTCAACCAAATTGAACGCAAAAAATAGAAAAGAAAATGATTCACAAGTTACAGGTATGACACAACCATTTGATTCAGGTAAAAAACATCCATAATTCCACAGCATATCAGCCGAACTGTTAGGTAAACAGAACAGCTAGAATGCACATTGAAAAGAAAGTTATAATGAAACAAAACCAAGAGTCAGAATGAGAGCACGTGTAACAGATCATTTTCTGATCGAAGTGAAGATGAACACGTGGCTGCTTTGTTTCTGAAAATAAGATTTGTCATTTTCACTTGAGCATTTGCGTTCTGAAACCCTACATCAAGCCCCAAATTTGGCCAGTTTCTTCACATCACGTATAACCAAAGTTTCCACTGGATGCATTCAGACATCTTAGCTTTCAATCAAAGGAAAGCAATGCACATTATGATCTAACGTACATGATAAGAAACTTTCACTCCTATTATATTAGAGGTGAAGTTCTCATTGCAATTGACAGTTACCCTCGACAACCGTTGCTGCTACTAACATATCCAAAATATCAACTATTCAGTACCTAACAATCTTGTTGCTAGACTCACGGAACGAAAAATAAAGAAAAGGAAATGTATCGGGGTGGATAAACAATGAAGGTATACCTTTTCTGACAGCACGCCACCATTTGTGCCCTCTGTGGTCCTTTTTTTTATCTCTATTCAACCTGATAAACAAGAATATGATGTTAAATGCGAATGGACCATTCCATAACACGTATCCATGATATTTTGTCAGGTGCAAGTAACTGGATGCCTAACTGTAGATGACACACATAAGACGTAACGAACTATTTTGTTTGCAAGATTAGAACAGAAATATAATAATTGGGCATGTAGGAGTTAAAACAAAGCGAAATCAGTAGATTACCTTAGCATATGGGGCAAAAATGGCTTTGACATCTTCAAACACTTCAGAAATTGGTTTTGCAGCATCAATCTGATCAGAAGATAAGTTAGCCATTAGGGATCAAAGTGAAGATCCCAAAAGAATGGTAATGATAAACAGATGTGAATGACAAACACCAGTCAGTAAATTGTAATGGTCATGAGAGTGTAGCAGTACCTTTTTAACTTTGTCCTTCGCATTGTAGTGCTCAATTACAGGCAAACTTGATTCAACAAAAACTTTGAATCTTTTTCTAATGGTCTCAATGTTGTCATCAACTCTACCCTGCAAAGCAATAAGACATATTAGAAACAAAAAGGTGATTTGACAGGGATACATATGCTAAAAAGAGCATAAGTTATGAAAGAAACCTGATTGCGTGCCAAAAGACGTCTTTCCATCTCTTCTTCAGAACAGTCAAAAAATAGCACAAATGCAGGGGAAATTTTTGTCTGAAATATGTGAAACAAAATCAGCAATCTTACAAATTCATTTGTAAATACATTAAGGGGTAGGGGGAAGAAGCGACTGAAATATACTGACTTCCTGAGGGTTTGCTGACTAAGAATGGGATTAGCTAAATTTGAAGGGGAAGCAATAGATGGTCTTACAACATTCTCGAAGGCAGCACGATTCTCTTCATTCCTTGGGAACCCATCGATTAGAAACTTATCATTCTCATTTTTAATCATGGCATCCTGCAAGAGCTTTATAGTAACCTCTGATGGAACAATCTTCCCCTCCTTTATCATGTTCTCAATCATAGTTCTGTAAAAACAAAAGGTGTAACAATAAACATATAGGTACATGCAAGTGCTAAATAAAGGAGTGAGGCCAATCTTGTTCCAAAGAAACTTATGGAGGGAAATAAGATACCCATTCTCAGAACCAGATTTTATCTCTGCACGCAAAAGGTCTCCAGCACTTAGGTGGGTGAATCCAAAGTGTTCCACAATGTTGGCACACTGTGTGCCTTTTCCACTTCCAGGACCACCTATGTGCAAATTCTTGGTCAGACACAAAAGTTTATTTACCCTAAGTATTTGTGATGTTTAAGGATGATCAATAGTCAGACATAACTGAGGAACGAAGACGGTTTACCTAGAACAAATACAACTGTAACTTTCTTATCACCCAACATGTTCTCAGCAACCCCCTGAATGAAAAGCACGATTTCACCAGTAAGATGAATGGCCAGTCATGAAAAGCACAATTCTACAAGCCAGGAGTATTTTCTTAATGATGATGCACATTCGGTATATACTCAAGGTGCAAGAATCATATATTGACAATACACGAGGATTCAATTTTTGTAAGTCATGGATCAGATTGCAGTACACTTCATCTGTTCTCAATGGCTAATTAATTTTGCAAACAAGACAAAACTGATAGGTTCTAGGCACCGATCCTTCATGTCACAGAAACTTATGATTATGATGACTTGTGTGTTAAAGGTTTTATAAACTGAACCAACTCCTTTAATGGTGAAAAGAGAAGGCTTTCCACATTGTTGATGCAGCAGTAAATTAGAATAATCTGCGATCCAGACTAAAAGGAATATATAACATTAAGCAGCGCAAAGTAATGCCACAAGAATACCTCCACAACCACTGGAGCATCCACAACTGAACCCATGGCTGAGAATTACAAAATTCAGTCCCTGCAAGTACAAGCCTGAAGTTACAAAGGAGAAGTGTAGAATAAAAGGTAAAAGAACCACTTCAATGGGCAGTGACACACAATTATAACACCTAACACTGATTGGATAGCGAGGACCTAACAACTTTTGTCGACTCGCTCAATTCTGAGATTCAAACCACTCAAAGCCAACTTAAAGTGTGGTTCATCACCGAAAATTTTGTGCACAACAAACCATTGCATACCAATCTATTGATTAATTTTCTACTTCTCATCTTTAATCTGATAAAAAAAAGTTATGTGTCTGTGTGCTACCTATTATGGAAGTACCAAAATTAAAAATAGTCATGTCCTATCACCTGCTCAATAAAAGATGGCATCCTAATCCTAAGCAGGATCAAACAATGTTCGATGCCAACGTTATTTCCTTGTTCTATGATTGTATTCCCATTACTAACTGAAGTCCTTATACAAATAAATTGATTTACTCTAGTATTCAACACGCAGAAGGATCGTGATTACAGCCTGACTAGATCACTAGAACTAAGATCTCCTGAATCAATGCTAGAAAGCACAAGGACCGCAACGAACTAACGCACTCGCCCCTTCCAAATAAAGCAGCAACGAGGAATCTCCAGATCCGGCTCCCGCCGCACCACCCCAGGAGCCCCTCCTCGTCAGATCTGCACGAACAGCGACAGCCATAATCACCAAATCACGCAGATCCCAAACCTCCGAACCAAAATCAACCCCGAGAAATGGGGGAGCAGGAGCACGCGCTCCAGGAAACCAAAAACAAAAACCAGATCTCGCAGGCTCGCAGCAAAGACGCGGGACCAAGATCCCGGGAGTGGGGATGGAATCGGCGCTTACCTCTGCTGGATTGCGCGGCGGGGGATCGAGGAGGAGGAGGAGGATTTTTGGCACGGAGATCACAGGGGCCGCGTGCTCCTCTCTGCCTGCAGCGTGGTGGTGGTGGTGGTGGTGGAGAGATCACAATTCACACGAGGAGAGGGGGAGGAGGAGAGGAGAGGTGTCCGTTTATACGCGCGCGCGGGGCGGGGGGGTGGGGAGGTGATGATGAATCCTCCTCTGCCAGGTGGGGCCCACGCGGGGTCGCGCCGCGGGAAGCGCGTTGATTGGTCGTGGGAGGGGGGGCGCGTCGGCGCAGCTGCACCAGACACCCGGTGGCGGAGCGAGCGGCTCTGGCTCCTGAGGGAAGCGGAGCCCAGATCGCTAGAATCTGGAGCTGACCACCAACCGGTTTGGCTTTGGATTCGGAGCCGCTTTACCACGAGCGGGATGCAAGTCAGTCGACCCGTGAACCCACTTATACACGAAATTAATAGATAATCTAGAATTATCCACTAATTAATCTATAAGTGGATATGCGGGTCGACCCATTTACATTTTTAAGTGTGATAAACTGGACCACAATGTGGGAATCTACGGGTTCTTATTTGATTTATAAATTAGTTTGCGGGTCGGTTCATTTACATTCTTACCACGAGGGACCGGGAGTTGAGCAGGACAAGTTTCTGAAGCTTGTAGTATCAGATTTTTTTTTTCTTTGAAAGAAGAATCAAAGAAAACAATGGTCAAGTTGTCAATCAAAGTAAAAACTGTCCTGAAACTAACTATGCAAAGAAGGGGCATAAATAGAAGAATATTACATGGATTTGCTTAGCTAGCTAGTTGAGGCAGTATTCCATTTCCACCTAGTTGGTGCTCAATTAGTGGACCTAGCATGTTTGTATATAAACTTGCAATGCTAGTCATAGATGCTTATTTAACTGTTAATAAAGGGTTCAGCTTTAATTTCTTCACACACACTCTATATGCACACCTAACTTAACAGTTCACAGGTTGTTACATAAAAGAACAGTTGGCATCTCCCCTTCTAGATATCAAATAAAAATGATAAGGTCACTTGTCCCAGAATCACAGTAAGCTGCCAGTTGACATAATAATTCTCCAATTGTGGATGGAACCTAACAAACATATTAAATGTGTGATACTCTACCTTACAATTTGCAGCCAGAGTGACAGGGAAATGGTGTTACGGATTACAGAATATTTTCCAAAATATTCTTAGGCACATTCCTTGGTCACTGTAGCGATTTTTCAGTGTTAGTTTTATCCATCCACCTGTTCTTAAAAAGAAATTATGATCGTAAAAAATATCTTAGAACCACATGTTATACCATAGCATAAATTACTCTAGTTCATCAATATGTCTGAGTTATTCGTCTTCTGGTCAATAATCCTAGAAAAAGAATTGCCTTCGGTCATAAATATTAGACGTTGAGAACAAGATTTTATCAAACTCTTTAAACATTAATCATCAATAATTTCTTAAAATTATTTGTTTAAAATAAAAAAAGTTGTATGTCAATTTGCCTTGAAGGGTTATACATTTATACTTTATCCATTCTAAAATATAACAACCTATTACCAGACATAACATATGGTATATCCTATCTAGTACTAGATTGTTATATATTTTAGGACATAGATAATATATCATAATTTCATAGAACCTAATAAAATTTTATATACTTATTTTAATACGAGACTGATTGTTGAAGTTGCAAAAAATCACTTAAATAATTTTTTAATCAGTAGCCAGAGGTGAGGGAAGACAAATAGACTTTGCCTGAGAAATTCTTGGCCCAACCTACTGGCCCAACTTGGCCTGCGAACAAAGGTGACGGACGCGAAAGCAAAGCACCGGCTCCGCTTCCAGGCTACGCCGCGTAAGCCGGGGGCTATAAATTGGCGGCCCATCTGGCTCGGACCCCGCACCGATCAATCCGGGCTCGTGCCACCGCATCCATCGCCGAGCGCGAGGAGGAGAGTTGGGTTTTTCCCGTGAGCGCGAGCGAGTGATGGCGGCGGGGAAGGGGAAGGGGAAGGAGGGAGAGGGCGAGATGGCGGCAGCGGCGGCGGAGGCGGAGAAGAAGGGAGAGGGCTCGACGGTGTCGCGCGGGGAGGCGGGGGAGCGGGTGGTGGAGGACGGCGGCGGCGGCAGGAGCAGGACGATCCACCTCAAGAGCAAGGATGGCAAGCAGCATGATGTGACGGAGGCGTCGGCGAGGCTGTCCAAGACCATCGCCGGGATGATCCTCGCCGGCGGCGGCGGCGGCGGCGCCGACCAGTGCATCCCGACCCCCGACGTCGACCACGAGACCCTCCGCGTGGTGATGCAGTACTGCGACAAGCACGCCGCCGACGACGCCGACGAGGAGGATCTCAAGGAGTGGGACGAAGACTTCGTCGACGAGCTGGACCAGGACGCCCTCTTCGATGTCATCGCGGCCGCCAACTACCTCGACATCGATGGCCTCCTCAACCTCACCTGCAAGAGGGTCGCCGACACGATCAAGGGCAAGACCCCCGAGGAGATCCGCAAGGAGTTCAACATCGTCAACGACCTCAGCAAGGAGGAGGAGGAGGAGATCCGCCGGGAGAATCCCTGGGCCTTCGAGCAGTAGTACTCACTTTCTCTCTCTTAACCCGTAGTGTTTCTCGTCGTGTGATGGCGGTTGTCTCGTAGTTGTGTGTGTTGTGTGTCTCTGGTAGATTCAGATCGAATCGGGGAGTTCGTGCACTGCATCCTGTCCAAGAAGAACAGAGTCGATCGGCTGTGTCGTTGAATGCTTTGAACTGCTGGATCGCAATCGCTTGCATGAAGTGAATATTTCCCCCCGCAAATTGTTTGCTGCGTGCCTCTATCCGCTTGGTTTTCATGCAGTTTTGATTCTGGTTTGAATTGAATATGAATAGAGAAGGGGAAACTTTGTCTGAAATTCTGAATGCTGCATTTCGTTTCAGATGCATGGACTGATCCATCAGTTCTGACGCCTTAGTATTTCAGTATGTTGTTTCGCTAACTAAAGTACTAAACCAACTACCTGCATGTCTGAATTCTTCTACACCTGAAGCATTTCGTTCGAGTCTTTGAAATATGCATGTGGACTGATACCCACCAGTATGTTGCATTCTTCAGCATCTGAAGAATTTCATTTCAGATATGTGTGGACTTACTGAATTGGTGGGTTAAGTTAAACCCAATTCTTCCTTGCATGTGTTCTGCCTTTTCCCGCATCATGTAGCGGATTTATAGCTAGTTGGTGCAGTAGTTGTGTTTGCTCACTCAACTAGTTGTCTAGTGCATCGTGTTTGTAACTTGCAATGCTAGGTGTTTTTACTGGTTAATTTGGAATGCATGATTTTATATGGTTTTTATACGTGTGAATTGATTAGTTTCAGTTACCATAAATATCCTGTAAGATTTCTGCATTTCAGAAGGGGACTAACTACTAAAGATTCTTTTGGGGGGAACTATCAACAAATTAATTAAGATCAGTTGCGAACTGAAGATAATAATATTTCCTAGAAAGAAAATTGGTTAAGCTCAGGAAAAACATGGTCTGGCATGATCACAATTCACAAACTCTTGCAGCTTGCATACTCTTGGTGCATATGCCAAGCTTTATCTACAGTCTACTGGTTTTCATGGCTTCTCTGCGTTTTCTGTTGCTGGTTGTTTATCGATTCCTTGCAATAATGTAATATCCTGAACAGTGCATTGTTTTTTTTTTCTGCTTTCTCATAATGAAATGGCAGAGCTCCTGCCCCTACACTCGATGAAAAAAATTATGGCGTCACAGGATATTTGCTAAAATATTCTTATTACTCCTAGTAATTAGGCACGCTCCTTGGTTGCTCCAGTGATTTCAGTGTGTTAGTTTTATCAACCCACCTATTCTTAGAAGGAAATTAAGATGGTGAAAATTCTCCTAACTATGAACCACTTGTTAGTTGTTACTAGCATCATCAATTACTAGTCCATTCAATTTGCCGGAGCCGGAGTTGATTTAAATCTTATAAGTGGTGATACGATCCTCAACGAACATGGAAGAGAAAAAAATATATACAGGAATATACACTGGAGTTTTCAGTATGAGAAAAAATTCCAAAATATGTAAACACGAAGAGATTTAACAACCGATAAGGACAAAAAAGAAGAGAAGGAAAATAGGACATTGTCCTCACAAATGGGCCTAATCTCTTACAAATTCTCAGCCCATAAGTCACAACCTTCTGGCCCAACACAGCCTGAAAAAGAGAGTTCTCGTCCAGCTGGCGTTCCAGCTAGGCTTGCATTTCAGGAGAAAATAAAAACGTAACGGACATGAAAGCGAGCACGGCTCCGCCTCCGGACGGCGCCCCTGACCCGAACCCGTACGCCGGCGGCTATATATACCGGCGGCTTCGACGTCGCACCGATGAATCCGGCTCGTGCCAAACCATCCACGGCGAGCGCTAGCTAGGTAGTCGGTGTAAGGAGAGTTAGGGCTCTGTGAGGAGCGAGAGCGAGTGATGGCGGCGGCGGGGAACGGCGGAGAGGCCGCGGTGGTGGGGGAGGGAGAGTGTCACGCCCCGAACTAGCCCCGAGCGGAACTAGCCCGTGATGCACCAATTTAACCTGTTAATCGATACCAGTCCCAGGAAACAGTGCTGGTATCACAGGAAGACAGAATATCACAGCAACAGAAGTCTCTTTATTACAGAGTAGGAGTATAGTCATGTTGGGTTGCGGACAAATCCCGAGCTCACAACTGCATTACAAAGGGAAAGCGGAAGCCAAGATTTGGACCATTCATCACAGGCGCGACTTGGGAACTAGACCGAACCCTAAAACTCATCGTAGCCGACTTGCTCCTGGAAGAACTCCTCATTAGTGGGATCTACTTCATCCTCTTCAGCAACTGGGGGGGGATTATTTATATAGAGCAAGGGTGAGTACAGGGGTACTCAGCAAGTCATGGGAATTAAGTGTTTAATGCAGGCTTCAAAGGAAAGGCTGTTGTTTTGCAATTGATTTTAGTTAAGTTTCTTTTTGGAAATGACTAAGTGAGTGCTTCTCAAACGACACGGATGAGACGGTGCGTCTCGTCCGGTCGGAGTATGTGCAATGTATCAGTCTTTGACTTGATTCAAGGTTGGCACCCGGCCAACAGCTTTCAAACGGCCACCCGAGCCTGGCTGATCCCATCAGCCGCAGATTTTTTCCAAACATCGAACCCATTCTACAACTGTAATTTCACAAGCAGTAGTCAAACAAAACTACGCTAGGAATCACCTCACATCCGCCCATGACTGTGGGCACGGCTGTTCGAACAGTTTAATAACCTCTGCAGAGGGGGTACACTTTACCCACACGACATTACTAACCCGGATCACCCAGCCCGTGCAGAACGACCACGTCTGGAGACCTTGAGGCTTTCATGACAAGGCATTTTGAAAGCCGATACAGGTTCACCATATGCCAACGAGAGGGGTCCTAGACCAACACCAGGTTAGGTCCCAGACCATACTGTGCCAGGAAACCCGAGGGTTCTCCCCGGCACCACCCCGTTGAATCCACATGTCTCTTGGAATCATGGCTCCCCCGATTAGCTAATTACTCAGCCCGGGGCGTCCCATTACACCCATGTGGTCGCACTTGTCATATGTTCGGATGAAATTCCAAGGAAACGGTCCTTAGTGCAAGAGCGGGAAACCGTACTCCCGGTACGTCCCCCGGTCTGCGGTTTTGGAAATTCATTTAGTTCGCAAACACCGACCCAGGCGTCGGGTTTTTTTTCCAAGTCTTTTGTAAAACCCCAAATTTTACCCAACGTTGGATATTTTAAATTTGAGGGGAGGTGTTCCGATGCGCGTGCCCGAAGGCCCGTGCATCGAAGCACAACAGTTGACAAAGAAGGTTTAGGTATTCAATAATTCACGGAGGGTGATTGCAGCAATTTAGGATTGGGGCCAACATGCTATCTCGCAAGCCGCGGCCGAATTACTTGTGTTAAACCTATTCATGCAATATTTGCGGAAAAGAAATACTTAGATTCAAATTATAGGTGCAAGACGATCAAAGGTGACTTGCCTTGCTCGAGATCTTGAGCTTGATCCTCGAAATCCTCGTACTGCGGGTCTTCGGGCTCTGAAACTACATGCGAAACGGGACAACTCAACAAACGGCAAAAATAAAGCCCTATTATTGACCTCTAAGCGTGCCATTAGATAGATCTCGAGATTTGAGGATTTTTGGAAGTTGAACAGAGTCAATCGGATGTACGGTTGAGAAGATATTGAATTTCTAGGATTATTGGATTTTTGGTCTAAGGAAAAATGATTTATTTAAACCCTTTTGAAAAAGGAAAGAAAGAGGGAGGGGGAACAGACTTCCCTCGGGCGACTAGGGCGCGGCCCGAGAGAAGAGGCACGGCTCGGCCGAGCTAATGGGCCGGCCGGCCCGAGGAGGCGGACCAAGGCACGCGCGGGGAGAGAGAGGGAGGGGGAACCGGTGGGCCGGGTCCACCTTGCGTGGTCCCGAGTGGGACCCGCTTGTTGGCGGCTCGGCTCATCGTGAGCGGGGAGCAGGCAGCGCGGCGCTAGGGTTCGGAGGGGGGCGCGGTGCACGCACGCGGCTCGTGGAGGACGCGGATGCGGCGGGCCCACGCGCAGCCTCACGGCTCGCGGTGGACCGCGCGCGCGAGCGGGGCGGAGGGGAGCGGCGGATAGGGGTCAGCTTGACCCGGTCGCGGCCGAGGTGGCGCCGACGTGGCGCCTACGTGGCTGCCACGCGGGCCGGCGGGAGGAAGAAGAAGGCGCCGACCGCGAATGGATGGCGGGCGGCGGCGGTTTCTCCGGGACGCCGTGCGATGACGAGGGGCGACGGGGTGTACATCAGAATGACAAGGGGGAACGAGAGGGAGTGAGCCGACGGCTCGGATTCGCCGAAGGGGGGCTCGACGGTGGCGGATTGCGGCGGCGGCAACCGGTGGCGAGAGAAGAGGGAAACGGCGACGATGCGACGGAAGATCGATTCGGGCGAGCTAGAGCATCTACGCGACTCCGGGAATCCATTCCTTGCGCCGGATTAGGAGGAAACACACCGAGGGAGGCCGGCGATGAGAGGCGGCTACCGAACTCGGGCGGCGATGGCGGTGAGCACACAGCGAGCAGCGGCAAGGCTTGGGGCGGCGCCAGCTAGCTACGGGGGGTCTACTCGTGCTACTACCCGAGTCTAAGGGGAGGAGATGGAGCGAGGAAGGAGAACGGAGAGGATGCACTACCACTGCAGAGGAAGGCGCTGTGACAATGGCCGACGGCATGAAACGTGATCGTTTCGGCCTCGGGCCGATGAAAAGGAAGGAGAGGGTGCGCCCAGAGTCCACGTCTCGCGTCCTCGCTCATGCCGGCTCCTCCGACACGCGCGACGACGAACGGCGACGGCGAACAGGGCAGGGCGAGGCGGCAATGGCGCGGCGAGCTCGAGCGAATGGAACCGAACGAGAGGGGGAGGGGCGGCTTTTAAGGGGTGGCAATGTCGGTTCGGAAACCGACCTCGGAGCAGTACTGGGGCGAGGGAGCTTCGAGGGGAAGGGATGGGCTCACGGGCGTAGAGTCAAACGGCATGGGCGACGGCTGGCGCGGCGTCAGCTGCTCCTTTGTGACCAGGGCACGGGAACCGAGCGATGGAACAGAGGGAGGGCGGGGCGTCGGGCCGAGAAGGGAAAGGGGAAATGGAGGGGGAGAAAGAGGGCTCGAGCCATGCCGATTTTGGGGAGAGAGGGATGGGAGCGGGAGGCGTGGCCTCCGGGTTTTGGACGGACGCGGGCGGCGCGGCTTGGGCATGCACGCTGGCTCGCGGGGTAGGGCGCGGCGCAACGCGGCAGGGGCGCGGGGCTGGGCGGCAGGTGGCGACCGCGGCGGCGGCCGCGCGGGCGCACGCGCGCGAGGCAACGGCTCGCGGGGCCGAACTCGCAGCGGGGAGCTTGCCGGGGATGAAGCGGGGAGAGAAAGAGCGAGAGAACGAGGGAGAGAGGGAGGGCGCTCGGCTCGGCGTCGGCTCACGCGCACGCATGCGCGCGTGAGGCGCACGAGCAGAGCGAGGGAGGGGAGAGCTGAGGGAGGGAGAGATGGGCCGAGAGGGGGAGATGGGCCGAGGAGAGAAAATCGGCCCACCAAACCTGAGGGAGGCAAAATAGACTTTTATAGAGGGATTTGAATTTGGAGAGATTTGGATTCGGGATTTAAATTCGACAATGGATTGAGGATTCGAGATCAGAGATTGGCACGCACACAGACATCAAGCAAAGAAACGACTTTCGCAAATAGGGTTTTTAGAATTAAATTTTCCCGCTAGGCGCCACGACGGAACGGGCGCTACAGAGAGGGCGCGACGGCGTCGGAGGTGGTGGAGAAGATGGTGTCGCGGGCGGTGGTGGAGAAGGCGTTGTGGGAGGCATTTGAGAAGGTGGTGTCGGAGGCGGTGGAGAAGAAGAGCGAGGGCACGGTGGCGTCGGAGGTGGTGGGAGACAATGGTGTCGTAGGCGGTGGTGGAGAAGGCTTTGTGGGAGGCGTTCGAGAAGGTGGTGTCGGAGGCCGTGGAGAAGAAGGGAGGCGGCGCGGTGGTGTCGGAAGGGGCAGTGGAGAAGGTGGAATCGGAGGTGGTGGAGGAGATGGTGTTGGATTCGGCGGAGAAGGCGTCTGCGTCGGCGGGGGAGGAGGAGGAGGAGAAGGAGAACGACAGGATGTGTTAGAAGTATAGATATGTCGGTTAGAGATAAGAGTCAAAAACAACAGAAAACCTACACCACGACATCCCGTGGAGACGGGATCCCCTCCTCCTACCTCACTCCTCTCCCCAAAATCATCCGAATCCTCTCCTCCTACCTCACTCTCCTCTCCCAAATCACACGGCAATGCAGCCCTCCCCGTCGCCTCCTCTTACCTCACTCTCCTCCCCCAAATTAGACGGCACTGCAGCCCTCCCCGTCGCCGTCGCCCACGGCTCACCGGAGCCGGCGGCCGCCGCCGCGAGGGAGGCCGCGACGGCGAGCGCGGTGAGCGAGAGGGAGAGCGGGAGCGGGGTGCGGTGGAGCCGGAACGGGGTGCGGTTGCGGCGACATCCTCCATGACCGGCAACAAGCGGATCTGCTACAGCGTCGGTGATGAAGACCTCCATGGCCGGCGGCAGGGGCGCGCCGAGCACGTCGTCATCCACAGCCAGCTGAGGAGGCTGGGGAGGCATGGTATAAGGTAGGCACCAGATTTGTCGCCTCCTCTTCCTCCGCCGCCCCGCTGCTCGACCTCCTCGACCCCGCGACTCCTCCTCCTCCTCTTTCTTAAGGTATCACGCTGATACCCAGGTACCAAGGTCTGATACCTAGGTACCAGCTCGATACCCAGGGTACCAGGTATCAGTCGATACCAAGGTACCAGGGGTACCAGGTACTAGGTACCAGCCGATACCAGTGTACCAGGTACCACCTCGGTACCTTACCCAAGGTACCGAGGTTTTGGCGGTGAGGTAGCTGCTACTCTGGGTGCTACTCTGGGTGCTCAGGGGTGACGATGCCGGCAAGGTATCACTCGAGCGCGCGATACCGAGGAGAATTTTTGGCGGTGAGGTAGCTGCTACTTCGGCGATGACGCCGGCGAGGTAAGGTAGCCACTGCTCCGGCGACGATACCGAGCAGGCAGTGGCTAGGTATCGAGACAAATCACGTGTTCTGTAGGGTGCTCTTTTATGCTGTCATTGCTTTTTTAATTATCCCATGAATGCACTATTTCCACGGTATCCCGTGGGGTAGCAGCCCTCCAAAAACAAATATAGAGATAAGATATATCCTATAAATAGAATCCTAAAGATAAGATAGAGATAAATCTACTTTTATTTTTACTGTAATCTGTCTCTATCTTCTATGTACTCTTGTATATAGCCCATGAGAGAGTCGATCTAGTAGATGAGAAAACATCGGAATACAAGAATTAGATTTTTTTTCCACAGGATGATCACCCTCAAGAGCTCCGACGGCGAGCCGGTCGAGGTGACAGAGTCGTCGGCGAGGATCTCCAAGGTCATCGGGGACAAGATCGACGCCGGCCGCGGCGGAGAGGCCATCCCGCTCCCACACATCGACAACAAGACCCTCAAGAAGGTGATCGAGTACTGCGACGAGCACGCCAACGAGAACTCCGACACCGACGAGCAGAAAGAGGAACTCAAGAACTGGGACAAGGCCTTCATCGACGAGCTGGACGAGGACGACGGCTCCTTCCTCTTCGAGGTCCTCCTGGCCTCCACCTACCTCAAAATCGACAGGCTCTTCGACCTCACCTACCAGAGGGTCGCCGACAATAGCAAGGTCAAGACCACTGAGGAGATCCGCAAGGCCTTCAGTACCATCGAGATCGAGCTCAGCGACAAGGAGGAGGACGAGGAGCAGCAGCAGGAGGAGGAGGAGACCCGCCCGGAGAACGTCTGAATCTTGAAGTATAGTACTCAATTCGATCTCTTGACCCGCAGTGTTTCTCGTCGTGTGATGGCGGCTGTCTCGTAGTTGTGTGTGTTGGTGTCTCTGGTAGATTCAGATCGAATTGGGGAGTTCGTCCATCCTGTCCAAGAAGAACAGAGTCGATCGGTTGTGTCGTTGAATGAGTTGAACTGCTGGATCGCTTGCATGAAGTGAATATTTTGACCCCAAATTGTTTGCTACGTGCCTCTATCCGATTGGTTTTCATGCAGTTTGGATTCTGGTGTGAGTTGGATTTGAATATAGAAGGGAGAACATTCTCTGAAATTCTGAATGCTGCATTTCGTTTCAGATGCATGGACTGATCCGTCAGTGCTGATGCCTTAGTATTGCAGTCTGTTGTTTGTTTAACTAAACCAACTACCTGCTGCCTGCATGCCTGTATTCTTCTGCATATGAAGCATTTGGTTTCAGATATGCATGTGGACTGATCTGATACCCAGTATATTGCATTCTTCAGCATCTCAAGAATTTCATTTCAGAGACGTATGGACGTACTGAGTTGATGGGACAAGTTTACCCTATTCTTCCCTGCATGTGTTCTTCTTTCTACTGCATCATGTAGCCATTTAGCTAGTTGGCACAGTAGTATCACTCAACTAGTTGTCTAATGCATCATGTTTGTAACTTGCAATGCTTGGTGTTTTTACGGGTTCATTTGGAATGCATGACTTTATATGGTTTTTGAATTAATTACTTCAGTTACCATAAAAATCCTGTAAGATTTGTTCATTTCAGAAGGGAACTAACTACTAAAAATTCTTTGGGGGAACTATCAACAAATTAATTAAACTCAGTTGCCAAATTGAAGATGATAATGTTTTCTAGAAATAAATTGATTTTTGTTTCTTCGCACAAACTCTACACCTTCTTAAAAGTTCACAGTTTATTTTACAAAAAAGAATACTCTAGTTGGTAGTATCTCCCTTTCTAGAGATCAAAGATGAAAGATGTGGCATCGGTGGTCACAGTAAGTCGCCTAATGAAATACTACTAGCAATACTCTTATCTTGCAGTTTGCAGGTCAAGTAACAGGAAAAACATGGCGTGACATGATCACAGTTCACAAACTCTTTCGGCTTGCACACTCTTTATCTTGGTGCATATGGCTGCAGACGAACAATAGAATTTTCAGTGGCAGCTACGAAGTAAGCAGATGTAGTGGACATGATCACAAACCTGTGCAAGGCCTGAGAGGAAGCTTTAGCTACAATGTAGTACTAGTTTTCATGGCTTCTCTGCGTTTCGTTGTTGTTTTTTCTGCTTTCTCGTATCAATGAAATGGCAGAGCTCCTGCCCTACACTCGATAAAAAAAAATATGGTGTCACAGAATATTTGCTAAAATATCCTTATTACTCCTAGTAATCAGGCATGTTCCTTGGTTGCTCCGGTGACTTCTTAGAAGGAAATTAAGATGGTGAAAATTCTCCTAACTATGAACCACTTGTTAATTGTTACTAGCATCAGTTACTGTAATCCATCATTATGCCGGAGTCCAAGTTGATTTAATAAATCTTAAGCGGTGATACGATCCCCAAGACCCCAACGATCAAAGAGAAAAATATATACAGTAGGAGTCTTCAGAGAAAAATTCAAAATATGTAAACGTGAGGAGATTTTTACCAACCGAGAAAAATTCTTCTCTCAACGGGAAAAGAAAAAAGAGGAGAAAAAAGGGAGCAATGTACTGTATGACAACATGGTCCTCATAAATGGGCCGAATCTATTACAATTGCCCAGCCGCAAAACGTGGCCCAACGTGGCCCGCAAATCGCAGCCGCTCTTGTCCAGCTGGCGTGCCAGCTAGCCAGCTAGGTTTGCATTGCAGGAACAAAAAAAAAAACAAAAAAAAAACGTAACGGACACGAAAGCGAGCACGCCTCCTGAGTCCTGACCCGAACCCGTTCGCCGGTGGCTATATATACCGGCGACTCCGAACCTCTCAGTCTCTCACTGATCAATCCGTCTCGTGTGCCACACCAATACACCATCAACGGCAAGAAGAGGTAGGGCTCAGCGAGAGAGAAAGCGATCGAGTGATGGCGGAGGAGATAGAGGTGGAGGTGGAGGACGAGAGAGAGGCCGAGGCGGTGCAGAAGGCGGTGTCCGATGCTTTGGAGAAGGTGGAGATGATGGCGGAGGAGAAGGGGGTGATGCCGGTGGAGATGGAGGTGGAGGTGAAGGTGGTGGAGGTGGAGGACGAGAGAGAGGCCGAGACGGTGGTGGAGAAGGTGGAGATGATGGACGAGGAGGGAGAGGACGCGCCAGCGACGGCGGCGGATAAGCTGCTAGCGGAGGCGCTGACGGAGGCGTTGGAGAAGGCGGGGTGGGACGCGGCGGAGATGGCGTTGTCCGATGATTTGGAGAAGGTCTCGCTGGAGGCGGAGGAGCAGGAGGAGGAGAGCGCTAGGATGATCACCCTCGAGAGCTCCGACGGCGAGGCGGTCAAGGTGAAGGAGGCGTCGGCGAGGCTGTCCAAGACCATCGGGAACATCATCGACGACGGCCGCGGCGACGAGGCCATCCCGCTCCCCGACGTCAGCTACAAGACCCTCAAGAAGGTGGTCGAGTACTGCGACAAGCACGCCGACGAGAAGTCCGACACCGACGAGCAGAAAGAGGGGCTCAAGAACTGGGACAAGGCCTTCATCGACGAGCTGGCCGAGGACGACGACTCCCTCGTCAAGGTCATCATGGCCTCCAACTACCTCAAAATCGATGGACTCCACAACCTCGCCTCCCAGTGCAAGACCACCCGCGAGCAGATCGGCAAGGCCTGAACCATCGAGATCGAGCTCGGCGACAAGGAGGAGGAGGAGGAGGAGACCCGCCCGGAGAACGTCCGAGTCTTGAAGTACTACTCACTAATCTCTTAACCCGTAGTGTCCTCGTCGTGTAATGGTGGTTCTCTCGTAGTTGTGTGTTGTGTCTCTGGTAGATTCAGATTGGATCGGGGAGTTCGTGCATCTTGTCCAAGAAGAACAGAGTCGGCTGTGTCGTTGAGTACTTTGTACTGCTGGATCGCTTGCATGAAGTGAATATTTTGCCCCGAAATTGTTTGCTGTGTCTGCTTGGCTTTCGTGCAGTTGGTCTTCTTGTTAAATGTTTGCTCTATCTCTAGCTGTCTACTTGTTGGCATCTGGTTCGATGTTGGGGTTCCAATCCAGGAGATTCGGTTGCAGATTTGTAATATTTCTCAGTGGTCAGTGCTCGATCGATCGGGGGATGTGTTTCCTGCTCTTGAGTTTGTATTGGGTGCAAGTTTGGTGTTGCATTTTGCTTGGATTGTGGTTCGGATTAATTTGAGAAGGGGAAAAAACATCGTTGCATTTTTATCTGAAATTCTGAATGCTGCTTTCGTTTCAGAGATACATGGACTGATCGGTTCGAACTGATCCATGCATGTGTCTGAATTTTCTTCTGCATCTGAAATGTTTCGTTTCAGATATGCATATGGACTCCCTAGTATGTTCTGTGTTGCATTCTTCTGCATCTGATGCATTTTGTTTCAGAAATGAATTTCGCCATTTGGATTGGTCCCCTAGTATGTATGTTCTGCGTTGCATCTGAAGCATTTGTTTCAGAAAAGTTTCAGATATGAATTTGGGTTGATCCTCCCTAACTATCTTCTGTGTTTCCGGATCTGAAGCATTTTTCGTTTGAGGTTTTTTACCGTCCAGCAAAAACTTCGGTACATCCCGGTACCGGCAATCAGAGCCATTCATTTAGACTGATCCGAGGTTTGCTCCAGTCCATCGTTTTGTACCGGGAGGTACATGTACCGCAAGGTACCAATGGTAATCCAGCCGTTGATTCTTCAGGGGTACGATGGGCCGTGAATGAAGGAAGCTCGTGATGCCCCATCGAGGGCCCGCTATCTACATGCCTTCACGCTCGGCGGTTCGTTTTTACTGTCGAAGGCGGCCGTCACGAGATGAGCTTCAGGCCTTCTCCCTCTAGAGAGAATGACGATGGAGGGAACAACAATCGTCAGTTAATATGGGTGTTTATTTGTGTAAGAGAGATTATCGAGTAACATACACGCTTATATGGGTAAAGAGATTGATATTTTTAGATTGACGTTAATTCTGATAAAATAATTTTACACATGCATGGAGGGCTACCAAATCACACAATTACACCAGTCTGGAATTTATTAAAATTTTTGGCATAACCACCTTATATTCACCGACATCCAACAGTCACAAAAATGTTGGTCACTGTAAACACACGCACATATCATCACATTTTCAGTCTGGAGAACTTTAAAGAAAGAACTACAACAAATAGCTTCACATCACATCACACCTTCCAATCTTCCATACCCATATAGCTAGGCAGCAGCCTCCGAACACACAGCTTGGCTTAAATCCTGCCAAAGGCAGCTTCAGCGTTCCACTATGAGGCCCCATTTTGACAGATTTTGATCCAGACAAGGCTTAAATCGTTGACAGATTTCGGTTAGCGTCGATTTCATGATCCTCAGTGGCTGCAGCGCCTGCATTACAGAAGAATGACAAAAGCAATAAAGTGTGACCAAAGGAATATTTTCCTGTCAAACAAACTAAAATTAACATGTGAGTGCTAAGACAGTTAGCTCCCTGAATATTGGTAACCATTGTCGAGGAACAAAGTTTGCTTGCACATGTCAAAAATAAAAATTCACATGCCCGAACAAAACTGACAAATTCTTGGGCATGATCTTGCCAACCCTTTTTTCAAACATGAATTTGGGTTGATCCCCCCTAAGTATGTTCTGTGTTTCCAGATCTGAAGCATTTTCGTTTCAGTGATGCATGGACAGATCTAGCAGAAGAATGTTCTTGGTCGTTTGGTTAAGTTAACCCACTTCATTTCCCTGCATGTGGTCTGCTTTCTTAAGCATTATTAGGATGGTGTCCTACTGTGTTGTTTGGTTCATAAAATTTCTGTACGTGTTCTGAATTCCTGAGCTCTGCTCCAGATTAGTTAGCAACAATCCAATGCCTGAACTTTTGCCTTTTGTTTTGAGACATTATGAGAGCTACAGCTACTGCACCTTTTCTTCCTTCTTGTGTGTGTTCCATGTAAATTTGCTGCACAATTGTAAATCTGCTTGAGTTGGCGTTGTCTCTGAACTTGTGAACAAGGAATTTTAGAGAGAAAACTGAAGATAACTAATTACCGTGTGATTCAATGTAATCCGAGTTTAATGCTGTGTCAGCAGAACTCCAGGTCACTAGGCCTTATTTGGGTGCCTGGAAGGATTCCCAGGGCCAGATATCTGTTTGAATTTCATAAATGTAAAGGATATGTTCAATGTTGCTTTGATTCTAGTGCAAACTGTACTAAGGGGAAAAATACATCGTCGCAGTTTTGTCTGAATGCTGCATTTCGTTTCAGATATATTCAGTACGTTGTCCGTTGTTTGGTTAATTAACCCAACTCCATGCGTATGTCTGAATTTTCTTCTGCATCTGAAGCATTTTGTTTCAGATAGCACTTCTGTATCTGAAGAATTTCGTTTCTGAGATTCATGGACTTATTTCCCAGTATGTTCTGAGTTGTTTGGTCAGGTTAACCCAATTCCCTGCATGTGCTCTGCTTCTAGTTGAGGCAGGATTCCGCGTAGTTGTTTTGCTCAACTGGTGCATCATGTTTGCAAGTTGCAATGCTAACTGTGTTTATGGGCTCCTTTGGAATGCTGAATGCATGAAGTTTATAAATAATCACTTCAGTTAAGCTCAGTTGCCAATTGAAATCAGGTAAGCTTCTGTTGCCAATTGAAAATCACTAACTCCTTTGGGGAGCTATTATACGAATCAGTTAAGCTAAGTTGCCAATTGAAAACGAAAATGTCCCTATAGAGGAAATTAATTAACCTCTGTTCACATTCTACACACCTAATTTAAAATTTCAGATGGAATCTCCTTTTCAAGATGCAGTATCAAAGACGAGTGATGTAATAAAGTTCAGTACTAAGTTGCCGAATGAAATAATAGTACTGCAGTTTTTTTGGAACCAAAGCAAGCATGTGCATTCTCTATCTTGCAATTTGTAGGTTAAGTAACAGGAAAATGGCGTTACATAATATTTGCTGAAATACTCTTGTTAATTAGAGCCGAACTAGAAAAACCGTGTATGAACAAGCTGAAATTAGGCACATTCCTCGGTTGCTGTGATTTCAGTGTTAGTTTTACCCATCCACCTACTCTAAAAGGAAATTAAGACGGAAAAAATTCTCCGGACTCCTAATAACGGACCACTTGTCAGTTGTTTAGTTCATACATATGCCGGAGACTTCCACTTAAATAATAAATGGCGATACACGATCATTGAAAAGAAAAATATATACTCCAATATACAGCATGAGTCTTTCAGTATGAGAAAAAAAAATACTCCACAAAACATATAAACGTGAGGGGGTTCACATCCTCTGTCATAATGTCACTACCATTGGTAGACGATGGGACAATAAAAGGGTGGAACCCATATATCAATGACTATAATAATATAATGATAGTGATATTATGATAGATGATCCTAATAAAGAACGGTACAAATAATACTTGACAACCGTACAAATACTTTTCTAGCAGTGCAAAAAGAACCGTACGGTAACGTGGTCCTCATAAATGTGCAGAATCCATTACAAATTCTCAGCCCATATACAACAACCTTCTGGCGCATGGCCCAGCAGCCAGCCCAACCTAGCAGCCCAACACGGCCTGGACAAAACAGTAGTCCGTCCAGCTGGCGAGCCAGCTAGGCTTGAAGCGAAAGCGAGCACGCCTCCACCGCCGGCGAGGCTATATATATCGGCGACCCCTTCTGACTCCGACCTCGCACCGATCAATCCGCCTCGCGCCACCGCATCGCATTCGCATCAACAGCGAGCGCTTAGGTAGTCACTAGTCAGTGCAAAGAGAGCTAGGGCTCGATCTTTGTGAGCGAGTGATGGCGGAGGAGAAGGGGAAGGGGAAGGGGAAGGAGGAGGGAGAGGGCTCCGCGATGGCGTCGGAGGCGGCGGAGATTCTGGTGGTGCCGGGTGCGGCGGGGGTGGGGAAGGCGTTGTTGGAGGCGTTCGCGAAGGTGGCGGTGGAGAAGAAGGGCGAGGTCGCGACGGTGTCGGAGCTGGTGCGGAAGCTGGTGTCGGAGGGGGTGGCGGAGGAGGCGGTGCCCGAGGCGTTGGAGCAGCCGGTGTTTGATTCGCCGGAGAAGGTGGCGCCCGAGGTGGCGGAGGAGGAGGAGAGCGGCGGCAGGATGATCACCCTCAAGAGCTTGGACGGCAAGACGGTCAAGGTGAAGGAGGCGTCGGCGAGGCTGTCCGAGACCATCGGGAAAATCATCGACGACGGCCGCCGCCGCGGCGACGAGGCCATCCCGCTCCTGTTAGTCAGCTACAAGGCCCTCATGAAGGTGATCGAGTACTGCGACGAGCACGCCAACAACAAGGCCGACACCGACGAGCGGAAAGAGGAACTCAAGAACTGGGACAAGGCCTTCATCGACAAGCTGGACGAGGACAACCTCCTCTTCGTCGATGTCCTCGCGGCCTCCAACTACCTCAACATCACTGGACTCTCCAACCTCACCCGCCAAAGGTTCGTCGACCCGTTTAACACCAGCAACAGGACCCCCGACGCCGAGGAGACCCGCGCCAACCTCATCCCGGCGAACACCTCAGCCACAGCCTCGACCTCAAGGCCATCAACATCGACCTCAGCCTCACACTCTGCGACTAGGAGGGGGAGGGGGAGGAGGAGACACTGAGACACTACCGGAGAACGTCTGAGTCTTGAAGTAACACTCACTTTCTCTCTTAACCCGTCGTGTCCTCGTCGTGTAATGGTGGTTCTCTCGTCGTTGCGTGTTGTGTCTCTGCTAGATTCAGATCGAATCGGGGAGTTCGTGCATCCTGTCCAAGAAGAACAGAGTCGGCTGTGTCGTTGAGTACTTTGTACTGCTGGATCGCTTGCATGAAGTGAATATTTTGCCCCAAATTGTTTGCTGTGTCTTCTTGGCTTTCATGCAGTTAGTCTTCTTGTTAAATGCTTGCTCTGTTTCTAACTCAGTCTACTCGTGATGCTTGGGATTCCAAACCAAGCGATTTGGTTTCAGATTTGCAACATTTCTCAGTACTCGGGGATGTTTTCCTGCTCACAATTTTTATTGGGTGCAAGTTTGTGTTATGTTTTACTTGGATTCAGGTGCGAATTGAGTTCAGGAGGGTGAAAACATCGTTGTGATTTTTATCTGAATGCTGCATTTCGTTTCAGAGATGCATGTACTGGTCTGTTCGAACTGTAAAATTTTGCCCCAATTTGTTTGCTGTCTCTGCTCGGTTTTCATGGTGTTAGACTACTCGGTCTACTTGTTGGTATGTGGTTCAATTCGTTTGTAGGATTCCAATCCAAGGGTTTGGATGCAGATTAGCAAACATTTCTCAGTGCTCAAACTGACCGGGGATGTTTTCCTGTTCATGAATTTGTATGGCTTGCGTTTTGCCTGAATTCTGGTGTGAACTGGACAGATAAGGGAAAGCGTCTGTTGCAAATTTCGTTTCATAGATGTATATATTGATTAGTACCGATGACTAACTGATCATCAGTTGTTTAGTTCAGTTCTTAACAGTAACTGATCCTTCTCTGTTGCAAACTGATCCAACTCCCTGCATGTTTTCTAACTTATCAGATAAAGTTTCAGAGATGTTGCAAACTGATCTTTCTGTCTATGTCTGTCTGTATCTGAATTCTTCTGGATATTTCAGAGATGTTTTCAGAGATGTATCTGAATTCTTCTGGATATGAAACAATTCGTTTCAGATATGGATGTGGATTCTTCTGCATGCCACAATGTGTTGCATTTTTCTGTAGCATTCCGTTTCAGAGATGAATGGGCTTATCTGAAGAATCATGCTTGTAACTTGCAGGGCTAATTGTGTTCACGGGCTTGAATACATGACTTTTAAATATAGTTTTCGTGTGAACTAATTACTTCAGTTACCATAAATATCCTGCAAGATTTGTTTATTTCAGAAAGGGACTAACTACTCAGAACTCTTTTAGGGGATTATCAACAAATAAATTAAGCTCAGTTGCCAATTGGAAACAACCAAATTCCTAGAAAGAAAATTCACACACTCTGTACACCTAATTTGAAAGTTCACATTTTGTTTTACAAAAATAATACTAGCTGGTACAGTACTCCCTTTCGAGAGATCAGAGACGAGTGATATGGGGAAAAAAAGTAAGTTGCCGAATCAAATGAAAATACTCCAGTTTTTATTGAACCAACAACACGGGTGACATTTTTCAATTAGCAGGCCAAGTAACAGGGAAATGGCGTGACATTTTTCTTCTTTTGAATGTTGTGCCGTTTGGCTGAACCTGTACTGGTATGATTATTTCTAGTAAAAGGAATGGGGGCCTTAGCCCTTGCTCAAAAAAAAAATGCTGGAGAGTTCTTTATCCTCGATTTAAGCATTGAATCGCCATCGTTGAAGAGAAAAAAAATTAATACAGTATCCACTACGAGTTTTCAGTATGAGAAGAAAACAACATATACTTCGTATAAATCTAAGGATATCTAACAAACCGTACAAATCTAGCCCACGACCTTCTCCTCTGGGCCGTACCCAGCCCAACCTACTGGCCCAGCAAGGCCTGCAAATCACAGTACTCTCCTACTCTTGGAGAAGAGGAAATGCAACGGCCGCCGCGAAGGCGAAGGCGAACACGTCTCCATCTCCGGGCTGCGCCTTTAACCAGAACACGTGAGCCGGCGGCTATATATCGGCGACCCCATCTGCTTCCGTCGTCGCACCGATCAATCCGGCGATCGCTAAGGTAATCAGTTTCCGAGAGAGTTAGGGTTTCGCAAGTGATGGCGACGGGGAACGGAGAGGCCGCGGTGGTGGAGGAGAAGGAGGGAGAGGGCACGATGGTGCCGGAGGCGGTGGAGAATGCGGCGTCGGAGGCGCTGGAGAAGAAGGTGGTGTTGGATGCGGCGGAGAAGGAGGAGGAGGAGAAGGATAGCGAGGCGGAGGCGGAGGCGGAGGCGAGGATCTCCAAGCTCGTCGGCGACATGATCGACAACGTCTGCGCCGATCACGGGATCCCGCTCCCCAAGGTCGACATCAAGACCGTCAGGAAGATGGCCGAGTACTTCAACAAGCACTCCGTCCTCACCGACAAGGAGGAACTCAAGAACTGGGACGAGGGTTTCATCAACGAGCTTGACGGCGACGAGGACAAGTACTCCCTCTTCAAGATCATCCGGGCCTCCGAGCGCGTCGGCTTCTATGGACTCCTCGACCTCGCCAGCGACATGGTCGCCCGCAAGATCAAGGCGGGCAAGACCATCGACGAGATCCGCAAGTTCCTCGGCGTCGAGAAGGAATTCACCAAGGAGGAGGAGGAGAAGATCCGCCGGGAGAACGCCTGGGCCTTCGAGGAGTAGACACCTGGCTGTTCTTCGTCGTGATTGTTGTTGTCTCGTAGGTGTGTGTCGCATACTTGCATCTCTGGTAGATTCAGATCGAATCGGGGAGTTCGTGCATCCCGTCCCGTGCAAGAAGAACAGAGTCGATTGGCTGTGTCGGTTGAATTCTTTGAACTGCTGGATCGCTTGCATGATCGTGAATAATTTTGCTTCCATCAATGCTGTTTCCTGTGTTTGCTTGGCTTTGATGCAGTTAGCCTCCTTATTAATTGTTCGCTGTCTCCTCTGTCTGCTCGTTGGTTTGGTTCAATTGCGTTGATGTGATTCCAATCCAAGAGACTGGATTGCAGATTTGCTGCTTAATCGATCTGGGATGTTTCCCTGGCCATGAATTTGTATTGGGAAGAATTTTGTTGCGTTTTGGATTCTGGTGTGAATTGAATTGAGAAGGGAAAACATCGTTGCAACATTTTTCTGAATTCTGCATTTTTGTTTCAGAGATGCATTGGGCTGATCCTTTAGTACTCTGTCTGTTGTTTGGTTTATGAACCGAACAGGCTGCATGTCTGAATTCGTCTGCGTCTGAAGGACTAAAGCATTTCGTTTCTGAATTCTTCTGCGTCTGAATTGGGGAGTAGCTCAATATAGTTTCTTCGCACGCGCTCTCTACAGCTAACTTAAAAGTTCACAAGTTGTTTTACAGACAAATATAGTTGGTCTCTCACTTTCTACTAGAGAGATCAAAGATGAGTGATGTGGAGTAAGTTTTGCCGAATGAAATGCAGTAATAGTACTCCAGTAAGTTTGCCGAATTTGCAGGTCAGGTAACCGGAAAATGGCTTGGTATAATATTTGCTAAAATATCCTTAACTAGGCACATTTCTTGGTTTCTGTAGTGAATTTTCAGTGTTAGTTTTACCCATCCACCTTTTCTTAGGAGGAAAAGTTAAGATGGTAAAATTTCTCCTAACTAGCACCAAACCTGAAGAGATTTAACATATTCTTTCCCCAGCATAAAAAAGAAGAATATAGGAGCATTGGTTGTCAAATATGGTCTGAATCCAATTCAAATTCTCAGCCCATTGAGCACAAGTCCACAACCTTCTGGCCCAACACAGCCTTCAAACTCAGAAGGCTCTGTCGTCCAGCTGACGAGCCAGCTAGGCTTGGAGAGGAGGAAACGTAGCGGCCGCGAAAGCGAAAGCCAACACGCCTCCGTCTCCGCCTCCTCCGCGCTATAAAAAGGCGTCCCCCATAACCCCATTCGGCTTGGACCACTCGCCGATCAATCCGTCTCGTCTCGTTCCACTGCTTCACCGCGAGCGAAAGGGGAGAGTTGGGGTTTTGCGAGCGAGAGCGAGCGATGGCGACGGGGAGCGGAGCAGCGGCGGCGGCGGCGGATGCGGAGGAGAAGGAGAGCGGCAGCAGGATGATCACCCTGACGAGCAACGAGGGCAAGGCGTTCGTTGTGACGGAGGCGTCGGCGAGGCAGTCCGCGACCATCAGGAGCATGGTCGACGACGGCGGCTGCGTCGACAAGGGCTTCCCGCTCCCCAACGTCGACTCCAAGACCCTCGCGAGGGTGATCCAGTACTGCGACGAGCACGGCAACAAGGAGGCCCACACCGTCGACGAGAGAGCGGCGCTCGCCAAGTTCGACAAGGACTTCATCGCCGAGCTGGACGCCGACAAGGCCTTCCTCTACGACGTCACCATGGCCGCCAACTACCTCCACATCCAAGGACTCTTCGCCCTCACCACCCAGTGCATCGCCGACACCATCAAGGGCAAGACCCCCGAGGAGATCCGCACGGCCTTCGGCATCGAGTACGACCTCACCGCGCAGGACGAGGAGGAGATCAAGGAGGAGGATACTCACGCATGACGCACCAGCTAGCTGCCCCCGTAAGCCGTAGTGTCCTCGTCGTAACGATTGTTCTCTCGTAGTTGCGCGTTGTGTCTCTGGTGGATTCAGATCTAATCAAGCTTATTGCCTTTGAGTTCGTGCATCCTGTGTCCAAGTAGAAGTGTAGAACTGAGTCGGCTGTGTCGTTGAATGCTTTGCAACTGCTGGATCGCTTTTTGCCCCAAATTGTTTTGCTGTGTCCGCTTGGCTTTCATGCAGTTAGTCTTCTTGTTAAATTCTTGCTCTGTCTTTAACTCTGTCTACTCGTGATGCTTGGGATTCCAAACCAAGCGATTTAGTTTCAGATATGCAACAGTTCTCAGTGATCAGGGATGTTTTCCTGCTCACAAATTTTTATCAGGTGCAAATTTGTGTTGCGTTTTGCTTGGATTCAGATGTGAATTGAATTCAGGAGGGAGAAACGCATCGTTGAAAATTTATCTGAATGCTGCATTTCGTTTCAGTGATGCATGGATTGGTCCTGTTCGAACTGTAAATTTTTGCCCCAAATTGTTTGCTGTCGCTCGGTTTTCATGCAGTTAGACTACTCGGTCTACTTGTTGGCATCCAACCCAAGAGTTTGGTTGCAGATTAGCGATATCTCTCAGTGCTCAAACTTACCGGGGATGTTTTCTTGTTCATGAATTTGTATGGGTTGCGTTTTGCCTGAATTTCTGGTGTGAACTGAACAGAGAATGGAAAGCGTTTTGCAAATTTATCTGAATGCTGCATTTCGTTTCATATATGTATGTACTGATTAGTAACGATGACCAACTGATCATCAGTTTTTGGTTCAGTTCTCAACAGTAACTGATCCTTCTGTGTTGCAAACTGATCCAACTCCCTGCATGTTTCATGTTTGCAACCTGATCAGATAAAGTTTCAGAGATGTTACAAACTGATCCTTCAGTATGTCTGTCTGTTTGGTTAATTGACCCAACTCCCTGCATGTATCTGAATTCTTCTGGATATGAAACAATTCTTTTCAGATATGGATGTGGATGATTACCCTAGTATGTCACAATTTGTTGCATTCTTCTGCATCTGTAGCATTCAGTTTCAGAGATGAATGGGCTTATCTGAAGAATCATGCTTGTAACTTGCAGGGACTGTGTTTACAGGCTTGAGTACATGAATTTTATATATAGTTTTCGTATGAACAAATTACTTCAGTTACCATAAAGGCCCTGTAAGGTTTCTTTATTTCAGAAGGGGGCTAACTTTTCAGAACTCTTTTATGCCTTGTTTGGATACGCCTGGATTTAATCCGGGCCGGGAATGACAAGTATAGTAAGAAATTTATGATAGATATAATGAGAGACCGGGATTTATTCCGGGCCGGGAACTAATTTACTCATGATAGGGACAACAAAACATTCGGATTAGTTCCACATCTCTTGACTAGTGGATTGATTCTCGGTCTCTTATTGTCTCTATCATAAGTAAATTGGTTCCTGACCCGGAATAAATCCCGCCTCTCATTGTATCTACATAAATTTCTTACTATACTTGTTATTCCCGGCCCAGATTAGATCCAGGTGTAACCGAATAAGGCCTAAGGGAACTATCAACAAATAAATTAAGTTCAGTTGTCAATTGAAAACAACAAAATTCATAGAAAGAAAATTCACATGCTATGTAACCTAATTTAAAAGTTCAGATGTTTTTTTAAAAAAAAAAATCACGCATTATGCAGTAACCACAAAAGCTCCAATGTTGCGCCGTGAGCCAAGGAAGGGGACGGGACTAGTCCACAAAAGCTCCAATATCGGCATGTCCAGCAACCTCTGAGCTGGTCTGAAGGAAGAAGAAACAACTCTAGCCCATACCAGTTATATTTTGTTGTTGAACTCGGAGTTTGGTCATACCACTTGACATAGATGCTCTGATGCATGCCCTCAAAATGAGGCAATTACAGATGTAACTGGTCCAGAATTGTTTATATTAATTGTAACCAATCGAGTTGAAACCTCATTTATTATTCATATAACAAGGTATATATAGATTGAACAAGTTTCGAGTTTCTAGTAAAAACAAATAATATCCTAGACTAGAATATGATGATCATATATCAAGGTTATAACATATCAACTCCATAATATATCTTACAATCTTTGTCTACCCCAATGCCGTGCATTGGGCAAGTCAATCTTGTCTAGGACTAGGTATATAGTGTTCCATGTAAGATATATGACGCCTAGTAATAGACCACAGAATGAGTGTGTCTTGTGGTGAGAAAGACGGTGGCTGGCACAGAGATATCCAATCTCCCAAACAACTCTCAATACCAAATCTGTATCTGGTCCCCCAGTCGAGGCATATCCTTTATGAAAGTATGTACCTAGAAACACGCAGATCTTAGGGGAAATAACACAACACTCAAAGTTAATTTCATAATGGAAAAGATCAGCACTGAAAAATTCCATCCAAAATACATCAAGGGCAGGCCAAGACGAAGCAATCAAGCAACTCAGAAAGTTTGTAAGTTAATTTGCAACGGTGATCAGGATGTACAAAGAAATTAAACTTTTCCCAAAAAAAATAATAAAATAAAACTAGTACCGGCAAATAATTAGCTAGCCCATGATTTAGAGAAAAGACCAACGATATGTAACAAACTTGACATATATCTAGACAAAATTAACTAAAGAAGGTCCTAAAGCTACAACGAAACTAACTAGTGGATACTTGATCAAGGAAATAACTCGACTAGGAAGGAAGATGCCTCCCAGCTCTTAAAAAGAAATTAAAAAAAAAAACTTGACTAGGGAGGAAGACAAATTTCAAACTGTGTAAGTCGAATTTTAACTCGCATGTTTACGAAAATATATATAATATATTGATCTATCTTGACAAATTTTTTGATAATTTTTTTAGTGTCATACATAAAACGGTATATGTACGTCTATGCATGCTGCGTGCGATGCGTTGCACTTGCACGTTGCACGTTGTAACCCCACCCAAGTCGTCGTCGATCAAGGCCTCCGGCCCATCCGCCCGCCCGTGGCAGCGTTGGGGAGAGTCGACCGACCGACCGACGCGCCCGCCGATTGATCGAAACCATATCAATTCGTTCGCCCGGCGGGTAAAATGCGGTGCATATGTTCCTGTTGCGTGCCACGCTGGGAGTTTCGATATATCGATCCTGCGCAATCACATACAGTACATAATCACGTTAGCGTCGTACTGCTTCCTGCCACCGACAGACTCGGCCGTCGTCGTATTCTTTGGTGTATCATTTTCTTTTCACGGTATATATGCATGTCACTTGTATTGTAAAGGGAGGGGATGCAATCATTCTAGCAACACAAAATTTGTTACAAAACATCTCTAGTTTCTAGTCTTTGTTGATAGACACCGTAACTTCTTTAATTTGCTCGTAGAAATCTTAAAAGCATGATAATTTGCTGAAATATAGTGTATATATCACCAGTCAGCTGTGTATTCTTTAGGAGTTATAGAAAGGGATTGATCGCTAAAATAAATAGCATTGGGGAGAGATAATTGCCCTGCGTCGTAGCCCACTGCTGTAGTGCCCTGATTTACTCACATGCAGACTACTTAACTATCGTATCCCATGCGGGCCCCACATGTCAGCAACGAACTCTTTCCTTATCTCTCACCCAGCCATCCTCCCTTTGCTCTTCACTATCCTCACTAGCCCGGGAGGCACATTGCGGGCGGCGTGGACATGGGTGGTGGCCGACAGTGTCCTAGTGAACTCATTGCAGGATAAAAGACAAAATCCCTCCTCTCTCTTGTCACAGTGGAGGACGACAGTGACAACGGTGAGGCTAAGCTTAGACGGAGAAAGCTTGGGGACGTGCGGAGCTCGAGCTTGATGAGGTACTCCAGGCTTGGGGAAGGTTCCAACAAGGCTTGGGGCTGCTTGGGAGCTCAAGCTCGAGCACCCCTACGACTACTTGCTCTCCCCCACCGTTGAACTGGCGCCGGCAGCGAGCCCACGAATTCTCTGTCCCAAAATCTCATTTTAGGCTGCGTTCGTTTGGAGTTGTTCCCAACTCCCCCATCTTGTTTTCCGCACGCACGCTTTTCAAACTACTAAACGGTGTGTTTTTTTGCAAAAAGTCTATATACGAAAGTTGCTTAAAAAATTCATATTTATCCATTTTTGAAAAAAAAATAGCTAATACTTAATAAATCACGTGCTAATGGATCACTCGGTTTTCCATGCCCAGAAGATGGGTTCCCAAGTCCCAACCCCCTCCAACGAATACAGCCTTAGTTTCTTCGCACACACTCTAACTTAAAAGTTCACAAGTTGTTTTACAAACAAGTATAGTCGGTCTCCCTTTTTAGGCTGTGTTTAGTTTCACGTAAAAATTGAAAGTTTAAAGAAATTGGAATGATGTGACGGAAAAGTTAGAAGTTTATGTGTGTATGAAAGTCTGATGTGACGGAAAAGTTAAAAGTTTAAAGAAAAAAGTTGGAATCTAAACAGGGCCCTATTAGAGAGATCAAAGATGAGTGTTGTGGGGTCACTGGTTATAGACTCAGTAAATTTTGCAGAATGAGATACAATATAATACTCCCTCCGTCGCATAATATAAAGGATTTTGAGTTTTTGTTTGCACTGTTTGACCACTTGTCTTATTCAAAAAATTTTAGATTATTTTTTTTGACTTACTTTATTATCCAAAGTACTTTAAGCACAACTTTTCGTTTTTTATATTTGCACAAATTTTTTAAATAAGACGAGTGATCAAACAGTACAAGAAAAAACTCAAAATCCCTTATATTGTGGGACGGAGGGAGCAGTACTTCAGTAAGTTCGCCGAATGTGCGATACTCTATATATGTTGCAGTTTGTAGGTCAGGCGTGACGTAGTATTTGCTAAAATATCCTTAATTAGGCATATTTCTTGGTTGTTGTAGGTGAATTTTCAGTGTTAGTTTTACCCATCCACCTGTTCTCCCAATTTATATTCCTCATTTTCTACACGCACGCTTCCCAATTGGCTAAATGTGCACTTTTTAAAAGAAAACTATATGAAAATTACTTTAAAAATTCATACTATTTTACCTTTTGAGTTTGTTTTAACTAATACTTAATTAATTATACGCTAATGTACCGCTATATTTTGCTTGTGGGGATGTGAAGTTCCCAACCTTCACCTCGGAACGCAACCTAAGATGGTGAAATTTCTCATAACTAGCACCAATTACTGTCGTTCATCGATACTAAACCTGAGGAGATTTAACGTACGAATTCTTTTCCCAGCCGAAAAATAAAGGAATATATGGGAGAATGTACTATGCGGGCATGGTTCTAAAAAAGGGCCGAGTCCAATACAAATTCTCTGCCCATGGACCACAACCTTCTGGCCCAACACAGCCTGCAAACACAGAAGGTTCTCGTGCAGCTGGCGAGCCAGCTAGGCTTGGAGAGGAGGAAACGTAGCGGGCGCGAAAGCGAAAGCGAGCACGCCTCCGTCTCCGCCGCCCCCGGGCTATAAAAGGCGCCCCCCATTTGGCTCGGACCACTCACCTATCAATCCGTCTCGTCTCGTCTCGTGCCAGTGCCACTGCTTCACCGCGAGCGAAAGGAGAGTTGGGGTTTTGCGAGCGAGAGCGAGTGATGGCGAAGGGGAGCGGAGAAGCGGCGGCGGAGGGGAAGGGGGAGGAGCCGGTTGCGGCGGTGGTGGAGGGAGAGGGCGCGGTGGTGCCGGAGGTGGTGGAGGGAGAGGGCGCGGTGGTGCCGGAGGCGGTGGAGGAGGCGGCGGCGGCGGATGCGGAGAAGGCGGAGGGGAAGAAGGAGGAGGAGCCGGTTGCGGCGGCGGCGGTGGAGATGGAGGGAGAGGACGCGGTGGTGCCGGAGGCGGTGGAGGAGGCGGTGGCGGCGGATGCGGAGAAGGCGGAGGAGAAGGAGAGCGGCAGCAGGATGATCACCCTGAAGAGCAACGAGGGCAAGGCGTTCGTTGTGACGGAGGCGTCGGCGAGGCAGTCCACGACCATCGGGCACATGATCGACGACGACTGCACCAGGGAAGCCGTCCCGCTCCCCAACGTCGACTCCAAGACCCTCGAGAAGGTGATCGAGTACTTCGACGAGCACGCCAACAACAAGGCCGACACCGACAACGAGAAAGCGGCGCTCGACAAGTTTGACAAGGACTTCATCGGCGAGCTGGACGGTGACAAGACCTTCCTCTTCCACGTCACCATGGCCGCCAACTACCTCCACGCCCAAGGACTCCTCGACCTCACCACCCAGTGCATCGCCGACACCATCAAGGGCAAGACCCCCGAGGAGATCCGCACGGCCTTCAACATCGCGTACGACCTCACCGAGGAGGACCAGGAGGAGATCAAGGAGGAGGACGCCTGGGCCTTCTGAGGAGCGCACGCACCTGCCGCGTAATTGTTCTCGTAGTTGTGTGTTGTGTCTCTGGTGGATTCAGATCTGATCGGCTTACCTTTGAGTTCGTGCATCCTGTCCAAGTAGAAGTGTAGAACTGAGTCGGCTGTGTCGTTGAATGCTTTGCAACTGCTGGATCGCTTGCATGAAGTGAAATATTTTGCTCCAAATATTTTTGCTGTGTCTGCTTTGGTTTCATGCGGTTATTCTTCTGATGAGATGTCTGCTCTGCTCTGCCTCTAAAAACTACTCTGTCTACTCGTTGGCATGTGGTTCATTGGTGGGATTCAGTTTCAGTTTTGCAGCATTTCGGTCCTCGATCGATCGGGGATGTGTTCCTGTTCATGAGTTTGTATCGGGTGCAAGTTTGGGGGTCGCTTTTTTGCTTGGATTCTTGTGTGAGTTGAATAGAGAAGGGGAAAAATGTCACGTCATCTATTTCACTCTGTTCTTCCTTTCTACCGATCTCTGTTCGTAACAAAAAAATTGCTGCAACTTTATCTGAATGCTCAATTTCGTTTCAGATATTCATGGACTGACCAGTTAGTAGTGACCCCGTCTGCTGTTCTGTTGTTTGGTTGATTATTTGCGCAACTCCATGCATGTATCTGAATTCTTATGGATCTGAAGCATTTCATTTCATATATGCATGTGGACTGACCCTCCAGAATGTTCTGCGTTGAGTTCTTCACAATCTGAAGCATTTCGCTTCACAGATATATGAACTGATGTCCCAGTGTTCTGACTTCTGAGTTGTTTGGTTAAATTAAACCCAATTCCATGCACATGTTCTGCTTTCTTCCAGATCATTCAGATGATATCCCGCTGTGTTTGCTTTATAAAATTTCTGTACGTGTTCTGAATTCTTCAGTGCTGATCCAAATGAGTTCCTGTTGCTTTGAGAAATTATGGGACGTTCGTTGCACCTGTTGCTTTCTCCTGTTCTGTGTTTCTGAGTTCCATGTTAAATTGCTGCACAATCGTAAATCTGTTTGAATTGGCATTATTTCTGAACTTGGGAACAGAGGATTGCACAATTTCAATTTCGGTTGAAACATGTGATTCTTAGAGTCTGAGACTAATGGGGGGCAAGCTGCTGCTAAGTTGGCAGTGATTCTGCTTTGCAACTTTATCTCAGCGCTGCATTTTGTCTCAGAGACGCATCACGCATGGACTGAACCATTAGTATTCAGTTTGCTGTTTGGTTAAACAAACTGACACAACTCCCTAAAAAATTTGTCTGAATTGAATTCTTGTGTGTATGAAGCATTTCGATTGAGACTGATACACAGTATGGACTTACTACTTAAGTGTATTCTGAGTTGTTTGGTTAAATTAACCCAATTCAGAGATGCATGGACTTACTACTTTCTTCCGCATGACATCTAGCTACTTGAGCAGTATTCCACGTAGTTGTTCTGCTCAACTAGTGCATCATTTTTGTCAATGCTAGCAGTTGTGTTTACGGGCTCCTTTGGAATGCACACGTTCTGTATGGTTTTCGTATGAATTACTAGAGTTACCATGAAAATCTTGTAAGATTTCTTCATTTCAAAAGGGGAATACTATTAGAAACTCTTTTGTGGAACTATCAACAAATTAATTAAGTTCAGTTGCCAAAAGAAAACAATAATATTCCAGGAAAGAAAGTAATTAAGTTCTGTTTAGTTAGTTTCTTCGCGCACACTCTATACAGATAACTGAAAAGTTCCTTGTTTTACGAAAAGAATAGTTGGTACTAACTTGGTATCTCCCTTTCTAGAGATCAAAGACGAGTGATATGGGGGTCACTGGTCAAAGTAATTGGCTCTTGTCCAGTTGTTGTTGATGGAGCCAAACAACATGTGTGAAATAATAGCAATACTCCAGTAAATTTGCAGGTCAAGTAACAGGAAAAATGGCGTGACATATTTCCTTTGTTACTGTAGTGATGTTTCAGTGTTAGCTTTATCCATCAACGTAATATTAAAAGGAAATTAAGACGATAAATAATTCTCATAACTATGAACCACTTGGTAGTTATTACTAGCATCAATTACTACAGTTCATCAATATGCCCGGAGTTCTTTCTCTTCGATTTAAATCTTAAATAATGGCGATATATCACCAACGATCACCGAAGAGAAAAAAATACATAATATGCAGTAGGAATTTTCATCATGAGAAAAATACAAAACATATAAACCTGAGGAGATTCAACAACCATACAAATACTCTTTCCAAGGGTGGGAAAAAAGAGGAAAAAATGGGAGCATATGTACTGTACGGTAACATGGTCCTCATAAATGGGCCGAATCCAGTAAAAATTTCTCGGCCTATAGATTAGACCATAACCGGCCCATCATTATGCTCAGCCAGCTCGGCTTGCAGGAGAGTAAACGTAGCGGACACGAAAGCGAGGCACCGAGCAACGCCTCCGCTACAAGAAATTTCATTTCGGACCCGATACGGTATAGTTTCGGTCGAAATTTTTATTTTGTTTTTTTATTTTTTTTATAAATTTGGTACTATTTTGATCAAATTTGACCAATATTTGTTTAAAATTTTGGAAATTTCAGACTTTCAAATTCCGTGACCTCCTGAATCGGTGAAACCGAAAAATTAAACCCCGACCCGAACCCGTAATCCGGCGGCTATATATTGGCGCCCCCCATCTGCCTCCGACCCGATCAATCCGGCTCGTCCCACCTCACCCACGGCGAGCGCTAGGTAGTCAGTGAGAGAAGAGAGCCAAGTTTCAGTGAGCGCGAGAGCGAGCGATGGCGGCGGCGGCGGAGGCGGCGGCAGCGGCGGTGGCGGAGGAGGAGGAGAAGGAGAGCGGCAGCAGCAGGATGATCACCCTGAAGAGCAACGACGAGAAGCTGGTCGAGGTGACGGAGGCGTCGGCGAGGCAATCCAGGACCATCGCGAACATGATCGACGACGACTGCGCCCAAGTCGTCCCGCTCCCCAACGTCGACTCCAAGACCCTCGCGAAGGTGATCCCGTACTGCGACGAGCACGGCAGGGCGAACTCCGGCACCGACGAGGAGAGGGCGGCGCTGGGGAGGTTTGACGCGGACTTCGTCGGCGAGCTGGACAAGGACAAGGCGTCCCTCATGGACGTCATCATGGCCGCCAACTACCTCAACATCCAGGGGCTCCTCGACATCACCTGCCAGCGCGTCGCCGACACGATCGGGAGCGCCACCGCCGAGGAGATCCGCGAGGCGTTCGACATCGAGGACGACCTCACCGAGGCGGAGAAGAAGGAGATCCGCGAGGAGAACGCCTGGGCCTTCGACGACATCCCGTAAGCCGTACTGTGTCCTCGTCGTCATGGTTGTTGATCTCTCGTAGAGGCGTAGCTGTGTGTGTTGTGTCTCTGGTAGATTCAGATCAAATCGGGGAGTTTCGTGCATCTTGTCCAAGAAGAACAGAGTCGGCTGTGTCGTTGAATGTTTTGAACTGTTGGATCGCTTGCATGAAGTGAATATTTTGCCCCGAAATTGTTTGCTGTGATTGCTTGGCTTTCATGCAGTTGGTCTTCTTGTTAAATGTTTGCTCTATCTCTAGCTGTCTACTCGTTGGCATCTGGTTCGATGGTGGGATTCCAATCCAGGAGATTCGGTTGCAGATTTGCAACATTTCTCAGTGCTGATCGATCGGGGGATGTGTTTCCTGCTCGTGAGTTTGCATTGGGTGCAAGTTTGGTGTTGCATCTTGCTTGGTTGTAGTTCGGATTGAATTGAGAAGTGGAAAAAACATCATTGCAATTTTATCTGAATGCTGCTTTCGTTTCAAAGATGCATGGACTGATCGGCCCGAACTGATCCATGCATGTGTCTGAATTTTCTTCTGCATCTGAAGCGTTTCGTTTCAGATATGCATATGGACTCCCTAGTAAGTTCTGTGTTGCATTCTTCATCTGAATCATTTTGTTTCAGAAATGAATTTCACCATTTGGATTGATCCCCTAGTATGTATGTTCTGCGTTGCATCTGAAAGCATTTGTTTCAGAAAGGTTTCAGATATGCATTTGGGTTGATCCCCCCTAGTATGTTCTGTGTTTCTGGATCCGAAGAATTTTTTCGTTTCAGTGATGCATGGACAGATCTAGCACTATGTTCTTGGTCGTTTGGTTAATTGGCATGGTGGGATTCCAGTCCAAGAGATAGGCTGCATGTTTTGCAACATTTCAGTGCTCGATGTTTTCCTGTTCATGAATTTGTATCGGGTGCAACTGTGCAAATTTGGGGTTGCATTTTGCTTGGATTCTGGTGGGATTTGAATAGAGAAGGGAAAACATTAATGCAACTTTATCTTAATGCTGCATTCGTTGCAACTTTTCCTAGTATACTGCCTGTAGTTTGGTTGATTAATTGCCCAACTCCCTGTTTGTGTCTGAATTCTTCTGCATTGGAAGCATCTCGTTTCAGAGATGTATGTCCGTATGTCCCAGTATGTTCTGAGTTGTTTGGTTAAATTAAACCCAATTCCCTGTATGTGTTCTGCTCATGCTTTCTTCAGATGGAATCCTGCTGTGTTGTTTGATTTACAAAATTTCTGTACATGTTTTGAACTCTTCTGTTTCTGTACATGTTCTGAATTCTTCTGTGCTGATTCAAATGAGTTAGCAACTAGCCAATACTAGCCAATACTTGGCTCCTGTTGCTTTGAGAAATTATGGCTGTTGATTCACCTGTTGCTTTCTTCTGTTCTGTGTTTCTGTTCCCTGTTAATTGCTACACAATCGTTAACCTGTGTGAATTGGCACTAATTCTGAATTTGGGGACAGGGGAACACACGGCTGCACAATCGCAAATCTATTTGAATTGGCACTGTTTCTGACATTGGGAACAGCGTATTGCACAGTTTTAGTCGACATGTACATTTAAAATCTCAGCCTATGGCAAACTGAAGTCACTTGGGTGCCTGGAAGTATTCCCAGGCCTGAAATATCTGTTTGAATTTCATAAAGATAAAGGATGTGTTCAGTTTGCAGAACATAAAAGTTTACGATTAGCATCTGCTTCTGTTGTAATTCTAGCAAAAAGATCAGACATGCTTTCCTGCATCATTCAATAAATCAGAATAACAACTGCATATGCTTCATTTTTCTACTTTATTCTGAATGAACCATCCCAATATTGTACAAACTAATAATAATCCAGGAAACAGTGAGAAATGGCACAACGGGCACGGCCGCACGGCTATAGAAGTCAACAATAGCAGATCTCTCCCTAAAAGAGTCACTAATAAATCACAGCGCAATGCGCATACAAACCACAGTGTTTCAGAAACTAGATCATGTGGTAAAAATCTTCAGAGGTAATAGTAAGAAAGCAGAGATGCAGAAACCGTGGCTACAATGAGCATCGCCGAGACCGGAGATTGGGCCGCCGCAGACTTCGGTGAAGATGGCGTGCCGGTGGCCGGTGTTGATCCTGACCCAGAACCGGATGAAGAAGATGGTGTGGGTGCTGCAACATTGATGCAGAATTGTGAGATGGCCAGATACCACATATCCAAGCAATTATAATTTCTAAAAGATGAATTGGTGAATACATGTCAGCAGGACAGAATATTTCATTGGGTTCAGAACTCCAGGATCCAAATTTTTTGTTTGTAATTAGTAGAAGAAGTCAGAAAATGTTTATCAACGCAAAATATCTATCAGTCATGAGGTCTTCGGAGAGCTTTCACTTTCAGACCTCACATTGATTTCAGAAGTCAGAACTTTCAGATAACTTGATTAGATAATGAATCCTCATCAATGTGCACTAGATGGTGAGTTGGTGACCCCACAGAAAGTTTGTTCAGTTCTTTTTTAGTGTGCATGATGCCATGATGGATTACAAAATTTGGCTGCCATCTATGCCAGGTACCACAACAACCACAACCCCAGGTAGCAGGTACACCACTTGCATAGAGAACATAATAATGGGAAAATTCTAACTAAGATGATCAGATCTACTCTGCTGTTGATTTAGAATTTAAATTTTCTTTTGTTTTTCATCTTGTTGTTTTACTTTTTTTTTCTTTTGTTTAAGAAAGGCCATCCTCTGGGACAAATTTCAGTTATTGGGATCCAAACTGAGGATAATTAGGCAGTGAATCCTTTATATGATCATTTACATCAAAATTCATATCAGATCCAGTAGGAGAGGAATTTGCTTTACCTCCAGTAGGAGAGGCGCCGGGAAATTTCTCTGCCAAGGAAAAAGAGATCGAATTATATACAGATACAAACTATAAATTGATCTATAACCAAATACCACATAAAGGGAAATGCAAAGTTTCACTAACCATAGTCACCCAAAAAGAAGAATAAAGCGAAAATATAATTGGAAGAAAAAAAACGGAGATGAAGAAACAAATCGGAGGAAAAAAGAAGAATAAAGAGAAAAAAAAACAGAGATGAAGAAACAAATCGGAGTGAGTTGGTTGTACTGACTGTTGCACTTGCTCAGGGCGGAGGAGTCGCCGCCGCAGGCGGCGGGGAGGGCGGCGGCGCGGGTGTAGTTGATCTTGATGCCGAAGTCCTGGCCGAGGGCGCCGCAGAGGCAGGCGACGGCGGCCGGGCTGCCCAGCGCGCTCTTCACGCCGGCGCAGCAGTCCTTGGCCGGCCTCGCCTCGGGGCTCCCCGGCGTGATGTACGTCAGGCACCCCGCCAGCGCCGTGATCGACGACCCGCAGTCCGACGACGGCCCCGCCGCCGCCGCCGGCGCCGGCGACTGCGACGCCGCGCCGCACGCCAGCGCCAGCACGGCCACCACCACCACGACTACGGCGCGCGACATAGCTGTGCCGCCGAGCAATCAAGAATTCAGGATGGTAGTGGAGTGCGTGCGGCGGGGCGAGATTGCAGTGGTGGTGGGTTCGCGGCGAGGACTCCGGTGAGATTAATTATAGGGGAGAGGAGATAGTTATCGCGGCCGAATGTACAGGGAATCAGTTAGAGCTGGTAAAATAGCAGACTATTATTAGTTAGCTATAAATATATTTTAATAAAATAAAAGATGAGAGAAAAAAATAGCAGACTTCTGTAGCAAGCTATAACACGGACTCTAAGACATAGTGAGTATGATAGGTGAAACTATATATTAATAGTATAATAAGCAACTATTATATAAATTAGATATTAGATCGGCTATAGATGAATTGAAGTTTGTACTGGGCTATACTATTACTCTTAAGCGCTGGATGGTTGCCGCGACCATCAGTGCGGCACGTTTAGTTTAGGCCCTGTTTAGTTGGGAAAAGGGATATTAGAAGAGGTTTTGGGACACGAATGAAAAAACTAATTTCAGAACTTACCGGAAAACCACGAGACGAATTTTTTGAGACTAATTAAGCCGTCACTAGAACATGTGAGTTACTGTAGCATTTATAGCTAATCACGGACTAATTAGGTTTAAAAGATTCGTCTCGTGATTTCCCCAATAACTGTGCAATTAGTTTTTCTTTTTATCTATATTTAATACTCTATGCATGTGTTTAAAGATTTAACGTGATGTTTTGGGAAAAACCTTTTTGGAACTAATCTGGCCCTTAGTATTAACACCCCATCTGAGTTTGACTCGTTTTGAATTAATTTTGGGATAATCAGCCGTAATATTTGGTTTATGAGAACTGTTTAGGTGCATTCAGATGTAGATAGATGCCCTCTTTTAAACATAGCCGTTGAGAAGAAATCATTACTTCACTTTATAGTAGTAGTTGGTCACGTTAATTCTAGATGGGAATGAGACCATGTACTGTGTAGATCTCACCTTAAAATTTTTCACCTTATATTAAACGTTTAAATACCTATATAAAGTATTAAATATAAGCTAAAAAATAACTAATTATATAAATTAGGATTAATTTGTAAGACAAATATTTTAAGTCTAATTGCTCGATGATTTGATAATGTGGTGCTACAGCAAATATTTACTAATAATGGATTAATTAGATTTAACAAATTTATCTCACAATTCACTGATGGATTTTATAATTAGATTTTATATTAGTCTCTGAATACCCTACACGATATCCTATATAATATCCGACGTGTCACGTTAAACTTTACGCGCTGAATCACACCCTTATATTTAGCTGGGACGACAGCTCAAAGTGTAGCCAGCTGCCAGCCAAACTCCGGTGTCCAGTGTGCTACGTGTAACGTTGCATGCAAGCATGTGTTTTTCCAGCGGCGACTGCACATGCTGCAGCATCAAATCGGGTCATGAATTAGCGTGCAATATTTTTTTCCCTCGTACTATTATCTAACTAGCTGGTGGCCGTACCATTACACGGCTAGCACCTAAAAAAATCATATATTTTTCAGTATTATTTTACTTAAAATTTATTAAATAACTATGTCATTATGTTAAGACTTTGAAAAACCAAACCTTATCCTCCCATATTTCTAATTATATAGTTTTAAAAAGTCACACCAGCTACTACCCCTTACTTCTATCATATCATTTTTTATTTGCTTGCTTGATCTACAACTATTCTATTCATTCTCCTTAAAACCTTTAAAACTCGTTGGTTTTATTTTTATAATTTCTAGAAGTCCATTCAAACGCTGCCATTATATTCCTCTACGGCCCGTCCACTATATTTTTTTATTGTTATTGGGAATTTAAAAATTAAATATAATTATTGTTCGGGTTCATTTTTTACTTTATAGAAGTCCCGCCGAACCGTCAGCTGCTTTGCTATTGTACTCTTTTTAGCTCGCCCGCTGCCTCCCTTATTTATTGTCACTGAGATTTTAAAATCGAACATGATTATCATTGGTTTTTCTTTTTACATTTTAGATGTTCCGAACTTTTTAAAATTGGTCCTTGTAGTTTTTAGAGTTTATTGTCTTATTGGGTTTTATTTCTTATAATTTTTAGAAGTCCTGCCAAACGATGCCACTATACTACTCTACGGCCTATCCACCACTTGCTCTTTATTGTCATGGGGATTCTAAAAATCAAATATAACTATCGTTAGAATTTATTTTTTTATTTTCTAGAAGTCCCACCAACCGTCGGCGGCTCTACAACTACACTCCTATACACCCCGCCCGCTGCTTCTCCTTATCATTGTTATTGAAATTTTAAAAATCGAATATAATTATCAATGGGGTTTATTTTCTTTACTTTCTAGAAGTCACAGAAACCGCCTTGCCCATTGGCTTCACGGCCTGCCTGTCGTTCATCCTTTTAATCATCATTAGAATTCTATTTGGTGTTTTATTACCAGTTTTTATATGTCATATCGACCACCACCACTCTACTCGTCATGTATTTTAATTTGTAGGCATGTTATTTAATTTATCTCGTCATGTATTTTAGATTGTCTTTTTCTTTTAATAGTCTTTATTTTTTATCACCAGTTTTAGTTATTTATAAATTGTATTACTAATTGAAATCTTTTTTCTTTTTCTAATTTCAGAATTTATTTTTTTATTTTTGAATTTAAGTTGTTTAAAAATTGTATTCCTACCTGAACTCTCCTTTAATTTTTTTAATTTTGGATATTATTTTATGTTTCATTCTGAATTTTAATTAATCTCGTATTAGATTTTTATATGGATTCTTTTTTCAATATTGCTTATTTTTAATTCTGAATTTCAGTTAATTTTAAATTGTATTCCTACTCGAACTCCTATTTTCTTTTTGCTAATTTTGAATTTTATTTTTATTTTTATTCTGAATATTAATTAATCTCAGTCCCGCCACGCCCATATGCCACTACCTCTTACTACCCTTTATCCTTGCGCCTCAGCTTTCGCCATCGCCGTCGCGTATCCACCTCTCCACCCTCCTCTCCCGCGGGCCGCGGCCTCCGCCGCCGATGACCATGGAGGGAGGGCGCCCCGTCCACGAGGACGGAGAACGGTAGCAACCGCCAAATTCACAGCGACGGGTTCTCAAACCTGCGGTCACTGGCGAGTTGAATCGTTCAATTGTTCGATGGCGACGGCAGTTGCTAGGTCGTCAATGGTGCTGGTGGTCATTCCTTCTTTTGACTATTTGGAGGTGATTTCTCTCAGTCAACTCATCCCACCATTATCTTGTTTTATTTCGTTTTTCAAATGGTCTCTAACTGTTGCTCCTGTCAAAAAGGACATTCACATTTCACGACAGTAAGTTTTGGGAATGATCAATTTATCTGAAAATGGAAATCATCATCATCTTTATGATAGCAGCCAGCCAGATTAGGAAGAGGCCAACATTAAGCAATTTGATGGTGCTAGCGTCAGCCAATGGCATGGTAATGCTACTGAAACTTAACTTTAGTGGTTTTGGCATCACACTGTGACCAATTATTTCCCTAATTGCTTGAGCTGATTATTACAATTACAAAATTATATTTATATGAGAGAAATCATTGAGATACTATGGTCATGAATTTCATATTTAACTGAACATGTTCCTTATCATAGGTTTTTTTTCCCGAGAGCCAACAAATTTTAACGGATTATGTTAATTCCCTGCTTAGGATGCTGGATGTGGCCGTGGTTAGGAGTTTGAGATGGGAGGATTTAGCGCAACAATTGGTCCATCACCATGCAGTCCACTGACATCCTCACCATATGCCGCTTAGCCTTTTGTCGTTCACTTGATGTTGTTTCATTCTTTTGGGTTTTCCCATTTTTTATTAATTTGCTACGTAGTTATTTGGGGCTCCAAGGATTCTTTGCTTCTTTCCAAAGATGATTATACCAAAATTCATTAGCTGCTTGTGCGATTGTGTACTACCTTACTCTGCTAATGATTTACTACATTGTTTCTCGCGTGGTCCATCTTGTTACTTTCGTTAAAGAAGGCCATTGCCAGAGGCAAATTTCACTTGTTGGCTGTTACGGTGTTACCTGTTGCTTTGAGAAAATGTGGACTACTAGCTGCATCCTGTCGCTTTCTTCTACTTCCTCCGTTTCACAATGTAAAACTTTCTAGCATTGCTCATATTTATTTAGATGTTAATGAATCTAGACATATGTATGTGTATAGATTCATTAACATCTATATGTATGTGGGCAATGCTAGAAAGTTTTACATTGTGAAATGGAGGGAGTAGCTTAGATGTGCCCTGGCACCTGTGAATTGCTACACAACCGTAAGTCAGTTTGAATTGGCATTGTTTCTGAATATGGGAAAATGAGACATTTTGTGAGGCAGACTGATGACAATTAGGCACGATTCGTTTATTTACCAGATTTGGATCCGGTGCAGTTGGTAGTGCCACTGCAACTTATGCAGTCCACTGCTATCTGTTAGATCCGAAACCGGGGTTCAAGATGCATTCGAGTACTGTAGATCACTATAGCAAGAATTGCTGAGCACTTATACATCCATACTGTAGCTAATGATCTAGTCCGTTCATCAAGAAAATGGATGGTGCCATTGTGTGCAGTAGCTTAACTTGCAGTTGCTATTGAAACTGCAGGTGATCCCAATCCATCCAAATCCATCCTCAGTCTAGTGCTGTACCAACAGCATCAAGCTGGAGGGATTCCCAGGCCTAAGCCTAAATTATATGTTTGAATTTCATAAAGGTACAGGAAATGCTCAATTTGCAGAACCGAAAGTTCCACTCATATCATTTATTTACTAGCATTATAATCTGCTTCTGTTGTAATTGTGGCCAAAGCTCAAATATGTCTTTCTGCATCATTCAGAACAATAGTCTGCATGCCTGCATTTTTCTACTTTATTCTGAAGGGGGCATACCAATATTGTACAAACTATGAATCTGATAGAATCCAGGCAATAGTGAGAAATGGCATCATGGACAGAGCTAAAATCAACAATAAATCAATAGCAGAAAGGTCTCTCCCCAAATGAGTAACCAATAAATCACAGTATTTCAAAGTGAAAAGGCGACAACAATGCAATCGAGACCTGCATATTCTTATGCACCTGCTCAATTTCCCCAATCCCATCGAATTCCAATTCAAACAAATCGGTACAAGAACGCTGCACCAAAAAAGGCCCAGCCAAGGGATAAGCATTAAATTATCAAAAATAAAAGGGACACAGCAATGTTATGAAGAAACGAGGAGGCAAAAGGCAGCTTATTACTTAAGCAGTTTTCACTTTTATTTTTGTCACGGCATATTCGTACAAGTAATATCTGTGGACTAAAATATTCAGAACTGTTCAAAAAAAATGCTAGACCTATACTCTATCCATGGCATCATAAGTCTTACATTGAAGTGAACTAATCATATTTCAATCCCCAACAAAACCAGTTAAAAGACAATACATCTCTAGCTTTCTTCAGATGAACAAACAAAATGTACTATCTAAAACATTAATTCACATGGCAGCTATATGAGCAGATTTAAGCTTTGCCTTCCACAATATGATCACAAAATAGTACTCCAAATAACTGAAACTAGCATTCTGGTGCACCAGAACAAAGACAGTGGAGGCTTTTCATTATGGTGACATTCCAAAGTAACAAATAACTGAAGCTAGCATATTCGAATCACCCGATACAGTAGAGCCAACTACAATTGTATCTTTGTAAGCCCCCCAGACAAGTCAATTCAGTTAATCAGATATCCCATCCAGTGATCCAGACCAGTAAAATAGACATTATTGCGTGATTCAACAAGATAAATCAGTAACTAGGCAAGCTACAACAATGCAATCAAGACCTGCATCTTCTTATACACCTGATCAATTGCCCCAATTGCATCGAATTTCAATCCAAACAAATCAAGGCACCCACAAGCGTAGCATCTTCGATCTAAGGATAACAGTAGGAACCAAAAAAAAGGGCGAACCCGTTCTTCCGCTCGGGGTCACTCGAGCGCGACGGCGGCGCCGGCGGCCTTGAGCTTGGCGGCGAGCGCCTCGGCCTCCTCCTTGGGAAGTCCGGATCGCACCACGACCGGCGCCTTCTCCACGAGCTCCTTCGCCTCCTTCAGCCCCAGGTCCGTCACCGCGCGCACCTCCTTGATGATCTTTATCTTCGCCGCCGCCTCGTACTTCTCGATCTTGACGTCGAACGCGGTCTTCACCGCCGCGGCCTCCTCCCCGCCGGCGGAGCCAGAGGCGGCGTCTCCGGCCGCGCCAGTGGCGGCGGCCCCCGATGCGGCGCTCGACGTGAGCGAGAGGCGGAGCTTGAGCCGCAGGAGCGCCGAGTAGTCGTCGAGCTCGGCAGGGGAGAGTTCCAGGAGCTGGTCCGCTATGCGCGACAGCTTCGGGTCCTCCCCGGCGGCCGTCGCCGCCGCCGCGGTGGAGAGGCGGCGGAGCCGGGGGATCAGCGGCGCGAATTTGGAAGCGAAGAGTGGCATTTCGGTAAATCCCGGGAATTACGTGGTGAGGGGTTAGGGTTTTTTTTGGCCCATTCGACACGACCCTTATACGAGAACACAAACACGTAACCCACCGATTCCGCTTTCCGATCACGAAAGCGTATTTCTTCTGGCTCGTTTGGGACGAGCCTCGTAGACTCGAAGGCGGGTTTCATTTTCTCTCTGCGGCTACCGGAGGCGTATTTTAGACTTGCAGGGTGGCCCACCTGTCAGTGAGAGTGGTGGCTGTTCCGCTCCGAGACAAGGACTCACCATACGACTCCACAACACAGTGCCTCCTGACTCCCCGAGCGCCAGTCTCTCTCTCTCTGTCCCCTCTCGCACGCCTCGGCGGAGCGGAGCGGAGCAGCAAAAGCGCAAAAACCCTCGTAGAGATCGAAACCGCCGTGGCTGGGTGGAACCGCGTGTTCCGATCGCGCGGAGGCCCCCCGCTCTAGGGCTCTCTCTGATCGAGAGGCTTTCGATCCGCTTGCGATTTTTTTTTTTCTGGGATTTTTTTTTTGATTTTTTTGGTGCAATTTTTTTCGGTTTTTTTCCATTTCAGGTGGCGCGTGGGGGATCGGTGGATTCCTGGAGTTGCTGGTCGGTGGAAATCGTTTCTCTTCGTGTGCGCGTTTGCGTTTGTTCTGGGGTTTTTGTTTTGGGTGGTGGGTTTTGATCCGGTTGCTGCGGGCTTGTAGGTTGGATTTTGCGGTTTGGGATAAAGGTGGTGATTCGCTCCGTACACGGTTGAAATTTCTCTCTGACTCTGCGTTGGTGTTGTTGCTAGGTGAGCTGTGAGCTTCCATCCGTTGGCGATGTGCCGATGTTTAGGGTTTTACTTGAGGGTCCATTTGATATTCCTTATTATGATTTAGAGCACAATCTAGGGTTCTAGACTGGCATCATTACGCTGCATGTAAATGTATTATCAAGTTGGGGGTTAGGGATTTAGGTGGGGATCACTTGTGATTGGGGTTGAAACTTGAAAGTCATCGGAGACGTCTGCAATTGCGTTGTGTGTAAATGTGTTTCGGGTATGCTGCTAAAGTGAAGTCTCTAACTGCCTCATGTTGTTTTGCATATTCCTTGTGTGCGGAAATGTCGTATGTAATGTTTTGATGCTTAATATAGGAATTGTTCTCAGCTGCATTTCTCCCTCGTACTTAGCATACAGCTCGTGTCAAATGTAAAATTCTGTTTTGACATGGAGCATATCAGTATAGAAATTTTGCACCAGAATCTGTGAGTTGGGTATTTTGAAGAACAAATTTTGTCTGCATATAAACTGCTACTTCATCAGAATTCCTAATGCAAGAATGCATATACATGGCGTGACTTAACTATATAAGTACCTGTTCAGTTTCAACTGAAGATTACAGTTATTCAGTCTGTTCTTGTTTCATTATAACTGTAATTTCCAGTTCTACATGTTAGAAGGCTGCACATTGTTCCTATTTAATTGTTTAGCCATTTTGATTGTGATAAGTGTGAATTTTTGGCAGTCACAATGTCAACGTGTCCTGTGCTGAATGACCGACCAATTGATCAGTGGAAGGTTACTGAATTGAAGGATGAGCTCCGTAGGAGGGATCTATCTATTAAAGGTTTGAAGGATGATCTTGTGAAGAGGCTTGCTGAGGCCCTTCAGGGGGAGGTTATTGATGGTGGGGAAGAAACAGTAAATGGAACTCCCCCTGTGGAGGATCAGACACAAGACGGAACTCTTGTTTTAGATGATGCATCTGGTTTCCAGGCTTCAACGGAACAAAATGTTGATGAAGGCCCTGCCGAAGTTGCTGCAAAGAATGAAGGCCTTGTCTCTGTTATAGAAGCTAGTACAGAGGGCGGAACTCTTGTTTTAGATGATGGATCTGGTTTCCAGGCTTCAACGGAACAAAATGTTGATGAAGGTCCTGCTGAGGTTGCTGCAAAGAATGAAGGCCTTGCCTCTGTTACAGAAGCTAGTACAGAGGACGGAACTCTTGTTTTAGCTGATGCATCTGGTATCCAGGCTTCAACGGAACAAAATGTTGATGAAGGTCCTTCTGAGGTTGCTGCAAAGAATGAAGGCCTTGTCTCTGTTACAGACGCTAGTAAAGATAGTGCAATTGCTACTACAGAAGTTAGTCAGGAAGCAGTTGTTGCTACTGCAGAGGTTAGTCTGGAGACTCTAGTTGCTGTTACAGAGGTCAGTGAGGCCCCTCTAGTTGATGTGGCCGCAACTAATGAAAATTCTCTAGGTGATGCAGAAGCAACTAAAGAAGGTGATCCAGAATCTGTTCCAAGTGACAGTAATGTGGTGAAGGAAGTATGTTCACATGCTGAAGTTCATTGTGAGGTCATTGCAGAGAAGACTCCAGACAATGGCAGCAGCAAGAAAATGACTGTTGATGACATATCATCTGATGATACCAGTACTAATACCAAGTTGGAGGAATCATCTGCTAAAGGTGAACCATGTGTCAGTATAGGCTGTGAGATTCTAGAACAGGAGACGAAACCATCACATCTAGATGTTATTTTGTCACATGCTGATGCTGTTGCAAGTGCAGAGGAACCGATTGCAGAGAGCCTGATTCTTAAGAAAGATTCCAGTGACAATGATTTGATGTATGAGAAGGACCAAAAGAATGATTTGATGTATGAGAAGGACCAAAAGGATTCTGACCACATAATCAGTGACTGCAAACCCATGCAGTCTGGACCAAAGGATCAGGTATCTGAAGTCAACCAAGATCTAGAGTCTCAAATTAAGTGTGTGTCAATTTCTCCTGATGATATACTAGTCAATGAAAATGACAATGTAGAAGGCAACATGAACGCTGACAATTCTGATTTAGGACTAGAGTCTAAGCAGCATATTGTCAAGCCATCACCCAGCAATCCCTCCTCCGTTGGTGATGATTTGCAGACACTGGATGATGACAAAGAGATACCTCTGATTGACATGTCTCTGCAAGATAGTGATATGAGCTTGGAAAAGAAAGAAGGCAGTCCTGATAGTGTTTATCCTGAAAAACTAAATTTGGATAGGAGTTCGGGAGATGAATCAATGGAGGAGGATGTGATGGAAACTAAGCATGTGGATTCCAAAACAATACATGATTATCTCGAAGGAAAGAGTGAGGTCACCTTAGAGCATGTGGGTTCAGGAGATGAATCAATGGAGGAGGATGTGATGGAAACTAAGCACGTGGATTCCGATACAAAAGTTGAGCATGTGAGTTCAGGAGATGAATCAATGGAGGAGGATGTGATGGAAACTAAGCACGTGGATTCCAATACAAAACCTGATTATCTCGAAGGAAAGAATGATGTCACCTTAGAGCATGTGGTAAAAGAGGTGATCCTCCTTGATACTGTCACTGAGGGTTCATCTGTAGATCAAAAGGAAGCTATAAGTCAAGAGAAGCCAGTAATGCCAACTGAAAAGAGGAAAGCTGAAGGTCTGTCTTCATCCCCTTACAGTGTTCAGTCATTTTTGCAGTGCTATGATGACACCTTTCTGCTTTTGTTTCATTTGTTTTTGTCTATGCTTTGATGCACATTATCTGAGATCTGTGAGTGTCCGGAGTGAAGTGCATTATATCTACTGTTTGATACTAGTATGTTCTATGGAACAATTGTACCCTTTTTTACGCTCTTTTACATTTTCTGTGTATACACTTTTTTGAAATTACTTAAGTAAGATTTGCCATCATAATTTCACATGCTTCAGTCCTCAAGTTGATAATAATTGATATAAGGTTGAAATGGTCTCTATTTTTTGTTTTAACTCACTGTTGAATGCACAGATCAAGAAGTTGTTGCAAATAATGAGCCAATCAAACGTCAGCGCCTATGGAGTGTGGATGATGTCAAACCTGAGCAAGCAACTTCCAAACTAAGTGGTTCTGATGCTTCTAAGGTTGTACACCCGCTTGCTCGAAGACGTTCTTTTGGCAGGTCTGATTCAACAGCACGTGGAAATTCTCCGAAGGAGAGGATGGGTGAGGTTTCTCTTCCTTTTTAGTAAAGTATATACTTCACCATTGTTACCAAATTCATCTCTTGCCTATTCATATTTCAGTACCACCGCCTCAGAAACCTGCAACAACTTCCTTGAGAATTGATCGATTTGTGCGCCCGTTCACTTTGAAAGCTGTGCAAGAGCTTCTTGGTAAAACTGGATCTGTTTGTAGCTTTTGGATGGATCCTATCAAGACTCATTGCTACGTCACAGTATGTCCTTAACTTGCAAATATATTATGTTACATCTGCAGAACATTATCAAAAGTGCATTCATGCTTATAAATTACTATGGCATTTCCGCCCTGCATTTTTTTTCAGTTTATAATTACTTCAGGCTTCTCAAAGCATTTCATCATATTGCTGTCTGTACTGTTTGTAATTTGCAACGATATAATTGTATTGATTTGTCTTCTTGTCCACACTGATTTTCAGTTCTCTTCGGTGGAGGAAGCTCTGGCTACCAGGAATGCTGTTTACAATCTCCAATGGCCTCCAAACAATGGCAGTTCCTTAGTTGCCGAATTCGTTGATCCACATGAGGTGAAGGCCAAACTTGAACCCCCTCCCCCACCTCCAGCACCTATCAACCCCACAGCAGCTACAGCACCTTCCCACCAATCCAAGGCCAACCAAATCATGCCTCCTCATGCTGCTGATACATCAAGGGGGCTATTACCCACACCACCAGCACTTGCTAGGCTTCCAACCTTCAACAACGCACCAGCGAGGGAGATGCTTCCGCCCGCTCCAAAGAACCCAGAACCACCTGTGGTGGTGACTCTTGATGATCTCTTCAGGAAGACAGAGGCCTCTCCGAGGATCTACTACATGCCTGTTTCAGAAGAGGTGGTATCTGCCAAGCTTGCAGCACGCGGCAAAGGGAAGAAGGCAGCGTAGGGTGGCTCAAATTTGCTGCTGCTGCTGCTGCCATGAGTGGTACAATTTGACCCCTTGAAGAGGCTTTTGCAAGGGTTAGGTCTTGAGAGCCGAGGTCGTTTTGGTTGTACATACAACTAGGTGTAGTTTTCTGCATCTCCGAAACTGTTAGCTATTGCTCGCCCATGCCGATCTGGATTGTATGTTAATTGTGCTCCTTTTTGATCGATGGAGACGATGCTTACCTTCAATGTTGATGAACTGGGGTAATGCATATGTGCTAAGTCGCAGCATTTCCCCCCTAAACTCCTCGTCGCGCAAACTATTGGTTCCGTTTGTGAACCTGGCAATGTTTTGTAATCCGTTCTTCTGAACTGGGTGGATGGCTGCATGCTGCTTCATCACAAAAGAAGATAAAAACTAGGTGGTTCTATTTGTGTTTTGTTCTAATAAATCACGGCGTGATTTTGAATGAAAATGCACACAAAAAACTGTAAAAATGAGCCTCTAAATTTGTTCTCGCAAAAACTAAAGTAAAAAACATCTGCATAAAAATTCTTACCCTAAATTCTTTGCAGGTTTGCAAGGCTTAAGATAGGGCTTCACAGAGAACTCGTCCATGGGCCACGGCCCATGTACTTTTACCGGTTTATCAGCCCAATTCGAACAGTAAAGAGGAACGGGTCTCCGACTCCTCGTAGTTTTCTCTCTTTTTTTTCCTAACTCGAGTCTTTTTCTTCTCTCTACGCCAGAATTATCTTTCTCATCTCCTCCCTCACGCAAGCGACTTTGCAGTAACAAACCAACCAACCCTCCTCGCCGCGGCCGCAACGGCGCCTCTCCGCCGCCGCCGCCACCGCGAAGTCGGCGATCCGTACTACGCTGCCGGCAGCGGAAGCCCTCCCTAACCCCTCCCCTCTCCTCCTGCCCCGTCGAATTGGGCGCGGGACCTCGAGATGATGGCGTCCCGGCGGGGCAGCGGCGGCAACACCAGCAGCTGCTGCGCGCTCTGCGAGGGATCCAACCTCCCGTCCTGCTGCTCGGCCTGCGTGAACTCCAAGTAGGGCCTTCGACTTGTGCCACCCCCTGATTCGATCAGAGGTTGATGGCCTCTCCTTGTGCGGATTGATCCTTAACTCTGTATGGTGCTGTTGGATTTTGGGGTTTGTGCAGGCTGGCGGAATACCACGCGAAGCTGCGGATGATGAAGAATCTCCGCGACTCCCTCAACGCCCGCATAGCCACGCGCCTCGATGCCAAGGTTGGTGGTGCCCTGAATTCGCCCCCATTCCCCCGAGCCTGTAGCAAATTAGGTCTCGTTTGGTGGTTAGTTTCCACGTATGATGCCTCAGTGGATTCTGAGACTATGACCTGGGTTTAGTTATAAGTTCTGCATGTGTAAAATATCTTGTTGGGTCGAGAGGCGTAGTGTGTATCTGAACCTAGGATGGCAATGGTTGTATCAATTGTGTCTGAATAGCTGTATGCTGTAGAGTTTTGGTGTTTGGTTAGGCCATTATCCTGACAGACTGCATCTTTGACTTGTTTCCTGTGTTTTTGATAGAGGAAAGGGGACGAGCAGAGAAACTGGAGGGTGAGCAAGGCACACGATATCAAGGAGCTGAGGGATCATCTCACTGAACTGAAAAGGCGAACTGCGATAGGTTAACACCGTGTACTCATCATGTTTGTTAAGATGCTAATAAGTGATACTGAGTTCTGATTATTGAATTGATGTTCTTCCAGAGAAGAAGAAAGCTGAGCAGGCATCACGTGATCTCAAAGAGAGAACGGCATTGTTGAATTTGGCTTTTGTCACGGTATGAGGATGTTTTTCTTAATGTTTCCTTTTGATTAAAAAATAAAACCCTGACAGGTTACTGATCTTTCATATATCTTGTTTCTCATTGCCAGCTGAAAAAGAAGCGAAATGATTCATCGGTGATGCACACCAATGCCATGAAAGCAGCACAGATGGGTCTTGTGAGTCATATTTGCTTCTGCTTCTTTACTTGTTTGATTGGTGTAGTAAGACCTCATTTGTTATCCATTATCTATCTGGCCTATTTTCCCTGTTACTGAAGGACTTTATATTTTGTTGGCAGATGGCAACTACCTCAGAGCATTTAAAAATGCAGTCAAAAGCTATGAAGCAACTTTGCAGATTGTTCCCATTGCGACGAGTAAGTTTTATATTGTTTTTAACAGCATGTAGCTTCTACTGAAATTTACATTTTCCACTGTCTAAATTCACATGTTTGTGGTATTATGCTGTTATTTGCCCTCTTCTTCATGTTCAATTATTAAATTTTGTTACCTAAAAAAAATTCCTTTTGATAATATTGTTTAAATATTCTCTGGAGTTCCATTAATAAGGATTTGTATGTATTCATTTCAATCTGTAGGTTATTAAGGATGGTGAACAGAATGATGGATACAATGGTCCATACGATGTAATATGCAACGCTCGTCTACCTCGTGGTCTCGATCCACATTCAGTTCCATCCGAAGAATTATCAGCTTCTTTGGGGTACAGCTTGCGCATAATAATAATATATATTGAAATATACTAGTATGTGTATTTGGTTCTCAATTCTGTAGAACTTAACATTTATTTCTTTTTGTTCCAGGTACATGTTACAGCTCATCAGTATTGCAGTTCCTATCCTAGCCGCACCTGCCCTCCATGTATCTGGCTTTGGGGTAAGATGAAATTCAGTGTCATGACTATCAACCCTTGGCTTTAGCATGCTAAATTGAGAGATTCAGTTAGCTAGTCATATTTGTCCTGTAGCTGTAGATGTGGATGCATTTACAATCTGTCTGAGACTAGTTAGGATCATGGCATTTTTATGCAAATTCATGCAAATACATTCTGCATGCGATGCTTGTTTAGATTTTTATATGCATATGCTCTCAATCGATTATTCAGTCGGTTATTTGGCTGATATATTCAATTTCTTTATAATGTTAATTAGGCTTCGTGTTCACGTGTATGGCAGCGTAGTTCCTACTGGAGCACACGACAGTCCCAAAGGTAGTATATATGGGAAAGTGCAGCACATCTCTTTCTCTGCAACACACAAACATTCTGATGTGATAATGTTTTCTTCTTTTCAGCAAAGTCTACCCACTTTTTATACCTAGGAAAAATAATTGCTCTGTTGGTGAGGATAATTCATGGACGGAAAGTGGTTCGGGTAACTTTGGTGTTCAATCTGTTGATTCAGACAACAAATCGGTTCTTGACTCCAAGAGAAGCAATAGCTTTAACTTCTCTATTGCATCTTCTCACTCCATGGAGAGGCACCAAGATTTGCAAAGAGGAATATCATTACTAAAGACAAGTGTTACTGCCATTACTACCTATTACTATAACTCATTGGGTATGGATGTGCCATCCAATCTTTCTACTTTTGAAGCATTTGCAAAGTTGCTCCATATGCTATCATCATTAAAGGTCCTTCGCACAACTCTTCAATCGAACGTTGCTTCAAGGTATAATTAACATGTTATTGGATTACAATGCATAAATGTATCTATGATTGCATATTCTTGGTTATCAAAAATAAAACAGAAGTTCAATTCTCTGTTCTGCATGCAGGTCAGAGAAGCAAGGACAGCAACTAAATAGATCTATATGGAAAGCGAGCTCCGCTATCTCATCTAACAGCAGCCTGATGGACAGTGTGAACACAGCTATAATGGTAATCTACTGCCTTTCTTTTTTGCTTTTTATACATTGTGTATACTTTCAATGTGGTTACATCACAACTGATAGGACCTCTGCTTTAATCAGCCTAGTTCTCTGGACAACCTCCTGCTGAACTCCAACACGAGCTTTCTGTACAGCGGTAAACCGACGAAGCATGGTGGAGTTCCAGACAACATTTTAGAAGGCTGGGATATGGTAGAGCGTGACATCCTACCACCGCCACCATCGCGAGTTGAAGACGTTGCGCAATGGGAAAGAGCCCACACCTTCAATCGCACTGGCTCCAAAAAGAAGTGATGGTTCGGCGCTCATGTATTCTCTGAAGCCAAGCTGTTAATTTAGGACACTGCAAGCCTCTGCATAGGCTTTCAGCTGATCATAAGGTTTTTGGTTGATGTACAGATCTGACCATAACCTGTGACAATGAATTATGCAGAGAAGAGGGTGTAATTGATCAGCTGGCATCTGTAAAGCACCTTCAATTTGTAAATATACATGTAATTGTACAGTACTTCCTATCCAATAAAAATATATATAGTTGAAATGTGTCTGCTCATTCATATGTGATGGTCTCTCCTCATATCTCCACACCGGCAACTACAAAATGAGCAAAATGAAGAACATCATACTTGTACTTGGCTTGAAAAATTTGCTGTATGTGTGTTCTTTTGCAGCAAGAGTGAAATACACGCTGTAATCAGAAAGGAAATGGTATAAATCGCACCTGCATTTTTTTTTAATTTGAATTTTAGAGAAGAGAAGTGATCCACGTGTCACCATCGCGAGGCGTTCCCTCCATTTCACCACAAAAAGAAAAAAAAAAAGGAAAACCTGCGCCTCCAAGCTCCGACCTCTCTCCCCTCCTCCTCCGCGCCCTAACCCTAGGCTCCCCGCGTCGCCGGCGATGAGCGGCCTCCGAGCCATCTCCACCCTCCTCCACACCTGCGCCGCCGCCGCCGCGGGAGGCTCCAGTCGGCGGGTCGCTCTCGCGCCGCCGCTCGGTCGGAGCTTCCGCGTCCCGTGGAGAGCGCCCTCCGCGTTCGTCTTCGACGAGGTCGCGAGGGCGGCGGGGGGCGAGCGGAGGAGGGTGTCTACGCGCGCAGCGAGCTGGGATTCGGAGAAATCGCCGTACGAGACGCTCGGTATGATGACACTGTTGCCCGCCTGCTGGTGAGAGCGAGTGGATATGCAGTTGGGATCAGGATTTGTACCTGGGCTATTGTTGCGTGGAAGTGTGGAACATTATCGATTTTGTTATCAAAGGCTTTGATCCGATGGAGCTCCAATGGTGATCATTGGGGATTGGTTGCCAGAATCTGATCGTTTGATCTAGCTCTTTGATGCCAAAATTGTGGATTGGTTGCTAGTTTTTTATCGTTTCAGTGTGCCCTAGTTTATTTTAGTTTGATATGTACTGTGTAGTACTGTAGTGTGGACATGGAATTAGCCGTGAAACTTATGTGTGCGTTTTTTGGTGCGGTGTATGGTTCGAAGAGCTGGACAGGGATGCAGACGAGGAGACAATAAAGACGGCATACAGGCGATTGGCCAAGTTCTATCACCCTGATGGTATGCTCTTTACAGTTATTTCTATTTTTCCTATTAAGCAATCTTCTGTTCCTGTTTATTGCTATCTTGTCAAGTTAAAAGGTTGTAAGCCTGTAAAATATCCGATCTCTTGCCTGGCATACTTTGCACAGCATAAAGCTATTTCTGCATGTGTGTGCATATATCTAGCATGAGATTTTAGTGGAATGGACAATTATACAAAATTATGGTAGTGTAGAGTTGCAGAATATGTACTTAACATTCTGTCATCCGTTCAATGTTCATAAGCATCAGTTAAGTGGTCCTCTTCAAGCCTATGAAAAAGCCAAAAGGGGAATATGCATCGATAAATAAATTCAAGACTAACCAAAGTATGTCTAGCAAAGCCCGGCAAAAAAATATGTCTAGCAAAGAGAAGTGACAGATTGGTAGTTTACCTGCAGATAAATAAGTGAAGTGTGCAATAAACTGGTGCATGGCAATACAGGAGGGCACTTTTTAGTTGATTAATGCTATTTGGTATTCATGGCCAATTAATGCTATTTGGTATGCATGGCCCAATAGTTTTTTTTTTTCTGTTCATTCCATCTGATTATTTTGTCCTCTTAGTTTATGATGGTAAGGGAACCCTTGAGGAAGGGGAAACTGCCGAAGCCCGCTTCATCAAAATCCAAGCAGCATATGAGCTGCTGATTGATGACCAAAGGAGAAAGTCATATGACAGAGAGCATCATGTGAATCCTATGAAGGTCTGGGTTTCTTTGGCCACTTATTGATTATTGTGTCAAATTTCTATATCATTTTGATAATTTGAAATTGCGAGTGTTGAAATGTATTGCAGAGAAATTTTAGTCAATAGAGGCTTTTCTGTTCTGAAAGCTTGTTCTGAAAGCTTCTTTTTGTCCATTGATCAGGCTTCTCAGGCATGGATGGAGTGGGTGATGAAAAAGCGAAAAGCTTTTGATCAACGTGGTGACATGGCAGTAGCTGCTTGGGCTGAGCAACAGCATCGGGAAATGACATTACGTGCTCGCCGTCTCTCACGATCAAAGGTAATATTAGAACATTTCTTTGTCATTGTTGTCTTCATGCTTTTTTATTTCTAGGTCTGATTTTATAAGCACTGGATCCAGATTGATCCTGAGGAGGAGAGGAAACTGTTTGCCAAGGAAAAGAAGGCATCCATGGATTTCTACAGCACCACTCTAAAGAGGCATACCCTTGTCCTGCGGAAGAGGGATATTATGCGCAAGAAGGCGGAGGAAGACAAGAAGAAAGAGATCAGTAGACTTCTAGCCCTTGAGGGGCTTGAGCTAGATACAGATGAAGACGACAACATAAATTTCCTAAAGTAACTACGCAATGTTCTTTCACAAATTCCATCCACCTCTCCCAGCATATACTAGAAGGTTTCGCCAAAGTTCCATTTAGTGAATATATATTGACGCAAGAAAAATTGAGCTCAAGGGAAACATTGGATCATAAATCATAATTGTTGGAAGTCTAGAATTCTCCCATGGAGCAGAAAGATATGGCCAACGGCGAAATCCATCAGGGCCAACTGCTGCAGCCTGCAGCCCAGTGATTCAATCAAAGTTTTTTATGCAGATCCTCTATTCATTGTTTCCAGCAGAAGATGGACTGTATTGCAAGGGATATGACTATCAGATATGTATACTTGTTACATGCAAAATTGTAATTATTCTAGGGTAATTTTGTAACCTTCTTGTTTGCAAGCAAAACAAAGTGCATTCTGTGTGTGGTGCCCTTAGCTCTGACACTTTGTAAATACTACCTCCGTATTTTAATAGATGACGTCGTTGACTTTTTCTCACATGTTTAACCATTCGTCTTATTCAAAAATTTTATGCAGATGTATAAGATATAAATCACACTTAAAGTACTATGAGTGATAAATCAACCCATAATAAAATAAATTATAATTACGTAAATTTTTTAAATAAGACGAATGGTCAAACATGTGAGAAAAAGTCAACGGTGTCATCTATTAAAAAACGGAGGGAGTACTACAGAAATATCCAAAGCTATTGTTTACTGAGCATGAATAATGTTGTTTCAAATCGTCCATATGTTTTTATCAAACTGAACTTGGCAGTTGGCAGACAGTCTTCTGGGCACCCAAACCTCTAAAAATCCCAAAATTTGTTTCACTGGCCTTTGCTGGTATAGCCTCCAACTTCAGCATAGCAGTCATGGCGTTTGCAGTAGCTTACGAATTCGTAAATTGCCAATGAAAAATCCAAGTTTCCTCTACCTCTCGACGGCGATACAGATCTTGAGGAGAATGGCTGCTATTTTGTACAAATGGGGGGTTTTATATGTAAAAGCTCCATCCATCGGCCAATCTGGGACGCTGAGGTCCGATCCAACGGTCATGAATGGCCCAGTGCTGGACCGCGTCATCTCACTGACATCTGGGGTCAGGCAGTCAACGGCGCCACGTGACGTCACTCGCCCTCCCCGTCGCCGGCGATAGACGGTTCGGCGCCGCACCATCATCTCCGGCGAGCTTGGCCTCCTCGAGCTCGTGAGCGCAGGCAAGCCTCCACGATCGCAGCAACTAGTGCCACTTCCCTATCGCAGCTGTTGTTGGAATACGAAGTAAATTACTTATTAGGTACTCCCTCCGTTTAAAAAAAATTAATCTAATATGTAATGAGATATAATTTAGTACAACGAATCTGAATAGAAGTGACCAGATTCGATGTACGATTATGTCCAATCCTATATTAGGTTATGTTTTTTTTTTGGAACGGTGGGAGTAGGTTTTTGGATTAAACTGACCGGTGTATGCAGCTCAATAGCAACCTCTCGCACTGGCCATTCATGGCTGGTCCAATTACCAGCCTCGTCATGACGTCATCCGGCCGCCATGGCGGCTGGGGACAGCTTTCATCAAGGCAACGACGCCATTGGGCTCGCTCCTGGAGAATTAAATCGATTTAATTCTGCATTTCCCTCCCCGATGATTCTGCAGCTCCGACACAATTTCAATTAGCCAAAGCTACGCCATCAGATTGGCAATCAATTTGCAGCGGATTCAGCAGCGTGGTCGGATGGATGCTGAAGAAAAAAACCAGCTTCAGAACCTGCTCATGGATGCGCAGAATGGTACAATTGGAGAAGCTGATCTGTTTTTCTTTTAACTGTTTGCATTCATTCATGGAGGCCAGTATCACTGATGCTGACGACGATGGCTGCCTCGCCATTCATTTCGTCTCGCTGCGACGAAGCAGGGACACATTCAGAGCAGCTTGCTTAGCCATCAAGAGCTAGTAGCCCCTATTCTACTGCTAGTCCATTGTCTGGGACCTACTATGAGATCTTGGAACTTTTGCAAACACTAACCAGGCAACCAGCATGAGAAGATTTGGATTCAGTTTGGACTAGGCCTCCTTTGGATTGGAGGATGTTCAAATCCTTAGGATAGTGCCTTTTGGATTGAAGGAATGCAATTTTGAAACTCTTATCCTGATTTCCTTTGAGAAGTCAAATGCACTCTCCACATTCTCTCTTATCCTGACAAACTTCCTCCAAAATTCATACTATGTTATATTTCTTGTGAACCATCCAAAGGCATTAGTTCTTATATTCATTCATGTGTTTTGAAATCCTATTTAATTCATACGATTGCTTTAAAAAAAGGGTTTGGTTTAGCGAAATTCAGAATGGTGAGATGATGGGTGGTGACTACGGACAGGTGAAGCTGTACACTCATGTGATGACAGATGTGTCGATACAGAAAACTGCTTCAGACAAGGACCACAGTGAGTGAGTGAGGCGAAAAAATCATAATGGCTCCATGACCCATATGTTCTCTGCTCCTGCAACCAAACGACTGCCCCCAGATGCTTGTCTGGTAACTAAACCTGGGACCCTCACCAACGTGCTCACATCTCTCCCTGCCAGGTGGGCCCAGATCGGCCCGGGCCCAGCCGTCAGTCGCAGCGAGCCGTTGCCGCGATCGCCGCCGTCCATCTGGCTCGGCATCTGATACAATGCCAATCAACGGCCAAGATGAGGGGGGTGGAGGAAGCAGCTTGAGGTTGGGGGATCATGGCCAATGCCTGTCTCTCCACAGCAAACATTGAAGGCTACAGCAAAATGGACCGGCTCAATAAACGCCTCCTCCTGGGGGTGTTCATTCATTCAATAAATCCTGAGCCATGCTGCAATGCAAAGCAGCTGCTCCGGAAGATCAGAAACTGCATGTGCCCTGTTGTAAAAGCCAGCAATGGCCAGGCCAAATCGGAGTAACTTCAGAATTGCATGTTACAGCTACAGTATTTTTCTAAATTTTGACAAGGATGCACAGTTGAGAAAACAGTTCAGAACAGGGAAATTTTTGATGAGTTTGAACCTCTTGAACTCATGAAGAAAGATGGCAATGGTATCAATCAATCAATGGGATGGATGGGATCAAATCCTCTTTACACTACTCGAGTTACCAACCAAACAAACCCTGGCTACAAGGCTCTGGAAAACCCACAGAAAAAATTGGGATGAACGAAAAATCGGTTACATGTACACGGAAATTAAAACGAAACTCACACTGTTATGGAACACAGATCGTCACAGACCGTCTTCATGTTAGGCCTCTCATTTACAGGAAGAATACACCTAAGAGAGATCGCAAGCAGCTCGTCCATCACCCTTGGAGATTCTTCCAAGCCCGTGATGTCTCGATCGAAACAATCAGTTCCCCGTCCTTCCCTGTTGCACATTTGAACCCAGTCGGTCAGATCAACGGCCCCAGATTGACCCGAAATTATGTCCCCGGCACTCTTCCGCGTCAACATCTCCATAACAATCACCCCAAACGCGTACACATCAGCTTTAAATGATGGCATTGGCTTGGCTGTGTTTGCCAGTTCTGGGGCTCTGTACCCCAATGCCCCTAAGTTCAGTATTTGCTCAGCAGTGCCACTTGGAGTCATGAACCGATGCAGGCCGTAATCGACTAGCTTCGGGGAGAGATCAGGACCCGTCAAGAATATATTGGTTGGCTTTAGATTGCCATGAGGCAGACCCTTCTCATGGTGCAAGAACTGGAGGCAGCGTGCCAGGTCAATGGCAATTTTGAGCCGTTGAGAAACTGACAAGCGGGAGTATCTTCTTGGAGTTGACTCTGCAGCAAATGCGAGGAGATCAAAATTTCAGCAATGGAAGAAACAAATGTTGACATGAATGACCCAGCAAATATATGCAACAAATAAGATAGTAATAATCAAGCAGACAATGTAAATATTAGGTATTCCATTGTAAATTAGGAATGCATGTCAACCTAACAAGGAAAAAATCCATTGCCGATTCAAGTGAGCATGGGATAGTTACCATAAAGATAAAGAGCCAAGCTGTCGCCATTGACATAGTCAGAAATAATGAGTCTTTCTTGCTCCTTAGGACCCCAGTAGAAAGCTCTCCACGAAATTATATTTGGATGCCTGATGGTCCCAATCCTCTTTATCTCCTTAGTGAAGTCTTTTTTATGCTTTACGAGACCAACACGCAGCCACTTCACTGTCAGGACATGGCCGCTTTGTAGTGCAGCTTTGTATGTCGTGCCATGACTACTCCTTCCAAGAACCTCTGCTGGTGCTCGGGACAGGTCTTCAGCTGTGAAAACCAAAGTGCTGTCTAGGAAAATCAATTCTCCGACCAACCGATCGGGTGAGTACACTTCAAATGCCACAGGTTCCTCATGGAATCTACTATCAATAAAATGTGGTGATGTTGGCAGCACAGCCCGTGGAGAGGGCTCCAGAGCAGGGACTGCAGCAGAGGTCTCAGCCATACCTGAACTCGAGGGTTCAGTGACTTCTTTTGGATCAGCATAGCTATACTCAACAGCAGCTTCAGCTAATAGCTCTTTCTGAGCAGACATTGATCTAGCTGCAGCTGTTAAGAGATGGTCATTTGAGAAACTTGTTTTAGTTGGTATAACATTATCTTTCGGAGGCTTGAAAAGATTTGGTCGGCTTAACCTCCCCAGTTTTAGATCTCTAATAGTAATCTGACCTCTAAATCCATTTCTTCCGCAAAGCTCTTGAGACCTGACCACATAGATTGCCAATGCTATGAAGATCACAAGCAAGGCAGCTCCAATGCAGCCAACAATAAGGGCGACTCGAACACCAGCCTTATGTCCATGAGACGATTGACTCTGAGCAACTCCAGTATCATCATAATTTCCAGCAGGAAGGCCATCTGGAAAAACTAATAGGTCATTTCCAGGTCTAAAGCAGGTCATGGGGAATTTTTCAACACTTTTAGGAACAGTTCCTTGTAGATCATTGTAGGACACATTGAATATCTTCAAACTAGCCTGGGGCATATCAGGAATTCTGCCAGTGAAGTGATTATGTGATAGATCAAGATACTCCAATCCTTGAAGTTTGCTCATCTCACTTGGAATCTCCCCAGACAACTCATTCATTGCGAGTGTAAGGAACTCAAGTCTTTGCAAGTTAGAAATATCTGGTGGCAACGGACCGGACAAAGAATTACTTGACAGATCAACGATCCTGAGGACAGGCTGAATTAGTGCAATCGACTCTGTTGAATGTGTGCTCTGAAATGGAATAGTCCCAGTGAAGTTGTTTCCGGAAAGATTTAACACTGTCAAAGTGGGCGACAGAAAGAAGAAAGGCAAAACAGGTCCGCCAAGAGCATTTAGACTGAGATCGAGGAATTGTAACTTCTGATAGGTCCCCAACACGGAAGGAATAGATCCTGATAACAAATTGTTCCGCAGCTTCAGGGAGACTAAGTTCTGAAACTGTGAAGCATCATTTGGGTAGCTTCCCTCCAGTTTGTTTGAACTCAAGTCAATCGTCTCCACGGTACCGTCCCAAGCACGCAATATAGCTAGCTCCCCAGAAAGCTGGTTCCCACTCAGATCAACTGAGCTACACTTGCCAACAGTGGATGGTAAGGAACCTGAGAACGTATTTGAAGAGAGATTCAGCAGCTTCAAAGTCGTCGAGTTCACAACTGGAACCGATCCTGCAAAATTACAAGCGTGCACGAATCATTTAGAGCTGTAGACAAATGAAAATGACATTTATGAATAACTGTACAAGAAGAGAGTAGACATAGCAAGGCAGCAAACTATAAACAGATACATATATTTTTCAATAGTAGATCTCATGCCATAGCATAGGAATAGTTTGTTAGTCTTAATTGAATGATTTCTGTGTAAAAGTCATGTTAGATGGCAAGGATCCATCAGCAAGTTCTATGGTAGAAGAAATCTGTGGCAACATGACAGCTGGTTCAGCATAAAAGGTTTATTTGACTGAGTTTATCAATGAGCACCAAAAATGTTAACTACTTAAGACTATGTTTAGGTCTATAAATAAATAACTATCGTTTATACAAAGTGTTACAGAAGCAACAAACATGAATTACAAAGAAACCTGCTAAAATCAGTTATAAGCCAACAATGCAGCTTCACCGCGAGTCACAAGAGACAACTATGCAAGAAGAGTCAATTATTCCATATGCTCGTCAAATCCTCAATGCAGATGAACTCAACCAGATTCAAGATGCATTGAATATATTTTTACCAACGAAATCTAGAAACATTCGTGTCGCAAATGTTACGAATCTCATTTGATTCGCAGGTTGTAATTTAGGCATCGCCACTCCACATTTGCCAATGCGTCCAAACACAACAAAACTCAATCACCAGATCAGAACCAACCACTTCAGCTTATGCTGGGGTTCCTAGTAACTTGCTACTGGCAGATCAAGGCATCTTTGACAAGATAGCACAACCATTTGACTAGCAAAAGGAAGATATATACCTGAGAAGCCATTCCGGCTGAGATCAACCTCGACAAGCCGCATCGAGTTCTGCAGCAGCGCCTCCGGCATCACACCGGAAAGCGCATTGCCGGCGACCCTGAAAACCGCCAGCGAGAACCACGCGTCGATCTGCGGCACCATCCCAGCAATCCCACTGTTGCTCAAATCAAGAACCTCCAGGTTCTTGAAGGCCCCCACCGTCTCGTTCCGGAAGAACCCGCCCTGCAGCTTGTTGTGGCTGAGGTTGAGGTACTTGACGGTGTTCCCGATGCTGGACAAGCTCTCGAGCTCCAAATCGACGGCGCCGGTGAAGAGGTTGTCGCTCAGGTCAATGTACTCGGCGTTGCGGAGCTCGGCGAGCAGATCGCCGGCATTGCCCCAGAAGGAGTTGCGGCGGAGGTCGATGCGGCGGAGGTTCTGCAGCTGCCGGATCCCGTCGGTGGGGAAGCCCGAGGAGAAGTTGTTGTGGGAGAGGTTGAGGTGGACGAGGCCGGAGAGGTCGGCGAGGCGGCCCGGGATGGGGCCGTAGAAGCGGTTCCCGGAGAGGTCGAGGTGGCGGAGCGAGGAGAGGTAGCCGATGCCGGGGGGGAGGCGGCCGGAGAACGCGTTCCCGGCGAGGGACAGGTTCTGGAGAGCGCGCATGCCGGAGAGCGTCACCAGCTTGAGCTCCCCGGCGAGGCCGAGCCCATCGAGCGCGACGCCGACCACCGCGCCGCCGTCGCACACGACCCCTCTCCACCCAGACGGGCACCCGCCGCCTCCCCCGCCGGCGTCGGGCGTCGCCGGCGGCGACCAGGATCCCAGCACGGGGTCCCTCCCTCTGTCCGAAATCCCCTTCTTGAACTCCAGCAGCGCCGCCACGTCGTCGCCCGCCGCGCCGCCGCCTCTGAGCACCACCAAAACCACCAGCACGAGGAGCGCGGCCATGGATGCGGGTGCGGGGGTGGCCAGAGCTAGGTTTCGGCGCGGGAGCAGGTGGTGGCGGCGGCGGCGGCTGCTGCCATTGGAGGGGGTGGGAAGCTTAGCTGAGAGAGAGAGAAGGGGAGAGATGTGTGAGAGAAAGAAATGCAAATTTTTGGAAATGCGAGGGGTGGAGTGTAATAATAGCAAGCACCAGCTGAGGAAGAGAGAGAGAGAGAGAGAGAGTAGTGTATGCCAGTACAGACTGGAAAGTTACAAGTGGTTGTCTTGTGCTGTAGAAGTTGTAGATTGGTGTGCTGTTAAGCTTAAGCTTAACTGTGGCTCTGTGACCTTGGGCACGTTTAGATCGTAGTCAAAATAAATCTTACTAAATTTTGATATTACCAAAATTTTGGTAATTTAGTAATATTGCCAAGTTTTAACAGGATTTTTTATTTACTTATCAGAGTTTGGTAAGAAACTAAATGGATATACATATTTGTCAACTTTGCCAAAAAATTGTATTGTTTAAAATGGCATCAATTTGAACTAAGTCCTTTGTTTACTTCCATGTGTGTTACTGTGTTAGTCTCTCGTCCCATAAAAAACCGACTTGGTATTGAATGTTACACATACTAGAACTATAAATCTGGATATACCTATGTCCAGATTTATTGTAATAGAATGTATCACGTATAATTTTAGATTCGTTTTTTAGTTATGTTTTGTGTCATTGTGTGAGTACTTGCGTTATGGAGCATAATTGTGTGACAATGTGAGAGTAAAAACAATGTTGTCTTTAGGGTGGTTATACTTGTACCTTTTTCATGGTTTCATGTACCTGGTCTTGGAAGTTTGCTTTTGTTTATTGGTTGGTTTGTGCTTTTGTTATATTGTAGATATGTTTTGGGAAAGGTTGTTTGTGCAAAAGAAAATTATGTAACTCTTACCAAGGCTAACGTAGCATGTTGCGGGTAAATCTAGATTTCCTGCAACTCCTAGCTAGTAAAATCAAACAGTCGAGAGTTTTGTATTTAAGAGTTTTAGTAAGTTTTCCATAGTTGAGTGTGAGCAATTTGGTAAGCACAAGAAATGACCGGCTTAGAATGCAAGTTGAATCTTTCGCCATTGTAGATCTATTTTTTCCTTTGTACTGTAGATGTGTTCTACTCTCTGTTCTAAAATATAACAACTTTTGGACTCTGACACAGTCTCCGAGATGTTATTTGACTAATAATATTTATAAAAATAAAATGTTTTAAATATAAAGAGTTGTATACTATGGTAGTTTGTTTAATAATAAATCTAGTAACATCAAAATTACATGATTAATCTTTTTTTTTGCTATTAATAGTCAAAGTTAAAAATGTTTGACTTGTTACTATGCTAAAAATATTTATATTTTAGGACGGATAGAGTATAAGTACTAGTAGCGTTTTGTTGCTCATCCTATAGTGCTTTAAAACTATATTCTTAAAAAAAAGAAGAAGAAAAAACATGTTACTCACGTTATTCCTGAAAAGACAAACTCAATTTAACTACGGAAATATTTAATGTCAAAATATTTATTGTTACGGCAACTTCTTGACATCTCAAGGTCAAGGAAGAGAATTAGGGAACATGCAATAAAAAATAACAAAAGCTACCATTCATTTATACATTAGTTAGATTATTAGAGTGCCACCCATCAGTAATCCAAAAAAAAAAAAACCAACCCCTCTCAAATGTGTGCAGACACTGGGCACTGGTAGAAAAGCAAGAGCCCCCACATGACCCAAGGCTGTTTCAGGCTTTGACCCCTTTCCTCCAGCTCAGTTGAGCTGCCTGCCCTCTTGCTTTCCATTCTTTCCTCCCTTTTCCTTACCTCCAATGCTATCTTTCTTCATGCCACTCAACAACACATAAGACTAGAATATTTAAAAAAAAATCCAAACAGAACTGGAAAAAAATCGACAGTTTGTAAAGTATACAATTTTTGTCATGGACAAGTGTCATGGGGTGATATTCTTCTAGTTTGTGTAAGGTTGATGTGATGTAGTGGTAGTAGTAGTAAATGGAGTGTACTAGTATTTATTTCAGTAGCTCACAGAGGTTCAGAGAGACATGAAGACCTTAGATTCAGGAGCCTGTCACATGTCCAATTATATATTTCTGGTACCAGGTAGATCATGAGAAAATTTCTACCTCTCCAGATAATTTCAGTGCTTCCTATTGACAGTTTACAAGATATTTTATATTGTGATCTTCCTCTGTTCATCCATTTATTCGATTTCTGTCAAAATTGACGTTAGTCCTTTCATGAATTTGGCTGATCCAGGATCTGTGCAGTTTTTGCTTCTGAATCTTGCCAACATTTGAACATGCCATTTCTGAAGTTTAAGGTTAAGGATGTGATGACTGAAAGGACGGTAAAACAGTCGGTGCATAGTGGAATTAGAGGATATATATCCATATCCTAATCCAGATGCTTGCTGTTAGGAGGAAATATAGGCTCTGAAAATGACATGGTGTAGAGGAGTACTAATCAATCGGAGAGATTGATGGGCTCTGGAGTTTGGAGTTTCTTGGCATCAAAATCCAGAGTTGTCTGTGATAGAGACGGTAGTGCTAACAAGAATTAACTAGCAGGATATAAGTTGAAAAGTGTGTCATGTTTGGATGACACTTAATTAAGGTTACAATATTTTTAGATTAAGAGGGGCCAAGCATGATTGGAGTTCCATAAGTCAAATATTCTTCCATTTCTTTCCTCTCATTTGGATGTGTATGAGGGTGACAGTGTGTGTCCTGACTGGTCCTGAGCTGGATGTAATTCCTGCACGAAATGCCTAATTGGTGCAACAAACGGGTTTAAATTACAGTCAATATCCAGCCATGTGTTAGAAGCAGATGTTTTCTGATTACTTTAATTAAGGCCATGATCACACTATAAACCATATGCGGAAACTCGATAGATTGTAATTAAGTTCTAGCAATTAGACATGCCATTATATATGAGTCGTATACATTCTTTTTTAGATAATGATATGAATCATATGCACGATTACAATTTATATATCTTTTATAGATAATTGCAACAGATGTCCTTTTGCAGTCGTTATGAAGTGATTAGGAAGTTTCTTAACTTGATTAGGTGCGGGATTATCAGTACTGCATAATCATGCGGTGTTTGCTCTGAATTGCGGTTTCTTGGGGAAATGCAAATGCTAATCAGTAACTGGTTCAGAACATGCTGCAGGTACTAATTTATTCAGGGAATTAAGTAATGTTTCACACCGAAGACTCAAATAGCACCGAGTAGATTAGTTGAGGCTACCAAACCCTGAGCTGTAACCGAGTAGAAGAACCTTGACGTCTTAAAACACACACAAAAAAAAGAGAGAGAGAGAGAGAAGAAGAAGAAAGTGTCCATGTCGAATGCTATTTTTTTTTCTGAACCTCCCAACACTCTTTCAAGTTTCAACAATCAACCTGAAGAAATTCCAAAAGGAATACTGGATTTTGGATTTTGGATTTTTCATTTACATGCTTCATAAACTTGGTGCATTTTGTGTAAAAAAAATTATATATGCTTTTTTTGAAAAAAAATTCTAAACCATTTTTTCAACTTTATAGTAGTTAATTTATTTATTCATACCCTTAAATAGCTATAAAAATCATATTATCCATTAATTCATCAGTTTAAACTATCTCAAACAGGAAAAAAATTGCAGTGGTACTTTTTTTAAAAAAAACTACAGTGGTACTGGATGGGAGAATTATTGTTGCTGATTGCAGGAAAAGGACTGCAAAGAAAGATATGGGCAGTACAAAAGGTGAGGATTAACCAGGACACTTTCACTGTAAAAGAGAGTAACCAAAAGACTATCAGTGTGGCACTTAAAGCTGCTCAGTTGGCTAGTTGTCCCGGGGCTTTGCTTGAATTTGAAACCATCTGAAGGAAAAAAATAAAGTTGCCGCTGCTGCTCCATGAGAAGATGTTTTTTTTCATGCGTCTTTTGCAGCTAAACCTGGGACCTGAGCTGGGTTAACTCCACTGTCATGCATCATGGATTCACTGTGCAATGGTACACGTTTGTAGTACTGATTAAGGGTAAACTAAAGCAAACAATCTGGTGTCTTGAGAACCAAGCTTAACCTGAATAATGAGCCATCAAAGTACATCAGACTACTACATCTATACTGATTAGTATTGGTAATCATACTTAAACTGACGAACATTTTTCAGACTGGCACAGTAGTATTGGTAATACTGGTATGGTTTTGCCATTGAGTGATCTTTGTTGGTGGGCCCCAGTGACTGACAGTCCGTTCTGTCCGTGAAAGGCTGTATGGACCCGTGCTGTCAGAAGGATAAGGGTTAGATTGACTGGACTGGCTAGACTCGTCTTTCAGAAAGTCTTCTATGCACATATACAGAGACAAATAGGGACTCTCACTCTCTAAACAAAACAAGAGGCTGGCAGACGGACAGAGAGAGTGAGTGAGTGGATGATTTTAATCTAAGTAAAAGTGGTTAGTAGCGTTATTAGTTAAAGAAAGCATGGAGGAGCATCAACAGCAGGACACAATAGAATATGTGGAAGTGAGCAAAGGCGAGGACGAAGTACGAAGACCACCGCCCTACAGAGCTCATGCTAACCGAACTGTTTCCGAGCCAAAAACCGGAAAAAATAGGCTCCCCTCGTTTAATCATGTTTACAAACGAAAAATAATTTATGAACAAAACATTTTTATATACGCGTGGTTAACGATCTAAAAAGTAAAGGTTGAAACGTAAACTTCAATAAAAAAACACCAAAATCAACTTCAAATTTACGGTTGAAAATTTAAATTTTGACTGATAAGTATAAGTATAAGCGAAAAAATGGGACTGAGTTTTCTCGGTTTTCATGGAAACTGTTGACTCCCGATGAAATCTGACCAAATTTTATTAAAAGTACAAATTTCAGTTTTAATTTCTTTGTTGAACATGAAAATATGAACCAAGTGGTTGGGTTCTCAAGTCAGGGTGTGTTTAGTTACACGCTAAAATTGAAAGTTTAAAGAAAAATATTAGAAGTTTATGTGTGTAAGAAAGTTTCGATGTGATGAAAAAGTTAAAAGTTTGAAGAAAAAAAATAGTAACTAAACAATGGCTCAGTCTGAAAAATCCGGGCTTTCGTGAACATCGATTTTCGTCGGTTTTGTGAACCTGGTCACCGGGGAAGCAATGTGCATGCACCAGGCAGCCAGGCAGCTATCGTGCTGGCGGTCTGGGCGCGTGTTGGGTGGTGCTGTGTTCCATGCTTCCATTACATGGCGCCATATGCTTTACAGGAGTAATCCTCGCGGATTACAGCAAATGCGATGCATCTTCTTGTCGTTCCATCCATCGTCGCCGCGACGCCGCCCGTCACATCCCCACCACGACTAGTCACTCTAGTGCTAATTAATTCAGGATTAGCTAGCAGGATTAAGCTGGTGTAATGATAGTGTCATGGATATAATCTGGTCGAGTACGTTGAGTAGTAGGCGAATTGTGATGTGTATCCATCCCCTCACGTGTTTAGAACAGGGTCATATCTGCTGGTCAAAGATCTAGCGCCCTCTCACAACCTATGTGTAGCAAGCCGGACAGTTCATCGGTTACGGCTGATTGGCTGATTTCAGATTGTGTTAGATGATGGACCGGAACTGGGGATTCAGCAAGTAGTGCTGGGCGAAAATTCTTCAGTCATGATAGAAGACTTAAAGCATTATCGTTTTGTTTATGCTTATGCGTATCATTCAAAATTTAAAATATTTAACCTTAAATTTAGAGCTAATTTTAAGGTTTTTTTATTAAAGTTTATTTTACAGCCTTTATTTTAAGATCGCTAAGAATACGTACATATAAGTTTTATTTATAAATTATTTTTTATTTATAAATATGCTATTTCATTTATTCCGCGAATAAGCGAAACTATGACTCCGTTAACTGAACTAACCGAAATCGAATTGCACGGTCATAATCATGATGTGTAGGGATAGTTAATCAGGCGGACCAAACCAAACTAAACTGAAGAGAGAGGACATAATTACGAAAATAGGCAATTGCACGAGCGACAGGGAGGAGCGAGAGCAGAGCAGAGGTCGACGACGACGAAGAAGCCGTGCATGTCAACATGCGTACATGCAGGCATGTCTGCTACGACAAGTCTACAATACTGTACTACTACTACTTCTGAAAATAAAAACTAAAATTGTAACCATATTTTTTTTCTCATGAAGATATAGATTTTATCTCAGTTTTTGTTAGCACGCTTTTTAAACTACTTAACGTATATTCCGTGCAAAAAAACTTTCTATAAAAGTTGTTTTATAATATCAAATATATCCATTTGTTAAGTTTGTAATAGTTTAAACTTAATTAATCATGTTCTAATAGTTTTTTATGTACGCTAACTTTAATATTTATCTTTATCTTTACGCGCTAACTTAACTTAATACTGAAATATATTTAATCCCATCAAAAATTTCTTATATTTTAAAACGAATTAAGACAGAACTGTATTTGATCCTGAGCGTGTCCATGTGCGACCAGGATGCCATTTAAGACGACGGACTGTACGAAGGACACGGATCGAGATCAGCTGCAGTAACTACAACTGCAACTTAGAACTGCACATATCTTTAGCCGTTCATTTTAATGATCAACGGTCTAGATTTACCGCTACAGTGACCAAACTACAGAATGATAGTAGTAATATTTTATTCTACAGTATTTTTGCTACAGTGCCTTGACTATTCTGTGCCATCTAATTCGGATCAAACGGCAGCTACTATGACTGCATAAGCTGCAGTCAGTACTACTACTGCACCTCATCCGAATCCTATATATACGGCCCCGCGCGCCGTCGGGAGGGCCCCTTGTTTGATCGATCTCTCATTTCGGTGTGTCCATGCATGCATGATGCGTCCACGCATGTGTCCATGTGATCGCCGAAGCAAAAACAGAGTGGACCATCTCCCTTGTCTCCTCCCCTAGCTTCACACTCCTCCCCGCTGCTGCTGCTGCTGCTCAGCCTCTCGCTCGCTCGATCGATCGCCGGCGCTGCTACTGCTCGTGCAAGTGATCGAGCTTCCGTCCATGTATACGTGCGAGGTGATGGTCGAGATTATCCGGTATAAGAGACAGGTCAATAGTACAGCTACCTGTTAGCTGTAAAATCTTCTATCTTTGGCCGAGTTTAATTTCAAACTTTTTTTTAAACTTTTAACATTTTCATTACATTAAAATTTTTCTACACACAAACTTTTATCTTTTTCGTCACATCGTTTTAATTTCAACCAAACTTTTAATTTTGGTATGAACTAAACACACCCTTAATAAAATGGAAGATAATATGTACGATAGTGAGCTGTAGGTAGTTCAATGTATTGTCCTCTAGCGCATATATATACTATTTATTCGTTTAATCTAACAAGTACCTAGTGTGTCGTCAACTGTAAACTCTCTAGTGTGAGCAGCGTCGCATGGAAGCATATGAGGCCGTGTTGCAGCCGGCGCTTTTATCTCTCTTTACCATCGTTTTTCTTTCAGCTCAGCTCATATCTGACATATTTGTTGTTGGAGCCGGTTAAGTTAACCTACTGTATTTGTTCTATATTGTGGTAAAGTTATACGTTTATATCCATATTCATCGTCTAGAACAAGTATTCCCTCCATAAAAAGAAAAGTTAAATAGAAATGTAACGTAACCTAGTATAACAAAACATTTTAAAAAATTTAATCTAGCGAATTTAGGTTTCATTGTACAGTATTAAGTACTAAGTTGTGTCACATCTTTATTTGTATTGAACTTTTTTAGAACAAATAAAGTAGTAATGAAATACTACATCCATCCCAAATGGAGACGAGAAAGGAGTAAAATAAAATCATGGCGCCGCCGTGGCGTGGGGGCGCGTGGCGGTGGCGTGCGTGCCACCGGAGAGCGGAGACCAGTTGCAATTAGCGTAGGCAACATCACCTGTGTGCACGATGATTAGCTAGGGCCGGCCGGGCTGTGTGTGGGCTGTGGCTGGCACGGTGGGAAAAGAAAAGCGGCGGGACGGAGGAGAGCATCGGAATTCGCGTAAAGCGAGAGAGGCACGCCGTGGCGTGGCGTGGTGTGGCGTGGCGTGGAGCCGTGGAAGTGTGGAGCACCGGCACCAATCATGCGCCGCCTCGGTGTCCGCGTACGGCGCGCCATATCCCGCCATGCTTGTTGCTTCCCCCTCCCAAACCACCCCTTTTCTTTTCTTTTCGCCCTTTTTGTTGGGCAACAAACAGTAATACGCGTCCGTGTCGCATCGCAGCTCGATCGGATTCCGTTGAATTCTACCAAGTTCTGTCATATTGTTTCGCACCGCACCCCCGTGTTTCGTTTCCACGGGAGCAGGCAACGACATGTTCTCCCAGCAAGCGTCCCTGCCTGGCTGTTTAATTAACGTCAATTCCATTCCCCCTCATATGAGTACGTGCTCATGGCAACAGATACCGACTCTCGGTATGGAGCAAAGCACGCAAGCAAAGCCATACAGTAGCAGCATCCCAGCGGCGTTTGTTTCTGTACGCCCCATCATCCGCTGGGACCGGACCGGGATGGCCATGCCATGCTGCAGGAGCAGGAAGGAGAGGCAACTCTGATCGTGATTGCAGATGCAGGAGATAGCAGGAGTAGTAGATCTCACACATCTCGTCTCTTGCAATCCTAATCCCCAGCCGCATCATGTGTCGTCTTCCTCCCCGTCCCTTTGCTATTTGCCACTACTACCACTAACCACAGTTTGTCTCCCCCCTCGCACTTGAACGTGCCTCCCCTGCCCCACCCATATGGGCGTACAGGTGTACCCAGTGCAAGCAAAGCAATGCTGCTGCTACTGCCAAATGTACAACTACGTACTATAGTACAGACAGGCTCTCCCTTCGAAGGGAGTGAAGAGTGCCCGAGTGGCTGCCCTGGAATCTGGATAGGATCTGCTTGCCCCCGGTGAGAGAGATGAGAGATAAGATCAGCACACACATTCACAGCTGAATGAATAATGAGACGAGGAAGACGAGTCCCGGTTTTGCTGCTGGTTTCGTTGTCTTCCTCTTCGTGTAAATCGGAGTGGAAAAGAGACAATAATAGATGTTCAGATATATACATGTGTCCAGGAGCAAAATGTAGGGAAGCGAGAGCTATTGTTTCTTTCATGGATTACTGCAACACAAATAACAATGTCGATGTTTACAACACTACAGTTACGGTACACAAGTGAGGGAGAAAGAGAGGGAGAGATCCTAAGTGGGAAATGTACAGGATTGAGCTGGTCAGATTTTTTTTTTATCTAATTCGTTTGGCACGAGAGCTTAGCTTAGCCTTGTTCTTTGTAGGGTGTCCAGATCAGCTTGCTAACGTCGACCTCGAGGCCTCCCCGGCCGGCGGCCTTGAGGTGGCGGTCGAGGACCTTGGGGTCAGCGCAGATGACGTGCTGACCTTTCCGGTACTGGATCAGGTCCAGACTCTGAAGCGTGCTCAAGATGTCGTCCGCTTTTATTGCCGTCATATCGCTAAGCTCCTGCATTCAAGCGCGACAACCTATTAGGAACAGTTTAGGGCTGCGTAATTGGATAATGCAAATCGAAGCTAATTGATGATAGAAAATGATGGATCTGTGGTGGAGTTATGGGCTATGGATTCAGCTACAGAGGAACTCAATGCATGTATGTTTCTTCATGATTTGAAAAAAAAAAATCAGTATGGAAAGTAAAATTATATACAGTAGTTAGTACAACACAGCCTATTGACTTTTCCTGCAGATCTGTTTGCACCAGCGACTGTACTAGTGCATTAGGGAGCAAGGATGCAGGAACAATTATCTTTCAGAATCCAATTGTTCTTGTGTGTCGTCAAAAGGTTTGATCTGCATACATCCAAAAGTTTTAGAGGGCCGGGGCAAGATGAACAGGAAGGCACAGGCTGACAAGCCAGAGAACACATGGATCTATGTCCTTCCGTAGAGGAAGTTTCTGCAGATTACACTAGTTGCATGTGATCCTGTCTACATATATTTGAGTTCAAAAGAAAAGGATATACACCTCTTCTTCAGAAAGGTTTAAGGATATAATGCATCTTGGAGAATCTAACTGTTGATTTATTCTTTCATGCAATCTTTAAGAGCTAGAACAATGGTTCTAATGCCAGAAGTAAGCTGAGTGAAGATTTTTATTAGTTATTATAGCTGTCCATGATACTGCAGTGGGCTATATCTACATGAATGATTATTTAGATGTGGACAAATATTGACTGATGACACATGAATTTCAGCTTGGTTTGTTGGATTTAATATTTTATTGTAATTTGTAAGAAGTAAACTGGGGGTAAGAATCTACAGCCTCCCTTCAGGCTACTGAACTGCACATATCTACTGTATCCATGAAAAGTAGCACATTAGATTTGAGTTGGTAATCAAGATCTCATGGATATCCACAAACATCCAAACTGTGAAGTGTAGCATCAAATGGTCTGTTTCACATAATCCAAAAGTTTTCAGGCCCCAGGGCAAACGAACAGGAAGATGTAAGGTGAAAAGCCTATTAATATGCAAACCAATGTCCTTGTGTGGTCAAGCATGATCTTACTGTTCACTCAACTGGCTACTCCTGACCTGACCATTTTAGCCTATATTAATCTGACCATTTACACACTAGAAATTAACCTGATGACACTTTATCCTACATATGATTGCAAGTAATAGATTGGCTGAGATCATCAATGAGCAGGATCAGATAGGGATAAAAAAAGTCTGAGTATTTGATGCAATGCCAAAAAAGAAAATGACGCCTGTTTTTATCATGATTTATTCAAATGATAAAATGGAGAGAGAAAAAAACTATAGTGTTAGATAGAGGGGAAGGAATGTGGTGATTACCTTAATGGATATGTTGCTCTTATGTTTCTTTAAAATCTCTAGAAGCACTCTAGTCCAATAACCTCTATAACTGAGCAGACCAAGATCAGAAAGAGGGCGCTCCGGTGTCCCTACTTTACCTTCCTTCTTAGAAAGCTCATAGGCTGCAATTAAAAAAAAAATCTTGAACAAAATGCTACGATACAGTTATGATTCGGTGTGCATGGGAACTAAATTTTATCAGGCATAATACAGAGCATAAGATCTTACAGAAGGCAATCAGGAACTTCCCATATCCTTTTCTTTGATATGGAGGGAGAGTGAGGATGCAAGCCAAATTGTAAGATTCCTCAGAGTGTTTCTCCTGGATAATGATAACAACCAATATGAAACATCAAATGATTCACTACTACTAATAAGAAATACATCTTGCAAACAGAAACAGCTCCACAAATATAAATTTCAGTTCATTAAAACAAAGAAATAAGTAATATTCATGAAAACAAGTACCAAAAGTACAAAACCACTTACAGAGAAGCATTGTGAACTTTACCTTGGAGAAATACCCCACCATATGACACCCCCGATCATCACATTCACACAGGACGTAGAACAAAAACAAATCAACATCGTAATAAAGTGTCTTGTGATCAAGAAATAGTTTGGCAAGATAACAAAGGTTCTGCCCATAAACTTTGTTCTTCTTGCCATCAACCTGCAATTATGCAAACATTTTTCTTATTAAAATATTAAGATAACTAAACGAAAAGGAGAAGTTGCATGATTTCCATTCTGCTTTTCTTAAAACTTTTTAAGGCATTATGCCGACAGCAGAGAACTGGTTTCAGAAACTTGATCAACATAGCATGCAAGCTGCCATTACAGGAAGCTAAAATGGATATCGAACTAACCTCAAACATAGACAGGGTTCCACTTCTGTATATTTCATCACCAGGGGGATGTTTAAGATCACATTTTTTCTGTATAGTAAAGAGAATGGAATTAATCATTGATTATGACTTATGATAATTTAACATGGAATATCAGAACGCTATAAATGAAACATGTGCACAACAAACAAGATATAAAATGCATTCAAAGATGATCATAGATCAAGTGATCAACTCAGGAACGGAATATGCTGCACATGCAGCGAGGTTGATCTGATTTATGGTATTTGTAATGTCAATATAGCCATGACTTGAGGTCGTTTAAGGAGATTTTTCTGAGATGCCAGAAACATAAGTAGTGGGGCAGAGGGGTTGCTTTTTACTTATGAAGTTCGTTGTACTAATTATTAAATGACTGGCGACACACAACAGTTGCAATCAATTCAGAGCTAGGGACCACTAGAATGGCAAAACAGGCATTTTTTAGAACCCACAAAATTCACAGTAAACAGTATAATTACTGCAGCTTTATGAGGAAATTCCTGCAATACAAACAGGGCCTTTTAAAAAAATAAAGATTAAGAGAACATGTTTGGCACCTAATGGTACAATGAACAAAAAGTTAAGATAGATGGGCCGAAAAAGCACAGGAGGAGCTAAACAAGTGCAGGCAGATTTGAGCTCATACTCCCAAATCTGCATTAGCAGAGCCTGGCTGAAAAGATAGTAACCCTCCATATGGGAACAAATAACTAAATCTCACCATGTGCCTCTGAAGCTGTTCTTTGCGCTTCATGAAGTTGAGGCAAAACTCACAGAAGAACAGCTTTGGAGAGTCATTATACTCCGGTGGGAAAGGAGAGAAATACCACGTATCTATCTCATATCTCCCAAGTTCTATCTTCGCTATATTTTTCACCTTTGTGAACTCTTCATGTTCCCGCAAACTAGCAGCATCAAGCTCCTCATGACCTTGCTATAATGGAAATGGACAAAAGCTAGATTAGTTTCAGGATACTAATTCAAAAGGGAAACCACAATTACAGTACAACGTGAAGAAGGAACCAACATGTGTTTCATCAATTTTTGTAGCCAGTGCATAGCAAACTAACATCCTTACAGATAATAAATCTTCAAGAACAAAGGATAATTGAATTATCCGCAGTGATACAATCTATTCCATACCTCCACATGGGTTTCATCAATTTTACGCTTCTGGTGCCGTGTCATCTTCAAGCTTGTTGCCTGAGTACATATTAAAATGGAGTTGTATGAGTATTCTTTTGAAATAACAGAGGGCTATTTATGTCTTAGGATGATCATCTCAGGTTTTCAACCGTCACCTGGACAGTATAGCAGCCAATATAAGGAAAAAGCAAATTCTACCGGTATGATTGACAATTGAACAACATGAATTTCCGTTACCTTATCTTCTACCTTCTCATCAACATCGGTCTCAACAGTCTCAAGATCAAGTTGTTCAAGTTTAACCCACTCATCGAGCCTCCTATTGACTGCAAGTTCATTACATTTAAATACGATTGGTAAGCATAAATATGTCAACATGACAGAACTCCACAAACCCACAACAAAATACGCTGCAGCTGTTATGAAGCACTAACTCCTATTTCAGCTAACGAAATCGGGTAAAAGTTTGTGATTGTACTGAAACTATTGAGACACGAGACTAGAACAGCCATTTCCGGCCCCAGCGAAAAGCAATCCTATATTCCCATATACAAATTCATCACTATATCACCTCGAATTTCATAACCCCTAAACCTAATTGACCATTTAAGCCCCAGATTTCCTCAATCTGAAGCACCCTAAACCTAACCCTAGAAACGAAGCATCCTGGTGGGGGCGAGGTCACTTACACTCGGTGTAGTGGACGTAGTACTCGTAATCGGCGGGGGAGGAGGAGGTGGAGGACTTCCGGCGCTCGATGACCTTGACGGGGTGGAGCTTCTGGTCGCGCCACCGGCACATCACGCGCGTGCCCACCTCCAGCGGCAGATGCGACGCCCACGACGCGGACGCCGCGGAGGACCTCAGCCTCCTCTCTACCCCGCCGCCGTTCGAGGCGGCGGCGGCGCCGCCGCCGCCCGCGCCGTTGCACGCCGTCGAGGCCGCGGCCGCCGCCGCGGCGGCGGTGCCGTTCTCCGGCGCGGTGGACGCCTCCATCGAGCCCATCTCGTCGTCGGAGTTGGATCGGAAGGTGTGCGGTTTGGGGCTGGGCCTCTTGCCCCGGATTTGGGCTTTGGGTTAGATCTTTATCATCTCCGTCGTGTGGTCCGGTTGGGACGAATGGTTTATTCCGTGGGGCCCACATGTAAATGACAGAGTGATACCGTCTCAGTTGTATTTGGTCTGTTTGATCCTCCCCAAATTTGAATTGGGTCAACGGATTTGAAGGCTCAGCTCTGTTTTAATCTTTAAACTAATTTAGTTTTATTGCAGATTTTTTTTAAAAAAAAAAACTACTCCCTCTATTTTATTTTATAGGTTGCTTTAATTTTTTTTCTAGTCAATTTTTTTTGAGTTTGATTAAATTTATTAAAAAATTTAGCAACATCTAAACCACCAAATTAGTTTCGTTAAATTAGTTTATAAAAGTTTTTATCAAAATATAGAATGAAACGGCTTAGTTTCCTTTCCAATTCGGTGTTTGGGCTAACACACTGACTTGCCAATTTGTGAAGCAGAACAATAACTATTTTGAAATCCAAACGATGTTCTCGTTCCAAATGATGTTCTATTTCTTCGTTGAGATCTACAATTTGAAAAGAGTAAACAAATTTACAAAATTTCAACGATGTACACTGTTGGATCGAAGAAATCATTTACAAACGGAAGGCCTAAAACAAACAAGGCCCATATGGCCCACTCAACTCAAATCAGTCCGAGGGTAATCCCCTGTCCTTAGCCAGAGCCTCGGCCGCTCTCCTCCCGGACACCAGCGCGCCGTCGAACGTCGCCGAGCACCAGTGGTCGCCGCACACGTACAGCCCGTCGCCGACCCTCGGGTCGCGCCCCGCCGGCGACGTCGGCGGCGTCTGGTCCGGCTGCGCGAAGCCGATGCGGTACGTCCTCAGGTGCGTCCACGACGCGACCTCCCCGGCGCCGAACCACCCGGCGAGCTCGCTGACCACCTCGCCGGCGAGGTCGGCGTCGGACCGCCCGGCGAAGGAGCCGACGAGGGAGACGGACACCAGCGCCTTCCCCGGCGGCGCGTACGAAGGCGCCACGTTGGTGGCGAAGAACATGTTGTTGACGATCCCTTTGCCTGATCCGTTGAGGAGCAGGATGGGGTCTTGGACCGCCGCCTTGTCGGCGGCGAAGTAGAGGCAGACGGTGCTCCGCTCGGAGTTCTTCTTGGGTTTCGCTGGAATTGTTGTTGGTAGCTGCGGGAGGAGCTTCTCGGCCTCTGGCTGCTCGACGGCGACGATGACGCCGAGCTCGCCGGAGACGGTCTCGCCTGTGTCGAGCGTCACGCTGGACTGGCCGATGGCCGCGGCGCGGGAGTTGAGGCGGACGGAGCCCGCCGGCAGGCGGTCCGCGAGCTGCGACGCGATGGCGCCGATGCCGGCCTCCGGCAGCGCGTTGTCCCCGAGGGCGAGGCGCTTGAACACGAGCTCGAAGAGGCGGGACGACGTGTCGAGCGCCGGGTCGAAGAATATCCCGGCCAGGAACGGCCGCAGGAACCGCTCCACGATGGACGGCGAGAACCCGAGCTTCTCCAGGTGCGCCGCCGTGGTCGTCTCCGGCGACGAGAGGATGACCTCGTCCGGGGTGGACGCCGCGCGGAGCCGGGCGAGGCCGACGAGGAGCTTGTCGGCGAGCGTTCCGACGGGGGAGAAGACGGCGGAGAGGGAACGCAGAGGAAGCCGGAACGGGTCAGACAGCAGGTAGAACGGCTCGCCGGCGCCGAGGAAGACGAGCGCTCCAGGGTAGAACGGCCGGAGCCGCAACGCCGGAAAGTCAAGGAGACGCCGGCACTCCGGGTAGGCGGTGAGGAAGATCTGGAACCCCCTGTCCAAACGATACCCATCGACCTCGTCGGTGGCGACGCGGCCGCCGAGGCGGTCCGACGCCTCGAGCAGCGTGAACGGCACCGACATGGACGTCAGATGGTTCGCCGCGGCGAGGCCCGCTAGCCCGCCGCCGACAATGACGGCCTTATTACCGCCGCCGCCGCCGGTGGCGTCGCTCCCCGGCGCGGCGGCGCGGGTGACGGTGAGGCGGGGGGCGGCGGCATGGTGGCGGCGGAGCTTGGGTGGCGTGGCGGGGAGGACGGGGCGCGCGGCGTGGACGTGCATGGGCGTCGCGGCGGGCGACAGCGAGTGGCGGGAAGCGCGCGCGCGCGAGGGAGGGAGAAGACGAGTTTGGGGTTTGGGTGGTGTTCCTGATTTGTCCATGGACCGGCTGTGGATATGGTGGTTTCGGTGCATGGACCCGGCATTTGGGTGGGAGCTATGGGTTGGCGTGACTGCGTGGTGGGGTTGGGTGTAGTGTTCTGTGTGGAAGTCCGTAGACTGGGTTCAGGGAAGATTCGTCATGGAGCAAAGCGTTATCCTCTGTCTCTCTGAACTCTGATATAGCATGAGATGATGAACAGAAAAGGAAAAGAGTAGAGCCATTTTTTCTCGTTCGAAACACAGTATAAACGTAAATGTTTATATGCACACGCACATTTCATAGGGAGTATGTATACACGTCGCTAGCCAAGTTTCAAGATTGATGGAGTTACCCTGAGTCCTAAGCGTCTCGTCATTAAGAAGTATCGCTTACCACTAAAATCATGATTAGTTGTGAATATAAACACCTACTATTGACATATATCTAGTTGAGTAGATTCTATTGCAGGTAACCTAAACCGGCTATCTTAGGCTTACAGTTTGTTTAGGGTGGTTCTGGTGGAACTGAAATTTGTGGATTTCAGACAATTTTTGTTAAAACAATATATTTTTGTAACTTGGTTGTTCCACACGATCAATACCATCTGCCACATAAGCAATACTTTTGCCACATCATCATTCACGTAACAAAATTATTTTGGTCATTTGTGGCGTTTCTTATATACTTTAATCATGTGTTTGGTTTTGGGATGAGATAGGATGGGTTAAATTCATTTTTGTTTTTTTGGGATGGGATAGATCTAGTTTCTATTTGGTTCTAGGAATAAGAATGGGCCTAGCTTTTTGTTTGGTTTGAGATATACTTCCTTCGTTAAAAAAAACCAACCTAGAAGTTGAAACATAATCTAGTACAATAAATCTAGACATACTAGATTATATCCCATCCAACTCCTAGATTGGGTTTTTTGGGGGACGTAGGGAGTATGATGAGTTGGAATGGTCATATACCTTGTTTGGTTGGAGAGATGTAGGTGGGTTGCCTAGATAGAGTTATCTCCTCATATTAGTTGGTGAGGTTGCCTTTCATATTACATACGCATTGCAAAAAAATTTGAACATGAAGACCGCATTATTTGAAAATAAAATATATTGATCTGACTATATCTGGAAATAAAATACAGTTCATATCATATAGTCAACTAAAAACCAAAGAAAAATACCGATAATTAGCATACATCAATCCTTATATCAATGCATGCATAGGAAGTTCAAGCTGCGCATAATAAAGAGTTCGTTACTTTGTTATGGAGGATGACGGAAGATGTAAGGAGCAGCAACAGGCGAGAGAGAGGAGGGCACTAGGATGCTGTAGTAGGTTCGTGTAGCCGGTTTTTGCTTCTTGCCACCGCCACCATCGCCTCCCCTTCCTGCCGCCGCTGCCGGCTATGAGATGGTGAGTGGGACTGGCGAGAGAGGTATGGGAGGAAGGAGGATGGCCCGGGCTCCGCTAGCCCCATTGCACAACGCTAGCGTCGCTAGTTGTTGTGCAATGCCGCCGCTGCATCCTCTCTTTTCTCTCGATCTGGACAGCGATACAGTGAAGGGAGCGAAAAAAGAGATAGGGTTACCATTTCCCACGCGCGTATAGCACACATGATGCACGACTCCGGAGGTGGGACGGAGTGGTCCGCCACTTTTTTCACGGACCAAAACAACCCAAATATAAGGATAATATTTTTTTTTGGACCCAACTTAATCCATGAAGTCTTTTAATCAAATACCAGTAAAAATGAAATGGCCCCAACCCAACCTACCAAAACCTTGCAACCAAATATATGCAAGAAGTGACTAATTCAGGGCTAAACTACGTCATTTATACATAGGGTTATAAATAAAAACGTCAATACTAATAGAGGATTCTAATAGAATTTAATGTCTTGTTCTAATGAATCCTTATTAAAAAATGCAACGGAAGAGAAGTAAATTGGACATATGTTAGCAATTGGCAACGGCCGTCGCACACTCGCACACACTTGAATTGATGAAGATGAATATATTAGATTGGCGTACATAAAAAGAGAAAGCTATTAGCACATAAATTATTAAGTTTTAATTATTACGAACTTGACAATTAGATACATTTGATAATTTAAAACAACTTCTACTCCCTTCGGTAAAATTATTGACGTTCTGAACATAATATCACATACTAACGAGTGATTTACTAGGATGCCGATTTACTATTTTACTCATATTAAATAGTCCTGTGCTAATGGTAATTATTATACTGCTGCTGCCTCGTTAGTTTGAACCAATCGCTGCATCGGTTTGAACCAATTCCCTAGCTTTTTTAATCGGTTTTTTTTTATGTGTTGTTTGGTTCCCAACCATTACTTATCAATAAAATTTATCATACCTTGTCTAAGGTGAGGTTACTAGTTTTGTAGCCACAATTACTAAGTCTAAGAGAATCTTACCACACTTTTTTAAATCATTCACACATGAGATTTAATTTGTTAGAAGAGAAAGAATCTTACTACATTTACAGCTACAACTAAGAAAGTATCAAATTTGGCTAACATTAGACGCGGTAAATTATAGCAAAGCGTAGCTTACGAACCAAACGCAACACACAAAAAGAACAGGCATCCGCACAGCACACGAACCCGCCCGCCGCGGCGCGCACGCGTGTCGGTCTTTCCGCGCGCCACACGCGCGTTGCTCTGCAATTACCCCCGCCGCACGTCGCTGTCTCTCCTCTAATCATGGACAAGAGAAACGTTAAGCAAAGCAACAACACGCATCACGGATTAACGGGGGCCCTAAAACAAAAATCAAACGAAACCAGAGGGCTCATCATCAAAACCAGAAAGGAAGAAAAGAAAAAGTGAAGAGGAAATTTCTTGAAAAGGTTTTCGTCGCACGATGATCATCAGTAAAGTAGTAGAGTATATCTCGTCCGTTCATGGTGATGGACGAGAATATCGTACAGGTTGGCTACGTGCCTACTACGTCGCGTAGATGTCTCCAGAGCATCTTTCGCTTCTTCCCTCCTCCAGAATATGCTCAAACTTTCGTTTCGGAGCATCCAACAGACCAACACCGCTGTTTTTTAATATATACTCCCTCCGTCCTATTTTAAATACAACAATAACTTTTCATGCCCAGCTTTAATTATTTATCTTATTTAATTTTTTTTATAATTAATATTTTTATTTTTATAGGATAATAAGACATGAATAGTATTTTATGAGTGATATATGTTTTTAAATAAGACAGATAATTAAGTTAAAAAAAAGTTATAGATACACCTAAAATATGATAGAGGGAGTATTTTATATTTGTACTCGTGGACTATTCATATCCGTGAACACAAGGCTTGTTTTTTATATTTCTTTTTCTTATCTTCCTCTTGATCGGTTGGCAATGTTTGTTCACCATTTTTGCGGTTTTACATGGAGGCCCGTCTACCTGTTTTGATTTGTATGGCTTGTATTTTTACTTCTGGTTGCGAAGTATTCTCTTTCATGGATCAATTTCTTTGAACTAGTAAGAACTTTTCTTTAGAGAAAAATAAGCGATTGTTCAATAATAGCTACATTTTGATGGATCAAGGACACTGATGTCATAATATTAGTATTTGATTTATTGTCGATGTGCATCCCTTGCATCTAACTTTACTCAATCAACGACTTCAGTTTTAACTCGCACAATGTTTGATCCAAGAAAGAGATCAAGGGACTGTTTGGATGGGACTAAAATATCACATCGGATGTTTTTATATTAATTAGAAGTATTAAACGTAGACTATTGATAAAACTTACTCCCTCCGTCCCAGAATATAGCAACCTAGGATGGGATGACCTATCCTAGGACAATGTAACGTCCAGATACATTGTCCCATCCCCAGATACATTGTCCTAGGATGGGTCACATCTCATCCTAGGTTGCTATATTCTGGGATGGAGGGTCCAAATACATTGTCCTAGGATGGGTCACATCCCATTCTAGATTGCTATATTCTGAGATGGAGGGAGTATTCCATAACCCTGGACTAATTCATGAGACGAATCTATTGAGACTAATTAATCCATGATTAGTCTATATAAAGCTACAGTAAACATATACTAATTATATATCAATTAGGCTTAAAAAAATTGTCACGCGAATTAGCTCTCATTTATGTAATTAGTTTTGTAAGTAGTCTGTGTTTAATACTCTAAATTAATATCCAAACATCTGATGTGATAGGGACTAAAGTTTAGTCACTGTATCCAAACACCACGAGAAAATGCTTTTGTAAGATGTTAATGCTAGCATCCTCTCTTTACCAGGAGTATCACTAGATGTGGTATATTTAATTGAAATGAACAAGTCGTCATACTATCATGCAAAGAATCAAGTTGAAGTTGACTCCTCCAAAAATTATTCCATTAGATAAAGGAAGAATTAATCCATCAAAGCAAATTGCATGCCGTACAAGGAAAGGTCAATTGAAAGAGGCCATTTTTATCAATCCATTTGCCCTCTTTCCATGTTCAATGGCCATCCCCGATTCCCCTATTTAACTAATGTTTGAATAATTTCTCATTTACACTTTTACATAAAATAATATTCCATTTTCTCTATTATTATAATTCTAAAAATACCTCCCACAACACAAGTAATCAGAATTACATACATCGTCCCTTAACTCAACGGGAGACGATAAAAAGATCAACAATAACAAGAGAAAAGATGTTTACTGCAATGCTTACAGTCGGCGTTGGATTTAAATTATAGAACCTAATCTCGAAGAAAAGTTACTAGATAAACCATAACCCATAACCTCATCGATATTTACTCTCTTATTATACGGTAATAATACAATCTTAATTCATCATACCGAGTTCTCAAAAAAAATTTTCGGGCCCCTTTGAATTAGAGGAAAAATATAGAAATTTTGGAGAATTTTAATCCTATAGAAAATTTTCCTATGAAACCATTTGAAACAAAGGATTGAATTCTATCCAGTCCTTTGAAATTCCTATGAAATGGACAATCCTATAGAGATTTTGGAGGAAATTTAGCAAGAGCTTCAATCTCTTGGTAACTTTCCTTTGAGTCTATCTCTCTCATCCAATTCCTGCATTTTTCCTGCGGTTCAATCAAACGGTCATTCCTGTGTTTTTCCTGTGTTTTGTAATCCTTTGTTTTACACTTACATTTCTATCAAAATCCTACGTTTTTCCTATTTCTACGTTTTCTCAATCCTATAATTCAAAGGGGCCCTTCATCATCACCATTTTATAATTCTTAAAAGACACACACAAAAAACACAAAAATAACGGTGGATAAGCAGAGAAAATAAAAAAAGTGCAAACTCGACAGGGAAAAATTTGCAAATAGGTCCCACAACTTCTTTCAAAATTTCCTCGTGCGCGAAAACAACCTCACCAAACACAAAAAATACTCCCTCGCTCCATTTCCAGCACCATCCCATTTCTATTCCTCTTCCCCTCGCGACGGCGGCGGCGGCGGCGCGGCCAGCAATCGGCGCCTCTCCGCCTTCTTCCTCCGGCCATCCCCGTTCATCTCTACTCTTCACTCCATCCTCCTCCCACTCCACCGTACTGCCCTGGGGCGCAGATCAAATCGAGACTTGGGGCTGATTTCTCGAGTTGGTGACGAACCCTAATTTCGTTTGGATTGTTGCAAGAGGTTCGTCCCGCCCTTTCTCTTAGCTGCGAGCGATCAAATTGGCATCGTTGTCACTGGGATGAGCGCGCCGATCCATCGAGTTCGTCGCGGATTTGGTTGCTGCGTGGCGGAGGACGAGTAGCAGTTCATTTCCCCCACGTTATGTCCAGCCCTGGAAGGAGTGGGTTCTCCCCTGGGTTGGCGCAGTTGTTATCTTCTAGAGATGAAGCCAAGGTTAGTTCCCAGAAGTCGCACTTGGTATCGTACCATGACGAGATTGGGCACCAGGATATTGAGAGGACGCTAGAGCATATATTTGATCTACCTCACAAGTCGGTGGTCCGGCCTCCGGGTCCGATTGATGTGGGATTTGTGTGGTCGGTATTGCGGAATCAGGCAAGGAAGTTTGATCTTGGCAGGAAAGATAGCCGTAAATACGATGATGGTGTTCTGATTGTGGATAAAGGTGCTGGGCAAACTAAGGTTGTTCTTGATGATTCGAGCATCTGTGGCAAGTTCAAGAGCATTTGGGGACCTTTGCTTGTTGAGAGCTCCGCATCATTCAGCAGCGCTAGGGCTAACGCCTGCGTGTGGAATGGCAAGTGGATGTATGAGGTTACCCTGGAGACGTCCGGAGTGCAGCAGCTTGGATGGGCTACTCTCTCGTGCCCCTTCACTGATCAGAAAGGAGTTGGTGATTCTGATGATTCATATGCATTTGATGGCCGGCGAGTGACCAAATGGAACAACAATCCAGAACAATATGGGCAGATGTGGGCAGTAGGAGATGTGATTGGTTGCTGCATCAACTTGGATGCTGGGGAGATCAGTTTCTACAGGAATGGGAATTTTCTTGGTGTTGCCTTTGATGGGATTCGCAAAGTGGGGCCTAGGAAAGGCTACTATCCTGCAATTTCTCTCTCAGAAGGTGAGCGTTGCCATCTGAACTTCGGCTCACATCCATTCAGGTATCCTGTAGATGGGTTCAATCCAATTGAGGCACCACCACATTTTTGTATGTTTGCGGCATATCTTCTTAGATGTTTGTTCCGTCTACTGGAAGTTCAAAATCTGGAAAAATCTGAATCTGCATACTTCGAGAAACTAAGGAGGGTCAAGAAATTTGCACCTTTACGTGAACTATTTCGACCAATTTCGGAAGGGATATGTGCAGAATTTTTCGGTGCCGCTGAAGGAAGCCAAGGGTGTTCTGAATATATCACCTGGGGATCTTTCATCACCCTTCTTACAGATGTTTTCAGGGTACGGGAGCCGCATGATTTCTTATGCCTTGACCAGGTTCTTGAACTTTTTCTACAGTTCCCGGGGTGCAGTTCATTACTGCAGGAGCTCATTGTGGCTCTTTCTTGTATGTGCAAAGCTGCTCCACTTGTGTTGACAGAATGCCCATTTTCTGGACCATATCCATTTTTAGCGCTGGCTTGCCACATTCTTAGGCATAAAGATGTAATGCATCTATGGTGGAAGTCAGAAGATTTTGCATTCTCATTTGAAGGATTTCTTACGATGAAGATTCCAAACAAGCAGGACTTGCAGTACCTTGTACCTTCTGTTTGGTGGCCTGGGTCTTCTGAAGATGAGGTTAGCATGACATTATCGATGACAACACTCTCCGATGCAATTAAGAAGGTGAACTTTCTCTCTCTTCCTTAGTCGCGCAGAGAAATTCTACTGATAGATGATATCTTGAATTAATTATGCCACTGTTATAACTTATTCTAGCATATGCAATTTTCTGCTATTTTATGTTGTTGGCTTGGATTTTTATTATTCTTCTCAACTCTTGGATGTGCATGCTATGCTATTTGGTGATTAAAATTTGTATTACCCTGTAACTAGCCCAGTTTGAAATCCAGACCGCCTTTTCCTTTAGTTTTCTCAGCGTGTTGCTTCCTTGCTTTTGTGCACTTGTGTACTACCTATTATTCTCCTTACTTATATGTTCAATTCATCCAAAGTTTATGCTCTGTTCTGTTAGAGATTAATGTTTTAAAATTTTAACTACAAACATGATCGCTTGCAAATAGATAAAACTCTCTCCCTCCATTTCTAACTCTTAAATCTTTGTTTGTTTGTTATGGTTTGCACTGTTTTTCTTCTACAGATTGAGGATAAGCACCGTGAGCTTTGCAGCTTGGTGATATGCTTTGTTCCACCAACATCTCCTCCTCTGCTTCCTGGATCTGTGTTTCGGTCATTTGTACAAAGTTCAATACTAAAGGCTAGAGGTGGAGATCATAGGATGGCTTCCAGTGGGACTTTCAATGACACGGTGCTTGTCTCACTGTACACTGTAATCCTCCATTTGTTGTCTGAAGGATTTTCTATGGATTCTTCTGGACCTGCATCATCCTCTAGAATAAATTATGGAACTGGTGTTGGATTTCTCCACAAAGGTGGAAAGCGGAGGTTTCCTACACAGTTATTATTGAGGAATGATGCCTATTACAATGTAATTCCTAGACTCGGTGGATCACTAAATCACCTGTTGATGTTTCACCAAATTGATGCCAATGAAGATGAGGTGCAGTGGGATGAAGGTTGCATGAATGATGAAGAAACACGGATAACACACACTACAGTACAAAAACCTTGCTGCTGTTCAATCACAGATGTCACTGTTGGCCTGAGATTTAAAGAAAATGCCAAGTACATACCATCAACTTCGAAAGGCCCATGCAAGTCCATGCATGAAAAATCTGCACATATTGCCTCTGAATGCAGTGTGAGAAGTCTTAGTAATGAGATTGAAGACAAACCTATCACAAGTGCTCAATCAGAAATTGAATATGGCTATCAAGCACTACATCATTTAGAAAGCATGTCGATGACAAACCAATTTTCATCAGAAGCACTAAGAGAAGAAGAGTTGCTTGATTTTATGCTGCTATTATATCATCTGGGTGTCTCACCAAATTTTAGGCAGGCAAGTGATATTATTTATTTTTTTCTTGAATTAGGTGAACAAATACAATGCTGCAGCAAGGATCCACCACTTTGCTTACATAGAGATCCTCAGGATCCGTAAACATTACGTCATGTACTGTTCTTAATTCATACTCTATAGGAGTTGTCCTTAATTTATGCCCTTGCACATGTTAATCACCCAAGAGTTTAGACACCATGTGCTTTCCTTGTGTATGTGAGCTGCATGGCCAGTATGTGTAGCCATTTTCTAGATAATGGCATCACTTTCTGCAAAACTACCTCCGTTTTTTAATAGATGACGCCGTTGACTTTTTCTCACATGTTTGACCATTCGTCTTATTCAAAAATTTTGTGCAAATGTATAAGTTATAAATCACACTTAAAGTACTATGAGTGATAAAACAACTCATAACAAAATAAATTATAATTACGTAAATTTTTTGAATAAGACGAATGGTCAAACATGTGAGAAAAAGTCAACGGCGTCATCTATTAAAAAACGGAGGGAGTACTATTTAGGGTGATTTGAGGATTAGCCACTCCCTGATCATGAAAGCCACTATTGGGGAGTGGCAAACCATTAGTCATCTATACTGTTTAAGAACAGGTCCAGATGTGCTAAACGCTTCGGTTGTTCATTAGCTTATTTAACTCTCTTAGAAAAAAAATGAAACACGCCAACCCGGCCAGTCCATGAGGGTATATTCCAATGCCACTTATCCATTGATGCCTGCCAGTGCACTAGGATACTTAATACTTTCATATTCTGCTTTACATTATGGTTCTGATTAAGTTTGTTCTGTTCAGGCATTCTATTTTGTGTCCCAGCAATCACAATCCATTTCTTTACTAGAAGAAACTGATAGGCAGATAAGAGAAAAATCATGCATGGAGCAAGGAAGACGCTTGAAGGAAGCCCGCAATAGTTATCATGAGGAGTTGGTGGATTGTGTCAGGCATTGTGTTTGGTATGATTTCTGAAAGGACAAATTATTATGTCTTCACATATTGCATGACAATATGAAAACACTACACTTCTGCCGTATACATTATAATTTAGATCATATTTTCTTCTGAATGATTATATGAACATATTCACAAACATATTCCTGTTCAGTAATTTATTATGTCGAAATGGATAAAAATATCCTTGAAGCTGGAGCTTCTTGGAAATATATTTACCTTGCATAATTTAGGAGCCACCTTCTAACTCTTATAGGTGTTTATAATGCTTGTTCTTTTGCTTTCCTTGGTGTGAGTAAGATTTTCCCACAGGATAATTTGTACAGACTAAAGTTGATGAAACCATTTTGCAGACTAGAGAGCTAATTTGTTGACTCGATATATGGTACATGCAGGTATCGTGCCACTGTTTTTTCTTCATGGAAGCAAAGGGGAATGTATGCAACTTGCATGTGGGTTGTGGAGCTTCTTTTGGTGCTCAGTGATTCTTCTTCCATTTTCCACTATATTCCTGAGTTCTATGTGGAATCATTGGTAGGTTTGAAGCGCCCATTTACAGCCAACTTGGTTATTTGCATTGAAACAATATACTGAAGCCTGCACTTCTGTTGTTTGTACAGGTAGACTGTTTCCATGCCCTGCGGCGGAGTGATCCTCCTTTTGTCTCTCCTGCAGTATTTCTTAAGCATGGGCTAGCTTCATTTGTATGTACAGAAGCGTCTTAATGATTTTTGACTCATTAATTATGGCCATTCTTTCTTGATAAAGCACCTAACCACACCCATCATTCAGAACCTTTAAATCCTGCATTACTAATGTTCTTGCTGGTTTACATTTAGTAGCAAAAATTGTGAGGTCGAATGCGTATAACAGGAAGTTTGATGGATTCAGTGTTTTTATGTTTATTTTATTTCACAATAAGCAACACCCTATTGCACAAACAAAATAAAACTAGCTCACTGGTAGCTGGCCAAATTGTGGGCAAGTTTCTTTTATGTTTAGCATTATTCAGTGTTGCTGTATCAACTAAGAGCTCTATTTTCTTATCATTAGGTCACTCTTGTTGTCAAACACTTTGATGATCCAAGGATAGTGAGTCCAGACTTGAAAGATCATCTTCTTCAAACAATATCGATTCTTGTACAGTATAAAGAATTCATGTTTGTATTTGAGAACAATCGGGAGGCTATAAACAGAATGCCAAGATCACTTCTGTCAGCTTTTGATAATAGATCATGGATACCTGTTACTAACATACTTTTCCAACTCTGCAAAGGTTTTGGCTTTGCTTCATCTAAGAATGTTGAACCTTCATCATCTGCAATTTTCCAGGTTTATTTTAATATTACAATCACTTCTGTTATTATATTCAGTCTTCTATTTCTGCTGTGCATATCTTACTGTGTGATTGTGTGAGAACTATCTATTTGATCTTACATTGTTTTTCTCTATGAAGGTCCTACTCAGGGAGACATGTATTCATGAAGAAGAACTGTTTTTATCCTTTCTCAATCGACTTTTCAACACATTAAGTTGGACTATGACCGAGTCCTCTATGTCCATCCGTGAGATGCAAGAGAAGCGCCAGGTGGATTTTGTTTTGTTTTTTTATTCCCCTTTGTGCAGAACTTCAACTCTTTGCTGATTGATGCTTTAGTGTCAGGTTACATTTTCAGTTCAGTAACACCAAGCTCTTTTCTCATGTGTCAAAATGCATTAAAAAACTGAAATATATCTAGATCTGCGATGAAGGTGTACACTAATAGGATCTCTTGACAACAATCAGTTCCAGTCATTAGGTTGCTCCAGTTAATTGCTTTTTAAATATTTTATGCCAAGGGGGGAAATCTGTGTCATTCCTGTGGTATAACCATGCATGTGGAGCTCAATAATGGTAATCAATGTCCTATTTTTCAGGTTGCAGATTTGCAGCAAAGAAAGTGCAGTGTTATTTTTGACATATCATGTAGTCTTGCAAGGATTTTGGAATTCTTCACCAGAGAGATTCCTCATGCATTCCTGATGGGGCCAGATATGAATCTGCGGAGGTTGGCTGAATTAGTTGTCTTTATTCTGAACCACATCATATTAGCAGCCGATGCAGAGTTCTTTGACATGTAAGTCCACATCTTAATCTGAAGTCTGAAAAGTAGCAGAGTTGTAGTTCTTTTTAGTTGAGACAGTGATCTTTAAAGGCTGTTTAATTTAGTGTCAGAATCTAAAACGCATTGCTTCATTGTTGATTTGAGCTGACTCAAGTGTGAACCAATATTGTTATATCCTGGTAATATTTGTTCACAGTAAACCCAGATGCTTCCTCATTTGCTTATTCAGCTAGTAATATTGTTCCTGAAAATATAAATGGACATTGTGTTAACCAGTTAAAAATTTGTGTCTGCAGGACTCTAAGACGGCCAGGGCAACATCAAGAAAAAACAAATTGCACTATGATCTTGGCTCCTCTTGTTGGCATTATCTTCAATCTTATGGAAAGCAGCAGTACTTCAGGCCATAGGGAGTTAAATGATGTGATTACAGTGTTCACAAGCATGGATTGCCCTGCCACAATCCATTTTGGGTTGCAGTACCTACTGAGCTACAATTGGGTTAGATTTCTCTCTTGTACTTTCAGTATTCGTAGGTTTACTTGGTCATTACTAAAAATCTAGTTAGACTGCTTATTTGCGATTAATTTTTCGTTGTATGCTCATTTTTCGTTGTACAGAGCAATGTTCTCCGAGGTGACGCTTCCCTTGCAAAGCTAGCTCAGCTTGAAGAATTCTCCCATTACTTTATGCACATCACTATGTCAGCGGATGGCAATGAAGAGCAAGGTTTCAGCACTGCCAGTAACGAAGAGGAGGACAACTGCTGCATATGCTACAATTCCGATTCGGATACCACATTCGAGCCATGCCATCACAGGTCCTGCTATGGCTGCATAACCAGGCACCTCCTGAACAGCCAAAGGTGCTTCTTCTGCAATGCAGTGGTGACTTCAGTTACCAGGATAGCTGATTCGCGCATCCAGTCTCGGTCACCTTTGGCACCGTAAACCCGAAGAAAAGAAAGATGGATCATGCCGTATGTCTTATCCATTTTTGCTCGATTTGGAGGCGCAGACAGCTCGGAGTTCTTCCCTTCTGCTTTCCTGGAAGACTGCATCGCCATGGTGGTGAAGTCAGAAAGGTTAATCTTTTCCCTTGTGTAAAGATCAGGTAATAGTTAAAGCAAAAAAAAGATTCAATAACAGGATTGCAGAAGGAGGTTTCTGCACAAGGTGGGAAGCCAGTACCACCCAAAGAAGGATTCACAGAATCGTGAAATTTTTTGTAGGTTGTAGGGAAAAATTCCATTGTAAATACGAGATATGAAACAGAAAGGAGGTGTCAGATCTACATCAACCTTTTGTAATTATGTAGTTAAAATAAAGAAAAACTAGATGGTTTATATTGGAGGGACCTCTAGTTTTTTTTCCCTCATATATGTTGAGTAAGAGCCTCACTATTTTTCTTATGCTTACAAGGCAAATTTTATATTTTAAAACTTAATTTTATAGTTGATTTTGTGAGTTTTTTCATCTTAGTTTACTTTATAATATTTGCCTTTAAATCGCTAAATACATATAATAAAAATTGCTTTTAAATTGCTAATGAACGGGTTTGCATGAGGCCCCGTTTAATTCGCGAAATAAAAATTTTTGGGTGTCACATCAGACGTTGGAAGCGTTTTTCGGATACAAATAAAAAAAACTAATTTCACAACTCGCCTGGAAACCGCGAGACGAATCTTTTGAGCCTAATTAATCTGTCATTAGCACATGTTGGCTACTGTAGCATTTATGGCTAATCATGGACTAATTAGGCTCAAAAAATTCGTCTCGCAATTTCCCTTCTAACTGTGCAATTAGTTTTTGTTTTTATTGATATTTAATGCTTCATACATGTGTCTAAAGATTTGATTTGATGTTTTTGGAAAAACTTTTTGAAAACTAAACAGGTCCAGAACATGAGCGAAACAAATGAGACCTCATGCTTTAAAATGGCTGTATTCTAAAATGCGTAAACGGCTAGCCTCGTGCAGGGGCCCACGTGCCAGAGGAGGGCCGCACACCTACGTGCGGACCCCACCACCCCACGGCACCATCCACGTGTAGCCGTGCAAGGGACGAGACGGGAGGCAGGGGGGGTCCTTGTCCCGTGATCCGACGCCTCGTTTCCCGGGTCGCCCGCCCGACAGGTGGGCCCCACGTGTCAGCCCCCCACACGTGCGGCCCATATCTCTCTCCTCTCCTCCATTCCCCCCCCCCCCCCCCCCCCCCCCACTCCTCCCTCCGCTCCCCCACCGCCTCTGCCTCCCCCCCCCCGCCGGCGATGGCCACCCTCTCCTTCCCTCTCCCGCACCTCACCCAGGCCATCCCCGCGCGAGCGCGAGCACGTCCGCGACCGCGACCGCTTCGTGGGATCCCCGCGCGGCTCCTCTCCTGCCGCGCCGCGATGGCGGTGGCGCCCGACAAGGAGGAGGCGGCGGCGGCGGTTGCTCTGGACAAGGCGGTGAAGGTGGCGGCTCCCGACAGGGCGGCGGTGGCCGCGGTGGGCGTCGGGGAGGAGCTCCCCGAGGGGTACGACCAGATGATGCCAGCCGTGGAGGAGGCGCGGCGGCGGCGAGCCGGCGTGCTGCTGCACCCGACCTCGCTGCGCGGCCCCCACGGCATCGGCGACCTCGGCGACGAGGCGGTCGCCTTCCTCGCCTGGCTCCGCGACACCGGCTGCACGCTCTGGCAGGTGAGTGGAGCTGCGCATTATCGCGCCCATGGCTAATCGAATCTGCTCGCCGATTAAGCCGCGATTAGCATCTCATTAAGCGAGCTAATTGCGTTTTTGCGTACCATTAGCGGGATCCGCGGTCAGGGGGTGGTGGGCCATGGAATGGGCTCTGGGCCCTGGTGGGCCGGGGAACGAGACAAAATACGGGGGCCCAGCAAGTGGGCTGCGAGTGCAGCCGGTCCTACTGTCCCAGTACGTGGAGCAAGCATTATCGTCCATTCTCGCCGAAACATACCGATTGTTTGTTTGGTACTGAGAATCTGCGAGACCGCGACTGTAGTTGTTTGCTGATTGAAATGCTCACATCCTATCTGCTGCTGTCATGGGATGTGTCCGTTCTGATTGTCACAGCAACGGATGGGAATGGGCACCAAATCACAAGGTTGTTAAATCAGTGCTGTAGCAAACAGGAAGAAGAGTTAGGAGTGTACAGTGTTGAAACATGTTATTACTATGTGGTAGCATTCATTGCTTCTGGCCATGTTTACAGGTTCTTCCGCTTGTTCCACCGGGAAGGAAGTCTGGGGAGGATGGCTCTCCATATTCAGGACAGGTGAAACTATATCCAGCTAATCTTGCATGTTGCGTGACAATCATGGAATGGAACTTATACTGGTACGCATTGCAGGATGCAAACTGTGGTAATACCCTATTGATTTCACTTGAAGAGCTTGTAAAAGATGGGTTGTTGATGGAGAATGAACTACCTGGCCCCTTGTAAGTTTGAACTCTTTAATGATTAACTGGAAATTCATTTCTAAGGTTGGCGTCAAGCATTTACATTTTTAAATTGATGGTAGGGATATGGAGTATGTTGAATTTGACACCGTCGCCAATCTGAAAGAACCTCTTATTGCAAAGGTTAGTTTTTCATGACTGTTTGTTCACTTTAGCATACCTTTCTGTTTCCTCCGACTGGATTTGATTGTTCTACTTCTACACTTCTACTGAGTTCAAACAGTTGAAATGTGTACAGTAATGTTACTACTACTGAATTGATGGAAGCGAATCATTGCATAATTAAAATTATAGATAAATCTTTTCTTCTAGGCTGCAGAGAGGCTCCTACAGAGCCATGGAGAGCTCAGAACGCAATATGACTGCTTCAAGAAAAATCCAAATATTTCAGGCAAGAAATCTTGATTTGCTAATTTCAAACCATATTGTCTTAGTCTTCCATACTCTTAAATGAGAATAGCAGATACAATATTGTCAGCAAAAAACTGGGTAATACATCAAGTACAAAACTGCAACCTATTAAACCTTTAGTATAGGCATCAATAAATAACTAGTGTTCCCCGCAAAAAATAAAAAATAAATAGCTAGTATTGCTATGTTAGAAAGACCATCAGATAGGTAAACTGGCTCAAATCAGGGGTCAGGTGGTCTGCTTTTACAAATACATGCCTTTTCCAACTAAAATGAAAATAGCAATGATCCTGAAATGTATGCCTGAAATAATATACACTGTACAGTGCCTTAGTCGTTCTTCCCTGCCAGGTTGGCTTGAAGATGCTGCACTTTTTGCTGCTATTGACAGAAGTATTGATGCATTATCCTGGTATGAGTGGCCTGAACCTCTGAAAAACCGACATCTCGGGGCCTTGGAAGACATATATCAAAAACAGAAGGATTTCGTAAGCATTTCAAACTATAATATTTTCATTGCAATGAATTATTACAGAAACAAATGCCAGTGGACTCATCTACTTGACTTGCTATGCAGATAGAGATATTTATGGCTCAACAATTCTTATTTCAAAGGCAGTGGCAGCGAATTCGTAAATATGCAAAGAAGTTGGGTATCAGCATAATGGGTGACATGCCCATATATGTTGGCTACCATAGTGCAGATGTTTGGGCAAACAGGAAATCGTTTTTGCTGGTACACCTCAATAATTTTCCCTCATAGTCATGTGTCATCGGATTCTTAAAATGCTATACATTCTGTTTCTTGATTGTTTTTTCTGGTGTAAAGGACAAGAATGGTTTTCCGACTTTTGTTAGTGGTGTTCCACCTGATGCATTTAGTGAAACTGGTCAGCTTTGGAACAGGTAATCCTTTGCTCCCTGTCAATGTGATCAGGAAAAAAGTTGAATACAATTAACAGCATTTCCTTTGTGAAACTTGCAACTTTACAGTCCATTGTACGACTGGAAAGCTATGGAAGCAGGTGGATTTGAATGGTGGATAAAAAGGATTAATCGTGCCCTTGATTTGTATGATGAGTTCCGTATAGACCATTTCCGGGGGCTTGCAGGTTTTTGGGCAGTTCCTTCTGGTAAACCAAATACATCCAGCTAGCCTGTCTACATAATAGGAGTACATATTTTTGGGTAAATAGATTCAAATTTCTAATTTGTTACCGGTGCATGTAGAGTCAAAAGTAGCGCTGGTCGGAAGCTGGAGGGTGAGCATTGACTTGATGTACATGGTATCCCCCTTATTTTTTTCAGAAATATTTGTTGCTGATGTACGCTTTTCTGTTTTTCTTTGGCAGTAGGCTGGACCGAGGAATGCATTTTTTGATGCACTATTCAAAGCTGTCGGTAGAATAAACATAATAGCAGAAGACCTGGTAAGCATTCTATTTTTTTTTTACATTTATCTAATAAAACCATGATTGGTTTTTCTTTTGTGGACCAATATGGAAGTAGAAATTCACATAATTTCTCCATCAGACAAGTCTTATTCGAGTCAGCTACACAAGTTTTATCTGCAACCAGACATTCATAAGCTACTCAGCATTAGTTGTAGATTGTCAAAAATGTGATTTAACTGAGAATTCCTCATAATAATCACGGGTTAATATAGTCGAGAATGGTTCTACTCAAAACTCAAAACATTTAATTCTGACATGCTTATGCTTTATCTGATCATCTCATACTATTTGTAGGGGGTGATAACAGAAGATGTTGTTGACCTAAGGAAGTCTATTGAGGCTCCTGGAATGGCAGTTCTTCAGTTTGGTAATGTTCCAAAGCCAGATTATGTGTATATTCTCTTTTGAGAAGGCATTGTGAGCATACTTGAATATATAGATTCGATGTCTAAATGTTCCTACTCCCACTTTTATGTGGTCAGCTTTTGGCGGTGGTTCTGACAATCCACACTTGCCCCATAACCATGAATTCGATCAAGTAGTATACACCGGAACACACGACAATGACACGGTTAGTTTCTAAATTATTCCAAAGCTGTCTATTTTCAATATCTTGTCAAGGACTGCTAGCGACACAAGCATACAAAGAATGCTGACGCTCTTCAACCATGTATTCCTCAGGTTATTGGTTGGTGGCAAACTTTACCAGAGGAAGAGAAGCAGACTGTTAGTGTCTCCCAACTTTCTTAAATAGGCATATTACACTACCTTCAACCATATTGTCGTATTCACGCCTTCTTGTTTCAGGTGTTCAAGTATCTGCCTGAGGCTAATAGGACTGAAATCTCATGGGCACTGATCACTGCTGCCCTCTCTTCAGTTGCAAGGACATCCATGGTAACCATGCAGGACATTCTTGGCCTCGACAGTTCTGCTAGAATGAATACTCCAGCTACACAGGTTAACAGCTGCATCCAATCACCTTGTATAATTCACATATACTGGTAAAGCAGTAATTCTAAAAACATATTTTTTTTTTGGCATCCACAGAAAGGGAACTGGAGATGGAGGATGCCGAGCTCTGTCAGCTTCGACAGCCTCAGCCCTGAAGCGGCGAAGCTGAAGGAATTGCTTGGACTGTACAACCGGCTCTAAATATATTTCAGCGCTCGTTTTCTGTCGCTTGAACTTACAGAAATCTGTCATAAAAATAATTGAGCAATGTAAACATTTTGGCTGCTGGTATTGTTTCTGAGACTCTGGTATACCTGTCATATAATAAAGCGTTGTACTATGTTTGTGTCATGCTGAATGGTGAGAGTCGCTGACTGATTTCGCGATACTCCAAAAAGCGGATTTAAAATAAATTTTTAAAGAAAATCATATATAGAATGTTGCTCCGAAAATCACCGTGTAGAATCCTAGCAAGCGTGCCGCTATAAAATGGAATGGTTTTCTCTTTGGAAAGGAACACATATGCAATGGGAAATGGTGAGTACCACTCCATATGTTAACTACTCCACATGTTAGACTTGTCGTTTCGAATACCCTCGATATTCCGTTATATATCCCCGTTAAACCGCTTCGTCTCCCTCTCTTCCTCCTCCCGTCGCCGCCGCGGCCCATGGCGTCGTCGCCTTCTTCCACCTCCACGCCGTCGTCGACCATCGAGAGGTGCGGCTTCCTTATCCCCGATCCATCTCATCTCATGCCTCAATTCACTCGACTAACCTGTGGTGCCGCAGGCTCCATGAGATGCCGCTGATGGAGAGCGAGGAAGCCCGCGAGATTCTCGCGGAGCTGCGCGAGAAAGACGAGGACGACCCCGAGGGATTCTACGACCACAAGGTCGCCGCCGCCGATGGCCGGATGGAGGGGATCTTCTGGGCGAGCTCCGGCCTGGGCTGGGACTACGTCTACTACGGCGAGGTCGTCGTCTCCGACACCACGTTCCGGACGAACAGGAGCGGCGCGTCGTTCGTCCCGTTCCTCGGGATGAGCCGCCACCGCCGCCCCGCCGTGTTCGGCTGCGGCGTCGCCGCGGACGACTCCGTCGACTCGTGCGTCTGGCTGCTGCGCGCGTTCAAGGAGTCGATCCAGGGGGATCTGCCCAGTCCGTCATCACCGACGGCGGCGACGCGGTGATCGCCGCCGTCAAGGCCGTGTTCCCGGAGTCCAACCACCGCGTGTGCGCGTGGCACGTGGAGCGGTGGACCGAGGAGCACCTCGTCGATGGCCCGGCGCGGGATGATTTCATGTCGCTGGCGCGCGACGCGTGCTCGCCCGCGGCGTTCGGCGAGCGGTGGAGCGGGTTCATGGCGAAGCACCGGACCGCCGAGAACGAGGGCTGGCTGGAGACGATGCACGCGAGGAGGGAGCTCTGGGCCGCCGCGTTCACCCGCTACAAGCTCTTCCTCGGCATGGCGAGCGACCAGCGGACGGAGTGCCTCGCCACGGGCCTCCACACGGGCCTCGCCGACGACATGTCGCTGCACGACCTGCTGCGCCACGCCGACGACTGGACCTGGCGCCTGCGCGGCGACGACGCCGAGCTCGACGACGCGGCCTCCATGTCCCGGCTGCCGCTGACCACCAATCACCAGTTCCTCGAGGCGAACGCCGCGCGGCGCTTTACCCCGGCCAACTTCCACCTCGTCCGCGAGGAGATCGACAAGATGGACGGCTTCGTCGTCGTCGACACGCTGCCCACCATGTCCAGCCCCGACGTAAAGATCTACCTGCTCGCGCCCAAGCAGGAAGCCGCCGCCGCCGCCGGCGGCGGCGCACCCTTCGTCGTGCAATGGTGCGACCGCGGCGGCGCCCTCGGCACCGACGACATGGACGACGGGAAGATGGCCGTGACGTGAAGCTGCCGGAAGATGGAGAGCGATCGCCTCCCGTGCCGCCACATCCTCCGCGTGATCACCCACCGCGGCGTGTCTCGGATGCCGGACTGCTTCATGCCGTGGCGGCACCGGCGGAATCTCGAAGCTAAGCTGGAGAGGGTGGAGGAGATGAAGGAGCTGTCGAGCAAGGTGTTCGACCTGGCGTCGGAGGACGCGGGGGAGTTCGAGGATGTCATGGGGTTCATGGAGCGCTTCCTGGAAGAGCGGCGCGCCTGGCTTGACGCCGCGTGGGAGCTGAAGCGCAGAGGCCATGTCGGCGTCGGCGTCGACGACACCGACACGACGATGGCGACTCGCCGTCGACCAAGAAGATCAAGTTGTCCGACGAGTGAGCATTTGGAAGATGATCAAACAACCCACCTGTTTCATTGTCAAACTCTATCTACCAAGTGTGGTTTTACTTATTTAAAGAATACCCGTACGTTGCAACGGGTGAATGCTATTTTAATCTTATTATTCACTGTGGGAATTCACTTCATTATATATATTTTTAGAAAATCATACTCCCTCCGTTTCACAATATAAGTCATTCTAGCATTTCCCACATTCATATTGATGCTAATGAATCTAGACACGTATATCTATCTAGATTCATTAACATCAATATGAATATGGAAAATGCTAAAATGACTTACATTGTGAAACGGAAGAAGTAAGTTAGAGTCTGATCGTTTCAGGTTAGCATGCGATCGTATAAGACTTCTTCTGTATTTTCAAAAGCGAACAAATTAAAAACCAACTCACAAAAAACCGATTCAAACACAGAAGACGTACCAAAGTACCGACAAAAACATCCTCTATCCCATAATATAAGAAGCATTTCAAAATTTCACATTCAAAACATTTTGATCAACATTTAGTACAATATGAATTGAAATTTACTTGCTAAAAATTATATCATTGAATTCACATTTGAATTTACTTTCATATGATTATAATTTTTTTACTATAAATGTTATAGTATATGAGAAATTATAAGACAAACATTAGTTTTGGAGACCGTGTCAAGTTTAACCATGCATTATATTAGAGCAAGTTTAATAGTATAGCCAACTACGGGCTCCAAATCATCTATAGTCAACTTAATAGCTAATTTATACAATAATTACTTATAAACACATATTATACTATTAACACATGGTACCACATATCATATACACACTGTGTCTTGGAGTCCGTGCTGTAACTGGCTACAGATCTGTAGCCCGCTGCTCCTCTCTCTCCTATTCTATCTCCTCAATATGTGTTTATAGCTGGCTTATAGTCTGCTGTTGTACCTGCTCTTATGGGATAGAGGGAGTAATAGTAGAGATTGGTTGTTCGATGTGTGTCGCTTTGATAATGTCGAGGGGGAAAGTATTCAAAACTCTGAAGGGATGTCCCGTCATTGTTTTATATGTCTATTAAATGGTTATAATTTTTTTTAAAAAAATCAACAAGATAGATTATTGCTATGTGATACATTACTTTACAAACATGTAAGGTCAAATTTAATTTCTACACATTGCAACGGAAAAAATAAATTTGACTGTGAATATAACATTGTAGTACGGGTGGAATGGTTGCGGGAAGATGTGCGGTGGCAATAGGGATGGCACGAGGTGCAACGACTGGTCAATCTCGTGGAAGAGGGGCGAACCCCCCCCCCCCCCCCAAATGGTGGTCCAGAATGGTGGCGGCAGACCACGCCTTGCCAATGCCCTAGCCTCCAACCACCACCCCAACGGTCCACACGCACGCTGGCACGTCGTCCCCCCGTCATCTGGTCGCTCCTCAACCGAGCCATCTCCTTCTCTCACCCATCTCCACCTCCCTCGCATGGAGGCCGGTCAAGCTTGACCTCAAACGGGCTCGCTAGCTACCTACCCCTCCCTTTCCCACCTTCGCCTCCCTTGGCCACCTGACCCCGCTGGCCACTGTGGTTCACACACACCTTGTTCGCGCGCACACCGCCCCTGTCGTACGGTTGCTCCTCAATGACGCCATCCCACTCTCTCACACGGCGGTCAAGTGAAATGAGCGAAACGGGTTGCCCATATTCGAGCTCCGACGGGTTTGCCCGCCACCTCCTCCTCCCTTTCCCACCCTCGATTCCCTTGACTACTCTCCGTGGCGGCCTAGCACGGCAGGAACCCGCGCCATCTTCTCTGAGCACCCATCACGACTGGGCACCGTGGTCCATGTGCACATCGTCCACCCAGAGTGAAATGAGCGAAACGCTCGGCAAGGTCGGGTATAGGGGCGGCATGCGCTGACGACAACAAGGAAAGGAAAAGAGAGGAGGAAGGGAGAGAAGTAGGGAAAGAGAGACGGTGATGATGTGGGTCCCACTATATATTTTTTATTTTTAACCGAATACTCATTGAGTTGTGGGTCCCATGATTTTTTTTGACTTTAAATGCCACATCAACGCCATGTTAGCTGAAATCGTCATCCAAACCGCCTTGGGAGCTTATTTGCACTAGTTTTGCGAGTTGAGTGATGTATTATACTCCCTCTATCTACATTTGATAGTCATATTTCTAAATCTGAAAAATTTATTTTTAATAGGCATATTTCAATCCAACAACCTATCATCTTAATGACTTTCTCGGATTTAATGAATGACTCTATTCTTCCACACATGATTGGCTACATGAGCATTGAGAAATGTAAATATTAATGAATCGCTTGTTTACGAGAAATGACCAGTAGCATATTTAAATGGATGATAAGTAGAATTACTTATCCTTGGCCTGTGTGCCAAGATGAAATATGACTATCAAAAGTAGATGGAGGGAATATATTTCAGGGATATATTTCAGACTCGGCTACAAATTGAGGAACATAAAGTGGACTTATTTCACCCCTAAAAGAAGTGTTCCCTTATTCCTGAATATGGGCTTTCCTGCTCCATAGTGACGGCAATCGGCACATCAATCTGCAAAAGCCCATGAAGTTTCAGCCCGTATTCACCCAAATTCGCAAATAAATAGGTCGTCTTCTTCCTCCCGATTCCCTCCAAGAACTCCAACTCGCTCGCCCTCCCCTCTGCTTCTCTCTCCAAGAAATCAACAACCAGTAGCCTCTCCACCAAGATCACGAAGAACCTCCTCCACCCTGACCGAGCAATTCTTTCTCCCTCCCTTTCCTTCTTAGCGTCCGCCTCTATGGACAGCGCGATCTTGCGCCACCTCATCGAGGCGCTCCTGGAGCGTCAACCGATTCTCGGCGAGGACTCCACTTTCTTGCGTCGAGCGCTGGTGTTCGGAGGTGTAGCCTCCATCATATCGCCGGTACACCTGGAGTCGATCTTCACCCGCTATGGAGCTGTCATGGCGACCGTCCTGCTACGAGATGCTGTCAGATGCGAGCGCGTCGGCATGCTGGTGTTCTCCGCAGAGATCGATTGCTTGTATGCGGCAGTGATGGAGGCGGCTCGTCCAGGCGCATACCGGACGATTTCCATGGTACAAACACCGCTTCTCTGCTTTTCTTCCCCATCCGTTCTTGCTGAGGCATTTCTTGGGTGCGAGATGTTGATCGCGGCAGTGTTCTTGGTGCAATTCTTGCGCGAAATCTTGGTTCTTGGGAGCTTTGGACCGTGAAATTGGTGTTCCTTTTTGAGTTCTCCCGATTTCTTCATTTTCGATTCTCTGTTCTGGTTCTGAATCGGTCTCTGCGCTTCGTTCATGTCCAGATTCTTCGCCGGGAGTTCATGTCAAAATTCTCCGTATTTTTTTTCGAGAATTCGCAGGAGAAAATTTTGGTTCTGATTTCTGAATTGGCTTCTGCGGGGTGAATCGGTTGATGTTTTTGTCCAAATTTTTGTTCATGTTTCTCCCTTTCCCGTATTGTTCGTTTCTTGATTCTCTGAATCGGTTGCTGCAGGGTGAATATTCATGTTTCTCTTGCTTCTTTCCACTTCTGATGCTCTGAATCTGTTGTTCTTGTAGGTTGATGACGAGATTCTGCATAATTCGGCGAAGCTTGTGAAGGATGCAGCCGACCAGCAGAGCCAGCGGAGCTCGACCGCCGAGGCATTCCGCCGAATGGTTCCCTGGCGATATCTGGAGGCAGACGCCCAAGAGGACATCAACTTGAGGTGCCTGCTGCTGAGGATGGGGGCGAGGAGCACGGCTACGCCCGGAGATCTGTACGGCGTCGCGAGGTCAGCGTTGGCAGCGAGCGGCAGAGCGTGCGCGGCGGTGGCTTACTACTCGAGCAGGATGGCCATGGTGGTGTTCGACGAGTCCAGGGACATCGAGCGATGCGGCAGCAGGTCCGCGGAGCTGGTCGCCTTCCACCTCGGCCTCTACGATTCGGGGCTCTTCCCCTTGGTCGCGGACGGCGCCGGCGGCAATGGCGCGGTGACGCGGGACCTCCTCCCGCTGTTCTGCCTCTCGCCGGACTTCATTGGCCGCGTTGTCCTTCTCCGGGGACCCGGCGTCGTGTAGAAGAGCTTCATCACCCGGTGGAGGCGCTCCTGGTGCACCGCGGCGACCGGCTCGCGGTGGTCGTGGTGCGCAGCCGCCGCGACGCCCGCGCGCTGATGGCGGAGTCCGGCGAGTTCTGGAGGCGCGCCTGCGGGACGCATCCGATCACCGCCCAGCTCATCGACGACCCGTCCCCGGCGTTCATGCCTCGGCCATTGCTGTACCCCGAGGTGGTGAACTTGGCGGTCGCTCGCGCCCACAGAAGGATGGATCGGTGCACGCTGGATGATCTCCATGGATTAGGCCAGGGATTGGTCGAGCTCGAATCACTCCGGCCATCTTCATCTGTTCGTCAGGGCAACCTCGCACGCCGGGGCTTCATCCTGCTAGGCTTACACCAAGACGTGACAGAGGATTACCTGATGCAATACTTCGGTGACGTCGAGAGCTGCGTCGTGTACATGGCCAGGAGGGCGGCTCTGGTCATCTTCTCCACCCCAGAAGCTGCAGCCAGAGCACTGATGACGCCCCTGGCGAATGGGCGCAGCCGGCTTACGCCACGAGACGATCAGGTGGTGGACTATCTGCTTCTGCTCCAGTATACCATGCTGAGGGTAGACGACCCACTAGCTCATGAAGACGCCCAGCCTCTGATTCCGTCCAATTATGTCCTCCCTCCTTAGAGTAGACTGGTGTGTGTACAACTGTAGGTTTCAGCCTTTGGTTCTGTTCATTCATTCATTTGGGTTCTTTGATCCTGATATGATCATATCTGTCTCTGAACAGCACTTTTGATGATCGATTGAGTGTGCTCTGTGGTTGCAAAGTTTTATGTTTTGTACTAGCTTTTTGCTGCTGCTGCTGCTGTAACCATATTTTCCCTTGCAGTGCAACTTGCTGAAAGAAAAAGAAAAGGAAAGAAATGAAACTTTCAGACTCAATTGCTGCAATTTTTTTTTGCTTCTGCAATGACATTCTGAAAATCAGTGTTTAAACAGTAGTACAGTTCTATACTTCTATCTTCATGCTTGATAGTACAGATTGCAGTGTATGTTTGTGTGTAGTGTAGTACAATTCCATTTGATGTTCATGCCTGATGGTTACATATTGTAGTGTCTGTGGTGTGTAGGCTTCAAAATTATGAAAATGATATTCATCACCAGTAGTAGTTTGAGACTTTCGGTAAAGATGTGTGGTACAATTGTTACTTAATGCTCATGCGTGATGGTTACAGATTGTAATGTGTCTGTGTGTTGTGTGTAGGCTGTGAAAAATGTGAAAATAGTACTCATCACAAAAAGTAGTTTCAGACTTTCAGTAAAGATAATGATTGGAGACAATCTGTTGTACTAACTGAAATGAAAGGGAGGAAAAAAAAACAGAAACTTGCAGGTGCAGCGTTACCTCAATGATCGGTGGAATTTGGACGCCTTAAAATCTTGGTACAATCCTTCTGGGAGCGCTCCCTGTTGTGTACTTGTGTGATCACAAATTCTGAAATCTCCATCTTGAGTGCCATCACAGATTCTGAAATCTCTCTCCTGAATGCCAGTGGTTTGGTGTTGAACATGAACTATCCCAGATTCTAAAATCTCTCTATCTCTCCACCGCAGCGTGTCACAGATACCAGAGTGCTGCGTGCTGCCATGGCAGCGGCGGTTCGAGAGGCTGGATGTGTTCAATGTCGCCGACGCCGTCGACGAAGAAGATGAAGTTGTCCGACGAGTGAGGCAGTGTGCTGGAGATTTGGGATGCCAGTAGTTATTATGGGGTGTTCAAAATGTTCTTATTATGTTTTTGCCGTGTGATCGCTAAAGTTCAATTTTTAAAACTAAATTTTGAAATTTGAAATCCACAAATAGATTCTCTGTTTAATTTTGTGTTCGCTTTGGTAGCAACAGGATCCGTGGCGCAATGGTAGCGCGTCTGACTCCAGATCAGAAGGTTGCGTGTTCGATTCACGTCGGGTTCAATACCCCGATTCTTTCGGATCCCACTTTTGTTTTTACTGTTCTGTCATTAACTCTTTTTGGGCCCAATTTCATAGAGGCCCAATAAAGGTCCAATTTTACCTTATATTCCATTGAAGGCCCATTCTTCACAAAGCCCAGGAAGCCGACAACCTGAGGTCTATTCTGTATAAAGCCCAGGAGGCCCACCACATCGACCGCCTCCAGACCAAAAACCCTTAACCCACTTCTCGAACCTTCTCCGCCTCTCCTCTCTTCCTCCCCTCCTCCGTCTCCTATCTTCCGCACCGGCGAATCCCCAGGCGAGCCTTCTAGAACCTTCGCTAGCTCGGGCCGGCCTCCTCCTCCTCCGCGAGCCGCAGCCATGGCGACCGTCATGCAGAAGATCAAGGACATCGAGGACGAGGTAACGAGCTCCCCTTCTCTAGGGCCGGCGTGCCCCGCCCCGCCGCCCTCCGACGATCCGTAGCTGTCGCGGATAGATTTGCTGCTCTCGAGGGTAGTAGTGGTTGGGGTTATGGTGGTACCACGTCGGGGGGTTGCGGTTTTGGTTGCTTCGTCTCGAGCTGAATTGGTTTGTTGCTGCTTTGTGATGGCGTGATGTGTGCTAGTTTTGGTGGTTTGGACGGTAGATTAGGTCAGGGAAGCTATGGCTCGTGGATTGGAAGCAGCATATCATGATTTTTTTCCTTTTAGTATTAGTCCAGAACTGTTAGGTACTTAGGTTTTAACTGCGAGCGGCATGCGATGTAGTGGGCTTGGCTTTGAGCTGCTCTAATTCAATGAAATGATACTGTTCATACACTTGTGCTTGGTGAAGGTTGGAGACAAGTTAGACTTGGGGCAGCATTCCAGTCTCGAGGCTGGGCTATATAATTTCCTTACATATATATGTTGATATGGTTTTGGGAAGTTTTTTTTTTTTGTCTTATCATTGGTTGTAGTTTGGAGTATTGCTAGATCTAATAGACACATTTTGAGGTTAGTAGTGATTTGAAATGTTGGAGGTGGTTGTGTCGTCAATTTGAATATGATGCTGGAACCCTGTATATCTGTGAGATGCAGTGTTGTCTGTGATTTGGGGATAGTTCTGTTTCTTCATTAGTTATGATTGAGAATTTCAGAGATTCTGTAACTGTTGTTGGAATGTAGCTAGGACTAGGGTATTGAATGTTTTGTGTGGTCAATAATGATAAGAGTACGGGAAATCGATGATATTTCACTTATTCACTAGACTTGATCTGAGTAATTTTTCTGTTGTGATTCAGTGGTCTTTTGTCAAAGGCTGCATACTGCAGGTGCAGGTGCATAGATTGCTTTAGTTGCATCTTGCATTTGCATGGTGATGATTTAGTACCATGGTACCTTTCTAGTTATACATATAGTTGTTATCTTGGTTCATAATTAGCAACAATGACATTTTTTTTATCATGAGCAACACTACCATAAGTGTTATGCCATTTGAGAAACTGAGAATTGAATGACTAGAAAAATGGATAGGAACATGTCTAATAGTAAACGAAACAGCTGATGCGTCCACTTTCTAATCCCTTTGCTGATGTTCGTGGCTTTTCTTTGACTTGATAGATGGCAAGGACGCAGAAGAACAAGGCCACTGCACACCATCTTGGTCTTCTGAAGGTAATGTGAACTCCATCCATCTTTAATTTAAAATGCTAGTAGTATGTCTGCTATTTCCGGTTCACAATAAGTTATGCCTTCATGCTTCTGAGTATATCTTGCCTACTTCATGATCAAACTTATGCGTCTGCTGAATTCCGTTAGTTCAATTAAATCAGTAGCATGGTTATATTACCTTTCCCTGTGCCTGAACCTTAGTATAAAACTGCTGTATGAGGTTCTATGCCATTCCACAATAATATGTGACACTTTGGTAAGAGTTTGCATTTAAGGTAAAAAGTGCTTGAAAGGATGGTCATAAGTTCCATCCTCAGGACCTAGACAAATTATTTCATTGTTCTCCGTGTTAATTTCACATATGCTTGCTACTAGAACCTGTGTACGTTTTGTTTAGTTTAATCTGCCACTTCTACAAATTCTTGTCTTTTTCCTAACTGTTTTCCTCTTATCAGGCTAAACTTGCAAAATTACGCCGTGAGTTGCTGACTCCTACATCCAAAGGTGGTGGTGGCGGTGCTGGCGAGGGATTTGATGTGACAAAAAGTGGAGATGCACGTGTTGGTTTGGTGGGCTTTCCTTCAGTTGGAAAATCAACATTGTTGAACAAGCTGACAGGAACATTTTCAGAGGTGCTGTACGAATGCTATCTACATATTCATTTACGAGGATCTTCCCCCACTTAGCTGAGCATCCTTTGTATTAGATAAACACACGCACACATTTTTATGCCTCTACTGTGTCCGTCTTTTATTCATCAATTTCATGGATATGTTTAAGTAGTTTTCATATTTGGATATTCCAAGTGGCCAAGTCAGTTTTTCCTACAACTATTGCCGAGTTTGTACACTATAATGGCGTGGTCTTACGAACCTGTCCCTGTTGTTGATTCAACAGGTTGCAGCCTACGAATTCACAACTTTAACATGTATTCCTGGAGTTATAATGTACAAAGGGGCTAAAATCCAGGTAATTATTTACTCTCATAAAGTAAGATACATGCCTGAGCTTATCCGCTCTTGGTTGATAACTAGCCTTTCTTTTTCAGCTTTTAGATCTTCCAGGAATCATTGAGGGTGCTAAAGATGGAAAAGGTAGAGGAAGGCAGGTAATATGTCCTGCTCTCTCAGTTTTGAATTGGTACTAATGCTATTGGAATTGTATATTCTTTTGCACTGTGTAAACATTTGTTTTTCTGACTCTCTTTGTTTAAAATTGCCATGAGTCATGTGGTATATATGAACAATTTATTGTTTGCAAGATTTCTTATGCAACCTTTATAGGAATCACCTGACTACTTCAGCACTTGTCTCTTGTATAAATCATCTAGGCAGCTGTATGTACTCACAGAAGTGCACTGTCACTTCTCATGATAATATTTGTTTATAAAGAGGGAAATGTGTTCTGTATAATAGTGGCATTTTATCAATTGGTATGTGATTTCCACTTTCTGCTTAACAATGCAGAACTTCCTTAAATGTATATGTGATGGAAATCAGACTAGTTGTTAGACATGCTCTTGAATGTTTTGAAGGCTGAATGAGCTATTCATCTTGAACATGCAATACTGCAATTTAAGTGAACATTATCTGTACCATACATGTTGAAGTTATCTAACTTTTGCACGCCTAACAATGTGGCAGCAAGGTTCTATTTATCCTTTTAATTTAATGATACTGTGTTCCACTAAGAAAAAAATCAGTATTTTTTTAGGAGTCAAGTCTCACATGCTTTAGATATCCTCACATCGAACCCAAGGACTTCTCTCCCTATATCAAATATTAATATTATATGCAATAATTAAGCATATTTTTGTTGTTTGTCAGGAAGTTATGCTGTTTCTCCTTCTAGTCTGATAGATAGTTTTCATGTTTTTCAGGTTATCAGCACAGCAAGGACATGCAATGTCATTCTGATTGTTCTTGATGCCATTAAGCCAATAACCCACAAGCGGCTTATTGAGAAGGAGCTCGAGGGATTTGGCATTAGGTATGTTTTGACTTTCTTTTGGGTAGATGTTTCAGCGGTGTTTGCCATACTATACAAAACTTGCTAAGGGTGCGTTCGGCAGTGAGAGTTCCCAACTTTACTCTCTCGTTTTCCGCACGCATGTTTCTCGAACTGCTAAACGGTGTGTTCTTTGCAAAAAAAATTACGTAGGAAAGTTGCTTTAAAAAATCATATTAATATATTTTTAAAGCATTTTTAAGCTGAAACTCGATTAATTATGTGCTAATAATCCTTCGCTTAGTTTTCCGTGTTGGTAGGCAATGTTGGGAATCTTGCCTCCCGAACTCAGCCTAAATAGCTTTTGTTTTTTCGTTCTTGTCTGATCGCCTCTGTCACCATGAGCACAAATAGAATCAAACAAATTTATATGACACCATTCATCTTAGTTTTCGTCGGTGCGTCATTCATCCAATTTTATGAAGAGTAACTGCGCCTACTGGATCATGGGAAACTCAAGAAGTCTAGATGCTATGTCCACCCTTGCTCACTACTAGTTCATTTCACTCTCAAGAGTTCTTTTAGGCCATGCTATCTTGCCTGCTGAAAGAAGGCTGATGTTTAATCTTCATGGACCCTGTATCAAATGATAGGTTGAACAAGACACCCCCCAATTTGACATTTAGAAGAAAGGACAAGGGTGGCATCAATTTTACATCAACTGTGACGAACACAAACTTGGATCTTGAAACAGTAAAAGCAATCTGCAGTGAGTACAGGATACACAATGCTGACGTCTCCCTTAGATATGATGCAACAGCAGATGATCTCATAGATGTGATCGAGGGAAGCAGAATTTACATGCCTTGCATCTATGTTGTTAACAAGATTGATCAGATAACACTCGAAGAGCTGGAAATCTTGGATAAACTTCCCCACTACTGCCCAATTAGGCGAGAATTTAATTGACATCTTTTGTTGTGCTTTATTCCATTCATTTTGCTCCAACAAGTAAAGCAGACTCTCCCTTTCCTTTTATTTGTCCACAGTGCTCATCTTGAGTGGAATCTCGATGGTCTTCTAGAGATGATCTGGGAATACCTGGATTTGGTTAGGATATACACAAAACCGAAAGGTTTAAACCCAGATTATGAGGACCCTGTAATCGTATCCTCTAAGAAGAAAACAGTGGAAGACTTCTGCAACAGAATCCACAAGGACATGGTGAAACAATTTAAATAGTGAGTATCTTCATTTGTATCTTGTCTGAATATTTTTATCCCTGTTATCCATCTGTGTGGCTAACTGCTCACAAAACCTGCAGTGCATTGGTGTGGGGTTCTAGCGTGAAGCATAAGCCTCAGAGAGTTGGCAAGGTAGGCATTCTTCAACTACTACCATGTTTCGCTGCCATGATCTATCTTTTTTTAGGGGATATCCCCAAATATTAATTTGGGAGGCTTTGTGCAGGAACATGAGCTTGAGGATGAGGACGTTGTCCAGATCATCAAGAAAGTTTAGGTATATTGTAGTGGTCACGTTCTGCAAACCTGGAAGGAGGTATGAGCTACGAGAATTTTGAGAAGCAGTCACTTTTACTGCGTGTTATTTTGCTAGCTATGATGCCCATAGATGATTGGCTGTTCACATGAACGTTTCAATGCAATCAAAATGTAGACGGACAGATTTTCCTTCTGTCAAGTTAGCCTTGTAATTGTGATCTTTGTCTGATCTTCCTGTTGCTATATATATGGTGAGTCACCGATGAACACAGCAGTTGAACACATGGAAAGATGCTTTGCTTATCTTCAGAAAGATGAAAGATGACTCCCATGCTACAAGTGTCCCAGTTATGATTGCTATTAGCCATTATATTGAGATCACCAATACCAAGTTCATTTTTTTTTATGACGAAGAACGTGAGGGCGACTTGGAAAAGGTATTAATGGTTCGACGATTATTATATCGAATCGTATAAAGATGACTTGGCTGTTGATGCGATTGTCGCAATGTTATCTGTAATATATTTGTCATTATAAATACACGAATCTTATCTGCAACGGAGGCGATGATCTGTATTACAGCAAGTATCCAACAAACTAGAAGGGTGTACGGAACATCGCTTTTCCGTTGCATGTGACAATGCTTTGTCATATTGCGAGTAGTTGATTGGCGAAACGGGCTGTTCCAGCATGTTCTCCTTTAATTATTTGGCTTGCGAAACATGACTGCCACTGCGTGTAGATCTCTTATTGTTTACCGCTTGCTTGGCGAGATATATTCCTGTAATGCTCCTTATTTCGATCAGTTTCATCTGCCAGCTGACTTTAACCTGTCGATGTCCCCTGAGATCATGGATGATTGGAAGTTAGGGCAGTCCTAGTGTAGACATAATTGGTATAGTGTCTATTTATCATTCACATCATCTTTAGTACAAGATCAACTCCTCCAAGGCACACAGTACTATTTCAATAAATAGACTACTTACTTTTTTATAAAAAAATCAACAGGTTAATTTAATAGCATCCCTCTCTTACCATGCATTTGACTTAGCGTATTGGTGGCTCTTGCATGTGATCCAGGTCTTCCTTTCTCCTCTTAATTCAAGTGACTTACTAGTTAGAGCATTAGTAATGATCTTACAGCTCATGTGATCCTTCGACATAAATACAGTTCTGGAGCAGTTGACTTGCTATAAATCTATTGTCAATTGCGTAGAAGGTTAATTTTGGATGTAGAGGCTGGATTGATTTTAACTATCAAAGAAAAAGAACTGCGTAAGAAGCTAATAGGAGGATTACATGGCTACACCACAATTTAGAGTCTCCTCAACTAAGTCTGAAGTTACTTGTGCCATTGTTGCCACCACTGTCACATGTGCCTTTATTGCTACCAGGAGTTTAGAAGTACAAGTCTTTTCAAGTTTTATTTTAGTTAAATTTATTTAGTTTTGATCGAGTTTATAGAAAACTTTAGCAACATCTATAACACTAAATTAGTTTCATTAAATATAACATTACATATATTTTGGTAATATGTTTATTTTTTTTGGAAATATTACTATATTTCTTTTACAAGCTTAAAAAAGTTTTAAAAAAAAACTAAAGTGATTTATAATACTAAACAGAGCAAATGCTTGTTTATTTATTTATGGTTGTGTGATTTTACCATATCACTTTGGCGGTGTCACCTCAGTTGACCAGCTTCTTGTTGATTGGCGAAAAATACCATTATACTTATAGCTAGTTCATAATCTTCTAGTATTATACTTGCTCTAATAGAATAGAATCTCGCTAAAACTTCAAAGAAGATATAAAAAACTTATTAAAGATAATAGGAACATATAATATGTTTGGTACCGTCTAACTAATCAACATACTAATTGTTGTTTTCGTAGGAAGCACATTTGACGTGGTGGTGAAATTCTAAGCAATTTCACTCAACAAGGTAATAGAACATGATTTTTTTTTGTGTAATAATAATAAATAATAAAAGAAAAGGAATTACACATCTCTTCCTCCGGTTACTTTCTTTAGAAAAAAAAAAGCCCACAATGTTAATTATTGGGAGCAAAAATGTTCCTCCCTAATTAACAAGGAATATCCGCAAGCAATAAAGGGGAAGGAGGGTAGATGAAGCCCTACCTTTTGATTGGGATTTGCTCTTGAATCTGCTTCCAAACCATCAATTCATCATCCATCTCTTCCAGTCTTCCTTCGCATTCTCCTGGAAAAAAAATCAGAAAAGAAAAAAAAAATCTCTTGTACTCTCCTCGATTCTGCAATTTCTGTTTGGTTGTCCCAACAAAAATCCCCCAATTCTCCCCAAGAACAGGAACACGACCCAGTTCCTGTCCCCTAGATCTGCGTGGAGGCGGCGAGAAAACCTCAATCCGGCACAAGGGGCTTGTGGTTGATACCCCGGAGCGCCGTCTAATTCCAATCTTGGTAGCTGCCGGCGGTGCTTCCGGTGGCCGGAGATGGTGCCGTGGGAAGGGTATGTGAGCGACGAGACGATGGGGACGTTCGCGCCCATCGCGCTGTACTGGGTGTACGCCGGCGGCTACCAGCTGGTGCTGCACCGGCGGCCGCTGGAGCGGTACAGGCTCCACACGCGGGCGGAGGAGGAGGAGAAGAACCTCGTCGCCCTCCCCGCCGTCGTCCGCGGCGTGCTCCTGCAGCAGCTCGTGCAGGCCATCGTCGCGATGATCCTCTTCATGGTAAGGGAATGCAAACCACACAGCTTCTCTTTTCCCACATCAACGTTGTTGTGTGGTGATGTTTCAGCTTCTAATTCGAATGACGCTGCCGTGGAGATGAAACTGATTTTAGAAGTTTCAGATATAACACAGCAATAATCAGTGTTGGAATTTCACGCATTTTTTTTTTATCTAGGTCGAGCCATTCATTGAATTGGTTTGCAACCCATTGGGCTCCTTGCTACCATTACTATCTTTAGTGGAAAACCGTTATTTTGCTGTCTTTCTGGTTTTGATTCTTAGATTAGGAAAATTGATGATATTCCACTGTTTAGGCCTGGTTTAGTTCCAAACTTTTTCTTCAAACTTCCAACTTTTCCATCACATCAAAACTTTCCTACACACATAAACTTCCAATTTTCCATCACATCGTTCCAATTTCAATCAAACTTTCAATTTTGACGTGAACTAAACACACCCTAATGCGTGTTCTAGGATTTGCCAGAGCTGTAGGCATGTCAAAGAGAAATACCCTTTTGCACATTTACTGGTAGATGATATAGTAAAATTTATTTCCAGGCAATTTTGTGCATGGGCAGTTCATTTGCAGACATTATCTCAGCTATCCTTCCTATGGTGTGCGTATATGTTCCATGACTTCTGAAGCTTGACTAATGGACAGCAGCACATTATGGTGTTTGTGCGCAATCTCCGGAATATCCTTAGGGTGGTCATTTGGCTTGTAGGCTCTTAGCTATTTTACCTGCATACAACATTTCTTGGTTTTCGTGTTGTGCATAATAAAGCCATTGAACAATATGTCCTGAAATTGAATTACAGAATTCGTGTTAGACAACTCTTTATTAATGAAAGGGACTACACTTGATACTCCTGAGAGCTGTACCCATCGCTGTCTTGTTGTGGTGCGATTTAACAGCCAGCATGCCCCTTCATTTTTCAGTGCTCACAAATATTTGGCCTGTTCTCTAATTTCATAATGAAACTTACGTGGCCCTTTGATCCTAGGGCTGGATCCCTATAAGCCGTAGGCGTCGCTCTGGCCTGGCATCCAGCACCACCAAAACTGCAAGCTGTTCCTGCTGCAAAATAAGTTAACGCCTGTTGAGTACTGCCCGATTCAGGTCCCTGGCATCATGAGCGCCTGGAGGTTATATTTTGTGTCATATATATAACACCTATTGTATGTATAGGTGTGCACATTTTTTTTTGTTGTTGTTGTAATTAAGCCCTAGGCCATGTACATATTACCATGTGATGTTACAGATTGGGAGAAACTGACTTCTATAGCCTACCTCCCATTTCCCTATGCACTGTGTAATGTCATTGTGCTTGTGTTTATATTACATTAGCGCTATTTTCCTAGGATGTTGAGGAGTTTCAATAAGCTAAAGCTGTGGTTTGTTTTTCAATGGGTAACTTATCCATCATGCACCCTTTCTTACCCAGTTATGAATTATTTGCAGGTTACTTCAGATAGTTCAGCAGTTGTAGTTCAGCCACCTATCATCATTCAAGCTTTCCAGTTTTTGGTTGCAATGCTTGTCATGGATTCATGGCAGTATTTTGTGCACCGCTACATGCACCAGAACAAATTCCTCTATCGGCATATCCATTCACAACATCACCGGCTGATAGTTCCCTACGCCATTGGGGCTCTCTACAACCATCCATTGGAGGGACTCCTTCTGGACACTGTGGGTGGTGCTATCTCCTTCTTGGTCTCTGGCATGACACCAAGGACTTCTGTATTCTTCTTCTGTTTTGCTGTCCTCAAGACAGTTGATGATCACTGTGGACTTTGGTTACCGTATAACATCTTCCAGTCCTTGTTCCAAAACAATACTGCCTATCATGATGTTCACCATCAGCTTCAAGGCTCAAAGTACAATTACTCTCAGCCTTTTTTCTCAATATGGGACAGAATACTGGGGACCCACATGCCCTACAACTTAGTAAGACGGAAGGAAGGCGGTTTTGAAGCAAGACCACTGCGAGACTAGCTTGAACCGATGGAAGTGTATAGAACTCCGGCAACTCAGTGAGATACAATGCTCTACCTCCCTTTCATATGTTTAGAAGCTCATAGGGACCAATCTAACTTCGAAGATGTTGAAGCTGTTCAAGTACTCCCAGATTTTCTTTTTTGCGTCTTGCTGGAAGCAATACGCTAGTCGGGATTTGGGAAGACACTGAAGCTCTTGCGCGATGCTTGTTCTTGCACCTGCTGTTAATCTAGTTAGATCGGTCACCTGGAATGTGTGTGGTACTGTATGGTTTGTCTTGATGGCTTTTCTCCTTGTCATGGCTATTTTTTGTGCAGAGCTGGCATTTACATTGCTGTGCAGATAGTGTATTTGGATCACACTTCTGTATGTACCCCCAATTATTTATGTAACTGAATATTTGGGCATGGTTGGTAACTTCAAAGTTCAAACCAATCTTTATCTACTACTGTATAGTAGTTTGTTTGATCAATAACAGATGAACTTTGATGGTACTCATGTTACCATTTCTAAGTGTAGCTTTTACAGCTGTTGAAAACCAAAGACCTCCTGAAGCTTAAGCTTGCATGTTGGGTTACATATTGGTTGATCTGGAGTTCATTTCACTTGAGACTTGAGAATGTTTGTGTTTACTATCATAATATTTGTGTTTTGCAACAGGATTTTAATTAAAGATAATTATCATGTCTAATCATTATTTTCTTGCATATAGATTCGGTACTCACGGCTACCACTACTCCCTTCTGAAGGAGTATAGGCCCTTGGACAGTACATCATCATCACTGTCATCCGTAGGGATGCAAGCGGGCTAACACGCGAGCTCGCTTATAAGCAAAATTAGCGGGTACTCACCAATTGACTTGTGAACTACCTACTAATTTAATCTAAAAATAGATTTATGAATTGACCCACTTGCATCCCGAGGCATGGTAAGTTAGGTCACGGCGCGAAAACCCATAGGTTATCACTTATTTAACCTCGTGGGTCGATCCATCTCTTATCGTTGCAGACGGTTTAATGGGGGATTAAAACACAAAGCATGGGACCTCTAGCAATAACAGCGATCCAAAATAGGGGCCAAAATGCAAATTGGCTCGTTGCATTTGGAGGCCCAAAATCTCAAATTCTCAAGGCTTCTTCCAACCCACGAATCCCCCCAAAAAAAAGCCCAAAACCAGTAGCAGGAGCGGGGCGCCGTGGACTGACGGCGACGTCGCCGGAGAAGCGGCGGCGGGCGACGAAGGCGACATCACACTGGCGGCGATGTGATCCCCGCGAGTGATTTGTGCCATCATTGGATGCCACGTCACGCGTCGGCAGTTGGCACGTCGACCCGCGTCGTCTCAATCTATTAAGTTAATTAATTACTACTACGACTCTACGAGAGTGGTCAGTAACAACGAGTCATCGCAGAAAGCATCAGCTCACCTGCGAAGCTGAGATTGTTCTTCTATTTCTACCGGCAAATTCTTTGTCGGCAGAAAAAAAAAATCAAGAGAACACTACACCGAAATGATGATTAAGCAAAACATTACAGCATTTGCATCTCATCTTCTCATAGTATTTTTTTGAAGGAAAGGCAAAAGACTTTTGCCTTATGTATTAGATCAACCATAGTAGGCTGCAGTATTTTGATTATTTACTATATTGACACATACATCCAAATTTATCATTTGTGATTTAATCCCAGATGCATATTTGAACTCAATAGTAAACTCATAGGAGTAATTAATTTATGTGTAGAAGAACACCACCTTATTTCTATTTTGGGAGGGATTATGATCCTATACACATAACTAAATGATGCAGAGAGAGAGGATGAGAGATCGAGATGGCGCTATAACCCGCGGTGGCCGGAGTCGTCGACGCCGTCGTCCTGCGAGTAGAACTCGACGATCTCCGACAGGTCGGCGGCGGCTGATTCGTCGTCGTCGTAGCCCAGCATCCCCTTGCTTCCGGCCGCCTGCAGCCACAGCAGGTGCTCGAACAGCATCGCGTCCACGGCGACCGCCACCGCGCCGCCGCGGGTCCGCCGCCCGGCCGCCGCGAGGAGGCGCCGCAAGGGCCCGGCCTCGAGCACGGCCTGGTCGACGTGGAACACGCTCCTCTCCCCCTTCGTCGTCCCCACCTCCACCCTGATCACGTCCGCCGCCGCGGAGGCGGAGGCGGAGGAGTCGAGGCGCCGGTACCCTCCGCCGCGGCGGGACGCGGAGCGGAGGAAGGTGTAGCAGCCGGCGGAGGACGGACGCGGCGACGGGGCCTCCTCGGCCGCGGCGGCGTGGCCGTGGCGGCGGTGGTGGTGGTGGGGCATCGCCGATTCGCCGGGTTTCGTGGCTTGCGGGAGGAGCGAAGCGATTGCTTTGTGGTGGTGGTGGTGTTTGTGCGGGCGGGTGTGGCTTCTTTTCTTTTCTTGGGGTGGGGAGCCTTTTTATGCAGTGGGTTTGGAACTAACGGTCGGCTTACGGGGCAGCTCGGTTTCCTCCCTCGTTCCATATTGGATCATGTGATTTTTGGTTTCTTTTTCCCTTACCTTGGCCTTGATTGTAGTGTGCTTTTTGTTCTTTCTTTTTCGAATTTGTTACTACCTTGATCCAAAATGTTACTCCCTCCGTCCTAAATTATACCTAATAGCTTTTGACTAATAATCTTACTAACTATTTCCTCCGTTTCACAATATAAGTTATTGTTAATGAATCTATACATATGGAAAATGTTAGAATGACTTACATTGGGAAACGGAGGAAGTATATCTATACTGAGTATTATACATGTTATATCATTAGATTCATATTTTGAAGCACTTTCATGTGATGCTAATTTCATATTTGTTGGGATCATAGAATGGAATAAAATATCGATTAAAGTATGTTATTGAATATCGTGTAAAAAAATATAGGCATTATAATTTTATGCAGAGAGAGTACTATTTAGTACCTGATAATGACGTATCTTAATTCTACGAATACATAGGTAATAATATTTTCAGATGAATGTAGTACAAAACTTTTGACAATTTTTCTTCAAAACTTTTAGATTTTCAACTCTCTAAGATTCGTGTTGGAACCGAAGGTATCAACTATTATATATGCTTCAAGATTTGTGATGTATTTCTAACTTGTAGTGCTTCTTTTCCCTGATTTTTCTGCATTTTTCAACATGAATAAAAACTAGTATAAAGCACTTTGTAAAAAAAATCGTGTATTTCAAACATGGCTTCGCTAACAAAAAAGTATTTCCACCTTTTTTTTTTGCGGGGAAGTATTTCCACCTAACCCTACTTTGAAACAAAACAAATCATTCAAAGCTAATTTACAGGTATCGGCTCAATTCATGCGTCATTTGCAAAATAAGTTCTCGATCTTTAAAGAGATTTCATTGTTTAGACAGGTGTTTGCAACAAACTGGTACTGTTCATGAAATGCTACAGTGGCCTTGGTGCCATCAACCGGACACGTAGGTTGTGTGTGTTCATTAGAGTTGGTGCCATGTGCAAGAATACTGAAGTAGCAATGGCTCGGTTTTTCAGACAACCACTAATCACCGCACTGACCTAGTACTCCCTATCTCCTAAATTATAAGATATATATTTTTTATACATGGCCTTTAGTACTAACATACTTCAGTATTTTATTTTATTATGATCCTGATAAATATAAAATTAACATCACATGAAAGTAGTTTAAAATAAATTTAGTGATATAACATATATAATATTTAGTACTAAATATAGTTAATATAATTATTAGTTAAATCTATCGAGTTTAATTTTTCTTTAAAAGGGGTGTCCTATAGTTTAGGAAGTATTCTTCTTATAATCTACTGCTCCCCATAACTTGATTAGCTTAAGGATTAGTACACGAGCAAATTAACATCAGAAAGAAAGTGGTTGATAGAGGATCACCAACAGTTTACCTATATGATTCTCAAAACTAATTTTAAAGGATTTTTGTTTAAAAATCAGCTCCAACGGATCCCCTACTCTCCTACCCGAGTTTTGGAGTTCCCTTCCCCCGGTTCCTCACTCTGTTTATATGCGGGCGTGAAAGTCGCTCCCAATCACGCAATCCCGCCTCTCTCCTTCGTTCCCGCGTGTGGGAGAGCGATCTTTCTGTGCGTGAAAGAAAAAAAAAGGAATTTTCTCTTGGTAGTTAAGCAGAAGGGCCTACTTTTAAGTTTTAGGGATTGAATTTAGGCTATTTGTTGAAGGGAGGAGTTTTTTTACTTTCTATTTTCAGTTTAGGAAACAAAAATAAATTTTTAGGAGAAAATTATAGATAATCTGTTGTGCTACTCGGAATGAGGTAATTAGGCCAAAAGGAGACCCGCTCAAATTCCAAAATGTTTGGTGGACGACAGAACGAGAGGTTATATACCCCCTCCATACTCGTAAGAGCAGGTACAATAGTGCTATGCCGGCTACAAAACTTATTAATCAGCTTAATCTGAGATTAATGAAAGAAAATCACGGGGAAAGGAACAAGCATGCGCTTGCACAGCGCCCGAAACTGTAGCGCTCGCATACAGCCAAAAAGACGATAAAAAATACATTTATGTGGGTCCCACATGGAACCATGTAACTACTTAATGTATATGTATGCTTTAACCAATGTAGCTTATAGCTAACTTGTAGTTAGTTTGTTGTATGAGTTGTCTCCTTAAGTTAGTTCTATTTTAACATGACAAAATTTTGGAGCTTGCTACTAGCTATACTATTGACTTTGCTATAAAGGAAGTCGTTTAGGACAGCGACACGGTCTCTAAAACACAACTTTGACTTTTTATTTCTATAAAAATATTTATTGAAAAGTGATATATGCATACTTTATGAAAATATTTTTAAAGACAAATCTGTACATATAATTTTTTTATTTTTAAACTCAACAACTTAAGAGTTATTTATGATTTATATTTTTAAGGTTTGACTTAAATATTGTCATAAACGATTTTCTTTACGAGTATGCAGTAGTATATATAATTAGGGTGACTAGTTAACAGTAATTTTCAACATGCATGTTTGGTGCAAAATCGAACGAAATGTCGAATCGTATTTATTACTTCAGACAGAACCAGTCTCTAGCTACGTGTTGTCCATTTGGAATCTGTTAACTTCAGCTGGCAGAGGTATACCATACCATCATTCACGCGTTACATCGTCAGTTTGCGTGCAATCAACTCATCGTCCATATTACACTTGGACGCATAACCAAAGGAACATAAATTAATTCAAAATTTGTTACGACACTAAACAAAAGTATATGTCGATCGAAAGGCCACGTAAGGTTACCATGCTTATTATATTCGATTATTAATTTGCTGATTAATTAAAGAATCTGATTTAATTAGACGTGTGCACGCACGTTGCGACTCGTGATATGTTTTTATAAATTTTAATCAGGCAGCAGCTGCCTAGGTGGCCTGGCACGTGGCGTCGTCGCCGGCTGCCTCGCTCCCTGCTCCGGCGACCGTTCCTCCGGGAGACCCACACGTGTCGCCCGACGTGTACAACCGCCGCGAAGAAAACTCGCAGCCAATCCATGCTCTAGTTCTCTTCTCCTCTCGATCTCCATCACCGATCGAGTAGTGCAGCCATGGGCGGATCAAGGAACAACAATGGCGGGAGAACGACGGAGGCGGCGGCGGCGAGCGGCACGGCCAACACCGTCGTGGCGCTCGTCCTCCTCCTCGTCGTCGCGTCGGCCGTCGTGTTCTTGCTGTCGCCGCCGACGCCGGCGGCGACGCGGATCGGCCGTCACGGCGACGACGGCGGCGGCGGCCCCCGCCGCGAGCCGGTGGAGCTGGCCATCGGGCTCGCCGGACACGAGAGCTGGCTCGACGCCGTCCGCGCCTGGGCGAAGCTGGCCTGCCTGAAGCTCCGGCCGCCGGAGCCGCGGTAAATCTCACCCTCATCATCCACTCTCATGTCAATCCTGCTGCACATATTATCTCTTTTTTAATAAATTAGCGTTATTGTTTTTTATTTCTTTAAACATGTTTAATCATTCGTCATATAAAAAGTTTAGTTTATGTAATTATTAATTATTTTATTGTAATTGTTTTATTTTTAAAATACTTTAAACGTACTTACACAAAATTTTTAAATAAGATAAATTGGTGAAACACGTGTTTAAACGTTAACGTTTTTTATGTATTAAAAAACGAAGGGATTATGTAAATATTTTGCAACTAGTACATGTATACATGTTGTGTACTTGTGTTGCTTGTGTTTTTTGGGCCAGTGAGAAAGTGGCGTGGTGCTGTTCGAGGAACGGCGCGGCGGTCGAGGTGTGTATTCTCACGGCGGCGTGTGTGTGCCAAGGTACGATCTGCGCAGCCCGGCGGCGGTGAAGGCGGCGGCGAAGGAGGCCCTGGAGATGGGCAAGGTGGCGGTGGAGCACGCCGCGGAGTCGGCGGCGACGGCGGCGGAGGAGGCACTGGGGAAGACCACGGTGAAGCTCAAGAGGAAGTTGCCGCCGCCGCCGTCGACGTCGTCGCCGGCGGGGGGGCGCCTCGACGGAGACCTGTGAGTGTGACCCTGTGTTCTGTACTGTCAAAAGGAGACGGTGTACTGTAAGTGTGACGTGTTGAAAATGTGCATGTGTGTGCTCTACCATTTTGTTTTCTGTACCCTTGTGAATTACGGAGTACAGTACGATGTGTTAGCGTCTTGTGATGGATGATGATGCTTGGAAGTTGGAAGGTGGATTGGGAGTATTCGGCTTCAGTCCTTTGGTTTACAGTCTGCAAAAGCAAGCATAATAAAAATTATAGAGGAACAAACGCACTGTTTAGTCTTGAATGGTGATGGGTGCTAATCAACCGACTAACAATATAATTATGGCGTGTATGTACCCAAAAAAGTGACAGAAATGACGTATTATACTATTTTTTGAAGGATAATATAGTACAATATAATTATGACGTACTATAGGAGCATTTCTAAAGCAGAGGAACAGGTATTGCAGTATATACCAGTACAGTTGTCTTCCAATGCATAGCAAAGGTTTTAACTTCAAACCAGGCTAACCAGCGGCAAGCAAATGGTTCAGATGCGGCTTAACTACAGCATAATTTCCTAATTTCCTCACCTAAATATGTAGAGAGAGAGAGAGAGATTCTCCTAGGAAACTAGAAAAACTCTTCTGGGAGTAATTACTGCTTACTACTACTAGTAAGTATGCATACAGGTGAGACACAGGAGAATATACAGAACAAATTTGATAATGTTGAGATGATGAGATCTTGGGAATGGCCACCACTCATTCCGGGCATATGCTTCTGAAAATGGGCAGCCTGCGTCCATTGCTTTGACCATAAAGAGTTTGAATTATCAACTCTTCATCCTCCTCAATTGGTTCTGCCTGCGAAGATGCAGCCTGAGCCGAAGGTGTTGTTGCTTCAGGTTTTGGTGTTGAAAGCTCTGCCCTGGCTGCTTGGATGACAGTATCTTCCCGTGATCGAATGTCAGCAGGTGGCTTGTTGGGGATGCCTCGAGCTGTGGCAGTAGGATGATCGGCACTTGGCTGCCATGGGGAGATGAGAGAACTGATGTCGTTGAAGTCCTGATAACCTGGAGCACCTGTCTGCCCGCCCGCCTATTCAGAAGGGAACATGGTAAAAAGCCATTTATTGTCAACAGCGTGCAAAAGAATGGTGTTAGCAATACAAGTGCCATGAAACAATGATGTGAGTAAACCATATAGCGTGCTACCGATAGATTTAATTGAACAATGAAGCTGAAGAAACATGCCAACCATTTCATAGAACAAATCAGATGATGAAAAGAATAGCATAGTATAAATAACTGGAGATAATGTGTCCTGTATCATAAATCCCGACTTATCAATTACACTGAAAAAGAAATTGTTCATAAGCTCGTAAAGCATAAGGCATCCGTTAAGAAAAATGAGAAGGAAAAATCCCACGGTGAAGCTTAACAGCAGGGCTAGATTTAAAAAGTTACACTGGCAAGTCGTCATTACACATATCTGTCGAAAACTGTAGTAGTAGTTTTATTTGTATAATTGTAATGTTCTCTGGTCAGCAACAAGGACAACTAGTGGTGAGCAAGTATGCAAGTGCACAAGGAAGCTAAAAGAAAACTGGATTGAAAATTGTTCCTTCACTTCAAGAAGATTAGACAACACATGTCTATAGTGATGAACAAGAAATGCAAGTGCACAAGCTAACAGAAAACTGGATCGAAAATTGTTTATCCACTTCAAGAAGATTAGACAACACACGTCTATAGGATAAATCATGACTGTCTGATTCTGATCCCTATCTGGATAGCAAGAACGATTACAAAAGGTAACATGACAGTTATGCACTATTTATCACAATTGAAACAGAGGGTTACTTAAGCACAAACAGAATTCTCCCACTCTTTTTCTAAAAATTCTAGTAGTACACTATATTTCTGAAATGACTGAAAATGTTAACAGGACATTACAAACACACATCTCACAAAGGCATGCACCACCTAGAATGAATGTTATGTATGCTAACCGGTTATCGCCTTATTAAATGCATAATCAAATCCCATCATACAGAATAATGAAAACAACATCATCTACTTTAATTAATCTATCAACGCCACAATTAAACATAAACAGTTACATGTTAATTAATCTGATGCAAAAGATGTATTGGAGACACAAATGCCATTAAGGGTGTGGCCTACATGTACCATACAACATTTATGTAGAACAGTACTAAAATTAGTTGACCTGATGTACTATAGTAATCTGTTTCCTGTTTTCTATCTCATCAATCACTACTTGACAGTTAGACTTAAAATCGTACTACATCTGTAATGAAGCATGAATTGCCTGCAGAAGCATATGCACTTCTATCCTAAGTTCCTATAATCCAGAGTTCTACACCAGTTTTTTCTCTTTTCCTCCCTTTTAAGATAGAAGGAATGAAATATCCGAATCACTGCAATGCCAAATCATGGCATTAACCAAGATACTATAGTACATCAGTGATCAGTCGTGATTTTTTTCAACCAAATCAGATCGTCATATTTTTATCCGATTGACCCGAAATGCAAGCAAAACTGGATCTCGAGAGCAAATACAGTGCGCACCTGTCGCTTGGAGTCATACCGGCAACCTCCAGCAACCACCACGTCGCCGGCCTGCGGCGCCGGGTACACCGGCGCGGACTGCGGCGAGTAGACGAGGAGGCGGTGGTCCAGGTCGGTGGTCGCGGAGGAGAAGCAGGCGCGGCGGTAGCGGAGGAGGGAGTCGTCGAGCCCGAGGTCCAGCCCGCCCGACGACGACGCGGAGCCGGAGTACGGGGAGACGCCGTCCGCGCCGGCGGCGACGGCGTCGAAGGCCGGCGTGAGGTAGGCCCTCAGCGACGGCGACGAGAAGCGGCGCTGCTGCCGCCGCCGTGCCGCCGACTCGGCCATCCACCTGCTTCCGGCCGGCGAGGCGGCGACGAAATCGAGGTCCATCACGACGCCCCCCCAATCCTTCGCCTGAGCAGCAAAATTAGGGTCTCTAGTGTTAAATCCTCGGGAAGGCGATATTTAAGGAAGAGAAAATTTCGGATGGGGAAATTTCAAATATCGAACCGAAAATTAGGGTCACTAGTGTTGAAAAAAAAACTTGAAAAAATAATCCCCAATTTTCTCTCGATGGCGCATGCGGCCAATCAGGCGGTTACTAGCTCGCGATTAATAAGCGAGTCCAAATAATATTGGTTTCCTGTGGACTTCTTCGACTGGGGAATCGAATAAAGTTTTTTTTAAAAAAAAAACGGCACAAATCGTCAGCGAAATGGCGTCATCACATCAGGATAGCACAAAGAAAGCACCCGGATACTATTCGTAAAATCCAAAACCTCGAACAACAGATCAGGATCTAAAAAACAAAACAAAACAAAAAACTTCAGAAACGATAAAATTCCGGGCACGTTCGAACCTCTCCCACACAAAAGAGATCATAAATCTAACAAAGAGAAATAAAACAACAATCCCATATAGAAACATCCAGTGAAGTAAAGCTTTGATTAGAAAAAATCCACACCCTCTCAAAAAAAAATCGTTACAATACTATTCGAGAAGTCGCGGAAGAGATTCAAAATTTCAAAACTCGATGGAGAGTGACTCACTCGATCCGAGGGACCGAGGCGGAGAGGTCGGCTCACCTTCGCGGCCGTGGAAGCTTCCTCCGGTGGCGCTCCCGGCCGGAAGGTCACGGTGACGCCACCATTGCTGCGTGCTCGCTCGCTCGGGCGGGAAGTGAAGACGAACTAGGAGGAAAAAATACAAAGGAGAAAGGAGGAGAGCGAGGTGGGGGTAGACGATATGTACACGTGACCCCTACGTCTCCTCGGATTCCGTTATTTTGGACCAGGGAGGCAAGGCAGTAGTGGTCCCTGAAATTTTTACATTTTGGTACTTTTTGATAACTTATTTTATAAATAGACCCCTAGAAAAACTTAAACCGGAAATGGTCCTTTTTGGGGCGCCAGAGTGGCTGGCGCCGTACCCCAACATGGCGGCGCCAGCCACACTGGCGCTGTGCCCATGCCACCGTGGCATTAGGGCTGTCGTGGAGGTGCTGACTGGGCAGAATGGGGGCGCCAGCCACACTGGCGCCGCCCCTCATACCACAGCGCCAGCATGGCTGGCGCGCCCCTCCTCTGTGGGCCGACCCCTTAAACCCCGTGGGCCCCACCACCTATCTCCTCCCTACTCCCATTTTCGCCCAAGCACCAGCCCGAGATGAGCAGCAGCAACTCTCCCCCTCTCTCTCCTCCTTACCTCCCCACCTCAAATCCACTCCATTTGAACTCGTTTTTCGCGGGATTTTTTGTGGAAATCGAAGAGAAAGGAAGACTCCTTTATTCACCCCTCTTTTTTTTCGTTTTTATTGGTTGAATTTGTAGATCGGTGGGTAACCCTAGAACCCCTTTTTTACCCAAATTTGTGATTTTTAGCATTTGTTCTTAGGATTGGCTTGTTGTAGTGCTACATGTTTGCAATGTACTCATTGGTGTCACGATTTTTTTAACCATATATGTGGTAATGTTAATTTTTGGATGGTTTGGTTGGATGGATGGATGAAAAATTATGGTTGAGGCATGAAAGTAATTTTAATTTGATGGACTTGATGCTATAGTCTATAGATTAAACTTTTAACCATTAATTATATGAAGGTGAGAAAATTTTGGTTGCATTACATAAATTGATTATAGTTAACTAGAACTAGGTTGGGTTGTATGACGGAGTATTTGTAATATTTCGATGTGTAATGCACTAGTAAACTTGTTGATAGTTGTAGGTGGATTAAATATTTTTTTGGAGTAGTAGCTTTGGGACAATTTAAGTTATGCATTGGTTATAATATGTCGGTTTGGACTACGTTTAGGAATGAAGATTTAATTTTTGTTGCAAAGTTACATTTGATTTTTTGGTGTAGATGGATAGACTTGTTCGTGTTTACTACGGTGGTAGAGTGGTGGAACCTTATGTTGATGCACATGTTGAGTTTGAGGATATGTCATTGAAGACCATTTTGTTTCCCACCCACCCAACTCTAGATGAACTAAGGTCACGAGTGAAAGAAGTTCTTGGATGGACCGAGGATAATGTGGAGATTCGTTTTTGTGGGAGATACGATGTTGGTCAAGGGCATAAGTATATATTAAATGTGATAGGTCAGTTGGAATGGGAAGTTTACTTTGATTTGGTAAAAGAGTCTCAGTTTAGATCTCTAGAGGTGTTTGCATCAAAGTTAGTTCGTACCGTAGAAAATTTGGATCTAAACAAATCTCCTTCTTATCATTACGTTGAGAAGAATTTTGTGACATATTATTCTCGTCGTGGAGGGGGTGCAAGTAAGACTGAGTTGGTACGAGAAGACTTGGAGGGGGAAGGAGAGAAGAAGAGACCTTTGCTTGGAAATGATTTATGGGAGGTAGGACCATCAAAGAGACATTGCGGTACTGATGATGTGGATGCAGCGAGGGAGATGAAAAGGGAGTTAGTACAAGAGGGGCTTGATCTAAGTGAACATTTGTCGGCGAGTGTTCATTGGTCGTTGTACGGAGTCAACCCTGAATACCCGACAGAAGTAGCAGGCCAATATGTGAATCCAGATGATTACTTTGATGTCGAATTGAGTGGTGGTCACGATTCTGTCTCAGTAGAAGTCAATAGAGATGATGTTGACGAGGAGGCAAGTGTTGAGCAATATGATGTTGAATTTGCTGAAGACTCTGATGATGACCGTCCATTCCCTCCACTTACTAATAATGACAAGTTAGCATTAGAGGAATGTCGTGCGTTTGAGAAGGTGTTTGAGAGGAAGCCGGACATTCCTGAGTTTAGGGACCTAACACATGCCCATGGTGCACTACTAGATGGCGGCATCAACCTAGATCAGTTGCTAGAACCATTCCAGGTGGATGGTCTCAGAAAGGGTTTAGAGTTCCCATCCATGGTCGCATTGAAGCTATGGCTCCAGGAGTACGCCATCGTGCACCATCGTCCATACCGTGTTGTCAATTCTGCCGCAAATAGGAGGTACACTGTTAAATGTGAAAACCCACGGTGCAAATGGAAGGTCCATGCAACTAAGAGGTCTAGTGGCACGTGGAGGATATCACGGGTAGGTAAGGAACATAGTTGTGCTACTGCCGAAGGTTCAGGGAGCCACCGGCAGCTGACATCAAAGTTCATAGCAAATAGGTTATGCAATGCCATAAAACTGCAACCTACACTCTCTGCTTCTGCGTTAGCTTTGTATATATTTGAGGTTTTCCAGTATAGGGTGAAGTATAGCAAGGCTTGGAGGGCACGAGAGGAGGCTATGAAGCTCATTTACGGTGAATGGGGTGAAGCGTATGTCCGTTTGCCAACTTTGCTGCAAGCCATTAAGCAGAGGAATCCCAGTATGGTCTACCACATCAATACTCATCCTGATAGGGTTGTCAACGTTGATGGAGTGACCAAGAAAATTTTTATGCGTGCATTCTGGTGCTTTGGTCCTTCCATTGAGGCTTTTAAACATTGTAGGCCAGTACTAGCTATAGATGCAACCTTCCTAACTGGGAAATACGGTGGTGCCTTGATGGCTGCATTATCAGCTGATGCGGAGGACCAACTTGTACCTTTAGCTTTTGCCTTGGTGGAGAAAGAGAATTCACGAGACTGGTGCTGGTTTATCGATCTTGTCCGACGGGTTGTGGTTGGGCCGCATAGGGAGGTTTGTATTATCTCAGATCGACATGCTGGTATAATGAATGCCATGACGACTCCTGTTCCAGGATTGCCACCGGTTCACCACCGGTGGTGCATGAGGCACTTCAGTGCTAATTTCCACAAGGCCGGTGCGGACAAGCATCAGACAAAAGAGCTCCTAAGGATATGTCAGATTGACGAGAAGTGGATATTTGAGAGGGATGTTGAGGCACTAAGGCAGCGTATTCCCGAAGGTCCTCGTAAATGGCTTGAAGATGAGTTGTTGGATAAAGATAAGTGGTCTCGTGCATACGATAGAAATGGCCGCCGGTGGGGTTACATGACAACCAACATGGCCGAACAGTTCAATAGCGTGCTAGTTGGTGTTCGTAAGCTTCCAGGGACGGCCATAGTATCATTTACGTTCATGAAGTGCAATGACTACTTTGTGAACAGACATGATGAAGCTTTGAAGCGAGTCCAGTTAGGGCAGCGTTGGTCCACCAAGGTTGATAGTAAGATGAAGGTGCAAAAAAGTAAGGCGAACAAACACACTGCAAGGTGTTTCGATAAGTAAAAAAAGACATACGAGGTCACAGAGAGGGGTGGTATAACGCGTGGTGGTGTTAGATTCGGCGCAAGAGCCTTCAAAGTTGAAGGTGAGGGGAACTCATGTTCTTGCCAAAGGCCATTGCTCTACCATATGCCTTGCTCACATCTTATACACGTTTATCTGATTCATGCAATTGATGAGGAATCTCCCAACCAAATGCCGTATCAGTTCTCTTCAAGAGCCATTGTGAACACATGGGCAAGTCGCTTTGAGCCATACCTCGACCCCACACAGTGGCCACCGTACGATGGTGAAGAATTTGTTGCTGACCCAAATTTGAAGATTAAAACAAGAGGGAAGAGGAGATCGAAACGATTCAAGAACGAAATGGACTCAGGTCTGGGTGGTTCTGGAAGGAAACCACCTTCATGCGTTCAACTTGATGCTGCGCCGGTGCAAAATAGATGCTCGTTGTGTCACCAGGAGGGTCACAAGAAAACTAAGTGTCCTAAACGTCCAAAAAAGAAGAAGTCCAAAAAAAATATAAGTGTTAGGGAGGTAAATATTTTGTTTTCCTACTCATGTTCTCGCATTCATTTTCTTTTAATATATGTCACATTGGTAACTAACGGTGAATTTATTACTTTTTCATGTAGGATGGCCGAGGAGGGACAACCGCCGACTTACCCAGCCTTGGAGGCGTACTACGAGGCCCATCATCGCGGGGCTGCGATCGAGGCGGGGAGGGTATGAATCGGCATTGATTCACTTGTGCATAAGTATCGGTAGCGTGTATTTGACATTATATTAACTAATTGATTTACAATTGCTAATGCAGGTACTTCAACCGCTCCGAGTCAGAGCTCATGCCCCCCAGTGTTCGACGATAGGTACATCCCGTACCTAAGGGTGGCCGGGTTGCTCGGGGTGGCCTTGGTCATGAGCAGAGGAATGCCAGTGTTTAACGCTCCTGCGTTGACAGCACTTGTGGACAGATGGAGGCCTGAGACACACAGCTTCCACCTCCCCAGTGGTGAGATGACCATCACTCTACAGGATGTGGCTATGATCTTGGCCCTCCCATTACGGGGGCATGCCGTGACGGGCAGGACAGAGACTCCTGGATGGCGTGCACAAGTGGAGCAGCTGTTTGGCATTCCACTGAACATTGAGCAGGGCCAAGGGGGGAAGAAGAAGCAGAATGGAATACCACTGTCTTGGCTGAGTCAGAACTTTTCACATCTTGACGACGACGCTGAGCCATGGCGTGTTGAGTGTTATGCTCGTGCATACATCTTGCACTTGTTGGGAGGGGTTCTGTTTCCTGATGCTGGGGGTGACATTGCTTCGGCGATATGGATTCCTTTGGTCGCCAACCTTGGTGATCTGGGCCGTTTCAGTTGGGGCTCAGCAGTGTTGGCATGGACATATAGACAGCTCTGTGAGACCTGTTGTCGTCAGGCACCATCATCCAACATGAGTGGTTGTGTGCTATTGATTCAGCTGTGGATGTGGTTAAGACTACCGGTTGGAAGGCCTAAGTGGAGGCAAAGCTTCACTCCTTGGCCCTACAATGAGCCAGACATAGAGAAGACAGTGGCCTACCTTTTTGAGAGTACTGCCACTGCACATGCTCACCGGGATGTGGCATACAAACATTATGTCAATGAGATGGACTGCTTATAGCCTCAACATGTAAGTACTTCCAATATCACTTCTAGTTAGACATTTACTTCTTTAATTGAGATACTAACCAACGACATCTCTTCAACTTTTACAGATTGAGTGGTTACCATACCACACAAATGAGGCTTCAAGCCTGACCCTGAACTCGATGTGCAATCGAGACTCTGACTATTTCATGTACCAGTGCCCATTGATTTGTTTCTGGGCAGTTGAGTACCACCTTCCGCACCGTGTCATGCGACAGTTCGGGAAGAAACAAGATTGGCCGGTTGAGGACATCTCAACTGGAGTTGAATTACACAAGTAAATATTTCTTATCTTTGTTTGCTTTCATTGTCAATGTTCAATTTTGTACCATTTAACCCTTGTCGATGCTCACTATTGTTTCATCACCTTCTACTTGTCTAGGTATGACAGGGTGAGAATAAAGAAGGTGAAAGACTGGGGGCTAGAGCATAATAGATACATTGATGAATGGAGGACAGCCGGAAGGAACGACAGGTACATCGAGACTATACACCAAAATCATCTTTTCTCAGAGTACCTTCGTTGGCTGCATAAGACATATAGACTGTTCCTTCGCCCTACTTGGACGGAAGCCGACATAGAGGATGACCGCGACTCCGATGAGGGGCGGAATCCCTATGATGTCTGTACTAGAGTTGGATATCAAATGGAGCACGCCCCACTTAGAGACAGAGTCGTAAGTTTTCTTACATTTGTCAAAGTTATTTCCATTTGCACCCTAGACCCTAACATATATCTTCTCATGCTTTCAGTCGAGAGAGCTCCTCAGGAGTGTGAATGAAATGGGGCATGCCCTCCAAGCTCCGAGGGGTGGTGAGGACACGGAGAACACACTCCGCAATGTTTTAGAGGTAAAATTTATTTAGCACTTTGCATTACTTGAGTTATGCCTAACAAACTTCTTTTTTTTTGAAATGCAGAAAGTTCGTCAAAGGTGCCGGAAACTTGCAGCAAGATTAGGTTGCAGGTCGGTTGGATTGGACGACGTGTACCAACCGCGGAGACTACCACCACCACTACCTCAATCCGCGCGTCCAAGTACCGCTCGACACTCCATCAGGATAGAAGAGCGTGAAGGAGTTGGTGGCTCGTCGTCGTCACGCATTAAGCAAGGGAGGGGAAAGGGGAAGGCGCCGGCTCCACCTAGCGATGACGATGACGACGAGGACGAGGAGGATGAGGACTACGTCGCACCAGACGCCGAGGAGATAGACATGTCGCAGCTTCCCGACGCGCCTCAGGGGACGCAACCCACGCAATACAACTTGCGATCCACTCGGGCAGCGAAAAAGAGGTAAAATAAGCTTACCATTCTCAAATGTTATTTGATTTCCCTTATTTTGTTTTTAAAATGTTTTAAACATTGGATTTTCAAATGTAGGTACACTCCGGGCTCGCAAGCAATTCGGCGCCAACGGAAGAAGTGATTTGTATGAAGTTAATCTATTGGTTGGTAGTATGACATATGTGGTGCACTATGTGATATAAAATGTGATGGACTATGTGATGGACTTTTGACATTGTTTCATGTGTGGAATATAGGATGGACTTTTGGCATTGTTTGATGTGTGGGATATGTGATGGACTTTTGGCATTGTTTGATGTGTGGAATATGTGATGGACTTTTGGCATTGTTTGATGTGTGGAATATGTGATGGACTATGTGATGGACTTTTGGCATTGTGATTTGTGCAATTGGAACTTGTTTTAGTCTGTACGAATCTGTGAATTGTGATTTGAATTGCGAACTGTAAATTGGTACATTTGTGCAATATGGATCTTCAATTTGCAGGGAGGCAGAGGGCGGCGCCAACCACCCTGCCGCCGCGGTTGGGGAGGGCGGCGCCAGCCAGTGCCGCGAGGCAGAAGGGTTTCAGGCTAGGGGGAGGGTGGCGCCAGCTACCCTGGCGCCGTGGTCCATGAGGGCGGTGCCAGCCGAGGCCCGGAGGCAGAAGGGCTTCGATGGGGGAGGAGGGGGGCGCCAGCCACCCTGGCGCCGCGGTCTGTGGGGGGGCGCCAGCCGATGCCGGAGGTAGAACAGGGCGAAAATTTTGAGGGGGGGAGAAAGTTGGTGGGGCCCGTAGAGGAGGGGTGCGCCAGCCATGCTGGCGCCGTGGTATGAGGGGCGGCGCCACTCTGGCTGGCGCCCCCTTCGGCCTAGTCAGCACCTCCACGACAGCCCTATTGCCACGGTAGCACGGGCACGGCGCCAGTGTGGCTGGCGCCGCCATGTTGGGGTACGGCGCCAGCCACTCTGGCGTCCCAAAAAGGATTTAAGTTTTTTAGGGGTCTATTTGTAAAATAAGTTTTTAAAAAGGACCAAAATGTAAAAATTTCAGGTATTGGTCCGTTGTTTTGGGCCTGGAAGCATTGGTTGGGCCGAGCCCATCTCTCGGTTGGTTTGGGCTGGTTGGTCTTCCTTTGTTTTAGGCCTTTTCTTTCCTTTCTCTCTCTCTTTTCTTTAACTGTATTCTCAAGAGGATAGATTTGACAGTTCGGAAAAGAGGATATGCTTGAGTTCATCCGAAAACATCACTGACAATTTCTTCATACGCCAGTTGTTGGCTTAGGCCCTATTTGATTTCGATTTATTGGGTAGATTATTGTCACAGATTATTTACTTGATTATAAGAATGAATTTAATATTTTAAGAAATAAAATTAACAAATAGCTTAAGACAAGTGGGTTTTTTTTGAAAAGACAAGCGGTTCATAAATCTATAACTAATATAAATATTCGTATTTTTCGGTCGTCACATCTAATTTCATCCAAGTTTTCGTCCATACCCAATCCGATTAGATTAGCAGTAGCGCTGGAAAAAAATTGCAAAAAAAAAATGGCGGCCGCCAACGCCACCACCACCCGCCTCCACGCCGTCCGGGCCGCCACCCCTCCTGCCCCGCCGGGCCGCAGCCGCCTCCACACCGTCTTGGCCGCAGCGCCGCCGGATCTGGCGGAGGCGAGGTCCGGCCGGCCGCCTCCACACCGCCCGACCCGCCGCCTCCATGTCGTCCGACCCGCCGCCTCCATGTCGTCCGCCCCCACCGCCACCGCACCTCCCCTCCACCCAATCTAGCGGACGGGAGGGCGTCGCCGGCCCTCCCGCCGCCGCCGCACAGAGAGAGGGGGGAGAGAGTGAGGGGGGGAGGATGTCGCGGTGGCGCCGGTGGGGGAGGGGCGCGGAGGCGGCGCCGATGGGGGAGGGGCGCGGAGGCGGCGCCGATGGGGGAGGGGCGCGGAGGCGGCGCCGATGGGGGAGGGGCGCCTGAAGACGGCGCGCGGTGGTGGAGGGGCGAGGAGGCGCCGCCGGTGGGGGAGGGGCGCCTGAAGACGGCGCCGGTGGTGGAAGGACGAGGAGGCGGCACCAGTGGGGGAGGTGCGCGGAGGCGGCGTCGGTGGGGAAGGGACGCGGGGACGTGGCGGTGGGGAGAGACCGAGAGAGGTGGCGTGCGGTGAGGGGAGGAATGGGAAGAAGGAAATTAGGGTTAGGGTTTGTTTGGTTCGGGGTTTTGATGGATTAGGAGCCGATCTGAGCCGTCCATCAAAACGAACGGCTCAAATCGGTCCCACGTCGGGCCCGCGCGCTTCATGGCAGTGAGAGGAGAAGTTGGGGGAGGCTAATTAGGCTTCTTGTTGGGCCAGACAAATGTGCGGGTTGAGGTGGAGGGGAGGAGAAGGGAGGAAAACGGGCCAGCTAGGCTATGGGCTAAAGAATAAAATGTACTGAAAATGGCCCAAAGGGAAAGGAAGATTGAAACGATGTTTGTATTATCAAAATTAGCAATTAAGTTATGCAAATTCCAAAATTGGCTATATCTTTTTTATATCTCACACTTAATTTATTTGTAAACTAATTTAGATATACACCTACCTACTTAAAAAATACCGAAATTTGTATTTCAATGAATTACATAATGTAAATCTTTCTCAACTTTTTCTCAATTTTCTGGTTTTTACACTTCCTGTTGCAACGTACGGGCACTTTTGCTAACATATACATATATATATATATATATATATATATATATATATATATATATATATATATATATATATATATATATATATATATATATATATATATATATATATATATATATATATATATATATATATATATATATACTTTTGTAATATATTAAATTAGACTTGATTTTTACCGATTTGAGGTTCTCGATGTGTCACACTCGATTTGAGGTTCTCGAGAAGCTGCGCCGGTGGGGAGAGGGGGAGGGGGAGAGGCGGCGTCGGGTGCAGGGGTGGTGGCCGGCTCGGCTGGGGGGTGGGGGGAGAATGGTCTAGGGTTTTTTGGTGGCTAAGGAGAGGGAGGGGGTTTTGTTTCCCCGACCTCGACGCTCCGAAATCGGCCCAAGAGGGATTGAGAGCAAAACCACTTTTCCGGCCCAACCCCAGGTTGCGGTATGGGGAGGGGAAGTGCGCCCGCGCGTGCGCAAAAGGCCGTGGGCCGACCGGCAAGGGACGGAAAGAAGTCTATTTTAGGTCCCTCGGGCCGAAGAAAAAGAGAAGAATTTCATTTGTAGTGCTTCATTTTTCCAGAAGCATTACAATTATAGTTATTAAATGTGTTTATTTCGAAGCAAACCTAAAAGGAAGTATTTTCTTTCTTTTTCCAATTAAATAATTGTTAAATGATGTTTGTATTATTAAAATTAGCAATTAAGCTCTGAAAATTCCAAAAAAAAAATCAAATAGCGTAACCAAACACGGAGAATTTAATAAAATTAAATTTGACCATGTCATTTTATTTCTCACATTTGCTTTACTTGTAAATTCATTTAATTATACACATACCTACTTAAAAATACCAAATAATTCAGCAAATTTATATTTTAATTAATTGCATAAACACGGGCACTTTTGCTAAACCAAACAACACATGCGAAACAAAACCCTCTCATCTCCGTAATCACCCAGTGCAACGCACGGGCACTTTTGCTAGTATACCAGTAAAAGAAAGTTTATTATTTTTAAAATATATTTTTTAAAAAAAAATTGAAGAGCAAATAATCCATTTTAATAATCCTTGGGCTTAATCAGATGCAGCTCATACTATTATATTGCACCATGGAAAAGGATGGATGCACATCCCTGGACAAGTGTCAAATAGAAGAATGTATATTGAAACTGGAGTACTGGACAACAAAGTGAGCATCAATACAATACTACTATAGGATCAGCCACATTTGTTCAGTCAGAAGGAAACTGTTAAATCACACTACACACCAAACCAATATATTCCGTACCACATAAAAAGGTTACAAGAGTTAATTACACAAAGAATAGTACTTATTCTATATTTTGGATACAAGCTGTAAACTCTTTGGTACACCATCGCCCCTTCTAATTCCTGTATGATGATACTACAACACTGCCAATGCAATATGTACAACCAAACAAACTATGAGACTCTTACAACAATTGAGATCTCATATACAAACAGCTAAATTTGGATATGAGATATCCAAACTTGATGCAAATAGGAGCATGTCAAAGAACCTCGGGCATGCTGAGGGGGCATGCATGGCAGGCTTGGGTTTAGATCCCATGCACACCAATAATGCAGGAAAAAAAAACTGAAATATACTTATAACAGTTTCATAGGCTATTAAGGAGAGCCCTTTTGCAAGAAGGCTGCTGAGAAGTGTCTGGCCTCGACCCTGGCGAGGTCAACTCAAGCACAGACAGCAAAAAATTCCTCTCCTGGAAATTCAAATAAATAAAAATGTAAATATATTTGTCATATGTTTGTTTCAGGCAAGTATTATATGTTCGACATGAACCAGCCATATCATATGTCAAGAAGTTGAAAGCTTACACTAGCAGTAAATTTTGGAGTCGGCATGTCATCTGCGTACGGCAGGAATGTTGGGACTGTATGAGCAGGCGAAGTGAATTCCATGCATGGAGGATTGTTACATTTGACAACCTCGCTTAACTTCTCAGAAGCTGGTGTTTCTGCATTTGCTTCAACTGGGGTAGTTGTCTGAGCAGGGGAGGCTAATTGAATACACTGAAGCCTGTTATGTTCGAGAACCTCACTAAGGTTCTCCGATGCTGCTATTTCTGCATCTGTTTTAGCTTGAATAACTGTGTGCACAGGAGAGCTGTATTCCACACATTGAAGCAAGCTATCTTCGATAGCAGCCTCAGTCAAGTTTTCAGATGTTGGTATGTCTTCACCTGGTTTAGCTTAAAGAATTCAGTTTATTTTCTTTATGTGGTTTAAAGAGCATTTTACCAAAAGTAATAGGTAAGAGCATAGGTTACCAGGGCAAGGTTCCATATTATTGTCTTCTGTGCTCTTATCATTTGGGCAGTCCTCCATTTTATTATCAGGAACCATTTGTGATGTAACTTCCATGCTAGTTTGTGAAGAATTTTGCTTGTTCTCCATATCAATCTGTTCGGTCTGCTCCCTGTTTGCACAGTAATAGTAGGTAGGGTCAACAACTGAGAAAATAGATTTAACCAAAATGATGACCAGATGATTATTACCTTAAATTCTGGTCTTCTTCCTCTTCATTCTCATAGGGGTCTACAATTAAATCATCAAGATCCTCTAGGAGTGAAGCCATTCCCGACATACTGCTCTCTGACATGTCATTATCATCTTTCTTATCCAAATGATGTTGTAGTTGCTGAAACAGGCACAACGCAGTTTATTTCGAGTAGAGTACAAGGCTGCAAGCCTAAGTTCCAAATTCAGAACATGTTGGTGCTGTCATACCTGCCAGGCTTCGTCCATGCTTTGGCTCGTATTTTCAGTATTTATTTTTGTTGCTAGGGAGCAAAGCAAGTCGGCTCGCTGCAATAAAGTAGCAATTTTTGGATCATCCTTGTTCAAAAAATTACCCTCATGCTTAACGCCTGCAATTATGCACATGGCTGTGATTAAAGCTGGGACATGACAAATACATCAAACTCAAATGCACATTATAGAGGAAAACAGACTTACAATTCTGTTCCCCCGTAAATAATTGTTTTGCTGCAGTTTTAGCAACAAGATTTTGGGTGTCCATCGTATTCATATTATCTTGATTGTTTTTATAAACAATTGCAAGAGGCTGTCGAGAATCTTGTGTGCTCTTGTCTTGTCCAATTAATCTCATATTTGGTGTCATATTCTCTTTGAAATCAGAATTACATGGCCTAGTTGCAGAAGAAAAAACATGTAAGTTGCTTCGCATGCTTAATAGAAAATAGTTATGCTAGTGTTATGCGTACCTCATCTGCTTAATAGGTGGTGCAGAGCCACTTGCACCAGATGTGAGACACTCGGTTTGTGCCAATGCCCTCTTTGCACTTGCACTGGAACATAATGATCCATTTTCCTTGAATAGCTCGTCATCCTTGACCCGCCTTTTGCATAGAGTAGAAAACCGATTCTTCACTGCATTATCAGTTCTGTTGTGGACAAACAAACAAAAAAACATGTCAGATATTTTATTACGGGCCTGTTTGGCACAGCTCCAGCTCCAGCTCCACCCCTCCTGGAGCTGGAGCTCAGCCAAACAGTGTCAGCTCCACCAAAACTGGGAGTGGAGCTGGGTGGAGCTCTCTCACAAAATGAACTAGAGTTGTGGAGCTGGGTTTAGGCAGCTTCAAAACTCCACTCCAGACCCAACTCCTAGAGCTAAATTTAGGAGTTAGAGCTGTACCAAACAGTCCCTACATGTTTTTTTTTTCATCTTGCAGTAAACTGCATAATACAAGAAACCAACCTGCCTGAGACAACCTTTGCTATTTCAGTCCATTTGTTCCCAAGAACTTTTTGAGCCTGCATGACAATTCCATGTAGAGAAGAATACATGATTCAATCTTGTTAAGGAATACATGGTAGAAACAAATAATTATGAAAACAACACAAATCTATGCAGAACAGGTAGTTTAGGGTTTCTAGTATGCGGAGTTCAAGTCTGTCAGAGCACAAAACTTGCAGCCAAAATAAGAACAAAAATATGACATTGCAAAACTAATCAATGCGCAAGCCCATCTAGACTTCTCTTATATATACAAAAATATAAATCCTATCTCCTGCTATTTGCAAAATCCCTTTCTTTTCCCAAAAATCTGAAAAGCTGCATACGTACATGCTCAACTCCATGGTCATAGCAATATGCCTGGCCTGTTGTCTCACTGAGGAAGTAACCGACCACATATTTGCCAATTCAGAAATCTAAAGTTTGGCCCAAAAGTTACATCATAAATGGTTCCTAATAATAAAATCAAAGTGTCCGCCAAAATTCCCAAATTCATGGAACTGACGCATATTTGCCAATTCAGAAATCTAAGTGTTTTATGCAGCAATTCCTAACTTCAGGGAAATTCAGTGTCTGGACCAAATGATTAAAATGTCACAATATCAATATCCCACCTCACACAATAGCAAGTCCTCTTCTCTGGACCACCCTCCTTTCTTGCACTCTGAGTTCAAATAATTGTACCATCTGCAGCAGTAACCAAGCAAAGAAAAAATGAACAGGGTGGCATGCATATTTCGTAAGAAATTCGACCGAAATTCCAATTAAACCACTCTTTTTGTCAAAAGAGGGAGAGGTACACTGTACACACCTTCTCCTGCACTGTCTGGCCGTCTTGTCCTTGAATTGTGCCGCTATAATTGTCCAGCTACCGAAAGGAAAAGGAAAAACAGTGTAAAATATGGTGATTAAATCCAGAAAGAAAAAGTCAGTTGAGATGGGAAGTGGGAAGAATTCATACTTATCAGTTCCATGAAGCGCAATTTGAGTACGAAGCACATCATCCTCCTAACAGGAAGAAAGGTGCAAACATCAGAAAAACAATTTGGTCTAAAAGTAAATAAAAAAAATCGCAGACGCACTCCCAAGGAAAGGTTCGACAGCATCTGAAGCTAACAATTATAATTATAATTATAATTATAATTATGTAGGCACAAGTTCTTGGAAATGCAATACACTTTTCAAAAAGAAAAAAGGGACACATATTCAAACTTCGACTATTCTCGATGCTCACAAATATCACCTTAGACCAAAAAAAATAGGCAGGAGTCGAATCAAACCAAAGTCCATGTAGATAGATTATGCCTAACTATGTGAAAAATCTACTGTTCGTTAGGCAAAAAGAAGGGGAATAATTGCTAGAGGCGTCGAGAACTAATTCGACCCCCATGTTCTAGGCATCGAAATCGAGCGGGAAAGACACAAATTCCAGGAAGTGTGATGCACTTTTCCATTATCTAAAAAGGTACACAGATTCAAATTTCAATTATCCTCAATGCTCACGAGGAATATTGCCTTAAACCACAGAATTAGGTGAGAGGAGCCCAACCAAAATCTTGAAAAGTAGACACAAATTCAAACTCCAATTATTCTCAATCCTCACGAATATCGCCTAAAACCACAAAAATTAGGCGAGAGGAGCCCAACCAAAATCCATTTCGATAGGTCATGCCTAATTACGTGAAAAATCCACTGCATATTAGCCCCCAAAAAATAAAGAAGGGGAATAATTGCTACAGGAGTGGAAACCCAAAATTTCGGGCAACCAAAATCCCCCCAAAAAAACTCCCAAAATCCAGTAACACACGAGAGACCACGACAACTCGTACGCACCTCGGCGCTCCAACTCACGATGTGGCGGTCCTTCTTGGCCGCCGACGCCGACGGCGCTTCGGCGGAGGCGGCGGGGGCGGCGGCGGCGGGTGGGGTCAGATCGGGTCCGGTCGCCATGGTCCGGGATCCCGCATGTTCCGCGCACGGATCCCGGCAGACCGAGGTAGGCAGCCGGCGGGCGGCGGGCGGCAGGCGGCGGCGAGTCGGGGCCGGCTAGGGTTTGGGAAAATGGGCGCGAGTGGAGGGAATTTTTGAACCGTGGATTCGAGAGGAAGACGACGACGACGACCGAGTTGGGTTGGGTTGGGTGGAGAGGAGGAAACGAGAGACGGAGAGAGGGGAGGGGGGGGGGGGGGGGGGGGGGGGGTGGGGGGGCGGGGGTGGAGTGTGAGATGGGGTAAAGGGAATTTTTTGTGCGGAAGCGGAGGTGGAGGGGTTTTTAAAGTTGGGGGGGGGGGGGGGGGGGGGGGGGGCCATATGGCTGTTTTGGGGGAAGATGACGACGACGACGACTCCTCCCTACGGAATGGCGGCACCGGCACCGGCACGTGCAGGTTTTCGACGATGCGGCAAAGGGAACGGTAAAGAATGGCATTTGTACTGGTTCGTAAAATCAGGTTACGGTTTGTAAAATCACGTTTCTGATAGGCAACAATGGATTGCTTCCTAAAATGATTTGTATATGGCGTAGGTAATTATCTTAAAAATATGTAGTAATGATTTTAATTTTTTCAGAAAGGTTAAATAATGGGTCTGTTCGACAACGCTGCTATGCAGCTGTAACGGCTGCGCTGTAGAGCCAGCCTTACATACTTTCTCTATCATGCACTATAGCACAGCTGCACAGCAGCTGCAATTTAGCTTCAACGAATAGATCCAATAGTCTTTTGTCATTTGAGAGATACTCATGAGATTCATACCGTTAGTCGAATAATGATATCCTAAACCCCTATTAATATATTCAAGCCGTATAAAAGGAGGCTATAGTTGTATTTCTTGTATACTCCACCTCAATATCTATTAGAATTACATCTTTCCTACTTCCTCCGTTTTAGGTTATATAATATGTTTTGACTTTGGTCAAAATCAAATTGTTTTAAGTTTGACTAAATTTATAGGCAAATATAGTAATATTTATAATACTAAATTAGTTTCATCAAACCAATAATTGAATATATTTTCATAATAAATTTGTCTTGGGTTGAAAATATTACTACTTTTTCTACAAATTTAGTAAAACTTAAAGCAGTTTGATTTTGACCAAAGTCAAAACGTCTTATAACCTAAAACAGATGGAGTAGTTTCCACGTTCATATTGTTTGAATTAGACTGTACTATCATATTTAAGATACCGGTAGGTGCACACATATTTCTCTCTTCTTCTACTACTTATTTTCTTTTTTGGTACCTCTGGTGAATTGTGTTCATGAGTTGCATCATGCGTGTCATGCAACCGGGGCTATATATGGTGAGCTCTTGTGACTTGGTTTATGGTGCTACGCTCCCACTACGTTATGTTCGGCTGTTTGGAGGGCGAAATGGTCGATCTAAGCATAAGAATCTTGTGAAATTGGTAAGCACACTGAACTGAAATTTTTGAGTTTTCATTTTTCGAATTCTGAGTGTAGCTAGCAGATGCCTTCGTTTCCATTTCGGCGCGAGTTAGGATTACTTTGAAACTAGAGGCTGTTCTTGACCCTGTATTTAAGTTGAGGCTAATTGAGGCCACTTTCCTTTAATTATCTGCTCACCACCGTGTAACTTACAGGTTGCGTGCGATTTTTTTTTCAAGAACAAAATAAAAAACCGATGAGTTAGAAAGACAGAGAACAGTCTTCAGAGCAAGGTTTGAATAAGACGGTTCTCAGGTCTTTATGTTCTGAATAAATATAATCTTCAGGTTTTGAATAAATATACTCCATGAAACAGGGTCTAGCAGCAGTAAATAATTAAGATGGTTTGAACTGAGCATTTGGAGTTAGGCAACCTTCTAGTTAGTGAAAGTTGCCATTTATCCACTATACGTGATAGTGACCTCTTGCTATATTACTCATTTTCAAAGTCGATGCCAACGGCTAATTTCGAAAGTCCAAGCTTCATGAAAACTACTTAACTTAATATTATATACTCCTACTCGGCACCATACCATCAGTACCAGGCGTTAGAGAAGTGGAGAACTTGGCAACCGGTAGCACTGAAAAACTGAGCTGAATTCTGAAACAAACCGAGCCAACCAACTGAAGCAAATACTCCTACTTTCGAAATCTCAAAATAAGTTTATTTGCTATCCCTTACATTTATCTCAAAATAAATTCATTTTTCAGCAATCATTGCACCGGAGTTTATAAAAGTAAGAGATAAATATATTATGAGTAGGTAAAATGTGAAATAATCATATTGAGATTTGATAAAGTATATGTATTCTCGTCTTTTTTTTTAATGATATGTGTGGATAGCTGAAAAGAATTATTTTGGGACAGATTGAGCGGTGCACTGTTCCATTTCAGTTAACCGGTGCTGATCAAAGGCTCAAAGTCTCAAAGAGATTAGGCATCTTGAAAAGCTAAAACAAGTATCCTTGCGAAAAGCCAGGTGTCCCTCTCTTAACCTCTCGAAAAAAGAACAAAGTGCTTATTTGGTTTACTACCATACCAAAATATTGGTAATACCAAATTATAGACAAATTTTTATAGTGCCAAATGTTTTGGCAACTTATATATCTTATTGGTACATTTTAGTAGCAAACCAAACACCAGCCAAACTACTATTCAAAATACCAATAATTTAGTAAGTCACATTTTAGCATCAAACCAAAATGGCCCCAAAAAGCCCGGTCTCACCCAACTCTACTCGTTCGTGCATGGTCATTGCAATCGCAAAGAGGCTTTGGTAATGGCAAGAGCTGTACATGTACTACTTCTACTGTTGCTGCTCATCAGTTGCAACTGTGATGACTGATGAGCAGGCAAGCAGTGCAGCGCATGTGCTGATCTGAGAGCAAGTTCTATAGTATAGCCTACTACTAGTTTCAATTCATTTATAGCCAATCTAATAGCTAATTTATATAATAGTTGTTTACTATAATATTAATATATGGTCTCACCTGTCATACACACACTGTATTTTAGAGTCCGTGCTACAGCTAGCTACATATCTGTAGCCCACTGCTTTTCTCTCTTATTTTTTATCTCATTAAAATATGTTTATAGCTGACTAATAGTCTGTGTACCTGCTCTGATGTGCATTTTTTGCGAGGTGACGAACTGCATCTGCTTTTTTTTCCCTTGCCGTGAATCTGTTTTTCTGATGAGTAGAGCAGTGGTCATCTTTTCTTGGAGGGCCTTTACGCCTGTCAGATCCTGTCAGGACCGAAAGTGTCCAACGAAACCATTAACCATAGAGAATCCTATGCAAAGACCGGGGTCAGTCCCCACCTCGGTTCTTGGTTGTCCCAGCTGGTCTTGCAGTGGTCTTCACTCTTCACTCTTCAGTCTTCACCTCAACTTCTGTGGACATGTTGCAGTCTTGCAGATCAAGTGCATATAGCAGCAGTAGATGAATAGAAAAGTAAAAAAAAATAGAGAAGATCGTACTAGGAGTGATCGTAAGGGTCTGTTTAGATCGGGAAATGAAAACTTTTGTGTGTCACATCGGATGTTGGAAGAGGTTTTTGGACACGAATGAAAAAACTAATTTCATAACTCGCCTGGAAACCGCGAGACGAATCTTTTGAGCCTAATTAATCTGTCATTAGCACATGTGGGTTACTGTAGCACTTATGGCTAATCATGGACTAATTAGGCACAAAAGATTCATCTTACGATTTCCTCCATAACCGTCCAATTAGTTTTCTTTTAATCTATATTTAATGCTCCATGCATGTGTCTAAAGATTCGATGTGATGTTTTTGGGAAAAACTTTTGGGAACTAAACAGGGCCTAACTGCGAGTGTATGTACATGTAGTATGGGAGTAGAACTACACGGTGAACTCGCAGGTGGCTTCGGGCTCACCACTATGAGAGGATCACGGTCACTCACTCACTCACTCTGCAGTATCTGCAGTAGCAGTAGCTAACAGGTGGATTCGGTATCATATGTGAGCGGCAGCTACTACATCTATAGTACTGCAGACAATCCCCATTGTTAGAAAATATGCTGTCATGCAGGGGGGAGAGAGAGAGAAGAGTGGTCTATCATGATGATCATGTATTCTGCGAAAAACGGTGGAATATTAACTGGAAGAAGCGGTGCCAATGTCTCAGGGTTCGTGTTGGGAGAACGTGTCGTTCTGCCACACAATGTGATACCCCTCTTATGGTCAGATGTAGAGAGTGGAGGTTTGGAGGAGTAGCGGCTAGAGAACAGGGAACGGATAGATGGAGCTAAGGGAGGAAGACGAGGGGACGATGTGGCTAGATCTAGAGGGTGGGATGGTCGTAGCTAGGGGGCATGATGGGAGGACATTGCCATCACCGACCAGGGAGACGATGAGTAGATCTAGATGGTGGTGTCGCCATGTGAGTATGTGAACATATTTGGATGGCGACAACCTCTATGCTCAACGATGGCTTGCATATAGCGTGCAGAAAGAGCTCCCATTGATTCAACCACCGGCATGGAGAAGCAGTGCGATGCGGCTTCTAACGACGAGAAGGAAGGAACGTGTGTCGTTGGTGCTCAAGATCAAGGAGGAGTGGGCTTGATCTTGAGAGTGGCACAACGATTCAGCGATGGAAGGAGAACACTATAGAGTGTCTAGTGACAGAAGAAGTAAAGGCCGCGGCAACAAGGTTTTGCCTTCGCTTGGAACTCATCGATAGTCAGAAGTAAGGGCCTGTTCACTTTGATGCCATTTTCAACCATACTAATTTTTTTTGGCAAAGTTATCAAAAAATGGTTACGTTTAGTTTGTTGCCAAATTTGATCAATACATAAGAAATTCTGCTAAAATTTTGGCAATATTGTCATCTTGCCAAAAATTTGGCATTGCCTGTCGAGGAGTGATCCTCTCTAGCGGGAGATTGTGGGATCCCCCTTTCGTGAGTTCGGCCAGGGGCAGCGGGTGAGATCCGAGGTTTTTTAGACAAAAGAGACACAAGGGATTCATACAGGTTCGGGCCGCTATGAAGCGCAATACCCTACTCCTGTGTGTATGATGATTCTTCTGTGCTTGTGAAGCCTCTGAATCTCCAACATACAAGCTAGGGTTAGAGAAGCTTTGGCTCGGGGATCCCGAGTTCCATCCCCCTTCCCGCTAGGTATGGTCCTCCTTTTATACTCTAAGGGGATACCACATGTGCTGCGAGTGCTACCTAGAGAGAAGGGAAAATATTCTCTATATTAATTACATGTCTTGTGCCTTAGCTTGGAAGCCGCATACACGTCGTCTCTGTCGTGGGGCCTACCACACCATGCCGCCTGACACGGGGGGCGCCCATGTCATTCACCATTTAATGGGTGAAGACTTCCGGGTTCTTGTTCGCACCAGGAAACGGGAACCCGGATCAGTTCAGAGTGGTTGGACCAGCTCTGGCCGGGGTAAGAGGCTGTGAAGCCCCTCATTATTATGATGGGATGGGACGGAGCACGCCGCACGCCGCCTGATAAACTGACAGGGCGAGGGTACACACCCGCCGTCCCATCGGTCATTCGATCGGTCACGGACCTGTCACAAATCGATCACAGATCGGTTGAGTGCACTGCACGCCGCATTAAATGCGGTGTGGCGCAACCGCTCAGGTCGCCATAAAAGCGGGTAGGTGAGCGCCTGGAGACGGCCATCTAACCCATCGCACGTGGCGACCTAGAGAGGTGGTCGAGGGAACCCGACCCCTAGTCACAGGAGGGGGCGGCCGCCGCCCTACCTCGGGCCCGATCGCCCCTCGGGGGAGGGCCACGTGGCGCTTGGGGCAGCCTCCTCCCTCTAGTCTCGGCCAGGAAGTGGCCGCCGCCCCACCTCGGGCCTCACTCCCCTCGGGGGAGGGCCACGTGGCATTGGGGGGCAGCCTCCTCCGACTAGCCTCCTCCTCCCTCTAAACATGATACCCCCGGGTCCATATCACCGACAGTAGCCCCCGGCGTTAGCCCTGACCAAAACCTTTCCTAGGTGGTCATGGTTGACGCCAATCTGCTAGTCAGTTGACATGTGGGCCCGATCTTCTGTCTTATCATTCTGGGAGTTGGGCGGTGGGAGTTTAGTCACGTTCATACGTCGCCTTAACTTCCCACTTCCTTCTCGGTTTCCGAGGCGCCGTGGGCTCGGGAGTTTAGCCCGTACCTTAGGCCGTGAACTTATTTCCTGTATATACTCAGCAAACGTTGTTAGATTCTCTCGGGCCCGTGACCTTACGCCGCGTACCTCGCTTGCCCCTGCCTTTTGTTAACCTCTGTTCGTGTTCTACTTCATCTATTCAAACGATTATTTTCGCGTGAGTGTGAGGACTGAACTTTCCATAGCCAGCAATCTTCACCCGCGATCAAGCCAAGCTGGGCGTCGTAGCCAGCCGGCGGGGCCAGAGTCAGCTGCTACGGAAGAGCCAGCACAGGGGGCCCCAGGCGTCGACGGCGTCCAGAGCTCAACGCAGGACTAGGATAGAGCTAGGAATCGTAGCCCCCACGCTTTTAGTAAAGAATCATTTGAATGGATGAAGCGAATACAAACTTTTTGTTACCAAGGGAGGCAAGCCAGCGCGCGACACGTGGGTACCGCGGGACCGCGAGGAAGAGATGGGCGAGAGATAAATATAAGCAATAATAATTCTATGTAAACAATTATCTTCACGCGAGTGCGGGGACTAAATTTTCCATAGCCAACAATCTTCACCCACGATCAAGCCAAGCTGGGCGCTGTAGCCAGCCGGCGGGGCCAAAGCCAGCCGCTACGGAAGAGCCAGCACAGGGGGCCCCGGGCGTCGACGGCGCGCAGAGCTCGACGCAGGGCTAGGATAGAGCTAGGAATCATAGCCCCCACACTTATAGCAAAGAATCGCTTGTATGAATGAAGCAAACACAAACCTTACTTGCATGTCGCGACCTTTCAAACCTTTAGCTCGAAGAGGGCCTCCCATCATGGGTTCCTAACCATTTTGGGAAGCCTGCGACCACTTAGCAAACGAGGTGAGGTTCCCACGAGCCTGTGTCCCCATGCTACACATTCTGTTTGCTCTTTCCTTTCGGTGGCCTCCTTCCAATATCTCTCCCTTTTACACAGACGACTACTTTCGCACGAGTGTGAGAGCCGAAAAACTCTAGAGCCAGCGATCCCCGTCCACAGTTGAGCCAGGCCGGGCACCATAGCCAGCCAGCGGGACCAAAGCTAGCCGCTACGGAAGAGCCAGCATAGGGGGTCCCGGGTTTCGACGGTACCCGGCGCTCAAACTTAAGGCTGGAATAGGGCTAGAAAACTTAGCCCCCACACTTAGCGAGGAAACGTTCATGTAGATGGGAGAGAGGTTGGGCTCTTACCACCGAGGGAGCAAACAAATGCGTAACACGCGAGCGTCACAGGGCCATGAGAAAAGAACGGGGGGAAAATAAATATAAGACTTCAAGCTGTATTAAGCTTATGAATTGAAAAATTGAAAATACTTGAAGCTTGAAAGGACGATTAGTTGAGCCGGGCCGGGCACCATAGCCAGCTGGCGGGACCAAAGCTAGCCGCTACGGAAGAGCCAGCACAGGGGGTCCCGGGCTTCGACGGCACCCGGAGCTCAACTGCAAGAGCCCTCCCAGGAGTAGACCGAGGCAGGTGGCAGATTCATGAGCGATCCCCGCGCTTGGCCCTGGAGGGCCATGGGGAAGAAATTCGCCTTGACCCGGTCGTCACCCCACCTCGCCTCTATGATCGTCGTGTGGATCTGGAGGGACTCGGAGGGGTTGACGCTACCGTGGTACCTTTCGGTGAGGCTAGGCCGAAACTTTTTGGGGTCATCGGACATTCTGAAGACTCGCCATAAAGACATGGCCGCCAGCCTTACCCAGTGAAGATGCGGGGGGCCTAGCCCCCCGCCTGGGGTGACGCGGCACTCCTGAGGAGGCTGCGCCTTCCCCCGCATTGGCGGCACGACGCTTATCACGCCGGCGCTCGAAAGAACCTCAAAAATCACGAACGCGCCCCCTACCTGGCGCGCCAGCTGTCGAGGAGTGATCCTCTCTAGCAGGAGATCGTGGGATCCCCCTTTCATGAGTTCGGCCGGGGGCAGCGGGTGAGATCCGAGGTTTTTTAGACAAAAGAGACACAAGGGATTTATACAGGTTCGGGCCGCTATGAAGCGTAATACCCTACTCCTGTGTGTATGATGATTCTTCTGTGCTTGTGAAGCCTCTGAATCTCCGACATACAAGCTAGGGTTAGAGAAGCTTTGGCTCGGGGATCCCGAGTTCCATCCCCCTTCCCGCTAGGTATGGTCCTCCTTTTATACTCTAAGGGGATACCACATGTGCTGCGAGTGCTACCTAGGGAGAAGGGAAAATATTCTCTATATCAATCTGAACAAGCCCTAAGAGGTAAAGAGAACCAAGGGGGTAAGGGTTTAAATGTGATAGAATTTTCTCATTCTAGATTTGTTTTGTAAGCTAAAAACGAATTAGAAAACTATATAAGAACTTGAATTAAAAAAATAGAGGTATTATAAGAACTTGTAAGCTACAAATTTAGAACTTGAACTATATAAGAACTTAATAAAAAATTGTGTATATACTTTCAATACTATTATATTTTAGCTTTAAAAAAAACACAATTATGACAATTTTAAGACAATTAATTTATTAGAATTTTGTATTTTTTTTTTCACTCTTTATGTAGAATGAATGTGAAGATGTGGCTTTACATGTAGATGAAATATTATTGAAATTATATGTACAATTTTTTCTAAAATTTTTAATAATATTTGTTAGTTAGTGTGTACGGTGTGTATACGTGAAGACTAGTGTGTATATGATATGTTTACAAACAAATGTGGGGTGATTGAGGATAAGATTAGGTAAATAAAAAATTAAATGAGTGGTGCTTTGGTAAGGGAAGTAGTTTTCAAAAGTACTTATATTTATTGTGACATACCCAAAATTTCAGGACTTAAAATTTTTGTCAAAATAGTTAGAGGTTAACCTCTCCAATTTTGAGAGCCAAAAATTTCCGTTTTAATTTAGGTGATGACCAACTTAAACCATTGCATGATTAAAATTTGAGAACAAAATAAAATCTTTTCATTCCCAATATTAGACTAGAAATGTCACCAAGCATACATGTACATAATACATGCCAAGGCTCGAGTTCTTTGTGCATTTGAAGTTTTGGTCTTGCATTCCAAAATAGGTCCCATGAACATAAACTAAAAGAATTATTTCACTAAAGAAACCTATAGTTAGTATTGGGTGTTAACATGTGGACTTAATATTAAACTCAAATATCATTTTCTCAGCCTAAAAGGAGTATAATGTAAACTCTATAATAATATTAGATGTAATTATGAAGTAGGAACACATATACAAAGAAAGGTTATTCTAATTCCTTAGAATAATCTATGCAAGATAAAATCATGGAAAAATTTATGTAAACTATATTTAGCATGAGCAATTCACTATAATATTGGTACAAGTTAATAACTAAGTTTAATACTACAAATTAATCAGTCAAAGCAGAAAACTAAAAGAAATCAAATTAAATTTTAATCGGCTAAAGCCATACTTCATCCAAAAGTACATTGAACTGCTCATAAGTGAACATGGAAAATAATTTATTCAAATACTAGATTATTTATCATGCCTAAATATAGTTTTTCTAGAATTTTCCTCCTCTGTTTAAGCCTCCTAAAAATTCAATCTAGCTTTCTAATAGGCCATCTTTGTTTAATTTCTAAGAGCAATCTGCCCATTATTTTTGAGTGCAACCAAAGAAAATGGAATCTAGGTGTAATCATCTACCTCCAGTAAAATCAACACTAATTAATTTGGTCCACACATTAAATTATGGAGTTACAAAATTAGAGGAGAAAATAATTCCGAAAATTATTCTAAAATTAAGTTTACCCATGTTTCTACCCAGACCTCTCACCCTAGCCTAGTTTGCTTCTCCCTGGACCCACCTGGCAGCCTCTCCAGCTCGCCTTTCCTCTGTCCCTCATCTTCAGCCGATCAAGAAACAGCCGAGAGGGAGAGAACGAGAGCCGACCGAGCCTGGACGCGTCGACGCGTGGTGACGACGCCTTCAAGTCGCTGAGTCATGCCTCCATCTCCTCCAGACCGCGTCGCCCAGCCACACTCACCATCCCAGAGCCGAAGAAGCCGAGGGAGAGGTCCTCAGCCTCTCCGTCATCCTCAACCTCGCCGCCGGTCGTAGTGACGACGACCTTCGCCATCTCCGTTTGAGTCAAGGTCACCTCCATTTCTTTCGCGTTTCCTTATCTCCATACAATGCCGAACCATTTCTCTTTTGACCACCTCCCGTTTTGTGCATCACAGCCACCGGAACGCGACCACGCCGACAACGCCCTGGAGCACGCACCGGAGCGCCGCCGCTTCAACCATCGTCGTCGTCTGGCCGAATCCATCTATCTCAAGCCAAGCCGCTGCGCCGTGAAGTTTTCCTCGACTTCCTCTACAAGACGCCTCAAGAATCACCATCGGAGACACTAGGAGCATGGAGAACACGCCCCTTTTTCCTCGCGCCGATTGAACCTGCCACCGTCGCTACTGCCGAATCCATCCTCTCCGGTGAGCCATTGTTCGATTCCTTGCGCATACACCATCTCCTAGACCTCACAACCCTCGTGCATGCTTGCTTGAAGCAGCTCATTGTCCCGTTCGAGCCGTCGTCGTTCACCCAAGGAGGAGCGCCGTCGCCGAGCCGTTCCACAAGTCACCGCTGCCGCCAAGACCTCGACAACCCTAGCTAGACCCACGGTGAGCACCCTAGAGCCCCGCAACATCTCTTGCATGCAACACTTTACACTAAATCAAGTTAGGAATACACATGCACGTGCACCCGAGAACCACTGCCGCTTGCGCCGCTGCCACCATCAATTCCGGCCACCAAAGCTCGCAAGAAGACCACCTATAGCTTCGTCATGAATTCCTCTACATTTTCTCTTTTTACCCCGGCACAATCCGAGCCACCATTCGTCGCCGGCGAGCTCGAGAACGAGCTCAGCCATGGTTAGCTCAGCTCAGCTCGACCCAGGGACCTCGGTGGAGAAGAATCAAAACACTAGGTGCTATTTTATAAAAACTACCTCACACATGGAACAGCCACTGGACTGCGGGTTGATTCATAGAAAACTCAAGCGCCTTTCTGCATAATCGCAAGTCACTGACCAGTGGACCCATGCGTATAAAAAAATGAAAATGCAAAGGAAAATAACTAAAACATTAAATGTTTAACAGGGAAACACCCAAACTTGTAAAATTCATGTAAGATCAAATAAAGCTCATTTTGAGGTGATTCCAGTTTCTATAGATTCAAAAAGTTATGAGCTTTATTTTAGAAACATAAAACCTTACACTCACTGTTCAAACTTTGTCTATAAAATTTGACTAAGAATAATCATTCATAAAACACACACAAACTTATAAAATGCATAGAAAATTCAATTTAACTTATTTTGGGACAAACTCAAATTCTACAGATTCATCATCATGCACTCTCTGATTAGGTGAAATAAAAGTAATTACTTACTTTGCATCAAATGACTCTAAAACTATTATCTCTATAATGATTAGTTTCAGATAAGCTAAACTTTAGAAATTTATGTAGAACCCAATTTAGCTTCAAATTGAGTAAACTTAAGTTCTGTGGGATCACAAAACATGTATTTCCAAGTTATGAAATAAGATTATATACTTACTGTGCAGTAAAAGTCTCTAAATATTCATATAAGGATTTACTAACATAGAGCAGCCATTAATTTGTAAAACTTGTAGGAAATTCATCTTTAGACCAAATGAAATGAACCAAATTTTCATAGAACCAGCAAATAGTGAGCTTCAACATAGTAAAATAAAATATTGCACCTTTTGAACAGGTTATAGCTCTAATCTTTAAATAGATAACCTAGGAGATAATCACCTAGTAATGGTTAAGCAAAATATATGTGTGAGGTAGTTAAAAAAATGCATTCTAGCTATAAATAAACCAAATGTATTAGTCTTAGAAAACAATCCTCTACACCCCTGTGAAGTCTAATCTAATAAAAATCACTTTACAAAAGTATTTCATAACACTACCTAAGACTATACTACTATAAACCGATAAAACTTCTAAAATTCATAACTCCCAAATGGAATAAAATAAAATAGGAATTATTTCGCCTAAATTCATTTTAGATCAGTACCAACCCACTGTGTATAAATCATGCATTTTAGAGCATTTTGGATTTTCAGCTTTTTCGGTGTTTAATTGCATATCGTGTCCTTTATCTAGATAATTGCATAATCGGTGAATGAGTGGATTAGGTGCTAACATTTCTCTGATCAAGGCAAGTTTTCTCCTCCCATCCTTTGAACACATTGAATCCCATGATTTGAGGAATGAAAATATTTGTTTGCAAAGTTGCATGTGAACTTAGATTATATCGGTATTTGAAATTGGGTTAAGATAGTTATGACCTATTTGCTGCATACCCCACTTTGAATAATTGATCCTCTTGCTGTTTGAACTCCTAGAAATGGTTAAAGAACACTCTTTGTGCTCAAATGGGTTTATATATGCTTTATGTGCAATTACTTGCTTAGCCATGCTTAGAAATATGCAAATGCTCATTCCATCTATAATTAAAATATGGTTTTGATACTTGAACCTTTGCTGGAATAAAATGAATATGATGGGTATTTTGCGAACTAAAATATGTAAAATGTGATTTTATACTTGGGCGGCAAGTGGTGTGCATATGGTGTTAGTTGCATACCGATAGGGGGAGTGTTTGCCCAAGTCCATAAGGACCGAACTTGTGTCACCCATTTAAAGTTATTCGTACATCCACATGTGCTAGTATGGGATGGCCTAAGCTGATTAATCTATTTAGGACTAGCCTTGCATTCTGGTAGGCCGGTGTGTATGAGTTCGTATAATTCAGAGGAGCTTCCTATTTACCCCGACGTGGTATTTTAGGTGACTAAGCGTGTCCAATACAGCGGTATTGTGCCACGTGGTGGGTTCCCGTCGTGTCCGCCACCACGGCTTTAAGTTTAAAGCGTGGGCCTGCCACTTAACGGTTCTAGGTATATTCCAAGTATGCCTAGGATGGAGGAACACGTATCGTGCTGGTGCAAGGCTAGGCTCTAAGTAGTGTAAAGGCTTCGTTATGACCTCTAGATCACATTCAACATGAAGAGTGTGGTGGAGTCTTGCAAACTCAAAACAAACTAGAGAGTTCATATCATGTGGGTAAAGTTGTACAAACTCTGCAGAGTTCTTTAAACTAATCGATTAGCCGTGCTTACGGTCATGAGCGCTTTGGTGATGTGTCATGAGTATAGACTATGTTTTAAAAATGTGATCATGTGACATTGGTTTGAAATTGATAAATGTGTTGAGTTGTGTGTGTGGTGATACATTATGACTTATTGTTAAGTATGGCAATAAGAGATTGATTATGATGGAATTATGAAGAAGTTAATAATGAAACTTAAAATTTGTTTTTGTTAATTGAAGCATCAACTCCTTTACAAAAGAATTGCGAAACAAAACTTGCTTTATGCTGAAATTGAGCTACATATTGCCTTCCTTTGAATATATATGCCTTACATGTAGTATGGTAGGATTGACTTGTACTTGCCAGTACATTAACTTGTTTAATGTACTGACTCTTGCTGTTGATATAACCTTTTGTTTGCAGGTTTAGACTTAGTCTTTGAGTGATGCGGGTTCCGATTGCTTCTTCTAGGATGAGAACTTAATGGGGTAAACCCCTAGTCGGTGTGCTTGTGATTGGGTAGTCAAGCTTCCGCTGTTCTCTAATAAGTCTATTTGGCCGGTCGGCCTATGTAATTATTAAGTTATTATAAGTCTTAAGTTTCTTTCATCTTAGTTGTGTTTGCTATATATAATCATGCTTAAGATGAAAGTGTGAATGTAGTGCATATCCTGGGAACTAGATTTACATGAGTATGAGTTAGGAATATTTAAGAGGTTGTAGATCTTTAGCCATTTTTGTCAAGTCTCCTGAATGTGTAACACATCTGGTCGCCGCCTTCAAGTGGTTTGATGGGCACATATCAGGCTGAAGTTGACTGGCAGGCTAAGGGCTCAGCAATGTCTCCAATATTTCTCTCTCGAGGCGTCGGATGATTCATTATGCTTGTTTGATGACTTTGAATTATTCACTTCATCACTCAAATATAATGGAAGGTCCGGAGAGCCTACGACATTTATATATAAAATTTAAATGGTAGAAAAGTTTATATTTATTAGGAAATAGAGAAAAGTACGAAGCTTCCATTTTGTTCGCCCCTGCGAAAATTGGTTTACTTAAACGTCATAGGATCGGTGAGAAATTAGGCACGCCACATCAGCTGTTTTTTCAAAAAAAACCCTCATATTTTGCGAAATAATACGCACGCCCAAATTCGCGTTTGCCGTCCGATCTCGGTGAGGCAGGGATCCAACTGTACACGTGTCCCAGCGTGGCGGCTGTTTCATCACCGTAGGATCTGGGATACAGAAATGAGCGGCTCAGATCTCCTCAACCGATGCTCCCGCAAAAACCCTAGCGCCGCTCCTCCCTTCCCCTCGCGCCCCACACCCAATGTGGCCTCGCCCTCGCGCGACCTAGCGGCGGATGCACCGTCTTGTTGCGCTGCCTCCGTCCCTCCTGGTGCGCCTGCTCCGTCGCCCCTCCCCCATCTCGGTGCGCCGCCTCCACCGTTCCCTCCTCCCCTCCCGGTGCACCGCTTCCGCTACTCCCCCTCCCCTCCACGCTGTGCTTCCTTCCTTCCTCCTCTGCACCTCTTCTTTCTCATCGTTGAGAGTCAGCGAGTCATGGTGGAATCGATACGACCTGGAGGTGTTTATCCTGCATCCTAGCCCTTGCCTCGGCATGGATTTGGGCATCGCTGCCGCCGCAAGTTGCCGGCATTCCATTCAAAAAGAAAAAAGTTGCCAGCGTTGATTCATTACCGTTGCGGCGTGAGGGCCCTGCGCTGCGCTGGTTTACTGCTCCTCCGTCATCATCGTCAAGAGCACCATCAGAGACCAGGTAGGCTGCCTAATTTCCTCCCATTCAATTTACCTTTGGCTAATCGACTCATGTGTGTCTTGGGGGTAAGAAGAAGAATAAATAATTGGGGTGTCGCCAGTAAAATTCTTAGAAGCAAATCTAAGTTTATTTTCAAAATACATTTGTTCCTGCAACTTTGTTAATTATAATGTCCAATATATTTCTTTTATGTCAGTTAACTTCTATGTATATAACTTCTCACTAATAATGACAAAATATTGTCAGGGATGTACAGGTTAAAGATTCTTACCTAGTCCTTAGCTTCATAATGAAATCCTGATGTACATCGGTTCATGTACATGCCAATTGTTTCTGGAATCCTAACAAATTTGGTCTACAAGAACACATGCTTAGAAAAAAATCTGATTTTTTTGTTATTCTCAGTTACACTGATTCAAGATTGTAGATATGAGTATATAGCATGGTACTACATGGCAGTTATGGTTTTCTTTCCCAAGATATACACTTCATAATATACAAAGTTATTGGAGAGTACAAGTTTTGTTGTTCTTGGCTCCGCTGCCCTTTTCCTGTGGAGTAGATGCTAATGAGTGAATTGTGTAGTAATGTCAGTATTCCTTCTTTATTTACCAGGGAGTAATATTTGGTGAATATGTCAGCGAGTTTTCTTGCAGCAATGGAACTTTCCTGCACCCACCTTTCTGTGCTTCTGTTTGGAGGTATGAATGTTTTCTTATTGTCTTCTCTTGGTGATATATGTGGCCTTCAGATTTCTTATCGGATATTTTTAGTTTTTGTTTCATGACAGCATATAATGGTTATGCTATGAGTAGGTTTTGCCTCAATTTCCTTCCCAATGCAACAAATCATATTTTATTTGTGAATTTGTTGAGCTCAATATTTTTACATACAGTAGAAATAAACATGCATTGATGATATCCTTTGTAGACAATATTATATTGGTAATAGTGATGCATATGTCATAAAAAATTATCTGTAGACCTGGCAACTTGGCATATTACCCCTAAATTTGGATCGTGCAGTTCTTTTTCTAAGACACAAACCAAAGGGTCTTTAGGACTCAGTATAGACTGATGATTGTGCCAATACTAAGGTAATGATATGATTTCATGGCGCAAGTCTTTTATCCTCATATCTGGAGACTCCATTATTATACGAGTCATATCATAATGACTAAAGTGGGTTGATCCTGGGTCTATATAAGTCAAGACAGTAATCACAAAGTATGTTGCACATCTAGCAGAAAAAATCTCTCTCCATTGAAGATTTCAGTATTGGTAAGAAATTTACTAAACCACAGTTACTACATTTTTAAATCAGTTCAGGCTCTATTTGTAACAAGCTAACACCTTTTCTTCCAGTATAACCATTTCTAAGCTACTAATATTGAATATTTAATGGAACAATAATTCCATAGGTTAGCGTTGTTTGCAGGGTGTTTCGACGACACTACTATTTACCCGAAAGGATTAAAGCTACATGTACTTCTAAGTTCTAACCTACATAGTACCATCCTCGCTTGATTTGTTAGTCCATACGGAATGACAATACATATGTGCCACCCCAAAGGATCCAAGCCTCCATATCTCTAGCTATTCTGTGTGGTTCTCTTTTCTTCTTTGATCATAAATTTTTATTTCAATTTATTGGTGTGTGATAAAGCCACATGCACTTCAAACAATTTTAGATGAGACATGCCATATGTTCTAATAGGGACGCAATGGGATGTTATTTCTGTACAAGCGTTATTCCTGCTTTTGTTTTTTCCAGCTCTGTATGGTTTTGGAATTTTCTAATGACCCATCCTTCAAGATTGATTATTTGTTTTGGAAATATTCTTACAGAGTTGAATTCAAGATATGATTTCATTTATCTTTTTTATTTAATTGATTAAATGTTTTGTTTGCCCCCTTCTAGGAAGACAGATATTCAACATGGTTTCTTTGACGAGTGTTTTGTCCTACCTGTCATGTATACTCATCATGGAGCAATATATGGATGATATTCAAACATGCCCTTAGACATGATTATGTAGGGGCTACCTTAGTATTCAGTGGCACTATGCAAAGGAGGTACCACTTCATGTACAAAACTGTTGCCAAGTACCTAATGTGATAAGTTGTTGTTTTTACATAGCTAAGCACTAAAATTTTCTTTGCTGTGAAATGCTATATATGCGAAAGATTCAATTAGTTCATGATGAAGATCTCTACGATAAAAAAGTTGCAATTCTCTGATCGTCTAATAATTGCCTTTTGTCACATTGTTTATTTTCTAATCTATACCCCACATTATGTAAGCACCATTGTTCTCTGTGATTGTTATTTTTCTGTAATGTGCATATTTGTACAGACAATTATCTGAGCAAACGGATTATATTCGCATTTAAATTTTGGTGATATATAGTTGTAATGTGTATTCATATGTAAGTATGCTTCTGACATAGTGCTAACGCTTAAAAGTTAGAACTATATACATGTGTTGTTTTGATTATGATATCACAGCTTCAAACATTCATTCCCACGCACGCAGCGTAGCGCGTGACTCTTGCTAGTTACTACAAAGAAGGGAAGCACCTGCCAAAAAATAGCGCCTGTATATGTCTCTCTCCATGCTGTTTACAAAGAATTTTCAAATACAGAAGCTTTGAGTCACCGAAAAATAACATACTAGCAGCTATTATGAGGATATGCTACGCAAATGCGATGTTGTGTTAGGGCCTCGAAGGAGGCTTTGGCATCGTCAGAGCAGACGAGTAGAGAAAAGATGAAGCCCTATCGTTTGGCTTGTCGGTGGAATAAGCCAAACGAAAAGTAATTTGTGAATAAATTTTTTTTTACATGTTCTTAGTAATTTAAAAGCAAAAGCTGAAAAAACCCAAAAACAACTTCGAATTTAAGGTTAAAAATTTAAATTTGGGTTGATAAATATAAACATAGGAAAAAGATGAGGCTGATCGACTTTCTGGGTTTGATTTAGGCCCATTCGTTTCATCCAGACAGCCGCAGCGGCGGTGGCCGTGGTTAACTGGGCCGAAATATCAGGCCTTTCCCAACCAAGCCCATCATTTGGTTCCCAAACACTTGATTTCCAGAATGTCAATTGCAGAGCAGCAAACTTAGCTACAGTTTTGAGTACAACTGTTTTATCAAGAAAGCAAGCATTGCTGCAAGGGACAGTAATAAACATTAAGCAACAACCACAAAACAGCACAGCACAAAACACGTAAAACGAACTTATTTTGTCCAAGAAATTAAAACATGTGACCTGTTTGATCTAAGGAAAACAAAATGATCAAGTTGAGACATCATATGTTGGATCATCCCATCGTCATATCTCTTCTTGCGCGGATCTTGGTCGCCCCCATCGTCGTTTGGCCAAATATAGATAATACGTCCTTCAGCGTATTAGCAAAATAATAATAATTTATAAGTAAGACTTTTATATATGAGTTCTTAGCAACTTAAATATCAATGTAAAAAATAAAGTTAAGTGTTTTAAAATTAACTTCAAAATCAGATTTGAAAATTCAAATTTTGACCGTGGCTGATGCTATATGGAGGAGACGATGGGGCCTCCGTCACCCGGAAGTGCTCGCTGGTATCCGTCCTCCAGTAGGGCTGTATTTGGAGGTGGGTATTGGGAACCATCTCCCATCCACGGAAAACGGAGCAGTCAATTAGCACGTGATTAATTAAGTATTAGCTATTTTTTTTTCAAAAATGGACCAATATGATTTTTTAAACAACTTTTGTATAGAAATTTTTTGCAAAAAAACACACCGTTTAGTAGTTTGAAAAGCGTGCACACGAAAAATGAAAGGGGAGTGTTGGAAACTTGCTCTTGCAAACACACCCTAGGGTAGCCGGTGCCATCACGTTTTGGCCTTCTCCTTGATTTCATTAACTAGCGATTAGAATCTGCTGCTTGTATTTGAGTATTGCAAAGCTTGCGACTACTCCTTACTGAGATAAACTGTAAGGATTCAGAATCTGGATTGCACATCTTGGATACCAAACCACTAGCACTCAAGATAGAGATTTCAGAATCTGTGACGGCACTCAATATTTGTGAAGACACAAGTACACAACAGGAAGTGCTCCCAAAAGGATCATACCAACATTTAAACGCATCCAAATTCACTGCACCTGCACATTTCTTTTTTTTTCCGTGTCATTTGAGTACTATTTCCACATTTTTCACAGCACACACACACTCACACACACTCACACACACTGCAATCTGTTACCATCACGCATGAACATTAAGTAAAAACTGTACCACGCATCTTTACTGACAATCTAAAACTACTTCTGGTGATGAGTATCATTTTCATAATTTTGAAGCCTACACACCACAGACACTGCAATATGTAACCACCAGGCATGAACATCAAGTGGAATTGTACTACACTACACACAAACATACACAAACAAGCCTACACACACAATCTGTACTATCAAGCATGAACATAGAACTGTACTACTGTTTAAACACTGATTTTTCAGAATGTCATTGCAGAAGCAAAGATTTTGCAGCAATTGAGTCTGAAAGTTTCATTTCTTTCCTTTTCTTTTTCTTTCAGCAAGTTGCACTGCAAGGGACAATATGGTTACAGTAGCAGCAGCAAAAAGCTAGTACAAAACATAAAACTTTGCAACTACAGAGCACACTCAATCGATCATCAAAAAGTGCTGTTCAGAGACAGATATGATCATACCAGGACCAAGAACCCAAATGAATGAATGAACAGAACCAAAGGCTGAAAGAAACCTACAGTTGTACACACACCAATCTTCTCTAAGGGTGTGTTCGCAGTTGGTTGTTCCCCAACCGGGAACAGTACTCACGGAAAACGGAGTAATGCATTAGCGCGTGATTAATTAAGTATTAGCTTTTTTTTAAAAAATAGATTAATTTTATTTTTTTAAGCAACTTTCGTATAGAAACTTTTTGTAAAAAACACACCGTTTAGCAGTTTGAAAAGCGTGTGCTCCTCCACACGACTGCACACCTCGCCGGCGTCGAGCTCGGCGATGCCGGGTCCCCGGAGAAGGACGACGCGGCCAATGAAGTCCGGCGAGAGGCAGAACAGCGGGAGGAGGTCCCGCGTCACCGCGCCATTGCCGCCGGCGCCGTCCGCGACCAAGGGGAAGAGCCCCGAATCGTAGAGGCCGAGGTGGAAGGCGACCAGCTCCGCGGACCTGCTGCCGCATCGCTCGATGTCCCTGGACTCGTCGAACACCACCATGGCCATCCTGCTCGAGTAGTAAGCCACCACCGCGCACGCTCTGCCGCTCGCTGCCAACGCTGACCTCGCGACGCCGTACAGATCTCCGGGCGTAGCCGTGCTCCTCGCCCCCATCCTCAGCAGCAGGCACCTCAAGTTGATGTCCTCTTGGGCATCTGCCTCCAGATATCGCCAGGGAACCATTCGGCGGAATGCCTCGGCGGTCGAGCTCCGCTGGCTCTGCTGGTCGGCTGCATCCTTCACAAGCTTCGCCGAATTATGCAGAATCTCGTCATCAACCTACAAGAACAACAGATTCAGAGCATCAGAAGTGGAAAGAAGCAAGAGAAACATGAATATTCACCCTGCAGCAACCGACTCAGAGAATCAAGAAACGAACAATACGGGAAAGGGAGAAACATGAACAAAAATTTGGACAAAAACATCAACCGATTCACCCCGCAGAAGCCAATTCAGAAATCAGAACCAAAATTTTCTCCTGCGAATTCTCGAAAAAAAAATACGGAGAATTTTGACATGAACTCCCGGCGAAGAATCTGGACATGAACGAAGCGCAGAGACCGATTCAGAACCAGAACAGAGAATCGAAAATGAAGAAATCGGGAGAACTCAAAAAGGAACACCAATTTCACGGTCCAAAGCTCCCAAGAACCAAGATTTCGCGCAAGAATTGCACCAAGAACACTGCCGCGATCAACATCTCGCACCCAAGAAATGCCTCAGCAAGAACGGATGGGGAAGAAAAGCAGAGAAGCGGTGTTTGTACCATGGAAATCGTCCGGTATGCGCCTGGACGAGCCGCCTCCATCACTGCCGCATACAAGCAATCGATCTCTGCGGAGAACACCAGCATGCCGACGCGCTCGCATCTGACAGCATCTCGTAGCACGGAAATCGGAGCAAGTAATTAACCCATGATTCATTAATTATATTTCAAAAATGGTTCATTTGAAATTTTAAAGAATTTCTGCAAAAAAAATACATCGTTTAAAAGTTTGGGAAGAGTGCTAACGGAAAACTGTTGAATTATGATCCAAATTCATTTGCATACGTATAAAGGCCAGCTTCGGACGGAGCGAAGCGGAGGCCCGTCTTGCTTCGTCATTCACGCTCCAACGACCCCAGTTCCTCCTCTAAACCCTTTTGTATCCAGCTCCAGCAAAGCTTGACAGGCAACAGTGCTACGTGTTAGGATTTAGTCGTTTAGGGTTGGGGGGGAGGAGGGAGATAACTAATCTTATAGGCATGGCCGTGGGAGGTAGCGGTGAACACGGAGGACGAGTATGGCGCTAGAGTCGCGAGGATAGAGGAGAATGGTGGGCCGGACATGCTAGTAGGTCAAATTGGAGCTTATGGTTAGAAGGCGGTAGTCAGTAGTGGCGGATTGAGGAGAGCAAGTGAAGGGTGAGTGGGAGGAGGCCCGATAAGGCTAGGCGATGGAGGTAAGACGTCGAGCACTTGCTCGATCGAGTTGTAGCGATGGTGTTAAGACTAAGGTCTGAAATTTGCAGGATTTTCTAGGGTGTTATTTGATACTGCTAAGACTATGGTCTGAAATTTGCAGGATTTTCTAAGTTGTTATTTGTCTAGTATCAAATAAACAATGAGTTGTCTTGTATCGAATATATGAATCTATTTCCATGTGTTGGGCGTTGGGTTATATGAATTCTTTGTTTTCCTCCTCTCTTCTGTTTGAAGCTGCTTCAAGGGTACTTGGTTTCGTCGGGCCCCTAAATATTAATATTAGTACTGATCATGTCACATATACATTTTTAGCCGAATCCTCGCCGTCGGTCGCTCGGGGGAGGAAGCAAAAATCAGGCGCTCCCTCCCCCCACGACGCGCACCCCCCGGGCCCCACCCACGTGTCCCTGCCCACCATCTACCACGTGTCTCCACCACATACTCCATTGCAACAGATCACCCATATATTTTGGAAACCCTCTATTAAGGAAATTTGTTTCTTTTATGTTTCACCAAAAATGTTTCACCTATGTATAGATCTAATGTTGCAGTAAATCGAAATATTCTTTTGCAACAAATCAGCCAGATATTTTGGAAACCCTATATTGAGGGAATTCGTTTTACTTTTTGTTCCACAAAAAATATTTCACCTAGTGCACTCACAATGTTTCATTAGGTATGGATCAAATGTTGCAGCGAACCGAAATATTCTTTCGCTATTTGCTAAAACATTGTTTTTATATAAGATGAAACAACGCCCGATTTAAACGATTGAAACATTTTTGATCTACTAAGTGAAACAATTCTGATATACTTGGTGGAACATCGTGCAACATTTAAAATAATTTAATAATAAGCTATTTTTTCGTCGAAATATATCTATGTGTAGTCTTATTTTAAATATTTAATTACAACGAATTTATTGGTGCGATCGGATCATGATTTGGATAAATAATTTAAGAGAAAAATAGTTTAAAGTGGTTTTGCATGCATGTGTCATGCTGAAGTCAGCGCCCGCTTTTTTTCTCCACCCCATCGGGCGCCCGACGCCTAGTTGTCTCCACATTTTTGCAAAGATAAAAAAGAGAAAAAGTCGGTAATACTCCATAATCCAAGCAAGACAAGCATCAGACATCCAATAAAAAAATTCTAAGAAATTAAAGCAGGCGAGTTGTTTGATCTATAAGGAATCATCCTTCATCCTAGTTTACCAAACAAGCGAATCGTCGTGGTTTATGTCGGTGGTTCACCTGGACGTGTTCTGCTGCAAAACCACTGGCACTCAAGACAGAGATTTCAGAGTCTGTGATGGCACTCAAGCTGGAGATTTCAGAATTTGTGATCACACAAGTACACAAACAGGAATCACTCCCAGAAGGATCATACCAAGATTTTAAGGCGTCCAAATTCCACCGATCATTGAGGTAACGCTGCACCTTCAAGTTTCTCTTCTTTTTTTCCCCTTTCATTTCAGTTACAACAGATTTGTCTCCAATCATCATCTTTACTGAAAGTCTGAAACTACTTTTGTGATAAGTACTATTTCACATTTTTCACAACCTACACACAACATACAGACACATTACAATCTGTAACCATCACGCATGAACATTAAGTAACAACTGTACCACACATCTTTACCGGAAATCTGAAACTACTTCCGGTGATGAGTATCATTTCCCAATTTTGAAGCCTACACACCACAAACACACACTGCAATATGTAACCATCAGGCATGAACATCAAATAGAACTGTACTACAATACACAAAAACATAAACTGCAATCTGTAACTATCAGGCATGAACATATAGCTGTACTACTGTTCAAACACTGATTTTCAGAATGTCATTGCAGAAGCAATAAAAAAATGCAGCAATTGAGCTTGAATATTTCTTTCCTTTTCTTTTTTTCTATCAGAAGCTACACTGCAAGGGACAGTATGTTATCAGCAGAAGCCCCAAAGGTACAAAACATATGACTTCGCAACAACGGCCCAGTCAGTCAATCATCAATGGGTTGTGTTCAGAGACAGATAAGCACAAGCTAACTCTATGATCAGATCATCAGGATCAAGAACCCCAACTGAAAGAAAAAGAATCAAGCTCTGAAACCAGAAACTCTACTACACACCAGCCCCAGGAAGGAGGAGATCATTTGCAAGATCCACGGGCAAAGCGTCTTCATAAGCAATATGAATGTGGGAAATGTTAGAATGACTTACATTGTAAAACGGAGGGAGTACATGACATTATGGATTTGCTCCATTGTCCTATAAAAAACAAACATAGTACGGAATGTGGCACACACTAATACTATGATTTATGGACTCCGAATACATTGTTGACGATAGTGCTCGAATTCTAGTCATGGCAAGACTTTCCTAGAGAAGGAGGTGAGGCTGGAGACACCTATTAAACTTCCGCCCTCCCCTCCTCCGTCTCCTCCTCAGCCTACCATCTCCTACCACTCTTCGTCAAGGCGAAGATATGAACATCGCAAGTATAAAGCTCAACTCGAAGTTAGTACTATGCTAATGCAATTTTTTTGTCAGGTGTGGGGCTCGAGCCTAAGCTGCCTCACACTGGCTCCGCCCAGTCTTGGCATATCATCAGGATCAAGTACATCAATGAATAAAAAGACTTGAACGCTTACAAGTATAGATATTGATCCAAACACACGAGGACAGAATTGGCAACAACCACAATCCACGGTAAGCATGAAGTACGTGTTCATAGTGAAGTGAGAGTGAGACAGCTAGTAAAGAATTCATCTTCTTGATGTGTGAATATATGTATATTAGTTAGAGTTTAATTTGTTATTTTTGTTACAACTTGTAAAAGTCGGATTTGAACTTGCATGTTTATGAAGTGATATATTACACATTAATATATCTTGTATATTTTTTTAAAATTTTTTCATAATCATTTAGTTTGTATGCAAGAAACGAGTGGACGTCCACCTGAGAGATTAGAATCCATATTTTAAACACTCAGGTGGACGTTCACCCGTTTCTTACATGTCATCTAAATGGTTATGAAAAATTATTAAAAAAACTTGACATGACAGGTTAATATGTAATATATCACTTCACAAACATGCAAGTTTAAATTCGACTTCTACGAGTTGTAACAAAAATAACAATTTTGATTGTGAATATACAAATTGTTATTTTTGTTACAACTTGTAAAAGTCAAATTTGAACTTGCATGTTTGTGAAGTAATATATTACAGATTAATCTATCTTGTAATTTTTTTTAAAAAAATTTTCATAATTATTTAGTTGGTATGTAAGAAACGAGTGGACATCGTCCACCCCAGATATTAGAATCCATCTTCAACATAGTAGTTTTTTCTTTCCAGCTTTTGTTTTTTTTCTCTCTTTCTCTCTTTCTCCTGGGCATAGGCCTGACTGGCTGATTGCGTTGCGTAATATTTTTTTTCATTCTAATATATTGATGTGAAAAAAGTAATGTTATTGAAGCAAAACACATACACACATCAGATAACACAAAAACTGACTGAATGAAATGCATGAAACATAGTAATTTCTATCGAAGAAAAGAAGCGGCTGTCTAATTGATGCTGGGAGAGGAATGAATCAAATGATCATAAAATCATATCCCACGATTTTATTTTTCATACCAGCTTAGTATATACCAAGCATTAGCTTGTCCATTTGAGGGACAAATGATTAATCAAACCAGTATTGGTAAGGCCATATCTTGTCAGGTATCTTGTGCGGATCGTCGAGATCGGCGGCTCGCCGGGATGCGTCCTCCATGCAGAAGAACTCGGTGTCGTCCGTCCTCCAGTAGGTGTAGCTGGTGCCGTAGTACCGCGGCTCGCCGCCGTCCGCTCCTCCCGGCGTCGGTCCTTCCCTCCGCGACGCCGGGGACGCGACGAACGCCGTCGTGGCCTCCACCGGCCGCCCTCTCCTGTCGCCCTCCAGCATGCTGAACCACGACACGCGCATCGCCTCCTCGCCGTCGCCGCTCTCGCGCGGCGGAGCCCTCCTCGGATGCAGCGCGAACTGTGTTATTCCATCGGATTAATTAGTCTAGTCACTCAATTCAAATCAAAACCGGATCGGATCGGATCGGATCTGATCTTTGATGACCTGCAGGGTCCGTTCAATTCGAATTTTCAAATTAGACTCACCTTGATGTCCATGGCGGCGGCGAGGACGAGCGGCGGGCCGAGGTGGAGAGGAGGGACGGGCTCGAAGAACCCTGCCCCTGTGCGGAGCACTGCCGCGCTCATGCAGTCCGCGACGGCGACCCCGAAGACGACGACGGCCATGCCCAGGCCGCCGGAGACGGCGATGGCCTCGATGGAGGCGAACATGTCGAACATGTCGCGCATTTCACCTGGGACGGTGCAGGAGGGGAGGCGGCGGACGAGGATGCAGCGGCGGTGGAGCTCCGACGGGTGGCCGCGCAGCGTGCCGGCGACGAGGGCGAGGATGCTGCGCGCCATGGTGGCCCTGGCGTAGTAGGCGCCGTACCGGCTTGTCAGCGCCGCCTCCGTCGCCGGCATCCTCTCGACCGCCGCCGACGAACGATTTCCGAGACTCGAGAGTGACGATGCGATGCGAGATAGATAAATCAGTTAAGGCAAGGCAAGCAAATGCAACCCACACGACACACACGGGCCTTGCCTGGGCTTGATTTTTCGGAGGCCCATTCGTTTCGTCTCGTTGTCATTTCTGAGTTTCGTTTGGTTATTGTTGTTTTAATTTTATGTTCTGCTTCTGGCAAGCGGCTAAAGTCTAGCTTTCATCTAGGCGTTTCATATTGATTGAATTGTGAAAATCTCCCTTGTCAATAATTTTGTATAGAATTGCAAAATGGCTGATAGAAAATTGGGGCCTAAATCTTGCTTCCTGATTTGTGCTCCAACTACCTCAGCTCCTCCTCTAGCTCCAGTGACCCCTTCATCTCAAGTCCAGCAAAACTTTAGTAATCGACAACGGTCCAATAAGTTAGGGTTGGGGGGGTTGGGGGGGGGATTGCCAAGCTTATAGGCATGGCCATGGGAGACGGTGGTGAACATGGAGGACAAGTATGGCGCTGTGGTCGTGAGAATGGAGGAAGATGGTAGGCCGGTGTTGCTAGTAGGGGCAAATTGGACCTTAGTTAGGAGGTGATAGTCAGCAGTGACGAATCTGGCAATGGGAAGCCGTCGGAGGCAGGGAAGACGGTGGGCAGGGCACCTCACTTCCAGCGACTTAAGAAGGAGAGCAAGGGAAGGGTGAGGGGGAGGAGGCCCAACAAGGCTACCTAACGGAGGTGTGACATCGAGCACTTGCTCGATCGAGTCGTAGCGACGGTATTAAGGCTACGGGGTATTGTACAAATCTCAAAGCGATCCAATAGCCTGAAATTTACAGGATCTTCTACGGTGTTATGTGTCTTGTATCAAATAAATAAGAGTAAATTGTACCAGCGGTACTTAAACTTGTAACAAGGTTTCACTTAGGTCCACAAACTTGCAAAATGCGCATTAAGATCCCTAAACTTGATTTAATGTATCATCCCGGTCCAAAGTCTCGATTGACCGTGGTCTTGCATACGTGGCATGCCACGTGGACGATGACATAGATTTTTTTATTTTTTTCTCCCTTCTTCTCCCTTTTTTTCTCCACTTTGCCTCCCTCATATCCCTTCTGCCGCTCTCAGGAGGGAGGCAAAGTGGAGAAAAAAAAAAGGATAAAAAGGGAGAATTTTTTTAAAAAAATACATGTCATCGTTCACGTGGCATGCCATGTAGGCAAAGCCACGGTCAAACGAGACTTTGGACCGGGATGATACATTAAACCAAGTTTAGAGATTTCGATACATGTTTTACAAGTTCGTGGATCTAAGTGAAACCTCGTTACAAGTTTAAGAACCGCTAGTGTAATTTACTTAATAAACAATGAGCAGGATCAACTTCTTGAGAGATATATATGAATCTATTTCCGTGTGTTGGCCGTTGGGTTACATGAATTCTTTGTTTTCCTCTTGTGTTTGAAGCTGCTTCGCAATGGAGCTTTGGTTTTGTCGACCTCTAAATTAAATGCGTAGTTTTGTCAGCTCTTAATATCACCTAATCTTGGTACTAGTAATCATCATGTCACATATACATTTTTGCACAGATAAAAAAAAAGAAGAGAAAAACTCAGTAATACTCCATAATCCAACTGTATATCCAAGCAAAATAAGCATCAGACATCCAATAAAAAATTTCTAAGAAAATAAAACAGGTGAGTAATTGTTTGATCTATAAGGAATAATCACCCTAGCTTCATCCTCGTTCACCAAACAAGCGAATCGTCGTGGTTGATGTCGGTGGTTCACCTGGACGTGTTCTGCAAGCAGGTGCATGCGGTACGGTCACATACCGGCACCGTGGTATTTGATGTCGTATTTGTTGCAGCCGCTGCCGCCGGCGTCGAGGGGAGGGAGCCCAGGGCCACCATTCATCAGCGGCCACCCCGACAACGATGAGATGGACACCGCCGGCGCCGTGAATTCCACCGGCGGCCACCGTATCTCGTCTCCGAACAACGACGACACCACGTCCTTCCCTCCCGGCGCAGCAGCAGCAGCAGCAGCAGGAGGCTTCTTCGGATAGAGTGCCACCTGCAGTTTGCAGATCGATAATTTTCTTAGATAACCCATTAAAAAAGATTAAATAAAAGAAGAAAAAAAATAAGATATAAAGTGATAGACAAATTATCAACTCCCTTTATTATCTCAGGATTGCTATATGTTATTCGAATGAAATCATACATATTTTGGACCATCGAATCCAAGCTAAGATTCGTGCATCGGCTTCTCTCCTCCAACTCCGGCGGGCTCCCCTTCTTCTCCGGCTCCGGCAACACCCCAACTCCGGCAGGGAGCATACGGGTTAGGGTTTAGGGTTAGGGTAGGAGGGGAATTGGGGGAAGGGGAAGAGGGGGGAGGGGTTTCCTCGGGGCTTAGAGGGATGGCCGTGAATGGTGAACTTCGGCGGGCGGCGGCGGTGCCGAAGCCGCGGTGATGGAGGAGGGCGGTGGGCCGGCATCAGCGGCGGGGGCAAAGCAAGCGTGCGGTTAGGAGGTGGCGGGCGGTGGTTGTGGAATCGATGGCGGGGAGCCGCCGGAGACGGGGAAGACGGTGGGACAGGGGCACCTCGCCGTCGCTGCCTTAAGGAGAAAGAGAGGGGGGAAGGGGGAGGGGAGTGGGCTCGCCGGCGCCGTTGACTCTTTGCGGCCAGTCGGCGAGGCGGATGGCGGCGAGGTGGGGCGGTGGCGGCGGTGGATAGCGTGAGGACGGGAGGAGGAGTGGTGGCGGCGCGATCTGAACAGGAGAGTAGGAGAGGAGTTAGGGTTAAAGGGTCTGCACGAATCTTGAAGCATATCCAATGGTCCAAAATTCGAATGATAGGAGGTGAGATTTTCTGTCACAAGATATATGGACAGCCCCTTATTATTTATTAGAGACTGAGTGTAGCTCAGATGGCATGGTGTAGCTATTGTGCTCTCCGCGAGCGCGTTCGACTCTAACCGGATGTACTCGCCCTTTTTCTTAATATAAATTTGATATTTGGTCTTTTCACAGTGGACATCTTATTTATTTATTTATTTATTAACATTGAACCACATAGAACTTTTTTTTGCCAACAATTCTAATGAAATACCTATGATGAAATAAGACATCCTTACCTATCATTTTAAGAGTATAGCACCATTACACGTATTGTCATGCTCTCTTTGTGAAAAGCATCGGTACTTATCAATAATTACTTCTAATTAGCCATGCACCAATGCGATTCGATCTGTCATCGATACTGCAATCCAATCTGATGAGCTAGCTTTGATCAAATCGATCGGATCTATTCAAGATCGAGATGATGAACGGGGAATTGGACGCGCACGTACGCACCTTGATGTCTCGGCCGTCGACGAGGACAAGAGGAGGGCCGAAGTAGAGGGGAGGGACGGTGTCGCAGCTCGCGCTCAGCGTCGCCGCCGCCGCCGCCCGCCACCCGGCGACGGTCTCGAAGACGACGACGGCCGTGCGGAGGGCGCCGGAGACGGCGACCGCCTCGACGGGCGCGTACGCCGAGAAGCGCTCGCACAGGTCGGCCGTAGTGCCGGTGTTCCGGCTGCTGCTGAGGCGGCGGAGCAGGATGCAGCGGCGGTGGAGCTCCGACGGGTGGCCGCTCAGCCGGCCGGCGACGGGGGCGAGGATGTTGCGCGCCAGGGTGGCCTTGGCGGCGGCCAGGCCGTACCGGCTGCATAGCCTCGCCTCCGTCTCCGCCATGTTCGCCGACGAGAGGATTCGCCGGCGGCGGCGGCGGCTACCAGGTTTTAAGCTAGCGAAAACGAACTCTCCACGTAATCTTCCACGTATCGCGCGTCCCCGTAGAAATACGCACGCGTGGGTAGTGCCAGCACGAATCTCGACGACTACTAGCACATCCGTGCTATGCATGGCACGAATCTCAACAAGCACGTGGAACACATCCGCACGAATCTCAACTAGTCGTGAAACTCATCGAATGGACGAGCATTGCCATTTTTTTCATCTAATGTATTCAATCCGTCCTAAAATAACCCAACTTTAAGATTAATTCGACACATCATCTACGAGATTGATTTATTTTGGACGAGAGAAGGGTAGGCTGTAGGCAGATGTAACAACACGTGATAACCTCTTTTAGGGCCCCTTTGAATCGCAGGGTAGAAAAAACAGAGGAATAGAAAAACACTCCTTTAGGGCCTATTTGAATCGTAGGTAGAAAAAACGGAGGAATAGAAAAAACACAGGAATGGTCGTTTGATTGGAGCGCAGGAAAACACAGGGTCGTTTGATTGGAGTGCAGGGAAAACACAAGAATGGTCGTTTGATTGGAGCGCAGGAAAACAGGGTCGTTTGATTGGAGTGCAGGGAAAACACAAGAATGGTCGTTTGATTGGAGCACAGGAAAAACGCAGAAATCGGATGAGACAGACTCGAAGGAAATTTTTCAAGAGGTTGGAGCTCTTGCTAAATTTCCTCTAAAATCCACATGCAACGTGCCATTCCATAGGAATTTCATAGGATTTGGAAAGTTTCAACCCTTTGAATTAAAGGGCCAAATAGAAAACTTTTCTATAGGATTTAAATCCTATAAAATTCCTACGTAAATTCCTTTGATTCAAGGGGGCTATTACACTTTTAATGATAGAGCCCTCAATGGCGTGGAGGCATACATGGCCCAGATTCACCTTTTCTATTGTGTTAGATTACAACCACCAACGGTATGATACTTTTGGGCAAATATGGATCAAATTGTACTGTTCCAAATTTGAATTATCGAAAACCAATCAAAGTTCCAGTTGAAATATACTTTCGTCTCACATCGAAACCTCAAAATTTCACGGTTTTCGTCAAAAACGTAAAACCCTGGTTGCAATCAACATCGACGACCACGTACATTTGATCAAGTTCTGGAGATGCCACAAGGCTTGAAATTAAACACGAGTGTCAATCACATGTTTCACCCGGTGAGGTATAAAGCGACGGTTTCAAAACTGTCTCCCAAAGCAGGGCTCTGAATTAGGACAACAAAATTCTCTCAACGACAAACCCCCCACATTGCCACCATCTAAAGTTTCTCTAAAGCTCAATTCACCTTCCAATCAATTCCTGTTGCTTAAGTTCCTGTGGCCGAGCTCTTACTCTTCCTCCTCGCCGTCACCGCCACCACCCGAGGCCTTCTGGTTCTTCCTCTTCACTCTTCCAGCAGGGCCGCCGCCCAGCGGGCTGGTGAGGGAGAAGTCGATGTGGCCTCACCATGAATGATGGAATGTTGACGAGCTGCCTTCCCACCCTGAGAAAGTGTAACATACAAAGTTGTTAGATCCAAGGATAAAACAGCAGCTCAAACTGCGAAGAAGACCATAGGATTCAAATAAGTTTGGATGTTTCGCGCTAGAACTACATCCTGTTATGAGGAGCGGCAAAGATGGCAAACCAATGGAAATAAACAGGAAATCAACAACATATCTATTCATTTTCAGAATTCAAATAAGGCACTCAGAATGAAAAGGACATAGGAGTCATTGGCCTTCGGACCTCAGAGATACATTAGCTATAAATTACCTCCTCATTGTGCCAAACAAAATACATACAAATTCGCATCAAACGCTCCAGAAAAAAAAAAGTAGGAACACATAAAAGTAGCAAAATAGTGCACACTACTAACACAGGAGAAAACACCCTGAAGACATGACCCAGATCAAAGGACCTGAATAAGATTTATTCAACAAAATCAACCTTTGCAAACAAAGGAAGACTAGAAAATAAATTATGCAAGAGGAAATGACAGTGTATACACTAGAACAAATGTTCAGATTTCAGGTTGCACTGTTTTTCCAGGAATAAACTAAATGCATAAAAACGAGAATAATCCACATTAGTTAGTTACACAGAGAACTTACAACGCATGGTTCATCAAGGAAAAGAATATCATAATTGAACCAAGTTACACAGAGAAAGGGGCATCAGAGAATAATATGACTGCAACATGACACACTAAGTGTATCAGACGACCGTCGTGAGTATTGCATATGGATTCTCATTACATGTCCCGTAGAAAGAAACAAGCCACTCTTGTCGTTTCAGTTTGAATAGAACTAGCAGAAGGAGGCTATAACAGACTGGAGCAAAAGGGGGGAAATCTTTGGACTGTGTTTTTGGGGGAACTGTCAACAGTATGTTTTCCAAGCACACGGGATGTCATATCCCAAAGTACAGATTCACAAATGATATTTTCTGCAAGGACTAACTAGCATATTATTGTAGAAGCATAGGTTATAATTATATTAAAGAACAAACCATACAAGAGAATAGGACATGATGTGTATACACTTGAGCAAATGTTCAAAAATCAGATTGAACCATGTTTCCTGGATTAATCTAAATGAATAGACATGCAGATATAAAAGAATCCACATTACAGTTACACAAGTAACTTAAAACACCAAATAGAGTTACAGAAAAGAATCATCAACGATAAAAAAAGTCTCAGAATTGAACAAGTTGAAACAAAGGGCATCAGAGAATATATGACTGCAACATTACACACTAAGTGTATCAGATGACCGTCGTGAGTATTGCATATGGATTCTCATCACATGGCCCATACAAGGAAACAAGCCATTCTTGTCAGTTTACAGTTTGCATAGAACTAGCAGTAGCAGAGTATAACCCACTGAAGCAAGAAAGAGAGGAAAACTTTGCATAAGCTCATGAACCTATATCCCACAAATTTTTTATATATATGTTTATCAGTTTTATGGGGAAACTGTCAACTACACATGATTCAAGTACACAGAATGGCATATGCTGAGATACAAGATTCACTGGTGATATTTTGCAACAGGACTAACAAGCACGGTACTGTAGGAGTGTTAAGTTCTGTATGCGACGGATGAAGTGTGGACTACTAACCTGATGTGATGCTGCCTGATAAGGACACGTGCATGGTGAATTTACTTGGCCATGCCATTCTTGAAGATAATGGTCTGGAGCAGGCGCTGGAGGAAGTTCTCAACAGTGAGTGCAAGCAGTAATCAAGCTTGTTCTGACCCTCGCCAAGAAGACCATAGCGGTTCATGTGGCGGAGGAGCGCCTCACCCTCGAAAATAGACGGGAGTTCTTCTAATCCAGGGTGAGCAGTTCCCTAGCTGCATTTCTGATGCGGCTCAGGGCATACTGCACACGCCACAGCTCACGCTTGCACCGCAGGCCATACTCTCCCACCAGCTTCAGCTCAGCATCAAGACGCTCCTTCTCATATGAAGGCCTTGGCTTCTTGAAAGTCTAGCCATCTACAGCACGTTAACAGCATAAGCTACACATTACACTAAGTAAAATCACCAGTGATATTACAGATAGCACCAAAATGTGTAGGCAGAAGTACATTACTCTTGCACCAGCCTAGTCTTAAAATCACAGCAACGGCAATGATCTACCAATAAACGTCACACTGCAGAATAATCCCACATCAGTAAGTGATGTATTTTCCAAGCAAAATCTATATTCTCTTCAGGCTGGTATCAAATTCTTGACTTAGCACATAGCTCGGAGGTCTCACCCAACCCACCCAATCTGATCTGAGCATTTCCCATACTAACTCGCGTAGAAAAAGAAACTGCATTAACCCAAACTTAGGGCATCGAGGATCAGAACATAGCCAAATTCTCTCATTCTAGTACCAAACTACCCACTTGTTTACATGGCTAAAAATCATACTAGTACTCTTAAACACAGCGCTCACCAAGTTCAAAACAAGCGTCCCAAAAAAAAAATTCAAAACAAGCGGAGAGAAGGAAGGCGAAGCATTTCTACATTACAGAATAGAACAGTCGACACCCTCAGCCACATCACGGAAATTTTACATCTCTAACTTGGGTCGATACATTCTTCGCAACACATATTACAAGAGCAGAGGAGGGGGGTGGGGGAGCTTACAGTTGCGGTACAAGTTCACGTGCACCATGGCTGCCGCGGCAAGGTGCCGTGGATCGCAGAGCCGCGTGCCGCCGCCGGAGGAGGAGAAGAAGATGGTGTGGAGGGGAGGGTGGTAGAGGCGGCGCACTCAAACAAGAGCTTCGTTATATAGCAGAGCAAACCCTAGTACTGATTTACTGGGCCGGGCTACGTGAGACTTCACTAAGCAGGCCCAATCGACATGGGCCTGATAATTACAGGCCCAATTTACACAGTTTTTTTGAAAATAAGTCTATTTATCTTATGATTGAGTCCTCAGCCCCTCAATTGCAAAACCGAGTACAAAGACTTGCCCATCTCGGAAAAACGGTGAGAAAGAAATGAATGACTTTATACCCGATTTTGCGGTTGAAAACGATTCAATTAGAAACTAGAGATGAGGGAGATAAAATAGACTTATTCCTCTCATTTTTCTAACAAGAGTTTATGCGTGGTTTGTGTGCTGCCCGCGCGGCCACCGTGGGAGCATCACGGGGACCGATTTTGCCAAGAGTCCTTACTTGAAAATAAATCATACAGAACAATCAAAGCATTTCAAACTTTTCTGAATGTCATCTATTTGACCACTTAAAACTGAGATTCAGATATACAGATTAGGTGCTACCCATGAGCACGGTCGCAAATCTGTGTTTCACATTTGCTAAACTTCCAAAGTTAAAACTTGAAACTAAAGGAATTCTCAAATCATTGTGTGGATCTCTCGTTATGTAGTGTACCTAAGATCTACCTATACGGTCTTCCTCGTTAGTGCCAGAAGTACCACTGCTACATTGCTGATCTTGTCTTCCTGGAAGCACTGGAAACAGGTTTACTGGCAAAGTGGCCGTTGGTGTTGGGTACCTTGGCTGAGGCCGTGTTACATGGTCAGAAATCCCGTGTGCTTGTGACGGTTCGCTGTCTTCGCTGGTCGCAGACTCAGGGAAGAGCTGAAGTTCTCTTGGCGTGGTGGCATAGTGCTGCTCGATGATAACCGGTTGCTGCTGAGAAAATGCTGCCGTCGTGGTGACTGGTAAATGTGGCAGGTGCTGTACTGGGAACACTCTGGTTGTCGGATAAGGTACCCTGAGAGCTGGTCTGGTGTTTACATGACTCCAAACAGGATTGCCTTCCATCCGCGTCCTAAGCTCGTTTTGAAGCTCCAAGATTTCAGTACGAAGCATGCTGTTATCGTCGTGCAGTTCATTTCTCTCCAATGCAACCTGTTTTGCAGCATGGAAAGTGGTAAGGTGGCTTTGTTTTCTAAGTAATGATAATTGGAGCCCTATTCCAATAAACTCTTATCATGAGAATATGTACTACATTTTTTCATATCCATGGTATTATCTCTAACCAGACCATGGCCATCAAATTAATTGAAGGAGAACAATTGAACTAATAATTTGCAATAAGACAAATAGGACATTCAATTCGGAAGAGCTTACATAATGAGATTCATTCTTCAGTGAACTATTCTCCTTCCGGAGAGATTCCACTTGTGAAAGTAAATCTTTTAGTATTCGTGTAGTTTCACCCAGTACACATGCCTTCCCATTGTTCTGCCTGTCTGGTTCTGGAAAGGAGTTTGCACATCGCTTAGGAAAATATAATTCCGCATGCAAAAATAATGCAGTTTTGAAACTGAGACAACTAAAAATTAATCACAGACAAATGATACTTGCGCTCACTATCACTGCTGCATTTTTTTCCTTTTTGTATTTTACATAAAGGGAAAAGTTAGGTGGTGGCAAATAAAAATGTAAATACTGCTCAATCCATTTCAGCTGCTATATTTCTAGTAGTAACTCGGTTCTGACATTGATCTGTGATTTGGTCGTCCAGAGAGCTTGTACTATCCATCTTAAAATTTAGTGATAGATAAGAACAAACTACTCCTACAAGCTTACAAATGGATATCTCTAGCAGTATTGAAAGTATGTACACTAGATGGAATGACATAAAATAAGCATATTTCAGAAAGAAAAATCCAAATGTTGCAATGCAATTGTGCAATCTGAATCAAGTTTATGGATTCGCAATTATGAAACGAACACATACCTAGCAAGTTTCCCAGCTCATTAAAGAGGTCATTCTGCTTGTCCCGCTTAAGTTTCTCCCTCTCTGATTTATGGATTCTCTTTGGAGCCTTCTTATCACACTTCACGTTCCCTATACCGCTGCATAGAAAGTTCAAACATCAGTGTGATTGTAAAGCAGTTTGGACAAAAATATTCCTTCATGGAACACCTCAAGATGAAGTAAGGAATTGCTTTTCGATTTGTAGTAGTTCTGGTAGTTAACCCCATTGCAGCAATTAAATTTGCAGTGCTACAAGAATATAAAAGGTCTAAACACAAAACAAAAACAACATCTCCAGTAGCTTTTAACTTGCTAATACAAAATACGAGAATTCTGTAATCCGTATGGCAGAAACTCAAGTCAGGCTCCTCCAACTCCAAAATTGGACGGGCACGATACACATCAACAGGGCCTAAAAGCATTATTTCCATCTCATGGTTTACATCTCTCATAAAACCAACTTATAATATGTCAAAAAAAAACAACAACATTAAATTTCCACTTCGTCCCAAAACCAAGAGAGCTAAGAGCAACCCAATCCATCCATCCAGTTCATATTTTTTTCCACACGCCCCCCCCCCCCCCCCACCCCCACAAAAAAAATAAAAAAAAAAAAACCGACTCACCTTTGGACCAGCCTCCCTTCGCCGCCGCCGCCAGCGGCAGCATTCACCCTGTCCCTGGGCACCATCCCGACCTCCCCCTGAAACTTCCCAATCAATCAATCAAACGACCAAACAACCTCTGGTCGATTTCCCCCCACCGTGCGGCGCAGCTCCGGTTACCTCCCAGATCGGAGCCGCGGACTCCCAATTCGAGGGTTCCTTGCGCTACTTATCTTCGTCGTCCTCCTCCTCGGCCTCGGCTTCCTCGGCTCGTGGCTGGCTGCAGTGGTTGGGTGGTTGCACGAGGGGAGGGGGGAATTGGGAATGGGGGAAAACGATGGGAGGGCGGCGTGCGACGCGCCCGCAGTTTGGGCGAGCGACGGTGACGCGCGGGGGTGGGCGCGTGGACGCCACCCTCCTCCGCCCACGGGGCCCCGTGTGCCACCAACCCAACCAAACCCGTCACCTCTCACGGCGCCGTTTATTTCTCCAGAGAATCCATTTCTTAAGGGATTTTAAATTTTTAATCGATTTCCCAACATTTACACGGTGTGTTTAGTTCATGCTAAAATTAAAAGTTTGGTTGAAATTGGAACGATGTGATAAAAAAGTTGAAAGTTTATGTGTGTAGGAAAGTTTTAATGTGATGGAAAAGTTGGAAGTTCAGAAAAAAAAAGTTTGGAATTAAACTCGGCCTCGGAAAAAAATTTACCACGTCTATCAGGAGATATAATCGGATTTATAATACTGGGGTGTGTTTCATCGTGTATTATTTTTGGATGTATCGTTTCATCTGTTTGGCATAACTTCAGCTCTAACTCTATCTCTACTTGAGCTGGTTTCAGGTTACTTAAAATGGTAGCAAAGCTAGGTGGATCGCTCCTACAAAATAAAGAGATGTGGAACTAGGATTAGGCTGCTTTACATCTCTACTCCAAACCCAACTCCTGAAAATGAATTTAGGAGTTAGAGTTATACCAAATAGATTCCAAGTTATTATTATGTATTAGGACCAAGGAAGTTTTCTTTCTTTTTTTTTTTCTTTTTCAACTCTGAGTTTCGCTGTGGATCATGTCTGCGGCCAAAGCTGATAATTTTTTCAAATGTTATTTTGTTTTTTTTCCTTTTTGACTCTATCAGGGGACTAGGGAGCGAAGTGAGTTCCTTGAACTTGACGGAGCTGTGAAACGCAACCCGGCGGCTGCGTCAAACTCAAACGGTGGGGGGTCAAGTCCAGCAGCGGCGCGTGGTAGGCACGGGTGTCCAGGTGGCGCCGGCCGGCCCGCGACTAGTTTAATCCAACTTGGCGAATTTTGCGATGCTAACCCACGGGTTTGCTCCTCCTTTGCCCTTTTGAGGTCGCCTGAGGCCACGTCTCACCCTCACACTGCACCCAAGGGGCAGCCAACTACGAAATGGAGTCGTCATGCTGACTGCTACTGTACTCCAGATTTGCGTTTGCTAATTAAAATTAAATTAAGGGATGGTTAGGTTACATTAGATTGACTTTTATTATTAAAAAATTAGATTGACTTTTTATCATTATTATGGTTCGGTTGAGTATGTACTTCTTTCTTTTTTTACTAAAAAAGAAAAGAAGGTATTTTTCTGGCTGTTTTTAAGTAGCTTATTTCGCTCGTGATTCTCGGATTGGGTTATTGCATGTTACGTGGGCTTTGTTAGAGTTTCAACTTCGAAATTTAACTTTAGAAGTTGGGTGTGAAATAGAGTTATGAAGTAGCATAAACTCAACTTGAACTTTCTAGTTTATTTGGTGAGAACGTTTTACCCAGCTTTATTTCTATTTTAGGTGGAGCTGCAATTGTTTGTCTGCTCTAACTCTATGAGAAATGAAGCCGGAGCTAGAGCTCTCTCAAATATGCCCTTAGTAACAGTTAAGTCCAACGTTGTGAGATGATACAAGTATATTGATTCTTCAATTTCGTTTATGCGTTGTCACTATATAGTGAGTTTTTTTTTCCTTATGTTTCTTGGTATGTTTGTGATTTGACGTAGACTTTGGAGTACCAACGTTGGACTTGGAGCATGGAATGCAACAAGAAGAAACGGACAAATCCTGCGTCACTGTGATTAAGAAGGAAAACAAATATTTATTTCTCCACAATTGCACTAGTATTAATCAAATTCGACTGAAATATCTTCGGACTTCAGCAGAAGATACTAATGCCTCTTCACCCACAGGCCGCCTGGCTACGCATGCCTAACGCCATTACGCCAGGGATTAAGAGTTGATCTCCATCCCCATGGCAGCATGAAAATGGACGTCTCATAGATTCATCATCATTAAGTAAGCAATTGACCTACATGATATTTTGCAAAGACAATCGCTATGTTAGCAGCTATGGAATGAGAAAGTCAAAAGCCTGCAGCCCTGCACTACTTCAATTATACTACTTTAGATTAAGAAGCATATTAAGCTTGCACTTTCCAAACCAAACAAAATAAATCTATTGGTAGTGGAGGGTATATCATTGTCTCATTGCCAGGCATTTGACTGTCAAACAACCTTGAACCGTGTTACCATGGCTTCAAAGACAGAGCACAAAGTGCTGTCCTTGCTATTCATGATTCATCTCATCTCCATAACGCTGGTTTCAACAGAAAAATCTGGCCAAATTTAACTAAGAAATTTTCAGGCAGTACAAAATGTTACTAGCATCGTAGAACTCATTATAAACTAAACAAGGATACAGAATGCACTTGGGTAGTCTGCATTAGAAGATAACAGCGACACATGCAGCATGCACCTTGAAATATCTTGGCAACTGGCAACTGAGGATATAAAATAAGAGAGCACTTGGCTTAAGACTGATGATCGATGACAGCATGAAAATAGAACAATTCAATGAATTCCTCATGTACATTTAAGAGTCACCCTTTTTTTTGAAAAAACAAATATGTCATGTCATTATTTACATAAGAATGTCGCGAGAAAGTAACTTTTTTTTTGTTGATACCATTATGTCAGTATCTTAGAACAAATGAGAAAGGGGGGCAACGATTTCCTTCATGCATTCAGGAGGAACTTCTATGATGCTAAGAGCATTTTTTTGCCTCCGTTGAGAAAAATTTAGTTGGCTGCCGATGATACTTCTAGGGCCATGTCTGACGGCTTCTTCTTGAAGTTAAGCTGAGCTTGTTTCCTTGGTTTTGCAGGGTCTGCAACAATACAGCACGATAAGCTCATCAGCTAATATTGACGTGCAATCCTTTTGAGCGTTCGCGAAAAATAAGCTCATCGGCTAGATGGTTAAAACTCACTAAGTGGACGAGGTAGAACAGTTCAGAGTCCAAACCTGGTTTGGTTTGCTTGTTGGAGGAGAGAACCGATGACTTCCAGTCATTGTAAGCTTCCTTTTCCATTTTCTTGTGTCTTTTGTAAGTTGGCAGCTGAGATTGGAAGAAACAGGAACAGCTGCATCAGTCAGTTGTCCAGAAGAATGCACATAACATTTGACTACAAAATTCTGTGACGCCAAAAAGAACCCAAATGAACGTAAAAGGAATATGATCAGAAACATTCTAAAGGTGCTACAGGTTCAATAAATTAGAAACTACTCGGAAATATGCACAATCATATTCACTTTGGAGTCTTTACCCTTGAAATTTTTACAAGCTCCTCTCTAAACGTCTAGTACATAATTAAGGAATCAGTATACATATAAGTGGCACACTGGCACCATGCATTTGTATTGGCTTTAGCAGCCATTCATTGTGTAGATTAAACTATATGTGATCATATTTCAACAAGCCAAAATCACCAAACTAGAAGGTTATGCCTTTGTAACCAGAAAACCTTTCTGCCAAAATCAAGGTTCTTCACAGGTTAAACACATGCAGCATGCATTTTTTCCAACCAATGTTTACAGAACCAACCAAACTTATATGTTCATTTTTTCTCGCTCTCATCTTACAAAATGCAAGTGACCAAGTGAACGTTTGAAACTACACCATTGTTAGCCTAGTGTTGCAGAAACAAATTCATATATAGTATCAATACCAAGCATCTTAGGCAGTTTCATACTTATAATCAGAGCTCAAAAATAATAAGGCAGCTTATCCCTAAAGTTCCATGACATGAATTATCAATACTCTGCAAGTAAAGCAGTACATACGTCTAGTTCATCTTGGTCATCCCCTGAGGATTCACCAGATGAATCACTGTCGTCGTCATGTTTCCTTTTGCTAGGCAAAACATCCAGCAGTTCTGCATAAAGGTTACAAATTATGAGTATACTACACAAGATTCCTAGCAAATTATGCACTTCAACGCTGCTAGTTGTCATGTGTGTAATACTGAAATGAATAGTCAATCCTGAATATGAAGAAAGGATGCAAAGATTTTTTTTTTTTTAAAAAAAAGAAAGGATCGATCCTCCAGAACACAGATACCTCTATTCCCTTTTATGGACTTTGCATCCTTCTTCTCTTTGGCAATCCCCAAAACATCAAAGCAAAGATCTGCCATGGATGTTGAAACCTGCAGCCACCACAAATTAACAGTCAAAACAGGATGATCCATAGCATAAATCCAATCATGCACATGCATACTCCCATTATCTAGACATGCATGATAGGATAAGATACATGCACTAGCAATGCACATGAATATATGTGATCCTTAATCATTACCGTTGTAAATTCAGAACTAGATGTTCCGCATAAATCAATCAACTTCAGTTTGTCAACTTTAAGCTGCAAGAAAAATAGGGGAAAATATCAGCATACAAGAGGCAAAGTATCTATTAAAAAAATCATTGCTACTGATTCTGCTAGCACCTTATGCCTCTTTGCACATAAATAGAATGCAGCTGCAGTGAACACTGGTCGACCAAAGTCAGTGCTTGCTCGGCGAGAAGGTGGCAGTGCTGCCAAAAAACGCTCCTTGTAGCTGAAAGAAAAACACATTAGGTACAGTTAGAAGGCATCAAATAATTTGTATGCAACACTCGACTACAGCTTAATCAAACGAAATTGCACAGCTCATAACGAGCAATTGGACTCAAATACAAGATTTCAGTACAAACGAGCTTCCACGGCCACAAGAGAGCAAACTTACAGCGACAATCCCTTCTGCACGAAAGGTATCAGCCTGACACAGCCGAACTGGATGCCCAATTCACGCGCATCCAATGTAGTCCTGCAAGAGGAATTAGGCAATTCGACTGTATTAGTCAAGAGCGAAGACACGAGGCATAGTTTATACGCATAGATTGGTAGTAGAACAGACGAGGAAAGAAGCGTACTTGACACCAAGACCATTCTGCAGCGCGTTGAATGATCTGATATACGCCTTCTCAGACATGCCACTCATCCGCACCGCCTCTGCCCGGTCGAATATCACCTGGAACCTGCGCAAACCACGAGATAATCGAACCAGGTCACGCCACTGAGCAACACGATTCCCCCTCTAGGCGGGCAATTCGTCGAACACTTGCAAGGCAACTCATCGAAAACTCACTTGGACGCCGCGATCTCGAGGCAGATGATCGCTTTGCACACCTCCCCCTGCGCGAAGCCAAAAGATCTCAGAGACACGAACACGAACCGACCAGAAAGAAACAGCATAGGAGGAAAAGCCCCGGTTGCTCACGATGCCGAGGACGGAGGAGTCGAAGGTGACGTCGCAGAGGCGGCGGAGCTCGGCGGCCTTGCGGACGACGGGGCGGGAGCCGGAGAGGCCGAGGCGGGAGGCGATCGACGACATGTCCATGGCCGCCGCAGCCGCCGCCGGTGGATCGAGGGGGGTTGGCGCGGAGCGGGAGGCGGTTTGGGCATTTGGAGCGGGAGAAATGGTGGGCAGATTTATGAGGTTGGATTTGCGGATTTGGGGATTCTTTTGGCGGGCGAGGGGGATGGCGGGAGACGGGAATTCGCAAGCCTTTCGCGCCTTTTATGCTTTCGTGGCTCTTGCGCGGATTTCGTCTGTTTTGACCGGGCTTCGGATGATGGTTTGGCCCGTTTACCTCCATCCTGGCCCACACATATATATGGGCCGAGATTGGGGCCTACCCAAACAAGCCCTAAATGTTTTTTTTTTCCTCGAGAAAATGATGGCATATGTTAGCCGAACACAAATATTCCTTGTTATGCCTACAATAATACTGGTTGATAAGAGAAATAACAATTAAAACTCGGATTACTAAAACTCGGAGTCCTCAAGTGTCTCTGTCCAAAACTAATACTACAGGTTAGAAATTTAGAGGTATTCTCCAAATATATTTTGTTCCTTCGATATATTCTATTTGTGCACATAACTCCCTAAGTTATTTTCTTGCCACACTTTACCCTTTGAATTATTAAAAATCTCTCACTTTACTCCTTATATCTTTTTTAGTTTATCATTATAAAGATGTAAAACATCGCCATAAAGACTGATCTGATTCCATTTCCATAGATCCACATAACTAGCTTGCCGCTACTGACAGGCCTCGTCTTGTACTGTTGTATTAGCAGTTTCCACACAAACGAACAATGCAGAAACAACCTCGGATAATCTGACACTCCCGTCACTGTCTCTGATAACAACACCCACCCTGTTTAATTGGTGATATCCGTGTAGTCTCCATCAACATTTATTTTTAACCAAAATAGTTTACACGTATGGTCTCTACTATACTGCAAGACGTACTCTCTCCGTAAATAAAAAAAAACTAATACTAAGATATGACACATCACATTACAACGAATCTAAATATAGAGTATGTTCAGATTCGAGATACTATGTTGGTTTTTTTTTTCGGAAGGAGCACAGCATATGGACGGATAGGATAAAACCCCAACTATCCCTAGTTTTTTTTAAAAAAAAATGGCTATAACAAGCCACCGATATAACAAACTCCAGTTGTAATACCCATGCATCCATATAAGTTGGATTTTAACCATGTGATTATATAAACAAAATATCCTAAATACTCAGAGATGGAGGTAGTATCCGATAAAAGAGAGACGAGTGATAGAGCAAACAATTAATGACATAGACATTTGAAGCTGACGCTTGGAAATAATTGGTGTGTACGACAGCAAAAGAAAGCCTCTTCAGTCTCAAGGTACCTCGTAAAAGATTTTTCTCATGCCCTGTTAGATTTATATTATTAAGAGGATCACTGTCATGAATTATATATGGTCTGATTAGCATAGCTTCAAATCCAACTCCACCATCAAACAGTTTCAGCTCTACCTAAAATGGAAGCGAAGCTAGGTGGAACGCTCTTACAAAATAAACTAAAGAGGTTGAGCTAGATTTAGGTAGCTACACAGTTTCACACTAGACTCAACTCCTGAAGCTAAATTTAGGAGTTATAGCTATACCAAACATGCCCTTAATTATGATAGGATTAAAGAAAATTTAGAAATAAAGTTAATAAATACCTTAAAACAAGTGGTTAATGCAATACGAGAAAGTTTTTAGTTTTTGAAAAAGATACTTTTAAGCGTGGGGCAAACAATCTGTTTTATAGCATTCTAGTGAATAAGGTTAAAACAATGGGGCCTGCTGAAACAAACTTTCCTACTACGTATATTTATAGTCAATATAGTTGTAAGCTTTCCTATATTTATACCTATATAGTTATAACTAATCGATGTCTTCGGTCAAAAAAAAAAAGTATTCGATGTCTTGAACAAGATTCGGTTACTGGTAGCTATATCAGAACGATAACAGGTTTTATGTTATATGATAGTACCTTTTAAGATAGACCAACGTGTGTCCTTTTCTTAAAGTAGCTAATCATTAATAAAATTATTGATTATCAAAATTTCACAAGTTTAACCCTTTTTTTTAGATACATCAAATATTTACTATGGCAATGAATATTTACTACCAAATCAGTTCCACTAGTCACTAGAGACCACACAAGAGCCTCTTGTCTGGCCAAGAATTACGAATACTAGGATATCATACGAAGACTGTTATACCCCGAAGTCCCGAACATTACAAGATTTTTAAGAGCCTAATTTTCGCAGGCTCGATAAATTTCATGTCACATGAGTCAGATGGCCTTCTCGATGTATTGGAGTAGGAACAGTGACGCATAGCTGTAATGATATAATTTATATAAAACTTGCATTTAACTATAGTTTGGTATTGGGATCTTATGTCAATTTGAAATTTTCTTTCTAGCAATTTTTTTTCTTTATGGACAAAACTCGAGACGATCGAATGATAATAAATCTAATAGTTTTGGAGGCAAAGAAAAAAAACTTACGAAAGTAAAATCCGCCGTAAATATTTCTTATATTTACTCTAAACGCGAACAGTGATGCAATCAGTAGAGAAAATATCCCTGCCTGCGTTGAGTCTCTCAATCGATGCAACGCAACCACGTCAAGCGATGCGCAGGGTCCGTGCACTCGCGTTCGCCCTCGCCCTCGCCGCGGTGGCGCCGCCGCCGCCGTCCGCGGCGTTCGACGAGGTCTGCGGCGGCCGCCTCTACAAGGCCAACAGCAGCTTCGACGCCAGCTTCCAGCAGGTCGCCCGCGCCCTCCCCGCCAACGCCACCTCCTCCCCGTCCCTCTTCGCGACCGCCGCCGTCGCCGGCGAGGTGTACGCGCTCGCGCTCTGCCGCGGCGACCTGGCCGCGGAGTCATGCAGCGTCTGCGTCGACTCGGCCTTCCACGACGCGCAGCAGGTGTGCCCTTCCGCCATGGACGTCGCCATGTACTACGGCACCTGCGTCGTCCGCTTCTCCGCCCAGGATTTCCTCGCGGCGAGGAGCAACACGCAGGAGAAGGTCATCCTGAGCACCGCGCAGACGCTGGCCTCCTCCGCCGCCGGCCGCTTCCACGGCCTCGTCGCCGACCTCCTCAACGCCACCGTCGACTACGCGGTGGCGGCGACCAGCTCGGCGAGTCGACGGTTCTTCGCCACCGGCGAGGTCGACGTCGACGGCGGCTACTTCGGCGAGCAGTTCTCCAAGATCTACTCCTCGGCCCAGTGCACGCCGGACCTGACGCCGGCGCAGTGCAGCGGGTGCCTAGCGACGACCATGGCGGAGATGCCCCGGCAGGTCTTCCCGGCCAATTCGCCGGGGGGAAGGGTCGTCGGCGAGCGCTGCGACCTGCGTTATGACGTCTTCGCGTTCTACAACATGGACGCCATGGTACGGCTGCAGGTTGCACAAGGAGGTTAGTCTCTTCTCTACGTTCCGTTTTACTTTTTACACGCTTCGACAGAGTATTTCAGAAACCAAATGGACTTATCTCAGGCGCTCACCAAATAATAATAATAATAATAATAATAATAATAATAATAATCATGATGATGATGATGATACAAGGTATCGGCTGATACCTCAGAGTATCATCCTGTCCAAACGGAATACCATTCCATAGCATTTTCCATAATAATTCCGATAACAATAACATCAACAACTCAACTGGGAGAGAAATACCGAAGGCGTTGTATTTAAGGCCAAGAAAAGACCCCAAAAGTCGCTCTTACTCGAATAAGGACGACATTGTTGTCGCAAGCTATATCTCAACCTATAATTTAGAATAACACATAACAAATGATTTTATAGTAACATCATACCTAGAGGACTGGTTAAAGATGGTGTTACATGGTACCTTTTCAAGGATGGGAAAACTGCTCACGTTCTCAACTGTTAGTTTAGTGTAAGAGCACGTGCTATAATCTTTCTATCTATCTCAATATAAAGTATTTTACTATGTGTGTGCATTTAAAATTTCAATTTTATGAAACTATCTAGCTCAATTGTATGGAAACTGCACTAAGGTCAATATCCAATATACTTTAGTGGTATTTTAATTTTGTAACTAGATGATACCGTACACTAATGTGCAGGATGACTATACAAATGGCTTTGAAAAGATATGCATGTTTTAAAAAAGAGCGAACAAAAGAAAAATAAAGAACTTGAATTCTTCAGTTACATGGCCGAGGAGATCAATAGTCTTCCAACTAATGCATGAATGTATCACAATTACAACGTCCAATGCATATGAATAGAGGGAAATTAAATGACTTTTAACTTACACATCAGCTAAGACATTCTAGTCCTCTAATGGATGATCCAACTGTAAGGATTTTTAGGATGAGAGAACTCAATGCATGATTGGATATATAGATTTCTTGGTAACTAGCTGTCTGTGCTTTGCTACGGATAAAAGAAAATGCATTAATGTATTACCCATCGTTTTCTATACGGAATATTAATCTTACTCTTTAATTTTTATGTGGCTATCTATTTAGAATTGATCTTTTTTTAGTATTAAGAAGTTCGGGGGTTAACTTGTAAAATTTATAATTGGAGTAATTGGGGTGGCAGATTCACCTCCACAACCACTAATTTCTTGTAAACAAATATATAGATATATTAATATAGAAAATCAGTGGTTAACATATGTATATATGCCAAAATTTATTCCTCGATGAGTGGAGTGTAAGAGATATACACTGAATGGTAACCACTGAACCTGATGAACAATATTTGCTATTGCTATCTTTTTTAACCTGTTCAATTCAGTTATGCATTTGTGGATTTTATGAACTATAAGCATCGTTGACTTGATAGAGTTGATATATTGAGTAACAATGTAATTTTACCATCCTTAAAAACATACCGGAAGATACCACATATTATAGTGTAAAATCTAGTACCTCCAGATACCAAGTATCTCCAGATACTAGGTTCCTCAAGGTATTTTCTTAAGTATAGTAAAATTTCCGTGAGTAACAATATTTACAGTCCCTACGACTTAACAGAAGATACCTGATATTGGTAAATTTTCTAATTGTCAACTACTTACGGAATTCATTTATGAACCACAGGGGAAAGCACCCCTGGTGGACATTTCGATTGCTAAATGAACTACCGACAAGGCGACAATATTCCTGCCATACAAAAAGCTTACAGAGGAATTTGTAGTAAAAGAACAAATCTAGATGTTTTTGGCTTTCAGAATTCAGATGTATATCTACTGAAATTTCTTCGCTGTTTTCCAGGCAAAAAGAAATCAAGCCCAATTCTTGCAGTTGCACTTCCGATAGTACTTGTTGGATTACTCACCATCACACTAGTTTGCTTTTATATTTGGAGAAAGAAAAGATTACCGCCCAAAGCACCACTCATCGGTAAGACCTTGCTCTGCATGATGCAACACTATTCTTGTCTATTGCTTGAGAAATTTACAAACAGAAAGAACTTGAAATCAAATAAAATGTCACAAAGATCCTCCCAGCTAACAAGAAGTAAAAAAAAAACAACCGTCTTTAAAAAAATCTGTATTTTTTTACGGCTATTAATTCCGCTTCAATGGATGCAGAAGTTAGAGAGGATCTCGAGGCTTTCGAGTCCATCTCTATTGATCTTGCAACACTGCGATCAGCAACTGGTAACTTTGATGAAAGCAACAAACTTGGGGAAGGAGGATTTGGTGTTGTTTTTAAGGTATATAACATTCTTGTGCCATTTTTTGCCCCTTCGACATGAGGAAAACTAGTGTTTATTTGGACAATGAAAAACGAGTATCATCCCAATAATTGTTTAAATAAATATATCGTTTGATTGCTCAGGGTGTCCTCCCTGATGGACAAGAAGTAGCAGTAAAGAGGCTTTCCAATTGCTCCATACAAGGACTAGGACAACTGAAGAATGAACTATCTTTGGTAGCCAAGCTGCAGCACAAGAATCTTGTTAGGCTCATTGGTGTCTGCTTGGAAGAAGGAGAGAAGGTGCTTGTTTACGAGTACTTGCCCAACAAGAGCCTGGATACCATTCTTTTCGGTACATGTCTTCACTTGAATTTGCTTGACATTGTGAACATGTTTATATTTAAACTGAGAATTTGTCATTTGACACCAGATCCAGAAAAAAGCAGGCAACTTGATTGGGGAAAGCGATACAAGATTCTAAATGGAATCGCTCGAGGCCTGCAATATCTGCATGAACATTCCCAACTCAAGATAGTCCATCGGGATCTGAAGGCGAGCAATGTTTTACTTGATGCAGACATGAAACCCAAGATAGCAGACTTTGGGTTGGCAAAGATCTTTGGAGATGACCAAACTAGGAATGCCACAAGCCGCATTGTTGGAACACTGTAATTGATTTTCTCTGCACCCACTCTATTTTGTTTCCTTATCATGACACATCACATTTTTCTAAAAATAATGAAAATGGTTTCCACCTCTGGCCTCTAGCAAAAGACACACAACCAACATAGCACCATACATGGTTAACTTATGCTTGATCTTGTTATAGTGGTTACATGTCTCCTGAGTACGCCATGCGTGGGCAGTACTCAACCAAGCTCGACGTCTTCAGCTTCGGCGTCTTGGTCTTGGAGATCGTCACGGGACGAAGGAACAGCTACGTGGTGATCTCAGAACACACTGAAGGTCTCTTCAGTCTTGTAAGCACAAACTGATCAGATTGTCATCACATTTTCCCTTCATTTATTTGTAGTTGAATGCTGATTCAGCAGCTGACATGGCAGGTGTGGAGGCACTGGAATGACGGGACAGTCACAGAAATCGTGGATCCTTCTCTGGGTAGGCACTACCCTAGAGGAGAGATCCTGAAATGCATCAACATTGGGCTACTCTGTGTTCAGCAAAACCCTGCAGATAGGCCATCGATGTCAGCGATCATCATCCTGCTCAGCAGCGAGACGGTCACTCTACAAGCACCCTACAGGCCAGCATATATGTTTGGGAGGAGCAGGAGCTACAGCTACACAGAGACCGTGGATGTACGTGCGTCTTCGGAGCCTCATTCGTCGATCACAGAACTTGAACCTAGGTAAAAATCGCCAGTCGTTGATTGAAGATAGGTAGTGGATAATGAGTCGATTGATGAACTTATCATTGGTCTACTCTAATTTAACTAAATATATATTTTTTTATTAATGTAAAAAAGATGAGTATTGTTTTGAACTAGTGGGTGAATGCGTGCTCGTCAAGTCTCACTCGTGCATACTAGTCGTCAGAGCTGCAACCTTGGTCAAGTCTCCGAATTAAAGCAGAGCAGTCCTTATTACGATGTACGATAAACTGGAAAAAATTCTGATCACCGATTGGGCAGAATTAATATATGATAGATGTGTCAACTTGTTTGTCAATTCTACTAGAAATGTATCCCCTTTGGTCAAATGTGCTTTTCTGCAGAAGACTTAACCCTGTAATTTATAGCCACTTGTCAAGAACCCTTTTTGTCACGGCATTATCACAAACACCTGTTAGTTATTTCCTCCTTGAAATTTCAGAAATCTATAGGCATGATGTGATGCCCGGTTAATCTCTACAACAACCGTATATGAGGACCCCAGGAGTATTTAGTAAGCGAAGACACTTCAGCCATTTATGAGGCCCTTATACTAGGATTCCCTAGTTCCGTACACAAATATAAAATATTTTAACATATCTATTTGTCTATAAGAAACTTTGAAATTTTATTCATCTCATCAATCATCTCCAAATTAAATTTCTTCCTATCTTATCTCCAACTACTTATTTGAGAAGCATCATAGTTTTTTTTTCTCTTCATCCTTAATCTATAGAAAAATAGCCAAAATCTTTTATATTTGTGGATGAAGGGTGCAGTATTTATGCACCTAGCTTTTCCTATGGGCCAGGCACTAGCCAACACAAAATAGTCATTGTCTTGCACCGCCAATGCAATCTTGTGCCTCTTCACCGTTGGTCGTTTCATAACATTTATCCACTCAATTTCATGGCACTGAATCTAATTATAAGATTTGGTTCATGAATTCACTACCAGTTCAGATTGCATAGGTTCATTTTAGCGGATTTTATTGGTCTACTCCCTCCGTCCTAATAAAAAAGTAACGTAGGAGAGGACGGATGTGACCCCTCCTAATATAACGAATCTGGACAACCATCTATCTAGATTCGTTGTATAAGTTGTCTTTCTTTTTTTAGGACGGAAGGAGTAGATAACTGCTAGTTATAGTTATTTTGTGAACTAATATAAATATCATAACAAGTGCAAAATACCTTTTATCACAAATAAGTATCAGTTTTAAAAGGAAGTCTAAAGTCTCACAACCAGTTTTAAAAGGACGTCTACAGCTTAAGTTTATCACCATTTCTTAAGTACAGAAAGCGAAAACAAAACGAACAAGTTAACCCGGTAGAACAAGGGGATGTTTGGTCATTGGAATCACTTTGCCTGCCGCGTCTATAGACATATCAGTACATACTAGTACCTGACTAGTCATGTGTTTGGTATTTATGTATACCTTCTAGTTCTACCCTGCTTTTCTAGCGTCTAGCCCATGTACATAACATGAACTTAATGACTTAATAATTGCTACAGTAGTCGTGACTTTATAATAAAGTTATAAGATATCTGACAAACCACGATTGTCTAAGATTAGTCACGGTAATATTGGGCATGGACCAAACATTATCTAAAATATCTCAATGACAAACCACGGTTGTGTAAGATTAGTCATGATAATATTGGGCATGGACCAAACATATATTATCCAAAATATCTGAATGACGATGTGATTGATGATGCTCCGGCTCTACCAATAAACAAATATCGACGACCGGTTGGCGTAGACTTAACCTTTCATAGGACCCACTAATTAATGTAACATCATATTCCATTCCTTTTAAAATATAGTATCCTGAAAATATTAAAGACATAATTTAATACTATAAATCTATATAGTTTTATATTTAGGTTCGTAAAATAGAATGTTTGATGTATTTTAGGACGGATGTAGTAGCTTCCTCTCTAGACACACACGAACGGAATCAAACCAATGCATTTCATCACCAACGCAACCATGTACCCATGTTCATAATTCATATATAGCCTTCAGACCAGTCACTCTCAAGTCTCAACTATTTGTTGTCTTATGGGATGGAATCTCTTTTTAGTTATTCTCGAATGGCAATATTTTGTAGAGATACTTTGTGGAAGGATCGATAGGTCGACAAGCACATAATCTGTAAAATCTTTTTTTTTTGAAAAATGTTCCTTTTTGCTATTTTTTTTTCATACGTGTATATGCAGGTGGTTTATCGATATGTTTTATAAACAGAGGATTAAATAGGCAGGAAATAAGTACAAGTAATACACGAGAAGAAAATAGTCTACAAACTCTTTTTTTTTTTGGTTTTTTTGGCTAAAACATTATAAAGCTTGCAACCAACTACTAAGGGTTTTTTTTTGAATGGCACATATTTGTTGTCTATGACATAACATGGTATTTTTTTTATTTCCTGCCCAAATATGCTAGACTTCTTATTTTTTATTGTTTTAAAAATGGTTGGCTTTTTATCTCCCGAAATGATCACTTAATGTGAACACCATTGCTAGCTCTCACTGCTCACGGTCTCATCTCGTCACTCCGAGCCGGTAAAGACCACTCGCGCGTTAGCTCGATCTAAGCATTAGTACTACACTAGCTAGCAACATGCGCGGCGTCCATGTCGTCGCCATCGCCGGCCTCCTGACGGCCGCCCTGGCGCCGCTCGCCGCCTCCTACCCATGGGGCGCCTGCGACGTGAGCAGCAACTACACGGCGAGCAGCGCGTTCCAGGAGAACCTCCGCGCCCTGGCCGCCACCCTGCCCGGCAACGTCTCCTCGTCGCCGGACCTCTTCGCCGCCGCCACCGCCGGCGCGGCGCCCGACGCCGTCTACGCGCTCGCGCTGTGCCCGCCGTTCGACAACCAGAACGTCTCCGGCTGCCGCGCCTGCGTCGCCAGCGGGTTCGCGGACGCGCAGAAGCTGTGCCCCTTCAACAGGGGCGTCACCATCGTCTACAACCCCTGCGTCTTCAGCTTCTACGGCCGCGACATCCTCAACTCCTCTACCAATCCCAAGGACCAGGAGGTGATGCTCTACAACGCCCAGAACGTCACCGTCCCCAACGTCGGCGACTTCAACCGGGCCACCTACGAGCTCCTCAACGGCACGGCCGACTACGCCGCGCGCGCCGCGAGGAGGTTCGCCACCGGCGAGATCAGCTTCGACGCGACGTACCCGAGGATATACGGCATGGCGTGGTGCACGCCGGACATGGCGCCCCGGCGGTGCCGGGCGTGCCTGGCGGCGGCGATCGCCGAGATGCCAGGCAGCTTCATACCCAACACGCAGGGGGCTAGGATCGCCGGGGCGCGCTGCACCGTGCGGTTCGAGGTGTACCCGTTCTACAACGGCAGCGGCATGGTGCAGATGACGGCGAGCGCACCGGCGGCTGTGCCGGTGACCCCCGGTGCGTTCTCGGCTTCTTCCTACTATATACTCCCCCTATATTTTAATAACGCCGTTAACTTTTTGACTAATATTTGACTGTTGTCTTATTTAAACTAGTTATCCAATTATAATTTATTTTATTGTGGCTTAATTTATCATCAAATGTTATTTAAGCATGACATAGTATGCTTATATTTACAAAAAATTTTAAATAAGACGAATGGCTAAACGTTGTTTCAAAAGTCAATGAACGCCATAAATTAAAATACGGAGGGAGTATTTTCTTTTTGGCTTTGAAAGGTCTTTTGTTTTCCTAGTATTTTAAAGGTAAATACAATAATACACAAGTCTTACAGACATCACACTCGAAAGCATCGTATGCACGAACACAAGTCCAGTACACACGCCGAAAATGTCAAAAACACCAGCACCAAGTCTAATGAATTGGGTGTATATCAAGCACGCTCCCATAACCACGCAAATACGCAATGTTGAATAGACCCATATAGATTGTGGTCTTTTGGACGGGTTGAAAACCCCTTACCTTCGCATATAAAACAGAACAACAAATTAACACATGATTAATTAATTATTAGTTAAAAATTAAAAGATGAATTAATATGATTTTTACAACAACTTTTTTATTTTTTTTCAAAAAAACATATCGTTTAGTAGTTTAGGAAACGTGTGCGCGGAAAACGAGTGAGTGAAGGTTCAACAACATTGAGTTAAGAACATAGGGTCTTGGACCTAGTTTAGTTCCCATTTTTTTTCCCAAAAACATCATATCGAATCTTTAGACATATGCATGGAGTATTAAATATAGATAAAAACAAAAACTAATTGCACAGTTTGCATGAAAATCGCGAGATGAATCTCTTGAGCCTAATTAGTCCATGATTAGCCATAAGTGCTACAGTAACCCACATGTGCTAATGACGGATTAATTAGGCTCAAAATATTCGTCTCGCGATTTCCAAGCGAATTATGAAATTAGTTTTTTCATTTGTATCCGAAAATCTCTTCCAACATCCGGTCAAACATCCGATGTGACACCCAAACATTTTCTTTTTGCGAACTAAACACACCCTTGGGAGAATAATGGACCTAGTTTAAAAGTATATGAATCACTTACCTTATTGGCTAGCTTTTGTTGTGAAAAAGACTTTTTACAGTTCTATAATTGTTATCAGAGCCTATATATCTAGTTGAATATCTCTGCCTTGATGGACTGTACGTGCTGCCAACGAGACCTGAGGTAGCGTCAGGATGGTGAAGGAGAGATCATTGAATAGTCCCACATTGTTTCAAGGGTCTATAAGTGGAAGGGTGAGGGGGATATTTTGAATAGTCCCAAATTAACTGTAAATTGTACTTTTTCAATAACAAATATCATTAACTAGAGCAACATGGTTTCATAAGAGAAAAATATCATTAACTATACTTAGTGAGAGGGCGATTGTGTGAGTACGTAGGACATGAACATGTTTTACTTTGCAAATTAGTTAATTTCGATTTTAGCTAAAGCTACTGTCGGAAAATGTTCGTTTATTTTTCAGGGAAAAAGAGCAGTAAAACCGGTAAAGTTCTTGCAATTGTACTTCCTATAGTGGCTGCTCTACTTGCTAGCACCACGATAGGCTTTTGTTGCTGGAGGAGGAGGGCAAAGATTACTAAGCGGTCACTATCATGTAAGTTACAAAAAATATTCAAATGATTTATCAACAACCATTAAATCTAATTTCCATTATATACCCATTTTCTTTTTTTTAAAAAAAAATCGTTGTGCTCTTCTCTCCCAGAAATCTTAACGGCATCAGATATTTTAAACTGCTAAATTGCTTGCTCTTACCATGACACACAGATGCATCTCATACTGAAGACATTCAAAGTATTGAATCTCTTATTATCGATCTATCAACACTAAGGATTGCCACAAACAACTTTGCTGAAAACAATAAACTTGGTGAAGGAGGATTCGGTGCCGTTTACAAGGTACATATATGGACACACGCATTTCTGTCAGTTTGTACGTATGCTTGTGGATTTCTTCAGTTGTACATGGCACAGTGCTTTAGTAAAAAAAACATGTTAATTTGTGCAGGGATCCTTACCTGGCGGAGGCCAAAAAATAGCTGTGAAAAGGCTCTCTCAGAATTCTGGGCAAGGAATAGGGGAGCTTAAAAATGAGCTAGCTTTAATTGCCAAGCTTCAGCACAAAAACCTCGTGAGGCTTGTTGGTGTTTGTTTGGAAGAAGACGAGAAGCTACTTGTCTATGAATACATGCCTAACAAAAGTCTAGACACATTTCTTTTTGGTAAACATTTAAATTTAATACATTGCCTTATTCCTATCAGATTGAAATTGAATTACAATGTTGTACAAGCTGCTCACGATAATGCCGATGTTTCTGGTCTGAACTGCAGATTCCGAGAAACGCAAACAAATCGATTGGGGAAAGAGGTTCATGATAATAAAAGGAATCGCCGGAGGATTGAACTATCTGCATGAAGATTCTCAATTGAAGATTGTCCACCGTGATCTAAAAGCAAGCAACGTTCTACTGGACACTAATATGAACCCAAAGATTTCAGACTTTGGCTTGGCAAGGCTTCTTGGAGAGGATCAGTCACTAGAAATCACAAACCGCGTTGTTGGAACTTAGTAAGCACAGAAAATATTAGTATACATTAGTAACTAACATGCTCCAAATAACTCTGTTATAGTTAATGTTATTTTGCCTCTTTGCAGTGGATACATGGCACCGGAATACGCCTTACGTGGGCATTATTCTGTAAAGTCAGACATATATAGCTTCGGCGTATTAATTTTGGAGATCATCACGGGAAGAAAAAACAGTGACTCCTTCAATTCTGAAGAATCTGTTGATCTTCTTAGTCTTGTGAGTGGTCTTATCTGCCCTTCACAATCTTTAACTGTTCTTGGTGGCAACACTAACAAGCGTGATTACATTGATGCAGATATGGGAGCATTGGGAAATGAAAACAATCACGGAGATGGTTGACCCATCTTTGAGGAGTGACTCCTCACTAGATGACATTTTGAGGTGCATTCATGTCGGACTAGTATGCGTCCAGGAAGACCCCATGGATAGGCCAGCCATATCAATGATCAATGTCATGCTCGACAGCAATACGGTTCCAGTTCAAGCTCCATCCAGACCAGCATTTTTCACAGAAATGAGTGGCAAGATTGGTTCAAGCATTTATTCCCAACCATACCCAACAGCTGACTTCACAGCCAGGTCGACGGTAATGTCACCAAATGAGGTGACAATAACAGAGCCTGAACCAAGATAAATCATGTGTAATACTTCTTTATATGAATAAGTTGATCTAGGGGAAAAGAACCATGCTATCTGTTATTGGAGTAAAGAGAGGTCTATGGTTGTGTACTAAGTATGTTCTTTAGCAAATGTGCATTACACGCAGTTGTAATATAGAATCACTATATTGGTGTTTGAATCTCCTGAAGATAAGATTAAGTGTTTCACGTAAAATGAGGTGGTAATAACGTGCGATTAATTGAGTTTTAATTATTACAAACTTGAAAAATGGATTAATCTTATATTTTAGAACAACTTTCATATATAAAGTTTTCGCACGAAACGCACTGTTTAGCAGTTTGAAAAGCGTACCACGAGTATCCAAAATTTAATCCAACTTTTGTTGGAGAAAAGAACATGGTGTGTTGTTTAATTCATATATGTGTGTTGTTTCAGTTGAGAGATAATATATCTGCTGTGACTGTATTTTTTGTGTGTATTTGTAATCATCAGTTTTACACTTGCATTCCTACCGGAATCATATATTTTTTCCCTATTCCTCAGTTTTTCAATCATGCGATTCAAAGGGGCCCTAATTCGTGTCTCCCATCTTCTCGCGCTGCTCCGCCTCATTGCACTAGAAGCGTTCTCGACACTGTCAACAAAATGAGAGAACTTGGGGAAAGTGATTTCATCTCTCGAGGGGATATTCCCTCGTTTCGTGCATGCCACCTGAATAGTTATCAAAAAATATGAAAAAAATTTGGCAACATAGATTAATATGAAATATATCACTCTACAAACATGCAAGTTTAAATTCAACTTCTACAAGTTGTAACAAAAATAACAAATATAGTTGCGAATGTGCGATAACTTTTTTCTGTTTAATTTGTTATTTTTGTTGCAACTTGTAGAAGTTGAATTTGGTCTTGCATGTTGGTGGAGTTATATATTTAGCATTAATCTATGCTGTCAATTTTTTTTAAAATTTTTTATAACTATTTAAATGACACGCAAACAACAACAAGGAGATGTCCCCTCGAGGGATAGAAATCCACATCCGAGAACTCATCAAGTGGTTTTGGCTGGCAAATCATTTTGCTGCTCAACGAGTGCCATGCCAGCTAAAACCGCCTCAACACCGGCAAGGAATCCGATTTGCATTAGTTTCATGTTTGACGATGCTCGTGCCTAGTTTTTGGGCTAAGGGTATAAATTGGACTCGACTCCTAGTTGAGGGGCCTTAAGTGGACTTTTTCCTGATCCAGGGGAACGAACGCAAGACAGAGACTTTGCCGGCCCAACTCGAGGGAACATTGGGTGATTTGGATTCCCACAGGCCAGAACCCAGCCCAATTGATGCCGTTTCTACGGGAAAGAATTCATCGCCTTTGCATGGGTTAAATTTCTCGACTACACGGCGATCGGTGGCCTTTGCATGACTACGAGTACGTTGACATAAGGAACAACAGTAAACCATCATTTTTTTTGAAAAAAAAAACGAGTTTCGGACTTTCACTTTGAATTTGAAATGCCAATTAGTTGAAAACAGATCTACGTGAAACTTAAACAACATCCAGAACACGATCGGTGTGAGTGTCATTAGGTCATGGGATTAATCTCTGCCACAGTAGAGGGACACCTTTCAGTCTAAGGTCAGTATTAGGTTCGTTCTTTTCAGAGATAAAAATTTTACCTCGAATTTTTACCATGTTATTTAAATTGCTAAACACTGTACTATTTTATAAGAAAAAACTTTACATATAAATTTCACTTTAAAATATGATATAGATCTATTTTTAGATTTAAAATAATTAACTTTTAATTGATCATGTGCTAAATATCTTCTCGTTTTGTTGTTCGTGCTTAATCTTCATCCTTCGCTGTTTCTGAGACCTTAACTTGAGATGACTTTCATGTAGGGATGAAAACGGAGCGGATAGTTTCCGTCCGCCTCGAACTAAAATAGATACGGATACCTTTCGGATCATTCTCGGATAGTTCGGATACAAATAAGAATACAGATATTTTCTTCCGGATACGAATACGGATATGGTATCGGGTTTCCGTCGGATACGGATAATAATTCGGATATCCGGTGAACAGTGCTATTCGAATATCCGCAGAAGCCATGAGGCATACCCCATTTTTTTCTAACTCTATAACCTTCATTATACCTTTATAAATTTTAATAGTAGTTTATCTCTTAACACTAGTTCAAACTATTAATATTGTTTAAATTTTAAAAAATATTTATAAATTATACTTTATTTTATATAAAATGAGCTAATTATATATGTTGATATTTGTTTCTATTAGAAGTTGAGTTGGTTTTCGTGTTCCGAAAAAAAATTGTTTCCGTATTCGTGTCCGATCATATTCGATTTTTATTCGTGTTCAAGATAATCCGTATTTAAACTATCCGTATTCGTTTTTCGTTTTTGTATCCGTAAAAAATATAGAAACAAATATGATATGAGTATCCGTATCCGCTCCGTTTTCAACCCTACTTTCATGTCCCGTTTGTCCTGCGCAGAAATGGGAGAAAACGATCGATATGTACTACAGTATATGATTTTGCCAGTAGTCCATGTGTGTGCACGGACGGAGACGGACGCCGGCCGGCCGTCCCGTCGCCAAGATCCCGGAGAATTTTACATGGGACATATGTACCGTCAGATTGTCGGCGCGTCGCATGTTACCCTGCCACGCACGGTGCCTAATACCCCCTTTATCCTTTTTAAATAGATAACACTGTTGATTTTTAACACATATTTAATTATTCGTTTATTTAAAAATTTTATATAGATGTATAAGATATAAATTATGCTTAAAATGCTTTTTAGTGATAAAATGGCTAACAATAAGATAAATTACAATCACATAAAATTTTTAATAAGACAAATGATTAAATGTATGTTAAAAATCAACAGTGTTATATATTTTAAAAAGGAATTATGGAACTACAGCTACATATTGTACGTATCTCTGAAATTTTTACATTTTGGTCCTTTTCGAAAACTTACTTTATAAATAGACTCATGAAAAAACTTAAATCAGGAATGGTTCTTTTTAGGCGCCAGAGTGGCTGGCGCCGTATCCCAACATGGCGGCGCCAGCCACACTGGCACCGTGCCCGTGCCACCGTAGCACTAGGACTGTCGTGGCGTTGCTGACTAGGCAGGGGGGGGCGCCAGCCAGACTGGCGCCACCCCTTACCACGGCGCCAGCATGGCTGGCGCGCCCCTCCTCTGCGGGCCCCACCAACTTTCTCCACCCTCAAAATCTTCGCCAAGTCTGTTCTGCCTTCGGGCAACAGCTGGCGCCCCCCACCCAGACCGCGGCGCCAGGGTGGCTGGTGCCGCCCTCCTCCCCCCACCGAAACCCTTCTGCCTCCGAGCCTCGGCAGGCACCGCCCTCATGGACCATGGCACCAGGGTGGCTGGCGCCGCCCTCCTCCCCCCGAAACCCTTCTGCCTCCGGGCCTCGGCTGGCGCCGCCCTCATGGACCATGGCGCCAGGGTAGCTGGCGCCACCCTCCCCCCACCCCGAAACCCTTCTGCCTCGCGGCACAGGCTGGCGCCGCCCTCCCCAACCGCGGCAAAAGCTAAAGGTACAAGTTGGTCATCCGCATCAGCTGATAATGCAGTCATCAAGGCACCACCGTATTTCCCAGTTAGGAAGGTTGCATCTATAGCTAGTACTGGCCTGCAATGCTTTAAAGCCTCAATGGAAGGACCAAAGCACCAGAATGCACGCATAAAAATTTTCTTGGTCACTCCATCAACGTTGACAACCCTATGAGGATGAGTATCGATGTGGTAGACCATACTGGGATTTCTCTGCTTAATGGCTTGTAGCAAAGTGGGCAAACGGACGTACGCTTCACCCCATTCGCCGTAAATGAGCTTCATAGCCTCCTCTCGTGCCCTCCAAGCCTTGCCATACTTAACCCTATACTGGAAAACCTCAAATATATACAAAGCTAACGCAGAAGCAGAGTGTGTAGATTGCAGTTTTATGGCATTGCATAACCTATTTGCTACGAACTTGGATGCCAGCTGCCGGTGGCTCCCTGAACCTTCGTCAGTAGCACAACTACGTGCCTTACCAACCCGTGATATCCTCCACGTGCCACTAGACCTCTTAATTGCATGGACCTTCCATTTGCACCGTGGGTTTTCACATTTAACAGTGTATCTCCTATTTGCGGCAGAATTGACAACACGGTATGGATGATGGTGCACGATGGCGTACTCCTGGAGCCATAGCTTCAATGAGACCATGGATGGGAACTCTAAACCCTTTATGAGACCATCCACCTGGAATGGTTCTAGCAACTGATCTAGGTTGATGTCGCCATCTAGTATTGCACCATAGGTATGTGTTAGGTCCCTAAACTCAGGAATGTCTGGCTTCCTCCCAAACACCGTCTCAAACGCACGACATTCCTCTAATGCTAACTTGTCATTGTTAGTTAGTGGAGGGAATGGACGGTCATCATCAGAGTCTTCAGCAAATTCAACATCATATTGCTCAACACTTGCCTCCTCGTCAACCTCCTCTCTATTGACTTCTATTGAGACAGAATTGTGACTACCACTCAATTCGACATCAAAGTAATCATCTGGATTCACATATTGGCCTGCTACTTGCGTTGGGTATTCAGGGTTGCCTCCGTACGACGACCAATGCACACTCTCCGACAAATGTTCACTTAGATCAAGCCCCTCTTGTACTAACTCCCTTTTCATCTCTCTCGCTGCATCCATATCATCACTACCACAATGTCTCTTTGATGGTCCTGCCTCCCCTAAATCATTTCCAAACAAAGGTCTCTTCTTCTCTCCTTCCCCCTCCAAGTCTTCTCGTACCAACTCAGTCTTACTTGCACCCCTTCCACGACGAGAAGAATATGTTACAAAATTCTTCTCAACGTAATAATAAGTAGGAGATTTGTTTAGATCCAAATTTTCTACGGTACGTACCAACTTTGATGCAAACACCTCTAGAGATCTAAATTAAGACTCTTTTACCAAATCAAAGTAAACTTCCCATTCCAACTGATCTATCACATTTAATATATACTTATGCTCTTGACCAACATCATATCTCCCATAAAAACGAATATCCACATTATCCTCGGTCCATCCAAGAACTTCTTTCACTCGTGACCTTAGTTCATCTAGAGTTGGGTGGGTGGGAAACAAAATGGTCTTCAATGACATATCCTCAAACTCAACATGTGCACCAACATAAGGTTCCACCACTCTACCACCGTAGTAAACACGAACAGGTCTATCCATCTACACCAAAAAATCAAATGTAACTTTACAACAAAAATTAAATCTTCCTTCCTAAACGTAGTCCAAACCGACATATTATAACCAATGCATAACTTAAATTGTCCCAAAGGTACTCCTCCAAAAAAAAATTTAATCCACCTACAACTATCAACAAGTTTACTAGTGCATTACACATCAAAATATTACAAATACTCCGTCATACAACCCAACCAAAATTTCTATAATGCAACCAAAATTTTCTCCCCTTCATATAATTAATGGTTAAAAGTTTAACCTATAGGCTATAGCATCAAGTCCATCAAATTAAAATTACTTTCATGCCTCAACCATAATTTTTTATCCATCCATCCAACTAAACCATCCAAAAATTAACATTGCCACGTATATGGTGACACCAATGAGTACATTGCAAACATGTAGCACTACAACAAGCCAATCCCAAGAACAAATGCTAAAAATCACAAATTTAGGCAAAAAAGGGGTTCTAGGGTTACCCTCCGATCTACAAATTCAACCAATAAAAACGAAAAAAATAGGGGGGAATGGAGGAGTCTACTTTTCCCTTCGATTTCCACAAAAAATCCCGCGAAAAACGGCTTCAAATTGAGTGGATTTGAGATGGAGAGGTGAGGGGGAGAGAGAGAGGGAGAGAGCTGCTGCTACTGCTCGGGCTGGGAGAGGGGCGAAACTGAGTGGGGGAGGAGAAAGGGAGTGGGGCCTGCGCGGCTTTATGGGCGCGGCCCGCACAGGACGAGTGCGCCAGCCTGGCTGGCGCCGTGATAGAAGGGGCAGCGCCAGTGTGGCTGGCGCCCTCCTTTGCCACGTCACACCATCCACGTACGCCCTATTGCCACGGTGGCACGGGCGCGGCGCCAGTGTTGCTGGCGTCGCCATGTTGGGGGACGGCGCCAGCCACTCTGGCGCCCCAAAAAGGAGCATTTCCGGTTTAAGTTTTTCCAGAGGTTCATTTATAAAATAAGTTTTCAAAAAGGACCAATATGTAAAAATTTCAGGTACGTATCTCGCCTAAAGCAGAGGACGGCACGTGTTCACCCATCAAAATCCATCTCTCCGTGCGCCCCCGGCCGCCCGCTACCTCCGTGGCTCCGTTGCACACGCGTTCAATTTTAAACTTCCTCCAACTCCTTTCGAAATCTAGAAAAAAGAAACCCTGATATGCTACGAGATAAAAAACTTACTACTTATTTATATTCTCACATGATCTATCCATCATTTTTTTTATCACGAGGCATCTATCCATCATGTACAAATTTATACTTACAAGCTGCTGAACAATCACTTTTATTCTTATCAAAACCTCCGGTTACCTAAATATAGCCAACACCTAGGACACAACAGCCAATATAAGTATAACAATATTGGCACCACATATGTACGATAGACAGGGTTGTTAATTTACAGTGCTACTCACTGACATATGAATTCCATATACTATCAGACTATATCGATCAGTGAACAATATTATACTACAGGGAATCTCATTGTGTGTACTGGAACATATGGTATATCCAGGGAAGAGATTCTCTGAATTAGGTGTTGTTTGGATACATGGACTTAACTTTGGTCTCTATATTTAGACACTAATTTAGAGTATTATATATAGACTATTTACAAAACTAATTACATAAATGAGAGCTAATTTGCGAGACAATTTTTTTAAGTCTAATTAATCCATAATTAAAGAATATTTATTGTAGCATCATATAGACTAATCATGGATTAATTAGGCTCAATAGATTCGTCTCGCGAATTAGTCCAAGATTATGGATGTGTTTTATTAATAGTCTACGTTTAATATTTATAATTAGTGTCTAAACATCTGATATGATAGGGACTTACCTTTAGTCCCATCTAAACAGAGTCGTACTTTCCTATGATTTTGAGTTAGTGACATGTGATTTCACTGGGTAGAAGCCCATATTATCAGTAGTAGAGAACTCATCTTTTATACCAATTGAAAACCCTCATTAATCCATGTTATAACAACCGTGACTAGCAAATTAGATCATTTGAAATAACCGGTACTCTGTCTGTTCCAAAATTTAAGCATTTTTGACTTCGACACAGTCTTCGAGATGTTACTTTGACCAATAATAACTATAAAAGTAAAATGTTTTAAATAAAAAGAGTTGTATATTATGATAGTTTGTTTAATGATAAATCTAATAACATCAATTTTACATGATTAAGCTTTTTATTTTTTTTCTATTAATAGTCAAAGTTAAAAATGTTTGACTTGACACTATACTAAAAATACTTATATTTTAGAACGGATAGAGTACTAAAGATGCATACCAAGTAAAAAAAAATATGTTGGATATAAGATTCAAACTCAAAATCTCTCACCTTAACCCACATGCTACTTACTACATACATCTAACTTGAATAGATATGTTTTCTTTTTTAACTAATCCCAGTGGGTGATCCACCACGGGGCCTATGGGGTCTCGAGCCCCCACTACCGGTGTTGCAACCATAGGAGCCTCCACTAAAATTCTCTGTCATACATCCATTAGAAAATGTGCTATAGTTTTGTTTAGTTTGTTCAGCCCCTCCTGTTAACCCTTCTTAGATCTGCCCCTGACTAACCCTGGAGACATCTTTAGCACTAGTTGGTAACACTAACCGGTTCTAAAAATATCTTTAGTCATATTTTTAGAACCGGTTAGTGCTATCAACTGGTACTAAATATACTTTTTAGTCCGAGTTGGTAAGGTTTATAGAAAATTAGACTTTTGCTTTAGTACCGATTTTTAATGGTATTTATGATTTTGAGTGTCACGATGAAAAATCAGTTCAACAGTAATGTATCAATGACCCATGTTAGTGAGATAAGTTAGAGATTTCAATCAGGTGTACCTAGCTACCTCCTCAGCTCGACGCACGCGAGCTCGCTGACCTTCTTCGTGCCACACCCACTGACCCACCTTCCACTCGATCGGTCGCGGCACACGGCGTCTCGCGCTTGCTCGCTACTCCATCCGTTCCAATATATATAGCACTAGGACTAGATTTGACATATCCTAAACTACTAATCTGGATATCCTAATATATATGCATGTCAAAATTCATAGTTTTAGGATATATTAAATTCAGTCCTAGGATATATTAAATTCAGTCCTAGGTTAACATATATTGGCATGTGTCCAAATTCACCGTTATCGGTTATAGATTGCTATATATTGGGATAGAGAGTCTCGCCAGGCTGTGGCTCACGTGCGTGGCGGCCAACACACTGGCCACGTCGGTGCATGCGTTGCTGAGTGTGAAGTGAAGTGTGAAACGACGGGATTAACCGGCACCACACGAACGAACACCCAGCAGTCGATCGGTCGCCACAGGCATAAATTCTGGGTTGACTTGAGTCGCATTTGCATGTACTCCTGCTACTGTTATTATTGTTACCGCTATATATTCTTACTTCACGGCATGGCTAAACGGCTGTTTTTATGGCGACGAGAAGGATGTTTGAGCTGACTTTATTCACCATCCATCCATCGATCGATATCTTTCGTATCTCCATCATCCCGGCCGCAATATTCCTGGCTCCTGTTGCACCGAAAACGAGCTATATGAGCACTGCTACTTGCCTGGACAAAATTAATCCTGCCTGTGTTTCTACCACTCACTCATCATCCTCATCCTAGTTTCTCGCCGATTAAGACGTACTCGCTTCAGTCTCAAATACTATAAAATCACATATTTCTATGATTCAAGTTTATACCACGCAATATGAGTATTTCCATGAATGATTCTAATGCAGAGGAATCCAATCATTTTCGGCCAATCAGATGCGTAACATAGAAATCCAAAAAATTTAAAATCTAACCAATAAAATAGCGGAAAGAAAATATTTTCTATTAACCTCATATTGTTCAATTAACAAACAAAAAAATGCGTGGGCTCGATGACAAAAAAAAAATACTCGTATGAGAAACGCATAGGGGTCTTCTGACTAACTCCACAAGGTGGTGGGCTAGACGACCTGGGTTTGAAGCCTCACCTCTTCTATTTATTTGATATTAGTTCCTTCCCTAATATTCGCGTTTTAAAAAATACGTGTATTTATAAGTGGAGAGAGTACGTATCTGATGTGCTAAGTACTGTTACTCTCACAGTTACAACATGTGATCATGGTTTTATTTTAAGAACAAAAAACAAGTGTAATTTTCAGTACCTGCACGGATAAACGGACTGATCGATGGATGCAAAAGTTGCGAGTCTTGGAGAGGAGGAGGAGCAGTAAATGAAGAAACATGACATGTCGGCGAAGCCAGCTGGGCCTCATGGCCCATGGGCGACTAGGATACACGTTCCACTGTACACGTGGGCCCCATCCCTTGCCACATTGGCTGGCTGGCCATTGCATTTTGCATGAACTTTCTTTTTTCCAGTTCTTTTTTTTCTCCACGGGTGTACTAGATGCAAACTCAAACTGTCTCGTTAACCTTTTTAAACTGTGCAATCACGAGCTGTAACTTTCATGGCATTCTTTGATTTTTTTTCCCTTCTTTTTCAATGTTTCTCTCCTTTTGAAGTCATTGCATCCCCGTTTTTGTAATTAAAATGCTTTCAACCTTTACAGACAAACTGACATTTTTTTTGGAGTAAAAGAAAAAGAAAAGGAGAGGGCATGATGAATTAGCACAGTAAACATGTACGAGCCGTAATTAAACTGCACCTGCACGACATTAGCACAGTGACATGGCACTAGTTAGTGCGATTTGTCTTCGTCTGTTCATCAGCTGGTGATGATCAGTTCCAAATGGGGGAACCCTTGAATCAATGCAAAAACATGCATGTTTGGAATAAATTTTGCATGCATGGGACCTCATGGTGTGTACTGCATACAGTGTCTCCCATCCAGCAAATTATGGGTTGGGGGAGAAAAAATGGGTTGTCATGCATGTAAACAATATGGCATGGACATTTCCATGCATGGTGTCATTATCAAATAGCAAGAAAAACCAAATGCAAAGCATATGGTGTGCATTAATATGATAGCTTTGTGGACTTTCCATTGTAATAACTTGAAGTAAATTTGTACTGTTGAGTCTTGACACCTCTCACTACAAGTTCAACCATAAAGCCTTGATTCCAAATTTCCAATTCCTAAGTTGTTTACATAGACTTCTACAATTATATTGTATAGCATTTGAGCCATTTGGTAGTCTCTAACAATTACTCCATATCAATTTTATATTCCCCTTCTTTCTTTCTTTCTTTCTTTCAATATACTCGAGTTTACCATCAATGGTTGACTCTAGCGTTGCATACAATACACTTAAAAGTCCATATTAATGGAAGAGTCGACTCTTTCCTCTTCTCACGCCTCTCTCTCTCCCCTCCATGTCTACATGGCAACATTATGGGTCAGCTCGTTTTACATTACGAATTAGTCGTGTGCCCATTAACGTAGGTCAAAAAAAATTATTATTAAAAAGTTTGTTTTGTATATGCGCTCGCCCTATACTCACGAAAATGATAAGGAAAATTGTAATACATAACAATCTCTCATATCAACTGTAACTATTTTTTTTTTCATAATTTAGGGGAATAGTTTCAACTCCAGGGCAAATGGGGTCATGTGGATTGAATGGACTCTGCCAATACTTTTAGAGCATTCAAAGCCATGGATGCAAAAGCTCTCCCTGCTTGCCTGGCTACCTCAGGCCCCAGAGACCCTTTGGAACAACAAGAAGTAAAAGAACTAGGGCCATACAACAGATGCAAGGCTTGCAACATGTCCATCCATTTGGCAATTTGGGTACAAATAAGCTAGCATGGATGGTAGCCTCCTTTTGGGTCCTTTTCGCCATTTTTTACAGCTTGGAAACGATGTGCAATGCATGCATTGCAGGGGCAAAGCAGTAGCATGATTGACTTGGTCGATCGATCGATGGATCATGGATGCGTTGGAGTTGGCCAAAGGTTGGCGATCAAGACGATCCAACGCTTTGTCTCTGTTAAGAGTCAAGGAACTCACATGTCCTGTATTTAAGGTGTGACAAAGCTAGCTAGCTGCTGTGTTTTTTCAAAAAGGAATAATAATAATGATGGTGAATTAGCATGATTATATCTGCTTATACTGGTGATGCTTGTGCTACTTGTCGTATGATGGTTCAGTCATTTGGGCTAAGATTGTGCAATTTAGTAGTAGACGAGCAAGTCGTAGCTAATAATGAGAGTCACAATCATCAGGCAATGAAGCCCCAAATGACAGGTCACCTGCATTTGAGGCAAAGTATAATAACATAGGATACTATTTCAGGCAAGGGAAAAGGGCTCATCCCTTTCTTTTGCGGTATAAGTGGAAATATTTTTTTCTCTCTAAATCGCTTCCTAATAAATGTTATTTAATAAACATGCTCATGGTTTATTTGTATTTTTTTAAGTGGAAACAACAAGAGTATTGCCGAATATATTAGAATGATAGAGCCGACCCTATTTATAAGGAAAACCAGATCTAAAAACCATACAACTGCGTTTATTTGTATTTTGTACTCCATCCGTCTTAAGATATACAACATATTTGTTTTGTTAGGATAATGTCTTGACTAACCATCGTACTTCATTAGGATACAGTTTTTTTTTACACAAAATTGAATATACTAATTAGAGTCGTATTTGAAAGTATTCACTTAGAAATATGTTTTTACACACATAATAGAGGAGCCGTTGGTCAAAGCGTTACTTAAAAAAAATATAATCCACCTTATATTGTAAAGTATTTAAATTCTTTGAGAACGTCTCTCTTAGCGATGTAACAAGATACGGAGTAGCATAGTTCGAGACAGTACTACTAGCGATGTTACACGGTAGCAATACCACTGCGCCACCCCACCGGCCATGGCATGGCAACAAAATACCACCATACACCATTGCCAACGGCATGGCAAGAGCGTTTTGTGCCACGCCACAGGAGGTGTAGTTTTATATAAAAAAGATTCTATTAGCTGGTTTATTTTGGATTTGTAATAATAAGTAACCCTAAAGACGCGGAGATTAGGAAATGAACTAATATCAAATAAATATAAGGAGTGAGCTTTCAAATCTAGACTGGCTAGCACACCATCTTATTTTTTTGGTAATGGAATAGATAACATCCCGGCTTTTGCTCAACAAAGCTACAGCCAATTCAAGCTCACACCACCACCTTGTGGAGCTAAAACCCCTAAACGTTTCTCATAATAAGTAACCCCGATTCCATGAACAACCAACCCCCCCCCCCCCCCCCCCCCCCCCCCCAATCCCAAAAAAATGTTTGTACTAGCTCTACAAAAAGTATTTTCATGAACTTTAACTATACCATTTTGTATATATATCTAAACAATGGTAAGTTACATAAAATCACTACAATGTACTTTGTGCATCCTCTTTTATGAAAAGGGGAGGTTCAAGGGGAAGCACCGATGATGTAGTGGTAGAGTCGTGGATGCGTGACTCTACCCATCGGGGTTCAAATTCTGATTCATGAATATTATGCATATGTAGGTGGGCTTTCAGCAGGACTTTAATGAGACTAGAGATGCGCCACTGGTTTCTATCACTTAGAGCATGCGTTAGAGGACGTGCGTGTGTGTCTGCCTTGTAATTAAAAAAATAAGTTTGAAAAAGACCCATCATGTTAGCTCTGGAGGCTTAGGAATTTCCAACTTAACTAAAGGAAATGAAAAAGATATGTACCGTTGTATCATTGTAGATATGTTTGTATTAACGGTGTAAATTTATCAATGTAGATGTAGTTGTCTGCAAAATATAATTAATTCTATGAAAATATATGCTAACAATTTTATATCAAATCCAATTATACTTGTACCGTCTGTTGGACTGAAAAGCTATTGTATCTTAAAAACATAAGATGAGAGTTGCATGTCAAATTCTATTTTTAAAAGAGTACATATAACTCCGTAAAAAAATTGGGCAGGAAAATCTGCTATTTTTTTTTCATAGCAGGAGGCAACATATAGCCCCTTTTTTTTCATGTTTATTTCTATCTTGCTTCAGTACACACTTTTAATAGCTTCGCTAGCTTGCAAATTGTAACTATAGCCGATATTGGACAAACAACTTTATTTTCCAACAGAAAGGGAAATAAATGCGGAAATACGCTAGTAGTACTAGCTGATAAACAAATGGCAAACCTGGCGTTTGCAGTATTTCCTATGTGAACCGCGGATATATTTTTATTTTTATACAAGCAGAAGCTCACGTAACTTGTTCATCCATGATCCATCACGAGCTATAAATTTCTTTTAATTAATGTTATCTTTCTCAGGCAGATCTAGTGCTAGATGTGCAAACGCAAGTGACGAAAGTTAACTCCATAATTTTTTTTTGTTCCTATTTTCTGATGCCAATTCCTGGCAGGGTATTTATACTCCACATTTGAGTATTTTATTCACAGGCAAAATATTACATTAACCTCTTCTTTTTACTACAAATTTTTAGACAAACAGATATATATGTACTCCCACCTTTTGAGTATTTGACAAACATCTAAAAAGGAAAACTGAAAATTTGACAAAGCCCACTGATTAAATTATCTACTGACTAGAGTTAGTGATACAGCAGTATATGACATACTCACGTTATTCTCTCTCACACTCGCTGCATCTTGCAAACGTGTGGAGATCTACTTTAGTAAACCTTGTTACTAGTGATTTGATTAATCCAAGCTAAAAACCAAAATTACCATGAGTCGATGACCATATTCAGTCGCAGTAACAACAATTAACAGGAGAGCAACGCCTCTAATCCCCTTCTTTTTTTTTTCCTAAGCGAAAACTACGCAGATCCCAAGTGATTAATCAAGAGAGAAATCAAGATCAAGAAGACTTCAGGATCTGTGTAGTTTTCGATTTTTTTTTCAGGTTGGGCTAGTGATGAACTCGCTGCTCACTCGCTTACGCTACGATTCTTGCATGGTTTGGTGGTGGTGGTGGATTAGAAGGTGTAATCCATGGCCGCGTCGAGCAAGCTGCCGCTCTCGATGCCGTCGGCGTCGGCGAACAGCCACGACTCGATGGCGGAGAGCTGCGTCTCGTCGCCGGCGTCGCCGGCGGCGGCGACGGTCGGCTTTGTCTCGTACTCGAAGGCGGACGCGGGCGCCGCCGCCGCGGACAAGGCCGTGCCGCCGTAGGACACCTCGGAGGCTTCCGACGAGCCGGACGCGCTCTCGGTGACGCCGGGGGTGGCCGGCCCGCTGCCGGCGGCGCGCCTGCCGCCGCCGCCGCCCTTCTTCCGGGCCCACCCGTCGAGCATCCGGGAGATGTTCTCTGTGGTGAGGACGTAGCCGGCGGATGACGGGGAGCACTGCGACGCCCCCGACGTGCTCGACGCGGCGGGGCTATCGGCGCCGGCCCCGGTGCCGGTGCCGGCGGACGCCGCTGCTCCGGTGGTGGCGCCGCCGCCCCCCGCGGCGGCGTCGGGCTGGTGCGGCTTGTCGTCGAGCGACGTGAGCGCCTCGCGGAGCGCGCGGCGCGCCATGTCGATGTCGGTCTGCAGGCGCCGCTCCCACTGCCCCTTGGACGACGACGCGGGCCTCTGCGCGGCGGGCTTGGAGTAGACCGCGTCGCCGGCGGCGCCACCGTCCCCGTCACCGCCGCCGCCGCCGCCCTGCAGCTTGCGCTTGAGGTGCGTGTTCCAGTAGTTCTTGATGTCGTTGTCCGTGCGCTCGGGGAGGTACGACGCGATGGCCGCCCAGCGGTTGCCGAGGAGCGCCTGGAGGTGGACGATGAGCTTCTCCTCCTGGTCGGTGAAGTTCCCCCGCTTGATCCCGGGCCTCAGGTAGTTGGTCCACCGGAGCCTACAGCTCTTGCTGCACCGCATCAGCCCTGCAAGCAACCATTTCGACAAACACCTCGCACGCATCAGAATCAAGAAGAAGAAGAAGCCATCCTAGCTCAGGCGGTAGAAGTGATCGTCACCTGTTCTGGTCGGGACGGCGCGCCAGTTGCCGGGGCCGTGCTCCTGGACGTAGGAGACGAGGACGAGGTCCTCCTCCGGCGTCCACGGGCCCTTCTTGACGCCGTCCTTGTCGCAGCACGGCGGCCTCACCATGGTCGATGGAGAGATCCAAGAACTGGCAAGCTGGATTGCTCAGATCGATGGATGGATGAGTGTGATGTTGCGAGAGAGGAGAAGGAGAGTTTGGTGGTGGAGAGTGAGAAGACAAGGGTCCAAGGGGGGTGAGGGTGGAGGTGAGTTTATATACAGAGAGAGGGGGCCGAAGGAGAGGCACAGTGGCGCTGACCTTATTATGTGTGCAGTTTTAAGCCTAATCTGCAAGGTTAGAGAGAGAGAGAGAGAGAGAGAGAGAGAGAGAGAGAGAGAGAGAGAGAGAAGGGGGCATTGGCTTCCTTCCTGGATGAGTCAAATGCGAGGAGAGGAGAGGTGAGGTTGAGACTTGAGAGGAAGGTGAGGCAGCGAAGAGAAAAGAGAGTTGAGGGGTGCATTTACGGCGGGCTCGTGGCAAAGTCAGCCTGGTGGTGGGGCGCTACGACCAGTACAAAACAAACGCCGCAAGGCTAAGGGTGTGTTTAGTTCCACTGGAAAGTTTAAAGAAATTAAAATGATGTCATGGAAAAATTAGAGGTTTATGTGTGTAGAAAAATTCGATGTAACAGAAAAGTTGGAAGTTTAAAGAAAAAAGTCGGAATCTAAACATGGCCTAATTGTATACTCACGGCCCTCCTCTTTTCGCTTATACTCATGTTTATCGGCTAAAACTTAAATTTTCAATCTTAATTTTTAAGTTGATTTTGGGGTATCTCATCGTAGTTTATTTTTCAGTATTTATTTTAGATTGTTAAGAGAACATATATATATATAAAAGTTTTATCCATAAATTATTTTTCTTTTGTAAATATGTTGTTTCGCTTATTCTTGTAATAAGCCAAACGATAGGGCTGTCAGTAGCTACCTCTAAAATTAACACGTCATCGATAGCTAAATTAATAATCTACACATATATTCCCTCCATATCATAATATATGGGATTTTGGCATTTTGCTTATACCGTTTAGCCACTTGTTTTATTAAAAAAAATTGTGCAAATATAAAAAACAAAAAGTTGTGCTTAAAGTACTTTTGATAACAAAGTAAGTAAAATAATAAATAATAATTTCAAATTTTTTTAATAGGACGAATGGTCAAACGGTGCAAGCAAAATATCAAAATCTCTTATATTAGAGGACGGAGGGAGTAATAGTTTCATATGAGGCCCTGTTTAGATGGGACTCTATCACATTGGATGTTTAGACACTAATTATAAATATTAAACGTAGACTATTGATAAAACCTATTCTTAACCCTGAACTAATTCGCGAGACGAATCTACTGAGCCCAATTAATCCATAATTAGCCTATGTGATGTTATAGTAAATATGCGTTAATTATGGATTAATTAGGCTTAAAAAATTTATCACACAAATTAGCTCTCATTTATGTAGTTAGTTTTATAAGTAGTCTATGTTTAGTACTATAAATTCATCCGATATGACAGGGACTAAAGTTTAATCCCTGATCTAAACACCCCCTGGATATAGTATAATACTCATTACTAGCTCATCTTGTTGTAGTTGTAGCTGATTATAAATCTTCGTTTTTTTTTCCTCTCTTTTCATCTGTGCTGATAGTACTCCAGAGTACTGTACTTGCTCTATGCACAACAAAGCTACACACACGGACACACCAGACTAGGAGACTGTGGCCGACCCCGACCGGGCCCCGCCTCCGCCTTCTCACTTGTTCTGATGAGGCTGCGTTGCCGCGTGCATTTATCGCGGCCGTCGCGTGGCCGCATATGCCGTGTTGCGACGCTGCCTGGCCCCGGCCGGCCGGCCGGCGAGAGGCCTCCATGCTGCCCATGTTCCACATCCCCCTTTTGCTACTCCCTCTCCATACGGGTGTGTTCGGATGCCCATTTTTTCGACCCCTCTCCCTCGTTTTCCGCAACTGTTAAACGATATAATTTTTTTTAAAAAAAGTTTCTATATAAAAGTTATTTTAAAAAAAATCAAATTAATCTTTTTTTAAAAAAATAGCTAATACTTAATTAATTACATGCTGATGGACCGCTCCGTTTTTCGTACGGAGGTATCCGGTTGGGAGCCAGGAATAGCGAACACACCCTAGTGCACAATGTGGCAATGGCATGCACAAATTCCGTTTGGATTTTGATCGTAAATACAACCGTTTTAATTTTCGTGAAATGTACAGGGAAGAAATTAGCTAGCCAGGTGCGACAGATGACATGTTTGCCGGTCCAAGCTGAGAAGCAAAAAGGTCTTGGCTTAGCTAGCTTCCCTTTGCTAAGCAAATTTGTCTCACATCCTCGATCTGTTTTCCAGCATTGATTTTGCATCTGGAATGTTCTCAGCTTCTGAATAAGAATAACCACATGGTGATCTCGGTCACCGCTTGCGGCTGGTTGACGTTCTACCCTGCTGATCGATCTATTCTTTGTTTTTGGGGTTATTTCTTTTCACCTCTTCTCTGACGAACAGTTTTTGACTGAATTTTTCTTTCTTTGACGGTGATACTCGTACACACGCTTTTCGGCTCGACGACGTCACGCTCTTCGGGTGCAATAAAAGAGACCTTTTAGCCTGTGCAGCCCTACCTATCCTGTGAAACAAAGAGGAAGCAGCCGAGCAGGAGACGAGACGCAACTCGCAAGGTTTAGGCGACGCATGCAGGAGACATGAATAAAGTGGTAGCTACAGCAGCAGTAGCAGATGAGTAATTGCCCGTCTCCATCTTTTACTCTACCTCTACCTCGCCTTGGTACTTTAAGCGCCATGGATATCTTCACCTCATGCTCATGCATGCCCCACAATCAATGCTCATGTATGTATACTCTTATAAAATATACATACATCACTTCTCAATAAATATGTTTATAGAAATAAGAAGTTAAAGTTATGTTTTAAAGACCGTATCGTTGTCCGAAACGACTTTTTTTACAAGTACGGAGGGAGTATCCATGATCAGCTTGTTCGTTGACATGTAAATTTTCTTTCTTTACCAATACGGAGAGAGTATCCATGTTCATCTTGCTCGTTGACATGTAAATTTCCTGAATGGTGGGGTCTACACATGTCACCCACTATGTCTATATGACTTTAGAACAGAAGAATCTACTGGTCGATATCTATCTATACTTCTGAAAACATACGAGATGACTGATCGGTCGATGAGAAAACGAATACATGACTGGCATATCCTATTACAACGTATGTCCATATTCCTTAGGATAACTTTGGTTTTTCATGAGTCGGACAAAGTACTAGCATACTACCCCTTTTGTTTCACAATGATAGATATTTATCTAGATTTATTAATATTAATATAAATATGGAAAATACTAGAATGATTTTCATTGTAAAACGGAGGAAGTACTACTGAAGTAGGTAAGAAGTAGGTACAGGCGTAGATAGCACAAGGAGGAGCACATGTGCGGAGAGAGAAGGGAGAGCATGGGTGTCTAGAAGGTCAACCGAGTGGAGTAAAGAGAGTGACCCCAAAGTCAACACACACTGACTGTACACGGGACAGGGGTACAAGGCCAGCTGCTGTCCATGGACTGATGGAGTCGCTTGCATTGCTTCGCTTGGACTAGTATTGGGATTGCATGTCGTCTCCGGCTAGGCAAAAATCGTTTTCTTGATGAGTGCACTACTACTACTCTCTCCATTTTAGTATATTATAAACTGTTTGATTTTTTATTAGTTAATTTTTTTAATTAAATTAAATTTATAGATAGATATAATAATATTTTTAATATAAAATAATATAAAAACATATTTAATATTAAATTTAATGACGTAGATATTACTAATTTTTTCCATAAATTTGATAAAAGTTCTAAAATCTTTTATTAAGAAACAAACGAATTATAATAGCACGTCGCGGACGAAATTTTTCAACGGATAAGTGTATACCTACCAGCGTTGTCGTCTTCTGGATTGAAAGCTCCCGTTCATGATCCTTTTACGAGTTTCTTCCTAAGGAGTATATTAGTAATTCAAAGGTTTTTATTTTACAGCTTTCTAACTTTTTTTTTCAATTTTGTATTCTGTATCCATTAGAGTAGATAAATAATCGTTTTTCCTTGTCTCGGCCACGCGCCTGTGTTTGTTTTATAAGCCGCAAGCGAGAAAATGACTTCCAAGCAAAGCCTCTCATTGGACGTACTCTACTACACAGGTACACAAATTTATCATCTAGTCATATGCCTTATTATTCTTTGGTGGTGTTTGAATCTCATAAAGTTAAAGATAAAGATTAAGGGTTTCGCGTAAAACAAGTTGGTAATAACGTGTGATTAATTAAGTTTTAATTATTATAAACGTGAAAAATGGATTAATATGATATTTTAGAACATCTTTCATATAGAAAGTTTTCGCACAAAACACACCGTTTAGCAGTTTGAAAAACATGCCATGAAAATCCAAAACATAATCCATCCTTTTCAGAGGAAATGAAAGGTGCCTTTCTATCTACAAAAATATAATTAAACATTCCCACTTTTTAAGAATTCATACACAATTATATAAGCATTTGGTATTTTTTACCATCTTTCTCCTCCGCACTATATTAAGGTCTGGTTTAGTTCCCAACTATTTCTTTAAACTTTCAACTTTTTCATCACATCAAAACCTTCTTACACACATAATCTTCTAACTTTTTCGTCACATCGTTCCAATTTCAATCAAACTTTTAATTTTGGCGTGAACTAAACACACCCTAACTGTGATTCTGTGAACTTCTCATCCATGTAGTGTCTCATTTAGTGAGGGGTATTATTATTGTTAGAAAAACAGAATTTGTTAGATTTTCTTCAACTCAAACTGAGTGACACTCATACGAATTACTCCTTAGGAATCCAAATCCTTTGTTTTTTCTACAAAACGAGCAAGGCCTAAAAGATAAAAATGCATAATTATATTTGCATTCGGAGGGAGTAAAAGTCCTACTGACAGATATTTCAATATTTTCAACACAAGTTCAGATAAAGATGCAGATGGGCTTATCTTTAAACACAGCACTACTACTTTCATAAAAAAAAAACACATACACACACACCAATTTGCAAATAACATAACAACATGATCCGGTTCATCTCCCCTAATAATTAACCAGCTGCAGTGACCATGAGGAGCCCATCGTCTAGCTCTAGGGCATGGCCGCTGCCGCCTGGAGGAGTACTATGCATGAGCATGAGATGCATCCATCCTGGACGACTCGGACTCCGGCATGGCCGTAACTGCCAAGCGAGACGACTTAGCTTTGGTCGTCGTCATCATCCTCAATTCATCATCCGGCCCGTGGGAATCAATGCGATCTCTGCTGCGCCATAGTCGTTGCCATCAACTGGCCGGCCGGCCATGGCTGCTAGAAAATGCCTGCAGATTCCGCGAAACGGAGCCATGATATCGATCGATCTAGGGCCCTGTTTATCTCAAACTCCCAAATTTCTCTCAAACTCTCAACTTTTCATCACATCACATCACATCCAAAACTTTTCTACTCACGTAAACTCATAATTTCTTTTCAAACTACCAATTTTTCCCAAACTTCTTTCCAATTTCAAAAACTAAACACAGCCTAGGAGCAGCAGTATTACACATAATCAACAGTGCACCACGCGCGTGTGCTGCTGTAGCTAGCACCAGTAGTCCAGTACACTGCAATTTATGTGCGTGTGTGTGCTGCTTGACTAGCTAGCTGCCTGCGTCTCGTTTCTCTTGTCTTGAGTCTTGACCAATGCATGATACTGGAAATGGAAATGGATTCTAATTCTTCGGGTATATCTCCTCGTTAAGCCTTTTCTACAAAATTTGGTGTAATATAGTTGTAAACTATTTTGAAAAAATAAATTGACGATGCAAGGTATAGTGTCATCCATCACCTCACCTGAAATCTGTAGGATCATAAAAACCTTTATCACCCCCAAAAACTAACTAATGAGGTGAGGTTATATATTAGTTAATTTCTTTACCTTCTATAATTAGTGTGAGACTATTTAGCAAAATCAGTCTCAGAATTAACCTACACATGAGGCCAAAATAATGATAAATCGAGTGTGAGTGGCATCAGTACATTTCATAAGTTGGATTTGTCCTTTTTTAAAAAATTTCGATATGCGAGTTGAATTCAGGCTTAAATAGTTTGTAGATTTATATTTGTATGATGTATGAATGTTATTAATCTTTTGACAATTTTTCATAATTATTTAGATGGTGTTGGAGCAAAAGATTTCCTGCGAGTGTTGAATTCTCGCCTGCTTTTGCTGTTCTACCAATGTATTAAACATAAAAATACAAGGCTCGATCGAGTACCGATCAGTATTTCTGAACAATGCAGGACAGACAGCAGAGTGGTTGGTGCATCGATTCAGTTGCTTTTTTCTGAACAATGCACATGACGTTGCCCGTCTTAATTCTGAAACAAAGCAAGAAAACTTGCTTTGTATATGTCGTGTGTGATTTTGATTTTTGATCGACAGATGGCTTCAGCTTTGGTAGGGTACCATCGTATTTAGGCTGCGATAGGTACAACCAGAAGCTGGAGTCCGAGAGACATTGTGGAGATGTTCTTATCGACCATTGAAAGAACGGTCGAGATCTGATTGACAGCACGACGATGACACTGCCTCCATTTTCAGATCGATCAGTCAAGCTGTCTTCTACTTGGTTTCTACTGGTGTGTTATCTGTACTCTCTCTGTTGCAGAATGTTAACATTTGTACTATATTGTTCAGAAACTTATCCTATGCACACTCTGTACATACAGCTAACAAATATCTAAAATTTTTTCTGACATTTGCTAGTTGGTGTGCACAGAATTTTTTTTTATGTGCATAGGATATGTTCGTAAATTGTTTAGCAAATATTAATATTTAAAAATATGATTTATTTTTATTGGTCACAATTTGAATTGTCGCTTATATTCCTTCCTAGCAAATTTCCATGCATTGAAATCAGTACTCTAGAAGTATTTATATTATACTATAAATTTTAAACCTAAAAATTCTTATATTTTAAAACAAAGGAATTTTGGTCACTATTATTTGACGTTGGGAGAGTACTTCCAAGTTAATACTCGATTAGAGAGCTAGTGATATGTACGCAAAACTCCATGAAAACGGGAACGGAGCCCATACAAATTTTCTTTGTCGTAATCTGCACTGTTCAACCTAGCAATATATGTCAGTCATTGCATTAACAGAAGAAAATTAAGTCTAACCAGATCCAAAAGTAGATGGATGGCACGCATGATCCAAATTACACTGTTTAATATAAAGCTATTGATTGATTTGGTGCTTAATATAGCATCACACATTAACTAATCCCTCGAAAAAAAACCTCAAGCATGTGTCTACCAACAAAAAAAAAAGGCTCACATAGCTTTTTCTCTATAGTATTGACATGATAATTTACTTATCCACATGATAAATTACCATTTTAAAAAAATAAACCTCGCAAATGGCTTGTGATTGGTGGTCTAATCAATGCAGTAGAAAAAATATTTTAAGGAATCGTATTTTTAACTAGTGGGAGTAAATAATCAGTGGGAAAAATAAAATCTGAAAAGTCGTATGGAGTACTAGTATTAATTATGATCCAAACGAAATAATTCCAAACGATGCAGCAGCAAACCACATAGGGCATGTTCAGACAAAAAACACAGCTGAAAGCCTGAAAATTGAGAGGAAAAAAACGCAGGCCGCCGAAACAATGGAAAGCTGACGAACTAGGGTTTTTCTCAGTTCTCACGGCGATCTCTGGATCGATTTAAACAATTTGGAAACGGGATGGGATGACCTAACCTGATGGCGATTAACCAACGGCAGCTGATAGGTTTAATTCGCTGATAAGGCTGTCATCCTGACGAACGAGGGATTCAACTTAAGTCAAGGTGATGGTCTCGCCTGACGTTAATAGTCCAACAGAAAGCCATGAATTCTGAGCTGTCCTTGCTGCTGGTACGGGCCCGCGTGGCCGGATTAATTTGGGATTTGATCGGTTTGATGCCGATCGACGGCAAAACGGAATGGTCAAAATTAGTCAGCGATCGATGCAGCTAGTTTAATTAACTTCGACCCGGTGTGTAAATTGGTCCGGTACATCGTATCCGTCCGGTACTGTTTCAACGGCCTTGATATCAGAATAAATTAACTTCTACCCTATCTACGAATTGATATAAGCTCATTAACACAGGATTAACTAAATATTAGAAAAAAAAATAAAAATGGTTTAATGTGATTTTTACATCAACTTTTTAATATTTTTTTTAAAAAAACACACCATTTAGAAATATAAAAAGCATGCGCTCGAAAAACGGAAAATTAGGAGTTGGGAAAGCTTAACAAAGAACGCAACCTTAGGGTGTGTGTTTAGATACATGGTGTCAAGTTTTGACGTGTCACATCGGGTATTATCTTGAGTGTCGCATGGGGTGTTCAGGCACTAATAAAAAAAATTAATCACGGAATCCATCAGTAAACCGTGAGACGAATTTATTAAGCCTAATTAATCCGTTATTAGTAAATATTTACTGTAGCACAACATTGTCAAATTATAGAGCAATTAGGCTTAAAAGATTCGTCTCGCAAATTAGTTGCAATCTGTGCAATTAGTTATATTTTTAGCCGATATTTAATACTTCATGCAGGTGTTCAAACGTTTGATGTGACAGGGAGTAAAATTTTGGGGTGGGGTCTAAACACCCCCTTAGTCCACAAATAGAGAAAAAAGATCTCTTAAGAGCAAGTTTAATAGTATAGCCAACTACTAGCTCCAATTCATCTATAGCCAATCTAATATCTTATTCATACAATAATTACCCATAATCACATATTACACCATTAATATATATAGTCCCACCTCTTATACACTCACAACGTATTGGAGTCCGTGCTGCAGCTGCCTATAAATCTGTAGCTCGCTTTTTCTTCTCTCTCCTCTTCTCTCCTCCACGTGTTCACTTGTAGCCCGCTATTGTACTCTCTCTAATACCCTACCCTACTACATATCCATCAAATACTAATACTTCCTCCGTCACATAATAAGCTCTCTTTTTTTAGCTTCTTCATTTGTTTCAAAATGAGTTTATTTTTAAAGTAATCATTAGTATATCAGAGTTTATGAAAGTGAGCAATATATTGAGAGAAGATAAAGTGAGAAATATTTATATTGGGATATATTAATGTAAAGGTATTTTAGTCTTCTTATATTTGTTTTGGTACGCACGTGTGGGATTAGTAAAAAAAAAATTACTCCCTCCTTCTCTAAATATTTGACACCGTTGACTTTTTTAAATATGTTTGACCGTTCCTTTTATTCAAAAACTTTTGTGATATGTGTAAAACTATATGTATATATAAAAGTATATTTAACAATAAATCAAATGATAGAAAAAGAATTAACAATTACTTAAATTTTTTGAATAAGACGAACGGTCAAATATTTTTAAAAAAGTCAACGGCGTCAAACATTTTAGGATAGAGGTAGTATTTGAGAACGGGATAGTACATCATTGATTGATAGGAGTATTTTAGTGTTTTCTTTATTTTCTTAACTTCACCACAGGAAGCTAGGCGTGGTTTATTTTTAATGGAACGGAGCACGTTTCTTTTTACCTTTATGAGAGCAAGTTTAATATTATACGGAGCTACCGACTAAAAAAATTTACTAAGAGTATATACAATGAGGTGTTAGAGTTGTCATATTAGATCTGTGTTTGTGTGAGGAGAGAAGATTGAAGAGAGAAGAAAAATGGGTTGCAGATTTGCAACTAGTTGTAGTTGCATCATGTATGAGCTTGGCCTTGTTCGGTTTGGAGAGGGTTGAAGGGGATTGAAGGGGTTTGAGGGGGAATAATTCTACACTATAACAAAGTGTAAAATAAATCCCCTCTAATCTCTCTCTTTTAGGGATTAACTGAACAAGGCCTACGGGGAGAGAGGAGTGACCCATGTAATAACGATGTATTATATAGGATGTGTCAATTTTTTTAATAGCTAGCAATTGACCATGCTATTAAACTTGTTCTAATAGTCCAGCCATATAATACTACCTTCGTCTCAGGACAAGCTAATATAGTATTTGATGTGACACATACCTATCCAGATTTATAGAATTAGGATGTGTCATATGCAGTATTAAATTAATTTTTTCTGGGACAGAGAGAGTAGTTATTTGCATAATTAATTCTCTGATCACTTATTTTGTCACGAAGTTTGTTGAAGTCCTGCTACACCTAGCTAGCGCAAACGTCTCCTCTCTCTCATTACTTAAGCACAAATATCATACGATAACTTTTATAGCTCATTTAATTATATCAAATACCTGCACATTATCATGGACTCTCAAATCTACCCTGGACTTTTCAGAGGATGTATGGTTGAGTGAGGCTTTTTCTTAAGAGCCAAAGTAATTTTTAAAATTTGAAAATATATATTAAGAAGAATCTTACTTGGTTAGATTTTTTAAATTTTAGGCCGCTTTTTATCCACAGCTACTGGAGGAAGAAGAGAAGAAGCATCCAGACCGTACTGATGATCCACAACGGTACAAAGCTATAGATAGGAAAAGAAAGAAAAGGAGAGAACTGCAAGATGGCCGGAGCTAATACTACCATGCCCGCGCAATGCGTGACGCACTCAGTGATGCTATGGCCACCTCCTATTTATTTGGACAAAACACATAACAGCATGGCCTTTTTAATCAGTACAACAGCAACGTCACTGGGAGATACCTAGGCCGTCCATGCACGCATGTCCCGTTCTCTGGGACGCCTGGCCTCAATACTCTACCTTACTAGCTTCCTTGGCACGCACAAGTGGCCGGCGGCACACGACGAAACTTACCTCCCAAACTGCTAAAAGATGCGTGTTTTTTTTTAAAAAAAATCTATATAAAAGCTGCTTTAAAAAATCATATTAATCTATTTTAAGAATAAATTAGTCAATACTTAATTAATTATATACTAATGAGTTGTTCCGTTTCACGGGTCAGAGAGATTAATTCCCAACTTAAGGAAACAAACAAGGTTTAGCATATGATCAATTATGTATTAGCTTTTTTTTTTAAAAAAAATAAATCAACATGATTTTTTAAAACAACTTTTGTTATTTTTTTAAAAAAATATCGTTTAGCAATTTGAAAAGCATATGTGAAAAATGAGAAAAGTGAGTTGGGAACACAGCCCAAGTGACGAACACCATGGCAGAATCACGTCATTTGCATAGACCTTTTTCGAATGGAACACACGCAGAAATATTTCGTACAAACAAAGTTCTCCATTGTTTTAGGCTGTGTTTAGATTCAAACTTTAGTCCTTTTCCATCACATCAATCTGTCATACACACATAATTTTTCAGTCACATCATCTCCAATTTCAATTAAAATCCAAACTTTTACTTGAATGGTTAGAGAAAATAAAAAATCAAACGTGGTGTGTCACATCAGTGATGCTAAAAGCATAAAGAGCTTATAATGATTTACTTTTATACATATAGCTTTTCCTTTCGTCCGTATTTACACATTTTTGTTACAACAGTTGGTTTACTTTTATATAATACCCCACTTCAAAACAGTTATCGTATTTAGACACCAACCAAACAACCTCTTTAGCTAAATAAATATACACCACTATCTAATTCGGCCGAATCCTCCAAACTATTCCCATTTGGATGGGTGCACCGCCACGAACACGCGCAGCCATCGTCGTCGTCGTCGGCCGGGCACGTCGAGGTCGGCTCGTGCCATGACGCCCATGACGCGCTTCCGGCCATTTCCCCTCGCCGCGTGGGGGCCAGCGACGCCATGGACGACGGCCAAGCCAAGCCGAGGTTTTATTTTTATTTTTTTTCCCATTCTGTCTTACACATGGACGTGGCTCCCATGGCTGGGCCGGGCCGGGCCGGGTTTTGTGACGCCCTATGATATCCGGGGCCCACGCAGTAATGGCTCCTCCAAATGGGCCCCCGGCCCGACATGGCGACGACAATAAATTCGGTTCGTGGTTTCGCCTGAGCCAAGTCAAACCTTGCTAGGTTTTGGACAGATCAGATGAGATGCTTCTACAGACAATGGCAAAATGTCAAATGCTCGTACGTACGTGTCCCCGTCTACAGTATTGTCTACGGAAAAAAATACGAACGAAAAAAGATACTAAAAATGGTTGGTTTTTGGAAGCATTTTTGGGATTCCTGGGTGGTCCAAGAGAATTAATCAAGCTGGCTGATTTTGATATTCTGTATGGTTCACACTTGGACACGGTTTTATATTATTGCAGATGCTATCTAAGTCCATATTTGACATACTATTGATGCGAATTATCTACTTGACATAAATATTTTGAGAAATAAACTTAACAAATGACTTAAAAATAGTGGTCTAGATAATGCAGAAAAGGAAAGTTCTTAAGAAGGTATTTTTTTAAAAGTATCGAGCAAATAATCCAGTGAAATAAGCTTAAAATAACAGGACTGTAGCTGCTTAGCTAGTGTCAGTGTGTAACAGGAGGGAAGAACAAATTGCTCTTGAGAGTTGAGAGCTGAGCCTCCTCGACTACAGGAACGGACAGTATCACCTGAGCCCACTGGACACATGTGGCGCCAAAACTTCAACACTTGGGTAGGCAAGAGCTTAAATGCACTGAAAGAGAAAGGGTCAAGATGAGAATTTGTCTCTCGCCAGGCAAGTCAAATTGATTTGATGATCATTTGATGGGTGAGATTGGATTCTTTTCACTGATTAAATATTGTGTACACTTGGCTGAAAGATGATGGTTCCGTTTCAGATTGCAACCAACTGTTGCCTGTTTCAGAATATTTTGAGCTGATCTCAATTCAGAAAAAAAAAGGATCTTCTTTGTAAACGAATTGTTATTTCAGAGAAGTAATCTTATCTATGATTCTGAAGAAGAGATACTGATTGATAATTTTTTTCCTCGATCAGTAGTAGCATTCAATTCAGTAAGACCAAACTCTTCAGAAAGTCATCAGTGTCATCTTCATTTAAGAATGTATGATCGATACAGCACATTGCTCCAAAATTTTTTTCTTAATCGCTATAAATTTAGTGTTAATTAATGGGCATATGACCAAGGCCAGAAGGCAACTCGGGCACTCCTCTTAGTTGGAATAATTCCATCTCTCGGTCTATCCAAAAAGGTCTGAAACTGGATTCAGAGTTGCAGGCCCAGGTAGTTAGTTAGTGACAGAAGTGTCTGAAGTTTTTTATTGGGCTAGCAACTTGATACGGCTCCAAGAATTGACTGACAAACTGATTCAGTTAATGGATACAGTCATACAATCAAGCACTCTACTAATAGTAGTATCAATTTACTAGTAGTGTCAAACAAGTGTGCATTTCGTCAGAGTATCTAATAATTGATACAGCAATAAAACCAAGGACAGCAGCCATGGTATTTGATGAGGGTCGATCGAACAGAGAATGCACTAGCAAATGCCATGAATGCTGCAAGATACTTAATCAGATAAGCAAGTTCGCTGTGTGAAAACAGGCAACTGACAAGGTTGTCATTTGCCATTGCAGATTCAATGTTGGTATATCACTAGCCTGCAAGGAGTGGCTAATCAAAGTCTGCTTCCTACAGGATGAACTCTCACTGTCTCATTGCTCTCGCATTTAGGGCCTGTTATTTCAGAGGTAAACTTCAGTCAAGAATGAACCAACTTTGGATGACTTGGTTCAACTCATCTTCTAGAGCACCATGAGAATCACTTGAAAATGACTCTGATAATGTGAGAAGATATAGACCTAACCTAATCTAGCAGAAGCAGTAGCGGCAACAATAACAGGTTAAGGATAATACTCCAGTAGGAACAAAAGCTGGAACTGAAGAAAATGTGGCAGAAGATCATAAGTGGTAGTTAGCATGATGATCACTCTGGCACCACTGTTGTTGCTCTGCTGGATCATTGAATGGAAAAACAGGCCTAATTACTTGTAAAGTGATCAGCATGTAGTACTAAGATCTTTGTGGACCTTTGGCACCTCTCTCCTTGCTAAGTCTGAAAGTGACAGGGAATTCTCATCTAAACTAGAAACTGCGGAGTTGGAAGCCACTGCTATGGATTCAAATCGACGAGCTGGCATTAGGCCAATGCTGTATTATTTTTCGGTTTAAGGAGTTCTGCTAGTTTGCATGAAGGTATCTGTCATGTATGACCTATTTCATGGAATCAGAGGGGTTTTAATTCAGAGTAGAGTTCTCTCACATATTTGCGTTCATGGGCCTCTTTGCCTTGAAGGCATCCAAGAAGACCAAGATATATACTATAGGAATTTGGTTAAAGTCTTCGATATGCTAATCTTATCGTGTGTTCTTAATAACCTCAATAATTAGTCATTTAGTGTGCACAAACACGTCTGCTCCGACAGGTAGTACCCAGTTGGTTTAGTATGTTTCACTTGTTTAGAACATTAGCACCGTGTTCAGTACACACATTTTAATCATTTTATACTCCTCTATCCTAAAATATACTAACAAGTTGTGTCGTTAAAATTTTTTCCCAAAATATAACGATTTCTCTACCAACGTTTTTTTATTAACCAATCATAACCTTTCACCATTCAATTTCCACATCCACCTTCACTTCTCAACTAATCATAATTTTCTCCCATATAATTTTACATACACATGTTCAGTTCTAAAAATTTTTATATGTTGGGATAAAGGTAGTACTTACAGACAGTACATGTTATTTGTCGATCGATAGCGTGATTTCTGTACTAAGTACGTGCCACTTAGGCAATTGTCGCACTTATCTAATTATCTAAAGCCGGCGGTTGTGTTGGCATTCGATTGGTCCACGTGGCGGGATAATTTGCGCGCAAATTAGAGAACGCGCTCCGTCGTTAGTAAACCTCTCGACCAATCCAGGAAACGCGTGTTAGGCAAGTATTAAAAAAAAGAAGGGAAAATCAGGCGCTCTGAGTTCGTAAATGGGCTGCACAGCCCAGTCGTGGGCCTGCTCGCCTGGTGGCTGTCACGGTGTTCCGCTACGGTCTGCATGACAGCACGAGTAAACAGAAATGCCATTTCCTCCGTTTCAGAATATAAGTCATTCTAGCATTTTTCATATTCATATTAATGTTAATGAATCTTGATACATATATATGTCTAGATTCATTAACATCACTATAAATATAGAAAGTGTAGGAGACAAGCAAAAGTAGAGGAAGACATAATGGAAAAATAAAAAGGAGAAGTGAAAATAAAATCCAACCATTCATCCATCCATCCATCAATCTATCTAAAAAATGTAAAATTAAAATTTATAGAATCCATCTATCTTGATGGTCTTTCGAGGTTCGACGGTTGATTGGACCATATGATGTGGTTAATGTTAAGATAAATCTTGAAAAATTACATAGGGTAAAAATACATAAATCCAGATAGTAACATTTCTATATTCTATATAATTTCAAACTCTGTGCCCCGCTAATCTATAAAATTAACTTCATATAGATTCGGGAGGTTTACAAATTTTTTAACCCTTGCAATCAAAGAAATGCTTCATCTCTTCAAATCAAAACAAAATGAAGACCAAAGCCATAGAAAAAAGATGTCTTCACTTCTTAGCCTTCGATTAATAAAAACTGAAAAAAAAACAATAGATATTGAAGCGTGAATAGAATAGGTCACCACTTCATCTTCTTCAATCGATTAAAATTGAAGAAAATAACAAAGATCAAAGTGTGAAAAGGATTAAAAAAGAAAGGAAAAAAACAAAGAAAAGCATTCCTCGAACTACCGATTGCAACTTCTCAATGGCTACCACCCCATAACCCTATAGATTAGAGGAGCCGCTCAAATCCATATTGTTCATGAGAGCAGGTACAATAGCAGACTATAATTAAGCCAGCTATAACCACGTATCGAGAATAAAGAGAAGAAAGCGGGCTACAGATTTAAAGCCAGCTGCAACACGGACTTTAAAATGTTATGTGTATATGAGAGATGGGACCGGGTATTAATGATGTAGTATACTTTTATAGTTAACTATTGTATGAATGTGCTATTAGACTAACTATAGATGATTTAGAGCCGGCAGTTGGCTATACTATTAAACTTGCTCTAAGGCTATTCCCAACCCAATGACTAGGATGGTGTCCATAGCATTAAATAAGCTGCCACTTAGGATGAAAAATGATGCGGCAAGTGAATAAATGAGAAAAGAGAAGGATGTCTTGCATGAGACATGATTTCTACACAACATCCAAGGCATCATGTGAGATAGGTAGCATTAAATTTAAGTGTGGAATAGTTGTGTTTGTATTAAAAGAGTAGTGTGTTTGTATTAAAAGAGTAGTCTCTAGTACTAGTTTCTTGATGATATGAAGTTTATGAAAACTATGTCTAGTGTCTTGGGTTGAGAATGGTCTAATAGTGCGCTCTCCTGTTGGATCTAAATTTTCATGTGCACTAAAAACAAGGCAAACTAGCAATAAACATAGCAAGTGGGTTACAAAATTTAAAGTGCGCCAACCGGCGCACATATTTTCTAGTCTTAACCAGTGTTGATGGTATTCTTGAGACGATTGTTGATAGTCTTTGGTACATGCCAAGTGTCAGTCTTATTTTTCTCTTTAAATAATGGATAAGCTGGTCGCTATGTCAAAGATATAGAAAGCCTATGTACCTAGTGAACTGTAACATATGGATTGCTGCAGTTTTCAACTTAAAAAAAAAAAACGATGCAGTTTTGGTCTCCTGTCTTTACCTCATTGCTTTTTTTGCCTTTAGAATAAGCAACATTTTTCTATTGAATTCTAATGACAATTCAAGAAAACAACCATACAGTGTCTCATACATCTGCAATAATTTGCCCGGATTTGTTGTCCTCAAACGACCTAAATTTCTCAAATCTGCGAGTCCGATGTGACAGTGAAATCAATCCAATGTGAACACACCGGCATACATCATGCAACGGCTAGAGATTTACCTTACATTTTCTTTCAAAAAATGGAATAGCCAATGGCATCTTCTGTACTGAGCGTCAGTCACCTGTTCTCTGACTTATTTTAGACATAGAAATGGTCTTTGGTGCGTGCCAAAATTACCAATCTTATATTAAACAATTACTGATAATATATATGTTCCTATAGTTTTATCCTCCTGACTCACACCTTATCGCTTGGTTGTCATATGGAACATCTACTTTGACCTTCGGCTCGAAGTTATTGAAATATGCACAAGAAGCGCCGTGCTTCTTGTGGACGGGTTCGGACTTGGTTCATTCGGGGGGGGGGGGGGGGGGGGGGGGGGGGCAGTGCCGGGCTTTTGGAGGGTTGGGAATTCCTGACCTCAGGATGGCAGGGTTTGCCCTCCGTGTTCGCTGTCTTTGGTTTCAGCGCTCAGGACATCCATACTAGGATGGCCTGAAGGCTCCAGTTGAGCAGACCGTCTCCGACATGTTTGAAGCGTCCACCTTCTTCATGCCGGGGGAAGGTGAGTCGATGCTCTTCTAGGCTGACCAATGGATCGACAGTCGCTCGGTGGCCTCCTTGGCTCTAGATCTCCTCTTCGTCGTGCCCCAGCACCTCCGATGTTCGCGCACAGTTGCTTCTAGCTTGGCGAGCAATTCCTGGGTTTCTGACATCCGTGGTGCCCTCACTGTCACGATTATCTCTTAGTTTCTTCTTGTTTGGGATGCGGTGCTTCACATTCAGCTCTCGCCAGGTGTCAGGGATCGTCTTGTTTGGCATTGGAAGAGTGACCAGCGCTACTCGATGCGTTTGGCATACTAGACGTTCTTCTATGGCCAACACACCTTTGCATGTGATGATCTTATTTGGCACGCGAAGGGTCCTACTAAATGTAAGTTCTTCCTCTTGTTTGCATTTCAGCAGCAGTGTTGGATGACCGATCTCCTCCAGAAGCGTGGCATCGATAGCCACTCAGTCTTCCCCTTTTGCGCTCAGGAGCTTGAGACGGGGAACCACATCCTCCTTGACCGCGTGTTCGCTCGGCAGGTCTGGCTTTGCGTGCTGTCGCTTTCTGATTGGGCTGCCTTCTCTCCTCCTCATGGTAGCTGGCTTCAGGACTGGTGGCCATCTTCTAGGGCATGCTTACCTGAGCATCTTCATGCCGACTTCGATTCCCTAGTCCTCCTGGTATCTTGGCAACTGTGGAAGGAGCGAAACTCCAAGGTTTTCAACGACTCTGCTCTCTCTTTGGTCTTAGTGGTTCTAGAGTCCATCCTCACTGAGGGCCATCTATGGTCGTTAGCTGGCGTTGCTTCTTTTGGAGTTTTCTTGGGAGGGTAGTGTGGCTCTGCTCCCTTCCCGCTGATTGGAGTTGCGTTTAACAGTCGTAGTAGTCTCTTTCTTTTTCCTTTGTTTTTTTTTGTCTTTTCTCCCTTCTCTTGGCATAAGCCGGTCTGGCTGATTGCGTTGTATAAACAAACTCTCTTTTATTCTATTATATTGACGTGCAATCTTTTTGCGCGTTCGGGAAAAAAAAAGATGAAAGGGAAAAAAATAATATGAAAGAGAGGTTGAGACCCTCAAGCAAATGGATTAGGATTAGCGTTCTACTTATTGGGGATTGTTATTGAGCAAACTAGATGATTTTTCGCACATTGCAGCAGGATGATTGTGCATACAAATAAAAATAATGAACGTAAAAAAAATGATGTTTAGTACATAGAAATAAAACAATGTTTAATTTTTAATGTTTAATAGTACAGCTGCGCTATATATAGCGATTCTGCCACTTCTTTCCATATGTGGTATGTACATATACTTCATCCGTCCGATAATATAAGGGATCTTGAGTTTTTGCTTACACTTTTTGACCACTCGTCTTATTCAAAAAATTTATGCAAATATAAAAAACGAAAAGTTGTGCTTAAACTACTTTCAATAATAAAGTAAGTCAAAAAAATAATAATTCTAAAATTTTTTTTTGAATAAGATAAGTGGTCAAACAGTGCAAATAAAAACTCAAAATCCCTTATATTATGGGACAGAGGGAGTATATATATATATTGGTCATTTTACTCAGTCTCCAAATTGCCATATCGAATGGCTAGCTAGGTCTCGGACAATGGCCATTGCGTCTAGTGTATTATGTATATAGTAGCTCGTTCATTTGACAGTTGTATACATATAGTTGACTTGCAGTTGTTTCTATGGAGCCCGATGGATCATACGCGTCTAGCTAGCTAGCTACATATATAAAGGATGCTTCATCCGTCCCAAAATATAACCAATTTTAGCCTCTGACATGGTCTGTGAGATGTTATTTTGACCAACAATATCTATAAAAGTAAGATGTTTTAAATAAAAAGAGTTGTATATCATAATAGTTTTGTTTCATGATAAATCTAGTAACATCAATTTTACATGATTAATCTTTTAAAAATTTTTGCTATTAATGGTCAAAGTAAAAAATGTTTGACTTGTCAGTATGCTAAAAATGCTTATATTTTAGGATGAAGGGAGTATATAATTAAGGCGCATATTCCTATGGGTAGTATGTGTACGTACGTATATTTAGATGATGCACGGTGTGCTACTCGGTGGCAGTGGCGCCCAGATCCACGTCCCTCTGCTAGAGCTGACGATGGGACCGGTGGAGGAGGCGCTGGAGATGGCGGCGGGGCAGACATGGCGGTGGGGCAGAGGACGTGGAGACGGCACCGGAGCTGGTGGTGGCCGAGCGCAGGAGGTGGTGGCGGCAGAAGGGCAGCAGGGTGGCAGGCGGCGGGGAGAGCTGTCGGATCTATGTCTCCTCGGCGTGGGAGACCGGATCTTGGGCTTGGAGCGGCAGCGAGGGCGGCCAGATCTGGCGCCTCCAAGTCGGTCCCCAAGCCTGTTTGTCAGCGTGGGTTTCGTACACGGCGGATGCGTAGGATGGAGGTGGCGTGAGGTGCAGGGGTTGGGGGTGAGGTGGCCAGATCCACCTTCCCCTAGCCGAATCCAACGCCCGGTGGCGCCCTCGGCAGCGGCGGCGAGGTGGCGGGGTATGGCTGCGTTGAGGTGGCGGGGTGATACCCGGCACGGTAGGCCGGCTCCCGTGTCGCCGACGACAGTGAGGTGGCGGGGTGCGGCTACGTGGAGGCAGCGGCGCAGAAGGCCGGTGTGGGCTGCGCCAGCGGTCGAGGAAGGCCATTGCGAACGGCGTTGGGAGGTTGGTGCGGCAATGGCAGGGAGGCCGGTTTAGCTGACGGCATGGGAGGTCGACGCAGTGGTGGCCGGGAGGCCGGTGATGGCAGTTTGTGTCTCATGGCATGCTGAGGCTGACTGACGGGAGGCACCGGTACAACAGTGGTTGCATGCCGACGGAGGTTGGCCGGTGGTGGAGCAATGGAACAATGTTTTCGAATCGATAGGGGGCGGGCGACAGGTATAAAACCTAGCTCGGTCTGGCCGGGACGGTAGTGACGTCGTTTTCCCTCCTGGGGGTGTTGTGGAGCCATCCCTCTCCATCGTGTGGGCTTCCGGGTGAAAACCCTGTCTTGTGCTTTGTGACCTCAACGGACAGCGCGCGACGTCGGTGTTTATTGTTGCTATTCTCCCTAGAGACGTCGTCTAGGAGATCCCCTTGCCAAATCCTCTCTCAGGCAGCTTGTGCGTGCTCGCTCGACGCTCTAGTCAATGCAAGCTGATCATGTTGGTGGGCCTTGTGGTGGAGAGTGGTTCCATCCTTCTCTCTCACCCTCTCCCATTTGATAGAGTCGAGTGCGATGCTCGCTGTTAAGTTTTAGTTTTGGGCGGTTCGGCGGTAGCTTCTTTGTTGGTCTAGCGGAGGTCAGTCACGCTTAACAACGATTGATCTAGTGCTAACCTTCTCCTGGTTCTGTATTAGGCGCTTCGGTGCTTGGTGTGTAGTGGTGGTGGTTTTTTCTTTCCTGGCTACTGCCTTTCAGGACACTAGTTTTTTTTCCCACTCTGTTCATTTAATCATCGTAGCCTGTGGGGTGTTGTTGGTCATTAGAAAAAATCCTCGACGTTACGTTGTGCTATATATATATTGGACTGGTCAATGCAAGTACGGGTATATATGTGTGCGCACACAGCGGCTAGCAAACACACGACAATAGATCGAGAATGACCATGAAGAGGACGATGAAGGTTGTGTTCTCCCTCGCGCTCCTGCTGCTTCCGCTCGCCTCGGCAGTGGATTTCGACTTTACGTACCTTGTCCAGCAGGTGATCAGTGATCAGCATGTGGTCTAGCTAGCTCCATCGTTTTCTTACTGACTTATCATCCAAAACTAAGATTTAAATTTTAGAACTTAATCACCAATTTGATTCTCATGTTTTTATATTGTAGTTTACTTTTTAGCATTTAATTTTAAAATTATAGATATAAAAATTTTATTTATAAATTATTATTGGGTTGCTTCGTTCATTTGTTTTCACGATTTACTGGCCGTAAAGCAAAAGATGAGATAATTGCCGATACTTTTTAATTAATTGCGTTGAGTTATTTTGTAAAGATATATAATGGTATCAAACCGATTTGCACTTGCATCTGTATCTGAGATACTATTGCACGGGCAGGCAGTCAGGCTAAGGGTGTGTTTAGATTTAAACTTTGGATCCAAAGTTTGTAAAATTACATCACATCAACCTATCATACACACACAACTTTTCAGTCACATCATCTCTAATTTCAACCAAAATTTAAACTTTGGATGGAACTAAACGCAGCCTAATTAGAGGTTTAATTAGAGTGATTTACAAATCTTAAAAAAAAAGGTATGAGAAGAATCGTACACGTACCTCTCTATCAAGAATCACATCCTACTATATACTCCATCCGTCCCAGTTTAGATTGGAGTTGCAATCTTGGACAAGCTTGCGGACAAGCTGTCTGTCTAGAGTTACAGTATTAGAATGTGTCTCATCTAACAAAAAAATTCTTATATCATTTTTTTATATTTTGATATAGAGAGATTCACTAAATAATATTTACTTCTATAAATTAAAACATGCCAGAAACCACATCCTAAATAATTTTAAGCCATCAAATGGTATTAGTACAAATATAACAATAGTTGGATCAAAAAGCTACCTACTCATCTAATTCACTCATTGGTTAGTCATTCGTTCACCACTCTTTGCTCGAACTTACGGTCACGCACAACATTATATATTATCCATTCTGCACGTGATAATGCTAGCTTATTTATTTTTCGAATACAACATAAATTATTGGTTTAGATATGAGCTTTGTTTTGTTAGGAACGATTAGAAAGCATATATCCTAACACTGGTGGAGAAACCTTATTAGTCTCGGTTCGTAATATTAGTCTCGGTTCGTAACCCCCTTAGTCCCGGTTGTTCAACCAGGACTATGAATCCGGGACTAAAGATAGCGATTCTTTAGATCGAGCTGCTATTTTTTTTTATTTGCATGGCCTTGTTGCTGCCATTATATATGTTTCAATACATATATGTATGTATAATATATATATATATATATTACATATATAATGCATGTATATATATATGAAATACATATATATACATGCATAATATATATGTATATATTAAAGCACTTATAACATTTTATGTGCATATATGACCAAAATATATATTTACACTAAAGTAAATGTGTACATATATAAAAATAGATATGTATTAATTACAATTCATTATGTCCTAGCTAGCTACGACTTCGACGTAGTGGTCGTTATCTCAGAAGCTAACGGCTTATGAATTGTATTTCCGTCATAGTAGAATTCACCCTCGGGATCAAGGACTTGTTCGTTGATGAATCCTATGAGTTGTTCTTGAACCGCCACGATAAATTCCTTGTGTGTGAGGTTATCCCTCATGTGAATAACCTATATATGAATGTATGAAATTAATTAGTAATGAACAAATCGATACGTACACAATGAAAGTTGGAATTTATTTATACGTACATCGAGCTCTCTTGTGGTGTATATTTGGGTTGTAAGGCAGTGGCAATACTCGCATACGTAGTAGCCGCACAAGTTAGTACCCTTGTCTTGCTTTGCACACTACATATATATACATGACAAACGGCGAGAGATTTAATTAATGTACACTTATATTTGAATTAGAGATTCAATATAAATGTAGAGCATGTACTCACAGGAAATTTGAACCTCCGCCTAAGTTTTTCTTTCCAATTGCCGCGGACCAAATGACAGAACCGATACCAAGCCCTACATGGAGTTTAAAGCTATGATTCGTAGTAGCAATTAATAGCAAAATTTGTAATCACATTGGAACTTATGACATTACCTGTCTATGAGTTCAAAAACCTGGTCAAAAGTAGACTCATCTTTATTCATTGAGTCATAGACATTGACTCTACAGGCCTCCAAGTCAAAGAGTAAAAGGATCCAATGGAATCTGCAATATGTGCAAGGTGATATATGAAAAACTGTAGATCTATATATGTACAGGAACGAAATTTGTTCGGAAGACAGTAAAAACTAACGCTGTGTTGTACGGCAATAGTATGAACGTCTTGTAATGCTGCTCCTTCAGGAGACTGACGAGATTGTCCTCTGTGGCTTGCGGATAGTCGTGACCATTTTGACGTTTACTTTTCGAGGGTCGATGAATCCAGTATCGAAAACCCCCTGCCATCGGGCCCTTTGAATCTCCATTCTACAACGATATAAAGGAATTGTTATATATATGGTGTACATATATATACAAGGAGCTAATTAAAGGAACGTAAGAAATATAACTCAACGATACGTACAAAATCCATGCGCTAAGAATAGATACGTCGAGGGCGTCCAGCTGGTATAGGTCGTAGATATCCTTGAAATTGATCCAGAGAACATCTTCCCCTTGTAAGAAGTCGGAGCTCTTGATCCTCGCTCCGATAATCTCCCTGCTGCTTGCGCTCATCTCCATGTACCGTTGATGGAATTTGTACATCTGTGTCGGTAGGGACTGCAGCTGCTCAGGCTTGATAAGCGGTTTACCGAGTTCGTACTTGTGTCTCACTTCCGCCTTTGGGATTGGTGCACTTTTAAGCAACTGATCCATAGTTAGCCTGGTGTTAGAAATGAATTCTTTTATTCCAATTTGTTGCCCTGTCACCAACAGCTCGACCTCCTGGTTTGGTTGCTCTCCAAGCTGAGGGACTTGTTTGTACTTTCCATAATATGCTTTCTTAAGTGTTCGCTCATAGTCCGTTAGCTTGATGGCCTCCTTGGCTGGTGCCGACATACTCCTGAAGAACTTCTTGGCACTCGGGTCTATAGGAATCTTCTTTTCTGGACTCCGAGGCTTCAATTGCCTCTACACTTCTGCTGCCATGTAAGCGTCAACTTCCTGTTGCGTGCAACCGTACGGTGGCTCGTTGTTCTCGGCGGCGTCAACTTTCGCCTTCTTCGTTGCCCTTGTGCGGGCAGGCGGTGGTGCTTGGTGAGTTCTTGACTTGGAAGGTGCTGGAGGACACGGCGCAGGAGCCTGAGGAGGAGCCGGTGCATGAGCCTGAGGAGGAGTCTTGCAGGAGCCTGAGGAGGAGTCGGTGCAGGAGACTGATGAGGAGGAGACGGTGCAGGAGCCTGAGGAGGAGACGGTGGAGGAACCGGAGGGGATGGTGCATGAGACACCGCTTGTCGCCCAGGGAGGATGATGTAGCGCTTGCGCCATAGTATAATGGCGTGGCTCGTGTCGCGTAGATGCGTCTCACCGTCTCCTCCAGGGTAGTCCAACTCGAGGTCCTCGTACGCGGCTTCCACCAGCTCAACTTCGACCCTCGAGTATCCTGCTGAAATCGGCTTGCAGTGGTAAGTCCCTGAAGGGTCCGCTGGGATGGCCATTCCCGACGCAACCTTCATGTGATGAGAGGTTATCTATTAGTAATCAACATAAGCAGAAACTTGCTGAATGTATATACCCAAAAAACATAGAACTATCTTGATTGATAAGTTCTTGAAGGGAATATGCAGCTCACATGGTGTCTGCTGCGTGATCTCATCAACAGGGCAGGTGGTTTCGTCCCGGGTTTGCATGACATCCATGCTCTGTGATCCTACCTGCCCTGTTGAGGCGCAGCTGCTACGATTGCCTGAGGGGCTGACCATTGCAGGAGGAATGTACGGCTGGGGATCCTGGCACCGATGTGCGGCCATGCGTTCATCCACCTTCCGTGCCACCTCCTCTTGCATGCTGAGCTCGTAGCTCGATACCCTGTACTCAAGATCTGCAATCTTCGCCTCGGTATCTCTCTTGCTCCTCATTCGACTCCTGTACGTGTGGATGTCCTCCTTGAATCCAATCTTCCAAGGAACAACGCCTTTCCCACGTGTTCTTCCTGGATGCTCGGGAGTCTACAGGGCGAGCGACAGCTCGTCCTTGTCTCTGTCGGGTCGGAAAGTGCCCTGCGTAGAGGCTTCCACTGCGTCCGTTAGTCGACTGGCAGCCTCGCGTATCTGATCACTGAACACCAGGGAGCCATCAACTGGGTTAAGCGTTCCACCGTGAGTATAGTACCAGAACTTCGATCGATCCAGCCATTTAGCGGTGGCCGGTTCGATACCCCTCTCAATCAAGTTTGCCTCCATCTCCTCCCACTTCGGCATTGCGACGCTATAGCCGCCTGACCCCAAGTGATGATGGCACTTCTTTTTGGCGGCATTTTCTTTGTTTCTGACCATCATCGCTTGCCCTTGTTGCCCTGTCTTGCAAGCAACGAACTCGTCCCAATGATCCCTTAGCTTTGGGAATACGTCGAAGTTCGGTGTTAGTCCCTTCAGGATGTATTTCTTGTAGAGATCTCCCTTGAAGCTCTGGAACTATTCTGCCATTTTCTTCAGAGTCCACTGTTTCACTATGTTCTCCGTACCCGCTGGTAGCGTGAACGTCTGAAGCATTGTGGTCCACAGCATCTCTTTCTCTGATTCCAGAACAAAGCTGTCATTATCCCCGCGTGCCCTTGTTCTGCACCAGTACACCGTGCTGACAGGCACGTTGTCCCTCACAACCCAACCACTGTGGTGTATAAAATTCTTGGCTGCTTCTACCGGGGCACTAGGTCGGCCGTCTTCATCCACCTCAGTCATCCGCGTGCCCTCTTCTGTCCAGCGGAGAGATGACTTCCACTAGCCTCCTCCTCCTCGTTCCCCTCCTCGTTCCTCTCCGCATCCCTCTCCACGTTCCCCTCCTCGTTCAAGTACTGGTTTGGATCTTCGTTCCCCTCTTCTTCGTTCCAGTACTGGCTGCTTCCCTCTGCGATTGTATCGTACAGTATCTGTTCCTCATCGCGATCAGCCATCTGTGCATACAAAAAATATTTGTTAGGTCTATATATATGCTAAGTCTAACAATCTTATATTAAATCGCTACTGATCTTATATTAAAATTGTAATAATCATATATATATGCTAAGTCTAACAATCTTATATTAAATCGCTACTAATCTTATATTAAATCTCTACTGATCTTATATTAAATCTCTACTGATCTTATATTAAAATTGTAATAATCATATATATATGCTAAGTCTAACAATCTTATATTAAATCGCTACTAATCTTATATTAAATCTCTACTGATCTTATATTAAAATTGTAATAATCATATATGCTAAGTCTAACAATCTTATATTAAATCGCTACTAATGTTATATTAAAATTGTTATAATCATATATGCTAAGTCTAACAATCTTATATTCAAACTCTAATAATCTTATATTAAAATTATAATAATCATATGTGCTAAGTCTAACAATCTTATATTCAAACTCTAATAATCTTATATTAAAATTGTAATAATCATATATGCTAAGTCTAACAATCTTATATTCAAACTCTAGTAATCTTATATTAAAATTGTAATAATCATGCTAAGTCTAACAATCTTATATTCAAACTCTAATAATCTTATATTAAAATTGTAATAATCATATATGCTAAGTCTAACAATCTTATATTCAAACTCTAATAATCTTATATTAAAATTGTAATAATCATATATGTTAAGTCTAACAATCTTATATTCAAACTCTAATAATCTTATATTAAAATTGTAATAATCATATATGCTAAGTCCAACAATCTTATATTCAAACTCTAATAATCTTATATTAAAATTGTAATAATCATATATAATAATCTAATAATCTCTAATAATATAATAATCTAATAATCTTATATTAAAACTCTAATAATCTTATATTAAATCTCTAACAATCACTTCTTTACATCACTTGCCTGCGCGAATTCCTTTGATGGCTAGCTACCACTTCGGCTTGAGGGACGACGACGACGTCTTCTCTGCAACATTACCAAGAAAATGTATTAGTCTAAACGGGCCAAGTTACATATATTGTATTCCACGTTTTAACCTATATATATAATCATATATGTATGCTAAGTTTAATAATCGTTTAATTATCTCGTTTGTACACGTTTCGCTCGCGTTCGTTCTCACACTTTTAGTACAAGTGCATTCACGTTCGTAAGCGTTTCGTTCACGTTCGTTCGCGTTCGTTAACGTTTCGTTCACGTTCGTTCGCGTTCGTTAACGTTTCGTTCGCGTTCGTTCGCGTTCGTTCACGATCGTTAAGCGTTCGTGCATGTTCGTTCGCGTTCGGTCACGTTCGTTCACGTTCGTTCGCGTTCGGCAGTGGCGTCAGCGGAGCGGTGGCGTGGCGGCGCGGCGCGGCGGCAGCGTGGCGGCGCGGCGGCGGCATCTCGCGGCAGCGTCGGGGCGCGGTCCGGCGCCGTGGGCCGGCCCGGCGGCGTGGGGGCGCGGCGGTGGCGTGCCGCGGCGGCGGCGTGGCAAGCTCGAGGCGGGGGTGGCGGCGTGGCAGTGGCGGCGGCGTGGTGGCGCGGCGGCGGCATCTCGCGGCGGCGGTTTGGAGAGAGAGAGAGATCGAGATCGAGAGAGAGAGGGGCAGCGGCGGCTCTCACCCAAGAGAGAGCGGCGGTGGCGTCTGCGGCGGAGGCGGCGAGGACCGCCAAGCGACGGTGAGAGATGACGGCGGCGTCGGCGCGGGGTTGCCCTAGGCAGTGGCGGCGAAGGAGAAGCCGAGAGAGATCGATCGGGGAAAAAACTTCTAAGTGTTGGTGGAGAAGACGAGGGCGCATCGGGAATATATATACCCCCACATCTTTAGTCCCGGTTCGTAAGAACATCCGGGAGTAAAGATATTTTTACTCCCGGTTTGTAACAACAACCGGGATTAAAGACCGGGAGTAAAGATATCTTTACTCCCGGTTGTTCTCACCAATCGGGACTAAAGATCTTTTCCCGCTATTTCCAAGTTCTTTTTAAACCCGGTTAGGGTTAAGAACCGGGACTAAAGATAATAGCACTGAATTTTGAATTTCATTACATATATGTTTCTAAAATAGTAAATAATGCATTACAATTATTTAAAGTCGAAAAATTAATGACAAAACCTTCGAAAAATTATTGTTGTCAGTAGTAAACTAAGTGGATAATATATAATTAGCACATGAATGATTTAAAATTGTTAAAAATTCTAATAATCATATATAATTAGCATATGCATGATATTAAATTGTTAAAAATTCTAATTAACATATGTAAATACCACGTGCATGATTTAAAACTTTTAAAAATTCTAATAATCATATATAACTAGCATATGGATGATATTAAATTGTTAAAAATTCTAATTAACATATGTTAATACCACATGCATGATTTAAAATTAATAAAAATTCTAATAATCATATATAATTAGCATATCATGATAATAAATTGTTGAAAATTCTAATTAACATATGTAAATACCACGTGCATGATTTAAAACTTTTAAAAATTCTAATAATCATATATAACTAGCATATGGATGATTTCAATTTGATAAAAATTATAATAATCATACATAATTAACATATGCCATACAACTATTGATTTGTATGGATATTCAATACATCCAAAATAATTTACATCGTGTACACAACAATTACGGCAATACATCGGCGGTGACGGTTGACTGCACGTACTTTCTCCTCACTATTGTTCCTTCCTTGTGATCGCTACGTGAGTAAGGGGTGTCTTCACTTGATAGGAGGATGCTAGGGTCAATCGTCACCGTGAAAGGGGGTTGCCCATCAAACTGATCGTAATCCTCGTCAGTCTTGTCCTCTACTCCGACGATTTTTCTTTTTCCTGGGAGAACCACGTGGCGCTTCGACTCGTCAGGCCCTTTGCCCTTTTTTCCTTTACTAGACATGTCCTTGACGTAAAAAACTTGCGTTACATCATTGGTAAGGACAAAAGGTTTGTCCGAGTATCCAACCTTGTTAAGGTCAACAGTTGTCATCCCACTGTCATCAATCGTTACGCCTCCACCAGTCAACCTAACCCATTGGCACCGGAAAAGAGGCACCTTGAGAGGTCCATAGTCAAGTTCCCATATGTCCTCGATGGCACCGTAATACATGCCAGTTGTACCATCGTGTCCTATGGCATCGATACGAATAGCACTATTCTGGTTCATGCTCTTCATATCTTGGGCTCTCGTGGAGAATGTGTACCCATTGATTTCATATCCCTGGAATGTCGCGATCAAGACAGATGGTCCCCTCGCCAGGAAGGCCAGTTGTTGGTTAATCGTCTCGTTACCCATGAGATGTTGTCGCAGCCACGCGGAGAAAGTATCAATGTGATGCCGTGTAATCCATGTATTGGACTTACCGATGTTTCTGGCACGAACTAGAGCCAAGTGCTCCTCGATGTAAGGAGCCACCAATGAAGCTTGTTGCAGAACCGTGAAATGGGCTTTACGAAATAAATTGTTGTCTACCGTCATTATTGCTTTCCTTCCGAGAGTCCCCTTTCCCCGTAGTCTCCCTTCATGGCGTGATTCAGGTACCCCGATTGGGCGAAGGTCTTTAATAAATTCTATGCAAAATTCAATGACCTCCTCTGTTCCATACCCCTTGGTGATGCTTGCCTCTGGACGAGCACGGTTACAAACATATTTCTTCAGAACACCCATGTACCTCTCGAAAGGAAACATGTTGTGTAGGTACACAGGGCCGAGAATACCGATCTCTTTGACAAGGTGACAAAGCAGATGCGTCATTATATTGAAAAATGAAGGTGGAAATATCAACTCAAAGCTGACAAGACATTGCACCACATTATTCTGAAGGGCTTCTAATCTATCCGGATCGATGACCTTCTGCGAAATTGCGTTCATGAAAGCACATAGCTTTGTTATTGTTACCCAGACATTGTCTGGGAGGATACCCTTTATTACAAGGGGTAGCAGCTGTGTCATCAACACGTGACAGTCATGAGACTTTAGGTTTGTGAACTTCTTCTCCTTCGTGCTTATTATTCGCTTTATATTCGTGGAGTATCCTGACGGTACCTTGATGCTCTCCAAGCATTCAAACATACTGTCCTTCTCTGCCTTGCTAAGAGTGTAGCTGGCTGGACTCAAGTAATGGCTTCCTTTCTCCTTTGGTTTCGGGTGAAGGTTGCCGCGTTGTTCCATATGCTTCAGATCATTACGTGCTTCCAGTGTATCTTTCGACTTTCCATATACACCTAGGATGCCAAGAAGGTTTACGCAAAGGTTCTTAGTGAGGTGCATCACGTCGATTGCGTGGCGGACGTCCAAGAATTCCCAATAGGGTAACTCCCAAAATATGGAGTTTTTTTTCCACATCGCCGCGTGACCATCTTCGCTCTCTATAGGCTGGCTGCCAGGCCCCTTTCCAAACACTACTTTAAGATCTTTAACCATGGCAAACACTGTTTTCCCGCTGCGATGTTTAGGCTTCATACAATGGTCCGCCGTATGTTCAAAGTGCTTGCCTTTCTTCCGTACTGGGTGGTTTGCTGCAAGGAATCGACAATGACCCATGTACACAACCTTCCTACAGTGCTTAAGATACGTACTTTCTGTTTCATCCATACAGTGAGTGCAAGCCTTGTACCCCTTGTTGGACTGCCCGGATAGGTTGCTAAGTGCAGGCCAATCGTTGATGGTTACGAACAGCAGCGCTCGTAGGTTAAACTCCTCCTGTTTGTCCTCGTCCCACACGGGGACACCTTCTTTCTTCCACAACAGTTTAAGATCTTCGACCAGTGGTCTTAGGAATACATCGATGTCGTTACCAGGTTGCTTGGGGCCTTGAAAAATAATCGGCATCATTATGTACCTCCTCTTCATGCATAGCCAAGGGGGGATGTTGTAGATACACATCGTAACGGGCCAAGTGCTATGGCCGCTGCTCATCTCTCTAAAAGGATTCATGCCATCCGTACTTAAACCAAACCGTATGTTTCGTGCGTCCTTTCCAAAGTCTTTAAATTTTCTGTCGATGTTTCGCCACTGCGAACCATCTGCGGGGTGTCTCAGCATCCCGTCCTGTTGACGTTCTTCAGCGTGCCAACGCATCATTCTAGCATTCCCCTTATTCCTAAGCAAACGCCTTAGCCGTGGTATTATAGGGAAATACCACATCACCTTAGCAGGAATTCTCTTCTTCGTTAGCTGCCCGTCAACCTCACCTGGATCATCTCGTCTAATCTTGTATCGTAGTGCTTTACAAACAGGGCATGCTTTTAGGTTCTCATACTCCTCACCGCGATATAGGATACAATCATTCGGACATGCGTGAATCTTCTGAATTTTCAGTCCTAGAGGGCAGACTATCTTCTTAGCCTCGTACGTTGTCTCGGGCAATTTGTTTTCCTTCGGAAGAATGTTCTTGACGAGTTTCAATAAATCGCCAAATGCCTTGTCACTAACACCATTTTTTGCCTTCCATTGCAAGAACTCTAGAGTGGTATCCAACTTTTTGTGCCCCTGCTCGCAACCTGGGTACAACGATGTTCTGTGGTCCTCTAACATCCGCTCCAATTTATAGGACCTCTTTTCACTTTCACAGTCCTCCTTTGCGTCCTGCAACATCTGACCAAGATCATCCGCAGCGTCGTTATCGCCAGCATCCCTGTCCACCTCGCCCGTTTGATTTCCTTCAAATCCAGCGTACTGAGCCTAGTCGGGAATGTTCTCGTCCTCCGCTTCACCTTCTTCCATTTCAACCCCTTGCTCACCGTGGGATGTCCAACAATTATAGCTTGGCATGAACCCCGACTCAAACAAGTGGAAATGAATAGTCCTGGATGCAGAATATTCCTTCTGGTTCTTACACTTATTGCATGGACAACAAATAAAACCGTTACGCTTGTTAGCTTCGGCCACTCTCAAAAAATAATACACGCCCTCGATAAACTCTTTGGACCGCCGGTCAGCGTACATCCATTGTCGATCCATCTACATGAAATGAAAAAAATCGTACATAAATAAATTTTCGTACAATAATGGCAGTCAAACAGTAATGATAAAATAATTAAAAACTCTTTCGACAAGCAATTCTTATTAACAATTTTTGAAGTTCTAAACTAATATTAATGTTGTACTTCTCTTAATTTTCAATTTAGTTTGTATTCTATTTTTTAAGACTAATGTTCATCATATTTTAAACTATGAGAATAAAATTTCTATATATTCTTCTTCCCCACACAAATTTTCTCTCTCATCAACTTACAACAAAGTTTTGGAGAAAAAAATGTGTGAAACATAGCTCCAAAAGTAATATAACAACAAAAAACATTGGAGGATGAAGTTACTAACCTTTTAGACACCTCCGATTTGTATATAATCACTAAAAAAATTTCACAAGAAATTTTGGCATGACCTCCTCCTCTTTCTTTGAAAAATTTTAAAGCTTGCTCTCGGGCTGGAGGAGGAAAAAGGCATATATAAAGAGGGGGATCTTTAGTCCCGGTTGGTAAGTTAGGATCTTTAGTCCCGGTTAGTAACACCAACCGGGACTAAAGATCTCGGGGGCCCTGACAACGTCTGACATCTCTACAACCGGGACTAAACCTGATCTTTAGTCCCGGTTGGTGTCATATATGCCCACTGTAGCCACCAACCGGGACTAAAGATGATCTTTAGTCCCGGTTTTAAATGGATCCGGGACTATTGTGGATTTCAGCCGACCGACCAAAAATGGTTTCTCCACCAGTGTAAACGCATGTTCAAAACTTGAGATGAAGCAGAGAGGTCCAAACAATCTAATTGCTACATCCAGATTTCATATGGAAATAACAATCATATATTATCTATGATGCTATGAAAAATAAAGCATAAATTGTATGGTAATAACATAGAGTATAAAGCCACATCATCGCCTTCTTTTCATATACACAGATTTGCACCTAATAATTTAAAATATTCATTTTCTTTGACGATAAGACTATCAAATCACACGGTAAAACGCGGGGATCAAACTAGTTATACAAATTAATATTCCATATGTTTCAAAATATAGGGTGCAAATACTTTTTAAAAAGATATTTAAACCTCTCTTCTATGTTTTTAAAAAATAATCCATTCTCAAGATGTCTAGTTTCTTTGGGTCTGTGTATTATATTTATTTGGATCATTTGGGTGATCCAAATAAGAAGATGATAATAATTCTTTTTTATGCTTGCGTCAGTGGTAGTCGTGTCTTGAGTACTTTGTAATGAAAATTTTGTTATCTCTCGATATCTCTTTAAGAGTACCGTAAAATTTCCATTTAGTTAATGATAAACCAAAATTTTTAATGTAAATTTTTTACCTCCTAGTACTGGAGGTACCAAGAAATACTAAATTTTACACTAGAAAATGCGGTACCTCCTCGTACCTCTCCTCGTACCTTTTCAGGGACTGTAAAATCACTCTTAGTTAATTGATCAGATACGTAATGTGCGTGCAAAATTAATTGAAGCAGCTCGACCAGAAATGGCCGTCGCTGAAACAGACCAACCTCGAGTTCTGGAGCCACGAGTGGAAGAAGCACGGCACCTGCTCCAAGCTCACCCAGTACGGCTACTTCGAGGCCGCGCTCAAGCTGGAGAAGCTCACCAACAACCTCACGAAGATTCTCGCCGACCGCGGCGTCGGGCCGTCCGACGTGAACACCTACACGTTCCGCAAGATCAGCGACGCCCTCAACCAGGGGCACCGGGCTCACGACCTACTTCAAGTGCAGCAAGAACAAGGCCGGCGATACGCTGCTGTCCGAGGTGTTTCAGTGCGCCGACCGCTACGGCGAGAAGCTCATCAACTGCACGGCGTTGCCGTTTGACTACAACTGCGATAACGCTGACAAGATCAAGATGCCCCAATCGGGTTATATGATCAGTAGCAGCACAAGCTATAATCTTGCTGCCACACGATCAATATATATAATCATGCATTTATATTTGCTAGGTGTCATGCATGTCTATTACTAATATTTGTTTCCTGAAAGAGTGTCGGTACTGTCAAGTTCAGAGTTTGCTAGCTAAGGTATAGTAATAAGCTGTCAAGAAGTTGCTATCCGTGCTTCGTGCGAGTCTGTTGGAGTCAGAGTTTGTTACAGATTGATCTTATACTGTTCTGCATATAATAAAAGAGAACCAGTAAATGGTCTGAGGTTCACAAGCAACTTGCAAATTTTTTTCCTCGATAATTTTTTATGTAACGCTACATATGCGCTAAAACACATCCGGTGCTTGTTATAACTAAAACTCACATTTTTTTTTGCTGCGAAATATATCATCCTAGAAAACTTCTAATAGAAATTTTACCAGTAGACTAAATAGCTAGGTCTTCCTTCGTCACAAAATATAACAACTAGAAAGGAGGAAATTAATTACAAACTAGTACAATGGATCTCGACAGGATTGTCACAATAAAAAAAATTACTGCCTGTATAGTACTTCTCTATATAGACTAAATAGACACTCCATTCCAAAATATATATAAAGTTAAGTCACACAAAATTTATTATTCAATCTATGTTTTGCTGAGGTTACTGAGAACATACAGTGCTACCTCCCCTTTTAAATATATGACACCGTTCACTTGTTTGATCATTCGTCTTATTCAAAACTTTTGTGCAAATGTAAAAAAAAAGTTCAAGTCATGCTTAAAGAACATTTGAGAATAAATGATAATTATATATATATTTAATAATATTAATGATAAAATATATTTTAAAAAGTCAACGGTAACAAAGTTATATATTAAGAAACGGTGGGAGTAACAGTACAAACCCTGAGGCCTTCTTAGGCTGGATGGAATGACGGCCCATGCAGCAGATGGCTGAGAATGTGAACTCATTAGAAAAAAGTACACCCAAGATCCCTTGTCACTGAGTTACAAAATTATCCCTGAATCGAAAAACCATATATAACACATCTTTCAACTTCTAAAACCGGTGCAAACGAGGTCCCGGTAGTTTTGTCCCCGCTTTTAGCTGATGTGGCGCCTACATGGTTCATTTGACTAGGTTTTCGTCCCATATAGCATTGACGTGACGCGTACGTGGCAATTTGATTCCGAAAAAAATAAAAAATAGGAGGCCCAGTAGTCGGTTACACTAGAAAATAATTAAAAATTGATGGTCCCACATGGGGTCCACATGTCATCCTCCTCTACTTCGGGCGGAGCGGGCGAGCTCGCCGACCACCCCGCCCCCCTCGCTGTCAAGAAGTTGCTATCCGTGCTTTGTGCGAGTCCGTTCGAGTCAGAGTCTGTTACAGATTGATCTTATGCTATTCTGCATATATAATAAGAGAGAACCAGTAAATGGTTCCGGATGTGCTTTGTGCGAGTCCGTTCGAGTCAGAGTCTGCTACAGATTGATCTTATGCTATTCTGCATATATAATAAGAGAGAACCAGTAAATGGTTCCGGATGTGCTTTGTGCGAGTCCGTTCGAGTCAGAGTCTGTTACAGATTGATCTTATACTGTTCTGCATAAAAAAAATTCCTCAATAATTTTGTATGTAATGCTACGGAAGCGCTAAAATACATCTGGTGCTTGTTATTATAACTAAAACTCTCACATTTTTTGCTGCGAGATATATCATCCTAGAAAGCTTCTAATAAAAATTTTACTGGTAGACTAAATAGGTACTCCCTTCATCACAAAATATCACAAACTAGATAGGAGGAAATTCAATACTCTATAACCTAGTGTAACGAATTTGGATAGGATTGTTGCCGCAATAAAAAAAATACTACCTGAACTTGTATAGTGCTTCTCTATATAGACTAAATAGTTTTAGAGCTCAAGGGAGTACCAGCTGGAAGGCTCAAGGGGACGGCAACAAGGCTGACGACGTACAGTCTGAAGACGGGTTGGAGGAAGACGCCTTGTCAAAGGGAAAGCATATCAGGCGAAGGAACAAGAAGTATACGGGACCGGACTGGGCTGTATGAGCCATCTCTGTGTATCGGCCCATCTTGGCCCATGTAAGAGAGAGAGAGAGTGTGTTGGTGGGGAGAGGAAATCCTATGTATACTCGAAACAACAGCTGTAATAACTTGGCTATGAACTCGGCGGCAGCGATGGCGGCGGTGGCTCGGTCCGGTTGGACGCGAGAGTGATTCTTACCGAGTTCCACAACTGCCGGTCCGGTTGGACGCGAGAGTGATTCTTACCGAGTTCCACAACTGCGTTCATGTTCTGAGTGTTCTTCCCTTGTGTTGCGTGAGTTCTTGTTGGGGTTGTGTTAACAGTCAAATTTGGTAAGCCCGGAGTATCATCGGCTTAGAGTCAGCATCGGCTTCGAAGTCCTGAGATTAGCCGATGAGAGTTGTCAAGTCGTCAGTTGTCGGATTCTTGCTATATTCGGTTAAGGAAATTGATCTACTAAAGAAGCTTATCCAGAAGAGACCGAGTTCAAAGAGAATGCGGCATGGCAAGTTATCTATTAATTAGGAATAGTTTGTTAGTTTTCTTTTATCTTTAGGAAAGTGTATTTAGTGTCCTATAAGGACTTTATCTTTTCCTTTTATCTTTAGAAAATTTTCTTTCTTGTCCGACAAGGACTTGTATCAACCCATGGGTATAAATATGTACACCCGGGGTCTATGTAATCTATCTTCACGATCAATACAATTCGGCGCATCGCCACCTTTTACCTTTTCTACTTTATTTTATCGTCCGGCGGGACTTGGCACCTGATGCGGGGCTGCATCGGTGTTCGATCTCCGGCTAAGGGGTAAGTCCAATGTTCCGCCGACCCAGGCAATTGTCTCATCTACATTGGCGTCGTTCAAGGCTGTATCAGTACATTCGACCTCTTGGATTGCTCTGGTTTGGATGATATATTTGCCTACCTATTTATCATATGTCTATGTTAATCTAGTCTTAGCAAATCAATTTAGCTCTATCGGTTGTTTCTCATTTTAGGGTTTCTGCCGGTATCGGCTAAATCGCGTTGCTAGATTAGATTAGCAACCCATGGCATGGCAAATTATCTATTAATTAGGAATAGTTTGTTAGTTTCCTTTTATCTTTAGGAAAGATTCTTTCTTGTCCGAAAGGACTTGTATCAACCCATGGATATAAATATGTACACCCGGGGTCTATGTAATCTAACACATGTTCAATACAATCTCAGCGCATCGCCACCCTTTTTGCTTTAGTTTTATTTTGACGAGTTCTTGCTTTCGGGTTGAGCTGCATCGGTTTCGATCTTCAACAAGAGGTAAAACTTGTTATGACGGCTTGCGTTCTCGGGATTAGTGCTTCCATCTTTATGATACTCTAATCTTGTTTATGTAATTCGTCGAGTTATCTTATATCTTACATAATCTCTGGCAATATCGCTATCTAATCTACAATCGGCTAACATCTGTTGATAGAGGGCAGCCGATTAGATTAGATATCGACGTTGACTTAAATTATATAAGGTATCCACCACTCTATGAAACTTCCAACGGCTTGATTGTCTAGATATTGTCCTTCTTTTCATACTTATAGCTACATCAGTTGAGTTTGATCTTATGATTTGTGATTAGAATCTCAATCTCTAGCCTGCTCCTTGGTCACCGATTAGGGTAGAATTGGGGTTTCAGCCGATCTTACCTGATTTAACTATATTTGTTTTATATGCTTTATTAACATGTTAAATCTACCCTTTATGTTGAGATCTTGTTGCATTTAAGTATATTAGGCTTTTGTTTGATATATTCTACTTGCTTTAATATCTTAATATAGAGTGGTATCGGAGTATTAGCCGATACATGCTAGATCTATCTGATCGGCTATGCTATGAACATATGTAGTCTCATTATTAATATATATTTCGATCTAAGTGATTTATACTGTTTCGGCATGGCGACCAATCTATCCCAGTCACTTGATTTAAGTATATATTGATATAAGGAGTATATATTGTTAACATCTACAGCCGATCGAGTAGATTTAGTTCCTTCTTATTTATTTATGACTGCCGATCGACACATATATGACATCGGCGCGGAGGTAAATGATATGTCATCGGCACCTAGCTGATATTACCAAATTTCATCAGAGGTAAATGAATTTGCATATCTTGATCAAACTGACTGGCACGCCTGCGTCTCATTAATCTTTAGACCTGCACTGGAGCTAAGCAGATCTCCCAGTCCTCGTGTTTTTCATCAACACGCAAATTGGCACACCCAGTGGGACCCGTCAGAAGTCAGAATTACAACAGCAGTTTTTCTCCATGGCCGAGAAACCACCAGCATCACCATCCTCGGCTGGTCCTGGCTCTGTTAAAGAAAAGATCCAGAAGCTGGGTTTGTCCGAGATTGATGAAGCCAACATTGTGCCCGTCACTCTGGATAAATTGACACCTGAGCAGCAAAAGGACCTTGATACAATGATGCAGCAAGCACAGAATCAGTTCTTGAGCTCATTCACGGAGACCCGCAAGGGGACATTGGAAAGTACAAAGTGAAAGTAGCTGCTGATGTTACTGGGACCGGTTCTTCTAAGGATGGAGAAGTGAAACAAGCTCCAGATGGTGCGGCTCAACCGAGTGATAAAGGTACTGCAGATGGCTTTCGAGGAAATTAAGGTGATAGCTCTCAAGAAGTGTAGGGTGTTCAAGGTGATGGTGCTTAGGGAGTTCAAGGTGAAGGCCCTAATCAAGATGGCAACGCGGCACAGTTACAGTTTAATAACTTCCAAGATCAGGTTGACTATGCCGTGCACCATGCTTTGATCAATCAGTCTGGAATACTAGTCAACATTTTGTCAAACATGGTGAAAACATTGGTTGATGGTTCAATGGCTGAGTATCAGGCTACAGGACCGGTTTATCTACCAGGAGGGGTGTTCCTGAATTATCGGCCATTAATCACTGATAATCAGCCAGCTGTCCAATCAATTCCTCTTAATGCACCATCGGCTCAGCCGACGGTGCCAGTATCGGCTCCTGCACCAGATGCACCATCATCGGCACCGAGCCAATTAGTTAATCCCCGGTTGTGGTGAGAGAACAACCACAACATAGTGGACAGAATGTGAATCGGCTAACGCAAGATCAGGTTGCAGCTATGTTCTTACCCCCCTCAATCTACCGTTGATCCAACCCAGCAGCAGCCGTTTCAGCAAACACCACCAAGGCAGCAGGTTGTGCAGCCGATTCAACAAACACCCCCAATCCAACAGGTTGTGCAGCCAATTCAGCAGACGCCACCAAGACGGCAGGTTTTGCAACCAATTCAGCAGACGCCACTAAGGCAACAGGTCATTCAGCCGATTCAGCAACAAGGCTTGATGAATGCATCGGCTGGGTTCGCAACACCTGGCAGTCAGCCTGGGCAGCATGCTGCGAATCAAGTTGTTCCAGAGCACTTAGTTCATCATGTACAACCAGATCAAACGGTGATACCTCAAGTTGTTCCCGAGCATTTGGTGCGCAATATTCAACCAGATTTTCAAAATTACTAGGGGGGCAATTTGAATTATCAGTATCAGCCTCCATCACCGCAAGTTCGATATCAGCAGGGAGGATCGGCTCAACCATAGTTTGTTCCTCGATACAATCAATTCGAGCCCATGCCACAGCAACCTCAAGGAGCACCTCAGCAGCGACCATGGGCCAATATGATTGCGGATGTGATGAAGGAGCAGTTTGGGCTTAGGCCGAAAGACGCTGGAAATTTGTACCGGCAGCCTTACCCTGAATGGTTTGAGAGAGTCCTTCTTCCTAACCAGTTCAAAGTTCCAGATTTTTCAAAATTCTCAGGGTAGGATAGTACGTCAACTTATGAACACATTAGCCGATTTTTAGCTCAGTGTGGTGAAGCATCGGCTGTGGATGCTTTGAGGGTTAGGTTGTTTCGGTTGTCTTTGTCTGGACCAGCTTTCACTTGGTTTTCTTCTTTGCCATATGGATCGATTAACAGTTGGGCCGATTTGGAGAAGCATTTTCACAGCTATTTCTACAGGGGGGTACATGAGATGAAATTGTCCGATTTAACAGCAATCAAGCAAAGACATGATGAGCCTGTGCATGAGTATATTCAGAGATTCAGAGATATGAGGAATAAGTGCTACAGCTTGAGTTTGACTGATGCCCAGTTAGCCGATTTGGCTTTTCAGGGTATGATTGCTCCAATCAGGGAGAAATTCTCGTCTGAAGACTTTGATAGCTTCTCGCATCTTACACAGAAGGTAACCTTGCATGAACAGAGGCTTGCGGAGGCCAAGCATAACTCTAGAAAGGTTAACCATGTCTGTCCTTACATATATGGATCGGATAATGATGATGATGATGATTCTGAATTAGCAGCAGCCAAATGGGTGAGAAGCAAAAAGGTTATACTATGCCAATGGGTAAAGAATTCGGGAAAAGAGGAGAGATATGACTTTGATATTACCAAATCGCCTCCTCCCTCGCGGCGTCGGACAGCGCATGGCCGGCGGCGGGCGACGGCGTGCGCGGCAGCCATCTCTCTCTTGCGCACGCTCGCCTAGCCGTCCGCCGCCCTTCTCCCCAATGGCCGCCGGCGGGAGAAGAGGGATCGAAGCCGCGCGCCTCTCCCCATCCCTCGGCCGCCGCGGCCCTCCTCCCGTCGTCCTCCCCCTCCGCCGCGCCCTCCCGCTCCCGCTCCCCCCGCGCCGCCGCCTCTACTTCCTCGCCGCCACAGCCGGGGACGGCCGCACCGACGCCCTCCCCTCGTCGGAGCTCCACAAGCACCATGGGGGCTCCGCTGCTTCTGGTGGTGGTGGTGGTGGTGGTGAGGACGAGAAGCTCCACTTGCTCCGCTGCCTCCTCGCACGGCCCGACGTCACCATCGACGGCAACATTGTCCCCACGCGCCGCCGCGCGCGCCATCGCCCACCGCCGGCCATGCGCTGTCCGTCGCCGCGCCGCCTGCTGCTGTTGTGCTGGACGCCGCCCGGCGAGAGGAGGGAGCAGAGAGATGGGGAGAGCCGGAGAGAGGAGGAAGAAGAGATTGGATTCGGTCAATGACATGTGGGGCCCACGTGGGCCCACCATATTTATTTTTTGTGTAGCTGACATGTGGGACCTACCATTTTTAAATTATTTTTTGGGGGCTGACATGTGGGCCCATGATTTTTATTATTTTTCCGAGATATAATTGCCACATCAGCGCCACGCCAACGCCACGTGGGACGGAGACCGAGTCAAAATGGCCACGTAGGCACCACGTCAACCAAAACCGCTATCAAAACCGCCGAGGGATCTCGTTTGCCTAGTTTTTGTAAGTTGGGGGATGGGTCGTACCCGGTTTTGCGGTTCAGGGATGAAAATCAGACAGGGCGACAAATAGAGGGACCTAAAGTAAACTTATTCCTATAAGGTCTCACCTCAAACTCTCAGCCGAAGTAATAAACTTCAATCACAGAGCGACATCTTCCGGACAGGAGCTATACGAGTTCCTATTTGTGGGGACGGGCCTACGCGTCGGACGTCCGATGTGTTGTGGAAAAATCAGACGCTGACGTCAGCGCCCGATTTACGTGCTAAACTACTTTTAAACTGATTTTTCTTTTAAATTACTTATCCAAATCATGATCCGATTACACCATTAATTCATTGCAATTAAATCTTCAAAACAAGACCACACATGGATATATTCCGATGAAAAAAATTTAGCTTATTATTGAATTATTTTTAAATGTTGCACGATATTCCACCAAGTATATCGGAATTGTTTCACTTAGTACATCGAAAATGTTTCGCTCGTTTAAATCTGGTGTTGTTTCACCTTATATAGAAACAATGTTTCAGCAAATAGCGAAAGAATGTTTCAGTTCACTGCAACATTTGATCTATACATAGTCAAATATTATAAGTACACTAGGTGAAACATTTTTCGGTGAAACAAAAAATGAAAAGAATTCCCTTAATTGGATGTTTCCAAAATATGTGGATTTTTTGTTGCAATGAAATATTTTATTTCACTACAACATTAGATTTATACACAGTAGAACATTGTGAGTACACTAGGTGAAATATTTTTTGTGGAACAAAAAATAAACCAAATTCCCTTAATAGAGGGTTTCCAAAATATGTGGGTGATTTATTGCAACGGCGTGTTCCACTGCAATATTTGATCCGTACACAGTGAAACATCGTGAGTACACTAGCTGAAACATTGTAAAACTACTGGTTGAAATATCAAAAAGACCACATGCAACATTAAAAAAATCAATAAAAAAATTAAATATTTTTTTATCGAAATATAATTATGTGTGGTATTGTTGTAAAGATTTAATTGTAACGAATTTAGTGGTGCAATCAGATCGTAGGTTAGATAAATAGTTTACGATAAAAAATTTTTTGAAGAAATAAGAAAAGAAAAGATTCTTTGTATGCTGCAGTGGCAGGCAAAAAAAAAAAAGTCTGATTTTCTCCACCCCGCCAGTCGTCCGTTGTGAGCATTTTCGTATCTGTGGAGGATTTGCTGGATCATTTGTTGAAAAGGACATCCCTAATCACTCGCAAATTAAGCGACGACCGTGTCTCACCATGCTAATTATGAAAACGCTGAAAGTGACAGGGAATCGCAATTTAAGCGACAGATTGTAGAGTTTAGATGCGTGCTAGCTATGGATTCATAACGAAAGAGTTGACATTATAGACCTGCCATTCAGTGTGCCTGTACAGCAAGGGGAAAAAGGATATGTTCGTCAGAGGTATGAAAGTAACTTGATCTGCCATACGTTTGGTGAAATTCATGGGAAGGGTAAAGAACAGTTCAAGATTTTGCCTGTCTTTTTGCTGTGATTTATGAGTGCTACACACACACAAAAAAAAAATCATGTGAATGCTACATAAAAAAAGAATTCAATTCATGGGAGGTAACGAACAGTTCAAGATTTTGCCTGTCATTTTGCTGCGATTTATGAGTGCTACACAAAAAAAAATCATGTGAGTTCTACACAAATAGAATTCAATTAGTGCAAAAAAAAATCATGTGAGAGTGCTACACAAAATGAACTCAATTAGTGCTAAAAATTTTTTGTCAAGAATGGGATTCGAACCCATGCCCTTTCGGACCAGTACCTGAAACTGGCGCCTTAGACCAACTCGGCCATCTTGACTTTGTACTCAGAGTCCCTAGTTATATAATTTAAATTTTTTAAACAAATTTAGATGTTCAGCACCCAGAACTTCAGTACACGCTTCGTCAACTCTACACACTGAGCTGCACAGGGAAGATGGCCACCAGCAATAAGAGATATTAACATTCATATATATAAGTGCTAATGTGCATATGAATGTGGCTAATGAGTTAATTACTCCCCCAAAACACCCAGTGCTGATCGTGTCATTTGAATGATCATCGATCTCCCCCTCGCAAAGAGACAAATAATCATCTTCCTAATTAACAATGCTTCCTAATTAACAATGTAGACAATGTACACATGACATGTTTTCTTTAAGACTCGTCAACGATAAGCATATTCTAGTTAGCTACTAATAATACTCCTAAACATGCATGTAATGTGCTGCAAATTGCAATTGACCTGGCCTTATATATCTCTGAAGTCCCCTCGAAACTACGTGCAAAATAATCAAGCCTTATGCTATATCTTAACCCAATTGCCAATAATCAGTTGCTGTATTTTTTTTTCTCCTCATGGCTCATGTCGTTGCCCCTTGCCTGGTCAGAACAGACGAACAGTCTCATCGATCTGTCAGGCTAATTAAGCAGCCGTTTATCTTTTCTTTATTTGCCTCCCTAATTGGATCGATATACAAAACTTCAAAAACTTAAACAACCTGTCTCTTTTGTCTTCAAAGACAATCTGTTTCTATCCTCTTCTTGCATTGTTGCATCATCAGCACCCAACTTTTGCAGATCCAAGGAATCGATCAACGGACAATCGGTATGAACACATGCCCAAATCCTACAAATTTTCCCCAATCTGAGAGCACATGACAGCGAGATCCTCTCAAGTCTCAAACGATTGGATCAGGATTAGTCCGACCCGATATATGGGTGGAATGGGATAGTACTCTAGTATAATACGAAGCATACGTCTAATACATTGTTTTAATCTGAGTAGTATAAAATGTACATGTTGTTAACAATTCAGTTTGTTTATGCAAAATTCGATCGAACGATACGGCATATTCTTGGACCTGATCATCATGCACGCACCTAGCTTAGCTTAGCTGTCGTTGTTAATTAATCATTTTTACGTTGCATTATAAGTAGCTGCTTGTTGCTAGCTAGTACGTGTACGCCAAGGCCAAGACGACGACTTAGCTTGGAAATTCATTTGCATCGGCACGACGATGAAGCTCGCCGTGGTCGCCGTCGCGGCGCTCCTCCTCGCCGCCGGCGTCGCCTCCGCCGATGAATTCGACTTCTTCTACCTCGTCCACCAGGTTGATGATCATGCTTCGATCAATCGATCGATCATGGACATGTCGTCTGAATTTTCGTAATGGTTTTATGGATGATTGGATGTGTTTGCTTTTGCAGTGGCCTGGCTCGTTCTGCGACACGCAGGCTGGGTGCTGCTTCCCGGACACCGGCAAGCCGGCGGCGGAGTTCGGCATCCACGGCCTGTGGCCCAACTACGCCAAGTGCCGTCCCGCCGTCGCCAACGACGACGACGGCGTGGTGGAGATGGTGGTCGACGGAGGCGCCGCCGTCGAGCGCCACCACCGGCGGCGGCAGAAGTGCTGGCCGGAGTACTGCAACGACGGCAACAAGCTGCGGCCGTGGGAGATCAAGGACCTCGTGGCGGAGCTCGACGCGAACTGGCCGACGCTGTCGTGCAAGAGCGGCAAGAGCTTCGAGTTCTGGAGCTACGAGTGGAAGAAGCACGGCACCTGCTCGGGCATGGGCCAGCACGGCTACTTCGCGGCGGCGCTGGAGCTCAAGAAGCGGCACGACCTCGCCGCCGTCCTCGCCGGCGCCGGCATCGTCCCCTCCGACGACGAGAGCTACTCCCTCGGCAGCATCCGCGACGCCATCGCCGCCGCCACGGGCGCCGTGCCCAACCTCGAGTGCAACCGCGACGCCGCCGGCGAGACGCAGCTGTTCCAGGTGTACCAGTGCGTCGACCGCTCCGGGAAGAAGCTCGTCGACTGCCAGCTCCCGATGCAGGGCAAGTGCCGCGACAAGGTCAAGCTGCCCACGTTCTAGCTAGCTAGCTCCCCCGTCGCCATCGTCGCCGGCGAGAGCTCGCCGTCGCCGGAACGGCGGCGCGCCGGCGGCTTGTTGGTCTTGGATGTCTGATGGATGTCACGTGCGTTTGCGTTGTTGCGTAGTGCGGTTTCTCAGTTTCAGATACGAAAGATTCGAAGATTTGTCCAGTTGGATTGCTACACGTGTACGTTACATTTGGCACTATCTGCTGACTTGATGAACAGTTGAATAATAAGAGTTCAAGTTTTATCAGTTGAGATGAATTCGATTGAGACGAAACAGTTTTATCAGGACCTTTTACATTTGAGATTGCTGAGCTGAACAGTTGAATCAACATTTAAAATTTCAACGTACCAAAATTTGGACGAAAATATTTTTAATTTTTATAATAGTAGAGATAGTTATTAAAAAAATTGAAAAATAATTTGCCGGTGCTTGTTAATCTAACAATCCTTTATTCTATCCAATTAACCAAGATAAGATAAGAGGAGTTGTTTTTATCTCTTCTCTACTATTTTAAAAATTAAAGATGTTTTCGTCCAAATTTTTGTACATCGTCCATATTTGAATCAGATTTACTTTTATATTTTCTAATTTTATATTTTTTTCAAAACCTTTCCTTTTTATATTACGCCAGAGTGTCCCGTGCACAAATTAATTGGGCCCGAACAAATAGTGTTGTATTTGGTAATAAGTGATTCTGAAAAGCACATGAATAAACAGAAATAGGTTATGATTATTTATCCACCGACACATATGTACAAATTAAATTGGCTCTACCGGCTACAACGCACGGACATCTTTTATAGTAATAATCTCTATCTCTATCTCTACAATTATAAAAATTAAAGATGTTTTTGCCGTTATTTTGGTACGTCATCCATATATAAGTCGGTTTTTAAGTTTGTTCGTTTTTTAAAATACATATATGTATTTGAGTCAGGTTTTAAATTCGTTTGCTTTTAGAAATATAGAAGGAGTCATATAAAAATCTCTTTAAAAAAATTGCATGCTAACTTGAGATGATCGAACTACTATCCAAACGTATTTTCATATTGAATTTCACCTTAACCAAGCACTATAACAATAATAAGATTAAAATATCCTTCACCGGTTGCAACCCACGTGCATTTTTCTGGTATAAGATTTAAAAAAAGAAGAAAAAAGGGGTCATTATGGCCTGTTCAGATTGTAGCCAAAATAAACCTTACCAAATTTTGGCATTACCAAAATTTTAGCAAGTTGGCAATATTGCCAAAATTTTGGCAGGATTTCTTATATATTTATCAAATTTGGCAACAAACCAAATATAGCTATTCTTTTAGCAACTTTAAAAAAAATGTATGGTTGAAAATTGCATCAAAATGAACCGCCCCTATATTACACCATTATAAATAAGAACGAAACGAGGAGTACGTACTACGCATACATAGATCAAAATCTTGATCGATCATGGCGGCGCACCTTCTCCCTTACCCTCCTACCCACGTTGCACCGCCGGCGACGTCGTCCTTCTCTGTGTCGCGATGGACCCGCGTGGCTCTGCCTGCTTCGTCGTCTTCGCCGCGGCGGCGGCGGCGGCTGCCTCTCCAGGCGCAGGCGACGGCTCGCCTGCGCCACGTCGTCGTCCGCTGCCAGAAGAAGGGCACCGCCGACGACCAGCCCGGCCCAGCAGAGGAGGGTGATCCCAATCAGGTATCAAAACTGACAGCTTCCTAGCTAGCTTAATCTGTCATTAGTTAGATTAGATCGAAATTGACAGCATATTGATTAATTGCTTTTTTGTTCTTCTATTTAGTCTCCATCGCACCAGCTCTCTCGTAAGTTTCAAGACGTAATTGAAGAGCTCCAGCACTGTGCGGATGAATTAAGAGCTCGTCGATCAATCAAAAAGGATGATATGGTTTGTTCTAATCATGTACTCACACCTTTTTTTCTTTAATCTTTTGCTGAACTCATACTTTCTATACATGAATTTTATCATCTGCTCAAGCCTGGTTAATATTAAAGCACACGAACGAGCAGTGAAAACGGAGAATGTGGGATATATATCATGACTGTCACCATCTATATATGGCTTAATTTATCTCCAATAGAAAACGTCAACGGCCAGTCATTCATATGGGGATTGTAGTTAATTTTGACTAATCGAAATTTTGTATTGTTTGTATATTTTTCCCAAATAAAAACTCCTAGCACATTATCTAAGCTCAATTAAAAATAGTGAATTATTTAGTGCAAATGGCAAACAAAGACAACGATGGAAGCTAGCATGCACTAGTAATGTCAGGAATCAAGAAACCTTAGTGAAAGAGCAAGTTTCACTAGAAAGTTCAACAACGGAAGCAGTAGTAATGTCGGAGTGGCATCAAGAAACCAAATTGAAAGGAGCAAGCTAGCTAAATATATACTGCTCACTCCGTTTTATATTATAAGTCGTTTGATTTTTTCTTCTAGTCAAAATCCTTTAGGTTTGATCAAATCTATAGGAAAAATTAACATCTATAACACGAAATTAGTTTTATTAAATTTAGCATTAAATTTATTTTGATACAATGTTTGTTTTGCATTGAAAATATCATTATATTTTTCCATAAACTTAATCAAACTTAAAAAAGTTTTGACTATTAAAAAAGTCAAACGATCTATAATAAGAAACGGAGGGAGTAGCTACTAATATATCTAATGGAAAGCTTGCCTCTTTTTGCTACTGATATAATGTAACGTCAAAACTATTGCATTGTTGCTTTATTATTTAATTTCTAATGCCCCCCCTTTTGCTTTGCAAGCAGGACGATACGCCATTCAATTATGAGATAAACAAAATTAAAGGGTATTGGACGGAGATACAATCAGCGAAGATATGCTATTTGGTCAGTACTGTTCATAATATGCTGGAGTTTTTGTTTTGTTTAGCACTAAAACAAGATAATATGCTGGAGTTTTTGTTTTGTTTAGCACTAAAACAAGTAAAAAGTGTCCACCTTTTATTTTGATTAGACCATTGGTTTTTGTAGAGGTAATCGGCAAAAGAAGAATCATTATATAGCCAAAGGATACATGTTTGTTGATTCTAGCAATTCCTAAGGAGATATATATGGGCTTCGAATAAGCACATCATGGTTCAATAAAAATGCTAATAGTAGTAATACTCAAGGAATTATGAGATGGTTATGAATAGAAGCTGTTTTAATAACACACTACAATCAGAATTAAACATGCATTTAGTTATTTAGCATAGCTAATACAACGTTGGAAGTAGCATTTCCGCTCCAAGACAAAATTCTAATCTTCAGCAATATGCTTCAATTCAATAAGCAATTTTGTAGCGGTCACATAATTTAATTTAGCGCCTCAACCTTTAACTTTAGGACTTGTGAATATGAACGTAAAAGTCTGTTGCATTAGTGCAAAATCTAAAGTTTTAAAGGAGATAAACAAGTTCAATAATATAAACTTTCTTTGGAAACAAAATATACATATATAAGACGCTGGAGATTGTGTGAGCACTTGTCAATTGTCATTGTGGTTATGTGTTAACTTCAAATGTATAATAGAAATAGAAATTAATTTGTAGTAAATTTTTTTACTGAAATTAAAAATTGTAGGATGATGTCGTAATGTTACTATGAACATTTGTCTTGCTTGTTGCTAAAGCTAATCATGTTTTATTTGGTGGGTACTGTAGTATGGGCAAGGCAGGATGTTAGCACTGATTCTTCTCAAAAGAGCTAAAGATGCTATCGGGTTGGCTTCTACAATTATGGTAATTGTGCTCTTTCTTAATATGCATTATGCTAGCAATTTTACTGAACTTTGTCTAACCAACTTCCCAACCCCTGCGAAAAACAGACTGGCGCTCAATTGAGAGCTCAAACGCCAAGTGAAATTTCTCTCAATACAATAGATCAGGTAACTCGGTTAAGGTTTTATTTGGATGCTGTTCTTTGACCGAATCTTGAAATCACATAATAATTCTGGAATCTACTAAAAATTTCTCTGAAAATGCAGACTGTCAGGATGTATGTATCGACTTTTGTTAAGACTGCCGAGGACACTTACCATAGGAAGGTCGACAAAGCAACCGTTCTATCATTCCTTTGTCCTCTTCAAGGTTTGGCTGCAGTTAGCCGTATCTTGTTTGAAGATGCTGTAAAATCAAAGGTGTTTTTGATTATTATTCTATGATAAACGATTGGCATTGCAGATTATTGGTTTTATTATTTGGAATTTATTCACGAAGTGGTTTTGGAGATGATTGGATTTCACAGGTGATCATTTTATGTGACCGGTCAGACCGGGTTGTGTATGCCGGTCAGACCGGCCAGCCCGCGGTCTGACCGGCTGACTCTGTGTCGGTTTCGGTTTCGGGTTGTTTGTTTGGATATCCGTGATTATTTCATGATTATGGCTTCTAGATGGATACTATACGTATGTAATAATGTTGTTTGCTACTAATGAGTAAAGTTGGAGATAGCTTGGTCTTGGAATATGGTTTCTTTGTTTATTTTATATGTAGGTGACTCGATGCCTCGGGAGAGAGTATTTGCGGTGATGGATCGGGAGTCGGCTTGGGGATAAGACGACGTCCGTGGTGGTTAGAGATCATGCGGGATACTTAGGCTAGAGTTGATGCACGTGGTTGATGGAGATTCCATATGTGGCATACGATGGAGTTATTGTGTGCGTATGGGGTGCGGAGTCGAATTTGGAAGGAGTCCAAATTTGGTACGATTGGTTATGTAAAGTTTCTTTCTTGTACTAGAGGGTTTCCTAAGGTGTTTAGGACTCCTAGTATGAGTTTGGTTTGTGGCTTTAGGCTGCCTACCTCATGTATAAATAGAGGGGGAGCGTGAGGCTTTCCGGTATCGCTTTTGAGAGCAATTGAGTTTTGAGTTAGGGTTTTCGAGTTTAGTCGAAAGTTTTGTAAGGAGTGCTGTTGGTGCACTTTGTAAACACAGAGAGAATCAATAAAGTCGTCATCCACTTTAAGAGTTTTTCGATTTGTGTTTACCGGGTTTCGGCGGTCTAACCGGCAACTCACCGACGGTCAGACCGGCGGCGGCGACAGCAAGCGGCAGCTGATCTCGGCGGTCAGACCGAAAATCCAATCTCGGTCAGACCGACAGCAACTAGGCGGTCAGACTGGCAAGGCAATTTCGGTCAGACCGCGATCCGTCGATTTCGAGGGTAACTTTTATTTCTGCTAAAAGTTTTCGGTTTTTGGGTATACCAACCATTTATCCCTCTCTGGTTGGCTTAGTTATTTAGATTCGATCCTACAGATGCTTTGGCTTCTGTTCGTAGCATTCAACCGGATTACAGTCCAAAACGTGATGTCGAGGCAATTAACCGCAATTATCAGCAGGAGATACAATGATTGATAAATAAATTTGGGGAGGCTTCAACAACTGAAGCACTTGAGGTATTCCACTGGACAGTCTCTCCCCTTCTTTTCAGATGTTGATCCTGTTTATGCTTGCTTTGCAGATTCTTCATTGTACGGTTAATGATTTAACGCAGAAAGTATCATCTTATGTTACCATAATGACTACTCTTCGCACGAGCACACTAGCCCATGTCCCTGGTAAATCTATTTTTCTTGTGCCAGTCTTATTTGCATCAAAATAATACCTTCACTTTAGCAAGTTAGAATTACATTGATTGTTGCTATATATGGTTTGTGTAGGCCGCAACATTGCAGCCTGTGATGCTGCCCCACCAGATGACAGGCAAAATGAATAGCTGATTGATTAAGTTGACGCTTCAGCTGAGATATTCTATTTTCTGGATGAATCCATAGCAGGCAACGAAAACATGTGTGAAATTAAGCTTTCGGTCAACAATATGTGCACTTTTCATTGGTCTTAGAATGTATAGCGTTATTCAATTATTCAGCCTCCATCTCAAAATTTAATAATTTAGGATGGGATTAGACCCATAGGACTACGAATTTGAATATTGAGCTTTGCTACATTTTGAGATAGAGGGAGTATTATATATGGAAGGACTACTATTTCTTTCAAAAAAAGAGAAGCAGAAGTACTATGTTTTTTTTGAGCAAACAAAAACTATAAGCTACTTCATAAACAAGGGCCCATTTTCAGAACTTCTAGTCCAAAATAAGGGCCAGTATTTAGGCTAGCGAGTAGCGACCCAATGTAGGGAGCCATTTGTAAAATTACTGATTTCGATTATGATAATAATGGTCAAAAATAAGAGGGGGGGGGGGGGGTACACAGCCACAACTCGACAAGTAAGGGCCTACATTAGCGTGGCAACTCGGCAAGTAAGGGGATTAGTTTTAAGTGGTCTAAGATGGGCTGGGCTATACGTTCCCACAATTGGGCCCGTATATTAGCACGAGAAAGTACGGTTAGTTTTAATTGGGCTGACATGGGCTGGGCCGAATGTTCCCAGACTCCGAAGTAAAGCCCTTCCTCTCCGGCGCCGTCGCCGCCGCAACTGGGATCAACCCAACCAACTCTCAAGTATACACGACTTTCGATAGAATCCTAGTTCGATCGTGTGCGATTGCTGATCCTTAACAAAAAAAAAATTAACAGCTGATCGCCACCGTAAATCCTGTCTATGTTCGGCTAGGCGATTCAGATGATTAATAATGCTGCCGACACGAACAGAGCAGCAGATGCTGTGTCATGCAATATATCATGCATGGATGCATGAATATGATGGCTAGGTAGGTACTAATGCTAATATAGAAGAGAGGGAATCATCATCATCTGCCTTAAGTACATATTTGAAGAAGCTACTTAATTAACTAGTCCATCCTTCTTGTTCGATCTACTGTTGGCTGCTGCTACTTAATTAAACGCTGATTGCTGGATCTGACCAGACCAGACCTGGACAACCTTAACAGCAAAATTACTCTGATACAGCACTAAATTGTGCTTCCATACTTGCAGCAGCATACAGCCATTCCAATCGCGATGCAACTATGCAACTACTCCCTCCGTTTTAAAATGTTTGACGCCATTGACACATGTTTGACCGTTCGTCTTATTCAAAAAATTTAAGTAATTATTAATTTTTTTCTATCATTTGATTTATTGTTAAATATATTTTTATGTAGGCATATGATTTTACATATTTCACAAAAATTTTTAAATAAGACGAACGGTCAAACATATGCTAAAAAATCAACAGCGTCAAATATTTTGAAACGGAGGGAGTACTTCCTATCAGCTATGGACGCATGCACGGCCGCCAGATCGGCAACGACATCGTCGAACGAAGCACACTTGTGTGCCACCCAGGTCTCGTACTCGCCATGCTGGGCTGGTAGACCGCTGTGCCTGCAGGGTTGTCGTAGCTTGGAACCGGACGCAGGACCTGACCCGCCGCCGACGTCGCCGCAATGGCGTCGACGAGCACGTCCTCCCGTATGTATCCCCCTCCGCAGTCTCCTGAAGAACCTGACGAAGCAAGATCTCTGCCTTGATGATGTCCTGCATATGCTCGCCAAAACAAAGGGAGATGAAATTAGTACATCAAACAGCATATCAATCGACGATCTCATCATTAACAAGAATCGATAGAGAGAGAGAGGGGGAGAGAGCACCTGCACCTTGGCCACGAGAGCCTTGTCCTCGGAGAACTTCATCCCTGCGTCCTCCATTTCCTTCATGGTCATTGGACGAAAGTTCTCCTTGAAGTCGTGCACGAAAGCCTGCATGGATGGTTCAAAACAACAAAAATGAAAACTTATGTTTTGTGATGGACCAAGAACGCCAAGAACCGATACATGCAGGCGAGGAACAAGGTTTCAAAAGAATAATAGGTGGGTTCGCGCGTCTTTCGTTGTGCGATTGGCCAAGAACCGTGATGCACTCATGCACAAGAGGAAAGGTCTCCAAGAAACCAAGAAACCAAGAAACCGATCGATGTACAGATCAAAGACAAAAAAGAAGATCGAGCCCTTTTGTTCTGCGATGGGCCAAGAACCGAGAGATACACATGAGAAAGGTCTCCAAGAAACCGATCGATATACAGATCAAAGACAAAAAAGAAGAAGGTCGAGCCTTTTTGTTCTGCGATAGGCCAAGAATCGAGAGATGCACAATTGAAAGGTCTCCAAGAAACAGATCGACACAAATCACAGACAAGAAGAAGATAGAGCATTTTTGTTCTGCGATGGGCCAAGAACCGAGAGATGCACAATTGAAAGGTCTCCAAGAAACAGATCGACACAAATCACAGACAAGAAGAAGATGGAGCCTTTTTGTTCTGCGATGGGCTAAGAACCGAGAGATGCACAATTGAAAGGTCTCCAAGAAACAGATCAACACAAATCACAGACAAAAAGAAGATGGAGCCTTTTTGTTCTGCGATGGGCCAAGAACCGAGAGATGCACAATTGAAAGGTCTCCAAGAAACAGATCGACACAGATCACGGACAAAAAGAAGATGGAGCCTTCTTCTTCTGCGATGGGCGGGCCGGCCAAGAACCGAGATGCACCAAAGAAAGGTCTCCTAGAAACGATACACAGATCAAAGACAAAAGCTAAGAACCGTGATGTGCACAAGAAGAAGGTCTCCAAGAACCTATATGCAGGGAAACTATTCTAATCCCTCGAGGGGATGTTCCCTCGTTTGCTCAAAAACCATCTAAACGGTTATGAAAAATTTTGAAAAAATTTGACAACATTCATACAACACATATATATAACTCCACAAAATCTTAAGTCCAAACTCAACTCACATGTCGAGATATAAAAAAGACAAATTCAGCGTAATGAATAGTAGCGTACTGTTTATATCTAAATTTGTCTTTTTTGTTTCTCGATGTGTAGATCGAATTTGAACATGAATTTTGGTGGAGTAGTAGGTATCATTATACTCTACATTATCAACAGAATTTTTTATAACTATTTGCATCAAATTTGGAACCCCTCGAGGGATTAGAATACTCCCCTATATGCAGGATGAAGAGAGAAGACGAAAAAGAAAAGAAGAGTCTTCTGCTCTGCACGATGTGACAAAGAACCAAGATACAGAAGAAGAGCAATATCTGCAGGTTCAAAAGAAGAGAGCCCATTTTGTTCTGCCATTGATGTGCCAAGAAGTTTGCAATAAGCCGCGACGATGCAGAAGCAGAGAGGAACAGCAGAAAAGAACGTCTCGAGAATCGAACCTTGAGCGCGTCGTCGTCGCCGTGGTCGGGCACGCGCACGCCCATCCCCTCGCCACCCGCGCGAGCGACGCCGAGCGCGACCTCCATGGCCGCCGCGCTCCATCCGCCGCGGTGGCGCGGCCCCGCGCCCGCGCAGCAGATGGCCGCGGCGCGGCGGCTGCTCCCGCCGCCGACGGCGAGCTGGTGGTGGGCTCCCGGCGGGAGCTGCGCCGCCTCAACCGGCACGAGGCGCGAACCCACCTGCTCAAGCACAAGCACCAGAGCCATCGCCATGGGTTTGGTGTTGGTGTTGGTGTGGAAGTGAACTAGTGAACTAGTGAGGTGCCCTCTCATGCCCTTTTATAGCCAAGGCGGAGGGGGACGAATGCAGGCGTTGATCGACTACGTGTCTCTCTGTGTTGTGGGCCCATCTCGTACAACTCCATTGTTTCTCTCCCAAGTAAAGTTTTCATTAAGAGTAACGAGTCGATGAAGAATCCAAAAATAAAAATAAAAACAAAATAAAGTAACTCAAGTTTATGTCAGTGAGAGTAGTAAAAAAAGAACCAGAGTTGGAGTAACTCAAGTTCAAGTTTATGTCAGTTTTTTCTTTTCTTTTCTTTTCTTTTCAATCGCTCCAGTCCAAACTCCGAATTGGAGTAAAAGAAAAAGCAGGCAGGAGGGAGAGCGCGCGCAACAATGTTACTCTACTTCTGCAACGATTCGTTCAAATTCCTGATCGTTTCCGTGTAGACCGGACCAGGATACTTTCTAAAAACGTACTTGTATCGTATACGTATAGGTGTAGCTACCGTTTGTGTTTGTGGATTGATCATCCTAATTAGCCCCGAGACCTGTACTGTACGTACCGCGTTGGTGTACGATGATTCCCTTTTCTCTGCGCTAAGTTAGTGAAATTATGAAAAGTTCTACTACTAGTAGGAGTATAAAATCTCCGGGTACAGGCTGGAATTTGGGCCTTAATTACAAGACGAGGACCACATCGTGAAGGAATAAGTTCACTCTGGGTCTCTCTCTTCTTGGCATCCAGTTTGAGTTTTATGCTTTGATCACAATACCGGATATAATACATCTCTCAACATCTATTACCAGTATAGTTGAAGTCCTAGGACAATATAGTCTCCCGTTTTTAGCTGAGTTAACGTGGAACCGATGTGAGCCCCATATGTCAGCGGCTCAACATTCTTCCACCTCTCTACCCATTTCTCTCCAAGCCTCCCCCGCAAACTCAGCCTCCGTGACGGCCGCGAACAGCACCACCTCATCATTAGCGAGACGCTTAGGGACAACAGATTCATAGGGGTAAAAGACTATTTATTAAAACGTTTGCCCTTTTCATAAGCTTACACCAATTTGTAGGCTGTTCTTTACACTAAATTATTATAAGTTGACTGAAAGAGCAAAAGCATAATGAGTTTTTAACAATTTGTAGGGGTAAAATGGTCTTTTATAGTACCTAACGAAGGGCTACTAACAGCGATGGTATTTTTAGGACAAACGCAATTGTATGATGGCATTTTCAGGAAGTTGGGTTCGTTAAGGACATTTCTTGGATGTTCTCATTCAAAAACTAACTCATTATACTTTTGTTTATCCGATGTTTAATGTGACAAGTTTAGCTTGGTCTCACCACTAAAGAAGTAATCATGAAACTTTTTGCTCTAACTAAGACCAATCATGAATTGAGTTGGGTGCAAGAGAAATAAACCAAGTAAATGCAACACCAGATAAAAGATATTTGGAAAATCCTAAGTTTCAACATGCTACTAGCACTAGCTTATCCACATTGTACGTTAAATTGGCCGATATGCTCTAAAGTAGACCAACCATCTTCTCTAGTGAACTTGATAATATCAGGCACTCTAAACCTTTGAGGATATGAGATATTATCATAGTGATCAGGATAAGACTTCTGATATGTACGCTTCTTAACCCTAGTATCTATACCGAAAGTATTTTTAATAACTTCGGCAATTTCATCACTAGAACTCTAAGAAACGCCCAGTGGTTTTCAGCTAGCTCCACAAGGTGCTGGGTTAGACGACCTGAGTTCGAAGCCTCACCCCTTCTAATTATTTGATATTAGGTCATTCCCTAATATTTGCATCTTTTTAGGTTTTGCATGTAGACCACTAACTAAAGATTCGATAATACTCTATATTGATTGCCTGAATTTTGGGTACTCGAATAGAAGGACTAGGGACAATACTAGCATAAGGTGCGTGAACCATCGTAGGTCCAAAGCCCGTCTGACCGAGTTTACCTGCCTGCGTGGTTATCCAGCGTGACCGTAACTTTGCACTTATGTCTCTCTACACCCGATCAAACCACTTCTCCCAAAATACCCCCTTCAACTGGTCAAGCAGGAATTTGAAGATGGGGTACGGAGTTATCAAATCATTGTTCCATGTAGAAACTAAAACTTTATAGTAAGTTTTTCTCGCTAGAACAAATGAAAATAATTTATACAGCAAAAAAAGTTAAACACAAATTATATCTACGAGAAGAGATATGTGTTTTCATCACAAACATTCCATAGAGATTTTCGCAGTATCATTTTACTTTTTGGCTGCTCTACCACATAAAATTCAGATATGCACATTCAATCAAATTTTCTAAAAGCAACCGTCAATTGAATCAAACATTAACTACAGAAAAGATAAGTTGGGAGTTGCGAGCAGGGTTTGCAAAACCGCCAGTAACCGCGCTTGCCGCTGGGGTATGGTAAAAGAAAAACCGCGGTAACCTCTTTAAATTCAAATAAATTTAAAAAATAATTTAAAATTTTGATAAATTTTACACGGTTACCATGGCTCCGGCGGTTTAGGAAACCCAGTTGGGAGCCTATGAAAATACATGATACGAACACACTCGACCTACCCTGGGCTGAATGCCTACATGGATCGTCCGGGCCGAATGCCAGCGGGGTGCAATGTGAATGCCCTAAGACCAACTGGTTGTTCTCGGCTTCTCGCGCGTGTCCATGAGCAGCACCTGCACACGACTGCCGTACGTTGTCCATTTGTCCCAAACGACAACAAGGGATGCCAATACATATGCTTGGTATTCTGGTTGTAAGCCCCAAAGACAAATCAGAGACTCAAGGCCACGAGACGAGGAGAGCTTGTGTTGGTCTGCTAGAGTTGTATTGTGATGATTAGTCTCAAGAATGGCTGTTTTGAGTTCTGACCCAACTAATAATGATTATTTGTCAAAAGAAAAAGATAACATACCCAGTATTAATTTAAAGATTATTTGCCAAAATTTTTGGGGTACAGCTGTACCCCATGTCCCATGCTAGCTTCACCCCTCATAGAGAAATACAATTAATCAGAGTTTTCCGTTTCTCAAAGATAAGAAAAAGTAAGGGAATGTATAAAGATACAGTCAGATATGAGCTCTATGTTATTTACAGACTAGCATCCTACAACAGTTAGAGATAATATGGCCTCTAATCATTAATGTATCAAATATTTTTTCTTACTCTTCTCCTCTTTCTTTCATCATCATGCAACAAAATTTTCTGTAATAAATGCTAAGAGTCAACTCTGAGCCGTTTTTATGCATAACAACCATACTCCTTTCTCTCTTCCATGTCATCAAATTTATTTGTGTGGCAATAGAAAGACCACTAATAAAAACTACTGTATATATGCCCTAACAATACTTTCTGTTGCATAGCAACTCCTGTTGATCGGTGGGGGCAGGTTCTCCTCTAGAAGAAGACAACCGATCACGATCCACGGTGGCGCCAGAGTTGCAGGTCTGCTGCTGCGCCGAGATGACATGCAGTTGATGCGCGCGTTGCATGAATTAGATCATTTTGTTTCTTCTCTCCCTCCCATTGTTGTCTCTGCGCGTGTTGCACCGAGAGATGCTACCGGTGCATGCAACTGATCTGGGTGAGCTCCTAATCCGAGGTCCGGCCGCGTGCAGGGATCTTGACAAGGCGTGTCATGGGGGGCATGCCAGTGCGAGTGCGCCGTTTGGGTACTCCAGCCCATGCCTCATGTGCTCTACACTGAAATCGTTGAAAGAAGTGGAGGAAGGAAGAGGGAAGGGGTAGATGAGGAAGAAGAGAGGACGTCATTGAGACATAGGAGTATCACATACGTGTTCTCAACTACTACCTTATTTTAATATAACTGTAGTTTTTTTCGTGTCTAATATTTGACTGTTTATTTTATTTAAAAAAGTTTTAATCACACATAAAGTACTATTATGTTTTATCATATAATTATAACAATAAAAATACTAATCATAAATTGTTTTCATATAAGACGGACGATCTAACGTTGGTCACGGAAACCCACAACAACACTTATATTAGGACAGAGGTAGTATTTCTTATAGTTGAGAAGTTACATATCTAATTTTGTGTTTGAGGGATCAAATCTACTTGCTTTTACCCCGAAATTCTTACCATACCAGACCATGTATATGTTCTTCTGTTAGGGTGTGTTTAGTTCACACCAAAATTAAAAGTTTGGTTAAAATTGAAACGATGTGATGGAAAAGTTGAAAGTTTGTGTGTGTAGAAAAGTTTTAATGTGATGTAAAAGTTAAAAGTTTGAAGAATTATTTTGTAACTAAACACGGCGTTAGAAATATTGGTTGTTACTACACACTCTTTTGATACTCCTACTAATTTACCACGCTTTCTTAGTTTCATTTTTCCATTGTCGCTCGTTCGATTCACCCAGTTGCATATGCGCCACATTAATTTTCACATTTCCTACTTTTCTTCTTTCAAGAAAAATGTTGTACTTTTCCTGGGCGAACATGGCCACCTGGCAGCCAATTACTAACCAAGACAAGAGAAGGAAAGTTTTTTTTTTTTTTTTTTTTGGAGATAGAAAGGAAAGGGTTGAGCTGAACCAAGACAAGAAAGGAAAGTATAGTGCAGGCTTCGGGGATAGCGATGCAAGACAAAAATGAAGCCGAACTTTTACTGCTTTAATTTTTTTGATCGTTCAAACCTCAGCTCTGACAAGCCAACCTCTCCCAATGTACCACACGTTAAAAAAGAGTACTAGTAGTACAGTAGCTAGTAGTAGTAACAAGAAAGCAGAACTGGAGTACTAGTGCATAGAGAGCTCTGTAAAGCAAGTTACAAACACTGTTTCATGGCCCTGGCATGCATGTTACAGTTTACAGTATGAGCAATTTTAAGTTTTTGAAAGGTATCATGAGATATCATTTTTTCTATTATAAATTTAGTATCTTTTAATACCTAGGTATCATAAGGTACTAAAATTTTAGTATCTCATGGTACCTTCTTAAGGATAAGGATCTATAATTGCCAGCGATTCGCGGATGCAGACCACCAGAGGTACCAGCCGACCAGGAACCTGGGCGCCATGAACATGCATGGCTTTGGCCTCTCAAGAGTTCTTCACTCGCCCTATACGAAGTACTCTTAACACACAAATTTGTTAGATAGAGTAAGAATAGGAAAATATCTTCAAATTTGAAAAAAAGATTTGGGCTTGCCACGCGAGGCCGTTTTGATCGTCGTCATAGGGTCGATCAGACCAACGGCGCGGGGGGGGGGGGGGGGGTTTGATCTAATCGGCGGCATATGGTCATACAGACTTGCAAAGTCCGACTCCACGTTCGGGTTTCCTTGCTTCATCCTAGCTAGTTTCTGCACCTAATTGAACATGAAAAGACCCTGGGGAAACAAGTCAACCCCTTCTATAAATATATGAGACCAAGGCTGATTAAAACAAAAATCAATCTATTACCTGAACCCTCTATATTCTACATCTCCCTTCTTCTTGCTACATGTCCCAAAATCTGTTCTTCTCCAATCCTCATATTGCTCATCGGCTCTCATCTCTACAGAGTTATAGGATATCCTAACTGATTTGTTAAGTCTAAGACAAACCGACACGCGTTCACCCTAACGAGGTCCCCTAGGTATTCGTTCGGCGGCATCTACCTCCCATGCAGTAGTGCATCTTGGGGTGCTGTTGCGGGTTGCACATAATGTGCTTAAGGTGTGGCGGTGCGATTTGGCGTCAACACACCTTTTTTGCCACTCCGCTAGGAAGATTTCGGTTACTATAACCAAACCCTAGTTCTCCATCATGGGATCTCACACTGATCTTGATCAAGACAACATTATGACCGTGGATTAGTGAGAGTTGCCGGAAGCCGATCGTCAAAAAGTTGAAGTTCACTTTCAAGAATTGCGGTAGAAGATGGCTCCATGCTATTGGAAGACGAGGCAAGTCAAGCAAGAAAATTTCATGGTGCCCATCAACAACGAATCAAAGCTAACAAACAATTCTATCAATGCCCATGTTCTTGCTTCTGAAATTGCTCAAATAGTAGATGAAGTAGTTATTGCTAGTTCAAACAATCGGTTTACTACTTTTAATACTACTTTTGAGAAAACCCTAGATGCTTGCATGAGTGAATTAGAGAATCGGCTAAGTAGTTGGTTCCTAGGTGGGGCATCTACTTCATACCATGGCGAACATTATGTATGATATTTCATCGGATTTCCACGTACCAAAATTTCATGTGCAACAAGATTGGCGGATGAAAACTACCTTTAATTCTCTTGGTACAATAGACCCTAGATTCACCCCTACGGCACCGTACGCCGGTTCGACCGGTGTGTTACTATCAGTCAGACCGGATGCATCAGCCGATCAGACATGTGTAATATCGCCAGTCCAACCGGAGGTATCGACCGGTTAGATTGCCCTAGACCAGTGTTGTAGGATCGGCTCTTGTATTAGTCGTTCCTACGTATGCTATGACCAACAGCTATGTTTGAAAGCAAACTTTTAAAACAAAGATCATGCACCTAAATGAATTTATAAAATTGTAGATTTAAGTGACACCACGTCCTAACTTTAAGAACCGACGAGTGATTCGAATAAGCATACAAATAAGCGAAACAATGCCGCTGCATGTGTCTGAACTCTGAACACAACGATTTGGTGCCTTGCGATCTTGCATTCAGTGGCCTGGTTCTTACTGCGCCACAAAGTTAAAAGGGAGCGGAGACAGGCCTAGGGCAGCTAGGGCTTGAGCCTTAGGCCTGCCTCCAAAATCATGGCTCAATTATGTTAAATCATCATGTAAATTTAAGAAAAGATAGATAACTCACTAGTTAAGCCCTACTTTAGTCCTATTTTTTAGTAATTTATGGCTCCACCACTAACCAAGTATATATATGGCTGTTGTTACCCTAGCGATGGACTTCACAATCCACGCCCTTTGGCTCAATTACGCCGCTTGCCGGACCACCTCCGGCGAAGCCATCGACATGCTCGTCGACGACCACGGTGTCGCCGGTGAGCTCAAGAAGAAGAAGAAGTGCTGGTCGGAGTTCCACAGCAAGGACGACGACCGCCTCAGCCCAATTCAGGTTAGCGGGTCTAGAAATATTTTCGAAGCCCTGAGTAAATTTAACTATAGCTAATATTTCTTATAGAGGTTCTATTTCAACTTTTGCAATTACATGGAATTTTGATGTGTTATAACTTCCTTTAATAGTTATCCGCCAACGAGTCTAAGCAACTGTCTAGGTTGCCGGATGGTAGATCCGTCATTGTACTCTCCTTGGTTTTTAGTAGACTAGTTATATATACTCGTGCATTATAACAAATTTGGCCCATATAAGTAGAAATAGATTAGGAAACCTTATATTATTAGACTGCATGATGGAAGCCTAAAAAATCATACGAACCCCATGTAAACAGCCCCGCTTAACCATTGCAAAATTGGCACGGAAACGCACCCAGCAAACGGTACCTCTCAATATAATGATGGTAAAATAACTCGCAAAATGCTGCCTAGAGTACGTCCATTTCAACCCATCGCCACCGTCGCCGGCTGCTGCTGTGCGTAGGCAACGCCCTTGTCGATGCTTTTCTTGAGCTGCGGCTTGAGCGCCTCGAGCGCGCGCGCCTCGTACTCCGTGAGCCCCCGGAGCTCCGCCGCCGCCGCCGCCACCTCCTCGACGCCGTCCCTGCCCAACTTCACCCGGCACGCGAAGAACGGCAGCTCCGGCACCGCCTGGCACTGCACGTACGCGCACTCGTACACGTCGCCGTCGCCGTCGAGCCCGCGCAGCGACGCCTCCAGGAACCTCGCCGCCGCGTACGCCATCGACAGCGTCGCCGACCCGCCGCCGGCCTTCGCCTTGGCCTCCACCACCTCGGTCCCGGCGTTCTGGATCCGCCGCGTCAGCGCCTCCACCTCCTCGCCGGTGAACGCCGTCTTGGGCCTCGCCTTCGACAGCAGCGGGAGGATGGTGGCCGCCGCGTGGCCGCCAACCACCGGCACGTCGACGTCGGCGAGCGGGAGGCCCTTCATCTCCGCGACGAACGTGTTGGCGCGCACGACGTCCAGCGTCGTGACGCCGAACAGCTTCCGCGGGTCGTACACGCCCTTCCGCTTCAGCACCTCGGCGGCGATCGGCACGGTGGAGTTCACCGGGTTGGAGATGACGTGCACGAGCGCCGCCGGCGCGTGGTCCGCCACGGCCTCGACGAGCTCCCTCACGATGCCGGCGTTGATGCCGAACAGGTCATCCCTCGTCATGCCAGGCTTCCTCGGCACGCCGGCGGGGATGACGACGACGTCCACGCCGGCAAGACAACCGGCGAGCTCCTCCTTTCCGGTGAACCCAGCGACCTTCGCCGGCGTGTTGCAGTGTCCAAGATCGGCGGTGACACCATCAACGTTCGCGATGTCGTACAGGTGCAGCGCCGAGACGAGCGGCGACATCTTGACGAGGAGCGAGAGCGGCTGCCCGATCCCACCGGCGGCGCCGAGGATGGCGACCTTGTAGCTGCCGGCCTGCGCGACGACCCGGTTTCCGGCGCGCCGCCATGGCCGCCGTCTCGGTCTCAGCTTGACCGCTCGCCAGTGAGAGCTGGAGTAGCACAGCGATGGAGCTGGCCTTGCAGAGCTGAATCCACTGACGTGTTCTGTAGTGAGTGTGGTGGCTCCAAATCGGAGCTGCTGCTTGGTCAGAGGAGATGAACTCAGGTTCAGAGTAGACATTGCTGCTGATGCCATCTCCTTGAATCTGAACAGATAATGCAGATATGTTCAGATAATAAGTTGTTTGTTGCGAACAGAATTCAGTTCATCAAACAATAGCACAATTCAAAACTTTCAAAGTAAATACTTCAGCATGAGAGTCAAAACGCAATTCTGAATTTCTGAGCACAACTCTGAATCCTCAGATATTTGAAGTTGATAACATGATAGCATTTTGTGACAGGCACAGGTGTGGCCATCTGTAACAATTTCAACTGTGTAACTATTCCATATCAATCAAGAGAAGGAGAGAGGAAAAAAAAGACCACATCGACAAGAACTATGGGCTACTGCATTCCGACAAACACCATCATCGTCTGCAACAACAACAGAACTGCGAATTGCAAACAGAGAAGATGAAAAGAAAAATCTGAACTGAAAGTAATAAGACTGTAAGAGCATATGTTTTCTTCAACAACAAAAGAAGTCAGTGTTGCAGATAGTAATCTTTGCCTCTATCCTTGCAAATCGCAACCTAATTAACCACAATAAATTGGAGACAGATAGAACTAAAATTGAAGAGGATGAAAGAGGAGAGAACCTGACGAGGAGGCAGCCAAGCACGAGCGGTGGAGATGGAGGCGAGGAAGAAACGCCACAAGATCGAGCAAATTAGTGGGCCCTCTTGTGAGATTTTCTCTGATCAAGACGAGCCCACCAGGGCCACAAAATTTGTCGCGAGACAAAAATACGCATGTGGTTGCAGATTACTGAGGAAGGAATTATTGTACTACCAAATTATTGATTTTGAAAACACCTAACATGCCTACTCTGCTACTATCTGGTAAGTGTACTTTGACCATAGCTTTTGTTTCTCAAACTAAAATTGCATGAATTTTGTTGAAGTTGTTTAGAAGAAAATTGTTGTTTTACTATTTTTATTATCAAGCACTTGTCATGAATACTTTTTTTATATAGTTTTACGAATATATCGAGATTTCAAAAAAGCTAACAAAACCATTATTTGCTGCTTAATTACAGTAGATCAATGCACTGGGCTTTTCCTGCCATGTGCCTTGAGCCCATGGGTCTAGTGGGCTGTCGCCTTGTGGATAACGACGGCTTGGCCCAGTAGTAGCGTCGAATTACATTTTCAGGTTGGTAATTGTGTGTTCAGAATTTTTTCCCCTTTTTTTTTTTTGAAACTGTGTGTTCAGAATTCAGTTGAGACTTGATTTGTCAAACGAGTAGGAGTAGGTGTTCCAACTACAATTAATTGTGAAATTTAGCATGCATCTTAGGCTTCTTTTAAGGCAAAAAAGGGAGACCTTGGAAATGACAGGCATTCATCATGAGAACTTGATGGCATTCTCACAAAAAAAAGCCTATCTTACTCGTACCTGCAATCATCGTTTGCGCTTGACTTCAATCATTTGGCACGGTCTGAGTACTTCATCAACAAAAAAGGATCAGACAAAAACGTGCCATTATCTTTTCCTGCTACACCATCATCACTGCACTATTGTAGGGTCCATGAGACCTACTCCGTATATTTGTTTTCAGATATTACTTCCTTTGCTAATCAACAAGCTTAAAACATACTAGTAGTATGATAATACACGTTTGCTCCCCTAATTTTAAAAAAAATTAATTCAAGATACGTTACATTAAACAATGCCCTGCATTGACAAAATTGCACCGAAAATCCCAAAAACATAACTGATCAAATCATGATACTGCATTATCTGAACTTATGAAGGATCGAAACGGAATGAATCTTATCTCTGAAGAACTGTTACTGCTGGGCCCTAGAACATATGCAATCCAAACCAAAGCTGCAACTATGCCAGTGTGTGAGCCCAGATGACGGAGATGCTCACCTCACAGTGTGTGTCGATGCAATCTCCGCCACTGGATCGGATCTGCTCACCGCACGATGTGGTAAAAAAAAAATTGCAGCCAGTAGCATGGCAAGATCGGTTAGAACATAACGTTAGGTATACCCGTAACTGTCCACGCCTCAGTTAAAAAAAAAAAGGCATTGATTTGCTGCCACTAGAATGCATGTGAAATGAGACTAAAAAGAAATACTGGAGAATGGGATCAAAACTTGAGGAACAATATCATTTTTCCTCAACAACTTTTGTGATATAGTAAAAGTCAAGTGTAGGCTTTAAACTATTCAAGATGGTGAGAAACATTTTGTGCTAGAGTAGTAGTTTTGGCTAAGCTGACATATTTTCTGAACATACAAAGCTCGTGCAGTTATGAAATAATCAGATCACCATATGACTATATAATAGGGCCTACGGCAAAAAAAAAAAAGCCATACATTTCAAAAATGCATTTAAAGAATTCTATTGTACTACATTGCTTAGATCACTTGTTCTAAGCTAATTGTAAGGTTTATCTCATAACCTAACTAACTAATACGTATAACCAAATCAGCAATCCGTGGACATAATCCACTTAATAATGATCTAAGTGGGCAACCCCTCACCATATCTCCTTTTGCCTTTTATTTATTTGCTCATTGCATATATTCTATTGGTGAAGATCAGCTGGTCAAATATCAATGTCAGCTTATCTAATGGGCCAGAAAAAAAAAAACTCCATCCATCCCAAAATAAGTGTAGTTTTACACTGTTCATATCCAACGTTTGACCGTTCGTATTAATTGAAAAAAAAATTATTGTTATTAGATGATAAAAAATAAATAGTATTTTATGTGTAAATAATTTTTCTTATTTTTTTATTTTTTAGTAAGACAAATGGTCAAACGTTGGATATGGATATCCACGTCTTAGGATGGAGGTAGTACTAACAAGATACTCCAATCATCAAAGTACAAGTATAAATACTTCGTTAAATCAAGTGCAGCAGTGGTAGTGCACCGCTGTCCCCGTTAGATGGAGTCAGCACGAGAAAAATAATAAAACAACAGAAGAAGAAATCGGTGTGGACTTAGCCAAAATTCCCAAATCGCATCACGCCCCGCCTCTCTCTCTCTCTCTCTCTCTCTTCGTCGCTGGCTGCAACCTCCACCCACACGGCACCCATGGTGGAGGCGGGAGAAATCGGCGGCGCCGCCGTCTTCGCCCTCGCCGCCGCCGCCGCCCTCTCCGCCGCCTCCTCCCTCGGCGCCGTCGACTTCCTCCGCCCCCTCGCTGGTACATTCCCTCGTTTTCCGGCAGCTGTTTTAGCCCCCCCGGTGCTCGCGTGATCTGACGCTCGTTTTGTGCAGTTGGAGGCGGCGCGGGGTTCGAGTGGGATGGGGTCGTCCCGTGGCTGATCGGGGTGTTGGGCGGCGGGGGCGAGGCGGCGGCGGCGGCGGGGGGCGTGTCGGTGGGGGTGGCGGCGTGGTACGAGGTGTGGGTGCGGGTGCGGGGCGGGGTGATCGCGCCGACGCTGCAGGTGGCGGTGTGGGTGTGCATGGTGATGTCGGTGATGCTGGTGGTGGAGGCGACGTTCAACAGCGCGGTCAGCCTCGGGGTCAAGGCCATCGGGTGGCGGCCGGAGTGGAGGTTCAAGTGGGAGCCCCTCGCCGGCGCCGACGAGGAGAAGGGGAGAGGGGAATATCCCATGGTCATGGTCCAGATACCCATGTACAATGAGCTGGAGGTGAGAAGATACCACTGGAAAAAAAATTAACTGTAAAAAGGAACAAAAAAAATACTAATCATTCTCTCTGTATTATTGTTTGATCACCTTTTCCTGTTCCTGTTGTTGCCTTGCGAGATTGAATATTTTGGTATATGTTATCTGATCCTGCTAGGAATGGGCTGTGTGTAGGTGTACAAGCTGTCGATTGGGGCGGCATGTGAGCTCAAATGGCCAAAGGACAAGCTAATAGTCCAGGTGCTGGACGATTCAACCGATCCGTTCATCAAGGTAAAACTGATGTACTCCTCTGCCTTTTCTAGTAGTAGTACAGTTCTAGTGTTGTTCCAATTGTTGCATCAGCATGGCTGGAGATTTCCTAGTTCCTACCAAGGACTTTCTGTTTTAGGAGTAGAGAGCTTATCAGTACCTACCTAAGTTCTATCTCAAAGAAGTGAGACATTTGTTGGTGGGAAAAGAATTGAACAGTTCAGATCAAAAGTTTTGAGAGAAGGGTAGCTTTCATAGCATACCACTTATCTTAGTTGGTATAGTTGGATTACACATGAAAGCTACTCCAGCGTTGAGGGAGCTAGCACAGTAGTAGTGTCAATTGGTAAAACCTTTTCGCTATCACCACTTCACTAGTAGATAGACTCGATAGTACTAGTGTTTTTTGTTATTATGGGAGATGGGACTTGGGCATATGATTATATGAAAATGAAAGTACAGAACATGCTACAGTCAAAGAGGACACCAAGGTTGAATTGGATGGAGAACGATAACAATTCATTCGGAGTCTGGACCCTTCCCTCACATGGGTACAGTGGACCCCTGTCTGACAGAACAAATAATTAATTTAAGTATTCAGAGAAATAATACGAATATGTATCTGAAGTGAGAAACTTCGATAGCTGTTTCTTTCTTCTTTTTTAATCTCCTGCAATACAGTTACAGCCCGATTGCCAACGGCAAAGGATACTTCGAGAATTTTGGATCTGATCTGGATATCCAACCAGATATTTGTGTGATGACTGATGAGTTTCATCACATGGATGAGGTTAATGCAATGATTTGAGTGTAATCTGTAACAACAGAGAAACCATGGGGTACGATCGATCACTTTAAACTCAGTAAATCAGCATTATTGATTCAAGTGAGTTTAGTCCTTGATGTTACTGATGGGAGATGCATGCACTTGTAGTGTATTACATGAGCTCATTTACCTAGTCCTGAAATTTGCCCTGGCTCACTTTTCCCCTATCTGGCTCACTTCCCACTATCCAATGTCATGGATGATGGATCTGATGAATGGTTCAATGATTGGGCATATTCCTCTCCTATAGGAGGAATCTTTGCCATGTTATTTCATATCTTGAGCTGCTAGTAGAAGACATCTACATGGCATTTATTTGTAATATATCATGCATTTATGCTTTTCTATGTTATTATCTTCACAGTTCAAAAGTCCTTTGCTATCTCAGAATTTTATGATGATTCATTTTGAGGACATATGCATTATTTTCACAAAAAATAATTCAGGTAAATAGGACATGTCAATAAGAAACAAAAGATGCTAAGACCTAAGAGTTTTCTGTGATCGATTCTAGTGTACTTATTGCTCATATTCGATTGCTCAATTTTTGTTGTTGAACACTTAACTGGCTCACTGAATGGGTTGGCTTAGTACAACGAGGCAGCAGTAGCTGGCAGGCACAATGAACTTTCTGAAAAAAGCAGAGGTGACCAGGTAGCCCCACCCATCAGTCCATCAGATCTGTATCTATCATTCTACCACAATCATCAAATACGGTTTATCTTATGCCATCCAACGACAACATGATGTGTGCAAACACGGTGGCACCACACTACAGCACATCCGCTTGTGCACAACAGCCACTTGTGAACCTTTTCCTTCATTTGTCTTACTGAACTAAACCTTGGTTGAGGGCATTATATTTCAAGTACAATCGAACATTTTAGACAATACACAATCATCTATCAATCTTGTATTTATCATTAATGAGTGTAGACGTGTAATCGCAAGATGATCAGATTACTTCTTGCGTGCAGAATTTGGTGGAGCTTGAATGTGAGAGTTGGGCAAGCAAAGGAGTAAACATCAAGTACGTCACAAGAAGCAGCCGCAAGGGGTTTAAGGCAGGAGCCCTGAAGAAAGGAATGGAATGTGACTACACCAAGCAGTGCGAATATATTGCCATATTTGACGCTGATTTCCAGCCTGAGCCAGATTTCCTGCTCCGAACTGTCCCATTCCTCATGCACAACCCGGATGTCGCCCTTGTTCAAGCTCGGTGGGCCTTCGGTAAGGACTTCATTCCTGTGAGCTATGGAGCATAACTCTTCCAGATATCTATCACAAATGCATAGTTTTGATTAGGCCATGGAACGGAGAATAGCTCTGGATAATATTTTGAGTCCTATATGCTTCTATATCATGGTACATTATCACAGAGGAATACTTTCTCCATTTCAGAGCTCATTGTTCAGAAACTTTGCACAAAAATCTGCTTTAAAATACTCAGTCTTGGCTGACAAAGAAAATGTCTCTTTACACATTCATAGGCATGAAAACAATGACATGAGAAACACTGTTAGCATATTGCCTTCTCAAGCAAGATAACATTTTATTACTCTGATCGATCCAATTCTTAATTGACAGAATTTTGCAGTGAATGACACCACAAGCCTGTTGACAAGGGTACAGAAGATGTTTTTTGATTACCACTTCAAGGTTGAGCAGGAAGCTGGATCAGCAACCTTTGCCTTCTTCAGCTTTAATGGTACATACCTCTATAGCTTTTGGATTCTAAACACCATAAAGAGAAAAAAAAAATAAGTCCATAATTTGTAGTATTACAAAAATACAATCTATGTTGGGTATATCAGGAACCGCTGGAGTGTGGCGCACAACAGCCATCAATGAGGCAGGAGGTTGGAAGGACCGCACTACAGTTGAAGACATGGACTTGGCAGTTCGAGCATCCTTAAATGGTTGGAAATTTATCTATGTTGGGGATATCAGAGTGAGCAAACCTTTTGCTACCATAGAGTTCTCAACAATATAATGAATTTTAAAGTAAAACAGTCTGATTTGGCTATGTTAACATGTCATAGGTCAAGAGCGAACTGCCGTCCACTTATGGAGCCTACTGTCGACAGCAATTTCGGTGGGCCTGCGGTGGTGCAAACTTATTCCGAAAGATAGCAATGGATGTTTTGGTAGCCAAGGTGAGCTTCTTTTCTCACACCATTGGCAAATACAATAAATCTGAAAATTCACCCCATCGTTGTTCCATTAGGATATATCGCTCCTCAAGAAGTTCTATATGCTCTATAGCTTCTTTTTGGTGCGGAGAGTTGTAGCCCCTATGGTTGCCTGTGTTCTTTACAACATCATAGTCCCTTTATCGGTCATGATCCCAGAGCTATTCATACCAATCTGGGGTGTCGCCTACATTCCTATGGCACTTTTGATTATCACAACAATAAGAAATCCAAGGTCAGTTCTGCATTGCCTGTGTGTTTAGTTCTAAAATGTTCCCTATATGCCCTCCCCCATAAACTAAAACTTAATGTTATTCTTTGTCTCTTCAGAAATCTACACATAATGCCCTTTTGGATCTTATTTGAGAGTGTGATGACTGTGCTTCGCATGAGAGCTGCACTAACTGGCCTTATGGAATTATCTGGGTTTAACAAGTGGACTGTGACGAAGAAGATAGGGAGTAGTGTTGAGGACACTCAGGTTCCTTTGCTTCCAAAAACCCGGAAAAGGTTAAGAGACAGGTATGACCTCTATTCAAGGCTATCTATATCATGATTTAAACTAGACTGCTGTATGAATTACAATTTATATTGATACTGTCTTTTGCTTGCAGAATTAATCTTCCCGAGATTGGATTTTCGGTGTTTCTCATCTTCTGTGCGTCATATAACCTTATCTTCCATGGGAAAACTAGCTACTATTTTAATCTGTATCTCCAAGGACTAGCGTTTTTGCTTCTAGGATTTAACTTCACTGGCAATTTCGCCTGCTGCCAATGACGAGGACAACACCTTGACTGTATGAAATGTTGTTTGCAATTATTTTCTGGGTATAAATTCTTCGGATGACATTTCAGATCATGACCATACATGCATATGGCGTTGATCTGTGCACTAACACCTGTTTCAGTTGCTAGACTTCCAGGGAAACTTTCACAGAATACTAGGATGTGTTGTAATCAAATTTCAGTGATGTGTTATGTACTCTAGTTAACACGAAACACAATTTGTTGATCTTTTTCTTGGATTACTTCCTTGAGCGCATGAACTCTTTTTTTTTTCTTGGATTACTTCCTTGGGTGAATGAACACAATTTTCCAGCAGTGTCCCTGTTCCGACTGTACACATGCAGATACATGCATGATTGGGTAAAAAGCAAACCTTTTTGGCCCTTTGGGTGCGAGTAACTCGGGAGTTTGTATAATATTTTTTTTTGGCAAGTATGGCTAAAACCTTGCCAAACTCATTAAACCAGGTCAAATATTATGCCCAAACTGACATCCAGATGCAAAATTGAGCCAAAGTTTCTTTGCCGAACATAACAGCCCCATGAACTCAAGCGATAAAAACTCACGCATTTTCCTCTTCCCACTCGCACTTGCCAATATTTTATTGCAGTGTGCCCAATACAAAGTTCTAGCATTACCTATCAGGCAAGATAAAACGGTAGAAGGAATGATCTACAAGAAAGGGTTACAGTCTTCAGTTACAGCAGAGACGTCGGTTGCACATATTTCGTCTCAAGTACATAATGGCATCAGAGACGTCAATTGCACATATTTCGTCTCAAGTACATAATGGCATCATTAGGGTACAGACTAATAATATTACCAGTCAAAAATTGACTAATTACAGATACAGAATGATGCTCACACTGTGGAAAATCATGAAGTTTATGGACTGTCATTGTGAATAAGCCATGTATTCCTGATTATATTAAAACGAGCATTTCATTGAAATGCAACCTTCAAATCCTTTTGACAAACAATCTTCGACGATAGAAGGTGAGTTCTGAAGACAACCTCTTGGGTTGTGCAAATTTGCATCCTCACAATAATCTGATGGACTGTGAACCAAAGGAGTACCTGCATTGTATTCCCAAACTCCATACTTAGTAATGACAGGGCTCTCCTTCAGCCGTTTCAGAGGCGCAAGATGGACTGAGCGCGTAAAATTATCCGAAAGGTCCACATCCTCATTAGGTTTAAGACGAGTAGGGCATTTCCTCTTTGATCCAGGTAATGGATTTATTCCTGTCACACAGAATTTGGCAATTACTACAAAGCTGACTAAGTAACTAGTATATGTAGTGTTGCCTCAAAACATTACCTCCAAATGTATTAGAAATGCTCAATTGTGATTCCATCGCACTGGAGCAATCACAGGAATTATAAATCCTACATTTTGCAAAAGCAAACTCATAAGCAGCAGTACAGCTAGGAAAAAAGTAATTGAGACCAGCCCATAGAGTATGTTAAAAGTTATAGAAGCGTTTTGTGAAATACAAAGACCTGTAAACATATTATGGAAGTCTTCTTATTATGTACTAGTAGGGAGAAGACTTCCACGAATCCATTGTCATGTAAGATGTATTTAGTAGGATAAATCTGGTGTTACATTCTTTTCTATAGTTACTATTTCAAAATACAATCACTATTAAATATGCATCCCATGTGCAGCGAGAATAGCCACATCGTACAATGCAAAATTGCTAACTATTATAAGTAAGTTGTGCCTAATCTTAAATCCCAAAAGCTCCTTAACTGCCTATCCGTTAAAATCATTCACCAAGCATAATAGTTGGAAGCAAATGTGGAACTTTATTGCATAAAATAATTTAAGTTTTGTCAAGTCTTTTTTTACCACAAGTTCTGTGAATTGCCTTTATTAGGAACCATAAAAACTATATACCTAGTAAAAATAAATATAAGTGAAACCATGCTATACGGTTCAAGATGCAGAAAACAGGTACTTCTGGCACCTGAGGGTGAAGACAAAACTCACAAGGTACTTGTGAACCAATACTAATAGTAATATTAATATCCCACTCTAAACTACATTTTTCAATTGCAGTACCATTAAGGTCATATCAGAAAATTGAATTGTCATGCTTTAGGTTTATAGAATGGGAACAGAATCAATAAACTCAATTGGAAAGCACTCTAAATGAGCACTAAGGACAAGAATGACAAACCTGTGCATATGCTCCACAAAATCATCAACTAGAACTGGCCAAGCACCTAGGAAAACAGAAAAGAATAGCAACATTAGATTTGCCTTAACGAGGAAGCTGCAAATAAATGGTAGAAATCCTCAAAAGAATCATATGAAATAGATTAAACTTTACCTTTTGGATCATAACCTTCCAAATCTTCATTTACACACCTGCTGAAAGCTAGCAGCTGCTGCCAGACATCCTCTGTTATGTTGTAACGTTGGTACTTCTGAGAAAGGAAAGATACAGCTCAACTAAAAATATACAGGAAAGTCTACTCCTTGCACATTCTCGTGTGAATGAAAATGCAAAAGATAAAGGTAGTTCCCAGAAGACTCAATATTTTTATAATAACTACCATAGACTATAGTGGAAGGCCTACACACTCATCTTAGATTAAAATTAACCCCAATCCAGAATTTTTTTTTTTTGTTGAGTGCCTAGGATTCAAGGTTGATTTACATGTACAACTGAAATGATTTAAATGCACAATACCAAATACTGACCAACACAATCTAGAGTTTTCTTCACCATATTTTTACTAATACAACTTCATAATTTGGAAGAAAGGTAAGTGCTGCAATACAAGTGCAATGACACAAAGATAATGATATTTGATGTGCTCAAATACACCTTAACAAGTCTATACAGTCATCATGCATTCATGATTTCATGTATCAAACATTCAAACCATCAAAGTGTAGTTCAGCCACCACTTCAGTGGAACTGATGGAGTCGCTTATTCATGCTAGATGATTATTGTCCTTTGGCCCCCTTCACATATCTAAGGTATTCTTATTAAAGAAACTGTTGGTTGATTCATCGACAAGAAACCTAGAAAAAAATTCTATGTAACCCATGCAAATCCCTATGATAATTTCACAAACTAAAGAACCCCCCACTAATAATGCCGAAGCAATAATTGCATATGCATAACAGACCTAATAATTGTTCAAGGTGAAGCAATTGAAATTTTAGAGCAGTTATGAAGCAGAAATTTGCATACCTCAACAAAGTTACACCACCTGTCAAGCAACCGAAACCTCCCATTTAGAACCATCCTCCATGCTCCCACAGCTCTCTGAACAGCTAAAATAATGAAATTGAAAGGTTGCATTCTTATCAGTCTTCTAGGGGTATATAAACTATATAAGTAGCATACATGGTCATGCTCAAAATAGGTTGTCTTACAGATGTTCTTTTGGCCATTTTCTCGGGAAATGAAGAAGACAAAATCATAGAAGATACTGAATCGGTGAGCATCATCCTAAAAGAGAGAACTGTCCATCAACAAAACGAATTGAAAAGCATATGAAAAAAACGCATAACCAACTTAGAGAGCATTACTCACTAAATCAAGAGCTGACATGAGCTTGGGGATGTCACTAAATATCACATCCCTGTATGAAAACATTAGAGAATGTAATCAGGCCAAAGGTAAAAGAAGTATCAGGAAGCTGCATCCCTAGATGAATCCCTAGGCATGTCAGGTAGAAGTAAAAAAAAATATTTCATAAAATCTTATCACTCGAAAGTAAAGATAAAATAAAGGTGAGAAGTGAGAAGTGCAAGCTGTCTTGTGATAAAAGAAAAAAATAGCGCGCCTCATTCTTTTTACACCACATAATTGTCAATGCCTACAAAAGCATATTCAAGATAGCTCACCTCAATCCTTCCATGCCATCTATAACTTGTGAAAGCTCAGCCAATCCTTCTCGTGTGTTCACGTTTGAAAACGCTGATACAATATCTAGCCAAAAAAAAAAGATCAAACTAATAGATTTAGACAGCATCAGAGTACCTCAGGATTCAGCAAACATGATCTAAGTAACGCTCTAGTCCAACAGATGTTCAATCACTGTGCATCAAAGATCATCTCTGTACTTCGTAGCAAATTATGCTTTCAGGTGCTAAGGAATCATGACATGATAACTGAATTGTACCAATAATTTTGTTTACAGTAAATTGTACCACGAATTGCCTAGTACAGCCTCTAATTAGACCATGTTGTACAGATTAAACAACCATGACCACTATCTCCAAAATTGGTCTTCCTACTAACATACACTTAACTAAAAGTTATTGCAGTCTTTTAAACCCTAGAGTAGTGCTTAGCCATTGACATCCTTTCATCAAGGAGGACAAAAAAAAAAGCTCTACAAATATCAGATACTTGACCAACTGATAATAATTCGCCTAAACACAGACAAGTAAAAACAAAAAAAAAACAAAAACAAAAGTAGCACAACCGACTGAAAACCCCCCACAATTCCCCCTCTCCTGGTCGAAACCCTAACACCAAGCCCAACGAAAGAGGCGAATCCGGCGGGGGTGGGGGGAGGAGAGCTCACCGTAGTACTTCTGGTACGCCTGGAAGGCCGCGGGGCAGACGGCGGCGGCAGCCTCGAAGCCGTGGCATCCCGTGGGCCAAGCCATGGATGGATCCCGAGCCCCCTCCCCCCACGGAAACCCTAACCCCCACCGCGCCCGCCCGCCCGCGTCTGCGGCGCCGACGACGAGGCGGTCGATCTGACGTCGGCAACGAGACGACGGGAAAGCAAAAGTGGGGAGGGAGGGCAGAGTAGAGAAGAGAGGGGGGAAAGCAGAAGAGAAGAGAGAGAGAGGGCAGGGCGGAGCCGATGCCGAAATGGAAGGCGACTCCGATCCGATCTGTACCGTTGGATGTGCGATGTGCAATTAACCTCTATGATCATGTTACCTGTAGACTGTAGTACCGGTCAGAGTTACTTAGAGTTCGCCACTCAGAGTTTTTAACTCACGCGTGTTTTTCAAACTGCTAAACGGTTATCTGTTGCAAAAAAAAAGTTTATATGAAAGTTGTTTTAAAAAATTATATTGATTCATTTTTTAAGTTTTTTTCAATGCTTAATATCACGCACTAATGAACTGCTCCGTTTTCTATGCCGGAGGGGAACATTCCCAACCACCAGATACAAACCCAGTCTTATACTACATGAGTATGGTCATGTTTGGGGAGGGGAGTAGCTATATTTATGACGCCATATTTTTCAAAAAAATAGTCGGCATGTATTTACATTGTAAGTTCCTAAATTACATATGCAATTTTAGTGTATTTATAATATAAGTATTAAAATTATATATGTAAGTACCAAAATTACATATGTAATTTTAGTGTATTTACAATGTAAGTCTCAAAATTGTATGTAATTAGTATGTAATTATAGTGTGATTAGTATGTAATCATCTATGATACGATATATGTGTGGAAATAATCTTCCCTCTCACGGACGCACAGTGGGAGGCCTGTGCGGCTGTGTGACCAATAGGCATGTAAACCTATTGTAATCAACGGAATTTTATCACGACATAAATGTAGCAAATCTGTTGGGAGTTATTTTTAGGTAAAAAAAAGAGTAAAATGCACCAACGGTGATTAAACTTGTCAGGAGATTTTATTTAGGTCCACGAACTTGCAAGGTGCACATTGAGATTTCTAAACTTGGTTTATTATATCATCCCGGTCCAAAGTCGCGTTTCACCGTAGTCTTGTCTACGTGGCACGCCACATGGATGATGACATGGAATTTTTTCTCCCTTTTTTTTGGACCCGATGTGGCCACAAAACCTCCTCTCCTTCTCTCTCTCCCCCGCTCGTCTCCTCCTCGCCGACTCGGCCGCGCCGCCGCCTCCTCTCCGCGTCGCACCGCGCCACTGTAGCTGCTAACGACAAGCTAGCCATGGCGGCGACGGCAGATCTGCGGGCGAAGCCGCCCGCGCAACGTTGACGCAACACCTTGAGCCGTGGCGCCGCCGCCAACTCCCGTACATCACTTGCTGCCGCCAGTGCTCCAGGTGGTAGCGTTACCGGCAGGTGAGGACGCTGCCACACACGATCGTCAACGCTCATCATCTCACTATAGCGGCGGCGCCGCCGCCGCCGCCGGTGGGATCGAGGAGCTCCGGGTGAAGCTCATGGGTCACCTACGAGACGCCGCCAACCATCTTCACGTGCCCCAGCCTAGCCCCCCACCCCCGCCGCCTCCACCGCCGTTGCTGCCACCGACGACGACAAAGCCCGAGAGCCTACCTACGGAGATGGACTTCGAGCCCGAGCTCAAGGCGTCGCCTCCGCCTCCACTTCTCGCCCTGCCACAGCCGCAAGCGAACGGTGCGGCGAGGCCATGGAACCTGTGACAGCGGATGCGGCGGTGCCCATGCCGTCCTCGTCCCGACACTAGAAGCGGGCGCCGTTCTTAGTGGCGCTCACCCCGAAGGAGATCGAGGAGGACATCTATGCGCCCCCGTCCCCTTCCCTCCCATCAGCGTCGCCGTCCCCCTCCCTCCCGTCAGCACCGCTGTCCTCCCTCCCATCGCACGCTCGCCTCCGGCACGCTGGCTCGGCGAGTGGAGCGGAAGCTGATGGAGAAGGAGATGGAGGCGCGGTTGTGAAGCTCGCGGTGCAGCGGCCGCCAGAGAGAAAAAAAAGGAAAATGGGAGAAAAAAAGGAGAAGAAGGTATAGAAAAAGAAGGAACAAGGGAGAAAAAAATAAAAAAAATTCCATGTTATTATCCACGTGGCGTGCCACGTAGACAAGACCTCGGTCAAACGAGACTTTGGACCGGGATGATATAATAAACCAAGTTTAGAGACCTCGATGTGCGTTTTACAAATTCGTGGGCCTAAGTGAAACCTCACGACAAGTTTAAGAACCGCTGGTGTATTTTACTTAAAAAAATATGTCAAATGTAATTATAGTATAATTATATATGAAATTAGCGTAATTACATATGTAATTTAGGAAGTTACATTGTAAATACACTTAAATTACAATCTAATTTAGGAACTTATAATACAAATACATGTTAACTTTTTTTGAAAAATATGGCGACACATTTGTAGCAAATATTTGGATTCTACAAGTACATATATTTTCATAATCTGGATAACGGTCTAGACCGTTTGCGGGTGCTAGAGATTCTGTGAGAAGTCATTGCTGATATAAACTCCTCCATAAATATCTTATATCAGGGACCGAATAGGTCCCGTGGATCTTCTTTTTCTGGTTTTGTATGAGCTTCTTTCACTTATTGCCGATACAAATAACTTAGTTTTTGGTTAATTATATTTTGGTATGCGAGGATAGTGTTTGATGGTGGTTCATTTGAGTGCTTCTGGAATTTTTATAGAAAATTTCATCATAGTTAAGGTTACGAAAGTTTTGATAGAGTTTGTGTTAGTTTTGTTATCTTTTCAGTTATTGGTATTATCATATTATTTTAGAAAGGTTGAAAATAATAAGCCCTTCAACCCTATTAGTTACATCCCCGTTAAAAAAACAAATTTGTCGCCAAAAGTTATTCTTTTTATGATGGGTATGTTATTTATCTTTACACATTATTACTATTGCTTTACCATTAATATTAATATTTGATAAGGAATCCCATATTAAGTTATCAAAACGTGGCCTCATTGCCGCCACATGGGCACATGGAAGACGACGGTAGCGCCACTATGCACCTTCGATATCGATAGCAGCTAGGATAGCCACCGCTAGCTAGTTATGAATCCTCTGTTGGCTGACATCATCCCAATAAAGTTACACATGGATAGATTTGGCGATAGCGGACAGTTTGGTAACAACATAAAGGCGTTGTCGTCCCCTCTGCCTATGCTCTTCGCCAATTGGCCTTGTCTTATGCTAGGCTGCCGCCGACGCTACGGGGACGAACTCATGTCCCTTATTGTAGTGTCCCAATTCTTTTTTTTTTATAATTCTCGCTGTTGGTTTTTATTTCAGATCTAGCACATGATCGTTCCGGGGTTTGAGCCTGCTATAAGATAGAGGATAGTTCTCCCCCGCCGTTAAACAATTACTCTACGTAAAGATATATACGCGTATAGAAATATGCTTTATGTTATTCTTTTCCAAGCTAAAATTATAGATACCATCCGAACATTACACCTTAATTTTTCGGTAACGAGGAGTATCAATCACCAAATCCATTACCACTTCTTTTTCCATGATAGTATAGGATATTGGGTCAAGCTTGACCGTTTGTTAGCGGCGGGTGTGAACACCCTCCATTTTTTCCCCAAATCCCTTCCGACGCGCTCTCGAGCTCCCCGCATTCCCCGTCTCCCTTCCGCCTGCCCCGGGAGCTCCTCCGGCGAGATCCGCCCCCGACAGCCACCCTCCCACGGCGGCTCGTCGTCCTCACCTCCGGCGACCGGCTCAGGTGAGGCCCCGGGCTCCATCACCTCCCCACGGTCTGGCTCTGGCTGCCCCCCATGAGGGACAGGCGGGTGCCTCCATCGGCGGCGTTCACGTCGCCCCATTCTCCGCCGCCGCCCGAAATTTTGTTTAACTTTTATGCGCTGCGCCATGGTGGTGGTACAGGTGTGCGGTTTTTGGATCGTTTCTGTGTTTTCCTCCTTCTTCGTGAGGGAAGAATCGATCCGATCTGCCACCGTGAGGGGATCGCGAGGGGATTCTTTGACTATTTTATACCTCGTTTCGTGGAATTGACGTTTGATCGGGTGGGTTGGTTGTTTGTTGGTAGAGGAATGATGTATATGACTCAGGATTTCTCTCTCTAGGGTTAGTCCAAATTTCCCGATCCCGCTTCAAAATCGTCATGGAAGAGTGGAAGTTTGGATATGAGTACAAGACTTAAGTACATGGCAAATCCTTCAGCCCCTTCTCGTTTGTCATCCTTAGCAAATTAACAAGCTATGTAGATGTGGGTCTTGTAATTTCTTTTGAGTAATCAGTTTAGTTTCATTCAGGAACTCCCGCTGTAGATTACTCAAAATGATTCTCACAGCATGTCGTTGGTTGATTGGATTGGAAGGGTTATGCCAAATTCCCTCTCTATGAAGTATATCTTTATTAATTTTTTACTGATTGATGAACACTTGATGTAGTATCCATCGCAGGAACAAATAGGATCTTGTGCTCCTGAACACCATTGTGATTAGTTCACTGGCCACTTCCTTTTGTGATAATGGAATTTGGTAGCATAGATGAACTTTCTTATGTTGTGTGTGTCAATACATATTCTTCAAAACACACTGAAGTTTCTCACGTAAATTGCCTGTTCGATATGAATTTACCTATGGATGTTTTGTGTCATCATGTTTACAACTAGAAACTTGTAGAACTTATGGTCATGCAGAACATTATAGTTAATGTTCCTTGTTTTACTTTGAAGGAAGAAAGGAACTTGAGCCATGGGAAAGAGGAAGTCAGCGGCTAAGCCACCACCTAAGAAGAGGATGGACAAGCTTGATACTGTATTTTCCTGTCCATTCTGCAATCATGGCAGTAGTGTTGAATGCCGGATGTGAGTATAATGTCCACAAGTTTCCTTATCTGTCTGTTGCTACTGCTTATGGTAATGCATTTTGACTCATTTGCCACCCTTTTCTTCCAGTGATATGAAGAACCTGATTGGCGAGGCTTCATGTAGGATCTGTCAGGAAAACTTCAGCACCACTGTCAATGGTATGCGTTAGTGGTACACTGATTTAGATTTCTCATTTCATTTAAAAAAATGCAAGCAAGAGCATTGGATTTGTTAGTTTTGTTCTTTTCATGAAATGAACTGGTACCACCTCCGAGAACAAAGTAGGTTAGCTTATCATAGCCATGTCTTTTTTGTATTGTACTCTTCCCCTGGTCACTTTGTTTCAACCAACTGGAGAATAACACAGCAGAACTAAGAGACTAGGGCAGAATCTCTTGTAAAGACAAATTGAGGATAACAGAGGAGATTCAACTTGGAATCATACTATTTACTAGTCTTTAGTTTTTTTCAGTAAAATTGATCTGAACATGCACTCAGTAGCCAGCCACTATGTTGACACCAAACATGTTGCAAGTGTGAGTTAACTGATTGTGCGAAAGAAGATGGAGTGAGTAATAAACCTGCACAAAAATATCATGCATAAAAACAGTGGGTACTAAAATGTTATTCTTTGGTGAACTGCACTTTCCAAGTCTATACTGATTCTGTGATTTCTTTGTTGCAGCACTGACTGAACCAATCGACATGTAAGTTAAAACTCCCTACAAATAACAACTTACTCAGTCCAGTTGTGCAAAGTCTAATCACCTTTGCCACACTTTTACTGACATTCTGTTCTCTTGCAGATATAGCGAATGGATTGATGAGTGCGAGCGTGTCAACAATGTCGAAGACGACGACGGAGCATGAGCAACGCAAAATGCCTGATGTTGCCGTACCTGCACTGGTGCTATTGACTGCCACCTTCAGCCACGTCTGTAATAGTGTAATGGCTGATTGGTTTGTTAGTAGGCAGTTCATTCCCGCACCTAAATAAACACTTGAAGACGTGATGTTATACCGGCTTATCATCAAAAACTCAAAAACAGTTATATGCGTGTGTAATTGTATGGCCCTAGTGCCTTACCTGGGATATTGTAACCGTAACTTTCAAATCAGCATGTTTCCATGGATGAAATTTCTATGAATTTAAAGACTACACTCGAAGTTCGAAAATGTTTTAAAGCACGTTTTTAGTGCTTCAGACCAGAAGGAAAAGTGTTGGGCTAATTAGTGGGCCTACGTAGTAAACCTAAATATGGGCCGAATTCTCATAACCAAACTAGGCCCATATAATCTAAAAGGCCCTGATAGGAAGAGGTCGGAATATACATGGGCCTCGTTAAAAAAATACGGAGTAGTATATACACATGGGCCCACACGTCGGCCACCCGTACCCGCTTCCCCTTCTTCCACAACCTTCCCGTAACAGCTCGAACAGCGCAGCCTCCTCGTGGGTCCCACAAGTCAGCCCCCATGGATGGTCAGACGGAAATATCTGGAACGTTCAAGAACCTCTCGCGCGCGTGCCCGGTGAACGATCAACTCATCACCAAGCGACCGACACAAATCCCAAAAATTGAAAAATCCCGACTCGTCCACGTCATCTTCTCCAACGGCGAGCCCGACCCAAACCAGAATAGGCGGGCCCACAGCTCAGTGACACGAGGAGCCAGCCCAGAATCTTCCAGAACCTTCTCCACCATCAACCTCCGCTCCCCTCCCATATATACCGTCCTCCTCAAGCCAGCAAAATATCGCACACAAAAAACCAAAAAAAAAAAAAGTAGTTGATCTCCTCGCGGCGGCGCTCTCTCTCTCTCCACCGGCGACGATGGCCACGGCGAACAGCGTCGACCTCGCGACGGCGGGGCTCCTGCGGCTGCTGGCGATGGGGATGGGGCCGTCCGTGCAGATGCCGGGAGAAGGCGGGGTTCCGGTGATGATGGTGCAGCACATCATCATCGGCGACGACGGCGGCGACCTGTTCTCCGGCGGGCTCGGCGGCGGCGTGCCCCCCGCGTCGAAGGCGGCGATCGCCTCGCTGAAGGAGGTGAAGGCCGGGGAGGAGGGCGAAGGCGGGGACTCGCTGGGCGACTGCGCGATCTGCCTGGACGCCTTCGCCGCCGGGAAGGAGATGCCGTGCGGGCACCGGTTCCACGGCGAGTGCCTCGACCGGTGGCTCGGCGTGCACGGGAGCTGCCCCGTCTGCCGCCGCGAGCTCCCCGCGGCGGAACAACAATCACCAGAGGAGCAGCAGAGCCGCGGCAGCGGCGGAGGCGCGGACGGCGGCGAGAGGCGGAGGCCGAGGGCGGTGGTGGTGAGCTACGTGGTGCTCGGAGACGGCGGCCGCGGCTGGGAGAGAGAGGAGCCATGGAACATTAGGATAGAGGACGTGGATTAGGACCAAGGATTATATTCTTCAAATTGGTTTCAATTGGTTTTAAGGTGGTCGATTTTTCTTTCAGTTTTTGTATATACACTAGTATACTAGCTGCGAGGGGAGAAAAATCGATTGTGAATATATTGTTTAAATGTGGAAGATGAAGTAATGCAATTACAAAAGCTTCCCAGTGTCAGAATTAGGAAATTCTTTTTTTTTTTTTACATCTGCAATCGCGATAAACAGTTTTGCAATTTCATCTTAATTCAGCGTCAAAATTCTTTTAGAAAAATATATACTCTTTTGTTCCATCCGTGGGATATGTCCTAAAACTACGAATCTGAGACTTAATACTTAATATGGACATTTTATTCCATGTGATACATTTTAGAACTACGAATCTACATATTACTATCTAGATTCGTAGTATTATGATATATCTTCTATTTTGATTATAATCTAGATTCGTAGTATTATGATATACTACCCCCGTTTCAGGTTATAAGGCTTTTTAGTATTGTTCATATTCATATATATGTTAATGAATCTAGATATATATGTGTGTCTAGAATCATTAATATTTATATGAATGTTGGTATCGGTGAAGTGGGCCCGGGGTATGCGGAATAAGGGAAACTTACCTTCCTATCCTGGCGCATGGCCTACAGCATGGCTCTATCCCCGTACCCAGCGGGTCGTAGGAGCGGTCGGGGGGCCTCGGGGTGCCATGTCATGCCCCCTTGGCCTTCGCGCCGCTTTGCCCCAAGGCCTCGGGGTGCCACGTCATGCCCCTCGGGCCCTCGCGCCGTTTCGCCCCGAGGCCTCGGGGTGCCACGTCATACCCCTTGGGACTTCGCGCCGTCTTGCCCCGAGGCCCCCGCCTATCCGCCATCTGGCGGGGGAGCGAGCGGGGAGGGAACCCAAGCCGAGCCTTTTTTAATGAACACAGCGCCCCAACTGCCCCCTGCCGCATTTAATGCGGTAGGGGCAGACACGCGGCGTACGCGACTGGCGCATGGCGGACAGGAATGACCGGTCTGTGATCGGCCTGTCACCAGTCACATCTGACTGGACGGACAACTGTGCCCCCACATCGCATCTACCTCCGGCGGAGTGGAGGCAGGTATGACCCGTCCCATCGGGAGGGTCATTCGAGATCCTCCCCACCAGAGGACGGCCATCACAATTCTTCATCCATTAATGGGAGATTGACAGGGGTGTCCCCCATGTCAGGCAAGGGACGGCGCTGGGCTCTACTCCAAAGACAAACCGTGGTTTTGCTTCCAAGCTAAGGCACAAGACATGTAATTAATATAGAGAATATTTTCCTTTCTCCCTAGGTAGATCTCGCAGCATGTGTGGTATCTCCTTAGATATAAAAGGAGGGCCATGCCTAGTGAGAGGGGGGATCGGACTCTAGATCCAGAGGAGATAGCTTCTCTAACTCTAGCTTGTACATTTGAGATTCGGAGGCTTCCTGAGCACAGAAGAATCATCGTACAAACAGGAGTAGGGTGTTACGCTTCACAGCGGCCCGAACCTGTATAATCTTGTTGTGTGCATACTAGCTGATAATTTAGGGGGCGAGTACGTGACTTCCAGAGGCGAGCCCTTTCCCCTGGCCGAACTCACAAAAGGGGGATCCCACGATCTCTCGCTCGAGAGGATCACACCTCGACAGTTGGCGCGCCAGGTAGGGGGAATTCCGCGCGCTTCGAAAGGAAGTCGTTTCCTTCCACCCCAAGTTTTCCTCCGGCCCCGACGATCATGGTCGAGGTTTTAGAGGAAGAGGTGGAAGTGCACACTCCCACCCCTTCCGGGAGTGAAGGTGCCAGCGGGAGTCGCAACCCGCGTCACCGCAGATGCGGCTCGCGGACTCCACTCCCCCGCGACCCCCCGCGGAGGGAGATTCCCGATCGATCGGGAGGCTCGGCCCTCTCCCCGCCTCTGGATGGGGGGAGGCCACGGCATGTCCGAGCGCGCCGCCGCCTGACCTACCGCGACGGCAGCTCGCCTCAGGGAGCACTTCAGGCGGCGGGAGCCCTCCTGCGCCATCCTCTGGTGGACGCGGATCTGGAGGCCCCCGTCCAACGATGGTTGGACGACGTCGCCAACTTGGTTACCACTGCCCAGCGGCAGTTGGCCGCGAGTGACCGTTCCACCGCCACAGGTACGTCACGTACCTCTACCGTCCTCTCCTCGTCAGCAAGGAGAAGGGCCCGTCGGACAGCCACGGCCTCAAGGCGATCTGCGACCCCAACGTCGTCAGGGGTCTCGGAAAGCCGGAGGCGTCACGATGGCCTGTACGGGGGGCAGGACGCTCGAGTCAGCATTGAGCGTCGACGAGACGAGCGCCGCGCTGCCCGCATGGGAGAAAGCGCCTCCTCGTCTGGAGTGCCGCGTTCCTCCTCACGCGGCGGCCCGCCCCTCACGTCCACCCCAGGGAGAACTGGTTGCAGGGCCTTCGTGGCGAGTCTCCGGAATGTCCGGTGGCCCCCGAAGTTTCGCCCCAACCTCACGGAGAAGTATGATGGCAGCATCAATCCATCCGAGTTCCTCCAGATCTATACCACGATCATCGTGGCAGCGGGAGGGGATGACCAGGTCATGGCGAATTATTTCCCCGTGGCTCTTAAGGGTCAAGCGCGCGGATGGCTTATGACCCAGCCTCCTGACTCCATCCACTCCTGGGAGGACCTGTGCCAGCAGTTTATTACAAACTTCCAGGGCACATACCCTCGTCCGGGGGAGGAGGTGGACCTACACGCTGTATAGCGGAAGGACGATGAGTCCCTCCGCTCATACATACAGCGCTTCTGCCAGGTCCGCAACACTATTCCGTGCATCCCGGCCCACACGGTCGTTTATACGTTTCGGAACGGCGTGCGGCACAACCGCATGCTGGAGAAAATCGCCTCTAAGGAGCCTAAGACCACCGCCGAGCTCTTCGAGCTAGCGGACAAGGTGGCTCGGAAGGAGGAGGCGTGGGCTTGGAACTCCCCCAGCACCGGAGCGGCGGCAGCTGCCCCCGAGACTGCCCCCCACTCCAAGCGGCGGGACAGAAGGGGCAAGCGGAAGTCAGCCCGCTCTGATGACGAGGGCCATGTCCTTGCGGCTGATGGGCCCTCGCGGGCCCCGCGCAAGGAAAAGACCACCAACGGCAAGCCGAGATCTACCGCCCCTTCCGGTGAAGGTCGGTCGGTGGACAAGTGGTGCTCGGTGCACAATACTTATCGGCACAGTCTTGCCGATTGCCGCTCGATCAAGAACTTGGCCGAGCGGTTTCGGAAAGCCGATGAGGAGAAGCGGTAGAGTCGACGGGAGGGCAAAGCCCCCGCGACCCCCGCCAATGATCGGCGGGAGGAGTCTAAGAAGAAGGCCCCCGCCGACGATGGCGATGACAGCGAGGGTCTAGAATTCCAGATACCTCAGGGAACTGTCGCCACTCTCGATGGGGGGGCTTGCGCTTAACATCCCGTCGTGAAATCAAGTCCATGAGGCGTGAGCTTCTGGCCACCGTCCCGACTCACGAGGCGGCACGGAAGACGCGTTGGTCGGAGGTGAAGCTCACCTTTGACCAGAGCGACCATCCGACCCCGGGGTGGGAAGTTGGCTCTTGTGGTCTTCCCAACCATCCACAACGTCAAGATGAAGCGAGTCCTGGTTGACGGGGGGGCCAGTTTGAGCATCATCTCCCCAGCCGCCTTCGACGCGCTCAAGGCCCCGGGGATGAAGCTCCAGCCATCCTTGCCGATCATCGGCATGACCCCGGGGCACACGTGGCCTCTCGGCCACGTTGACCTCCCGGTAACCTTCGGCGACTCCGCCAACTTCCGCACCGAGCGGATCAACTTTGACGTGGCGGATCTCACTCCGCCCTACAACGTGGTCCTGGGCAGGCCGGCGTTGGTAAAGTTCATGGCTGCCACCCACTACGCCTACCTCCAGATGAAGATGCCGGGCCCTAGTGGTCCCATCACAGTCTCTGGCGATGTCAAGGTCGCCCTCACCTGCGCGGAGCTGCGCGCCGACAACCTGGCGGTGGCCACAGGGCGGCAGGCCCCGGAGGTCACCGCGTCCCGCGCTTCCAAGAAGCGCCTCGCCTTGGCTGATGAGGTACCCGTCAAGGAGATCCCCCTTGGCTATGATCCGTCCAAGACCGCCAAAATTGGCGGGACCTTGGACGCCGCATAGGAAAGCGCGCTCGTCTCCTTCCTGCGGGCAAACTCCGACGTCTTCGCATGGAAGCCGTCGGACATGCCCGGGGTCCCCAGGGAGGTGATCGAGCACCGCCTCGCCGTGCGGCCGGACGCGCGGCCCGTTCGGCAGAAAGTGCGGCGTCAAGCCCCGGAGCGACAAGCCTTCATCCGAGAGGAGGTGGCGCGGCTGCTAGAGGCTGGCTTCATCCGTGAGCTGATCCATCCGGAGTGGCTGGCAAACCCGGTGGTTGTCCCGAAGGCCAACGGCAAACTCCGGATGTGCGTCGACTACACGGACCTCAATAAGGCATGCCCCAAAGATCCTTTCCCTTTGCCGCGCATAGATCAGATAGTCGACTCCACCACGGGGTGCGACCTTTTATGTTTTCTAGATGCCTACTCTGGGTATCACCAGATCCGCATGGCTAGGGAAGATGAGGAAAAAACTGCTTTCATCACCCCTGTGGGCACCTTTTGTTATACAACTATGCCTTTTGGTTTAAAAAATGCAGGCCCTACCTTTCAGCGTATGACTCGTATTACTTTGAGTAATCAGATAGGGCACAATGTAGAGGCATATGTTGATGACCTGGTGGTAAAGACGCGCCACCAGGATACGTTGTTGCATGATTTGGCCGAGACTTTTGATAGTCTTATGTCCACGCGCATGAAACTGAACCCCGATAAGTGTGTATTCGGTGTGCCGGCGGGCAAACTCCTTGGTTTTCTAGTCTCCTCCCGAGGCATAGAAGCTAATCCCGAAAAAATACGCGCGATAGAGAGGATGCGCCTCCCAGCAAGCTTAGGGATGTGCAGTGCGTCACTGGATGCATGGCCGTCCTAAGTCGATTCATATCGAGGCTGGGAGAGAGGGCGCTGCCCCTATTCAAACTCCTCAAGCGCCCCGGGCCGTTTATATGGACGGAGGAAGCAGAGCAAGCTCTCAATCAGCTGAAAGCTTACCTCACCTCCCCCCCATCCTAGTAGCCCCAGGACCAGAGGAGCCGTTGCTGCTCTACTTGGCTGCGACCCCCCACGCGGTGAGTGCCGCCCTAGTAGTCGAACGCAACGAGAGTAAGCCAGGGGCCCCCTCAACTGGTGATGGCCCCTCGTCCCCCCAAGGCCCGATGCCCGAAGCCCCCAGCTCCTCGGAGGGCCCCGAGGCCCCCGTGGGAAGAGGAGAGGCTCTGGCAGGCACCCCCGAAGCCCCCAGCCCCTCGGAGGGCCCCGAGGCCTACAACCCCTCGGAGGGCCCCGCGGGAAAAGGAGAGGCTCTGACAGGCGCCCCCGAGGCCTACGATCGCGACATGGTCCGAGATCCCCTTGGGGTTCCCGAGCACGAGTGCCCCGGACCAGTTGCCCCTGACATCACGAATCGGCCCCACCGGAAGGTGCAGCGGCCCGTCTACTTTGTCAGTGAGGCGCTCCGAGACGCGAAAACCCGATACCCACAGGCCCAGAAGATGCTTTATGCAGTCTTAATGGCCTTAAGGAAATTGCGCCATTATTTCTAAGCACATCGGGTTTTCGTCGTAACGTCTTACCCTCTTGGTCAGATATTGCACAACCGAGAGGGCACCGGTAGGACAGTGAAGTGGGCCATCGAGCTTGCTGAGTTCGACCTGCACTTTGAATCGCGACACGCAATTAAAAGCCAGGTTCTGGTTGACTTCATCGCAGAATGGACGCCGGTGGATGGCCCTCTCCCATCCGATCTCCCCTCCCTCCTCGGAGACGGTGAAGACCCGAGCGCCGACATTCACGCCGGGCACTGGGTTATGCACTTCGATGGCTCCCTCAACCTTCATGGTGCGGGGGCTGGAGTCACACTAACTTCACCAACCGGGGATGTCCTTAAGTACGTCGTTCAGCTTGATTTCCGAGCCACGAACAATATGGCGGAATATGAAGGACTCCTCGCACGGTTGAGGGTGGCGGCCGGAATGGGCATCCGCCGCCTCCTAGTCTTAGGCGATTCCCAGTTGGTCATGAATCAGGTCTCCAATGAATACCAGTGCACCGACCTGCAAATGGAGGCGTACGTACGTGAGATGCGGCGTATGGAGCGCCACTTCGACGGGCTCGAGCTCCGGCATGTGCCCCGGCGCGACAACGCAATCACTGATGAGTTGTCGCGTATCGCGTCGGCGCGAGCCCCACTCCCCCTGGGGACCTTCGAGGAAAGGCTCGCGCGGCCGTCAGCACAATTGGGCCCCCCGAAGGACCCCGGCGCCACAACCTCCGCCCCAAGCCCTGATAACCCGCGGTCCTCGGGGCCCAAGGGGGTCGACCCCGACCCCCCTCGTCACATCGCCTGGATGGCTCACATCCGGGCGTATCTCGACAATAATACTCTTCCCGAGGATTGCGCAGAAGCTGAGAAGCTTGCGCGCATGTCTAAGCGGTACGTGCTCGTAGAAGGGACCCTCTACCGATGCGCCGCCAACGGGATGCTCTCGAAGTGTATCTCTCCGGCAAGGTTTTTACTGGCCGACCGCGTTGCAAGACGCACAGGAATGGGTCCAGCGATGCAAGGCGTGCCAGTTCCACGCCAAGCAAACCCACCAGCCGGCCCAGGCTTTACAGGTCATCCCGCTCTCTTGGCCCTTCGCAGTCTGGGGGCTAGACATTGTTGGGCCGTTTAAAGCGGCTCGAGGCGGGTATCAGCACCTGTATGTCGCCATCGACAAATTGACCAAGTGGCCCGAGGCTTACCCGGTCGTCAAAATCGACAAGCATTCCGCCCTCAAGTTCATCAGGGGCATCACGTCCCGGTTCGGGGTGCCTAACCGTATCATTACGGATAATGGCACCCAGTTCACCAGTGAACTGTTCAGCGACTATTGCGACGACATGGGTATCAAGCTATGCTTCGCCTCGCCCGCACACCCCAAGAGTAACGGCCAAGTTGAGCGAGCCAACCCAGAAATCCTCAAGGGCCTCAAGACTAAGACGTACAACGTCCTGAAGAAGCACGGAGATTCTGGGCAAATCGGACCACTCCAAGTCGCGCCACAGGAGAAACTCCCTTTTTCCTGGTGTATAGCGCCAAGGCGGTCCTGCCATCGGAGCTTTCCCTGGGCTCGCCTCGTGTCGCGCTGTACAATGAGGCCACCCATGATGTCCTCCGCCGTGACGATCTTGACTACTTGGAAGAAAGGAGGAGGCGCGCGGCCCTGCGGGCGGCGCGTTATCAGCAAAGCCTACGGCGCTATCACCAGCGCCACGTCCGGGCCCGATCACTACAAGTTGGCGACCTCGTCCTACGCCGCGTACAGTCGCGCTTGGGGCTGAGCAAGCTCTCACCAATGTGGGAAGGGCCATACAAAGTGATCGGGGTTCCCCGGCTAGGCTCTGTTCGGTTAGCCACGGACGACAGCACGGAGCTGCCTAATCCATGGAATATTGAACACCTCCGCCGCTTCTATCCATAACGTCGCATTTCTTGTTTGCTTTCTAGGAGCTCGGGCCAAGCCTCGCACAACCTTTCGGCTTGCGCGGACTTGGCCGGGGGGCTACCACTGTGCAGTATTTTGTATCTTTTTCCCTTTCCAAATAATAAATTTGGTGGATGCCACTGCGCACCCTTTTTTTTGCCCTTTCCTCTGGCTCGTCCTGGTTCAAAGGACAATTCGCGCTTGCTCCGAACCCTAAGTGGCGTTGGGCGACCTGAAAACCGCCGAAAAGGAGCCCGAGCGCGGGCAGCGCCCCGGGCTGCGGCGAACTCCGGGAGCTCGAAAGGGCCTACACACGGCCGTCCCCGACCCCTGGTCGTCGTAGCCTTGGTCTGGCCAGACCCGCCGGGCGGCTCCCTCGGGGCGGTAGCCTCGCCCCTTACCATTTAGGTTCCACGGGCTGAGCGCAAATTTACCTTTTCGCAAGGACGAGCCCGAGGGGGGGGAAGGGGGTAAAAACGGCTACTTAATCATAGGGAATTTAATTGAATACTTTTGCTCTGGTTTTTCTTCTTTCTGTGCCGCAGGCATTTAATGGAGAAAGCGAAAGGGTAGAAAGTGCAAAGAAGAAACTTTATTTACAAGTAAGAAGGCACGATGGCCTAAAGATAAGGTGTCCGATGCAGGCATATAACAAGAGAAAGTTAAAAGCGGGGATAATCACGGAGTGCCCAAGCTCCCGAGGCCAGCGTCACTGACCACGTCGTCCCAATCCTTGCCACCAGCGTCGTCACCACCGTCTCCGCTCCCGCTCCCCTCGTCTTCGCTCCCGCTCTCCTCGTCCGAGGCAAGCCCGGAGGTGAACCGAGGGGCCGACCCCTCGAAGCTAGAGACGATCGCGTCGGCCGCCTCCCGGACTTGCTCCCGAGCCCCGGCCTCGGTTCCCGGGGGGAATTCCTCGAGCGCGCGCCAGGGGGCGAAGTCGGGGTCGCGGGCTTGGTAGTTGGCGAGGAGTAATTCCACCGCAGCCCGCGCCAGCGAAGCCGACGATGACTTGATGGTCTCGCCGACCTCTTCCTCCAGCCTCTCCAGGTCAGCCGCCAGCCCATCCAGCCGGAGCGCGAGTGCCGGCTGAGTGGGCGGGAGCTTCCTGTCCTGGCGAACGGAGATGCACACTCGGCACCCTGCACGCTCCAGCCGGGCGACGGCATCGGAGAGTTGCCCGGGCCCGATCTCGTTGGTAAGGCGAAGGGCCGCAATCTCCCCAGCTTGATCTTGCGCCAGGCGCCCTAGGTCAGCATGAGCACTCTGGGCCGCGGCAAGCTGGCTCGCCAACTCCGCGCCGCCATGCTGGCCGCCCGCTGCCAGGACCTTCTCCCAGGCCTCCAGCTCAGAAGCCCTTGCCGCCAACGCCGCGCGCTCAGCTCGAACGCTCTCCAAATGCCGAGCCTCGCACCCGGCGACAGCCTCCTCGCGCTTCGCGAGTTGCTCGCCCAGCCGGCGCGCCGCCACCTCACGGCGGCTCACCTCGGCCTCGCGTTCGGAGAGCGCAGAGTCCCATGCCCGGTACGCCTCTTCCTGGAGCCTTAGCTCCTTCGAGCAACGGGCCATTGAGGCCTTCGCGGCGAGGGTGGTCCGGTCACGCTCAGCTACGACCTCCTCGCGGAGACGAAGGGAGGTCTCCACCTCCGCCGCCGCCCTCTCGTGGGTGGCCAAGGTGGACTCCCGCTGGTCCAACATACGCGCTCGCTCCTCCAGCGCCCGAGCCAGCCCCTCCAGCTCCCGGGCTCACTGCACCTGCTCCCGACTGCGCGCGTCCTGCTCGCGCTGTTTCGAGTCGAGAACCTCAATTCGCCGACGAATCGTGGCCTCGAACTCTTGCGCAGAACGGGCGCGCTCGTCCAAGACCTTGCGTTTGGCCTCGAGCGCCGCCGTCCGAGCCCGCAGCGAGGTGTCGACCTCCGATGCCCGCCGCTCTTGGGCGGCAGCCGCCTCAAGGACACCGCGGGCGTTTTCGGCCCTCTCCCCTAGGTCCTCGGCATGCGCCTCGTACTGCAGGTGGATATCGTCCAGTGCCTCATCCAGGACCCTTGAGGCGATCAGTGCCGCCTGCCGCTCTTCCTCCGTCTCCCGCATGACAGAGTCCAGTGCTTCCTCGCGCGCCTGGATCTCTGCCTGTTGGGCTTGGCGCATCTTGCGCCCCACTTCCACCATGACGTCCACAGCGCGGCGCCCCTCGTCAACCCGCGCGCGGTCCGACGCGAGCTGCGCCCACTCCGCCTCCAGGGCCGCCCGCTCCTCCGCCAGTGCTTGAACCTAGGTGTTGAGCCCCTCCCGGACAATGGAATCGGCGGCGGCGAGTACCTGCAGGAGTGGCTCTATGCTTGCCGGAGTCGGAGAAGAGAAGGTTGCGGTCCGCCCCCGGGACAACGGAGTGCCGCTGGATCCCCTGCGGGACTGGGGGCTACTCCCGCGTGGCCAGCCCCGAAGGCGCCCCAAACGCAAGGGGGAGCGGCTGTTTCTCTCACCTCCTGTTTCGGGCCTTCGTGCGGACTCGGCCTCGGCCTCGGGCTCGGGCCCGCCCCCAGCTTCGGCCTCGGCCTCGGGCTCGGGGCTGCCTCCAGCCTCGGCACGCGGGCCGCGACCCCCCTCGGCCCCCTCTCCAGGAAGGCGCTCCGCGCGGGTCAGTTCCTCGGAGCTGCCCCCGGCGGGGACACCGCCACCGCTATCGCCTGCGGCAAGTCGTGCTCCGGCTGAGGTGGACCCGGAGCCAGACCCGACGTGCGGCCTGAGGGCCCCGCCGGAAGGCCGCGAAGGCCCCGCGGCGCCGGATCAGCCGAGCCCGGGCCGCTCCGGTCGCTCGGACTTCGACCCCTGCAAGGGGTTGGACGCCGACGCCCCCTAGGAAGGAATCTCACTGCAGAAGATCTCTGATCACGTTAGCGAATGAAAAGAAGAAGAAGCAACAAGGGGCCGATATGAGTAAAGAACACCGAGGCGGATGCCGGCAATCGTACCTACGGGGGGCGGTTGAAGGTCCACTTCGTGGGCTCGATAAAGCTCCCCCGGCACGGCTCTGTCTGGCCTATCTTCCGGAGCCGCTTCTTCTTCCGCCCAACTTCAGGTGCGACAGGGTGCTTGCGCCCCGCCGGTGGTCGGTCCGCCGTGCGTTCGGCACCCCCTCCGCGCAGGGGAGAGGGCGGTCGGGATCCGGTCGTTTTTCGCTTCCCCTTCGGGTCGCTGGCCGAATCTCCACCCGGACCGCGGCTCGAGCTGGGTGCCCTGGAGCTGCCGCCCCCGCCGGGGCCGCTGGCCCGACTCCCGCCTGCGGTTGCGCCGCTGCTGCCCGCACCAACAGCGCCCCCACCTGCGCTGCTCCGACGGGACCGATCCCCGCCGGCGCCGACGGCTGACATTACCGCCAGGATTCTCTCCCGGTCGCGGTCGCTGCAGAGGGGAAGGATTCCGTCTGGAATCAATGTTTGCTCGGCGGAGTCCAGACCCAACACCCGCCGAATCACCATCTTTGCGTCCTCCTCGCCCCAGTCCCAACGCTCACCCACATGAGTGCGCATGGGATCGTTGGGTCCAGTATACTTCCACGCTTCGCGGGACCGCTCTTGGAGAGGTGCGATGCGGCGGCGGAAGTAATCACCAAAGACCATTGCCCCCGTAAGGCCCTGGCTTCGCAGGCCCCTGAGGTGGTCCCGCACGACGTCTTACTCCTCACCCAGCTCCGAAGCCGCCAACCATGCGGCAGATCGTTTGAGAGGGCCGGCAGGGAGTCGAAGCCGCGGGTGGTCCGGCAGCGCGGTGTAGAACCAGTCCTTCTTCCAGTCCTCCCACTTCTTGCGGAGATGACTCTCAATGTATTGCCCCGCCGTGCCGGGCCGGGGCTGGAAGTAGCATCCCCCACCACTGCACCTTGCAGCAGCTGCGGGACGAAGAAGAACTGGAACAGTCGCATCGTCGGCTAGACCCCAACGAACATCTCGCACAGATGCACGAAGATGGCCAGCGTCATCACGGCGTTGGGTGCGAGATGAAAGGCGTGGATCTCATAGAAATCCAAAACCTCGTGGAAAAACTGGAGAATGGCGGGACCAACCCCGCCATGGCGAAGGACAGGAGGTGCACGGATCGCTCTGGGTACCACGGTCGCGGTCGCGAGTCCCCCGCCCTCACGGCGGTCCCCTCCGGCATGATCTTGCGGGGGAGGCTAAGGTGCCTATCCGTCGTGATGCGCGATGCCAGAAGCACAACGTCGCCAGCATCTTGGGCCATGGTGACTGGCGGTGAAGCGACGAGAGGCTTGGTGTGTGAAGTAGCGTGGAGTGGCGAGAGCGTAAGGGCTTAGGGAGCGAGAGTGCGGGTGAGCTGTCGGAGAAAGAGAGGAGGCGAAGTCCCCGCCTCCGTATCCTTTTATCCCTGCCTCGCCCGCGCTTGCCTCCTCGTTTCACGCCCTCACGATTGCCCCCATCGTTTCCCGTGCCTGCAGTTGCCTTATCGTTTCCCGCGACCGCTCATCACGCCGCTCACTGAATCCGCGCCCCGCATTTAGTGCGCCTATCAGCGGCACACTCGGCGTAGAGTGTGCGACATTCGCAGGCGCAGACTAGGCGGACCGCCGTCAGTATCGCCGCGTATATGGCGGACGAGGAGATTGAGGTATGGTCCAACCGACCCCCCGATTTTTGTGCCTAAAGCGCCTCCATCATCAGCACAGTTAATGGCGGTCAAATCGCCGTTATTATCAGCACGCCAATCTGGCCGCTCGGCAGCATCCGTCTAGATTCTCCGCCGGGCCCACAACCCCAGCTTAGGAGGTCAAGAGGCGCCATGTCAGACTGACCTCAGGAGGCTAACGTTCGACGCAGTGCCGGGGGCTACTGTCGGTGAAGTGGGCCCGGGGGTATGCGGAATAAAGGGAACTTACCTTCCCATCCTGGCGCATGGCCTACAGCATGGCTCTACCCCCGTACCCCGCGGGTCGTAGGAGCGGTCGGGGGGCCTCGGGATGCCATGTCATGCCCCCTCGGGACTTCGCGCTGCTTTGCCCCAAGGCCTCGGGGTGCCACGTCATGCCCCTCGGGCCCTCGCGCCGTTTCGCCCTGAGGCCTCGGGGTGCCACGTCATACCCCTCGGGCCCTCGCGCCGTCTTGCCCCGATGCCCCCGCCTGTCCGCCATCTGGTGGAGGGAGCGAGCGGGGAGGGAACCCAAACCGAGCCTTCTTTAATGAACATAGCGCCCCAACTGCCCCCTGCCGCATTTAATGCGGTAGGGGCAGACACGCGGCATACACGACTGGCACATGGTGGACAGGAATGACCGGTCTATGACCGGCCTGTCACCAATCACATCTGACTGGACGGACAACTGTGCCCCCACGTCGCATCTGCCTCCGGCAGAGTGGAGGCAGGTATGACCCGTCCCATCGGGAGGGTCATTCGAGATCCTCCCCGCCAGAGGACGGCCATCACAATTCTTCATCCATTAATGGGAGATTGATAGGGGTGTCCCCCGTGTCAGGCAAGGGACGGCGCTGGGCCCCACTCCAAAGACAAACCGTGGCTTTGCTTCCAAGCTAAGGCACAAGACATGTAATTAATATAGAGAATATTTTCCTTTCTCCCTAGGTAGATCTCGCAGCATGTGTGGTATCTCCTTAGATATAAAAGGAGGGCCATGCCTAGTGAGAGGGGGGATCGGACTCTGGATCCAGAGGAGATAGCTTCTCTAACTCTAGCTTGTACATTTGAGATTCGGAGGCTTCCTGAGCACAGAAGAATCATCGTACAAACAGGAGTAGGGTGTTACGCTTCACAGCGGCCCGAACCTGTATAATCTTGTTGTGTGCATACTAGCTGATAATTTAGGGGGCGAGTACGTGACTTCCAGCGGCGAGCCCTTTCCCCTGGCCGAACTCACAGAAGGGAGATCCCACGATCTCCCGCTCGAGAGGATCACACCTCGACAGTTGGCAATGTTAGAAAGTCTTATGACCTGAAACGGAGGAAGTATCTTCTATTTTGAGACAAAAAGATACTTCCTCTTTTTCACAATGTAAGTCATTCTAGTATTTCCCACATTCATATTGATGTTAATGAACCTAAATAGATTTATATATGTCTAGATTTATTAACATCAATAGAAATATGGGAAATCCTAGAATGACTTATATTATGAAACAGAGGGAGTATGTCTGCTGTTTTGAGACAGAGATAAAACACATGCATGGAGCATTAAATGTGTACGAAAAAACCAATTGCACAGTTTGCATGTAAATTGTGAAACGAATCTTTTGAGCCTAATTACGCCATGATTTGATAATGTGGTGCTACAATAAACATTTGCTAATAATGGATTAATTAGGTTTAATAGATTCGTCTCACTGTTTACAGGCGGAATATGTAATTTGTTTTGTTATTAGTCTACGTTTAATATTTTAAATGTGTGTCCGTGTGTGTTAATTTTTTTTTACCAAAACAACTAAACATAGCCATAGTAATATCCAGATTCGTAATACTGGAATATGTTTCATTCAACCAAAATTTTTTATATTTAAAATGAAGGAAGTATACACGACAAGCATATTATCAAAAATATATTTAATGTTAAATTTGACGAAACTATTTTCATGTTATAAATGTTGTTATTATTTCTGTAAAGTTGATCAAAGCTAAAGGCTTAAACGACTTAAATGAAACGGAGGGATTAGATCCAATGGGGCATTATTTCGTCTGCCATTCGTTAAAACCAATCTTCAAACGCAGCAAAACGATCATCTCTGATCGGCATTATTTCGTCTGCCATTCGTTAAAACCAATCTTCAAACGCAGCAAAACGATCATCTCTGATCATGGGCAACAACAGTTATGACATTACTACTCCCACAGATACAAAAATTTACAAATTGATTGCCACTCTTACTACTAAGCTGTCTGTTAATGATCGATGCGTAATGTAAAATTGCGTATTAATCTGTACATGGTGGCGTCCTGATTCAGCTTAGTAAGCTTGTGTTCTTGGTTTTTGCGGCGTCCATCATGGCATCATGTACCGGGTGCCTTGGGAGTGTGGCGATCGTTTGGGCCTGAGGGGGGGTAATCAGTCGTCTGCAGCGCCATCCTTCCAAACATCTCCTCCACGATTGCATCGCTTGTGCTCACGTCATCCTACAAAACATTTGCAGGGAAGCAATTAGGTTGTTGATAAATCTGCAGGAACCATGAGATGGGAATTTAGAGCCTTATTAAGAGTATCCCAATGATCAATTCTTAAAACTATATTTTTTCATCGTCTAAAACTGAATATAGAAAGTGAGAAAACCTATCTCTTCAACAGAAAGCCTAAAATTAGTTTTTTTTTCTCCCCTACACGTGCTCCTCCTTCATCTCGTTTTTTTTCACGCGGGAGAGCGATTGGGAAAAAAAAAGTCGCTCCCTTAAAGTTCTCTTCATCTCTTTTTTTCCCTCTCGTGCACGAGAGAGAGAATGATTGGGAAAAAAAAATCGCTCCCTTGAAACGGGGAACGAGATATCCAGAGTTGAGAATCTAGATTATTGGGAGACACGTTAGGGATTTTGTTGGATGCGGTTTTTGATTAAAATTTCCTAAATCTAAGGATAGTGAATAAAATAAGGAAGCTGTTGGTGATGCTCTTACAATAGCTTAGCAGAATTCTTAGAAGTAACATGGTTTGCAGCTTTCACTTGAAGGGACGGTTTGATTCTTTGTTACCTTTTCTTTTCTAATTCACGATTTTGGATTTCTATTTGCACTCAAGTTTGATGTGTTCAAGAAAAAAAAATCTTTCTAGGAATGTTCTCTAAAATAACTTTTTAACTTCGTAAGTAGTTATTTCATCTGTATATATACCCTCAAATAGTTATTAAAAAAATCATATTATCTATTAATTTCAGCTATGACGAATAGATAATATGTAATATGATTTTTTTTCAAACATCTAGAAAAAGATCTCCTGACCAAAAGAACCATTCTCTTTTGAACAGCACAACGCTTTATGTTTTCTATTTCTGCAGAGATGCACTAAACGTCTTTGTTTTGTCTTCATATTCTGAACCGTGAGCCTTTCCAGGAAGCAACAGATGCATCCGGAACTATGCGTAGTAATCGAGCTTTACACGCATCAATACACAATTATAGGGATTCAGGATTCAGATTTTACAACTTGAGGCAACACAAAATCACTCTGAATGAAACCGAGAGCTTACCTCTTCTGAACCTGAAACACCAACACCCGGACGCGCCGGAGCCTCCACCATCGTCGCCATTCTGTTACTTCCTGCACAAATCCACAACCAGAATCACCACAAGAAACTCTCCAAGAACACCCCCAAGAACTCTCCTTTTCAGGCAAAATTTTACTTGTGAATCGAGCTGCGTCAGAGGAGGCGACGAGGAGGAGACTGACGGCGAGCAAGATCACCAGCAAACTCCTCCCTGACGCCGATCTCGCCATGGCTTTTGTGTGCTTCTGCTTACAAGTTACAACCACGCACAGCACCAGTATCTACCGATCTGTCTGTCTCGAGGTCGCAAGGATATGGTCAGATTAAATAGTTGCGACTTGGAGCGAGGCCAGGTACGTACAGTGAGGGATCCGAGCTCCGTGTTGCGTCTTTAATCATGGAGCACTGGAAGTCTGAAATCACACGGAAAAGAAAGTCTTGTTTTTCCTGACGCCCACACTAATGCAATTGGGTACCTACCTAACAATCTATGACATGAAACTTTATCTCAGATAAGAGGCCCAACGCCCAATTAAACCTAGCTACTTATGTAGTGATGATGTAGAGTAGTAGTAGATGATGATATTGCTGCTCAGCGTGAAAGGTTGGCATCCCAAGATCTCCGTATTTGCTGACGTGTTGGGCACAATTTCTTGTGACCATCCGTCACATTTGTACTGTTTTGTACTGCTGAATTTTTTTTTCTTGTCAAGAATGACCAATGAAATTAAGGAATTATAGATCGTCAAAATTTTATTTCTTATGCATTTTTTTTGGCCTCTTAGGTGGTTTCATCTTGCTCCTACTTTGTGCATGATGTAGAGTACTATGTCTGATAGCTGTTGGATCGAGTGCCTGACAGATATCGCTGAACTTCTTCTTTCTCTGGTCAGCTTCTGGATCGACAAAAGGTAAAAGCAGATTATGACAATCTACAGGCCAGAGAGAGTAGAGAAGAAATATGGTCAGCTATCGCTGGCTAAGTGCTCAAGAATCTCGACCATAAACCCGTTTCTCTCTCAGCTAATTGCCTAATTGTACTTTCTTTTCGCGTAATCATAATTAGATCTCTTAGGCGATAACGGAATTCGGGCTGGTGGCCACTAGGATGGATGGGCCAGGTATGCGAATTATGGTCAACCGTGTTCATCATGCGGCCTGAGAAAGTTTATATCAAGTTGGCACAAATCAGTGACCAGGCCACTTATAATTTGCTTCTGGCTGTCGAGATCCCAATGAGCCACTCACAAACACCTCAAAAACATTTTAGCAGATGCAATTTCTGCAACACAGTTGAAGGAATCATCATTCTAATTTCCAGGTGTCAGCTACTCAGCTGGTGATGAATTGCCCACTCTCCGAGCGAGATGGCGAGATCATCCATGGCCGGAGATCCGATCCTACGCTTGTGACGGCGATCCTACCTGGCTAAGCACTAGCGCTGCAGTGATGGCGTTGAGATTCCCAAAGTGGATTAATTCGTGGATGAGGATAACCTCTCCAGGCCATTGCCAGCCACCCAGTGCTATACACCAATGCAAGTTATCACATTCGCAATTACACGAACATTGGGCCGTTCGAGCAGCTTTTGAAAGGTACAGCTTCTTTCACAATCAGAAGCTTTCCCAAACTATCCAATTTCTCGTTTAGATTCTTAGGAATTATAGTTAAAAATTGATAAAATGAATTAGAAGTTAGAAACTGGAGTTTCAGTTTTTTCATATTCACATAAGGTGACTACTAATTAATTGCTTCTCATAATTTTAAGCTCCCCAATCAGGTCCTATAGGTTCAGTGCTAGCTTAGCTGCTGATGAGAGAATGCGGCAAAATTTCTTGTACAGATCGGAGGCGCCTTGCCTTCTCGCCGTCCGGCGAGACGAGACGCGATCTCGTTGTTCTCCGGCGAGCTTGGAGTCTTCTCCGAGCGTCCGTGCTGGGGGAAGAAGATGGTGAAGACACCTTCGCAGTTTCAGGCCTTCGAGCTCTCGGCCCAATACAGATGGGCCGGACCGGAACGGTAGCGCGGCCTACTTGAGGCCCATACTGGTTAGGTCGGAACGGGTACTGCTGCCGGGAATACCTGTATCGACAAATTTTTCCTCAAAAATTTAACAGATGTAATTATAATACAATCGTAATGTAATTACACTATTACACTGTAACTTGCATGTAACTACAATGTAACTTATATGTAAGTTTCACATAATTTTGAATCGTTATATCTATTACAAGATTTGTTTTGGTGAGAAAGAAAACAAATCATAGCACACACATATGTAAAAGAATTTGTTCTCACGACTTCCATTTTACCGAAATAACATGTTATGGAGAGATTTTTGAAAGTTACATACAAGTTACACTATAGTTACAGTGTAATTACATGCAATTTACAGTGTAATTACACTATGACTATATTATAATTACATCTGTTTGTCGAAAAATATATAGCAAAATCGCGCCGAAATGGTTTGTTTGGAACGGTAATTGGGCTGATGTGCGGCCCACGTTGATCGATTGGTGCAAGTCGTGACCGTAAAAGGCCCGAGTTGATACGTGCTTTGCCGTGCAGGCCGTACTTGACCTGACCTCGGGTTTCGTCGGAAGTTTCACAAAAGTCTTCGTGCAGATTAAGCAAAAGTCGCCGTCTCATCTCCTTCTTCCTCGAAGACTAACGGTGGAAAAGGTTTGTGAAAGCGAAGGCGATAAGTAGGATAGATTCATCGATAGGAACTGAAGTAGTAGGTGTACTGTGTGCTCTGATGTAAACGTATGACGTTGTTAATTTCAATTTGAATAGTCATACAGAAATATAAAACATGCTAAAAAATTACATCTTTAGTACTGTAAAATATAAATGATGTTTAAACAAAAAGTAAGATTAATAGTCAAATGTTTTATCCAAAAGTTTGTCACGTTGTATATTTCAAAACGGAGGTAAATGATACTTTTTTTTAATAGTAGGTAATAGTTACTTATATCAGGAAGGAAGAGGGACAACAAATGGTTAACTGTGAAAGTGTATTATTACTCCTACCAGGTAATTATAAACTAGTCAACGAAGACGAGCTAAGGCTGGGTCGATCGCAATACATGGTTGTATCCTCTTGTTTCCCTCTAGCTAGCTAGGGTCCAAATTCAAATATTTGCAGCAGTTGAAGCTCAATTAGCGAAGATTATAGGTTCCACTCCTTTTCCACCAAAATCGTACGAATACTAAATTATGTAGTATGTTGATGTCGACCTTATTTAGCAGTCAAATCGCATATTAATCAACTTCAGGAATTTTGATGCAATAAAGAAATAAACTCTCAATTAAGTACTCCATCTATTTACAAATAAAAACATTTCTATATTATTTAACAGAGATTAATGTAGATAATAAAAAAACTTTGATGCTCTCCTCGTTACATTATTAATAAGTAGGAAAAAGAATTAGTCAGAGATGATTGATATGACGGATAATACTACGAAATGTTTATATTTGTGAAAAAAAACATCTTAAATACTTAATAATTATATTTGTGGACATAGAAATTACCATTTTCTATGAGCCGGCCAGCCGGCGCTTACACATTCAACAGTTCACTTGATCATACCAGCAGTCTTCTATCAAAAAAATGAGACAAAAACCGACAGTGCCAAAATTGTGACAGCCGGCATTATTACTTAAGTACTGCTACTGATCATTACACTATGCAAATTTCCTACTTAATCACTAGTTAACTTCATAATGTTGTCCTAATTAACTCTACCTTAGCTGTCCTGAATTGGATCAGATCTGAGGAGTGATGTGTGTGTGTGTGAATGTGATGCCAGCTAAACCGGTCGATGAATCGATCAAGGCCGGCCGTAGTGACGGCGAACGGATCAAACGGAACAGGCATGTGAAGCCGTCAGATATTGCCCATGACGTACATGAACACACGTACGAATATAATGGTTGCACGAGGTCTCGTCTTTTAAAGCTATGGCTCTTCTCTGCTCGCTAATTAAGCAATCGAAGCAGGAGTAATCAACTTGGGTTAATTAATTTAAGTTATACAGCTTCGTAACCTGAAGAACTCTTGTAATTATCCTCATCATCAGGCGACACCGTCCCGACATTTAGTACAAGCCGTGAGGAGCATTTGCTTGATTACACCAACATTAGATCTGGATTAGTGTACGTGCGTCTATTAAAAATTTGATGAACGGATCAGAGAAGTTTTTTTAAATTTACTTGTTGTTAGGACTAATTAATTGATTGATTAATTAATTAATCAGTGGGTGCTAGGCGATGGACGTGCGTGCAATGCAGATGGTGCCAGCGAGGCAGCTGGGCTTGCTTGCTCGATCAGATCGTTGTCTCTAATTTCGAATAGATGGATTCCCTTGCCACACCGTGGTGTGACAGCTAATGGCCATTTTGTTGTCTTCATGATTTGTTAATTGCAAGTTTGTGTGCTTCTTGTTCTTGCTTACTTAACAGCTCAGATGTTGGTATATTAGCTCACGCTTAATTTCAGTTTTGTAGCATGAGCACATATTAGTAATCCTATATGTATACTTTAAATTTTGGTCAAGTTTTGCTTGTCTCCGGATTATTGATTTAGATTTATTAGCTAAGTTTGATTCAGCTTTCAGCTTATTGGACTATTAAAATGGATTATTTGTTTTACATGCACTTAAAAAATGATTTTTAAATTGTAGGGCTGATTTGGTTTGATGACATACCAAATCATTGGTAGTGCCAAATCTTAGGCATGTTTTGGCACTACCAATGTTTTGGTAGAGTTGGCCTATATAAGTTGTATTAGCTATGGTAAATATTGGCATCAATACAAACATCTACAAAGTACTATTTAAATTGCCAATTATTTGGTAGGGTAAGTTTTGGCATCAAACCAGAACAACCCATATATTTGAAGTTATTTGTTAAGTTTGTTTCTATTTAATTTATCTTTTTGATAATGCAAGTTTTTCCTTTGGTTTGCATTTCAGCAGCACTGCTGGACTGCCGATCTTCTCCAGAAGCGTGGTATCAATAGCCACTCTGCTTGCCCTTTTTGCGCTCAGGAGCTTGAGACGGCGAACCATATCCTCATTGACTGCGTGTTCGCTCGACAGGTCTGGCTCCGTGTGATGTCCCCTCCTGGCTGGGCTGCCCTCTCTCCCCCTCGTGGCAGCTGGCTCCAGGATTGGTGGTCATCCTCCAGGGCCTGTTTATCTGAGCACCTCCGCATCGGCTTCGATTCCTTGGTTCTCCTAGTCTCCTAGCAGCTGTGGAAGGAACGAAACTCCAGGGTTTTCGACTCTGCGCTCGCTTCGGTCCTGGTGGTTCAGGAGTCTATCCACTCGGAGGGCCAGCTGTGGTCTTTAGCCGGCGTTGCTGTTTTTGGGGATTTCTTGGGAGTGTAGCGTGGCTCGGTCCCCTCCCGCTGTTTGGAGTTACGTTTTTAGCCGTCGTAGTAGTTCCTAGCTTGGGTTTTTTATTTTTTTTCCTCCTCCCTTGGGCATAAGTCAGTCTAGCTGATTGTTTTGTTTAACAAAAACTCTTTTTCTGCTAATATATTAACGTGTAATCTTTTTAAGCGTTCGTAAAAATGTACTACGGTAATTTGTTCAACAATCCAAATTAAACGGGCCTAAAAAAAGATGGTACTAGAAATGTTCAGCTGAAAAGTTAACTGCATCTAGCAATCTACACACTTTTGAATATGTAAATACTCCGACATTTCCAAAGTCAGAAACTCAGTATTAGATCACTTAACCACGGAAATCTGCGTACGTGCTTAGTTAGCTAGTACTCCTAGTAGTAACTAATCACTTACAAAGTTACAAGTCTATAATCACACATACACCCAAGTACCCAACGCACAGTTTCCTGGAAGCTTCCCCAATTTGCTGAAGCATAAATGCACTGCGTATTGTCAAGCGTTTGTCAAGTTGTCAACTGATCCACGAATTGAACCCGTACCCAACCCAACCACACACCCACACCCTTCCCAAATTTCCTCCCATTTTCTGCAGTCCACTCTCGTGTCCTCTCCCTGATTCTTAATTAATAATACTAATCTTTATTCCTCTCCTTTTCAAAAATCTTTCCCTTAATTAATTATCCACACCTCCCTCTCGTTCCGCATGCGAAGCAACGCAGGCAACTTCCCGCGCTAGCCTGATGAGCTTCCTGGCTGCTTGCTCCCGACCAAGCCAAAGCCGCCGTCACGACTGATAATTATTCCCACCTCTCTAATCTCTTCGTATATATAACCTCGTCGATCTCTCCACCTATCCCCACCACCACCACCACCACCAATCCACGCAAACCCAATCACATCGCCGCCATCGTCGGAGCTTGTTCTAACCTTCTAAGCTATTAGCAATGGCGTCGTCGTCGTCGTCGCCGTCGAGGCCGTTGCTCAGGCGGGTGCTCTCGTTCAGGGAGCCGCTGCTGCTGATCCCTTACATCGTCGGATTCATCGCCGCCGCCTCGTCGGGATTCTTCTACAGCTACTCCTCCTTCCTCCACTCCTTCGCTAGGTCGCTCGTCCCGGCGGCCGCGGCCGGCGCCGTGGTCAAGTGCGCGTACTTGTCGGCGGCGGCGGATTCCGACGAGCCATGCTCCTCCTGCGGCGGCGAGGATGACGACGTCGTTGCCGTCGTCGAGGAGGAGGAGGAGGCTCACCTGAGCAAGGTGGAGGTGGAGGAGATCATGGAGCGGATAGGGCTCGGGGTGAGCGGCCATGGCGAGGGGCTGAAGGCGAGGATGGGGCGCGACGAGGTGTCGAGGCTGTTCGACGCCGACGAGCCCAGCTTCGCCGAGGTGCGCCGCGCCTTCGCCGTGTTCGACGGCAACGCCGACGGGTTCATCGACGCCGACGACCTGCGGGCCGCGCTGGCCAGGCTAGGGTTCCGGGAGGACGCCGCCGCGTGCCGCGCCATGATCGCGGCGAGCTGCGGCAGCGTCGACGCCAGGATGAACTTGTTCCAGTTCGTCAAGTTCCTCGAGACCGGCCTCTGCTAATCAAGGCTGATTAATTACTTTTTTCTTTTCTTTTTGGGTTCGTTGCACGGTGCACGGCTCAACTCGTGGCAGAAGATGAGAGAGCTAGTGGTGTGTGTTGCAAATTTTCCTGTTCTTTTTTTCTTTTTCCTTCTGCGAGTGCTTGAGTTGGGCCTTGTGCAACAATTAACGGACTAATCTGTCAATTAATTGATCATATAAACTTCTCTAATCTCAACTGTACTGTTAATTGCAAATTGTACATGGATGCATGGAGATATAGATGTTTCTAGCTTCTACTATCTCGGCTAACTTGCTTGCTTGCATTCATCTCTGATTTCAATCTCCTGTGATGTTGACGGTGTGCCGGCCGGCCACACGAGTTCAAATAATTAATCACAGTACATGACGTTGATTAAATCAAGCGTGACGTTTTCCAATTAATTAATTAAGATAATACTAGTACTCCGTAGCATTATTTGGGTCTCATCATGTCTGCCAAGCTGGACCCTACACTGCATCTTCCTTCTTCTCACTGTCAACAAGGAGGAAGCTTCCTCTGTTGGTACGTGCAGGAAAATCTGCAGTATGTTCAAGACTTGATGGCTCGATATTTGACAAGCGCAAAGCACAACGGTCCAGGAAACGCATGCCTCTTTTCGTTTGTTTTGTTCGTCTGTTTGAAAAATGAAGAAGAAAAAAAGGTGAGATGAAGAAGAACGACGACTACTAATCGGCCGGTCTATGCATGCACCAAGAATATATGTAGTATTGTCATGTCATATTGGTAAGTACGGGCTTGGAAACTGACAGGACATATCGACCGGCCGCCCTGCAAGTGAGAAGTCGTAATGATGAATTGGTGATTGATATTAGTATTAGTGTGGATTAACGTTGAGTATTATGTTGTTAAACGGCAGATGATTCAAGTGGGTTATATTAGGTATGGAGTTCCGTTCTTTTCTGATTAAGATTCCTTATTATATTTTATCTCGATTAGCGTTAACACATTTTTAAAAGTGTTAGTGTGTTTCGTACGAAAAACTTTTATACAAAAGTTATTTAAAATATCAAATAAGTCAAAATTTTCAAGTTTATACCAACAACTAAAATTTAAGTAATTATACACTAATAGTTTTCTTGTTTTACATGTTTTAACTTAATCTTCGTCCAACTCTACGTCAAACGGATGAGAGCGGAGTCTTTATACTGAATATATTCGCGGAATGGAAAGCAGAGGTAGAGAAGATAGAGCTGTCTTGACATGCCTTTCTTCTTCCGGGAATCTGATCGTGGATGGATTTTCAATTACCCCTTAATTAACACGAGTGGTTGGGTGGATCAAACGAGTCGACGACTTGGGAGGCCCATATTATTTGGGCCGTAATTCATTGCTTACATGCGGCCTGTGATTCTTGCGCGAAGACGGGATTGCGGCTTACGTGCGGTCCATACTAGTTGGGCTTGAACGTTAGTGCGGCTTCGTGAGGCCCAATAGTGTTGGGCCGGAACGGTACTCTGGCCTCTGGGCTCTGTGCGGGTTGGAACGGTAAGTGGGCTGACGCGCGGCGGCAGAAATTAGAATGAATAATTTAGATTATGTTTAGCTAATTTAGCAAAAGGCCTATTAGCTCAGCTGGTTAGAGCGTCGTGCTAATAACGCGAAGGTCGCAGGTTCGAGACCTGCATGGGCCACTTTAATTTTGTGGTTAGTGTACCTTTTTTTGCTAATATTTTTGTGGTTAATTTACTATTTATTTTTGTTAGTATTTGTGGTTAGTGTACCTTTTTTTGCTAATATTTTTGTGGTTAATTTACTATTTATTTTTGTTAATTTACTATTTAGTTGTACTGACAGTTTTACACCATTTTTGTACTTTTTTGTTAATATTTTTGTTGTCAATTTACTATTTTACTATTTATTTTTGTGGTCTATTTACTATTTTACTATTTATTTTTGTTAGTTCTACTGCCAGTTTGACGCCCTTTTGCACACACACAAATCCCCAACTGACAGTCTGGATCCTTTTGCATACACCTAACGCCTCACCAAAGGGCTGAGAGGATGAAGTTAATTAACCTTCTCGACACACTGTACTTATGCATTAACCTTCTCACAGAAGAAGTTACATAATAAATCTAGCTCAGTAAAGTTCAACATGCAGAACAAGAAGCTACTCAGTATATGTTTTTTTTTTTGGCATCTGCAAGCTAGGAGCAGAGCACCTTCATTATCTGAAGCCGGAAGCATCCGTTATCCTATCCAATCCTAATCCTAACACACTCCCACAAAATCTGAATAATACACTCCTCTAGCTAAAACAGCCTGGCCGCCGACGTCTCACCTACACTGACAGTGGGCCACACCTCACAATTCCAAACACCTCAAAAATATCTGCCACACAAATATCAAGCCATTACCCCCCGTACACTATATAAACCCCCCACCTCACGCCTCGAGCCCAAAACCTTATCATCTTCCCAAAGCCTCATCTCCACTCCACCACCTCGCCTCGCCATGGCGGCCACCCTCTTCTCCACCTCGCTCACCCCCACCTTCCTCCCGGCCGTCCCTTGCCCCAAGCCCGCGCCGCCGGCCTCCGCGTGCTTCCCCTGCGCGCTGCCGCCGCGCGCCGCGCTGGCGGCGCCGCTGCGGAGGCGGCTCTCTCCCGTGGCCGTCGCGGTGTCGTCGGAGGTGGAGGCGGATGAGGAGGAGGGTGGGGCGGAGTCCGAGGGGGAGTTCGCCGAGGACCTCAAGGTGTTTGTCGGTAACCTGCCGTTCAGCGTCGACAGCGCGCAGCTCGCGGGGCTCTTCGAGCAGGCCGGCTCCGTTGAGATGGTCGAGGTATAAATTACTCACACGGCCTATTTTTCGAATAGATTCATAGTTTCATCTCGGTAAATTGGGCGACGCAATTTTGCTAGAGTGGACTAAACAGTCTATTTATACATGAGGAATTACTGCAACGAATTGGTTCAGTTTTCTCTAGGATTTATATCTGAGTTTTGTATGTTAATGCTCAAATGTTTTTTTTAATTGGTTCAAGAGTAGTTAAATTACGCAACAAATAGATGTTCTTAATTCAATTGTCCAGCCAAGCAAGGCAACTACAGAGTGTCATGCGTACAAGTGAGTGGGTTCTTCTCATGATACTAATACTAGGTTCTCGGTTTTTTTTTTTTTTGTGTCAGGTTGTATATGACAGACAGACCGGAAGAAGCCGTGGCTTTGGTTTTGTCACAATGTCTACAGCTGAAGAAGCTGGTGCTGCCGTCGAACAATTCAATGGATACGTGAGTATACTCCCATGTTATATTAATATCTTTCGTGGTGTATTTTTATAGGTGGGTTAATTAGTTATAGCGGAAATTGTGCATCTATGCGGAAAGTTTAGTTCTCTATGAACTGTGATGTTGTAGTATTGATGGTTTATGAACATTGTGCACTATAAATTAACTTTTTATGTAGCAAATGGTTATACTTGAGTACTTGACCCAGCATTACTAAAATCCTGAAACCTGATTCTCAGCATGACTGACTGCTTTTTTCATGTCGTTTTGACATTTTGCTAAATGTCTTGAGACCAATCCATAAAAAATAGTTGTGTCCAAATCCCTGGCAATACATTGAATGGTTGAATATTACTGACTAATCATCTTATTTCAAAACAGACATTCCAAGGAAGACCTCTGAGGGTAAACTCAGGGCCGCCTCCGCCTCGGGATGATTTCGCGCCAAGAGCACCTAGGGGTGGTGGGAGCAACTTTGATTCATCCAACAAGCTCTATGTAGGGAACCTTGCTTGGGGTGTCGACAACTCGACACTCGAGAACCTGTTCAGTGAGCAGGGAACCGTGCTCGATGCCAAGGTCATCTACGACAGGGAGAGCGGCAGGTCGAGGGGTTTTGGTTTTGTCACCTATGGCTCCGCTGAAGAAGTCAACAATGCCATATCAAATCTTGACGGCGTTGTAAGTACCAAACATATTCTTATTTTAACATGTCAAATTTCACCATTCCAATTCCCTCTCAAGCTAAGTTGCTCGAGGTGATTTGTATATATAATTGCTCATATGATTTCAGTAATTGTAAGCGTATGCTAATTTATTGTGTGCTTTTGTTCTTTAGGACCTGGATGGCAGGCAGATCCGAGTTACAGTTGCAGAATCGAAGCCAAGGCGCCAATTTTGAGATTTTTTTTTTGTTATGTTGATTTAGAGGTTGATGATGTGCTTCCAAGATGTTAGTTTGTAGCTTCTACTATTGTACACCAATATGGCGAAAAGGAAAATTGATGCGGTTGATGAGAGACTGAAAGTCTGAAATTGTACACGAGGGGAAGATTTTTCCCCAAAGATGCAATGTACAGATCCTCTTGTTAGAAAGACCATCTTTATCTCTTCCAATCTTGTTTGATCCCCAATTTGGTTTCATCTCAGCCGTTGGCATGTATACAATGTACATGTGCGGTGGTAGCATATATGGATTGACAGTTGGACCCCTCATAGATTATTGATTGCGTTGTCTCGCCATCAACATTGTGCCGTTGTCTCGCCATCAACATTGTGCGGCCATGGATAAAGGATGTATGCAGCAAGCAAAAGAGGAAGAAGACCCCAAACCCAAAGCTTAGCTACCCAATCGATCATTTTGCGTAATGCATGTGCTTCCTTTTCCCCTCCATTGATCTCTGCCCTTTCAATTTCATGCTCACCTCGTCCAACTAATGGACGATCGATGAGCTGTCTTGCATGTTAGAGTCGATCATCTATGGACTTTCATTAATTTCCCATGTTTATATTTTTTTTTGGAATAATCCATGTTTATATGTTCATACTACTGCAGCACATAGCTTCAAAATAGTTCGAAAACTAGTTACTCTTTCCGTCCCAAACTTTATGGATACTGGTATGAAATTATTTTAATTTTAACAAGTTTTTTAGAGGTTTTTTTTAAAGAAGAGTATTGTATCTAGTTATGCTCATTTGATATCGTAAATATTAGTTTTAAAATAAATCTAGTCAAATTTAGGATATTTGACTTGGAACAAATATATTATCTCTTCTTATATATTCTGAGACAGAGTACTAGTTAGCTTTGTCTCTAACAAGTATTCCATTCTTTAACAAAAGTTACACCTATTACTTTTACTTTTATCATCAAGATCAATTAGAAATTAACTCATCTTGTATGTAACAAAAATGAGGAAGTATATGCACGCATGCAACCAATGAGTATTAAGATGTTACCTCAGGTTCTGATTAAAGTCTTGGATGTTTAGAGACCAATTTATTTAGAAAAACTCAAATATAAAATAAGTTAACTCTTATCAATATAGATGGGAGTACTATATAAGAACGGGGAGTGGATATTCATCATTCGAGAGAATATCTCCTCGTTATTTGCATGTCACTCAAATAGTTATGAAAAAATTTAAAAAAAATTAAGAAGATGTATTAACATGTAATATATTACTCCACAAATTCAAATTTAACTTTTACATCTCGCAATGAAAAAACAATTCACAGGCGCCGCCGCCGATGGCGAGGGATGAAAATAGTTTCCCTACAAGAACGAGCTCGTCTCATGATCGTTCACTCACCAGCGAGTACAAGCTACTCCTTCCTGCAAAGGAGATCATCAATGGCGCTTACTTTTACGCGCCATAGCTTGGTCGTCATTGTGGGCGCGCTTCTTCTCCAGTTCTTCTTCCTCGCCGGCTTGGCCCCGGCGGCGGCGGCTGCGGGGCCGACGGGGCAGGTGACGGTGTTCTGGGGCCGGAACAAGGACGAGGGGTCTCTCCGGGAGGCGTGCGACACCGGCTTGTACACCATGGTCGTCATGTCCTTCCTCAAAGTCCAAGGCGCCCGCGGCGGCGAGTACCGCCTCGACCTCGCCGGCCACCCGGTGGGAGGCATCGGCGGCGACGTCAAGCACTGCCAGCGCAAGGGCGTCCTCGTCTCCCTCGCCATCGGCGGCGGCGCCTACTCGCTCCCGACCAACCAGTCGGCGCTCGACCTCTTCGACCACCTCTGGAACACCTACCTCGCCGGCGGCGGCAAGGGCGCCGTGGCGGCGGCGCGGCCGTTCGGCGACGCGGTTCTCGACGGCGTCGACTTCTTCCTCGACCGCGCCACGCCGGCGGAGCGCTACGACGTGCTCGCCACGGAGCTCACCAAGCGCAGCAAGCCGCCGCGCCGCGCGCTGCACCTGACGGCGACGACGCGGTGCGCGTTCCCGGACCGCGGCGCCGCGCGGGCGCTCGCCACGGGCGCCTTCGAGCGCGTCCACGTGCGGTTCTACGGCGGCGGCGGCGGCGACAACTGCACCGTGTACTGGGAGGACGCGTGGGGCAGGTGGACGGCGGCGTACCCGCGCAGCCGAATCTACTTCGGCCTGCCGGCGGCGCCGGCAGCGGAGCAGGACGGCCGGAGCGGGTACGTCTACCCCAAGACGCTCTACTACCGTTACGTGCCGGAGTTGCAGAAGGCGGCCAACTACGGCGGCTTCATGATCTGGGATCGCTACAGCGACAAGCAGAGCGGGTACAGTGTCTACGTCAAGAACTGGGCTTGACTCTTGAGCCTGTACTCCCTCGGCCTCGTAAAAAATCAACTTTTGAGGATTAACCTGGAGAAACATTTGTCTAGATTCTTTTTAGAAGTTGTCTTTTTTTAAGGATGGTGTACATTGCATTGTATTCACCTTAGCAAAATATTTCATTTCATCACTTATGATGTACTCCCTCTTCCCTAAATATTTGACGTCATCAAATTTTTTAAATATGTTTGACCGTTCGTCTTATTTAAAATCTTTCATGAAATATGTAAAACTATTTGTATATATAAAAGTATATTTAACAATGAATCAAACAATAGTAAAAGAATTAATAATTACTTAATTTTTTAATAAGATAAACGGTCAAACATGTTTTAAAAAGTCAACGGTATCAAATATATTTAGAGACGGAGGGAGTACTGCAATTTGATCTATGCAGCGCGTATATAGCAGATGTAAGTGAAAGAACAAGTCGATCGAGAGATCATCTCTTTGTGCAAGAATACAACAGTTTGGAAAAGGAATCCTCCAACTTAAATGTATATTTGAGCTATTGGGATATGGTAAAGTCATACAAATTTGCTTCCAACCAGTTTCAACTAAATAATGATAAATTCAATGGATCATCATGTGAAGTCTGAGGGATAACTTTTTTTTAGAAAATAATTGAATTCATTTCGACATTTATTTCTCCAAGCTCTAACCAAATTATCACAAAGTTTGCAATTTAAAACAACTGAAAAATAAAAAAATGGATTCAATGAAAAATAAGAGAAGTAATTAACTAAAATACCAGCCTAAAGATTGATGAAAAATCATCCATCCATGGTTGGCATATGTATACTACTACCTCTCGTTTCAGGTTATAAAACTTTCTAGCATTGTCAATATTTATATAGATGTTAACGAAACATATATATGAATGTGAGCAATGCTGTAAAGTCTTGTAATATGAGACGAGGAAGTAGTTGTTATGCTCATCAAACCATAACAGCATGCATGGTCCGAAGGTCGAAGGTAGTGGAGAAACTGTAACCATCGAAGTAACCTTGTTCTTCAGGATACATCGTCGCCAAATTTTAATTTTGTTTGAACTCAAAGACACAAATATAATAGCTCCTGATTGTTCAACCGATCATATTTCGAACACATCAAAATTAATCACCTCTTATCTAATGGCAACAAACTTAATTTATCTAGTTAGGGTCCTTTGCCCACCCAAATTTGAGTCATAGACTGTGGTACGGATTATCATATTTTTCTGGAATTTAATCTCACGAGGTATTACAGCAGTACACAAATTATCAGGACGACGAGGCCGACGGCTGCGACAACCAGCAGACCAATCAGCACGGCCTCCACGAATTGCTGAAAAAGAAACAATTAATGTTATCGCCTAATCATTCCAGCTTATGAAGCTTTAAACAACCAAATTTAAAAAAGAAAAAAAATCTGTTTGAACAGATTGCATAGTACTACTCCATTTGTTCTATATTATAAGTCGTTTTCTTACGGATTGCATAGTAGTACTAGGACTTGAATATTTTAACACAAAACAGAGACATACATCAAAATATATTACATATTGGAGGAAACTGTTTTAATCCCTCGAGGGGATATCCCCTCGTTTTTTGCATGTCACTTAAATGGTTATAAAAAGATTTGAAAAAAATTGGGAAGGTGTATTAACATGTGATATAACACTCCACAAACATACAAGTTTAAATTCAACTTCTACATCTCGTAACGAAAAAAACAAATTGAACCGCAGCTAGTTAATGTATATTCAGAGTCAAATTTGTTTCTTTCATTGCGAGATGTAGAAGTTGAAGTTTTACTTGTATATTTGTGGAGTAATATATCACATATTAATATATCTTCTTAATTTTTTTCAAATTATTTTATAACCATTTGAGTGACATGCAAACAACGAGGGGATATCCCTCAAGGGATCAAAATCCTCACCCTCCCATATACTCTGCTTTTTTCATTGCTTATGAACAGGAACTTGTTGGTGCATGGATTTCACGTTTCAGCAGCACTTTGGTTTGTGCATGGTTGTGAAAAGAAGGCTTTATATAAACTTATATCATTATATGAACTTCATTGGCGAAAGAAAGAGTTCAATGTGATTTATAATATAAAGCGGATGTAATACTATTTATTTAATCTGAAAAAAAAAGAGAAAAAATATTTTGTATGAACACAGAGTCTTACCAGGACATGCTGTTCCTGTTCGTCGGGAGGATCACGGCGAGATATTCGATGCTGCTCGTTGCCTACACCCGTACTGCGAGCTTGCGGCGGACGATGGTCATCATCGCTCGCCTTCCCACACGACGACGGCGGCGGCGCGCCCAACCGCGCCGCCGCCGCGTACTGCCGCTCGTCGTCGAAGAAGGCCCTCATGCCGGCGTGGTACCACCAGTGCTCGCCGACGCGTCCCTCGACCTGCGAGTACCCGCCGCCGCTACCGGTCTGCGACCTCGGTAGCCTGGAGGAGACGGCGCGCCAGCCGCCGGCGGCGGCGGCGGCGGCGATGGCGTCGACGTGCTTGGTGACGACGACGACGCGGCACGGCGCCCGGCAGATGCAGCAGCGGCGGTTGTTCTGGAAGACGCGGATGCGGAGGGAGCAAACGGCGCAGACTCGCCGTGGCCGCACGGCCCGATCGCCGCCCACTCCAGAGGCTCCATGCACACCGCGCAGCTGCTGCTGCTGCGGCGGCGGCTGTCGCCGTCTCCGGCGGCACCGACGTCGATGACGACGTGGCTGTGATCGCCGGCGGCGCTGCCGTCGAGCTGCGCCATAGCTATGAAATCTACGAGTACAAATTTGCCAACGCGAAAAAAAAATTGCACGCTAATATATTATAGAACTCTAAAAGTACAAATTAATATAGGTGGCCCGTTGTCTTGAGTTAATTTGTTGGGCAATTTTATTATCTTTAAAAAGATACCAAGAGATACCCTATTTCATATGTGTAAAATTTGATACCTCTAGATGCTATAAATATCTCGAGGTAAAAAAAAATTAGTGTAAAATTTAGGTATCTTAAGGTATTTTCTCAAAAATTGTAAAATTCCACTAATTTATCGGTTCAAATATTCAATCTGTGGAGCACGGCTTAATCTATCATACGAGAAAACCGTTATTCGAACGGATCCAATTGGTCTTTGTTGCCATAGTTTCGTCCGTTTGCATGTCACACCGATTTTTCTGTACCGAAAACAGTTTTGTACACAATATATATAACCAGCAGTCCGGCCTTCGAACCAACCAAAATAACATGTGTTTAGCATGACTTGAGCTCTATCTCTCTTAAAGCTAAAAACCCATCTAACATTTCAGCTTCATCTAAAAGACAACGGAGTGGGGTTTTAGGTTGCCCTCCAGCTTGCTCAACAACTGTAGACTCCACAACTCTATACTCTGCTCCTGGTCTCCGGCTTGCTCCACGGCTGTAGACTCCACAACTCTATACTTTGCTTCTACTCCTAGTCTCCTGTACATGTAAAAGGGGGGGACTCGGCGGCTCCAAAACGGGAAAGTATTTTTTACACCTAGGTATGACACCTAGGTATATGTATGTAATTTAAAAAATTATATAAAAATTTTATAAAATTTGATAAGATAGATTATGATAATATAAAACATTATACAAACATGCAAGTCTAAATTCGATCAACATATAAAGAAACAAAAATAATAAATTTTATCTGCACTGTACGGGTATTATTCATTGTCTGAATTTATTATTTTTGTTTCTCTAGTTGTAGATCAAATTTAGTCATACATGTTTGTGTATAGACTTATATCATCACAATCGATGTTGCTAATTTTTTTTAATTTTTTCTATAACTATTTAAGTCGCATGCAAGTGACGAATGCCATAGCAACTAGGTGTAGAAAATCCTAGCTACTAGGTGTAGAAAATCCTTGTCCGCTCCAAAACTCCATACTCCACTTGTGGAGTAAGATTTAGGTGTCGGGAGTCTTGCTAAACAAATCCTACGTTAGTAGCCGGTAAATCGTGTTGAGCTAATTAATGCCTGGCTAGGTGGCCGATGGCAGCGGAGAAGGTACACCCTACTGGATGACACATAGGATAGGTGGACGGCGACAACTTCATGCTCGAGGGTCACTACAGTCGCTATGACCTATGAAGAACTGAGCTTCAGCTAATTTGTTGCAGTTGTAACTTCCTCTCCCAAAATTTGAGCATATTTTAGAACAAATTTAAACTCTAGAGATATCTAGATTTTAGATTTTAGGACGGAGGAAGTAATACTAACTAGTAAGTGTAACAATAAACAAATCTTGGTTTTTGGAAGAACAAAAACAGTTAATGGCACACTTCAAATTAATTATTTGAATTTGTTGTTCTAACATTTGATAGAAATTTTAGGAGAAAAATTGTCAAATTTTCGACCATCAGATAAGCTTTTGAGATGTGTGCATGTGAGATGAGAAAAAGAAAATCAAAGCATCTGCTAGTGGTGGGAGTAAAACCGACGACATGGGGCTGCATGCCCTTGCGCCTTTACACCATTGAGCTAAAATATTTTTTTTGTGATTTATAATAACGTAATCACATGTAGGTTGCAGTCATAATACACACAGAGTATATTTTTTTTTGGAACGGCCGGCCGTTGCCGATGTTTTATATAAAGAAGAAGGTGTCTCATTTTAAGAAGAAAACGAGACCAAACCTTACAATGCGCAGTTAATTAGGAAAAACTGGGCGAAAACCACTACACTTAAACCTAAGCTACCAACACAGTGAAAAAAGAAAAAATGGCGGAGCCCAAAACAACCATCGATAAAGAACTTGTTGAAAGCGACACAAAGGCTCTGATTTCGCGAGGCAAGTGTTTTCGTTGCCGAGCTTGTCGCCTAGTGACTCAGCAGCTTCGACTCCACAGCTTCGACTCCACAGCTATCACATCATCGTTGCTAAAGACATCGCAGAAAACGAGTAAGACACCGAATGTCCACTTTTGAACATCAGCCCAAGCCACTTGAGTACTACTACTTGTACACAGCTAACACCGACCTCCCTTGAAAACTGCAACGTGTTATCGTTGCCAAGCTTCATCGCATCCCAATAAAGCAGCTCCGACTTCACCTAGAAGAAAACAAAGAAAGTTGGATGCTTGCCACATCCAAGAGCGGCACCCAGGAGACGAAGGCCTCGCCGAATAGCTAGGCTTATAGAGCTTCGACGTGGGGGGTCCACGAATGACCACCCTTGCATGGAAAAGGTTCTTGGTAGTGAGGAAGACACCATAACGACGCCTCCAAGGAGGGGAACGACGCCTAATGGCGCCGCCGTCGTCAAGCCAACCAAAGGCCAGCCAAGGCTTTCGTCAGCGTCATCCAAAACCACACGACCCACCCGCACAACGTACGTCGCCGGACCGCCACATCGTCCCTCTAGCCACCAAGCCTAGCCCACCACCCACAACTTAGGCAGGCTCGCGAGTCCGCCGTGTCGCCAACCCACCGGCATCCTCTGTTGCACCGACAAGATCTGGCCAAGGCGGCAATGGATCCGGCCGTCAAAGCTCGGCAAGCCAACGTCACCGCGAGCGCCTACACTATGCTGCACCGCTGCCACCGTCGCCACCGCAGCCGGTGGCTGCCACTGTCTCTGCGCCGACGAGGGCCTGCCGCAATCGCCGGTGTCGCACCTGCCCCCTCCGTCACACGCGCCCAACTCCCTCCGTGGCCAGCCTCCCGTAGCCATCCCCGCGCCGGCGAGGCCACGCTGACTCCCACCTCGCCCTTGGCAGCTCGCCGTCGTCACAGGCGGCTGAACTGGCCAAGGGCCACGGGAACCGGCCGTCCATCACCGGGCCGAGGGCCACCGTCGCCGCGGCCTTCCGACATGCCGTCGACCTTCGCCCCGCGCGCCGCCGGCCTCCTCCGTGCGCACACCGACCACCTCCGCCTGGACACCAGCTGGGATGTCGGATCCGGCCATGAGAGGCATGGATCTGATCCCACCGTCGCCGACGACCACCACTTGGGGCCTTCCCTCCATCTTGGCAGCGCCCCGAGCCGCCGTGCCCGACCTGCCGCCACCGCGATAGCACCCCGGCCAGATCCGGGCCAGGGAGGCCGGATCCCGCCGCTTGGGGGCGGATCCACGGCCGCCCTCGCCAGGGCGCGCCGCCGCTGCCTCAGCCGTCTCCTTCCTCGCCGAGGCAACACGCCGCCCCCGTGCCTCCTCCGGTCGCCGTCGCCGCAAGCTCCACCGCCGTCAAGGAGGCCAGATTGGCCGCCAGGGGGGGCAGATCCGTCTCCGTCGTGCCCGGAGCTGCCTTGCCGCCGCCGAGCAGCCCCCCGGTGTCCCGCTGCTGGGCTTCTCGTGGGGAAAGCACCCCGCCACCGCCGTCCTTGCGGCCGTCCGGCTTTGCTGATGAGCCACTCGGGCGGCGGCGAGGCGAAGGGGGGAGGGTGGGGAGGGGCGGCGGCGAGGTAGCTGTCGCCGTCCGTGTCGCCCCTGGGATGGGAGCGACGCGGACCTAAGATGCAATTGAAATATTGAATCGTTTAGCAATACACACAGAGTATATTATACATGTCTTGTGGGATGTTTTTAATCAAATGTTATATAGCAGTACCTTAATTAGTGAATACACGCGGTATGAAGCCAATGCAAAAACTACTGCGTAATATACGTCGAAACCAACAGTAACAATCTTAATTTGTCTTTGCGCATACAAGAAGCAGAATTAATCTACCGCCGTGGCACATCACACAAACGCCATTACGACGAGGATGACGACCACAACTAAAATAAAAACAAGTGCCTCCATCTTTTCGCGCTGCTGAAAAAAAGGCATATACAAGAGGTTAAATTAACGCTTAATCAATTCAAACCTAACTAAATGGCTGAAAAAAAAGGCATATACTTCCTCCGTTTTCACAATGTAAGTCATTCTAACATTTTTCATATTTATATTGATGTGAATGAATCTATCTATTTAGATTCATTAACATCAATATAAATATGATAAATGCTAAAATGATTTACATTATGAAACAGAGGGAGTACAAGAGGTTAAATTAACGCGTAATCAATTCAAACCTAACTAAAGGCTAAAAACAAGCAAATTATTGAAGAAAATCGTTTTTGTTTTTAACAGATGAGTTGCACACGGCCGAGCCAAGTTAGTTACTTACCGTGAGGATAGATCCTTGACCATCGGAGTTGCTTACACCAGTGCGAGTTCGCGTCGTCGTCGTCGTCGTCGGCGGCGGCGGCGGCGGAGGGTTCTCGTTTGCGTCTCCACACGGCGGCGGCCCCAGCCGCGCCGCCGCTTTCGCCGCCGCGTACTGGCGCTCGTCGTCGAAGAAGGCCCCCATCCCGGCGAGGTACCAGTACTCGCCCACCCGTCCCTCGCGCCGCGAGTACCCACCACCACGGCCGGCGGCCGCCAGCGACCTCGGTAGCCGCGAGGAGACGGCGGGCCAGCCTCCGCCGGCGGCGGCGGCGATGGCGCCGTGGCTGGTGACGACGACGACGCGGCACGGCGCCCGGCAGATGCAGCAGCGGCGGTTGTTCTGGAAGACGCGGATGTGGAGGGCGCATCCGGCGCAGACCTCGCCGTGGCCGCACGGCCCGATCGCCGCCCACTCCAGAGGCTCCATGCACACCACGCAGCTGCTGGTGGTGGTGGCGCCGACGTCGATGACGACGTCGTGGGTGTGATCGCCGGCGGCGCCGCCGCCGCCGTTGCCGTCGAGCGGCGGCATTGTGAATTGCGGGGAGGGCAAGGCCAACACGCCCGTACGTGTAACCGTACCTGAGAGATTGCTGGGCTCGAGTTGATCGTACGTAGCTAGGTTTCCATGTAGGCTACGTCGTCGTTTGAGCTATTCATTAATTAAAGCCCACCAAATTAAACGACGAGTCCCATCTTTTCTTTTCTCTTATACTTAATCTTAATGATCAGCTAAAATTTAAATTTTTAACTTTAAATTTAAAAATAAATTTTTAAGGTTTTTTTCATTGAAGTTTATTTTTTAGCCTTTGTTTTTAAATTGCAAAGAATATATATATATATATATATATATATATAAAGTTTTATTTACAAATTATTTTTCGTTTGCAAATATACCGTTTCGTGTGAATAAACGAAGCGATGGCACCCCCAATCTTTATGGGATTTGTGACAGTACGTCCGTATAATAGCAATCTAATCTCTACTATCTCTATTTTATATTATAAGTTATTTTAACTTTTCCTTTAATTAAACTTTTTTAAAGTTTGATCAAGTTCATAGAAAAATATAAAAATATAGTAGTAGTATTTTTAACACAAAACAAACATGTTATCAAAATATATTGTATGTTAGATTCAATAAAACTAATACAATATTTTGGTTATTGCTAATTTTTTCTATAAACTTAATCAAATTAAACAAATTTTGACTATAAAATTATTAAAACAACTTATAATATAAAACTAATAGAGCTTTTATTATCGATCCGTCGTAGTGTCGTAGAACAACAATCTGATTGGAGACTGTTGATGACTTAAATTACTTGCGGTAGCATATACCCGGCTTATTGGAGAAATCCGAAAGAGAAACAAAAGTTCTTTTACAAATTAAAACCAAGTCTAGGTGAGAAGATTACACTACACCATCGTGAAGTAGCATTGACATCATTTCACAAACACGTTTAAAGTAACTGTAGATCTGTAGTAGTAGTACAGTTCTAAGCCTTGTCCATTCAAATTTGGGAGTACTTAGCTATCCATTTGAACAATGTCACTTTCAGTTTGTTTATCACTACTCCAGTATGACTATCACAAGTTAGTCTGGATAACCTCTGTTCCGTACTTCCGTAGTGTCTTTCATTGTTTCTATATATGTTATCTTGGCTGTGTGTTACTCTGTTTTTGAATATGAGAAGTACCAGAGGAGAGGAATGAAAGCCCTGGACCCCTGGTTGCCCAATCGCATTTTGTTGGTCCCATGTAGGGCGGTCAAAAAAGCTCAGAGCTCGCAAGCTCCTCGAGCTTGATTCGTTACATGTTTGATTCGAGCTCGGCTCGAATATTAGACAAGCCAAGCTCAAGCCTAGGCTGAGGCTCACAAGCCTAGTAAGCTCGAGCTCGAATAGCTCGGTATGACTTGATTAGCATAAGATGTATTGCATGTAGGAAGATATTTTTGATGGGTCAATGTATACTTGTCACCGTGCTTGACCTGCTCAAGTTTCAAGACCTTATCAGTGCTTCTCAATAAAGCAATTATCCGACTGCTAGTAATAGTACTAGCATTCCAATTAGATGTAGTAGCTAGCTTTTGTTAATTGCAATGTTTCAAAGCCATGAATTTATAAGAAAAGTTGCAGAGGCTTCATTCAAGACAAGTAGCACCTATTAATTTTGACTACCAATAATTTGCATTAATATCTCTTATACAATAGTAAGTTCTTTGGAGTTTCACCAAGTCAAGCTGTCAAGCTCGAGTAGGCTCGAAGCTCGATCGAGCTCGAACTTGAGCTAACTCCCAAGCTCGATCAGTATCAGGCTCGGCTCGAGTTTACGTCAAGCTCAACCCTACGTACCCAAACTGGGTACTCGCTCGAGCTCGGCTCGTTGACAGTCCTAGTCCCATGCCACTTCTCGATCCTTCAAGGCATGAGTGCATAACGATGCTGAATCAATTCAGAGGGTCGGGCTTGTTCAATCAAATAAATCTTACTAAATAACTGTACCATTGCATTTTTTTCAAACTCTACGAAAATTGGATAATTCTGAAACCTTGCACTCACAAAAACTACACCAAAAATTAATAAGGTATGCCTTCGCAAAAAATAATGGTAAGGTGTCAAAGCAAACCTCTTTTTATTCAACACCATCATATTTTTTTTATCTAATCCAAGATTGGGAATTCCATTTTTTTAGGGAAGGGAATTCCAATATTTGACTCCATTAATAAATGGTATTCCCTCCGTCCCATTTCAAGTGTAACCAAAGTTTTTATGCTCAACTTTGATCGTCAGTCTTATTTGATTTTTTTTATAATTAGTATTTTCATTATTATGAGATGATAAAACATGAATAGTAGTTTATAATGTCAAGATATTCCCATATAAATTTGCAGCAAGGGGTTCACATATTCTGCATGGGTAGTTTTTTTTTTTTTTGACAGGAAACAGTTGAACTCTAGACGAGCTCAATTTATAGAATCTTCAACTTTAAATACAATGCAAATGGTTTCAACAAAAATGTAAAGATTTTTTAAACGTTTGTAATAATGACATCTATCAGTACTCCACCAAATTTCAACTTTAAATTTATTTTTGAGATATTTCAACTTTAAAATTGATGTGTAAATTGAGAAATATAAAAGACAGATTTGCGTATGAATAATTTCGAACAGTTAAAAAATAATTTGAAATGTGCAAGGCATTACATATGTCATCCAAAAGGGGTAACAAATCTTTCCTCTATCGCTGCATGAAACCAACAGTGATGCAACTGCACTACATACTATACATATGTATGTAGAACTGGACGGTACTTATGTCCATACAGATATATAGAGTATAAACAAACAAAAAAAAATTACCGCCGTGGATCAAGATAAAAACGACATTCCGGCGACGAAGAATACCCCAATTATGAACAGACCAAACAGCCCGATTGCCTGAAATTGCAAAAAAATAGGATCAAGAATTAATGAAATTAGCACGCTTAACTCCAGCCTAATTAAACTAAAATCCTTAAACAAAATGTCCAAAACATACTGATTCATTGAAGGAATTGCATTGAACAGAGAGAATTAATTAATAAATGAGCGACACTACATAACATACATAACACTGTACCGTTACAACGGAATAGTTGATGTCTGTCGTAGGTATCGGATATCATGATACTCTGTAGTTATCTATGATACTAGACATGATACACATGATACCCTGTAGGTATCTGATCTAATACCTACGTATATGCTATACCAGATATGATATCCCGTTGATTATCGTGACGTTAGTTATTTTGTTGGAATGGTATTCCATAGGTTATCATGATATCATCTATTTCATTGGAATAGTATTTCCGTTAATAAATTACTTACCGTGCCATCACATTGTTGGTCAGGAGGATCACGGCGAGCTCGTCGGCCATCGGAGTTGCTCACACCGGTGCGAAGTGGCGGCGGCGGCGGTGGAGGGTTCTCGTTTGCATCTCCACTGGGCTGTGGCGGCGGCGGCGGCGGCGGTGGCGGCCCTAACTGCGCCGCCGCCTTCGCCGCCTCGTACTGGCGCTCGTCGTCGAAGAAGGCCTCCATGCCGCCGTGGTACCAGTACTCGCCCACGCGTCCCTCGACCTGCGAGTACCCGCCACCGGTCCGCGACCTCGGTAGCCGCGAGGAGACAGCGGGCCAGCCGCCGCCGCCGCCGGCGGCGGCGGCGGCGATGGCGTCGGGGTTGGTGACGACGACGACGCGGCACGGCGATCGGCAGATGCAGCAGAGGCGGTTGTTCTGGAAGACGCGGATGTGGAGCGCGCATCCGGCGCAGACCTCGCCGTGGCCGCACGGCCCGATCGCCGCCCACTCCTGGGTCTCCATGCACACCGCGCAGCTTCGGCGGCCGCCGCCGGCGGCGGCGGGGGCGTCGATGTCGATGACGTGGCTGTGGTGGTCGTCGTCGTTCGTCAGGTGAGGCTGTGCCGTGGTTGGTCGCGCCGGAGACGACGAGCACGCGGCGGCGGCGGCGGCGGCGTTCTCCACGTGGACATGGTCATCGTCGTCGTCGTTCGCGTCAAATTTTGGCATATCCGGTCAACGAGATTAGAGATGAGCTCGTAACTGAGCAGGCGATATATGCGTGCGTATATACGTATCGTCGAACTTGTACCGGACCTGTACGAATTTTGAGAGGTTCGTTATACATTTTTTTAAAAATTTACATAGGAGTAATTATTTATCTACTTGTAGATGAGCCCATAACTACTATACGTACGTATATTCGCGTGCAACGCGCACTCACGAGCCAACCAAAAACCAAGTTTCATTTTGTAGCTAGCTACCACCCTTGCATGTAAAAAAAGCGTTCAAATTCAAAGTTCAAACCTGAAAACGAATACGTATGCAGCTTCAGCTTTAACCTTTATTACTACTACCGCTGCTGCATCCCTCGCTTGTGAACTGTGATATCTTGTCGCCCACTTACGCCTACACAACCACACAACAAACTCCTCCATCCTGCCAAGAACGAACGCTCCTGCACCCCATGTCTCTTCCCAAGAGCAGCGCGGACATGGCGGCGCACGTCGACGGCGAGTGCCCGGCGCGCGGCGGCACCGCGGCGGCGTCCGCGCGAGCCGCGCCGCCCTCTTCCAGCCGCCGCCGCCGCCGCTACTGCAACGGCGTCTACCTGGTACGTACGCTATCAGCTATCTACGCAACACAACCACACCTGCTGTGTTCTTTAAGTCCAAGTTTTAAGCCGCACTCTATCGTTTACTAAACGGTGCGTGTTTTAAAAAAAAAATTCTATAGAAAAGTTATTTCTTTTAAAAAAATTATATTGATCAATTTAAAAGTTTTTTTAAACTAATAACTAATTAATTACGTATTAATCTATTACTCTGTTTTGGTTTTTAACCCTCACCTAAAAACACAGCCGATAATTATTCCATCGGTTCTTTATCTGCATCATATCGGTGGGTGGCCGGGTTGATCATAGTTCGATTTGCAGGGTTTCTTGGTGTTCATCGTGCTGTTCGGCTTCATCATGGGCGCTCTGGTGGCGGAATCGATGGGGAATCGTCGCGGGAAGGTGGTGGTGATGGTGCTGTGCCCTCTGACGTTTGTGTTCTTCGGAGCTTGTATGTTTCACATGGAGTGGACTACTGCCGTTATCAACCATGAGCTGGAGATGATGGTTTGATCGATCGATCGATAGGGCAAGCAGTTTAATTACAAGTTTGGTAGTGCTACGTAGTGCTAGTTTCAGGCAAGCAGCGTACCTTGTAATTTTGCAAGTAGCTTCAGGCAAACAAAGTGTTGGTTTGGTATAGTGCTACGTAGTGCTAGTTTCAGGCAAGCAGCTACTTCCTCCGTTTCAGATTATAACACTTTCTAGCATTATTCACATTCATATATATGTTAATAAATCTAGACATATTGTTGACGAAAAAATCGAACACACTGGCCTGAGAGATCTGCTTAACTCCTGTGCAGGTCCAAAGATTAATGAGATGCGGGCGTGCCAGTCAGTTTGATCCTACAACTGACAAGATATGTAAACAGCAGATAAAACAGTCGATCGGCTGACAAGCCGATGTAGTGATTCCAGCCGATGCCGATAATAGCCGATGCCGATACCAGCCGATAGCGATAGGGTTTAAGCAATCGGCTATATGTCCAATGTAGATGATGATATAAAGGCAATCGGCTGTTGATAATAAAGTATAACAACAATATAGTCCAGTATAAACCAATCGGCTAACAATGACATGATAGAATAAGCACTGATCCGATGGTTAAAGCATACATCGGCTGGAGGTCCGATGTCATAAAATCCACAAGATTAGATTAAACGATAAAAATCTTTGTTGCGATCGGCTAAATCCAATATGTATACAATCGTTATAAGCCGATGCAACGCCCAGATAACTCATCGGCTGAAACCCCGATGAAACCCTTATTGGCAGTCAAAAGCAGGCTAGAGATTATGGTTCTAAGCACGACTTAGTAGATCAAACTTAACTGATGCAGCACTAAGTATGAAAAGAAACATAATCTCTAGACAATCAAGCCGTTGACTAAGTTTTCAGGGTGGTAGATGTCTAAGCTAATCTAATCTAGCAACGCGATTTAGCCGATACCGGCAGAAACCCTAAAACGAGAAGCAGCCGATAGAGCTAAATTGATATGCTAAGACTAGATTAATAGAGACATATGATAAATAGGTAGGCAAATATATCATCCAAACCAAAGCAATCGAAGAGGTCGAATGTTCTGATGCAGCCTTGAACGACGCCGACATAGACGATACAATTGCCTGGACCGATGAAACATTGGACTTATCCCTTCGCTGGAGATCGAAAGCCGATGCAGCCCCGCTGTCACGCCCGGAATTTCTATCCAAAATTTCAAACGCTTACATGTGTGTAAACCCTCGTCCAGGAATCAGCAGAGGCACACAATAACAAATTGATAATAGAGTACAATTATTACTCTGATTAATAAGCGAATAAAATGTCATTACAGAGGTAGATAGTTCCTCTCAATCAATAAAGATCTAAGCAGCGGAAAATAAAGATAAACGGCGCAGACGACTCCACTCCATAGGCAGCTTGACCAGGGCTACACCTAATCCGCCATACCATCAGCATCACTGTAGAACTCCTCCTCTGATGAATGATTGCAAGGTGAGTATATGACATACTCAGCAAGCCACGCAGCAAATATGCAAGTGCACGGGATAATAAAGGATGGCATAATATAGTCTCATTTGCATAAATAGCATTTAATAAATATTTCAGAGTTTAATAAAACAGTGGAGTATCAATTGAATAGTATTAATCCAACGCTATACAACATACCCTGTTGTATAGGCCCAACCATTCTGAACAACCAACCCCGGCTGCACAGTTCCAACTCCAAACCAGGAATATACCATTCCAAACCAGGAGCTAATCAAATTATTACCAGTTATAGCATCTTTCATTATGGTGTGAAGTGTGAGACTAATCACGAAAGACATTGTTAGACCCGCCCATAACCGCGGGCACGACTATTCGAATAGTTTTACTCTGGCCAGAGGTGTACCACTGTACCCACAAGACACAACCTCAACATCATGTCAACCATGCGTCGCGATACTTAACAAGTACCCGAATAGAGATTGTGACAATACCCTCTATATAATACAATTCAAAGCAGTGCACCGTTCCCGGATCATAGTCACCCCCTTAGAAACAAGGCATGGACTCCCCAGCGACCCCCGTGGGCTTATCTCCACCACTTCACAGTCTGATGCTCTACAAAGAACCGTACTATACAGAAGGTAAAGCCGTTGCCTATGCTGGCTTGTGGTTGGCACGGTTAATGTTTCACAACCGAAAATCGTGAACCGGTCCTTAATTGTCATGAGCACGACCATCAAAACCATGTACTCACAACCCACCATTATCAGGTTTTAGTTATCAAATTAATTAATTAACCAATCACGATTGACCATCATGAACTATCATTAAGCCATCATTAAGTAATAGTGATTCATAAGTTATCCCAATACTGTGCTAAGGTTTCTAAGCATGGCTAAGCAATTATATCTAATATCTAGTTGAACCAATATATAAAGCTCAACTAGTCAAGTTACAATAACCCAAGGTATCAATGAATAAGGTAATCAAGAACAAAAGGGCTATAACAAACAATAGGTTAATTCCACCCAATGACATTCGAAAATAAATGAAATAGTTGAATAGAAACAATAGATTTAAATAGGATCAACATGCTCAAAGGGTTGATTGGGATCTGTGTGACTTGCCTTGCTGGCCTTGGAACTCTTCGAATTCTTCCCCTGCGAAAACGGACTCTCCGGAAACGTCGGAATCTAAACAGAAAAGAGCAAAATCACCAAAACAGCACATAAGCAAGCATGAACAGTACATGTGGATATTTTTAACATGTAGATCTCAATTTTAGAAAAATTTAGAGACTTGAACCAACTACATCCGAGCTAAGATGAATTAGTTATGAATTTTCAAAGATTGAATCGGATTAAATCATTTATATAGATTTTAATTGAATTATGACGCAATAATGAATTATTTTTGAAAAGAAAAAGAGGATTATTGCGTCAGCGGCTCGGGTTCACGGTGGACCGGGTGCACAGCAGCGGTCTACGGAAACGAACGGCCGAGATCGATCTTATCCAAAACGGACGGCCGAGATCGAAGCGGTCCACGGCGGCTCACAGGAAACGACGACGATGACGTCGGCAACGACGTCACCACCGGCGGCGGCTCGGGCGCGCAAGCTCACCGGCGAACGACGGCGCGGTGGCGCAAACGGGAAGCACCTACGGGTAGCGGGCATCGCGGCGAACTCACCGGTGACCAAAACGACGGCGGACGACGACCGGACGGCGACGGCGACGAGGAAGAAGCGGCGGCGACCTTCGGCTTGACGACGACGGCGGTGCTCCGGTGATCTTCGGTGGAAACGGAGGAGCGGACGAGATCGGCGATGTCACGCCCAGAATTTCTATCCAAAATTCCAAACGCTTACATGTGTGTAAACCCTCGTCCAGGAATCAGCCGTGGCACACAATAACAAATTGATAATAGAGTACAATTATTACTCTAATTAATAAGCGAATAAAATGTCATTACAGAGGTGGATAGTTGCTCTCAATCAATAAAGATCTAAGCAGCGGAAAAAAGTAAAGATAAACAGCGCAGACGACTCCACTCCACAGGCAGTTTGACCAGGACTACGCCTAATCCTCCACACCATCAGCATCACTGTAGAACTCCTCCTCTGATGAATGATTGCAAGGTGAGTATATGACATACTCAGCAAGCCACGCAGCAAATATGCAAGTGCACGGGATAACAAAGGATGGCATAATATAGTCTCATTTGCATAAATAGCATTTAATAAATATTTCGGAGTTTAATAAAACAGTAGAGTATTAATTAAACAGTATTAATCCAACGCTATACAACATACCCTGTTGTATAGGCCCAACCATTCTGAACAACCAACCCCGGCTGCACAGTTCCAACTCCAAACCAGGAATATACCATTCCAAACCAGGAGCTAATCAAATTATTACCAATTATATCATCTTTCATTATGGTGAGAAGTGTGAGACTAATCACGAAAGACATTGTTAGACCCGCCCATAACCGCGGGCACGGCTATTCGAATAGTTTTACTCTGGCCAGAGGTGTACCACTGTACCCACAAGACACAGCCCCACGACATGTCACCATGTGCCTTAATACCACCACGGTACCTCGGAAAGGAGCTGTGACAGTACCCCTCGCACAACACAATCCACCACAGCGCACCATTCCTGGATCATAATCACCCCCTTACAAACAAGGCATGGACTCCCCAGCGACCCCCGTGGGCTTATCTCCGCCACTTTTCAGTCTGGTGCTCCGCAATGAACCATGCTATACAAAAGGTAAAGCCGTTGCCCACGCTGGCTTGTGGTTGACACGGTTAATGTTTCACAACCGAAAATCGTGAACCGGTCCTTAATTGTCATGAGCACGACCATCAAAACCATGTACTCACAACCCACCATTATCAGGTTTTAGTTGGCAAATTAATTAGTTAACCAATCACGATTGACCATCGTGAACTATCATTAAGCCATCATTAAGTAATAGTGATTCATAAGTTATCCCAATACTGTGCTAAGGTTTCTAAGCATGGCTAAGCAATTATATCTAATATCTAGTTGAACCAATATATAAAGCCCAACTAGTCAAGTTACAATAACCCAAGGTATCAATGAATAAGGTAATCAAGAACAAAAGGGCTATAACAAACAATAGGTTAATTCCACCCAATGACATTCGAAAATAAATGAAATAGTTGAATAGAAACAATAGCTTTAAATGGGATCAACATGCTCAAAGGGTTGATTGGGATCTGTGTGACTTGCCTTGCTGGCCTTGGAACTCTTCGAATTCTTCCCCTGCGAAAACGGACTCTCCGGAAACGTCGGAATCTAAACAGAAAAGAGCAAAATCACCAAAAAAGCACATAAGCAAGCATGAACAGTACATGTGGATATTTTTAACATGTAGATCTCAATTTTAGAAAAATTTAGAGACTTGAACCAACTAAATCCGAGCTAAGATGAATTAGTTATGAATTTTCAAAGATTGAATCGGATTAAATCATTTATATAGATTTTAATTGAATTATGACGCAATAATGAATTATTTTTGAAAAGAAAAGGAGGATTATTGCGTCAGCGGCTCGGGTTCACGGTGGACCGGGTGCACGGCAGCGGTCTACGGAAACGAACGGCCGGGATCGATCTTATCCAAAACGGACGGCCGAGATCGAAGCGGTCCACGGCGGCTCACGGGAAACGACAACGATGACGTCGGCAACGACGTCACCACCGGCGGCGGCTCGGGCGCGCAAGCTCACCGGCGAACGACGGCGTGGCGGCGCAAACGGGAAGCACCTACGGGTAGCGGGCATCGCGGCGAACTCACCGGTGACCAAAACGACGGCGGACGACGACTGGACGGCGACGGCGACGAGGAAGAAGCGACGACGCTCTTCGGATTGACGACGACGGCGGTGCTTCGGCGATCTACGGCGGAAACGGAGGACGGGACGAGGACGGCGACGACTTGGCGACCACGGCGACGACCTTCCCGAGCGACGACGACGACCGGAGCGGCGGCGACGCACGACTGGACGAACGGCGGCGACGGCGGCGCACGGCTACACGACGCTAGGGCGCTACGGACGATGAGAGGCGAAGGCGAGGACGGCAACGAGTAGCGGAGGGCTTGGGGGTCCTTATATAGGGGCTAAGAGGCGGCGGCGAAGGCCCACGGCGACCGGCGACGAGAAGGAAAGTTAGGGTTCGGAGAGAGAGGAACAAATCCGATCCGAGCTCGAATCCGTGGATTCCAAACGATTTTAGCCGATGCTTCCAAAAGAGAAAAGGTAGAGGAAATCCCGGAGATCATTTCCCCCCTATCAATTTCACCGGATCGGGAAAGGGGCGACGAAATTGGAAGGGCGGTGGCGGCACGGCTGCGGCTAGGGTTCGGGCGGGCGACGGCCGAAGGAAGACGACGACCCTGACAAGCGGGCCCCACCTGTCAGCGAGCGGGAGAGAGAGAGGCGGCTGCGCGCGCGGGCGGCTCAGCTGCGGGCTGACTGGGCCGACTTGGGCCGGGGAGGAGAGAGAGAAAGGGTTTTGGGCCCAAAGCCAAAAGAAATATTTTTAAAACTTTTTCTATTTAAATTATTCATGAAATGCAATTTCATTTATTAAAAATACTTCCTTAGCTCAAATAAATCCCAGAAAAATCTAGGAATTATAGAATTAAGCAAAGTATTTAATAAAATTTTATCTGGCCCAATTTTATATTAGAATTTATTATTTAAAATTAGATCTTTTCTTCTAGGCTTTTAAAATCATTTCTGATAATTCCAATTAAACAATAATTTATAAATTTAAGATTTTTAGGGTGTGACAGGCAATGGCTTGGCGACCACGGCGACGACCTTCCCGAGCGACGATGACGACCGGAGCGACGGCGGCGCACGGCTGGACGAACGGCGGCGACGGCGGCGCACGGGCTCACGACGCTAGGGCGCTACAGACAGCGAGAGGCGAAGGTGAGGGCGGCGACGGGTAGCGGAGAGCTTGGGAATCCTTTTATAGGGGCTAGGGGGCGGCGGCGAAGGCCCACGGCGACCGGCGGCGAGAAGGAAAGTCTAGGGTTCGGGGAGAAAAATCGAATCCGATTCGAACTCAAATCCGCGGATTTCCAATCGATGAAAGCCGACGATTCCAAAATGAAAAAGGTAGAGGAGATCCCGGAGATCATTTCCCCTCTATCAATTTCACCGGATCGGGAAAGGGGCGACGAATTTGGAAGGGCGGCGGCGGCACGGCTCGGCTAGGGTTCAGGCGGGCGACGGCCGAAGGAAGACGACGACCCTGACAGGTGGGACCTACCTGTCAGCGAGCGGGAGAGAGAGGAGAGCGGCGGCTGCGCGCGCGCGGGCGGCTCGGGCCGACTGTGCCGACTGGGCCGGGGAGGAGAGAGAAAGGGTTTTGGGCCGACTTTCGGCCCAAAGCCAAAAGAGAAATTTTTAAAACTTTTCCAATTTAAATAATTCATGAAATGCAATTTTATTTATTAAAAATACTTCCTTAGCTCAAATAAATCCCAGAAAAATCTAGGAATTATAGAATTAAGCAAAGTATTTAATAAAATTTTATCTGGCCTAATTTTATATTGGAATTTATTATTTAAAATTAGATCTTTTCTTCTAGGCTTTTAAAATCAAATTCTAATAATTCCAATTAATCAACAATTTATAAATATAGGATTTTTAGGGTGTGACACCTGCGTCGGGTGCCAAGTTCCGCCGGAACGTAAAAACAAAAGTAGAAGTAAAAAGGGTGGCGATGCGCCGAATTGTATTGATCGTGAAGATAATTACATAGACCCCGGGTGTACATATTTATACCCATGGGTTGATACAAGTCCTTGTCATAAAAGAAAGAAACTATCCTAAAGATAAAAGGAAAAGATAAAGTCCTTATCGGACACTAAACACACTTTCCTAAAGATAAAAGGAAACTAACAAACTATGCCTAATTAATAGATAAACTGCCATGCCGCATACTTCTTGAACTCGAACTCTTCTAGATAAGCTTCCTTTGATTGATCTAACTCCACCAAGAACACGACAGCATGGCAACTTGATGACTCCCATCGGCTATTTCCTTCAATTGGCTAATTCCAGTACTCTAAAGCCGATATTGACTCTAAGCCGATGATGACTTTGTTGAGTTGTGATCCAAATTCATTTGCACTTAATAAAGGCTAGCTTCTGCCGTAGTGGAGCGGAGGCCCGCGCCGGGAGGCTTGGGCTGGAGCGTAGCGGATCGTCATCCCTTTTAGGGTTCCACCATATATATACCTCTTGTAAGCCGCCGTGCGGCGGTGTAACCTCACCCAGATATAGTGAAGATATTTTGCTGGCTGGCGCCCGTGGTTTTTTTCTCTCCTACTTTGGGAGGGTTTTCCACGTTAAATCTCGTGTCTTTTGTGATTGATCTATTGTTCTTTATCGTTTGTTCGCTTATCGTTTCCTAACAAGTGGTATCAGAGCTTGTTCCCACATTAGGGTTTCACGATGGCGTCGATGAAGTATGATCTACCGCTGCTAGACTACAAGACGAGATTCTCACTGTGGCAAGTTAAGATGCGGGCTGTTCTGGCGCAAACTTCGGATCTTGATGAGGCGCTGGAAAGTTTCGGGAAGAAGAAATCGACTGAATGGACCGCTGAGGAGAAGCGGAAAGATCGTAAGGCTCTGTCGCTGATCCAACTTCATCTATCTAATGATATTTTGCAAGAAGTGTTGCAGGAAAAGACTGCTGCAGAACTTTGGCTCAAACTGGAATCGATCTGCATGTCTAAAGATCTAACCAGTAAGATGCATATCAAGATGAAGTTGTTCTCGCACAAGTTGCAGGAGAGTGGTTCTGTGTTGAACCACATATCGGTCTTTAAGGAGATCGTTGCCGACCTAGTGTCGATGGAGGTACAGTTTGATGATGAAGATTTAGGTCTTTTACTGTTATGCTCACTGCCTAGTTCATATGCAAATTTTCGTGACACCATACTTTTAAGCCGTGATGAACTAACCCTAGCGGAAGTTTATGAGGCGCTCCAAAACAGGGAGAAGATGAAAGGTATGGTTCAGTCTGATGTGTCGTCCTCTAAGGGCGAAGCATTGCAGGTCAGAGGCAGATCTGAGCAGAGAACCTACAACGATAGCAATGACCGTGACAAGAGCCAGAGTAGAGGCCGTTCCAAGTCCAGAGGTAAAAAGTTCTGTAAGTATTGCAAAAAGAAAAATCATTTCATTGAAGAATATTGGAAGCTGCAGAATAAGGAGAAAAGGAAATCTGATGGTAAGGCCTCTGTTGTTACCAGTGCTGAAAACTCTGATTCAGGAGATTGTCTTGTCGTTTTTGCTGGTTGTGTTGCTAGTCATGATGAATGGATCCTTGATACTGCATGTTCGTTTTATATCTGCATTAACAGAGATTGGTTTAGTTCTTACAAGTCTATGCAGAATGGAGATGTTGTGTGCATGGGAGATGATAACCCACGTGAGATTGTGGGCATTGGTTCCGTACAGATCAAGACACATGATGGCATGACACGCACGCTGAAAGATGTGAGACACATACCAGGGATGGCGAGAAATCTCATCTCTCTCAGCACACTTGATGCAGAAGGATACAAATATTCCGGTTCAGGTGGAGTTGTAAAGGTATCTAAAGGTTCTCTCGTTTATATGATTGGTGATATGAATTCTGCAAACTTATATGTCCTTAGAGGAAGTACATTACATGGTTCTGTTACCGCTGCTGCTGTTTCTAAAGATGAACCTAGTAAGACTAACCTGTGGCATATGCGTCTTGGACATATGAGTGAACTTAGTATGGCAGAATTGATGAAGAGGAACCTGCTGGATGGCTGCACTCAGGGTAACATGAAGTTTTGTGAGCACTGTGTTTTTGGTAAGCACAAGAGGGTAAAGTTCAATACCTCAGTTCATCGCACCAAAGGTATACTTGATTATGTACATGCTGATTTGTGGGGGCCTTCTCGTAAGCCCTCTCTTGGTGGTGCTCGTTATATGCTTACCATTATTGATGATTACTCTAGAAAAGTGTGGTCTTATTTCCTGAAACATAAAGATGATACATTTGCTGCTTTTAAAGAGTGGAAAGTCATGATAGAAAGGCAAACTGAAAAGGAGGTAAAAGTACTTCGCACTGACAATGGTGGTGAATTTTGTTCGGATGTTTTTGATGATTACTGCAGGAAGGAAGGCATCGTTAGGCATCACATCATCCCGTACACTCCACAACAGAATGGTGTGGCTGAGCGCATGAACAGAACCATCATCTCCAAGGCTCGTTGTATGCTGTCCAACGCTCGCATGAACAAGCGTTTTTGGGCAGAGGCTGCTAACACCGCCTGCTACTTGATCAACTGGTCGCCTTCTATCCCACTTAATAAGAAAACTCCCATTGAGGTATGGTCTGGTATGCTTGCTGATTATTCACAGTTGAGAGTTTTTGGATGCACTGCTTATGCTCATGTTGATAATGGAAAATTAGAGCCTAGTGCTATTAAGTGTCTGTTTTTTGGTTATGGTTCAGGAGTAAAAGGTTATAAGTTATGGAATCCTGAAACTAATAAGACATTCATGAGCAGGAGTGTTGTTTCCAATGAATCTGTTATGTTTGATGACAGCTTGCCCACAGATGTCATACCAGGTGGTTCTGATGAGGAGCAGCAATATGTTAGCGTGCAGGTGGAGCACGTGGATGATCAGGAAACTGAAATTGTTGGTAATGATGTTAATGATATTGTTTAGCACTCACCTCCTGTTTTGCAGCCACGAGATGAACCTATTGCACATCGCAGAACAAAGAGGAGTTGTGGAGCTCCAGTCCGCCTTATTGAGGAATGTGATATGGTTTATTATGCTTTTAGTTGTGTTGAATAGGTAGAGAATACTCTTGAGCCAGCCACATACACTGAAGCTGTTGTTTCTGGAGACCGTGAGAAGTGGATCTCAGCTATGCAGGAGGAGATGCAGTCTCTTGAGAAAAATGGCACATGGGAGCTTGTGCACTTGCCAAAACAGAAGAAGCCTGTTTGTTGTAAATGGATTTTCAAGAGAAAGGAGGGTTTATCTCCTAGCGAGCCTCCGAGGTTTAAGGCAAGGTTAGTAGCAGAAGGTTTCAGTCAAATTGCTGGTGTTGATTATAATGATGTGTTCTCTCCAGTTGTAAAGTATAGTTCAATTCGCACATTCTTCAGTATTGTTGCTATGCATGATCTTGAGCTTGAGCAGTTAGATGTGAAGACAGCATTTTTACATGGAGAGCTTGAGGAGGAGATATACATGGACCAGCCAGAAGGGTTCGTAGTACCTGGTAAGGAGGATTATGTTTGCAAGTTGAAAAGATCTTTGTATGGATTGAAACAATCTCCTCGTCAATGGTATAAAAGGTTTGATTCATTTATGTTGTCACATGGCTTTAAGAGGTCTGAACTTGATAGCTGTGTGTATATTAAATTTGTTAATGGATCACCTATATACTTGCTGTTATATGTTGATGATATGCTGATTGCTGCCAAGAGCAAGGAGCAAATCACTACATTGAAGAAACAGTTGAGTAGTGAGTTTGATATGAAGGATCTTGGTGCTGCTAAGAAAATTCTAGGTATAGAAATCACTTGAGACAGAAATGCTGGTTTGCTATTTCTTAGTCAGCAAAGCTACATTAAGAAGGTTCTTCAGCGTTTTAACATGCATGATACAAAGCCTATTAGTACTCCTATTGCACCTCATTTTAAATTATCAGCTTTACAATGTGCTAGTACTGATGAGGATGTAGAATACATGTCTAGAGTTCCATATTCTAGTGCTGTTGGTTCTTTGATGTATGCCATGGTTTGCTCCCGTCCAGATTTATCTCATGCTATGAGTTTGGTTAGTAGATACATGGCTAATCCTGGTAAAGAACACTGGAAAGCTGTTCAGTGGATTTTCAGGTACCTCAGAGGCACAGCTGATGCTTGCTTGAAGTTTGGCAGGACTGATAAGGGGCTTGTTGGATATGTGGATTCAGATTTTGCTGCAGATTTGGATAAGAGAAAGTCACTCACAGGTTATGTGTTTACCATTGGTAGTTGTGCTGTGAGTTGGAAGGCAACGTTGCAGTCTGTTGTTGCCCAGTCTACCACTGAAGTAGAATACATGGTTATTGCTGAAGCATGTAAAGAATCAGTTTGGTTGAAAGGATTGTTTGTTGAGCTTTGTGGAGTTGATTCTTGCATTAACTTGTTTTGTGACAGTCAAAGTACTATATGTCTCACTAAAGATTAGATGTTTCATGAGAGGACAAAGCACATTGATATTAATTACCATTATGTTCGTGATGTAGTCGCGCAAGGTAAACTAAAGGTATGCAAGATAAGTACTCATGATAATCCTGCTGATATGATGACAAAGCCTGTTCTTGTTGCTAAGTTTGAGCTTTGCTCAAGTTTAGTTAGTATAGTGGTTTAGCCTAAGAGGCTATTTGGCGCCGAAAGTGTTTTTTTTGTCTTTATTGTGTTCAGGGTGAATGATTGTTTCATGCTACAAGAAGGAATTTGTCTCAAGGTGGAGTTTGTTGAGTTGTAATCCAAATTCATTTGCACTTAATAAAGGCCAGCTTCTGCCGTAGTGGAGCGGAGGCCCGTCGCCGGGAGGCTTGGGCCGGAGCGTAGCGGATCGTCATCCCTTTTAGGGTTCCACCATATATATACCTCTTGTAAGCCGCCGTGCGGTGGTGTAACCTCACCCCAGATATAGTGAAGATATTTTGCTGGCTGGCCCCGTGGTTTTTTTCTCTCCTACTTTGGGAGGGTTTTTCACGTTAAATCTCGTGTTGTTTGTGATTGATCTATTGTTTTTTATCGTTTGTTCGCTTATCGTTTCCTAACAGACTTCGGGCTTTACCAAATTTCACTGTTGACACATATACGTGTGCCTAGATTCATTAATATCTATATGAATGTGGACAATGTTAGAAAGTTTTATAACCTGAAACGGAGGTAGTACCTCATAATTTTGCAAGTAGTTTCAGGCAAACATAGTAGTGTTGGTTTTCAACTAGTACCTCATAATTTTGGTAGGACAGTATCAATCCTCACTCTCCAGGTAGCAGAGAGTCTCCTGGTGTTCTTCTCCATTTCTAAGTGTTGTTAATTCTGTCATCCATGTGATGAGATGGGTTTAATCTGATCTCTGCAACTTATAGTCCGATTGGATGAATGGTTCGTTTGTTGATGAGTGTTTGTGTTACAAGTTTGCAACGCCAGAATCTTCTTGCCGATGAGCTCCAAGCCTTCACACACATTCACATTTCACAGCCTCGCATCGCATGAGCGGATGAGCCTCTGCACGCTGCTGAACCAGCAGCCTTTACCCGCTTGGCCGCTTCTGCCACTTTCACAGGAGGTTCAGTGCAAGTGCAAGTGCAGGCCGTCCTGAATGCAACGGCTGCATTGCATAGAGACGCTTTAATTTGCCGTGCCGTGGGTACACTATCGACGGCGAAAAAGCGCCTCCTTCTCTCTTGCAGCGACATGCACTACCAGCTTAGCTAGCTGCTGCCTGCTGATGATCGTTGGAAGTATTCGATCGGTACCTTTCTTCTTTTTCTAGTGTCTGCTTTGATGCATTTGACCAGAAAACACCCAAAAGACCCCAGGAAACAGCGGTGACCGTGAGAGCTAGTTGCTACTTCCTCCGTCTAAAAAACGGATAGAGTGTGACACATCCTATAATAAATAAAAATTTATCTAGATTTATTATCTTAAAATAGATCATATTTTATTTTAATTTATTTTTTTTTGACGGAGTAGCTCTTATGAAGGCCATGTGTGATGTAAAAAAAAAAGAAAAAAAAGGCCATATGTGGGAAATTCTCTCATGTTCCAAACTGTGTTATTTGTACAGATTGTACAGCATGATCAATACATGAAAACTACCGATGTATCCTCATGAAAAAGGAATGTTTTCTTAGCCCCAATCCTTACAAATTCATAAGACAAAAGTCCACTTATCCATCTATTTCTTCTAACAAAATCGGTGTAGAGACTGAATTTATTTTCGTCATTTTAAACTAAATCATGTTACCTAAGAAAATAATATGATAGATCGCCCTTGCAAAAGTACCCAACAACCCAAATTACTATCCATTTATTTTAAACCCAATAAACTACATCTTAACCGGGCAGGGCTCTGTATACCTTGTTACACCCTCTTATCAATATTTCTCACAAGGCAAAGCTTTTGCCTCTGTTAAAAAAAAACCAATAAACTACCATCTAGTAATTATTTATATTAATTTTTTGAAAATGCTACTACCTCCATTGAAAACACAATAACTTAGGATACCTGCTATATTTTGAGAACGAGTAACTCCCTCCTTTCACTGAAAAGTTATTATATTTTGGAACGGGTAGTAATAAAACATTCAACAAAATGTATGTGCGCTGCTGTGTTTCAAAAAAAGATAAATCCAAAAATGGTAATAATACAAATCGTATAGCTGTAAATCTTTACCTATTATAAAAGTTTGAGATGTTTTTGCCATATTATTTGGTCCGTCAATTAGAATCCCAATCGCTTCCGTCGTCGTTTTTTTTCAGCCTAAGCATATGTTTCTTTTTTTTTTGTTCTTATGACCGTAATGCATCGTCGCCTACTATTCGTTTTTTTTTGTCTCCTTTTTTTTTGATTCGTTTTGTCGTGTTTTTTTTGCTGTTTTTATCCGGTTTCTTTTTCTTCGTTGTTTGTTTTTTCCCGATTCGGTTTTTTTGCTAGGTTTCTTTTTCGCTTTTTTCACCCGGTTTTTTATCTCATCCGATCTGTTGCATGCTTCCGTCGCCGGACCAAACCCTTACGCCGCCGCCACTTCGATCTGTCTCCCCATGCGTTTTCTCCTTCAACTGATTGCAAAAATCAATTCTCCACTTCTCTCTCATCATTTTTCTCATGATTTCTCCTTTCGATTCAGTTTTAAATATATAGATTTATCGGTCACTAATTATGGTTGGCCGACCTTTTTATCCCAACTTTGTGAATTCATTTTGATTTTAGGAAAACGAAAAGAGGATATTGAGTGTTCCCCGCCGACCGACACCGTTCTCCCCACCTATTGACAAATGCCCTGGAGGTTTGGGTTGAGATGGGAGTAGAGGGGAGTGAGATGGAAGAAGATTGCTGGTTGGCTTGTAGGGTCCACGTGGGCCATATACTGACCCAGCCACCACGTCAACGAAACCGTTTTGCAAGATTAGGGGTTCAGGGTCGTTTAAAACTCAACTACAAGATAAGGGACCTTAGATGAACTTTTTTGGGAGATGAAAAAACTCCAGCCTCATGGGCCTGTGCACATGACCCATAGGCAGGCGACACCGCGTGCACGCCCTCCGCCTTCCCAATCCGTCCCGTCTCCTCGCCCGCCGCCCTCGACTCCCGTCTCCTCGCCTGCCGCTGGCGCCGATCTCCATCCTGCTAGCAGAGGTGGCGCCGGCGTCCTCCTCCTGCTCCCGCCGCATTCGCTCACCGGTGAGCATCCTAATCCATCCCATCCGGCCTCGGCCTCGGCCTCGAATTTCGTCTCCTCGCCCGCCGCTTGCGCCGATCCCCATCCTGCGAGCAGAGGTGGCGCCCGGCGTCCTCCTTCTAGCTTCCACCGCATCGTCGCTCGCCGGTGAGCATCCCTCCCTACCCACACCTCATCAGGTATTCTGCGTTATCCCTCAAAAAGTTTGGGGGTTCAACCGAAACAGGGTTAGATCTGCCTCTGCCCAGCTCCACCTACTTTCAAGTTGTTAATTTTGATTTCCGTTTTTAGCATATGTAATTTGGTTACTGAATCTCATCCAAACACCCTTAGAACGAAAAATGTAAGCTCACATAATTTGTACTCATCCAAACTCACGTAAATTTCTTAAGAAGAATCTAGACCACAAACTACCCATAGTCACACAAAATATCTTTTTATCAAGGTATATTCTTATAAGTAATTTTTATTCCACAAAATTTTCTAAAGGACATACTGTGACACTTGGCATTAATCTAATTTAACTTTTTTTTCTTTATCAGGTTATAAATTTTCTAAGACATTTGTGCCACTTGGCATGAATCTAATTTAACATTCTTTCTTTATCAGGTTATAAATTGAAACCATTGAACGTACTTTGTCTTCCCGTCCCTAAAACATTGTGATATATCTATAATATTTTAATATTTTTAATTTTAAAAATAATTTAGACTAATAATATAGATATTTAAATTAGGTAATTAATAAATTCAAATCAACTATAGTTTAGAATAAAAAACAAAATGATATATGCCAAGTACAATCTAATAACAATAGAATGTTAGAAACAATATGAATTCAATATTTTTATAAATTTTAAGTATGATTCATACATAAAACTAAAGAAAAATATAAATTTATATATAAGTGAGAACATAATAAAATATAAGGTAAAATTATTAAAGGAAAAATATTATTAATAAACAATGATGTTGATCTATTTCTAAATACTATCACGTATTATTTATTAAGTGTCAATAATTGAAATGGATGATTTACCATGTGACAGATTAATTATTAAAATTATAAAATTATATTGTTTTCATCCGTTGCAATGCACGGGTATTTTGCTAGTAAAATAAAAAATACTAGGATTACAAAATAACAAAATAACCTTTTTATTTTCTTTTGCAAATTTAGAATGGTAATAACCATGCTCAAACTAACCCACTCTTAAAACCACTAATTAAGCCCCTTTGTCCCGAGACCCGACGCAAAGTGGAAAAGCTCTCCCGATACTACCTCCTTTCCTTTTCCTCCGCCCGGCACGACCCATCTCCGATGGCGATTCCGGCGGAGGTGCGCCGCTACTGGCTGCCCATCCTCCTCGCCGCCGCCGGGTTCCTCTTCCAGCTCCTCGTCCTGCCCATCTCCTTCCCGCCCACCCACTACGACGGTGAGTTCCCTCGTCCCCGGGCGCCCGCTTCAAATTCCAGTTTCCCCCAATCTGGTCTCGTTTTTGAGAGATTTTGTTTTTTTCTTCGGTTGGTTGGATATTTTAGCGCTTGGGATCGAGAAGTTCGCGCCGGTGGAGAGGGTGGTGGAGGCCTACGAGCAGCTCTCCAAGGAGTGGTGAGTGTGGTCGATCCGAATTTGCTGATGATTTTGGGGTTTATTTCTGCGGTGTGCTTTGTTCAATGCAGTATGCGGAACCAAATGCAGTTCACAGGCCTGGTTTAGTGATATAGGAATAATCCAGTGTGATATGATCTTAACGTGCACATCTATTTGGAGAGTACCAGTTTGGTAGTGCTGATGTACTTGTTTGTGACGGATTTCACTGCTTTTATTACTGTAAAATTTAGTCTAATTTAGGTATTCTCGTATGGGAGATGTTAGTTAGCGATGATCATACTTAGATATGCTTACGAAAGAGTTCTAAATCTGAGATATATGTAAAAACAATAATTTTTTTCACCTGAGCACTTCGGTAAGGTACTTTTAAGTTTTAACTAGTGAAATTACTTGTAAGTGGACGCCAAGCTTAGGTTTTGGTGAATTACGACTCAATGAGGCTCTTCACATGCTTTCCAATTTCCAAACCTGAAATTGAGAATGCGTGTGCCAGTTATATTTCACTTTAGCAATGCATGCTACTTTAATTTCATTTTGCATATATCCATTGTGGTAAACTGAATGATTGTTTTCTCAATGTCAACTCAGGCTCGCTGAGACGAATCAGCAAACAACTGTTGATATTATAAAGGTAAGATCAAACCCCATTATCCAGTGGCTAGCCACTATAATGTTGTAAAATGCAGATAACTTTTTCCAGGGGAAGTTTTTCAATAACGTACACATGGGTCCTGAAACAGCCTTCCATTGTAAATTGTAATACCTTGAATAAATACAACATTTTTGTGTCTCCGTGGTTTCTATTTCAAAGTTAAAACTGAAGGGATTACATGAACTTTTGTACCACACATCTTCAGCCATTAAACCTTATCTATGTTCTTTTCAGATATGTTCAGGGCCATCCTTTTGTTAACATGGAACTTTGCAATCTTCTTGTATTTTATGCAGATTCGTTATGCATATGAGCTGTTGACAAATCCAATTTTGAAAAGGGATTATGATCTTTTTGGTCTGGACCATCATAAGGTGGTTCTCTGTGTGTGTGTGTGTGTGTGCAGGTTTACGTGTTTGCACAAGTAACAAGTTTTTCTCAATTAATTTTTTGTTTCTGGCTAACCTTCACTTATTCGTTCAATCATGATTCATGGTAGGATGTCCTTGAGAAAGTCAAAGAACAGTATCAAAAGGAACACTTTTTGAAAATAGATCTCCCCTTGTTAAAGGATTCTTTAGTTCGTAAGTTGTCTATATAATTTCTTAGAATTAGGATTGATGTTCATTGGTTTTTCTATCTTAACATTAAACTATGTCCATTCCATAGAATCAACTGATTACGCCTTCAACGTACTGGGCTACGAGTCATTCATGCATACTATTGCTGACGAACACCCACTGCTCATAATGGTAAGTTATGCTATTACTGTAGGCTTCAAGTGTTCTATTTCACATTATATTCACACAGCTCTTAAGAATATTCTTTTGTAGGAATACTGGAAACAATATCCTGCTTCTAGCTGATTTTTCTTCTACTATGTAGGTGTATTCAAAGGGTAGTCCTCGGTGTGCTCAATTTATTGAAAAATGGAAGCAAATCGGTACGTCTTTCACATTGAATTAGTTGGCATTTGGTGCAGTGCTTCCTTTAACTACATGTTTATACATTTCATGAAAAATTAGAACCAACATTCTTCCTTTCATAGTTAGATATATGCTGTAAGGAACTGAATTGCAATAAATCCCAGTTAGTATTATTTATGTAGGATTAATAGAAATTAGAGTTGGTCTCTCCTTCCCCCACTTTAAACTGCCATTTTATATATAGATGCATGTCAGGTTCTTCTATTAAAATGATTTGGATGACATAAATTTTTGGCACTTCTGAGCATTTTATTTTATTTATATTTTAAGGCTGGGATCCTTTGTAAGGTATGTAAACTTAGAAGTCACCTCGGTCTTTTCAGCAGTACTTTGATGGATATGCTGATAGTTGAGTTAACAAAATCTCCTTTGCCAAATAACTTGGTGTTGTTAATGTAAAAGTGTCTCGTATACCTTTTCTTTTCTCTGATTAAACATTTTATTCATGATTTAGGCAGCCGACTGGATGGTGTAGCAAACACTGCTATGGTAGAACTTGGTGATGTGCAACTGACTGGTCATTTTGCAGAACAAAGGTTCTCTAAACAGCCATTTTTCCGTAATGGTACGTCAAGTCAGCATTCCCTGTTAATCATAGCATGTACAATGCAACTGCAGCAAATCTGCACATTGTCATTTTATTTTTCATTCATTATTGTTACATAAATTTTGTCAAAATGATTAGGTACACGGGCATGATTAAATTAGGTCAATAAGAGTAGTTCATATGAATTTATAACTGGATTTACCGTGGTATCTAAAGGGGAGTACTCAAGATAATTGGCAGGGTTCACTATTTATGACCAAGAAATAAGGGGCCTTTTCAATTTGATGAATACAACCCAAAGACTTTCACAAACTCTCCCTAAAGTTCATTGTTAAATTTTTCTTTCCTTTAGTGGGAACTCGGAACAAAGCCTTGTATAAGTCATATGCACTTTACTCTATCTGTTTATCACATGCAGGTCTACCCACTCTTGTTGCATACCCTGCAGACTGCAGAAGTCCATCCTGTTACATGAGGTGACTATTCTAGTCAAAGTATTGATTTAGATTACTAAGAGAGTGAACAATCTATTCCTGTTATTTTTTCTTTTGCACAATGAAACCTTATGTCTTGGCTGCCTGTTCATCTTTTCCCATCTATTATAAGCATGGGATATATGATTGTAATCAATATAACTTTGTTTTCTATGCCTAGGTACCCAGGTGAGCTTTTTGTGGATTCTGTTGTTGACTGGGTGGCAACGTCAGTTGTTGGTTTACCTCGTATCTTGTACTATTCCAAGGAGACATTGGTGAGGTTTATGACTGGTTAGATTTTTTAAATTGTTCCTTTTGTGGCTGTCCCAAGATCATGCTAAGTCATAAACAGCTAATTGTTGTACAAATGAATTCTTAATTATCTCCATTCTTCTGTTGAGCTAGCTAAGATTAATATGACCTACCATATGTTGCATACAAAATTGCCTTCCTTGTTCCTTTGCTGGAAATCTTTCTTTTGTTATGCCAGTCATATTAATATTATCCATTTCTCCTGTTCTTAAACACTTAGATTGTAGTTTGATTAACTGAGGTTTTACCCTTCCTTTGTCATCCCTTGTGACATCATGTCTTGATTTAAGGATGATCTCGACCTACCAGCTGAAGTATATGACCATGTATATGCTCCATGCATTATTCATGTTGTATTGTTTGTTATTAGTTTAGAAGCGCGCTTTAGTTGGATAAACTTTTATCAAGAGGATTATGTTTTTAATACAAAGCTGCTATCATTTTCAGGGGCCTGAGTTCATCGGGAAGAGCGGCCATCATAAGGTACATTTGATTTGCTTTACCAATTATTGTGTCATACACTGGTGCATCTATAGCTACTTGGCCTATGGAATCACTTGCATCATTGTTTATGTGCGCATGAGTATACATAACATATCTGGTAGAATGAACAATATTGATAGAATCATTTATAGGGATTTCTGGGTGTTTCATTCTTACCACAATTAGTGCCTCCATCTTTTGCATGTGTTACATAGGTCAAGGTTATCTTTTTCTCAAGTACCGGGCAACGTGCTGCTCCATTCCTTCGCCAAGCTGCCCAAGAGTATTCGACCTATGCATCATTTGCATTTGTCTTATGGAAAGAAGATGAATCCCAGATTTGGTGGAATTCGTATGTCCTCTTTGTACTACTTACTGTTAGACCTTATCCATTCCTTTATTGGTATTCAACTATTCATATGTTCATTCAGTATTATAATTGATACCAGTAGCTGATAATTTTATAATGAATCACGATTTATTTAGGAAATGTGGAAATTTATTCAGTTTATAGAAGGTATTTAAAACTATCAAGCATTTTAGCTTCCTCCATCTAAATCTGTTATTGAGTTCAAAGCTACTTACTGCACATCTGCACCTTTTAGATCTCTATTGACTATATCCATATTTGTAAAGGTAGTCATAAGTACTGCTACTAGCTGATGTAATAGTTTTCTAGTATTAACAGCTGATCTGCGATGTAATAATAGATTGGATGAATGAACTTAATTTTGTTTTGTTTTCTGTAACCTATGCCTTTTGCTTGCTTACTGTTCCACGACTTTTGATATGTTTATATCATATCAACCATGATGATCCATCCAGTGGAAAGTCCAATAGAAGAGCCTCAAGCTAGTTTTGTTCTTTATTAAACTTTACTGCTGTGGATCTGTTTCCTAATCCTTTCCACTTATAAACAGCTCCTTCTGATAGTGATGCGCTTAGATGTTAGATATCTGGATTTTGAAGTTGCTAAGCACCAAGAATAATTCTTTCAGGGGGCTATAAAGCTCTTCTGTGGAGAAAAAATGTTGGTATCTGAAACACCGTATGCAGAAATCACAGATAGGGGCTAATCTGCTAGTGTTCAAAAGACATGATTTTCAAATCAATGAGCATTTCAATGAACAAACATATTTCTATATGTCATGCACACAATTAATTTACAACGAAGTCTTGTTTATTAGTGTTTTCTTGTCTCTTTCGGAGCAGGTTAGGAGTGGAATCAGCTCCATCACTTGTTTTCTTGAAGGGACCAGGTGCCAAGCCCATTGTATACCATGGCAAGTTTCCTTTTCATATATAGCTCTTTCGTTGTTTGGTTTTCTGCATTGTTGAGTTCGAGGCTTACTATTTATTGCCTCTATTCCAGGAACTTTTACCAAGTCAGAGTTTACAAAGATAATGGAGGAGCATAAGCACCAAGGTACTAAGAATGAATCAGCAATATACCTACTTGCCATGCTACAGTTGCTTTTTCATATCTTTATTTAGAAATATGTGCTCTCCTCATCATGCATCTTTCTTGTTTAGAACTCCCACAGCTAAGAAGCGATACATCTTTGGAACTGGGTTGTGATGCCAGAGGTTATTCACGTGCTGGAAATGATATAGCAATTTGGTATTGTGTAATTGTTGCTGGTCGTCCTGGTGTAGAGCTAAGTAAAAGGAGACAGGTACTTTTGTGTAGTTGGTACTTGGTAGGGGTTTATGTACTTTAATTATTTTTATCTTCATTATTATCTTCCCAATTTATGTTGCCTTTGCAATTTCAAACTTCTTCAGATTTTGCGTAAGGCCCAAGACCAACTATTTAGTGATGTCGATGCAAGTACTTCCGAGAATGTGGATAGTTCAGTTGTGGTATCAAGTGCCGCGGCTGCCTTAAAAGATGACAGGTTGACCTTTGTTTGGTTGGATGGAGAAGTGCAGAAGGTAGACTGCCTCACAATTCCAACTTTAATTTTTAACTGAGCTGTATTTGAGCTTGTGTTTTGTACTTCCTGTTCGGTGACATGATCCTCGCAAGGTTGGATGAACTTTAAAAGTTCACATTATCATTCCTGCATGAATTGAATGAATAGTCCTTTGAAAGAAAGAGGAGAATATACCAGATACTAGTAAGTAACTGTTATATGTGATATTTCGCTCTGCTTTTCCTCACCTTGTTGAGGAAAAAAAGCAACTAGGTGAGGGATATTTGTAAACTAGTTGAGGGATGGGCCTATTTCATGGATTTTCCTCTCCTAACATCGAGGTCTGGTATCTCATTACACCATTATATTACCATCCTACAATCTGGAATCCTAGAATGCTTATTAATTTGTCCATGCTTCCCATGTACACCACTGGAAACCATAGTAACTGAAACATTTTATATCCTAGCTAAATTAAACAAATCTCTGTGAAACAAAGGAGTGCATGACTACTTACTACATGTCCGCTTTCTACATTGTTTGCAGAAACTTTGTGCCTTCTACCTTGCAACTGATTACAGTGGAGCCTGTGGTCCTGGAGGTTTTGGAGACGATAATGATAAATCTGAACTGTTTATTGTTCGTTTCCAAAGAAATGCAACATTTGAGGCGTTGAAAGCTGAGAAAACAAATAATCTTATGGAGGCTCTCCAAAGACAGCATACCGCTGATGCCTCCCAGCTAGTGGCAAGGTATAAAGGCCCGGACGAAATAGAGGAGGTGAGCATTCTAATGATTTATTGAAATATGGTATATCTGTTTCATTTACTATTGGAATCATGTTATGCCGCGCAGTTTAACAGATAAATCTAAATACATTGTTAACTTGGTTGCTCATCACTAACATCGCAGATAAACAAATGGATCTCTCAGATTATCAAAGATGGAGATACTAGGGAAATACCTTACTTTGTAAGTATCTTAAAGCATTGTAATCAATATCTAAACAAATCCTTCTCCTCCTTTTAAACAGTCTGTAGCATGCCTCCTTAAGTCAAACAATCATCTTAAACTCTCTCTAGCATGTCTCCTAAAAAGGGAAAAACCAATGTGACATGAATCATTAGCTTCTGCCATAACTTTTAAGAGCAAGGATATCTTAGATAACCAGCTGCTAAACTTGTTAATACTTGATCCAATCTTTATGCATTGTATGTCCTACTTTACCTACCATCACAATTGGCACAATTCAATCAATACTACTTGCCTCTAAGCAATATTATATTATCAGTATCCCTTGTATCTATCTGACCATATTAATTTTGGCACCAACTGTAGAATTCACCATGTCACCAATGAATGAACATACACTTATTTATACTAAACATCAGCACCCAAGTTTCAGCTTTTTTATGTGGTTTTTCCTTTGTATCTAGACTTCAAAGGTACCAGATCTTGTGCCTGAGGAAACAAGTAAGGAATGGATAAAAAGTACCAAAAGTATCCGCTCAGCAGGAAACAGTGTAAAACAGAGGATCCAGAGCAGTGGATTTCATTTCGGAGATTACCTGACTGACCCAAGGATCGGCCCAGCTTTGCTTATGTCTGCATGCATTTCAATGGGAATAATATGGTACAAGAGCAACCAACGAACTCAAACTACGGAGGTAAGTGCGCATCTAATATAGCAACTCTAATGAGTACTCACTTTGAACTTTACTTACCAACTAAAACAAATATTTCATTCTACCAGCTTAGCTTTCTCATTTGTTTGCTCAAGCCAGTTACAATTTGATAGTGCAGTTTAGCATGAACTATTGAATCAAACCAATATTCCCTCTTATCTCTCATGCCATACATGTCCCAGTGGCTCGTGTTCGTTACTTCTCATAGAAACTCAATTCATGTTTGATTTTTTTTTCCTTTTGTCAGCACAGGACTATGTGTGCAGAATGGATCGTTTTCCTGAGAAATTGTAACTGTCTGTCTCCATGGGCGAGTTTGTAGCCACTGTCAACCCTACCAAAATTTGTCATTGCCAAATTGTCAATTTTTGGTACATTTTGGCATTACCAAATTTTGGTAGCATTGATTGTGTTTACTTTAGTACCTTAAACAAAATTTGGTAGAAGTTTAATAGTGAAAACTTCTAGAATTACTAAAGTTTGGTTAGATAGCATTGGCAAGAATGTGTTCGGTTTGTTGCTTTACCAAAATTTGTAGCGCGTTTTATTTTGATACCAACATGCCCTACCAATGTTTAAATTCTGACTTAATGTTTTGCCTCACAGGATGGAGCACCTCCTAAAGACAAAACTAAGAAGCGTCGTCCTCGTCCGAAGCTTAGCACGTCACTGTTTGGCCAGCCCGAGTATCCCGCTGACGCTGATCCTGAACCCAAAGATGCTCGTCAGTGGGAGATGACTGACTCTGATTCGGACTAGCGAGTTAAACTCTGTATAATCAATCCACCAATAGGACTAGAGATAGGACTAGGTAAAATGCTAATGCCACCAATATCTGCAATCTTTTTTTTTTTAGAATTCCAATATATGCAATCTGGAAAAACTTCGAGCAGTTCATCTGTCTGTTCATTCATGTATCTACCCAACTGCTTGGAAGCGGACAAGCATGATATAGACCTCTCACGCAGTAATATACTGTATGACTGTATAAACGTACGTGTACTTGTCTGATTTTGTTAATGGTCGCCTGCCGGAACTGTGGAAAACAGCATAACAGTTTTGTTGATTTTTTTTTAGATAGAAAGTATTTATAAAGTAACAAACTTACCGCATACACATCTTAAACAATGATAAATTCAAAAGAAAAATATTTATGAGTGGAGAAATTTGGAAGAGAAAAATGGGGACAAGAAAAAATAGAGGAGATTAGGGAGAGGATTGGGATTATCAGGAGAAAAAATGATAAATTCAAAAGAAAAATACTTATGAGTGGAGAAATTTGGAAGAGAAAAATGGGGACAGGAAAAAATAGAGGAGATTAGAGGAAAAAATAGAGGATATTAGAAGAAGAGGGAGAGGATTGGGATTATTGGGAGAGAAAAAAAAGAGAAAAAGAAAACTGAAAAAAGGGAGAGAAATTGCGAAGGGGCGTGTGCACTACATACCCATTACATACCCATCAGGTTCCCTTATCCCATACCCACATCCGCGATAGCTAAATATGCCCGCTTAAATACCCACATCCGTCGCGGGTACAAAATCATCCACATATCCACACCCGTGCGGGTAACGGATACCCATACCCATATAATTGACTTGTACTCCCTCTGTCCCATTAAAACCAACATAGTACTGCATGTGACACATTTTAGTACTATAAATCTGGACGTACCTCTATCCAGATTCATTATACTAAAATATGTCACATCCAGTTCTAGATTCGTTTTTTTGGACAGAGAGAATATCATTTATAGTTTTGTAATGTAATTGGTGTATTAGAATTGTAAACCATCAATATTTTCTCTGGCAACAATGCTATTAACATTAGCCTTCAAAGACGAGTAAAAAAAATCCATAACCACATTACATAATCAAGAAATCAAATAATAATTTTATATAACTAAATTAGAACAATACTTGAAAGGTGAAAGGAGTTTTATGCTATGATTTAGTAGTCGTTGGGACCTAGTTACTCATAGTTTAGGCTCAATCTTTGGGTTTTTTCACCCATGGGTTGGTGGGTACGGCCGTACATGTGGGTAAAGAACGGAACCATACCCACGTACCCAACGGGTAAGAGTTTTCGCCTGTTAGTAAACCCATAGATCTAAGAGTTAGAACATGACTAGCTCATAAGAGCAAGGTCAATAGTGTAGCCCACTACAAGCTCCAATTACCTCCATGTCATTTTATAGCTAATAGAGTAAAAACCTGTCAGGTGTCAGGTCACGGGTCCCGCCATCTCTAGGCGTGCAGCATCGAGTGAGGCGTGCAGGATGGTGTGGATTAATCTGGGATAAGGATGTATAATAGTTATTCTAGATTAACATCGCATTGGATATGATTGACATATAACCAATTTAAATTTTAACTTAAACACGGATAACACATCAAAATTTCAATGAAAACATCTTTAATTTTTATAATATAATAATAGAGACTAAAATAAGAAAGAAATGGCCATAAATATTATGAATACTACTCCCTCCGTCTCAAAATATAAACATTTTTAGCTATAAATTTAGACAACAACCGTGTGTTCAGATTCATAGCTAAAAGTTGTTATATTTTGGGACGGAGCTAGTTCTATCACATATCCGGATTCATCATTAATTTCTGTAGCTAGGCCCATATAATTTGTGCACAAATTCCCAATCTCTAATCCACAATTGCAAGCTACACTCTCCCGGCTTTAATCACTTTGACGTTACTAGTAGCAATCTGCAAACTTGACCTCAATAAGCCAAAGCGCACGCCAAGTCGCTAATACCACCGCCGCCGCCCCGTGACGACCTCCCCTCCCCGCCTCCGATCTCCGGCCATGGCCGCGCGCCGCCCCGGATCGCCCGCTCCCAGGTGGGCGCCATGGCCCCTCCTCGCCGCCGCCGCCGTGCTCCTCCTCCTCTCGGCCGCGCCGCGGACGGCGCGCGCCCTCCGGTTCGACCTCGAGTCCGGCCACACCAAGTGCATCTCCGACGAGATCAAGGTCAACTCCATGGTCGTCGGGAAGTACCACGTCGTCGGCCCCGACCCCAACTTCCCCGACAACCCTCTCCCCGACTCCCACCGCATCTCCCTCAGGGTAAGCGACGACGAGCAACCGCGAATTTAGCTAAGCAGCCATGGCGATGGCGGCGAGGGTTTTTGGGTGGGGATTGATGCGATTCGACGCTGATGCCGAGGGGATGGATGGTTTGGTTTGGTTTGCAGGTGACGTCACCGTACGGGAACAGCGTGCACTACGCGGAGAACGTGCCGTCGGGGAACTTCGCGTTCACGGCGACGGAGGCCGGCGACTACCTGGCCTGCTTCTGGGCGCCCGACCACAAGCCGCCGGTCTCCATCGGGTTCGAGTTCGACTGGAGGAGCGGCGTCGCGGCCAAGGACTGGTCCAACGTCGCCAAGAAGGGGCAGGTCGATGTGAGTGTGCTTCGTCTTCTTTTCTGCTCGATTCCTAACCAATCGAGTTCGTTTTCCGTAGTTGGATTGTTGTGTAGGAGTACTTGACTAGTTTTGTCACTAAGCAAACAGATCGTGGCTACTGATTTGTGTGCGACAGCATGGATTTAGGATTTTTTTTTTGTCGATTTCGGCGGTTCTATGTGGAGTGGATTGGGAGTTCATGGGATGAATATTCAGATAATTAATTAGATGGGCTTGAGAGTGACTTTTGTAATTTACTAGCTGTGTTCATCAATTCCTTGCCAAATGATGTTTGGATCCTTTAAGTTTCAATTAGAAGTTTGTTCCCGTTAGGTTTGGTAGTGATTTTGTGTGTGTAGGGCTGCTAGATTTTACTTAGGTAGGTTTGAGCTCTTGAAAAGCTGAAAGTAAGGAAGTTATGCATGTCATGCGATGAGAATCTAGATATGAAACCTCTGCATGATTTTAGATGCTTCTTAGTAATCCATGGTGGATTTGCTACTCCCTCCGTTTCACAATGTAAATCATTCTAGCATTTCCCACATTCTAGATAAATATATATCTAGATTCATTAGCATTAATATGAATGTGGGAAATGCTAGAATGACTTACGTTGTGAAACGGAGGAAGTACTTGAGAAATCTGTTTAGCCAAGTGATTGATAAATCTCTCCGCCTGAATTGGACTTTTTGATGTCTGAATGTTTGTTTGGATTGTTTATATATTGATGATATGTTTTTGGATTCCGAATATATGTTTTGCTGTGAAAGCATACTAGCCAATTCTTCCTCGGTTCAGTTGAATTTGTTTCCATGTAAATGAGGAAAACGGCTAATTCTCAGTAGCCAATAGACTACCCTTACTCTTTTTGGTGGAGTGTGCACGTCTTGATTTTATACTATATTTCTGGATTGATTTAAATGATTGACATTTCAGTTGTTAGTTGTTTGAAAAATTTAATCGACGTGTATCATAAGTAGTGGCATCCATACTTATTCAGGTACTAGTAGAGGTGATCTACAATAGAGCTTGAGCTTTTTAGGATTTCGATACATGGCCAATATACGTGTCCGTTTTGATCAAAGGAAGACTCATGCTTGCTGATTCTTTTCTTAGTCTCTCATAAATTGGGCATTGTCAAGTAGCTTAACTGACCATCTAGGAATTGTGCTAATAAATTTGGTGTCAGGTAGTGTTACCACGTTAGCCCTGTGAGCACTACTCACAAGTCCCTAAACATGTCTGATTTTGTGAGAATATCAGGGCCAATACATGGGCCATGTTATCTGTGAGAGCAGTTGAGCACTGGAGTAGTGGGGAATTATCTTTCAAAGTAGCTTACAGGTGATGAACAAAATGATTTGTATATGTATTGCAGGTGATGGAGATGGAGTTGAAGAAGCTAGAAGAAACCATCAAATCTATCCATGAAGAAATGTTTTACCTACGTGAAAGGTACTACATATCATTGTGACGTTGTCTAACATTATTGCACTAGTCCAACCTACCTTGTGTCTGGCAATCCAGAAATCATATGTTTGACATATCATTTGTCCAGGGAGGAGGAAATGCAGAACCTGAACAAGCAAACGAACTCAAGAATGGCATGGCTCGGGTTCCTCTCACTCGGAATCTGCCTATCCGTCGCGGGGCTGCAGCTGTGGCACCTGAAGACCTTTTTTGAGAGAAAGAAGCTTCTGTAGTTCTTCTCCAAGATCAAAAGAATATATTGCAGCACGAAAGCGGCTAGGTGTACTTTTTTTTGTGTCAAGTTTATGTTGCTTAGCGATTACTTGTAAGCAACGATGTGTATTATACTCTATAAATTATATTTAACCGTGCGCCCTAGCTTTGTCCAGTTGAAAGTTGGAACAGTTGTAAAATGTCATCAGGTTGATCATCCCAATATCTTCTTTACTCCAAGATTGCCGTGGATTTCAAGTGTCTTGGAAGGACAGCATCATATGAGGCCTTTTCTCATGTGATTCTAATCTTGCTCTGGAGATCACAAAAGGAGCATCCGTTGAAGATCTGCAGTTTCAAACCACTAACTCTAAGATTCTAATCTTCCAAACAATTCGAATTGAGACAGAAAAAAATGTCATTATTTGTCATATGCATACGATTCATGAAAAAAAAAAACAAATACAGAAATAGAAGATCAAAAAGACTTCCAGCTCCGATTCCCTGCCGCAACATTTTTTTTTCATTTCTAATCAGTAATCTGTTAAAAGGAGTCTGATTAGAGCATACAAAATCTGTTAAAAGGAGTCTGATTAGAGCATACAAGACCAAAATACAGTTCTGTTTACAAAGTTCACAAAGAACTAGCTTTTTTTTTAATCCCCGTAAAAGAAGTGCTTTTAAACAGATTACATGGCACATTTACTTCCTGTATCCACTGTACTGATTCTCAAGAAACATAAAAAGAGCAGGGAACCTAACAACAATAATAATTGTTCAAGAAAAAGAAAAACAAGATATCTGCTTTAGCAGAACAGTTCCCATTTTGACCCTTCCTTGGGGCCCTCTAAATTTTGTACATGATAAAATGTCAGGTCTCCCATGAATTCCTCACTCGTAACACCACGCGCAGTAGCAATCGATCACGATGAATAGACAGACATGAAGCTATTACTGGGAGAACAAATGCCAATGGTGATCGTGCGCAGCTAAGTACTCCTTGATCTTCTCGAGCCTCTTGAGGATCTCTAGGAAAGATGGCCTCAGATGGATATCCCCGGACCAGCATAGCTCAATTAACCTGCAATGAGGAAATCCATGTTAAATTAAGGCGATCAAGTGATAAGAGACTAGTTGAAGTAAGCATGGCTGTTGGAATGTTTCAGGGTTTTGTTTTAGCTTGCACGTACTCCTTTAACTCGTTAGTAAATCCCTTCGAACGAAAGGGTGGGCGATGCCCTTCTCCCACATACTTTGCGGCTTCATAAGGTTCATAGTTAGAGAAAGGTGGATCCCCTTCAAGCATCTACAATCAGAGGAACATTTTGTCATCCAGAACAGAAGTGATCATACGATATAACTTGCTACTTGGTGCTTGCTTGCAAGTTTAGGTGGCAAAGTTACCTCGTAAAGTATCATAGCAAACGAGAAGACATCAACTTTCTTGTCATATTTCCGGTGTTTGAATACTTCAGGAGCCATGTACCGGTCTATGTGAATACAGAAATCAAACAAGTTGTCAAGATGAATTCGAAAGAAGAGATATGAGGAAAGATAATATAACGCCTGAACACTTACAGCTTCCAGTCTCCCCAGTCATCTTGTACACATCATTGGCGTGCTGGGCTTTGATAATCTTGCTAAGACCAAAATCTCCAACTTTCAAGTGATTGGCAGCAGAATTTACTAGAAGAATGTTTCTGGATGTCGACACAATAGATTAGAGAGACCAACCCAGGAAACTACTTGTATTAGCATAACCACAGAATTCAGCATACCTTGGTTTTAAGTCCCGGTGAATTACAACATTAGGTTCATTATGAAGATAGGCCATGCCCCTGCAAGATACAGGTGATTGTGGGAAAAGAACACGTGGGTCAATGTTCAATAATTAGAGGGGGGAAAAAGACCACATGATCAATTAAGTTAGAATCCACTAAAGGCTTTGTTCAGTTAATCCCACCAACAAGGGTATTGAGGTGTGGAATTAATCCCTCTTAATCCCCTCCGGATTAACTGAACAAGGTCTAAGGGTAATGCATGATGGTTCAAAGATGTTATAGTGTTAGCACTATAACTAGAAAATATTATGATCGTGATGATACGCTCATTTCAAGCTGAGTTTATAACATTTACTACATTAGTGATGTTGGCAGTTCAAATGGATCTAATAGATCATTGACTTGCATTGGTCTTACTGATAACTTGGATGCCAAGAAACTTTGTGTAAAGCAGAGGTGTTATTCCATTAGCCAGTATCCTAAAGATGAATCTAACTACAGTCCATAAATAGGATTTTTTTTTATAACCATAGCCTCAAGTGCAGAACTAGAGTATAATAGAGAATCATTTTACTGTCAAAAGGGTATAGTTTTTTAGCAAACGAAATTCTTGCACAAGTCATATTTTCATCCAGATTAGGTGTTTTATAAGGCTAAAAGCACATCTGCACGTGAGAGCTGACAATACCTGGCAATGTCTAGTGCGAAATTAACAGCAGTTGCTGGGGCAAGTGCACCTTTCTCCTTCAGGTATTGATGAAGGTCGCCCTGGAAAACACATTTGAACTCAGCATTTGCGAGTATTCCAAACAGTCCAAATGACAAGATATTATTACAAAAGAATACGCACTCCTCGTAAAAACTCAGTAACGAGCATTAAAGGCTTGGTTTCTGTGACTGCTCCAAGGAACTGCACAATATTTGGATGTCTCAGCTTTATTAGCAAGTTGACTTCATGCTTGAAATCTTGTCTGCATACCCCAAAAAAACTGATGAGGAATCATTCCAAGAAGCAAACATGTTACACAAAACTAGAACTGCTTCTATTCAAACCTTGAATATTAGTTAGTTAACCAGAATACATGCAAAGTACATGTCCTAGACCCCTAGTTATTCAGTTGGAATACTCCAAGATTAATAAATATTAGTGATTAAGTAGATATAGTTCACTTACATCACCAGCCTGTCATCAGATAGAGATGGAAGAATGCGCTTGACAGCAATAGGTGTTCCTCGCCAGTTGGCTTTCAGAATTTCACCAAAAGAGCCCTGCAGTAGTTGAGATGTTTGGTTAACTCAAAATAACACAACATTAAATGGACTAGTACATGGTCACAATGCAATGGGTATGTTCATGAACTTCCTAGTACGGTTAACTTTTATTTTCATTTGTTTATTTAAACAGCCAAAACGATCTTTTATGGCTTCAAGCCATGCTTAACAGTTAAACATCTGTTAATATCCGCTCATGTATACCAATTTCTGCCTCTCAATAGGCCAGTTCAAGAGGTACAAATCCAGTACCTCTGAATCTCAGTTGGCAAAATATTCAGAGAGTTAGACAGTAATTAAAAAAGGTTTTGATTTCATTGCAGTAGGAACAAACCAAATGCTGCAGAAATTGAAACTTCAATATGTTAGTGATCAAAATTTCTATCTAGAAATGAAAACTGAAAGCGCACAGCTGGTTCACAGTTAATATAATGGCAAGTTTTGAACACCCAACTATCTCTATTTGCATATAACATCTAAAAAGATCATCCTGCAATCAATTTACATCAATTGTGTGATCGATTCTCAGTGTCAGTGTGTCACTACTTCCTATGGATAACCCCATTCAGTTTACTTTCATAGCAATGGTCATGTTTTCTTACCAATGATTTGCATGAAACTAAGATAATTAGGGAATTATATACCTTTCCGATGATAACAGCTTTTGAGAAATCCAACTCAAGAGGGTTAATCTCCCAGTCAGCCTTGTTTGTTAGGGGTGGTGGAATTGTCTTTGGTTCAAAATGACTTCCAGTTTTCCCCTACAGGAGAAACAAAATCAGAGGAATCCAATGTATTTGAGCACAATATCATACTGCATAAATCAATAAGCACAAAAAGATTAATTAGAAATTTCTACCCTAAATAGAAGATTTATTTTAACTGCATGGAACATAACAATGTAGTTGTGCTCAAGATGCACCAAAGTTGCACATGAAACGAAAATAGCAAAAAAGGTTCTATAAAATTCATTCATAGCATATTCGGTATGATTCCAAAAGGAACAATATCACAATATCAGCATCCATAGCATATCCAGTATGATCTCCAAAAGAACATCATCAGAGCTTTCATTGACAATGATGAATTTGTTGTACATACTGCAGTTGCTAGCTGATGCTTGTGTAGCACCACCACAACTGAATCCTTTGGTAACTCGTCTAATATTACGCGAAAATTGCCACAGGCACATCCAAATACCCTGTTTCTACACTAATAACAATATTTGCGACCATGTGCCTGGATCAAGCTTATAAACATTATGCCAAGAACAGCTGCAGAGCGATATACAGGGAACTCACCCACTAATTCCATAACATAGAGTGACTGGTGGAATCGGAATACCTGGTGTTCAAGTTAGAAATTTAGTAATGTTGAGCTAACGGTTAAACCTAAATTCCCCTATTACTTTGCTAGGCAAATAACCAAGACAGACTCTCAAACTGAACCTAAGTCAATGGCCACGTACATATGTCAATCCACCATGTTCCTTGAGTAGCTCGATCATAGCATGCCTCTTTGCACCCTCCGCATCAGCAAGTGGCTGTACAACAAGCAAAAGTCAGCATTATAAACTGCTATCCCAAATACAACCACAGTATTACAGTTGACTGAAATCCCACTGCATGCAGAACAAATCAGCAGACCAAACACAAAAGCTCTGTCCAATAACACGTGATAGACCATTTTTCCCATCATTACTTATCACCAAACCAAATCAGCAATTTAATGGTCCAATGCACTAAATGGAATTCGGCGAAATGTACTATATCCAAGCGATTAATAGCAAACAAGGCTGAAACTCGATGAAGAATTCATTGCAGGAACACGCATTCAATAACGAGCATAGCACTAGCCCCAAGTCAATCCACAGCATAAGCTTCAAAATTCGTCAAACAAGCAAGCTCTAACCCTACCCAAAGCGATCCCCAAAATCCAATCGAATCAAAAGCAGCATATTGCAAACTAAGAACCGTAGCTGATCGCTTTCTCTCCGAAACCATCGATTCGTCGCAGAACAAGCCAAATCCAATCCGAACAAAAATCCAAAAATAGCTCAAACCGAATCCCCAATCCGGATCATTTCGATACACCATCCCGAACAGAGCCCAAGCCGCGGCACGACCCCAAATCCAATCCACACCGACGCAACACGCCCTCCATTTCCAGCGCGCGCAGACGTCGCGAGAGAGAGGGCCGAGGGGCACGGCGTGCCTCACCGTGTTCTGCCAGCGATCCTGGGCGTTGACGTCGGCGCCGTTGGCGATGAGGCACTCGGCGACGTCGTGCCACCCGTGGAGCGCAGCGACGTGGAGCGGCGTGCGGCTGTCGTAGTCGCGGGCGTTGACGAGCGCGGCGTCCTCCTCCAGCAGCTTCCGCACGGCGCCGGCGTCGTTCTGGTGCGTGTGCCACAGGATCAGCGACGTCCTCGCCACAAGCCCCTTGTCGTCGAACCTCCGCCGCGCCCCGCTGCTCCCCGACGACCCCGCCCCTCCCCCTCCCCCTCCCCGTCCACCTCCTCCGCTCCCCCCGCTCTCGCTCCCGCTTCCCCCTCCCCTCGCCGCCGCCTCCTCCTCCGCCCCGCTCATCTCCCCCTCTCCTCTCCTCTCGTCTCTCCTCGTGTCTGCGTGTGCTTGTCTCCCCTCTGACCTCTCGCGGTCGCGGCTTTCTGGAATCCTACTATTCGGGGGATTTTTATTCGGAGGGTGTCTCGGGGCGCGTGAGCGATCGGATCCGATCCGATCTGACTAATCTCTCTCTCCCGACACCGTAGTTAGCGACTAATCACAGGGGTAAGAGCAATAGTAATGAACTATAGCCAACTAGTATAAACTTATACGAGGTATAATAGCATACTATAATTCGGCTATAATCAATCACATATCAAGAAGATGAAAGAAGAGAGATGAGCAGCAGGCTATAGATTTGTAGCCAGCTATAGCACGGCTCCAAGACACAATATATCTATAACAGGTAGGACCAAATATTAATAATGTAGTATATATTTATAGACAAGTATTATATAAATTGACTATTGAATTGACTATAGATGATTTAAAGCTCACTACGAGCTCCAAATCATATAGTTAATTTAGTAGCTAATAAATAGAATAGTTACCTATAAGTATATACTATTAATTAATTCCTAGTCCCACCTGTCAAGCTACAAATATGTACTCCATGACGGAGTAGTAGTTAGCTATTCGATCTGACTAATCTCTCTCTCCATGACAGCGTAGTTAAGCGACTAATCACAGGGATAAGCAAAAGCTTGGGCGTTTTAGTTAGCTTAACCGACGCCCACTTGTGTGCCAGCCTGGCCGGTTCATCGAACCAGAATACCGGACCCATCTGAAACTTGCCAAACACACGCCACGGAATAATGTGTAACAGACATATGGCCCCGTTTATTTTGAGCTTTATTTATGGGTGGAATCATCTGTCTAATGCCATCTTTTTCATCGGCAACATTACATTTTTGGCAGAATAAACCGGTTATCTGATGCTCAGTTTGAAGCAGATTATTAAGAAGATTGTTTTGTGAATTATCTTCTTTGTTGTAGGGATAAAATTACATATTTTAATATATGGATCTAACAAAAAACTTGAAAATAATGAGTACAATAGAAGGAGTGTTTTTTAAAAAGCAAATGTATGTTTTGAGGCGTTGAACAAATAAACCGATTCAGCAATTGATAAATAATTTGAAAATAACTAGCCTAAATCTAACATGTGTGAATTGTGATCACCACGGCAACGCGCATTGGAACCGTAGTGTTATCATATAATTTCAAAATACTCCAATAGTTTTCATAATAACCGCTTAGCATATATTACCTCCATCACAATATATATATTTTTTTAGAGATTGATACGGTTATTAAAAAAAGGTCAAATGGTGAAATATTGTGATTGGTTAAGAAGTGAAGGTGTGTAAAAAAATTGAATGATGGAGGGTTGTGATTTATTGATAATAGAATGATAATAGAGAAGTTATTTTATTTTGGGTCAAATTTTAAATACTATACTTGTATAGTTCATCCCCACTAAGTATAGTTAATGCTATTTCTCTCTTCTCTCATTAAGCCATGCCATCTCAATTATTTCTAGCATTTGCATGATAGATCTATGATTTAAGTTGTCTCTTATTTATTCTCTCATAAAAACATGCAATCTTAATTATTTTTAAGCTCAAAATTGTATCAAATTGTTTTAGTTTTGATAATTAAATTACATCTTATTTGTACATATCATGTAACTTAATTTTTCGCAGCAACGCGACAGGTATTCTTCTAGTATTTTAGGATGGGGATGCATGTATTTTGATTTATCTAACCTCTACAAATTTCTTGGCTCCATACTTCCTCCGTCCCATAGATTTGTAGTATGTGAAGTGTCAATCTGATATCCTTTTTGGTGGAGGGAGTAGTTAGCACTGACCCTTCGTGGTTCCCACGGTGCACGCAAAAGTGATCGTCACTTCTGTGCTACAACGGGCAGGCAATTGTTCTGGCTGCAGCGTACTCCGTACTGTATATTCGCAAAGGGTGTCACTTCACTGTCCTCACTTGCCTGGAATAAACTAAAGTTGGGTTCTTTTTCTATACTCCTACATAAGAAAGTCGCGTGCTTTTTCTTTTTCAATGGGGCATGATACGATACGAGCATAATGCTACTGATAATATATTCTGTGTGAATGAGATAGGCTATCAGTTTTACAGTTTATTTCCAATAAGCAAAAGGCAATTAATGATTCGATCAGGTCGGCATTGTGCAGCGTCGTTGGCCGTTGGGTCGCTTGGATAGATTGATTCAGTGTGCTGCTGCTACTATACAGCACATGGATTTGACATGTTTCGGCTCTTTCTGGACTCTGATCTCTGCAAGATTGCTATTAGTACTAATCCCCTTTCTCTTAATGTTCTTTTCCATTTTGTTTTTTTTTTGGAGGCCGTGACAGCGATACCAGTATTTGTCAGGGCGGAAAATGACACCGACACTGACAAGTTACAATTTGTGTTCTATTCTGAACTTCCAATGCGATTTCATTGGCAAAAAAAAATAATAATAATAATCTCTAATCTTAAGCGCTGTTCTGGATTACGACCTACACTTGTCAGTGACGCATTATGTTTACTTACCAGATAATCTATTGTTCGATTGTTTTTATCGGAATCGTCGATTTACTGGCAATGGTTGCCACTTGAGATAATCATTAAGCACTAGAGGATGACGCGTATTGATCAAAATAACCGGGGCGTTCCTATATAAGAGCAGGTACAGTAGCAGGCTATAAGCCAACTGCAAATATATTTTAAGAAGATAAATGAGGAGAGAGAAAAGCAGCGGGCTACAGATTTGTAGCCAGCTGTAGCACGGACTTCAAGACACAATGTGTATGACAGGTGGAACCATGTATTACTAGTGTAATATATAACTATTGTATAAATGAGCTATTAGATTGTCTATAGATGAATTGAAGTTAGCAGTTGGCTATACTATTAAACTTGCTCTAACTGCTCACAAAAGTAGTATATATGCTTAGACGAAACCAAGATCAGGTTAAAGAAAATTTCCTCAAAGGGATAATGCACATATGCTCCCCGATTTGGCTATGATGATTCAACTTAGAGGTAATTATAAGGGCATCCACAATGTGCTACAAAAGTAGTCTATAGGAAATAAACTATTCCATTCAGCCACCTAGTAACATTGTGCAACTATTCCATATAAAGAAAATATTAAAAGGTATCCATATGCATATGGACTAACCATATGACAAATAATATTATCTATCTCTACTTCTCTCTCTTCTCCTAATATCACATTGTATCCGTATACATTGTGAGGATTGCTATAGTTAAAATTTATTTATGTGGATCTCATTTATATAAACCACTTTTACCATATACATTGGTGATGCCCTAAGTCAACTTAGTTGAGCTGACCAGTTACTCGTGTGCAATCTAATCACTGTATTTAGCTGTTACTACTTGCATATCCGGTGAGAGGCGCAGGATGATGTAAGATTAGATATTTAGATTTCCGCTTTTTGTAGTGCGCTTTCGTCATTGCGCTGTCCGTTTTAGAACAGTTTAGGCCCAACACGCGCTTCGGCCTGGTTATCGGACAGACTGCGCGGGCTCAATTCAGGTCCACCATATCTGGATCGCTACCATTTCAGTCAGCCCAAGAATGTTCCAGAATTTCTTCATCCTCCATTTCACTCTCCTTAAGCATGTACAATATGAGACTATAAGCAGCTATAAACACATATCAAAAAGATAAATTATGAGAAAGAAAAGTATCATACTATAGATTTATAACCAGTTACAGCACGGACTTCAAGACGCAACGTGTATATGATAGGTAAGACCATTTATTAATAGTATAGTATATGTTTATAGGTAACTATTATATGAATTGGCTATAAAGTTTGACTATAGGTGATTTGGAGTTAACAGTTGGCTATACTATGTAATCCGCAATCGTTCTCACAAATTATTCTCTGATGAAAAAAAATGCAAATTAGACACAATAAACTATTTTTTTCTCTTTATTTACTTTGATTCAGTTAAATTGGAAGATTTTTTTATATTGAAAGGTAAAAAAGTGTGCACTACATTACAAAAATCAAAGAAAAGGAAAAGCGAATGCAGGCGGCGACAGGTAGAGGCTTCCGAGCCTCCAATGGTTGGGTGCAGACGTCACGGCCCACCGCTCTCCTCTGGTTGGTCGGTCGGACTTGGTCCTGATCAGGTCGGATAACGACCAATCCGACTATCCGACGGACACACGGCTCGGCGACCCGACACGTCGCGTTGCTCTCTGCAAATCGTGTTACGAACGTGAGGTCACAGTTCATCGGCTACGTCACGTACGTGCCCCCTTGTCCCGACCCGTCACGTGGGAGAAACGAGTGATCACTGATCAGTCTACGCGAGCTAGCTTGCTAGGTGAGCTAGGCTAGGTAGGTTGGTGGTGGCGCAGCCATGGCCGCCGCCGCCGCAGCTGCGGCGAGCACCGCTCGCGGCGGGCACCGGCCATGGACGGCGGCGAGCCGTGGTGTTAGTGCTCGCCGTTGCTCGGTCGCCCCTGCGCGGGTCTGCGCGAGAGGCCCAACCGAGTGGTGGCCGGCGGCGGCGAGGAGGAGGGCGCCGCGGCGGCATGCCGTCGCGGCCAAGGCCGGCGCGGCGGATGCGCTGCCGCCGTCGTCGTCGGATGCCGTCTCCTACTCCTCCAGCATCTCCACCGACATGCCGCTCTACGAGCCCCCCGGGGTAAATCCACATCCCCCTCCTCGATCTCTGCATCGCCATGGATTGATGCGACGAGATGACCGGAACTCATGCTGGCGAGCGCGGTGCAGGTGTCGTTCGACGAGTACCTCCTCGACCGCGCGCGCGTGTTCCGCGCCATGTTCCCCGACGAGAGCAGGAGCCAGCGCCTCAGCGACGTAAGCAAACCAAACCACTTCGCCGGCAGCGACGACGATGAAGCTAAGCTGATCCTGTGTGCGTGCGTGCGTGCGTGCAGGAGGAGTGGAGAGTCCAGATGCTGCCGCTGCAGTTCCTCCTCCTCACCGTGCACCCGGTCGTCGTCATGCAGCTGCGCCACCGCGACGGCGTGCTCGACCTCCGAATCGTGCGTACGCATGGACTAGCAAAATCCATCCCCAATTTACACATCTCTGCTTCGTGCAGCAGCCGGTGAACCGTGTGCGCGCCATGTGTTTGTTTGTTTGTCTGTTTGGGCCGGGGGGCGCGGCGCAGACGGAGTGGGAGCTGCGTGGGCTGGAGCGCGACTACGCGCCGGCGAGCTTCGACCTCGGCGTCCGCGGGTCGCTCTACGCCGACAGGAGCCGCGGCCGCCGCGCCTGCCGGCTGAGGGGCCACCTCGAGATCTCCATCGGCTGCGTCCTGCCGCCGCCGATGCGCCTCGTGCCGGACGCCGTCATGCGCGGCGTCGCCGAGTCGGTAAGATCCTCGGTTCTTCTTCTTCGCCAATGCCGGAAACACAAAATTTTCGGGTTGTTCTTGGCGATCTTGAAGATTGTGGCGGTGCAGGTGCTGCAGAGACTGGCCGAGAAGATGAAGCAGGACGTCGACGTCGGCATCGTCGCCGACTTCCAGAGATTCCGGCGGGAGAAGGCCGCCGCCGCCGCCGCCGCAACGGCGAAGGTGAACGCCACAGCAGACAGAGAAACCTGAAGCATGGATATATGAAAACCTGGCCAAAATTTCATCCAAATTTGATACGAGTACATGGAGAACAAACCGCAACTGCACTCGCATATACAACATGGATTCATTTTGCCGTGGGAAGATCAATTCTTGTAAAATAATATAATTTTATGCGGAGAATATATCCACAATATAGAGTGTGTTGGACTATGTAAATTTGTAATGTGTACTTAAGTACCTGTCCGAATGTGAGTCGTTAAAGAGAAATGGAAAAGCAAGATTCATTTTTAGATTTCCTGTGTTTAGCATCAAAAGATTTGGACCAAGAACACCAGGATTCCACAAAATGGTCTAAATAAAATAATTTCATGATCCAATCTGACATATGACATATAAACACAGGTAATTTACTCGGGAATAAACATGTCAAGGTGACTCCTGACTCCTGAGTCGTCACTGACTCTCTCTAGTGAGTGAATTTATAACGAATGACATAATGCCATATGCATAATTTACATGGACAAACTCCCAACTAGTGCTGATCAGAGGAGGAGGGAGAGGAAGATCGGCGACGCCAGCAGCAGCGCGCAGAGCGCCCGGCGAGCGCCGGACATGACGCTGTCGGCGGCGTCGAAGGGGGTCAGCGCGCCGCCGGGGCTCCCCGTCCCCGGGAACGTCGGCGACGACCCGTTGCCGAACCCCGGTGTGAACGGGCCGACGGCGGACGGCGCGTTCGCCGCCGGCGTCGTGCCTCCGGCCATGGAGCTGCCAATGTGCTATTATGTCAGCGACGGAGCAAATGGTTGGCAGATTTGTTCAGACTTTCAGAGAATGTTGCCCGAGAGAAAGAGGAATAATGCTCACCTTCCTGAGAAGACGCATTGCCCTGAACCTGAAACCATGAAAGAATTAGAGCCCAAATTTCGAGCACGATTTACAAAATTTTCTGAACATTTAGTTATTCAGTAATTTAGCATGCAGAGTACAGAAAAAGATAGCCAATCTTTCAGAAAAAAAAGAACTCGATCTATCAGCCTGTCACCTCTCCTGTAGCCATGGGCGGTTCCTACTGCAGGTTTGGCCCAAAATGACCCCTCTATTCAAATTCAACCCAAATCCATCCTATAGGCATGACCCATTATATTGTATTTTTGTAAATTTTAAACTAACATGCTAGTTTTAGTGGAGTATTTAAGCAAAATTTGCATATGTAAATTGAGTTTTCGGTGTTATATTCGTGGAAAAAAAAGTTTTCGGTGTTACGAAATTTTGGATCGTGGAGTCCCAAAGAAAATTTCCTACAGCCGCCACTGCCTGCAACTACAATCTTTTCAATTTTCTAATTGTTGTTCTCCTTTCAATTTCTTCAGTGTTTTTCTCTTAGGCGATACTCCATTCATCCTAAAATATAAGGAATTTTGGTTGGATATGACCTGAAGACATCCAACCATCCCTTATATTTTGGGAACGGATGGAGTAAAGCAAAGATCTAAAATTAAAAAGCTGAATTTGGCAGGCATTGGACAGGTTAACATAGGCTGATGGGTGGCTTACTGGGGTCGTTGGCGGTGGTGGTGGCGGTGCCGTTGAAGCTGCAGGTGGCGCCGGCGCCGGAGTTGCGCTGGTAGTAATCGTTGTAGGCGTAGGAGGCCAACGCCGGCAGGTTGTTCGCCTTGTAGCACGGGCCCCCCGGCTGGATCGCTGCGCAGTTGGCGTGGCCCTGGCCGCACGCCCAGTTCAGCCCTTCCTGCAGCGCCGTCGGGTCCGCGTTCGGCAGCGCCACGCAGAACATCCCCGTCGCCAGCGACCGCCTCTTGCCTTCGCCCTCCGTCGCCGGGGAGATCTGTGGACCGATCGCCTCGGCCTGGCCGCCGCTGCTCTCAAGAAGACTCCCTGTAATGATTTTATGAGATGAGTTCTGAAAACTTTAACAAGAAACTGAGAAGCTATTTTTTTAAAAAAAATAAAGGAAACTTTTGGTTTTTTTTAAAAATTCAAGATAACATAAACTCTCGGGTGGTGTTTGAATCTCCTGAAGATGAAAATGAAGATAAAAATTAAGTGTTTCATGCAAAATGAGGTGGTAATAATGTGTGCTTAATTGATTTTTAATTATTATAAACTTGAAAATTGGATTAATTTGATATTTTAGAATAACTTTCATATAGAAAGTTTCGCTCGAAACACAACGTTTGGCAGTTTGAAAAGCGTGCCACGAAAATCCAAAACTTCATTTAGTCTCTATATGATTAAAGTGCACATAGTCTAGAATAAAAAAAAAGAGAATAAAAAACGACATGATAACAAAATATCATGCCACAGCAATCTACAACCATCATCTGAAACTAGTAATCCATGTTCAGATTCAGAAATGGTAGTGCATTTTTTTTTTTGGGGAATAAAAATGGTAGTGCATTTATCATCCTGTAGAGTTCTGACTAGTGGGCTGTATATTCAGATATTCTTCAGGTTTAGTAAAACGTTAGTAATAATTTCAGACAAGTGCAGTAAGTGGCAGCCTGATCATTTTTCACTGGAGAGAGACATGAAAAGGATGGCAAGCAATTCCGGGCTAAGCAAAGCTTCCCATGCAAAGTTTTTGATATTTTGCAGCTGAAAAGTCATCCACAAACAGTTGATCAACTTCGTATCAAATTGGCAATGCATTTCAAAGGTGTCGTTAGGAATCTCAATAAATGAGAAAAAGAAAGCGAGATAGCTACACTACACACCCGATGCGTTGGACAAGAGAAAGACGAGCAGAAGAATGCTGCATCTTTTCAGTCTTTTGGCCAACATTGTACTGCTCCAAGAACCCTCCAAGAGCACCTGTAACAATAATAAGGTTAGTACTACGAACTACATAGTCATAATAGTAGATGAACACTGCCTCAAAGTTCAGAGATGTACATGTTCTCTGGAGATTTTTTTTTTAACGACTCGCACGAGATTCTCTGGAGAATTTAGATATGCACATCTCTGAATTCATTCAGTCAAAAAAAAACATCTCTGAATTCTTCAAAGAGCAGGTATATATTCTCTCAAGAATTCAAAGATGTAGCATAGACAATGTAAGAATCGGGACCATGAACATAGAACTTGATACTTTCGGACCAAACTGCATATTCGCACTATAATACAACAGAAGTCTAGTAAGGTACGTCTTTGGGAGAGGGAATATAATGAATTGCGTCATGTCAGGGACGAAATTTCAGTCCCTAACTATTGACTCCCTATCAAGTGACATGATTCTGTCGGCACGAACTTATGTCATTAAGACGCTAATTGTTTAATCATAGTTCAAGTTATCCTGACATAACTTGGAAACACGAACTGGAATTTTTTTTTGAACGAATCGGCGAGCCGCCAATTTCATTGAATAGAGAAGGAGCAAACCGGAAATTTGGGTGCAATAACATGGAACCGCCCATGGAAACTAAAGCTGTGGATTGTTGGTAAAACGGAAGCATCTAGCTACATGACCACTTAATTGTTCATAGCACATCAAAAGATTCTACTTTTTGTATCAGGACAAAGGTATGGGGGTATGCACCTTTCTTTCACCAATTCTTGCAATAGCACTAAAGATGACCGAATTGGCACAACTCAAATCTTCAGTAATATATTATTCAGGTCGCTTGAGCTAGCTTGTGATCCAATGAAAAAGAAAGGTAAAATTTCTCTCTTTCTTTAGGAGAACGGTAAATTTCTTTACAGAAGAAACCAAAGGTGGTGGACTTCTAATCTATAATTCTCCGGTTTTGGACTGAAAATCTGACTGTTAAAGAAAGGGGAAACGGAAGATCATGTTCCGTCTACCCTTAACTGAAACAGGTTGATCATGCTGTTGGGAACACTCTGCAAATATTTTCAGGGAAGAATCAAAGGGTATCGGAGAAGAAAGCCAAGAACTTAAGAACAGAGCAGAGCTGATCGACAAAGGCGCCAACAGAAGGCCAAAGATATAAGGAACTGGGAAACCTAACTCAAATAAAAGACCGATGATTGGAAAGGAAAAACAGGCTAAATTCAGATCAAGAAAAGGGGAAGGAAAAGGATAAAAGGAGCATCAGAATTGCTTCGAGAGCACAACTCTTCTAGAACTTAGAACAGGATACTGAAAAGAATCATACCTTGGCCACCAACTCGCCAAGTTCTTAGCTTCTTCCAACTGCCAAGAACAATCTCCTGTTCCTTTCTTGTGGACAGAGCTCGAACTTATGAAGTCTGAACCCTCAATTTGCGGGATATGAGCAGAGCCTAGCAAGGAAACCTGGATATGTGGTCTTTCCTACCTTCTATTGGCACTAAGTATATACGAAGAGGAGCGATTAGGCTGTAATTTTGCTTTGGAAACAGATTAGAATAGGTGCAATTCGGCACTAATACTAATACTAATACTGCCAAGAGATTATATGAGAGAGAAAGAGAAAGGAGATAGTGCAATGGTTCAGACTTCAGAGGAACGCAGAGTAGTTGGTAGGCAGAAAAAAAAACCCAGCAGATTTTCTTTTTCTGTTGTGTTTATGGACGGTGTGTGTGATTGATTTTGTCGCTATATATGGTGTGTGTTCTTTTCAGTATGCTGCAGGATACTACTACTGAAATTCTTATTTTCATATGAAGAAATACTACTGATTTTTTCTGAATTTAAATGACCTATCATATATGGAGTAATGTTGAGTGCACCAAACAGGCAGAAAGGGAGTTAAAGGTAACACAAAACATAGACTGATCACTGTTTTGTGGTGCTACTTTTGATCAATGATCATTGATCAGTGATCACCCCAAGAGTGGATGATGTGCATGCTAAATTCTTTTGATGATACACTAATGATCAATCAACCTGCCTTTATCTCAGCTACACTTTCCCTGCCGGCCACCTCCACTCTGAAACCACCAAGCACAAGTAACAGTATCTTCATAAGAAATTCGAAAAGGTACCATAAATTTTTTTTTTGCAACAAATAAGGTTTAATTTAAAGCGTAAGTTTTGTAAAGTTCCAACTGCTCTTCCCAGATCAATTGTTCACATGCTTCGCATAAAGATCATGCATGCTCAGTCATCTTTTCATTTAGTTTGCATGCGTGCATGGCCTTTTTTCTATTCTGAAGAAAAAAGAACAACCTTACCCATATTCACCGACAAGATTCTCGTATTACTGCTGGTGCAGTTTAAGCCACTAATACGTGGGATCGGGGTACCGGACCCACTTGCCAGTGACTGCTACTGAACAAGCAGTACTGCAGAGGATCCATGCACATATTCACTTCTGAATTCTGAATTACCAAATGATAGCGATGTACAGCTTTCAGTTTTAACTATAATCTTCTCCATGCATCTTTGTATCTTATCTTCTGTTCCATACGTCCATACGCCTATGGAGTGTACATGTGGAGGACAGATAGTGGCACAGGTGGTTGGTACTAGCACATCAAACATGAACGGAGTCACAATCAGCTAAGGCCAATCGGTGGATTACACACATTGGGTTCGGATCATTCCAGGGCTTTCTCATCCCCCATCACTTTGATCACTTGTGTTGATCCTAATCTAGAGCTTGTTTAATGTACTAGTCGTACTACTCATAAATATTATGGATGCTAATCTTGAATGTTCCTTCGATCTGCGTTCTTCTGAATAAAACTTTGTCGCCTGAACATTTCCATGTTTCTGTACCTTGCATATAACCTCTGAGCCCTCAGGAAAGCTGGTTAGATGAACTGTAAGCATGAGAATAACTATGCTGGTGATATTGTCAAACAACATCAAACCTATTTACATATAGCTAAATTCACGAATGACAGGTCAACAGAAAGGAAATGTTATCATCATGCGCAGGAAACAAGAAAAAAAGTTAGGTAGATAAGCCTTAGCCCTTGAAAAAGGCTGGAATACAATGCCTGCTTTTTTAATGTACTACTACTGCAAAATCTTTTGTCACTAGGTCAGCTTCTCACAATCCACAAATCCATTTATTCAATCTTATGAGGAGATCAAATTCAAAATTTCAATGCACAACAAATACCCAAAGTTTCTTTAAAAGGGTTTCAAAACTACCCAAATACAAACAGCAGTAACAGAACAGGAAAAAGAAAAGAAAATGGTTGGAAAGGCTTCGCTTTTCAGGGCCGAAAAGGTTAGGCCCACGAGTCGATGACAAACTTCGCGGCCCACACAACGACATCGCCACTCGCACCGTCCAACCGCGTCATCTCGTGGACACGTTTCACTATCCGACGGCCAACACGCCACGCGTCCCCATCATAAAAGGCCTTCAGGCGCCGCCACGCGTGTGCGCTCTCTCGTGCCGATTCGGGGCTCCTCCGGAAGCTTCTAGAGCGGTAGAATCCAAAACTCCAGAGGCGAACGCGACGCGACGAGACGAGACGAACCGAAGAAGAGTTCCCTCCCTCCGCTCGAGCCCCTCCGTTTTGATCCGATTCGCTCGCGGTAAGCGTGATTCCGTCGCTGTAATCGCCTGCTAGGTCGGTTGTGATGGTGAGATTGCTTCCTGTTTGATCTCCGAGATGAAGCCTAAACCCTAGGAGAGGTGTGTTTATGAGCAGTAACATAATTCGTTGGGTGATTTTGGTTATATTATGATCCGGATCGATGCTGTAGTTGATTATGTGGTGGCTCTAGGTGCGTCTTAAATCTACTAGTTCGTTAGGTGCGGTTGGATGGGGTTTGGATGATTTGGTCGTGATGCTTGGTGAATTTGTGGTTTCGCATTGTGATGCTGCGTAGTTACACACTGAAATCCTCGTTTTCAAAAAACAAACGCTGAAATTCTATGCGGAAACTAGTGAGTTGGCGCCTTGGTAGTGTAGACTTGCATAGTTCTCTGCAATTATTCTGCTGTGTGGTGATTGTACTCTGAAGCGCTCGATTAATTTCTACCTTTTTTACTTTATGTAAAATAGTTTAAGCCATGGACTTAATTTCGATTGGAGGGAATATGCTTGCGCTATGCTCTTGAGACAATTGATTACTTCCTGTTTATTAGTATTGCTAGTGTATTAATGCTATTACATTTGTTTACTGCTTATTTTCTTTTTCTAATCTTATGCTGTTTGTTGTTCTAGATTGATATGGGGAGAGGCTACAGTTACAGCCCATCACCACCTCCAAGAAGCTATCGGAGAAGGGCCAGCAGCCCAATTCCCCGCGACCGTTATGGTGGACGCGGTAGAGATCTCCCTACCAGTCTTCTAGTCAGGAATCTTCGTCGGGACTGCCGGTAAAATTTCTTGAAATTTCCTGTGGCCAGTAATTGCGAGCGCACAACTAGTAGATGTGCCATGTATGAAATTTATACTTTGTTACTGAATTCGACATATTTACAAAATATTATACGTTTACGCATCTGTGGCATTCTCAAGTTCTTTCTTTTGTGACGCTCTGCTTATTGAGCTAAGATGGTTTTGTGAGCCTATATGTGTTCTTTTATTATTACTTGGTGCTACTACATTGGTAATTGGAGTGATAGATTTCAATATTTATAAAATTCCAGTTCCAGTCTTAAGCTGGTTATAGCGGCCAAAAGAATAGGTATGTCTTTGAGCTGCATGCTTTTCTGTGTGCACGTGGAAATTTGGCGCAAATAATTGGCATCAAATTTAAATGCATTCCTGAAGAGGAAATCAGACATTTAGTTGAAGCTTCATTATGTTATTGGTTATGATTCTTTGTATGTACTGCAACTGGAATTCCATCTTTCCTCTTTAGCCCTTTTAACTCAGTACATTATGTATGCAGGCCAGAGGACCTTCGTCGGCCGTTCGGACAATTTGGTTGTCTCAAAGACATTTATATTCCAAGAGATTACTATAGCGGGTAAAGCACCATATGTAGACTAGTATTAATTGGCATTTACACCAGCAGAGACTACTTAAAATTTATAGCTGGGATTTATACATTGACATAAAAAGTGCACTCTGCGAGCTCTCCTTTTTTTTTTTAAAAAAAAATATGTGCTCTAGCTTTACTAGCAGACATTAAAATACTTTTGTCATCCACTTGAGATTAACAGTGAAACCAAGTTTGTGAAGAGTCTTTAGTGATTCAAGTATGTTGAAGAGAAGGGAAGAGACTGAGAGTTGCAAATTAAGAGATATGCAACATAAATATTACAGATGAAGAGAAGAAATGTAATTACGGGTTTAAGAGATAGTTCAAGTCATGAAGTGTTTGAAGTCTATATTTATAATCTGACAGGTGCAAGGTCAGAAGCAGAGTGCACACTCTTGTTTTACTTAATTTGTATCCAATGCTGTACAACCATGAAAAGCTTCATAAGTGAATTTGTTTGTTTGCTTGGTGTCGTATAGCTGAAAACAGAACCACTGCCATTTTTAAGTAAGACTGTTTTAAAACTTTTATTCAGACATCCATTTCTTTGTCCTTTTCAGGGAACCGCGTGGATTTGGATTTGTCCAGTACTATGATCCTGATGATGCCGCCGATGCAAAATACTACATGGATGGGCAGGTTATTCTGGGTAGGGAAGTAGCTGTTGTATTTGCAGAGGAGAACAGAAAGAAGCCTTCTGAGATGAGATCTCGCGACAGAATAAGGTTCGTTGTCCCATCCTCCCTAGCGCAAATACATTAACTCGCTGCTCTATTCACTTATCTGCTTGGACAATCTGCAGTGGCAGCAGAGGTCGTTCCTATGACCAAAGGTACTCTAGGTCACCGCGATACTCTCCTCCTCCAAGGGGCCGCTCGCCTTACCGCAGCCCAAGTTACTCAAGGTATATATGCGCACACGCTCTTTCTGTCTTCATGCTTCAGCTTCCAGCTTCAAAACTACTGTTGCATTTCACAATGACACGCTTGAAAACATCTGTGTCTGTCTTGGCAGGTCTCCTTCGCCTCGGTATGCAAGGCGCAGGATGAGGGAGAGGTCTTACTCACCTGTTGAGAGCAGATCAAGGAGCAGGAGCCCGGTCGAGGAAGGATACGGTGGTGGATCCACACGGAGAGAGAGGTCGCTCTCTGTCAGTGGATGAGGTCTAGAGCAACCGGTAATCTTCAACTTGTAGTCGCTATGGCTTTGCGAACCATATGTTACTGTCGTGCTGTAGTGGTATCAATAACTTGGCAAATGTTGTGTCATTACGCCTTTCCTGGAAGATTGCAAACATATTAAGTTACAACGCCGGTGAATTCTGCTCACTTTGGAGTTGTTATTGCTTTGTGTTTGTTTTGCTGTGAATTCTGTAGAAAACGTTTTGATATGGTTGCGCGGTGGATGGGGATCTGGCACAATGGTCGAACCTTGGAGCATTTACAGCATAAGACCCCTTTACAGGAGCTAAAGAAACAGCTAATTGGTAGTCATTTCAGGAGAATCTAAAAATGTTGAAAAACTCGGGCTTTTGGCTTTTAATTTATTTTCTAGATTTTATAGCTACATGATACTATAATCTGGTTAAGAATATGGATTGCTTGATGGTGCAAAAACTCCACAAGTAGCTAGAGGTCTCTAGATATATCCCCGTCCAAAAGAAACTCAATTTTATTCGGTTTTATAGTCAGGAATTTAGAACGAAAGCAATCCTAAAGAAACTCAGGCCATGTTCTTTTCTCCAACAAAAACTGAATAAGCTTTTGAATAAAAGTGACACGTTTTTCTTTCAAACTGTTAAACGGTGCATTTTGTGCGAAAACTTTCTACATAAAAGTTGTTCTAAAATATAAGATTAATCTATTTTTTAAGTTTGTAATAAGTAAAACTCAATTAATTACATGTTATTACCATCTTATTTTACGTCAAACACTTAATTTTTATATTCATTTTAGATTCAAACACCACTCAATATCATTCAGATTTATCGGAGTACGGGCTTATTCCGATGGGATTGAGACCACAATCACCATTGATGGCTGACAAGAGGCTAGCGGAAACTGGGCTGGGCTTGGCAGCGTGTACGTCGCGGGCTGAGCAAGGCTGGCTGGGCCGAGTCGAGCCGAGCGGTCACCCACAGCCACACTAGGCCCAGTTCCTCCGTCCAGCAAAGCAACGCGCCTCTAGTTGTGAACAAAGGAGGCGCACGTGTTCCGTGGCACTGGCAGCGAGCAAAGCCAAGGCCATCGCCACGGCCGGTGATGACTAGCGCGTACTGTATTTTGTCATGTCTAACTAGTAGCTAGTAATGTGAGCTGTAAACTAACCAAGCAAATTAAAAGACCGTGACCGACTGACCGCCATCTTGCAGGGCAACGCGAGCAAATAGTATACTACTTACTGCCATATAATCCCTGGAATGGGCGTGCTGGCACACGGATCAAATTTAACTTCTTGGCAAGAAGCAACAGTGTAGGCAGTATAAATAAATATATAGTAGTAGTAGTCGTCGTCGTTGGTACAAAGTAGAATGGCAAAATACAGTTGGAGGGATGGCTTGTGCAAGTTGATGCATGGCTTCTTAGGGCAGTCTAGGAGTGAAAATGATCGGAAACGGTCGAAATCGGTAACATCTCTTCGGAAACGATGCTCGATCGGCCGGTAATTGCCCATATTTATCACTTAAACTACTCAGTATCGGCATTAATACGATGCAGAAATAAATTAGAAAAAACGAAATTTAAAAATAGCCAAAAACGGTACGGTCGGAAACGGTACCCCTTAAACGGAAACGGCGTCCGGTCGATCGGTAATTTCCGTTTCACCCCTAGGGCAGTCCCAACCCTCCACCTAGGATGGTCTCTATACTATTAACTACATTGTCATGTAGGACTTTTAGCTTATGTGATACTATATTAATTAAGAGAGAGAGAGAGTGAAGAGAGGAAAAAACTGGGTCTCATGCAAGACACAGCTTCAACGCGAGAACCTATGCACTAGACACTATCAAGTTTTATATTGGGAGAGAATAATGTCTTTATAATAGATGAAGAATAAATATAATTGGTAAAGAAGAGAGATGATGTATTTATTAATGGCCCACTTTAACAAACCATGAGTTGTAGAATGTAGTTTCTATTGTGATGTCTTATTGACATGGCACCATAGACACTGCTTATGGACTATGGGTTGAGACTGTCCTACCGAGTACTAGTAATTAATTTCTTTTTTTTCTTCTTTGCATAGAGCAAGTTTAATAGTTGAGCTAGCTCATACTAGAGCTAACACGTATTATAGATTAACTATAAGCTAGGTTGATTATATTTTTCTTATCTCCTTTTTTTTTCTCTTACTATGAATTTAATGTAAATATTTTAAAGCATGTATAAACCTAGTTTTTATATAAGAGTCAGCACTTTTCATATTTTTCTTTATCTCTTTCACGTAAGTTTATAGTTGGTTTCTATCGATACGTTATGCATCGATGCAACAAGAGATCAGGCAACACACTGCAAAGCCTCGGCCGATCGAATAGCTTCGGCAAGTTGAAGGAAATGGATCTCTTCTGCATGGCGATCGATCGAGCTTGGATTTGGACTTGTGCAGGATGTTAGGCCAACGAAAAGGCATCCAATTGTCAAACAAACCCACGGTCTACTACCATGCTAGTCGTAATGCTACTATATATATATACTTTGTATGTAGGAGTATGTAGCCAGTACTGCGATGCAAAAGTTTACACTAGCTACTTTGTTTTTGACTTTCAATTGGATTCTCCTCCTCTCTGACTAAAACTAAAATCAACGCCGGAATTCAGGTCCCCCAAAGTCGCATGTCTCCTTCCACATGACAACTTGCATTGACATCGCATGGTGTAGACTTGCCTCGAGACCACACTAATTTTAGGATATGCTTAGTTCCCACACAAATATTTTACATCCTGTCACATCGAACATTTAACACCTACATGAAGTATTAAATATAGGCTAAAAAATAACTAATTGCACAGATTGCGATTAATTTGCGAGACGAATCTTTTAAGCCTAATTGCTTCATGATTTGATAATATAGTGCTACGGTAAACATTTGCTAATGATGGATTTATTAGGCTTAATAAATTCGTCTCCCTGTTTATTGACGGATTCTGTAATTAGTTTTTTTATTAGTGCTCGAACATCCCATACGACACCCTATATAATACCTAATGTGACACGTCAAAACTTTATACCGCTAGATCTAAACACCCCCTTAGTCTTTTACCAATAGCTTTCATCCCTAGAATGGTCCGTTCATAGTCTTTACCACTATATATTACTACCTCCCTTGCTTTACTTAACCTCTTCTTGATTAGACACCCCATCAGATAAAACTTTTTCACGTACGCATATCAGCCGAGAATTAAGACTATATATATTTGCGACTCCACACAATACGCGTGTTGACTTGGTTTCATTTGGATTAGATGAAATTAGGTTCCGTCCAATTCGAATCGTTTGGTTGGGGCATTAACATCGAATCCCTGATGCAAGATGATACCCTTCAGCTAGCACTATTTGGGTCACTGTCTGCAGTGTCAGATATACTTGTGGTTGCTTCATGCGAATTTCTTCAGGCTATGCTCTCTTAATTGGATAGTCATTAATAATCAACTATAACCAAGTTTAGCTTCAGTTCACATTTCTTGGTAGTTTAGCAGTATGGCTCTCTCTGTTTGTCGGTGAAGCTGACGTTGCATGCAGTATGCAGAGAAAGAACGCTAGCTTCAGATAGCGATTAGCTTTTGGTTTAAGCATTGAATTTTCTTTTCCATTTGATGTGAATGATTGGTCTAGGAATGCTCCACGTTGCAACTTATCTGCTGATTAATTGGTTAATTCGTTGGGTCCCGGTTGCCACTTAAGACAGGTCACCACTTCTGTAATCCAAAACTACATGTATTCTATACCTATATATTTCTATTCTGAATATAATGTATCATTCATAGGAGAACTTCATGCAAAAAAAAAAAAATCAAAGTAGCCTTGAAGACAAATTTACGCGTACAGATCAGTATTTGAAATTCGGATGAGCTAGGTAAAATTTCCTTAAGTATATATATGTAAGAAATGAAAATTGAGATGGCGTGCAGTTGTGGCTGCAAGCCATGCAGCAAGCATAATATAATACCAGAGTAGACATGGATATATAGCGTGCTATGATTTGTATGGAGTATCTCACTACAGAGACCACCGTTACCGGATCAAGGATGATCAAATCAACCATATTAATTTCCCAAATAATACATGCATGGAATCATATAAAACTGCACATGTCAGTAGTCATCACACCGAAAGATCAGAGTACATATGGTGTGTGTGATTAGTTTAATTAGGACTTAAAAAAGGGCTAGTTAATGCTGCCAACAGCTGGAATTGTTGTTGGCCAAGCTGGAATCTCTTCTACGTACACCTCCCATACAACTCTTTTAATTTTTTAAGTCAATCATACCAGTACATTTATAATGCAATGCAATTGCTTTCAGTTCATCGGTGTGGTGATTAATCATATCCAATAAACAGGTCATGCATGTATTTCATACAAAGGGAGGAATCCCATTTGACCCCCTCAATCCAATCCACATCTCTTTGCTTACCTACTCATATGGGATTTTATTTGTGTCTCTTTTTTGTGCCAAGTCAAAGGTTAGAGGTGAACTTTTAACCTAACTTCTTATAATGATATACATATATATGTGTGTATATTAATTTGTGTACTGATGATGCATGGATCAGCAATGCAACATCAAGATCTTGGAACAGTGGATTGCTGATTGCTGTAGTAGCTGCCTTCCAAGCTGTCCTGTGGAGAGGTGGTAGCTAGGACTTGTTCTATCTGGACCTATGCATGCAAACAACTTGGGCAAAATCATGATTTAGATTTGTTTTCTTTTACAAAGCTAACTTGAGAAAGTTTGTTTTTGTCTAGTTGTGGACTAGATTTCATTCAGTGGATAGCTCCAATTCTTCAACAGAAACAGTAAGAGCAAAGTAGTACATCAACTGAGCTACTAATACTACTACCACCACCACCACTACATCTACAGAAATATACTACTTTTGTCCCAAAAAAATCAACCTACGACGAGATGTGACCCTCCTAAGTTGATTTTTTTTTGGGACGGATGGAGTAGGTGCTACAGAGTTGGGCTTAAAGTGCCACAGAAATTGCTCAAAACAAATGTTTTGATCTCATAAGAAAATATAAAAAATTTAGAAGAAAGAGAGAGCAAAAAGTCAAAAACATAGGGTTAAATCTCTTGCTAAAATTCTAAAATATACTGTAGGGGTTTCCCCTTCAGATTAATCCCCTTGAAAGAAATCCTACAGAACAAGCATAATGTATCGGAATTATTTTTTCGGATTGAATTCTTTTAATATACTATGTGCCTCTCAGCGTTTGCTTGTTAGTTTATTAGTTACAACCAAATTTTTAATGTTAAAGCTTAATGTTAGAGTCAATTTTGAAACTTTTTCATCCTAATTTATTTTATAGCTTTGACTTTTAAATCAATGAGAGCACAAAAATAAAATTATATCTATAGATTATAGATTATTTTTATTGTTTTGTTCACATTTCCACGGCTTATCGAGCAAACAATGATTTTTTTCTAAAAATGGAGCCCTTAATATGGGAGTAATACGAGCCTCATTGGTTGCCCATATTTTCTAATAAAGTCAAAACGACTTATTAAGGAATACAAATTAATTTATAGATAAAACTTTCACATCGACTAAAAACAACGTTAAAAGAAAATTACTTTGAAAATATATTAAAATCAATTTCAAAGTTGAGTTAGAAAATTTTAATATTTTTCTTTTTGACTTATGAGGCCAACGTGGATGGGTCGTACATCTCCTGAGCCTTGCCAGTTGCCACCTCACCCCTGCAGTTGGGGCATAGTAGGGAACGGAGTAATGAACAGTAATGCAGCAATTATTTATCTTCATGAGCGTGGTTCCACTGCATTGGCTGGATCAGCAAGAACCATGGCTGTCACACACACAATTGAGTCTCTGACACAAAAACATGATTTCATTTGAGTTGGCATGTGATTAATTACTCCGTATTTAGTTTGTCAGGAATTTATTAATTTTGCAGCTAAGCTAGCGACCCAAACCCAAAGTGCCACACGTCCTCGGATCGTAGTGGTACGGTGGGTGGTACGATGATGGTGGAGTACATGCAAGTACTGCGGCGCTGTACGGTCCCCTCATGCGGCTTGACTGCTTCTCTCTTCTCAGACGAGGCCGTGTTTAGTTCTAAACTTTTTCTTTAAACTTTTAACCTTTTTATCACATTAAAATTTTCTACACATATAAATTTCTAACTTTTTCGTCACATCATTTTAATTTTGATCAAATTTTTAATTTTAACGTGAACTAAACACGCCCTCTACTGAAGACTGCTAGCCTCATTGGATCCTAAGGAAAAACAGCTTGGATCTGCTGTTCTCCTCCTCCATCGATCTGTTGTGTGAGCGTGTGCTTTGCCATCGCATTTGCATTTGCGTGCGTCCGGTCTGACTATCTGAGTAGTATTCCTGCCTTTTGACCACCGCACGCGTCGTCCGGCTGCTGTCCGGCTTCTCAAGTTCTGAGTCTTCTGACCTTGCATCCACACGTGAAAAGTTCTTAAATCTTTTGGCTTTCTGCTAATCCGTTGGCGCCAAAAGCTAGCAGAAAAAATTTCAACAACGAAGCAAGGTTTCCTTTTAGGCGATATGCATGCAGGGTGGACATTATATCCACCGGTTGATTTTTAACGTGAATGTTTAACGTTGTTGTTTTTTTAACATGTATTTAATCATTCGTCTCATTAAAATATACATAATTATTATTTCTTTTTATTTTTTTGTCATAAAAATACTTTAAGCATAATTTATATTTTTGCATATTTACACAAAACTTTTGAATAAGACAAATGATTAAACGTCTGTTTAAACGTTAACAACGCCAAACATTTAAAACCGGACATAGTATAAATTCTTAGCTTCATCGTTTAATCTTCAGCTTATTAGGGGTAGCCAAACTTTGAATATTAAATTTTAATTTTAGAGTTAATCATTTATTGTAGTTTATTTTCTAGCATTGTCATCTAAATCAATGAGAAGCCACAATTTCTTTTGTCACTAATAAGCATTACAACTTATAATCAGACATGGGCAAAAGAATGAGACTGTTCATGTGCTCAGGATAAATACGAAAAAGAGAATCTAGTGTGTACCATTGCACTAATTCAACAATTTGTCATCAACTTTAGCCCTTTTTGTAACATGATACTTAATTTTTCAGTTATTTCTACAATCTGCCATTATATATAATATTTTAAAAAAAGTTAAAAGTTTCCCTTATATACATATAAGGGTTGTCAATTAATTGATCTCGCTAGAAATTTTTAAACATTATGAATTTTTTTGTTAGCCCCTTTGCACGAATAGCTATTTTTGTGTGACATATGAGAGAGGAATCGCTTACCCAAAAGATAATTACCTAAAAATATTTTTTGTAGGATATCAATTATGGATTATATTAAAATCAACACCACAAAACTATTCTATGTAGCATATAAGAAATAAATTATACTTTTTTTATAAAAAATAGTAATGCAAAAAATATTGAAACGTATCATAAATTTCTGTGTGATGTAAGGAGGCTATTTTTTTTATTTTTAAGCTTCATATGGGATAAACTAATTGTTAATCTGGTATATCTATAATGACATTTTGAGAACCTTTTAAAAAATAACTGGCTCAATAACATATACTCCTATATAATTTATAAACTTAATGGCATATTATAGAAATCAATGTAAACTCGGTGTGATTTTCTCAAATAAGAAAATAAGAATGCATGTGAGGTTGTAGTGTAGAGTTAGTACTCACAGGCCACAAAACTATAATATCATGGAGAGTAAAAAAAACAGAAATAAAATCTGAAGCAAAGGGAGACAAGTTAAAACGCAATCTTGGGCATGAGAGCCAGATTGGCCCCCAGGAAAATTAACGGCTACTGCGACGTGGAGCATGAAAGCCTTGCCGGCGCGCGGGTCGCCGACGTCCGGCCACGCCGTGCCGGCCGCCTTGCCGTCCCAGCCCAGCGCAGGGGCATTTATGTCCGACCGGACAAAAAAAAAGGCTCCCGACCGCCACGTCAGCACGGTAAGCTTTAGTTAGACGGCGTAGTGTCTATGGGCAAATATCCACGTTTATAGCGTGTCTTTCTTCAAAGCTACGTTTTAGCGGTGTCCGTAGGTTATGTAGCAAAATTTCCCAAGCAATAAACCCCCCTTGTACCCACTGAAGATCCCCGAATCGCACTGCATTCGTCGGCGCGGACACCTGCAAGCAGTGTGCATCCCGGATCTTCTGCGTATTATAATTATGGCTGCCAATCGATCGGTGGACCACACGGAACGGCGTACTACTACTGTACGTGTAACGTGTACGACAGCTTAAAACCCGGACCAATCACGCTGCACGGATACACAGCTCGACTGCATTTACGACGCATTATACTATTGATCTACTACTGCCTGCCAGCTCCAATTTGATTTATTCATTTCACTCTAAATTTCGCTGGAGCACTTCAAATTTAGAGTTATGGAGGTGGAGCTCAGGCAAACAGTTTCAGCTCTATCTAAAATAAGAGCGAAGCTGAGTGAAGCGTTCTCACAGAATAAACTGGAAAGATGAAGCTATGTTTAAGCTGCTCTATAACTTCATTTCAAGTCTTACTTGTTAAACTAAATTTAAAAGTTGAAGCTTTAACTTAGCGGTTTAATTAGCACTGGTGTATATAAAGAGCATAATCAATCATTGCTGATACCGTGATACGATCCGTAGCATGGCACACAGTGCGTGCATGCATGCTGTTAGTTGCTCTCTTGACTCTTGACATCTCACCATCCAGCTCTCCTGGATCAGAGATGAAAAGGAATGATCAGCATATATCCATTAGTCCATCCATCTAGTGTGCGTATTAATGCGTGGGTTTAATTCTGCATCTATCACTGTCAACCTAATCATTCATATATTGTTTGCAGCACAAGGCAGGATCACACCGCCCGCGCGCGCGTACGTGCACCAGCTTATTGTATCTGTGTTCTAACATGTAGTAGTGCAAGTTGTTTAGTTCATACTAAACATTTGCAAGTTGTTTAGTTCATATTAATGCATGTTAAAGGAAAAGATTATATTTCAGTTATTTCATTGGTTAAATTTGAAATTGTTTGAATTCTTCTCATAAGCATCTGATTAGCTGAAAATATCTGGTTTCCCATGCAATGAAATTAGTGTTGTATAAATGTTTGTATTGTCATGGAATTTAAATCATAAAAATACTTATATTTGGAGTGTGGAAGTTTATAGCTGCAGGTTCAGACATGCCTAGCTAGGTCGAGGCAGAAAACAAGCTTATAGCTAAGATTTGCTGCGGTTTTCTGTGTCGCTTTGCAGTGGCAAGATATACACATGCATAGGCTCTGTACAGTTCCTATAAAAAATTTTACACCCTGTCACATCGAACATTTGAACACATGCATTGAGTATTAAATATAGGCTAAAATATAACTAATTGCACAGATTACGACTAATTTTACGAGACGAATCTTTTAAACCTAATTGCTTCATGATTTGACAATATGGTTCCACAGTAAACATTTGCGAATGACAGATTAATTAGGCTTAATAAATTCATCTCGCTATTTATTGACGGATTATGTAATTAGTTTTTTTATTAGTACTTAAACACCCCATGTGATACCCTATATAATATTCAATGTGACATGCCAAAACTTTACACCTGAATCTAAACACCCCACAGTGTAATTATTCAGAAAAAAATACAGTAACACTACTAGCTAGTATACAGCTAGCATAGGAAGCTTCCTAGAGAGTTTCTCGTCGAAATATATAAAAACTAATTCAAATATTTTGTGCAGGGCCGTGCGATCCAGTTGCATATGTACAGTTGTACCGTTTGTACGGTGGACGGATCGATCAGTTTCTCAGCACGCCGCATGATCCGTGAGCTGCACTAAACAATGCATCGCATGCTCGCCTAGCTGCTAATTTAGCTCAACTAATCCTGATTTTATATATACATACGAAGTGATAGTTAATTAACCAAGCCCAACTTAATAATATGCGCGCATGCAAATGCTGCAGAAAATATTAGCTTGTGGCTACAACCTTACGTACGTAAGTGTCTCTCAGCTAATTAGTACTCTCTGACGTCATGCAGGCTGCTGCTGCTGCTGATCAGATTATCAGCTGCTAATTAATCTATTTATAGTTAACTAGATAAAACCAGCGCGTTGCTGCGGGAGATCTGTATAATAATAGTATAAATAACACGTAAGATGGCTGGATGATGTAACTTTATTTACTTTATATTATTTTCATCTTTGATTGACCATTGAAAAAATTTATAAACAATTAAGATGACGTGCTTTATAACAATGTAAATCATTCAAAAGCAAAACTATGATGATGTTGCTCAATTAATAACAAAATAAAATGAAGGAACATAATATATATTAACCATCTAAAGGCAAAACTAAAGAATAAAAGAAGAAAAGAATGAGATAATTTAAACCATAAATTAATTATTCAAGGATTAGAAATAATTGAAATGATATGATTTAACGTGAGGATGAACTTTGTAGATATATAATAATTTGATTCGTTGGATATATAATTATTGGGTACTAATGGGAATCTTTAATTTCTTCTTGCTCGAACGATTCGTTGTGTTCCTCGATCGCGATCGTTTTTTTTTCAGGGGGCCATGCATGCATTGTGTCTCTGATTCTGGGGTATGGGTAGTTGATTAGGCGTCTTACTAGCCAGCAATCGTTGCTCCATGGCTGGGTAACACGCTAGCAGAACATTACGTATGGTACATCATCATATGCATCTTTAATTTGCATATGACCTCTATTATTTTGCTGTTTAGTCAGCGCTTAGTATAATTTGTCTGCTTAATTATATTTATGATTATATCTGTACACATGTACGGGAGCATAGTGTGTACGTGCAACTAATTATACAGTTTAGTCGTTTAGATGAATTAATGGTGTTGTTAGAGAGTGTGACTGATCTGACCATAATGCAAGCATATGTACACGAGCGTTGTGAATATGACCGATGATCCGATCAATCATCAGTGGAAATGATCGATCTCTATCAGCTATAATCAATAGTGTGTTGAACTAATTTGATGAAGTGATGAAGCATATGCAGTACACCTAGCTAACTTATCCTGGTCCTCCTCCTGCGGTCAAATCATATATATGCCATTCAATTCGCCGCATCTAAATCGGATTCATTCCGGTCTTGGCTTACACATAAACAGCGATATGCGAGACGAGTGAATTTTGCATGTATATATATGAATTGTTTGAGGAATGGAAACCATTTCATTAGCGCGCGCGGTACGCTCTATCGAGCTCATAGACAATACGGTTTTTGAAAAACTTTATGGATTTTCATGGCTCGAGATGGCATCCCTCTTGTTTTATGCATGTTACCGAAATAGTTAATACTTTTTTTAAAAAATAGATTAATATGATATATATGACTCCATAAATACATAATGTTAAATTCAATTTCTACACAAATCAAAATGAAACTAGTATAGGTATATTCATAATTATGGGCTTTATTTTGTTACAAACTATAGAAGTCGCCTTTAAACTTATATATTCATGGGAGTAGCGATAAATCTTATATTATTTTATTTGGTCAATTTGTTTTCAAAATTTTAATAATTATTCAAGTGATCAGTAAGAAATGAGAGAATGTCCTCGAGAAATGAAAACATCCATATGATTTTATTAGATAACTTTAAAATTCATTTTAAAAATTTATAATATTTAATTAATTTATTTGTATCTCAAATCATTATTATCATAAATTATTCGACTGTTCATTGGAAAGAAAACACCAATAGGTCCAAGCGTGTGTTTGGTCTATGTAATATCAGTGTGTACTTACCTACTACCTTCGTCCAAAAATAATTTTATTTTTTAGTCATACCACACGTATCAATAGTAGAACAAAAATATCAAAATATCCTCTAGATCATCAAATTTCAATGTAACAATTCCTACTTTATCTAATTCAGTTGCATTTTATCTCTATTTGTACAAACTTAAATAAAATAAAATGATTGTTTAAAAATTAACTTATTTTAAGATAAATAAGAGGGATATGATAAGGATAATTTTGTTTTGGTACGGGGGAAACTACTTGCATGTACTTCGTCATTATTGCACGTACGCGGGTTCGTCGATCAGGCCCCGACCGGCTGTAAGCAGGGGAGCAGTAGATCGCCGACCAGTGAAAGAAAGATTCGATCTTCTCGAGGGAATTCAGGATTTGGCCGGAGGCGGCGGCGCCGCTGGGTGCGGTGGTCGTCGCCGCCGCTATTTACCTCGACGCGGCAGTCGGCGCACGCACGTACTCCGTGTGTATATATATGTGCAGGGTGGACAGAAAAATTAGGGAGTTATTCAGATTGTAGATAAAATAAATCTTATCAAATTTTAATAATAACAAAATTTTGAAATTTAATAATATTGTTAAGTTTTGACAGGTATTTATCGAAGTGTGGTAAAACCTAAATGGATGTACATCTTTAGCAGCTTTATTAAAAAATAGTATGGTTTAAAATAACATGAATCCAAAGCTCAAAATTAGCTGGGTACTTATAGGCTGTGTTTAGTTCATGTGCTAAATTTTTTTTAAGTATACGGACACACATTTGAAGTATTAAACGTAGACTAATAACAAAACAAATTACAGATTCCGCCTGTAAACTGTGAGATGAATTTATTAAGCCTAATTAATATATCATTAGCAAATATTTACTGTAGCATCACATTATCAAATCATAGCATAATTAGGTTCAAAAGATTACTCTCGTGATTCACATGCAAACTGTGCAATTGATTTTTTTTCGTTCACATTTAATGCTCCGTGTATGTGTCTTAAATATTTAATATTTAATGTGACGGGAAAGTTGAAAGTTTGGAAAGAAAAATTGAATCTAAACACGGCCCTAGAGAGATTAGCCGGCGCCACATTCCCATCATCGTCCGTCGACAAAGTCAAAACAAATTCAGGCAGGCAGCAGCAGTTTGATTTGCAGATGGATGGGAAGGGATCCATATCAGACGGCCGGTGTGTGTGTGACGTACTGCCAGACTGTCGCTGCCCGAATCATCGTGTACCCATCCCATCCCATCCATGCGCCGATCCATCCATCCAACAGCTGCACACACATCTCCACATGCGTCATGCGTGCGGTTGACTAAAGAGGTCCCCTGCGCGTTGAGACGGTCACCTAATGCTATTTGCTTGCGCCCGTTCCGGTGAACATTGCTGTCTCTGCACCCACAACTCTCTCCGTATTTCATACGCTTCATGTCAAACATTTGAGCATCGAACATAAACATCTTTTCGAATATTTCAGTTGGGTATATGAAAAAAATTAAAACGATACCAGTATCCAAAATGGATATCGGTCCTAGTAACGTGGACAAATATCATATATCTATTTTTGGATCCGATGATGGTTTCTAAATTTTAAGTACATATGTGATTTGCACTGTATGTTTTTCTAACTAATTCTGCCAAGTTAAGTTGCTCATATAGACATATAGGGATAATGGTGGGCATTCGGTCAGACCAAAAATTTCGGTTTCGTTCATTGAAAAATCAAGAACGAATAATAGTGTAAAATTGTCAAGACCGGCAAATTTGGTCTTGGTCTGGTCTCGGCCATGACCGAAATAATCAGAAGACGAACTATTAAAATCCTCGTAAAAACACATGAAAATCATCCAAAAAAATCAGAGAGGATTGGAGACTAAGTCGCAATCTCAGTCAATAGCCCCTCAACTAATCGCCGACTATCGCCGTCGTTGCTTGCGCCCTCCTGCTCCTCCATCGCTAGAGGGGAGTGAAAGCCACCAGCATCATTGCAAGGCGGTGAGGGGAGAGAAGGAAAAGGGAGGGTAGGCCAAAGTGGATGACTGAAGGGGGAGTCGGAGGCGGGCTATACGGTGGTGGCGCGAACGCGACGCATTGCAAGGAGGGATGTGCGAGCGTGGTGTGAGGAGGAGCTGCGTGCACGGCGCGGCAGTGTTGAAGCGCCATGGGGTTTGTTGGAAATTAGGTTTTCTTCGGTTGGAGGCTATTTCGGTTAATCCGGCTAACTGAAGCTCAGACCGAACAATTTCGGTTAGTTTAGTGTGAAGATTGAATTTATGCCAAAATTCTCGGTCTTAGTTAATTCGGTTCAGTCATTTTTCTGTCCACCCTAGGTCTTGGTTAGTCAGGGATGTAAATAGGAGGAGGGTAGCTAGGTCTGGAACCATATTCTTAACCCTAAATATTCGTTGAAATAACCCTAAATTTTAAAAATTTAGAATAAAAAGAACAAACCTATAAAAAATACAAAATTTACATCAATTGAGTGCTAAGTTCAAGAAACTTATGGCTCCACCACGGCATAGAGATCCAGTCACGCTTCAGGGCTTCCAGCTAGCCAGCCAGGCTCACCTGCTCTTTACACGCTGAGTCCGAGACGGGTCAGCGTCGCCACCGGCACCGCGCGCAACACCAACGCGCCACGTGTACCGCTGGATCTTCGCTTATACGGACCAGTAGCACGCTTTTCCGCATCCGATGGCGCCCCCGCTGGGTCCCACCACCCCCGACTACTCGGTCTCTCTCGCCGCCGACTCGCCTCACCTTCACCCGCCGCTATATATATTGCCCCTCGCCTCCCCCTGCCACCTTGTCTACTTACCTCATCTCATCTCGCACCAAAAACAACCAATCCAATCCACCACCACGACGACGACGAGCTAGTCGTTAGCTACACTGATTTGGTGCCAGCGACAAGGTGAGTGAGCGTTGAAATGTTGCTGTTCGTGGTCATTGGATTGGAATGGTTTCTTGTTCTTGGTTGTTTTGGGTGTCAGAGGGTGATGATATTTTGGTTGGTTTGGTTTGGTTTGGTTTTCAGAGAAGATTTTTTGGATTAAGGTGATGGGGGTGCTCTTCTCGTGCCCGGTGGACGATGAGACCGCGGCGGTGGAGGACGCCGCTCCGGCGGCGGAGCAGGCGGTGCTGAAGGCGTCGCTGGGCTCCGGCGGGAGGCTGAGGATCGAGGGGTCGCTGAGCTTCAAGACGAGGGAGCAGCAGAGCCTCCAGATGGTGGAGACCAAGATCCCCGCCGTCACCTCGCCGCGCGCCGCGCCGGCGCCGATGCCGAGGGAGCTCCTCCGCACGCGCTTCGCCGACGCGGCGGGCGCCGCCGCCGCGCCGGAGAGCCCCAAGCACGAGGCCGCGGCGGTGACGCTGCAGAAGGTGTACAAGAGCTTCCGCACCCGCCGCCGCCTCGCCGACTGCGCCGTCCTCGTCGAGCAGAGCTGGTGCGCCCCCCTCTCCCCCCAACTAAATCAGAAACCTCGCCGCCGCCGCCATTGCTGATCCGCCGCGTGTGGAATTCGCAGGTGGAAGCTGCTGGATTTCGCGCTGCTGAAGAGGAGCTCGGTGTCCTTCTTTGACATCGAGAAGCAAGAATCCGCGGTGTCCAAGTGGGCGAGGGCAAGAACGCGAGCAGCCAAGGTGAGCTTTGCCATTTCATGGTTTCACACCTCAATTTGTTTATTGCAAATCTTGGTCAATGGCCAGCTCTTCCTCTCGTTTTATTTGAGCTCAATCAATTCTGAATTCCACCCAAATTCAGGTTGGAAAAGGGTTGTCCAAGGACGACAAGGCTCAGAAACTCGCATTGCAGCACTGGCTCGAAGCTGTAAGTCTTCTTTTCTTTTTACAAATACTGTAAAAAATATATATGTTGTGCGAAGAATATGCTAATGGTGCTTAAATTCTGATGAACAGATTGACCCACGGCACAGATATGGACATAATCTTCACTACTACTATGACTGCTGGCTGCAGTGCGAAAGCAAGGAGCCATTCTTCTACTGGTGAGTGATATAATAAACTGAATAACTCACCATGAATTTTTTAGCCTCTGAAGTTTTTGATCAGCCACTGAAATCTGAAGCTGCAATTACCTTGTTTTGGCTCTTTCAGGCTTGATGTTGGAGAAGGCAAGGAGATCAATCTTGAAGACCGGTGCCCGAGATGGAAGCTTCTAAGCCAGTGCATCAAATACCTTGGTCCAGTAGGTGTTTGCAACTTTTCAGTTAATCTACAGGGTTTATCTAAACTGCTGCATCAATCATAAGTATGTATATTCAGGACTAATGAAGTAAAAAATTGAATGCATGCAGCAAGAAAGAGAAGACTACGAGGTTGTGATTGAGGATGGCAAGTTCATGTACAAGAACAGCCGGGAAATCCTTGACACATCTGGAGGGCCAAGAGATGACAAATGGATCTTTGTTCTGAGCACATCCAAGAATCTGTATGTTGGTCAGGTAAATAATGCAGATACCCTCATGCTACCAACAAGCAGCAGTTGCCTTCTGTGAAATGGTTCATCATGTAACATTGCCCATGAATCTCTATTGCAGAAGAAAAAGGGCAAATTTCAGCATTCCAGCTTCCTCGCTGGCGGCGCAACGTCTGCTGCTGGCCGACTAGTTGTCGAAGATGGAACTCTGAAGGTAATTGATGGTCTCCTCTTAAGCGTCTACAGTTTTGTAGTATTTTAGAACAACTTTGCATCATCTGGTATAGATTTGTCAAACATAATGCTGATACAATCTTGTGATTGTTCTTGACAGGCAATCTGGCCTCACAGCGGGCACTACCGCCCGACAGAGGAGAACTTCCAGGAGTTCCAGGGCTTCCTCAAGGACAACAATGTCGACCTCACTGATGTCAAGGTGAGCATGCATGTGCTGGTTGCTGAAACCACTGACATTGAAATGAGATGCCACCAATTGCTTCAAGATTGCATTCTGAAGTTTAACACTTCCAATTCTGTTGCAGATGAGCCCAACTGAAGAGGATGAGGAGTTCTGGAGCAGGCTGAGGAGTATCCCTTCTGACCGGTGCGCCGACGCTGCTGACAACACTGAAGAAGAGATGAACTCTTCTGAACAAACTGTCAATTGCCAAACGCCTGAAGCCACTGAAACCCCAACTGAAGAGATCTCATCACAACACATCCAAGAAAGAATCAACAATCCTAGCACAACTCTGCCAAGGGTGGCTTCATCAGAAGGCGCCGCGACATCGAATGCCGGCGACAACGGATCGCCTGAAGCAGGAGGAGAAGATCATCATCGTCAGGAAGAGGGCGATGAGCCATCATCGCCATCGCCGTCGTCGTCGTCGTCTGTGCCGAGGGAGAAGATCCTTGAGAGGATCAACTCCAAGAAGGAGGCCAAGTCGTACCAGCTGGGGAAGCAGCTGTCGTTCAAGTGGACCACCGGCGCCGGGCCACGGATCGTGTGCGTCAGGGACTACCCGTCGGAGCTGCAGCTCCGGGCGCTGGAGCAGGTGCACCTGTCGCCGAGGAGCGCCGCCGCCGCCGGCGGCAGGCCGTCGTCCCGGTTCGCGTCGCCGCAGAGGTCAAGCAGCCCGATGGCGAGAGGGTGCAGCGAGCCATTGACGCCGAGAGAAGCATTCCGCTCGCATCTGCAGCAGGGAGTGCTGATCAGGTGAACTGATCATAGCTGGATGAGGAGTTGAAAATTGTGATGATACAATTCACCCGTTCTTTGCCTTGAACAGGTGATGATACAAATTGTGCATAGAAAGAATAAGGGTGGGGGTAAAGAAAATCCTGCCCATGTAGATCTTGTAGTAGAGTCTCAAGAAAGAGATCTTGTAGCAGAGTGATATACACAAATCAAAGCAAATCAATACAAATTATTTCATTCTTTGTTCTTAAATAGCACAATATTCTGACCGAATCGAATGTTTCGTAATAGTACCATTTGTACTCAAAACACTAGCAGCGAATTTGGTTTTGCCAATTTCATACTAGTTTTCCAATTTTTGAAAATAACAACACCTGGAGGAGAAAATTTCAAATCACACGAATATGCAACTATAGCTTAAGAAACATTTCAACTCACAGAATTGAAACCCATGATAATTTAAGAAAATTAAAATTTGAGAATAACAGGAGTTGAAAATTCCGAATTGTAGCTGATACCAAAATTTTAAATTTAAAAATTCCGAATTGTAGCTGATACCAAAATTTTAAATTCTGAATTGTGGGGCCCTCTCTGAAAGAGAGCGCCCTCCAAAAATTAGCGTATGCTGCTTAATGTGGCGCGCACACGGTATTCTTTAGTAAAAGGCGAAAGAATAGTTCGCTTTGTGCTCACCACGCAGCTGCGTGCCTTTCAACCGTAGGCCCACCGCCCTCTTATATAGCCGAGCTCACTGCACCCTCCGACCTGGCCAGGCGAGGTGGTACTAAACTCGAGTAAACCACCCGCTTCGGCGCTTCACACCCACTACCACTAGGCCACTACCACCACCAGCCCAGCTCACCAAGGAAAGCCCAAGAGCTCTCGTGGGCTTCCAGCCTTTCACGCGTTCAGGCCCACGCGCTTTGTGTGCAACACGTCTACACTCCACAGTTCCACACCAGTATCAGATGGAAAGGCTGGAAGCCTTACATTTTCTTCCCAAATACCATACCTCTGACGCAATTTAGGAGTTGTTTGGTTTGTTGTCCTCTAAAAATTATTGGTAGAATCTAAGTAAATTATAGCACTACCGATGTTTTTGATAGGGTGGCAATTATAAATATTGGCGTTTGCATTGTTGTCAATTAGGAGGTAAATTTTATATTATAGTGAAGAAAGTTCTAAAATCATGCCAAATTAAATATGGGCATTACCAACCATTTGGCTTCAAACCAAACTAGAACATTTAATATTCAAATTACCAGGGCATGTTTTGGCATCAATCCAAGACAGCCCTTATATCCAGACTTTAGCTATTTTAAAAATAAGTTCATAAATTCAAAAACATATCATACTATCGAGTGCACTTTCGTTCATCAAAATTTGATATTTAAAGGTTATTAGCCGTTAAGCTGAAATAAAGTAGGTCACTAGTCAATGGTGACAAATACCAAGTGCCACTGGTAAAGACCAGTAGTACATTTGATTTGAGAGATCTAGTGATTACATGTGATTGCACCTACCTACTCAATATTACATCCATCGCTACAAAATTTCATTTCACCGTTTCTTTCTGTGATCAAACACAGGAGAAGAATCGTCGAGACGATGTCAAGAGCACAAGCCAAACCATTTTATAGCCAGCTTCACTCATCGTGTTTCCGCTTTCTTTCTTGAGCTCTTTTCTTCTGTTCTTTTCTGGCTTGTACCTTGTCTTCATGGCCCTCATCTGCCATCTTCATATTCGCAAGACGCCTCGCTTTGAATACCTGTATCATATGGACAGTTAATAGTTGAGTAAAACTCAGTTATCATGAGAAAAAAAAAAGATGCAGTAATAGGTCAGACAATACTAATCTAGATGCAAAACGAAAAACAAGAGAAGACTTCCTGTCACACCTTTGTAGCATCTTTATTGACATCTCTCATCTCGCCATCATATGCACCTAATTGCTTCCCCACAACATCCTCTATCTCATGTAACAGACGTATATCTCTCTGCAAAGACATCAATGTCAGTATGCAAGTTCCATTAAGAACTGGGAGGTTGCAAAACTATGGAAAGGAAACCAAGCACTGTAAATGCACTACTGCCATGTAAAATTTCTGATTTGATTACTTCTAATATTCATGAGTCAGTATAAGATAGTTTGTTGGTAGCTACAATCCATACTACACAGACTAAGATTTCTGAGTCATTAGTGTGCATGCTTCGGTTATTATACTTTTCCATTGAATTTTTTTTCTACTTAGTAATTTCAGTTTTCTTTACAGAAAGTTCCTAGCCCGTATTTTTTTTATCAATAAATACACACTAAACTGCAATCATAGATATGAAGAAATAAGGGGAAAACAGGATGGTTGCATCAGAAAAGAACATTATCTGAACTCAAGCATACAGACCTGGGTTGTGATAAAGCTTATCGAGAGCCCTCCCCTAGTAGCTCTTGCAGTTCGTCCAACTCTATGGATGTAATCTCGTGGGTACCTACAATAAGTAATCCAACATGCACCCACCAGGCATTAGCATTCGTCAAAATACATCAACAAGGTGTACGAAGTGATTATTGCATATAAAGCTAGTTTAAGCACCTTGGAACGTCATAGTTGATAACAAGATCAACTGTTTGGATATCCAAACCACGACTGGCTACATCAGTAGCAAGCAAAACTGGAACCTTACTGGATTTGAAATTATGCAATGCTGCCAGCCTTCTCGACTGAGGCTTATGAGAGTGCAAGGAAACAGCAGGATGACCAAGCTCTTCCAACAGAAAATCCAAATATTGGCATGTCCTGTGCAACAATAGATTTAAGTTAACATCACAAGAAAGGATTGAGCTTCAAATGGACAACAAATGATAATCACAGAAGGGGCAGACATCAAGGATGCAGAGGCTACATAAATCTTTATCTAAAAAAATGAGGCTACATAAAACTTGTGTGGAGGTGCGTACAATAAAAAGTCATTTTCCACACATTTGTGATAGGACATGATTTAATAAAGGTTAACCAATATACGGGGAAAAAATAAAACAAGAGATGTGTTTGAGAGATAACAGTTCTAAACCCTGTGCAACTACCCAAAGATCAGATGGTTTATTGTGTAGGACAGGTATACCTGCAGGTTGAGACAAACACAATCACCGAACGTATATTGTCTTCGTTCATTTTTGACAGAAGATAGAAAAGATAGAGCTCTTTAGCATCAGGAGGTACATGGATATACAGCTGCTTTAAGGTATCAACCGTTTTGAACCCTTCATATGCCTCAAAAAAGTATGAATTGTTGCCAGAAAGCTCGAGCAAAGATCGCAGGTTGTCTGAAATTGTTGCTGAAAACAAAAAAGTTTGGCGCTTCTTTGGTAAAGAGCCAAATATCACTCGCAGGTCCTCCTCAAAATTAACATCTAAAACTCTATCTGCCTCATCCAACACAAGGAACTGTGACAGAAAATATAATACAAGTTAGTTATCTGAAACTAGCACGGTAGGACTGTAAGAGCATGGAAAACACAGTGCACCTTAATAATCTGAAACTTGCAGCAGTGCAAATACGGAACATTGTTAGGTAAATCTATAGAGCAATAAACACAGATAACTCAGATAGGCACACCCCTCAACACTTGCTCATAATTCCATATCCAAAAGGCTTGTTTGGTTGGGACCATAGGAGGGAACTGAAGTGAGGGAATGGGAATCAAGGTGCGATAAGGATTAGGAACTTGAGGGTCCAAGTCCCATCCTTTTACACCCATGCACAAGGTGCTTCTGTGAGGATTTCTTAAATGCTACTACCTCCATCCTAAAATATAAGGATTTTTAGAGTTGGACACGGTTATTAAGAAAGATGGTATAATTAATGGAAGAAGGTTGCGATTGAATGAGAAGTCGAGGTAGGTGGAGAAAATTGAATGGTGGAGAGTTGTGATTGGTTGGGAAGAGAATGTTGGTGAAGAAGTTGTTATATTTTGGGACAAATCCTGAAGGCTAAAAGCCGTTATATTTTGGGACAGAGGGGGTATAAATTTATCTCTCGCATTTTTCCCATCCCTTCCGGCTTCCTCCAAACAAGAGAATAGACTACAAATCAAATTTCTATGGCCGAACCCACCAGAAATTTGTAACTATGAACTCCTATTTCCCTGCTCAATTGTTATCAAACATTACCTTCTATACAACCGATCTGATACCACAAACACGAGCACACACAATAACTTGCTCATTTTTTTGTGATAGCATATCAGTACTACAAAAACAAATGGAAGTCTTAGCTTCTGCCCAGAACTCCACATGTAACCAAACAATATGTTTCCATGTGACTATTTTTTCACCACCACCAAGGAACCATTTCAGGCATACATCAACTGATCACTAAAAACATCCTTCTGTTCATATGACCACTTGATTTGAGAACACAAACTACAATTCTTACACCACTACCCAACAGATAATTTCTCGAAACTAAAATACCGTTCTGTTCGGCTCTCGTACGATAAATCTCTCAAAAAACTATATGTGTTTCCATAGCAACAGAAAATGTACATACAGGGTTAAGAAAAGCAATGGAGAACGAGTAAAATCCTCCAGATTACAGCTGAAGGAGATAAGTTTAGATGCCAACCTTGGTGCGAGCGAAGACTTTGGCGAGGTCGGGGTCGTCGTTGATGAGCGTGGCGATGCGGCCGGGGGTGGCGACGACGACGTGCGGCCGGCGCGCGAGGCCCTTGGCCTGCCCGAGCGAGTCGAACCCGCCGATGGCCGCGAGGCACCTGAGCCCCAGCGGCGCGCCGAGCGCGCGGAACTGCTCGGCGAGCTGCGCCGCCAGCTCCCGCGTGGGCGCGAGCGCGAGCGCCGCGACGCCGTAGGGGTCCTCGCCGAGGCGGTGGAGGATGGGCAGCGCGAACGCGGCCGTCTTCCCGCTCCCCGTCTCCGCGATCCCCAGCACGTCCCTCCCCTCGAGCGCCCGCGGGATGCACCGCCGCTGCACCGCCGTGGGGACCCGCATCCCCAGCGAATCGCACACGTCGACCAGCCACTGCGACAGGCCGAGCTCCGCGAAGGTGGAGGGCACCGCGGCAGCGGCAGCATCATCGCCGGCGTGCTCGGTCACGGCGGCGGCGGGGACCTCGTCGGAGTCGCGGAGGTCGGGCTCGACGGCGGGGGCGGGGCTAGGGTTTGGGGGTTCTTCTGGCTGGGTATGGACTTGGGGCTCGGCTTCCTGCTTGGGTTTCTTCTTGCTGGACTTGGGCTTGGAGAAGAGGCGGAAGGGGCGGGCTTCGCCGTCGACCTCCATTGCTCGCGAGCTTCGCGGCGGCGGCGGCGGCGTGGAAGGGTTTCGGTGAGGGGAGGAAGCGAAGCGCGCAGGGTAAGAGGGGACAGTGGACACACCCGCCAGACCGGTTTAATCCTGGCCCTTCATTTCAGATCTGACGCCTTAGGGCCTGTTCAGATTGTAGCCAAAATAAACCTTATCATTTTTACCCTAAAAAAAATGATCATATACATTAACTAGATCAGAAATTTCTTGTTTGATGAATGCTCTAGATCTCCATTGACAAAAATACATATGCATTTTCTGTTTTGACAGTATATTTCAATAGTGAATTTGCGTTAGCAGGCTGCCTCCATTGTGCCATAGTTGACATGATTGAACCAGCAATATTACAAAATCCAGCTGCTCATAAGTCGAGCATCCAAACAAATTTTGGTCAAAAATAACCGGTCCCTTCAAACTTCTATTAACCTTGTACCTGAAAAATGCATAGCCAAACATCTAGATTCAACTGTGTTAACAAATAAAAGCAAGCGTGTTCAACGGCACACAGTAATAACTTCCAAGCATATGCTCAGGGATTATGGACTGGAACACAATACATCGGCACTACAATTTCAACCGTATGCAATCTGTTTTAACTACAATCATTATGATTTACACATACATTCAACAACTGAAAACAGGCAACTTGAAATCCCAGAATATCCCCGTATTGAATCTATCGTCTGCCTGTCTGGAAAGAATGAAACCAATTTTTTCCTTAGATACGAGATTACTCCAGCTGTCCAGCATGGCAGCATCCTCTTGAGTCTATGGACAGCAAAATGTGACATTGCTTGTAGCTGCAGTGCAGTGCAGCTGCTTGATGTTAACAAACTGAAAGTGACAACTGAACTAACTGATAGTGTGCTACAGATACTTCTAGGCAGGGTTGTCACCAAAAACAAGAGTTGAACCTGAAATATGAACCAGCCTACCTGGAAATATTATCCAGCGTCTGTAATTAAATTCATTTGAGCATGGTATGGCATGTCTACTGTTTCTGAGTGTTACATAAATTTAACATTCGTAAATGGTAATTCTAGAACTATCAAGATAAGAAACTGCTTGGGTGATATCCACTGAAAACACAGTCCCCAATCCCCAGAGATTGATCATTTGTTCAAGATGCTTAGGTAAACCACAATGATGGTAAAAACAGCATGTGTCGCACTTGATATTCACAAATCACAACGTCCTTGATTTGATCTAGCAGTGTAATGCTAAGTTTGATTATGATTGCATTTCTTACTTGAAAACATTTGGCATGAGAAATACATGTATAATAGCAGATAAGTAGCAAAACAGATTGTTCCCGGCTAACTCCAAGGGGATAAAGATGGTAACATTTTGCGAAGGGGCCAGTAACACAACAAGTTACAGGACTTCTCAAGAGTAATACATAAATTACACAAAAAGAATGGATGGCACATAATTCAGATCAACGTGTAATCAATTGAACATGGTACGGCAGGAAATACATTAAGATGATACGCCTAATGACAAACCCTGGGTGAAGTTCCTCTGAATTCCAATGCGCCAGCCAAGGAAGAGTATATGGACATCGCTAATTATCACAACACGAATTCATGTGTCACAAGTTGCATGTATTGATTCCATCCTTGCAATCCCTCGTCAAGTTGTTGAAAGTTTCAACTTGCGTCTTTGCTCTATAGAATACCTCTGTGTCCACAATCACCCTCATATATGCATCGAACGGCACTGGCCTCCCACCACTTAGCGTTGTCGTTTCATTGTACCACTCACTTGAATTTGACCAAAGCTCCTTGTAATCATCAAGCAAGTGCACATGAAAGTATGACCTGAGCTTATCAAAGTAGTTATAGAACGGCTCGTTGGTCGCAATGTAGAGGTTTCTCATCGGCTGCTTAATAAGTTTTGGAACCTTATCTACAAGTGCCTCGGGTGATGTATCGGCATCTAGGTTTGGATACATTTGCTTGTTCTGTGCCTTCCACCCTCGGATGACATGCAGACCATCATAATCCCAGTCCATCCTACCAGCAATCTCAGTGACAATGTTCATCAGCCTCTTCGACTTCCAAATAGCATACCAAGGCCGCTGGATGACCTTGGCGGCTCGCCCCTCGCACACCCTGTACCAGTAATTCTCAGGCTCCTGCCCATCAAACAGCCTCCAAATGATGTTGCTCTTGTCCCTCTTAAGCTGCATTGGAGTCACCTTGTACGACGGTACCTTCCGCACCGAGATCCGGCCAGGACCCTTCTTCTTGTCCCAGCGCTTCCAATCCTTCAAGAAATCCCCTTCCTCCACCACAGACACAGACTCCTTCAGGTGCTCGAAATCGAAATAGTACCTAAAATCCTTCCCATCCTCATCCTTCCCATTGTCCGTGTGCGCCCCGGACAGACACATGTTCAGATCCATCACGAAAGTCCGGTTCAAGAACTTGGCCTCACCAAGGCCACACAAGAAGCTCCATATGAACTGGTTCATGCTCTTGCAATGGTCACCACCTCTCATGTAGTACAAGTACTTGCCTCTCCTGAACTCTGCCTCTGAACCAACAATTGGGATGGTGTCGTTGATCTCCGCATCCACTGGCGGCGGCGCGATGCGCGGGTTCCGGTTCTTGGAACCCTTCTGACGAGGCGGGCGAGCCGCATTGGTCCCGGATCGGAACTTGCCGACGCGGTTAATGTCGAGAGCGCATCCGTCGCCGGGGACAAGGGTGAAGCGGCGGTAGTCCCTGTACCTGCGCCAAGATTTCTCCCTCCGGTTCCTGAACCGCCAGGCGACGTCGCACTCCCCGGGCTTGGGCCCCGGCACCGGCGCCTCGTAGCTGAGGAAGACGATGGACCTGCGGAAGAAGGCCTTGGCATTGAACGCCTTGACGGCGGCGAGGACGCGTGGGTCGGAGCAGTTGAGCGGCGCGTCTGGGTCGCAGGTGCCGTTAACCGCGGCGGCGGTGGCGGTGGCGGTGGCCTGGTCTGGGTCGTCGCGGCGCGGGGCGGAGGGGGTCGAGGAGGAGGAGTTGAAGTCCTCGCCGGTGGGGAGGAGGGAGTCGTCGGGGAGGAGGAAGGTGGAGTTGGGGAGGACGCGGGATAGGGAGGTGGTGATGGCGGCGGAGGACTGGAGCCAGGGGTCGGGCGGCTGGTAGGTGACGGCGACGACGGTGACGACGAGGACGGCGAGGACGAAGAGCGAGAAGCAGACGTTGCTCGCCGCCTTGATGATCGACTGCGCGACGGGGACCTCGCCGACCGGGGAGGAGCGGCGGCGCGGGTGGTCGTCGTCGTCGCCGGAGTTGGCGCGGAAGAGCGGGGCGTCCTCGTCGTGGTCGTCCTGGTCGGAGGATGACATGGTCGGAGTTGGATCTGGGGAGAAATGGAGGCGGCGAGATTTGGGGCGGTGGGTGAGACGAGAGTGCGAGACACTCCCCCCCGGAGAGAAGGGAGAGTGAGAGGAAAAGGGGTGGTTGGCGTGGTCGCTTTCTCGATGTGTCGGCGCACGCACTCTGCACGTAGGAGTAGTACGCTGCACGGTCACTCTACCCGATGGGATCGGGACTACTACCCTATGTTGGGCCAGAGACCCCCCTTACTGTGGCCCAAATTTTTGACCCACAAACGAGGGGGAGGCCTCACAGGGCAACCGGAAAGAAAAAGTCTACTTTGACTCCCTTAAAGGGAGCAAATCTAGTTCGTAGCCCTTAACCACATTGAAACCGGTATAATTTGACTTTCTTAATGGTTTTAGAGGACGGTTTCGCTTACGTGCTGATGCTGACCTGGTCTTCCCCTCTCTCCCTTATCTATCTCCCTGTCTTCCTCTTTGACTTTCTGTGGGTAACGGGGGTCGGGGCAGGGAAGGCGAGGGCGGACCGACGGCAGCATCATCCTCACTCCCCCTTTCATCTCTGCTATTGGACATGCGGAACGACGATGAGAATGGCAATGTGCAGAGGAGCTGTCACGACCATATATATATATATATATATATATATATATTTATATATGTCCATAAGGATACAAGGCAAGATGCAATGTTTACCCATCACAACTGGAGCTTGGACACCTATAACAGTGGTTCCATTTATTATTATGACTTTTTTTTTCACCAGCTACACTGCATATTACATCGGTTGGTTCACTGACCAACTTATATATATATATACATATATATATATATATATATATATATATTTATATATGTCCATAAGGATACAAGGCAAGATGCAATGTTTACCCATCACAACTGGAGCTTGGACACCTATAACAGTGGTTCCATTTATTATTATGACTTTTTTTTTCACCAGCTACACTGCATATTACATCGGTTGGTTCACTGACCAACTTAGTGTCACCAGGACGAAACCCTATACTTAGCATGCAAGTATGTCCTCTGGATCTCTAAAGACTAAGTAGACCACACTCCCCACTAGGTCTGCATGTCATCATTCCCCTCTGACATCTCATCTTGACTAGTTTTTGCGCACATCAAATAGTAATAATAATATATGAGTATGTTATACATACTCAGCAAGATTAGTACCTATAGCTATATATATGTTTTTAAAGATAGAAGAAAAATACTACTACCCATAGATATTAACAGCCAATAATAATAAAGAACTTTAAACATAGTAAATGAGTTAAAAATACACTGCAGAGGTATTAAAATAATCGTCATAATCTCGTTCCTTTAATCCATTTTTCCCCCAATTAGTGATACCCTCATCTGAGAATCACACCGCCGGATTCCCTACCTGTGTGAGACATTTCTCATCTCACACTGATATCAGCCGACCCGATATCGTTATTTCAGGTATCGGCCATCTCAGGCTAAGTATCATAATCACGTTATTATTCTCACTGATGAAATCATCAATCCATTATTCGAGTGTTAATAATGTTTATTGTTAGATTGTTAGTACCACCATCTCAATATAATGCAGGTAAACAAATTCAGTTAGAGGTGCTTAAGTAAAATAGTTGATGGGCGCAGTCTTGCCTAGTTTCCTGCTGTTCTACGAGTGCGTCTCACCTAGTCAAATATGCAAATATTTGATATTAATCAATGTATAAATTTGCATGCGTGACAGCTACTAACAGCCCACTAGAGTATAGCTAGCTGATGTGACTATACTAGAGGGATGGAACCAACTAGTACTAGTAGATGCTTGCATGCATGCATGTAGCTGCTGCTAGCTAGAGCATTAGTTTTTTCACTAATATGTATACTAATCCATCTACTTATAGCTAGACATCAGATGTTTATTCTAGCCATGCACTCAATAAAATCAAAGGACAAGGTTCCATGCATTACCTGGAAGGCTTCTATTAGCTCTAAACTCTCAAGTGTCTCACAGACCTCTCGCCACAGCCAGAGCAGGGAAATGTACTACTGATGGACAAGAGTTGTAGGGTCACGTACGGCTTAAATAGTGCAGCTTCCTTTAGTATGAAGCAGACATCTATCCAAAGCCATGATGATAGAGATAGGATTCACCCTCCCTCTTCCTTACACTAGAAGGGTTCGATCCTATCCATCAACCTCGGTGATATTTATCTATCCTCCTCCCAAAACAATTCAAGAATGTATAAACAGTTCCCTGCTACTGCTGCTGCTGCTGCTACTACTACTATCATCATCATCATCATCATCATCATCATCATCATCATCATCATCATCATCATCATTATTATTATTATTATTCAGGAGCTGTCGATAGTGGCAGCGGAGGAGGAGCTCCAGCGCCGAGGCCCTCGCGCTCCTCGCCGAGCTTTCCTCTGGCTTAGCATTGTGCGCTTGACAAGATCGATGTCGACAGCAACGACCCAAGTTGAACTGTTGCTCCGGGTAGGGGGAGAAAAGGAGAGATAGATTGTGGAGGTTATGTCACTGACAGTTAAGTCCCAATGTACTGTATTATTTTATTTTTTCTCTGAATGCAATGCCACGTCAGCACAAGTTGACCAAAGTCAAAGGGCCACGTGGGACGATGACCAGGTCAACACTGTCACATCAGCGAAACCACTCTCCCAAACTAGGGAGTCAAATTACACCGATTTCAATAGTTTGGGGAGTCGTCTTATCCAATTTTGTAGTTAAGGGGTACGTATTAGATTTGAGTATTTGACCCACTACTAAGGGAGTTAATGTGGACTTTTTCCTAACCGGAATCAGATGGGCAAAGGCCCATCTATCGAACTGATGAATTCGACCCAAATTTAGGCCGAACTCCCAATGGGCCGGCCAACCGGCCCATCAAGTTTCTCCCAAATCCGAAGCTCGCCTCCAACTCGAATCGTAGGGGTGAGCATTCAGTTTGACCAAAAAATTCGGTCTCGGTCTTCGGTCTTTCGGTTATTTCGGTCATTGAAAACTCAGGACCGAATTTCATCCAAATAAAACTCAGGACCGGCAAATTCGGTCTCGGTTTTTTCGGTCTCGGTCTCGGTCTAACCGAATGCGTCTTGAGACTTGACGGCGTAGGTGGGCAGCGAGAGCTGGTGGCGAGCCACACGCCGCCGCTCGCTAGGCGCATCGCGGATGGCGGCGCTCGTCGCGGCCGCGGCGGAGGCGGCGCCGACGCAGACGGCGGCGGTCCTTACGGCCGCGGCGGAGGCTGGAGGCGGATGGCGGCGCTCGTGGGGGACGCTGCGGAGGCGGGAGGTGGCGCCGAGGCGGACGGCGGCGCTCGTCGGGGCCGCGGCGGTGGCTGGAGGCGGCGCCGAGGCGGGCGGCGGCGCTCGTCGGGACTTGGGACCGCGGCGGAGGTGGGAGGCGGCACCGAGGTGGAAGGCGACTCGATGGATGGGGTGGGGACTGGGGATGGATGGAGGCGGCGGTGCTGAGGTGGTGGGACTGTGGAATGGGGACTTCTAGGGTTTTGTAATTTATTGGGTTTATTGGGCCTCCTAGGTCTATTGGGCCACAATTCGGTTTTCCCGGTTAGTTTGGTTAACCGATCCCAATGACCGAAATACTCGAAATAAATTCGGTCTTTTGATGGCTGGGACCGAACTACTAACCGAATTTCTCGGTCGGGTTTTTTCGGTCTCGGTCCGGTTTTTTCGGTTCGGTACTCGAACGAACCGAAGAACTCGGCGGCGGCACTGACAGTCTCCTCTTCCACCACTGGCCTAGGGCAAGAGATCGAGGAGAGGAGCGGAGGGAGGAGGAGGAGATGGGCGGAGTGGAGCAGGAGCAGCTGCTCAGCCTGGGCGTCCTCATCGACATCGTCGACGAGCAGTGGATGCGCGACACCCTCCCAGCCGACGGTAACCCCTCCTCCTCCCCCCCCCCCCCCTCCCCCTCCCCCTTTCGCGTCGTCGTTCGATTTGACGCCCGGAACGATCCCCTCTTTCTTTGATGGTTGTGCAGATGTCCCCGTGCCGCCCGCCATGGCCGTGAAGACGGAGGAGGCGGAGGATCCAGCACCCGCCAGTACGTTCCCCTTCTTCTTGCACCTTTGTTTTTTTCAAAACAATTTTGACAGTTCATTCCGATCTGGGTGAATCAGATGATTAGCGGATTCTGGATGCGTGTAATGTTGTCTATTTTGCAAATATTGGAAGATTGTTTCGGCGTTAGGTAATATGTATAGCTTCCAAACTGCCATGCTAGGTTAGTGATTCAAATTTTAAACTGCAACATTACTGGACCATATGAGCATATGTTCCCCCGAAGAAGGCATCGGACCGTAGTGAATACATCACGATGTGATCCTCACTGTAATCGCCTAGTTGATGAGATTATTTGTTTGAGAACGTATTGTCTCATCAAACTAAAACTTCCGTTTTACTAGTTCTGTTCGACATGATTAGTAATGCTGCACAGCCTTTGTAAAGCGATGATAGTGTGAATGTGTTATAATCTCTGGACACTGTTTGCATACTATATTCTGTTTGCTGTCAGTATGTTCACTGGCTGGTATAGTATCCCAATTTTTCTGATATATGATTCTGTAATGCCCAGTAGATCAGGAAAGCCAACCAGCACAAGGGGATGTGTGGCGTGATTTCGCATTGGAGAATCTCTGATCACTTGTGACCCACAAGGTAAGATATCAGTTTCTATCCTGAGTTCTTGACTACAACCTTAAACAGTACCCTATCTGGACTCAGAAACATGTTGGTTTTGGGCATGCTTTAGTCAATTTCAAAAAAATTCAGTGCCATATCTTTTAACTATTTAGAGTGGATCATGGAATCTATGTGTAGATTTGTCGCTAAAGGTACTTCCATAGTATTTTTATTTATTGAGTTTTAGAAGTATGTGAAGATAAGTTGGTAGTCAATTCTGCATTTTGAAGATTGTACGGACGACCGGATGTGACATTTTTTTTTTACTGGGGGGAGTACAATTCTACACTTATTTAGAATGCACCGTAAAAGATTGTTACAACTGATCATTATTCTATAATAGATGCCATATGCATCATTGATCTGAAAGAGTGGAAATTAAGGAACTAAAAATATAACTGCTTGATACACAATGATTGTTATCAGCAGAGGATGTAAGCAATGCATTAAGGAACTCAAGATTATGTCAACATGTCCTGAAAGTGGAATTCGTTCTTGGTATCTTGTCTCATTTTGACCAAATAATAAAAATTACTTCTATTTGAATTCTACTTAAGTTTGCACATCAGGTCTTAGGCCAAGTATATAAAGACTTCAAAGTAAAGAAACCTCGAGAATATTTGCTGAGAGAGTAATTCATTCATGGTATCGGACCAAAGATACATTTTTGAGTTATACTCAAAGCTTTTTGTTGGGACTTAGGCGAAGAATATTAGACTTCCAAGTAAAGAATATACTCTGATCTAGTGCAGCTGCAAAAATGTTTTCTGCAAGTGCAATGGAACTTATGTATCAATGGGAATGATCCGAATGCAAGTCTGTAAGCATTAGCAAAGCTTAATAGTATCAGTGGTTTGCAGGATTGAAGGCAATTATGAATTATCATAAACCACTACATGCAATCTGCTCAGTCATATGCAGTAAAGTGAGCTTATTAGCTTAGCACTTAAAAGTAATTCATCCAATTCTCAACATTGTAGATGACTGATGCAACATGAGTTGGTCTGATGTACCTAACCTGATATATGAATTGCAGTGCTTCCAGAGATGAATATACCATGCTGGGAATCTAGGAGCTACGTGGCCATTGCAATTTCTGAGCTTCATATAACTATAAGGTCATCTGAACTTAGCGTACTATCTGGTTTTGTTTCAGCTGTAGTTCGTCGAACCCATGCTTTAAACCGATGTAAATGCTCCAGATATTGGTAGCACATTGCTGCATGATGACACCGAACCTTGTGATGAGAAATTATATGTTGTGAACTATGATGGTGATGAGAACAGTTATTCAGATCTGGAACATATCAAATCACTGGTACTTTGCAGTCACCACACATTGCCGCATAACAAACAGCAGAGTTTGTCTTGGCAACATTCTTTTTTCCAACATAGATCCTTAACCGAGCATATACAAGGAATGTTTTTGGTTGCAGCTGCGATGAAGTAGACGTTATTTTGCAGCCTACACGGATCCTGTACTGTCAATGCACATGCTGAAGCCCTTAATTTTGTATTCGCCTGTCACATGCTGCACTGCTGCTTCATTCATGCCTTGTGCTGTAACTTGTACGAATGGTTCATTTCTTAACTCTCTTTACAGGGAGGCACTGACCATTGAGGCAGCCGGCCTGTGGTTTCATATGCTTCTGAACTGGTTTTCTCTCTCAAAAGATGGCACAATTTGCGTCATATTAAAATGCATTTTTAGGTTCATGATTTAGCTGTCAATGTAACTATGACCAATCATGCATCTGAGCCGACCCCTTCCCAATCATTGGCCATGATTTCTCTTGGCCACTAGTGAACTTTCTTTTGCTTAACTAATGATGGCACATGCCAACTTAACGATAAAACCTAACCTTACACTTCCAAAGTTTCACCTTAATCACAGCTTATATTGTACTCTTTCGTTGATTAGCAAGAATCTCCCTACAGTTTATGGCACCTTGTTTATGCATTAAGTACATAGTTGAGGCACATCTGGTGACGAGGCCAGGCTCTCATTTTTTGGCAAAAGGCAGTTCTTCCTTTGGCCTACGGCAACGACGAAAAGCTGACAACCAGTACATGTAAACAATTTCTTGAAGTGATCAGGCAATGATAGTTCCAATCATCGTAAGAAAGAATATGCTTAATTAGTGGCACGCCAATGCCATTGCTAATTTAGAATTAACACTACTGACTTAGTCACTTACTATCCACTGAACCAAAGAAACCTTGAGAGATTAGATTACACGCATTCGGTTCAGATCATGTTCATAACAAGAAAATAAAATTTAAGAATGTCACTTGGGCTCAATCTCCTATAGCTAGCTGGTCCCTATGCTTAACATAAACGAGTAGTAGTTCTGCTAATCATAACGATATCGATGATATAATCAAGATCTAAAACAAACAAACTCTCAGTACACAAACAGACAGTTGGATCACCCTAGCAAATGTTGGTATCTAGATGGGGTGATTAACAAACAGAGAGTTGGATCGACCCAGCATATGTTAGTATATATTTGTATTTAGATGGAGTGATACATTAACAGAGTTGGATTAACTTACCATATGTTTGTGCTCAATGGATGAATAGCTGTATAATTTTGTGATAATTATTCTATTCTTAGTACAAATGAATAAATTAATTATTATACTATAAAGTTAAAAATGGATTTAGAATAATTTTCTAAAAAAATCACATATATAATTTTTGTGATAATATCACTTTTAGAAGTCCGGGAAGCATGCGTTTATTACCCCTCCGTTTTATATTATACGTTGCTTTGTTTTTTTATTTAGATTTCTTAAAAATTTAATCAAATTTATAAAAAAATATATCAACGCTTATAGCACTAAATTAATTTTGTTACATCTAATTAGCATTCCACATATTTCAAAAGTTTCTTTGTTTTGTTTTGTGTTAAAAATATTACTACTATATTTTTTTTATTCGTCAAAACTTTAAGAAGTTTGACATAGAAATAAGTCGAAACACGACTCATGATATGAAAAGCGGAGAGGTATAGAAAAGAACACACCGGAGAGAGTGATTTGCAAGTATGCAAGCATGCCTAATCGTGGTTGTATAATGTCCGGTGGTGGAGAGCATGTGTCAAAAAGGAATCAAGTTCGTAGGCGCCGATCGGTTGCTGCCGCTGCCGCTCGCGCCATTTTTCTTATATGGCTCCCTCCCAACTTGTATGCCATGGGCCATGGCGCGCGCGCCGCAACAACTCGTCTCCTATATATGCAGCTCTAGCTACCATAGCTCGTCACTGACCCCAGCTGCTCGATCGATCAATCAATCAGTTCGGCTTAGTTAGTTGCCACCTTAATTAGCTAAGCTAGCTAGCTAGTATAGCTCTAGCTTCTTCTTCTTGCTTGCTCGCATGGGTCTCGAGGTGCTCATGGCGAGAGACCAGCTGCTGCAGCGCCCGAGGTGGCGGTACGAGCGGCTGCGCGGCGACGGCGACGACGGCGAGGAGGTGGCGGCGTCGGCGGCGGCGGGGGTGTGCAGGGTGAGGCGGCAGCTGCGGCTGAGGAGGAGGGTGGTGGCCGCCGGCGCTGCCGGGAGGGTGGCGCGCGGCGGCGGCGGCGGCGGCGGGAGGAAGAAGGTGAGGCTGGTGCGGCTGGTGTTCCTGCTCCCGGCGCGGCGGGTGGCCGCGCTGTTCGCCGAGCTCGTGCGTCGGCTGGCCGCGGCGGCGGCGGCGGCGAGCGTCGTCGACGCGGCGGCCGAGTGCCCCACCATCGTCTTCTCCTCCCAGTGGGGCCTCCCCGTCCTCTCCCACTCGGCCAGCGGCGGCGGCGGCGGCGTCGCCTCCGCCGTCCGGAACGCCAGGCTGCGCGCCTTCTACCTCGAGAGGAGCCTCTCCTCCGCCAGCGCCAGCGCCGCCGCCTCGCCATGCTGATCCAAGAAGGCATCCATGGCGATGGCGATGGCGAGCTACAGTGACAAGCCTCGTATGCCAACCATTTTCGCCATTGTAACCAAAACCATGTAAGGATTCTGGCAATAAGTCGAGCACATGGCGTGCAAGACTGTCGTCGCTGTACACCGTACTGCAAAAAGTACCTGAATATGACTTAAATTGAGGCAACTTGAAGAGATTTCAGTCTTGGAAACAAGAAGATCCATGGAGATCGGCCGTGCTGGATGTATGTCTCCGCACTTAATTTTTCTTGCCGTTATATACTGGTACCAACGTTAACAACGGTGAGCAAAATCTGAAAAATATATGGGTTGAAATTATTTCAACAAACACTGCAGATATGAAGGAACAGGGCCTAATAACTACCTCCTCCGTTTCACAATATAAGTCATTCTAGCATTTCCCATATTCATATTGATGTTAATGAATCTAGACATATATATCTATCTACATATTATGGGAAATGCTAGAATGACTTACATTGTAAAAAGGAGGGAGTAGTAAGCATACACAATAATTAGATCACATGTTTGGTTAAGGGCACAAGTATAATATGCAAAGCAGCTAAAAACCACCCACAAAATGAATGAATGATTGAAAATCCACTGCTTAGCAGTTAACACCATGACAATATTTGAGAAACAGCAGGCGCACACAAATTGCTGAAACCAGTGGAAATGCTTTTAATTTAGATAAAATCCATTTTAACACTCTACTCCCTTTTATTTTCTGTTCTTGTACTATGTTTGTATGTACATTGACTCACACTATCAATCGAACAAATCCACATTGTTGAAGTAGATTTGCACCTTATTAGAAGCCTTGCCTTCTATTTTGTTCTCTGATGACCCCTTTGTAAATCTGGACATCTGAAGCAATTGCGTGTGTTCTTACGGTAAAAGAAATTACTATACAACATCTATTGGTACAGAGCTGGAATTTGAACATTCTTGATGATGAGCTCTGAGTTCAGTTGAGCCATGAGCAATACCGGCAGGTTCAGGGCATGTGCCCTCTGATCTTTCCATTTCATCCAAAGCTCTTTTTGCGTAGACTGCAAATCCAATCGCTACAAGAAAGGCGACAGTAATAGAAATAACATTGTACACAATCTCCACAGTTGTCAATCTATGGTTGTGGTATTTCAGGCCTGCAAGTGTGAGTATCAGCCGACCACTGCAACAAAAAGGGATAAAAAATTCAAGATAAGAAGGTAATTATCAACGGTAAGACTTAGGAGCAGCAACTTGCTCAGTGTTGAACTGTATCTGTTCATAGTACATGTCTTCCAATTTACAAGACAAATTAGGATATCTTAATCCTTACCTGTAGATGTTGACTAAGGCGTCAGGTACCATTCCAACAACTGAGCCGCATATGTAAGGGCCGTACTTTATCTGGGTGACAGTCACAGTGTAGTTAAGCATTGAATATGGGAAGGGTGAGATTCTTAACAACACAATCACCCGGAATTGCTTGAACCAACTCCCTTTGCTTGCCAGCTTAACCAGAGCTATCTCCCTAGGCCATTTCTTCTCTAACCATTCCTGTATATTCACAAACATTTAGTAGAAGGAGAGAAGCAAATTAAGATTCAAGATTGTGCCTACATACAAGATGAACTGCATCAAATGTATAACTCTTGAGTAGATTTATTAATGGAACCAAGAAACTTAACTTACATGTAACCGTTCACGGAACAATGAACCGATGAAATACGGTATCGACATTCCAATGGCTGTCCCAACCATGATGATCAAGAAACCGAAGCCATAGCCGAATATTATTCCAGTCAACCACATAGAGGGGCTAGAAGGCAGGAGGACAACCGGGAAGATGGCCAGAGAAGAAATGAGCACAATAGCCAACAGATGGCGCCCAAAAGATCTTGCCTCCCATCGCATTATCGGCAACAGCACCTACATTATCAGGCATGCAAATGCAAATGGAAAATAGAAGATGATAATTATATTGTACATTTGAGCTGCAATTGCTACAATCCAAAGACAAACTCATTGGTTGTGTGCTTAACGGCAAAAGCCAGAGATGTAAATCATTTTCATTCTCATACCAATGGAAAATATGCAACAATGCAACACCAACAATTCAGCATACAGCAACATGATGGAATCAACTTAGAAAACTAGAAACTTTAGTGGCATGTGGTACTAGCCTACTACTATATCGTTCTTATTTTTCCAAAAGAAAGAAAAAAAACTATGTGGATTTAGGCATCGTCTAGATCACAAGGGATTAAATATTTCAACTAAACCACATGGCTTGCTCTAAATTAAGATTAGTCACAAAATTATTCGGTAAACAAACCACTGAATGATACGTCGACCAAATCCATATAATAGAAGTGTTATATATATTTCCAAGATGTATGGTATAATAGACTAATTAGTATATTAAAAATCACAGTGATGAGGAAAAATAAAATATAAGGTAGAAGTAGAACCTTTTCTGACAACAAGGGGAGCCCCCACTCGTAGAAGGCGAAGATGATCGACCCCACAAGAAGGCCTCCAACGCCGAGCCTCATCCACGCCGCGGGCGATCTCGCCACCGCCCTCGACCACCGGTAAGGCGGCGCCGCCGCCGGCGGCGGAGGCGGCTGCGGCTGCGGCGCCATCGGCACCGCCACCGCCACGGGCGCGTCCATCCCGGCGTGCTCTTCTTCCACCCCGCTCCGCCGCCCCGTCCGTTCCTTGCCTGAAGGACCCGGCGCCGCCGCCGCCGCGGTGTCGCACCTGAAACCAAGAAACGCGAGTGCGGTCGAATCAGAGCGGCGGGGAGGTGTGACAAGCGAGAGCACGCGTGCTCGGGGGTGCTTGCCTGGTCATGGCGGTGGCGCGCCGTGGACGCCGCGGTTGCTTGGATGCGGAGAGGGAAGGGAGAGGCACGCGTCATGGCGAGAGGAGAGGAGAGTGGAGAGGCCAAGGAAGGAAGAGGCAGCTGATAACGGGTCGGGTTTCGCTTCGCTTCCCCGTCCCCCATACAACCCGGACTCGCCAAGCCGCCCCACTGAAAGAGGCACGAGTGGGCCTGAGGTAATGAGGCCCATGGGCCAATCCATCACCGTTCCCCTCTTTACCTTCAAGGAATAAGTTCACTTCATGACCCTCCAAGATATTTCGACCCCCAAAGTCTTAAAACTGGTGTAATTTGACTCCCTCGGCGGTTTCGCTGACGTGGCGCCTACGTGGACCTGGTCATCGTCATCGTTCAACGTGGCGCTGATATAGCATTAAAATTTTAAAAAATATATACGGACCCATCTGTCAATAAAAATGTGGGACCCACTGACACGTGGGCCCACAACCATCCTTCCCTTCCCTTCCTCTCCCCCTTTGCTGCGCTGGAGCGGCGGCGGCGATGACGGCAGATGAGGGCTGGAGCGGCGGCGGCGGTGGCGGGCTTGGGTCGGAGCAGCGACGGCCGCGCGCGAGGGCCGAGACGCTCGGCGGTGGCAGCGCGCGAGGGCCGGAAGGGAGAGGGGAGAGGCGGAGCCGCCGAGCTCGTGTTGTCGCCGCCTCCGGTGCCTCCTCCCGCGCTCGCGCCGGCGCTACCGCGTGCTGACCCGGCGGTAGCGTGGTGTGGAGAGGCCGCGGGCGGCGGCGGGCGTACGAGGGGCGGCGGGCGGGCAAAATCTCGGGGGCGCCGCCTCTCCTCCCTTCCTTCCGGCCCTCGCCCGCCGCCCCCGCCGCTCGCGTCTTGATCTTCGCGCGCCGACGTCGCCGCTCTGGCCCTCGCCTGCCACCGCCGCCGCTCCAGCCCTTGTCCGCCGTCGCCGCCGCCGCTCCGTCCCCGCCCGCCGCTCCAGCGCAGCAAAGGGGGAGAGGTCCGCCGCATCTACCGCCCTCGCCCACCCGCTCGCCGATGGTTGCCGCCGCCGTTCCCACTGCCCGACGATGGTTGCCGCCGCCGTCCCCACTGCCCGTCGATGGCCGCCGCATCTACCGCCCTCGCCGTCCCTGCTGCCGCTCTAGCTCCCACCCGGCGCCCGATCCACGGCGCCGCCGCCGCTACTCCCGACCGCCAGACGCCGCCGCCATCCCCACTGCCGCTCCGGTGGTGAAGAGAGGCTGGGGGAGAGAATGAGAGAAGGGAGAGAGAGGGAGGAGGAAGAAGGGGAGGAGAGAGGATGACATGTGGGCCCGCATGTCATCCTCTGTGAATGATAAATGAATTATTTTTTAAAATTCTAATGCCACCTAAGCGCCACGTCAACGCACCGCCACGTAGGCGTCACGTCAGTAAAATCGCAATCTAAAACCGTTCAGGGAGTCCAATTGCACTGGTTTTAAGAGTTAAGTTCGGAATTTCAAACTCCGAGCCCCCTGGCCGGATCATTTTTCTGCTGTGTTCTGCTCTTTTTTCTGCGAGGCGGAGCCATGGTCCGTGAGGCGAGCAGGCAGCAGCAGGAGGGAGAAGCTAGCGGTAGCGGAGTGAAGAGGAAGAGGAGATCGAGGCCAACTGCAAGTCGGCAACTGCTGTTTTTTCTACTAGATTCCATCTCTTTTTCTAGGCAATGTTCAACGGAGTACACTTATCTTTTTCCGATTCATGTATCCATGGAAGAGAGCACGAAGGGTCAGATGATCTTGCTGGAGAATATGGTTTGCTTCCAGCTTTGTCTAGGCATGACAGAAGAATGGCAGGCAGCCACATTCAGAACGAATCGCTTTTGAACATTTGCACTGGCAGTTTTAGCAGTTCACTCGACATTCTCACAGCCATCTTATATCTATCTGGGTTTCTTATTCCCAAATCCCAATATACACTTCCATTGACTAGCTTTCAACGATTCGAATGGCTTCAGGGTTTACTCTCACTGTACTTTTTTTTTTTTTGCGTGATCCGTTGTGTCAAAACAAGATTGCTGACTTGCACATGGCTGATGGCTACAACCATCGTTACACGTTTATTTAGATTTTTGCCAAAGGCAATCATACAGTTGTATTCCATTGGTAGAGTGGCATATGATAATATTGAAGTATTTGTTAGATATACATCTTTCAGTTCTTCCAAATTTAGCTCATGCTTGCTGCAAGTCTTTGCATGATACAAAGCAGGCGTCATATGTCATATGCTAGGTAAGGTAGCAACCAGCAAAATGTTTGAATGAAAAAATTCACTAAATATCTACTATGGCTTCAGCATTCGGCAAAGCCCAAAACGATCAGTTGTTCGCTTAATGCCCAGTTAATGTTGCTTCTTAGTTCCTCTGATCTGTACATGGTTTATAGCTTCAATTTGTCCATATAGGAGCTGAGCTTCAAAAGGCTCAGAAAACAGAGAATTTCTGGAATGCATCCAAGCTGTTTGACAGTAAACCACTTAGCCCTAAACTGTCTGTACCACTTAAAAGTCTAGAGCAATACGCTCCAAGCTCTGGCTCACCAAAGGATTCAGGCTGAAAGCAAACAGATGAAGATAGACAAGAATCAGATCATCTTCCGAAGATCGAGGGAAAACAGCATCTTAAATTAATACATCAAAAATTTTGTTAGAGGCCCTAGTGAATACCAGTGATATGTATGGTGCCACATTGTCCTTGCACGAGAGTGGTATATGAGGGCTTGGTTCCTCTTCCCAAACTTCAGTAAAGCATTCCTGCAGAGACAAGCTTATAAGCATTGCATATTTGCTTAGTGTATTTGGCAAGAAAGGAAATTAGAGCAAATAAATAGCAGCTAGGGAGATACCTGGTCAACATCTGTGACACATTCTGGAATTGTGCCAAGGATGGATGAGGTAATAGCACCACTGTGGTTAGGACCTGAACCAAATGTCCTGATTGAAGTTTGACTCTGCAAAGGAAATGCATGACAAGCTTCTTCGGCATCCCAAAGGGATGGGTTTGACACCTTCATTTGGTTACTTGCTTGTTGCTGACCAATCACAGAAGCAATAGCAGCGTCGAATGAATCAAAATTAATAGGGATCTGTGAGAAAATCGTATTATTTTGAGAAAGCAATTGCTTGCTGTCTGCAGAAGGTGCAGCTTCAGATAACAATTCTTCAAAGCTTATATTAGATATGCAATCAATCCATGAAAGCAGTGTTACTTTGCTTTGATTACCCTGTTTCAGAAAGCATGTGAAGAATGTCAGGTCGCAAGTGAAAATACCATTGGTGATGCTGAAAAGAAAAGCTCCTAATACTCACCACAGTCTGTACTGCATTGTCCCCAACAGACTGCGCAGCAAAGTCACTCGGGAACTCACTCAAATGAACCGTTTGTTTCTGTTCCATGAGAACAGGATCCAGAGGCTTGTTGTCAATGATCTTGTCTACAGAGTGCGCATCTTGTAAATTTGGTCCATGGCTTTGTTGCTCAAAATCAGGTTCAAACCAACCATATCTTAATAAACAAGAAAGAGCATTTTTTAGCCATAAGATCTGTATACAGCATGCATGGATGCAAAAAGAAGTAACCATTTCTGGGGAAAAAAGAAACTGAACCTTAATCGAAATCTCAAAGGGCTGCCAACTGCATCATGCACATCAGCAGCCGTGCAAGAATCACTATGAGTCCATTTTCCACTGCCGGCTATGTTATCCAGTTGAGCATCATAAGGAAAGAGCATGAGTTCGCCTCTTGCACACTGAGAATTGCCCCATTTTATGTTCAGATGCTGCACAACTGAGGATATCTTCTTTCGTGGAGCCAAAGTCAACTCCAGGTAAGGATTGCGGTTTTCCTGTCACATTATATGGAGCGATAAGACACATACTATGAAACCTGCAGAGGATTGTATATAATAAATATATGAAGCACTTGCAAAAGCATAGGTGCTCACCTGCTGCAGAACCTTTTGAATTGCCTTATCTATCGGGAATAATTCAAGCTTGATCTTTCCAGAATGATTTGGTTGTCGATTAGAGATATTCTTAGAATCACAAAACTGTGCTTTGATTGTACTACCACCCTTCAACGCCATTTGCGGTGCGACACCAGCTCCTCTGCACTTTGTGATTGCATTTCCTGAAAAGTAGTACTCTTTTTTTAAGGACAGTTTGACCCATAGAACACGTTACATTATCACATTATGGCATATGGAGAAGCACCTAACAGGTTCATGCAATTGTTTCAGTTGAATTGTAGCAGCAGGCGTTTATTTTCCTATTCGAAACTTTGTTTGATTATAAATGCAGCAGGTAAACCATACTATATGAGTATAGGAAATTATGAACAAGATTTTTGACACTTCACCTGATGGTTTGTTGATATATTTGCCAGGTTTCAGGCTTTGCATCTTACTACAGCCTAGTTTTATATTTGCTCCTGTTTCAGTTGCTTTACGATGCTGCTGAGGCTTCATGCTTTCTGCTATTCAGCAGCAAATAGATATCCGGTGAAATATTGACTTCGCCTAAGAAATGTTAACTCCTGTAGATAGTAAGGAAACAATTAGCCTGTTCGCTGGTTATGTCCGAAAAGGACCTGTTTGTGCTGTTCACTCCCTTGAAAAAAAGGTACCTATTTTTATTAAGAATGAAACACATTGTGCGTGGCCAGATAAAAAAAAAAAAGAACAGACAACTGACGTGTAATGATGTAATTATAAAATGAAAACGTCTGAAAACAACATTTTATCTGAAAGAAAAAAAAAATTAGGGAATGCTGAATTAAAAATTATATACATCACATCGAAGACTATGGCCCAATTGTGTCCACACTGGGAGAAAACCCACTGATTCATCTATTGTGGTGATATAACAGGTCCTTTTCCATCACCAAGATCAAAGGTCGATAACTCGGTATTGAACAAATCTGATAGAACTTTATTGACTCACTACTCTAGTATATATAAAAAATATATTTTGCACTGTTCTATGAACAAAAAATCGTAACGAGATTCGATGGATATAGTAGTATATTAGTATGTGCTACAAGCAAAATTTCTCCAAACATTTTTTTTTCCTGCGCTAGGACCATTTATTCATGTGGTTTAAGACAAAAAAGCAAGGGAGTGAACGCAAAGGCCGATTCCTTCCAGAAACCGAAGGAATACTAGTTTTCTCAATTAAGCCGCACGACAAACCTAATATCCCCAAATCATACCGTGGGCCAAACATTTTCTCAACCCCGAAAATCACATGAACCAATTACCAATCAAGCACCTCGCCGCACAATCCCACTACTCACCGAATCACACCAACACAAGCGCATTCCTAGTAAACCATACCTGATCTCGAAACCCTAGATGTCGCAGAGCCCCCCAAACTTCGAGACACCCCGACCACCGGTAATCCGGAGAAGAAGACGGGGGCGGAGATGGCGGGACCCTGACTGCCGCCGCCTGATCCGCCACGGCGCCACCCGCAATGCTCGAGAACTCCGGCGGCGTCAGGCGGCGAGGAGGACGAGAGCGCGGGAGGCGGAGGAGGCGGCGGCGATGGCGCGAGGCGACGGAAAAAATTTTGCGCGGGGAAACTTGAACACCGGTTGCTTCGCTTGGCGCCACCCACTCCTCGCGCCTCTTCCTACTTAAATACGCAATACTCCTCTCATAAAAATAAAATATTCCGTATTTCCGTGGCGTATTAGAGTATTTAGTGGGCCTGGACTCCGCGAGGCCTAGAGAGAGATTCATGGGCTTCATTGAGAAGGCCTTTTAGGCCCCACTTGAGCTAGGCCCAAACGGTGAGCCCTGCTCCTGCTGCGTCGTCGCCGTCGCCGGCAAGCCGGCCGGCGAGGAGGCGGCGCTGCGCAGCCACGTGGGAAGACGCACGCTCGAAGAAACAAGAGAATGGCACTACTACGGTGGTGTTCTTTTTTCCTGAAAATGAAGATGGAGATTAAGTTTTTTATGCAAAACGATGTAATATTAACATTGATTGATTAAGTTTTAATTATTACAAACTTGAAAAATATATTAATATGGTATTTTAGGACAACTTTTATATAGAAAATTTACGCACGAAACTCACCGTTTAGCAGTTTAAAAAACGTGCCACGAAAATCTTAATCTTCATCTAACTCTTATTGGAAAAAAGAACATGATCTATGATGTGTGTCTAGATGCATCACGGATGGATGGATCCTTAGCCGCAAGAGCAGTAGAGGTGTAAAAATGATACTACGTATATTACCAGAATGTAGTGACCTAAAATAAAATGAGACATATCCTAGGATATGTTATACATTGTTCTAGGATGGATCTTATTTTATTCTAGGTTGCTATATTCTAAAACATGTTTTAGGATGAGTCACATCTTATCATAGGTTATTGTATTATAGAACAGAAAGAGTATAAGAATTTAGTTTCCTCAAAACTCATATAACAACAATATCTTTATGTCGATTCTAAACTAAAAGAATTTAGTTTTTAAATTTATATCAGTGACATATTAAAGTTGATACTAGGTAGTAGTTAAATTCATAAATATAAAAATTTATTGATCGTTTCTATAAATAAAAGTAACAAAAGATGATATTGTTTTCAACCATTTTTCACCGTTTACATCGACAGCCTAGCGGCAGAGGCAGAAGCTGCGGTGGCACGCATCCCACACGTGGGCGATTGCATGTTGCACACTCCATCCGCTACTCCAGAGTCCAGAGCGAGCAGTACTGTGGCTTGTCTAGCTATGGCTCCTCATCTCACAGCTCACTCACTGTGCAGTCCATGTGCATCGACGACAGCTACAAGGAAGAGATATGCTGCTTCCTCTGCCTGCCTGCTTGCAAGTAGACTTGATGGTTCATGTCAATGCCTGCCTCTGCATGCTGCTGTTCATCCCCCCTTTCTTTTCCTTTTCTTCCCATTTTAAGCGTAAGGTTTCTTTATCCAATATATATAGCCATTCATCTTATTAAAAATTATTTTATGATTAGTATTTTATTATTAGATGATAAAACATAAATAATACTTATATATGACTTATTTCTTTTATAATTTTTAAAATATAATGGTTGATCAAACGTTAGACACATGAATCTATAGATACACTTAAAAGTGTGACCGAGGGAGTACTTCTTTTCCAAGGAAGAACCGAAAATTACTTACTAGTACTCCATCTGTCTCAAAATATAAAGGATTTAGGTGGATGTAATATATTCTAATACTACGAATGGTCTATCAGATTTGTAGTATTAGGATGTGTCACAAGTCTGTCTAAATTTAAGTATTAGAATGTGTCACGTTCATATAAAATCTTTTATATTTTGGATCGGAGAAAGTAACATTCTACTACCAATCCTCACAGCTCCAATGACAGCCCGAATTAAGATAACAACTGACGGAGATGTTGTCTTATATGAAAAAGAGGTGGCATTAAACTAATGGCCACTGAAATTCTTTGTGCTGCTAATTAAGCTGCAGGATTGGGCCTATCTAACAATCATCATCCTTGCCTTTGTCCTCAAGATACTGGGCAATGTCACCATACGAGAGAGAAAAGCGAAAGGGGAAGGTAAACGGCATGACAGGGAAATAATTGGATTTGGAGGCAGCTCATGCTTTCATGGACCACCCCATGCGTTTTTTTTTTTATCCTAGAGTTGTACTCCCTCCGTCCCATAATAAATATAAGAGATTTTGAGTTTTTACTTGTACTGTTTGACCACTCGTCTTATTTAAAAAATTTATGTGAATATAAAAACAAAATGTTGTGATTAAAGTACTTTGGGTAATAAAGTAAGTAAAAAAATAAATAATAATTCTAAATTTTTTTAATAAGACGAGTGGTTAAATAATGCAAATAAAAACTCAAAATAGTTCCTTGTAATATAGTACGGAGGGAGTAGTGATCGATCGATCACCAATCAGTAGCCAGCTAGCTACCCACAAGAAGCAGCAACTAATCCAATCCTAGGTACAGTATAGTACTTTGCTTCTTACGCCTGCAATGCAAACTGGAGTACTCCTACGCAAGTAAGCTAAGGTAGCTTCTTAATTTAATTACTCCAGTTAATAATCAAACCCAATGTCAAATCAACTCTCTGAACGAACGAACATTCGCTGACAAATAGGTCCAGATGAATCATGATCAGGGCTATCAACAAAGGTTCAAAGTTCAGTAAACTATGCAAGACTAGAAGAGTACTCTTAACTAATTAACAGAGGATGTAAATTGACAGTTGTTTTTTTATTTTACTGCAGTTTTTAGGTAGTGGTAAAAGTAAAAAACAAAATGAAGGAGGGGGAAAAAACACGGTTGTTCATATGCATGGAACCTGCCTATACCGGGGGGGTGGCGTTTATGACGAGTCATTCGCCGACGCATCAGCGTTGTGTTTGTTTGCTCGTGCCGGGCATATGGCATTGCATTGCTATTTGCTGGGCCTCATCGCAACAAGCCAATGCAACGCAGGACAAGAGGCCATTGCCAATAAGAGCTACTCCCTTCATCCAAAGAAAAAAAACTAAAACTGAATATCACATATTCTAATATAACGAATCTGAACAGAGTTATGTGCAGATTCATATTACTGAGATGTAGGATATGTCACAAATATTAGATTGTTTTTTTTAGGCGAAAGGAGTAGGTTAGGTAGGCAGGAATGCTTCACTTACCTGTCAATGTCGATGTCCCTGCACGCCGGCAATGGGCAACCGCTTGTGTACTACGGACAGTTGCTTTGTGCTGTTGTTTGGCGTCCTCGCGTGGTCCAAACTTCGGCAGAGACAATTATAATCATGTAGTGTGAATTGGCACATGTTAACTGTAACTTTGTGGTAGTAAGATCATGCCATTACATTCATTTTAACCTTTGTGAGCTTATGCTACTCTTATTTGCTATGATTCATTGTTCAGAATGGTTTGACAGGTTGCTGAGGTTCAGATAGGATTTGCACAATGGAAACAGAACTGAATTGATGTATCACCAAAAGAGAAATTTACACGCTGTTGTGGGTAAAAAAATGGAGTGAAAAAAATATGTGGATAATTTACTGTTTCATGATGAGTTGAATGAAAGTAGGGAGCCGGAGCAGTGGAAGGTGGGAGAATTGAATACAGAGGAGGAAGGAAGGATAGATCAACATCAGATGATCAGAGCCGAGAGCATCCATCCAACTGAAAATTTCAATATTTTATTGAAACCAATTTATTTATTCAGCGCCCGGATTTAGAAACCACACCCCAAAACCAGAAGAAAACATTAAATAGATTAAATTAAAAAATCCCCTCCTAATTCCTGCCCATTCTTCAATTCCTTTTCACCTCCTTTATAACTTCCCCTCTCTTCTCTTTCTATTTTGCCCTTCTGAATCTCATGTTATGATCCAATGAGTATTCCTAATAGTGAAGTCAGAATCGAAACTCGTTGGATTTGCTCCTCCTAATCTAGATAGCAACCGACATTCTCGGCCCGAGAATTCCTACTCCTGAGCTAGCCAAATAATTTAATCGAGTAGGCGATATATTGTCTACACGAGCGACCACCAAAATTGTATATCATGCTGCATAGGTTATTTTATCGAAGCCAAAATTAATTGTTCGAGACCGTGATTCGAAAAACATGTGTCGTTGACAACAACATGGAGTGGAAGTGGGTGAGCTTGATGGAGTTTAGCATGTACTTAATGGACCGCAGGTCATCCACCATCTCCTCCACCATTGGATCTACACGATTGATACCTACAACCACGTCGTCGGATCCATTGCCCATTGCTTCAACGCCGGCGGGTTCATCCGGAGAAGAAGGAGAAGGGAAGGAGGAGGCTAGGGAAGGGATATAAGAGAACCGTAAGAAGCAACCTAAATAATCCTGAAGCGATATGGAAAAACTAGGTTTTTGGATTCTAGTGTATCCCGATAAAAATTAATTTTTGGTAGACAGATTATAAGGATATGGAAAAACTAGGTTTCTAGATTCTATAATTACAATTTCTTAGAATATTGACAAAAAAAAAGTTGAATTGTTTGGATAAACTTCCGATCCTAAGATAAGCTAGAGTTGTCAGAAATTCCCCCAAATATGTCATTGAAGCACTATCAGAATAGTACTAGGCTCTGTTTGGAGGAGGGGTTTCGCAAAACTAAGTTTGTTTTTATTACATGATTAATTAAATATTTGCTAATTTTTTATAAAAAAAGGATAAATATGATTTTTTTAAGCAACTTTCGTAAAGAAACTTTTTTAAAAAATGCACCGTTTAGCAGTTTGAAAAGCGTACACGCGGAATAAAGGGAGGGGGGTTGGGAACTATGGGTTGCAAACACAGCCTAACTATTGTTAACTTTAAGAAATATATATTTCTTCAAAATTTTAGAATAAACCTTCATATATATTTTTTCTTAGTTTGGAGGAAAGTAGGAGAGTATTTGATAGAGAAGAAGAGGGAGGGAGTAAGACCCAGCCCTCCATCTAAACCGATCGCACACCCATCCGCCGGCGTCGTCAGCTCGATCTGCTGCCGAAATTCGGCGCGGCCGCCGCAGCATACACACTCTCCTCCCCTTCTTGACTACCAACTCGCCGTCTCCTCCTCGCTGCTCTTCCCCCCACCCCCACGCGCGCGGTCCACTCCACCATCCCTTCCTCGTCTCCTCCGCTTCTCGCGCGCCAAGACGAGTCTCGCGGCTGCCGATCTCCCATCTGGCGAGCAGAGCAGGGGGAGAGGAGGGGAGGGGATCTTGGTGAGTCAGCATCCCACATCCTCTTCCTGATTCATCTTTCTCTCTCACCGGGGCTACTTTTGTCTGGAATTTGCGTGTTCGTTAACCCTAAGCTTCTCTTGTAGTAGATCTGGAAGAAGCTCTCCTCTTGATTTCAGAGCCTTAAACTTAATACTACTACAAAGTAACAGTTTGTTCGTTTGTTTGTTCCCCAAAAACTGAACCCCCCATGTCCCAAGTTGGATCCGCCCCTGGGTGGTGGTGTTTTGTTTTTTCCCTGCTCTGAATATGGCATGTTCAGATTCAACGGCACGTATGTATCTTAGTCCAATGTTGTGAAAGCATAATCCCATATCCAAAGATTTCTCCTTTCTTTCTCTTCTTCTTCCTGTTCTGTCCTCGAGAGAGGTTTTCTCTTGCAACTCAACTTGCTTTTATTTCTTCACCAGTTGTGCTGAAAATTTTTCTACTTTACTACTGTACTTGTCTTTTTAGGAAAACTTCGACATTACAGAATTTGCCTGATAATAGTAGCGCGCCTTTTAGCTGCTCTCTTCAAGAGCTGATCAATTTCCTTGGGGAGACATTATTAACTATGCGGTTAAAAGGAGATTAATTTCCTTGCTGGTACACTAGAAAGGAAGATATTTTGCTAAAGGTGAAGCCTGCTCAAAGCAAAGCCGAATGGCACATGATGCAAGTTATGCAACACTATGCGAACTCATCCACAGTTGCTGTAACCTAGTGCATACGCATTACCTGTCTGGAAACAGGCTGTACTTTTGTTCACAAGTGATTGAAAATTTTGCTTTTATTCAGACTTGCTTGTTTAGTATGCACTCCAGATATGAAAAACTCGCTTTCCCCGCGTTCTTATTCTAGGCTATTGGTTTACTTCCTGATTGCTTTTGATACACTATTCTCTTCTTGGATGCATAATGTCTTACTGGCAGCAAACTATATTATGTGTATTAACATCTCTGGAGCTTAGCAGGGTGAAAACGAACAGTGTCTATCTACATTATCAAATTGACTTTTAGTTTGTGATTATTTGGCCTTATTCAAGCTATTCTGCATATGATATGTTTTGAGATGTTCTTATTATATTTAGATTATCCGCCTTTGTTCATACATTCATGTGAGTGTATCACTCTACAAACTTAATAGGTGTAAGTTTGTGAAGCATCAGAGGACAGTTGCATCAATAAAGTTGTCTCACAATGGCCTATGATGGAGATGAGGAACAAAGCCAGGATTATCTATTCAAGATTGTTCTACTTGGTGACTCTTCTGTCGGTAAATCAAATTTGCTGGCAAGATTTGCAAGGAACGAGTTCTATCCAAACTCTAAATCTACTATTGGAGTGGAGTTCCAGACACAAAAGTTGGTAATTGATGGCAAGGAAATCAAAGCTCAGATATGGGACACTGCTGGACAAGAGCGCTTCAGAGCAGTCACATCTGCCTACTACAGAGGAGCTGTTGGAGCCCTACTTGTTTATGATATTAGCAGGCGTCAGACTTTTGATAGTGTTGGTCGATGGCTGAATGAACTGCACAGTAAGAACCAGCATTTCACTTAATTTCTTCAGTATCAAGTTCATCCATTTCAAAGCTTTTGCTTCCCCAGTTCGTAGTTGTTAAATGTGCTGCCGTGTTACATATTCGAAATCACTTGGACTAAAAACTTACTTGGTTTATGTTCTTTTTAGCTCCTTTCATAGCTTACCACATCTGACCCCCCCCCCCCCCCCCTTTTTAACTATGACAGCTCATTCCGATATGAATGTCGTCACAATTCTTGTCGGCAACAAGACCGATCTCAAGCATGCGCGTGAGGTGAGCACCGCAGAAGGCAAAGCTCTGGCTGAGTCACAGGGCCTCTTCTTCATGGAGACCTCAGCCTTGGACTCATCAAATGTCGCGGAAGCTTTCCAAACTGTAGTGAAAGAGATATACGGCATACTAAGCAGGAAGGTATTTCAATCTCAAGAGCAGAAGAGAAGCGAGCAGTCATTAAGCAACGGGAAACCCGTGATGCTGAGCGACTCCAACGAACCAACCAGCGGTGGGAGGTGGTGCTGTTCTTCATAGAGCCTGTAAGACACCCTCTCTTGCCTAACCTTGTTCTATCTCTACGACTCTACTCTTATGATATCAATCCTACATCGTGTTACCTTATTCGGCACCGCTCTGATGATCACCAAAACCAGAGATTCATCGACTTATCCCTGATCTATTGCACGATGAATCGCAGGACCTGACGACAGAGCCCCTGTGTAATGCCATGGGATTGGGAGACACATCTGTCCATGTACTGCTTCAGGTTTGGTTTAGTGAAACAAACAGTGGTTCCCACCTTCTTCTCTAGAGGTAAGCTGGCTGAGTGAGGTTGGTTGTATGAAAAGGCGTGTGTGCTTGCTTTCCATCAGAGGAAAAATCTCAATGTATAGTTCGATTGATCCCCTTTCTGAGGTATTGGGTATACGTGATTGTGTAAAGGAAAAATGACCAACTGGGCTGTTGTGTCATTCTCTCTACATCATTCTAGCCTTAGATTACTTGCTTTTTTGCCGTGCTTTAGCGATCTTGTATTGTTGTTCTTCAGCTCAATAGCTCTACATACCTTACATGCGTCTTAGTGCAGCGAACTGCTAAACATGACAAGCAACAAAATGTATTTAAATATTATGCAACCTGGTTAGTGCTTGGCAAGTCGGCATTCAACCTTTAGCAGTTTATTGATTGCCAGGGACCACTGTCACAGTAACTGTCACTCTATGACACAATATCAGGGCGATTTTGCTAGTCCAACATTATTGGATTAGGCTAATTTCCATTTCGTTCATGAATTAGACATGGACAATTGCTAAATTCGAGGTTTTTTTTTTGTGCAAAATCTCAAAACCAAGCCAGTTCATGTTTAATTTTATCCTTGAACAATCTTCGTCAAAACCATCTATAGTATAGATGGCTGCCTCATTTCCTTGGGACATTTTACTATTTACCACTTTTAAGATGTGATATTTAATAATTTATCAAGTTCATGACGTGAGCTTTCATATGTTGGTAAATTGTTAAATGTCATATCTAAAAGCGACAAATAGTTAAATTATCTCCATTTCCCCATCTACCATGGATAAAGGCGGCAGCAGCAGCTGAGAAAGCAAAGCAGCACACAGAACATCTGCATCTGCATGGTATCATATCTCACCAAATTCAGGTACAGTACAGTCCACATCAAATGATGAGGACATTATTAGGGATATCGTCATGTTCTACTACTAGGAGCACCACCATCATGTCTTCACCGAATCATTGTAGCTCAATAACGACTGAAAGCAACCACGAAAGCTGACCGAAAGAACATCTTGCCTGAAAGCCTGAAAACCGCAATGACGACTTCACTAATCATCATCAGCGTACAGTGCCATTGCTGCAATACTGCATCATCATCCTTCTCATGAATTAACCGAAGAACAGTATTGGCACTGAATTACACAAGTTCACAAGGCCGTAAAAATGGATGAAATGGATGGCGACGGTCGCAATCTGTGTCGTTGCAAAAATGTTCAGCAGATTCAGTAGCAGTTGAATGCTTTCCCCCCTTTTTATGGCTCTCCAAATTTTCAGAAATATATTAAATCGTGGTGGTAGAGGAATATTGCACGAAGGCAAAGTCACAAGAAATGCTAGGAATATTGTGGTAGGATTTTACTATTACTAATCTAACTGATATCTGATGATTGATATTACATTATGACGAGACATTATGAGTTCATCGTCTCGCTACAATGAATAACTCACTCACTCACTGGCTGCGTCATAACTTTCCGCCTGTTCTTCGATAGCAGAGGCTCTGTGAATTACAGAGCCAAATCTGAAGTCAAGTGCCTGAAAAAGTTAAAAATTGGATTTTTCATCAACAGGGATAAGACTGCGATAAACAGAAGATGCACGCAAGCATGTTGGAAAATTACAGAGCGTGGATTCATATTTGGAAACTGGAATTGCTGCTATAAGTACTATTTTTTTCTCATTAAATTTGTACTAACAATTATCTCAAGTTCTCAATCATTTGATTTGATTTAGATAGATGAAAGTTATAAAAAAAAATCTAGATGCACTTATAGCATGACACATTAGTGTTAGTAAGAATTTAGTAAGAGAAAGTTATTACGTAACATTTCCTTTGAACTAAAATTGTAAACATCAAACATGTTTTTTTTAAAAAAAGATAATGGATAGAAACACAAGTTCTATATCTCCAATTGGATACATACGGCCAAAAACATCAAACATGTGGATTGGCAATAACAATAAATAATCAAACAGTAAATTAGGGGCAGTAATCTTACTGCGAGAGGAAGCTGTTCATCAAGCAGACGCTGAATTCCCCACTTTGCACTCACCATTCTTCAAACCGTCCTCCTCTGCATCATCAACAGCAGCAACGTTTTCCTCCTCCTCGAACTGATTTTCAATTTCAACGAGAACAAAATCATCATCGTCCTGATTTGCGACGAGGACGAAATCCTCCTCCAGATCGTCGTCCTCCGACTCCGACTCCGATCCGGCCACCGCCGGCTCACCGCTCTCCTCGAGCAACCTGGCGACATCAGGATCGATGGCATTCTCGATCCGCGTCACCTCCACCTCCACCGCCGCCGCCGCCGACGCCGCCGTGGTGGTCTCCTCACCGGAGGAGACCATTCGAATGCGACTCGCGTCGTAGGCCTGAATCGCATCGCAGGCGAGCAGGAGGATTAGATGCCGATGAGAATGAGATATCGCGGTGGGTTCAGATGAGATGAGAAGGAGACCTTGACGTCCACAGGGGGGCCGAAGTGCGCGCGGGCGTGGCGGCGGATGGGGAGGAAGGCGGCGGAGGCGCCGCCGCCGCCGGTGGAGGAGATCGAGGGGCGGATCTCGCGGAGGTGGGCGAGGTAGTCGTAGCCGTCGTCGGGGAGGCCGAGCTCCAGGATCTCGCGGCGGACGTGGTCGGGGAGGGGGCCCGCATCGTCGGAGGCGGAGGAGGAAGGCGCGTCATCATCTCCCTCTCCCACCGCGGCGGCGGCGCCGCCGAGAACGTCGTCGTCGGCGAAGCCGGGGACGGAGTAGGGGTTGTTGTCGACGCGGAAGAAGACGCGGTCGGAGGCGTCGGCGGCGCCGGGGCGCGGGCAGAGGCGGAACGTGGCGAAGTTGCGCGGCTTCCGGTTTCGTCCCCGGCCCATGGCGGCGACGGCGGCGGCGGCGGCGGCGGCGAGATGAGATTGAGTGGTGGCGGCGGCGGTTGCTTGGTGGGGAAGAAGTGGGTGGAGGAAAATGCGGGGACGAGGCGTCGTCTCGGCCTTGTTCTTATGAAATGGGCTGGGCCGAAATGAAGCTTTCGTTGAGCCCAAGTTAATCTGTTAGTATTTTTCTTTCTTGTTTCCTACGAAAAATATGCAAATTTATCTTTCCTTTTTTTAGATATAATAAAGAATTTAAACTAAATCCTAATAGAATAAATTTATCTTTCGTAAATCCTGATTGAATACAGATGTAACAAATTTTAAAATTTCCCAGGAAAAGTTGTACTCTCTCTTGCTCTAAAAATGTGTGTTTTTGTTATTGACGTATTACCTCTGTTAGTCTTTGATTTTTTTTTTCTAAATCAAACTTTTTTAGGTTTGAACAAATTTATATGAAAATACAGAATATTTTTAACACAAAACAAAGAAGCTATTAAAATATATTTAATGTTAGATCTAATGAAAGTAATTTAATGGTTGCTATAATTTTTTATAAGTTTGGTTAAACTTAAAGAAAAGTCAAAGTGGCTAAGTATGAAATGAAACGGAGAGAGTAGTTTTCAATGTATATGTTTAACCATTATTTTCTCAAAACCGTGTGTTTATAAAGACACTACAAATATAACTGTGACACAGTTTTTCTTCTTCACAAATCTACCAACACGTTTTCTCTACATATTTTACATTCTAACATTTTTACATCCATTAATGAGATTTCGAGGTTTGACTGCGCGTCCTTATGATAACGGATGTACTACTCTGCAAAGTTACTCAGTACAAACACTAATCCGCAGATAAGAAAGGGAAGAACAAAAATTCACAAATGAGGCAATTCTTATTGATCCATTCATTCATTCACATCAGTAGTTCATTACATGACACATTCATCCATCCACAACACAAATCATCGAGTACACACCTCACGCCATTTTTCACCGTCTTCCTCCCTTTCTTGATTTTGCAGTAAGCTAGTGTCATTGAGAAAAAAAATCATCCACTAATTAATTAATACCAAGGGAAAGGGAGCATGCACGGCGACATGGTGGACGCGGCGGCCAGCTCAGGCGAGCACGGAGGTCTCGACGGCGGCGGAGCGGAGGTCGACGGCCTGGGCCAGCTGGGCCTGGACGTGCTCGCCGGCGGCCTCCCACAGCTCCGGCACCGCCTCCTTGATGTTGTGGATGCTCTCCAGCGCCACGTCCGCCCCTGCCACCGCCGCCGAGCTCCCCACGATCACGGTGTGGAATCCGGCGGCCTTCCCGGCGGCGATGTTGCGTGGGCTGTCGTCGAAGAACACCTGCATGCACATATGATCATGAGAGTTTCCTTCAGAAATTCAGAGTTTCAGGCTTTCAGAGTTTCATCAGTTTTTGATTGCTTTTACCGTCTTCTTGGCGTCGAGCTTGGCGATCTCGATGACGGCTTCCATGGATTCCAGGGACGGCTTGCACAGGATCTTCCTCTTGTGATGAGAAGCTGAGCTGTCAGAACTGCTGCCTCCATCGGTATTGTCAGAGTCGTCTTCTTCAGGTTCAGTTGATGGGTTCAGAGTCTCGAAGCAGATGATCCCTTCGAAGCAATCCTCCAGCCCGAGCTTCTTCAGAACCGTCGCGGCGTGCGCCTTGTCAGAGTTTGTGAATATCTGCAGTTCATTATTACAAACACAAATCATGCAGTGCAATCGTGTTCTGATAAATGATTAAAATTGAAATGCAGGTGATTTCTTTTGCTGACATGGTAGAAATTTGGATGCTGGAAAATGATCAACTTACAATCTTCCTTTGTGGCAGTGAAAGCAGTAGGTGCCTCAAGACAGGGTCAGGCTTCAGCTTCTCATATGGCAATGTGCCATGAACACAAGCGTGGAAATCGTCATAGTCGAAATCATAACCCAAGACCTATAAAAAAAATTAACGCAAAATTAAGAGACATAAATGGTATGCTTAAATTACTAAATAACCAAGGTGCAATGTGCTAGGACAAATATACCTTCAGACCAGCCATTGTAGTTCCATATTCCCTGTACAGATCAAGACACATCTTGGGAACAAGGCGCTCTTCAATCTGAAGCTTGTTCAGCATATAGTCTGAAATTTCATATATACCACTTATATGAACACACAGATTTTTACAGATTGCAAAATTTAGACAAATGTAAGTCTGGGAGCTTGATTTACCTTGTATGTTCTTGCGGCAAGCTAAGTTGATTCCTAAGCTCAGTGGGTACAGAGTATCATCCATGTCTGTATATGTGTGACAGAATGTTAAACGTTCAGAAAGTGGCTGATAAGTAGATGGATGAAACTGTCAGGTGGGTACTTACCAAACAGCAAACAATCAAATTTGGCTCCAGCTGTGTAGGATTCCATCTTTACAGGTTTGCTAGAGCCTGCAATAAATTAACTGTGAGCGCAGCAACCTTAAATCATTGAAAAATGTATCATTTGCAAAAATAAAATGTTTATAGCATCATATTGTTAAATATTATTCTACTTATTTTTCTGTTTCGATCGCATTTATTGGGAATTATAGTCTGTGCTATTATTATCTCCGGAAACTCAAAGGTTTGGTCTAGCAACACCATGGTCATGGTTATGGATCAGTCACATATCAACTAGTGTACAATACAAAAGAAGTTGCCCAATCAAACTATCAGATTGTCTCTGAAACAGCTGAAAACCGATGAAGTGTGAACAAGGGAAATACAGCCTTGCAACAATATGAACAATTAAGTAAGGGAAAACTCGAGTTATGCAAAGCATTCAGCGAATTTTGTAAGAACAAATGGTGATCAAAACCAAATCTTTCATAGAGACCAGTAAAAAAACTGTTTTCAGGGCTGACCATGAACAATTAGACCAAAAAAACATAAGAGAAAACCATGCAACTTGAAACTAGAGTAAGCTCAGAGAGGATCATGCTCGCTAATTGGTTCTCAAAGGAGCACTGAAAATAATCAAACTACATCAAGAACAAACTATAATCTCACCACTATCATCTGGTTAATTACAAATTACCAACTATCTGAGAAAAGAAACGGAGGAAGAACACTGAAAGTCTGAAACAGCAGCAGAGAGAGAAAAAACAGCAAATGGACATGCATGTACCTAAATGCTAAACGGAAGCACAACACAATGCCCTGGTTGATTCCATCTCACCTAGTCTCCTCTATTTATACTAATCGTTGTGCTCATTGGAAGATGACACATGGTAGAGACAGCAATGGGTGTCTGAAAGAAGCACACACACACACACACATCTCCTCCACCACACAACCAACTAAAATTATTCAGGTTTCTTTGCTTAATTATCTTCTGGGATTAGTTGCTTTAGCTGTCATTTTTCCATCAAGAGAGCATCAGAGAGTGCCATCCTACTCGGCCACCTGTATATGAGTACTCTCACAGTGTTGAAAGATTTGCCCAAGTTGAAAGCTAACTTTAGCTTGGATGCAACCGACATAGTTGATAATTGGACATGGGTGATGGTGATGTGGCCTGGTCATTGCCATCATTACAATGGTGTGATTAAGGTGATTAAAACGCATGATACGTGCTGAATAGTGATTAATTTCTTGGAGTCACCCTGGCAGGGGCTTGTTTGGTAATGATGTGTGAAAAATGTCGAAGTGTTAGTACTAAAGTGTGTCTTCTCCTCGTGGAATTTTTTGGTGCAATGTACCGTGCAAATCACATCGCTTTCATTCCATATCTGTGCTGTTGATGTGCCGTGGTGATCTGTTCAAGCTCAAGAGCTAACTGTTTTCAGTGTTAAGTGGAAAAAAAGCTCACTGTTTTCAGTGTCCTTTTTTGTATGTGCATCGCAGAGCAAAAGGAAAGCTGGGCTAAGTGGGATCTTATACTATTGTAATATGATATTCCTTTTGTTATATGCGTACCTTCCTTTGTTTTGGATTGTTCTCTGCGTACCAATCAACAGAACAATCAATCTGTTGAAACGACGATGAAACAATGCTTAATTGCTTCTACTTTGATAAACACCCTCTCTTGATTCTGGCTTGGTTTACTGTTGCCTCCTTCCCTTAGGAATTTATACCATAGATATGCTAATCCGAATCCGAATCGAATCCAAATCCTAATACTACTTAGATTAAGTAATTAGTTAGCAGTCCTTTTTTTAATCAACTCTCGTTCACCTAGTCCTAATAGGATTAGAGTTACGTACTCCCTCCGTCAAAGCACCGTTAACTTTTTAGTTACGTTTGGCTATTCATCTCTATCTCTACTATTATAAAAATTAAAAATATTTTTATCCGTATTTTGATACGTCATCCGTATTTGAATCGATTTTTAAGTTTGTTCGTTTTCTGAAATACAGATCCGTGTTTGAGTTGGATGGAAATACAGATCCGTGTTTGAGATGGATTTTAAACTTATTTCCTTTTAGAAGTATAAAAGGAGTTGTACAAGAAATCTTTTGAAAAAACTCTCATGCTAACTTAAGATGAAATACGGACTACTAATTGCAACTCACTAAAAAAAAAAATATCCAAGCGAATTCCCACAGTGAATTTTATCATAACTAAACTGTATAGCAATAATAAAATTAAAATAGCATTTACCCGTTGTAACGCATGGGCATATTTTCTAGTCTTTTTAAAATTTTTATATAATTATATTTATTTTGATATGATTTGATTCATCATTAATTTTTTCTAAGCATTACTTGTATCTTTGTATGTTTGAAATTTTTGTTTTAATAACATGGGTGGTTAAACGTATCTTAAAAAAATTAACAGCATCATATATTAAAAAATAAAGGTAATATTACAACATAATTCCTTACTCCAATCTTCCTTTTGTTCTCTGTATACCTAACAGACAAAACAAACAATCTGTTGAAACAAAACCCAATTTTCTTTATCACCGAGAATGCAAAGCTCATTTGTATGCCCTGCACTTACAGTTCATGAGGTTGCATTAGGCACCAATTAGGCAATCCCTTTTTTCAGTACGATGCAAAAGCCTCAGTGGAGATGAGCAACCTGTCCACTGACGATGGCTTTATATACAAATCGCAACTAACCCAGCTGCACAGAAACGAACTGCCTTTTATCGGCTTAACCATGGGGAGACATGCCATGAGCTTCGTTGGTTGCGTTGGATCTGGACAGGTGTTCGTCCTCCTCTCTCCTTCGATAATTCGATTCCTGGCTAGACAAGCACCAGGGGAGAAACAAAAGGCAGAGTGCATTGCTGATACATACCAACCTGTCCGTCACTCAACTCGCCCATGATTCTCTCATCTGCACCTGCCTGACGAATCCGGCACGCAACTGGAACTGATTCAGAGAGATTAATTTGCTTTCTTCGGTTCAGAGTGATTGTAACCTGTTCTTGTTCTTGGTTTCAGACTTTCAGAGGAGGTTGAGGTGATCTCGTAGAAGCAGATGCTGATGAGATCATGAGAATAATCGATTTGTTGATGCTAGTAGCTTCTTTTGCTGGAGCAAACAACCTGAAAACTGACAAGCCTGAGGAGATTATTCTTTTTTTTTCGTGTTTTTGCGTCGATTATGCATTTTGCCAATCGCGAGGGAGGGGATGAAAGGGAAAGGAGTGGCGTATGGAAAGTAGAATTAATTAGGCAGGCCACATTAAAGGCTTAGGCTTTTGGAAAGGGAATAATTAATAAAGTAACTAACATAAATTATTATTTAGTGGCAGAGAAACATCATCCTACAAGGCTACCATTATTATCATTCTATAAAAATAAACGTGAATATTACGAAATTATATAATATTAAATAAATAGAAGGAGTGAGGTTTCAAACCCAAGCCGACGAACTCACTACCTTGTGGAGCCAGCCGGAAGACCCCTGAGTGTTTATCAAAAGACCTAATATCATTCTATGCCTATGAAATTATTTAGGGCCCCTTTAAATCACATAAATGAAAAAAAAAACGAAGTAATAGAAAAAACACGTGATTCTAGTAAGAATTTAAGTTCAAAACAGATAATTGCAAAACACACAAAAAAAACACACATACGAATAATCGTTTGATTGGACCGTATGAAAAACAGGAATCGGATGAGAGAGATAGACTCAAAAAAAAGAAAATTTTCAAGAGGTTAAAGTTCTTATAATTTTTCTTCAAAATCTCTATAAGATTGTCTATTTCATAGGAATTTTAAATGGTAGAATAGGATTCAATCCTTTGTTTTAAAGACTTTCATAGGAAATCCCACAAAATTTTTATATTTTTCCAAGGGCCTTTATTAAGCTATGAATTGCTAGATATGGTAAAAACTAAGAATTGGGTTCAGACGACAGATAATCTGAGCAGCGAGAAAATGATGTCAAGATGAAAGAAAAATGGAAATATAGCAGTTGTACTAATATCTTTTGATGTTGCAAGAAGGCACAAGTTGTGGCTGTAGTTTAGTGGTGAGAATTCCACGTTGTGGCCGTGGAGACCTGGGCTCGAATCCCAGCAGCCACAAATGAATTTTTTATTTTTCCTATTTTTATTCTTGCTGGGCTGAGTTGGGGTTTATTTTGGATGGGCCTGAGTTTGGCAAAAGGCCCCAATTTTGGGCATTTGCAGCTGCTACTGCATATGGACCAAATGCACATGACTGTTTCAGCAAAATCTTTTTTAGCCGGGTTGACCAAGCGACACGGCCAACCAAATTTTAAATTTTATTAAGATTATGAAAGAAAAAGGTTACAAATAAACAATTTATAAATCTAACCGATAAGAGATTGCTGGGAGAACATTGTGCCTAAATGTGGTGAAAGAAAGGCACTACGAAACGGAAAATATGTAGTGCAAACTACATATATAATGGAAACTTGAAAACTACCGTTGGATCGAGAAATGAACGTCCGAGATTCGTCCACGTCACCATTTAACTCATGGTGACGTGGACGAATCTCGGACGTCCATTTCTCGATCCAACGGTAGTTTTCAAATTTTCACTACATATATGGTTTGAACTATATATTTTCCCACGAAACTACAGGTCAACCAAAGCAAATAGAGGCTATCCATCACCATCAGGGGATCGCTCGATCGATCCCTTTTTTCTTCACCACTTTTCCTTTTTTTATCATATAGTTTTTTTAAGTTTATACACCTAAATTTTATACATTAGGATTTACACATCTTTTATAGGTCAAAAGTTTATATACCGATTCAAATTTGAATTTGAATTCAAATGCATTTAAAGATGAATTTGAATATGATATATAAACTTTTGACTTATAAATTTTAGGTTTACAAACTTTAGGTGTACAAACTTATATGAATTTTAGATGTGTAAAGTTGATATGTATAAACTTTAGTTGTATAAACTTAGTAAAATAGGAAAGTAAAACGATATACCGTGTGGGGGCAGGGGAACTGATCGCCCAAAGCGATGGATCGCGCCATAGGAGTTTCGTATCCATCAGGGGATTCGAACAACCTTTGCAGTCTTCCAAATGGTTATCTCATCTCTAATGACGTTGAATATGAATAATTGGAGAGGCGTTCGAGCACGCTGATTCAGCAAAAGAGAAAGACATCCTTTGCTCCTTGCTACTCCCTCCGTCCCCTAATATAAGGGATTTTGATATTTTATTTGTACTGTTTGACCATTTGTATTATTTAAAAATTTTTAAAATTATAATTTATTTTATTTGTGACTTACTTCATTATCTAAAGTACTTTAAACATAACTTTTCGTTTTTTATATTTGCATAAATTTTTTAAATAAGACGAGCAGTCAAGCAGTATAAGTAAAATGTCAAAATACTTTATATTAAGGGACGGAGGGAGTACTACACTACTTGCTCTGAACATGGTTAGTTACAGCCAATGAGAGTCAACAAGCCAAGCAGCAACAGCATAGGAGTATGCGTGAATGCGATCCTGATGAATAATAAGCAGCACCAACACTCGCTCCATTTCCTTTCCTTGGCTGTTCCTGTTCATATGCCCATTATGCCGGCCCGGCTATAGATTGATGCGTTGAACTTCTTACACAGACGAGACAGCCGAACATGTTATCTGATTGTCTGAAGACTCTGAACCTTGCTTGACCCATGCTACAGATCACTCTTCCCGGTCTCTGTCTTTCTCCTCGCCTTTTTTAAAAAAATTAGCGCAAGATTCAGCGAATATAAATATGGCAGGCAGCTCATTTGTTCAGAGTTGGGAGTAAATTATCTGAAGCAGCAGCAATGCAAATTCAGGCATATGCAGAGCAGATGCATGTGCTCCGATGCAGCTTTCCACGCGCCTTCTGCTCTATACTCCGCTCCGCCATTGACGCATTGCATGCTCGTACCTACTCATTTCTTCCTAAAATATAAAAACCTAGTAGATGGTAGATTCGTAGTACCGGGACGTATCACGTGTCTAATACTTCCTCGTGCTCAGTGCCATTCTTGAAGTACGGAATACTCTACTAATCTACTGTCTTCTACACTCCACTTCGCTACTTGGCTCTGTCAGTCACTGACTGAACTAAGCTAAACCGATCTGAAACCCTCTCACAGACGATAAGACTGAGTATTTTTTTGCACAGATCTGAACAAGGATTACTAGCTGCTAGCACTGCTAGTACGATATTGGCAATCCCTACTGTGGTTGTACTGATGCGTGTGATTAGATAATACATGGTCCATTAAAGAAATCTCATAGATCTACCTAACCTAATCTATCATAGCAGCATCATGCATTGTATATGTGATATGTCCCCATCGAAACACAAACAGCCGCCCATGGATCAGGCTTTGTGCTGCATTA